>CM060442.1:85458602-95458602 GCA_030545235.1 Helianthus tuberosus | reverse complement strand
AGCTAGACAATAAACAGAATTTAAATTCGTCATTTGACTTGACACGGGGCGACCGGTCACGACGGGGCTGTCAACCCGATATATCTACCAACAATTCATCGCGTGCAATACTTTAATGATTAAACGACATTATGGGCGCAGGGTCCTCTTGAAGAACAATATGATGTCTGCCTCACGTACAATATATATATATCCTACTAATATGACAATTTGATACACGATGTTGTACGAATCCCCTGAATCTCCATCATTCGAGACCCAGGCCGGCATCCGTCCAACTTTACGGTCTTGTTTCGCCTAGGAAATACCGTACCATCCCAATTTCCAACATTCATTCATCAAAAACGTTTTTACTTCGAAACGTATGACATATCAAATTTCATATATTTTCAACGAAAATATATATTTTATATTAAAAGTATGTTTTATTTCAAAAACATTATTAAACCCTTTTATTGACGTGTTCTACCCCCCAAAATATATACAAAGCAGTAAAAAGAGGGGTTTAGTGACACTCACCTTTGGGTGCGTATTTTAATAGCGCAATCCCAGAGATTGATTTCTACACGTCCTAATATAGGAACGATTCTAAATCAATATACATAACACAAAAATCCTAAGTTTCTCCATTTCTTAGAATTATCACATAACTTTGGGATTTTCTCGAAAAGTTATTATTTTTTATTATGTTGGCACGTTAATATATATATGAGTCCATATATATATATTTATGATTTTGCGACTTGAACGATTTTATTGGTGACCATTATTGTGTAAATCCGTTAACTCTCCCGTTTATACGCAATATATCTACGGTTTGCGTGTCGTAATATATATACATAAACGTTCATATAATTTAACACCGAGACACGCGAAATCTTGTTAACTTATCTATTTTGTCATTTTAAAGCAAATATACATAAAACATCTCTTAAGTATCAAATTTCATGCTCGACAAACAAGTTACACATTTAACGCGATTTTCACCGTTTCTACTGCATAAATATACATGCAAAGTCTAAACTTCCATCAACATGTTAAAACTTAACATACTTTCACATTTTTATGTTTAAATCACATAACACATTTTAACACATAAGATTTACCCAAAATTTTACCCATACTTGTGCGTATTGAAAAATGCGTATTTTTAGCGATTCGATAACGTTTTCGGGCGTCGGAAGTCACGTATGACCAACCAAACACCAAGTAAACTTAAAATTAGTTAAAATACTTGTTTTTAAACAAAAAACATCAGTTTATTTACTGATCTAAATCAGTTTTACAAAAATCACTCGAAAAGCCAATTTTTGACCGTTTTAACGCATAGTTTTACGTTAAACGTTACTATAACCATCCCAACTCGAAACGATTTGATATTTTAAAATAATACATGTTATTTAATGATTTAAGTAGTGGTTATAATCAGATTAGTGCAGTTTTTTAATTAAAGTCACATAAATCATGCGATTTCACGTATTTTACAACCTTTAATGCACCAAGTACAACATGTAAAGCTAGCAAACATTATGACAAAGTTATATGTCACGAAACACTTTAAAATAACTTTATTTTAGTGTTTATAATCTGTCCAAAACTGATTTTTATTAAATCATACTCAAATCACCTTTTTATAAACATTTATCTCCATGCATGATCTAGTTAGTGCCTCTAGTATAACCATATCTTAACATCTTCATCCAACATGACCTTAAATGCATCAAAGACCATATTTATGTCATTATCTTCTAAATCAAAACATATTCGTTTCATCGTTATTAAATCATTTTCACATAAATGCAAACATTCCTTCTTTTAGTTACATATGACAAAACTTTGTGTATGCATTTACATATATATACATACATATATGACATACACACATATACATACATGTATAAACTTCCAAAACTCTACTTTTTAACACATCTATTTCAAATCATGGAACCTTTTTGAGAACATTCTTTTATGACACCTTTACAACACATGCATGTAACCGTCTTTCAAAATCAAATCAACTAAGAATCATTTAACAAAATCAAAACACAACAAGATACACACACACTCATAAACTTTCGGCCATATATACATACATATACACACTCACTTTTCTTTGATTTATGTCACACCCCGACCACGTAGAACATACAAAACGTGGCGGAAACATCGGGGAGTGTTGTAACAGAATTAATTGTTTCAAATCCATGGCAATTGAAGTTTCGTTTTATTGATTAAAGGTGTTACAGTGTCTTAACAAACAAAGAAATACAACATAATTAACTAGTCTTGCATCTTTTATTGTCACTAAAGCCCAAGTCTGCCTATGTGTATCTTGATCATCTTATGCAACAGCTCCTGAAAAACACATGTGAAAATAGGTACGTCAGCATAAAAATGCCTGTGAGATACATAGGTTTTGTGAAAATAAGATTCATGACTTATGTTTGAGAAAATGTTTAGTCATGAACCTTGTTATTTGCTTTGTCTTTTAAATCATTTGAAAAACGATAAGATCAGATGATAAGTATAAATAAATGTAAGGTTAAATGAATAACCAAGTAAAATATGTTTGCATAAGATAAGTTGTTTATAAATCAATGTCTTGTGAAAAGTATGTTATTTGTATGAAATGTTCTATGTCTCAAACTGAAATGATTCAAATAACGTTACGACATGTAATACCATACAAACACTTATATATAGGAAGTACCAGCGGCGTATCCACCATGCTTGTATCATGTTACACACGCATCGTTACTTAATCACTTAATCAAACCAAACCAACCATGTAAGAAGTCTATGTTTAAATCAATTGTCAAATGTATTAAATAATATGTCAAAGTGTTCATGTCAAGATGTAAATCATGTCAAAATGTCTATGTCAAATATCCATGTCAAATGTCTATGTCAAATATCCATGTCAAATGTCTATGTCAAATATCCATGTCAAATGTCTAGGTCAAATATCCATGTCAAATTTCTATAATCCAAAAGTAGTCAAGAAATGTATAACCAAAATGATATGTATGGTAAGTAAAATTTAGACTACTTAAACCATAAGTAAAAATGTACAAAACAAAGTATTGAAGTAAAACTTGGTTTAAATCAAAGTTATGTTTTGTAAGATATATGCATGCTATACTGAATATGAACATTTATGCGGTATTGTGAAAATTCATACATCCAAGCCTTGAGACAGACGGATAACTATGTAAAAGTGAGTTATCAAGAGGATATGTATTCGGATTCGGTCATTCCTTTCATCCCCTTTCCCTGGGATGTCCGGAACGGGATTTGTCAAGTCCTATGGTACCACTACCTACTAACGAACGGCATGATCGGTGTTAATGAATGTATAGTATAGTTTAAACAAACCAAATGTCATACCAAAATGTAAGCATGTTTTATGAAGATAATGTACCTAGTATGCTAGAGTAAACATACAGGGTAGAGCTGTAAAACAATGTGTCCATATGTTACTGGAACATATGCAACAGAGATGCAGTATAAAACAATGTACTAAGTATGCAAAGTCATCATACAAAGTAGAAAAGTCATGTAAAACAATGTACTAAGTATGCAAAGTCATCATACAAAGCATAGAACACCATGAAATCATGTACTATAAATGTACTAATGAACATAGCAAGTATATGATGTGAAAACAGGAAAGCACGAAAGTAACAAGTAGGCACATGTGTTTCACCCCAAAACAGTTTGGAAAACAGTAAAAGAGGGGTCTATGTACTCACTTGAGATTGCTCAGTTGTCTAAAGATAACCACCAAGCAGTGCTAGAGATCTCGGAATCAAACGGCACCTAATATAGGTAACTATGTTAAATAACCGGACCTAAATCAGAAGACTGGGTAGCATTAGGGTTTGTAAACCAAACGAGTGTGGAGACTCGTGTGATATGGTTTAACAAAGCCTACATACTAAATGAAACCTAACATAACTGCCTACGACCCATTACGACCCGTTTAGATAGCTTATGCTACTTTAACGCGTCGTTCGCGTGAAACGCGTTCGGATCGCCTAACTAGTCCTATGACAAGTGTTATATGCCTAAACATGTTACAAAATCAGTTATGTGACAAAAGTTTAGGTTACATATGCTTAATTACCAATTATACATGAAAAGGGTATTCTGGTAATTTACCTAAGGCATATAAACTACCTATCATACAACTACTTAAACGATGTGACCATAGGGTATAACCTCGGAAGGTTATTCCCTACCTACTATGGTCACCTAATGTATTTGGTCGGATCTTAATGATCGACCAAACTGGGTCGGGTTCGAAGGTATAGGCGATTTATCAGATCGCCTACCCTACGACCCTAGACAACGTGGTAATCAGTAGGCATAGTCCCAAGGGACTATAACCAACGTGATTACACTCACGTTGCGAAGTTCAACCGAACTTCGCATTGACCATTACTGGTCAACGCTGAAAGTCAAACAAAGTTTGACTTTCTGACTCGAAAAGCAGTAAAATAAGGAAAAGAACGAAAGAATACTTACGAAGGGTCCCCGAATGCTAAACTTGATTCAAAAATCTCAGGTATGAAACAAATGTTTCAACTTAGAGTTTCTCAAATCAAATTTCTAGTGATTTTAGCAATGGGGGTGTTGGGGTATTTATAGTTTTCGGTGAACCGTTGAGATCGTTTCATGGAAACCGTGATTCGATCACATCCGTACACTTGTTGAAAGGTTATGGAAGCTACATATGATCCTTATCTTAGTGACTAAGCAACTTAGAACATGTGGTGAAGGATCAATCAGCTGCAACTTGTGTTTAAAACATTGAATCTGATCAGATCATGCACTCGCGTAGCGCGACTGATAGGCCCTTAGGGCTCGCGCTACGCTACTGCCTCCCAGTTCCAGAATTGTTTCAAAAGTGACAGGTTTAGTCCCTGCAGCCCGTTTAAGCGATTTTTGATGCGTTTGAACCCCGTTAACCTCATTTCAAGGCTCTAAAATGAAGTTAAAGTATAGGGAACTCAAAACATGCTCAAAAATATCTCAGATGTCGGTTCGTTTGGCCGTACGATCGCGATGTTCGCTTAATTACGACGGAATGCGCATAAGCGCGAAAAACGATCCAAATGACGCGACGAATGGATTTTTCTTATGGCGAACACTAAAATATAATGTAGTCATGCTTACATAAATTTTTGGATGTCCGGATGTATTCAGAACGTAAGTTATGCGCGAAAATACAAACTTGTGCACTTTTTGACACTTTTAGTCCCTGAATGACCCAAAAGTTTATTTTAGCACACCGAACCCCTCAAAGCCTATTTCTAAGCTATGCAAAGGATATTTATGGTATGTTTAACTTATGGTCATGTTCCGGAATGTCTGTTACAGTTCAAATTGGCATACTTTCGCAGTTTGTCAAATTTAGTCCCTGTAAGCAATTTAGCTTGTTTTTGCCATACCAAAGCCTTCAAAACTTATTTCTAAGTTATGTAAAGGTTATTTAAGGTATGTTAAGCCTATGTCACTATTCCGGAGTGTTTGTTGCATTAAACTGGTTATATTTACGCATCGGTGCGCGTATAACCTTCCAGAAAGCGATTTAGAGTTTGAAATTGAACGAGAATTGATATGTGTAAATGATACACATATTTTTTTACAAATCCCAAGTATGAAATATAATATTTCATTGGTTTGGTATTTGTTTGATGGCCGTGAAGGCACAGGTGTTACAGTCTCCCCTACTTTAGGAAATTTCGTCCCGAAATTTATTTAGAGGAAACTTGTGAGAGCTTGAAAGCATGAAGTTGAAAAGATCGAACAACATTGGTTTGGGTTCTGAACTTCTAGTAACTTTAATAACATCATGATTGCAATGTAAGAGGGATACTTATATACAAGTATATGAAGCGTCATTGGTGCGTCCACCGTACCTCCATTACATCGTTCTCATTTCGTTATTGTTGTCACTATCGGTTCTTACAAATAATAAATCTTACTGTGGTTACCGTGCACTAAATTTCATAATTATGTACGCGTCCATAATTAGACAATTCCTTGCATAGTTCACTCAGTCCATTTTATAATGTGCAGGGGAAAACCAAATGAACAATCCTGTGATGAGTGTGATTAGACCGCCATAGAATCCTTTTAATTAAATCAATAAATGATCTAAATAGACTATCAAGGAGTCTGTCCAGCTACATCACTAGATGTCGTTCTTTAACCAAATTGTGAATCAATCTTTTTTATTAGACCACTAAAGGGTCTCTAATGAATCATGGAGCAGTACTATATAATCCAAGGGTCTTAACTATTACATAGAAGCCCATTAAGGATTTAAGGTAGTACCTTTTGAATATCCTGCTACGAATCTCTCATATGAAGATATGAAAGATCCTGCGAGGATTTGGATAACGAATATTCAGAGTATTAAAAACACAAAAATGCATAAAAGAAAACATGAGATGAATAAACACATAGTCACATAACCACAAAATTGTTTAACTAGAAGTTTGTTCTGCTAACAGAGTACATGTATTTAAAGCACACTAGGAATCCATCTCGTGGATTTCATTTGGTACTTTAAACATTATCAAGAATCTAACTATAAAGATAGAAAGATCTTTAAAAGAAAAAAAATTCGATTTCGATTATAAGGAACCGAAATGTTCGAATTTAGGTATATAAGGAATCCAATTAAGGACTCTGATTTGAATGATGATCATCCACAAGGGTATAAATATGAAGATAAAAAGATTCCTGATGGATTTTAGAAGTTGAAGATGTTTTGAAACCTTGCACTGGACGTGCTTATGTCAAAACATGATGTAAAATGCTTATGAAGTTGAGATGCTTGATATGTCAAGGCGACATATGAAGCAGAATTTTGAAGGTTAAGTCAAAAAAAAAATATTTTTGAAAACTATGCATGGGGTTCTTTTAAGAAAAGTGTGTTTAACGTTTTTGAAACCTTATATATAATACTTTTTGAAATCATAAAGTAGGTGTATTAGGTAGATATATTTACAAAAATGTTTTAAAATCATGCGAGATGAATTTTGAAATTATGTATAAGGTTTTTGAAAGACATGAATGATGCTTTTCGAAATCATGCACTTGATCAGAAAATGTATTGTGTTAATATTGTCTTCAGACTATATGAAATATTTTGAAATTAGAAAGGTTGGTTTTGATAACATGGCCAATGTTTTTGAAATAACATAGACAATGCATCAAGAAAAATTGTTTGCAAACTATATGAAATGTTTTGAGATCATGAAGATTGTTTTGAAATACTGGTACTGTGTATGTAAAAAAAAAAAAAAAAAATCAAAACGTAATGGGTATGAGATTTGAAAATACCCTTAGTTATTTAACCAAGGATTTCAAAGGCACAGATGTGCAGAAGCATGATTACTCATAATGTCACTTTATTTTCTGTACTTCGTATCTTAGAATGAAACGAGTACTTAAAATTTTCGAAGGAAATCATGAGCGATCATTTGAAAGAGAGAATCACAAGAGTAGTTTGTAAGGAACATAGTTCCTTGATGTAGGTATCATAGGAAAAGTCATACACACATGTAATTATACTTGTATATCAGAATTGTGAACAACAACTTTTATTTATGAACGAGACATATTGTTTCACAATACATGAAAACAAAAGAAACAAAGGCATAAGACAGCAACATCCTTTGTTCAGCTGAATGCTCATCCGTGGGTCGGATTTGCATTAGCAAGCTTTGGGCATCGGTTTCTGTAGTGGGTCAGATCCCCACAATTGTAACAGGCACCAGGTGGGTAGTGTGGTCGTGCAGCTTGACCCTGTTGCTGAGCAAGAGGCTGAGCAACTTGTTGAGCCGGGTTCTGAACTGGGCGATTCGGATTAGCAGGGATGCGGCAGGTGTCAGCAAGATGACCGGATCTTCCGCAGTTGGTGCACTGACGACACTGGAGGTGTGGTTGATGATGGCCGTTACACCTGTTGCACAAAGGTGCATTGCAAAAATAAGGCTTCTTGGCTAGTGGTTGCGCAGGCTGATTTGATGCAGCTTGGGCCTGTGCAGTAATGGCATTGTTTTGGGAAACCTTACGCTTCCTTGCCCTCTTGGATGAACTAGAATCCTTCCCATTCTTGTTTTGACCTTTCTTGCTATCCTCCTTGTCAGACGACTGTTTCTCGCCCTTGTCACCCTTCCTGTGTAATTTATTCTTCCGAATCTGCGACTCAGTCAATGTCGCTGATAACTCGATCGCCTGACGGAGTGTGGCAGGGTTACTACCAGTAAGGATGTCTTGTACCGAGTCAGGTAGGCCGTCGATGTACCTTTCGATAGCTATGTCAAGTGGGGTAACCATTGTCGGGCAAAGCAGACTCAACTCCTCAAACCTATCAGTATACGCCCTGTGCTCACCACTATCTTGCTTCAACTCATCAAATTCCTTCTCCAAAGCTCGCTGCTCATGACGAGGACAGAATTCCCTCATCATAAGAGCCCTAAGTTCAGCCCAGGTTTGCGCAAGAGCAATTTCTGCACTTCGGTCCCTCATAACCCCGTTCCACCATGTGAGAGCCCTCTTCTGGAACACACTTGAAGAAAACTCGACCTTGCGATTATCCGGACACTGAACGTGGCGGAAAGTATTCTCAATGCTCTCGAACCACTGAAGAAGCCCAGTTGCTCCCTCAGAGCCACTAAACTTGAGTGGTTTAGCCTGATTAAAGTCCTTGTATTTGCATAGGGCATTGTTGTTGTTGTTGGCTTGTTGCCATTGAGCAAAGAGATTTGGAAATTGGGCAGCCATCTGCTGCGCAATAATTTCTGCCAGTTCGGCAGTCTCTATCTGGTTCTCGCGTCGAGGAGGCATTCTAAAAGAGGAAACATGAAAGGAAACGAGTGAGAGAATTAGACGAAAAGAATGAGATGAACAAATCTGATGAAAGCAAGGATAGTGGTCATTTGTTTGTTACTACAAAGCAACAAACGACCTCGGTGATTAATCAAAGTAATTAGGTCAAAAATAATGTATCACGAAGACATGCTCGCCTATAAGTGAACACTCATCCCAATAATTCCCAGGTAAGCACAACTGGTCTCGCGTCTGATGAGATGTATACGAAGTGCTTGCCTAGACAGAAAACCCAGAATACAGGCATTCACCCTTCCAGTTTGCACGTGTTCACATTATTTAAAACCCAAGACCTTGACGAGATTTTGAAAACTCAAAGAGGTTCAAAACCATATAATAGAGAGTTCAAAACCTTACAATAGAGGGTTCAAAACCTAGTAATTAATCATCCTAGAACAGATGATTAGTTTTCAAAGCGGTTTCGAAATTTATGTTCTTGTTGTGGTTGTCGCCTAAGGATAGGTGACGGTATTGTTTTATGACTAAACGCAAGTAAACTCGCGTTAGGGTCCTAGAAAGGTTATAGACTAGGTCAAAGCATTACTAATAACCTAATTCCCTATAACCATTGGCTCTGATACCATCTTTTCTGTCACACCCCGACCACGTAGAACATACAAAACGTGGCGGAAACATCGGGGAGTGTTGTAACAGAATTAATTGTTTCAAATCCATGGCAATTGAAGTTTCGTTTTATTGATTAAAGGTGTTACAGTGTCTTAACAAACAAAGAAATACAACATAATTAACTAGTCTTGCATCTTTTATTGTCACTAAAGCCCAAGTCTGCCTATGTGTATCTTGATCATCTTATGCAACAGCTCCTGAAAAACACATGTGAAAATAGGTACGTCAGCATAAAAATGCCTGTGAGATACATAGGTTTTGTGAAAATAAGATTCATGACTTATGTTTGAGAAAATGTTTAGTCATGAACCTTGTTATTTGCTTTGTCTTTTAAATCATTTGAAAAACGATAAGATCAGATGATAAGTATAAATAAATGTAAGGTTAAATGAATAACCAAGTAAAATATGTTTGCATAAGATAAGTTGTTTATAAATCAATGTCTTGTGAAAAGTATGTTATTTGTATGAAATGTTCTATGTCTCAAACTGAAATGATTCAAATAACGTTACGACATGTAATACCATACAAACACTTATATATAGGAAGTACCAGCGGCGTATCCACCATGCTTGTATCATGTTACACACGCATCGTTACTTAATCACTTAATCAAACCAAACCAACCATGTAAGAAGTCTATGTTTAAATCAATTGTCAAATGTATTAAATAATATGTCAAAGTGTTCATGTCAAGATGTAAATCATGTCAAAATGTCTATGTCAAATATCCATGTCAAATGTCTATGTCAAATATCCATGTCAAATGTCTATGTCAAATATCCATGTCAAATGTCTAGGTCAAATATCCATGTCAAATGTCTATAATCCAAAAGTAGTCAAGAAATGTATAACCAAAATGATATGTATGGTAAGTAAAATTTAGACTACTTAAACCATAAGTAAAAATGTACAAAACAAAGTATTGAAGTAAAACTTGGTTTAAATCAAAGTTATGTTTTGTAAGATATATGCATGCTATACTGAATATGAACATTTATGCGGTATTGTGAAAATTCATACATCCAAGCCTTGAGACAGACGGATAACTATGTAAAAGTGAGTTATCAAGAGGATATGTATTCGGATTCGGTCATTCCTTTCATCCCCTTTCCCTGGGATGTCCGGAACGGGATTTGTCAAGTCCTATGGTACCACTACCTACTAACGAACGGCATGATCGGTGTTAATGAATGTATAGTATAGTTTAAACAAACCAAATGTCATACCAAAATGTAAGCATGTTTTATGAAGATAATGTACCTAGTATGCTAGAGTAAACATACAGGGTAGAGCTGTAAAACAATGTGTCCATATGTTACTGGAACATATGCAACAGAGATGCAGTATAAAACAATGTACTAAGTATGCAAAGTCATCATACAAAGTAGAAAAGTCATGTAAAACAATGTACTAAGTATGCAAAGTCATCATACAAAGCATAGAACACCATGAAATCATGTACTATAAATGTACTAATGAACATAGCAAGTATATGATGTGAAAACAGGAAAGCACGAAAGTAACAAGTAGGCACATGTGTTTCACCCCAAAACAGTTTGGAAAACAGTAAAAGAGGGGTCTATGTACTCACTTGAGATTGCTCAGTTGTCTAAAGATAACCACCAAGCAGTGCTAGAGATCTCGGAATCAAACGGCACCTAATATAGGTAACTATGTTAAATAACCGGACCTAAATCAGAAGACTGGGTAGCATTAGGGTTTGTAAACCAAACGAGTGTGGAGACTCGTGTGATATGGTTTAACAAAGCCTACATACTAAATGAAACCTAACATAACTGCCTACGACCCATTACGACCCGTTTAGATAGCTTATGCTACTTTAACGCGTCGTTCGCGTGAAACGCGTTCGGATCGCCTAACTAGTCCTATGACAAGTGTTATATGCCTAAACATGTTACAAAATCAGTTATGTGACAAAATTTTAGGTTACATATGCTTAATTACCAATTATACATGAAAAGGGTATTCTGGTAATTTACCTAAGGCATATAAACTACCTATCATACAACTACTTAAACGATGTGACCATAGGGTATAACCTCGGAAGGTTATTCCCTACCTACTATGGTCACCTAATGTATTTGGTCGGATCTTAATGATCGACCAAACTGGGTCGGGTTCGAAGGTATAGGCGATTTATCAGATCGCCTACCCTACGACCCTAGACAACGTGGTAATCAGTAGGCATAGTCCCAAGGGACTATAACCAACGTGATTACACTCACGTTGCGAAGTTCAACCGAACTTCGCATTGACCATTACTGGTCAACGCTGAAAGTCAAACAAAGTTTGACTTTCTGACTCGAAAAGCAGTAAAATAAGGAAAAGAACGAAAGAATACTTACGAAGGGTCCCCGAATGCTAAACTTGATTCAAAAATCTCAGGTATGAAACAAATGTTTCAACTTAGAGTTTCTCAAATCAAATTTCTAGTGATTTTAGCAATGGGGGTGTTGGGGTATTTATAGTTTTCGGTGAACCGTTGAGATCGTTTCATGGAAACCGTGATTCGATCACATCCGTACACTTGTTGAAAGGTTATGGAAGCTACATATGATCCTTATCTTAGTGACTAAGCAACTTAGAACATGTGGTGAAGGATCAATCAGCTGCAACTTGTGTTTAAAACATTGAATCTGATCAGATCATGCACTCGCGTAGCGCGACTGATAGGCCCTTAGGGCTCGCGCTACGCTACTGCCTCCCAGTTCCAGAATTGTTTCAAAAGTGACAGGTTTAGTCCCTGCAGCCCGTTTAAGCGATTTTTGATGCGTTTGAACCCCGTTAACCTCATTTCAAGGCTCTAAAATGAAGTTAAAGTATAGGGAACTCAAAACATGCTCAAAAATATCTCAGATGTCGGTTCGTTTGGCCGTACGATCGCGATGTTCGCTTAATTACGACGGAATGCGCATAAGCGCGAAAAACGATCCAAATGACGCGACGAATGGATTTTTCTTATGGCGAACACTAAAATATAATGTAGTCATGCTTACATAAATTTTTGGATGTCCGGATGTATTCAGAACGTAAGTTATGCGCGAAAATGCAAACTTGTGCACTTTTTGACACTTTTAGTCCCTGAATGACCCAAAAGTTTATTTTAGCACACCGAACCCCTCAAAGCCTATTTCTAAGCTATGCAAAGGATATTTATGGTATGTTTAACTTATGGTCATGTTCCGAAATGTCTGTTACAGTTCAAATTGGCATACTTTCGCAGTTTGTCAAATTTAGTCCCTGTAAGCAATTTAGCTTGTTTTTGCCATACCAAAGCCTTCAAAACTTATTTCTAAGTTATGTAAAGGTTATTTAAGGTATGTTAAGCCTATGTCACTATTCCGGAGTGTTTGTTGCATTAAACTGGTTATATTTACGCATCGGTGCGCGTATAACCTTCCAGAAAGCGATTTAGAGTTTGAAATTGAACGAGAATTGATATGTGTAAATGATACACATATTTTTTTACAAATCCCAAGTATGAAATATAATATTTCATTGGTTTGGTATTTGTTTGATGGCCGTGAAGGCATAGGTGTTACAATTTAAATCTCATTCTTTGTTAAATACAAGTTTTGTCATTTATTCCAAGTTCAAGAGAAACCATCTAACATCTCCATCTTCACTATGAATCAAGAACATGATTTAAAAACAAGTTTATACCTTCAAGATTTTTAGATGGGTTTTTGAGAATAGATGAGGATATGAAGGTTGTCCTTGCTTGAAATCACTTCCAAACACCCTTTTTAGCTTGAAATCATCTTGGAAAGCTCTTGATTCTTCATGGAAAGATTGAAAATTTTGAAAGTGTATGTGTGTATAGGGGGTTTCGGCCGTAGCTTTTAGAGAGAGAGAGAGTGAGCTTGGTTGATCATTAGAATGATGAAATTGAGTGTTTAAAAGGGTGGTGATGATTATGCTTATGACACAAGTTCCATTTGGCAATTTTTCACAATTCCAAGGTGTGCTGGCACCACCTTGGGCCGCCAACTCTTCCTCTCTCTCTTGTACACACACATATTCTTATATATATACATATATATATGGAGATTAATGATTTAAACAGGTATTTTACTTGATACCGGGTATTTTATCTAGCGTTTTAATCCCGTTTTAGTGCGTTTTAAATTATTTTTATCATTCTATAAAAATAATCACTCAAAATTATTACTGAAATAATTACCAGTTGCCTTGGCTGGCTGCGTTGATAGTATTTTGTTTAATTCGCGCAGTACGCGCTCAAACTCGAAAAATAGAGTTTCTTAGCGTTTTAAATTATTTTTCCACACGGATATGATTAAAATTATTATTCTAATCATAACATATTATTTTTAGGATTTTAACACTGATCGGGTGGTCACCGACGTTCGTTTCGCATTTTAATCGTTACGCAATAAGCGTTTATCTTACCGTTGCCAACATAATTTTTATCAAAGTTTAATTTTATCAACACGTTAAATTTCACATATAAACATCATAACCAGTCAATTACAGCCCTGTTACCTATTCACAACACGTGTTACAATTGTACGGTACGGCCTGAAAAGCCGGTTGTCACAGTCTCCCCTTGTTTAGGAAATTGCGTCCCCGAAATTTTTACTCTACAGGTTTTGTTTTCGCACTAAGTAAGAATAAAAAAAACAAATCTAATGAATATAGTCTTATAGTTTCGGCGAGAAACTTGGATTCTTACGAAGAATCCTTGTAGACCTATATTACATACATCCTCATTTCCTAAACTCACGTCTCAACGCTCTCCACCCTCTCCAGGGTCCAACATTCACAAGCTCTTAATCAAGAAGATTCAAGTCAAAGTTCTACCATTTCGGGTTTATCATACGTATATTTACATATACATTACCCTAAACCTGAAGTAATCCGAGTTCACACATGATTAATTCAACTCGAGATGGGCTCTCGAAAGAATCAAATCTCATAAACTCATTTTCTCTCTTTCTTGCATTCATTTCAGGTATCCACCGGTTACACGACCTATAAATCACAGATACTACTAGAATGCCTAAACCGCCTCTCCGGTTAGTAACATAACTCCTCTAGCTATACACACTGCTTCTACGATGCTTCGATAAACCTCCGTTTATCTCCCAAATAAATCTCTACAAAGAGCAAAATCAGTGTATTATCCATTATACACTTCTTCAACTGCATCCAAATAGTACATTATGTACCCACTCAATTCAGATGGTAGCTTGAGCCCATATGCTACTGATCCAACTCAAGATGGGCTCTCGAAAGGACCAAGTCAATGTGGTTCAGTTTTTCTTTCCTCTGCTAAACCTAATAGCATCTCTCTCAATATAACTCCTTTAACAGAACTAAATCTTCAATTGTCCATGTAATTCTTCTGTTGATCAATTGGCGATCTTTAACCTTCCCTCGATCTAGGTAAATCCTGTCACTGGTTTCCTAGATAAACTAAGGTCTGGTTAATTGTCCTTTGTCACGTTAGCTCCACGAAATGACGATCAACGCTTCCATCCATGCAAGGCTTCAAACTGAGCAACCTAAATACTAGCGTGTTAATTATCGTTGTAAGATACTCTGCCAAGGGCACGTGAGTTATCTTAACTTCCTTCTAAATCCATCATACACGCTTTCCAATCTCAAGCTGATCTATAAGCATACTTTCATCATCCCTTCCAATTCCATAGTTAACTTCAAACATTACTCATGATTCTCTTTGGTTCGTGTTTAGACAAACATGTCGTCGATGACTATTATCACGAATTTACCCGATTAGGGTTTCCATACCCTATTCATGAGATTTATGAATATAAATGGCGCATTAATTAAATCAAAGGTCATGACTAATATCTCGTAATGGCCATATCACGTTTGAAAAGCAGTCCTCGGAATATCTTCGTCAGCAACCTTCAACTGAGGATATCCTAATCGTGGGTTGATCTTCATGTAGCAGCTAGGTCCCGGTAGCTTGATTGAACAAATCGTCATTCCTCAGTAAAAAGGGTACCGATTCTTGATAGTCAACTTATTCGGCTTTCTGAAATCCTCACATAACCTGAAGAATCCATCCTTCTTTCTCCCAACAAAGCAGATGTATCTTAAGGCGAAAAGCTTGATCAAAAGAAACCCTTGTCCAAAAGTTCTTAAAACTATCTCGACATTTCTATCATTTCAAGCGGTGCTTAATCTATAAGGAGATTGTGCAATTGGGTGCAGCACCGTGAGCCAGATCTATTCGAATTTCGATCCATCTCTCAGGGGAGATACAGGTAAGTCTTTTTAGGAAGACTTCCGGATAGTTACAATTGATAGAAATCTCTCCGACATTCCTATATTCGGTTTCCGCATCCATTTCATTAACTAGAAACGCAGGATAGCCCTCACACAACAACTCAAGCATCCTCACAACACTGACAACTCTTGACTATCAACGCTCAACACTCGACTCGGTCGATCTCTGTGAACAACTTCCGCCTTTCTACCGTCATCAGGATGAGATATTCCAGCTAGCTTCTTTGAGCGATAGTCCCCACTTCATCCTCAGAAAGTAAATCAATCCTTGCACCTTTGTCAAAGCTCCTCAGCTTCATTGAAAATAGACCAATCTCTAGAACTACAATCTCCTAACTAAATACTATAACCGCGAACGACCTTGCAAGTTTCTATCAATTTACCAATTACTAGTTCTATCGGGCACTTTATACTTAGCTTACTTGTAGGTGAACTCAAAAATGGTTCATAGTTTTTCGAACAAAACTCAAGTCAGCTTTGGTATTATAAGTATGAACATAGATTGGCTTTTGATTTGAAACATACTGGTAACAGTAGCAGGACTCTCACTTGCCTTCCCGATACTTGCCCCAACGGAATTGCTCTTAACATCTTGTCCTTTCGATTTCGGGCATTCCCTTTTGTAGTGTCCTTGCTCACCACATGCGGAGCATCCTTCGAGCGCAATTCCATCCAATGTACTCTTAGAGTAACACTGGGAAATCACATGTCTGGTTCGGCTACATCTGGCGCACTTCTCTTGTCCATCACCGACTTTACCCTTTCCTGACTCTTTAGGGTTAGCTACACTCGCTTTCTCCAAGTTACGTTTCTTCCTACTCTCAACTTCGGGAGTCTTCTTAGAGCTCTCAGGTTTGCGCTTCTTCGAATCTCCAATTCTAGGTTCAGATCGCTGAAACACTCGGATAACCGACTCATTTTGACAGCCTGATATCACGCATATCGATGTCACATCGTTGCATAGGACACCAGTAAATGATCTTGGGCTACAACCCTGGATTGTTTTGTGTACGCTCCTGTGCACTATTCATACGGTTAATGGAAATCAGGAATACGTTCCAATGAAATCATAACAGATGAATAACCAAAACTTTCCGATCATTATTTTACCTGAAGGGTTTCCAAACTATGTCCCACTAAGATCCTGCCCGTGAGTACCGCATTCACGTTTCTGGCCATCATTTTGGTTAGCGTTACGCTGTTCCAAGGCATTATCAACGTGTTGGGTTATGAGTCGTGCCAACTCCTCTGGTGTGGCAGGTTGTCCAGTATCCTGTCTTGCTTTTGGCGGCATTTTCGTCATTTCTATTATTTACAACAATAATAACCACATGAGACGATAACCAAAATAAAAATAATTCAATCATTAAATATTAGTGGACCAAACATTGCGCATGTATAATATCCACATATTAATGAGAAAAAATTTTAAACCAAAAGTTAATCATCTGATATTATCATAGAAATTAATAACTTGTTTTCAGTACATCACGACTATCCTTGGCATGTCTACATCGACACCCATAACAAGTTTTCACAAGAATTTCTACCTGATATCACAAAAATATATAATCAGCATGCAGCCCCCCCCCCCAAACCAAAAGTACCAAAAGAGTATCTAATCACAACAACCAAAAACAAACAACCACAAACAGACAAAAATGACATCTAACGCTTCATTCCTTTGAAATCCAGCATCTTCCTAACCAACTCCTCCAAATCCACTATCCTCCAATGCATCTGATCCATCGCGCTGTTATCTAATTCCTTCAACTCATTGTACCAATCCATTTGCCCCTCGAGGTCCTTCAGTTTACCCTTAGTCGTTTCCAGTTCTTCACGCATGGCAGCAAATTGTCGGTCACAATGGCAACATCGATCTACCCAAACTCCTTTCTGCTTCTTAGAAGCAGATGCAGTCTCAACTTGTGATGTAGAAGCAATCTCTCCAGCAGGCCTAACTCTCTTCCCGCGGCGATAATATATTAATAGAGGCGTAGTAGATGCACGTGACTCAAAGACAGGTAAAGATGACTCTGACAAAACAGGTGGAGGGACCTCAGCAACAGGCTCGATCACAGTAGCAGGTGGAGCAACAGACGGCTCTAATGGTCGAGCTGTGACAATAGTGGCATCCACTGCTGGTGCAATACTAAAAGGTCCTCCAATAACAGGGACACCTCTGATCACGTCATTGATAACTGGTACTGTGCCAGATGATTGTACCATCTCATGAATCGAGAGAGGAGCGTCATCGTTGTCATCAATCCACCAGTTTCTTGTGAAAGCATATCGGGGGTCTACCTGGCTAGCGAAAGCAGCAGGGTCGACACAGAATGATGAAGCAAACTCAGCCATACCAACCATCTGTGGGGTTGTGATAGGTGTCTTTGGTCGAATGGATCTGGGTGAAGTCTCGAAATCTGGCTCGCTACCTGAGTCGTTGATCTCGATGACCTCGTGCTCGTGCGACATCTGTGACACATATGTAACCGTACAAGTAAGTGTGTGATCAACATGAATAGTAACACATAAGGCTCAAAATAAACAGAAAATCACGTATGCACATAAACACATAAGGGTTTTCATACATGATACAATTTTTCTATGTTTATTTAAAATTCTTGGCTTTGAGAATTTTGGACTTTATATTTCAAAATTCTCCGGTTGAAGTCTATTGTTTTCCTCCGAAAACATCTATTTCGCTAACAACCAATGGCTCTGATACCAACTTCTGTCACACCCCAAAAACGTCGTAGCGGAATATAAAACGTAGTGGTGACGGAAGTTGGTGCCCATTTATATCTTGTCGATCGATGCATTTAATTGTTGGACATTATAATTTTATTTTAAACATAAGTTATTTAAACATTACGTTTTACAACTTAACTACATAGTTAAGTTGTCTTTGATCCTCACGGATCTTATTACATGCGTCCCAGAAAGTTTAAAAGTTGTCCAACATTTTCAAACAAACAACATGCATCATTCAAACACAAGATACGCCATGATTCCCGAAGCCAAACTCAAGTACCTGTAGAACACGTTAAAAATCAAGTGTCAACACAAAGGAAGGTGAGTTCATATATTCACATACAAACAATATTATTCCAAGGAAAACTTTCTGATTATGTGTTTATTTGAAAACATCCATATAATTTTAGAAAGTCCATTTTACTTCCTTAATAAAATCCACGGGCCTTCTGTCGGTTCATCAATCCGACAACAGTACTATTGCCCAGGTTTTGTATATTAAATTATTGCGTCAATTTTCAGACTCGTATGTTAGCTAGACGATACGAACTATATATTAACCAAGCAGGATAATCAAAGATAGACAATAAACAGAATTTAAATTCATTGTTTGACTTGACACGGGGCGACCGGTCACGACGGGGTTGTCAACCCGATAGATCTACCAACAATTCATCGCGTGCAATACTTAAATGATTAAACGACATCATGGGCGCAGGGTCTTCTTGAAGAACAATATGATGTCTGCCTCACGTACAATATATATATCCTACTAATGTGACAATTTAATACACGATGTTGTATGAATCCCCTGAATCTCCATCATTCGAGACCCAGGCCGGCATTCGTCCAACTTTACGGTCTTGTTTCGCCTAGGAAATACCGTACCATCCTAATTTCCAACATTCATTCATCAAAAACGTTTTTACTTCGAAACGTATGACTTATCAAATTTCATATATTTTCAACGAAAATATATATTTTATATTAAAAGGTATGTTTTATTTCAAAAACATTATTAAACCCTTTTATTGACGTGTTCTACCCCCAAAATATATACAAAGCAGTAAAAAGAGGGGTTTAGTGACACTCAACTTTGTGTGCGTATTTTAATAGCGCAATCCCAGAGATTAATTTTCTACACGTCCTAATATAGGAACGATTCTAAATCAATATACATAACACAAAAATCCTATGTTACTCCGTTTCTTAGAATTATCACATAACTTTGAGATTTTCTCGAAAAGTTATTATTTTTTATTATGTTGGCACGTTAATATATATATATGAGTCCATACTTGAACGATTTTATTGGTGACCATTATTGTGTAAATCCGTTAACTCTCCTGTTTATACGCAATATATCTACGGTTTGCGTGTCGTAATATATATACATAAACGTTCATATAATTTAACACCAAGACACGCGAAATCTTGTTAACTTATCTATTTTGTCATTTTTAAAGTAAATATGTATAAAACATCTCTTAAGTATCAAATTTCATGCTCGACAAACAAGTTACACATTTAACGCGATTTTCACCGTTTCTACCGCATAAATATACATGCAAAGTCAAACTTCCATCAACATGTTAAAACTTAACATACTTTCACATTTTTATGTTTAAATCACATAACACATTTTAACACATAAGATTTACCCAAAATTTTACCCATACTTGTGCGTATCGAAAAATGCGTATTTTAGCGATTCGGTAACGTTTTCGGGCGTCGGAAGTCACGTATGACCAACCAAACACCAAGTAAACTTAAAATTAGTTAAAATACTTGTTTTTAAACTAAAAACATCAGTTTATTTACTGATCTAAATCAGTTTTACAAAAATCACTCGAAAAGCCAATTTTTGACCGTTTTAACGCATAGTTTTGCGTTAAACGTTACTATAACCATCCCAACTCGAAACGATTTGATATTTTAACATAATACATGTTATTTACTGATTTAAATAGTGGTTATAATCAGATTAGTGCTGTTTTTATTTAAGTCACATAAATCATGCTATTTCACGTATTTTACAACCTTTAATGCACCAAGTACAACAAGCAAAGCTAGCAAACATTATGACAAAGTTATATGTCACTAAACACTTTAAAATAACTTTATTTTAGTGTTTATAATCTGTCCAAAACTGATTTTTATTAAATCATACTCAAATCACCTTTTTATAAACATTTATCTCCATGCATGATCTAGTTAGTGCCTCTAGTATAACCATATCTTAACATCTTCATCTAACATGACCTTAAATGCATCAAAGACCATATTTATGTCATGTTCTTCTAAATCAAAACATATTCATTTCATCATTATTAAATCATTTTCACATAAATGCAAACATTCCTTTTTTTTTTTTTTACATATGACAAAACTTTGTGTATGCATTTACATATATGTACATACATATACGACATACACACATATACATACGTGTATAAACTTCCAAAACTCTACTTTTTAACACATCTATTTCAAATCATGGAACCTTTTTGAGAACATTCTTTTATGACACCTTTACAACACATGCATGTAACCATCTTTCAAAATCAAATCAAGTAAGAATCATTTAACAAAATCAAAACACAACATGATACACACACACTCATAAACTTTCGGCCATATATACATACATATACACACTCACTTTTCTTTGATTTAAATCTCATCTTTTGTTAAATACAAGTTTTTTGATTTATTCCAAGTTCAAGAGAATCCATCTAACATCTCCATCATCACTATGAATCAAGAACATGATTTAAAAACAAGTTTATACCTTCAAGATTTTTAGATGGGTTTTTGAGAATAGATGATGATATGAAGGTTATCCTTGCTTGAAATCACTTCCAACCACCCTTTTTAGCTTGAAATCATCTTGGAAAGCTCTTGATTCTTCATGGAAAGATTGAAAATTTTGAAAGTGTATGTGTGTATAGGGGGTTTCGGCCGTAGCTGTGACACCTGTGTCACCTCAACCATTAAACAAATGCCAAACCAATGAAATATTGTATTTCATACTTGGAATTTGTAAAAATATGTGTATCTTTTGCACATATCAATTCTTGTTCGATTTCAAACTCTAAATCGCTTTCTGGAAGGTTATACACGCACTGATGTGTAGATATAACCAGTTTAATCCAACGAACACTCCGGAACAGTGAAATAGGCTTAACATACCTTAAATAACCTTTACATAACTTAGATATAAGTTTTGGAAGGTTTGGTGTGGTGAAATCAAAGTTTATTCGCTTATAGGGACTGAATTTGACAAACTGCGAAAGTATGCCAATTTGAACTGTAACAGACCTTCCGGAACATGACCATAAGTTAAACACACCTTAAATATCCTTTACATAGCTTAGAAATAGGCTTTAAGGGGTTCGGTGTGCTAAAATAAACTTTTGGGTCATTCAGGGACTAAAAGTGTCAAAAAGTGCACAAGTTTGCATTTTTATGCATAACTTACGTTCTGAATACATCCGGACTTCCAAAAATTTATGTAAGCACTAAAATATTTTATTTTAGTGTTCGCCATAAGAAAAATCCATTCGTCGCGTCATTTGGATCGTTTTTCGTGCTTATGCGCATTCCGACGTAATTAAGCGAACATCGCGATCGTACGGCCATACGAACCGACATCCGAGATATTTTTGAGCACATTTTAAGTTCCCTATACTTTAACTTCATTTTAGAGCTTTGAAATGGGGTTAACGGGCCTTAAACGTGTCGAAAATGGGCTGAATGCATGACAGGGACCAAAAGTGTAAATCTGCCAAACTAAGGCCTAGCGCACCGCTACACTTATTAAGTAACGGTGCGCTAGCCTGGGGACAGACCAGATGCAGTGTATTTCACAGCCTGTTTGCAGCTGATTCATCCACAACCACACACTCACACATGCTTAGTCAGCTGATAAGAACCCATTTTTAGTCACCACAACTTGCCGACACTTGTACGGATGCGATTAAAGCACGGTTTCCATGAAACGATCCTAACGGTTCGGGTATTCCTATAAATACCCATCCACCCCCATTGCTAAAATCACTAGAATCTTGATCTTAGGAACTCTAAGTTGAAACCATTGTTTCATACCTGAGATTCTTGGATCGAGATTAGCATTCGGGGACCCTTCGTAAGTATTCTTTCGTTCTTTTATTGCTTTTCGAGTCTTTTCGAGTCTGAAAGTCAAACATTGTTTGACTTTCTGCGTTGACCAGTTTATGGTCAATGCGAAGTTCGTTTGAACTTCGCAACGTGAGTGTAATCACGTTGGGTATAGTCCCTTGGGACTATGCCTACTGATTACCATGTTGTCTAGGGTCGTAGGGTAAGCGATCTAATAAATCGCTTATACCTTCGAACCCGACCCAGTTTGGTCGATCATTAGGATCCGACCAAATACATTAGGTGACCATAGTGTAGGGAATAACCTTCCGAGGTTATACCCTATGGTCACATCGTTTAAGTAGTTGTATGATAGGTAGTTTATATGCCTTAGGTAAATTACCAGAATACCCTTTTCATGTATAATTGGTAATTTAGCAGATGTAACCTAAACTTTTGTCACATAACTGATTATGTAACATGTTTTAGGCATATAACACTTGTCATAGGACTAGTTAGGCGGTCCGAACGCGTTTCACGCGAACGACGCGTTAAAGTAGCATAAGCTACCTAAACGGGTCGTAATGGGTCGAAAACACTTATGTTAGGTTTCATTTAGTATGTAGGCTTTGTTAAACCATATGACACGAGTCTCTATACTCGTTTGGTTTACAAACCCTCATTCTATCCGATCTTCCGATTATAGGTCCGGTTTATTAATGTAGTTACCTATATTAGGTGCCGTTTGATATCTGTGATCTCTAGCATTGTTTGGTTGTTACTCAAGGACTACTGAGCAATCTCAAGTGAGTACATAGACCCCTCTTTTACTGTTTTCCAAACTGTTTTGGGGTGGAACACATGTGCCTACTTGTTACTTTCATGCTTTCCTGTTTCCACATCATATACCTGCTATATTCGTTAGTACATTATAGTACATGATTTTATCACATCTTATGCTAGGTGTGCCCATTGTGTGCATTACTTAGTACATCGTTTTACATTACATTACTTGCTACGTATGTCTATTGTTGTATACGTAGTACAGGTCACATGCTACGTATGTCTATTGTTGTATACGTAGTACAGGTCACATGCTACGTATGTCTATTGTTGTATACGTAGTACAGGTCACAGGTTAAGTATGTCTATTGTTGCATACGTAGTACAGGTCACATGCTACGTATGTCTATTGTTGTATACGTAGTACAGGTCACATGCTACGTATGTCTATTGTTGTATACGTAGTACAGGTCACAGGTTAAGTATGTCTATTGTTGCATACTTAGTACAGGTCACATGCTACGTATGTCTATTTTTGCATACTTAGTACATTTGTTATTCATCACATGCTTACATTTTGGATACATATTACATGATTTACATCAGACATGAACATTTTACTTTGGTAGTTTGGTTTGAATAAGTGATTAAGTAACGAGGCGTGTGTAATATGATACAAGCATGGTGGATACGCCGCTGGTACTTCCTATATATAAGTGTTTGTGTGGTATTACATGTCGTAGCGTTATTTGAATCATTTCAGTTTGAGACATAGGACATTTTATACAAATAACATACTTTTCACAAGACATTGATTTATAAACAACTTATTTTATACAAACACATTTTACATGGTTATTCATTTAACCTTACATTTATTTATACATATCATCTGATCTTATCGTTTTTCAAATGATTTACAAGACAAAGCAAATTACAAGGTTCATGACTAAACATTTTCTCAAACATAAGTCATGAAACCTATTTTTCACAAAACCTATGTATCTCACAGGCATTTTTATGCTGACGTACCTATTTTCACATGTGTTTTTCAGGAGCTGTTGCATAAGATGATCAAGATACACATAGGCAGACTTGGGCTTTAGTGACAATAAAAGATGCAAGACTAGTTAATTATGTTGTATTTCTTTGTTTGTTAAGACATTGTAACACTTTTAATTAATAAAACGAAACTTCAATTGCCATGGATTTGAAACAATTAATTCTGTTACAACACTCCCCGACATTTCCGCCACGTTTTGTATGTTCTACGTGGTCGGGGTGTGACAGAAAAGATGGTATCAGAGCCAATGGTTATAGGGAATTAGGTTATTAGTAATGCTTTGACCTAGTCTATAACCTTTCTAGGACCCTAACGCGAGTTTACTTGCGTTTAGTCATAAAACAATACCGTCACCTATCCTTAGGCGACGACCACAACAAGAACATAAATTTCAAAACCGCTTTGAAAACTAATCATCTGTTCCAGGATGATTGATTACTAGGTTTTGAACCCTCTATTGTAAGGTTTTGAACTCTCTATTATAAGGTTTTGAACCCTTTGAGTTTTCAAAATCTTGTCAAGGTTTTGGGTTTTAAATAATGTGAACACGTGCAAACTGGAAGGGTGAATGCCTGTATTCTGGGTTTTCTGTCTAGGCAAGCACTTCGTATACATCTCATCAGACGCGAGACCAGTTGTGCTTACCTGGGAATTCTTGGGATGAGTGTTCACTTATAGGCGAGCATGTCTTCGCGATACATTATTTTTGACCTATTTACTTTGATTAATCACCGAGGTCGTTTGTTGCTTTGTAGTAACAAACAAATGACCACTATCCTTGCTTTCATCAGATTTGTTTCATCTCATTCTTTTCGTCTAATTCTCTCACTCGTTTCATTTCATGTTTCCTCTTTTAGAATGCCTCCACGACGCGAAAATCTGGTATCTATTGATGAGCTGGCAGCTGTCATTACACAGCAAATGACTGCTGCAATCCCGAACGTCGTTGCTCAATGTTACCAAGCTATCAACAACAATAATGCCCTCTGCAGCTTCAAGACGTTCAACTCGACCAAGCCAGCAAAGTTTTCAGGGTCTCAAGGAGCGACTGCACTTCTGCAATGGTTCGAGAGTCTAGAAAGCACCTTCAGGCATGTTCAATGTCCAAACGAGCGAAAGGTAGATTTTGCATCTAGTGTCTTTGAGAAACGAGCTTTGACGTGGTGGAACGGTGTAGTGAGAGATAGGGGTGCCGAAGTGGCACTGGCTCAAACGTGGGAAGAACGTAGGGCACTCATGATGAAGGAATTCTGTCCTCGTCACGAGATCAGGGCCTTGGAAAGAGAATTCGACGACCTTAAGCAAGACAGCGGCGAACATCGAGCATACACTGATCGATATGAGGAGCTGAGCTTGTTGTGTCCTACCATGGTTACGCCTTTGGATAAGGCGATCGAAAAATACATTGATGGTCTCCCTGAGTCAGTTCAAGACATTGTTACCGGTAGTAACCCCACTACGGTTAGGCAGGCCATTGAGCTATCTGCGACTTTGACTGAATCTCAGATCAGGAAACGTAAGCTTTTCCGAAAGGGTGACAAGAAACCGGTCGAGGAATCGAAACCAATCGAGGAATCAAAGACCATGGATGAACAGACTGGATCCCTTGAGCGGTCAAAGAAGCGAAAGGCTTCTCAGAACTTCGCCATGGTCGCTCACAACGATCAAGCCGTCCCCAAACAACCAGCTCAACCCCGTGCTAGGAAGCCATACAATGGAACTTCACCTTTGTGCAACAAATGTAACCTTTATCATCATGCTATGGTGAGGTGCCGCGAATGCCAAATTTGTGGACGTAAAGGTCATACAGCAAAAGTTTGCGTAGCAGCAGTTGCACCAAATCAAGCTAACAACAAACCTGCTCGAGCTCGCTTTCCACCAGGTTCTTGCTACAAGTGTGGCGAGATGGGACATTTCCGAAGAAATTGCCCAAAGCGTGCTAATGCTAATCCAGCACAGAGATGAGCATCTGACCGACTAGAAGACAACACCTTTTAGAAATAATCATGTCTTATGTATTATTTTCTTTTGTTGTCAAGGTCCATGAAACAGTTGTTAACATTGTTTATAAATAAATCTTTTATTTACATTGCAATGTATTTATGTGGTTGTATGCATAAACAACATATCCCCTACAATACCGACAATCAAGGAACCACATTCCTTGAAGAACAGACTACCCCCAAAATTCTTCCATTTTACAATCTCTGGTGTTTTCCACAAAGATCCTAAGTACCCGTCTCTTGCAAAGAAACGAAGTACAAGGTGCAAGTTATAATTCTGTACGAATACCCCAAGTACCACTATAAATTCTTAATAGGGTACCCAAGGGTATTTCCGTATGTCCTAAATTATTGTGTACTTTAATTCGAATATTGCGTTTTCCTGAAAACGAAAATCGAATTTTTGGTAGATCATCCTATCTTCATGGATGGATTCTTGAAATGATTAAAGTGCCAAATGAAATCCACGAATTGGATTCCTGGTGTGCTTTAAGTATCTGCGTCCAAAGATAACAAATTAATAAACAAGTTAAACAACTATGTGATATGTGCTTATGTGTTTCCTTTATGTTTTTGTGTAATCCAAGTTTTTGTTATCCAAATCCTCGTAGAATCTTCCATATCTTTGTATAAGGAATTCATAGTAGGATATCCAAAGGTACTATATTAAATCCTCAATGGGCTTGTACGTAATAGTAAAGACCCTTGGATTATATTGTACCATTCCATAATTAGACCCCTGAGTGGTCTAGGTAAACAGATTGATCCAAAAATCTGGTTAGGAATATCATGTGATGATATAGCTGAAAGGACTCCTTGGTGGCCTAATTAAAAGGATCATTTGTCGATCTAATTAAAAGGACCCTATGGTAGTCTAGTCACACTCATCACAGGTTTGATTTTCCTCCCCTTCACATTACAAGCAAATTGTGCGGACTATGCAAGGAATTGCGTAATTATGGATGCATATATATTATGAAATTCAGTGCACGGAAACCACAGCTAGTTTGGTCGTGTGTCTGGAAAATGACTCTTTTCATTCATTTTTGGTTCTGAAGAAATGGTGGGAAATGACTCTTTTCGTTCATTTTCGGTTCTGAAGAAATGGTGGAAAATGACTCTTTTCGTTCATTTTCGGTTCTGAAGAAATGGTGGAAAATGACTCTTTTCGTTCATTTTCGGTTCTGAAGAAATGGTGGAAAATGACTCTTTTCGTTCATTTTCGGTTCTGAAGAAATGGTGGAAAATGACTCTTTTCGTTCATTTTCGGTTCTGAAGAAGTGGTGGAAAATGACTCATTTCGTTCATTTTCGGTTCTGAAGAGGTTGTGGAAAATGACTCATTTTGTTCATTTTCGGTTCTGAAGAGGTTGTGGAAAATGACTCATTTTGTTCATTTTCGGTTCTGAAGAGGTTGTGGAAAAAGACTCATTTCGTTCATTTTCGTTTCTGAAGAATGCCTGTTGAAAATAACTCCGTTCATTTTTCAATTCTGAAAAATGTCCGTTAAAGAGAAATAACAGGATTATGCCTTGCTTATCTTTGATGGTTACTTAACACAAAGCCATAGATAGACTCCTACGAATTAATTTCGGGACGAAATTTCCTAAAGTAGGGGAGACTGTGACACCTGTGTCACCTCAACCATTAAACAAATGCCAAACCAATGAAATATTGTATTTCATACTTGGAATTTGTAAAAATATGTGTATCTTTTGCACATATCAATTCTTGTTCGATTTCAAACTCTAAATCGCTTTCTGGAAGGTTATACGCGCACTGATGTGTAGATATAACCAGTTTAATCCAACGAACACTCCGGAATAGTGAAATAGGCTTAACATACCATAAATAACCTTTACATAACTTAGATATAAGTTTTGGAAGGTTTGGTGTGGTGAAATCAAAGTTTATTCGCTTACAGGGACTGAATTTGACAAACTGCGAAAGTATGCCAATTTGAACTGTAACAGACCTTCCGGAACATGACCATAAGTTAAACACACCTTAAATATCCTTTACATATCTTAGAAATAGGCTTTAAGGGGTTCGGTGTGCTAAAATAAACTTTTGGGTCATTCAGGGACTAAAAGTGTGAAAAAGTGCACAAGTTTGCATTTTTATGCATAACTTACGTTCTGAATACATCCGGACTTCCAAAAATTTATGTAAGCACTAAAATATTTTATTTTAGTGTTCGCCATAAGAAAAATCCATTCGTCGCGTCATTTGGATCGTTTTTCGTGCTTATGCGCATTCCGACGTAATTAAGCGAACATCGCTATCGTACGGCCAAACGAACCGACATCCGAGATAGTTTTGAGCACATTTTAAGTTCCCTATACTTTAACTTCATTTTAGAGCTTTGAAATGGGGTTAACGGGCCTTAAACGTGTCGAAAATGGGCTGAATGCATGACAGGGACCAAAAGTGTAAATCTGCCAAACTAAGGCCTAGCGCACCGCTACACTTATTAAGTAACGGTGCGCTAGCCTGGGGACAGACCAGATGCAGTGTATTTCACAGCATGTTTGCAGCTGATTCATCCACAACCACACACTCACACATGCTTAGTCAGCTGATAAGAACCCATTTTTAGTCACCACAACTTGCCGACACTTGTACGGATGCGATTAAAGCACGGTTTCCATGAAACGATCCTAACGGTTCGGGTATTCCTATAAATACCCATCCACCCCCATTGCTAAAATCACTAGAATCTTGATCTTAGGAACTCTAAGTTGAAACCATTGTTTCATACCTGAGATTCTTGGATCGAGATTAGCATTCGGGGACCCTTCGTAAGTATTCTTTCGTTCTTTTATTGCTTTTCGAGTCTTTTCGAGTCTGAAAGTCAAACTTTGTTTGACTTTCTGCGTTGAACAGTTTATGGTCAATGCGAAGTTCGTTTGAACTTCGCAACGTGAGTGTAATCACATTGGTTATAGTCCCTTGGGACTATGCCTACTGATTACCACGTTGTCTAGGGTCGTAGGGTAAGCGATCTAATAAATCGCTTATACCTTCGAACCCGACCCAGTTTGGTCGATCATTAGGATCCGACCAAATACATTAGGTGACCATAGTGTAGGGAATAACCTTCCGAGGTTATACCCTATGGTCACATCGTTTAAGTAGTTGTATGATAGGTAGTTTATATGCCTTAGGTAAATTACCAGAATACCCTTTTCATGTATAATTGGTAATTTAGCATATGTAACCTAAACTTTTGTCACATAACTGATTATGTAACATGTTTTAGGCATATAACACTTGTCATAGGACTAGTTAGGCGGTCCGAACGCGTTTCACGCGAACGACGCGTTAAAGTAGCATAAGCTACCTAAACGGGTCGTAATGGGTCGAAAACACTTATGTTAGGTTTCATTTAGTATGTAGGCTTTGTTAAACCATATGACACGAGTCTCTATACTCGTTTGGTTTACAAACCCTCATTCTATCCGATCTTCCGATTATAGGTCCGGTTTATTAATGTAGTTACCTATATTAGGTGCCGTTTGATATCTGTGATCTCTAGCATTGTTTGGTTGTTACTCAAGGACTACTGAGCAATCTCAAGTGAGTACACAGACCCCTCTTTTACTGTTTTCCAAACTGTTTTGGGGTGGAACACATGTGCCTACTTGTTACTTTCATGCTTTCCTGTTTCCACATCATATACCTGCTATATTCGTTAGTACATTATAGTACATGATTTTATCACATCTTATGCTAGGTGTGCCCATTGTGTGCATTACTTAGTACATCGTTTTACATTACATTACTTGCTACGTATGTCTATTGTTGTATACGTAGTACAGGTCACATGCTACGTATGTCTATTGTTGTATACGTAGTACAGGTCACATGCTACGTATGTCTATTGTTGTATACGTAGTACAGGTCACATGCTACGTATGTCTATTGTTGTATACGTAGTACAGGTCACAGGTTAAGTATGTCTATTGTTGCATACGTAGTACAGGTCACATGCTACGTATGTCTATTGTTGTATACGTAGTACAGGTCACATGCTACGTATGTCTATTGTTGTATACGTAGTACAGGTCACAGGTTAAGTATGTCTATTGTTGCATACTTAGTACAGGTCACATGCTACGTATGTCTATTTTTGCATACTTAGTACATTTGTTATTCATCACATGCTTACATTTTGGATACATATTACATGATTTACATCAGACATGAACATTTTACTTTGGTAGTTTGGTTTGAATAAGTGATTAAGTAACGAGGCGTGTGTAATATGATACAAGCATGGTGGATACGCCGCTGGTACTTCCTATATATAAGTGTTTGTATGGTATTACATGTAACAACTGTGCTTGTAATCACTATGAACAGTTCTATTATCAATAAAACAATGTTATTTGATCCCAATGTTTGTTTTGTTATGTTCTACATTTGTCATGTTTTGACTTTTGTCACACCCCGACCACGTATATCATACAAGACGTGGCGGAAAACGTCGGGGAGTGTTGTAACAGAATTAATTGTTTCATAACCATGGCATACAAAGTTGTATTTATTTATCAACATAAGTGTTACATTGTTTCAAACAGAAATTAAAGAGTTTAGTACATAATTAAACATCGTCTAGCTTCATTTTAAGTTTCTAAGGCACAGGTCCGCCCTAGTGTCATGATCGTCATCCTACGGAAAAGCACCTGAAAACACATGTGAAAGTAGGTACGTCAGCATAAAAATGCCTGTGAGATACATAGGTTTTGTGAAAATAGAATTCATGACTTAAGTTTAAGAAAATGTTTAGTCATGAACCTTGTAATTTGATTTGTTTTGTAAATCGCTTGAAAAACAATAAGTCCAGATGATATGTATAGATAAGTGAATAATGTATGGTTAAATGAATAACCATGCAAAATGAGTTGTATAAAATAAACTGTATTGTAAACCAAAGTCTTGTAAAAACATGTCACTTGTGTAAAATGTATAAGTCCAAAATGAATGATTTAAATAACGTTATGATATGTAATATAATACAATCACTTATGTATAGGAAGTACCAGCGGCGTATCCACCATGATTATATCATATTACTCACATCTCGTTACTTAAGTCACTTAAACCAACCAACAAAGTATAATGTCTATGTTTAAACCAATAGTCAATAGTCCTTGTATAAACCATGTCAAATGTTGATAGTCCAAAAGTAGTCAAGTAATGTGTAACAAATGTTATGTATGGTAAGTAAAATAAGACTACTTAAACCATAAGTAAAATGTACAAAACAAAGTATTTTGAATATATCAAAAAGTTATGTTTTGCAAAGTGATGCATGATACACTGATACAAACATTTATGTGGTAAGTTAACGCATACATTCAAGCCTTGAGACAGTCGGATAACCCTTTCAGTCAAGGTTATCAAAAGAATTGTATTCGGATTCAGTCATTCCTTACATCCAAACAAACCCGGGATGTCAGGAATGGGATTTGTCAAGTCCTATGGTACCACTACTTACTACCGAGCGGCGTAGCAAATGTTAATGAACGTAATAAAGACCCGTTTGTGCAAACCAAATGTCATAGAAGTTGTATACATGTCATATGAAAACAATGTACTAAGTATGCTAAGTTAACATACAAAGTAGAAAAGTCTTGTAAATCAATGTGCTAGCATGCTATCAGTCAACATACATAGCAGAAATGTAATGTAAAACAATGTACTAAGTATGCACACAATGGACATACATAGCATGAAATGTCATGAAATCATGTACTATAATGTACAAACAAACATAGCAGGTATATGATGTGAAAACAGGAAAGCATGAAAGTAACAAGTAGGCACATGTGTTTCACCCCAAAACAGTTTGGAAAACAGTAAAAGAGGGGTCTATGTACTCACTTGATATTGCTCAGATGTCTTAAGATAATCACCAAGTAATGCTAGAGATCTCGGAATCAAACGGCACCTAATATAGGTAACTATGTTAATAACCGGACCTTAATCGGATGATTGGATAGAATGAGGTTTCGTAAACCAAACGAGTGTAAAGACTCGTGTCATTTGGTTTAACAAAGCCTACATACTAAATGAAACCTAACATAATTGTTTACGACCCATTACGACCCGTTTAGGAAGCTTATGCTACTTTAACGTGTCGTGCGCGTGAAACGCGTTCGGACCGCCTAACTAGTCCTATGACAAGTGTTATATGCCTAAACATGTTACATAATCAGTTATGTGACAAAAGTTTAGGTTACATATGCTTAATTACCAATTCTACATGAAAAGGGTATTCTGGTAATTTACCTAAGGCATATAAACTACCTATCATACAACTACTTAAACGATGTGACCATAAGGTATAACCTCGGAAGGTTATGCCCTATACTATGGTCACCTAATGTATTTGGTCGGATCCTAATGATCGACCAAACTGGGTCGGGTTCGAAGGTATAAGCGATTGATCAGATCGCTTACCCTACGACCCTAGACAACGTGGTAATCAGTAGGCATAGTCCCAAGGGACTATGACCATCGTGATTACAATCACGTTGCGAAGTTCAAACGAACTTCGCATTGACCATTACTGGTCAACGCTGAAAGTCAAACAAAGTTTGACTTTCTGACTCGAAAAGCAGTAAAAATAAGGAAAAGAACGAAAGAATACTTACGAAGGGTCCCCGAATGCTAATCGTGATCACAATAACTCAGGTATGAAACAATGGTTCCAACTTAGAGTCAAATAGATCAGATTCTTGTAAGTAATGAGGTTGGGGGTGATGGGGTATTTATAGTTTTCGGTGAACCGTTGAGATCGTTTCATGGAAACCGTGATTCGATCACATCCGTACACTTGTTGAAAGGTTATGGAAGCTAAATTCCATCCTTATCTAGTGACTAAGCAAGTTAGAACATGTGGTGAAGGATCAAACAGCTGCAACTTGTGATTAAATGCATTTAATCTGGTTTGATAGTGGGAAGCGGCCCGCTTCAGGATCAGGCAAACACAATGCGGGCCGCCTGACCCTTCTGATCCGCAAATATGTTTGAAAAATGACAGTTTCAGTCCCGGCACATGTTTAAGGCCATTTCCGACACTTCTAAGGCCCGTAAAGCCAACTTTAAGGCCCTAAAATGTTTCCTAAACATTGTGGACATGAAACATGCTCAAAAATATGCCGGATGTTGGTTCGTTTGGTCGTACGAACGCGATGTTCGCTTAATTACGACGGAATGCGCATAAGCGCGAAAAACGATCCAAATGACGCGACGAATGGATTTTTCTTATGGCGAACACTAAAATATAATATAGTCATGCTTACATAAATTTTTGGATGTCCGGATGTATTCAGAACGTAAGTTATGCGCGAAAATGCAAACTTGTGCACTTTTTGACACTTTTAGTCCCTGAATGACCCAAAAGTTTATTTTAGCACACCGAACCCCTCAAAGCCTATTTCTAAGCTATGTAAAGGATATTTAGGGTGTGTTTAACTTATGGTTATGTTCCGGAATGTTCGTTACAGTTCAACTTGGCATACTTTCGCAGTTTGTCAAGTTTAGTCCCTGTAAGCGAATTAACTTGTTTTTGCCATACCAATGCCTTCAAAACTTATTTCTAAGTTATTTAAAGGTTATTTAAGGTATGTTGAGTATATGTTGCTGTTCCGGAGTATTTGTCGCGTTAAACTGAGTACGTTTAAGCACCAGTTTGCGTATAACTCTCCAGAAAGTGATGTAGAGTTTGAAATTACATAAAAGTCAAAACATGAAAAATGTAAAACATAACAAAACAAACATTGTGATCAAATAACATTGTTTTATTGATAACAGAACTGTTCATAGTGATTACAAGCACAGTTGTTACAACTTTTATGTAATTTCAAACTCTACATCGCTTTCTGGAGAGTTATACGCAAACTAGTGCGTAAACGTACTTAGTTTAATGCGAGAAATACTCCGGAACATCAGAACGAACAGTCAGCTTGTTCCAGCTGTTTAAACCACATCCACACACTCCCAATGGCCCATTCTGATCATTTAGGGTCATTTTTAGGCACCACAACATTTGGACAAGTGTACGCACAAGATCGAAGCACGTTTTCCATGAAACGATCTTAACGGTGGACCGAACACTATAAATACCCCACCCCCATTACCTCAAAACCCACTAGAATCTGATCTATTTGACTCTAAGTTGAAACCATTGTTTCATACCTGAGTTATTGTGATCACGATTAGCATTCGGGGACCCTTCGTAAGTATTCTTTCGTTCTTTTCCTTATTTTTACTGCTTTTCGAGTCCGAAAGTCAAACTTTGTTTGACTTTCAGCGTTGACCAGCTTATGGTCAATGCGAAGTTCGTTTGAACTTCGCAACGTGATTGTAATCACGATGGTCATAGTCCCTTGGGACTATGCCTACTGATTACCACGTTGTCTAGGGTCGTAGGGTAAGCGATCTGATCAATCGCTTATACCTTCGAACCCGACCCAGTTTGGTCGATCATTAGGATCCGACCAAATACATTAGGTGACCATAGTGTAGGGAATAACCTTCCGAGGTTATACCTTATGGTCACATCGTTTAAGTAGTTGTATGATAGGTAGTTTATATGCCTTAGGTAAATTACCAGAATACCCTTTTCATACATAATTGGTAATTTAGCATATGTAACCTAAACTTTTGTCACATAACTGATTATGTAACACGTTTAGGCATATAACACTTGTCATAGGACTAGTTAGGCGGTCCGAACGCGTTTCACGCGCACGATGCGTTAAAGTAGCATAAGCTACCTAAACGGATCATAACGGGTCAATAAGACTTAGGTTAAGTTTCTTTTAGTATGTAGGCTTTGTTAAACCATGTCACGTGAGTTCCTACACTCATTTGGTTTACAAACCCTAATGCTACTCAGTCTTCCGATATAGGTCCGGTTTATTAACATAGTTACCTATATTAGGTGCCGTTTGATTCCGAGATCTAGCATTGCTTGGTGATTATCTTTATACATCTGAGCAATCTCAAGTGAGTACATAGACCCCTCTTTTACTGTTTTCCAAACTGTTTTGGGGTGGAACACATGTGCCTACTTGTTACTTTCGTGCTTTCCTGTTTTCACATCTTATACCTGCTATGTTCGTTAGTACATTATAGTACATGATTTCATGACATTTCATGCTAGGTGTGCCCATTATGTGCATTACTTAGTACATTGTTTTACATGACATTTCACGCTATGTATGTTCATTTGATTACATACTTAGTGCATTGTTTTCACATGCTTACATTTTGGTATGACATTTGGTTTGTTTACATGGGACAATACATTCATTAACATTAGCTACGCCGTTCGTTAGTAGGTAGTGGTACCATAGGAATTGACAACTCCCGTTCCGGACATCCCAGGGAAAGGGGATGAAAGGAATGACCGAATTCGATGATATAAGACAGATAGACCTTTAATTTGTTTAAAGGGTTTATCACCACAGTCACAAGGCTTGGATGTATGCATTTTCACAATACCACATAAATGTTCATATTAAATATTTGCATGCATTTTTCCACAAAGACATAAGATTGATTTAAACCATGTTTTACTTCAATATTTTGTTTTCGTGCATATGGTTTAGTTGAGACATTTCACTTGCCATACATGACATTTTGACATAGACATTTTACACAAAGACATTTGACATAGACATTTGACATGGATATTTGACATAGACATTTGACATAGATATTTGACATAGACATTTGACATGGATATTTGACATAGACATTTGACATGATTTACATTTGACATATAACATGTTTGACAATTGGTTTAAACATAGACTTCTTACATTGGTTGGTTTGGTTTGATTAAGTGATTAAGTAACAATGCGGGTGTAATATGATACAAGCATGGTGGATACGCCGCTGGTACTTCCTATATATAAGTGTTTGTATGGTATTACATGTCGTAACATTATTTGAATCATTTCAATATGGAGACATAGAACATTTTATACAAATAACATACTTTTCACAAGACATTGATTTACAAACAACTTATCTTATACAAACACATTTTACATGGTTATTCATTTAACCTTACATTTAATTATACATATCATCTGATCTTATTGTTTTCAAATGATTTACATGACAAAGCAAATTACAAGGTTCATGACTAAACATTTTTCTTAAACATAAGTCATGAATCCTATTTTCACAAAAACCTATGTATCTCACAGGCATTTTTATGCTGACGTACCTATTTTCACATGTGTTTTCAGGTGCTTTTCCATAGGATGTTGATCATGATACTAGGGCGGACCTGTGCCTTAGAGACTTTAAAAGAAGATAGACTATGTTTAATTATGTTCTGAACTCTTAAATTTCCTGTTTGAAACAATGTAACACCTTTGTTTATAAATAAAATACAACTTTGTATGCCATGGTTATGAAACAATTAATTCTGTTGCGACACGCCCCGATGTTTCCGCCGCGGTTTGTTGTTTTACGCGGTCGGGGTGTGACAGAAGAGTTGGTATCAGAGCCAATGGTTATAGGGAATTAGGTTATTAGTAATGCTTTGACCTAGACTATAACTTTTCTAGGACCCTAACACAAGTTATCTTGTGTTTAGATCTTAAAACATATACATCACCTATCCTTAGGTGATTATCAAAACAAGAACCAAATTTTCCGAAACAATTTTTGAAAAACAATCATCTGTTTTTGAATGATTTATTACAAGGTTTTGAACCCTCAATTGTAAGGTTTTGAACCCTCTGTTATATGGTTTTGAACCCTTTTCAGTTTGATTAAATTTTTGGCCTTGCGCCTTCAAATTTTCAAAAATCTCGTCAAGGTTTTGGGTTTTAAATAATGTGAACACGTGCAAACTGGAAGGGTGAATGCCTGTATTCTGAGTTTTCTGTCTAGGCAAGCACTTCGTATACATCTCAACCAGACGCGAGACCAGTTGTGCTTACCTGGGAATTCTTGGGATGAGTGTTCACTTATAGGCGAGCATGTCTTCATTATACATTATTTTTGATCCATTTACTTTGATTAGTCACTGTGTGTCGTTTGTTTGCTTTGTGATACGGATGAATGACCACCATCTATGCTATTTGCAATTCTTGTTTTTATCATCTCATTCTTTTCATCCAATCATCTCACTCGTTTCCTTTCATGTTTTCCTCTTTTAGAATGCCTCCTCGACGCGACAATCTGATAGCAACTGCCGAACTGGCAGAAATTATTGCGCAGCAGATGGCTGCCCAATTCCCAAATCTCTTTGCTCAATGGAACCAAGCCAACAACAACAACAACAACAATGTTCCATGCAAGTACAAGGATTTTAACCAGGCTAAACCACTCAAGTTTAGTGGTTCTGAGGGAGCGACTGGGCTTCTTCAGTGGTTCGAGAGCATAGAGAATACTTTTCGCCATGTGCAGTGTCCGGATAATCGCAAGGTCGAGTTCTCCTCGAGCGTATTTCAGAAGAGGGCTTTGACATGGTGGAACAGGGTTATGAGGGACCAAGGTGCAGAAGTTGCTCTTGCACAGACCTGGGCTGAACTTAGAGCTCTTATGATGAGGGAATTCTGTCCTCGTCATGAGCAACGAGCGTTGGAGAACGAGTTTGATGAACTGAAGCAAGATAGTGGTGAGCATAGGGCTTATACTGATCGGTTTGAAGAGTTGAGTCTGCTCTGCCCGACTATGGTTACCCCACTCGACAAGGCTATCGAGAGATACATCGACGGCCTACCTGACTCGGTACAAGACATTCTTACTGGTAGTGAACCTGCCACACTTCGTCAGGCGATCGAGTTATCTGCGACATTGACTGAGTCGCAGATCCGAAAGAACAAGTTACACCGGAAGGGTGACAAGGGCAAGAAACAATCGGCTGACAAGGTGGATAGCAATAAAGGTCAAAACGGGAATGGAAAGAACTCTGGTTCTTCGAAGAGGGCAAAGAAGCGTAAGGCTTCCCAAAACTATGCTGTCACTGCCCAAGCTAACCAGGCAGCTCCCAACCAACCCGCACAGCCTCCAGCGAAGAAACCCTATTCAGGGAATGCACCTTTGTGCAATAGATGCAACAGTCACCACCAGCCGCAACTTCCATGCCGTTTCTGTACTAACTGTGGGAAATCAGGCCATCTTGCCAATGTTTGTCGGTCTGCTCAGAATCCCGCGGTTCAGAACCTGGCTCAACAAGTTGCTCAGCCTCCTGCTCCGCAACAGGGTCAAGCTGCACGACCACAATACCCACCGGGTGCTTGTTATAATTGTGGGGACCTGACCCACTACAGAAACCGGTGCCCAAGACTAGCCAACCAGAACCAGAATCAGGCTCCGGCTCGAGGCCGAGTCTTTAACATGAATGCCCAAGAGGCACAGGCTGACGATAATGTGGTGAACGGTACGTTCTTTATTAATAATCAGCCTGCATCTGTTCTTTTCGATTCCGGTGCCGATAAGAGTTTCGTGTCTTTGTCTTTTGAGCAAATGCTTCGCGTGTCTAGAACGAAACTAGGCAAATCTTTGACAGTAGAGGTTGCTAGTGGTGAACCCATTGTTCTTAATTCTGTTCTACGCAACTGCCAATTGAACCTTAACGACCATCTTTTTCCTATTGACCTCGCGCCTATGCAACTCGGAAGCTTCGACGTTATTGTGGGAATGGATTGGTTATCCAAACATCACGCAGAGATAGTTTGTTCTGAGAAGATTGTTCGTGTGCCGCTTTCGACAGGCGAGATCCTGCAGGTTCAAGGTGAGAAGCCTACCGTTGGTCTCAAACTCATGTCTTGTTTTAAAGCTCGGAAGTATCTGCAGAAGAACTATGTGGCTTTCTTAGCACATGTTACAGAAGATAAAGGCAAGGGTAAGTCTATTTCAGATATTCCTGTCGTTCGGGATTATTCTGAAGTGTTCCCTGAAGATTTACCTGGTCTACCTCCAGCACGCCAAGTCGAGTTCCGCATTGATCTCGTACCTGGTGCAAACCCCATTGCTAGAGCTCCATATCGTCTTGCACCGTCTGAGATGCAAGAGTTGTCTAAGCAGCTTCAGGAACTCTCCGACAAAGGTTTTATCCGTCCTAGCTTTTCACCTTGGGGTGCTCCCATTCTTTTTGTCAAGAAGAAGGATGGATCCTTTAGGATGTGTATCGATTATCGTGAGCTTAACAAGCTTACCATCAAAAATCGATATCCTCTACCTCGCATTGATGATCTCTTTGATCAACTACAGGGCGCTTCCTATTTTTCGAAGATTGATCTGCGATCTGGATATCATCAACTTCGGGTGCAAGAAGAAGATATTCCGAAGACAGCGTTCCGTACTAGATATGGGCATTATGAATTCACAGTCATGCCATTCGGTTTGACTAATGCTCCTACTGTTTTCATGGACCTAATGAATAGGGTCTGTAAACCTTATTTGGATCAGTTCGTCATTGTTTTTATTGACGACATCTTGATTTATTCTAAGACGCGAGCTGATCACGAGCAACATCTTCGTCTTACGCTAGAACTCCTAAAGAAAGAGCAACTTTTCGCCAAATTCTCCAAGTGCGAATTTTGGCTTAAAGAAGTTCAATTTTTGGGGCATGTTATCAACGAACAAGGTATCCATGTAGATCCCTCCAAGATCAGTGCGATTAAGGATTGGGATACACCTTCTACTCCTACTGAAGTTCGTTCTTTTCTTGGTCTAGCGGGTTATTACCGCCGCTTCATAGAAAACTTCTCGAAGATTGCAGTTCCTCTAACTGCTCTAACTCAGAAGAAAACACCCTTTTACTGGGGATTCAAACAAGAGGAAGCTTTTCAACACTTGAAGCAGAAGCTTTGCGATGCGCCTGTTCTATCATTGCCTGAGGGTGATGATGATTTTGTTGTGTACTGCGATGCATCTAAATTGGGTCTTGGCTGTGTCCTGATGCAAAGGAACAAAGTCATAGCTTATGCATCGAGGCAGTTGAAGGTACATGAGAAGAACTACACCACTCATGATCTTGAGTTGGGTGCAGTTGTCTTTGCTCTCAAGATCTGGAGACACTATTTGTACGGTACAAAATGTGTGGTTTTCACTGACCACAAAAGTCTTCAGCATATCTTCAACCAGAAAGAACTCAACATGAGACAACGACGTTGGGTTGAGCTTTTAAACGACTATGACTGCGAAATTCGCTACCATCCTGGTAAGGCGAATGTCGTAGCTGATGCATTGAGTCGTAAGGAACGTACTAAGCTTCATTGCGTACGTGTTCAATCTGTTATTCAAGCTCGATCTGATATCCAAGCACGCATTTCTCAGGCTCAACAATCTTGTGTTTCACAAGGTTTAATGGATAAGGAATTTCCCTATCACATAACGCCTGCACTAGAACTGAAGGACAATGGATCATATTACTTCATGGACCGTTTGTGGGTCCCAGGCCTAGATGATCTTCGTACCTTGCTTATGGATGAAGCCCATAAGTCTCGTTATTCTATTCATCCGGGCTCAGATAAGATGTATAAGGATCTTCGTATTCAGTATTGGTGGCCTGGTATGAAGAAAGACATTGCCTTATACGTATCCAAATGCCTTACTTGTCTTAAGGTTAAGGCTGAACATCAGCGTCCTTCTGGTTTATTGGAGCAACCAGAAATCCCAGTTTGGAAATGGGAAAACATTACTATGGATCTCGTTACCAAACTTCCACGCACAAAGAAAGGTCATGATGCCATCTGGGTAGTCGTTGATCGTCTTACAAAGTCAGCACATTTCTTGCCAATCCGTGAGGATTTTCCTGCTGACAGACTTGCTCAAATCTATGTAGATGAAATTGTGGCTCGACATGGTGTTCCTTTGAACATCATTTCTGACAGAGATGCTCGTTTCACTTCTCATTTTTGGAGAACCATGCAATCTGCTATGGGGACCCAACTTAATCTGAGCACAGCTTATCATCCGCAAACGGATGGTCAATCTGAGAGAACAATCCAGACTCTGGAGGATATGCTAAGAGCTTGTGTGATCGATTTTGGTGGTAGCTGGGATTCACATCTTAAATTGATTGAATTCTCCTACAACAACAGTTATCACACTAGCATCAAAATGGCTCCTTTCGAGGCTCTCTATGGTCGAAAATGTCGTTCACCAGTCTGCTGGAATGAGATTGGCGAGGCTCAACTTACTGGACATGCCCTCATTTTAGAGACAACTGACAAGGTCAAGAAAGTTCGTGATAACCTTCAGGCAGCTAGAAGCCGTCAGAAGATTTACGCGGATCCAAAACGCAAACCCTTGGAATTTCAAGTCGGTGATCGAGTATTACTTAAGGTCTCACCTTGGAAAGGTGTGATCAGATTTGGAAAGAAAGGAAAACTTGCACCTAGATACGTTGGACCATTCAAGATCGTCGAAAGAATCGGAAAGGTAGCCTACAGACTTGAGTTACCTCCTGAACTGGGAAATGTTCATCCAACTTTTCACGTGTCCAATCTCAAGAAGTGTTCAGCTGATGAGAACTTCTCCATACCGCTTGACGAAATTCGTGTGGGCAAAACACTGAAATTTGTTGAGAAACCAGTGGAAATCATGGAACGTGAAGTCAAGTGGCTTAAATGCAAGCGCATTCCTTTGGTCAAAGTTCGCTGGGAAGCAAAACGTGGACCCGAGTTTACTTGGGAACGCGAAGACCAAATGAAGGCGAAATATCCACATCTTTTTCCACGAGTTTCCTCTAAATAAATTTCGGGACGAAATTTCCACAAGTAGGGGAGACTGTAACAACTGTGCTTGTAATCACTATGAACAGTTCTATTATCAATAAAACAATGTTATTTGATCCCAATGTTTGTTTTGTTATGTTCTACATTTGTCATGTTTTGACTTTTATGTAATTTCAAACTCTACATCGCTTTCTGGAGAGCTATACGCAAACTAGTGCGTAAACGTACTTAGTTTAATGCGAGAAATACTCCGGAACATCAACATATACTCAACATACCTTAAATAACCTTTACATAACTTAGAAATAAGTTTAGAAGGCTTTGGTATGTCAAAAACAAGTTAATTCGCTTACAGGGACTAAACTTGACAAACTGCGAAAGTATGTCAATTTGAACTGTAACGAACATTCTGGAACATAACCATAAGTTAAACACACCTTAAATATCCTTTACATAGCTTAGAAATAGGCTTTGAGGGGTTCGGTGTGCTAAAATAAACTTTTGGGTCATTCAGGGACTAAAAGTGTCAAAAAGTGCACAAGTTTGCATTTTCGCGCATAACTTACGTTCTGAATACATCCGGACATCCAAAATTTTATGAAAGCATGACTATATTATATTTTAGTGTTCGCCATAAGAAAAATCCATTCGTCGCGTCTTTTGGATCGTTTTTCGCGCTTGTGCGCATTCCGTCGTAATTAAGCGAACATCGCGTTCGTACGACCAAACGAACTGACATCAGACATATTTTTGAACATGTTTCAAGTCCACAATGTTTAGGCATCATTTTAGGGCCTTAAAGTTGGCTTTACGGGCCTTAGAAGTGTCGGAAATGGCCTTAAACACGTGCAGGGACCTAAACTGTCATATTTGAAACTTGTATGCAGATCAGAGGCCCCAAGCGGCCCGCATTGTGTTTGTATGATCCTAAAGCGGGCCGTATCCCACTACCAGAACAGATCAGAACGAACAGTCAGCTTGTTCCAGCTGTTTAAACCACATCCACACACTCCCAATGGCCCATTCTGATCATTTAGGGTCATTTTTAGGCACCACAACATTTGGACAAGTGTACGCACAAGATCGAAGCACGTTTTCCATGAAACGATCTTAACGGTGGACCGAACACTATAAATACCCCACCCCCATTACCTCAAAACCCACTAGAATCTGATCTATTTGACTCTAAGTTGAAACCATTGTTTCATACCTGAGTTATTGTGATCACGATTAGCATTCGGGGACCCTTCGTAAGTATTCTTTCGTTCTTTTCCTTATTTTTACTGCTTTTCGAGTCCGAAAGTCAAACTTTGTTTGACTTTCAGCGTTGACCAGCTTATGGTCAATGCGAAGTTCGTTTGAACTTCGCAACGTGATTGTAATCACGATGGTCATAGTCCCTTGGGACTATGCCTACTGATTACCACGTTGTCTAGGGTCGTAGGGTAAGCGATCTGATCAATCGCTTATACCTTCGAACCCGACCCAGTTTGGTCGATCATTAGGATCCGACCAAATACATTAGGTGACCATAGTGTAGGGAATAACCTTCCGAGGTTATACCTTATGGTCACATCGTTTAAGTAGTTGTATGATAGGTAGTTTATATGCCTTAGGTAAATTACCAGAATACCCTTTTCATACATAATTGGTAATTTAGCATATGTAACCTAAACTTTTGTCACATAACTGATTATGTAACACGTTTAGGCATATAACACTTGTCATAGGACTAGTTAGGCGGTCCGAACGCGTTTCACGCGCACGATGCGTTAAAGTAGCATAAGCTACCTAAACGGATCATAACGGGTCAATAAGACTTAGGTTAAGTTTCTTTTAGTATGTAGGCTTTGTTAAACCATGTCACGTGAGTTCCTACACTCATTTGGTTTACAAACCCTAATGCTACTCAGTCTTCCGATATAGGTCCGGTTTATTAACATAGTTACCTATATTAGGTGCCGTTTGATTCCGAGATCTAGCATTGCTTGGTGATTATCTTTATACATCTGAGCAATCTCAAGTGAGTACATAGACCCCTCTTTTACTGTTTTCCAAACTGTTTTGGGGTGGAACACATGTGCCTACTTGTTACTTTCGTGCTTTCCTGTTTTCACATCTTATACCTGCTATGTTCGTTAGTACATTATAGTACATGATTTCATGACATTTCATGCTAGGTGTGCCCATTATGTGCATTACTTAGTACATTGTTTTACATGACATTTCACGCTATGTATGTTCATTTGATTACATACTTAGTGCATTGTTTTCACATGCTTACATTTTGGTATGACATTTGGTTTGTTTACATGGGACAATACATTCATTAACATTAGCTACGCCGTTCGTTAGTAGGTAGTGGTACCATAGGAATTGACAACTCCCGTTCCGGACATCCCAGGGAAAGGGGATGAAAGGAATGACCGAATTCGATGATATAAGACAGATAGACCTTTAATTTGTTTAAAGGGTTTATCACCACAGTCACAAGGCTTGGATGTATGCATTTTCACAATACCACATAAATGTTCATATTAAATATTTGCATGCATTTTTCCACAAAGACATAAGATTGATTTAAACCATGTTTTACTTCAATATTTTGTTTTCGTGCATATGGTTTAGTTGAGACATTTCACTTGCCATACATGACATTTTGACATAGACATTTTACACAAAGACATTTGACATAGACATTTGACATGGATATTTGACATAGACATTTGACATAGATATTTGACATAGACATTTGACATGGATATTTGACATAGACATTTGACATGATTTACATTTGACATATAACATGTTTGACAATTGGTTTAAACATAGACTTCTTACATTGGTTGGTTTGGTTTGATTAAGTGATTAAGTAACAATGCGGGTGTAATATGATACAAGCATGGTGGATACGCCGCTGGTACTTCCTATATATAAGTGTTTGTATGGTATTACATGTCGTAACATTATTTGAATCATTTCAATATGGAGACATAGAACATTTTATACAAATAACATACTTTTCACAAGACATTGATTTACAAACAACTTATCTTATACAAACACATTTTACATGGTTATTCATTTAACCTTACATTTAATTATACATATCATCTGATCTTATTGTTTTCAAATGATTTACATGACAAAGCAAATTACAAGGTTCATGACTAAACATTTTTCTTAAACATAAGTCATGAATCCTATTTTCACAAAAACCTATGTATCTCACAGGCATTTTTATGCTGACGTACCTATTTTCACATGTGTTTTCAGGTGCTTTTCCATAGGATGTTGATCATGATACTAGGGCGGACCTGTGCCTTAGAGACTTTAAAAGAAGATAGACTATGTTTAATTATGTTCTGAACTCTTAAATTTCCTGTTTGAAACAATGTAACACCTTTGTTTATAAATAAAATACAACTTTGTATGCCATGGTTATGAAACAATTAATTCTGTTGCGACACGCCCCGATGTTTCCGCCGCGGTTTGTTGTTTTACGCGGTCGGGGTGTGACAGAAGAGTTGGTATCAGAGCCAATGGTTATAGGGAATTAGGTTATTAGTAATGCTTTGACCTAGACTATAACTTTTCTAGGACCCTAACACAAGTTATCTTGTGTTTAGATCTTAAAACATATACATCACCTATCCTTAGGTGATTATCAAAACAAGAACCAAATTTTCCGAAACAATTTTTGAAAAACAATCATCTGTTTTTGAATGATTTATTACAAGGTTTTGAACCCTCAATTGTAAGGTTTTGAACCCTCTGTTATATGGTTTTGAACCCTTTTCAGTTTGATTAAATTTTTGGCCTTGCGCCTTCAAATTTTCAAAAATCTCGTCAAGGTTTTGGGTTTTAAATAATGTGAACACGTGCAAACTGGAAGGGTGAATGCCTGTATTCTGAGTTTTCTGTCTAGGCAAGCACTTCGTATACATCTCAACCAGACGCGAGACCAGTTGTGCTTACCTGGGAATTCTTGGGATGAGTGTTCACTTATAGGCGAGCATGTCTTCATTATACATTATTTTTGATCCATTTACTTTGATTAGTCACTGTGTGTCGTTTGTTTGCTTTGTGATACGGATGAATGACCACCATCTATGCTATTTGCAATTCTTGTTTTTATCATCTCATTCTTTTCATCCAATCATCTCACTCGTTTCCTTTCATGTTTTCCTCTTTTAGAATGCCTCCTCGACGCGACAATCTGATAGCAACTGCCGAACTGGCAGAAATTATTGCGCAGCAGATGGCTGCCCAATTCCCAAATCTCTTTGCTCAATGGAACCAAGCCAACAACAACAACAACAACAATGTTCCATGCAAGTACAAGGATTTTAACCAGGCTAAACCACTCAAGTTTAGTGGTTCTGAGGGAGCGACTGGGCTTCTTCAGTGGTTCGAGAGCATAGAGAATACTTTTCGCCATGTGCAGTGTCCGGATAATCGCAAGGTCGAGTTCTCCTCGAGCGTATTTCAGAAGAGGGCTTTGACATGGTGGAACAGGGTTATGAGGGACCAAGGTGCAGAAGTTGCTCTTGCACAGACCTGGGCTGAACTTAGAGCCCTTATGATGAGGGAATTCTGTCCTCGTCATGAGCAACGAGCGTTGGAGAACGAGTTTGATGAACTGAAGCAAGATAGTGGTGAGCATAGGGCTTATACTGATCGGTTTGAAGAGTTGAGTCTGCTCTGCCCGACTATGGTTACCCCACTCGACAAGGCTATCGAGAGATACATCGACGGCCTACCTGACTCGGTACAAGACATTCTTACTGGTAGTGAACCTGCCACACTTCGTCAGGCGATCGAGTTATCTGCGACATTGACTGAGTCGCAGATCCGGAAGAACAAGTTACACCGGAAGGGTGACAAGGGCAAGAAACAATCGGCTGACAAGGTGGATAGCAATAAAGGTCAAAACGGGAATGGAAAGAACTCTGGTTCTTCGAAGAGGGCAAAGAAGCGTAAGGCTTCCCAAAACTATGATGTCACTGCCCAAGCTAACCAGGCAGCTCCCAACCAACCCGCACAGCCTCCAGCGAAGAAACCCTATTCAGGGAATGCACCTTTGTGCAATAGATGCAACAGTCACCACCAGCCGCAACTTCCATGCCGTTTCTGTACTAACTGTGGGAAATCAGGCCATCTTGCCAATGTTTGTCGGTCTGCTCAGAATCCCGCGGTTCAGAACCTGGCTCAACAAGTTGCTCAGCCTCCTGCTCCGCAACAGGGTCAAGCTGCACGACCACAATACCCACCGGGTGCTTGTTATAATTGTGGGGACCTGACCCACTACAGAAACCGGTGCCCAAGACTAGCCAACCAGAACCAGAATCAGGCTCCGGCTCGAGGCCGAGTCTTTAACATGAATGCCCAAGAGGCACAGGCTGACGATAATGTGGTGAACGGTACGTTCTTTATTAATAATCAGCCTGCATCTGTTCTTTTCGATTCCGGTGCCGATAAGAGTTTCGTGTCTTTGTCTTTTGAGCAAATGCTTCGCGTGTCTAGAACGAAACTAGGCAAATCTTTGACAGTAGAGGTTGCTAGTGGTGAACCCATTGTTCTTAATTCTGTTCTACGCAACTGCCAATTGAACCTTAACGACCATCTTTTTCCTATTGACCTCGCGCCTATGCAACTCGGAAGCTTCGACGTTATTGTGGGAATGGATTGGTTATCCAAACATCACGCAGAGATAGTTTGTTCTGAGAAGATTGTTCGTGTGCCGCTTTCGACAGGCGAGATCCTGCAGGTTCAAGGTGAGAAGCCTACCGTTGGTCTCAAACTCATGTCTTGTTTTAAAGCTCGGAAGTATCTGCAGAAGAACTATGTGGCTTTCTTAGCACATGTTACAGAAGATAAAGGCAAGGGTAAGTCTATTTCAGATATTCCTGTCGTTCGGGATTATTCTGAAGTGTTCCCTGAAGATTTACCTGGTCTACCTCCAGCACGCCAAGTCGAGTTCCGCATTGATCTCGTACCTGGTGCAAACCCCATTGCTAGAGCTCCATATCGTCTTGCACCGTCTGAGATGCAAGAGTTGTCTAAGCAGCTTCAGGAACTCTCCGACAAAGGTTTTATCCGTCCTAGCTTTTCACCTTGGGGTGCTCCCATTCTTTTTGTCAAGAAGAAGGATGGATCCTTTAGGATGTGTATCGATTATCGTGAGCTTAACAAGCTTACCATCAAAAATCGATATCCTCTACCTCGCATTGATGATCTCTTTGATCAACTACAGGGCGCTTCCTATTTTTCGAAGATTGATCTGCGATCTGGATATCATCAACTTCGGGTGCAAGAAGAAGATATTCCGAAGACAGCGTTCCGTACTAGATATGGGCATTATGAATTCACAGTCATGCCATTCGGTTTGACTAATGCTCCTACTGTTTTCATGGACCTAATGAATAGGGTCTGTAAACCTTATTTGGATCAGTTCGTCATTGTTTTTATTGACGACATCTTGATTTATTCTAAGACGCGAGCTGATCACGAGCAACATCTTCGTCTTACGCTAGAACTCCTAAAGAAAGAGCAACTTTTCGCCAAATTCTCCAAGTGCGAATTTTGGCTTAAAGAAGTTCAATTTTTGGGGCATGTTATCAACGAACAAGGTATCCATGTAGATCCCTCCAAGATCAGTGCGATTAAGGATTGGGATACACCTTCTACTCCTACTGAAGTTCGTTCTTTTCTTGGTCTAGCGGGTTATTACCGCCGCTTCATAGAAAACTTCTCGAAGATTGCAGTTCCTCTAACTGCTCTAACTCAGAAGAAAACACCCTTTTACTGGGGATTCAAACAAGAGGAAGCTTTTCAACACTTGAAGCAGAAGCTTTGCGATGCGCCTGTTCTATCATTGCCTGAGGGTGATGATGATTTTGTTGTGTACTGCGATGCATCTAAATTGGGTCTTGGCTGTGTCCTGATGCAAAGGAACAAAGTCATAGCTTATGCATCGAGGCAGTTGAAGGTACATGAGAAGAACTACACCACTCATGATCTTGAGTTGGGTGCAGTTGTCTTTGCTCTCAAGATCTGGAGACACTATTTGTACGGTACAAAATGTGTGGTTTTCACTGACCACAAAAGTCTTCAGCATATCTTCAACCAGAAAGAACTCAACATGAGACAACGACGTTGGGTTGAGCTTTTAAACGACTATGACTGCGAAATTCGCTACCATCCTGGTAAGGCGAATGTCGTAGCTGATGCATTGAGTCGTAAGGAACGTACTAAGCTTCATTGCGTACGTGTTCAATCTGTTATTCAAGCTCGATCTGATATCCAAGCACGCATTTCTCAGGCTCAACAATCTTGTGTTTCACAAGGTTTAATGGATAAGGAATTTCCCTATCACATAACGCCTGCACTAGAACTGAAGGACAATGGATCATATTACTTCATGGACCGTTTGTGGGTCCCAGGCCTAGATGATCTTCGTACCTTGCTTATGGATGAAGCCCATAAGTCTCGTTATTCTATTCATCCGGGCTCAGATAAGATGTATAAGGATCTTCGTATTCAGTATTGGTGGCCTGGTATGAAGAAAGACATTGCCTTATACGTATCCAAATGCCTTACTTGTCTTAAGGTTAAGGCTGAACATCAGCGTCCTTCTGGTTTATTGGAGCAACCAGAAATCCCAGTTTGGAAATGGGAAAACATTACTATGGATCTCGTTACCAAACTTCCACGCACAAAGAAAGGTCATGATGCCATCTGGGTAGTCGTTGATCGTCTTACAAAGTCAGCACATTTCTTGCCAATCCGTGAGGATTTTCCTGCTGACAGACTTGCTCAAATCTATGTAGATGAAATTGTGGCTCGACATGGTGTTCCTTTGAACATCATTTCTGACAGAGATGCTCGTTTCACTTCTCATTTTTGGAGAACCATGCAATCTGCTATGGGGACCCAACTTAATCTGAGCACAGCTTATCATCCGCAAACGGATGGTCAATCTGAGAGAACAATCCAGACTCTGGAGGATATGCTAAGAGCTTGTGTGATCGATTTTGGTGGTAGCTGGGATTCACATCTTAAATTGATTGAATTCTCCTACAACAACAGTTATCACACTAGCATCAAAATGGCTCCTTTCGAGGCTCTCTATGGTCGAAAATGTCGTTCACCAGTCTGCTGGAATGAGATTGGCGAGGCTCAACTTACTGGACATGCCCTCATTTTAGAGACAACTGACAAGGTCAAGAAAGTTCGTGATAACCTTCAGGCAGCTAGAAGCCGTCAGAAGATTTACGCGGATCCAAAACGCAAACCCTTGGAATTTCAAGTCGGTGATCGAGTATTACTTAAGGTCTCACCTTGGAAAGGTGTGATCAGATTTGGAAAGAAAGGAAAACTTGCACCTAGATACGTTGGACCATTCAAGATCGTCGAAAGAATCGGAAAGGTAGCCTACAGACTTGAGTTACCTCCTGAACTGGGAAATGTTCATCCAACTTTTCACGTGTCCAATCTCAAGAAGTGTTCAGCTGATGAGAACTTCTCCATACCGCTTGACGAAATTCGTGTGGGCAAAACACTGAAATTTGTTGAGAAACCAGTGGAAATCATGGAACGTGAAGTCAAGTGGCTTAAATGCAAGCGCATTCCTTTGGTCAAAGTTCGCTGGGAAGCAAAACGTGGACCCGAGTTTACTTGGGAACGCGAAGACCAAATGAAGGCGAAATATCCACATCTTTTTCCACGAGTTTCCTCTAAATAAATTTCGGGACGAAATTTCCACAAGTAGGGGAGACTGTAACAACTGTGCTTGTAATCACTATGAACAGTTCTATTATCAATAAAACAATGTTATTTGATCCCAATGTTTGTTTTGTTATGTTCTACATTTGTCATGTTTTGACTTTTATGTAATTTCAAACTCTACATCGCTTTCTGGAGAGCTATACGCAAACTAGTGCGTAAACGTACTTAGTTTAATGCGAGAAATACTCCGGAACATCAACATATACTCAACATACCTTAAATAACCTTTACATAACTTAGAAATAAGTTTAGAAGGCTTTGGTATGTCAAAAACAAGTTAATTCGCTTACAGGGACTAAACTTGACAAACTGCGAAAGTATGTCAATTTGAACTGTAACGAACATTCTGGAACATAACCATAAGTTAAACACACCTTAAATATCCTTTACATAGCTTAGAAATAGGCTTTGAGGGGTTCGGTGTGCTAAAATAAACTTTTGGGTCATTCAGGGACTAAAAGTGTCAAAAAGTGCACAAGTTTGCATTTTCGCGCATAACTTACGTTCTGAATACATCCGGACATCCAAAATTTTATGAAAGCATGACTATATTATATTTTAGTGTTCGCCATAAGAAAAATCCATTCGTCGCGTCTTTTGGATCGTTTTTCGCGCTTGTGCGCATTCCGTCGTAATTAAGCGAACATCGCGTTCGTACGACCAAACGAACTGACATCAGACATATTTTTGAACATGTTTCAAGTCCACAATGTTTAGGCATCATTTTAGGGCCTTAAAGTTGGCTTTACGGGCCTTAGAAGTGTCGGAAATGGCCTTAAACACGTGCAGGGACCTAAACTGTCATATTTGAAACTTGTATGCAGATCAGAGGCCCCAAGCGGCCCGCATTGTGTTTGTATGATCCTAAAGCGGGCCGCATCCCACTACCAGAACAGATCAGAACGAACAGTCAGCTTGTTCCAGCTGTTTAAACCACATCCACACACTCCCAATGGCCCATTCTGATCATTTAGGGTCATTTTTAGGCACCACAACATTTGGACAAGTGTACGCACAAGATCGAAGCACGTTTTCCATGAAACGATCTTAACGGTGGACCGAACACTATAAATACCCCACCCCCATTACCTCAAAACCCACTAGAATCTGATCTATTTGACTCTAAGTTGAAACCATTGTTTCATACCTGAGTTATTGTGATCACGATTAGCATTCGGGGACCCTTCGTAAGTATTCTTTCGTTCTTTTCCTTATTTTTACTGCTTTTTGAGTCCGAAAGTCAAACTTTGTTTGACTTTCAGCGTTGACCAGCTTATGGTCAATGCGAAGTTCGTTTGAACTTCGCAACGTGATTGTAATCACGATGGTCATAGTCCCTTGGGACTATGCCTACTGATTACCACGTTGTCTAGGGTCGTAGGGTAAGCGATCTGATCAATCGCTTATACCTTCGAACCCGACCCAGTTTGGTCGATCATTAGGATCCGACCAAATACATTAGGTGACCATAGTGTAGGGAATAACCTTCCGAGGTTATACCTTATGGTCACATCGTTTAAGTAGTTGTATGATAGGTAGTTTATATGCCTTAGGTAAATTACCAGAATACCCTTTTCATACATAATTGGTAATTTAGCATATGTAACCTAAACTTTTGTCACATAACTGATTATGTAACACGTTTAGGCATATAACACTTGTCATAGGACTAGTTAGGCGGTCCGAACGCGTTTCACGCGCACGATGCGTTAAAGTAGCATAAGCTACCTAAACGGATCATAACGGGTCAATAAGACTTAGGTTAAGTTTCTTTTAGTATGTAGGCTTTGTTAAACCATGTCACGTGAGTTCCTACACTCATTTGGTTTACAAACCCTAATGCTACTCAGTCTTCCGATATAGGTCCGGTTTATTAACATAGTTACCTATATTAGGTGCCGTTTGATTCCGAGATCTAGCATTGCTTGGTGATTATCTTTATACATCTGAGCAATCTCAAGTGAGTACATAGACCCCTCTTTTACTGTTTTCCAAACTGTTTTGGGGTGGAACACATGTGCCTACTTGTTACTTTCGTGCTTTCCTGTTTTCACATCTTATACCTGCTATGTTCGTTAGTACATTATAGTACATGATTTCATGACATTTCATGCTAGGTGTGCCCATTATGTGCATTACTTAGTACATTGTTTTACATGACATTTCACGCTATGTATGTTCATTTGATTACATACTTAGTGCATTGTTTTCACATGCTTACATTTTGGTATGACATTTGGTTTGTTTACATGGGACAATACATTCATTAACATTAGCTACGCCGTTCGTTAGTAGGTAGTGGTACCATAGGAATTGACAACTCCCGTTCCGGACATCCCAGGGAAAGGGGATGAAAGGAATGACCGAATTCGATGATATAAGACAGATAGACCTTTAATTTGTTTAAAGGGTTTATCACCACAGTCACAAGGCTTGGATGTATGCATTTTCACAATACCGCATAAATGTTCATATTAAATATTTGCATGCATTTTTCCACAAAGACATAAGATTGATTTAAACCATGTTTTACTTCAATATTTTGTTTTCGTGCATATGGTTTAGTTGAGACATTTCACTTGCCATACATGACATTTTGACATAGACATTTTACACAAAGACATTTGACATAGACATTTGACATGGATATTTGACATAGACATTTGACATGGATATTTGACATAGACATTTGACATGGATATTTGACATAGACATTTGACATGATTTACATTTGACATATAACATGTTTGACAATTGGTTTAAACATAGACTTCTTACATTGGTTGGTTTGGTTTGATTAAGTGATTAAGTAACAATGCGGGTGTAATATGATACAAGCATGGTGGATACGCCGCTGGTACTTCCTATATATAAGTGTTTGTATGGTATTACATGTCGTAACATTATTTGAATCATTTCAATATGGAGACATAGAACATTTTATACAAATAACATACTTTTCACAAGACATTGATTTACAAACAACTTATCTTATACAAACACATTTTACATGGTTATTCATTTAACCTTACATTTAATTATACATATCATCTGATCTTATTGTTTTCAAATGATTTACATGACAAAGCAAATTACAAGGTTCATGACTAAACATTTTTCTTAAACATAAGTCATGAATCCTATTTTCACAAAAACCTATGTATCTCACAGGCATTTTTATGCTGACGTACCTATTTTCACATGTGTTTTCAGGTGCTTTTCCATAGGATGTTGATCATGATACTAGGGCGGACCTGTGCCTTAGAGACTTTAAAAGAAGATAGACTATGTTTAATTATGTTCTGAACTCTTAAATTTCCTGTTTGAAACAATGTAACACCTTTGTTTATAAATAAAATACAACTTTGTATGCCATGGTTATGAAACAATTAATTCTGTTGCGACACGCCCCGATGTTTCCGCCGCGGTTTGTTGTTTTACGCGGTCGGGGTGTGACATTACATGTCGTAGCGTTATTTGAATCATTTCAGTTTGAGACATAGAATATTTTATACAAATAACATACTTTTCACAAGACATTGATTTATAAACAACTTATTTTATACAAACACATTTTACATGGTTATTCATTTAACCTTACATTTATTTATACATATCATCTGATCTTATCGTTTTTCAAATGATTTACAAGACAAAGCAAATTACAAGGTTCATGACTAAACATTTTCTCAAACATAAGTCATGAAACCTATTTTTCACAAAACCTATGTATCTCACAGGCATTTTTATGCTGACGTACCTATTTTCACATGTGTTTTTCAGGAGCTGTTGCATAAGATGATCAAGATACACATAGGCAGACTTGGGCTTTAGTGACAATAAAAGATGCAAGACTAGTTAATTATGTTGTATTTCTTTGTTTGTTAAGACATTGTAACACTTTTAATTAATAAAACGAAACTTCAATTGCCATGGATTTGAAACAATTAATTCTGTTACAACACTCCCCGACATTTCCGCCACGTTTTGTATGTTCTACGTGGTCGGGGTGTGACAGTAGCTTTTAGAGAGAGAGAGAGAGTGAGCTTGGTTGATCATTAGAATGATGAAGATTGAGTGTTTAAAAGGGTGGTGATGATTATGCTTATGACACAAGTTCCATTTGGTAATTTTTCACAATTCTAAGGTGTGGTGGCACCACCTTGGGCCGCCAACTCTTCCTCTCTCTCTTATACACACACATATTCTTATATATATATATATACATATGGAGATTAATGATTTAAACAGGTATTTTACTGGATACCGGGTATTTTTTTCTAGCGTTTTAATCCCGTTTATTTGCGTTTTAAATTATTTTTATCATTCTATAAAAATAATCACTCAAAATTATTACTGAAATAATTACCAGTTGCCTTGGCTGGCTGCGTTGACAGTATTTTGTTTAATTCGCGCAGTACGCGCTCAAACTCGAAAAATAGAGTTTCTTAGCGTTTTAAATTATTTTTCCACACGGATATGATTAAAATTATTATTCTAATCATAACAGATTATTTTTAGGATTTTAACACTGATCGGGTGGTCACCGACGTTCGTTTCGCATTTTAATCGTTACGCGATAAGCGTTTATCTTACCGTTGCCAACATAATTTTTATCAAAGTTTAATTTTATCAACACGTTAAATTTCACATATAAACATCATAACCAGTCAATTACAGCCCTGTTACCTATTCACAACACGTGTTACAATTGTACGGTACGGCCTAAAAAGCCGGGTGTCACATTTGCCAGGTTTATTTTATGCATATTATGTGGAATACAAACTTCTACGACTATTTTTTTGTTGAATGGAAAAAAAAGTGTTAGATACCCGTAATGGGTTGTGGTCCGTAATAGGCATCATAATTGAATCTAATATGAGTTCGGACACCCGCCGCAACGCGCGGGCATTCCCCCTAGTATATATATACACATGTTTATTTTATGTTATCCGTTTGATGTTATAATGTTTCGAACACTTATTGTTTGTTTAATATGAGTTTCATCATGTTTTGCATCTCGTATTTACCGTTCCAAATAAATATAAATGATTATATTTATTTTATATAATTCCGGAATTAACTCAAATTAAATATTAATGTTTTTAATACTTAATTTATAAGATTATATTGTATTTTAGATCTTCCGAAAATTGGACAGAGTTTCCTCTGTTTTTATAATAATCCCGACAACACAAGTTGCCGACAATCCCCAATAAACAAGTGTCCAAATCATAACAGTGTATTTATACCAAAAATGATTGTGTCTAAATACATATAACAATTGTCCGAAAGTTAAGAATAATTATCTCGGTACAAGTTTTTATATATAAATATAATCTACAAACGAATCCAATTGTTCGAACGTTCTACGCATAATTAATATATTTACTGTTCAACAAATATGCTAGTTGGGTCGGGTTCTAGAGCTCAGTTTTTCACACGTTACACAAATATACAATAATATATACAAAGCTCAATCAATATATTTTGTGGGCGTCGTTACCTACTCGTATGACCCGCTCAAAACCAGGTTGTACCACATGCAACAGGATTGTATTTTAACAGTGTGCGGTTCTAGTGTCCGACCCGCAGTAGTTTATTGTACATTACGCATTAAGGTTTGTACAGCCAAGGTGTGCGACCCTTCTGAGTGTGCGACTCAGCTGGGATCCCTTGTACATTGTGCATAAATAATTGAATATTTCATTCATAAATCAAAACATACATCCTAAGATTTAGTGAAAACAGTGAACACATAAAAGTATTCTCAAACATGAACATTCATGAATCATCATCAACACTTTCATCAAACCATGAAATTAACACAGTGAAGTTATATAAATTAGAACAATGAACCGTTTTAAATTATTGCCTAACCAAACTCATTATAACACCGTAGATCTTCATTATCTTATAGCATACAAGAATCCTAATACACAAACATCTCGGATTCATGTCCAATCAAGAGAAATGTCACTTATTTCATAGATTTAAAACAAAGTATCACAAGCATTCCATGAATCAACTAGGAACATGCAATGAAGAATCATCATATCAAGAACACATCTTTCATTCAAATATTTAATGAAAACACAAGAAGAAAGTATGAGTTTTACTAACCTGAATGGAAGAAATAAGAAAGACAGAGAGTGTGCGAATAGAAAGGAGAGATCTTCCAGAAAGATGATGAAGCTTTGATGATTATGATGCCTTGTGTTGGCTGCCTTGGAGAAGAAGGGTTTCCCAAAGTGGAAAAGTTGCTAAATTGAGGAGAGAGAGAGAAGGCGGCTGAGGAATGTTTTTGGGGAAAGGGTTTTAGGGTTAGGATATGGTGTAGGTATTTATACACTCCCAAGATGCCGCACAGTAGGAAATGGAATTGTAACACCCCAATCGCGTAATACAACAATACGCGGCGGAAATATCGGGGAGTCACGTTACAAATTGCTCACAACTACTGGTACTAAATTGTTTCATTATTGTTATCACTGTTTTACAAATGAAGAATACATGTAATTGTCTTTTGATTTAAGAAGTCTAAGGCCCGAATGCAGTCTTATGCGTTGCATGCTTGAATAGTCGAAAACCTGAAACATATGTGAAAAACAGTCAGCATAAAAATGCCGACGAGTACATAGGTTTTGTTAGCCAAATAATTGGCAAAAAGTTTGGTATTGCAATACTTTGACAACTTCGAGAGCTGTCGATTGAAAATAAATCTTGAAGCCAGAGAATGGCAAAAGTTTAGTATTGCAATACATAATCTTGATTGTGAAAACTTATGGCAAATAGTTTGTATATGGTAATATGATTATTACTATGTAATTTTTATGCCATTTGAAATTGTACATTGTAATCTCGTTGAAATCATCGTAAAACTCGTTAATGCGTTATTAGAAATCCAATCAAGGATTAGAAATAACTGTTTTGAAATCAATCAAAACTTGTGTGAGTATTATATAAATCAAGTCAATGATTTATAATATTACTTTAGATATCCTTCTAAGAATCTAACATATGAAGATATGGAAGATTCTACAAGGATTTGGATAATCGAACATTGAATCAATTGTACACAAAATCCTAAAGTGATTCGGATAACGCTACAAGAGTAATAAAATAAGAACACTTATATATAGGAAGTACCAGCGGCGTATCCACCATGTTCTTATTTTATTACACCCATTTCGTTATCTAAATCACAACTACCACATAAACACATAATCGTCAACTTGTCACCAACTTGTAAACACGCATTAAAGTACACAATGAATCCAAACAAGGACTCCAATACTAGCACTTTAAACATCCCATGTGTGTCTAGCTTATGAAGATAGACAGATACTACAGGGATCCGGTTCTTGTCACATCGTTTAGTCACATACGCATTAAAGTACACAATGAATCCAAACAAGGACTCCAATATTAGCACTTTAAACATCCTACAAGAATCAATCTATGAAGATAGATAGATGCTATAAGGATTTGGTTTCTGTCACATTGTCTAGTCAAATACGCATTAAAGTACACAATGAATCCAAACAAGGACTCCAATATTAGCACTTTAAACATCCTACAAGTATCAATCTATGAAGATAAATTGATGCTAAAAAGGATTTGGTTTCTATCACATTGAATCATTGCATCACAACATTAATCCTAATGGTGATTCGGGATCACGCCACGAAGGGTAATACATTAAGCACACTTATATATAGGAAGTACCAGCGGCGTATCCACCATGTGCTTATTGTATTACTCTAGTTTCGTTATCGAAATCACCAACAATCTACACATAAACCATAACCATCGTCTTGTAAAGTACTTCTTAAAAATCTCACTATGAAGATAGAAAGATCTAAGATTGTACTTCAAATATCCTACAAGAATCTAACTATGAAGATAGATAGATCTTTTAAGGATTTGGATAATCATCGTGCTTGCATAATCGGAATAATACACATAAAAGCACTTAGTAAACACATATATGCCATATATTTGAAGAACAAATCGGTTACACATATGAATCACCCCAAAACATTTGAAAATGGTAAAAGAGGGGAACTATGTACTCACTTGAGATTGCGTATAGGTCTTGTTCAAATGGTATAACAAAGCTCAAAAGACCAAGAGTTCACGTGTTGAAGTGGTTCCTAGTGTATCGGATACTATGTCAGTGTAACGGGACATAAATCGAGGAATCTGATAGAATGAGGTATTGTAAACCAAACGAGTGTTGGAACTCATATGATATGGTTTAACAAAGCCTACATTCTGAATTGAAACCTATCCTAAGTGCTTTTGACCCCGTTATGACCCGTTAAGGTAGTTTACGCTACTTTAACGCGTCATTTGCGCGAAAGCGCATTCGGATGGTCTAACAGCCCTATGATAAGTATTATATGCCCTAACATGTTTAATTATGTTGCATAATCAGTTTAGGTGTCAAAACTTTGGTTACATATGCTTAAAATGAAATTATGCGTAAAAAGGGCATTTTGGTCATTTTCCTAAGGCATATAAACTACCTATCATACAACTAACTAAACGAAGTGATCATAAGGTGTAACCTCTAAAGGTTATTTCCTATACAACTATGGTCACCTAATGTGTTTGGTCGGATCCTAATGATCGACCAAACGGGTCGGGTTTCAAAGTCTAAGCGGTTGTCAAGACTGCTTGACTTACGACCCTATATAAGCACTAGACAAAAAGTGACGAGTTAAACATGTTAAAACATGTTTAACTAAGTTAGAAAACTGTTTTGATATCAAAACAAAGTGTTTTGATACCCGAAAATAGTTTCGTCGCAAAATGCACATAATCGTGCATTTTGACCGAAACTTTGACTCGTCACTTCGACTAATCAATGTGGTAATCAGTAGGTATAGCCACAAGGGACTATAACCATCGTGATTACGCTCACATTGCAAAGTTCAAACGAACTTTGTCTTGACCAAATCATGGTCAAAGCAGAAAGTCAAACACTGTTTAACTTTCTTGCTTAAATACATAAACAAGAGATTAAAGAACACTTACAAGTTATCAAGGCTGAAAAGATGACTAAGAATACTTCAAGTATGAAGCCTTCAACCAAGTGGGATAGCTTTAATCAGAGCCAAGGTGAAAGAAATGAAGAATAAGCAAGTTGGAATGAGAAAATGCTTGGGTATTTATAGGAAATCAAGCTTCACAAGATCATTCCAAGTGTTTGTGAGTTAATCAAAGCATGATCCTAGCCCTACACATGTTACACACTGATTTGGGGGCTTGGGGAACACTTAAACCAGCTCAAGGTATTGAAAAACTAGGATTAAAAACAATGACAGCAGGCTGTTTTAAAGATTCTGAGAACCTGCCCAGCTCCAGGCCTCGCGGGCCGCGAAGGAAATAACACCAGTCTTCGCGCCCAGCCTACTGGTCTGACCAGAAGTTTCATTTTTTTGTCAAAACAGGCCCCGGCATGCTAAAAACTTGATTTTTTATGCATTTAACCCCCGTTAACCCCATTTCAAGGCTCTGCAAGGATGTTAAAGCATAGGGGACTTGAAATATGCTTGAAAATATCACGGATGTTGGTTCGTTTGGTAGTACGGTCGCGTTATTCGGTTACTTACGACGGAAACTCGAACGGACGCGAAAACGATCCAAATTACGCGACGAATGGTATTTTTGCATTCCAATCACTAAAATAAAATATTTTAGTGATTACAAAAATTTTTGGATGTCCGGATATGGTTAGAACGTAAGATATGCGCTTAAATGTAAACTTATGTAGTTTTTGACGCTTTTAGTCCCTATTGATCAAATAAGCGCATTTTCGCATACCGAACCCTTCAAAGCTTATTTCTAAGCTATGTAAAGGATATTTAGGGTATGTTTAGCTTATGATCTTGTTCCGGAGTGTACGTTGCTATACGAATCGGTAGACTTTTGCAGTTTGTCGCAAATAGTCCCTGTAACCGAATAAACTTGTTTTTGACACACCAAACCCTTCAAAACTTATTTCTAAGTTATGTAAAGGTTATTTAAGGTATGTTAAGCATATATCATTATTATGGAGTGTTTGTCACGTTAAAATTATTACGTTTACGTAATAGTTTGCGTATAACTTTCCAGAAGGCGATTTAGAGCTTGAAATCGAACTAGAATCAAAACGTGAAATTGTCAAACACAAATAAGCAAACATTGAGACCAAAACACATTGTTTCATTGATAAATGATATTGTTCTATATCGTACAGTGTTTACATAGCACAAGTGTTACAGTCTCCCCTACTTTAGGAAATTTCGTCCCGAAATTTATTCGAAGGAGACCGTAGAGTGTAATTGAAATGACCGAAGGATAAGCAAGTTGCTAGATCCCAAAGATGCGGAGCATCGTTTGGTGTTGGAAATTTTTGGGGGATTCAAAATGTGATTTGGGATATTCAAAGTATCTCAAGGTATTCAACCCTTTGAAACTTGTGAATTTTAAAAATGTCAACCAGTGTCCAAAAATTGTTTGGGTATGGCACTATGTTATACTAAGCTCTTAGTGTAATTTCTAGCAAACAAAGGGGTGTACATGTGACAAATGGCAATAAACCGGCAATTCCGTACAAACTAATCACTATTTTATTTACATAATCTCATGCATTTAGCGTAATTTAATTATGTAACAGTGTCGTTAATTGGATAACAAGGTTAGGACAAGGAAACAATGCTAAAACATATGTTGGTTTTCGCCACATTGCGAAATCAGGCAAACAATGTCCTAAAAGTGTTGGTAGAAAGTGCCACGTGCACTATTCACGGTTACACTATTCATGCCAGCAAACCGTGAAATCAGACCGAAACACTGAAAAACGACACTCGGATAACATATAAGAAAACATTATTATGAAAACACATCTTGCAAAGAAACAAGACTTTCCGGTATAACGCCCTAATCTCAAAAATGTCTATTTCGGCTAAAAATATAGCACTTTTAACTTGTCCGAACCAATAACAAAGCATTTCCGGGACTTCGGAATTATGTCACTTGATGAAAAACACACTAAAACATTTTAAGGATATCAATGAGATGACCGGAATCATAAGCTTCCGATATTATATCGCTATGCATTAAACTAGTCCGTTAGCGAACCGACGATTTAGTAAGCAGTATTTCTGTCATCGTAGCAACCAAATGGAAACTCTAGTGAACTAGTTAAGCTAAATTTGGGACTCGGAATCACTTCATACAACTTTCGGATGCAAGAAAACAACTTACGGAAAATCCTTGTCAGTACGACATAAAAGCATCGTAGGTGAACCGGCGCTTAACCGGGAACCGTTTAAACTAGTTAAACACTATTTTAACTAGTCTAGTGAACTAGTTAATAATAATATTGGTTCCGAATCCCTAATTACCCCACTAATGATGTACTTAAAACACTAATCACCCTACACCTCCTAATGACCAAAATATCTTATAATTAGTAACTTTTATAAAAAAAATCATATTACCCCCCCCCCCTCATAATTGACGGTTCAAGGGGGACCCACCCCACTTGATTTGGTTGAAATTTGGAAGATTTTAAGTATGGTGGATGAATGAAAATCATGAACGTGCACCATTCTTTTTTATTTACCATCTTATCACAACATCACACTTATCCCCTCATTTCTTCAAACACATTTCAAAGACCAAAAACTCCATTCTTGTCTTCCCCACTCACGGCCAAACAAGGAACCCCACGAACTCCACCATTTTCAACAATTAGAAACCTTATTTTTCACTAAAAAATATCCACTACAAGATCATCCACACATGGGTTAAACTTGGAGCATTATTTGGAGCACTTTTGGAGCTTAATTTCTTCTTATTTTCTTGTCTAACTAGTGCAATCTTGTAAGATCTCTAACCATCATTTTTAAGCTCCATATTATTAGTAGATTATTATTGTACAAGTTGATTATCTTGAAGCTTAATAAAAATCACAACAAAAACCCTAAACACAAAGCTAATAAACACTAAATATGAATATATTATGTGTTGATTTATGTTGTTTAGTGTTAATATGTTCATGTCACACCCTGGCTTTGCGGAAGCGTGGTTATTTTGGTGTGACTTCTTAATACCATAGCTTAACCATAACAAAGCTATATGAAATAAAACCATGCAAGATCATCCATAGATTTAAGTTTTAAAACCGAAGTAACATAACATTGTCTTAGGGACTTACAACATCATAACATAAAACATTGTTTTGAAAGACATAAACATCAACATGAATAAAACGCAGTTCAAGATTTGTGACTCGTCCAGGAAAAAGTCACATTTCCTAAACTGGGATGACCTCGGAACCCATATGCAGCGGGAAAACATAACATACCGCGCCAGATCTTTAGTTCCCTGAAATACATGTAAGTTGAAAAATCAACAATAATGTTGAGCGAGTTCATGTGTAAGTGAGTATGTAAAACACTTGTAAGTATAAAAATCCCTGGTATGTAGCAAATAAGGAAAAAGAGATCACCAATGGCTTGCAAGACCATTGATATGTGTGAAGTGCAAGTAGGAAGACTCAAACCTAGCAGATTTCGCGTTGGGTACAAAGTCACCCCGAGGTCCGTTCTGGTTGGGCCTGGGGTTGGGCTCGCTACACCCAGATAGATCTACCGCTTACGTCCCTCGGTCCTACAATGAGGATTAATGGCCTCCAGTTTCTGCCTACCCACTCACATGATCTAAGTAGTAAACCTCCTTACGCTAACCATACCATGTATAAAGTACTTGTAATCAAAGTAACATGTATTTCACCCCTGCAGTTTAGAAAACTGAAAACAGTTAAGAGAAAAGGGGGACATGAACTCACAGTGGTGCGTCTCTACCAAGTATGTCTCCTGATCAAGCAGCTTTCTTGTCTACGATGTGTGCCAGGAAGGCAGCACATCCTTTCTGCAAACACTTTCGCGCTTTCAGGCAGCTGATAATTCTTAACGGCGTATCACGCTTCTCCCCGTGAACCACAATTGTTTCGCCATCTTCGGTTGGGATACGAACGACCTTTTCGTGACAAACTATCTCAGCCTTGTTGCCTGATAACCAATCCATTCCTACCACCACGTCGAAGCTTCCCAACTGGACTGGTAGTAGATCCAGATCAAACTCGCGCTCTCCCAATTCGATCACACAACCTCTGATCACTTCATTAGCTTCTACTAACTTCCCATTAGCCAATTCGATTGAGTAGGGAATATCTAACTTATTAGCGGCTAAACCAAGCATATTCTTAAATTCTAACGATACGAAACTATAATCGGCGCCAGTATCAAATAAAACGGATGCATAGCGTTGGTTTACAGGGAACGTACCAGTGACAACATTGGGATCCTGGCGCGCTTCCCTTGCTTCAATATGGAACACTCTTCCACGGGCTTGGTTCAACTCTGGGCAGTTCCTTTTAAAATGTACAATATCTCCACAGTTAAAGCATCCAAGTCTTTGCCCGTTTCCACCTCCATTTCCAGCTTGGTTGTTGTTTTGGTTCGCATTACCAGCTTGATTCGCATTGTTGCCTCGATTCCCGTTTTCTCCATTGTTCCCCTGTGGGCGATTCCCAATACCGCCACGATTATTATTTCTATTCCCAAATCCTCCTTGGCCTCCCCGGCCAGCACTAGCCCAACAGGAATCCTTCAAGTGACCAGTCTTTCCACAAGCTTCACATACTTTTGGCCCGCATCGGCCAGAATGGTGACGTTGGCAGGTGTTGCACTTGGGTTGGGTGCCCATATATCCCTTTCCTTTCTTTCCACTACCAGCTGTAACCTGAGCTGGCGTGCTTGGCTCTCCTTTCTTAACAACACCACTGGTGCCTTGTTTGAAGTTCGAGAACTTCCGTTTGTTACCTCCGGATGACTCGATGTGAGTCTCTGCCTTCTTCGTCTTGATCTCATCAAACTTGTGTAGGCGGATAGCCTCCTCAGTGAGAGCCACGCTCAAATCGATTGCCTCAGTAATTGTCGCAGGCTTGGATGAGGTCACCATGCTTATAATTTGAGGAGCTAATCCCCAAATGAAACATTCAATCCGCTTGAACTCTGGAGTGACCATGTAGGGTACCACATGCGATAAGTCATGGAACCTTTGAACGTATTCTGCGATCTTTGGACCTTCCATTTTCAAGTGCCAGAACTCAGTTTCCAATCTTTGGATTTCAGCGCGAGAACAATACTTTTTGTGCATGAGTTCCTTCAGTTCGGTCCAGGTTAGCGCGTAGGCAGCAGCTTCACCAAGTGTCTGTACTTGCAGATTCCACCAAGATAGGGCTCCATCCAAAAATAGCCCAGAAATGTAGGTGACTTGCTGGTCTGGTGCACATTTGCTCATGCGGAGAACAGATTCAGTTTTCTCGGCCCAACGTACAAAAGCGACAGCACCTCCTGTGCCATCAAAGTTGACCGGTTTGCAGTCTAGAAACTGCTTGTAGGTGCACCCTGCACATACGTTACAACATATGATCGGCATTAGCGTCATTGCTATAGATATCCAATTAGATCATGGTATGTCTAAATGACTTAGCATTACCATGAGGTGGATTATTGTTGCCATTGTTGTTTGAGCTGCTTCCGCTGGGTCCTCCCTGCGAGGCAGCGTATTGCGCGATGGCAGCAGCGATGACTTGTTGGAGTTCTGCCTCATTGGTAGGCAATGGCGTTTGACGTCTCGGCGGCATCTTCTAAAAGATGGGTTTATGTCGGTCAGGCCATAATAAAGATCCCATGTTATAATACGTATGCTTTATTATGATAGTAATAGTACATAACATCTCATGTTATAATCATATCAATCACACAACATCCCATGTCACAAACATTAATCACACAACATCTCATGTCATAGAATATAAGTAACCAAATCAAGCATCAAATATGATGAGAATACCGCAATTGCCATATATTGAGACCACATAGTTAGCGTACAAGTACATCACAGTGTCATACAACATCAGTCGACTAAGGGCTACATCACCCTAGTCCAAAAACTATATCAAATCAGTGTCAATACATCAAATACATGTCAACAAAAGTCAGAATCAAAATGTAGTCTCCAAAAATGTTGTGCAGTCAAAAGCAATCGCCGTCTTCTCACCAGCGTCTACCCATACGGTACTGAAGAGCTCTACACGGATGGCGGTGGAGGAGGGGGAAAGTGAGTGTAAAACAAGCGACGCAAATGGAGCCAATCCTCCTCCATGGCTCTCTGGGTACGCAACCAAGAAGCAACCTGCTGCTCAAGTGCCAAAAGGCGTGCAGCATAGTCTGGTGGTAAAGGTCGAGAGGGCTGCAAAGGAGAGTGGGTCTGTCCCTGGCACTGATACGGCGGCGGCTGGGCTCTCTCAAGCTCCTGAATGCGCTGCGTGTGTGCCTCGTGCTGGGCGACAAAAGACATCAAAACGTCCTCAATAGTATACCCCATATGGAAAGAATGGTAGGGGTCGGTCGGTGGCATAACAGAAGGTGACGTCCAGAGAAACGGCTCACTGGCTGGATCAAAAGGTGCCACATGAAATGGAGAAACAGGGGGAAAAGTAGCAGATGGTGGCATAGCAGGGATAGATACCGGTACATGTCCAAAAGGGTGAGCCGAAGAACCCTCTCCAGGTCGCGCTGGAGGTGTGTACTGTGCAAATGAAAAAGAGAAATCAACGTGACGTGCATCAGTGGTATGAGGAGGAATAGGTGGAACCTCATCATCAGCAGGAATCCACCCATGCTGGGCGTGCTCATCTCGTGGGTCTATCTGTGCCTCAAAATGTGCTCGATCAAACTGAACTGGCATAGGATCAAGGTGAGGTGCAACAAGAGGGTCAACTGGTGCATCAGCAATAAGTGGGGGATCAACATGATCAGCAGCAATAACGTGATCGCCCTCCAACAACGGGGCATCCACCGGGTGATCATCAATAGGTAGGTCAGCAATGATAGGCTCAAAAGGCATGCCAGCATGAGCAGGGTCATGCTCAACCACTGGGTCAGGAGCAGGGTCTAGTGGCTGCTCGGGCTCATCAAAGGCCATCTCAAAATCAAACTCAGGGTCGATGGGATCAACTGGGTCGACTGGATCCTCCATAGGCTGATCCATGGGTATAAACTCTATATCCTCATCTGGGTCGAATCCAGGGGGAAAGACAGGATCGGAATCCTCCAAATCATCGTGGTCAAAAGCAAAACTAGGAATAGGGGCAACAGAGGATGCCTGGTCGGGATCTGATCCAGGAGAAAAGTGTTGCGCACTCTGAGTGTGTGAAGGTGCGGAGGCCACAGACTCGAAAGAGTCTGGGACCGGAGAGTGAGCAGGTGACTCCTCGGCGGGAGCATCTGCGATCATCAAGAGATCACCAGCAGCAAGAAGGGCCTCGCCCTGAACATCCTCCTCTAAGGGCTCATCATCATACAGATCGACGTCGTCATCATCGTCAGTGTCGAGAAGCAAATCGTAAGCAGGATATGAAGCAAGTGGTATGGGAGCAGGGATCTCCACTAACGGTAGGTCCCCGGCCAAAGGGCCATCAGCGAGCTCATCAGCACCATCAGGTAAAGCAAAGGGCTGAAAGTCGTCCTCGTCTGTGCTAGTAACGTCGGATGTGTGAACCTCGCGCTCCGAAGACTCTAGGTCATCTGATACTATAGGTCTAGGGCCTGTGGTGTCTGAATCACCTGTGCCAGAGGTGTCCATGGTGTCTGTAACATAAATACAAACATGCACAAACAGTCAATCATACAATCAATTAATCACATAAGTCACCAAGTAAGCAATCAAATAATACTCCTAGTCCCACTAGCCTCCCAGCCTCTCAGACTGCTCTCCCTAGTCCCACTAGCCAATTCTCCTAGTCCCACTAGCCAATTCTCCTAGTCCCACTAGCCAATTCTCCTAGTCCCACTAGCCAACTACCTCGATCTCCCAGACCGAGCCTCGGCCTCCAAGACCGAGCCTCAGCCTCCAAGACTGAGCCTATAAATAATAAATAAAATGTGCTCAACATTTGTTTATAAAAACGTTTTGGATCTGGACTTAAGTGGTATGCAGTAAAAATGTTTTCGTGAGAGCCCTAGTGATCATAGTCTAGACTCGAGGGAGAATCCTAGTTCGCTATGATCAGAGCTCTGATACCAAGCTGTCACACCCTGGCTTTGCGGAAGCGTGGTTATTTTGGTGTGACTTCTTAATACCATAGCTTAACCATAACAAAGCTATATGAAATAAAACCATGCAAGATTATCCATAGATTTAAGTTTTAAAACTGAAGTAACATAACATTGTCTTAGGGACTTACAACATCATAACATAAAACATTGTTTTGAAAGACATAAACATCAACATGAATAAAACGCAGTTCAAGATTTGTGACTCGTCCAGGAAAAAGTCACATTTCCTAAACTGGGATGACCTCGGAACCCATATGCAGCGGGAAAACATAACATACCGCGCCAGATCTTTAGTTCCCTGAAATACATGTAAGTTGAAAAATCAACAATAATGTTGAGCGAGTTCATGTGTAAGTGAGTATGTAAAACACTTGTAAGTATAAAAATCCCTGGTATGTAGCAAATAAGGAAAAAGAGATCACCAATGGCTTGCAAGACCATTGATATGTGTGAAGTGCAAGTAGGAAGACTCAAACCTAGCAGATTTCGCGATGGGTACAAAGTCACCCCGAGGTCCGTTCTGGTTGGGCCGGGGGTTGGGCTCGCTACACCCAGATAGATCTACCGCTTACGTCCCTCGGTCCTACAATGAGGATTAATGGCCTCCAGTTTCTGCCTACCCACTCACATGATCTAAGTAGTAAACCTCCTTACGCTAACCATACCATGTATAAAGTACTTGTAATCATAGTAACATGTATTTCATCCCCGCAGTTAAAAACTGAAAACAGTTAAGAGAAAAGGGGGACATGAACTCACAGTGGTGCGTCTCTACCAAGTATGCCTCCAAATCAAGCAGCTGTGTGACGACCTACACGTACTAACTCTATTAGACGGACGGCCGTGTCTTAGCTTTAAGGTTTAAGTTTTTGGGAAATAGTTAGGCAACTATTTCGTGTTTACATTCTGTATATACTTGGTAGTCATTTTCCTTCCCAAGGATGGGGGATTTAATACATGTGTGTTCGAAATATATTATTAAGTCTCACTTAAAATATATTTTATTTCTAACTCCAAAATATAAGTATTCTTCTCAAAAATATTATATTTTCTATTACATAACTTTTCCCAAAATAATACCTTGACAAAATACGCGTTAAGTCGTATTTTCTTAAAATGCGTAAGTTACGTTTTAATGATCAAGTGGTAATAATAATTACCGGTGTAACTTATATATTTATCGTAGAGACGTTCGTATTATTTTGGATCCATTATCATTCGTTAGTATTATTTTTACCCTAAAAATAATACTAGTATTTTCACAAAATAATCACAAACACATATCAAGTGACTTTATGAAAAATATATACTAAATATATATTTACCAAGTTTTATTTTGTGAAAATCCCACCTCCGATGTTTTGTAAATATAGTCGTGGCGAAACTTATATTTTGAAAACATGTCGAAAAGTATTTCTAACACTTATAGTGAAAATATTTCTAAGTGTTAGGTTTTTGGAAAAATTTCTCCAGAGTTTCCTCTGTAACTGGAGGTGGCCACGCTTTCAAGCGTATCATTTTCTTTTACAAATCAAACCAACAATTTTCTCAATCAACATAAGCATTATTCAAACCATCAAACTAGTCAAAATAGATGTAAATCGCAAAAATACATGAACTTGCGGTTTTTTCCAAAATATGTAGTATCTTTCCATTATTTTTAGTGGATCTTTTGTATAAATCAACCCGGTTTCGTAAAAGTCTCGTTTTTAGAGAAAATAAATTTCCACAACTTCTTGTCAACATTTACAAAAATAGTTCTTTCGTCAAAACTTTGTGTTACACAAGTGTCTACGCACTTGTGTGTTTACAAAAGCACTTTTGGTTATGTAAGATCTGTCTTTAAAAGTATGTTTTCTCTTGACACGTGGTCCTTTGAAAATACCGCTTGTAGATCCGTAGATCTACTAGTTCTAAACACTATTTCACAAGTAAAATCGCTTTTACCCAAGTTCATGATTCGTGTGTGGTAGAGTTTCATCCTTTAACCCTTGTTACTTCCAAAACAACCTTATGTCATGATCCAAGATCGTGACCAACCCGGGTTAAATGATGATCCGAGCTACCACAACATAGATCGGGTCCAAATAATCACACAAATCAATTACTACAAGTTTTACACAACATATGAGCTTTTAACCATCACTTTTAGTGTTTTTAGTAGACTTTTATGCTTCATCTTGTATGTTCACGTCTTTTAACCGTTACATATCATATTACCCACTTTAAAATGGTTCGAGAAGGTGATTTAAGCAACTTACTACTAGCTCGAGGCTAGGGAAGAATCTAAGCGCAAAATGAGAGGATAAAAGCAACGAGAAGAGGTCCTTTGAGTTCCGTATGCACCAAGCCTTCTTATCCGTGATCCTTAACACTTGTATGCACTTGGAATTAGTTGATCAAGATCGAAGGATGGATGGATGGTTGTTGTTGTTCTCTTCGGCCGAGAACCAAAGAGAGAGGGAGAGAGTGTTTGTTGTTGAGTTTGTGTTAAGTGAAGTGATGGTGGGTTAATCCTTGAACTTATAGACAAACTTAAGATAATTAACCAATGGATCATGTGTCTTCAAGATATTAGACAAATAAGATTTCTATAATCATCAAAGGACAAGAGGTGTCCCCCTTTGGGGACGGTTTCGTTAAGGGGGGGGGGTCTTGGTTCGATTCCAACTAGTAGTTAGGATATTAGTTAGGTTAATCTAGTTAAGTTAAGTGATTAACCCGGTTACTAGTGTGTTGTGCTTTACAGTGGATGTTAGGGTATTCAGGGACCCTAACTGGCTCAGAAAAAGACAAATAATGTTATTGACAATATTTTCATGTTCCGGGTATAGTCCGGTTGTTCGGTTGGATAGTAATCCGTTAAAGTGCTTAACAAAGCTTTAAAGTGTCGTTATTACCATTTTTAGTGACACAACTTATTTCCCAAAGTGTCGGGAATATTTTCCTCATGTTTTGGCACTTTATTAGTTAGCTAAAAGCTGGATTGTTTATTAAAGTGCTGAGTTTTTGTGCTTAGAGCACGTTTTAGGCACATCCAGTCATTGTAACTTATTCCTAGAGACGCAGTTCTATAACCCTTGTATCCTTACACTCACCACTAGTGTAGTAAAATATTTCTGGCTCATACAGGCCTTAGAGGCAGTGTCTGCCTGATGCTGGCTTTATCAGCATGTTCAATAGGTTATCCGTTTATAGTGCTACTGTGCTTTTTGTGCATCATGTTTGTCACTAAGGTTCAGCATGTAAATAATGTAGTGACGGTAAGTAAAGTATGATGCAGGTATATGCATGTATCAAAAATCAAGTAGCAGTTCATCAGTAATTTCAAACAAGCACAGTAATTAAGCAGTAATTAATTATTAATTAAGTTGTACGGATACCTGGTTTAGTGAGGGTTGTCACAGTTCATATGTTCATGTTGAGTATGTTATTTTTGTTGAGATTAGTAGCTTAAAGTCTATGTTTATGATGATCTTGTGAGTAGATTCTTGTAGTATTCAAGACTTATGTTCATCTTACCATGATGAACATAAATATATGATTTAAACATGGATATGTTTAAATCTTGTGAGATCATCATACTCATTTCCATGAACTAAATATGTATTTAAAAGATTTCATAAAGAAACAAGAGTTTAAAAGGGGTTTACAACCTAATCTTGGAAGATTAGTAGACTTTAATTTTACAAGACTAGTTAAAAAGACTTGATTATTACAAGATATCATCACAAAAAGCCTTGTAATCAAAGCGGTTAAAGTGTGAAACTTGATTTGAAGTTATGGCAAAAATGATTTAATTAAAGTCTAGCAAAAATATGAAAATTATTTGCCATAATCAAGTTGTTATAATACACTTGTTAAGTTCATGGAAATGAGGGTTAAAGCGTATGTTATCAGGTATAAAAAGTTGATAAATTGAAACTTGATTTGGAAAGTTGATTGTGATTATGATTTAAATGCGTTTTTGTAACGTGGGAAACGTCATAGTTTTAGGGGAAACTATGGCGAATTTTTCTAAAAATCTAATCGCGATTAAAGAGGGGATTAAAGGGTGATTTTAACAATGTTAAACGCGATTAGTGGTCATAAACGTCATTTTTGGAAACCCTAATGAGAATATTTAAGTCTTAAATATTCAATAAGTTTTATGGACTTAAACTTATTCTTTTACAAAAATAAATGGTTAAAATGTAACCATATATGTATATATATTTTTTTGGTAAAAATTATATATTTTTGGAAACTTGTCAAGTGCATGTACTATGTGCTATATGTGTATGTATTAGATACCTATAAGGTGATCAAAATAAATACACATACATGTTCCTACATGGTCCAAGAAATGCTAGTAAATCGGACAATTAAATAAAATGGCCGAAATGGAAATGCATAACACTTGAAGACAACAGATTGGGCGTATCGACATCGTGAACAACTTACTACAATGTCGAGTCTAAAAAAACATATTTTTAGACACTAAAACGAACACATATCTAAGTGGTCAAAAACAAGAATCCGGAAAGTCGAAAGCTATAAAAATTACCAAGTATTTTTCATGTGAAAAACGAACTTATTAAGTTGCATGCTTGGTGAATTTTTGGTAAAAATGCAAGAGTATATTTAATGGACTCACCAAAATTAGATTTGGGCTAGACCCAAATTTCTAAAGTACATGGGCCAAGGCCCAATGACAGTAAAACTAGGGCTAGGCCCAATAACAAGAAAACTAGGGCTAGGCCCAATAACAGTAAAACTAGGGCTAGGCCCAATAACAAGAAAACTAGGGCTAGGCCCAATAACAAGAAATCTAGGGCCAGGCCCAATAACAAGAAAACTAGGGCGGGGCCCAATGACATAAAACTAGGGCTAGGCCCAATAACAATAAAACGTGGGTTAAGTCCAATGACATAGGTTCGAAGTCGTTCACATATATTCCAATACGTATAGAATGCATGTATATACATAACAATCGAGCGAGTAAACTATCAACACTCTAAAATACAAAGTTGTTCCAAAGATGACAAACGAGAACATAATAAAGTATTCAAGATGAACAACTTGTACGAGGTCCGAAAGACCAAGTGTCTAACGAGATTAGTACACATGTAGGTTATTGACACGTACGGACGCTTACTTCGATTTCATACTACACGGAACGCAAATTAGTGAGTTCATGTCCCTCCTTTCAATGTTTTGGTTTTAAAACAATCGAGGGGAAATACATGCTAAAACTACGGATATGTTAGCATACAAGCTAATACTATGGGTTTGTTAGCTATGGCTTTAGATGATAACACGATCAATGTACATAAGTAGGATGATAACATAGTAACCATTAATCACTTAGTGACCAAGGTGCAAAATGTGTAGATCTATGGAGCTTGAGACACGCTCCACTCCTTTGATAGGCCATAGGAGTGCTTTTGTGATCCCATAAAATGTCAAAGTTGTTTCGGTTTGGTTACGTAACTTATGGTACATATTGTAAGGGGTTCGCTACCCACTGATAGATCCATAAACTCCATATATGCTATTAACAAACCTGGATTTCAATACAAGAATGCAAAGATTTCATATGATAACAATAACTGCATGAACTCGCTCAACTTTTTGTTGATCTTTTTAAAACTACATGTATTTCAGGAAACAGGTCTTGAGCCGGTGATTCACTACGGGAAATGGGAAAGTCAATGACAACGATGGCCACTTTTGGAGGGTTTGACTTTTATATCCCAACCTCGTATGGGTATATAGGGGACAAAACCTCACTATGTCTTTTTGTCCAAAACTACCTTTTGTTATTTGTAAAATAACTTTGAATATTCTATGTCAAACTTTGTTGAAACTTGGAAACTACGTTGGAAAACTTGTAATCTTTTGTGGAAAACAATATATCTATGGCATCGTTGTGGTTTATTATGTTTACTCATTTGGATGCAATGATTACCTTTCTTACGTCACACACAATACGCTTCCGCTACTAGCAGGGTGTGACAGATTGGTATCAGAGCTCCGATTGTAGTGAACCGGGGACAAACTTTTATAAAGTTTGGTCTACAATCACCAAGGGCTCTCACATGAAAACAAAGTTGATAGCATTACAAAGATGATTTCAAAAAGTATGACAAAATGACAAAAGGTTTTCATTGTGTCACTATAGCATGAGGATCTATCACGCGGGCTCAATCATAAGTAACTATGGTTCAATACATGTTTAGTCTATAAGGAATAGACTTGAAAACACTAAGGCTTACATGTGAAACATGAGAACAAAAACGGCACGAGATTTAGTGATTAATTATATATATATATATATAATATATTTATATATGTGCTGTATGGAATATTTGCCATGAATAAAAATACCTTCGACTATGAATTCTATTATTACACTTAACTCACTCGATGAGAATGACGACCTCGCGTCTATTACGAAGCTTTTGGCGGAAGTGGTCCCTAATCGAGACCCTAAAGCATTGATTCCGTGGAAGATGGTTGCTTCCCTCGGGTAGTAAATGTCTAGCTTCGGTTGTGACGACGAGGCGGAGGTGGCAGCCTTGGACAACAACTCTACTAGTGGGAAGAGGTCCCTGATATTCATAAAGGTCATGATTGATTACATTCTTGTTAAGGCAAGGAAGATGAGGTATTCATCTTGAAGGTTCCCCTCCAGTGGTTATTATTACGAATTCTTTTTAGACTAACGTTGTGCCCTTACACGAATAATGACAAGGGGCATTGGCACGTGGACCAGCACGACGGTCCCTTCTATGTTGAAGGTATGTAGACAATAGACTCCTCTCTCTGACTGATCGTCTGCTTTGAACGAGAGACACTGGGGTGACCATGCAAGACAATTTATTATTACGGGGGCCCACGTAATAACAACTTGTAGTGCATGGGAATCCTGGTGGGCTCTGCGGGTCAAATCAAGAGATCACTATCCATTCGAAGTTCTTAAGTTGTTCAAATTTCTATCTAGTAGAACACTAACCGGAATGGTTACCATAACACTCTACGATACAGGAAAACTACACGTATTGTTTGTACTTAACATTCGATCTATAACACGAGTCGTCTGAGACTAGTCATCGAAAGCAAACAAAACTCGTTAGCCACTCATGGAGGATTTTTCCTCAACATTCTCGAAATTCTTGTACATGGGCTGGTTCTGTGACAACCGGTGATTTACGGCACCTAATTACGTGATTAGCAGATGATTAACGCAATAATAATTAGTGTTTACAGAGCAAATTAACTTAATTAGGCCTTTGGAGTGCCCAGGAATGTTTATCCGACTTTACAGTGCGCGAACGGTGGTTTACAGAGAAGCCTGTGAAACATTAAACGGAAACGAACTGATACCGTACAAAACACTGACGATGCCGACAAGTATGAATGTTACATGAATATTTTATGTCTATGAAATAAATTTTGTGAATTTATTGGGCTTCCGTGCGACACAAATGCAACATGAACTAAAAACGCGATAGTAGGAAACGCATCGGCAACAAAACTGAAGCGACGGAGACGTCTGTCACCTTCGAAACTTACATTTTACGCTATATTTAGCTCCGTAATTAATTTTAGTGACTACAGTCGAAACCGGATCGAAAAACGGATTAAAGACGGCAACGATACAATTTTTTTCGCGATTATTACCGTAATCGACGAACGGGCGTGCAAACAACGACTACCGACCGTATTTTTTTTTGTGTATTTTAATTTTTTTGACGTTAAACGGAGTTCAGGATTTGACAACGGGTCTCGTAGGAATTACGGGCCACTTATACACGAGATGGGCTTGTGGGCCCTGGGCCCAAGCCCAACACCCACAAGCCTAAGCCTGCACATGTATATTAGATCTCTTCAAGATCTACACAAAATCTTTACTAAATCCATACTAAATCTTTCAAATCTAGACAATCCTTGCAAATCTAAACAAAATCCTACAAAAGATTTATTTAGATCTCACAAGATCATTTATATCTTTATATAAAACCCACAATACCAAACACTCCCACTGAACCGATTTCCCTTGCTCTCCTTCTTCATCTCTTGAGAAACCCTCATATCCTTCACAACACAAACAAACACCTTTCTCTCACTCTCCAAGAAATCCGGTCACCGGATTCCTGATTTCCGGCGCCTCTTGTCTTCTCCGGTGAGTACACATCACAACCCCCCCCCCTTTCGAGTAACAGGACCGACCACTACCACCACAGTCTGGTGGTGGTGCGACGGTGGAGACAGAAACGGAGAGAGAGAGAGAATCGAGACGGAGAGAGAGAGAGCGGAGCAAGAATGAAGGTGCCGACCACCACACGCGGCGGCGGCCGGCGGTGTCGGTGGCTGTGGTGGGTGTTTTGCTGCCTTTTCTGTTCGATCTCGGGTCCAACAGGTATGTGAGTCGATTTAGGCTTCAAGCTCGGTGATTCAGTTCGAGTTTTGGGTTCACAGGGTTCGTGTTTGGTTCAGATTTAAGCCACGGCTCAGTCATGGGTCTCGGGTTCGGGTGCGGTCCAGTCAAAGGCAGTCAACAATGGTTCGGGTTAGTTTTGGTTCAGCCTTGGTTCGGTCCAACCCGGTCAAAAACAGCAGCCTCGGGTTTTGCTCGGTTCAGTTGACTCGGCCAAACCGAGTCGACTCAGTGTTCGGGTCAGCAGGTTCAGGTCAACAGTTGGTTCGATGTCAGTCGGTTCGGGTCAGATTTTGAAGCGGTTCGAGTCAACTCGGTCCAACTCGGTCAACTCAGTTGACTCAGTCAACTCAGTGAGTTGACTCGGTCAGCTCGGTTTTCGACACGAGAAGATGGTAAAGATTTTACGGCGCAATACATTTCATTATTCTTATAATTTTATTTATTTCGTGAACGAGCTCGACCGATACTTTTAGCGACTATTTACACTTTAATTTGGCATATTTGATGAAAAGCTATATATATTGCGTGAATTGATTAAATTTTGATAAAAATAGCGACAACTTGTGTTGTCGGGGCGTCCCAAAAACAGAGGAAACTCTGCCCGTTTTTCGAGAAAACCCGTAAAAGCAAAACATGTTTTATTGAAAAGCGACTTTTATGAGAACCAATATAAATGTGTATATCACTTTCGACGACGCTTTATCACATACGAAAACGACAATTCTTTTATAAAATAAATATATTTTATATATTTATTTCAAGCGTCAAACAACTCGTATTCGTTTTACAAAATAAATATAGTTTACACATTTATTTCGAATACCATACAACGCGAATTCTTTTATAAAATAAATATATTTTATATATTTATTTCAAGCGCCAAACAACTCATATTCTTTTATGAAATAAATATAACTATTATATTTATTTTAAACGACTTCAACGCTAAAACTCCATTAAATACATATAAGTTTTTATATTTATTTCAAGCGCCGAAACGGCATATACGTATATTTTTGGCAAATATACACAAGACGTGATATATATAATACAAGTTATTATATATTACTTTCATACGAAACGCGACATATGATACGAGTTTGTTATATGATATTTTCATAGAAATATTCTTTTATACACATATGACTACTCGAGACGGCTAACACACCTACAACGATATATTTATATATATTTTTATATAAATATTTATTCATTTTAAGTCTCTCGGAAACTAAGTCTTTTTCAAGACTTATTAAACTGCCACTGACATTAAACGAGACTTAACACATATAACTTAATCTTTTCCATTAAGTTAACAACTTACCGTTGAATTGTTCGATTAACGATTCGGTAGAGCTCGGTGACACGTAGACTAGTTACCGCTTTTATTTAGAAACTTATTAGATATTCCGTGTTAGGAATATTGTAGAATGCACGCTAGCGAATCTCACTCTGGAAACGACATCACGGAGTCGTAATTAGCTAGCTTTGCACATGGAAATTCAGGTGAGTTCATAAGCCCCACTTTTTACAGTTTACATTTTTGTAAATGTTTTCGGGGTGGAAAGACATGCACGTTTTGCAAAAACATACAAAGTTCTGAACAAATGCAAAACTCGTATTTCTAAATCATATTACGAAGTGATTTCGAGGAACTTAAATGATTTACGAAAGGTTTATACTAAACATACCGGTTTTCAAACAAGCGTATGTTTCGGAATATGCATACCCACGAATTTTAGTTTTTTAACTACGGGTAAATACAAGAAGCACTCTTGGTGAGAACGAGTACCAAGTATGATGCGTTTTGAGGAAGGATCAGTCTTAGAGACTGAGGGAGGATCAGTCTTAGAGACTGGGGTGAAATACATGTTACTATGATTACGAGTACTTTTACACATGGTATGTTTAGCGTAAGGAGGGTTACTACTTAGATCATGTGAGTGGGTAGGCGCAACTTGAGATCATTAATCCTCATTGTAGGACCGAGGGACAGGAGCGGTAGATCTATCTGGGTGTAGCGAGCCCAGCCCCAGGCCAAACAGAACGAACCTCGGGGTGACTTTGTGCCCGACGCATAAATCCGCTAGGTTTGAGTCTTCCTACTTGCACTTCACACATATCAATGGCCTTGCAAACCATTGGTGATCTCTTTATTTCCTTATTTGCTACATACCAGGGACATATATACTTACGAAACTACTTGTTCATACAAATTAAATACCATGTTTTATACAAAATTCAAAGCACAGGATTATGCGGGTATGGGGTCAAAGTCAGGGTGGGCATTGACGGTTATGCGAACATTACAAATACATGGTTTTTATGAACATACTGTGTTACAAACACAACGTTTCCATATAACTTGGCAAGAAAATGACTTTTGATTCGTTTTCTCAATACTATTTCAAAAAAAAAAACCGGTTATTCCAAAGATTTATTTCAAATCTTTCACAACTCAAAAGATTTATTTCAAATCTTTCATAACTCAAAAGATTTATTTCAAATCTTTTACAAACAAACTATGAACTCGCTCAACTTTATGTTGATTTTTCGCATGTTTCTTTCTCAGGTTACTTTTCAAACAATGGAACGGTTGGAATAGGAGAACCATTGGAGATACGAGTACTTAGGGGCGTACAATTTCTAGAAGTCTTAGCTTATTTTGCTTCCGCTGTGCAATGAAGATACCAGTCCAGTCACGCCAGCTCTGATTATTTCAGGGTGTGACAGGTTCTTTGGTGTCTATGACACCTTACCTTATCTTAGTTATCGGAGATGATTACATTAAACTCTGTCGTTTGATATTTGTCTTATTCCATGGGATACTATGGCATGAGCCAAGCTACAACCCCTTCATTGTATTATTCGACATCTATGGAAATTATAACAATTTTGTCGAAGCTTGTGGAGCTCAAGTAGTATCAACGTATTCGTCACACGGGCTAGTGCGGCGAAGGATTTTTCCTACTTTGGGCGATCGAGATCCAGGAAGTATGGGATACACGTTGTAAAAATTGGAGACGACCGTTTGGTTTCTCCTCCTCAACGAATTACTTCTTTTCCCATTTAGGCACATGGCTAATACACTCAAGAGGTACTATGCATTTTGGAATGCATTTATTCATGAATATCATTGTTCAAACATACCGGAGCAACGCTGTCTTGAGGTTTCCATGACCAATCACATTCTTAGTTCTTAGGCGCATGATAGGCTATATCTGTCCAAATAAAAGCCTAGACCCAGTGATACTATGTATCGGAAACAACGTGGCGTCGACAAGAAAATCTACGCCTAGAAGAGGGTCAGTTAATCAGCGCCCTACTATTAAAGATGAACTAGAGGTCATATGGAACAACATGAGGTTATCGAGTCGACACTAGTGATGGTACTGATGGTACCGGTAGTTCAAGTGGTTCAAATCCCGATGGGACGAGAATGAGTGGCAATGGCACACTTGGAGATGCAATCACACCAGATTTTAATCCTAAGGCTTTTACGGATTATAAGCCGCGAGACCTCATTGATACGGAAGGTGCGGTGAGTTCTATCCGCTAGATAAAGACAAGGAAGTCAGTTAACCTTGCTAATAAATGTACTCCTAAGTAAACGTTTTGGTAAACAAATAGCCTTCTGTTGAATGAGGCGTTAACTTGGTGGAATCTCCAAGTGCAAACTATAGGGAGTAATACAACAAAGAGGTTATTGTGGGAAGAACTCAAGAATCTTAAGCGAGAAGAGTATTGCTCGCTAGTGGAAGAATTCCAAGTTTGGGAACCGAGCTCTAGAACTCGATCATGAGTAGAGCTAATGTTGTTAGTTACCCCGACGCCTCTACAATCTATCAAGGATTGATTGCATATTGGATAACACTCGAATCCAAACGCACTGAGCGCTACATTTGGGGTTTAGCCCTAAGATCCGAATCATGATCACATCATGTTGTTGGGTTTTGTACATGTTTATCAAAGCTAATTTTATCCGAATAAAATTAAAACGCAGCGGAATAAGGATTTAAAACATGTTACTTTACAAGATTTAAAACTCTTTTAAATGCAAAAACCCAAAACCGGATCCATATATGACATACATGCTATCAAAATACAACCATAGGGTGTTTGAGAGTTCAACCTTTCTTTGGAGCAAGGAGATGGAAGATGATGATGAATCTTGAATGGTAGCTTCCAAACGAGAAAGCCTCAAGCTAGTATACCCGAAAGCTCCAACAAACACCTTGAGATTGCTAGGATTTCTACAGTTGAAGCTCACAAAATCCCTCTAAAATTCAGCTCTTGGCCGAAAATATGTTGAGAGAAAAAGGGAGTTTTACACTTGAATATCTTATGTTCTCTATGAGAGAGAGTGTTGCAAACCTTTTAAAATCAAGTGCCTTGTTCTTGTAAAAATTTGCATGTAATTTTAGTGGTTGAAACCTCTTGGGAAGAGGTATAAGGGGCGGCCCAAGCCACCTCCCACTTCACCCAATCATAAAATTAAAGCTTGTCTCCATGTCTTTAAATTAAGTATTTATAACTTTTATAAAACTTAATATAACATTTTATAAACAATATGCAACCTTTTAATTGTTATTTAACCCATTAAATAACAAAGTAAAATATTCTCTCAAAAATAAATTATCCATATAATTTATTAGTTTGTCAAGTGTAATTATTTAGAAAACCAATTTCTAAATATTCTAAGTGTTGATATTTATTTGTTTGATCATATCATAAATAAATATTGTAGGTGTTTGTCTAGCTTGTTATTGGGTATGACCCGACTTGGATCATAACGTACTAGCCACATCAATTTAATATGTGTCTTCGGCATACAGAGTCCAACAATCTCCCACTTGCACAAGATACATAGAAGATTGATGCAAGCAGTAAATGACGCCTAACAACGGTTTACTACCCCTAATACGTATGACGAAGTGCCATTCAATAACATCATCCCCTTCAAGTCCCTTACTTGAAATGATTTAGGTGAATCTATCATTTATCCTTTCGTTACAGATGTCATGTCAAATCCAGAGACACAGTGTGATCATTCTCTGTTGATTTAACTTAAGCAGGCCTTAGACATCTTACTCTCAACGAATAAGAGGAACAAATCCCTTCTTGACTACATACGTCTCTCACAATCACCTCGTACCATACCTGAGCTTAGTCTTATGTACTATCTTATTACAGACAGCGAAGAACTAAGTCAAGGCATAATATTTGGTGAATATCAAAACCCAATATGTATCTCAGGTCAGAGGATACTATGATATTCGCCTTTGCTCAAATTTACTTATGATCAATCATAAATGATTCCATGCAGTAACATTTGAGAGCGGGTCAGTCCAATATTTGTATCCCACAAATATCTATGAATTTTGGCAGCAACACTTTGCTCTATATTCATACCTAATGAATATCCACCAATCCAAGTTCATAATAGTCTTACATTCATATTTGTTCCCACAATTATGATCGACTACGGACATTTAGAATAATTAATTTATTCACGGATTTAAACATGCTAAAATGGAACATAACTCAAAATACCATAAAAGAGTTAAAATAACAATTGTTCCAATATCCAAATACAAAATAGATCAAATCCAATCACTAGAATACCGAAGTCCTAAGGCACAAGTATGACCCTCATGTTTTGGCCGTTCAAGGAGCTTCGTGAGTGGATCCGCAATGTTTTGATCGGTGTGAACTTTGCGAATACATATCTTTCCTTTTTCAACTTCATCCCTTATGTAGTTGAATCTCCGCTCAATGTGCCTAGTCTTTTGATGTGCACGAGGTTCCTTGATTTGAGCAATCGCACCCTCGTTGTCACAAAAGATCTCTAGGGGGTCTTGAATGGTAGGGACTACCCCTAGGTCAGCAATGAACTTCTTTAACCACGCAGCTTCTTGTGCTGCCAATGAGGCGGCGATGTATTCTAATTCTGTAGTGGACAATGCTACAACATCCTGCTTCGAGCTCTTCCAAGAGACTGCAGCTCCATTCAAAATGAAGACATACCCAGATTGTGATCGAGAACCATCTCGATCAGTTTGGAAACTCGCATCCGTGTAACCTTTTACAACGAGTTCCTCTTCACCAGATCCATATATTAGAAACATATCCTTAGTCCTCCTAAGGTATTTCAATATGCTCTTAACAGCCATCCAATGACTGTTACCTGGATTTTGCTGGTATCTACTTGTCATGCTTAAGGCGCATGACACGTCCGGTCTTGTGCACATCATTGCATACATTATGGATCCTATAGCAGACGCATATGGGATTCCTTTCATTATTTCTTGCTCATCCTTTGAGCTTGGACATTGAGTCACATTCAATATTGTCCCCTTTTGAATAGGTACCAAACCTTTCTTAGAGTTCTCCATCTTGAACCTTTTCAAGACCTTGTCAATGTATGCACTTTGGTTTAAACCTATCAAGCACCTTGATCTATCCCTATAGATCTTTATTCCCAAAATATAGGCAGCTTCTCCAAGATCTTTAATGGAAAAACATCTTCCAAGCCATGCTTTTACACCTTCCATGGTTGGAATGTCATTTCCAAATAGTAGAATGTCATCGACATATAATACTAAGAAAGTGACGGTGCTCCCACTAGCTTTCTTATACACACAAGCTTCATCCCCGTTCTTGATGAACCCAAAATTCCTAATTTCTTCATCAAAACGGTGATTCCAACTTCTTGATGCTTGTTTCAATCCATAGATTGATTTCTTTAACTTGCACACTTTTTTAGGATGTTTTGGATCGACAAAACCTTCAGGCTGAACCATATAGACATCTTCATCAAGATATCCATTGAGGAAAGCCGTTTTGACATCCATTTGCCAAATCTCATAGTCATAATATGCAGCTATGGCAAATAATATCCTAATCGACTTTAGCATTGCCACTGGCGAGAAGGTCTCATCATAATCAACCCCTTGAGTTTGAGTGAAACCTTTTGCTACAAGTCTCGCTTTATAAGTATCCAAGTTACCATGCATATCTGTTTTCTTCTTGAAAACCCACTTACTTCCAACTACTTTGGAGTTAAGAGGTGGCACAACCAATTCCCAAACTTGGTTGTCATACATGGATTGCATCTCTACGTTCATAGCCTCAAGCCATTTGTCGCAATCGGATTTCGACATTGCTTCATGGTATGTGGTTGGTTCATCTGAATCTACCACATAGCATCCATCCATGAAAAATCCATATCTTTCAGGTGGATTACTAATTCTACCAGATCTGCGAACGTTTTGTGTATGTTGATCAACCATTTGATCATTTTTAACAACCTCTTGTTGAATGCTAGTATCAACCAAACGTGTATCGGCTTGTGGTTCTTGATCCTCATCAAGTTCCACTGTTCTACTAGTTCCTTCCATAAGGAACTTATCCTCCAAGAACTTGCCCTTTCGAGCAACAAATACCTTTTGCTCTGTTGGATCGTAGAAATAATATCCTATATCATCTTTAGGATATCCTACGAAGATACACTTAATGGATCGTACTTCTAACTTGTTTGGGGTGTATTGCTTTACATAAGCATCACAACCCCATACCTTCAAATATGATAATGATGGAACCGTTCCATGCCATATTTCAAAAGGTGTTTTATCCACTTTCTTGGTTGGGGCCATATTTAATATACGAGCCGCGGAGAGCAAAGCGTAACCCCAAAATGATAGAGGCAATGTGCTTCTAGCCATCATTGATCGAACCATATCCAATAAAGTTCGATTCCTCCTCTCAGACACACCATTATGTTGTGGTGTTCCAGGTGGAGTAAGTTGTGAGATGATCCCACAACTCCTAAGATGATCTTGAAAAGCATCACTAAGGTATTCACCTCCTCTATCGGAACGAAGAACTTTGATTGTCTTGGTGAGTTGATTCTCTACTTCGTTTTGGAAGATTTTGAACGTTTCATAAACTTCATCTTTGTGTCTTAACAAGTACACATAACCATAACGACTGAAGTCGTCGGTAAAAGTTACGAAGTATCTTTCACCATTCCTAGTCATTGGCTTAAAAGGACCACATACATCCGAATGTATGATGCCTAATAAATCTTTTGCCCTTTGGTTTGTGCCACTAAAGGGTTTCTTGGTCATTTTACCTTGTAAACAAGATTCACATGTATCAAATGAACCAATTTCATTTGTTTCCAAAAGACCATTCTTTTGAAGTGTTTGCATGCGATTTCTGTTTATATGACCAAGACGATAATGCCAAAGATAGGTCTCACTCAAATCCGTTTTGAGTTTCTTGGTGTTTGCTTGGTACATCGAATTATCAAATGATGTATTATCATGAACCAATTCATAAATACCATTTGAAGGCGTAGCTTTAAAGTAGAACATGTCATTCATCAAAGCATAAATTTCATTGTTCACAAACTTCAAATCAAATCCATATTGTCTTAAAAGGGAAACAGAAATAATGTTCCTAGTCAAACTAGGAGCATACAAAACATTTTTCAAACAAATTTCCAAACCACTTGGAAGTTTTAAAACATAGTCTCCTTGGGCTTCAACTTGAACCTTCGCTCCATTGCCCATGAAGAGACTAGTGTCTCCCTTCTTGTAATGCTTATTTCTTTTGAACCCCTGCAACGAATTGCAAATATGAGTTCCACATCCGGTATCTAATACCCATGTGTTAGAAGAAATAACATTTAGATCAATATGTATCATAAAGAATGTACCTGAGGTTTGCCCTGCATCCCTCTTGTTTTTCAACTCTTTGAGATAGGTTGGACAATTCCTTTTCCAATGCCCTATCTCTCCACACTCAAAGCATGGATCGCTCGTGGCAACCTTTGCCTTCTTCTCCTTTGGTTTTGGTGGTTCTGCTTTAGCCTTTCTTTTTCCCTTCCCTTTGACGTGCCCCTTCCCTTTGGCAACATTTGCCTTGGAGTCAGAGTGATGTCCCTTCTTGCCTCCCTCATTGATCGTTAGAACGGGTAAAGCCTTTTTACCCATTCCCGCTTCGGCCGTTTTGAGCATTGCATGAAGCTCACCAATGCTCTTGTCCCATCCATTCATGTTATAGTTCATAACAAAGCTCTCAAATTTCTTTGTTAAAGAGTTGAGGATCAAATCCGTAGCCAACTCTTTAGAGACGGGACAATTGAGCCTTTCGAGACGATCAATGTGGCTTTTCATTTTTAGGACGTAAGATGAGACCGATTGGGTTTCCTCCATTCGACATGCATGAAGCGCTCGAACCGTTTCGAAGCGTTCTACCCTTGCTTGTTGTAGGAACATTTCCTTCAATTGGGTAATCATGTCGTATGCCCCATGATGTTCAAAGTCCTTTTGAATCTCGGGAATCATAGTTCCCAACATGAGGCAAGAGGCTTGCATGGAGTCCTCGGTATATTTAACCCAATCATTGTAGGCTTCTACATCTTCCTCGTCAGGTTGATCGGGAATAGGATCGTCCAACACATAGGATATCTTCTCTTGCTTGAGAACAATTCTCAAGTTTCGAAACCAATCCATGAAGTTGCTATGGTTGAGACGATCCTTTTCAAGGATGGTTCTTAGTGATAGGTTACGGACGGTTTGGTTAATCGGGTTTGCATTGTTAGCGGCCATCTACAAAATTTAACAAAGTTCAATTTTAGTATTTTCGATATTATTAAAATTTTAATCATTAATACCCTTTTAACGTCTCATAGACAATTAACAATTAAAATCTAGAATCCAACGTTACATTTAAATATTGGTTAGGTGACCTTTATCCCATTATTTAAATTAACAAGGTAGTCAACGTTTGACAATTGCAACCCTTTGCAACTTCTAGCCATATGGTATCGGTTAAACATCTTTATGTTTAGTTGGCATGTTTAATCCCATCAACACCATTTGTTCGCCATGCTTCGGTGACCCTAAGTTCATGGTTTCCAAATCAAGTCGTCCAACTTACACACACGTGTGAGTTTGTACACATAAGTGGTTAGGTGACCTTTATCCCACAAACATGGTAAACCCACCTCAAATATACAAGTTTCCTCAAATGTGGTTAGGTGACCTTTATCCCACTAAGAGTTCCCAAGTAATTTGAGTGTTGTATAAAAGGATGGTGTTTGACTTGTTTTATAAAAGGGGTTTTTATTTTTCAAAATTCTAGTTTAGAAAAATTTTATGTACCATATATTTGCATGCATTCAAATCAATGGTACTTTAGTGAAAACCAATTTTCAAGGTTCTTTAAATAAAACCCATTTTATTATAAAATCATTAATTTTTAATAAACCTTTTATTAATCGTTTTAATGATTTTGTAAGAACCAATTTTAAGCTTGTTACGGGTTATTAGTTGTTAAGTATGCATATCCAAATATCATCCAAACAACCATAAATAAAATATAACCATACAAGCACAACACATATGATAAAAGGTGCATAACCAGAGCCAACTATTTTGACCACACTTGTTAGCCGAAACAAGTGTGTCAAAAGGTCCTTCCTAAAGGGTGAATATAGACACAAAAAAAGTGTCGGTGAACTCCCACTTGATCCCGCATCCAAATGCTTCAAGTCTTCATCTTGTGTTGTGATTTCTTCACTTCTTTTGAGCTTCCAAATGTCTTTTAAATTCAGCTCCAAACTCCTTTGGACTTCAAAATGTGTTTTGGTTATCGGGCTAAAATCCCGTTAAGAACTATGAAGTTCTTTATGCCCGAAATTGGCAAAAACCAAAACCACATTTTGTGTGCATTTTCTTTTACATAAAAGTATCCTAATACATTTTTCTAGTAAAATAAATGCATCTAATCTATTTACTTACATACCAAATGAAAATAAATAAATTACATATTTTTACAAATGGAAGACAAAATAATTATTACAACCCATTGAATAATTAACAAAATCACAAACACAAACATATTCACACAAGGTCATGGCTAGGTTATGAACACCAAAATATATATCCAAATATATATAAATTTCAAGAGCAAAATTAATGGTTTCCTTTTACAACCTATATTTTTCGGCCAAGAATGAAAAACCGAAAAATGTGGGTTTTTGTCCAAACAAAACAAATCATCAATATGACGTAATTTTTTCAAGATTCCTTTATGCATGTAGGAGTTAAATCTTGAAAAATAAAAGGAGAACCATGGTCAAAACTTTCGGCCATAGGGTTTAACCAAACCCAAAACCCGAAAATTTTAAATCCAATGAAGCATGCACTCATATAAGCGGCTCTAGATGCCATTGTTGGGTTTTGTACATGTTTATCAAAGCTAATTTTATCCGAATAAAATTAAAACGCAGCGGAATAAGGATTTAAAACATGTTACTTTACAAGATTTAAAACTCTTTTAAATGCAAAAACCCAAAACCGGGTCCATATATGACATACATGCTATCAAAATACAACCATAGGGTGTTTGAGAGTTCAACCTTTCTTTGGAGCAAGGAGATGGAAGATGATGATGAATCTTGAATGGTAGCTTCCAAACGAGAAAGCCTCAAGCTAGTATACCCGAAAGCTCCAACAAACACCTTGAGATTGCTAGGATTTCTACAGTTGAAGCTCACAAAATCCCTCTAAAATTCAGCTCTTGGCCGAAAATATGTTGAGAGAAAAAGGGAGTTTTACACTTGAATATCTTATGTTCTCTATGAGAGAGAGTGTTGCAAACCTTTTAAAATCAAGTGCCTTGTTCTTGTAAAAATTTGCATGTAATTTTAGTGGTTGAAACCTCTTGGGAAGAGGTATAAGGGGCGGCCCAAGCCACCTCCCACTTCACCCAATCATAAAATTAAAGCTTGTCTCCATGTCTTTAAATTAAGTATTTATAACTTTTATAAAACTTAATATAACATTTTATAAACAATATGCAACCTTTTAATTGTTATTTAACCCATTAAATAACAAAGTAAAATATTCTCTCAAAAATAAATTATCCATATAATTTATTAGTTTGTCAAGTGTAATTATTTAGAAAACCAATTTCTAAATATTCTAAGTGTTGATATTTATTTGTTTGATCATATCATAAATAAATATTGTAGGTGTTTGTCTAGCTTGTTATTGGGTATGACCCGACTTGGATCATAACGTACTAGCCACATCAATTTAATATGTGTCTTGGGCATACAGAGTCCAACACATGTCACCCTACCTAGATTTATTTTCAAGTAACTCTCTCAGTTAGTCTCACCAAGGATGTGGTGAGGATGGGGGACTGCCCAAGGAGGGTATTAAGAGAAAGACAAATCCCGTGACAAGCAAAGCGAAGGCGATTACTGCCATAATCGATGCTCGCATTAAGAAGTATGCTAATAACTTGTCAAAATTTGGAATGAGATAGGTGAAACTTTCATCATGAGGGCACTTGCAAAAGTGAAAAGAGTAGCAGTGTGGTGAGACTTGTCACAAAACAGAAACTAATGAATTAGCTATATTTAAGAATGAACGAGGTGGTTTTTAATGTGGCAAGAAGGTCACTACGAGCATGGATGGTTAAGGATGAATCAAGCTAGTGAGTAAGCAATTATAGGGGTATGCTCTACTCTACAACCATCATGTATCAATTCTTTGGATACCAACGTCGGCTTAACTTAGTGTCTCTAGATACTAAGCATATACACGAATTAGAGTCATGTAGGTTAAACATGTCTTGCTCTATCAAGTTAGCTAATGAGGAATTAGCGAAGTCATGTGAAGTCATTAAGGGTCACCGATACGTTCCTATCAACCGACCCATTGCATCCGTGTTGTTTAACACCGGTGTCGGTATTAACTTCATCCCCATAAAATTCAAAGTATGCTTGGCCGAGTCAAGTAAACCAGACGTCCTCTCATTCAATAGGATTGACCAATGGTAAATTAGTCAAGTCAGGAAAGACATCAAAGGATGCACACTCGAACTTGGAGCACGAAAATTCAGTAACGACTTTTCACTCATTCAATTAGGTTGTTACGACTTAACATCTGGCATAGACTGGTTGGCCGACAACCGAGCAGAAGTAGTTGTGCTGCAAAAATTATATTCCCCCCCCCCCTGTCTGACGAGAGAACATCTTCTGGTGCACGGAGAGAAACACGACACACGGCTGCTGACCAACAACTGTATGAAGGCTCGGAAGAGTCTGAGAACAGGATGCATCGCCTCTCTTGTCCATGTGGTCGACAAGAAGGCCGAGTAGCGCAAGGTGGAGGACATCCCTGTGGTAAGGGAATACCCTGAAGTCTTTCCAGAAGACTTGCCGGGACTACCTCCGCAGCGACAAGTCGAATTCAATATTGATCTTGTGCCAGGAGCTGCACCGGTGGCGAAAGCTTCATATAGACTCGCACCCTCGGAGATGCAGGAATTATCTACTCAGCTTCAGGAATTGTTTGACAAAGGATTCAATAGACCGAGTTTCTCACCTTGGGGAGCTCCGGTGCTATTTGTCAAGAAGAAAGACGGAACCTTTCGGATGTGTACAGATTACCGAGAACGGAACAAGTTAACCTTAAAGAACCGGTATCCTTTACCAAGGATTGACGACTTGTTCGATCAGTTGCAAGGTTCCAGCTTCTATTCCAAGATCGACCTAAGATCCGGATACCATCAGCTGAGGATACAAGAGGAAAGCATTCCTAAAACGGCGTTCAGGATTCGCTATGGGCATTACGAGTTCCTTGTTATGCCTTTCGGCCTAACAAACGCTCCCGCCGTATTCATGGATTTGATTAATCGGGTATGTAAGCCATATCTCTAAAATTGCTCAACCACTAACCTCGCTCACTCAAAAGGATAGAAAGTTCGATTGGGGTGAAAAACAAGAAACGGCATTCCAATTACTTAAAGATAAACTATGCCAAGCGCCAGTCTTATCACTCCCTGACGGTACCGATAACTTCGTGGTGTACTGTGATGCAACGCGTCAAGGCTTGGGCTGCTTGTTAATACAACGTGAAAAAGTCATCGCGTACGCGTTGCGACAGTTAAGAGTTCATGAAAAGAACTATACCACTCATGACCTGAAATTAGGTGCAGTGGTATTTGCTTTAAAGATTTGGCGCCATTATCTTTATGGTACTAAGTGTACCATATTCACAGACCATAAAAGTCTTCAACATATATTCAATCAAAAAGAATTAAACATGTGCCAGCGGCGATGGGTAGAATTGTTGAATGACTATGACTGTGAAATCAAGTACCATCCGGGCAAAGCAAATGTTGTGGCGGATGCTTTGAGCCGGAAAGAGCGAGTCAAAACTATACGAGTACGAGCTTTAGAGTTAACCATTCAGATGAACTTCACTACTCGTGTGCACGATGCACAACTAGAAGCTCTAAAGCCGGAGAACATTCAAGCAGAATCCTTGCGAGGATTAGAGAAACAACTGGAAGAGATCAAAGATGGCACAAGGTACTTCATGGGAAGAATCTGGATTCCTTACTTTGGCGGATTGCGAGACTTAGTGTTGGATGAAGCACATAAGTCAAAATATTCAATACATTCCGGATCTGATAAGATGTATCAGGATGTAAAGGAATATTACTGGTGGCCTAATCTCAAAGGAGATATTGCGACCTACGTTGGGAAATGCCTAACTTGTGCAAAGGTCAAGGCCGAGTATCAAAAGCCATCTGGACTATTACAACAACCCGAGATTCCCGTTTGGAAATGGGAACATATATCAATGGATTTCATTACAGGACTCCCACGGACCTCTCGAGGTCATGACATGATTTGGGTTATCGTCGATCGATTAACCAAGTCAGCTCACTTCTTGCCAATTCGCGAGAAAGACAGTACAGAGAAGTTAGCTGAGCTTTATCTCAAAGAAACAATAGCACCTCAAGGAGTACCTATTTCAATAATCTCGGATTGCGATGGTCGCTTTGTGTCAAGAATATGGCAATCATTTCAGGAATCGCTTGGATCTCGTTTGGATCTAAGCACATCATCTCATCCGCAAACCGATAGACAAAGAGAACGAACCATCCAAACGTTGGAGGACATGCTTCGCGCCTGTGTGATGGATTTGGGCGGAAACTGGGATACTCATTTACCGCTGGTGGAGTTTTCCTATAATAACAGTTATCACACAAGCATCAAAGCCGCCCCAAACGAAGCACTATACGGACGGAGGTGCCGATCACCGCTGTGTTGGGCGGAAGTCGGAGACAAACAACTCATTGGCCCTGAACTAGTCCAAGAGACTACTGACAAGATAGCAAAGATACGAGACCGTATCAAAGCGGCTCGTGACAGAAAAAAGAGTTACGCGGACAGAAGACGTGAACCATTAGTCTTCGAGGTCGGAGACAAAGTCTTACTGAAAGTCTCGCCTTGGAAAGGCGTAGCTAGATTCGAGAAACGCGGAAAACTAAACCCGAGATACATTGGGCCATTTGAAATTCTATAAAAGATCGGTACCGTCGCGTACAAGTTGAAACTGCCAGAAGAACTCAGTAACGTACACGACACATTTCATGTGTCGAATCTTAAGAAAAGTCCAACAAATGAAAACAGTCATCATCCTAGCGGATAGAATTCACGTAGACGACAAACTCCAGTTTACCGAAGAACCTATTTAGGTTATGGACTGGAAAGTCCACAAGACAAGGAGAAGTCGTATTAAACTAGTAAAGGTCCGCTGGAACTCACGTCACGAACCCGAGAATACATGGGAACGTGGAGTTCAGATCAATACAAAGTACCCCTCCACCTGGTCGAGAAGAGTCCTTTAAAGGATAACTCAACGTGAATTTCGGGACGAAATTCTTTTTAACAGGGGAAGAATGTGACAAATGGCAATAAACCGGCAATTCCGTACAAACTAATCACTATTTTATTTACATAATCTCATGCATTTAGCGTAATTTAATTACGTAACAGTGTCGTTAATTGGATAACAAGGTTAGGACAAGGAAACAATGCTAAAACATATGTTGGTTTTCGCCACATTGCGAAATCAGTCAAACAATGTCCTAAAAGTGTTGGTAGAAAGTGCCACGTGCACTATTCACGGTTACACTATTCATGCCAGCAAACCGTGAAATCAGACCGAAACACTGAAAAATGACACTCGGATAACATAACTAAGTCCATTTATATACGAAAACATTATTATGAAAACACATCTTGCAAAGAAACAAGACTTTCCGGTATAACGCCCTAATCTCAAAAATGTCTACTTCGGCTAAAAATATAGCACTTTTAACTTGTCCGAACCTATAACAAAGCATTTCCGGGACTTCGGAATTATGTCACTTGATGAAAAACACACTAAAACATTTTAAGGATATCAATGAGATTACCAGAATCATAAGCTTCCGATATTATATCGCTATGCATTAAACTAGTCCGTTAGCGAACCGACGATTTAGTAAGCAGTATTTCTGTCATCGTAGCAACCAAATGGAAACTCTAGTGAACTAGTTAAGCTAAATTTGGGACTCGGAATCACTTCATACAACTTTCGGATGCAAGAAAACAACTTACGGAAAATCCTTGTCGGTACGACATAAAAGCATCGTAGGTGAACCGGCGCTTAACCGGGAACCGTTTAAACTAGTTAAACACTATTTTAACTAGTCTAGTGAACTAGTTAATAATAATATTGGTTCCGAATCCCTAATTACCCCATTAATGATGTACTTAAAACACTAATCACCCTACACCTCCTAATGACCAAAATATCTTATAATTAGTAACTTTTATATAAAAAAATCATATTACCCCCCCCCCCCCCCCCATCATAATTGACGGTTCAAGGGGGACCCACCCCACTTGATTTGGTTGAAATTTGGAAGATTTTAAGTATGGTGGATGAATGAAAATCATGAACGTGCACCATTCTTTTTGATTTACCATCTTATCACAACATCACACTTATCCCCTCATTTCTTCAAACACATTTCAAAGACCAAAAACTCCATTCTTGTCTTCCCCACTCACGGCCAAACAAGGAACCCCACAAACTCCACCATTTTCAACAATTAGAAACCTTATTTTTCACTAAAAAATATCCACTACAAGATCATCCACACATGGGTTAAACTTGGAGCATTATTTGGAGCACTTTTGGAGCTTAATTTCTTCTTATTTTCTTGTCTAACTAGTGCAATCTTGTAAGATCTCTAACCATCATTTTTAAGCTCCATATTATTAGTAGATTATTATTGTACAAGTTGATTATCTTGAAGCTTAATAAAAATCACAACAGAAACCCTAAACACAAAGCTTTTTTTTTTTTTTTTTTTTGGGTAAAGGTTTCACCCTGGTAAATTTTATATCACAACAAAACCAACGAAATACAAGTGGAGGACAAAGACACCCACCAATTCATATGCCCGACATGCCGGGAATATGTTCAACCAAAACAAGAAACACTACCAAAACAACGAACCAAACAAAACACAACCAAAACAGATTAGACACTTGACATAGCTAATCTGAATTGAGCCCTAAAGAAAACTCTTTAGCCGATTGCTTCATAGACAACAAGCCCTTTGGGCAGCTTCCAATCTCTAAGAATTTTGTCTACTTGTCTCGTGTCCTTGAACTTCAATGTTACCAGCTTCAAACGAACCGATGCATTAATAGCATCAGCAACTTGTCTAGTCGACCGTTGAGTATTCACGAACAACCTGGAGTTTCTCTCTAGCCATACCTGGTAAACGGTTGTGTCACACCCCGACCGCGTAAAACAGCAAATTCGCGGCGGAAACATCGGGGCGTGTCGTAACAGAATAAATTGTTTCATAACCATGGCATACGAAGTTGTATTTTATTTATCAACAAAGGTGTTACATTGTCTCAAACAGTAATTAAAGAGTTCAGAACATAATTAAACATAGTCTATTTTCTTTTAAAGTCTCTAAGGCACAGGTCCGCCCTAGTATCATGATCAACATCCTATGGAAAAGCACCTGAAAACACATGTGAAAATAGGTACGTCAGCATAAAAATGCCTGTGAGATACATAGGTTTGTGAAAATAGGATTCATGACTTGTATTTGAGAAAAATGTTTAGTCATGAACCTTGTAATTTGCTTTGTCTTGTAAATCATTTGAATAACAATAAGATCGGATGATATGTATAAGTAAATGTCAGGTTAAATAAATAACCATGTAAAAATGTGTTTGTATAAGATAAGTTGTTTGTAAATCAATGTCTTGTGAAAAGTATGTTATTTGTATAAAATGTTCTATGTCTCAAACTGAAATGATTCAAATAACGTTACGACATGTAATATCATACAAACACTTATATATAGGAAGTACCAGCGGCGTATCCACCATGCTTGTATCATATTACACACGCATCGTTACTTAATCACTTAATCAAACCAAACCAACCAATGTAAGAAGTCTATGTTTAAACAAATTGTCAAATGTATTATATGTCAAATGTAAATCATGTCAAATGTCTATGTCAAATATCCATGTCAAATGTCTATGTCAAATATCCATGTCAAATGTCTATGTCAAATATCCATGTCAAATGTCTATGTCAAATGTCCATGTCAAATGTCTATGTCAAATGTCTTTGTGTAAAATGTCTATGTCAAAATGTCATGTATGGCAAGTGAAATGTCTCAACTAAACCATATGCACAAAAACAAAGTATTGAAGTAAAACTTAGTTCAAATCAAAGCTATGTTTTGTGTAAATGCATGCAACTATTTAATATGAACATCTATGCGGTATTGTAAATATGCATACATCCAAGCCTTGTGACTGTGGTGATAAACCCTTTAAACAAATTAAAGGTCTATCTGTCTTATATATCATCGAATTCGGTCATTCCTTTCTGTCCCCTTTCCCTGGGATGTCCGGAACGGGAGTTGTCAATTCCTATGGTACCACTACCTACTAACGAACGGCGTAGCTAATGTTAATGAATGTATTGTCCCATGTAAACAAACCAAATGTCATAACAAAATGTAAGCATGTGATGAAAACAATGCACTAAGTATGTAAACAAATGAACATACATAGCGTGAAATGTCATGTAAAACAATGTACTAAGTAGGCACACAATGGGCATACATAGCATGAAATGTCATGTAAAACAATGTACTAAGTAATGCACACAATGGGCACACCTAGCATGAAATGTAATGAAATCATGTACTATAATGTACTAACAAACATAACCGGTATATGATGTGAAAACAGGAAAGCATGAAAGTAACAAGTAGGCACATGTGTTTCACCCCAAAACAGTTTGGAAAACAGTAAAAGAGGGGTCTATGTACTCACTTGAGATTGCTCAGATGTCTAAAGATAATCACCAAGTAATGCTATAGATCTCGGAATCAAACGGCACCTAATATAGGTAACTATGTTAATAACCGGACCTTAATCGGATGATTGGATAGAATGAGGTTTCGTAAACCAAACGAGTGTAGAGACTCGTGTCATTTGGTTTAACAAAGCCTACATGCTAAATGAAACTTAACATAATTGTTTACGACCCATTACGACCCGTTTAGGAAGCTTATGCTACTTTAACGTGTCGTGCGCGTGAAACGCGTTCGGACCGCCTAACTAGTCCTATGACAAGTGTTATATGCCTAAACATGTTACATAAACAGTTAAGTGACAAAGGTTTAGGTTACATATGCTTAATTACAATTTATACATGAAAAGGGTATTCTGGTAATTTACCTAAGGCATATAAACTACCTATCATACAACTACTTAAACGATGTGACCATAGGGTATAACCTCGGAAGGTTATTCCCTACCTACTATGGTCACCTAATGTGTTTGGTCGGATCCTAATGATCGACCAAACTGGGTCGGGTTCGAAGGTATAGGCGATTTATTAGATCGCCTACCCTACGACCCTAGACAACGTGGTAATCAGTAGGCATAGTCCCAAGGGACTATGACCATCGTGATTACAATCACGTTGCGAAGTTCAACCGAACTTCGCATTGACCATTACTGGTCAACGCTGAAAGTCAAACAAAGTTTGACTTTCTGACTCGAAAAGCAGTAAAAATAAGGAAAAGAACGAAAGAATACTTACGAAGGGTCCCCGAATGCTAAACTTGATTCGAAAATCTCAGGTATGAAACTAATGTTTCAACTTAGAGTTTCTCAATTCAAATTTCTAGTGATTATGAACAAAGGGGGGTGGGGTATTCATAGTATTCCATATAGAATATTCCTAGAATATTCCTAGAATATTCCAAGCATATTCCTAGAATATTCCAAGCATATTCCTTAGCATATTCCAAGCATATACCTTAGCATATTCCAAGCATATACCTTAGCATATTCCAAGCATATGCCAAGCATATTCCTAGTATATGGCTAAGACGGGTATTTAACTGGGTACCGGGTATTTTATCTAGCGTTTAAATCCCGGTTTATGGCGTTCTAAATTATTTTTATTACTCTATAAAAATAAACTCGCCAAGATATTACTGAAATAAATTTCAGTTGCCATGACTGGCTGCGTTGTCTGCGTTTTGCAGTAGAAGCACTGTGTTGCGCAGAAACACACGGTACGCGCTTAAACTTTGAAAAATAACGTTTTTAGGCGTTTTAATTTATTTTTCAACACGGACCTGATTAAAATAAGATTTTAATCATAACGGAATATTTGTGGGATTTAAATATTATCCGGTCGGTCACCAACGTTCGTTTGGTCGTACGATCGCGATGTTCGGTTAATTACGACGGAATGCGCATAATCGCGAAAAACGATCCAAATTGCGCGACGAATGGATTTTTCTTATGCCAAACACTAAAATAAAATATTTTAGTGCTTACATAAATTTTTGGATGTCCGGATGTATTCAGAACGTATGTTATGCGCGAAAATGCAAACTTGTGCACTTTTTGACACTTTTAGTCCCTGAATGACCCAAAAGTTTATTTTAGCACACCGAACCTCTCAAAGCCTATTTCTAAGCTATGTAAAGGATATTTAAGGTGTTTTTAACTTATGGTTATGTTCCGGAATGTTCGTTACAGTTCAAATTGACATACTTTCGCAGTTTGTCAAGTTTAGTCCCTGTAAGCGAATTAACTTGTTTTTGCCATACCAAAGCCTTCAAAACTTATTTCTAAGTTATGTAAAGGTTATTTAAGGTATGTTGAGTATATGTTGATGTTCCGGAGTATTTCTCGCATTAAACTGAGTACGTTTACGCACTAGTTTGCGTATAACTCTCCAGAAAGTGATGTAGAGTTTGGAATTACATAAAAGTCAAAACATGAAAAATGTAAAACATAACAAAACAAACATTGGGATCAAATAACATTATTTTATTGATAACAGAACTGTTCATAGTGATTACAAGCACAGTTGTTACAGGTTGCAGCTACCAGGATCCTGCAAATCACATGCTTCGCCAATCTTGAACCCGATGTATTAACAAGGTGCTGAAAAATATCCTCCCATTTGTTCGATAGATGTTGCATAGCTCCGAGAGGTTTAACCACCATCCAAACTTGTGTCGAAAAAGTACATTCAAAGAATAAGTGAGGATGAGAATCCATACCATGCTGGCATAGAGGGCAGCACATCAGCCGAAGGTTAACGGCTCCACCAACTTCCCATTGTTTCAACCTATCTTGAGTCTTTAGCTTGTTCCCAATCACTAACCACATGAGGAAAGCATGACGCGGGATACACTGAGAGAACCAAACAGCTTTATGCCAATTCACAGTCGGACCACTCGATCGAAGCGTTTCCCAAACATTCTTGGACGAGTAGCTTGTTTCCTTTCCATTATCGTCAATCCATGCAATAGTATCTTTCGTATTTGGCGTTAATTGTGGGGCCTGTACATTAGACAGAGCCGGGTATGCGTCTTTCCAATCCTCCGACAATACCCATCGACCTTCACTCACCACTTCCGCTAGCTTGAGTTAATTTGAAATCCCGCTTGTTGAATCATTCTCGGCGTAATAGTTTCACCCTAAACACAAAGCTAATAAACACTAAATATGAATATATTATGTGTTGATTTATGTTGTTTAGTGTTAATATGTTCATATGTTCATGTTGAGTATGTTATTTTTGTTGAGATTAGTAGCTTAAAGTCTATGTTTATGATGATCTTGTGAGTAGATTCTTGTAGTATTCAAGACTTATGTTCATCTTACCATGATGAACATAAATATATGATTTAAACATGGATATGTTTAAATCTTGTGAGATCATCATACTCACTTCCATGAACTAAATATGTATTTAAAAGATTTCATAAAGAAACAAGAGTTTAAAAGGGCTTTACAACCTAATATTGGAAGATTAGTAGACTTTAATTTTACAAGACTAGTTAAAAGACTTGATTATTACAAGATATCATCATAAAAAGCCTTGTAATCAAAGGGGTTAAAGTGTGAAACTTGATTTGAAGTTATGGCAAAAATGATTTAATTAAAGTCTAGCAAAAATATGAAAATTATTTGTCATAATCAAGTTGTTAAAATACACTTGTTAAGTTCATGGAAATGAGGGTTAAAGCGTATGTTATCAGGTATAAAAAGTTGATAAATTGAAACTTGATTTGGAAAGTTGATTGTGATTATGATTTAAACGTGTTTTTATAACGTGGGAAACGTCATAGTTTTAGGGGAAACTATGGCGAATTTTTCTAAAAATCTAATCGCGATTAAAGAGGGGATTAAAGGGTGATTAACAATGTTAAACGCGATTAGTGGTCATAAACGTCATTTTTGGAAACCCTAATGAGAATATTTAAGTCTTAAATATTCAATAAGTTTTATGGACTTAAACTTATTCTTTTACAAAAATAAATGGTTAAAATGTAACCATATATGTATATATAATTTTTTGGTAAAAATTATATATTTTTGGAAACTTGTCAAGTGCATGTACTATGTGCTATATGTGTATGTATTAGATACCTATAAGGTGATCAAAATAAATACACATACATGTTCCTACATGGTCCAAGAGCTAGTAAATCGGACAATTAAATAAAATGGCCGAAATGGAAATGTATAACACTTGAAGACAACAAATTGGGCGTATCGACATCGTGAACAAGTTACTACAATGTCGAGTCTAAAAATAACATATTTTTAGACACTAAAACGAACATATCTAAGTGGTCAAAAACAAGAATCCGGAAAAGTCGAAAGCTATAAAAATTACCAAGTATTTTTCATGTGAAAAACGAATTTATTAAGTTGCATGCTTGGTGAATTTTTGGTAAAAATGCAAGAGTATATTTAATGGACTCACCAAAATTAGATTTGGGCTAGACCCAAATTTCTAAAGTACATGGGCCAAGGCCCAATGACAGTAAAACTAGGGCTAGGCCCAATAACAAGAAAACTAGGGCTAGGCCCAATAACAGTAAAACTAGGGCCAGGCCCAATAACAAGAAAACTAGGGCCAGGCCCAATAACAAGAAAACTAGGGCCAGGCCCAATAACAAGAAAACTGGGCGAGGCCCAATGACATAAAACTAGGGCTAGGCCCAATAACAATAAAATGTGGGTTAAGCCCAATGACATAGGTTCGAAGCCGTTCACATATAATCCAGTACGTATAGAATGCATGTATATACATAACAATCGAGCGAGTAAACTATCAACACTCTAAAATACAAAGTTGTTCCAAAGATGACAAACGAGAACATAATAAAGTATTCAAGATGAACAACTTGTACGAGGTCCGAAAGACCTAGTGTCTAACGAGATTAGTACACATGTAGGTTATTGACTCGTACGGACGCTCACTTCGATTTCATACTACACGGAATGCAAATTAGTGAGTTCATGTCCCTCCTTTCAATGCTTTCAATGTTTTGGTTTTAAAACAATCGAGGGGAAATACATGCTAAAACTACGGATATGTTAGCATACATGCTAATACTATGGGTTTGTTAGCTATGGGTTTAGATGATAACACGATCAATGTACATAAGTAGGATGATAACATAGTAACCATTAATCACTTAGTGACCAAGGTGCAAAAGGTGTAGATCTATTGAGCTTGAGACACGCTCCACTCCTGTAACATCCCAGTTTTGATCGCAGAAATGGCATAGTCGGTTCGTATTGATAAGGTTACGATTCCTGAAACAAAAAAAAGATTGAAACCATGGCTTTTATGATTTAATGGAATAGAAAAAAAGGGGGACTTAGTTGCATAAAAATGAAACATGAAGAGCTTTTATGAAATTTGTCACAAGTCAAGAACTTAATGTGTTGTGTGATGAAACTTGAAGGGCCTTAGTGAAATTTAGAAATTATGTAACAAAAGGAACCCTAGGATCGCATAAACCGATCCCAGGCAAGCGGGTGCGGCAGAACGAGAACGGGAGAGAGGGAGAGTTACGGCGACGATGGAGGTGGTTCTACGGTGGGTTTCGATCAAGCGGTTTGATTCGCGACAAGGTATTCTCTGTTACGTTTCAGCTGCGTATTCTTTTCGGTTTTGTACAATGACTTGGTTGGGTATCGCATGAGTTGTGAAGGTGATATATGAGGGTGGTGGTTTCAGTTCCGGTTATGGTGGTTATGGCAGGTGATGGTGTTGACGGTGGTGGCCCTGATGGTAAGAGACAATGGCATAGTGGTCGTTGACAGGGACGAAGGTGGTTAGTGGCCATGACTAACCCGGGTTTTAACATGGTTCAGGTGTTGTACTCGGTTAATACTCACTACCCTTCATGCGATTTCGAAGCTTTAAGTGTTCAAACAAGAGCTTTGTAGATGATGGTAGAACCGGGAAGGTGGCTACGGTGGTGAAGAATGGTGACGGTTGGCGATGGTGTTTGGTGATAGTGGTGATTCGTGGCTATCGTGTTGTGGTTGTATGGAAAGCGGTTCATTCATGAAAGGTAGAGTTTGGGTGGTTGTTTTTGGAGAAGACGACGGGAGCCTCGGGTCGGTTACGAGTCGTATTTTAGCATTCTTAAAGCTAAGTTTTGGGAGGCCATCTCAACACACAAGCCAGGTATAACTCTCGTCATATGTTCCTAGATAAATAGGGTAGTTGGATTCTGTTGACATAAAAACTTGGTTACAATCATGAAGATTGAATTAGGGTATGTTGTATTGTTCTCAATGGATAAATTAATGAGTGATAGTGAGGCATGTAAATTGATATCACGATATCAGAATACATGTGTGGTGTGGAATTGTTAAGGAAGCTAGCTAGCTAGCTCACATCTTAATTAGTTTGGCTTGCAAGCAAGCATGTCAATTATCTCTCATGAAAATATGGTTCTCGTTGATAAGTAAAGAAGCTAGCAAGCACACACCTTATTTAATTAAGCTTGCTAACATACATCTCAATTCTCTCTCTTGTTTAAAAATGTTTTGTGGTTGAATTTTCTGGTCTGGTGGCTAACGAGTGTAATTATGAGAGTCTATAGTGTTTGGAGTAACGTATATGCATACATGAACAGGTTCCGGGTCGTTCGGCGAGTTCTTCTTTGCGACCGTCTAGCTTTTTGAAATGCAAACTTGTGCATTAGGGTGAGTTCTTGAGCCCACTCTTTTACATGTTTTTAAGTCTTTCGGGCTAATGTGCATGCTAAACTCGTATGATTATTTTCACGAAGGAAGTTGTGAAGTTCTTTTTACATATTTATAAAATTCATTTTTACTCGTATGTTCTTAGGCATGAATTGTGAGTACGGTTATATGTTTTTACATAACTATTCCTGTGAAGGCAATTATTAATCAGAATAATATATATACTCATATTTATAAATGTTTATATATATAAGAATAAATTTATATAGATATATTGTTATATAAATACTCGAGTTTATGAGGGAATATATATATTTATGAGCTCGGTAGGTACGAAGGTACATGTATGATGGTTGAAGTATATATATATACACACACGTATGTATTTAAGTGTAAGTTCATGATGCCCTTTATTTAATGTCTTAAGTTTAAAGGCTCATAGGCATGCTGGATGTATTAAATTGTTAACAACCTTCTAAGATGTTTGTATAGTTACTTTGAATCTACTTATTAACTATACATGAGGATTATTTTGCTTGCCCTTTTATGTGCTTGCGTGTGATGTGTTGGGTCATGCCACAACTAGGTTGAACAGAGGAAGTCCCCTAACAATTTATTTGTCCTTGGGGCAGAAGAAGTCCCCTAACAGTTTATCTGTCCTTGGGGCAAGAGGAAGTCCCCTAGCAGTTTATCTGCCCTTGGGGCAAGAGGAGATGAAAAATTCCTTTATCCCCTACTTTGTGTTTGGGATTTAAGGTGAGGAGATCTGTGTTGTGTGCTTGACTCATTAAAAGATGAATTTTAAATTTTGAGGACAAAATAAATATATTTATTTATTTCCATGATGAAGATGTTTTACAAGTGTTTATTTGTTAAATTATAAACTTGAACTCACTCAGCGTAGCTGACTTTTGCATGCACGTTAGTTTGATTTCAGGTTAGACATATGGGCGCGAGACCACTTGGATGTTGCACGAAGCTACCCGGCATTGACGTTGGCATTTCTAGTTGAAGACGACGCTTTCATAAATCTTTAACATTAAAATTTTGTATCTTTAGTTTAGATGTTTCCCATGTTTTTGGTAATTTGACTTAAACGTTTTCCGCAGCGTATTTTTTTTTTCAAAGTAAGAAAATAATAATAATTAAAATTTTCAAGTGTTTGGATTATTTATGCAATGATGTCCCAACTGTAGACACCCGGATTTTGGGGTCTTACAAGTTGGTATCAGAGCCATAGTTCAAGAGATTCGGGTATCCCTTAATGCCTGGACTTGAACTGAGAATGGGATCAAAGCTAGAAATATCAATACGGGTAGCCGCGCACACCAAGAGGTACTCTTTACTATATTGAAGTTTGGTTAGATTTTTTTCATTGATGCTTAACGAATTTAGGGGATAGGTGGGAGGTTGATGTTATATTATGTGATTAGTTTGGAAATTTTACTATTGAGTGCCTAAAGGTATAATAAGTTAGATGGAATGTTAATGCCTTATGCTCAGGGGTGGGATGGAATTAATGTTTTCTTTAATCACTAGACGTGCTAGATGGAATCTTTACGTTTTTTGGTACGTTAGGATGTTTTTCCTTCGAATGCCTAAGGGCATGATGTGTTAGGTAAAATTCTAGTACCTTCATGCTTTGATGTATACATTGATGTTTCTCATTGAGTGTTTAATAGCACCATATGGTAAACTGAATGTTAATACCCTTGTGTTTTGGAGGTAGGACATGATGCCTTCCTTGTATAGTTAATTTTCTGATTCGTCGGATAGAATGTTAATGTATTTATGCTTGAGGTATGGTAGGATGTTTTTCTTGAGTGTCTATGTGTGCTACGTGGAAGGTAAAACACTAGTGTGATCGTGACGGGAAATGTTTAGAACGTCTGCGGTGACACGGACAACCGATAGCACTTGATCAACGTTGTTGGCAGTCTATTGTCACTTCTCATGTTCTGAATGATGTCCTGTAATGAATCATGCGAATGTTTTGCCTTGGGTGGGTTGTTAGTCATGGGTTTGTGATGGCATTATGCTTCTACACAAGGTTTCTTGTTACATGCACCCGGTGATTTAGATGTTTGTGTGAATATATGTGGTTGTTGTTGGATTATGTGTAGTTATACGTGGTCATGTGGCAACGCTCAAATAGCCTGAATTTGTATTAGCATGATCTTTGTTGTGGTATAACGGTCATTATCAACCAATTTATGTGAATAGACTAGTATAGACATAGTTTGTGATTCCTCTGTACTTAAGGTCTAGATGGCGCTTTGCGCATGTATGAATGTTTATGATGATGTTATGCGTACGGTTACTCTAATGTAACCTACAGAAATGTGAAGACGTGTCTAGCCTGGGTGTGATGTTTAGTATGATGATTAGTACAACTTATGATGGGTACGACCGTGTGAATTTTATACAATTATGTGGTTGACGGTTGGCGGTAGCCATGAAATGTGATAAGTATATTTACCCAGGTTTAGAAATTGAGTGTATGCCGTAGGAAGGCGGTAGTTAGGGGTACTATAAAGTGAACGTTTTATGCTTTGTTATTTTTTTGTGTTGTGATGGTATTGTCTAGCATTATTAGTCTTGCGTAGGACGTGTCGTATTTGTGCTTGATAGAATACCCTTATCTTATTTGACATCTTTCTCGACGAACGATGTGGTGGTAAGACATTAGGAGTTCTTATGTCTTTCTGGTGGTGTGACGGTGATATGCACTATATTAGGCTGCAAATTATGAAGTCCGTGGTCGAGGTTACAAGGGTTGATGCATTATACGTTTTTTTCTTGCGCGCATGGTCTGCTAGGCAACTATGACGAAATGATGAGGTTGAGAGATTTAACACATAGTAACGATATGAGGTGGTGACTTCCAGGGAGAGGTTCTCGAGGAAGATTTTATTAACGCACCTTTCCAAGACTTAGAAAGACAACGATGCTAGTGCTGGGACGAGACGACAAACGGATGTGAAGGACAATGGAAGCTACGCTTTAGTAGGAAATGAGGGCAATCCACAGACTTTATATCCGAACACGACGATGACGTTGTCATTGGTAATAACGGTGTCTATGGAGATAGAGAAAGGAAAGGTGATGCACCATCTTCTAAAGATAATGGACCATCCGAATCAGTGACGGATTTTATAGAGATAAGATGTAAGGTGTGGTAACACTTGATTGTGTTCTTAGTGGTGTGCTTATTTGTGATGTTGTGAGCTACGTTAGCTTTAGGACATGTAGTTATAACTCGATTTATGAATGTCGGTGTGGAGCATACCTTTTGCTTGCCAAATTCGTTAGCAATGCAACCATGATGGAGATGTAACGGTGCTAAGGGATTCAGCACCGAGTGGTGATGTAATGCGATGACCCGCAAAGGAATGTTCTTGTGTAGAAGACATAATAGATGCATTTTTTTTGGAGTTTGAGGAGTTGAGATTGCTCCATTGAGACGATACGGCTTATGTGTGAGGTGAACGATAGAAGCTAAACTTCAGGAGGAACAATGAGAATGACTAATGGGTTTGATGTCTAGATGCAGCGATGACGATGTTGAGGATAATTATCGTGCTTATGTAATTGACATATTCAGCACGAGTTCCTAGAGATCATCAGCTCAATTAGATGCAGTGTCTACGTTGGCGGCCTTTACACGAGCTCCTAAAGATCTTCTGTTATGACTGGAGTGATGCTCTACATTTGGAGTCAGTAGGTAGCGAAATTTTGTCAATCACCAGACTAAGATGATTGTACGACCAATTATGGGCATGGTATGCCCTACTTTCGGGTACGTTAGATAGTGACGATGGGTCAGGATGTGCTTAGGCACTCAGGTTCTGAGGCGGCACCGACGTGACTATTATGTTTACAATTGAAACATGGCAGGTGAGTCAACAAGCCGGTTGTGATTACAAAATTGGACGGTTTAGACAATGTAACCGATGACAAATCAAACAATGTCATTGGTGACAATGTAGGCGTTGGTAAGTTAATTGCTTGGGACCTTCAGGTGAAGGCTTTGCGCTGGGGATCGTGGGGAGTCACTCGGTGGTGACCGACGTGTATAGATGCAAAACACGAGACACGGATGCCTCGCGAGTACAAAGTCAAACAAAAAATTGCATGAGGAATGTACAATCAATGGTACAAGCCTCAAAGTGAAGACAGGCGGTAGAGATGACCCCTTGTCTACTACGTGTAGTAATTAGATTTCAGAACCAGGCGATGATGACAACGTTTACGATATTGATTGTCAATCAAGGATGTGGAAGTATGGTAATGCGATTATTAATATGTTTGGTTTTTTACTAACGGGATTCGAGGACGAATCCTCTTTTAAGGGGGTAGACTTGTAACATCCCAGTTTTGATCGCAGAAATGGCATAGTCGGTTCGTATTGATAAGGTTACGATTCCTGAAACAAAAAAAAAGATTGAAACCATGGCTTTTATGATTTAATGGAATAGAAAAAAAAGGGGGACTTAGTTGCATAAAAATGAAACATGAAGAGCTTTTATGAAATTTGTCACAAGTCAAGAACTTAATGTGTTGTGTGATGAAACTTGAAGGGCCTTAGTGAAATTTAGAAATTATGTAACAAAAGGAACCCTAGGATCGCATAAACCGATCCCAGGCAAGCGGGTGCGGCAGAACGAGAACGGGAGAGAGGGAGAGTTATTATAGCGATGGTCGATGGCTATGGCCGGTGCATTGGGTCAATCGGTTCCCTATTCTTAATCATATAGATCCTCCTGATCTCCAGGAGGATGTAAATGATAAAGCTCAATGGAAAGTAGACAACCAGTGTATGGAATTTTCTTGCTCTACGGTTTGGCAGACCATTCGAACGAGAGATATGGAGGTCCCTTGGTCAGAAGTGATTTAGTTCGCTCAATGTATCCCAAGACATGCGTTCTTACTGTGGCTTGTTATCAGAAAGAAACTTTTTACCCAAGACAAGATTGTTGTCTCCTATGTTATAACAACATTGACTCACATGGACACTTGTTTTTCTCATGCAAATATTCAGCTCAAGTGTGGCACAGAGTTCGAAATCATGCTGGTATGAGCACTACGCATCCTAGTTGGAATGATATTCTAAGTGGCATAACCCAAAGAACCAACCCAAAGTTAATCAGCAACATTGTGGCTCGGATTACAGTAGCGGCATCAGTCTACTATATTTGGAGGGAACGAAACCAAAGGATTTTCCAAAACAACGCACGTTCTCCGGACCAACTCGGCCAGGAAATACTATCAACGGTACGTTACAAGCTTTTGGGGTTAAAGTTCAAGCCGACTTCTCAAGTGATGAAGACGTTAGAGAAGTGGAACATTCGGGGAGATGGCATGCTGGATGAAGAAAACGACTCCAACACTCACATGCTTAGTTAGCGATCTTTGATATTCTAGTTTTTAGACTAGTGGAGTTAGCTAGTATTTGTTTATCTTTGCAGCTTGTTTTGAATTGTGTTTCTGTTTTGGTTTTTACATAGATTGGGGGGATGTCCCATCTATGATCTAGTATGGAACACTTCCATACTACATGTTTTTAGTTTGTGAAATTTATAAAATCACCAGGGTAAACCCTTTACCCAAAAAAAGAGAGAGGGAGAGTTACGGCGACGATGGAGGTGGTTCTACGGTGGGTTCCGATCAAGCGGTTTGATTCGCGACAAGGTATTCTCTGTTACGTTTCATCTGCGTATTCTTTTCGGTTTTGTATAATGACTAGGTTGGGTATCGCATGAGTTGTGAAGGTGATATATGAGGGTGGTGGTTTCAGTTCCGGTTATGGTGGTTATGGCAGGTGATGGTGTTGACGGTGGTGGCCCTGATGGTAAGCGACAATGGCATAGTGGTCGTTGACAGGGACGAAGGTGGTTAGTGGCCATGACTAACCCGGGTTTTAGCATGGTTCAGGTGTTGTACTCGGTTAATACTCGCTACCCTTCATGCGATTTCGAAGCTTTAAGTGTTCAAACAAGAGCTTTGTTGATGATGGTAGAACCGGGAAGGTGGCTACGGTGGTGAAGAATGGTGACGGTTGGCGATGGTGTTTGGTGATAGTGGTGGTTCGTGGCTATCGTGTTGTGGTTGTATGGAAAGCGGTTCATTCATGAAAGGTAGAGTTTGGGTGGTTGTTTTTGGAGAAGACGACAGGAGCCTCGGGTCGGTTACGAGTCGTATTTTAGCATTCTTAAAGCTAAGTTTTGGGAGGCCATCTCAACACTCAAGCCAGGTACAACTCTCGTCATATGTTCCTAGATAAATAGGGTAGTTGGATTCTGTTGACATAAAAACTTGGTTACAATCATGAAGATTGAATTAGGGTATGTTGTATTGTTCTCAATGGATAAATTAATGAGTGATAGTGAGGCATGTAAATTGATATCACGATATCAGAATACATGTGTGGTATGGAATTGTTAAGGAAGCTAGCTTGCTAGCTCACATCTTAATTAGTTTGGCTTGCAAGCAAGCATGTCAATTATCTCTCATGAAAATATGGTTCTCGTTGATAAGTAAAGAAGCTAGCAAGCACACACCTTATTTAATTAAGCTTGCTAACATACATCTCAATTCTCTCTCTTGTTTAAAAATCTTTTGTGGTTGAATTTTCTGGTCTGGTGGCTAACGAGTGTAATTCTGAGAGTCTATAGTGTTTGGAGTAACGTATATGCATACATGAACAGGTTCCGGGTCGTTCGGCGAGTTCTTCTTTGCGACCGTCTAGCTTTTTGAAATGCAAACTTGTGCATTAGGGTGAGTTCTTGAGCCCACTCTTTTACATGTTTTTAAGTCTTTCGGGCTAATGTGCATGCTAAATGTCACACCCTGGCTTTGCGGAAGCGTGGTTAATTTTGGTGTGACTTCTTAATACCATAGCTTAATCATAACAAGCTATATGAATTAAAAACCATGCAAGTCATCCATTAAGTTTTGAAAATCAAACACAATACCATTGTTTTAACATACAACCATAACCTTGTTCAGTAGACATTACAACTTATAACATAACATAAACGTGGTTTAGGGACTGTGTCTTGTCCAGGAAAGAGACACATCCCCTAAACCCTGATGACTCCATGACAAGTGCAGCGGAAAACGTTCCATACCGTGCCAGATCCGGTTAATTTCCTGAAATACATGTGAGTTGAAAAATCAACAATAATGTTGAGCGAGTTCATGTGCAAGTGAGTAAGTAAAACACTTGTAAGTATAAAAGTTTCCTGGTATGAAGCAGTGTAAGAGGACTTGTGATCACCAATGGTTTGCAAGGCCATTAGCATGTTGTGAAATGCAAGTAGGTAGACACAACCCTAGCCGATTTTTGCGTTGGGTACCAAGTCACTCCAGGTCCGTTCTGTTGGTCCTCCGAGAGGTCCGTTCTGTTGGGCCTAGAGCTGGGCTCGCTACACCCAGATAGATCTACCGCTCGAGTCCCTCGGTGTTCTAACTACCCATTCACATGATCTAAAACCTCCTTACGTTAATCATACCGTGTATAATAGTACTTGTAAACAAAGTAACATGTATTTCACCCCCGCAGTTATGAAAACTGAAAATAGTTAGAGAAAAGGGGGACATGAACTCACAGTGAATGCGCGTCTCTACCAAATGTCTCCAATACAGTAAGCTGTGCAACGACCTACAAGTGCTAATTCTATTAGACGGACGGCCGTGCTTTAGCTTTATAGTTTAAGTCTTTGGGAAATAGTTAGACAACTATTTCGTGTTTATGTTCAGTATACACTTGGTAGTTATACTTCTTCCCAAGGATGGGGGATACAATACATGTGCGTAAGTTACGTTTTATTAGTCGTGTGGTAATGTAATTACCGGTGTAACTTATATGTTTGTGGAAGCGTTCGTAAAGTTTTGGAATCATTAACGCTTGTAAATATTATTTTTACTCTAAAATAATATTTATGTATTTTCACAAAATAATCATAAACAGTGTTGTGACAAATATATTTATCACGTTAGTCTTTGTGAAAATCCCACCTCCGAATATTTAGTAAAATATAGTGCTGGCGAAATTTATGTTTCGAAATATGTCCAAAAGTAGTTCTAACACTTGTTGTGTAAATAAGCCTAAGTGTTAGGTTTTTAGAAAATTTCGCCAGAGTTTCCTCTGTAACTGGAGGTGGCCACGCTTTCAAGCGTATCATTTTCTTTTAACAAATCAATTCAACAACTTCTTTATTCAAACAAACAATTTCCGACACATCAAACTAGTCGATAAGTATGTAAATCGCATAATCGCATGAACTTGCAGTTTTTCCGAATCTATAGTGTAAATCCCCTTTATATATGTAGATCTTTATATAAAGTAACTTTGACCTCGTAAAAACCCCGTGTTTAGAGAAATCCGTCTTTACAACTTCTAGTTATTTTTCCCAAAAATAGTTATTTGTCGGATCTTTTCATTTCACAAGTGTTTACACACTTGTGGTTTATAAAAATATCACATTTGTTAGTGTAAGATCCTTTCTTTAAAATACATGGTTTCTTTAATGTGTGGTTCTTTAAAAATACCCCTTGCAGATACGTAGATCCGCTAGTTTTAAACACCATTGTACCGGTTAAATCACTTTTACACAAGTAATATATTTCTACACAAGTTCATGTATCTTGTGTGGTAGAGTTTCACCTTTAACCCTTGTATTTAGTCAAAAACGAGCTTATGTGAAGATACATGATCTTACAAAGTCGGGTTAAACGGTGATCCGAGCTACCACATCATAGATCGGGCCTTAATAACCACAAATTCCAAATACTACAACTTTTACACAAGTTATAAGCTATTAACCACCATTTTAGTATTTTTACTACACTTTAAAGCTTCAAAATGTAAGTTAACGATATTTAACCGACAAAATCCCTTTTAACCACTTTAGATATGTTCAAGAACAAGTTTTAAGTGTTATACCTCTAGCTCAAGGCTAGGGAAGATCTTTGATGAAAAATGCGTGGATAAAAGCTAACGAAAGAGGTCCTTCGTGTTCCGCTTGCTCCGAGGCTCCTAATATGCGACTTGTGAAGTGTGTATGATGATGGAATGGCAAGAACTAAACTTGAAAGTATGATGGTGGGGTGTGGTGGGTTCGGCCGAGATCCACAAAGAAAGAGAGAGAGTAGTTTGTTGGTGAAAAAATGATGAAAGTTATCTCAAGTGTTTAGGGGGTATTTATAGGAAGGATTAAGGTGTATTATCCATTGGTCAAAGTGTTCTCTAGATATTTAGCAAATGGGATTAAAATAATAGTCAAGTACCAAGTATTGTCCCCCTTAGTTATGGGGCCGGTTATGAGAAAGGGGGGGGGGTTCGATCCAAACTAGATTAGTTAGGGAGGTTAGTTATGTAAAATAGGTTAACTAAGTATTTAACTTAGTTAGTTGTATGTTATGCGTTATGACGGGTGTTAGGGTAATCAGGGACCCTAACTGGCTCAGAGAAATATAATTAGTGAAAATACTAATATTTTCTTGTTCCGGGTAAGGTCCGGGTGTCCGGTTGGACAGTAATCCGTTAAAGCGTTACAAAAGCTTTAAAGTGTCGTTATTAACATTTTTAGTGACACAATTTGTTTTCCCGACACTTTAGAAAGTGTCTAGTGTTATTTTCTCATGTTCTGGCACTTTACTAGTCAGCTAGAAGCTGGATTAATTATTAAAGTGCTGTGTTTGGTACTTAAAGTACGTTTTAGGCACATCCGAATCAGTGTATCTTATTCCTAGAGACGCGGTACCACAACCCTTATATCCCTACACTCACTACCAGTGTAGCCAAAATATTTGAGGCTCTTAACAGGCCTTAGAGGCAGTATTTGCCTGATGCTGGTTATATCAGCATGTTCACTGTGTATCCGTTTAGTGCTACTGTGCTTTTTGTGCATCATGTTTGTCACTAGGGTCCAGTATGTAAATAATGTAGTGACAGCAAATAAAGTATGACGCAAGTAAGTGCATGTATCAGTATGCAGGTAGCAGTTTATCAGCTAGTTCAAACAAGCACAGTAATTAAGCAGTAATTAATCAGTAATTTAGTTGTACGGATACCTGGTTTAGTGCGGGTTGTCACATTCTCCCCCCGTTAAATAAATTTCGTCCCGAAATTTAAGTCCTGCTTGTAGATGCAGAGTTCTTAGGAAATAATTGGGGGTATTTCTCTTTCATCCGGTCCTCACGTTCCCAGGTAAATTCAGGACCATGTCTGGCATTCCAACGTACTTTGACGAGTTTGACACTGCTCCGGCGGGTCTTGTTAACTTTCCAATCCGTGACCTCAACAGGTTCTTCAACGAAGTGGGGCGTGTCGTCAATATGAATCTCGTCGATAGGAATGGCAACGTCAACTTGAGTTGGACTTTTCTTTAGATTGGATACATGAAATGTATCGTGAACACCATTTAGTTCGGCAGGTAGGTCCAACTTGTATGCTACTGTCCCAATTCTTTCCAGAATTCTGAAAGGACCAATGTAGCGCGGATTTAACTTCCCACGCTTTCCAAAGCGTGCCACCCCCTTCCAGGGTGAAACTTTTAATAACACCATTTCTCCAACTTGGAAATCCACATGCTTCCGGTTTGGATCCGCGTAGGCCTTTTGTCTGTGGCGAGCGGCTTCGATGCGTTTAAGTATTTGCGCAATCTTGTCTGTCGTCTCTTGGACGATCTCGGGACCAGCAAGCTGCCTATCACCTGCGTCAGACCAACATAGTGGTGATCGGCACTTGCGTCCGTATAGGGCCTCAAATGGCGCGACACCAATACTGGTGTGGTAGCTGTTGTTGTATGAAAATTCGACCAAAGGTAAGTGTTTATCCCAGCTACCGCCCAAATCCATAACACATGCCCTCAGCATGTCTTCCAAAGTTTGTATCGTTCGCTCGCTCTGGCCGTCAGTTTGCGGATGGAACGCAGTGCTCAGATTCAACTGTGAGCCAAAGGCTTCTTGGAAGGATTGCCATATTCTTGACACAAACCTTCCGTCTCTATCAGAGATGATCGAGAGTGGTACTCCATGACGTGCTACTATCTCTCTCATGTAAATTTCCGCAAGTTTACTAGTACTGTCTTTCTCCTTGATTGGCAGAAAGTGTGCGGACTTTGTTAGGCGGTCAACAATCACCCAAATCATATCATGGCCTCTTGGCGTTCTTGGCAATTTCGTAACAAAATCCATTGAGATTTGTTCCCATTTCCACTTGGGAATCTCAGGTTGTTGCAGAAGTCCCGAAGGCTTCTGGTATTCTGCTTTGACCTTAGCGCACGTTAAACATTTGCTCACGTAAACAGCAACGTCGCCTTTCATCCTAGGCCACCAATAATAATCCTTGAGATCCTGGTACATCTTATCCGATCCAGGGTGGATAGAGTACCGTGACTTGTGCGCTTCGTCGAAAATAACTTCCCTTAATCCACCAAACAGAGGAACCCAAATCCTTTTCTCAAAACATAATGTTCCTTCCTCGTTTGGTACCAAAAGCTTTTCCATTCCACGGAGATATTCTTCCTCAAGGTTTCCCTCCTTGAGAGCTTCCTTTTGTGCAGCACGAATGCGCGAGGAAAGATCGGTTCGTATAATCATTTCCAAAGCTCTAACCCTTATGGGCTTGATTCTTTCTTTACGACTTAGGGCATCGGCGACTACATTCGCCTTCCCTGGATGATATTTTATCTCGCAGTCGTAATCGTTCAACAATTCAACCCATCGTCTTTGCCTCATATTCAACTCCTTCTGGTTGAATATATGCTGTAGGCTTTTGTGATCTGTGAAGATTGTGCACTTCGTACCATACAGGTAGTGTCTCCAGATCTTTAAAGCGAAAACCACTGCGCCAAGCTCTAAATCGTGTGTGGTATAGTTCTTTTCGTGCACTTTCAGTTGGCGTGATGCGTAAGCAATGACCTTTTGGCGTTGCATCAACACACAACCCAAACCCTGACGCGATGCGTCGCAGTATACCACAAAGTCATCAGTACCTTCTGGTAGAGCTAAGATTGGCGCGTTACAAAGCTTATCCTTCAATACCTGAAATGCTTCCTCCTGTTTGATTCCCCAATCAAACGTCTTATCCTTCTGCGTGAGGAGCGTCAAAGGTTGAGCGATTTTCGAGAAATCCTCGATGAACCTTCGATAGTAGCCAGCCAAACCCAAGAATTGCCGAATCTCGGTTGGCGTCCTTGGCGTTTCCCAATCCTTGATCGCCTCGATCTTTGTGGGATCCACATGAATTCCATCCCCATTAACCACATGTCCAAGAAACTGGACTTCACGTAGCCAAAATTCGCACTTGGAGAATTTGGCGTACAGCTGTTCCTTCTTTAGCAGCTCCAATATGGTTCTAAGATGTTGTTCGTGTTCAGCCTTCGTCTTTGAGTAAATCAAGATGTCGTCGATGAATACAATCACGAACTTGTCCAGGTATGGCTTGCAAACCCTATTCATTAGCTAATTCGATCGAGTAGGGAATGTCTAACTTATTAGCGGCTAACCCAAGCATATTCTTAAATTCTAGCGATACGAAGCTATAATCGGCACCAGTATCAAATAAAACGGATGCATAGCGTTGATTGATAGGGAACGTACCAGTAACAACATTTGGATCCTGGCGTGCTTCCCTAGCTTCGAGTTGGAACACTCTACCACGGGCTGGATTCAGTGTTGGGCAATTCTTCTTAAAATGCCCGATTTCCCCGCAGTTATAACATCCGAGCCTCTGTCCATTACCACCAGCTTGATCATTCCCCTGATTACGATTCACTGCGCCCGCTTGGTTAGCATTGTTGCCTTGATTTCTGTTACCCCCGTAGTTTCCTTGTGGGCGGTTTCCGTTTCCACCACGGTTATCATTCCTATTTCCATATCCTCCCTGGCCTCCGCGACCGGCAGGGACCCAACAAGTATCCTTCGAGTGTCCACGTTTCCCACATGCTTCACATGTTTTTAGCCCACATTGACCGGAATGGTGACGCTGGCAGGCATTACACTTGGGCTGGGTGCCCATATATCCCCTTCCTTTCCTTCCACTGCCAGTCGTACCCTGAGCTGGCGTGTTTGGTGCTCCTCTCTTACCATCACCGCTAACACTTTGTTTGAAGTTCGAAAACTTTCTTTTGTTACTTCCTGACGACTCAACATGAGTCTCTTTCTCCTTTGCCTTAACATCGCCAAACCTGTTTAGACGAATCGCCTCCTCGGTGAGAGCCACGCTCAAATCGATGGCTTCAGTGATAGTCGTTGGTTTGGAGGAGGTTACCATGCTTATTATTTGGGGAGCCAAACCCCAAATGAAGCGCTCGATTCGCTTGTATTCTGGCGTAACCATGTAAGGAACCACTTGAGATAAGTCGTGAAACCTCTGGACGTATTCTGCAATCTTTGGTCCATCCATCTTTAAGTGCCAAAATTCAGTCTCCAACCTTTGAATTTCTGCGCGTGAACAGTACTTTTTGCGCATTAGTTCTTTCAATTCGGCCCAAGTCAGGGCGTAGGCGGCAGCTTCGCCTAGTGTTTGCACTTGTAGGTTCCACCAGGATAGGGCTCCATCTAGAAACAGCCCTGAAATGTATGTGACTTGCTGATCCTCTGCACACTTGCTCATGCGTAAAACAGAATCGGTTTTCTCAGCCCAGCGGGTAAAGGCAACTGCACCTCCTGTGCCATCGAAGTTAACTGGTTTGCAGTCTAAGAACTGCTTGTAGGTGCATCCTGCACGTATGTTAAAACATGTGTTTGGCATTAGCATCATCGCTAAAATCTCCAACTAGTTCATGGTGGGTCCAGATGGCTTGGTATTACCGTGAGGTGGATTGTTATTGCCTTGGTTAACACTTCCGCTCCCTCCTGGCTGAGATGCTGCGTACTGTGCTATGGCAGCTGCAATGACTTGCTGTAGCTCTGCCTCATTAGTAGGCATTGGTGTTGGGCGCTTTGGCGGCATCTTCTAAAAGATGTGTTCACATTGGTCAGGCCATAGCGAAAGATACGTATATAGTAATAGTAATAGCACGTAATATCTCATGTCATCAATACATCACATATATCAATCATCCACATCTCATACCATAACAATGCAAATAAGTAATCAAGCGAAACAGATATGATGAGAATACTGCGATTGTCATACATCAAGACCACAGAGTAAGTGTATCAGTACATCATAGTGTCATACAATCATCCATCAACTAGGGGCTACATCACCCCTATCCAAAAATCACAACAAATCAGTGTCAAATACAACATCAAGTACATGTCAAAAGTCAAAATCATAAAGTGGTCTCCAAAATGCTGTGCAATCCAACAATCGCCGTCTTCTCATCCTCGTCTACCTAATCAGTAACTGGTGAGCTCTATGCAGATGGTGGTGGAGGAGGGGGAAAGTGAGTATAAAACAACCGGCGTAACTGGAGCCAGTCCTCCTCCTGGGCTCGCTGAGTACGAATAATAGAGGCAACCTGCTGCTCCAGTGTAAAAAGACGAGCAGCAATATCTGGAGGTAATGGTCGAAACGGCTGTAGGGGAGAGTGTGTCTGACCATGATACTGACAAGGTGACAACCGAGCTCTCTCGAGCTCCTGTATACGCTGTGTGTGGGACTCGTGCTGTGCAACAAAGGACATCAAGACGTCCTCAATAGTGTGTCCCCTGTGAAAAGCATGGTAGGGGTCAGTGGGTGGCATACCAGAGCCAGGTGCCCAAAGAAATGGCTCGCTAGTGGGGTCGAAAGGTGCCACGTGAAACGGAGCAACAGCGGGTGGAACGGATGACGTCTGAGGCATGAAAGGGATAGGCATCGGTACATGCCCATCAGGGTGAGCTGAAGAACCCTCTCCAGGCCCTGCTGGAGGTACAAACATAGGAATCTGAAATGAAAAGTCAACATGTGGTGCAACAGGAATCTGTGGAGGAAAAGGTGGAACATCCTCATCAGCCGGTATCCAACCGTGCTGTGCGGACTCATCCGGTGGATCCATATGTGCCGCGAACAGTGCATGTCCGGGCTCTAGTGGGACGGGATCAAATAAGGGAGCAACAACAGGGTGAACGGGTGCAAAGTGCTCTATAGGGTGGTCAGCAGGTATATCACCAACGGGTAAAGGAACAACGGGATCAACAGCAACATGATCGCCCTCAATCACAGGAACATCTACAGGGAGATCAGCAACAACAGGCTCAAAAGGAATGTCAGCATGTACTGGGTCATGCTCAGGTATAGGGTCTAGAGCGGCTGCCTGCTCAGGAGCAACGGCAGGCTCGAAGTCATCAAAAGCCATCTCAAACTCAAAATCTGGGTCAATAGGATCAAATAGGTCAACAGCGTCTACTGGATCCTCCATAAACTGATCCATCGGAACATACTCTAAATCACGATCAGGGTCGAATCCTGGGGGAAACCTAGGGTCGGAATCCCCCTCATCATCATGGCCAAAAGCGAAACTGGGGATAGGTGCAACAGAAGATGCCTGATCAGGCTCTGACTCATGAGGGAAGTGCTGTGCACTCTGGACATGTGAGGGTACAGAAGCCACAGACTCAAAGGAGTCCGCGACTGGGGAGTGAACAGGTGACTCCGGGACGGGTGCGTCTGCGATCAATAAGGGATCGGCAGCAGGAAGGGCCTCGCCCTGAGCATCCTCCTCGAAAGGCTCCTCATCAAACATATCGATATCATCCTCCTCATCGTCGATGGGTAAATCGTAAGCTGGGTACGCAGCCAGCGGTATAGGAGCAGGGATCAGTGCCAATGGTAGATCCCCTGCGATAGGACCATCTGCGAGCTCGCCAGCACCGTCAGGTAGTGCAAAAGGCTGGAAATCGTCCTCATCTGTGCTAGTGAAGTCGGACGTGTAAACCTCGTGCTCCGATGACTCAATGTCGTCTGAAACTATAGGCCTCGGGCCTGTGGTGCCTGAACCACCAGTGTCTGCAGAATCCATGTGTCTGTAACATATACACAAACATGCACAAATAGTCAATCATAAATCAAGTAATCACATAAGTCATCAAGTAAGGCATCACATAATCCTCCTAGTCTTACTAGCCAATACCACCCAGTCTACAAGACTGCTCTATCCTTCACTTAAACCAAACCTCGATCCTCCAGACCGATCCTCAGCCCTCCAAGCTGAGCCTTTTCTTCCTAGCCTTGCTAGCCCACTACCTCGGTCACCTAGACCGAGCCTCGATCCTCCAGATCGATCCTATAACAAACCAACGTGCTTAACTACCTCGATCACCTCGGTCCTCCAGACCGATCCTCAGTCCTCCAAGCTGAGCCTATAAATAAATAAAATGTGCTCAACATTTGTTTGTAAAAAGTTTTGGATCTGGACTTAAGTGGTATGCAGAAAAATGTTTTCGTGAGAGCCCTAGTGATCATAGTCTAGACTCGAGAAAGAATCCTAGTTCGCTATGATCAGAGCTCTGATACCAAGCTGTCACACCCTGGCTTTGCGGAAGCGTGGTTAATTTTGGTGTGACTTCTTAATACCATAGCTTAATCATAACAAGCTATATGAATTAAAAACCATGCAAGTCATCCATTAAGTTTTGAAAATCAAACACAATACCATTGTTTTAACATACAACCATAACCTTGTTCAGTAGACATTACAACTTATAACATAACATAAACGTGGTTTAGGGACTGTGTCTTGTCCAGGAAAGAGACACATCCCCTAAACCCTGATGACTCCATGACAAGTGCAGCGAAAAACGTTCCATACCGTGCCAGATCCGGTTAATTTCCTGAAATACATGTGAGTTGAAAAATCAACAATAATGTTGAGCGAGTTCATGTGCAAGTGAGTAAGTAAAACACTTGTAAGTATAAAAGTTTCCTGGTATGAAGCAGTGTAAGAGGACTTGTGATCACCAATGGTTTGCAAGGCCATTAGCATGTTGTGAAATGCAAGTAGGTAGACACAACCCTAGCCGATTTTTGCGTTGGGTACCAAGTCACTCCAGGTCCGTTCTGTTGGTCCTCCGAGAGGTCCGTTCTGTTGGGCCTAGAGCTGGGCTCGCTACACCCAGATAGATCTACCGCTCGAGTCCCTCGGTGTTCTAACTACCCATTCACATGATCTAAAACCTCCTTACGTTAATCATACCGTGTATAATAGTAATTGTAAACAAAGTAACATGTATTTCACCCCCGCAGTTATGAAAACTGAAAATAGTTAGAGAAAAGGGGGACATGAACTCACAGTGAATGCGCGTCTCTACCAAATGTCTCCAATACAGTAAGCTGTGCAACGACCTACAAGTGATAATTCTATTAGACGGACGGCCGTGCTTTAGCTTTATAGTTTAAGTCTTTGGGAAATAGTTAGACAACTATTTCGTGTTTATGTTCAGTATACACTTGGTAGTTATACTTCTTCCCAAGGATGGGGGATACAATACATGTGCGTAAGTTACGTTTTATTAGTCGTGTGGTAATGTAATTACCGGTGTAACTTATATGTTTGTGGAAGCGTTCGTAAAGTTTTGGAATCATTAACGCTTGTAAATATTATTTTTACTCTAAAATAATATTTATGTATTTTCACAAAATAATCATAAACAGTGTTGTGACAAATATATTTATCACGTTAGTCTTTGTGAAAATCCCACCTCCGAATATTTAGTAAAATATAGTGCTGGCGAAATTTATGTTTCGAAATATGTCCAAAAGTAGTTCTAACACTTGTTGTGTAAATAAGCCTAAGTGTTAGGTTTTTAGAAAATTTCGCCAGAGTTTCCTCTGTAACTGGAGGTGGCCACGCTTTCAAGCGTATCATTTTCTTTTAACAAATCAATTCAACAACTTCTTTATTCAAACAAACAATTTCCGACACATCAAACTAGTCGATAAGTATGTAAATCGCATAATCGCATGAACTTGCAGTTTTTCCGAATCTATAGTGTAAATCCCCTTTATATATGTAGATCTTTATATAAAGTAACTTTGACCTCGTAAAAACCCCGTGTTTAGAGAAATCCGTCTTTACAACTTCTAGTCATTTTTCCCAAAAATAGTTATTTGTCGGATCTTTTCGTTTCACAAGTGTTTACACACTTGTGGTTTATAAAAATATCACATTTGTTAGTGTAAGATCCTTTCTTTAAAATACATGGTTTCTTTAATGTGTGGTTCTTTAAAAATACCCCTTGCAGATACGTAGATCCGCTAGTTTTAAACACCATTGTACCGGTTAAATCACTTTTACACAAGTAATATATTTCTACACAAGTTCATGTATCTTGTGTGGTAGAGTTTCACCTTTAACCCTTGTATTTAGTCAAAAACGAGCTTATGTGAAGATACATGATCTTACAAAGTCGGGTTAAACGGTGATCCGAGCTACCACATCATAGATCGGGCCTTAATAACCACAAATTCCAAATACTACAACTTTTACACAAGTTATAAGCTATTAACCACCATTTTAGTATTTTTACTAGACTTTAAAGCTTCAAAATGTAAGTTAACGATATTTAACCGACAAAATCCCTTTTAACCACTTTAGATATGTTCAAGAACAAGTTTTAAGTGTTATACCTCTAGCTCAAGGCTAGGGAAGATCTTTGATGAAAAATGCGTGGATAAAAGCTAACGAAAGAGGTCCTTCGTGTTCCGCTTGCTCCGAGGCTCCTAATATGCGACTTGTGAAGTGTGTATGATGATGGAATGGCAAGAACTAAACTTGAAAGTATGATGGTGGGGTGTGGTGGGTTCGGCCGAGATCCACAAAGAAAGAGAGAGAGTAGTTTGTAGGTGAAAAAATGATGAAAGTTATCTCAAGTGTTTAGGGGGTATTTATAGGAAGGATTAAGGTGTATTATCCATTGGTCAAAGTGTTCTCTAGATATTTAGCAAATGGGATTAAAATAATAGTCAAGTACCAAGTATTGTCCCCCTTAGTTATGGGGCCGGTTATGAGAAAGGGGGGGGGGGGGTTCGATCCAAACTAGATTAGTTAGGGAGGTTAGTTATGTAAAATAGGTTAACTAAGTATTTAACTTAGTTAGTTGTATGTTATGCGTTATGACGGGTGTTAGGGTAATCAGGGACCCTAACTGGCTCAGAGAAATATAATTAGTGAAAATACTAATATTTTCTTGTTCCGGGTAAGGTCCGGGTGTCCGGTTGGACAGTAATTCGTTAAAGCGTTACAAAAGCTTTAAAGTGTCGTTATTAACATTTTTAGTGACACAATTTGTTTTCCCGACACTTTAGAAAGTGTCTAGTGTTATTTTCTCATGTTCTGGCACTTTACTAGTCAGCTAGAAGCTGGATTAATTATTAAAGTGTTGTGTTTGGTACTTAAAGTACGTTTTAGGCACATCCGAATCAGTGTATCTTATTCCTAGAGACGCGGTACCACAACCCTTATATCCCTACACTCACTACCAGTGTAGCCAAAATATTTGAGGCTCTTAACAGGCCTTAGAGGCAGTATTTGCCTGATGCTGGTTATATCAACATGTTCACTGTGTATCCGTTTAGTGCTACTGTGCTTTTTGTGCATCATGTTTGTCACTAGGGTCCAGTATGTAAATAATGTAGTGACAACAAATAAAGTATGACGCAAGTAAGTGCATGTATCAGTATGCAGGTAGCAGTTTATCAGCTAGTTCAAACAAGCACAGTAATTAAGCAGTAATTAATCAGTAATTTAGTTGTACGGATACCTGGTTTAGTGCGGGTTGTCACACTAAACTCGTATGATTATTTTCACGAAGGAAGTTGTGAAGTTCTTTTTACATATTTATAAAATTCATTTTTACTCGTATGTTCTTAGGCATGAATTGTGAGTACGGTTATATGTTTTTATATAACTATTCCTGTGAAGGCAATTATTGATCAGAATAATATATATACTCATATTTATATATGTTTATATATATAAGAATAAATTTATATAGATATATTGTTATATAAATACTCGAGTTTATGAGGGAATATATATATTTATGAGCTCTGTAGGTACGAAGGTACATGTATGATGGTTGAAGTATATATATATACACACACGTATGTATTTAAGTGTAAGTTCATGATGCCCTTTATTTAATGTCTTAAGTTTAAAGGCTCATAGGCATGCTGGATGTATTAAATTGTTGACAACCTTCTAAGATGTTTGTATAGTTACTTTGAATCTACATATTAACTATACATGAGGATTATTTTGCTTGCCCTTTTATGTGCTTGCGTGTGATGTGTTGGGTCATGCCACAACTAGGTTGAACAGAGGAAGTCCCCTAACAGTTTATTTGTCCTTGGGGCAGAAGAAGTCCCCTAACAGTTTATCTGTCCTTGGGGCAAGAGGAAGTCCCCTAGCAGTTTATCTGCCCTTGGGGCAAGAGGAGATGAAAAATTCCTTTATCCCCTACTTTGTGTTTGGGATTTAAGGTGAGGAGATCTGTGTTGTGTGCTTGACTCGTTAAAAGATGAATTTTAAATTTTGAGGACAAAATAAATATATTTATTTATTTCCATGATGAAGATGTTTTACAAGTGTTTATTTGTTAAATTATAAACTCGAACTCACTCAGTGTAGCTGACTTTTGCATGCACGTTAGTTTGATTTCAGGTTAGACATATGGGCGCGAGACCACTTGGATGTTGCACGAAGCTACCCGGCATTGACGTTGGCATTTCTAGTTGAAGACGACGCTTTCATAAATCTTTAACATTAAAATTTTGTATCTCTAGTTTAGATGTTTCCCATGTTTTTGGTAATTTGACTTAAACGTTTTCCGCTGCGTATTTTTTTTTTCAATTTAAGAAAATAATAATAATTAAAATTTTCAAGTGTTTGGATTATTTATGCAATGATGTCCCAACTGTAGACACCCGGATTTTGGGGTCTTACAACTCCTTTGATAGGCCATAGGAGTGCTTTTGTGATCCCAGAAAATGTCAAAGTTGTTTCGGTTTGGTTACGTAACTTATGGTACATAATGTCAGGGGTTCGCTACCCACTGATAGATCCTTAAACTCCATATATGCTATTAACAAACCTGGATTTCAATACAAGAATGCAAAGATTTCATATGATAACAATAACTGCATGAACTCGCTCAACTTTTTGTTGATCTTTTTAAAACTACATGTATTTCACGAAACAGGTCTTGAGCCGGTGATTCACTACGGGAAATGGGAAAGTCAATGACAACGATGGCCACTTTTGGAGGGTTTGTCTTTTATATCCCAACCTCGTATGGGTATATAGGGGACAAAACCTCACTATGTCTTTTTGTCAAAAACTACCTTTTGTTATTTGTAAAATAAATTTGAATATGCTATGTCAAACGTTGTTGAAACTTGGAAACTACGTTGGAAAACTTGTAATCTTTTGTGGAAAACAATATATCTATGGCATCGTTGTGGTTTATTATGTTTATTCATTTGGATGCAATGATTACCTTTCTTACGTCACACACGATACGCTTCCGCTACTAGCAGGGTGTGACAGTACATTCAAGCCGTGTCCATACGTACACGGTTTCTAACGTCCCACGAGGTACATCCCATGTACCATGAGCATCTCATGCATAGGAGACGGGTCAACATACCTATGGCATCAAGATCGTCACCTTTAACACCATAATATACTCCCGGTCGACTCGATTTGAGTTAATGAATGTACTCGTCATCGTCCATTGCATATAATCACATAAACAACAAATAAGCACATAATCACATAATGGTCCGAGATAACATAAAATCACCAAGTGATCTTAGTAACGTTCTGATGAATAACACAATAAGAACACTTATATATAGGAAGTACCATCGGCGTATCCACCATGTTCTTATCGCATCATACTCCTCCTGTTACCTTAATCACTCTAGATTTTATGACACCATACTTAACAAGGCTTGCTATGATTCTCATGCGTCGAACCTCATAATTAAGTGTGCACCCATAATTATTCGTTTCGTCGCATGGTCCCCATAGCTCCTCTTGTTAAGCAAGGGTAAACAAATAATATGGTCGAACTATCGTCTAAATCAAATAAACATCGTCACAACACAACATCTGTCAAATCGAATCGTGTTTCATACTAGAAATGACAGCACTACTTGTTTTGCATACAACAAATTTAGTAGTAGGTATTCCATTCTAGTTCAAATGTTTATATATGTTTCATATTAACCCAACAGGTAGAATGCAACATATACTAATCATGCATTGTCATCATAATGTAAGCATATCGAGAAAATGTTTTCAAATCATGCGCTAGGTATGCTAAGTCAACATACTAAGCAAAATGTATTTGAAAATAGTGTACTAAGTATGTTAAGTCAATATACGAAGCAAATTGTATTTGTAATCATGTACTATACATACTAGACAAACAATTCATGTATGTAATGCCATGATCATAAAATAGTAGTAACTTGTACATAGTATTCGTATCGATCGTGTTGCCTAGTTCGTTTGAATGCACTAGAGTGCAATCATAGTATGCTAAATTACAAGATTTAGTTTCTAAAGAACGGAATCCTCAAAGTCAGCATGTAGTTGTAATCACACATAGTGTAATCATATTGGAGTTTTTAATTTAAATACGAATAACCAAGAATGAAGGAAAAACTTCTTGAAATTTATATTGTCATTAAAAACATAGTTGAAATATGTACATTGTTTTCGAAAATAAACAGAAAATGTTGAGGTTCAAATGATCATAAGTGCTTGATCTTAGCTTGAGCCTCATTGACATTGAACACTCGTCCATTAGCATTGGCAAGCTTAGGGCAGTTTCGCTTGAAATGATTTAAATCACCACAATTGAAACATGCTCGAGGGCGAGTCTGAGTTGGGGCTGCTTGGTTCTGGACACGACAGGTTGCAGCTAGATGTCTAAATAGGCCACAGATTGTACACTGGCGGCAAGGAGAATTTGTTACATGATGATAGTTGCAATGATTGCACTGAGGTTGCTTTCCACGATAAAATCCCTTAAAGGGTACTGAGTTTAGTGGAATTAGTGCAGGAATTGCAAAATTCTTTGAAGTCTTGCGCTTCTTAGAATTTTAAGAAGATTCGGCCATTGTTCCCTTTGAATTCTCTTTAATAGTTTCAATGTTTCGTTTCTCGTCTATCTTCGAAAAAGTTTCCCTTTCCTAACCTGGGAGTCGGTTAGGGTTGCGGCTAATTCCTTAGTCTCCCTAAGTGTTGTAGGTTTGCTGACAGTGACAATGTCTTGGACAGGATCAGGTAGACCATCAATGTATTTCTCAATGGCCCGATCTAAAGGTGTGACCATAGTGGGGCAAAGTAGGCTTAACTATTCAAATCGGTCAGTGTAGGCATGATTTTCCCCACTATCTTGTTTTAGATAATAGAATTCGTTTTCAAGTGCCCTTATTTTTCTTCGTGGGCAGAATTCTTTCTTCATAAGATTTTTAAATTCTTCCCACGTTAGTGCCATTGTTATATCGACACCTCGGTCTCTCATGATATCGTTCCACCAAGTGAGTGCTCTCTTTTGAAAGACACTCGAGGCGAACTCCACTTTGCGCTCATTGGGACACTGAACATGGCGGAATGTGCTTTCTATACTCTTAAACCATTGTAGGAGCCCAGTTGCTCCTTCAGACCCATTAAACCCGAGTGGTTTAGCCGAGTTGAATTGTTTATAGTTACATGGTGATACATTGTTGTTGTTATTGTTTTGGATTTGGTTGACTTGGGTCACAATGCCTGGGAGTAAAGCAGCTAGATGCTGAGAAATCCTTGCTGCCATTTCAGCGTTCCAAGTGATGTTGCGGTGGGGAGGCATCTTGAAGATATAGCTGTATCGAAAAATTGAGTAAGTTAAATTCCATCAAATTGTCATGAGTTTGTAACATCATTGTGTAGTGAAAACTTTGACCTAGTAAAATCTCGTTCATAGGTCTCGTTCTTGTACTTAGATGATATAGTGTTAACTTTGACTCAGTACAATCTTGTTTATAAGTCTCGTTCTTGTGTTTAGAAAATACAGTGTTGTGGATTTTGTTTTGATACAAGAATTGTTTGAGAAATAAGTTTTTGTAAAATTTTTGGATGAGAGAATACAAACCAAGTTAATGGTTTGTGTTATAAATTCCTTACTTTTTAATAAAAAATTATTGTTTTTAGGATAAAATATTTTAAATTAAAAATTCTAAAATAAAGAAACTTTGTGTTTGAAATTTTGAAAATTCTCATCCAAATGGTAAATTTTTTAAATTTTGAAAGACCAAAGGTAGTGTTTCGATAAATGACATAGGATTACATAGTATCATGAAACGAAATGAAATTCATTTCAATTGTCTCGAATCAAACATATCACCGAAGGTAATATGATGAAATAGTATTGTGAAAAGGAAAATTTGTTTCGATTGTTGTGAATAGCAAACATATTACCGAGTGTAATATGAATGAGTAGTGTCACAAAGGTTGAAGTGTTTAGAAATCGTTCGACATGGTCAATGTGGATAGGTTTTTATAATGTTTCGCGAAGACATGCTTTAGCCTATAAGTGGACACTCACCCTAAGAGTTCCCAGGTAAGAGTGACAGGTCTGATAATGCGGTTTGTACGAACACTCTAGCCTTAGACAGAAAACTCAGGGTACAGGCATCCACCCTTCCAGATTGCATGTGTTCATATTATTAAAACCCAAGATTTCGATGAAAAATGTTTGAGAAAAACATTTGAGAAATCTTTTGATACAAATCGTTTGAGATAAACATGTTGTGAAATATTTTGACGAGAACGTTTAAAAAAACATTTTGAGAAATATTTCAGTGAAAATGTTTGAGAAAACATTTTGAGGAATACCTTAAGGCTTAAAGCCTAAGGTTTAGGATAAATTATTTAGGGTTAGATAATTTGTAAATCATAGAGTAGTTATGGCACGAATAAAGATGAGGATTAGGATAGAGTTCCTAAGTCTACTCATGTTTGGGTCCCTAAGAAGGTTATAGACTAGCCTTAGACAGAAAACTCAGGGTACAGGCATCCACCCTTCCAGATTGCATGTGTTCATATTATTAAAACCCAAGATTTCGATGAAAAATGTTTGAGAAAAACATTTGAGAAATCTTTTGATACAAATCGTTTGAGATAAACATGTTGTGAAATATTTTGACGAGAACGTTTAAAAAAACATTTTGAGAAATATTTCAGTGAAAATGTTTGAGAAAACATTTTGAGGAATACCTTAAGGCTTAAAGCCTAAGGTTTAGGATAAATTATTTAGGGTTAGATAATTTGTAAATCATAGAGTAGTTATGGCACGAATAAAGATGAGGATTAGGATAGAGTTCCTAAGTCTACTCATGTTTGGGTCCCTAAGAAGGTTATAGACTAGGTTAAAGGCATACTAATAACCTAATTCCCTATAACAGTGCTCTGATACCAATCTGTAACACCCCAATCGCGTAATACAACAATACGCGGCGGAAATATCGGGAGTCACGTTACAAAGTGCTCACAACTACTGGTACTAAATTGTTTCATTATTGTTATCATTGTTTTACAAACGAAGAATACACGTAATTGTCTTTTGATTTAAGAAGTCTAAGGCCCGAATGCAGTCCTATGCGTTGCATGCTTGAATAGTCAAAAACCTGAAACATATGTGAAAAACAGTCAACATAAAAATGCCGGCGAGTACATAGGTTTTGTTATCCAAATAATTGGCAAAAAGTTTGGTATTACAATACTTTGACAACTACGAGAGCTGTCGATTGAAAATAAATCTTGAAGCCAGAGAATGGCAAAAGTTTAGTATTGTAATACATAATCTTGATTGTGAAAACTTGTGGCAAATAGTTTGTATATGGCAATATGATTATTACTAAGTAATTTTTATGCCATTTGAAATTGTACATTGTAATCTCGTTGAAATCATCGTAAAACTCGTTAATGCGTTATTAGAAATCCAATCAAGGATTAGTAATAACTGTTTTGAAATCAATCAAAACTTGTGTGAGTATTATATAAATCAAGTCAATGATTTATAATATTACTTTAGATATCCTTCTAAGAATCTAACTTGTGAAGATATGGAAGATTCTACAAGGATTTGGATAATCGAACATTGAATCAATCGTACACAAAATCCTAAAGTGATTCGGATAACGCTACAAGAGTAATAAAATAAGAACACTTATATATAGGAAGTACCAGCAGCGTATCCACCATGTTCTTATTTTATTACACCCGTTTCGTTATATAAATCACAACTACCACATAAACACATAATCGTCAACTTGTCACCAACTTGTAAACGCGCATTAAAGTACACAATGAATCCAAACAAGGACTCCAATACTAGCACTTTAAACATCCCATGTATGTCTAGCTTATGAAGATAGACAGATACTACAGGGATTCGGTTCTTGTCACATCGTTTAGTCACATACGCATTAAAGTACACAATGAATCCAAACAAGGACTCCAATATTAGCACTTTAAACATCCTACAAGAATCAATCTATGAAGATAGATAGATGCTATAAGGATTTGGTTTCTGTTGTCACACCCCGAAATATCAGAGCATTGGTGTGACTGGACTGGTACCTTCATTGCACAGCAGAAGTATTTGAGCTAAGACTTCTATAAATGGATGCCGCTAAGTACTCGAATTCCCATGGGTTCTCCTATTCCAACCATTCCATAGTTTTGAAAATGCAACCTGAGAAAGAAAATGCGAAAAATCAACATAAAGTTGAGCAAATTCATAGTTTGTTTTGAAAAGATTTAAAATAAATCTTTTTGATAACCGGTTTAAAAGTTGTTGAGAAAATATAGAAAAATCATTTTCTCGGCATGATATATGAAAGCTGTGAGTCTAGCCCACGAGAGATAATGGGCCAGGCCCAAAAGAGTCTTTGTAAGCAGGACCAACTCGTCCTCTTACTTGTACATAAGTTGAAAACGTTACCAAAGTTTGTAAATCCATGTATTTGTGAGTTTCTATCAAATGAATTCTTAAAAGCATTTGAAAATTTTAGTATCAAAAGCTGGTATGTAAGCGTCTATGAACCTAATTGTGACAACTCGTAGTTTCGAGCTTAGAACCGTTTGTTTTCGTATTTATAGATCGAGTCGTATACTTATTTTAATTGATGAGTTAATTACATTTTATCCATATCGCGTTGAATCGACCTGAAGCGTTTGAACCTGGTGCACGTCGATTCGATCCACTCTAATAACCCGATAATTGTGGGACCCAAACTGTAACTTAATATATATATATATATATATATATATATATATATATATATATATATATTATTAATCAATGTGATGCCTAACTAAATTATTGATATTAGTTGTTTTCAAAAAAAAAGGAGAATAAAATAAATAAATATACTTATACATACTATGAATTTAGTCAACACCACACCTCCATGAGGTTCTGTGTTTACGTTATTTGCATGATATTGAATTATGGGCAGCCACATCCCACTTCTCTCTAGTTTCTCGGCCCAAAACTCCACCCCTTTAATCCTCGGTCCAAACTTGTGTATCTCCAGCCCACTTAAGCTATTTAACCGCATGTGCTTCTCAATTTAATAGGTTATGTTCTTGTATGCATGTTAGTATATATTACGCCCTACCCAAAACCCTAGTCTGCGTTTACCACTCTTGCTTTCCTTCTTTTTCGCTGCTACCCAGACGAACAAGACTCAAGGGACCCTCACAAGCATTCAGTTTCAAGGCTTAGTCGACATCTAGGCACAATCCATCCCCAATCATCACTAGGTATTATACTTGTGTTCTGATTTATCTTGTGCCTCTATTCACATAAAGAATGTTCGTGTATGTAGTGTGCAACTGTATGAATTATTATGTATATGTGTAATTGTGGTAACAATGATTTATGATACGAGAGTTATAGGAACTATCATTGATATGTATAATTGTTTGTAACTAGCAAGGATATGATATTAGTGAATGATGTTGTCGAACAAAGTGAGTATTGCATGATTAACAGACACGTGACCTTGGTCCATATGTGAATGCTTGCAATTAGTGCTTTGGTTCATAGTTGCATATATATTATTAATTAACTAGATAAGTTAAAATAAAGTGGCTGCACATGTGTGGAAGATAAGGGTCCGAGGTTGGGAAATTAATGCTTGTGCACTTCAAAGATTGAATGATCATAGCATACATTGTTCTCAATTTACAGTGGCATGAGTATACATAAATCATGTTGAAATAATGGGGGTTGGTTAAGTGGGCCGAAGCCTTAGGGGGGGCCTGTACAATTCTAATTTCTAAAATAGGATTGTTAATGAAGTTGTATATATGCATGAACTTAAATAACAGTGTTGGTATATATGTATTATAGTTAATGGACCGATAACATGTGACCTGTGATTAAGTATTGAAGTCATGGGCCGATTGGGCCAGATCTGTGATGGGCCGCACACACAAGCCACTTGAATAGTTTGTTATATTGGATTGCAAATGCATTAGATGGATATATATATATATATATATTTGAGTCACACATACACATATAACAGATTAGTTACATAGGGCCACACAACTTTAAACGTGTATGTGACACAATGTACTTTGTTAACATGGATGAGATGTCTCATGACTAATTGATATAACCTGCGTGAAGGATATGTATGTGCATGAACGTAACTTGTGTAATATGTGACAGAGTACGTGACTCAATGTGAATATGAAACTGATTGTTATTGATAAATCATGTTAGGACGTGCTTGATCAATTGATAAACAAAGTAACTAGTCAAACCGAGCAAACCAATGTGAGTTCACACTTTCTACAAGGCATGGGATTCCCTAGGGTTGGGAATGCGTAAAGGATTGAAACTGAAACTGCGTGATCTCCTGATTGGAACACGTACACACCCTCTTTATTGAAGGGTGACAACATGTGATAAGTATATAATCGGAACCTGCGTAATCTCCTGGTTTGGAGATTACGTACACACCCTCTTTATTGAAGGGTGACAACACGGATACTAGACCAAAACTCTCTATCATTAAGTCCCTCCTTTTTATATCGACTTAATCACCGGGCCAATGGCGAGCGGGTCATTAGTTAGATAGCGCTATTTAGGTTTGACAAGCCTCACACCGTGCCGCAGAGGACGGGCGTGAACTAATGGATCTGGGCACTAGTCAATGATGATAGACATTGACGTCAGGGCACCAACTTACTTTAGTCAGTGGTCGATATGGTATACGGGTCTAGTGGTTAACATGGGGAAGCCCCCACCAACTATGGATATGTTTGGGAAACAGGGTAAACGGATTAACTTACAACTTACAAATGAACTCCTGGTTTTGAAACAACTTAATCATGAACACCAACTGTGAACTCGCTCAACTTTGTTGTTGACTCGTTGTTACATGCCTTGCAGGTCGTTAGGTATCTTTGGAGCTTGCACGAGCAGGAGGAGTCGTTGTGGAGCATGGACGGTTGTGTGCCATGTTACATTTAAACTCATTGAACTTTTATTTTGGTTTTTCGTTTTATGCTTCCGCTAATTAACTTGAACTTGGTTAACTGGTTTTTGAACACCAATTATATTGTGTGGTTGGATTTTATTTATTCTAAATACATTGTTCAATATGATTGGTGGCTGGATCCTGGTCAGTCACGCCTCCAAGCGGTAATACTCCGCATGTGGATTTTGGGGGTGTGACAGATTGGTATCAGAGCCATTGGTTATAGTGAACTTGGTTTTAAAAAGGGGAAAAACTTTTTGATAAAACCAGACTATAACCTGTACAGTGCTCAACGATCCACAACGACGCTCGCTCCACGTGCAAGACTCAACACTCTAGGTGGTATGATTTATTTTTGTATTGCCTACTTGCTAGTTTACATTTACATTGTGTGTTGCATATGGTATGCCCAGTTAGAGTAGTAGCATGTTATCTATTAACCCTGATGCGTTATATATGACACCCGAATGTTTACTTGAAATTTGACAAGTGGTGGTCAAATTCTTTTATGTTCCCTCGTCACCGCACTACGACCATTGTTTAGGTGTTCTAGCTAGTCATACGCTTATCTCGACATGACGTCGCCATCTGACCCTCCGTACATTCGGATTGTACGTCAACATTCACGAAGACCAGACCTGGCTCAAACGTACTTGGATTTAGGAGAACTATACCTACGCATCCCTGTTGACGAACCTTATCACCTTCGCCTGTCATCGTCACCAGAAACGAAGCAGCCACAGTTACACGCCTTCGTCGTTTTGCAACTCGCAACCTTACCCACCAAACTCTATTTTGGACAAATGATACACTCGCGCGACCGCGATGCAACGAATTTCCCTTTTTGTGCCATGCCGCCATGCACCACTACTGGAAATTAATTCTAGACAACAGATTAGCTGGTCAAGTCCTTCGGTTATTGATGGCCCCCTATTTTCGCTCGATTCTTCGTATGAACCTCACTAATTCCCCGTTTCTTCGATTGGCAACTGATTTAACGAAATGCCAACAACCATACCATGATTTTCAACGATCACAAGACTACCTTATTACCCTGTTGGATGATTTATTCTTATTCTACTTGATTAGCCCTCACGTATACCCAACTTAGCGAATGGAAGCCATTACTGGTGAAATAGTCTTCAGGACAATTGGGGGCAGAGTTGTGGATCACTCAACCTACCGGAAAACACGATAATTTATACGTTTACCTGACCCACCTTACACTACAAGAGACGTACTCTAATGTCATGATAGTTTTTCTTTCATATGCGGAATCTTTGCACTAGGTCTTGCACCAACACGTGAATATTGATTAATGATATGTCCAATTTCTACCATTGGCTTAGACCAAACCATCGCTCTCTTACCACAGTGACCTTACGTTCTCACTACTCCATACTGAGATACTGAAACGAACACGCTCTAGCTTAAAGAAAGTGGAAGGCTCGACTTTCGATCATTGGTGATCACTCCTCGAAACCTTGAGGGTGGCGGTGTATTGTTGATACGATCATACTCCCTTGAACACGTTTTCGCATTTTTCCTTTGGAACCTCACAACTACACAGACATAAGTTGGATTCATTCGCACGACCCAAGGAACTAACTAACTACTGGTTTTCGAATGAACTTATGGTTTTTGAAAACAACTTTAAACTGAACATACCTGAAGAACTCAGCGGAGTTCACAACGTATTCCCCGTGTCAAATCTGAAGAAGTGTCTGTCAGATGAGACCCTCATAGTTCCTCTCAAGGAACTCACTAGGACGATCAGTTTTGATTCGTCGAGGAACCTGTAGAGATTACAGACCGAGATGTTAAGATTCTCAAGCATACCAGAATACCTCTTGTTCGAGTTCGCTGGAACTCCCGTCGTGGCCCAGAGTTCACCTGGGAACGAGAAGACCAAATGAAACTCAAGTATCCCCAGTTGTTCGAGAAAAGTGCAACCACTACTGAGGCTGAAGCTACTGCGGAATTTCGGGACGAAATTCCAAACCAACGGGGGAATGATGTGACACCCCAGGAAAACAAGGAAACCACGTAACTTAACTAGCTTCCTCAGTAACCAAGTGCAAAATTTCGGGACGAAATTTCTTTCAAGTTGGGGATGATGTGACAACTCGTAGTTTCGAGCTTAGAACCGTTTGTTTTCGTATTTATAGATCGAGTCGTATACTTATTTTAATTGATGAGTTAATTACATTTTATCCATATCGCGTTGAATCGACCTGAAGCGTTTGAACCTGGTGCACGTCGATTCGATCCACTCTAATAACCCGATAATTGTGGGACCCAAACTGTAACTTAATATATATATATTATTAATCAATGTGATGCCTAACTAAATTATTGTTATTAGTTGTTTTCAAAAAAAAAAGGAGAATAAAATAAATAAATATACTTATACATACTATGAATTTAGTCAACACCACACCTCCATGAGGTTCTGTGTTTACGTTATTTGCATGATATTGAATTATGGGCAGCCACATCCCACTTCTCTCTAGTTTCTCGGCCCAAAACTCCACCCCTTTAATCCTCGGTCCAAACTTGTGTATCTCCAGCCCACTTAAGCTATTTAACCGCATGTGCTTCTCAATTTAATAGGTTATGTTCTTGTATGCATGTTAGTATATATTACGCCCTACCCAAAACCCTAGTCTGCGTTTACCACTCTTGCTTTCCTTCTTTTTCGCTGCTACCCAGACGAACAAGACTCAAGGGACCCTCACAAGCATTCAGTTTCAAGGCTTAGTCGACATCTAGGCACAATCCATCCCCAATCATCACTAGGTATTATACTTGTGTTCTGATTTATCTTGTGCCTCTATTCACATAAAGAATGTTCGTGTATGTAGTTTGCAACTGTATGAATTATTATGTATATGTGTAATTGTGGTAACAATGATTTATGATACGAGAGTTATAGGAACTATCATTGATATGTATAATTGTTTGTAACTAGCAAGGATATGATATTAGTGAATGATGTTGTCGAACAAAGTGAGTATTGCATGATTAACAGACACGTGACCTTGGTCCATATGTGAATGTTTGCAATTAGTGCTTTGGTTCATAGTTGCATATATATAATTAATTAACTAGATAAGTTAAAATAAAGTGGCTGCACATGTGTGGAAGATAAGGGTCCGAGGTTGGGAAATTAATGCTTGTGCACTTCAAAGATTGAATGATCATAGCATACATTGTTCTCAATTTTTTGGGTAAAGGGTTACCCCGGTGATTTTATATATTCACAAACAAAAAGCACAAGTAGTGTAGGGAGTCTACACTAGTTCAATCATGGGACATGCCCCATGAAAGTAAAACAAGATGAAAAAACACATGAAAAACACTACCAAACGGTAAAACAACTAGACTAGGCACTAGAAACAAAAACCAACACTATTCAATCAGCCAACATCTTCAAGAAGATCAGCTCCAATAATCCCCCAATCACCTTGAAGCCTTCTGACATTTTCACAGTTCTTTAGCTTCGCTCCCATCAATTTGTATCTGACCTGTTGAAAAATAAGTTCAACAATAGCTTCTGGAGGTCTCAACTCATTCTTGAATAACCTAGCATTACGCTCCTGCCATATGAAATAAGCAGTGGCCGCTACCACTAATCTTGCAACATAGTTCCTAGCTGATTTCGACCTGGACCGCACTACGAGCCAATTAACTATATCATCCCATTTAGGTTGAACCGACAACATACCCGCTTTATGTCTGACTTTATGCCATATCTGATCCGAAAATTTACACTCGAAGAATAGATGATTATGAGAATCATTATTTGCATAACATAGCAAACAACACATCATGTTCATGTTATTTCTACGCGATATATCCCAGCTCAAAATCTTATCCTGAGTAAGTAACTTACGCCTCATAATCAGCCACATTAAAAATGCATGACGAGGGATGCATTGGGCGAACCAAACAATACGACACCACTCTACCTCCACCTCTCGATGTCTAAGAGAATCCCAAACTCGAGCCGTAGAAAAGTCATTCAGAAGATCTCCTTGTCGCCATAAAAGTTTATCATCCTGATTCGGATTAATAGACAAAACATCGAGTTGATTAAGGGTGGGAACTCGATCTCTCCAATCATTAGGCCAGCCCCACGAAGACTCCAAGAAAATATCAGCCACTTTAGCATCCAAATTGAAACCAGCATTCGCAATAAGCCTCGGGGAAAGAAACTGAATCAGCGGGCCTAAACTACTCCATGTATCAAACCAAGCTGATGTCGATAAACCATTCCCGATTTCGGACCAAATAAAACTCCTTATATCCGGCCGAAGCTGAAGCATTTTCCTCCACGACCAGCAACAAGAAGAAGGGATATTACAAGCCCAGAAACTCTTACCTCTTAATCTGTATGAATGAACCCACTCAACCCATAAAGATTCACGTTTAGAGAGAATGCTCCATATATGCGATGACATGAGGGCTTTATTAACATCTCCAATACGACGAATCCCTAACCCACCCTCATACTTAGGAACACAAACGAACTGTCAAAGCTTCCAAATTAGAAATCACCCGAGCAGGCAAGATAAAGACAGACGACCAATAAATATGCAGGGATGACAAAACCATGTTGAAATAATGGGGGTAACCATGTTCTCAATTTACAGTGGCATGAGTATACATAAATCATGTTGAAATAATGGGGGTTGGTAAAGTGGGCCGAAGCCTTAGGGGGGCCTGTACAATTCTAATTTCTAAAATAGGATTGTTAATGAAGTTGTATATATGCATGAACTTAAATAACAGTGTTGGTATATATGTATTATAGTTAATGGACCGATAACATGTGACCTGTGATTAAGTATTGAAGTCATGGGCCGATTGGGCCAGATCTGTGATGGGCCGCACACACAAGCCACTTGAATAGTTTGTTATATTGGATTGCAAATGCATTAGATGGATATATATATATATATATATATATTTGAGTCACACATACACATATAACATATTAGTTACATAGGGCCACACAACTTTAAATGTGTATGTGACACAATGTACTTTGTTAACATGGATGAGATGTCTCATGACTAATTGATATAACCTGCGTGAAGGATATGTATGTGCATGAACGTAACTTGTGTAATATGTGACAGAGTACGTGACTCAATGTGAATATGAAACTGATTGTTATTGATAAATCATGTTAGGACGTGCTTGATCAATTGATAAACAAAGTAACTAGTCAAACCGAGCAAACCAAGGTGAGTTCACACTTTCTACAAGGCATGGGATTCCCTAGGGTTGGGAATGGGTAAAGGATTGAAACTGAAACTGCGTGATCTCCTGATTGGAACACGTACACACCCTCTTTATTGAAGGGTGACAACATGTGATAAGTATATAATCGGAACCTGCGTAATCTCCTGGTTTGGAGATTACGTACACACCCTCTTTATTGAAGGGTGACAACACGGATACTAGACCAAAACTCTCTATCATGAAGTCCCTCCTTTTTATATCGACTTAATCGCCGGGCCAATGGCGAGCGGGTCATTAGTTAGATAGCGTTATTTAGGTTTGACAAGCCTCACACCGTGCCGCAGAGGACGAGCGTGAACTAATGGATCTGGGCACTAGTCAATGATGATAGACATTGACGTCAGGGCACCAACTTACTTTAGTCAGTGGTCGATATGGTATACGGGTCTAGTGGTTAACATGGGGAAGCCCCCACCAACTATGGATATGTTTGGGAAACAGGGTAAACGGATTAACTTACAACTTACAAATGAACTCCTGGTTTTGAAACAACTTAATCATGAACACCAACTGTGAACTCGCTCAACTTTGTTGTTGACTCGTTGTTACATGCCTTGCAGGTCGTTAGGTATCTTTGGAGCTTGCACGAGCAGGAGGAGTCGTTGTGGAGCATGGACGGTTGTGTGCCATGTTACATTTAAACTCATTGAACTTTTATTTTGGTTTTTCGTTTTATGCTTCCGCTAATTAACTTGAACTTGGTTAACTGGTTTTTGAACACCAATTATATTGTGTGGTTGGATTTTATTTATTCTAAATACATTGTTCAATATGATTGGTGGCTGGATCCTGGTCAGTCACGCCTCCAAGCGGTAATACTCCGCATGTGGATTTTGGGGGTGTGACACTAATGATCATTAATGTGTAGCTAAGACATTAATATGTGTGCCGACATAGGAAGCACTCAACCCGGTAGACGATTTAAGTGTCGATTCACTTCGACTGGGACACAAAAGCACTCTAAGTGGCCGCACAAGGACCGTGAGTGGGGCTCGCCCGTACCCGATAGATCTACCCCCTATTCCGTGGTTCTTAAAAGGATTAATGGTGCCTAAGTTAGCGCCTATTCGCACGTGATCCAAGAATTCATTCCATAGCTTAACCATACCCTAGTTATCATGTATATTCAAAAGAAAAGGAGGACATAAACCCATTGGGTTGTCTCGTTGTTCGTACGCAGACCAACCCAGTCACGTTGTAGTAACTAGGACATTCCCGTCACTAGTCATGAAAGTCATGCACGTTTGCGAAAATACGCGTTTGTTTTGTAAAACCGGTATGTTTAGTATAAACCTTTCGTAAACCTTTCGAGTTCGTTGAAATTCATTTGCAACATGGTTTATAAATATGTGTTTTCGTACATCGAAATAGTGTTTTCTTTTGCAAAAACTTGCATGTCTTTCCACGCCCGAAAACATTTATAAAAATGTAAAACCGTAAAAAGTGGGGGTTATGAACTCACCTGGATTTCCTTGTGCAAAGCTAGCTAAATACGACTCCGTGATGTCGTTTCCAAGATGTGTCTCGCTAGCGTGCATATAATATCCCTAACACGGAATATCTTATAAGTTTCTAAGCAAATGCGGTAACTAAAATACGTGTCACCGAGCTCTACCGAATCGTTAACCAAACAATTTGATGGTAAGTTGTTAACTTAATGAAAATGATTAAGTTATACTCGTTAAGTTTCGTTAATAGTTTACTAAGTCTAGAAAGTAATTAGTTTTCGAGAAATTTGAATACATAAATATTTATACAAAAATATAAATATATCGATAGGATAGTGTTTGTAACACCCCGGCCGGAGGCGGAAAAGCCAAAGGTGTCACGAAACTTGATAGAATGCATTTGAGCACATGGAGTTTAAATTAAGTTGAAATATGATTAAGGTTCAATTAAATAGATTGCATTCAAATCCAAAAGAAATTCTTGAACATAAACAAAATACAACATAACAATTACAATTGATTTCGGATTTAGTCTAAGGCATAAGTCTTGAATCAATCCTATGTAAAATATTCTTGCAAGTCATGTCATCAAACATTGTCACCTGAAACATATGTTAGGAGTAAAAGGATCAACAAACGGTTGAGTGAATTCATAGGTTTTGTTTCTGCAAAAATTGTCAATGTGATATAGATATAGTTTCAACAAAAAGTGGTTGTCGATATGTCTTTATAGCAAAGAGTAATACATGTATTTACTTAGTGGTACATTCAAACCATTCAGACGTACTCGGTAATATCACCTCACTTCTAAGTTTCACATGAGTACCAACAACAACAACAATTGCAACAAATAGTTTGAGAAGTGAGATGGGGCGTCAATCCTATAGCGCTATAATACAACCGATGGGCAAGTACATGCTAATGAACGTAAACTTCTTAAAGTAAACAACAAAGTATTAAGCAAATGCAAAAACAATCGGGGAAACCAAGTATAGCAAATAGTTTGTATCACATTGTAACATATGTATCATCCCAAAAATAATGTAAAAAGGGACTATGAACTCACCTTGATTACGAGTAAGTCCTAACGAGTATGCAAATGTGAGAGTTCTTGGAAATAAGATTCCACGTCACTCTAATTGATTGAACATGCAACAATATGGGATATGTATCAACAATAATGTTTTAATTGGATAATTGAAAATCCTAAATCTATAGGATTCGGTAGTGTCTTGTTTAAATGGTGACTATAAGGTTTGGATAACCTAATAGAGAACTCGGAAAAATGAATATGAGGTAACGGAATTTATTTATGAAAAATGTTAATTTAACATAAATATTGAATTTGCAAAAATATGTAATTGGTTTAATATAAACACTTGTAATAATAAATCAAATATAATTAATTAGTATAATTAAATAACATAATTAAATAAAATGATTATTGGTAAAATATTGTACAAGTGATATAATTAATTTATAACTTTATAATTGAATTTAGAAGTACAAAAGTATATAATTATTTGATAAATAATAAGCATTTTGTTTAAAAGAATTAATATGATAATTATATGATTAATTATCAAAATAATTAATTTAAATCAGAATAATTAAAAATAATACTTTTAATTATTGAACTTTAATATTACTGACTTAAAATAATTATTATGGCCTTGGAATCATTTTTAATAAATAAAACGAATTAAAATGGTTAAAATAGCAATAAATAAGTTTATATAAGTTTAATTATCTAAATAATTTATATATATCAGAAAAATTAAAAATAACATTTTTGATTATTAACTTGTAATATTACTGATTTACAGTAATTATTAGAGTCTTTGAATATTTTTATATACATAATTTGGAATAAAAGGTTAAAATAATAATAATGGTTTATATGGTTTTAGTTATTAAAATAATATGTAAATAACAAATCAGTTTCAGAAATTTTATAAACCCAGAAAATTATGTATTTTGTTATAAAAATATTTTCGGGCAGAGTTTGTATAATAAAACTGTTAAGTTTAATTAAATAACTTAACTGATTTAATTATGTAAAATAAACTGTAAATAATAAAACAATGAAAAAATTTATATAAACTCAGAATAATGTATATAATATCATAAAAATAATTTCGGATAAAAATTATATAGTTATTTAATTTAAATATGTTAAATCAAACTATATTTTTATAGTGTAAATACGGATTTATTTATAAAAATAACAGAATTACATGAAATATTAGTAATAAAATTATTTCTGTAATGTACAACATATAAAATAAGTATCATAAAATTTTCAGATTTTATTTCTGAAAATCGGATTTAATATGAATTTTAAAGTATAAATCTGTTTTAAAAATATAAAAATTGGTTTTATAAATACTTTTGCAAGTTTTATATTTTTAGTAAATGTATCAGTGTTTAAAGTATACATGTCAAAAATTTCGTACTTTAACTGATTAAAATCGATTAAATATGAATTATTGAATAAAACTGTTTAAATAAAAAGAAAACAAAATACTATTCATTGTCTTCTTCCCCAAACTGGTCAACGATAGTCAAACATCGAAATTAACCGATCAAAACTGGTTTATTTTCAAATTAATTTTACAGGGGCATTCTATGAGTATAAACGAACGGATTTAACGATTAAAAACATACCGGTATCGTCTGTAATGTCGGAACGGCTAGATTCCGGCAACCGTGACTGTTCCGGCAGTTGCAGGTTTCTGTTTCCGATGAGAATCGATGTTTCAAAGTAATGTGAATGGTGTAGGATGTTCATGAAGGTACGGGGAACTTAAATAGCGTTTCAGATCGATCTCAGATTCGACCAAACATAGTGGGATCGATCCACTTTTATTTTTTTATAAAAATTCTGATAACAATTGGTTTGGCACGTTGTTATGTCAAATTGGAGTGGGTAATCGAGTTGGCAAGTGATGGGGAACAACGTGGGAATGTTTCCGGATCAATTAAACGAATAAACAAACGAAACAGATCGAACCGACAACTTGTCCGATTCAGATTTGATTTATTATATTTAATTCGTAAATAGTGTATAAGTATAATATAAATCAGTTATAGATCGGATGTGGCATGCCCGGCCGAGTGGTTGTGTGTTTGTTTGTTAACCGAGAGGTCTAGAGTTCGATCCTAGTTGTGGCCGGTTCTTTGGGTTATAAACCCCCATTTTTTTTTATTTAGTTAAATAACTTAGAATTTACACTTAGGTCCCTGTGGTTTCAGGATTACTTAAATAATCCCTGAAATAGTTAACTGAGTAGATTAACTAGGTTAGTGTTTTAAACAAGAAATCCTTATAATTATTTAACCCGGTTAGGATCTTTGGTTAAAAACAATTTAGAAAATGACAATATCAGTCCCTGTAGTTCAAGTTTCTCAAAATGACCAATAGGTCCCTTGACTTTTATTCAAAAATAAATATATTAATTTTATTTAAAATATAAGTTTCAAGGATTGAAAATTAGATCCCTCAAATTGTAGTTTCACAAAATGTCATAATAGGCCCTTATAGTTTATGTAGTCTTGTTTAATTGTATAAAACTCAACAAAGTTGTAATTGTTTCACGTGTTTGTATTGGTATAAGTATGTATAAGCACAAAGCAAGTATGTTCAATTAAGTTTCATTCCAAACACGATATTCGTTACTATGCAAGTCGGAATAAATGCGAGTGTGAAAACCAGGGTGGTTACAGTGTTAGTCGTCCCGTGAAGTCGTACATTGATATATAGTACGTCGTTTAGGCGTTTAAAATAAATATATAAGCTATATTTATTTTATGAAAGAACACGAGCCGTTAGATGTTTGAAATAAATATATAAACTATATTTATTCTTATAAAAGAATCGTCGAGTTGTTGTGTTTGAAAATAAATATATAATTATATTTATTATAAAAGAATTCGTGTCATACGATAATTGAAATAAATATATAATCTATATTTATTTTATACAACGAGTCATGTTGTTTGATATTTGAAATAAATATATAAACTATATATTTTTTTTATAAAATGAAATCGGTTTGTTCGTTGTTGGAAATAAATATATAAAATTATATTTATGTTATATAAGCGTTTGTGTTACCGGCGTTTGTAACAACATAAACAATTATATTGATTTCATAAAAGAATTATCAGATTTTTGAAGTTTCACATAACTATACTTATCGTTGTAAAAACTTTTCGAATCGTCGTTTTCGTAAATTTTAAAGTGTCGTCGAAAGTAATTATGTATTTGTATTTGTTTTTTCTAAAAGTGTATTTGAATTCGGTAGTTTGTTTGATAATAAAACGCGTTTTGTTTTACGGATTTTTTTTGAAAAACGGGCAGAGTTTCTTACATTTTTGGACGCCCCCGACAACACAAGGTGTCGTTATTTTTCAAAATTCAACAATTTATCAAACAATATAAACAATATTTATATAAGATTTTGTAGAATAAGTTGAAATATAAACTAGTATTAGATCGGTTCGATCTCGTTTTTCACGTAACACAAAACTAAGTAACACCTAAATATTAATCGCGGCATTAAACTATTTACCAAAAACTCGCGTCGAGACGTTGACTAAGTTAACCAAGTCAACTAAGTTGACCGGGTTTGACCCGCTGAGTTGACCGAGTCAACCGAGTTAACGGGTTAACAGAGTTAACTGGGTCTGACCCGGGTTGACCACTTTGACCGTTGACTCGCCTTGACCGAGGCCGAAATCTGACCCGAGTTGATTCGGGTTTGACCGAGTCGACTAGTGAGTTGACCGGGTCTGACCCGTTGACTTTCATTGACTCGTACTAAACAACTCCCTACCACTATCAACAATCGCCATGAACTTGGATATATTCATCGACCTGCAGATTATAAATATCTTCATTAATTTGCAGTTGTGGAATGTGATGCCAATAAATCAACCAACCTCTTGATAACATGAACCTTGACCTTCGGACCACCGGAGCACATCACCACAGCCACCAAAATCTTTATAACACCAAAATGTATAACATCAGATCCCGGTTTACCCAAATCGACTTAAGACCGGAACCAAGCCGTATGTGACCAGCTTCATCGGAGAATGAGAGTCGTCACCGGAAAATAAAAATATATTTTAGAGAGAAACGAAAAAAAATGTATATATTTATAACAGATCTGTGATCGGAAAGAGGGATGGGTGAGGTGTGTTTACCGGAGAAATAACGGTCACCGGACCTCGCCGCTCGTCGATCATCATCATCTTCATAGCCAGTTATCACCGGAGTGAAGCTCTTGTGACCCGTGGCCGTCGTAGTCAAAGAAAAGTACACCCCGTTGCCCAAACGGAAACCGACGCCGGAAATGGGTGTCGGCAGCAACTAATACCGCTGTCGCTCTCTGGAACTCCCGTCATCATCATAATCATCGTCTCCATCATCATCGATTTTCATAATCATCACCGGTGAACTGTTGTAACTGCCGGACCCATCGCCGGATTCCGGCGACCAGAACCTGAGCGAGAGAGGGAGACCGAGAGGGTGAAGGTGTGGTTGGGTTATGATATTGTTTGGAGAGTTAAGGTGTGGGTGTGATTTGGGGGTGTTGTCGGCCTGAACAGGAATCGAGAGGGAGGGAGAGACCTGTGGTTTGTGAGTGTTGTGTGTTGTCTGTTAACATAACCGAGAGAGAGGGTGTTGAAGGATGAGGTCTTCTTCTTGATTTTGTGTGTGAAGATATGTCTTGAGAAGATAAGATAAGGTTGGAAAGGAATAAATGTTGAAAACGGCTGATGAACAAATGAGATTTAGGGTTGTCTCTAGTTATTTATACTAGGTTTAAGGCCCACAAGCCTAATCCCGGTGTTTAGGTGGCCCGTAATTTTTCTACGAGACCTGTTATTCGTCGGTATTCGTAAAGCATGATCGGTATTCGTCGTTTGTACGCTCGATCGTCGGTTACGGTAAAAATCGCGAAAAATTGCGTCGTTGTCGTTATTAATCTGTTTTTCGATCTGGTTTTGACTACGATTACAAAAATATAATTACGGAGCTAAATATAGCGTAAAACTTAAGTTTTGGAGGTAACACGCGTGTCCGATGCTTTCGTTTCGTTGCTGGTGCGTTTCTGTAGTCGCGTTTCTCATCCATGTTTGCGCTTTGTGGCGTACGAAAGCACGATAAATTCTCGAAACTAAATTTATAAATATAAAATATTCGTATAAAATCCGTATTTGTCGGCGTTGTCAGTATTTCGTACGGTTTCAATTCGTTTTCGTTTAATATTCAACGGTTTCTCCACAGAACGTCGTACACGCGTTGTAAAGTCGCTTTGGCGTTCCTAGACACTCCAAGGCCTAATTAAGTTTATTTACATCTTAAACGTTGTTTATTATCGTCCTAAACATTTGTTAATTGCGTAATTAAGAGCCGTAAATTACCGGTTGTCACATCTGTCACATTGTCTAGTCAAATACGCATTAAAGTACACAATGAATCCAAACAAGGACTCCAATATTAGCACTTTAAACATCCTACAAGTATCAATCTATGAAGATAAATTGATGCTAAAAAGGGTTTGGTTTCTGTCACATTGAATCATTGCATCACAACATCCTAAATCCTAATGGTGATTCGGGATCACGCCATGAAGGGTAATACAATAAGCACACTTATATATAGGAAGTACCACCGGCGTATCCACCATTTGCTTATTGTATTACTCTAGTTTCGTTATCTAAATCACCAACAATCTACACATAAACCATAACCATCGTCTTGTAAAGTACTTCTTAAAAATCTCACTATGAAGATAGAAAGATCTAAGATTGTACTTCAAATATCCTACAAGAATCTAATTATGAAGATAGATAGATCTTTTAAGGATTGGGATAATCATCGTGCCTGCATAATCGAAATAATACACATAAAAGCACTTAGTAAACACATATATGCCATATATTTGAAGAACAAATCGGTTATACATATGAATCACCCCAAAACATTTGAAAATGGTAAAAGAGGGGAACTATGTACTCACTTGAGATTGCGTATAGGTCTTATTCAAATGGTATAACAAAGCTCAAAAGGCCAAGAGTTCACGTGTTGAAGTGGTTCCTAGTGTATCGGATACTATGTTAGTGTAACGGGACACAAATCGAGGAATCGGATAGAATGAGGTATTGTAAACCAAACGAGTGTTGGAACTCATATGATATGGTTTAAAAAAGCCTACATTCTGAATTGAAACCTATCCTAAGTGCTTTTGACCCGTTATGACCCGTTAAGGTAGTTTACTCTACTTTAACGCGTCATTTGCGCGAAAGCGCATTCGGATGGTCTAACTAGCCCTATGATAAGTATTATATGACCTAACATGTTTAATTATGTTGCATAATCAGTTTAGGTGTCAAAACTTTGGTTACATATGCTTAAAATGAAATGATGCGTAAAAAGGGCATTTTGGTCATTTTCCTAAGGCATATAAACTACCTATCATACAACTAACTAAACGAAGTGACCATAAGGTATAACCTCGAAAGGTTATTCCCTATACAACTATGGTCACCTAATGTGTTTGGTCGGATCCTAATGATCGACCAAACGTGTTGGGTTCCAAAGTCTAAGCGGTTGTCAAGACCGATTGACTTACGACCCTATATAAGCACTAGACTAAAAGTGACGAGTTAAACATGTTAAAACATGTTTACCTAAGTTAGAAAACTGTTTTGATATCAAAACAAAGTGTTTTGATACCCGAAAATAGTTTCGTCGCAAAATGCACATAATCGTGCATTTTGACCGAAACTTTGACTCGTCACTTCAACTAATCAACGTGGTAATCAGTAGGTATAGCCACAAGGGACTACAACCATTATGATTACTCTCACGTTGCAAAGTTCAAACGAACTTTGTCTTGATCAAACCATGGTCAAAGTAGAAAGTCAAACACTGTTTGACTTTCTTGCTTAAATACATAAACAAGAGATGAAAGAACACTTACAAGTGTTCAGGGCTGAAAAGATGACTAGGAATACTTCAAGTATGAAGCCTTCAACCAAGTGGGATAGCTTCAATCAGAGCCAATGTGAAAGAAATGAAGAATGAGCAAGTTGGAATGAGAAAATGCTTGGGTATTTATAGGAAATCAAGCTCCACAAGATCATTCCAAGTGTTTGTGAGTTAATCAAAGCATGATCCTAGCCCTACACATGTTACACACTGATTTGGGGGCTTGGGGAACACTTAAACCAGCTCAAGGTATTGAAAAACTAGGATTAAAAACAATGACAACAGGCTGTTTTAAAGATGCTGAGAATCTGCCCAGCTCCAGGCCTCGCGGGCCGCGAAGGAAATAACACCAGTCTTCGCGCCCAACCTACTGGTCTGACCAGAAGTTTCATTTTTTTGTCAAAACAGGCCCCTGCATGCTAAAAACTCGATTTTTGATGCATTTAACCCCCCGTTAACCCCATTTCAAGGCTCTACAAGGATGTTAAAGCATAGGGGACTTGAAATATGCTTGAAAATATCATGGCTGTCAGTTCGTTTGGTCGTGCGGTCGCGTTGTTCGATTACTTACGACGGAAACTCGAACGGACGCGAAAACGATCCAAATTACGCGACGAATGGTATTTTTGCATTCCAATCACTAAAATAAAATATTTTAATGATTACAAAAATTTTTGGATGTCCGGATATGGTCAGAACGTAAGATATGCGCGTAAATGCAAACTTACGTAGTTTTTGACGCTTTTAGTCCCTATTGATCAAATAAGCGCATTTTCACATACCGAACCCTTCAAAGCTTATTTCTAAGCTATGTAAAGGATATTTAGGGTATGTTTAGCTTATGATCTTGTTCCGGAATGTACGTTGCTATACGAATCGGCAGACTTTTGCAGTTTGTCGCAAATAGTCCCTGTTACCGAATAAACTTGTTTTGACGCACCAAACCCTTCAAAACTTATTTCTAAGTAATGTAAAGGTTATTTAAGGTATTTTAAGCATATATCACTATTCCAGAGTTTTTTTCGCGTTAAACTGATTACGTTTAAGTAATAGTTTGCGTATAACTTTCCAGAAGGCGATTTAGAGCTTGAAATCGAACTAGAATCAAAACGTGAAATTGTCAAACACAAATAAGCAAACATTGAGACCAAAACACATTGTTTCATTGATAAATGATATTGTTCTATATCGTACAGTGTTTACAGAGCACAAGTGTTACAGGAATCCAGTTGTCTCTCGTAATACCGCACACATGCACAATGATTATGGGTGTGCGGCAAGGGTGAGGCCCAACGGGAGAAGCGTGTGGTCCAAAAAACCTGGGCTTATCGGACTTCAGGCCCATTGAGGAGAGTGTACGAGTGGGGGTGCAAGTGTGTGGCTGGGATTATTATAATAATAATATTAACAACCTTTTTAGCAGTAATGCACACACACATATACATATAGTTTAAATATTTAAACCCACTTTTTATTAATACCACTTTATTAATTAACAGAATTACATCGTAAAAAGAAAAAGTGCGAAATAAAACGTGCGGGTTGTCACATGTGTAATTTTGCCATATACACATGTGTAAATTTATTATATTTACACATGTGTAAAAAATCTAATAAGAGTGATTTTTAGAGGAGAAATGAATTATTTGATGTCGTAATTTTTTTTTTTTGGATGTATTTTAATTACAATGAGTTTTGTATTAAAAAATGGTTTTGATTCGTTTTTGTGACATCTGTGCCTCCACGGCCATCAAACAAATACCAAATCAATGAAATATTGTATTTCATATTTGGGATTTGTTTAATTATGTGTATCATTTGCACATATCAATTCTTGTTCGATTTCGAGCTCTAAATCGCTTTCTTGAAAGTTATACGCGAACTGATGCGTAAACGTAATCATTTTAACGCGACAAACACTCCGGAATAGTGATATAGGCTTAACATACCTTAAATAACCTTTACATAACTTAGAAATAAGTTTTGGAAGGTTTGGTGTGTCGAAATCAAGTTTATTCACTTACAGGGACTAATTTCGACAAACTGCGAAAGTATGCTGATTCGTACTGTAACGAACATTCCAGAACTTGATCATAAGTTAAACATACCCTAAATATCCTTTACATAGCTTAGAAATACGCTTTGAGGGGTTCGGTATGCTAAAATAAACTTATTTGATCAATAGGGACTAAAAGCGTCAAAAAGTGCATAAGTTTGCATTTTCGCACATATCTTATGTTCTGAATATATCCGGACATCCAAAAAATTTTTGTAATCATTAAAATATTTTATTTTAGTGATTGGAATGCAAAAATACCATTCTTCGCTTAATTTGGATCGTTTTTGCGTTCGTTACGACTTCCGTCGTAATTAACCGAATAACGCAACCGTACGACCAAACAAACCGACATCCGAGATGTTTTTGAGCATATTTTAAGTTCCCTATACTTTAACTTCATTTTAGAGCCTTGAAATGAGGTTAACGGGGCTTAAACGTGTCAAAAATGCATCGAAAATCAAGTTTTAGGCTGCCGGGACCAAAACTGTCATTCTGCCAAACTTCTCTGGCGGGCCGCGTAAGCTGATGTGCATTCCTACGTGGGGCGCGACAGACTACCTGCACAGAAACATTGAATCTGGTCTTTGAGCCTGTTTTGATGGTTTTTAACCACTGATTTGGGATACTATCTGCTGGATTTTGATGGTATTTCATGTCCCCATGTTTTGAAAACCTTGTGCCCACTTGGATGGCCAAGATCGATGCCCCTTTTGCAAGAAACGATCCTAACGGTTTACCGAAAACTATGTATACCCAATCATTCACTCCATTTTCTGCACCCTTGATCTGATTAATGCTCTAAGTCGAAGCCTTTGCTTCATACCTGAGTGTTATAGATCAAGTTCTTCCTAGCTTGGACCCTTTGTAAGCTTCTTTCGTGCTTTTATTGCTTTTCGAGCATGAAAGTCAAACAGTGTTTGACTTTCTGCTTTGACCATTCTATGGTCAACACAAAGTTCGTTTGAACTTTGCAACGTGAGCGTAATCACGATGGTTATAGTCCCTTGTGACTATACCTACTGATTACCACGTTGATTAAGCGTAGTGACGAGTCATAGTTTCGGTCAAAATGTGTATTTATGCGTATTTTGTAACCAAACTATTCTTGGGTATCAAAACACTTTGTTTTGATATCAAAACACTTTGTTTTGATATCAAAACCTATTTTCTAACTTAGTTAAACATGTTTTAACATGTTTAGCTCGTCACTTTTAGTTTAGTGCTTGTGTAGAGTCGTAAGTCAAGCGGTTTTGACAACCGCTTAGACTTTCGAACTCGACCCGTTTGGTCGATCATTAGGATCCGACCAAGCATGTTTAGTGACCATAGTTGTATAGGGAATAACCTTCCGAGAAACCTTATGGTCACCTAGTTTAAGTAGTTGTATGATAGGTAGTTTATATACCTTAGGAAAATGACCAAAATGCCCTTTTCATGCATAATTGGATTTTAAGCATATGTAACTTAAAATTTTGTCACTTAACTGATTATGCAACATATTTAAACATGTATAGGCATATAATACTTGTCATAGGACTACTTAGATGTCTCGAACACGTTTTACGCGAACGACGCGTTAAAGTAGCATAAGCTACCTTAATGGGTCGTAACGGGTCGAAAACACTTTGGATAGGTTCCGATCTAGAATGTAGGCATTGTTAAACCATATCACATGAGTTCCAACACTCATTTGGTTTACAAGACCTCATTCTATCCGATCTTCCGATTTAGGTCCAGTTAATTAACGTAGTTACTTATATTAGGTGCCGATTGATTTCCGTGATTCCTTTAGCTTTACTTGGTTGTTATTCAAGACTTCTAAGCATTCTCCAGTGAGTACATAGTTCCCCTATTTTACTGTTTTCAATTGTTTTGGGGTGATTCATATGTGTTAAATGTTTTCGATGTTTTTAACGATGGTTTCAAAAATGATTAAGATGGTTTATATTAAATTAATAACGATTTCGATAATGTGAACAAACTTGTTGGTTGTAATTACATAACAAATAACATTCATTAATTTTGGCCGAACCGACCAGTATTAGGTTATGGTACCATAGGATCTGACAAATCCCGTTATCAGACTGCACCCATGGTTATGTGTGGGGGTTATGTAGGTAACGACCGAATCTGTGATTGTTAACTTACCCTTTGGTGGTTTGTTAATGCGAGTTTCGAGATAGTCGAGTTGCGAAGCTTTGGATGTTATTAGCGAGACGACCAAAAGTAGTTTTCACAATTAAAACGAGAATGATTTAAACGATTTTAACGAGTTAAATGAATTGGATAAACGATTGATTTTTGGGTTGTGATTAGGTAATGGGACGGGTGTGATATGATAAAAGCATAGTAGATACGCCGCTGGTACATCTTATATATAAGTGTTTTTATCATATTACATTCCTGGCATTATTTAGTTCACTTGGTCAAACGATGTCACATAAAGATGTTTTCTAAATGATATAAACCATACGAGGTTTATTAACGAGATGATTTACAATTTGGTTTTCTTAAATAAATGTTTTGGGTTAAGAATCATGGCTACGAGATTTTATAAGTTATAACCAACTTGATTTGAGTTGGTTAATTATGTTGCAATATTATACACTTTTCAAAACCAGTTTTTTTTTTTTTTTACTTTTGACTCTTGTAGTCTAATGAGGTATTGCAACATGTAAACTAGCCATGAATCCGACACTCTCATAAAACCTATGTGCTCGCCAGCATTTCTTTGCTGACTTTGTTTTTACATATGTTTCAGGTGTTGATTGAATGATGTTGATTGCTAGGATGCATGCTCACTTAGGACTGGACGAGGCCTTAGTGACTTAATAACGATGATAGACTGTGTTTAACTTGTTTGTTTAAATTTCAAGACAATGTAAATGGTTAAATCTTTAAATAAACAAAACTTCAAATTTCCATGTGTTATGAAACAATGATTCTGTTACAACACTCCCCGACGATTCCGCCCCGATTTGTTGTTTTACGCGGTCGGGGTGTGACAGTTTTTTCATTCGTTCTCACATTTCTCGCAATATTTAGCGGTCTCAAGGTAACCCTCCCCTATATATATAATATGTGTGTGTGTGTGTTTGGCTAATCGGTTCGGTTATTTTCAGTTTTTAAATATATGATTAACTGAAAGTTTGGTTATTCAAAAAACAATAACCGAATCATTGGTTATTGCTTAGGTTCGGTTAATTCAGTTATTCGGTTTCGGTTAATTCGATTTTATGCTCACCCCTACATGCGGGAACCACCATTTATTGTGACAACCACGAGAACCATTTGTGAACACAACCAAAATAAACCCAAAACAAACAATGAACCCCCCATCCAACTACCACCCCAAAATCTAAACCCCCATCCCCCCGCCCCCAAAAAAAACCCTAAGCCCCCCACCCTAGGGGTGTTCATCGAATTCGAATTTTCGAATTATTCGAATAATTTTTATTTTCCCTTGAATTTGAATTCAATTAGAACCTATCGAATTTGATTTGAATAAAAAACCCAATTCGTATTCGATTAAAAATTCGAAATCGATTCGATTCGAATAAATTCGATTTGATTCAGATTCTTTCAAAACATGTAAAAAACTATCAAAATGAAACATAAATTTTAAAGCAGCCATAAAACACGATATGACATTAAAAAGTTCCAAATAAAGTACCATAAGTCTAAAATTCAAAACGAGAAGTTGGGAATAATCACCCCACATTACAAATTAATATTTGAAGGGTTAGAAATCTATTGATAGATTTATTACTCAGGTTTTACTTATGGGTCATGTAGGGGGTTTGGTAATGGGTAATGTTTAATACTTGGAATAATTTTTGAAAATAATTTATTGTATAGCCCAATAAAAGTTATATATGTATTATATATAAAAATAATAAATAAGAATTTATCGAATTTCGAATCGAATTTGAAATTACAAATTCGTATTCGATTTACTTGATTCGAATTGAATCGAGTTTAATTGAATTTCGAATTTTTCGAATTCGAAACGAATTCTGAACACCCCTACCCCACCCCCAAAAATCTAAAATAAAAAGCCTAAACCCAAGCTAAATGCTAAAAACTAAACCCTAAATCTAAACCCCAAAACTAAATGCTAAAAATTTATTTATTGTTTTAAAAAAAATACATTTAAATTGCGACTTTTTTTAATAAAAAAAATATTAATAAAAAGTTGTGATTTTAATGTAATTTTTTAAATGTGTGTTTTTTAAGAATTTTGAAGTAGTTTTGGTTGTGTTCATACTGATTCTGGTGGTTCTCACCATAAATGGTGATTCCTAAATGATTTTCACCCATATATATATATATGTGTGTGTGTGTGTTATGATGTCATATTTGTTTTTCTATGTTACTCTTTCATTACTTTTGGTTTTGTTCGTGTTCTTGCTAGTTTGTCTGTTCTTAGATTTTGTTGTTTGTTTGTTTTGTTTGTTGTTTAAGTTGAGTCGGGGTCTTTTCGGAAACAGTCTTTCTATCCCATTGATAGTGATAAGATTTGTCTACATCTCACTCTCTCCAGGTCTTATCAATTGCTTTGCTATTTGTAGGGTTTACTAGGTACGGCCGTTGTACGTGTATCCCCTACCTTTCTTAGAAACCTGTTACCACATGCATTAGAAAGCTAAAAAGAGTTCTCGTGGCATAAAACATAATAGACAATGCCAAAACTTGAAGATTAACGGTGAGTCGTATGCCGTCATATGTATTCTTAAATGCAACGTTAAAGAGATATCTCAAGTTCATAGGGTCAGGATTTAGAGAAAACGGGGGAAAGTGTGAGAACGGTGAGAACGCTTATGGATCGTCAGATCAAAACAATCCATGGACTAGATTGCGCGGTGACGTTTTCGTAAATAACATCAATTTTATTATGTGGGATGCGCTTCATTAAGGGTAAAAGTGTCTTTTACCGCTCAAATTCAAAACGCCAACAAATGATAACACGCCATTCAAAAAAATAAAATGCCATTAAAAATAAAACGCCAAAAAATTAGTGATAAAACCCGTTGGATATTACAGGAAGAGGAAACAACACAGTAACTGAATTTTAGTTATTAACATTTATTAGTAGAAATTCCCTCCTAAATTACACGCCAAAAACATCATTATATAAACGACGTAAAACATCGCTTCCATAATCACTTCAATCTATCATTTCTGCAAAAACATCTTTAACCAAAAATGTCAATTTAACCAAAACGCAAAAAATGGCAACAATCGTTTGGTGGAGATACACTCTGGCAATCAGGAGATTCGTCCTGCGTTTTGACAACAGAAGGAGGGTGTATGTTAGGACGATCAAGGCAATTTTGAAGATGGAAGAAGAGGTACAGAGGGGTATCCTATCTCTTGGTATCGCTCTGGATAATGAATGCCATGAAACACATAGGCTTATGAAAGCATTGTAACGCCCTGCGTCCCTAAACTTTTAACTTTTGTCAATTTTAGTCCTTATACTATGTGAAACTTGACCCTTTAATACTTAAATCCTAAAAATTTGATGATACTTGAAACTTTATGAATCTTAATACTATGATACTTGACTCTTGATGCTTAATTCTATGAAGCTTAATTCTTAATGATTCTTGATGCTTGATTCCTGATGCTAGATTCTTGATACTTGATTCTTGAAACTTGATTCTTGATACTAAATTCTAGATACTTGATACTTGAGACTTTGATGCTCGACTCTTGATACTTAATTCTTGACTCTTGAGACTCGTGAAACTTGAGACTTGGTTAAACGAGAAACTGGAGACTTGACACTTATGTAAACTTGGAAAACTCGGAAACTTGGAAACTTGTGTTAAATAAATAATCTTGTCGTGTAATGATACTACACAATAATACGCAATGCAATGCAACGCTTAATCTAGCTCGCAAAACGAACCAAAGACAGAAAAGTTGCAAAACGGATTGGACTGTCCGAATGGACATCCGATCGGATGACCATCTGATCAGATGACCATCCGATCGGAGGGCCATTCGACCGAACAGCCATCCGATCCAGCCCCTTGCACTGCCTTACACCTCTCTGACACTATAAATAGGACCTGTCACATCATCCTTCACTGATGTGACAGAGCCCTCCGACCCAGACGTACGCACTCCGTTCTTAGGCACTTTTCTTCGATTCTAGGCCGATTCTTGTAAGTTTTCTCTTAGATTCTTGTACAACCTTGATCAATACACCACTTCTCACATGAATCTCCCTCGAAATCACACTTTTCACCATGAAATCACTAAGATTCGAGCTCCTGAAGGTGACGTCATCATGGCGGTTTGCATAACCGACTGTGTGATGTCACTTCCGTCAATTGCTAGCTCAGATCTAAGGGATTTCCATGTGTTTTATCTTGAATCTTTATTAAATCTACACATTTTCAGCTAAACTCATGTTTTTCTTCAAACTTTCTTAAACTTTTACTTAAAATGGTGAAATCCGGACCCAAATGGGCTGTGGACTCGATGTATAGTCTGGAGTCGGCTTGGAAATGGATTATCACCAGAGAAGATGACCGGTTACGGGTCAGACATGAGACTTAGTCAAGAACATCCGTCCGATCGAACGGGGTGATTCCTATTTGATCAGACTGGCTGAGCCTTGGCGAGTTTCCGTTGTCTTGATATGTTACCATGTCGTCTCCGTTAAACTCAACTTAGAAATTTTGCAAACTTTTCAAACAAACAAGAACACCAATGGAAGAACGACCATCCAATTGGACAGCCGTCCGATCGAATGACTGTCCGACCATGTGGGTTACTTCAGGAGACTGGTCCGACACTTTGCGCGATTCTCGATATTCTGTCCGACGCTTATCTGTTAATCTATAATCAGGCTATCTCAGAGCTCCCTTTGATCAAATTAGTAGGTGTCGATACTTAGCACCCACTGTGAGTATACTCGATCCCTTTTCGTTTTAAACTATTGGGATGCAGCATGTATTCTATGAAACTTGAAACTATTTGAAATCTAACTCTATCCTCTGTAAATGTGAAACTTTATACTTTTTTTTTTGGGTAAAGGGTTACCCCGGTGATTTTATATATTCACATCAAACAAAGCACAAGTAGAGAGGAAAAGCCCTCACTAGTTCATTCATGAGACATGCCCCATAAACGTAAACCAAAACCAACGAAAAAACCAAACGTCAAAAACAAACGACTAGACAACCATCTAGAGACCAAAAGAAAAAACTAATTAATTAATTAGCCTCCATCGATCATCATAGCATCATCCTGAACAATAGTAGCGCTATAGGAGAATGCACCTCCCTATTATTCTCGGGGGTATTGTTAGGAGGATTCTATTTGCTTTCCTTGATTCTTGGGAAAGTGGTAAATGCATTGGGACACTTGGGCTATCACTTGGACTGCGTACACTAGCATGGCTGAAACTATTTTTATTGTTTACATGATGGATATGAGTCTTTTAAACTACTATGCTATATACTCAAACTTGTTTACTCGCTAGTACATTATTGTATTGACATTATTTTAATACATGTTGCAGGCTGATAGGATGTTGTGTTCAAGAAACTTGCTAGGATGCTGCTTAGAAACACATCATAGCTAAACTAGAATCTTTTGAACAATATTTGGGATGATTGTATTTGATATTCTATGGTTGTGAAACTTGATGATTAGACAATGCTTGAATTGAATCTAATTTATATTATAACAAGTAGTGTTATGGAAACTCATGAGCAATCTGAATGCTTAGTGTCGCGCCCCGATGTTTCTGCCATCTGTTGGGGTGTGACAGATTGGTATCAGAGCCATAACTATAGGGAATTAGGAAAAGTAGGAATACTTGCCCTAGTCTACAGTTCTAGGAATCTTGACTCTTATTTGTTGTTTAAGACTTATGCATTCTATCGCATCTGCTTCCTAGCAGCACATCTTCCTTTTAAACTTACTTGCCTTTCCTAATGCTAACACAATATACACATGTGTTTATATTTTTGCACGAGATTTTCCCTCAAGTCAGGAGTGACATCCGAACCTTGATGAGAAATCTCCCTATTATATTCTAGTAGGACTTATCATATGATAAGTGTCGGCACTATTAGGGCACGATGTTGTCAAGATAGAGGTGAAACTCATACCTTGATGAGTAGTCCCACTCTTCGATTTTATGTCTCGCCAAAGTCTCGAAATTCCCAATCAATTAGGAACGTGAAATGACCAAAAGGGCGAATATCGTAGGCCTAACATCGATGACATATTTGTCTAAGTAAGTCAAGACACGTTGCCTCAATTCGAAAGGAGTTCGAATCGCTTTGGTTTGTCACCGTTCCTCTACCCGGAACAATCCTATGTTTTATGAGCCTATCTTTTATGTTATCTTGATTTTTATGTATGGTTTTAAACTTGGTTCTTCGTTTATTTTGAGACTTTTTACACAAATCGCACGCATGTCCGCAATCTAAAACAATAATCATAATCTCTCAGGATCAAACTAAATTTACGAAGCTTTGTTCATCGTGCTAATCTATGTGAGAATCTTGATTGACTATGATACTATGTGAAACTATCTGATGAATCTATGCTTTATGGTGGTAGCAAACCACTAAACGTAACGTGGCACAGAAAGACGAGACAAAAGTAACATGGACGAAACATGGTGGATACGTCGCTGGTACTTCCTATATATCAGTGTTTCGGACATGTTACCAACTTTCGTACCACGTGCCATGCAAAATTTAGTGCTTTGCTGGCCGGTGATGAGAATGTCGAACTCTAAGCTAGGAGGAACTACTTGTGTAATCTATGTGTAATATATATGTGTACTCTAGTGCGTATGTGTTGTCTTGAGTGTCAAAATACGAAATGTAGCCTAGCGCCGAAGACGAGGCGGACGTGGCATGTCCGAAACATGGTGGATACGCCGCTGGTACTTCCTATACATAAGTGTTACTGGCATGTTACCAAACCTTCGTACCACACGCTAAGTGAAGTTCATAGTTTTGCAGGCTCGTGGTGAAGTTGTTGAAACTGTGAGAGTGATGGAGTTAATGTTATGGTTGGCGAAGCATGACACCGATGACGAGACGGACGTGGCATGATTGAAGCATGGTGGATATGCCGCTGGTACTTCCTACATATAAGTGCTTCCATCATGTTGCCGAACTTTCGTAGCACGTGCCATGTGGGATTCGTTGTTTTGTGGACTGTGGTGAGAATGTTGAACGCAAATCTATGTGAAACTATTTGGTTAATCTACGAGTATGTGATAATGATGAAGTGTGTTGTTTGGCAAAATGCGACATGTAACATGACACCGAATACGAGGCAGAAGTGACGTGCCCGAAACGTGGTGGATACGCCGCTGGTGCTTCCTATATATAAGCGTTTCTGACATGTCGCCAAACCTTCGCACAAGATGCCATGCGAAAGTCATGGGTTTTCGGATGTTGAATCTATTGAAATCTATGTGAAGCTTGTTGGAAACTTGAATCTTTAAACTACGTGAAACTTGAGTCTTTAAGCTATCGTGCGTGAATCTTTATACTGTGAGACTTCATGATCTAGACTTATATGATCCTTTTGTTGGATACTTAGATGTATTCCCGTAAGCTATCCGACTCTCTCAAGAGATCCAGGGAGAAGTCTCATAAAAATATGATGTCCTTTATGGCCGACCAGATCGCTCGCGTCATGCTAAAGATCGTCTCTGAGATCCAAGGATCAAACACTCCTCCATCCTCTAGGAGTGCAACGGGAATGTTTCAAGGCTGTGTAACACCTATGCCTCCACGGCCGTCAAACAAATGTCAAACCAATGAAATATTGTATTTAATACTTGGGATTTGTAAAAATATGTGTATCGTTTACACATATCAACTCTTGTTCAATTTCAAGCTTTAAATCGCTTTCTGGAAGGTTATACGCGCACTGATGCGTAAATATAACCAGTTTAATGCAACGAACACTCCAGAATAGTGAAATAGGCTTAACATACCTTAAATAACCTTTACATAACTTAGATATAAGTTTTGGAAGGTTTGATGTGGTGAAATCAAAGTTAAATCGCTTACAGGGACTAAATTTGACAAACTGCGAAAGTATGCCAATTTGAACTGTAACAGACATTCCGGAACATGAACATAAGTTAAACACACCTTAAACATCCTTTACATAGCTTAGAAATAGGCTTTGAGGGGTTCGGTGTGCTAAAATAAACTTTTGGGTCATTCAGGGACTAAAAGTGTCAAAAAGTGCACAAGTTTGCATTTCCGCGCATAACTCACGTTCTGCATACATTCGGACATCCAAAAATTTATGTAAGCATGACTACATTATATTTTAGTGTTCGCCATAAGAAAAATCCATTCGTCACGTCATTTGGATCGTTTTTCGCACTTGTGCGCATTCCGTCGTAATTAAGCGAACATCGCGTTCGTACGGCTAAACGAACCGACATCTGAGATATTTTTGAGCACATTTTAAGTTCCCTATACTTTAACTTCATTTTAGAGCTTTGAAATGGGGTTAACGGGCCTTAAACGTGTCGAAAATGGGCTGAATGCATGACGGGGACTAAAACTGTAATTCTGCCAAACTTGTATGGCTACGATGCGTAGCCATATTTTGCTACGATGCGCAAGGGTTCCCCAGACCAGGTTCAGTGTTTAAACAGCCTGTTTGCACATGTTTAATCCTCAACCACAAAATCCCAATTGTCTAGTCATGTGATAAGGATGGAATTTTAGTTACCATAAGGTCCCGACACTTGTACGGTTACGATTAAAGCATGGTTTCCATGAAACGATCCTAACGGTGGACCGAAAACTATATATACCCATCCACCCCCATTGCATTTCTTACAAGAATTCTGATTTTGAGAGCTCTAAGTTGAAACCATTGTTTCATACCTGAGTTCTTAGATCGGGATTAGCATTCGGGGACCCTGGGTAAGTATTCTTTCGTTCTTTTCCTTATTTTATTGCTTTTCGAGTCAGAAAGTCAAACTTTGTTTGACTTTCAGCGTTGACCAGTAATGGTCAATGCGAAGTTCGTTTGAACTTCGCAACGTGAGTGTAATCACGTTGGTCATAGTCCCTTGGGACTATGCCCACTGATTACCACGTTGTCTAGGGTCGTAGGGTAGGCGATCTAATAAATCGCCTATACCTTCGAACCCGACCCAGTTTGGTCGATCATTAGGATCCGACCAAATACATTAGGTGACCATAGTAGTTAGGGAATAACCTTCCGAGGTTATACCCTATGGTCACATCGTTTAAGTAGTTGTATGATAGGTAGTTTATATGCCTTAGGTAAATTACCAGAATACCCTTTTCATGTATATTTGGTAATTAAGCATATGTAACCTAAACTTTTGTCACATAACTGATTATGTAACATGTTTTGGCATATAACACTTGTCGTAGAACTAGTTAGGCGGTCCGAACGCGTTTCACGTGAACGACGCGTTAAAGTAGCATAAGCTATCTAAACGGGTCGTAATGGGTCGTAGGCAGTTATGTTAGGTTTCATTTAGTATGTAGGCTTTGTTAAACCATATCACACGAGTCTCCACACTCGTTTGGTTTACAAACCCTAATGCTACCCAGTCTTCCGATTTAAGTCCGGTTTATTTATATAGTTTTAGATTGCCGACTGATTCCGTGCTCCCTCTAGCTTTGTTTGGTTGTTGTTCAAGACCTCCAAGCATTCTCAGGTGAGTACATTATTCCCCTATTTTACTGCTTTCAATTGTTTTGGGGTGACTCATATGTGCTAAATGTTTTCGATGTTATAACGATGGTTTCAAAAACGATTAAGACGATTTATACAAAACTAATAACGATTTCATAAAGTGAACAAACTTGTTGGTTGTAGTTACATAACAAATGACATTCATTAGCAATGATCAAGCCGACCAGTATTAGGTTATGGTACCATAGGATCTGACAAATCCCGTTAGTTACTACACCCGTAGTTATGTGTGGGTGTTGTGGGTAGCGACTGAATCTGTAAATGTTAATTTACTCTTTGGTAAGGGTTTATTAATGCGAGATGTTAATCTATCCTTTGGTAAGGGTTTATTAATGCGAATTATTAATCTATCCTTTGGTAAGGGTTTATTAATGCGAGTCAAGAAGGTTTGAATGTTATTAGCGAGACGACCATTTAAGTAGTTTCACGACCTAAAACGAATTAGACGATTGGATAAACGATTGGTTTTCATGCGATGTTTTAACGATTGGGTAAACGATTGGTTTCAAAGCGATATACGATTGGGTTTTGGTTACATATTACATGATTTACATTGGGCATGAACATTACTTTGGTGGTTTGGTTTGGTTAAGTGATTAAGTAACGATGCGTGTGTAATATGATACAAACATGGTGGATACGCCGCTGGTACTTCCTATATATAAGTGTTTGTATGGTATTACATATTGTAGCGTTATTTGAATCATTTCAGTTTGAGACATAGAACATTTTATACAAGTAACATACTTTTCACAAGACATTTATTTACAAACAACTTATCTTATACAAACTCATTTTTACATGGTTATTCATTTAATCATGCATTATTCTCTTATTTATACATATCACCTGAACTTATTATTTTTCAAATGATTTACAAAGACAAAGCAAATTACAAGGTTCATGACTAAACATTTTCTTAAAACAGAAGTCATGAATCTTATTTTCACAAAACCTATGTACTCGCCAGCATTTCTTTGCTGACCTCGTTTTCACATATGTTTCAGGTATTGTTGAATGATATCGATTGATAAGATGCATGCTCACATAGGACTGGACAAGGCCTTAGTGACTCAATAACAATGATAGACTATGTTTAAATAGTGTATTTAGATTTCAAGACGATGTAATTATTCAATGTTTAATAAAACGAAACACTTTTTGGTATCCATGGTTATGAAACATTAATTCTGTTACAACACGCCCCGATGTTTCCGCCGCGATTTGTTGTTTTACGCGGTCGGGGTGTGACAGAAAAGATGGTATCAGAGCCAATGGTTATAGGGAATTAGGTTATTAGTAATGCTTTGACCTAGTCTATAACTTTCTTAGGACCCTAACGCGAGTTTACTTGCGTTTAGTCATAAAACAATACCGTCACCTATCCTTAGGCGACGACCACAACAAGAACATAAATTTCAAAACCGCTTTGAAAACTAATCATCTGTTCTAGGATAATTGATTACAAGGTTTTGAACCCTCTATTGTAAGGTTTTGAACCCTCTATTGTAAGGTTTTGAACCCTCTGTTATATGGTTTTGAACCCCTTTTAAATTTTCACAATCTCAACAAGGTTTTGGGTTTTAAATAATGTGAACACGTGCAAACTGGAAGGGTGAATGCCTGTATTCTGGGTTTTCTGTCTAGGCAAGCACTTCGTATACATCTCATCAGACGCGAGACCAGTTGTGCTTACCTGGGAATTCTTGGGATGAGTGTTCACTTATAGGCGAGCATGTCTTCGCGATACATTATTTTTGACCTATTTACTTTGATTAAATCACCGAGGTCGTTTGTTGCTTTGTAGTAACAAACAAATGACCACTATCCTTGCTTTCATCAGATTTGTTTCAACTCATTCTTTTCGTCTAATTCTCTCACTCGTTTCCTTGTCAGACAATGCCTCCTCGACGCGATACCCGAACCGATACTCGGACTTTTACTATTGAAGAACTCGCAGCCCTGATCTCTCAACAGGTGGCTGCTGTGGTTCCCGGTGTTGTAACCCAAGTCCATGAGATGTACAACAACGGCAACAACAACAACAATAATGCACCGTGTAATTTCAAGAACTTCAATTCTGCGAAGCCACTTAAGTTTTCTGGGTCTCAAGGAGCAACTGCGCTCCTGCAGTGGTTTGAGAGTATCGAGAGCACATTCAGACATGTGCAGTGTCAGGATGCGCGTAAGGTGGAATTTGCTTCGAGTGTGTTTGAAAAGCGAGCGCTTACTTGGTGGAATGGTGTTATGCGAGATAGGGGTGCCGAAGTGGCGATGGCACAAACATGGGCAGAGCTTCGGGCTCTCATGATGAAGGAGTTTTGTCCCCGTCACGAGATTCGAGTTTTGGAACGAGAGTTTGACGACTTAAAGCAAGATGGGGCTGAACACCGTGCGTACACGGATCGTTTTGAAGAACTCAGTCTATTGTGTCCCACCATGGTTACCCCTCTGGAGAAAGCGATCGAGAGATACATAGATGGTTTACCCGATTCTATTATGGATATTTTGATCGGTGTTAATCCTACCACCCTTCGTCAAGCAATCGAGTTGTCAGCTACCCTGACTGAGTCTCAAGTCAGAAAGGGTAAACTCACCCGCAAGGGTGATAAAAAGAAGGCAACCGATTCTGGAAAGGACAAGAAGAAGGATAAGGGGAAGGGTAAGGAAGGTGAGACGTCGAAGAAATCGAAGAAGCGGAAGGGTGCCCAAAATTTTGCTGTTACAGCACAGACTGCTCAGAACCTGCAGAATCCACCGGCTCAGCCACATGCAAAGAAGGCATATGCTGGTACCGCACCACATTGTGCCCGTTGCAACGGTCATCACGTTGCACAGCAAGATTGTAAGAAATGCACAACGTGTGGTAGACTTGGGCATTTGGCCAATACTTGTCGTTTGAGACAAAATCAGGCTGCTCAGGTTCAAGCTCCGGTTCAAGGGAATGCTGCGAGATTCCCACTGGGTTCATGTTTCAACTGCGGAGAGTTTGGTCATTTCCGTCACAACTGCCCAAGACTGGTGAATGCAAATGCTAACGCAAACCCGAATGCGAACGTTCACGTCAATGTGAATCCAGCACGTGGTCGAGTGTTTAACATCAATGAGGCAATCGATGATGAAGAAGTGAACTTTTAGTATTTTGTATTTCCTCTGGTTGTTATCTTGTAACATTTAAAGACAATGCGGTTGCTATATAAATAAAAATTTGTGGTTTTTATTTTTAACTAATGCAATTGTATGAATGTTTGATCCAACCTTATGATGTTAACACAAAGACAAAACTACTCGTGTGGTTCTGTCATTTTTATGATCACTTGTGATCTCCCTAAGAACCTCAAACACTTGTTTCTTTTAAATCTAAAGTATCTTATCGTCTTGTACCGTTCGAGATGCAAGAATTATCAAAACAGCTTCAAGAGTTGTCTGATAAAGGATTCATCCGTCCGAACTTTTCACCTTGGAGAAACTCCTGTTCTCCTTGTGAAAAGAACAATGGATCTTTTCGATTATATATCAATTAACGTAAGCCTAGTAAGCTTACCATCAAGAATCGATATTCCCTACCTTAAATCAATGATCCGATCATCTGCAGGGTACTTCATGCTTTTCCAAGATCGATTTGCGTTCTTGGTATCATCAACTTCGTATTCTCGAAGAAGATGTTCCCAAAACGGTTTTCTGCACGGAGTATGGCCATTACGAGTTTATAGTCATACCTTTTGGATTGACAAATGCTCCAGCCATCTTCATGGACTTAATAAATAGGGTCTGCAAGCCTTATTTGGATCAGTTCGTCATTGTTTTTATTGATGACATCTTGATCTATTCAAAGTCCCGAGCCGACCACGATCAACACCTTCGTTGATTTCGGAGCCTGATTGGATTCCTTGTACACCTTAATATGTACATTACAACTCAATTAGGACAAGCCGAATTCCTTTTTAGATCTTCCTATTTTAATAGTTAGATTCTTGAAAATATTTAAAGTGCCAAGTGAAATCCACGGATTGGATTCCTAGTATACTTTAAATACTCATGTCCAAAGATAGCGATTAAACGATTTTGCGATTAAACGATTTTGCGATTAAACGATTATACAATTATGCGATTATGTGTTTATGTGTTATGTGTTCTCCTCTATGTTTTTGTGTGATCCAATTTTCAAATCCTCATAGAATCTTTCGTATCTTTATATGAGGTATTCATAGTAGGATATTCAAAAGGTACTACTTTAAATCCTTAATGGGCTTCTACGTTGTAGTTAAAGACCCTTGGGATTATATGGTACCACTCCATGATTCATAAGAGACCCTTTAGTGGTCTAGTCAAAAAGATTGATTCACAATTTGGTTAAAAGAACAACATCTAGTGATGTAGCTGGACAGACTCCTTGATAGTCTATTTTAGATCATTTATTGATTTAGTCAAAAGGACTCTATGGCGGTCTAGTCACACTCATCACAGGATTGTTCATTTGGTTTTCCCCTACACACTATAAAATAGACTGTGTGAATTGTGCAAAGAATTGTCTGATTATGGACGCGTACATAATTATGAAATTTAGTGCACAGAAACACAGTAAGATTTATTATGTGTAAGAACCGATAGTGACAACAATAACGAAATGAGAACGATGTAATGGAGGTACGGTGGACGCACCAATGACGCTTCATATACTTGTATATAAGTATCCCTCTTACATTGCAATCATGATGTTATTAAAGGTTACTAGAAGTTCAGAACCCTAACCAATATTGTTCGATCTTTTCAACTCATGTTTTCAAGCTCTCACAAGTTTTCTCTATATAAATTTCGGGACGAAATTTCCTAAAGTAGGGGAGACTGTAACACCTGTGCCTCCACGGCCGTCAAACAAATGTCAAACCAATGAAATATTGTATTTAATACTTGGGATTTGTAAAAATATGTGTATCGTTTACACATATCAACTCTTGTTCAATTTCAAGCTTTAAATCGCTTTCTGGAAGGTTATACGCGCACTGATGCGTAAATATAACCAGTTTAATGCAACGAACACTCCAGAATAGTGAAATAGGCTTAACATACCTTAAATAACCTTTACATAACTTAGATATAAGTTTTGGAAGGTTTGGTGTGGTGAAATCAAAGTTAAATCGCTTACAGGGACTAAATTTGACAAACTGCGAAAGTATGCCAATTTGAACTGTAACAGACATTCCGAAACATGACCATAAGTTAAACACACCTTAAACATCCTTTACATAGCTTAGAAATAGGCTTTGAGGGGTTCGGTGTGCTAAAATAAACTTTTGGGTCATTCAGGGACTAAAAGTGTCAAAAAGTGTACAAGTTTGCATTTCCGCGCATAACTCACGTTCTGCATACATTCGGACATCCAAAAATTTATGTAAGCATGACTACATTATATTTTAGTGTTCGCCATAAGAAAAATCCATTCGTCACGTCATTTGGATCGTTTTTCGCACTTGTGCGCATTCCGTCGTAATTAAGCGAACATCGCGTTCGTACGGCTAAACGAACCGACATCTGAGATATTTTTGAGCACATTTTAAGTTCCCTATACTTTAACTTCATTTTAGAGCTTTGAAATGGGGTTAACGGTCCTTAAACGTGTCGAAAATGGGCTGAATGCATGACGGGGACTAAAACTGTAATTCTGCCAAACTTGTATGGCTACGATGCGTAGCCATATTTTGCTACGATGCGCAAGGGTTCCCCAGACCAGGTTCAGTGTTTAAACAGCCTGTTTGCACATGTTTAATCCTCAACCACAAAATCCCAATTGTCTAGTCATGTGATAAGGATGGAATTTTAGTTACCATAAGGTCCCGACACTTGTACGGTTACGATTAAAGCATGGTTTCCATGAAACGATCCTAACGGTGGACCGAAAACTATATATACCCATCCACCCCCATTGCATTTCTTACAAGAATTCTGATTTTGAGAGCTCTAAGTTGAAACCATTGTTTCATACCTGAGTTCTTAGATCGGGATTAGCATTCGGGGACCCTGGGTAAGTATTCTTTCGTTCTTTTCCTTATTTTATTGCTTTTCGAGTCAGAAAGTCAAACTTTGTTTGACTTTCAGCGTTGACCAGTAATGGTCAATGCGAAGTTCGTTTGAACTTCGCAACGTGAGTGTAATCACGTTGGTCATAGTCCCTTGGGACTATGCCCACTGATTACCACGTTGTCTAGGGTCGTAGGGTAGGCGATCTAATAAATCTCCTATACCTTCGAACCCGACCCAGTTTGGTCGATCATTAGGATCCGACCAAATACATTAGGTGACCATAGTAGTTAGGGAATAACCTTCCGAGGTTATACCCTATGGTCACATCGTTTAAGTAGTTGTATGATAGGTAGTTTATATGCCTTAGGTAAATTACCAGAATACCCTTTTCATGTATAATTGGTAATTAAGCATATGTAACCTAAACTTTTGTCACATAACTGATTATGTAACATGTTTTGGCATATAACACTTGTCGTAGAACTAGTTAGGCGGTCCGAACGCGTTTCACGCGAACGACGCGTTAAAGTAGCATAAGCTATCTAAACGGGTCGTAATGGGTCGTAGGCAGTTATGTTAGGTTTCATTTAGTATGTAGGCTTTGTTAAACCATATCACACGAGTCTCCACACTCGTTTGGTTTACAAACCCTAATGCTACCCAGTCTTCCGATTTAAGTCCGGTTTATTTATATAGTTTTAGATTGCCGACTGATTCCGTGCTCCCTCTAGCTTTGTTTGGTTGTTGTTTAAGACCTCCAAGCATTCTCAGGCGAGTACATTATTCCCCTATTTTACTGCTTTCAATTGTTTTGGGGTGACTCATATGTGCTAAATGTTTTCGATGTTATAACGATGGTTTCAAAAACGATTAAGACGATTTATACAAAACTAATAACGATTTCATAAAGTGAACAAACTTGTTGGTTGTAGTTACATAACAAATGACATTCATTAGCAATGATCAAGCCGACCAGTATTAGGTTATGGTACCATAGGATCTGACAAATCCCGTTAGTTACTACACCCGTAGTTATGTGTGGGTGTTGTGGGTAGCGACTGAATCTGTAAATGTTAATTTACTCTTTGGTAAGGGTTTATTAATGCGAGATGTTAATCTATCCTTTGGTAAGGGTTTATTAATGCGAATTATTAATCTATCCTTTGGTAAGGGTTTATTAATGCGAGTCAAGAAGGTTTGAATGTTATTAGCGAGACGACCATTTAAGTAGTTTCACGACCTAAAACGAATTAGACGATTGGATAAACGATTGGTTTTCACGCGATGTTTTAACGATTGGGTAAACGATTGGTTTCAAAGCGATATACGATTGGGTTTTGGTTACATATTACATGATTTACATTGGGCATGAACATTACTTTGGTGGTTTGGTTTGGTTAAGTGATTAAGTAACGATGCGTGTGTAATATGATACAAACATGGTGGATACGCCGCTGGTACTTCCTATATATAAGTGTTTGTATGGTATTACATATTGTAGCGTTATTTGAATCATTTCAGTTTGAGACATAGAACATTTTATACAAGTAACATACTTTTCACAAGACATTTATTTACAAACAACTTATCTTATACAAACTCATTTTTACATGGTTATTCATTTAATCATGCATTATTCTCTTATTTATACATATCACCTGAACTTATTATTTTTCAAATGATTTACAAAGACAAAGCAAATTACAAGGTTCATGACTAAACATTTTCTTAAAACAGAAGTCATGAATCTTATTTTCACAAAACCTATGTACTCGCCAGCATTTCTTTGCTGACCTCGTTTTCACATATGTTTCAGGTATTGTTGAATGATATCGATTGATAAGATGCATGCTCACATAGGACTGGACAAGGCCTTAGTGACTCAATAACAATGATAGACTATGTTTAAATAGTGTATTTAGATTTCAAGACGATGTAATTATTCAATGTTTAATAAAACGAAACACTTTTTGGTATCCATGGTTATGAAACATTAATTCTGTTACAACACGCCCCGATGTTTCCGCCGCGATTTGTTGTTTTACGCGGTCGGGGTGTGACAGGCTGAGCTCTGGAGTGCTGGTCAAATGAGAGAAACATCCGTTCTAATGAAGAAGCCTATGCTCTTCCATGGTCCGAGGTGCGAGAAATGATGATGCTTGAATTCTGCCCTCCCCATGAACAACTGAAGCTTGAAGAAGAGTTCTGGAATTTGAAGCAGATTGGTGATGACAATCTGGCTTATACTACCCGTTTCAAGCAACTCAGCTTAATCGTTCCTCACTTGGTTTCAACTCCGAAGCGCATGATAACCAAGTACATCAATGGGTTGCCTCCTGTAATGCGTGATTCGATCGAAGCAGCTCAACTGGAGTCTATTGAAGAAGTTTATCGTCTAGCCACAAGTTTAAACAACAACCGCATCCGTGACAAACAGTTTGCTACTCCTGCTCCCTCTAAGTCAGCAAACCAAGTTACCCAGCAGCCTAGTGGCAGCAGAAACAAGAAGAGAAAGTCTTAAGGTACACGGTGCAATGCGATTGTCCCTGCTGCAAACCCTGCTACTAAGACTGTTCCTGCTGCTGCTGTTTCGAACCCTCCTGCTCCTGAAATCAAAAAGCAGTACACTGGGCCTCACCCCAAGTGTGCGACTTGTAACTTTCATCATCCTGCTACTTCTGCTTGCCGCTTGTGTACTAACTGCAATCGCTATGGTCACACGACTCCTTATTGTCGTTAAGTCAATCCGGCCCAACCAGCTCAGCAAGCCCCAGTTCAGTATGCAATTGTGTACTAACTGCAATCGCTATGGTCACACGACTCCTTATTCGATCACAGGGACTATTTGCGACAAACTGCGAAAGTATGCCGATTCGTATAGCAACGAACATTCCGGAACATGATCATAAGCTAATCATATCCTAAATATCCATTACATAGCTTAGAAATAGGCTTTGAGGGGTTCGGTATGCGAAAATGCGCTTATTTGATCAATAGGGACTAAAACGTCAAAAAGTGCATAAGTTTGCATTTACGCGCATATCTTACGTTCTGAACATATCCGGACATCCAAAAATTTTTGTAATCATTAAAATATTTTATTTTAGTGATTGGAATGAAAAAATAACACTTGTCGCGCAATTTGGATCATTTTCGCGTCCGTTCGAATTTTCGTCGTACTTAACCGAATAATGTGACCGTACGGCCAAACGAACCGACATCCGAGATGTTTTCAAGCATATTTTATGTTCCCTATGCTTTAACATCATTGTAGAGCCTTTAAATGAGGTTAACGGGGCTTAAATGCATCAAAAACTGAGTTTTATGCATGCAGGGACCAAAAATGTCAATTCTGGAAAGATGGTCGCGGGGCGAGACAGATGGTGCTGGCAGAAACATTGAATTTGGTTAAACAGCCTGTTCTCATGGTTTTTAATCCTAGTTTTAGCATACTATGGACTTGTTTATGTGCTCCCCAAGTATTTAAAACTATGGGCAACATGTGTATGGCCTAGATCAAGCTTTGATCTACTCAAAAACACATGTAATCATCCTAATGATTCAAGAATTCCTATAAATACCCATCACTTTTGCCATTTTCATTTGCTCATTCATCTCAAATCAACTCTAAGTTGAAGCTCTCACTTGTTGAAGGCTTCATACCTGAGTTTTCTTGTTCTATCTCCAAGCTTGGACCCTTTGTATGCTTCTTTCATGCTTGTTTATGCTTTTCAAGAATGAAAGTCAAACAGCGTTTAACTTTCTGCTTTGACCATGAATTGTTCAAGACAAAGTTCATTGAACTTTGCAACGTGAGTGTAATCACGATGGTTATAGTCCCTTGTGACTACCCCTACTGATTACCACGTTGATTAGTCGAAGTGACGAGTCAAAGTTTCGGTCAAAATGTCGATTATGCGCATTTTGCGACGAAGCTATTTTTGGGTATCAAAACACTTTATTTTGATATCAAACCTGTTTTCTAACTTAGTTAAACATGTTTTAACATGTTTAACTCGTCACTTTTAGTCTAGTGCTTGTTTAGGGTCGTAAGTCAAACGGTCTTGACAACCGCTTAGACTTTCGAACCCGACCCGTTTGGTCGATCATTAGGATCCGACCAAACATATATTGTGACCATAGTTGTATAGGGAATAACCTTCCGAGGTTATTCCTTATGGTCACCTAGTTTAATTAGTTGTATGATAGGTAGTTTATATGCCTTAGGAAAATGACCAAAATGCCCTTTTCATGCATAATTTGAATTCAAGCATATGTAACCTAACTTTTGTCACTTAAACTGATTATGCAACATATTTAAACATGTTAGGGCATATAATACTGGTCATAGGACTAGTTAGGCATCTCGAATACGCATTCGCGCGAATGACGCGTTAAAGTAGCGTAGAATACCTTAACGGGTCATAATGGGTCATAAGCACTTAGGATAGGTTCCGATTTAGAATGTAGGATTTGTTAAACCATATCACATGAGTTCCAATACTCATTTGGTTTACGAGACCTCATTCTACCCGATCTCCCGATTTAGGTGTCGATTTATTAACATAGCGATCCGATTACTAGGTGCCACTTGATTTCCTTGGTTTTCCCGAGCATTTATAGTTCATTAAATCGAGGATACTTTGCACTACAATGTGAGTACATAGTTCCCCTATTTTACTGCTTTCAATTGTTTTGGGGTGATTCATATGTGTTAAACGATTTCGATGATTTCAAAACGAATACTACAGTTTATATTAAACACAACGATTTCGATAATGTGAACGAAATTGTTGGGACATAATTACATAACGAATGACATTCATTAACAATGATCAAGCCGACCAGTAGTATGTTATGGTACCATAAGATCTAACAAATCCCGTTATCGAACTATCGCCATGGTTATGTGTGGGGATAATCTGGGTAACGACAAAACCTGATGATTGTTAACTTACCCTTTGGTGGTTTTTTAATACGAGTTGAACGATGGACGAGTTACGAAGGTTTGAATGTATTCAACGAGACGACCAAAAGTTAGTTTTCACAATTAAAACATGAACGATTGAAACGATTTGAACAATTTGAACGATTGGAACGATTGGAACGATATGAACGATTTGAACGATTAAACGAGGGTTTATAACACAGACGAGTTAAACGAATTGAACGATTGGTTTTTGGTGTGTGATTAGATAACGGGACGGGTGTAATGTGATAAAAGCATGGAAGATACGCCGCTGGTACTTCTTATATATAAGTGCTTTCATCGTATTACATTCTGTGGCGTTATTTAGTTCACTTGGACGAACGATTTTAAACGATGACACGCAACGATGTTTACTATATGATATAAACCATACGAGTTTTATTACGAGAACGATTTACAATTTGGTTTACATAAACAAATGTTTTGGGTTAAGATTCATGGCAACGAAGTTTTATAAACTATAACCAACCTGTTTTGAGTTAGTTATTCAAGTTGCAATACAAACACTTTTCAAAACAAGGTTTTCAGTTATCGACTCTTGTAGCCGTACGAGTTATTTCAACATACATACAAGCCATGAATCTGACACACTCACAAAACCTATGTGCTCGCCGGCATTCCTTTGCTGACTTTATTTTCACATATGTTTCAGGTGGTGTTTGATGATGTTGATTGTGACTAGGATGCATGCTCACATAGGACCGGACAAGGCCTTAGTGACTAAATAACAATGATAGACGATGTGGTTGTGTTTTATCTTTAATTTCAAGACAATGTTAATCACTTAATATTTGAATAAAACGAAACTTTTAATCCATGTGTTGTGAAACAATAATTCTGTCGCTCCACTCCCCGACGTTTCCGCCGCGGTTTTGTTGTTTTAACGCGGTCGGGGTGTCACAGAAGAGTTGGTATCAGAGCTCATGGTTATAGGGAATTAGGTTATTAGTAATGCTTTGACCTAGACTATAACCTTTCTAGGACCCTAACGCAAGTTTACTTGCGTTTAGATTCTAAAACAATACCGTCACCTATCTTTAGGTGATAACCACAACAAGAACACGAATAACAAATCCATTTTGAAAATCAATCATCTACTCCTAGATGATTTGTTATAAGGTTTTGAACCTTCAAAGTTTTCAAAATCTCGTCAAAGTTTGGGTCTTATAATGTGAACACGTGCAATCTGGAAGGGTGGGTGCCTGTATCCTGAGTTTTCTGTCTAAGGCTAGAGTGTTCGTACAAATCCACATAATCGGACCAGTTACTCTTACCTGGGAACTCTTGGGATGAGTGTCCACTTATAGGCTAAAGCATGTCTTTGCGATACATTATTTTGACCCATTTACTTTGATTAGTCACTGTGTATCGTTTGTTTGTTCAAGGTAACGAACAAATGATCAACTTGCTTATGTTTTGTCGATATTTTCAATACCTCTTTTGTTTATCCAATTGTCAATCTCACTCGTTTCTCATGTTTCCTTGTTCTTTTTAGAATATGCCACCTAGACGTGATCCAGAACAGGATGTTGCACTCGCAGCCCTTGTCGCTCAGCAGATGGCTGCTGTGATTCCGAACCTAATAACTCAGATTAATCAAGCAAACAACAATAACAACAATAACAATGCTCAGTGTAGTTTCAAAACGTTTAGTTCGGCTAAACCACTGAAATTTTCTGGGTCTCAAGGAGCAACTGCGCTCCTACAATGGTTCGAGAATCTGGAAAGCACCTTTAGACATGTTCAATGTCTGAATGAGCGAAAGGTTGAGTTTGCGTCCAGTGTTTTCAAGAAACATGCTCTAACATGGTGGAATGGTGTGATGAGGGATAGGGGTGCCGATGTGGCTTTGGCACAAACTTAGGAAGAGCTTCGGGCTCTCATGATGAGGGAGTCCTGCGCTCGACACGATATAAGGGCATTGGAACGAGAGTTCGACGATTTGAAACAAGATGGGAGAGAGCACCGTGCCTACACGAATCGTTATGAGGAGCTGAGTTTATTGTGTCCTACTATGGTTACCCCGTTGGAGAAAGCGATCGAGAGGAATATAGATGGTCTGCCTGATTCTGTGCAAGATATTGTAACTGGTAGTAACCCTACCACTATTCGTCAGGCTATCGAACTGGCTGCAACCCTGACTGAGTCGCAGGTCAGGAACGGTAAACTTACCCGTAAGGGTGATAAGAAATAGTCAGCTGATGCCACGCAAGACAAGGGTAAGGGCAAGAAGAAGGGCGAGTCATCAAGGAGGTCGAGGAAGCGCAAGGCTTCCCAGAATTTTGTTGTTACCACACAAAACGCTCAGAACCCACTAGCACAGCCTCCTGCCAAGAAACCATATGCTGGTACTGCACCTCACTGCAATCGGTGCAACAGTCATCATGCGGCTCAACAAATATGTAAACAGTGCACCACTTGTGGTAAACTTGGCCACACGGCCAACATTTGTCGATTGGGTCCGAATCCAGCTGCTCAGAATCCAGCACAAGCTCAGGGAAACGCTGCTAGACCTCCATTCCCATCTGGTTCATGTTATAACTGCGGAGAGATGGGTCATTTCCGGAACAACTGCCCGAAACTGGTGAACGCGAATGCGAATGCAAATGCAAATCCCGCTCGTGGACGAGCATACAACTTGAACGCTAACGAGGCTCGTGCTGACAACGAGGTTGTTAACGGTACGTTCCTTGTTAACCATCAACCTGCATCTGTACTTTTCGATTCTGGTGCCGATAGAAGTTTTATATCGTTAACTTTTGAGCCTTTACTTGCGATACCTAGAACCAAACTAAGGAAACCCTTATCTGTTGAAGTTGCTACTGGTGAACCTCTTGTACTCGATTCTGTCATTCGCGATTGTCAATTAAACCTCGATAACCATCTTTTTCCTATTGACCTCACACCGATGCAACTTGGAAGTTTCGATATTATCGTAGGAATGGAGTGGTTAACTAAACATCATGCTGAGGTGGTTTGTTTCGTTAAGATTGTTCGTATTCCTCTTTCGTCTGGTGAAGTTCTAGAAGTTCGTGGCGAGAAACCATCTAGTGGTTTGAAATTCATGTCGTGTACTAAAGCCCAAAGTTATTTACGAAAAGGATATGTGGCCTTTCTGGCACATGTCACAGAGGAGAAAGGCAAGAGCAAAAGTATTCAAGATATTCCGATTGTTCGCGATTATCCAGAGGTGTTTCCTGATGAACTGCCTGGTTTACCTCCAGTTTGTCAAGTCGAGTTTCATATTGATCTTGTACCCGATGCCAATCCGATTGCTAAAGCACCTTATCGTCTTGCACCGTCTGAGATGCAAGAGTTGTCAAAACAGCTTCAAGAGTTATCTGACAAAGGATTCATCCGTCCGAGCTATTCCCCTTGGGGCGCTCCAGTCCTGTTTGTGAAAAAGAAAGATGGATCTTTCAGAATGTGTATCGATTATCGTGAGCTCAACAAGCTCACCATCAAGAATCGATATCCCCTACCACGAATAGATGATCTCTTTGATCAGCTGCAAGGTGCTACATGTTTTTCCAAGATCGATCTGCGTTCTGGGTATCATCAGCTTCGTGTACTCGAAAAATATATTCCCAAAACTGCTTTCTGCAAGAGATATGGTCACTACGAGTTCACTCTCATGCCTTTTGGCTTGACGAATGCCCCAGCTGTTTTCATGGACTTAATGAATAGGGTCTGTAAACCTTATTTAGACAAGTTCATCATTGTGTTCATTGACGACATTCTTATTTATTCGAAGTCTCGAGCCGATCACGAACAACACCTTCGTCTGACAATGGAACTCCTGAAGAAGGAACAACTTTTTGCCAAATTTTCCAAATGTGAATTCTGGCTTAAGGAAGTTCAGTTTTTGGGCCATATTGTCAACGAGCAGGGTATCCATGTGGATCCTTCAAAAATCGCAGCTATTAAGGATTGGAACACACCTACTACACCCACAGAAGTTCGCTCTTTTCTTGATCTTGCTGGATATTACTGACGATTTATCGCGAACTTCTCAAAAATCGTGGTTCCTCTCACTACTTTGACTCAAAAGAATAAACCTTTTGAGTGGGGACCCAAACAAGAGGAAGCTTTCCAAACGCTAAAACGAAAACTCTGTGATGCTCCTGTCTTATCTTTACCCGATGGAAACGATGATTTTGTTGTCTATTGTGACGCATCGAACCTAGGCCTTGGTTGTGTTCTTATGCAATGAGGTAAGGTTATAGCTTATGCGTCAAGACAATTGAAAATTCACGAGAAGAACTACACCACTCATGATCTTGAGTTAGGTGCTGTGGTTTTTGCACTCAAAATCTGGAGACACTATCTTTATGGCCCGAAATGTGTGGTTTTCACAGACCACAAAAGTCTCCAACACATTTTCAATTAGAAGGATCTAAACATGAGACAACGATGCTGGGTTGAACTCTTAAACGATTACGACTGCGAGATTCGCTTCCATCCTGGTAAGGCGAATGTCGTAGCCAATGCGCTAAGTCGAAAGGAACGAGTCAAGCTTCATTTTGTTCGCACTCTATCCGATATCCAATCACGTGTCTCTCAAGCTCAACATACTTGTGTTACACTAGACTTGATGGGTAAGAAATTACCATGTCAACTAGAGCTTAAACTCGAAACGAAAGACGATGGGTTACTCTATTTCAAAGATCGTTTGTGGATTCTGAAACAAGATGATATTCGCACTTTAGTGATGGACGAATCTCATAAGTCTCGTTATTCTATCCATCCTGGTGCCGACAAAATGTACAAAGATCTTCGTACTCAGTACTGGTGGCCTGGTATGAAGAAGGATATTACCTTATATGTATCGAAATGCCTAACTTGTCTCAAAGTCAAGGCTGAACACCAACGACCATCTGGTTTGCTTGTACAACCAGATATACCGGTTTAGAAGTGAGAGAACATTGCGATGGATCTTATCACAAAGTTACCGCGCACATCTAGAGGTCATGATGCCATTTGGGTAGTCATTGATCGCCTTACGAAGTCAGCTCACTTTATACCGATTCGCGAGGATCTATCTGCCGATAAACTTGCCAAGATTTATGTTGATGAGATTGTGTCTCGACATGGTGTTCCTTTGGATATCATTTCTGACCGTGATGCTCGATTCTCATCTCACTTTTGGAAGACCATGCAATCTGCTATGGGAACCCAACTAAATCGGAGCACTGCTTATCATCCCCCAAACAGATGGGCAATCCGAGAGGACGATACAAGCATTGGAGGATATGCTAAGAGCATGTGTGATAGACTTTGGTGGTAATTAGGATTCTCAACTACCGTTGGTCGAGTTCTCTTACAATAATAGTCATCATACTAGCATTAATATGGCACCGTTCGAAGCTTTATACGGTCGAAAATGTCGTTCACCTATCTGTTGGAATGAGATCGGTGAAGCGCTTACTGGACCTGAGCTCATTCTGGAAACAAGAGACAAAGTTAAGAAAATTCACGATAATCTTCTGATAGCTAGAAGCCGTCAAAAGAGTTATGCGGATATGCGACGCAAGCCCTTGGAATTTCAAGTCGGAGATCATGTCCTACTCAAGGTATCCCCTTGGAAGGGAGTGGTGAGATTTGGGAAGAAAGGAAAACTTGCACCACGACACGTTGGACCATTTAAGATTGTTGAAAGAATCGGAAAGGTTGCCTATCAACTTGAGCTACCTCCTAAACTTGGGAATATCCACCCAACATTCCACGTGTACAATTTATGAAAGTGTTTAGCCGATACTGATCTTCACATTCCACTCGACGAAATTCAAGTTGATGACACGATGCACTTTGTCGAGAAACCAGTGAAGATAATGGACCGTGAAGTCAAGCGAATGAAGAACAAGCGAATACGATAAGTCAAAGTTCGCTGGGAGTCCAAACATGGCCCAGAGTTTACTTGGGAACGTGAGGACCAAATGAAAGCGAAATATCCACATTTGTTTTCACAAGTTTCCTCGAGTTAAAATTTCGGGACGAAATTTCCTAAAGTAGAGGAGACTGTGACAATTGTGCTTTGTAAACGATGAATGATGTAAAACAATATCAATTATCAATAAAACGATGTGTTTTGGTCTCTATATTTGTGTTTGACAATTTTACGTTTTGATTCTAGTTCGATTTCAAGCTCTAAATCGCTTTCTGGAAAGTTATACGCAAACCGTTACGTAAACGTAATCAGTTTAACGCGACAAACACTCCGGAAGACTGATATATGCTTAACATACCTTAAATAACCTTTACATAACTTAGAAATAAGTTTCGAAGGGTTTGGTATGCCAAAAACAAGTTTATTCTATCACAGGGACTATTTGCGACAAACTGCGAAAGTCTGCCGATTCGTATAGCAACGAACATTTCAGAACATGATCATAAGCTAAACATACCCTAAATATCCTTTACATAGCTTAGAAATAGGCTTTGTGGGGTTCGGTATGCGAAAATGCGCTTATTTGATCAATAGGGACTAAAAGCGTCAAAAAGTGCATAAGTTTGCATTTACGCGCATATCTTACGTTCTGAACATATCCGACATCCAAAAATTTTTGTAATCATAGAAATATTTTATTTTAGTGACTGGAATGCAAAAATACGTCTCGTCGAACAATTTGGATCCTTTTCGCGTCCGTTCGAGTTTTCGTCGTAATTAACTGAATAACGTGACCGTACGGCCAAACGAACCGACATTCGAGATGTTTTCAAGCATATTTTATGTTCCCTATGCTTTAACATCATTGTAGAGCCTTGAAATGAGGTTAACGGGGCTTAAATGCATCAAAAACTGAGTTTTATGCATGCAGGGACCAAAACTGTCAATTCTGGAAAGTTGGTCACGGGGCGCGAAGGCCTGTGCCTATGTCTACGCGGGGCGTGACAGATGGTGCTGGCAGAAACATTGAATCTGGTTAAACAGCCTGTTCTCATGGTTTTTAATCCTAGTTTTAGCATACTATGGACTTGTTTATGTGCTCCCCAAGTATTTAAAACTATGGGCAACATGTGTATGGCCAAGATCAAGCTTTGATCTACTCAAAAACACATGTAATCATGCTAATGATTCAAGAATTCCTATAAATACCCATCACTTTTGCCATTTTCATTTGCTCATTCATCTCAAATCAGCTCTAAGTTGAAGCTCTCACTTGTTGAAGGCTTCATACCTGAGTTTTCTTGTTCTATCTCCAAGCTTGGACCCTTTGTAAGCTTCTTTCATGCTTGTTTATGCTTTTCAAGCATGAAAGTCAAACAGTGTTTGACTTTCTGCTTTGACCATGAATTGGTCAAGACAAAGTTCGTTGAACTTTGCAACGTGAGCGTAATCACGATGGTTATAGTCCCTTGTGACTACACCTACTGATTACCACGTTAATTAGTTGAAGTGACGAGTCAAAGTTTCGGTCAAAATGCCGATTATGCGCAATTTGCGAAGAAGCTATTTTCGGGTATCAAAACACTTTGTTTCGATATCAAACATGTTTTCTAACTTAGTTAAACATGTTTTAACATGTTTAACTCGTCACTTTTAGTCTAGTGCTTGTATAGGGTTAAAGTAGCGTAGACTACCTTAACGGGTCATAACTGGTCGTAAGCACTTAGGATAGGTTCTGATTTAGAATGTAGGCTTTGTTAAACCATATCACATGAGTTCCAATACTCATTTGGTTTACGAGACCTCATTCTACCCGATCTCCCGATTTAGGTGTCGATTTATTAACATAGCTGTGACACCCTGACCGGAGGCGGAAAAGTCAAGGGCATCACGAAACATGGCAGAATGCATTTGAGCACATGATGATTAAATTAAGTTGAAATATAGTTTAGATTCAATTAAAGAGATTGCATTCACATCCGAGTAAATAAGAGTACATAAACAAAATACATCATAACAAATTGTTTCACAAATGATAGATTCGGATTTAATCTAAGGCATAAATCTTGATCAATCCTATATGAAATATTCTTGCAAATCATAGCATCAAACATTGTCACCTGAAACATATGTTAGAAAAATATTGGGTCAACAAACGGTTGAGTGAATTCATAGGTTTTGATAGGCAAAAATAACAATGTGATATGAAAATGGTTTAACACTGTGGCATGTGATATGTCTTTAAGCAAAAGAGTAATACAAGTAGTCACTTGGTGGTACATTCAAACCTTCGTTATGACGTAACACGGGTCTATCACCACACTTCCAAAAAGTTTCACATGAGTATCAACAACAACAATTGCAACAAATAGTTTCACTGGAAGTGAGATGGGGCGTCACACCTATAGCGCTATAATATAACCGTTGGGCTTTTGCAAGTTAATGAACGTAAACGCGTTAAAGCAACAACAACAAGTATTAAGCAAATGCGAGGACAATCGGGGGAACCACAAATAGCAAATAAGTTTGTATCACATCGTATCATATGTTTCAACCCAAAAATAATTGTAAAAAGGGACTATGAACTCACCTTGATTGCGGGTAAGTCCAAACACGTATGTAATTGTAAGAGTTTTTGGAAACAAGATTCCACGTCACTCTAATTGATTGAACATGCAACAATATAGAATGTGTATCAACAATAATGTTTAATTGAATAAGCGGAAATCCTAAATCTATAGGATTCGGTAGGGTTTTGTCTAAACGGTAACTATGTTGTTTGGATAACCTAACAAGAGGACTTGGAAAATGAATATGATATAAAGAAATTATTTATGAAAAATATTTATTTAACATAAATAATATAATTGCAAAAATATATAATTGATTTAATATATCATTTGTAAAAATAAATCAAATATAATTAACTTGTATAATTAAACAACATAGTTAAATAATTGATTATAACCAAAATATTTACAAGTGATATTATTAATTTATAAAAATTATAAATTAATTTAGATGACTAAATATATATTTAAAATGGTATATGATAAATATATTGCTTAAAAGATTAAATATGATAATTATATAACTAATTATCAAAATAATTATATTAAAACAGAATAATTAAAATTAATAATTTTAATTATTGAACTTGAATATTACTGATCTAAAATAAATAATATAGCCCTGGATTCATTTTTAATAATTAAAATGAATTAATTTGTTTAAAATATCAATGAATAAGTTTGTATAAGTTTAATTATCTAAATAATTAAATATAATAAAAATTCAGATTCTAAGTTTATATAAACTCAGTAATAAGTCTAAAATAATTTTGGATATATAGTTACATAATTTAATTACAGTTAGGGAGTCTTCCCCCAAGTTCGGAAACAGCGAAACTCCGCAGCTACAGACAAGACGGCTATGATTGAGATGGGAGCCTAAATTAAATTATATTCATAAGTATTAAAACTGATTTAATTATATAAATATCAAAATTATATAAAATATCAGTAACAATATTATTTTTGTAAAGTTTATCACTTAAAATAATTATCATAAAAATTTCAGTATTTATTTCTTGAAAATTGATTTATTATGAATTATTTAATAATAAACTGTTTTAATATCATAAAAATTAGTTTTATAAATAAATTGACTAACTTTATATTTTTAATAAAAGTAACAGTGTCTAATAATGTTATAAAAATTATTGAAATGTTAAAAGTATTAAAAATAAAAGGAATAAAAAGGTTTGATTGTCCCCGGATTCGAACCCGGGTCAACCTGGTTGCAACAAACAGACATAACCACTGGGCCAGGCCTGGTGGTTATGTTTAGTTTTAGTTTAAATAGAATAAATACAGAAATGAAATTGGTCATCTTCCCCAATTATACAATCAGAGTCAAACAGAAAAGTCAACCATCAAAATTAACGGGCATTCCTATGTTGTATCGAAATTAACTTTAAGGAATCATTATACAAGCATAATTGAACAAATTGACTAGATAAAACTAACCGGTATCGACTGAAATGGTTTATCGGCTAATTCCGGCGACTGTAAACTCCGGCGAAGTTGCAGACGACTTGTTTCGAAGTATTAGAGGAATGTGATGGGTGTAAGAGGTTCATGGGAGTCTGAGGGACTTATATAGCATTCCAATTCGATCTCAGATTCGACAAACAGTAGTGGATTGTACTACTTTTAATTTTTAAAATATATCCTGGTTATTGTCCGTTTAATGCGTTCTAAGTGCGAATTGTTTAAGGAAAAGAATTATAATCATAATGGGTCAGGTTAAAAGTGATGAAGAAAGTGGAAAAATTCAATTTTGGTCGGATTTGGTGGGTTTTGGTCGAGATCCGCGACCTGTTGTTCTGTATATATATATATATACTGATCTGTTTTAATGAGTATATATATATAATATAATCTATATTATAACACATCCCAACTGGTAGACCAGTTGGTTTGTGCGCGTGCTTTGTTTGCGGGAAGGCGCGGGTTCGAGTCCCGTCCTTGTTCGGTTCAATGGAATTAAAACCTTTTTAATTTCTGAATTTAATTAATAATTATAATAATCCTAATAAGTGTATAAAAGAATTAAAAACTATAATATATCAGCTCCTATTAGGAGGATAAACTGGTTAAGACGTTACGGTTCTAAACGAGAGATCACGAGTTCGAATCCCACAAGGGCCGGTTCTTTAAAGAAGACCCCCTTTTTACCGAATTTTTGAATATTTACACTTTGGTCCCTGAAGTTTCAAAAATTGACACAAATAGTCCCTGTACTGTTCAGTTAAGTATGCTAACTGAGTTAATGTTTAAAGAAGGAAACCTTTATAAAAGGACTAACACAGTTAGGGTTTTCAGTTTATATAAGTTTAAAAATAACAGTTTTGGTCCCTATAGTTTAAGTTTAAGAAAATGACCATTTGAACCCTAGACGCTTTCTAGAGGTGTGGGATATTCATGGAGACTCAATGCAGAATGATGGAGGCTAATATTATTGTTTTAGTTTGATAGTTTGTGTTCTAGATCATAGACTAGTGGTTTTTTGAGTTGTTTTTTGGATGTTGTTGCTGTTTTCGGCTTGTCTACTATCATGGGGGTATGTCCCATGTTAGAACTAGTATGGGTGTTCCATACTACTTGGTTTTTTTGTTTGTGAATATATAGAATCATCGGGGTAACCTTTTACCCAAAAAAAAAAAAAACTAGACTTTTTAAAACAATTTATATATCTTTATTTCTTTTATAAAATAAGTTTCAAAAATGATACAAAGGACCCTAAACTTGTAGTTTGCAAAATTGCACTTTTAACCCTTGTACTTATATAGTTTCAAAAATGACAATTTAGCCCATGGACTTGTACTTTCAAATAATTACGGATTTTAGTCCTTGAACTTAAAAAGTAATAGATTTCAAGCAGGTTTTAAAAAATGTCAAATAGGTCCCTTAACTAGTAGTTTCACAAGTAGTCACAATAAACCCTTATAGTTTATGTAACCGTGTTTAATAGCATAAAAACTCAACAAATTTGAAATTGTTTCACGTGTTTGTATCGGTATGAGCACAAAGCAAGTAGGATCAAATAAGTTTCATTCCAAATACGGTAATTGTTACAATGCAAGTCAAAACAAATACAAGTGCGAAAACCAAGATGGTTACAGTCTCCCCTACTTTTGAGAATTTCGTCTCGAAATTGGTGTAGGAGATTCTTTTGCAAAGAGATGCAGATACTTGGTCTTTATATCATCCTCACGTTCCCAACGTACCTTAACGATAGGTATGCGGCTTCGTCTTAGTTTCTTCACTTCGCGGTCCATGATTTCTACCGGTTTTTCAACAAAGTGCACGGAGTCGTCGATGCGAATGTCGTCGAGTGGTACATGATGGTTTTAATCAACAAGACACATTCTGAGATTGGAGACATGAAAGGTAGGATGAACGTTGTTGAGTTCAGGAGGTAACTCAAGTTTGTAGGCTACTTTACCAATCTTTTCGATGATCTTAAAAGGACCAACATATCGTGGAGCTAGTTTACCTTTCTTTCCAAAGCGTACAATACCTTTCCAAGGAGAGACCTTGAGAAGTACCATCTCACCGACTTAGAATTCAAGGGGTTTGCGTCGTTTATCAGCATAACTCTTTTGACGACTTCTAGCCACTGTAAGGTTGTCACGAATTTTAAAGATCTTGTCAGTCGTTTCTTGGATTAGTTCAGGACCAGTGATTTGTGCCTCAGTAATCTCGTTCCAACAAACAGGAGAACGACACTTGCGACCATAGAGAGCTTCAAAAGGCGCCATCTCAAGACTGGAGTGGTAACTATTGTTATAAGAGAATTCAATCAAGGGTAGATGTGAATCCCAATTACCACCAAAATCTATAACGCAAGCTCGTAACATATCCTCAAGGGTTTGAATGGTTCGTTCAGACTGACCATCAGTTTGAGGGTGATAAGCTGTGCTGAGATTTAGTCGAGTTCCCAAAGCAGATTGCATAGTTTCCCAAAAACGAGAGGTAAAATGGCCATCACGATCAGAAATAATGTTCAAGGGCACACCATGACGAGCAACAATCTCGTCAAGGTAGAGTTTAGCAAGTTTAGCAACAGAGTAATCTTCTCAGATTGGCAAAAAGTGAGCTGATTTGGTTAGACGGTCAACGATCACCCAAATGCTGTCATAACCTCGAGAAGTGCGTGGCAACTTGGTTACGAAATCCATAGCAATTTCCTCCCATTTCCACACAGGAATCTCGGGTTGTTCAAGTAATCCAGAAGGTCGTTGGTGTTCAGCTTTAACCTTCAAACATGTGAGGCATTTGGACACGTAGAGAGCAACATCCTTTTTGATTCCGGGCCACCAGTAAAGGTTTCGAAGATCCATGTACATCTTGTCCGCACCGGGATGAATAGAATATCGGGACTTGTGGGCTTCGTCCATCAAGAATGTACGAAGGTTGTTACGATTAGGAACCCACAGATGGTTTTTGAAATGTCGTAAGCCATCTTCTTTGGTCTCTAGAAGGAGATCAAGTTTATGATGTAATTCAGTAAGCAAATCACCGCTGGCCACAACATCTTACTGAGCTTGGAGAATACGGGTTTGGATGTCAGAATGGATTTGTATGCTATGAAGTTGAATGCATAGTTTCAAAAATGATACAAAGGACCCTAAACTTGTAGTTTGCAAAATTGCACTTTTAACCCTTGTACTTATATAGTTTCAAAAATGACAATTTAGCCCATGGACTTGTACTTTCAAATAATTACGGATTTTAGTCCTTGAACTTAAAAAGTAATAGATTTCAAGCAGGTTTTAAAAAATGTCAAATAGGTCCCTTAACTAGTAGTTTCACAAGTAGTCACAATAAACCCTTATAGTTTATGTAACCGTGTTTAATAGCATAAAAACTCAACAAATTTGAAATTGTTTCACGTGTTTGTATCGGTATGAGCACAAAGCAAGTAGGATCAGTTTCATTCCAAATACGGTAATTGTTACAATGCAAGTCAAAACAAATACAAGTGCGAAAACCAAGATGGTTACAGTCTCCCCTACTTTTGAGAATTTCATCTCGAAATTGGTGTAGGAGATTCTTTTGCAAAGAGATGCAGATACTTGGTCTTCATATCATCCTCACGTTCCCAACGTACCTTAACGATAGGTATGCGGCTTCGTCTTAGTTTCTTCACTTTGCGGTCCATGATTTCTACCGGTTTTTCAACAAAGTGCACGGAGTCGTCGATGCGAATGTCGTCGAGTGGTACATGATGGTTTTCATCAACAAGACACATTCTGAGATTGGAGACATGAAAGGTAGGATGAACGTTGCTGAGTTCAGGAGGTAACTCAAGTTTGTAGGCTACTTTACCAATCTTTTCGATGATCTTAAAAGGACCAACATATCGTGGAGCTAGTTTACCTTTCTTTCCAAAGCGTACAATACCTTTCCAAGGAGAGACCTTGAGAAGTACCATCTCACCGACTTAGAATTCAAGGGGTTTGCGTCGTTTATCAGCATAACTCTTTTGACGACTTCTAGCCACTGTAAGGTTGTCACGAATTTTAAAGATATTGTCAGTCGTTTCTTGGATTAGTTCAGGACCAGTGATTTATGCCTCAGTAATCTCGTTCCAACAAACAGGAGAACGACACTTGCGACCATAGAGAGCTTCAAAAGGCGCCATCTCAAGACTGGAGTGGTAACTATTGTTATAAGAGAATTCAATCAAAGGTAGATGTGAATCTCAATTACCACCAAAATCTATAACGCAAGCTCGTAACATATCCTCAAGGGTTTGAATGGTTCATTCAGACTGACCATCAGTTTGAGGGTGATAAGCTGTGCTGAGATTTAGTCGAGTTCCCAAAGCAGATTGCATAGTTTCCCAAAAACGAGAGGTAAAATGGCCATCACGATCAGAAATAATGTTCAAGGGCACACCATGACGAGCAACAATCTCGTCAAGGTAGAGTTTAGCAAGTTTAGCAACAGAGTAATCTTCTCAGATTGGCAAAAAGTGAGCTGATTTGGTTAGACGGTCAACGATCACCCAAATGCTGTCATAACCTCGAGAAGTGCGTGGCAACTTGGTTACGAAATCCATAGCAATTTCCTCCCATTTCCACACAGGAATCTCGGGTTGTTCAAGTAATCCAGAAGGTCGTTGGTGTTCAGCTTTAACCTTCAAACATGTGAGGCATTTGGACACGTAGTCGTTTAGAAGTTCAATCCATCTACGTTGGCGCATGTTTAAATCCTTCTGATCAAAGATGTGTTGGAGACTTTTGTGATCAGTGAAAATCACACATTTTGTACCATAAAGATAGTGTCTCCAGATTTTGAGAGCGAAGATTACGGCACCCAATTCAAGATCATGGGTAGTGTATCTCTTTTCATGGTCCTTCAGTTATCGAGATGCATAGGCTATGACTTTGTCTCGTTGCATGAGGACGCAGCCTAAGCCAAGTTTGGAAGCATCACAATACACCACGAAATCGTCGTTACCATCGAGGAGAGTCAGAATAGGAGCATCACAAAGTTTCTGTTTAAGAATTTGGAAAGCTTCATTTTGTTTTGGTCCCCACTCAAAAGGTTTACCCTTGTGAGTTAAAGGCGTAAGCGGAACAACAAGTTTGGAAAAATTGGCAATGAAACGTCGATAATACCCAGCTAAACCAAGGAAAGAACGGATTTCAGTTGGAGTGGTAGGAGCACTCCAATTCTTTATGGCTTCAATCTTCGTAGGATCAACATGAATTCCTCTGTTGTTTATGATGTGTCCCAAAAATTGAACTTCCTTAAGCCTGAATTCGCATTTCGAGAATTTGGCATAAAGCTGTTCTTTCTTTAGGAGGTCTAAGATCAATCAAAGGTGATTCTCATGATCAGCTTTGGTTTTGGAATAGATAAGAATGTCATCAATGAAAACAATGACAAATTTATCTAGGTAGGGCTTGCAAACACGGTTCATTAAATCCATGAAGACCGCAGGGGCATTGGTTAAACCAAATGGCATAACGGTGAACTCATAGTGACCGTAGCGTGTGCGAAAAGCGGTTTTAGGAATGTCGTCTTCAAAAATGCGTAGTTGGTGATAACCAGAGCGTAAGTCGATCTTTGAGAAGCAAGTGGCACCTTGTAATTGATCGAAGAGATCATCAATGCGAGGCAGGGGATAACGGTTTTTGATGGTGAGTTTGTTCAGCTCACGGTAATCGATACACATACGCATGGAACCATCTTTCTTCTTGACGAACAAAACTGGAGCTCCCCAAGGAGAAAAACTGGGGCGAATGAAACCTTTGTCAGAAAGCTCTTGAAGTTGGTTAGCAAGTTCTTGCATTTCCGAAGGTGCAAGATGATAGGGAGATTTGGCAATAGGATTAGCACCAGGAACAAGATCGATACGAAATTCTACTTGACGCACGGGAGGTAAGCCAGGTAGATCATCGGGAAAAACTTCAGGAAAATCTCGAATGATTGGAATATCTTTAATGTTCTTGGTTTCTTCCTTCTTCACCCCCACGTGGGCTAGGAAAGCCACGTAGTTCTTGCGCAAATACTTCTGAGCTTGGACGCAAGATATGAGGTTGAGACTTCTATAGGGTCCTTCCCCATAGACCTTCAGAACTTCACCAGACGGCAATGGTAAACGAACGAATTTATCATGGCAAACAACTTCGGCATGATTTGGAGCTAACCAATCCATGCCTACTATGATATCAAAACATCAAAGTTTCATGGGAATAAGGTTGATCGGAAAAACATGGCCATGAAGTTCAAGTTTACATTTGGTAATGACAGAATTTAACACAGAGTGATCGCCACTAGCTACTATAACTTCAAATGATTCACTCAGTTTTGTACGTGGTAAGGCAAGCAAAGGTTCAAACTCAAGTGAAACAAAACTCCTATTTGCACCCGGATCAAACAAAACAGAAGCATAGCGATTGTTAACGAGAAACGTACTGTTGACGACATCATTTGCGGCACGAGCCTCACTGACATTCAGGTTGAATGCACGACCTCTAGCAGGTTGAGCATTTGCAAGTTTGGGACATTCCCGTTTGAAGTGATTCGGATCACCGTAATTGAAGCAAGTTCCAACGGGATAACGAGGTGGTGCAGCAGTTTGAACAGCAGGAGGAGCAACAGCTTGATGTGTACGGCATGTGGCTGCAAGATGACCAAAGCGCCCACAACTTGTGCACTGTTAACAAGTAAAACGGGCTTGATGATGGTAGTTACAACGGTTGCATAACGGTGCTTCACCAACATATGGCTTCTTGGCAGGAGGAGTCTGGTTGGCGGGAGCAGGAGTTGTAATGGCAAAGTTTCTGACTACTTTGCGTTTGTTTGCATTCCTGGTTTTCCTCGAAGATTGGGCTCCATCATTTGCCGCTTTGATAGTGTCGGATGCAGCTTTGGATGGTGTCTTCTTGTCGCTCTTTCGGGATAAGTTCCATTCCTTGACTTGAGCATCCGTCAAGATAGCAGAGAGTTCATAAGCGTCTCAAAGTGTGGCTGGTCTGCTTCCAGTCACTATGTGCTTGATGCAACTAGGCAGTCCACTAATGAATTTCTCGATCAAGCGATCGGGAGTTAGGTTTGTGGGACAGAGGATGCACAATTCTTCGAACCGGTTTATATAAGCGCGGTTTTCTCCACTATCTTGTTTAAGGTCCTGGAACTCATCTTCCAGTGCTTTCATTTCGTTTCACGGGCAGAATTTCTTTAACATGAGAACTTTCAATTCTTCCCAGGTCAAAGCCATAGCAACTTCGGCTGTGCGATCCTTCATGATTCCATTCCACCAAGTTAACGCCCTCTTTTGGAAGACGCTAGAAGCAAATTCGACTTTGCGTTCATTTGTACACTGATTATGGCGGAATGTATTCTCCATACTTTCGGTCCATTGAAGGAGTCCAGTAGCACCTTCATTCCCCGTAAACTTAGTGGGGTGGCAAGAGTTGAATTGTTTGAAGTTGCATGGAGTGTCATGATGGTTTCCGTTGGTTCTATTGCTACTTTGCCCATTGGTGGCTTGAGAAAGTTGTGTTACAAGGTCGGGAAGTATTGCAGCTATCTGTTGAGCAAGAAGAGCTGCCATTTCTGCGTTCGGGACATTGTCTTGTGGCGCACGTCGAGGAGGCATCTACACGAGGTAGGTAAAACATAAGATCATGGTGGTTTCATAATGGGATAAAGTAGTTTCATAAAATCAATGAGGATAAGAGAAAATACGTAACAAGATGGATATCATTTATTCCACGAATAAACGACATCAATGACAAGTCAAAGTAGTTGGGTTCTTATAACTTAGTGAAGTCATGCTTTAGCCTATAAGTGGACACTCATCCAAAGAATTCCCAGGTAAGCACTACTGGTTCCTCGAGTTGGAATTTATACGAAGTGCTTGCCTAGACAGAAAACCCCGAATACAGGCATCCACCCTTCCAGATTGCACGAGTTCGTTATTAGAGCCCAAGACTTTGATGAGAATTTAAAAATCAGAAGAGGTTTTGAAAATAATCACCTAAGGATAGGTGATGAGCATTTGTAAAATCTAAAGATGAGATCCGTGGTGACGAGGCATTGGTTACAAAAGATAAGGATAGGGATGAAGACAAAGGCAAAGATAACGGAAGAGTTTGCTAATGGAAAGTGTCCTAGGTAAGTTATAGTCTAGGTCAAAGTATTACTAATAACCTAAATCCCTATAACCATGGCTCTGATACCAATCTATGACACCCTGACCGGAGGCGGAAAAGTCAAGGGCATCACGAAACATGGCAGAATGCATTTGAGCACATGATGATTAAATTAAGTTGAAATATAGTTTAGATTCAATTAAAGAGATTGCATTCACATCCGAGTAAATAAGAGTACATAAACAAAATACATCATAACAAATTGTTTCACAAATGATAGATTCGGATTTAATCTAAGGCATAAATCTTGATCAATCCTATATGAAATATTCTTGCAAATCATAGCATCAAACATTGTCACCTGAAACATATGTTAGAAAAATATTGGGTCAACAAACGGTTAAGTGAATTCATAGGTTTTGATAGGCAAAAATAACAATGTGATATGAAAATGGTTTAACACTGTGGCATGTGATATGTCTTTAAGCAAAAGAGTAATACAAGTAGTCACTTGGTGGTACATTCAAACCTTCGTTATGACGTAACACGGGTCTATCACCACACTTCCAAAAAGTTTCACATGAGTATCAACAACAACAATTGCAACAAATAGTTTCACTGGAAGTGAGATGGGGCGTCACACCTATAGCGCTATAATATAACCGTTGGGCTTTTGCAAGTTAATGAACGTAAACGCGTTAAAGCAACAACAACAAGTATTAAGCAAATGCGAGGACAATCGGGGGAACCACAAATAGCAAATAAGTTTGTATCACATCGTATCATATGTTTCATCCTAAAAATAATTGTAAAAAGGGACTATGAACTCACCTTGATTGCGGGTAAGTCCAAACACGTATGTAATTGTAAGAGTTTTTGGAAACAAGATTCCACGTCACTCTAATTGATTGAACATGCAACAATATAGAATGTGTATCAACAATAATGTTTAATTGAATAAGCGGAAATCCTAAATCTATAGGATTCGGTAGGGTTTTGTCTAAACGGTAACTATGTGGTTTGGATAACCTAACAAGAGGACTTTGAAAATGAATATGATATAAAGGAATTATTTATGAAAAATATTTATTTAACATAAATAATATAATTGCAAAAATATATAATTGATTTAATATATCATTTGTAAAAATAAATCAAATATAATTAACTTGTATAATTAAACAACATAGTTAAATAATTGATTATAACCAAAATATTTACAAGTGATATTATTAATTTATAAAAATTATAAATTAATTTAGATGGCTAAATATATATTTAAAATGGTATATGATAAATATATTGCATAAAAGATTAAACATGATAATTATATAACTAATTATCAAAATAATTATATTAAAACAGAATAATTAAAATTAATAATTTTAATTATTGAACTTGAATATTACTGATCTAAAATAAATATTATAGCCCTGGATTCATTTTAAATAATTAAAATGAATTAATTTGTTTAAAATATCAATGAATAAGTTTATATAAGTTTAATTATCTAAATAATTAAATATAATAAAAATTCAGATTCTAAGTTTATATAAACTCAGTAATAAGTCTAAAATAATTTTGGATATATAGTTATATAATTTAATTACACTAAATTAAATTATATTCATAAGTATTAAAACTGATTTAATTATATAAATATCAAAATTATATAAAATATCAGTAACAACATTATTTTTGTAAAGTTTATCACTTAAAATAATTATCATAAAAATTTCAGTATTTATTTCTTGAAAATTGATTTATTATGAATTATTTAATAATAAACTGTTTTAATATCATAAAAATTAGTTTTATAAATAAATTGACTAACTTTATATTTTTAATAAAAGTAACAGTGTCTAATAATGTTATAAAAATTATTGAAATGTTAAAAGTATTAAAAATAAAAGGAATAAAAAGGTTTGGTTGTCCCCGGATTCAAACCCGGGTCAACCTGGTTGCAACAAACAGACATAACCACTGGGCCAGGCCTGGTGGTTATGTTTAGTTTTAGTTTAAATAGAATAAATACAGAAATGAAATTGGTCATCTTCCCCAATTATACAATCAGAGTCAAACAGAAAAGTCAACCATCAAAATTAACGGGCATTCCTATGTTGTATCGAAATTAACTTTAAGGAATCATTGTACAAGTTGCAGACGACTTGTTTCGAAGTATTAGAGGAATGTGGTGGGTGTAGGAGGTTCGTGGGAGTCTGAGGGACTTATATAGCATTCCAATTCGATCTCAGATTCGACAAACAGTAGTGGATTGTACTACTTTTAATTTTTAAAATATATCCTGGTTATTGTCCGTTTAATGCGTTCTAAGTGCGAATTGTTTAAGGAAAAGAATTATAATCATAATGGGTCAGGTTAAAAGTGATGAAGAAAGTGGAAAAATTCGATTTTGGTCGGATTTGGTGGGTTTTGGTCGAGATCCGTGACCTGTTGTTCTGTATATATATATATATATACAGATCTGTTTTAATGAGTATATATATATAATATAATCTATATTATAACACATCCCAACTGGTAGACCAGTTGGTTTGTGCGCGTGCTTTGTTTGCGGGAAGGCGCGGGTTCAAGTCCCGTCCTTGTCCGATTCAATGGAATTAAAACCTTTTTAATTTCTGAATTTAATTAATAATTATAATAATCCTAATAAGTGTATAAAAGAATTAAAAACTATAATCTATCAGCTCCTATTAGGAGGATAAACTGGTTAAGACGTCACGGTTCTAAACGAGAGATCACGAGTTCGAATCCCACAAGGGCCGGTTCTTTAAAGAAGACCCCCTTTTACCGAATTTTTGAATATTTACACTTTGGTCCCTGAAGTTTCAAAAATTGACACAAATAGTCCATGTACTGTTCAGTTAAGTATGCTAACTGAGTTACTGTTTAAAGAAGGAAACCTTTATAAAAGGACTAACACAGTTAGGGTTTTCAGTTTATATAAGTTTAAAAATAACAGTTTTGGTCCCTACAATTTAAGTTTAAGAAAATGACCATTTGAACCCTAGACGCTTTCTAGAGGTGTGGGATATTCATGGAGACTCAATGCAGAACGATGGAGGCTAATATTATTGTTTTAGTTTGATAGTTTGTGTTCTAGATCATAGTCTAGTGGTTTTTTGAGTTGTTTTTTGGATGTTGTTGCTGTTTTCGGCTTGTCTACTATCATGGGGGTATGTCCCATGTTAGAACTAGTATGGGTGTTCCATACTACTTGGTTTTTTTGTTTGTGAATATATAGAATCACCGGGGTAACCCTTTACCCAAAAAAAAAAAAAAAACCCTAGACTTTTTAAAACAATTTATATATCTTTATTTCTTTTATAAAATAAGTTTCAAAAATGATACAAAGGACCCTAAACTTGTAGTTTGCAAAATTGCACTTTTAACCCTTGTACTTATATAGTTTCAAAAATGACAATTTAGCCCATGGACTTGTACTTTCAAATAATTACGGATTTTAGTCCTTGAACTTAAAAAGTAATAGATTTCAAGCAGGTTTTAAAAAATGTCAAATAGGTCCCTTAACTAGTAGTTTCACAAGTAGTCACAATAAACCCTTATAGTTTATGTAACCGTGTTTAATAGCATAAAAACTCAACAAATTTGAAATTGTTTCACGTGTTTGTATCGGTATGAGCACAAAGCAAGTAGGATCAAATAAGTTTCATTCCAAATACGGTAATTGTTACAATGCAAGTCAAAACAAATACAAGTGCGAAAACCAAGATGGTTACAGTCTCCCCTACTTTTGAGAATTTCGTCTCGAAATTGGTGTAGGAGATTCTTTTGCAAAGAGATGCAGATACTTGGTCTTCATATTATCCTCACGTTCCCAACGTACAGTATGTTATGGTACCATAAGATCTGACAAATCCCGTTATCGAACTATCGCCATGGTTATGTGTGGGGATAATCTGGGTAACGACAAAACCTGATGATTGTTAACTTACCCTTTGGTGGTTTTTTAATACGAGTTGAACGATGGATGAGTTACGAAGGTTTAAATGTATTCAACGAGATGACCAAAAGTTAGTTTTCACAATTAAAACACGAACGATTGAAATGATTTGAACAATTTGAACGATTGGAACGATATGAACGATTTGAACGATTAAACGAGGGTTTATAACACAGACGAGTTAAACGAATTGAACGATTGGTTTTTGGTGTGTGATTAGATAACGGGACGGGTGTAATGTGATAAAAGCATGGTAGATACGCCACTGGTACTTCTTATATATAAGTGCTTTCATCGTATTACATTCCGTGGCGTTATTTAGTTCACTTGGACGAACGCTTTTAAACGATGACACGCAACGATGTTTACTATATGATATAAAACATACGAGTTTTATTACGAGAACGATTTATAATTTTGTTTACATAAACAAATGTTTTGGGTTAAGATTCATGGCAACGAAGTTTTATAAACTATAACCAACTTGTTTTGAGTTAGTTATTCATGTTGCAATACAAACACTTTTCAAAACAATGTTTTCAGTTATCGACTCTTGTAGTCGTACGAGTTATTGCAACATATATACAAGCCATGAATCTGACACACTCACAAAACCTATCTGCTCGCTGGCATTTCTTTGCTGACTTTATTTTCACATATGTTTCAGGTGGTGTTGTTTGATGATGTTGATTGTGACTAGGATGCATGCTCACATAGGACCAGACGAGGCCTTAGTGACTAAATAACAATGATAGATGATGTGGTTGTGTTTTATCTTTAATTTCAAGACAATGTTAATCACTTAATATTTGAATAAAACGAAAATTTTAATCCATGTGTTGTGAAACAATAATTCTGTCGCTCCACTCCCCGACGTGTGACAACCCTCACCAAACCAGGTATCCGTACAAATTAATTAATATTAAATTGCTGCTTAATTACTGTGCTTACTTGAAACTGTGCTTAAACTACTTACTGATTTCTGATACATACATACTTATGCATCACATTTTATACTGTCACACTATTATTTATACACTAACACCAGTGACAACCTTGATGCACAAAAAGCACAGTGAGCACACTATACGGGATACCCAGTAAACATGCTGACATAACCAGCATCAGGCAGACACTGCCTCTAAGGCTAGTATGAGCCGGGAATACATTGCTACACTGGTAGTGAGTGTAGGGCGGTGAGGATTGTAGAACTGCGTCACTAGGTGAGATTTATAGTGACCGGGTGTGCCTAAAACGTACTTTAAATACAAAATTCTGCGCTTTATTATAAAACTCAGCATTTTAAATTTCTAATACAGTGCAAAAACATTGCAGAACGGTCCCGTATATTTTCCTAAGTACCGGGAATAATTTATGTTACAAAATATATACATAAAGGACCTTTTGCGGTATAATTAAACATTTTAACGGAACGGTACTTAACCGTATAACCGGACATTACCCGGGGCACTAAAATTTTGTCAAATACTTTATTTTATTATTTATGGCTAGTCATGATCCCCGTATGCCATAACACCCGCCTAAAATAAATCAACTAACACATATCACATTACTTACACTTATACACTTTAGTCACAATATTTACATAATACCCCCCCCCCCCCCCCCAACGAATTTATTTCCCCAAGTGGGACCCCACATGTCATAACATCATACTCCCTATCTTCTTGCTTGGATTCAATGATCTAGTATTAAGTGTTTTGCTTGTCTATCTATCCAAGATATGTGAAGAATAAATAAAAGTAAGGTCCCTTATAAATGTACATCACTTCACAAGATTTTTGCAACCCATTTTCACCTAGCTCTCTCTCTCTATTCGGTTCTACTACAACCGAATCCACCACCACACTCCAACATTCATCACTTTCTTCATTTACTCATACCATTCAAGCTTTGAAGATCAAACATGGAAGGTGCAACTTGAAGGCATTGCAAGGGAGCATTGTTCTTGCTTGGTTCTACATCTTTTCTCATCATTTTTACACAAGATTCTTCCCTAGCTAGAGGCTAGTAGTGAGTTTCTTCATACTTGATCTCATCTTGTTCGAAAATTATGGCATTTAACATGTAGTATTGTTGTTTAAATCACTAGATTGCAAGAATATTAGAAAAATATGAAACATAAGTATGAACATAAAAATCTACGTAAAGGTTTACTTGTGTATGATTTATAAAGTGGAATCTCGTCGGGTTAAGGGTTGGATAACACATACTTGATATTTAAAAGTCGTTTTCTTGTTTAACCCGCTAATCGGACACTTATAACGCGATTTAATAACATCGAAATCACAAAACAGCATGCTGAGTCACTGTTTCAGCCGCCTTTAACAGGCTGTAAACGGACCTTAAAAACTCGAAAAACGGAATTTCAAAAGCCTAAATCGTGTCATTTCAAAAAACGAAGAAAATGGCGCTGGAATCGTATTTTTCTGATGTCGGTTACTATTTTAAAAATCTGTTTCCGTGACAGCAGCTAAGGCTGTTTGTTACTGCAGAAAATTGGGCTGTGTGTTTTCGATCACAACTTAAAACCTGAACCGAACCAGCCCCTGAAACTTTTATCAAAGATGAACACAGATGTATTTGTGACCCTCGAACTGGATTTTCGACAAACGGACTTACGAGGAATTTTTGGCGAATTATTCTGTAAACTGTGATCAGAATGTAACAAATCTGATCACAGTTCGGTAAACGATTTTCTATAAATTTTTGGTAATGATTTAGACCCCGAAATTTTTACACAATAATTTGTGGGTCGGTTATGACGTTCCACAAAAATTTGGGAATTTTTGGAATAAGTTAAGTAATTTATTTACACGTCCGAAAACAGTCCAGTTTTCACAAATTGAAACTGAATCGACAAGGGTAGTATTTTGCGTGTTAAAACGTAATGGTTGATTGTTGATGATTATGAGTTGATTTCAAAAAGAAAATGATGTGCGTATTAGCACGGACACTCCCGTTTTTAGGGGAAGTTCTGGCGAATTTTTCTAAAAATACCAAGACTTAGAAAAATTATTTTTCTATCGTGTATGTGAAACTTTATATCTCATAATTAAACCTCGCCTTGAGTTTTGACATAAAACTTTAAAGTGTTGGATAGGAGACTTGTAAATGTATTTTTTTTTAATACGTTAAGTCACCAAATACATAATACCTGTACGAATACCCCATCCTTGGGAAGGAATCTATTTATACGTTAACCAAGAAATTTAAACACGAAATAGTTGTCTAACTATTTCCCCAAGAACATTAAGACCCTAAGCTAAGGCACGTCCGCTCGTCTAATAGATATTAGCACGTTGTAGGTTGTCGTGCTGCAGACTGAGTTGATTTGCTGTTATTCGAGGACGCATTACTGTGAGTTCATGTCCCCCTTTTCTCTTAACTGTTTTCAGTTTTCTAAACTGCGGGGGTGAAATACATGTTACTATGATTACGAGTACTTTTACATGGTATGGTTAGCGTAAGGAGGGTTACTACTTAGATCATGTGAGTGGGTAGGTGATACTTAAGGCCATTAATCCTCATGGTAGGACCGAGGGACACAATGCGGTAGATCTATCTGGGTGTAGCGAGCCCAGCCCCAGGCCAAACAGTTAACGGACCTTGGGGTGACTATGTACCCGACGCACAAATCCGCTAGGTTTGAGTCTTCCTACTTGCACTTCACACATATCAATGGCCTTGCAAACCATTGGTGATCTCTTTTTCCTTATTTGCTACATACCAGGGTTTTTCTACTTACAAGGATTTTACATACTCACTTACGCATGAACTCGCTCAACATTGTGTTGATTTTTCCAACTTACATGTATTTCAGGGAACTAAGGATCTGGCCCGGTATGCTACGTTTTCCCGCTGTGTTAGAATTACAGGATCATCCATGTTTAGGGATTGCGACTTTTACCTGGACGAGTCGCAAGTCTTAAACAAATGTTATGTTATATTTTGGGGTTGTGTGTTAAGAACAAAGTTTTTATGTTGTAATTTCCGTTGCATGTGTCAACGTATTAAGACAATGTTGTGGTATTTTACTTAAATCAATGGATGATCTGCATGTTTTATTTTCATATAGCTTTGTTGTGATTAAGCTATGGTATTAAGAAGTCACACCAAATTAACCCACGCTTCCGCAAAGCCAGGGTGTGACAGCTTGGTATCAGAGCTCTGATCATAGCGAACTAGGATTCCTCCTCGAGTCTAGACTATGATCACTAGGGCTCTCACGAAAACATTTTTACACTGCATACCACTTAAAGTCCAGATCCAAACTGTTTTTACAAACAAATGTTGAGCACATTTTATTTGTTAATTATAGGCTCAGTCTGGGAGGCTGAGGCTCGGTCTGGGAGGCTGAGGTAGTTGTCTAGTGGGACTAGGGAGTCAGTCTGGGAGGCTGGGAGACTAGTGGGACTAGGGAGTCAGTCTGGGAGGCTGGGAGACTAGTGGGACTAGGGAGTCAGTCTGGGAGGCTGGGAGACTAGTCGGACTAGGGAGTCAGTCTGGGAGGCTGGGAGGCTAGTGGGACTAGGAGAGCTATTTGATTGCTTATTGGTGACTAATATGTTTATTTGACTATATGATTGATTATTTGTGCATATGTGTGTTTATATTACAAAATGTCATGCCTTCATCAGATACTGGAGAGTCGGACACTACAGATCCCATGGCCATAGTATCAGACGACATAGTTTCATCGGAGCACGAGGTGTACATTTCCGATACTACCAGCACAGACGATGACGACTTTCAGCCCTTTGCGCTGCCTGATGCCGTAGCAGAGCCTGCTGATGGCCATCTTGTTGGGGATTTGCCACTCGTGGAGATCCCTGTTCCTGTGCCCCTGGTCGTTTATCCCGTTTTTGATATGCCCCCGACGTTGTCTCTGACGACGATGTCGAACCATTAGAGGAGGACCCACTTGAGGGCGAGGCCCTATTGCTGCTGGTGATAGCCTACTGCTTGCTGACGCTCCTGCAGAGGAGGCTCATGCCCTTTCCCCTGTCCCAGACTCATTTGAGTCTATAACGTCCGCATCCTTGTATACACAGGGAGTGCAGCACCACTCACACGACGACGACCCGGATATGGCGTCATCCGCTGCACCTGCTCCTGCACACAGCTTTGAGATTGATCACGATATTGAGGATGATCCTGTTTTTCCACCTGGTTTTGATCCAGACCATGACATTGAGTTCATACACTTAGACCAGCCCTTGGAGGATCCTGTAACCCCTGTGTTTGTTGATCCAGCTGATTTTGAGATGGAGTTTGTTGATCCGGAGCCAGCCGTGGCCCCTGAGCCAGGCGTTGCTCCTGACCCCGCATTGGAGCATGACCCTGTTCATGCCGATGCACCTGCTGTTGCTCCTTGATTGATCATCTCCTTGGACGAGAGAAAATTTGGGGTAACTGTGCAAGACAATCTATTATTACGGGGGCCCACGTAATAACGGCTTGTAGTGCACAGAAATCCTGGTGGACTCTGCGGGCCAAGCTAATGAAAACCCATGTAGCAGGAAATGATTGAGAAGAGATGCTGTTCTAGGACTGGAATCCAGAAGCTTGAGGTGGAGTTCTGGAATTTGATAATGGTCGAACCAAAGATTCCTGAATACGTCCAGCGATCTCACGACTTGTCTAGGGTCGTCCCCTACTAAGTCATTGATGTTGTATGATACAGTTGTGTACTTGTAAACTTTACATTGTGGTCCCGATTTATGGCAATGCAATCGCAGTATTCTCATCACTTGTGATGTTTGATCTATTGTTTATGTTCTATGACATGAGATGTTATGCGGTTGATTTATTTATAGCATGAGATGTTATGTGTTGATATTGTTGAATACATACGTACACTTTACTTGCTATGACCTAACCTATGTGAAACACCTTTTAGAAGATGCCGCCAAGACGCGAAATGCGCATGCCCACCTCAGAGGCGGAACTTCAAGAGATAATTGCTGCAGCTATAGCACAGCACGAGGCCCTACGCTCCGAACCTAGTAGAGGTACCTCAGAAAATAACGGTTGTTCCTACTGGCACTTCCTCAACTACGAGCCTCCGAAGTTCGACGGCACTGGAGGTGTCATAGCCTTTGTGAAGTGGATCGAAAGAATGGATTCCATCTTTCAAGTGAGCGGTTGTACACCGGAACAACAAGTCCCATACGTTTCTGAGCTGTTTCTAGATGAAGCCCGATTATGGTGGAATCTTCAGATCCGTATAAAGGGCGCTACTGCAGCATATGCGTTAACCTGGGGTGAACTGAAAGGAATGATGCATAAGAAGTATTGCTCCCAAACGGAAACCCAGAAGTGGGAAGATGAATTTCGGAGCCTGATGATGGAAGGTCCGAAGGTGTTGGAGTACGTGCAAAGACTTCATGATTTGTCACGGGTTGTTCCGTACCTGGTGAAACCAGAATTAAAGAAATTGGAACAATTCATTTGGGAACTGGCGCCTCAAGTCTTGAGCTTGATGACAACATCAACGCCACCAACAACTGATGCTGCAAGTAAGATGGGTTTGGCACTCGCTACGGAGGCACTTAGACTAGAAGAACTTACAAACCCTGCCAAGAAGAAGGAGACTCAGGTAAAGTCATCCAGAAAGAACAAAAGAAAGCTCACCGAAGATACCCGAACGGATAATGAGAACAAAAGAAAGGGTTATATGGGCACTCTGCCCAAGTGTAACACCTGCCAGCATCATCATTTTGGTCGGTGTGGGCCAAAAGTATGTGAAGCTTGTGGAAAGGTTGGCCACTTGAAGGATTCTTGCTGGGCTAGTGCTGGCCGGGGAGGCCAAGGAGGTCTTGGAAATCGGAACAACAATCGAGGAGGTAACGGAAACGGGAACCATGGAAATGTTGCGAATCAAGCTGGGAATGGGAATGGCCGAGGGCCAGGATGTTTTAAGTGTGGGGAAATTGGGCACTTCAAGAAGAAAAGCCCGAAGCCGAATCAAGCCCGTGGGGGAGCATTCCACATTGGCGCAAGGGAAGCGCGCCAGGATCCAAACGTTGTCACTGGTACGTTCCCGATAAACTAACGCTTTGCATCTGTTCTGTTTGATACTAGTGCCGATTATAGCTTTGTATCGTTAGAATTTAAGAAAAATACTTGGATTGACGCCTAGCAAGTTAGACGTGCCGTACTCCATCAAATTAGCAAAGGGGAAACTAGTTGAGACCAGTGAAGTTGTCCGAGGATGTGTGATTGAACTAGGAGGGCACGAGTTTACGTTGGACTTACTACCTGTCGAGCTGGGAAGCTTTGATGTGGTAGTGGGAATGGATTGGCTAACGAGTAACAAAGCCGAGATCGTTTGCCATAAGAAGACCATCCGCATCCCACTGACGGATGAAGAAACGATCATAGTGCACGGAGAGAAGCATGATACGCCGCTGAGAATTATCAGTTGCCTGAAAGCTCGTAAGTGTTTACAAAAAGGATGTGCTGCCTTCCTGGCACACATCGTGGATAGGAAAGCTGCTGAGCCGAAAATCGAAGACATCCCTGTCGTAAGGGAATATCCTGAAGTCTTTCCAGAGGACTTGCCAGGATTGCCACCCCAAAGGCAAGTAGAATTTCACATTGACTTAGTTCCAGGCGCCGCGCCTGTAGCTAGGGCACCTTATAGACTTGCACCGTCTGAGATGCAGGAGTTGTCTACACAACTCCAGGAATTTCTTGACAAAGGATTCATCCGACCAAGCTTCTCACCTTGGGGAGCTCCAGTTTTATTTGTCAAAAAGAAAGACGGTAGTTTCCGTATGTGTATTGACTACCGGGAGTTGAATAAACTAACAATCAAGAATAGATACCCTCTGCCAAGAATCGATGATTTATTCGATCAGCTTCAAGGTTCAAGTTTTTACTCTAAGATCGATCTTTGATCTGGGTACCATCAGCTAAGAATACAAGAAGAGAGCATCCCGAAGACAGCCTTCAGAACTCGTTATGGACACTACGAGTTCCTAGTTATGCCGTTTGGGTTGACAAACGCGCCTGCTGTTTTTATGGACCTAATGAACCGAGTCTGTAAGCCGTATCTCGATAAGTTCGTGATTGTGTTCATCGACGATATTTTGATTTATTCAAAGACAAAGGCTGAACACGAACAACACTTAAGAACTATTCTGGAGTTGTTGAAAAAGGAACAGTTGTATGCCAAATTCTCTAAGTGCGAGTTTTGGCTACGTGAAGTCCAATTCCTTGGACACGTGGTTAATGGAAATGGAATCCATGTCGATCCCACAAAGATCAAGGCGATAAAGAACTGGGAGACTCCAAAGACGCCAACCGAGATTCGACAATTCTTAGGCTTGGCTGGTTACTATCGAAGGTTCATTGAGGATTTTTCAAAAATCGCTCAATCACTGACCCTCCTCACACAGAAGGATAAGAAGTTTGATTGGGGAATCAAACAGGAAGAAGCATTTCAGTTGTTGAAGGATAAGCTCTGCAATGCGCCGATCTTAGCACTACCGGAAGGTACAGATGATTTCGTGGTATACTGTGACGCCTCACGTCAAGGATTGGGTTGCGTGTTGATGCAACGCCAGAAAGTTATAGCTTACGCGTCACGCCAGTTGAAAGTACATGAAAAGACTATACCACTCACGATTTGGAACTAGGCGCAGTGATATTCGCATTAAAGATCTGGAGACACTACCTATATGGTACGAAGTGTACAATCTTCACAGACCACAAGAGTTTACAACACATATTCAACCAGAAAGAGCTGAACATGAGACAAAGACGTTGGGTCGAATTGTTGAACGATTACGACTGCGAGATAAAGTATCATCCAGGGAAGGCGAATGTGGTCGCCGATGCCCTAAGTCGTAAAGAAAGGATCAAGCCCATAAGGGTTAGGGCTTTGGAGATGATTATCCAGACAAATCTTTCCCTGCGCATTCATACCGCGCAAAAAGAAGCTCTTAAGAAAAGAAACCTTGAAGAAGAATATCTCCGTGGGATGGAGAAGCAATTAGTACCAAACAAGGAAGGAACGTTATGTTTTGTGAGAAGGATTTGGGTTCCTCTGTTTGGTGGGTTGAGAAAAGTTATTTTTGATGAGGCACACAAATCACGGTACTCTATTCATCCCGGTGCGGATAAGATGTACCAGGACCTTAAAGATTGTTATTGGTGGCCTAAAATGAAAGGCGACGTTGCTGTTTATGTTAGCAAATGTTTGACGTGCGCCAAGGGGAAAGCTGAATACCAGAAGCCCTCGGGACTTCTGCAACAACCTGAAATTCCCAAGTGGAAATGGGAACAGATTTCAATGGATTTTATAACGAAACTGCCCAAGACACCCAGGGGTCATGATACTATTTGGGTGATAGTTGACCGCCTAACAAAGTCTGCACATTTCTTGCCAATCAAAGAGAAAGACAATACGAGTAAACTTGCGGAAATATATATGCGAGAAATCGTTACACGTCATGGAGTGCCGCTCTCAATCATCTCTGATAGAGATGGGAGATTTGTATCAAGGATTTGGCAATCCTTCCAAGAAGCTTTTGGCTCACAATTGAACCTAAGTACCGCATTTCATCCGCAAACTGATGGCCAAAGTGAAAGGACTATTCAAACATTGGAGGATATGCTGAGAGCATGTGTAATGGATCTTGGTGGTAGCTGGGATAAACATTTACCACTGGCCGAATTCTCATACAACAACAGCTACCACACCAGTATTGGAGCCGCGCCATTTAAAGCCCTTTACGGACGCAAGTGTCGATCACCACTATGTTGGGCTGACGCCGGTGATAGACAGCTTGTTGGTCCCGAAATCGTCCAAGAGACGACAGATAAGATTGCGCAGATTCGAAAACGCATCGAAGCGGCTCGCGAAAGACAGAAAGTCTATGCAGATCCAAACCGGAAACATTTGGAATTCCAAGTTGGAGATATGGTTTTATTGAAAGTTTCACCCTGGAAGGGGGTGGCACGCTTAGGAAAGCGTGGGAAGTTGAATCCGCGTTACATTGGCCCTTTCAGAATTCTGCAAAGGATTGGGCTTGTAGCCTACAAGTTGGACCTACCTGCTGAACTCCATGGTGTTCACGATACATTCCATGTATCTAATTTGAGAAAAAGTCCAACACAATATACAGTGATCATTCCTGCTGACGAAGTTCATATCGACAATACGCTCCACTTTACTGAAGAACCTGTTGAGGTCACGGATTGGAAAGTTAATAAAACTCGCAGGAGCAGTGTCAAACTCGTCAAAGTTCATTGGAATGCTAGGCATGGACCTGAATTCACGTGGGAACGTGAGGATCGAATGAAAGAGAAATACCCCCATTTGTTTCCTAAGAATCCTGCATCTCGTAGCAGAACTTAAATTTCGGGACGAAATTTCTTTAACGGGGGGAGAATGTGACAACCCTCACCAAACCAGGTATCCGTACAAATTAATTAATATTAAATTGCTGCTTAATTACTGTGCTTACTTGAAACTGTGCTTAAACTGCTTACTGATTTCTGATACATACATACTTATGCATCACATTTTATACTGTCACACTATTATTTATACACTAACACCAGTGACAACCTTGATGCACAAAAAGCACAGTGAGCACACTATACGGGATACCCAGTAAACATGCTGACATAACCAGCATCAGGCAGACACTGCCTCTAAGGCTAGTATGAGCCGGGAATACATTGCTACACTGGTAGTGAGTGTAGGGCGGTGAGGATTGTAGAACTGCGTCACTAGGTGAGATTTATAGTGACCGGGTGTGCCTAAAACGTACTTTAAATACAAAATTCTGCGCTTTATTATAAAACTCAGCATTTTAAATTTCTAATACAGTGCAAAAACATTGCAGAACGGTCCCGTATATTTTCCTAAGTACCGGGAATAATTTATGTTACAAAATATATACATAAAGGACCTTTTGCGGTATAATTAAACATTTTAACGGAACGGTACTTAACCGTATAACCGGACATTACCCGGGGCACTAAAATTTTGTCAAATACTTTATTTTATTATTTATGGCTAGTCATGATCCCCGTATGCCATAACACCCGCCTAAAATAAATCAACTAACACATATCACATTACTTACACTTATACACTTTAGTCACAATATTTACATAATACCCCCCCCCCCCCCCCCAACGAATTTATTTCCCCAAGTGGGACCCCACATGTCATAACATCATACTCCCTATCTTCTTGCTTGGATTCAATGATCTAGTATTAAGTGTTTTGCTTGTCTATCTATCCAAGATATGTGAAGAATAAATAAAAGTAAGGTCCCTTATAAATGTACATCACTTCACAAGATTTTTGCAACCCATTTTCACCTAGCTCTCTCTCTCTATTCGGTTCTACTACAACCGAATCCACCACCACACTCCAACATTCATCACTTTCTTCATTTACTCATACCATTCAAGCTTTGAAGATCAAACATGGAAGGTGCAACTTGAAGGCATTGCAAGGGAGCATTGTTCTTGCTTGGTTCTACATCTTTTCTCATCATTTTTACACAAGATTCTTCCCTAGCTAGAGGCTAGTAGTGAGTTTCTTCATACTTGATCTCATCTTGTTCGAAAATTATGGCATTTAACATGTAGTATTGTTGTTTAAATCACTAGATTGCAAGAATATTAGAAAAATATGAAACATAAGTATGAACATAAAAATCTACGTAAAGGTTTACTTGTGTATGATTTATAAAGTGGAATCTCGTCGGGTTAAGGGTTGGATAACACATACTTGATATTTAAAAGTCGTTTTCTTGTTTAACCCGCTAATCGGACACTTATAACGCGATTTAATAACATCGAAATCACAAAACAGCATGCTGAGTCACTGTTTCAGCCGCCTTTAACAGGCTGTAAACGGACCTTAAAAACTCGAAAAACGGAATTTCAAAAGCCTAAATCGTGTCATTTCAAAAAACGAAGAAAATGGCGCTGGAATCGTATTTTTCTGATGTCGGTTACTATTTTAAAAATCTGTTTCCGTGACAGCAGCTAAGGCTGTTTGTTACTGCAGAAAATTGGGCTGTGTGTTTTCGATCACAACTTAAAACCTGAACCGAACCAGCCCCTGAAACTTTTATCAAAGATGAACACAGATGTATTTGTGACCCTCGAACTGGATTTTCGACAAACGGACTTACGAGGAATTTTTGGCGAATTATTCTGTAAACTGTGATCAGAATGTAACAAATCTGATCACAGTTCGGTAAACGATTTTCTATAAATTTTTGGTAATGATTTAGACCCCGAAATTTTTACACAATAATTTGTGGGTCGGTTATGACGTTCCACAAAAATTTGGGAATTTTTGGAATAAGTTAAGTAATTTATTTACACGTCCGAAAACAGTCCAGTTTTCACAAATTGAAACTGAATCGACAAGGGTAGTATTTTGCGTGTTAAAACGTAATGGTTGATTGTTGATGATTATGAGTTGATTTCAAAAAGAAAATGATGTGCGTATTAGCACGGACACTCCCGTTTTTAGGGGAAGTTCTGGCGAATTTTTCTAAAAATACCAAGACTTAGAAAAATTATTTTTCTATCGTGTATGTGAAACTTTATATCTCATAATTAAACCTCGCCTTGAGTTTTGACATAAAACTTTAAAGTGTTGGATAGGAGACTTGTAAATGTATTTTTTTTTAATACGTTAAGTCACCAAATACATAATACCTGTACGAATACCCCATCCTTGGGAAGGAATCTATTTATACGTTAACCAAGAAATTTAAACACGAAATAGTTGTCTAACTATTTCCCCAAGAACATTAAGACCCTAAGCTAAGGCACGTCCGCTCGTCTAATAGATATTAGCACGTTGTAGGTTGTCGTGCTGCAGACTGAGTTGATTTGCTGTTATTCGAGGACGCATTACTGTGAGTTCATGTCCCCCTTTTCTCTTAACTGTTTTCAGTTTTCTAAACTGCGGGGGTGAAATACATGTTACTATGATTACGAGTACTTTTACATGGTATGGTTAGCGTAAGGAGGGTTACTACTTAGATCATGTGAGTGGGTAGGTGATACTTAAGGCCATTAATCCTCATGGTAGGACCGAGGGACACAATGCGGTAGATCTATCTGGGTGTAGCGAGCCCAGCCCCAGGCCAAACAGTTAACGGACCTTGGGGTGACTATGTACCCGACGCACAAATCCGCTAGGTTTGAGTCTTCCTACTTGCACTTCACACATATCAATGGCCTTGCAAACCATTGGTGATCTCTTTTTCCTTATTTGCTACATACCAGGGTTTTTCTACTTACAAGGATTTTACATACTCACTTACGCATGAACTCGCTCAACATTGTGTTGATTTTTCCAACTTACATGTATTTCAGGGAACTAAGGATCTGGCCCGGTATGCTACGTTTTCCCGCTGTGTTAGAATTACAGGATCATCCATGTTTAGGGATTGCGACTTTTACCTGGACGAGTCGCAAGTCTTAAACAAATGTTATGTTATATTTTGGGGTTGTGTGTTAAGAACAAAGTTTTTATGTTGTAATTTCCGTTGCATGTGTCAACGTATTAAGACAATGTTGTGGTATTTTACTTAAATCAATGGATGATCTGCATGTTTTATTTTCATATAGCTTTGTTGTGATTAAGCTATGGTATTAAGAAGTCACACCAAATTAACCCACGCTTCCGCAAAGCCAGGGTGTGACACGACGTTTCCACCGCGGTTTTGTTGTTTTAACGCGGTCGGGGTGTGACAGTCCTCAGCTAAACCAGGAGCAACAGCCAGCCGCTCGTGGACGAGCATTCAACCTTAATGCTAACCAGGCTCGTAATGACAATGACGTTGTTAATGGTACGTTTCTCATCAATAACCTTTACGTTTCGATACTATTTGATATTGGTGCCGATAGAAGCTTTGTGTCTGTAATTTGAATCTTTGCTAAACTGTGCACGCTCTAAGTTACCTAAGTCATTTTCGGTGGAGATTGCCGATGGTAAATCTATTCTGGTTGATTCTATTCTCAGTGGTTGTTCCTTGATTCTTAACGACCACGTATTTACTATTGATCTAATACCCATGCAATTGGGTAGTTTTGATGTCATAATCGGCATGGATTGGCTACGTAAGAATCATGTCGAGATTGCTTGTTACGAGAAGTTTGTTCGTCTACCTCTCCCGTCCGGTGATATTTTACACGTCTATGGAGACCGACCTTCTAGAGGACTGAAGCTAAGTGTGAGTTTTGGATTGATGAAGTATAGTTTCTAGGACATGTTGTTAGTAAACATGGTATTCATGTTGACCCTTCTAAAATCGAAGCTGTGAAGAATTAGAGTACGCCTAAATCTGCATCTGAGGTTCGTTCCTTCCTAGGATTGGTGGGTTATTACCGCCGATTCATCTCCGACTTTTCTAAGATCGCCATTCCTCTCACTTCGTTGACTCAGAAAGAGAAACCTTTTGCTTGGGGTCACGAGCAAGAGGAATCTTTTCAGACTCTTAAGACCCTTTTGTGTAGCGCTCCAGTACTTACTCTCCCTGATGGGAATGACGATTTCGTGGTGTATTGTGATGCCTCGAACCATGGCTTGGGCTGTGTGCTCATGCAGCGGGACAAGGTTATTGCTTATGCTTCTCGTCAACTCAAAATACATGAGAAAAACTACACTACTCATGATCTGGAGCTTGGTGCGGTTGTGTTTGCGTTAAAGATTTGGCGACACTACCTATATGGAACTAAGTGTGTGGTTTTCACTGACCATAAGAGCCTACAACATATCTTTAACCAAAAGGAACTGAACATGCGACAGAGACGTTGGGTGGAATTGCTTAACGACGACGACTGTGAAATTCGCTATCATCTTGGAAGGGTGAATGTAGTGGCCGATGCTCTTAGTCGTAAGACTCATGTTAATACTATCCGTTGTTTTCATATTTCTAGAGATCTTCATACTTGTATTCGTGAAGCCCAGTATTCGTCAGCTAATGAAGGAAGTCTATTTATCGTAGTACGAGGTGCTACAGTGGATCAACTCGAAACTAAGTCTGATGGACTTCAATACTACCTAAATCGCATCTGGGTGCCAGATCGCGATAATCTCCGTGAGCTCATTATGAACGAGGCTCACAAGTCCCGATACTCTATTCATCCAGGTGCTGATAAGATGTACCATGAATTGCGTACGACTTATTGGTGGCCTGGTATGAAGGACATTGCTGCATACGTCTCTAAGTGCCTTACTTGCACGAAGGTGAAGGCTGAACATCAACGTCCTTCAGGACTCTTGGAACAACCCGAAATTCCTATTTGGAAATGGGATAGTATCGCTATGGACTTTGTAACCAAACTACCTCGTACACCCGCAGGTATGATAGTATTTGGGTGATCATTGACCGTTTGACTAAATCAGCCCACTTTCTTCCTATTCGCGAAGATTATAAAGTGGAGAAACTTGCTAGAATCTATACCGACGAGATTATATGCCATCATGGCATACCTCTTAACATAATCTCTGACCGTGATGGTCGCTTTACTTCACGTCTTTGGCAAACCTTTCAGTCCGCTATGGGTTCTCACTTGAATCTTAGTACGGCCTTTCATCCTCAGACGGATGGACAGACCGAACGTACTATTCAGACCCTAGAGGACATGTTCCATTCTTGTGTCATCGACTTTGGTGGTAACCGGGATGTACATTTACCATTTATTGAGTTCTCATACAACAACAGCTATCATTCCAGTATTCAGATGGCTCCCTTCGAAGCTTTATATGGTCGCAAGTGCCGATCTCCTCTCAGCTGGCATGAGGTTGGGGACAAGCAACTTACTGGCCCTGAAATCATTCAAGAAACAACGGATAAGATTCTTCAGATTCGTGATAACTTGATCAAGGCTAGGAGCAGACAAAAGAGCTATGCTGATAAAAGGCGCAAGCCTCTGGAATTCGATGTTGGAGAACGGGTTCTTCTCAAGGTATCTCCCTGGAAGGGGGTAGTTCGTTTTGGTAAGAAGGGAAAGCTCGCTCCTCCCTATGTGGGTAGTTTCATGATACTCGAAAGGATTGGCAAGGTAGCGTACCATACCGACTCGATCTGCCACAGGAACTAAACAACGTACATCCAGCATTCCATGTATCTAATCTTCGTAAATGCTTAGCCGACGGGGGACGGCAGGTTCCCCTTGAAGACTTGCAAGTAAATGAGACTTTACACTTTGTGGAGAAACCGGTCGAAATCATGGATCGAGGTGTCAAGCGACTAAGGCGCAGCAAAATTTCCATAGTCAAGGCTCGATGGGAAGGAAAGCGTGGCACCGAATTTACTTGGGAACTCGAAAGTGAGATGAAGACCAAGTATCTGCAGCTCTTCAAGCAGCCTTCTTCTTAGATTTCGGGGACGAAATCTCCTAAAGGAGGGGAGACTGTAACGCCATGCGTCCCTGAACTTTTAACTTTTGTCAATTTTAGTCCTTATACTATGTGAAACTTGACCCTTTGATACTTAAATCCTAAAACTTTGATGATACTTGAAACTTTGTGACTCTTAATACTATGATACTTGACTCTTGATGCTTAATTCTATGAAGCTTGATTCTTAATGATTCTTGATGCTTGATTCCTGATGCTAGATTTTTGATACTTGATTCTTGAAACTTGATTCTTGATACTAAATTCTAGATACTTGATACTTGAGATTTGATGCTTGACTCTTGATACTTGATTCTCGACTCTTGAGACTCGTGAAACTTGAGACTTGGTTAAACGAGAAACTGGAGACTTGACAATTATGTAAACTTGGAAAACTCAGAAACTTGTGTTAAATAAATAATCTTGTCGTGTAATGATACTACATAATAATACGTAACGCAACACTTAATCTAGCTCGCAAAACAAACCAAAGATGGAAAAGTTGCAAAACGGACTGGACTGTCCGAATGGACATCCGATCGGATGACCATCCGATCAGAGGGCCATTCGACCAAACAGCCATCCGATCCAGCTCCTTGCACCGCCTTACACCTCTCTGACACTATAAATAGGACCTGTCACATCATCCTTCACTGATGTGACAGAGCCCTCCGACCCAGACGCACGCACTCCGTTCTCAGGCACTTTTCTTCGATTCTAGGCCGATTCTTGTAAGTTTTCTTTTAGATTCATGTACAACCTTGATCAATACACCACTTCACACATGAATCTCCCTCGAAATCACACTTTTCACCATGAAATCACTAAGATTCGAGCTCCTGAAGGTGACGTCATCATGGTGGTTTGCATAACCGACTGTGTGATGTCACTTCCGTCAAGTGCTAGCTCAGATCTAAGGGATTTCCATGTGTTTTATCTTGAATCTTTATTAAATCTACACATTTTCAACTAAACTCATGCTTTTCTTCAAACTTTCTTAAACTTTTACTTGAAATGGTGAAATCCGGACCCAAATGGGCTGTAGACTCGATGTATAGTCTGAAGTCGGCTTGGAAATGGATTATCACCAGAGAAGATGACCGGTTACGGGTCAGACATGAGACTTAGTCAAGAACAGCCGTCCGATCGAACGAGGTGATTCCTATCCGATCAGACTGGCAGAGCCTTGGCGAGTTTCCGTTGTCTTGATACGTTACCATGTCATCTCTGTTAAACTCAACTTAGAAATTTTGCAAACTTTTCAAACAAACAAGAACACCAATGGACGAACGACAATCCGATCGAGCGGTCGTCCGATCAAATGACCGTCCGACCATGTCACACCCCGACCACGTTAAAACAACAAACCGTGGCGGAAACGTCGGGGAGTGTCGTGGCAGAATTATCGTTTCATAACCATGGATACAAAAAGAGTTTCGTTTTATTGATAATATTAAACTTTAACATTGTCTTAACATAAAACAAACAAGTACATATCGACTATCATTGTTATTGATGTCACTAAGGCCTCGTCCAGATCGTATGTGACGCATGCATCCTAGAAATCAATCAAGCAACAACACCTGAAACATATGTAAAAACAAAGTCAGCAAAGAAATGCTGGCGAGTACATAGGTTTTATAAGAGTGTCGGAATCATGGCTTCGTTTACATGTTGCAGTACTTTATTAGACTACAAGAGTCAAAATACAAACCTCGTTTTGAAAAGTGTATTGCAACATAGCTAACCAACTCAAATCAAGTTGGTTATAGTTCATAAAATCTCGTAGCCATGATTCTTAACCCAAAAACATTTGTTTTAGAAAACCAATTTGTAAAACATCTCGTAAAAAAAACTCGCTAATAAAACTCGTATGGTTCATATCTTTTAGAAAACATCGTTGTGTGACATCGTTTCAAAATCGTTTACCCAAGTGAACTAAATAACGCCACGGTATGTAATATGTTGAAAACACTTATATATAAGAAGTACCAGCGGCGTATCTACCATGCTTTCACCACATTACACTCGTCCCGTTATCTAAACACTTAACCAAAAAACCAATCGTTTATCCAATTCGTTTAACTTGTTCAAATCATTTCCAAATCGTTTCCAAATCGTTAACTCGTTTAAATCGTTTAAATCATCCTCGTTTTAATTGTGAAAACTATTTATGGTCGTCTCGCTAATAACATTCAAACCTTCGTGACTCGACTACCTCGTTTCTCGCTTCTCGCATTAACAAACCTCCAAAGGGTAAGTTAACAATCTCAGATTCAATCGTTACCCACAACCCCCACACATAACCATGGGTGTAGTCGATAACGGGATTTGTCAGATCCTATGGTTCCATAACCTAATACTGGTCGGTTCGGCCAAAATTAATGAATGTCATTCGTTATGTAACTACAACCAACAAGTTTGTTCACATTATCGAAATCGTTGTTAGTTTAGTATAAACCATCTTAATCGTTTTTGAAACCATCGTTAAAATATCGAAAATCGTTTTGATACATATGAATCACCCCAAAACAATTGAAAACAGTAAAACAGGGGATCTATATACTCACATGAAGTGCAAAGTATCCTTAATCAATAGAACTTCAACAAACTCAAGTGAACCAGAGAAATCAAGCAGCACCTAGTAATCGAATCACTAGTAAATAAATTGACACCTCAATCGGAAGATCGGATAGAATGAGGTCTTGTAAACCAAATGAGTGTTGGAACTCATGTGATATGGTTTAACAAAGCCTACATCCTAAATCGGAACCTAACCTAAGTGCTTTCGACCCATTAAGACCCATTAAGGTAGCTTACGCTACTTTAACGCATCGTTTGCGCAAACACGCGTTCGAGACGTCTAACTAGTCCTATGACAAGTATTATATGCCTAAACATGTTGCATAATCAATTAAGTGACAAAAGTTTATGTTACATATGCTTAATTTCCAATTATGCATGAAAAGGGCATTTTGGTCATTTACCTAAGGCATATAAACTACCTATCATACAACTAATTAAACCTAAGTGACCATAAGGTATAACCTCGGAAGGTTATTCCCTATGCAACTATGGTCACTAATCATGTTTGGTCGGATCCTAATGATCGACCAAACGGGTCGAGTTTGAAAGTCTAAGCGGGTGTTTAGCCCGCTTGACTTACGACTCTACACAAGCACTAAACTAAAAAGTGACGAGTTAAACATGTTAAAACATGTTTAACGGATTTAGAAAACAGGTTTGGTATCAAAACAAACGGTTTTGATACCTAAAAGTAGTTTGGTTACAAAATACGCGAGAATACGCATTTTGGCCGAAACTACGACTCGTCACTGAGCCTAGATAACGTGGTAATCAGTAGGTATAGTCACTAGGGACTATAACCATCGTGATTACGCTCATGTTATGAAGTTCAAACGAACTTCGCATTGACCATAAACTGGTTAATGCAGAAAGTCAAACGCAGTTTGACTTTTACGATAAAAACGCATAAAAGAACGAAAGAGGACTTACAAAAGGTCCAAGAATGGAGTCTTGATCCCAAGTATTCTCAGGTATGGAGTGCTAAAGCTCCAACTTAGAGAAATTTCAGGATCAAGTGTGGGTTTTGAGAGCAAATGGTGAGGGGTATTTATAGATTTGGCACAACCGTTAAGATCGTTCATCGAATAACGTGCTTCGATCTTGTCCGTACATGTGCACCCCTTGTTTTGTGAAACCATGGGCACCCCTAGAATGGCCCATAGTATCAAAAATACCATTTGCAAGTGTGTATAACAGCTGGAACAGCTGGAAACAGCAAGAAAAACAATTCTGCTGATCTGGGGGGTCCTTACGGACCCGTATGGACATGTGCTTACGGTCCGTAAGCCTTGTGCAGGTCAGCAAGTTTCAAAAATGGCAGATTTAGTCCCTGAAGCCCCAAAACTTGGTTTTCGATGCATTTTTGACACGTTTAAGCCCCGTTAACCCCATTTCAAAGCTCTAAAATGAAGTTAAAGTATAGGGAACTTAAAAAGTGCTCAAAAATATCTCGGATGTCGGTTCGTTTGGTCGTACGGCTGCGTTGTTCGGTTAATTACGACAGAAGTCGTAACGAACGGATATTCTTGAAAAAACCCTAATTCTTTCTCTAGCTATGGCGACATCTGATTCTCTCGAAACCCTAGGTCTTTCATCGTGATTTGTCAAGTTTAGATCGGCTATTAGGGGTTCTAACTTCTAATTCGTAATCTGTCTTTGCGGATTGTTTTGATTTTCGGCTAGGGTTTTCTGATTCTTTATAATCGCCGCCTTCAACTTCTGTTTCGAGCTTATTGGATTGAATTATTGGTTAGTCGGACTTGATTTTTCAGTATTTCTTTATGATTTGTAAGATTAATGGGTTAGGGCTTCAGCTAGTTTAGGGTTTGATTCTGTTCTTTGTTCGTTGGGTTTGTCTGGTCGTGTTTGCTTGTGTGTTTGCGTACTGTTTCTTGTTCGTAGGGTTGAAAGAGAGTTGTTATTCACCGAATGGATGATCGAGCGAAATCTGGTGGGAAACCACAAGATGTCCATGGTAAGCCTACATTGTCGTTTCAGGATTTCGTGAATCGGGTTATTGATGTTGATGGGAATACCCTAAAGCCGAGATGTGGAATCCCGTTGAATGAGACTAAAAGTTCAAGCATCATTGACGAGAATTCTAAGGGTTTGGCTCCTGTCCGACTAGGAAATCTGGATGCGAATTTCTGGGATTCTCCGGGTATGGGATACACGCCATTTTCAGGTTTGGATAAAGCGAAGTCGGTGGCTGATCGGGGTTTGGAAAAATCGTCCAGAATGGGGGATCCTATCTCCTTTGCTAATGTAGTGAAGAACACTAAGGAAAACATTAAGGTAAACTTCAGGGCAATGCAATCTAGTGAAGTTGTTGATGGAGCAGACGTAGTTATTCCATTGACATCGGTTAAACAAGTCACAGACAAGTATGCTAACATTTTGTATGGGTACTTTCTGGGTAAACGATTGGCATACCCTGTGGTGGATTTCTTTTTCTTTAAGTTCAAGACTAAAGAAGGGATGGATCAAATGTTAGAGGATGGCCCTTGGTTGATAAGAAATGTTCCGATAATTTTGAAGGAGTGGTCATCTTCTATCAAGATGGAAAAAGAGGATATTAGAGTTGTTCCAGTTTGGGTCAAGATGCATGATGTGCCGTTAGTGGCATTTACTGAGGATGGTCTTAGTTTGGTTGCATCTAAGATAGGGGTTCCAAAGATGTTGGATTCGTATACGGCCACGATGTGTGCTGAGTCTTGGGGAAGAAGCAGCTATGCTAGAGCTCTCATTGAAGTGCAGGCGGGGACTAATTTAAAGAAGAGTGTAACTGTCGCAATCCCATCTTTGGATGGTGGTGGTCATTCTAAGGTGGAGGTAAAAATCGAATATGATTGGGAGCCTTTAAGGTGCTCATCTTGCTGCGTGTTTGGTCATGAAGATAGCTCGTGCCCAAAGAACCCTCAGGTTGTTTCGAGTGGGGATTCTGGGAAGAAAAATGATGATTTTCAGGTTGTGGGTGCCAAGAAGAAGAAAGCTACTAACCAAGGTCTTCATATGAAAAATCAGAAGCCAAAGTTAATGTATAGACCCGTTGTAAACCCTAAACCAAAATCGTCCTTGAGGAAGCCGATGAACAATCAGGTATCAACGTCAAACCCCTTTGATATCCTTAAGGACGATGATGGAGGTCAGGGAGGTAGTACTGTGGGTCGTCTGGAGAAGAAGGCCACGCAGACTACTGACAAGCAGGATTCAGATGAGGAGGAGGTCGTTGAAGTCTACAATGAAACTAATGAATTTATGACTTCGGGAACACATCCTTCATCTTCTAGAGCAAGGGCAAGCAACTCCTCCACAAAGGGTTCCAATGGCTAGACATGATGTGATTCGAGTTAAGGGGTTGTCGGTTTGTGGTAATTTCATCTTTGATGATGGAGGATGAGTCGTTTTTGGATTTCGTGTTTTGGTCTTGTCTACTTTGTTTCTTAATGTAAAGTAGGCTAGGTTATGGGTTGTCTTAGAGTATTTGGTTTTTTGGTTTGGATTACATATACGGGGCATGTCATGTATATGAATTAGTGTGGAACACATCCTCACTACTTGTACTTTATTGCGGTTGTTTTAATAGAATCACCGGGGTAACCCTTTACCAAAAAAAAAAAGTCGTAACGAACGCAAAAACGATCCAAGTTAAGCGACGAATGGGTTTTTATCATGCCAATCACTAAAATAAAATATTTTAATGATTACATAAATTTTTGGATGTCCGGATATATTCAGAACGTAAGATATGCGCGAAAATGCAAACTTATGCACTTTTTGACGCTTTTAGTCCCTGTAAGATCAAATAAGCATGTTTTTGCACACCGAACCCCTCAAAGCTTATTTTTAAGCTATGTTTAGGTTATTTATGGTATGTTTAGCTTATGATCAAGTTCCAGACTGTTCGATACCATACAAATCGGTATAGTTTCGCAGTTTGACACAAATAGTCCCTGCGATCGAACAAACTTGATTTCAACACACCAAACCATCCAAAGCTTATTTCTAAGTTATGTTGTAACAACTCGTATTTTAGAGATTTTCGCTATGCTTAGATGTAACTTAGATGTAGAATTGATTTAGGATTTCCTTGCAACAAATGGATTGTAATCTGATTAACATGAAGTAATAACACGTAGTGGTATGGCTTGGTAGTTGATTTATGATCATACACATGTTTGAATAACATTCTGACCCAAAACCCACTAATTCACAATCGTATTGGACCGTTCAAATTAAACACATGGGCCGAATCAAAAGAGTTATCCGATAATAGTTAAATGATATCTAAATTTAATGGTGGCCAACAACTTTATATCAAATAATTCTTATTGGACCTTTACTTTTAGTGGGCCGGCTATTTGGGTTAGTAAGTATTCACGCATACAGGAGGGACTTATATGTGATTTAATATGTAATTACTTATCAATATCTCAAAACAAAAACAAACCCTACCCTCTCAAGTGTGCGTACGGCAAGAGAAACCCCCCCCCCCCTGATCGAGATAGACCTTGATTCGTCGAGACTTTTGGTTAGTGATTCTTGCCTAAGATATTCATGGTTGTATGGTATTGCTATATGTGATATTGAAGGTGTAACATACATATAGGATTGATTAATTGTGATAATAGGTTGCATGATTTTGTTGTACATCTTACAATTCACGAACTAATCTGAATAATCTTTGCATTATTTTGTTAGTTGTCTTGTTTGCTTTTGTGAAATCTTGTTCTAGGTTCTTAATATGTGAAACTATGAATCTTGCATGACTTTGTTTTGTATAAGTGGGTGCGATCAATTAACAGCTTAGGTTAACATATGTGAACTTTGTGATACTTGAATTCATGATTTCTTGATAAGGATAACTATGATCAACGTTAGTTAGTATCATGCTATTTAGATAGAATGTTAATACACTGGATGAATGTCGGGATAGTGGGCCGAGAACCATTAAAGGAATTAGATGTTATGGGTTGGAGAGTCCAATAGAGGATGGGTTATAATCTGATGTTTTGGGTGATCTTTGGGCACGAATTATAGTGGGCTGCGTTACACTTACCATAGTCTGTTGGGCCCAAACTTAACTGGGCCCAGGTTGTCTATTAAAGTCATAATACTAATAGCTTAGTTTTGTTTGGTTTGGGTCTATTGTTGTTGGGCCGGGTATAAGGTGTGGATAACTGGGCTACATAAGCAAAATGGTGGAACATAGCTTTACTGAACCGTACGATGTTGTTTTGTGTTGGGTTTAATTGTAATTGGGCTTCTGGTATGGGCTGCCAAGGGATGGCAAGCCTTAAACAGTGTTAATACAAGATTTGAGGTAACTAAATAAATGTTGAGTGATATAAATTATTGTTGTTATGTGTGTGACAACCCGCACTAAACCAGGTATCCGTACGACTTAACTAATGATTAATTACTGCTTAATTACTGTGCTTGTTTGAACTAGCTGATGAACTGCTACTTGATATCTGATACATGTACTTACTTGCATCATACTTTACTTATCGTCACTACATTATTTACGTGCTGAACCCTAGTGACAACCATGATGCACAAAACGCACAGTAGCACAATAAACGGATACCCAGTGAACATGCTGATATAGCCAGCATCAGGCAGACACTGCCTCTAAGGCCTGTAAGAGCCTGAAATATTTTACTACACTAATGGTGAGTGTAGAGATACAAGGGTTGTAGAACTGCGTCTCTAGGAATAAGTTACAGTGAACGGATGTGCCTAAAACGTACTCTAAGTACAAAACTCAGCACTTTAATAAATAATCCAGCTTCTAGCTGACTAGTAAAGTGCCAGAACATGGGAAAAATATTACTAGACGCTTTCTAAAGTGTCGGAAATAAATTGTGTCACTAAATATAATATAACGACACTTTAAAGCTTTATTAAGCGCTTTAACGGATTACTATCCAACCGAACAACCGGACTATACCCGAAACATGAAAATATTGTTATTTCCATTATTTATCTTTTTCTGAGCCAGTTAGGGTCCCCGTGTACCCTAACACCCATTGTAACACACTAAACATAACTAACCAAGTTAAACTCTTAACTAACTCGGTTTAACATAACTAACACCTAACTAATACTTGGTTTCGAACTAGACCCCCCCCCCCCTTGCTAACCGGCCCCAAACTAAGAGGGGACACACTTGTCCTTGTTGATTTGTTTAAATCCTCTTGCCTAATATCTAAGTAGCACAAGAACCCTTGGATAATACACAAGCTAATTATCTATAAGTTCACACCATTACACATCATAATCATTCCATCTCACAAATCAACTTCAACCTCTCTCTTTCTCTCTCAAAGCTTACGGCCAAGCATCCCCTATTCCATCCATCATATTTTCGATCTTGATCTTCATATTTCAAGCATCTACAAGTGTTAAGGGTCTCGTATTAGGAAGCTTGGAGCAAGCGGAACGCGAAGGACCTCGTTACTTTGCTTTATCCACCCGATTTTCGTCAAGATTCTTCCCTAGCCTCGAGCTAGAGGTATAATGCTTAAAACACCTTCTTGAACTAATCTAAAGTGGTTAAAAGGATTTTTATCAGTTAAAACTCGGAATCTTGCATTTTGAAGCATTAAAGTTTACTAAAAACACTATAAATGGTGGTTAATAGCTCATAAGTTGTGTAAATGTTGTAGTATTCGAAATACATGGTTATTTAGGCCCGATCTATGATTTGGTAGCTCGGATCATCGTTTAACCCGGTTTGGTAAGATCATGGATCTTAACATAAGCTTGTTTTGAATAATACAAGGGTTAAAAGGTGAAACTCTACCACACGCGAATCATGAACTTGTGTAAAAGAGTTTTACTTGTGAAATTGTGTTTAAAACTAGCAGATCTACGCATCTGCAAGTGGTATTTTCAAAGAACCACGTATTAACAAAATCATGTATTTTAAAAGATGGATCTTACACTAACAAGCATGATTTTTATAAACCACAAGTGTGTAAACACTTGTGAAATGAAAAGATCCGACAAAATAACAGCTTTTGTAAAAGATGACGGAAAGTTGTAAAAATGGATTTTCTCTAAAAACGAGGTTTTTACAAGATCAAATTACCTTATATGAAGATCTACTAAATTTAAGGGGTTTACACCACAGTTTTGGGGAAAAACTGCAAGTTCATGTAATTTTTGGCAATTTACACATATGTTGATTAGTTGTTGTGATGGAAGTTGTGCTGATCAAATAAAGAAAATTGTTGAGTTGATTTGTTAAAGAAAATGATACGCTTGAAAGCGTGGCCACCTCCAGTTATAGAGGAAACTCTGGCGAAATTTTCTAAAAACCTAACACTTAGAACTATTTACACCACAAGTGTTAGAATTATTTTTGACATGTTTTCGAAATATAAATTTCGCCATGACTTTATTTACTAAATATTCGGAGGTGGGATTTTCACAAAATTTAACGTGATAAATATATTTTCACACACTGTTTATGATTATTTTGTGAAAATACATAAATATTATTTTTAGAGTAAAAATAATATTTACGAACGTTAACGATTCCAAAATAATACGAACGCTTTCACCATAAATATATAAGTTACACCGGTAATTATATTACCACTCGATTGTTAAACGTAACTTACGCACTTACGGAAATATTTATGAACGCGTATTTTAACAACGTATTATTATGTGAAATTGGAAATATATACATATATTAAGTGAGACTTAATGATATAATTTGAACGCACATGTAATGAATCCCCCACCCTTGGGAAGGAAAATAATTACCAAGTATTTACAAAATGTAAACACGAGATAGTTGTCTAACTATTTCCCAAAAACATAAACCATGAAGCTAAGGCACGGCCGTCCGTCTAATAGAATTAGTACGTGTAGGTCGTCACACAGCTGCGTGAGCAGGAGATACTTGGTAGAGACGCTTCACTGTGAGTTCATGTCCCCCTTTTCTCTTAACTGTTTTCAGTTTTTAACTGCGGGGGTGAAATACATGTTACTATGATTACGAATGTTTCTTACATGGTATGGTCAGCTAAGGAAGGAACTGTTAGGTTATGTGATTGGGTAGGTGAAACCTTAAGAACATTAGTCCTCGTAGTACGATCGAGGGATACGAGTGATAGGCCTATTTGAGCATAACAAACACCACCCATGCGCCCGCAGGTTGGACCATGTGATGACCTTGCCTTAACACCACCCATGCGCCCGCAGGTTGGACCATGTGGTGACCCCGTCTTAACACCACCCATGCGCCCGCAGGTTGGACCATGTGGTGACCCTGTCGTAACACCACCCATGCGCCCGCAGGTTGGACCATGTGGTGACCTTGTCCTATCCCCTCCCATGCGCCCGCAGGTTGGACCATGTGGATACACAATAACTGATATGTTTCCTTATTTGCTTTCATACCAGAGCTTACAAAACATTCATACTTGCAATGATTACAAAGGTTTATTCGCGCGCACATACTAAACGCATGAACTCGCTCAACATTATTGTTGATTTTTCAACTTACATGTATTTCAGGAAATTAACGGATCTGGCACGGTATGGAATGTTTTCCGCTGCACTAGTCATGAGGTCATCTGGGTTTGGGGAGTTGTGATTCTTTCCTGGACAAGTCACAATCCTTAAACTGTGTTCTGTCATGTCAATGTTTGTCGAATAATGTCGTTAGAACATGTTTCCGTTAAAACAATGTTATTGTATTTGGTTTTCAAAACTTAATCGAATGGATGATCTTGCATGGTTTTACATCATATAGCTTTGTTATGGTTAAGCTATGGTATTAAGAAGTCACACCAAAATTAACCACGCTTCCGCAAAGCCAGGGTGTGACAATGTGCATGATCGATTGAATAAGGTTTGGACTGTTTCTATATGTTGTGGTGATATATGATCCTGTAACGTGAAAATACATATGGCCCGAATGCTCGTTGTAACTTGCGTGATAATACGTGCCATACTTGTTTAACATTTGTGGAAATTTGTGCAAAGAATATGCGGTTTATGTGTAAGCGAAACTAACTGTCATTGGAACCATATTAGGATGTGGGTGTCCAACGATGAACAAATAAACTAATCTTACCGAGCAAACCTAAGGTGAGTTCACACTCTTTCTAAGGCATGGGATTCCCGGTGGTTGGGAATGGGTTAAAGAATTAGAACAGAACCTACATATCCTCCTTGGGTAGGATATGTACGGCCATCCTCCATGGGTAGGATGCCAATATTAATCCTGCGTATTCTCCTTGGGTAGAATACGTACGTTCGTCCTCCTTGGGTAGGACAACAACCTTAAACTACTAGCCAAAACTCTATCACCTAAGTCCCTCATTTTATATCGACTTAATCGCCGAGGCCGATGGCGAGCGGGTCATTAGTTAATAGCGCTATTAGGTTTGAAAAACCTCACACCGTGCCGGTCGGACGGGCGTGTACTAATGGATCATGGCAAATGTCAATGATGATAGACATTGACGTAGGGCACAACTATTGTTCGTCAGTCATCGATATGTTAAAGGTCTAGTGCCAGAGATCCAGAGTCATGTGACTACAGCAAACCACGCCTCTATCCAGCAAGTTATTCGTTTGGCTCATCGTCTCACTGATAAGGCGGTCGAGCAGAACAAGCTACCCAAGCATATTGGTGTTACCACTGCTACTACTATTTCTGATGCCCCCAGCGACAACAAGGGCAAATGGGATGGAGTCTCAAGCAAGGGTTCAACATCAGCTCAGTCTCAGTCTCAGCAGCGAAAGACTGATGACTACCAGAGTCCTGGTCAGCAATCTTCTGGTAGTTAAGGGCAGGGTGGATACCGAGGAAACCACCCCAAGTGCAACCGATGCAACAAGCATCATAGTGGGCAGTGCAATAAGGGTCGTTGTCTGAGGTGTTACAAATTTGGTCATGAAGCAAAGGATTGCAGGGCGCACGACCGGCAAATCAGAATCGTCAACAACAGCCACCAGCTCCACAGAATCAGTAGCAGCAACAACAGGGTAATAAAGGATGCTATCAGTGTGGTGCTAAAGGTCACTTCAAGAGGAACTGCCCCCAGTTGAACCAGAATCAGAACAACAACAATAATCAGGGGAATGGGAACAATAACGGGGGTAACAATGATGGCAATGTTTCCAGGGGACGCGTTTTCGTGCTGGGTCAGGGTGATGCAAGGAACGATCCCAACGTTGTGATGGGTAAGTTTCTTCTGGATGACTTTTATGTTACTGTTTTATTTGATTCGGGTGCCGATACTAGCTATGTGTCCTTAAAAGTTAGTCAAATGCTTAAACGTGCTCCAACACTTTTGAACACCAAGCACATTGTAGAACTAGCAAATGGTAAAAGTTTAAAAGCCACACACATAGTTAAGGGTTGTAATCTCGTCTTAGCTGGTCAGACCTTGTCTATCGATCTTATTCCTATCGTTCTGGGTAGTTTCGACGTCGTTATTGGGATGGATTGGCTATCTCAACATCAAGCAGAGATTATTTGCAAGGAGAAAATCGTCCGTATTCCTCGTTCTGGTGAAGAACCTCTCGTAGTTCATGGCGACAAGAGTGGTGCCGTGGTGGGCATCATTTCTTCCCTTAAGGCCCAGAAGGGTTTGCGAAAGGGTCACACTGCTATTTTAGCCCTCGTCACTGACACTTCAAAGAAAGAGAAGAAAATAGAAGATTTTCCAATCGTACGTGACTTTCCTGAGGTATTTCCTGAGGAATTACCTGGCCTTCCGCCTCATCGACAAGTCGAGTTTCAAATCGAGCTAGCTCCTGGAGCAGCGCCCATAGCTCGAGCACCCTATCGTTTAGCTCCATCAGAACTTGAAGAACTATCTTTTTTTTTTTGGGTATAGAAGCTTCTAGGAGGTCCCTTGTCGAGGTCGCATGACATGGGGATGGAGAAAACTCCTTGCTATTCGTAGCATGATTCGTCCGTTCTTGTGGAAATCTATTGGTAGTGGAACTGAAACTAATGCGTGGAGTGATACTTGGTGCGACTCGGGTCCTCTTCGTGCTTTTATTACCCCAAGAATTATCGCTAATGCAGTTTTCAACTTGCAATCTTCATTAGCGGATCTGGTGTCTCAAGATGGGCAATGGAGTTGGCCGATTGCTTGGTTTAACCTATTCCCAGTCTTAATTAACCTAGTGGTTCCAATTTTATGTGACAATACTCGTGATCGGTTGGTGTGGAAAGACTTGGAAGGGAATGATCGTCCATTTACTTCTTGGGAGGTTTGGAATAATATTCGACATCTTGAAAGCAAAGTGCCTTGGGTGAATAAGGTGTGGTTTAAACAATGCATCCCTAGACACTCGTTCCACATTTGGCTAGTTATTCAAAACAAATTGAAGACACAGGATCGTTTGTCTGTTTGGGAAGCAGGAAGTGAAACAAATTTAATTCTAATGTGCTGCCCTTTATGCTGTTATAACAGGGACTCGAGAGATCATCTTTTCTTTGAATGCTCTTTTGCGTCTCAGGTATGGAACAGTGTAAGGAGTCTCACCAATATGGAAGATGTGAATGGAGGCTGGATCGATATAATGTCTTGGATGAACCATAATTCGACCTTACAGAAGCCGACAATGTTGTTAGTCGGTTGGTAGTTGCGGCTGCAACTTACTTTATATGGCAAGAACGAAATAACAGGTTGTTTACTCGGAACCACCGTACGGCTCTGGTGGTATCTCAGGAGATTATTACTACTGTTCGGTTGCGGCTTATGTCTTTCAAGTTTAAACGGAGATTTGAAAATGGAAGCTTGGTGGAAAAGTGGAAGATTCCTAGTAGCAATTTAGAGATTGACCCTGGCTAGTGTAATTGTCTATTTTGTGTCTTGTTTATGATTTGGCTGTGTTTGTTTAGTGTGTTTGTTAGTGGCCTTGTTTGCCGAGTTGTGGTTTGTTTGGATGTTTGTTCCTAGTCTTGGTATGCCAAGGCTAGTATGGGTGTGGTACCTCAGCCACACTATTGTTTTTTATTGGTTTGACTTGAAGAACTATCTACGCAACTACAAGAACTCTTGGACAAGGGTTTCATTCGTCCTAGCTCTTCGCCCTGGGGAGCTCCAGTGTTGTTTGTGAAGAAGAAGGATGGTACCTTCCGTATGTGTATCGACTATCGCGAGCTCAACAAGGTGACCGTGAAGAATCGCTACCCTCTCCCGCGCATTGATGACTTATTCGACCAGCTGCAAGGGTCGAGCTTCTACTCGAAGACTGATCTGAGATCGGGATATCACCAGCTGAGAGTTCGAGATGAGGACGTCTCCAAAACAGCATTTAGAACTCGTTATGGGCACTATGAGTTCTTGGTCATGCCATTCGGGTTGACAAACGCACCTGCGGTCTTCATGGATCTTATGAATAGAGTGTGCAAGCCTTACCTGGATAAGTTTGTTATTGTTTTCATTGACGACATCCTGATCTATTCGAAGAGTCAGGAGGAACACGAGCATCACCTACGACTTATTTTGGAACTCCTTCGAGGAGAGCAGCTGTATGCCAAATTTTCGAAATGTGACTTCTGGCTTCGTGAAGTCCATTTCCTAGGCCACGTGGTAAACAAGGATGAGATTCATGTTGATCCATCCAAGGTCGACTCGATCAAGAACTGGCCTGCACCCCGTACACCAACAGAAATCCGCCAATTCTTGGGTTTGGCGGGCTACTACAGAAGGTTCATCAAGGATTTCTCCAAGATTGCGCAAACTCTCACCTCACTAACTCAGAAAGGTGTCACCTATCGTTGGGGTGATGCACAGGAGTCCGCGTTTCAGCACTTAAAAGATAGACTTTGTAGCGCACCAATTCTCTCATTGCCTGAAGGCACAGAAGATTTTGTGGTTTATTACGACGCATCCATCCAAGGACTTGGTTGCGTGTTGATGCAACGTGACAAGGTCATTGCCTACGCATCACGCCAACTTAAAGTTCACGAGAGGAACTACACTACGCATGACTTGTGTGACAACCCGTACTTTCAAGGTCACATTCTGTTATTACGTTAAACGCGTTAAGGAAAATTTATTATTATTATTATTATTATTATTATTATTATTATTGTTGGGATACACATTTTTTTATATTTGAGGGCATAGTATATAAGCTACAAAGATTAATTGTCAAACAATTTGCAAGCCAAAGCCGTGCAATCCTTTTGGCGGTTGTGTGGTTTCATCGGTGGGTCTGGCCCAAATCAAACATAACCAACTAAGCCCAACACTCTTGCATGGAAATACATAATCACACCCTTGTGTACGGAGTATTATTATTTGGCAAAACACAACAAACCCTAGTCTTTTGGTGAACGGCAACAGGAAGGAAAGGAGAACCAGTTTCGTCGCACCCCCGCCCCCTTCTTGTGTGTTAACCACCTATACCTTCACGTCTTAATCGTCTGGTTAGTATCATCGTTCTTTTCTTCGTTTACGTGATTATGTGTTGAGTTACATGAGTGTCGAGTGAGATCAAATCATGTGTAAATCTTGTTAACTGTTAGTATATTAGTATGATGCTAAGTTACATGTAAATTGGCTATATAGTGTTAAGTTATCTACGGACGTGTAATCGTTGGATTAAACTATGTGAAATAAATTGCTATATATGTTGATCAAGATGATTGTTTAAGAAAATGGCACTATGAAGGTGTGAAGTAAATTATTATTGAAAGTTCAAATTGAATGTTCTGTGTATTGGGTATGGCAAATAGGGGCTGCGTGGGGATTGTTTGGATATTGGGCCACCGGTTCTGGGCCTCACGGATGAAAGAACGCAGTGATGGGCCAGATACCATATTGGACCGAATTGTTGTGTAGATGCATGACAATATTGTTGATTAAGTTAACATAGGATATTGGTTTATGGTGATATGCATGTTAGTAAATATGGATAGTAGTTGCATGAAAAGGTGATGTCCCAACCCATGTGATTTAATCATTTAACGTTAGGGTTTAATCAAGCTCATCATGAAATTGTCAGAATGTGCATGTGATCATTATTATATATATAACCTTTGGTTTTGATAGATTGCCTATAGAAAATTGAACTGTGTTGTTGGCCATCCAAGTTAGTGAATTTGTGTTTAATATATGTTTACAAATAGTGAATTTATGTGTAATGTATGTTTACAACAGTTAGCGAATTTATGTGTTACGTGTATAGGAAAATCGTTATTAAGTGTTACGAAACTGACAGTTACCGGTTATTATAATAGGAATTGATTGACTAACTAGTAAACTCATGGGTAATCTTACCGAGCAAACCAAGGTGAGTTCACACTTTCCACAAGGCATGGGATTCCCAAGGGTTGGGAATGGGTAAAGGATTTAAACTGAAACTGCGTGATCTCCTGGTTTGGAACACGTACACACCCTCTTTATTGAAGGGTGACAACATGTGATAAGGAATTGATTTGGAACCTACGTAATCTCCGGGTTTGGGGATTTCGTACACACCCTCTTTATTGAAGGGTGACAACACGAATACTAGACCAAAATCTCTATCATGAAGTCCCTCCTTTTATATCGACTTAATCGCTGGGCCAATGGCGAGCGGGTCATTAGTTAGATAGCGCTATTTAGGTTTGACAAGCCTCACACCGTGCCGCAGAGGACGGGCGTGAACTAATGGATCTGGGCACTAGTCAATGATGATAGACATTGACGTCAGGGCATCAACTTACTTTAGTCAGTGGTCGATATGGTAAACAGGTCTAGTGGTTAATATGGGGAAGCCCCCACCAACTATGGATATGTTTGGGAAACAGGATAAACTGGTTAACTTACGACTTACAATTGAATTCCTGGTTTTTTTTAAACAACTTAACAATGAACACCAACCGTGAACTCGCTCAACTTTGTTGTTGATTCGTTGTTACATGCCTTGCAGGTCGTTAGGTACTTATGGAGCTTGCACGAGGAGGCGTGGTCGTTGTGGGACATGGATAGTCTTATGGCATGATAAACATTTGATATATTTGAACTTATATTTTGGTTTTTCGTTTTATGCTTCCGCTAATTAACTTGAACTTGGTTAACTGGTTTTTGAACACCAATTATATTGTGTGGTTGGATTTTATTTATTCTAAATACATTGTTCAATATGATTGGTGGCTGGATCCTGGTCAGTCACGCCTCCATGCGGTGATATTCCGCTTGTGGATTTTGGGGGTGTGACAGATTGGTATCAGAGCCATTGGTTATAGTGAACTTGGTTTTAAAAAGGAGAAAAGCTTTTTGATAAAACCAGACTATAACCTGTACAGTGCTCAACGATCCACAACGACGCTTCGTTCCACATGCAAGACTCCACACTATAGGTGATATGATTTATGTTTATATTGCCTACTTGCTAGTTACATAGAACTTTGCTCGTGATATGCTTAGATAAACGTAACAACTATTGTTTGAAAACACTTGTGTGCTTACTCTCTTCTATCATCGCACTTTCGCGAACCTCTCTCACCCATGTTTCCTTTGATGTGACAGTACACATTTGTTTATGACGAAACACACGAACACACACTCGTCACTATAGCAAGATGGCATGGATTGCTTGCTCACCTTATGATGCGTTGATAGTATGCCATAGTCCTTAGGTTTTTGTGATCTTATTACATTGACGACCTCCGTTTGACATCTGAGTTTGAGGAACCATTTGACATGAGTTAGGAGGAACTGAGATGAGCATACAAATCGCAATATTATTGTGGGTGCACACATAATAATAATGTGGGGTGCATGCGAGTCCCAGTGAGCCTTGACAAGTGGAAAAGGGGGTTCCGTTCCGTTATTTGACCGATGTGAAACATAACAAACCTATAGGGGTCATAGCAGTGATTGTCCCCTACTCGAATGTGAACTTTTCATTCATCTCTGGATCCTTTCGAATCTCGATGCTATCGAGTATTACCTGAACACCCATCTGAACACCTAGCGAACCGTGTAGAATGTTAGGTGCTTATACGAACGTCCCTGAGTAGGATGTCGCAACGTCGAATGATCGATCGATACCTTTCTTTTTTTTCCTCTTCGTTTGCTGGAACTCATGTATTGACGCCTCAGATTCTGAAGTGCGATCACTTCTGCAACACTCCCGCAACATACTGAGTATTACTCGAACCACTTGCAACATCGATGGACAGGAGGATGAGCGTAGCACTTTACCGACCTCAGTACTTTGACGACCCTGATTACCGGCAATGAGCACCAGCGAATTGGCTTCAAACGAATCCTTAACCCTTGTCAGCAACTCATGGGAGTCAACTCTTATGAATCAATCGGGGCATAAGTGAGGACAGCTGATGGTAGTATGGAAGGTGTGACTGCCAGCACAGTGAGAAACGCATTAGGACGTGGCTCAGAATGTGAAAAGATGGACCTTGATGGTGAAGAGTCGTAGAGCTTCGTTTCAAACAACAGCATTAGAGGCAACGGTCACGGCAACAACAAGGTATTTGTAATGGTAACCAACAGTATGGAAAGTGAAGGTGCTTACGGCATGGAATGGCCAATGTTAAATTCAACGACAACAACCAAGGGAACGACGGTCGTACTGGAAATCCTCGCAACGAGTACAACAACACGGGAAATGATGCTCATAGAGGGACATTAGGGATTGGCGTGGGCGACGCCGGGATTATAACAACATGGTAGCCTACGTGTTCTTGGTGACTAATCACTTCGCCACTGTTCTGCTTAACCCTGATGCTTCTTGAAACCCAACCTGTTGTGGAATCGGCTGATGGCGAAAACAATGAAACCACTACTGAGGCTGAAGCTACTGCGGAATTTCGGGACAAAATTCCAAACCAACAGGGGAATGATGTGACACCCCAGGAAAAACCAGGAAAACATGCAACCTAACTAGCTTTCCCAGTAACTACGTGCTAAATTTCGGGACGAAATTTCTTTCAAGTTGGGGATGATGTGACAACCCGTACTTTCAAGGTCACATTCTGTTATTACGTTAAACGCGTTAAGGATAATTTATTATTATTATTATTATTATTATTATTATTATTATTGTTGGGATACACATTTTTTTATATTTGAGGGCATAGTATATAAGCTACAAAGATTAATTGTCAAACAATTTGCAAGCCAAAGCCGTGCAATCCTTTTGGCGGTTGTGTGGTTTCATCGGTGGGTCTGGCCCAAATCAAACATAACCAACTAAGCCCAACACTCTTGCATGGAAATACATAATCACACCCTTGTGTACGGAGTATTACTATTTGACAAAACACAACAAACCCTAGTCTTTTGGTGAACGGCAACAGGAAGGAAAGGAGAACCAGTTTCGTCGCACCCCCGCCCCCTTCTTGTGTGTTAACCACCTATACCTTCACGTCTTAATCGTCTGGTTAGTATCATCGTTCTTTTCTTCGTTTACGTGATTATGTGTTGAGTTACATGAGTGTCGAGTGAGATCAAATCATGTGTAAATCTTGTTAACTGTTAGTATATTAGTATGATGCTAAGTTACATGTAAATTGGCTATATAGTGTTAAGTTATCTACGGACGTGTAATCGTTGGATTAAACTATGTGAAATAAATTGCTATATATGTTGATCAAGATGGTTGTTTAAGAAAATGGCACTATGAAGGTGTGAAGTAAATTATTATTGAAAGTTCAAATTGAATGTTCTGTGTATTGGGTATGGCAAATAGGGGCTGCGTGGGGATTGTTTGGATATTGGGCCACCGGTTCTGGGCCTCACGGATGAAAGAACGCAGTGATGGGCCAGATACCATATTGGACCGAATTGTTGTGTAGATGCATGACAATATTGTTGATTAAGTTAACATAGGATATTGGTTTATGGTGATATGCATGTTAGTAAATATGGATAGTAGTTGCATGAAAAGGTGATGTCCCAACCCATGTGATTTAATCATTTAACGTTAGGGTTTAATCAAGCTCATCATGAAATTGTCAGAATGTGCATGTGATCATTATTATATATATAACCTTTGGTTTTGATAGATTGCCTATAGAAAATTGAACTGTGTTGTTGGCCATCCAAGTTAGTGAATTTGTGTTTAATATATGTTTACAAATAGTGAATTTATGTGTAATGTATGTTTACAACAGTTAGCGAATTTATGTGTTACGTGTATAGGAAAATCGTTATTAAGTGTTACGAAACTGACAGTTACCGGTTATTATAATAGGAATTGATTGACTAACTAGTAAACTCGTGGGTAATCTTACCGAGCAAACCAAGGTGAGTTCACACTTTCCACAAGGCATGGGATTCCCAAGGGTTGGGAATGGGTAAAGGATTTAAACTGAAACTGTGTGATCTCCTGGTTTGGAACACGTACACACCCTCTTTATTGAAGGGTGACAACATGTGATAAGGAATTGATTTGGAACCTACGTAATCTCCTGGTTTGGGGATTTCGTACACATCCTCTTTATTGAAGGGTGACAACACGAATACTAGACCAAAATCTCTATCATGAAGTCCCTCCTTTTATATCGACTTAATCGCCGGGCCAATGGCGAGCGGGTCATTAGTTAGATAGCACTATTTAGGTTTGACAAGCCTCACACCGTGCCGCAGAGGACGGGCGTGAACTAATGGATCTGGGCACTAGTCAATGATGATAGACATTGACGTCAGGGCACCAACTTACTTTAGTCAGTGGTCGATATGGTAAACAGGTCTAGTGGTTAATATGGGGAAGCCCCCACCAACTATGGATATGTTTGGGAAACAGGGTAAACTGGTTAACTTACGACTTACAATTGAATTCCTGGTTTTTTTTAAACAACTTAACAATGAACACCAACTGTGAACTCGCTCAACTTTGTTGTTGATTTGTTGTTACATGCCTTGCAGGTCGTTAGGTACTTATGGAGCTTGCACGAGGAGGCGTGGTCGTTGTGGGACATGGATAGTCTTATGGCATGATAAACATTTGATATATTTGAACTTATATTTTGGTTTTTCGTTTTATGCTTCCGCTAATTAACTTGAACTTGGTTAACTGGTTTTTGAACACCAATTATATTGTGTGGTTGGATTTTATTTATTCTAAATACATTGTTCAATATGATTGGTGGCTGGATCCTGGTCAGTCACGCCTCCATGCGGTGATATTCCGCTTGTAGATTTTGGGGGTGTGACAACTTGGAGTTGGGAGCAGTGGTTTTTGCCCTTAAGATATGGAGACATTACCTGTACGGTACCAAGTGCACCATTTACACCGATCACAGGAGTCTCGAGCATATCTTCAAGCAAAAGGAGTTAAACATGCGACAACGTCGATGGGTCGAGCTCTTGAATGATTACGAATGCGCGATCAAGTACCATCCGGGCAAAGCCAATGTTGTGGCCGACGCCCTCAGTCGAAAGGATACTACACCTAAGCGAGTACGTGCGTTACAACTGACCATCCAATCTAGTCTTCCTACTCAGATACGAGATGCTCAGGTTGAAGCATTGAAAGTAGAAAATATCAGGGCTGAGTCCTTACAAGGATCAAGGAAGACGACGCTTACTACGTAACAGGGCGCATCTGGGTTCCACTTTATGGAAATTTACACGAGCTTGTGATGGATGAAGTGCACAAGTCTCGTTACTCAGTACATCCTGGTTCGGATAAGATGTACCACGACTTAAAGACTACGTACTGGTGGCCTAGCATGAAAGCCAACATAGCAACTTACGTTAGTAAATGCTTGACTTGTGCGAGAGTCAAGATTGAATATCAAAAACCATCAGGCCTACTCCAATAACCAGAGATCCTGACATGGAAATGGGAGCAAATTTCCATGGATTTCGTTACTGGCCTGCCTAGATCTCAACGCGGAAACGACACTATTTGGGTGATAGTGGATAGATTGACTAAGTCCGCACACTTTTTGGCCATCAAAGAAACAGACAAGTTCTCTACTTTAGCAGACGTTTACTTAAAGGAAGTAGTATCAAGGCACGGAGTGCCAACCTCCATTATTTCAGATCGTGATGCGCGTTTTACCTCTGAACTATGGCAAGCTATGCACAAGTCCTTTGGCTCACGTTTAGACATGAGCACCGCTTATCATCCACAGACGGATGGGCAGTCTGAGCGCACCATCCAAACCCTTCAAGACATGCTCCGGGCATGTGTAATCGATTTTGGCAATGGTTGGGAAAGACACCTCCCTTTGGTGGAGTTTTCGTATAATAACAGCTACCACAGCAGCATTCAGGCCGCTCCGTTTGAGGCATTGTATGGACGTAAATGCCGATCACCACTTTGCTGGGCAGAAGTTGGTGACAGCCAAATCACTGGCCCAGAACTTGTGGTAGACACAACCAAGAAGATTGCTCAGATATGACAACGAATGGCGGCAGCTCGTGACCATCAGAAAAGCTACGCTGATAAGCGCAGGAAACCACTCGAGTTCCAGGTTGGGGACCGAGTGCTACTTAAAGTCTCACCTTGGAAATGTGTTGTTCGTTTTGGCAAACGAGGCAAACTTAACCCACGATACGTTGGACCTTTCGACATCATTGAGAAAATAGGCAAAGTAGCCTACAAACTAAACCTACCCGCAGAACTCAGTGGAGTTCACAACGTTTTCCACGTGTCGAATCTGAAGAAGTGTCTGTCAGATGAGACACTCATAGTTCCTCTTAAGGAGCTCACCATCGACGAGCATTCATCGAAGAACCAGTAGAAATTACTGACCGAGATGTTAAGATTCTCAAGCGTACCAGAATCCCTCTTGTTCGAGTTCGTTGGAACTCCCGTCGTGGCCCAGAGTTTGTCGGGGAACGCGAAGACCAAATGAAACACAAATATCCCCAGTTGTTCGAGAACAATGAAACCACTACTGAGGCTGAAGCTACTGCGGAATTTCAGGACGAAATTCCAAACCAACGGGGGAATGATGTGACACCCCAGGAAAACCAGGAAACCACGCAACCTAACTAGCTTCCTCAGTAACTACGTGCTAAATTTCAGGACGAAATTTCTTTTAAGTTGGGGATGATGTGACAACTCGTATTTTAGAGATTTTTGCTGTGCTTAGATGTAACTTAGATGTATTGATTTAGGATTTCCTTGCAACAAATGGATTGTAATCTGATTAACATGAAGTAATAACACGTAGTGGTATGGCTTGGTAGTTGATTTATGATCATACACATGTTTAAATAACATTCTGACCCAAAACCCACTAATTCACAATAGTATTGGACCGTTCAAATTAAACACATGGGCCGAATCAAAAGAGTTATCCGATAATAGTTAAATGATATCTAAATTTAATGGTGGCCGACAACTTTATATCAAATAATTCTTATTGGACCTTTACTTTTAGTGGGCCGGCTATTTGGGTTAGTAAGTATTCACGCATACAGGAGGGACTTATATGTGATTTCATATGTAATTACTTATCAATATCTCAAAACAAAAACAAACCCTACCCTCTCAAGTGCGCGTACGGCAGGATAACCCCCCCCCCCCCCTCTGATCGAGATAGCACCTTGATTCGTCGAGACTTTTGGTTAGTGATTCTTGCCTAAGATATTCATGGTTGTATGGTATTGCTATATGTGATATTGAAGGTGTAACATACATATAGGATTGATTAATTGTGATAATAGGTTGCATGATTTTGTTGTACATCTTACAATTCACGAACTAATCTGAATAATCTTTGCATTATTTTGTTAGTTGTCTTGTTTGCTTATGTGAAATCTTGTTCTAGGTTCTTAATATGTGAAACTATGAATCTTGCATGACTTTGTTTTGTATAAGTGGGTGCGATCAATTAACAGCTTAGGTTAACATATGTGAACTTTGTGATACATGAATTCATGATTTCTTGATTAGGATAACTATGATCAACGTTAGTTAGTATCATGCTATTTAGATAGAATGTTAATACACTGGATGAATGTTGGGATAGTGGGTCGAGAACCATTAAAGGAATTAGATGTTATGGGTTGGAGAGTCCAATAGAGGATGGGTTATAATCTGATGTTTTGGGTGATCTTTGGGCACGGGTTATAGTGGGCTGCGTAACACTTACCATAGTCTGTTGGGCCCAAACTTAACTGGGCCCAGGTTGTCTTTTAAAGTCATAATACTAATAGCTTAGTTTTGTTTGGTTTGGGTCTAGTGTTGTTGGGCCGGGTATAAGGTGTGGATAACTGGGCTACATAAGCAAAATGGTGGAACATAGCTTTACTGAACCGTACGATGTTGTTTTGTGTTGGGTTTAATTGTAATTGGGCTTCTGGTATGGGCTGCCAAGGGATGGCAAGCCTTAAACAGTGTTAATACAAGATTTGAGGTAACTAAATAAATGTTGAGTGATATAAATTATTGTTGTTATGTGCATGATCGATTGAATAAGGTTTGGACTGTTTCTATGTGTTGTGGTGATATATGATCCTGTAACGTGAAAATACATATGGCCCGAATGCTCGTTGTAACTTGCGTGATAATACGTGCCATACTTGCTTAACATTTGTGGAAATTTGTGCAAAGAATATGCGGTTTATGTGTAAGCGAAACTAACTGTCATTGGAACCATATTAGGGTGTGGGTGTCCAACGATAAACAAATAAACTAATCTTACCGAGCAAACCTAAGGTGAGTTCACACTCTTTCTAAGGCATGGGATTCCCGGTGGTTGGGAATGGGTTAAAGAATTAAAACGGAACCTACATATCCTCCTTGGGTAGGATATGTACGGCCATCCTCCATGGGTAGGATGCCAATATTAATCCTGCGTATTCTCCTTGGGTAGAATACGTACGTTCGTCCTCCTTGGGTAGGACAACAACCTTAAACTACTAGCCAAAACTCTATCACCTAAGTCCCTCATTTTATATCGACTTAATCGCCGAGGCCGATGGCGAGCGGGTCATTAGTTAATAGCGCTATTAGGTTTGACAAACCTCACACCGTGCCGGTCGGACGGGCGTGTACTAATGGATCATGGCAAACCTCACACCGTGCTGGTTAACTCGTGGTTTACGAAACAACTTATGGTTTTCAAAACAAACTGGTAAAACTAAACAACCAACTATGAACTCGCTCAACTTTGTTGTTGACTCGTTGTTACATGCCTTGCAGGTCGTTAGGTACTTATGGAGCTTGCACAGGGAGGAGTGATCGTTGTGGGACATGGACCATTGAGTCCCATGTCAAACATTTAAACTTTATGAACTTATTACTTATGTTTGGGTTTTACATTTTATGCTTCCGCTGTTAACTTAAAGTTGGTTATTTTCTTTTGGACACCAATTATATTGTGGTTGGTTTTATTTACTTAATTATGTAGTTCAATATGATTGGTGGTTTGATCCTGGTCAGTCACGCCTCCATGCGGTGATACTCCGCTAGTGGATTTTGGGGGTGTGACATATGTGGAGGTTATTTAAGGTATGTTAAGCCTATTTCACTATTCCGGAGTGTTCGTTGCATTAAACTGGTTATATTTACGCATCAGTGCGCATATAACCTTCCAGAAAGTGATTTAAAGCTTGAAATCGGAATCGAATCAAATTGTAAAATCATCAAACACAATTACACACATAATAACACCAAAACACATTGTTTTATTAATAATCAACATTATTTTATATTGTACATTGATTACAGAACACAGTTGTCACAGACCAGGTGGGTTATTTCAGTAAACTTCAACACTTAAACCATTTTGAATCAGAACTTCAAACTTTGAAACTTACAATCGAAGAGTCATTCGACCGAACGGTCATCCGATCGGATGACCATCGGATCGGATGACCATCGAATCGAGCGACTTGTATTTATGCTACAACGAAAACTTCAAAAGTTGATCATTTTGGAAAACACACTTAGGACCGAATGACCATTCGATCGAATGGCCATCCGTCCAGATGACCATCCGATCGGATGGCGGTCCGTCCGATTCCAATAAGTCATTCGACCGGATGACCATCCGTCCGGATGGCCATCCGATCAGGAGACTGGCCTGACACTTTGGACGATTCTCATTATTTTGTCCTACGCTTATCTGTTAATCTATAATCAGGCTAATCTCAGAGCTCCCTTTGATCCAATTAGTAGGTGTCAATACTTAGCACCCACTGTGAGTATACTCGATCCCTTTTCGTTTTAAACTTTTGGGATGCAGCATGTATTCTATGAAACTTGAAACTATTTGAAATCTAACTCTGTCCTCTGTAAATGTGAAACTTGATGCTTTTGGATTCTTGATTCTTTATGCTATGTAAACGTTTAATCCTTGTGTGTAGTTCCGCCTTAACAATAGTAGCGCTATAGGAGAATGCACCTCCCCATTCTTCTCGGGGGGTATTGTTAGGAGGATTCTATTTGCTTTCCTTGATTCTTGGAAAAGTGGTAAATGCATTGGGACACTTGGGCTATCACTTGGACTGCGTACACTAGCATGGCTGAAACTATTTTTATTGTTTACATGACGGATATGAGTCTTTTAAACTACTATGCTATATACTCAAACTTGTATACTCGCCAGTACATTATTGTATTGACATTATTTTAATACATGTTGCAGGCTGATAGGATGCTGTGTTCAAGAAACTTGCTAGGATGCTGCTTAGAAACACATCATAGCTAAACTAGAATCTTTTGAACAATATTTGGGATGATTGTATTTGATATTCTATGGTTGTGAAACTTGATGATTAGACGATGCTTGAATTGAATCTAATTTATATTATAACAAGTATTGTTATGGAAACTCATGAGCAATCTGAACGCTTAGTGTCGCGCCCCGATGTTTCCACCATCGGTTGGGGTGTGACAAGAATTTACAAGGAAATTTGGACCAATCAAAGCAGATGTAAAGCCGGACCCTGTCATGACATTATGGCGTTTTGATGATGAAACAGACATGGTGACCGTTATATACGACAGCGGAAAGCAGAAAGACTACTGGCTTGAAAACATTATGATAAAGCAGGGGCTTGGGTTCATGGAAGAATTGCATAACGCCACTTGTTTGAACACAAAAATGGACTCAAAATTGGCGTTAATGCAAGACATGTTCAAATGGAGGCTTCAGAATCTTCAGGAACAAGAAGCCGATGAAAGTGAAGGTGATAACATGGATGAAGATCCAGATGAAGACTCTGAGGAAGAAGATGACGCAAGTGATGGATACTTTTCGGATAAAGTACCTTCTGACGAAGGGTTTTGATTTTTTTTTTTGTTCTGTGTAATCTCCTTTTTTAAGATAATTAAATGATATATTTCTCTATTTATTTGCAAAACGCCAAAAAAATACTATAAAAAGTTATTGCTTACAAAACGCCAGAAATAACAAAAAATATTTTTCCTGCTTAATATTTTATTTTCTCCGTTATTGTATTTTGTCATCTTGGTCTGCATAACGCCATTTAAAAAAAACGACAAACTTAGAAGATGGGACGTCTATCTCCCTAGAAACTGATAAAAGCTGATCAAAACAGTAAATACAAACAGTAACTGAAAAGACGGTTACTTTATTACTATCATTTATTATAATAAAAAAGTCTCGCCTAAACTACACGCCAAAAAACTCCTGTAAGAGAGGGGTCTACACACAATGAATTGATCACACCCAGAAAAACAAACGTCATGTTCTCTAGAAACCACTCACTTTAAAACGCCAAAAAAGGTTAGTTAAAATAACCACAGATGGCAAAGCTTTCACTGAATCAATTCTTCTCTGAGGGGGTTATCTCTATAATCTTTTGCTGAATGAGATGGACAAATATTCAAGAAAAAAAGACTGATGACAGTGATATGTCATCATGTGAGCTTTGTTCTTGATGAATATATGCATGGCATGAAGGGATCAACACAAGTGTAAAAATGCTATTTTGGACTCCATTATTATAAATAGCATCAAGCAAGAGTTGATCTTCAATGACATGCCACCAAACAATAATATCACACCATAAAACAGGATGCCACTAAGAAGCTTCGTCTAAAAAAGACGGGGTTTATGTAGGAAAGTTGACATCTAGCTAAGGTATTCAAAGGTTCAAAACGCCATAACAAATTCAAGAAGAAGAGGCTGATGACAGTGAAGATTCGGATGAGAAATTAGATTACCATTTTTAATTTTTTTTCTTTTTCATTTTATATTGTTTTGTTATCAAATTATCTGTTGTTTTGTTATCTAATGCTCTATAAATAAAATACATTATTATATAAAACGCCAAAAACTACAAACACCAAAACGCTAGTAGTATGAAAACTATGAGAACGGGTGCTGGCAAAGCACCTTGTCAAATGTATTAAACGCCAAAAAAATTGACTAAACGCCATAAAAAACATTTTGTCTTATTGTAATTTTATGAAAATATTAATGACTCGTAGTGAATTATTATACAACGCCACAAAACGCCAAAAAATTGACTAGAAAACGATATAACGCCAAAAAATTATCTATGTGACACAAAAACAATTAATTCAACGCCAAAAAGTTTAATGAATACAATTAACGCCAAAATAATCTTAGACGCCAGAAATGTTATAGCGCGTTGGGAAAATAAAAGAAGATTGAAAAGACAAAAAAACCCCTCACCCCCTGATCATATCTCGCGCCACGTGTTGGGTCAGGATGCATTCTCACCGTTCTCACACTTTTGGACGTTTTCTCCTGATCCCGTACCCAAGTTCATATCCTGCTATGACTAATTTTCTATCATGCCTATTGTTGTGAATGGATAATTTCACAACTAAACAACAATTCAAACAGGAATGAAATCAGATAGGTTTATATTGATCAGTGAGTGATTACAATTTAGAACTGAAAGTAGTAAATGATAGAAACAGAGAAGGGGATGGGAATCAGAAATTATAGAGCAGAGATGGGAAGAAGAAGGAGACACACACCAACAATATTCATTCTTAATCCCTACGCTATCTCTCTATGTTGCTTATATCCTGTGATGAACTGTTCACCGCCCCTTTAACTTGTTGGGCCTCTTGGGCTAGGCTACCTGATTGGGTCACTTGGTTTAGATCCATTAGGTTCATAACATTACTTCCCCCTTTCAAAACCACCTTGTCCTCAAGGTGGGAGACTGTAAACGGTTTAAGCAAATGGGTAGTGTCGTCCCAATGAAATAATTCCGTTGGCAAGGGGTGTAACAAGGCTGGTGTCACGAGCGAGCATGAGATGAAAATTGGCATAGCAGTATGGATGTAGCAAGCTATATTAGGTGGTGTATGTCCATATAGAGCCTCAAAGGATGTTAGTGCAAGAACCAAAGGCACAAGTGCAACGAGTTTAGTAGCAGACGGTTCATGTCGGTTTCTCTCATCAGCAAATGATATGTTCCAGCCATCATTAAGTACCAGGCTTGGGCTGGATTTCAACTGTGCAAGTGGCTTATGTCCATAAACGGATGAAAATGGTGTTAGGGGCCAAATGTGTGAATTCCATATTGTAGCAGCTAGAATGTGGAACAACAAGCGCACGTTGGGGAAATGGAAACTTGCCAATGGAACTGAGGAAAGTAGCTGCTGCCCAGCAGTGTAAATAACTGAGAGAAAGTATGTGTATGGCAACCACAGTTGGTTTGGCCATTATTGACAGCAAATGAGTCGACCCGTCAGGTATATCATGCACATGTAGGGGAACTATAAGGTGGGAGTGGCTGCATAGGTAATTTAGAACCGATAAACACACCACACATGTCACAGTTGATATATCTTGTGTTGTTACCTGGAAACCATCATCAATAATACAAGCAATCACACTGTTTGTATCAGGTGCTTTAGCATAACCAAGAGTCGCACCCACGGACCATCTGAGTGACCTATATTGCATCTTGATTTCTCCCCGTAACAGTTCTTGGATATGTTTGAAGAGGATATGATCCCTTGCAAAGTCAAACATGGGACTAAAACGAATTGCTTGAAGAGCTCTCAAAAGGAAATCTGAAGTGGTTTCTTTTAGAGATAAAATGGTCACAAACTTTCCAAAATTTAGATCAACAAATCTGTTAGTGGCGAAATCAACAATTGAGCATGTAGTAACATGGTAGAACACGCTATGCCTCGTCAAATCCCTTCTAAATGCTTCCTGTTTGACATAACCCAAGTTCAAAAATTCAAGCCATACCGTAAAAAGATGCATGCTGGTGAAATTCAACATTTGCAAATGAATGCCTACTACTGAATTTAATATAACTGGACCAGAGAAGATCACAAAAGCAGCAAAAGAAGCCATTGAAATCATGTGATTGAGTGAAAATCAGGCAAAGGACCACCACCAGGATCAATACAGTATGATGTTGATATCGCAAACATAAGCGCTAAACCATGTTCTTCTGTAGCAGCATATCTTGCAGATGCAGATACTCTTTGGAGAGTCTTGCCATTATGCGAGCTTATCCCAGTGTGTACATCAGGATCCACAGTGAGAGTGAGAGTGTGAACTAGAGCTAATAGTTGAGAAGCCACAATTAAAAACACTGCAAAAGGCTCATTTGTTACCGGACCAGCAACAGCAAACTGCATGTTGGTTGAGTTTTCACCAGTCAATGATGCTAATATTATATTTGGACCAATAGAGGTCAAAGAAGCCTTTCGTGGTTGCTGTGTAACACCGCATTTTGCCTTGTACCTGGTTGTTATACCTTCTTTGTTTCCTCCATTGCCAATTATAAGCGGAATAGGACCACACGGTTCAGATTTTCCATTGTACACACGGGTCGAGCGTTCATAAGCATTCATATGCCCAACAAAGACAATATCAACACTAGCAGCATAAAGTAACGACTCTAGTGATACCATCAGCTTGTAACCTTGGAGAAAAGAACCAACAACTGCGTTGTAAGTTTTCCAAAATTTCCAAACTGGTTCAAGTAGTGCAACCTTCCTATAAAAAGGAAGTTGTTCAACTGAGAGTGGACTGGTAACAACACCCAAAATGAATCCGTGCAATTTAGCCTCAGAAAACAAACAAGGGTCAGCAACCATGAGGGTAGAACTAAAAAAATTGCAACGTGTTGTACTAACAACGAGAACAATGCATGTTGGTTTAGGATATACCGAAACAGAATATGAAGTAATGGTTGTATACGGGTCCGATGGTTCCGGATCATCATCTAAAATAAACAACTTAGGAGCAAAGTGGCATTGATGATCCATATTAGAAGCAGTAGACTCAACCAAAGCCACACCGATATGGTTAAGCAATATAATAATGCGGTCAGAATAAGGCATCTTAAAAACACACGGACCGGGATCAAAACCAAAATATGTTCGTGGCACTTTAGCACAAAAAGGTGAAATAAGACGATCAATTACCACAGCAGAGCAATCAAACTGCAAATTGAGTGTACCAACAGAAAGGATAACAAATGTAGGTACAGGATATACCTGTACTAACTTTTGTGAAAGTAGGATATCAAGATAACCCTCACGAATAGCACCGGAAACGTCAACCGAAGGCATTGAGGAATTAGGTGTAAGTGGTGCAACCAAAGCCAAAATCGGATCCGTAGCATGACGATTTTGTTGAATCAAGACTGAATGAATCGGACCAGGATCAAAATCGAATAAAGTATTATGGTCCAATTCTTCATCCAATGGAGGAATAAATGAAGGAGGGCTATCAAGTGAGGTTGGATAAGTAGATACCTTAATAGGATTCTCAACCAAACCCGGTTTCCATGCAAAGGATTGAAAAACTACGGAAACAGCAGAAGAATCAACATCGCAATCGTTGGTTTCTACCATATCATTCTCTTGGATCTCCAATACCTCATCATCCATGGTTTCATGAACTTCCTTGACAATTTCATTTTCAATGCTAACAAGCATTTCATCAAACACCTTGAGATCAGTCGTAGCAAACGCAATTGAATCAGAATGAATCAGACCTGATGTAAATGACAGAGCAACAATGGAATTGGCAGTAGACTTGGAATCAAACAGAGCTAGTTCCTGAATCGGATCAACTGCAACTTTAGTTTGGTGAATCGAACATGGCTCAGTGGCAATTGGATCGACAGAAGTAGCTTGGAATTGAGTGATCATTGCAGTAGTGAAATCATTCCAAGTGAGCGAGTGTGAACCCCGATACCAACCATTGAACCACCAGAATGGTTCATCATCGAAGGATTCAATGACATAGGGAAACCTCTCGTCATCGTATATCGTGTAAAAGAGAAAATATTGTTCAGCTTGAGAGATCCATAGGTTGGGATTAGATCCAGTGAAACGAGGTAAGCGTGGATGTTCCTGCAGGAGTTCTTCCAAAGCCATCTATGCTAAGGATCAATGAAAGCACCAATGTTGTGAATGGATAATTTCACAACTAAACAACAATTCAAACAGGAATGAAATCAGATAGGTTTATATTGATCAGTGAGTGATTACAATTTAGAACTGAAAGTAGTAAATGATAGAAACAGAGAAGGGGATGGGAATCAGAAATTATAGAGCAGAGATGGGAAGAAGAAGGAGACACACACCAACAATATTCATTCTTAATCCCTACGCTATCTCTCTATGTTGCTTATATCCTGTGATGAACTGTTCACCGCCCCTTTAACTTGTTGGGCCTCTTGGGCTAGGCTACCTGATTGGGTCACTTGGTTTAGATCCATTAGGTTCATAACACCTATTAAAGCCACTTCTCATGCAAGTTGCTATTAACTTGGTCCTCTTGGTAATTATAGAATCGTGTTAGTTTTCTGATAACGAGTTATTATGTTTACCCAAATATGAAGCAACTTTTACATTATAGTGGACCTAGGTCGTTTCTTTTGACAAGTGTTGTTTGCGATGAAGGTGGATTTGTTTTAGTGGACAACAGAAATGCCCCACAATGCTAATATGCCGTGTTGGTTTGGCCGTTCTTGTGTCTACATAACGGATGCTAAAACTTGGCATGTGTTCACAAGCTTGACCCAATACTAACTGGAACCCATTCCCAAACACATGAATTACTCGCACCATCTAAAAAAGACTCCCTGATAAAACAATAACAATTCTAGGACACATGAAAATAGATAAACTGCAGGTAATATCTAAGGTACAGGTTCCTCATAGACTTTTGAGAGCTGAGAAGACGGTAACCAGTGACACACTGATTTGATTGTGTGTGAAACCTACACAACCATTTAAATAGGAAATTCGTGGCCATTCAGCTGAAAAGTTGTACATATTAAAATCTAGCAATAAATAGATGTCAGATAAGAAATAAAGACATTGGAATTTTGTATCTAGAGTGCCATACAATAATGTAACATCACACCAACTCACCTTACATGTTTACAAACATAAAAACTTTACAACCATCTGCACCATAAAGCAACTGTTTCAGACCACGGAAAATGATGTTTCAAATCATTCGGCTTCAGCTGTTGCTGTTGCTGTTGAGGAGGGTTCTGGTTCCACAACAGGCGGTATACAATCCACTTTGTACCTAAGAGCCTGTTTCAAATATTCAACATCAACATCAACATCAACTGTTGGGTTTTCATAGTTAAAACTTAAAAGAAGGCTAACGCAAATTGCAATACAAGGCACCTTTTTGAAGAATGTGGAGTATGAATTGTCCCATAAGAGTCTGTAGTGGCCAGCCATGACTGTGCAGAAGTTACCCTACAAAACGCATTTCCTGCAGTCAGTTTACTGTTGTGACTTCCTGCAACAAGACCCGACCCTACTTACTTACTTGGTCAGACTCGTACCGCCGATAGGGCAAGATCAGCTACGTCACAGAAAGATATAAGTTGGTCAGTAAAAAGTAGTTTCAGTGGCAAACAAAAACCTTCGCCGCACACACTTTTTATTACAACAATATTTTTAAATTAAAATAAATTCAGAATCCTTCCCTAATTGTACTTACTGTCTTGTTTCCAGAAGTATCAATATGCTCCACACAAAACCCAATGTCCTGTTACAACAAAGAAAGATGCATTCTATATTATCATACGGGATAACTGGGGAAGATGTCGAGTGTAACCAATTACACTCAGTATTTAGGATTCCCGTTATCAAATAGCAAAGTAAATCTTGTTCTAAAAAGAGGTTACTTTAAAAAAGGTAGAACGGAAAAGATGTCAAAACTCAACCAGAGATTCAAGTATGCAAGCAAGTTCAACAAATTAGAAATTAAGATAAGCAGCTCAAAATGGCACGAAAGCTAACAATAAAAAATACAAAATATGGTGGGTTAAAGATTAAAAAATACCAAAGGCAAAAAGAAACAACTTATAACCACATACCAGGACCTACACAACATCATGTGTAACACAGAAGAATATATATATATATATAGGGGAGGGTTTAAATGAGAACGCTAAATATTGTGAGAACCGTGAGAACAAATGAAAAAATCACGAGAACTTGGTCAAAAACAATTCAAATTCAATTTTTTTTTCTACACTCATCATTATTATTCGAATACAATGTTAGAAATTTAATTTACACGTTTAAATTTACGTGAATTCGTAAAAAAAGAAAATTTACACATGTGTAAGTTTGCCATTTACACATGTGTAAATCTGTTATATTTACACATGTGTAAAAAATCTAAAAAAGGGTGATTTTGAAAGGAGAAATGAATTATTTGATGTTGTAAATTCTTTTTTTGATGTTGTATTTTGATTACAATGAGGTTTGTATTAAAAAAATTGCTTTTGATTGGTTTTTTCGTTCGTTCTCACGGTTCTCGCAATATTTAGCGTTCTCAAGATAACCCTCCCCTATATATATATATATATATATATATATATATATATATATATATATATATATATAAATACTTCTTAGAAAGATAGCAAATATGTACCGTGCTTATTTTCCCTTGTAAAATGGAGAAATCCCAAGCAATGTATGAATTTACCATCTCCACATTCAGTGAAACCTATAAAGAAAGCACACGGTGTTCATTACTAGGTCTTATAATGATTGTAATAACATTGGTTTCTAATCATAATCAATGCATTAACTATTTCAAGAACATTAATAAAAAAGCATTTAGTGTGAACCCAACATAACCCGTGTTGTTTGATGTTTCAACCTGAAACCACTTTGACCCATAGTCCAACCCGCCAAATATGCAAGTATTTGGCTAAACATACCTCATGAGTTTTCCCTGCAGCAACAGTTGTTTCGCTATACCCATTATTTTTACTGCAAACCAGATATAGTATTGTTACATTTACAAAAAAAAAAAAAAAAATACTGGCATGCTCTTTTTACCATTCAGATTAAAGATAATAAAAAAGGAAATTTATGCACTTACAATGCACCAGCTTCCTCTGCTGTAACAAAGAATGGAGAATTTGCAAAAACCTCCCTGTGAAACAAATGTTAACTTAACGGCCTGTGTATACGGATTTACAAAAAAAAAAAAAAATTGAAGAGTACCCGATGAAGTTAAGAAATCGTTCTAGCTCAGAAACATATACTTGAACCGCTTCTTCCAAAACGGATATTTGATCCTTTTGCCTGCTTCCAAAAGCATAATCATATCATGAGTATGTTTTGCTTGCAAAACAAGAAAAGAAAAACATCTTATTTACATATGCAAGAATGCAAGTTGCATTCATGTGATCTTTTTTCATGAGTAATTACACTTTTCATTCTGTTATACCAGATGTCCTTTACCTTCAAAATGTCAAAAAACATACTTCACGTTTAAAAAAGCTTACATGTCATGTCCTTTCAACTAACAGACGTCAAATTTATCAGTGAAGTCTGGTCATGTGCAAGGCACAGGAGGGTAGTTTTGTAACTTTACCCATTTATTTAAAAAATATCTTAGTAAACAAAACAAAAAAACTAAAACCTAACAATGGCGGAACTAGCCCATTAAATCAGGGGTATCCCAAAAAAAGTTTACGTGCAATTACAATATTAAAAAAACGACAATAAATAAATAAAACAAGACAAATACCTAATATATTTGTCCTCTTCGTTTTTTTTTTTCATAGCTTAAAATCGTTCCATCACATCGTCATCTTTTACTTTATGAAAAAAAAATCCTTTTTGACCGCACAAACCATGCCATTGTTCAAATGGATTATTTTATTATTTGGGCTTTATTAGTTATTACAATTTGGGCTTAATTATCATAAAACTAATTATTTGGGCTTAGTTACTAAACAGGTTTTGGGCTTAATGAATAATATCAAGTTTTATAATTTTCTCTTAGAGGTATCTCGTATATGTTTAGGGGTATCTTATGTATAAAACCAAAAAAAAAAAAAATTAGACTGCGAATACGGGGCTGAGCCATAGCCTGTGCTACGGCTAATTAAACATTGGTTCTGCCCCTAAAACCTAATATATATATATATATATATAGAGAGAGAGAGAGAGAGAGAAAGTATAATGTACAAAACGCCTTATATATATATATATATATATAGGGCCAGGATCATTTCAGAACCATAAATATTTACAGAACTCGCAGAACTCCTAATAAACAATCTTTTTATTTATATATTTTTATGTTTAGAATAATTTTATCATTTATTATGTGTATTTTTACGATTACATACATGTTAAGAGTAATTTTATCATTTTTTATATGTAATTTTTATGATTACACATATGTAAACTAGTTTTTTACATATATGTAATTAGTTATGAGACGTATATATAATTTTGGCAATTAAACATATGTAAACTACTTTTAACATGTATGTAATCAAAGAAATACATACAATAGATGATAAAAAGATCCTAAATACAAAAACTTATATATAAAATGATTGTTTATTAGGAGTTTTGAAAGTTCTGTAGTTATTTAGAGTTCTGAAATGAACTCAACCCTATATATATATATATATATATATATATATATAGAGAGAGAGAGAGAGAGAGAAAGTATAATGTACAAAACGCCTTAACGTACGTGACACAAACACAACTTGCGTGATAATATATAAATAACATGCGTGATTATTTTTTGTTCAATTGAACGTGCGTGATTTTGCTCCCATGCGTGATTAAAATGCTCCCATGCGTGATTAACTACTCCCATGCGTGATTAACTGATCCATGCGTGATTAATTCCCTGATCTGATGGTTACGCTTGTTGCGTACGTGAAGTAGGATAAGCCGTGAAGTATGTTAATCGCTCCCTATATATATATATATAGGGTAAGGTTCATGCGAGAACCACCTTTATTGCGAGAACCGCGAGAACCAATGTGAACACAACCTAAAATAGCTAAAAAAACCTAAACCCCCCCCCCCCCCCCCCCCCCCAAAAGCTAAAATGCTAAAACCTAAAAAAATCTAAATTTTTTTTTATATTTTTTATGTTAAAATCTAAAAGTAGCAATTTTTTTATAAAAAATATGAAAAAAACAAAAAATTGTGTGTTTTTTAGCTATTTTTAGGCATTTTTGGTTGTGTTCACATTGGTTCTCGCAATAAAGGGTGGTTCCTAACGGATCTTTGTCCTATATATATATATAAATATAAACCCCCCCACACACACACTCTGAACACTCTCCAACGCCGGTTTCCGGTCGGTAATGGCTGCATTTGGGGTCAAGTGATGGTGGTGTAACAACTTTGATTACCGCCGGTAATGGGTTTCCAGCGATGTGTGAAGAAGACGGGGTGGAAGTCTGTTTTGTGGTGACTAGAATTCCGTCAAGAACGCCTGGCAGCTGAGTTCCAAATACGCGCAACGGCGCCCTAATCCGACCACCTATCTCAAAATCAAGTCGTCGTCGTCATCATCATCATAGTCAGCAAATCTCACCAATAGCAAAGCTAAGGTAGGGTCTGAGGAGGGTAAGATGTAGACAGCCTTATCTCTACCCTGTAGAAATAGAGAGACTGCTTCCAGTGAGACCCGCAGCTCGATAGTAGTTTTGCATCGAGCCTTGGACACAAGGCACATAACACTCAGCAAAAGGCCGATTAGTGCATGTACCACCTTGTCTTTCGGCTATCAACGCCACCACATGATGTTGATGGTTGTGAACGTCGGCAACAAAAGGGGACGGTGGTTGCTTGTGAAAATCCGATTTGTGTTCTGATCTGCAACCGTTGGTGGGATATCAAAAAGGAGATGGGAAAAGACAATATTGCCCTCACGTAGGGTTCATGTGACCAGATTTAACATCGAAAATAAACGAGGTTTAGGGCAAGGCAAAGGACATGACGTGTAAGCTTTTGCAAACATAAAGTATGTTTTCTTACGGTTTTTAAGGTAAAAGACATCCTCCAAAAAATAAAGGACGAAAAATGTTCTTTACTCTTCTCATTTAAAATCACTAATTAGACAAAATTCCATAAGCCAAAACAAACTATTTAACAAGTTAATACTAGTGTCGATGGCTGCCGATAGGCGGTGGTTGTTGGCATATGTAAATAAGATTTTTAGTTTCTTTCGACTCTACTAATGTTTTTCTCTTCGTTTTTCCAACGCAGATTTAAATCTTCTGCTTGCATTAGAAGAAAAAACCCAAGCTAATTCAACATTTCAACTCACATTTTAATATCCTCAAAGCGCCACCAAGAAGAAGAAAGAAAAAGGCGAATAGTGAGAACCATTTTTGTGAGAGCATACAGAGGTGGTCCATAGCGTTGCCTCTGTTCCTCCATGGGCCTAAATAGTAAAAAAATTAGATACCTTTTTCGTCCTCAAGTACAAGGCAAATAAGAAAACTAGAGATGGTGAGGTTGAAGTGGTTATGTAGCAGGTAAAACAGATAACTTTTAAATGCAGGTAAGATATGGTTGACCCACAAGGGAAATTGGATTATAATAGTTCCAACTTTGACCTATTGGTCAGGACTAATCCCAACTCAGAATATGTTTACAGACAGTCTAAACTTTAAATGTATTTTTCTCCAACGTATGTGTGTGTGCAAATGAAAGAGCGTGGAAGGAAACAGAATATTAATGTTTTTGCCACATGAACAGTCCACGTCATAAAAAACTAAAGCGGATAACTTTCAGCTAGTATGGGATCGTTGGAGACAAATTCGTTCAAAGTTGGGACTATCTGTAAACATTTCCTGAGTTGGGATAAATCCTGGCCAATAAGTCAAAGTTTGGATTACTAAAATCCAAATTCCCTTTATGAATATGAAAATTATATTATTAAAAAATAATCATTGTTTAATGTTTAATAGAACGATTTGCAAGGCTTTAGCCACATGTATAAGTACTGTGCGAGCGCCTCACTTGCTATTACTTGTTTGACCCGTTCGACATATAACATACCCTGAATCGACCCATTTATTAATAATAAAGGTCGATTACAGGTGCCAAATTTTAAACGGTCACTACTCTTGGGGAAAAGGAATATACCCATGATCATCATTTATTTGTCGAATAAAATCCAGTAGAACCTGAAACAAGTAGAGGCATATCATCATTCATATATATGATAAGTAAATAGCTAGAAATAAGCAAGTGTGTGTTTACCTGTGGCACTCCGACTAAATATTTGACTAGAGTCTTGTAGACACCAGTAGCAGAACCAAGCTGAGATAATGTTCTTCTCCTATCCATCTGTTGCTTCCAAAGGAGAGCATATCGATCACGTATGCTCCCACCAGAGTTTACTAAAGCATCAACTTCCGCTTGCTTATTTCTCTCAGACCTCTCTCTTTGTTGTCTAATTAGTGTACCCCGAAAATCTTGTGGCATGTAGGTCATAACTACAAATATCATCATCATCATCATTAAATCAAAAGGCGAGTGAGTGTTGTCTCATGTAAATTGTCACATTACCTGTGTTGAAAATATTATTAGAATTTTTGGCTTGGAAGGATTCCACCACCTTTAACGCGCCTTCAAACTTATCTCTTAGCTGGCTAAGAAGTCGAGCGAGCTCAACATCTTGTGGTGTGGACTGCTGTTGAAGCTGCCAACAGCAACAAACACGGAAAGTAAAAAAAAAAAAAAACCTAATAACGCAAAGAGAGTTTATCTATCTATCCTAACAAGTAATGAAGTTACAGAGTTTGGCCAGTGTGAGGTTTGAAGCAAGAGCATGATTTCTTCAATCTGCTCGCGGTTCTTCCACATGTTTTCGTCCATTTTGTGTGGGGGTTCGGATTCTGCTTCTTGCATCAACAGTCGTTCCCCTGAAAGAAATGTGATAAGTAAATAAATGGATCGATTTGATTTTATTGGAATGTAGAGGAGGTACCTTGTGGGAGAGAAGAAGAAGACTGAGGTTGATGGAGAAGTTTGGAGATGTTGTAGAGATGATCGGTTAGACGAGAGACGTCGGGGGAAAGAGGGGGAAAAGGGTAGTTGTCGTAGTAAGAGGAGAGGAAAGCCCTGGTGATTGGGACCAGACCATTGGTAGACGCCATTGATTGACTTGACTAACCCAAGACTCCTCCTGCCTGCCCGCCTCTATCAGATCAGGCCGATTATTTGGGGGAGAATTCGGAATGCTTGTTAAGGGAGACCACAGCCCGATGGATGGATGGATGGATGGATGGATGGATATCACCGACTTTGACGCCGTCTTTCTTACTTTCACGGCTTTATAATCACATCACATCACATCACATCACAACAACTATATCAAAATGTGATTTTATATTTATATTTTTATTTTTTTTGAAAAGGGATTTTATATTTTTATTTTTATTTTTTTTATTTTATTTTTTCTGAACGGCAAATTTGGATCACTGACGGACCACTGTAGTATCATCGTGCCACCAAAGGAACCACCCGATCATATCCATCTCCACTAGGCATAATGCCACACCAATTCAGAAGGAAACCCAATAAACATGGGTAAACCCCCTTGTGGAAATCGAACCCAGGACCTATTGGTCCCAAAGCCTTATCCCACATCCAAGATGCCACTAGGCTATAAAGCCATAGGCTTTTATATTTTTATTTAATACTAGTTTCCAGTTGCCCAAAAGAAAATCTATATCTATTTTTATTTTTTTTTTTTGTAAAGGATTACCCCGGTGAACTATTTATACTTTCTATAAAAGTAGAAATACCAATGAAATAAGAAAAGCTGATGTGTCAGTCAGAGAGGCTGTCCAACAAGGTTTTTCTTATGTCATTATTACATCATAAAGGTTAATTTAAAAAATATTTAAAATTCAAATGTCTGCCATCAAACCACTACTCATCTCCAAAATTCAACCTATGTTGTAAATTCAAACCTCTGCAATCAAAACCACTACCCATATTCAAAATCTTGGCTCCAAATTCAAAATTCAAAACATATACATATATAAACTGATATAAACTGAGTTCACTAATCAAAAATTCAAAATCATGGCTTCACTTTCAAAATTGAATCCATTTCTCTCTCATCCCCAAAATCATCATCCTACCCAGAAGACATTCAACACAAAATCTCTCTGTTTTCCGATCTTTTTTTCTGGCAACTCACTGTCGTAATCCGCCATGGAGACCTCTCATAATCGAAGAATACGTTTGATTTTCCTAAATCGAATCCCTCATTGACAATCAAATTTGTGTTTGGAGATGATACGACAGAGATGAACAACCCTAGAATCATCAGTAGGCGGTGGTTAGGTTTGTTCCTATTTTGAAGATGATACGACAGAGATGAACAACCCTAAAACATTGATTTGAAGAAGACGACCACAATGATGATGATGTTGACGCTGATTCCGATGATGATACGACAGAGATGAACAACCCTAGAACATGAGAAATTTGATTATTTAGAGCTCATTTTTATTATGATTTGTTATGAGGTCTTTGATATGATGAGACTAATTGATTACATATCTTAACAGACTCATAGATTATGACGAGGCTCTTACAATTTGCATTCATTGTCGCATTAGCATCTGGATTTGCAGCTATTTTCATCTACATCAGTGGCGTTTCGGATCTAAGTACGTTTTCTATTAGTTTTGTTATGAATGAATTGTTGAGTTAGTTTAGTTTGATTTGATGTTGTAATTGGTAATGTGAGTAGACAGGACGTTGAACGTTTCCGATGAAGAAATTGAAGCGTTGCAGTCGTTGCAGAGTGGATTTCAGAACTGTGTGGTGAGTTTTTTGTGTGATTTAAGTCATTTAACTGTGGTTTTTTTTATTGCTAACTTGTAATGGAATGCTTATTAGTGTATGGACAAGTTGCAAGTAGTTATACGGTTATAGGTTGTTACATTTGAATCTGTATGGTGGTCAGTAGAAAGTTGATTGGGATACATTGTTTGTACAAGTTATTTTGTATGCTTGGATTGCAACGGATAAAGATTATAACTTGTACGGTCTTGTCGGGAATTATCTTAAGAGAAACGGTGCTTTGAAGACTGTGGCTGATGTTAAAAAAGAAGAAGAGGTAATACGATCGAAATACATTATGGGCTTGCAAATTATAAGAGATGAAAAAGACAAACAAAGTGAAAAAATTAAAAGTGAAATAAGCAAAATTATGAGACAGAAAGAAAAGATAACCGAGGACTTTAATAAAGGTATTATTTTCAAGATTGTTTCTTGAAGCTTAATTAACAAACTGTATGTTTAGTTGATCTTAATTTATGTACTTTTGTTCTTGACTAGAGTTGCAAATGATGCAAAAGAAGGCGGATGAGCAGCTTAAAATGATTACGACTGAGCATGAACAGAGCAAACGAGTACTAGAAGATCGTGAAAAGGAGCTTAGAGCACGTGAAGCTAAAAATGAAAATGAGCAACGGAAGGTTGACTATGAGAAGAGAATGGTACTCGTATTTTGTTTTACGTATGTTTTTTTTCTGTGAATCTAATGATGTTTTTTTTTTGGCAGAATGAAATGGCAATTCAGGAGCAGATTAAGGCAGATGAACGAATGTTGAAGTTAGCTGTGGATCAAAAGGTATATTGACATTTGACAAACTTCTCTGATCAAATCATGTGTTTTTTATTAATTTCGTATGAACGTTACGTTGTGTAAAAATATGACAGAGAGAAAATGAAAAGCTTCACTAGAAAATCATCGAGCTTGAAAAGAAGCTTGATGAAAAGCAACGGCTGGAGCTAGAGATCAAGCAAATGAAGGGAGCCATAGAAGTGATGAAACACATGACTGAAGAAGATCTTGAAGCAAAGAACAAAATGAAATCACTTCAAAATGATCTCAAAGAAAAAGAAGAGGAACTCGAGGGTTTGGAAGAGCTTAATCAAGCGTTAGTAGTTAAAGAACGAAAGACCAACGATGAATTAGTGGACGCTCGTAAAGAGGTAATTTATGTGATTTTGTTTTCTTCCAGAATGAAGTCATTGATCCAAAGTGATTAAATGTAATTGAAATTACCTTCTTATCCTGGTTTATTTGAACTTTGAACAACAGGGTTTTAAGGATAACTCGAATGCTGCACAGATTTTTGTGAAGAGAATGGGGGAACTTGATGGAAGACCGATTATGGTTGCTGCGAAGAGACATTGTTCTAATAAAAAGAAAGCAATTGAGAATGCCAAAAAATTGGTATCTTTGTGGGAAGATCATCTCAGGTATTCTAGCTGGCATCCCTTTAAAGTCGTCACTGTTAGAGAGAAAACCAAGGTATTACATACTTTTCTTTCTTTCTTTTAGTTATGTAAACTTGTGTAACATAAAACATTGATTAGCCATTTCACATTTGTGTTAGTTAAATAAAATTGATGTGTGAATGAAACATGATTGTGCAGGAGATTCTGGATGAAGAAGATGAGAAGATTGCAAGCTTGAAAAATGAATGTGAGAAAGATGTATTTGATGCTGTTGTCACCGCTCTAAATGAATTAAACGAGTACAACCCGAGCGGCAGATATCCAGTGGCAGTACTTTGGAACAAGGAGAACAGGCCGGCGACGTTGAAAGAAGGCGTTGAATATCTTCTCTAATCTGATTCGGGAGTTTGTTTGCTGTTCATCCGGGCGATATAAATCATCCGATCTGATTTCACTGGTATTACATTCGCTGAAACAGTATTCATTCGCTTGAGTTTATTCGCTGAAGTTGGTTCATTTGAAAAATTGATTCATTCGCTGAAGCTTTGTAGGGATATAAAAAAATTATTTGATCAATTCTTCCCAAAGGAACATTCTAGAACAATTTGTTTACCTTATTTGATCAGTTCTTCGAACTCGAATAAGAGTTGGTGAGGCTGCACCAATGGCATATATTGAGTAAGTTCCTTTTTGCAAGTATATGAATTCATGAAGAATGATAGTTTTCATAAACAAAGTTCTTATTATGAAATGTCGTTAATTGCCAACAGGTTCATAGATAGGGAAAACGAGCTTTGACAACCCGCTCAAAGACCACCGTTGGATCCCTGGACAAGATCTAAGCTTTGTAGGAGTTTCGTATATCCAAAAGAAGCCAAAAGCTCAGAAGCAGAGGATTAAACCTTCTCGTCACTGAAATCATCCCTTCTGAAAGGTATTAAAAAATGTCCACACTAGCTTTGAAACTTCTAGCTTAATATTTCGAGTTTGTAGCAACATTTTGTGGCTTAGAATGAATAATTTTGTTTGGCTGGCAAGTGAAAGAAGTTTTATGAGTCCTTTTATCTCATTGTTTAGGAGAAAGAATCTGGATTATCTGAGTATTATTATAAAGAATTAATTTCAGTTTTTGGATTTCATTCGACTATGTTTGCTGGTTGGATGAGATTTTACGAAGTCACTAAAATCTTCCTTCTTTGTTAGGAAAAAATAGGTTGTACAGGCGGTTCGAAGTTCTGATCTGTTAGAAACAGTGTTTTGGGTTAAAACAGATTTTAGAAACAGTATTATGGGTTAAAACAGATGTTAGAAAATAAAACAGTGTTTGAAACCATTGTTGGGTTAAAACAGTGTTTTGTGGAGAAAAAGTGAAACCACTGTTTTGGGTTAAAACAGATGTTAGAAACAGTGTTTTGGGTTAAAACAGAAGTTAGAAAATAAAACAGTGTTTGAAACCACTGTTGGGTTAAAACACTGTTTTGAGGAGAAAAAGTGAAACCACTGTTTTGGGTTAAAACAAATGTTAGAAACAGTGTTAGGATGTTCAGCCAAGACAAGGTTGGTTTCTTGATATTCATATTTCGATTATATATTTATAACCGGAAACATTTCATCATGCAACTTTATGTATTTTTTAATACAGATTATAGCTTCTCATATCATTAAAGTTCATGCATCTGCCAATGCAAACAATGATCCTAGATATCCCAAAGAAGATAATTGGCTTAAGAAGTATGCACTTTGAAAAAAATCTGTTTTTATATTTTTTAACATCCGATATATTAAAGTTAGATTGTTATTTGTGAAGGTATATTCAGTACTGTTGAACCACAAGTCAGCCTCGCTTATCAGATGCTGCAGCCACATTGTTGCAGGAAAGTTATGTTAAAATCAGACAGGTATTTGCCATAATAAACACTATATGTTTAAATCATCATCTATTAGAATTTCAATCAAATTTTATATACATTAATATGCCATGAAATATTGACCTTTTGTATTGGATGTAGGATATGAGACGACAGACAAATGAAAGTGGGGAATCAACTGCTGTACCAATAATTATAAGAGAGTTAGAAGCTATAGTAAGGTTGAGCGAGTCACTAGCAAAGATGAGACTCTAAGTTACTAGACAAACCTTTTTTATTTGTTTTGAAACTAAAATTCTAATCTATTAACTCTTTTTTAATATGAGATCACTCCGTCACTCTCACAGGTACGTTTTAGTCATCCTATTTACCCTATTTTTAACCCTAATCTCCCCTTGCCTAACAATTCAATATCTAAAGATTTTTGTAATGAGAAATTTTTTATTCCCTTCATCTGTATAGTTATTTTGGTTAAATTATATTTGTAATATGTATTATAGTTGAAGAGTTAAAGATTAAATTATATTTATAAGAAATTTTCGAAGAAAGTTTTTATTTTTTGTTGATCTCAGCATCTTAAATCCATCCAGATGCTTTTCATTTTGGGGATTCAAGATAAGGTATACTCTACATATGTATAAATGTGAAGAAAATTAAAAAGGTTTTATGCCTGTTTTCGATGTTAGGCATGTCTTCGATATTATGCATTAAATTTGAAATTTCATGTAGACTTTTTGAGAGAAATTGCAATAATCAACCAATAATAAACGACGCGTGACAATTTCGGTTTGAAGCAGGTAGATGACTCTACAGCGCCGCAAGGTCAGTGGAAGTGTCTGGCTTGAGCCGTTTCCATCAGCTCAAGACAACTCAAAGTAAAATGGCTCAAACAGCTCAGACTTATTAAGACGCCTTTAGCCCATATCATTTAAACCCTTGGACATTCTTATTTAATTTTTTTCGTTATTTTTTTTGTTTTTTGTTTTTAAATGGTTGTAACGAAATTGTAAGCCTTATTTTATTGCATGGAGCTTTTGTTGAAGCCACTGCAAATGTATATTTTTATATGTTCTTTCGATCAGCTTTTTTACAAAGGTGTCATTTGTTCTTTTGATCACCCTATTTGACTCATACTACCCTTATCTTATAAGGAATGGCATTACTCTATTGGTACAATATCTATATACATATCTATACTTTCTATTAAAATGTGTTATGCATGGTTTTCTAAAAACCACCTGTGTTTGCACACGGGTCTTACCGCTAGTACTATATAATCAAAAAAACCATTTGTGGGACACTTGTCATTGTATTAGGCCAAGTCTTGTGGATAATTATTATTTTAGTTTAACCTCTTTAATTAATTATAGATAACTCTCACACTAAATATTATTTAGTTTAATATCTTATGGATAATTATTATTTAGTTTAATCTCTTCTAATTAATTATAGATAATCTCCTACTAAATATTATTTTGTTTAATCTCATCTACTTAAGTATAGATAATTATTATTTAGTTTAAATTTAATGTATACTTCTCATTTATAATATTATTTATTTGATTTTCTAAATCATATGACAGACACCTACCTGTTATTTGTAATGTACAAATTTACTCTAATTTTTTTCGATGATATAATTATCTCTAATAAACTTTAAACTTTTACCATAGTATATATAATGCCAAACATAAAATCGAAAAACATTTTGGATGGCATCAATAACTTAAGACATAATTTAGTTATATGTATAATATGCACTTTCTAATAAAATAATACCAAACAAAATTACAAATATAAAATCATTGATTTTACTAATAATAACAAAGTCTTAAAATTTTTTAAAATAATTATAAAAATATATAACTAAACATATGAGATTATAATGCAGTTAACCCATTTATCATCATGCAACCTCCCAACTATTCAATCATATTTTTTTTCTATCTTATATTAGTTAATAAATAAAAATTAATATTAGATCTTATCTTATTTTAAATGTTGAATAGAATACTTATATTTTTTTAATAAAATATTATCATTAAGTTTAAATTGTTAATATAAGACATTTTTAAATAACCAAATTATTTATCACTAAAACCAAACTTTGTATTAATATATTATTTACTTTTATTTTCATTATTAAAAAGATTATTATATCGATTTTATTACATAATTTTTAAACAAATTGTATATAACTTTCAATATTACTTTATATATAAAATTAGATTTATTACGAGTTTTTTTAAATATAATTTATATTTTATCACTCAAATGGTTGTTTATTTGCTTCTTGAGTAACATGTTTGACCACTGTATCTTCTTTTCAATAAAAATCTCCACAATCACCATATCTATCGTGTACCGAGTATATCCATTAGTTTTTTTAAATATAATTTTCTTATTATTTGGTATATAAAATTATGTTTATTCAAGCCGTGTAATACACGAGTGTTTTTAAGATATAACTTCTTTTTATTATTTGGTAAACAGTATTACATTTATTTAACCTGTGTAATACACGTGATTTTAAAGATATAACTTTTTTTATAGTTGGTATATAAAATTACAATTATTCAACCCGTATAATATGGTTCTTATAGATATAACTTTTTATTATTTAATATATAAAATTACATTTATTTAACCCGTGCAATAAAGGAGGTTTTTAAAGATATATATTATTTTATTATTTAGTATATAAAATTCATTTATCCAACCCGTGTAATACCCGGGGTTATAACCTAGTTATATTATTTATGAGCGTTAACATAATGTTTAAAGATTTATCTAGGGCCCTCAATAGATATCAGTATAAGACACGATTAAATTTGTTTATTGAAAAAGTACATTACTTGGTTTTTTACCTTTCTAAAAAGAGTAAACTGCAATTTTACCCCCTGGGGTTAGAGCCAATTGGCACTCTGACCCCCTCCTAGGGAAATATCGCATTCTGACCCCCCAACTAATGAGAAACCTTGCAAAATTACCCCTGCCGTTAAAGAACTTAACTGTTCTGTTAAATGGTATGTAAAATGACTATATTACCCTTTCTTCTTACCCCCTATGATTTGTTCTACTCTGCAATATTACCCCATGTAAAATGACTATATTACCCTTTCTTCTAACCCCCTATGGTTCTCTGTATTCTGTTTGTTGAGGTAGATTATGTACACACTCATCATCAATAACAATAGATTAACTAGACATGACAATCATCATCTCACCAAATGATCAGTTTCTATCAATTAACATCAATTTCTAAACAACATCACTTTCTACCTCTCAAAACTGATGCAATGCAAACCTGCTGCAAACATTAGTCTCCACCAGCAAACATGCAAACATGGAAACCAGCTGCAAACATCAATTTCTAAACATGGTGCAGTTTCTACCTTTCTAAACCTGCAAACATGCTGCAAACATCAATTTCTAAACATGGTGCAGTTTCTACCTTTCTAAACATGCAAACCTGCTGCAAACACAACACAGAAAGAAAGGTAATGATCCCAACAAGCTAATGATCCTTTTGGTATCCAATGATACCAAACATGCAAATATGTGTTTTGCAGCAATGGAACCAATGATAGAAACAACAAAAACAAGAAGAAGAACCCTAATGAAAAACGTAGCCTGCTAATAAAACAAGAACCGAAATTAACTGTTCCTTAAACTCAGCTTGTGAATTGCCTTGAACTGCTCCATAACTCCCATCCTGTAACTAGATTAATATGATATGATCACATCACACTCATGGTTTAAAAAAACAACCAACTAGGCATTAGAGTTCAACATTATCAGTTATCAAACATTATACCATTAGAGTTCAACTAGGCAACCATATATATAGAGTTATCATACATATTAAACCAAAAAAATCATAAAGTCAGACTACATAAATAGATTATATATTAGAGTTCAACTAGGCAACCATTTCCTGCTGAGGGGGAAACTGGAAGTGCAGGAAAGGGCAGCCTCGCATTTTCACCATCATCGAGAACACAATCGATCGTGGTGTAACACTCATCCTCATGTCCATTGCAAACACAGAAAGAAACACATACATGAAAATGATCAACTCCAAAACAGTCTGTGCTCAATGTTCCATAAATTATCAACTCCAAAACAGTCTGTGGTCAATGTTCCTACACAGTGATTCCCCTTTCCCCTGTTTTTTTCAATAACCCTTGTTCAATAACCCTTGTTCAATAACCACATTACTTGTTCGATTTTACCTGACATGTGTGACAAGACTTCTCTGATGGTGGATGTGATCTGCATTTTGCTGGAGCTGAGCTGAGCTGATCGTCGGTGGTGGAAGGAAGGCCGCTTGCGTCTGATCGCCGGTGGTGGAAGGAAGGTCGCCGAGGTCTGATCGCCGGTGGTGGTGGAAGCTCGCCTGACTCTGATCGCCGGCACCGGTGGTGGTGGAAGGTGTGGGGAGTTGATCGCCGGTGGTGGAAGGTGTGGGGAGTGGTGGGAAGCTTAGGGGGTAAGATGTTTATTAAGTTAATATATAGGGTGTTTTATTGAGTAAGCTATAAAAACCAAGTGGAAATGACAATAATACCCTTTGACCGTTTACAAGTTAGGTTGACTTTAAACACTTTTTAACGGCAGGGGGTAATTTTGCAAGGTTTCTCATTAGTTGGGGGTCAGAATGCGATATTTCCCTGGGAGGGTGTGACAACCCGAGTTTCTGAGATTCTGTCTTCGCATTTATTGCTCGTTAATTGTTTTAGTTGATTGTTTACACGACTTGTACACGTTTGTTATATGTTGAAAAACGTATTAACGTATTTAACTAATGGGCCGCACATGTAGTGGGCTTCATATTCACACTCAAAATGTCGGATCAATCTTGAGTATATCGTGATATTCATAACCGGCCCACTTGTTAGTTAGTGGGCATTATATTGTGATATCAATATTGTACGTAACATTATACTTATCCCTCAACCTCTAGAATAAAAACCCTACTTCTACATCTATTGTGTGACGGCAGTAGTAAAAGACCCCACCTCTCTCTCGTGACATCATCCTAGCAATCAAAATTACTGGTTAGTGATTCCTCTTGTTTGAGTTGTTTTGAAAATCATGTTGTGTGATAATTGTTATGATAATTCTCATGAGTTTGGCAATGTTAATTGATTTAAAGCACACGATTATTAATTGGCATTATGAGTTAACTGTATATGATTTTGTTGTGGATTGAAACGATTGGTTTGGTAGGGATCCTTATTAATTGTAACAACCTTGATTTTCAAACATGTACTTGTTTGATACACACATCGTATTGAAATGAAACCTGTTTGATTCATACTTTGTTTTATGCCCTTACATGATTTACCGGCCCAAACACGTGAACATTTGCAATTTTGATTGAGTTTTATACTTATAAACAGGGCAATATTAATTACAAGGGCTTAACATGTCATTATGTGAAAGTATAAGTTAAGGGATCTAATTGTCATTTCTTGAAACTTGTTTGAAAACTCTGGTTTTAAAACCGTAGTTAAAACCGTTACTATTTTACAAAATATAAAGTTCGGGTTAAAAACGTAAAATTTATAAAACATAAAGTATAGGGTCCTTTATGACATTTTTGAAACTTATTTTATAAATAAAATATAAGCTTTTTAAAACTTTTAAAAGTTTAGGGTTTAAAATGTAATTTTAGAAACTTATATTTTATAAAAATAAAATACTTATATTTTTAAATTTAAAGTCCAAGGACCATTGGGTCATTTTACCAAAGTTGAAGTTTAGGGACCATTCTTGCAATTCTTAAAACTGTTTTCCAGTTAAAAACCTTAACCAGGTTAAAGTTTATAAAAGGAATTCAAATTTTAAACATTAACTCAGTTAGTCTGTTCAGTTAACAAGTCCAGGGACCGTTCTTGTCGTTTTCAAAGTTATTTTAACCGGATAAACTAACTCAGTTAGATATTATATAAAGAAACATGTTTTAAGAACTAACTCTGTTAAACTTTTTGGTTAAATACTGAGGGACCTGTTTAGACTATACAGAAACATCAGGGACCAAACCTGAAACTTTAATTCAAACCGGTTTTTACACCGTTTATAACGCCGGAAACCAATCCAAATCGCAAACGGACAAGGCTCACTGATCTACGTACATTTCTGCTTATTCTTCTCGACATCTTGAACCGTCCAAACACCTCAATTCCACCTAAACATGCAATGTTGTTCCCGGTATTCAAAATTTTATAAAATTCGTAGTGGGGAATCCGAATTGTCTGTTTCCATATGTTTGAGGATCAATTGATGTTGTTATAACATTCCTGTAAGCTTCACGAACCTACTTCATCCTTCAATTCACACAGAAACTACGTAAAATATCTCTGGTTTATTTCTGTTTCTTCGCCGGAAATTCAGTTCGCCGGACCTAGCCGGAAGCTCGTTCTAGACGATACCGGATTCCTTTTCTTCGACAATTCGGTACATTTTCACCTGTTCCTCGTCCCTCCAACTTTAATTTAGTTTTAATTCAAGTTTGATAGGTTAATTGGACGGGTTGACTTTCTGTTGACTTAGATTTGGGGAAGATAATGGATAATTTATTTATTTATTTATTTTATTCAAACAGATTTATCTTTAATTCATAATAAATCGGTTGTGACTAATTAAAGTCTGAGATTTTTAGCATAAGTACATTACATACTGATGCATTTAGTAAAAATATGAAACATGCAAACTTATTTATAAAACTGTTTTTATAAATTAAAACAGTATTAATCTTTCAAAATTTATAACAAATTGATTTTAATGAGTTAATTATTGAAATCTTTATAGTAATTATTTTACATGTTAGACTTTACAGAAATAATGTTGTTGTTAATAATTCATGTAATTTTGATATTTTTATAAATTAAACAGTGTTTACTCTTTAAAAATATGACTAAATCTTATTTAGTTAAATTAAATAACTATTTAATTTGGGTCCAAAATTATTTTTATGATATTACACGCTTTATTCTGAGTTTATATAAATTAATTTACTGTTTAGTTATTTACAGTTTATTTTACATAACTAAATCAGTTAAGTTATTTATTTAAACCTAAACTGTTTTATTTATATAATTATACAAATTCTGCTCAGAAATATTTTTATAACAAAGTACCTATTTTTCTGAGTTTATAAAAATTCAGAAACTAATTTGTTTATTTTCAGATTATTTTTAGTAATTAAACTGGTAAACTCAAATACTGATATTTTAACTATTTTAATTCCATTTATTTATATAAGATTATTCCAGAACCCTAATAATTACTGTAAATCAGTAATATTACATGTTGATAATTAAAATGTTATTTTCAATTTTTCTGATTTAAATTAATTATTTAGATAACTAATTATAGAATTACAGAATTGAGTTAAATACATATTTATTTTCTGTTTTAACTATACACATATTAATTCTATATCCAGTAATTGTATAACTTAGTTATTTATACAAAATGCACTGTTCTTAAATAATCCATGCATACTTATTCCCCGTTTCCCCAAATTAAGTTGTTCAAACCTATAGTTACAGTTATTGTCAAACCATACCAAACCCCATGGACTTAACTTCCAGTTTACAAATAACAATAATTGTTGATACCAATTGCAATATTTTGTGCATGTTCATACAATTAGAGTGAAGTGGAAATCCTGTTCCCGCCAAACTTTTACCTGTTTACTTATTTGAAATTTATCCGAAATCAAGGTGAGTACATAGTACCCCTCTTTTACTGTTTTCAAACTGTTTTGGGGTGAAACACATGTGCCTATTTGTTACTTTCATGCTTTCCTGTTTTTCACATCATATACTTGCTATGTTTATTAGTACACATATAGTACATGATTTACATTACATTTCTGCTATGTATGTTGACTTAGCACACTTAGTACATTGTTTACATTTAACACGTTTACAATCGGTATAACATTTGGTTTGTACAAACGGAACATATATACGTTCATTAACATTAGCTACGCCGCTCGGTAGTAAGTAATGGTACCATAGGACTTGACAAATCCCGTTCCTAAAATCCTAGGTTTGTTTGGATGGATGGAATGACTGAATCCGAAAACAATTTGATAACCTTGACTAAAAGGGTTATCCGACGAGTCACAAAGGCTTGAATGTATGCGTTAACTTACCACATAAATGTTTGTACCAATAAAACATGCATTTACTTTGCAAAACATAACTTTTTGATATATTCAAAATACCTTGTTTTGTACATTTTTACATTTGGTTTATGTGACTACACTTTACTTACTATACATAACAATTGTTACATATTACTTGACTATATTGGGACTTTTAACAATTTACAAGGTTCATGACTAACTTTTACTAAACATTTCTTTAAACTCAAGTCATGAATCCTATTGTCACAAAACCTATGTATCTCACAGGCATTTTTATGCTGACGTACCTATTTTCACATGTGTTTCAGGATATGATGCGTAGGATTTATCAAGATACACCTAGGCAGACTCGGACTTTAGCAACAATAAAAGATGCAAGACTAGTTAATTATGTTATATTTCTTGTCTGCTAAGACATTGTAACTCTCGTAATCAATAAAACGAAATTTAAAATTTCCATGCGTTATGAAACAATAATTCTGTTACAACACTCCCCGACGTTTCCGCCACGTTTTGTTGTTTTTACGTGGTCGGGGTGTGACATTAATTGATGTTATGATCGGTGGTGATAGCTACTGATAATGTTCGGCCAGGGATCACATGGGTTAGGTCTGATAATGTTTGGTCCAATAGCTCTCAAGTAATCATGCGAATGGCTGGGTGCATCGATTGTAATAAAAGTCTATATAAAACAAATAAATACTTGAGGCTCTCATGAATGTTTGACTTAGCATGTTGTTGCAGCCACTAACAGACTATGGTCCAATGATGGTTCAACTTTTATCAACATACCACATGCTATTAATTGTTGAATAATGTTGATAGCGAATATAATAAGTTATAGGAATGAATGAATCGGCTGTTGATGATGATAGTCTTGATTGGATTGATTGGTAGTTTTATTTGATTTCATGACTTGGTATGATTGCATAACTTATTGATCATTAGGGTTTTGGTAGGGTGAGGTGACCGACGAAAACACTACCCTCCAACGAAAACACTGTGGGATTTCATCACCCAAGTGTTTTCGCCAATCTGTGATTTCGGCAATATGTATACAGTTATCTATTAACGTCATTAAATATGTGATTGAATTAAGTAATCACTTGAATAACTCAGTTAATTTATTTAACTCTGTTAAATAAGTAAATCTCTGTTAGTTATATAACTTTGTTAGTTGTTAACTCTGTTAATTTAATTAAGTAAAACATGTGACACAGTTAGTTACTAGTTCTGTTAGATGTTAACTTTGTTAACTGTGTAACCTTGTTGGAATATGATAATCCAGTTAAATTTGCTAACTCTGTTAAAGTGTGTTATCGGTAAACAACATTAGATTGTATGAAATTTGCATGAATTGGATTAACTGTTTACATGATACAAGATGCTATCTGCTAGACACACTCTGTGATAGAACTGTGATACTAGTTACTTGCGAGTCGTTACGAATGAAACTGATTTAGTATACGTGCACTATAGGATGTGATTGATTTCTTGTGAGCACTTAACTTAGCATACCGAGCAAACCTAAGGTGAGTTCACTGCATTTCTCAAGCATGCGTCCCGGTGGTTTGGGACAACTAGTAAACATTTGGAAGGGAATCTTGGGTAAACAGTTAAATTGGGTTTTGGTTAATTAACATGGAATCTATCATTATCGGATTGCCTGTAGGGCAATGGGGTAATTAGTTGATAGCGCTATTAGGTTTGATACCTCGCACCGGGCCGTAAGGACGGGCGCGAACTAATTATCTGGGCATCATTACCAATGCTTGGTTAGGGGCATTGGGGACTGGACACACTTCCAGGTTGTGACACTCTAGGTTTTCCCGAGCAAACGCCTTGTAATCACTTAGCGTATATGTATATTATTATTAAATGGAAGTTATTATTCCTCTGTGCTATATGTCGATAACGTGTATGTAATATATATATGTGTGTGTGTAAGGATACTTGTGAACCGAAACCATGACTTGAGACCACCCGGTCTCGAGTAAACGGTGTAACAATGGGCCGGTTGGGCCGTAACCTTAGCCCACCCGAAACCTCCCACTCGAAACCACCCAAAATCCCACTTTTAGTGCATTACCTCCTATTTAAACCTAAAACCCTCACACACACTCCTCTTTTACACTCTCCCACTTCATCCTCACTCACTCTCTCTAGAAAACCCTAGCAATCAAGCTCACCAAATCTCTCTTGCTCTCTCTCGGATTCAAACCGGAAGCATCAAGGTATCCGGATCGGCTCGGGATCATCGCATCGGACACTCCTTTCATCGCCTCATACACTCATTCACAACCAAAACAAGTTCCGGTTAGTGTCTCACATTGCTAGATATTGTGATGCTTGGTTGATAAATGATATGCATGCCTAGTTTAAAGGTCTCTTTGTATGATTTGCATGATTTAGTTGGTTAGAAATGACTAAATGATATAGATAATTGTTTTGAACCAAGGATTGTATGTTAAAGGTTGTACACAAATCTGTTTTGGTAAATGATAATCATGAGTGTTGGCTATGTGTTGATTTAGATGAATGATAAAGAATGAATATTAGCCATGTTGATGATGATTATGTGCTAAAGCTAGGGCCGGAGATGATGCCTACATTATGTTTTGACTTAGGATGAATATAAGATGAATATATGATGAATATGTGTTAAATATGCATGAATATTTGATGAACTATTTGAATGTTGATATGAATATTTGAAAACAGTAGGTTTGATCCATTTTCATTTGATATTAGACAAAGAAACATGTTAATGCAATATGGTTGGTTAGTACAAAATCTCATGAAAACAGAATTCTATTGGACAGTACATTGCAACAGGTTCTAGAAGGATTCTTGTGCACGTATCCGAGGTTGCGACTCGAAACCCCCGGTTGCGACTCGCAACCAAAACATGACAACTCGAGACCTCCGGTTGCGACTCGAAACCAGACCATGACAAGTCGAAACCTCCGGTTACGACTCGCAACCAAAACATGACAACTCGAGACTACGGCGGTTGCGACTCGCAACCAAAACGTGACAAGTCGAAACACCGGTTGCGACTCGCAACCAAGACATGACAAGTCGAAACCTCTGGTTGCGACTCGAAACTGTGTGTTCTCGAGTCGAGACCTTCTGGTCTCGACTGGGCTGCTTGTCTCCGATATTGGGCCAAGGACGTGTGGGCTGTGCATACCGTTCTATTTGGTTTCTGCGATGCTGTTAACTGTTAATGTGATCTGATAGGCCCAACAACATTTGTGATATGTATGATAGTTGTTGATGTTCGCTGTTTAACTGCTTCGTACCAGAATAGGCCCGACAACTTGCTGGATGATCATATGATGTGTATGCTATGTGTTAGTTAAGTGTAGATTATACGTGAATACTTGTACCCCAACTTGACCTGTATCGATGACCATGCTAGGACGTGGTGACCTACGTATTTGACCAAGTAAACTGTCTACCGAGCAACCCAAGGTGAGTTCACAACTAATAAAGCATGCGTTCCCGGTGGTTGGGAAACGGAAACTTAAGCAACGCTATCCCCTCGTAAGGGATACAAACCTACTTCTCTCCCCTTAAACGGGACTTTTAGTTAATTACTGTTTATACTGGATGCAACAAGCAACACTAAACAAAACTCTATCACTCAAGTCCTCACTTCTTAATACCGATTAGTCGCCGGGGTCAGCGAACGGGTTATTAGTTGATAGCGCTATTTAGGTCTCACCAACCTCACACCGTGCCCGCGTATGGGATCGGGCGTGAACTAATGTACTCTGGCAACCGTCAATGATGATAGAACATTGACAAACGGGGCACTCTACGGAAACGTACGGATGAATAGTATTCGGTATTGTAAAAACAGTTTAGTCGCTTACTTGTGGGGTAGCTCCCCATCGCATGTATAAACGGATAAATTAACTGGTGAAACAAGTTTTTGGTAATTAAAACTAGACAACTAGTGAACTCACTCAGCATTTTTGTTGACCCCTTACTGCATGCTTTGCAGGTAACCAGTGACTGAGGAGCTGCTGCTTGGGAAGTGTAGTGGTCGTCTAAACCCGCGTGTTGGGTTCTAAATAACTTGAACTATGAACTTTGTTTAAACTGTTTTGCCTATGCTTCCGCTATTTACTTAAACTGTTATTTGAACCTAACTTTCGAACTTTAAACTATGATGCTTACTAACTGTTAAGGTTGGTGATCATCTTTATTATTATCCAAATACTCAGTATAATTGGTGGCTGGATCCTGGTCAGTCACGCCTCCAAGCGGTAGTACTCCGCACGTGGATTTTGGGGGTGTGACAGATTGGTATCAGAGCCATTGGTTATAGTGAACTTGGTTTTAAAAAGGAGAGTCTTTTTTTGAGAAAAACCAGACTATAACCCGTGACTCGTGACGACACTACACTCCAAGGGCAAGACTCGGCATATTAGACCTCATAGCTCGGACTTGTGTTTACTTGCTTGTTTATCTTATATTGACTGCTCTACTATACATACTAGTGTGCCTAATTAGATAGATACACATCTCTCTTCTGTCTTATTCTCGCTACGTTACGACCTCACACTCATACTGTGTTTTCTGGTTATGAAGACAATGAGTGGACGCGGAAGAGGAAGCGTTAACATGACTCAGGCTCAATTCGCTAACTTGCTCAACACGGTGGCTGCAGCTTTCGCAGCTCACCCTGGAGGTAAACTCGTTACTTTAGGATGTTTAGATCCTACCCCCACATCGTCTCATCACCTCTAAACCTATTCGCTTCACTTCTCGCAACAGGTCAGCCTGCGCCTGCACAGCCACGTGTTTGTACTTTCAAAACCTTCATGGATGGCAAGCCTCTCCCTTTCGACGGCACTGAGGGTGCCATAGGCCTTCTGCATTGGATTGAAAAGGCCGAAGCTGTCTTTGCCGTCTGCGAGTGTCCCCCTGCTAACTGGGTTAAGTACGCAACTGGTACGCTTGAAGGAAACGCACTTTCGTGGTGGAAGGCACAGATTCAGATGCTTGGTCTGGAAACTGCTAATGCAACCGCATGGGAAGATTTCAAAAACATGATCAAGGAGGAGTACTATCACCGGGATGATATCCACAAACTCGAGAACGAGTACTATGCGCTCAAGATGGTTGGGTCAGAGATTGAGACCTACACCAAGCAGTCCAACGACTATGCTGCACTCTGCCCAAACATGTCCCGACCTATGTACCGAAGGATCGAGTTGTACATCAAAGGCTTGGTCCCTGAAATCAGAAGTCATGTGACCTCAGCCAACCTCAATACCATACAGCCCGTGGTTCGTCTTGCTCACAAACTCACCAATCAGGCTGTGGAAGAGGGCAAGCTGCCCAAGAGGATCGGTGCTACTGCTGGAACTTCTGGCGATAACAAACGAAAGTGGGATGGAAGTCAGGGAAAGGATGCTAACCCCACTCAGGCCCCAGTTCAACAAAGGAAGACTGAAAGCAACAAGGGCCCTCAGCAACAGGGTGGCTATCGAGGAAACCACCCTAAGTGTAACAAGTGTAACCGACATCACAGTGGGCCATGTGGAAAAGGTCAATGTCAGCGATGCAACAAGATGGGGCATGAAGCCAAAGACTGCCGAAGCCAGTTCCCAGCTAGGCAGAATCAGCAACAACCACAGCAGCAGCAGCAACAAGGAAACAACCGTGGATGCTTCAAGTGTGGAGCAACGGGGCACATGCGAAAGGATTGCCCTGAACTGAATCAAAACAACAACAATCAGGGTGCTGGGAACAATAACAACAATGCTGGAAATGGTGCTAGAGGAAGGGCTTTTGTGATTGGAGCTGGAGAAGCAAGGAATGACCCCAACGTTGTGGCGGGTAAGTTCCTACTTAATGATCGTTATGTTTCCATGCTATTTGATTCCGGAGCAGATGCTAGTTATGTATCCCTACGTATTAGTAAGAAACTTAAGCTCACTCTTACGCCGCTAAGCTCTAAGCACACCGTTGAAATAGCTAATGGTAGAAACCTCGAGGCCTCACACATAATTCGTAACTGCAAATTAGAGTTGTCTGGTCAGACCTTCCGTATTGATCTTTTCCCCATCATTCTTGGAAGCTTCGACGTTATCATTGGTATGGATTGGTTATCCAAACATCGAGCTGAAATCCTTTGCCAAGAGAAAGCTATTCGTATTCCCCGTCCCCCTGGCAAACCTCTTATAGTTCAAGGCGACAAGAGCGGAGAAGTCACGGGCATCATCTCATTCTTAAAGGCCCAGAAGTGTCTACGAAAAGGGCACACCGCTATCTTAGCACTTGTTGCCGACACACAGAAAATGGAAAACAGGATTGAAGATTTTCCAGTTGTACGTGACTATCCTGAGGTATTCCCGGAGGAACTACCTGGACTCCCTCCTCACCGTCAGGTCGAATTTCAAATCGAGCTAGCTCCCGGAGCAGCGCCTATAGCTCGTGCACCTTATCGATTAGCCCCCGCGGAGCTCAAGGAGCTTTCTACTCAACTACAAGAACTTTTGGACAAAGGTTTTATCCGTCCTAGTTCATCACCCTGGGGAGCCCCAGTGCTCTTCGTCAAAAAGAAAGATGGCACATTCCGAATGTGTATTGACTACCGCGAACTTAATAAGGTTACCATCAAGAATCGTTATCCACTTCCCCGTATCGACGACCTGTTCGACCAGCTGCAAGGGTCGAGCTATTATTCCAAGATCGATCTGCGATCGGGTTATCACCAGCTGAGAGTCCGCGATGAGGACATCTCTAAGACTGCTTTCAGAACCCGCTATGGTCACTACGAATTCCTTGTTATGCCTTTCGGGATGACCAACGCCCCTGCGATCTTTATGGATCTCATGAACCGAGTATGCAAACCTTATCTCGACAAGTTCGTAATTGTGTTTATTGACGACATCTTAATCTACTCGAAGAGCCAAGAGGAGCATGAACAACACCTGCGTCTTATTCTCGAACTCCTTCGCAATGAGCAACTGTACGCTAAATTCTCGAAATGTGACTTCTGGCTTAGAGAAGTCCATTTCCTTGGGCACATCGTCAATCAGGAAGGGATTCATGTTGACCCCGCTAAGATTGAGTCCATCAAGAATTGGCCTGTGCCTAAGACTCCGACCGAAGTTCGCCAATTCTTGGGATTAGCGGGATACTATCGAAGATTTATCAAGGGATTCTCTAAGATCGCTCAACCACTTACGACACTCACTCAGAAGGGTGTTGCTTACAAATGGAGCGATGCTCAGGAATGCCTTCCAGGAGCTAAAGAAGAACCTTTGTAGTGCTCCTATCCTCTCCTTACCCGAAGGTACCGACGACTTCGTCGTTTACTGCGACGCTTCTATTCAAGGACTTGGCTGCGTATTGATGCAACGCGAGAAAGTTATTGCTTACGCCTCGCGACAACTCAAGGTCCACGAACGGAACTATACGACGCATGACTTAGAATTTGGAGCTGTGGTCTTCGCGCTCAAGCTTTGGAGACACTACTTGTACGGCACCAAGTGCACGATTTACACCGATCACAAGAGTCTCCAGCACATAATGGGACAAAAGGAGTTGAATATGCGGCAACGCCGATGGGTCGAACTCCTAAATGACTACGAGTGTGCAATCAAATATCACCCAGGCAAGGCTAATGTGGTAGCCGATGCCCTCAGCAGAAAGGAGACCAAACCCAAGCGTGTTCGTGCCTTACAGCTCACTATCCACTCGAACCTCCCTAATCAAATTCGGGATGCTCAGGTTGAAGCATTGAAAGCCGAGAACATCAGGGCTGAGTCCCTGCGAGGATCGAGACAACGATTGGAACAAAAAGAAGACGGTGCTTACTACGTAGCCGGACGCATATGGGTTCCGCTTTATGGAAATTTACGTGACCTTGTGATGGACGAAGCTCATAAGTCCCGTTACTCAGTACATCCAGGGTCAGATAAGATGTACCACGACTTGAGGGCTACCTATTGGTGGCCTGGCATGAAAGCCCACATAGCAACCTATGTCAGAAAATGTTTGACTTGTGCAAGGGTCAAGGCTGAGTATCAGAAACCATCAGGCCTACTCCAACAGCCAGAGATTCCGCAATGGAAATGGGAGCAGATTTCCATGGATTTTGTTACTGGCCTGCCTAGGTCTCAGCGCGGAAATGACACCATTTGGGTGATAGTGGATCGCTTAACTAAGTCTGCACACTTCTTGGCTATTAAAGAAACAGACAAGTTCTCTACCCTAGCAGAGGTATACTTAAAAGAAGTGGTTTCGAAGCACGGAGTTCCTACCTCTATTATTTCTAATCGAGATGCACGTTTTACTTCAGAATTGTGGCAAGCTATGCACAAATCTTTTGGCTCGCGTTTAGACATGAGCACCGCTTATCATCCGCAAACGGATGGGCAATCGGAACGCACCATCCAAACCCTCGAAGACATGCTTAGGGCATGTGTGATTGATTTTGGCAAGAATTGGGAGAAGCACCTACCGTTAGTAGAATTCTCCTACAACAACAGCTACCACACCAGCATTCAGGCGGCACCCTTTGAGGCATTGTACGGTCGTAAATGTCGATCGCCCCTCTGCTGGGCGGAGGTTGGTGACAGCCAAATCACAGGCCCGGAACATGTAGTCGACACCACAGAAAAGATTGCCCAGATTAGGCAACGCATGGCGGCAGCTCGTGACCGTCAAAAGTACTACGCTGATAAAGATAGGAAACCGCAAGAGTTCCAGGTTGGTGAACGGGCCCTACTTAAGGTCTCACCCTGGAAGGGTGTGGTTCATTTTGGAAAACGGGGCAAACTTAATCCAAGATATGTCGGACCCTTTGAAATCACCGAAAAGATCGGTACGGCCGCTTACAGATTGAATCTGCCTGAAGAACTGAGTGCTGTGCACAACGTCTTCCATGTGTCTAATCTGAAGAAGTGCCTGTCAGATGAAACACCCGTCATTCCTTACAAGGAACTTACTATTGACGAACAGCTACACTTTACTGAGGAACCGGTTGAGATCACGGATCGTGAGATCAAAACCCTCAAACGTAGCCAGATACCCCTCGTACGAGTACGTTGGAACTCACGCCGTGGCCCAGAGTTTACCTGGGAGCGGGAAGACCAGATGAAGCGCAAGTATCCCCAGCTGTTCCCAAATGAAACCCCCAGCACTGAAGCTACAACTGAATTTCGGGACGAAATTCCAAACTAACGGGGGGATGATGTGACATCCCGTTGAAACGTTCGTATTTACACTAGCTTGTCAGTGGCTGCCTTAACTTTCGGGACGAAAGTTCTTAAAACTTGGGGATAATGTGACACTCTAGGTTTTCCCGAGCAAACGCCTTGTAATCACTTAGCGTATATGTATATTATTATTAAATGGAAGTTATTATTCCTCTGTGCTATATGTCGATAACGTGTATGTAATATATATATGTGTGTGTGTAAGGATACTTGTGAACCGAAACCATGACTTGAGACCACCCGGTCTCGAGTAAACGGTGTAACAATGGGCCGGTTGGGCCGTAACCTTAGCCCACCCGAAACCTCCCACTCGAAACCACCCAAAATCCCACTTTTAGTGCATTACCTCCTATTTAAACCTAAAACCCTCACACACACTCCTCTTTTACACTCTCCCACTTCATCCTCACTCACTCTCTCTAGAAAACCCTAGCAATCAAGCTCACCAAATCTCTCTTGCTCTCTCTCGGATTCAAACCGGAAGCATCAAGGTATCCGGATCGGCTCGGGATCATCGCATCGGACACTCCTTTCATCGCCTCATACACTCATTCACAACCAAAACAAGTTCCGGTTAGTGTCTCACATTGCTAGATATTGTGATGCTTGGTTGATAAATGATATGCATGCCTAGTTTAAAGGTCTCTTTGTATGATTTGCATGATTTAGTTGGTTAGAAATGACTAAATGATATAGATAATTGTTTTGAACCAAGGATTGTATGTTAAAGGTTGTACACAAATCTGTTTTGGTAAATGATAATCATGAGTGTTGGCTATGTGTTGATTTAGATGAATGATAAAGAATGAATATTAGCCATGTTGATGATGATTATGTGCTAAAGCTAGGGCCGGAGATGATGCCTACATTATGTTTTGACTTAGGATGAATATAAGATGAATATATGATGAATATGTGTTAAATATGCATGAATATTTGATGAACTATTTGAATGTTGATATGAATATTTGAAAACAGTAGGTTTGATCCATTTTCATTTGATATTAGACAAAGAAACATGTTAATGCAATATGGTTGGTTAGTACAAAATCTCATGAAAACAGAATTCTATTGGACAGTACATTGCAACAGGTTCTAGAAGGATTCTTGTGCACGTATCCGAGGTTGCGACTCGAAACCCCCGGTTGCGACTCGCAACCAAAACATGACAACTCGAGACCTCCGGTTGCGACTCGAAACCAGACCATGACAAGTCGAAACCTCCGGTTACGACTCGCAACCAAAACATGACAACTCGAGACTACGGCGGTTGCGACTCGCAACCAAAACGTGACAAGTCGAAACACCGGTTGCGACTCGCAACCAAGACATGACAAGTCGAAACCTCTGGTTGCGACTCGAAACTGTGTGTTCTCGAGTCGAGACCTTCTGGTCTCGACTGGGCTGCTTGTCTCCGATATTGGGCCAAGGACGTGTGGGCTGTGCATACCGTTCTATTTGGTTTCTGCGATGCTGTTAACTGTTAATGTGATCTGATAGGCCCAACAACATTTGTGATATGTATGATAGTTGTTGATGTTCGCTGTTTAACTGCTTCGTACCAGAATAGGCCCGACAACTTGCTGGATGATCATATGATGTGTATGCTATGTGTTAGTTAAGTGTAGATTATACGTGAATACTTGTACCCCAACTTGACCTGTATCGATGACCATGCTAGGACGTGGTGACCTACGTATTTGACCAAGTAAACTGTCTACCGAGCAACCCAAGGTGAGTTCACAACTAATAAAGCATGCGTTCCCGGTGGTTGGGAAACGGAAACTTAAGCAACGCTATCCCCTCGTAAGGGATACAAACCTACTTCTCTCCCCTTAAACGGGACTTTTAGTTAATTACTGTTTATACTGGATGCAACAAGCAACACTAAACAAAACTCTATCACTCAAGTCCTCACTTCTTAATACCGATTAGTCGCCGGGGTCAGGCGAACGGGTTATTAGTTGATAGCGCTATTTAGGTCTCACCAACCTCACACCGTGCCCGCGTATGGGATCGGGCGTGAACTAATGTACTCTGGCAACCGTCAATGATGATAGAACATTGACAAACGGGGCACTCTACGGAAACGTACGGATGAATAGTATTCGGTATTGTAAAAACAGTTTAGTCGCTTACTTGTGGGGTAGCTCCCCATCGCATGTATAAACGGATAAATTAACTGGTGAAACAAGTTTTTGGTAATTAAAACTAGACAACTAGTGAACTCACTCAGCATTTTTGTTGACCCCTTACTGCATGCTTTGCAGGTAACCAGTGACTGAGGAGCTGCTGCTTGGGAAGTGTAGTGGTCGTCTAAACCCGCGTGTTGGGTTCTAAATAACTTGAACTATGAACTTTGTTTAAACTGTTTTGCCTATGCTTCCGCTATTTACTTAAACTGTTATTTGAACCTAACTTTCGAACTTTAAACTATGATGCTTACTAACTGTTAAGGTTGGTGATCATCTTTATTATTATCCAAATACTCAGTATAATTGGTGGCTGGATCCTGGTCAGTCACGCCTCCAAGCGGTAGTACTCCGCACGTGGATTTTGGGGGTGTGACACAGGTTATTAAGGGACACACTTCCCGGATACATATGGGCACACTCCCTAGGGTATCTCAACAAGTCATAAACAGCATCATATCACAACGTTGAATTGGCTTAACAGATATCTGGTAACTACACACGTTAACAAAACCTTGAACTCACCAGCGTCGTCTGACACACTTGTCTGCATGCTTGCAGGTTTATAGGGTATATCTTGTGGAACTTGCTGTCTGGAAGGCTGGAGTGGTCATGGGTCGAGAAACAAAGAATCTCCATACAAGCTTAATGGTTTATGTACACATGGTTTACGAAATACTTAACAAATGAATTATGCTTCCGCTGTATACAATGAATGACATATAACATTTGTAACACTTTATGTTAATGAATGAAAGTTTATTTAAATACATTTATGAGTTCAATGTGATTGGTGGCTTGGATCCTGGTACGACACACACCTCGCGGGAGTTTCCGCATGTGGTATTTTGGGGGTGTGACAGTTTGGTATCAGAGCCACTGGTTATAGTGAACTTGGTTTTAAAAACGTTTTTATAAAACCAGACTATAACCGAGCAGTTTTGACAACAGAGAATACGACCATGACACTCAGCTCCAGATTGCAAGGTTCGTCTCTTGAACTCATTGTACTGCGTAACTAGTGAACACTTACATATGATATTGCATGTGATTGCACGTTTAACACAACAGTATGAACTTACGTATTACTTGCACGTGTTATATGACTACTAGGGTGGTGTTTCCCTAAACATTCGTTACTCACGTTTTGTGATGCTCTTTGTTTGCTACTCGAGTTTGAGGAACCATTCGACATGAGTTAGGAGGAGCTGAGATGAGCATGCAAATCACAATATTATTGTGGGTGCACACATAATAATAATGTGGGGTGCATGTGAGTCCCAGTGAGGCTTAACAAGTGAAGAAGGGGTTCCGCTCTGTTATTTGATCAGTGTGAAACGTAACAAATTTATAGGAGTCATATCAGTGACCGTCTCCTACTCGAATGTGACCTTTTCACCTCTCTCTGAATCCTTTCGAATCTCGATGCCATCGAGTAGTACCTGAACACCCATCTGAACGCCTAGCGAAACGTGTAGAATGTTAGGTGCTTGCACGGACGTCCTTGTGCTGCTCTATATCTTTCTCGCTTCTCTTCGTTTGCTGAAACTCTATGTATTGACGTCTTAGACTCCGAAGTGTGGACACTTTGGCAACACTGCCACAGCATACCGCGTATTACTCAATCTACTTGCTAGATCGATGGACAAAAGGGTGAGCGTAGTATTTTACTGACCTCAGTATTTGGACAACCCTGATTACCGGCAACAAACACCAGCACATTGACTTCAATCGAATTCTTAACTCTAGTCAGCGACTCGTGGGAGTCAACTCTTACGAATCAATCGGAACATAAGCGATGACAACAGATTATAGTGTGAAATATGTGGCTACCAGCACAGTGAGTAGCGCGTGGCACAGAATGTGAAAAGATGGATTTTGATGGTGAAAGATTGTAGGGCTTCGTTTCAAGCAACGGCATTGGGGGCAACAGTCACGGCAACATCAAGGTACTCGTAATCGTAGTCTACAGCATGGAAACGAAGATGACATTGACAGGGATTGACTGTTGCTAAGTCAAGACGTCAACAACCAAGGGAATAATGATAGTAATGGGAACCCTCGCAACCATAACAACAACACTGGAAATGATGCTCGTGGAAGGACATTTAGGATTGGCGTAGGCGACGTCAGGCATAGCAGCAACATGGTAGCTTGTATGGGTAGCTGTTCGCTTCGTCTCTATTTTGCTTGACCCTGATACTTCTTGAAAACCAAACCTGATGTGGAATCGGCTGATGGTAAGTCAAATGAAATCTCATATGTTCGTTGGGGTGTAAACACGACCTTGTGGGACAAATGTTCGACGTCGACCTTCCTTCTACTATCCTCGATGGGTACAACCCAGTAGTTAGTGTGAGTTGGTTATCCAGGAATCACGCAGATATACTCAGTGAGGAGAAAACTTTGAGTGGAGAATCGTTATTTGTTCTAAAGCATCAGAGTAGTGCAAAAGGTAGTGCCATTTCAGCTATGAAGGTCAGAAGTGTCTACGGAGGGATTACTCCGCAGTGTTAGCAACCGTTACTGATGTTAGGGCTGAGGGAAAAGAGGATCGAGGATCCACCAATTGTTTGTGATCCCTCTCAGTTTGCTACCCGAGGAACTTTCAGGCTTACTTCCACAACTGTTAGGCAAAATCTCAGTTTAATCTCACGCCAGAAGCAGCCTTGGTCACGCGTACTCCATACCGACTTGCACCAGGAGGGCTGCCAGAACTGTCTAATCAACTTCAGGAACTACCGGGTGGGAGTTTTAGCGATCTAGCTCTTCGCCCTGGGGAGTTCCAGTACTATTTGTAAAGAAGAAGGACAGTACCTTCCGCATGTGTATAGACTATCGCGAACTGAACAAGGTGACTGTGAAGAATCGCTATCCTCTTCCACGCATCGACGACTTATTCGACCAATTGCAAGGGTCGAGTTATTACTCGAAGATTGATCTGAGGTCAGGTTATCACCAACTGAGAGTCCGGGATGAGGACGTCTCCAAAACAGCATTCAGAACACGCTACGGCCACTACGAGTTTCTAGTCATGCCATTCGGGTTAACGAACGCGCCTGCGATTTTCATGGACCTTATGAACAGGGTGTGCAAACCCTATCTTGACAAGTTTGTTATTATTTTCATTGATGACATCCTGATCTACTCGAAGAGTCGGGAGGAACACGAGCAACACTTACGACTTATTTTGGAACTCCTACGAACGGAACAACTATACGCTAAGTTTTCAAAATGCGACTTCTGGCTTCGTGAAGTCTACTTTCTAGGCCACGTGGTAAACAAGGATGGGATTCATGTCGATCCATCCAAGGTAGATTCGATCAAGAACTGGCCTGCACCTCGCACACCGACAGAAATACGCCAATTCTTGGGTTTGGCGGGATACTATAGAAGGTTCATCAAAGACTTTTCAAAGATTGCACAGCCGCTTACACTACTGACACAGAAAGGTGTTGTTTATCGTTGGGGTAATACACAGGGAACAGCGTTTCAGCACTTAAAGGATAGACTTTGTAGCGCACCTATCCTCTCATTGCCTGAAGGCACGGACGATTTTGTAGTCTACTGCGACGCACCCATCCAAGGTCTTGGATGTGTGTTGATGCAACGGGATAAAGTCATTGCTTATGCTTCGCGCCAACTTAAGATTCACGAACGGAATTACACAACACATGATTTAGAGCTGGGAGCTGTTGTCCTTGCGCTCAAGATATGGCGACATTACCTGTATGGCACTAAGTGCACCATCTACACTGATCACAAGAGTCTCGAGCATATTTTCAAGCAGAAGGAATTGAACATGCGGCAACGTCGATGGGTCGAACTACTTAACGATTACGAATGTGCTATAAAGTACCATCCGGGCAAAGCCAATGTTGTGGCTGACGCCCTCAGTCGAAAGGACACCGCGCCTAAGCGCGTGCGAGCTTTACAACTCACTATACAGTCTAGTCTTCCTTCCCAGATACGAGATGCTCAGGTAGAAGCATTGAAACCAGAAAACGTCAGGGCTGAAGCCCTACGTGGCTCAAGGCAACGCTTATAACAGAAGGAAGATGGTGCTTACTATGTCACAGGACGCATTTGGGTCCCACTTTATGGTAACTTACGCGAGCTGGTAATGGATGAAGCTCATAAGTCTCGCTACTCAGTACATTCTGGTTCGGATAAAATGTACCACGATATCAAAACTACATACTGGTGGCCTAGCATGAAGGCTCACATAGCAACATACGTTAGCAAATGCTTGACTTGTGCGAGAGTCAAGGCGGAATACCAGAAACCATCAGGCCCACTCCAACAACCAGAGATACCACAATGGAAATGGGAACAAATTTCCATGGATTTTGTTACAGGCCTGCCTAGATCTCAGCGCGGAAATGATACTATTTGGGTGATCGTGGATCGACTCACAAAGTCTGCACACTTCTTGGCTATTAAGGAAACGGATAAGTTCTCCACACTAGCAGACATATATCTTAAGGAAGTTGTCTCGAGGCACGGAGTGCCCACCTCTATTATCTTGGATCGAGATGCACGTTTTACATCAGAACTGTGGCGAGCGATGCACAAATCTTTTGGCTCTCGGTTAGACATGAGCACAGCTTATCATCCTCAGACGGATGGGCAGTCTGAGCGCACTATTCAAACTTTAGAAGACATGCTTCGTGCATGTGTAATCGATTTCGGCAACGGCTGGGAAAAGCATCTGCCACTTGTGGAGTTTTCGTACAATAACAGTTACCACACCAGCATTAAAGCTGCTCCATTTGAGGCATTGTACGGACGTAAATGCCGGTCACCTCTTTGTTGGGCAGAGGTGGGTGATAGTCAAATCACAGGTCCAGAACTGGTAGTTGATACTACAGAAAAGATTGCTCAGATACGACAACGCATGGCGGCAGTACGTGACCGTCAGAAAGTATACGCTGATAAAGACAGGAAACCACTCGAGTTCCAGGTTGGGGATCGAGTGCTACTCAAAGTTTCGCCCTGGAAGGGTGTGGTTCGTTTTGCCAAACGAGGCAAGCTCAATCCGCGATATGTCGGACCGTTCGAAATTATTGAGAAGATAGGCAGGGTGGCCTACAGATTGAACTTACCAGCTGAACTCAGTGCAGTTCACAACGTCTTTCACGTGTCGAATCTGAAGAAGTGTCTGTCAGATGAGACCCTCATAGTTCCTTTGAAGGAGCTCACTATCGACGAACAGTTGCATTTCGTCGAGGAACCTGTTGAAATCACGGACCAGGATGTTAAGGTCCTCAAGAACACGAGAATCCCTCTTGTACGAGTTCGTTGGAACTCCCGTCGCGGCCCAGAGTTCACCTGTGAGCGTGAAGATCAAATGAAACTCAAGTATCCCCAGTTATTCGGAACCAATGCAACTACTACTGAGGTTGAAGCTACTACTGCAGAATTTCGGGACGAAATTCCAAATCAACGGGGGGATGATGTGACACCCCAGGAAAACCAGTAAACTATACAACACAACTAGCTTCCTCAGTAACAACGTGCTAAATTTCGGGACGAAATTTCTTTCAAGTTGGGGATAATGTGACAACCCGAGTTTCTGAGATTCTGTCTTCGCATTTATTGCTCGTTAATTGTTTTAGTTGATTGTTTACACAACTTGTACACGTTTGTTATATGTTGAAAAACGTATTAACGTATTTAACTAATGGGCCGCACATGTAGTGGGCTTCATATTCACACTCAAAATGTCGGATCAATCTTGAGTATATCGTGATATTCATAACCGGCCCACTTGTTAGTTAGTGGGCATTATATTGTGATATCAATATTGTACGTAACATTATACTTATCCCTCAACCTCTAGAATAAAAACCCTACTTCTACATCTATTGTGTGACGGCAGTAGTAAAAGACCCCACCACTCTCTCGTGACATCATCCTAGCAATCAAAATTACTGGTTAGTGATTCCTCTTGTTTGAGTTGTTTTGAAAATCATGTTGTGTGATAATTGTTATGATAATTCTCATGAGTTTGGCAATGTTAATTGATTTAAAGCACACGATTATTAATTGGCATTATGAGTTAACTGTATATGATTTTGTTGTGGATTGAAACGATTGGTTTGGTAGGGATCCTTATTAATTGATGTTATGATCGGTGGTGATAGCTACTGATAATGTTCGGCCAGGGATCACATGGGTTAGGTCTGATAATGTTTGGTCCAATAGCTCTCAAGTAATCATGCGAATGGCTGGGTGCATCGATTGTAATAAAAGTCTATATAAAACAAATAAATACTTGAGGCTCTCATGAATGTTTGACTTAGCATGTTGTTGCAGCCACTAACAGACTATGGTCCAATGATGGTTCAACTTTTATCAACATACCACATGCTATTAATTGTTGAATAATGTTGATAGCGAATATAATAAGTTATAGGAATGAATGAATCGGCTGTTGATGATGATAGTCTTGATTGGATTGATTGGTAGTTTTATTTGATTTCATGACTTGGTATGATTGCATAACTTATTGATCATTAGGGTTTTGGTAGGGTGAGGTGACCGACGAAAACACTACCCTCCAACGAAAACACTGTGGGATTTCATCACCCAAGTGTTTTCGCCAATCTGTGATTTCGGCAATATGTATACAGTTATCTATTAACGTCATTAAATATGTGATTGAATTAAGTAATCACTTGAATAACTCAGTTAATTTATTTAACTCTGTTAAATAAGTAAATCTCTGTTAGTTATATAACTTTGTTAGTTGTTAACTCTGTTAATTTAATTAAGTAAAACATGTGACACAGTTAGTTACTAGTTCTGTTAGATGTTAACTTTGTTAACTGTGTAACCTTGTTGGAATATGATAATCCAGTTAAATTTGCTAACTCTGTTAAAGTGTGTTATCGGTAAACAACATTAGATTGTATGAAATTTGCATGAATTGGATTAACTGTTTACATGATACAAGATGCTATCTGCTAGACACACTCTGTGATAGAACTGTGATACTAGTTACTTGCGAGTCGTTACGAATGAAACTGATTTAGTATACGTGCACTATAGGATGTGATTGATTTCTTGTGAGCACTTAACTTAGCATACCGAGCAAACCTAAGGTGAGTTCACTGCATTTCTCAAGCATGCGTCCCGGTGGTTTGGGACAACTAGTAAACATTTGGAAGGGAATCTTGGGTAAACAGTTAAATTGGGTTTTGGTTATTGAACATGGAATCTATCATTATCGGATTGCCTGTAGGGCAATGGGGTAATTAGTTGATAGCGCTATTAGGTTTGATACCTCGCACCGGGCCGTAAGGACGGGCGCGAACTAATTATCTGGGCATCATTACCAATGCTTGGTTAGGGGCATTGGGGACTGGACACACTTCCAGGTTATTAAGGGACACACTTCCCGGATACATATGGGCACACTCCCTAGGGTATCTCAACAAGTCATAAACAACATCATATCACAACGTTGAATTGGCTTAACAGATATCTGGTAACTACACACGTTAACAAAACCTTGAACTCACCAGCGTCGTCTGACACACTTGTCTGCATGCTTGCAGGTTTATAGGGTATATCTTGTGGAACTTGCTGTCTGGAAGGCTGGAGTGGTCATGGGTCGAGAAACAAAGAATCTCCATACAAGCTTAATGGTTTATGTACACATGGTTTACGAAATACTTAACAAATGAATTATGCTTCCGCTGTATACAATGAATGACATATAACATTTGTAACACTTTATGTTAATGAATGAAAGTTTATTTAAATACATTTATGAGTTCAATGTGATTGGTGGCTTGGATCCTGGTACGACACACGCCTCGCGGGGGTTTCCGCATGTGGTATTTTGGGGGTGTGACAGAGGGGGTCAGAGTGCCAGTTGGCTCTAATCCCAGGGGTAAAATTGCAGTTTACTCTTCTAAAAATAAATAGAATTAGGAGTCTACGATCAATCATTTCTTCTCTCTGGTACATAAAACATATAACTGCGTTATAGACATGAGATATAAAATAGTTAAACAAGTTGTATTCATGTTTAATACTTATGTTATTCGCGTCGTCAGAGACCTATTAAACTTGATAAGACAAGATTTTTCAGCCCTAGATTTATCAATTACACTATTATTTTTTAAACATTATTACTATATGTAATTTCAATCGTAAGTATTTAGAGATTTAAAAATTATATCAATTTCATTATTTCAATACGTGTATATATGGTGAGGTTCGTTTCTAATATTTATATGTTTGCCAGCGTGATGCAGCGGGTGTTTAATGTGCATAAAAACGCCTAAAAACCTACGTCCATAATTGAATTGGTTAGTTTTGTAAAATCATGATTTATATTAACTTATGAAAATCTATTTTATAATTGGATGTAAAGAAGTTCCAATTTACTTCTAAAAAAGTTTTGAAACAATACATTTAATTTGGTAGAAATAATAATTGGTCACCATTTAATGGTTGTTTTCTCTCTAACCTTTGGCGATTTGATTCCTCACATAAACCTTGATTCTTCTTTGCGATCTCTTGTATAACAGTCTGTGATTGGAGATTTGATTCCTTCAAAACTCTATAACGAACTAGTTAGCAATTGTGACCGATTTCGAATTTAGGGTTTTTCTTGTTCTTTTCGATTCAATCGCCTCCTTAGTGTTTAGTTTGATACTCTGATTTATTAATCTAGTTGTTTTTTATTGCGGTTAACTGAGATTAATTTAGCTAGATCGAAAACTCTGGATTAATCGGTTAAGGGTTGAAGATTATCACTAGGGTTTTAAAGGTTTAGGGTTTATTGGTGGCTGCATGTTTTTTGTTTTTATCGTCTATCTGAGATCGTTGTTTTCATGTGCATGGAGAAAAATAGAGATCAAGGCTTGGAGGACCTAGGGTTCCAGTCTTTCACTGAAAAGCTGCATGGGGACGTTTTTATTTCTTCGAACAATGCTAAGCCGGCGTCTTCACAAGAGATACGTGGTATTTTCCCCAAGTTTGGGAATACTCATGATGCCAGATCACTTAAAATCGATGGAAATCCGCTGTTGCCGAGACGAGGTGTAGTCCAAAATGAGCCGAGAATGATAAACATCATAGATGAGTTGGAAAAGGTTTCAGTACCGGTCTAGGAGACTAATGTCTTGCCTGAACGTAATAAGGAAGAGGAAACTATCAAGTTGTCATATGCGGAAAAGGTTAAGAACAGTTCTCCGGTGAAAAGGGAAGTTAATTTCAGAAAGATGGACTCAGGAGAGACAAACCCTGATGCTGATGTTGTTATTCCACGTGAGGTAATTCGTAAATTTCAGGAAAAATTTAAGAATATGTTATATGGATACTTTCTGGGTAATCGGCTACCATACCCTGTAGTTGAATACTATGTAAAGAATGTGTGGGCTAAGTTCGGGTTTGTCAAACTCATGATGAATTCGGATGGATTCTTCTTCTTTAAATTTGACTCAAAAGAAGGTATGGCCAAAGTGTTGGAGGGAGGTCCATGGTTGATCAGGAAGGTCCCGTTGTTTCTAAATGTCTGGTCTCCATCGGTAAGTCTCAAGAAAGAAGGTATTAAGTCAGTGCCGGTATGGGTGAAACTCCATAATATTCCCATTACGGTCTATACTGATGACGGGTTAAGCTTGTTAGCTTCTAAGTTAGGTGAGCCAAGACGTCTGGATGGTTATACAGCAGATATGTGCTCGGAAAGTTGGGGTAGGAGTAGTTTCGCTCGGGCTTTAATTGAAATAAATGCAGAGAATGAACTTAAGGATCATATTGTTGTGGCGATTCCAAAACTAGAGGAGGAAGGATATATCAATGAAGTAGTGAAAGTTGAATATGAGTGGAAACCACAAAGATGCTCGATATTTTGCATCTTTGGTCATAACGACCAAACGTGTGGGAAGAATGAAACAAAAAAAGCTAAGCAAGTGGTTGTGGATGAAGACGGTTTTACTATGGATAAGAGAAAGATGGCTCGAGTGGGTGTTATTCCAAAGAAACCAAAACCGAAATTTATTTACAAACCTAAGGTTAACAAGTCGGATCCGAGTTCGTCTGGTACAAAGGAAGTAAACGTCAATATCAAATCTAGTGACAATGTTAAAACTCAGAATTCTTTTGAGGCTTTATCAAAGATAGATGGGCAGGAAGTCAAGGATGACAATGTTTTGATTAAAAAGGGGATCAATAATAGTGGGAAGCAAACTAAGTATGATGAAGAGGTGATAGAAACGGTGCCTACGGAAACTGCTAAGTTCATGAGGAATGATAACCATGAAGAGGTTGCTGAGGGGGCAAGCACTCCCGGTCAAATCGGTCTCCATGGATAGTATTCTTACTTGGAATATAAGGGGTTTGAACCAACCCCTGAAACAAAGTGAGGTTCGTGTTCTCATGTCAGAAAATAAAGTATCGATGTGTGCCATCCTTGAGTCTCATGTGGATGTCAGTAATCTTACTAAAGTATGTAAAAATGTTTTTAGAAACTGGAGTTGGACTTCTAACGGGGGGTTATGTCAGCGGGGCACTAGGATTATTCTCAGCTGGAATAGTGACGTGGTGGATGTCATGATTTTGTCTCAAACGGAACAGGTCATCCATGCTCAAATCTGGTCCAAAGCTGATAATACGACTGTTTTTTGCTCATTTGTTTATGCGAAGAATAAATACCAAGAGCGAAGAAGCCTTTGGGAGGATTTATGTAGGCATAAGTTGTTGTGTAGGGATAAGGCTTGGTTCGTTATGGGTGATTTTAATGCTGCTCTTCATCTTGATGATTCACTGTTTGGAACATCCAGTCAATCGATCGGAATGCGGGAATTTTTTGATTGTGTTCAACAGTCGGAGCTTGTGGATGTTAAAGGGCATGGTATTCATTATACTTAGAACCAGAAACCGAAGGAAGGGATTGGTTTGCTTAGGAAAATTGATCGCGTAATGTGTAATGTCAAGAGTCTAGAGGTATTCTCTGATGCTTATGTTATATATCACCCAAGTCGTGTGTCTGATCACACACCGTGTATTTTGAAACTGACCAATATGACAAAGTCCTCGAAGCCGAAGCCTTTCAAGTTTGCGAATTTTATTACTTCCAAACCTGAATTCAAAGTTTGTGTGGAGCGTGAATGGGCAAAAACGATTGACGGGGTTTCTATGTTTTCGGTTATTAATAAGTTAAAGAATCTGAAACCAGGGCTCAGGAAGATCCTTTTTCAGCAAGGAAACTTGCATAAGAAAGTAGATGAGCTGCGTAAAAAATTAGATGAAATTCAAAAGCTGATGGACACGAACCCTCTAGATGTTGAAATTCGGAAAAAGGAGCAAGAATGTCTTCGAGATGTCACACCCCGACCACGTATATCATACAAGACGTGGCGGAAAACGTCGGGGAGTGTTGTAACAGAATTAATTGTTTCATAACCATGGCATACAAAGTTGTATTTATTTATCAACATAAGTGTTACATTGTTTCAAACAGAAATTAAAGAGTTTAGTACATAATTAAACATCGTCTAGCTTCATTTTAAGTTTCTAAGGCACAGGTCCGCCCTAGTGTCATGATCGTCATCCTACGGAAAAGCACCTGAAAACACATGTGAAAGTAGGTACGTCAGCATAAAAATGCATGTGAGATACATAGGTTTTTGTGAAAATAGGATTCATGACTTAAGTTTAAGAAAATGTTTAGTCATGAACCTTGTAATTTGATTTGTTTTGTAAATCGCTTGAAAAACAATAAGTTCAGATGATATGTATAGATAAGTGAATAATGTATGGTTAAATGAATAACCATATAAAATGAGTTGTATAAAATAAACTGTATTGTAAACCAAAGTCTAGTAAAAACATGTCACTTGTGTAAAATGTATAAGTCCAAAATGAATAATTTAAATAACGCTATGATATGTAATATAATACAACCACTTATATATAGGAAGTACCAGCGGCGTATCCACCATGATTGTATCATATTACTCACATCTCGTTACTTAAGTCACTTAAACCAACCAACAAAGTATAATGTCTATGTTTAAACCAATAGTCAAAAGTCCTTGTATAAACCATGTCAAATGTTGATAGTCCAAAAGTAGTCAAGTAATGTGTAACAAATGTTATGTATGGTAAGTAAAATAAGACTACTTAAACCATAAGTAAAAATGTACAAAACAAAGTATTTTGAATATATCAAAAAGTTATGTTTTGCAAAGTGATGCATGATACATTGATACAAACATTTATGTGGTAAGTTAACGCATACATTCAAGCCTTGAGACAGTCGGATAACCCTTTCAGTCAAGGTTATCAAAAGAATTGTATTCGGATTCAGTCATTCCTTACATCCAAACAAACCCGGGATGTCAGGAATGGGATTTGTCAAGTCCTATGGTACCACTACTTACTACCGAGCGGCGTAGCAAATGTTAATGAACGTAATAAAGACCCGTTTGTGCAAACCAAATATCATAGCAGTTGTATACATGTCATATGAAAACAATGTACTAAGTATGCTAAGTTAACATACAAAGCAGAAAAGTCTTGTAAATCAATGTGCTAGCATGCTATCAGTCAACATACATAGCAGAAATGTAATGTAAAACAATGTACTAAGTATGCACACAATGGACATACATAGCATGAAATGTAATGAAATCATGTACTATAATGTACTAACAAACATAGCCGGTATATGATGTGAAAACAGGAAAGCATGAAAGTAACAAGTAGGCACATGTGTTTCACCCCAAAACAGTTTGGAAAACAGTAAAAGAGGGGTCTATGTACTCACTTGTGATTACTCAGTAGTCCTGGAGTGACAAACAAACAATGATAGAGATCTCGGAATCAAACGACACCTAATATAGGTAACTATGTTAATAAACCGGACCTAAATCGGAGGATCGGATAGAATGAGGGTTTGTAAACCAAACGAGTGTAGAGACTCGTGTCATTTGGTTTAACAAAGCCTACATACTAAATGAAACCTAACATAATTGTTTACGACCCGTTTAGGTAGCTTATGCTACTTTAACGCGTCGTTCGCGTAAAATGCGTTCGGACCGCCTAACTAGTCCTATGACAAGTATTATATGCCTAAACATGTTACATAATCAGTTATGTGACAAAAGTTTAGGTTACATATGCTAAATTACCAATTATACATGAAAAGGGTATTCTGGTAATTTACCTAAGGCATATAAACTACCTATCATACAACTACTTAAACGATGTGACCATAAGGTATAACCTCGGAAGGTTATTCCCTACACTATGGTCACCTAATGTATTTGGTCGGATCCTAATGATCGACCAAACTGGGTCGGGTTCGAAGTATAAGCGATTGATCAGATCGCTTACCCTTACGACCCTAGACAACGTGGTAATCAGTAGGCATAGTCCCAAGGGACTATAACCATCGTGATTACAATCACGTTGCGAAGTTCAAACGAACTTCACATTGACCATAAGCTGGTCAACGCTGAAAGTCAAACAAAGTTTGACTTTCTTACTCTAAAGCAATAAAATAAGGAAAAGAACGAAAGAATACTTACGAAGGGTCCCCGAATGCTAATCTCGATTCAAAAATCTCAGGTATGAAACAATAGTTTCAACTTAGAGTTTCTCAAATCAAAATTCTTGTGATTTTAAAGCATGGGGGGTGGGGTATTTATAGTATTCGGTCCATCGTTAAGATCGTTTCATGGAAAACGTGCTTTAATCGTAACCGTACAAGTGTCGGAACCTTATGGTAGCTCAAAATGGTTCTTATTAGCTGACTAAGCATGTGTGAGTGTGTGGTTGTGAATCAAACAGCTGCAATCTGCTGTGAAAAACACTGAATCTGGTCTGATAGTCGGACGCGGCCCGCGTGGGGATTACCAGAAGTGTAGGCGGGCCGCCTGGCCTTGTTTCACAGAATTGCAGTTTTGGTCCCTGTTGTGTATTCAGCCCATTTCCGGCACTTCTAAGGCCCGTAATGTAACACCTGTGTCTCCACGGCCATCAAACAAATGCCAAACCAATGAAATATTGTATTTCATACTTGGGATTTGTAAAAAAAGATGTGTATCATTTACACATATCAATTCTTGTTCGATTTCAAACTCTATATCGCTTTCTGGAAGGTTATATGCGCACTGATGCGTAAATATAACCAGTTTAATGCAACGAACACTCCGGAATAGTGACATATACTTAACATACCTTAAATAACCTTTACATAACTTAGAAATAAGTTTTGAAGGCTTTGGTATTGCAAAAACAAGTTAATTCGCTTACAGGGACTAAATATGACAAACTGCGAAAGTATGTCAATTTGAACTGTAACGAACATTCCGGAACATGACCATAAGTTAAACACACCTTAAATATCCTTTACATAGCTTAGAAATAGGCTTTGAGAGGTTCGGTGTGCTAAAATAAACTTTTGGGTCATTCAGGGACTAAAAGTGTCAAAAAGTGCACAAGTTTGCATTTTCGCGCATAACTTACGTTCTGAATACATCCGGACATCCAAAAATTTATGTGAGCATGACTATATTATATTTTAGTGTTCGCCTTAAGAAAAATCCATTCGTCGCGTCATTTGGATCGTTTTTCGCGCTTATGCGTATTCCGTCGTAATTAACCGAACATCGCGATTGTACGACCAAACGAACGTTGGTGACCGACCGGATAATATTTAAATCCCACAAATATTCTGTTATGATTAAAATCTTATTTTAATCAGGTCCGTGTTGAAAAATAAATTAAAACGCCTAAAAACGTTATTTTTCAAAGTTTAAGCGCGTACCGTGTGTTTCTGCGCAACACAGTGCTTCTACTGCAAAACGCAGACAACGCAGCCAGTCCTGGCAACTGAAATTTATTTCAGTAATAACTTGGCGAGTTTATTTTTATAGAGTAATAAAAATAATTTAGAACGCCATAAACCGGGATTTAAACGCTAGATAAAATACCCGGTACCCAGTTAAATACCCGTCTTAGCCATATACTAGGAATATGCTTGGCATATGCTTGGAATATGCTAAGGTATATGCTTGGAATATGCTAAGGTATATGCTTGGAATATGCTAAGGTATATGCTAGGAATATGCTTGGAATATGCTAGGAATATTCTAGGAATATTCTAGGAATATTCTATATGGAAAAACTATAAATACCCACCATATGTTTCATTCATAATCACTAGAAATTTGATTTGAGAAACTCTAAGTTGAAACACTAGTTTCATACCTGAGATTTTCGAATCGAGTTTAGCATTCGGGGACCCTTCGTAAGTATTCTTTCGTTCTTTTCCTTATTTTATTGCTTTTCGAGTCAGAAAGTCAAACTTTGTTTGACTTTCAGCGTTGACCAGTAATGGTCAATGCGAAGTTCGTTTGAACTTCGCAACGTGAGTGTAATCACGTTGGTCATAGTCCCTTGGGACTATGCCCACTGATTACCACGTTGTCTAGAGTCGTAGGGTAGGCGATCTAATAAATCGCCTATACCTTCGAACTCGACCCATTTGGTCGATCATTAGGATCGGACCAAATACATTAGGTGACCATAGTAGGTAGGGAATAACCTTCCGAGGTTATACCCTATGGTCACATCGTTTGAGTAGTTGTATGATAGGTAGTTTATGTGCCTTAGGTAAATTACCAGAATACCCTTTTCATGTATAATTGGTAATTAAGCATATGTAACCTAAACTTTTGTCACATAACTGATTATGTAACATGTTTAGGCATATAACACTTGTCATAGGGCTAGTTAGGCGGTCCGAACGCGTTTCACGCGCACGACGCGTTAAAGTAGCATAAGCTTCCTAAACGGGTCGTAATGGGTCGATAAGACTTAGGTTAAGTTTCATTTAGCATGTAGGCCTTGTCAAACCATATCACATGAGTTCCTACACTCATTTGGTTTACAAACCCTAATGCTACCCAGTCTTCCGATATAGGTCCGGTTTATTAACATAGTTACCTATATTAGGTGCCGTTTAATATCCGTGATCTCTAGCATTGTTTGGTTGTTACTCAAGGACTACTAAGCAATCTCAAGTGAGTACATAGACCCCTCTTTTACTGTTTTCCAAACTGTTTTGGGGTGGAACACATGTGCCTACTTGTTACTTTCATGCTTTCCTGTTTTCACATCATATACCGGTTATGTTTGTTAGTACATTATAGTACATGATTTCATTACATTTCATGCTAGGTGTGCCCATTGTGTGCATTACTTAGTACATTGTTTTACATGACATTTCATGCTATGTATGCCCATTGTGTGCATTACTTAGTACATCGTTTTACATGACATTTCATGCTATGTATGCCCATTGTGTGCATTACTTAGTACATTGTTTCATATGACATTTCACGCTATGTATGTTCATTTTGATTACATACTTAGTGCATTGTTTTCACAATACCGCATAAATGTTCATTATCAGTATTAGCATGCATTTTCCACAAGACATAATATTGATTTAAACCATGTTTACTTCAATACTTTGTTTTTGTGCATATGGTTTAGTTGAGACATTTCACTTGCCATACATGACATTTTGACATAGACATTTTACACAAAGACATTTGACAAAGACATTTGACATGGATATTTGACATAGACATTTTGACATGATTTACATTTGACACATAACATGATTGACATTTGTTTTACACTACATGATTTACATCTTGACATAAACACATTGACATATTATCCAATACATTTGACAATTGGTTTAGACATAGACATCTTACATTGGTTGGTTTGGTTTGATTAAGTGATTAAGTAACGATGCGTGTGTAATATGATACAAGCATGGTGGATACGCCGCTGGTACTTCCTATATATAAGTGGTTGTATGGTATTACATGTCGTAGCGTTATTTGAATCATTTCAGTTGGATACATATGACATTTTATACAAATAACATACTTTTCACAAGACATTGATTTACAAACAACTTATCTTATACAAACTCAGTTTATATGGTTATTCATTTAACCATACATTATTCTCTTATTTATACGTATCATTTGATCTTATCGTTTTTCAAATGATTTACAAGACAAAGCAAGTTACAGGGTTCATGACTAAACATTTTCTCAAACATAAGTCATGAAACCTATTTTCACAAAACCTATGTATCTCACCGGCATTTTTATGCTGACGTACCATATTTTCACATGTGTTTTTCAGGAGCTGTTGCATAAGATAATCAAGATACACTTAGGCGGACATGGGCCTTAGTGACAATAAAAGATGCAGACTAGTTAATTATGTTGTATTTCCATGCTTGTTTAGACATTGTAACACTTATATTGAATAAAACGAAACTTTAATTTCCATGGTTGTGAAACATTAATTCTGTTACAACACTCCCCGATGTTTCCGCCACGTTTTGTATATTCTACGTGGTCGGGGTGTGACACGTAAAGCCAACTTTAAGGCCCTAAAATGATGCCTAAACATTGTGGACATGAAACATGTTCAAAAATATGTCTGATGTCAGTTCGTTTGGTCGTACGAACGCGATGTTCGCTTAATTACGATGGAATGCGCACAAGCGCGAAAAACGATCCAAATGACGCAACGAATGGATTTTTGGCAAGCCAAACACTAAAGCATAATATAGTCATGCTTACATAAATTTTTGGATGTCCGGATGTATTCAGAACGTAAGTTATGCGCGAAAATGCAAACTTGTGCACTTTTTGACACTTTTAGTCCCTGAATGACCCAAAAGTTTATTTTAGCACACCGAACCCCTCAAAGCCTATTCCTAAGCTATGTAAAGGATATTTAAGGTGTGTTTAACTTATGGTCATGTTCCGGAATGTCTGTTCCAGTACAAATCGTCATACTTTCGCAGTTTGTCAAGTTTAGTCCCTGTAAGCGAACTAACTTGTTTTTGCCATACCAATGCCTTCAAAACTTATTTCTAAGTTATGTAAAGGTTATTTAAGGTATGTTAAGTATATGTTGATGTTCCGGAGTATTTGTCGCATTAAACTGGTTATGTTTACGCACCAGCTTGCGTATAACTCTCCAGAAAGTGATATAGAGTTTGAAATTGAATAAAAGTCAAAACATGAAAAATGTAAAACATAACAAAACAAACATTGGGATAAAATAACATTGTTTTATTGATAATAGAACTGTTCATAGTGATTACAAGCACAGTTGTTACACGAGAGTTCCAACTTGCGGCTTATGATGAGGAGTGTTTTTTGAAACAAAAATCGAAGGTGGAATGGCTTTGTGCGGGGGACTCTAATACAGCTTTCTTTCACAATAGCGTTAAATGCAAAAACAATCGAAGTAAAATCCAGTGCATCCGGGATGTGGCTGGTAATCGGTTTGAAGGAGATGAAGCAGTGGAAGCGCTTGTCAATCATTATTTGAGTTTTTTAGGCACGGAGGACCCTGTATCCAGCATTAACATGACTGATGTCTTTGTTAATGTTGTGAGTACTAATGAAGCCGAAAATATGGTCAGACGTGTTACGCGTGATGAAGTTAAAAACGCTATGTTCAGTATAAGTGAAACAAAGCCCCGGGGCCGGATGGCTATACATCAGCGTTCTTTAAAAAGGCGTGGGAGATAGTAGGTGATGAGGTAACGAATGCAATTCTAGATTTTTTTGACAATGGTAAAATTCTGAAACAGTTAAATCACACAATCTTGGCGCTTATTCCAAAAGTGGATACCCCTGATACTGTTCTTGATTACCGTCCCATTTCTTGCTGTAATGTTCTCTATAAGTGCATCAGTAAGATTATCACGGATAGATTAAAAGGGAGCTTGGAGTCTTTGGTTAGCATTAATCAGTCTTCTTTCGTGCCAGGCAGGCGGATTTCTGATAATATTCTCTTAACTCAAGAGTTGATGCACAACTATCACTTGAATAAAGGTCCTCCCAGATGCGCGTTCAAGATCGATATTCAAAAAGCATATGATACCGTTAGTTGGTCGTTTTTGGAAAAGATTCTCTACCAATTTGGTCTTCACAGGAAAATGGTGAAGTGGATAATGGTTTGCGTTAGTACGACTACATATTCTTTGAGTATCAACGGCAACCTTCATGGTTTTTTCAAAGGGAGAAGGGGGCTTCGCCAAGGGGATCTGATGTCCCCGTACTTGTTCACGCTTATCATGGAGGTGCTTACTTCATTACTCCAAAAGGTAGCTCGCTCAAGCTCATCATTTAAGTACCATAATCATTGTACTAAGCAAAAAATAATAAATGTATCCTTTGCGGATGATCGGTTTATCTTTGTACATGGGAATATTGATTCGGTTAGCAGGATCAAGGCCGCCTTGGAGGAGTTCACGAGTATATCGGGTCTCGTCCCGAGTCATGCCAAAAGTACGGTTTTCTTTTGTAATGTTCCTCAGCAGGTTTGTCAGGAAATTCTGAATGTTTTGCCTTTTCGTGAATGTTCCCTTCCGGTTCGTTACCTAGGTGTGCCGTTGATCACATCAAGGTTAACTGCTGGGGATTGCAAGACTTTAGTGGACCGAATGGATAAAAAAGTTAACAACTGGATGACAAAAACTCTATCTTTTGCGGGTAGATTGCAGCTTATTAACTCGGTCCTTTCAGCCATGCACATTTATTGGGCTTCGGTGTTTGTTATTCCGGCTCGTATCATTAATGATCTTGAGAAGCGTTTACGTCGTTTTCTATGGAATGCTGGTAACGTGGGAAAAATTAAAGCTAAGGTTGCGTGGAATGATATTTGTCTTCCTAAAATGGAGGGTGGCCTAGGCATTAGACGAATAGGGGATGTGAATAGAGCCCTTATTACCAACCATATTTGGAGTATCCTTCTTAAAAGAAAATCCCTATGGGTGCAATGGATTTATGATCATAAATTGAAGAATCAAAATTTCTGGGATGTTCAACCTAGGGGTAGCATGAGTTGGGGGTGGAGAAAGATCTTATCCGTCCGCAATTTGGTTCGGCCGTTCATCTGGAAAGTAATTCGGAGTGGTTTGCAAACAAATGCTTGGAGTGATAATTGGTGTCACCTAAGCCCCCTCAGGGCGTTTATAACTCCAAGACACATTGCAAACGCGGGCTTCAACCTCCAAAGTTCAGTCGCGGATTTACTAGATGAGAATGCTCAATGGAAATTGCCTCAAGCTTGATACGATACCTACCCAGTTTTAATTGGTTTGACAATTGATCGGCTTAGTATTCAGTTACAGGATCGCACGGTTTGGAAGGATTTGGAAGGTAATGTCTCGCACTTTAGCTCCTTGATAGTGTGGGATACCATTCGGTACCGTAACCATCCTATTAATTGGGCAAGCATGGTTTGGTTTAGTCAATGTATTCCTAGGCATTCTTTTCTACTATGGTTGGTTATAAAGAATAAACTGAAGACTCAAGATCGATTGAAAGTATGGGAAGCGGGCAGTGAAACAAACTTAAGACTGATGTGTTGCCCTCTATGTCAACATGACCGTGATTCAAGAAACCATCTTTTTTTCTCGTGTATATTCGCATCGCAGGTATGGCGGACTATTAAGTCGATGGTGGATATGGATAATGTGAGCGATTCTTGGGACTCTATTTCAGATTGGATGGATCAACATTCGAATTCAAAGAAACTGGAGCATGTTGTGTGCAAATTGGTTCTAGCGGCGTCAGTCTACTTCATATGGCAAGAACGTAACAACAGATTATTCTCTCAAGTTGAGTGTTCGGCTGCTCAGGTTATAGAGAAGGTTAAAAATTCAGTTCGACTTAGGATGATGGGGTTCAAGTTCCAAGTCCATGTTGATTATAACAAAGTTCTGAAGAAGTGGAAGATCCCGGCAAGGGCGCTAGATGAAAACCCGGGCTAACGCAGATTCATTGGAGTGTGTTTAGCTAGAGTTTTGTTGCTATGGTCATGATTTGTGGGTTGTAGTTTTCTTTGGTAGTGTCGTGTTACTTGCTGTGTTTTTCTTTGGTTGCCTAGTCTTGGTATGTCAAGGCTAGTTGTGTGTGCTATTTCAGGCACACCTTCTGTTCTTATTTGAATTTTTATAAAATTTACCGGGGTAACCCTTTACCCAAAAAAATAATTTGGTAGAAATACACGTCGAGGTTGTAACACTCCGTTTTGAGTGTAGTTCTAAAATAATATTTTATTATTTTTTTGGAATTGTAAACAAAGTAAAATAACTTGTTAGGTAGCAATATATTTTAACGGATTGTATTCTAGTAATATAAGTCTAGAAATATGATGGGTTCGATTCAAGGAAAATATCGTTACCGCGTCTTGCGACTCACCCAAACTTAAAGAGGAATTGTTGTAAGAGTTAAACTTGAGGGTGTATATTGCAATTAGGCAATAGATGAATGTATAAAAAGCCAAATTTAGGCTCTTTTGTGACAAAAAAGGGCAGAAGTTAGAGACATAAAGGAAGTGGTGGTCCAATGGTGGTCTTATGGCGGTTTGCGACGATCGGTGGTGGTCAGAGTTGTGGGTTTCAACCCAAAACTATTTCTCGATGATACGAATGCAATGGTAAGCTCTGTTTGCTCAATAAACTTAGGTTAAATCATTTTTAGATGTTGAAAAGTTAGAGTCGTTAATGTGATTTATGTTTTATTTTGTGTGGTATAAAAGAAATGGTTGTTAATGGAAAACCGACCGTTGGATCGATCTAAACTTTTTTCTATAGCTTTCAAACTTATTGATGTTAACATTGTGACAACCCGAGTTTTCAAGGTCTTTCCTCGACACGTTACTCGTTTCGCAAGGTGTTTTCATAATTCGTTGCGGTGAAACTTATGAACTGTTGGATATATGTTTGATGTATTATATTATAGTTAAATAATAAACTTGTGAACTATGTTGGTGTATTATTCATGCATGATGAAACATGTGACTTTCGCTGACTCCCTCACTCGACGAAACATGGTGTTTCGCCACACACACCACGACGAATCATGGGTGATTCTCCATATGGGCCTTCGGCCCAGGTAAGGCCCAGGCACGGATCGGTTATATTTACCTAGTGTTGACAACTAACAAACCCTAACTCTCCCATTCACAAAGCAAGCCGACGGCAGCCCCATTCCTCCTTCGAAGCCTACGAATGGTGCTATCTCGCTCTTCCTCTCGATCACACTTGTGGATATAGGATCTCTTGGTTAGTATCCATCACTGTTTGATTTGTATGTATTACTTGCTATGCTTGTTATGATTAAAGAATGTATTGTATATGTTTGTTTGGATCTGCAAGGAATGCGATATGATCGTGACTGATGTTAATAGATCAATTGAGTGATAGGGTATTACTGAATTACTGAGGATGCCAATTGAATGTGTCGTTAGTTTGTTTAGAACTCGAATCATGATGAAACTGGTAGGCCACGATTAGAAACTGTGAACACTTTGTTTTCTATGATTATGTTAGTAAACGGCTGCCAGTTAGGGTTCCTGTGAATCAAGGAAGAATCCCAGTCGACGAAAGGTGGAGTGTTTCATTGACTTGTTTCTGACGAAAGGTGGAGTGTTTCGCTGGCTTGTTTCCGACGAAAGATAGGGAGTTTCGCCGAAGTGGATCTCGACGAAACATGTGGGTTTCGTCGATGGTGTGCAAGGACAGGACCAATCGCATGTAAACTGGTTTTGGCCCAACTAGCATCTAATCTTCGTGATTATATAAGCACAAATCATTGAGCTAACTGTTTAATCGGTGATACTGGATGGTGTGTATAGAATGTAACATGATGAGTGCTGTGAGCAAAGAATATGTGAAACATGTAGTATTAATGCAAACCTATGTGTGTGTGTGACTTGAACACCTGATGGGTGATAACCATGAACTATTATACATGACGATGAGTACTTAGGTTCGTGTAACACTGTTGTAAGTAGAGCACTCTTATGTTAATCATTGTTAAGTGACATGCACGTGGGAGGTAAACTTGTTTGAGAAACGAACGTCCGAAATGTGATATACTGTGATCTTAACAGCGATAGCAATCTGTGAAAACACATGTACTGCTAAGTGATTGATTTGCATATGAAACCATACACTTGTTATATGATTGCACGATAAAAGTTATAGATCAACGGATTGGATGTTTGACAGTTACGATGCGTATAAGTACGTGTGTTATGTTTGTCTGCTACTTATGCAATGTGTACCTTGGATACGTGATATGTGTGAGCACTATACTGATTGTCTTTGGTAACCACGGTAGGGTTTGGTTGACCGACTTGGAACGGGTAAAGTAACTTGTTAAATACCGAGCAATCAAAGGTGAGTTCACTGCTCTTTTTCCAAGCATGCATCCCGGGGAGGGATATTGGGTAACGTTCCGGGGAGGAATGTCAGGTTATTGGGATGTTGGTTATTACACTCATTTCTATCGATAAGACCCCTTACATCTACCGATTAGTTGCCGGGGAGGCAATGAGGTTATTAGTTGATAGCACTATTAGGTTTGGCACCCTCACACCGTACCGGGGAGGACGGGCGTGAACTAATTACCTTAACCACTTGACAAATGTTTTGATAGAGACATTGGGGTTGGGCAAACAAATCTAGCTGCCATCTACGGTAATCGAGTTAATAACAACATCAAATCAAATCGTTGAACTGTTTCATACTTATAACTAGTAACTAAACACGTTAACAAAACTTTGAACTCACCAGGGTCGTCTGACACACTTGTCTGCATGCTTGCAGGTTTGTAGGTTTATATCATTGGGACTTGCTGTCTAGGATGCTGGAGTGGTCATGGGTCGGAATACATGGAATCTCAATACAAGCTTAATGGTTTATGTACACATGGTTTACAAAACACTTAACAAATGAGTTATGCTTCCGCTGTATACAATGAATGATATGTAACGTTTGTAACACTTTATGTTAATGAATGAAAGTTTTATTTAAATATAAATATGAGTTCAATTGTGATTGGTGGCTTGGATCCTGGAACATCACACGCCCCGCGGGGGTTTCCGCATGTGGTATTTTGGGGGTGTGACAGTTTGGTATCAGAGCCGTTGGTTATAGTGAACTTGGTTTTAAAACGTTTTTATAAAACCAGACTATAACCGAACAAGTTCTGAATACGACCATGACACTCATCTCCAGACTGCAAGGTTCGTCCCTTGTTTACTCATTGTACTGCACAACTAGTGAACACTTACATATGATATTGCATGTGATTGCACGTTTAGCACGACAGTTTGAATTCGTTACTTGCATGTGTTATGTGATTGGTAGTATGGTGTTTCCTTAGACATTCATGACTCGCGTTTTGTGATATTCTTTGTTTAACATTTGAGTTTGAGGAACCGTTTGACATGAGTTAGGAGGAACTGAGATGAGCATGCAAATCATAATATTATTGTGGGTGCACACATAATAATAATGTGGGGTGCATGTGAGTCCCAGTGAGGCTTAACAAGTGAAAAAAAGGGTTCTGCTCTGTTATTTGATCAATGTGAAACGTAACAAGACCATAGGAGTCATAGCAGTGATTGTCTCCTACTTGAACATGATCTTTTCACTCCTCTCTGAATTCTTTCGAATCTCGATGCTATCCAGTATACCTGAACACCCATCTGAACGCCTAGCAAACCGTGTAGAATGTTAGGTGCTTGTACGAACGTCCCTGAGTTGGATGTCGCAGCGTCGAATGGTTGATCGATACCTTTCTCACTCCTCTTCGTTGGCTGGAACTCAATGTATTGACGCTTTAGATTCCGCAGTGCGACCACTTCTGTAACATTCTAGAAACATGTTGTGTATTACTCTATCAACTTGCAACATTGATGGACAAGAGGATGAGTGTAGTACTCTACCGACCTCAGTATCTAGACGACCCCGATTACCGGCAACGAACATCAGCGAATCGGCCTCAATCGAATCCTTAACACTAGTTAGTGACTTATGGGAGTCAACTCTTACGAACCAAGCGGGACATAGTCGATGACAATTGACCATGGTGTGGAATGTGTAACTGCCAGCATAATGAGTAGCACCTTAGGACGTGGCACGGAAATGTGACAAGATGGATCCTGTTGGTGAAAGATTGTAGGGCTCCGTTTCAAGCAACGACATTAGAGGCAACAGTCACGGCAACATCAAGGTACTCGTAATCGTAGCCTGCCGTATGGAAACAAAGGTGATCTCGACAAGGATTGACTGTTATTAAGTCAAAATGTCAACAACCAAGGGAACGATGACAGTATTGGGAATCCACGTGATCGTAACAACACTGGTAGTGGTGCTTGTGGAAGGGCATTTAGGAATGGCGTGAGCGACGCCATGCATAATAGCAACATGGTAGCTTGTATGAGTAATTAATCGCTTCGTCCCTGTCCCGCTTAACCCTGATGCTTCTTGAAATCGAAGCTGTTGTGGAATGGGCTGATGGCAAGTCTCCTGGAACCTTAGATGTTCATTGGGATGCAAACTCGACCTTGTGGGATAAGTGTTTGACATCGACCTTCCTTCTACTATTCGCGATGGTTTTGATGCAGTAGTCAGTATGAATTGGTTATCCAGACATCGTGCAGATATACCCTGTGAGAAGAAAATTTTGCGTATCCTCCTTCTTAGTGGGGAACCGTCGTCTGTTCTAAAGTGTCAGCATGGTGTAAAGGTTAGTATCGTTTCAGCAATGAAGGCCTAGGAGTATATATGGAAGGATTACCCTGCTATGTTAGCAACTGTTACCGATGTTACGTTTAAGGAAAAGAGGATCGAGGATCCACCAACTGCCCGTGATTTCTCTCGATGTTTTACCCGTAGAATTTACCGGTCAACTTCCACAATTATAGAGAAGAATCTCAGTTGATCTCGCACCAGATGCAGCCCTGATTACTCGTACTTCATACCGTCTTGTGCTAGGAGGATTGCAAGAATTGTCTAATCAACTACAGGAACTATGGGACAGGAGTTTTGTTAGACACAGTTTCTCACTTTGGGGAGCCCCAGTTATATTCGGGAAGATAAAGCCTTTTTGTATGTGTACTGATTATCCAGAACTCAGCAAGGTAACAGTCAAGAACCGTTTACCTCGACCATGTATTGACGACCTGTTGACCAGTTGCGAGGGCCAAGCTCCCATTCGATGATTGAGTAACGACCGAACTATCATCAGAAGGAGGTCCAAGAGGAGAAGGCTCTTAGGACGGCATATCAAACGCAATGCGGCCATCTCGACTTTGTACACCATGATCATTGAATTGATCAACACACCAGCAGCTTTATGGGCCACAAGAATCGACCGTGTTTGTTATTGACGTTTAGAATCATTACCAGGAGAAAGGGACTACATGGGCGGCATATGTATCCTATTTTAGAACTCTTGAGGGATGAGCCACTTCGCGCGAAGTCTTGTTAAAGGTAACTTCTAGTTTCAACTGATCGACACCAAAGATCCCTTCGAGGATACATCAATTTCTTGGTCTCGCTAGGTGCTATCGCAGATTCATCACAGGATTTTCGAAGATCGCGTAGCTTCAATCTCTTTAGCACAGCAGGGTGCGGTGTTCGTGGAAGACAAAACAGGAGGAGGACTATTCAGCTTTCGAATCCCAACTCTACAACGCACTGAGCATCGTCTTTACCCGAGGATGCAGGTGATCTAGTGGTATATCATGATGGTTCGAATCAGAGTCCCAGTTACACACCGATGCAACACGAGAGAGTGATGACTTACGTAATGGAGTTACAAGAGGAACTGCACGACATACAACCTACGATGGAAACCCTGGTCTTTGGATTTAAGTTGGGGGCATTACTTGGACGGGACCAGATGCGTTATTTAGACCGATCACAAGGGCCTCCCGTGTACCGTTGTTTCAAAGGAGCTAAAGCATGTAATGACATCGTTGGATGGAACCTTTGAATGATTTCAATTGTGAAACCTAGACGTGTACGAGCCTCGCAGCACACCATCGACTTTAACCTACCTGATCAGGTTTGCTCTATTCAAATCGAGGCACTGAAGGAAGAAAATGTTCAAGTTGGGTCCATGCGGGGCATGAAGAAGTGATTTTTGGCAGGATGAATGATATTCACTACTTCATGGAACGAATGTGGATCCCACTGTACAGCAATCTAAGGGAACTTGTGTTGAGCGAATCACACCAGCCTCGATATTCTAGTCATCCGGATTTTGATGGAATATATTAGGATATAAGTATCTTGTACTGGCAACTGGGCTTGAAGGCCTACACAGCAAAGCATGTGAACGACGTTTGGCTTGTGCGAAAGTCAAGGTGGAACATCAGAAACCTTCTGGCTTGTGTCAGTAACCAGAAACACCTATTTGGAGATTGGAGCAGACAGCCACAGATTTTGTCACTGGCCTACCTGAATCCCAGAACGGAACCGATATCACCTGGGCGATCGTTGATTGTCCCACGTAATTAGCACATTTCCTTACAATCAAGGAAACTAACGAGTCTTCATAGCTTGTGAATGTTCCTCTGAGAGAGGCGGCTTTTAGGCACGAGGTGCCAACTCCTGTTACCTCTGATTTTGATCTATGCTTGATTTATGACAAGCAACACACAACACCCTTGACTCACATCTAGACATGAGCATTGGGCAAACGGTCAAAGTAAACGAACCGTCCTAACACTCGAAGACATGCTGTGAGCATGTGTGTGGTTGGCTCTAGTGAGAATTGGGAGGACTCTTATCTTTGGTTGAGTTCTACTATAGCAGTTACCATCCTAGTATGCAGACAGCTTCGTTTGAGGCATTGCTTGGGCTACAATGCGGATTCCCTTATTGGACTGAGGTGGATGACAACCTAATCACAGGTCCAGGACTTGTGCTTGAAACCTTTGAGAAGATTGTGTAGATCGGAAATCGTTGACGACAACGCGTGACCTTCAGGAAAGCTGATAAGTTTAGGAAACACTGGGAGCTCGCTGTAGGCGATCGTGTCATGTTGAAAATCTCACCCTGGGAGGGTGTGGTATGCTTGGGAAGTGTGGCGAGTCTAACTTACGTTATGTTGGGCCATTCAAAATTCTGGGATGAATCGGTAACGTAACCTACAAACTCGAGTTACCCGACGAGTTGGGGAAACGTACACAATGTCATTTATGTCTCGGATCTAAGGTAGTGATTGCCCGATGAAACACTTGTGATACCTCTACTGGAGCCTAAGGTTGACAACAAGTTGCGGTTTGTCAAGAAATCCATTGAAAACATGGACCAGAAGTCAAGATTCGTTAACATGGTCAAATTCCAATCGTAAGAGATCGTGGGAACTCAGTGCGTGGACCGAAGTCCTTGTGGGAACGTACAAATCAAAGGAAGATTTAATATCCAGTTGTTCGAACGGTTGAGTCAACTCCTGATATCATTGAGGAATTTCAAGACGAAATTCCCTTTCAAGTTGGGGATGATGTGGTACCCGAGGGAAACCCACGGTCATCCTGATCTCATCCTGATCTGACACCTCGCCGCTTTTGGATTTCTTACCTTGCCGCTTTTGGATTACTTATCAAATTTCGTGACGAAATTTCTTTCAAGTTGGGGATGATGTGACAACCCGCGTTTTCATGGTCTTTCCTCGACACGTTACTCGTTTCGCAAGGTGTTTTCATAATTCGTTGCGGTGAAACTTCTGAACTGTTGGATATATGTTTGATGTATTATATTATAGTTAAATAATAAACTTGTGAACTATGTTGGTGTATTATTCATGCATGATGAAACATGTGACTTTCGCCGACTCCCTCACTCGACGAAACATGGTGTTTCGCCACACACACCACGACGAATCATGGGTGATTCGCCATATGGGCCTTCGGCCCAGGTAAGGCCCAGGCACGGATCGGTTATATTTACCTAGTGTTGACAACTAACAAACCCTAACTCTCCCACTCAGAAAGCAAGCCGACGGCAGCCCCATTCCTCATTCGAAGCCTACGAATGGTGCTATCTCGCTCTTCCTCTTGATCACACTTGTGGATATACAATATCTTGGTTAGTATCCATCACTGTTTGATTTGTATGTATTACTTGCTATGCTTGTTATGATTAAAGAATGTATTGTATATGTTTGTTTGGATCTGCAAGGAATGCGATATGATCGTGACTGATGTTAATAGATCAATTGAGTGATAGGGTATTACTGAATTACTGAGGATGCCAATTGAATGTGTCGTTAGTTTGTTTAGAACTCGAATCATGATGAAACTGGTAGGCCACGATTAGAAACTGTGAACACTTTGTTTTCTATGATTATGTTAGTAAACGGCTGCCAGTTAGGGTTCCTGTGAATCAAGGAAGAATCCCAGTCGACGAAAGGTGGAGTGTTTCGTCGACTTGTTTCTGACGAAAGGTGGAGTGTTTCGCCGGCTTGTTTCCAACGAAAGATTGGGAGTTTCGCCGAAGTGGATCTCGACGAAACATGTGGGTTTCGTCGATGGTCCGCAAGGACATGCCCAATCGCATGTAAACTGGTTCTGGCCCAACTAGCATCTAATCTTCATGATTATATGAGCACAATTCATTGAGCTAACTGTTTAATCGGTGATACTGGATGGTGTGTATAGAATGTAACATGATGAGTGCTGTGAGCAAAGAATATATGAAACATGTAGTATTAATGCAAACCTGTGTGTGTGTGTGTGACTTGAACACCTGATGGGTGATAACCATGAACTATTATACATGACGATGAGTACTTAGGTTCGTGTAACACTGTTGTAAGTAGAGCACTCTTATGTTAATCATTGTTAAGTGACATGCACGTGGGAGGTAAACTTGTTTGAGAAACGAACGTCCGAAATGTGATATACCGTGATCTTAACAGCGATAGCAATCTATGAAAACACATGTACTGCTAAGTGATTGATTTGCATATGAAACCATACACTTGTTATATGATTGCACGATAAAAGTTATAGATCAACAGATTGTATGTTTGACAGTTACGATGCGTATAAGTACGTGTGTTATGTTTGTCTGCTACTTGTGCAATGTGTACGTTGGATACGTGATATGTGTGAGCACTATACTGATTGTCTTTGGTAACCATGGTAGGGTTTGGTTGACCGACTTGGAACGGGTAAAGTAACTTGTTAAATACCGAGCAATCAAAGGTGAGTTCACTGCTCTTTTTCCAAGCATGCATCCCGGGGAGGGATATCGGGTAACGTTCCGGGGAGGAATGTCAGGTTATTGGGATGTTGGTTATTACACTCATTTCTATCGATAAGACCCCTTACATCTACTGATTAGTTGCCGGGGAGGCAACGAGGTTATTAGTTGATAGCACTATTAGGTTTGGCACCCTCACACCGTACCGGGGAGGACGGGCGTGAACTAATTACCTTGACCACTTGACCAATGTTTTGATAGAGACATTGGGGTTGGGTAAACAAATCTAGCTGCCATCTGCGGTAATTGAGTTAATAACAACATCAAATCAAATCGTTGAACTGTTTCATAATTATAACTGGTAACTAAACACGTTAACAAAACTTTGAACTCACCAGCGTCGTCTGACACACTTGTCTGCATGCTTGCAGGTTTGTAGGTTTATATCATTGGGACTTGCTGTCTAGGATGCTGGAGTGGTCATGGGTCGGAATACATGGAATCTCAATACAAGCTTAATGGTTTATGTACACATGGTTTACGAAACACTTAACAAATGAGTTATGCTTCCGCTGTATACAATGAATGATATGTAACGTTAGTAACACTTTATGTCAATGAATGAAAGTTTTATTTAAATATAAATATGAGTTCAATTGTGATTGGTGGCTTGGATCCTGGTACGTCACACACCCCGCGGGGGTTTCCGCATGTGGTATTTTGGGGGTGTGACAAACATCCAACGGTTGGAATTGTGAAATGTGTCTCAGAGGTATGATTTTTATAGCTCAAATCGCAGTTGTTTTGATTTTTGGGATAGAAGATGTAGTTGTAAAGGATGCGTTATTCCAAAAGTTCTGACCATTGGATCGAGCTCAAGCTTTTAGAGTAGTTTTTTAATTTATTGTTATTAGCATCCAATGTTTGGAATTGCGGTGGTAACTGAGGTTGTGAAGATGGTTGTTGCGGCGACGTTGAGGTTGTGATGATGGTGGTGAACCGATGGGGTGGATAGTTGGGAACCTGTGGGGTGGATGGTGGTGAACCGTCGCTGTTGTTTCTAGTGATGGTAGGTTATGATGGTGGTTATAGATTTAGGGTTTTCATGAAGGGTGGTTACAGGTGGGTAGGTGGTGGTTGGTTGATGGTGGTGGTGGGCTGTGGGTGCGTGGTGGTGGTGGCGGGTGGGTGGCTGAGGTAGTGGTGGGAGGTGGTGGGTCTTGGGTGAAGTTAATTGTGAGAGAGAGAGATAGACAGAGAATGGTAGAGAGAGATTATTGGTGCATTTATGTCTATCGCCTCCGTCAATACGATCCGTAGCGAGAATCTGATCTAACTAGCCTTATATTGTAATATCAAGATAAGAAAGGCAAGGTGGCAATATTGTAATTAATGAGTTTTCTCATTAAAGCCTTGGCCTATAAATAGATGTGTTAGGGTTAGAGTTAGAGACTTTTGCAACTTTTGCACATTTGGATACTTGGAGAGCTAGAGAGAGAGTCTAGAGAGAGAAAGTGCAAGAGGTGATTCACGGTTCTTTGTACGTTTCAGATCTATTAATAGAATCACGTTTATAGTACGTTCTCGTGTTCGGTCCACGCACGTGTACGGATTCCGCACGTCACACGTGTCGATACGCAATCGTTCGGAGTAAAAAACCGGTCCTACAAGTGGTATCAGAGCAGGAGCTCGATTGCACGGATCAATCACATGATTTCGCACAGGATTTCATCGAATTCAGATCCAAATTGCATCAGATTTGATCTATTTCTTCACTTTTTCATATTTTTCACGTTTTTATATGAAAATCGTCAAATTACACAAGTTTTTACGGTCGAAAATTGCTGATTTTTGAATATGATGTGCGAAAATACCTGATCTAAAACCCTACAAAGTTTCAAATCTTAATTCCTAGCCATTTGTGAGAAATTTGAATTTTTGTGTTCGATAAATGTGATCATGTCAACTGTTGCTGTTACTTTTGTTCTAGAAGGTGTTGACCGATCGGATGGCAATCCGACCGGATGACCATCCGACTCAAGTACAACCATATCATTTCATTAAGTGTTGACTAGGTTGACTGCTACTCGTTCGGATTACCACTCGCTCGAGCGGCAATCCGAGGCACTGCAATTCATTTAAGTTGTTGACTTTGTTTGACCATCACTCACTCGGATTACCACTCGGTCGAACGACAATCCGAGTCATAACATTCCACCTGATTCAAAGAAAGGATTAGTTGGTGTCACTCGGTCGAACATCAATCCAAGCGAGTTGCCACCCTATTCACTGAACCTTTGACTTTTGTTGACCTATCCGACCGGATTGCCACTCGGTCGGACGGCAATCCGTGTCATTGCATCTAATTTGTTTTTGTTGAATTCAGGTTTCTGTGCTTTGACGAAGACTCATTGACCGACGAACCATTGGAGCGATGAACACTCACTTGTTGACGAACCTTCAGCTGTTGACGAACACTTCATATTGTTTGACGAACCCTTTAGAATATCGAACAATTCAAATTGTGTCAGGCCCATTTAATACATCGTGTGCTAAAAGTAATCGGCCCATGTGATTCAATAATAACATACAACAGTCCACGTGATTCTATCTGGCCCATGTGACATATTAATTGATTGTGAAGTGCAGTCCACTTCATATTGTGCGGCCCAATCAGAATTAAATAGATATATATATAGTTGTCGGCCACTATTTCAACATAATATTGTTTCAACACATTTGGGTATATAAGTTCACGTGAATTATAGGTGTTGTCAGTTGCATGTGATATGATATTTGGCGACCACTAATTGAAAATTCATTAAAAGCTACTTGTGAGATTGTATTGATATTCAAATTACATTGTGTGTCACTCGATCGAGCCACATTGGTACCCGATCGGACAACATTACATTTTGATGTTTAGTGACATTCAATCGAGTGGTGGGTCGTTCGGGTTGGTTGCTATCCTATTCAATACATTGTGGGTCGTTCAGGTGATTCAAGGAGATAAAATCATGGCTGAAATCAAGGAGAAAACATGAGAAGAAATACTGAAAGAGAAAACATACAGAGAGAGATGCATTGCTGGTTATCGAATTGAAGAAATGGAAGAAGAGTATGAAGAAGCAAGAAGCAACAGAAGATATGACAAAAAGCGAGAATGTTATGTCAACAGAGATGGTGAACCAGTTGTCCACCGAAAGGAGATAGTGTATGAAGATGTTCTTGCAGTAATCCCTCTTTCGGGCGAGTTTTATTCAAATATTGCAAAAGATAAGAATTATGAGAAAAAGCTGAAGAAAATTGTCAGAGACATCATGACTGTGAGTATTCGACGAAGAGATGAAGAGAGGATGAAGAAGAACATTGAATGCATGGTGGATGAGCTGAAGAAAGTTGCTGGTGAAACTAAGGTTGAAGAAAAGAAGAAAGAAGAAGAAAAATTGAAGATAGAGAAGTTAGATGCTGATGTTGATGGTGATGATGGTACTGGTGTTGGTGAGAAACAACAAAAGAAAGAGGCTGATCAGGCACAGACAGAAGCGAAAGCCGAAGTGCCAATCATTGAGGTAAAATCTGTTTCTGAAGTTTTAAACAAAAATGTTGAACAGTGCAAGAAATGCATGGAAACATGCAGTGCTTGTACTGAAAAAGATGAAAAATTCAGAACAAGAGATCTTGAATTTGTTAAAATTGAAGATATTTTCAAAGAAAAATGCAAAGAAATGTTAGAAAACGAAAAAAAATTTAAAGACAATGATGAAAAACTTTCAGAAAAATGTAAAAAGTTAGAAAAAGAAAATGAAGTTTTGAAAGAAAATGTTTTGAAAATGACTGAAGAATGTTCACAAAAAGAAATTGCATGTCAGGAAATGAAAAAGGAGTATGATTCGATAAAATTGGCCTATCACATTACAAAAGAGTCATATGAAAATGTGAAAAGTCAAATGAAACTTGTTCAATCTAGATTGAAATATTGTTCTGAAACAACTGATACGCTTAAGTGACAGTATTCAATAAAGCAACAAGTTGTCAATTCTTACATTGAGGATGTTGCTAAGCTAAAGCGTCAAATAGCTGATTTAGAACAGGATAACAACAAGTTACATAGTTATCATGCATCATCATATGTGCTTGAAAGAATTTTCAATCTAAAAACGGATGGTAAAGATTCTGAGCAAAACAAGAAAGGTATTGGCTCAGAGTTTCATCAAGTTCCACCACCGGAAAAGTTCGCATTTTATGATGATGAGAAGGTCGAAAAAGCTTTCAACATGGTTGATCAATTTCCAGATAACATTGACGTAACCTATTCCAAATCTGATGATTCAAGTGATTCAGAGGTGGTAGGTAAGGTCGTTGAAAGTATGTTGAAAGAAGAGTCGGTTGAAAAAGGTAAATCTGAATCACAGGATGGAAATGAAGGTAGTTTTCATGAAGAATATCTGAAAAACTCAAAATCTGAGAAAAATTTGAATGATGATTCAAGAGGATTGGTTTATACCATGATTGGATCGGACAAATTATTCTTAGATATTGTATTCCTGATTCAGAATGTGATTCAGAAAAGATTGATAAAGTTTTCAAAATGGTTGAAATTGAAAAATCTGAAATTCCAAAGTTTGCTGGAAAATGTCACAAAACTTTTTATAACAAACCTGGTTACAAAAAGAAAAACATGAAGGCTGGGTTGGGTTATAAGAAGAAACAAAATTGGAAGAAAAATGAAACGCCGAATTATCAGACAAAGATGAATTTTGTTCACGGAACAAGTTCAGAAGAAGAGAAAGAACTCCAATTTAGACGACAGTCTAATGAAGAGTTCTATGCTCAAAAGAAAACGCAACAACAACAGGTGAAAGATGTGTCCAAGAGAACAAGTTTCAAATGTGATCAAACTGGACATCTTGCTCGCAAGTGTCCAAATCTGAAACCTGTTGATGTTGAGACGAAAAAGAAGTCTGATAATGTTGAGAAGCAGAAATCTGAGGATGTGAAACAAAGGTCGACCAGATTTGATTCAAAACAAACTTGGAGATACAACACAAACAAGTTTGCTTCGAATCAAACTTGGAAATCAAACCCGAATAGGTTCGATTCAAGACAGACCTGGAATTATCACACACCCAGATTTAGAACAACACAAAGTTGGAAAACAAATGTCGATGCAACAAAACCAAACGAGTTTTGGAAACCAAAAGTTGTTGTTCAAAATCAAAATGTTCAAAAAGAGTCACATTTTTACAAACGAGGTACTCCTAAAGGTCAAACATGGACTGTTAAAAAACAAGTGACTTCGGTAAATGATGAAAAAGTTGAAATCAAAATTGACAAAGTCTTTGTACAAAATGACAAAGATTTTCCAAAGTTAAATGATGCATTTTGTGTTGAAATGCCTAAGGTCAAACAGACCTGGGCTAAATTGTTCAAGTAATTGAATAGTTTGAATGTGCAGGTGCTTCCGAAGAAAATGGAATGTCAACAAGAAGAATGTCAGAGCAGCCTGGCATGAAAAGAAGAGGCTGCTGATCCCTGCAACTGAAACAGGGAGTTTGTTTGAGTTTCTGTAAATAAATAAACAATATTCGAAAAACCCTAAAAATTGAAAAATTGAAAAATAAAAAATATGTTTGTTTTTAAATTTGTCAAAAAAAAAATGTTGAGTGAATACGTCGAAACCCTCACGGCTGAACAAACATGATTAATTTCACAAGATTGAAAAATGGTTTTCAAACTGTAAAAGATCAGTGTGTTGTAAATCATGGGGGTACATTATATTTTCTGCAAAACATAGCATGTGAAGCAGAAAATGGATGGCGAGACAAAGCTATCAGTATCAGGTTGTTAAATTTTCTTTAAATAGTTTTGCATTTTAGAGGGAGTAAGAAATTGTCAGAAAATCCAAAAAAACATTTGAAAATTTGAAAAAGCCAAAAACATGATAAAATTCAAAATGAGTTGTGTGTAAAAAGAGGAAATGATAGTACATCAGTAGACAATCACAGTATGCTAAAGAAATGGAAAGTTAAAATGTGATAAACGGTCTCACTGATGATATGCCAGTAGGTTTTTACACGCTTAGTAGATTGTTTTCGAGATATAAACCTGAATATCAAATACTTACTTATCTCGTGGGGAACATCTCTCGGATATATGGGTAACCCCCGAAATCTTGTTTGAAGGGCTTTCTATTTCTGACATACTAGGTCTTTGTACGTGATGATATCTGGGGTATTATACCGGGACTTCTGATTTTGCGGGAGCAATAGCCTAGTCCTCGTATAATACTCTGCACTGCTTTAATCATAAAGCCCACCCTCAACATAAAAAATGATGAAACATTGAAAAATGCTAATCATGTGCTGTTGAAAAGAAGATCCCAAAGGGGGACCCACCTAAAGTCGAGCCATCATCTCTCTGATTTTGCGGAAGCAATAGCCTGAGCTCTCATGGCCTCGCATTCACCCCTTACAGATATCATTAGTGTACATTCACCTGTAAGACTGAATATAGGAGTCTGGATACGGGAGTATATTCTGAGGTGGGACACGCGAATAAGTTTAAGTCCATTAAAACACTAATCCGTATCTCGAAACAGTTGAACTTTGTGTGAAAATTTAAGTGGATCGGTATACTGACAATCTAAGTGAATCGTTTAGAACTTAAAGTGTTTTAAAGCTCAACGGTGCTAGTGATTTATCAAAAACTGATATGATCCTCTGACACGAACTCAAACAAAAATACTGTCTGTAAATTTGTTTGTAAATATTTCTTTACTGCTTTATATTTCAGAAAAATCCAAAAAGATTTTGATTTCACTTTATTTTCGACAACCGATGTCTGAGTGCCGAGTTTCAAAATCTAAGTACGCTGATCGTGTTTCTGAAATAAAACAAGTTCATTAATTTGAAACTTGAAATTTTAACCTCAAAATCAAAAACAGTTTGTGATATCTCCAAGGTCATTAAATTGGACTTGGACGATTAACCGTGAAGGATTTGGATTCTTATATTGTTAAAATTTGTAAAAGAGCCAGTTTCCGATCTTGTTCGCTTAATACTGCCAAATCTTTAAAGATTGTTGATAGGGGGAGAGAATCAAGTATTCCTGGATATATTCATATTATTATATCTTAGAGCCATGATCTTGATTTAGAAAGTTTAATAGAGCCAGGTTACTATTCCTGGACAACTGAAAAAATCTTTCAATGTAAAAAATATTTTAGCTTATGCTGAGAAAGCTAGGTAATCAATCCTGGATATTCAAAACGTTTGTTCTTATAAATGTTTGAGAGTTGCAGATGGAAGTACCAGACTACGATCCCGATAGCCGAGTCTAAGGGGAGTCTGAAGACGAGCTCAACGCAAGGGGGAGCGTGCGTTCAAGGAGCCACGTAACTTTCCTGGAGGAGCTTGTAACCGGAAAGCCAGGTGTCGATCCCAAAGCACGGAAGCTTGATGAAAGGGGGAGCCTGAGGAATAGAGTTTACTGAACGGAGAAGCAGCTGAAGCTGAAGACAGATCCACGGGGATTCTGTTCAAGCAAGAGGGAGTCTATGTTACTAAAGATGTAATAAAGCTCCAAGAAGACTCAGGGAGAGAGAAAGATAAGACGCTACGAGTTTGACTACGGATTGACTGTGGCAATATCCAAGGGGGAATCTGTTGGTGCATTTATGTCTATCGCCTCCGTCAATACGATCCGTAGCGAGAATCTGATCGAACTAGCCTTATATTGTAATATCAAGATAAGAAAGGTAAGGTGGCAATATTGTAATTAATGAGTTTTCTCATTAAAGCCTTGGCCTACAAATAGATGTGTTAGGGTTAGAGTTAGAGACTTTTGCAACTTTTGCACATTTGGATACTTGGAGAGCTAGAGAGAGAGTCTAGAGAGAGAAAGTGCAAGAGGTGATTCACGGTTCTTTGTACGTTTTAGATCTATCAATAGAATCACGTTTATAGTACGTTCTCGTGTTCGATCCACGCACATGTACGGATTCCGCACGTCACACGTGTCGATACGCAATCGTTCGGAGTCAAAAACCGGTCCTACAGAGATAGAATGATAATAATAATAATAATAATAATAATAATGATGATGATGATGATGATTTTTAAAAATATTTTGTTTTATTTTTTAAATATTACTAAATAAATGGGTAAAAAGACAAAAATACCTTTGGGTGACCAGATTTAACAAAAAAAAAAAATTAACATTAGGTCCAAATGACATAACTTGCAAGATTTTGAAACATTAAGCACAAAACTCGTCAATTTTTGTTTTAAATAACACCGCCTGAAAAACGGTATTAAGCTAACGGATGTGGAAGGGTAATCATGGAGTCTTTATTGAAGTTTAAAGATGTTTCAGGGCTTGCTCCTAGTAACTCTAAAAGTTCTGCGTTTTTTTGCAACGTTTCTAGTAGCATTAAGTCCAGAATTATGGAGTTTGTTCCTTTTGAAGAGGGTAAGCTTCCGATTAAATACCTTGGGGTTCCTCTATTGGCTTCTCGGCTTCTAGTAAAAGATTGTAAAGTGCTTGTGGAAAGAATGGATAAGAGGATCATGGATTGGAAAAATAAGTTCCTATCGTTTGCTGGAAGGCTTCAGCTTGTCATATCTGTACTGTCTTCTATTCATGCGTATTGGGCTTCGGTTTTCTTGTTACCTACGAGTATAATTAAGGAGCTGGAGAATAAAATGAAGTGGTTTTTATGGGGATATGGTACGGCCGCTAAAGGTAGAGCTAAAGTTGCCTGGAAAGAGGTATGTCTTCCTAAGTCTGAAGGGGGGCTAGGAATTAGACGTATTTCTGATGTTAATCGGTCTCTCATGACGTTCCACATTTATAGTATTCTTTCGGAAAGGAAATCCCTTTGGACAAATTGGGTTCTGATTCATAGGTTAAAAAATCGTAGCATTTGGGACGTTCCTATCCAAAATAATTCGCCTTGGGGTTGGAAGAAATTACTGAAGTTTAGACATGTGGTTAGGCCTTTTTTCTGGTCCAAAATCGGTAATGGTGAAACAACATCTTTATGGTTTGACAAATGGTGTAGTCTATGTCCGCTGAGTAATTATGTTACGCATAGACATATGGCTCAACATGGTTTTAGTATGTATTCTAAGTTAGCTGATGCTATAGATGGTGGCAACTGGGTTTGGCCTGAAGCTTGGAGGAATTTATACCCGGTTCTATTTCAGCTCCAACCTGTTACTTTATCGGCTGATGTTCAAGATAGAATTTTGTGGATGAATTCGGAAGGTAACTTGGTCTCGTTTGAGTCTAAAGAGGTGTGGGCTGCTATTAGAACTCGGGGACACTATGTTGAATGGTCGAATATTGTCTGGTCTCGGTTTAACATTCCAAAACATGCGTTTATTACTTGGTTGATAATGAAGAGGAAGCTGTGGACTCAAGACAGGATCCTACACTGGAACCATACTGTAACTGGTTCTATGAATCAAATGTGTTGTCTTCTTTGTTATGCAGGTATTGAAACGCTTGACCACCTATTTTTTGAGTGCAAATACTCAAAGATGGTGTGGTATAAAGTTCGTGAGAGAGGAGAAATGTCCCGGGTCAATGAAAAATGGGACGTCATAATGCAATGGTTGGTTCCTAGTGCTACTCGTCGATCTATTGAGGCGGTAACGAGTAGACTTCTAGTGGAAGCATCGGCGTATTATATTTGGATGGAAAGGAATGCTAGATTTTTCAACAACCAACTAAGACCTCTGGAACAAACTGTGGAGCTTATTCTGCATACGGTTCGAACCAAATTGCTTTCTTTCAAGTACAAAGCCAGTGCCAATGTCAGCCGGTTTTTGGAGAAGTGGAACGTGCATGGGATAGAGACCTTTGATGACCATTGTTAGAAGAAATGTAATAGTTATCTAATTTTGGTTGTTTTATTTGGTTGTGTTCTTGTTTCCTCTTTGGTGGTATGCCACCAAGAGAACTAGGGGGTATTTCAGCCTCTCTACTTGTTTATGTTGTTATGATATAAAATCACCGGGGTAACCCTTTACCCAAAAAAAAACACGTGTAATTTACCCTAACTTTCATATGTGTTCTCTGTTGTAAGTGTGAACGAGTTGAGCCATTTATAAGCTACTCAATATTAAATAAGCGGAAATTTAATGAGTGGTATATTGCTACTTGGTGGTAGTGCGTTTGCTAGGTCTATAGCAGTTATTGATGTTGTCGTGCATGTAAAACTCAAATGGTTTTTAATTATCTTTACTGGAATATTGCGTTATGAGAGGATATATAATACCACTTCTAGGATATAATGAATAGAATAAATTGAAATATATGTCAATTAAATTATTAATCATGTTCTAATTTTTATGAATTTGTGTTTTTAATCGCTAATGGTAATTTTCGGACTTCAAGTCACAAGTCGGTGAACTTGAGGGATCAATGTTGATAAGTTGGTCATAGTTGGTTAAGTTTCTTAATTATGTTATAACTAGGTTATCACCTGTGATTATTCACGGGTTGGGTATTTAAATTTTATTAAACACAACTGTATATATAGTAGCTTATAACCCGTGAACTTTACAGGCTGGAAAAATTAATTTACGTTAATCATAAATGTATAAATAAAACATATATAAACAAACTGACATGTTACATAAATTAATGGAAAAATTGAAATACATTTAAAAATGCATATAAGTATGAAATATTATTTTTTGTACTACATTATATGGAATACAATGTTGAATTCACATTATTTCAAGAGCATCCATGGAACCTATATTTGTAAGTGAACCCGTACGATCGAACCCATTAAGATACATGCAAAATGTACATTTAAGTATAACCTTATCAAAATTCCTTTGCATATATGATATAAGTTGGAATTGTTTACTGTGAGGTGAACATTCATGGTGTTGCTTGGGCATCAACACACAAAAGTTAAAATTGTTAAACTATTATTTGGGTACTATCCACTTTGGGCATCAACACAATTTTAATCTATTACTGCATTTTTTAGAGCTTTTGCAACCAACAACTTTCTTTCGCTTGTTGAGCATTTAATTTGTTTAAGTCATACATGTATATTTAATGAAACTTCTATTCAAGTCCAAGTGTTTTTTCTAACATTATATATTAAAAACTTAATTTAACGAACTAGTTCATGAACACATCACATAATGAGAAGTAAAAATTTGTGATTCATGAGACATTACACCAATACTTAAAGAGCACGAGTATAATCTATAACCACCAAATTACAAATGGTTAGTAATAAAAATTTGTGATTCATGATACATTAAACCAATTTGACCCATTAGTGTATGTCTGTGCACTTGGAGCACTTATTACTACTACATGGACTAAGACGACATTAAAAGAAGAGAAAAACATGATGTAATGTACCCCATAATGATAGGGTAAATGCACTGGAGGTCTGGATGTGTGATCCATAGATCCTTGAACCCTGGATGAGGATCCTTGGTTGTTAGAGTAGGATCCTTGGGCCGAAAATGTCTCCATGTATCCTTCAGTCCGGATGAAGGATCCTTGATGCTGGCCGGTTGTCATTGCTCCATGCTGATGGATAGAGGATCCTTGAGGAAGGGTCATGGCTAATGATCCAGGCTGATGGATCGATGATCCTTGAGGAAGGGTCATTGGCTGTGGTCCTTGCTGTGGAATGGAGGATCCTTGAGGCGGCATGTTGGTAATCTTGAGTTGCTGAGCTGCATTTGCTGGGGTGACAAAATCCAACATCCTAGGCACCAGTGGGGAGTGATCCTCTGCTGGCCTCTTCTGTTTCTTGATGTCATCAATCTCCCGGAGGATCGTCTGGTTAGTCTTGTCCTGTTGTTCCATATAGCTCTTTATCTGCGAAAACAAAACAGAAATATCATTGTTAGTATTAGTAGAAGAAGAACTAGTAGAAACTTTTGATCCTTGGAAGACTGATGAAGTCTTCTTCTGAGTGTTATCAGGATTTTTCTGGTATTGTGGTGGAATGGGAGGCAATGATGCACTGGTTTGTGATGAGGTAACCACCGGCATGGCACTTGAAGTGGATTTTCCCTGAGAAGCCATGGAAGTGATGATGTTGAACAGAAATGAACAGAAAACATATTTTTTTTTTCAAAAATGGAAGCACCACTTGCCCCACGGTGGGCGCCAAACTATTTTGGTCAAAAATCAAACAAAGGATAATGTAACCAAATCTGATTTTTTGAGGTAGTGTGCTTGTATGTTTGATAAATGAATGAACAAATGTGAAATGTAATGAACAATGAACACAAGGATTTGTATGAGGAAAAAGCCCTTGATCTCAATGTGATCTCCGGCACAAAAAACCTCAGATAGTGAAAACTATCACTATCAAATGTATTAAGCTAACAAGAGTTTACAACTTCGGAAGTTGATCAAGTGTTGTACAATGTTTTCTAAAGTGTAAGTGTATTCGAGAGCTAGTATTCACGAGAGAGAGAGTGTGTGTTTCTGCTAATAGCAGTTGTTGTCATCTAAAACTTGATCAACCCCTTTAAAATGGAAATAACAAACAAGTCCGAAAAAGGTGCAAGACCACGTCCAACCATGTTAACGTTGAACCATTTCCACACGTGCAGCATCTTCAACGATTCCAGTCCGATATTCTCGCCATGACTCAGTCCATATTGCCCATGACCTGCATGCCATTACGAAAATATACAAGGAACAACTGTTAGATAAGTTATAAAATAATAAGGATCCGTGATACTCAGACTTCCTGCATCAGACTTTAAGGATCAGTGATCCAGGCGGGTCTAAGGATAAGTGATCCATAAATATTAAAAATTAACCCCTAACAATGATTATTTCAAAAACTGACCAGTTTGACTTTTTAATATTAAAACTTTAACCCGTTAATTGACCATGCAAACATGATTTTCAGGATGTGCCCTTTTGAGGGATTAACACCTACCTAATTATGATCACGTAGCGATGTTCGCCTCGAACAATGGCTGGACCATTAAGGTCTAAACTGAAAGTCAAAGCATTTATCGAAAATGCTTGACTTTCGGCATTAAAAGCCTACAAATTGAAAATGCAGGAGGAAGGAGCACTTACACCTGGTCCTTGCACGAAAATGAACTCAAGAGGAGGCTCCCTTTAGCTGGGAATCTCCAGGATATGAGAGAAATATGAAAATGAAGAAGGTGCAAGTTGGTTTGAAGGATAATGCACCTATTTATAGTTGAGGAAGGAGTATGGAGATGTTACCAGGTGTAATGGGGGGTCTTGGGGTGCCTACAAGTGTCCCCATATGTGGCATAACCGACTTACAAGCCCATGGTTTCGAATTAAACGAGTTTTGGCTATTTGTGTGATCACCAAGCAAAATTTTCGAGCTGGTGAGGGTATGGCTACCCGCGACAGGAAGAGCTAAACCCGTCACGGCCCAAAACAACTTTGCAAGTTTTGTAGCTTTGGTCCCTTAGCCTTTAAACTCTTATATACTTTCATAAATGGCACATTTAACCCCTCAAGACCAATATTTGGCGCACCAGAGGGCATAACCGAGCATCCCGGTTCGTTAAAGGGTCACTCAAAGGTATAAATTAACATGTTGACGCCTTTAACCCTCCAACTATCAAACTTTCAATTAAAATAACAAACGGTTTCGCTCGTCCAACAAGTGGCTCGTTTGAGAATACGAACACCGTAAAAGGTCACTCAAAGGCATAGTTTAAGCATGTTGATACTTTTAGTCCTTCCACATTCATACTTTTCATATTTGGCAAAAATAGTCCCTCCTAGTCTACATTAGGCATAATTAGGAATAGGGACACGTGTCAATACATTATTGGACACGATTTTACGAGGTGTTACAAGATTAAACTTGTATGGACTAAACATTGCACCAAAAGAAATAATATCAACACTTTTATCACCATCATCACGCAATAAAACACACATATAATAACATAACGAACTTGTTAATATGAAAGATATACGCAAAAATAATACTTAAAAACCAACAAAATGAATACCTTAGAAGCTTGTTCAACAATTGGGTTGTTTAAATTGGCATGCTCATCATGCAACTGAATCTGAAAAATCAAATAAGTTAACATTCAAATAAAATTAAATAAAGAAAACAATTATTCACTGCTGTGATATAACATAACTGACCTTAGAACTTTCAATCTCACTTGCTTGGTTTTTTGAAACATTTGAATTCAGAACTGGATCCATTTTTTTAACTTTGTTTAGCAATAAATATAGGGGTGTCCTGCTATGTATTTATATTAGTAACTATAGAAGTGCATTAGGGTTTAATTTTAGATTTGCCACCTGTGACATCTGTGCCTCTACGACCACCACACAAATACGAATCCAATGAAATCATGTGTTTCAATCTTAGGATTTGTACAAATACATGTGACTTTTGCACATATCAATTCTTGTTCGATTTCGAGCTCTTAATCGCTTTCTGGAAAGTTATACGCAAACTGTTACATAAACGTGATCAGTTTAACACGAAAAACACTCCAGAATACTGACACAAGCTTAACATACCTTAAATAACCTTTAGATAACTTAGAAATAAGTTCTGGAGGGTTTGGTATGGCAAAAACGAGTTTATTCGATCACAGGGACTATTTGCGTCAAACTGCAAAAGTCTATCGATTCGTATAGTGACGTACACTCTGGAACAAGATCATAAACTAAACATACCCTAAATACCCTTAACATAGCTTAGAAATAAGTTTTGAGGGGGTTGGTATGCAAAAACACGCTTGTTTGATCACAGGGACTAAAAGCGTCAAAAATTGCATAAGTTTGCATATACGTGCATATCTTGCGTTCTGACCATATCCAGAATCCAAAAATTTTTGTAATCACTAGAATGTTATATTTTAGTGATATGAATGCAAAAATACCATTCGTCGTGCAATTTGGATCGTTTTCGCGTCCGTTCGAGTTTCGTCGTAATTAACCGAAAAATGCGACCGTATGACCAAACGAACCAACATCCGAGATATTTCCAAGCATATTTCAAGTCCCCTATGCTTTATCATCCTTGTAGAGCCTTGAAAATGGGTTTACGGGGGGTTAAACGCGTCAAAAATGCACTAAAGTGTGAGCAGGGACCAAAGTTGACAAGTTCTGAAAGTCTGATGTAGGGGGTCGCGTTAGGCGACGCCTGAGGGTGTTTGCGGTCATGTCCGGTGACAGGCTGATCTGGACAGAACCTTCTATTTCAGCTGCTGCACTTGTTTTTGGCCATTGTTTAGCAAAATTGTGGGTATTTTCAATAGATTTCAAGGTTTTAATTCAGTCCACACACTTGTAATTGTCACACCCCGACCACGTATAACATACAAAACGTGGCGGAAACGTCGGGGAGTGTTGTAACAGAATTATTGTTTCACAACCATGGCATACAAAGTTATATTTTATTTATTAAACAAGAGTGTTATATTGTCTTAAACAGGAAACAAAGTGTTCATAACATAATTAAACTAGTTTGTCTTCATTTTTAGTCTCTAAGGCACAGGTCTGCCCTAGTGTCACGATCATCATCCTATGGAAAAGCTCCTGAAAACACATGTGAAAATAGGTACGTCAGCATAAAAATGCCTGTGAGATACATAGGTTTTGTAAAAATATGATTCATGACTTGTGTTTAAGAAAATGTTTAGTCATGAACCTTGTAATTTGCTTTGTCTTATAAATCATTTGAAAAACGATAAGATCAGATGATATGTATAAATAAATGTAAGGTTAAATGAATAACCATGTAAAAATGAGTCTGTGTAAGATAAGTTGTTTGTAACAATGTCTTGTAAAAAGTATGTTATTTGTATGAAATGTCATGTGTCATAAATTGAAATGATTTAAATAACGCTACGATAGGTAATACCATACAAACACTTATATATAGGAAGTACCAGCGGCGTATCCACCATGCTTGTATCATATTACACACGCCTCGTTACTTAAATCACTTGCTCAAACCAAACCACCAATGTAAATTGTTTATGTATAATCAAATGTCAAAATGTTATTGTGTAAACCATATCAAATGTCTGTGTTTATTGTAAATCATTAATTGTGTATCCAAAAATGTCATGTATGGTATGTGAAATATATCAACTAAACCATATGTAAAATGCATAAAAACAAGGTATTGAAGTAAAACATGGTTTAAATCAAAGTTATGTTTTGTGGAACAAATGCATGCTATACTGATATAAACATCTATGCGGTATTGTGAAAATGCATACATCCAAGCCTTGAGACTGTGGCGATAAACCCTTAAACAAATTAAAGGTTTATCTAAGTTATGTATTTCGAATTCGGTCATTCCTTCCAATCCAAACAAACCCAGGATTTCAGGAACGGGAGTTGTCAATTCCTATGGTACTACTACCTACTAACGAACGGCGTAGCTAATGTTAATGAATGTATTGTTCCATTGTAAACAACCCAAATGTCATACCAAAATGTAAGCATGTTATGAAAACAACTGTACTAAGTATGCACACAATGGGCATACATAGCATGAAATGTAATGTGAAACAATGTACTAAGTACGCACACAATGGACATACATAGCATGAAATGTAATGTAAACAATGTACTAAGTACGCACACAATGGGCATACATAGCATGAAATGTAATGTAAAACAATGTACTAAGTACGCACACAATGGGCATACATAGCATGAAATGTAATGTAAAACAATGTACTAAGTACGCACACAATGGGCATACATAGCATGAAATGTAATGTAAAACAATGTACTAAGTACGCACACAATGGGCATACATAGCATGAAATGTAATGTAAAACATGTACTATAATGTACTAACGAACATAGCAGGTATATGATGTGAAAACATGGAAAGCATGAAAGTAACAAGTAGGCACATGTGTTTCACCCCAAAACAGTTTGGAAAACAGTAAAAGAGGGGTCTATGTACTCACTTGAGATTGCTCAGAAGTCCTAAGATAACCACCAAGCAATGCTAGAGATCACGGAATCAAACGGCACCTAATATAGGTAACTATGTTAATAAACCGGACCTAAATCGGAAGATCGGATAGAATGCGGGTTCGTAAACCAAACGAGTATGGAGACTCGTGTAATATGGTTTAACAAAGCCTACATACTCAATGAAACCTAACATAAGTGCTTACGACCCGTTTAGGTAGCTTATGCTACTTTAACGCGTCGCTCGCGTGAAACGCGTTTGGACCGCCTAACTAGTCCTATGACAAGAAAAATATGCCTTAACATATCTAATATTGTTACCAAAACAGTTTAGATACCAAAATTTATGTTACATATGCTTAAAATGAATTTTGGCGTCAAAAGGGCATTTTGGTAATTTACCTAAGGCATATAAACTACCTATCATACAACTACTTAAACGAAGCGACCATAAGGTATAACCTCGGAAGGTTATTCCCTATATACTATGGTCACCTAATGTGTTTGGTCGGATCCTAATGATCGACCAAATGGGTCGGGTTCGAAGGTATAAGCGATTTATCAGATCGCTTACCCTTACGACCCTAGACAACGTGGTAATCAGTAGGCATAGTCACAAGGGACTATAACCATCGTGATTACAATCACGTTGCGAAGTTCAAACGAACTTCGCATTGACCATAAACTGGTCAATGCAGAAAGTCAAACAAAGTTTGACTTTCGGACTCGAAAAGAAATAAAAGAACTAAGGAACACTTACGAAGGGTCCCCGAATGCTAATCTAGATCAAAATAGCTCAGGTATGAAACAAAGGTTTCAACTTAGAGCACATTAGATCAGATTCTTGTGAGGAAAAGTGAAGGGTGGAGGTGGGTATTTATAGTTTTCGGTTCACCGTTAGGATCATTTCTTGGAAAAGGGGGCACGATCTAAGCCGTACACTTGTTGGAAAGTTGTGGTAACTCATTTGCCATTCACCATAAGAGTTTGACACTTGGCCTTTGGAGAGTGTTAAGGGCTGTTAACTGCTGAAAAAAAAAAAACGTTTTGCTGCATCTGGCCCCTGTTTCCTAGTTTGGCAGATTTACAGTTTCAGTCCCTGCAACCTCAAAACTTGGTTTTCGATGCGTTTTTTTGACACGTTTAAGCCCCGTTAACCCCATTTCAAAGCTCTAAAATGAATTTAAAGTATAGGGAACTTAAAATGTGCTCAAAAATATCTCAGATGTCGGTTCGTTTGGCCGTACGATCGCGATGTTCGCTTAATTAGGACGGAATGCGCATAAGCGCGAAAAACGATCCAAATGACGCGACGAATGGATTTTTCTCAAGCCTAAACACTAAAATAAAATATTTTAGTGCTTACATAAATTTTTGGATGTCCGGATGTATTCAGAACGTAAGTTATGCGCGAAAGTGTAAACTTGTGCACTTTTTGACGCTTTTAGTCCCTGAATGTCCCAAAAGTTTATTTTAGCACACCGAACACCTCAAAGCCTATTTCTAAGATATGTAGAGGATATTTATGGCATGTTTAACTTATGGTCATGTTCCGGAATGTTCGTTACTGTTCAAATTGGCATACTTTCACAGTTTGTCAAGTTTAGTCCCTGTAAGCGAATTAACTTGTTTTTGCCATACCAAAGCCTTCAAAACTTATTTCTAAGTTATGTAAGGGTTATTTAAGGTATGTTAAGTATATGTTGATGTTCCGGAGTATTTGTCGCATTAAACTGATTACGTTTACGCACCAGTTTGCGTATAACTCTCTAGAAAGTGATATAGAGTTTGAAATTGAATAAAAGTCAAAACATGAAAAATGTAAAACATAACCAAACAAACATTGGGATCAAATAACATTGTTTTATTGATAATTGAATAGTTCACAATGATTACAAGCACAGATGTTACAGTCTCCCCTACTTGTGGAAATTTCGTCCCGAAATTTATTTAGAGGAAACTCGTGGGAAAAGATGCGGATACTTCGCCTTCATTTGATCTTCGCATTCCCAAGTAAACTCAGGTCCACGTTTAGCTTCCCAGCGAACTTTGACCAAAGGAATGCGCTTGCGTTTGAGCCACTTGACTTCACGTTCCATGATTTCCACAGGTTTCTCAACAAATTTCAGTGTTTTACCAACACGAATTTCGTCAAGTGGTATGTGGAGGTTCTCATCAGCTAAACACCTCTCGAGGTTGGACACGTGAAAAGTTGGATGAACATTTCCAAGTTCAGGAGGTAACTCAAGTCTGTAGGCTACCTTTCCGATTCTTTCGATGATCTTGAATGGTCCAACGTATCTAGGTGCAAGTTTTCCTTTCTTTCCAAATCTGATCACACCTTTCCAAGGTGAGACCTTAAGTAATACTCGATCACCGACTTGAAATTCCAAAGGCTTACGTTTCGGGTCCGCGTAACTCTTTTGACGGCTTCTAGCTGTCTGAAGGTTATCACGAACTTTCTTAATCTTGTCAGTTGTCTCTAAAATGAGGGCAGGTCCAGTAAGCTGAGCCTCGCCGATCTCATTCCAGCAGACTGGTGAACGACATTTTCGACCATAGAGAGCCTCGAAAGGAGCCATTTGGATGCTGGAGTGATAACTGTTGTTGTAGGAGAATTCAATCAACTGGAGATGTGAATCCCAACTACCACCAAAATCGATCACACAAGCTCTAAGCATATCCTCCAGAGTCTGGATTGTTCTCTCAAATTGACCATCCGTTTGCGGATGATAAGCCGTGCTCAGATTAAGTTGGGTCCCCATAGCAGATTGCATGGTTCTCCAAAAATGAGAAGTGAAGCGAGCATCTCTGTCAGAAATGATGTTCAAAGGAACACCATGTCGAGCTACTATTTCATCCACATAGATTTTAGCAAGTTTGTCAGCAGAAAAATCCTCACGGATTGGCAAGAAATGCGCTGACTTAGTAAGACGATCAACAACTACCCAGATGGCATCATGACCTTTCTTTGTGCGTGGAAGTTTGGTAACAAGATCCATAGTAATGTTTTCCCATTTCCAAACTGGGATCTCTGGTTGCACCAATAAACCCGAAGGACGTTGATGTTCAGCCTTAACTTTGAGACAAGTAAGGCATTTTGATACATATAAGGCAATGTCTTTCTTCATACCAGGCCACCAATAGTGAATATGAAGATCCTTATACATCTTATCTGAGCCAGGATGAACAGAATAACGCGATTTATGGGCTTCATCCATAAGCAAGGTGCGAAGGTTATCTTGGCTTGGGACCCACAAACGGTCCATGAAGTAATATGATCCATTGTCCTTCAGTTCCAGAGCAGGTGTTATATGATAAGGAAATTCCTCATCCATTAAACCTTGTGAAACACAAGATTGTTGAGCCTGTGAAATGCGGGCTTGGATATCGGATCGAGCTTGTATAACAGATTGAACACGTACACAATGAAGCTTAGTACGTTCCTTACGACTCAATGCATCGGCTACGACATTCGCCTTACCAGGATGGTAGCGAATTTCGCAGTCATAGTCATTTAGAAGCTCGATCCAACGTCGTTGCCTCATGTTGAGTTCTTTCTGATTGAAGATATGCTGAAGATTTTTGTGGTCCGTGAAAACCACACATTTTGTACCGTACAAATAGTGTCTCCAGATCTTTAGAGCGAAAACAACTGCACCCAACTCAAGATCATGAGTGGTGTAGTTCTTCTCATGTATCTTCAACTGCCTCGATGCATATGCTATGACTTTGTTCCTTTGCATTAGAACACAGCCAAGACCCAATTTAGATGCATCGCAATAAACGACGAAATCATCATTGCCCTTAGGCAAGGTCAGAACAGGCGCGTCACAAAGTTTCTGCTTCAAGTGTTGAAAAGCTTCCTCTTGCTTGAATCCCCAATCAAAGGGTTTGTTCTTCTGAGTTAGAGCAGTTAGAGGAACTGCAATCTTTGAGAAGTTCCCAATGAAGCGGCGGTAATAACCCGCTAGACCAAGAAAAGAACGAACTTCAGTAGGAGTAGTAGGCGTATCCCAATCCTTAATCGCACTGATCTTGGAGGGATCTACATGAATGCCTCGTTCGTTGACAATATGTCCTAAGAATTGAACCTCTTTAAGCCAGAATTCACACTTGGAGAATTTGGCGAAAAGTTGCTCTTTCTTTAGGAGTTCCAGAGTAAGACGAAGATGTTGCTCGTGATCAGCTCGCGTCTTAGAATAAATCAAGATGTCGTCAATAAAAACAATGACGAACTGATCCAAATAAGGTTTGCAGACCCTATTCATTAAGTCCATGAAAACAGCAGGAGCATTAGTCAGACCGAATGGCATGACTGTGAATTCATAATGCCCATAACGAGTACGGAACGCTGTCTTGGGAATATCTTCTTCATGCACCCGAAGTTGATGATACCCAGAACGTAGATCAATCTTCGAAAAATAAGAAGCACCCTGTAACTGATCAAAGAGGTCGTCTATGCGCGGTAGGGGATATCGATTCTTGATGGTAAGCTTGTTAAGGTCACGATAATCGATACACATCCTAAAAGATCCATCCTTCTTCTTGACAAAAAGAACGGGAGCACCCCAGGGTGAAAAGCTAGGACGGATAAAACCTTTGTCAGAGAGTTCCTGAAGCTGCTTAGACAACTCTTGCATCTCAGACGGTGCAAGACGGTATGGAGCTCTGGCAATGGGATTTGCACCAGGTACGAGATCAATGCGGAACTCGACTTGGCGTGCTGGGGTAAGACCAGGTAACTCTTCAGGGAAAACTTCAGAATAATCCCGAACGACAGGAACATCTGAAATAGACTTACCCTTGCCTTTATCTGCTGTAACATGTGCTAAGAAGGCTACATAGTTCTTCCGCAGATATTTCCGAGCTTTAAAACAAGACATGAGTTTGAGACCACCGGCAGGCTTCTCACCACGAACCTGTAGGATCTCGCCTGTCGAAAACGGCACACGAACAATCTTCTCAGAACAAACTATCTCTGCGCGATGCTTAGATAACCAATCCATACCCACTATAACGTCGAAGCTTCCAAGTTGCATTGGCCTGAGGTCAATAGGAAAAAGATGGTCGTTAAGGTTCAACTGGCAGTTGTGAAGAACAAAATCAAGAACAATGGGTTCACCACTAGCAACTTCTACTGTCAAGGGTTTTCCTAGTTTTGTTCTAGACACGCGAAGCATTGGCTCAAAAGACAATGACACAAAACTCTTATCGGCACCCGTATCAAAAAGAACAGATGCAGGCTGATTATTAATAAAGAACGTACCGTTCACCACATTATCGTCCGCCTGCGCCTCTTGGGCATTCAAGTTAAAAGCTCGCCCTCGAGCCTGAGCCTGATTCTGGTTTGCATTCACCAATCTTGGGCACTGGTTACGGTAGTGGGTCAGATCCCCACAGTTATAACAAGCACCCGATGGGTAGTGTGGTCGTGCAGCTTGGCCCTGTTGTTGAGCAGGAGGCTGAGCAACTTGTTGAGCCAGGTTCTGAATTGCCCGATTCTGAGCAAATCGACAAACATCGGCAAGGTGACCTGACTTCCCACAGTTAGTACAGAAACGGCACTGATGTTGCGGCTGATGGTGACTGTTGCATCTATTGCACAAAGGTGCATTCCCTGAATAGGGTTTCTTCACTGGAGGCTGTGCGGGTTGGTTAGGAGCTGCCTGGTTAGCTTGGGCAGTGACAGCAAAATTTTGGGAAGCCTTACGCTTCCTTGACCCTCTCGAAGAACCCAAATTCTTTCCATTCTTGTTTTGACCTTTCTTGCTATCTTCCTTGTCAGCCGACTATTTCTTGCCCTTGTCACCCTTCCTGTGTAACTTATTCTTCCGAATCTGCGACTCAGTCAATGTCGCTGCTAACTCGATAGCCTGACGGAGTGTGGTAGGGTTACTACCAGTAATGATGTCTTGTACCGAGTCAGGTAGGCCGTCGATGTACCTTTCGATAGCCTTGTCGAGTGGGGTAACCATAGTCGGGCAAAGCAGACTCAACTCCTCAAATCTATCAGTATACGCCCTGTGCTCACCACTATCTTGCTTCAAATCATCGAACTCTCTCTCCAAAGCTCGCTGTTCATGACGAGGACAAAATTCCCTCATCATAAGAGCTCTAAGTTCAGCCCATGTCTGTGTTAGAGCAACTTCTGCACCACGATCGTTCCACCATGTGAGAGCCCTCTTCTGAAACACACTCGAAGAAAACTCGACCTTGCGATTGTCAGGACACTGAACATGACGGAAAGTATTCTCAATGCTCTCAAACCATTGAAGAAGCCCAGTCGCTCCTTCAGAACCACTAAACTTGAGTGGTTTAGCCGAGTTAAAATCCTTGTATTTGCATGGAGCATTGTTGTTGTTGTTGGCTTGGTTCCATTGAGCAAAGAGATTTAGGAATTGATCAGCCATCTGCTGCGCAATGATTTCTGCCAGTTCGGCAGTCGCTATCTGGTTTTCGCGTCGAGGAGGCATTCTAAAAGAGGAAAACATGAAAGGAAACGAGTGAGATGATTGGACGAAAAGAATGAGATGAAACAAAATTAACAAAAGAAAAGATGGTGGTCATTTGTCCACATTACCAAGCAAACAAACGACACACAGTGACTAATCAAAGTAAATGGATCAAAAATAATGTATCGCGAAGACATGCTCGCCTATAAGTGAACACTCATCCCAAGAATTCCCAGGTAAGCACAACTGGTCTCGCGTCTGATGAGATATATACGAAGTGCTTGCCTAGACAGAAAACCCAGAATACAGGCATTCACTCTTCCAGTTTGCATGTGTTCACACTATTTAGAACCCAAAACTTTGACGAGATTTTGAAAATTTGAAGGCACAAGGCCAAAAACCAAACTGGAAGGGTTCAAAACCATATAACAGAGGGTTCAAAACCTTACAACAGAGGGTTCAAAACCTTGTAATAAATCATCCAAAAACAGATGATTGTTTTTCAAAAAATCGTTTCGGAAAAATTTTGGTTTTTGTTCTGATAATCACCTAAGGATAGGTGATGTGCATGTTTTAAGATCTAAACACAAGATAACTTGTGTTAGGGTCCTAGAAAAGTTATAGTCTAGGTCAAAGAATTACTAATAACCTAATTCCCTATAACCATTGGCTCTGATACCAACTCTTCAGTCACACCCCGACCACGTATAACATACAAAACGTGGCGGAAACGTCGGGGAGTGTTGTAACAGAATTATTGTTTCACAACCATGGCATACAAAGTTATATTTTATTTATTAAACAAGAGTGTTATATTGTCTTAAACAGGAAACAAAGTGTTCATAACATAATTAAACTAGTTTGTCTTCATTTTTAGTCTCTAAGGCACAGGTCTGCCCTAGTGTCACGATCATCATCCTATGGAAAAGCTCCTGAAAACACATGTGAAAATAGGTACGTCAGCATAAAAATGCCTGTGAGATACATAGGTTTTGTAAAAATATGATTCATGACTTGTGTTTAAGAAAATGTTTAGTCATGAACCTTGTAATTTGCTTTGTCTTATAAATCATTTGAAAAACGATAAGATCAGATGATATGTATAAATAAATGTAAGGTTAAATGAATAACCATGTAAAAATGAGTCTGTGTAAGATAAGTTGTTTGTAACAATGTCTTGTAAAAAGTATGTTATTTGTATGAAATGTCATGTGTCATAAATTGAAATGATTTAAATAACGCTACGATAGGTAATACCATACAAACACTTATATATAGGAAGTACCAGCGGCGTATCCACCATGCTTGTATAATATTACACACGCCTCGTTACTTAAATCACTTGCTCAAACCAAACCACCAATGTAAATTGTTTATGTATAATCAAATGTCAAAATGTTATTGTGTAAACCATATCAAATGTCTGTGTTTATTGTAAATCATGAATTGTGTATCCAAAAATGTCATGTATGGTATGTGAAATATATCAACTAAACCATATGTAAAATGCACAAAAACAAGGTATTGAAGTAAAACATGGTTTAAATCAAAGTTATGTTTTGTGGAACAAATGCATGCTATACTGATATAAACATCTATGCGGTATTGTGAAAATGCATACATCCAAGCCTTGAGACTGTGGCGATAAACCCTTAAACAAATTAAAGGTTTATCTAAGTTATGTATATCGAATTCGGTCATTCCTTCCAATCCAAACAAACCCAGGATTTCAGGAACGGGAGTTGTCAATTCCTATGGTACCACTACCTACTAACGAACGGCGTAGCTAATGTTAATGAATGTATTGTTCCATTGTAAACAACCCAAATGTCATACCAAAATGTAAGCATGTTATGAAAACAACTGTACTAAGTATGCACACAATGGGCATACATAGCATGAAATGTAATGTGAAACAATGTACTAAGTACGCACACAATGGACATACATAGCATGAAATGTAATGTAAACAATGTACTAAGTACGCACACAATGGGCATACATAGCATGAAATGTAATGTAAAACAATGTACTAAGTATGCACACAATGGGCATACATAGCATGAAATGTAATGTAAAACAATGTACTAAGTGCGCACACAATGGGCATACATAGCATGAAATGTAATATAAAACAATGTACTAAGTACACACACAATGGGCATACATAGCATGAAATGTAATGTAAAACATGTACTATAATGTACTAACGAACATAGCAGGTATATGATGTGAAAACATGGAAAGCATGAAAGTAACAAGTAGGCACATGTGTTTCACCCCAAAACAGTTTGGAAAACAGTAAAAGAGGGGTCTATGTACTCACTTGAGATTGCTCAGAAGTCCTAAGATAACCACCAAGCAATGCTAGAGATCACGGAATCAAACGGCACCTAATATAGGTAACTATGTTAATAAACCGGACCTAAATCAGAAGATCGGATAGAATGCGGGTTCGTAAACCAAACGAGTATGAAGACTCGTGTAATATGGTTTAACAAAGCCTACATACTAAATGAAACCTAACATAAGTGCTTACGACCCATTACGACCCGTTTAGGTAGCTTATGCTACTTTAACGCGTCGCTCGCGTGAAACGCGTTCGGACCACCTAACTAGTCCTATGACAAGTAAAATATGCCTTAACATATCTAATATTGTTACCAAAACAGTTTAGATACCAAAATTTATGTTACATATGCTTAAAATGAATTTTGGCGTCAAAAGGGCATTTTGGTAATTTACCTAAGGCATATAAACTACCTATCATACAACTACTTAAATGAAGCGACCATAAGGTATAACCTCGAAAGGTTATTCCCTATATACTATGGTCACCTAATGTGTTTGGTCGGATCCTAATGATCGACCAAATGGGTCGGGTTCGAAGGTATAAGCGATTTATCAGATCGCTTACCCTTACGACCCTAGACAACGTGGTAATCAGTAGGCATAGTCACAAGGGACTATAACCATCGTGATTATAATCACGTTGCGAAGTTCAAACGAACTTCGCATTGACCATAAACTGGTCAATGCAGAAAGTCAAACAAAGTTTGACTTTCGGACTCGAAAAGAAATAAAAGAACGAAGGAACACTTACGAAGGGTCCCCGAATGCTAATCTAGATCAAAATAGCTCAGATGTGAAACAAAGGTTTCAACTTAGAGCACATTAGATCAGATTCTTGTGAGGAAAAGTGAAGGGTGGAGGTGGGTATTTATAGTTTTCGGTTCACCGTTAGGATCATTTCTTGGAAAAGGGGGCACGATCTAAGCAGTACACTTGTTGGAAAGTTGTGGTAACTCATTTGCCATTCACCATAAGAGTTTGACACTTGGCACTTGGCCTTTGGAGAGTGTTAAGGGCTGTTAACAGCTGAAAAAAAAAACGTTTTGCTGCATCTGGCCCCTGTTTACGGACCCTAGTTTGGCAGATTTACAGTTTCAGTCCCTGCAACCTCAAAACTTGGTTTTCGATGCGTTTTTTTGACACGTTTAAGCCCCGTTAACCCCATTTCAAAGCTCTAAAATGAAGTTAAAGTATAGGGAACTTAAAATTTGCTCAAAAATATCTCAGATGTCGGTTCGTTTGGCCGTACGATCGTGATGTTCGCTTAATTACGACGGAATGCGCATAAGCGCGAAAAACGATCCAAATGACGCGACGAATGGATTTTTCTCAAGCCTAAACACTAAAATAAAATATTTTAGTGCTTACATAAATTTTTGGATGTCCGGATGTATTCAGAACGTAAGTTATGCGCGAAAGTGTAAACTTGTGATGGGATTTTCACATGTTTATCAAAGCAATTTCATCCTTATGAAATAAAAACGCAGCGGAAATAATGTTTAAAACATGTTAATTTTATAAGATATAAAACCATTTATATGCAAAATCCCAAAACCCGGATCCATATATGAAGATGCATACTATCATACAAAACCATAGGGTGTTTAGAAAAACTACCATCTTGGAGTAATGAGAATGAAACGGATGATGCTTCAAGAATGGTTGCCTTCATGAGTAGAAAGCCTCAAGCTTGTATACCCCAAGCTTCCAACAAAACACCACGAAATAGCTAGGATTTAACACTTGAAACGAAACCGATAAGCTCCTTGGAACCCTTCTATGGCCGAAATTTTTAGAGAAAATTCAGCTCATCCCTTTGAGATTATCTCTATTATTCTTTATATTTTTGTCATACAAAATATATAAATGATGAGAGAAGAGCCACATCCTTTTTGCCCAATCAAGAGGCTTCTTCCACATGCAAAATGCATGAAAAGATATTGGACCAATTTCTTTGGTTAGAGAGGAAGGGGGCCGGCCCTAGGCGGGTGTTTTAAAAAAAAATCAATTTTATTTTATTAAATAAAGTCTTGTTTATTTTTATAACTTTTATAAAATAAACACTATATGTTTTCAAGACTTTATGCACCTCTTTTAAAGTGTTATTTAACTTATTAAATAACAAAATAAAATATTCTCTCATAATAAATTATCCACATAATTTATTGGTTTCTCAAGTGTAGTTATTTAGAAAACCAATTTCTAAATATTGTAAGTGTTAATATTTATTTGTTTGATCATATCACAAATAAATAATATAAGTGTTTGTCTAGCTTGTTATTGGGTATGACTCGACTTGGATCATAACGTACTAGCCACATCAATTTATTATGTGTCTTGGGCATACAGAGTCCAACAATCTCCCACTTGCACAGGATACATAGAAGATTGATGCAAGCAGTAAATGACGCCTAACTACGGTTTACTACCCCCAATACGTATGACTATATTTGCCATTCAATAACATCATCCCTTTCAAGTCCCTTACCTGAACATGATTTAGGTGAATTTATCATTTATCCTTTTGTTTCAGATGTCATGTTAAATCCAGAGACACAGAGTGATCACTCTCTGTTGATTTAACTTTAGCAGGCCTTAGACATCTTACTCTCAACGAATAAGAGGAACAAATCCCTTCTTGACTACATACGTCTCTCACAATCACCTTGTATCACACCTGAGCTCAGCCTTATGTACTGTCATATTACTGACAGCGAAGAAATAAGTCAAGGCATAATATTCGGTGAATATCAAGACCCAATATGTATCTCAGGTCAGAGGATACTATGATATTCGCCTTAACTCAAAATTTACTTATGATCAATCACAAATGATTCCATGCAGTAATATTTGAGAGCGAGTCAGTCCAATATTTGTATCCCACAAATATCTATGAACTTTGGCAGCAACACTTTGCTCTATATTCATTCTAAATGAATATCCACCAATCCAAGTTCATAATAGTCTTACATTCATATTTGTTCCCACAATTATGATCGACTACGGACATTTAGAATAATTAACTTATTCACGGATTTAAACATGCTAATATGAAACATAACTCAAATACCATAAAAGAGTTAAATTAATAATTGTTTCAATATCCAAATACAAAATTAGATCAAATCCAATCACTAGAATATCGACGTCCTAAGGAACATGTATGACCCTCACGTTTTCCCCTGTCAAGGAGCTTCGTGAGTGGATCCGCAATGTTTTGATCTATGTGAACTTGGCGGATACATATCTTTCCCTTTTCAACTTCATCCCTTATGTAGTTGAATCTCCGCTCGATATGTCTAGTCTTTTGGTGCGCACGAGGTTCCTTGATTTGAGCAATCGCACCCTCGTTGTCACAAAAGATCTCTAGGGGGTCTTGAATGGTAGGGACCACCCCTAGGTCGGCTATAAATTTCTTCAGCCATGCAGCTTCCAGGGCTGCCAATGAAGCGGCTATGTATTCTGATTCTGTAGTGGACAATGCTACCACGTCTTGTTTTGAGCTCTTCCAAGAGACTGCTCCTCCATTTAAAATGAAGACATACCCCGATTGTGATCGAGAATCACTTCGATCGTTTTGGAAACTCGCGTCCGTGTAACCCTTTACAACGAGCTCCTCCTCACCAGATCCATATATTAAGAACATATCCTTAGTCCTCCTAAGATATTTCAATATGCTTTTAACAGCCATCCAATGACTATTACCTGGATTCTGCTGGTATCTACTCGTCATGCTCAAGGCGCATGAAACGTCCGGTCTGGTGCATATCATTGCATACATGATGGATCCTATAGCTGACGCATATGGGATTCTTTTCATTTTCTCTTGCTCATCCTTTGAGCTAGGACATTGAGATGTATTCAATATTGTCCCTTTTTGAATAGGTACAAAACCTCTCTTAGAGTTCTCCATTTGGAACGTATTCAAGACTTTGTCAATGTATGCACTTTGGTTTAAACCTATCAAGCGCCTTGATCTATCCCTATAGACCTTTATTCCCAAAATGTAGGCTACTTCACCAAGATCCTTAATGGAAAAACAACTTCCAAGCCAAGCTTTTACACCTTCCATGGTTGGAATGTCATTCCCAAATAGTAGAATGTCATCGACATACAGTACTAAGAAAGTGATGATACTCCCACTAGCTTTCTTATACACACAAGCTTCATCACCGTTCTTGATGAATCCAAAATTCTTAATTTCTTCATCAAAACGGTGATTCCAACTTCTAGATGCTTGTTTCAATCCATAGATTGATTTCTTCAACTTGCACGCTTTGTCAGGATGCTTTGGATCGACAAAACCTTCTGGCTGAACCATATAGACATCTTCATCAAGATATCCATTAAGAAAAGCCGTTTTGACATCCAATTGCCAGATCTCATAGTCATAATATGCAGTTATGGCAAATAATATCCTGATTGACTTTAGCATCGCCACAGGCGAGAAGGTCTCATCATAATCAATCCCTTGAGTTTGAGTGAAACCTTTTGCTACAAGTCTTGCTTTGTAAGTATCCAAGTTGCCATGCATATCTGTTTTCTTCTTGAAAACCCACTTACTTCCAACTACTTTGGAGTTGAGTGGTGGTACAACCAATTCCCAAACTTGGTTGTCATACATGGATTGCATCTCTATGTTCATGGCTTCAAGCCATTTGTCACAATCGGATTTTGACATTGCATCATGGTATGTGGTTGGTTCATCTGAATCTACCACGTAGCATCCATCCATGAAAAATCCATATCTTTCAGGTGGATTACTAATTCTACCAGATCTGCGAACATTTTGTGTGTTCTGATCAACCTCTTGATCGTTTTCAACAACCTCTTGTTGAGTGCTAGTATCAACCAAACGTGTATCGTCTTGTGGTTCTTGATCCTCCTCAAGTTCCACTGTTCTACTACTAGTTCCTTCCATAAGGAATTTAGCCTCTAAGAACTTACCCTTTCGAGCAACAAATACCTTTTGCTCGGTTGGATCGTAGAAATAATATCCTATATCATCTTTAGGATATCCTACAAAGATACACTTAGTAGATCGGACTTCCAATTTATTTGGAGTGTATTGCTTAACATAAGCTTCACAACCCCAAACCCTTAAGAATGATAATGATGGAGGGTTTCCATGCCATATTTCAAAAGGTGTCCTTTCTACTTTCTTGGTTGGAACCATATTTAGTATACGGACTGCGGAGAGCAAAGCGTAACCCCAAAATGATAGAGGTAATGTGCTTCTAGCCATCATAGATCGAACCATATCTAATAGAGTTCGATTTCTCCTTTCGGACACACCATTGTGTTGTGGTGTTCCAGGTGGAGTAAGTTGTGAAATGATTCCACAACTTCTAAGATGATCTTGAAAAGCACCACTTAGGTATTCACCTCCTCTATCGGTACGAAGGACTTTAATTGTTTTCTTGAGTTGATTTTCTACTTCACTTTTGAAGTCTTTGAACATTTCAAATGCTTCATCCTTGTGTCTTAGTAAGTACACATATCCATAACGACTATAGTCGTCGGTAAAGGTAATGAAGTATCTTTCACCATTCCTAGTCATCGGCTTAAAAGGACCACATACATCTGAATGTATGATGCCTAGTAAGTCTTTTGCCCTTTCAAAAGTTCCACTAAAGGGTGTCTTGGTCATTTTGCCTTGTAAACAAGATTCGCATACATCAAATGAATTATCTTCATTTGTATTCAGAAGACCATTTTTCTGAAGTGTATGCATGCGATTCTTGCTTATATGTCCAAGGCGACAATGCCAAAGATAGAAATCACCCAAATCCATTTTGAGTTTCTTTTGGTTACTTGGTACATTGAGCTATCATATGATGCGTTATCATGATCTAATTCATAAATACCATTTAAAGACATAGCTTTAAAATAAAACACATCATTCATAGAAACATAAATGTCTTGGTTAACAAAATCAAATTTAAAACCACATTGTCTCAAAAGGGAAACTGAAATTATGTTCCTAGTCAAACTAGGAGCATATAAAACATTCTTCAAAATCACTTCCAAACCACTTGGAAGCTTTAAAACGTAGTCTCCTTGAGCTTCGACTTCAACTTTTGCTCCGTTGCCCATAAAGAGACTACTGTCTCCCTTCTTGTAATGTCTACTTCTTCTGAACCCCTGCAACGAATTGCAAATATGAGCTCCACATCTGGTATCTAGTACCCATGTGTTAGAAGAAATAACATTAAGCTCAACATGTATCATAAAGATAGTACCTGAGGTTTGCCCTGCATCCCTCTTGTTTTTCAACTCCTTGAGATAGGTTGGACAATTTCTCTTCCAATGTCCTATCTCACCACATTCAAAACATGGGTCATTTGTAGCAACCTTTTGCTTCTTCTCCTTCGGTTTGGTGGGTTCTGCTTTAGCTTTTCCCTTCCCTTTTCCTTTGACGTGTCCCTTTCTTTTAGCATAGGTTGCTTTAGAGTCGGGGTGGGGCCTCTTCTTGTTGCCTCCTTCATTGATCGCTAGGACGGGTAAAGCCTTTTTGCCCATACTTGCTTCGGCCGTCTTGAGCATTGCATGAAGTTCACCAATGCTCTTGTCCCATCCATTCATGTTGTAATTCATTACAAAACTCTCAAATTTCTTTGTTAAAGAGTTGAGGATCAAATCCGTAGCCAACTCTTTAGAGACGGGACAATTTAGCCGTTCGAGGCGATCAATGTGGCTTTTCATCTTGAGAACATAAGATGATACCGATTGGGTTTCCTCCATTCGACATGCATGAAGCGCTCGAACAGTTTCGAAGCGTTCTACCCTTGCTTGTTGTAGGAACATTTCCTTTAACTGGGTAATCATGTCGTATGCCCCGTGGTGTTCAAAATCCTTTTGAATTTCGGGAATCATAGTTCCCAACATGAGGCATGAGGCTTGCATGGAGTCCTCGGTATACTTAACCCAATAGTTGTAGGCTTCCACATCTTCCACGTTAGGTTCATCGGATTTTGAAACCAATCCATGAAGTTGTTATGGTTGAGACGATCCTTTTCAAGGATGGTTCTTAGTGACAGGTTTCGGACGGTTTGGTTAATCGGGTTTGCATTGTTAGCGGCCATCTACAAAATTTAACAAGTTCAATTTTAGTATTTTCGATATTATTATATTTTAATCATTAATACCCTTTTGTGTCTTAAAGACAATTAATAATTAAAATCTAGAATCCAACGTTACATTTAAATATTGGTTAGGTGACCTTTATCCCTCTATTTAAATTAACAAGGTAGTCAACGTTTGACAATTGCAACTCTTTGCAACTTCTAGCCATATGGGATCGGTTAAATATCTTTATGTTTAGTTGGCATGTTTAATCCCATCAACACTTTTGTTCCCCATGCTTCGGTGACCCTAAGTTCATGGTTTCCAAATCAAGTCGTCCAACTTACACACACGTGTGAGTTTATACCCATAAGTGGTTAGGTGACCTTTATCCCACAAACATGGTAAACCCACCTCGAACATACAAGTTCCCTCAAATGTGGTTAGGTGACCTTTATCCCACAATAAGAGTTCCCAAGTGTTTCGAGTGTTGTATAAAAGGATGGTGTTTGACTTGTTTTATAAAAGGGTTTTTAATATTTCAAAATTCTAGTTTAGAAAATATTATGTACCATATATTTGCATGCATTCAAATCAATGGTACTTTGGTGAAAACAAATTTTCAAGGTTCTATTTAATAAAACCCATTTTATTATAAAATCATTAATTTTAATAAAACCTTTATTAAACATATTAATGACTTTTTCAAGAACCAATTTTACGCTTGTTGTTGATTATTAGTTTGTTAAGTCATGCATATCTACATATCATCTAAACAACAAAATAAACAACCACACAAGCATAACAATAGGTGCATAACCATAGCCAACTATTTTGACAACACTTGTTAGCCGAAACAAGTGTGTCAAAAGGTCCTTCCTAAAGGGTGAAAAATGACACAAGTAATGTGTCGATGAACTCCCACTTGATCCCGCATCCAAATGCTTCAAGTCTCCTTCTTGTGTTGTGATTTCTCCACCTTCTTTGAGCTTCCAAAAGTCTTTTATTTTCAGCTCCAAACTCCTTTGGACTTCAAAAATGTGTTTTGGTTATCGGGTTAAAATCCCGTTGAGAACGATGAAGTTCTTTGGACCGAATATTATGGTCCAAACCAAAACCGCATTTTTGTGTGCATCTTCTTTTACAAAATATATCCTAATACATTTTTTTCTAGTAAAATAAAATGCACCTAATCTATTTATTTTACATACCAAATGAAATAAATAAATTACATATCTTCTAATGGAAGAACAAAATAATAATTATTACAACCCATTGAAATAATAAATCACAACACAATCATTCAACACAAGGTCATGGCTAGGTCATATGCACCGAAATATATATCCAAATATATATATATTAATTTCAAGAAGCATAAAAAAATGGTTCCCTTTTATAAACATTTTCGGCTATTTTCAAAAAACCGAAAAGTTAAGTTTTGTCCAAACAAACAAATCATTCATATGAAATAAATTTTTCAAGATTCTCTTATGCATGTAAGAAAATAATCTTGAAAAACAAAGGGTTAACCATGTTAAAATTTTCGGCCATAGGGTTTTCTTCAAACCCGAAACCCGAAATTTTAATCTATTGAAGTATGCACTCATATAAACGGCTCTGATACCATTGATGGGATTTTCACATGTTTATCAAAGCAATTTCATCCTTATGAAATAAAAACGCAGCGGAAATAATGTTTAAAACATGTTAATTTTATAAGATATAAAACCATTTATATGCAAAATCCCAAAACCCGGATCCATATATGAAGATGCATACTATCATACAAAACCATAGGGTGTTTAGAAAAACTACCTTCTTGGAGTAATGAGAATGAAACGGATGATGCTTCAAGAATGGTTGCCTTCAAGAGTAGAAAGCCTCAAGCTTGTATATCCCAAGCTTCCAACAAAACACCACGAAATAGCTAGGATTTAACACTTGAAACGAAACCGATAAGCTCCTTGGAACCCTTCTATGGCCGAAATTTTTAGAGAAAATTCAGCTCATCCCTTTGAGATTATCTCTATTATTCTTTATATTTTTGTCATACAAAATATATAAATGATGAGAGAAGAGCCACATCCTTTTTGCCCAACCAAGAGGCTTCTTCCACATGCAAAATGCATGAAAAGATATTGGACCAATTTCTTTGGTTAGAGAGGAAGGGGGGCCGGCCCTAGGTGGGTGTTTTAAAAAAAATCAATTTTATTTTATTAAATAAAGTCTTGTTTATTTTTATAACTTTTATAAAATAAACACTATATGTTTTCAAGACTTTATGCACCTCTTTTAAAGTGTTATTTAACTTATTAAATAACAAAATAAAATATTCTCTCATAATAAATTATCCACATAATTTATTGGTTTCTCAAGTGTAGTTATTTAGAAAACCAATTTCTAAATATTGTAAGTGTTAATATTTATTTGTTTGATCATATCACAAATAAATAAATAATATAAGTGTTTGTCTAGCTTGTTATTGGGTATGACTCGACTTGGATCATAACGTACTAGCCACATCAATTTATTATGTGTCTTGGGCATACAGAGTCCAACAACTTGTGCACTTTTTGACGCTTTTAGTCCCTGAATGTCCCAAAAGTTTATTTTAGCACACCGAACACCCCAAAGCCTATTTCTAAGCTATGTAGAGGATATTTATGGCATGTTTAACTTATGGTCATGTTCCGGAATGTTCGTTACTGTTCAAATTGGCATACTTTCGCAGTTTGTCAAGTTTAGTCCCTGTAAGCGAATTAACTTGTTTTTGCCATACCAAAGCCTTCAAAACTTATTTATAAGTTATGTAAGGGTTATTTAAGGTATGTTAAGTATATGTTGATGTTCCGGAGTATTTGTCGCATTAAACTGATTACGTTTACGCACCAGTTTGCGTATAACTCTCCAGAAAGTGATATAGAGTTTGAAATTGAAAAAAAGTCAAAACATGAAAAATGTAAAACATAACCAAACAAACATTGGGATCAAATAACATTGTTTTATTGATAATTGAACTGTTCACAATGATTACAAGCACAGATGTTACAGTAATCATCTTACACTTGCTTGGGCAATACATAATACACATGGCAATGATCCAATGCATCAAGAAATCCTATAAATACCCCCTAAATCTGCCCATTCCATTGCTCATCATCATTTCTTCTTCTCTAACACTCAAAGTGGAGTTGCTACCTTCTTAGGAGGCCTCCCAACTGAGTTTCCTAGTTAATCTTTCAGCCTTAGAGCATTTGTAAGTGTTCTTTCATGGCTTAGTCATTCATTTCAGCAATTACAAGCTGAAAGTCAAACAGTTTGACTAATGTTTGACTTTCGGTTTTGACCATGAATTGGTCAAGTCAAAGTTCAATTGAACTTTGCAACATGAGCGTAATCACGATGGGTATAATCCCTTGCGATTATACCTACTGATTACCACGTTGACTAGTCGAAGTGACGAGTCAAAGTTTCGGTCAAAATGCACGATTATATGCATTTTGCGACGAAACTATTTTCGGGTATCAAAACACTTTGTTTTGATATCAAATCAGTTTTCTAACTTAGTTAAACATGTTTTAACATGTTTAACTCGTCACTTTTAGTTTAGTGCTTGTTTAGGGTCGTAAGTCAAGCGGTCTCGACAACCGCTTAGACTTTCGAACTCGACCCGTTTGGTTGATCATTAGGATCTGACCAAACATATTTTGTGACCATAGTTGCATAGGGAATAACCTTCTGAGGTTATACCTTATGGTCACTTCGTTTAATTAGTTGTTATGATAGGTAGTTTATATGCCTTAGGAAAATGACCAAAATGCCATTGTCATGCATAATTTGAATTTAAGGATATGTAACCTAAATTTTGACACTTAAACTGATTATGCAACATTATTAAACATTTGCCCAACAGATCTTTGTAAAATATCTTCAGAACATGAAAACTCCATTCTTAAAAAATATATTGGAAAAAACTCTTAAAAGTTTGTGGAAAACAACTGTTGGGCAAACTGGTTCTAACCCTTAAAACGAGAAACCGAAACCAAATCCATAACCAAAACCGATTATTAAAAATACCTAGTTTGTGCACCTCTACTTTACTTTGTAGTTTGTAGTATAAAAATGGAAATGTTGATTGTGCAGCCCAATAGGCTAATCAAAATCAAAGCCCACACAATCCAGTCCATAGCTTCTTAAACGACTTTCACACATCTTTCTTGTTCACTATAAAAGCAAGCTAGGGTTTCATTTTCTACGCTCCACCGCCCATGTGCTTGTAGAAAGAGGAGGCCCAATATCTGTTTAAAAAGTGTTGTCAACTATCGGAGACTTTCGAACCCGACCCGTTTGGTCGATCATTAGGATCCGACCAAACATATTTTGTGACCATAGTTGCATAGGGAATAACCTTCCGAGGTTATACCTTATGGTCACTTCGTTTAATTAGTTGTTATGATAGGTAGTTTATATGCCTTAGGAAAATGACCAAAATGCCCTTTTCATGCATAATTTGAATTTAAGCATATGTAACCTAAATTTTGACACTTAAACTGATTATGCAACATTATTAAACATGTTAGGGCATATAATACTTATCATAGGGCTAGTTAGACCATCCGAACGCGCATTTGCCCAAATGACGCGTTAACGTAGCGTAAACTACCTTAACGGGCCATAAGGGGTCATAAGCACTTAGGATAGGTTTCAAATTAGAATGTAGGCTTTGTTAAACCATATCATATGAATTCCAACACTCATTTGGTTTACAAGACCTCATTCTACCCGATCTTCTGATTTAGGCCCCGATTATTAACTTAGTGATCTGATTACTAGGAGCCACTTGAATTCCTTGATTTACCCGAGCTTGTTAGTTCACTTAATTGAGGATACTTGCAAATCTCAAGTGAGTACATAGTTCCCCTATTTTACTGCTTTCAATTGTTTTGGGGTGATTCATATGTGCTAAATGATTTTGAGTTTTCAAAACAAATACTATGGTTTATATTAAACACAACGATTTCAATAATGTGGACGAACTTGTTGGTGCGTTAATACATAACACGAATGACATTCATTAGTTTTGGCCGAGCCGACCAGTAGTATGTTATGGTACCATAAGATCTGACAAATCCCATTATCGGACTATCGCCATGGTTATGGGGGTAATGTGGGTAACGACAGAACCTGATGAATTTTAACAAACCCTTTGGTGGTTTGTTAGTCAAGTTAAAGATACCCTTTGGTGGTTTAGTCGAGTCAGAACACAGGTTTGAATGTATTCAATGAGAACGACCGAAAGTTAGTTTTCACAATTAAAACACGAACGATTTGAATGATTGGTTTTATAACACGAACGATTTGAGAACAAGTACAATTGAACGATTGGTTTTTGGTATGTGATTAGATAAGGGGACGGGTGTAATGTGATAAAAGCATGGTAGATACACCGCTGGTACTTCTTATTTATAAGTGCTTTTATCATATTACATTCTGTGGCGTTATTTAGTTCACTTGAACGATTGATTTCAAACGCTGACACGCAACGATGTTTACTAAGTGATATAAACCATACGAGTTTTATTACAAGAATGATTTACAATTTGGTTTATAAAAACAAATGTTTTAGTCAAGATTCATGGCAACGAGGTTTTACAAACCATAACCAACCTGTTTTAAGCTGGTTAATCATATTGCAATACAAAACATTTTACAAAACAAGGTTTTCAATTATCGACTCTAATAGTCGTACGAGGTATTGCAATACTTATACAAGCCATGAATTTGACACACTCACAAAACCTATGTGCTCGCCGGCATTTTTATGCTGACTTTATTTTCACATATGTTTCAGGTGCTGTTGTTTGATGACTAGGATGCATGCTCACATAGGAATGGACAAGACCTTAGTGACTTAAAACAAGAAAGACAATATGTGGAAATTGTTTGTTTTACTTTTAAGACAATGTTAAACACTTAATAATTCAATAAAACGAAACTTTAATCCATGTGTTGTGAAACAATGATTCTGTTACGACACTCCCTGACATTTCTGCCACGGTTTTGTTGTTTTAACGCAGTCGGGGTGTGACAGAAGAGTTGGTATCAGAGCTCATGGTTATAGGAAATTAGGTTATTAGTAATGCTTTGACCTAGACTATAACCTTCCTAGGACCCTAACACAAGATTCTTATGTTTAGATCTTAAAACAATACCGTCACCTATCTTTAGGTGACAACCACAACAAGAACACAAATTACAAATCCATTTTGAAAATCAATCATCTATTCTTTGATGATTTACCTTAGGCTTATGCCTTCAAAGTTTTCAAAATCTCGTCAAAGTTTGGGTCTTATTAAGGTGAACATGTGCAATCTGGAAGGGTGGGTGCCTGTATCCCGAGTTTTCTGTCTAAGGCTAGAGTGTTCGTACAAATCCACATAATCGAACCAGTCACTCTTACCTGGGAACTCTTGGGATGAGTGTGCACTTATAGGCTAAAGCATGTCTTCGCGATACATTATAAAGACCTATTTACTTTGATCAGCAACTGTGTGTCGTTTGTTTGTTCGAAATAACGAACAAATGATCACCTTCCTTATGTTTCGTCGATATCTTCAATACCTCTTTGGTTCATCCAAATGTCAATCTCAATCGTTTCTCATGTTTCCTTGATCTTTTTAGAATGCCTCCTAGACGCGATCAAACTCAGGATGCTGCACTCGCAGCCCTAGTTGCTTAGCAAATCGCTGTTGTGCTCCCGAACCTTATTACCCAAATAAATCAAGCAAACAACAACAAAAACAATAACAATGTTCAGTGCAACTATAAAACATTCAATTCGACTAAACCACTGAAATTTTCTGGGTCTCAAGGAGCAACTGCGCTCCTACAATGGTTCGAGAGTCTAGAAAGCACATTCTGACATGTTCAGTGTCCAAATGAGTGAAAGGTTGAGTTCGCATCTAGTGTTTTTGAGAAACAAGCATTAACTTGGTGGAATGGTGTGATGAGAGACAGGGGTGCCGATGTGGCATTGGCTCATACCTGGGAAGAGCTTCGAGCTCTAATGATGAAGGAATTTGTCCTCGTCATGAACTCAGGGCACTTGAAAGGGAATTCGACGATTTTAAACAAGATAGCAGTGAGCATCGAGCTTATACGGACCGATATGAGGAACTAAGTCTGTTATGTCCAACTATGGTTACGCCTTTGGATAAGGCAATTGAAAGGTACATTGATGGCCTCCCTGACTCAGTTCAAGACATTGTTACTGGTAGCAACCCTACCACAGTTAGACATGCCATTGAGCTATCCGCTACCCTGACTGAATCTCAGATCAGGAAGGGTAAACTTTTTCGAAAAGGAGATAAGAAACCATCAGATGAGACAAAACCAAAGGATAAGCAGACTGAGTCCTCCAAGAAGTCAAAGAAGCGTAAGGCTTCCCAGAACTTCGCTGTGGTTGCTCAAAACAATCAAGCTGTCCCTAACCAACCAGCTCAACCCCCTGCTAAGAAGCCGTACAATGGAACTGCACCTCTGTGCAACCAATGTAACCTTCATCATCATGCTAATGTATACTGCCGCAAATGCCTAAATTGTGGACTTGTTGGTCTTACAGCTAGGGTTTGCTGACTGCGACTACACAAAATCAAGTTGATAACAATCCTGCTCAAGCTCGTTTTCCACCTGGTTCTTGCTACAACTGTGGCGAGATGGGCCATTTCAGGAATAATTGCCCAAAGCTCATTAATGCAAATCCAGCCTGTGGATGAGCATTTGGCTAACAGGAAGACAATGCTGCTTTGAAACAATCGAACTTTACGCTTTATTTCTTTTGTTATCCAAGAGTTTGAACCAATTAGTTTGGTTTATAAACAAAATTTTATTTGCATTTCGATGTACGAAAACAAATGTGCTTACATGTATGAATGACATACCCCTACGATACCAACACCAAGGAATCGTGTTCCTTGCAAGACAAACTACTCTCGTAGTTCTTCCATTTTTATGATCGATCGCGATCTCCATGAAAATCCTAAGTACTCGTTTCTTCTAAGAAATGAAGTACAAGGTACAAGTTACGACTCGGAACGAATACCCACAGTACCACTTTAAATCCTTAATTGGATACCTAAGGGTACTTCCGTAAGTCCTTAATTGGTCTTACGCAATATACATATCATATCTTCCTAGTTTCACGATATTTTTTTTGGGTAAAGGGTTACCCCGGTGATTTTATATATTCACAAACAAACAAAACAAGTAGTAAGGTGACATCCTTACTAGTTCAGACATGAGACATACCCTCATGAAAGTAGAGCAAAAAATAAAACAACCAAACAAAGGAGAAACGAAACAAAAACCACTAGACAACTATCTAGACCATCACGACACTAGACATCAAGAATCAGCCATTCGCTATAAGTAAATCAGCGTCATGCACATCCCATTCTTCCAGCAACTCTCGAATTCTGATTGTATTCTTGAATCTGAGCCCCATCAATTTGTACCTCACACTTTCTAAAATCGCTTTGGATATGGTATCAGGAGGCCTCGCATGGTTTCTGAACAGACGATTGTTCCTCTCCTGCCAAATTATGTAAGCTGAAGCAGCAACTAACAACCTGCAAACAAGATTTTTCGCTGACTTTGACCGAGAACGATGATCTAACCACTCCACAATATCGGTCCACCTTGAATCTACTCTATCCATTCCAGCTTTAGAACGAACCGTATACCAAACTTGTGAAGATAACTTACATTCAAAAAACAGATGATCATGCGAATCCACATTTTCATAACACAAGAGGCAGCACATCATGTTCATATTGTTTCTCCGTGTATAGCTCCATTGCAAGATTTTGTCTTACGTTAAGAGTTTTCGTCGAACAATGAGCCACATCAAAAAAGCATGCCGAGGGATGCACTGAGAGAACCAAACAATGCTGGCCCAATTCACCTCCTGCTCCCTATTTCGAACCGAATTCCAAACTTCAGAGGAGGAATACTCGGATAGCTTATCACCTTCCATCCACAAAATCCGATCCTGATTATTTAAGTTTCGCTGAATAAGGTCTAGATGAATAAGCACGGGATAAGTATCTTTCCAAGCATCCGGCCACATCCAAGAACCATTCCTATAAACATCCGCCACTTTAGCATTTAGCTTGAAACCCTCTCGGGTTATAACTCTAGGAGAAAGAAAGTTGCAAAGCGGACCGATACTACTCCACAAGTCATACCAAGCATACGTATTTTTTCCATCCCCAATTTGAGACCATACATGCTGACGAATTAAAGGCCTAAGCTGAGCCATCTTTCTCCAACTCCAACAACAAGAAGACGGAACCCTATGATCCCAAAAACTACGACCTCTTAAACGATAAGAATGAATCCAAGCTACCCAAAGCGAATTCCGGTTGCTTAAAATACTCCAAATATGCGAAACCATGAGAGCTTTATTAACATCAGCTATCCGACGAATACCCAAACCTCCTTCATGCTTCGGCACACACACCGACTTCCAAGAAACTTTCGCTCTCCCACGCTGAGAGGGAGACTGAGCCCAAAGAAAATTACGCATTTTTGCTTCCAGTTCCTTAGTGACTCTAGCTGGTAATATAAAAACCGAAGACCAATACACATGAAGAGCTGAGAGGACCGAGATGATTAGTTGTAGTCTGCCAGCAAAAGATAACATTTTGTTCTTCCAACTATCTATCCGATTTTCAAGACGCTCCACAAGAACATTACAATCCTTGTACAGCAGTCTAGAAGAAATAAGCGGAACACCCAAGTATTTCACCGGAAGCATACCCTCCACAAATGGCATGATAGTCAAGATTTCCCTTTTAACATTATTCGGAACATTACAAAAAAATCCTGTACTTTTCTGGGCACTCGGGTATAACCCCGACATTCGAGTAAATTCCGTGAGAGAAGACATAATACATCTAGCCGAACCCACATCTCCTCTAGCAAATAGAAAAAGATCATCCGCAAAACAGAGGTTAACAATTCGCTGTTTTTCACATTTATTGTGAAATCTGAAAGACGAATCAATTCTTGTGGCATGATTGAGAATACACGTCAAAACTTCCATCACGAGAGTGAAAAGATAAGGAGATAATGGATCACCTTGTCTTAATCCTCTTTTCCCCTTAAAATACCCATGAATATTCCCGTTGACACATATCGAATAGGATGCAGTAGACACACATAACATTATCCAATCAACCATAATACCATTGAAACCAAATCCCACTAACACATTTTTCAGAAAACCCCAATCTACCGTATCGTATGCCTTCTGGATATCTACTTTAAACGCACATCGAGGAGGGCCAAAGTGACGATGGTAATTATGCATCAACTCTTGCGTAAGAAGAATGTTATCCGAAATTTTCCGACCAGGAATAAACGCTGATTGGTTTATGCTCACAATCTGATTTAACGAACCTTTAATTCTATCTGCCAAGACTTTACTAATACATTTAAAAATGACATTACAGCAGGATATAGGACGATAGTCATTGATCCTAGTAGGAGACGATACCTTGGGAATCAGAACAACCAAAGTATGATTAAGTTGCTTCAGCAGTTTACCAGTGTTAAAAAAATCCAGAACAGCATTTGAAACATCACCTCCCACAATCTGCCAAGCACTCTTGAAAAAAGCAGCCGTGTAACCATCAGGACCCGGGGCCTTATCATTCCCAATCGAAAACATAGCTAATTTTATTTCCTCCAAAGTAACCGGACGAACCATATGGTTTGCAGTGTCAGACTCCAGCTTTTTAGTAAATAAATCAGGAGATGGCTCTAAAGAAATTTGACCTGCACAGCCCAAAAATTGCTCATAATGGCTGACAAAAGCCTCGGCCACGTTGTCACTTTCAAAAATATTGCCACTCGCATCCGTAATCACCTCAATACGATTAAAATGATTTTTACACTTTAAAGACGTATGGAAAAAAGCCGAATTAGCATCGCCTGCACGGAGCCACTCCACTTTAGATTTCTGCTTGAGGAACCTTTCCTCATCAAGAAGCGCCTCTTGAAATTGACTAAGCATAGCAGCTTCTTGAGCTCGTATAGCATCATTCAGAGGATCCATATCAATATCACGCTGAAGCGCCTCAATTTTTCCACGAAGGTTATCAACCTTCTCATGGAGATTCCCTTGTTTAAACAAAAGAGCACGAAGCGAAGATTTCATAAGAGTGAGTTTTTTGATAACTCGAAACTGATGAACTCCATTAATTTGCACGTCCCATTTAGTCTTAACAATATCCAAGAAATCTGGCTTGTGAACTAAAAAATTTGCAAACTTGAAAGGTTTCGGTTTCGATTTACAAGCCGAAAACAGCTTTAAAACACAAGGACAATGATCCGAGATACCATATGGTTTAAATATGGCGACCGCCTCTGGATAAGAGCTAACAAAATGAGCATTTCCCAACACTCTGTCAATCTTTTTCAGCAAACCAATACCATCTTTTGGCTTTTGAGACCATGTAAAATGTAAACCAGTACGATTTATATCAAAAACTTCAATCTCTTCAAGACATTCTCTAAAATCACGCATACCAGAAGTTATGGATGAAGAACCGATAGACTTGTCTTCAATATTCAGAGCGGAATTGAAATCACCCATTATCACCCAAGGTTTATCATGAACCAAAGCTTTATGAAGTCTTAAATTATGCCAGAGAACCCTACGAGAGACATAATAATTCGCAGCATAAATGAGGGAGCAAAAAAACGAACTCTTGGTCGCCTTACAAAAAACTTGAATATGTAAGACTTGAGCATCCTGCGCAAGAACCATGACATCAAGCTCCATCGGGTCCCACCCCAAAATAATCCGAGCACCTTTGTTACAACAACCCCCATTGGAAGTCCAATCCCATCTACGAAAGACAGCCTTGCAAACCTTCTGAAGATTAGCCAATCCCACATGAGATTCAAGAATCGCACATAAACTTAAATTATTATCTTTCACCACTTGCCGAACCTCATTTTGTTTTAGCGGGCGGTTCAACCCCCTAATATTCCAAACGGCCATACTAATCATTGAGACACCCCTGAAGAAGGAGTGCTTGCCCATTTTTTATTAGCATCATTGTTTGGATCTACTTTAAGAAATTCATTCGTCTCATTGAAAACCTCTACCACCTCTTCGTCATCCGAATATTCTGCACCATCATCATCTATTATCCTAGCCGATTTGCTAGATTCCCCACCATCATCTCTAAGCACATCAAAAGGATTACTAGATACAAAGGCCCCGGCATTGTCCGGTTTCTTGTTACCCCCAACAGGTTTATTAACCGACTTAATGTTCAAAACATGATTCTGCTTATTACCAATCGGCCTATATTCAAATTTTGGCTTAGGTTTAGTTAGAGGAATGCCTGACTTCCTAGCCATCTTTTTATGTTGAACCTCCGTATACCCATCTTCATCAACTCTAGACACCGTCTTCATTTGCGATTTACCATAGTTTCCAGTTTGCCTACCCCCCTTCTGAACGGGAACACGACCTGCTGGGTTCTTTGGGCATGAGTCATCTGAGTGACCGAAAACACAACAAGTCGAGCATCTAAGGGGGCTCCATTCGTATTCAACGTACAATTTCTCTTTAATAAAACCCTCCCCATTTAACTTGGGAATAGCCACAGTAATTTCCTCTTTAAGATCTTTCTCAGCTGAAACTTCCACAAGAGCTCTAGCAAAACTACTGCGACCCCAGTTATCAACACACATCGATGTAGTATAAGAATCAAGAAGCTTAGGTTCCCCAATGGCAGTCGCAATCATACTAAGACCATCTTCCGTATAAGCAGCTATCGGAACTTCATGGACTTTCACCCACACCTGAATTTTATTAACTTCCTTTTTCTCAAGCTTTGTAGTTGGAGTCCACTCCTGAAGAAAGAACGGTTGTGACCTTATTATCCATGGACCCGACGCCAACACATCCATCATGCCTTTATGATCAGCAAATTTAAAAAAGAAAAATCCGTTAGCATTCATCATTGCCTTTTGCAGACCATATTTTTTCCAGTTATTTTTTGCAAAAAATTCGACCACAGGATATGCAATTCGATCTCCCAAGAAATAGCCATACAAAGTGTTTGCTAACTTATCCTGCACTACCCTAACCGATTCTACCGGTAGAACAACATCACAATCATCATGCTTCATAGAACTAGCTAGAGACCTGAAATTAACCCTAGGAGTGTTCTGAGTCTTCAACGAATCAGCATATGTTATTGGCTTAACCTGGTTACCATCACCAGCTTTGCTGACATCAGCCCTACTCGGATCAACATTAGTTATATCAGGGTATTGCATAGGGGATATAAACTCGTTTACCACCGGCTGTGTTACCTTCAACAATTCATCAATAACATTAATTGTATTTGGTTCAGTTTGAGGATTCGAAATAATACCCCTACGAGGTAAAATAGTATTGCCGTCAATGTTCACCACTTTACTAGCGATTCCCTTATTAACATTTGGAAGCTTCCCACGATCATGCAAGAGTCTTCCATCAGGTTTTGGACGATCAGACAAAGTAGCATCACCTCCTCTCTCCATTAAACTCAGCGCCAATCAAACATGCACGATAAACAAAACACCACAGTCACCAACGATCAAGATAACAGAAAACCCTAATCCTTTTAAAACCCTGTTTTCAAACCTACTACCCTTAATCGATTAAACCAGAGTTATCAATCTAGCTAAGTTAATCTCAGTTAACCGCAATCAATAACAACCAGCTTAATAAATCAGGGTCACGATATTTTACACATGTGATTCCAAAAGATTATACATGTTTTCAAAAACCTCATACATGATTTCAAAATCATCTCACAAGGTTTTAAAACATTTTATAAACATGTTTACCTAATATACCTAGTACATGATTTCAAAAACATTACATAAGGTTTCAAAAACATTAAACATATTTTCAAAGATCACATGCATAATTTTCAAAGACAATCTACTCGTATGTTGTCTTAGCATACGCAGTACGCGATTTTCATGAACACTTCACTTCGTATGTTGACTTAGCATACCTAGTACAAGGTTTCGAAACATTTCTCGCTACACGAATTCCGAATCCTTATAGGATCTTCCTATCTTCATAGTTAGATCCTTGTGGATGTTTAAAGCGCAAAATCAAAGTCCTTAATTGGATTCTTTGTGTGCTTTAATATGTATGTTACGATTCAATGAGGACAAAATCAAATCCTTATGGGATCTTCCTATCTTTACAAATAGATCCTTGAGAATGTTTAAAGTACTAATTGAAGTCCATTGATTAGATTCCTGGTGTACTTTAAATGCATATGTACAAATCGACGACAAGTTAATAATAAGTGATAACAAGATTGATAACAAGTTAATAACAAGTTGGTAACCAAGTTGACAATTATGTGATTATGTGATTGTGTGTTTATATGTTATGTGTTGATCTAGTTAAAGAGACCCTATGGTGGTCTAGTCAAAGTTATCACAAGGTTGTTCGTTTGATTCTATTCCCTACACATTATAAAATAAACTGTGCGAACTGTGCAATGAATTACGTAATTATGGATGCATACATAATTATTGAATTCAGTGCACAAAAACCACAACAAGTTTTGTCATGTGTTAACATTAAACAAGAAACAAAGGTTGTCTATATTCATTTCTGTTTCTGATGAAGTATCAACTGAGGAAAAATGAACTAGCTACTCATTTTTCGCTTCTGAAAGAAATATCCATTGGGAAATGAATAATCCATTCAAGAACCGTGTTCATTTTCGTTTCTAGTGAAGAATCCACTGAGGAAAATGAATTATCCATTCATTTTCGCTTCTAAAGAAATATCCACTGGGGAAAATGAACAAATTCATTTTCGTTTCTGATGAAGTATCCACTGAGGAAAATGAATTATCCATTCATTTTCGCTTCTGAAGAAATAACCATTGAGAAATGAACAGCTTATACATTCCTTCATTTCCGTTTCTGACAAAAGTATCCATTGGAGAAAATGAATCATCCATTCATTTCCGCTTTTTAAGAAATATCCATTGGAAATAAATAACCTATTCACCATTCATTTCCACTTCTGACGAAGTATCCATTGAGGAAAATGAATTATCCATTCATTTTCGCTTCTGCAGAATATCCACTGGGGAAACTGAAATACAAATCCTTATAGAATCTTACTTGATATTTAGATTCTTAAAGGGACACTTAAAGTACTTCTTTTAAATTCGTGATTGGATTTCTAGGAATACTTTACAAGACACTGAAACAAAGGGCCAAATCCTTACAAGATCTTTCTATCCTAATAGTCAGACTCTTAAAGGATACCCACAGAACTATTGATTGATTTGGTTTTACCATTAATCAAACCCCTCATCTCCACTTCCTGCTTTAATCAAGGGAGTATCCATTAGGTGATGAGCATCATAGGTATAACAGCCCAATCCCACTTCCTGCATTACCTGAGGAAGCATCCACCAGGGAATGATAAGGTTATGCCTTACGTAGAGATCCTTGATGGGTTACTCTATGCAAATAGATAACACCCTAGATTCCATGCAAGACAATTGTTTAACATAACTACACAGACAGACTCCTACGAATAAATTTTGGGATGAAATTTCCTAAAGTAGGGGAGACTGTGACATCTGTGCCTCTACGACCATCATACAAATACGAATCCAATGAAATCTTGAGTTTCAATCTTGGGATTTGTACAAATACTTGTGACTTTTGCACATATCAATTCTTCTTCGATTTCGAGCTCTTAATCGCTTTCTGGAAAATTTTACGCAAACTGTTACGTAAACGTGATCAGTTTAACGCGACAAACACTCCGGAATAGTGACACAAGCTTAACATACCTTAAATAACCTTTACATAACTTAGAAATAAGTTCTGGAGGGTTTGGTATGGCAAAAACGAGTTTATTCGATCACAGGGACTATTTGCGTCAAACTGCAAAAGTCTGCCGATTCGTATAGCGATGTACACTTTGGAACAAGATCATAAGATAAACATACCCTAAATACCCTTAACATAGCTTAGAAATAAGTTTTGAGGGGTTCGGTATGCGAAAACACGCTTGTTTGATCACAGGGACTAAAAGCGTCAAAAACTGCATAAGTTTGCATATACGTGCATATCTTGCGTTCTGACCATATCCGGACATCCAAAAATTTTTTTAATCACTAGAATATTATATTTTAGTGATAGGAATGCAAAAATACCATTCGTCGCGCAATTTGGATCGTTTTCACGTCCGTTCGAGTTTCGTCGTAATTAACCGAAAAACGCGACCGTACGACCAAACGAATAACGATGGTTCGAGTTTCTTCAATGGAACTTTGCAACATGAGCATAATCACGATGGTTATAATCCCTTGCGGTTATACCTACTGATTACCACGTTGACTAGTCGAAGTGACGAGTCAAAGTTTCGGTCAAAATGCACGATTATGTGCATTTTGCGACGAAACTATTTTTGGGTATCAAAACACTTTGATATCAAATCAGTTTTCTAACTTAGTTAAACATGTTTAACTCGTCACTTTTAGTTTAGTGCTTGTTTAGGGTCGTAAGTCAAGCGGTCTCGACAACCGCTTAGACTTTCGAACCCGACCCGTTTGGTCGATCATTAGGATCCGACCAAACATATTTTGTGACCATATTTGCATAGGGAATAACCTTCCGAGGTTATACCTTATGGTCACCTCGTTTAATTAGTTATTTTGATAGGTAGTTTATATGCCTTAGGAAAATGACCAAAATGCCCTTTTCATGCATAATTTGAATTTAAGCATATGTAACCTAAATTTTGACACTTAAACTGATTATGCAACATTATTGAATATGTTAGGGCATATAATACTTATCATAGGGCTAGTTAGACCATCTGAATGCGCATTTGCGCAAACGATGCGTTAAAGTAGCGTAAACTAACTTAACGAGCCATAACGGGTCATAAGCACTTAGGATAGGTTTCAAATCAGAATGTAGGCTTCGTTTAACCATATCATATGAGTTCCAACACTCATTTGGTTTACAAGACCTCATTCAACCCGATCTTCCGATTTAGGCCCCGATTATTAACTTAGTGATTCGATTACTAGGTGCCACTTGAATTCCTTGATTTATCCGAGCTTGTTAGTTCACTTAATCTAGGATACTTGCAAATCTCAAGTGAGTACATAGTTCCCCTATTTTACTGCTTTCATGTAACACCCCGAAAACGGGTTTGGTAATCAAACCACGTTAATACTAAAAGACGGGTAAAGTACCGTTAGTGGTAAAATTAACCCGGAAAATATTAGGATTTATATAACTAAACCTAATATTTAATAAAAAGTAAAAAGAATGCTTTTGAAGAAATAAAGTTTATAAAAAGGCCCGAGCTAACGGGACTTAAAATAAACTGAGTCGGAAATTCCCCAAACCCATTAAGTTAACTAGGAATGTTTAACCTAGTTAATAAGTGGGAATATTGTTAGAAATTAAGTGGGTTATGGCCTATTTAATAAACTAACCAAACAAGAGGGGCCAACGTGGATAAACTTGAAAGTTTAATTATAAAATGAAATTTAAAACAAAACACACACTTAGTGTGTGTGTTCTGTTCGATCAGGAGAGCTCCCCAAGAGCCACAAACCCTAGTTTCATAAGAATCATCAAATTGAAGGCACAAATGAAGTCTAACTTCACAATTGAACGTGAATTAACTATCAACCAAGCTAGGGGATCATAAGGTATGTCAAATTTTGATAATTTGTGAAGTTGTGAAATTTTAATAATCATCATAATCGCGAATTATGAATTAATTATTGAAGCTATGATTGAATTAGTGATGTATACTTGCTTAGGAATCAAACCCTAAGTGAAAATTATACATATGATGCTATAATTTGAATAATTTGATGATTTGCCACACTAGGATAAGTGGGTATTAATCATATGATGAATTTGATGATATAATTATGATTAGAATCATCATACATGATAGTAATCAGGAAATACTTGAACAAATTGTGTGTTTGAGTATATAATCATACTTACTATGATATGAGTTTAGTATGATATGATAAAAATTGATGATATGTTCATGTTAAATGATGTTTAATATCATCATGTATTAATTCGGTAACTTATGGTTACAAGAACTTGGTTAATAAAGTGATTAAAACGGTAGGATAAAAATGAGGCTTACCGGATAATTGTCCAAGTAATTAAACATGTAGTCGAGCTACATCGTGTAATTATTCATATTAATAGGCAGTTGACTTTAAAAAGTCAAATTGACCTTTGATATGATCGAATGAAATTTTCGACTATAATAATCGTAGGATGGAATAGTCGTGATTGATTATGACTAATTTATAGTTTGACGTTTAACAAGCTAGGTGAAAGCTTGGGAAGGAAGCAGGTCAAACGAATCAAGAATGAAGGAAAAGCATAATCTGGATGCTAGGTAAGTCAAAGCTTACACCTTTTATTTAATACCTATTGGTTTTATAGGGTATGAATAATAAAAAGTCATATTTGAATTATGATGTTTCGACACGACATGTGCGGTTCGGAACAAAAGACGATAATGAGAAACCATGTTGAATGGTTAAAAAGAGATAATAAGATTATTTAGTCATGCCATGACTAATAAATAACGAGTTTTGAATGATTACCTTATAAGGTAAACAATTACAAATAATAAGGGTAAAACGTTAATTCGGTCACTCGTTGACGATAACCGTTAGTTTTTGAAAGTCACTTTATGCTGTAAGACATATAGGGGTCAAAAGAGTTAAGAAATGGTTTATAAATAAAAATGACCATACGGTGTAAACCGAAGCGAGTCATGTAGACGAGATGATAATAAATCCCATCTCGCAAAGATAAACGGTCACTTAGACCAAACGGGTCAAATGGTGAAAATATCACCATTTGAACAATATCAACTAATGAATATTGTCGAGTCTTATGTTCACAGGAGTGAATAGGGGAAAGATAACTTGCATCGCTATTAAGTAGCGATTATTAAAGCAAGGTATTAAAATGGGTCAATATATTGATCCGAGCCAGGTATGTATAATAGGTTAACTACTCAATTGGAATGAAAGGTTCATTGAGAGTTAAATGAAGTCAAAATAGACATTTGGTTACTTTAATAAGTAAACCGAATGATTCAAGTGATGGTAATTGTGATTAGAAAACATAATGACTTTTCAAACAAACTCATACCTAAAAAGAGGGATTTTGGGTCAAACATGCTTTCAAAAGTCCTTCATCGTAAATGAAAGGCTAAAATGGACCAAAACGCCCTTGTAAGCTAAATCGAGCGAACGACCCTTAAAGGTTGTTTGGAAATGAGTTTTATGATAAAACAAATACTTCGAATAAGTATAGAAAGCGAAAGATGTAAATTTGTGGTCAAATGACTCTATATGAGTCTTTGCCGTAAAATGATAATCCGAGGGGTATAACTCGGAATATATAAATCACCACATTAAATCCGCCACAAATATAGTTGTGGTGGAAGATCAATTGATAAATAATGTGGAATTAAGATACTAGAAGTAAAGGAGCATGAATTATGCGGAAAAATGCTTAAATACCCTTAACGGGTCAAAATAAGCATTTAAGTAAAAACGGGTTTAAGAAGGTGTATAAACCCAGGATTTGAATCTAGTACGATAGATAACATTGACTTTATAAAGTTTATGAGATATCGAGATCAAACAAACATGTTTGTTTGATGTATACATGAATGGGTCAAAAAATTCATAACTACATTTTAAGCCGAAGGCTTAAAAGTATAAAATTTTGTTAATCCGAATGTCGGATGTTAACTTCATGTGATGGAGAATGATTTTATGATCACGTAGGAAGAAACGTGAGTCAAAACGGATCAAAAACGAGTAAGTTATGCTCGTTTGCGTGAAAAATTGGTTGGCTGGAAATATGCAGCAACTGATAATAACATTGTGACAACCCGGACTTTCAAGATTTGCATTACTCGGTTCCCTGACCTCTAGCTTGTATAACTACATCTCATGTTTCACTACATGTTATAATCATATAGGAATTTTATTTATTGGCTTAACGTAAGTTAGATTATGCTAAGTGATGGCTCCATAAATCCTGTCGCACACCTCATCGAGTCGCACATGACTTCCCTTCCGAGTTGGGTGGTCCACGGCCCAGCTCCATTGAGCCTGAAACGGAGCCCAAGTAGGCCGGCCCCTACAACTCGCGCACAAACATGTATACAAAGCGGGGAACGTTTTTTTATTATTTTCAAAACATAATATGGCAAAACCCTAGCACCCTCCTTCTTTCCCCTTGGAGTCGACGGCAGCCCTTCCCCCACGATCGGAGCTTTCTTCTCATCTCTAACACCCTTCTTATCGATCCATAATCAGGTTAGTACACATACTTTGTGATGATCGAATCCCTGTCAATCTTGTGTGAATATATTTCTGTTTGCGCTAGTATTAGTCTGTATGAACAAAGGTGAACATGTTTATGCATTGATGTGAATGGGCGAGTGTAGATTAAGACATGATTCTAAGTTTTGAACATAAAACGAGTTGGAATGGATCGAGTATTGTTATGATGACAACCATTAGTAGGGATTAGGGTAGCCGTAGTGTGTGACCAACGATCTGTAATAACATATTGATAGCTATAAGTCTGATTATGCGTGTTATGTGATGTGGTACAGTGATGTAATCTGTTGGGAATCATGCTTAGTTGATTGTGATCAGGATCGGATTTGGCAGGGTTGTATATGGCAATTCTATTCGATGAACTGTTAGTTGTTTCAGAAACTTTCATGCATCTTAATCAGTGTTTTGATAATGATTGTTATTGTATGCAATGGAAATAATTGATTGATTCGAATGGAAAGTGAAACTGTCGATGAATTGTGGTTGCGAGAAATTAGGGAGTAAAGGATAGAAACTTGTAACTGAATGAACAATTCAACTGTTTTGGAAACTGCTGAAAATAATGACATCTGTTATGGTACAGCGACGAAAGATCCTCGACGAAGAACCCAAGTCGACGAACTTGATCCTTCGTTGACTAGCTCTTGACGAACCTTCATGGTTCTTCGCCATTCTCATCCACGACGAAGATTAGTCCTTCGTCGACTAGTGTTTGATGAACCCCTTGGATTCTTCATCGCAATCGTTCTCGGCGAAGAATGGACCTTCGCCGTGAGGATCCTTCCCCGTGAAGGCAAATGGCCAGACAGTGAAACAGATGTGACGAATGTGATATTGGGTAGTTGGATTATAAAATTCTATCTGTTGCATGATAATAATGTTAACCAGAAATGAGGACCTTGACTTAACTTGTGTGAGTAGACAGTACATCTGTAAATGTTGTTATGTGTAATGCACATGGGATGTAGACTTGTTTGAGAACTGAATACTTGTTATGTGATATACTGTGATCTTAGCAGGAAATGAAATCTATGAAAATACATGTACTGTTAAGTGATTGATTTGCATACGAAACCCATACACTTGTTATGTGACTTTACGATAAACGTTATGGATCAATGGGTTGCATGATTAACGGTTACGACTCGTATAAGGACGTGTGTCTTACTTGTATGCTACTTGTGTAACGTGTACATTGGATACGTGATATATGTGAGCATTATACTGACTATTCTTGGTAACCACGGTAGGGTATGGTTGGCCAACTTGGAATGGGTAATATAACATATCGAGCAATCTAAGGTGAGTTCACTTCTCTTGAGCATGCGTCCCGGTGGGTGGGACAGTCAAATGAGTATTCCTGAGAGGAATAAGTCTTTGGGTAAATCAAATGGTTATTCCTGAGAGGAATAAGTCTTTCTGTGTAAAAACTGGGATGTTGGATAATACACTCATTTCCTATCACCTTAAGTCCCATCTTATACCAAATAGTTACCTGAGAGGTAACGGGGTATTAGTTGATAACGCTATTAGGCTTGGCAACCTTACACCATACCTGAGAGGACGGGCGTGAACTAATGACCTTAATCATGACCAATGCTTAGATAGGGGGCATTGGAGACGGGCAAAATAATCTAGAGCCATCTTGTACGGTACTCGAGTTATTATCAACATTACTTTCGGAATTGTTATTAAACTGGAATAAACACTTGGTAACCAAACGTTTTCATAAACTGTGAACTCACCAGCGTTGTCTGATACACTTGTTCGCATACTCGCAGGTTATAGATATGTGGAACGTGGAACTTGTTGTCTGGGAAGCTGGAGTGGTCATGGGTCGAGACACATGGAAACACGAGACGAGTCTATTAACTATCATACGTTTGGTTTACGAAATGCATAACTAATGATTTATGCTTCCACTGAAAACGTTGAGTTATACTTTATGTAATGTAACACTTTATCTTAATGATTGAAAGTTTTTGTTTAAAATCTTTTATGAGTTCTGTGTGATTGGTGGCTAGATCCTGGTACGTCACACGCCTCACGGGGGTTTCCGCTTGGGGTATTTTTGGGGGTGTGACAGTTTGGTATCAGAGCCACTAGTTATAGTGAACTTGGTTTTAAAAATGTTTTTATAAAACCAGACTATAACCAAACAGTTCTGAATACGTGAATACGACCATGACATTTAGCTCCAGACTGCAACGTTCGTCTTTTTACCTGTGGTATACATTACATGATTAGGGTACACTTGTTTATGATGTAGCATACGGACACACACTTGTCACTATATCATAATTACGTGAGTTGCTTGTTTACAGTAGGATGCATTGCTAGTGTGTCGTAGTCCTTAGATTTCTCTGATCTTGTTGTTTTGATAACCTCCGTTGACAATTGAGTTGAGGAACCATTTAACACGAGTTAGGAGGAACTGAGATGAGCATGCAAATCACAATATTATTATGGGTGCACACATAATAATAATGTGGGGTGCATGTGAGTCCCAATGAGGCCTAACAAGTGTGAAAGGGGTTCCATGTGACAACCCTCACTAAACCAGGTATCCGTACGACTTAATTAATAATTAATTACTGCTTAATTACTGTGCTTGCTTAAACTTGTGAATAAACTGCTACTTGAATACTGATACATGCACTTACTTGCATCATACTTTACTTACCGTCACTACATTATTTACATGCTGAACCTTAGTGACAAACATGATGCACAAAAGCACAGTAGCACAATAAACGGATAACCTATTGAACATGCTGATAAAGCCAGCATCAGGCAGACACTGCCTCTAAGGCCTGTATGAGCCAGAAATATTTTGCTACACTAGTGGTGAGTGTAGGGATACAAGGGTTGTAGAACTGCGTCTCTAGGAATAAGTTACAATGACTGGATGTGCCTAAAACGTACTCTAAGTACAAAAATTCAGTACTTTACATAATAATTCAGCTTTTAGCTAACTAATAAAGTGCCAAAACATGAGAAAAATATTACTAGACACTTTCCAAAGTGTCAGAAATGAGTTGTGTCACTAAAAAGGGTATTAACGACACTTTAAAGCTTTGTTAAGCACTTTAACGGATCACTATCCAACCGAACAACCGGATTATACCCGGAACATGAAAATATTGTTAATAACATTATTTATCTTTTTCTGAGCCAGTTAGGGTCCCTGAATACCCTAACACCCATTGTAACGCGTGACACACAACTACCCGGGTTAAGCACTTAACTACCTTACTTAACCTAACTATTATCCTAACTATTTTGGTTGGATTTGAACTAGCTACCCCCCCCCCCCCCCCCTTAACCAACCGTCCCCATGAGGGGGGACATACTTTGTCCTTCCTTGATTATTATAATCTAGTTTGTTTGATATCTACTAGACACTTAATCCATTGGGTAATTAGCATGAGAATTGTCTATAAGTATGAGCTTATACACACATGATCATTTCCATCACACAACACCACTCCACAACTCTCTCTCCCTCCCTACTAACTCTCGGCCGAACACCCCTCCTACATACATCCATTTTCGGTTTTTGATCTTCACATTCCAATCATCTACAAGTGTTAAGGGTCGCATATAAGGAACCTTGGAGCAAACGGAAGGCGAAGGACCTCTCTACTTTGCTTTTATCCACCCGATTTACGTCTAGATTCTTCCCTAGCCTCGAGCTAGTGGTATGTTGCTTAAATCACCTTCTCGAACTATTTTGAAGTGGTTAAAACGATATATGACGGTTAAAATTTATGAACATGCAAGTTGAAGCACAAAAGTCTACTTAAAACACTAAAATGTTGGTTAATAGCTCATATGTTGTGTAAATCATGTAGCATTTGATTTGTGTGATTATTTGGACCCGATCTATGTTGTGGTAGCTCGGATCATCATTTAACCCGGTTTAGTCATGATCTTGGATTATGACATAAAGCTTGTTTTAGTATAACAAGGGTTAGAAGATGAAGCTCTACCACACTCGAATCATGAACTTGTGTAAAAGTGTTTTAGCTTGTAAAATAGTGATTAAAACTAGTAGATCTACGGATCTACAGGTGGTATTTTTAAAGGACCGAGTGTCAAGAAATCATGTTTTTCTAAAGACGGATCTTACACTAACAAGAATGGTTTTTAGAACACACAAGTGTGTAAACACTTGTGTAGTTTCGACAAAATAATTATTTTTGAAAAAGATGACGAGAAGTTGTAAAGACGGAACTTCCATAAAAACGAGGTTTTTTTACACAATCGGATAGTTTTATATAAAGATCCACTAAAAGTAATGGGATTTACTTCATAGTTTGAATAAATCACAAGTTCATGAGATTTATGCGATTTATATATATTTTGACTAGTTTGTGGTTTGAACATTGTTTTGATGGAATAATAAAAATGGTTGGTTTGATTTATAAAAGAAAATGATACGCTTGAAAGCGTGGCCACCTCCAGTTACAGAGGAAACTCTGGCGAAAATTTTCTAAAAACCTAACACTTAGAATTATTTTCACTATAAGTGTTAGAGATACTTGTCGACTTGTTTTCAAACTATGAATTTCGCCACGACCTTATTTATAAAATATCGGAGGTGGGATTTCACAAAATAAAACGTGATACATAAATATATTTAGTATATATTTTTCACAACATCACTTGTATAAGTGTTTATGATTATTTTGTGAACTACATAAATATTATTTTTAGGGTAAAAATAATATTACTAAGTATTATTTTGGGAAAATCACATGTATTAAAATATAATATTTTTGGGAAGAATACTTATATTTTAAAGTTGGAAATAAAATACATTAAGTGAGACTTAATAGTGAAATCCGAATGTTACGAACGCACATGTATTAAATCCCCCATCCTTGGGAAGGAGAATAACTACCAAGTATATACAGAATGTAAACACGAAATAGTTGCCTAACTATTTCCCAAAAACTTAAACCATAAAGCTAAGGCACGGCCATCCGTCTAATAGAGTTAGCACGTGTAGGTCGTCATACAGCTGATTGATTTGGAGGCATACTTGGTAGAGACGCACCACGGTGAGTTCATGTCCCCCCTTTCTCTTAACTGTTTTTAGTTTTCTAAACTACGGGGGTGAAATACATGTTACTTTGATTACAAGTACTTTATACATGGTATGGTTAGCGTAAGGAGGTTTACTACTTAGATCATGTGAGTGGGTAGGCGTGAACTGGAGGCCATTAATCCTCGTTATAGGACCGAGGGACGTAAGCGGTAGATCTATCTGGGTGTAGCGAGCCCAACCCCAGGTCCAACAGTACGGACCTCGGGGTGACTTTGTGCCCCGACGCAAAATCGCAAGGTTTGAGTCTTCCTACTTGCACTTCACACATATCAATGGCCTTGCAAACCGTTGGTGATCTCTTTTTCCTTATTTGCTACATACCAGGATTTTTATACATACAAGGTTTATTTACTCACTACACATGAACTCGCTCAACATTATTGTTGATTTTTCAACTTACATGTATTTCAGGAAATTAAAGATCTGGCGCGGTATGTTATGTTTTCCCGCTGCATATGGGTTACGAGGTCATCCGGGTTTGGGGAATGTGACTCTTTCCTGGACAAGTCACAGTCCTTAAACTGTGTTTATGTTATGATTGATGTTTATGTTTGTTGAACAATGTCATTAGGATGTGTTTCCGTTGAGACAATGTTGTTGTGTTTGGTTTTTAAAACTTAATCTATGGATGATCTTGCATGGTTTTATTTCATATAGCTTTGTTATGGTTAAGCTATGGTATTAAGAAGTCACACCAAAATTAACCACGCTTCCGCAAAGCCAGGGTGTGACATTCCATTCCAATATTCGACCAAATGTGAAACACAACGATCCATAGGGGTCATAGTAATGACTGTCTCCTGTATGAACATGGTCCTTCCACTTCCCTCTGAACCCTTACAAGTTTCGATGATATTGAGTGATACCTGAACACGTAACTGAACGTCTAGCGAGCCGTGTAGAAATGTTAGGTGTTAGTGCGAACGTCTTTGAGACAGATGTTGAAACAATAAATGTTTGGTCTATACTTTCTCACTTTTCTCGTTTACCTTGACGCAACAAAATGACGCCTCAAATTCAGAAGTATGGACACCTCTGTGATTCCCTAACGATTTACCGTGAGCAATTCAATCGACTCGCAAGACCGATAGACAAGAAGATGAACGTGATGCATTACCAACACTAGTGTTAGGATGACCCTGCTCTCTGACAATGAACATTAGTAGGTTGACTTCAATCGAGTCCATAACCCTAGTGAGCAACGTCTGGGAGTCAACACTTACGAATCAATCGGGGCATAAACGCTGGAAACCGACTGGAATATGGAATTACTAGCGCCATGGGCAGTACCCTAGGACATGACAAGAACAACGGGAAGGTGGACCCTAAGGGAAAAATATCGCAAGGATCTGTTTTCAAAGCAACTACATTAGAGGCAATGGCCACGTCGACAACAAGGTACTCACAAATCATAACTTTCAGTATGGAAATGGAGGTGACTTTGACAAGGATTGGCCGTTGTTAAGTCAAGACGTCAACAACCCAGGGAACAATGATAGTATTGGAAATCCTCGTAACAGTAACAAAAACACTGGAAGTGGTGCTCGTGGAAGGGCATTTAGGATTGGTGTAGGTGACGCCAGGTGTAATAGCAACATGGTAGCTTGTATGTTTTTGGGTAACTAATCGCTTTGTCTCTGTTCTGTTTAACCCTGATGCCTCTTGAAGACAGACATGTTGTAAAAGTGGTTGATGGCAAGCCAATTGAAGTCTCACACGTTCACTTAAGGTGCAACTCAATCTTGTAGGTCACGAGTTTGACATTGACCTTCCCCCTGTTACTGTTAGAAGCTTTGGTGCAACTCACTTAAGGAGGAAATCACATGTATATCTCTTCATGGTGGAGATTCACTGATTGTTATCATCACTTCGGCGGTGGGAGCCCCGAAGTGTTTCACCTACCCTGCTACCCTATCATTGATTACCGGTGCGCAGCCCGAAGAACTTCCAGGTTTTCCCCCACATTGTCAGGAGTAATATCAGATGTGTATCACGCCAGAAGCAGTCCTGATTTCTGGCACCTCTTATCGTCTTGCACCTGAAGGGTTGCAAGAACTGTCCAATCAACTTCAGGAACTACTGGATGGGATTTTTATCGATCTAGCTCCTCGTCTTGGGGAGCCCGAGCTCTATTGTGGAAATGAAGGACGAGTCCTTTCGTATGTGTACAGACTACCATAAGGTGGCAATCATAGACTGTCACCCTCTATCTCGCATCGACAACCTGCTTGACCCGCTGCAATGATCAAGCTTCTATTCGGAAACCGACTTAAGATCAGACTGTCACCTGATGGAATACCCAGGGGAGGATGACTCCTAACATGGTGTTACAGGCACAGTACGGCCACTACGATTTTCTGTTCTTGTTGTTTAAGTTATCCAACACACCAGCAGCCTTAGGGATCACATGAGTAGTATGTGTCAACCTCATCTTGCCAGATTCGTCAACCGTGTTTATCTATGACGTTTTGAATCACTTCCAGGAGAAAGAAACACCATGAGCGGCACTTGTATATCATCTTAGAGCTCCTAGGGGAGGAGGAACTCCATACGAAGTCTACCTAAGTGTGACTTCAGGATTCTAGAAGTATACTTTCTTGGTCACGTAGTCAACGAAGTAGGGATACACGTGGATCTCGCTGAGATCCATTTTATTAGAAATTGATCGGCACCAAAGAGTCCTTTGGGGATACAGCAATTTCCTAGTCTCGCTAGATACTATCGTAGATTCGTCTCGGGATTTTTGAAGATCGCGCAACTTTAATCTCTTTAGCACAGCAGGGTGCTGTGTATTCGTGGGAGACAAAACAGGAGGACGTTTTTTCAGCTTTTGAAATCCAACTCTACAATGCACTGAGCATCGTCTTTACCCGAGGGTATGGGTGATCTAGTGGTATACCATGATGGTTCGAATCAGAGTCCCAGTTACACGCCGATGCAACACGAGAAGGTGATGGCATACGTAGTGGATTTACAAGAAGAATTGCACGAGTCACAACCTACGGTGGAAGCCATGGTCTTTGGATTTAAGTTGGAGGCATTACTTGGACGGTACCAAATGCACTACTTAGACCTATCACAAGGGCCTCCCTTATACCCTTGTTTCGAAAGAGCTAAACATGTGATGGCATCGCTGGAAGGAACTTTTGAATGATTTCGACTGGGAAACCTAAACGTGTACGAGCCTCGCAGCACACCATCAACTCTAACCTACCTGATCAGATCCGTTCTGCCCGAACCGAAGCGTTGAAGGACGAGAACCTCCCAGCTGAATCCGTGCGGGGCGTGGAAAAACAACTTGTATCTAAAATCGGGCGATACCTACTACCTCATGGAGCGAATATGGGTCTCACTATACAACAATCCTAGGGAACTTGTGTTGGGTGAAGCACACGAGCCTCGATATTCTACTCGTCCGGGTTTTGATAGAATGACTTAGGATCTAAGGATCTTGTACTAGTGACCGGACGTGAAAGCCCACATAGCAATGTATGTGAACGATGTTTGATTTATGCGAAAGTCAAGGTGGAGTATCAGAGACCTCCTGGGTTGTGTCAACAACCAGGAACACCCATTTGAAAATGGGAACAGACTGCCATGGATTTTGTCACTGGTCTACCTAAAGCTCAAAACGGAAACAATATCACCTGGGTGATCGTTGATTGTCTCATGTAACCAGTACACTTTCTTGCAATCAAGGAAAAACTGACAAGTCTTCATATCCTGTGAGTAATTACCTATGAAGGGCGGTTTTTAGGCATAGGGTGCTAACTCCTGTTACCTCTAATTTTGATCTATACCTGATTTATAACAGGCAATACACAACACCCTTGGCTCACGTCTAGACATGAGCATTGCTTATCACCGTAGGACAAACGGTCAGAGTAAACGAACCATCCTGACACTCAAAGACATGCTGCGAGCATGTGTGTGATTGACTTTAGTAAAAATTGGAAGGACACTTACCTTTGGTGGGCTACAACCTAATCACGGGTCCAGGACTTGTACTTGAAACTTCTGAGGAGATTGTTCAGATTAGAAATCGTATGGCGGCAGCGCGTGACCGTCAGAAAAGCTACGCCGATAAGCGTAGGAAACCCTTGGAATTCGCTGTAGGCGATCGCTGTATGTTGAAAGTTCCACCCTGGGAGGGTGTGGTGCACTTGGGGAAGAGCGACAAATTTAATCCATGATACGTTAGTTCATTTAGAATTCTGGAAAAGGATCAGTATAGTGGCCTATAAACTCGAATTGTCAAGTGCATTAGGAGATGCTCACGATGCCTTTCATGTCTCTAACCTAAAGAAGTGTCTATCTGTCACACCCCGACCGCGTTAAAACAACAAACCACGGCGGAAACATCGGGGAGTGTCGTAACAGAATCATTGTTTCACAACACATGGATTAAAGTTTCGTTTTATTGAATCAAGTTTATTACATTGTATTGAATTCAGAAACATAACATGAACAAATTGACTTTCATTGTTGTTGAGTCACTAAGGCCTCGTCCATTCCTATGTGAGTAAGCATCATAATCATCGTCAAACATCATCAAATTATGGTACCTGAAACATATGTGAAAATACGTCAGCAAGAAAATGCAGGCGAGTACATAGGTTTTGTGAGAGTATCGGATTCATGGCTTGTTTACATGTTGCAATACTTCGTTAGGCTACAAAAGTTGATAGTTGAAAATCTTGTTTGAAAAGTGTTTGGTATTGCAATATGATTTAACCAACTCAAAACAAGTTGGTTATGGTTTATAAAATCTCGTTGCCATGAATCTTAACCCAAAACATTTGTTTATGTAACCCAAATCGTAAATCGTTTTTGTAATAAAACTCGTATGGTTTATATCGTTAAGAAAACCTTGTAGTGTAACTTCGTTTTGAAAACATTCAACCAAGTGATCTAGATAACACAACGGTATGTAATGTGTTAAAAGCACTTATATATAGGAAGTACCAGCGGCGTATCCACCATGCTTTTATCACATTACACCCGCCCCGTTACCTAATCACTTACCATAACCCAATCGTTTAATAGTTCAAATAGTTCCAATTGTTCAAATAGTTCAAGTAGTTCACATAAATCAAATAGCTCAAGTAGTTCACATAGATCAAATAGTTCCAATGGTTCAAATAGTTCAAATAATTCGCATAGATCAGTAGTTCCAGTGGTTCAATAGTTCACATAGTTCTCATAATTCCAGTGGTTCAACAGTTCAATAGTTCCAGTGGTTCAATAGTTCACATAGTTCCAGTGGTTCAATATTTCATATAATTGAAATTATTGTGTTTAATATAAACCATGGAATTTGTTTAGAAAGCTCAAAATCGTTTAGCACATATGAATCACCCCAAAACAGTTGAAAACGGTAAAAGAGGGGAACTATATACTCACATTGATTCGGAAAGTATCCTCGATCTAATGAACTTAACGAAGCTCATGCAAACCAAGGAAATCAAGTAGTACCTAGTAATCGGATCGCTAGTCAATAAATCGACACCTAAATCCGAAGTTTGGATAGAATGTGTCACACCCTGACCACGTAAAACAACAAAACGTGGCGGAAACGTCGGGGAGTGTTGTAACAGAATCATTGTTTCACAACCATGGATTAAACAGTTTCGTTTTATTTAATTAAATGTATTACATTATATTGGAATTAGAATCAAAACATGAACAAGTAGACTTTTATTGTTATTAAGTCACTAAGGCTTCGTCCGTTCCTATGTGAGCATGCATCAATATCATCAACTATGGAACCTGAAACACATGTGAAAATACGTCAGCATAAAAATGCCGGCGAGTACATAGGTTTTATGTGAGTGTCAGATTCATGGCTCGTTTTACATGTTGCAATACTTATTTAAAAACCTTGTTTTGAAAAGTATAGTATTGCGACATAATTAACCAACTCAAATCAAGTTGGATATGATTTATAAAATCTCGTAACCATGATTCTTAACTCCAAAACATTTGTTTTATGAAATCAAATTGTAAAATATCTCGTAGAAACTCGTTAATAAAACTCGTATGGTTTATATTATTCAGAAAACATCCTTGTGTGACATTGTTTCGAAATCGTTTACCCAAGTGATCTAGATAACGCAACGATATATAATGTGTTAAAAGCACTTATATATAGGAAGTACCAGCGGCGTATCCACCATGCTTTTAACACATTACACCCGCCCCGTTACCTAATCACTTCCCTAACCCAATGGCTCAAACAGTTACAAATGGTTCACATAAATCCAACGATTACAAATGGTTCACATACATCAAATGGTTACAAATGGTTCACATACATCCAATGATTACAAATGGTTCACATACATCCAATGATTACAAATGGTTCACATACATCCAACGATTACAAATGGTTCAAAACGTAAAACAATTGTGCTAGCATGTTAAGTGAACATACATAGAAAAACATAATGAAATCATGTACTAATAGTGTACTAATGAACATAGCAACTATATGATATGAAAACATGGAAAGCACGAAAATAACAAGTAGGCACATGTGTTTCACCCCAAAACGTTTGGAAAACAGTAAAATAGGGGTCTATGTACTCACTTGAGGATGCTTAGATGTCTTGACTAACAACCAAGCAAAGCTAGAGGGATCACAGAAATCAAACGGCACCAAATATAGGTAACTACATTAATAACCGGACCTAAATCGGAAGATCGGATAGGATGAGGTTTCGTAAACCAAATGAGTATTGTAACTCATATGATATGGTTTAACAAAGCCTATATACTAAAATGAAACCTAACCTAAGTGCTTACGACCCTTTACGACCCGTTTAGGTAGCTTATGCTACTTTAACGCGTTGTTCTCGTAAAACGCGTTCGGACCGCCTAACTAGTCCCATGACAAGTAAAATATGCCTTAACATGTCTAATTATATTGCCTAATCAGTTTAGATGTCAAAAATTATGTTACATATGCTTAAAATGAATTTTGGCGCAAAAAGGGCATTTTGGTCATTTACCTAAGGCATATAAACTACTTATCATACAACTACTTAAACGAAGTGACCATAAGGTATAACCTCGGAAGGTTATTCCCTATACAACTATGGTCACCTAATGTGTTTGGTAGGATCCTAATGATCGACCAAACAGGTCGGGTTCGAAAGTCTAAGCGGTTGTTTAGACCGCTTACCTTTACGACCCTATATAAGCACTAAACCTAAAGTGACGAGCTAAACATGTTAAAACATGTTTAACGAGGTTTGAAAACAAGTTTGGTATCAAAACAAACGGTTTTGTTACCCAAGAGTAGTTTGGTTACAAAATACGCATAAACGCGTATTCTGGCCGAAACTACGACTCGTCACTATGCCTAAATAACGTGGTAATCAGTAGGTATAGTCACGAGAGACTAAAACCATCGTGATTACGCTCACGTTATGAAGTTCAAACGAACTTCGTGTTGACCATAAACTGGTCAATGCAGAAAGTCAAACAAAGTTTGACTTTCACGCTAAAACGTGTAAAAGAACGAAAGAATACTTACAAAAGGTCCAAGAATGGAGGTTTGATTCCAAATATTCTCAGGTATGAAGTGATAAACACATCAACTTAGGGAAATTTCAGAATCAAGTGTGAAGAATGCAAATGAGGAAGGTGGGTATTTATAGAAAGTGAAGAACCGTTAGGATCGTTCCTCGATAAACGAGCATCAATCTGGACCGTCCAAGTGGGCACAAGGTTTTGGAATACTAGGGGTGCCCCAAAACCATCAAATGGTATTGAAAAAGTTACAAAAAAGACCCCCAAGTTCAATCCCATTGCTGAAAAATGCTAAAAAAAATCAATTTTCTGCCCAGATAGGGCCGTGGCGTCGTGCCACGGCAGAGGCTTATGGTGGTGGCGCAGCGCCACCATGTGCCAGCTCCCGCAATTTTGCCAAAATGGCAGAAATGGTCCCTTCAACACTTTTAAGCCATTTTTGATGCGTTTAAACCCCGTTAACCTCATTTCAAGGCTCTAAAATGAAGTTAAAGTATAGGGAATTTGAAACATGCTCAAAAATATCCCAGATGTCGGTTTGTTTGGCCGTACGGTTGCGTTATTCGGTTAATTACGACGAAATACGAACGAACGCGAAAAACGATCCAAATTACGCGACGAAAGGATTTTTATCAAGCCAATCACTAAAATAAAATATTTTAATGATTACATAAATTTTTGGATGTCCGGATATATTCAGAACGTAAGATACGCGCGAAAATGCAAACTTATGCACTTTTTGACGCTTTTAGTCCCTATTGATGAAGAAAGTTTATTTTTGCGCACCAAACACCTCAAAGCCTATTTCTAAGCTATGTAAAGGATATTTAGGGCATATTTAACTTGTGATCAAGTTCCGGAATGTTCGTTACAGTATAAATCGGCATACTTTCGCAGTTTGTCGAAATTAGTCCCTTTAAGCGAATAAACTTGATTTCGCCACACCAAACCCTCCAAAACTTATTTCTAAGTTATGTAAATGTTATTTAAGGTATGTTAAGCCTATTTCACTATTCCAGAGTGTTCGTTGCATTAAACTGGTTATATTTACGCATCAGTGCGTGTATAACCTTCCAGAAAGCGATTTAAAGCTTGAAATCGAACATGAATTGATATGTGCAAACTATACATGTATTTTTACAAATCCCAAGTATGAAACACAATATTTCATAAATTTGGTATTTGTTTGATGGTCGCAGAGGCACAGGTGTCACAGAATGAGGTCTCGTAAACCAAATGAGTATTGGAACTCATGTGATATGGTTTAACAAAGCCTACATTCTAAAACGGAACCTATCCTAAGTGCTTACGACCCGTTACGACTCATTAAGGTAGCTTATGCTACTTTAACGCGTCGTTCGCGCAAAAGCGCGTTCGAGACGCATAACTAGTCCTATGACAAGTATTATATGCCCTAAGATGTTTAAATATGTTGCATAATTAGTTTAAGTGACAAAAGTTAAGTTACATATGCTTAAATACCAATTATGCATAAAAAGGGCATTTTGGTCATTTACCTAAGGCATATAAACTACCTATCATACAACTAATTAAACTAAGTGACCATAAGGTATAACCTTGGAAGGTTATTCCCTATACAACTATGGTCACAAATATGCTTGGTCGGATCCTAATGATCGACCAAACGGGTTGGGTTCGAAAGTCTAAGCGGTTGTTAAGACCACTTATCTTACGACCCTATACAAGGACTAGACTAAAAGTGACGAGTTAAACATGTTAAAACATGTTTAACTAAGTTAGAAAATAGGTTTTGATATCAAAACAAAGTGTTTTGATACCCAAGGATAGTTTCGTCTCAAAATGCGCATAAACGACATTTTGACTGAAACTTTGACTCGTCACTTCGACTAATCATCGTGGTAATCAGTAGGTATAGTCACAAGGGACTATAACCATCGTGATTACGCTCACCTTGCAAAGTTCAAACGAACTTTGTGTTGACCAAAGACTGGTCAAAGCAGAAAGTCAAACACTGTTTGACTTTCATGCTTGAAAAGCATAAAAAGCATGAAAGAAGCTTACAAAGGGTCCAAGCTAGGAAGATTTTGATCCAAAATACTCAGGTATGAAGTATTAACTTCAACTTAGAGCAAATTCAGATCAAATGTGAGGAACAATGGCCAAAAACCCAAGCTATTTATAGGAGAACTTGAGTTTACAAGATCTTGACATGTGTTCTTGCAAGAATCAAAGCTCAAATCTCACCATACACTTGTGGCACATAGTTTACAATACTAGGGGAACTCAAAACAAGTCCATTGTATCAAAAATCTGGGGTTAAAAACCATTGGAGCAGGCTGTGAAAGCCAGGTTCAATGTTTCTGCATTTTTGCTGGTCTGGGACTCCTTTACGGACCGTAAGAGGTCCTATACGGTCTGTAAGGACCCTAGGTGCTGGCAGTAACTTTGCAAAGTTGGTAGAACAGGCCCATGTGACTCCAAACTTGATTTTTGATGCGTTTTGGCACTTCTAACACCCGTCAAGCCCATTTTTAAGCTCCATAAGGATGTTAAAACATAGGGAACTTGAAATATGCTCAGAAACATCACGGATGTTAGTTCGTTTGTCTGCACGGTTGCGTTGTTCGGTTAATTACGACTGAAATCATAATGGACGCGAAAACGATCCAAATTGCGAAACGAATTAAATTTTAGCATTCCAATCACTAAAATAAAATATTTTAATGATTAAAAAATTTTTAGATTTCCGGATATGTTCAGAACGTAAGATATGCGCGAAAATGTAAACTTATGCACTTTTTGACGCTTTTAGTCCCTATGTGATCAAAAAGTTTATTTTCGCATACCGAACCCCTCAAAGCCTATTTCTTGTCACACCCCGAAATTATCAGAGCTGGCGTGACTGGACTGGTATCTTCATTGCACAGCGGAAGCAAATAATCTAAGTCTTTTAGAAAATTTGAACGCCGCTAAGTACTCGAGTCTCCAATGGGTTCTCGTATTCCAACCGTTCCATAGTTTTGAAAATGCAACCTGAGAAAGAACATGCGAAAAAGTCAACATAAAGTTGAGCGAGTTCATAGTTTGTTTTGAAAAAGATTTTAAACAAATCTTTTTGTTTACCGGTTTAAAAGTTGTGGAGAAAATTAGTAAAATCATTTTCTCGACATGTTGTATGAAAACTGTGAGTCTAGCCCACTAGAGTTTTTGTAAGCTGGACCAACACATCCTCTTACTTGTACATAAGTTGGTAACGTTACTCAAGTTTGTAAATCCATGTAGTATGAGTTTGCGTCAAATGAATATTAAAAACATATGAAAGTTATAGTGTTGTAAGTTGGTATGTAAAGCGTCTATGAACATGTCGATCATTAATGTTTCGCGAGGACATTAATATATGCGACGACATAGGAGGTACTCAACCCGCGTAGGCAATTTAAGTGTCGAACTCTCGACAGTGGACACAACAGCACTCTAGTGGTCACCCTTGGACCGTGAGTGGGGCTCGCCCGTACCCATTAGATCTAACCTTTGTTCCTTGGTCCTCAAAAGGATTAATGGCACCTCAGTTACAGCCTATGCTCACATGATCTAAGAGTTCATTCCATAACTTAATCATACCTAAGTTTGACATGTATTCCCCCCCCCCCCCCCCCCCGAAAGTTGTAAACCGAAACGTTGAAAGAAAGGGGGGACATGATCTCACTGAGTTGTCTCGTTTTTCGTACGCAGGCCAACCCAGTCCCGTTGTTGTAACTAGGACATTCTCGTCTCTTGTCATGAAAATCATGCACGTTTCGAAAATACGCAATTGTTTTGAAAAACCGGTATGTTTAGTATAAATTATTCGTGAACCATTTGAGTTCCTTAAAATCCATTCGTAACATGGTTTAGAAATATGAGTTTTCGTTTATCGAAAAATTGTTTACCTTTGCAAAACTTGCATGTCTTTCCACCCCCGAAAACATTTGTAAAAAAAAAAATAAAACTAGGAAAAAGTGGGGGTTATGAACTCACCTGGATATTCCTGTGCAAAGCTAGCTTAGTGTGATTCCGTAGTGTCATCCCACGAATGTGAACTCGCTAGCGTGCAACTAAAGCATTCCTAATCAAGGAATAGTTATAAGTTTTCTAATTAAACGACGTAACTAAACTACGTGTCCGAGCTCTACCGAATCGTTAACTAAACGACTCTAAGGAAGTGTTATTATCTTGATTTAGAAAAACCAATTTATGGTTATTTGATCTCGTTTATAATCGGGATAAAACTAAGTCTCGGAAACAACTTAGTTTTCGAATGATTTAGGATATATATATATATTTATACGTATAAATATAAATATATTTTACGAAGTCATCATGAATAGAAATACGTAAATCGATAATGGTATGAAATTCGAAACATCGTATATGATTCGGTAATATACCGTTGTAGTTTTCGTAGGATGGAAATAACTAAATATATATACTTATGTATATATATATATATATATATTCGAAACTTGACGTTTGAAATGAATATAATCGACTATACTCATTTTATAAAAATATTCGTATTCTAGACGATTGAAATAAATATAACTTATTATAGTTATCAATGTGTTTTGAAATAAATATAGATAATTATATTTATTTTTACACAAGTTATCTGTTTTTGGTTAACTAGTAACTCTGTTTTTGGAATAACCCGACAATAAAAAGTTGTCGTATTTATATTCAAAACTCAACATTTTCAAAGCGAACTTCATATCCAATAAATATTATATGTCCGATAGTTAGATGAAGACGTCACAATTGAAGTTTTATATAAGTGTATTATATAAATATATATATATATAGATGAATGCACATATATATGAACAAAACTTCACGCCATCAGTCGGTATATGAAATAATAAATGTAGTCATCCTTAAAATTGACGATATATAAATGTAGTTGGTCGGGTCGGGCTCGGCTTCACGTTTAAATAATATTTATAAGAAAATATAATAACGATTGCGTCGTTAATAATTTACCAAGACTCGCGTTGGCTGCGTTTGACCCGAACCAAAATCTGTTCGGTTGACCATGTCGACTGTGTTGACCGGGTTTGACCCGCAGTTGACTGAGTTGACCATCTTTGACCTACCCTTGACCTGTCATACCGTGACCCGTTACAATCCAACTCGAACCAAAATCTTGAATCTGAAACCCAAACTGAGCATCATTCGAACCCGAATCCACTGTGAACCAAGTCCGAACCAAAAGTGAACAGAACCCGAAATAACTTGAACCAGGACCCGAGATCTTAAACATCTGAACGGAACCACATAACCACCTCCACCTTCGTCACTTGCCGTCGTCGGCGCAGTTCCGACGCCGGCCGACTGCTATCGTCAACATCAACACCCCCCCCCTCTGCTACATCCTGAAATCACACAAAATGGCCGAAAGAAAAGAACCGGGATCTAAAAGATTTGAGGTGATAAGGAACTAGGAGGCATCTTACAGGAGAAATAGCGCCGCTCGCCGATCATCGTCTTCATCAGCATCTCATCATCACCGTCGGCAAACTTGCCGGAAAAACGAGCAGACCCGGCCTGATTTCGTCACCGGAACTGAAGTCGAGAGGGAGATGAGGACTCTGTGTGGGTGTGTAGTTGTTTGACGAAGAAGATGGACGGAGAATAACCGCCGCCGCCGCCTGGCGGCGCTGCTACTGTTGTCGTTCAACCGCGAAACAGAGGGAGAGCGAAGGGGGGTGTCAGGTATGAGAAGAAAGGAAGGGGTTTTGGTGGGATCGGGTTGCCTGGATTTCGGCCGTCTGTCGCCGGACTCTCTCCGTTCGCCGGTGTTTGGTATTATTCAGAAGAGAGAGAGGGAACAATGCTGATATAGGTGTGTGATGGGTAAAATGAGTATACAGTAAGGACACATGAGGTTATTATCTATATTTTAATGTATAAAAATCTGATGGATGAAAAGGAATGGATGTGGGGTCATATGTGGGTGACCGTATGGGTTGGTCACAAAAGTCAAACCAACTCTTCCTACTTATCTATTGATTAGGCTAATCAAGTTTAGTTTTCTTTCTATGTTAATTATCACTAATTATAGTATCATAGAGCTATTATATCACTAGATAATAATTAACCAGATAAAAAAAAACACATAGTTTGGTGACAAAATATTAGTATAGAAGTTATTAATTTATAAAATAACACATACTGAATAAAATGGAAAATACGATACTTTTATATTCGTATTCTGTTTTCACACCGAACTTATAGTAATGTCATAATTTTAATGTTCTAGGCATATTGGAACCGTGTCAGTATTTTTTTTATAGCGCATCGGATAATCCACAAACGCTCGTTTTTTTTATATACACTTTTATCGCTACACGATAAGATGATACCAAACGACATCAAGTGCGAACCCATGCATTTACCCGGAGATTGCTAGACTTTATGGACCTAATTAATCATATAATTTAGTCTAAATGCATGTAATTTAATAAATAAATAGTGATTACGTCGTACGGATTAACCTAAAAATTTGCCGGTTGTCACATTCTCCCCCTGTTACAGAAATTTCGTCCTCGAAATTTAGACTATGTTATCTCCTCAGAGGTGTGTCGTTCGCAGGTAAGTCCGAATAATAACAAAGTGAATGACCGCGTAATCGAATCAAGACTTATTCGAATCATGTGAATTTAAAGACATTTTACATCAATAAGAACCCAACGATCCGAATGAGTTTGTTCCAGAAATCGATGTCAATTGAACGAAGCGTAGTGATACTATCACCAATGTGATTATGTTTACGGGGGTCCAACAAAAGAGGAATCTCGACCAATAGAATTCCAAATGAACGTTCATAATATGTAAATCAATTTTGGAACAATCGAATTTTCTACCAACGGAAACTTGCGTTGGTTGTGGTATGATTGAAACTTGAATCAACAAGCACAAATGGATAGTATCATGAAATGCTTTGTCAACTAATGAACCAATAAATGAATAAGATAAAATCAACGTGTTGACATTGTTGAGTTGCAAGGATACACCGAAATGAAATACAACCAAACCTGGTGTATCATCGTCCTAATACATAGTTGCATTAAGACTACTTAGATGATGTGTCAAACGAAAAGCATATACAGTTTCGCATGAGACGGCTGATCATGATTAGCACAAGCTTCAAGTTTATACCGACGCCACAAGGTGTCGTAGTGAATGAAACAATTCAATAATAGCGGTGATCGAACAAGTATCACCTGTGTTTTGCATGAAACGCTCGATTATGATTAGCCCAAGCTACAAGTTTATACCGACACCACAAGGTGTCGTAGTGATTGAAACAATTCAATAATAGCGGTGATCGAACAAGTATCACCTGTGTTTTGCATGAAACGCTCGATTATGATTAGCCCAAGCTACAAGTTTATACCGACACCACAAGGTGTCGTAGTGATTGAAACAATTCAATAATAGCGGCGATCGAACAAGTATCACCTGTGTTTTGCATGAAACGCTCGATTATGATTAGCCCAAGCTACAAGTTTATACCGACACCACAAGGTGTCGTAGTGATTGAAACAATTAAATAATATTTTTTGATCGAAAATGAAAGAGCAATAAACATCACAAAATGTCCACTCGATGATGAAAGATCCGTTAAGAGGTACACCAAAATATGACATGAACTTGTGTACCATTATCTTAACACACGATTGTGTTAAGATTGCTTTAATATGATAAACCAACAAAGCGGATTTAATATCAATAAACAAATAAATAAATAATTAAATCCGTAAATGATGTGAGCAACGAGGTTAGCGCAAGCTTCAAACTTGTGAAGAACGCCACCACAAGGTGATCGTGATCAAAGAAACGATTCAATGAAGTCGAAGACCAAACAAGCCTGTTATGGTACAAAGCAAATGAAGTGCTTGTTGGGATTATTTCGAATATGATGGCCCCAATCTATCATATGGAATCTTGAATCGAATATATATTACGAGCAAGTTCAATCAATTGAACTTGGTTGGAACATAATCCAACAATGAATTCATGTATCAATAAGAAAGTTTAGACATGGCCACAACGAAAACCATGTATGCCACTCAAAAGAAAATGAGTTTTCCAAGAAATCCATTGACTCGATACCAAGGAGTCAACATTTTGCAATAATACGGGTCGTCTAGAATACAATGTAAAGATTTAGTATAGCGAAACGATATTTGGGCTTTGATAAAACAACAATTTGGAGTGAAGCCCCCCAATGGTCTTCACAAATCAACGAACCACATGCGCGACAAACAATGCATGCGTACATATGAATTTACCAAAAACAAAACAATTGAGTGTTTGCTATCATGGAAGAAAATCTTCGTGGTGCAACGACCACTAGGGGGAGTAGAGACGCGAAAATCTACTCACTATATACAAAACTTCAGAATTTCAATAAAAGAAATTTGAGGACTTTACCTGGAAGTTCGTGTGATAATCGGTTGTTAGATGACATTACCATGGAATGTCGAACATTGCGTAATTACCGTAAATGAAATAGGGGGAATGCGAAGACGTGTGACTTCTTTTGTAGCGCCAACCATTGTACGTTTCTTTAGACTAAGTATCGACTGTTGTGAAATATTGTTTTAACGTACCTCCGCGTGACTCGTGTCATTTGCAGGATCACGTTGCAAAGTGCTGCATTTCGGTTGGTAGTTCTCCCGCTGACAGGATTAGCATCGTTTGTTGTCGTGCCCAATCATGTTTTCCCAAGGCCTTGTCTCGAAAGTCGTGTGTGATACACTCTGACGTCCGCTGACGTATAGTTTAAGTTTCATGTATACTTGCGCACTAGCGTTTCGTTCTGCGTAGAATGTGATGTGCTCCGACATCCGTTAACGTATAATTTGAGTTTTCATGTATAGTTGCGCAATAGCGTTTCGTTCCACGTAGGTTACCTGCTCGGGTAAGTAAGGTAGCATAGACGACATAATATAATGGCGTTTGCCCGAGTTAATAGTCGCAGTTCCTACGTCATGACCTTTAATGGATTTTGACATAATTTCTCCAAAGATCCTAGATGCATGTTATCAAAACTCTCAAGTTTTTGCTTACTTTATGTAATCGTTTCGTGTATCGTGTATCCAACACAACACTTGTGTATGTTTAAAAACCAAAACTGTTGACTCATTGCTTTGGAAATGGTTGGAACCCATATTCGAGTACTAGGCGTTCTGTATGTGTCCAAGTCGTAAAAATCTAATTCCCCAGAGGAAAGTGAGGTTAGAGCCTAGGTATCTCTACAGAAACCTAATTCACTGAAACCTATAGCTCTGATACCAATCTGTCACACCCCGAAATTATCAGAGCTGGCGTGACTGGACTGGTATCTTCATTGCACAACGGAAGCAAATAATCTAAGTCTTTTAGAAAATTTAAACGCCGCTAAGTACTCGAGTCTCCAATGGGTTCTCGTATTCCAACCGTTCCATAGTTTTGAAAATGCAACCTGAGAAAGAACATGCGAAAAAGTCAACATAAAGTTGAGCGAGTTCATAGTTTGTTTTGAAAAAGATTTTAAACAAATCTTTTTGTTTACCGGTTTAAAAGTTGTGGAGAAAATTAGTAAAATCATTTTCTCGACATGTTGTATGAAAACTGTGAGTCTAGCCCACTAGAGTTTTTGTAAGCAGGACCAACACATCCTCTTACTTGTACATAAGTTGGTAACGTTACCCAAGTTTGTAAATCCATGTAGTATGAGTTTGCGTCAAATGAATATTAAAAACATATGAAAGTTATAGTGTTGTAAGTTGGTATGTAAAGCGTCTATGAACATGTTGAACATTAATGTTTCGCGAGGACATTAATATATGCGACGACATATGAGGTACTCAACCCGCGTAGGCAATTTAAGTGTCGAACTCTCGACAGTGGACACAACAGCACTCTAGTGGTCACCCTTGGACCATGAGTGGGGCTCGCCCGTACCCATTAGATCTAACCTTTGTTCCTTGGTCCTCAAAAGGATTAATGGCACCTTAGTTACAGCCTATGCTCACATGATCTAAGAGTTCATTCCATAACTTAATCATACCTAAGTTTGATATGTATTTCCCCCCCGAAAGTTGTAAACCGAAACGTTGAAAGAAAGGGGGGACATGATCTCACTGAGTTGTCTCGTTTTTCGTACGCAGGCCAACCCAGTCCCGTTGTTGTAACTAGGACATTCTCGTCTCTTGTCAAGAAAATCATGCACGTTTCGAAAATACGCAATTGTTTTGAAAAACCGGTATGTTTAGTATAAATCATTCGTGAACCATTTGAGTTCCTTAAAATCCATTCGTAACATGGTTTAGAAATATGAGTTTTCGTTTATCGAAAAATTGTTTACCTTTGCAAAACTTGCATGTCTTTCCACCCCCGAAAACATTTGTAACAAAAAAATAAAACTAGGAAAAAGTGGGGGTTATGAACTCACCTGGATATTCCTGTGCAAAGCTAGCTTAGTGTGATTCCGTAGTGTCATCCCACGAATGTGAACTCGCTAGCGTGCAACTAAAGCATTCCTAATCAAGGAATAGTTATAAGTTTTCTAATTAAACGACGTAACTAAACTACGTGTCCGAGCTCTACCGAATCGTTAACCAAACGACTCTAAGGAAGTGTTATTATCTTGATTTAGAAAAACCAATTTATGGTTATTTGATCTCGTTTATAATCGGGATAAAACTAAGTCTCGGAAACAACTTAGTTTTCGAATGATTTAGGATATATATATATATATTTATACGTATAAATATAAATATATTTTACGAAGTCGTCATGAATAGAAATACGTAAATCGATAATGGTACGAAATTCGAAACATCGTATATGATTCGGTAATATACCGTTGTAGTTTTCATAGGATGGAAATAACTAAATATATATACATATGTATATATATATTCGAAACTCGACGTTTGAAATGAATATAATCGACTATACTCATTTTATAAAAATATTCGTATTCTAGACGATTGAAATAAATATAACTTATTATAGTTATCAATGTGTTTTGAAATAAATATAGATAATTATATTTATTTTTACACAAGTTATCTGTTTTTGGTTAACTAGTAACTCGCGTTATAAAGCATCGCCAAAATAAGTATACTTTTATACTTATTTTATAAAAATTAACTGAACCTCGATAAACGTCGTTTTTGGAATAAAATCACGTGTCGCGTTTCGGATTTTTAGGAAAATCGGACAGAGTTTCCTCTGTTTTTGGAATAACCCGACAATAAAAAGTTGTCGTATTTATATTCAAAACTCAACATTTTCAAAGCGAACTTCATATCCAATAAATATTATATGTCCGATAGTTAGATGAAGACGCCACAATTGAAGTTTTATATAAGTGTATTATATAAATATATATATATATATAGATGAATGCACATATATATGAACAAAACTTCGCGCCATCAGTCGGTATATGAAATAATAAATGTAGTCATCCTTAAAATTGACGATATATAAATGTAGTTGGTCGGGTCGAGCTCGGCTTCACGTTTAAATAATATTTATAAGAAAATATAATAACGATTGCGTCGTTAATAATTACCAAGACTCGCGTTGGCTGCGTTTGACCCGTACCAAAATCTGTTCGGTTGACCCGTGTTGACCATGTTGACTGTGTTGACCGGGTTTGACCCGCAGTTGACTGAGTTGACCATCTTTGACCTACCCTTGACCTGTCGTACCGTGACCCGTTACAATCCAACTCGAACCAAAATCTTGAATCTGAAACCCAAACTGAGCATCACTCGAACCCGAATCCACTGTGAACCAATTCCGAACCAAAAGTGAACAGAACCCGAAATAACTTGAACCAGGACCCGAGATCTTAAACATCTGAACGGAACCACATAACCACCTCCACCTTCGTCACTTGCCGTCGTCGGCGCAGTTCCGTTTTCTTTCTATGTTAATTATCACTAACTATAGTATCATAGAGCTATTATATCACTAGATAATAATTACCAGATAAAAAAAACACATAGTTTGGTGACAAAATATTAGTATAGAAGTTATTAGTTTATAAAATAACACATACGGAATAAAATGGAAAATACGATACTTTTATATTCGTATTCTGTTTTCACACCGAACTTATAGTAATGTCATAATTTTAATGTTCTAGGCATATTGGAACCGTGTTAGCATTTTTTTTATAGTGCATCGGATAATCCACAAACGCTCGTTTTTTTATATACACTTTTATCGCTACACGATAAGATGATACCAAACGACATCAAGTGCGAACCCATGCATTTACCCGGAGATTGCTAGACTTTATGGACCTAATTAATCATATAATTTAGTCTAAATGCATGTAATTTAATAAATAAATAGTGATTACGTCGTACGGATTAACCTAAAAATTTGCCGGTTGTCACATTTCTAACCTATGTAAAGGATATTTAAGTTACGTTTAACTTATGATCATGTTCCGGAATGTTCATTACCATAAGAATCAGCATACTTTCGCAGTTTGACACTAATAGTCCCTGCGATCGAATAAACTTGTTTTCGACACACCAGACCCTCCAAAACTTATTTCTAAGTTATGTAAAGGTTATTTAGGGTATGTTAAGACTATGTCATTATTCCGGAGTGTTTTTTGCGTTAAACTGATTACGTTTACGCATCAGTTCGCGTATAACTTTCTAGAAAGTGATTTAAAGCTTGAAATTGATCAAATATTGATATGTGTAAATGATACACTTATTTATACAAATCCCAAGTATGAAACACAATATTTCATTGGTTTTGTATTCGTATGATGGTCGTAGTGGCACAGATGTCACAGTCTCCCCTACTTTAGGAAATTTCGTCTCGAAATTTATTCGTAGGAGTCTGTCTCTGACGTTGTGTTAAATAATTGTCTTGCATGGAATCTAGGGTGTCATCTATTTGCGTAGAGTAACCCATTAAAGATATGAAAGGCATAATCTTGTCATTTCCCAGTGGATAAACTTTGAAGCGAAAAATGAATGGATGATTTATTTTCTCCAATGGATTCTTCGTTAGATGTGGAAATGAAAGATGAATAGGTTATTCGTTTCCAACGGGTATTTCTTTAAAAGCGGAAATGAATGGATAATTCATTTTCTCCAATGGATGCTTTTATCAGAAACGGAAACGAAGGAATGGGTAAGCTGTTTATTTCTCAATGGTTATTTCTTCGGAAGCGAAAATGAATGGATGATTCATTTTCCGCAGTGGATACTTCTCCAGAAGTAGAAATGAAGGATTATAGAAAAAGATATTCATTTTCCCCTGATGGATATTTCTTCAGAAGCGAAAATGAATGGATGATTCATTTTCCTCAATGGGTACTTCGCCAGAAGTGGAAATGAAAGAATCGATACGGGATTATTCATTTCCCAATGGATTTTTCTTTAGAAGTGAAAATGAATGGATAATTCATTTTCCTCAGTGGATACTTCATTAGAAGTGGAATGGATTTATTTATTTTCCTCAGTGGATATTTCCTTAGAAGTGAAAATGAATGGATGATTCATTCTCCTCAGTGGGTACTTCATTAGAAATGAAAACGACAGAATTAAGGCAAGATCATTCATTCCCTCAGCGGGTATTTCTTTAGAAGTGAAAATGAATGATCAATTCATTTTTCCTCAGTGGGTACTTCGTCGGAAATGGAATGAATTTATTCGTTTTCCTCAGTGGGTATTTCTTCAAAAGTGAAAACAAATGGATGGTTTATCTTCCTCAGTGGGTACTTTATCAGAAATGAAAATGAATTTGTTCATTTTCCTCAGTGGGTATTTCTCAGAAGTGAATATGAATAGATAATTCATTTTCCTCAGGGGGTACTTCATATGAAATGAAAATGAACACGGTTCATGAATAGATTATTCATTTCCCTCAGCGGGTATTTCTTTCAGAAGTGAAAGATGAATAGCTCGTTCATTTTTCCTCAGCGGGTACTTCATCAGAAATGGAAACGAATAGAGTTAATTTTTAGATACATGACAAAACTTGCTGTGGTTTCTGTGCACTAAATTCCATAATTATGTATGCATCCATAATTACGTAATTCCTTGCACAGTCCGCACAGTTTGTTTTATAATGTGTAGGGGATAGAGTTCGTTGGAAATCTTGAGATAACTTTGATTAGGTCAACACAAAAACACATAAGCACATAATTGTTCACTTGGTGATTAATTCGTTATCAGTTTGTTATTAATTATTATTAGCTTGCTGTCGATTTGAACATGGGTATTCAAAGTACACCAGGAATCCAGTCAATGGACTTCAACTAGCACTTCAAACATCCTCAAGAATCCTACCTTATAAAGATAGGACAATCTTATAAGGATTCAATTTCGTTTACAAGGAATCGTAACATTCGTATTAAAGCACGCAAAGGATCCAATTAAGGACTTTGATTCTGTGCTTTGAACATCTACAAGGATCTAACTATGAAGAAGATCTTATAAGGATTTGGAAATTCGTATAGCGGGAAGAGTTTAGGAATCTTGTACTAGGTATGCTATGACAACATACAAAGCATAGTGTTTATGAAATCAAGGTGCTAGATATGCTAAAACAACATATGTGTCACACCCCGACCACGTGGAACATACAAAACGTGGCGGAAATGTCGGGGAGTGTTGTAACAGAATTAATTGTTTCATAACCATGGCATACAAAGTTGTATTTTATTTATTAAACAAGGGTGTTACATTGTTTCAAACAGGAAATTAAAGAGTTCAGAACATAATTAAACATAGTCTATCTTATTTGAAAGTCTCTAAGGCACAGGTCCGCCCTAGTATCATGATCAACATCCTATGGAAAAGCACCTGAAAACACATGTGAAAATAGGTACGTCAGCATAAAAATGCCTGTGAGATACATAGGTTTGTGAAAATAGGATTCATGACTTGTATTTAAGAAATGTTTAGTCATGAACCTTGTAATTTGCTTTGTCTTGTAAATCATTTGAATAACAATAAGATCAGATGATATGTATAAGTAAATGTCAGGTTAAATAAATAACCATGTAAAAATGTGTTTGTATAAGATAAGTTGTTTGTAAATCAATGTCTTGTAAAAAGTATGTTATTTGTATAAAATGTTCTATGTCTCAATATTGAAATGATTCAAATAACGTTACGACATGTAATACCATACAAACACTTATATATAGGAAGTACCAGCGGCGTATCCACCATGCTTGTATCATATTACACACGCATCGTTACTTAATCACTTAATCAAACCGAACCAACCAATGTAAGAAGTCTATGTTTAAACCAATTGTCAAACATGTTATATGTCAAATGTAAATCATGTCAAATGTCTATGTCAAATATCCATGTCAAATGTCTATGTCAAATATCCATGTCAAATGTCTATGTCAAATATCCAGGTCAAATGTCTATGTCAAAATGTCATGTATGGCAAGTGATATGTCTCAACTAAACCATATGCACAAAAACAAAGTATTGAAGTAACACTTGGTTTAAATCAAAGCTATGTTTTGTGTAAATGCATGCAACTATTTAATATGAACATTTATGCGGTATTGTAAATATGCATACATCCAAGCCTTGTGACTGTGGTGATAAACCCTTTAAACAAATTAAAGGTCTATCTGTCTTATATATCATCGAATTCGGTCATTCCTTTCTGTCCCCTTTCCCTGGGATGTCCGGAACGGGAGTTGTCAATTCCTATGGTACCACTACCTACTAACGAACGGCGTAGCTAATGTTAATGAATGTATTGTCCCATGTAGACAAACCAAATGTCATAACAAAATGTAAGCATGTGAAAACGATGCACTAAGTATGTAATCAAATGAACATACGTAGCGTGAAAAGTCATGTAAAACGATGTACTAAGTAATGCACACAATGGGCACACCTAGCATGAAATGTAACGTAAAACAATGTACTAAGTAATGCACACAATGGGCACACCTAGCATAAGATGATATGAAATCATGTACTATAATGTACTAACGAACATAGCATGTATATGATGTGAAAACAGGAAAGCATGAAAGTAACAAGTAGGCACATGTGTTCCACCCCAAAACAGTTTAGAAAACAGTAAAAGAGGGGTCTATGTACTCACTTGGGATTGCTCAGATGTATAAAGATAATCACCAAGTAATGCTAGAGATCTCGGAATCAAACGGCACCTAATATAGGTAACTATGTTAATAACCGGACCTTAATCGGATGATTGGATAGAATGAGGTTTCGTAAACCAAACGAGTGTAGAGACTCGTGTCATTTGGTTTAACAAAGCCTACATGCTAAATGAAACTTAACATAATTGTTTACGACCCATTACGACCCGTTTAGGAAGCTTACGCTACTTTAACGCATCGTGCGCGTGAAACGCGTTCGGACCGCCTAACTAGTCCTATGACAAGTATTATATGCCTAAACATGTTACATAACCAGTTATGTGACAAAGGTTTAGGTTACATATGCTTAATTACCAATTATACATGAAAAGGGTATTCTGGTAATTTACCTAAGGCATATAAACTACCTATCATACAACTACTTAAACGATGTGACCATAGGGTATAACCTCGGAAGGTTATTCCCTACCTACTATGGTCACCTAATGTGTTTGGTCGGATCCTAATGATCGACCAAACTGGGTCGGGTTCGAAGGTATAGGCGATTTATTAGATCGCCTACCCTACGACCCTAGACAACGTGGTAATCAGTAGGCATAGTCCCAAGGGACTATGACCATCGTGATTACAATCACGTTGCGAAGTTCAAACGAACTTCGCATTGACCATTACTGGTCAACGCTGAAAGTCAAACAAAGTTTGACTTTCTGACTCGAAAAGCAGTAAAAAAATAAGGAAAAGAACGAAAGAATACTTACGAAGGGTCCCCGAATGCTAACCCAGATCAAAATAGCTCAGGTATGAAACGAAGGTTCCAACTTTGAGCCCAAATGATCAGATTTGTGGGTTTTTAAGCCAAAGGGGGGTGGGTATTTATAGTATTCGGTCCACCGTTAAGATCGTTTCATGGAAAACGTGCCTTAATCCCACCCGTACAAGTGTCGGGAAGTTGTGGTGCCTCAAAATGCTCACCACCATAAGGAATCAACACTTGGCAAGGGGTTAGGGAGTGCAAAACAGCTGCAACCAGCTGTCAAATACACTTAATCTGGTCCAGAAGGGGGCTCGCGTGACGCTAAGGCCCCTCGCGTCACGCTAGGCCCCTGTTTTGGCAGATTTTACAGAAATGGTCCCTGCACCTTGTTTAAGCGATTTTCGATGCGTTTGAACCCCGTTAACCTCATTTCAAGTATCTAAAATGAAGTTAAAGTATAGGGAACTCAAAATATGCTAAAAAATATCAAGGATGTCGGTTCGTTTGGCCGTACGATCGCGATGTTCGCTTAATTACGACGGAATGCGCACAAGCGCGAAAAACGATCCAAATGACGCGACGAATGGATTTTTCTTATGGCGAACACTAAAATATAATATAGTCATGCTTACATAAATTTTTTGGATGTCCGGATGTATTCAGAACGTAAGTTATGCGCGAAAATGCAAACTTGTGCACTTTTTGACACTTTTAGTCCCTGAATGATCCAAAAGTTTATTTTAGCACACCGAACCCCTCAAAGCCTATTTCTAAGCTATGTAAAGGATATTTAAGGTGTGTTTAACTTATGGTCATGTTCCGGAATGTTCGTTACAGTTCAAATTGACATACTTTCGCAGTTTGTCATATTTAGTCCCTGTAAGCGAATTAACTTGTTTTTGCCATACCAAAGCCTTCAAAACTTATTTCTAAGTTATTTAAAGGTTATTTAAGGTATGTTGAGTATATGTTGATGTTCCAGAGTATTTCTCGCATTAAACTGAGTACGTTTACGCACTAGTTTGCGTATAACTCTCCAGAAAGTGATATAGAGTTTGAAATTACATAAAAGTCAAAACATGAAAAATGTAAAACATAACAAAACAAACATTGTGATCAAATAACATTGTTTTATTGATAACAGAACTGTTCATAGTGATTACAAGCACAGTTGTTACAATATGAAACAGATGGATCCTTGAAATCATTGTGCTAAGCGTGCTAAGTCGGCGTGCGAAGCAGGGTGTTCTTGAAAATCGCGTGCTTCGTATGTTAAGGCAACATACGAGCAAAATTGTTTTTGAAAGCTATGCTAGGGATTGTTAAAAACATGATTTTGAAAACCCTTTTTTGTAATGCTTTTGAAATCACGTACTAAGTATATTAGGTAAACATTTTTATGAAATGTTTTAAAACCATGTGAGATGATTTTGAAAATATGTATGAGGTTTTCGAAAACATGCATAATCTTTTGAAATCGTATGCTGTGTAAAATATTGTGAAGTCGGGAGGACATGATATGTAAGACCAATCAAGGGCTTACGGAAGTACCCTTGGGTATCATATTAAGGATTTGAAGTGGTACTTTGGGTATTCGTCCAGAGTTGTAACTTGCGCCTTGTACTTCGTTTCCTTAGAAGAAACGAGTACTTAGGATTTTCGTGGTGATTGCAAGCGATCACAAAATGGAAGAATTTTGAGAGTAGTTTTGTCACACCCCGACCTCGTAAAACAACAAACCGCGGTGGAAACGTCGGGGAGTCGAGCAACAGAATTATTGTTTCACAACCATGGTATTTAAAGTTTCGTTTTATTTATAAACAAAGGGGGATACATTGTCTTAAAGCAAAGAAACAAAGAGTACATAACAAAGTTAAACTATTCTAGCTTCATTTTATGTCACTAAGACACATGTCCGCCTAAGTGTATCTTGTTCATTCCTATGCACCAGCTCCTGAAAACACATATGAAAATATGTACGTCAACATAAAAATGCCTGTGAGATACATAGGTTTTATTAAAATAGGATTCATGACTTATAAGTTTAAAGAGAATGCTTAACAAAAAGTAGTCATGAACTTATAAAAATGTTTTCTTTTATAAATCATACGAAAATCGATAAGTAATCAGATGATATAAAAGAATAATGCATAGACAAGTAAATGACCAAGTAAAAAAATGAGTTTGTATAAAACATGTTGTTTGTAAAACAATGTATCGTGAAGATATGTTATTTGTGTAAAATGTAATATGTCTAACTTGAAATGGATTAAATAATGCCACGATATGTAATATCATAAAAGCACTTATATATAGGAAGTACCAGCGGCGTATCCACCATGCTTTTATCATATTACACACGCCTCGTTATTTAAATCACTTACCCAAACAAACCACCAAAATGTCTTGTTTAAACCAATGTCAAGATGTTAATGTGTAAACAATGTCTATTGTCAAATGTAGATCATGTAATGTGTAATCAAATGTCATGTATGGCAAGTGAAATGTATCAACTAAACCATAGGTAAAATGCACAAAAAAAGGTATTGAAATAAATCATAGTTTAAATCAAAGTTATGTTTTGTAAAATAAATGCATGCTTTACTGATACAAACATCTATGCGGCATTGTAAAAATGCATACATTCAAGCCTTGCGACTGTGGCGACAAACCCTTGAACAAATTAAAGGTTTATCTAAATTATGTATATCGGATTCGGTCATTCCTTCCATCCAAACAAACCTAGGATTTTAGGAATGGGAGTTGTCAATTCCTATGGTACCACTACTTACTACCGAGCAGCATGGCCAATGTTAATGAACGTATTTTTGTCCCATTTAAACCAACCAAATGTCATACCATATGTAAGCATGTTATGTGAAAATAATGTACTAAGTATGCAATAAATGAACATACATAGCATGAATATAATGTAAAACAATGTGTACATATGCTGAAATGAACATATGAAACAAGTGTGTTTATAAAATCAATGTACTAGCATGTTAATAAAACATACATAGCAAAAACATGGATAAAATCATGTACTATATGTGTAGCAAGTATATGTTATGAAATCATGAAAAGCACGAAAGTAACAAGTAGGCACATGTGTTTCACCCCAAAATGTTTGAATAACAGTAAAAGAGGGGACTATGTACTCACTGGAGAATGCTTAGAAGTCTTTGAATAACACCCAAGCAATGTAAGAAGGATCACGGAATCAATCGGCACCTAATATAGGTAACTACGTTAATAAACTGGACCTAGATTGGAGGATCGGACAGAATGAGGTTTCGTAAACCAAATGAGTATAGGAACTCATGTAATATGGTTTAACAACACCTACATTCTAAAACAGAACCTATCCTAAGTGCTTATGACCCGTTATGACCCGTTTAAGTAGCTTATGCTACTTTAACGCGTCATTTGCGCAAAAGCGCAAACGAGTAGCCTAACTAGTCCTATGACAAGTATTATATGCCTTAACATGTTTAATAATCAGTTTACATGGCAAAAGTTAAGTTACATATGTTAAAAATGAAGTTATGCGCAAAAAGGGCATTTTGGTCATTTTTCCTAAGGCATACAATTACCTATCATACAACTAAGTAAACTATGTGACCATAAGGTATAACCTCGGAAGGTTATTCCCTATACAACTATGGTCACAAATATGTTTGGTCGGATCCTAATAATTCTATGCTACCAGCGCGAATTCGAGTCTCACCGGGTTAACTAGGACTAGAAATGCGGAATTTCTACGTGAATCAAGATCTAGAAAAGGAAGTTTTCCAATCACTGACTCAAACCCATTGTCAAATTCTACTCAGCGCAACGCAATATGGAGGTACTGATGGCAGAACGGCCCACTCAGGTCTTTCACAATAAAGTGATAGACGGAACTGCCATGAAACGACTTATTAGTCGATTTATTGATTTAATCATTTTGTTTTATTCTGATTGTATCTACATACCATTTTTCTATTTGGGTTGCTAACTCAACGGGGGTCGGGTTCGAAAGTCTAAGCGGTTGTTTAGACCGCTTATCTTACGACCCTATATAAGCACTAAACTAAAAGTGATGAGTTAAACATGTTAAAACATGTTTAACGAAGTTAGAAAACAAGTTTGATATCAAAACAAAGGGTTTTAATACCCAAGAATAGTTTGGTTGCAAAATACGCATGAATACACATTTTGACTGAAAATATGACTCGTCACTACGCCTAATCAACGTGGTAATCCGTAGGTATAGTCACAAGGGACTATAACCATCGTGATTACACTCACGTTGCGAAGTTCAAACGAACTTCGTGTTGACCAAAGACTGGTCAAAGCAGAAAGTCAAACACTGTTTGACTTTCATGCTTGAAATACATGAACAAGCATGAAGGAAACTTACAAAAGGTCCAAGCTATGAAGATTTGAACTCAAAATACTCAGGTATGAAACTTGAGAGCTTCAACTTAGAGCAAAATGAGAACAAAGGTGTGAAGAAGATGAAGTGGAAATTAGAAAAGTATACAAGTTACCCCCTTGTGTCATTAACCAAGTCAGAAGACCACTATCTTGTCACAAGTTACCCCCTTCAAATGTTAGAAAAGTACATCTTTAATCCTTTTATTGATTGACACTTATGTCATTAACCAAGTCAGAAGACCACTATCTTGTCACAACTTACAATATTTCTCATAAATGGCCACGTGCGTTTCTATACATGCTTGCCATCACAACTTGAATTATTTTTAAGTGAAACGACTTTTAAAATTATAAATGTTGTAAATTGGTTGTTACATTAATTTTAAGTGTCTTGAATCATCAAAATATAAATGCAATAGCCTGACACGTATATTTATTGTAACGAATATATGTACAAGCATTTATTTTAACTAGCATGATATGATCGTCTATGACTGTACAACTAGTACGGCTTAAGAAAATCATTTATGCTATTAAAAAGACATCCGTAAATCATTGTTTTTTCGAGATGATCAAAACGATATAAATACCAAAACGATATAAATACCATGGTCGCAGCACAGTACCACCGTGGAATAACCACATCAAAGACTTTGGTAAAACTTATACTCCTTATTTGAAGGCTCGGTTTGGTAGAAACTCATGTATTCATGCCGGTCCCTTACAAGGACTCGACTATTTACTTTGCTTTTTCAATACTACTAACATTTTTTAGCAGCTGCAATTAACAAAACGACTAGCATGGTTCAACACCATTCTGAAGTTCGAAGTTGCTTTCACATATTGTGAAGTATGGATGCATAAAACAAACTCCTCCTAAGGATAATGTTTCGGTACAATGCTTTCTGTATGCCAAACACTTTATTATAACTTACCTTGTCAAGTCATTCGCAGGTTTGGCCATACATTCAATCGGGAAAACGCGGCGAGCAATCCTCACGCACACCGATGAAGGCTTAAAAAGGTGCAAGACATAGAGCACGTAAGTCACCAGCAGGCGAATGCTCTTCTACATACGAGCACGCCGGTCTCCAAGCGAGTCTGTTGCTCTACAAACGAGCATCTCAGCCTCCATACGAGCCTGCTACTCTACATTTGAGCACGTAAGTCGCCATCCGCGCATGCTCCTTTACATATGAGCACGTAAGATGCCTCGCGCGCAAGCTCCTCTACATACGAGCACGTAAGTCGCTATACGCGCATGCTCCTTTACATATGAGCACGTAAGACGCCTCGCGCGCAAGCTCCTCTACATACGAGCACGTAAGTCGCTATACGCGCATGCTCCTTTACATATGAGCATGTAAGACGCCTCGCGCGCAAGCTCCTTTACATACGAGCATGTAAGTCGCCACACGCGCTTGCTCCTTTGCATATGAGCACGTAACCCACCACGCGTGAATACTCCCTTACATATCAGCACGTCGGCTGTCACACCCCGACCACGTAGAACATACAAAACGTGGCGGAAATGTCGGGGAGTGTTGTAACAGAATTAATGTTTCAAATCCATGGCAATTAAAGTTTCGTTTTATTAAACAAACATGAGAGTTTACATTGTTTTAAATAAGAACCAAAGAGTACATAACATAAATTAACTAGTCTTGCATCTTTTATTATCACTAAGGCCCCAGTTCGCCTAAGTGTATCTTGATAAGTCCTACGCATCATCACCTGAAAACACATGTGAAAATAGGTACGTCAGCATAAAAATGCCTGTGAGATACATAGGTTTTGTGAAAATTGGTTTCATGACTTATGTTTGAGAAAATGTTTAGTCATGAAACTTGTAATTTGCTTTGTTTTGTAAATCATTTGAAAAACGATAAGATCAGATGATATGTATAAATAAATGTAAGGTTAAATGAATAACCATGTAAAATGTGTTTGTATAAGATAAGTTGTTTGTAAAACAATGTCTTGTGAAAAGTATGTTATTTGTATAAAATGTTCTATGTCTCAAATTGAAATGATTCAAATAACGCTACGATATGTAATACCATACAAACACTTATATATAGGAAGTACCAGCGGCGTATCCACCATGCTTGTATCATATTACACACGCCTCGTTACTTAATCACTAACTCAAACCAAACCAAACCATGTAATGTGTAACCAAAATGATATGTATGGCTAGTGAAAGGCATCAACTAAACCATATGCACAAGAACATAATATTGAAGTAAAACTTGGTTTAAATCAAAGTTATGTCCTGTGGAAATGCATGATCAATGTAAATCATGTAATATGCATCCAAAATGTAAGCATGTGAAAACGATGCACTAAGTATGTAATCAAATGAACATACGTAGCGTGAAATGTAATGTAAAATGATGTACTAAGTAATGCACACAATTGGGCACACCTAGCATGAAATGTAATGAAATCATGTACTATAATGTACTAACGAACATAACAGGTATATGATGTGAAAAACAGGAAAGCACGAAAGTAACAAGTAGGCACATGTGTTCCACCCCAAAATGTTTGGAAAACAGTAAAAGAGGGGTCTATGTACTCACTTGAGATTGCTTAGTAGTCCTTGAGTAACAACCAAACAATGCTAGAGATCGCGGATATCAAACGGCACCTAATATAGGTAACTATGTTAATAACCGGACCTAAATCGGATGATCGGGTAGCATGAGGGTTCGTAAACCAAACGAGTATAGAGACTCGTGTCATATGGTTTAAAAAAGCCTACATACTAAATGAAACCTAACCTAAGTGCTTTCGACCCATTACGACCCGTTTAGGTAGCTTATGCTACTTTAACGCGTCGTTCGCGTGAAACGCGTTCAGAACGTCTAACTAGTCCTATGACAAGTGTTATATGCCTAAACATGTTACATAATCAGTTATGTGACAAAAGTTTAGGTTACATATGCTAAATTACCAATTATACATGAAAAGGGTATTCTGGTAATTTACCTAAGGCATATAAACTACCTATCATACAACTACTTAAACGATGTGACCATAAGGTATAACCTCGGAAGGTTATTCCCTATACACTATGGTCACCTAATGTATTTGGTCGGATCCTAATGATCGACCAAACTGGGTCGGGTTCGAAGGTATAAGCGATTTATTAGATCGCTTACCCTACGACCCTAGACAACGTGGTAATCAGTAGGCATAGTCCCAAGGGACTATAACCATCGTGATTACAATCACGTTGCGAAGTTCAAACGAACTTCGCATTGACCATAAGCTGGTCAACGCTGAAAGTCAAACAAAGTTTGACTTTCTGACTCGAAAAGCAATAAAATATGGAAAAGAACGAAAGAATACTTACGAAGGGTCCCCGAATGCTAATCTAGATCACAATAACTCAGGTATGAAACAATGGTTCCAACTTAGAGTCACTTAGATCAGATTCTAGTGGTTTTAGAAGCAATAGGGGTGGGGTATTTATAGTTTTCGGGTAACCGTTAAGATCGTTTGTCGAATATCGTGCCTTAATCGTATCCGTACAAGTGTCGGAAAGTTATGGTGCCTAAAAACCATCCTTATCAGCTGAATATGCAAGTGGGAAAGGTGTGGTTGTGGTTAAAACAGCTGGAAGTTGCTGACTGTTCGATATTATCTGATCAGAGAGTCTGACGCGGGCCGCCTAAGATTTAGGCTTGGGCTCACGCGGGCCGCCTAGCTCCTCAGATCAGAAAACAAGTTTCAGAATCTACAGTTTTGGTCCCTGCACGTGTTTAAACCCATTTCCGGCACTTCTAAGGCCCGTAAAGCCAACTTTAAGGCCCTAAAATGTTGCCTAAACATTGTGGACATGAAACATGCTCAAAAATATGCCGGAGGTTGGTTCGTTTGGCCGTACGAACGCGATGTTCGCTTAATTACGACGGAATGCGCATAAGCGCGAAAAACGATCCAAATGACGCGACGAATGGATTTTTCTTATGCCGAACACTAAAATAAAATATTTTAGTGCTTACATAAATTTTTGGATGTCCGGATGTATTCAGAACGTAAGTTATGCGCGAAAATGCAAACTTGTGCACTTTTTGACACTTTTAGTCCCTGAATGTCCCAAAAGTATATTTTAGCACACCGAACCCCTCAAAGCCTATTTCTAAGCTATGTAAAGGATATTTGTGGTATGTTTAACTTATGGTCATGTTCCGGAATGTCTGTTACAGTTCAAATTGGCATACTTTCGCAGTTTGTCAACTTTAGTCCCTGTAAGCGATTAAACTTTGATTTCACCACACCAAACCTTCCAAAACTTATATCTAAGTTATGTAAAGGTTATTTAAGGTATGTTAAGCCTATTTCACTATTCCGGAGTGTTCGTTGGATTAAACTGGTTATATCTACACATCAGAGCGCGTATAACCCTCCAGAAAGCGATTTAAAGCTTGAAATCGAACAAGAGTCGATATGTGCAAATGATACACATATTTTTACAAATCCCAAGTATGAAATACAATATTTCATTGGTTTGGAATTTGATTGATGGTTGGAGTGACACAGGTGTCACATCGGCCTACATACGAATTTGTTGTTATACATACGAGCATCTCAGTCTCCATGCTAGCCTGATGCTCCACACATGAGCACATAGGTCGTTGTACGTGCATGCTCCTTTGACATGAGCACGCCAGTCTCCAGGCGAGCTTACTGCTACACATGCAAGCACGTTAATCTCCATGCCGCCCTGCTGCTTTACATACGAGCGTGTGGGTTGCTCGCGTGCGCATGCTTAGCCATATATGAAAACGCTTACAAAACGTAAACTGTGCTACAAATGCACGCACCACTTTGGGTATACGCAAAAACACATTGGCTAAAATAAAGTTTTGCTTACACCTACAATCTTCAAGACAAGCCACATCCCCTTTCTTCGCGCCACATTGTTGTTGTGGCACACCGGAGGATTAGCGCAGGCTTGGGTTTCCACTTCATTATCCTGACGCAACTTTATGCCAATTCTCATTCGCGATAACCTGCTCAAAGTGGATTAACACGTGCAAATATTGTAGACAACACTTTGCACAGATTCAAAAACTATATATATACGTATGCTTTATGGCCTAAGACACGCGCACCATGCGAAGACACCAAAAGGTGAATATTTTACAATAGCCACACGACTGTGTGCGCACTACTAAAGCTGGGCCACACTCGAAAATCATCCGAAGGGAAGACACTCATCTAGTCCAGAATTCCACCCACTTGCCATCCGCGCGTGGGAGCAACACTGGACTAGGGGGGACCTGAAGGGGTATGGTCCCAAATGCTGCATCAGTCATACGCACGTTGGGCCCTAACCACACTCAACCGTTAAAAACTCAGCCAATTCCAAGACTCATGCACAAGACCTAACCACGTTCGCGCAACCATGACAAGCTCATGGCAATGCGCCAGTACAAATAGCAACTGCCTGCAACCAATCAGCGTGCGCCAGGTTTGCCCAACAAGTACCATGTAATATTCACCATTCCATTATCTCTACTCACAGCGAAAGACAGATGCAACAAGCATGGCCAGCAACTTTCCCGCACCCGGGCGACAGGTAAGCCTAAAACTCAATCTTTACTTTCGAGCACTCCTAACAAGTCTAGTACTCCTACCATGCTTGAACGTGGGAGCAGCACTAGACTGGGGGACTTGATGGGGTACGGTACTAAACCCGACCCAAGCGGTCGGACTGCCATTACTTGTTTCTTTTATATTAACTATTTATTATTGTTGCTGACTAACCCAACCGCGAGGCCCAACGCGATGTAGTTTACACTACTTTGGGCTGGGGCTTGTAGAGATAACCCCTAACTGGGCCTGGCCCATTGAGGTTAGGGGAGGCCCATATCCCCTATATAAAGAGGTGTTCACCTCATTATTAAGGAGGGAGAGATGGAGCCGCCACACTTTTTGTAGCTGGAAACAGGAGAATCTTCTCCTACCGGCAATCTCTACAGCTCCACTTTCTTCTCTTCTCCATTGCAGATCTAGGTTCAAGAGGAAGAACAAGGTGCGATTCTTCACCCCCTCAGAGAAAGCGGTCCAATCATCTCGGCGGTGATACCGTGTTTCTTCAGGTGGGTTTATATAGAGTTTGAAGAACCGTTAGGATTGTTCCTCGATAATTGAGCTTCGATCTGGACCGTACACGTAAGGAAAATGGTTTTGGAATACTAGGGGTGCCCCAAAACCATCATACGGTATTGCAAAAGTTACAATAAAGACCCTAAACTTCAAGTTAAAGGCTGAAAATAACCCTGCTGTTGCTGAAACATGTTTTCTGCCCAGATAGGGTGTTGGCATGCCACCACAGCAAGCCCAGATAGTGGTGGCATGACGCCACCACATGCCCAGTTTCAGAAAGTTTTGAATATTGACAGTTTTAGTCCCTGCAACACTATTAAGCCATTTTTGACGCGTTTAAACCCTGTTAACCCATTTTCAAGGCTCTACAAAGATGTTAAAGCATAGGGAACATGAAATATGATTAAAAACATCTCGTATGTCGGTTCGTTTGGTCGTACGGTTGCGTTATTCGGTTAATTATGACGGAAACTCGAACGGACGCAAAAACGATCCAAATTAAGCGACGAATGGTATTTTTTGCATCCCAATCATTAAAATAAGATATTATAATGATTACAAAAATTTTTGGGATGTCCAGATATGTTCAGAAAGTAAGATATGCGCGTAAATGCAAACTTATGCACTTTTGACGCTTTTAGTCCCTATTGATCAAAAAGTTTATTTTCGCATACCAAACCCCTCAAAGCCTATTTCTAAGCTATGTAAAGGATATTTAGGGTATGTTTAACTTATGATCATGTTCCGGAATGTTCATTACTATACAAATTGGCATAGTTTCGCAGTTTGACGTAAATAGTCCATGCGATCGAATAAACTTGATTTTGCCACACCAAAGCCTTCAAAACTTATTTCTAAGTTAATTAAAGGTTATTTAAGGTATGTTAAGCATATATTGATGTTTCAGAGTGTTTGTCTCATTAAACTGATTATGTTTATGCATCAGTTTGCGTATAACATTCCAGAAAACGATGTAGAGTTTGAAATTGAACAAAAATCAAAACATGCAAAATGTCAAACATAAATAAACAAACATTGGGGTCAAATCACATTGTTTTATTGATAATTGAACTATTCAGAGTTTGTACAATGATTACAAGCACAGATGTCATAGTCTCCCCTACTTGTGGAAATTTCGTCCCGAAATTTATTTAGAGGAAACTTGTGAGAAAAGATGTGGATATTTCGCCTTCATTTGATTCTCACATTCCCAAGTAAATTCTGGTCCACGTTTAGATTCCCAGCGAACTTTGAGAAGTGGAATGCGCTTGCGTTTGAGCCATTTGACTTCACGGTCCATGATTTCCACAGGCTTTTCAACAAAATGCATCGTGTCATCAACACGAATTTCGTCAAGTGGTATGTGGAGTTTCTCATCAGCCATACACTTCTTGAGATTGGACACGTGAAAGGTTGGATGTATATTTCCAAGTTCAGGAGGTAACTCAAGTCCGTAGGCTACCTTACCGATTCTTTCAACGATCTTGAATGGTCCAACATATCTAGGTGCAAGTTTTCCTGTTTTTCCAAATCTGATCACACCTTTCCAAGGTGAAACCTTGAGTAGAACGTGATCACCGACTTGAAATTCCAAGGGCTTGCGTCGTCGATCCGCGTAACTCTTTTGACGGCTTCGAGCTGTCTGAAGGTTATCACGAATTTTCTTAACCTTATTTGTCATCTCTAGAATGAGGTCAGGTCCAGTAAGCTGAGCCTCACCGATCTCATTCCAGCAGACTGGTGAACGGCATTTTTGACCATATAAAGCCTCGAAAGGAGCCATGTTGATGCTAGAGTGATAACTATTGTTGTAGGAGAATTCAATCAACGGAAGATACGAATCCCAACTACCACCAAAATCGATCACACAAGCTCTAAGCATATCCTCCAAAGTCTGGATTGTTCTTTCAGATTGGCCATCTGATTGCGGATGATAAGCTGTGCTCAAATTAAGTTGGGTCCCCATAGCAGATTGCATGGTTTTCCAAAAATGAGATGAGAATCGAGCATCTTTGTCAGATATAATGTTCAAGGGAACACTATGTCAGGATACAATCTCATCCACATAGATTTTAGCCAGCTTGTCGGCAGATAGATCCTCACGGATTGGCAAGAAATGCGCTGACTTTGTAAGACGATCAACAACTACCCAGATGGTGTCATGACCTCTCTTAGTGCGTGGAAGTTTGGTAATAAGATCCATAGCAATGTTTTCCCATTTCAAAACTGGAATTTCTGGTTGCTCCAATAATCAAGAGGGATATTGATGTTCAGCCTTAACCTTAAGACAAGTAAGGCATTTGAACACGTATAAGGCAATGTATTTCTTCATACCAGGCCACCAATACTGGGTTTGAAGATCCTTATACATTTTGTCTGCACCAGGATGAATAGAATAACGAGACTTATGAGCTTCATCCATAAGCAAGGTGTGGAGATTGTCTTGACTTGGGACCCACAAATGGTCCATGAAATAATACAATCCATCGTCTTTCAGTTCAATATCAGGCTTAATGTGACAGGGTAATTCCTTACCCATCAATCCTTGTGAAACGCAAGTATGTTGTGTGACATCTGTGTATTTTAACCCTTGTACTGTTCCGAACAACTTTGTGTTTAATGAAATATGACGTTTTAATTTCAATATTTGTTTAATTATTTGTGACATTAGTACGTTTTCAATCATTGTTCAATTCCGAACTCTCAAACATGTTCTGGAAGTGAAATCATAAACCGTTACGTAAACATAATCAGTTTAACGCGACGTACACTCCGGAACTGTGACATAAGCCAAACATACCCTAAATACCCTTTACATAACTTAGAAATAAGTTTCGAAGGATTCGGTATGGCAAAAACATGTTTATTCGAACTTTAGAACTATTTGCGACAAAACTGCGAAACAAACGTTGGTGACCGCCCGGATAATATTTAAATCCCAAAAATATTCTGTTATGATTAAAATTTTATTTTTAATCATGATCGTGTTGAAAAATAAATTAAAACGCTTAAAAACGTTATTTTTCAAGTTTAAGCGCGTACCGCGTATTACTGCGCAACACAGTGCTTATACAGCAAAACGCGGACAACGCAGCCAGTCTCGGCAACTGAAATTTATTTCAGTAATATTTTGGCGAGTTTATTTTTATAGAATAATAAAAATAATTTAGAACGCCATAAACCGGGATTTAAACGCTAGATAAAATACCCGGTATCCAGTAAAATACCTGTTTTTAACTAATTTACCATTCAAATTTTACACTTACCCCCCCCCATTGGAATTCACGGTCACATTAAGGTGACCCCACCAAAATATTTCCAAGATCTTATATGATCCTTCATGATATTTCTTGGATTTTATTTAGATATTACTTGGATTCACTTGGATATTATTTGATCTTGTTCTTTATATACTCCATCATTCCACACTTCACTCAACAAATTTTCCTCTCTCTCTCTCCCTCACCCAAACCGTAACCTCACCACCATCACCATTATCATCTTCTTCAACTTTGTTCTTCAAGATCCAACTCCATTTCAAGCAAATTTCAAGTTGGTGTGAAGATCCAAAGGAGTTTCCAAGGTTCTTTCAAGTGATTTCAAGCTCCCTATCATCAAAATCTCATCCAAAAACTTACTTGAATCTTGAAGGTATAAAGTTTATGTTTAAATCATACTCTTTATTTTTGGTTGTTCTTGATGATTGGTGTCACACCCCGACCACGTAGAACATACAAAACGTGGCGGAAACATCGGGGAGTGTTGTAACATAATTAATTGTTTCAAATCCATGGCAATTGAAGTTTCGTTTTATTGATTAAAAGTGTTACAATGTCTTTAAACAAGAAATAAAGAGTACATAACAAAATTTAACTAGTTCTTGTCTCGTTTTAAGTCACTAAGGCACAGGTCCGCCTAAGTATGTCTTGATAAGTCCTATGCATCATCTCCTGAAAACACATGTGAAAATAGGTACGTCAGCATAAAAATGCCTGTGAGATACATAGGTTTTGTGAAAATAGGATTCATGACTTATGTTTGAGAAAATGTTTAGTCATGAACCTTGTAATTTGCTTTGTCTTGTAAATCATTTGGAAAACGATAAGATCAGATGATATGTATAAATAAATGTAGGGTTAAATGAATAACCATGTAAAATGAGTTTGTATAAGATAAGTTGTTTGTAAAACAATGTCTTGTGAAAAGTATGTTATTTGTATAAAATGTTATATGTCTCAAATTGAAATGATTCAAATAACGCTACGACATGTAATACCATACAAACACTTATATATAGGAAGTACCAGCGGCGTATCCACCATGCTTGTATCATATTACACACGCCTCGTTACTTAAATCACTTACTCAAACCAAACCATCAAGATGTAATGTTTAACAATTGTAGAAATGTTTATGTATGGTCAAATACGGTTCACATGGTTCACAGATACAAACGGTTCACAGATACAAACGGTTCACAGATACAAACGGTTCACAGATATAAACGGTTCACAGATACAAACGGTTCACAGATACAAACGGTTCACAGAAACAAACGGTTCACAGAGTCAAATAGTTATAAACGGTTCAAAATGTAATATACTGTGTTCATATGCTGGATGAGCATATGCAACAAATTGTAATGTAAAACAGTGTACTAAGTATGCACGTAATGGACATACATAGCATAAATGTAATGTAAAACAATGTACTAAGTATGCACACAATGGTCATACATAGCATAAACACAATGAAATCATGTACTATAATGTACTAACGAACATAGCAGGTATATGATGTCAAAGCAGGAAAGCATGAAAGTAACAAGTAGGCACATGTGTTCCACCCCAAAACAGTTTGGAAAACAGTAAAAGAGGGGTCTATGTACTCACTTGAGATTGCTCAGAAGTCCTAAGATAACCACCAAGCAATGCTAGAGATCACGGAATATCAAACGGCACCTAATATAGGTAACTATGTTAATAAACCGGACCTAAATCGGAGGATCGGATAGAATGAGGGTTCGTAAACCAAACGAGTATAGAGCCTCGTGTCACATGGTTTAACAAAGCCTTCATACTAAATGAAACCTAACCTAAGTGTTTTCGACCCATCACGACCCATTAAGGTAGCTTATGCTACTTTAACGCGTCGTGCGCGCAAAAGCACACTCGAGACGTCTAACTAGTCCTATGACAAGTGTTATATGCCTAAACATGTTACATAATCAGTTATGTGACAAATGTTTAGGTTACATATGCTTAATTACCAATTATACATGAAAAGGGTATTCTGGTAATTTACCTAAGGCATATAAACTACCTATCATACAACTACTTAAACGAAGCGACCATAAGGTATAACCTCGGAAGGTTATTCCCTATATACTATGGTCACCTAATGTGTTTGGTCGGATCCTAATGATCGACCAAATGGGTCGGGTTCGAAGGTATAAGCGATTTATTAGATCGCTTACCCTACGACCTTATACAACGTGGTAATCAGTAGGCATAGTCCCAAGGGACTACAACCAACGTGATTACACTCACGTTTGCGAAGTTCAAACGAACTTTGCATTGACCATAAACTGGTCAACGCAGAAAGTCAAACAAAGTTTGACTTTCAGACTCGAAAAGACTCGAAAAGCAATAAAAGAACGAAGGAATACTTACGAAGGGTCCCCGAATGCTAATCTAGATCAAAATAGCTCAGGTATGAAACAAAGGTTTCAACTTAGAGCACAAATGATCAGATTCTTGTGAGAAATGATGTGAAGTGGGTTGGGTATTTATAGTATTCGGGTAACCGTTAAGATCGTTTCATGGAAACCGTGCTCGAATCTTGTGCGTACACTTGTTGGAAAGTTATGGTGGCTAAAAATGATCCCCCATGAGCTGAAAGGGCAAGTTAGAATGTGTGGGTGTGGATTAAACAGCTGGAATCAGCTGACTAATCGATCTTATCTGTTCTGGAAGGCTGACGCGGCCCGCTTCAGGATACACCAAAACTAATGCGGGCCGCATGGGGGTTCTGATCAGAAAATAAGTTTCAAAAACGACAGTTTAGGTCCCTGTTGTGTATTTAAGCCATTCCCGACACTTCCAAGGCCCGTAAAGCCAACTTTAAGGCCCTAAAATGATGCCTAAATATTGTGGACATGAAACATGCTCAAAAATATGTCGGATGTCAGTTCGTTTGGTCGTACGAACGCGATGTTCGCTTAATTACGACGGAATGCGCACAAGCGCGAAAAACGATCCAAAATGCGTGACGAATGGATTTTTCTTATGCCAAACACTAAAGTAAAATGTTTTAGTGCTTACATAAATTTTTGGATGTCCGGATGTATTCAGAACGTAAGTTATGCGCGAAAATGCAAACTTGTGCACTTTTTGACACTTTTAGTCCCTGAATGAGCCAAAAGTATATTTTAGCACACCGAACCCCTCAAAGCCTATTTCTAAGCTATGTAAAGGATATTTGTGGTATGTTTAACTTATGGTCATGTTCCGGAATGTCTGTTACAGTTCAAATTGGCATACTTTCGCAGTTTGTCAACTTTAGTCCCTGTAAGCGATTTAACTTGATTTTGCCATACCAAAGCCTTCAAAACTTATTTCTAAGTTATGTAAAGGTTATTTAAGGTATGTTAATCCTATTTCACTATTCCGGAGTGTTCGTTGCATTAAACTGGTTATATTTACGCATCAGTGCGCGTATAACCCTCCAGAAAGCGATTTAAAGCTTGAAATCGAACAAGAGTTGATATGTGTAAATGATACACATATTTTTACAAATCCCAAGTATGAAATACAATATTTCATTGGTTTGGCATTTGTTTGATGGTTGAAGTGACACAGGTGTCACAGTCTCCCCTACTTTAGGAAATTTCGTCCCGAAATTTATTCGTAGGAGTCTATTTGTGACTTTGTGTCAAATAACCACCAGAGATATGTAAGGCATAATCCTGTTATTTCCTTAACGGACATTCTTCAGAATGAAAATGAACAGACGGAGTCATTTTCCTCAACGAGTATTCTTCAGAAGAGGAAATGAAGGAATAAACAAACGGGGATTCATTTCCTCAACGGGAAATCTTCAGAAACGTAAAATGAACTTACGGAGTCATTTTCAATGGGTGCTTCATCAGAAATGGAAATGAAAAGGAGAAACAAACGGATATTCATTTCCTCAACGGATAAATCTTCAGAAACGAAAATGAACAAACGGAGTCATTTTCAACGGGTGCTTCCTTAGAAACGGAAATGAAAATGATAGACAAACGGATATTCATTTCCTCAACGGACAATCTTCAGAAACGAAAATGAACAAACGGAGTCATTTTCAACGGGTGCTTCCTTAGAAACGGAAATGAAAATGATAGACAAACGGATATTCATTTCCTCAACGGACAAATCTTCAGAAACGAAAATGAACAAACGGAGTCATTTTCAACGGGTGCTTCCTCAGAAACGGAAATGAAAATGATAGACAAACGGATATTCATTTCCTCAACGGACAATCTTCAGAAACGAAAATGAACAAACGGAGTCATTTTCAACGGGTGCTTCCTTAGAAACGGAAATGAAAATGATAGACAAACGGATATTCATTTCCTCAACGGACAATCTTCAGAAACGAAAATGAACAAACGGAGTCATTTTCAACGGGTGCTTCCTTAGAAACGGAAATGAAAATGATAGACAAACGGATATTCATTTCCTCAACGGACAATCTTCAGAAACGAAAATGAACAAACGGAGTCATTTTCAACGGGTGCTTCCTCAGAAACGAAAATGAATAGAGTTAACTTCTAGGCACATGACAAAGCTCGTTGTGGTTTCTGTGCACTAAATTCCATAATTATGTATGCATCCATAATTACGTAATTCCTTGCACAGTCCGCACAGTTTGTCTTGTAATGTTCATAAGCACGTAATCACATAGTTGTTTAACTTGGTTATTAATTTGTTATCGATGGAGAACGGATATGGAAACCAGTCGATGGACTTCCATGTCCTCTGGGATCTATCTGAAGAGATAGGAAGATCTCCCAAAAATTCGATTTTGTTTTCAAAGAAACGTAATAGTCGAATTAAGGAACACAACAATTTTAGGATTCACGAAAATACCCTTAGGTACCCTATTGAGGATTTATAGTGGTACTTTGGGTATTCGTTCAGTGTTGTAACTTGCGCCTTGTACTTCGTTTCCTTAGAAGAAACAGGTACTTAGGAATTTCGTGGAAATTACAAGAGATCATAAAGTGGAAGAAAGTTTGGGGGTAGTCTGTCCTTCAAGGAATACGGTTCCTTGATTGTCGGTATTGTAGGGGATATGTTGTTTATGCATACAACCACATAAATACATTGCAATGTAAATAAAAGATTTATTTATTAACAATGATAACAACCGTTTCATGGACCTTGACAACAAAAGAAAATAATACATAAGACATGATTATTTCTAAACGGTGTTGTCTTCTAGTCGGTCAGATGCTCATCCCTGTGTTGGATTTGCATTAGCAAGCTTTGGGCAATTTCTTCGGAAATGACCCATCTAGCCACAGTTGAAGCAAGAACCTGGTAGAAAACGACCTTGAGCGGTATTGTTGCCAGCTTGGTTTGGTGCAGCTGCAGCTGGGCAGACTCTTGCTGTATGGCCTATAAGCCCACAAGTTTGGCATTTGCGGCACTTTACATTGGCATGATGATGGAGGCTACATTGGTTGCACAAGGGTGCAGTTCCATTGTATGGCTTCCTAGCAGGGGGTTGAGCTGGTTGGTTGGGGACGGCTTGATCATTGTGAGTAACCATGGCGAAGTTCTGAGAAGCCTTTCGCTTCTTTGACTTTTTAGGGGATCCAATCTGTTCATCCATGGTCTTTGATTCCTCGCTTGGGTTCGATTCCTCGACCGGTTTCTTGTCACCTTTTCGGAAAAGTTTACCTTTCCTGATCTTTGATTCAGTCAAGGTTGCAGATAGCTCAATGGCCTGTCTAACTGTAGTAGGGTTGCTGCCAGTCACAATGTCTTGTATTGAGTCAGGGAGGCCATCAATGTACTTTTCTATTGCCTTATCCAAAGGCGTGACCATGTTTGGGCATAACAGACTCAACTCCTCATAACGGCCCGTGTAGGCTCGATGCTCACCGCTGTCTTGCTCAAGATTGTCGAATTCCCTTTCCAATACCCTGATCTCGTGACGAGGATAGAATTCCTTCATCATAAGGGCCCTAAGTTCAGCCCATGTCTGTGCTAGAGCAACTTCTGCACCACGATCTCTCATAACCCCGTTCCACCACGTAAGGGCTCTCTTCTGAAACCCACTCGAAGCAAACTCGACCTTGCGATTGTCAGGACACTGCACGTGGCGGAAAGTATTCTCAATGCTCTCGAACCATTGAAGAAGCCCAGTCGCTCCCTCAGAACCACTAAACTTGAGTGGTTTCGCCGAGTTAAAACACTTGAAATTGCATGGACCATTGTTGTTGTTGTTGGCTTGATTCCATTGAGCAAAGAGGTTTGGGAATTGAGCAGCCATTTGCTGCGCAATGATTTCTGCCAATTCGGCAGTCGCTATCTGGCTTTCGCGTCGAGGAGGCATTCTAAAAGAGGAAACATGAAATGAAACGAGTGAGAGAATTAGACGAAAAGAATGAGATGAACAAATCTGATGAAAGCAAGGATAGTGGTCATTTGTTTGTTACTACAAAGCAACAAACGACCCCGGTGATTAATCAAAGTAAATAGGTCAAAAATAATATATCGCGAAGACATGCTCGCCTATAAGTGAACACTCATCCCAAGAATTCCCAGGTAAGCACAACTGGTCTCGCGTCTGATGAGATGTATACGAAGTGCTTGCCTAGACAGAAAACCCAGAATACAGGCATTCACCCTTCCAGTTTGCACGTGTTCACATTATTTAAAACCCAAAACCTTGACGAGATTTTGAAAACTCAAAGGGGGTTCAAAACCATATAACTGAGAGTTCAAAACCTTACAATAGAGGGTTCAAAACCTAGTAATCAATCATCCTAGAACAGATGATTAGTTTTCAAAGCGGTTTCGAAAATTATGTTCTTGTTGTGGTAGTCGCCTAAGGATAGGTGACGGTATTGTTTTATGACTAAACGCAAGTAAACTCGCGTTAGGGTCCTAGAAAGGTTATAGACTAGGTTAAAGCATTACTAATAACCTAATTCCCTATAACCATTGGCTCTGATACCATCTTTTCTGTCACACCCCGACCACGTAGAACATACAAAACGTGGCGGAAACATCGGGGAGTGTTGTAACAGAATTAATTGTTTCAAATCCATGGCAATTGAAGTTTCATTTTATTGATTAAAAGTGTTACAATGTCTTTAAACAAGAAATAAAGAGTACATAACAAAATTTAACTAGTTCTTGTCTCGTTTTAAGTCACTAAGGCACAGGTCCGCCTAAGTATGTCTTGATAAGTCCTATGCATCATCTCCTGAAAACACATGTGAAAATAGGTACGTCAGCATAAAAATGCCTGTGAGATACATAGGTTTTGTGAAAATAGGATTCATGACTTATGTTTGAGAAAATGTTTAGTCATGAACCTTGTAATTTGCTTTGTCTTGTAAATCATTTGGAAAACGATAAGATCAGATGATATGTATAAATAAATGTAGGGTTAAATGAATAACCATGTAAAATGAGTTTGTATAAGATAAGTTGTTTGTAAAACAATGTCTTGTGAAAAGTATGTTATTTGTATAAAATGTTATATGTCTCAAATTGAAATGATTCAAATAACGCTACGACATGTAATACCATACAAACACTTATATATAGGAAGTACCAGCGGCGTATCCACCATGCTTGTATCATATTACACACGCCTCGTTACTTAAATCACTTACTCAAACCAAACCATCAAGATGTAATGTTTAACAATTGTAGAAATGTTTATGTATGGTCAAATACGGTTCAAACGGTTCACAGATACAAACGGTTCACAGATACAAACGGTTCACAGATATAAACGGTTCACAGATACAAACGGTTCACAGATACAAACGGTTCACAGAAACAAACGGTTCACAGAGTCAAATAGTTATAAACGGTTCAAAATGTAAAATACTGTGTTCATATGCTGGATGAGCATATGCAACAAATTGTAATGTAAAACAATGTACTAAGTATGCACGTAATGGACATACATAGCATAAATGTAATGTAAAACAATGTACTAAGTATGCACACAATGGTCATACATAGCATAAACACAATGAAATCATGTACTATAATGTACTAACGAACATAGCAGGTATATGATGTCAAAGCAGGAAAGCATGAAAGTAACAAGTAGGCACATGTGTTCCACCCCAAAACAGTTTGGAAAACAGTAAAAGAGGGGTCTATGTACTCACTTGAGATTGCTCAGAAGTCCTAAGATAACCACCAAGCAATGCTAGAGATCACGGAATATCAAACGACACCTAATATAGGTAACTATATTAATAAACCGGACCTAAATCGGAGGATCGGATAGAATGAGGGTTCGTAAACCAAACGAGTATAGAGCCTCGTGTCACATGGTTTAACAAAGCCTTCATACTAAATGAAACCTAACCTAAGTGTTTTCGACCCATCGCAACCCATTAAGGTAGCTTATGCTACTTTAACGCGTCGTGCGCGCAAAAGCACACTCGAGACGTCTAACTAGTCCTATGACAAGTGTTATATGCCTAAACATGTTACATAATCAGTTATGTGACAAATGTTTAGGTTACATATGCTTAATTACCAATTATACATGAAAAGGGTATTCTGGTAATTTACCTAAGGCATATAAACTACCTATCATACAACTACTTAAACGAAGCGACCATAAGGTATAACCTCGGAAGGTTATTCCCTATATACTATGGTCACCTAATGTGTTTGGTCGGATCCTAATGATCGACCAAATGGGTCGGGTTCGAAGGTATAAGCGATTTATTAGATCGCTTACCCTACGACCCTATACAACGTGGTAATCAGTAGGCATAGTCCTAAGGGACTACAACCAACGTGATTACACTCACGTTTGCGAAGTTCAAACGAACTTCGCATTGACCATAAACTGGTCAACGCAGAAAGTCAAACAAAGTTTGACTTTCAGACTCGAAAAGACTCGAAAAGCAATAAAAGAACGAAGGAATACTTACGAAGGGTCCCCGAATGCTAATCTAGATCAAAATAGCTCAGGTATGAAACAAAGGTTTCAACTTAGAGCACAAATGATCAGATTCTTGTAAGAAATGATGTGAAGTGGGTTGGGTATTTATAGTATTCGGGTAACCGTTAAGATCGTTTCATGGAAACCGTGCTCGAATCTTGTGCGTACACTTGTTGGAAAGTTATGGTGGCTAAAAATGATCCCCCATGAGCTGAAAGGGCAAGTTAGAATGTGTGGGTGTGGATTAAACAGCTGGAATCAGCTGACTAATCGATCTTATCTGTTCTGGAAGGCTGACGCGGCCCGCTTCAGGATACACCAAAACTAATGCGGGCCGCATGGGGGTTCTGATCAGAAAATAAGTTTTAAAAATGACAGTTTAGGTCCCTGTTGTGTATTTAAGCCATTCCCGACACTTCCAAGGCCCGTAAAGCCAACTTTAAGGCCCTAAAATGATGCCTAAATATTGTGGACATGAAACATGCTCAAAAATATGTCGGATGTCAGTTCGTTTGGTCGTACGAACACGATGTTCGCTTAATTACGACGGAATGCGCACAAGCGCGAAAAACGATCCAAAATGCGTGACGAATGGATTTTTCTTATGCCAAACACTAAATTAAAATGTTTTAGTGCTTACATAAATTTTTGGATGTCCGGATGTATTCAGAACGTAAGTTATGCGCGAAAATGCAAACTTGTGCACTTTTTGACACTTTTAGTCCCTGAATGAGCCAAAAGTATATTTTAGCACACCGAACCCCTCAAAGCCTATTTCTAAGCTATGTAAAGGATATCTGTGGTATGTTTAACTTATGGTCATGTTCCGAAATGTCTGTTACAGTTCAAATTGGCATACTTTCGCAGTTTGTCAACTTTAGTCCCTGTAAGCGATTTAACTTGATTTTGCCATACCAAAGCCTTCAAAACTTATTTCTAAGTTATGTAAAGGTTATTTAAGGTATGTTAATCCTATTTCACTATTCCAGAGTGTTCGTTACATTAAACTGGTTATATTTACGCATCAGTGCGCGTATAACCCTCCAGAAAGCGATTTAAAGCTTGAAATCGAACAAGAGTTGATATGTGTAAATGATACACATATTTTTACAAATCCCAAGTATGAAATACAATATTTCATTGGTTTGGCATTTGTTTGATGGTTGAAGTGACACAGGTGTCACAATTGGAAGTTTCTCTTGAATCTTGGAATTTTTCACAAACTTGAAATCTAAAAAGAAATGGGTCTTGATACAAAATAAAAAATGGTGATATATGTGTGTGTATAAAACCGTACATATATATATGTGTGTATGAGCTTTGAAGTTTGATTTCTTGATATATACTTGTTTAGGGTGTTTGCTTGCATGAACAAGATTATGTACAAATATGTTAGAGATATAAAGGAGTGATTGAATCATGAGTTATACTTTGGAATAATGTTAGTATTTTGACATATAAATGGCTAAAAATTTATTAGACATATTTGAGAATTTTTAACTTGTTGCTTATTCTTGGATGATAGTTAAAATGCAAGTGTTGGATGATTTGTGAATGATATGATAAATGTTCCATTAAATCAGCAAGTAAATATGAACAAATTACATATTTGTTGCATCTAAACTCATATGAAATAATGATGATATGATAGTGTGCTTTAGACACTTGTACATGAGAATACATGTTGATTTAAAGCTCAAGAAATGATAAAAAATGATTGTATGACAAAAATGTTTTAGAACAGATTATAAACACTAAAAATAACATTATTTGGTATATTATAATGGCATGAAACTTTGTCATAGGTTTGATAGCTTTGCATGTTGTACATATAGCTTAGAAAGTGGTAAAATATGTGAAATTTGCATGATTTATGTGCTTTATTTGAGACCTGTGATGGGATTTTAACATGTTTATCAAAGTAATTTCATCCATATGAAATAAAAACGCAGCGGAAAATAAGTTTAAAACATGTTACTTTTATAAGATATAAAACCATTTTTATGCAAAATCCCAAAACCCGGATCCATATATGAAGATGCATACTATCATATACAACCATAGGATGTTTAGAAAACTACCTTCCATGGAGTAATGGATGTGAAGAAGATGATGATTCTTGAAATGGTTGTCTTCAAGGGTAGAAGACCTCAAGCTTGTATACCCCAAGCTTCCAACAAACACCTCATGTTAGCTAGGATTTCTACACTTATGAACTCACTAGAAAACCCTCTTGAAGACCATCATATGGCCGAAAATTAGAGGACCTTTTGTTGAGTTCTTGCACTTGTTGTATGAACTTGAAACTCACCAATAGATCAACCATACATGACCCAATTTTTAGAGAGTCTTACACTTGATTTCTCAACTTGAAAAACTCTCTTGGATGAGCATCATGAGGACGAAAATTGGCAGCCATTTTCAGCCATGTTCATCAAGTTTACTACTTCAAATCTTTATAAAATATGTGAGAGAATAGCCACACCCTTTGCCCAATCAAGTGCCATCTAGTTATGACAATTGCATGCATGTTCATAGGACCATATTCTCACCCAATCAAGTTCCTCCTACACATGCAAGTAATTTTATTGGCCACTTTTTGTCTTGGGAAGGGGGGGGGGGGGCGGCCTAGCCTTTATTTTTATAAAAAAATATTCAAATCTTTTATAAAATATAAGTCTTTGTTTATTTTATAACCTTTTATAAAATATAACATCATATGTTATAAGACTTATGCTATTTTTATTATGTTATTTAACCCATTAAATAACAAAATAAAATACTCTCTCAAAAATAAATTATCCATATAATTTATTAGTTTGTCAAGTGCAATTATTTAGAAAACCAATTTCTAAATATTCTAAGTGTTGATATTTATTTATTTGATCATATCATAAATAAATATTGTAAGTGTTTGTCTAGCTTGTTATTGGGTATGACTCGACTTGGATCATAAGGTACTAGCCACATCAATTTAATATGTGTCTTGGGCATACAGAGTCCAACAATCTCCCACTTGCACAAGATACATAGAAGATTGATGCAAGTAGTAAATGACGCCTAACTACGGTTTACTACCCCTAATACGTATGACTATATGTGCCATTCAATAACATCATCCTCTTCAAGTCCCTTACTTGAAATGATTTAGGTGAATCTATCATTTATCCTTTATTTACAGATGTCATGTCAAATCCAGAGACACAGAGTGATCACTCTCTGTTGATTTAACTTTAGCAGGCCTTAGACATCTTACTCTCAACGAATAAGAGGAACAAATCCCATCTTGACTACATACGTCTCTCACAATCACCTTGTACCACACCTGAGCTTAGCCTTATGTACTGTCATATTACTGACAGCGAAGAAATAAGTCAAGGCATAATATTTGGTGAATATCAAGACCCAATATGTATCTCAGGTCTGAGGATACTATGATATTCTCCTTTACTCAAATTTACTTATGATCAATCACAAATGATTCCATGCAGTAATATTTGAGAGCGAGTCAATCCAATATTTGTATCCCACAAATATCTATGAACCTTGGCAGCAACGCCTTGCTCTATATTCATACTTCATGAATATCTACCAATCCAAGTTCATAATAGTCTTACATTCATATTTGTTCCCACAAGTATGATCGACTACGGACATTTAGAATAAGTAACTTATTCACGGATTTAAACATGCTAAAAATGGAACATAACTCAACATACCATAAAGAGTTATAATAACAATTGTTCCAATATCCAAATATAAAATAGATCAAATCCAATCACTAGAATATCGAAGTCCTAAGGCACAAGTATGACCCTTTCATGCTTTGCCCATTCAAGGAGCTTCGTGAGTGGATCCGCAATATTTTGATCAGTGTGAACTTTGCGAATACATGTCTTTCTCTTTTTCAACTTCATCCCTTATGTAGTTGAAACTCCGCTCAATGTGCCTAGTCTTTCGATGTACACGAGGTTCCTTGATTTAAGCAATCGCACCATCGTTATCACAAAGATCTCTAGGGGTCCTGAATGGTAGGGACTACCCCTAGATCGGCAATAATTCATGTAACAACTGTGCTTGTAATCACTATGAACAGTTCTGTTATCAATAAAACAATGTTATTTGATCACAATGTTTGTTTTGTTATGTTTAACATTTTTCATGTTTTGACTTTTGTTCAATTTCAAACTCTATAGCACTTTCTGGAGAGTTATACGCAAACTAGTGCGTAAACGTACTCAGTTTAATGCGAGAAATACTCTGGAACATCAACATATGCTCAACATACCTTAAATAACCTTTAAATAACTTAGAAATAAGTTTTGAAGACTTTGGTATGGCAAAAACAAGTTAATTCGCTTACAAGGACTAAATATGACAAACTGCGAAAGTATGTCAATTTGAACTGTAACGAACATTCCGGAACATGACCATAAGTTAAACACACCTTAAATATCCTTTACATAGCTTAGAAATAGGCTTTGAGGGGTTCGGTGTGCTAAAATAAACTTTTGGGACATTCAGGGACTAAAAGTGTCAAAAAGTGCACAAGTTTGCATTTTCGCGCATAACTTACGTTCTGAATACATCCGGACATCCAAAAATTTATGTGAGCATGACTATATTATATTTTAGTGTTCGCCTTAAGAAAAATCCATTCGTTGCGTCATTTGGATCGTTTTTCGCGCTTTTACGCATTCCGTCGTAATTAAGCGAACATCGCGTTCGTACGACCAAACGAACCATCATCCGACATATTTTTGAACATGTTTCATGTCCACAATGTTTAGGCAACATTTTAGGGCCTTAAAGTTGGCTTTACGGGCCTTAGAAGTGTCAGAAATGGCCTTAAACACGTGCAGGGACCTAAACTGTCATTTTTGAAAGTTGTTTCTGATCTGACATGCTCAGGCGGCCCGCATTGTGTTTGGCTGATCCTAAAGCGGGCCGCTTCCCACCTTCTGACCAGATTAAATGTTTTTAATCACAAGTTGCAGCCATTTAATCCTCCACCACATGTTCTAAACTTGCTTAGTCATTAGATAAGGATCATATTTAGCTTCCACAACATTGTGACAAGTGTATGGACTAGATCTTTTCCCCTTTTCCAAGAAACGATCCCAACGGTTCACCGAAAACTATAAATACCCCACCCCCTTTGGCTTAAAAACCCACAAGAATTCTGATTTTAGAGCTCTAAGTTGAAACCATTGTTTCATACCTGAGTTCTTAGATCGGGATTAGCATTCGGGGACCCTGGGTTAGTATTCTTTCGTTCTTTTCCTTATTTTTACTGCTTTTCGAGTCCGAAAGTCAAACTTTGTTTGACTTTCAGCGTTGACCAGTAATGGTCAATGCGAAGTTCGGTTGAACTTCGCAACGTGATTGTAATCACGATGGTCATAGTCCCTTGGGACTATGCCTACTGATTACCACGTTGTCTAGGGTCGTAGGGTAGGCGATCTAATAAATCGCCTATACCTTCGAACCCGACCCAGTTTGGTCGATCATTAGGATCCGACCAAATACATTAGGTGACCATAGTAGGTAGGGAATAACCTTCCGAGGTTATACCCTATGGTCACATCGTTTAAGTAGTTGTATGATAGGTAGTTTATATGCCTTAGGTAAATTACCAGAATACCCTTTTCATATATAATTGGTAATTAAGCATATGTAACCTAAACTTTTGTCACATAACTGATTATGTAACACGTTTAGGCATATAACACTTGTCATAGGACTAGTTAGGCGGTCCGAACGCGTTTCACGCGCACGATGCGTTAAAGTAGCATAAGCTACCTAAACGGATCATAACGGGTCAATAAGACTTAGGTTAAGTTTCTTTTAGTATGTAGACTTTGTTAAACCATGTCACGTGAGTTCCTACACTCATTTGGTTTACAAACCCTAATGCTACTCAGTCTTCCGATATAGGTCCGGTTATTAACATAGTTACCTATATTAGGTGCCGTTTGATTCCGAGATCTCTAGCATTACTTGGTGATTATCTTTAGACATCTGAGCAATCTCAAGTGAGTACATAGACCCCTCTTTTACTGTTTTCCAAACTGTTTTGGGGTGGAACACATGTGCCTACTTATTACTTCCATGCTTTCCTGTTTTCACATCATATACATGCTATATTCGTTAGTACATTATAGTACATGATTTCATTTCATCTTATGCTAGGTGTGCCCATTGTGTGCATTACTTAGTACATTGTTTTACATGACATTTCCTGCTAGGTGTGCCCATTGTGTGCATTACTTAGTACATCGTTTTACATGACATTTCCTGCTAGGTGTGCCCATTGTGTGCATTACTTAGTACATCGTTTTACATGACATTTCACGCTATGTATGTTCATTTGATTACATACTTAGTGCATTATTTTCACATGCTTACATTGTGGTATGACATTTGGTTTGTTTACATGGGACAATACATTCATTAACACCGATCATGCCGTTCGTTAGTAGGTAGTGGTACCATAGGAATTGACAACTCCCGTTCCGGACATCCCAGGGAAAGGGGACAGAAAGGAATGACCGAATTCGATGATATATAAGACAGATAGACCTTTAATTTGTTTAAAGGGTTTATCACCACAGTCACAAGGCTTGGATGTATGCATTTTCACAATACCGCATAAATGTTCATATTAAATATTTGCATGCATTTACACAAAACATAGCTTTGATTTAAACCAAGTTTTACTTCAATACTTTGTTTTTGTGCATATGGTTTAGTTTGAGACATTTCACTTGCCATACATGACATTTTGACATAGACATTTGATATGGATACTTGACATAGACATTTGACATGGATATTTGACATAGACATTTGACATGGATATTTGACATAGACATTTGACATGGATATTTGACATAGACATTTGACATGGATATTTGACATAGACATTTTACATGATTTACATCTGACCTATTATTCAATACATTTGACAATTGGTTTAAACATAGACTTCTTACATTGGTTGGTTTGATTTGATTAAGTGATTAAGTAACGATGCGTGTGTAATATGATACAAGCATGGTGGATACGCCGCTGGTACTTCCTATATATAAGTGTTTGTATGGTATTATATGTCGTAACGTTATTTGAATCATTTCAGTTTGAGACATAGAACATTTTATACAAATAACATACTTTTCACAAGACATTGATTTATAAACAACTTATCTTATACAAACACATTTTTACATGGTCATTTATTTAACCTGACATCTACTTATACATATCATCTGATCTTATTATTTTCAAATGATTTACAAGACAAAGCAAATTACAAGGTTCATGACTAAACATTTTCTTAAATATAAGTCATGAATCCTATTTTTACAAACCTATGTATCTCACAGGCATTTTTATGCTGACGTACCTATTTTCACATGTGTTTTCAGGTGCTTTTCCATAGGATGTTGATCATGATACTAGGGCGGACCTGTGCCTTAGAGACTTTCAAATAAGATAGACTATGTTTAATTATGTTCTGAACTCTTTAATTTCCTGTTTGAAACAATGAAACACCTTTGTTTTTAAATAAAAGACAACTTTGTATGCCATGGTTATGAAACAATTAATTCTGTTGCAACACGCCCCGATGTTTCCGCCGCGATTTGTTGTTTTACGCGGTCGGGGTGTGACAGAAGAGTTGGTATCAGAGCCAATGGTTATAGGGAATTAGGTTATTAGTAATGCTTTGACCTAGACTATAACTTTTCTAGGACCCTAACACGAGTTATCTTGTGTTTAGATCTTAAAACATGTACATCACCTATCCTTAGGTGATTATCAAAACAAGAACCAAAATTCTTCCGAAACGATTTTTGAAAAACAATCATCTGTTTTTGAATAAATTTTTGTAAGGTTTTGAACCCTCTGTTATATGGTTTTGAACCCTCTGTTATATGGTTTTGAACCCTTTTCAGTATTAGATTTTTGGCCTTGTGCCTTCAAATTTTCAAAATCTCGTCAAACGTTTTGGGTTTTAAATAATGTGAACACGTGCAAACTGGAAGGGTGAATGCCTGTATTCTGAGTTTTCTGTCTAGGCAAGCACTTCGTATACATCTCAACCAGACGCGAGACCAGTTGTGCTTACCTGGGAATTCTTGGGATGAGTGTTCACTTATAGGCGAGCATGTCTTCATTATACATTATTTTTGACCCATTTACTTTGATTAGTCACTGTGAGTCGTTTGTTTGCTTTGTGATACGGACGAATGACCACCATCTATGCTGTTTGCAATTCTTGTTTTTATCATCTCATTCTTTTCATCCAATCATCTCACTCGTTTCCTTTCATGTTTTTTTTTTCCTCTTTTAAGAATGCCTCCTCGACGCGACAATCAGATAGCTACTGCCGAGCTGGCAGAAATTATTGCGCAGCAGATGGCTGCTCAATTCCCAAATCTCTTTGCTCAATGGCAACAAGCCAACAACAACAACAATGGTCCGTGCAAATACAAGGATTTTAACCAGGCTAAACCACTCAAGTTTAGTGGTTCTGAAGGAGCGACTGGGCTTCTTCAGTGGTTTGAGAGCATAGAGAATACTTTTCGCCACGTGCAGTGTCTCGAAAATCGCAAGGTCGAGTTTGCTTCGAGCGTATTTCAGAAGAGGGCTTTGACATGGTGGAACGGGGTTATGAGGGACCAAGGTGCAGAAGTTGCTCTCGCACAGACATGGGCTGAACTTAGAGCCCTTTTGATGAGGGAATTCTGTCCTCGTCATGAGCAACGAGCGTTGGAGAAGGAGTTTGATGAGCTGAAGCAAGATAGTGGTGAGCATAGGGCTTATACTGATCGGTTTGAAGAGCTGAGTTTGCTTTGCCCGACCATGGTTACCCCACTTGACAAGGCTATCGAAAGATATATCGACGGCCTACCTGACTCGGTACAAGACATTCTTACTGGTAGTGAACCTGCCACACTCCGTCAGGCGATCGAGTTATCTGCGACATTGACTGAGTCGCAGATCCGGAAGAACAAGTTACACCGGAAGGGTGACAAGGGCAAGGAACAATCGGCTGACAAGGTGGATATCAAGAAAGGTCAAAACTTGAATGGAAAGAACTCTGGTTCTTCGAAGAGGGCAAAGAAGCGTAAGGCTTCCCAAAACTATGCTGTTACTGCCCAAGCTAACCAGGCAGCTCCCAACCAACCCGCACAGCTTCCAGCAAAGAAACCCTATACAGGGAATGCACCTTTGTGCAATAGATGCAACAGTCACCACCAGCCGCAACTTCCATGCCGTTTCTGTACTAACTGTGGGAAATCAGGCCATCTTGCCAATGCTTGTCGGTCTGCTCCGAATCACGCGGTTCAGAACCCGGCTCAACAAGTTGCTCAGCCTCCTGCTCCGCAACAGGGTCAAGCTGCACGACCATATTACCCACCGGGTGCTTGTTATAATTGTGGGGACCTGACCCACTACAGAAACCGATGCCCAAGACTAGCCAACCAGAACCAGAACCAGAACCAGAACCAGAATCAGAATCAGGGTCCGGCTCGAGGGCGAGTCTTTAACATGAATGCCCAAGAGGCACAGGCTGACGATAATGTGGTGAACGGTACGTTCTTTATTAATAATCAGCCTGCATCTGTTCTTTTCGATTCCGGTGCCGATAAGAGTTTCGTGTCTTTGTCTTTTGAGCCTATGCTTCACGTGTCTAGAACGAAACTAAGTAAATCTTTGACAGTAGAGGTTGCTAGTGGTGAACCCATTATTCTTGATTCTGTTCTTCGCAACTGCCAGTTGAACCTAAATGATCATCTTTTCCCTATCGATCTCACGCCTATGCAACTCGGAAGCTTCGACGTTATTGTGGGAATGGATTGGTTATCCAAGCATCACGCAGAGATAGTTTGTTCTGAGAAGATTGTTCGTGTGCCGCTTTCGACAGGCGAGATTCTGCAGGTTCAAGGTGAGAAGCCTACCGTTGGTCTCAAACTCATGTCTTGTTTTAAAGCTCGGAAGTATCTGCAGAAGAACTATGTGGCTTTCTTAGCACATGTTACAGAAGATAAAGGCAAGGGTAAGTCTATTTCAGATATTCCTGTCGTTCGGGATTATTCTGAAGTGTTCCCTGAAGATTTACCTGGTCTACCCCCAGCACGTCAAGTCGAGTTCCGCATTGATCTCGTACCTGGTGCAAATCCTATTGCCAGAGCTCCATATCGTCTTGCACCGTCTGAGATGCAAGAGTTGTCTAAACAGCTTCAGGAGCTCTCTGACAAAGGTTTTATACGTCCTAGTTTTTCACCTTGGGGTGCTCCCATTCTTTTTGTCAAGAAGAAGGATGGATCCTTTAGGATGTGTATCGATTATCGTGAGCTTAACAAGCTTACCATCAAGAATCGATATCCCCTACCTCGCATTGATGATCTCTTTGATCAGTTACAAGGCGCTTCTTATTTCTCGAAGATTGATCTGCGATCTGGATATCATCAACTTCGGGTGCAAGAAGAAGATATTCCGAAGACAGCGTTCCGTACCCGTTATGGGCATTACGAGTTCACAGTCATGCCATTCGGTTTGACTAATGCTCCGGCTGTTTTCATGGACTTAATGAATAGGGTCTGCAAACCTTATTTGGATCAGTTCGTCATTGTTTTTATTGACGATATCTTGATTTACTCTAAGACGCGAGCTGATCACGAGCAACATCTTCGTCTTACTCTGGAACTCCTAAAGAAAGAGCAACTTTTCGCCAAATTCTCCAAGTGCGAATTTTGGCTTAAAGAAGTTCAATTTTTGGGGCATGTTATCAACGAACGAGGTATTCATGTAGATCCCTCCAAGATCAGTGCGATTAAGGATTGGGATACACCTACTACTCCTACTGAAGTTCGTTCTTTTCTTGGTCTAGCGGGTTATTATCGCCGCTTCATTGAGAATTTCTCTAAGATTGCAGTTCCTCTAACTGCTCTAACTCAGAAGAAAACGCCCTTTTACTGGGGATTCAAACAAGAGGAAGCTTTTCAACACCTGAAGCAGAAGCTTTGCGATGCGCCTGTTCTATCATTGCCCGAGGGTGATGATGATTTTGTTGTGTATTGTGATGCATCGAAATTGGGTCTTGGCTGTGTTCTTATGCAAAGGAACAAAGTCATAGCCTATGCATCGAGGCAGTTGAAGATACATGAGAAAAACTACACTACTCATGATCTTGAGTTGGGTGCAGTTGTCTTTGCTCTCAAAATCTGGAGACACTATTTGTACGGTACAAAATGTGTGGTTTTCACTGACCACAAAAGTCTTCAGCATATCTTCAACCAGAAAGAACTCAACATGAGACAACGACGTTGGGTTGAGCTTTTAAACGACTATGACTGCGAAATTCGTTACCATCCTGGTAAGGCGAATGTCGTAGCTGATGCATTGAGTCGTAAGGAACGTACTAAGCTTCATTGTGTACGTGTTCAATCTGTTATTCAAGCTCGATCCGATATTCAAGCACGCATTTCTCAAGCTCAACAATCTTGTGTTTCACAAGGATTGATGGATAAGGAATTTCCCTATCACATAACACCTGCTCTGGAACTGAAGGACAATGGATCATATTACTTCATGGACCGTTTATGGGTCCCAAGCCAGGATGATCTTCGTGCCTTGCTTATGGATGAAGCCCATAAGTCTCGTTATTCTATTCATCCGGGCTCAGATAAGATGTATAAGGATCTTCGTACTCACTATTGGTGGCCTGGTATGAAGAAAGACATTGCCTTATACGTATCCAAATGCCTTACTTGTCTTAAGGTTAAGGCTGAACATCAGCGTCCTTCTGGTTTATTGGAGCAACCAGAGATCCCAGTTTGGAAATGGGAAAACATTACTATGGATCTTGTTACCAAACTCCCGCGCACAAAGAAAGGTCATGATGCCATCTGGGTAGTCATTGATCGTCTTACAAAGTCAGCACATTTCTTGCCAATCCGTGAGGATTTTCCTGCTGACAGACTTGCACAAATCTATGTGGATGAAATTGTAGCTCGACATGGTGTTCCTTTGAACATCATTTCTGACAGAGATGCTCGTTTCACTTCTCATTTTTGGAGAACCATGCAATCTGCTATGGGGACCCAACTTAATCTGAGCACAGCTTATCATCCGCAAACGGATGGTCAATCTGAAAGAACAATCCAGACTCTGGAGGATATGCTAAGAGCTTGTGTGATCGATTTTGGTGGTAGCTGGGATTCACATCTTAAATTGATTGAATTCTCCTACAACAACAGTTATCACACTAGCATCAAAATGGCTCCTTTCGAGGCTCTCTATGGTCGAAAATGTCGTTCACCAGTCTGCTGGAATGAGATTGGCGAGGCTCAACTTACTGGACCTGCCCTCATTTTAGAGACAACTGACAAGGTCAAGAAAGTTCGTGATAACCTTCAGGCAGCTAGAAGCCGTCAGAAGATTTACGCGGATCCAAAACGCAAAGCCTTGGAATTTCAAGTCGGTGATCGAGTATTACTTAAGGTCTCACCTTGGAAAGGTGTGATCAGATTTGGAAAGAAAGGAAAACTTGCACCTAGATACGTTGGACCATTCAAGATCGTCGAAAGAATCGGAAAGGTAGCCTACAGACTTGAGTTACCTCCTGAACTTGGAAATGTTCATCCAACTTTTCACGTGTCCAATCTCAAGAAGTGTACAGCTGATGAGAATTTCTCCATACCGCTTGACGAAATTCGTGTTGGTACAACACTGAAATTTGTTGAGAAACCAGTGGAAATCATGGAACGTGAAGTCAAGTGGCTTAAACGCAAGCGCATTCCTTTGGTCAAAGTTCGCTGGGAAGCTAAACGTGGACCTGAGTTTACTTGGGAACGCGAAGATCAAATGAAAGCGAAATATCCGCATCTTTTTCCACGAGTTTCCTCTAAATAAATTTCGGGACGAAATTTCCACAAGTAGGGGAGACTGTAACAACTGTGCTTGTAATCACTATGAACAGTTCTGTTATCAATAAAACAATGTTATTTGATCACAATGTTTGTTTTGTTATGTTTAACATTTTTCATGTTTTGACTTTTGTTCAATTTCAAACTCTATAGCACTTTCTGGAGAGTTATACGCAAACTAGTGCGTAAACGTACTCAGTTTAATGCGAGAAATACTCTGGAACATCAACATATGCTCAACATACCTTAAATAACCTTTAAATAACTTAGAAATAAGTTTTGAAGACTTTGGTATGGCAAAAACAAGTTAATTCGCTTACAAGGACTAAATATGACAAACTGCGAAAGTATGTCAATTTGAACTGTAACGAACATTCCGGAACATGACCATAAGTTAAACACACCTTAAATATCCTTTACATAGCTTAGAAATAGGCTTTGAGGGGTTCGGTGTGCTAAAATAAACTTTTGGGACATTCAGGGACTAAAAGTGTCAAAAAGTGCACAAGTTTGCATTTTCGCGCATAACTTACGTTCTGAATACATCCGGACATCCAAAAATTTATGTGAGCATGACTATATTATATTTTAGTGTTCGCCTTAAGAAAAATCCATTCGTTGCGTCATTTGGATCGTTTTTCGCGCTTTTACGCATTCCGTCGTAATTAAGCGAACATCGCGTTCGTACGACCAAACGAACCATCATCCGACATATTTTTGAACATGTTTCATGTCCACAATGTTTAGGCAACATTTTAGGGCCTTAAAGTTGGCTTTACGGGCCTTAGAAGTGTCGGAAATGGCCTTAAACACGTGCAGGGACCTAAACTGTCATTTTTGAAAGTTGTTTCTGATCTGACATGCTCAGGCGGCCCGCATTGTGTTTGGCTGATCCTAAAGCGGGCCGCTTCCCACCTTCTGACCAGATTAAATGTTTTTAATCACAAGTTGCAGCCATTTAATCCTCCACCACATGTTCTAAACTTGCTTAGTCATTAGATAAGGATCATATTTAGCTTCCACAACATTGTGACAAGTGTATGGACTAGATCTTTTCCCCTTTTCCAAGAAACGATCCCAACGGTTCACCGAAAACTATAAATACCCCACCCCCTTTGGCTTAAAAACCCACAAGAATTCTGATTTTAGAGCTCTAAGTTGAAACCATTGTTTCATACCTGAGTTCTTAGATCGGGATTAGCATTCGGGGACCCTGGGTTAGTATTCTTTCGTTCTTTTCCTTATTTTTACTGCTTTTCGAGTCCGAAAGTCAAACTTTGTTTGACTTTCAGCGTTGACCAGTAATGGTCAATGCGAAGTTCGGTTGAACTTCGCAACGTGATTGTAATCACGATGGTCATAGTCCCTTGGGACTATGCCTACTGATTACCACGTTGTCTAGGGTCGTAGGGTAGGCGATCTAATAAATCGCCTATACCTTCGAACCCGACCCAGTTTGGTCGATCATTAGGATCCGACCAAATACATTAGGTGACCATAGTAGGTAGGGAATAACCTTCCGAGGTTATACCCTATGGTCACATCGTTTAAGTAGTTGTATGATAGGTAGTTTATATGCCTTAGGTAAATTACCAGAATACCCTTTTCATATATAATTGGTAATTAAGCATATGTAACCTAAACTTTTGTCACATAACTGATTATGTAACACGTTTAGGCATATAACACTTGTCATAGGACTAGTTAGGCGGTCCGAACGCGTTTCACGCGCACGATGCGTTAAAGTAGCATAAGCTACCTAAACGGATCATAACGGGTCAATAAGACTTAGGTTAAGTTTCTTTTAGTATGTAGACTTTGTTAAACCATGTCACGTGAGTTCCTACACTCATTTGGTTTACAAACCCTAATGCTACTCAGTCTTCCGATATAGGTCCGGTTATTAACATAGTTACCTATATTAGGTGCCGTTTGATTCCGAGATCTCTAGCATTACTTGGTGATTATCTTTAGACATCTGAGCAATCTCAAGTGAGTACATAGACCCCTCTTTTACTGTTTTCCAAACTGTTTTGGGGTGGAACACATGTGCCTACTTATTACTTCCATGCTTTCCTGTTTTCACATCATATACATGCTATATTCGTTAGTACATTATAGTACATGATTTCATTTCATCTTATGCTAGGTGTGCCCATTGTGTGCATTACTTAGTACATTGTTTTACATGACATTTCCTGCTAGGTGTGCCCATTGTGTGCATTACTTAGTACATCGTTTTACATGACATTTCCTGCTAGGTGTGCCCATTGTGTGCATTACTTAGTACATCGTTTTACATGACATTTCACGCTATGTATGTTCATTTGATTACATACTTAGTGCATTATTTTCACATGCTTACATTGTGGTATGACATTTGGTTTGTTTACATGGGACAATACATTCATTAACACCGATCATGCCGTTCGTTAGTAGGTAGTGGTACCATAGGAATTGACAACTCCCGTTCCGGACATCCCAGGGAAAGGGGACAGAAAGGAATGACCGAATTCGATGATATATAAGACAGATAGACCTTTAATTTGTTTAAAGGGTTTATCACCACAGTCACAAGGCTTGGATGTATGCATTTTCACAATACCGCATAAATGTTCATATTAAATATTTGCATGCATTTACACAAAACATAGCTTTGATTTAAACCAAGTTTTACTTCAATACTTTGTTTTTGTGCATATGGTTTAGTTTGAGACATTTCACTTGCCATACATGACATTTTGACATAGACATTTGATATGGATACTTGACATAGACATTTGACATGGATATTTGACATAGACATTTGACATGGATATTTGACATAGACATTTGACATGGATATTTGACATAGACATTTGACATGGATATTTGACATAGACATTTTACATGATTTACATCTGACCTATTATTCAATACATTTGACAATTGGTTTAAACATAGACTTCTTACATTGGTTGGTTTGATTTGATTAAGTGATTAAGTAACGATGCGTGTGTAATATGATACAAGCATGGTGGATACGCCGCTGGTACTTCCTATATATAAGTGTTTGTATGGTATTATATGTCGTAACGTTATTTGAATCATTTCAGTTTGAGACATAGAACATTTTATACAAATAACATACTTTTCACAAGACATTGATTTATAAACAACTTATCTTATACAAACACATTTTTACATGGTCATTTATTTAACCTGACATCTACTTATACATATCATCTGATCTTATTATTTTCAAATGATTTACAAGACAAAGCAAATTACAAGGTTCATGACTAAACATTTTCTTAAATATAAGTCATGAATCCTATTTTTACAAACCTATGTATCTCACAGGCATTTTTATGCTGACGTACCTATTTTCACATGTGTTTTCAGGTGCTTTTCCATAGGATGTTGATCATGATACTAGGGCGGACCTGTGCCTTAGAGACTTTCAAATAAGATAGACTATGTTTAATTATGTTCTGAACTCTTTAATTTCCTGTTTGAAACAATGAAACACCTTTGTTTTTAAATAAAAGACAACTTTGTATGCCATGGTTATGAAACAATTAATTCTGTTGCAACACGCCCCGATGTTTCCGCCGCGATTTGTTGTTTTACACTAGCCTTCTTATTCACACAAGCTTTATCAACGTTTTTGATGAATCCATATTCCCTAATCTCTTCATCAAAACGGTGATTCCAACTTTTAGATGCTTGTTTCAATCCATAGATTGATTTCTTTAACTTGCACACTTTGTTAGGATGTTTTGGATCGACAAAACCTTCAGGCTGAACCATATAGACATCTTCATCAAGATATCCATTGAGGAAAGCCGTTTTGACATCCATTTGCCAAATCTCATAGTCATAATATGCAGCTATGGCAAATAATATCCTAATCGACTTTAGCATTGCCACTGGCGAGAAGGTCTTATCATAATTAACCCTTTGAATTTGAGTGAAACCTTTTGCTACAAGTCTCGCTTTATAAGTATCCAAGTTACCATGCATATCGGTTTCCTTCCTGAAAACCCACTTACTTCCAACTACTTTGGAGTTAAGAGGTGCTACAACCAATTTCCATACTTGGTTGTCATACATGGACTGCATCTTTACGTTCATGGCTTCAAGCCATTTGTCACAATCGAATTTTGACATTGCATCATGGTATGTGGTTGGTTCACCCGAATCTACCACGTAGCATCCATCCATGAAAGATCCATATCTTTTAGGTGGATTACTAATTCTACCAGATTTGCGAACGTTTTGTGTATGTTGATCAACCATTTGATCATCTTCAACAACCTCTTGTTGAGTGCTAGTTTCAACCAAACGTGTATCGGCTTTTGGTTCCTGATCCTCATCAAGTTCCACTGTTCTACTAGTTCCTTCCATTAGGAACTTATCTTCCAAGAACTTTGCCTTTTGAGCAACAAATACTTTTACTCTGTTGGATTGTAGAAATAATATCCTATATCATCTTTAGAATATCCTACGAAGATACACTTAGTGGATCGTACTTCCAACTTGTTTGGGGTGTATTGCTTCACATAAGCTTCACAACCCATATTTTTAAATATGATAATGATGGAGCCCTTCCATGTCATATTTCAAAAGACGTCGTATCCACTTTCTTGGTTTGGGGCCATATGGGCCACGGAGAGCAAAGCGTAACCCCAAAATGATAGAGATGATGTGCTCCTAGCCATCATAGATCGAACCATATCTAATAGAGTTCGACTTCTCCTCTATCGAAACGAAGAACTTTAAAAGAGTTGATTTTGTACTTCACCTTTTGAAGATTCTGAACGTTTCAAAACTTCTTCTTTGTGTCAAGTACACATAACCATAACTACTATAGTTGTCGGTTAAAGTAATGAAGTATCTTTCACCATTCCTGGTCATTGGCTTAAAAGGATCATATACATCGGATGTATGATACCTAAGAAATCTATTGCCCTTTCCCACTAAAGGGTTTCTTAGTCATTTTACCTTGTAAACAAGATTCACATGTATCAAACGAACCAATTTCATTTGTTTCCAAAAGATCATTCTTTCGAAGTGTTTACATGCGACATCTGTTTATATGACCAAGGCGATAATGCCAAAGATAAGTCTCACTCAAATCCATTTTTGAGTTTGTTGGTGATTGCTAAAGTAATGAAGTATCTTTCACCATTCCTGGTCATTGGCTTAAAAGGATCATATACATCGGATGTATGATACCTAAGAAATCTATTGCCCTTTCCCACTAAAGGGTTTCTTAGTCATTTTACCTTGTAAACAAGATTCACATGTATCAAACGAACCAATTTCATTTGTTTCCAAAAGATCATTCTTTCGAAGTGTTTACATGCGACATCTGTTTATATGACCAAGGCGATAATGCCAAAGATAAGTCTCACTCAAATCCATTTTTGAGTTTGTTGGTGATTGCTTGGTACATTGAACTATCAAATGATGTATTTTATGAACCAATTCATAACTACCATTTGAAGGCATAGTTTTAAAGTAAAACATGTCATTCATCGAAATATAAATGTCATTGTTTACAAACTTTAAATCAAAACATATTGTCTCAAAAGGGAAACTTAAATAATGTTCCTAGTCTAACTAGGAGCATTCAAGACATTTTAAAACAATTTCCAAACCATTTGGAAGTTTCAAAACATAGTTCCTTTCTTGTAATGTTTGTTTCTTTTGAACCTTTTGCAACGAATTGCAAACATGAGTTCCACATCCGGTATCTAATACCCAAGTGTTAGAAGAAATAACATTAAGGTCAATATGTTTCATTAAGATTGTACCAGAGGTTTGCCTAGCATCCCTCTTGTTTTTCAACTCTTTGAGATAGGTTGGACAATTCTTATTTAAATGCCCTATCTCACCACACTCAAAGCATGGATCGTTCATGGCAACCTTTGCCTTCTTCTCTTTTGGTTTCGGTGGTTTCGCTTTAGTCTTTCTAATCATTTCCTTTTGAATTACCCGTTTCCATTTGCAACATTTGCTTTGGTGTTGGGGTGATGCCCTTTCTAGTTGCCACCCTCATTGATCGTTAGAATGGATAAAACCCTTTTATCCATATCGAGCCTTTCGAGGTGATCAATATGGCTTTTCATCTTAAAGACATAAGATGAGTCCGATTGGGTTTGACATACATGAAGTGCTCGAACCGTTTCGAAGCGTTCTACCCATAGGAACATTTCCTACAATTGGTTAATCATGTCGTATGCTCATGATGTTCAAAACCTTTTGAATCTCGGGAATCATAATTCCTAACATGAGGCAGGAGGCTTGCGTAGTATCCTCGATATACTTAATCCAATCGTTATAGGCATCCTTATCTTCCATAAGATGTTCATCGGGATTAGGATCGTTTTCTAGTGATAGGTTACGGACGGTTTGGGTAATATTGTTAGCGGCCATCTACAAAATTTAACAAGGTTCAATTTTAGTATTTTCGATATTATTATATTTTAATCATTAATACCCTTTGTGTCTCATAGACAATTAATAATTAAAATCTAGAATCCAACGTTACATTTAAATATTGGTTAGGTGACCTTTATCCCTCTATTTAAATTAACAAGGTAGTCAACGTTTGACAATTGCAACTCTTTGCAACTTCTAGCCATATGGGATCGGTTAAACATCTTTATGTTTAGTTGGCATGTTTAACCCCATCAACACCTTTGTTCCCCATGCTTCGGTGACCCTAAGTTCATGGTTTCCAAATCAAGTCGTCCAACTTACACACACGTGTGAGTTTATTCACATAAGTGGTTAGGTGACCTTTATCCCACAAACATGGTAAACCCACCTCGAATATACAAGTTCCCTCAAATATGGTTAGGTGACCTTTATCCCACAAAAGAGTTCCCAAGTGATTCGAGTGTTGTATAAAAGGATTGTGTTTGACTTGTTGTATAAAAGGGATTTTGAGTTTTCAAAATTCTAGTTTAGAAAACTTTATGTACCATATATTTGCATGCATTCAAATCCTTGGTACTTTAGTGAAAATCGATTTTCAAGGTTCTTTTTAATAAAACCCATTTTATTATAAAATCATTAATTTTAATAACCTTTTATTAACCAATTTCAATGATCTTGTAAAGAACCAATTTTTATGCTTGTTGTTGATTATTAGTTTGTTAAGCATGCATATCCAAATATCATCAAAACAACAAAAATAAACAACCACACAAGCACAACATACATAACAATAGGTGCATAACCATAGCCAACTATTTTGAACACACTTGTTAGCCGAAACAAGTGTGCCAAAAGGTCCTTCCTAAAGGGTGAATATTGACACAAATAATGTGTCGTTGAACTCCCACTTGATCCCGCATCCAAATGCTTCAAGTATCCTTCTTGTGTTGTGATTACTCCACTTTCTTTGAGCTTCCAAAATGTACTTTAATTCAGCTCCAAACTCCTTTGGGCTCCGAAAATGTGTTTTGGTTATCGGGCTAAAATCCCGTTTAGAACTATGAAGTCCTTTATGCCCGAAATTGGCAAAAACCAAAACCGCATTTTTGTGTGCATCTTCTTTTACAAAATATATCCTAATACATTTTTCTAGTAAAATAAAATGCACCTAATCTATTTATTTTACATGCCAAATGAAAATAAATAAATTACATAACTTTACAAATGGAAGAACAAAAATAATAATTATTACAACCCATTGAATAATAAATCACAACACATTTATTCAACACAAGGTCATGGCTAGGTTATATGCACCAAAATATATATCCAAATATATATTTATTAATTTCAAGAAGCATAAAAAAATGGTTCCCTTTTAATAACCATTTTCGGCTATGTCCAAAAAACCGAAAAGGTTAGTTTTGTCCAAACAAACAAATCATCTATATGAAATAATTTTTCAAGATTCATTTATGCATGTAAGAATATAATCTTGAAAAACAAAGGGATAACCATACTTAAAATTTCAGCCATAGGGTTTTCACCAAACCCGAAACCCGAAAATTTTAAGTCTATTGAAGCATGCACTCATATAAGCGGCTCTAGATGCCATTGATGGGATTTTAACATGTTTATCAAAGTAATTTCATCCATATGAAATAAAAACGCAGCGGAAAATAAGTTTAAAACATGTTACTTTTATAAGATATAAAACCATTTTTATGCAAAATCCCAAAACCCGGATCCATATATGAAGATGCATACTATCATATACGACCATAGGATGTTTAGAAAACTACCTTCCATGGAGTAATGGATGTGAAGAAGATGATGATTCTTGAAATGGTTGTCTTCAAGGGTAGAAGACCTCAAGCTTGTATACCCCAAGCTTCCAACAAACACCTCATGTTAGCTAGGATTTCTACACTTATGAACTCACTAGAAAACCCTCTTGAAGACCATCATATGGCCGAAAATTAGAGGACCTTTTGTTGAGTTCTTGCACTTGTTGTATGAACTTGAAACTCACCAATAGATCAACCATACATGACCCGATTTTTAGAGAGTCTTACACTTGATTTCTCAACTTGAAAAACTCTCTTGGATGAGCATCATGAGGACGAAAATTGGCAGCCATTTTCAGCCATGTTCAACAAGTTTACTACTTCAAATCTTTATAAAATATGTGAGAGAATAGCCACACCCTTTGCCCAATCAAGTGCCATCTAGTTATGACAATTGCATGCATGTTCATAGGACCATATTCTCACCCAATCAAGTTCCTCCTACACATGCAAGTAATTTTATTGGCCACTTTTTGTCTTGGGAAGGGGGGGGGGGGGGGCGGCCTAGCCTTTATTTTTATAAAAAAAAAATTCAAATCTTTTATAAAATATAAGTCTTTGTTTATTTTATAACCTTTTATAAAATATAACATCATATGTTATAAGACTTATGCTATTTTTATTATGTTATTTAAACCATTAAATAACAAAATAAAATACTCTCTCAAAAATAAATTATCCATATAATTTATTAGTTTGTCAAGTGCAATTATTTAGAAAACCAATTTCTAAATATTCTAAGTGTTGATATTTATTTATTTGATCATATCATAAATAAATATTGTAAGTGTTTGTCTAGCTTGTTATTGGGTATGACTCGACTTGGATCATAACGTACTAGCCACATCAATTTAATATGTGTCTTGGGCATACAGAGTCCAACAACCTGCACTATCATGAGTATAACCACTATTTCATTCAGTAAATAAAATGGGTTATGTTAAAATATCAAGTCGTTTCGATTTGGGATGGTTAGGGTAACGTTTAATGCAAAACTATGCGGTAAAACGGTTAAAAATCGGCTTTTCGGAGGATTTTTATAAAACTGTTTTAGATCAGTAAGTAAACTGATATTTTTGATATAAAAATAAGTATTTTAACTTATATTAAGTTTACTTGGTGTTTGGTTGGTCATACGTGACTTCCGACGCCCAAAAACGTTACCGAATCGCTAAAATACGCGTTTTTCAATGTACACTAAAATGGGTTGTTCATGGGTAAATTTTATGTGTTACAATGTGTTATGTGTTTTATAATATGTGTATGATGACATGTTAATACTTGACAAGATTATGTGTATTACGATATTTAATTTATGTCACAATAAGTATATATATTACGACGCGCAAATCGTAGATATATTGCTTATAACCTGATGAGGGTCACCAATAAAATCGTTCAAGTCGCAAAGTTTTTAAAATATATATGAACTCATATATATATATATATATACAAATACACCAATATAATAAAAAATAATAACTTTTCGAGAAGATCTCAAAGTTATGTGAACATTCTAAGTATCGGAGAAAATTATGTATTTTTGTGGGTTTTTTATTATTAAATCGTTCTTATTTAATTTAGGACGAATAAACAATTTTAGGGATTGTGTTAACATATAAAAACGCACCCAAAGGTGAGTACATAGTCCCCTCTTTTACTGCTTTCAAATGTTTTGGGATGAAACATGTGTACCTATTCGATATTTTCACGATTTCAATTATATGATTATACATGATAGTATAAAATTAATTGTTGGGTAGTACTTATTTTATACATTCACCAAACCGATTGGTAGTACGATATAGCGCTATAGGACTAGACACCCCATTCCTGTTGTATGGAATGTCAGAAACCGAATTTTATCCAAATAGAAATTGCCTTTGTGGTATTTCTATGGTCTCTAAGGTGTAGTTTGATACACTAAGGTTTGAATGAATTCTAAATCACATTTTCATTTGTATATTTTGATATACTTCCAAAGTATAGTTTGATATGCTCTCATATTTGATATTATTTACCAAATTATAATTTGATATACTATGTACAAATCCAACATATATTTTGTTATTTACTAAAACATAGTTGATATGTTATTTACAAAACCAAAGTATACTTATGATATACTACCGAAAACTATTATTTTAACAACTAAAGTATATGTGATATACTATCTGTTTAACTGTTTTGAAACTAAAATATATTTTGATATATTGCTTATCCGACTTTCTTAAAACCAAGGTATATTTTTATATATGCTACAAACCTTTTTATCAAAACATTGTTTTACAAACCACATATTTTATACAAACTCATTTTTACTTGGTTATTCATTTCATTATGCATTATTCTTTTATATTATCTGATTTGTAATAAAACAATGAGTTCAATAATTCAATAAAACGAAACTATTTAATCCATGGTTGTGAAACAATGATTTTGTTACGACACTCCCCGACGTTTCCGCCATGATTTGTTGTTTTACGTGGTCGGGGTGTGACAGAAAAGTTGGTATCAGAGCCCATGGTTATAGGGAATTAGGTTATTAGTAAAATTTTGACCTAGTCTATAACCTTTCTAGGACCCTAACACAAGTTATCTTGTGATTAGATTCTTAATACAATACTATCACCTATCCTTAGGTGATTACCAAAAACAAATACATAAATTTCAACTTCATTTGAAAATCAATCATCTATCCTTAGATGATTTGTTTTTAGGCCTTATGCCTTTAAAGTTTTCAAATCTCGTCAAAGTTTGGGTCTTAATAATGTGAACACGTGCAATCTGGAAGGGTGGGTGCCTGTACCCTGAGTTTTCTGTCTAAGGCTAGAGTGTTCGTATAAATCCACATAATTGGACCAGTCACTCTTACCTGGGAATTCTTGGGATGAGTGTCCACTTATAGGCTAAAGTAGGTCTTCGCGATACATTATATTGACCCACTTACTTTGATTAGTCACTGCGTGTCATTTGTTTTGTTCAAGGTAACGAACGAATGATCGCCTTCCTTGTGTTTTGTCGATGCTATCAATACCCCATTTGTTTTTCCAATTGTCAACCTCACTCGTTTCTCATGTTTCCTTGTCCTTTTTAGACAATGCCTCCTCGACAAGATGCACAACCTCTAACAACGAAGAAGTAGCAGCCCTTGTCTCTCAGCAAATGGCTGCTGTGCTTCAACAACAATAACAACAACAATGCTCAGTGTAGTTTCAAAACCTTCAATTCTGCTAAACCTTTGAAGTTTTCTGGGTCTCAAGGAGCAACCGCGCTCCTGCAATGGTTCGAAAGTTTAGAGAGCACATTCAGACATGTGCAATGTCCGAATGAGCGTAAGGTTGAGTTTGCATCCAGTGCATTCGAGAAGCGTGCTCTTACATGGTGGAATGGTGTGATGCGTGATAGGGGTGCCGATGTGGCACTAGCTTAAACTTGGGAAGAGCTTCGAGCTCTAATGATGAAGGAGTTCTGTCCTCGTCATGAGCTTAGAGCGTTGGAAAGGGAATTCGACGATCTAAAACAAGACAGTGGTGAACATCGAGCCTACACTGACCGTTATGAGGAACTGAGCCTGTTATGTCCTGCCATGGTTACGCCTGTGGATAAGGCAATTGAAAAGTACATTGATGGTCTTCCTGACCTAGTTCAGGATATCGTTACTGGTAGCAACCCTACTACCGTCAGACAGGCCATTGAATTATCTGCTACCCTGACTGAATCCCAGATCAGGAAAGGTAAGCTTTTTCGAAAAGGCGACCTGAAACCATCTGACAAGTCTGCACAGGAAGAACCAAAGGATAAACAGGCCGAGACATCCAAGAAGAAGAAGCGCAAGGCTTCACAAAACTGCGCAATAACTGCTCAGAACAACCAGGTTACACCAAATCAGCCAGCACCTCGTACAAAGAAAAACTATGTTGGTACCGCACCTTTGTGCAACAAATGTAACCGTCATCATTTGGAGCAAGTACAGTGTCACAAATGTACCCACTGTGGGCGATTGGGACATTTGGTCAATACCTGCCGTTATGCTAACCAAGCTGCTGCAAATCCTGCTGTTGCTCAAGCACAGTTCCCTCCTAGGTCGTGTTATAACTGTGGTGACCTTACTCACTACCGAAACAATTGCCCAAGACTTGTTAATGCAAATCCAACACGTGGACGAGTGTTCAACATAAACGAGGCAAACGCGAACGACAATGTAGCAGTGAACAATTAGTCTTTTGTATTTCTTTGTTTGTTATCCTTTGATGTTTGGAACAATTCAGCTGTTATATATAAATAAAATTGTTGTTTCAAGTTTATTTTACAAAACTGATACAATTATGTGATTATGTGCTTATGTGATTTCTTTTATGTCTTGTGTTTTTGTGTTATCCGAATATTCATTATCCAAATCCTTATAGAATCTCCATATTTCAATATGAAGAATTCATGATAGGATACCCAAAGGTACTATCTTAAATCCTTAATGGGCTTCTACGTAATAGTTAAGACCCTTGGATTATGAAGTACTACTCTATAATTGGACCCCTTGAGTGGTCTAGTTAAAACGATTGATTCAAAATTCTGGTTAGAAATATCATGTGATGATATAGCTGAAAAGATCCCTTAAGTGGTCTATTTAAGGGGATCGTACGACGGTCTAGTTAAGGAGATCATGTGTTGATCTAGTTAAAAAGATCGTTCGTTGATCTAGTTAAAAAGATCCTTTGGTGGTCTAGTCAAGTCACTTCATGTTTATTCGATTGACTTTTCCCTACGCATTATGAAATGAATTGTGCAGACCATGCAAGGAATTATGTAATTATGGATGCATACATAATTATGGAATTCAGTGCATAGAAACCACAGCAAGTTTTATCATGTGTTAAGACCTATAGTGATGAGAATAACGAAACGGGAACAACGTAAAAAAAGGCATGGTGGATACGCCGCTGGTGCTTCCAATATATAAGTGTTCCTTATTACATTGCGAACGTAGCGTTATTTAAGTTACTAGAAGTCCTGAACCTTGACCAATGTCATCTTATTTTTCACTCTCCAATTCCGATTTCAAACACACACAAGTTTCCTATGACAGTCTTCATAAGAAACATTCTTCTGTCCATAGTTCGAAACTCCATGTTTTGTTACTACAAGGACTTCACTTTGACAGTTGACAAATTCGCTAAGAATCCAAACATGGCCCAGAGTTTTACTTAGGGTTCGAGGGATTCATTCGAAAGCGAAACCATCACAGTTGCCTTCAGAAGTTTCCTCTAATTAAATTTCGGGACGAAATTTCCAAAAGTAGGGGAGACTATGGCATCTGTGTATTTTAACCCTTGTATTGTTCCGAACAACTTTGTGTTTAATGAAATATGACGTTTTAATTTCAATATTTGTTTAATTATTTGTGACATTAGTACGTTTTCAATCATTGTTAAATTCCGAACTCTCAAACCTGTTCTGGAAGTGAAATCATAAACCGTTACGTAAACATAATCAGTTTAACGCGATGTACACTCCGGAACTGTAACATAAGCCAAACATACCCTAAATACCCTTTACATAACTTAGAAATAAGTTTCGAAGGATTCGGTATGGCAAAAACATGTTTATTCGAACTTTAGAACAATTTGCGACAAAACTGCGAAACAAACGTTGGTGACCGCCCGGATAATATTTAAATCCCAAAAATATTCTGTTATGATTAAAATTTTATTTTTAATCATGATCGTGTTGAAAAATAAATTAAAACGCTTAAAAACGTTATTTTTCAAGTTTAAGCGCGTACCGCGTATTACTGCGCAACACAGTGCTTATACTGCAAAACGCGGACAACGCAGCCAGTCTCAGCAACTGAAATTTATTTCAGTAATATTTTGGCAAGTTTATTTTTATAGAATAATAAAAATAATTTAGAACGCCATAAACCTGTAACACCCATATTAAGTTAATATGAATTTACTACTAAATACGCATTTAGTTTGCGTAAAATACGGGTTAACAAAAAAAATTGTTACGTTTAATACTCTTACATGATTAGAGTATTTAGGATTAACATCCCTACTAGTTTAAAACGTACAAAAGTGACATCCAGAGTTACATGTTCACATTTAGTTAAAAACAAAATATATTAACGCGGAAGCTTCAAAAGTGTTGTGTTCGGTTCTTGGCATATTGCTTGATCGCCATCCGGAGTATCGCCAACATTACCTAACATCAAAACCAACTAAAATGTTAGTTTTGACAACATATAAACAAGTATAATCGAGTTCCAATATCAAACAATGAAAATAAAAATAAATTTTCCAAATTGATGCCTCCCGCGAGTCGCGGAAGGCGTCCTTTAATCTGTCGCGTGTCGCGCCCCAACTATGGGATCCTGTCGCATGGTGCGGGGAAGACTAATTTCCAGCAGGTCTGTTTCTGAACCTGCATTTTCTACCCAGCTCCATTTTCTTTACAAAATCAAACTTCAAATGTGCATAACTTTTTGCCTACTTGTCCGTTTTAGTCGATTCTTTTTCCTACGCGTCCATAATAAAAATACGGATCCAATCATTCAAATTTCGCGCTACGAAACCTGATTTATAAACGAATTGTTCACAAATCCATGTTTTAATTATTCGACCCGTTTGTTTTGTAGCATAGTTTTCATCATTCAATTTCATTGATTTCTAAGCTTAATTACCCATTCCCCGGGCTTGACAATTATGGTGTATCATCACCATTACATGGTTTCACGCACACACTAGAATTTCATGCTCGTTCTTCCATATTTCAACCGTACCGCTTTACGCAAATCATGCAAGCGATTTCTATTTATTTGACCCAATATCAAGGGTTCGTGAAAATCAATTTGGTGCATCCAATCTCTTGGTATATCACCTCTTCTCACTAACATATTATGTGACCTTCAAGTCTCTACATACACTGTTGTTTTAAAACATAGTTTGACCTGTTTAGTTGTCAAGTGAAAACCTTCACTTTGATGACAACTAAGATTTATTCCGACCATTATTTTGACCCATTTTCTATGATGTGCCGAACGGTTCCAACTGCTCTTTTCAATTTGTATCACTTATATCAATCATGCCTTAACCATTTATTTCAAGTCCGTTTTGTTTGCCGAGTGAACTTCGTCACTTCAATGGCTACCATACATACACAAGTTATTCAATTTGACCCGTTTGATCTATCGAGTGAACTTCGCCACTTCATTGATACATCAACATCCTTATCACACTACAACATTATTAACAAGATATACTAACGTTCTTTGTACTAAGTAACGGAACTATTAGTTACGTACTTGCATAATTCATCAACATTGGATTCAAACCATAATTACCCATTCCCGGGCTTGTCAACCTTGGCGTATCATGTCCATTCCATGGTTTATGCTTTTATAACTCAAATTTAATGAATGACGTTTAAGTCACTTCAACACTATAATTTCAACCATTGTTCGACCCGTTTGGTTGTCTAATGGAAACCACCATTTTACAACACACCAAACTTATGCTAACCAATATTTGACCCGTTTATTTATCTAGTGATCTTCGTCACTACAACTAAATACAAATTTTATATATTATGCCAATTTAAAGTCTACTAACGGAAATACATAATCAAGCATAACGTAACGAAACCGTAGTTACGTACCTTTAAAGCGCTCCTTTCAAACGCGTGTCTCCACCAGCTTGTCCACTTGACGATCCGGATTCCTTGCCTATAGAGTTCAACTAAATATTGCTTAGAACTCCTTTCACAACATATCACGCATAATTTGCCGTATAGTTCAAATATGTGTTTTTTTATCGCAATTTCACTATGTTAGCTTTCTCTTAAGCGTTTTAACAAACACCTTAAGGGCATTGTTTTTAAATAACCATTATCAAGTTAATGACCCAACTATTTTGCCAAGTTTTTCATACTTTTGCAAGTTCATTACTTCTAACATACTTGTTAACATCAGATTTGCTTCATGCAAACCATTAACATCAGTTTTCTGATTACTTTATTAGGGTTCCTTACCATTCACAAAACCTATTTAAGACTTAGATAGGTAAACATGAATATTCATGGTTTGGACATCAATTTCACAAATTATTGGCTAGGGTTTTACATCTAAACATCAATATATCAAGCTCGGATTTTGATTTCACAACTTATCAAGAATCTGAGATGGGGCTAAAATGATAAAATTTAGCATACCTTATGATCACTTTGCTGAGATGATCACTAATCTATGCTTGGAATTCGATTTGGATCACTTTAGAGGCTTCAATTTGATCAAAAAGTTGAAACTAGGGTTTGAGGGTGAGCTTGGTCGCCCCCTGCGTTCTTGATCGTTCCAGACACACTCAAATGTGTGTTTGGATTTTATTTTTATTTGTTTTATAAAAACCAAGTTTTCAACTTAACACTTTTGGCCCTCCAACTAATATCAAGTTAGATTTTCCAAGTTTCCAACCAAGTTTCTTGTTATAACTAGACTTATGACTAACTAGGTTATTTATTCCTAGTTAGTTTATTATTATTTTTTTGTGTTTATTTGTACTTTATAATTTCAATATAAAGTTTTATATTTTCGGGGTGTTACAAGTCCACCCCCCTTAAAAGGGTTTCGTCCCCGAAACCTTCTTTAAGTAGTCCGTTGGTTTGGACCTAACCATCTTAGTTTCATTTTTCAAGGCATTCTTTCTTTTTCGGCATAAGGTTTTTTTTATTCGTATTGACATGTGCGTCTTTTAGGCATATGTTCTATTGGACCATAACCTTTTATCATCTATTTCCTATCTTTGTCGCCTATTTGACCGGGTTGTCTTTTGACCATCCAGTCACTTCGTCCGTCGGCATACTTACTTCACGCTAGTCTTACATTGACAAGCGCTCTACATAGGTCACAGCATTATTGTGACTATAACTTGTTTTATCACCTAAACTGATTGGTCACCATTTTATCTCATACCTCGTCACTAGGGTATACTATATTGCCGTCATCGGCCCTTTGCGTGTTTATAATTTCATATCTAGTAACTCATATTACAACGTGGCTGTATTATGTATCACTTTTGTGTCCGTGATCACATCACGTCATGTTTAGGTTTACGTCGGCTTTACATTATTATGAATCTTCTTTCGAACGCATCGTCTTACACCTGTCGGCCTCAAGACCTATATCCTTTAGTATTAACCATTTTCTAATTTCTCTCATAATATTTATATTTGTTAGAACGTCGTTTCTTACTAAAACTGAATTTTAGTTTAATGTTTTTCTCTTTAACACATGTCAATTAATCATATCAAGAAATTGACGACAAGAATTATTCTTCTCCGTTACCATTTTACGCGGGAAATCATAACTGGTTCCTACGCTTTATATTATTGACCCGTAGGTTCCTTTACTTAGCCTCGTAGGCTATTTTATTAGGTCTTCACCTTTTTAGGGTGAGACCATATAGTTTGTTCCTTTGTATTTGCGACCCTATGGTCATTTTGGTCCCGTAGACCCTTACATTGTTTATAATCTGAAGGTTATGGTGATCCCATGGATCATCTTTTATTCATATCTTTATTTAATTGCATATGTATACACATGGCGTCAAGGAACCCCCTTTTTATGTTTAGAATAAACAAATTTTCGCCTTCAAAATTCATTTGGCCTTGACCGTAGTCTAAGGCTACACTCATTTTCTTTCGGATTATCTTTCCGACTCTATGACTTCTTACGTCATTTTCGCGTCGGTTTATTTCACTCATACAGTTATTTGGTTCATGGTTTCCATATTCTATTACGACCTATCACATAGATTCTCGCACTTCCATTATTCGGTTTGTGTTTACCTTTATTATCAATCATCTTACTTATTTGATCCGAACACCACCTTTCTTTTGTTAGCGACCCTTAGGTCTGTTTCTTTTATTAATGTCCCGAAGGCCCATTTCTTAAGCCTTATTTGGTGAAACCACTGCTATTGTTATACGACCTTTGGGATCTACCTGTTCTTATTCTAACACTTTCAAAACGTTTATTTTACTAATCTTTTATACAATCATGTCCATCACTATGGTCACCGTCCTTCCTCATAAAAAAATTGATTAATAATGGGTTACTTGGATGGTTACCCATACCCAAGTTTCTAAATTTGTATTTATTGATACTGCATTATTCACAGTAGCGAATAATACGTGTCATTCCTTTAGCTTCCTTCTCGAGTATATTTTCGGTCCGAGTCTTAATTTCTTATTTTTGACCTTAATCCATTGTAACAATAACAAAATTAATTCATTTGATATTATTATTCCATATCGTTGTATGAAATTTATCTACATCGTTTATAGATATAAACGATGCTTCTACATGTTTTATTTAGTTTAGCCAAGTCTATAACCTTGTCTTCGCCATTTATTACTATTACAATTTCCGGGTTCGGGTGTAATTTCATTTCTTCCCAATACAACATTTATTCACTTCATTAAGTTCCCGGGTTCGAGTGTACGCGCACTCCTTCCCATTTCAATATTCATCTAGATTACTTTTTGTCTCGACTTCACATGCTCACCATTATTTATTTTCTTATATACATACATATATATATATAGGTATTTCTTTTACATGATTCACTCATTTCACTACTCATATATGCCCTTATGCAACTATCATTCGCACTCGTATCGAATAAAATTTGTCTTAAATTAAATTTACAAGAAACATACCTGAAACGACATCAGGTTCAGCTTTAGCCTCTGCGGCTGTCATGTGGGAAGACCTTGCCTTCTCTTTTGGGGTATCAAGCTTTGATTTCTTTACGGGTCTTGGGTCCACATCCGACTCACTCCCGTCATCTTTTTCTTGTGAGAGACTATCTTTTAATTCAGTCATCATGTCCTCCACCACTAGCAAGATTGTGGTTTGTAGTCTCTCGACAAATGGTGGTACACTGGCTTTTACTGCCTTTCCGACTTCTTCAGAAATTTTAGCTTCCATCTCTTCAGTTAATTGAGATGCTAATTCGTCCCCGGTTACACCGGACATTTCTTTCATCTGTTCGGTGACTTTTAGCACCGTATCGTTATTGCCCTCTTCATTCATCTTGAATCTGAATGTTCATATTAATTGTCAAACATTTCAATCTATATCATTTGCATCTTTCGTTTTGATATAGCCAAGTTCACAACTTGCTTAGACCATTCATGTTTGGTGCACTTTCCGGGTTTGAGTGTATTACGCACTCTTCCCATGCACATCTAATCGCATTCATTTTTTTAATGTTTTAAGGAAATGTACTAAACTAACTAATTCTTACCGGATGTTTGATCAAGCTTCTAACCGAACACACTTTGTCTTCAACCATGAGCTCTGATACCAACTTGTAACACCCATATTAAGTTAATAAGAATTTACTAATAAATACGCATTTAGTTTGCGTAAAATACGGGTTAACAAAAAAAATTGTTACGTTTAATACTCTTACATGATTAGAGTATTTAGGATTAACATCCCTACTAGTTTAAAACGTACAAAAGTGACATCCAGAGTTACATGTTCACATTTAGTTAAAAACAAAATATATTAACGCGGAAGCTTCAAAAGTGTTGTGTTCGGTTCTTGGCATATTGCTTGATCGCCATCCGGAGTATCGCCAACATTACCTAACATCAAAACCAACTAAAATGTTAGTTTTGACAACATATAAACAAGTATAATCGAGTTCCAATATCAAACAATGAAAATAAAAATAAATTTTCCAAATTGATGCCTCCCGCGAGTCGCGGAAGGCGTCCTTTAATCTGTCGTGTGACGCGCCCCAACTATGGGATCCTGTCGCGTGGCGCGGGAAAGACTAATTTCCAGCAGGGCTGTTTCTGAACCTGCATTTTCTGCCCAGCTCCATTTTCTTTACAAAATCAAACTTCAAATGTGCATAACTTTTTGCCTACTTGTCCGTTTTAGTCGATTCTTTTTCCTACGCGTCCGTAATAAAAATACGGATCCAATCATTCAAATTTCGTGCTACGAAACCTGATTTATAAACGAATTGTTCACAAATCCATGTTTCAATTATTCGACCCGTTTGTTTTGTAGCATAGTTTTCATCATTCAATTTCATTGATTTCTAAGCTTAATTACCCATTCCCCGGGCTTGTCAATTATGTTGTATCATCACCATTACATGGTTTCACGCACACACTAGAATTTCATGCTCGTTCTTCCATATTTCAACCGTACCGCTTTACGCAAATCATGCAAGCGATTTCTATTTATTTGACCCAATATCAAGGGTTCGTGAAAATCAATTTGGTGCATCCAATCTCTTGGTATATCACCTCTTCTCACTAACATATTATGTGACCTTCAAGTCTCTACATACACTGTCGTTTTAAAACATAGTTTGACCTGTTTAGTTGTCAAGTGAAAACCTTCACTTTGATGACAACTAAGATTTATTCCGACCATTATTTTGACCCATTTTCTATGATGTGCCGAACGGTTCTAACTGCTCTTTTCAATTTGTATCACTTATATCAGTCATGCCTTAACCATTTATTTCAAGTCCGTTTTGTTTGCCGAGTGAACTTCGTCACTTCAATGGCTACCATACATACACAAGTTATTCAATTTGACCCGTTTAATCTATCGAGTGAACTTCGCCACTTCATTGATACATCAACATCCTTATCACACTACAACATTATTAACAAGATATACTAACATTCTTTGTACTAAGTAACGGAACTATTAGTTACGTACTTGCATAATTCATCAACATTGGATTCTAACCATAATTACCCATTCCTGGGCTTGTCAACCTTGGCGTATTATGTCCATTCCATGGTTTATGCTTTTATAACTCAAATTTAATGAATGACGTTTAAGTTACTTCAACACTATAATTTCAACCATTGTTCGACCCGTTTGGTTGTCTAATGGAAACCACCATTTTACAACACACCAAACTTATGCTAACCATTATTTGACCCGTTTATTTATCTAGTGATCTTCGTCACTACAACTAAATACAAATTTTATATATTATGCCAATTTAAAGTCTACTAACGGAAATACATAATCAAGCATAACGTAACGAAACCGTAGTTACGTACCTTTAAAGCACTCCTTTCAAACGTGTGTCTCCACCGGCTTGTCCACTTGACGATCCAGATTCCTTGCCTATAGAGTTCAACCAAATATTGCTTAGAACTCCTTTCACAACATATCACGCATAATTTGCCGTATAGTTCAAATATGCGTTTTTTATCGCAATTTCACTATGTTAGCTTTCTCTTAAGCGTTTTAACAAACACCTTAAGGGCATTGTTTTTAAATAACCATTATCAAGTTAATGACCCAACTATTTTGCCAAGTTCTTCATAATTTTGCAAGTTCATTACTTCTAACATACTTGTTAACATCAGATTTTCTTCATGCAAACCATTAACATTCGTTTTCTGATTACTTTATTAGGGTTCCTTACCATTCACAAAACCTATTTAACACTTAGATAGGTAAACATGAATATTCATGGTTTGGACATCAATTTCACAAATTATTGGCTAGGGTTTTACATCTAAACATGTCTCCAACCCTAATTTCATCTAAACATCAATATATCAAGCTCAGATTTTGATTTCACAACTTATCAAGAATCTGAGATGGGGCTAAAATGATAAAATTTAGCATACCTTATGATCACTTTGCTGAGATGATCACTAATCTATGCTTGGAATTCGATTTGGATCACTTTAGAGGCTTCAATTTGATCAAAAAGTTGAAACTAGGGTTTGAGGGTGAGCTTGGTCGCCCCCTGCGTTCTTGATCGTTCCAGACACACTCAAATGTGTGTTTGGATTTTATTTTTATTTGTTTTATAAAAACCAAGTTTTCAACTTAACACTTTTGGCCCTCCAACTAATATCAATTTAGATTTTCCAAGTTTCCAACCAAGTTTCTTGTTATACTAGACTTATGACTAACTAGGTTATTTATTCCTAGTTAGTTTATTATTATTTTTTGTGTGTTTATTTATACTTTATAATTTCAATATAAAATTTTATATTTTTGGGGTGTTACAAAACCAGGATTTAAACGCTAGATAAAATACCCGTTATCCCGTTAAATACCTGTTTTTAACTAATTTACCATTCAAATTTTACACTTACCCCCCCCCCCCCATTGGAATTCACGGTCACATTAAGGTGACCCCACCAAAATATTTCCAAGATCTTATATGATCCTTCATGATATTTCTTGGATTTTATTTCGATATTACTTGGATTCACTTGGATATTATTTGATCTTCTTCTTTATACACTCCATCATTCCACACTTCACTCAACAAATTTTCCTCTCTCTCTCTCCCTCACCCAAACCGTAACCTTACCACCATCACCATTATCATCTTCTTCAACTTTGTTCTTCAAGATCCAACTCCATTTCAAGCAAATTTGAAGTTAGTGTGAAGATCCAAAGGAGTTTCCAAGGTGCTTTCAAGTGATTTCAAGCTCCCTATCATCAAAATCTCATCCAAAAACTTACTTGAATCTTGAAGGTATAAAGTTTATGTTTAAATCATACTCTTGATTTTTGGTTGTTCTTGATGATTGGAAGTTTCTCTTGAATCTTGGAATTTTTCACAAACTTGAAATCTAAAAAGAAATGGGTCTTGATACAAAATAAAAAATGGTGATATATGTGTGTGTATAAAACCGTACATATATATATGTGTGTATGAGCTTTGAAGTTTGATTTCCTGATAAATACTTATTTAGGGTGTTTGCTTGCTTGCATGAACAAGATTATGTACAAATATGTTAGAGATATAAAGGAGTGATTGAATCATGAGTTATACTTTGGAATAATGTTAGTATTTTGACATATAAATGGCTAAAAATTTATTAGACATATTTGAGAATTTTTAAGTTGTTGCTTGTTCTTGGATGATAGTTAAAATGCAAGTGTTGGATGATTTGTGAATGATATGATAAATGTTCCATTAAATCAGCAAGTAAATATGAACAAATTACATATTTGATGCATCTAAACTCATATGAAATAATGATGATATGATAGTGTGCTTTAGACACTTGTACATGAGAATACATGTTGATTTAAAGCTCAAGAAATGATAAAAAATGACTGTATGACAAAAATGTTTTAGAACAGATTATAAACACTAAAAATAATATTATTTGGTATATTATAATGGCATGAAACTTTGTCATAGGTTTGATAGCTTTGCATGTTGTACATATAGCTTAGAAAGTGGTAAAATATGTGAAATTGGTAAAATATGTGAAATTTGCATGATTTATGTGCTTTATTTGAGACCTGCACTATCATGAGTATAACCACTATTTTATTCAGTAAATAACATGGGTTATGTTAAAATATCAAGTCGTTTCGATTTGGGATGGTTAGGGTAACATTTAATGCAAAACTATGCGGTAAAACGGTTAAAAATCGGCTTTTCGGAGGATTTTTATAAAATTGTTTTAGATCAGTAAGTAAACTGATATTTTTGATATAAAAATAAGTATTTTAACTTATATTAAGTTTACTTGGTGTTTGGTTGGTCATACGTGACTTCCGACGCCCAAAAACTTTACCGAATCGCTAAAATACGCGTTTTTCAATGTACACTAGAATGGGTTGTTCATGGGTAAATTTTATGTGTTACAATGTGTTATGTGTTTTATAATATGTGTATGATGACATGTTAATACTTGACAAGATTATGTGTATTACGATATTTAATTTATGTCACAATAAGTATATATATTACGACGCGCAAATCGTAGATATATTGCTTATAACCTGATGAGGGTCACCAATAAAATCGTTCAAGTCGCAAAGTTTTTAAAATATATATGAACTCATATATATATATACAAATACACCAATATAATCAAAAATAATAACTTTTCGAGAAGATCTCAAAGTTATGTGAACATTCTAAGTATCGGAGAAACTTATGTATTTTTGTGGGTTTTTGATTATTAAATCGTTCTTATTTAATTTAGGACGAATAAACAATTTGAGGGATTGTGTTAACATATAAAAACACACCCAAAGGTGAGTACATAGTCCCCTCTTTTACTGCTTTCAAATGTTTTGGGGTGAAACATGTGTACCTATTCGATATTTTCACGATTTCAATTATATGATTATACATGATAGTACTTATCTTTTGACAAATTGATTGATTATCTATGGTTCAAACACTAATATTCAAAGATTATAAAATTAATTGTTGGGTAGTACTAATTTTATACATTCACCAAACCGATTGGTAGTACGATATATCGCTATAGGACTAGACACCCCATTCCTGTTGTATGGAATGTTAGAAACCGAATTTTATCCAAATAGAAATTGCCTTTGTGGTATTTCTATAGTCTCTAAGGTGTAGTTTGATACACTAAGGTTTGAATGAATTCTAAATCACATTTTCATTTGTATATTTTGATATACTTCCAAAGTATAGTTTGATATGCTCTCATATGTGATATTATTTACCAAAGTATATTTTGATATACTATGTACAAATCCAACATATATTTTGTTATTTACTAAAACATAGTTGATATGTTATTTACAAAACCAAAGTATACTTATGATATACTACCGAAAACTATTATTTTAACAACTAAAGTATATGTGATATACTATCTGTTTAACTGTTTTGAAACTAAAATATATTTTGATATATTGCTTATCCGGCTTTCTTAAAACCAAGGTATATTTTTATATATGCTACAAACCTTTTTATCAAAACATTGTTTTACAAACCACATATTTTATACAAACTCATTTTTACTTGGTTATTCATTTCATTATGCATTATTCTTTTATATTATCTGATTTGTAATAAAACAATGAGTTCAATAATTCAATAAAACGAAACTATTTAATCCATGGTTGTGAAACAATGATTCTGTTACGACACTCCCCGACATTTTCGCCATGATTTGTTGTTTTACGTGGTCGGGGTGTGACATGTTGAGCCTGAGAGATGCGGGTTTGAATATCAGATCGAACTTTGACACAGTGAAGCTTAACACATTCCTTACGACTTAATGCATCAGCCACGACATTCGCCTTACCAGGATGGTAGCGAATTTCGCAATCATAGTCGTTTAGAAGTTCAACCCAACGTCGTTGCCTCATGTTGAGTTCTTTCTGATTGAAGATGTGCTGAAGACTTTTGTGGTCGGTGAAAACCACACATTTTGTACCATACAGATAGTGTCTCCAGATTTTGAGAGCGAAAACAACTGCACTTAACTCAAGATCATGAGTGGTGTAGTTTTTATCGTGTATCTTTAACTGCCTCGATACATATGCTATGACTTTGTTTCTTTGCATGAGAACACAGCCAAGACCCAAGTGGGATGCATCACAATACTAGACAAAATCATCATTGCCCTCAGGTAAAGATAGAATAGGTGCATCGCAGAGTTTCTGTTTCAAGGTTTGAAATGCTTCTTCCTGTTTGATTCCCCAGTCAAAGGGCTTATTCTTCTGAGTTAGAGCAGTTAAAGGAACTGCAATCTTGGAGAAGTTTTCGATGAAGCGGCGGTAATAACCCGCAAGACCAAGAAATGAACGAACTTCAGTAGGAGTAGTAGGTGTATCCCAATCCTTAATCGCACTGATCTTGGAGGGATCTACATGAATACCTTGTTCGTTGACAATATGCCCCAAAAATTGAACTTCTTTAAGCCAAAATTCGCACTTGGAGAATTTGGCGAAAAGTTGTTCTTTCTTTAGGAGTTCCAAGGTAAGACGAAGATGTTGCTCATGATCAGCTCGTGTCTTAGAATAAATCAGGATGTCATCGATGAAAACGATGATGAACTTATCTAAATAAGGCTTGCAGACCCTATTCATCAAGTCCATGAATACAGCAGGAGCATTAGTCAAACCGAATGGCATAACTGTTAACTCATAATGCCCATATCTTGTGCGGAAAGCTGTCTTGGGAATATCTTCCTCGAGCACATGAAGTTGATGATACCCAGAACGTAGATCAATCTTTGAAAAACAAGTAGCACCCTGTAACTGATAAAAGAGATCATTAATGCGAGGTAGGGGATATCGATTCTTGATGGTAAGATTGTTAAGCTCATGATAATCGATACACAACCTGAAAGATCCATCATTCTTCTTGACAAAAAGAACAGGAGCACCCCAAGGTGAAAAGCTAGGACGGATAAAACCTTTGTCAGAAAGCTCTAGAAGCTGCTTAGATAACTCTTGCATCTTAGACGGTGCAAGATGATACGGAGATCTAGCAATAGGATTAGCACCAGGTACAAGGTCAATACGAAACTCAACTTGACGTGCTGGGGGTAAACCAGGTAATTCTTCAAGAAAAACTTCAGGATAATCCCGAACAACAGGGATATCTTGAATAGACTTACCTTTGCCTTTATCTACAATAACATGTGCCAAGAAGGCCACATAGTTCTTTCGCAGATACTTCTGACCTTGAGTACAAGACATGAGTTTGAGACTACTAGCAGGTTTCTCACCACGAACCTCTAAGATCTTACCAGTCGAAAGTGGTATACGAACAATCTTCTCAAAACATACTACCTCTACGTGATACTTGGCTAACCAATCCATTCCCAATATAATATCGAAGCTTCCAAGTTGCATCGTTGTGAGGTCGATAGGAAAAAGATGGTTATTAAGGTTCAACTGGCAATTTCGAAGAACAGAATCGAGAACAACGAGTTCACCACTAGCTACCTCTACTGTCAATGGCTTTCCTAGTTTCGTTCTAGTCATGCGAAGTGATGGTTTAAAATGACACAAAACTCTTATCGGCACCCGAATAAAAAAGAACCGAAGCTGACTGATTGTTAACTAAGAACATACCATTGACCACCTCATTGTCTGCACGCGCCTCAATAGCATTCATGTTAATATCTCATCCATGAGCATGCTCCTGATTTGCATTAGCCAACCTCAGGCACTGATTTCTGTAGTGGGTTAGATCCCCACAATTGTAGCAAGATCCAGGCGGATAGTGAGGTCGTGCAGCTTGTGCTTATTGTTGAGCACGTGGTTGAGCAGCTTGCTGAGCAGGGTTATGTGTGGCTTGATTGGGAGCAAAACGACAAACATCGGCAAGATGACCCGATTTTCCAAAGTTAGCACAGAAACGACACTGAACCTGGGGTTGATGGTGACTGTTACATTTGTTGCACAGAGGTGCCTTACCAGCATATAGTTTCTTTGCTGGTGGTTGTGCGGGCTGGTTGGGAGCTGCCTTGTTTGGTTGTGCAGTAACAATGAAGTTTTGGGAAGCCTTGCGCTTCCAAGACTTCTTCGAAGACCCTGATTTCTTACCCTTCTTGTTCTCACCCTTATCAAACGACTGTTTCTTATCCTTGTCACCTTTCCTGTGAAGCTTACCCTTTCTGATTTGCGACTGAGTTAGATTCGCAGCTAACTCGATTGCCTGACGAACTGTGGTAGGGTTACTACCAGTGACGATGTCTTGAACGGGGTCAGGTAAACCATCGACATACCTCTCGATAGCTTTCTCGAGTGGGGTAACCATTGTAGGGCATAACAAACTCAACTCCTCATACCTGTCAGTATAAGCCCGATGTTCACCACTATCCTGTTTCAAATCATCAAACTCTCTTTCCAATGCCCTTTGTTCATGTCGAGGACATAATTCCCTCATCATAAGAGCCCTAAGCTCTGCCCAGGTCTGTGCTAAAGCAACCTCAGCACCATGGTCTCTCATTAACCCGTTCCACCAAGTAAGAGCCCTCTTTTGAAACACGCTAGAAGCAAACTCGACTTTGCGATTATCAGGACACTGAACATGACGAAACGTACTCTCGATGCTTTCAAACCACTATAGGAGCCCAGTTGCTCCTTCAGAACCACTAAACTTGAGTGGTTTAGCCGAGTTGAAACTCTTAAAGTTGCATGGAGCATTATTGTTGGCTTGGTTAACTTGAGCGACAATGTTTGGGAGTACAGCAGCCATTTGTTGCACAATGATTTCTGCCAGTTCGGCATTGGGTATCTAATTTTCGCGTCGAGGAGGCATTCTAAAAGAGGAAACATGAGAGAAAACGAGTGAGATGATTAGATGAAAAGAATGAGATGATACAAAAATCAACAAAAGCAAAGATGGTGGTCATTCGTTCGTACCGCAAAGCAAACAAATGACACACAGTGACTAATCAAAGTAAATGGATCATAATAATGTATCGCGAAGACATGCTTTAGCCTATAAGTGGACACTCACCCCAAGAGTTCCCAGGTAAGAGTGACTGGTCTGATTATGTGGATTTGTACGAACACTCTAGCCTAGACAGAAAACTCGAGGTACAGGCACCTACCCTTCCAGATTGCATGTGTTCACATTATTTAGACCCAAAACTTTGACGAGATTTTGAAAACTTGGAAGGCACAAGGCCAAAATAATCATTCAAGAATGGATGATTGAATCAACATACTTTCACAATATTTAACTTATGATTATATTCCGGAATGTTCGTTACAGTACGAATCGACATACTTTCGCAGTTTGTCGAAATTAGTCCCTGTAAGCGAATACACTTGATTTCGACACACCAAACCCTCCAAAACTTATTTCTAAGTTATGTAAAGGTTATTTTGTGACAACCCTCACCAAACCAGGTATCCGTACAAATTAATTAATATTAAATTGCTGCTTAATTACTGTGCTTACTTGAAACTGTGCTTAAACTGCTTACTGATTTCTGATACATACATACTTATGCATCACATTTTATACTGTCACACTATTATTTATACACTAACACCAGTGACAACCTTGATGCACAAAAAGCACAGTGAGCACACTATACGGGATACCCAGTAAACATGCTGACATAACCAGCATCAGGCAGACACTGCCTCTAAGGCTAGTATGAGCCGGGAATACATTGCTACACTGGTAGTGAGTGTAGGGCGGTGAGGATTGTAGAACTGCGTCACTAGGTGAGATTTATAGTGACCGGGTGTGCCTAAAACGTACTTTAAATACAAAATTCTGCGCTTTATTATAAAACTCAGCATTTTAAATTTCTAATACAGTGCAAAAACATTGCAGAACGGTCCCGTATATTTTCCTAAGTACCGGGAATAATTTATGTTACAAAATATATACATAAAGGACCTTTTGCGGTATAATTAAACATTTTAACGGAACGGTACTTAACCGTATAACCGGACATTACCCGGGGCACTAAAATTTTGTCAAATACTTTATTTTATTATTTATGGCTAGTCATGATCCCCGTATGCCATAACACCCGCCTAAAATAAATCAACTAACACATATCACATTACTTACACTTATACACTTTAGTCACAATATTTACATAATACCCCCCCCCCCCCCCCAACGAATTTATTTCCCCAAGTGGGACCCCACATGTCATAACATCATACTCCCTATCTTCTTGCTTGGATTCAATGATCTAGTATTAAGTGTTTTGCTTGTCTATCTATCCAAGATATGTGAAGAATAAATAAAAGTAAGGTCCCTTATAAATGTACATCACTTCACAAGATTTTTGCAACCCATTTTCACCTAGCTCTCTCTCTCTATTCGGTTCTACTACAACCGAATCCACCACCACACTCCAACATTCATCACTTTCTTCATTTACTCATACCATTCAAGCTTTGAAGATCAAACATGGAAGGTGCAACTTGAAGGCATTGCAAGGGAGCATTGTTCTTGCTTGGTTCTACATCTTTTCTCATCATTTTTACACAAGATTCTTCCCTAGCTAGAGGCTAGTAGTGAGTTTCTTCATACTTGATCTCATCTTGTTCGAAAATTATGGCATTTAACATGTAGTATTGTTGTTTAAATCACTAGATTGCAAGAATATTAGAAAAATATGAAACATAAGTATGAACATAAAAATCTACGTAAAGGTTTACTTGTGTATGATTTATAAAGTGGAATCTCGTCGGGTTAAGGGTTGGATAACACATACTTGATATTTAAAAGTCGTTTTCTTGTTTAACCCGCTAATCGGACACTTATAACGCGATTTAATAACATCGAAATCACAAAACAGCATGCTGAGTCACTGTTTCAGCCGCCTTTAACAGGCTGTAAACGGACCTTAAAAACTCGAAAAACGGAATTTCAAAAGCCTAAATCGTGTCATTTCAAAAAACGAAGAAAATGGCGCTGGAATCGTATTTTTCTGATGTCGGTTACTATTTTAAAAATCTGTTTCCGTGACAGCAGCTAAGGCTGTTTGTTACTGCAGAAAATTGGGCTGTGTGTTTTCGATCACAACTTAAAACCTGAACCGAACCAGCCCCTGAAACTTTTATCAAAGATGAACACAGATGTATTTGTGACCCTCGAACTGGATTTTCGACAAACGGACTTACGAGGAATTTTTGGCGAATTATTCTGTAAACTGTGATCAGAATGTAACAAATCTGATCACAGTTCGGTAAACGATTTTCTATAAATTTTTGGTAATGATTTAGACCCCGAAATTTTTACACAATAATTTGTGGGTCGGTTATGACGTTCCACAAAAATTTGGGAATTTTTGGAATAAGTTAAGTAATTTATTTACACGTCCGAAAACAGTCCAGTTTTCACAAATTGAAACTGAATCGACAAGGGTAGTATTTTGCGTGTTAAAACGTAATGGTTGATTGTTGATGATTATGAGTTGATTTCAAAAAGAAAATGATGTGCGTATTAGCACGGACACTCCCGTTTTTAGGGGAAGTTCTGGCGAATTTTTCTAAAAATACCAAGACTTAGAAAAATTATTTTTCTATCGTGTATGTGAAACTTTATATCTCATAATTAAACCTCGCCTTGAGTTTTGACATAAAACTTTAAAGTGTTGGATAGGAGACTTGTAAATGTATTTTTTTTTAATACGTTAAGTCACCAAATACATAATACCTGTACGAATACCCCATCCTTGGGAAGGAATCTATTTATACGTTAACCAAGAAATTTAAACACGAAATAGTTGTCTAACTATTTCCCCAAGAACATTAAGACCCTAAGCTAAGGCACGTCCGCTCGTCTAATAGATATTAGCACGTTGTAGGTTGTCGTGCTGCAGACTGAGTTGATTTGCTGTTATTCGAGGACGCATTACTGTGAGTTCATGTCCCCCTTTTCTCTTAACTGTTTTCAGTTTTCTAAACTGCGGGGGTGAAATACATGTCACTATGATTACGAGTACTTTTACATGGTATGGTTAGCGTAAGGAGGGTTACTGCATACAGATCATGTGAGTGGGTAGGTGGTACTTGAGGCCATTAATCCTCATGGTAGGACCGAGGGACACAATGCGGTAGATCTATCTGGGTGTAGCGAGCCCAGCCCCAGGCCAAACAGTTAACGGACCTTGGGGTGACTATGTACCCGACGCACAAATCCGCTAGGTTTGAGTCTTCCTACTTGCACTTCACACATATCAATGGCCTTGCAAACCATTGGTGATCTCTTTTTCCTTATTTGCTACATACCAGGGTTTTTCTACTTACAAGGATTTTACATACTCACTTACGCATGAACTCGCTCAACATTGTGTTGATTTTTCCAACTTACATGTATTTCAGGGAACTAAGGATCTGGCCCGGTATGCTACGTTTTCCCGCTGTGTTAGAATTACAGGATCATCCATGTTTAGGGATTGCGACTTTTACCTGGACGAGTCGCAAGTCTTAAACAAATGTTATGTTATATTTTGGGGTTGTGTGTTAAGAACAAAGTTTTTATGTTGTAATTTCCGTTGCATGTGTCAACGTATTAAGACAATGTTGTGGTATTTTACTTAAATCAATGGATGATCTGCATGTTTTATTTTCATATAGCTTTGTTGTGATTAAGCTATGGTATTAAGAAGTCACACCAAATTAACCCACGCTTCCGCAAAGCCAGGGTGTGACAGCTTGGTATCAGAGCTCTGATCATAGCGAACTAGGATTCCTCCTCGAGTCTAGACTATGATCACTAGGGCTCTCACGAAAACATTTTTACACTGCATACCACTTAAAGTCCAGATCCAAACTGTTTTTACAAACAAATGTTGAGCACATTTTATTTGTTAATTATAGGCTCAGTCTGGGAGGCTGAGGCTCGGTCTGGGAGGCTGAGGTAGTTGTCTAGTGGGACTAGGGAGTCAGTCTGGGAGGCTGGGAGACTAGTGGGACTAGGGAGTCAGTCTGGGAGGCTGGGAGACTAGTGGGACTAGGGAGTCAGTCTGGGAGGCTGGGAGACTAGTCGGACTAGGGAGTCAGTCTGGGAGGCTGGGAGGCTAGTGGGACTAGGAGAGCTATTTGATTGCTTATTGGTGACTAATATGTTTATTTGACTATATGATTGATTATTTGTGCATATGTGTGTTTATATTACAAAATGTCATGCCTTCATCAGATACTGGAGAGTCGGACACTACAGATCCCATGGCCATAGTATCAGACGACATAGTTTCATCGGAGCACGAGGTGTACATTTCCGATACTACCAGCACAGACGATGACGACTTTCAGCCCTTTGCGCTGCCTGATGCCGTAGCAGAGCCTGCTGATGGCCATCTTGTTGGGGATTTGCCACTCGTGGAGATCCCTGTTCCTGTGCCCCTGGTCGTTTATCCCGTTTTTGATATGCCCCCGACGTTGTCTCTGACGACGATGTCGAACCATTAGAGGAGGACCCACTTGAGGGCGAGGCCCTATTGCTGCTGGTGATAGCCTACTGCTTGCTGACGCTCCTGCAGAGGAGGCTCATGCCCTTTCCCCTGTCCCAGACTCATTTGAGTCTATAACGTCCGCATCCTTGTATACACAGGGAGTGCAGCACCACTCACACGACGACGACCCGGATATGGCGTCATCCGCTGCACCTGCTCCTGCACACAGCTTTGAGATTGATCACGATATTGAGGATGATCCTGTTTTTCCACCTGGTTTTGATCCAGACCATGACATTGAGTTCATACACTTAGACCAGCCCTTGGAGGATCCTGTAACCCCTGTGTTTGTTGATCCAGCTGATTTTGAGATGGAGTTTGTTGATCCGGAGCCAGCCGTGGCCCCTGAGCCAGGCGTTGCTCCTGACCCCGCATTGGAGCATGACCCTGTTCATGCCGATGCACCTGCTGTTGCTCCTTGATTGATCATCTCCTTGGACGAGAGAAAATTTGGGGTAACTGTGCAAGACAATCTATTATTACGGGGGCCCACGTAATAACGGCTTGTAGTGCACAGAAATCCTGGTGGACTCTGCGGGCCAAGCTAATGAAAACCCATGTAGCAGGAAATGATTGAGAAGAGATGCTGTTCTAGGACTGGAATCCAGAAGCTTGAGGTGGAGTTCTGGAATTTGATAATGGTCGAACCAAAGATTCCTGAATACGTCCAGCGATCTCACGACTTGTCTAGGGTCGTCCCCTACTAAGTCATTGATGTTGTATGATACAGTTGTGTACTTGTAAACTTTACATTGTGGTCCCGATTTATGGCAATGCAATCGCAGTATTCTCATCACTTGTGATGTTTGATCTATTGTTTATGTTCTATGACATGAGATGTTATGCGGTTGATTTATTTATAGCATGAGATGTTATGTGTTGATATTGTTGAATACATACGTACACTTTACTTGCTATGACCTAACCTATGTGAAACACCTTTTAGAAGATGCCGCCAAGACGCGAAATGCGCATGCCCACCTCAGAGGCGGAACTTCAAGAGATAATTGCTGCAGCTATAGCACAGCACGAGGCCCTACGCTCCGAACCTAGTAGAGGTACCTCAGAAAATAACGGTTGTTCCTACTGGCACTTCCTCAACTACGAGCCTCCGAAGTTCGACGGCACTGGAGGTGTCATAGCCTTTGTGAAGTGGATCGAAAGAATGGATTCCATCTTTCAAGTGAGCGGTTGTACACCGGAACAACAAGTCCCATACGTTTCTGAGCTGTTTCTAGATGAAGCCCGATTATGGTGGAATCTTCAGATCCGTATAAAGGGCGCTACTGCAGCATATGCGTTAACCTGGGGTGAACTGAAAGGAATGATGCATAAGAAGTATTGCTCCCAAACGGAAACCCAGAAGTGGGAAGATGAATTTCGGAGCCTGATGATGGAAGGTCCGAAGGTGTTGGAGTACGTGCAAAGACTTCATGATTTGTCACGGGTTGTTCCGTACCTGGTGAAACCAGAATTAAAGAAATTGGAACAATTCATTTGGGAACTGGCGCCTCAAGTCTTGAGCTTGATGACAACATCAACGCCACCAACAACTGATGCTGCAAGTAAGATGGGTTTGGCACTCGCTACGGAGGCACTTAGACTAGAAGAACTTACAAACCCTGCCAAGAAGAAGGAGACTCAGGTAAAGTCATCCAGAAAGAACAAAAGAAAGCTCACCGAAGATACCCGAACGGATAATGAGAACAAAAGAAAGGGTTATATGGGCACTCTGCCCAAGTGTAACACCTGCCAGCATCATCATTTTGGTCGGTGTGGGCCAAAAGTATGTGAAGCTTGTGGAAAGGTTGGCCACTTGAAGGATTCTTGCTGGGCTAGTGCTGGCCGGGGAGGCCAAGGAGGTCTTGGAAATCGGAACAACAATCGAGGAGGTAACGGAAACGGGAACCATGGAAATGTTGCGAATCAAGCTGGGAATGGGAATGGCCGAGGGCCAGGATGTTTTAAGTGTGGGGAAATTGGGCACTTCAAGAAGAAAAGCCCGAAGCCGAATCAAGCCCGTGGGGGAGCATTCCACATTGGCGCAAGGGAAGCGCGCCAGGATCCAAACGTTGTCACTGGTACGTTCCCGATAAACTAACGCTTTGCATCTGTTCTGTTTGATACTAGTGCCGATTATAGCTTTGTATCGTTAGAATTTAAGAAAAATACTTGGATTGACGCCTAGCAAGTTAGACGTGCCGTACTCCATCAAATTAGCAAAGGGGAAACTAGTTGAGACCAGTGAAGTTGTCCGAGGATGTGTGATTGAACTAGGAGGGCACGAGTTTACGTTGGACTTACTACCTGTCGAGCTGGGAAGCTTTGATGTGGTAGTGGGAATGGATTGGCTAACGAGTAACAAAGCCGAGATCGTTTGCCATAAGAAGACCATCCGCATCCCACTGACGGATGAAGAAACGATCATAGTGCACGGAGAGAAGCATGATACGCCGCTGAGAATTATCAGTTGCCTGAAAGCTCGTAAGTGTTTACAAAAAGGATGTGCTGCCTTCCTGGCACACATCGTGGATAGGAAAGCTGCTGAGCCGAAAATCGAAGACATCCCTGTCGTAAGGGAATATCCTGAAGTCTTTCCAGAGGACTTGCCAGGATTGCCACCCCAAAGGCAAGTAGAATTTCACATTGACTTAGTTCCAGGCGCCGCGCCTGTAGCTAGGGCACCTTATAGACTTGCACCGTCTGAGATGCAGGAGTTGTCTACACAACTCCAGGAATTTCTTGACAAAGGATTCATCCGACCAAGCTTCTCACCTTGGGGAGCTCCAGTTTTATTTGTCAAAAAGAAAGACGGTAGTTTCCGTATGTGTATTGACTACCGGGAGTTGAATAAACTAACAATCAAGAATAGATACCCTCTGCCAAGAATCGATGATTTATTCGATCAGCTTCAAGGTTCAAGTTTTTACTCTAAGATCGATCTTTGATCTGGGTACCATCAGCTAAGAATACAAGAAGAGAGCATCCCGAAGACAGCCTTCAGAACTCGTTATGGACACTACGAGTTCCTAGTTATGCCGTTTGGGTTGACAAACGCGCCTGCTGTTTTTATGGACCTAATGAACCGAGTCTGTAAGCCGTATCTCGATAAGTTCGTGATTGTGTTCATCGACGATATTTTGATTTATTCAAAGACAAAGGCTGAACACGAACAACACTTAAGAACTATTCTGGAGTTGTTGAAAAAGGAACAGTTGTATGCCAAATTCTCTAAGTGCGAGTTTTGGCTACGTGAAGTCCAATTCCTTGGACACGTGGTTAATGGAAATGGAATCCATGTCGATCCCACAAAGATCAAGGCGATAAAGAACTGGGAGACTCCAAAGACGCCAACCGAGATTCGACAATTCTTAGGCTTGGCTGGTTACTATCGAAGGTTCATTGAGGATTTTTCAAAAATCGCTCAATCACTGACCCTCCTCACACAGAAGGATAAGAAGTTTGATTGGGGAATCAAACAGGAAGAAGCATTTCAGTTGTTGAAGGATAAGCTCTGCAATGCGCCGATCTTAGCACTACCGGAAGGTACAGATGATTTCGTGGTATACTGTGACGCCTCACGTCAAGGATTGGGTTGCGTGTTGATGCAACGCCAGAAAGTTATAGCTTACGCGTCACGCCAGTTGAAAGTACATGAAAAGACTATACCACTCACGATTTGGAACTAGGCGCAGTGATATTCGCATTAAAGATCTGGAGACACTACCTATATGGTACGAAGTGTACAATCTTCACAGACCACAAGAGTTTACAACACATATTCAACCAGAAAGAGCTGAACATGAGACAAAGACGTTGGGTCGAATTGTTGAACGATTACGACTGCGAGATAAAGTATCATCCAGGGAAGGCGAATGTGGTCGCCGATGCCCTAAGTCGTAAAGAAAGGATCAAGCCCATAAGGGTTAGGGCTTTGGAGATGATTATCCAGACAAATCTTTCCCTGCGCATTCATACCGCGCAAAAAGAAGCTCTTAAGAAAAGAAACCTTGAAGAAGAATATCTCCGTGGGATGGAGAAGCAATTAGTACCAAACAAGGAAGGAACGTTATGTTTTGTGAGAAGGATTTGGGTTCCTCTGTTTGGTGGGTTGAGAAAAGTTATTTTTGATGAGGCACACAAATCACGGTACTCTATTCATCCCGGTGCGGATAAGATGTACCAGGACCTTAAAGATTGTTATTGGTGGCCTAAAATGAAAGGCGACGTTGCTGTTTATGTTAGCAAATGTTTGACGTGCGCCAAGGGGAAAGCTGAATACCAGAAGCCCTCGGGACTTCTGCAACAACCTGAAATTCCCAAGTGGAAATGGGAACAGATTTCAATGGATTTTATAACGAAACTGCCCAAGACACCCAGGGGTCATGATACTATTTGGGTGATAGTTGACCGCCTAACAAAGTCTGCACATTTCTTGCCAATCAAAGAGAAAGACAATACGAGTAAACTTGCGGAAATATATATGCGAGAAATCGTTACACGTCATGGAGTGCCGCTCTCAATCATCTCTGATAGAGATGGGAGATTTGTATCAAGGATTTGGCAATCCTTCCAAGAAGCTTTTGGCTCACAATTGAACCTAAGTACCGCATTTCATCCGCAAACTGATGGCCAAAGTGAAAGGACTATTCAAACATTGGAGGATATGCTGAGAGCATGTGTAATGGATCTTGGTGGTAGCTGGGATAAACATTTACCACTGGCCGAATTCTCATACAACAACAGCTACCACACCAGTATTGGAGCCGCGCCATTTAAAGCCCTTTACGGACGCAAGTGTCGATCACCACTATGTTGGGCTGACGCCGGTGATAGACAGCTTGTTGGTCCCGAAATCGTCCAAGAGACGACAGATAAGATTGCGCAGATTCGAAAACGCATCGAAGCGGCTCGCGAAAGACAGAAAGTCTATGCAGATCCAAACCGGAAACATTTGGAATTCCAAGTTGGAGATATGGTTTTATTGAAAGTTTCACCCTGGAAGGGGGTGGCACGCTTAGGAAAGCGTGGGAAGTTGAATCCGCGTTACATTGGCCCTTTCAGAATTCTGCAAAGGATTGGGCTTGTAGCCTACAAGTTGGACCTACCTGCTGAACTCCATGGTGTTCACGATACATTCCATGTATCTAATTTGAGAAAAAGTCCAACACAATATACAGTGATCATTCCTGCTGACGAAGTTCATATCGACAATACGCTCCACTTTACTGAAGAACCTGTTGAGGTCACGGATTGGAAAGTTAATAAAACTCGCAGGAGCAGTGTCAAACTCGTCAAAGTTCATTGGAATGCTAGGCATGGACCTGAATTCACGTGGGAACGTGAGGATCGAATGAAAGAGAAATACCCCCATTTGTTTCCTAAGAATCCTGCATCTCGTAGCAGAACTTAAATTTCGGGACGAAATTTCTTTAACGGGGGGAGAATGTGACAACCCTCACCAAACCAGGTATCCGTACAAATTAATTAATATTAAATTGCTGCTTAATTACTGTGCTTACTTGAAACTGTGCTTAAACTGCTTACTGATTTCTGATACATACATACTTATGCATCACATTTTATACTGTCACACTATTATTTATACACTAACACCAGTGACAACCTTGATGCACAAAAAGCACAGTGAGCACACTATACGGGATACCCAGTAAACATGCTGACATAACCAGCATCAGGCAGACACTGCCTCTAAGGCTAGTATGAGCCGGGAATACATTGCTACACTGGTAGTGAGTGTAGGGCGGTGAGGATTGTAGAACTGCGTCACTAGGTGAGATTTATAGTGACCGGGTGTGCCTAAAACGTACTTTAAATACAAAATTCTGCGCTTTATTATAAAACTCAGCATTTTAAATTTCTAATACAGTGCAAAAACATTGCAGAACGGTCCCGTATATTTTCCTAAGTACCGGGAATAATTTATGTTACAAAATATATACATAAAGGACCTTTTGCGGTATAATTAAACATTTTAACGGAACGGTACTTAACCGTATAACCGGACATTACCCGGGGCACTAAAATTTTGTCAAATACTTTATTTTATTATTTATGGCTAGTCATGATCCCCGTATGCCATAACACCCGCCTAAAATAAATCAACTAACACATATCACATTACTTACACTTATACACTTTAGTCACAATATTTACATAATACCCCCCCCCCCCCCCCCAACGAATTTATTTCCCCAAGTGGGACCCCACATGTCATAACATCATACTCCCTATCTTCTTGCTTGGATTCAATGATCTAGTATTAAGTGTTTTGCTTGTCTATCTATCCAAGATATGTGAAGAATAAATAAAAGTAAGGTCCCTTATAAATGTACATCACTTCACAAGATTTTTGCAACCCATTTTCACCTAGCTCTCTCTCTCTATTCGGTTCTACTACAACCGAATCCACCACCACACTCCAACATTCATCACTTTCTTCATTTACTCATACCATTCAAGCTTTGAAGATCAAACATGGAAGGTGCAACTTGAAGGCATTGCAAGGGAGCATTGTTCTTGCTTGGTTCTACATCTTTTCTCATCATTTTTACACAAGATTCTTCCCTAGCTAGAGGCTAGTAGTGAGTTTCTTCATACTTGATCTCATCTTGTTCGAAAATTATGGCATTTAACATGTAGTATTGTTGTTTAAATCACTAGATTGCAAGAATATTAGAAAAATATGAAACATAAGTATGAACATAAAAATCTACGTAAAGGTTTACTTGTGTATGATTTATAAAGTGGAATCTCGTCGGGTTAAGGGTTGGATAACACATACTTGATATTTAAAAGTCGTTTTCTTGTTTAACCCGCTAATCGGACACTTATAACGCGATTTAATAACATCGAAATCACAAAACAGCATGCTGAGTCACTGTTTCAGCCGCCTTTAACAGGCTGTAAACGGACCTTAAAAACTCGAAAAACGGAATTTCAAAAGCCTAAATCGTGTCATTTCAAAAAACGAAGAAAATGGCGCTGGAATCGTATTTTTCTGATGTCGGTTACTATTTTAAAAATCTGTTTCCGTGACAGCAGCTAAGGCTGTTTGTTACTGCAGAAAATTGGGCTGTGTGTTTTCGATCACAACTTAAAACCTGAACCGAACCAGCCCCTGAAACTTTTATCAAAGATGAACACAGATGTATTTGTGACCCTCGAACTGGATTTTCGACAAACGGACTTACGAGGAATTTTTGGCGAATTATTCTGTAAACTGTGATCAGAATGTAACAAATCTGATCACAGTTCGGTAAACGATTTTCTATAAATTTTTGGTAATGATTTAGACCCCGAAATTTTTACACAATAATTTGTGGGTCGGTTATGACGTTCCACAAAAATTTGGGAATTTTTGGAATAAGTTAAGTAATTTATTTACACGTCCGAAAACAGTCCAGTTTTCACAAATTGAAACTGAATCGACAAGGGTAGTATTTTGCGTGTTAAAACGTAATGGTTGATTGTTGATGATTATGAGTTGATTTCAAAAAGAAAATGATGTGCGTATTAGCACGGACACTCCCGTTTTTAGGGGAAGTTCTGGCGAATTTTTCTAAAAATACCAAGACTTAGAAAAATTATTTTTCTATCGTGTATGTGAAACTTTATATCTCATAATTAAACCTCGCCTTGAGTTTTGACATAAAACTTTAAAGTGTTGGATAGGAGACTTGTAAATGTATTTTTTTTTAATACGTTAAGTCACCAAATACATAATACCTGTACGAATACCCCATCCTTGGGAAGGAATCTATTTATACGTTAACCAAGAAATTTAAACACGAAATAGTTGTCTAACTATTTCCCCAAGAACATTAAGACCCTAAGCTAAGGCACGTCCGCTCGTCTAATAGATATTAGCACGTTGTAGGTTGTCGTGCTGCAGACTGAGTTGATTTGCTGTTATTCGAGGACGCATTACTGTGAGTTCATGTCCCCCTTTTCTCTTAACTGTTTTCAGTTTTCTAAACTGCGGGGGTGAAATACATGTCACTATGATTACGAGTACTTTTACATGGTATGGTTAGCGTAAGGAGGGTTACTGCATACAGATCATGTGAGTGGGTAGGTGGTACTTGAGGCCATTAATCCTCATGGTAGGACCGAGGGACACAATGCGGTAGATCTATCTGGGTGTAGCGAGCCCAGCCCCAGGCCAAACAGTTAACGGACCTTGGGGTGACTATGTACCCGACGCACAAATCCGCTAGGTTTGAGTCTTCCTACTTGCACTTCACACATATCAATGGCCTTGCAAACCATTGGTGATCTCTTTTTCCTTATTTGCTACATACCAGGGTTTTTCTACTTACAAGGATTTTACATACTCACTTACGCATGAACTCGCTCAACATTGTGTTGATTTTTCCAACTTACATGTATTTCAGGGAACTAAGGATCTGGCCCGGTATGCTACGTTTTCCCGCTGTGTTAGAATTACAGGATCATCCATGTTTAGGGATTGCGACTTTTACCTGGACGAGTCGCAAGTCTTAAACAAATGTTATGTTATATTTTGGGGTTGTGTGTTAAGAACAAAGTTTTTATGTTGTAATTTCCGTTGCATGTGTCAACGTATTAAGACAATGTTGTGGTATTTTACTTAAATCAATGGATGATCTGCATGTTTTATTTTCATATAGCTTTGTTGTGATTAAGCTATGGTATTAAGAAGTCACACCAAATTAACCCACGCTTCCGCAAAGCCAGGGTGTGACATATTTAAGGTATGTTAAGCCTGTGTCACTATTCCAGAGTGTTTGTCGTGTTAAACTGAATACGTTTACGCACTAGTTCACGTATAACTTTCCAGAAAGCGATTTAGAGCTCGAAATCGAAGGAGAATTGATATGTGCAAATGATACACATATTTATACAAATCCCAAGTATGAAATACAATATTCCATTGATTTGGTATTTGTTTGATGGCCATGGAGGCACAGATGTCACAGTCTCTCCTACTTCAGGAAATTTCGTCTTGAAATTTATTTATAGGAAACTTGTGAGAGCTCGAAACATGAAGTCGAAAAGATAAAACAACACTGGTTAGGGTTCTGAACTTCAAGTAACTTTAAATAACGTCATGCTTGCAATGTAAGAGGGACACTTATATACAAGTATATGAAGCGCCATTGGTGCGTCCACCGTACCTCCACTACATTGTTCACGTTTCGTTATTGTTGCCACTATAGGTTCTTACACATGATAAATCTTACTGGGGTTCCTGTGCACTGAATTTCATAATTATGTACACGTCCATAATTACGTAATTACTTGCATAGTCCGCACAGTGTATTTTATAATGTGTAGGGGAAAACCCAATGGACAAACCTGTGATGAGTGTGACTAGACCACCATAGGGTCCTTTAAATTAAATCAATAAATGATCTTTTTAAATAGTCCACCAAGGAGTCTTTTTAGCTATATCATCACATGCCATTCTTAACCAGATTCTGAATCAATCTTTTTAACTAGACCACTCAAGGGGTCTCTTTTGAATTATGGAATGGTACTATATAATCCAAGGGTCTTAACTATTACGTATAAGCCCATTAAGGATTTAAGGTAGTACCTTTGGATATCCTACTATGAATCCCTCATATGAAGATATGGAAGATTCTACGAGGATTTGGATAACGAAAATTCGGATTACGCAAAAATACAACACATAAAACACATTATCACACAATTGTTTAACTTGATCTTCAATTTGTTATCATTTTGGACACGGGTAATTAATGCACCCCAGGAATCCAATCCGTGGATTTCATTTGGCACTTTAATCATCTTCAAGAATCTAACTATAACGATAGGAAGATCTTAATAGGAATTCGGCTTTGTCCTTATTGGATCTTAATGTACGTATTAAAGCGTACAAAGAGTCCAACCAAGGGTCCGATTTGAGCGATAGATTTCCAAATGGATCTAATTATGAAGATAAGAAGATCCTATATGGATTTTGGAATTTGAAGAGCGGGAGACGCTTCGAAACCTTGCACTAGACGTGCTTAAGTCGATACATAAGGTAGAATGCTCATGAAGTTGAGGTGCTAGAAATGCCAAGGCGACATATGAAGCAGAATTTGAAGGTTGGGTAATATGAGCAGAATACTTTTCGAAAACTATGCATGGGGTTCTTTAGAAATATGTTGAATGTTTTTTTTGAAATCCTACATAATACTTTTGAAATCATAAAGCAGGTGTATTAGGTAAGTATATTTATAAAATATGTTTTAAAATCATGCGAGATAAATTTTGAAATTATGCATAAGGATTTTGAAAATATGGATAATGCTTTTGAAATCATGCACTTGATACATTAAGTAAATATAATGTGTTAAAACTGTTTTCAAACTATATGAAATATTTTGAAATCATGAAGGTTGTTTTGAAAACTACTATGTATGTTGTTATGAAAACCAGAATGTAATGATATGGGTACGAGATTGAAGAAAATATCCTTAGTTATCTAACCAAGGATTTAAAAGTAATTACTCAAAATGTCACTTATTTTCTGTACTTCGTTTCTTAGAATGCAATGAGCACTTAGAATTTTCGAGGAAATCATGAGCGGTCACAAGAACGAGAGAACTACAAATATGGTTCTTTGGTGTAGGTATCGTAGGGGTATGCCATACACATATGCAACTACATTTGTACATCAGAATTGTGAACAACGATTTATTTATGAACAAAACCGATTGTTTTAGAGTTTAAAGAAAAACACAAGAAACATAAGCGTAAGATTTAGATTATTCAAAGCAGCAGCTTCTTCTAATCAGCCAAATGCTCATCCGTGGGTCAGATTTGCATTGAAAATCTTTGGGTATTTGTCCCTGACATAACCCGTCTCACCATAGGTGTAGCAAGCACTAGAAGGAAAACGAGCTTGTGTTGGATCTGCTTAAAATTGAACAGGGTTCTGAATAGCTTGGTTCGGCACAGTGACAGAACGACAAACTCGTGCCATATGACCAATAAGTCCACAGTTGAAACATCTTCGGCATTTGACACTGGCATGGTGATGGAGGTTATACTGATTGCACGAAGGAGCAGTTCCCAAGTACGGCTTCTTGGCTGGTGGTGCTGCCACCTTGCTAGGTTCTGCTTGACTTGGTGCAACGGCTACGGAATCCTTTGAAGCTTTACGCTTCTTTGATTTTGGTGAAGGCTTGGCTTCTGTTTCCTTTGATGCTTCTTGGGTGGCTTCATTATTGAGACGAGACATGGCGACAGCTAAATCAACAGTCTTCAGGATTAATTCGGCTATTCGCTGGGCAAATTTGGTAGTCTGCTCGGACATTTGAGTGTCGCTGCGATGAAGAGACATTCTGGAGGAAATGAAAGACATAGGAGGAAACAAGTGAAATGTTATTGGATAATCAAAACAGAATGACAACGCATAGAAATTGCGACCATTTGTTTGTTACCTAAGGCAAACAAATGAGACGGTGACTAATCAAAGTAAGCGGGTCATATTAATGTATCGCGAAGACATGCTTTAGCCTATAAGTGGACACTCACCCCAAGAGTTCCCAGGTAAGTGTGACTGGTCCGATTATGTGGATTTGTACGAACACTCTAGCCTTAGACAGAAAACTCAGAGTACAGGCATCCACCCTTCCAGATTGCACGTGTTCACATTATAAGACCCAACTTTGACGAGATTTTGAAAACTTAGAAGGTTCAAAACCTTATAATAAATCATCCTAGAACAGATGATTGGTTTTCAAAGCGGATTTGAAATTTGCGTTCTTGTTGTGGTTGTCACCTAAGGATAAGTGACGGTATTGTTTTAGGATCTAAACACAAGAATCTTGTGTTAAGGTCCTAGGAAGGTTATAGACTAGGTCAAAGCATTACTAGTAACCTAATTCCCTATAACCATGAGCTCTGATACCAACTCTTCTGTCACACCCCGACCGCGTAAAACAACAAATCGCGGCGGAAACGTCGGGGAGTGTTGTAACAGAATCATTGTTTCATAACACACGGAAATTTGAAGTTTTGTTTTATTTAAAGATTAATCACTTACATTGTCTTGAAATCTAAATAAACAAGTTAAACATAGTCTATCATTGTTATTAAGTCACTAAGGCCTCGTCTAGTCCTATGTGATCATGCATCCTATCAATCAACATCATTCAACCACACCTGAAACATATGTAAAAACAAAGTCAGCAAAGAAATGCTGGCGAGCACATAGGTTTATGAGAGTGTCGGATTCATGGCTAGTTTACATGTTGCAATACCTAATTAAAAACCCAGTTTTAAAAAAGTGTATAATATTGCAACATAATTAACCTACTCAAATCAAGTTGGTTATAACTTGTAAAATCTCGTAGCCATGCTTCTTAACCGCAAAACATTTGTTTAATTAAATCAGATTGTAAAACATCTCGTAAAAACTCGTTAATAAAACTCGTATGGTTTATATTATTCCGAAAACATCATTGTGTGACATCGTTTCAAAATCGTTTACCCAAGTGAACTAAATAACGCCACGGTATGTAATATGATGAAAACACTTATATATAAGAAGTACCAGTGGCGTATCTACCTTGTTTTCATCACATTACACCCGTCCCGTTATCTAAACACTAACAAAAAATCAATCGTTTACCCAAATCGTTTAACTCGTTAAAATCGCTTTAGTAGTTTAAATCATTCTCGTTTTAATTGTGAAAACTACTTTTGGTCTCGTTTTAATTGTGAAAACTACTTTTGGTCTCCTCGCTTTAGTAGTTTAACTCGTTAACATCCAAACCTTTGCAACTCGTCCCTCGTTCAACTCGAATTAACAAACCACCAAAGGGTAAGTTAACAATCACAGATTCGGTCGTTACCCACATAACCCCAACACATAACCATGGGTGCAGTCTGATAACGGGATTTGTCAGATCCTATGGTACCATAACCTAATACTGGTCGGCTTGATCAATGTTAATGAATGTTATTCGTTATGTAACTACAACCAACAAGTTTGTTCACATTATCGAAATCGTTATTAGTTTAATATAAACCATTTTAATCATTTTCGAAACCATCGTTAAAAAAACATCGAAATCATTTAACACATATGAATCACCCCAAAACAATCGAAAATAGTAAAATAGGGGAACTATGTACTCACTTGAGAATGCTTAGAAGTCTTGAATAACAACCAAGCAAAGCTAGAGGGATCACGGAAATCAAACGGCACCTAATATATGTTGGACTCTGTATGCCCAAGACACATATTAAATTGATGTGGCTAGTACGTTATGATCCAAGTCGGGTCATACCCAATAACAAGCTAGACAAACACCTACAATATTTATTTATGATATGATCAAACAAATAAATATCAACACTTAGAATATTTAGAAATTGGTTTTCTAAATAATTACACTTGACAAACTAATAAATTATATGGATAATTTATTTTTGAGAGAATATTTTACTTTGTTATTTAATGGGTTAAATAACAATTAAAAGGTTGCATATTGTTTATAAAATGTTATATTAAGTTTTATAAAAGTTATAAATACTTAATTTAAAGACATGGAGACAAGCTTTAATTTTATGATTGGGTGAAGTGGGAGGTGGCTTGGGCCGCCCCTTATACCTCTTCCCAAGAGGTTTCAACCACTAAAATTACATGCAAATTTTTACAAGAACAAGGCACTTGATTTTAAAAGGTTTGCAACCCTCTCTCTCATAGAGAACATAAGATATTCAAGTGTAAAACTCCCTTTTTCTCTCAACATATTTTCGGCCAAGAGCTGAATTTTAGAGGGATTTTGTGAGCTTCAAGTGTAGAAATCCTAGCAATCTCAAGGTGTTTGTTGGAGCTTTCGGGTATACTAGCTTGAGGCTTTCTCGTTTGGAAGCTACCATTCAAGATTCATCATCATCTTCCATCTCCTTGCTCCAAAGAAAGGTTGAACTCTCAAACACCCTATGGTTGTATTTTGATAGCATGTATGTCATATATGGATCCGGTTTTGGGTTTTTGCATTTAAAAGAGTTTTAAATCTTGTAAAGTAACATGTTTTAAATCCTTATTCCGCTGCGTTTTAATTTTATTCGGATAAAATTAGCTTTGATAAACATGTACAAAACCCAACAATGGCATCTAGAGCCGCTTATATGAGTGCATGCTTCATTGGATTTAAAATTTTCGGGTTTTGGGTTTGGTTAAACCCTATGGCCGAAAGTTTTGACCATGGTTCTCCTTTTATTTTTCAAGATTTAACTCCTACATGCATAAAGGAATCTTGAAAAAATTACATCATATTGATGATTTGTTTTGTTTGGACAAAAACCCACATTTTTCGGTTTTTCATTCTTGGCCGAAAAATATAGGTTGTAAAAGGAAACCATTAATTTTGCTCTTGAAATTTATATATATTTGGATATATATTTTGGTGTTCATAACCTAGCCATGACCTTGTGTGAATATGTTTGTGTTTGTGATTTTGTTAATTATTCAATGGGTTGTAATAATTATTTTGTCTTCCATTTGTAAAAATATGTAATTTATTTATTTTCATTTGGTATGTAAGTAAATAGATTAGATGCATTTATTTTACTAGAAAAATGTATTAGGATACTTTTATGTAAAAGAAAATGCACACAAAATGTGGTTTTGGTTTTTGCCAATTTCGGGCATAAAGAACTTCATAGTTCTTAACGGGATTTTAGCCCGATAACCAAAACACATTTTGAAGTCCAAAGGAGTTTGGAGCTGAATTTAAAAGACATTTGGAAGCTCAAAAGAAGTGAAGAAATCACAACACAAGATGAAGACTTGAAGCATTTGGATGCGGGATCAAGTGGGAGTTCACCGACACTTTTTTTGTGTCTATATTCACCCTTTAGGAAGGACCTTTTGACACACTTGTTTCGGCTAACAAGTGTGGTCAAAATAGTTGGCTATGGTTATGCACCTTTTATCATATGTGTTGTGCTTGTATGGTTATATTTTATTTATGGTTGTTTGGATGATATTTGGATATGCATACTTAACAACTAATAACCCGTAACAAGCTTAAAATTGGTTCTTACAAAATCATTAAAACGATTAATAAAAGGTTTATTAAAAATTAATGATTTTATAATAAAATGGGTTTTATTTAAAGAACCTTGAAAATTGGTTTTCACTAAAGTACCATTGATTTGAATGCATGCAAATATATGGTACATAAAATTTTTCTAAACTAGAATTTTGAAAAATAAAAATCCCTTTTATAAAACAAGTCAAACACCATCCTTTTATACAACACTCAAATTACTTGGGAACTCTTTGTGGGATAAAGGTCACCTAACCACATTTGAGGAAACTTGTATATTTGAGGTGGGTTTACCATGTTTGTGGGATAAAGGTCACCTAACCACTTATGTGTACAAACTCACACGTGTGTGTAAGTTGGACGACTTGATTTGGAAACCATGAACTTAGGGTCACCGAAGCATGGCGAACAAATGGTGTTGATGGGATTAAACATGCCAACTAAACATAAAGATTTTAACCGATCCCATATGGCTAGAAGTTGCAAAGGGTTGCAATTGTCAAACGTTGACTACCTTGTTAATTTAAATAATGGGATAAAGGTCACCTAACCAATATTTAAATGTAACGTTGGATTCTAGATTTTAATTGTTAATTGTCTATGAGACGTTAAAAGGGATTTAATGTCACACCCCGACCGCGTAAAACAACAACTCGCGGCGGAAACATCGGGGCGTGTTGTAACAGAATTAATTGTTTCAAATCCATGGCAATTGAAGTTTCGTTTTATTGATTAAAAGTGTTACAATGTCTTAACAAACAAGAAAATACAACATAATTAACTAGTTGTCACACCCCGACCGCGTAAAACAACAAATCGCGGCGGAAACATCGGGGCGTGTTGCAACAGAATTAATTGTTTCATAACCATGGCATACAAAGTTGTCTTTTATTTAAAAACAAAGGTGTTTCATTGTTTCAAACAGGAAATTAAAGAGTTCAGAACATAATTAAACATAGTCTATCTTATTTGAAAGTCTCTAAGGCACAGGTCCGCCCTAGTATCATGATCAACATCCTATGGAAAAGCACCTGAAAACACATGTGAAAATAGGTACGTCAGCATAAAAATGCCTGTGAGATACATAGGTTTGTAAAAATAGGATTCATGACTTATATTTAAGAAAATGTTTAGTCATGAACCTTGTAATTTGCTTTGTCTTGTAAATCATTTGAAAATAATAAGATCAGATGATATGTATAAGTAGATGTCAGGTTAAATAAATGACCATGTAAAAATGTGTTTGTATAAGATAAGTTGTTTATAAATCAATGTCTTGTGAAAAGTATGTTATTTGTATAAAATGTTCTATGTCTCAAACTGAAATGATTCAAATAACGTTACGACATATAATACCATACAAACACTTATATATAGGAAGTACCAGCGGCGTATCCACCATGCTTGTATCATATTACACACGCATCGTTACTTAATCACTTAATCAAATCAAACCAACCAATGTAAGAAGTCTATGTTTAAACCAATTGTCAAATGTATTGAATAATAGGTCAGATGTAAATCATGTAAAATGTCTATGTCAAATATCCATGTCAAATGTCTATGTCAAATATCCATGTCAAATGTCTATGTCAAATATCCATGTCAAATGTCTATGTCAAATATCCATGTCAAATGTCTATGTCAAGTATCCATATCAAATGTCTATGTCAAAATGTCATGTATGGCAAGTGAAATGTCTCAAACTAAACCATATGCACAAAAACAAAGTATTGAAGTAAAACTTGGTTTAAATCAAAGCTATGTTTTGTGTAAATGCATGCAAATATTTAATATGAACATTTATGCGGTATTGTGAAAATGCATACATCCAAGCCTTGTGACTGTGGTGATAAACCCTTTAAACAAATTAAAGGTCTATCTGTCTTATATATCATCGAATTCGGTCATTCCTTTCTGTCCCCTTTCCCTGGGATGTCCGGAACGGGAGTTGTCAATTCCTATGGTACCACTACCTACTAACGAACGGCATGATCGGTGTTAATGAATGTATTGTCCCATGTAAACAAACCAAATGTCATACCACAATGTAAGCATGTGAAAATAATGCACTAAGTATGTAATCAAATGAACATACATAGCGTGAAATGTCATGTAAAACGATGTACTAAGTAATGCACACAATGGGCACACCTAGCAGGAAATGTCATGTAAAACGATGTACTAAGTAATGCACACAATGGGCACACCTAGCAGGAAATGTCATGTAAAACAATGTACTAAGTAATGCACACAATGGGCACACCTAGCATAAGATGAAATGAAATCATGTACTATAATGTACTAACGAATATAGCATGTATATGATGTGAAAACAGGAAAGCATGGAAGTAATAAGTAGGCACATGTGTTCCACCCCAAAACAGTTTGGAAAACAGTAAAAGAGGGGTCTATGTACTCACTTGAGATTGCTCAGATGTCTAAAGATAATCACCAAGTAATGCTAGAGATCTCGGAATCAAACGGCACCTAATATAGGTAACTATGTTAATAACCGGACCTATATCGGAAGACTGAGTAGCATTAGGGTTTGTAAACCAAATGAGTGTAGGAACTCACGTGACATGGTTTAACAAAGTCTACATACTAAAAGAAACTTAACCTAAGTCTTATTGACCCGTTATGATCCGTTTAGGTAGCTTATGCTACTTTAACGCATCGTGCGCGTGAAACGCGTTCGGACCGCCTAACTAGTCCTATGACAAGTGTTATATGCCTAAACGTGTTACATAATCAGTTATGTGACAAAAGTTTAGGTTACATATGCTTAATTACCAATTATATATGAAAAGGGTATTCTGGTAATTTACCTAAGGCATATAAACTACCTATCATACAACTACTTAAACGATGTGACCATAGGGTATAACCTCGGAAGGTTATTCCCTACCTACTATGGTCACCTAATGTATTTGGTCGGATCCTAATGATCGACCAAACTGGGTCGGGTTCGAAGGTATAGGCGATTTATTAGATCGCCTACCCTACGACCCTAGACAACGTGGTAATCAGTAGGCATAGTCCCAAGGGACTATGACCATCGTGATTACAATCACGTTGCGAAGTTCAACCGAACTTCGCATTGACCATTACTGGTCAACGCTGAAAGTCAAACAAAGTTTGACTTTCGGACTCGAAAAGCAGTAAAAATAAGGAAAAGAACGAAAGAATACTAACCCAGGGTCCCCGAATGCTAATCCCGATCTAAGAACTCAGGTATGAAACAATGGTTTCAACTTAGAGCTCTAAAATCAGAATTCTTGTGGGTTTTTAAGCCAAAGGGGGTGGGGTATTTATAGTTTTCGGTGAACCGTTGGGATCGTTTCTTGGAAAAGGGGAAAAGATCTAGTCCATACACTTGTCACAATGTTGTGGAAGCTAAATATGATCCTTATCTAATGACTAAGCAAGTTTAGAACATGTGGTGGAGGATTAAATGGCTGCAACTTGTGATTAAAAACATTTAATCTGGTCAGAAGGTGGGAAGCGGCCCGCTTTAGGATCAGCCAAACACAATGCGGGCCGCCTGAGCATGTCAGATCAGAAACAACTTTCAAAAATGACAGTTTAGGTCCCTGCACGTGTTTAAGGCCATTTCCGACACTTCTAAGGCCCGTAAAGCCAACTTTAAGGCCCTAAAATGTTGCCTAAACATTGTGGACATGAAACATGTTCAAAAATATGTCGGATGATGGTTCGTTTGGTCGTACGAACGCGATGTTCGCTTAATTACGACGGAATGCGTAAAAGCGCGAAAAACGATCCAAATGACGCAACGAATGGATTTTTCTTAAGGCGAACACTAAAATATAATATAGTCATGCTCACATAAATTTTTGGATGTCCGGATGTATTCAGAACGTAAGTTATGCGCGAAAATGCAAACTTGTGCACTTTTTGACACTTTTAGTCCCTGAATGTCCCAAAAGTTTATTTTAGCACACCGAACCCCTCAAAGCCTATTTCTAAGCTATGTAAAGGATATTTAAGGTGTGTTTAACTTATGGTCATGTTCCGGAATGTTCGTTACAGTTCAAATTGACATACTTTCGCAGTTTGTCATATTTAGTCCTTGTAAGCGAATTAACTTGTTTTTGCCATACCAAAGTCTTCAAAACTTATTTCTAAGTTATTTAAAGGTTATTTAAGGTATGTTGAGCATATGTTGATGTTCCAGAGTATTTCTCGCATTAAACTGAGTACGTTTACGCACTAGTTTGCGTATAACTCTCCAGAAAGTGCTATAGAGTTTGAAATTGAACAAAAGTCAAAACATGAAAAATGTTAAACATAACAAAACAAACATTGTGATCAAATAACATTGTTTTATTGATAACAGAACTGTTCATAGTGATTACAAGCACAGTTGTTACAGTCTCCCCTACTTGTGGAAATTTCGTCCCGAAATTTATTTAGAGGAAACTCGTGGAAAAAGATGCGGATATTTCGCTTTCATTTGATCTTCGCGTTCCCAAGTAAACTCAGGTCCACGTTTAGCTTCCCAGCGAACTTTGACCAAAGGAATGCGCTTGCGTTTAAGCCACTTGACTTCACGTTCCATGATTTCCACTGGTTTCTCAACAAATTTCAGTGTTGTACCAACACGAATTTCGTCAAGCGGTATGGAGAAATTCTCATCAGCTGTACACTTCTTGAGATTGGACACGTGAAAAGTTGGATGAACATTTCCAAGTTCAGGAGGTAACTCAAGTCTGTAGGCTACCTTTCCGATTCTTTCGACGATCTTGAATGGTCCAACGTATCTAGGTGCAAGTTTTCCTTTCTTTCCAAATCTGATCACACCTTTCCAAGGTGAGACCTTAAGTAATACTCGATCACCGACTTGAAATTCCAAGGCTTTGCGTTTTGGATCCGCGTAAATCTTCTGACGGCTTCTAGCTGCCTGAAGGTTATCACGAACTTTCTTGACCTTGTCAGTTGTCTCTAAAATGAGGGCAGGTCCAGTAAGTTGAGCCTCGCCAATCTCATTCCAGCAGACTGGTGAACGACATTTTCGACCATAGAGAGCCTCGAAAGGAGCCATTTTGATGCTAGTGTGATAACTGTTGTTGTAGGAGAATTCAATCAATTTAAGATGTGAATCCCAGCTACCACCAAAATCGATCACACAAGCTCTTAGCATATCCTCCAGAGTCTGGATTGTTCTTTCAGATTGACCATCCGTTTGCGGATGATAAGCTGTGCTCAGATTAAGTTGGGTCCCCATAGCAGATTGCATGGTTCTCCAAAAATGAGAAGTGAAACGAGCATCTCTGTCAGAAATGATGTTCAAAGGAACACCATGTCGAGCTACAATTTCATCCACATAGATTTGTGCAAGTCTGTCAGCAGGAAAATCCTCACGGATTGGCAAGAAATGTGCTGACTTTGTAAGACGATCAATGACTACCCAGATGGCATCATGACCTTTCTTTGTGCGCGGGAGTTTGGTAACAAGATCCATAGTAATGTTTTCCCATTTCCAAACTGGGATCTCTGGTTGCTCCAATAAACCAGAAGGACGCTGATGTTCAGCCTTAACCTTAAGACAAGTAAGGCATTTGGATACGTATAAGGCAATGTCTTTCTTCATACCAGGTCACCAATAGTGAGTACGAAGATCCTTATACATCTTATCTGAGCCCGGATGAATAGAATAACGAGACTTATGGGCTTCATCCATAAGCAAGGCACGAAGATCATCCTGGCTTGGGACCCATAAACGGTCCATGAAGTAATATGATCCATTGTCCTTCAGTTCCAGAGCAGGTGTTATGTGATAGGGAAATTCCTTATCCATCAATCCTTGTGAAACACAAGATTGTTGAGCTTGAGAAATGCGTGCTTGAATATCGGATCGAGCTTGAATAACAGATTGAACACGTACACAATGAAGCTTAGTACGTTCCTTACGACTCAATGCATCAGCTACGACATTCGCCTTACCAGGATGGTAACGAATTTCGCAGTCATAGTCGTTTAAAAGCTCAACCCAACGTCGTTGTCTCATGTTGAGTTCTTTCTGGTTGAAGATATGCTGAAGACTTTTGTGGTCAGTGAAAACCACACATTTTGTACCGTACAAATAGTGTCTCCAGATTTTGAGAGCAAAGACAACTGCACCCAACTCAAGATCATGAGTAGTGTAGTTTTTCTCATGTATCTTCAACTGCCTCGATGCATAGGCTATGACTTTGTTCCTTTGCATAAGAACACAGCCAAGACCCAATTTCGATGCATCACAATACACAACAAAATCATCATCACCCTCGGGCAATGATAGAACAGGCGCATCGCAAAGCTTCTGCTTCAGGTGTTGAAAAGCTTCCTCTTGTTTGAATCCCCAGTAAAAGGGCGTTTTCTTCTGAGTTAGAGCAGTTAGAGGAACTGCAATCTTAGAGAAATTCTCAATGAAGCGGCGATAATAACCCGCTAGACCAAGAAAAGAACGAACTTCAGTAGGAGTAGTAGGTGTATCCCAATCCTTAATCGCACTGATCTTGGAGGGATCTACATGAATACCTCGTTCGTTGATAACATGCCCCAAAAATTGAACTTCTTTAAGCCAAAATTCGCACTTGGAGAATTTGGCGAAAAGTTGCTCTTTCTTTAGGAGTTCCAGAGTAAGACGAAGATGTTGCTCGTGATCAGCTCGCGTCTTAGAGTAAATCAAGATATCGTCAATAAAAACAATGACGAACTGATCCAAATAAGGTTTGCAGACCCTATTCATTAAGTCCATGAAAACAGCCGGAGCATTAGTCAAACCGAATGGCATGACTGTGAACTCGTAATGCCCATAACGGGTACGGAACGCTGTCTTCGGAATATCTTCTTCTTGCACCCGAAGTTGATGATATCCAGATCGCAGATCAATCTTCGAGAAATAAGAAGCGCCTTGTAACTGATCAAAGAGATCATCAATGCGAGGTAGGGGATATCGATTCTTGATGGTAAGCTTGTTAAGCTCACGATAATCGATACACATCCTAAATGATCCATCCTTCTTCTTGACAAAAAGAATGGGAGCACCCCAAGGTGAAAAACTAGGACGTATAAAACCTTTGTCAGAGAGCTCCTGAAGCTGTTTAGACAACTCTTGCATCTCAGACGGTGCAAGACGATATGGAGCTCTGGCAATAGGATTTGCACCAGGTACGAGATCAATGCGGAACTCGACTTGACGTGCTGGGGGTAGACCAGGTAAATCTTCAGGGAACACTTCAGAATAATCCCGAACGACAGGAATATCTGAAATAGACTTACCCTTGCCTTTATCTTCTGTAACATGTGCTAAGAAAGCCACATAGTTCTTCTGCAGATACTTCCGAGCTTTAAAACAAGACATGAGTTTGAGACCAACGGTAGGCTTCTCACCTTGAACCTGCAGAATCTCGCCTGTCGAAAGCGGCACACGAACAATCTTCTCAGAACAAACTATCTCTGCGTGATGCTTGGATAACCAATCCATTCCCACAATAACGTCGAAGCTTCCGAGTTGCATAGGCGTGAGATCGATAGGGAAAAGATGATCATTTAGGTTCAACTGGCAGTTGCGAAGAACAGAATCAAGAATAATGGGTTCACCACTAGCAACCTCTACTGTCAAAGATTTACTTAGTTTCGTTCTAGACACGTGAAGCATAGGCTCAAAAGACAAAGACACGAAACTCTTATCGGCACCGGAATCGAAAAGAACAGATGCAGGCTGATTATTAATAAAGAACGTACCGTTCACCACATTATCGTCAGCCTGTGCCTCTTGGGCATTCATGTTAAAGACTCGCCCTCGAGCCGGACCCTGATTCTGATTCTGGTTCTGGTTCTGGTTCTGGTTGGCTAGTCTTGGGCATCGGTTTCTGTAGTGGGTCAGGTCCCCACAATTATAACAAGCACCCGGTGGGTAATATGGTCGTGCAGCTTGACCCTGTTGCGGAGCAGGAGGCTGAGCAACTTGTTGAGCCGGGTTCTGAACCGCGTGATTCTGAGCAGACCGACAAACATTGGCAAGATGGCCTGATTTCCCACAGTTAGTACAGAAACGGCATGGAAGTTGCGGCTGGTGGTGACTGTTGCATCTATTGCACAAAGGTGCATTCCCTGTATAGGGTTTCTTTGCTGGAAGCTGTGCGGGTTGGTTGGGAGCTGCCTGGTTAGCTTGGGCAGTAACAGCATAGTTTTGGGAAGCCTTACGCTTCTTTGCCCTCTTCGAAGAACCAGAGTTCTTTCCATTCAAGTTTTGACCTTTCTTGCTATCCACCTTGTCAGCCGATTGTTCCTTGCCCTTGTCACCCTTCCGGTGTAACTTGTTCTTCCGGATCTGCGACTCAGTCAATGTCGCAGATAACTCGATCGCCTGACGGAGTGTGGCAGGTTCACTACCAGTAAGAATGTCTTGTACCGAGTCAGGTAGGCCGTCGATATATCTTTCGATAGCCTTGTCAAGTGGGGTAACCATGGTCGGGCAAAGCAAACTCAGCTCTTCAAACCGATCAGTATAAGCCCTATGCTCACCACTATCTTGCTTCAGCTCATCAAACTCCTTCTCCAACGCTCGTTGCTCATGACGAGGACAGAATTCCCTCATCAAAAGGGCTCTAAGTTCAGCCCATGTCTGTGCGAGAGCAACTTCTGCACCTTGGTCCCTCATAACCCCGTTCCACCATGTCAAAGCCCTCTTCTGAAATACGCTCGAAGCAAACTCGACCTTGCGATTTTCGAGACACTGCACGTGGCGAAAAGTATTCTCTATGCTCTCAAACCACTGAAGAAGCCCAGTCGCTCCTTCAGAACCACTAAACTTGAGTGGTTTAGCCTGGTTAAAATCCTTGTATTTGCACGGACCATTGTTGTTGTTGTTGGCTTGTTGCCATTGAGCAAAGAGATTTGGGAATTGAGCAGCCATCTGCTGCGCAATAATTTCTGCCAGCTCGGCAGTAGCTATCTGATTGTCGCGTCGAGGAGGCATTCTTAAAAGAGGAAAAAAAAAACATGAAAGGAAACGAGTGAGATGATTGGATGAAAAGAATGAGATGATAAAAACAAGAATTGCAAACAGCATAGATGGTGGTCATTCGTCCGTATCACAAAGCAAACAAACGACTCACAGTGACTAATCAAAGTAAATGGGTCAAAAATAATGTATAATGAAGACATGCTCGCCTATAAGTGAACACTCATCCCAAGAATTCCCAGGTAAGCACAACTGGTCTCGCGTCTGGTTGAGATGTATACGAAGTGCTTGCCTAGACAGAAAACTCAGAATACAGGCATTCACCCTTCCAGTTTGCACGTGTTCACATTATTTAAAACCCAAAACGTTTGACGAGATTTTGAAAATTTGAAGGCACAAGGCCAAAAATCTAATACTGAAAAGGGTTCAAAACCATATAACAGAGGGTTCAAAACCATATAACAGAGGGTTCAAAACCTTACAAAAATTTATTCAAAAACAGATGATTGTTTTTCAAAAATCGTTTCGAAAGAATTTTGGTTCTTGTTTTGATAATCACCTAAGGATAGGTGATGTACATGTTTTAAGATCTAAACACAAGATAACTCGTGTTAGGGTCCTAGAAAAGTTATAGTCTAGGTCAAAGCATTACTAATAACCTAATTCCCTATAACCATTGGCTCTGATACCAACTCTTCTGTCACACCCCGACCGCGTAAAACAACAAATCGCGGCGGAAACATCGGGGCGTGTTGCAACAGAATTAATTGTTTCATAACCATGGCATACAAAGTTGTCTTTTATTTAAAAACAAAGGTGTTTCATTGTTTCAAACAGGAAATTAAAGAGTTCAGAACATAATTAAACATAGTCTATCTTATTTGAAAGTCTCTAAGGCACAGGTCCGCCCTAGTATCATGATCAACATCCTATGGAAAAGCACCTGAAAACACATGTGAAAATAGGTACGTCAGCATAAAAATGCCTGTGAGATACATAGGTTTGTAAAAATAGGATTCATGACTTATATTTAAGAAAATGTTTAGTCATGAACCTTGTAATTTGCTTTGTCTTGTAAATCATTTGAAAATAATAAGATCAGATGATATGTATAAGTAGATGTCAGGTTAAATAAATGACCATGTAAAAATGTGTTTGTATAAGATAAGTTGTTTATAAATCAATGTCTTGTGAAAAGTATGTTATTTGTATAAAATGTTCTATGTCTCAAACTGAAATGATTCAAATAACGTTACGACATATAATACCATACAAACACTTATATATAGGAAGTACCAGCGGCGTATCCACCATGCTTGTATCATATTACACACGCATCGTTACTTAATCACTTAATCAAATCAAACCAACCAATGTAAGAAGTCTATGTTTAAACCAATTGTCAAATGTATTGAATAATAGGTCAGATGTAAATCATGTAAAATGTCTATGTCAAATATCCATGTCAAATGTCTATGTCAAATATCCATGTCAAATGTCTATGTCAAATATCCATGTCAAATGTCTATGTCAAATATCCATGTCAAATGTCTATGTCAAGTATCCATATCAAATGTCTATGTCAAAATGTCATGTATGGCAAGTGAAATGTCTCAAACTAAACCATATGCACAAAAACAAAGTATTGAAGTAAAACTTGGTTTAAATCAAAGCTATGTTTTGTGTAAATGCATGCAAATATTTAATATGAACATTTATGCGGTATTGTGAAAATGCATACATCCAAGCCTTGTGACTGTGGTGATAAACCCTTTAAACAAATTAAAGGTCTATCTGTCTTATATATCATCGAATTCGGTCATTCCTTTCTGTCCCCTTTCCCTGGGATGTCCGGAACGGGAGTTGTCAATTCCTATGGTACCACTACCTACTAACGAACGGCATGATCGGTGTTAATGAATGTATTGTCCCATGTAAACAAACCAAATGTCATACCACAATGTAAGCATGTGAAAATAATGCACTAAGTATGTAATCAAATGAACATACATAGCGTGAAATGTCATGTAAAACGATGTACTAAGTAATGCACACAATGGGCACACCTAGCAGGAAATGTCATGTAAAACGATGTACTAAGTAATGCACACAATGGGCACACCTAGCAGGAAATGTCATGTAAAACAATGTACTAAGTAATGCACACAATGGGCACACCTAGCATAAGATGAAATGAAATCATGTACTATAATGTACTAACGAATATAGCATGTATATGATGTGAAAACAGGAAAGCATGGAAGTAATAAGTAGGCACATGTGTTCCACCCCAAAACAGTTTGGAAAACAGTAAAAGAGGGGTCTATGTACTCACTTGAGATTGCTCAGATGTCTAAAGATAATCACCAAGTAATGCTAGAGATCTCGGAATCAAACGGCACCTAATATAGGTAACTATGTTAATAACCGGACCTATATCGGAAGACTGAGTAGCATTAGGGTTTGTAAACCAAATGAGTGTAGGAACTCACGTGACATGGTTTAACAAAGTCTACATACTAAAAGAAACTTAACCTAAGTCTTATTGACCCGTTATGATCCGTTTAGGTAGCTTATGCTACTTTAACGCATCGTGCGCGTGAAACGCGTTCGGACCGCCTAACTAGTCCTATGACAAGTGTTATATGCCTAAACGTGTTACATAATCAGTTATGTGACAAAAGTTTAGGTTACATATGCTTAATTACCAATTATATATGAAAAGGGTATTCTGGTAATTTACCTAAGGCATATAAACTACCTATCATACAACTACTTAAACGATGTGACCATAGGGTATAACCTCGGAAGGTTATTCCCTACCTACTATGGTCACCTAATGTATTTGGTCGGATCCTAATGATCGACCAAACTGGGTCGGGTTCGAAGGTATAGGCGATTTATTAGATCGCCTACCCTACGACCCTAGACAACGTGGTAATCAGTAGGCATAGTCCCAAGGGACTATGACCATCGTGATTACAATCACGTTGCGAAGTTCAACCGAACTTCGCATTGACCATTACTGGTCAACGCTGAAAGTCAAACAAAGTTTGACTTTCGGACTCGAAAAGCAGTAAAAATAAGGAAAAGAACGAAAGAATACTAACCCAGGGTCCCCGAATGCTAATCCCGATCTAAGAACTCAGGTATGAAACAATGGTTTCAACTTAGAGCTCTAAAATCAGAATTCTTGTGGGTTTTTAAGCCAAAGGGGGTGGGGTATTTATAGTTTTCGGTGAACCGTTGGGATCGTTTCTTGGAAAAGGGGAAAAGATCTAGTCCATACACTTGTCACAATGTTGTGGAAGCTAAATATGATCCTTATCTAATGACTAAGCAAGTTTAGAACATGTGGTGGAGGATTAAATGGCTGCAACTTGTGATTAAAAACATTTAATCTGGTTAGAAGGTGGGAAGCGGCCCGCTTTAGGATCAGCCAAACACAATGCGGGCCGCCTGAGCATGTCAGATCAGAAACAACTTTCAAAAATGACAGTTTAGGTCCCTGCACGTGTTTAAGGCCATTTCCGACACTTCTAAGGCCCGTAAAGCCAACTTTAAGGCCCTAAAATGTTGCCTAAACATTGTGGACATGAAACATGTTCAAAAATATGTCGGATGATGGTTCGTTTGGTCGTACGAACGCGATGTTCGCTTAATTACGACGGAATGCGTAAAAGCGCGAAAAACGATCCAAATGACGCAACGAATGGATTTTTCTTAAGGCGAACACTAAAATATAATATAGTCATGCTCACATAAATTTTTTGAATGTCCGGATGTATTCAGAACGTAAGTTATGCGCGAAAATGCAAACTTGTGCACTTTTTGACACTTTTAGTCCCTGAATGTCCCAAAAGTTTATTTTAGCACACCGAACCCCTCAAAGCCTATTTCTAAGCTATGTAAAGGATATTTAAGGTGTGTTTAACTTATGGTCATGTTCCGGAATGTTCGTTACAGTTCAAATTGACATACTTTCGCAGTTTGTCATATTTAGTCCTTGTAAGCGAATTAACTTGTTTTTGCCATACCAAAGTCTTCAAAACTTATTTCTAAGTTATTTAAAGGTTATTTAAGGTATGTTGAGCATATGTTGATGTTCCAGAGTATTTCTCGCATTAAACTGAGTACGTTTACGCACTAGTTTGCGTATAACTCTCCAGAAAGTGCTATAGAGTTTGAAATTGAACAAAAGTCAAAACATGAAAAATGTTAAACATAACAAAACAAACATTGTGATCAAATAACATTGTTTTATTGATAACAGAACTGTTCATAGTGATTACAAGCACAGTTGTTACAGTCTCCCCTACTTGTGGAAATTTCGTCCCGAAATTTATTTAGAGGAAACTCGTGGAAAAAGATGCGGATATTTCGCTTTCATTTGATCTTCGCGTTCCCAAGTAAACTCAGGTCCACGTTTAGCTTCCCAGCGAACTTTGACCAAAGGAATGCGCTTGCGTTTAAGCCACTTGACTTCACGTTCCATGATTTCCACTGGTTTCTCAACAAATTTCAGTGTTGTACCAACACGAATTTCGTCAAGCGGTATGGAGAAATTCTCATCAGCTGTACACTTCTTGAGATTGGACACGTGAAAAGTTGGATGAACATTTCCAAGTTCAGGAGGTAACTCAAGTCTGTAGGCTACCTTTCCGATTCTTTCGACGATCTTGAATGGTCCAACTAAGTATGAACGCAATGGACATACATAGCATAAAATGTAATGAAATCATGTACTATAATGTACTAACGAACATAGCAGTATATGATGTGAAAACAGGAAAGCATGAAAGTAACAAGTAGGCACATGTGTTCCACCCCAAAACAGTTTGGAAAACAGTAAAAGAGGGGTCTATGTACTCACTTGAGATTGCTCAGTAGTCCTTGAGTAACAACCAAACAATGCTAGAGATCACGGAAATCAAACGGCACCTAATATAGGTAACTATGTTAATTAACCGGACCTAAATCGGAAGATTGGGTAGCATTAGGGTTTGTAAACCAAATGAGTGTAGGAACTCATATGATATGGTTTAACAAAGCCTACATACTAAATGAAACCTAACATAACTGCCTACGACCCATTACGACCCGTTTAGGTAGATTATGCTACTTTAACGCGTCGTGCGCGTGAAACGCGTTCGGACCGCCTAACTAGTCCTATGACAAGTAGAATATGCCTAAACATGTTACATAATCAGTTATGTGACAAAGGTTTAGGTTACATATGCTTAATTACCAATTATACATGAAAAGGGTATTCTGGTAATTTACCTAAGGCATATAAACTACCTATCATACAACTACTTAAACGAAGCGACCATAGGGTATAACCTCGGAAGGTTATTCCCTATATACTATGGTCACCTAATGTGTTTGGTCAGATCCTAATGATCGACCAAATGGGTCGGGTTCGAGGTATAAGCGATTTATTAGATCGCTTACCCTACGACCCTAGACAACGTGGTAATCAGTAGGCGTAGTCCCAAGGGACTATGACCATCGTGATCACAATCACGTTGCGAAGTTCAATCGAACTTCGCATTGACCATTACTGGTCAACGCTGAAAGTCAAACAAAGTTTGACTTTCTGACTCGAAAAGCAGTAAAAAAAAGGAAAAGAACGAAAGAATACTTACGAAGGGTCCCCGAATGCTAATCTAGATCAATATGGTTCAGGTATGAAACAAGGTTTCAACTTAGAACACAACTAATCAGATTCTAGTGCCTTAAAACAATGAAAGGCATGGGGTATATATAGTTTTCGGTGAATCGTTGAGATCGTTTCATGGAAAACGTGCCTTAATCCCATCCGTACATGTGTTGAAATGTCATGGTGTTTAGGTGTTTAAATTCCATCCACACATGTGTTGAAATGTCATGGTGTTTAGGTGTTTAAATTCCATCCACACATGTGTTGAAATGTCATGGTGTTTAGGTGTTTAAATTCCATCCACACATGTGTTGAAATGTCATGGTGTTTAGGTGTTTAAATTCCATCCACACATGTGTTGAAATGTCATGGTGTTTAGGTGTTTAAATTCCATCCACACATGTGTTGACTAAGCATTGTTAGAATGTGTGGTTGTGAATTAAACAACGGCTAATACATCGAATCTGGTCCCGAATGCGAAAAACGAACCAAATGACGTGACGAATGGATTTTTCTTATGGCGAACACTAAAATAAAATATTTTAGTGCTTACATAAATTTTTGGATGTCCGGATGTATTCAGAACGTAAGTTATGCGCGAAAATGCAAACTTGTGCACTTTTTGACACTTTTAGTCCCTGAATGACCCAAAAGTTTATTTTAGCACACCGAACCCCTCAAAGCCTATTTCTAAGCTATATAAAGGATATTTAAGGTGTGTTTAACTTATGGTCATGTTCCGGAATGTCTGTTACAGTTCAAATTGGCATACTTTCACAGTTTGTCAACTTTAGTCCCTGTAAGTGATTTAACTTGATTTTGCCATACCAAAGCCTTCAAAACTTATTTCTAAGTTATGTAAAGGTTATTTAAGGTATGTTAAGCCTATTTCACTATTCCGGAGTGTTCGTTGCATTAAACTGGTTATATTTACGCATCAGTGCGCGTATAACCTTCCAGAAAGCGATTTAGAGTTTGAAATTGAACAAGAATTGATATGTGCAAATGATACACATATTTTTACAAATCCCAAGTATGAAATATAATATTTCATTGGTTTGGTATTTTTTTTTTGATGGCCGTGGAGGCACAGGTGTTACAGTCTCCCCTACTTTAGGAAATTTCGTCCCGAAATTTATTTAGAGGAAACTTGTGAGAGTTTAAAACATGAAGTTGAAAAGATCGAACAACATTGGTTAGGGTTCTTGAACTTCTAGTAACCTTAATAACATTATGTTTGCAATGTAAGAGGGACACTTATATACAAGTATATAAAGCGTCATTGGTGCGTCCACCATGCCTCCATTACATCGTTCTCATTTTGTTATTGTTGTCACTATCGGTTCTTACACATAACAAACCTTACTAAGTTTCTGTGCACTAAATTTCATAATTATGTACGCGTCCATAATCAGACAATTCCTTGCACAATTCACACAGTCTATTTTATAATGTGTAGAGGAAAACCAAATGAACAATCCTGTGATGAGTGTGACTAGATTGCCATAGAGTCCTTTTGACTAAATCAATAAATGATCTAAATAGACTATCAAGGAGTCTGTCCAGCTACATCACTAGATGTCGTCTTTTAACCAAATTGTGAATCAATCTTTTTGATTAGACCACTAAAAGGATCTCTTATGAAACATGGAGCGGTACTTATATAATCCAAGGGTCTTAACTATTACATAGAAGCCCATTGAGGATTGAAGGTAGTACCTTTTGAATATCCTGCTACGAATCCCTCATATGAAGATATGAAAGATTCTGCGAGGATTTGGATATCGAATATCCAGAGTATTAAAAACACAAAAATGCATAAAAGAAAATATAAGATGAATTAACACATATCACATAACCACAAAATTGTTTAACTAGAAGTTTGTTCTGCTAACAGAGTACATGTATTTAAAGCACACTAGGAATCCATCTCGTGGATTTCATTTGGCACTTTAACATTATCAAGAATCTAACTATAAAGATAGAAAGATCTTTAAAAGAAAAATTCGATTTCGATTATAAGGAACCGAAATGTTCGAATTCAGGTACATAAGGAATCCAATTAAGGACTCTGATTTGAATGATGATTATCCACAAGGGTCTAAATATGAAGATAAAAAGATCCCATATGAATTTTAGAAGTTGAAGATGTTTTGAAATCTTGCACGGGATGTGCTTAAGTCAAAACATGAAGTAAAATGCTTATGAAGTTGAGATGCTAGATATGTCAAGGCGACATATGAAGCAGAATTTTGAAGGTTAAGTCAATGTATGAGGAAAAATATTTTTGAAAACTATGCATGGGGTTCTTTTAGGAAAAATGTGTTTAACGTTTTTGAAACCTTATATATAATACTTTTGAAATCATAAAGTAGGTGTATTAGGTAGATATATTTACAAAAATGTTTTAAAAATCATGCGAGATGAATTTTGAAATTATGTATAAGGTTTTTGAAAGACATGAATGATGCTTTTCGAAATCATGCACTTGATAAGAAAATGTATTGTGTTAATATTGTCTTCAGACTATATGAAATATTTTGAAATTAGAAAGGTTGGTTTTGATAACATGGCCAATGTTTTTGAAATAACATAGAGAAGGCATTTAGAAAAATTGTTTTCAAACTATATGAAATGTTTTGAAATCATGAAGATTGTTTTGAAATACTTGTACTGTGAATGTTGAAAAATCAAAACGTAATGGGTATGAGATTTGAAAATATCCTTAGTTATCCAACCAAGGATTCAAAAGTACAGATGTGCAAAAAGCACGATTACTCATAATTTCACTTTATTTCCTGTACTTCGTTTCTTAGAATGAAACGAGTATTTAGAACTTTTGAGGAAATTATGAGCAATCACTTGAAAGAGAGAATCACAAGAGTAGTTTGTAAGGAACATAGTTCCTTAGTGCAGGTATTATAGGGAAAAGCCATAAACACATGTAATGATACTTGTATATCAGAATTGTGAACAACAACTTTTATTTATGAACAAGACATATTGTTTCACAATACACGAAAACAAAAGAAACAAAGGCATTAGACAGCACATCCTTTGTTTAGCCGAATGCTCATCCGAGGGTTGGATTTGCACTGACTATCTTCGGGCAGTTGTTCCTGAAATGGCTCGTATCGCCACAGTTGTAGCAAGTACCACGCGGGAAACGAGCTTGAGTAGGGTTGACTTGGAGTTGGGTAGCAGCAAGATTTGCAACAGCTTTGTTCTGGATAGCAAAGCGGCATGTGTTGACCAAATGTCCCCGCCGTCCACAGTAGGTACAATTCAAGCAGGGTATGAGGTTTGAATGATGACGGTTGCATCGCTTGCACCTAGGAGCAGTTCCTAAGTACGGCTTCCTAGCTGGTGGCCTTGCCACTTGGCTAGGTCCAGCTTGATTAGGTGTAACCACTGCGGGTTTCCTCGAAGCCTTACGCTTCCTTGATGTTGGTGCAAGCCTGACTTCTGCTTCCTTCAGTGGCTCTTGAGTGGCTTCATTGTCGAGACGAGAGGCTTCATTGTTGAGACGAGCCATGGAAATGCCTAAATCCACAGTCCTCTGAATCACTTCGCCAATTTGCTGGACAAATTTGGCTGTTCGCTCGGGCATTTGACCAGTGCTGAGAGGAATAGACATTCTAGAAGAAGATGAAAGACAGAGGAAGAAGCAAGTGAAAGGTTATTGGGTAATCAATACAGAATGGTAACGAATGAAAATTTTGACCATTTGTTTGTTACCTAAGGCAAACAAATGAGATGGTGACAAATCAAAGTAAATGGGTCAAAAATAATGTATCGCGAAGACATGCTCGCCTATAAGTGAACACTCATTCCAAGAATTCCCAGGTAAGCACAACTGGTCTCGCGTCTGATGAGATGTATACGAAGTGCTTGCCTAGACAGAAAACCCAGAATACAGGCATTCACCCTTCCAATTTGCACGTGTTCACATTATTTAAAACCCAAAACCTTGACGAGATTTTGAAAACTCAAAGGGGTTCAAAACCATATAATAGAGAGTTCAAAACCTTACAATAGAGGGTTCAAAACCTAGAAATCAATCATCCTAGAACAGATGATTAGTTTTCAAAGCGGTTTTGAAATTCATGTTCTTGTTGCGGTTGTCGCCTAAGGATAGGCGACAGTATTGTTTTATGACTAAACGCAAGTAAACTCGCGTTAGGGTCCTAAGAAGGTTATAGACTAGGTCAAAGCATTACTAATAACCTAATTCCCTATAACCATTGGCTCTGATACCATCTTTTCTGTCACACCCCGACCGCGTAAAACAACAACTCGCGGCGGAAACATCGGGGCGTGTTGTAACAGAATTAATTGTTTCAAATCCATGGCAATTGAAGTTTCGTTTTATTGATTAAAAGTGTTACAATGTCTTAACAAACAAGAAAATACAACATAATTAACTAGTCTTTCATCTTTTATTGTCACTAAAGCCCAAGTCTGCCTATGTGTATCTTGATCATCTTATGCAACAGCTCCTGAAAAACACATGTGAAAATAGGTACGTCAGCATAAAAATGCCTGTGAGATACATAGGTTTTGTGAAAATAAGATTCATGACTTATGTTTGAGAAAATGTTTAGTCATGAACCTTGTTATTTGCTTTGTCTTTTAAATCATTTGAAAAACGATAAGATCAGATGATAAGTATAAATAAATGTAAGGTTAAATGAATAACCAAGTAAAATATGTTTGCATAAGATAAGTTGTTTATAAATCAATGTCTTGTGAAAAGTATGTTATTTGTATGAAATGTTCTATGTCTCAAACTGAAATGATTCAAATAACGTTACGACATGTAATACCATACAAACACTTATATATAGGAAGTACCAGCGGCGTATCCACCATGCTTGTATCATATTACACACGCATCGTTACTTAATCACTTAATCAAACCAAACCAAACAATGTAAAATGTTCATGTCAAGATGTAAATCATGTCAAAATGTCTATGTCAAATATCCATGTCAAATGTCTATGTCAAATATCCATGTCAAATGTCTATGTCAAAATGTCATGTATGGCAAGTGAAAGGTCTCAACTAAACCATATGCACAAAAACAAAGTATTGAAGTAAAACTTGGTTTAAATCAAAGCTATGTTTTGTGTGAATGCATGCAAATATTTAATATGAACATTTATGCGGTATTGTGAATATGCATACATCCAAGCCTTGCGACTGTGGTGATAAACCCTTTAAACAAATTAAAGGTCTATCTGTCTTATATCAACGAATTCGGTCATTCCTTTCATCCCCTTTCCCTGGGACGTCCGGAACGAGAGTTGTCAATTCCTATGGTACCACTACCTACTAACGAACGGCATGATCGGTGTTAATGAATGTATTGTCCCATGTAAACAAACCAAATGTCATACCAAAATGTAAGCATGTGATGAAAAACAATGTACTAAGTATGCACGCAATGGACATAAATAGCATAAAATGTAAATGTAAAACGATGTACTAAGTATGAACGCAATGGACATACATAGCATAAAATGTAATGAAATCATGTACTATAATGTACTAACGAACATAGCAGTATATGATGTGAAAACAGGAAAGCATGAAAGTAACAAGTAGGCACATGTGTTCCACCCCAAAACAGTTTGGAAAACAGTAAAAGAGGGGTCTATGTACTCACTTGAGATTGCTCAGTAGTCCTTGAGTAACAACCAAACAATGCTAGAGATCACGGAAATCAAACGGCACCTAATATAGGTAACTATGTTAATTAACCGGACCTAAATCGGAAGATTGGGTAGCATTAGGGTTTGTAAACCAAATGAGTGTAGGAACTCATATGATATGGTTTAACAAAGCCTACATACTAAATGAAACCTAACATAACTGCCTACGACCCATTACGACCCGTTTAGGTAGATTATGCTACTTTAACGCGTCGTGCGCGTGAAACGCGTTCGGACCGCCTAACTAGTCCTATGACAAGTAGAATATGCCTAAACATGTTACATAATCAGTTATGTGACAAAGGTTTAGGTTACATATGCTTAATTACCAATTATACATGAAAAGGGTATTCTGGTAATTTACCTAAGGCATATAAACTACCTATCATACAACTACTTAAACGAAGCGACCATAGGGTATAACCTCGGAAGGTTATTCCCTATATACTATGGTCACCTAATGTGTTTGGTCAGATCCTAATGATCGACCAAATGGGTCGGGTTCGAGGTATAAGCGATTTATTAGATCGCTTACCCTACGACCCTAGACAACGTGGTAATCAGTAGGCGTAGTCCCAAGGGACTATGACCATCGTGATCACAATCACGTTGCGAAGTTCAATCGAACTTCGCATTGACCATTACTGGTCAACGCTGAAAGTCAAACAAAGTTTGACTTTCTGACTCGAAAAGCAGTAAAAAAAAGGAAAAGAACGAAAGAATACTTACGAAGGGTCCCCGAATGCTAATCTAGATCAATATGGTTCAGGTATGAAACAAGGTTTCAACTTAGAACACAACTAATCAGATTCTAGTGCCTTAAAACAATGAAAGGCATGGGGTATATATAGTTTTCGGTGAACCGTTGAGATCGTTTCATGGAAAACGTGCCTTAATCCCATCCGTACATGTGTTGAAATGTCATGGTGTTTAGGTGTTTAAATTCCATCCACACATGTGTTGAAATGTCATGGTGTTTAGGTGTTTAAATTCCATCCACACATGTGTTGAAATGTCATGGTGTTTAGGTGTTTAAATTCCATCCACACATGTGTTGAAATGTCATGGTGTTTAGGTGTTTAAATTCCATCCACACATGTGTTGAAATGTCATGGTGTTTAGGTGTTTAAATTCCATCCACACATGTGTTGACTAAGCATTGTTAGAATGTGTGGTTGTGAATTAAACAACGGCTAATACATCGAATCTGGTCCCGAATGCGAAAAACGAACCAAATGACGTGACGAATGGATTTTTCTTATGGCGAACACTAAAATAAAATATTTTAGTGTTTACATAAATTTTTGGATGTCCGGATGTATTCAGAACGTAAGTTATGCGCGAAAATGCAAACTTGTGCACTTTTTGACACTTTTAGTCCCTGAATGACCCAAAAGTTTATTTTAGCACACCGAACCCCTCAAAGCCTATTTCTAAGCTATATAAAGGATATTTAAGGTGTGTTTAACTTATGGTCATGTTCCGGAATGTCTGTTACAGTTCAAATTGGCATACTTTCGCAGTTTGTCAACTTTAGTCCCTGTAAGTGATTTAACTTGATTTTGCCATACCAAAGCCTTCAAAACTTATTTCTAAGTTTTGTAAAGGTTATTTAAGGTATGTTAAGCCTATTTCACTATTCCGGAGTGTTCGTTGCATTAAACTGGTTATATTTACGCATCAGTGCGCATATAACCTTCCAGAAAGCGATTTAGAGTTTGAAATTGAACAAGAATTGATATGTGCAAATGATACACATATTTTTACAAATCCCAAGTATGAAATATAATATTTCATTGGTTTGGTATTTTTTTTTGATGGCCGTGGAGGCACAGGTGTTACAATTAATGATTAAAATTTTAATAATATCGAAAATACTAAAATTGAACTTTGTTAAATTTTGTAGATGGCCGCTAACAATGCAAACCCGATTAACCAAACCGTCCGTAACCTATCACTAAGAACCATCCTTGAAAAGGATCATCTCAACCATAGCAACTTCATGGATTGGTTTCGAAACTTGAGAATTGTTCTCAAGCAAGAGAAGATATCCTATGTGTTGGACGATCCTATTCCCGATCAACCTGACGAGGAAGATGTAGAAGCCTACAATGATTGGGTTAAATATACCGAGGACTCCATGCAAGCCTCTTGCCTCATGTTGGGAACTATGATTCCCGAGATTCAAAAGGACTTTGAACATCATGGGGCATACGACATGATTACCCAATTGAAGGAAATGTTCCTACAACAAGCAAGGGTAGAACGCTTCGAAACGGTTCGAGCGCTTCATGCATGTCGAATGGAGGAACCCCAATCGGTCTCATCTTACGTCCTAAAAATGAAAAGCCACATTGATCGCCTCGAAAGGCTCAATTGTCCCGTCTCTAAAGAGTTGGCTACGGATTTGATCCTCAACTCTTTAACAAAGAAATTTAAGAGCTTTGTTATGAACTATAACATGAATGGATGGGACAAGAGCATTGGTGAGCTTCATGCAATGCTCAAAACGGCCGAAGCGGGAATGGGTAAAAAGGCTTTACCCGTTCTAACGATCAATGAGGGAGGCAAGAAGGGACATCACTCCGACTCCAAGGCAAATGTTGCCAAAGGGAAGGGGCACGTCAAAGGGAAGGGAAAAAGAAAGGCTAAAGCAGAACCACCAAAACCAAAGGAGAAGAAGGCAAAGGTTGCCACGAGCGATCCATGCTTTGAGTGTGGAGAGATAGGGCATTGGAAAAGGAATTGTCCAACCTATCTCAAAGAGTTGAAAAACAAGAGGGATGCAGGGCAAACCTCAGGTACAATCTTTATGATACATATTGATCTAAATGTTATTTCTTCTAACACATGGGTATTAGATACCGGATGTGGAACTCATATTTGCAATTCGTTGCAGGGGTTCAAAAGAAATAAGCATTACAAGAAGGGAGACACTAGTCTCTTCATGGGAAATGGAGCGAAGGTTCAAGTTGAAGCCCAAGGAGACTATGTTTTAAAACTTCCAAGTGGTTTGGAAATTTGTTTGAAAAATGTTTTGTATGCTCCTAGTTTGACTAGGAACATTATTTCTGTTTCCCTTTTAAGACAATATGGATTTGATTTGAAGTTTGTGAACAATGAAATTTATGCTTTGATGAATGACATGTTCTACTTTAAAGCTACGCCTTCAAATGGTATTTATGAATTGGTTCATGATAATACATCATTTGATAATTCGATGTACCAAGCAAACACCAAGAAACTCAAAACGGATTTGAGTGAGACCTATCTTTGGCATTATCGTCTTGGTCATATAAACAGAAATCGCATGCAAACACTTCAAAAGAATGGTCTTTTGGAAACAAATGAAATTGGTTCATTTGATACATGTGAATCTTGTTTACAAGGTAAAATGACCAAGAAACCCTTTAGTGGCACAAACCAACGGGCAAAAGATTTATTAGGCATCATACATTCGGATGTATGTGGTCCTTTTAAGCCAATGACTAGGAATGGTGAAAGATACTTCGTAACTTTTACCGACGACTTCAGTCGTTATGGTTATGTGTACTTGTTAAGACACAAAGATGAAGTTTATGAAACGTTCAAAATCTTCCAAAACGAAGTAGAGAATCAACTCACTAAGACAATCAAAGTTCTTCGTTCCGATAGAGGAGGTGAATACCTTAGTGATGCTTTTCAAGATCATCTTAGGAGTTGTGGGATCATCTCACAACTTACTCCACCTGGAACACCACAACATAATGGTGTGTCTGAGAGGAGGAATCGAACTCCATTGGATATGGTTCGATCAATGATGGCTAGAAGCACATTGCCTCTATCATTTTGGGGTTACGCTTTGCTCTTCGCGGCTCGTATATTAAATATGGCCCCAACCAAGAAAGTGGATAAAACACCTTTTGAAATATGGCATGGAACGGTTCCATCATTATCATATTTGAAGGTATGGGGTTGTGATGCTTATGTAAAGCAATACACCCCAAACAAGTTAGAAGTACGATCCATTAAGTGTATCTTCGTAGGATATCCTAAAGATGATATAGGATATTATTTCTACGATCCAACAGAGCAAAAGGTATTTGTTGCTCGAAAGGGCAAGTTCTTGGAGGATAAGTTCCTTATGGAAGGAACTAGTAGAACAGTGGAACTTGATGAGGATCAAGAACCACAAGCCGATACACGTTTGGTTGATACTAGCATTCAACAAGAGGTTGTTGAAAATGATCAAATGGTTGATCAACATACACAAAACGTTCGCAGATCTGGTAGAATTAGTAATCCACCTGAAAGATATGGATTTTTCATGGATGGATGCTATGTGGTAGATTCAGATGAACCAACCACATACCATGAAGCAATGTCGAAATCCGATTGCGACAAATGGCTTGAGGCTATGAACGTAGAGATGCAATCCATGTATGACAACCAAGTTTGGGAATTGGTTGTGCCACCTCTTAACTCCAAAGTAGTTGGAAGTAAGTGGGTTTTCAAGAAGAAAACAGATATGCATGGTAACTTGGATACTTATAAAGCGAGACTTGTAGCAAAAGGTTTCACTCAAACTCAAGGGGTTGATTATGATGAGACCTTCTCGCCAGTGGCAATGCTAAAGTCGATTAGGATATTATTTGCCATAGCTGCATATTATGACTATGAGATTTGGCAAATGGATGTCAAAACGGCCTTCCTCAATGGATATCTTGATGAAGATGTCTATATGGTTCAGCCTGAAGGTTTTGTCGATCCAAAACATCCTAACAAAGTGTGCAAGTTAAAGAAATCAATCTATGGATTGAAACAAGCATCGAGAAGTTGGAATCACCGTTTTGATGAAGAAATTAGGAATTTTGGGTTCATCAAGAACGGGGATGAAGCTTGTGTGTATAAGAAAGCTAGTGGGAGCACCGTCACTTTCTTAGTATTATATGTCGATGACATTCTACTATTTGGAAATGACATTCCAACCATGGAAGGTGTAAAAGCATGGCTTGGAAGATGTTTTTCCATTAAAGATCTTGGAGAAGCTGCCTATATTTTGGGAATAAAGATCTATAGGGATAGATCAAGGCGCTTGATAGGTTTAAACCAAAGTGCATACATTGACAAGGTCTTGAAAAGGTTCAAGATGGAGAACTCTAAGAAAGGTTTGGTACCTATTCAAAAGGGGACAATATTGAATGTGACTCAATGTCCAAGCTCAAAGGATGAGCAAGAAAGAATGAAAGGAATCCCATATGCGTCTGCTATAGGATCCATAATGTATGCAATGATGTGCACAAGACCGGACGTGTCATGCGCCTTAAGCATGACAAGTAGATACCAGCAAAATCCAGGTAACAGTCATTGGATGGCTGTTAAGAGCATATTGAAATACCTTAGGAGGACTAAGGATATGTTTCTAATATATGGATCTGGTGAAGAGGAACTCGTTGTAAAAGGTTACACGGATGCGAGTTTCCAAACTGATCGAGATGGTTCTCGATCACAATCTGGGTATGTCTTCATTTTGAATGGAGCTGCAGTCTCTTGGAAGAGCTCGAAGCAGGATGTTGTAGCATTGTCCACTACAGAATCAGAAAACATCGCCGCCTCATTGGCAGCACAAGAAGCTGCGTGGTTAAAGAAGTTCATTGCTGACCTAGGGGTAGTCCCTACCATTCAAGACGCCCTAGAGATCTTTTGTGACAACGAGGGTGCGATTGCTCAAATCAAGGAACCTCGTGCACATCAAAAGACTAGGCACATTGAGCGGAGATTCAACTACATATGGGATGAAGTTGAAAAAGGAAAGATATGTATTCGCAAAGTTCACACTGATCAAAACATTGCGGATCCACTCACGAAGCTCCTTGAACGGCCAAAACATGAGGGTCATACTTGTGCCTTAGGACTTCGGTATTCTAGTGATTGGATTTGATCTATTTTGTATTTGGATATTGGAACAATTGTTATTTTAACTCTTTTATGGTATTTTGAGTTATGTTCCATTTTAGCATGTTTAAATCCGTGAATAAATTAATTATTCTAAATGTCCGTAGTCGATCATAATTGTGGGAACAAATATGAATGTAAGACTATTATGAACTTGGATTGGTGGATATTCATTAGGTATGAATATAGAGCAAAGTGTTGCAGCCAAAGTTCATAGATATTTGTGGGATACAAATATTGGACTGACCCGCTCTCAAATGTTACTACATGGAATCATTTATGATTGATCATAAGTAAATTTGAGCAAAGGCGAATATCATAGTATCCTCTGACCTGAGATACATATTGGGTTTTGATATTCACCAAATATTATGCCTTGACTTAGTTCTTCGCTGTCTGTAATAAGATAGTACATAAGACTAAGCTCAGGTATGGTACGAGGTGATTGTGAGAGACGTATGTAGTCAAGAAGGGATTTGTTCCTCTTATTCGTTGAGAGTAAGATGTCTAAGGCCTGCTTAAGTTAAATCAATAGAGAATGATCACACTGTGTCTCTGGATTTGACATGACATCTGTAACGAAAGGATAAATGATAGATTCACCTAAATCATTTCAAGTAAGGGACTTGAAGGGGATGATGTTATTGAATGGCACTTCGTCATACGTATTAGGGGTAGTAAACCGTTGTTAGGCGTCATTTACTGCTTGCATCAATCTTCTATGTATCTTGTGCAAGTGGGAGATTGTTGGACTCTGTATGCCCAAGACACATATTAAATTGATGTGGCTAGTACGTTATGATCCAAGTCGGGTCATACCCAATAACAAGCTAGACAAACACCTACAATATTTATTTATGATATGATCAAACAAATAAATATCAACACTTAGAATATTTAGAAATTGGTTTTCTAAATAATTACACTTGACAAACTAATAAATTATATGGATAATTTATTTTTGAGAGAATATTTTACTTTGTTATTTAATGGGTTAAATAACAATTAAAAGGTTGCATATTGTTTATAAAATGTTATATTAAGTTTTATAAAAGTTATAAATACTTAATTTAAAGACATGGAGACAAGCTTTAATTTTATGATTGGGTGAAGTGGGAGGTGGCTTGGGCCGCCCCTTATACCTCTTCCCAAGAGGTTTCAACCACTAAAATTACATGCAAATTTTTACAAGAACAAGGCACTTGATTTTAAAAGGTTTGCAATGTCACACCCTGGCTTTGCGGAAGCGTGGTTAATTTGGTGTGACTTCTTAATACCATAGCTTAACCATAACAAAGCTATATGAAATAAAACCATGCAAGATCATCCATTTAATTAAGTTTTGAAAACCAAATACAACAACATTGTCTTAACAATCACAAACATCAACATGACATAAACACAGTTTAAGGATTGTGACTTGTCCAGGAAAGAGTCACATTCCCCAAACCCGGATGACCTCGTAACTAGTGCAGCGGGAAAACGTGTCATACCGCGCCAGATCCTTTATTTTCCTGAAATACATGTAAGTTGAAAAATCAACAATAATGTTGAGCGAGTTCATGCGTTTAGTATGTGCGCGCGAATAAACCTTTGTAATCATTGCAAGTATGAATGTTTTGTAAACTCTGGTATGAAAGCAAATAAGGAAACATATCAGTTATTGTGTATCCACATGGTCCAACCTGCGGGCGCATGGGAGGGGATAGGACAAAGTCACCACATGGTCCAACCTGCGGGCGCATGGGTGGTGTTACGACAAGGTCACCACATGGTCCAACCTGCGGGCGCATGGGTGGTGTTAAGACGGGGTCACCACATGGTCCAACCTGCGGGTGCATGGGTGGGGTTAAGACAAGGTCACCACATGGTCCAACCTGCGGGCGCATGGGTGGTGTTTGTTATGCTCAAATAGGCCTATCACTCGTATCCCTCGATCATACTACGAGGACTAATGTTCTTAAGGTTTCACCTACCCAATCACATAACTTAACAGTTCTTTCCTCAGCTGACCATACCATGTAAGAAACATTCGTAATCATAGTAACATGTATTTCACCCCCGCAGTTAAGAAAACTGAAAACAGTTAGAGAAAAGGGGGACATGAACTCACTGTGAAGCGTCTCTACCAAGTATCTCCTGCTGACGCAGCTGTGCGACGACCTACAGGTGCTAATTTTATTAGACGGACGGCCGTGCCTTAGCTTCATAGTTTAAGTCTTTGGGAAATAGTTAGACAACTACTTCGTGTTTACATTTTGTAAATACTTGGTAATTATTTTCCTTCCCAAGGATGGGGGATTCAATACATGTGCGTTCATAAATATTTCCATAAGTGCGTAAGTTACGTTTTAACAGTCGAGTGGTAATATACTTACCGATGTAACTTATATATTTATGGTGAAAGCGTTCGTATTATTTTGGATTCGTTAACGTTCGTAAATATTATTTTTACTCTAAAAATAATATTTATGTATTTTCACAAAAATAATCATAAACAGTGTGTGAAAAATATATATTTATCACGTTAAATTTTGTGAAAATCCCACCTCCGAATATTTAGTAAATAAGGTCATGGCGAAATTCATATTTCGAAAACATGTCAAAAATAATTCTAACACTTGTAGTGTAAATAGTTCTAAGTGTTAGGTTTTTAGAAAAATTTCGCCAGAGTTTCCTCTGTAACTGGAGGTGGCCACGCTTTCAAGCGTATCATTTTCTTTAACAAATCAACTCAACAATTTTCTTTATCTGATCAGAACAACTTTTCTCACAACAACTAATCAACATATGTGTAACTTGCCAAAAATTACATGAACCTGTAGTTTTCCCAAAACTGTGGTGTAAATCCCTTAAATTTAGTAGATCTTCATATAAGGTAATTTGATCTTGTAAAAACCTCGTTTTTAGAGAAAATCCATCTTTACAACTTCTAGTCTCCTTTTACAAAAACTGTTATTTTGTCGGATCTTTTCATTTCACAAGTGTTTACACACTTGTGGTTTATAAAAATCATGCTTGTTATTGTAAGATCCATCTCTTTAAAATACATGATTTCTTTGATACGTGGTTCTTTGAAAATACCACTTGCAGATGCGTAGATCCGCTAGTTTTAAACACTATTGTACAAGTTAAAACACTTTTACACAAGTAATACATTTTTACACAAGTTCATGTTTCATGTGTGGTAGAGTTTCACCTTTTAACCCTTGTTACTTCTAAAATAGTTTTGTGTCATGATTCAAGAACATGACTATACCGGGTTAAACGATGATCCGAGCTACCACAACATAGATCGGGTCTAAATAATCACAACTTTCAATTACTACAACATTTACACAACATATAAGCTATTAACCACCATTTTAAGTGTTTTTAGTAGACTTTTGTGCATCATTTTGCATTTTAACGAGATTTAACCGATACAAATCCTTTTAACCACTTTAGATTAGTTCAAATACGAGTTTTAAGTATTATACCTCTAGCTCGAGGCTAGGGAAGAATCTATGCGCAAATGAGGTGGATAAAAGCTAAAGAAAGAGGTCCTTCGCGTTCCGCTTGCTCCAAGCTTCCTAATACGAGACCCTTGATGCTTGAATGATGATGGAACTTGAAGATCAAAACCGAAAATGATGGATGGGGGAGGGGGGTGTTCGGCCGAGAGTGAAAGGGAAAGAGAGAGAGAGTGTGAAATGTGTTGTGAAGTTTGGATGATTATGTTGTGTAATCTCATGATCTTATAGGCAAGACATATGTGTATTAACCAATGGTTAATGTGCTAATTAGATATTAGACAAACTTAGATCTAGCAAATCTTGCAAGGACAAGGTATGTCCCCCCAAGGTTGGGGACGGTTAGGAGGGGGGGGGGGTACCTAGTTCGAATCCAACTAGATGATTAAGTAATAGTTTGGTTAAGTTAAGTAATTAACTCGGTTACTTGTATGTTATGTGTTATAGCGGGTGTTAGGGTATGCGGGGACCCTAACTGGCTCAGAAAAAGATAAATAAGGAAAATAACAATATTTTCATGTTCCGGGTATAGTCCGGTTGTTCGGTTGGATAGTAATCCGTTAAAGCGTTAACAAAGCTTTAAAGTGTCGTTATTACTCTTTTTAGTGACACTACTCATTCCTGACACTTTGGAAAGTGTCTAGTAATATTTTTCTCATGTTTTGGCACTTTATTAGTTAGCTAAAAGCTGAATTATTGTGTAAAGTGCTGAGTTTTGTACTTAGAGTACGTTTTAGGCACATCCAGTCATTGTAACTTATTCCTAGAGACGCAGTTCCACAACCCTTGTATCCCTACACTCACTACTAGTGTAGCAAAATATCTCAGGCTCTTATAGGCCTTGGAGGCGGTGTTTGCCTGATGCTGGCTTTATCAGCATGTTCAATAGGTTATCCGTTATTGTGCTACTGTGCTTTTTGTGCATCATGGTTGTCACTAGGGTTCAGCGTGTAAATAATGTAGTGACGACAAGTAAAGTATGATGCAAGTAAGTACATGTATCAGATATCAAGTAGCAGTTCATCAGCTAGTTCAAACAAGCACAGTAGTTAAGCAGTAATTAATCAATAATTAAGTCGTACGGATACCTGGTTTAGTGCGGGTTGTTACATTCTCCCCCCGTTAAATAAATTTCGTCCCGAAATTTAAGTTCTGCTTGTAGATGTAGGGTTCTTAGGAAAAAGGTGGGGGTATTTCTCTTTCATCCGGTCCTCACGCTCCCAGGTGAACTCAGGACCATGTCTGGCATTCCAACGAACTTTGACGAGTTTGACACTGCTCCGGCGGGTCTTGTTAACTTTCCACTCCGTGACCTCAACAGGTTCTTCAACGAAGTGGAGCGTGTCGTCAACAAGAATCTCGTCGGTGGGAATGGCAACGGTGACTTGAGTTGGACTTTTCTTTAAATTGGATACATGAAATGTATCGTGAACACCATTCAGTTTAGCAGGTAGGTCCAACTTGTATGCTACTAGTCCTATTCTTTCCAGAATTCTGAAGGGACCAATGTAGCGCGGATTTAACTTCCCACGCTTCCCAAAGCGTGCCACCCCCTTCCAGGGTGATACTTTCAATAACACCATTTCTCCAACTTGGAAATCCACATGTTTCCGGTTTGGATCCGCATAGGCCTTTTGTCTGTGGCGAGCTGCTTCGATGCGTTTAAGAATCTGTGCAATCTTGTCTGTCGTCTCTTGGACGATTTCGGGACCAGCAAGCTGCCTATCACCTGCGTCAGCCCAACATAAGGGTTGTCACACCCCCAAAATCCACACGCGGAGTATCACCGCTTGGAGGCGTGACTGACCAGGATCAAGCCACCAATCATATTGAACAAACATATAAGTAAACATAATTCAACCAACCATATGAAAGGTGTCCAAAAAAAAAAACCAAAGCATAGTTAAGTATTTAGCGGAAGCATAATTTGTAAAACCCATAGCAAGTATTAAATATCAAATAAAGTAATGATTAAAGCATGGCACACATCGCCATGTCCCACAACGACCGTTCCTCCCAGTGCAAGCTCCATGGGTACCTAATGACCTGCAAGGCATGTAGCAACGAATCAACAACAAAGTTGAGCGAGTTCACAGTTGGTTGTTTGGTTATAGTATTCATTTCGTAAATCGTTTGTTCGTTTTGAAAACCATGTATCGTATTAATCCTTATCGCGGCCAATCCAGGCATCTGTGCGATGATTAGTGGGGGCTTCCCATGTGTTACAAGACCACGCGTATCGACTGCTACGAAAATATAAGAGGTGCCCTAAGTCAATGTCTATCAGCATTGACCCTTTGCCCATAGTCCATTAGTACACGCCCATCCGACTGGCACGGTGTGAGGTTTGTTAAACCTAATAGCGCTATTAACTAATGACCCGCTCGCCATAGGCCTCGGCGATTAAGTCGATAAATGAGGGACTTCAATTGATAGAGTTGATGGTCTTATGGTCGTGTACGTAGGTTTTACGTACGTGCCCTTCAATCCGAGGACAGTAGTAAGTATGAGTGTACGTAGGTTTTACGTACGTGCCCTTCAATCCGAGGACAGTAAAAGTAGTTTAATAGTAATGATAGTACGAGTAGTTATTCAATCCCATTCCCAACCCCTGGGAATCCCATGCCTTGGAAGGAGTGTGAACTCACCTTTGCTTTGCTCGGTAGATAAAGCATTTGTCCTAAGTTGGTCAACCACATCCTATTATGGTTACCATTTATTAGTATGGTAAATAAGTAATCACATATGAGCTACATGTATCTAACATGTATTTGTCAAGTAGTGTACAAGTATCAACTATTGTACATTATACTAACCCGTATACACATTTATAACTATCATCATAGTTAATCATCACATGAATGTAATATATAAGTGTGCAGTTAAACAAATAAAACATGGACCATTACTAGTGTGCGGCCCACTGGAGTGTGTGGCCCAACACCCTTCCCAATCGATGCATCACATATATGAATATATGAATATTCTATTCCACTAAGAATAAAACAACAGTTCATTCACCAAGTTATCGGTTATATCAATATATGAATATTAATTCAATCACATGCCCCTGACAATTCACATGCCTATAATTCCAAGACAAATTGGCAACAGTTATACCCCACCAAGTCACAAAGCATTCTTTAATCATAATCAATAAACACTACATAATCATAAATATCCTTCTAATGCCGTAGTGTCCCTAGCATGTGCATAATCATTAAACAATTATCATGTATAACATAATCAACATAAAATCACTATTATAATCGGCAGTTCATATATCATGGCCGACCATTGTGCTCCAATTCTTAATACTATTGGACCACAACTAACAGTGACATCACATGCAAATATGAGTACATCATTATAACACTCATACATGCTTAACCAGGTTGTATTCTATGCATATTAAGTTGTACGTTTCATGGAAGCCTAGCATCACCTACTTCAGTTATCATTTAAACAAGTAGGGCTTATCATACAGATTCATCATCTTTAAAATCACCACTTTTACTTATCATTCATAACAGTTTCTCAAGTTTCATTCAACGTCACTTAACAGGTTATCATTCTCGCTTAACATGTTCATTATTAAGCTCACACGAGAGGATGGCATTCTAACCTGAATCTGTTGCCGTAAGGGTGTGTTAAGAAGAGAAATAAATGGAGTCCCAAGTCGGAAAGCCGTGAACTTCCATTGGTGGGTTTGGAGATACCTATGTTCACCATCGCCACCGCAGTCATCGAACCGCTGAAACGCGGCTGCCACCACAGCGCCATCGGCTGTGGTGGTTCTCGTGGTCGTTGCCGTCCGCCGCCACCCAACAGATGGTGGTCGGTCGTTTGTTTGAGAAAGATTAGAGATGTAAGGTGGGTTTGTAGGGGGTGTTGATAGTTGTCGGAAACATACCGAGATCGGAGGAGGGGTGTGTTTGCCGACGTGAGTGGTGGCGCCGGAGTTCGGTCGAACCTCCGACTCCGGTTGCCGATATATGTCGAGAGAGAGAGATAGCACTCATGTGGGTGTGAGTTGTCTGTGTGTGTATATTTGTTTTGTGTGTCTTTGAAATGCAAACAAGTGGGTATTAAATAGAGGATGTTTGGCTTGTGATTGTGTTTGCTTGTTGCCTGTTTATAAAAATCGAGGAGAGAGAGGGAAGGTAGTCTTAGTTTGTGTGCCCCTTTTTAATTGTATAATAGGAATTTGTTTAGAGTTTTTAGTTATACCATAACAAGATACATGCAAACATAAACCTTATAGTTGGGGCGATTCTTTCTTTGGCTGATAATGGCTCAAGTCCATATGATTGGGTTGTCACAATTATATTTTATTGAGATGAGACAAGGAGAGTGGTTAGACTACGTACAATTATATATTATCAATTAGTATGATGTCAAATCATGACACACATAAATCCTATATTATTACCCACTAACATACTCTTCGATAATCAGTTGATGCATATGAGTTTCTACCAATTAAATAAGTATAAATTTAATTTGTCGAATAAAATAAGAATATAATTATTTTGCAAAAGCAAAACGAAATGTTTTAACTTGAAGTTACGGGTTGTCACAAGGGTGATCGGCACTTACGTCCGTAAAGGGCTTCAAATGGTGTGACACCAATACTTGTGTGGTAGCTGTTGTTGTACGAAAATTCGACCAAAGGCAAATGCTTGTCCCAGCTACCGCCCAAATCCATAACACACGCTCTCAGCATGTCTTCCAAAGTCTGTATCGTGCGCTTGCTCTGGCCGTCAGTTTGCGGATGAAACGCAGTGCTCAGATTCAAATGTGAGCCAAAAGCTTCTTGGAAGGATTGCCATATCCTTGACACAAACCTTCCGTCTCTATCAGAGATGATTGAGAGAGGCACTCCATGGCGTGCAACGATTTCTCTCATGTAAATTTCAGCCAATTTGCTAGTGTTATCCTTCTCCCTGATGGGTAAGAAGTGTGCTGACTTTGTTAATCGATCCACTATCACCCAGATAGTGTCATGGCCTTTTGGCGTCCTTGGCAATTTTGTAACAAAATCCATGGAGATTTGTTCCCATTTCCACTTGGGAATCTCAGGTTGTTGCAGAAGTCCTGAAGGCTTCTGGTATTCCGCTTTAACCTTAGCGCATGTTAAACATTTGCTCACGTAAACAGCAACGTCGCCTTTCATCCTAGGCCACCAATAGTAATCTTTGAGATCTTGGTACATCTTATCCGCTCCAGGATGGATAGAGTACCGCGACTTGTGAGCTTCATCGAAAATAACTTTCCTTAAATCACCAAACAGAGGAACCCAAATCCTTTTCTCAAAACATAACGTTCCTTCCCCGTTTGGTACCAAAAGCTTCTCCATCCCACGGAGATATTCTTCTTCAAGGTTTCCTTCCTTGAGAGCTTCTTTCTGCGCGGCACGAATGCGCAAGGAAAGATCGGTTTGGATAATCATTTCTAAAGCTCTAACCCTTATGGGCTTGATTCTTTCTGTACGACATAGGGCATCGGCGACCACGTTCGCCTTCCCTGGATGATACTTTATCTCGCAGTCGTAGTCGTTCAGCAATTCAACCCATCGTCTTTGCCTCATATTCAACTCCTTCTGGTTGAATATATGCTGTAGGCTTTTATGATCTGTAAAAATTGTACACTTCGTACCATAAAGGTAGTGTCTCCAGATCTTTAAAGCAAAAACCACAGCGCCAAGCTCCAAATCGTGTGTGGTATAGTTCTTTTCATGCACTTTCAACTGACGCGATGCGTAAGCAATAACCTTTTGGCGTTGCATCAACACGCATCCCAGTCCTTGACGCGATGCGTCGCAGTATACCACAAAATCGTCAGTACCTTCCGGTAGTGCTAAGATTGGCGCATTGCAGAGCTTATCCTTCAGTATCTGGAACGCTTCTTCCTGTTTGATTCCCTAATCAAACTTCTTATCTTTCTGTGTGAGGAGCGTCAATGGTTGAGCGATCTTCGAAAAGTCCTCAATGAACCTTCGATAGTAGCCAGCCAAACCCAAGAATTGTCGAATCTCGGTTGGCGTCTTTGGCATTTCCCAATTCTTGATCGCTTCGATCTTTGTTGGATCAACATGGATTCCATTTCCATTAACCACATGTCCAAGAAATTGGACTTCACGTAGCCAAAACTCGCACTTAGAGAATTTGGCATACAATTGTTCTTTCTTCAGCAGCTCCAAAATAGCTCTTAGGTGCTGTTCGTGCTCAGCCTTCGTCCTTGAATAAATCAAGATGTCGTCGATAAACACAATCACGAACTTATCCAAGTACGGCTTGCAAACTCTATTCATCAAGTCCATAATGATTGCAGGTGCGTTTGTCAAACCAAACGGCATAACAAGGAACTCGTAGTGTCCATAACGAGTTCTGAAGGCTGTCTTCGGGATACTTTCCTCTTGTATCCTTAACTGATGGTATCCAGATCGCAAGTCGATCTTTGAGTAAAAACTTGAACCTTGCAGTTGATCAAACAGATCATCAATTCTTGATCGTCAGCTTGTTCAGCTCCCGGTAGTTGATGTTTATTTGAAAATCATCATCCTTCTTTTTGACGAGTAGAAATGGGGTTACCCCAAAAGGGAATTTTGGTCTGTTATCTTCCTTTTCTACCCATTTCTAAAACTTCTCTGTCAATCCTTGCATCTCCGAAAATGTAAGTCGCTACGATGCAACGACTACGGGTGCAGTGCCTGGAATTAGATCGACGCGGGATTCGACTAATCGTTGAGGAGACGATTCCGGCAAGTCTTCGAAGAAGACTTCGGGGTATCTTCCAATCACAGGGATATCTTCGAGTTTCGGTTCTTCGGCTTCTTTTTCCACGACATGAGCCAAGAATGCAACACATCCTTTGTGTGAAAATTTTCGTGTCTTCTTTGCCTGATAATCCGTAGGAGCGTATCCTGCTCCACGAATCACGATCATTCCTCCGTTCGTCGTCGGGGCGCGGATGACAATCTCCGCCGAGTTGTTCGACAACCAGTCCATCCCAATTATCACATCGAAGCTTTCGTTAGGCTTGTTCTATCGAGAACTGGGTATCTAGGTTACTTACTACTAAAACAACTATATTTTCTGAAGCTAAAATTTGACAATACTGTCAAATAGAGCACAACATTGACTATTATGAGACGTACCGATATCCACGCTTGGATTCTATCCCCGCTGTTGAGCTTTCATCCACGTGCCTGAGTGTTCTTAGGGCAATACTTCCTGAAATGCCCCACATCACCGCAATTAAAACATGCTTGGCCACAGTCTTGATCGTCAGCTTCCCTGCCTTGATAGTTGTTGTCGTCATTATTTCCTCCGCGATTTCCGTTACCATCTTGACCTCTATTTCCATGTTTAGTACCTTGCCGACACGTTTCCTTGACATGTCCCACCTTGCCACAGTTACCACATTTTCCATATCTACACCGCCCGTTATGGGGTCGTCGACAGTTGTCGCACTTTGGTAGGATACCCGTGTACTCTTTTCTCTTTTTGGCCTTGTCGTTGCTACTCGACTGGGTACCCTGTTTGAAATTTGCCAACTTCCTCTTGTTGTCCCCAGATGACTCTACATGAGTCTCCTTCTTCTCGTCAGAGGTTGAAATTTTGTTCATCCTGACTGCCTCTTCCGTCAGGGCTACACTTAGATTGATGGCCTCAGTGATTGTCGCAGGCTTGGAGGAAGTTACCATACTTATGATTTGAGGAGCTAAACCCCAAATGAAGCGCTCGATTCGCTTGTATTCTGGTGTAACCATGTAAGGAACGATACGCGATAGAACTTGGAACCTCTCCACATACTCAGCTATTTTTGGACCTTCCATCTTCAAGTTCCAGAACTCAGTTTCTACTTTCTGGCTTTCTGTTCTCGAACAGTACTTTTTATGCATTAGCTCTTTCAGCTCGTCCCATGATAGAGCATACGCAGTAGCCTCGCCCATTGTCTGAACCTGAAGTTTCCACCATGACAGAGCCCCATCTCGGAACAGCCCGGAAATGTACGTGACCTGATCTCTTGGGGCGCATTTGCTCGCACGCAAAATAGTGTCCGTCTTCTCAATCCAGCGTACGAAGGTTACGGTACCCCCAGTGCCGTCAAAATGTAGGGGCTGGCAGCCTAAGAACTGCTTGTAAGTGCAGCCGTTGGGTGGGTTATTTCCTGAGGTACCTCCGTTGCGCTCGGAGTGATGGGCCTCGTATTGTGCGATGACTGCAGCAATGATTCCCTGAAGTTCCGCCTCGTTGGTGGGTATGCGTACATCCCGTCTTGGAGGCATCTTCAAAATGATGATTGTATGGGTCAGGTCATAGTAGGTAAAGTGTACGTAAGTATACAACAATATCAACACATAACATCTCATGTTATAAACAAATCAATCACATAACATTTCATGTTATAAATAAATCACCCATATTGATAGCCTCTGCAATGGTTGAGGGCTTCGAGGTAGTAACTATACCCCTGATCTGGGGTGCAAGTGTCCAAATGAATCGTTTAATCCTTTTGAACTCCGGTTTGACTAAGTAGGGGGGCGACCCTAGACAAGTCGTGAGATTGCTGGACGTATTCAGGAATCTTTGGTCCGTCCATTTTCAATTCCAGAACTCCACCTCAAGCTTCTAAATTCCAGTCCTAAAACAACATTTCTTCTCAATCATTTCCTTGAGCTCGTCCCAGCTCAGTGCATAAGCAGCGTCTGTGCCAAGGGTCTGAACCTGGAGGTTCCATTAAGAGAGTGTGCCATCTAGAAATATCCTCGAGATATAGGTAACACTCTGTTGGGGCGAACAGTTACTCATTCTTAGAATGGAGTCGGTCTTTTCGGACCAACGAACAAATGCAACGGTGCCTCCTGTTCCGTCAAAGTTCAAAGGCTTGCAGTTCAGGAACTGTTTATAGGTGCAGCCAGTTGGAGGGTTATTTCCAGTAATGCCATCGTTGTACTTAGAGCGGAGGGCTTCATGTCGTGCATTTATCTGTGAGATGCGTTCTTGCAGCTCGGCTTCTGTCCTTGGCAACGTACTGGTGTTTGTGTCACGTCTGGGTGACATTCCCTTTTGACGAAGTGGTGTGAAGCGGGTTAGACAACGTTTCAATTGTCTATGAGGTGTATATAGCAACATAAGCCATCATGTAACCACCCAATTTCACACGCAAATATACTCACTGTATGAGTGGGGAAATAAATTTCTGAGCCTTCACATAGGCTTGCCAATTTGGCTTGTTGCTCGTAATAGAATGAACTCGAGGCTACATCGCCCTGGGTCATTCGTGTTTAAGTTATTTCCTGCTGCATTGGTTATCATTAGCTTGACCCGCAGAGTCCACCAGGATTCCTGTGCACTACAAATCGTTATTACGTGGGCCCCCGTAATAATAAATTGTCTTGCATTCCCTGTATGTGCGAAGATGCGGATGTCAGAAACTCAAATGAGTCTGGGATAGGGGAATGGACATGAGTTTCCCCTACAGGAGCGTCCGCATGCAGTAGTCTAATACCAGCAGCAATAGGGCCCTGCCCTCGAATGGGTCCTCCTCCAGTAGATCGTTATCGTCGTCAGAGGCCACGTTGGGGGGGCATATCATCAACAGGATAAGCGGCAAGGGGGCAAATTCCCAACAAGATGGCCATCAGTAGCCTCTGCTACGACTTCAGGTAGCGCAAAAGGGCTGAAAGTCGTCATTGTCTGTGCCGGTAGTATCGGAAATGTACACCTCGTGCTTCGATGAAACTATGTCGTCTGATACTATGGCCATGGGATTCGTAGTGCCCATCTTTCTAGTACATGATGAAAGTATGACGTTTGTAACACAAACACATATACGTATAATAATCAATCATATAATCATGTAAGTTACCAAGTAAGCATTCAAATCATTCTCCTAGTCCCACTAGCCAATTTCTCCCAGTCTCTAAGACTGCTCTATCCTCCACCTCGACCTCTTAGATCGAGCCTCGGTCCCCTTGACCGAGCCTCAGCCTTCATGACTGAGCCTACTCTTCCTAGCCTCACTAGCCAACTACCTCGGTCACCTAGACCGAGCCTCGATCCTCCAGACCGAGCCTCAGCCCTCCAGGCTGAGCCTATAATAAATCAACGTGCTCAACTACCTCGGTCACCTAGACCGAGCCTCGATCCTCCAGACCGAGCCTCAGCCCTCCAGGCTGAGCCTATAAATAATAAAATTTGCTCAACATTTGTTTGTAAAAAGTTTTGGATCTGGACTTAAGTGGTATGCAGTAAAATGTTTTCGTGAGAGCCCTAGTGATCATAGTCTAGACTCGAGAAAGAATCCTAGTTCGCTATGATCAGAGCTCTGATACCAAGCTGTCACACCCTGGCTTTGCGGAAGCGTGGTTAATTTGGTGTGACTTCTTAATACCATAGCTTAACCATAACAAAGCTATATGAAATAAAACCATGCAAGATCATCCATTTAATTAAGTTTTGAAAACCAAATACAACAACATTGTCTTAACAATCACAAACATCAACATGACATAAACACAGTTTAAGGATTGTGACTTGTCCAGGAAAGAGTCACATTCCCCAAACCCGGATGACCTCGTAACTAGTGCAGCGGGAAAACGTGTCATACCGCGCCAGATCCTTTATTTTCCTGAAATACATGTAAGTTGAAAAATCAACAATAATGTTGAGCGAGTTCATGCGTTTAGTATGTGCGCGCGAATAAACCTTTGTAATCATTGCAAGTATGAATGTTTTGTAAACTCTGGTATGAAAGCAAATAAGGAAACATATCAGTTATTGTGTATCCACATGGTCCAACCTGCGGGCGCATGGGTGGTGTTACGACAAGGTCACCACATGGTCCAACCTGCGGGCGCATGGGTGGTGTTAAGACGGGGTCACCACATGGTCCAACCTGCGGGCGCATGGGTGGGGTTAAGACAAGGTCACCACATGGTCCAACCTGCGGGCGCATGGGTGGTGTTTGTTATGCTCAAATAGGCCTATCACTCGTATCCCTCGATCATACTACGAGGACTAATGTTCTTAAGGTTTCACCTACCCAATCACATAACTTAACAGTTCCTTCCTCAGCTGACCATACCATGTAAGAAACATTCGTAATCATAGTAACATGTATTTCACCCCCGCAGTTAAGAAAACTGAAAACAGTTAGAGAAAAGGGGGACATGAACTCACTGTGAAGCGTCTCTACCAAGTATCTCCTGCTCACGCAGCTGTGCGACGACCTACAGGTGCTAATTTTATTAGACGGACGGCCGTGCCTTAGCTTCATAGTTTAAGTCTTTGGGAAATAGTTAGACAACTACTTCGTGTTTACATTTTGTAAATACTTGGTAATTATTTTCCTTCCCAAGGATGGGGGATTCAATACATGTGCGTTCATAAATATTTCCGTAAGTGCGTAAGTTACGTTTTCACAGTCGAGTGGTAATATACTTACCGATGTAACTTATATATTTATGGTGAAAGCGTTCGTATTATTTTGGATTCGTTAACGTTCGTAAATATTATTTTTACTCTAAAAATAATATTTATGTATTTTCACAAAATAATCATAAACAGTGTGTGAAAAATATATATTTATCACGTTAAATTTTGTGAAAATCCCACCTCCGAATATTTAGTAAATAAGGTCATGGCGAAATTCATATTTCGAAAACATGTCAAAAATAATTCTAACACTTGTAGTGTAAATAGTTCTAAGTGTTAGGTTTTTAGAAAAATTTCGCCAGAGTTTCCTCTGTAACTGGAGGTGGCCACGCTTTCAAGCGTATCATTTTCTTTAACAAATCAACTCAACAATTTTCTTTATCTGATCAGAACAACTTTTCTCACAACAACTAATCAACATATGTGTAACTTGCCAAAAATTACATGAACCTGTAGTTTTCCCAAAATTGTGGTGTAAATCCCTTAAATTTAGTAGATCTTCATATAAGGTAATTTGATCTTGTAAAAACCTCGTTTTTAGAGAAAATCCATCTTTACAACTTCTAGTCTCCTTTTACAAAAACTGTTATTTTGTCGGATCTTTTCATTTCACAAGTGTTTACACACTTGTGGTTTATAAAAATCATGCTTGTTATTGTAAGATCCATCTCTTTAAAATACATGATTTCTTTGATACGTGGTTCTTTGAAAATACCACTTGCAGATGCGTAGATCTGCTAGTTTTAAACACTATTGTACAAGTTAAAACACTTTTACACAAGTAATACATTTTTACACAAGTTCATGTTTCATGTGTGGTAGAGTTTCACCTTTTAACCCTTGTTACTTCTAAAATAGTTTTGTGTCATGATTCAAGAACATGACTATACCGGGTTAAACGATGATCCGAGCTACCACAACATAGATCGGGTCTAAATAATCACAACTTTCAATTACTACAACATTTACACAACATATAAGCTATTAACCACCATTTTAAGTGTTTTTAGTAGACTTTTGTGCATCATTTTGCATTTTAACGAGATTTAACCGATACAAATCCTTTTAACCACTTTAGATTAGTTCAAATACGAGTTTTAAGTATTATACCTCTAGCTCGAGGCTAGGGAAGAATCTATGCGCAAATGAGGTGGATAAAAGCTAAAGAAAGAGGTCCTTCGCGTTCCGCTTGCTCCAAGCTTCCTAATACGAGACCCTTGATGCTTGAATGATGATGGAACTTGAAGATCAAAACCGAAAATGATGGATGGGGGAGGGGGGTGTTCGGCCGAGAGTGAAAGGGAAAGAGAGAGAGAGTGTGAAATGTGTTGTGAAGTTTGGATGATTATGTTGTGTAATCTCATGATCTTATAGGCAAGACATATGTGTATTAACCAATGGTTAATGTGCTAATTAGATATTAGACAAACTTAGATCTAGCAAATCTTGCAAGGACAAGGTATGTCCCCCCAAGGTTGGGGACGGTTAGGAGGGGGGGGGGGGTACCTAGTTCGAATCCAACTAGATGATTAAGTAATAGTTTGGTTAAGTTAAGTAATTAACTCGGTTACTTGTATGTTATGTGTTATAGCGGGTGTTAGGGTATGCGGGGACCCTAACTGGCTCAGAAAAAGATAAATAAGGAAAATAACAATATTTTCATGTTCCGGGTATAGTCCGGTTGTTCGGTTGGATAGTAATCCGTTAAAGCGTTAACAAAGCTTTAAAGTGTCGTTATTACTCTTTTTAGTGACACTACTCATTCCTGACACTTTGGAAAGTGTCTAGTAATATTTTTCTCATGTTTTGGCACTTTATTAGTTAGCTAAAAGCTGAATTATTGTGTAAAGTGCTGAGTTTTGTACTTAGAGTACGTTTTAGGCACATCCAGTCATTGTAACTTATTCCTAGAGACGCAGTTCCACAACCCTTGTATCCCTACACTCACTACTAGTGTAGCAAAATATCTCAGGCTCTTATAGGCCTTGGAGGCAGTGTTTGCCTGATGCTGGCTTTATCAGCATGTTCAATAGGTTATCCGTTATTGTGCTACTGTGCTTTTTGTGCATCATGGTTGTCACTAGGGTTCAGCATGTAAATAATGTAGTGACGACAAGTAAAGTATGATGCAAGTAAGTACATGTATCAGATATCAAGTAGCAGTTCATCAGCTAGTTCAAACAAGCACAGTAGTTAAGCAGTAATTAATCAATAATTAAGTCGTACAGATACCTGGTTTAGTGCGGGTTGTCACATGCAACACTCTCTCTCATAGAGAACATAAGATATTCAAGTGTAAAACTCCCTTTTTCTCTCAACATATTTTCGGCCAAGAGCTGAATTTTAGAGGGATTTTGTGAGCTTCAAGTGTAGAAATCCTAGCAATCTCAAGGTGTTTGTTGGAGTTTTCGGGTATACTAGCTTGAGGCTTTCTCGTTTGGAAGCTACCATTCAAGATTCATCATCATCTTCCATCTCCTTGCTCCAAAGAAAGGTTGAACTCTCAAACACCCTATGGTTGTATTTTGATAGCATGTATGTCATATATGGATCCGGTTTTGGGTTTTTGCATTTAAAAGAGTTTTAAATCTTGTAAAGTAACATGTTTTAAATCCTTATTCCGCTGCGTTTTAATTTTATTCGGATAAAATTAGCTTTGATAAACATGTACAAAACCCAACAATATAAGTAACTATGTAAATAAACCGGACCTAAATCGGAAGATCGGATAGGATGAGGTTTCGTAAACCAAATGAGTATTGGAACTCATTTGATATGGTTTAACAAAGACTACATACTAAATCGAAACCTAACCTAAGTGCTTACGACCCATTAAGGTAGCTTACGCTACTTTAACGCGTCGTTCACGTGAAACGCGTTCGGACCGCCTAACTAGTCCTATGACAAGTATTATATGCCTTAACATGTCTAATAATGTTACCTAATCAGTTTAGATGTGAAAATTTAGGTTACATATGCTTAAAATGAATTTATGCGTAAAAAGGGCATTTTGGTCATTTTCCTAAGGCATATAAACTACCTATCATACAACTAACTAAACGAAGTGACCATAAGGTATAACCTCGGAAGGGTATTCGCTATACAACTATGGTCACAAAACATGTTTGGTCGGATCCTAAGGATCGACCAAACGGGTCAGGTTTGAAAGTCTAAGCGGTTGTTTAGACCGCTTATCTTACGACCCTATATAAGCACTAAACTAAAAGTGACGAGCTAAACATGTTAAAACATGTTTAACGAAGTTAGAAAAAGTTTGATATCAAAACAAACGGTTTTGATACCCAAGAATAGTTTGGTTGCAAAATACGCTTGAATACGCATTTTGACCGAAACAATGACTCGTCACTATACCTAACCAACGTGGTAATCTGTTGGTATAGTCACACGGGACTATAACCATCGTGATTACGCTCATGTTGCGAAGTTCAAATGAACTTCATGTTGACCAAAAACTGGTCAAAGCAGAAAGTCAAATGCAGTTTGACTTTCGTGCTTAAAACGCATAAAAGCATGAAAAAATACTTACAACGGGTCCAAGCTAGGAAGACTTGATCTAAAAATACTCAGGTATGAGGTTTTGAACCCCAGCTTAGAGTGAATTCAGATCAAGGTGTGCAGAATGAAGTGAAACAAGTGGGTTTATATAGATTTTGGAGAACCGTTAGGATTGTTTCTTGATAAACGAGCTTCAATCTTGGCCCTCAATGTGTGCCCATTGTTTTACAAACCTATGGGTGTCCAAAACAAGCCCTAGAGTTGAGAAACCATGTTCAAAAACCCAGAAACCAGCTGCTGAATGCAGAAACTGATTTTGCTGATCTGGGGAGTTTACACGGGCCGCGTAAGAGAAGACACTGGGCTACGCGCCCCGCCTAATCTGAGTTTCAGAAAATGTCAGTTTAGGTCCCTGCATGTCCAAAACTTGCTTTTCGATGCATTTTTGACACGTTTAAGCCCCGTTAACCTCATTTCAAGGCTCTAAAATGAAGTTAAAGTATAGGAAACATGAAACATGCTCAAAAACATCTCGGATGTCGGTTCGTTTGGTCGTACGGTTGCGTTATTCGGGTAATTACGATGGAAATCGTAACGGACACAAAAACGATCCAAATTGCGCGACGAATAGAATTTTATCATGCCAATCACTAAAATAAAATATTTTAATGATTACATAAATTTTTGGATGTCCGGATATATTCAGAACGTAAGATATGCGCGAAAATGCAAACTTATGCACTTTCTGACGCTTTTAGTCCCTGTTGATCAAATAAGTTTATTTTTGCGCACCAAACACCTCAAAGCATATTTCTAAGCTATTTAAAGTATATTTAGGGCATGTTTAACTTATGATTATATTCCGGAATGTTCGTTACAGTACGAATCGATATACTTTCGCAGTTTGTCGAAATTAGTCCCTGTAAGCGAATAAACTTGATTTCGACACACCAAACCCTCCAAAACTTATTTCTAAGTTAAGGTTATTTAAGGTATGTTAAGCCTGTGTCACTGTTCCGGAGTGTTTTTCGCATTAAACTGAATACGTTTACGCACTAGTTCGCGTATAACTTTCCAGAAAGCGATTTAAAGCTCGAAATCGAACGAGAATTGATATGTGCAAATGATACACATATTTATACAAATCCCAAGTATGAAATACAATATTTCATTGATTTGGTATTTGTTTGATGGCCATGGAGGTGTCACACCCTGAATTTTGCGGAAGTGTGATTATGGTGTGACTTTCTTAATATCATTGCATTCAATCATGACATCAACTATATGATAAAACCATAGGTTTGTCATCCATTAAATAAGTTTAAAACATAACAACATTATAGACTTCAAATTCAAGTTTTACAAACCATACAAATTGTTTATGAGTTCGTTAAGGACTCGTCAAAAGATATTAAAAATAACCAAGGTTTGGAAGACGTGTCTCGTCCAGGAATAAGACACACTAACCAAACTCAAAGACCATGGATGACATCTTTATTCTTAACGCAGCATAAAAACTTCCAACGCCCGCCAAATCCACTTATAAATTCCCTGAAATGCATGTAGTTTGAAAACATCAACAAAAGTTGAGCGAGTTCATGTGTTCGTGTGTGAATAAACCTTTAAAGTATGTCTGTATGTATGTCCCTGGTATGTAGCACTAAGGAATAAGAGATCACCACTGGGTTGCAAAGCCAATGGTATGTGTGAAGTGATGCAGGAAGTCTTCAAACCTAGCAGATTTTGTCAGTAAGACAGAGTCACCTCATGGTCCACTCAGCGGACTCAGGGGTGGGGCTCGCTACACCCGAATAGATCTATCACTCATGTCCCTCAGTCCTACAACGAGGATTAATGGCCTTAAGTGTTATACCCACCACTCACATGATCTAGCAGTAACCCTCCTTAAGCTAATCATACCATGTATAAAACGTTTGTAAACAATTGTAACATGTATTTCACCCCCAAAGTATAAAACTGAAAAACAGTTAAAAGAAAAGGGGGACATGAACTCACAGTATTGCGTCTTCGGTACTCGTAACTCAAATCTCATCAGCAAACACGACTACCTACAAGGTTCTAATGTCTATTAGACGAACGGGTCGTGCCTTGTCTTAGTATTTAGCTTTTTGAGTTACGTTTCTGAGATTATTCCAAGTTGTAATTACTTGTTAAAATAATGATTATTTTAACCTTAAATTATATTTAATTTTGGAATAATTGTTTAAACAGTATTTCCGTAATAATACTTCTCAAGTATTGTTATTCGTATTTCCTTCCCAAGGATGGGTATTTCGTATTTGTATTTGTATATATTCCCATGTGTTGGCGTCGTATTCCAGTGTATATGTATTTTCTTAATAAATATCCAATATCTATTTCCAAAACAATATATTTTCAAGTCTCACTTAGAAAATATGTATAAACTTATTTTGTCCAAAAGTACTGTATTTCCAGAGATATATATTTTTCCAAAAAAAATCATATATCTTCTAAATACTCTAGGAAAATATATTTTTACTTCCAAAAACAATATATTTTCTCTTTGTCGAAAATATGATATACTTTGTAATAATAACAAAAATCATATTCTCATTTCTTTCGTATCCAAAATAATATTTACCAAAAACACATTTATAACGGTATTCTCCGGAATATTTTGTAAGTTACGTTCTATCGTTCGGTTCCACAATATTATGTGTGTAACTTATATATTTATTCCTTGTGATTTTTGGTATTAATTCGGATTGTAATTTCTTGGTATTTTGTCAAGTTATATTATTTTAAATCCTAAAATAATATAACTAATACACAAAGTATACAAACAATCACACACAATGTGTCTTTAATGTAAATATATATTCTAAATACATAATTATCCATTTTTATTTTTAAAAACCAACCTTCAATACTTTTGTTTTTGTAACAAAATCTATGGCAAAGTTTATATTGAAAAATATAGTTTAATCATACTTGTAAATATTTGTTTAGAAAATATTTCTCTAAGTGTTTGTATTTTTAGAAAATTTTGCCATAGTTTCCCCTAAAAATGGAGGTGTCCATTCTATTAAAGCATATCATTTTCTTTTCAAAAATCATCATAAACAATCAACAATCAGTCTACACTTACCAAGTGCTAAAACAAAGCTATCTACATAATGATCATGAACTTGAGTTTTCATAAAAACTTGTAGTAACTTGGTAGTATGTTTAGTAGACCTAGTTACCCTCCAAAATGTATTTACTTCTTTAAAAGTTTCATTCTTGAAAGATTTAGGTGTTTACAACTTGTAAACATATTTTACAAAAACATTTCTTTATGAAATCTTCTTGCTTCACAAGTATTTCTACACTTGTTTATCACCAAAAATAATATATGTTCAAGTAAGAACCAAGTCTATGTAGATCTTGTTATTTAACTTGGTTTCTTTGGAAAACTATTTTTGAAATCATCCAAGTTTATGTCTAGTAATCATGTCACATGCTTCTTTATTCATAAAATCATTTTTATTCTTCAAGTTCATGAAAAACATAAAGCATGGTGATCTTAGTCTTTCACAAGATCCTCACCTTATCTTACTAGATCATGTGTTTAATCATAATCTAGTAGGTTCCATATGATGTCTAACATCATTAACACAAATCATCAATCATCAAGAAGCAAATCAACACTAAACAGCATGATTTCTTTAAGATTTTGCCATAGTTTCCCCTAAAAATGGAGGTGTCCATGCTATTAAAGCATATCATTTTCTTTTCAAAAATCATCATAAACAATCAACAATCAGTCTACACTTACCAAGTGCTAAAACAAAGCTATCTACATAATGATCATGAACTTGAGTTTTCATAAAAACTTGTAGTAACTTGGTAGTATGTTTAGTAGACCTAGTTACCCTCCAAAATGTATTTACTTCTTTAAAAGTTTCATTCTTGAAAGATTTAGGTGTTTACAACTTGTAAACATATTTTACAAAAACATTTCTTTATGAAATCTTCTTGCTTCACAAGTATTTCTACACTTGTTTATCACCAAAAATAATGTATGTTCAAGTAAGAACCAAGTCTATGTAGATCTTGTTATTTAACTTGGTTTCTTTGGAAAACTATTTTTGAAATCACACAAGTTTATGTCTAGTAATCATGTCACATGCTTCTTTATTCATAAAATCATTTTTATTCTTCAAGTTCATGAAAAACATAAAGCATGATGATCTTGGTCTTTCACAAGATCCTCACCTTATCTGTAACACCTGTGCCTTCACGGTCATCAAACAAATACCGAACCAATGAAATATTATATTTCATACTTGGGGATTTGTAAAAATATGTGTATTGTTTGCACATATCAATTCTTGTTCTATTTCAAACTCTAAATCGCTTTCTGGAAGGTTATACGCGCACTGATGCGTAAATATAACCAGTTTAATGCAACAAACACTTCGGAATAGTGACTTAAGCTTAACATACCTTAAATAACCTTTACATAACTTAGAAATAAGTTTTGAAGGCTTTGGTATGGCAAAATCAAGTTAAATCGCTTACAGGGACTAAAGTTGACAAACTGCGAAAGTATGCCAATTTGAACTGTAACAGACCTTCCGGAACATGACCATAAGTTAAACATGCCATAAATATCCTTTGCATAGCTTAGAAATAGGCTTTGAGGGGTTCGGTATGCTAAAATAAACTTTTGGGTCATTCAGGGACTAAAAGTGTCAAAAAGTGCACAAGTTTGCATTTTCGCGCATAACTTACGTTCTGAATACATCCGGACATCCAAAAATTTATGTAAGCACTATAATATTTTATTTTAGTGTTTGGCTTAAGAAAAATCCATTCGTCGCGTCATTTGGATCGTTTTTCGCGCTTGTGCGCATTCCGTCGTAATTAAGCGAACATCGCGTTCGTACGACCAAACGAACCATCATCCGACATATTTTTGAGCATGTTTCATGTCCACAATGTTTAGGCAACATTTTAGGGCCTTAAAGTTGGCTTTACGGGCCTTAGAAGTGTTGGAAATGGCCTTAAACACGTGCAGGGGCTGAAACTGCCATTTTTGAAAGTTTTATGCGGATCAGAAGGGCCATGCGGCCCGCTTTGTATTTGTCTGATCCTGAAGCGGGCCGCTTCCCACTATCAGACCAGATTAAATGAATTTAATCACAAGTTGCACATGTTTGATCCACCACCACATGTTCTAACTTGCTTAGTCACTAGATAAGGATGGAATTTAGCTTCCATAACCTTTCAACAAGTGTACGGGTTGGATCAAGGCACGGTTTCCTTGAAACGATCCTAACGGTTACCCGAAAACTATATATACCCCATGCCCCCCATTGCATAACTTACTAGAATTCTGATTTTAGAAACTCTAAGTTGAAACCATTGTTTCATACCTGAGATTCTTGAATCGGGATTAGCATTCGGGGACCCTGGGTAAGTATTCTTTCATTCTTTTCCTTATTTTACTGCTTTTCGAGTCCGAAAGTCAAAATTTGTTTGACTTTCAGCGTTGACCAGTAATGGTCAATGCGAAGTTCGTTTGAACTTCGCAACGTGAGTGTAATCACGTTGGTCATAGTCCCTTGGGACTATGCCCACTGATTACCACGTTGTCTAGGGTCGTAGGGTAGGCGATCTGATAAATCGCCTATACCTTCGAACCCGACCCAGTTTGGTCGATCATTAGGATCCGACCAAATACATTAGGTGACCATAGTATAGGGCATAACCTTCTGAGGTTATACCCTATGGTCACATCGTTTAAGTAGTTGTATGATAGGTAGTTTATATGCCTTAGGTAAATTACCAGAATACCCTTTTCATGTATAATTGGTAATTAAGCATATGTAACCTAAACTTTTGTCACATAACTGATTATGTAACATGTTTAGGCATATAACACTTGTCATAGGGCTAGTTAGGCGGTCCGAACGCGTTTCACGCGCACGACGCGTTAAAGTAGCATAAGCTTCCTAAACGGGTCGTAATGGGTCGTAAACAGTTATGTTAAGTTTCACTTAGTATGTAGGCTTTGTTAAACCATATCACACGAGTCTCCACACTCGTTTGGTTTACAAACCCTAATGCTACCCAGTCTTCCGATTTAGGTCCGGTTAATTAACATAGTTACCTATATTAGGTGCCGTTTGATTTTCCGTGATCTCTAGCACTGCTTGGTGGTTATCTTTAGTCAACTGAGCAATCTCAAGTGAGTACATAGACCCCTCTTTTACTGTTTTCCAAACTGTTTTGGGGTGGAACACATGTGCCTACTTATTACTTCCATGCTTTCCTGTTTTCACATCATATACATGCTATATTCGTTAGTACATTATAGTACATGATTTCATTTCATCTTATGCTAGGTGTGCCCATTGTGTGCATTACTTAGTACATTGTTTTACATGACATTTCCTGCTAGGTGTGCCCATTGTGTGCATTACTTAGTACATCGTTTTAACATGATTGACATTTGATCATGCATTTCCCACAAAACATAACTTTGATTTAAACCAAGTTTTACTTCAATACTTTGTTTTTGTGCATATGGTTTAGTTGAGACATTTCACTTGCCATACATGACATTTTGACATAGACATCTTGACATAGACATTTGACATGGATATTTGACCTAGACATTTGACGTGGATATTTGACATAGACATTTTGACATGATTTACATCTTGACATGAACATTTTACATTGTTTGGTTTGGTTTGATTAAGTGATTAAGTAACGATGCGTGTGTAATATGATACAAGCATGGTGGATACGCCGCTGGTACTTCCTATATATAAGTGTTTGTATGGTATTACATGTCGTAACGTTATTTGAATCATTTCAGTTTGAGACATAGAACATTTTATACAAATAACCTATTTTTCACAAGACATTGTTTTACAAAACAACTTATCTTTTACAAACTCATTTTACTTGGTTATTCATTTAACCATGCATTATTCTCTTATTTATACGTATCATCTGAACTTATTGTTTTTCAAACGATTTATAAAGACAAAGCAAATTACAAGGTTCATGACTAAACATTTTCTCAAACATAAGTCATGAATCTTCTTTTCACAAAACCTATGTATCTCACAGGCATTTTTATGCTGACGTACCTATTTTCACATGTGTTTTTCAGGAGCTGTTGCATAAGATGATCAAGATACACATAGACAGACTTGGGCTTTAGTGACAATAAAAGATGCAAGACTAGTTAATTATGTTGTTTTTTCTTGTTTGTTAAGACATTGTAACCCTTTTAATCAATAAAACGAAACTTTAATTTCCATGGTTGTGAAACATTAATTCTGTTACAACACTCCCCGATGTTTCCGCCACGTTTTGTATGTTCTACGTGGTCGGGGTGTGACAGAAAAGATGGTATCAGAGCCAATGGTTATAGGGAATTAGGTTATTAGTAATGCTTTGACCTAGTCTATAACCTTCTTAGGACCCTAACGCAAGTTTACTTGCGTTTAGTCATAAAACATACCGTCACCTATCCTTAGGCGACTACCACAACAAGAACATAAATTTCAAAACCGCTTTGAAAACTAATCATCTGTTCAAGGGTGATTTATTACAAGGTTTTGAACCCTCTGTTATAAGGTTTTAAACCCCTTTGAATTTTCAAAATCTCGTCAAGGTTTTGGGTTTTAAATAATGTGAACACGTGCAAACTGGAAGGGTGAATGCCTGTATTCTGAGTTTTCTGTCTAGGCAAGCACTTCGTATACATCTCAACCAGACGCGAGACCAGTTGTGCTTACCTGGGAATTCTTGGGATGAGTGTTCACTTATAGGCGAGCATGTCTTCGCGATACATTATTTTCGACCTGCTTACTTTGATTAGTCATTGTCTCATTTGTTTGCCTTTGGTAACAAACAAATGGTCACAATCTACATGCCTTGTCATTTCCTTTTGACTATCTTTCGCTTGTTTCCTCCTATGCCTTTCGTTATCTTCAAGGTGCTTCTTCATCGCAACAACAATGTCCGAACCAGGTGCTGCAACTACCCAGCAAATAGACGTCGTACTCCAGAGGACCGATGATTTATCTATCCCCATGACTTGTATCAGGGATGAAGCCGTGCAAAGGGAACCGCTCCTTGGAGAAATCAATGCAAACATTATCATCCAAATCAAATACCTTGTTTCAAATGTACCCACGGAGGACGATGGAGACATTTGGTTAACATATGCCGCTTTGCAATCCAAAGCAAAGCTGTTACAAATCCTGCTACTGCTCAACCTTCAAACTCTGCTTCATATGTCGCTTGGCATATCTGGCGCCTCAACCTCATGAACTTTCTACCTTGTGTATCGACGTAAGCACGCCTAGTGCAAGGTGTCGGAACACCTCCCGTTATACAAACTTCAAAAAAAAAATCCATGTAGGATCTTTCTATCCTCATAATTAGATCCTTGTGGATGGGTATCATTCATCGGAGCCCTTAATTGAATTCTTTGTATGATTCAATACGTACATCACAATTCAATAAGGACAAAGCCGAATTCCTTTTAAGATTATCCTATCTTCATAGATAGATTCTTGAAATGATTAAAGTGCCAAATGAAATCCACGAATTGGATTCCTGGTGTGCTTTAAGTATCCGCGTCCAAAGATAACAAATTAATAAACAAGTTAAACAACTATGTGATTTTGTGCTTATGTGTTCTCTTTAATGTTTTCGTGTGATCCAAATTCTCGTTATCCAAATCCTCATAGAATCTTTCTTATCTTCATATGAGGGATTCGTAGTAGGATATTCAAAAAGGTACTATCTTAAATCCTTAATGGACTTTTACGTTGTAGTTAAGTCTCTTGGATTATAAAGTACTATTCCAAGGTTTAAGGACAACATGTGTTGATTAAGTTAAATAGATTGGTCCGACAATCTAGTTAAATACATCCTACGTCGGTGTAGTTAAATATTTCTCTTAGATAGTTGAGTTAAAGAGATCCTACGTCGATCTATTGAGTTAAAGAGATCCTACGTCGATCTAAAGTTAAATACATCCTACGTCGGTGTAGTTAAATGTTTCTCTTAGATAGTTGAGTTAAAGAGATCCTACGTCGATCTATTGAGTTAAAGAGATCCTACGTCGATCTATTGAGTTAAAGAGATCCTACGTCGATCTATTGAGTTAAAGAGATCCTACGTCGATCTATTGAGTTAAAGAGATCCTACGTTGATCTAAAGTTAAATAGATCCTCCGTCGATCTAGAGTTAAATACATCCTACGTCGGTGTAGTTAAATAGGCCCTCGGGTGGTCTAAATCAAGAGATGTTATGAAAACGAACTGTGCGGACTGTGCAAGGAACTACGTAATTATGGAGGCCTACATAATTATGGAATTCAGTGCATAGAAACCACAGAAAGTTTTGTCATGTGTTAAGACCAACAGTGGCAAGAGTAATGATACGGGAGAAGTCTTGGACTTCGACCAATGTCATTTATTCTCACACTACCAAATTCTGATCTCAATCACACACACAGTTTCCTATGATAAGTTTTCATAAGAAACGTTCTTCTGTCCGTAGTTCAAAACTCCATGTTTTGTTACTACAATGACTTCACTTTGATGGTTGACATTTTCGCTAAGAATCCTAACATAGCCCAGAGTTCTACTTAGGGTTTAAGGGGTTCATTCAAAGCGAAAACATCACCGTCGTCTCCACAAGTTTCTCCTAAAATTAAATTTCGGGACGAAATTTCCTAAAGTAGGGGAGACTGTAACACCTGTGCCTTCACGGTCATCAAACAAATACCGAACCAATGAAATATTATATTTCATACTTGGGGATTTGTAAAAATATGTGTATTGTTTGCACATATCAATTCTTGTTCTATTTCAAACTCTAAATCGCTTTCTGGAAGGTTATACGCGCACTGATGCGTAAATATAACCAGTTTAATGCAACAAACACTTCGGAATAGTGACTTAAGCTTAACATACCTTAAATAACCTTTACATAACTTAGAAATAAGTTTTGAAGGCTTTGGTATGGCAAAATCAAGTTAAATCGCTTACAGGGACTAAAGTTGACAAACTGCGAAAGTATGCCAATTTGAACTGTAACAGACCTTCCGGAACATGACCATAAGTTAAACATGCCATAAATATCCTTTGCATAGCTTAGAAATAGGCTTTGAGGGGTTCGGTATGCTAAAATAAACTTTTGGGTCATTCAGGGACTAAAAGTGTCAAAAAGTGCACAAGTTTGCATTTTCGCGCATAACTTACGTTCTGAATACATCCGGACATCCAAAAATTTATGTAAGCACTATAATATTTTATTTTAGTGTTTGGCTTAAGAAAAATCCATTCGTCGCGTCATTTGGATCGTTTTTCGCGCTTGTGCGCATTCCGTCGTAATTAAGCGAACATCGCGTTCGTACGACCAAACGAACCATCATCCGACATATTTTTGAGCATGTTTCATGTCCACAATGTTTAGGCAACATTTTAGGGCCTTAAAGTTGGCTTTACGGGCCTTAGAAGTGTTGGAAATGGCCTTAAACACGTGCAGGGGCTGAAACTGCCATTTTTGAAAGTTTTATGCGGATCAGAAGGGCCATGCGGCCCGCTTTGTATTTGTCTGATCCTGAAGCGGGCCGCTTCCCACTATCAGACCAGATTAAATGAATTTAATCACAAGTTGCACATGTTTGATCCACCACCACATGTTCTAACTTGCTTAGTCACTAGATAAGGATGGAATTTAGCTTCCATAACCTTTCAACAAGTGTACGGGTTGGATCAAGGCACGGTTTCCTTGAAACGATCCTAACGGTTACCCGAAAACTATATATACCCCATGCCCCCCATTGCATAACTTACTAGAATTCTGATTTTAGAAACTCTAAGTTGAAACCATTGTTTCATACCTGAGATTCTTGAATCGGGATTAGCATTCGGGGACCCTGGGTAAGTATTCTTTCATTCTTTTCCTTATTTTACTGCTTTTCGAGTCCGAAAGTCAAAATTTGTTTGACTTTCAGCGTTGACCAGTAATGGTCAATGCGAAGTTCGTTTGAACTTCGCAACGTGAGTGTAATCACGTTGGTCATAGTCCCTTGGGACTATGCCCACTGATTACCACGTTGTCTAGGGTCGTAGGGTAGGCGATCTGATAAATCGCCTATACCTTCGAACCCGACCCAGTTTGGTCGATCATTAGGATCCGACCAAATACATTAGGTGACCATAGTATAGGGCATAACCTTCTGAGGTTATACCCTATGGTCACATCGTTTAAGTAGTTGTATGATAGGTAGTTTATATGCCTTAGGTAAATTACCAGAATACCCTTTTCATGTATAATTGGTAATTAAGCATATGTAACCTAAACTTTTGTCACATAACTGATTATGTAACATGTTTAGGCATATAACACTTGTCATAGGGCTAGTTAGGCGGTCCGAACGCGTTTCACGCGCACGACGCGTTAAAGTAGCATAAGCTTCCTAAACGGGTCGTAATGGGTCGTAAACAGTTATGTTAAGTTTCACTTAGTATGTAGGCTTTGTTAAACCATATCACACGAGTCTCCACACTCGTTTGGTTTACAAACCCTAATGCTACCCAGTCTTCCGATTTAGGTCCGGTTAATTAACATAGTTACCTATATTAGGTGCCGTTTGATTTTCCGTGATCTCTAGCACTGCTTGGTGGTTATCTTTAGTCAACTGAGCAATCTCAAGTGAGTACATAGACCCCTCTTTTACTGTTTTCCAAACTGTTTTGGGGTGGAACACATGTGCCTACTTATTACTTCCATGCTTTCCTGTTTTCACATCATATACATGCTATATTCGTTAGTACATTATAGTACATGATTTCATTTCATCTTATGCTAGGTGTGCCCATTGTGTGCATTACTTAGTACATTGTTTTACATGACATTTCCTGCTAGGTGTGCCCATTGTGTGCATTACTTAGTACATCGTTTTAACATGATTGACATTTGATCATGCATTTCCCACAAAACATAACTTTGATTTAAACCAAGTTTTACTTCAATACTTTGTTTTTGTGCATATGGTTTAGTTGAGACATTTCACTTGCCATACATGACATTTTGACATAGACATCTTGACATAGACATTTGACATGGATATTTGACCTAGACATTTGACGTGGATATTTGACATAGACATTTTGACATGATTTACATCTTGACATGAACATTTTACATTGTTTGGTTTGGTTTGATTAAGTGATTAAGTAACGATGCGTGTGTAATATGATACAAGCATGGTGGATACGCCGCTGGTACTTCCTATATATAAGTGTTTGTATGGTATTACATGTCGTAACGTTATTTGAATCATTTCAGTTTGAGACATAGAACATTTTATACAAATAACCTATTTTTCACAAGACATTGTTTTACAAAACAACTTATCTTTTACAAACTCATTTTACTTGGTTATTCATTTAACCATGCATTATTCTCTTATTTATACGTATCATCTGAACTTATTGTTTTTCAAACGATTTATAAAGACAAAGCAAATTACAAGGTTCATGACTAAACATTTTCTCAAACATAAGTCATGAATCTTCTTTTCACAAAACCTATGTATCTCACAGGCATTTTTATGCTGACGTACCTATTTTCACATGTGTTTTTCAGGAGCTGTTGCATAAGATGATCAAGATACACATAGACAGACTTGGGCTTTAGTGACAATAAAAGATGCAAGACTAGTTAATTATGTTGTTTTTTCTTGTTTGTTAAGACATTGTAACCCTTTTAATCAATAAAACGAAACTTTAATTTCCATGGTTGTGAAACATTAATTCTGTTACAACACTCCCCGATGTTTCCGCCACGTTTTGTATGTTCTACGTGGTCGGGGTGTGACATTATCTTACTAGATCATGTGTTTAATCATAATCTAGTAGGTTCCACATGATGTCTAACATCATTAACATAAATCATCAATCATCAAGAAGCAAATCAACACTAAACAACATGATTTCTTTAAGATTTCTTATAGTTTTATGCTTATGTTCATGTTTCAAGATTATGTTCTTTGGTGTTCTTCAAGATTTAACGATGTTCATCATCTTTTAATCATCAAAATATGAAGTAACAAGAGATTATGAGGCCTTACTACTAGCTCTAAGGCTAGGGAAGAACACTTGATGAAGAAGATGATAAATGTGTTGGATAAAAGCAAATGGGAGAGGTCCTTCAACTTCCGAAAGCTCCAAGCTTCCTTATACACTCTCTAGCACCCTTGTATGGTCTTGTAATGTTTGAAGGAGATTGAATGATGGTGATGTTGGGTGTGATGGGTTTCGGCCGAAAGCATGGAGGGAGGAAGAGAGATGAAAGTGTTGGTGTGTGTTGAATGAGAATGATGGAATGATCACATGGTTATTACTTATAACCATCTTAAGTATTTATCCAATGTATAAAGTGTCTTAGAAGTACATAGCAAGCTCTCTAAAACAATCAAAATGAATCAAAGAAAATCTTGGTGTGGGGCCATGCTAGTAACCGTCCATAATCAAGGGGGGGGGGGTATTGGTTGGTTTTCAATGGGTAGTTAAGTAATCTAGTTAAAAGTTAAGTATCATGTTTAGTTTTTATGTGTAACATGTGTTATATAGTGTGTTTGGGTGTTCGGGGATCATAACTAGCTCAGAAACATTAAAACAATGCTTCTAGTATAATTTTGGTGTTTCGGGTAGTGTCCGGTTGTTCGGTTAGATACCGGTTCGTTAAAGTGTCAAACTATTCCGTTTAATATTCTTTAAGTACCCTTTTGTGACACTTTTAATTCCCGACACTTAGGAAAGCATTCAGGACCATTTAGTCATAGTTTTGCATGTAATTAGCTTGTTAAAATGCTGAATTTTGCTGAAATATGCAGAATTCTGCACTTTATGTGGGTTTTAGGCACTTTCCAAAAAAAAAGGGCACTTAAACTATCACCTAGTGAAGCAGTTTTATGGTCCTTACTTCCCTACACACCATACTAGTGTAGTAGCTTATCCCTGGCCCATACGTGGTTTCACAACACTGTTTGTCTATGTACTGAACATCGTTCAGCATTTTTCTGAGTTATCCGCTAACTGTGCTTTATGCATCATGTATGTCAATATAGTTTGCATGTAATGATGATGTGACATTATGAAATATGTGATGCACATGTAAGTATGATGCAGTAAACAGAAAGCAATTCAAGTCATAAATTGTAAATTGGCACAGTCATTAAGCACTAATCATCATTTAATAATTGTACGGATGCATGCAAATTTGACAGTTGTCACATTCTCCCCTTGTTAAGAAAATTTCGTCCTCGAAATTTGTACTACCTTAACTCCCTAGGGTTTCGTTATGCGTGTATGTATATGAATAATACTAAGGTAATGGCAGAACCAAATCTAACCTTATTCACATCAGGTGAATTCCATGGATATATATTTTAACGACATGAGCCCAATGGTTACAAGACATGTGTTCTGGTGTTTGATGTCAAAGGACACGAGACGTATAGATGTATAGCCTAGCGTAACTCAGTTAACAGAGGTGTAACAAAGGAGTTTTGACCCATGGATTCTCAAACAGTCGGTCACAATATGTAAATGAGCTTTCACGAACCATAGTATCCGCTATATGAACTCAAAATCAACAACTTGAATATGAAATTGATTCGTCAACTTTCGAATGAATAAATGGTAAGGATTAGTGTGTTGACATTCTTGAATTGCGAAAATACACCGAATGAAACACAAGCGAAACTGGTGTATTGTTGTCTTAATTCGTAGTTGCATTAGGAATGTTTTAATGACAAGTCAAACAAAAGTATGTGTAGTTTCGTGTGAAACGGTTGACCAAGATTAGCACAAGCTACAAATTTTGTAATGACACCACAAGGTTTCGTAATGGCATAATTCAATAATAGTGGTGACTGAACAAGTTCACCGTGTTTGAGATCAAATGAAAGTGTACTGACACAAGCCTGAGGACTTGATTTACACAATGTCATATAGTTTTCAGTTGAATACGGAACATCAAAGAGCCACTGTTTTTGATCGAAGATGAAAAAGTATTAGGTACCGCAAGGCATTCGATCGACAATGAAAGAATCGTTAGGAGGTACATTGTGATATGAAATGAATCTATGTACCATTGCCTTAACACACAACTGTGTTGAGACCGCTTCAATCGTGATAAACAAAACGGATTTAGAACAAATAAATAGACCATTAAATCCGTGTATGAGATGCGTAACCAAATTAGCGCAAGCTTCAATTTTGTGAAAGTATCACCGCAAGGTGTTGAAATCAACAAATGATTTAGTGGAGTCGTAGACCAAATCAAGTCTACTATGACTCGAAACAAAAGAACCTTTGCAAAAATATTTGAATATGATGCTCTCAATACATCATATGGTGTCTTAATTTGAATATGCGAAATGGATAAGTTCAAGCAATTGAACTTGGTTTCAGCGTAACCTGACAATAAACGTATGTATCAACAAGGGGATCTCGGCATGGTTACAAAGATAAACCATGAATGTAACTTGAAATAAAAGAAGTTTTAAGAAAGTGTGTTGACTTGGTAGCAAAAGAGCCAACAATTGCAATAATGTAGGTTATTCGAATCATAAACCAATAGTTAGCTTTAGCAAAATAATATTTGAACTTTAATGAAGCGTTCATTCGAAATGAAACTGCATGCGTAGCAAATGGTGCATGCGTAACATATGAGTTTCCAAGTAATGAAGCAATGAGTATCTGCTAGAATGAAGAAATGACCAAGTATTCGAAGCAAATGTGTGTTCGCTCTCAGCGAAGAAAATTAACGCAATGCAACTACCATTAAGGGGAGTAGAGGTGCAAACATCTACTCGCTAGAAGCAAAAGTGAAGATTTCAACAATAGAAATTTAAGTACTTTCTGTTTGGTTAACTAAAATGGCATATATGTCAGGTTAATGGAGTTTGATTGAGTTAACAGATGTGGTTTCTAAGTAACAACCTTTGCGAGTTTGGACATGGGTTCCCAAAGATTCTAAGTACCTGTTTTCTAGATTCTCACAGTTTTGTATTCTGTGTAAAATTGTTTTGTGCATCGTGTAGGAAACACCATTTTTGTGTATGTTTAAAACAAGTTATTGTCCCACAATTTCCCCGGTATGCTTTTTTCCTGAATTCACAGCTAATGACACTCGATCATCGATCAGTCGTGTAATAGTAGTTGGATCCTCACAGTTAGTTAAGTAAGAAATTCGTTAATCCTCAGCAAGAGTTACCGACTCTTGTTGGTTAGCTCGTTCGGTGTGACACCTGTGCCTCCACGGCCATCAAACAAATACTAAATCAATGAAATATTGTATTTCATACTTGGGATTTGTATAAACATGTGTATCATTTGCACATATCAACTCTTGTTCAATTTCAGGCTCTAAATCGCTTTCTGGAAGGTTATATGCACCCTGATGCGTAAATATAACCAGTTTAATGCAACAAACATTCCGGAACAGTGACATAGGCTTAACATACCTTAAATAACCTTTACATAACTTAGAAATAAGTTTTGGAAGGTTTGGTATGCCGAAATCAAGTTTATTCGCTTATAGGGACTAAATTCGACAAACTGCGAAAGTATGTCGATTCATACTGTAACGGACATTCTGGAACTTGATCATAAGTTAAAGACACCCTAAATATCCTTTACATAGCTTAGAAATAGGCTTTGAGGGGTTCGGTGTGCTAAAATAAACTTTTTGGTCATTCAGGGACTAAAAGCGTCAAAAAATGCATAAGTTTGCATTTTCGCGCATATCTTACGTTCTGAATACATCCGGACATCCAAAAATTTATGTAAGCATTAAAATATTTTATTTTAGTGTTTGGCATGATAAAAATCCATTCGTTGCGTAATTTGGATCGTTTTTGCGTCCGTTACGACTTCCGTCGTAATTAACCGAACAACGCAACCGTACGACCAAACGAACCGACATCTGAGATATTTTTGAGCATGTTTTGAGTTCCCTACACTTTAAAATCATTTTAGAGCCTTAAAATGTGGTTAACGGGGCTTAAACGTGTAAAAAAATGCATCAAAAACCAAGTTTGGGGCTTTAGGGACTAAATCTGCCATTTTTGAAAGTTGCTGGTCTGCAAGGTCCTTACGGACCGTATGGACATATTCTTATGGTCCGTAAGCCTTCCCAAGAACCACAGAATTGCAGAAACAATGAATCTGGCCTATTCCACTTTCTCAAATGGTTTTTACCCCTTGAATTACACACTATGGGCTGGTATTTGATGTCCCCATTGTATTCAAAACCTTGTGCCCAAGTGTAAGGCCAAGATCATTCCCTCTTCTCCAAGAAATGATCCTAATGGTTGTGAAATTCCTATAAATAGCAACCCCCACTTCACTTCATTCTCACACTTGATCTGAAATCAGCTCTAAGTTGGGGTGTTTACACTTCATACCTGAGCTATTTTAGATCAAACATCCTTCTTGGACCCTTTGTAAGTCCTCTTCTTGCTTGTTCTTGAGTTTCAAGCATGAAAGACAAACAAAGTTTGACTTTCAGCTTTGACCAGTCAATGGTCAACACAAAGTTTCGTTGAACTTTGCAACGTGAGCGTAATCACGATGGTTACAGTCCCTTGTGACTATACCTACTGGTTACCACGTTGACTAGGCATAGTGACGAGTCGTAGTTTCGGCCAAAATGCGTATTTGTGCGTATTTTGTAACCAAACTACTATTGGGTATCAAAACCGTTTGTTTTGATACCAAAAACCTGTTTTCTAACTTAACTAAACATGTTTTAGCATGTTTAGCTCGTCACTTTTAGTTTAGTGCTTATGTAGAGTCGTAAGTCAAGCGGACTAAACACCCGCTTAGACTTTCGACCTCGACCCGTTTGGTCGATCTTTAGGATCCGACCAAACACATTAGGTGACCATAGTTGTATAGGGAATAACCTTTCGAGGTTATACCTTATGGTCACGTCGTTTAAGTGGTTGTATGATAGGTAGTTTATATGCCTTAGGTAAATTACCAAAATACCCTTTTTACGCATAAATTCATTTTAAGCATATGTAACCAAAATTTTTACATCTAAACTGATTAGGTAACTATATTAGACATGTTAAGGCATATTTTACTTGTCATAGGACTAGTTAAGCAGTCCGAACGCGTTTTACGCGAGCGACGTGTTAAAGTAGCATAAGCTACCTAAACGGGTCGTAATGGGTCGTAAGCACTTAGGTTAGGTTTCCTTTTAGTATGTAGACTTTGTGTAACCACCGTGATTTTTCAAACATGTACTTATTTGATGCACAAATAGCAGTTGTCGTACATTGAAATGCAATTTGTTGATACATGCTTTGTTTCATGCTCTTACATACTTTACCGGCCCAAACACGTGAACATTTGCATTATTTATTGAGTTTCGTGCTTATAAACAAAGCTACATTAATTACAAGGGGCTAACGTGTCATTTTGCGAAAGTATAAGTTAAGGGACTTATTTGTCATTCCTTGAAACTTGTTTAAAAACTTAAATTTTAAATCCGTATATAAAACATCACTCTTCTACAAAATATAAAGTCGGGGACCAAATTGTTATTTTTGAAACTTAAAAGTTCGGGTTAAAAATGTAATTTTTGAAACTTATATTTTAAATAAACTAAATATATATATTTTTGATTTAAAATTACAAGGGTCATTGGGTCATTTTCTCAAACTATAGTTCAAGGACTGTTACTGTTATTTTTAAAACTCTTTTAACCTAAAAAGTCTAACTCAGTTAGTCCTTTATAAAGGAGCCAATATAAAAAGGTTAACCAAGTTAACTACTCAGTTAACTATTCCAGGGGCCATACATGCCATTTCTGAAACCACAGGGACCATTCGGTCATCCTTGAAACTTCCGAATCGTTGCAAAATAAAAAGGGTCTCAAACCCGGTCACGGGGGAATCGAACTCGAGACCTCGAGTTCACGAAACGAGCTTGTGACCGGTCGGCTATGAAGCCTCATCCGGTATAAACTTGAAACTAAATTATATTTATGTTAATTTTAAAATCGAATATACAAAGTTCAAAGATCTGGTTCGCGCCCTTGTCGCCGGATTCAGTTCTAGAACGCAAACAAACAAAAGCTCTGTGATCTATGTGCATGCCTGTTCATTCCACTTGACAACCTGAACTCGTACAAACAATTAATTTGACCGAGGACATGCATTCATGTTTTCGAAACCGAGAATATTATAAAATTATAAAGTGGAATCAATTCCACTGACCCATGTCGTTTTTGATTAAATTGAAGTGTTAAATACATTCCCTGAACATCTACGAAACTCCACACACCTTTGAAACACACAAACACTTTGAAAATCCTCATTTGTTCACACCTGCAAGTTGTTGCCGGAACCGGTTGCCGGAGATCATCGAACAGCCACTTCCAGTCGATACCAGATCCGTTTTTCTCGTTTAATCAGTATGTTCATACTTGTTTAATGTTCCTGGAAGTTTAATTTGATTATATTCTTGTTTTGAATCGGAATCGGACGGGTTTGACTTCTGTTGACCGAATTGGGGAAGAAGATGAACAGTTTTCATCTTTTATATTTTTAGTTATATATTTTATTTAACAGTTTTATTCATTTAATTCATAATAAATCGGTTATAACTAATTAAAGTCTGAAAATTTTAGCATAAACACTTTAAACACTGATACATTTATTAAAAATATAATACTACTCAAAATATTTATAAAACTAATTTTTATATATTAAAACATTATTAATCTTTCAAAATTTATAATAAATCGATTTTAATGAGTTAGTTTCTGAAATTTTCATGATAATTATTTTGAGTGGTAAACTTTACTGAAATAATTTTGTCACTAATATTTCATATAATTTTGATATTTTTATGAAATAAACAGTATTTACACTTTAAAAGTGTAGTTTAATTTAATATATTTAAATTAAATAACTATATAATTTCTGTCCGAAGTTATTTTTATGATACTACATGCATGTTTCTGAGTTTATATAAATTAGGTTTCTGTTTGATTATTTACAGATGATTTTACACAATTAAATCAGTTAAAATCATTTAATTAAACTTAACAGTTTTAATTATATAATTATATAAATTCTACTCAAAAATATTTTCATAACAAAATATACATGTTTCTGAGTTTATTAAAAGTCTCAAACTATTTTGGGCATTTTCAGATTATTTTTAAATAATTAATCTGATTAACTTAAATACTGATATTTTAACCATTTTAATTCATTTTATTTATATAAAATAATTTCAAGGGCCAAATAATTATCTTAAATCAGTGATATTCCAGGTTCATAATTAAAAATATTATTTTTAATTATTCTGATTTAAATTAATTATTTAGATAATTGTTAGATAATTATCATGTATTCCACTTTAACATTTTAGTTGATTATTTTAAGAAGGTATATTTCTCATAAATAGTCCCTTTGAATCCTACTTATTTACCAAGATTCCCCAATTAAGTTGTTCAAACCCATAGTTACCATTTTTGTCAAACCATACCAAACACCATGGACTTAGTTTCCAGTTTACAATTAACAATATCTGTTGATACCAATTGCAATATTTTGTGCATGTTCAAACCATTAGAGTAACGTGGAAAAACCTTGTTCCTGTGACACCTGTGTCACTCCAACCATCAATCAAATGCCAAACCAATGAAATATTGTATTTCATACTTGGGATTTGTAAAAATATGTGTATCGTTTGCACATATCGACTCTTGTTCGATTTCAAGCTTTAAATCGCTTTCTGGAGGGTTATACGCGCTCTGATGTGTAGATATAACCAGTTTAATCCAACGAACACTATGGAATAGTGAAATAGGCTTAACATACCTTAAATAACCTTTACATAACTTAGATATAAGTTTTGGAAGGTTTGGTGTGGTGAAATCAAAGTTTATTCGCTTACAGGGACTAAACTTGACAAACTGCGAAAGTATGTCAATTTGAACTGTAACAGACCTTCCGGAACATGACCATAAGTTAAACATGCCATAAATATCCTTTACATAGCTTAGAAATAGGCTTTGAGGGGTTCGGTGTGCTAAAATAAACTTTTGGGTCATTCAGGGACTAAAAGTGTCAAAAAGTGCACAAGTTTGCATTTTCGCGCATAACTTACGTTCTGAATACATCCGGACATCCAAAAATTTATGTAAGCACTAAAACATTTTATTTTAGTGTTTGGCATAAGAAAAATCCATTCGTCGCGTCTTTTGGATCGTTTTTCGTGCTTATGCGCATTTCGTCGTAATTAAGCGAACATTGCGTTCGTACGGCTAAACGAACCGACATCTGAGATATTTTTTAGCACAATTTAAGTTCCCTATACTTTAACTTCATTTTAGAGCTTTGAAATGGGGTTAACGGGGCTTAAACATGTCAAAAATGCATCGAAAACCAAGTTTAGGGGCTGCAGGGACCAAAACTGTAAATCTGCCAAAGTTGTTACCTTACGGACCTCAACATTGGCAGCTTTGAGGTCCGTAAAGCAAGTTCAGACCAGATGCAGAGTATTTCACAGCCTGTTTGCAGCTGTTTTAACCACACCCACACATTCCCAATTGTCTAGTCATCTGATAAGGATCACATTTTAGTCACCATAAGGTCCCGACACTTGTACGGGTGGGATTAAGGCACGTTTTCCATGAAACGATCTTAACGGTGGACCGAAAACTATAAATACCCCATACCCCCCATTTCTAAACTCACTAGAATTCTGATTTGAGGAGCTCTAAGTTGAAACCATTGTTTCATACCTGAGCTACTTGAATCGGGATTAGCATTCGGGGACCCTTCGTAAGTATTCTTTCGTTCTTTTCTTTATTTTATTGCTTTTAGAGTCAGAAAGTCAAACTTTGTTTGACTTTCAGCGTTGACCAGCTTATGGTCAATGCGAAGTTCGTTTGAACCGGATCCGACCAAATACATTAGGTGACCATAGTAGGTAGGGAATAACCTTCCGAGGTTATACCCTATGGTCACATCGTTTGAGTAGTTGTATGATAGGTAGTTTATATGCCTTAGGTAAATTACCAGAATACCCTTTTCATGTATAATTGGTAATTAAGCATATGTAACCTAAACTTTTGTCACATAACGGATTATGTAACATGTTTAGGCATATAACACTTGTCATAGGACTAGTTAGGCGATCCGAACGCGTTTCACGCGAACGACGCGTTAAAGTAGCATAAGCTTCCTAAACGGATCGTATTGGGTCGTAGGCTATTAGATTAAGGTTTCATTTAGTATGTAGGCTTTGTTAAACCATATGACACGAGTCTCAATACTCGTTTGGTTTACGAACCCTCATTCTATCAGATCTTCCGATTTAGGTCCGATTCATTAATATAGTTACCTATATTAGGTGCCGTTTGATATCCGCGATCTCTAGCATTGTTTGGTTGTTACTCAAGGACTTCTGAGCAATCTCAAGTGAGTACATAGACCCCTCTTTTACTGTTTTCCAAACTGTTTTGGGGTGAAACACATGTGCCTACTTGTTACTTTCATGCTTTCTCGTTTTCACATCATATACCTGCTATGTTCGTTAGTACATTATAGTACATGATTTCATTACATTTTATGCTATGTATGTCCATTGTGTGCATACTTAGTACATTGTTTTACATTACATTTTGTTGCATATGCTCATCCAGTATATGAACACATTCTATTACATTTTGAACCGTTTATAACTATTTGCCTATGTGAACCGTTGTAATCATTTGTATCTGTGAACCGTTTGTATCTGTGAACCGTTTATATCTGTGAACTGTTTGTATCTGTGAACCGTTTGTATCTGTGAACCGTTTGTATCTGTGAACCGTTTATATCTGTGAACCGTTTGTATCTGTGAACCGTGTGAACCGTATTTGACCATACATAAACATTTCTACTACTGTTAAACATTACTTTAGTGGTTTGGTTTGATTAAATGATTAAGTAACGATGCGTGTGTAATATGATACAAGCATGGTGGATACGCCGCTGGTACTTCCTATATATAAGTGTTTGTATGGTATTACATATTGTAGCGTTATTTGAATCATTTCAGTTTGATACATATAAAATTTTATACAAATAACATACTTTTCATAATACATTGTTTTACAAGCAACTTATCTTATACAAACTCAGTTTACATGGTTATTCATTTAACCATACATTATTCTTTTATCTATACATATCATCTGGACTTATTGATTTTCAAACGATTTACAAGACAAAGCAAATTACAAGGTTCATGACTAAACATTTTCTCAAACATAAGTCATGAAACTTATTTTCACAAAACCTATGTATCTCACAGGCATTTTTATGCTGACGTACCTATTTTCACATGTGTTTTTCAGGAGCTGTTGCATAAGATGATCAAGATACACATAGGCAGACTTGGGCTTTAGTGACAATAAAAGATGCAAGACTAGTTAATTATGTTGTATTTCTTGTTTGTTAAGACATTGTAACCCTTTTAATCAATAAAACGAAACTTCAATTGCCATGGATTTGAAACAATTAATTCTGTTACAACACTCCCCGACGTTTCCGCCACGTTTTGTTTGTTCTACGTGGTCGGGGTGTGACAGTTCCCGCCAAAACTCTCACACTTTGCATACTTGTTTGGACTTACCCGAAATCAAGGTGAGTACATAGACCCCTCTTTTACTGTTTTTCAACATTTCAGGGTGAAACACATGTGCCTACTTGTTACTTTCATGCTTTTCCTGTTTTCACATCATATACTGGCTATGTTCATTAGTACACTTATAGTACATGATTTACATTACATTGTCTTGCTATGTATGTTGACTGAGCATACTTAGTACATTGTTTTACTTTACATTTCTGCTATGTATGTTGACTGAGCATGCTAGCACATTGATTTACATGACTCTTCTGCTTTGTATGTTGACTTAGCATACTTAGTGCATTACTATCATTACATGTTTGTTTTTGGTATAACATTTGGTTTGCACAAACGGGACTAAACTACATTCATTAACATTAGCTACGCCGCTCGGTAGTAAATAATGGTACCATAGGACTTGACAAATCCCGTTCCTAAAATCCTAGGTTTGTTTGGATGGATGGAATGACTGAATCCGAAAACATTTCTTTTGATAACCTTGACTTAGGGTTATCCGTCTGTCTCAAGGCTTGAATGTATGCGTTAACTTACCACATAAATGTTTGTATCAATAAAACATGCATTTACTTTGCAAAATATAACTTTTTGATATATTCAAAATACCTTGTTTTGTACATTTTTTACATTTGGTTTATGTGACTACACTTTACTTACCATACATAACATTTGTTACACATTACTTGACTACATTTGGACTTTTAACATTTGACATGGTTTATACAAGGACTTTTTGATAATTGGTTTAAACATGAACTTTATACATTGGTGGTTTGTTTAAGTGACTAAGTAACGAGATGTGTGTAGTATGGCACAAGTATGGTGGATACGCCACTAGTACTTCCTATATATAAGTGCTTGTATTGTACTACATGTCATAGCGTTATTTAGATCATTCAGTTTGAACTTATACATTTTACACAAACTATATATTTTTCACAAGACTTTGGTTAACAAAACAATTTACAAGATTCATGACTAACTTTTATTTCTTTAAACTCAAGTCATGAATCCTATTGTCACAAAACCTATGTATCTCACAGGCATTTTTATGCTGACGTGCCTATTTTCACATGTGTTTCAGGATATGATGCGTAGGATTTATCAAGATACACCTAGGCAGACTTGGACTTTAGCAACAATAAAAGATGCAAGACTAGTTAATTATGTTATATTTCTTGTCTGTTAAGACATTGTAACTCTCGTAATCAATAAAACGAAATTTCAATTTTCCATGCGTTATGAAACAATGATTCTGTTACAACACTCCCCGACGTTTCCGCCACGTTTTGTTGTTTTTACATGGTCGGGGTGTGACAGAAAAGTTGGTATCAGAGCTCATGGTTATAGGGAATTAGGTTATTAGTAAAATCTTGACCTAGACTATAACCTTCCTAGGACCCTAACACAAGTTACCTTGTGTTTAGATTTTAAAACAATACTATCACCTATCCTTAGGTGATTATTTTCAAAACCTCTTCTGATTTTTAAATTCTCATCAAAGTCTTGGGCTCTAATAACGAACTCGTGCAATCTGGAAGGGTGGATGCCTGTATTCTGAGTTTTCTGTCTAGGCAAGCACTTCGTATAAATCTCATCAGACGCGAGACCAGTTGTGCTTACCTGGGAATTCTTGGGATGAGTGTCCACTTATAGGCTAAAGCATAACTTCATTAAGTTATAAGGATCCAACTACTTTGATTAGTCACTGATATTGTTTATTAGTAGAATAAACGATGTCCATCCTGTTGTGTGTTTTCTCTTGCCTTCATTGATTTTATGAAACTTTTCCACCAAAAACATTTCATTCCGATTCCTATGATCTTATGTTTTCCCCTACTGCTTGTAGACACGTAGCTAGTCCAATGACTCTCTTGCCCATGATTTTCCTAGCCATTAAAACACAAATCACACTACATCATTTTACTAAAGATATTCACTGTCAAGCAGAAACCTAACCAACTTTTATCGCATAAGTACAAGGTTTTATAAATAATATAAATCGTTTTACCAAAACTCCTTTCAAATTTAAATTATTTTCGGATCATACCTGTTTAAATTCAAAATTTCAAACCGGCCACGATAAACTATTTTTAAAACGTATAAACAATGAAAACTTCAAAAGTTTGAAACATTTCTGAAACACGCTACCACCCGAATGACCATCTATAAGTTTTCTTTATATAAGCTATATGGAGACAACCTATCCTTTTTATAGTTTTATTTCGTTAAATCTTTTAAAACTTTTCGCCTAAACTTGACAGTAATCACCGTCTCTGTCACACCCCAACCACGTATAACATACAAAATGTGGCGGAAAACGTCGGGGAGTGTTGTAACAGAATTAATTGTTTCATAACCATGGCATTCAAAGTTGTATTTTATTTATCAACATAAGAGTTTCATTGTCTTTAAACAAGAAATAAAGAGTTCATAACATAATTAAACTAAGTCTATCTCCGTTTTATGTCTCTAAGGCACAGGTCCGCCCTAGTGTCACGATCATAGTCCTAAGCAACAGCTCCTGAAAACACATGTGAAAATAGGTACGTCAGCATAAAAATGCCTGTGAGATACATAGGTTTTGTAAAAATATGATTCATGACTTGTGTTTAAGAAAATGTTTAGTCATGAACCTTGTAATTTGCTTTGTCTTATAAATCATTTGAAAAACGATAAGATCAGATGATATGTATAAATAAATGTAAGGTTAATTGAATAACCATGTAAAATGAGTTTGTGTAAGATAAGTTGTTTGTAAACAATGTCTTGTAAACAGTATGTTATTTGTATAAAATGTCATGTGTCATAAATTGAAATGATTTAAATAACGCTACGATATGTAATACCATACAAACACTTATATATAGGAAGTACCAGCGGCGTATCCACCATGCTTGTATCATATTACACACGCCTCGTTACTTAAATCACTTACTCAAACCTAACCACCAATGTAAATTGTTTATGTAATATCAAATGTCAAAATGTTATTGTGTAAAGCATATCAAATGTCTGTGTTTAATGTAAATCATGTAATGTGTATCCAAAAATGTCATGTATGGTATGTGAAATATATCAACTAAACCATATGTAAAATGCACAAAAACAAGGTATTGAAGTAAAACATGGTTTAAATCAAAGTTATGTTTTGTGGAACAAATGCATGCTATACTGATATAAACATCTATGCGGTATTGTGAAAATGCATACATCCAAGCCTTGAGACTGTGGCGATAAACCCTTACACAAATTAAAGGTTTATCTAAGTTATGTATATCGAATTCGGTCATTCCTTCCAATCCAAACAAACCTAGGATTTCAGGAACGGGAGTTGTCAATTCCTATGGTACCACTACCTACTAACGAACGGCGTGATCAATGTTAATGAATGTATTATTCCATGTTAAACAACCCAAATGTCATACCAAAATGTAAACATGTGATGAAAACAACTGTACTAAGTATGCAACAAATGGACATACATAGCATAAAATGTAAATGTAAAACAATGTACTAAGTACGCACGCAATGGGCATACATAGCATAAAATGTAATGAAATCATGTACTATAAATGTACTAATGAACATAGGAAGTATATGATGTGAAAACAGGAAAGCATGAAAGTAACAAGTAGGCACATGTGTTTCACCCCAAAACAGTTTGGAAAACAGTAAAAGAGGGGTCTATGTACTCACTTGAGATTGCTCAGAAGTCCTAAGATAACCACCAAGCAATGCTAGAGATCATGGAATCAAACGGCACCTAATATAGGTAACTATGTTAATATACCGGACCTAAATCGGAAGATCGGATAAAATGCGGGTTCGTAAACCAAATGAGTATGGAGACTCGTGTAATATGGTTTAACAAAGGCTACATACTAAATGAAACCTAACATAAGTGCTTACGACCCATTACGACCCGTTTAGGTAGCTTATGCTACTTTAACGCGTCGCTCGCGTGAAACGCGTTCGGACCGCCTAACTAGTCCTATGACAAGTAAAATATGCCTTAACATATCTAATATTGTTACCAAAACAGTTTAGATACCAAAATTTATGTTACATATGCTTAAAATGAATTTTGGCGTCAAAAGGGCATTTTGGTAATTTACCTAAGGCATATAAACTACCTATCATACAACTACTTAAACGAAGCGACCATAAGGTATAACCTCGGAAGGTTATTCCCTATATACTATGGTCACCTAATGTGTTTGGTCGGATCCTAATGATCGACCAAATGGGTCGGGTTCGAAGGTATAAGCGATTTATCAGATCGCTTACCCTTACGACCCTAGACAACGTGGTAATCAGTAGGCATAGTCACAAGGGACTATAACCATCGTGATTACAATCACGTTGCGAAGTTCAAACGAACTTCGCATTGACCATAAACTGGTCAATGCAGAAAGTCAAACAAAGTTTGACTTTCGGACTCGAAAGCAATAAAAGAACGAAGGAACACTTACAAAGGGTCCAAGAATGGAAGGTTTGAATCCGAGTACTCTCAGGTATGAAGTGTTAAACACAACAACTTAGAGAGCAAACTCAGATTTCAAAGGTGTGAGGAATGAGTGAAGTGGGTGTTGGGTATTTATAGATTTCGGTTCACCGTTAGGATCATTTCTTGGAAAAGGGGGCACGATCTAAGCCGTACACTTGTTGGAAAGTTGTGGTAACTCATTTGCCATCCACCATAAGAGTTTGACACTTGGCACTTGGCCTTTGGAGAGTGTTAAGGGCTGTTAAAAGCTGAAAAAAAAACGTTTTGCTGCATCTGGCCCCTGTTTACGGACCTAGTTTGGCAGATTTACAGTTTCAGTCCCTGCAACCTCAAAACTTGGTTTTCGATGCGTTTTTTTGACACGTTTAAGCCCCGTTAACCCCATTTCAAAGCTCTAAAATGAAGTTAAAGTATAGGGAACTTAAAATGTGCTAAAAAATATCTCAGATGTCGGTTCGTTTGGCCGTACGATCGCGATGTTCGCTTAATTAATGCGCATAAGCGCGAAAAACGATCCAAATGACGCGACGAATGGATTTTTCTCAAGCCTAAACACTAAAATAAAATATTTTAGTGCTTACATAAATTTTTGGATGTCCGGATGTATTCAGAACGTAAGTTATGCACGAAAGTGTAAACTTGTGCACTTTTTGACGCTTTTAGTCCCTGAATGTCCCAAAAGTTTATTTTAGCACACCGAACACCTCAAAGCCTATTTCTAAGCTATGTAGAGGATATTTATGGCATGTTTAACTTATGGTCATGTTCCAGAATGTTTGTTACTGTTCAAATTGGCATACTTTCGCAGTTTGTCAAGTTTAGTCCCTGTAAGCGAATTAACTTGTTTTTGCCATACCAAAGCCTTCAAAACTTATTTCTAAGTTATGTAAGGGTTATTTAAGGTATGTTAAGTATATGTTGATGTTTCGGAGTATTTTTCGCATTAAACTGATTACGTTTACGCACCAGTTTGCGTATAACTCTCCAGAAAGTGATATAGAGTTTGAAAATGAATAAAAGTCAAAACATGAAAAATGTAAAACATAACCAAACAAACATTGGGATCAAATAACATTGTTTTATTGATAATTGAACTGTTCACAATGATTACAAGCACAGATGTTACAGTCTCCCCTACTTGTGGAAATTTCGTCCCGAAATTTATTTAGAGGAAACTCGTGGGAAAAGATGCGGATACTTCGCCTTCATTTGATCTTCGCGTTCCCAAGTAAACTCAGGTCCACGTTTAGCTTCCCAGCGAACTTTGACCAAAGGAATGCGCTTGCGTTTGAGCCACTTGACTTCACGTTCCATGATTTCCACAGGTTTCTCCACAAATTTCAGTGTTTTACCAACACGAATTTCGTCAAGTGGTATGTGGAGGTTCTCATCAGCTAAACACCTCTTGAGATTGGACACGTGAAAAGTTGGATGAACATTTCCAAGTTCAGGAGGTAACTCAAGTCTGTAGGCTACCTTTCCGATTCTTTTGACGATCTTGAATGGTCCAACGTATCTAGGTGCAAGTTTTCCTTTCTTTCCAAATCTGATCACACCTTTCCAAGGTGAGACCTTAAGTAATACTCCATCACCGACTTGAAATTCCAAAGGCTTGCATTTCGGGTCCGCGTAACTCTTTTGACGGCTTCTAGCTGTCTGAAGGTTATCACAAACTTTCTTAATCTTGTCAGTTGTCTCTAAAATGAGGGCAGGTCTAGTAAGCTGAGCCTCGCCGATCTCATTCCAGCAGACTGGTGAACGACATTTTCGACCATAGAGAGCCTCGAAAGGAGCCATTTGGATGCTGGAGTGATAACTGTTGTTGTAGGAGAATTCAATCAACTGGAGATGTGAATCCCAACTACCACCAAAATCGATCACACAAGCTCTAAGCATATCCTCCAGAGTCTGGATTGTTCTCTCAGATTGACCATCCGTTTGCGGATGATAAGCCGTGCTCAGATTAAGTTGGGTCCCCATAGCAGATTGCATGGTTCTCCAAAAATGAGAAGTGAAGCGAGCATCTCTGTTAGAAATGATGTTCAAAGGAACACCATGTCGAGCTACTATTTCATCCACATAGATTTTAGCAAGTTTGTCAGCAGAAAAATCCTCACGGATTGGCAAGAAATGCGCTGACTTAGTAAGACGATCAACAACTACCCAGATGGCATCATGACCTTTCTTTGTGCGTGGAAGTTTGGTAACAAGATCCATAGTAATGTTTTCCCATTTCCAAACTGGGATCTCTGGTTGCACCAATAAACCCGAAGGACGTTGATGTTCAGCCTTAACTTTGAGACAAGTAAGGCATTTTGATACATATAAGGCAACGTCTTTCTTCATACCAGGCCACCAATAGTGAATACGAAGATCCTTATACATCTTATCTGAGCCAGGATGAACATAATAACGCGATTTATGGGCTTCATCCATAAGCAAGGTGCGAAGGTTATCTTGGCTTGGGACCCATAAACGGTCCATGATGTAATATGATCCATTGTCCTTCAGTTCCAGAGCAGGTGTTATGTGATAAGGAAATTCCTCATCCATTAAACCTTGTGAAACACAAGATTGTTGAGCCTGTGAAATGCGGGCTTGGATATCGGATCGAGCTTGTATAACAGATTGAACACGTACACAATGAAGCTTAGTACGTTCCTTACGACTCAATGCATCGGCTACGACATTCGCCTTACCAGGATGGTAGCGAATTTCGCAGTCATAGTCGTTTAGAAGCTCGACCCAACGTCGTTGCCTCATGTTGAGTTCTTTCTGATTGAAGATATGCTGAAGACTTTTGTGGTCTGTGAAAACCACACATTTTGTACCGTACAAATAGTGTCTCCAGATCTTTAGAGCGAAAACAACTGCACCCAACTCAAGATCATGAGTGGTGTAGTTCTTCTCATGTATCTTCAACTGCCTCGATGCATATGCTATGACTTTGTTCCTTTGCATTAGAACACAGCCAAGACCCAATTTAGATGCATCGCAATAAATGACGAAATCATCATTGCCCTCAGGCAAGGTCAGAACAGGCGCGTCACAAAGTTTCTGCTTCAAGTGTTGAAAAGCTTCCTCTTGCTTGAATCCCCAATCAAAGGGTTTGTTCTTCTGAGTTAGAGCAGTTAGAGGAACTGTAATCTTTGAGAAGTTCTCAATGAAGCGGCGGTAATAACCCACTAGACCAAGAAAAGAACGAAGTTCAGTAGGAGTAGTAGGCGTATCCCAATCCTTAATCGCACTGATCTTGGAGGGATCTACATGAATGCCTCGTTCGTTGACAATATGTCCTAAGAATTGAACCTCTTTAAGCCAGAATTCACACTTGGAGAATTTGGCGAAAAGTTGCTCTTTCTTTAGGAGTTCCAGAGTAAGATGAAGATGTTGCTCGTGATCAGCTCGCGTCTTAGAATAAATCAAGATGTCGTCAATAAAAACAATGACGAACTGATCCAAATAAGGTTTGCAGACCCTATTCATTAAGTCCATGAAAACAGCAGGAGCATTAGTCAAACTGAATGGCATGACTGTGAACTCATAATGCCCATAACGAGTACGGAACGCTGTCTTGGGAATATCTTCTTCATGCACGCGAAGTTGATGATACCCGGAACGCAGATCAATCTTTGAAAAATAAGAAGCGCCCTGTAACTGATCAAAGAGATCATCGATGTGAGGTAGGGGATATCGATTCTTGATGGTAAGCTTGTTAAGCTCACGATAATCGATACACATCCTAAAAGATCCATCCTTCTTCTTGACAAAAAGAACGGGAGCACCCCAAGGTGAAAAGCTAGGACGTATAAAACCTTTGTCCGAGAGTTCCTGAAGCTGTTTAGACAACTCTTGCATCTCAGATGGTGCAAGACGATATGGAGCTCTGGCAATGGGATTTGCACCAGGTACGAGATCAATGCGGAACTCGACTTGGCGTGCTGGGGGTAGACCAGGTAACTCTTCAGGGAAAACTTCAGAATAATCCCGAACGACAGGAATATCTGAAATAGACTTACCCTTTCCTTTATCTGCTGTAACATGTGCTAAGAAGGCTACATAGTTCTTCCGCAGATATTTCCGAGCTTTAAAACAAGACATGAGTTTGAGACCACCAGCAGGCTTCTCACCACGAACCTGTAGGATCTCGCCTGTCGAAAGCGGCACACGAACAATCTTCTCAGAACAAACTATCTCTGCGTGATGCTTAGATAACCAATCCATACCCACTATAACGTCGAAGTTTCCAAGTTGCATTGGCGTGAGGTTAATAGGAAAAAGATGGTCGTTAAGGTTCAACTGGCAGTTGTGAAGAACAGAATCAAGAACAATGGGTTCACCACTAGCAACTTCTACTGTCAAGGGTTTTCCTAGTTTCGTTCTAGACACGCGAAGCATTGGCTCAAAAGACAATGACACAAAACTCTTATCGGCACCCGTATCAAAAAGAACAGATGCAGGCTGATTATTAATAAAGAATGTATCGTTCACCACATTATCGTCCGCCTGCGCCTCTTGGGCATTCAAGTTAAAAGCTCGCCCTCGAGCCTGAGCCTGATTCTGGTTTGCATTCACCAATCTTGGGCACTGGTTACGGTAGTGGGTCAGATCCCCACAGTTATAACAAGCACCCGGTGGGTAGTGTGGTCGTGCAACTTGGCCCTGTCGTTGAGCAGGAGGCTGAGCAACTTGTTGAGCCGGGTTCTGAATTGCCCGATTCTGAGCAAATCGACAAACATCGGCAAGGTGACATGACTTCCCACAGTTAGTACAGAAACGGCACTGATGTTGCGGCTGATGGTGACTGTTGCATCTATTGCACAAAGGTGCATTCCCTGAATAGGGTTTCTTCGCTGGAGGCTGTGCGGGTTGGTTGGGAGCTGCCTGGTTAGCTTGGGCAGTGACAACAAAATTTTGGGAAGCCTTACGCTTCCTTGACCCTCTCGAAGAACCCGAATTCTTTCCATTCTTGTTTTGACCTTTCTTGCTATCTTCCTTGTCAGCCGACTGTTTCTTGCCCTTGTCACCCTTCCTGTGTAACTTATTCTTCCGAATCTACGACTCAGTCAATGTCGCTGCTAACTCGATAGCCTGACGGAGTGTGGTAGGGTTACTACCAGTAATGATGTCTTGTACCGAGTCAGGTAGGCCGTCGATGTACCTTTCGATAGCCTTGTCGAGTGGGGTAACCATAGTCGGGCAAAGCAGACTCAACTCCTCAAATCTATCAGTATACGCCCTGTGCTCACCACTATCTTGCTTCAAATCATCGAACTCTCTCTCCAAAGCTCGTTGTTCATGACGAGGACAAAATTCCCTCATCATAAGAGCTCTAAGTTCAGCCCATGTCTGTGCTAGAGCAACTTCTGCACCACGATCTCTCATAACCCCGTTCCACCATGTGAGAGCCCTCTTCTGAAACACACTCGAAGAAAACTCGACCTTGCGATTGTCAGGACACTGAACATGACGGAAAATATTCTCAATGCTCTCGAACCATTGAAGAAGCCCAGTCGCTCCTTCAGAACCACTAAACTTGAGTGGTTTAGCCGAGTTAAAATCCTTGTATTTGCATGGAGCATTGTTGTTGTTGTTGGCTTGGTTCCATTGAGCAAAGAGGTTTGGAAATTGAGCAGCCATCTGCTGCGCAATGATTTCTGCCAGTTTGGCAGTCGCTATCTGGTTTTCGCGTCGAGGAGGCATTCTAAAAGAGGAAACATGAAAGGAAACGAGTGAGATGATTGGATGAAGAGAATGAGATGAAACAAAATTAACAAAAGAAAAGATGGTGGTCATTTATCCACATTACCAAGCAAACAAACGACACACAGTGACTAATCAAAGTAAATGGATCAAAAATAATGTATCGCGAAGACATGCTCGCCTATAAGTGAACACTCATCCCAAGAATTCCCAGGTAAGCACAACTGGTCTCGCGTCTGATGAGATATATACGAAGTGCTTGCCTAGACAGAAAACCCAGAATACAGGCATTCACTCTTCCAGTTTGCACGTGTTCACACTATTTAGAACCCAAAACTTTGACGAGATTTTGAAAATTTGAAGGCACAAGGCCAAAAACCAAACTGGAAGGGTTCAAAACCATATAACAGAGGGTTCAAAACCTTACAATAGAGGGTTCAAAACCTTGTAATAAATCATTCAAAACAGATGATTGTTTTTCAAAAATCGTTTCAGAAAATTTGGTTTTTGTTTTGATAATCACCTAAGGATAGGTGATGTGCATGTTTTAAGATCTAAACACAAGATAACTTGTGTTAGGGTCCTAGAAAGGTTATAGTCTAGGTCAAAAATTACTAATAACCTAATTCCCTTTAACCATTGGCTCTGATACCAACTCTTCTGTCACACCCCGACCACGTATAACATACAAAACGTGGCGGAAAACGTCGGGGAGTGTTGTAACAAAATTAATTGTTTCATAACCATGGCATTCAAAGTTGTATTTTATTTATCAACATAAGAGCTTCATTGTCTTTAAACAGGAAATAAAGAGTTCATAACATAATTAAACTAAGTCTATCTCCGTTTTATGTCTCTAAGGCACAGGTCTGCCCTAGTGTCACGATCATAGTCCTAAGCAACAGCTCCTGAAAACACATGTGAAAATAGGTACGTCAGCATAAAAATGCCTGTGAGATACATAGGTTTTGTAAAAATATGATTCATGACTTGTGTTTAAGAAAATGTTTAGTCATGAACCTTGTAATTTGCTTTGTCTTATAAATCATTTGAAAAACGATAAGATCAGATGATATGTATAAATAAATGTAAGGTTAATTGAATAACCATGTAAAATGAGTTTGTGTAAGATAAGTTGTTTGTAAACAATGTCTTGTAAACAGTATGTTATTTGTATAAAATGTCATGTGTCATAAATTGAAATGATTTAAATAACGCTACGATATGTAATACCATACAAACACTTATATATAGGAAGTACCAGCGGCGTATTCACCATGCTTGTATCATATTACACACGCCTCGTTACTTAAATCACTTACTCAAACCAAACCACCAATGTAAATTGTTTATGTAATATCAAATGTCAAAATGTTATTGTGTAAAGCATATCAAATGTTTGTGTTTAATGTAAATCATGTAATGTGTATCCAAAAATGTCATGTATGGTATGTGAAATATATCAACTAAACCATATGTAAAATGCACAAAAACAAGGTATTGAAGTAAAACATGGTTTAAATCAAAGTTATGTTTTGTGGAACAAATGCATGCTATACTGATATAAACATCTATGCGGTATTGTGAAAATGCATACATCCAAGCCTTGAGACTGTGGCGATAAACCCTTAAACAAATTAAAGGTTTATCTAAGTTATGTATATCGAATTCGGTCATTCCTTCCAATCCAAACGAACCTAGGATTTCAGGAACGGGAGTTGTCAATTCCTATGGTACCACTACCTACTAACGAACGGCGTGATCAATGTTAATGAATGTATTGTTCCATGTTAAACAACCCAAATGTCATACCAAAATGTAAACATGTGATGAAAACAACTGTACTAAGTATGCAACAAATGGACATACATAGCATAAAAGGTAAATGTAAAACAATGTACTAAGTACGCACGCAATGGGCATACATAGCATAAAATGTAATGAAATCATGTACTATAAATGTACTAATGAACATAGGAAGTATATGATGTGAAAACAGGAAAGCATGAAAGTCACAAGTAGGCACATGTGTTTCACCCCAAAACAGTTTGGAAAACTGTAAAAGAGGGGTCTATGTACTCACTTGAGATTGCTCAGAAGTCCTAAGATAACCACCAAGCAATGCTAGAGATCACGGAATCAAACGACACCTAATATAGGTAACTATGTTAATATACCGGACCTAAATCGGAAGATCGGATAGAATGCGGGTTCGTAAACCAAACGAGTATGGAGACTCGTGTAATATGGTTTAACAAAGCCTACATACTAAATGAAACCTAACATAAGTGCTTACGACCCATTACGACCCGTTTAGGTAGCTTATGCTACTTTAACGCGTCGCTCGCGTGAAACGCGTTCGGACCGCCTAACTAGTCCTATGACAAGTAAAATATGCCTTAACATATCTAATATTGTTACCAAAACAGTTTAGATACCAAAATTTATGTTACATATGCTTAAAATGAATTTTGGCATCAAAAGGGCATTTTGGTAATTTACCTAAGGCATATAAACTACCTATCATACAACTACTTAAACGAAGCGACCATAAGGTATAACCTCGGAAGGTTATTCCCTATATACTATGGTCACCTAATGTGTTTGGTCGGATCCTAATGATCGACCAAATGGGTCGGGTTCGAAGGTATAAGCGATTTATCAGATCGCTTACCCTTACGACCCTAGACAACGTGGTAATCGGTAGGCATAGTCACAAGGGACTATAACCATCGTGATTACAATCACGTTGCGAAGTTCAAATGAACTTCGCATTGACCATAAACTGGTCAATGCAGAAAGTCAAACAAAGTTTGACTTTCGGACTCGAAAGCAATAAAAGAACGAAGGAACACTTACAAAGGGTCCAAGAATGGAAGGTTTGAATCCGAGTACTCTCAGGTATGAAGTGTTAAACACAACAACTTAGAGAGCAAACTCAGATTTCAAAGGTGTGAGGAATGAGTGAAGTGGGTGTTGGGTATTTATAGATTTTGGTTCACCGTTAGGATCATTTCTTGGAAAAGGGGGCACGATCTAAGCCGTACACTTGTTGGAAAGTTGTGGTAACTCATTTGCCATCCACCATAAGAGTTTGACACTTGGAACTTGGCCTTTGGAGAGTGTTAAGGGCTGTTAAAAGCTGAAAAAAATGTTTTGCTGCATCTGGCCCCTGTTTACGGACCTAGTTTGGCAGATTTACAGTTTCAGTCCCTGTAACCTCAAAACTTGGTTTTCGATGCGTTTTTTGACACGTTTAAGCCCCGTTAACCCCATTTCAAAGCTCTAAAATGAAGTTAAAGTATAGGGAACTTAAAATGTGCTAAAAAATATCTCAGATGTCGGTTCGTTTGGCCGTACGATCGCGATGTTCGCTTAATTACGACGGAATGCGCATAAGCGCGAAAAACGATCCAAATGACGCGACGAATGGATTTTTCTCAAGCCTAAACACTAAAATAAAATATTTTAGTGCTTACATAAATTTTTGGATGTCCGGATGTATTCAGAACGTAAGTTATGCGCGAAAGTGTAAACTTGTGCACTTTTTGACGCTTTTAGTCCCTGAATGTCCCAAAAGTTTATTTTAGCACACCGAACACCTCAAAGCCTATTTATAAGCTATGTAGAGGATATTTATGGCATGTTTAACTTATGGTCATGTTTCGGAATGTTCGTTACTGTTCAAATTGGCATACTTTCATAGTTTGTCAAGTTTAGTCCCTGTAAGCGAATTAACTTGTTTTTGCCATACCAAAGCCTTCAAAACTTATTTCTAAGTTATGTAAGGGTTATTTAAGGTATGTTAAGTATATGTTGATGTTCCGGAGTATTTGTCGCATTAAACTGATTATGTTTACGCACCAGTTTGCGTATAACTCTCCAGAAAGTGATATAGAGTTTGAAATTGAATAAAAGTCAAAACATGAAAAATGTAAAACATAACCAAACAAAAATTGGGATCAAATAACATTGTTTTATTGATAATTGAACTGTTCACAATGATTACAAGCACAGATGTTACAGTCTCCTTTTTCAAAACTTAACATCACCAATTTTCTTTCCGGCTTCTGATCTTTCTTTTGGAAGATTCCTCTACGACGAGACACACGTTTTCCTACCTGGGAACTACCGATGAGAGTATAGTATGCCTATGGGCTCAAGGCATGTTACCCTAATTCAAAAGGATTTTTTTTCCATTCCTCCGTTTCACAACAATCCAAGTTTTTATCGATCTACGTTGTACCATTATCAATTTATTATGATACGATTCCCTCTTTTTCAAAGTTCAAAATTTTCTCGAGACCATACCTGTCAGATTCAAATTTTCAAACTAGCTGCATAACGTAGGATGGAAGCTCTAATCGATCACATGGTGTAATCCGGAATCTCCTTATCTATATAAGAAACTCACTACTCGAGCTAATCTACACAAGAACTACAATTTCTGATATAATTCAATACCCCATACCCAAACTTTTCTTAGTTCAACAAAACCCCATATCCCAATGGCAAATCTCCTAGCAGCATATGCTGAATCTTCAAATGCAGCAAAAATTCATCCCTTTTTTCAGTTTGCTAATTTACGCAACCAAGAGAAGTATCAAAAACTCAAGCAGCATGAAGTTCTTACTATTAGCAGTATTGATTGGCAACGAATAGGAATGATTGATTCAAGTGGTTTACTGGCAAGATTACTACTACCTAATACGCCTTGGCGCCGTTTCTTCGACATCCTAGAACCATCATACGATGAACTGGTGTATGAGTTCTTGTCCACTTTCTATTACAAAAATAATGAAAATCTTACCAATAAATCCATTCATTTTCAACTTTGTGGGCAAACTCATATTATGTCATTAACCGAATTCGCAGTTCATCTGGGCATATATACAGATGAAGAAGTTAAACAACCCATTTTTACGGAGGCATCAACCTATTATTCCTCCGCGGATTTGGCAGATTTTTGGCAATGCCATTCATTAAAAGAATGGTGTAGCCACAATAATGCTGCGAACTTCATAGACCCTTGTTATCAATATATGCACCGTGTTGTAGCCAACACTATCACGGGGCGCAGGCATCATCAAAGGGTTAGAACAACTGAACTTTTCTATTTGTATAGTATTTTTAAGCAAGTTCCTTGTAATATTGCCCACGAGCTTGCTGTATATTTTTCTAATCAACAATCACATCCTCTGAAAAGTCTCATGGGAGGGTCTTACATTACAAAGATAGCAAAATCATTAGGTGTCTTAAGTGATCAGATTATCCAAGAATTATCTCCACCAAAGGCACCTGGGATTGTAAATCCTTACACCATGAGACTAACCCCTATTCAAATTGGTACACTAACACAACCATCACAGTCGGAGGAAGCTCCAGTTATCTTAGAGAATACCTTCCCACAAAATTCACAACAATCATTATTGCAGTTTCCTCAATCGTCTTTTTATCGATTTGATATGCAACCACCGCTGCCATACATACAAGAACATATTACACCTAACTTATCCCAACCTTTAACACCGAACGTCTTACCAAGCTTCCCACCGTTATTTTTCGAGGAGAATTCAACGATGCAAGGAACTTGGTTTGATGAAAACATGATGACACAAGAACAGTTAGCATCGGAACCCTTTTTGCAAGCACCATTACAGCCATAATTTTTCCAGTCACTATTAAACGAAGTAGAACAACTGCCACCATCTGATATAGCAGGCCCAGGTACGATGCCTCAAATGGATCTACCACCAGATCCAATGGTAGTTGAAGTGACTAGGTTAAGCAATCCGGTCCGAGATTTGTCACAGCAAGTGCAATGGCTGACAGAAAGGAATATATGGTTGGAAAGCATGCTGAGACAAATAATTGATCATATGCAACTGCCTCTACCACCTCCACCACCTCATAATCCTGAATTTTATCCATTACATGACTTATTTCAAATGTAATTTGTTCAATAGACTGTCAAACAAACAATGCTATCATTTCTGATGTGAAATACGTTTTGATTCGAATTGATGTTGTGTTATATTGATGCTTGTCTGATTTAAACAATACCTCAATCTTAATTGTTTTCCTCACTTAACTAGAAGTGCTATGTGGACCATGCGACGAAATGCGTAATTCTGGGTGCACACTTAATTACGAGGTTCGACGCATGAGAATCATAGTAAGCCTTGTTAAGTAAGGTGGCAGATAAAAACATTATGTGGTTATGTGATTATCCATTATTTGCTTATTTGTACACACATTTGTTTGCATAATATTTACATTACAAATCCAGCATAACATAACGCCATGCAAAACAATTTTTATACAATGATTCTCGGAAATTCCTCGGAATTTTCAGCACCAAACAATGACTTGATTATCTTGCTAATCATTTCAATTACATTCCACGGTCTCTTTCGAATAAATTTCGGGACGAAATTTTCTAAAGTAGGGGAGACTGTAACCACCGTGATTTTTCAAACATGTACTTGTTTGATGCACAAATAGCAGTTGTCGTACATTGAAATGCAATTTGTTGTCTTGTGTTAGATCAAAGCACGAATGGGTTCTCTGGGCGATTTTGGCGAATTGGTAAAACCCTAATTTTCTATTGCTAATCCTCGTATCGATTGTTCTTGTTTATCAGCTTAGGATTATGATCGATCCTTAGGTGATATTCAATTGTTCTCGGATTAGGGTTTGTAGTTAGGGTTTTGTTTTCGGCTGTTATTTCTGTTTGCAAACGGGGGTGTAGCTGGTCGTTGCTGATTTGCGCTTTTAATTTCGTATCTGATTTCGTTAGTCTGTTTTCGGATTTACATCTGATTTCGACTTACATCTGATTTCGACTTACATCTGGTTTAGTTGTTCTGATTTCGGCGCCATTGTGGTGAGTCCAGATTTCGTGATTAGGGTTTGTAGTCGTGGTTTTCTGTTTGCGAAGGTGGTGCGGCTGGTTCCTTTTGCTTTAGGGTTTCAGCAGGTTTTTTCATCTTTGACTTTTTTTGTTTTGGCTGGTTTGTTGATCACAATCTGTCCGAATGGAGAGCCAAACTGCAGAAAACTCAAATGTGTTTGCCAACAAAATTAAGAACATTGACGGTAAAACATTTGAGCCAAGACAAACATCATTTTTGGCGACTAGGGTTTCTGAATTGCCGAGTAAGAAGGTATGTTTTATGATGCCGCTTAATGATACTGAACATGTTATTGGTTGTTCTGATTCTCCTAATCAGAATTATGCGAAAGTCTTTGACAAGAGAAAGGTAGCATTTGTGTTACCGGTGAATGATATTAGTCCTACTCGAGTTCAAAATCTGAATCAAGATGATAATGCTCATGTCCAATCTTATGCGGATGTGGTCCTACATGAACGAATTGAGCAGGGTGATACTAAGAGGGGTGGGGATTCAATTCAGAATCAGAATGAAGATGAAAACACTAGGAAGGCCAATGATGCGGTTGTTCAAGTTCCTAAAGTCAATTTTCGACAACTAAAATCAGATGTATCATTGGATGGAGTGGATGTAGTGCTTCCGATTGATTCGGTTCGCCAGGTTAATAACAGGTTAGCAAACACTCTTTATGGTTATTTCCTGGGGGATAGGATTGCATATCCAGTAGTTGAATATTTTGTCAGAACAAATTGGAAAAAACATGGTCTTCAGAAAACTATGATGAATTCAAATGGTTTCTTTTTCTTCAAGTTTGAAGACAGAAAGGGTATGGATACTGTTCTTGAAGGGGGACCTTGGCTGATCCGTAACAAACCTATGTTTCTCAACATTTGGTCTCCTACAAACACCCTTAAAAAAGAAGAGGTTAAAAAGGTTGCAGTTTGGGTTAAATTGCATGATGTTCCGCTAGTGGCATATTCTGATGATGGTTTAAGCATGTTGGCTTCTAAAATTGGGTCCCCTGTGCGCCTGGATTCGTATACTAGTGATATGTGTAATGAGGCTTGGGGAAGGAGCAGCTATGATAGGGCTCTCATTGAAATATCAGCTGATCATGAGTTGAAAGAGGCTCTAACCATGGCCATTCCTGAATTGGATGGGAACAAATATGTTAATGAGACTATTCGGGTGGAATATGAATGGGAACCTCCGAGATGTGTCCACTGCTGTGTATTTGGGCATGATTCTGAGGAGTGTCCAAAACGCATTCGACGGACAGTGAAACCTCCTACACATAGACCGAAAGTAGATGAGGATGGTTATACGGAAGTCAAGACAAAGAAGAATGTAAAGAAAAGCGGTTTTCAAGTTAACAATCAAAAGCCCAAGTTTGAATATAGACCTGTGGATAAAAAGAAAAAGGCAGTGAGTTCTGCTTACATGAGTGCGAGGAGCACTAGTTCTTCTAAGGTTCAAACACATAATTCGTTTAGCGCACTTGGGTTTGTTGGAGGGAACGGGGATAAAGGGAGATGTGAGCCAAATGAGGAGTCTGATGATGACGGGGTAGAGGTTGTATATGATGAAACGAATGAGTTTATGACATCGGGTACTCATCCTACGTCTTCCAGTACAGGGGCAAGCACCTCTCACATAAACTTGTCTAATGGATAGGTGGCATCTATTTCATGCTAAAGGGCTGCCAGTTGGTAGCAATTTCATTTTTGACGATGGCGGTTGACGTCTTTTGTTTGTTTTTTCGTTTGTCTACTAGTTAGTCATTATCATGATTGTAGTAGGCTAGAATAATGTGGTAACTTGGTTTGTTTGGTTTTTTGTTTACATATATGGGGCATGTCCTGTATATGAACTAGTGGGGAATTCATCCTCACTACTTGTACTTATTTGGCGGTTGTCTATAATATAATCACCGGGGTAACCCTTTACCAAAAAAAAAAATGCAATTTGTTGATACATGCTTTGTTTCATGCTCTTACATACTTTACCGGCCCAAACATGTGAACATTTGCATTATTTATTGAGTTTCGTGCTTATAAACAAGGCTACATTAATTACAAGGGGCTAACGTGTCATTTTGCGAAAGTATAAGTTAAGGGACTTATTTGTCATTCCTTGAAACTTGTTTAAAATCTTAAATTTTAAATCCGTATATAAAACATCACTATTCTACAAAATATAAAGTCGGGGACCAAATTGTTATTTTTGAAACTTAAAAGTTCGGGTTAAAAATGTAATTTTAGAAACTTATATTTTAAATAAACTAAATATATATATTTTTGATTTAAAATTACAAGGGTCATTGGGTCATTTTCTCAAACTATAGTTCAAGGACTGTTACTGTTATTTTTAAAACTCTTTTAACCTAAAAAGTCTAAGGGGCTGTTTGGTAGCCTCTGAATGGTCATTAAGAGGCTACCTCTTAATGGAACCATTAAGAATTTTACTAATGAGAAGATAGAAGAATGTGACATGTGATGATTTACCATTCAGAGGTTACCTCTTAACCATTCAGACTTGAGGTTACCTCTTATTCATTCAGAGGTTTTAAACCATTAAGAGGTAGCATCTGAATGGTTATTAAGAGGCTACCAAACAACCCCTAACTCAGTTAGTCCTTTATAAAGGATCCTATATAAAAAGGTTAACCAAGTTAACTACTCAGTTAACTATTCCAGGGGCCATACATGCCATTTCTAAAACCACAGGGACCATCCGGTCATCCTTGAAACTTTCGAGTCGTTGCAAAATAAAAAAGGGTCTCAAACCCGGTCTCGGGGGAATCGAACTTGAGACCTCGAGTTCACAAAACGAGCTTGTGACCGGTCAGCTATGAAGCCTCATCCGGTATAAACTTGAAACTAAATTATATTTATGTTAATTTTAAAATCGAATATAAAAAGTTCAAAGATCTGGTACGCGCCCTTGTCGCCGGATTCAGTTCCAGAACGCAAACAAACAAAAGCTCTGTGATCTATGTGCATGCCTGTTCATTCCACTCGACAACCTGAACTCGTACAAACAATTAATTTGACCGAGGACATGCATTCATGTTTTCGAAACCGAGAATATTATAAAATTATAAAGTGGAATCAATTCCACTAACCCATGTCGTTTTTGATTAAATTGAAGTGTTAAATACATTCCCTGAACATCTACGAAACTCCACACACCTTTGAAACACACAAACACTTTGAAAATCCTCGTCTGTTCACACCTGCAAGTTGTTGCCGGAACCGGTTGCCGGAGATCATCGAACAGCCACTTCCAGTCGATACCGGATCCGTTTTTCTCGTTTAATCAGTATGTTCATACTTGTTTAATGTTCCTGCAAGTTTAATTTGATTATATTCTTGTTTTGAATCGGAATCGGGCGGGTTTGACTTCTGTTGACCGAATTGGGGAAGAAGATGAACAGTTTTCATCTTTTATATTTTTAGTTATTTATTTTATTTAACAGTTTTATTCATTTAATTCATAATAAATCGGTTATAACTAATTAAAGTCTGAAAATTTTAGCATAAACACTTTAAGCACTGATACATTTATTAAAAATATAATACTACTCAAAATATTTATAAAACTAATTTTTATATATTAAAACATTATTAATCTTTCAAAATTTATAATAAATCGATTTTAATGAGTTAGTTTCTGAAATTTTCATGATAATTATCTTGAGTGGTAAACTTTACTGAAATAATTTTGTCACTAATATTTCATATAATTTTGATATTTTTATGAAATAAACAGTATTTACACTTTAAAAGTGTAGTTTAATTTAATATATTTAAATTAAATAACTATATAATTTCTGTGCGAAGTTATTTTTATGATACTACATGCATGTTTCTGAGTTTATATAAATTAGGTTACTGTTTGATTATTTACAGATGATTTTACACAATTAAATCAGTTAAAATCATTTAATTAAACTTAACAGTTTTAATTATATAATTATATAAATTCTACTCAAAAATATTTTCATAACAAAATACACATGTTTCTGAGTTTATTAAAAGTCTCAAACTATTTTGGGCATTTTCAGATTATTTTTAAATAATTAATCTGATTAACTTAAATACTGATATTTTAACCATTTTATTTTTATTTATATAAAATGATTTCAAGGGCCAAATAATTATCTTAAATCAGTGATATTCCAGGTTCATAATTAAAAATATTATTTTTAATTATTCTGATTTAAATTAATTATTTAGATAATTGTTAGATAATTATCATGTATTCCACTTTAACATTTTAGTTGATTATTTTAAGAAGGTATATTTCTCATAAATAATCCCTTTGAATCCTACATATTTACCAAGATTCCCCAATTAAGTTGTTGAAACCCATAGTTACCATTTTTGTCAAACCATACCAAACACCATGGACTTAGTTTCCAGTTTACAATTAACAATATCTGTTGATACCAATTGCAATATTTTGTGCATGTTCAAACCATTAGAGTAACGTGGAAAAACCTTGTTCCCGCCAAAACTCTCACACTTTGCATACTTGTTTGGACTTACCCGAAATCAAGGTGAGTACATAGACCCCTCTTTTACTGTTTTTCAACATTTCGGGGTGAAACACATGTGCCTACTTGTTACTTTCATGCTTTTCCTGTTTTCACATCATATACTGGCTATGTTCATTAGTACACTTATAGTACATGATTTACATTACATTGTCTAGCTATGTATGTTGACTGAGCATACTTAGTACATTGTTTTACTTTACATTTCTGCTATGTATGTTGACTGAGCATGCTAGCACATTGATTTACATGACTCTTCTGCTTTGTATGTTGACTTAGCATACTTAGTACATTACTATCATTACATGTTTGTTTTTGGTATAACATTTGGTTTGCACAAACGGGACTAAACTACATTCATTAACATTAGCTACGCCGCTCGGTAGTAAGTAATGGTACCATAGGACTTGACAAATCCCGTTCCTAAAATCCTAGGTTTGTTTGGATGGATGGAATGACTGAATCCGAAAACATTTCTTTTGATAACCTTGACTTAGGGTTATCCGTCTGTCTCAAGGCTTGAATGTATGCGTTAACTTACCACATAAATGTTTGTATCAATAAAACATGCATTTACTTTGCAAAATATAACTTTTTGATATATTCAAAATACCTTGTTTTGTACATTTTTTACATTTGGTTTATGTGACTACACTTTACTTACCATACATAACATTTGTTACATATTACTTGACTACATTTGGACTTTTAACATTTGACATGGTTTATACAAGAACTTTTTGATAATTGGTTTAAACATGGACTTTATACATTGGTGGTTTGTTTAAGTGACTAAGTAACGAGATGTGTGTAGTATGGCACAAATATGGTGGATACGCCACTGGTACTTCCTATATATAAGTGCTTGTATTGTACTACATGTCATAGCGTTATTTAGATCATTCAGTTTGAACTTATACATTTTACACAAACTATATATTTTTCACAAGACTTTGGTTAACAAAACAATTTTCAAGATTCATGACTAACTTTTATTTCTTTAAACTCAAGTCATGAGTCCTATTGTCACAAAACCTATGTATCTCACATGCATTTTTATGCTGACGTACATATTTTCACATGTGTTTCAGGATATGATGCGTAGGATTTATCAAGATACACCTAGGCAGACTTGGACTTTAGCAACAATAAAAGATGCAAGACTAGTTAATTATGTTATATTTCTTGTCTGTTAAGACATTGTAACTCTCGTAATCAATAAAACGAAATTTCAATTTTCCATGCGTTATGAAACAATGATTCTGTTACAACACTCCCCGATGTTTCCGCCACGTTTTGTTGTTTTTACGTGGTCAGGGTGTGACACTTTGTTAAACCATATCATATGAGTTCCAATACTCATTTGGTTTACGAAACCTTATACTACCCGATCCTCCGATTTAGGTCCGGTTATTTATGTAGTTATCTATATAGGGTGCCGTTTGATTCCGTGATCCCTCTAGCTTGCTTGGTTGTTGTTCAAAGACTTCTAAGCACCCTCAAGTGAGTACATAGACCCCTCTTTTACTGTTTCCCAAACGTTTTGGGGTGAAACACATGTGCCTACTTGTTATTTTCATGCTTTACATGTTTTCATATCATATACTTGCTATGTTCATTAGTACACTATTAGTATATGATTTCATTATGTTTTGCTATGTATGTTTACTTAACATGCTAGCACATTGTTTTACATTACATTTCTTTTGCTATGTATGTTTACTTAACATGCTAGCACATTGTTTTACATGACTTTTCTGCTTTGTATGTTAACTTAGCATACTTAGTACATTGTTTTACATTGCATCTCTGTTGCATATGTTTTCATAACATATGGACACATTGTTTTATATCTCTACCTTGTATGTTCACTTAGCATACTAGGTACATTATTTTCATAAAATATGCTTACATTTGGTATATCATTTGGTTTGTTTAACGGGACTAAATTACATTCATTAACACCGATCATGCCGCTCGGTAGTAGGTAGTGGTACCATAGAACTTGACAAATCCCGTTCCTAAAATCCTAGGTTTGTTTGGATGGATGGTGTCACACCCTGGCTTTGCGGAAGCGTGGGTTTATTTGGTGTGACTTCTTAATACCATAGCAACAATCATAACAATGCTATATGATAAAAACATGAGATATTCATCCATTAATAAAGTTAGAAAAATCCCATTTTCAACAATCTCAAAATAAGTTACAAACCTTAGCTTGATTTAATTGAGCTCATAAAGACTTAGCAAAAGACTTTAAACAATACTAGGCTTAGAGATATGTAACCCGTCCAGGAAGGGGTTACACCTTCTAAACCCTGAATGACTTCTTTATTCAAACGCAGCTTGAAAATACGTGCATACCGTGCCAGATCCATTAGTTCCCTGAAATACATGTAGTTTGAAAAATCAACACAAAGTTGAGCGAGTTCATGTGTAAGTGAGTATGTATAAACCTCTGTAAATATGTCTGTATGTATGAAAATCCCTGGTATGTAGCAATTAAGGAAAAAGAGATCAATTAATGTGTAGCTAATACATTAATAAGTGACATGGTCTAGGAAGCACTCAAACCTGTAACGCGTATTTCATACCGGTCCTTCCAGCGGAATGACATAGTCACCACATGCAGCCACACGCTGGCCCATGTGTGGGGCTCGCAACACCCGATAGATCTATCACTCATGCCTCTCGGTCCTTATACAAGGATTAATGGTCTTACGATAATAGCCTATCCATTCACGTGATCTAGCAGTAAATTCCTTAGCTAATCATACCGTGTATAAAACGTTTGTAGTAAATGTAACATGTATTTCACCCCCGAAGTATAAAAACTGAAAACAGTTAAGAGAAAAGGGGGGACATGAACTCACTATATTGCGTCTTCGTATTTGTAACCCAAATCTCCACGGCAAACATGACTACCTACAATGGTCTAACGTCTATTAGACGAACGAGTCGTGCCTTGTCTTAGTATGTATGTTTTTGAGTTACAATTATGGTATTATTCCAAGTTATAATAATTGTTTTTAGTTTTGGAATAATCGTCTAAACAATATTTCTGTGTTAATACTTTTCGAGTATTCGTATTCGTATTTCCTTCCCAAGGATGGGGGTCTTTATACATGTAGGCTTGTAGTTCCAACAATATATATATCAAGTCCCACTTAGTAAAATACATTTAACTCATTGCCCGAAAATAACGTATTCCCAAAATATATATATTTTTCCCAAAAATAATATATTTTCACCTCCTTAGTTTCCAAAATAATATTTTACCAAAACATACGTATATGTTATAATTCCGAAAAATATATTTTTAAGTCTCACTTGAAAAATATATTTTAAATCACTTGTCCAAAATATACATATTTTTCCCAAAAATATTATATTTTACTTCATACCTTTTCCAAAATAATACTTATCAAAATATACGCGTAAGAGTATTTTCCGAAATATACATAAGTTACGTTTTAAAGTTCGCGTTGTTATAACAATACCGGCGTAACTTAAATATTTATTCTTGAGGGCGTTGGTATTATTTTGGAGTCGTATTTTCATGATATTCCCAAGTAGTATTATTTTTACTCTAAAAATAATATATCTCTAGTTCACAAAATAATCACGTAAGCTGTAACACCCGTGTCACTCCAACCATCAGACAAATTCCAAACCAATGAAATATAGTATTTCATACTTGGGATTTGTAAAAATATGTGTATCGTTTACACGTATCAACTCTTGTTCGATTTCAAACTCTAAATCGCTTTCTGGAAGGTTATACGCGCACCAATGCGTAAATATAACCAGTTTAATCCAACGAACACTCCGGAATAGTGAAATAGGCTTAACACACCTTAAATAACCTTTACATAACTTAGATATAAGTTTTGGAAGGTTTGGTGTGGTGAAATCAAAGTTTAATCGCTTACAGGGACTAAAGTTGACAAACTGCGAAAGTATGCCAATTTGAACTGTAACAGACCTTCTGGAACATGACCATAAGTTAAACATACCATAAATATCCTTTACATAGCTTAGAAATAGGCTTTGAGGTGTTCGGTATGCTAAAATAAACTTTTGTGTCATTCAGGGACTAAAAGTGTCAAAAAGTGCACAAGTTTGCATTTTCGCGCATAACTTACGTTCTGAATACATCCGGACATCCAAAAATTTATGTGAGCATGACTATATTATATTTTAGTGTTCGCCATAAGAAAAATCCATTCGTCACGTCATTTGGATCGTTTTTCGCGCTTATGCGCATTCCGTCGTAATTAAGCGAACATCGCGTTCGTACGGCCAAACGAACCGACATCCGAGATATTTTTGAACATGTTTTAAGTTCCCTATACTTTAACTTCATTTTAGAGCTTTGAAATGGGGTTAACGGGCCTTAAACGTGTCGAAAATGGCCTAAATACAGTTCAGGGACCAAAAATGTAATTCTGCCGAAATAGTGCCTAGCGGTGCGCTACACTTTAAGCGTAGCGGTGCGCTAGGGGTCTGCAGACCAGATGCAGAGTACCAAACAGCCTGTTTTCAGCTGATTAACCACAACCACATGTTTGCAACTTGCTTAATCACTAAGATAAGAAGCATATGTGGCTCCATAACCTTTGTGACAAGTGTACGGCTCGGATCGTGGCACGATATTCAAGAAACGATCCTAGCGGCTCTACTTTATCTATAAATACCCACCAACATCACACCCAAAAACCCACACCTTTGAATCTGAACTTGCTCTCTAAGTTGTCGTGTTTAACACTTCATACCTGAGAGTGTTCGGGTTCAAACCTTCCATTCTTGGACCCTGGGTTAGTATTCTTTCGTTCTTTTCCTTATTTTTACTGCTTTTCGAGTCCGAAAGTCAAACTTTGTTTGACTTTCAGCGTTGACCAGTAATGGTCAATGCGAAGTTCGTTTGAACTTCGCAACGTGAGTGTAATCACGTTGGTCATAGTCCCTTGGGACTATGCCCACTGATTACCACGTTGTCTAGAGTCGTAGGGTAGGCGATCTAATAAATCGCCTATACCTTCGAACTCGACCCTTTTGGTCGATCATTAGGATCCGACCAAATACATTAGGTGACCATAGTAGGTAGGGAATAACCTTCCAAGGTTATACCCTATGGTCACATCGTTTAAGTAGTTGTATGATAGGTAGTTTATATGCCTTAGGTAAATTACCAGAATACCCTTTTCATGTATAATTGGTAATTAAGCATATGTAACCTAAACCTTTGTCACATAACTGATTATGTAACATGTTTAGGCATATAACACTTGTCATAGGGCTAGTTAGGCGTTCCGAACGCGTTTTACGCGAACGACGCGTTAAAGTAGCATAAGCTTCCTAAACGGGTCGTAATGGGTCGATAAGACTTAGGTTAAGTTTCATTTAGCATGTAGGCTTTGTTAAATCATATCATATGAGTTCCTACACTCATTTGGTTTACAAACCCTAATGCTACCCAATCTTCCGATTTAGGTCCGGTTAATTAACATAGTTACCTATATTAGGTGCCGTTTGATTTCCGTGATCTCTAGCATTGTTTGGTTGTTACTCAAGGACTACTGAGCAATCTCAAGTGAGTACATAGACCCCTCTTTTACTGTTTTCCAAACGTTTTGGGGTGGAACACATGTGCCTACTTGTTACTTTCATGCTTTCCGTTTTCACATCATATACTTCCTATGTTCATTAGTACATTATAGTACAAGATTTCATTACATTTCATACTAGGTGTGCCATTGTGTGCATTACTTAGTACATTGTTTTACATTACATCACATGCTACGTATGTCTATTGTTGCATACTTAGTACAGGTCGCATGCTACGTATGTATGTTGTTGCATACTTAGTACAGTTCACATGCTATGTATGTTCAATCGTTGCATTGTTCTTCATACTTAGTACATTTGTTATTCATCACATACTTACATTTTGGATGCATATTACATGATTTACATTGATCATGCATTTACTACACAAAACATAACTTTGATTTAAACCAAGTTTTACTTCAATACTTTGTTTTTGTGCATATGGTTTAGTTGAGACATTTCGCTTGCCATACATGACATATTTGACATAGACATTTTGACATGATTTACATCTTGACATGAACATTTTACATTGTTTGGTTTGGTTTGATTAAGTGATTAAGTAACGATGCGTGTGTAATATGATACAAGCATGGTGGATACGCCGCTGGTACTTCCTATATATAAGTGTTTGTATGGTATTACATGTCGTAACGTTATTTGAATCATTTCAGGTTGAGACACAGAACATTTTATACAAATAACATATTTTTCACAAGACATTGATTTACAAACAACTTATCTAATACAAACTCATTTTACATGGTTATTCATTTAACCATACATTATTTATACATATCATCTGATCTTATCGATTTTCAAATGATTTACAAAACAAAGCAAATAACAAGGTTCATGACTAAACATTTTCTCAAATATAAGTCATGAAACCTATTTTCACAAAACCTATGTATCTCACCGGCATTTTTATGCTGACGTACCATATTTTCACATGTGTTTTTCAGGAGCTGTTGCATAAGATGATCAAGATACACTTAGACAGAATTGGGCTTTAGTGACAATAAATGATGCAAGACTAGTTAATTATGTTGTATTTATTTGCTTGTTAAGACATTGTAACACTTTTAATCAATAAAACGAAACTTCAATTGCCATGGATTTGAAACAATTAATTCTGTTACAACACTCCCCGACGTTTCCGCCACGTTTTGTATGTTCTACGTGGTCGGGGTGTGACAGAAAAGATGGTATCAGAGCCAATGGTTATAGTGAATTAGGTTATTAGTAATGCTTTGACCTAGTCTATAACTTTCTTAGGACCCTAACGCGAGTTTACTTGCGTTTAGTCATAAAACAATACCGTCACCTATCCTTAGGCGACTACCACAACAAGAACAAAAATTTCAAAACCGCTTTGAAAACTAATCATCTGTTCTAGGATGATTTATTACAAGGTTTTGAACCCTCTATTGTAAGGTTTTGAACCCTATGTTATATGGTTTTAAACCCCTTTGAATTTTCAAAATCTCATCAAGGTTTTGGGTTTTAAATAATGTGAACACGTGCAAACTGGAAGGGTGAATGCCTGTATTCTGGGTTTTCTGTCTAGGCAAGCACTTCGTATACATCTCATCAGACGCGAGACCAGTTGTGCTTACCTGGGAATTCTTGGGATGAGTGTTCACTTATAGGCGAGCATGTCTTCGCGATACATTATTTTTGATCCATTTACTTTAATTTAGTCACTGTGTGTCGTTTGTTGCTTTGTAGTAACAAACAAATGACCACTACCCTTGCTTTCATCAGATTTGTTCATCTCATTCTTTTCGTCTAATTCTCTCACTCGTTTCCTTTCATGTTCTTCTCTTTTAGAATGCCTCCACGACGCGAAAATCCAGTATCTGTTGACGAGCTGGCAGCCGTCATTACTCAGCAAATGACTGCTGCAATCCCGATCATCGTTGCCCAATGTCACCAAGCCATCAACAACAATAATGCTCTCTGCAACTTCAAGACGTTCAACTCGGCCAAGCCATCAAAGTTTTCTGGGTCTCAAGGAGCGACTGCACTTCTGCAATGGTTCGAGAGTCTAGAGAGCACCTTCAGGCATGTTCAATGTCCAAATGAGCGAAAGGTAGACTTCGCATCTAGTGTCTTTGAGAAACGAGCTTTGACGTGGTGGAACGGTGTGGTGAGAGATAGGGGTGCCGAAGTGGCACTGGCCCAAACTTGGGAAGAACTTCGAGCACTGATGATGAAGGAATTCTGTCCTCGTCACGAGATCAGGGCATTGGAAAGGGAATTTGACGATCTTAAGCAAGACAGCGGTGAACATCGAGCATACACTGATCGATATGAGGAGCTGAGCCTGTTGTGTCCTACCATGGTTACGCCTTTGGATAAGGCGATCGAAAAATACATTGATGGTCTCCCTGACTCAGTTCAAGACATTGTTACCGGTAGTAACCCCACTACGGTTAGGCAGGCCATTGAGCTATCTGCAACTTTGACTAAATCTCAGATCAGGAAACGTAAGCTTTTCCGAAAGGGTGACAAGAAACCGGTCGAGGAATCGAAACCAATCGAGGAATCAAAGACCATGGATGAACAGACTGGATCCCTTGAGCGGTCAAAGAAGCGAAAGGCTTCTCAAAACTTCGCCATGGTTACTCACAATAATCCAGCCGTCCCCAACCAACCAGCTAAACCCCGTGCTAGGAAACCATACAATGGAACTTCACCTTTGTGCAACCAATGTAACCTTTATCATCATGTTAATGTGAAGTGCCGCGAATGCCAAATTTGTGGACGTAAAGGTCATACAGCAAAAGTTTGCATAGCAGCAGTTGCACCAAATCAAGCTAACATTAAACCTGCTCGAGCTCGCTCTCCACCAGGTTCTTGCTACAAGTGTGGCGAGATGGGACATTTCCGAAGAAATTGCCCAAAGCTTGCTAACGCTAATCCAGCACAGAGATGAGCACCTGATCGACTAGAAGACAACACTCTTTAGAAATAATCACATCCTATGTATTATTTTCTTTTGTTGTCAAGGTCCATGAAACAGTTGTTATCATTGTTAATAAATAAATCTTTTTATTTACATTGCAATGTATTTATGTGGTTATATGCATAACAACATATCTCTTTCAATACCGACAATCAAGGAACTGTATTCCTTAAAGAACAGACTACCCCAAAATTCTTCCATTTTACAATCTCTTGCGTTTTCCACAAAGATCCTAAGTACCCGTCTCTTGCAAAGAGACGAAGTATAAGGTGCAAGTTATAACTCTGTACGAATACCCCAAGTACCACTATAAATTCTTAATAGGGTACCTAAGGGTATTTCCGTATGTTCTAAATTATTGTGTACCTTAATTCGCATATTGCGTTTTCCTGAAAACGAAAAATCGAATTTTTGGTAGATCATCCTATTTTCATGGATGGATTCTTGAAATGATTAAAGTGCCAAATGAAATCCACGAATTGGATTCCTGGTGTGCTTTAAGTATCCGCGTCCAAAGATAACAAATTTATAAACAAGTCAAACAACTATGTGATTATGTGTTTATGTGTTCCCTTTTATGTTTTTGTGTGATCCAAATTCTTATCATTCAAATCCTCGAAGAATCTTCCATATCTTCGTATAAGGAATTCATAGTAGGATATCCAAAGGTACTATATTAAATCCTCAAAGGGCTTCTACGTAGTAGTAAAGACCCTTGGATTATATTGTACCATTCCATAATTAGACCCCTGAGTGGTCTAGGTAATCAGATTATCCAAAAATCTGGTTAGGAATATCATGTGATGATATAGTTGAAAGGACTCCTTGGTGGCCTAATTTAAAAGGATCCTTTGTCGATCTATTTAAAAGGACCCTATGGTAGTCTAGTCACACTCATCACAGGCTTGATTTTCCTCCCCTTTCACATTACAAACAAATTGTGCGGACTATGCAAGGAATTGCGTAATTATGGATGCATACATAATTATGAAATTCAGTGCACGGAAACCACAGCGAGTTTGGTCATGTGTCTAGAGTCATCCTGTTCATTTTTGGTTTCTGAAGAAATGGTGAAAAATGACTCCTTTCGTTCATTTTTGGTTTCTGAAGAAATGGTGAAAAATGACTCCTTTCGTTCATTTTTGGTTTCTGAAGAAATGGTGAAAAATGACTCTTGTCGTTCATTTTTGGTTTCTGAAGAAATGGTGAAAAATGACTCTTGTCGTTCATTTTTGGTTTCTGAAGAAATGGTGAAAAATGACTCTTGTCGTTCATTTTTGGTTTCTGAAGAAATGGTGAAAAATGACTCCTTTCGTTCATTTTTGGTTTCTGAAGAAATGGTGAAAAATGACTCTTGTCGTTCATTTTTGGTTTCTGAAGAAATGGTGAAAAATGACTCCTTTCGTTCATTTTTGGTTTCTGAAGAAATGGTGAAAAATGACTCTTGTCGTTCATTTTTGGTTTCTGAAGAAATGGTGAAAAATGACTCTTGTCGTTCATTTTTGGTTTCTGAAGAAATGGTGAAAAATGACTCTTGTCGTTCATTTTTGGTTTCTGAAGAAATGGTGAAAAATGACTCCTTTCGTTCATTTTTGGTTTCTGAAGAAATGGTGAAAAATGACTCTTGTCGTTCATTTTTGGTTTCTGAAGAAATGGTGAAAAATGACTCCTTTCGTTCATTTTTGGTTTCTGAAGAAATGGTGAAAAATGACTCTTGTCGTTCATTTTTGGTTTCTGAAGAAATGGTGAAAAATGACTCTTGTCGTTCATTTTTGGTTTCTGAAGAAATGGTGAAAAATGACTCTTGTCGTTCATTTTTGGTTTCTGAAGAAATGGTGAAAAATGACTCCTTTCGTTCATTTTTGGTTTCTGAAGAAAAGGTGAAAAATGACTCCTTTCGTTCATTTTGTTTCTGAAGATGTTAAAATGACTCCTTTCGTTCATTTTCGTTTCTGAAGAATGCCTGTTGAAAATAACTCCGTTCATTTTTCAATTCTGAAAAATGTCCGTTAAAGAGAAATAACAGGATTATGCCTTTCATATCTCTGGTGGTTATTTGACACAAAGCCACAGTTAGACTCCTACGAATTAATTTCGGGACGAAATTTCCTAAAGTAGGGGAGACTGTAACACCCGTGTCACTCCAACCATCAGACAAATTCCAAACCAATGAAATATAGTATTTCATACTTGGGATTTGTAAAAATATGTGTATCGTTTACACGTATCAACTCTTGTTCGATTTCAAACTCTAAATCGCTTTCTGGAAGGTTATACGCGCACCAATGCGTAAATATAACCAGTTTAATCCAACGAACACTCCGGAATAGTGAAATAGGCTTAACACACCTTAAATAACCTTTACATAACTTAGATATAAGTTTTGGAAGGTTTGGTGTGGTGAAATCAAAGTTTAATCGCTTACAGGGACTAAAGTTGACAAACTGCGAAAGTATGCCAATTTGAACTGTAACAGACCTTCTGGAACATGACCATAAGTTAAACATACCATAAATATCCTTTACATAGCTTAGAAATAGGCTTTGAGGTGTTCGGTATGCTAAAATAAACTTTTGTGTCATTCAGGGACTAAAAGTGTCAAAAAGTGCACAAGTTTGCATTTTCGCGCATAACTTACGTTCTGAATACATCCGGACATCCAAAAATTTATGTGAGCATGACTATATTATATTTTAGTGTTCGCCATAAGAAAAATCCATTCGTCACGTCATTTGGATCGTTTTTCGCGCTTATGCGCATTCCGTCGTAATTAAGCGAACATCGCGTTCGTACGGCCAAACGAACCGACATCCGAGATATTTTTGAACATGTTTTAAGTTCCCTATACTTTAACTTCATTTTAGAGCTTTGAAATGGGGTTAACGGGCCTTAAACGTGTCGAAAATGGCCTAAATACAGTTCAGGGACCAAAAATGTAATTCTGCCGAAATAGTGCCTAGCGGTGCGCTACACTTTAAGCGTAGCGGTGCGCTAGGGGTCTGCAGACCAGATGCAGAGTACCAAACAGCCTGTTTTCAGCTGATTAACCACAACCACATGTTTGCAACTTGCTTAATCACTAAGATAAGAAGCATATGTGGCTCCATAACCTTTGTGACAAGTGTACGGCTCGGATCGTGGCATGATATTCAAGAAACGATCCTAGCGGCTCTACTTTATCTATAAATACCCACCAACATCACACCCAAAAACCCACACCTTTGAATCTGAACTTGCTCTCTAAGTTGTCGTGTTTAACACTTCATACCTGAGAGTGTTCGGGTTCAAACCTTCCATTCTTGGACCCTGGGTTAGTATTCTTTCGTTCTTTTCCTTATTTTTACTGCTTTTCGAGTCCGAAAGTCAAACTTTGTTTGACTTTCAGCGTTGACCAGTAATGGTCAATGCGAAGTTCGTTTGAACTTCGCAACGTGAGTGTAATCACGTTGGTCATAGTCCCTTGGGACTATGCCCACTGATTACCACGTTGTCTAGAGTCGTAGGGTAGGCGATCTAATAAATCGCCTATACCTTCGAACTCGACCCTTTTGGTCGATCATTAGGATCCGACCAAATACATTAGGTGACCATAGTAGGTAGGGAATAACCTTCCAAGGTTATACCCTATGGTCACATCGTTTAAGTAGTTGTATGATAGGTAGTTTATATGCCTTAGGTAAATTACCAGAATACCCTTTTCATGTATAATTGGTAATTAAGCATATGTAACCTAAACCTTTGTCACATAACTGATTATGTAACATGTTTAGGCATATAACACTTGTCATAGGGCTAGTTAGGCGTTCCGAACGCGTTTTACGCGAACGACGCGTTAAAGTAGCATAAGCTTCCTAAACGGGTCGTAATGGGTCGATAAGACTTAGGTTAAGTTTCATTTAGCATGTAGGCTTTGTTAAATCATATCATATGAGTTCCTACACTCATTTGGTTTACAAACCCTAATGCTACCCAATCTTCCGATTTAGGTCCGGTTAATTAACATAGTTACCTATATTAGGTGCCGTTTGATTTCCGTGATCTCTAGCATTGTTTGGTTGTTACTCAAGGACTACTGAGCAATCTCAAGTGAGTACATAGACCCCTCTTTTACTGTTTTCCAAACGTTTTGGGGTGGAACACATGTGCCTACTTGTTACTTTCATGCTTTCCGTTTTCACATCATATACTTCCTATGTTCATTAGTACATTATAGTACAAGATTTCATTACATTTCATACTAGGTGTGCCATTGTGTGCATTACTTAGTACATTGTTTTACATTACATCACATGCTACGTATGTCTATTGTTGCATACTTAGTACAGGTCGCATGCTACGTATGTATGTTGTTGCATACTTAGTACAGTTCACATGCTATGTATGTTCAATCGTTGCATTGTTCTTCATACTTAGTACATTTGTTATTCATCACATACTTACATTTTGGATGCATATTACATGATTTACATTGATCATGCATTTACTACACAAAACATAACTTTGATTTAAACCAAGTTTTACTTCAATACTTTGTTTTTGTGCATATGGTTTAGTTGAGACATTTCGCTTGCCATACATGACATATTTGACATAGACATTTTGACATGATTTACATCTTGACATGAACATTTTACATTGTTTGGTTTGGTTTGATTAAGTGATTAAGTAACGATGCGTGTGTAATATGATACAAGCATGGTGGATACGCCGCTGGTACTTCCTATATATAAGTGTTTGTATGGTATTACATGTCGTAACGTTATTTGAATCATTTCAGGTTGAGACACAGAACATTTTATACAAATAACATATTTTTCACAAGACATTGATTTACAAACAACTTATCTAATACAAACTCATTTTACATGGTTATTCATTTAACCATACATTATTTATACATATCATCTGATCTTATCGATTTTCAAATGATTTACAAAACAAAGCAAATAACAAGGTTCATGACTAAACATTTTCTCAAATATAAGTCATGAAACCTATTTTCACAAAACCTATGTATCTCACCGGCATTTTTATGCTGACGTACCATATTTTCACATGTGTTTTTCAGGAGCTGTTGCATAAGATGATCAAGATACACTTAGACAGAATTGGGCTTTAGTGACAATAAATGATGCAAGACTAGTTAATTATGTTGTATTTATTTGCTTGTTAAGACATTGTAACACTTTTAATCAATAAAACGAAACTTCAATTGCCATGGATTTGAAACAATTAATTCTGTTACAACACTCCCCGACGTTTCCGCCACGTTTTGTATGTTCTACGTGGTCGGGGTGTGACATAAGCACACAAGCATTTTATTATGAAATATATATTCTCAATATATATTTAACAAGTTTTATTTACGAAAATCCACCTCCGACACTTGGTCAATTTGTAATAAAAATCATGGCGAAATTTATATTTCGAAAACAAGTTAAAAATATATTTATAAACACTTGTCACAAGAATATTTCTAAGTGTTATTTTCTGGAAAAATTTCGCCAGAGTTTCCTCTGTAACTGGAGGTGGCCACGCTTACTAGCGTATCATTTCTTTTAAAATTCAATCAAACAATTTTCCAACCATCAATATTCAGTATTCAAACATCAAGCTAGTCAAAAATAAGTATAGATCGCAAACACATGAACTTGTAAGTCGTGTAACATTGTGTAGTAACCTTCCACCCTTTTTAGTAGATCTTTCTATCTTTAAAAATGAATCGGTTCCTTGAAAAACTTTATTTTTAAAGAAGATGTAACTTTACAACTTCTAGTCCAACAATTACGAAATTATTCCTTTGTTAAATCCTTTTGTCACACAAGTGTTTACACACTTGTTTGTTCAGAAAAATGCTTTTTAGTTCATGAAGGATTCGGCTTTTAAACATGATTTGCCTCTTACACTTGGTTCTTCGAAAATACCACTTGCAGATCTTTAGATCTACTAGTTTAGAACTCTATTTTACAAGAAAAATCGCTTTTACACAAGTTCATGTTTTGTTAGTGGAAGAGTTCATCATCTTGTAACCTTCACTCTTAACAAACTACTAGTTCATGTTCCATGAACATGATCTAGCATGGTTAGATGATGATCTATCCCACTACTAGCATCAAACAACATAAAATAATCATATCTAGACAAGTTTCATAAGTTTTACACCACTAGCTTTTCTTTAACCAACTAGTTCATCTTTTATTCAAGACTTTTAGTTTTGTTCTTGAGTGTTCTTGATTCTTATCCGTTAAATCTTTTATTAACCACTTTAAACAAGATCAAGAGGATGTTTAGAGACACTTACTACTAGCTCGAGGCTAGGGAAGAAACAAGAGCATAAAGTGGTGGTTAAAAGAAAATAAGAGAGGTCCTTGCACTTTTGAAAGCACCCGGCTTGTCTATGAAGCTCCTTGCACCTTGGTGTATATTGGAAATGGTTAGAATGAAATTTGATGATGATGGTGGGTGAGCTAGTGTTCTCGGCCGAACACTCAAAGAAAGGAAAAAAAAAAGTTTGCAAGTGGTTGGTGTTTGTGAGTGAAAGGTTATGACCTTTATGTTTATTTATAACTTAAGTCCACCTTTATCCATCATATATTATGTTCCCTAATCCAACAACATTTGAATAAAATTTTAGAAGGAATGGTGGGGATGTCCCCATCCTCTTGCAACCGTCAATTAGGGGGAAGGGGGTATGGGTTGGATTGTGATGAGATGGTAACTAATTTAGTTGAAATCTAATAATATGTTAGTGTATTAATATGTGTACAATAATATAAAGGGGTGTTAGGGTGTTCGGGGACCCTAACTGACTCAGAAAAGCAGAAACAATGTATTTGGCAATATTTTTATGTTCCGGGTAAAGTCCGGTTGTTCGGTTGGATACTGATCCGTTAAAGTGCTAAATAAGCATTTAAAGTGTCGTTAATATTAGTTTTAGTGACACAATGAATTCCCGACACTTTGGAAAGTGTCTAGTATTATTTTCCCATGTTTTTGCACCTTACTAGTTAAATTAAATGCTGAATTTTGTAATAAAGTGCAGGATTTTTGTAGTAAAAGCATGTTTTAGGCACATCCGGTCACTATAACTATCACCTAGTGACGCAGTTCTACAATCCTTACCTCCCTACACTCCCTACTAGTGTAGTAATCTATTCCCGGCTCATACTGGCCTCAGAGACAGTGTCTGTCTAGTGCTGGCAAATGTCAGCATGTTTACTAGGTTATCCGTATAATGTGCTCACTATGCTCTTGTGCATCAAGGTTGTCACTGATGTTTGCGTGTAAATAATGGAGTGACAGTAATAAAGTATGATGCATGTACATGTATATATCAGAAATCAAGAAACAGTTTAACCACAATTGTAAGCAAGCACAATAATTAAGCATTAATTAAATATTAATTAATTGTACGGATACCTGGTTTTGTGAGGGTTGTCACATTCTCCCCCCGTTAAAGAAATTTCGTCCTCGAAATTTGTACTATCTTAACCCCTTATAGTTTCGTCACACGTGTATGTATATGAATAATATCGAGGCAGAAAATCCTCAAACCGAATCAAACCTTACTCACATTTGGTGAGTCCAAGAATATATAGCAACCCGAATCCTAGGGTTAAAAGGTATGTGCTTTTAGCATTAGATGTCAGATGTACCAAACGTATTTGATGTATAGTCTAGGGTATTCCTGTTAACAGGGGTTCCACAAAAAGGGGAGTTTTGACCAATAAGATCCTCAAACGATCGACCGCAATATGCAGACGAGTTTCTACAACCCATAGCACCCGCTATATAAATTTAAAATCATCAACTCAAACGTACTAGTAGAATGACATGTCAACCCTCGAATAATTGAATGGGGGGTTTAGTGTGTTAACATTTTTTAATTGCGAAAGTACGGCGAATGAAATACAGGGGAATCTGGTGTATCATTGACTTGATTTCGTAGTTGCATCAGAAATGTTTAAATGACGAGTCAAACGAAAGTATATGCAGTTTTGTATGAAACAGTTGACCTTGATTATCACAGTTATAAGTTTGTAATGACACCACAAGGTGTCGTAACGACAAAATTCAAGTACAGTGGTGACTGAATAAGTTCACCATGTTGGAAATCAAATGAATATGTACCGAACAAGCCTGAAGATTTGATTTACACAATGTCATAGAGTTTTCAGTTAAGTATGGAACATCAAAAGCCACTGTTTTTGATCGAAGGTGAAAAGCAATAAACACTGCAAGGTATTCGATTGACAAAGAAAGAATCGTTAGGAAGTACGCCGTGATACAAAATGAATCTATGTACCTTTGCCTCAACACACAATTGTGTTGAGACCGATTTAATCATGATAAACAAGATGGATTGAGGGCAAGTCATCAAATAATCAATTAAATACGTGTATGAAGTGAGTAACCAAGTAAGCGCAAGCTTCAATTTTGTGAAAGTATCACCGTAAGGTATTGAAACAAATCAAACGTTTTAGTGGAGTCGTGGACCAACCAAATCTACTACGACTCGAAATGAAAGAATCTCTGCAACAATAGTTGAATATGATGCTCCCAATACATCATATAGCATTTCAAGTTAAACCTAAGAACTGGATAAGTTCAAGCAATTGAACTTGGTTTCAACGTAACCCGACAATAAACGTATGTATCAACAAGGAATTCTCGGCATGGTAGCAAAATAAACCATGAATGTAACTTGAAAGAAAGCGGTTTCAGGAAAGAGTGTTGGCTTGGTAACAAAAGAGCCAACAATAACAATAATGTAGGTTACTCGAATCAGGAATCAGTAATTAGGTTTAGCAAATAATATGTAAATTCCAATGAAGTGTTTGTTCAAAATGAAATCACATGCGTAGCAAATGATGCATGTATGTCAGGTAAGTTTCCAAGAAAAAGAACAACGAGTATCTGCTAAAGTGAAGAGATGACCAGATATCGAAGCAAATGTGTGTTCGCTCTCAGCGAGAAAATTATTGTGATGCAACTACCATTAAGGGGAGTAGAGATGCAAATGTCTACTCGCTAGAAGTAAAAGAAATTCAAGTACTTCCGGTTTGGTCAACAGAACTGACATATATGTCAGGTTAATGGTGTCTGTTTGTGTCAATGGATGTGGTTCCTAAGTAACAACCTTTACGAGTTTGGACCTGGGTTCCCAAGGTCCTAAGTATATATTTTCTAGATCTTCAAGGTTCGTATTCTGTGTAAAACGATTGTGTGCATTGTGTAGGAAACGCCATTCCTGTGCACGTTCAAAACAAGTCATTGTCGCACAATCTCACCCTGGTATACTTTCTTCCTGAATTTCACAGCTACTCGACCATCGATCAGTCGAGAAATACTTGTTGGATCCTCGCAGTTATTCAAATAAGTGAGTCGTCAGTTCTTAGCAAGAGTCGCTGACTCTTGTTGGCTAGCTCGTTCGGCTCCCGGTTATTTGAAAGTCATCATCCTTTCTTTTGGCGAGCAGAACTGAGGTTATCCAAAACAGAAGTTTTGGTCTGTTATCTTCCTTCTCTATCCACTTCTGAGGTTATCCTAACAATTCTTGCATCTCCGAAGGTGTAATCCGTTAGGGTGCGTTGGTTGCAGGCGCGACGCCTGAAATCAAATCGATGCAAAAATTCGATTTGTCGTTAGGGAGATAATTCTGGCAAGTCTTCGAGGAAGACTTCAGGACATTCTCTGATCACGGGGGTATATTCGAGTTTTAAATTCCTCGGCTCCCTTGTCCACGACATGAGCCAAGAAGGCAACACATCCTTTACGCAACAATTTTTGTGTCTTCAAGAAATTAGTAATCTGTAGAGGCGTATCTTGCTCCATGAGCCACGATCATTCCTTCGTTCTCCATCGGGATGCGGATACCAACTTTCGCTCAATTGCTTGACAACTGGTCCATCCCAGTTACCACGTCAAGACTTCTCCTTATCTAGTTCTTATCAAGTACTGGATATCTATCTTATGTACTGCTAAACAAGTATATTCTGAAGCTAAAATTCGACAATAATGTCAAATAGCACAGACGCATAACATTGACTACTATGAGACGTACCGATGGCCATGTTTGGATCCTGGCATGCTTCCCTAGCTCCGGTGTTAGACATTCTTCCCATGATTTTTTTTTAATCCCCCTTGGGCAATCTTTCCTAAAGTGCCCCATATCACCGCAGTTATAACATCCCTTACCTTTCCCCTTTCCTTTCTTTCCACGCTTCATCTCACGCCAACACGTTTCCCTGTTGTGTCCCACTTTGCCACAGTTGTCACACTTTCCATTTTTACATCGCCCGGTATGATGACGTCGGCACCTGTCGCATTTAGGTAGTTTACCCAGGTACTCTTTTCTCTTTTTGGCTTTGTTGTTGCTACTCGTCTGGGTACCCAGTTTGAAATTTGCTAACTTTCTCTTGTAGTCTCCAGATGACTCTACCTGAGTCTCCTTCTTCCCCTCAGAGGTTGAAAATTTGTTCATCCTGATTGCCTCTTCAGTCAAGGCTACACTTAGATTGATGGCCTCAGTGATCGTTGCAGGCTTTGATGTCGTCACCATACTCATGATTTGGGGTGCCAATCCCCAAATGAATCACTCAATCTTCTTAAACTCTGGATCTACCATGTAAGGAACGATACGCGACAGAACTTGGAACTTCTCGACATACTCAGCTATTTTTGGACGTTCCATCTTCAAGTTCCAGAACTTAGTTTCCACCTTCTGGCTTTCTGTTCTCGAACAGTACTTTTTATGCATTAGCTCTTTCAGCTCGTCCCATGATAAAGCATACGCAGCAGCCTCGCCCATCGTCTGAACTTGGAGTTTCCACCATGACAGAGCCCCATCTTGGAACAGCCCGGAAATCTACGTGACCTGATCCTCTAGGGCGCATTTGCTCGCACGCAAAACAGTGTTCGTCTTCTCAACCCAGCGCACGAAGGCTACGGCACCCCCAGTGCCGTCGAAATGTAGGGGCTGGCAGCCTAAGAACTGCTTGTAGGTGCAGCCTGCGATACAAGCAACATTATTCGCGTAAGGTATTAGCAAAGCACTTGTGGAAATGTCCAAACGTTTGTAATGTGTCTTAAAGGACTAAACATTACCGTTGGGTGGGTTATTTCCTGAGGTACCTCCGTTGCGCTCGGAGCGATGGGCCTCGTACTGTGCGATGACCTGTAAGATGCGTTCTTGGAATTCCGCCTCTGCCTCTGTCGTTGGCAGAGGGTGGTTGGTATCGGTGTTCCCTTGAGTCGACATCTTCCTAGAAGAAGGTCGGTTAGGTCAGGTCTTGTTAAGGACACGAGCACCCAAGTCTCTGTTTAACGAATAAGACCTCAGAGGTATATTACATATATGTATATACACAGTCGTTATAACATTCAATCATGTATCATCACAATTATTGCACAACTTGTAAATAGGAACGTAGCAAGTAAGCATGTAGCATTATAGTTATAGCACAAATATGCTGATCAACAGCGTGCTTAGTGGGAACATAGCGACTGTGTTTTTCATTAGTTATTAGTTATAAGTATTGTCGCATGTTTAAAAATGATTGGGCTTTCGTCATCCTCCGGCCACAATCACTGGCAAGTCTTCGAGGAAGACTACAGGACATTCTCTGATCACGGGGGTATATTCGAGTTTTAAATTCCTCGGCTCCCTTGTCCACGTCATGAGCCAAGAAGGCAACACATCCTTTACGCAACAATTTTTGTGTCTTCAAGAAATTAGTAATCTGTAGAGGCGTATCTTGCTCCATGAGCCACGATCATTCCTTCGTTCTCCATCGGGATGCGGATACCAACTTTCGCTCGATTGCTTGACAACTGGTCCATCCCAGTTACCACGTCAAGACTTCTCCTTATCTAGTTCTTATCAAGTACTGGATATCTATCTTATGTACTGCTAAAACAAGTATATTCTGAAGCTAAAATTCGACAATAATGTCAAATAGCACAGACGCATAACATTGACTACTATGAGACGTACCGATGGCCATGTTTGGATCCTGGCATGCTTCCCTAGCTCCGGTGTTAGACATTCTTCCCATGATTTTGTTTAATCCCCCTTGGGCAATCTTTCCTAAAGTGCCCCATATCACCGCAGTTATAACATCCCTTACCTTTCCCCTTTCCTTTCTTTCCAGGCTTCGTCTCACGCCAACACGTTTCCCTGTTGTGTCCCACTTTGCCACAGTTGTCACACTTTCCATTTTTACATCGCCCGGTATGATGACGTCGGCACCTGTCACATTTAGGTAGTTTACCCAGGTACTCTTTTCTCTTTTTAGCCTTGTTGTTGCTACTCGTCTGGGTACCCTGTTTGAAATTTGCTAACTTTCTCTTGTAGTCTCCAGATGACTTTACCTGAGTCTCCTTCTTCCCCTCAGAGGTTGAAAATTTGTTCATCCTGATTGCCTCTTCAGTCAAGGCTACACTTAGATTGATGGCCTCAGTGATCATTGCAGGCTTTGATGTCGTCACCATACTCATGATTTGGGGTGCCAATCCCCAAATGAATCGCTCAATCTTCTTAAACTCTGGATCTACCATGTAAGGAACGATATGCGACAGAACTTGGAACTTCTCCACATACTCAGATATTTTTGGACCTTCCATCTTCAAGTTCCAGAACTCAGTTTCCACCTTCTGGCTTTCTGTTCTCGAACAGTACTTTTTATGCATTAGCTCTTTCAGCTCGTCCCATGATAAAGCATACGCAGCAGCCTCGCCCATCGTCTGAACCTGGAGTTTCCACCATGACAGAGCCCCATCTTGGAACAGCCCGGAAATGTACGTGACCTGATCCTCTAGGGCGCATTTGCTCGCACGCAAAACAGTGTCCGTCTTCTCAACCCAGCGCACGAAGGCTATGGCACCCCCAGTGCCGTCGAAATGTAGGGGCTGGCAGCCTAAGAACTGCTTGTAGGTGCAGCCTGCGATACAAGCAACATTATTCGCGTAAGGTATTAGCAAAGCACTTGTGGAAATGTCCAAACGTTTGTAATGTGTCTTAAAGGACTAAACATTACCGTTGGGTGGGTTATTTCCTGAGGTACCTCCGTTGCGCTCGGAGCGATGGGCCTCGTACTGTGCGATGACCTGTAAGATGCGTTCTTGGAATTCCGCCTCTGTCGTTGGCAGAGGGTGGTTGGTATCGGTGTTCCCTTGAGTCGACATCTTCCTAGAAGAAGGTCGGTTAGGTCAGGTCTTGTTAAGGACACGAGCACCCAAGTCTCTGTTTAACGAATAAGACCTCAGAGGTATATTACATATATGTATATACACAGTCATTATAACATTCAATCACCTATCATCACAATTATAGCACAACTTGTAAATAGGAACGTAGTAAGTAAGCATGTAGCATTATAGTTATAGCACAAATATGCTGATCAACAGCGTGCTTAGTGGGAACATAGCGACTGTGTTTTTCATTAGTTATTAGTCATAAGTATTGTCGCATGTTTAAAGATGATTGGGCTTTCGTCATCCTCCGGCCACAATCACTGTGTCTTACATAACGTATCACATCAGAAGGGACACAGGGTCACCCTACCCTTGTCCAACACGTATATTAGTGTATCAAAATTACGTAGTCAGAAGTGGTCCTCAAAAGTCTCCGCAATCCAGGCTTATCATTAGTGTCTTTACCCAAGTGTAATGTAATCCGCATAATCCAGAAATCAACTACTCGGGTGACTGAGGTGGAGGAGGAAAGAAAAGTAACTTCTAACACGCGTAAACTCCTCCTCGAGCTTATATATATATATCGGAGTAGTTAACCGATCTGCCGCTCGGTAGTAAAAGAAACGAGCATCAAAAACCTGGAAAAGACGTCATAGCAGCCGATGAGAGCACAAAAGAAGTCTTTGATAATTGTGGAGGATCATAGTATACTGGCAATAAACAGGGTGGAGGTTGTGGTGTCAACTTAAGCTTCAACATTCTGCGACTTATATCCTCAATCTGTAGCTGATGTGACATGTGTACTCATCCCGTGTGGCCTCCATAATGTGAGGGATGGTAAGGGTCTAAAAATAAATATAGTGTATTATAGGAACCATCGAAATGACTCGTCCGACGTTGTAGAGGTGAATGTAGCAAGTGGTGCGACCTGTGCAGTTGGGAAAATGCTGCTGTAGCAGATGAATCGTTATGCGGGTGCTGACCTGAAGTACCTTGCCAGGGTGCGGTTATATTCTGAAAGAAAGTGATAGGTATGATGGCGCAATGGGCGTTGGTCTTTACAGGGGAAAGGAGCAACATTAGCGGTTATGGGTGCACAAACTAACGTCTCAACAAATGAGGAGATTGCCCGATGCAGGTAGATATAAGGGGTGCAATGTCTGGCAGACCAAAAAGAAACAGGATCGTGATCACGTAAAGGTGCAGGTTCAGCAGGCGCAACATCAAGCTGACCCGAAAGGTGTAGAAGCTAGCTCAAGAGCAGGCTCTGGGGCGTCTAACGGTGTGGTGCCTCGAACAGGCGTTAGTGCAGCAGGCAAAGCGGCGTCGTCGTCTGCGTCAGTAGTTGAAAGATGTAATCCAGTCGTCTGTAAGGCTGCAAATGTCACAGACTCAAAGGAGTCTGAAACCGAGTGTATACTAGAATCGGAAGATAGCTTGTTAACAAGGGTATTAAGAAGTGAAATTAGCAACAGTGTTCTCGTCAAATTTTCCATCATCATGGGTGTCATCAGAAAGACCGTCAATATCACGTTGATATCGTTAACAATTGTTCGCCGAGTAATCGACCTTCGGAAGGAATGTCCACAAGAGGGGCATTGTCGAGGATCGGGCCATGGTGTACTCATCATCAGGATGTCCGGTGACGAAGGGGTCATGGACTGAAATAAGAGTGACAGAAGGATTCTTGTCAGAGAAACCATCAGCAGAGATGAAGTATCACCAAAGTCTGGTAGCATGGACTGTTAGAAGTCGTCCTCGTCCTTGATCAGCATTTCTGGACCACTCTCATGGTCTGACGTAAATGTCTCTGACGCAGATGCAGTCTCATCATTTGTGTCAGCGGCCATAGGGTTATCAATGTCTGACAGCTCGCCTTTTAAATAATGTGACGTGTGTGCCGGTTCATAATAGTCATAGCGTGTATATCCATAGTAATTATTAGCATTTAGTGTATGCATATACTCATATGCACGTATATAAAAAATCAGCAATTATGCGTGTAAGTAATAACAATGTAAGCATGTATTCATCCTAGTCTTCCCCAGACTATCCTACCCAGTCTCTCCGACTATAATCTCCCAATCTCTCAGATTGAATTCCTCAGTCTCTCAGACTAAAATTTCCCAATCTCTCAGATTGAATTTCTCAGTCTCTCAGACTACAATCTCCCAATCTCTCAGACTGAATTTCTCAGTCTCTCAGACTACAATCTCCCAATCTCTCAGATTGAATTTCTCAGTCTCTCAGACTAATCTCCTGGTCTCCCCGACCTAATTCCTGGTTTCCCCGACCTAATTTTTCCTGGTCTCCCTGACCTAATTTTTCCTGGTCTCCCTGACCTAATTTTTCCCCAGTCTCCCGACTGGACTCCCTCAGTCTCCCCGACTGAGCTATACATTTAAATTTGGAAATGTGTATTTGTGCCTTTTGTTTGTAAAAAGGTTTGTTTCCTGGATCTGGACGTATAGTGTATGCAATGTAAAAATGTTTGAAAACGTTTTCGTGAGAGCCCTGATGATCATAGTCTAGACTCGAGAAAGAATCCTAGTTCGCTATGATCGAGGCTCTGATACCAAGCTGTCACACCCTGGCTTTGCGGAAGCGTGGGTTTATTTGGTGTGACTTCTTAATACCATAGCAACAATCATAACAATGCTATATGATAAAAACATGAGATATTCATCCATTAATAAAGTTAGAAAAATCCCATTTTCAACAATCTCAAAATAAGTTACAAACCTTAGCTTGATTTAATTGAGCTCATAAAGACTTAGCAAAAGACTTTAAACAATACTAGGCTTAGAGATATGTAACCCGTCCAGGAAGGGGTTACACCTTCTAAACCCTGAATGACTTCTTTATTCAAACGCAGCTTGAAAATACGTGCATACCGTGCCAGATCCATTAGTTCCCTGAAATACATGTAGTTTGAAAAATCAACATAAAGTTGAGCGAGTTCATGTGTAAGTGAGTATGTATAAACCTCTGTAAATATGTCTGTATGTATGAAAATCCCTTGTATGTAGCAATTAAGGAAAAAGAGATCAATTAATGTGTAGCTAATACATTAATAAGTGACATGGTCTAGGAAGCACTCAAACCTGTAACGCGTATTTCATACCGGTCCTTCCGGCGGAACGACATAGTCACCACATGCAGCCACACGCTGGCCCATGTGTGGGGCTCGCAACACCCGATAGATCTATCACTCATGCCTCTCGGTCCTTATACAAGGATTAATGGTCTTACGATAATAGCCTATCCATTCAAGTGATCTAGCAGTAAATTCCTTAGCTAATCATACCGTGTATAAAACGTTTGTAGTAAATGTAACATGTATTTCACCCCCGAAGTATAAAAACTGAAAACAGTTAAGAGAAAAGCGATTCTTTTGATTCTTGGTCTGGATTGATCTTGGTTTGCATCTAAGGATTCATTATCTGTTTCTTTAGGTTCCAATCAATTGAAATCAGATTAAATTCGTGGCCTAGGGTTTTGTTTTCTTGTTTTCGAATTTCTAAGTCGGTTTTTTTTTTCTGTTTGTTATTGGAGCAACGGCATCATCCCAAAGCTTTGTTCCAATTGCTTGCTGAATCAGGGTTTCGGCAGAATCATTATTAGGGTTTGGCGGAACCTAGTCTTCATCTTTGTCATCCGATTAGGGTTTGCGGCGGCTTTTTCTTTCATTCTGAATTTCGGTAAGGCTATTCCGATTAGGGTTTTTTGCGGCTGGTTATGTTATTGGTGATTGACGGCTACTAGGGTTTATTCGGGCAACTTGTTTCTTGATTGAATTCTGGCTGCTAGGGATCAGTTTTAATGGATGATCGCATGAAACCTGGTGGAAGGCCACCATTGTCGTTTAAGGAAATTGCGGATCGTATTCTTGATGTTGATGGGAACAATATTCAGCCAAGGCGTGGTATCAACATCATCGATGAACTTACTAGGGTCACGGCTCCGGTTCAGGTGGATAAACTATTCTCGCCAACAACAGGTGTTCATGGAGTGAATTTGTCAACTCCATTGGCTGGTAAATCGGATTCAAAAGTATCTGGGGCTGCATAACCTTTATCATTTGCTAGTGTAGTAAACAATGCAAAGGAGAATGTAAAGGTTAATTTTCGGATGATGGAATCTAGTGAGTCGGTTGATGGTGCTGATGTCGTCATTCCATTGTCTTCGGTTAAACAAGTCTCTGACAGGTATGCTAACACGTTGTATGGATATTTCTTGGGTTAACGGCTGGCTTTTCCTGTAGTGGATTATTTTGCAAAGAACAACTGGGTTAAATATGGTCTATCTAGACTAATGATGAATGCGAACAGGTTCTTTTTCTTTAAGTTCAAAACAAAGGAAGGGATGGATAAATTGGTGGAGGATGGACCTTGGATGATTAGAAATGTCCCGATAATCTTGAAGGAGTGGTCGGCCTCTGTCAAGTTGGAAAAAGAAGATATAAAGGCTATCCCAGTTTGGGTTAAGATGCATGAAGTGCCGTTAGCAGCATATACTGAGGATGGTCTTAGCTTGCTCGCTTCTAAGATAGGGGTGCCTAAGATGCTAGATTCGTACACTGCTACAATGTGTGCTGAGTCATGGGGTAGAAGCAGTTATGCTAGAGCTCTCATTGAAGTTCAAGCCGGGGCTGAGTTAAAGAGGAGTGTTACAGTTGCAATCCCATCTTTAGAGGGTAATAGTCACGCAATGGTGGAGGTTAAAATCGAATATGATTGGGAGCCTGTAAGGTGCTCTTCTTGTTGCGTGTTTGGTCATGAGGATCACTCGTGTCCAAAGAGGCATCAGGTCGTTTCGAGTGGGGAGTCTGGAAAAAAGATTGATGATTTTCAGGTTGTGGGTGCTAAGAAGAAGAAATCTACTAACCAAGGTCTTCACATGAAAAATCAGAAGCCTAAGGTAGTGTACAGACCAGTTGTAAACCCTAAACCAATTTCGTCCTTAAAGAAGCCGATGAACAATCAGGTATCAACGTCTAACCCCTTTGATGCCCTTAAGGAAGATGATGGTGGTCAGGGAGGTAGTACCGTGGGTCGCATAGAGAAGAAAGAGAAACAGTCGAGTGACAGGCACGAGTCGGATGAAGAGGAGGTCGTTGAAGTCTACAATGAAACCAGTGAATTTATGACATCGGGTATTCACCCTTTTTCTTCAAAAGCAGGGGCAAGCACCTCTTCCACAAAATTCTCGAATGGATAGGCGTCTTTTGGTTCGTTTGAAGGGGTTGCCGGTTTGTGGCAGCTTTATATTTGATGATGGCGGTTGAGGATTTTGTTTTTGTTTTGCATTGTTTTTCTACCAGATCTCTTTCATGATGTATAGTAGACTAGGTTATGGGGTGTCATAGTGACTTTGTTTTTGCTTTGTCATACATATATGGGGCATGTCCTATATATGAACTAGTGTGGAACACATCCTCACTACTTGTACTTATTTGCGGTTGAATTTTAATAGAATCACCGGGGTAACCCTTTACCCAAAAAAAAAGCGGGGACATGAACTCACTGTATTGCGTCTTCGTATTCGTATTTGTAACCCAAATCTCCACGGCAAACACGACTACCTACAATGGTCTAACGTCTATTAGACGAACGGGTCGTGCCTTGTCTTAGTATGTATGTTTTTGAGTTACAATTTTGGTATTATTCCAAGTTATAATAATTGTTTTTAGTTTTGGAATAATTGTCTAAACAATATTTCTGTGTTAATACTTTTCGAGTATTCGTATTTCCTTCCCAAGGATGGGGGTCTTTATACATGTAGGCTTGTAGTTCCAACAATATATATATCAAGTCCCACTTAGTAAAATACATTTAACTCATTGCCCGAAAATAACGTATTCCCAAAATATATATATAAACACTTGTCACAAGAATATTTCTAAGTGTTATTTTCTGGAAAAATTTCGCCAGAGTTTATATTTCGAAAACAAGTTAAAAATATATTTATAAACACTTGTCACAAGAATATTTCTAAGTGTTATTTTCTGGAAAAATTTCGCCAGAGTTTCCTCTGTAACTGGAGGTGGCCACGCTTACTAGTGTATCATTTTCTTTTAAAATTCAATCAAACAATTTTCCAACCATCAATATTCAGTATTCAAACATCAAGCTAGTCAAAAATAAGTATAGATCGCAAACACATTAACTTGTAAGTCGTGTAACATTGTGTAGTAACCTTCCACCCTTTTTAGTAGATCTTTCTATCTTTAAAAATGAATCGGTTCCTTGAAAAACTTTATTTTTAAAGAAGATGTAACTTTACAACTTCTAGTCCAACAATTACGAAATTATTCCTTTGTTAAATCCTTTTGTCACACAAGTGTTTACACACTTGTTTGTTCACAAAAATGCTTTTTAGTTCATGAAGGATTCGGCTTTTAAACATGATTTGCCTCTTACACTTGGTTCTTCGAAAATACCACTTGCAGATCTTTAGATCTACTAGTTTAGAACTCTATTTTACAAGAAAAATCGCTTTTACACAAGTTCATGTTTTGTTAGTGGAAGAGTTCATCATCTTAACCTTCACTCTTAACAAACTACTAGTTCATGTTCCATGAACATGATCTAGCATGGTTAGATGATGATCTATCCCACTACTAGCATCAAACAACATAAAATAATCATATCTAGACAAGTTTCATAAGTTTTACACCACTAGCTTTTCTTTAACCAACTAGTTCATCTTTTATTCAAGACTTTTAGTTTTGTTCTTGAGTGTTCTTGATTCTTATCCGTTAAATCTTTTATTAACCACTTTAAACAAGATCAAGAGGATGTTTAGAGACACTTACTACTAGCTCGAGGCTAGGGAAGAAACAAGAGCATAAAGTGGTGGTTAAAAGAAAATAAGAGAGGTCCTTGCACTTTTGAAAGCACCCGGCTTGTCTATGAAGCTCCTTGCACCTTGGTGTATACTGGAAATGGTTAGAATGAAATTTGATGATGATGGTGGGTGAGCTAGTGTTCTCGGCCGAACACTCAAAGAAAGGAAAAAAAAAAGTTTGCAAGTGGTTGGTGTTTGTGAGTGAAAGGTTATGACCTTTATGTTTATTTATAACTCAAGTCCACCTTTATCCATCATATATTATGTTCCCTAATCCAACAACATTTGAATAAAATATTAGAAGGAATGGTGGGGATGTCCCCATCCTCTTGCAACCGTCAATTAGGGGGAAGGGGGGTATGGGTTGGATTGTGATGAGATGGTAACTAATTTAGTTGAAATCTAATAATATGTTAGTGTATTAATATGTGTACAATAATATAAAGGGGTGTTAGGGTGTTCGGGGACCCTAACTGGCTCAGAAAAGCAGAAACAATGTATTTGGCAATATTTTTATGTTCCGGGTAAAGTCCGGTTGTTCGGTTGGATACTGATCCGTTAAAGTGCTAAATAAGCATTTAAAGTGTCGTTAATATTAGTTTTAGTGACACAATGAATTCCTGACACTTTGGAAAGTGTCTAGTAATATTTTCCCATGTTTTTGCACCTTACTAGTTAAATTAAATGCTGAATTTTGTAATAAAGTGCAGGATTTTTGTAGTAAAAGCATGTTTTAGGCACATCCGGTCACTATAACTATCACCTAGTGACGCAGTTCTACAATCCTTTCCTCCCTACACTCCCTACTAGTGTAGTAATCTATTCCCGGCTCATACTGGCCTCATAGACAGTGTCTATCTAGTGATGGCAAATGTCAGCATGTTTACTGGGTTATCCGTATAGTGTGCTCATTGTGCTCTTGTGCATCAAGGTTGTCACTGATGTTTGCGTGTAAATAATGGAGTGACAGTAATAAAGTATGATGCATGTACATGTATGTATCAGAAATCAAGAAATAGTTTAACCACAATTGTAAGCAAGCACAGTAATTAAGCATTAATTAAATATTAATTAATTGTACGGATACCTGGTTTTGTGAGGGTTGTCACAGATGGAATGACCGAATCCGAAAACATTTTCTTTTGATAACCTTTACTTAGGGTTATCCGTCTGTCTCAAGGCTTGAATGTAGGCGTTTAACATAACCGCATAGATGTTGTATCAGTAAAGCATGCATTATTCTACAAAGCATAACTTTTGAATTATTCAAATACTTTGTTTTGTACATTTTTACTTGTGGTTTAAGTAGTCTCATTTTACTTACCATACATAACTTTTGTTTACACATTACATGATTTACATTTGATGGTTTTCACACAAACATTTGACATTTGACTATACATAAACATTTTTACATTGGTGGTTGGTTTTGTTTAAGTGATTTAAATAACGAGGCGTGTGTAATAAGATAAAAGCATGGTGGATACGCCGCTTGTACGTCCTATATATAAGTGCTTTTATAGTATTACATATCGTAGCGTTATTTAAACCATTTTAATATTTGACATATTACATTTTACACTAATGACATGTTTTCACTAAACAATTGTTTTACAAAACAACTCATTTTATACAAACTCATTTTTACTTGGTTATTCATTTAACCTTACATTACTCTTTTACATATCATCTACTTTATCATCGCTTTTCAAATGATTTATAAAAACAAAACATTTTACAAGGATCATGACTGACTTTTGTTAAATAACTTTTTCTAAACTTATAAGTCATGAATCCTATTTTCACAAAACCTATGTATCTCACAGACATTTTTATGCTGACGTACCTATTTTCACATGTGTTTCAGGAAATGATGCATAGGATTGATCAAGATACACGTAGGCAGACTTGGGCCTTAGTGACATTAAAAGACGCAAGACTAGTTAATTATGTTGTGTTTCTTTGTTGTTAAGACATTGTAACTCTTTTAATCAATAAACCAAAATTTCAAATTTCCATGTGCTATGAAACAACGATTCTGTTACAACACTCCCCGACGATTCCGCCACGTTTTCTTGTTTTACGTGGTCGGGGTGTGACATTCGGCTCCTGGTAGTTGATGCTCATTTGAAAATCATCGTCCTTCTCCTTGACGAGAAGAACTGGGGTTACCCAAAACGGGAAACTTGGTCTGTTAGCTTCCTTCTCCATCATCTACTGAAGCAACACTGACAATCCTTGCATCTCCGAAGGTGTAAGTCGCTAAGGTGCATTGACTGCAGGCGCGGCGCCTGGAATCAAATAGATGCGAAATTCGACTTGTCGTTGAGGAGATAATCCTGGCAAGTCTTCGAGGAAGGCTTCAGGATATTCTCTTATCGCAGGGGTATCTTCGGGTTTTGGTTCTTCGGATCCCTTATCCATGACATGAGCCAAGAAAACAACACATCCTTTACGCAACAACTTTTGTGCCTTCAAGCAATTAGTAATCTGTAGAGGCGTACCCTGCTTCATGAGTCACGATCATTCCTTCGTTCACCATCGGGATACAGATATCAATCTCCGCTCGATCGCTCGACAACCAATCCATCCAGTTACCTCGTCGAAGCTTCCTAGTTCAATTGGCAGTAGATTAAGCGTGAACTCACACTCTGACAAGAATCCTTCTGTCACTCTTGTTCTATCTCCGTGAACTTACACTCTCCGGGTTCTATCTTGTCATTGTCGTTGTTTCCTCCGTGATTCTCACTACCATCTTGGCCTCTATTTCTATGTTCAGTATCTTGCCTACAAGTTTCCTTAGGATGCCCCCTCTTGCCACAGTTATCACATTTTCCATATTTACATCACCCTACATGATAACGTAGACAATGGTTGCACTTAGGTAGGATACCCATGTAGTCTTTTCCCTTTTTGGCCTTCTTCTTGTTACTCGCTCGAGTAGCCTTCTTGAAATTTATGAGCTTTCTCTTGTTATCTCCAGATGACTCTTCAGGAGTTTCCTTTTCCTCTTCCGAAGTGGAAAATTTTCCTAGTCTAACCGCTTCTTCAGTGAGCGCCACGCTCATGTCGATAGCCTCGGTGATTGTTGGAGGCTTAGATGTTGTCACCAGGCTTAGAATCTGAGGTGCCAATCCCCCGATGAAGCGTTCGATCTTCCTAGATTCTGGTTCCACCAAACGCGAAGCAACATGTGATAAATCATCAAATCTCTACACATACTCAGCTATCTCTGGACCTTCCATTTTCAAGTTCCATAGTTCAGTCTCCGACTTCTGGACTTCTGCCCTAGAGCAATATCTTTTACGCATCAGTTCTTTCAGTTCGTCCCATGTCAAAGCATATGCAGCAGTCTCGCCCATTGTCTGAACCTGAAGGTTCCACCATGACAGAGCCCCATCTTGAAGCAGTCCAGAAATGTATGTGACCTGATGTTCTGGGGCACATTTGCTCAACCGTAAAACAGAATCCGTCTTCTCAACCCAGCGCACGAAGGCTAAGGCACCCCCGGTGCCGTTAAAATCCCGGGGCTTGTAGCTCGAAAACTGCGTGTAGGTGCAGCCTGTGACATCATTCGCGTAAGGCATCAGTAAAGCACTCTTGGAAATATCCGAACGTTTTATAATGCGTCTTAAGTGACTAAACATTACCGTTGGGTGGGTTATTTCCTGGGGTACCTCCGCTGCGTTCGGAGCGAAGGGCCTCGTGCTGTGCAATGGCCTGTGAGATGCGCTCTTGTAGTTCTGCCGATGTTGCTGGCAGGGGGTTGTTGGTATCGATGTTCCCTTGTATCGACAACTTCTAAGAAGAAGATTGGTTAGGTCAGGTCTTATTTGTTCAGGGAGTGCATATAGTTGTTTAGAGGTCATATGTACATACACATAATAGATTATCATATCAACCAATCAAGCAGTAGCATAATCATAGCATAACCAAGTAATTTGGGAATTATATTTAATGAGAGCATTGCATGCAAGCACGTAGCATTATAATTATAGTGCACACATATAGATCAACAACGTGCTTAACGAAGACATAGCGACTGAGCTTTCATTGGTTATTGGCCACAAAGTATTGCCGCATGTTTAATGATGATTGGGCTCTCATTACTCTCCGACCACAATTGCATTGTCTTACAAAATGTATCACATCAAAAGGGACACAGGGTCACCCTACCCTTGTCCAATAAGTATATCAGTGTATCAAAATTTCGTAGTCAGATGTGGTCTTCAAAAGTCTCCACAATCTCGACTTATCTTTAGTGTCTTTACCCAAATGTAATGCAATCCGCATAATTCTAGAAAACAACTATACTGGTGACTGAGGTGGAGGAGGAAAGAAAAGTAAACTGTTAACATGCGTGAACTCCTCCTCGAGCTTGTATATACGTCGAAGTAGTTAACTGATCTGCTGTTTGACAGTAAAGAAAGGAGCCTCAAAAACCTGGGAAAGGTGTAATAGCAGTAGGTGAGAGCGCAAAAAGGAATCTTTGATAAATGTGGAGGACCAAAGTATACTGGCAATAGAGAGGGTGGAGGACGTGGTGTCAGCTCAAGCTCTAAAACTCTGCGACTCGTATCCCCAACTGTAGCTGATGTTACAGGACCAACTCATCCCGTGTGTAGCCTCCATAATGTGAGGGGTGGTAAGGGTCTAAAATCAGCATAGTGTATGATAGGAACCATCGAAATGGCTCGTCCAGCGGTGTAGAGGTGAAAGTAGCAGACGGTGCGGCCTGTGAGGTCGGGGAAAATGCTGCTGTAGCAAAAAGGATCTTCATGCGGGTGCTGACCTGGAGTACCTTTCCGGGGTGCGGGTATGTCCTGAAGGATAGCAATAGGCATGTCGGCGCAATGGACGTCGGTCTCCATAGGAGCAACATCAGCGGGTGCAGGTGCGGGAACAATCGTCTCAACCAGAAAGGAGATCATCAGGTGCAGGTACTGGGTCAGGTATAAGGGGTGCAATGTCTGGTAGGCCAATAGAAACAGGGTCATGATCAAGCAAGGGTGCAGGATCAGCAGGTGCCACATCAAGCTGACCCAAAAGGAACAGGAGCTGGCTCAGGAGCAGGGTCTGGGTCACGTAAGGTGTGGCATCTCGAGCAGGTGGTAGTGCAGTAGTCATAGCGACATCGTCGTCCGAGTCAGTAGTAGAAAGCTGTAATCCGGCCGTCTGTAAGGCTGGAGATGTCACAGACTCAAAGGAGTCTGAAATCGAGTGTATACTAGATTCAGAGGATAGCTTGATAACAGGGGTCTCAAGAAGTGAAATTAGTAACAACGTTCTCGTCTAACTTTCTATCATCTTGGGCGTCAGCAGGAGGACCATCAATAAATATGTCAACGTCATCATCAACTGTTCGTCGAGTAGCCAATCTTCGGAAGGAATGTCCACAGGAGGCGCGTCGTCGAGGATCGGAGCCAAAGTGTGCTCACCATCGGGATGACCAGTGATGAAGTGGTCATGGACTAAAACAAGAGTGACAGAAGGATTCTTGTCAGAGAAACCATCAGCAAGGGTAAAGCATCACCAAAATCTGGTAGCGCGGACTGTTGTGAGTCGTCCTCGGCCTTGGTCAGCATATCAGGATCACTCTCAGTGTCTGACGTAAATATCTCTGGCGCAGATGCAGTCTCATTATCTGTGGCGGTGGCCGTTGGGTTATCAATGTCTGATAACTCGCTTTCTAAATAAAGTGACATGTGTGCCGGTACATAATAGTCATAGCATGTATATCCATAATAATCACTAACAATTAGTGTATGCAAACAAAGGTAATTTATCATGTAGTCATGTATTCACATTATTCTTCATGAAACTTTCTATCCTTCCTAGTCTCCCAGACTAACCCACATACTCTCCCAGACTAACCAACCAGTCTCCCAGACTAAACACCCAGTCTCCCAGACTAAACACCCAGTCTCTCAGACTTAACTTCCCAGTTTCCCAAACTGAATTGCTCAGTCTCTCAGACTAAACTCCTAGTTTCCTAAACTGTCCCAACTAGTCTCTCAGACTAACTACCCAGTCTCTCAGACTGAACTACCCAGTGTCTCAGACTGAACTACCCAGTCTCTCAGACTGAATCTCTCAGATTAAACTCCCAGTCTCTCAGACTGAGTCACCCAGCTAGTCTCTCAGACTAAATTATAAATGAATTCTTTGAAATGTATTTTGTGTCTTTTATTTGTAAAAATGTTTGTTTCCTGGATCTGGACATTTCGTGTATGCAATGAAAACATGTTCGTAAAACGTTTTCATGAGAGCCCTAATGATCGTAGTCTAGACTCGAGAAAGAATCCTAGTTCGCTACGATCAAAGCTCTGATACCAAGCTGTCACACCCTGACTTTTGCGGAAGCGTGATTATGGTGTGACTTTCTTAATATCATTGCATTCAATCATAACATCAACTATATGATAAAACCATAGGTTTGTCATCCATTAAATAAGTTTAAAACATAACAACATTGTAGACTACAAATTCAAGTTTTACAAACCATACAAATCGTTTATGAGTTCGTTAAGGACTCGTCAAAAGATATTAAAAATAACCAAGGTTTGGAAGACGTGTCTCATCCAGGAATAAGACACACTAACCAAACTCAAAGACCATGGATGACATCTTTATTCTTAGCGCAGCATAAAAACTTCCAACGCCCGCCAGATCCACTTATAAATTCCCTGAAATACATGTAGTTTGAAAACATCAACAAAAATTGAGCGAGTTCATGTGTTCGTGTGTGAATAAACCTTTAAAGTATGTCTGTATGTATGTATGTCCCTGGTATGTAGCACTAAGGAAAAAGAGATCACCACTGGGTTGCAAAGCCAATGGCATGTGTGAAGTGATGCAGGAAGTCTTCAAAGCTAGCAGATTTTGTCAGTTAGACATAGTCACCTCATGGTCCACTCAGCGGACTCAGGGGTGGGGCTCGCTACATCCGAATATATCTATCACTCATGTCCCTTGGTCCTACGATGAGGATTAATGGCCTTAAGTGTTATACCCACCACTCACATGATCTAGCAGTAACCCTCCTTAAGCTAATCATACCATGTATAAAACGTTTGTAAACAATTGTAACATGTATTTCACCCCCGAAGTATAAAAACTGAAAAACAGTTAAAAGAAAAGGGGGACATAAACTCACAGTATTGCGTCTTCGGTACTCGTAACTCAAATCTCGTCAGCAAACACGACTACCTACAAGGTTCTAATGTCTATTAGACGAACGGGTCGTGCCTTGTCTTAGTATTTAAGTTTTTGAGTTACGTTTCTGAGATTATTCCAAGTTGTAATTACTTGTTAAAATAATGATTATTTTAACCTTAAATTATATTTAATTTTGGAATAATTGTTTAAACAGTATTTTCGTAATAATACTTCTCAAGTATTGTTATTCGTATTTCCTTCCCAAGGATGGGTATATTCGTATTTGTATTTGTATATATTGCCATGTGTTGGCGTCGTATTCCAGTGTTTACGTATTTTCTTAATAAATATACAATATCTATTTCAAAAACAATATATTTTCAAGTCTCACTTAGAAAATATGTATAAACTTATTCTGTCCAAAAGTACTGTATTTCCAGAGATATATATATTTTTCCAAAAAAATCATATATCTTCTAAATACTCTAGGAAAATATATTTTTACTTCCAAAAACGATATATTTTCTCTTTGTCGAAAATATGATATACTTTGTAATAATAACAAAAATCATATTCTCATTTCTTTCGTATCCAAAATAGTATTTACCAAAAACACATTTATAACAGTATTCTCCGGAATATTTTGTAAGTTACGTTCTATCGTTCGGTTCCACAATATTATGTGGGTAACTTATATATTTATTCCTTGTGATTTTTGGTATTAATTCGGATTGTATTTTCTTGGTATCTTGTCAAGTTATATTATTTTAAATCCTAAAATCATATAACTAATACACAAAGTATACAAACAATCACACACAATGTGTCTTTAATGTAAATATATATTCTAAATACATATTTATCCATTTTTATTTATAAAAACCAACCTTCAATACTTGTGTTTTTGTAACAAAATCTATGGCAAAGTTTATATTGAAAAATATAGTTTAAACATACTTGTAAATATTTGTTTAGAAATTATTTCTCTAAGTGTTTGTACTTTTAGAAAATTTTGCCATAGTTTCCCCTAAAAATAGAGGTGTCCATGCTATTAAAGCATATCATTTTCTTTTCAAAAATCATCATAAACAATCAACAATCAGTCTACACTTACCAAGTGCTAAAACAAAGCTATCTACATAATGATCATGAACTTGAGTTTTCATAAAAACTTGTAGTAACTTGGTAGTATGTTTAGTAGACCTAGTTACCCTCCAAAATGTATTTACTTCTTTAAAAGTTTCATTCTTGAAAGATTTAGGTGTTTACAACTTGTAAACATATTTTACAAAAACATTTCTTTATGAAATCTTCTTGCTTCACAAGTATTTCTACACTTGTTTATCACCAAAAATAATGTATGTTCAAGTAAGAACCAAGTCTATGTAGATCTTGTTATTTAACTTGGTTTCTTTGGAAAACTATTTTTGAAATCACGCAAGTTTATGTCTAGTAATCATGTCACATGCTTCTTTATTCATAAAATCATTTTTATTCTTCAAGTTCATGAAAAACATAAAGCATGATGATCTTGGTCTTTCACAAGATCCTCACCTTATCTTACTAGATCATGTGTTTAACCATAATCTAGTAGGTTCCACATGATGTCTAACATCATTAACATAAATCATCAAGAAGCAAATCAACACTAAACAACATGATTTCTTTAAGATTTCTTATAGTTTTATGCTTATGTTCATGTTTCAAGATTATGTTCTTTGGTGTTCTTCAAGATTTAACGATGTTCATCATCTTTTAATCATCAAAATATGAAGTAACAAGAGATTATGAGGCCTTACTACTAGCTCTAAGGCTAGGGAAGAACACTTGATGATGAAGATGATAAATGTGTTGGATAAAAGCAAATGGGAGAGGTCCTTCAACTTTCAAAAGCTCCAAGCTTCCTTATACACTCTCTAGCACCCTTGTATGGTCTTGTAATGTTTGAAGGAGATTGAATGATGGTGATGGTGGGTGTGATGGGTTTCGGCCGAAAGCATGGAGGGAGGAAGAGAGATGAAAGTGTTGGTGTGTGTTGAATGAGAATGATGGAATGATCACATGGTTATTACTTATAACCATCTTAAGTATTTATACAATGTATAAAGTGTCTTAGAAGTACATAGCAAGATCTCTAAAACAATCAAAATGAATCTAAGAAAATCTTGGTATGGGGCCATGCTAGTAACCGTCCATAATCAAGGGGGGGGGGGGTATTGGTTGGTTTTCAATGGGTAGTTAAGTAATCTAGTTAAAAGTTAAGTATCATGTTTAGTGTTTATCTGTAACATGTGTTATATAGTGTGTTAGGGTGTTCGGGGATCATAACTAGTTCAGAAACATTAAAACAATGCTTCTAGTATAATTTTGGTGTTTCGGGTAGTGTCCGGTTGTTCGGTTAGATACCGGTTTGTCATAGGAGGCACAGATGTCACAGTCTCCCCTACTTCAGGAAATTTCGTCCCGAAATTTATTTAGAGGAAACTTGTGAGACTCGAAACATGAAGTCGAAAAGATAAAACAACACTGGTTAGGGTTCTGAACTTCTAGTAACTTTAAATAACATCATGCTTGCAATGTAAGAGGGACACTTATATACAAGTATATGAAGCGCCATTGGTGCGTCCACCGTACCTCCATTACATTGTTCACGTTTCGTTATTGTTGCCACTATAGGTTCTTACACATGATAAATCTTATTGGGGTTCCTGTGCACTGAATTTCATAATTATGTACGCGTCCATAATTACGTAATTCCTTGCATACTCCGCATAGTGTATTTTATAATGTGTAGGGGAAAAACCAATGAACAAACCTGTGATGAGTGTGACTAGACCACCATAGGGTCCTTTAAATTAAATCAATAAATGATCTTTTTAAATAGTCCTAAGGAGTCTTTTCAGCTATATCATCACATGCCATTCTTAACCAGATTCTGAATCAATCTTTATAACTAGACCACTCAAGGGGTCTCTTTTGAATTATGGAATGGTACTATATAATCCAAGGGTCTTAACTATTACGTATAAGCCCATTAAAGATTTAAGGTAGTACCTTTGGATATCCTACTATGAATCCCTCATATGAAGATATGGAAGATTCTACGAGGATTTTGATAACGAAAATTCGGATTACGCAAAAATACAACACATAAAACACATAATCACACAATTGTTTAACTTGATCTTCAATTTGTTATCATTTTGGACACGGGTAATTAATGCACACCAGGAATCCAATCCGTGGATTTCATTTGGCACTTTAATCATCTTCAAGAATCTAACTATGACGATAGGAAGATCTTAATAGGAATTCGGCTTTGTCCTTATTGGATCGTAATGTACGTATTAAACCGTACAAAGAGTCCAACCAAGGGTCTGATTTGAGAGATAAATTTCCACAAGGATCTAATTGTGAAGATAAGAAGATCCTATATGGATTTTGGAATTCGAAGAGCGGGAGACGCTTCGAAACCTTAAACTAGACGTGCTTAAGTCGATACATGAGGTAGAATGCTCATGAAGTTGAGGTGCTAGATATGCCAAGGCGACATGTGAAGCAGAATTTGAAGGTTGGGTAATATGAGCAGAATGCTTTTCGAAAACTATGCATGGGGTTCTTTAGAAATATGTTTAATGTTTTTTTTTTGAAATCCTACATAATACTTTTGAAATCATAAAGTAGGTGTATTAGGTAAGTATATTTATAAAATGTTTTAAAATCATGCGAGATAAATTTTGAAATTATGCATAAGGATTTTAAAAATATGGATAATGCTTTTGAAATCATGCACTTGATACATTAAGTAAATATACTGTGTTAAAATCGTTTTCAAACTATATGAAATATTTTGAAATCATGAAGGTTGTTTTGAAAACCTACACTATGTTTGTTGTTATGAAAACCAGAATATAATGATATGGGTACGAGATTGAAGAAAATATCCTTAGTTATCTAACCAAGGATTTAAAAGTGATTACTCAAAATGTCACTTATTTTTTGTACTTCGTTTCTTAGAATGAAACGAGCACTTAGAATTTTCAAGGAAATCATGAGCGGTCACAAGAATGAGAGAACTACAAATATGGTTCTTTGGTGTAGGTATCGTAGGGGTATGCCATACACATATGCAACTACATTTGTACATCATAATTATGAACAACGATTTATTTATGAACAAAACCGATTGTTTCAGAGTTCAAAGAAAAACACAAGAAACATAAGCATAAGATTTAGATTATTCAAAGCAGCAGCTTCTTCTAATCAGCCAAATGCTCATCCGTGGGTCAGATTTGCATTGAAAATCTTTGGGTATTCGTCCCTGACATAACCCGTCTCGCCATAGGTGTAGCAAGCACCAGAAGGAAAACGAGCTTGTGCTGGATCTGCTTGAAATTGAACAGGGTTCTGAATAGCTTGGTTCGGCACAGTGACAGAACGACAGACTCGTGCCGTATGACTAATAAGTCCACAGTTGAAACATCTTCGGCATTTGACACTTGCATGGTTATGGAGGTTACACTGATTGCACGAAGGAGCAGTTCCCAAGTACGGCTTCTTGGCTGGTGGTGCTGCCACCTGGCTAGGTTCTGCTTGATTTGGTGCAACGGCTACGGGATCCTTTGAAGCTTTACGCTTCTTTGATTTTGGTGAAGGCTTGACTTCTGTTTCCTTTGATGCTTCTTGGGTGGCTTCATTATTGAGACGAGACATGGCGACAGCTAAATCAACAGTCTTCAGGATTAATTCGTCTATTCGCTAGGCAAATTTGGTAGTCTGCTCGGACATTTGAGTGTCGCTGCGATGAAGAGACATTCTCGAGGAAATGAAAGACATAGGAGGAAACTAGTGAAATGTTGTCGGATAATCAAAACAGAATGACAACACATAGAAATTACGACCATTTGTTTGTTACCTAAGGCAAACAAATGAGACGGTGACTAATCAAAGTAAGCGGGTCATATTAATGTATCGCGAAGACATGCTTTAGCCTATAAGTGGACACTCACCCCAAGAGTTCCCAGGTAAGTGTGACTGGTCCGATTATGTGGATTTGTACGAACACTCTAGCCTTAGACAGAAAACTCAGAGTACAGGCATCCACCATTCCAGATTGCACGAGTTCACATTATAAGACCCAACTTTGACGAGATTTTGAAACTTAGAGGGTTCAAAACCTTATAATAAATCATCCTAGAACAGATGATTGGTTTTCAAAGCGGATTTGAAATTTGCGTTCTTGTTGTGGTTGTCACCTAAGGATAAGTGACGGTATTGTTTTAAGATCTAAACACAAGAATCTTGTGTTAGGGTCCTAGGAAGGTTATAGACTAGGTCAAAGCATTACTAATAACCTAATTCCCTATAACCATGAGCTCTGATACCAACTCTTCTGTCACACCCCGACCGCGTAAAACAACAAATCGTGGCGGAAACGTCGGGGAGTGTTGTAACAGAATCATTGTTTCATAACACACGGAAATTTGAAGTTTCGTTTTATTTAAAGATTAATCATTTACATTGTATTGAAATCTAAATAAACAAGTTAAACATGGTCTATCATTGTTATTAAGTCACTAAGGCCTCGTCTCTATGTGAGCATGCATCCAAGCAATCAACATCATTCAACCACTCCTGAAACATACGTAAAAACAAAGTCAGCAAAGAAATGCTGGCGAGCACATAGGTTTATGAGAGTGTCGGATTCATGGCTAGTTTACATGTTGCAATACCTAATTAAAAACCCTATTTTGAAAAAGTGTATAGTATTGCAACATAATTAACCTACTCAAATCAAGTTGGTTATAATTTGTAAAATCTTGTAGCCATGCTTCTTAACCCCAAAACATTTGTTTAATTAAATTAGATTGTAAAACATCTCGTAACAATTCGTTAATAAAACTCGTATGGTTTATATTATTCAGAAAACATCATTGTGTGACATCGTTTCAAAATCGTTTACCCATGTGAACTAAATAACACCACGGTATGTAATATGATGAAAACACTTATATATAAGAAGTACCAGCAACGTATCTACCATGTTTTCATCAAATTACCCCAGTCCCGTTATCTAAACACTAACCAAAAATCAATCGTTTACCCAAATCGTTTAACTCGTTAAAATTGCTTTAGTAGTTTAAATCATTCTCGTTTTAATTGTGAAAACTACTTTTGGTCGCCTCGCTAATAACATCCAAACCTTCGCAACTCGTCCCTCATTCAACTCAAATTAACAAACCACCAAAGGGTAAGTTAACAATCACAGATTCGGTCGTTACCCACATAACCCCCACACATAACCATGGGTGCAGTCTGATAACGGGATTTGTCAGATCCTATGGTACCATAACCTAATACTGGTCGGCTTGATCAATGTTAATGAATGTTATTCATTATGTAACTACAACCAACAAGTTTGTTCACATTATCGAAATCGTTATTAGTTTAATATAAACCATTTTAATAATTTTCGAAACCATCGTTAAAAAAACATCGAAATCATTTAACACATATGAATCACCCCAAAACAATCGAAAACAGTAAAATAGGGGAACTATGTACTCACTTGAGAATGCTTAGAAGTCTTGAATAACAACCAAGCAAAGCTAGAGGGATCACAGAAATCAAACGACACCAAATATAAGTAACTATGTAAATAAACCGGACCTAAATCAGAAGATCGGATAGGATGATGTTTCGTAAACCAAATGAGTATTGGAACTCATATGATATGGTTTAACAAAGCCTACATACTAAATTGAAACCTAACCTAAGTGCTTACGACCCATTACGACCCATTAAGGTAGCTTACGCTACTTTAACGCGTCGTTCGCGTGAAACGCGTTCGGATCGCCTAACTAGTCCTATGACAAGTATTATATGCCTTAACATGTCTAATAATGTTACTTAATCAGTTTAGATGTGAAAATTTAGGTTGCATATGCTTAAAATGAATTTATGCGTAAAAAGGGCATTTTGGTCATTTTCCTAAGGCATATAAACTACCTATCATACAACTAACTAAACGAAGTGACCATAAGGTATAACCTCGGAAGGTTATTCCCTCCTAAGGATCGACCAAATGGGTCGGGTTCGAAAGTCTAAGCGGTTGTTTAGACCACTTATCTTAAGACCCTATATAAGCACTAAACTAAAAGTGACGAGCTAAACATGTTAAAACATGTTTAACAAAGTTAGAAAACAAGTTTGATATCAAAACAAATGGTTTTGATACCCAAGAATAGTTTGGTTGCAAAATACGCTTGAATACGCATTTTGACCGAAACTATAACTCGTCACTATACCTAATCAACATGGTAATCAGTTGGTATAGTCACACGGGACTATAACCATCGTGATTATGCTAATGTTGCGAAGTTCAAATGAACTTCATGTTGACCAAAAACTGGTCAAAGCAGAAAGTCAAACACAGTTTGACTTTCGTGCTTAAAACACATAAAAGCATGAAAGAATACTTACAACGGGTCCAAGCTAGGAAGACTTGATCTAAAAATACTCAGGTATGAGGTTTTGAACCCCAACTTAGACTGAATTCAGATCAAGGTCTGCAGAATGAAGTGAAACAAGTGGGTTTATATAGATTTCAGAGAACCGTTAGGATCGTTTCTCGATAAACGAGCTTCAATCTTGGCCCTCCATGTGTGCCCATTGTTTTACAAACCTATGGGTGTCCAAAACAAGCCCCTAGAGTTGAGAAACCATGTTCAAAAACCCAGAAACCAGCTGCTGAATGCAGAAACTGATTTTGTTGATCTGGGGAGTTTACATGGGCCACCTAAGAGAAGACACTGGGCTACGCGCCCCGCCTAAGCTGAGTTTCAGAAAATGTCAGTTTAGGTCCCTGCATGTCCAAAACTTGCTTTTTGATGCATTTTTGACACGTTTAAGCCCCGTTAACCTCATTTCAAGGCTCTAAAATGAAGTTAAAGTATAGGAAACATGAAACATGCTCAAAAACATCTCGGATGTCAGTTCGTTTGGTCGTACGGTTGCGTTATTCGGGTAATTACGACGGAAATCGTAACGGACACAAAAACGATCCAAATTGCGCGACGAATGGAATTTTATCATGCCAATCACTAAAATAAAATATTTTAATGATTACATAAATTTTTGGATGTCCGGATATATTCAGAACGTAAGATATGCGCGAAAATGCAAACTTATGCACTTTCTGACGCTTTTAGTCCCTGTTGATCAAATAAGTTTATTTTTGCGCACCAAACACCTCAAAGCCTATTTCTAAGCTATGCAAAGGATATTTAGGGCATGTTTAACTTATGATTATATTCCGGAATGTTCGTTACAGTACGAATCGGCATACTTTCGCAGTTTGTCGAAATTAGTCCCTGTAAGCGAATAAACTTGATTTCGACACACCAAACCCTCCAAAACTTATTTCTAAGTTATGTAAAGGTTATTTAAGGTATGTTAAGCCTGTGTCACTGTTTCGGAGTGTTTTTCGCGTTAAAATGAATACGTTTACGCACTAGTTGGCGTATAACTTTCCAGAAAGCGATTGAGAGCTCGAAATCGAACGAGAATTGATATGTGCAAATGATACACATATTTATTCAAATCCCAAGTATGAAATACAATATTTCATTGATTTGGTATTTTTTTGATGGCCGTGGAGGCACAGATGTCACATTAGGGTCCTTGAAAAGTTATAGTCTAGGTCAAAGCATTGCTAATAACCTAATTCCTTATAACCATTGGCTCTGATACCAACTCTTCTGTCACACCCCGACCGCGTAAAACAACAAACCGTGGCGGAAATGTCGGGGAGTCGAGCAACAGAATTATTGTTTCACAACCATGGTATTTAAAGTTTCGTTTTATTTATAAACAAAGGGGGATACATTGTCTTAAAACAAAGAAACAAAGAGTACATAACAAAGTTAAACTATTATAGCTTCATTTTATGTCACTAAGGCACAGGTCCGCCTAAGTGTATCTTATTCATTCCTATGCACCAGCTCCTAAAAACACATATGAAAATAGGTACGTCAGCATAAAAATGCCTGTGAGATACATAGGTTTTATTAAAATATGATTCATGACTTATAAGTTTAAAGAGAATGTTTAACAAAAAGTAGTCATGAACTTATAAAAATGTTTTCTTTTATAAATCATACGAAAATCGATAAGTAATCAGATGATATAAAAGAATAATGCATAGACAAGTAAATGACCAAGTAAAAAAATGAGTTTGTATAAAACATGTTGTTTGTAACACAATGTATTGTGAAGATATGTTATTTGTGTAAAATGTAATATGTCTAACTTGAAATGGTTTAAATAACGCCACGATATGTAATATCATAAAAGCACTTATATATAGGAAGTACCAGCGGCATATCCACCATGCTTTTATCATATTACACACGTCTCGTTATTTAAATCACTTACCCAAACAAACCACCAAAATGTGTTGTTTAAACCAATGTGAAGATGTTTATGTGTAAACAATGTCTATTGTCAAATGTAAATCATGTAATGTGTAATCAAATGTCATGTATGGCAAGTGAAATGTATCAACTAAACCATAGGTAAAATGCACAAAACAAGGTATTGAAATAAATCATAGTTTAAATCAAAGTTATGTTTTGTAAAATAAATGCATGCTTTACTGATACAAACATCTATGCGGTATTGTAAAAATGCATACATTCAAGCCTTGCGACTGTGGCGACAAACCCTTAAACAAATTAAAGGTTTATCTAAATTATGTATAACGGATTCAGTCATTCCTTCCATCCAAACAAACCTAGGATTTTAGGAACGGGAGTTGTCAATTCCTATGGTACCACTACTTACTACCGAGCGGCATGGCCAATGTTAATGAACGTATTTTTGTCCCATTTAAACCAACCAAATGTCATACCATATGTAAGCATGTTATGTGAAAACAATGTACTAAGTATGCAATAAATGAACATACATAGCATGAATATGATGTAAAACAATGTGTACATATGCTGAAATGAACATATGAAACAAGTGTGTTTATAAAATCAATGTACTGGCATGTTAATAAAACATACATAGCAAAAACATTGATAAAATCATGTACTATATGTGTACTAATGAACATAGCAAGTATATGTTATGAAATCATGAAAAGCACGAAAGTAACAAGTAGGCACATGTGTTTCACCCCAAAATGTTTAAATAACAGTAAAAGAGGGGACTGTGTACTCACTTAAGAATGCTTAGAAGTCTTCGAATAACACCCAAGCGATGTAAGAAGGATCACGGAATCAATCGGCACCTAATATAGGTAACTACATTAATAAACTGGACCTAGATCGGAGGATCGGACAGAATGAGGTTTCGTAAACCAAATGAGTATAGGAACTCATGTAATATGGTTTAACAACACCTACATTCTAAAACGGAACCTATCCTAAGTGCTTATGACCCGTTATGACCCGTTTAGGTAGCTTATGCTACTTTAACACGTCATTTGCGCAAAAGCGAAAACGAGTAGCCTAACTAGTCCTATGACAAGTATTATATGCCTTAACATGTTTAATAATCAGTTTACATGGCAAAAGTTAAGTTACATATGTTAAAAATGAAGTTATGCGCAAAAAGGGCATTTTGGTCATTTTTTCTAAGGCATACAATTACCTATCATACAACTAAGTAAACTATGTGACCATAAGGTATAACCTTGGAAGGTTATTCCCTATACAACTATGGTCACAAATATGTTTGGTCGGATCCTAATGATCGACCAAATGGGTCGGGTTCGAAAGTCTAAGCGGTTGTTTAGACCGCTTATCTTACGACCCTATATAAGCACTAAACTAAAAGTGATGAGTTAAACATGTTAAAATATGTTTAACGAAGTTAGAAAACAAGTTTTTTTTTTTGGGTAAAGGGGTTACCCCGGTGATTCTATATATTCACAACCAAATAAAACAAGTAGCGTAGAGCGCCTACACTAGTTCAATCATGAGACATGCCCCATGAAAGTAATCAAAGTGAAAACCACAAAACACCATTCTAACAAAAACACAACTAGACTAAACTCTAGAGACGAAAAAATAAAAACTAATCAACCGCCATCACCATCATTGTCATTAACTACAATCTCCCATTCTCCTAGAAGCTTTCAAACTCTATCCGTCCGCTTCATCTTTACTCCCATAAGCTTGTATCGTACAGTCTTGACAATCGCCTCATAAACTTGCTCCGGAGGTCTCAACTGGTTTTTAAAAAGTCTAGAATTACGTTCCTGCCATATGAAATAAGCACTAGCCGCCACCAAAAGTCTACTAACATAATCAGCCGCTAACTTAGAACGAATTCTGACCATCAACCAAGTAACAATATCCTCCCACTTTGGGTTAACATTATCCATACCAGCTTTAATCCGAACCATATCCCAAACCTGCGTAGAAAATTTGCATTCAAAGAATAGATGTGTATGTGAATCATGATTCTCATAACAAAGTAAACAACACATCATATTCATGTTTTTTCTCCTCGAGAAATCCCAGCTTAGAATAACATCTTGAGTGAGTAACTTCTTCCTCATAATCAGCCACAATAAGAAAGAGTGTCTCGGGATGCAATGAGCGAACCAGACTACTTTACTCCATTCGACCTCCTCCTCTCTATACCGAATAGAATCCCAAATACATGAAGCCGAAACCTCATTAATCTTATCACCCACCCGCCATTGAAGAATATCTCGTTTACCTGCAACCGGTTGGACCTGATCCAACTGAATAAGCACAGGAAACAAATCCCTCCAAGCCATGGGCCATTGCCAACCACCCCCTGAATAAATATCCGCAACAGAATCATCCAAACTAAAACCTGCACTCGTAATAGTTCTGGGCGACAAGATATTACCTAGCGGCCCTAACACACTCCAAGTATCATACCAAGCAGACGTCGATCTCCCATCCCCAAGCGAAGTCCACAAATGGTTTCTTATCATCGGCCGAAGCTGGAGAAGTTTTCTCCAGCTCCAACAACAATTGGTAGGAATCTTTACTATCCAGAAACTCTTACCTTTTAATTTATAGTCATGCACCCATTCAACCCAAAGCGACTTCCGTTTAGTAATAACACTCCATACATGATTTGCCATAAGCGCTTTATTAACATCACCTATACGTCTAATACCCAAACCTCCTTCATACTTTGGAGTGCAAATAGAATTCCATGAAACCTTTGCCCTCCCTTTTTGATACGAGCTATCTTGACTCCATAGAAAATTACGCATTCTAGCTTCAAGATCATGAGTCACCCGAGATGGTAAAATAAATACCGAAGACCAGTAAATGTGCATAGAAGAGAGGACCGCCAAAATAAGCTGTAACCGCCCCGCAAAAGAGAGCAACTTGTTCTTCCAGTTCGAAATACGCTTCTCTAGTCTTTCAACAAGGACACTACAATCTTTATATAAAAGCCGTGTAGAAATAAGAGGAACTCCCAAATATCTAACCGGGAGGGAGCCTTCCATAAAAGGCATAACATTAAGAATAGCATTCTTCACCTGTTGGGGAACATTACAAAAGAAAACCGTGCTCTTTTGAACGCTAGGGACCAATCCTGACATATTAGTGAAGTTAGAGAGAGCCGCCATAATACACTTCACCGAGCCGACATCTCCTCTAGCAAACAGAAAAAGGTCATCTGCAAAACAAAGATTAATAATCTGCTGCTTCTCACATCTGTTATGGAATCTGAATGAGGAGTCCATCCTAGTTTCATGATGAAGAATACCCGTTAGAATCTCCATAACCAGCGTAAACAAATAAGGAGATATTGGATCCCCTTGACGTAACCCCCGTTTACCTCTAAAATATCCATGAACATTGCCATTAACACAGATAGAATAAGATGGCGTTGACACACAAGTCATAATCCAATCCACCATCTTGATATCGAGCCCAAACCCCAGCAACACACTCCTTAAGAATCTCCAATCAACGGTATCATAAGCTTTCTGAATGTCTACTTTAAACGCACACCTCGGGGGGCCCACGTTTCTATGATAATTGTGCATGAGCTCCTGAGTGAGTAAGATATTATCCGAAATTTTCCGACCCGGGACAAAAGCCGACTGATTAACGTTGACAATCATATTCAGCGCCACTTTAAGACGATCCGCCAGAATCTTACTAATACACTTGACAAAACATTGCAACACGCTATAGGACGGTAGTCTGTAACACTAGAAGGGGTTGCAATTTTCGGCACTAGGACAATAAGAGTATGGTTTAATTCACGCAAAAGCTTACCAGTGGAAAAGAAATCAATAACAGCATTCGACACATCTTCCCCAATGACCGACCAAGCACCCTTAAAGAAAGCTGAAGAGTACCCGTCTGGCCCTGGGGCTTTGTCAATTCCAATCGAAAACATAGCCTTACGAACTTCATCAACCGTCACCTGACGAACCATATGGGTAGCAACTACAGGATCCAAAGAATTACCAAATAACTCAGCCGAAGAATAGAGGGATATATCGTCCTGACACCCCAGAAATTTTTCATAGTGTTGCACTAGAGCCAGTTGCACGTTTTCACCTTCATACATAACGCCACTCGAGTCCTTTATGACATCAATCCGACTTCGATGATTCCTTGTTTTGAGAGACGAATGAAAGAAAGTCGTGTTCATATCACCAGCTTGTAACCAATCCACCTTTGACTTTTGCTTGATAAACCGTTCCTCATCCAATGAAGCTTCCTGGTAATCTTGCGTAAGAGAGGATTATTCAGCTCGTAAATCTACATTAGACGGGTCAGCATCTATAAGACTTTGTAGACCATCCAATTTAGCTCGAAGCTCATTAGCCTTCCGATGCAAGTTCCCCTGTTTAAAAAGAAGAGCTCTAAGAGGACCCTTAAGCAACCTGAGTTTCTTCACAACCTGGAACTGGTGCACACCATCAACATTCAACTCCCAAGACCGTTTCACAATATCCAAAAAATCTGGCTTGTAAATCAGAAAGTTAGCAAACTTAAATGATTTACGTTTACAGACTTCCGCTTTAGGGATTTTAAGGATGCAAGGGCAGTGATCCGACAACCTGTACGGGTGAAAATAAGCAACCGAGCTAGGATACTCAACCACAAACTGAGTATTCCCCAACACTCTATCAATTTTCTTAAGCAATCCTACTCCCTCCTTTGGTTTTTGATTCCATGTAAAGTGAAGACCCGATCGATTGATATCAAAAACCTCAATATCATCAACACAAATCTGAAACTCCCTCATACCAGCCGAGATTGAAGAAGCTCCCATGGAATTGTCTTCACTATTAAGAGCTGAATTAAAATCACCCATGATTATCCACGGTTGATTACCAACCAACACCTTATGTATAGAAAGTTGTTGCCATAAATCTCTTCTTGTAACATAATAGTTAGCCGCATAGACTATCGAACAGAACATCATCTTCTTGTCACTTTTGAATCTAATCTGAACATGCATAACCTGAGAAGATTGATACAGAACCATAACATCAAACACACCCGGGTTCCAGCCGATAATAATCCTAGTACCCTTATCACATATGCCTCCATTAGAAGTCCAATCCCAATTACGAAAGACAGACTTACAAACTTTATTAAGGTTACCCACATCAACATGTGACTCTAAAATAGCACAGAAGCTCAGATTACTCTCTTTCACAATCTGCCGAACCTCCATTTGTTTCAGAGGGCGGTTCAACCCCCTTATATTCCAGGCTGCAAGACTAATCATCAGGAACTACTTGGCTAGGAGTGCTTGCCCCCGTATTGTTGATCGGCTTCTGAGAGCCATTTAGAAGAAAATCATTCGTTTCATTATAAACCTCAGTTACTTCATCATCATCTGAGTCTTCAAACCCATCATCATCCCCTATCTTTTTACTCCCATCTTTATCTTCTGTATTCACTTCGTTCAGCACATCAAACGGATTAGTAGATTCGAACCTGTTCACGGTTTTCCTTTCTTCGATCTCACCCTTCGGCTTAGGCATCACAGGCCTATATTCAAATTTCGACTTCTGCTTGTTAACTTGGATCCCATTCTTTTTAGCCGCCTTTTTACCATAGACCCCAATGTATCCATCCTCATCAATAACAGGAGGCTTCTTAACCGAACGGCCTTGTGTCATGTTGTTCCCGTTTCTTCGATTGGCAACTGATTTAACGAAATGCCAACAACCATACCATGATTTATACGATCACAAGACTACCTTATTACCTTGTTGGATGGTTTATTCTTATTCTACTTGATTAGCCCTCACGTATACCCAACTTAGCGAATGGAAGCCATTACTGGTGAAATAGTCTTCAGGACAATTGGGGACAAAGTTGTGGATCACTCAACCTACCGGAAAACACGATAATTTATACGTTTACCTGACCCACCTTATACTACAAGAGACGTACTCTAATGTCATGATAGTTTTTCTTTCATATGCGGAATCTTTGCACTAGGTCTTGCACCAACACGTGAATATTGATTAATGATATGTCCAATTTCTACCATTGGCTTAGACCAAACCATCGCCCTCTTACCACAGTGACCTTACGTTCTCACTACTCCATGCTGAGATACTGAAACGAACACGCTCTAGCTTAAAGAAAGTGGAAGGCTCGACTTTCGATCATTGGTGATCACTCCTCGAAACCTTGAGGGTGGCGGTGTATTGTTGATACGATCATACTCCCTTGAACACGTTTTCGCATTTTTCCTTTGGAACTGTCACACCCCGAATTATCAGAGCGTTGGCGTGACTGGACTGGTATCTTCATTGCACAGCGGAAGCAAATAAGCTAAGATTTTTAGAAAATGAATGCCCACTAAGTACTCGACTCTTCATGGTTCTCCTATTCCAACCGTGCCTTGTCTTAGAACTGTAACCTGAGAAAGAAGCATGCGAAAAATCAACATAAAGTTGAGCGAGTTCATAGTTTGTTTGTAAAAGATTTGAAATAAATCTTTTGAATAACCGATTTTTGAAGTATTGTTGAGAAAACGAATTTAAAATCATTTTCTTGTCATGTTATACAGAAACTTTGTATGAAAACATGGTATGTATCTTGTATAATTCGAGTATTTCTGTATGTATCATGTATTCTTGTATAAATCACGTATTCTTGTATGTATCATGTTTTCTTGTATAAATCAGGTATTCTGTATGTATCTTGTTGTTAATGGGTTGCAAGGCCATTAACATGTGACACGACATAGGAAGTCACCAAACCATAGGCATTTTTCTGTAGTCGATTCACGACTGAGACACAAAAACACTACCTGGTAAAAGAGTGGCCAAGAGTGGGGCTGCCCGGAACCCGTTAGATCTAACCTTTTGTTCCGCGGTCTAAGTATGTACACGATTAATGGTGCTTATGGTACCCTATTCGTGACACTATTTCTCGTATCATTCTTGTATCCATCATATCAAGTATCAATTTTCAGTTCTTGTATTCTTTATGTCAAGTATCAATTCTCATGTGTTTGTATACTCTTGTATTTTCTCGTAGTTTAGAAAACTAGAATTCGTGTGTAAACGCTTGTTTGAAAAACCGGTATGAAACATAAGCTTTTCGTAAACCATTTGTGTCAGATAAATCTTGCTTGTAAAATGGTTTATAAGTATGTAATTCTTGTATGCTTTGCAAAAAGTGCATGTCTTTCCACCCCGAAAACATTTAGAAAAATGTAAAATCATAAAAGGTGGGGTTATGAACTCACCTGAATATTCCTGTGCAAGCTAGCTAATTACGACTCCTTGATGTCGTTTCCAAAGTGAGACTCGCTAGCGTGCATTCTACAATATTCCTAACAAGGAATATCTAATAAGTTTCTAAATAACGCAGTAACTAACTACGTGTAATCGAGCTCTACCGAATCGTTAATCGAACGATTTGACAGTAAATTGTCATCTTAAAAGAAGCGAAGAAGTTGTACTTGTTAGCTCGTTTTAAGAAGTCGTACGCGTACAAAAAGAATATTTGTATGAAAATATCATATAACCAACTCGTATTATATATCGCGTTTCGTATGATCTTTGTCAAAATATGCGTATATGCCGTTTAGGCGTATAAAATAAATATGAAAAGTTATATTTATTTTATAAAAGAATCGTCTAGTTGCTTTTGAAAGTAAATAGGATCTATATTTATTTTCATAAAGAGAAGTCGTGTCGTTTGCCGTTTGAAAATAAATATGACTATATTTATTTTAGAAAGAATTCGACTTGATTGTGTCGGAAATAAATATATAGCTATATTTATTTATGAAAAGATTCGTTTTGTACGGTATTTGAAAATAAATATATAAACTATATTTATTTTTATAAAACGAATGCGTGTTATCGGCTTTTGAAACAATCTAAGTAATTATCTTGGTTTTGTAAAAAGATTTACTTAAATCTGATAGTTCGTTGTATAATAAAACGCGTTTTGTTTTACGGATTTTCTCGAAAAACGGGCAGAGTTTCCTCTGTTTTTGGATTAACCCAACAATAAAAAGTTGTCGTATTTAACCAAACTCAACAATAATTCATTCAAACAATATATAAGGTTTTATCAATACGACCAGAATAAAACGTAACTAAATTATAATGACTTGGTTCGAGCTCGTTCACGACATTAATAAAAATCTTAAAATTAGTGTGAATAATATTCGTTCTAAATTTTACCGAGTCTTTCGCGTCGAGTCGTCGGACAGTTTGACTGAGTTGACCGGCTGACTTTGACCGAGTCAACTGAGTTGAGCCGAGTTGAGCCGAACTACACCGAGTCGAGCCGAGTTGGACTGAGTCGATACCCGAACCGTCACGAACTGCTGATTTGACTGGGTTTGACCGAACCAAGGCTGAACCGAAGCTAACCCGAACCGAATCGTTGACCGTTGACCATGGTTGACCTGCTGTTGACCCGAGTTGACTCGGGTGTTGACCGAGTCAACTGGGTTCGTCCCGATCATGAACTGAGTTGATCCGCACCTCCACGCTGAACCGAGTTGTGTCTGAAACTGAGCCAAACTCTAAACCAACTGAATCACCTCTTTGAACCGGACTTGAACCGAGTCTAACGTGACCCGTCGGACCGAGACACGTACTGAGAGTCCCGAACAAAACCCGCCGGATAATGGCAAGGTCCACCGGACCTTGAAGCCGACCACCGGACCGAGATACAAACCGTCGGGTCGAGACACTAACCACCGGTCCTTTTCTCTCTCTCCATCCCTTCTGCCTCTCTCTCATCTCATTCCTCTCTCTCTCTCGCTCGTCGACTGCCGCCGGAATAAATGGGCCGACCGGTCAGAGACATAGACCGTCGGTCTCTTTCTCTCTCTTCGCCTTTCTCTCCCCATCTCGTCTCTCTCTCTCTCTCTCTGCTTGAACCGTCGCTCACCACCACCCGATGGTGGTGGTTGTTGCTCGATCTGCCAAAGGGGGGGGGGGTACCGCTGGTCATCGACCGGATGTTCATCAGATGGTGAGGGGAGTGTGTCTGGTCGGAGAAGCAGCACCGGTTTCACCGGTTGCCGGATTGTAAAAACGGAGGAGGAGAGTATGTGTGAGGAGTGTGTAGTTTTTCTTTGTGTCTGCAGCAGGTGGTGATCGAGAGGAGAGGGGTGAGGTTAGGGTTTCTTCAAAAGAAATGAAGAAGAAGAAGTAGATACATGTCTGTGTATGTATTTGAGAGATGAGATAAAGGGTGTGGGTTTTATAATCAAATTTTTGGGTAGTGACTAATGTGTAATTATACTTCATTCAGGTCAAAAGTTATACCCATTGAAAGAAGATCTCTTGAAGAGATTTAATAAGATCTAATATCTTATAAGTAGGTTTAGGCTTGTGAGTTTTGGGCTTGGGCCCAGGGCCCACAAGCCCACTTCATGTGTAAGGGGCCCGTAATTCCTACGAGACCCGATATCGCGTCCCAAACTCCATGAGCATAAAATATTCGTGTAACATCCATATTTGTCGGTGTCGTCAGTATTTCGTACGGTTTCAGTCCGTTGTCATTTGATGTTTCGCAGATTCCACGCGAATCTTCATACGCGTATTGTATAGCTGAACAAACGTTCCTGGGCACTCCAAGGGCCTAATTAAGTCAATCTTCGACTTAATCACTATTTATTATTGCGTTAATCGCCTGTTAATCACGTAATTAAGGGCGTAAATTACCGGTTGTCACAGTCTCCCCCTGTTAATAAAATTTCATCCTCGAAATTTAGACTACGTCAACTCCCTTGAGTTACGTTATTCGTAGAAAATATGAACAGTACCAAAGTGAACGATCATTACATCGAATCAAGACTTATTCGAATGATGTGAATTCAAGGACGTATTACAAGATACAAATGAATTCTAGAAATGATTGCATCCAATAAATGAATTTAGATTTCAACAAGCTCAAATGTAATCGTTTGCTCGATCATGATCAGCCCAAGCTGCAAGTTCTATCGACGCCACAAGGTGTCGTAGTGAATGAAGCAATTCAAATATAGCGGTGATCGAACAAGTATCACCTGTGTTTTGCATAAAACGCTCAATCATGATTAGCCCAAGCTACAAGTTTGTACTGACACCACAAGGTGTCGGAATCAACAAACAATTTTATGGAGTCGAATGCCAAACAAGTTTACTACGACTCGAAACAAATGAAACGCTTGTTAAAACGAATTCGAATACGATGTTTTCAATGCATCATATGGTGTCTTGAATTGAATATGTGTAATGAACAAGTTCAAACAATTGAATTTGGTTTCGGCGCAAGCCGACAATACATGTATCGACAAGGAAACTTTCGGCATGGTCACAATGAAAAAACCATGTATGTAACTTGAAAAGAAAAGAAATTTCAAGAAAGTGTGTTGACTTGATAACAAAGAAGCCAACAATTTCAATAATGCGAGTCGTTTGAATCACGAATCAATACTTAGATTTAGCGAAACAATATTTGAACTTTAATGAAACGCTTTATTCGAAACGAAACCACATGCGTAACAAACGATGCATGCGTAACATATGAGTTTTCAAGAAATGAAGCAAATGAATATTCGCTATACTGAAAGAAATGATCGTGACACAATGACCATTAAGAGGAGTAGAGATACGAAAATCTACTCTGTAAATGTGAAAGTCGAAATTTCAATAAAAGAAATTTAAGGACTTTACCTGGGGTTGCATGTGATAACCAGTTATTAGGTGACATTACCATAGCGTATTCGTCGTTAACAAGTTAGGGGGAATACGATGACTTGCGTCTTTTCCTTAGCATGACTCGTGTCGTTTGCAGGACCGCGTGCCAACTGCCGCTTCCTGATCGATAGTCGCGTGTGACGTACTTCAACCTCCGTTGATGTATAGCTTAAGTCTCACGTATGCCTGTGCGCTAGCGTTTTGTTTTGCGTAGAATGTGATGCACTCCGACATCTGTAAAATTTGAGTTCTATGTATTCTCGTGCACTAGCGTTTCGTTATGCGTAGGCTGCCTGCTCGGGAAGTTAAAACATCATAGACAATATGTATAATTGTGTGTGCCCGAATTAATATTTGCAGTACCTACGTGATGACCTTTAATGAACTTCAACATGAGTTTCCGAAGGTCTTAAATGCATGTTTCCTAAGCTCTCAGGGTTTTGTGTACTGTATGCGACTGTTTTGTGTACCGTGTATAAAACACCACTATAGCGTATGTTTGAAATCAAAATTTCGACTGTTTGATTTTCGGCAACGGTTGGAGACCATATTCGAGTACTAAGCGTTCTGTATGTATTCAACGTTTTTATAATCTAAGTCCCCAGAGAAATATGAGGTTAGAGCCTAGGTATCTCTACAGAGAACCCTATTCGCTGTAACCTATAGCTCTGATACCAATCTGTCACACCCCGAATTATCAGAGCGTTGGCGTGACTGGACTGGTATCTTCATTGCACAGCGGAAGTAAATAAGCTAAGATTTTTAGAAAATGAACGCCCACTAAGTACTCGACTCTTCATGGTTCTCCTATTCCAACCGTGCCTTGTCTTAGAACTGTAACCTGAGAAAGAAGCATGCGAAAAATCAACATAAAGTTGAGCGAGTTCATAGTTTGTTTGTAAAAGATTTGAAATAAATCTTTTGAATAACCGGTTTTTGAAGTATTGTTGAGAAAACGAATTTAAAATCATTTTCTTGTCATGTTATACAGAAACTTTGTATGAAAACATGGTATGTATCTTGTATAATTCGAGTATTTCTGTATGTATCATGTATTCTTGTATAAATCACGTATTCTTGTATGTATCATGTTTTCTTGTATAAATCAAGTATTCTGTATGTATCTTGTTGTTAATGGGTTGCAAGGCCATTAACATGTGACACGACATAGGAAGTCACCAAACCATAGGCATTTTTCTGTAGTCGATTCACGACTGAGACACAAAAACACTACCTGGTAAAAGAGTGGCCAAGAGTGGGGCTGCCCGGAACCCGTTAGATCTAACCTTTTGTTCTGCGGTCTAAGTATGTACACGATTAATGGTGCTTATGGTACCCTATTCGTGACACTATTTCTCGTATCATTCTTGTATCCATCATATCAAGTATCAATTTTCAGTTCTTGTATTCTTTATGTCAAGTATCAATTCTCATGTGTTTGTATACTCCTGTATTTTCTCGTAGTTTAGAAAACTAGAATTCGTGTGTAAACGCTTGTTTGAAAAACCGGTATGAAACATAAGCTTTTCGTAAACCATTTGTGTCAGATAAATCTTGCTTGTAAAATGGTTTATAAGTATGTAATTCTTGTATGCTTTGCAAAAAGTGCATGTCTTTCCACCCCGAAAACATTTAGAAAAATGTAAAATCATAAAAGGTGGGGTTATGAACTCACCTGAATATTCCTGTGCAAGCTAGCTAATTACGACTCCTTGATGTCGTTTCCAAAGTGAGACTCGCTAGCGTGCATTCTACAATATTCCTAACACGAAATATCTAATAAGTTTCTAAATAACGCAGTAACTAACTACGTGTAATCGAGCTCTACCGAATCGTTAATCGAACGATTTGACAGTAAATTGTCATCTTAAAAGAAGCGAAGAAGTTGTACTTGTTAGCTCGTTTTAAGAAGTCGTAGGCGTACAAAAAGAATATTTGTATGAAAATATCATATAACCAACTCGTATTATATATCGCGTTTCGTATGATCTTTGTCAAAATATGCGTATATGCCGTTTAGGCGTATAAAATAAATATGAAAAGTTATATTTATTTTATAAAAGAATCGTCTAGTTGCTTTTGAAAGTAAATACGATCTATATTTATTTTCATAAAGAGAAGTCGTGTCGTTTGCCGTTTGAAAATAAATATGACTATATTTATTTTAGAAAGAATTCGACTTGATTGTGTCGGAAATAAATATATAGCTATATTTATTTATGAAAAGATTCGTTTTGTACGGTATTTGAAAATAAATATATAAACTATATTTATTTTTATAAAACGAATGCGTGTTATCGGCTTTTGAAACAATCTAAGTAATTATCTTGGTTTTGTAAAAAGATTTACTTGAATCTGATAGTTCGTTGTATAATAAAACGCGTTTTGTTTTACGGATTTTCTCGAAAAACGGGCAGAGTTTCCTCTGTTTTTGGATTAACCCGACAATAAAAAGTTGTCGTATTTAACCAAACTCAACAATAATTCATTCAAACAATATATAAGGTTTTATCAATACGACCAGAATAAAACGTAACTAAATTATAATGACTTGGTTCGAGCTCGTTCACGACATTAATAAAAATCTTAAAATTAGTGTGAATAATATTCGTTCTAAATTTTACCGAGTCTTTCGCGTCGAGTCGTCGGACAGTTTGACTGAGTTGACCGGCTGACTTTGACCGAGTCAACTGAGTTGAGCCGAGTTGAGCCGAACTACACCGAGTTGAGCCGAGTTGAGCCGAACTACACCGAGTCGAGCCGAGTTGGACTGAGTCGATACCCGAACCGTCACGAACTGCTGATTTGACTGGGTTTGACCGAACCAAGGCTGAACCGAAGCTAACCCGAACCGAATCGTTGACCGTTGACCATGGTTGACCTGCTGTTGACCCGAGTTGACTCGGGTGTTGACCGAGTCAACTGGGTTCGACCCGATCATGAACTGAGTTGATCCGCACCTCCACGCTGAACCGAGTTGTGTCTGAAACTGAGCCAAACTCTAAACCAACTGAATCACCTCTTTGAACCGGACTTGAACCGAGTCTAACGTGACCCGTCGGACCGAGACACGTACTGAGAGTCCCGAACAAAACCCGCCGGATAATGGCAAGGTCCACCGGACCTTGAAGCCGACCACCGGACCGAGATACAAACCGTCGGGTCGAGACACTAACCACCGGTCCTTTTCTCTCTCTCCATCCCTTCTGCCTCTCTCTCATCTCATTCCTCTCTCTCTCGCTCGTCGACTGCCGCCGGAATAAATGGGCCGACCGGTCAGAGACATAGACCGTCGGTCTCTTTCTCTCTCTTCGCCTTTCTCTCCCCATCTCGTCTCTCTCTCTCTCTCTCTGCTTGAACCGTCGCTCACCACCACCCGATGGTGGTGGTTGTTGCTCGATCTGCCGAAGGGGGGGAGGGTACCGCTGGTCATCGACCGGATGTTCATCAGATGGTGAGGGGAGTGTGTCTGGTCGGAGAAGCAGCACCGGTTTCACCGGTTGCCGGATTGTAAAAACGGAGGAGGAGAGTATGTGTGAGGAGTGTGTAGTTTTTCTTTGTGTCTGCAGTAGGTGGTGATCGAGAGGAGAGGGGTGAGGTTAGGGTTTCTTCAAAAGAAATGAAGAAGAAGAAGTAGATACATGTCTGTGTATGTATTTGAGAGATGAGATAAAGGGTGTGGGTTTTATAATCAAATTTTTGGGTAGTGACTAATGTGTAATTATACTTCATTCAGGTCAAAAGTTATACCCATTGAAAGAAGATCTCTTGAAGAGATTTAATAAGATCTAATATCTTATAAGTAGGTTTAGGCTTGTGAGTTTTGGGCTTGGGCCCAGGGCCCACAAGCCCACTTCATGTGTAAGGGGCCCGTAATTCCTACGAGACCCGATACCGCGTCCCAAACTCCATGAGCATAAAATATTCGTGTAACATCCATATTTGTCGGTGTCGTCAGTATTTCGTACGGTTTCAGTTCGTTGTCATTTGATGTTTCGCAGATTCCACGCGAATCTTCATACGCGTATTGTATAGCTGAACAAACGTTCCTGGGCACTCCAAGGGCCTAATTAAGTCAATCTTCGACTTAATCACTATTTATTATTGCGTTAATCGCCTGTTAATCACGTAATTAAGGGCGTAAATTACCGGTTGTCACAGGAACCTCACAACTACACAGACGTAAGTTGGATTCATTCGCACGACCCAAGGAACTATCTAACTACTGGTTTTCGAATGAACTTATGGTTTTTGAAAACAACTTTAAACTGAACATACCTGAAGAACTCAGCGGAGTTCACAACGTATTCCCCGTGTCAAATCTGAAGAAGTGTCTGTCAGATGAGACCCTCATAGTTTCTCTCAAGGAACTCACTATCGACGATCAGTTTCGATTCGTCGAGGAACCTGTAGAGATTACAGACCGAGATGTTAAGATTCTCAAGCATACCAGAATACCTCTTGTTCGAGTTCGCTGGAACTCCCGTCGTGTCCCAGAGTTCACCTGGGAACGAGAAGACCAAATGAAACTCAAGTATCCCCAGTTGTTTGAGAAAAGTGCAACCACTACTGAGGCTGAAGCTATTACAGAATTTCGAGACGAAATTCCAAATCAACGGGGGGATGATGTGACACCCCAGGAAAACCAGTAAACCACGCAACTTAACCAGCTTCCTCAGTAACCACGTTCTAAATTTCGGGACGAAATTTCTTTTAACTTGGGGATGATGTGACAAACCGTATTTTTAAGGTATAAACCAGTCAATTCTTTCGATCATTTTATTTACATTTCCTTTACGTTCTGTGCAACACATCGTACCATGTTTGCACAAATATGTATTGCACATATATATTGTCATACATTAATCTATTTGATTGTAATTGTTACTAATTGTTGGATTTTAAATTATGATTAATTGTTTGATTATGGTAAAAAAAAATATTAAATTAAAACAGATATATATAAATCACCAATCTTGTTCCTTGTGTGCGACACACACACCCCACCCCAATTTGTTACAAATAGTTACGGCCCAAACCTCATGTCCATTCCTTATTGTCTTCGGCCCACACCCATCCCCCTCAACCGCCATTCACAATTTAAGTATAAGATGTATATACTGTTATATCCTCACCGTGAAAACAAACCCTACGGCAATCGGAGTAGCTTTCTTCACCATCACGCATACCACCTCTCGTCTCTCTCCATCCCTCGGCAACCAGAGAACATCACCACTCCTCCGTCCCCCATCGCCGGTAAGTCCCACAAATTTCGTTACTTCGTTTTCGAACTCGTTGTCTCGGTTTCGGTCCAACCATAGCGTTGTTTCGGTGCCTGCTATTGAGTGATTATATGGAACTATATGAAAGTATGTATATACTTGATTCGATGATCTGTACATGTGCTGTTCATGCCCGATGTTATACATGAAAGTACGAATGATAAGCGTGTAGGTTGCATGTGTGTATAGTTACACTCAATACATGTAAAGTTTATGATACCTTGTGAAACATGTCGGTGACTGTAAGTGATTATATAGGTGCATTATGGAACCGAGATATACATAATAATAATACACTGTGGATGAGTTGGAGTGCGTGTATGCTTGACAATCATGATGGTGATTATGCTTGATAATAATGACTGTTACCTGTTGAGCGAATAATGGTTATCAAGGTGTTCCGAATAGGAAAGTGGCTCGTAGACAGGGATTCCAGGTTAATAAACAAAAATCTAAATTTGAATATAGACTAGTGATTGCCAAACCGAAAGGGGAGGTGAAAAAAGATTCTTCGTCAAGCGGCTTTGAGACTAAAAACCCTTTTGCTGCTTTGAATGATTCTGTAGAGGATGGTCCAGAAGCTACAGAAGATGGGTTCGAGGATTCGGATAATGAGGAGGTTGTGGAGGTATATAACGAAACGAATGAATTTATGTTACATAACTCTAAGAAACCGAATGACAAACAAGGGGCAAGCACTCCTTCTCTAGCTGGTTCTAATGGTTAGTCTTGCTTCGTGGAATATTAGGGGGTTGAACCGCCCTCTGAAACAACAGGAGGTTCGACAAATTGTGAAGGAGAATAGTTTGTCTTTTTGTGCTATTCTAGAATCCCATGTGGATATTCATAATCTGAATAAGGTTTGTTCTTCTGTTTTTCGTCGTTGGGAATGGACTTCGAATGGGAGTAGCTGTCAGAAGGGTACGAGAATCATTGTTGGTTGGGATCCGGGTATTTTTGATGTCATCTTGCTAGATCAATCATCTCAGGTTATGCACTTCCAAATCATTTTTAAGCAAGATAAAAAACTTTTATTTTGTTCGGTTGTTTATGCGGCTAATTATTATATCACTCGAAGGGAATTATGGCATCATTTATCCAAACACAAAGTGCTTGTTGGTAACAATCCATGGGTTATCTTAGGCGATTTTAATTCAGCTCTTAATCTGGATGATAAGTCTATGGGTGTTTCGAATATATCGCCTGGTATGAGAGAATTTCAAGAGTGTGTCTCGGATATTGAAGTATTTGATATAAATAGTACGGGTATGCATTTCACGTGGAACCAAAAGCCTAAGAAGGGTGTTGGTTTATTGAAGAAAATAGATAGAGTTATGGGTAATACCCCTTTTGTTGATGTTTTTCCCAACTCGGTTGCTTTCTTCCATCCGTATCGGTTATCTGATCATTGTCCTTGTTTGTTAAAGATTCCAGTTACAGAGAAGAGGAAGCATAAGTCATTCAAGTTTGCTAATTTTTTAGTGTATAAGCCGGGTTTTATTGAGGCGGTCAAGAAGGTGTGGGAAACTAATATTGAAGGTGTTCAGCAATTCCAGTTAGTGAAAAAACTTCGTCTTTTGAAAAGGCCTCTTCGAGCTTTATTATTCCAACAAGGTAACTTACATAAGAAAGTAGAGAAACTGCGTGGAGACTTGGATGCAATTCAACGGGAGATAGATAGAAGCCCCTTTAATCTTAATCTTCGTGATCAAGAATCGAGGATTACGGCTGACTTTCAAGAGGCTTGCTTAGATGAAGAGCGTTTTTTAAAACAAAAATCTAAAGTGGATTGGCTTCGAGCTGGGGATTCCAATACGGCTTTCTTTCATGCTTCGTTGAAAAGCAGAAATCACTCAACTCGCATTGAGGTTATTATGAATTTGGAAGGGGAGCTGTTTGAAGGGGAAAGTGTTACTAAGGCGCTTGTTACTCACTATGAGAAGTTCCTTGGTAGTGAAGATGATTTACCTCTTCGTCCCTCATATGATCTTTTTTTGAATAAGTTGAATGCGGATGATTCTATTCATATGATTCGTCCGGTGACAAGTGAAGAGGTTAAATTGGCAATGTTTTCTATTGGTAATGAAAAAGCTCCTGGCCCTGATGGGTATACGGCGGCGTTTTTTAAAAGTGCGTGGAATGTGATTGGGCAAGATGTGTCGAATGCTATTATAGATTTTTTTAATACAGGAAAACTTCTTCGAGAGCTGAATAATACGCTTATTGTTCTTATCCCTAAAAAGCCCACTCCGTCTATGGTCACGGATTATCGGCCTATAGCTTGCTGTAATGTTATTTATAAATGTATTAGCAAGATTGTAGCGGATCGTATTAAGAGTTATCTGAGTCAAATTGTTGGTATTAACCAATCGGCATTTGTTCCGGGAAGGAAAATATCTGATAACATATTGCTTACTCAGGAGCTGATACACAATTATCATAGGAGTTTTGGTCCTCCTCGGTGTGCTTTTAAAGTGGATATTCAAAAAGCTTATGATACGGTTCATTGGAGTTTTCTAAAGGATGTGCTGCTTGGGTTTGGTTTCAATTCGAGGATGGTGGATTGGATTATGATTTGCGTTTCTTCTCCAACCTATTCTCTTTGTGTTAATGGGGAAGTGCATGGGTATTTCAAAGGTCGTCGGGGGTTACGTCAAGGAGATCCACTCTCTCCTTATCTTTTCACGCTTGTCATGGAAATTCTAACGTGCATTCTTCAGCAGGCTTCTAGGCTGGATAGGTCGTTCAAGTTTCATAATAAATGTGAAAAGCAGCGTATTATCAACCTCTGTTTTGCAGATGATTTGTTTCTGTTTGCTCGTGGAGATGTTTATTCAGCTCGGTTTATTATGGAAGCTCTTAATCGTTTCACTAACATGTCGGGCTTGGTCCCTAGTATCCAAAAAAGCACAGCGTTTTTCTGTAATGTTTCTAATAATGTCAAGGATGCTATTTTGGATGTTTTACCATTTGAGGAGGGCTTATTGCCGGTTAGGTATTTGGGTGTTCCTCTTATTTCGACGAGACTTCTTGCTAAAGATTGTAGTGTTTTGGTGGAGAGAGTGGAAAAAAGAATCGCTAATTGGAGGAATAAGCTTCTTTCTTTCGCTGGTCGGCTTCAACTTATTACCTCGGTTTTGGCTTCGATGCATGTTTATTAGTCTTCAGTTTTCATTTTACCCGCTAGTATTATAAAAGATCTGGAGGCAAAAATGTGGAATTTTCTTTGGTCTCAAGAAGCTTCTTTCCATAGAGGAAAAGCAAAAGTTTCTTGGAATGCTATCTGCGTCCCAAAGTATGAAGGTGGGTTGGGAATTAGGAGACTTGGAGATGTTAACAAAGCACTTATGGCGTCTCATGTTTGGAGTGTTTTGGTCAAGAGAAATTCATTATGGGTTGCATGGATTTATTCTTACAGGTTAAAGCAATGTAATTTTTGGAGGTGTAATGAAGTTGCAAACTGTAGCTGGTCTTGGAGGAAGTTACTGCAAATCAGGCCGCTTTTGAGAAGTTATATTTGGTCGAAATTGGGGGATGGTAAAATAACTTCAGCTTGGTTTGATACTTGGAGTAATCTAGGGCCTCTCATAAATTTTTTATCGCCTAGAATGATAAACAATGCAGGTTTTGTGTTACATGCCAAGGTTGCGGATGTTTATTCTGATTATACATGGGCATGGCCGCAGGTTTGGAGGTCTCGGTTTAGTGTTTTGGGTCAGCTGGATAATATCCACTTGCATCCGAATAATGCAGATAGGTTATGCTGGAAAGATGGTGACGATCTTCATGACTTTTCTTCGGCTAGGGTTTGGCATTCTCTTCGTTCTAGGGAGCAAGAGATCGATTGGAGTAATATTGTTTGGTTTAATCAATGTATTCCTAGACACGCGTTCTTAATGTGGCTTATTATGCGTCGAAAGCTCCTCACGCAAGATATTATTTTAAGGTGGGATATCTCAAGACGAAAAAATATGAACATGATGTGTTGTCTCTTGTGCTTCGAAAATGTTGATTCCCATGAGCACCTTTTCTTTGAGTGTAGTTTCTCTACTCAAGTTTGGTGTATGGTCCGAGATAAGGCGGGTATGGCTAATGTTGATCAAAAATGGTCTTCGATTGTCGGTTGGCTAAAGGATCGAGGAAAGTTGAAAAAGGCGGTTGATTATGTTAGTAGGCTCCTGGTTGGGGTGACGGCTTATGTTATTTGGCAAGAGCGTAATGCGAGATTATTCAGAAATCAAACGAGACCCCCGGATACGATACGAGATACAATTCTCAAGACTATTAGATACAAACTAATGGGCGTGAAGTTCAGACAGTGTGCTAATGTGAGGAAGCTGTTGGAAGAGTGGGAGATTGCTGAAGACAAAGTGAACGATGATGGAGGCTAATTATCATGCTTGATAGTTGATTGTGTGATTTCTAGATGAGAGTCTAGTTGTTTTGTTTTTGTTTGTTGGGTGTTTGGCTTACTTACATGGGGCATGTCTCATGTTTGAACTAGTGTGGACGTCTCCTCACTACTTGTTTTTATTTTTGTTAATATATAAAATCACCGGGGTAACCCTTTACCCAAAAAAAAAAAAAAAAAAATATTTTCTTAGGTTGCTTCGGACAAGATTCATTCGAATGACCAAAAACACAACAAGAAGCACATCGATGGGGACTCCATTCATACTCGACATACATAGTCTCCTTTACAAACCCCTCCCCCTCTTGTTCTGGAATAGCTATAGTAATCTCTTCTTTAAACTCATTATCAGCAGAAATTTGATATCAAAACAAAGGGTTTTGATACCCAAGAATAGTTTGGTTGTAAAATACGCATGAATACGCATTTTGACCGAAACTATGACTCGTCACTATGCCTAATCAACGTGGTAATCAGTAGGTATAGTCACAAGGGACTATAACCATCGTGATTACGTTCACGTTGCGAAGTTCAAACGAACTTCGTGTTGACCAAAAATAGGTCAAAGCAGAAAGTCAAACACTGTTTGACTTTCATGCTTGAAATACATGAACAAGCATGAAGGAAACTTACAAAAGGTCCAAGCTATGAAGATTTGAACTCAAAATACTAAGGTATGAAGCTTGAGAGCTTCAACATAGAGCAAAATGAGAACAAAGGTGTGAAGAAGATGAAGTGAAAATGGTGGGTTTATATAGAGTTTGAAGAACCGTTAGGATCGTTTCTCGATAATTGAGCTTCGATCTGGACGGTACACATAAGGCACATGGTTTTGGAATACTAGGGGTGCCCAAAAACCATCACATGGTATTGCAAAAGTTACAATAAAGACCCTAAACTTCAAGTTAAAGGCTGAAAATAACCCTTCTGTTGCTGAAACATGTTTTCTGCCCAGATAGGGTGGTGGCGTGCCACCACAGCAAGCCCAGATAGTGGTGCCATGACGCCACCACATGCCCAGTTTCAGAAAGTTTCGAATATTGACAGTTTTGGTCCGTGCAACACTATTAAGCCATTTTTGACTCGTTTAAACCCCGTTAACCCATTTTCAAGGCTCTACAAAGATGTTAAAGCATAGGGAACATGAAATATGCACAAAAACATCTCGGATTTCGGTTCATTTGGTCGTACGGTTGCGTTATTCGGTTAATTACGACGAAAACTCGAACGGATGCAAAAACGATCCAAATTAAGCGACGAATGGTATTTTTGCATCCCAATCATTAAAATAAGATATTCTATTGATTACAAAAATTTTTGGGATGTCCGGATATGTTCAGAACGTAAGATATGAGCGAAAATGCAAACTTATGCACTTTTGACGCTTTTAGTCCCTATTGATCAAAAAGTTTATTTTCGCATACCAAACCCCTCAAAGCCTATTTCTAAGCTATGTAAAGGATATTTAGGTTATGTTTAACTTATGATCATGTTCCGGAATGTTCGTTACTGTACAAATTGGCATAGTTTCGCAGTTTGACGTAAATAGTCCCTGCGATCGAATAAACTTGATTTTGCCACACCAAAGCCTTCAAAACTTATTTCTAAGTTATGTAAATGTTATTTAAGGTATGTTAAGAATATATTGATGTTTCAGAGTGTTTGTCGCATTAAACTAATTGCGTTTACGCATCAGTTTGCGTATAACTTTCCAGAAAACGATGTAGAGTTTGAAATTGAACAAAAATCAAAACATGCAGAATGTCAAACATAAATAAACAAACATTGGGGTCAAATCACATTTTTTATTGATAATTGAACTATTCAGAGTTTGTACAATGATTACAAGCGCAGATGTCACAAGTTTCTTTTGCAAGGAACACGGTTCCTTGATCGTCGGTATCGTATGGGATATGTCGTTCATACATGTAACCACATTTGTACATCGTAATGTAAATAAAAGATTTATTTATAAACCAAAAACAACCGTTTCATAGAACTTGATAGCAAAAGAAAATAATACATAAGGTTCGATTGTTTCTAAACAGCATCGTCTTCCAGTCAGCTGAATGCTCATCCTTGTGCTGGATTTGCATTAGCAAGTTTTGGGCAATTGTTTCGGAAATGGCCCATCTCGCCACAATTAGAGCAAGAACCTGGTGGAAAACGAGCTTGAGCAGGATTGTTGTCAGCTTGATTTGGTGCAGCTGCAACTCGACAAACCCTAGCTGTATGACCAGTAAGTCCATAATTTAGGCATTTGCGGCATTTCACAATGGCATGATGATGAATGTTACATTGGTTGCACATAGGTGCAGTCCCATTGTATGGCTTCTTAGCAGGGGGTTGAGCCAGTTGGTTAGGGACAACTTGATCATTTTGAGCAACCACGGCGAAGTTTTGGGAAGCCTTACGCTTCTTTGACTTCTTAGAGGATTCAGTCTGCTTATCATTTGGTTTCGCTTCATCGGTGGGTTTCTTGTCGCCTTTTTGGAAAAGTTTACCTTTCCTGATCTGAGATTCAATCAGGGTAGAGGATAGCTCAATGGCCTGTCTAACTGTAGTAGGGTTGCTACCAGTAATAATGTCTTGTACTGAGTCATGTGACACCCGACTTTTCAGGTCTTACCGTACAATTGTAACACGTGTTGTGAATAGATAAAAGGACATATTTATCTGATTATGATGTTTAAATGTGAAATTTAATGTGTTGGTAAATTTAAACTTTGGTAAAAATTATGTTGGCAACGGTAAGATAAACGCTTATCGCGTAACGAGTAAAATGCGAAACGAACGTCGGTGACCACCCGATCAGTGTTAAAATCCTAAAAATAGTTTATTATGATTAAAATAATTATTTCAATCATATTCGTGAGGAAAAATAAATTAAAAGCTAAGAAACTCTATTTTTCGAGTTTAAGCGCGTACCGCGCGATGCAGCGCGTATACCGACAGAATATTGTCAATACAGCCTGTCAAGGCAACTGATAATCATTTTAATAATATTTTGATGAGTTTATTACTATAGAATGGTAAAAATAAATTAAAACGCTTAAATTCCTATTTTTACGATTTTAAGCGCGTACCACGCAGCACAGCGCGCATACTGCCACGTATCACATCAAAAAGGACACAGGGTCACCCTACCCTTGTCCAATAAGTATATCAGTGTATCAAAATTTCGTAGTCAGATGTGGTCTTCAAAAGTGTGACAACCCTCACTAAACCAGGTATCCGTACGACTTAATTAATAATTAATTACTGCTTAATTACTGTGCTTACTTGAACTTGTGGACAAACTGCTACTTGAATACTGATACATGTACTCACTTGCATCATACTTTACTTGCTGTCACTCCATGTTTTGCTTACAGCACCTTTGTGACAACCTTGATGCACCAAAAGCACAGTAGCACAATGAACGGATAACCTATTTAACGTGCTGTCATAACAAGCACCAGGCAGGTACTGCCTCTAAGGCCTGTAAGAGCCTGAGATAATTTGCTACACTAGTGGTGAGTGTAGGGATATAAGGGTTGTAGAACTGCGTCACTAGGAATAAGTTACAGTGACCGGATGTGCCTAAAACGTACTCTAAGTACAAAATTCAGCATTTAGCTAACTAATAAAGTGCCAAAACATGAGAAAAATGTTACTAGACACTTTCCAAAGTGTCGGGAATAAGTTGTGTCACTAAAAATAATAATAACGACACTTTAAAGCTTTGTTAAGCACTTTAACGGATCACTATCCAACCGAACAACCGGACTTTACCCGGAACATAAAAATATTGCCAACAACATTGTTTTTCCTTTTCTGAGCCAGTTAGGGTCCCCGAATACCCTAACACCCGTCACAACTTACTACACACTAGTAACCGGGTTAATCCCTAAACTAACTTAACTTAACTTAACTAATGTCCTAACTACATGGTTGAGATTGAACCAGGACCCCCCCTCCTAGCCGAACTCGTCCCCAAGGGGACACCTTTGTCCTTTACTTGATTTTAATAATCATGTTTGTCTAATATCAATTAGACATAAGAACCATTGGTTAATGAACTCAAAATTGCCTATAAGATCAAGACTAAGCACAACATAACATTCTCACCACAAAACTCTCTCTCCCTCTCCTTGCTAAACTCACGGCCGAACACCCCCACAACCATCCATCCATTTTCGGTTTTAATCTTGCAAGTTCCAAGGGTATACAAGTGTTAAGGATCTCACATAAGGAAGCTTGGTGCGTTCGGAACGCGAAGGACCTCACCCTATTGCTTTTATCCACGCATTTTTTCGACTAGTTTCTTCCCTAGCCTCGAGCTAGTAGTAAGTTGCTATAAACACACTCTTGATCTATTTTAAAGTGGTTAAAAAGAACTTTGTTGGTTAAAATCTATGAACATACAAGAAGACATGCTAAAAGTTTACTAAAATATTAAAAATGTTGGATAAAAGCTATGATGTGGTGTAAATCTTGTAAGACTTGTCTTGTTATAATTATTTAGTGCCGATCTATGTTGTGGTAGCTCGGATCATCATCTAACCCGGATTAGTCGTGATCATGGATCATGACATAGAGTTTGTTTAAGTGTACAAAGGGTTAAATGATGAAACTCTACCACACACTAAACATGAACTTGTGTAAAATCGACTTTACTTACGAAATAGTGTTTAAAACTAGTAGATCTACGGATCTACAAGCGGTATTTTCAAAGGACCAAGTGTCAAGGAAATCTTATTTTCTAAAACCGGATCTTACATGAACAAGGATGATTTTAGCAAACACACAAGTGTGTAAATACTTGTGTAACACTAAGTTTCGACAAAGAACTAGTATTGTTAAATTCTACAAGAAGTTGTAAAGATGAAATTCCTTTAAAAACGAGACTTTCAAGAAACAAAGTTGATTTATATAAAGATCCACTAAAAGTAATGGGATTTACTACATATTTTTGGGTAAACCACAAGTTCATGTATTTCTGGGATTATATCTATTTTGACTAGTTTGATGCTTTGGATATTGTTTTGGTTGAATGAGAAAATTGTTGATTTGAATTATAAAAGAAAATGATACGCTTGAAAGCGTGGCCACCTCCAGTTACAGGGGAAACTCTGGCGAAATTTTTCTAAAAACCTAACACTTGGGAATATTTTCACTACAAGTGTTGTAAATATATTTTTGACTTGTTTTCAAAACGTAAATTTCGCCATGACTTTATTTACAAAATATCGGAGGCGGGATCTTCACAAAATGAAACGGGGTAAATATATATTTGATATATATATTTTTCATAAGCGTCACTTGTAAAATGTTTATGATTATTTTGTGAAATATACGAATATTATTTTTAGAGTAAACATAATATTACTAAGTACAAATGATTCCAAAAATAATACATACGCTTTCATAATTAATAATAAGTTACAACGGTATAATTATTACCACCCGATCTTTAAAACGTAACTTACGCATTTTAAGAAAATATTTATGAGCGCGTATTTTTGTCAAAGTATTATCTTGGGAAGAATATTTATATTTTTGGAGTAAGAAATAAAATATATTAAGTGAGACTTAATAATGTATTTCGAATTTTACGAACACACATGTATTGAATCCCCCATCCTTGGGAAGGAGAATAATTACCAAGTATTTACAAAAATATAAACACGAAATAGTTGTCTAACTATTTCCCAAAAACTTAAACCTTAAGCTAAGGCACGGCCGTCCGTCTAATAGATTTAGTACGTGTAGGTCGTCGCACAGCAGCTTGATCAGGAGATATACTTGGTAGAGACGCACCACTGTGAGTTCATGTCCCCCTTTTCTCTAACTGTTTTCTGTTTTCTAAACTGCGGGGGTGAAATACATGTTACTATGATTACGAATAATTCTTACATGGTATGGTTAGCGTAAGGAGGGTTATTATTCAGATCATGTGAGTGGGTAGGCGGAAACTTGAGGCCATTAATCCTCAGGGTAGGACCGAGGGGCAGGAGCGGTAGATCTATCTGGGTGTAGCGAGCCCAGCCCCAGGCCCAAACAGAACGGACCTCGGGGTGACTTTGTACCCAACACATAAATCTGCTAGGTTTGAGTCTTCCTACTTGCACTTCACACATATCAATGGCCTTGCAAACCATTGGTGATCTCTTTTTCCTTATTTGCTACATACCAGGGTTTTTATACATACAAAGGTTTACTTACTCACTTACACATGAACTCGCTCAACATTATTGTTGATTTTTCAACTTACATGTATTTCAGGGAATTAAAGATCTGGCGCGATATGTTGTGTTTTCCCGCTGCACATGGGTTCCGAGGTCATCCCGGTTTAGGAAATGTGACTTTTTCCTGGACGAGTCACAAATCTTAAACTGCGTTTTATTCATGTTGATGTTTATGTCTTTTAAAACAATGTTTTATGTTATGGTGTTGTAGTCCCTAAGACAATGTTATGTTACTTCGGTTTTAAAACTTAAATCTATGGATGATCTTGCATGGTTTTATTATCATATAGCTTTGTTATGATTAAGCTATGGTATTAAGAAGTCACACCTAATTAACCACGCTTCCGCAAAGCCAGGGTGTGACAGCTTGGTATCAGAGCTCTGATCATAGTGAACTAGGATTCCTTCTCGAGTCTAGACTATGATCACTAGGGCTCTCACGAAAACATTTTTACACTACATACCACTCAAGTCCAGATCCAAAACTTTTTACAAACAAATGTTGAGCACATTTATTTATTATTTATAGGCTCAGTCTGGGAGGCGGAGGCTCGGTCTGGAGGACCGAGGCTCGGTCTAGGAGACCGAGGTAGTTGCCTAGTAGGACTAGGGAGAGCAGTCTGAGAGGCTGGGAGAATAGGCTAGTGGGACTAGGAAGAGCAGTCTGAGAGGCTGGGAGAATAGGCTAGTGGGACTAGGAAGAGCAGTTTGAGAGGCTGGGAGAATTTGGCTAGTAGGACTAGGAAGAGCAGTCTGAGAGGCTGGGAGGCTAGTGGGACTAGGAGAATTATTTGATTGCTTACTTGGTGACTAGTGTGCTTATCTGATTATATGATTGGTTATTTGTACATATTTGTGTTTGTGTTACAGACACCATGGACCCGCCCGGCACAGGTGATTCGGACACCACGGGCCCTAGACCCATAGTATCAGACGACTTAGAGTCTTCAGAGCACGAGGTCCACACATCAGATGTTACCAGCACAGACGAGGACGACTTTCAGCCCTTTGCGCTGCCCGACGCTGTCGATGAGCCCGCTGATGGCCCTTTTGCTGGGTACCTACCACTCGTAGAGATCCCTGCTCCCATACCTTTGGCCGTTTATCCTGCTTACGATATGCTCCTCGACGCCGACGTTGACGACGACGTCGATCTATTTGATCATGAGCCCCTGGAGGACGATGTTGAGGGCGAGGCCCTTCTAGCTGACGGTAGTCTTTTGTTACTCGCAGATGCTCCAGCTGAGGAGTCACCTGCACACTCACCCGCTCCAGACTCCTTCGAGTCTGTGGCCTCCGCACCGTCACACACTCGGAGCGCACATCACTATTCACACGATTCAGATCCTGACAGGGCATCATCTGCTGCATCTGCTCCTAGATTTGCTTTCGATCACGACCTCGATGAGGATTCAGACCCTGTTTTTCCTGGATTTGACCCGGACCGGGAGATAGAGTTCATCCACTTGGATCAGCCTATGGTTGACCCAGTAGACCCTGCATTCGCTGATCATGCAGATTTTGATATGGAGTTCGTTGATCCCGAGCCTGCCATGGCCCTCAAGCCAGTAGCTGCTCCTGACCCAGTGCTTGAGCATGACCCTACTCATGCTGGCATACCTATTGATCCTGTGATTGCTGACCCACCCATTGATGATCACCCTGCTGATGCACCACTACTGGAGGGTGACCATGTTATTGCTGCTGATCATGTTGATCCCCCACTTATCGCTGATATACCTGCTGACCCTCTTGTTGCACCCCATCTTGACCCTATGCCTGTACAGTTTGAAAGAGCACTTTTTGAGGCACAGATTGACCCACGAGATGAGCACGCCCAGCATGGGTGGATTCCTGCGGATGATGAGCTTCCACCTATTCCTCCTCATACCACCGATGCACGTCACGTTGATTTCTCTTTTTCATTTGCACAGTACACACCTCCAGCTCGACCTGGAGAGGGTTCCTCGGCTCGTCCCTTTGGACATGTGCCGACATATATTCCAGTTATGCCACAATCTTCATCTGCTATTCCCCCTGCACCACCATTCTTTGTGCCACCTTTTGATCCAGCCAGCGAGCCGTTTCTCTGGACGTCACCTTCTGTTATGCCATCGACCGACCCCTACCATCCTTTCCATATGGGGTATACTATTGAGGACGTTCTGATGTCGTTTGTTGTCCAGCAGGAGGCACTCACACGGCGCATTTAGGAGCTTGAGAGAGCTCAGCCACCGCCGTGCCAGTGTCAGGGTCAGACCCACCCTGCTTCTTCGCAGCACCCTCGACCATTGTTACCTGACTATGCTGCACGCCTTTTGGCACTTGAGCAGCAGGTTGCTTCTTGGTTGAGTACCCAGAGAGCCATGGAGGAGGACTGGCTCCATTTGCGACGTTTGTTCTACACCCATTTTCCCCCTCCTCCACCACCATCAGTTTAGGGCATCTTTAGTACAGCATGGGTAGACGTTGGTGAGAAGACGGCGATTGCTCCGACCACACAGCATTTTTGGAGACTGCATTCTGATTCTGACTTTTGTTGATCATGTATATGGGATGTATTGACACTGATTTGATATTCTTTTGGACTGGGGTGATGTAGCCCTTAGTCGATGATGATGTATGACACTATTATGTACTTGTACACTCTACCATGTGGTCTCGAGTTTGGCAATACAATCGCAGTATTCTCATCATATGTGATGTTTTGATTGATTATTTATGTTTTATAACATGGGATGTTGTGTGATTGATATGATTATAACATGAGATGTTATGTACTATTACTATCATTATATACGTACGCTTTATTTTGGCCTGACCGACGTGAACCCATCTTTTAGAAGATGCCGCCGAGACGTCAAACGCCGATGCCTACCAATGAGGCAGAACTCCAACAAGTCATCGCTGCTGCCATCGCGCAATACGCCGCCTCGCAAGGAGGACCTAGCGGAAGCAGCTCAAACAACAATGGCAACAACAATCCACCTCATGGTAATACTAAGTCACTAAGACATACCATGACCTAATTGGATATCTCTAGCAAGGATGCTAATGCCATTCATATGTTGTAACGTATGTGCAGGGTGCACCTACAAGCAGTTTCTAGACTGCAAGCCTGTCAACTTTGATGGCACCGGAGGTGCTGTCGCTTTTGTTCGTTGGGCCGAGAAGACTGAATCTATTCTCCGCATGAGCAAATGTGCACCAGACCAGCAAGTCACCTACATTTCTGGGCTATTTCTGGATGGAGCCCTATCTTGGTGGAATTTGCAAGTACAGACACTTGGTGAAGCTGCTGCCTACGCACTAACATGGACCGAACTGAAGGAACTAATGCGCAAAAAGTATTGTTCTCGCGCTGAAATCCAAAGATTGGAAACTGAGTTCTGGCATTTGAAGATGGAAGCTCCGAAGATCGCGGAATATGTTCAGAGGTTTCACGACCTGTCGCATGTGGTACCCTATATGGTCACTCCAGAATTCAAGCGGATTGAACGCTTCATTTGGGGATTAGCTCCTCAAATCATAAGCATGGTGACCTCCTCCAAGCCTGCAACAATTACTGAGGCAATCGATTTGAGCGTAGCTCTCACTGAGGAGGCTATCCGCCTGAACAAGTTTGGTGAGATCGAGACAAAGAAGAAAGAGACTCACGTCGAGTCATCCGGAGGTAACAAACGAAAGTTCTCGAACTTCAAACAAGGCACTAGTGGTGTTGTTAAGAAAGGAGAGCCAAACGCGCCAGCTCAGTTACAGCTGGTGGTGGAAAGAAAGGAAAGGGATATATGGGCACCCAGCCCAAGTGCAACATTTGCCAGCGTCACCATTCTGGCTGATGTGGTTTGAAGGTATGTGAAGCGTGTGGGAAACCAGGCCACTTGAAGGATTCTTGTTGGGCCACTATTGGTCAGGGAGGCCAAGGAGGATTTGGAAACAGAAACAATAACCGGGGTGGAATTGGAAATCGCCCACAAGGAAACAATGGAGGTAATGGGAATCGAGGCAACAATGCGAATCAAGCAGGCGCTGTAAATCATAACCAAAGGAATAACCAAGCTGGAAATGGAGGTGGAAACGGACAAAGACCTGGTTGCTTTAACTGTGGTGATATCGGGCACTTTAAGAGGAACTGCCCAGAGTTGAACCAAGCCCGTGGAAGAGTGTTCAATATCGAAGCGAGGGAAGCGCGCCAGGATCCCAATGTCGTTACTGGTACGTTCCCTATAAACCAACGCTATGCATCCGTTTTATTTGATACTGGTGCCGACTATAGCTTCGTATCGTTAGAATTTAAGAATATGCTTGGGTTAGCCGCTAGTAAGTTAGATATTCCCTACTCAATCGAATTGGCTAATGGGAAGTTAGTAGAAGCCAATGAAGTGATCAGAGGTTGTGCAATCGAGTTGGGAGAACGTGAGTTTACTTTGGATCTACTACCAGTCCAGCTGGGGAGCTTTGACGTGGTAGTAGGAATGGATTGGTTATCGCGCAACAAGGCAGAAATTGTTTGTCACGAAAAGGTCGTTCGTATCCCGACCGAAGATGGTGAAACGATTGTGGTACATGGCGAAAAGCGCGATACGCCATTAAGAATTATCAGCTGCCTCAAAGCGCGAAAGTGTTTGCAAAAAGGGTGTGCTGCCTTCCTGGCACACATTGTAGACAAGAAAGCTGCAGAACCGAAGATCGAAGACATCCCTGTCGTGAGGGAGTATCCGGAAGTCTTCCCGGAGGACTTGCCTGGACTGCCACCTCAGAGGCAAGTGGAGTTTCACATCGATTTAATCCCAGGCGCCGCGCCTGTGGCTAAGGCACCTTATAGACTTGCCCCGTCTGAGATGCAAGAATTGTCGACACAACTTCAAGAGTTGTTAGACAAGGGATTTATCCGACCAAGCTTCTCGCCTTGGGGAGCTCCGGTCCTGTTTGTCAAAAAGAAGGACGGTAGTTTTCGGATGTGCATAGACTACCGGGAGCTGAACAAGCTGACGATCAAGAATAGATATCCTCTGCCAAGAATTGATGATCTGTTTGATCAACTGCAAGGTTCAAGCTTTTACTCAAAGATCGATTTGCGATCTGGATACCATCAGTTAAGGATACAAGAGGAGAGTATCCCGAAGACAGCCTTCAGAACTTGTTATGGACACTACGAGTTCCTTGTTATGCCGTTTGGATTGACAAACGCACCTGCAGTCTTTATGGATTTGATGAATAGAGTTTGCAAGCCGTACTTGGACAAGTTCGTGATTGTGTTTATCGACGACATCTTGATTTATTCAAGGACAAAGGCTGAGCACGAACAGCACCTAAGAGCTATTTTGGAGCTGCTGAAGAAAGAACAGCTAGTATGCCAAATTCTCTAAGTGCGAATTTTGGCTACGTGAAGTCCAATTTCTTGGACATGTGGTAAATGGAGATGGAATCCATGTGGATCCAACCAAGATCGAAGCGATCAAGAATTGGGAAACGCCAAAGACGCCAACCGAGATTCGACAATTCTTGGGTTTGGCTGGCTACTATCGAAGGTTCATTGAGGATTTTTCGAAGATCGCGCAACCATTGACGCTCCTCACCCAGAAAGATAAGAAGTTTGATTGGGGAATCAAACAGGAAGAAGCGTTTCAGCTGTTGAAGGATAAGCTCTGCAATGCGCCAATCCTAGCACTACCGGAAGGTACTGACGATTTCGTGGTATACTGTGACGCCTCGCGTCAAGGATTGGGTTGCGTGATGATGCAACGCCAGAAGGTTATTGCTTACGCATCACGTCAGTTGAAGGTACATGAGAAGAACTATACCACGCACGATTTGGAGCTAGGCGCAGTGATATTTGCTTTAAAGATCTGGAGACACTACCTATATGGTACGAAATGTACAATTTGTACAGATCATAAGAGCCTACAACACATATTCAACCAGAAGGAGTTGAATATGAGACAAAGACGATGGGTTGAGTTGTTAAATGATTACGATTGCGAGATAAAGTATCATCCAGGGAAGGCGAATGTGGTTGCCGACGCCCTAAGTCGAAAAGAGAGGATCAAGCCCATAAGGGTTAGGGCTTTAGAAATGATTATCCAAACCGATCTTTCCTTGCGCATTCGTGCCGCGCAGAAAGAAGCTCTTAAGGAAAGAAATCTTGAAGAAGAATATCTCCGTGGGATGGAGAAGCTATTGGTGCCAAACGAGGAAGGAACGTTATGTTTTGAGAAAAGGATTTGGGTTCCTCTGTTTGGTGGTTTAAGGAAATTTTTTTTGATGAAGCTCACAAATCGCGGTACTCTATCCATCCAGGAGCGGATAAGATGTACCAAGATCTCAAGGATTACTATTGGTGGCCTAGGATGAAGGGCGATGTTGCTGTTTATGTGAGCAAGTGTCTAACGTGTGCTAAGGTGAAAGCGGAATACCAGAAGCCTTCAGGACTTCTGCAACAACCTGAGATTCCCAAATGGAAATGGGAACAAATCTCCATGGATTTTATTACAAAGTTGCCAAGAACGCCAAGAGGTCATGACACTATTTGGGTGATAGTTGACCGCCTAACAAAGTCCGCACACTTTCTGCCAATCAAAGAGAAGGATAACACCAGCAAACTGGCAGAAATATACATGAGAGAGATCATCGCACGTCATGGAGTGCCTCTCTCGATCATCTCTGATAGAGACGGAAGGTTTGTGTCAAGGATATGGCAATCCTTCCAAGAAGCTTTTGGCTCACAATTAAATCTGAGCACGGCATTTCACCCTCAGACCGACGGTCAAAGCAAGCGGACTATTCAGACCTTGGAAGATATGCTGAGAGCATGTGTTATGGATTTGGGCGGTAGCTGGGATAAGCATTTGCCACTGGTCGAATTTTCATACAACAACAGCTACCACACCAGTATTGGAGCCGCGCCATTTGAAGCTCTTTACGGACGCAAGTGTCGATCACCCCTATGCTGGGCTGACGCAGGTGATAGGCAGCTTGTTGGTCCCGAAATCGTCTAAGAGACGACATACAAGATTGCGCAGATTCAAAAACGCATCGAATCAGCTCGCGAAAGACTGAAAGCCTATGCAGATCCAAACCGGAAACATTTGGAATTCCAAGTTGGAGATATGGTTTTATTGAAAGTTTCACCTTGGAAGGGTGTGGCCAGCTTCGGAAAGCGTGGGAAGTTAAATCCGCGTTACATTGGCCCTTTCAGAATTTTGGAAAGAATAGGGCTAGTAGCATACAAGCTGGACTTACCTGCTGAACTGAATGGAGTTCACGATACATTTCATGTATCCAACTTGAAGAAAAGTCCAACTCAAGATACCGTTGTCATTCCCACCGACGAGATTCATGTTGATGACACGCTCCATTTCGTTGAAGAACCTGTTGAGGTTACGGATTGGAAAGTAAACAAGACCCGCCGGAGCAGTGTCAAGCTCGTCAAAGTAATTTGGAATGCCAGACATGGTCCTGAATACACCTGGGAGCGTGAGGACCGGATGAAAGAGAAATACCCCCACCTATTTCCCAAGAACCCTGCTTCTAGAAGCAGAACTTAAAATTTCGGGACGAAATTTTTCTAACGGGGGGAGAATGTGACAACCCTCACTAAACCAGGTATCCGTACGACTTAATTAATAATTAATTACTGCTTAATTACTGTGCTTACTTGAACTTGTGGACAAACTGCTACTTGAATACTGATACATGTACTCACTTGCATCATACTTTACTTGCTGTCACTCCATGTTTTGCTTACAGCACCTTTGTGACAACCTTGATGCACCAAAAGCACAGTAGCACAATGAACGGATAACCTATTAAACGTGCTGTCATAACTAGCACCAGGCAGGTACTGCCTCTAAGGCCTGTAAGAGCCTGAGATAATTTGCTACACTAGTGGTGAGTGTAGGGATATAAGGGTTGTAGAACTGCGTCACTAGGAATAAGTTACAGTGACCGGATGTGCCTAAAACGTACTCTAAGTACAAAATTCAGCATTTAGCTAACTAATAAAGTGCCAAAACATGAGAAAAATGTTACTAGACACTTTCCAAAGTGTCGGGAATAAGTTGTGTCACTAAAAATAATAATAACGACACTTTAAAGCTTTGTTAAGCACTTTAACGGATCACTATCCAACCGAACAACCGGACTTTACCCGGAACATAAAAATATTGCCAACAACATTGTTTTTCCTTTTCTGAGCCAGTTAGGGTCCCCGAATACCCTAACACCCGTCACAACTTACTACACACTAGTAACCGGGTTAATCCCTAAACTAACTTAACTTAACTTAACTAATGTCCTAACTACATGGTTGAGATTGAACCAGGACCCCCCCTCCTAGCCGAACTCGTCCCCAAGGGGACACCTTTGTCCTTTACTTGATTTTACTAATCATGTTTGTCTAATATCAATTAGACATAAGAACCATTGGTTAATGAACTCAAAATTGCCTATAAGATCAAGACTAAGCACAACATAACATTCTCACCACAAAACTCTCTCTCCCTCTCCTTGCTAAACTCACGGCCGAACACCCCCACAACCATCCATCCATTTTCGGTTTTGATCTTGCAAGTTCCAAGGGTATACAAGTGTTAAGGATCTCACATAAGGAAGCTTGGTGCGTTCGGAACGCGAAGGACCTCACCCTATTGCTTTTTTCCACGCATTTTTTCGACTAGTTTCTTCCCTAGCCTCGAGCTAGTAGTAAGTTGCTATAAACACACTCTTGATCTATTTTAAAGTGGTTAAAAAGAACTTTGTCGGTTAAAATCTATGAACATACAAGAAGACATGCTAAAAGTTTACTAAAATATTAAAAATGTTGGATAAAAGCTATGATGTGGTGTAAATCTTGTAAGACTTGTCTTGTTATAATTATTTAGTGCCGATCTATGTTGTGGTAGCTCGGATCATCATCTAACCCGGATTAGTCGTGATCATGGATCATGACATAGAGTTTGTTTAAGTGTACAAAGGGTTAAATGATGAAACTCTACCACACACTAAACATGAACTTGTGTAAAATCGACTTTACTTACGAAATAGTGTTTAAAACTAGTAGATCTACGGATCTACAAGCGGTATTTTCAAAGGACCAAGTGTCAAGGAAATCTTATTTTCTAAAACCGGATCTTACATGAACAAGGATGATTTTAGCAAACACACAAGTGTGTAAATACTTGTGTAACACTAAGTTTCGACAAAGAACTAGTATTGTTAAATTCTACAAGAAGTTGTAAAGATGAAATTCCTTTAAAAACGAGACTTTCAAGAAACAAAGTTGATTTATATAAAGATCCACTAAAAGTAATGGGATTTACTACATATTTTTGGGTAAACCACAAGTTCATGTATTTCTGCGATTATATCTATTTTGACTAGTTTGATGCTTTGGATATTGTTTTGGTTGAATGAGAAAATTGTTGATTTGAATTATAAAAGAAAATGATACGCTTGAAAGCGTGGCCACCTCCAGTTACAGGGGAAACTCTGGCGAAATTTTTCTAAAAACCTAACACTTGGGAATATTTTCACTACAAGTGTTGTAAATATATTTTTGACTTGTTTTCAAAACGTAAATTTCGCCATGACTTTATTTACAAAATATCGGAGGCGGGATCTTCACAAAATGAAACGGGGTAAATATATATTTGATATATATATTTTTCATAAGCGTCACTTGTAAAATGTTTATGATTATTTTGTGAAATATACGAATATTATTTTTAGAGTAAACATAATATTACTAAGTACAAATGATTCCAAAAATAATACATACGCTTTCATAATTAATAATAAGTTACAACGGTATAATTATTACCACCCGATCTTTAAAACGTAACTTACGCATTTTAAGAAAATATTTATGAGCGCGAATTTTTGTCAAAGTATTATCTTGGGAAGAATATTTATATTTTTGGAGTAAGAAATAAAATATATTAAGTGAGACTTAATAATGTATTTCGAATTTTACGAACACACATGTATTGAATCCCCCATCCTTGGGAAGGAGAATAATTACCAAGTATTTACAAAAATATAAACACGAAATAGTTGTCTAACTATTTCCCAAAAACTTAAAACTTAAGCTAAGGCACGGCCGTCCGTCTAATAGATTTAGTACGTGTAGGTCGTCGCACAGCTGCTTGATCAGGATATATACTTGGTAGAGACGCACCACTGTGAGTTCATGTCCCCCTTTTCTCTAACTGTTTTCAGTTTTCTAAACTGCGGGGGTGAAATACATGTTACTATGATTACGAATAATTCTTACATGGTATGGTTAGCGTAAGGAGGGTTATTATTCAAATCATGTGAGTGGGTAGGCGGAAACTTGAGGCCATTAATCCTCAGGGTAGGACCGAGGGGCAGGAGCGGTAGATCTATCTGGGTGTAGCGAGCCCAGCCCCAGGCCCAAACAGAACGGACCTCGGGGTGACTTTGTACCCAACGCATAAATCTGCTAGGTTTGAGTCTTCCTACTTGCACTTCACACATATCAATGGCCTTGCAAACCATTGGTGATCTCTTTTTCCTTATTTGCTACATACCAGGGTTTTTATACATACAAAGGTTTACTTACTCACTTACACATGAACTCGCTCAACATTATTGTTGATTTTTCAACTTACATGTATTTCAGGGAATTAAAGATCTGGCGCGGTATGTTGTGTTTTCCCGCTGCACATGGGTTCCGAGGTCATCCCGGTTTAGGAAATGTGACTTTTTCCTGGACGAGTCACAAATCTTAAACTGTGTTTTATTCATGTTGATGTTTATGTCTTTTAAAACAATGTTTTATGTTATGGTGTTGTAGTCCCTAAGACAATGTTATGTTACTTCGGTTTTAAAACTTAAATCTATGGATGATCTTGCATGGTTTTATTATCATATAGCTTTATTATGATTAAGCTATGGTATTAAGAAGTCACACCAAATTAACCACGCTTTCGCAAAGCCAGGGTGTGACAGCTTGGTATCAGAGCTCTGATCATAGCGAACTAGGATTCCTTCTCGAGTTTAGACTATGATCACTAGGGCTCTCACGAAAACATTTTTACACAACATACCACTCAAGTCCAGATCCAAAACTTTTTACAAACAAATGTTGAGCACATTTATTTATTATTTATAGGCTCAGTCTGGGAGGCTGAGGCTCGGTCTGGAGGACCGAGGCTCGGTCTAAGAGACCGAGGTAGTTGCCTAGTAGGACTAGGGAGAGCAGTCTGAGATGCTGGGAGAATAGGCTAGTGGGACTAGGAAGAGCAGTCTGAGAGGCTGGGAGAATAGGCTAGTGGGCTAGGAAGAGCAGTATGAGAGGCTGGGAGAATTTGGCTAGTAGGACTAGGAAGAGCAGTCTGAGAGGCTGGGAGGCTAGTGGGACTAGGAGAATTATTTGATTGCTTACTTGGTGACTAATGTGCTTATCTGATTATATGATTGGTTATTTGTACATAGTTGTGTTTGTGTTACAGACACCATGGACCCGCCCGGCACAGGTGATTCGGACACCACGGGCCCTAGACCCATAGTATCAGACGACTTAGAGTCTTCAGAGCACAAAAAGGAATCTTTGATAAATGTGGAGGACCAAAGTATACTGGCAATAGACAGGGTGGAGGACGTGGTGTCAGCTCAAGCTCCAAAACTCTGCGACTCGTATCCCCAACTGTAGCTGATGTTACAGGAGCAACTCATCCCGTGTGTAGCCTCCATAATGTGAGGGGTGGTAAGGGTCTAAAATCAGCATAGTGTATGATAGGAACCATCGAAATGGCTCGTCCAGCGGTGTAGAGGTGAAAGTAGCAGACGGTGTGGCCTGTGAGGTCGGGGAAAATGCTGTTGTAGCAAAAAGGATCGTCATGCGGGTGCTGACCTGGAGTACCCTTCCGGGATGCGGGTATGTCCTGAAGGAAAGCAATAGGCATGTCGGCGCAATGGACGTCGGTCTCCATAGGAGCAACATCAGCGGGTGCAGGTGCGGGAAAAATCGTCTCAACCAGAAAGGAGATCATCAGGTGCAGGTACTGGGTCAGGTATAAGAGGTGCAATGTCTGGTAGGCCAAAAGAAATAGGGTCATGATCAAGCAAGGGTGCAGGATCAGCAGGTGCCACATCAAGCTGACGCAAAAGGAACAGGAGCTGGCTCAGGAGTAGGGTCTGGGTCACGTAAGGGTGTGGCATCTCGAGCAGGTGGTAGTGCAGTAGTCATAGCGACATCGTCGTCCGAGTCAGTAGTAGAAAGCTGTAATGTCACACCCTGGCTTTGCGGAAGCGTGGTTAATTTGGTGTGACTTCTTAATACCATAGCTTAACCATAACAAAGCTATATGAAATAAAATCATGCAAGATCATCCATTTAATTAAGTTTTGGAAACCAAATACAACAACATTGTCTTAACGAAAACACATCCTAACGACATTGTTCAACAACACAAACATCAACATGACATAAACACAGTTTAAGGACTGTGACTTGTCCAGGAAAGAGTCACATTCCCCAAACCCGGATGACCTCGTAACTAGTGCAGCGGGAAAACGTGTCATACCGCGCCAGATTCTTTAATTTCCTGAAATACATGTAAGTTGAAAAATCAACAATAATGTTGAGCGAGTTCATGTGTAAGTGAGTAAATAAACCTTTGTGAGTATAAAAATAGTCTTGGTATGTAGCAAATAAGGGAATTGAGATCACCAATGGTTTGCAAGGCCACTGATATATGTGAAGTGCAAATAGGGAGACTCAAACCTAGCAGATTTCGCCACGGCATTAGTATGTGGACAAAGTCACCCCGAGGTCCGTTTCTAGTTTGGCCTGGGGCTGGGCTCGCTACACCCAGATAGATCTACCGTTCCTGTCCCTCGGTCCTGCCATGAGGACTAATGGCCTCATATTGCTCCTACCCACTCACATGATCTAAGTAGTAAACCTCCTTACGCTAACCATACCATGTATAAAGTACTTGTAATCAAAGTAACATGTATTTCACCCCCGCAGTTAAGAAAACTGAAAACAGTTAGAGAAAAGGGGGACATGAACTCACAGTGGTGCGTCTCTACCAAGTATGCCTCCAAATCAATCAGCTGTGTGACGACCTACACGTACTAATTCTATTAGACGGATGGCCGTGCCTTAGCTTTATGGTTTAAGTTTTTGGGAAATAGTTAGGCAACTATTTCGTGTTTACATTCTGTATATATACTTGGTAGTTATTTTCCTTCCCAAGGATGGGGGATTTAATACACGTGCGTTCGTATAATTCGGATTACACTATTAAGTCTCACTTAATATATCTTATTTCTAATTCCAAAATATAAATATTCTTCTCAAAAATATTATATTTTAATACATGTGATTTTCCCAAAATAATACTTAGTAATATTATTTTTTTTTATTCTAAAAATAATATTTACGTAGTTCACAAAATAATCATAAACACTTATACAAGTGATGTTGTGAAAAATATATACTAGATATATTTATGTATCACGTTTTATTTTGTGAAATCCCACCTCCGATATTTTGTAAATAAAGTCGTGGCGAAATCTATAATTTGAAAACAAGTCAAAATGTGTTTCTAACACTTATAGTGAAAATATTTCTAAGTGTTAGGCTTTTGGAAAAATTTCGCCAGAGTTTCCTCTGTAACTGGAGGCGGCCACGCTTTCAAGCGTATCATTTTCTTTTATAAATCAAACCAACAATTTTCTTATGCAATCAAAACAATGTTCAAACCACAAACTAGTCAAAATATGTATATAAATCGCATAAATTTCATGAACTTGTGATTTATCCAAACTATGAAGTAAATCTCATTACTTTTAGTGGATCTTTATATAAAACAATCCGATTTTGTAAAAACCTCGTTTTTAAAGAAAATAAACTTCCACAACTTCTTGTCAACATTTACAAGAATAGTTATTTTGTCGAAACTTTGTGTTACACAAGTGTTTACACACTTGTGTGTTCTAAAAACCATTCGTGTTAGTGTAAGGTCCGTCTTTAGAAAACATGATTTCTTTGATACTTGGTTCTTTGAAAATACCGCTTGTAGATCCATAGATCTACTAGTTTTAAACACTATTTCACAAGTAAAATCGCTTTTACACAAGTTCATGATTCGTGTGTGGTAGAGTTTCACCCTTTAACCCTTGTTACATTCCGAACAACCTTATGTCATGATCCAAGGTCATGTCCAATCCGGGTTAAATGATGATCCGAGCCACCAACAATAGATCGGGTCCAAATACTCACACAAATCAAATACTACAAGTTTTACACAACATATGAGCTTTTAACCATCACTTTTAGTGTTTTAAGTAGACTTTTAAGCTTCAACTTGTATGTTCACGAGTTTTAACCGTTACAAATCATATTAACCACTTTAAAATAGTTCGAGAAGGTGATTCAAGCAACTTACCACTAGCTCGAGGCTAGTGAAGAATCTAGACGTAAATCGGGTGGATAAAAGCAAGAGAGTGAGGTCCTTCAAGCTCCGAGTGCACCAAGACTCCTTATATATTCGATCCTTGATGCTAGAATGATCTTGGAATGTGATGATGGAAGCCGAAAATATGATGGATGGATATAGGGGGGTTCAGCCGAAGCCTTTGAGAGAGAGAGAGAGAAAGTTGTGTTGTTGATTTGTGAAGTGTAAATGATCATGTGTGTTAAGCCATGAACTTATAGACAAATCACAAGATTATTAACCAAAGGATTTAGTGCCTCCTAGATATTAAGCACAAGAGATTAAACAAATCAACAAAGGACAAGTGTGTCCCCTCTAGTTGGGGGACGGTTAGTGAGGGGGGGGGGGGGGTTCTAGTCCATTTCCAACTAGTAGTTAGGTAAATTAGTTAGGTTAAGTAAGTTAGTTAAGTGCTTAACCCGGTTAGTGGTGTGTCATGCGTTACAATGAGTGTTAGGGTATTCAGGGACCCTAACTGGCTCAGAAAAAGATAAATAATGAAAATAGCAATATTTTCTGTTCCGGGTATAGTCCGGTTGTTCGGTTGGATAGTAATTCGTTAAAGTGCTTAACAAAGCTTTAAAGTGTCGTTAATGCCCTTTTTAGTGACACAACTCATTTCTGACACTTTGGAAAGTGTCTAGTAATATTGTCCTCATGTTTTGGCACTTTATTAGTTAGCTAAAAGCTTAATTGTTATGTAAAGTGCTGAATTTTGTACTTAGAGTACGTTTTAGGCACATCCAGTCATTGTAACTTATTCCTAGAGACGCAGTTCTACAATCCTTGTATCCCTACACTCACCACTAGTGTAGCAAATTATCTCAGGCTCTTACAGGCCTTAGAGGCAGTACCTGCCTGGTGCTAGTTTTGACAGCACGTTCAATAGGTTATCCGTTTATAGTGCTACTGTGCTTTTTGTGCATCATGTGTGTCACTAAGGTTCAACATGTAAATAATGTAGTGACGGTAAGTAAAGTATGATGCAGGTAAGTACATGTATCAGTATTCAAGTAGCAGTTCATCAGTAATCTCAAACAAGCACAGTAATTAGGCAGTAATTAATTGTTAATTAAGTCGTACGGATACCTGGTTTAGTGAGGGTTGTCACATTCTCCCCCCGTTAAATAAATTTCGTCCCGAAATTTAAGTTCTGCTACTAGATGCAGGGTTCTTAGGAAATAAGTGGGGGTATTTCTCTTTCATCCGGTCCTCGCGCTCCCAGGTGTATTCAGGACCTTGTCTGGCATTCCAACGAACTTTGACGAGCTTGACACTGCTCCGGCGGGTCTTGTTTACTTTCCAATCCGTGACCTCAACTGGTTCTTCAACGAAATGGAGCGTGTCGTCAACATGGATCTCGTCGATGGGAATGGCAATGGTATCTTGAGTTAGACTCTTCTTCAGGTTGGATACATGAAATGTATCGTGAACACCATTCAGTTCAGCAGGTAAATCCAAGTTGTATGCTACTAGTCCTATTCTTTCCAAAATTCTGAAAGGACCAATGTAGCGCGGATTTAACTTCCCACGCTTTTCGAAGCGTGCCACACCCTTCCAGGGTGAAACCCTCAATAACACCATCTCTCCCACTTGAAATTCCAAGTGTTTCCGGTTTGGATCTGCATAGGCTTTCTGTCTATGGCGAGCTGCTTCGATGCGTTTTAGAATCTGCGCAATTTTGTCTGTCGTCTCTTGGACGATTTCGGGACCAGCAAGCTGCCTATCACCTGCGTCAGCCCAGCATAGGGGTGATCGGAACTTGCATCCGTAAAGGGCTTCAAATGGCGTGACACCAATACTGGTGTGGTAGCTGTTGTTGTATGACGCTGTGATGTACTTGTACGCTTACTATGTGGTCTCAATATATGGCAATCGCAGTATTCTCATCATACTTGATGCTTGATTTGATTATTTATATTTTATGACATGGGATGTTGTGTGATTGATGTTTGTAACATGGGATGTTGTGTGATTGATATGATTATAACATGAGATGTTATGTACTATTACTATCATTATATACGTACGCTACATTATGACCTGACTTACGTATTATAACATGGGATCTTTACTATGGCCTGACCAACGTAACCCATCTTTTAGAAGATGCCGCCGAGACGTGAGACACGCATGCCTACCAATGAGGCAGAACTCCAACAAGTCATCGCTGCTGCCATCGCACAATACGCCGCTTCGCAAGGAGGACCCAGCGGAAGCAGCTCAAACAACAATGGCAACAATAATCCACCTCATGGTGATACTAAGTCATTTAGACCTACCATGACCTAATTGGATATCTATAGCAAAGATGCTAATGCTGTTCACGTGTTGCAATGTATGTGCAGGGTGCACCTACAAGCAGTTTCTAGACTGCAAACCGGTCAACTTTGATGGCACAGGAGGTGCTGTCGCCTTTGTTCGTTGGGCTGAGAAAACTGAATCTGTTCTTCGCATGAGCAAATGCGCACTAGATCAGCAAGTCACCCATATCTCAGGGCTATTCTTGGATGGAGCCCTCTCTTGGTGGAATTTGCAAGTACAGACACTTGGTGAAGCTGCTGCCTACGCGCTAACCTGGACCGAACTGAAGGAACTTATGCGCAAAAAGTACTGCTCCCGCGCGGAAATCCAAAGATTGGAAACCGAGTTCTGGCATTTGAAAATGGAAGGTCCAAAGATCCCAGAATACGTTCAAAGGTTCCATGACTTATCACATGTGGTACCCTACATGGTCACTCCGGAGTTCAAGCGAATTGAACGTTTCATTTGGGGATTAGCTCCTCAAATCATAAGCATGGTGACCTCATCCAAGCCTGCGACAATTACTGAGGCAATTGATTTGAGCGTGGCTCACAGAGGAGGCCATTCGCCTGAACAAGTTTGATGATGCTGAGCCCAAGAAGAAAGAGACTCACGTCGAGTCATCAGGAGGTAACAAATGGAAGTTCTCAAACTTCAAGCAGGGCGCCAGTGTGGTGGTTAAGAAAGGAGGATCAGGCACGCCAGCTCAGGTTACAGCTGGTAGTGGAAAGAAAGGAAAAGGATATCAGGGCACCCAGCCCAAGTGTAATACCTGTCAACGCCACCATACGGGCCTTTGTAGTGTGAAAGTATGCGAAGCATGTGGAAAGCCGGGCCACTTGAAGGATTCTTGTTGGGCTAGTGCTGGCCGGGGAGGCCAAGGAGGATTTGGGAATAGAAATAATAATCGTGGTGGTAATGGAAATCGCCCACAAGTAAACAATGGAGGAAACGGGAATCGAGGCAACAATGCTAATCAAGCGGGCGCCGTGAATCATAACCAAAACAACTACCAAGCTGGAAATGGAGGTGGGAACGGGCAAAGACTTGGATGCTTTAACTGCGGTGATATCGGGCACTTTAAAAGGAACTGCCCAGAGTTGAACCAAGCCCGTGGAAGAGTGTTCCATATTGAAGCAAGGGAAGCGTGCCAGGATCCCAACGTTGTCACTGGTACGTTCCCTGTAAACCAACGCTATGCATCCGTTTTATTTGATACTGGCGCCGATTATAGCTTCGTGTCGTTAGAGTTTAAGAATATGCTTGGTTTAGCCGCTAATAAGTTAGATATTCCGTACTCAATCGAATTGGCCAATGGGAAGTTAGTAGAAGCCAATGAAGTTGTTAGAGGCTGTGTGATCGAATTGGGAGAGCGTGAGTTTACTTTGGATCTACTACCAGTCCAGCTGGGGAGCTTTGACGTAGTAGTAGGAATGGATTGGTTATCAAGCAACAAGGCAGAAATTGTTTGTCACGAAAAGGTCGTTCGTATCCCAACCGAAGATGGCGAAACAATTGTGGTTCACGGGGAGAAGTGTGATACGCCGTTAAGAATTATCAGCTGCCTGAAAGCACGGAAGTGTTTGCAAAAAGGGTGTGCTGCCTTCCTGGCACACATTGTAGACAAGAAAGCTGCAGAACCGAAGATCGAAGACATCCCTGTCGTGAGGGAATATCCAGAAGTCTTCCCAGAGGACTTACCTGGACTGGCACCTCAGAGACAAGTAGAGTTCCGCATTGACTTAGTTCCAGGCGCCGCGCCTGTGGCTAAGGCACCTTATAGATTTGCTCCGTCTGAGATGCAGGAACTGTCGACACAACTTCAAGAGTTGTTAGACAAGGGATTTATCCGACCAAGCTTCTCGCCTTGGGGAGCTCCAGTTTTGTTTGTCAAGAAGAAGGACGGTAGTTTTCGTATGTGTATTGACTACAGAGAATTGAACAAGCTGACGATCAAGAATAGATACCCTCTGTCAAGAATTGATGATCTGTTTGACCAACTGTAAGGTTCAAGCTTTTACTCAAAGATCGATTTGCAATCTGGATACCATCAGTTAAGGATACAGGAGGAGAGTATCCCGAAGACAGCCTTCAGAACTCGTTATGGACACTACGAGTTCCTTGTTATGCCGTTTGGTTTGACAAACGCACCTGCAGTCTTTATGGACTTGATGAATAGAGTTTTCAAGCCGTACTTGGACAAGTTCGTGATTGTGTTTATCGACGACATCTTGATTTATTCAAGAACAAAGGCTGAGCACGAACAACATTTAAGAGCTATTTTGGAGTTGCTGAAGAAGGAACAGTTGTATGCCCAGTTCTCTAAGTGCGAGTTTTGGCTACGTGAAGTCCAATTTCTTGGACATGTGGTTAATGGAAATGGAATCCATGTTGATCCCACAAAGATCGAAGCGATCAAGAATTGGGAAACGCCTAAGACGCCAACCGAGATTCGACAATTCTTGGGTTTGGCTGGCTATTATCGAAGGTTCATTGAGGATTTTTCGAAGATCGCTCAACCATTGACGCTCCTCACGCAGAAAGATAAGAAGTTTGATTGGGAAATCAAACAGGAAGAAGCGTTCCAGATATTGAAGGATAAGCTCTGCAATGCGCCAATCTTAGCACTACCGGAAGGTACAGATGATTTTGTGGTATACTGTGACGCCTCACGTCAAGGATTGGGTTGTGTGTTGATGCAACGCCAAAAGGTTATTGCTTACGCATCACGTCAATTGAAAGTGCACGAAAAGAACTATACCACACATGATTTGGAACTTGGCGCAGTGGTATTTGCATTGAAGATCTGGAGACACTACCTATATGGTACGAAGTGTACAATTTTTACAGATCATAAGAGCCTACAACACATATTCAACCAGAAGGAGCTGAATATGAGGCAAAGACGATGGGTTGAGTTGCTGAACGATTACGACTGCGAGATAAAGTATCATCCAGGGAAGGCGAATGTGGTCGCCGATGCCCTAAGTCGAAAGGAGAGGATCAAGCCCAAAAGGGTTAGGGCTTTAGAAATGATTATCCGAACCGATCTTTCCTTGCGCATTCGTGCTGCGCAGAAAGAAGCTCTCAAGGAAGGAAACCTTGAAGAAGAATATCTCCGTGGGATGGAGAAGCTTTTGGTGCCAAACGAGGAAGGAACGTTATGTTTTGAGAAAAAGATTTGGATTCCTCTGTTTGGAGGTTTAAAGAAGGTTATTTTCGATGAAGCTCACAAATCACGGTACTCTATCCATCCAGGAGCGGATAAGATGTACCAGGATCTCAAAGATTATTATTGGTGGCCTAGGATGAAAGGCGATGTTGCTGTTTATGTGAGCAAATGTCTAACGTGCGCTAAGGTGAAAGCGGAATACCAGAAGCCTTCAGGACTTCTGCAACAACCTGAGATTCCCAAGTGGAAGTGGGAACAAATCTCAATGGATTTTATTACAAAGTTGCCAAGAACGCCAAGAGGTCATGACACTATCTGGGTGATAGTTGACCGCCTAACGAAGTCAGCACACTTCTTACCTATCAGAGAGCTGTCACACCCTGGCTTTGCGGAAGCGTGGTTAATTTGGTGTGACTTCTTAATACCATAGCTTAACCATAACAAAGCTATATGAAATAAAATCATGCAAGATCATCCATTTAATTAAGTTTTGGAAACCAAATACAACAACATTGTCTTAACGAAAACACATCCTAACGACATTGTTCAACAACACAAACATCAACATGACATAAACACAGTTTAAGGACTGTGACTTGTCCAGGAAAGAGTCACATTCCCCAAACCCGGATGACCTCGTAACTAGTGCAGCGGGAAAACGTGTCATACCGCGCCAGATCCTTTAATTTCCTGAAATACATGTAAGTTGAAAAATCAACAATAATGTTGAGCGAGTTCATGTGTAAGTGAGTAAATAAACCTTTGTGAGTATAAAAATAGTCTTGGTATGTAGCAAATAAGGGAATTGAGATCACCAATGGTTTGCAAGGCCACTGATATATGTGAAGTGCAAATAGGGAGACTCAAACCTAGCAGATTTCGCCACGGCATTAGTATGTGGATAAAGTCACCCCGAGGTCCGTTTCTAGTTTGGCCTGGGGCTGGGCTCGCTACACCCAGATAGATCTACCGCTCCTGTCCCTCGGTCCTGCCATGAGGACTAATGGCCTCATATTGCTCCTACCCACTCACATGATCTAAGTAGTAAACCTCCTTACGCTAACCATACCATGTATAAAGTACTTGTAATCAAAGTAACATGTATTTCACCCCCGCAGTTAAGAAAACTGAAAACAGTTAGAGAAAAGGGGGACATGAACTCACAGTGGTGCGTCTCTACCAAGTATGCCTCCAAATCAATCAGCTGTGTGACGACCTACACGTACTAATTCTATTAGACGGACGACCGTGCCTTAGCTTTATGGTTTAAGTTTTTGGGAAATAGTTAGGCAACTATTTCGTGTTTACATTCTGTATATATACTTGGTAGTTATTTTCCTTCCCAAGGATGGGGGATTTAATACACGTGCGTTCGTATAATTCGGATTACACTATTAAGTCTCACTTAATATATCTTATTTCTAATTCCAAAATATAAATATTTTTCTCAAAAATATTATATTTTAATACATGTGATTTTCCCAAAATAATACTTAGTAATATTATTTTTTTTTTATTCTAAAAATAATATTTACGTAGTTCACAAAATAATCATAAACACTTATACAAGTGATGTTGTGAAAAATATATACTAGATATATTTATGTATCACGTTTTATTTTGTGAAATCCCACCTCCGATATTTTGTAAATAGAGTCGTGGCGAAATCTATAATTTGAAAACAAGTCAAAATGTGTTTCTAACACTTATAGTGAAAATATTTCTAAGTGTTAGGCTTTTGGAAAAATTTCGCCAGAGTTTCCTCTGTAACTGGAGGCGGCCACGCTTTCAAGCGTATCATTTTCTTTTATAAATCAAACCAACAATTTTCTTATGCAATCAAAACAATGTTCAAACCACAAACTAGTCAAAATATGTATATAAATCGCATAAATTTCATGAACTTGTGATTTATCCAAACTATGAAGTAAATCTCATTACTTTTAGTGGATCTTTATATAAAACAATCCGATTTTGTAAAAACCTCGTTTTTAAAGAAAATAAACTTCCACAACTTCTTGTCAACATTTACAAGAATAGTTATTTTGTCGAAACTTTGTGTTACACAAGTGTTTACACACTTGTGTGTTCTAAAAACCATTCGTGTTAGTGTAAGGTCCGTCTTTAGAAAACATGATTTCTTTGATACTTGGTTCTTTGAAAATACCGCTTGTAGATCCATAGATCTACTAGTTTTAAAGACTATTTCATAAGTAAAATCGCTTTTACACAAGTTCATGATTCGTGTGTGGTAGAGTTTCACCCTTTAACCCTTGTTACATTCCGAACAACCTTGTGTCATGATCCAAGGTCATGTCCAATCCAGGTTAAATGATGATCCGAGCTACCACAACATAGATCGGGTCCAAATACTCACACAAATCAAATACTACAAGTTTTACACAACATATGAGCTTTTAACCATCACTTTTAGTGTTTTAAGTAGACTTTTAAGCTTCAACTTGTATGTTCACGAGTTTTAACCGTTACAAATCATATTAACCACTTTAAAATAGTTCGAGAAGGTGATTCAAGCAACTTACCACTAGCTCGAGGCTAGGGAAGAATCTAGACGCAAATCGGGTGGATAAAAGCAAGAGAGTGAGGTCCTTCAAGCTCCGAGTGCACCAAGACTCCTTATATGCGATCCTTGATGCTAGAATGATCTTGGAATGTGATGATGGAAGCCGAAAATATGATGGATGGATATAGGGGGGTTTGGCCGAAGCCTTTGAGAGAGAGAGAATAAGTTGTGTTGTTGATTTGTGAAGTGTAAATGATCATGTGTGTTAAGCCATGAACTTATAGACAAATCACAAGATTATTAACCAAAGGATTTAGTGCCTCCTAGATATTAAGCACAAGAGATTAAACAAATCAACAAAGGACAAGTGTGTCCCCTCTAGTTGGGGACGGTTAGTGAGGGGGGGGGGGGGTTCTAGTCCATTTCCAACTAGTAGTTAGGTAAATTAGTTAGGTTAAGTAAGTTAGTTAAGTGCTTAACCCGGTTAGTGGTGTGTCATGCGTTACAATGAGTGTTAGGGTATTCAGGGACCCTAACTGGCTCAGAAAAAGATAAATAATGAAAATAGCAATATTTTCTGTTCCGGGTATAGTCCGGTTGCTCGGTTGGATAGTAATCCGTTAAAGTGCTTAACAAAGCTTTAAAGTGTCGTTAATGCCCTTTTTAGTGACACAACTCATTTCTGACACTTTGGAAAGTGTCTAGTAATATTGTCCTCATGTTTTGGCACTTTATTAGTTAGCTAAAAGCTGAATTGTTATGTAAAGTGCTGAATTTTGTACTTAGAGTACGTTTTAGGCACATCCAGTCATTGTAACTTATTCCTAGAGACGCAGTTCTACAATCCTTGTATCCCTACACTCACCACTAGTGTAGCAAATTATCTCAGGCTCTTACAGGCCTTAGAGGCAGTACCTGCCTGGTGCTAGTTTTGACAGCACGTTCAATAGGTTATCCGTTTATAGTGCTACTGTGCTTTTTGTGCATCATGTGTGTCACTAAGGTTCAACATGTAAATAATGTAGTGACGGTAAGTAAAGTATGATGCAGGTAAGTACATGTATCAGTATTCAAGTAGCAGTTCATCAGTAATCTCAAACAAGCACAGTAATTAAGCAGTAATTAATTGTTAATTAAGTCGTACGGATACCTGGTTTAGTGAGGGTTGTCACATGTAATCCGGCCGTCTGTAAGGCTGGAGATGCCACAGACTCAAAGGAGTCTGAAATCGAGTGTATACTAGATTCAGAGGATAGCTTGATAACAGGGGTCTTAAGAAGTGAAATTAGTAACAACGTTCTCGTCTAACTTTCTATCATCTTGGGCGTCAGCAGGAGGACTATCAATAAACATGTCAACGTCATCATCAACTGTTCGTCGAGTAGCCAACCTTCGGAAGGAATGTCCACAGGAGGCGCGTCGTCGAGGATCGGAGCCATAGTGTGCTCACCATCGGGATGACCAGTGATGAATTGGTCATGGACTGAAACAAGAGTGACAGAACGATTCTTGTCAGAGAAACCATCAGCAAGGGTAAAGCATCACCAAAATTTGGTAGCGCGGACTGTTGTGAGTCGTCCTCGGCCTTGGTCAGCTTATCAGGATCACTCTCAGTGTCTGACGTAAATATCTCTGGCGCAGATGCAGTCTCATTATCTGTGGCGGTGGCCGTTGGGTTATCAATGTCTGATAACTCGCTTTCTAAATAAAGTGACATGTGTGCCGGTACATAATAGTCATAGCATGTATATCCATAATAATCACTAACAATTAGTGTATGCAAACAAAGGTAATTTATCATGTATTCACATTATTCTTCACGAAACTTTCTATCCTTCCTAGTCTCCCAGACTAACCCACCGAGTCTCCCAGACTAACCAACCAGTCTCCCAGACTAAACACCCAGTCTCCCAGACTGAACACCTAGTCTCTCAGACTTAACTTCCCAGTTTCCCAAACTGAATTGCCCAGTCTCTCAGACTAAACTCCTAGTTTCCTAAACTGTCCCAACTAGTCTCTCAGACTAACTACCCAGTCTCTCAGACTGAACTACCCAGTCTCTCAGACTGAATCTCTCAGATTAAACTCCCAGTCTCTCAGACTGAGTCACCCAGCTAGTCTCTCAGACTAAATTATAAATGAATTCTTTGAAATGTATTTTGTGTCTTTTATTTGTAAAAATGTTTGTTTCCTGGATCTGGACATTTCGTGTATGCAATGAAAACATGTTCGTAAAACGTTTTCATGAGAGCCCTAATGATCGTAGTCTAGACTCGAGAAAGAATCCTAGTTCGCTACGATCGAAGCTCTGATACCAAGCTGTCACACCCTGACTTTTGCGGAAGCGTGATTATAGTGTGACTTTCTTAATATCATTGCATTCAATCATAACATCAACTATATGATAAAACCATAGGTTTGTCATCCATTAAATAAGTTTAAAACATAACAACATTGTAGACTACAAATTCAAGTTTTACAAACCATACAAATCGTTTATGAGTTCGTTAAGGACTCGTCAAAAGATATTAAAAATAACCAAGGTTTGGAAGACGTGTCTCGTCTAGGAATAAGACACACTAACCAAACTCAAAGACCATGGATGACATCTTTATTCTTAACGCAGCATAAAAACTTCCAACGCCCGCCAGATCCACTTATAAATTCCCTGAAATACATGTAGTTTGAAAACATCAACAAAAGTTGAGCGAGTTCATGTGTTCGTGTGTGAATAAACCTTTAAAGTATGTCTGTATGTCCCTGGTATGTAGCACTAAGGAAAAAGAGATCACCACTAGGTTGCAAAGCCAATGGTATGTGTGAAGTGATGCATGAAGTCTTCAAACCTAGCAGATTTTGACAGTAAGACATAGTCACCTCATGGTCCACTCAGCGGACTCAGGGGTGGGGCTCGCTACATCCGAATAGATCTATCACTCATGTCCCTTGGTCCTACGATGAGGATTAATGGCCTTAAGTGTTATACCCACCACTCACATGATCTAGCAGTAACCCTCCTTAAGCTAATCATACCATGTATAAAATGTTTGTAAACAATTGTAACATGTATTTCACCCCGGAAGTATAAAAACTGAAAAACAGTTAAAAGAAAAGGGGGACATAAACTCACAGTATTGCATCTTCGGTACTCGTAACTCAAATCTCGTCAGCAAACACGACTACCTACAAGGTTCTAATGTCTATTAGACGAACGGGTCGTGCCTTGTCTTAGTATTTACGTTTTTGAGTTACATTTCTGAGATTATTCCAAGTTGTAATTACTCGTTAAAATAATGATTATTTTAACCTTAAATTATATTTAATTTTGGAATAATTGTTTAAACAGTATTTTCGTAATAATACTTCTCAAGTATTGTTATTCGTATTTCCTTCCCAAGGATGGGTATATTCGTATTTGTATTTGTATATATTGCCATGTGTTGGCGTCGTATTCCAGTGTTTACGTATTTTCTTAATAAATATCCAATATCTATTTCCAAAACAATATATTTTCAAGTCTCACTTAGAAAATATGTATAAACTTATTCTGTCCAAAAGTACTGTATTTCCAGAGATATATATTTTTCCAAAAAAATCATATATCTTCTAAATACTCTAGGAAAATATATTTTTACTTCCAAAAACAATATATTTTCTCTTTGTCGAAAATATGATATACTTTGTAATAATAACAAAAATCATATTCTCATTTCTTTCGTATCCAAAATAATATTTACCAAAAACACATTTATAACGGTATTCTCCGGAATATTTTGTAAGTTACGTTCTATGGTTCGGTTCCACAATATTATGTGTGTAACTTATATATTTATTCCTTGTGATTTTTTGTATTAATTCGGATTGTATTTTCTTGGTATTTTGTCAAGTTATATTATTTTAAATCCAAAAATAATATAACTAATACACAAAGTATACAAACAATCACACACAATGTGTCTTTAATGTAAATATATATTCTAAATACATATTTATCCATTTTTATTTATAAAAACCAACCTTCAATACTTGTGTTTTTGTAACAAAATCTATGGCAAAGTTTATATTGAAAAATATAGTTTAAACATACTTGTAAATATTTGTTTAGAAAATATTTCTCTAAGTGTTTGTACTTTTAGAAAATTTTGCCATAGTTTCCCCTAAAAATGGAGGTGTCCATGCTATTAAAGCATATCATTTTCTTTTCAAAAATCATCATAAACAATCAACAATCAGTCTACAGTTACCAAGTGCTAAAACAAAGCTATCTACATAATGATCATGAACTTGAGTTTTCATAAAAACTTGTAGTAACTTGATAGTATGTTTAGTAGACCTAGTTACCCTCCAAAATGTATTTACTTCTTTAAAAGTTTCATTCTTAAACGATTTAGGTGTTTACAACTTGTAAACATATTTTACAAAAACATTTCTTTATGAAATCTTCTTGCTTCACAAGTATTTCTACACTTGTTTATCACCAAAAATAATGTATGTTCAAGTAAGAACCAAGTCTATGTAGATCTTGTTATTTAACTTGGTTTCTTTGGAAAACTATTTTTGAAATCATCCAAGTTTATGTCTAGTAATCATGTCACATGCTTCTTTATTCATAAAATCATTTTTATTCTTCAAGTTCATGAAAAACATAAAGCAAGATGATCTTGGTCTTTCACAAGATCCTCACCTTATCTTACTAGATCATGTGTTTAATCATAATCTAGTAGGTTCCATATGATGTCTAACATCATTAACATAAATCATCAATCATCAAGAAGCAAATCAACACAAAACAACATGATTTCTTTAAGATTTCTTATAGTTTTATGCTTATGTTCATGTTTCAAGATTATGTTCTTTGGTGTTCTTCAAGATTTAACGATGTTCATCATCTCTTAATCATCAAAATATGAAGTAACAAGAGATTATGAGGCCTTACTACTAGCTCTAAGGCTAGGGAAGAACACTTGATGATGAAGATGATAAATGTGTTGGATAAAAGCAAATGGGAGAGGTCCTTCAACTTTCAAAAGCTCCAAGCTTCCTTATACACTCTCTAGCACCCTTGTATGGTCTTGTAATGTTTGAAGGAGATTGAATGATGGTGTCACACCCTCAAAATACCACCTAGGGAGTGTCCCTGTTAGGCGTGTGACCCACTAGCAACGAACCACCAATTACATTGAATCCATAAGTTTAAAATAAAGTTTCATCATTTAATATTAAAATCCAAACATAAGTTATTCGAAACCAGCAAATTCAGCGGAAGCGTTAACGTATCACAATATAAACATTTTCCAAACAAATGTAAGAACCAATGTTCAATAAATAAAACCAATCGGTGTGAACCATGACCACTCATGCCCTCCAGCCAGCAAGTTCCTGTTCCAAGATACCTAACGACCTGCGAGCATGTAACAATTATATCAGACAAAGCTGGCGAGTTCACAGTTTAAGAAAACATTTATTACCAGTTGTATGTAAAACAGTTCACTGACAAATGCAAGTAATATTGTTAATATCTCAATTCCGAACAAGACGGCTCCTGAAGTACATGACTGCCCTTTCCCACGTACTCCTATCCAGTACTGGGCCCGACTGGGTCATTAGTTCACATCCATCCTCTCTAGGAGCGGTGTGAGGGTGCCAAACCTAAGTAGCGCTACCAACTAATACCCGTTACCCTCCAGGTAACAACATAAGGGACTTACAAGAATGATAGGTGAGAATATTAACCAATATACCCGTTTTTACCCAAAAGACTTATCCCTCCACGGGATACCCACTGACTGTCCCCAACCACTGGGACGCATGCTCGAATGTAGTGAACTCACCTTAGAGTGCTCGGTAGACTTAACTACTCGTTTAACCAAACAATCAATCAGGTCCTATGATTAATGCACATATAACGGTTAGTATGCATACAAGCTCGGTCCGTGTCACTCCACATTTATTCATCAAACAGTATACATCAGATACATGTAGTAACATTTGTCAATCCGTATACCAACTTATCCAGTTAACCACAAAGTATAAGAATTCATTACTCAGGTTCGGCTGGATAAACATTCAAGTTCAACATACTGAATGGCTACATGCATGTTACTGAATAAAACATATGTGTGTGTGCTTAATAGGTCTAGGACAGCCCAATGTTACAACCGACCCAACATCACAACGAGATATTCATGCGGCCCACACTTCATTCGTGTATATTTATGTGTGTGTGTGGCCCAGCTCTTAGATTTGTTCGGTTCATTACCAACGAATTCCATGCACATTATATTCTTACTTGACAAATGACAACATTATTAAAATGTCTATGTTATTTGATTAGATATGGGCCGCCATTTTATCCAAGGTTATCACACCTTAACAACCACCTAACCCCAATTCCATTGGACCCTTATGCCACTGTTACATCAAATCATATAATTGTTTCATGCATATGTGAATATCAAGCACACCACATTATTCAAGAGTTAATAATTCAGTTCCTATACATGGCAGCCAAAATGATGAGACCACATGCTTCTGATCCTAACAGCTTCCAGATTATGACATCAATCACCCAATTTACATTCCTAATTCATAGCACACATGGTTATAATAATCTCTAAACACATACTGATCATTTATATTATTTACTATACACACACCATAAAACCCCATGCACATATATGATCATCGGCCCACTATCAGTCGCACCAATTTTGTATTACTAAACCATGTTGAATCAGATCATAATTCGTTCATAGCAAGGAAGTTCTAAATCATTACTATCATACAATAACCTAGATCCACTCATCTAATCAGTTCCTCATGTTAGTCAATGATTACAAAACATACATCCAAAGATTCGTACATGCTAACCGTTGACTATTCACATATCAGTTTGTCATATATGATTCATTGCTATCAACAAGAATTATTACCCTTAACAAGATGTGCAAACAATCCATACACACATAGGAAAAACGAGATGTTTCACTAACCAGGCTACTGTGACACCTGTGTCACTTCAACCATCAAACAAATGCCAAACCAATGAAATATTGTATTTCCTACTTGGGATTTGTAAAAATATGTGTATCATTTACACATATCAATTCTTGTTCGATTTCAAGCTCTAAATCGTTTTCTGGAAGGTTATACGCGCACTGATGCGTAGATATAACCAGTGTAATGCAACGAACACTCCAGAATAGTGAAATAGGCTTAACATACCTTAAATAACCTTTACTTAACTTAGAAATAAGTTTTGAAGGCTTTGGTATGGCAAAATCAAGTTAAATCGCTTACAGGGACTAAAGTTGACAAACTGCGAAAATATGCCAATTTGAACTGTAACAGACATTCCGGAACAAGACCATAAGTTAAACATACCATAAATATCCTTTACATAGCTTAGAAATAGGCTTTGAGGTGTTCGGTATGCTAAAATAAACTTTTGTGTCATTCAGGGACTAAAAGCGTCAAAAAGTGCACAAGTTTGCATTTTCGCGCATAACTCACGTTCTGAATACATCCGGACATCCAAAAATTTATGTAAGCACTAAAATATTTTATTTTAGTGTTCGGCATAAGAAAAATCCATTCGTCGCGTCATTTGGATCGTTTTTCGCGCTTATGCGCATTCCGTCGTAATTAAGCGAACATCGCGTTCGTACGACCAAACGAACCAACATCCGACATATTTTTGAGCATGTTTCATGTCCACAATGTTTAGGCATCATTTTAGGGCCTTAAAGTTGGCTTTACGGGCCTTAGAAGTGTCGGAAATGACCTTAAAACACAACAGGGACTGAAACTGTCACTTTAGAAACTTAATTTCTGATCAGAAGCTCCAGGCGGCCCGCCTGAGCTTTGTCTGATCCTGAAGCGGGCCGCGTTAGGCTCCCAGAACAGATAAGAACGATCAGTCAGCAGATTCCAGCTGTTTTAACCACAACCACAAGCCCACACTTGACCTTTCAGCTCATTTAGGACCATTTTTAGCTACCATAAGGTTCCGACAAGTGTACGCATGAGATTCGAGCACGGTTTCCATGAAATGATCTTAACGGTTACCCGAATACTATAAATACCCCACCCCCCATTGCTTCAAAATCACTAGAATCTGATCTTAAAGACTCTAAGTTGGAACCATTGTTTCATACCTGAGTTATTTCGATCTAGATTAGCATTCAGGGACCCTTCGTAAGTATTCTTTCATTCTTTTCTTTCTTTTATTGCTTTTCGAGTCCGAAAGTCAAACTTTGTTTGACTTTCTGCGTTGACCAGTTATGGTCAATGCGAAGTTCATTAGAACTTCGCAACGTGATTGTAATCACGATGGTTATAGTCCCTTGGGACTATGCCTACTGATTACCACGTTGTCTAGGGTCGTAGGGTAAGCGATCTGATAAATCGCTTATACCTTCGAACCCGACCCATTTGGTCGATCATTAGGATCCGACCAAATACATTAGGTGACCATAGTATATAGGGAATAACCTTCCGAGGTTATACCTTATGGTCACATCGTTTGAGTAGTTGTATGATAGGTAGTTTATATGCCTTAGGTAAATTACCAGAATACCCTTTTCATGTATAATTGGTAATTAAGCATATGTAACCTAAACTTTTGTCACATAACTGATTATGTAACATGTTTAGGCATATAACACTTGTCATAGGGCTAGTTAGACGTCTCGAGTGCGCTTTCACGCGAACGACGCGTTAAAGTAGCATAAGCTACCTAAACGGGTCGTAATGGGTCGTAAGCATTTATGTTAGGTTTCATTTAGTATGTAGGCTTTGTTAAACCAAATGACACGAGTCTCTACACTCGTTTGGTTTACAAACCCTCATACTATCTAAATCCTCCGATATAGATCCGGTTTATTAACATAGTTACCTATATTAGGTGCCGTTTGATTCCGTGATCTTTAGCATTGTTTGGTTGTCACTCAAGGCCTACTGAACAATCTCAAGTGAGTACATAGACCCCTCTTTTACTGTTTTCCAAACTGTTTTGGGGTGGAACACATGTGCCTACTTGTTACTTTCGTGCTTTCCTGTTTTCACATCATATACTTGCTATGCTCATTAGTACATTTATAGTACATGTTTTACATTACATTTCATGCTACGTATGTCTATTGTTGCATACTTAGTACAGGTCACATGCTACGTATGTCTATTGTTGCATACTTAGTACAGGTCACATGCTACTTATGTCTATTTGTCGCATACTTAGTACATTTGTTATTCATCACATGCTTACATTTTGGATGCATATTACATGATTTACATTGATCATGCATTTCCACAGGACATAACTTTGATTTAAACCAAGTTTTACTTCAATACTATGTTCTTGTGCATATGGTTTAGTTGATGCATTTCACTAGCCATACATATCATTTTGGTTACACATTACATGGTTTACATTTGACACATTGTGACAACCCTCACTAAACCAGGTATCCGTACGTCTTAATTAATAATTAATTACTGCTTAATTACTGTGCTTGTTTGAAATTACTGATGAACTGCTACTTGATTTCTGATACATGCATATACCTGCATCATACTTTACTTACCGTCACTACATTATTTACATGCTGAACCTTAGTGACAAACATGATGCACGAAAAGCACAGTAGCACTATAAACGGATAACATATTGAACATGCTGATAAGCCAGCATCAGGCAGACACTGCCTCTAAGGCCTGTATGAGCCAGAAATATTTTGCTACACTAGTGGTGAGTGTAGGGATATAAGGGTTGTAGAACTGCGTTTCTAGGAATAAGTTACAATGACTGGATGTGCCTAAAACGTGCTCTAAGCACAAAATTCAGCACTTTACATAAATAATTCAGCATTTAGCTACCTAATAAAGTGCCAAAACATGAGGAAAATATTCCTGACACTTTGGAGGAATAAGTTGTGTCACTAAAAAAATAATAACGACACTTTAAAGCTTTGCTAAGCACTTTAACGGATCTCTATCCAACCGAACGACCGGACTATACCCGGAACATGAAAATATTGTTAATAACATTATTTATCTTTTTCTGAGCCAGTTAGGGTCCCTGAATACCCTAACACCCACTGTAGAGCACAACACACTACTAACCGGGTTAATCCCTAAACTTAACTAGATTAACCTAACTAATACTTGGTGTCTAGTTGGAATCGAACCAAGACCCCCCCCCTTTACAAACCGTCCCCAAGAAAGGGGACACCCCTTGTACCTTTGTGATTAAACTAATCCCTTGTGCTTAAAATCTATTAGACACATGATCCTATGGTTAATAACCTTGAGTTATGTCTATAAGTAATGAACTAAACCCACCATAACCTTTCACTTAACACACACCACAACACACACACTCTCTCCCTCTCCTAGAGCTCTCGGCCGAACACCCCCCTCTACCATCCATCATTTTTCGGTTTTGTTCAAGCCATTTCAAGAGCACACAAGTGATAAGGATCGCGTATAAGGAACCTTGGTGCAATCGGAAGGCGAAGGACCTCACTACATTGCTTTTATCCACCCATTTTGCGTCTAGATTCTTCCCTAGCCTCGAGCTAGTAGTAAGTTGCTTAAATCACACTCTTGAACTATTTTAAAGTGGTTAATATGGTATGTAACGGTTAAAAGACGCAAACATACAAGATGACACACAAAAGTCTACTTAAAACACTAAAAATGTTGGTTAAAAGCTCATATGTTGTGTAAATCTTGTAGTAATTGATTTGTGTGATTATTTGGACCCGATCTATGTTGTGGTAGCTCGGATCATCATTTAAACCGGGTTGGTCATGATCTTGGATCATAACATAAGGTTGTTTTGGAAGTAACAAGGGTTAAAGGATGAAACTCTACCACACACGAATCATGAACTTGGGTAAAAGCGATTTTACTTGTGAAATAGTGTTTAAAACTAGTAGATCTACAGATCTACAAGCGGTATTTTCAAAGGACCACGTGTCAAGAGAAAACATACTTTTAAAGACGGATCTTACATAACCAAAAGTGCTTTTGTAAACACACAAGTGCGTAGACACTTGTGTAACACAAAGTTTTGACGAAAGAACTATTCTTGTAAATGTTGACAAGAAGTTGTGGAAATTTATTTTCTTTAAAAACGAGACTTTCACGAAACGGGTTGATTTATACAAAAGATCCACTAAAAATAATGGAAAGATACTACATATTTTGGAAAAACCGCAAGTTCATGTATTTTTGCGATTTACATCTATTTTGACTAGTTTGATGGTTTGAATAATGCTTATGTTGATTGAGAAAATTGTTGGTTTGATTTGTAAAAGAAAATGATACGCTTGAAAGCGTGGCCACCTCCAGTTACAGAGGAAACTCTGGCGAAATTTTTCCAAAAACCTAACACTTAGAAATATTTTCACTATAAGTGTTAGAAATACTTTTCGACATGTTTTCAAAATATAAGTTTCGCCACGACTATATTTACAAAACATCGGAGGTGGGATTTTCACAAAATAAAACTTGGTAAATATATATTTAGTATATATTTTTCATAAAGTCACTTGATATGTGTTTGTGATTATTTTGTGAAAATACTAGTATTATTTTTAGGGTAAAAATAATACTATCAAATGTTAACGAATCCAAAATAATACGAACGCCTCTACGATAAATATATAAGTTACACTGGTAATCATTATTACCACTCGATCATTAAAACGTAACTTACGCATTTTGAGAAAATATGACTTAACGCGTATATTTTTGTCAAGGTATTATTTTGGGAAAATTATGTAATAGAAAATATAATATTTTTGAGAAGAATATTTATATTTTGGAATTAGAAATAAAATATATTAAGTGAGACTTAATAGTGTAATTCGAATGTTACGAACGCACATGTATTAAATCCCCCATCCTTGGGAAGGAACATGACTACCAAGTATATACAGAATGTAAACACGAAATAGTTGCCTAACTATTTCCCAAAAACTTAAACCATAAAGCTAGGCACGGCCGTCCGTCTAATAGAATTAGTACGTGTAGGTCGTCACACAGCTGCTTGATCAGGAGACATACTTGGTAGAGACGCACCACTGTGAGTTCATGTCCCCCTTTTCTCTTAACTGTTTTCAGTTTTTAACTGCGGGGGTGAAATACATGTTACTATGATTACAAGTACTTTATACATGGTATGGTTAGCGTAAGGAGGTTTACTACTTAGATCATGTGAGTGGGTAGGCAGAAACTGGAGGCCATTAATCCTCATTGTAGGACCGAGGGACGTAAGCGGTAGATCTATCTGGGTGTAGCGAGCCCAACCCCAGGCCCAACCAGAACGGACCTCGGGGTGACTTTGTACCCATCGCGAAATCTGCTAGGTTTGAGTCTTCCTACTTGCACTTCACACATATCAATGGTCTTGCAAGCCATTGGTGATCTCTTTTTCCTTATTTGCTACATACCAGGGATTTTTATACTTACAAGTGTTTTACATACTCACTTACACATGAACTCGCTCAACATTATTGTTGATTTTTCAACTTACATGTATTTCAGGGAACTAAAGATCTGGCGCGGTATGTTATGTTTTCCCGCTGCATATGGGTTCCGAGGTCATCCCAGTTTAGGAAATGTGACTTTTTCCTGGACGAGTCACAAATCTTGAACTGCGTTTTATTCATGTTGATGTTTATGTCTTTCAAAACAATGTTTTATGTTATGATGTTGTAAGTCCCTAAGACAATGTTATGTTACTTCAGTTTTAAAACTTAAATCTATGGATGATCTTGCATGGTTTTATTTCATATAGCTTTGTTATGGTTAAGCTATGGTATTAAGAAGTCACACCAAAATAACCACGCTTCCGCAAAGCCAGGGTGTGACAGCTTGGTATCAGAGCTCTGATCATAGCGAACTAGGATTCTCCCTCGAGTCTAGACCATGATCACTAGGGCTCTCACGAAAACATTTTTACTGCATACCACTTAAGTCCAGATCCAAAACGTTTTTATAAACAAATGTTGAGCACATTTTATTTATTATTTATAGGCTCAGTCTTGGAGGCTGAGGCTCGGTCTTGGAGGCCGAGGCTCGGTCTGGGAGATCGAGGTAGTTGGCTAGTGGGACTAGGAGAATTGGCTAGTGGGACTAGGAGAATTGGCTAGTGGGACTAGGGAGAGCAGTCTGAGAGGCTGGGAGGCTAGTGGGACTAGGAGTATTATTTGATTGCTTACTTGGTGACTTATGTGATTAATTGATTGTATGATTGACTGTTTGTGCATGTTTGTATTTATGTTACAGACACCATGGACACCTCTGGCACAGGTGATTCAGACACCACAGGCCCTAGACCTATAGTATCAGATGACCTAGAGTCTTCGGAGCGCGAGGTTCACACATCCGACGTTACTAGCACAGACGAGGACGACTTTCAGCCCTTTGCTTTACCTGATGGTGCTGATGAGCTCGCTGATGGCCCTTTGGCCGGGGACCTACCGTTAGTGGAGATCCCTGCTCCCATACCACTTGCTTCATATCCTGCTTACGATTTGCTTCTCGACACTGACGATGATGACGACGTCGATCTGTATGATGATGAGCCCTTAGAGGAGGATGTTCAGGGCGAGGCCCTTCTTGCTGTTGGTGATCTCTTGATGATCGCAGATGCTCCCGCCGAGGAGTCACCTGCTCACTCTCCGGTCCCAGACTCTTTCTAGTCTGTGGCCTCCGCACCTTCACACACTCAGAGTGCGCAGCACTTTTCTCCTGGATCAGATCCCGACCAGGCATCCTCTGTTGCCCCTATTCCTAGTTTTGCTTTTGACCACGATGATTTGGAGGATTCCGATCCTGTCTTTCCCCCAGGATTCGACCCAGATGAGGATATAGAGTTTATACACATGGATCAGCCTATGGAGGATCCAGTCGACCCAGTTGACCCAGTTGATCCCATCGACCCTGAGTTTGATTTTGAGATGGCCTTCGTTGATCCCGAGCAGCCACTAGACCCTGCTCCTGACCCAGTGCTTGAGCATGACCCTGCTCATGCTGGCATGCCTTTTGAGCCTGTCATTGCTGACCCACCCATTGATGATCACCCTGCTGATGCACCACTACTAGAGGGTGACTATGTTATAGCTGCTGATCATGTTGATCCCCCACTTATTGCTGATGCACCAGTTGACCCTCTTGTTGCACCTCACCTTGATCCTATGCCAGTTCAGTTTGATCGAGCACTTTTTGAGGCACAGATTGACCCACGAGATGAGCACGACCAGTGTGGGTGGATTCCTGCAGATGATGAGGTTCCACCTATTCCTCCTCATATCACTGATACCCGTCACATTGATACCTCCTTTTCATTTCCTCGATTTACACCTCCAGCGCGACCTGGAGAGGGTTCTTCGGCTCACCCTTTTGGACATGTACCGGTATCTATCCCTGCTATGCCACCACCTGCTACTTTTCCCCCTGTTTCTCCATTTCATGTGGCACCTTTTGATCCAGCCAGTGATCCGTTTCTCTGGACGTCACCTTCTGTTATGCCACCGACCGACCCCTACCATTCTTTCCATATGGGGTATACTATTGAGGACGTTTTGATGTCTTTTGTCGCCCAGCACGAGGCACACATGCAGCGCATTCAGGAGCTTGAGAAAGCCCAGCCGCCGCCGTGTCAGTGCCAGGGTCAGACCCACTCTCCTTTGCAGCCCTCTCGACCTTTACCACCAGACTATGCTGCACGCCTTTTGGCACTTGAGCAGCAGGTTGCTTCTTGGTTGCGTACCCAGAGAGCCATGGAGGAGGACTGGCTCCAGTTGCGTCATTTGTTTTACACTCACTTTCCCCCTCCTCCACCGCCATCCGTGTAGAGCTCTTCAGTACCGTGTGGGTAGACGTTGGTGAGAAGACGGCGAATGCTTTTGACTGCACAGCATTTTTGGAGACTACATTTTGATTCTGACTTTTGTTGATCATGTATATGGGATGTATTGACACTGATTTGATATAGTTTTGGACTAGGGTGATGTAGCCCTTAGTCGACTGATGATGTATGACACTATTATGTACTTGTACGCTTACTATGTGGTCTCAATATATGGCAATCGCGGTATTCTCATCATATTTGATGCTTGATTGATTATTTATGTTCTATGACATGAGATGTTGTGTGATTGATGTTTGTGACATGGGATGTTGTGTGATTGATATAATTATAACATGAGATGTTATGTACTATTACTATCATAATAAAGCATACGTATTATAACATGGAATCTTTATTATGGCCTGACCGACGTAAACCCATCTTTTAGAAGATGCCGCCGAGACGTCAAACGCCGTTGCCTACCAATGAGGCAGAACTCCAACAAGTCATCGCTGCTGCCATCGCGCAATACGCCGCCTCGCAGGGAGGACCCAGCGGAAGCAGCTCAAACAACAATGGCAACAACAATCCACCTCATGGTAATACTAAGTCATTAAGACATACCATGACCCAACTGGATATCTATAGCAATGATGCTAATGCCGATCATATGTTGTAACATATGTGCAGGGTGCACCTACAAGCAGTTTCTAGACTGCAAGCCTGTCAACTTTGATGGCACCGGAGGTGCTGTCGCTTTTGTTCGTTGGGCCGAGAAAACTGAATCTGTTCTCCGCATGAGCAAATGTGCCCCAGACCAGCAAGTCACCTACATTTCTGGGCTATTTTTGGATGGAGCCCTATCTTGGTGGAATTTGCAAGTACAGACACTTGGTGAAGCTGCTGCCTACGCGCTAACCTGGACCGAACTGAAGGAACTCATGCGCAAAAAGTACTGCTCTCGCGCGGAAATCCAAAGATTGGAAACTGAGTTCTGGCATTTGAAGATGGAAGGTCCAAAGATCGCAGAATACGTTCAAAGGTTCCATGACTTATCGCATGTGGTACCCTACATGGTCACTCCGGAGTTCAAGCGAATTGAACGCTTCATTTGGGGATTAGCTCCTCAAATCATAAGCATGGTGACCTCATCCAAGCCTGCGACAATTACTGAGGCAATCAATTTGAGCGTGGCTCTCACTGAGGAGGCTATCCGCCTACACAAGTTTGATGAGATCAAGACGAAGAAGGAAGAGACTCACGTCGAGTCATCTGGAGGTAATAAACGAAAGTTCTCGAACTTCAAGCAAGGCACTAGTGGGATTGTTAAGAAAGGAGAGCCAAGCACGCCAGCTCAAGTTACAGCTGGTAGTGGGAAGAAAGGAAAGGGATATATGGGCACCCAACCCAAGTGCGACACCTACCAACGTCACCATTCTGGCCGATGCGGGCCAAAAGTATGTGAAGCTTGTGGAAAGACTGGTCACTTGAAGGATTCTTGTTGGGCTAGTGCTGGCCGGGGAGGCCAAGGAGGATTTGGGAATAGAAATAATAACCGTGGTGGTATTGGGAATTGCCCACAGGGGAACAATGGAGGAAACGGGAATCGAGGCAACAATGCGAATCAAGCTGGTAATGCGAGCCAAAACAACAACCAAGCTGGAAATGGAGGTGGAAACGGGCAAAGACTTGGATGCTTTAACTGTGGAGATATTGGGCATTTTAAAAGGAACTGCCCAGAGTTGAACCAAGCCCGTGGAAGAGTGTTCCATATTGAAGCAAGGGAAGCGCGCCAGGATCCCAATGTTGTCACTGGTACGTTCCCTGTAAACCAACGCTATGCATCCGTTTTATTTGATACTGGTGCCTACTATAGCTTCGTATCGCTAGAATTTAAGAATATGCTTGGTTTAGCCGCTAATAAGTTAGATATTCCCTACTCAATCGAATTGTCTAATGGGAAGTTAGTAGAAGCCAATGAAGTGATCAGAGGTTGTGTGATCGAATTGGGAGAGCGCGAGTTTGCTCTGGATCTACTACCAGTCCAGTTGGGAAGCTTCGACGTGGTGGTAGGAATGGATTGGTTATCAGGCAACAAGGCTGAGATAGTTTGTCACGAAAAGGTCGTTCGTATCCCGACCGAAGATGGCGAAACAATTGTGGTTCACGGGGAGAAGCGTGATACGCCGTTAAGAATTATCAGCTGCCTGAAAGCGCGAAAGTGTTTGCAGAAGGGATGTGTTGCCTTCCTGGCACACATTGTGGATAAGAAGGCTGCTGAGCCAAGAATAGAAGACATCCCTGTCGTGAGGGAATGTCCAGAAGTCTTCCCAGAGGACTTACCTGGACTGCCACCTCAGAGACAAGTAATGTTTCACATCGATTTAGTTCCAGGCGCCGCGCCTGTGGCTAAGGCACCTTATAGACTTGCCCCGTCTGAGATGCAAGAATTGTCGACACAACTTCAAGAGTTGTTAGACAAGGGATTTATCCGACAAAGCTTCTTGCCTTGGGGAGCTCCAGTTTTGTTTGTCAAGAAGAAGGACGGTAGCTTTCGAATGTGCATAGACTACCGGGAGCTGAACAAGCTGACGATCAAGAATAGATATCCTCTGCCAAGAATCGATGATCTATTCGATCAACTGCAAGGCTCAAGCTTTTATTCAAAGATCGACCTTCGATCTGGATACCATCAATTAAGGATACAAGAGGAGAGTATCCCGAAGACAGCCTTCAGAACTCGTCATGGACACTACGAGTTCCTTGTTATGCCGTTTGGATTGACAAACGCACCTGCAGTCTTTATGGACTTGATGAATAGAGTTTGCAAGCCGTACTTGGACAAGTTCGTGATTGTGTTTATCGACGACATCTTGATTTATTCGAAGATGAAGGCTGAACACGAACAACATCTAAGAGCTATTTTGGAGCTGCTAAAGAAGGAACAGTTGTATGCCAAGTTCTCTAAGTGCGAGTTTTGGCTACGTGAAGTCAAATTTCTTGGACATGTGGTTAATGGAAATGGAATCCATGTTGATCCCACAAAGATCGAAGCGATCAAGAATTGGGAAACGCCTAAGACGCCAACCGAGATTCGACAATTCTTGGGTTTGGCTGGCTACTATCGAAGGTTCATTGAGGATTTTTCAAAAATCACTCAACCATTGACGCTCCTCACGCAGAAAGATAAGAAGTTTGATTGGGGAATCAAACAGGAAGAAGCATTCCAGATATTGAAGGATAAGCTCTGCAATGCGCCAATCTTAGCACTACCGGAAGGTACAGATGATTTCGTGGTATACTGTGACGCTTCGCGTCAAGGATTGGGCTGTGTGTTGATGCAACGCCAAAAGGTTATTGCTTACGCATCACGTCAATTGAAAGTGCACGAAAAGAACTATACCACACATGATTTGGAACTTGGCGCAGTGATATTTGCATTGAAGATCTGGAGACACTACCTCTATAGTACGAAGTGTACAATCTTCACAGATCATAAAAGCCTACAACACATATTCAACCAGAAGGAGTTGAATATGAGGCAAAGACGATGGGTTGAGTTGTTGAACGATTACGACTGCGAGATAAAGTATCATCCAGGGAAGGCGAAGGTGGTCGCCAATGCCCTAAGTCGAAAGGAGAGGATCAAGCCCATAAGGGTTAGGGCTTTAGAAATGATTATCCGAACCGATCTTTCCTTGCGCATTCGTGCCGTGCAAAAAGAAGCTCTCAAGGAAGGAAACCTTGAAGAAGAATATCTCCGTGGGATGGAGAAGCTTTTGGTGCCAAACGAGGAAGGAACGTTATGTTTTGAGAAAAGGATTTGGGTTCCTCTGTTTGGTGGTTTAAGGAAGGTTATTTTCGATGAAGCTCACAAGTCGCGGTACTCTATCCATCCAGGAGCGGATAAGATGTACCAAGATCTCAAGGATTACTATTGGTGGCCTAGGATGAAAGGCGATGTTGCTGTATATGTGAGCAAATGTTTAACATGCGCTAAGGTTAAAGCCGAATATCAGAAGCCTTCAGGACTTCTGCAACAACCTGAGATTCCCAAGTGGAAATGGGAACAAATCTCCATGGATTTTATTACAAAGTTGCCAAGAACGCCGAGAGGCCATGACACTATTTGGGTAATAGTGGATCGATTAACAAATTCAGCACACTTCTTACCTATCAGAGAGAAGGATAATACGAGCAAGTTGGATGAAATTTACATGAGAGAGATCGTCGCACGTCATGGAGTGCCTCTCTCAATCATCTCTGATAGAGACGGAAGATTTGTGTCAAGGATATGGCAATCCTTCCAAGAAGCCTTTGGCTCACAATTAAATCTGAGCACTGCGTTTCATCCGCAAACTGACGGTCAAAGCGAGCGAACGATACAGACTTTGGAAGACATGCTGAGAGCGTGTGTTATGGATTTGGGCGGTAGCTGGGATAAGCATTTGCCTTTGGTCGAATTTTCATACAACAACAGCTACCACACCAGTATTGGTGTCGCGCCATTCGAAGCTCTTTACGGACGCAAGTGCCGATCACCCCTATGCTGGGCTGACGCAGGTGATAGGCAACTTGCTGGTCCCAAAATCGTCCAAGAGACGACAGACAAGATTGCGTAGATTCGAAAACGCATCGAAGCAGCTCGCCACAGACAGAAGGCCTATGCAGATCCAAACCGGAAACACTTGGAATTCCAAGTTGGGGAAATGGTTTTATTGAAAGTTTCACCCTGGAAGGGTGTGGCACGCTTCGGAAAGCGTGGGAAGTTAAATCCGCGCTACATTGGTCCTTTCAGAATTTTGGAAAGAATAGGACTAGTAGCATACAGGCTGGACTTACCTGCTGAACTCCATTCAGTTCACGATACATTTCATGTATCCAACCTGAAGAAAAGTCCAACTCAAGATACCATTGCCATTCCCATCGACGAGATTCATGTTGACGACACGCTCCATTTCATTGAAGAACCGGTTGAGGTTACGGATTGGAAAGTAAACAAGACCCGCCGGAGCAGTGTCAAGCTCGTCAAAGTTCGTTGGAATGCCAGACATGGTCCTGAATACACCTGGGAGCTTGAGGACCGGATGAAAGAAAAATACCCCCACCTATTTCCTAAGAACCCTGCATCTACAAGCAGAACTTAAAATTTCGGGACGAAATTTTTCTAACGGGGGGAGAATGTGACAACCCTCACTAAACCAGGTATCCGTACGTCTTAATTAATAATTAATTACTGCTTAATTACTGTGCTTGTTTGAAATTACTGATGAACTGCTACTTGATTTCTGATACATGCATATACCTGCATCATACTTTACTTACCGTCACTACATTATTTACATGCTGAACCTTAGTGACAAACATGATGCACGAAAAGCACAGTAGCACTATAAACGGATAACCTATTGAATATGCTGATAAGCCAGCATCAGGCAGACACTGCCTCTAAGGCCTGTATGAGCCAGAAATATTTTGCTACACTAGTGGTGAGTGTAGGGATATAAGGGTTGTAGAACTGCGTCTCTAGGAATAAGTTACAATGACTGGATGTGCCTAAAACGTGCTCTAAGCACAAAATTCAGCACTTTACATAAATAATTCAGCATTTAGCTACCTAATAAAGTGCCAAAACATGAGGAAAATATTCCTGACACTTTGGAGGAATAAGTTGTGTCACTAAAAAAATAATAACAACGATACTTTAAAGCTTTGCTAAGCACTTTAACGGATCTCTATCCAACCGAACGACCGGACTATACCCGGAACATGAAAATATTGTTAATAACATTATTTATCTTTTTCTGAGCCAGTTAGGGTCCCTGAATACCCTAACACCCACTGTAGAGCACAACACACTACTAACCGGGTTAATCCCTAAACTTAACTAGATTAACCTAACTAATACTTGGTGTCTAGTTGGAATCGAACCAAGACCCCCCCCCCTTTACAAACCGTCCCCAAGAAGGGGGACACCCCTTGTACCTTTGTGATTAAACTAATCCCTTGTGCTTAAAATCTATTAGACACATGATCCTATGGTTAATAACCTTGAGTTATGTCTATAAGTAATGAACTAAACCCACCATAACCTTTCACTTAACACACACCACAACACACACACTCTCTCCCTCTCCTAGAGCTCTCGGCCGAACACCCCCCTCTACCATCCATCATTTTTCGGTTTTGTTCAAGCCATTTCAAGAGCACACAAGTGATAAGGATCGCGTATAAGGAACCTTGGTGCAATCAGAAGGCGAAGGACCTCACTACATTGCTTTTATCCACCCATTTTGCGTCTAGATTCTTCCCTAGCCTCGAGCTAGTAGTAAGTTGCTTAAATCACACTCTCGAACTATTTTAAAGTGGTTAATATGGTACGTAACGGTTAAAAGACGCAAACATACAAGATGACACACAAAAGTCTACTTAAAACACTTAAAATGTTGGTTAAAAGCTCATATGTTGTGTAAATCTTGTAGTAATTGATTTGTGTGATTATTTGGACCCGATCTATGTTGTGGTAGCTCGGATCATCATTTAAACCGGGTTGGTCATGATCTTGGATCATACACATAAGGTTGTTTTGGAAGTAACAAGGGTTAAAGGATGAAACTCTACCACACACGATGTCACACCCCCAAAATCCACACGCGGAGTATCACCGCTTGGAGGCGTGACTGACCAGGATCAAGCCACCAATCATATCAAACATAATAAGTAATAAATGTAATTTAAACCAAACGATATGAAAGGTGTTCAAATAAAACATGTTAAGTGTATAGCGGAAGCATAAAATGTAAACCCAACGTAAGTAATAAGTTCGAATGTTTAATGTTTCAGCATAAGTTCCACAATCCGTGCCCACAACGACCGCGCCTCTCGTGCAAGCTCCAAATGTACCTAAGGTCCTGCAAGGCATGTAACAGAGAGTCAACAACTAGTTGAGCGAGTTCACAGTTGGTTATTAAGTTATAGTGTTCGTATTGTAATTCGTAAGCTCGTTTAGTAATCATGTAATGTATGTAATGGTATCGCGGCCCTCCAGGCATGTTTGCGAAGTTTAGTGGGGGTTTCCCATGTTTTCTAGACTAGGTATATTTGTATCGCGGCCCACCCGACATGTTTGCGAAGGTTAAAGTATAGTTCGCGGCCATTCTAGGCATGTTTGCGAAGATTGTTCTATTATCGCGGCCAATCCCGGCGTGTTTGCGAAGAGAGAGTATATGTATCACTAGTCTAGCAGTATCTACTAATAACCTTCCCCTCCTGAGGAATAATTCCATTAATCATGTAAGTATAAGAAACATTCAACCCATTCCCAACCCCGGGAAATCCCATGCCTTGGTAAGAGTGTGAACTCACCTTGGTTTGCTCGGTATGCTAAGTAAGTGCTCACAGTTAATCAATCACGTCCTAAAGTATTTACGTATCCGAAATCAGTTCATGTGCGAGTATAATGTGGTAACATCGAGCCAAAAATCATCACGTAGCACATAGCACGTAGTTAAACACATACAAACCATGTAACATAGTTAACTACAGTTAATTAGATCGGTTAAGTACTAACAGAAGCAAACAATGTTTAACCCATATTTCTTACTCGACGAAACACTTCAGTTTTGTCGAGAGTCCCCTCGGCGAAACTAACCCCAGTTTCGTCGTTTAATTACTTGACGAATCAAACCCTGATTCGTCGTATATCAGATTCGTCCCAAACTTAGATTCGTCATTAAGCAGTTACGTGATACATCAGTTACGTCATAACACCACCAAACCCTAATTCGTCGTCATCATCATACGTAAAGCATAGGTAAATCATCGTCATCATATTCACACAGATTGATCAATCATGTATACACATAGTCAAAGCAAAACAGCAAGTACCCAAATAATTCCAATAATATATGCATGTTCTAAATTAGCGGCCCAATCATAACCGGTTCACTAAGTCAATGCCCCATATTGGTTTAATTAAGATTTCATGTGCTAGTGTTTGTGAGGTCCAATAGTGATCAAGCTAGTTGTGATCTTGTCAGTCGATAGCATGTGCACTTTATTACATTTAAAACTTCAATCATTATCATATCAAAATCCCTAACCTCCCTACCAATCAATTTATCATATATGGATAGAATCACAGCAACCAAAGAACAACATATCATTACACATAAACATGAATGATCGATTGATCGGAAAACTTATAGCACTAACCGAGACGATGATTTGATCGCACAAAGGTTTCCGGTGGTTCTAGTTTGCCGTCACACAACAGAGAGTCCTCTAGGGTTTCTTGTTCTCGTAAAAGTGTTTAACTCTAATCGGAAACTAAGTTTTTATACGTAATACTCTATTGGGCTTCATGGGCTCGGCGAATCAACTTTGGGCCGGCGAAACATCCTGTTTCGTCGTGTTGTTGTTTGGCGAAACACATCTCTGTTTCATCGAGATGTTATTGGCGAAACACATCTAGTGTTTCGTCGGGTACTTTCATGTGTTAAATAATTTAAGTGTTTTCCAAGCAAGGTACATGTTATATTAGCAACCAAAATCATATAATACTCACCTTACGTTTAAACAAATCATAACGTGTATTGTTACAAAGCAACTATTCGTAAAAGCAAACAGTTAGACAGTCATCGTGCAATAAATGCTAATACAGAATGTCGAAAACTCGAGTTGTCACATTATCCCCAACTTGAAAGAAATTTCGTCCCGAAATTTAGCATGCGATTACTGAGGAAGCTAATGGTGTGACGTTGTTTACCTGTTTCGTATCGCGGCTCCCCGAGCAGGTTTGCGAAGATTACTGGTTTTCCTGGGGTGTCACATCATCCCCCCGTTGATTTGGAATTTCGTCCCGAAATTCTGCAGTAGTAGCTTCAACCTCAGTAGTAGTTGCATTGGTTCCGAATAACTGGGGATACTTGAGTTTCATTTGATCTTCACGCTCCCAGGTGAACTCTGGGCCGCGACGGGAGTTCCAACGAACTCGAACAAGAGGTATTCTCGTGTTCTTGAGGACCTTAACATCCTGGTCCGTGATTTCAACAGGTTCCTCGACGAATCGTAACTGTTCGTCAATAGTGAGCTCTTTCAGAGGAACTATGTGGGTCTCATCTGACAGACACTTCTTCAGATTCGACACGTGAAAGACGTTGTGAACTGCACTGAGTTCAGCTGGTAGGTTCAATCTGTAGGCCACCCTGCCTATCTTCTCAATGATTTCGAATGGTCCAACGTATCGTGGAATAAGTTTGCCGTGTTTGCCAAAACGAACCACACCCTTCCAGGGTGAAACTTTGAGTAGCGCTCGATCTCCAACCTGGAATTCGAGTAGTTTCCTATCTTTATCGGCGTATGCTTTCTGACGGTCACGAGCTGCCGCCATGCGCTGTCGTATTTGAGCAATCTTTTCAGTAGTATCAACTACCATTTCTGGACCTGTGATCTGACTGTCACCCACCTCTGCCCAACAAAGAGGTGATCGGCATTTACGCCCGTACAATGCCTCGAATGGAGCAGCTTTAATGCTTGTGTGGTAGCTGTTGTTATACGAGAATTCCACAAGTGGCAGATGTTTTTCCCAACCATTGCCAAAGTCGATTACGCACACCCGAAGCATGTCTTCCAGAGTTTGAATAGTGCGCTCAGACTGCCCATCCGTCTGAGGGTGATAAGCTGTGCTCATGTCTAAACGAGAGCCAAATGATTTGTGCATTGCTTGCCACAGTTCTGAGGTAAAACGTGCATCACGATCAGAGATGATAGAGGTTGGCACCCCGTGCCTCGAAACCACTTCTTTTAAGTAGATGTTTGCTAAGGTAGAGAACTTGTCTGTTTCTTTGATAGCCAAGAAGTGAGCAGACTTTGTGAGTCGATCCACGATCACCCAAATAGTATCATTTCCGCGCTGAGATCTAGGTAAGCCAGTAACAAAATCCATGGAAATTTGTTCCCATTTCCATTGTGGTATCTCAGGTTGTTGAAGTGGACCTGAAGGTTTCTGGTATTCGGCTTTGACTCTCGCACAAGTCAGGCACTTGCTAACGTATGTTGCTATGTGGGCTTTCATACTAGGCCACCAATATGTAGTTTTGATATCGTGGTACATTTTATCCGAACCAGGATGTACCGAGTAGCGAGACTTGTGAGCTTCATCCATTACAAGCTCGCGTAAGTTGCCATAGAGTGGGACCCAGATGCGTCCCGTTACGTAATAAGCACCATCTTCCTTCTGTTCTAAGCGTTGCCTTGAGCCGCGTAGGGCCTCAGCCCTGACGTTGTCTGGTTTCAATGCTTCTACCTGAGCATCTCGTATCTGAGAAGGAAGGCTAGACTGGATAGTAAGTTGCAATGCTCGTACACGCCTAGGCGTAGTATCCTTTCGACTGAGGGCGTCAGCCACCACATTGGCTTTGCCCGGATGGTACTTTATGGCACACTCGTAATCGTTCAGTAGTTCGACCCATCTACGTTGTCGCATGTTCAATTATTTCTGCTTGAATATGTGCTCAAGACTCCTGTGGTCGGTGTAGATGGTGCATTTAGTGCCATACAGGTAATGTCGCCATATCTTGAGTGCAAAGACAACCGCTCCCAGTTCTAAATCGTGTGTTGTGTAGTTCTGTTCGTGAATCTTAAGTTGGCGCGAAGCATAAGCAATGACTTTATCCCGCTGCATCAACACACATCCAAGACCCTGGATAGATGCATCGCAATAGACTACAAAATCATCCGTGCCTTCAGGCAATGAGAGGATAGGTGCGCTACAGAGTCTATCCTTTAAGTGCTGAAACGCTGTTTCCTGCGTATTACCCCAACGATAAACAACACCTTTTTGTGTCAGTAGTGTAAGCGGCTGAGCAATCTTCGAGAAGTCTTTAATGAACCGTCTATAATAACCTGCCAAACCCAAGAATTGGCGTATTTCTGTCGGTGTGCGAGGTGCAGGCCAGTTCTTGATCGAATCTACCTTGGATGGATCAACATGAATCCCATCCTTGTTTACCACGTGGCCTAGAAAGTGGACTTCACGAAGCCAGAAGTCACATTTTGAAAACTTAGCGTATAGCTGTTCCGTTCGAAGAAGTTCCAAAATAAGTCGTAAGTGATGCTCGTGTTCCTCCTGACTCTTCGAGTAGATCAGGATGTCGTCGATGAAAACAATGACGAACTTGTCGAGATAAGGTTTGCACACCCTGTTCATAAGATCCATGAAAACCGCAGGCGCGTTCGTTAATCCGAATGGCATGACCAAAAATTCGTAGTGACCGTAGCGTGTTCTGAACGCTGTCTTGGAGACGTCCTCATCCCGGACTCTCAGTTGATGATACCCCGACCTTAGATCAATCTTCGAGTAATAGCTCGACCCTTGCAACTGGTCGAATAAGTCGTCGATGCGTGGAAGAGGATAGCGATTCTTCACAGTCACCTTGTTCAGTTCGCGGTAGTCTATACACATGCGGAAGGTACCGTCCTTCTTCTTTACAAATAATACCGGAGCTCCCCAGGGCGAAGAGCTAGGACGTATGAAACCCTTTTCCAAGAGTTCTTGCAGCTGCTTAGACAGTTCTTCCAGTTCCGTTGGAGCTAAGCGATAAGGTGCTCGAGCTATAGGTGCTGCTCCTGGAGCTAGCTCGATCTGAAATTCGACCTGACGATGAGGCGGTAACCCAGGCAACTCTTCAGGAAACACTTGAGGAAAATCGCGTACTACAGGAATATCCTCAATCTTTTTCTCTTTCTTCGATGTATCCGTAACGAGTGCTAAAACAGCTGTGTGGCCCTTTCGTAAACACTTCTGAGCCTTCAAGAAGGATATGATGCCACTCACGACACCACTCTTGTGCCTTGAACTTCGAGGGGTTCTTTACCAGAACGAGGAATACGAATGATCTTCTCCTTGCATAGGATCTCTGCTTGCTGTCGGGATAACCAATCCATACCAATGACGATGCCGAAACTACCCAGAGTTATAGGAATGAGATCTATAGAGAAAGTCTGACCAGCAAGGATAAGATTACAACCTTGAACTATGTGTGTGGCCTCTAAACTCTTACCGTTAGCTAACTCTACGATATGTTTGGTGTTCAAAAGTGTTGGTGCGCGTTTAAGCATTTGGCTAACTTTCAGAGACATATAACTGGTATCCGCACCCGAATCAAATAATACAGTAACATAAAAGTCGTCGAGAAGAAACTTACCCATAATCACATTAGGATCATTCCTTGCATCAGCCTGACCAATCACGAAAGCATGACCCCTAGCACCATTGTTGTTGTTTCCCCCATTGTTGTTCCCATTGCCCTGATTATTGTTGTTGTTATTCTGGTTCTGGTTTAACTGAGGGCAATCCCGCTTAAAGTGGCCTTCAGCCCCGCACTGAAAGCATCCCCTATTTCCTTGCTGTTGTTGTTGCGGCTGGTTTCGTGGAGCTGGTGGCTGTTGTTGCTGGTTCTGATTCGCAGGCCTTGAGCTCCTGCAGTCTTTAGCTTCATGACCTACCCTTAGACATCTCTGACAGCGGCCCTTACGACACTGACCACTGTGGTGTCTGTTGCACCTGTTACACAGTGGGTGATTTCCCCGATATCCACTCTACCCCTGACCACCAGAAAATTGCTGACTCGGGCCCTGGTAATCATTAGTCTTGCGTTGCTGAGCTTGAGACTGAACGGTAGCTGAACCCTTGCTGGAATCTCCCTCCCATTTCCGCTTGTTGTCACTGGGAGTAGCAAGAGTAGCTGAAGTAGTAGCGGGAGTAGTAGCGTTGATGCGTTTAGGTAACTTGTTCTGCTCCACCGCCTGATCCGTGAGACGGTGAGCCAACTGAATAACCTGCTGGTAGGTAGCAAGGTTTGCTGAAGTCACATGACTTTGGATCTCTGGTACTAGGCCACTGAGATAAGGTTCGATACGCTTAACTGGGGGGTCCACCATAGTAGGACACAGTAATGCGAGCTCATTTGATCTCTTTGTAAACGCCTCAATCTCTGACCCCGTCATCTTGAGGTTGAAGAACTCGACCTCCAGTTTATGAATGTCATCACGACTGCAGTATTCCTCCTTGATCATTTCCTTAAAGTTGTTCCATGGGGTGGCGTTAGCAGCAACCAACCCCAGTATTTGGACCTGAGCTTTCCACCATGTGAGGGCTAAACCCTCGAGAGTACCAGTAGCATACTTCACCCTGTGTGCCTCAGGGCATTCACACATTTCGAACACAGACTCTAGCTTTTCGACCCAGTGGAGAAGACCTACGGCTCCTTCAGTGCCGCTGAAAGTAGTTGGACGACAGTCCATGAAAGTTTTGAAAGTGCAAACAGGTGGTTGACCTGTTGTGTAAGAATCAGAGTAAAGTTAAACACAAGAGTTGGTTTAGGAACGTAGGATCTAAAGATCCTAGCGTGAGTTACAACTGCAGGGTATACCTCCTGCTTGAGCGGCTGCAACTGCCGCAGCAACTTGTTCGTTAATGAGAGCCGTCAACTGGGCTTGTGTCATGTTAATACGTCCAGACATGATCTTCATAGCAAAGATAACATAAGTAAGAGAGGTTCGCAAACAGTGCGATGACAGAAGAGAGTGAGCACACAAGTATTCTCAAGCAGTAACATATAGTAGGTTCTGTAATCTAAGCATACCACGAGCAAAGTTCTATGTAATTCTAGCAAGTAGGTAAAGTAACATGAACAGTAGTACCTATAATGTTGAGTCTTGCACGTGGAGCGAAGCGTCGTTGTGGATCGTTGAGCACTGTTCTGGTTATAGTCTGGTTTTAACAAAATCGTTTTCCCCTTATTAAAACCGAGTTCTCTATAACCAATGGCTCTGATACCAATCTGTCACACCCCCAAAATCCACACGCGGAGTATCACCGCTTGGAGGCGTGACTGACCAGGATCAAGCCACCAATCATATCAAACATAATAAGTAATAAATGTAATTTAAACCAAACGATATGAAAGGTGTTCAAACAAAACATGTTAAGTGTATAGCGGAAGCATAAAATGTAAACCCAACGTAAGTAATAAGTTCGAATGTTTAATGTTTCAGCATAAGTTCCACAATCCGTGCCCACAACGACCGCGCCTCTCGTGCAAGCTCCAAATGTACCTAAGGTCCTGTAAGGCATGTAACAGAGAGTCAACAACTAGTTGAGCGAGTTCACAGTTGGTTATTAAGTTATAGTGTTCGTATTGTAATTCGTAAGCTCGTTTAGTAATCATGTAATGTATGTAATGGTATGGCGGCCCTCCAGGCATGTTTGCGAAGTTTAGTGGGGGTTTCCCATGTTTTCTAGACTAGGTATATTTGTATCGCGGCCCACCCGACATGTTTGCGAAGGTTAAAGTATAGTTCGCGGCCATTCTAGGCATGTTTGCGAAGATTGTTCTATTATCGCGGCCAATCCCGGCGTGTTTGCGAAGAGAGAGTATATGTATCACTAGTCTAGCAGTATCTACTAATAACCTTCCCCTCCCGAGGAATAATTCCATTAATCATGTAAGTATAAGAAACATTCAACCCATTCCCAACCCCGGGAAATCCCATGCCTTGGTAAGAGAGTGAACTCACCTTGGTTTGCTCGGTATGCTAAGTAAGTGCTCACAGTTAATCAATCACGTCCTAAAGTATTTACGTATCCGAAATCAGTTCATGTGCGAGTATAATGTGGTAACATCGAGCCAAAAATCATCACGTAGCACATACCACGTAGTTAAACACATACAAACCATGTAACATAGTTAACTACAGTTAATTAGATCGGTTAAGTACTAACAGAAGCAAACAATGTTTAACCCAGATTTCTTACTCGACGAAACACTTCAGTTTCGTCGAGAGTCCCCTCGGCGAAACTAACCCCAGTTTCGTCGTTTAATTACTTGACGAATCAAACCCTGATTCGTCATATATCAGATTCGTCCCAAACTTAGATTCGTCATTAAGCAGTTACGTGATACATCAGTTACATCAGTTACGTCATAACACCACCAAACCCTAATTCGCCGTCATCATCATACGTAAAGCATAGGTAAATCATCGTCATCATATTCACACAGATTGATCAATCATGTATACACATAGTCAAAGCAAAACAGCAAGTACCCAAATAATTCCAATAATATATGCATGTTCTAAATTAGCGGCCCAATCATAACCGGTTCACTAAGTCAATGCCCCATATTGGTTTAATTAAGATTTCATGTGCTAGTGTTTGTGAGGTCCAATAGTGATCAAGCTAGTTGTGATCTTGTCAGTCGATAGCATGTGCACTTTATTACATTTAAAACTTCAATCATTATCATATCAAAATCCCTAACCTCCCTACCAATCAATTTATCATATATGGATAGAATCACAGCAACCAAAGAACAACATATCATTACACATAAACATGAATGATCGATTGATCGGAAAACTTATAGCACTAACCGAGACGATGATTTGATCGCACAAAGGTTTCCGGTGGTTCTAGTTTGCCGTCACACAACAGAGAGTCCTCTAGGGTTTCTTGTTCTCGTAAAAGTGTTTAACTCTAATCGGAAACTAAGTTTTTATACGTAATACTCTATTGGGCTTCATGGGCTCGGCGAATCAACTTTGGGCCGGCGAAACATCCTGTTTCGTCGTGTTGTTGTTTGGCGAAACACATCTCTGTTTCATCGAGATGTTATTGGCGAAACACATCTAGTGTTTCGTCGGGTACTTTCATGTGTTAAATAATTTAAGTGTTTTCCAAGCAAGGTACATGTTATATCAGCAACCAAAATCATATAATACTCACCTTACGTTTAAACAAATCATAACGTGTATTGTTACAAAGCAACTATTCGTAAAAGCAAACAGTTAGACAGTCATCGTGCAATAAATGCTAATACAGAATGTCGAAAACTCGAGTTGTCACACACGAATCATGAACTTGGGTAAAAGCGATTTTACTTGTGAAATAGTGTTTAAAACTAGTAGATCTACGGATCTACAAGCGGTATTTTCAAAGGACCACGTGTCAAGAGAAAACATACTTTTAAAGACGGATCTTACATAACCAAAAGTGCTTTTGTAAACACACAAGTGCGTAGACACTTGTGTAACACAAAGTTTTGATGAAAGAACTATTCTTGTAAATGTTGATAAGAAGTTGTGGAAATTTATTTTCTTTAAAAACGAGACTTTCACGAAACGGGTTGATTTATACAAAAGATCCACTAAAAATAATGGAAAGATACTACATATTTTGGAAAAACCGCAAGTTCATGTATTTTTGCGATTTACATCTATTTTGACTAGTTTGATGGTTTGAATAATGCTTATGTTGATTGAGAAAATTGTTGGATTGATTTGTAAAAGAAAATGATACGCTTGAAAGCGTGGCCACCTCCAGTTACAGAGGAAACTCTGGCGAAATTTTTCCAAAAACCTAACACTTAGAAATATTTTCACTATAAGTGTTACAAATACTTTTCGACATGTTTTCAAAATATAAGTTTCGCCACGACTATATTTACAAAACATCGGAGGTGGGATTTTCACAAAATAAAACTTGGTAAATATATATTTAGTATATATTTTTCATAAAGTCACTGGATATGTGTTTGTGATTATTTTGTGAAAATACTAGTATTATTTTTAGGGTAAAAATAATACTATCAAATGTTAACGAATCCAAAATAATACGAACGCCTCTACGATAAATATATAAGTTACACCGGTAATCATTATTACCACTCGATCATTAAAACGTAACTTACGCATTTTGAGAAAATATGACTTAACGCGTATATTTTTGTCAAGGTATTATTTTCATGTCCCCCTTTTCTCTTAACTGTTTTCAGTTTTTAACTGCGGGGGTGAAATACATGTTACTATGATTACAAGTACTTTATACTTGGTATGGTTAGCGTAAGGAGGTTTACTACTTAGATCATGTGAGTGGGTAGGCAGAAACTGGAGGCCATTAATCCTCATTGTAGGACCGAGGGACGTAAGCGGTAGATCTATCTGGGTGTAGCGAGCCCAACCCCAGGCCCAACCAGAACGGACCTCGGGGTGACTTTGTACCCATCGCGAAATCTGCTAGGTTTGAGTCTTCCTACTTGCACTTTACACATATCAATGGTCTTGCAAGCCATTGGTGATCTCTTTTTCCTTATTTGCTACATACCAGGGATTTTTATACTTACAAGTGTTTTACATACTCACTTACACATGAACTCGCTCAACATTATTGTTGATTTTTCAACTTACATGTATTTCAGGGAACTAAAGATCTGGCGCGGTATGTTATGTTTTCCCGCTGCATATGGGTTCCGAGGTCATCCCAGTTTAGGAAATGTGACTTTTTCCTGGACGACTCACAAATCTTGAACTGCGTTTTATTCATGTTGATGTTTATGTCTTTCAAAACAATGTTTTATGTTATGATGTTGTAAGTCCCTAAGACAATGTTATGTTACTTCAGTTTTAAAACTTAAATCTATGGATGATCTTGCATGGTTTTATTTCATATAGCTTTGTTATGGTTAAGCTATGGTATTAAGAAGTCACACCAAAATAACCACGCTTCCGCAAAGCCAGGGTTTGACACACATAAACACTTTTGACATTGGTTATACATTATATGATTTACATCTTGACATAAACATTTTAACATATTATTTCAATACATTTGGAAGTTGGTTTAAACATAGACATCTTACATTGTTTGGTTTGGTTTGAGTAAGTGATTAAGTAACAAGGCGTGTGTAATATGATACAAGCATGGTGGATACGCCGCTGGTACTTCCTATATATAAGTGTTTGTATGGTATTACATATCGTAACGTTATTTGAATCATTTCAGTTTGAGACTTATAACATTTTATACAAATAACATACTTTTCACAAGACATTGATTTACAAACAACTTATCTTATACAAACTCATCTTACATGGTTATTCATTTAATCATACATTATTCACTTATTTATACATATCATCTGATCTTATCGTTTTTCAAATGATTTACAAGACAAAGCAAATTACAAGGTTCATGACTAAACATTTTCTCAAACATAAGTCATGAATCCTTTTTTTTACAAAACCTATGTATCTCACAGGCATTTTTATGCTGACGTACCTATTTTCACATGTGTTTTCAGGAGATGATGCATAGGACTTATCAAGACATACTTAGGCGGACCTGTGCCTTAGTGACTTAAAACGAGACAAGAACTAGTTAATTTATGTTATGTACTCTTTATTTCTTGTTTAAAGACAATGTAACTCGCTTGTTTGATGAATAAAATGAAACTTTAATATCCATGGTTGTGAAACATAAATTCTGTTACAACACTCCCCGATGTTTCCGCCACGTTTTGTATGTTCTACGTGGTCGGGGTGTGACAGCTACTCAAGACTTCCAAGAACAATCTTCAATAGGAAGGGTTTCGACAAAGGGGAGGGGTATCCCACTGTCTTCGCAAATCAAGAGAGAAGTAGGGTTTGCAAGGTGTTGTGAGGCCTTATGCCTGATGTACGTAACAAAAAGGGAGGGGAGATGGGCTCGGTTTGGGCCTGTGGTAAAACAATGAGCCATAACAACCTTTTATTCGTGTACACAATAACTGGCCCAGATCTCTTATTTCCATTAAAGTAGAATACGGGTGTAAGTTCGGGTTGGGCCTCAATACACGGGTCTAGGGTAGAATGAGTTGGGTGTGGCCTCCGACCCAAAGTGTGTGTGTTAAGTGAATTATGCGGCCCACTTGTGTAGAATGGTTCGCGGCCCTAATAACTCGGCCCTCTAAATTAGTTGAACGACACACAAAAGCGTTTAGCAACTTCATGTATAGCTAATCCGTTAAACACACGCAATCATAAAGTGATGCAAGAGATAGGCAGATAGCATAGAGATACACACTAAGAGTTGTGGGATTTCAAGCAATGTTATCCTTAATTATCCAGGTTGTCACATCATCCCCAACTTGAAAGAAATTTCGTCCCGAAATTTGATAAGTAAGCATAGAAAGTGAAGCGATAGAAACTCTAATTAAACTATATGTAATACTACACAAATAAAAAAAAAGCAAGCATTACACGCAATCACTTAGCATTCAGATAACTGCACAGACACCACGTAAACCAAATTGTGAAAACAGGATTGCGAGGTCAGTTGGGTGTCACATCATCCCCAACTTGAAAGGGAATTTCGCCCCGAAATTCGCCAATGATATCAAAAGTTGGTCCCACCGTTTGAATGATCGGGGATGACAGAGCTTCACCTGATCTTTGCGTTCTTACAGGAACTTCGGTCCACGTCTTGAGTTCCAACGAACTCTCACGATTGAAATTCGACTGTGTTAACAGTGGGTTCCTCAACAAGGGTATCACAAGTGTTGCGTCGAACAGACACTTCTTTAGGTTCGATACATAAATGACATCGTGTACGATACCTAATTCGTCAGGTAACTCGAGTTCATGAGTCATATCATCAATCCGTTCCAGAAATCCAAATATCCCAGTGTACCGCAAACTAAGCTGGCCACGTTTCCCATAGCGTACCGCACCCTCCCAGGGTGAGACTTTTGATTATGATACGTTCGCTCACAGCGAACTCCCAGTGTTTCCTAAGCTTAACAGCTTTCCTGGCAGTCACATGTTGCCGTTAAACAATTTCCGATCTAAGCAATCTTCAAGAGTTTCGAGCACAAGTCCTGGACCTATGATTAGGTTGCCATCCATCTTAATCCAACAAGGAGATTAGCGTTACTGTCCATGCAATGTCTCAAACAGAGCTGTCTGAATACTAGAATGGTGACTGCTACGGTAGAACACAACCAAAGATACGTGTCCCTCCAATTTTCACCCAATTCATCCACACACATGCTCGCAGCATGTCTTCGAGTGTCGGGATGGTTCGCTTACTCTGTCCGGTTGTCCTACGGTGATAAGCAATGCCCATGTCTAGACGTGAGCCCAGGGTATCGTGTATCGCCGGTCATAAATCAGGTATACCTCAAAATCAGAAGTAACGGGAGTTGACACCTCGTGCCTAGAAGCCGCCACTCTCAGAGGAACGTTCACAGCTGTGAAGACTCGTCAGTTTCCTTGGTTGCAAGAAGGCGTGCTAGTAGCGTGAGACAATCAACGACCACCCAAGTGTTATTGTTTCTGTTTCGATGCTTCTGGTTACTGATACTCCACCTTGACTTTCCCACAAGCCAAACATTATTCATATACCCTGCCAGGTGGGCCTTCAAGCCCGATCACCAGCACGAGATTCATAGACCCTAATATCTCTCATCAAAACTCAGACAACTGGAATATCGAGGCCGGTGTGCTTTGCTCAACACAAATTCCCTAAAGTTGTCGTATAATGAGATCCACGTTCGTTCCACTAGGTAGCGAGTATCGTCTGTCCTGCCAAGGTTGCTTCTCCATGCCCCGCATGGGTTCAACTGGAAAATCCTCTTCTTTCAATTCTCCAGTTTGAACAGGGCGAGTCAGATCAGGTAAGTTAGAGTCGATAGTGAGCTGCAAAGCTCGTGCACGTTCAAGTTTCATAGTTGTAATCATCAAAAAGTTCCCTCCAGCAATGCCATTAACTGATTTAGCTCTGTCGAAGCCAAGGTACACGGGAGGCCCTTGTGATCGGTCTAAATAACGCACCTGGTATCGTCCAAGTAATGCCTCCATCTAAAATCCCAAGACCACGGTTTTCACCGCCAGTTGTGTGTCGTGCGGTTCCTCTTTGTAACTCCATCACGTAATTCATCACTCTCTCGTGTTGCGTTGTTGTGTAACTGGGACTCTGATTCGGACCATCATGGCATACCACTAAATCACCCGCACCCTCGGGTAAAGACGATGCTCAGTGTATTGCAGAGCTGGAATTCGAAAGTTGAAATGACATCCTCCTATTTCGTCTTTCACGAACACAGCATCCTGCTGTGCTAAAGAGATTTAAGTTGTGCGACCTTCGAAAATCCTGTGAATAAGCTGCGATAGTATCTAGCGAAACCAAGGAATTGCTGCATCCCTGAAGGAATCTTTGGTGTCGATCAGTTTCTAACAAAATGGATCTTTAGCAAGATCCACGTGTGTTCCCACTTCGTTGGTTACATGCCCAAAATGTATCTCTCGAATCCAGATGTTACATTTTACAAGACTTCACACGGAATGGCTCCTCCCTTAGGAGCTCTAAATTAAGATACAGATGTCGTCCAGCACGTCGTCAATAAGCATAGCCGATTCATGTGATCCATACAGCTGCTGATGTGATGATTAGCCCAAAATTCATGGAATAGAAAGTCGCAATAGCCATACTGCGTTCGATATGCTGTTATAGGAATCATTTTTCCCTTGGACTTCCATCTGATGAGTTCGTTCGTTAGTCAACCCTCGAATAGGAGCTTAACCCTCACAGCTGGTCAACAGGTTGTCAATACATGGTCGAGGCAAACGGTTCTTAACTGTCTCCTTGTTAAGTTCTGGGTAATCAGTACACATACGAAAAGGCTTATCTTCACGGATATAACTGGGGCTCCCTAAAGCGAAAAGCTAGGTCCGACAAACTCCTGTCCAGTATTTCCTACAGTTGGTTAAACAGTTCTTGCAACCCTCCTGTGCAAGATGGTACAATGTACGAGTATTCAGAGCTGCCTCTGTCGTGAGATCAATTGGGATTCCGACGAACAGTTGTGAAAGTAAACCTGAAAGTTCCTCGAGTAGCACACCGAGTGGAATCACGAACAATTGGTGGATCCTCGATCCTCTTTCCTTAGCCCAAACATTAGTAACGATTGCCAACATAGCGGGGTAGTCCCTCCGAGGACACTTCCGGGCTTCCATTGCAGAATTGACGCTAACCTTTGCACAATTCTTGTAACACCCCAACCCGGAAGGGCTGACGTGTCACAATAACAGTAGTATCATAAACAAAAGTCATAATTCCATTTATTTATTTGACAAGGTTACAACCATATAACAACGAAACTTAAGATTAAAATACAAGCGAAAACATTCGACTTCATTAACTAATATCTTCAGATTTATTCCTAGTCTTTATTCTTCTCTCTCTCCCGCCCAAAGTAACCTGCTGACCTGTATATACAAAAATTTACGGAATGAGCCGAATGCTCAGTACGGAATAATAGGCTCAAATAACAATAACACTTTATGCGAAAATGATACGATGCAAGAACATAATTTCATAATCATATCTTACGGATGTACCCATGAGCAACTTAAAACGTGACAATACACAGGTAGCTACTCCTGCATAATTATCACATGAGATGGCGAATTGGCATACCCGTTATCCACCTCCTTATACTTAAAACCTAGGATCGATCCATACGCCTCCTAATAGCCTTATGTACCACACTTGTACTTAAGAGACGCCGTGAACTGATCTCTCCGTCACGGGTGGAGCACATGATGTCGATGCCGCAACAACATGCTCGTGGGACACTCCAGGAGAAGCGATACTCAGGGTATCAGAGTACAGATGGTCTTATTCACATAACTTATCAAAATATTTTTCATAATAACACGTAACATAATTTGGAACATGCGATAATGAGTACAACTTAAACATAATACTATCGCATGACATGAAAGCTAAATCCAATGTTATGAATAGAATAGGAATCCAACGGACTGTCAAATGAATCGATAATCAAAGACGTGAGGAGTTTTAAAAGATATATGAATTTAATGGGTTTATAATAATTTGAATATGAAGCAATAAGGAGTGGGGTAAGGATCCGTACCTTAATAACTCCAAAGTGAAGCTACCTTATGCTAATATTTTAGATTTATACGGGCAGAGTTTAGACTACTGATTAGTCTTTTAACCTAATTTAAATAACATGCACACAACTAGGTTAGTAACTTAATACAGCATTTACGATAACTCACGAGATCAAATTCTCACAACGAACGACAAAGTGCGATACTTAAACATCCATCGAATTAACGACGAACGACAAAGTACGATACTTAAACTCATCCATCGAATTAACGACGAACGACAAAGTACGATACTTAAACTCATTCATCGAATTAATGACGAACGACAAAGTATAACCCTAATGTGGGCAGCACTTAAACATCCATTGGATATATTGATCGATCGAACAATGAATCGTAATAGCGATCGAGTTATTACCCTGTTCTGCAGCACCCCGCTATACTTAATTAGTGTTTCGTGTGTGTTTTGAGAGTAATTGGACGATATCTCAGTGCGTATTTGGAGTTTCTTCGTCGTTTTTGTGCCAGAATTCAAGTGCCAATGTCCTGTATTTATAGTCGAATTTTGATGTTCTCGCAGCCCGCGTAACCATAGGTTAATCCTTACGCGGCCCGCGTAAAAACTTATTTTATGCGTAGGGTTGACACGTGTGGGACTAGCCTAGCTGAGTCGACAGATTTTAAAATTTCAACTTCGGCCGCAAGTTATTAGGATAATCGTCAAGTAGGGAATACCCCCCCTGAGTTTTAGGGGCCCTAATCCTGATTCTGAAAATTCTAGGGTTTGTACAGAATTACTTGGGTGTCTTAATTAGGGTTTTCTATTAACTAAAATAAATAATAATGGTTTTAAATTTATGGTTATTATAACTATTACCCCCTTAAAAGAAATTTCGTCCTCAAAATTTTTCAAATAAGAATATAACCTATCGCATAAGTAACGGAAACGGAACTTTCATAGCAGAGTTACTAACTTATATAACAAGAATCTCCTAAACACACATGTGTATCTGAAATTTATAATGACTATAATTGTCAATTACCTTACATATGTGCCCTAATGGTCCTCCTATAACGTATCTTAATTAAATATCTTACCGTACGAAAAGTCAATGGAGACTTACAGATAATAGAGTGACTATTGGTACTGATATCTACTACATAGATATGCTTAATCATAGCTAAGATATATTCACATAAGGTAAAGCATAAATGACCGTAAACAGAACAATTGAACATATATCACAGAGCAAAATTTACCTTTACTTGACTAAAATTCTATTACTAGAATAGATTAGGGTATAGAGAGCGAATTGATTCTTCAGATTCCCACGTTGCTTCGTGTTCAGAATGATTTTTCCAAAGGATTTTAACAAACGGAATTACTTTCCTACGCAAAACCCTTTCTTGTCGATCTAAGATGGCTTCTGGCTCCTCTTCGTAGGACAAATCCTTGTGAATTGTAAGTAACGGATAACTAATGACATGGAGTGGATGATAATTATATCCTCTTAACGAGGAAACATGAAAAACGTTATGAACGTGAGAGAGTTGAGGCGGTAAAGCCAGTCGATATGACACTTCTCCAATTCTTTCAAGGATTTCAAACGGACCGATGAAACGAGGACTAAGCTTACCTTTAATTCCAAATCTACGAACACCACGCCAAGGTGATACCTTTAAGAAAACGTGGTCGCCAATTTTAAATTCGAGTGGTCGTCTATCTTGATCTGCATAGCTCTTTTGTCTGCTCTGAGCTTCTTTCAGTTTTTCTCGTGCTATAGTGACTTTTTCATTTGTAATCTGAACTAGTTCTGGCCCTTCAATAATCTTTTCTCCAACTTCATCCCAGCATATTGGTGCTCGACATTTCCGACCGTACAAAAGCTCAAAAGGTGCCATGCCAATACTTACTTGCCAACTATTGTTGTAAGCGAACTCAACAAGGCATAGATATTCATCCCAGTTTCCAGACCATTCAAGTGCACATGCTCGGAGCATGTCTTCCAAGGTCTGAATCATGCGTTCCGACTGCCCATCTGTTTGTGGATGGAAAGCTGTACTAAACTTCAGTCGTGTACCCCAAGCTGCCTGAAAACCTTTCCAAAATCGTGAGGTGAAACGTGGGTCTCTATCGGAAACAATGGAAGATGGTGTACCATGGAGTCGAATAATTTCTTGAAGAAATATTTCGGATAACTTATTAATCGAAAATCCTTGCTGAATCGGTTGAAAATGTGCTGACTTCGACAATCTATCGACAACAACCCATATAACATCATTCTTCTTGAAAGTCTTAGGCAAACCGGTAACAAAATCCATTGTGATCTCATCCCACTTCCATATGGGAATATCCAATGGCTGCAACAGACCGCTTGCTCGTTTGTGTTCAATTTTCACTTGTTGGCAAGTGAGGCATTTACTTACGTATCGAGCAACGTCTTCCTTCATGCCATTCCACCAGAAGTTCTGTCTTAAGTCTCGATACATCTTGGTAGATCCTGGGTGAATTGAAAATGGTGAGCTGTGAGCTTCGGCTAACAATGACTCACGAAGGGTGGAGTCATCGGGTACACAAAGTCTTTTACCGCACCAAATCACCCCATGATGGTCTATACGAAATTCAGATTGCTTACCCACCTCAAGATTTTGCACAATTGCCCAAAGTTCTCCATCTTGCTTCTGTGCATCTTTGATTTGTGATATAAGGTCGGGTTCAATCTGCATTCTAGCTAGATATCCATCAGATTTACTAACCTGAAGCCAAATGTTCATTCTTTCGAGATCCCTCCTAATACGAGGCTGAATTTGTAAGCAAGATATAGCCCTGAAATTCTTTCGGCTGAACGCGTCAGCTACAACATTGGCTTTGCCTGGATGGTATTGAATATTTGCATCGTAATCTTTTAAAAGTTCTAACCACCTTCTTTGCCTCATATTTAGCTCTTTCTGGGTAAATATGTACTTGAGGCTCTTATGGTCGGTAAAAATGTCACAACTTTCACCATACAGATAGTGTCGCCAAATCTTAAGTGCAAATATGACTGCGGCTAATTCTAAATCATGTGTAGGGTAGTTAACTTCATAAGGCTTCAACTGACGGGAGGCATAAGCGATAACCTTCCCATGTTGCATTAGCACACAACCTAATCCTTTCTTTGAGGCATCACTATAGACTTGGTAACCTCCTGATCCAGAAGGGAGAGCGAGTATCGGAGAGGATACGAGTCGTTTCTTCAATTCTTCAAAGCTTTTCTCTTGTTCTTCATTCCATGAGTACTTCACCCCTTTTCTTAGGAGTTTTGTGAGTGGTAGAGCAATTACCGAGAATCCTTCAACAAATCTTCGGTAATAGCCAGCAAGACCCAAGAAACTTCGTATTTCGGTAACAGAAGTGGGTCTTGGCCATTTTGTAATAGCTTCAACCTTTGTTGGGTCTACCATAATTCCCTCTGCTGATATGACATGACCTAGAAATGCTACTTGGCTAAGCCAAAAGTCACATTTGGAAAACTTAGCGTACAACTTCTCATGCCGCAAGGTTCCAAGTACTGCATGTAGATGTGCTTCATGCTCTTCGTGACTCTTAGAATACACCAGAATGTCATCGATAAAAACAATTACGAATTTGTCTAGGAATTTGTGAAATACGCGATTCATCAAATCCATGAAGACTGCGGGTGCGTTAGTTAGCCCAAAGGGCATAACCAAAAATTCGTAATGACCATATCGAGTACGAAAGGCGGTCTTGGGAACATCATCATTTTTGATCTTTAACTGATGATACCCGGACCTCAGGTCGATTTTTGAGAAGAACTGAGCCCCCTGAAGTTGATCAAAGAGATCATCAATGCGAGGCAGAGGATACTGATTACGAATAGTAATCTTGTTCAGCTCTCGGTAGTCAATACATAAACGCATACTACCGTCTTTCTTCTTCACAAATAAGACCGGAGCACCCCAAGGTGAAACACTGGGTCTTATGAATCCTAGATCTAGCAATTCTTGCAATTGTTCCTTCAACTCTTTCAGTTCCATTGGAGCCATACAGTATGGAGCTTTAGAAATAGGCTCGGCACCAGGGATCAAGTCGATGGTGAATTCTACTTTTGACGGTCAGGTGGTAATCCCGGTAGTTCATCCGGAAATACATCAGGATATTCACGAACAACGGAATGGCTATTGATACTCTTAACACTAACAGAAGTATCCTTAATCGATGCTAGGAATCCAACACAGCCTCTTGATATGAATTTTCGAGCTTTGAGCGCAGAGATAATTTTAAGAGATTTATGAGCTTGAGTTCCCTGATATATAATATCAGGATGATGAAGATCACCGAAAATAACACGGCGAGAATGACAATCTATAGTTACGTGATGTCTAGACAACCAATCTATTCCTAGAATAACATCAAAGTCACACATATGTATTGGAAATAGGTCTGCCTTACACACAATAGATTCAATACAGATCGGACAATCTTTATATACGGAAGTGATTACGGATGAATTTTCCATGGGAGTGGAAATGGTTAAAGTATGATTTAAGAGAGTTGGTTTTATCGGAAGGTACTTAGTAAACGAGTGGGATACTAAAGAATGAGTCGCTCCTGTATCGAATAACACATAGATACTCTGTTTACCTAGCTGAAGGGTTCCCGACACAGTACCTGGGACATTAGCAGCATCAGTAGCAGAAAGTGCGAAAACTCTTCCTCCAACATTGGGTGGTGTAACGTTTGGTCGGTTATTCTTCCTAGTGTCTTTCTTTGTGCACTCCTTGATCATGTGTCCAGTTTGGCCACATCTAAAGCATGCTCCTGTACTTCGGTGACATACGCCCTGATGTCGCTTACCACAAGTATTACATAGAGGATATGTAATCTGATTCGGGTTGACATGTTGATTCAGTGGTTGAGCTCTAATAGGTTCTGCATACAACTGAATCTGGTTTTGAGCAGGCCTTGGGTTTTGCAGTCTAGGTTGCCACGGACGTGCTTGATTTCCAGAGTTTTGATTTCCTTGCACTTTGTGGTCTTGATGCTGTGGCGTAGTGGATGATTGGCCGATTTCCTGCTTAAATTGTCCTTCCCTATTTCTCTTCTTATTATCCCCAGTTCGAGATAAGAATTCTTTCCTTTTGAATTCAAAAGTTTTGATTGCATCAGCAACTTCGGTGATATCCTTAAATTTCATGTACATGATCGACTTCCGAATTCGATCATTGACTGCCCACTTGCATTTTTCTGCCTGGACTTCTGCTGATCCTGCAACATCTCCTACAATACTGGCCAACCTTGAAAATCGAATAATGAACTCAGAGGCTGGTTCATCATTCCCCTGTCGAATCACTGCATACTCCCTGATATAAGCTTCTTTATCAGCGGTCGAAAAATACTTGTCGTAAAAGATGGTACGAAAGTCGACCCATGAAAGATTAGCGTCAAAATCATCCCCTCCTTTGACTTGCTTATATCCTTCCCACCAAGTTTGTGCGTCATCTTCAAATTTGTAGGTAGCCAATCTAACTTTGTATTGCTCCGGAACTCCAAGAACTCCGAAGATCTTTTCAACATGAGCTATCCAGTTTCTTGCTTCGACTGGATTATTAGCGTGACTAAAGGATTTCGGCTTTTGTTTTTGGAATTTACTAATCCATATGTCTATACTATAAGTAATATTGTTCGTGGTATTCTCACGAATTTCTTCACCAGAGATTGGATTCGTGTTATTACGTTCTGGATGACAAGTTTGTTGAATAACGGCCTCAGCTGTTTGAGCAACCCGGCAACAGCCTGGTTGATAGCATTAATTACGTTTGGATCAACTGGAGTCTCATTCGAAGAAGTGTTGTTACGTACATGGTTAGTACGATTACTCCTACGTAGCGGACGACGAGGAGGCATCTATAAGAATAGACATAGGAATTAAACCAAATAAGAGACCAAGTTGAATCCTATCATAGATATCTACCCATTCCTCACAGGTTTTAATTACTATCTTCAAGTTTTCTACAGGAAAGAGCCTTTGCTCTGATACCATAGCTGTAACACCCCAACCCGGAAGGGCTGACGTGTCACAATAACAGTAGTATCATAAACAAAAGTCATAATTCCATTTATTTATTTGACAAGGATACAACCATATAACAACGAAACTTAAGATTAAAATACAAGCGAAAACATTCGACTTCATTAACTAATATCTTCAGATTTATTCCTAGTCTTTATTCTTCTCTCTCTCTCCCGCCCAAAGTAACCTGCTGACCTGTATATACAAAAATTTACGGACTGAGCCGAATGCTTAGTACGGAATAATAGGCTCAAATAACAATAACACTTTATGCGAAAATGATACGATGCAAGAACATAATTTCATAATCATATCTTACGGATGTACCCATGAGCAACTTAAAACGTGACAATATAGAGGTAGCTACTCCTGCATAATTATCACATGAGATGGCGAATTGGCATACCCGTTATCCACCTCCTTATACTTAAATCCTAGGATCGATCCATACGCCTCCTAATAGCCTTATGTACCAAACTTGTACTTAAGAGACGCCGTGAACTGATCTCTCCGTCACGGGTGGAGCACATGATGTCGATGCCGCAACAACATGCTCGTGGGACACTCCACGAGAAGCGATACTCAGGGTATCAGAGTACAGATGGTCTTATTCACATAACTTATCAAAATATTTTTCATAATAATACGTAACATAATTTGGAACATGCGATAATGAGTACAACTTAAACATAATACTATCGCATGACATGAAAGCTAAATCCAATGTTATGAATAGAATAGGAATCCAACGGACTGTCAAATGAATCGATAATCAAAGACGTGAGGAGTTTTAAAAGATATATGAATTTAATAGGTTTATAATAATTTGAATATGAAGCAATAAGGAGTGGGGTAAGGATCCGTACCTTAATAACTCCAAAGTGAAGCTACCTTGTGCTAATATTTTAGATTTATACGGGCAGAGTTTAGACTACTGATTAGTCTTTTAACCTAATTTAAATAACATGCACACAACTAGGTTAGTAACTTAATACAGCATTTACGATAACTCACGAGATCAAATTCTCACAACGAACGACAAAGTGCGATACTTAAACATCCATCGAATTAACGACGAACGACAAAGTACGATACTTAAACTCATCCATCGAATTAACGACGAACGACAAAGTACGATACTTAAACTCATTCATCGAATTAATGACGAACGACAAAGTATAACCCTAATGTGGGCAGCACTTAAACATCCATTGGATATATTGATCGATCGGACAATGAATCGTAATAGCGATCGAGTTATTACCCTGTTCTGCAGCACCCCGCTATACTTAATTAGTGTTTCGTGTGTGTTTTGAGAGTAATTGGACGATATCTCAGTGCGTATTTGGAGTTTCTTCGTCGTTTTTGTGCCAGAATTCAAGTGCCAATGTCCTGTATTTATAGTCGAATTTTGATGTTCTCGCGGCCCGCGTAACCATAGGTTAATCCTTACGCGGCCCGCGTAAAAACTTATTTTATGCGTAGGGTTGACACGTGTGGGACTAGCCTAGCTGAGTCGACAGATTTTAAAATTTCAACTTCGGCCGCAAGTTATTAGGATAATCGTCAAGTAGGGAATACCCCCCTGAGTTTTAGGGGCCCTAATCCTGATTCTGAAAATTCTAGGGTTTGTACAAAATTACTTGGGTGTCTTAATTAGGGTTTTCTATTAACTAAAATAAATAATAATGGTTTTAAATTTATGGTTATTACAATTCTGATACTTTGAATCAGATGACGATTCTCCACTAGGAGGAGGGATATGCAAAGTTTTCTTCTCACAGGGTATATCTGCGCGATGTATGGATTACCAATCCATTCCAACTACTGCTTCAAACCATCGAGGATAGCAGAAAGAAGACTGATGTCGAACGTTTGTCCCACAAGGTCGAGTTTGCATCCTAACTAACATATGAAATTTCAATTGTCTTGCCGTCAGCCGATCCCACAACAGGTTCAAATTCAAGGAGCAGCAGGGTCAAACAGAACAGAGATGGAGCGATTAGCTACGCATACTAGCTACCATGTTGCTAAAGTCCTGGCGTCGCCCATGCCAATTCTAAATGCCCTTCCGTAGGCATCATTTCCAGTGTTGTTGTTTTCGTTGCGAGAACTCCTAGTACCGTCTTTGTTCCCTTGGATGTTGGCACTTTGACTTAACACAGTCAATCCTTGTCGAGGTCAACTTCGTTTCCACACTGTAAGCTATGATTACGAGTTCCTTGATGTTGCCGTGACCGTCGCCTCTACTATCGTTGCTTAAAACGGGGCCTACGATCTTTCAACAACAGGGTCCATCTTGTCCCATCCCGTGTCGCGTCCTAAGGCATTACTCACTGCGTGGGAAGTTACACATTCCGTATCCCGATGGATTCGTAAGAGTCGACTCCCATAAGTTGCTTACTAGGGTTAAGGATTCGGTTGAGGTCAATCTGCTGGAGTTCGTTGCTGGTAATCAAGGTCGTTCTAATACTGAGGTTGGTGTGGCTCTACGCTCATCCTCTTGTCCATCGTTCTTGCAAGTTAACTGGGTAACGCACGGTATGTTTCCAGAGTGTTGCAGATGTAATCGCACTTCGGGGTCTAAGACGTCAGTACATTGAGTTCCAATCAACAAAGAGGAGTGAGGGGGGGGGGGTATAGACCAATCATTGACGCTGCAACATCCACTCAGGGACGTTCGTGAAAGCACCTAACATTCTACACGTTTCGCTAGGCGTTCAGATGTGTGTTCAAGTAATACTCGATAGCATCGAGATTCGTAAGGGTTCAGAAAGGAGTGAAAAGATCATGTTCGAGTAAGAGACAATCACTGCTATGGCTCTTATAGACTGTTGTGTTTCACATCAATCAAATAACAGAACGGAACCCCTTCTTCACTTGTTAAGCCTTACTGGGACTCGCATGCACCCCACATTATTATTATGTGCACCCACAATAATATTGTGATTTGCATGCTCATCTCAGCTCCTCCTAACTCATGTCAAATGGTTCCTCAAACTCAAGTAGCAAGCAAAGAACATCACAAAACGTGAGTCATGAATGTCTAAGGAAACACCACATTACCCATCACATAACACATACAAGTGATGAATTCATACGGTTGTGCTAAACGTGCAATCACATGCAATATCATATGTAAGTGTTCACTAGTTATGCAGTACAGTAAGTAAACGAGAGACGAACCTTGCAGTCTGGAGCTGAGTGTCATGGTCGATTTCGGATCTGTTCGGTTATAGTCTGGTTTTATAGAAACGTTTTTAAAGCCAAATTCACTATAACCAGTGGCTCTGATACCAAACTGTCACACCCTCAAAATACCACCTAGGGAGTGTCCCTGTTAGGCGTGTGACCCACTAGCAACGAGCCACCAATTACATTGAATCCATAAGTTTAAAATAAAGTTTCATCATTTAATATTAAAATCCAAACATAAGTTATTCGAAACCAGCAAATTCAGCGGAAGCGTTAACGTATCACAATATAAACATTTTCCAAACAAATGTAAGAACCAATGTTCAATAACTAAAACCAATCGGTGTGAACCATGACCACTCATGCCCTCCAGCCAGCAAGTTCTTGTTCCAAGATACATAACGACCTGCGAGCATGTAACAAGTGTATCAGACAAAGCTGGCAAGTTCACAGTTTAAGAAAACGTTTGTTACCAGTTGTATGTAAAACAATTCACTGACAAATGCAAGTAATATTGTTAATATCTCAATTCCGAACAAGACGGCTCCTGAAGTACATGACTGCCCTTTCCCACGTACTCCTATCCAGTACTGGGCCCGACTGGGTCATTAGTTCACATCCGTCCTCTCTAGGAGCGGTGTGAGGGTGCCAAACCTAAGTAGCGCTACCAACTAATACCCGTTACCCTCCAGGTAACAACATAAGGGACTTACAAGAATGATAGGTGAGAATATTAACCAATATACCCGTTTTTACCCAAAAGACTTATCCCTCCACGGGATACCCACTGACTGTCCCCAACCACTGGGACGCATGCTCGAATGTAGTGAACTCACCTTAGAGTGCTCGGTAGACTTAACTACTCGTTTAACCAAACAATCAATCAGGTCCTATGATTAATGCACATGTAACGGTTAGTATGCATACAAGCTCGGTCCGTGTTACTCCACATTTATTCATCAAACAGTATACATCAGATACATGTAGTAACATTTGTCAATCCGTATACCAACTTATCTAGTTAAGCACAAAGTATAAGAATTCATTACTCAGGTTCGGCTGGATAAACATTTAAGTTCAACATACTAAATGGCTACATGCATGTTACTGAATAAAACATATGTGTGTGTGCTTAATAGGTCTAGGACAGCCCAATGTTACAACCGGCCCAACATCACAACGAGATATTCATGCGGCCCACACTTCATTCGTGTATATTTATGTGTGTGTGTGGCCCAGCTCTTAGATTTGTTCGGTTCATTACCAACGAATTCCATGCACATTATATTCTTACTTGACAAATGACAACATTATTAAAATGTCTATGTTATTTGATTAGATATGGGCCGCCATTTTATCCAAGGTTATCACACCTTAACAACCACCTAACCCCAATTCCATTGGACCCTTATGCCACTGTTACATCAAATCATATAATTGTTTCATGCATATGTCAATATCAAGCACACCACATTATTCAAGAGTTAATAATTCAGTTCCTATACATGGCAGCCAAAATGATGAGACCACATGCTTTTGATACTAACAGCTTCCAGATTATGACATCAATCACCCAATTTACATTCCTAATTCATAGCACACATGGTTATAATAATCTCTAAACACATACTGATCATTTATATTATTTACTATACACACACCATAAAACCCCATGCACATATATGATCATCGGCCCACTATCAGTCGCACCAATTTTGTATTACTAAACCATGTTGAATCAGATCATAATTCGTTCATAGCAAGGAAGTTCTAAATCATTACTATCATACAATAACCTAGATCCACTCATCTAATCAGTTCCTCATGTTAGTCAATGATTACAAAATATACATCCAAAGATTCGTACATGCTAACCGTTGACTATTCACATATCAGTTTGTCATATATGATTCATTGCTATCAACAAGAATTATTACCCTTAACAAGATGTGCAAACAATCCATACACACATAGGAAAAACGAGATGCTTCACTAACCAGGCTACTCAAGACTTCCAAGAACAATCTTCAATAGGAAGGGTTTCGACAAAGGGGAGGGGTATCCCACTGTCTTCGCAAATCAAGAGAGAAGTAGGGTTTGCAAGGTGTTGTGAGGCCTTATGCCTGATGTACGTAACAAAAAGGGAGGGGAGATGGGCTCGGTTTGGGCCTGTGGTAAAACAATGAGCCATAACAACCTTTTATTCGTGTACACAATAACTGGCCCAGATCTCTTATTTCCATTAAAGTAGAATACGGGTGTAAGTTCGGGTTGGGCCTCAATACACGGGTCTAGGGTAGAATGAGTTGGGTGTGGCCTCCGACCCAAAGTGTGTGTGTTAAGTGAATTCTGCGGCCCACTTGTGTAGAATGGTTCGCGGCCCCAATAACTCGGCCCTCTAAATTAGTTGAACGACACACAAAAGCGTTTAGCAACTTCATGTATAGCTAATCCGTTAAACACACGCAATCATAAAGTGATGCAAGAGATAGGCAGATAGCATAGAGATACACACTAAGAGTTGTGGGATTTCAAGCAATGTTATCCTTAATTATCCAGGTTGTCATAGATGGTGACGGTGGGTGTGATGGGTTTCGGCCGAAAGCATGGAGGGAGGAAGAGAGATGAAAGTGTTGGTGTGTGTTGAATGAGAATGATGGAATGATCACATGGTTATTACTTATAACCATCTTAAGTATTTATACAATGTATAAAGTGTCTTAGAAGTACATAGCAAGATCTCTAAAACAATCAAAATGAATCAAAGAAAATCTTGGTGTGGGGCCATGCTAGTAACCGTCCATAATCAAGGAGGGGGGTATTGGTTGGTTTTCAATGGGTAGTTAAGTAATCTAGTTAAAAGTTAAGTATCATGTTTAGTGTTTATCTGTAACATGTGTTATATAGTGTGTTAGGGTGTTCGGGGATCATAACTAGCTCAGAAACATTAAAACAATGCTTCTAGTATAATTTTGGTGTTTCGGGTAGTGTCCGGTTGTTCGGTTAGATACCGGTTCGTTAAAGTGTCAAACTATTCCGTTTAATATTCTTTAAGTACCCTTTTGTGACACTTTTAATTCCCGATACTTAGGAAAGCATTCAGGACCATTTAGTCATATTTTTGCATGTAATTAGCTTGTTAAAATGCTGAATTTTGCTGAAATATGCAGAATTCTGCACTTTATGTGGGTTTTAGGCACTTTCCGGCAATTAAACTATCACCTAGTGAAGCACTTTTATGGTCCTTACTTCCCTACACACCATACTAGTGTTGTACCTTATCCCTGGCCCATACGGGGTCTCATAACACTGTTTGTCTATGTACTGAACATCGTCAGCATTTTTCTGAGTTATCCTATAACTGTGCTAACTGTGCTTTGTGCATCATGTATGTCAATATAGTTTGCATGTAATGGTGATGTGACATTATGAAATATGTGATGCACATGTAAGTATGATGCAGTAAATAGAAAGCAATTCAAGTCATAAATTGTAAATTGGCACAGTCATTAAGCACTAATCATCATTTAATAATTGTACGGATGCATGCAAATTTAACAGTTGTCACAGGAGGCACAGATGTCACAGTCTCCCCTACTTCAGGAAATTTCGTCCCGAAATTTATTTAGAGGAAACTTGTGAGAGCTCGAAACATGAAGTCGAAAAGATAAAACAACACTGGTTAGGGTTCTGAACTTCTAGTAACTTTAAATAACATCATGCTTGCAATGTAAGAGGGACACTTATATACAAGTATATGAAGCGCCATTGGTGCGTCCACCGTACCTCCATTACATTGTTCACGTTTCGTTATTGTTGCCACTATAGGTTCTTACACATGATAAATCTTATTGGGGTTCCTGTGCACTGAATTTCATAATTATGTACGCGTCCAAATTACGTAATTTCTTGCACAGTCCGCATAGTGTATTTTATAATGTGTAGGGGAAAACCCAATGAACAAACCTGTGATGAGTGTGACTAGACCACCATAGGGTCCTTTAAATTAAATCAATAAATGATCTTTTTAAATAGTCCACCAAGGAGTCTTTTCAGCTATATCATCACATGCCATTCTTAACCAGATTCTGAATCAATCTTTATAACTAGACCACTCAAGGGGTCTCTTTTGAATTATGGAATGGTACTATATAATCCAAGGGTCTTAACTATTACGTATAAGCCCATTAAAGATTTAAGGTAGTACCTTTGGATATCCTACTATGAATCCCTCATATGAAGATATGGAAGATTCTACGAGGATTTTGATAACGAAAATTCGGATTACGCAAAAATACAACACATAAAACATATAATCACACAATTGTTTAACTTGATCTTCAATTTGTTATCATTTTGGACACGGGTAATTAATGCACACCAGGAATCCAATCCGTGGATTTCATTTGGCACTTTAATCATCTTCAAGAATCTAACTATGACGATAGGAAGATCTTAATAGGAATTCGGCTTTGTCCTTATTGGATCGTAATGTACGTATTAAAGCGTACAAAGAGTCCAACCAAGGGTCCGATTTGAGAGATAAATTTCCACAAGGATCTAATTGTAAAGATAAGAAGATCCTATATGGATTTTGGAATTCGAAGAGCGGGAGACGCTTCGAAACCTTAAACTAGACGTGCTTAAGTCGATACATGAGGTAGAATGCTCATGAAGTTGAGGTGCTAGATATGCCAAGGCGACATGTGAAGCAGAATTTGAAGGTTGGGTAATATGAGTAGAATGCTTTTCGAAAACTATGCATGGGGTTCTTTAGAAATATGTTTAATGTTTTTTTTTTTTGAAATCCTACATAATACTTTTGAAATCATAAACTATGCATGGGGTTCTTTAGAAATATGTTTAATGTTCTAATTGGCCAAATGCTCATCCAAGGGTTGGATTTGCATTGACAATCTTTGGGCATTTGTTCCTGAAATGGCTTGTCTCGCCACAGTTGTAGAAAGTACCAGACGAAAAACGAGTTCGAGTAGGGTTGACTTGTGGTTGCTTTGGACCACCTTGGTTCGGGTTAATTCGACAAACACTTGCCAGGTGACCAACTCGCCCACATGATACACATAGACGACATTGTAAGTGGGCTTGGTGATGCCCCTTACATTTGTTGCATAACGGCGCCGTTCCCTTGTATTGCTTCTTAGCAGGCGGTGTTGCCACTTGGCTAGGTCCTGCTTGATTTGGTGCAACGACTGGAGAAGTCTTTGAAGCTTTACGTTTCTTCGGTTTTGGTGAAGGCTTGGCTTCTGTTTCCTGTGATGGCTCCTGCGTGGCTTCATTCTGGAGTCGATACATGGCAGTAGCTAATTCGACGGTCTTCAGGATCACTTCGCCTATTCGCCGGGCAAATTTGGCAGTCTGCTCGGACATTTGACCGTTGCTGAGAGGAAGAGACATTCTAGAAGAAAATGAAAGACAAAGGAAGAAACAAGTGAAATGTTTATCGGATAAACAAAGCAGAATGGCAATGCATAAGAACTGCGATCATTTGTTTGTTACCTAAGGCAAACAAATGAGACGATGATGATTCAAAGTAGACGGGTCACATTAATGTATCACTGAAGACATGCTCGCCTATAAGTGAATACTCACCCCAAGAGTTCCCAGGTAAGAGTGACTGGTCCGATACTGCGGATTTGTACGAACACTCTAGCCTTAGACAGAAAACTCAGGGTACAGGCATTCACCCTTCCAGTTTGCACGTGTTCACATTATAAGACCCAAACTTTGACGAGATTTTGAATAGTTAGAGGGTTCAAAACCTGGAAATCAATCATCCTAGAACAGATGATTAGTTTTCAAGGTGGTTTTGAAATTTATGTTCTTGTTGTGGTCGTCGCCTAAGGATAGGTGACGGTATTGTTTTATGACTAAAAGCAAGTAAACTCGCGTTAGGGTCCTAGGAAGGTTATAGACTAGGTCAAAGCATTACTAATAACCTAATTCCCTATAACCATGAGCTCTGATACCAACTTTTCTGTCACACCCCGACCACGTAAAACAACAAAACGTGGTGGAATCATCGAGGAGTGTTGTAACAGAATCATTGTTTCATAACACATGGAAATTTGAAATTTTGTTTCATTGATTAAAGGAGTTACAATGTCTTAACAAACAAGAAATGTAACATGATTGGCTAGTCTTGCATCTTTTATTATCACTAAGGCCCAAGTCCGCCTAAGTGTATCTTGATAAATCCTATGCATCATTTCCTGAAACACATGAGAAAATAGGTACGTCAGCATAAAAATGCCTGTGAGATACATAGGTTTTGTGAAAATGACTTATAAGTTTAGAAATAGTAAGTTGTTTAACAAAAGTTAGTCATGATTCTTGTAAAATGTTGTGTTTTATAATTATTTGAAAAATGATGATAAAGTAGATGATATGTAAAAGAGTAATGTAAGGTTAAATGAATAACCAAGTAAAATGAGTTGTTTTGTAAAACAATTGTTTAGCGAAAACATGTCATTTTGTAAAATGTAATATGTCAAATATTGAAATGGTTTAAATAACGCTACGATATGTAATATTATAAAAGCACCTATATATAGGAAGTACCAGCGGCGTATCCACCATGCTTTTGTCTTATTACACACTCCTCGTTATTTAAATCACTTAAACAAAACCAGCTATCAATGTAAAAATGTTTATGTATAGTCAAATGTCAAATGTTTATGTAAGAACCATCAAAATGTAATGTTTAAACCAATTGTCAAATGTTTATGAGTAAACCAAGTCTATTGTCAATATAATCCATGTAATGTATAAGCAAAAGTCATGTATGGTAAGTGAAATGAGACTACTTAAACCACAAGTTAAAATGTACAAAACAAAGTATATGAATAAATCAAAAGTTATGCTTTGTAGAATAATGCATGCTTTACTGATACAACCATTTGTGCGGTAATGTTAAACGCCTACATCCAAGCCTTGAGACAGACGGATAACCTTAGAGTGAAGGTTATCAAAGAAATGTTTTCGGATTCGGTCATTCCTTCCACCCAAACAAACCTAGGGTTTTAGGAACGGGATTTGTCAAGTCCTATGGTACCACTACCTACTACCGAGCGGCATGATCGGTGTTAATGAATGTAATTTAGTCCCGTTAAACAAACCAAATGATATACCAAATGTAAACATGTTTTATGAAAATAAAGTACCTAGTATGCTTGAATGAACATACAAGGTAGAGATGTAAATAATGTGTCCATATGTTACGGGAAAATATGCAACAAAGATGCGATGTAGAACAATATGCTAGCATGCCAAGTCATCATACATAGCAGAAAATGTAATGTACAACATGTACTAATAGTGTACTAATGAACGTAGCAAGTATATGATGTAAAAACAAAGGAAAGCACGAAAGTAACAAGTAGGCACATGTGTTTCACCCCAAAATGTTTAGAAAGCAGTAAAAGAGGGGTCTATGTACTCACCTTTGGGTGCGTTTTTTTTATAAGTTAACGCAATCCCCCAAATTGTTTATTTATCCTAAATTAAATAAGAATGATTAAATAAACAAAACTCACAAAAAATACATGAGTTTATCCGATACTTGGAATTTTCACATAACCTTGAGATTTCTCTCAAAAAGTTATTATTTTTGATTATTTTGGTGTATTTGTATATATGTACTCGAGCGTAACACACCTAATCTTGTCAACACTAACACATGATCATACACATATTGTAAAACACATAGCACATTGTAACACATAAAATAACCCATGAACAACCCATTCTAGTGTATGTCGAAAAACACTTATTTTAGCGATTCGGTGACATTTTTGGGCGTCGGAAGTCACGTATGACTAACCAAACACCAAGTAAACTTAATATTAGTTAAAATACTTATTTTTATACCAAATATATCAGTTTGGTTACTGATCTAAAACAGTTTTATAAAAGTCCTCCGAAAAGGCGATTTTCGACCGTTTTACCGCATAGTTTTGCATCAACCATTACCCAAACCATCCCAAATCGAAACGACTTGAAATTTTAACACAACCCATGTTATTTAATGAATAAAATAATGGTTATACTCATGATAGTGCAGGTCTTAAACAAAGCACATAAATCATGCAATTTCACTTAATTTACCACTTTTTAAGCTATATGTACAACATGCAAAGCTAGTAAACCTATGTCAAAGTTTCATGCCATTATAATACATCAAATAATATTATTTTTAGTGTTTATAACCAGATCTAAAACAGTTTTTGTCCTTTAACCATTTTTCATCATCTCTTGAGCTTTAAATCATCATATTTTCACATGTACAAGTGCCTAAAGCACACTAACATTTCATCATCTTTTTATATGGGTTTAGATGCATAAAATATGATATATATTCAGATGTATTTGCTGATGTAATTTAAATTTAACATATCATTCATAAATCACCAAATACTTGCATTTTTACCACCATTCTAGAACATGTAATAATATAAACAAGTACTTAATAACAAATCAAACTTCAAGACTCATACACACATACACATATGTACGGTTATACATACATATATGTACATCACCATTTTTGTTTGTATCATGACCCATTTCATTTTTAGATTTCAAGTTTAGTGAAAATCCCAAGATTCAAGAGAAACTTCAATCATCAAGAACAACCAAGAATCAAAGTATGATTTAAACATAATGTTATACCTTCAAGATTCAAGTAGGTTGTAGGATGAGACTTTGATGATAGGGAGCTTGTAATCACTTGACAACACCTTGGAATCACCTTTAGATCTTCACACTAACTTGAAAGTTGCTAGAAAGGGACATAAACATGAAGAATAAGACTTGAAGGTTTGAAGAAGATGAAGATGGAGGAGAGAGAGAGATGGGACGGTTTAGAGGGAGGAGAGAGAGGAGGGAGAGAGATGTTGAGTGGTCTTGTTGTGATATGTTATGATTTGGTAAAGATATAAAGGGGCTAGCATGCATGAACACTTGGCACTCTACACTCATGCAAGATATTAGCAAAATTTGGTGGGTTCCACACCCTTCTAGAACCGTAAATAACAAGGGGGAGGGGGTCCAAGTGTAAGTGTTTATATAAACATGCCATAAGTAGGCTAAAACGGGTGTTTAACTGGATACCGGGTATTTTATCTAGCGTTTAAATCCCGGTTTATGGCGTTCTAAATTATTTTTATTATTTTAAAAAGGGGCAAGCACTCCTTCTTTGAATGTTAACAATGGTTAGTCTTGCTTCTTGGAATATTAGGGGGTTGAACCGCCCTCTGAAACAAACGGAGGTTCGTCAGGCTGTTAAGGATTATAATTTGAGCTTATGTGCAATCTTGGAGTCGCATGTTGATGTTAGTAGGCTTGGTCATGTTTGCAAATCTGTTTTTCGTTCGTGGGATTGGACGTCTAATGGGGCTTGGTGTAATATAGGAACAAGGATTATTATTGGCTGGAATCCAGCTGTTTTTGACGTTATGGTGTTGTCTCAGACTGATCAGGTTATTCATTTACAACTTTTTTTCAAGCTGGATAAGAAAATGGTTTTTTGCTCGGTTGTGTATACGGCTAATTATTATGTGACACGTAGGGATTTATGGCATCATCTGTCTTTACATAAAGACTTTGTTGGAAATAATCCTTGGTTTGTTATGGGGGACTTCAACTCTGCGCTAAACTTAGAAGATAAATCGATGGGGACTTCGTCGGTATCTATTAGTATGAAAGAGTTTCAAGAGTGTGTGGATAATATTGAGATGTTTGATATTAATCGTTCAGGTCTTCATTTTACATGGAACCAAAAGCCCAAGAAAGGGATTGGATTGCTGAAGAAGATTGATAGAGTGCTTGGGAACACCCAATTCGTGAGCCAATTTCCGAGTGCAGTAGCTCTCTTTCAGCCGTATCGGCTATCGGACCATTGCCCATGTGTGTTAAAACTTCCTAATGCTTGTATTCTGAAGCCTCGGTCCTTTAAATTTGCTAATTTTTTGGTGTACAAACCAGAATTTCAAGATATTATGAAGCGGGGTTGGGAGACTAGAGTTCATGGAGTGCACCAGTTTTGTGTTGTTAAAAGTCTTCGTCTTCTTAAAAACCCTCTTCGTGCGCTGTTGTTTAAGCAAGGTAATTTGCATAAGAAAGTGGAAAGTCTTCGCAAGAAGCTAGACTACTTGCAGAAAGTCCTTGATCAGGAGCCGAATAATGAGGACATTCGGGTTCAAGAAGCTACCGTAACTGGTGAATACCAAGAAGCTTTGTTGGATGAGGAGCGGTTTCTAAAACAAAAATCAAAAGTGGATTGGTTGAGGGCTGGTGATATGAATACGGCTTTCTTTCACTCTTCGGTTAAAAGCAAAATCATCATAGCCGTATTGATGTCATTCGTGATTCGGGAGGTTTCGTCTTTGAGGGTGACAAAGTCCATCAAGCCTTTGTTGATCATTATGAGATGTTTTTGGGTTGCCGGGGTGATACATCGCTTAATCCGGCTTTGGATTTATTCACTAATGTTTTGGATCCATAGGTCGCTGCCCATATGATCAGACAAGTGACTGAAGATGAAGTTAAGAAGGCTATGTTTTCTATTGGCATTGATAAGGCGCCTGGCCCGGATGGTTTTACTGCTGCTTTTTTCAAGAGTGCATGGCCTATTATCGGCAAGGATGTTTCAAAGGCTGTCATTGATTTTTTTGAAACGGGGTATCTGCTTCGAGAATTAAACCACACCCTTATAGTGCTTGTGCCAAAGGTCCCATCCCCTTCGGTTGTTACGGACTACAGGCCGATAGCTTGTTGTAATGTCATGTACAAGTGCATTAGCAAGATCGTTGCGGATAGAATTAAGGTGGTGTTGGATAATATTGTTAGTATAAACCAATCAGCATTTGTCCCAGGCAGGAAGATTTCTGACAATATTTTGTTAACTCAAGAGTTGATGCACAATTATCATAGGAATGTTGGTCCCCCGAGATGTGCTTTTAAAGTTGATATCCAAAAGGCCTATGATACGGTTGATTGGAACTTCCTTAAAAATATTTTGCTTGGGTTTGGATTTAGTGCATCGATGGTGAACTGGATTATGGTGTGTGTCTCTACTACATTGTATTCTGTTTGTGTCAACGGAAATGTGCATGGGTACTTCAAAGGTAATCGTGGGCTTCGACAGGGAGATCCTCTTTCCCCGTATTTGTTTACTCTTGTGATGGAGGTTCTTACGGCCATATTGCATCATTCGTTAAGGATTGATTCTTCTTTCAAGTTTCATAATAAATGTGAGAAGCAGCAAATTATCAACCTTTGTTTTGCAGATGAGCTGTTTCTTTTTGCTAGAGGGGAAATTGCTTCGGCTAGGTATATTATGAGCTCTCTTTCTAAATTTTCTATGATGTCGGGTCTGGTGCCTAGTAATCAGAAAAGTACTGTCTTCTTTTGCAATGTTCTAAGTTATATTAAAAGTGCTATTCTGAATATTATGCCGTTTAAGGAGGGTTCTTTGCCTGTGCGCTATCTTGGTGTTCCTCTAATCTCTTCGGGACTGTTATATAAAGATTGTAGCGTTCTGCTGGAAAAGCTAGACAAACGAATCATGCACTGGAGGAATAAGTTACTTTCGTTCGCTGGTAGATTGCAACTTATTGTCTCTGTCTTATCCTCTATGCATATTTTCTGGTCTTCTGTTTTTATGCTTCCGACTCGAGTTGGAGGCTAAGATGCGAAACTTTTTGTGGTCTCAAGATACGGTGTTTCAAAAAGGTAGAGCTAAGGTTTCTTGGAAAGTAGTTTGTCTCCCTAAATACGAAGGAGGTTTGGGTATTCGGTGGATTGGGGATGTAAACAAAGCGCTCATGACTAATCACATTTGGAGTATTCTTACAAGGAGGAATTCTTTGTGGGTGGATTGGGTTCATGCTTACAGGTTAAAAGGTAAAAATTTTTGGATTTCTAAAGTTCTCTCAACATGTAGCTACTCGTGGAGAAAGCTTCTTCAGCTTCGGCCGCAATTGAGGGAGTATTTTTGGTTTGAAATCGGTAATGGAACAAGGGCCTCGGCTTGGTACGACACATGGTGTGATCTGGGTCCGCTTGGGGAGTTTATTTCGCCTAGAACTATTTCTAATGCAGGTTTCCGTTTAGAGGCTTCAGTTTCGGAAATTCAGGCCAATGGTGGGTGGAAGTGGCCGGTTGCTTGGAGAGACTTATTTCCAGTTCTGATTCAGCTAGATCAACTCCAAGTTACCCCGAATAAACCTGATTCAGCGATTTCTCATCCTCGGGTATATGGAATTCGGTTCGATACAAAGAAACCGATATAGACTGGAGCACTATTGTATGGTTTACCCAATGTATCCCGCGGCATGCATTTTTGATGTGGCTGATCATGAGAGGTAAGTTGCTCACGCAAGATAAAATTCTCAAGTGGGACTTCTCTCGAAGAAAGAATATGAATATGATGTGTTGTTTGTTATGCTATGCTAATCATGACTCTCATAGTCACTTGTTCTTTGAATGTAAATTCTCTTCGCAAGTTTGGCATATCGTGAGACAGAAGGTGGGAATGAATACGGTTCAAGCTAAGTGGGAGGATATTGTTAATTGGTTACTTGTTCGTTCCAAGTCTAAATTAGCTTGCTGATTATGTTGCTAGACTGTTAGTGGCGGCCAGTGCTTATGTCGTTTGGCAGGAACGCAATACCAGGCTTTTCAAGAATCGGATGAGGCCTCCAGAGATTGTTAGTGAGCAAATCATAAGTTTGGTTTGGTACAAGCTGATGGGAGCGAGACTGAAGAATACTGAAAACGTTCGAAGGCTTCTTAGGGAGTGGAGATCCATGGCAAAGAAATTATTAATGATGGTGGCTGAGTAGTTTTTCTATTATTTTTGGTTTGTTCTAGAGTTTAGTCTAGTGGGGTTTTTGTTATTTTCTTTTTGTTTTTGGTTATCTGGTTTACTTTCATGGGGCATGTCCCATGATTGAACTAGTGTAGGCTTCTCTACACTACTTGGTTTTATTGGTTGTGAATATATAGAATCACCGGGGTAACCCTTTACCCAAAAAAAAACCTGCCACAATATTACTGAAATAAATTTCAGTTGCCGAGATTTGGCTGCGTTGTCTGCGCTTTGCTGTAGAAGCACTGTGTCGCGCAGAAACACACGGTACGCGCTTAAACTTGAAAAATAACGTTTTTAGGCGTTTTAATTTATTTTTCAACACGGACCTGATTAAAATAAAATTTTAATCATAACAGAATATTTTTGGGATTTAAATATTATCCGGGCGGTCACCAACGTTCGTTTCGCAGTTTTGTCGTAAATAGTTCTAAAGTTCGAACAAACATGTTTTTGCCATACCGAATCCTTCGAAGCTTATTTCTAAGTTATGTAAAGGACATTTAGGGTATGTTTGGCTTATGTCACAGTTCCGGAGTGTACGTCGCGTTAAACTGATTGCGTTTATGCACCAGTTTGCGTATGACCTTCCAGAAAGTGATTTAAAGCTTGAAACCGAACAAGAATTGATATGTGCAAATGATACACATATTTATACAAATCCCAAGTATGAAATACAATATTTCATTGATTTAGTATTTGTTTGATGGCCGTGGAGGCACAGGTGTCACAGTCTCCCCTACTTTAGGAAATTTCGTCCCAAAATTTTATTTAGAGGAAACTTGTGAGAGCTTGAAAAATGAAGTTGAAGAGATCGAACAACATTGGTTAGAGTTCTTGAACTTCTAGTAACTTTAAATAACATCACGCTTACAATGTAGGAGGGACACTTATATATAAGTCTATTAAGCGTTATTGGTGCGTCCACCGTACCTCCATTACATCGTTCACATTTTGTTATTGTTGTCACTATCAGTTCTTACACATAATAAATCTTACTGGGTTTCTGTGCACTGAATTTCATAATTATGTATGCATCCATAATTACGTAATTCCTTGCATAGTCACGTAGTGCATCTTATAATGTGTAGGGGAAGAAAACAATGAACGAGCCTGCGATGATTGTGATTAGACCACCATAGGGTCCTTTTAATTAAATCATTAAATGATTTAAATAGACTACCAAGGAGTCTGTTCAGCTATATCAGCACATGTCATTCTTAACCAGATTCTGAATCAATCTTTTTGACCAGACCTCTAAAAGGGTCTCTTATGAAAGATGGAATGGTACTATATAATCCAAGGGTTTTAACGATTTCGTAGAAGCCCATTGAGGATTTAAGGTAGTACCTTTTTGAATATCCTACTACGAATCCCTCATATTAAGATGTGAAAGGTTCTACGAGGATTTGGATAACGAATATCCAGAGTATTCAAAAACACAAAAATGCATAAAAGAAAACACAAAATGCATAAACACATAATCACATAATTGTTTAACTTGATTTGTTATCATTTTGCTAATTTGTTCTGCTAACAGAGCACATGTATTTAAGGCACACTAGGAATCCCTTTTGTGGATTTTATTTGGTACTTTAAACATTATCAAGAATCTAACTATGAAGATAGAAAGATTTTAAAGAGAAAATTCGATTTCGATTATAAGGAACCGAAATGTTCGAATTAAGGCATATAAGGAATCCAATTAAGGACTCTGATTTAAATGATAATCATCCACAAGGGTCTAATTGTGAAGATAAAAAGATCCCATATGGATTTTAGAAGTTGAAGATGTTTTGAAACCTTGTACTGGATATGTCAAGGCAACATATGCAGCAAAATTTGAAGGTTAAGTCAATGTATGAGGAAAATATTTTTGGAAAACTATGCATGGGGTTCTTAAAAAAATGTGTTCAATGTTTTTGAAACCTTATATATATAATACTTTTGAAATCATAAAGTAGGTGTATTAGGTAAGTATATTTATAAAAATGTTTTAAAATCATGAGTTGAATTTTGAAAGTATGTATAAGGTTTTTGAAAACATGAGTGATGCTTTTGAAATCGTGAACTTGGTATATTACATAAAATTGTTTTCAAACTATATGAAATATTTTGAAATCATGAGGGTTGTTTTTGAAAACATAGACAATGTTTTTGAAATCATGCAGGTTGTTTTTGAAAACTTATGTTATGCATGTTGAAAAAATCAGAACGTAATGGGTGTGAGATTTGAAAACATCCTTCGTTATCTAACCAAGGATTCAAAGGCACAGATGTGCAAAAAGCACGATTACTCATAATTTTGCTTTATTTCTTGTACTTCGTCTCCTAGAATAAAACGAGTACTTAAAATTTCTCGAGGAAATCATGAGCGATCACTTGAAAAGAGAGAATCACAAGAGTAGTTTGTAAAGAACATAGTTCCTTAATGTAGGTATCATGGGGAAATGCCATACACACATGTAATTACACTTGTACATCCGGATTGTGAACACTAATTTATTCATAAACTGAACACATTATTTCCGAGTTCAACAAAAGAAACAAAAGCAACAGATTCAAATTATTTAAAGCAACAACTTCTTCTAATCGGCCAAATGCTCATCCAAGGGTTGGATTTGCATTGACAATCTTTTGGCATTTGTTCCTGAAATGGCTTGTCTCACCACAGTTGTAAAAAGTACCAGACGGAAAACGAGTTTGAGTAGGGTTGACTTGTGGTTACTTTGGACCACCTTGGTTCGGGTTAATTCGACAAACACTTGCCAGGTGACCAACTCGCCCACATGATACACATAGACGACACTGTAAGTGGGTTTGGTGATGCCCCTTACATTTGTCACATAACGGCGCCATTCCCTTGTATTGCTTCTTAGCAGGCGGTGTTGCCACTTGGCTAGGTCCTGCTTGATTTGGTGCAACGACTGGAGAAGTCTTTGAAGCTTTACGTTTCTTCGGTTTTGGTGAAGGCTTGGCTTCTGTTTCCTGTGATGGCTCCTGCGTGGCTTCATTCTGGAGTCGATACATGGCAGTAGCTAATTCGACGGTCTTCAGGATCACTTCGCCTATTCGCTGGGCAAATTTGGCAGTCTGCTCGGACATTTGACCGTTGCTGAGAGGAAGAGACATTCTAGAAGAAAATGAAAGACATAGGAACAAACAAGTGAAATATTTATCGGATAAACAAAACAGAATGGCAATGCATAAGAACTTCGATCATTTGTTTGTTACCTAAGGCAAACAAATGAGACGATGATGATTCAAAGTAGACGGGTCACATTAATGTATCACTGAAGACATGCTCGCCTATAAGTGAATACTCACCCCAAGAGTTCCCAGGTAAGAGTGACTGGTCCGATACTGCGGATTTGTACGAACACTCTAGCCTTAGACAGAAAACTCAGGGTACAGGCATTCACCCTTCCAGTTTGCACGTGTTCACATTATAAGACCCAAACTTTGACGAGATTTTGAATAGTTAGAGGGTTCAAAACCTGGAAATCAATCATCCTAGAACAGATGATTAGTTTTCAAGGTGGTTTTGAAATTTATGTTCTTGTTGTGGTCGTCGCCTAAGGATAGGTGACGGTATTGTTTTATGACTAAAAGCAAGTAAACTCGCGTTAGGGTCCTAGGAAGGTTATAGACTAGGTCAAAGCATTACTAATAACCTAATTCTCTATAACCATGAGCTCTGATACCAACTTTTCTGTCACACCCTGACCACGTAAAACAACTAAACGTGGTGGAATCATCGGGGAGTGTTGTAACAGAATCATTGTTTCATAACACATGGAAATTTGAAATTTTGTTTCATTGCTTAAAGGAGTTACAATGTCTTAACAAACAAGAAATGTAACTTGATTGACTAGTCTTGCATCTTTTATTATCACTAAGGCCTAAGTCCGCCTAAGTGTATCTTGATAAATCCTTTGCATCATTTCCTGAAACACATGAGAAAATAGGTACGTCAGCATAAAAATGCCTGTGAGATACATAGGTTTTGTGAAAATGACTTATAAGTTTAGAAACAGTAAGTTGTTTAACAAAAGTTAGTCATGATTCTTGTAAAATGTTGTGTTTTATAATTATTTGAAAAACGATGATAAAGTAGATGATATGTAAAAGAGTAATGTAAGGTTAAATGAATAACCAAGTAAAATGAGTTGTTTTGTAAAACAATTGTTTAGCGAAAACATGCCATTTGTGTAAAATGTAATATGTCAAATATTGAAATGGTTTAAATAAATTTGGAAGTAGTCTGTTCTTCAAGGAATGCGGTTCCTTGATTGTCGGTATTGTAGGGGATATGTTGTTTATACATACAATCACATAAATACATTGCAATGTAAATAAAAGATTTATTTATAAACAATGATAACAACAACTGTTTCATGGATCGTGACAACAAAAGAAAATAATACATAAGACGTGATTATTTCTAAACGATGTTGTCTTCTGGTTGGTCATATGCTCATCCCTGAGCTGGATTTGCATTAGCAAGCCTTGGGCAATTCCTACGAAAATGGCCCATCTCGCCACAGTTGTAGCAAGATCCCGGTGGAAAACGAGCTTGAGCAGGATTGTTGCCAGCTTGATTTAGTGCAGCTGCAGTTGGGCAAACCCTAGCTGTATGACCTATAAGTCCGCAAACTTGGCATGTGCGGCACTTCACACCAGCATGATGATGTAGGCCACATTGGTTGCACAAGGGTGCAGTTCCGTTGTAGGGTTTCCTGGCAGGGGGTTGAGCTGGTTGGTTGGGGACGGCTTGATCATTGTGAGCGACCATAGCGTAGTTCTGAGAAGCTTTTCGCTTCTTTGACCTTTTAGGGGATCCAGTCTGTTCATCCATGATCTTTGATTCCTCGATTGGTTTCAATTCCTTGACCGGTTTCTTGTCACCTTTTCAGAAAAGTTTACCTTTCCTGATCTTTGATTCAGTCAAGGTTGCAGATAGCTCAATGGCCTGTCTAATTGTAGTAGGGTTGCTACCAGTCATAATGTCTTGTATTGAATCAGGGAGGCCATCAATGTACTTTTCGATTGCCTTATCCAAAGGCGTGACCATGTTTGGGCATAACAGACTTAACTCCTCATAACGGTCCGTGTAAGCTCGATGCTCACCGCTATATTGCTCAAGATTATCGAATTCCCTTTCCAAAGCCCTGATCTCGTGAAGAGGACAGAATTCCTTCATCATAAGGGCCCTAAGTTCAGCCCATGTCTGTGCTAGAGCAACTTCTGCACCACGATCTCTCATAATCCCGTTCCACCACGTAAGGGCTCTCTTCTGGAACACACTTGAAGCAAACTCGACCTTGCGATTGTCAGGACACTGCACGTGCGAAAAGTATTCTCAATGCTCTCGAACCATTGAAGAAGCCCAGTCGCTCCCTCAGAACCACTAAACTTGAGTGGTTTCGCCGAGTTAAAACTCTTGAAATTGCATGGACCATTGTTGTTGTTGTTGGCTTGATTCCATTGAGCAAAGAGGTTTGGGAATTGAGCAGCCATTTGCTGCGCAATGATTTCTGCCAGTTCGGCAGTCGCTATCTGGCTTTCGCGTCGAGGAGGCATTCTAAAAGAGGAAACATGAAAAGAAACGAGTGAGAGAATTAGACGAAAAGAATGAGATGAAACAAACCTGATGAAAGCAAGGGTAGTGGTCATTTGTTTGTTACTACAAAGCAACAAACGACACACAGCGACTAATCAAAGTAAATGGGTCAAAAATAATGTATCGCGAAGACATGCTCGCCTATAAGTGAACACTCATCCCAAGAATTCCCAGGTAAGCACAACTGGTCTCGCGTCTGATGAGATGTATACGAAGTGCTTGCCTAGACAGAAAACCCAGAATACAGGCATTCACCCTTCCAGTTTGCACGTGTTCACATTATTTAAAACCCAAAACCTTGACGAGATTTTGAAAATTCAAAGGGGTTCAAAACCATATAACAGAGGGTTCAAAACCTTACAATAGAGGGTTCAAAACCTAATAATAAATCATCCTAGAACAGATGATTAGTTTTCAAAGCGGTTTTGAAATTTATGTTCTTGTTGTGGTCGTCGCCTAACGATAGGTGACGGTATTGTTTTATGACTAAACGCAAGTAAACTCGCGTTAGGGTCCTAAGAATGTTATAGACTAGGTCAAAGCATTACTAATAACCTAATTCCCTATAACCATTGGCTCTGATACCATCTTTTCTGTCACACCCCGACCACGTGGAACATACAAAACGTGGCGGAAATGTCGGGGAGTGTTGTAACAGAATTAATGTTTAAAATCCATGGCAATTAAAGTTTCGTTTTATTAAGCAAACATGAGAGTTTACATTGTTTAAACAAGAAACAAAGGGTACATAACATAAATTAACTAGTTATTGTCTCGTTTTAAGTTGCTAAGGCATGGGTCCGCCTAAGTATGTCTTGAATAGTCCTATACATCATCACCTGAAAACACATGTGAAAATAGGTACGTCAGCATAAAAATGCCTGTGAGATACATAGGTTTTGTGAAAATAGGATTCATGACTTATGTTTGAGAAAATGTTTAGTCATGAACCTTGTAATTTGCTTTGTCTTGTAAATCATTTGAAAAACGATAAGATCAGATGATATGTATAAATAAATGTAAGGTTAAATGAATAACCATGTAAAATGTGTTTGTATAAGATAAGTTGTTTATAAATCAATGTCTTGTGAAAAGTATGTTATTTGTATAAAATGTTCTATGTCTCAAACTGAAATGATTCAAATAACGCTACGATATGTAATACCATACAAACACTTATATATAGGAAGTACCAGCGGCGTATCCACCATGCTTGTATCATATTACACACGCCTCGTTACTTAATCACTTACTCAAACCAACTACCAAAGTAAAATGTTCATGTCTAATGTGAATCATGTAATGTGTATAAAAAATGTAAGCATGTGATGAATAACAAATGTACTAAGTATGCAACAATAGACATACGTAGCATGTGACCTGTACTAAGTATGCAACAATAGACATACTTAACATGTGACCTGTACTACGTATACAACAATAGACATACGTAGCATGTGACCGGTACTACGTATACAACAATAGACATACGTAGCATGTGACCTGTACTACGTATACAACAATAGACATACGTAGCATGTGACCTGTACTAAGTATGCAACAATAGACATACGTAGCATGAAATGTAATGTAAAACATGTACTATAAATGTACTAATGAACATAGCAAGTATATGATGTGAAAACATGGAAAGCATGAAAGTAACAAGTAGGCACATGTGTTCCACCCCAAAACGTTTGGAAAACAGTAAAAGAGGGGTCTATGTACTCACTTGAGATTGCTTAGTAGTCCTTGAGTAACAACCAAACAATGCTAGAGATCGCGGATATCAAACGGCACCTAATATAGGTAACTATGTTAATAACCGGACCTAAATCGGATGATTGGATAGAATGAGGGTTCGTAAACCAAACGAGTATAGAGACTCGTGTCATATGGTTTAACAAAGCCTACATACTAAATGAAACCTAACCTAAGTGCTTACGACCCATCGAGACCCATTAAGGTAGTTTATGCTACTTTAACGCGTCGTTCGCGTGAAACGCGTTCGGAACGTCTAACTAGTCCTATGACAAGTGTTATATGCCTAAACATGTTACATAATCAGTTATGTGACAAAAGTTTAGGTTACATATGCTTGATTACCAATTATACATGAAAAGGGTATTCTGGTAATTTACCTAAGGCATATAAACTACATATCATACAACTAATCAAACGATGTGACCATAGGGTATAACCTCGGAAGGTTATTCCCTATATACAATGGTCACCTAATGTATTTGGTCGGATCCTAATGATCGACCAAACTGGGTCGGGTTCGAAGGTATAAGCGATTTATCAGATCGCTTACCCTTACAACCCTAGACAACGTGGTAATCAGTAGGCATAGTCCCAAGGGACTATAACCAACGTGATTACACTCACGTTGCGAAGTTCAAACGAACTTCGCATTGACCATAAACTGGTCAACGCAGAAAGTCAAACAAAGTTTGACTTTCAGACTCGAAAAGACTCGAAAAGCAATAAAAGAACGAAAGAATACTTACGAAGGGTCCCCGAATGCTAATTTCGATTCAAAAATCTCAGGTATGAAACAATAGTTTCAACTTAGAGTTTCTCAAATCAAAATTCTTGTAAGTTTTGCAATGGGGGGCATGGGGTATTTATAGTTTTCGGTCCACCGTTAAGATCGTTTCATGGAAAACGTGCCTTAATCCCACCCGTACAAGTGTCGGGACCTTATGGTGACTAAAATTTGATCCTTATCAGCTGACTAGACAATTGGGATTGTGTGGTGGTGAAACAAACAGCTGCAACCTACTGTTAAAATCATTGAATCTGGTCAGGAAGTCGGACGCGGCCCGCGTCAGGATCAGAGAAAACTCAGGCGGGCCGCCTGGGATGTCTGATCAGCAAACATGTTTCAGTTTTGATAGTTTCAGTCCCTGCACGTGTTTAAGGCCATTTCCGACACTTCTAAGGCCCGTAAAGCCAACTTTAAGGCCCTAAAATGATGCCTAAACATTGTGGACATGAAACATGTTCAAAAAAATATGTCGGATGTTGGTTCGTTTGTCCGTACGAACGCGATGTTCGCTTAATTACGACGGAATGCGCACAAGCGCGAAAAACGATCCAAATGACGTGACGAATGGATTTTTCTTATGGCGAACACTAAAATAAAATATTTTAGTGCTTACATAAATTTTTGGATGTCCGGATGTATTCAGAACGTAAGTTATGCGCGAAAATGCAAACTTGTGCACTTTTTGACACTTTTAGTCCCTGAATGAGCCAAAAGTTTATTTTAGCACACCGAACCCCTCAAAGCCTATTTCTAAGCTATGTAAAGGATATTTAAGGTGTGTTTAACTTATAGTCATGTTCCGGAATGTCTGTTCCAGTACGAATCGTCATACTTTCGCAGTTTGTCAAGTTTAGTCCCTGTAAGCGAATTAACTTGTTTTTGCCATACCAAAGCCTTCAAAACTTATTTCTAAGTTATGTAAAGGTTATTTAAGGTATATTAAGTATATGTCACTATTCCGGAGTGTTTGTTGCATTAAACTGGTTATATTTACGCATCGGTGCGCGTATAACCTTCCAGAAAGCGATTTAGAGTTTGGAATCGAACAAGAATTGATATGTGCAAATGATACACATATTTATACAGATCCCAAGTATGAAATACAATATTTCATTGGCTTGGCAGTTGTTTGATGGTCGCAGTGACACAGGTGTCACATTTAGTCCCGTTAAACAAACCAAATGATATACCAAATGTAAACACGTTTTATGAAAATAAAGTACCTAGTATGCTTGAATGAATATACAAGGTAGAGATGTAAATAATGTGTCCATATGTTACGGGAACATATGCAACAGAGATGCGATGTAGAACACTATGCTAGCATGCCAAGTCATCATACATAGCAGAAAATGTAATGTACAACATGTACTAATAGTGTACTAATGAACGTCGCAAGTATATGATGTAAAAACAATGGAAAGCATGAAAGTAACAAGTAGGCACATGTGTTTCACCCCAAAATGTTTAGAAAGCAGTAAAAGAGGGGTCTATGTACTCACCTTTGGGTGCGTTTTTTATAAGTTAACGCAATCCCCCAAATTGTTTATTTGTCCTAAATTAAATAATAATGATTAAATAAACAAAACTCACAAAAAATACATGAGTTTCAACGATACTTGGAATTTTCACATAACCTTGAGATTTCTCTCAAAAAGTTATTATTTTTTATTATTTTGGTGTATTTGTATATATGTACTCGAGCGTAATGTCACACCCTGGCTTTGCGGAAGCGTGGTAAATTTTGGTGTGACTTCTTAATACCATAGCTTAATCATAACAAAGCTATATGAAATAAAATCATGCAAGATCATCCGTTTGAATTAAGTTTTAAAACCAGAGTAACATACCATTGTCTTAAAGACTTACAACATCATAACATAAAACATTGTCTTGAACAACATAAACAGTAACATGAAATAAGCGCAGTTTAAGATTTGTGACTTGTCCAGGAAAGAGTCACATTTCCTAAACTGGGATGACCTTGGAACCCAATATGCAGCGGGAAAACACGTCATACCGTGCCAGATCTTGTTAATTTCCTGAAATACATGTGAGTTGAAAAATCAACAATAATGTTGAGCGAGTTCATGTGCAAGTGAGTATGTAAAACACTTGTAAGTATAAAAGTTCCCTGGTATGTAGCAGTGTAAGGAAAAGAGATCACCAATGGTTTGCAAGGCCATTAGCATGTTGTGAAGTGCAAGTAGGAAGACTCAACCTAGCAGATTTTTGCGTCGGGTACAAAGTCACTCAAGGTCCGTTCTGTTGGTCCTCTTAGAGGTCCGTTCTGTTGGGCCTAGAGTTGGGCTCGCTACACCCAGATAGATCTACCGCTTACGTCCCTCGGTGTTTCTGCCTACCCATTCACATGATCTAAGTAGTAAACCTCCTTACGTTAACATACCGTGTATAAAGTACTTGTAATCAAAGTAACATGTATTTCACCCCCGCAGTTAAGAAAACTGAAAACAGTTAGAGAAAAGGGGGACATGAACTCACAGTCGGTGCGTCTCTACCAAGTACTCCAAATCAGAAAGCTGTGCGACGACCTACAAGTGCTAATTTTATTAGACGGACGGCCGTGCCTTAGCTTTATGGTTTAAGTCTTTGGGAAATAGTTAGACAACTATTTCGTGTTTACGTTCTGTATATACTTGGTAGTTAATCTCCTTCCCAAGGATGGGGGATTCAATACATGTGCGTTCAAATTAAACCATTAAGTCTCACTTAATACATATATACCTTTCCAATTCCAAAATATAAGTATTTTTCTCAAAAATATTATATTTTCATTTCACATAGTTTTTCTCCAATAATACGTTGTTAAAATACGCGTTCATAAATATTTCTGTAAGTGCGTAAGTTACGTTTTAACAATCGAGTGGTAATATAATTGCCGGTGTAACTTATATATATTTATGGTGAAAGCGTTCGTATTATTTTGGATTCTTTAACGTTCGTAAATATTATTTTTACTCTAAAAATAATATTTATGTATTTTCACAAAATAATCATAAACAGTGTGTGAGAAATATATATATTTATCACGTTAAATTTTGTGAAAATCCCACCTCCGAATATTTAGTAAATAAAGTCATGGCGAAATTTATGTTTTCGAAAACATGTCAAAAATAATTCTAACACTTGTAGTGTAAATAGTTCTAAGTGTCAGGTTTTTAGAAAAATTTCGTCAGAGTTTCCTCTGTAACTGGAGGTGGCCACGCTTTCAAGCGTATCATTTTCTTTTTCAAATCAACTCAACAATTTTCTTTATTTGATCAGAACAACTTTTATTGCATCAACAAATCAACATATGTGTAAATTGCCAAAAATTACATGAACTTGCAGTTTTCCCAAAACTGTGGTATAAATCCCCTTAATTTTAGTAGATCTTCATATAATATTATTTGATCTTGTAAAAACCTCGTTTTTAGAGAAAATCCATCTTTACAACCTCCCGTCATCTTTTACAAAAACGGTTATTTTGTCGGATCTTTTCATTTCACAAGTGTTTACACACTTGTGGTTTATAAAAATCATGCTTGTTATTGTAAGATCCATCTCTTTAAAATACATGATTTCTTTGATACGTGGTTCTTTGAAAATACCACTTGCAGATGCGTAGATCCGCTAGTTTTAAACACTATTGTACAAGTTAAAACACTTTTACACAAGTAAAACATTTTTACACAAGTTCATGTTTCATGTGTGGTAGAGTTTCACCTTTTAACCCTTGTTACTTCTAAAATAGCCTTATGTCATGATCCGAGAACATGACTACACCGGGTTAAACGATGATTCGAGCTACCACAACATAGATCGGGTCTAAATAATCACAACTTTCAATTACTACAACATTTACACAACATATAAGCTATTAACCACCATTTTAAGTGTTTTTAGTAGACTTTTGTGCATCATTTTTCATTTTAACGAGATTTAACCGATACAAATCCTTTTAACCACCTTAGATTAGTTCAAATACGAGTTTTAAGCATTATACCTCTAGCTCAAGGCTAGGGAAGAATCTATGCGCAAAATGGGTGGATAAAAGCAAAGTAGAGAGGTCCTTCGCGTTCCGTTTGTTCCAAGCTTCCTAATACGAGATCCGCAACACTTGTATGCACTTGGAATGATGATGATCAAACTCGAAATTGGGTGTATGTGGGAGAGGGGGTTCGGCCGAGAGTGATAGAGCAAGAGAGAGAGTAGTGTGAAGTTGAGAAATGTGGTGATTGATTATGATGTGTAATCTTTGCATCTTATAGACAAAGTTAAATGTTGTTAACCAATGGATTTTGTGTCAACTAGATATTAAACAACTTAGATTATAATAATCAATAAGGTACAAATGTGTCCCCCTCTAGTTGGGGACGGTTAGGAATGGGGGGGGGGGGTACCTTGTTCGATTTCAACTAGATGGTTAGGAAGTAATTAGTTAAGTTAAGTGTTTTACCCGGTTATTAGTATGTTATGTGTTATAGCGGGTGCTAGGGTATTCGGGGACCCTAACTGGCTCAGAAAAAGATAAATAGTGAAAATAACAATATTTTCATGTTCCGGGTAAAGTCCGGTTGTTTGGTTGGATAGTAATCCGTTAAAGTGTTAACAAAGCTTTAAAGTGTCGTTATTACTCTCTTTAGTGACACAGCTTATTCCTGACACTTTGGAAAGTGTCTAGTGTTATTTCTCTCATGTTTTGGCACTCTATTAGTTAGCTAAAAGCCGAATTATTTTGTAAAGTGCTGAGTTTTGTACTTAGAGTACGTTTTAGGCACATCCAGTCATTGTGACTTATCCCTAGAGACGCAGTTCCACAACCCTTGTATCCCTACACTCACCACTAGTGTAGCAAAAATATCTCAGGCTCTTACAGGCCTTAGAGGCAGTGTCTGCCTGATGCTGGCTTTATCAACATGTTTAATAGGTTATCCGCTATTGTGCTACTGTGCTTTTTGTGCATCATGTTTGTCACTAGGGTTCAGCACGTAAATAATGTAGTGACGATAAGTAAAGTATGATGCAAGTAAGTACATGTATCAGATATCAAGTAGCAGTTAATCAGCTAGTTCAAACAAGCACAGTAATTAAGCAGTAATTAAGCATTAGTTAAGTCGTACGGATACCTGGTTTGGTGAGGGTTGTCACATTCTCCCCCCGTTAAATAAATTTCGTCCCGAAATTTAAGTTCTGCTTGTAGATGCAGGGTTCTTAGGAAAAAGGTGGGGGTATTTCTCTTTCATCCGGTCCTCACGCTCCCAGGTGAACTCAGGACCATGTCTTGCATTCCAACGAACTTTGACGAGTTTGACACTGCTCCGGCGGGTCTTGTTCACTTTCCAATCCGTGACCTCAACAGGTTCTTCAACGAAGTGGAGCGTGTCGTCAACATGAATCTCGTCGGTGGGAATGGCAACGGTGACTTGAGTTGGACTTTTCTTTAGATTGGATACATGAAATGTATCGTGAACACCATTCAGTTCAACAGGTAGGTCCAACTTGTATGCTACTAGTCCTATTCTTTCCAGAATTCTGAAGGGACCAATGTAGCGCGGATTTAACTTCCCACGCTTCCCAAAGCGTGCCACCCCTTTCCAGGGTGATACTTTTAATAACACCATTTCTCCAATTTGGAAATCCACATGTTTCCGGTTTGGATCCGCATAGGCCTTCTGTCTGTGGCGAGCTGCTTCGATGCGTTTAAGGATCTGCGCAATCTTGTCTGTCGTCTCTTGGACGATTTCGGGACCAGCAAGCTGCCTATCACCTGCGTCAGCCCAGCATAAGGGTGATCGGCACTTGCGTCCGTAAAGGGCTTCCAATGGCGTGACACCAATACTGGTGTGGTAGCTGTTGTTGTATGAAAATTCGACCAAAGGCAAATGCTTGTCCCAGCTACCGCCCAAATCCATAACACATGCTCTCAGCATGTCTTCCAAAGTCTGTATCATTCGCTCGCTCTGGCCGTCAGTTTGCAGATGAAACGCAGTGCTCAGATTCAATTGTGAGCCAAAGGCTTCTTGGAAGGATTGCCATATCCTTGACACAAACCTTCCGTCTCTATCAGAAATGATTGAGAGAGGCACTCCATGGCGCGCGATGATTTCTTTCATGTAAATTTCAGCCAATTTGCTCGTATTATCCTTCTCTCTGATAGGTAAGAAGTGTGCTGACTTTGTTAATCGATCCACTATCACCCAGATAGTGTCATGGCCTCTTGGCGTTCTTGGTAATTTTGTAACAAAATCCATGGAGATTTGTTCCCATTTCCACTTGGGAATCTCTGGTTGTTGCAGAAGTCCTGAAGGCTTCTGGTATTCCACTTTAACCTTAGCGCATGTTAAACATTTGCTCACATAAACAGCAACATCGCCTTTCATCCTAGGCCACCAATAATAATCTTTGAGATCCTGGTACATCTTATCCGCTCCAGGATGGACAGAGTACCGTGATTTGTGAGCTTCATCGAAAATAACCTTCCTTAAATCACCAAACAGAGGAACCCAAATCCTTTTCTCGAAGCATAACGTTCCTTCCTCGTTTGGTACCAAAAGCTTCTCCATCCCACGGAGATATTCCTCTTCAAGATTTCCTTCCTTGAGAGCTTCCTTCTGCGCGGCATGAATGCGCAAGGAAAGATCGGTTTGGATAATCATTTCCAAAGCTCTAACCCTTATGGGTTTGATCCTCTCTTTACGACTTAGGGCATCGGCGACCACATTCGCCTTCCCTGGATGATACTTTATCTCGCAGTCGTAGTCGTTCAGCAACTCGACCCATCGTCTTTGCCTCATGTTCAACTCCTTCTGGTTGAATATATGTTGTAGGCTCTTGTGATCTGTAAAGATTGTACACTTCGTACCATAAAGGTAGTGTCTCCAGATCTTTAGTGCAAATACCACTGCGCCAAGTTCCAAATCATGTGTGGTATAGTTCTTTTCGTGCACTTTCAGTTGACGCGATGCATAAGCAATAACCTTTTGGCGTTGCATCAACACACAACCTAATCCTTGACGCGATGCGTCGCAGTATACCACAAAATCGTCAGTACCTTCCGGTAGTGCTAAGATTGGCGCATTGCAGAGCTTATCCTTCAGTATTTGGAACGCTTCTTCCTGTTTGATTCCCCAATCAAACTTCTTATCTTTCTGGGTGAGGAGCGTCAATGGTTGAGCGATTTTCGCAAAATCCTCGATGAACCTTCGATAGTAGCCAGCCAAACCCAGGAATTGCCGAATCTCGGTTGGCGTCTTTGGTGTTTCCCAATCCTTGATCGCCTCGATCTTTGTGGGATCAACATGGATTCCATTTCCATTAACCACATGTCCAAGAAACTGGACTTCACGTAGCCAAAATTCGCACTTGGAGAATTTGGCGTACAACTGTTCCTTCCTTAGCAGCTCCAAAATAGCTCTTAGGTGTTGCTCATGTTCAGCCTTCGTCCTTGAATAAATCAAGATGTCGTCGATAAACACAATCACGAACTTGTCCAAGTATGGCTTGCAAGCTCTATTCATCAAGTCCATAAAGACTGCAGGTGCGTTTGTTAAACCAAACGGCATAACAAGGAACTCGTAGTGCCCATAACGAGTTCTGAAGGCTGTCTTCGGGATACTTTCCTCCTGTATCCTTAACTGATGGTATCCAGATCGAAGATCGATCTTTGAATAAAAGCTTGAACCTTGCAGTTGGTCAAACAGATCATCAATTCTTGGCAGAGGATATCTATTCTTGATCGTTAGCTTGTTCAGCTCCCGGTAGTCTATGCACATACGAAAACTACCGTCCTTTTTCTTGACAAACAGGACCGGAGCTCCCCAGGGCGAGAAGCTTGGTCGGATAAAACCCTTGTCTAACAACTCTTGAAGTTGTGTTGACAGTTCCTGCATCTCAGACGGAGCAAGTCTATAAGGTGCCTTAGCCACAGGCGCGGCGCCTGGAACTAAGTCGATATGAAACTCTACTTGCCTCAGAGGCGGCAGTCCAGGTAAGTCTTCCGGGAAGACTTCTGGATACTCCCTTACGACAGGGATGTCTTCGATTCTTGCCTCAGCAGCCTTCTTATCCACAATGTGTGCCAGGAAGGCAACACATCCTTTCTGCAAACACTTCCTTGCTTTCAAGCAGCTGATAATCCTCAACGGCATCTCACGCTTCTCTCCATGAACAACAATGGTCTCACCATCATCGGTTGGGATACGAACAACCTTTTCGTGACAAACTATCTCAGCTTTGTTGCTTGATAACCAATCCATTCCTACTACCACGTCGAAGCTTCCCAACTGGACTGGTAGTAGATCTAGAGCGAACTCACGCTCTCCCAATTCAATCACACAACCTCTGACAACTTCATTGGCTTCTACTAACTTCCCATTAGCTAATTCGATCAAGTAGGGAATATCTAACTTATTAGCGGCTAAACCAAGCATAGTCTTAAATTCTAACGATACGAAGCTATAGTCGGCACCAGTATCAAATAAAACGGATGCATAGCGTTGAATCACAGGGAACGTACCAGTAACGACATTGGGATCCTGGCGCGCTTCCCTTGCTTCGAGTTGGAACACTCTTCCACGGGCTTGGTTTAAGTCTGGGCAGTTCTTCTTAAAATGCCCGATATCACCGCAGTTAAAGCACCCAAGTCTTTGCCCGTTTCCACCAACTTGATCATTCCTCTGATTACGATTGACAGCGCCCGCTTGGTTAGCATTGTTGCCTCGATTTTCGTTACTTCCATAGTTTCCTTGTGGGCGATTTCCATCACGATTATTATTCCTGTTCCCAAATCCTCCCTGGCCTCCCCGGCCAGCACTAGCCCAACAAGTGTCCTTCGAGTGGCCACGTTTCCCACATGCTTCGCATACTTTTAGCCCGCACTGACCAGAATGGTGGCGCTGGCAGGCGTTGCATTTGGGCTGGGCGCCCATATATCCTTTTCCTTTCTTCCCTCTACCAGCTGTAACCTGAGCTGGCGTGTCTGATCCTCCTTTCTTAACCGCCACACTGGCGCCCTGCTTGAAGTTTGAGAACTTCCGTTTGTTACCTCCTGATGACTCGACATGAGTCTCTGCCTTCTTCGTCTTGATCTCATCAAACTTGTTCAAACGAATTGCCTCCTCAGTGAGAGCTACGCTCAAATCAATCGCCTCAGTAATGGTCGCAGGCTTGGATGAGGTTACCATGCTTATGATTTGAGGAGCTAGTCCCCAAATGAAACGTTCAATTCTCTTGAACTCAAGAGTGACCATGTAGGGTACCACATGCGATAAGTCATGGAACCTTTGAACGTACTCTGCTATCTTTGGACCGTCCATTTTCAAGTGCCAGAACTCAGTCTCCAATCGCTGGATTTCTGCGCGGGAACAATACTTTTTGCGCATAAGTTCCTTCAGTTCGGTCCAGGTCAGCGCGTAGGCAGCAGCTTCGCCTAGTGTCTGTACTTGCAGATTCCACCAAGAGAGGGCTCCATCCAGAAACAGCCCTGAGATATAGGTGACTTGCTGATCCAGCGCGCACTTGCTCATGCGAAGAACAGATTCGGTTTTCTCAGCCCAACGAACAAAGGCGACAGCACCTCCAGTGCCATCGAAGTTGACCGGCTTGCAGTCTAGAAACTGCTTGTAGGTGCACCCTGTACATACGTTATAACATATGAATGGCATTAGCATCTTTGCTAGAGATATCCAATTAGGCCACGGTATGTCTCAATGACTAGGTATTACCGTGAGGTGGATTGTTATTGCCTTGGTTAATACTTCCGCTCGTTCCTGGCTGAGAAGATGCATACTGTGCTATGGCAGCAGCAATGACTTGTTGTAGTTCTGCTTCATTAGTAGGCATGCGTGTCTCACGTCTTGGCGGCATCTTCTAAAAGATGGTTTAAGTTGGTCAGGCCATAGTAAAGCTCCCATGTTATAATACGTAGGTCAGGTCATATTGTAGCGTACGTATATAACGATAATAATAGTAAAAACACATAACATCTCATGTTATCAATACATCACAAATACCAATCACACAACATCCCATGTCATAAAAATACAAGTAAGCAATCAAGCAAATCAAATATGATGAGAATACTGCGATTGCCATATATCGAGACCACATAGTAAGTGTATCAGTACATCCCTGTGTCATACAATCATCAATCAACTAGGGGCTACATCACCCCTGTCCAAAAACTATAACATGTCAATGTCAAATACAAGTCAACAAAAGTCAGAATCAAATGTAGTCTCCAAAAATGCTGTGCAACAATCGCCGTCTTCTCATCCTCGTCTACCCAAACAGCACTGATGAGCTCTATACAGATGGTGGTGGAGGAGGGGGAAAGTGGGTGTAAAACAAACGACGTAACTGGAGCCAGTCCTCCTCCATGGCTCGCCGAGTACGGATGATGGAGGCAACCTGCTGCTCTAGTGTAAAGAGACGGGCAGCATAATCTGGAGGTAAGGGTCGAAATGGCTGCAGAGGAGAGTGTGTCTGACCATGGCATGGACACGGTGGCAGCTGAGCTCTCTCGAGCTCCTGGATGCGCTGCGTGTGTGACTCGTGCTGGGCGACAAAAGACATCAAAACGTCCTCGATAGTATACCCCCTGTGGAAAGAATGGTAGGGGTCAGTAGGTGGCATAGCAGAGTCCGGTGCCCAAAGGAACGGCTCACTGGTGGGATCAAAAGGTGCCACATGAAATGGAGCAACAGAGGGTGGAACAGATGACATCTGGGGCATGAAAGGGATAGACATCGGTACATGCCCAAAAGGATGGGCTGAAGAACCCTCTCCAGCCCTTGCTGGAGGTACAAACTGTGGAACCTGAAAAGAAAAATCAACATGTCGTGCATCAGGGATCTGAGGAGGAAAAGGTGGAACATCCTCATCAGCAGGTATCCAACCGTGCTGTGCATGCTCATCTGGTGGATCCATGCGTGCCGCGAACAGTGCATGCTCGGGCTCTAGTGGAATGGGATCGGGTGCAACAAAAGGGTGAACAGGTGCAATGTGCTCAACAGGATGGTCAACAGGTATATCAACAGCAGGTAGAGGGACGACATGATCGCCCTCTAACAAAGGAACATCCACGGGGAGATCATCAACAGGTGGGTCTGCTATAACAGGCTCAATAGGGATGCCAGCATGTACGAGGTCATGCTCAAGTATGGGGTCTAGAGCGACTGCCTGCTCAGGAGCGACGACAGGGTCGGGATCATCAAAAGCCATCTCGAAGTCAAACTCGGGGTCGATAGGGTCTACTGGGTCAGCTGGATCCTCCATGGGCTGATCCATAGGTATAAACTCGATATCATGATCCGGGTCGTATCCCGGGGGAAAGATAGGGTCAGAGTCCTCTATGTCATCATGGTCAAACTCAAAGTGGGGAATAGGTGCAATAGAGGATGCCTGGTCAGGATCAGAATCGTGCGCAAGGTGTTGTGCGCTCAATGTGTGAGAAGGTGCGGATGCCACAGACTCGAAGGAGTCTGGGACAGGAGAATGTGCTGGCGAATCCTCAGCGGGAACGTCAGCGATCATCAGAAGATCGTCCGCAGGAAGAAGGGCCTCGCCCTGGATCTCATCCTCGAAAGGCTCATCCTCAAACAGGTCAATATCGCCATCAGCCTCGGCGTCAAGTAGAAAATCATATGCTGGATAAACGGCTAAGGGTATAGGGGCCGGAATCTCTACTAGAGGTAGGTACTCAGCGGGAGGGTCATCTGCAGGCTCATCAGCACCATCGGGTAGTGCGAAGGGCTGGAAATCATCCTCGTCAGTACTGGTATAGTCAGATGTGTACACCTCATGCTCGGAGGATGTGAGGTCATCAGATACGATAGGTATGGGTCCAGTAGTGTCCGAATCGCCAGTACCGGCGGAATCCATGAGTCTGTATCATAAACACAAATATGCTCAAATAATCAGTCATATAATCAGATAATCACATAAGTCACCAAGTAAGATATCACATAATTCTCCTAGTCCCACTAGCCTCCCAGTCTCCTAGACTGCTCTATCAACTACCTCGACCTCTCAGATCGAGCCTCGGTCTCCAATACCGAGCCTCAGTCTCCAAACTGAGCCTACTTTTCCTAGTCCCACTAGCCAACTACCTCGATCTCTCAGACCGAGCCTCGGTATCCAACGCCGAGCCTTAGTCTCCAAACTGAGCCTACTCTTCCTAGTCCCACTAGCCAACTACCTCGATCTCTCAGACCGAGCCTCGGCCTCTCAGACCGAGCCTCAGCCCTTCCAGACTGAGCCTATAAATAATAAAATGTGCTCAACATTTGTTTGTAAAAAGTTTTGGATCTGGACTTAAGTGGTATGCAGAAAAATGTTTTCGTGAGAGCCCTAGTGATCATAGTCTAGACTCGAGAAAGAATCCTAGTTCGCTATGATCAGAGCTCTGATACCAAGCTGTCACACCCTGGCTTTGCGGAAGCGTGGTAAATTTTGGTGTGACTTCTTAATACCATAGCTTAATCATAACAAAGCTATATGAAATAAAATCATGCAAGATCATCCGTTTGAATTAAGTTTTAAAACCAGAGTAACATACCATTGTCTTAAAGACTTACAACATCATAACATAAAACATTGTCTTGAACAACATAAACAGTAACATGAAATAAGCGCAGTTTAAGATTTGTGACTTGTCCAGGAAAGAGTCACATTTCCTAAACTGGGATGACCTTGGAACCCAATATGCAGCGGGAAAACACGTCATACCGTGCCAGATCTTGTTAATTTCCTGAAATACATGTGAGTTGAAAAATCAACAATAATGTTGAGCGAGTTCATGTGCAAGTGAGTATGTAAAACACTTGTAAGTATAAAAGTTCCCTGGTATGTAGCAGTGTAAGGAAAAGAGATCACCAATGGTTTGCAAGGCCATTAGCATGTTGTGAAGTGCAAGTAGGAAGACTCAACCTAGCAGATTTTTGCGTCGGGTACAAAGTCACTCAAGGTCCGTTCTGTTGGTCCTCTTAGAGGTCCGTTCTGTTGGGCCTAGAGTTGGGCTCGCTACACCCAGATAGATCTACCGCTTACGTCCCTCGGTGTTTCTGCCTACCCATTCACATGATCTAAGTAGTAAACCTCCTTACGTTAACATACCGTGTATAAAGTACTTGTAATCAAAGTAACATGTATTTCACCCCCGCAGTTAAGAAAACTGAAAACAGTTAGAGAAAAGGGGGACATGAACTCACAGTCGGTGCGTCTCTACCAAGTACTCCAAATCAGAAAGCTGTGCGACGACCTACAAGTGCTAATTTTATTAGACGGACGGCCGTGCCTTAGCTTTATGGTTTAAGTCTTTGGGAAATAGTTAGACAACTATTTCGTGTTTACGTTCTGTATATACTTGGTAGTTAATCTCCTTCCCAAGGATGGGGGATTCAATACATGTGCGTTCAAATTAAACCATTAAGTCTCACTTAATACATATATACCTTTCCAATTCCAAAATATAAGTATTTTTCTCAAAAATATTATATTTTCATTTCACATAGTTTTTCTCCAATAATACGTTGTTAAAATACGCGTTCATAAATATTTCTGTAAGTGCGTAAGTTACGTTTTAACAATCGAGTGGTAATATAATTACCGGTGTAACTTATATATATTTATGGTGAAAGCGTTCGTATTATTTTGGATTCTTTAACGTTCGTAAATATTATTTTTACTCTAAAAATAATATTTATGTATTTTCACAAAATAATCATAAACAGTGTGTGAGAAATATATATATTTATCACGTTAAATTTTGTGAAAATCCCACCTCCGAATATTTAGTAAATAAAGTCATGGCGAAATTTATGTTTTCGAAAACATGTCAAAAATAATTCTAACACTTGTAGTGTAAATAGTTCTAAGTGTCAGGTTTTTAGAAAAATTTCGCCAGAGTTTCCTCTGTAACTGGAGGTGGCCACGCTTTCAAGCATATCATTTTCTTTTTCAAATCAACTCAACAATTTTCTTTATTTGATCAGAACAACTTTTATTGCATCAACAAATCAACATATGTGTAAATTGCCAAAAATTACATGAACTTGCAGTTTTCCCAAAACTGTGGTATAAATCCCCTTAATTTTAGTAGATCTTCATATAATATTATTTGATCTTGTAAAAACCTCGTTTTTAGAGAAAATCCATCTTTACAACCTCCCGTCATCTTTTACAAAAACGGTTATTTTGTCGGATCTTTTCATTTCACAAGTGTTTACACACTTGTGGTTTATAAAAATCATGCTTGTTATTGTAAGATCCATCTCTTTAAAATACATGATTTCTTTGATACGTGGTTCTTTGAAAATACCACTTGCAGATGCGTAGATCCGCTAGTTTTAAACACTATTGTACAAGTTAAAACACTTTTACACAAGTAAAACATTTTTACACAAGTTCATGTTTCATGTGTGGTAGAGTTTCACCTTTTAACCCTTGTTACTTCTAAAATAACCTTATGTCATGATCCGAGAACATGACTACACCGGGTTAAACGATGATTCGAGCTACCACAACATAGATCGGGTCTAAATAATCACAACTTTCAATTACTACAACATTTACACAACATATAAGCTATTAACCACCATTTTAAGTGTTTTTAGTAGACTTTTGTGCATCATTTTTCATTTTAACGAGATTTAACTGATACAAATCCTTTTAACCACCTTAGATTAGTTCAAATACGAGTTTTAAGCATTATACCTCTAGCTCAAGGCTAGGGAAGAATCTATGCGCAAAATGGGTGGATAAAAGCAAAGTAGAGAGGTCCTTCGCGTTCCGTTTGTTCCAAGCTTCCTAATACGAGATCCGCAACACTTGTATGCACTTGGAATGATGATGATCAAACTCGAAATTGGGTGTATGTGGGAGAGGGGGTTCGGCCGAGAGTGATAGAGCAAGAGAGAGAGTAGTGTGAAGTTGAGAAATGTGGTGATTGATTATGATGTGTAATCCTTGCATCTTATAGACAAAGTTAAATGTTGTTAACCAATGGATTTTGTGTTAACTAGATATTAAACAACTTAGATTATAATAATCAATAGGGTACAAATGTGTCCCCCTCTAGTTGGGGACGGTTAGGAATGGGGGGGGGGTACCTTGTTCGATTTCAACTAGATGGTTAGGAAGTAATTAGTTAAGTTAAGTGTTTTACCCGGTTATTAGTATGTTATGTGTTATAGCGGGTGCTAGGGTATTCGGGGACCCTAACTGGCTCAGAAAAAGATAAATAGTGAAAATAACAATATTTTCATGTTCCGGGTAAAGTCCGGTTGTTTGGTTGGATAGTAATCCGTTAAAGTGTTAACAAAGCTTTAAAGTGTCGTTATTACTCTCTTTAGTGACACAGCTTATTCCTGACACTTTGGAAAGTGTCTAGTGTTATTTCTCTCATGTTTTGGCACTCTATTAGTTAGCTAAAAGCTGAATTATTTTGTAAAGTGCTGAGTTTTGTACTTAGAGTACGTTTTAGGCACATCCAGTCATTGTGACTTATCCCTAGAGACGCAGTTCCACAACCCTTGTATCCCTACACTCACCACTAGTGTAGCAAAAAGATCTCAGGCTCTTACAGGCCTTAGAGGCAGTGTCTGCCTGATGCTGGCTTTATCAGCATGTTTAATAGGTTATCCGCTATTGTGCTACTGTGCTTTTTGTGCATCATGTTTGTCACTAGGGTTCAGCACGTAAATAATGTAGTGACGATAAGTAAAGTATGATGCAAGTAAGTACATGTATCAGATATCAAGTAGCAGTTCATCAGCTAGTTCAAACAAGCACAGTAATTAAGCAGTAATTAAGCATTAGTTAAGTCGTACGGATACCTGGTTTGGTGAGGGTTGTCACACGTAACACACCTAATCTTGTCAAAACTAACACATGATCATACACGTATTGTAAAACACATAGCACATTGTAACACATAAAATAACCCATGAACAACCCATTCTAGTGTATGTCGAAAAACACTTATTTTAGCGATTCGGTGACATTTTTGGGCGTCGGAAGTCACGTATGACTAACCAAACACCAAGTAAACTTAATATTAGTTAAAATACTTATTTTTATACCAAATATATCAGTTTGGTTACTGATCTAAAACAGATTTATAAAAGTCCTCCGAAAAGGCGATTTTCGACCGTTTTACCGCATAGTTTTGCATCAACCATTACCCGAACCATACCAAATCGAAACGACTTGAAATTTTAACACAACCCATGTTATTTACTGAATAAAATAATGGTTATACTCATGATAGTGCAGGTCTTAAACAAAGCACATAAATCATGCAATTTCACTTAATTTACCACTTTTTAAGCTATATGTACAACATGCAAAGCTAGTAAACCTATGTCAAAGTTTCATACCATTATAATACATCAAATAATATTATTTTTAGTGTTTATAACCAGATCTAAAACAATTTTTGTCCTTTAACCATTTTTCATCATCTCTTGAGCTTTAAATCATTATATTTTCACATGTACAAGTGCCTAAAGCACACTAACATTTCATCATCTTTTTATATGGGTTTAGATGCATAAAATATGATATATATTCAGATGTATTTGCTGATGTAATTTAAATTTAACATATCATTCATAAATCACCAAATACTTGCATTTTTACCACCATTCTAGAACATGTAATAATATAAACAAGTACTTAACAACAAATCAAACTTCAAGACTCATACACACATACACATATGTACGGTTATACATACATATATGTACATCACCATTTTTGTTTGTATCATGACCCATTTCATTTTTAGATTTCAAGTTTTGTGAAAATCCCAAGATTCAAGAGAAACTTCAATCATCAAGAACAACCAAGAATCAAAGTATGATTTAAACATAATGTTATACCTTCAAGATTCAAGTAGGTTGTAGGATGAGACTTTGATGATAGGGAGCTTGTAATCACTTGACAACACCTTGGAATCACCTTTAGATCTTCTTCACACTAACTTGAAAGTTGCTAGAAAGGGACATGAACATGAAGAATAAGACATAGGTAAATATTAGTCTTAGAAGTGATCTAGGGAGATGGTTCTCTGGGCGAATAGGGCGATCTGGGCGATTTTGTGAAACAATCCTCTTTTCATTCCAACCCTGGTTCTGATCGATCTTGCTTAGCATCTAGGGAGTACCTGATTACGCTCCTTAGTTTCTAATCGATTGAAATCAGATTAGGGTTTTTTGAGATTAGGATTTCTGTCTATTTCGTTCGTATGCTAAGTTGTAGATTTCTGATTTCGAGTTTTCTTTTGTGATTTCGTTAATCTACTACTTTCGTTTGTTGAGTTTAGGGTTCCGATTCTTATATCTGGTTTGGGTATACAAATACTGAACGAATTTCTGCTTGACGGCTGCTAGGGTTTGTCAGGGTTCTTTTGTTTTCAGCCGTCATACCTATTCCGTTTGATCAGATTAGGGTTGAATGGATGAACGCATGAAACCTGGTGGTAAGCCGCCACTGTCATTTAAAGAAATAGCTGATCGAATTCTTGATGTTGATGGGAACACTATACAGCCAAAACGTGGTGTAAACATTATCGACGAACTCACAAAGGTCACGTTACCGGTTCAGTTGGATAAACTGTTCTCGCCAACAACAGTTGTTGATGGAGGGAATTTGTCGGCCGATCAGGGGAGTATAAAGCTTTCTGCGAATCCTTTGGCTGGTCAGTTGAACACAAGATTTTCTGGGGCTGCTGAACCTTTATCATTTGCTAAAATAGTGAATAACGCTAAGGAGAATGTGAAGGTTAATTTTCGGATGATGGAATCTAGCGAGTCTGTTGACGGAGCTGATGTCGTTATTCCGTTGTCTTCGGTTAAACAAGTAACTGACAGGTATGCTAACACTTTGTATGGATATTTTCTGGGCAAACGTCTGGCTTTTCCTGTGGTGGATTACTTTGCAAAGAACAACTGGGTTAAATATGGTCTCTCTAGACTAATGATGAATGCGAACGGGTTCTTTTTCTTTAAGTTCAAAACAAAGGAAGGGATGGATAAAATGGTAGAGGATGGACCTTGGATGATTAGAAATGTTCCGATAATTTTGAAGGAGTGGTCGGCTTCTATCAAGTTGGAAAAGGAAGATATAAAAGCTATTCCTGTTTGGGTCAAGATGCATGATGTGCCGTTAGCGGCATATACCGAGGATGGTCTTAGTTTGCTTGCTTCTAAGATAGGGGTGCCTAAGATGCTAGATTCGTACACTGCTACGATGTGTGCTGAGTCTTGGGGACGAAGCAGTTATGCTAGAGCTCTCATTGAAATTCAGGCGGGGGCTGATTTAAAGAGGAGTGTTACTGTTGCAATCCCATCTTTAGATGGTAATGGTCATTCAAAGGTGGAGGTAACAGTTGAATATGATTGGGAGCCTTTAAGGTGCTCAGCTTGCTGCGTGTTTGGTCATGAGGATAACTCATGCCCAAAGAACCCTCAGGTTGTTTCGGGTGGGGAGTCTGGGAAGAAATTGATGAGTTTCAGGTTGTGGGGGCCAAGAAGAAGAAAGCTACTAACCAAGGGCTTCATATGAAAAATCAGAAGCCTAAGTTAGTATATAGACCAGTTGTTAACCCAAAACCAAATTCGTCCTTGAGGAAGCCGATAAACAATCAAGTATCAACGTCAAATCCCTTTGATATCCTCAAGGACGATGATGGTGGTCAGGGAGGTAGTACTATGGGTCGTATGGAGAAGAAGGCCATGCAGACGAATGACAAGCAGGATTCAGATGAGGAGGAGGTCATTGAAGTCTACAATGAAACTAATGAATTTATGACTTCGGGAACACATCCTTCTTCTTCTAGAGCAAGGGTAAGCAACTCCTCCACAAAGGGTTCCAATGGCTAGACATGTTGTGATTCGAGTCAAGGGGTTGCCGGTTTGTGGCAACTTCATCTTTGATGATGGAGGATGAGTCGTTTTCCTTTTGGTTTTCGTGTTTTTGGTCTTGTCTACTTAGTTTCATGATGTAATGTAGGCTAGGTCATGGGTTGTCTTAGAGTTTTTTGGTTTTGTTTTGGTTCACATATACGGGGCATGTCCTGTATACGAATTAGTGTGGAACACATCCTCACTACTTGTACTTTATTGGGATTGTTTTAATAGAATCACCGGGGTAACCCTTTACCCAACATGAAGAATAAGACTTGAAGGTTTGAAGAAGATGAAGATGGAGGAGAGAGAGAGATGGGACGGTTTAGAGGGAGGAGAGAGGAGGGAGAGAGATGTTGAGTGGTCTTGTTGTGATATGTTATGATTTGTTAAAGATATAAAGGAGATATGGGGCTAGCATGCATGAACACTCATGCAAGATATTAGCAAAATTTGGTGGGTTCCACACCCTTCTAGAACTGTAAATAACAAGGGGGAGGGGGTCCAAGTGTAAGTTTTTATATAAACATGCCATAAGTAGGCTAAAACGGGTGTTTAACTAGATACCGGGTATTTTATCTAGCGTTTAAATCCCGGTTTATGGCGTTCTAAATTATTTTTATTATTTTATAAAAATAAACCTGCCACAATATTACTGAAATAAATTTCAGTTGCCGAGATTTGGCTGCGTTGTCTGCGCTTTGCTGTAGAAGCACTGTGTCGCGCAGAAACACACGGTACGCGCTTAAAGTTGAAAAATAACTTTTTAGGCGTTTTAATTTATTTTTCAACACAGACCTGATTAAAATAAAATTTTAATCATAACAGAATATTTTTGGGATTTAAATATTATCCGGGCGGTCACCAACGTTCGTTTCGCAGTTTTGTCGTAAATAGTTCTAAAGTTCGAACAAACATGTTTTTGCCATACCGAATCCTTCGAAGCTTATTTCTAAGTTATGTAAAGGACATTTAGGGTATGTTTGGCTTACGTCACAGTTCCGGAGTGTACGTCGCGTTAAACTGATTGCGTTTATGCACCAGTTTGCGTATGACCTTCCAGAAAGTGATTTAAAGCTTGAAACCGAACAAGAATTGATATGTGCAAATGATACACATATTTATACAAATCCCAAGTATAAAATACAATATTTCATTGATTTAGTATTTGTTTGATGGCCATGGAGGCACAGGTGTCACATTATTGGATCGTGATGTATGTATTAAAGCGTACAAAGAGTCCAACCAAGGGTCCGATTTGAGAGATAAATTTCCACAAGGATCTAATTGTGAAGATAAGAAGATCCTATATGGATTTTGGAATTCGAAGAGCGGGAGACGCTTCGAAACCTTAAACTAGATGTGCTTAAGTCGATACATGAGGTAGAATGCTCATGAAGTTGAGGTGCTAGATATGCCAAGGCGACATGTGAAGCAGAATTTGAAGGTTGGGTAATATGAGCAGAATGCTTTTCGAAAACTATGCATGGGGTTCTTTAGAAATATGTTTAATGTTTTTTTTTTTTGAAATCCTACATAATACTTTTGAAATCATAAAGTAGGTGTATTAGGTAAGTATATTTATAAAATGTTTTAAAATCATGCGAGATAAATTTTGAAATTATGCATAAGGATTTTGAAAATATGGATAATGCTTTTGAAATCATGCACTTGATACATTAAGTAAATATACTGTGTTAAAATCGTTTTCAAACTATATGAAATATTTTGAAATCATGAAGGTTGTTTTGAAAACCTACACTATGTTTGTTGTTATGAAAATCAGAATGTAATGATATGGGTACGAGATTGAAGAAAATATCCTTAGTTATCTAACCAAGGATTTAAAAGTGATTACTCAAAATGTCACTTATTTTTTCTACTTCGTTTCTTAGAATGAAACGAGCACTTAGAATTTTCGAGGAAATCATGAGCGGTCACAAGAATGAGAGAACTACAAATATGGTTCTTTGGTGTAGGTATCGTAGGGGTATGCCATACACATATGCAACTACATTTGTACATCAGAATCATGAACAACGATTTATTTATGAACAAAACCGATTGTTTCAGAGTTCAAAGAAAAACACAAGAAACATAAGCATAAGATTTAGATTATTCAAAGCAGCAGCTTCTTCTAATCAGCCAAATGCTCATCCGTGGGTCAGATTTGCATTGAAAATCTTTGGGTATTCGTCCCTGACATAACCCGTCTCGCCATAGGTGTAGCAAGCACCAGAAGGAAAACGAGCTTGTTCTGGATCTGCTTGAAATTGAACAGGGTTCTGAATAGCTTGGTTCGGCACAGTGACATAACGACAGACTCGTGCCGTATGACTAATAAGTCCACAGTTGAAACATTTTCGGCATTTGACACTTGCATGGTTATGGAGGTTACACTGATTGCACGAAGGAGCAGTTCCCAAGTACGGCTTCTTGGCTGGTGGTGCTGCCACCTGGCTAGGTTCTGCTTGATTTGGTGCAACGGCTACGGGATCCTTTGAAGCTTTACGCTTCTTTGATTTTGGTGAAGGCTTGGCTTCTGTTTCCTTTGATGCTTCTTGGGTGGCTTCATTATTGAGACGAGACATGGCGACAGCTAAATCAACAGTCTTCAGGATTAATTCATCTATTCGCTAGGCAAATTTGGTAGTCTGCTCGGACATTTGAGTGTCGCTGCGATGAAGAGACATTCTGGAGGAAATGAAAGACATAGGAGGAAACAAGTGAAATGTTATCGGATAATCAAAACAGAATGACAACACATAGAAATTGCGACCATTTGTTTGTTACCTAAGGCAAACAAATGAGACGGTGACTAATCAAAGTAAGCGGGTCATATTAATGTATCGCGAAGACATGCTTTAGCCTATAAGTGGACACTCACCCCAAGAGTTCCCAGGTAAGTGTGACTGGTCCGATTATGTGGATTTGTACGAACACTCTAGCCTTAGACAGAAAACTCAGAGTACAGGCATCCACCATTCCAGATTGCACGAGTTTTTTTTTTTTTTGGTAAAGGGTTACCCCGGTGATTCTATTAAAACAATCGCAAATAAGAACAAGTAGTGAGGATGAGTTCCACACTAGTTCATATATAGGACATGCCCTATATATGTAAGCCAACAAACACAACAAAAACCTACGACATCACATCAACCTAGCCTACTATACATTATGAAATGATAACTAGTAGACAAAACAAAACAAAAACCAAAGTCTTCATCCTCCATCATCAAAAATGAAGTTGCCACCAAACGGCATCCCCTTAACACGAACCAAAGAAACTATACATTGGAGAAATTTGTGGAAGAGGTGCTTGCCCCTGCTCTAGAAGACAAAGGATATGTACCCGAATTCATAAACTCATTGGTTTCATCATAGACAACCTCATCCTCATCAGAATCCTCATTAAAATGACGACCCCCTTTAATTCCCCCTTGTAGCGAACCACCATTCCCCCCAACAGAGTCAAGAGCAGAAAACGGATTATGAGTTTGAACTTTAGGAGAAGTAGTAACCTGCTAAGCTGCATAGGAGGAACTCCCAACCTTTTTCTTTCTATCCACCGGTCTATACTCGAATTTGGGCTTCTGATTATTAACTTGAAAGCCATTCTTCTTTGCACTCTTCTTAGCCTTAACTTCAGAGAAACCATCCTCATCTACTTTCGGCCTGTTAGTAGGAGGTTTGGATGTTGAGCCAATACATTTAGGGCATCCCTCAGAATCATGCCCAAACACACAGCAGTGGGCACATCTCGGGGGTTCCGATTCATACTCCACCCGAATAGTCTCAGTAACATATTTGTTCCCATCCAATTCAGGAACCTTTGATGAGATTTTGAAAACTTAGATGGTTCAAAACCTTATAATAAATCATCCTAGAACAGATGATTGGTTTTCAAAGCCGATTTGAAATTTGCGTTCTTGTTGTGGTTGTCACCTAAGGATAAGTGACGGTATTGTTTTAAGATCTAAACACAAGAATCTTGTGTTAGGGTCCTAGGAAGGTTATAGACTAGGTCAAAGCATTACTAATAACCTAATTCCCTATAACCATGAGCTCTGATACCAACTCTTCTGTCACACCCCGACCGCGTAAAACAACAAATCACGGTGGAAACGTCGGGGAGTGTTGTAACAGAATCATTGTTTCATAACACACGGAAATTTGAAGTTTCGTTTTATTTAAAGATTAATCATTTACATTGTATTGAAATCTAAATAAACAAGTTAAACATAGTCTATCATTGTTATTAAGTCACTAAGGCCTCGTCTCTATGTGAGCATGCATCCAAGCAATCAACATCATTCAACCACACCTGAAACATACGTAAAAACAAAGTCAGCAAAGAAATGCTGGCGAGCACATAGGTTTATGAGAGTGTCGGATTCATGGCTAGTTTACATGTTGCAATACCTAATTAAAAACCCTATTTTGAAAAAGTGTATAGTATTGCAACATAATTAACCTACTCAAATCAAGTTGGTTATAATTTGTAAAATCTCGTAGCCATGCTTCTTAACCCCAAAACATTTGTTTTATTAAATCAGATTGTAAAGCATCTCCTAAAAACTCGTTAATAAAACTCGTATGGTTTATATTATTCAGAAAACATCATTGTGTGACATCGTTTCAAAATCGTTTACCCAAGTGAACTAAATAACACCACGGTATGTAATATGATGAAAACACTTATATATAAGAAGTACCAGCGGCGTATCTACCATGTTTTCATCACATTACACCAGTCCCGTTATCTAAACACTAACCAAAAATCAATCGTTTACCCAAATCACTCGTTAAAATCGCTTTAGTAGTTTAAATTATTCTCGTTTTAATTGTGAAAACTACTTTTGGTCGCCTCGCTAATAACATCCAAACCTTCGCAACTCGTCCCTCGTTCAACTCAAATTAACAAACCACCAAAGGGTAAGTTAACAATCACAGATTCGGTCGTTACCCACATAACCCCCACACATAACCATGGGTGCAGTCTGATAACGGGATTTGTCAGATCCTATGGTACTATAACCTTATACTGGTCAGCTTGATCAATGTTAATGAATGTTATTCATTATGTAACTACAACCAACAAGTTTGTTCACATTATCGAAATCGTTATTAGTTTAATATAAACCATTTTAATCATTTTCGAAACCATCGTTAAAAAAACATCGAAATCATTTAACACATATGAATCACCCCAAAACAATCGAAAACAGTAAAATAGGGGAACTATGTACTCACTTGAGAATGCTTAGAAGTCTTGAATAACAACCAAGCAAAGCTAGAGGGATCACAGAAATCAAACGACACCTAATATAAGTAACTATGTAAATAAACCGGACCTAAATCGGAAGATCGGATAGGATGAGGTTTTGTAAACCAAATGAGTATTGGAACTCATATTGTAACACCCCAACCCGGAAGGGCTGACGTGTCACAATAACAGTAGTATCATAAACAAAAGTCATAATTCCATTTATTTATTTGACAAGGATACAACCATATAACAACGAAACTTAAGATTAAAATACAAGCGAAAACATTCGACTTCATTAACTAATATCTTCAGATTTATTCCTAGTCTTTATTTTTCTCTCTCTCTCCCGCCCAAAGTAACCTGCTGACCTGTATATACAAAAATTTACGGAATGAGCCGAATGCTCAGTACGGAATAATAGGCTCAAATAACAATAACACTTTATGCGAAAATGATACGATGCAAGAACATAAGTTCATAATCATATCTTACGGATGTACCCATGAGCAACTTAAAACGTGACAATACACAGGTAGCTACTCCTGCATAATTATCACATGAGATGGCGAATTGGCATACCCGTTATCCACCTCCTTATACTTAAATCCTAGGATCGATCCATACGCCTCCTAATAGCCTTATGTACCACACTTGTACTTAAGAGACGCCGTGAACTGATCTCTCCGTCACGGGTGGAGCACATGATGTCGATGCCGCAACAACATGCTCGTGGGACACTCCACGAGAAGCGATACTCAGGGTATCAGAGTACAGATGGTCTTATTCACATAACTTATCAAAATATTTTTCATAATAATACGTAACATAATTTGGAACATGCGATAATGAGTACAACTTAAACATAATACTATCGCATGACATGAAAGCTAAATCCAATGTTATGAATAGAATAGGAATCCAACGGACTGTCAAATGAATCGATAATCAAAGACGTGAGGAGTTTTAAAAGATATATGAATTTAATGGGTTTATAATAATTTGAATATGAAGCAATAAGGAGTGGGGTAAGGATCCGTACCTTAATAACTCCAAAGTGAAGCTACCTTGTGCTAATATTTTAGATTTATACGGGCAGAGTTTAGACTACTGATTAGTCTTTTAACCTAATTTAAATAACATGCACACAAACTAGGTTAGTAACTTAATACAGCATTTACGATAACTCACGAGATCAAATTCTCACAACGAACGACAAAGTGCGATACTTAAACATCCATCGAATTAACGACGAACGACAAAGTACGATACTTAAACTCATCCATCGAATTAACGATGAACGACAAAGTACGATACTTAAACTCATTCATCGAATTAATGACGAACGACAAAGTATAACCCTAATGTGGGCAGCACTTAAACATCCATTGGATATATTGATCGATCGAACAATGAATCGTAATAGCGATCGAGTTATTACCCTGTTCTGCAGCACCCCGCTATACTTAATTAGTGTTTCGTGTGTGTTTTGAGAGTAATTGGACGATATCTCAGTGCGTATTTGGAGTTTCTTCGTCGTTTTTGTGCCAGAATTCAAGTGCCAATGTCCTGTATTTATAGTCGAATTTTGATGTTCTCGCGGCCCGCGTAACCATAGGTTAATCCTTACGCGGCCCGCGTAAAAACTTATTTTATGCGTAGGGTTGACACGTGTGGGACTAGCCTAGCTGAGTCGACAGATTTTAAAATTTCAACTTCGGCCGCAAGTTATTAGGATAATCGTCAAGTAGGGAATACCCCCCCTGAGTTTTAGGGGCCCTAATCCTGATTCTGAAAATTCTGAAAATTCTAGGGTTTGTACAGAATTACTTGGGTGTCTTAATTTGGGTTTTCTATTAACTAAAATAAATAATAATGGTTTTAAATTTATGGTTATTACAACTATTACCCCCTTAAAAGAAATTTCGTCCTCGAAATTTTTCAAATAAGAATATAACCTATCGCATAAGTAACGGAAACGGAACTTTCATAGCAGAGTTACTAACTTATATAACAAGAATCTCCTTGTCACACCCCCAAAATCCACACGCGGAGTATCACCGCTTGGAGGCGTGACTGACCAGGATCAAACCACCAATCATATAGAACAATGTATAAAGTAAATGTAATTGCAATTTAATTCCAAACAATCCATATGAGAGGTGTTCCAAAACAAAAGTATGTTATCACTGTATAGCGGAAGCGTATAATTAAACCCATCATAATAAAGTATGAAATGTCATAAGGTCTAAACAAGTATTCAAGATCCTTGCCCACAACGACTACGCCTCCCGTGCAAGCTCCATAAGTACCTAAGGTCCTGCAAGGCATGTAACAGCGGATCAACAACTAGTTGAGCGAGTTCACAGAAAGTAAATGCGTAATAGTAAGTTCGTATGTAACATGTGGCTCTACTGGGCCGATAGTACGTTCTATTGGTGGGGGCTTCCCATATTGTATATCCACTAGACTATTCGTAATCATAAGTATCCTTCCCAATCCGAGGATAGTAGTAAGTATAGGTTTACGTAAGTTTTACGTAAGTGCCCTTCCCAACTGAGGACAGTACGTAGCGAGTACGTAGGTTTTAGCGCTGGCGTCCTTCCCAATCCGAGGACGGTAGTACGTAGGTTTAGCATTGGCGTCCTTCCCAATCCGAGGACGGTAGTACGTAGGTTTACGTAGGATTAGTGCTGGTGTCCTTCCCAATCCGAGGACAGTACGTAGGATTTTTGTATGTGTTAACACTAGTATCCTTCCCAAACCGAGGATAGTACGTATGTTATACGTAGATTTTGGCACAGGCATCCTTCCCAATCCGAGGACCGTGATAAGTAGTCTAGTGGTGATGTAAGTACAAGTAATCATTCAATCCCATTCCCAACACACCTGGGGAATCCCATGCCTTGGTAAGAGTGTGAACTCACCTTGGTTTGCTCGGTATGCTAAGTATGTGCTCAAGTAAATCAATCACGTCCTAGAGTATGCATGTATAGAATAATCAGTTTGAGTTCAAGTTGTTCACGTGTAAGCAGGTAGCACGTATTCACAATCGTATACAAGATGGTTACACTTAACAGCAGTTAAATATTCCAGTTAACTTTTAACAGAATTAACTCAAGTTCCTGCACAGATCAGCTATCCAGCGAAACACACATGCTGACGAAACACAGATAATGGCGAAACACAGATAATGACGAAACACATAAGTTGGCGAAACACACGCTTGACGAAACACGTTCTGTTTCGTCGTGGTCTTAATTGGCGAAACAGAATTCAATTTCGTCGATTACTCTTGGCGAAACACTTTCTGTTTCGCCGAGAGTTCTGTTTCGTCGGATGTCAGTTTCGCAGACATCAGATGCAGCAGTTACGAATATACACAGAACCCTAATCATGCTAGCAGCCGTCATCAATATCAGAAATCATACGAAGGTCAATGTGCAATACGAATCATCATAACTCAATCATCCAAGAATCATTGTCTAGCATAAACCCTAGTTTTTGTGTATAACATATTAATTTAACATACAACAATCATATCATTGAACCCTATCAAGATGCTAACTTATATTCAGAATCAGAACATAATAACAATATCCAGAACCGAGCATTCGATTGTATTAAGTTTCGCATAGAATGATTTATATCCAACTACAACATACATATCAAAATCTATAACATCAACATATTCTTATAATCACAGCAGTAACACACATCAAGTATAAGCACAAGCACGGATCGAAATATCACAGAAACATGAACCGATTAACGAACACATACTAACCGAGATGTGAGAAAACACAATCAATCGCTAGGGATATCTTCGAGAAGCTCCTACTGCCGTCACCAAGGAGAGGATGGCTCTAGGGTTTCGGTTGTTATGATAAATGTGCAAAACTAAGGCTGCTACACGTTTTAAAACCCAAAAGAACAAGCTGGGCCCGAACTGGGCTTTTGGCGAACTGGGCTCGGCGAAACAGCCTGTTTCGTCGAGATGAGAATGGCGAAACATAATCTGTTTCGTCGTACATGAATATGGCGAAACACTGTTGTGTTTCGTCGGGTTCTTTTATAAGTTAAGCAGTTTATGTTTTACAAATAGCACACAAGTTATACCATCACACATAACCATGCAAACACAATGCATTTTATCATATCACAACTATACAATCAAAGTCAACGTGCATTAAATGCAAATAAAGGATGTCGGAATTTCGAGTTGTCACATTATCCCCAACTTGAAAGAAATTTCGTCCCGAAATTTAGCATGCGGTTACTGAGGAAGCTAATAGTGTGACGTTGTTTACCTGTTTCGTATCGCGGCTCCCCGAGCATGTATGCGAAGATTACTGGTTTTCTTGGGGTGTCACATTATCCCCCCGTTGATTTGGAATTTCGTCCCGAAATTCTGTATTGGTAGCTTCAGCCTCAGTAGTAGTTGCATTGGTTCCGAATAACTGTGGATATTTGAGTTCCATTTGATCTTCACGCTCCCAGGTGAACTCTGGGCCACGACGGGAGTTCCAACGAACTCGTACCAGAGGGATTCTCGTGTTCTTGAGGACCTTAACATCCCGGTCCGTGATTTCAACTGGTTCTTCGACGAAGTGCAACCGTTCGTCGATAGAGGATTAAGTTTGCCGTGTTTGCCAAAACGAACCACACCCTTCCAGGGTGAAACTTTGAGTAGCACTCGATCCCCAACTTGGAACTCGAGTGGTTTCCTGTCTAAATCAGCGTATGCTTTCTGACGGTCGCGTGCTGCCGCCATGCGTTGTCGTATTTGTGCAATCTTTTCTGTAGTATCGACTACCATTTCTGGATCCGTGATTTGACTATTACCCACCTCTGCCCAACAAAGAGGTGACCGGCATTTACGTCCGTACAATGCCTCGAATGGTGCAGCCTTAATGCTGGTGTGGTAGCTGTTATTGTATGAAAATTCCACAAGTGGCAGATGTTTTTCCCAACCATTGCCAAAATCTATTACGCACGCCCGAAGCATGTCTTCTAGAGTTTGAATAGTGCGCTCAGACTGCCCATCTGTCTGAGGGTGATAAGCTGTGCTCATGTCTAAACGAGAGCCAAAAGATTTATGCATTGCTTGCCACAGTTCTTTTAAGTAGTTGTCTGCTAGCGTAGAGAACTTGTCTGTTTCTTTAAGTGCCAAAAAGGGAGCAGACTTTGTGAGTCGATCCACGATCACCCAAATAGTATCGTTTCCGCGCTGGGATCTAGGTAGGCCAGTAACAAAATCCATGGAAATTTGTTCCCATTTCCATTGTGGTATCTCAGGTTGTTGGAGTGGTCCTAACGGTTTCTGATATTCTGCCTTGACTCTCGCACAAGTCAAGCGTTTGCTAACGTATGTGGCTATGTGGGCCTTCATGCTAGGCCACCAGTATGTAGTCTTAATATCGTGGTACATTTTATCCGAACCAGGGTGTACCGAGTAGCGAGACTTGTGAGCTTCATCCATTACCAGCTCGCGTAAGTTGCCGTACAGTGGGACCCAAATGCGTCCTGTGACGTAGTAAGCACCATCTTCCTTCTGTTCTAATCGTTGCCTTGAGCCGCGTAGGGCTTCAGCCCTGACATTTTCTGGTTTCAATGCTTCTACCTGAGCATCTCGTATCTGGGAAGGAAGACTAGACTGTATAGTGAGTTGTAAAGCTCGCACGCGCTTAGGCGCGGTGTCCTTTCGACCGAGGGCGTCAGCCACAACATTGGCTTTGCCTGGTTGGTACCTGATTCAGCATTCATAGTCATTCAACAGTTCGACCCATCGTCGCTGTCGCATATTCAGTTCCTTCTGTTTGAATATATGTTCGAGGCTTCTGTGGTCAGTGTAGAAAGCACATTTGGTACCGTACAAGTAGTGTCGCCATATCTTAAGTGCAAAAACAACCGCTCCCAGCTCTAAATCATGCGTAGTGTAGTTCCGTTCGTGAATCTTAAGTTGGCGCGAAGCATAAGCAATAACTTTATCCCGTTGCATCAATACACATCCAAGACCCTGGATAGATGCGTCGCAGTAGACTACAAAATCGTCCGTGCCTTCAGACAATGAGAGGATAGGTGCGCTGCAAAGTCTATCCTTTAAGTGTTGAAACGCTGTTTCCTGTGCATTACCCCAACGATAAACAACACCCTTCTGCGTCAGTAGTGTAAGTGGCTGAGCAATCTTTGAGAAGTCTTTGATGAACCTTCTGTAATAACCCGCTAAACCCAAGAATTGGCGTATTTCTGTTGGTGTGCGAGGTGCAGGCCAGTTCTTGATCGAATCCACCTTGGATGGATCAACATGAATCCCATCCCTGTTCACCACGTGGCCTAAGAAGTGGACTTCACGAAGTCAGAAGTCGCATTTTGAAAACTTAGCGTATAGTTGTTCCGTCCGAAGAAGTTCCAAGATAAGTCGTAAGTGCTGCTCGTGTTCCTCCTGACTCTTCGAATAGATCAGGATGTCGTCGATAAAAACAAATGACGAACTTGTCGAGATAGGGTTTGCACACCCTATTCATAAGATCCATAAATACGGCAGGCGCGTTCGTTAGCCTGAATGGCATGACCAAAAACTCGTAGTGACCGTAGCGAGTTCTAAATGCTGTTTTGGAGACGTCCTCATCCCGGACTCTCAGCTGGTGGTATCCTGACCTTAAGTCTATCTTGGAGTAGTAGCTCGACCCTTGCAGCTGGTCGAATAAATCATCTATGCGCGGAAGAGGATAACGATTCTTGATTGTCACCTTGTTGAGTTCGCGGTAGTCTATACACATCCTGAACGTACCGTCTTTCTTCTTTACGAAAAGCACTGGAGCTCCCCAGGACGAAGAGCTAGGACGTATAAAACCCTTTTCCAAGAGTTCTTGTAGCTGCTTTGACAGTTCTTCCAATTCAGTTGGAGCTAAACGATAAGGTGCTCGAGCTATAGGTGCTACTCCTGGAGCGAGCTCGATCTGAAATTCGACCTGACGATGAGGCGGTAACCCAGGTAACTCTTCTGGAAACACTTGAGGAAAATCGCGTACCACAGGAATATCCTCAATCTTTTTCTCTTTCTTCGATGAATCGGTAACGAGAGCTAAAACAGCTGTGTGGCCCTTTCGCAAACACTTCTGAGCCTTCAGGAAGGAAATGACGCCACTCACGACACCACTCTTGTCGCCTTGAACTTCGAGAGGTTCTTCACCAGAACGTGGAATACGAATGGTCTTCTCCTTGCATAGGATCTCTGCTTGTTGTTGGGATAACCAGTCCATACTAATGACGATGTCGAAACTATCGCAACGCTGGGGTCATTCCTAGTATCACTCTGACCAATCACGAACACTCGACCCCTGGCACCATTGCCGTCGTTATTACCCCCGTTGTTGTCTTCGCTAGTTTCCATTTCCTTGGTTGCGGTTCTGATTCTGGTTTAACCGTGGGCAGTGTCTCTTGAAGAGACCTTCAGCACCACACTAATAACATCTCTTGTTACCCTGCTGTTGTTGCTGATTCTTAAAGATCTTGTGTCTGTTGTTGTTGGTTCTGGTTTGCAGGACGTGAGTTTCTACCATCTTTGGCTCCATGACCAAGCTTGTCGCATCATTGACAATGGTTTCGGTTGCACTGCCCGCTGTGGTGTGAGTTACATCGTTTGCACTTAGGGTAGCAGAAGTAGTGGAAGTAGTAGTGGTAGTAGTATCGCTGATACGTTGAGGCAGGTTGTTCTGTCCCACTGCCTGGTCCGTGAGACGATGAGCAAGATGAGTAACATCTTGAATAGTAGCAAGATTAGCAGTCATCACATGACTTGGAATTTCTGGTACTAAGCCTTTGAGGTACCGCTCTCGATGCGCTTGATGGGAGGTTCCACCATAGTAGGGCACAAAGTTGCCAGTTCGTTAGATCGCTTCGTGTACGCTTCTATCTCTGACCCCGTCATCTTCATGTTAAAGGATTCCACTTCCAGCTTGTGGATGGCATCATAACTACTGTATTCACGTTTGATAGGTTCCTTAAAATCATTCCATGGAGTGGCATTAGCAGCCGCCAGTTCCAACATCGTAACTTGCGCGTTCCACCAAGTTTGCGCAGTGCCTTCGAGAATATCAGTGGCATATTTCACCTTACGAGCCTCAGGTCATTCGCACATTTGAAGGCCGATTCGAGTTCCTCGAACTAATGGAGGAGTCCAACAGCTCCTTCAGTGTCGCTGAAAGTAGTAGGACGGCAGTCCATAAAAGTCGTGTATGTGCACACAGGTGGCTGAGCGTGTTGACTTGTCGTGCGCGTTAGAGTAATCACAATTAAGCACAAGTGTTGAGTTACGAGAGTAGGATCTAAAGATCCTAAAGTGAGTTGTGATGGCAGGCTACACCTCCTGCCTGGGCGGCTGCGAGTGCTGCAGTAACTTGTTCAGTGATCGAAGCCGCCAACTGGGCTTGAGTTAGGTTAACGCGTCCACTCATGATCTTGACATCAAGGAGGACATGTGTAAGAGAGGTTCGCGTATAGTGCGAAGAGAGTGAGCACACAAGTATTCTCAAGCAATAACGTATAGTAGGTTCTGTAATCTGAGCATACCACGAGCAAAGTTCTATGTAATTCTAGCAAGTAGGTAAAGTAACATGAATAGTAGTACCTATGATGTTGAGCCTTGCACGTGGAGCGAAGCGTCGTTGTGGATCGTTGAGAGCACTGTTCTGGTTATAGTCTGGTTTTAATAAAATCGTTTTCCCCTTATTAAAACCGAGTTCTCTATAACCAATGGCTCTGATACCAATCTGTCACACCCCCAAAATCCACACGCGGAGTATCACCGCTTGGAGGCGTGACTGACCAGGATCAAACCACCAATCATATAGAACAATGTATAAAGTAAATGTAATTGCAATTTAATTCCAAACAATCCATATGAGAGGTGTTCCAAAACATAAGTATGTTATCACTGTATAGCGGAAGCGTATAATTAAACCCATCATAATAAAGTATGAAATGTCATAAGGTCTAAACAAGTATTCAAGATCCTTGCCCACAACGACTACGCCTCCCGTGCAAGCTCCATAAGTACCTAAGGTCCTGCAAGGCATGTAACAGCGGATCAACAACTAGTTGAGCGAGTTCACAGAAAGTAAATGCGTAATAGTAAGTTCGTATGTAACATGTGGCTCTACTGGGCCGATAGTACGTTCTATTGGTGGGGGCTTCCCATATTGTATATCCACTAGACTATTCGTAATCATAAGTATCCTTCCCAATCCGAGGATAGTAGTAAGTATAGGTTTACGTAAGTTTTACGTAAGTGCCCTTCCCAACTGAGGACAGTACGTAGCGAGTACGTAGGTTTTAGCGCTGGCGTCCTTCCCAATCCGAGGACGGTAGTACGTAGGTTTAGCATTGGCGTCCTTCCCAATCCGAGGACGGTAGTACGTAGGTTTACGTAGGATTAGTGCTGGTGTCCTTCCCAATCCGAGGACAGTACGTAGGATTTTTGTATGTGTTAACACTAGTATCCTTCCCAAACCGAGGATAGTACGTATGTTATACGTAGATTTTGGCACAGGCATCCTTCCCAATCCGAGGACCGTGATAAGTAGTCTAGTGGTGATGTAAGTACAAGTAATCATTCAATCCCATTCCCAACACACCTGGGGAATCCCATGCCTTGGTAAGAGTGTGAACTCACCTTGGTTTGCTCGGTATGCTAAGTATGTGCTCAAGTAAATCAATCACGTCCTAGAGTATGCATGTATAGAATAATCAGTTTGAGTTCAAGTTGTTCACGTGTAAGCAGGTAGCACGTATTCACAATCGTATACAAGATGGTTACACTTAACAGCAGTTAAATATTCCAGTTAACTTTTAACAGAATTAACTCAAGTTCCTGCACAGATCAGCTATCCAGCGAAACACACATGCTGACGAAACACAGATAATGGCGAAACACAGATAATGACGAAACACATAAGTTGGCGAAACACACGCTTGACGAAACACGTTCTGTTTCGTCGTGGTCTTAATTGGCGAAACAGAATTCAATTTCGTCGATTACTCTTGGCGAAACACTTTCTGTTTCGCCGAGAGTTCTGTTTCGTCGGATGTCAGTTTCGCAGACATCAGATGCAGCAGTTACGAATATACACAGAACCCTAATCATGCTAGCAGCCGTCATCAATATCAGAAATCATACGAAGGTCAATGTGCAATACGAATCATCATAACTCAATCATCCAAGAATCATTGTCTAGCATAAACCCTAGTTTTTGTGTATAACATATTAATTTAACATACAACAATCATATCATTGAACCCTATCAAGATGCTAACTTATATTCAGAATCAGAACATAATAACAATATCCAGAACCGAGCATTCGATTGTATTAAGTTTCGCATAGAATGATTTATATCCAACTACAACATACATATCAAAATCTATAACATCAACATATTCTTATAATCACAGCAGTAACACACATCAACTATAAGCACAAGCACGGATCGAAATATCACAGAAACATGAACCGATTAACGAACACATACTAACCGAGATGTGAGAAAACACAATCAATCGCTAGGGATATCTTCGAGAAGCTCCTACTGCCGTCACCAAGGAGAGGATGGCTCTAGGGTTTCGGTTGTTATGATAAATGTGCGAAACTAAGGCTGCTACACGTTTTAAAACCCAAAAGAACAAGCTGGGCCCGAACTGGGCTTTTGGCGAACTGGGCTCGGCGAAACAGCCTGTTTCGTCGAGATGAGAATGGCGAAACATAATCTGTTTCGTCGTACATGACTATGGCGAAACACTGTTGTGTTTCGTCGGGTTCTTTTATAAGTTAAGCAGTTTATGTTTTACAAATAGCACACAAGTTATACCATCACACATAACCATGCAAACACAATGCATTTTATCATATCACAACTATACAATCAAAGTCAACGTGCATTAAATGCAAATAAAGGATGTCGGAATTTCGAGTTGTCACACTCCTAAACACACATGTGTATCTGAAATTTATAATGACTATAATTGTCAATTACCTTACATATGTGCCCTAATGGTCCTCCTATAACGTATCTTAATTAAATATCTTACCGTACGAAAAGTCAATGGAGACTTACAGATAATAGAGTGACTATTGGTACTGATATCTACTACATAGATATGCTTAATCATAGCTAAGATATATTCACATAAGGTAAAGCATAAATGACCGTAAACAGAACAATTGAACATATATCACAGAGCAAAATTTACCTTTACTTGACTAAAATTCTATTACTAGAATAGATTAGGGTATAGAGAGCGAATTGATTCTTCAGATTCCCACGTTGCTTCGTGTTCAGAATGATTTTTCCAAAGGATTTTTGTGACAACTGGCACAAACCGGTAATTTCCGTACACTATAATTATTGCTTAATGACTGCAATTATGTGCTTAATTGTCAGCAATGACTGATTACATGCTAAACAAGTGAATTCATGCATGTTGTATACTACTAAATATTGCTTTATGCATAAACAAGAGCGTTGCGTCAGAATAATAGTAAACTCACCGGTAAGACACACTGTGTCGACTGAACTGCAGAAAGCAGTCAGACATTAGAATTGAGGCCTTGGTGTAGGTCCGACGACAAAAATACATTAAAACCCAAGAGTACATACAAGGGTTTATATATATACTCTCCGGAAGCAAAAACAAGCACTAAAAAGCACCCGAAACGCACTTTAAGTGCAGAAATTACATAATTCAGCAATAAATCAGCATTTAGACATATAAATATTATGCAGAAATGTCGTTTTATTATCCAGAATATTTCCCTAAGTGTTGGGAATTGAAAGAGTACAAGAAGGGTACTTAAAAGACACTAAAAAGTGTAATTTAGCACTTTAACGAATCGGTATGTAACCGAACAACCGGAGATTACCCGGAACATAAAAATAATGTCAATGACATTGTTTATACTTTTCTGGGCTAGTTAGGGTCCCCGAATACCCTAACACCCTTTATATTACACTACACACTAGTAACCGGGTTTAATCCCTAAACTAACTAATTGGTTAAGAATTACACTTTACCCCCCCCCCCCTATGTGTGGTGGACGGTCAAGGAGGCCCCACAAAGATCCACACTTGATCACATTTGATCTACTTAAATCTCCTAAGATTGTGATCAAGATTTGTAGTGTACTTTGTGAACATAATACCTATTAGGTAATGACTAAAATTAACCATAAAAGAACCACTAACTCACTACATCTTCATCACAACACCTCCTCCTCTCCCTTGCCCCTCCTCACGGCCGTAGCCACCTCCACACACCACCACCATCATCCATTCAAGTTTATCCAATCCTAGCTCATCTCAAGGTGTAAGGAGGTCTACAAGGAAGCTTGGTGCATTCGGAACGCGAAGGACCTCTTCTCATTGCTTTTATCCACCTCTTTTGCGCATAGATTCTTCCCTAGCCTCGAGCTAGAGGTATAATGCTTAAAACTCATATTTGAACTTATCTAAAGTGGTTAAAAGGATTTGTGTTGGTTAAATCTCGTTAAAATGCGAAAAGATGCACAAAAGTCTACTAAAAACATGAAAAATGGTGGTTAATGGCACATAAGTTGTGTAAAAGTTGTAGTATTTGAAATATATGGTTATCTAGACCCGATCTATGATGTGGTAGCTCGGATCATCGTTTAACCCGGTTTGGTAAGATCATGGATCTTAACATAAAGCTATTTTAGAAGTAACAAGGGTTAAAAGGTGAAACCCTCCCACACATAAACCATGAACTTGTGTAAAAATGTTTTAACTTGTACAAAAGTGTTTAAAACTAGTAGATCTATGTATCTACAAGTGGTATTTTCAAAAGACCAAGCATCAAAAGAAATCACATGTTCTAAACCGGATCTTACACAAACAAAAGTGGTTTTTGTGAACAAACAAGAGTGTGGATACTTGTGTAACAAAAGTTTTAACGAAGAAATAGTTTTCGTAAAAACCGACTAGAAGTTGTAAAACTTCGTATTCTTTAAAAATAAAGTTTTTAAGAAATTAAACTTATTTTTAAAGATAACAAGACTTACTAAATGTGCTAGTAAGTTACTACACATTTTTGTAAATATTCAAGTTCATGAAATTAGTGATTATTGTTGACGAATATTGTTGATAATTGTTGTTGATGATTGTTGACAATTCAAAAGAAAATAAACACATGTTTTGAAAACATGGGAAACGTCCATTTTTAGGGGAAACTCTGTCGAAATTTTTATAAATTTTGACACTTAGAAAAATATAAGTTTTTGAGAAACTTATTCCCTAAAAATGTATTTAAAAGTATTACCAAGGTTTCCCTAAATTTTTGTGATAAGAAATGAGGATTTCTTCAAGAATAAAAATGGATATAAGTATGTATATTTTTGAGAGAAAAATATATATTATTTTATCACCAACTTTTGTGCTAAGTGTGTATAGTATGTGTTATACGTGCTAGTGTATTAAGACTTAAAAATACACTAAATACTCATGAGGAGTATAAACATAAAAATACACATACAAAATACAAGAAACATAATTCGGGTGCAAAGTGCAAAACATAAAAGACTTATATTTATTTTTGGAGAAAATAATATAAGTAAGATACGTAGTTAAAAATATGGAATATTTTTAACACAAGAATATATACAAAAGAGAGTGACTGTACTTGTGCGACGCAAGTCTAGTGACTAACGTTAAGAAAACGCGTATAGGTTACGGCGTTAATTAAGCAAATCCGGTGAAGTTTACGACGCTAGGAACGCAAAGTTGTGAGTTCATGCTCCCCCTTTTCTCTTTAACTGTTTTCAGTTTTTATAACTTCGGGGGTGAAATACATGTACAAATGTACAAAAATTTATAATTGGTATGATATAAATACAAGAAGTACACTTGGTGAGAACGAGAACCAAGTGTGACGAAATATAAATACAAGAAGTACACTTGGTGAGAACGAGAACCAAGTGTGACGAAATATAAGAATATGAGAAGCGCACTTGGTGAGAACGAGAACCAAGTAAGAGGCGCTATGAGAAATGATAACAAGAAACGCGCTTGGTGAGAACGAGAACCAAGTAGGATGCGTTATGAGAAATAGTGTCACGAATAGGGTACAGAAGCACCATTAATCGTGTACATACTTAGACCGCAGAACAAAAGGTTAGATCTAACGGGTGCCTGGCAGCCACACTACCGATCGGGGCGAGAATCGAGTAGTGCTTTTGTGTCTCAGAATATACCAATTAAATGCCTTAGGTTTGGTGACTTCCTATGTCGTTGCAACCCATTAACAATCTGATAATTACAGAAATACTGTATTTACATAAAATTCATACCATACTAAAATTGATATATAACTTGAAGTACGTGGGGTACTCAAGAGGATTGATATATAACTTGAAGTACGTGGGGTACTCAAGAGGATTGATATATAACTTGAAGTACGTGGAGTACTCAAGAGGATTGATATATAACTTGAAGTACGTGGGGTACTCAAGAAAAACTTGATTTATTCACAACTATGTTTTTATACAAAGTATACAAACGTGAAATACAAAACTGCATGAATTCACACCAACATTATGTTGACGTTTTTCCAAAAACTCACATGTATTTCAGGTAACTAGGATGGATGTGCGCGTGGTCTTGCTTATGCTCGTGGATGTCGCTTGTGTTTAACTTTAAATAAAGTTGTAAACTTTTAAGACAATGTTTTATGCTGTCTGGCGATATAAACGCTAAACTTATGTTTTCAAATTATGGTATTTGATGTTATTTTACGAGCATGTAGCATGTTTACTCTTCGTATGCAATGAGAACCTTTCATGATCACACCTCGTGCTTCCGCCGTAGAAAGGGGTGTGACAGATTGGTATCAGAGCTGCGATTGTAGTGAACCAGGATTCCTTCTCGAGTCTAGTCTACAATCTCTAGGATCCATTCACGAAAACAATTTTCAAAGAGTTTTCATTGCATAAAACATCCCGCGACATCCACTACCTGAAACTGACTACAAGAGTCTAGAAAAGACACTACGAGACTTAAAGTGCGCTTGAGTAGCACTTGTCGTTGACTAGAAATTACTTGCAATTATGTGTGATAATTAGCATGTACTAGAATTAGAATGTCACGAGTATACGTGACTTTACCTGAAAGCAATGGCCTACCTGAAGGAAGAAATACGAGGATGAAACGAACTGTGCGGACTGTGCAAGGAGTTACGTAATTATGGATGCATACATAATTATGGAATTCAGTGCACAGAAACCACAGCAAGTCTTGTCACGTGTGGATTCCCTCGGTGCAAGCCTACTAAGTACTCTGCTAGAGTAATAATTGTTTGATGTCTCTTATGTGATATATACCTGTGAATATATATATATACTACTACTGCCTAGTAGGACGATATCAAACAAATGCCTAACCCTGTTGTGTTATGTTCTGTCAGAACATGGCACCCAGGAAAGCTGTGAATGCTCGCAATGATGATCTACCTCCTCCTCCCCCACTGCCAAGAACTGCTGAAGAGCTGGACGCTCTACTGGAGGAAAGGATCTCCGCTGCTATCGCCCAGTACGAGGCGAACCGAACTCAAGACAGTGGAGGACCAAGCAACGCTAGGCGTAATGGGAATGGAGATTCGTCTGGAGGCAATGCAGCTCAAGGCTGCACTTTCAAGCAGTTCCTCGACTGCAAACCGATGAACTATGATGGCACAGGAGGTGCAGTAGCATTTGTGCGCTGGACGGAGAAGACCGAAGCTACTTTCCGCATGAGCAAGTGTACCGCGGATCAGCAAGTCACTTTTGCTACTGGGTTATTCGTCGATGAAGCTCTGACTTGGTGGAACCTGCAAGCCCAAACTTTGGGTGATGACGCCGCTTATGGCCTAACTTGGGAGGAACTGAAGGAAAGGATGAGAGAGAAGTACTGCTCTCGTGCGGAACTCCAAAGGCTGGAAACAGAGTTCTGGCACTTGACTATGGAAGGTGCTGACATCAATGGTTACACTCGAAGGTTCCACGATCTGTCCAGAGTGCTTCCCTACATGGTGACTCCCGAATTCAAGCGCGTTGAACGCTACATTTGGGGACTGGCCTCAGAGTTTCGTGGCATGGTGACGTCGGCCAAACCACAAACAATCAGTGAGGCTGTAACTCTGGCTGTCAGCCTGACTGAAGATTGTGTTCGTATGAAGAAGTTATCACTGAACCCAACAGAAAAGACCGAGACACATGCTGAGTCGTCCGGTGACAAAAAGAGAAAGCATACAAGTTTGAACCAAGCTACTCGCAACAACAAGGGTTTCAACAGGAAGCGCGACACTAATCCGCCTCAGGAGACGAAAACCCATGCAACCAAAGCATACCAAGGCTCCATGCCTAGATGCCAAAAGTGTAAGTGTCATCATGATGGAGCTTGTCGCATTCCAAGGTGCGACAAATGTGGTAAATTGGGTCATCGAACAGAAGATTGTTGGGGAAAAGGAAAGAACCGAAATGGAAACGGTGCTGGTAATAAGAATGGCAACGGCAAAGGGCAGAACCAAGGATGCTTCAAGTGTGGAAGCAATGATCACTTCATGAAGAACTGCCCAGAAAGAAACAACGCTCCGACTCGAGCATTTGTGATTGGAGCAAGAGACGCACGCGAGGACCCTAACGTGGTCACCGGTACGTTTCTCATTAACAATCACTTTGCATCCATATTATTCGACACTGGCGCCGATTATAGCTTCATGTCTGTGGAATTTAAACGCATACTCGGAATAGAATCTAGTAGATTAGAAATTCCTTATTCCATAGAACTAGCCAATGGTAAACTTGTTGAATCGGGCGAAGTTGTTAGAGGCTGCACACTAGAACTTGGTGAACGAAGATTTAGCATCGACCTCCTACCTATTCAATTGGGTAGCTTCGATGTAGTAGTCGGGATGGACTGGTTGTCCAAGAACAAAGCTGAAGTTATTTGCCATGAGAAAATCATTCGCATCCCCCTAGCGAATGATGAAACCCTCATCGTGCATGGAGAAAAACGAGACGCGCCTCTTCGAATCATCAGTTACATGAAGGCACAGAAGTGCTTGAGGAAAGGATGTGTCGCTTTCCTAGCACACGTTATAGACAAGAAGGCTGAGGAGCCGAAACTTGAAGACATTCCTGTGGTGAAGGAATTTCCTGATGTGTTCCCTGAAGATTTGCCAGGACTACCTCCGCAACGACAAGTCGAATTCCGTATAGACTTGGTTCCAGGAGCTGCTCCTGTAGCCAAGGCACCCTATCGACTTGCGCCATCCGAGATGCAAGAATTATCTACACAACTCCAGGAGTTGTTGGATAAGGGATTTATAAGGCCAAGCTTCTCACCCTGGGGAGCCCCAGTATTGTTCGTGAAGAAGAAGGATGGATCTCTACGGATGTGTATCGATTACAGGGAACTGAACAAGCTCACAATCAAGAATCGGTATCCGCTACCGAGGATTGATGACTTGTTTGATCAACTGCAAGGATCAAGCTACTATTCCAAGATCGACCTTCGATCTGGATACCATCAGCTGAGAATCCAAGATGAAAGTGTGCCAAAGACTGCATTCAGAACACGCTATGGGCACTACGAATTTCTTGTGATGCCATTTGGATTGACGAACGCGCCAGCGGTCTTTATGGACCTAATGAACCGCGTATGCAAACCATATCTCGATAAATTCGTGATTGTATTTATCGATGATATCCTGATTTACTCGCGAACGAAAGAAGAACATGAGCAACATCTCAGAACCATCTTGGAGCTACTGAAGAAAGAGAAACTTTATGCAAAGTTCTCGAAATGCGAATTCTGGATTCGCGAAGTACAATTTCTTGGTCACGTTGTGAATGAGAAGGGCATTCATGTAGACCCATCCAAGATTGAAGCGATAAAGAACTGGGAAGCTCCCAAAACCCCAACTGAAGTTCGACAATTTTTGGGCTTAGCGGGCTATTATCGGCGATTCATCGAGAATTTCTCAAAAATAGCTCAACCGCTAACGACCCTTACTCAGAAAGACAAGAAGTACGACTGGGGTCACAAACAAGAAGAAGCCTTCCAGTTACTGAAGAGCAAGCTCTGCGATGCACCGATACTATCGTTACCCGAAGGCACTGAAGACTTCGTGGTATACTACGACGCCTCACGACAAGGCTTGGGTTGCGTGCTCATGCAACGCCAAAAAGTCATCGCTTATGCTTCAAGACAACTGAAGGTTCATGAGAGAAATTATACCACTCACGACCTGGAGCTGGGTGCAGTGGTATTCGCCTTGAAGATTTGGCGACATTACTTATATGGTACTCGATGTACAATCTTCACAGATCACAAAAGCTTACAACACATATTTGATCAGAAGGAATTGAATATGCGCCAGCGACGTTGGGTCGAGCTGCTGAACGATTATGACTGTGAGATTAAGTACCATCCTGGAAAGGCAAACGTTGTAGCAGACGCGTTGAGCCGAAAAGAAAGGGTTAAGACCCTAAGGGTTCGAGCATTGGAAATGATGATTCGAACGAACCTCACTGCACGCATTCGAGATGCACAACAAGAAGCTCTTAAAGAAGAGAATCGTAAAGCTGAATACCTCCGGGGTGCATTGAAGTACATGGCACCAAATGAAGAGGGAGCCTTATACTTTAAAAAGCGCATTTGGGTTCCGCTTTATGGTGGCCTACGAGAAGTCATCCTTGATGAAGCGCACAAGTCAAGATACTCGATCCACCCAGGGTCGGACAAGATGTATCAAGACTTGAAAGAATATTATTGGTGGCCGAGACTCAAAAGCGACGTTGCTGTCTATGTTGGAAAATGCCTAACCTGTGCTAAGGTTAAGGCAGAATATCAGAAACCGTCCGGCCTCCTACAACAACCAGAAATTCCCGTGTGGAAGTGGGAACAAATCTCGATGGACTTCATAACGAAATTACCCAGGACCCCGAGAGGGCACGATATGATATGGGTAATAGTTGATCGATTGACGAAGTCTGCGCATTTCCTACCAATCCGAGAGAAGGATAGCACTGGAAAGCTTGCAGAGATATACTTAAGAGAAATTGTGGCACGTCATGGAGTGCCAATCTCAATCATTTCAGACAGAGATGGACGCTTTGTCTCAAGAATCTGGCAATCATTTCAGGAAGCCTTTGGATCCCAGTTAGATCTGAGCACGGTATTCCATCCACAAACAGACGGCCAGAGCGAACGGACTATACAAACATTAGAAGATATGCTTCGCGCATGTGTCATGGATCTAGGCGGCAGCTGGGATACTCATCTACCTTTAGTTGAGTTTTCCTACAATAACAGTTATCATACGAGCATAAAAGCCGCGCCGTTCGAAGCTCTGTATGGTCGCAAATGCCGATCGCCCTTATGTTGGGCAGATGCCGGAGATAAACGTATGGTTGGTCCTGAACTTGTACAAGAGACAACCGACAAGATTGCGCAGATCCGAGAGCGCATTAAGGCGGCTCGAGAGCGACAAAAGAGCTACGCTGATCCAAATAGAAAATCGGTAGACTTCAAGGTGGGAGACAAAGTGTTGTTAAAAGTCTCACCATGGAAGGGCGTAGTCAGGTTTGGAAAGCGTGGAAAGCTGAATCCACGATACATCGGACCATTCAGAATTTTGAAGAGAATTGGTACCGTGGCATACAAGTTGGAGTTACCGGAAGAACTTAATGGAGTACATGATACGTTTCATGTATCCAACCTGAAGAAGAGTCCAACGCAAGAAAACGTGACCATCCCGATGGATGAAGTGCATATTGATGAAGCCCTCCGATTTACAGAGCAACCCGTTGAGGTTACCGACTGGAAAGTCAACAAGACCAGGAGGAGCAGTGTGAAGCTTGTCAAAGTACGTTGGAACTCTAAGCACGGACCCGAGTACACATGGGAACGTGAGGACCAGTTCAAGAAAAAGTATCCCCACCTATTCAAGAAGACTCCAGCGAGAGTTAGTTCAGCCTGAATTTCGGGACGAAATTCTTTTAACGGGGGGAGACTGTGACAACTGGCACAAACCGGTAATTTCCGTACACTATAATTATTGCTTAATGACTGCAATTATGTGCTTAATTGTCAGCAATGACTGATTACATGCTAAACAAGTGAATTCATGCATGTTGTATACTACTAAATATTGCTTTATGCATAAACAAGAGCGTTGCGTCAGAATAATAGTAAACTCACCGGTAAGACACACTGTGTCGACTGAACTGCAGAAAGCAGTCAGACATTAGAATTGAGGCCTTGGTGTAGGTCCGACGACAAAAATACATTAAAACCCAAGAGTACATACAAGGGTTTATATACATACTCTCCGGAAGCAAAAACAAGCACTAAAAAGCACCCGAAACGCACTTTAAGTGCAGAAATTACATAATTCAGCAATAAATCAGCATTTAGACATATAAATATTATGCAGAAATGTCGTTTTATTATCCAGAATATTTCCCTAAGTGTTGGGAATTGAAAGAGTACAAGAAGGGTACTTAAAAGACACTAAAAAGTGTAATTTAGCACTTTAACGAATCGGTATGTAACCGAACAACCGGAGATTACCCAGAACATAAAAATAATGTCAATGACATTGTTTATACTTTTCTGGGCTAGTTAGGGTCCCCGAATACCCTAACACCCTTTATATTACACTACACACTAGTAACCGGGTTTAATCCCTAAACTAACTAATTGGTTAAGAATTACACTTTACCCCCCCCCCCCCCCCCTATGTGTGGTGGACGGTCAAGGAGGCCCCACAAAGATCCACACTTGATCACATTTGATCTACTTAAATCTCCTAAGATTGTGATCAAGATTTGTAGTGTACTTTGTGAACATAATACCTATTGGGTAATGACTAAAATTAACCATAAAAGAACCACTAACTCACTACATCTTCATCACAACACCTCCTCCTCTCCCTTGCCCCTCCTCACGGCCGTAGCCACCTCCACACACCACCACCATCATCCATTCAAGTTCATCCAATCCTAGCTCATCTCAAGGTGTAAGGAGGTCTACAAGGAAGCTTGGTGCATTCGGAACGCGAAGGACCTCTTCTCATTGCTTTTATCCACCTCTTTTGCGCATAGATTCTTCCCTAGCCTCGAGCTAGAGGTATAATGCTTAAAACTCATATTTGAACTTATCTAAAGTGGTTAAAAGGATTTGTGTTGGTTAAATCTCGTTAAAATGCGAAAAGATGCACAAAAGTCTACTAAAAACATGAAAAATGGTGGTTAATGGCACATAAGTTGTGTAAAAGTTGTAGTATTTGAAATATATGGTTATCTAGACCCGATCTATGATGTGGTAGCTCGGATCATCGTTTAACCCGGTTTGGTAAGATCATGGATCTTAACATAAAGCTATTTTAGAAGTAACAAGGGTTAAAAGGTGAAACCCTCCCACACATAAACCATGAACTTGTGTAAAAATGTTTTAACTTGTACAAAAGTGTTTAAAACTAGTAGATCTATGTATCTACAAGTGGTATTTTCAAAAGACCAAGCATCAAAAGAAATCACATGTTCTAAACCGGATCTTACACAAACAAAAGTGGTTTTTGTGAACAAACAAGAGTGTGGATACTTGTGTAACAAAAGTTTTAACAAAGAAATAGTTTTCGTAAAAACCGACTAGAAGTTGTAAAACTTCGTATTCTTTAAAAATAAAGTTTTTAAGAAATTAAACTTATTTTTAAAGATAACAAGACTTACTAAATGTGCTAGTAAGTTACTACACATTTTTGTAAATATTCAAGTTCATGAAATTAGTGATTATTGTTGACGAATATTGTTGATAATTGTTGTTGATGATTGTTGACAATTCAAAAGAAAATAAACACATGTTTTGAAAACATGGGAAACGTCCATTTTTAGGGGAAACTCTATCGAAATTTTTATAAATTTTGACACTTAGAAAAATATAAGTTTTTGAGAAACTTATTCCCTAAAAATGTATTTAAAAGTATTACCAAGGTTTCCCTAAATTTTTGTGATAAGAAATGAGGATTTCTTCAAGAATAAAAATGGATATAAGTATGTATATTTTTGAGAGAAAAATATATATTATTTTATCACCAACTTTTGTGCTAAGTGTGTATAGTATGTGTTATACGTGCTAGTGTATTAAGACTTAAAAATACACTAAATACTCATGAGGAGTATAAACATAAAAATACACATACAAAATACAAGAAACATAATTCGGGTGCAAAGTGCAAAACATAAAAGACTTATATTTATTTTTGGAGAAAATAATATAAGTAAGATACGTAGTTAAAAATATGGAATATTTTTAACACAAGAATATATACAAAAGAGAGTGACTGTACTTGTGCGACGCAAGTCTAGTGACTAACGTTAAGAAAACGCGTATAGGTTACGGCGTTAATTAAGCAAATCCGGTGAAGTTTACGACGCTAGGAACGCAAAGTTGTGAGTTCATGCTCCCCCTTTTCTCTTTAACTGTTTTCAGTTTTTATAACTTCGGGGGTGAAATACATGTACAAATGTACAAAAATTTATAATTGGTATGATATAAATACAAGAAGTACACTTGGTGAGAACGAGAACCAAGTGTGACGAAATATAAATACAAGAAGTACACTTGGTGAGAACGAGAACCAAGTGTGACGAAATATAAGAATATGAGAAGCGCACTTGGTGAGAACGAGAACCAAGTAAGAGGCGCTATGAGAAATGATAACAAGAAACGCGCTTGGTGAGAACGAGAACCAAGTAGGATGCGTTATGAGAAATAGTGTCACGAATAGGGTACAGAAGCACCATTAATCGTGTACATACTTAGACCGCAGAACAAAAGGTTAGATCTAACGGGTGCCTGGCAGCCACACTACCGATCGGGGCGAGAATCGAGTAGTGCTTTTGTGTCTCAGAATATACCAATTAAATGCCTTAGGTTTGGTGACTTCCTATGTCGTTGCAACCCATTAACAATCTGATAATTACAGAAATACTGTATTTACATAAAATTCATACCATACTAAAATTGATATATAACTTGAAGTACGTGGGGTACTCAAGAGGATTGATATATAACTTGAAGTACGTGGGGTACTCAAGAGGATTGATATATAACTTGAAGTACGTGGAGTACTCAAGAGGATTGATATATAACTTGAAGTACGTGGGGTACTCAAGAAAAACTTGATTTATTCACAACTATGTTTTTATACAAAGTATACAAACGTGAAATACAAAACTGCATGAATTCACACCAACATTATGTTGACGTTTTTCCAAAAACTCACATGTATTTCAGGTAACTAGGATGGATGTGCGCGTGGTCTTGCTTATGCTCGTGGATGTCGCTTGTGTTTAACTTTAAATAAAGTTGTAAACTTTTAAGACAATGTTTTATGTTGTCTGGCGATATAAACGCTAAACTTATGTTTTCAAATTATGGTATTTGATGTTATTTTACGAGCATGTAGCATGTTTACTCTTCGTATGCAATGAGAACCTTTCATGATCACACCTCGTGCTTCCGCCGTAGAAAGGGGTGTGACAATTTTAACAAACGGAATTACTTTCCTACGCAAAACCCTTTCTTGTCGATCTAAGATGGCTTCTGGCTCCTCTTCGTAGGACAAATCCTCGTGAATTGTAAGTAACGGATATCTAATGACATGGAGTGGATGATAATTATATCCTCTTAACGAGGAAACATGAAAAACGTTATGAACGTGAGAGAGTTGAGGCGGTAAAGCCAGTCGATATGACACTTCTCCAATTCTTTCAAGGATTTCAAACGGACCGATGAAACGAGGACTAAGCTTACCTTTAATTCCAAATCTACGAACACCACGCCAAGGTGATACCTTTAAGAAAACGTGGTCGCCAATTTTAAATTCGAGTGGTCGTCTATCTTGATCTGCATAGCTCTTTTGTCTGCTCTGAGCTTCTTTCAGTTTTTCTCGTGCCATAGTGACTTTTTCATTTGTAATCTGAACTAGTTCTGGCCCTTCAATAATCTTTTCTCCAACTTCATCCCAGCATATTGGTGCTCGACATTTCCGACCGTACAAAAGCTCAAAAGGTGCCATGCCAATACTTGCTTGCCAACTATTGTTGTAAGCGAACTCAACAAGGCATAGATATTCATCCCAGTTTCCAGACCATTCAAGTGCACATGCTCGGAGCATGTCTTCCAAGGTCTGAATCGTGCGTTCCGACTGCCCATCTGTTTGTGGATGGAAAGCTGTACTAAACTTCAGTCGTGTACCCCAAGCTGCCTGAAAACCTTTCCAAAATCGTGAGGTGAAACGTGGGTCTCTATCGGAAACAATGGAAGATGGTGTACCATGGAGTCGAATAATTTCTTGAAGAAATATTTCGGATAACTTATTAATCAAAAATCCTTGCTGAATCGGTAGAAAATGTGCTGACTTCGACAATCTATCGACAACAACCCATATAACATCATTCTTCTTGAAAGTCTTAGGCAAACCGGTAACAAAATACATTGTGATCTCATCCCACTTCCATATGGGAATATCCAATGGCTGCAACAGACCGCTTGCTCGTTTGTGTTCAATTTTCACTTGTTGGCAAGTGAGGCATTTACTTACGTATCGAGCAACGTCTTCCTTCATGCCATTCCACCAGAAGTTCTGTCTTAAGTCTCGATACATCTTGGTAGATCCTGGGTGAATTGAAAATGGTGAGCTGTGAGCTTCGGCTAACAATGACTCACGAAGGGTGGAGTCATCGGGTACACAAAGTCTTTTACCGCACCAAATCACCCCATGATGGTCTATACGAAATTCAGATTGCTTACCCACCTCAAGATTTTGCACAATTGCCCAAAGTTCTCCATCTTGCTTCTGTGCATCTTTGATCCGTGATATGAGGTCGGGTTCAATCTGCATTCTAGCTAGATATCCATCAGATTTACTAACCTGAAGCCAAATGTTCATTCTTTCGAGATCCCTCCTAATACGAGGCTGAATTTGTAAGCAAGATATAGTCCCGGAATTCTTTCGGCTCAACGCGTCAGCTACAACATTGGCTTTGCCTGGATGGTATTGAATATTTGCATCGTAATCTTTTAAAAGTTCTAACCACCTTCTTTGCCTCATATTTAGCTCTTTCTGGGTAAATATGTACTTGAGGCTCTTATGGTCGGTAAAAATGTCACAACTTTCACCATACAGATAGTGTCGCCAAATCTTAAGTGCAAATATGACTGCGGCTAATTCTAAATCATGTGTAGGGTAGTTAACTTCATAAGGCTTCAACTGACGGGAGGCATAAGCGATAACCTTCCCATGTTGCATTAGCACACAACCTAATCCTTTCTTTGAGGCATCACTATAGACTTGGTAACCTCCTGATCCAGAAGGGAGAGCGAGTATCGGAGAGGATACGAGTCGTTTCTTCAATTCTTCAAAGCTTTTCTCTTGTTCTTCATTCCATGAGTACTTCACCCCTTTTCTTAGGAGTTTTGTGAGTGGTAGAGCAATTACCGAGAATCCTTCAACAAATCTTCGGTAATAGCCAGCAAGACCCAAGAAACTTCGTATTTCGGTAACAGAAGTGGGTCTTGGCCATTTTGTAATAGCTTCAACCTTTGTTGGGTCTACCATAATTCCCTCTGCTGATATGACATGACCTAGAAATGCTACTTGGCTAAGCCAAAAGTCACATTTGGAAAACTTAGCGTACAACTTCTCATGCCGCAAGGTTCCAAGTACTGCATGTAGATGTGCTTCATGCTCTTCGTGACTCTTAGAATACACCAGAATGTCATCGATAAAAACAATTACGAATTTGTCTAGGAATTTGTGAAATACGCGATTCATCAAATCCATGAAGACTGCGGGTGCGTTAGTTAGCCCAAAGGGCATAACCAAAAATTCGTAATGACCATATCGAGTACGAAAGGCGGTCTTGGGAACATCATCATTTTTGATCTTTAACTGATGATACCCGGACCTCAGGTCGATTTTTGAGAAGAACTGAGCCCCCTGAAGTTGATCAAAGAGATCATCAATGCGAGGCAGAGGATACTGATTACGAATAGTAATCTTGTTCAGCTCTCGGTAGTCAATACATAAACGCATACTACCGTCTTTCTTCTTCACAAATAAGACCGGAGCACCCCAAGGTGAAACACTGGGTCTTATGAATCCTAGATCTAGCAATTCTTGCAATTGTTCCTTCAACTCTTTAAGTTCCATTGGAGCCATACGGTATGGAGCTTTAGAAATAGGCTCGGCACCAGGGATCAAGTCGATGGTGAATTCTACTTGACGGTCAGGTGGTAATCCCGGTAGTTCATCCGGAAATACATCAGGATATTCACGAACAACGGAATGGCTATCGATACTCTTAACACTAACAGAAGTATCCTTAATCGATGCTAGGAATCCAACACAGCCTCTTGATATGAATTTTCGAGCTTTGAGCGCAGAGATAATTTTAAGAGATTTATGAGCTTGAGTTCCCTGATATATAATATCAGGATGATGAAGATCACCGAAAATAACACGGCGAGAATGACAATCTATAGTTACGTGATGTCTAGACAACCAATCTATTCCTAGAATAACATCAAAGTCACACATATGTATTGGAAATAGGTCTGCCTTACACACAATAGATTCAATACGGATCGGACAATCTTTATATACGTAAGTGATTACGGATGAATTTTCCATGGGAGTGGAAATGGTTAAGGTATGATTTAAGAGAGTTGGTTTTATCGGAAGGTACTTAGTAAACGAGTGGGATACTAAAGAATGAGTCGCTCCTGTATCGAATAACACATAGATGCTATGTTTACCAAGCTGAAGGGTTGCCGACACAGTACCTGGGGCATTAACAGCATCAGTAGCAGAAAGTGCGAAAACTCTTCCTCCAACATTGGGTGGTGCAACGTTTGGTCGGTTATTCTTCTTAGTGTCTTTCTTTGTACACTCCTTGATCATGTGTCCAGTTTGGCCACATCTAAAGCATGCTCCTGTACTTCGGTGACATACGCCCTGATGTCGCTTACCACAAGTATTACATAGAGGATATGTAATCTTATTCGGGTTTACATGTTGATTCAGTGGTTGAGCTCTAATAGGTTCTGCAGACAACTGAATCTGGTTCTGAGCAGGCCTCGGGTTTTGCATTCTAGGTTGCCATGGACGTGCCTGATTTCAAGAGTTTTGATTTCCTTGCACTTTGCGGTCTTGATGCAGTGGCGTAGTGGATGATTGGCCGATTTCCTGTTTAAATTGTCCTTCCCTATTTCTCTTCTTATTATCCTCAGTTCGAGATAAAAATTCTTTCCTTTCGAACTCAAAGGTTTTGATTGCATCAGCAACTTCGGTGATATCCTTAAATTTCATATACATGATCGACTTCCTAATTCGATCATTGACTGCCCACTTGCATTTTTCTACCTGGACTTTTGCTGATCCTGCAACGTCTCCTACAATACTAGCCAACCTTGCAAATCGAGTAATGAACTCAGAGGCTGGTTCATCATTCCCCTGTCGAATTACTGCATACTCCCTGATATAAGCTTCTTTATCAGCGGTAGAAAAATACTTGTCGTAAAAGATGGTACGAAAGTCAACCCATGAAAGATTAGCGTCGAAATCATCCCCTCCTTTGACTTGCTTATATCCTTCCCACCAAGTTTGTGCGTCATCTTCAAGTTTGTAGGTAGCCAATCTAACTTTGTATTGCTCCGGAACTCCAAGAACTCCGAAGATCTTTTCAACATGAGCTATCCAGTTTCTTGCTTCGACTGGATTATTAGCGTGACTAAAGGATTTCGTCTTTTGTTTTTGGAATTTACTAATCCATATGTCTATACTATAAGTAATATTGTTCGTGGTATTCTCACGAATTTCTTCACCAGAGATTGGATTCGTGTTATTACGTTCTGGATGACGAGTTTGTTGAATAACGGCCTCAGCTGTTTGAGCAACCAGGTTTGGAAGCAACCCGGCAACAGCCTGGTTGATAGCATTAATTACGTTTGGATCAACTGGAGTCTCATTCGAAGAAGTGTTGTTACGTACATGGTTAGTACGATTACTCCTACGTAGCGGACGACGAGGAGGCATCTATAAGAATAGACATAGGAATTAAACCAAATAAGAGACCAAGTTGAATCCTATCATAGATATCTACCCATTCCTCACAGGTTTTAATTACTATCTTCAAGTTTTCTACAGGAAAGAGCCTTTGCTCTGATACCATAGCTGTAACACCCCAACCCGGAAGGGCTGACGTGTCACAATAACAGTAGTATCATAAACAAAAGTCATAATTCCATTTATTTATTTGACAAGGATACAACCATATAACAACGAAACTTAAGATTAAAATACAAGCGAAAACATTCGACTTCATTAACTAATATCTTCAGATTTATTCCTAGTCTTTATTCTTCTCTCTCTCTCCCGCCCAAAGTAACCTGCTGACCTGTATATACAAAAATTTACGGAATGAGCCGAATGCTCAGTACGGAATAATAGGCTCAAATAACAATAACACTTTATGCGAAAATGATACGATGCAAGAACATAATTTCATAATCATATCTTACGGATGTACCCATGAGCAACTTAAAACGTGACAATACACAGGTAGCTACTCCTGCATAATTATCACATGAGATGGCGAATTGGCATACCCGTTATCCACCTCCTTATACTTAAATCCTAGGATCGATCCATACGCCTCCTAATAGCCTTATGTACCACACTTGTACTTAAGAGACGCCGTGAACTGATCTCTCCGTCACGGGTGGAGCACATGATGTCGATGCCGCAACAACATGCTCGTGGGACACTCCACGAGAAGCGATACTCAGGGTATCAGAGTACAGATGGTCTTATTCACATAACTTATCAAAATATTTTTCATAATAATACGTAACATAATTTGGAACATGCGATAATGAGTACAACTTAAACATAATACTATCGCATGACATGAAAGCTAAATCCAATGTTATGAATAGAATAGGAATCCAACGGACTGTCAAATGAATCGATAATCAAAGACGTGAGGAGTTTTAAAAGATATATGAATTTAATGGGTTTATAATAATTTGAATATGAAGCAATAAAGAGTGGGGTAAGGATCCGTACCTTAATAACTCCAAAGTGAAGCTACCTTGTGCTAATATTTTAGATTTATACGGGCAGAGTTTAGACTACTGATTAGTCTTTTAACCTAATTTAAATAACATGCACACAAACTAGGTTAGTAACTTAATACAGCATTTACGATAACTCACGAGATCAAATTCTCACAACGAACGACAAAGTGCGATACTTAAACATCCATCGAATTAACGACGAACGACAAAGTACGATACTTAAACTCATCCATCGAATTAACGATGAACGACAAAGTACGATACTTAAACTCATTCATCGAATTAATGACGAACGACAAAGTATAACCCTAATGTGGGCAGCACTTAAACATCCATTGGATATATTGATCGATCGGACAATGAATCGTAATAGCGATCGAGTTATTACCCTGTTCTGCAGCACCCCGCTATACTTAATTAGTGTTTCGTGTGTGTTTTGAGAGTAATTGGACGATATCTCAGTGCGTATTTGGAGTTTCTTCGTCGTTTTTGTGCCAGAATTCAAGTGCCAATGTCCTGTATTTATAGTCGAATTTTGATGTTCTCGCGGCCCGCGTAACCATAGGTTAATCCTTACGCGGCCCGCGTAAAAACTTATTTTATGCGTAGGGTTGACACGTGTGGGACTAGCCTAGCTGAGTCGACAGATTTTAAAATTTCAACTTCGGCCGCAAGTTATTAGGATAATCGTCAAGTAGGGAATACCCCCCCTGAGTTTTAGGGGCCCTAATCCTGATTCTGAAAATTCTGAAAATTCTAGGGTTTGTACAGAATTACTTGGGTGTCTTAATTAGGGTTTTCTATTAACTAAAATAAATAATAATGGTTTTAAATTTATGGTTATTACACATATGATATGTTTTAACAAAGCCTACATACTAAATCGAAACCTAACCTAAGTGCTTACGACCCATTAAGGTAGCTTACGCTACTTTAACGCGTCATTCGCGTGAAACGCGTTCGGATCGCCTAACTAGTCCTATGACAAGTATTATATGCCTTAACATGTCTAATAATGTTACCTAATCAGTTTAGATGTGAAAATTTAGGTTACATATGCTTAAAATGAATTTATGCGTAAAAAGGGCATTTTGGTCATTTTCCTAAGGCATATAAACTACCTATCATACAACTAACTAAACGAAGTGACCTTAAGGTATAACCTCGGAAGGTTATTCCCTATATAAATATGGTCACAAAACATGTTTGGTCGGATCCTAAGGATCGACCAAATGAGTCGGGTTCGAAAGTCTAAGCGGTTGTTTAGACCGCTTATCTTACGACCCTATATAAGCACTAAACTAAAAGTGACGAGCTAAACATGTTAAAACATGTTTAACGAAGTTAGAAAACAAGTTTGATATCAAAACAAACGGTTTTGATACCCAAGAATAGTTTGGTTGCAAAATACGCTTGAATACGCATTTTGACCGAAACTATGACTCGTCACTGTAACAACTGTGCTTGTAATCACTATGAACAGTTCTGTTATCAATAAAACAATGTTATTTGATCCCAATGTTTGTTTGATTGTGTTTTACATTTTTCATGTTTTGACTTTTATGTAATTTCAAACTCTATATCGCTTTCTGGAGAGTTATACGCAAACTAGTGCGTAAACGTACTCAATTTAATGCGAGAAATACTCCGGAACATCAACATATACTCAACATACCTTAAATAACCTTTACATAACTTAGAAATAAGTTTTGAAGGCTTTGGTATGGCAAAAACAAGTTAATTCGTTTACAGGGACTAAATATGACAAACTGCGAAAGTATGTCAATTTGAACTGTAACGAACATTCCGGAACATGACCATAAGTTAAACACACCTTAAATATCCTTTACATAGCTTAGAAATAGGCTTTGAGGGGTTTGGTGTGCTAAAATAAACTTTTGGGACATTCAGGGACTAAAAGTGTCAAAAAGTGCACAAGTTTGCATTTTCGCGCATAACTTACGTTCTGGATACATCTGGACATCCAAAAATTTATGTAAGCATGACTACATTATATTTTAGTGTTCGCCTTAAGAAAAATCCATTCGTTGCGTCATTTGGATCGTTTTTCGCGCTTATGCGCATTCCGTCGTAATTAAGCGAACATCGCGTTCGTACGACCAAACGAACCATCATCCGGCATATTTTTGAACATGTTTTGAGTTCCCTATACTTTAACTTCATTTTAGAGCCTTGAAATGAGGTTAACGGGGTTCAAACGCATCGAAAATCGCTTAAAACACGGACAGGGACCATTTCTGCAAAAATCTGCCAAAACAGGGGCCTAGCGTGACGCGAGGGTCCTTAGCGTCACGCGAGCCCCTATCTGGACCAGATTCAGTGTTTAAATGCAAGTTGCAACCCATTTAATCCTCAACCACATGTTTGCAACTTGCTTAATCACTAAGATTAGGAGCATATGTGGCTCCATAACCTTTGTGACAAGTGTACGGGCTAGATCTTTTCCCCTTTTCCAAGAAACGATCTCAACGGTTACCCGAATTCTATAAATACCCATCCACCCTCAACCCCAAAACCCACAAATCTGATTAAGAAAGCTCTAAGTTGGAACCTTCGTTTCATACCTGAGCTATATTGATCTGGGTTAGCATTCGGGGACCCTTCGTAAGTATTCTTTCGTTCTTTTCCTTATTTTTACTGCTTTTCGAGTCAGAAAGTCAAACTTTGTTTGACTTTCAGCGTTGACCAGTAATGGTCAATGCGAAGTTCGTTTGAACTTCGCAACGTGATTGTAATCACGATGGTCATAGTCCCTTGGGACTATGCCTACTGATTACCACGTTGTCTAGGGTCGTAGGGTAGGCGATCTAATAAATCGCCTATACCTTCGAACCCGACCCAGTTTGGTCGATCATTAGGATCCGACCAAATACATTAGGTGACCATAGTGTAGGGAATAACCTTCCGAGGTTATACCTTATGGTCACGACGTTTAAGTAGTTGTATGATAGGTAGTTTATATGCCTTAGGTAAATTACCAGAATACCCTTTTCATACATAATTGGTAATTAAGCATATGTAACCTAAACTTTTGTCACGTAACTGATTATGTAACATGTTTAGGCATATAATACTTGTCATAGGACTAGTTAGGCGGTCCAAACGCGTTTCACGCGCACGACACGTTAAAGTAGCATAAGCTTCCTAAACGGGTCGTAATGGGTCGTAAACAATTATGTTAAGTTTCATTTAGCATGTAGGCTTTGATAAACCATATCACGTGAGTTCCGACACTCATTTGGTTTACAAACCCTAATGCTACCCAGTCGTCCGATTAAGGTCCGGTTATTAACATAGTTACCTATATTAGGTGCCGTTTGATTCCGAGATCTATATCATTACTTGGTGGTTATCTTTTGACAACTGAGCAATCTCAAGTGAGTACATAGACCCCTCTTTTACTGTTTTCCAAACTGTTTTGGGGTGGAACACATGTGCCTACTTGTTACTTTCATGCTTTCCTATTTTCACATCATATACATGCTATGTTCGTTAGTACATTATAGTACATGATTTCATTACATCTTATGCTAGGTGTGCCCATTGTGTGCATTACTTGGTACATTGTTTTACATGACATTTCATGCTAGGTATGCCCATTGTGTGCATTACTTGGTACATTGTTTTACATGACATTTCATGCTAGGTATGCCCATTGTGTGCATTACTTAGTACATCGTTTTACATGACATTTCATGCTAGGTATGCCCATTGTGTGCATTACTTAGTACATCGTTTTACATGACATTTCATGCTAGGTATGCCCATTGTGTGCATTACTTAGTACATCGTTTTACATGACATTTCACGCTACGTATGTTCATTTGATTACATACTTAGTGCATCGTTTTCACATGCTCACATTTTGTTATGACATTTGGTTTGTTTACATGGGACAATATATCCATTAACACTAGCTACGCCGTTCGTTAGTAGGTAGTGGTACCATAGGAATTGACAACTCCCGTTCCGGACATCCCAGGGTAAGGGGACAGAAAGGAATGACCGAATTCGTTGACATTAAGACAGATAGACCTTTAATTTGTTTAAAGGGTTTTATCACCACAGTCGCCAGGCTTGGATGTATGCATATTCACAATACCACATAAATGTTCATATTAAATAGTTGCATGCATTTACACAAAACATAGCTTTGATTTAAACTAAGTTTTACTTCAATACTTTGTTTTTGTGCATATGGTTTAGTTGAGACATTTCACTTGCCATACATGACATTTTGACATAGACATTTGACATGGATATTTTGACATAAACATTTGATATGGATATTTGACATAGACATTTGACATGGATATTTGACATAGACATTTGACATGATTTACATCTTGACATAAACACTTTGACATATTTTTCAATACATTTGACAATTGGTTTGGTTTGATTAAGTGATTAAGTAACGATGCGTGTGTAATATGATACAAGCATGGTGGATACGCCGCTGGTACTTCCTATATATAAGTGTTTGTATGGTATTACATGGCGTAACGTTATTTGAATCATTTCAGTTTGAGACATAGAACATTTTATACAAATAACATACTTTTCACAAGACATTGATTTACAAACAACTTATCTTATACAAACACATTTTTACATGGTCATCTATTTAACCTGACATTTACTTATACATATCATCTGATCTTATTGTTTTCAAATGATTTACAAGACAAAGCAAATAACAAGGTTCATGATTAAACATTTTCTTAAACTCAAGTCATAAATCCTATTTTCGCAAAACCTATGTATCTCACAGGCATTTTTATGCTGACGTACCTATTTTCACATGTGTTTTCAGGTGCTTTTCCATAGGATGTTGATCATGATACTAGGGCGGACCTGTGCCTTAGAGACTTTAAAAGATGATAGACTATGTTTAATTATGTTCTGAACTCGTTAATTTCCTGTTTGAAACAATGTAACACCCTTGTTTAATAAATAAAATACACTTTGTGTGCCATGGTTATGAAACAATTAATTCTGTCGCGACACGCCCCGATGTTTCCGCCGCGATTTGTTGTTTTACGCGGTCGGGGTGTGACAGAAGAGTTGGTATCAGAGCCAATGGTTATAGGGAATTAGGTTATTAGTAATGCTTTGACCTAGACTATAACTTTTCTAGGAACCTAACACAAGTTATCTTGTGTTTAGATCTTAAAACATGTACATCACCTATCCTTAGGTGATTAACAAAACAAGGAACCAAATTTTTTCCGAAACGATTTTTGAAAAACAATCATCTGTTTTTGAATAAATTTTTACAAGGTTTTGAACCCTCAATTGTAAGGTTTTGAACCCTCTGTTTTATGGTTTTGAACCCTTTTCAAGTTTGGTTTTTGGCCTTGTGCCTTCTAATTTTCAAAAATCCCGTCAAACGTTTTGGGTTTTAAATAATGTGAACGTGTGCAAACTGGAAGGGTGAATGCCTGTATTCTGAGTTTTCTGTCTAGGCAAGCACTTCGTATACATCTCAAACAGACGCGAGACCAGTTGTGCTTACCTGGGAATTCTTGGGATGAGTGTTCACTTATAGGCGAGCATGTCTTCATTATACATTATTTTTGATCCATTTACTTTGATTAGTCAATGTGAGTCGTTTGTTTGCTTTGTGATACGGACGAATGACCACCATCTTTGCTTTTGTTGATTTTGTTTCATCTCATTCTCTTCATCCAATCATCTCACTCGTTTCCTTTCATGTTTCCTCTTTTAGAATGCCTCCTCGACGCGAGAACCAGATAGCAACTGCCGAGCTGGCAGAAATTATTGCGCAGCAGATGGCTGCTCAGTTTCCAAATCTCTTTGCTCAATGGAACCAAGCCAACAACAACAACAACGTTCCATGCAAATACAAGGATTTTAACCAGGCGAAACCACTCAAGTTTAGTGGTTCTGAGGGAGCGACTGGGCTTCTTCAGTGGTTCGAGAGCATAGAGAATACTTTTCGCCATGTGCAGTGTCCGGATAATCGCAAGGTCGAGTTCTCCTCGAGCGTATTTCAGAAGAGGGCTTTGACATGGTGGAACGGGGTTATGAGAGACCAAGGTGCAGAAGTCGCTCTCGCACAGACATGGGCTGAACTTAGAGCCCTTATGATGAGGGAATTCTGTCCTCGCCATGAACAGCGAGCATTGGAGAAGGAGTTTGATGTTTTGAAGCAAGATAGTGGTGAGCACAGGGCTTATACTGATCGGTTTGAAGAATTGAGTCTGCTTTGCCCAACAATGGTCACCCCACTCGACAAGGCTATCGAGAGATACATCGATGGTCTACCTGACTCGGTACAAGACATTCTCACTGGTAGTAACCCTGCCACACTTCGTCAGGCGATCGAGTTATCTGCGACATTGACTGAGTCACAGATCCGGAAGAACAAGTTACACCGGAAGGGTGACAAGGGCAAGAAGCAGTCGGCTGACAAGGAAGATAGCAAGAAAGGTCAAAACTTGAATGGAAAGAACTCTGGTTCTTCGAAGAGGTCAAAGAAGCGTAAGGCTTCTCAAAATTTTGCTATCACTGCCCAAGCTAATCAGGCAGCTCCCAACCAACCTGCACAGCTTCCAGCAAAGAAACCCTATACAGGGAATGCACCTTTGTGCAATAGATGCAACAGTCACCACCAGCCACAACTTCCATGCCGTTTCTGTACTAACTGTGGGAAATCAGGCCATCTCGCCAATGTTTGTCGATCTGCTCAGAATCCCGCGGTTCAGAACCCGGCTCAACAAGTTGCTCAGCCTCCTGCTCCGCAACAGGGTCAAGCTGCACGACCACAATACCCACCAGGTGCTTGTTACAATTGTGGGGATCTGACCCACTATAGAAATCGGTGCCCAAGACTAGTCAACCCGAACCAGAACCAGAACCAGAACCAGAATCCGGCTCCGGCTCGAGGCCGAGTTTTTAACATGAATGCCCAAGAGGCACAGGCTGACGATAATGTGGTGAACGGTACGTTCTTTATTAATAATCAGCCTGCATCTGTTCTTTTCGATTCCGGTGCCGATAAGAGTTTCGTGTCTTTGTCTTTTGAGCAAATGCTTCGCGTGTCTAGAACGAAACTAGGCAAATCTTTGACAGTAGAGGTTGCTAGTGGTGCACCCATTATTCTTGATTCTGTTCTTCACAACTGCCAGTTGAATCTTAACGACCATCTTTTTCCTATTGACCTCGCGCCTATGCAACTTGGAAGCTTCGACGTTATTGTGGGAATGGATTGGTTATCCAAGCATCACGCAGAGATAGTTTGTTCTAAGAAGATTGTTCGTGTGCCGCTTTCGTCAGGCGAGATTCTGCAAGTTCAAGGTGAGAAGCCTACCGGTGGTCTCAGACTCATGTCTTGTTTTAAAGCTCGGAAGTATCTGCAGAAGAACTATGTGGCTTTCTTAGCACATGTTACAGAAGATAAAGGCAAGGGTAAGTCTATTTCAGATATTCCTGTCGTTCGGGATTATTCTGAAGTGTTCCCTGAAGATTTACCTGGTCTACCTCCAGCACGCCAAGTCGAGTTCCGCATTGATCTCGTACCTGGTGCAAACCCCATTGCCAGAGCTCCATATCGTCTTGCGCCGTCTGAGATGCAAGAGTTGTCTAAACAGCTTCAGGAGCTCTCTGACAAAGGTTTTATCCGTCCTAGTTTTTCACCTTGGGGTGCTCCCGTTCTTTTTGTCAAGAAGAAGGATGGATCCTTTAGGATGTGTATCGATTATCGTGAGCTTAACAAGCTTACCATCAAAAATCGATATCCTCTACCTCGCATAGACGACCTTTTTGATCAGTTACAAGGCGCTTCTTATTTTTCAAAGATCGATCTGCGTTCCGGGTATCATCAACTTCGGGTGCAAGAAGAAGACATTCCGAAGACAGCATTCCGTACTCGTTATGGACATTACGAGTTCACAGTCATGCCATTCGGTTTGACTAATGCTCCTGCTGTTTTCATGGACTTAATGAATAGGGTCTGCAAACCTTATTTGGATCAGTTCGTCATTGTTTTTATTGACGATATCTTGATTTACTCTAAGACGCGAGCTGATCACGAACAGCATCTTCGTCTTACTCTGGAACTCCTGAAGAAAGAGCAACTTTTCGCCAAATTCTCCAAGTGCGAATTTTGGCTTAAAGAAGTTCAATTTTTGGGACACATTATCAACGAACGAGGTGTTCATGTAGATCCCTCCAAGATCAGTGCGATTAAGGATTGGGATACGCCTACTACTCCTACTGAAGTTCGTTCATTTCTTGGTCTAGCGGGTTATTATCGCCGCTTCATTGAAAACTTCTCTAAGATTGCAGTTCCTCTAACTGCTCTAACTCAGAAGAAAATGCCCTTTTACTGGGGATTCAAACAAGAGGAAGCTTTTCAACACTTGAAGCAGAAGCTTTGCGATGCGCCTGTCCTATCATTGCCTGAGGGTGATGATGATTTTGTTGTGTTTTGTGATGCATCGAAATTGGGTCTTGGCTGTGTTCTTATGCAAAGGAACAAAGTCATAGCCTATGCATCAAGACAATTGAAGATACATGAGAAGAACTACACCACTCATGATCTTGAGTTGGGTGCAGTTGTCTTTGCTCTCAAGATCTGGAGACACTATTTGTACGGTACAAAATGTGTGGTTTTCACTGACCACAAAAGTCTTCAGCATATCTTCAACCAGAAAGAACTCAACATGAGACAACGACGTTGGGTTGAGCTTTTAAACGACTATGACTGCGAAATTCGCTACCATCCTGGTAAGGCGAATGTCGTAGCTGATGCATTAAGTCGTAAGGAACGTACTAAGCTTCATTGTGTACGTGTCCAATCTGTTATTCAAGCTCGATCCGATATTCAAGCACGCATTTCTCAGTCTCAACAATCTTGTGTTTCACAAGGATTGATGGATAAGGAATTTCCTTATCACATAACACCTGCACTGGAACTGAAGGACAATGGATCATATTACTTCATGGACCGTTTGTGGGTCCCAAGCCTAGATGATCTTCGTACCTTGCTTATGGATGAAGCCCATAAGTCTCGTTATTCTATTCATCCGGGCTCAGATAAAATGTATAAGGATCTTCGTATTCACTATTGGTGGCCTGGTATGAAGAAAGACATTGCCTTATACGTATCCAAATGCCTTACTTGTCTTAAGGTTAAGGCTGAACATCAACGTCCTTCGGGTTTATTGGAGCAACCAGAGATCCCAGTTTGGAAATGGGAAAACATTACTATGGATCTTGTTACCAAACTCCCGCGCACAAAGAAAGGTCATGATGCCATCTGGGTAGTCGTTGATCGTCTTACAAAGTCAGCACATTTCTTGCCAATCCGCGAGGATTTTCCTACTGACAGACTTGCTCAAATCTATGTAGATGAAATTGTAGCTCGACATGGTGTTCCTTTGAACATCATTTCTGACAGAGATGCTCGTTTCACTTCTCATTTTTGGAGAACCATGCAATCTGCTATGGGGACCCAACTTAATCTGAGCACAGCTTATCATCCACAAACGGATGGTCAAACTGAGAGAACAATCCAGACTCTGGAGGATATGCTAAGAGCTTGTGTGATCGATTTTGGTGGTAGCTGGGATTCACATCTTAAATTGATTGAATTCTCCTACAACAACAGTTATCACACTAGCATCGGAATGGCTCCTTTTGAAGCTCTCTATGGTCGAAAATGTCGTTCACCAGTCTGCTGGAATGAGATTGGCGAGGCTCAACTTACTGGACCTGCCCTCATTTTAGAGACAACTGACAAGGTCAAGAAAGTTCGTGATAACCTTTAGGCAGCTAGAAACCGTCAGAAGATTTACGCGGACCCAAAACGCAAAGCCTTAGAATTTCAAATCGGTGATCGAGTATTACTTAAGGTCTCACCTTGGAAAGGTGTGATCAGATTTGGAAAGAAAGGAAAACTTGCACCTAGATACGTTGGACCATTCAAGATCGTCGAAAGAATCGGAAAGGTAGCCTACAGACTTGAGTTACCTCCTGAACTGGGAAATGTTCATCCAACTTTTCACGTGTCCAATCTCAAGAAGTGTACAGCTGATGAGAACTACTCCATACCGCTTGACGAAATTCGTGTTGGCAAAACACTGAAATTTGTTGAGAAACCAGTGGAAATCATGGAACGTGAAGTCAAGTGGCTCAAACGTAAGCGCATTCCTTTGGTCAAAGTTCGCTGGGAAGCTAAACGTGGACCCGAGTTTACTTGGGAACGCGAAGATCAAATGAAAGCGAAATATCCGCATCTTTTTCCACGAGTTTCCTCTAAATAAATTTCGGGACGAAATTTCCACAAGTAGGGGAGACTGTAACAACTGTGCTTGTAATCACTATGAACAGTTCTGTTATCAATAAAACAATGTTATTTGATCCCAATGTTTGTTTGATTGTGTTTTACATTTTTCATGTTTTGACTTTTATGTAATTTCAAACTCTATATCGCTTTCTGGAGAGTTATACGCAAACTAGTGCGTAAACGTACTCAATTTAATGCGAGAAATACTCCGGAACATCAACATATACTCAACATACCTTAAATAACCTTTACATAACTTAGAAATAAGTTTTGAAGGCTTTGGTATGGCAAAAACAAGTTAATTCGTTTACAGGGACTAAATATGACAAACTGCGAAAGTATGTCAATTTGAACTGTAACGAACATTCCGGAACATGACCATAAGTTAAACACACCTTAAATATCCTTTACATAGCTTAGAAATAGGCTTTGAGGGGTTTGGTGTGCTAAAATAAACTTTTGGGACATTCAGGGACTAAAAGTGTCAAAAAGTGCACAAGTTTGCATTTTCGCGCATAACTTACGTTCTGGATACATCTGGACATCCAAAAATTTATGTAAGCATGACTACATTATATTTTAGTGTTCGCCTTAAGAAAAATCCATTCGTTGCGTCATTTGGATCGTTTTTCGCGCTTATGCGCATTCCGTCGTAATTAAGCGAACATCGCGTTCGTACGACCAAACGAACCATCATCCGGCATATTTTTGAACATGTTTTGAGTTCCCTATACTTTAACTTCATTTTAGAGCCTTGAAATGAGGTTAACGGGGTTCAAACGCATCGAAAATCGCTTAAAACACGGACAGGGACCATTTCTGCAAAAATCTGCCAAAACAGGGGCCTAGCGTGACGCGAGGGTCCTTAGCGTCACGCGAGCCCCTATCTGGACCAGATTCAGTGTTTAAATGCAAGTTGCAACCCATTTAATCCTCAACCACATGTTTGCAACTTGCTTAATCACTAAGATTAGGAGCATATGTGGCTCCATAACCTTTGTGACAAGTGTACGGGCTAGATCTTTTCCCCTTTTCCAAGAAACGATCTCAACGGTTACCCGAATTCTATAAATACCCATCCACCCTCAACCCCAAAACCCACAAATCTGATTAAGAAAGCTCTAAGTTGGAACCTTCGTTTCATACCTGAGCTATATTGATCTGGGTTAGCATTCGGGGACCCTTCGTAAGTATTCTTTCGTTCTTTTCCTTATTTTTACTGCTTTTCGAGTCAGAAAGTCAAACTTTGTTTGACTTTCAGCGTTGACCAGTAATGGTCAATGCGAAGTTCGTTTGAACTTCGCAACGTGATTGTAATCACGATGGTCATAGTCCCTTGGGACTATGCCTACTGATTACCACGTTGTCTAGGGTCGTAGGGTAGGCGATCTAATAAATCGCCTATACCTTCGAACCCGACCCAGTTTGGTCGATCATTAGGATCCGACCAAATACATTAGGTGACCATAGTGTAGGGAATAACCTTCCGAGGTTATACCTTATGGTCACGACGTTTAAGTAGTTGTATGATAGGTAGTTTATATGCCTTAGGTAAATTACCAGAATACCCTTTTCATACATAATTGGTAATTAAGCATATGTAACCTAAACTTTTGTCACGTAACTGATTATGTAACATGTTTAGGCATATAATACTTGTCATAGGACTAGTTAGGCGGTCCAAACGCGTTTCACGCGCACGACACGTTAAAGTAGCATAAGCTTCCTAAACGGGTCGTAATGGGTCGTAAACAATTATGTTAAGTTTCATTTAGCATGTAGGCTTTGATAAACCATATCACGTGAGTTCCGACACTCATTTGGTTTACAAACCCTAATGCTACCCAGTCGTCCGATTAAGGTCCGGTTATTAACATAGTTACCTATATTAGGTGCCGTTTGATTCCGAGATCTATATCATTAGTTGGTGGTTATCTTTTGACAACTGAGCAATCTCAAGTGAGTACATAGACCCCTCTTTTACTGTTTTCCAAACTGTTTTGGGGTGGAACACATGTGCCTACTTGTTACTTTCATGCATTCCTATTTTCACATCATATACATGATATGTTCGTTAGTACGTTATAGTACATGATTTCATTACATCTTATGCTAGGTGTGCCCATTGTGTGCATTACTTGGTACATTGTTTTACATGACATTTCATGCTAGGTATGCCCATTGTGTGCATTACTTGGTACATTGTTTTACATGACATTTCATGCTAGGTATGCCCATTGTGTGCATTACTTAGTACATCGTTTTACATGACATTTCATGCTAGGTATGCCCATTGTGTGCATTACTTAGTACATCGTTTTACATGACATTTCATGCTAGGTATGCCCATTGTGTGCATTACTTAGTACATCGTTTTACATGACATTTCACGCTACGTATGTTCATTTGATTACATACTTAGTGCATCGTTTTCACATGCTCACATTTTGTTATGACATTTGGTTTGTTTACATGGGACAATATATCCATTAACACTAGCTACGCCGTTCGTTAGTAGGTAGTGGTACCATAGGAATTGACAACTCCCGTTCCGGACATCCCAGGGTAAGGGGACAGAAAGGAATGACCGAATTCGTTGACATTAAGACAGATAGACCTTTAATTTGTTTAAAGGGTTTTATCACCACAGTCGCCAGGCTTGGATGTATGCATATTCACAATACCACATAAATGTTCATATTAAATAGTTGCATGCATTTACACAAAACATAGCTTTGATTTAAACTAAGTTTTACTTCAATACTTTGTTTTTGTGCATATGGTTTAGTTGAGACATTTCACTTGCCATACATGACATTTTGACATAGACATTTGACATGGATATTTTGACATAAACATTTGATATGGATATTTGACATAGACATTTGACATGGATATTTGACATAGACATTTGACATGATTTACATCTTGACATAAACACTTTGACATATTTTTCAATACATTTGACAATTGGTTTGGTTTGATTAAGTGATTAAGTAACGATGCGTGTGTAATATGATACAAGCATGGTGGATACGCCGCTGGTACTTCCTATATATAAGTGTTTGTATGGTATTACATGGCGTAACGTTATTTGAATCATTTCAGTTTGAGACATAGAACATTTTATACAAATAACATACTTTTCACAAGACATTGATTTACAAACAACTTATCTTATACAAACACATTTTTACATGGTCATCTATTTAACCTGACATTTACTTATACATATCATCTGATCTTATTGTTTTCAAATGATTTACAAGACAAAGCAAATAACAAGGTTCATGATTAAACATTTTCTTAAACTCAAGTCATAAATCCTATTTTCGCAAAACCTATGTATCTCACAGGCATTTTTATGCTGACGTACCTATTTTCACATGTGTTTTCAGGTGCTTTTCCATAGGATGTTGATCATGATACTAGGGCGGACCTGTGCCTTAGAGACTTTAAAAGATGATAGACTATGTTTAATTATGTTCTGAACTCGTTAATTTCCTGTTTGAAACAATGTAACACCCTTGTTTAATAAATAAAATACACTTTGTGTGCCATGGTTATGAAACAATTAATTCTGTCGCGACACGCCCCGATGTTTCCGCCGCGATTTGTTGTTTTACGCGGTCGGGGTGTGACAGTCACTATACCTAATCAACGTGGTAATCAGTTGGTATAGTCACACGGGACTATAACCATCGTGATTATGCTCATGTTGCGAAGTTCAAACGAACTTCGTGTTGACCAAAAACTGGTCAAAGCAGAAAGTCAAACACAGTTTGACTTTCGTGCTTAAAACGCATAAAAGCATGAAAGAATACTTACAACGGGTCCAAGCTAGGAAGACTTGATCTAAAAATACTCAGGTATGAGGTTTTGAACCCCAACTTAGAGTGAATTCAGATCAAGGTGTGCAAAATGAAGTGAAACAAGTGGGTTTATATAGATTTCGGAGAACCGTTAGGATCGTTTCTAGATAAACGAGCTTCAATCTTGGCCCTCCATGTGTGCCCATTGTTTTACAAACCTATGGGTGTCCAAAACAAGCCCCTAGAGTTGAGAAACCATGTTCAAAAACCCAGAAACCAGCTTGTAGGTCCCCTTGATGTATATGGATCTTTCACAGAATTGTCAATCTAATCAAGAGTGCGGAATCCTCTTGATCAGAATATAGCAGAATGAGTAGAAACAGAAATCAGCAATTCAATTTTCAACCGGGTTTTCTATTGATTATCAAACCAAAGTATTACAATCAATCAAAACCCTAACTCTCTCTCTCAAATTCGTCCAAGCCTAGCTCTCACGAATTCTAATGCCTTTCAAAAACTGTTTTCGCTGATTAACCTAAACCCTAAAGCCTAACCTTGTTTATATAACACAAGGTTGCTACTTGGGCTAGAGTTTCCTACATGGACAAGCCCATTTCGTCCACCCTTGACCCAATGTGGGTTTTGTTAGCCCAAACTCTATAATTTAACTATTATAAAGCTAAACCCGCTAACTGTTTATCGTTTAACTAATTACAAGATATCCAAAGACCAAATCTAAGCTGTTGTCACAAACATGCACCAACAAACTCCCCCTTGACAATAGCTTCATAAAATAACTTTGTCTTCAGTCATCTTGCAATCTTCATGTAATCATGCACTGTCTTTGGTCTTTGGATAGCTTCAGCTTCAATAGCCTCTGTCAGCAACAGACTCCCCCTAAGCTGATGCATCCAATCACCAAATCTTCAAAAACTTTAGCGTTTGAGTAAACTCCAGTTCAGCATTTGCAAAGTAATCTTCAAACTCTTCAACTTTGTCTGCAATATAGAAAGGAGGTTCTACCATGCATCCAATCAAACTCTCATCTCTTCACAGCAACTCATCACTTTAACTTCTCAGCAACACACTGCTTCAATCTGTATACTATAAAACAAACATCTCGAGAAACCATAAGAATTTTTCAACACAGTTGAATAAATTATTATTATTCAAGAGATTATATCACAGATTAAGCATTTCCAATTTATCACCAATACGCAAAACTTTTTAATCACACACCCTAGAACCCGCATGATTTAAAATTTTCAACTCACTTTCCAACACCGTCTCCCCCTATCAGTAACAATTCCTCCAAGAATAACAGTTTTCCGTACGTTAAGAATTTTAAACAGAAAAAGACACTATTTTTGGATTTTTATATTTTCTGAAAGCAAGTAAATAACAAAAGCAATAAACACTATATTTTTGTGAGAATCACCGGTAAGAAGATCATATCAGCACAATCAAACTGTTTTCACACTATTAGATAATTCTTTATTTAATTTTTGGTGAAAAGTAGTCCAAGACGATTACCAGTATGTTTGTCCACTTAAACAAAATGCATGAACATTTCAAGTACCATTACCGTATGATACGTTAAGGTAATTTTATTACTGATATACTAGTGTGTCCCACTTCAGGATATACCCCCGCGATTAAGGTATGCACAAAGATTCATCGTAGTAGGTGAGTATACTGAATTCATCCGTTTTGTTTTTCAACGTTTAGATACTTGGTGAACAGGTCAGTACTTCCGTACAGCAGAGAGACCAAAATATCTAATGAGGGCTATGACAAATACCATTTTTTGGTACGATTTATGCATTTTGCACATTTTGAATAACTCTCTTTGAGAGCTTCTTCATTTTCAGGGTTTTGGCATTTTTTTGCTCTTTTAAGATATCCTGGGTGTGTCTAGGTCAGCATATATCTGGATGCAGCAGAAGGACACCCCTGATATCCCCAGATGAAATAACAGTATAAAGACCCAAAACTTCAGATTTTGGCAATCTATCAACGCAAGATTTAAGGTCATTAAACCATACACCACTGATGTGTTCCCCACTCATACACAGTTCATTTATGTTTATATCACATTGGTAAGTTGAATATTTCATGCTTTTTGCCTACTGGTACATCATATGATGAAGCTGCTATCACACTTAAGAAATTTAATTTCATTTTCAGTGTGACAGTCTAACTTGCTGATGTACTATCATTTCTCCTTTTTCACACAGTGATAACTCATTTTTAATTTTTCTATTTTTTTTTATGTTTTTGATTTTTCAATGTTTTTGTATTTTTGATTTTTAAGAAAAGCAGTAAACTATTTACAAAATTCTTATGAAAAACCAGTTATTCAGGATTCCTCATCCCTTTGAGTTCGACTAAATGTTCAAAGCGAGCCCTGTCAAAAGCTTTAGTATAAAGATCTGCCAGGTTATCTAGTGTGTCGACTCGATGTAATTCAATTAGTCTCTTTTCAGCACAATCCCGTATAAAATGATGACGTATGTCAATATGTTTTATGCGACTGTGTTTCACGGGATTATTAGTTATAGAAATCGTGGCATTATTGTCTATCATAATAGGAGTACGAGTGAAATCCAAACCGCAATCGCGCATCTGCTGTTGTATCCAGAGAACCTGAGAACAGCAGCTACCCGCAGCAATATATTCAGCTTCACACGTAGAGGTAGACACACAAGATTGCTTCTTGCATTGCCAAGACACAATCCTGCCTCCTAAAAACTGACAACCACCTGTTGTAGACTTCCTGTTTAACTTGCATCCTCCAAAGTCTGAGTCAGTGTAGGCAACAAAATTCATATCACTATCAGCTGGATACCACAACCCAAGTTTAGGTTTCCTTTTCAAGTAACGAAGAATACGCTTCACTGCTTTCATGTGTGACTCTTTTGGATTAGCCTGATATCTGGCACACAAGCATACTGCAAACATGATGTCTGGTCCTGAAGCAGTCAAGTACATTAGAGAACCAATCATCGCCCTGTATTGAGTAGGATCAACATCTTCAGTACTTTCATGATCTGGGCCAAGATTGTGATTTTCGCAAATGGGTGTGTTGAAAGTAGAGCAATCATTCATTTTGAACCGATTCAAAATGTCATACACATAATTTGTTTGATGAATAAACATCCCATCCTCCTTCTGTTCAACTTGTAATCCCAGAAAGTAAGACAGCTCACCCATAGCGCTCATTTCAAACTTGCTCTTCATCACCAGCTCGAACTCTTTACACATGTTTTCATCTGATGACCCAAAGATGATGTCATCCACGTACACCTGTACTAGCAGAAAATCTTCCTTCTTCCTCTTGATGAAAAGTGTACTATCAATCTGACCTCTTTCAAAACCATTCTTGATCAAATGTGTAGACAGTGTCTTGTACCACGCCCTAGGAGCTTGATGTAATCCATACAAAGCCTTATCAAGTTTGTACACCCGATCTGGATAATCTGGATCAACGAACCCGTCTGGTTGTGAGACATACACCACTTCTTGGACTTTCCCGTAAAGAAATGCACTCTTCACGTCTAATTGGTAAACTTTGAAGCCCTTGAATGAAGCGAAAGCTAGAAACAAACGAATTGCCTCCAACCTCGCCACTGGTGCAAACACTTCGTTGTAATCTATCCCTTCTTGCTGATTGAAACCTTTGACAACCAATCGAGCCTTGTTTCACATCACTATCCCTCTGTCATCCTTCTTGCACTTAAACACCCACTTAGTACCAATCTCTCTTTCACCTTTAGGAAGGTCAACTAACTCCCAAACCTTTAACTTTGCAAACTGGGCCAATTCCTCTTGCATAGCTTCAACCCATGAATTGTCTTTAAGAGCCATGTGAATGTTCTTCGGCTCCTCTTGGGAAATAAAGCAACTATACAAGCACTCATTCACAATCCCAGTCTTCTCAATCGAAACAAATAATCCAGAATTCGCTGCTATGCTTCTTCTCGTCTGAACACCTGCAGTAGGATCTCCAAGTATCATGTCAACTGGATGATCTCTATTTGCTCGTGTAGTAGCAACGGTATCAACTTCAAGATTATCACCCAGGTTTGATCCAACCTCCCCTTGAATGTTCTGATCCGCAAATGGATTAATGAAATCCTCCCCCTGAATGGGTTCAGAGTCACTATCGCTTGAATCAGGATCAGCAGCACCTTTGGAAGTTTCCGCAGCATCTGTCATATCAACATTCGATCTAGGCATGATCTCACCTTCATCGTCTCCACCAATCATTGTTTGAATCAACTAAGAATCATCTGCATTTGGAAACTCATGAATATTAAATGATTTAAAAGTGCTTTCATAATCATATAATATAGCAGGACCACTCGTTGATTGTTGAGGTTTGTATTAAGTAATTTCAACATTAAAGACAACCTTAATTTTACCAGTTTTTAGATTAAAAACCCTTTTATTCGGTGCGCCAGGTACGTAACCTAGAAAGTAGCCATCGTCAGCCACCTCACCGAATTTTTGTTTATCTTTATTTCGCATAATTGTGCTGTCACACCCCCAAAATCCACATGCGGAGTTTCACCGCTTGGAGGCGTGACTGACCAGGATCAAACCACTAATCATATTGAACAAGTAAATAGTTAATTGTAAAAGTCCAACCAACACGATTAGTGTCCAAAACAAACATAGTTAAGTTATGAGCGGAAGCTTAATGTTTAAAACCAAATCAAAAGTTTAACTATCCAAATGTTTAACATGGCACACAGCTGTCCATGTCCCACAACGACTCTTCCTTGTGCAAGCCCCAGCTATGTACCTATAGACCTGCAAAGCATGTAGTAACGAGTCAACAACAAGTTGAGAGAGTTCACGTTTGGTTGTCCAGTTTATAGTTGTTCCGAAAACACAGTTTGCTCTTTACCAGCTATCCAGCCGTGGGGGTTACCCCATAGTTCGAAAAACGTTTATTAGTTACCCGTTCTTACGTTGGCTATTCCAGCCCGGCTCTATGGCCGTGGGGGCTACCCCATGTTTAATTCACCAGACTCGTTACCATATCGACTACTAACGTTCGTCATGTTTAAGTGCCCTAACGTCTGTGTCTATCATCACTGACGTGCCATAGTCCATTAGTCCACGCCCGTCCTCTGCGGCACTGTGTGAGGTTTGTTAAACCTAATAGCGCTATTTAACTAATGACCCGTTCGCCATTGGCCTCGGCGATTAAGTCGATATAAAAGGAGGGACTTCGTTGATAGAGTTCTAGTCTAGTATAGTTAAATCCATCTCATACTGGACGAGGAATCTACGTTCCTGAATACGTCTCAACAGGACGAGGAATCTACGTTCCAGAATACGTCTCATCTGGACGAGGAATCTATATTCCTTAACCCATTCCCAACCCCTGGGAATCCCATGCTTTGTAAAGAAGTGTGAACTCACCTTGGTTTGCTCGGCAGATTACACAGAAAGGTCAAGTCTAGCAGCTAGTGGTCAACCACGTCCTAACATGGTTATCACACATGTCAGGTTTAGGTTCCAAGTAGTGCGTACAAGCATCACATAGATAGCACATAAGAAACACATACGGATCATGGCAACATGCAGCATCACGTTTAACAGTTATAACACATTCGAGATTGGGCTCGTACAAGCTTAGTGGCCTTGTGCGAGTCATCCGTTAGAGCCCACTAATACCCGGCCCAATATTCAGAAACCCAATAATATAAGTCGTTCAATAAATAACCAACCCAAACATATACATATATACGGTCCAAATAACAAACAACAAACAATCTTGTGCGGTCTGGATGAGCTTGTGTGATCTATTTGAGTTGTGCGATTAGAGCTAGCCCAGCCCACATGATCATCCGGCCCAACAATTAAACTAACATACAACTGTGCGATCAGAGGCACCTTGTGCGATCAGGTTCTCTTGTGCGACTGTTCCCCTTGTGCGAGTGGACAACTAATTTTCGTGATTCATGCATTCAGTTATATCTATTCAATAGTTTCCAAATTTACCATAATTCAATCAACAGTTTCCATCCAACTAGTGATCGATCAAACCAAACAATTTTATTAATGATTCATAAGAACCCTAAGCATATTCATAACATGAACATCAACCATAACTTCATCATATTAACAGATTTGTGTCCTTAGTTTTTCCTAGCATACATTCGAACATATCATCATAAAAATTCGTCTAATATGAACACTATTACAGCCGAGAATATATATGAACCGATTCTAAATCTAGATTACTAGTTACTAAAATTTACAATCCAAAACTTTAATGTTCATGCACCTAATTATAATACTAAAATAACACTTTGGTTGTTCCCAACACATACACATCAGACAAGGCATCATCATTAAGCCCACCCTCCATATTCGATTTCATGCATGTTGTCAGTTGCATGTTATAGCAATTAAATACATTTGAGTGGCCCTTAGTTAATTATTGAATGCAGACATTTGTCTACCCATGTGACTCCACACTGTTGACGGTAACAATACATCCACCATATTGTCAAACATATACACACATGCAATATTACTTAACCACTTAACAGTAAATAAAATCATGAGTCATGAATCTCTAATATTTGAAATCATGCAAGCATACAAACCATAACAATCACTATCAATTCATATCGCATGATAACAGTTATCTCGTAAAGCCAAAAAAATAGACAAAAGCGTTTCCAACCATATAATTGAATAGGGATTTATTACTAACCAATTAAGAAGAGAATGAAATAGACGATTGATCCGAATCAAGAAAAGATCTTCGGTAGAGAGGATGTGTTTGCGGTTGCCGTCGAGTTCGTGAGGGAGAGAGAGGAGAGCTAGGGTTTGTGTGTATGAATGTTTTTGCAACAAATGAGGAACAACCTCCTAAGGTTGTGTGTATACGCATACAATGAAATGGGCCGAACCCAACTTGGGCTGCCCTAGGTTCGGATGCAAGAAGTGTAACCCGAGTGGGCTTGTGCGATCGGGTGAGTATTGTGTGTTCACATAATACATAACATAATACGTACACTCACATAACATATAACACATAACATTCCATTAAATCATCTAATTCACATAGTCACATAATGTTTACGTTACATCAAGGTACAAAGATAGGTTCGGAATTACGAGTTGTCACATTATCCCCAAGTTGAAAGAAATTTCGTCCTGAAATTTAGCACGTACTCACTGAGGAAGCTAGTTAAGTTGCATGGTTTTTCCTGGTTTTCCTGGGGTGTCACATCCTCCCCCCGTTGATCTGGAATTTCGTCCCGAAATTCCGTAGCTTCAGCCTCAGTAGTAGTTGTACCGGTTGCGAACAGTTGGGGATACTTTTGTTTCATCTGATCTTCGCGTTCCCAGGTGAACTCTGGGCCGCGACGTGAGTTCCAACGAACTCGAACGAGAGGTATCCTAGTACGCTTGAGGACCTTAATATCCCGATCCGTGATTTCGACTGGTTCCTCGACGAATCGTAACTGCTCGTCGATAGTGAGCTCCTTCAAAGGAACTGCGTGGGTTTAATCTGACAGACACTTCTTCAGATTTGACACATGGAAAACGTCGTGAACTGCACTGAGTTCTGCTTGTAAGTTCAGTCTGTAGGCCACCTTTCCTATTTTCTCAATGACTTCGAAAGGTCCAACGTATCGTGGGTTAAGTTTGCCCCGTTTGCCAAAACGAACCACACCCTTCCAGGGTGAAAGTTTGAGTAGTACACGCTCCCCAACCTGGAGCTCTAGTGGTTTTCTGCCCTTATCGGCGTAGACTTTCTGACGGTCACGAGCTGCCGCCATTCGTTGTCGTATCTGAGCAATTTTCTCTGTTGTGTCCACCACATGTTCTGGACCAGTAATCTGACTATCCCCCACCTTTGCCCAACAAAGAGGTGACCGGCATTTACGCCCGTACAATGCCTCAAACGGAGCAGCTTTAATGCTGGTGTGGTAGCTGTTATTGTTTGAAAATTCCACAAGTGGCAGATGCTTTTCCCAGCCGTTGCCAAAATCAATTACGCATGCCCTAAGCATGTCTTCGAGGGTCTGGATGGTACGTTCCGACTGCCCATCCGTTTGCGGGTGATAAGCTGTGCTCATATCTAGCCTTGAGCCAAAGGACTTGTGCATTGCTTGCCACAGTTCTGATGTAAAACGTGCATCTCGATCCGAGATGATAGAGATGGGCACCCCGTGCCTCGAGACAACTTCCTTGAGGTATAATTCTGCTAGGGTGGAGAACTTATCCGTTTCTTTGATAGCCAGGAAGTGAGCAGACTTTGTGAGTCGATCCACGATCACCCAAATAGTATCATTACCACGTTGAGATCTAGGCAGGCCAGTAACAAAATCCATGGAAATCTGTTCCCATTTCCATTGTGGTATCTCTGGTTGTTGAAGGGGGCCTGAAGGTTTCTGGTACTCCGCCTTGATTCTCGCACAAGTCAAGCACTTGCTAACGTAAGTTGCTATGTGTGCCTTCATGCTAGGCCACCAGTATGTGGTTTTGATATCGTGGTACATTTTATCCGAGCCAGGGTGCACTGAGTAACGAGACTTGTGTGCCTCATCCATCACAAGCTCTCGTAGGTTGCCATAAAGTGGGACCCAAATGCGTCCCGTGACGTAGTAAGCACCGTCTTCCTTCTGTTCTAAGCGTTGCCTCGAGCCGCGTAGGGCTTCGGCCCTGACATTCTCTGGTTTCAATGCTTCTACCTGAGCATTTCGTATTTGAGAAGGAAGGCTAGACTGTATAGTAAGTTGTAATGCTCGTACGCGCTTAGGCGCAGTGTCCTTTCGACTGAGGGCGTCAGCCACAACATTGGCTTTGCCCGGGTGGTATCTGATCGAGCATTCGTAGTCATTTAGCAGTTCGACCCATCGTCGCTGTCGCATATTGAGTTCCTTCTGTTTGAAAATATGCTCAAGGCTCCTGTGATCAGTGTAGATAGCGCATTTGGTACCATACAGGTAGTGTCTCCATATCTTAAGTGCAAAAACAACCGCTCCCAGCTCCAGATCGTGTGTAGTGTAGTTCTTTTCATGCACTTTGAGTTGACGTGAGGCGTAGGCTATAACTTTATCCCGCTGCATCAATACGCAACCAAGACCCTGAATGGATGCGTTGCAATAAACCACGAAGTCGTCTGTGCCCTCTGGCAATGAAAGGATAGGTGCACTGCAGAGTCTATCCTTTAAGTGCTGAAACGCTAACTCCTGTGCGTTTCCCCATCGATAAACAACGCCCTTCTGCGTTAGTGAAGTAAGAGGCTGAGCAATCTTAGAAAAATCCTTGATAAATCTCCTGTAGTAACCTACCAATCCCAAGAATTGGCGAATTTCCGTTGGTGTACGAGGTGCAGGCCAGCTCTTGATTGACTCTACCTTGGATGGATCAACGTGAATCCCATCCTTGTTCACTACATGGCCTAGGAAATGGACTTCACGAAGCCAGAAGTCACATTTTGAAAACTTGGCGTACAGCTGTTCTTTTCGAAGGAGTTCCAAAATGAGTCGTAAATGCTGTTCGTGTTCCTCCTGACTCTTCGAATAGATGAGAATGTCGTCGATGAATACAATAACGAACTTGTCTAGGTACGGCTTGCACACTCGATTCATCAAGTCCATGAAGACCGCCGGTGCGTTTGTCAGCCCAAAAGGCATTACCAAAAACTCATAGTGGCCATATCGAGTTCTGAAGGCTGTTTTGGAGACGTCCTCTTCTCGGACTCTCAGCTGGTGATACCCTGATCTCAAATCAATCTTTGAGTAGTAGCTCGACCCTTGCAGCTGGTCGAACAGGTCGTCAATGCGTGGAAGAGGGTAGCGATTCTTCACAGTCACCTTGTTCAGTTCACGGTAGTCGATGCACATTCTGAATGTACCGTCTTTCTTCTTCACAAATAGCACTGGAGCTTCCCAGGGCGAAGAGCTAGGACGAATAAAACCCTTATCTAAGAGTTCTTGTAATTGCGTAGAGAGTTCTTCCAACTCTGATGGAGCTAAGCGATAAGGTGCTCGAGCTATGGGCGCTGCTCCAGGAGCTTGTCACCATGAATTACCAAAGGTTCTTAACCAGCACGAGGAATGCGGACGATCTTTTCTTTGCAAAGGATCTCTGCTCGATGTTGAGGTAGCCAATCCATACCAATAACAATGTCGAAATCATCACAATGTTGGAGTCATTTCTAGCATCATTCTGACCAATCACGAACACTCGACCCCTGGCACCATTGTCGTCGTTATTACCCCCGTTGTTGTCTCCACTATTGTTCCCGTTTCCTTGGTTGTGGTTCTGATTCTGGTTCAGTCGTGGGTAGCGTCTCATGAAATGATCTTTAGCACCACACTGATAACATCCCTTGTTATCCTGCTGTTGCTGCTGATTTTGTGGAGCTTGTGTCTGCTGTTGTCGGTTCTGGTTTGCAGGACGTGAGCTTCTACAATCTTTGGCTCCATGACCAAGCTTGTTGCATCTCTGACAACGATCTTTGCTGCACGACCACTGTGGTGCAAATTACATCGATTCTATTCTGCCCTTGACTACTAGAAGGTTGCTGACTAGGACTCTGGTAGTCATCGATCTTTCGCTGTTGTGCCTGGGACTGAGCCGTAGTCGAACCCTTGCTGGAGGTTCCATCCCACTTTCGTTTATTGTCACTGGGTGTAGCAGTAGTAGTAGTAGCAGTAGCACTTACATGCTTAGGCAGTCTGTTCTGTTCCATTTACATCCTGGATGGTAGCAAGGTTGGCGGGAGTCACATGACTTGGTATCTCTGGTATTAAGCCTTTTAGGTACAGCTCAATGTGCTTGATGGGAGGATCCACCATAGTTGGACCTAACACTGCCAGTTCGTTGGATCGTTTCGTGTACGCTTCTATCTCTGACCCCGTCATCTTCAGGTTAAAGAACTTCCACTTCCAGCTTGTGGATGTCATAACGACTACAGTATTCACGTTTGGATCAGTTCCTTAAGAATCATTCCATGGGGTGGCATTAGCAGCCGCCAGCCCCAGCATCTGAACTTGCGCGTTCCACCAAGTTAGCGTAGTGTCTTCGAGAGTACCAGTGGCGTACTTCACCCTATGAGCCTCAGGGCATTCACACTTCTCTAAGACAGACTCGAGCTTTTCAAACCAATGGAGGAGTCCAACAGCTCCTTTAGTGCCACTGAAAGTATTAGGACGACAGTCCATTATCGTCTTGAATATGCATGCAGGTGACTGAGCGTTCTGACCTTGTTGCGCGAGGAAGAAGTGACAAGGTTAAGCGCGAGAGTTGGGTCATGAGAGTAGGATCTATCATCCTAGGGTAGGTTCGTAATAGCAGGTTATACCTCCTGCCTGGGCGGCTGCGAGTGCTGCCGTAACTTGTTCGTTGATAAGAGCCGTCAGCCGGCTTGAGTTAGGTTCTCTCGTTCCCTCATGATCCCACATCAAAGGAAGCACAAGTAGGAAAGGTGTCGCGAATGTGTGTAAGTGTGGAGTGACAGTAGGGAGCAAGCACAAATGTGTTTTCAAACTATAGTTGCTACGTTTATCTAAGCATACCATGAGCAAAGTTCTATGCAATCTAGCAAGTAGGCAATATAAACATAAACCATATCACCTAGAACGTCGAGCCTTGCACGTGGAGTGAAGCGTCGTTGTGGATCGTAGAGCACTGTACAGGTTATAGTCTGGTTTTAACAAAAACATTTTCCCTTATTAAAACCAAGTTCTCTATAACCAATGGCTCTGATACCAATCTGTCACACCCCCAAAATCCACATGCGGAGTTTCACCGCTTGGAGGCGTGACTGACCAGGATCAAACCACTAATCATATTGAACAAGTAAATAATTAATTGTAAAAGTCCAACCAACACGATTAGTGTCCAAAACAAACATAGTTAAGTTATGAGCGGAAGCTTAATGTTTAAAACCAAATCAAAAGTTTAACTATCCAAATGTTTAACATGGCACACAGCTGTCCATGTCCCACAACGACTCTTCCTTGTGCAAGCTCCAGCTATGTACCTATAGACCTGCAAAGCATGTAGTAACGAGTCAACAACAAGTTGAGTGAGTTCACGTTTGGTTGTCTAGTTTATAGTTGTTCCGAAAACACAGTTTGCTCTTTACCAGCTATCCAGCTGTGGGGGTTACCCCATAGTTCGAAAAACGTTTATTAGTTACCCGTTCTTACGTTGGCTATTCCAGCCCGGCTCTATGGCCGTGGGGGCTACCCCATGTTTAATTCACCAGACTCGTTACCATATCGACTACTAACGTTCGTCATGTTTAAGTGCCCTAACGTCTGTGTCTATCATCACTGACGTGCCATAGTCCATTAGTCCACGCCCGTCCTCTGCGGCACTGTGTGAGGTTTGTTAAACCTAATAGCGCTATTTAACTAATGACCCGTTCGCCATTGGCCTCGGCGATTAAGTCGATATAAAAGGAGGGACTTCGTTGATAGAGTTCTAGTCTAGTATAGTTAAATCCGTCTCATACTGGATGAGGAATCTACGTTCCTGAATACGTCTCAACAGGACGAGGAATCTACGTTCCCGAATACGTCTCATCAGGACGAGGAATCTATATTCCTTAACCCATTCCCAACCCCTGGGAATCCCATGCTTTGTAAAGAAGTGTGAACTCACCTTGGTTTGCTCGGCAGATTACACAGAAAGGTCAAGTCTAGCAGCTAGTGGTCAACCACGTCCTAACATGGTTATCACACATGTCAGGTTTAGGTTCCAAGTAGTGCGTACAAGCATCACATAGATAGCACATAAGAAACACATACGGATCATGGCAACATGCAGCATCACGTTTAACAGTTATAAAACATTCGAGATTGGGCTCGCACAAGCTTAGTGGCCTTGTGCGAGTCATCCGTTAGAGCCCACTAATACCCGGCCCAATATTCAGAAACCCAATAATATAAGTCGTTCAATAAATAACCAACCCAAACATATACATATATACGGTCCAAATAACAAACAACAAACAATCTTGTGCGGTCCGGATGAGCTTGTGTGATCTATTTGAGTTGTGCGATTAGAGCTAGCCCAGCCCACATGATCATCCGGCCCAACAATTAAACTAACATACAACTGTGCGATTAGAGGCACCTTGTGCGATCAGGTTCTCTTATGCGACTGTTCCCCTTGTGCGAGTGGACAACTAATTTTCGTGATTCATGCATTCAGTTATATCTATTCAATAGTTTCCAAATTTACCATAATTCAATCAACAGTTTCCATCCAACTAGTGATCGATCAAACCAAACAATTTTATTAATGATTCATAAGAACCCTAAGCATATTCATAACATGAACATCAACCATAACTTCATCATATTAACAGATTTGTGTCCTTAGTTTTTCCTAGCATACATTCGAACATATCATCATAACAATTCGTCTAATATGAACACTATTACAGCCGAGAATATATATGAACCGATTCTAAATCTAGATTACTAGTTACTAAAATTTACAATCCAAAACTTTAATGTTCATGCACCTAATTATAATACTAAAATAACACTTTGGTTGTTCCCAACACATACACATCAGACAAGGTATCATCATTAAGCCCACCCTCCATATTCGATTTCATGCATGTTGTCAGTTGCATGTTATAGCAATTAAATACATTTGAGTGGCCCTTAGTTAATTATTGAATGCAGACATTTGTCTACCCATGTGACTCCACACTGTTGACGGTAACAATACATCCACCATATTGTCAAACATATACACACATGCAATATTACTTAACCATTTAACAGTAAATAAAATCATGAGTCATGAATCTCTAATATTTGAAATCATGCAAGCATACAAACCATAACAATCACTATCAATTCATATCGCATGATAACAGTTATCTCATAAATCCAAAAAAATAGACAAAAGCGTTTCCAACCATATAATTGAATAGGGATTTATTACTAACCGATTAAGAAGAGAATGAAATAGACGATTGATCCGAATCAAGAAAAGATCTTCGCTAGAGAGGATGTGTTTGCGGTTGCCGTCGAGTTCGTGAGGGAGAGAGAGGAGAGCTAGGGTTTGTGTGTATGAATGTTTTTGCAACAAATGAGGAACAACCTCCTAAGGTTGTGTGTATACGCATACAATGAAGTGGGCCGAACCCAACTTGGGCTGCCCTAGGTTCGGATGCAAGAAGTGTAACCCGAGTGGGCTTGTGCGATCGGGTGAGTATTGTGTGTTCACATAATACATAACATAATACGTACACTCACATAACATATAACACATAACATTCCATTAAATCATCTAATTCACATAGTCACATAATGTTTACGTTACATCAAGGTACAAAGATAGGTTCGGAATTACGAGTTGTCACATGTGCAGGGTAATCCAAATGGTTCAAAGCCTTCTAAGTTTGGTTTCTTGTTAAACATCAATTCATGACAAGTTTTATTTAAACGTTTAACAGTCAAAACTTTGTTTAGGACGTAGCAAGTTGTATTCACAGCTTCTCCCCAGAAAAGAACTGGTAGCTTTGAATCTGAAAGCATAATCCTAGCGGCTTCAATCAACGTCCTGTTTTTCCTCTCAGCGACTCCATTTTGTTGAGGTGTATAAGGAGCAGAATATTGATGTTCAATTCCCTTTCGAAGACAGTAGAGATCCAGAATTCGATTCTTGAACTCCGTGCCATTATCACTCCTTATCCTCTTGATCTTTGCATCATGGACATTTTCCAATTTTGTAAAAAGATCTATCAACATCTCTGCTGTCTCATCTTTTGTACCTAAAAAGAAAACCCATGAATAACGTGAGTAATCATCAGTGACAACTAAACAATAGTACTTTCCACCTATGCTCCTCACGTTCACTGGACCGAATAAATCCATGTGAAGTAATTCATAAGGGGCATCTATGGAATTTACTGTTTTAGACTTATGAGGTTTCTTGTGTTGTTTTCCCTTTTGACATGGAAGACATTTATCTTCCACTTGAAACCTCTGCATTGGAACCCCTTTCACTAGCTCATTTTTAACAAGGTAATTCATTTTTCGATAGTGAATATGGGCCATGCGTCTATGCCACAACATCGATTCAGCTTCAGATGCTTTTGATAGTAAACACGCCACCACAGCATTTTGATCCTTAGCACCCATGTCCATGACATAAGTGTCATTTCTCCTTGGCGCTCGCATCACTATCCAATCGTCCGGAATCTTCAAACCTGGTTTCAACACTAATGCTTCATTCTTGGTAAAATGGACCGAGTGACCCTTGTCGCAGACTTGTGACACGCTCATTAGATTGTGTTTAAGCTGCTCCACATAGTTCACTTTGTCCAGTGTGATCTTCCCATTGGTCACTTTTCCTCGTCCTGTAATTCTACCACCTTTAGCACCCGCAAAATTCACATTTCCACCATCATAATCTTCAAATTTAGTCAACAATCTCGCATCCCCCGTCATGTGCCTGGAGCAGCCACTATCAACATACCACAAGTTGATAATCCTCCTTAGCAGCTCCTGCACACACCAACCAAGAAATTAGTTAGATTGGGGGACCCAAGCCTTAATGGTCTTGGGTCGTCCAAATTCACCAACCACTGGAACATCCATCCAATATCCATTACTCCTAACTGGAGTCCTAGATCTCAGACCTGTTGATGGAATTTGATTTTGATTTCCACTAGGTCTTTGGTCCTGAGGGTTCCTATATGTATTTGGACTATTTGACCTTTGGAAATTTTGATTTGGGTACCTTGAATTTTGATTCCAAGAAGCTTTATTGTTGTAATTTCTAAAGCCATTGTTATAAAAAGTTCGACTACCATCATTTTGGTATCGATTTTGATATTGACCTTGACTTCTGAAATTATTAGAATTATAATTGTTCATTCTTGGTGAACTGCTTCTAGGTCTCTCACATCTGCCTGGTGGAGATCTAGGCTGAAATCTTGGTTGATTTCTTTGAAAACGAGGAACTTGTGGAGTTCCTTTTTCAGCCTTATCTACACCAACAGCAACATTTTCTGGTTGCTTAGGAGCAGATTTCTTTGGAGAATTTGCAACATTCTCCTCCTTATCACCACTCTTCTCTGGTGACTTCTCTCTCTTTCTCTCACTAACCTGTGCTTCACTCTTTTTGTTTGGACAGCAGCTAGCTACATGTCCCTTTGTGTGACACTAGAAGCACGATATCTTTTTCGAAGACTTCTTCTCAGAAGCCTTTGAACTAGATTCGGGATTTGATGATGATGCCTTAGAAGGATTTTCTTTAGTTTGCTTAATTTCAGCCTTTTCAATGTTCTTGTTTTTAGCAAACTCTACATTAGATTCGTTTTCAATAACAGCTGTTTCGTTTTTCATGTCACTTCCTTGAACAAAATTAACCTTTTTAACAAAAGTTGGATTGTTATTCTTAGGATGTGAAGTTTTCTTTTTTCAAAACAGGTGTGCTGTTATTATCCTTCTTAGCATCAGCACTCTCAAACACATTTCCTTGACTTGATGTGGAACTACTTGGTGATGTTGACCCAAAGTCCATGAGCTCATCTTCATCAGGCAAGAAAGAATAGTCATGACTAACAGGAGGTGGAACTTCATTGAAACCATGGAATCCCACACTGGTTTTGTCATTACTTTTCTTCAAGCCACCCATCATGTGTTTCATAACAAAAGTAGAGTCCCTGAATTGACCTAATTTCTTTTCAAGTTCAACAATTTTGAGTTGTGCATCTGACAACTCTTTGCATTTTTCAGAAATCTCTTTTGTTTTCTCAGCCATCATTTCATGAGCTAAGTCTATGACTTGAAGTTTTTCGTTTAGTTTGCAGGTTAATGAGTCAATTTTACTTTCATAACCTTTTATTTTCTTCAAGTATGAGGGTTCATTTCTTTTAGCAAAAAAGTTTGCTTCTTTTATGTTAGACATCTCGCTCACCAGACTTTGATTTTGTGTTGACAACCTGTCAACCTCACCCTGTAGTTCACGACATTTTAAACACACAGTATTAGACTTTACCTCTCCTGTTTGTTTATCAAGGTTTGCCATGAGAGCCGCAAGCTGAGCTTCCATTCTTTTGTATTTAGCATCCTTTTCTTCAGCTTTACTCTCTTTCTTCACCTCAGCCTCAGCATCCACTTTTGCTTCAGCATCTCCCACAGTAGCTTCACCATCATCAACTGGAGTTATCTCTGCCATGAATGCCTGTGTGACATTGTCATCATTTTCCAAGTGAACACTCCAGTCATATGAACCTTCTCTAGCAGTAGAGATCAGCGCTCTCGAGTTAGAGTTGTTTGATGCATTCCTGTTGTTTGAACTCTGACTCGAAGTCTCCTGCTTTTGTTTTTGACATTCCCTAGCAAAATGCCCATAACTTTCACAGTTGAAGCATCTCACTTTGGTCTTGTCGAAACCAACCGTCTTTCCTATAAACTTCCTTCCTGTTCGGTTCATAAATCTCTTCACTCTTCTAGTAATCATGGCCATTTGCCACTGCAAATCCATATCTTCAAGATCATCAGGGTCTATCTGATCGTAATCTTCATCTAAAGTGGCAGGATCAGATATCTTCCCCTGAATGTAGTTCTCATAAGACGCAACAAATGAAGCAAGTAGAGCAAGATGCTCTTCAGCAGATTTCACACTCATTGGCATTGACTTAACATCGCTGCTCTGCTTAGAAGCTGATGTTCTCTTGGCTCCTGTTGATCCTCCTGAAGCAGCTACAAAACACACATCACCATCTTCATTCACTGTGACCTGCTCATTCTCACATGAAAGAAAAGCAGTAGCAGAGTCGCTAGAAGCGTTGTGAGATGAAGAAGATGTAAGCCCATTGTAAATCGCTGGATCTTGAACCTGATCATATCCAGTGTCTTTCTTCTTCATACTGAGCTCATAAGCTCTCAGCATACCAACTACTTCTTCAAGCTCTTTTGTCTCATAATCTGCTTCTCCCTTGATCATGAGAGTGTAAATATCCCACTTGGTAGGTAAGGCATCTAGCAGCTTGTCATTTTTTTCAACGTCAGTATAGCACTCTATCTCATAATTATCCATTTCTGACATCAGATGGTAGTATCGAGTGATGATGTCCTCAAGTGACTCATGTTTCATGAACTTGAAAACAGCAAACTGCTTCTTCAGTAGATCAACTTTGTTTTTCTTAACATCTTCATTTCCCGCATATCTTTTCTCTAATGCATCCCACATATCCTTTGAGTTTGTGTACTTCTTGAAAGTATGCTTGATGCTGTCAGGTAAGGACATTTTGATTGCAGCCAAGGCTCTCTTTTCAGCCTCATACATCTTTTTATCAGCATCTTCCATGTTCACATAGGTAGTTCTTCGTGGTCTGCCCTCAAAGTCATGTGTAGGGTTTGTGTACCCATCTTCAATACAAATCCACATTCGTGTGTCTTGATATTCAATGAAGGATTGAAAACGATCCTTCCATGTCAAATAATTCTCCACCTTCATCATCTTAAGTGCCAACCTCATGCTCCATCTTCAAAAGCTCATTCAAAGTAGACATGTTCGACATTTTAAGCGTTACAGACTGTTAAAACCGTACAAAATATCTCCGAAAACAGTGGTTACCAAATTACACCGTTAGAATCGTCTCGAAAAGACGAATCCAATGATATCTAATGTCGAAAACCGTATTCGGGATTTTCCAGAGTCTGTTTTTTTTTTGTCCTAAAAATACGAGGAATGCAACGGTGCAGACGGTTCTGTCAAACGAGCTACTGATCAATTTCTATTTTCGAAAACGTGAATTTTTTGTTACGCTTGCCAGAAAATATTCCACCTTTTTAATTATGCTAATTTCACTAGCCAGTCAAAACTTAATTTCGCTAACCAGTTCAAGGTTATTTCGCTGATCAAGTTCGCTAGACAAATTCGCTGGTCTAATTTCGCTGTTACGACGGCCAGTAAATTCGTCGTGAACCGTAATAATTTCGCTGAGGAAGATTATACGGTTACCAAAGTCGCCTTTGGATTTTAAGTTTGCCGACAAGTTCGCAGATCAGTTAAATTCGCAGGTCCAATTAATTTCGCAGGTCTGTAAATTTGGAAATTCAATCTTCTCGAAAATTTTGATGATTTTCTGTATTCTCCTAACAACTTCTGCAGAATCGAAACAGCAAAATCAGCAACCTTTTCACCCAAATTTGATGAACTTGATGAAGAAACCAAGAACAATCTTCGAATTTTAGCCAAAATTTTTTCCAGAATAAACCAACAAATGTCCTGCAAACCTGCAAATCAGCAAACAAACAAAGCAGAATATCAAAACAGCCAATAAATGTCGAAAATTTTTATCAAAACAGCCAAGAATTTTTATCAAACAAACAGAAAAATTTCGAAAATTTCAAAACCCTAATTTTCAAAAATTCAAAAAACTCCCTGTTTTTGCATAACACAATTCTGAACCGAGCCTTCAAGAGCCTAATGCTCTGATACCAATTGTAGGTCCCCTTGATGTATATGGATCTTTCACAGAATTGTCAATCTAATCAAGAGTGCGGAATCCTCTTGACCAGAATATAGCAGAATGAGTAGAAACAGAAATCAGCAATTCAATTTTCAACCGGGTTTTCTATTGATTATCAAACCAAAGTATTACAATCAATCAAAACCCTAACTCTCTCTCTCAAATTCGTCCAAGCCTAGCTCTCACGAATTCTAATGCCTTTCAAAAACTGTTTTGGCTGATTAACCTAAACCCTAAAGCCTAACCTTGTTTATATAACACAAGGTTGCTACTTGGGCTAGAGTTTCCTACATGGACAAGCCCATTTCGTCCACCCTTGACCCAATGTGGGTTTTGTTAGCCCAAACTCTATAATTTAACTATTACAAAGCTAAACCTGCTAACTGTTTATCGTTTAACTAATTACAAGATATCCAAAGACCAACTCTAAGCTGTTGTCACAAACATGCACCAACACAGCTGCTGAATGCAGAAACTGATTTTGCTGATCTGGGGAGTTTACATGGGCCACGTAAGAGAAGACACTGGGCTACGCGCCCCGCCTAAGCTGAGTTTCAGAAAATGTCAGTTTAGGTCCCTGCATGTCCAAAACTTGTTTTTCGATGCATTTTTGACACGTTTAAGCCCCGTTAACCTCATTTCAAGGCTCTAAAATGAAGTTAAAGTATAGGAAACATGAAACATGCTCAAAAACATCTCGGATGTCGGTTCGTTTGGTCGTACGGTTGCGTTATTCGGGTAATTACGACGGAAATCGTAACGGACGCAAAAACGATCCAAATTGCGCGACGAATGGAATTTTATCATGCCAATCACTAAAATAAAATATTTTAATGATTACATAAATTTTTGGATGTCCGGATATATTCAGAACGTAAGATATGCGCGAAAATGCAAACTTATGCACTTTCTGACGCTTTTAGTCCCTGTTGATCAAATAAGTTTATTTTTGCGCACCAAACACCTCAAAGCCTATTTCTAAGCTATGTAAAGGATATTTAGGGCATGTTTAACTTATGATTATATTCCGGAATGTTCGTTACAGTACGAATCGGCATACTTTCACAGTTTGTCGAAATTAGTCCCTGTAAGCGAATAAACTTGATTTCGACACACCAAACCCTCCAAAACTTATATCTAAGTTATGTAAAGGTTATTTAAGGTATGTTAAGCCTGTGTCACTGTTTCGGAGTGTTTGTCGTGTTAAACTGAATACGTTTACGCACTAGTTCGCGTATAACTTTCCAGAAAGCGATTGAGAGCTCGAAATCGAACGAGAATTGATATGTGCAAATGATACACATATTTATTTAAATCCCAAGTATGAAATACAATATTTCATTGATTTGGTATTTGTTTAATGGCCGTGGAGGCACAGATGTCACATTAGGGTCCTCGAAAAGTTATAGTCTAGGTCAAAGCATTGCTAATAACCTAATTCCTTATAACCATTGGCTCTGATACCAACTCTTCTGTCACACCCCGACCGCGTAAAACAACAAACCGTGGCGGAAATGTCGGGGAGTCGAGCAACAGAATTATTGTTTCACAACCATGGTATTTAAAGTTTCGTTTTATTTATAAACAAAGGGGGATACATTGTCTTAAAACAAAGAAACAAAGAGTACATAACAAAGTTAAACTATTCTAGCTTCATTTTATGTCACTAAGGCACAGGTCCGCCTAAGTGTATCTTGTTCATTCCTATGCACCAGCTCCTAAAAACACATATGAAAATAGGTACGTCAGCATAAAAATGCCTGTGAGATACATAGGTTTTATTAAAATATGATTCATGACTTATAAGTTTAAAGAGAATGTTTAACAAAAAGTAGTCATGAAGTTATAAAAATGTTTTCTTTTATAAATCATACGAAAATCGATAAGTAATCAGATGATATAAAAGAATAATGCATAGACAAGTAAATGACCAAGTAAAAAAATGAGTTTGTATAAAACATGTTGTTTGTAACACAATGTATTGTGAACATATGTTATTTGTGTAAAATGTAATATGTCTAACTTGAAATGGTTTAAATAACGCACGATATGTAATATCATAAAAGCACTTATATATAGGAAGTACCAGCGGCGTATCCACCATGCTTTTATCATATTACACACGTCTCGTTATTTAAATCACTTACCCAAACAAACCACCAAAATGTGTTGTTTAAACCAATGTGAAGATGTTTATGTGTAAACAATGTCTATTGTCAAATGTAAATCATGTAATGTGTAATCAAATGTCATGTATGGCAAGTGAAATGTATCAACTAAACCATAGGTAAAATGCACAAAACAAGGTATTGAAATAAATCATAGTTTAAATCAAAGTTATGTTTTGTAAAATAAATGCATGCTTTACTGATACAAACATCTATGCGGTATTCTAAAAATGCATGCATTCAAGCCTTGCGACTGTGGCGACAAACCCTTAAACAAATTAAAGGTTTATCTAAATTATGTATAACGGATTCAGTCATTCCTTCCATCCAAACAAACCTAGGATTTTAGGAACGGGAGTTGTCAATTCCTATGGTACCACTACTTACTACCGAGCGGCATGGCCAATGTTAATGAACGTATTTTTGTCCCATTTAAACCAACCAAATGTCATACCATATGCAAGCATGTTATGTGAAAATAATGTACTAAGTATGCAATAAATGAACATACATAGCATGAATATGATGTAAAACAATGTGTACATATGCTGAAATGAACATATGAAATAAGTGTGTTTATAAAATCAATGTACTAGCATGTTAATAAAACATACATAGCAAAAACATTGATAAAATCATGTACTATATGTGTACTAATGAACATAGCAAGTATATGTTATGAAATCATGAAAAGCACGAAAGTAACAAGTAGGCACATGTGTTTCACCCCAAAATGTTTAAATAACAGTAAAAGAGGGGACTATGTACTCACTTAAGAATGCTTAGAAGTCTTCGAATAACACCCAAGCAATGTAAGAAGGATCACGGAATCAATCGGCACCTAATATAGGTAACTACGTTAATAAACTGGACCTAGATCGGAGGATCGGACAGAATGAGGTTTTGTAAACCAAATGAGTATAGGAACTCATGTAATATGGTTTAACAACACCTACATTCTAAAACGGAACCTATCCTAAGTGCTTATGACCCGTTATGACCCGTTTAGGTAGCTTATGCTACTTTAACGCGTCATTTGCGCAAAAGCGCAAACGAGTAGCCTAACTAGTCCTATGACAAGTATTATATGCCTTAACATGTTTAATAATCAGTTTACATGGCAAAAGTTAAGTTTTTTTTTTTTTTGGGTAAAGGGATACCCCGGTGATTTTATATATTCACAACCAAATAAAACAAGTAGTAAGGACATACCCTTACTAGTTCATTCATGAGACATGCCTCAAGAACGTGGAACAAAACAAAACACAAACCTCAATCAAATACAACCACTAGACTAAGATCTAGGAAAAGAAACAAAGAAAATCAATCAGCCTCCATCATCAACGACCGAATCTCCATGAATCTCCCAGTTCTCGAGAAGAATCCTCACTTTATTCGTATTTTTGAACTTTAAACCCATCAATCAATATCGGACAATGTCAAAAATCAAAGCACAGATGTTCTCTGGGGGCCGTGCATGATTCTTGAATAAACGATGGTTTCTCTCCTGCCAAATAACATAAGCTGAAGCGGCAACAATTAATCGACAAACAAGGTTGGCAGCGGATTTGGATCTAGCTCGAAGCCGAAGCCATTCCACAATAACACCCCATTTTGCTTCCACATTACCCATACCTGCTTTTGTTCGAACCGTCTCCCAAACCTGAGCCGAAAACTTGCACTCAAAAAATAAATGATCATGCGAGTCAATATTTTCATAGCACAAGAGGCAGCACATCATATTCATGGAATTACTTCTAGTGGCGTTCCATTGAATAATTTTATCTTGAGTCATCAATTTGCGACGCATAATCAGCCACATAAAGAAAGCATGACGAGGAATACACTGCGCAAACCAAACAATACTAGCCCAATCTGTCACACCCCTTTCTATGGCGGAAGCACGAGGTGTGATCATGAAAAGTTCTCATTGCATACGAAGAGTAAACATGCTACATGCTCGTAAAATAACATCAAATACCATGATTTGAAAACATAAGTTTAGCGTTTACATCGCTAGACAGCATAAAACATTGTCTTAAAAGTTTACAACTTTATTTAAAGTTAAACATAAGAGACATCCACGAGCATAAGCAAGACCACGTGCACATCCATCCTAGTTACCTGAAATACATGTGAGTTTTTGGAAAAACGTCAACATAATGTTGGTGTGAATTCATGCAGTTTTGTATTTCATGTTTGTATATTTTGTATGAAAACATAGTTTGTGAGTAAATCAAGTTTTCATATATAAATCCAGTTTCATGTGTACACCACGTACTCATGTATAATTCAATCTTTTCTTGAGTACCCCACGTACTTCAAGTTATACATTAATCCTCTTGAGGACCCCACGTACTTCAAGTTATACATTAATCCTCTTGAGTACCCCACGTACATCAAGTTATATATCAATTTTTGTATGGTATGAATTTTATGTAAATACAGTATTTCTGTAATTATCAGATTGTTAATGGGTTGCAAAGCCATTAACATGTGGCACGTCATAGGAAGTCACCAAACCTAAGGCATTTAATTGGTATATTCTGAGACACAAAAGCACTCCTCGGTTCTCGCCCCGACCGGGAGTGTGGCTGCCAGGCACCCGTTAGATCTAACCTTTTGTTCTGCGGTCTAAGTATGTACACGATTAATGGTGCTTCTGTACCCTATTCGTGACACTATTTCTCATAACGCATCCTACTTGGTTCTCGTTCTCACCAAGCGCGTTTCTTGTTATCATTTCTCATAGCGCCTCATACTTGGTTCTCGTTCTCACCAAGTGCGCTTCTCATATTCTTATATTTCATCACACTTGGTTCTCGTTCTCACCAAGTGTACTTCTTGTATTTATATCATACCAATTATAAATTTTGTACATTTGTACATGTATTTCACCCCCGAAGTTATAAAAACTGAAAACAGTTAAAGAGAAAAGGGGGAGCATGAACTCACAACTTTGCGTTCCTAGCGTCGTAAACTCCACCGGATTTGCTTAATTAACGTCGTAACCTATACGCGTTTTCTTAACGTTAGTCACTAGACTTGCGTCGCACAAGTACAGTCACTCTCCTTTGTATATATTCTTGTGTTAAAAATATTCTATATTTTTAACTACGTATCTTACTTATATTATTTTCTCCAAAAATAAATATAAGTCTTTTATGTTTTGCACTTTGCACCCGAATTATGTATCTTGTATTTTGTATGTGTATTTTTATGTTTATACCCCTCACGAGTATTTAGTGTATTTTTAAGTCTTAATACACTAGCACGTATAACACATACTATATACACTTAGCACAAAAGCTGGTGATAAAATAATATATATTTTTTTTTCTCTCAAAAATATATATACATAATATCCATTTTTATTCTTGAAGAAATCATCATTTCTTATCACCAAAAATTAGGGAAACATTGGTAATACTTTTAAGGGAAAATTTTACAGAATAGTAACAAAGTTTCACCTCTGTTCCACTAAAGTCACTATATCTTTTTTTGTATCTTTAAGGTCATCCAATTTTGATTTAGTGTTCTAATCTTGCGTAATTAGCAGGTTACCAGGTTACAACTATTTAATTTATTTTTTAATCTTATTTTGATTTTGTAATTTACTGTTTTGCCATCCCAATTTAAAAACAAGAGAAAAGAAAAAAACCTATATTAAATCTCATCATTTTTTATTTGAATAACAAAGTAAGTTTAAAACAAAAATATTTACGTGCACCTTCTTCTTAGTTTTACTCTCGTTTTCAAGGCATAGGTAAAAATCCGGCAAACTTTCGCGATTCTCCAATAGCGATTACCGTCAACAAGATCTTGTTAGACTACACCTCGGTCGCCAATCCCCGTCCGGACTTCTTATGGCTTCTACCCAAATCGATTTCATAGTCCATAGATTCCGGCGAGTATCCAAATTTTCCGATCTACTACATAACCCTTTAAAACGCCTCTTAAAGAGCACATTTAGGTTTCTCTATCCCTTACAAAGCTTCGAAAAGCTTTTGGCCTTCAACTGAGCACCGTATCGCCACAACCCAATGCTCCGACGAACTGGTTCATTCGTCAACAAACAAATTACATAAGGAGGGAGGTGGAACGTAGAGGAGAGGGACTACACGTTCTTGTGAAGAAGAAAGGTACATCCTCGCCCAGTTCCTACTTCCTAGTTACTGGCGAAATCTTGTTGCCAGTATACGAAGTCGATGATGAGAAAACAGGCCGGGAAGATTGGGATTAGAAATTAGAAGAAATTGAGATTTATTTGACTTTTTGTTTCTGTTTTGTTTTCCTTTATTTATTTTTGTTTTTTTCTACAATTGAAAGGGTAAAAAGGTAAACACATGATTCACATAATTATTAAAATTTAAAATAAAAAAATTAACCTAGTAACCTACTAATTACACAATATTAGAACACCAAATTAAACTTGAATGATTTCATAGAGACAAAAAAAGATTGAGTGACTTTTATGGAACAAATAGGAAACTTGGTTACTATTTTACAAAGTTACCCCTACTTTTAAATACATTTTTAGGGAATAAGTTTCTCAAAAACTTATATTTTCCTAAGTGTCAAAATTTATAAAAATTTTGACAGAGTTTCCCCTAAAAATGGACGTTTCCCATGTTTTCAAAACATGTGTTTATTTTCTTTTGAATTGTCAACAATCATCAACAACAATTATCAACAATATTCGTCAACAATAATCACTAATTTCATGAACTTGAATATTTACAAAAATGTGTAGTAACTTACTAGCACATTTAGTAAGTCTTGTTATCTTTAAAAATAAGTTTAATTTCTTAAAAACTTTATTTTTAAAGAATATGAAGTTTTACAACTTCTAGTCGGTTTTTACGAAAACTATTTCTTCGTTAAAACTTTTGTTACACAAGTATCCACACTCTTGTTTGTTCACAACAACCACTTTTGTTTGTGTAAGATCCGGTTTAGAACATGTGATTTCTTTTGATGCTTGGTCTTTTGAAAATACCACTTGTAGATACATAGATCTACTAGTTTTAAACACTTTTGTACAAGTTAAAACATTTTTACACAAGTTCATGGTTTATGTGTGGTAGGGTTTCACCTTTTAACCCTTGTTACTTCTAAAATAGCTTTATGTTAAGATCCATGATCTTACCAAACCGGGTTAAACGATGATCCGAGCTACCACATCATAGATCGGGTCTAGATAACCATATATTTCAAATACTACAACTTTTACACAACTTATGTGCTATTAACCACCATTTTTCATGCTTTTAGTAGACTTTTGTGCATCTTTTCGCATTTTAACGAGATTTAACCAACACAAATCCTTTTAACCACTTTAGATAAGTTCAAATATGAGTTTTAAGTGTTATACCTCTAGCTCGAGGCTAGGGAAGAATCTATGCGCAAAAGAGGTGGATAAAAGCAAAGTAGAGAGGTCCTTCGCCTTCCGTTTGCTCCAAGGTTCCTTATACGCGATCCTTATCACTTGTAGATACTTGGAATGTGATGAACAAAATCGAAAATGATGGATGGAGGGTGGGTGGTGCTTGGCCGTAAGCTTATAGTGAGGGAGAGAGAGTGTGTTTTGTTGAGTTGTGATGGAAATGAACATGTTGGACCAAGTCTTGTTCTTAAAGATAATTTTCATGGTCAATAACCAAGGGTCACTATGTCTACTAGATATAAGACAACCAAGATTTTTATAATCTTGCAAGGACAAGGTATGTCCCCTTAGATGGGGATGGTTTTTAAAGGGGGGGGGGGGGTCTTGGTTCAAATCCAACTAAATGGTTAGACACTAGTAAGGTTAATCTAGGTTAGTTAAGTGATTAACCCGGTTAGTTGTGTCGTGTGTTACAATGGGTGTTAGGGTATTCAGGGACCCTAACTGGCTCAGAAAAAGATAAATAATGAAAATAACAATATTTTCATGTTCCGGGTATAGTCCGGTCGTTCGGTTACATACCGATTTGTTAAAGTGCTAAATTACACTTTTTAGTGTCGTTTAAGTACCTTTCTTGTACTCTTTCAATTCCCAACACTTAGGGAAATATTCTGGATGATAAAACGACATTTCCGCATAATATTTATGTGTCTAAATGCTGAATTATTGCTGAATTATATAAATTCTGCACTTAAAGTGCGTTTCGGGTGCTTTTTAGTGCTTATTTTTGCTTCCGGAGAGTATATATATAAACCCTTTTATGTACTCTTGGGTTTTAATGCACTTTTGTCGTCGGACCTACACCTAGGCCTCAATTTTATTGTCTGACTGCTTTCTGCAGTTCCGTTGACACAGTGTGTCTTACCGGTGAGTTTACTATTATTCTGACGCAACGCTCTCGTTTATGCATAAAGCAATATTTTGTAGTATACCACATGCATGAGTTCACTTGTTTAATCATGTGTTCAGACATTGCTGACAATTAAACTCATAATTGCAGTCATTAAGCAATAATTAATGTGTATGGAAATTACCGGTTTGGGACAGTTGTCACAGTCTCCCCCCGTTAAAAGAATTTCGTCCCGAAATTCAGACTGAACTCACTCTCGCTGGAGTCTTCTTGAATAGGTGGGGATACTTTCTCTTGAACTGGTCTTCACGTTCCCATGTGTACTCGGGTCCGTGCTTAGAGCTCCAACGTACTTTGACAAGCTTCACACTGCTCCTCCTGGTCTTGTTGACCTTCCAGTCGGTAACCTCAACGGGTCGCTCTGTAAATCGGAGGGCTTCATCAATATGCACTTCATCCATCGGGATGATCACGTTCTCTTGTGTTGGACTCTTCTTAAGGTTGGATACATGAAACGTATCATGTACTCCATTAAGTTCTTCCGGTAACTCCAACTTGTATGCCACGGTACTAATTCTCTTCAAAATTCTGAATGGTCCGATGTATCGTGGATTCAGCTTTCCACGCTTTCCAAACCTGACTACGCCCTTCCATGGTGAGACTTTTAACAACACTTTGTCTCCCACCTTGAAATCTACCGATTTTCTATTTGGATCAGCGTAGCTCTTTTGTCGCTCTCGAGCCGCCTTAATGCGCTCTCGGATCTGCGCAATCTTGTCGGTTGTCTCTTGTACAAGTTCAGGACCAACCATACGTTTATCTCCGGCATCTGCCCAACATAAGGGCGATCGGCATTTGCGGCCATACAGAGCTTCGAACGGCGCGGCTTTTATGCTCGTATGATAACTGTTATTGTAGGAAAACTCAACTAAAGGTAGATGAGTATCCCAGCTGCCGCCTAGATCCATGACACATGCGCGAAGCATATCTTCTAATGTTTGTATAGTCCGTTCGCTCTGGCCGTCTGTTTGCGGATGGAATGCCGTGCTCAGATCTAACTGAGATCCAAAAGCTTCCTGAAATGATTGCCAGATTCTTGAGACAAAGCGTCCATCTCTGTCTGAAATGATTGAGATTGGCACTCCATGTCGTGCCACAATTTCCCTTAAGTATATTTCAGCAAGCTTTCCAGTGCTGTCTTTTTCTCGGATCGGTAGGAAGTGCGCAGACTTCGTTAATCGATCAACTATTACCCATATCATATCGTGCCCTCTCGGGGTCCTGGGTAATTTCGTTATGAAGTCCATCGAGATTTGTTCCCACTTCCATACGGGAATCTCTGGTTGTTGTAGTAGGCCAGACGGTTTCTGATATTCGGCCTTAACCTTAGCACAGGTTAGGCATTTTCCAACATAGACAGCAACGTCTCTTTTGAGTCTCGGCCACCAATAGTACCCTTTCAAGTCTTGATACATCTTGTCCGATCCTGGATGGATCGAATATCTCGATTTGTGGGCTTCATTAAGGATGACTTCTCTTATGCCACCATAGAGTGGAACCCAGATACGCTTCTTGAAGTATAAGGCTCCCTCTTCATTTGGCACCATGTATTTCAATGCACCCCGGAGGTATTCAGCTTTACGATTCTCTTCTTTAAGAGCTTCTTGTTGTGCATCTCGAATGCGTGCAGTGAGGTTCGTTCGAATCGTCATTTCCAATGCTCGAACCCTTAGGGTCTTAACCCTTTCTTTTCGGCTCAACGCGTCTGCTACAACATTCGCCTTTCCAGGATGGTACTTAATTTCACAGTCATAATCGTTCAGCAGCTCGACCCAACGTCGCTGGCGCATATTCAATTCCTTCTGATCAAATATGTGTTGTAAGCTTTTGTGATCTGTGAAGATTGTACATCGAGTACCATATAAATAATGTCGCCAAATCTTTAAGGCGAATACCACTGCACCCAGCTCCAGGTCGTGAGTGGTATAATTTCTCTCGTGAACCTTCAGTTGTCTTGAAGCATAAGCGATGACTTTTTGGCGTTGCATGAGCACGCAACCCAAGCCTAGTCGTGAGGCGTCGCAGTATACCACGAAGTCTTCAGTACCTTCGGGTAACGATAGTATCGGTGCATCGCAGAGCTTGTTCTTAAGTAGCTGAAAGGCTTCTTCTTGTTTGTGACCCCAGTCGTATTTCTTGTCCTTCTGAGTAAGGGTCGTTAGCGGTTGAGCTATTTTTGAGAAATTCTCGATGAATCGCCGATAATAGCCCGCTAAGCCCAAAAATTGTCGAACTTCAGTTGGGGTCTTGGGAGCTTCCCAATTCTTTATTGCTTCAATTTTGGATGGGTCTACATGAATGCCCTTCTCATTCACCACGTGACCAAGAAATTGTACTTCGCGAATCCAGAATTCGCATTTGGAGAACTTTGCATAAAGCTTCTCTTTCTTCAGTAGTTCCAAGATGGTTCTGAGATGTTGCTCATGTTCTTCTTTTGTTCGCGAGTAAATCAGGATATCATCGATAAATACAATCACGAATTTATCGAGATATGGTTTGCATACGCGGTTCATCAGGTCCATAAAGACCGCTGGCGCGTTTGTCAATCCAAACGGCATCACAAGAAATTCATAGTGCCCATAGCGCGTTCTGAATGCAGTTTTCGGCACACTTTCATCTTGGATTCTCAGCTGATGGTATCCAGATCGAAGGTCGATCTTGGAATAGTAGCTTGATCCTTGCAGTTGATCAAATAAGTCATCAATCCTCGGTAGTGGATACCGATTCTTGATAGTGAGCTTGTTTAGTTCCCTGTAATCGATACACATCCGTAGTGATCCATCCTTCTTCTTCACGAATAATACCGGAGCTCCCCAAGGTGAGAAGCTTGGCCTTATGAATCCTTTATCCAACAACTCCTGGAGTTGTGTAGATAATTCTTGCATTTCGGATGGAGCAAGTCGATAGGGTGCCTTGGCTACAGGAGCAGCTCCCGGAACCAAGTCTATATGAAATTCGACTTGTCGTTGCGGAGGTAGTCCTGGCAGATCTTCAGGGAACACATCAGGAAATTCCTTCACCACAGGAATGTCTTCGAGTTTTGGCTCCACAGTCTTCGTATCTACAACGTGTGCTAGGAAAGCAACACATCCTTTCCTTAAGCACTTATGTGCCTTCATACAACTGATGATTCGAAGAGGCGCGTTTCGTTTTTCTCCATGCACGATGAGAGTTTCACCATTCGCTAAAGGGATGCGAATGATTTTCTCATGACAAATAACTTCAGCTTTGTTCTTGGACAACCAGTCCATTCCGACTACTACATCGAAGCTACCCAATTGAATAGGTAAGAGATCGATGCTAAAATTTCGTTCGCCAAGTTCCAGTGTACAGCCTCTAACAACTTCGCTCGATTCAACGAGTTTACCATTGGCTAGTTCTATGGAATAAGGAATTTCTAATCTACTAGATTCTATTCCGAGTATACGTTTAAATTCCACAGACATGAAGCTATAATTGGCGCCAGTGTCAAATAATATGGATGCGAAGTGATTGTTAACGAGAAACGTACCGGTGACCACGTTAGGGTCCTCGCGTGCGTCTCTTGCTCCAATCACAAATGCTCGAGCTGGAGCATTGTTTCTCTCTGGGCAGTTCTTCATGAAATGATCATTGCTTCCACACTTGAAGCATCCTTGGTTCTGCCCTTTCCCGTTACCATTCTTGTTACCAGCACCGTTTCCATTATGGTTCTTTCCTTTTCCCCAACAGTCTTCTGTTTGATGACCCAATTTACCACATTTGTCGCACCTTGGAATGCGACAAGCTCCATCATGATGATACTTACATTTTTGGCATCTAGGCATGGAGCCTTGGTATGCTTTGGTTGCAGGGGTCTTCGCCTCCTGAGGCAGGTTAGTGTCACGCTTCTTGCTGAAACCCTTGTTGTTACGAGTTGCTTGGTTCAAACTTGTATGCTTTCTCTTTTTGTCACCGGACGACTCAGCATGCGTCTCGGTCTTCTCAGCAGGGTTCAATGATAGCTTCTTCATACGAACACAATCTTCAGTGAGGCTGACAGCCAGAGTTACAGCCTCAGTGATCGTTTGAGGTTTGGCCGACGTCACCATGCCACGAAACTCTGAGGCCAGTCCCCAAATGTAGCGTTCCACACGCTTAAATTCAGGAGTCACCATGTAGGGAAGCACTCTTGACAGATCGTGGAACCTTCGAGTGTAACCATTGATGTCAGCACCTTCCATAGTCAAGTGCCAGAACTCTGTCTCCAGCCTTTGGAGTTCGGCACGAGAGCAGTACTTCTCTCTCATTCTTTCCTTCAGTTCATCCCAAGTTAGGCCATAAGCGGCATCATCACCCAAAGTTTGGGCTTGCAGGTTCCACCAAGTCAGAGCTTCATCGACAAACAACCCAGTAGCAAAGGTGACTTGTTGATCCGCGGTACACTTGCTCATGCGGAAAGTAGCTTCAGTCTTCTCCGTCCAGCGCACAAATGCTACTGCGCCTCCTGTGCCATCATAGTTCATCGGCTTGCAGTCGAGGAATTGCTTGAAAGTGCAGCCTAGAATTGATTCAACCAATTCATATGTGAGCAATCGAAGAAATAATGAAACAAATACCGTTCATAAATCTCCTCATGCTTAGCACAGTGTCTTAAGGTTACCTTGAGCTGCATTGCCTCCAGACGAATCTCCATTCCCATTACGCCTAGCGTTGCTTGGCCCTCCACTGTCTTGAGTTCGGTTCGCCTCGTACTGGGCGATAGCAGCGGAGATCCTTTCCTCCAGTAGAGCGTTCAGCTCCTCAGCAGTTCTTGGCAGTAGGGGAGGAGGAGGTTGGTCGTCATTGCGAGCATTCACAGTTTTCCTGGGTGCCATGTTCTGACAGAACATAACACAACAGGGTTAGGCATTTGTTTGATATCGTCCTACTAGGCAGTAGTAGTATAGATATATTCACAGGTATATATCACATAAGAGACATCAAACAATTATTACTCTAGCAGAGTACTTAGTAGGCTTGCACTGAGGGAATCCACACGTGACAAGACTTGCTGTGGTTTCTGTGCACTGAATTCCATAATTATGTATGCATCCATAATTACGTAACTCCTTGCACAGTCCGCACAGTTCGTTTCATCCTCGTATTTCTTCCTTCAGGTAGGCCATTGCTTTCAGGTAAAGTCACGTATACTTGTGACATTCTACTTCTAGTACATGCTAATTATCACACATAATTGCAGGAAATTTCTAGTCAACGACAAGTGCTACTCAAGTGCACTCTAAGTCTCGTAGTGTCTTTTCTAGACTCATGTAGACAGTCTCAGGCGGTGGATGTCGCGGGACGTTTTATGCAATGAAAACTCTTTGAAAATTGTTTTCGTGAATGGATCCTAGAGATTGTAGACTAGACTCGAGAAGGAATCCTGGTTCACTACAATCGCAGCTCTGATACCAATCTGTCACACCCCTTTCTATGGCGGAAGCACGAGGTGTGATCATGAAAGGTTCTCATTGCATACGAAGGGTAAACATGCTACATGCTCGTAAAATAACATCAAATACCATGATTTGAAAACATAAGTTTAGCGTTTACATCGCTAGACAGCATAAAACATTGTCTTAAAAGTTTACAACTTTATTTAAAGTTAAACATAAGAGACATCCACGAGCATAAGCAAGACCACGCGCACATCCATCCTAGTTACCTGAAATACATGTGAGTTTTTGGAAAAACGTCAACATAATGTTGGTGTGAATTCATGCAGTTTTGTATTTCATGTTTGTATATTTTGTATGAAAACATAGTTTGTGAGTAAATCAAGTTTTCATATATAAATCCAGTTTCATGTGTACACCACGTACTCATGTATAATTCAATCTTTTCTTGAGTACCCCACGTACTTCAAGTTATACATTAATCCTCTTGAGTACCCCACGTACTTCAAGTTATATATCAATTTTTGTATGGTATGAATTTTATGTAAATACAGTATTTCTGTAATTATCAGATTGTTAATGGGTTGCAAAGCCATTAACATGTGGCACGTCATAGGAAGTCACCAAACCTAAGGCATTTAATTGGTATATTCTGAGACACAAAAGCACTCCTCGGTTCTCGCCCCGACCGGGAGTGTGGCTGCCAGGCACCCGTTAGATCTAACCTTTTGTTCTGCGGTCTAAGTATGTACACGATTAATGGTGCTTCTGTACCCTATTCGTGACACTATTTCTCATAACGCATCCTACTTGGTTCTCGTTCTCACCAAGCGCGTTTCTTGTTATCATTTCTCATAGCGCCTCATACTTGGTTCTCGTTCTCACCAAGTGCGCTTCTCATATTCTTATATTTCATCACACTTGGTTCTCGTTCTCACCAAGTGTACTTCTTGTATTCTTATATTTCGTCACACTTGGTTCTCGTTCTCACCAAGTGTACTTCTTGTATTTATATCATACCAATTATAAATTTTGTACATTTGTACATGTATTTCACCCCCGAAGTTATAAAAACTGAAAACAGTTAAAGAGAAAAGGGGGAGCATGAACTCACAACTTTGCATTCCTAGCGTCGTAAACTCCACCGGATTTGCTTAATTAACGTCGTAACCTATACGCGTTTTCTTAACGTTAGTCACTAGACTTGCGTCGCACAAGTACAGTCACTCTCCTTTGTATATATTCTTGTGTTAAAAATATTCTATATTTTTAACTACGTATCTTACTTATATTATTTTCTCCAAAAATAAATATAAGTCTTTTATGTTTTGCACTTTGCACCCGAATTATGTATCTTGTATTTTGTATGTGTATTTTTATGTTTATACCCCTCACGAGTATTTAGTGTATTTTTAAGTCTTAATACACTAGCACGTATTACACATACTATATACACTTAGCACAAAAGCTGGTGATAAAATAATATATATATTTTTTTTCTCTCAAAAATATATATACATAATATCCATTTTTATTCTTGAAGAAATCTTCATTTCTTATCACCAAAAATTAGGGAAACCTTGGTAATACTTTTAAATACATTTTTAGGGAATAAGTTTCTCAAAAACTATATTTTCCTAAGTGTCAAAATTTATAAAAATTTTGACAGAGTTTCCCCTAAAAATGGACGTTTCCCATGTTTTCAAAACATGTGTTTATTTTCTTTTGAATTGTCAACAATCATCAACAACAATTATCAACAATATTCGTCAACAATAATCACTAATTTCATGAACTTGAATATTTACAAAAATGTGTAGTAACTTACTAGCACATTTAGTAAGTCTTGTTATCTTTAAAAATAAGTTTAATTTCTTAAAAACTTTATTTTTAAAGAATATGAAGTTTTACAACTTCTAGTCGGTTTTTACGAAAACAATTTCTTCGTTAAAACTTTTGTTACACAAGTATCCACACTCTTGTTTGTTCACAAAAACCACTTTTGTTTGTGTAAGATCCGGTTTAGAACATGTGATTTCTTTTGATGCTTGGTCTTTTGAAAATACCACTTGTAGATACATAGATCTACTAGTTTTAAACACTTTTGTACAAGTTAAAACATTTTTACACAAGTTCATGGTTTATGTGTGGTAGGGTTTCACCTTTTAACCCTTGTTACTTCTAAAATAGCTTTATGTTAAGATCCATGATCTTACCAAACCGGGTTAAACGATGATCCGAGCTACCACATCATAGATCGGGTCTAGATAACCATATATTTCAAATACTACAACTTTTACACAACTTATGTGCTATTAACCACCATTTTTCATGCTTTTAGTAGACTTTTGTGCATCTTTTCGCATTTTAACGAGATTTAACCAACACAAATCCTTTTAACCACTTTAGATAAGTTCAAATATGAGTTTTAAGTGTTATACCTCTAGCTCGAGGCTAGGGAAGAATCTATGCGCAAAAGAGGTGGATAAAAGCAAAGTAGAGAGGTCCTTCGCCTTCCGTTTGCTCCAAGGTTCCTTATACGCGATCCTTATCACTTGTAGATACTTGGAATGTGATGAACAAAATCGAAAATGATGGATGGAGGGTGGGTGGTGCTTGGCCGTAAGCTTATAGTGAGGGAGAGAGAGTGTGTTTTGTTGAGTTGTGATGGAAATGAACATGTTGGACCAAGTCTTGTTCTTAAAGATAATTTTCATGGTCAATAACCAAGGGTCACTATGTCTACTAGATATAAGACAACCAAGATTTTTATAATCTTGCAAGGACAAGGTATGTCCCCTTAGATGGGGATGGTTTTTAAAGGGGGGGGGGGTCTTGGTTCAAATCCAACTAAATGGTTAGACACTAGTAAGGTTAATCTAGGTTAGTTAAGTGATTAACCCGGTTAGTTGTGTCGTGTGTTACAATGGGTGTTAGGGTATTCAGGGACCCTAACTGGCTCAGAAAAAGATAAATAATGAAAATAACAATATTTTCATGTTCCGGGTATAGTCCGGTCGTTCGGTTACATACCGATTTGTTAAAGTGCTAAATTACACTTTTTAGTGTCGTTTAAGTACCTTTCTTGTACTCTTTCAATTCCCAACACTTAGGGAAATATTCTGGATGATAAAACGACATTTCCGCATAATATTTATGTGTCTAAATGCTGAATTATTGCTGAATTATATAAATTCTGCACTTAAAGTGCGTTTCGGGTGCTTTTTAGTGCTTATTTTTGCTTCCGGAGAGTATATATATAAACCCTTTTATGTACTCTTGGGTTTTAATGCACTTTTGTCGTCGGACCTACACCTAGGCCTCAATTTTATTATCTGACTGCTTTCTGCAGTTCCGTTGACATAGTGTGTCTTACCGGTGAGTTTACTATTATTCTGACGCAACGCTCTCGTTTATGCATAAAGCAATATTTTGTAGTATACCACATGCATGAGTTCACTTGTTTAATCATGTGTTCAGACATTGCTGACAATTAAACTCATAATTGCAGTCATTAAGCAATAATTAATGTGTACGGAAATTACCGGTTTGGGCCAGTTGTCACACAATCCACCTCTGGATCACTAGCTCTGATAGAATTCCAGACTCCTAAAGAAGAGTAATCACTGCAATCATCTCCATCTTTCCAAAACAGTCGATCTTGGACATTAACATCCCTTTGTATCTGATCAAGTTAAATAAGAACTGGATAAGTGTCACGCCATTTATCAGGCCAAATCCACGAACCATTAAATGACATATCGGCTACGGTTGCTTGAAGAGAAAACCCCTCTCTCGTGATAACCCTAGTCGAAAGGAAAGAACTCAAAGGACTAATGGCACTCCAATTGTCATGCCAAGCTGATGTGCCTCTACCGTCACCAATTTTTGACCAAAAATAACCTCTAACCAGGGGCCGAAGTTGTAAGAGTTTCCTCCAGCTCCAACAGCAGTTCGGAATAGCTCTACAATCTCAGAAGTTGCGACCCTTTAACCTGTACGAATGAATCCAAGCTACCCATAGCGACTCACGCCTTGTTAGAATGCTCCATACATGCGAAACCATTAGAGCCTTATTGACGTCACCAATCCGTCGAATACCCAACTCTCCTTCAAGCTTAGGAACACAAATGGATTTCCAAGAAACTTTTGCCTTCCCACGCTGAAAAGAACCTTGAGACCAAAGGAAATTCCGCATTTTAGCTTCTAGATCATGAATAATCCGAGCAGGTAAGATGAAAACCGATGACCAATAAACATGCATAGCAGACAACACCGAAATAATAAGCTGTAATCTACCCGCAAAGGACAGAAGCTTGTTCTTCCAGTTATGAATCCGCTGATCCAACCGTTCAACCAGGATACTACAATCCTTATAAAGGAGCCGAGAAGACTCAAGTGGTACACCCAAGTAACGCATAGGAAGTTTCCCCTCCACAAAGGGAATAGTACTCAGAATAGCCATTTTAACATGATCCGGAACATTACAAAAGAAACCCGTACTCTTCTGAGGGCTAGGAACCAAACCCGACATATTAGAGAAATCCCTAAGAGAATTCATAACACATCGAGCCGAATCCACATCTCCTCTAGCAAAAAGAAATAGGTCATCCGCAAAACACAAATTAACAATCTTTTGCTTTTCACACTTATTATGGAACCTGAATGAGGAGTCAATCCTAATCTTATGCTGAAGAATACAGGATAGAACTTCCATAACAAGAGTAAACTGATACGGGGATAGAGGATCACCCTGCCTTAAGCCCCGTTTACCATTAAAAAACCCATAGACATTACCATTGATACATAATGAGTATGAAGTAGTAGACACACATACCATGATCCAGTCCACCATAACACAATGAAAGCCGAATCCCACCAGAACTTGTTTAAGGAAACCCCAGTCTACTGTGTTATACGCTTTCTGAATATCAACCTTAAACGCACATCTCGGAGGGCCAAAATTCCTATGATAGTTGTGCATTAGTTCCTGAGTAAGCAAAATATTATCCGAAATCTTCCGGCCCGAGACAAAAGCAGATTGATTAATACTAACAATCCCACTTAGAGCAACTTTTATTCGATCCACTAACACCTTACTAATGCATTTATATATGACGTTACAACAAGAGATCGGCCGGTAGTCAGTGACTCTCTCAGGAGTCGTGATCTTCGGAACCAGAGCAAGAAGAGTATGATTTAATTGTTTCAAAAGCTTCCCCTTGTTGAAAAAATCAAGAACCGCATTCGAAATATCACTACCCACAATATCCCATGCATTCTTAAAAAAGGCAGCCGTAAATCCATCAGGCCCCGGAGCTTTATCATTGCCAATAGCAAACATAGCTGACTTTATTTCTTCAATTGTAACAGGCCGCACAATGTTATTAGCCACTTCCGTATCTAACTTTTTAGTAAACAGCTCAGGGGACGGAGCTAACGAGACCTGACCAAGACATCCCAAAAAATTCTCATAATGATTGACTAAGGCATCAGGAACATTATCACCCTCATGAGACACACCATTTGCATCAGTAATAATATCTATACGGCCACGATGATTCCTACTCTTCAGCGACATGTGGAAGTAAGCAGAATTCGAATCACCTGCCCGCAACCAATCCACTTTAGATTTTTGCTTCAAGAACCTCTCTTCATCAAGACACGCCTCCTTGAACTCACACAAAACTTTAGTTTCTTGAATCCTTAGCTCTTCATTTGTCGGATCCTGATCAATACCCTTCTGTAGAGCTTCAAGATTACCACGGAGGTCCTTAACTTTACCTATCATACAACTAAGTAAACTATGTTAAAAATGAAGTTATGCGTAAAAAGGGCATTTTGGTCATTTTTCCTAAGGCATACAATTGCCTATCATACAACTAAGTAAACTATGTGACCATAAGGTATAACCTCGGAAGGTTATTCCCTATACAACTATGGTCACAAATATGTTTGGTCGGATCCTAATGATCGACCAAATGGGTCGGGTTCGAAAGTCTAAGCGGTTGTTTAGACCGCTTATCTTACGACCCTATATAAGCACTAAACTAAAAGTGATGAGTTAAACATGTTAAAATATGTTTAACAAAGTTAGAAAACAAGTTTGATATCAAAACAAAGGGTTTTGATACCCAAGAATAGTTTGGTTGCAAAATACGCATGAATACGCATTTTGACCGAAACTATGACTCGTCACTACGCCTAATCAACGTGGTAATCAGTAGGTATAGTCACATGGGACTATAACCATCATGATTACGTTCACATTGCGAAGTTCAAACGAACTTCGTGTTGACCAAAAATAGGTCAAAGAAGAAAGTCAAACACTGTTTGACTTTCATGCTTGAAATACATGAACAAGCATGAAGGAAACTTACAAAAGGTCCAAGCTATGAAGATTTGAACTCAAAATACTTAGGTATGAAGCTTGAGAGCTTCAACTTAGAGCAAAATGAGAACAAAGGTGTGAAGAAGATGAAGTGAAAATGGTGGGTTTATATAGAGTTTGAAGAACCGTTAGGATTGTTTCTCGATAATTGAGCTTCGATCTGGATGGTACACGTAAGGCACATGGTTTTGGAATACTAGGGGTGCCCAAAAACCATCACACGGTATTGCAAAAGTTACAATAAAGACCCTAAACTTCAAGTTAAAGGCTGAAAATAACCCTTCTGTTGCTGAAACATGTTTTATGCACAGATAGGGTGGTGGCGTGCCACCACAGCAAGCCCAGATAGTGGTGGCGTGACGCCACCACATGCCCAGTTTCAGAAAGTTTCGAATATTGACAGTTTTGGTCCGTGCAACACTATTAAGCCATTTTTGACGCGTTTAAACCCCGTTAACCCATTTTCAAGGCTCTACAAAGATGTTAAAGCATAGGGAACATGAAATATGCACAAAAACATCTCGGATGTCGGTTCGTTTGGTCGTACGGTTGTGTTATTCGGTTAATTACGACGAAAACTCGAACGGACGCAAAAACGATCCAAATTAAGCGACGAATGGTATTTTTGCATCCCAATCATTAAAATAAGATATTCTAATGATTACAAAAATTTTTGGGGTGTCCGGATATGTTCAGAACGTAAGATATGCGAGAAAATGCAAACTTATGCACTTTTGATGCTTTTAGTCCCTATTGATCAAAAAGTTTATTTTCGCATACCAAACCCCTCAAAGCCTATTTCTAAGCTATGTAAAGGATATTTAGGTTATGTTTAACTTATGATCATGTTCCGGAATGTTCGTTACGGTACAAATTGGCATCATTTCGCAGTTTGACGTAAATAGTCCCTGCGATCGAATAAACTTGATTTTGCCACACCAAAGCCTTCAAAACTTATTTCTAAGTTATGTAAAGGTTATTTAAGGTATGTTAAGCATATATTGATGTTTCAGAGTGTTTTTCGTGTTAAACTAATTGCGTTTACGCATCAGTTTGCGTATAACTTTCCAGAAAACAATGTAGAGTTTGAAATTGAACAAAAATCAAAACATGCAGAATGTCAAACATAAATAAACAAACATTGGGGTCAAATCACATTTTTTTATTGATAATTGAACTATTCAGAGTTTGTACAATGATTACAAGTGTAGATGTCACAAGTTTGTTTTGCAAGGAACACGGTTCCTTGATCGTCGGTATCGTATGGGATATGTCGTTCATACATGTAACCACATTTGTACATCGTAATGTAAATAAAAGATTTATTTATAAACCAAAAACAACTATTTCATAGAACTTGATAGCAAAAGAAAATAATACATAAGGTTCGATTGTTTCTAAACAGCATCGTCTTCCAGTCAGCCGAATGCTCATCCTTGTGCTGGATTTGCATTAGCAAGTTTTGGGCAATTGTTTCGGAAATGGCCCATCTCGCCACAATTAGAGAAAGAACCTGGTGGAAAACGAGCTTGAGCAGGATTGTTGTCAGCTTGATTTGGTGCAGCTGCAACTCGACAAACCCTAGCTGTATGACCAGTAAGTCCACAATTTAGGCATTTGCGGCATTTCACAATGGCATGATGATGAAGGTTACATTGGTTGCACATAGGTGCAGTCCAATTGTATGGCTTCTTAGCAGGGGGTTGAGCTGGTTGGTTAGGGATAACTTGATCATTTTGAGCAACCACGGTGAAGTTTTGGGAAGCCTTACGCTTCTTTGACTTCTTAGAGGATTCAGTCTGCTTATCATTTGGTTTCGCTTCATCGGTGGGTTTCTTGTCGCCTTTTCGGAAAAGTTTACCTTTCCTGATCTGAGATTCAATGAGGGTAGAGTAGGGATGAGCAAGTGGTATCCAATACCGATCCCATCCCGATCCCGATCCCGAGAATACCATACCGAAGGGGTTTCGGTACCGGTATCGGTATCCACTTTTAGGTATTTGTCGGTATCGGTACGGTATGGTATCGGTATAATACCGCATTTTACCCTCAAAATACCGATACCGTACCAAACCGACGTATTTTGGTATCGGTATCGGTACCCATTTTTCACAAAAATCGGGATCGGGATTTGTCGGTATCGGGACGGTATGGTACCGGGATCGGTATTTGCCCATGCCTAGGGTAGAGGATAGCTCAATGGCCTGTCTAACTGTAGTAGGGTTGCTACCAGTAATAATGTCTTGTACTGAGTCATGTGACACCCGGCTTTTCAGGTCTTATCGTACAATTGTAACACGTGTTGTGAATAGATAAAAGGCCATATTTGACTAATTATGATGTTTAAATGTGAAATTTAATGTGTTGGTAAATTTAAACTTTGGTAAAAATTATGTTGGCAACAGTAAGATAAACGCTTATCGAGTAACGAGTAAAATGCAAAACGAACATCGGTGACCACCCGATCAGTGTTAAGATCCTAAAAAATAGTCTTTTATGATTAAAATAATAATTTCAATCATATTCGTGAGGAAAAATAAATTAAAACGCTAAGAAACTCTATTTTTCGAGTTTAAGCGCGTACCGCGCGATGCAACGCGTATACCGACAGAATACTGTCAATACAGCCTGTCAAGGCAACTGATAATCATTTTAATAATAATTTGATGAGTTTATTACTATAGAATGGTAAAAATAAATTAAAACGCTTAAATTCTTATTTTTGCGATTTTAAGCGCGTACCACGCAGCACAGCGCGCATACTACCAAATACCGGCAACGTAGCCAGTCCAGGCAAACAAAATATTGTTTAATAATATTTTGGTGAGTTTATTTTTATAGAGTGCTAAAAATAATTTAAAACGCACTAAGACGGGATTAAAACGCTAGATAAAATACCCGGTATCCAGTAAAATATCAGTTTAAAGCCTAGAATGTATATGTGTATATATATATATATATGTGTGTGTGTGTGTGTGTGTGTGTATGGGGTGTGTAAGAGAGAGAAACTCTTGTTGGCAGCCATGTAATATAGTTACTCTCTCTCTCTCCTCTAGTTATTGGACCAAAAAGGGGTGGAGATGATTATCTCTCCCATTACCCCATATATTCACATTTTCAAGACTAAAATTTATAACTCATCTACTCCTCTCTCTCTCTCTACAAGAATTCAGCCAAACACACCCTTACTGTAACATCTGTGCTTATAATCATTGTGAACAGTTCAGTTATCAATAAAACAATGTTATTTGATCCCAATGTTTGTTTGGTTATGTTTTACATTTTTCATGTTTTGACTTTTATGTAATTTCAAACTCTATATCACTTTCTGGAGAGTTATACACAAACTGGTGCGTTAACATAATCAGTTTAATGTGACAAATACTCCGGAACATCAACATATACTTAACATACCTTAAATAACCTTTACATAACTTAGAAATAAGTTTTGAAGGCTTTGGTATGGCAAAAACAAGTTAATTCGCTTACAGGGACTAAACTTGACAAACTGCGAAAGTATGCCAATTTGAACTGTAACGAACATTCCGAAACATGACCATAAGTTAAACATACCATAAATATCCTTTACATAGCTTAAGAATAGGCTTTGACGGGTTCGGTGTGCTAAAATAAACTTTTGGGTCATTCAGGGACTAAAAGTGTCAAAAAGTGCATAAGTTTGCATTTTCGCGCATAACTTACGTTCTGAATACATCCGGACATCCAAAAATTTATGTAAGCACTAAAATATTTTATTTTAGTGTTGGGCATAAGAAAAATCCATTCGTCACGCCATTTGGATCGTTTTTCGCGCTTATGCGCATTCTGTCGTAATTAAGCGAACATCGCGATCGTACGACCAAACGAACCAACATCCGGCATATTTTTGAGCACATTTTAAGTTCCCTATACTTTAACTCCATTTTAGAGCTTTGAAATGGGGTTAACGGGCCTTAAACGTGTCAGAAATGGCCTTAAAACTCAACAGGGACCAAAACTGCCATTTCTGCAAAGTCACTGGCTTACGGACCGTAAGCCATACCCTTACGGTCCGTAAGGGGTCTTCAGACAGCAGAACTTCAGAAACATTGGATCTGGTCCATTTCTCTTGTTGCACATGGTATTTTTCAATACTATGGGCTTGTTTGATGTGCACATGGTATTACAATACCATAGGTGCAAGTGTATGGCCAAGATTGAAGCACGGTTTCCTAGAAACGATCCTAAAGGCTAACCGAACACTATAAATACCCCATGCCATCCATTGCAAAACCCACAAGAATTTTGATCTTAGAAACTCTAAGTTGAAACCATTGTTTCATACCTGAGATTCTTGGATCGAGATTAGCATTCGGGGACCCTTCGTAAGTATTCTTTCGTTCTTTTCTTTCTTTTATTGCTTTTCGAGTCCGAAAGTCAAACTTTGTTTGAATTTCTGCGTTGACCAGTTATGGTCAATGCGAAGTTCGTTTGAACTTCGCAACGTGATTGTAATCACGATGGTTATAGTCCCTTGGGACTATGCCTACTGATTACCACGTTGTCTAGGGTCGTAAGGGTAAGCGATCTAATAAATCGCTTATACGTTCGAACCCGACCCATTTGGTCGATCATTAGGATCCGACCAAATACCTAAGGTGACCATAGTAGATAGGGAATAACCTTCCGAGGTTATACCTTATGGTCGCTTCATTAAGTAGTTGTATGATAGGTAGTTTATATGCCTTAGGTAAATTACCAGAATACCCTTTTCATGTATAATTGGTAATTAAGCATATGTAACCTAAACCTTTGTCACATAACTGATTATGTAACATGTTTAGGCATATAATACTTGTCATAGGACTAGTTAGGCGGTCCGAACGCGTTTCACGCGAACGATGCGTTAAAGTAGCATAAGCTACCTAAACGGGTCGTAATGGGTCGTAAGCACTTATGTTAGGTTTCATTTAGTATGTAGGCTTTGTTAAACCATATTACACGAGTCTCTACACTCGTTTGGTTTACGAACCCTCATTCTATCCGATCCTCCGATTTAGGTCCGGTCTATTAACTTAGTTACCTATATTAGGTGCCGTTTGATTCCGTGATCTCTATCATTGTTTGGTTGTCACTCCAGGACTACTGAGTAATCTCAAGTGAGTACATAGACCCCTCTTTTACTGTTTTCCAAACTGTTTTGGGGTGAAACACATGTGCCTACTTGTTACTTTCGTGCTTTCCTGTTTTCACATCATATACCTGCTATGTTTGTTAGTACATTATAGTACATGATTTCATTACATTTCATGCTATGTATGTCCATTGTGTGCATACTTAGTACATTGTTTTACATTACATTTCTGCCATGTATGTTGACTGATAACATGCTAGCACATTGATTTACATGACTTTTCTGCTTTGTATGTTAACTTAGCATACTTAGTACATTGTTTTCATATGACATGCATACAATTGCTATAACATTTGGTTTGCACAAACGGGTCTTTATTACGTTCATTAACATTTGCTACGCCGCTCGGTAGTAAGTAGTGGTACCATAGGACTTGACAAATCCCATTCCTAACATCTCGGGTTTGTTTGGATGTAAGAAATGACTGAATCCGGAAACATTTCTTTTGATAACCTTGACTGAAAGGGTTATCCGACTGTCTCAAGGCTTGAATGTATGCGTTAACTTACCACATAAATGTTTGTATCAATGTAACATGCACTACTTTGCAAAACATAACTTTTTGATATATTCAAAATACTTTGTTTTGTACATTTCTACATTTGGATTATGTGACAATATTTTACTTACAATACATAACATTTGTTACACATTACTTGACTACTTTTGGACTATCAACATTTGACATGGTTTATACAAGGACTTTTGACAATTGGTTTAAACATAGACATTATACATTGTTGGTTGGTTTAAATGACTTAAGTAACGAGATGTGAGTAATATGATACAATCATGGTGGATACGCCGCTGGTACTTCCTATACATAAGTGTTTGTATTATATTACATATCATAGCGTTATTTAAATCATTCATTTTGGACTTATACATTTTACACAAGTAACATGTTTTTACAAGACTTTGGTTTACAATACAGTTTATTTTATACAATTCATTTTACATGGTTATTCATTTAACCGTACATTATTCACTATTTATACATATCATCTGAACTTATTTTCTTTCAAGCGATTTACAAAACAAATCAAATTACAAGGTTCATGACTAAACATTTTCTTAAACTTAAGTCATGAAACCTATTTTCACAAAACCTATGTATCTCACAGGCATTTTTATGCTGACGTACCTACTTTCACATGTGTTTTCAGGTGCTTTTGCATAGGATGACGATCATGACACTAGGGCGGACCTGTGCCTTAGAGATTTAAATGAAGACATACTATGTTTAAATTATGTTAAAAGCTCTTTCTTTCCTGTTTAAAACAATGAAACTCCTGTGTTGATAAATAAATTATAACTTTGTTTGCCATGGATTTGAAACAATAATTCTGTTACAACACTCCCCGACGTTTCCACTACGTTTTTGTATGTTCTACGTGGTCGGGGTGTGACAGAAGAGTTGGTATCAGAGCCAATGGTTATAGGGAATTAGGTTATTAGTAATTCTTTGACCTAGACTATAACCTTTCTAGGACCCTAGCACAAGTTATCTTGTGTTTAGATCTTAAAACGTGTACATCACCTATCCTTAGGTGATTATCAAAACAAAAACCAAATTTTTTTCCGAAACAATCTTTGAAAATCAATCATCTGTATTTGGATGATTGATTACTAGGTTTTGAACCCTCTATTATAAGGTTTTGAACCCTCTGTTATATGGTTTTGAACCCCTTTGAGTTTTCAAAATCTCGTCAAGGTTTTGGGTTTTAAATAATGGAACATGTGCAAACTGGAAGGGTGAATGCCTGTATTCTTGGTTTTCTGTCTAGGCAAGCACTTCGTATATATCTCATCAGACGCGAGACCAGTTGTGCTTACCTGGGAATTCTTGGGATGAGTGTTCACTTATAGGCGAGCATGTCTTCGCAATACATTATTTTTGATCCATTTACCTTGATTAGTCACTGTGTGTCGTTTGTTTGCTTGGTAATGCGGACGAATGACCACCATCTTTGCTTTTGTTGATTTTGTTTCATCTCATTCTCTTCATCCAATCATCTCACTCGTTTCTTTTCATGTTTTCCTCTTTTAGAATGCCTCCTCGACGCGATAACCAGATAGCAACTGCCGAACTGGCAGAAATTATTGCGCAGCAGATGGCTGCTCAATTCCCAAATCTCTTTGCTCAATGGAACCAAGCCAACAACAACAACAATGTTCTATGCAAATACAAGGATTTTAACCAGGCTAAACCACTCAAGTTTAGTGGTTCTGAAGGAGCGACTGGGCTTCTTCAATGGTTCGAGAGCATTGAGAATACTTTTCGCCACGTGCAGTGCCCGGATAATCGCAAGGTCGAGTTTTCTTCGAGTGTGTTTCAGAAGAGGGCTCTCACATGGTGGAACGGGGTTATGAGAGACCGAGGTGCAGAAGTTGCTCTCGCACAGACATGGGCTGAACTTAGAGCCCTTATGATGAGGGAATTCTGTCCTCGTCATGAGCAGCGAGCTTTGGAGAAGGAATTGGATAATTTGAAGCAAGATAGTGGTGAGCATCGGGCGTATACTGATAGGTTTGAAGAGTTGAGTTTGCTTTGCCCGACTATGGTTACCCCACTCGACAAGGCTATCGAAAGGTACATCGACGGCCTACCTGACTCAGTGCAAGACATCCTTACTGGTAGTAACCCTGCCACACTCCGTCAGGCGATCGAGTTATCAGCGACATTGACTGAGTCGCAGGTTCGTAAGGGAAAGCTGTATAAAAAGGGTGACAAGGGTAAGAAGCAGGCGTCTGACAAGGGCGATGGTAAGAAAGGTGAAAACAAGAATGGGAAGAATTCGGGTTCCGCAAGAGGGTCTAGGAAGCGAAAGGCTTCCCAAAACTATGTTGTTACTGCACAGGCTCAAGCTGCACCAAATCAGCCTGCGCAACCACCCGCCAAGAAGCCTTATTTTGGCAATGCACCTTTGTGCAACAGGTGTAATGGCCATCACCAACCACATCTCCAGTGTCGTCAGTGCACCAACTGCGGAAGATCTGGTCATCTTGCGGCCACCTGCCGCATTCCTGTTAACCAAAATCAGGCCGTTCATAACCAAGCTCAACAAGTTGCTCAGCCTCTTGCTCAGCAACAAGGTCAAGCTGCACGACCTCATTTTCCTCCTGGTTCGTGCTACAATTTTGGGGATCTGACCCACTACAGGAACCGGTGCCCAAGGCTAGCCAACCAGAACCAGAATCAGAATCAAAATCAGAATCAGGCTCCGGCTCGAGGCCGAGCCTTTAACATGAATGCCCAAGAGGCGCAGGCGGACGATAACGTGGTGAACGGTACGTTCTTTATTAATAATTAGCCTGCATCTGTTCTCTTTGATTCGGGTGCCGACAAGAGTTTTGTGTCATTGTCTTTTGAGCCAATGCTTCGCGTGTCTAGAATGAAACTAGGTAAACCTTTGACAGTAGAAGTTGCTAATGGTGAACCCATTATTCTTGATTCTGTTCTTCGCAACTGCCAGTTGAACCTTAATGATCATCTTTTTCCTATCAACCTCACGCCTATGCAACTTGGAAGCTTCGACATCATTGTGGGTATGGATTGGTTATCCAAGCATCACGCAGAGGTAGTTTGTTTCGAGAAGATCGTTCGTGTGCCGCTTTCAACAGGCGAGATCCTACAGGTGCATGGTGAGAAGCCTACCGGTGGTCTCAAACTGATGTCTTGTTTTAAAGCTCGGAAGTATCTGCGAAAGAATTATGTGGCCTTCTTAGCACATGTTACAGCAGATAAAGGCAAGGGCAAGTCTATTTCAGATATTCCTGTCGTTCGGGATTATTCTGAAGTATTCCCTGAAGATTTATGTAACACCCCAACCCGGAAGGGGCTGACGTGTCACAATAACAGTGATATCATAAACAAAAGTCATAATTCCATTTATTTATTTTAGAAGGATACAACCACACGACAACTAAACTTAAGGTTAATATACAAACAGAGACATTCGATTTAATTAACTAACATCTTCAGATTTATTCCTAGTCTTTATTCTTCTCTCTTTTTCCCGCCCAAAGTAACCTGCTGACCTGTATATACAAAAATTTACGGAATGAGCCGAATGCTCAGTACGGAATAATAGGCTCAAATAACAATTAACGCTTTATGCGAAAATGATACGATGCAAGAACATAATTTCATAATCATATCTTACGGATGTACCCATGAGCAACTTAAAACGTGACAATACACAGGTAGCTACTCCTGCATAATTATCACATGAGATGGCGAATTGGCATACCCGTTATCCACCTCCTTATACTTAAATCCTAGGATCGATCCATACGCCTCCTAATAGCTTATATGTACCACACTTGTACTTAAGAGACGCCGTGAACTGATCTCTCCGTCACGGGTGGAGCACATGATGTCGATGCCGCAACAACATGCTCGTGGGACACTCCACGAGAAGCGATACTCAGGGTAACAGAGTACAAATAGTCTTATTTACATAACTTATCAAAATACTTTTCATAACAAAACATAACTTATATTGGAACTTGCGATAATGAGTACAACTTAACAGAAAACTATCGCATGACATGAAAGCTAAATTCAAAGTTTTAGAATAGGAATTCAACGGACTGTCAAATGAATCGATAATCAAAGAAGTGCGGAGTTTTTAAAAGATATATGAATTTAATGGTTTATAACAATTTGAATATGAAGCAATAAGGAGTGGGGTAAGGATCCGTACCTTAAAAATTCCAAAATGATGCTACCTTATGATAATATTTCAGATTTATACGGGCAGAGTTTAGACTACTGATTAGTCTTTTAACCTAATTTACATAACATGCACACAAACTAGGTTAGTAACTTAATACAGCATTTACGATAACTCACGAGATTAAATTCTCACAACGAACGACAAAGTGTGATACTTAAACATCCATCGAATTAACGACGAACGACAAAGTACGATACTTAAACTCATCCATCGAATTAACGACGAACGACAAAGTACGATACTTAAACTCATTCATCGAATTAATGACGAACGACAAAGTATAACCCTAATGTGGGCAGCACTTAAACATCCATTGGATATATTGATCGATCGGACAATGAATCGTAATAGCGATCGAGTTATTACCCTGTTCTGCAGCACCCTGCTATACTTAATTAGTGTTTCGTGTGTGTTAATTGAGTAATTGGACGATATCTCAGCGCGTATTTGGAGTTTCTTCGTCGTTTTTGTGCCAGAATTCAAGTGCCAATGTCCTGTATTTATAGTCGAATTTAGACCTTGTCGCGGCCCGCGTGATATATAACCTATCCTTACGCGGCCCGCGAGAGAACTTATTTTATGTATAGGGTTGCCACGTGTGGGACTAGCCTAGCTGAGTCGACGAAATCATTAAATTCAACTTCGTCCGCAAGTTATGAAGATAATCGTCAAGTAAGGAAACCCCCCCTGAGTTTTAGGGGCCCTAATCCTGATTCTGAAAATTCTGAAAATTCTAGGGTTTGTACAGAATTACTTGGGTGTCTTAATTAGGGTTTCCTATTAACTAAAATAAATAATAATAATAATAATAATGGTTTTAATTTTATGGTTATTACAACTATTACCCGCTTAAAAGAAATTTCGTCCTCGAAATTTTTCAAATAAGAATATAACATATTGCATAAGTAACGGAAACGGAACTTTCATAGCAGAGTTACTATCTTATATAACAAGAATCTCCTAAACACACATGTGTATCTGAAATTCATAATTACGTTCATGACCAAAATTCTTAATTACCTTACCATTATGTCCTAATGGTTCTTCCACTACGTATCTTAATAACATATTTAATCATGCAGAAAATCAACATATACTTGCAGATAACAAGAGTGACTTATTGATACTGATATCTCCTACATAAACATGTTTAATCATAACTAAGATATATTCACATAAAGTAAAGCATAAATGACCGTAAACAGAAACAAATGAACATATATCAAAGAGCAAGATTTACCGTTACTCGACTAAAATTCTATTGTTCGGATAGGTTAGGGTATAGAGAGTGAATTGACTCTTCTCTGTTTCTCTTCTTATTATCCTCAGTTTGGGATAAAAATTCTTTCCTCTCGAACTCAAAAGTTTTAATTGCATCAGCAACTTCGGTGATATCCTTAAATTTCATGTACATGATCGACTTCCGAATTCGATCATCGACTGCCCACTTGCATTTTGTTGCCTGGGCTTCTGATGATCCTGCAACGTCTCCTACAATACTAGCCAACCTTGAAAATCTAGTAATGAACTCAGAGGCTGGTTCATCATTCCCCTGTCGAATCACTGCATACTCCCTGATATAAGCTTCTTTATCCGCGGTAGAAAAATACTTGTCGTAAAAGATGGTACGAAAGTCGACCCATGAAAGATTAGCGTTGAAATCGTCCCCTCCTTTGACTTGCTTATATCCTTCCCACCAAGTTTGTGCGTCATCTTCAAGTTTGTAGGTAGCCAATCTAACTTTGTATTGCTCCGGAACTCCAAGAACTCCGAAGATCTTTTCAACATGAGCTATCCAGTTTCTTGCTTCGAGTGGATTAGTAGCGTGACTGAAGGATTTCGGCTTTTGTTTTTGGAATTTAGCGATCCATATGTCTATACTATAGGTAGTATGGTTCGTGGTATTCTCACGAATTTCTTCACCAGAGATTGGATTCATGTTATTACGTTCTGGAGGACGAGTTTGTTGAATAACGGCCTCAGCTGTTTGAGCAACAAGGTTTGGAAGCAACCCGGCAACAGCCTGGTTGATAGCATTAATTACGTTTGGATTAACTGGAGTCTCATTCGAAGAAGTGTTGTTACGCGCATGGTTAGTACGAGTATTCCTACGTAGCGGACGACGAGGAGGCATCTATACGAATAGACATAGGAATTAAACCAAATAAGAGACCAAGTTAAATCCTATCATAGATATCTACCCATTCCTCACAGGTTTTAATTACTATCTTCAAGTTTTCTACAGGAAAGAGCCTTTGCTCTGATACCATAGCTGTAACACCCCAACCCGGAAGGGGCTGACGTGTCACAATAACAGTGATATCATAAACAAAAGTCATAATTCCATTTATTTATTTTATAAGGATACAACCACACGACAACTAAACTTAAGGTTAATATACAAACAGAGACATTCGATTTAATTAACTAACATCTTCAGATTTATTCCTAGTCTTTATTCTTCTCTCTTTTTCCCGCCCAAAGTAACCTGCTGACCTGTATATACAAAAATTTACGGAATGAGCTGAATGCTCAGTACGGAATAATAGGCTCAAATAACAATTAACGCTTTATGCGAAAATGATACGATGCAAGAACATAATTTCATAATCATATCTTACGGATGTACCCATGAGCAACTTAAAACGTGACAATACACAGGTAGCTACTCCTGCATAATTATCACATGAGATGGCGAATTGGCATACCCGTTATCCACCTCCTTATACTTAAATCCTAGGATCGATCCATACGCCTCCTAATAGCTTATATGTACCACACTTGTACTTAAGAGACGCCGTGAACTGATCTCTCCGTCACGGGTGGAGCACATGATGTCGATGCCGCAACAACATGCTCGTGGGACACTCCACGAGAAGCGATACTCAGGGTAACAGAGTACAAATAGTCTAATTTACATAACTTATCAAAATACTTTTCATAACAAAACATAACTTATATTGGAACTTGCGATAATGAGTACAACTTAACAGAAAACTATCGCATGACATGAAAGCTAAATTCAAAGTTTTAGAATAGGAATTCAACGGACTGTCAAATGAATCGATAATCAAAGAAGTGCGGAGTTTTTAAAAGATATATGAATTTAATGGTTTATAACAATTTGAATATGAAGCAATAAGGAGTGGGGTAAGGATCCGTACCTTAAAAATTCCAAAATGATGCTACCTTATGATAATATTTCAGATTTATACGGGCAGAGTTTAGACTACTGATTAGTCTTTTAACCTAATTTACATAACATGCACACAAACTAGGTTAGTAACTTAATAGAGCATTTACGATAACTCACGAGATCAAATTCTCACAACGAACGACAAAGTGCGATACTTAAACATCCATCGAATTAACGACGAACGATAAAGTACGATACTTAAACTCATCCATCGAATTAACGACGAACGACAAAGTACGATACTTAAACTCATTCATCGAATTAATGACGAACGACAAAGTATAACCCTAATGTGGGCAGCACTTAAACATCCATTGGATATATTGATCGATCGGACAATGAATCGTAATAGCGATCGAGTTATTACCCTGTTCTGCAGCACCCTGCTATACTTAATTAGTGTTTCGTGTGTGTTAATTGAGTAATTGGACGATATCTCAGCGCGTATTTGGAGTTTCTTCGTCGTTTTTGTGCAAGAATTCAAGTGCCAATGTCCTATATTTATAGTCGAATTTAGACCTTGTCGCGGCCCGCGTGATATATAACCTATCCTTACGCGGCCCGCGAGAGAACTTATTTTATGTATAGGGTTGCCACGTGTGGGACTAGCCTAGCTGAGTCGACGAAATCATTAAATTCAACTTCGTTCGCAAGTTATGAAGATAATCGTCAAGTAGGGAATACCCCCCTGAGTTTTAGGGGCCCTAATCCTGATTCTGAAAATTCTGAAAATTCTAGGGTTTGTACAGAATTACTTGGGTGTCTTAATTAGGGTTTCCTATTAACTAAAATAAATAATTATACTAATGGTTTTAATTTTATGGTTATTACAATTTACCTGGTCTACCCCCAGCACGCCAAGTCGAGTTCCGTATTGATCTCATACCTGGTGCAAATCCCATTGCCAGAGCTCCATATCGTCTTGCACCATCTGAGATGCAAGAGTTGTCTAAGCAGCTTCAGGAGCTCTCTGACAAAGGTTTTATCCGTCCTAGCTTTTCACCTTGGGGTGCTCCCATTCTTTTTGTCAAGAAGAAGGATGGATCTTTTAGGATGTGTATCGATTATCGTGAGCTTAACAAGCTTACCATCAAAAATCGATATCCCCTACCGCGCATAGACGATCTCTTTGATCTGTTACAAGGCGCTTCCTATTTCTCGAAGATTGATCTACGTTCTGGGTATCATCAACTTCGGGTGCAAGAAGAAGATATTCCCAAGACAGCGTTCCGTACTCGGTATGGGCATTATGAATTCACAGTCATTCCATTCGGTTTGACTAATGCTCCTGCTGTTTTCATGGACTTAATGAATAGGGTCTGCAAACCTTATTTGGATCAGTTCGTCATTGTTTTTATTGACGACATCTTGATTTACTCTAAGACGCGAGCTGATCACGAGCAGCATCTTCGTCTTACTCTGGAACTCCTGAAGAAAGAGCAACTTTTCGCCAAATTCTCCAAGTGCGAATTTTGGCTTCAAGAAGTTCAATTTTTGGGACATATTATCAACGAGCAAGGTATTCATGTAGATCCCTCCAAGATCAGTGCGATCAAGGATTGGGATACGCCTACTACTCCTACTGAAGTTCGTTCTTTTCTTGGTCTAGCGGGTTATTACCGCCGCTTCATTGAGAATTTCTCAAAGATTGCAGTTCCTCTAACTGCTCTAACACAGAAAAACAAGCCCTTTGATTGGGGATTCAAACAAGAGGAAGCTTTTCAACACTTGAAGCAGAAACTTTGTGACGCGCCTGTTCTGACTTTGCCTGAGGGTGATGATGATTTTGTCGTGTATTGTGATGCATCGAAATTGGGTCTTGGTTGCGTTCTGATGCAAAGGAACAAAGTCATAGCATATGCATCGAGGCAGTTGAAGATACATGAGAAGAACTACACCACTCATGATCTTGAGTTGGGTGCAGTTGTTTTCGCTCTAAAGATCCGGAGACATTATTTGTATGGTACAAAATGTGTGGTTTTCACGGACCACAAAAGTCTTCAGCATATCTTCAATCAGAAAGAACTCAACATGAGGCAACGACGTTGGGTCGAGCTTCTAAACGACTATGACTGCGAAATTCGCTACCATCCTGGTAAGGCGAATGTCGTAGCCGATGCATTGAGTCATAAGGAACGTACTAAGCTTCATTGTGTACGTATTCAATCTGTTATTCAAGCTCGATCCGATATCCAAGCCCGCATTTCTCAAGCTCAACAATCTTGTGTTTCACAAGGTTTGATGGATAAGGAATTTCCCTATCTCATAACACCTGCTCTGGAACTGAAGGACAATGGATCATATTACTTCATGGACCGTTTGTGGGTCCCAAGCCAGGATGATCTTCGTACCTTTCTTATGGATGAAGCGCATAAGTCTCGTTATTCTATTCATCCGGGCTCAGATAAGATGTATAAGGATCTTCGTATTCAGTATTGGTGGCCTGGTATGAAGAAAGACATTGCCTTATACGTTTCAAAATGCCTTACTTGTCTTAAGGTTAAGGCTGAACATCAGCGTCCTTTGGGTTTATTGGTGCAACCAGAGATCCCAGCTTATCATCCGCAAACGGATGGTCAATCGGAGCACAGCTTATCATCCGCAAACGGATGGTCAATCGGAGAGAACAATCCAGACTCTGGAGGATATGCTTAGAGCTTGTGTGATCGATTTTGGTGGTAGCTGGGATTCACATCTTAAATTGATTGAATTCTCCTACAACAACAATTATCACACCAGTATCAAAATGGCTCCTTTCGAGGCTCTCTATGGTCGAAAATGTCGTTCACCAGTCTGCTGGAATGAGATCGGCGAGGCTCAACTTACTGGACCTGCCCTCATTTTAGAGACAACTGACAAGGTCAAGAAAGTTCGCGATAACCTTCAGACAGCTATGAGCCGTCAGAAGAGTTACGCGGATCCAAAACGCAAACCCTTGGAATTTCAAGTCGGTGATCGTGTATTACTTAAGGTCTCACCTTGGAAAGGTGTGATCAGATTTGGAAAGAAAGGAAAACTTGCACCTAGATATGTTGGACCATTCAAGATCGTCGAAAGAATCGGAAAGGTAGCCTACAGACTAGAGTTACCTCCTGAACTTGGAAATGTTCATCCAAATTTTCACGTGTCCAATCTCAAGAGGTGTTTAGCTGATGAGAACCTCCACATACCGCTTGACGAAATTCGTGTTGGCAAAACACTGAAATTTGTTGAGAAGCCTGTGGAAATCATGGAACGTGAAGTCAAGTGGCTTAAACGCAAGCGCATTCCTTTGGTCAAAGTTCGCTGGGAAGCTAAACGTGGACCTGAGTTTACTTGGGAACGCGAAGATCAAATAAAGGCGAAATATCCACATCTTTTTTCCTCGAGTTTCCTCTAAATAAATTTCGGGACGAAATTTCCACAAGTAGGGGAGACTGTAACAACTGTGCTTGTAATCATTGTGAACAGTTCTATTATCAATAAAACAATGTTATTTGATCACAATGTTTGTTTGGTTGTGTTTTACATTTTTCATGTTTTGACTTTTATGTGATTTCAAACTCTACATCGCTTTCTGGAGAGTTATACGCAAACTGGTGCGTAAACGTACTCAGTTTAATGCGACAAATACTCCGGAACATCAACATATACTCAACATACCTTAAATAACCTTTAAATAACTTAGAAATAAGTTTTGAATGCATTTGTATGGCAAAAACAAGTTAATTCGCTTACAGGGACTAAACTTGACAAACTGTGAAAGTATGTCAATTTGAACTATAACGAACATTCTGGAACATGACCATAAGTTAAACACACCTTAAATATCCTTTACATAGCTTAGGAATAGGCTTTGAGGGGTTCGGTGTGCTAAAATAAACTTTTGGGTCATTCAGGGACTAAAAGTGTCAAAAAGTGCACAAGTTTGCATTTTCGCGCATAACTTACGTTCTGAATACATCTGGACATCCAAAAATTTATGTAAGCATGACTATATTATGCTTTAGTGTTTGTCTTGTCAAAAATCCATTCGTTGCGTCATTTGGATCGTTTTTCGCACTTGTGCGCATTCCGTCGTAATTAAGCGAACATCGCGTTCGTACGGCCTAACGAACCAACATCAGACATATTTTTGAACATGTTTCATGTCCACAATGTTTAGGCATCATTTTAGGGCCTTAAAGTTGGCTTTACGGGCCTTAGAAGTGTCGGAAATGGCCTTAAACATCAACAGGGACTGAAACTGTCAAAATACAAACTTGTTTCTGATCTGTGCAGGCCAGGCGGCCCGCGTAACATCTGAGTGAATCCTTACACGGCCCGCGTACGCATGTCTGATCAGATTAGAATGAACAGTCAGCATGTTCCAGCTGTTTTAACCACAACCACAAGCTCACAACTTGCCTAATCAGCTGATAAGGACCATTTTAGGCTACCACAACTTTGCAACACATGTACGGGTAGGATTAAGGCACGTTTTCCATGAAACGATCTTAACGGTGGACCGAATACTATAAATACCCCACCCCCCATGCTTCAAAATCACAAGAATTTTGATTTGAGAAACTCTAAGTTGAAACCTTTGTTTCATACCTGAGATTTTTGAATCGAGATTAGCATTCGGGGACCCTTCGTAAGTATTCTTTCGTTCTTTTCCTTATTTTATTGCTTTTCGAGTCAGAAAGTCAAACTTTGTTTGACTTTCAGCGTTGACCAGCTAATGGTCAATGCGAAGTTCGTTTGAACTTCGCAACGTGATTGTAATCACGATGGTCATAGTCCCTTGGGACTATGCCTACTGATTACCACGTTCTCTAGGGTCGTAGGGTAAGCGATCTAATAAATCGCTTATACCTTCGAACCCGACCCAGTTTGGTCGATCATTAGGATCCGACCAAATACATTAGGTGACCATAGTGTAGGGAATAACCTTCCGAGGTTATACCTTATGGTCACATCGTTTAAGTAGTTGTATGATAGGTAGTTTATATGCCTTAGGTAAATTACCAGAATACCCTTTTCGTGTATAATTGGTAATTTAGCATATGTAACCTAAACTTTTGTCACATAACTGATTATGTAACATGTTTAGGCATATAACACTTGTCATAGGACTAGTTAGGCGGTCCGAACGCGTTTCACGCGCACGACGCGTTAAAGTAGCATAAGCTTCCTAAACGGGTCGTAATGGGTCGTAAACATTTATGTTAGGTTTCATTTAGTATGTAGGCTTTGTTAAACCAAATGACACGAGTCTCTACACTCGTTTGGTTTACGAACCCTCATTCTATCCAATCATCCGATTAAGGTCCGGTTATTAACATAGTTACCTATATTAGGTGCCGTTTGATTCCGAGATCCTTACCATTGTTTGATTGTCACTCCAGGACTACTGAGTAATATCAAGTGAGTACATAGACCCCTCTTTTACTGTTTTCCAAACTGTTTTGGGGTGAAACACATGAGCCTACTTGTTACTTTCATGCTTTCCTGTTTTCACATCATATACATGCTATGTTCGTTAGTACATTATAGTACATGATTTCATTACATCTTATGCTAGGTGTGCCCATTGTGTGCATTACTTAGTACATCGTTTTACATTACATTTCATGCTAGGTGTGCCCATTGTGTGCATTACTTAGTACATCGTTTTACATTACATTTCATGCTAGGTGTGCCCATTGTGTGCATTACTTAGTACATCGTTTTACATTACATTTCATGCTAGGTGTGCCCATTGTGTGCATTACTTAGTACATCGTTTTTCATTACATTTCACGCTACGTATGTTCATTTGATTACATACTTAGTGCATCGTTTTCACATGCTTACATTTTGGGTATGACATTTGGTTTGTTTAACATGGAACAATACATTCATTAACATTGATCATGCCATTCGTTAGTAGGTAGTGGTACCATAGGAATTGACAACTCCCGTTCCGGACATCCTGGGTATGGGGATGAAAGGAATGACTGAATTCGATATACATAATTTAGATAAACCTTTAATTTGTTTAAGGGTTTATCGCCACAGTCTCAAGGCTTGGATGTATGCATTTTAACAATACCGCATAAATGTTTGTATCAGTATAGCATGCATTTGTTACACAAAACATAACTTTGATTTAAACTATGTTTTACTTCAATACCTTGTTTTGTGCATTTTACATATGGTTTAGTTGATATATTTCACTACCATACATGACATTTTGGTTACACATTACATGATCTACATTGAACATAAACATTTTGACATTGATATACACATTTGGTGGTTTACATTGGACATAGACATTTTGATATGGTTTACACAATAACACTTGACAATTGGTTTGTACATGAACAAGTTACATTGGTGGTTGTTTGGGTAAGTGATTTGAGTAACGAGGCGTGTGTAATATGATACAAACATGGTGGATACGCCGCTGGTACTTCCTATATATAAGTGTTTGTATAATATTACATAGCGTAACGTTATTTGAATCATTTCAGTTTGATACATATAACATTTTATACAAATAACATACTTTTCATAAGACATTGTTTTACAACCAACTTATCTTATACAAACTCATTTTACATGGTTATTCATTTAACCTTACATTTAATTATACATATCAACTGATCTTATCGTTTTTTGAATGATTTATAAGACAAAGCAAATAACAAGGTTCATGACTAAACATTTTCTCAAATACAAGTCATGAATCCTATTTTTCACAAACCTATGTATCTCACAGGCATTTTTATGCTGACGTACCTATTTTCACATGTGTTTTCAGGAGCTTTTCCGTAGGATGTTGATCACGATACTAGGGCGGACCTGTGCCTTAGAGACTAAAAACGAAGATAGACTTGTTTAATTATGTTATAAACTCTTTTGTTTACTGTTCAAGACAATGTAACACCCTTGTTTAATAAATAAAATACAACTTTGAATACCATGGTTATGAAACAATTAATTCTGTTACAACACTCCCCGACGTTTCCGCCACGTTTTGTATGTTACACGTGGTCGGGGTGTGACAGAAGAGTTGGTATCAGAGCCAATGGTTATAGGGAATTAGGTTATTAGTAATGCTTTGACCTAGACTATAACTTTTCTAGGACCCTAACACAAATTATTTGTGTTTAAATCTTAAAACATGTACATCACCTATCCTTAGGTGATTATCAAAACAAGGAACCAAAATTTTTCCGAAACGATTTTTGAAAAAAAACAATCATCTGTTTTTGAATAAATTATTACAAGGTTTTGAACCCTCTATTGTAAGGTTTTGAACCCTCTTTTATATGGTTTTGAACCCTTTTCAGTTTGATTAAATTTTTGGCCTTGTGCCTTCAAATTTTCAAAATCTCATCAACGTTTTGGGTTATAAATAATGTGAACACGTGCAAACTGGAAGGGTGAATGCCTGTATTCTGAGTTTTCTGTCTAGGCAAGCACTTCGTATACATCTCAACCAGACGCGAGACCAGTTGTGCTTACCTGGGAATTCTTGGGATGAGTGTTCACTTATAGGCGAGCATGTCTTCATTATACATTATTTTTGACCCATTTACTTTGATTAGTCACTGTGTGTCATTTGTTTGCTTTGTGATACGGACGAATGACCACCATCTTTGCTTTTGTTGATTTTGTTTCATCTCATTCTCTTCATTCAATCATCTCACTCGTTTCTTTTCATGTTTTCCTCTTTTAGAATGCCTCCTCGACGCGAGAACCAGATAGCAACTGCCGAACTGGCAGAAATTATTGCACAGCAGATGGCTGCTCAATTTCCAAATCTCTTTGCTCAATGGAACCAAGCCAACAACAACAACAATGTTCCATGCAAATACAAGGATTTTAATCAGGCTAAACCACTCAAGTTTAGTGGTTCTGAGGGAGCGACTGGGCTTCTTCAGTGGTTCGAGAGCATTGAGAATACATTCCGCCACGTGCAGTGTCCGGATAATCGCAAGGTCGAGTTTTCTTCGAGCGTATTTCAGAAGAGGGCTTTGACATGGTGGAACGGGGTTATGAGAGACAGGGGTGCAGAAATTGCTCTCGCACAGACATGGGCTGAACTTAGAGCCCTTATGATGAGGGAATTCTGTCCTCGTCATGAGCAGCGAGCGTTGGAGAAGGAATTTGATGAGTTGAAGCAAGATAGTGGTGAGCACAGGGCATATACTGATCGGTTTGAAGAGTTGAGTTTGCTTTGCCCGACTATGGTTACCCCACTCGACAAGGCTATCGAGAGATACATCGACGGCCTACCTGACTCGGTACAAGACATCCTTACTGGTAGTAACCCTACCACACTCCGTCAGGCAATCGAGTTATCAGCGACACTGACTGAGTCACAGATCCGGAAGAACAAGTTACACAGGAAGGGTGACAAGGGCAAGAAACAGTCGGCTGACAAGGGTGATAGCAAGAAAGGTCAAAGCATGAGTGGAAAGAATGCTGGTTCATCAAAAAGGGCAAGGAAGCGTAAGGCTTCCCAAAATTTTGCTGTCACTGCTCAAGCTAATCAGGCAGCTCCCAACCAACCCGCACAGCCTCTAGCAAAGAAACCCTATTCAGGGAATGCACCTTTGTGCAATAGATGCAACAGTCACCATCAGCCGCAACATCAGTGTCGTTTCTGTACTAGCTGTGGGAAGTCAGGTCATCTTGCTGATGTTTTTCGGTTTGCTCAGAATCGCGCAGTTCAGAACCCGGCTCAACAAGTTGCTCAGCCTCCTGCTCCGCAACAGGGTCAAGCTGCACGACCATATTACCCACCGGGTGCCTGTTATAATTGTGGGGATCTGACCCACTACAGAAACTGGTGCCCAAGGCTAGCCAACCAGAACCAGAATCAGGCTCCGGCTCGAGGCCGAGCCTTTAACATGAATGCCCAAGAGGCGCAGGCGGATGATAATGTGGTGAACGGTACGTTCTTTATTAATAATCAGCCTGCATCTGTTCTTTTCGATTCTGGTGCCGATAAGAGTTTCGTGTCTTTGTCTTTTGAGCCTATGCTTCGCGTGTCTAGAACAAAACTAGGTAAACCTTTGACAGTAGAAGTTGCTAGCGGTGAACCAATTATTCTTGATTCTGTTCTACGCAACTGCCAGTTGAACCTTAATGATCATCTTTTTCCTATCGACCTCACGCCTATGCAACTTGGAAGCTTTGACATTATTGTGGGTATGGATTGGTTATCCAAGCATCACGCAGAGGTAGTTTGTTTCGAGAAGATTGTTCGTGTGCCGCTTTCAACAGGCGAGATCCTACAGGTGCATGGTGAGAAGCCTACCGGTGGTCTCAAACTCATGTCTTGTTTTAAAGCTCGGAAATATCTGCGGAAGAACTATGTGGCTTTCTTAGCACATGTTACAGAAGATAAAGGCAAGGGTAAGTCTATTTCAGATATTCCTGTCGTTCGGGATTATTCTGAAGTTTTCCCTGAAGATTTACCTGGTCTACCTCCAGCACGCCAAGTCGAGTTCCGCATTGATCTCGTACCTGGTGCAAATCCCATTGCCAGAGCTCCATATCGTCTTGCACCATCTGAGATGCAAGAGTTGTCTAAACAGCTTCAGGAGCTCTCCGACAAAGGTTTTATCCGTCCTAGCTTTTCACCCTGGGGTGCTCCCATTCTTTTTGTCAAGAAGAAGGATGGATCTTTTAGGATGTGTATCGATTATCGTGAGCTTAACAAGCTTACCATCAAGAATCGATATCCTCTACCTCGCATTGATGATCTCTTTGATCAGCTACAGGGCGCTTCCTATTTTTCGAAGACTGATCTACGATCCGGATATCATCAACTTCGTGTGCAAGAAGAAGATATTCCCAAGACAGCGTTCCGTACTCGATATGGGCATTATGAGTTCACAGTCATGCCATTCGGTTTGACTAATGCTCCTGCTGTTTTCATGGACTTAATGAATAGGGTCTGCAAACCTTATTTGGATCAGTTCGTCATTGTTTTTATTGACGACATCTTGATTTACTCTAAGATGCGAGCTGATCACGAGCAGCATCTTCGTCTTACTTTGGAACTTCTAAAGAAAGAGCAACTTTTCGCCAAATTCTCCAAGTGCGAATTTTGGCTTAAAGAAGTTCAATTTTTGGGACATATTATCAACGAACGAGGTATTCAGGTAGATCCCTCCAAGATCAGTGCGATTAAGGATTGGGATACACCTACTACTCCTACTGAAGTTCGTTCTTTTCTTGGTCTAGCGGGTTATTATCGCCGCTTCATTGAAAACTTCTCAAAGATTGCAGTTCCTCTAACTGCTCTAACTCAGAAGAACAAACCCTTTGATTGGGGATTCAAACAAGAGGAAGCTTTTCAACGCTTGAAGCAGAAGCTTTGCAATGCGCCTGTTCTATCATTGCCTGAGGGTGATGATGATTTTGTCGTGTATTGTGATGCATCGAAATTAGGCCTTGGTTGCGTTCTGATGCAAAGGAACAAAGTCATAGCATATGCATCGAGGCAGTTGAAGATACATGAGAAAAACTACACCACTCATGATCTTGAGTTGGGTGCAGTTGTCTTCGCTCTTAAGATCTGGAGACACTATTTGTATGGTACAAAATGTGTGGTTTTCACGGACCACAAAAGTCTTCAGCATATCTTCAATCAGAAAGAACTCAACATGAGACAACGACGTTGGGTTGAGCTTTTAAACGACTATGACTGCGAAATTCGCTACCATCCTGGTAAGGCGAATGTCTAGGCCGATGCATTAAGTCGTAAGGAACGTACTAAGCTTCATTGTGTACGTGTTCAATCTGTTATTCAAGCTCGATCTGATATCCAAGCACGCATTTCTCAGGCTCAACAATCTTGTGTTTCACAAGGATTGATGGATAAGGAATTTCCCTATCACATAACACCTGCTCTGGAACTGAAGGACAATGGATCGTATTACTTCATGGACCGTTTGTGGGTCCCAAGCCAGGATGATCTTCGTACCTTGCTTATGGATGAATCCCATAAGTCTCGTTATTCAATTCATCCGGGCTCAGATAAGATGTATAAGGATCTTCGTACTCACTATTGGTGGCCTGGTATGAAGAAAGACATTGCCTTATACGTATCAAAATGCCTTACTTGTCTTAAGGTTAAGGCTGAACATCAACGTCCTTCGGGTTTATTGGTGCAACCAGAGATCCCAGTTTGGAAATGGGAAAACATTACTATGGATCTCATTACTAAACTTCCACGCACAAAGAAAGGTCAAGATGCCATCTGGGTAGTTGTTGATCGTCTTACAAAGTCAGCACATTTCTTGCCAATCCGTGAGGATTTTCCTGCTGACAGACTTGCTCAAATCTATGTGGATGAAATTGTAGCTCGACATGGTGTTCCTTTGAACATCATTTCTGACAGAGATGCTCGTTTCACTTCTCATTTTTGGAGAACCATGCAATCTGCTATGGGGACCCAACTTAATCTGAGCACAGCTTATCATCCGCAAACGGATGGTCAATCGGAGAGAACAATCCAGACTCTGGAGGATACGCTTAGAGCTTGTGTGATCGATTTTGGTGGTAGCTGGGATTCACATCTTAAATTGATTGAATTCTCCTACAACAACAGTTATCACACCAGTATCAAAATGGCTCCTTTCGAGGCTCTCTATGGTCGAAAATGTCGTTCACCAGTCTGCTGGAATGAGATCGGCGAGGCTCAACTTACTGGACCTGCCCTCATTTTAGAGACAACTGACAAGGTCAAGAAAGTTCGCGATAACCTTCAGACAGCTATGAGCCGTCAGAAGAGTTACGCGGATCCAAAATGCAAACCCTTGGAATTTCAAGTCGGTGATCGTGTATTACTTAAGGTCTCACCTTAGAAAGGTGTGATCAGATTTGGAAAGAAAGGAAAACTTGCACCTAGATATGTTGGACCATTCAAGATCGTCGAAAGAATCGGAAAGGTAGCCTACAGACTAGAGTTACCTCCTGAACTTGGAAATGTTCATCCAACTTTTCACGTGTCCAATCTCAAGAGGTGTTTAGCTGATGAGAACCTCCACATACCGCTTGACGAAATTCGTGTTGGCAAAACACTGAAATTTGTTGAGAAGCCTGTGGAAATCATGGAACGTGAAGTCAAGTGGCTTAAACGCAAGCGCATTCCTTTGGTCAAAGTTCGCTGGGAAGCTAAACGTGGACCTGAGTTTACTTGGGAACGCGAAGATCAAATGAAGGCGAAATATCCACATCTTTTTCCTCGAGTTTCCTCTAAATAAATTTCGGGACGAAATTTCCACAAGTAGGGGAGACTGTAACAACTGTGCTTGTAATCATTGTGAACAGTTCTATTATCAATAAAACAATGTTATTTGATCACAATGTTTGTTTGGTTGTGTTTTACATTTTTCATGTTTTGACTTTTATGTGATTTCAAACTCTACATCGCTTTCTGGAGAGTTATACGCAAACTGGTGCGTAAACGTACTCAGTTTAATGCGAAAAATACTCCGGAACATCAACATATACTCAACATACCTTAAATAACCTTTAAATAACTTAGAAATAAGTTTTGAAGGCATTGGTATGGCAAAAATAAGTTAATTCGCTTACAGGGACTAAACTTGACAAACTGCGAAAGTATGTCAATTTGAACTGTAACGAACATTCCGGAACATGACCATAAGTTAAACACACCTTAAATATCCTTTACATAGCTTAGGAATAGGCTTTGAGGGGTTCGGTGTGCTAAAATAAACTTTTGGGTCATTCAGGGACTAAAAGTGTCAAAAAGTGCACAAGTTTGCATTTTCGCGCATAACTTACGTTCTGAATACATCTGGACATCCAAAAATTTATGTAAGCATGACTATATTATGCTTTAGTGTTTGGCTTGTCAAAAATCCATTCGTTGCGTCATTTGGATCGTTTTTCGCACTTGTGCGCATTCCGTCGTAATTAAGCGAACATCGCGTTCGTACGGCCTAACGAACCAACATCAGACATATTTTTGAACATGTTTCATGTCCACAATGTTTAGGCATCATTTTAGGGACTTAAAGTTGGCTTTACGGGCCTTAGAAGTGTCGGAAATGGCCTTAAACATCAACAGGGACTGAAACTGTCAAAATACAAACTTGTTTCTGATCTGTGCAGGCCAGGCGGCCCGCGTAACATCTGAGTGAATCCTTACGCGGCCCGCGTACGCATGTCTGATCAGATTAGAATGAACAGTCAGCATGTTCCAGCTGTTTTAACCACAACCACAAGCTCACAACTTGCCTAATCAGCTGATAAGGACCATTTTAGGCTACCACAACTTTGCAACACATGTACGGGTAGGATTAAGGCACGTTTTCCATGAAACGATCTTAACGGTGGACCGAATACTATAAATACCCCACCCCCCATGCTTCAAAATCACAAGAATTTTGATTTGAGAAACTCTAAGTTGAAACCTTTGTTTCATACCTGAGATTTTTGAATCGAGATTAGCATTCGGGGACCCTTCGTAAGTATTCTTTCGTTCTTTTCCTTATTTTATTGCTTTTCGAGTCAGAAAGTCAAACTTTGTTTGACTTTCAGCGTTGACCAGCTAATGGTCAATGCGAAGTTCGTTTGAACTTCGCAACGTGATTGTAATCACGATGGTCATAGTCCCTTGGGACTATGCCTACTGATTACCACGTTGTCTAGGGTCGTAGGGTAAGCGATCTAATAAATCGCTTATACCTTCGAACCCGACCCAGTTTGGTCGATCATTAGGATCCGACCAAATACATTAGGTGACCATAGTGTAGGGAATAACCTTCTGAGGTTATACCTTATGGTCACATCGTTTAAGTAGTTGTATGATAGGTAGTTTATATGCCTTAGGTAAATTACCAGAATACCCTTTTCGTGTATAATTGGTAATTTAGCATATGTAACCTAAACTTTTGTCACATAACTGATTATGTAACATGTTTAGGCATATAACACTTGTCATAGGACTAGTTAGGCGGTCCGAACGCGTTTCACGCGCACGACGCGTTAAAGTACCATAAGCTTCCTAAACGGGTCGTAATGGGTCGTAAACATTTATGTTAGGTTTCATTTAGTATGTAGGCTTTGTTAAACCAAATGACACGAGTCTCTACACTCGTTTGGTTTACGAACCCTCATTCTATCCAATCATCCGATTAAGGTCCGGTTATTAACATAGTTACCTATATTAGGTGCCGTTTGATTCCGAGATCCTTACCATTGTTTGATTGTCACTCCAGGACTACTGAGTAATATCAAGTGAGTACATAGACCCCTCTTTTACTGTTTTCCAAACTGTTTTGGGGTGAAACACATGTGCCTACTTGTTACTTTCATGATTTCCTGTTTTCACATCATATACATGCTATGTTCGTTAGTACATTATAGTACATGATTTCATTACATCTTATGCTAGGTGTGCCCATTGTGTGCATTACTTAGTACATCGTTTTACATTACATTTCATGCTATGTGTGCCCATTGTGTGCATTACTTAGTACATCGTTTTACATTACATTTCATGCTAGGTGTGCCCATTGTGTGCATTACTTAGTACATCGTTTTACATTACATTTCATGCTAGGTGTGCCCATTGTGTGCATTACTTAGTACATCGTTTTTCATTACATTTCACGCTACGTATGTTCATTTGATTACATACTTAGTGCATCGTTTTCACATGCTTACATTTTGGGTATGACATTTGGTTTGTTTAACATGGAACAATACATTCATTAACATTGATCATGCCATTCGTTAGTAGGTAGTGGTACCATAGGAATTGACAACTCCCGTTCCGGACATCCTGGGTATGGGGATGAAAGGAATGACCGAATTTGATATACATAATTTAGATAAACCTTTAATTTGTTTAAGGGTTTATCGCCACAGTCTCAAGGCTTGGATGTATGCATTTTAACAATACCGCATAAATGTTTGTATCAGTATAGCATGCATTTGTTACACAAAACATAACTTTGATTTAAACTATGTTTTACTTCAATACCTCGTTTTGTGCATTTTACATATGGTTTAGTTGATATATTTCACTACCATACATGACATTTTGGTTACACATTACATGATCTACATTGAACATAAACATTTTGACATTGATATACACATTTGGTGGTTTACATTGGACATAGACATTTTGATATGGTTTACACAATAACACTTGATAATTGGTTTGTACATGAACAAGTTACATTGGTGGTTGTTTGGGTAAGTGATTTGAGTAACGAGGCGTGTGTAATATGATACAAACATGGTGGATACGCCGCTGGTACTTCCTATATATAAGTGTTTGTATAATATTACATAGCGTAACGTTATTTGAATCATTTCAGTTTGATACATATAACATTTTATACAAATAAAATACTTTTCATAAGACATTGTTTTACAACCAACTTATCTTATACAAACTCATTTTACATGGTTATTCATTTAACCTTACATTTAATTATACATATCAACTGATCTTATCGTTTTTCGAATGATTTATAAGACAAAGCAAATAACAAGGTTCATGACTAAACATTTTCTCAAATACAAGTCATGAATCCTATTTTTCACAAACCTATGTATCTCACAGGCATTTTTATGCTGACGTACCTATTTCCACATGTGTTTTCAGGAGCTTTTCCGTAGGATGTTGATCACGATACTAGGGCGGACCTGTGCCTTAGAGACTAAAAACGAAGATAGACTTGTTTAATTATGTTATAAACTCTTTTGTTTACTGTTCAAGACAATGTAACACCCTTGTTTAATAAATAAAATACAACTTTGAATACCATGGTTATGAAACAATTAATTCTGTTACAACACTCCCCGACGTTTCCGCCACGTTTTGTATGTTACACGTGGTCGGGGTGTGACATAGAGCTTGTGTGATCGATTTTGGTGGTAGTTGGGATTCACATCTTCAGTTGATTGAATTCTCCTACAACAACAGTTATCACACCAGCATCAAAATGGCTCCTTTCGAGGCTCTCTATGGTCGAAAATGTCGTTCACCAGTCTGCTGGAATGAGATCGGCGAGGCTCAACTTACTGGACCTGCCCTCATTTTAGAGACAACTGATAAGGTCAAGAAAGTTCGTGATAACCTTCAGACAGCTAGAAGCCGTCAAAAGAGTTACGCGGATCCAAAACGCAAACCCTTGGAATTTCAAGTCGGTGATCGAGTATTACTTAAGGTCTCACCTTGGAAAGGTGTGATCAGATTTGGAAAGAATGGAAAACTTGCACCTAGATACGTTGGACCATTCAAGATCGTCGAAAGAATCGGTAAGGTAGCCTACAGACTTGAGTTACCTCCTGAACTTGGAAATGTTCATCCAACTTTTCACGTGTCCAATCTCAAGAGGTGTTTAGCTGATGAGAACCTCCACATACCGCTTGACGAAATTCGTGTTGACAAAACACTGAAATTTGTTGAGAAGCCAGTGGAAATCACGGAACGTGAAGTCAAGTGGCTTAAACGCAAGCGCATTCCTTTGGTCAAAGTTCGCTGGGAAGCTAAACGTGGACCCGAGTTTACTTGGGAACGCGAAGATCAAATGAAGGCGAAATATCCGCATCTTTTCCCACGAGTTTCCTCTAAATAAATTTCGAGACGGAATTTCCACAAGTAGGGGAGACTGTAACATCTGTGCTTATAATCATTGTGAACAGTTCAGTTATCAATAAAACAATGTTATTTGATCCCAATGTTTGTTTGGTTATGTTTTACATTTTTCATGTTTTGACTTTTATGTAATTTCAAACTCTATATCACTTTCTGGAGAGTTATACGCAAACTGGTGCGTTAACATAATCAGTTTAATGCGACAAATACTTCGGAACATCAAAATATACTTAACATACCTTAAATAACCTTTACATAACTTAGAAATAAGTTTTGAAGGCTTTGGTATGGCAAAAACAAGTTAATTCGCTTACAGGGACTAAACTTGACAAACTGCGAAAGTATGCCAATTTGAACTGTAACGAACATTCCGGAACATGACCATAAGTTAAACATACCATAAATATCCTTTACATAGCTTAAGAATAGGCTTTGAGGGGTTCGGTGTGCTAAAATAAACTTTTGGGTCATTCAGGGACTAAAAGTGTCAAAAAGTGCATAAGTTTGCATTTTCGCGCATAACTTACGTTCTGAATACATCCGGACATCCAAAAATTTATGTAAGCACTAAAATATTTTATTTTAGTGTTGGGCATAAGAAAAATCCATTCGTCACCCCATTTGGATCGTTTTTCGCGCTTATGCGCATTCCGTCGTAATTAAGCGAACATCGCGATCGTACGACCAAACGAACCAACATCCGGCATATTTTTGAGCACATTTTAAGTTCCCTATACTTTAACTTCATTTTAGAGCTTTGAAATGGGGTTAACGGGCCTTAAACGTGTCAGAAATGGCCTTAAAACACAACAGGACCAAAACTGCCATTTCTGCAAAGTCACTGGCTTACGGACCGTAAGCCATACCCTTACGGTCCGTAAGGGGTCTTCAGATAGCAGAACTTCAGAAACATTGGATCTGGTCCATTTCTCTTGTTGCACATGGTATTTTTCAATACTATGGGCTTGTTTGATGTGCACATGGTATTACAATACCATGGGTGCAAGTGTACGGCCAAGATTGAAGCACGGTTTCCTAGAAACGATCCTAACGGCTAACCGAACACTATAAATACCCCATGCCATCCATTGCAAAATCCACAAGAATTTTGATCTTAGAAACTCTAAGTTGAAACCATTGTTTCATACCTGAGATTCTTGGATCGAGATTAGCATTCGGGGACCCTTCGTAAGTATTCTTTCGTTCTTTTCTTTCTTTTATTGCTTTTCGAGTCCGAAAGTCAAACTTTGTTTGACTTTCTGCGTTGACCAGTTATGGTCAATGCGAAGTTCGTTTGAACTTCGCAACGTGATTGTAATCACGATGGTTATAGTCCCTTGGGACTATGCCTACTGATTACCACGTTGTCTAGGGTCGTAAGGGTAAGCGATCTAATAAATCGCTTATACCTTCGAACCCGACCCATTTGGTCGATCATTAGGATCCGACCAAATACCTAAGGTGACTATAGTAGATAGGGAATAACCTTCCGAGGTTATACCTTATGGTCGCTTCGTTAAGTAGTTGTATGATAGGTAGTTTATATGCCTTAGGTAAATTACCAGAATACCCTTTTCATGTATAATTGGTAATTAAGCATATGTAACCTAAACCTTTGTCACATAACTGATTATGTAACATGTTTAGGCATATAATACTTGTCATAGGACTAGTTAGGTGGTCCGAACGCGTTTCACGCGAACGATGCGTTAAAGTAGCATAATCTACCTAAACGGGTCGTAATGGGTCGTAAGCACTTATGTTAGGTTTCATTTAGTATGTAGGCTTTGTTAAACCATATTACACGAGTCTCTACACTCGTTTGGTTTACGAACCCTCATTCTATCCGATCCTCCGATTTAGGTCCGGTCTATTAACATAGTTACCTATATTAGGTGCCGTTTGATTCCGTGATCTCTATCATTGTTTGGTTGTCACTCCAGGACTACTGAGTAATCTCAAGTGAGTACGTAGACCCCTCTTTTACTGTTTTCCAAACTGTTTTGGGGTGAAACACATGTGCCTACTTGTTACTTTCGTGCTTTCCTGTTTTCACATCATATACCTGCTATGTTTGTTAGTACATTATAGTACATGATTTCATTACATTTCATGCTATGTATGTCCATTGTGTGCATACTTAGTACATTGTTTTACATTACATTTCTGCCATGTATGTTGACTGATAACATGCTAGCACATTGATTTACATGACTTTTCTGCTTTGTATGTTAACTTAGCATACTTAGTACATTGTTTTCATATGACATGCATACAATTTCTATAACATTTGGTTTGCACAAACGGGTCTTTATTACGTTCATTAACATTTGCTACGCCGCTCGGTAGTAAGTAGTGGTACCATAGGACTTGACAAATCCCATTCCTAACATCTCGGGTTTGTTTGGATGTAAGGAATGACTGAATCCGAAAACATTTCTTTTGATAACCTTGACTGAAAGGGTTATCCGACTGTCTCAAGGCTTGAATGTATGCGTTAACTTACCACATAAATGTTTGTATCAATGTAACATGCACTACTTTGCAAAACATAACTTTTTGATATATTCAAAATACTTTGTTTTGTACATTTCTACATTTGGATTATGTGACAATATTTTACTTACAATACATAACATTTGTTACACATTACTTGACTACTTTTGGACTATCAACATTTGACATGGTTTATACAAGGACTTTTGACAATTGGTTTAAACATAGACATTATACATTGTTGGTTGGTTTAAATGACTTAAGTAACGAGATGTGAGTAATATGATACAATCATGGTGGATACGCCGCTGGTACTTCCTATACATAAGTGTTTGTATTATATTACATATCATAGCGTTATTTAAATCATTCATTTTGGACTGATACATTTTACACAAGTAACATGTTTTTACAAGACTTTGGTTTACAATACAGTTTATTTTATACAATTCATTTTACATGGTTATTCATTTAACCATACATTATTCACTATTTATACATATCATCTGAATTTATTGTCTTTCAAGCGATTTACAAAACAAATCAAATTACAAGGTTCATGACTAAACATTTTCTTAAACATAAGTCATGAAACCTATTTTCACAAAACCTATGTATCTCACAGGCATTTTTATGCTGACGTACCTACTTTCACATGTGTTTTCAGGTGCTTTTGCATAGGATGACGATCATGACACTAGGGCGGACCTGTGCCTTAGAGATTTAAAATGAAGATAGACTATGTTTAAATTAGGTTAAAAACTCTTTATTTCCTGTTTAAAACAATGAAACTCCTGTGTTGATAAATAAATTATAACTTTGTTTGCCATGGATTTGAAACAATAATTCTGTTACAACACTCCCCGACGTTTCCGCCACGTTTTTGTATGTTCTACGTGGTCGGGGTGTGACACTTACCACCTCCATATTTTTGAAAATCTTGATGATCTTGCAAGAACCAACTTAAATCCAAGGTGTTCCTAAGTTAAATTGAAGATCCAAGGTGAAACAAGCTCCATAACATCAAAATCATGTCAAAAACCCACTTGAATCTTGAAGGTATAAGATTTATTTTTAAAAACATATTCTTGATTCTTGATGTTGTTCTTGGGGTTGGAAGTTTCTCTTGAATGGAAAATTAATCACAAATTTGAAAACAATAACAAATGGGTTTTTAAAGAAAATAAAAATGGATGTGTACATATATATATAGCCGTGAGTGTATGTATGTATATAAGAGAATTGAGATTTGATTGTTGATGGATTTTTATTGAATGATTCTTGTTTGATATGATCCTTGAAAGATTGTTACATGCATGAATCGAAAAGTTGTCATACAAGAAGGTTCTTGTGATTTGAAAAGATGACATAAAAGTATATATATATTTTTTTAGAAGTATACGTATATGTATATGCATGTGTCGTATATATGTATGTGTGTATGCATGTATGTAAGTTTTGTTTACTGGTAAATAAATGGTACATGCATTTACACTTTAATGATCATATGTATGATTAGATAATAATTTGATGATGATACATGGATGACATGAATTTAAAGTGTGTAGATGCATTTAAGTTCATGTGGGATGATGATGATATGGTATGGGTGTATTAGATGCACTTACTTGAACATGCATGTTGAAATATGATCGTGAAATAATGATTTGAGTATGATTTGATAAAAATAAATTTTAATCAGAATCTAAACACTAAAAATATGAATATTTGAAGTGTTAAAGTGATGTATAACTTTGTCATAATATTTGCTAGCTTTGCATGTTGTACTTGATGCATTAAAAGTTGTAAAATACGTGAAATCGCATGATTTATGTGACTTACACAAAAACTGCACTAATCTGATTATAACCATCATTTTAATCATTAAATAACATGTATTGTTTTAAAATATCAAGATGTTTCGAGTTGGGATGATTATAGTAACGTTTAACGCAAAACTATGCGTTAAAACGGTCAAAAATCGGCTTTTCGAGTGATTTTTATAAAACTGATTTAGATCTGTAAGTAAACTGATATTTTTAGTTTAAAAATAATTAATTTAACTAATTTTAAGTTTACTTGGTGTTTGGTTAGTCATACGTGACTTCCGACGCCCGAAACCGTTACCGAATCGCTAAAATACGCATTTTTGAATATACACTAGTATAGGTAAAATTTTGGGTGAACCTCATGTGTTAAAATGTGTTATGTGATTTAAACATGAGAATGTTAAAATATGTTAAGTTTTTAACATGATATTAGAAATCTAGCTTACGCGTGTATGCTTGTACGTTTTGTGCGGTAGAAACGGTAAAAATTGCGTTCAATGTGCAACTTGTTTGTCGAGCATGAAATTTGATACTTATGAGATGTTTTATGTATATTTGCTTTAAAAATGACAAAATAGATAAGTTAACAAGATTTCGCGTGTTTCGGTGTTAAATTATGTAAACAATTATGTATATATATTACGACGCGCAAATCGTAGATATATTGCGTATAATCGGGAGAGTAAACGGATATACACAATAATGGTCACCCATAAAATCGCTCAAGTCACAAAATCATAAAAATATATATATGGACTCATATATATATATTAACGAGCCAACATAATCAAAAATGATAACTTTTCGAGAAAATCTCAAAGTTATGTGATAATTCTAAGAAACGGAGAAACTTAGGATTTTTGTGTTATGTGTATTTATTTAAAATCGTTCCTGTATATATATAATAGGACGTGTAGAAATCAAACTGTGGGATTGCGCTATTTAAAAATATGCACCCATAGGTGAGTGTCACTAAACCCCTCTTTTTACTGTTTTGTGTATATTTTGGGGGTAGAACATGCCAAAAAGGGTTTAATAATGTTTTTGAAATAAAACATACCTTTTGATATAAATTATATATATTTTCATTGAAAATATATGGACTTTTGGGAAATTATATATATATTTCGGGATGAAATGGTTTTGGAGAATAAACACGTTTTGGGTGGAAACGGGATTATGCACGGTGGTTGGGGGAAAAACGACCGTGTAGTTGGTACGAATATTGCTTGGTCTCAAGAGAGTAAGTATCAGCATAGACTTATATTTCGTCGGGGATTTCAGGGGATTCGTACAACATCGTGTATTAAATTGTCATATTAGTAGGATATATATATTGTACGTGAGGCAGACATCATATGGTTCATTGAGATAGAACCATGCGCCCATGATGTCCTTTAATCATTTAAGTAATGTACGCGAGGAATTGTTGGTAGATCTATCGGGGTTGACAACCCCGTCGTGACCGGTCGCCCCGTGTCAAGTCAAACAACGAAATTTAATGTGTTGACACCCAGCTTTTCAGGCCGTACCGTACAATTGTAACACGTGTTGTGAATAGATAAAAGGCCATATTTGACTGATTTTGATGTTTATATGTGAAATTTAATGTGTTGGTAAATTTAAACTTTAGTAAAAATTATGTTGCGTAATGAGTAAAAATTTAATGTGTTGGTAAAATTATGATGCTTATCGCGTAATGAGTAAAATGCGAAAGGAACGTCGGTGACCACCCGATCAGTGTTAAAATCCTAAAAATAGTCTGTTATGATTAGAATAATAATTTCAATCATATTCATGAGGAAAAATAAATTAAAACGCTAAGAAACTCTATTTTTCGAGATTAAGCGCGTACCGCGCGATGCAGCGCGTATACCGACAGAATACTGTCAACACAGCCAGTCAAGGCAACTGATAATCATTTTAATAATAATTTGATGAGTTTATTACTATAGAATGGTAAAAATAAATTAAACGCTTAAATTCCTATTTTTGCGATTTTAAGCGCGTACCGCGCAACACAGCGCGCATAATACCAAATACCGACAACGTAGCCAGTCCAGGCAAACAAAATATTGTTTAATAATATTTTGGTGAGTTTATTTTTATAGAGTGCTAAAAATAATTTAAAACACACTAAAACGGGATTAAAACGCTAGATAAAATACCCGATATTCAGTAAAATACCAGTTTAAAGCCTAGAATGTATATGTGTGTGTGTATATATATATATATATATATACGTGTATATGGGGTGTGTAACAGAGAGAAACTCTTGTTGGCTGCCATGCAATATAGTTACTCTCTCTCTCTCCTCTAGTTATTGGACCAAAAAGGGGTGGAGATGATTATGTCTCCCATTACCCCATATATTCACATTTTCAAGACTAAAATTTATAACTCATCTACTCCTCTCTATCTCTCTCTCTACAAGAATTCAGCCAAACACACCCTTACCACCTCCATATTTTCGAAAATCTTGATGATCTTGCAAGAAAAAACTTAAATCCAAGGTGTTCCTAAGTTAAATTGAAGATCCAAATGTGTTTCCAAGGTGAAACAAGCTCCATAACATCAAAATCATGTCAAAAACCCACTTGAATCTTGAAGGTATAAGATTTACTTTTAAAAACATATTCTTGATTCTTGATGTTGTTCTTGGGGTTGGAAGTTTCTCTTGAATCTTGGAAAATTAATCACAAACTTGAAAACAATAACAAATGGGTTTTTAAAGAAAATAAAAATGGATGTGTATATATATATATATAGCCATGAGTGTATGTATGTATATAAGAGAATTGAGATTTGATTGTTGATGGATTTTTATTGAATGATTCTTGTTTGATATGATCCTTGAAAGATTGTTACATGCATGAATCGAAAAGTTGTCATACAAGAAGGTTCTTGTGATTTGAAAAGATGACATAAAAGTATATATATTTTTTTAGAAGTATATGTATATGTATATGCATGTGTCGTATATATGTATGTGTGTATGCATGTATGTAAGTTTTGTTTACTAGCAAATAAATGGTACATGCATTTACACTTTAATGATCATATGTAGGATTGGATAATAATTTGATGATGATACATGGATGACATGAATTTAAAGTGTGTAGATGCATTTAAGTTCATGTGGGATGATGATGATATGGTATGGGTGTATTAGATGCACTTACTTGAACATGCATGTTGAAATATGATCGTGAAATGATGATTTGAGTATGATTTGATAAAAATAAATTTTAATCAGAATCTAAACACTAAAAATATGAATATTCGAAGTGTTAAAGTGATGTATAACTTTTTCATAATATTTGCTAGCTTTGCATGTTGTACTTGATGCATTAAAAGTTGTAAAATACGTGAAATCGCATGATTTATGTGACTTACACAAAAACTACACTAATCTGATTATAACCATCATTTTAATCAGTAAATAACATGTATTTTGTTAAAATATCAAGTCGTTTCGAGTTGGGATGATTATAGTAACGTTTAACGCAAAACTGTGCGTTAAAACGGTCAAAAATCGGCTTTTCGAGTGATTTTTATAAAACTGATTTACATCAGTAAGTAAACTGATATTTTTAGTTTAAAAATAAGTAATTTAACTAATTTTAAGTTTACTTGGTGTTTGGTTAGTCATACGTGACTTTCGACGCCCGAAACCGTTACCGAATCGCTAAAATACGCATTTTTCAATATACACTAGTATAGGTAAAATTTTGGGTGAACCTCATGTGTTAAAATGTGTTATGTGATTTAAACATGAGAATGTGAAAATATGTTAAGTTTTTAACATGATATTAGAAATCAAGCTTACGCGTGTATGCTTGTACGTTTTGTGCGGTAGAAACGGTAAAAATTGCGTTAAATGTGCAACTTGTTTGTCGAGCATGAAATTTGATACTTATGAGATGTTTTATGTATATTTGCTTTAAAAATGACAAAATAGATAAGTTAACAAGATTTCGCGTGTTTCGGTGTTAAATTATGTAAACAATTATGTATATATATTATGACGCGCAAATCGTTTGCGTATAATCGGGAGAGTTAACGGATTTACACAATAATGGTCACCCATAAAATCGTTCAAGTTACAAAATCATAAAAATATATATATGGACTTATATATATATTAACGAGCCAACATAATCAAAAATGATAACTTTTCGAGAAAATCTCAAAGTTATGTGATAATTCTAAGAAACGGAGAAACTTAGGATTTTTGTGTTATGTGTACTGATTTAAAATCGTTCCTATATATATATAATAGGACGTGTAGAAATCAAACTGTGGGATTGCGCTATTTAAAAATACGCACCAAAAGGTGAGTGTCACTAAACCCCTCTTTTTACTGTTTTGTATATATTTTGGGGGTAGAACACGCCAAAAAGGGTTTAATAATGTTTTTGAAATAAAACATACCTTTTGATATAAATTATATATATTTTCATTGAAAATATATGGACTTTTGGGAAATTATATATATATTTCGGGATGAAATGGTTTTGGAGAATAAACACGTTTCGGGTGGAAACGGGATTATGCACGGTGGTTGGGGGGAAAAACGACCGTGTAGTTGGTACGAATATTGCTTAGTCTCAAGAGAGTAAGTATCAGCATAGACTTATATTTCATCGGGGATTTCAGGGGATTCGTACAACATCGTGTATTAAATTGTCATATTAGTAGGATATATATATTGTATGTGAGGCAGACACCATATCGTTCATTGAGATAGAACCCTACACCCATGATGTCGTTTAATCATTTAAGTAATGTACGCGAGGAATTGTTGTTAGATCTATCGGGTTGACAACCCCGTCGTGACCGGTCGCCCCGTGTCAAGTCAAACAACGAACTGATATTATGTTTATTGTCTACCTTTGATTATCCCTGCATGGTTAATATATAGTTCGTATCGTCTAGCTAACATACGAGTCTGAAAATTGACACAATAATTTAATATACAAAACATGGGTAGTAACAATATTGTCGGGTTCATGAAACTGCGACGGAAGGCCCATGGATTTTATTAAGGAAGTAAAACGGACTTTCAAAATTATGTGGATTTTTTTTCAAATAAACACCTACTCAGAAAAATTTCCTTGGAATAAAATTGTTTGTAAGTGAATATGTGAACTCACCTTCCTTTGTGTTGACACTTGATTTTAACGTGTTCTACAGGTACTTGAGTTCGGGTTCGGGAATCATGGTGTATCTTGTGGTTGTTGATGCATGTTTTGTCACTTAATATGTTGGACTAACTTTTAAAACTTTCTGGGACGAATGTAATAAGATCCATGAGGATCAAAACAACTTAACTATGTCATGGTTGTGTCATATTTTAAAACAAAATGTTTAAAAACTTAGGTTTTGAATAAGATAATATGTCCAACAAATTAATGCATCGATCATCAAGATATAAATGGGCACCAGCTTCCGTCACCACTACGTTTTATATTCCACTACGACATTTTTGGGGTGTGACAGAAGTTGGTATCAGAGCCAATGGTTGTTAGCGAACTAGATGTTTTCGGAGGAAAACACTAGACTTCAACCGGAGAATTTTGAAATATAAAGTCCTAAATTCTCGAAGCCAAAATTTTTAAATAAACATAGAAAAATTTTATCATGTATAAAAACCCTTATTTGTTTATGTGCATATGTGATTTTCGGCTTATTTGGGCCTTATGTGTTACTATTCATATTGATCACACACTTACTTTGTACGGTTGCGATATGTCACGTCTCGATCTATAGAGCCATTAGTAGTTCCGCTCACTGATACCGTCGAGTCTACACTTGAGATTTCTTCGCCCGTTGTTGCAGAATCGTCTATTCCGTTATTCGAGTCACGTGTTTTGTTACACATGTTTTAGTCTACACTCGCCGTAGGAAGAGGACTCGACCCGTTGGAGAGATCGCATTCAACTTCGAGAGCTGAGACAGCATCCGCTTTGAAGAAGCAGAAAGGGATTTGGGTCAATCGCTCTCATTGCGATCGTCAGTTCGTCAAATTACTCGGAGATTTGGAGATGACGAAGGGCAAGATGAAAGACTTAGAGGGACAGATGGACTAGTATGATGAACTAGAAGAGCTTGTTAGAAAGATGTTGGACTTCCTGGGTTTGAAGCGTTAGTTGTTGGTTGTTTCTGTTGTTTGTTTTGTATGTCTCATTTGATGAACCCTATTTATGGCTTGCGTGCCGAATTTTCAGATATTTAGGAGGAAATTTCATATAGACTTGTTACGGGTGTTGATATAGACACGCCGAATTTTGATTAGTCTTAGTACTAAAAACAAGCTTTAAAGATCTCTGATATAAATATCGAGTAGGTTCCTTTTGACATAAAAATTGTTCACATTAAAATGTGGATGTTATACATACGCAATGTATGGTACACTAGCATTTAATAATTGAATTATTTTGGATATCGTCTTATGTTGTAATAATAGAAACGACGAAATGCCGCCAAAAGTGAGACAGGGTTCTGGACTACCTATTACCCCAAAAGAGTTGGCACAACTCATAGCCCAACACGTTAATACTGCCCTGGAACAGCGCGATGCTAACCAAAATAATGGCCAGGAACGTGGAGTGATGCTCATGGGCATGGTTTTGGTGGGACACAGAATCGGAAACCCTTCAGGTGATATAATGATCGGAAAGTTTTAGTAGTTCCTGTGTTATGATATAATCAGAACGTAAATCTGATTTTTCATTAACCTTGTGAACAGTACATAGATGTACACATAAAACAATCCAGGGTTGTAACCAAAGATCATTTACTGGCACCCTATGCCATGACGTGGCATCGGTATGCGTGATGTCAGACCGTCATAGCGGATCGACCATTCAAATAATTCCGCATTCCGAACCAAGATCTGGGGATTCGTGAAAGCGAAAGTCTGAGAGTTCGAGGAAAGATACCAATGAGAAGCGTGGTGAGGAACGCAGATTGGAGAAAGCGTGTGTAGCTAACCTTAGAGAGTCGGGAAAGGATAATGCCAGGGATGGCAGGAGTGGTCTTGAGAGGAAGACTCACAAGGATGAGTGGATAAAGCGCGCCAGATGTGGTTGGACTTGACATATGACTCGCAAGCGCTATGCTAAGAGTACGTTGGATGGAGTTACGCTCGAGGGATGCTACAAGTGTGGTGAGCAAGGACATTTCGAGAGAGATTGTCTGAAAATGAAGGGTCAGGATGCCAGGGATTGAGCGTTCGAGTCAAACGCTGGGAAAGCACGAGACGATCTTGTTACCAGTATGTTTCGAGTCAAAAACCAATCTATGTTCATACTTTTAATACCAAAGTTGACTTGAGTTTTGTTCGAGAAACTTTGAACCATTTTTGTGTTCACCAACAAGTAAGCTTGGTATAAAGTGCCCGATAGAACTAGCAATTGGTAAGTTGATAGAGACTAGTAAGGTCGTTTGCAGTTGTAGTAATTAGTTAGGTGATCGTAGTTCTAGTGTTGGTTTATTTCCAGTGGAGCTGGGTGTAACACCTGTGTCACTCCAACCATCAAACAAATGCCAAACCAATGAAATATAGTATTTCATACTTGGGATTTGTAAAAATATGTGTATCGTTTACACATATCAATTCTTGTTCGATTTCAAGCTTTAAATCGCTTTCTGGAGGGTTATACGCGCTCTGATGAGTAGATATAACCAGTTTAATCCAACGAACACTCCAGAATAGTGAAATAGGCTTAACATACCTTAAATAACCTTTACATAACTTATATATAAGTTTTGGAAGGTTTGGTGTGGTGAAATCAAGTTTAATCGCTTACAGGGACTAAAGTTGACAAACTGCGAAAGTATGTCAATTTGAACTGTAACGAACATTCCGGAACATGACCATAAGTTAAACATACCATAAATATCCTTTACATAGCTTAGAAATAGGCTTTGAGGTGTTCGGTACGCTAAAATAAACTTTTGTGTCATTCAGGGACTAAAAGCGTCAAAAAGTGCACAAGTTTGCATTTTTACGCGTAACTTACGTTCTGAATACATCCGGACATCCAAAAATTTATGTAAGCACTAAAATATTTTATTTTAGTGTTCGGCATAAGAAAAATCCATTCGTCGCGTCATTTGGTTCGTTTTTCGCGCTTATGCGCATTCCGTCGTAATTAAGCGAACATCGCGTTCGTACGGCCAAACGAACCGACATCCGAGATATTTTTGAACATGTTTTAAGTTCCCTATACTTTAACTTCATTTTAGAGCTTTGAAATGGGGTTAACGGGCCTTAAACGTGTCGAAAATGGGCTGATTGCAATACGGGGACCAAAAGTGTAATTCTGCCAAACTAGGGCCTAGCGGTGCGCTACACTTTTAGCGTAGCGGTGCGCTAGGGGTCTGCAAACCAGATGCAGAGTACTTAACAGCCTGTTTTCAGCAGATTAACCCACAACCACAAGTTCCCAATTGTCTAGTCATCTGATAAGGATGGATTTCTAGCCACCATAAGGTTCCGACAAGTGTACGGGTTGGATTCATGGCACGTTTTCCATGAAAAGATCCTAACGGTTCGGGTATTCCTATAAATACCCAACCCACTTAACCTTATTTCTCACAAGAATTCTGATTTGAGAGCTCTAAGTTGAAACCATTGTTTCATACCTGAGTTCTTAGATCGGGATTAGCATTCGGGGACCCTGGGTTAGTATTCTTTCGTTCTTTTCCTTATTTTACTGCTTTTCGAGTCAGAAAGTCAAACTTTGTTTGACTTTCAGCGTTGACCAGTAATGGTCAATGCGAAGTTCGTTTGAACTTCGCAACGTGATTGTAATCACGATGGTCATAGTCCCTTGGGACTATGCCTACTGATTACCACGTTGTCTAGGGTCGTAGGGTAAGCGATCTGATAAATCGCTTATACCTCAAACCCGACCCATTTGGTCGATCATTAGGATCCGACCAAACACATTAGGTGACCATAGTAGGTAGGGAATAACCTTCCGAGGTTATACCTTATGGTCACATCGTTTAAGTAGTTGTATGATAGGTAGTTTATATGCCTTAGGTAAATTACCAAAATACCCTTTTCATGTATAATTGGTAATTAAGCATATGTAACCTAAACTTTTGTCACATAACTGATTATGTAACATGTTTAGGCATATAACACTTGTCATAGGACTAGTTAGGCGGTCCGAACGCGTTTCACGCAAACGACGCGTTAAAGTAGCATAAGCTATCTAAACGGGTCGTAATGGGTCGTAAACTCTTAGGTTAAGTTTCATTTAGTATGTAGGCTTTGTTAAACCAAATGACACGAGTCTCTACACTCGTTTGGTTTACAAACCCTAATGCTACCCAATCTTCCGATCTAGGTCCGGTTTATTAACATAGTTACCTATACTAGGTGCCGTTTGATATCCGCGATCTCTAGCATTGTTTAGTTGTTACTCAAGGACTACTGAGCAATCTCAAGTGAGTACATAGACCCCTCTTTTACTGTTTTCCAAACTGTTTTGGGGTGGAACACATGTGCCTACTTGTTACTTTCATGCTTTCCTGTTTTCACATCATATACTTGCTATGTTCATTAGTACATTTATAGTACATGTTTTACATTACATTTCATGCTACGTATGTCTATTGTTGCATACTTAGTACAGGTCACATGCTACTTATGTCTATTTCATGCATATTTAGTACATCTGTTATTCATCACATACTTACATTTTGGACGCATATTACATGATTTACATTGATCATGCATTTCCATAGGACATAACTTTGATTTAAACCAAGTTTTACTTCAATATTATGTTCTTGTGCATATGGTTTAGTTGATGCATTTCACTAGCCATACATATCATTTTGGTGACATCTTACATTGTTTGGTTTGGTTTGATTAAGTGATTAAGTAACGATGCGTGTGTAATATAATACAAGCATGGTGGATACGCCGCTGGTACTTCCTATATATAAGTGTTTGTATGGTATTACATATCGTAGCGTTATTTGAATCATTTCAGTTTGATACATATAACATTTCATACAAATAACATACTTTTCACAATACATCGTTTTACAAACAACTTATCATATACAAACTCAGTTTACATGGTTATTCATTTAACCACACATTTTTCACTTATTTATACATATCATCTGAACTCATTGTTTTTCAAATGATTTACAAAACAAAGCAAATTACAAGGTTCATGACTAAACATTTTCTCAAACATAAGTCATGAATCTTATTTTCACAAAACCTATGTATCTCACAGGCATTTTTATGCTGACGTACCTATTTTCACATGTGTTTTTCAGGAGCTGTTGCATAAGATGATCAAGATACACATAGACAAACTTGGGCTTTAGTGACAATAAAAGATGCAAGACTAGTTAATTATGTTGTATGTATTTGTTTGTTAAGACATTGTAACATTTTTAATCAATAAAACGAAACTTCAATTGCCATGGATTTGAAACAATTAATTCTGTTACAACACTCCCCGACATTTCCGCCACGTTTTGTATGTTCTACGTGGTCGGGGTGTGACAGAAAAGATGGTATCAGAGCCAATGGTTATAGGGAATTAGGTTATTAGTAATGCTTTGACCTAGTCTATAATCTTCTTAGGACCCTAACGCGAGTTTACTTGCGTTTAGTCATAAAACAATACCGTCACCTATCCTTAGGCGACGACCACAACAAGAACATAAATTTCAAAACCGCTTTGAAAACTAATCATCTGTTCTAGGATGATTGATTACTAGGTTTTGAACCCTCTGTTATATGGTTTTGAACCTCTTTGAATTTTCAAATTCTCGTCAAGGTTTTGGGTTTTTAATAATGTGAACACGTGCAAACTGGAAGGGTGAATGCCTGTATTCTGGGTTTTCTGTCTAGGCAAGCACTTCGTATACATCTCAACCAGACGCGAGACCAGTTGTGCTTACCTGGGAATTCTTGGGATGAGTGTTCACTTATAGGCGAGCATGTCTTCGCGATACATTATATTGACCCGCTTACTTTGATTAGTCACCGTCTCATTTGTTTGCCTTTGGTAACAAACAAATGGTCACAATCTTCATGTGTTGTTATTCTCTTTGACTATCTTTCACTTGTTTCCTCCTATGCCTTTCGTTATCTTCAAGATGCTTCCTCATCGCAACAACAATGTCCGAACCAGGTGCTGCAATTACCCAGCGAATAGGCGTCGTACTCCAGAGGACCGTTGACTTAGCTATCACCATGACTCGCCTCAGGGATGAAGCTGTATAAGGGAACTGCTCCTTGGTGCAATCAATGCCATCGTCATTATTCAAATCAAATACCTTGTTTCAAATGTACCCACGGTGGACGATGGAGACATTTGGTTAGCATGTGCCGCTTTGCAATCCAAAGCAAAGCTGTTACAAATCCTGCTGCTACTCAACCTTCAAACTCTGCTTCATATGTCGCTTGACATATCTGGCGCCTCAACCTCATGAACTTTCTACCTTGTGTATCGACGTAGGCACGCCTAGTGCAAGGTGTCGGAACACTCTCGTTACACAAACTCCAAAATCCATGTAGGATCTTTCTATCCTCATAATTAGATCCTTGTGGATGGGTATCATTCATCGGAGTCCTTAATTGAATTCTTTGTATGATTCAATACGTACATCACAATTCAATAAGGACAAAGCCGAATTCCTTTTAAGATTATCCTATCTTCATGGATGGATTCTTGAAATGATTAAAGTGCCAAAATGAAATCCACGAATTGGATTCCTGGTGTGCTTTAAGTATCCGCGTCCAAAGATAACAAATTAATAACCAAGTTAAACAACTATGTGATTATGTGCTTATGTGTTTCCTTTTATGTTTTTGTGTGATCCAAATTCTTGTCATTCAAATCCTCGTAGAATCTTCCATATCTTTGGGTGCTATATTAAATCCTCAACGGGCTTGTACGTAATAGTAAATACCCTTGGATTATATTGTACCATTCCATAATTAGACCCCTGAGTGGTCTAGGTAAACAGATTGATCCAAAAATCTGGTTAGGAGTATCATGTGATGATATAGCTGAAAGGACTCCTTGGTGGTCTAATTAAAAGGATCCTTTGTTGATCTAATTAAAAGGACCCTATGGTAGTCTAGTCACACTCATCACAGGTTTGATTATCCTCCCCACAAACATTTCAAGACAAGTTGTGCGGACTATGCAAGGAATTGCATAATTATGGATGCATACATAATTATGGAATTCAGTGCACAGAAACCACAGCGAATTTTGTCATGTGTCTAGAGTCTATTCCGTTCATTTTTGTTTCTGAAGATGTAAAATGACTATTCCGTTCATTTTTGTTTCTGAAGATGTAAAATGACTATTCCGTTCATTTTTGTTTCTGAAGATGTAAAATGACTATTCCGTTCATTTTTGTTTCTGAAGATGTAAAATGACTATTCCGTTCATTTTTGTTTCTGAAGATGTAAAATGACTATTCCGTTCATTTTTGTTTCTGAAGATGTAAAATGACTATTCCGTTCATTTTTGTTTCTGAAGATGTAAAATGACTATTCTGTTCATTTTTGTTTCTGAAGATGTAAAATGACTATTCTGTTCATTTTCGTTTCTAAAGAATGCCTGTTGAAAATAACTCTGTTCATTTTTCATTTCTGAAAAATGTTCGTTAAAGAGAAATAACAGGATTACGCCTTGCTTATCTTTGATGGTTACTTCACACAAAGCCACAGATAGACTCCTACGAATTAATTTCGGGACGAAATTTCCTAAAGTAGGGGAGACTGTAACACCTGTGTCACTCCAACCATCAAACAAATGCCAAACCAATGAAATATAGTATTTCATACTTGGGATTTGTAAAAATATGTGTATCGTTTACACATATCAATTCTTGTTCGATTTCAAGCTTTAAATCGCTTTCTGGAGGGTTATACGCGCTCTGATGAGTAGATATAACCAGTTTAATCCAACGAACACTCCAGAATAGTGAAATAGGCTTAACATACCTTAAATAACCTTTACATAACTTATATATAAGTTTTGGAAGGTTTGGTGTGGTGAAATCAAGTTTAATCGCTTACAGGGACTAAAGTTGACAAACTGCGAAAGTATGTCAATTTGAACTGTAACGAACATTCCGGAACATGACCATAAGTTAAACATACCATAAATATCCTTTACATATCTTAGAAATAGGCTTGAGGTGTTCGGTATGCTAAAATAAACTTTTGTGTCATTCAGGGACTAAAAGCGTCAAAAAGTGCACAAGTTTGCATTTTTACGCGTAACTTACGTTCTGAATACATCCGGACATCCAAAAATTTATGTAAGCACTAAAATATTTTATTTTAGTGTTCGGCATAAGAAAAATCCATTCGTCGCGTCATTTGGTTCCTTTTTCGCGCTTATGCGCATTCCGTCGTAATTAAGCGAACATCGCGTTCGTACGGCCAAACGAACCGACATCCGAGATATTTTTGAACATGTTTTAAGTTCCCTATACTTTAACTTCATTTTAGAGCTTTGAAATGGGGTTAACGGGCCTTAAACGTGTCGAAAATGGGCTGATTGCAATACAGGGACCAAAAGTGTAATTCTGCCAAACTAGGGCCTAGCGGTGCGCTACACTTTTAGCGTAGCGGTGCGCTAGGGGTCTGCAGACCAGATGCAGAGTACTTAACAGCCTGTTTTCAGCAGATTAACCCACAACCACAAGTTCCCAATTGTCTAGTCATCTGATAAGGATGGATTTCTAGCCACCATAAGGTTCCGACAAGTGTACGGGTTGGATTCATGGCACGTTTTCCATGAAAAGATCCTAACGGTTCGGGTATTCCTATAAATACCCAACCCACTTAACCTTATTTCTCACAAGAATTCTGATTTGAGAGCTCTAAGTTGAAACCATTGTTTCATACCTGAGTTCTTAGATCGGGATTAGCATTCGGGGACCCTGGGTTAGTATTCTTTCGTTCTTTTCCTTATTTTACTGCTTTTCGAGTCAGAAAGTCAAACTTTGTTTGACTTTCAGCGTTGACCAGTAATGGTCAATGCGAAGTTCGTTTGAACTTCGCAACGTGATTGTAATCACGATGGTCATAGTCCCTTGGGACTATGCCTACTGATTACCACGTTGTCTAGGGTCGTAGGGTAAGCGATCTGATAAATCGCTTATACCTCGAACCCGACCCATTTGGTCGATCATTAGGATCCGACCAAACACATTAGGTGACCATAGTAGGTAGGGAATAACCTTCCGAGGTTATACCTTATGGTCACATCGTTTAAGTAGTTGTATGATAGGTAGTTTATATGCCTTAGGTAAATTACCAAAATACCCTTTTCATGTATAATTGGTAATTAAGCATATGTAACCTAAACTTTTGTCACATAACTGATTATGTAACATGTTTAGGCATATAACACTTATCATAGGACTAGTTAGGCGGTCCGAACGCGTTTCACGCAAACGACGCGTTAAAGTAGCATAAGCTATCTAAACGGGTCGTAATGGGTCGTAAACTCTTAGGTTAAGTTTCATTTAGTATGTAGGCTTTGTTAAACCAAATGACACGAGTCTCTACACTCGTTTGGTTTACAAACCCTAATGCTACCCAATCTTCCGATCTAGGTCCGGTTTATTAACATAGTTACCTATACTAGGTGCCGTTTGATATCCGCGATCTCTAGCATTGTTTAGTTGTTACTCAAGGACTACTGAGCAATCTCAAGTGAGTACATAGACCCCTCTTTTACTGTTTTCCAAACTGTTTTGGGGTGGAACACATGTGCCTACTTGTTACTTTCATGCTTTCCTGTTTTCACATCATATACTTGCTATGTTCATTAGTACATTTATAGTACATGTTTTACATTACATTTCATGCTACGTATGTCTATTGTTGCATACTTAGTACAGGTCACATGCTACTTATGTCTATTTCATGCATATTTAGTACATCTGTTATTCATCACATACTTACATTTTGGACGCATATTACATGATTTACATTGATCATGCATTTCCATAGGACATAACTTTGATTTAAACCAAGTTTTACTTCAATATTATGTTCTTGTGCATATGGTTTAGTTGATGCATTTCACTAGCCATACATATCATTTTGGTGACATCTTACATTGTTTGGTTTGGTTTGATTAAGTGATTAAGTAACGATGCGTGTGTAATATAATACAAGCATGGTGGATACGCCGCTGGTACTTCCTATATATAAGTGTTTGTATGGTATTACATATCGTAGCGTTATTTGAATCATTTCAGTTTGATACATATAACATTTCATACAAATAACATACTTTTCACAATACATCGTTTTACAAACAACTTATCATATACAAACTCAGTTTACATGGTTATTCATTTAACCACACATTTTTCACTTATTTATACATATCATCTGAACTCATTGTTTTTCAAATGATTTACAAAACAAAGCAAATTACAAGGTTCATGACTAAACATTTTCTCAAACATAAGTCATGAATCTTATTTTCACAAAACCTATGTATCTCACAGGCATTTTTATGCTGACGTACCTATTTTCACATGTGTTTTTCAGGAGCTGTTGCATAAGATGATCAAGATACACATAGACAAACTTGGGCTTTAGTGACAATAAAAGATGCAAGACTAGTTAATTATGTTGTATGTATTTGTTTGTTAAGACATTGTAACATTTTTAATCAATAAAACGAAACTTCAATTGCCATGGATTTGAAACAATTAATTCTGTTACAACACTCCCCGACATTTCCGCCACGTTTTGTATGTTCTACGTGGTCGGGGTGTGACACTGGGGAGCTTTGACGTAGATGTGAGGATGGATTGATTTTCCAAGAGTGAAGTGGGGACTATCACTGGAAGAAGCTAGCTAGGATATCTCGTCCTGGGGGGGGGGGTAGTTGCACGGACCTCCCATCCGCCGAAGTATTGCAACTCCGCAAGCTAGCTTAGCCCCATAGCTGCCTGGCGGTGATTACCCACGGTGAAGAGCCCCAACACCCCATAAGGGCATTGCTGGGAATCGAACCGGTGACCTCAAGTAGAGGCCTGGGTGAGGCTGGCCAACTGGGCTACCCCAGAAGGTTAGGATATCTCGTCCTGATGACGGTAGAGAGGCAGTAGTTGTTTGCGGGGACCGACCGAGTAGAGTTTCGAGTGTCGAGTGTCGAGTGTTGATGGTTGAGAGTCGTCAGTGTTTTGAGGATGCTCAATTTGTTGCGAAAAGGCTATCCTATGTTTTTTGTTAACGTGGTGGATATGAAGGCCAAATGTAGGAATGTCGGAGAGATTCCTATTGTTCGCAATTATCCAGAAGTTTTCCTAAAAAGACTTACCTGGATTGCCCCTTGCGAGACAGATCGAATTCCGAATCGAACTGCTACCCGGTGCTGCACCCATTTGCACAATCTCCTTATAGATTAAGCACCATTTGAGAATGATAGAATGTCGAGTCAGTTTCAAGAGCTACCGGACAAGGGTTTCATTCGATCAAGCTACCGGGATCCAGCTGCTACACAAGGATCGACCTACGATTAGGACATCATCAGTTGAAGGTTGCTGACGAAGATATTCCGAGGACAACTTTTCGAACACGATATGGCCATTACGAGTTATTAGTCATGCCTTTGACTAAATTAATGCGCCATTTATATTCATAAATCTCATGAATAGGGTATGGAAACCCTAATTGGATGAATTCGTGATAATGTTCATCGATGACATGCTTGTCTATACACGAACCAAGGAGAATCATGAGTAACGTTTGAAGTTAACTATGAAGTTGGTGAATGATGAGGAGCGCCAAAAACCCTGTCAGGAGTATGACGATTCATAAGACTAGCTAGATGCTACTAGAGATTTATTAAGAAATTCTCTAAATCAGCCTTCGACACTAATAACCCCAAAAGGAAAAGGGAAATTTATTGGATAGAAAAGTAGGAGGAAGCTTTTCAAACCTTTGGAAGAAATGTTGAAAGCATGTATGAGGGATTTCGAAGAAAGTTAGGATACTCACATGCCCTTGGCAGAGTTATCTTACAATAATAATTAACACGCTAGTATTCAGGTTGCTCCGTTTGAAGCCTTGCATGGATAGAAGTGTTGATCACCATTTTGTTGAGCTAACATGACAAAGGACAATTAACTAGACCTTAGTTTATCTAGGTAACCAGCGACATGATTTGCCTGGATTGAGGGAAGGTTAAAAGTCGCCAATTGATCAACAGAAGAATTACATGGACAATTGAAGGAAACTATTGCGATTCCAGATTGAAGATTTGGTTCTGATAAAGGAGTTATCTTGCAGAGGTGCTATTAGGTTTAGCAGAGAGAAGAAAAGCTGAGCCACATTGACTTGGTCCTTTCAAGAGCCCATCTTGAGTTGGATCAGTCGCTTATAGGCTCAAGCTACCATAAGGATGGAGTAGTGTACATGATATATTGTTTGGATTCAGTTGAGAAAGTGTATAATGGATAATACACTGATTCTGTTCTTTTTAGAGATTTGTTTGGAAGAGAAATGGAAGTTTATCGAAGTACCGTAGAAGTAGTACATATAGCTAGAAGAGTTATGCTAATAACCGAACAGGCGATTACAGCATTCTAGTCGTGTATGCGATTTATTGATTTGGTGATTTGTGGATATCTGAAATGAATGCAAGAAGGAAGATGAGTTTATGAGATTGATTTTTTTGAGAGCCCATCTCGAGTTGGATCAATCGGGTGTAAACTCAGACTATCTTAGGTACGGGGTAATGTATATGTAAATATATGTATGTCCGAAATGGTGAAACTTTGACTTAATCTTCTTGATTAAGTGCTTGTGAATGTTGGACCTTGGAAAGGGTGGAGAGCGTTGAGATGTAAGTTTAGGAATCAAGGATGTGTATAATATAGGTTTACGAGAATTCTTTGTAAGAATCAGGGTTTCTCGCAGAAACTACAAGACTATATTCATTAAACCTGTTTTTGCTATTTTCACTTTGTGCGAAAACAAAACTTGTAGAGTGAAAATTTCGGTGACGAAATTTCCTAAACATGGGGAGACCGTGACACCCGGCTTTTCAGGCCGTACCGTACAATTGTAACACGTGTTGTGAATAGATAAAAGGCCATATTTGACTGATTATGATGTTTATATGTGAAATTTAATGTGTTGGTAAATTTAAACTTTGGTAAAAATTATGTTGGCAACGGTAAGATAAACGCTTATCGCGTAACGAGTAAAATGCGAAACGAATGTCGGTGACCACCCGATCAGTGTTAAAATCCTAAAAATATTCTGTTATGATTATAATAATAATTTCAATCATATTCGTGAGGGAAAATAAATTAAAACGCTAAGAAACTCTATTTTTCGAGTTTAAGCGCGTACGGCGCGATGCAGCGCGTATACCGACAGAATACTGTCAACACAGCCTGTCAAGGCAACTGATAATCATTTTAATAATAATTTGATGAGTTTATTACTATAGAATGGTAAAAATAAATTAAAACGCTTAAATTCCTATTTTTGCGATTTTAAGCACGTACCGCGCAGCACAACGCGCATACTGCCAAATACTGGCAACGTAGCCAGTCCAGGCAAACAAAATATTGTTTAATAATATTTAGGTGAGTTTATTTTTATAGAGTGCTAAAAATAATTTAAAACGCACTAAAACGGGATTAAAACGCTAGATAAAATACCCGGTATTTAGTAAAATACCAGTTTAAAGCCTAGAATGTATATGTATATATATATATATAGGGAGGAGATCATGCGAGAACCACCCTTATTGCGAGAACCGCGAGAACCAATGTGAACACAACCTAAAATAGCTAAAAAAAACCTAACCCCCACCCCCCCCCCCCCAAGCTAAATGCTAAAAACTAAACCCCCCAAAAAACCTAACCCCCCCCCCCCCCCCCCCAAAAAAAAAAAAAAAAAAAAACCTAAACCCCCCTCCCCCACCCCCCAAAAACCTAAACCCCCCCCCCCCCCCAAAGCTAAAATGCTAAAAACTAAACCCCCAAAAAACCTAAAAAAATCTAAAAAAAAATCTAAAAAAATCAAAAAAAAATCTAATTTTTTTTAATATTTTTATGCTCAAATCGCTACTTTTAGTGGCCAAAAAATTTTTTTTTTTTTTTTAAAAAAAATTTAATTTTTTTTTTTGCTTCGAAAAGCTATCGATTTTTATATAAAAAATATTAAAAAAAAATTTTTGTGTGATTTTTAGCTATTTTTAGGCATTTTTGGCTGTGTTCAGATTGGTTCTCGCGGTTCTCGCAATAAGAGGTGGTTCTCGCATGATCTTCTCCCTATATATATATATATATATATATATACATGTATATGGGGTGTGTAACAGAGAGAAACTCTTGTTGGCAGCCATGCAATATAGTTACTCTCTCTCTCTCTCCTCTAGTTATTGGACCAAAAAGGGGTGGAGATGATTATGTCTCCCATTACCCCATACATTCACATTTTCAAGACTAAAATTTATAGCTCATCTACTCCTCTCTCTCTCTCTCTACAAGAATTCAGCCGAACACACCCTTACCACCTCCATATTTTCGAAAATCTTGATGATCTTGCAAGAACCAACTTAAATCCAAGGTGTTCCTAAGTTAAATTGAAGATCCAAATGTGTTTCCAAGGTGAAACAAGCTCCATAACATCAAAATCATGTCAAAAACCCACTTCAATCTTGAAGGTATAAGATTTACTTTTAAAAACATATTCTTGATTCTTGATATTGTTCTTGGGGTTGGAAGTTTCTCTTGAATCTTGGAAAATTAATCACAAATTTGAAAACAATAACAAATGGGTTTTTAAAGAAAATAAAAATGGATGTGTATATATATATATATATAGCCGTGAGTGTATGTATGTATATAAGAGAATTGAGATTTGATTGCTGATGGATTTTTATTGAATGATTCTTGTTTGATATGATCCTTGAAAGATTGTTACATGCATGAATCGAAAAGTTGTCAAACAAGAGGTTCTTGTGATTTGAAAAGATGACATAAAAGAATATATATTTTTTTAGAAGTATATGTATATGTATATGCATGTGTCGTATATATGTATGTATGTATGCATGTATGTAAGTTTTGTTTACTAGCAAATAAATGGTACATGCATTTACACTTTAATGATCATATGTATGATTAGATAATAATTTGATGTTGATACATGGATGACATGAATTTAAAGTGTGTAGATGCATTTAAGTTCATGTGGGATAATGATGATATGATATGGGTGTATTAGATGCACTTACTTGAACATGCATCTTGAAATATGATCGTGAAATGATGATTTGAGTACGATTTGATAAAAATAAATTTTAATCAGAATCTAAACACTAAAAATATGAATATTTGATGTGTTAAATGATGTATAACTTTGTCATAATATTTGCTAGATTTGCATGTTGTACTTGATGCATTAAAAGTTGTAAAATACGTGAAATCGCATGATTTATGTGACTTACACAAAAACTGCACTAATCTGATTATAACCATCATTTTAATCAGTAAATAACATGTATTGTGTTAAAATATTAAGTCGTTTTGAGTTGGGATGATTATAGTAACGTTTAACGCAAAACTATGCGCTAAAACGGTCAAAAATAGGCTTTTCGAGTGATTTTTATAAAACTGATTTAGATCAGTAAGTAAACTGATATTTTTAGTTTAAAAAAAAGGTAATTTAACTAATTTTAAGTTTACTTGGTGTTTGGTTAGTCATACGTGACTTCCGACGCCCGAAACCGTTACCAAATCGCTAAAATACGCATTTTTCAATATACACTAGTATAGTTAAAATTTTGGGTGAACCTCATGTGTTAAAATGTGTTATGTGATTTAAACATGAGAATGTGAAAATATGTTAAGTTTTTAACATGATATTAGAAATCTAGCTTACGCGTGTATGCTTGTACGTTTTGTGCGGTAGAAACGGTAAAAATTGCGTTAAATGTGCAACTTGTTTGTCGAGCATGAAATTTGATACTTATGAGATGTTTTATGTATATTTGCTTTAAAAATGACAAAATAGATAAGTTACCAAGATTTCGCATGTTTCGGTGTTAAATTATGTAAACAATTATGTATATATATTACGACGCGCAAATCGTAGATATATTGCGTATAATCGGTAGAGTTAACGGATTTACACAATAATGGTCACCCATAAAATCGTTCAAGTCACAAAATCATAAAAATATATATATGGACTCATATATATATTAACGAGCCAACATAATAAAAAATGATAACTTTTCGAGAAAATCTCAAAGTTATGTGATAATTCTAAGAAACGGAGAAACTTAGGATTTTTGTGTTATGTGTATTGATTTAAAATCGTTCCTATATATATATAATAGGACGTGTAGAAATCAAACTGTGGGATTGCGCTATTTAAAAATACGCACCAAAAGGTGAGTGTCACTAAACCCCTCTTTTTACTGTTTTGTATATATTTTGGGGGTAGAACACGCCAAAAAGGGTTTAATAATGTTTTTGAAATAAAACATACCTTTTGATATAAATTATATATATTTTCATTGAAAATATATGGACTTTTTGGAAATTATATATATATATTTCGGGATGAAATGGTTTTGGAGAATAAACACGTTTCGGGTGGAAACGGGATTATGCACGGTGGTTGGGGGAAAAAACGACCGTGTAGTTGGTACGAATATTGCCTGGTCTTAAGAGAGTAAGTATCAGCATAGACTTATATTTCGTCGGGGATTTCAGGGGATTCGTACAACATCGTGTATTAAATTGTCATATTAGTAGGATATATATTGTATGTGAGGCAGCCATCATATGGTTCATTTAGATAGAACCCTGTGCCCATGATGTCGTTTAATCATTTAAGTAAATTACACGAGGAATTGTTGGTAGATCTATCGTGTTGACAACCCCGTCGTGACCGGTCGCCCCGTGTCAAGTCAAACAACGAACTGATATTCTGTTTATTGTCTAGCTTTGATTATCCCTGCATGGTTAATATATAGTTCGTATCGTCTAGCTAACATACGAGTCTGAAAATTGACGCAATAATTTAATATCCAAAACATGGGTAGTAACAATATTGTCGGGTTCATGAAACTGAGACGGAAGGCCCATGGATTTTATTAAGGAAGTAAAACGGACTTTCAAAATTATGTGGATGTTTTTCAAATAAACACCTAATCAGAAAGATTTCCTTGGAATAAAATTGTTTGTCAGTGAATATGTGAACTCATCTTCCTTTGTGTTGACACTTGTTTTTAACGTGTTCTACAGGTACTTGAGTTCGGCTTCGGGAATCATGGCGTATCTTGTGGTTGTTGATGCATGTTTTGTCACTTAATATGTTGGACTAACTTTTAAAACTTTCTGGGACGAATGTAATAAGATCCATGAGGATCAAAACAACTTAACTATGTCATGGTTGTGCCGTATTTTAAAACGAAATGTTTAAAAACTTAGGTTTTGAATAAGATAATATGTCCAACAAATTAATGCATCGATCATCAAGATATAAATGGGCACCAGCTTCCGTCAACACTACGTTTTATATTCCGCTGCGACGTTTTTGGGGTGTGACAGAAGTTGGTATCAGAGCCAATGGTTGTTAGCGAACTTGATGTTTTCGGAGGAAAACACTAGACTTCAACCGGAGAATTTTGAAATATAAAGTCCAAAATTCTCGAAGCCAAAATTTTTAAATAAACATAGAAAATTTTTATCATGTATATAAACCCTTATGTGTTTATGTGCATACGTGATTTTCGGCTTATTTGGGCCTTATGTGTTACTATTCATATTGATCACACACTTACTTTGTACGGTTGCGATATGTCACGTCTCGATCTATAGAGCCATTAGTAGTTCCGCTCACTGATACCGTCGAGTCTACACTTGAGATTTCTTCGCCCGTTGTTACAGAATCGTCTATTCCGCTATTCGAGTCACGTGTTTTGTTACACTTGTTTTAGTCTACACTCGCCGTAGGAAGAGGACTCGACCCGTTGGAGAGATCGCATTCGACTTCGAGAGCTGAGACAGCATCCGCTTTGAAGAAGCAGAAAGGGATTTGGGTCAATCGCTCTCATTGCGATCGTCAGTTCGTCACGTTACGCAGAGATTTAGAGACGACGAAGGGCAAGATGAAAGACTTAGAGGGACAGATGGACTAGTATGATGAACTAGAAGAGCTTGTTAGAAAGATGTTGGACTTCCTGGGTTTGAAGCGTTAGTTGTTGGGTGTTTCTGTTGTTTGTTTTGCATGTCTCATTTGATGAACCCCTATTTATGGCTTGCGTGCCGAATTTTCATATATTTAGGAGGAAATTTCATATAGACTTGTTACGGGTGTTGATGTAGACACGCCGAATTTTGATTAGTCTTAGTACTAAAAACAAGCTTTAAAGATCTCTGATATAAATATCGAGTAGGTTCCTTTTGACATAAAAATTGTTCACATTAAAATGTGGATGTTATACATGCGCAATGTATGGTACACTAGCATTTAATAATTGAATTATTTTGGATATCATCTTATGTTGATATTATGTTGTAATAATAGAAACGACGAAATGCCGCCAAAAGTGAGACAGGGTTCTGGACTACCTATTACCCCGAAAGAGTTGGCACAACTCATAGCCCAACACGTTAATATCGCCATGGAGCAGCGCGATGCTAACCAAAATAATGGCCAGGAACGTGGAGTGATGCTCATGGGCATGGTTTTGGCGGACACAGAATCGGAAACCCTTCAGGTGATATAATGATCGGAAAGTTTTAGTAGTTCCTGTGTTATGATATAATCAGAACGTAAATCTGATTTTTCTTTAACCTTGTGAACACTACATAGATATACACATAAAACAATCCAGGGTTGTAACCAAAGATCATTTACTGGCACCCTATGCCATGACGTGGCATCGGTATGCGTGATGTTGGACCGTCACAGCGGATTGACCATTCAAATAATTCCGCATTCTGAACCTAGATCTGGGGATTCGCGAAAGCGAAAGTCTGAGAGTTCGAGGAAAGATACCAATGAGAAGCATAGTGAGGAATGCAGATTGGAGAAAGCGTGTGTAGCTAACTCTAGAGAGTCGGGAAAGGATAATGCCAGGGATGGCAGGAGTGGTCTTGAGAGGAAGACTCACAAGGATGAGTGGATAAAACGCGCCAGATGTGGTCGGACTGGACATATGACTCGCAAGCGCTATGCTAAGAGTACGTTGGATGGAGTTACGCTCGAGGGATGCTACAAGTGTGGTGAGCAAGGATATTTCGAGAGAGATTGTCTGAAAATGAAGGGTCAGGATGCCAGGGATAGAGCGTTCGAGTCAAACACTGGGAAAGCACGAGACGATCTTGCCGTTGTTACCAGTATGTTTCGAATCAAAAACCAATCTATGTTCATACTTTTAATACCAACGTTGACTTGAGTTTTGTTCGAGAAAATTTGAACCATTTCTGTGTTCACCAACAAGTAAGCTGGGTATAAAGTGCCTGATAGAACTAGCAATTGGTAAGTTGATAGAGACTAGTAAGGTCGTTTGCAGTTGTAGTAATTAGTTAGGTGATCGTTGTCACACCCCGACCACGTAAAACAACAAATCGTGGCGGAAACGTCGGGGAGTGTTGTAACAGAATTATTATTTTATAGGAGTGTCGGATTCATGGCTAGTTTACATGTTGCAATACCTTATTAAAAACCTTGTTTTGAAAAGCACATAGTATTGCAGCATAATTTAACCAACTCAAATCAAGTGGGTTATTATTTATAAAACCTCGTAGCCACGATTCTTAAACCAAAAACATTTGTTTTAGTAAACCAAATTGTAAAACATCTCGTATTAACTCGTTAATAAAACTCGTATGGTTTATATCCTTTCAAAAACATCGTTATGTGACATCGTTTCAAAAACGTTTACCCAAGTGAACTAAATAACGCTACGGTATGTAATATGTTGAAAACACTTATATATAAGAAGTACCAGCGATGTATCTACCATTTTTTCACCATATTACACCCGTCTCATTATCTAAACACTTAACCAAAAACCAATCGTTTATCCAATTCATTTAACTCGTTTAAATGGTTTCCAAATCGTTTAACAAAATGAAGCTTGACTCGCCTTACCAGGATGGTAGCGAATCTCGCAGTCGTAGTCGTTCAAGAGTTCAACCCAACATCATTGCCTCATGTTCAGCTCCTTCTGATTAAGAATATGCTGGAGACTTTTGTGGTCTGTGAAAACCACACACTTCGTGCCATAAAGATAGTGTCTCCAAATTTTGAGAGCAAAAACCACAGCACCTAACTCAAGTCAAGATCATGAGTTGTGTTGTTCTTCTCGTGAACTCTCAATTGTCTGGATGCATACGCAATAACCTTACCTCGTTGCATAAGGACACAACCAAGGCCTAAATTAGATGCATCGCAGTAGACAACGAAATCATCGTTTCCCTCAGGCAAAGATAGAATAGGAGCTTCAGATAGCTTCTGTTTCAGCGTTTGGAACGCTTCTTCTTGCTTGGGTCCCCACTCAAAAGGCTTATTCTTCTGAGTCAAAGCAGTGAGTGGAACCGCAATCTTTGAGAAATTAGAAATGAATCGACGATAATAACCAGCAAGACCAAGAAAAGATCGAATCTCTGTAGGTGTCGTCGGTGTATTCCAATCCTTAATAGCTGCTATTTTGCAAGGATCCACATGAATACCCTACTCGTTGACTATATGTCCCAAAAATTGAACTTCTTTAAGCCAAAATTCACACTTGGAGAATTTGGCAAAAAGTTGTTCTTTCTTTAGGAGTTCCAATGTCAAACGAAGGTGTTGCTCATGATCGGCTCGAGACTTTGAATAAATGAGAATATTGTCAATGAACACAATGATGAACTTGTCTAAATAAGGTTTACATACCCTATTCATTAAGTCCATAAAGATAGCTGGGGCGTTTATCAAACCAAAAGGCATGATAGTGAACTCGTAATGCCCATATCTTGTGCGGAAAGCAGTTTTGGGAATATCTTCTTCGAGAACACGAAGTTGATGATACCCAGAACGCAGATCGATCTTGGAAAAGCATGAAGCACCTTGCAGCTGATCAAAGAGATCAACGATTCAAGGTAGGGGATATCGATTCTTGATGGTAAGCTTATTAAGCTCACGATAATCGATACACATTCGAAAAGATCCATCTTTCTTTTTCACAAAGAGGACAGGGGCTCCCCAAGGTGAATAACTCGGACGGATGAATCCTTTATCAGATAACTCTTGAAGCTGTTTCGATAACTCTTACATCTCAGATGGTGCAAGACGATAAGGTGCTTTTGCAATCGGGTTGGCATTGGGTACAAGGTTAATATGAAACTCGACTTGACGAACTGGGGGCAAACCAGGCAGTTCATCAGGAAACACCTCTGGATAATCCCGAACAATCGGAATATCCTGAATATTCTTGCTCTTGCTTTTCTCCTCGGTGACATGTGCCAGAAAAGCAACATATCCTTTTCGTAAATAACTTTGGGCTTTCGTACACGACATGAGTTTCAATCCACCAGATGGTTTCTCGCCACGAACTTCCAGAACATCACCAGACGAAAGAGGAATACGAATGATCTTATCGAAACAAATCACCTCTGCATGATGTTTGGTTAACCAATCCATCCCAACGATAATATCGAAACTCCCAAGTTGCATCGGTGTGAGGTCAATAGGAAAAAGATGGTCATCAAGGTTCAACTGACAATCACGAATAACAGAGTCGAGAACAAGAGGTTTACCAGTAGCAACTTCGACAGATAAGGGTTTCCTCAGTTTAGTTCTAGGTATTGCAAGTAAAGGCTCAAAAGATAACTAAACAAAACTTCTATCGGCACCAGAATCAAAAAGAATAGATGCAGGTCGATTGTTAACAAGAAATGTACCATTGACAACGAGGTTGTCAGCTCGAGCCTCGTTAGCGTTCAGATTGAATGCTCGTCCACGAGCGGGATTCACATTCACGTTTACATTGGCATTTGCATTCCCGTTCACCAACCTCGGGCAGTTGTTGCAGAAATGACCCATTTCACCGCAATTATAACACGAACCAGGTGGGAATCTCGCAGCATTCCCCTGAACCTGTGCTGGATTCTGAGCGGCTTGATTCTGGCCCAAGCGATAGATGTTGGCCAGATGCCCAAGTTTACCACACGTAGTGCATTGCTTGTGCAACATGATGACCATTGCAGCGAGCACAGTGAGGTGCGGTACCAGCATATACTTTCTTCGCAGGAGGTTGAGCCGGTGGGTTCTGAGGGTTCTGAGCTGTTACTGCAAAATTCTGAGCACCCTTTCGCTTTCTCGACTTCTTCGACGACTCACCTTTCTTACTCTTACCCTTTTCCTTGACAGAATCGGTCGACTTCTTCTTATCACCCTTGCGGGTAAGTTTACCCTTCCTGACTTGAGACTCAGTCAGGATAGCAGACAACTCGATCGCGTGACGAATAGTAGTAGGATTAATGCCAGTCACAATATCCTCCTGTATGGAATCGGGTAAACCATCGATATACCTCTCTATCGCTTTCTCCAACGGGGTAACCATAGTAGGACAAAAAAGACTGAGCTCCTCAAAACGATCCGTATACGCACGGTGTTCTCCCCCATCTTGCTTTAGATCATCAAACTCTCGTTCCAATGCTCGAACCTCGTGACGGGGACAAAACTCTTTCATCATGAGAGCTCGAAGCTCTTCCCATGTTTGTGCTAATGCCACTTCAGCACCCCTATCGCTAATTAGTCCGTTCCACCACGTAAGAGCACGCTTCTCAAACACACTTGATGCAAATTCAACCTTATGCCCATTCGGACATTGCATATGTCTGAATGTGCTCTCGATACTTTCGAACCATTGAAGGAGCGCAGTTGCTCCTTGCGACCCAGAAAACTTCAACGGCTTAGCAGAATTGAAATTCTTGAAATTACACTGTGCATTGTTATTATTATTGTTGTTGTATAACTCGTGGATTTGGGTCACAATGCCTGGAAGCACAGCAGCCATTTGCTGAGAGACAAGGGCTGCGACTTCTTCAGCAGTAAAATATTGTGCATCACGTCGAGGAGGCATTGTCTAAAAGGAGATATGAGAAACGAGTGAGGTTGACAATTAGGAAAAACAAAAAAGGTATTGAAAATATCGACAAAATACAAGGAAGGCGATCATTTGTTCGTTACCTCGAACAAACAAACGACACGCGGTGACTAATCAAAGTAAATGGGTCAAAATAACGTATCGCGAAGACATGCTCGCCTATAAGTGAACACTCACCCCAAGAGTTCCCAGGTAAGAGTGACTGGTCCGATTATGTGGATTTGTACGAACACTCTAGCCTTAGACAGAAAACTCAGGGTACAGGCATTCACTCTTCCAGTTTGCACGTGTTCACATTATTTAGACCCAAACTTTGATGAGATTTTGAAAACTCAGAAGGCATTAAGCCAAAAATGAGTCAAACTGGAAGGGTACAAAACCTAGTAATCAATCATCCTAGAACGGATGATTAATTTTCGAAGCAGATTCGAAATTTGTGTTCTCGTTGTGGTTATCACCTAAGGGTAGGTGACGGTTTTGTTTTAAAATCTAAACGTAAGAAAACTTGCGTTGGGGTCCTAGAAAGTTATAGTCTATGTCACACCCCGACCACGTGGAACATACAAAACGTGGCGGAAACGTCGGGGAGTGTTGTAACAGAATTAATCGTTTCAAATCCATGGCAATTGAAGTTTCGTTTTATTAATTAAAAGTGTTACAATGTCTTAACAAACAAGGAAAATACAACATAATTAACTAGTCTTGCATCTTTTATTGTCACTAAAGCCCAAGTCTGCCTATGTATATCTTGATCATCTTATGCAACAGTTCCTGAAAAACACATGTGAAAATATGGTACGTCAGCATAAAAATGCCGGTGAGATACATAGGTTTTGTGAAAATAGGTTTCATGACTTATGTTTGAGAAAATGTTTAGTCATGAACCTTGTTATTTGCTTTGTTTTGTAAATCATTTGAAAATCGATAAGATCAGATGATATGTATAAATAATGTATAATGTATGGTTAAATGAATAACCATGTAAAATGAGTTTGTATTAGATAAGTTGTTCGTAAATCAATGTCTTGTGAAAAATATGTTATTTGTATAAAATGTTCTATGTCTCAACCTGAAATGATTCAAATAACGCTACAATATGTAATACAATACAAACACTTATATATAGGAAGTACCAGCGGCGTATCCACCATGCTTGTATCATATTACACACGCCTCGTTACTTAATCACTTACTCAAACCAAACCAACAATGTACAATGTCTATGTTTAAACCAATTGCCAAAATGTAAGCATGTAATGAATAATAAGTGTACTAAGTATGCAACAACATACATACATAGCATGTAAACTGAAATATCTGTACTAAGTATGCAACAACAGACATACATAGCATGTGAACTGAAATATCTGTACTAAGTATGCAACAACAGACATACATAGCATGTGAACTGAGATAATGTGTCCATATGCTGAGTAAACATATGCAACAGAAATGTAATGTAAAACGATGTACTAAGTATGCTAAGTTAACATACAAAGCAGAAAAGTCATGTAAATCAATGTACTAATAGTGTACTAATGAACATAACCAGTATATGATATGAAAACAGGAAAGCACGAAAGTAACAAGTAGGCACATGTGTTCCACCCCAAAACAGTTTGGAAAACAGTAAAAGAGGGGTCTATGTACTCACTTGAGATTGCTCAGTTGTCCTAGGATAACCACCAAGCAAAGCTAGAGATCACGGAATCAAACGGCACCTACTATAGGTAACTACATTAATTAACCGGACCTAGATCGGAAGATCGGGTAGCATTAGGGTTTGTAAACCAAATGAGTGTAGGAACTCATGTGATATGGTTTAACAAAGCCTACATACTAAATGAAACTTAACCTAAATGTCTACGACCCATCGCGACCCATTAAGGTAGCTTATGCTACTTTAACGCATCGTTCGCGTGAAACGCGTTCGGAACGCCTAACTAGCCCTATGACAAGTGTTATATGCCTAAACATGTTACATAATCAGTTATGTGGCAAAAGTTTAGGTTACATATGCTTAATTACCAATTATACATGAAAAGGGTATTCTGGTAATTTACCTAAGGCATATAAACTACCTATCATACAACTACTTAAACGATGTGACCATAGGGTATAACCTCGGAAGGTTATTCCCTACCTACTATGGTCACCTAATGTGTTTGGTCCGATCCTAATGATCGACCAAAAGGGTCGAGTTCGAAGGTATAGGCGATTTATTAGATCGCCTACCCTACGACTCTAGACAACGTGGTAATCAGTGGGCATAGTCCCAAGGGACTATGACCAACGTGATTACACTCACGTTGCGAAGTTCAAACGAACTTCGCATTGACCATTACTGGTCAACGCTGAAAGTCAAACAAAGTTTGACTTTCTGACTCGAAAAGCAGTAAAATAAGGAAAAGAACGAAAGAATACTTACCCAGAGTCCCCGAATGCTAATCCCGATTCAAGAATCTCAGGTATGAAACAATGGTTTCAACTTAGAGCTCCTCAAATCAGAATTCTAGTGCATTTGGAGTAATGGGGGGTGGGGTATTTATAGTATTCGGTCCACCGTTAAGATCGTTTCAAGGAAACCGTGCCTTAATCGTAACCGTACAAGTGTCGGGACCTTATGGTGACTAAAATTCCATCCTTATCTTATGACTAGATAATTAGGAACATGTGGTTGTGGGTTAAACTGCTGCAAACAGGCTGTTTGGTACTCTGCATCTGGTCTGCAGACCCCTAGCGCACCGCTACGCTTAAAGTGTAGCGCACCGCTAGGCACTATTTGGCAGAATTACACTTTTGGTCCCTGAACTGTATTTAGGCCATTTTCGACACGTTTAAGGCCCGTTAACCCCATTTCAAAGCTCTAAAATGAAGTTAAAGTATAGGGAACTTAAAATGTGTTCAAAAATATCATGGATGTCGGTTCGTTTGGCCGTACGAACGCGATGTTCGCTTAATTACGACGGAATGCGCATAAGCGCGAAAAACGAACCAAATGACGCGACGAATGGACTTTTCTTAAGGCGAACACTAAAATATAATATAGTCATGCTTATATAAATTTTTGGAAGTCCGGATGTATTCAGAACGTAAGTTACGCGTAAAAATGCAAACTTGTGCACTTTTTGACGCTTTTAGTCCCTGAATGACACAAAAGTTTATTTTAGCATACCGAACACCTCAAAGCCTATTTCTAAGCTATGTGAAGGATATTTATGGTATGTTTAACTTATGGTCATGCTCCGGAAGGTCTGTTACAGTTCAAATTGGCATACTTTCGCAGTTTGTCAACTTTAGTCCCTGTAAGCGATTAAACTTTGATTTCACCACACCAAACCTTCCAAAACTTATATCTAAGTTATGTAAAGGTTATATAAGGTATGTTAAGCCTATTTCACTATTCCGGAGTGTTCGTTGGATTAAACTGGTTATATCTACACCTCAGAGTGCGTATAACCCTCCAGAAAGCAATTTAAAGCTTGAAATCGAACAAGAGTCGATATGTGCAAACGATACACATATTTTTACAAATCCCAAGTATGAAATACAATATTTCATTGGTTTGGAATTTGTTTGATGGTTGGAATGACACGGGTGTTACAGTCTCCCCTACTTTAGGAAATTTCGTCCCGAAATTAAATTTTAGGAGAACCTCGTGGGGACGACGGTGATGTTTTCGCTTTGAATGAAACCCCTTGAATCCTAAGTAGAACTCTGGGCCATGTTTGGATTCTTAGCGAAAATGTCAACTATCAAAGTGAAGTCCTTGTAGTAACAAAACATGGAGTTTTGAACTACTGACAGAAGAACGTTTCTTATGACGACTTATCATAGGAAACTGTGTGTGCTTGAAATCAGAATTGGGAAGTGTGAGAATAAATGACATTGGTCGAAGTCCAAGACTTCTCCCGTATCATTACTCTTGCCACTGTTGGTCTTAACACATGACAAAACTTTCTGTGGTTTCTGTGCACTGAATTCCATAATTATGTAGGCCTCCATAATTACGTAGTTCCTTGCACAGTCCGCACAGTTCATTTCATAATGCGTATGGGAAAAATCAAACGAATAATCCTGTGGTGAATTAACTTGACTGCAATAGAGTCTCTTTAACAAGGTCACCAAAGGATTAGATAAACAACAATCTTTTCAGCTAAACTATCCAAGAGAAATATTTAACTACACCGACGTAGGATGTATTTAACTTTAGATCAACGGAGGATCTATTTAACTTTACTACCTAAGAAAAACATTTAACTACACCGACGTAGGATGTATTTAACTTTAGATCGACGGAGGATCTATTTAACTTTACTACCTAAGAAAAACATTTAACTACACCGACGTAGGATGTATTTAACTTTAGATCGACGGAGGATCTATTTAACTTTACTACCTAAGAAAAACATTTAACTACACCGACGTAGGATGTATTTAACTTTAGATCGACGGAGGATCTATTTAACTTTACTACCTAAGAAAAACATTTAACTACACCGACGTAGGATGTATTTAACTTTAGATCGACGGAGGATCTATTTAACTTTACTACCTAAGAAAAACATTTAACTACACCGACGTAGGATGTATTTAACTTTAGATCGACGGAGGATCTATTTAACTTTACTACCTAAGAAAAACATTTAACTACACCGACGTAGGATGTATTTAACTTTAGATCGACGGAGGATCTATTTAACTTTACTACCTAAGAAAAACATTTAACTACACCGACATAGGATGTATTTAACTTTAGATCGACGGAGGATCTATTTAACTTTACTACCTAAGAAAAACATTTAACTACACCGACGTAGGATGTATTTAACTTTAGATCGACGGAGGATCTATTTAACTTTACTACCTAAGAAAAACATTTAACTACACCGACGTAGGATGTATTTAACTTTAGATCGACGGAGGATCTATTTAACTTTACTACCTAAGAAAAACATTTAACTACACCGACGTAGGATGTATTTAACTAGATTGTCGGACCAATCTATTTAACTTTACTACCTAAGAAAAACATTTAACTACACCGACGTAGGATGTATTTAACTTTAGATCGACGGAGGATCTATTTAACTTTACTACCTAAGAAAAACATTTAACTACACCGACGTAGGATGTATTTAACTTTACCAACACATGTTGCCCTTAAACTTTGGAATAGTACTTTATAATCCAAGGGACTTAACTACAACGTGGAAGTCCATTAAGGATTTTATATAGTACCTTTGGGTATCCTACTATGAATCCCTTATACGAAGATATGGAAGATTCTACGAGGATTTGGATCACACAAAAACATAAAAGGAAACACATAAGCACATAATCACATAGTTGTTTGACTTGTTTATTAATTTGTTATCTTTGGACACGGATATTTAAAGCACACCAGGAATCCAATTCGTGGATTTCATTTGGCACTTTAATCATTTCAAGAATCTATCTATGAAGATAGGATAATCTCAAAAGGAATTCGGCTTTGTCCTTATTGAATTGTGATGTACGTATTGAATCATACAAAGAATTCAATTAAGGACTCCGATGAATGATACTCATCCACAAGGATCTAATTATGAGGATAGAAAGATCCTACATGGATTTTTGGAGTTTGTGTAACGGGAGTGTTCCGACACCTTGCACTAGGCGTGCTTACGTCGATACACAAGGTAGAAAGTTCATGAGGTTGAGGCGCCAGATATGTCCAGCGACATATGAAGCAGAGTTTGAAGGTTGAGCAGCAGCAGGATTTGTAACAGCTTTGCTTTGGATTGCAAAGCGGCATATGTTAACCAAATGTCTCCATCGTCCACCGTGGGTACATTTGTAACAGGGTATTTGATTTGAATAATGACGATGGCATTGATTGCACCAAGGAGCAGTTCCCTTTATACAGCTTCATCCCTGAGGCGAGTCATGGAGATAGCTAAGTCAACGGTCCTCTGGAGTACGATGCCTATTCGCTGGGTAATTGCAGCACCTGGTTCGGACATTGTTGTTGCGATGAAGAAGCATCTTGAAGATAACGAAAGGCATAGGAGGAAACAAGCGAAAGATAGTCAAAAGAAAATGACAAGGCATGTAGATTGTGACCATTTGTTTGTTACCAAAGGCAAACAAATGAGATGGTGACTAATCAAAGTAAATGGGTTAATATAATGTATCGCGAAGACATGCTCGCCTATAAGTGAACACTCATCCCAAGAATTCCCAGGTAAGCACAACTGGTCTCGCGTCTGATGAGATGTATACGAAGTGCTTGCCTAGCCAGAAAACCCAGAATACAGGCATTCACCCTTCCAGTTTGCACGTGTTCACATTATTTATAACCCAAAACCTTGACGAGATTTTGAAAACTTAAAGGGGTTCAAAACCATATAACAGAGGGTTCAAAACCTTGTAATAAATCATCCTAGAACAGATGATTAGTTTTCAAAGCGGTTTTGAAATTTATGTTCTTGTTGTGGTCGTCGCCTAAGGATAGGTGACAGTATTGTTTTATGACTAAACGCAAGTAAACTCGCGTTAGGGTCCTAGAAAGTTATAGACTAGGTCAAAGCATTACTAATAACCTAATTCCCTATAACCATTGGCTCTGATACCATCATTTCTGTCACACCCCGACCACGTGGAACATACAAAACGTGGCGGAAACGTCGGGGAGTGTTGTAACAGAATTAATCGTTTCAAATCCATGGCAATTGAAGTTTCGTTTTATTAATTAAAAGTGTTACAATGTCTTAACAAACAAGGAAAATACAACATAATTAACTAGTCTTGCATCTTTTATTGTCACTAAAGCCCAAGTCTGCCTATGTATATCTTGATCATCTTATGCAACAGTTCCTGAAAAACACATGTGAAAATATGGTACGTCAGCATAAAAATGCCGGTGAGATACATAGGTTTTGTGAAAATAGGTTTCATGACTTATGTTTGAGAAAATGTTTAGTCATGAACCTTGTTATTTGCTTTGTTTTGTAAATCATTTGAAAATCGATAAGATCAGATGATATGTATAAATAATGTATAATGTATGGTTAAATGAATAACCATGTAAAATGAGTTTGTATTAGATAAGTTGTTCGTAAATCAATGTCTTGTGAAAAATATGTTATTTGTATAAAATGTTCTATGTCTCAACCTGAAATGATTCAAATAACGCTACAATATGTAATACAATACAAACACTTATATATAGGAAGTACCAGCGGCGTATCCACCATGCTTGTATCATATTACACACGCCTCGTTACTTAATCACTTACTCAAACCAAACCAACAATGTACAATGTCTATGTTTAAACCAATTGCCAAAATGTAAGCATGTAATGAATAATAAGTGTACTAAGTATGCAACAACATACATACATAGCATGTAAACTGAAATATCTGTACTAAGTATGCAACAACAGACATACATAGCATGTGAACTGAAATATCTGTACTAAGTATGCAACAACAGACATACATAGCATGTGAACTGAGATAATGTGTCCATATGCTGAGTAAACATATGCAACAGAAATGTAATGTAAAACGATGTACTAAGTATGCTAAGTTAACATACAAAGCAGAAAAGTCATGTAAATCAATGTACTAATAGTGTACTAATGAACATAACCAGTATATGATATGAAAACAGGAAAGCACGAAAGTAACAAGTAGGCACATGTGTTCCACCCCAAAACAGTTTGGAAAACAGTAAAAGAGGGGTCTATGTACTCACTTGAGATTGCTCAGTTGTCCTAGGATAACCACCAAGCAAAGCTAGAGATCACGGAATCAAACGGCACCTACTATAGGTAACTACATTAATTAACCGGACCTAGATCGGAAGATCGGGTAGCATTAGGGTTTGTAAACCAAATGAGTGTAGGAACTCATGTGATATGGTTTAACAAAGCCTACATACTAAATGAAACTTAACCTAAATGTCTACGACCCATCGCGACCCATTAAGGTAGCTTATGCTACTTTAACGCATCGTTCGCGTGAAACGCGTTCGGAACGCCTAACTAGCCCTATGACAAGTGTTATATGCCTAAACATGTTACATAATCAGTTATGTGGCAAAAGTTTAGGTTACATATGCTTAATTACCAATTATACATGAAAAGGGTATTCTGGTAATTTACCTAAGGCATATAAACTACCTATCATACAACTACTTAAACGATGTGACCATAGGGTATAACCTCGGAAGGTTATTCCCTACCTACTATGGTCACCTAATGTGTTTGGTCCGATCCTAATGATCGACCAAAAGGGTCGAGTTCGAAGGTATAGGCGATTTATTAGATCGCCTACCCTACGACTCTAGACAACGTGGTAATCAGTGGGCATAGTCCCAAGGGACTATGACCAACGTGATTACACTCACGTTGCGAAGTTCAAACGAACTTCGCATTGACCATTACTGGTCAACGCTGAAAGTCAAACAAAGTTTGACTTTCTGACTCGAAAAGCAGTAAAATAAGGAAAAGAACGAAAGAATACTTACCCAGAGTCCCCGAATGCTAATCCCGATTCAAGAATCTCAGGTATGAAACAATGGTTTCAACTTAGAGCTCCTCAAATCAGAATTCTAGTGCATTTGGAGTAATGGGGGGTGGGGTATTTATAGTATTCGGTCCACCGTTAAGATCGTTTCAAGGAAACCGTGCCTTAATCGTAACCGTACAAGTGTCGGGACCTTATGGTGACTAAAATTCCATCCTTATCTTATGACTAGATAATTAGGAACATGTGGTTGTGGGTTAAACTGCTGCAAACAGGCTGTTTGGTACTCTGCATCTGGTCTGCAGACCCCTAGCGCACCGCTACGCTTAAAGTGTAGCGCACCGCTAGGCACTATTTGGCAGAATTACACTTTTGGTCCCTGAACTGTATTTAGGCCATTTTCGACACGTTTAAGGCCCGTTAACCCCATTTCAAAGCTCTAAAATGAAGTTAAAGTATAGGGAACTTAAAATGTGTTCAAAAATATCATGGATGTCGGTTCGTTTGGCCGTACGAACGCGATGTTCGCTTAATTACGACGGAATGCGCATAAGCGCGAAAAACGAACCAAATGACGCGACGAATGGACTTTTCTTAAGGCGAACACTAAAATATAATATAGTCATGCTTATATAAATTTTTGGAAGTCCGGATGTATTCAGAACGTAAGTTACGCGTAAAAATGCAAACTTGTGCACTTTTTGACGCTTTTAGTCCCTGAATGACACAAAAGTTTATTTTAGCATACCGAACACCTCAAAGCCTATTTCTAAGCTATGTGAAGGATATTTATGGTATGTTTAACTTATGGTCATGCTCCGGAAGGTCTGTTACAGTTCAAATTGGCATACTTTCGCAGTTTGTCAACTTTAGTCCCTGTAAGCGATTAAACTTTGATTTCACCACACCAAACCTTCCAAAACTTATATCTAAGTTATGTAAAGGTTATATAAGGTATGTTAAGCCTATTTCACTATTCCGGAGTGTTCGTTGGATTAAACTGGTTATATCTACACCTCAGAGTGCGTATAACCCTCCAGAAAGCAATTTAAAGCTTGAAATCGAACAAGAGTCGATATGTGCAAACGATACACATATTTTTACAAATCCCAAGTATGAAATACAATATTTCATTGGTTTGGAATTTGTTTGATGGTTGGAATGACACGGGTGTTACAGTCTAGGTTAAAGCATTACTAATAACCTAATTCCCTATAACCATTGGCTCTGATACCAACTCTTCTGTCACACCCCGACCATGTAAAAAAACAAATCGTGGCGGAAACGTCGAGGAGTGTTGTAACAGAATTATTGTTTCACAACCATGGATACAAAAAGAGTTTCGTTTTATTTATTCATTAAGTAATTTACATTGTTTTAACACAAAACAAACGAGTTACATATCGACTATCATTGTTATTATGTCACTAAGGCCTCGTCCAGATCCTATGTGACTCATGCATCCTAGTAATCAACATCAAGCAACATCACCTGAAACATATGTAAAAACAAAGTTAGCAAAGAAATGCTGGCGAGCACATAGGTTTTATAGGAGTGTCGGATTCATGGCTAGTTTACATGTTGCAATACCTTATTAAAAACTTTGTTTTGAAAAGTACATAGTATTGCAGCATAATTTAACCAACTCAAATCAAGTGGGTTATTATTTATAAAACCTCATAGCCATGATTCTTAACCCAAAAACATTTGTTTTAGTAAACCAAATTGTAAAACATCTCGTATTAACTCGTTAATAAAACTCGTATGGTTTATATCCTTTCGAAAACATCGTTATGTGACATCGTTTCAAAATCGTTTACCCAAGTGAACTAAATAACGCCACGGTATATAATATGTTGAAAACACTTATATATAAGAAGTACCAGCGGCGTATCTACCATGTTTTCACCATATTACACCCGTCCCGTTATCTAAACACTTAACCAAAAACCAATCGTTTATCCAATTCGTTTAACTCGTTTAAATCATTTCCAAATCGTTTAAGTCGTTTAAATCATCCTTGTTTTAATTGTGAAAACTATTTTTGGTCGTCTCGCTAATAACATTCAAACCTTCGTGACTCGACTATCTCGCTTCTCGCATTAACAAACCACCAAAGGGTAAGTTAACAATCACAGATTCAGTCGTTACCCACATAACCCACACATAACCATGGGTGCAGTCTGATAACGGGATTTGTCAGATCCTATGGTACCATAACCTAATACTGGTCGGTTCGGCCAAAATTAATGAATATCATTCGTTATGTAACTACAACCAACAAGTCCGTTCACATTATCGAAATCGTTATTAGTTTAGTATATAAACCATCTTATTCGTTTTTGAAATCATCGTTATAATACCGAAAATCGTTTTGATACATATGAATCACCCCAAAACAATTGAAAACAGTAAAATAGGGGAACTATGTACTCACATGAAGTGCAAAGTATCCTCAATCAATAGAATTTCAACAAACTCAAGTAAACCAGAGAACTCAAGCAGTACCTAGTAATCGAACCACTAGTCAAATAATCGACACCTAAATCGGAAGATCGGACAGAATGAGGTCTTGTAAACCAAATGAGTGTTGGAACTCATGTGATATGGTTTAACAAAGCCTGCATTCTAAATCGAAACCTAACCTAAGTGCTTTCAACCCATTGCGACCCATTAAGGTAGATTACGCTACTTTAACGCGTCGTTCGCGCAAAACGCGTTGGAGACGTCTAACTAGTCCTATGACAAGTATTATATGCCTAAACATGTTGCATAATCAATTAAGTGACAAAAGTTTATGTTACATATGCTTAATTACCAATTATGCATGAAAAGGGCATTTTGGTCATTTACCTAAGGCATATAAACTACCTATCATATAACTAATTAAACCTAAGTGACCATAAGGTATAACCTCGGAAGGTTATTCCCTATGCAACTATGGTCACTAAACATGTTTGGTCGGATCCTAATGATCGACCAAATGGGTCGAGTTCGAAAGTCTAAGCGGTTGTTTAGACCGCTTGATTTACGACTCTATACAAGCACTAATCTAAAAGTGACGAGCTAAACACGCTAAAAATGTTTAGTTAAGTTAGAAAACTGGTTTTGGTATCAAAACAAACGGCTTTGATACCCAAGAGTAGTTTGGTTACAAAATACGCATAAATACGCATTTTGGCCGAAACTACGACTCGTCACTACGCCTAGTCAATGTGGTAATCAGTAGGTATAGTCACGAGGGACTATAACCATCGTGATTACGCTCACGTTGCAAAGTTCAAATGAACTTTGTGTTGACCATTGACTGGTCAAAGCTGAAAGTCAAACTCTGTTTGACTTTCATGCTTGAAATACAAGAACAAGCAAGAAGAGGACTTACAAAGGGTCCAAGAAGGTGTTTTGATTCAAAGTTACTCAGGTATGAGGTGTTAAAACCTCAACTTAGAGCAGAAGTTGAATCAAGGTGTGAAAAACCCAAATGAGGAAGCTTGCTATTTATAGGAAGGTAAGATCAATAGGATCATTCCATTTGTTTTGAGGGTGTAATCTTGGCCATACATGTGGGTACATGGTATTAGAATACAATAGGGGTAGAAAACCAGCTCCAGGTTTTGCAAAAGTTACAAAAAAGACCCCCAGGTTCAATCCCATTGCTGAAAAATGCTGAAAATAAAGTTTTCTGCCCAGATAGGGTGCTCGCGTCACGCCACGGCAGAGACAGATGGTGGTGGCGCAGTGCCACCAGGTGCCAGATCTAGAAAAGTTTGAAAAATGGCAGAAATGGTCCCTGCAGCCCGTTTAAGCTATTTTTGATGCGTTTAAACCCCGTTAACCCCATTTCAAGGCTCTAAAATGATGTTAAAATATAGGGAACTCAAAACATGCTCGAAAATATCTCGGATGTCGGTTCGTTTGGACGTACGGTTGCGTTATTCGGTTAATTACGACGGAAGTCGTAACGAACGCAAAAACGATCCAAATTAAGCGACGAATGGAATTTTATCATGCCAATCACTAAAATAAAATATTTTAATGATTACATAAATTTTTTGGATGTCCGGATATATTCAAAACATAAGATATGCGCGAAAATGCAAACTTGTGCACTTTTTGACGCTTTTAGTCCCTATTGATCAATGAAGTTTATTTTAGCATACCGAACCCCTCAAAGCCTATTTCCGTCACACCCCCAAAATCCACACACGGAGTATCACCGCTTGGAGGCGTGACGTGACCAGGATCCAGCCACCAATCATATTGAACAATGTATTTAAAATAGATAAAATCCAACTACGCAATATAATTGGTGTTCAGAAACTAGTTAACCAAGTTCAAATTAAACAGCGGAAGCATAAGACGTAAAAACCAAAACATAAGTTCAATAAGTTCATAAGGTTTAAATGTTTAGAAAGGGACATAACAGTCCATATCCCACAACGACCTTCTCCTCGTGCAAGCTCCATAAGCATCTAACGACCTGCAAAGCATGTAGTAATGAGTCAACAACAAAGTTGAGTGAGTTCACATTTGGTTGCCCATTTTAGAGTTGTTTCCAAAATCGTAGTTTAATCTTAACCAACTATCCAGCCGTGGGGGTTACCCCATAGTTCGAAAACGTTTATTAGTTAACCCATTTTTACTTCAGCCGTTTCAGCCGTGGGGCTACCCCATGTTCATAATCCCTGGCTATCCAGCCCGGCACTCCGGCCGTGGGGGCTACCCCATTTTTTTAAACTACAAGACTCGTTACCATATCGACTACTAACGAAAATAAGTTGTGCCCTAGCGTCGGTGTCTATCATCACCGACGTGCCATAGTCCATTAGTACACGCCCGTCCGAACGGCACGGTGTGAGGTTTGTTAAACCTAATAGCGCTATTAACTAACGACCCGCTCGCCATTGGCCTCGGCGATTAAGTTGATATAAAATGAGGGACTTCGTTGATAGAGTTCTAGTCTAGTAAATCTAAATCCGTCCCAACAGGACGAGGAATCCCTATTCCTGAACACATTCCCATTCCCACCGGGAATTACCATGCTTTGGAGAAAAGTGTGAACTCACTTCGGTTTGCTCGGTTAGATTAGTTACTCTAATAATCAGGAATTAAGCGCGTCCTAACATGGTACAGATAACAATCAGTTTCACATGCATGCATAATACGTATCCTACGTACGGTTTATCTACTCATTACTTCTATCACATAGCACGCACTCACGTTAACATTTCACGCCCATATAAACATCCCATCTATACCCATTCAAAAGCAAACATACGATATTGCACATAACACTTTCATTGACATATAACATGTTAGATCATTCTCAGATAACCTACCCGACATTTAGACACGCAAATTGCTACTTATGTCGTTTCAGCTTTAACATTCAAAACTGGGCTGTTTTTGGGAATTTTAATAAAATATTTAACTTGCTCAAAAAATTCCTAAACTTTTACAGAATGTTTTAAACAATCCAAATATTACTGTGTAAAAATATCAGGATCCAATTCATTACCAATATTTTATAAAAAATCATTTACCTGACTGCAATCAGATTCATCACTTTCTGACTGCAGTCCACGGAATAATTTATTTAAAATTCATCATAAGTCCGATTGATGAAATTCCAGGTGGAGCATTACAATGACATCAGTGGTCATCTACAGTACAAATTTCATGAGCTAATTCTACACAGATTTCAAGTTATGATGAAAAACATAACACACATTTTCTGCAGTAAAAACGCAGCTTTTGCTGCTGTGAAAAACGACCCTTTAAAAATAGCAAACGAAGTCCAAAAATTATGATTCCAGTGCCATTAGAACCGTATTTCGAAATAACACGTTATAGACTCAAGAAAATCAGTTTTTCGATAAATATCGACCTGTTTACAGCCAACTGAAGTTGGCTGTAAATGTTTGGACAGAAGCTATTTTCAGCTTATAGCGCTCTAACGCAAGTTCTATTTGTTCCGTTAACATGTTTACTGATCATCAACAACATTTAACATTACTTGCAGCAGGTTATCGTTTATTTAACTCAGATTTATCATACTATGTAAAGCTTTATGTTCAAGACTTGTGTGCATGATCTTTAGTGTTCATGTAATAATCAACAAACTACATCTTTTAATCACTAAAAACTTGAAGTAAACAAGATCAAAGAAGTCTTACAACTAGCTTAAAGCTTCGCTAAATACATTCTTCGTTAAATAGTAAATGAAGGTGGTCCTTCAAGTTCCGTGAGCACCAAGCTTCGTTAAATACATTCTTACTCCTTAGAATGGCCTTGGAAATGGATGATCAAGACTTGATGATGGTGAGGGTGTGCTTGGGGTGTTCGGCCGAGAGTTTAATGGGAGAGAGGATAAGAAGTTGGGTGGTGTAATGTATGAAGAATGATGAGGATTATTTATAACCTTAAGCTAATGTCCAAAGGGTTTTGTGTTTCTTGTAGTACATACATTATCTAAACAAAACATTACAATATCCAAGTAAGATCATGGGGATTTAGTGTGATTTTATGAAGATCATGGTGGGGCCAAGTTTGGGCCGATTACTTGCATGTGGGGGGGGGGGGTTAAATGTAAAGTTAAATGGTTAGTTAGGTAATATAGTTCAAAACCAAGTATGTGATTAGTTATGTTAGTTACTAGATATTTTGGTGGGTGTTAGGGTGTTCGGGAACCATAACTAGCTCAGAAAAGTGAAACAATGTTTTTAACAATATTTTTGTGTTCCGGGTTGTCACACCCCGACCACGTAGAACATACAAAACGTGGCGGAAACATCGGGGAGTGTTGTAACAGAATTAATGTTTCACAACCATGGATATTAAAGTTTCGTTTTATTCATCAAACAAGCGAGTTACATTGTCTTTAAACAAGAAATAAAGAGTACATAACATAAATTAACTAGTTCTTGTCTCGTTTTAAGTCACTAAGGCACAGGTCTGCCTAAGTATGTCTTGATAAGTCCTATGCATCATCTCCTGAAAACACATGTGAAAATAGGTACGTCAGCATAAAAATGCCTGTGAGATACATAGGTTTTGTAAAAAAAAGGATTCATGACTTATGTTTGAGAAAATGTTTAGTCATGAACCTTGTAATTTGCTTTGTCTTGTAAATCATTTGAAAAACGATAAGATCAGATGATATGTATAAATAAGTGAATAATGTATGATTAAATGAATAACCATGTAAGATGAGTTTGTATAAGATAAGTTGTTTGTAAATCAATGTCTTGTGAAAAGTATGTTATTTGTATAAAATGTTATATGTCTCAAACTGAAATGATTCAAATAATGTTACGATATGTAATACCATACAAACACTTATATATAGGAAGTACCAGCGGCGTATCCACCATGCTTGTATCATATTACACACGCCTCGTTACTTAATCACTTACTCAAACCAAACCAAACAATGTAAGATGTCTATGTTTAAACCAACTTCCAAATGTATTGAAATAATATGTTAAAATGTTTATGTCAAGATGTAAATCATATAATGTATAACCAATGTCAAAAGTGTTTATGTGTCAAATGTAAACCATGTACTGTGTAACCAAAATGATATGTATGGCTAGTGAAATGCATCAACTAAATCATATGCACAAGAACATAGTATTGAAGTAAAACTTGGTTTAAATCAAAGTTATGTCCTGTGGAAATGCATGATCAATGTAAATCATGTAATATGCATCCAAAATGTAAGCATGTGATGAATAACAAATGTACTAAGTATGCGACAAATAGACATAAGTAGCATGTGACCTGTACTAAGTATGCAACAATAGACATACGTAGCATGTGACCTGTACTAAGTATGCAACAATAGACATACGTAGCATGAAATGTAATGTAAAACATGTACTATAAATGTACTAATGAACATAGCAAGTATATGATGTGAAAACAGGAAAGCACGAAAGTAACAAGTAGGCACATGTGTTCCACCCCAAAACAGTTTGGAAAACAGTAAAAGAGGGGTCTATGTACTCACTTGAGATTGCTTAGTAGTCCTTGAGTAACAACCAAACAATGCTAGAGATCGCGGATATCAAACGGCACCTAATATAGGTAACTATGTTAATAAACCGGACCTATATCGGAGGATTTGATAGAATGAGGGTTCGTAAACCAAACAAGTATAGAGACTCGTGTCATATGGTTTAACAAAGCCTACATGCTAAATGAAACCTAACCTAATAGCTTACGACCCATTACGACCCGTTTAGGCAGCTTATGCTACTTTAACGCGTCGTTTGCGTGAAACGCGTTCGGACCGCTTAACTAGTCCTATTACAAGTGTTATATGCCTAAACATGTTACATAATCAGTTATGTGACAAAATTTTAGGTTACATATGCTTAATTACCAATTATACATGAAAAGGGTATTCTGGTAATTTACCCAAGGCATATAAACTACTTATCATACAACTATTTAAACGATGTGACCACAAGGTATAACCTCGGAAGGTTATTCCCTATACACTATGGTCACCTAATGTATTTGGTCGGATCCTAATGATCGACCAAATGGGTCGGGTTCGAAGGTATAAGCGATTTATCAGATCGCTTACCCTACGACCCTAGACAACGTGGTAATCAGTAGGCATAGTCCCAAGGGACTATAACCATCGTGATTACAATCACGTTGCGAAGTTCTAATGAACTTCGCATTGACCATAACTGGTCAACGCAGAAAGTCAAACAAAGTTTGACTTTCGGACTCGAAAAGTAATAAAAGAAAGAAAAGAACGAAAGAATACTTACGAAGGGTCCCCGAATGCTAATCTAGATCGAAATAACTCAGGTATGAAACAATGGTTCCAACTTAGAGTCTTTAAGATCAGATTCTAGTGATTTTGAAGCAATGGGGGGTGGGGTATTTATAGTATTCGGGTAACCGTTAAGATCATTTTTTGGAAACCGTGCTCGAATCTCATGCGTACACTTTTCGGAACCTTATGGTAGCTAAAAAATGGTCCTAAATGAGCTGAAAGGTCAAGTGTGGGCTTGTGGTTGTGGTTAAAACAGCTGGAATCTGCTGACTGATCGTTCTTATCTATTCTGGGAGCCTGACGCGGCCCGCTTCAGGATCAGACAAAGCTCAGGCGGGCCGCCTGGAGCTTCTGATCAGAAATTAAGTTTCTAAAGTGACAGTTTCACTCCCTGTTGTGTTTTAAGGTCATTTCTGACACTTCTAAGGCCCGTAAAGCCAACTTTAAGGCCCTAAAATGATGCCTAAACATTGTGGACATGAAACATGCTCAAAAATATGTCGGATGTTGGTTCGTTTGGTCGTACGAACGCGATGTTCGCTTAATTACGACGGAATGCGCATAAGCGCGAAAAACGATCCAAATGACGCGACGAATGGATTTTTCTTATGCCGAACACTAAAATAAAATATTTTAGTGCTTACATAAATTTTTGGATGTCCGGATGTATTCAGAACGTGAGTTATGAGCGAAAATGCAAACTTGTGCACTTTTTGACGCTTTTAGTCCCTGAATGACCCAAAAGTTTATTTTAGCACACCGAACACCTCAAAGCCTACTTCTAAGTTAAGTAAAGGTTATTTAAGGTATGTTAAGCCTATTTCACTATTCCGGAGTGTTCGTTGCATTAAACTGGTTATATCTACGCATTAGTGCGCGTATAACCTTCCAGAAAACGATTTAGAGCTTGAAATCGAACAAGAATTGATATGTGTAAATGATACACATATTTTTACAAATCCCAAGTATGAAATACAATATTTCATGTGTTTGGAATTTGTTTGATGGTTGAAGTGACACAGGTGTCACAGTCTCCCCTACTTTAGGAAATTTCGTCCCGAAATTTAGTTTTAGAGGAAACTTGTGAAAACAGCTGTGACGGTTTCACTTTCAGACAAATCCATTGAACCCTTAAGTAAAACTCTGGGCCATGTTAGGATTCTTAGCGAAAATTTCAACCCTCAAAGTGAAATCCTTGTAGTAACAAAACATGAAGTTTTGAACTACGGACAGAAGAACGTTTCTTATGAAGACTTATCATAGGAAACTGTGTGTGTGATTGAGATCAGAATTGGGGAGTGTGAGAATAAATGACATTGGTAGAGGTCCAAGACTTCTCCCGTATCATTACTCTTGTCACTGTAGGTCTTAACACATGACAAAACTTCCTGTGGTTTCTGTGCACTGAATTCCATAATTATGTAGGCCTCCATAATTACGTGATTTCTTGCATAGTCCGCACAGTTCATTCCATAATGCGTATGGGGAAAAATCAAACGAATAATCCTGTGGTGATTTAACTTGACTACAATAGAGTCTCTTTAACTAGGTCACCAAAGGATTAGATCAACGAACAATCTCTTAAACTAGACCACCCGAGGGCCTATTTAACTACATAAACACATGATATATTTAACTATATTGTCGAACCAATCTATTTAACTTAGATCGACGTAGGATCTCTTTAACTATATCAACGCATGATATATTTAACTTGATTGTCGAACCAATCTTTTTAACTTAGATCAACGTAGGATCTCTTTAACTTAACTACCCAAGAGGAATATTTAACTACATCGACGGAGGATGTCTTTAACTATGGAATAGTACTTTATAATCCAAGGGACTTAACTACAACGTAGAAGTCCATTAAGGAATTAAGATAGTACCTTTTTGAATATCCTACTACGAATCCCTCATATGAAGGTATAAAAGATTCTACGAGGATTTGGATAGCGAATATCCAGAGTATACAAAAACACAAAATGCATAAAAAGAAAGACAAGATGCATAAACACATAGTCACATAACCACAAAATTGTTTATCTAGATCTTTAATTTGTAAGTTTTGTTTTGTTAATTACATACATGCATTTAAAGCACACTAGGAATCCATTTCATGGATTTCATTCGGTACTTTAAACATTATCAAGAATCTAACTAGAAAGATTTTCCAAAAATTCGATTTCGTTTTCAAGAAAACGCAATATTCGAATTAAAGTACAATAATTTGAAGATACGAAAATACCCTTAGGTACCCTATTAATAATTTACAGTGGTACTTGGGGTATTCGTACAGAATTATAACTTGCACCTTGTACTTCGTTTCTTTGCAAGAGACGGGTACTAAGGATTTCCGTGGAAAACGCAAGAGATAATAAAATGGAAGAAATTACGGGGTAGTCTGTTCTTCAAGGAATACGGTTCCTTGATTGTCGGTATTGTAGAGGATACGTTGTTTATACATGCCATCACATTTGTATATTGCAATGTAAAATAAAAAGATTTATTTATAAACAACAACAACAACAACTGTTCCATGGACCTTGACAACAAAAGAAATAATACATAAGGCTTGATTATCTCTAAGCAACATTGCCTTTTAGTTGGTCCGATGCTCATCCCTGCGCTGGATTCGCATTAGCAATCTTTGGGCAATTTCTTCGGAAATGGCCCATCTCGCCATAGTTGAAGCAAGGTCCTGGTGTAAGACGAGCTTGAGTAGGATTTACTTGAGGTTGGTTTGGACCACTTTGGTTTGGAGTAAATCGACAAGCATTTGCCAGGTGACCGAGTCGCCCACATGATGCACATAAACGACACTGTAGGTGAGCTAAGTGGTGTGCATTACATTTGTCGCATATCGAAGCAGTACCGGCATAAGGTTTCCTTGCAGGAGGTTGAGTTGGTTGGTTGCGGGTGTTTTGGTTGGGTTGAGCAGCAATCGCACAATTCTGTGAAGCCTTACGCTTCTTAAACTTCTCAGGGGATCCAGTCTGTTCATCCATGGTCTTTGATTCCTCGATTGGCTTCGATTCCTCAACCGGTTTCTTGTCACCCTTTCGGAAAAGCTTACGTTTCCTGATCTGAGATTCAGTCAAGGTTGCAGATAGCTCAATGGCCTGCCTAACCGTAGTGGGGTTACTACCAGTAACAATGTCCTGAACTGAGTCAGGGAGACCATCAATGTATTTTTCGATCGCCTTATCCAAAGGCGTAACCATGGTAGGGCACAACAGGCTCAGCTCCTCATATCGATCGGTGTATGCTCGATGTTCACCGTTGTCTTGCTTAAGATCGTCGAATTCCCTTTCCAAGGCCCTGATCTCGTGACGAGGACAGAATTCCTTCATCATCAGTGCTCTAAGTTCTTCCCAAGTTTGAGCCAGTGCCACTTCGGCACCCCTATCTCTCACCACACCGTTCCACCACGTCAAAGCTCGTTTCTCAAAGACACTAGATGCGAAATCTACCTTTCGCTCGTTTGGACATTGAACATGCCTGAAGGTGCTCTCTAGACTCTCGAACCATTGCAGAAGTGCAGTCGCTCCTTGAGACCCAGAAAACTTTGATGGCTTAGCCGAGATGAATGTCTTGAAGTTGCAGAGGACATTATTGTTGTTGAGAGCTTGGTAACATTGAGCAACGATGTTCGGGATTGCAGCAGTCATTTGCTGTGTAATGACAGCTGCCAGCTCATCAATAGATACCGGATTTTCGCGTCGTGGAGGCATTCTAAAAGGGAAACAAGAGAGAAAACAAATTAAATGGCAGTGGGTAAGAATAGGATGTTACAATTACCGACCAAAATCACGGGTGATGGTCATTTGTTTGAACCATGAAGCAAACAAACGACACACAAAGGCTGAATCAAAGCAAATAGGTCCTCATAATGTATCGCGAAGACATGCTCGCCTATAAGTGAACACTCATCCCAAGAATTCCCAGGTAAGCACAACTGGTCTCGCGTCTGATGAGATATATACGAAGTGCTTGCCTAGACAGAAAACCCAGAATACATGCATTCACCCTTCCAGTTTGCACGTGTTCACATTATTTAAAACCCAAAACCTTGACGAAAGTTTTGAAAACTCAAAGGGGTTCAAAACCATATAAGAGAGGGTTCAAAACCTTACAATAGAGGGTTCAAAACCTAGTAATCAATCATCCTAGAACAGATGATTAGTTTTCAAAGTGGTTTTGAAATTTATGTTCTTGTTGTGGTCGTCGCCTAAGGATAGGTGACGATATTGTTTTATGACTAAACGCAAGTAAACTAGCGTTAGGGTCCTAAGAAGGTTATAGACTAGGTCAAAGTATTACTAATAACCTAATTCCCTATAACCATTGGCTCTGATACCATCTTTTCTGTCACACCTCGACCACGTAGAACATACAAAACGTGGCGGAAACATCGGGGAGTGTTGTAACAGAATTAATGTTTCACAACCATGGATTTTAAAGTTTCGTTTTATTCATCAAACAAGCGAGTTACATTGTCTTTAAACAAGAAATAAAGAGTACATAACATAAATTAACTAGTTCTTGTCTCGTTTTAAGTCACTAAGGCACAGGTCCGCCTAAGTATGTCTTGATAAGTCCTATGCATCATCTCCTGAAAACACATGTGAAAATAGGTACGTCAGCATAAAAATGCCTGTGAGATACATAGGTTTTGTAAAAAAAAGGATTCATGACTTATGTTTGAGAAAATGTTTAGTCATGAACCTTGTAATTTGCTTTGTCTTGTAAATCATTTGAAAAACGATAAGATCAGATGATATGTATAAATAAGTGAATAATGTATGATTAAATGAATAACCATGTAAGATGAGTTTGTATAAGATAAGTTGTTTGTAAATCAATGTCTTGTGAAAAGTATGTTATTTGTATAAAATGTTATATGTCTCAAACTGAAATGATTCAAATAACGTTACGATATGTAATACCATACAAACACTTATATATAGGAAGTACCAGCGGCGTATCCACCATGCTTGTATCATATTACACACGCCTCGTTACTTAATCACTTACTCAAACCAAACCAAACAATGTAAGATGTCTATGTTTAAACCAACTTCCAAATGTATTGAAATAATATGTTAAAATGTTTATGTCAACATGTAAATCATATAATGTATAACCAATGTCAAAAGTGTTTATGTGTCAAATGTAAACCATGTACTGTGTAACCAAAATGATATGTATGGCTAGTGAAAGGCATCAACTAAACCATATGCACAAGAACATAGTATTGAAGTAAAACTTGGTTTAAATCAAAGTTATGTCCTGTGGAAATGCATGATCAATGTAAATCATGTAATATGCATCCAAAATGTAAGCATGTGATGAATAACAAATGTGACCATAAGGTATAACCTCGGAAGGTTATTCCCTATACACTATGGTCACCTAATGTATTTGGTCGGATCCTAATGATCGACCAAATGGGTCGGGTTCGAAGGTATAAGCGATTTATCAGATCGCTTACCCTACGACCCTAGACAACGTGGTAATCAGTAGGCATAGTCCCAAGGGACTATAACCATCGTGATTACAATCACGTTGCGAAGTTCTAATGAACTTCGCATTGACCATAACTGGTCAACGCAGAAAGTCAAACAAAGTTTGACTTTCGGACTCGAAAAGCAATAAAAGAAAGAAAAGAACGAAAGAATACTTACGAAGGGTCCCCGAATGCTAATCTAGATCGAAATAACTCAGGTATGAAACAATGGTTCCAACTTAGAGTCTTTAAGATCGGATTCTAGTGATTTTGAAGCAATGGGGGGTGGGGTATTTATAGTATTCGGGTAACCGTTAAGATCATTTCATGGAAACCGTGCTCGAATCTCATGCGTACACTTTTCGGAACCTTATGGTAGCTAAAAAATGGTCCTAAATGAGCTGAAAGGTCAAGTGTGGGCTTGTGGTTGTGGTTAAAACAGCTGGAATCCGCTTACTGATCGTTCTTATCTGTTCTGGGAGCCTGACGCGGCCCGCTTCAGGATCAGACAAAGCTCAGGCGGGCCGCTTGGAGCTTCTGATCAGAAATTAAGTTTCTAAAGTGACAGTTTCAGTCCCTGTTGTGTTTTAAGGTCATTTCTGACACTTCTAAGGCCCGTAAAGCCAACTTTAAGGCCCTAAAATGATGCCTAAACATTGTGGACATGAAACATGCTCAAAAATATGTCGGATGTTGGTTCGTTTGGTCGTGCGAACGCGATGTTCGCTTAATTACGACGGAATGCGCATAAGCGCGAAAAACGATCCAAATGACGCGACGAATGGATTTTTCTTATGCCAAACACTAAAATAAAATATTTTAGTGCTTACATAAATTTTTGGATGTCCGGATGTATTCAGAACGTGAGTTATGAGCGAAAATGCAAACTTGTGCACTTTTTGACGCTTTTAGTCCCTAAATGACCCAAAAGTTTATTTTAGCACACCGAACACCTCAAAGCCTATTTCTAAGTTAAGTAAAGGTTATTTAAGGTATGTTAAGCCTGTTTCACTATTCCGGAGTGTTCGTTGCATTAAATTGGTTATATCTACTACGCATTAGTGCGCGTATAACCTTCCAGAAAACGATTTAGAGCTTGAAATCGAACAAGAATTGATATGTGTAAATGATACACATATTTTTACAAATCCCAAGTATGAAATACAATATTTCATTGGTTTGGCATTTGTTTGATGGTTGAAGTGACACAGGTGTCACACGGGTAATGTCTGGTTTTTCGGTTAGATACCGGTTCGTTAAAGTGCTAAGTTGTTCCGTATAGAGTCTTTTATGCATCTTTTTGTAACACTTTTAATTCCCAACACTTAGGAAAGCATACAGGACCATTTAGTCAATTTTCTGCACAAGACTAGTATGTTAACAAGCACATGTAAGTATGACACAGTAAATCAGAAAGCCGTAAAGTAATTCAGAACAGTCATCAAGCACTTTAATTATAATTAATAAATCGTACGTATACATGTAATTATGAGGGTTGTCACATTCTCCCCCTGTTAAGAAAATTTCGTCCCGAAATTTAGCACGTGGTTACTGAGGAAGCTAGTTAATGTTGCGTGGTTTTCCTGGGGTGTCATAATTTCTAAGATATGTAAAGGATATTTAGGGTATGTTTAACTTATGATCAAGTTCTGGAATGTTCGTTACTATAAAAATCGGTATAGTTTCATAGTTTGACACAAATAGTCCCTGCGATCAAACAAACTTGATTTCAACACACCAAACCATCCAAAGTTTATTTCTAATTTATGTGGAGGTCATTTAAGGTATGTTAAGCCTATGTCACTATTCCAGAGTGTTTGTTGCGTTAAACTGACTGCGTTTACGCACCAGTTTACGTATAACCTTCCAGAAAGCGATTTAAAGCTTGAAATTGTAATTAAATTAAATTGTAAAATCATCAAACAAAATTACACATATAATAACACCAAAGCACATTTTTTATTGATAAATGACATTGTTTTACATTATACATCGATTACAGAGCACAGTTGTCACAATCGTAGTTCTAGTGTTGGTTTATTTCCAGTGGAGCTGGGGAGCTTTGACGTAGATGTGAGGATGGATTGATTTTCCAAGAGCGAAGTGGGGACTATCGCTGGAAGAAGCTAGCTAGGATATCTTGTCCTGATGACGGTAGAGAGGCGGTAGTTGTTTGCGGGGATCGACCGAGTCGAGTGTCGAGTGTCGAGTGTCGAGTGTTGATGGTTGAGAGTCGTCAGTGTTTTGAGGATGCTCAATTTGTTGCGAAAAGGCTATCCGGTGTTTTTTGTTAACGTGGTGGATATGAAGGCCAAATGTAGGAATGTCGGAGAGATTCCTATTGTTCGCAATTATCCAGAAGTTTTCCTAAAAAGACTTACCTGGATTGCCCCTTGCGAGACAGATCGAATTCCGAATCGAACTGCTACCCGGTGCTGCACCCATTTGCACAATCTTCTTATAGATTAAGAACCGTTTGAGAATGATAGAATGTCGAGTCAGTTTCAAGAGCTACCGGACAAGGGTTTCATTCGATCAAGCTACCGGGATCCAGCTGCTACACGAGGATCGACCTACGATTAGGATATCATCAGGGTTTCTTGCAGAAACTACAAGACTATATTCATTAAACCTGTTTTTGCTATTTTCACTTTGTGCGAAAACAAAACCTGTAGAGTGAAAATTTCGGTGACGAAATTTCCTAAACATGGGGAGACTGTGACACCCGGCTTTTCAGGCCGTACCGTACAATTGTAACACATGTTTTGAATAGATAAAAGGCCATATTTGACTGATTATGATGTTTATATGGTAAAAATTATGTTGGCAACGGTAAGATAAACGCTTATCGCGTAACGAGTAAATTGCGAAACAAACGTCGGTGACCACCCGATCAGTGTTAAAATCCTAAAAATAGTCTGTTATGATTAGAATAATAATTTCAATCATATTTGTGAGGAAAAATAAATTAAAACGCTAAGAAACTCTATTTTTCGAGTTTAAGCGCGTACCGCGCGATGCAGCGCGTATACCGATAGAATACTGTCAACACAGCCTGTTAAGGCAACTGATAATCATTTTAATAATAATTTGATGAGTTTATTACTATAGAATGGTAAAAATAAATTAAAACGCTTAAATTCCTATTTTTGCGATTTTAAGCGCGTACCTCGCAGCACAGCGCGCGTACTGCCAAATACCGGCAACGTAGCCAGTCCAGGCAAACAAAATATTGTTTAATAATGTTTTGGTGAGTTTATTTTTATAGAGTGCTAAAAATAATTTAAAACGCACTAAAACGGGACTAAAACACTAGATAAAATACCGGGTATTCAGTAAAATAACAGTTTAAAGCCTAGAATGTATATGTATATGTGTATATATATATATATATACGTGTATATGGGGTGTGTAAGAGAGAGAAACTCTATTTGGCAGCCATGCAATATAGTTACTCTCTCTCTCCTCTAGTTATTGGACCAAAAAGGGGTGGAGATGATTATGTCTCCCATTACCCCATATATTCACATTTTCAAGACTAAAATTTATAACTCATCTACTCCTCTCTCTCTCTACAAGAATTCAGCCGAACACACCCTTACCACCTCCATATTTTCGAAAATCTTGATGATCTTGCAAGAACCAACTTAAATCCAAGGTGTTCCTAAGTTAATTTGAAGATCCAAATGTGTTTCCAAGGTGAAACAAGCTCCATAACATCAAAATCATGTCAAAAAACCCACTTGAATCTTGAAGGTATAAGATTTATTTTTAAAAACATATTCTTGATTCTTGATGTTGTTCTTGGGGTTGGAAGTTTCTCTTGAATCTTGGAAAATTAATCACAAACTTGAAAACAATAACAAATGAGTTTTTAAAGAAAATAAAATGGGATGTGTATATATATATATATATATATAGCCGTGAGTGTATGTATGTATATAAGAGAATTGAGATTTGATTGTTGATGGATTTTTATTGAATGATTCTTGTTTGATATGATCCTTGAAAGATTGTTACATGCATGAATCAAAAAGTTGTTATACAAGAAGGTTCTTGTGATTTGAAAAGATGACATAAAAGTATATATATATTTTTTAGAAGATTATGTATATGTATATGTATATGCATGTGTCGTATATATGTATGTGTGTATGCATGTAAGTTTTGTTTACTAGCAAATAAATGGTACATGCATTTACACTTTAATGATCATATGTATGATTAGATATTAATTTGATGATGATACATGGATGACATGAATTTAAAGTGTGTAGATGCATTTAAGTTCATGTGGGATGATGATGATATGGTATGGGTGTATTAGATGCACTTACTTGAACATGCATGTTGAAATATGATCGTGAAATGATGATTTGAGTATGATTTGATAAAAATAAATTTTATTCAGAATCTAAACACTAAAAGTATGAATATTTGAAGTGTTAAAGTGATGTATAACTTTGTCATAATATTTGCTAGCTTTGCATGTTGTACTTGATGCATTAAAAGTTGTAAAATACGTGAAATCCCATGATTTATGTTACTTACACAAAAACTGCACTAATCTAAATAACATGTATTGTGTTAAAATATCAAGTCGTTTCGAATTGGGATGATTATAGTAACGTTTAACGCAAAACTATGCGTTAAAACGGTCAAAAATCGGCTTTTCGAGTGATTTTTATAAAACTGATTTAGATCAGTAAGTAAACTGATATTTTTAGTTTAAAAATAAGTAATTTAACTAATTTTAAGTTTACTTGGTGTTTGGTTAGTCATATGTGACTTCCGACGCCCGAAACCGTTACCGAATCGCTAAAATACGCATTTTTCAATATACACTAGTATAGGTAAAATTTTCGGTGAACCTCATGTGTTAAAATGTGTTATGTGATTTAAATATGAGAATGTGATAATATGTTAAGTTTTTAACATGATATTAGAAATCTAGCTTACGCGTGTATGCTTGTACGTTTTGTGCGGTAGAAACGGTAAAAATTGCATTAAATGTGCAACTTGTTTGTCAAGCATGAAATTTGATACTTATGAGATGTTTTATGTATATTTGCTTTAAAAATAACAAAATAGATAAGTTAACAAGATTTCGCGTGTTTCGGTGTTAAATTATGTAAACAATTATGTATATATATTACGACGCGCAAATCGTAGATATATTGAGTATAATCGAGAGAGTTAACGGATTTACACAATAATGGTCACCCATAAAATTGTTCAAGTCACAAAATCATAAAAATATATATATGGACTCATATATATATTAACAAGCCAACATAATAAAAAATGATAACTTTTCGAGAAAATCTCAAAGTTATGTGATAATTCTAAGAAACGGAGAAACTTAGGATTTTTGTGTTATGTGAACTGATTTAAAATCGTTCCTATATATATATAATAGGACGTGTAGAAATCAAACTGTGGGATTGCGCTATTTAAAAATACGCACCCAAAGGTGAGTGTCACTAAACCCCTCTTTTTACTGTTTTGTATATATTTTGGGGGTAGAACACGCCAAAAAGGGTTTAATAATGTTTTTGAAATAAAACATACCTTTTGATATAAATTATATATATTTTCATTGAAAATATATGGACTTTTGGGAAATTATATATATATTTCGGGATGAAATGGTTTTGGAGAATAAACACGTTTCGGGTGGAAACGGGATTATGCACGGTGGTTGGGGGGAAAAACGACCGTGTAGTTGGTACGAATATTGCTTTGTCTCAAGCGAGTAAGTATCAGCATAGACTTATATTTCGTCGGGGATTTCAGGGGATTCGTACAACATCGTGTATTAAATTGTCATAATAGTAGGATATATATATTGTACGTGAGGCAGACATCATATGGTTCATTGAGATAGAACCCTGCGCCCATGATGTCGTTTAATCATATAAGTAATGTACGCCAGGAATTGTTGGTAGATTTATCGGGTTGACAACCCCGTCGTGACCGGTCGCCCCGTGTCAAATCAAACGACGAATTGATATTCTGTTTATTGTCTAGCTTTGATTATCCCTGCATGGTTAATATATAGTTCGTATCGTCTAGCTAACATACGAGTCTGAAAATTGACGCAATAATTTAATATACAAAACATGGGTAGTAACAATATTGTCGGGTTCATGAAACTGCGACGGAAGGCCCATGGATTTTATTAAGGAAGTAAAACGGACTTTCAAAATTATGTGGATGTTTTTCAAATAAACACCTAATCAGAAAGTTTTCCTTGGAATAAAATTGTTTGTAAGTGAATATGTGAACTCACCTTCCTTTGTGTTGACACTTGATTTTAACGTGTTCTACAGGTACTTGAGTTCGGCTTCGGGAATCATGGCGTATCTTGTGGTTGTTGATGCATGTTTTATCACTTAATATGTTGGACTAACTTTTAAAACCTTCTGGGACGAATGTAATAAGATCCATGAGGATCAAAACAACTTAACTACGTCATGGTTGTGTCATATTTTAAAACGAAATGTTTAAAAACTTAGGTTTTGAATAAGATAATATGTCCAACAAATTAATGGATCGATCATCAAGATATAAATGGGCACCAGCTTCCGTCACCACTACGTTTTATATTCCGCTGCGACGTTTTTGGGGTGTGACAAGTTAGGGAGGCCATCAATATACTTTTCAATTGCCTTATCCAAAGGCGTAACCATGGTCGGGCACAACAGAATTAATTCCTCATATCGATCCGTGTAGGCTCGATGCTCACCACTATCTTGCTTAAGATCGTCGAATTCCCTTTCCAATGCCCTGATTTCATGACGAGGACATAATTCCTTCATCATTAGAGCTCGAAGCTCTTCCCAAGTTTGAGCCAGTGCCACATCGGCACCCCTATCTCTCATCACGCCATTCCACCATGTTAAAGCTCGTTTCTCAAAGACACTAGATACGAATTCAACCTTTCGCTCGTTTGGACACTGAACATGCCTGAAGGTGCTTTCTGTCACACCCTGGCTTTGCGGAAGCGTGGTTAATTTGATGTGACTTCTTAATACCATAGCTTAACCATAACAAAGCTATATGAAATAAAACCATGCAAGATCATCCATTTAATTAAGTTTTAAAAACCAAATACAACAACATTGTCTTAACGGAAACACATCCTAACGACATAAACATTGTTCAACAAACACAACATAACATAAGCATAGTTTAAGGACTGTGACTTGTCCAGGAAAGAGTCACATTCCCTAAACCCGGATGACCTCGTAACTAGTGCAGCGGGAAAACGTGTCATACCGCGCCAGATCCTTTAATTCCCTGAAATACTTGTAAGTTGAAAAATCAACAATAATGTTGAGCGAGTTCATGCGTTTAGTATGTGCGCGCGAATAAACCTTTATAATCATTGTAAGTATGAATGTTTTGTAAACTCTGGTATGAAAGCAAATAAGGAAACTTATCAGTTAATGTGTAACCACATGGTCCAACCTGCGGGCGCATGGGAGGGGATAGGACAAGGTCACCACATGGTCCAACCTTAGGGTGCATGGGTGGTGTTACGACAAGGTCACCACATGGTCCAACCTGAGGGCGCATGGGTGGTGTTAAGACAAGGTCACCACATGGTCCAACCTTAGGGCGCATGGGTGGGGTTTGTTATGCTCAAATAGGCCTATCACTTGTATCCCTCGATCGTACTACGAGGACTAATGTTCTTAAGATTTCACCTACCCAATCACATAACCTAACAGTTCCTTCCTTAGCTGACCATACCATTCGTAATTGTCCGTAGCAGTATGTAACATGTATTTCACCCCCGAAGTATAAAACTGAAAACAGTTAAGAGAAAAGGGGGACATGAACTCACCGAAGTGCGTCTCTAAAAAGTATCTCCCAGAAAATCTGATGTGCAACGACCTACACGTACTAACTTCCATTAGACGGACGGCCGTGCCTCAGTTTAAGGTTTAATGTCTTTGGGAAATAGTTAGGCAACTATTTCGTGATTACATTTCGTAATTATTTTGTAAATACTTGGTAATTATTCTCCTTCCCAAGGATGGGGGATTTAATACATGCGTGTTCGTAAAATTCGACATACATTATTAAGTCTCACTTAATATATTTTATTTCTAATTCCAAAATATAGATATTTTTCCCAAAAATATTATATTTTAATACATATGATTTTCCCAAAATAATAGCTTAACAAAAATACGCGTTCATAAACATTTTCTTAAAAAATGTGTAAGTTACGTTTTAAAGATCGAGTGGTAATAATAATTACCGGTGTAACTTAAATAATCATCGTAGAGGCGTTCGTATTATTTTGGATCCATTAACATTCGATAGTATTATTTTTACCCTAAAAATAATACTAGTATTTTTAAAATAATCATAAACACATATCAAGTGACTTTATGAAAAATATATACTAAATATATATTTACCAAGTTCTATTTTGTGAAATCCCACCTCCGATGTTTTGTAAATAAAGTCGTGGCGAAATCTATAATTTGAAACAAGTCGAAAAGTATTTCTAACACTTATAGTGAAAATATTTCTAAGTGTTAGGTTTTTGGAAAAATTTCGCCAGAGTTTCCCCTGTAACTGGAGGTGGCCACGCTTTTAAGTGTATCATTTTCTTTCATAAATCAAACCAACATTCTTTTCATTCAATCAAAACAATGTCCAAAACATCAACTAGTCAATAAATATGTAAATCGCAAAAATTACATGAACTTGTAGTTTTTCCAAAAATATGTAGTAAAGCTCCTTACTTTTAGTGTATCTTTATATAAATCCATCCGGTTTCGTGAAAGTCTCGTTTTTAAAGAAATTCCATCTTTACAACTTCTTATCAATTTTTTTTACAAAAATAGTTCTTTTGTCAAAGCTTTGTGTTACACAAGTGTTTACACACTTGTGTGTTTACAAAAATCACTCTTGTTCATGTAAAACCGGTTTAGAAAATACGATCTCTTTTGACGCTTGGTCCTTTAAAAATACCACTTGTAGATCCGTAGATCTACTAGTTTAGAACACTATTTCATAAGAAAAATTGTTTTTACACAAGTTCATGCTTAGTGTGTAGTAGTGTTTCATCATTTAACCCTTTTCATACTTTAACACATACTAAGTCATGTTTCATGAACATGACTAATCCGGGTTAGATGATGATCTGAGCTACCACAACATAGATCGGCACTAAATAATCACAACAAAACTAATTTTATAAATTTTACACCATTATATTGCTTTTATCCAACATGCTTATCATTTTAGTAAACTTTTAGTGTGTCATCTTGCATGTTCACGATTTTTAACCGACGAAGTTCATTTAAACCACTTTAGGATAGATCAAGAAGGCGTTTAAAGTCACTTACTACTAGCTCGAGGCTAGGGAAGAAACTAGTCGGAAATCGAGTGGATAAAAGCAATGTAGCGAGGTTCTTCGCAATCCGAGTGTACCGAGGCTCCTTACGCGTGATCCTTCACACTTGTGGATGCTTGGAATGGTAAGATTGAAATTGGAAAATGGTGTGGTGAAGATGGTTGAGTTCGGTCGAAGCTTATGGCAAGGGGAAAAGGATTGTTTGTTTTTCTTTGTTAAATGTTGTGGAGTTATGATCTAGTGGGTCTTTATATAAACTTTCCATATTATATTAACCAATGTATATTATGTCCTTGAGATATTAAGCATAAAGGATTATTATAATCTTGTAAGGACAAAGGGGTGTCACCTAAGTGGTGACCGATCGGTTACCATGGGGGGGATTGGGTTCATTTCTAACTAGAAAAGTTAGTGCTACTATTTAGTTATTTAGGTAATTAAAGTAGGGTATTATGTGTGTAGTAATTATAGCGGGTGTTAGGGTATTCGGGGACCCTAACTGGCTCAGAAAAAGAAAATAGTGTCATTGACAATATTTTTTTATGCCTCGGGTTAAGTCCGGTTGTACGGTTGGATATTACTCCGTTAAAGTTCTAAATAATTATATAAAGTGTTGTTATTCTTGTTTTTAGTGGCACAATTTATTCCCGACATTTTGGAAAGTGTCTAGTAATATTTTTCCAACTTTTTGCACCTTACTAGTTTAGGTAAATGCTGAATTTTTGTAAAAGTGCAGAATTTTGTACTCAAAGTACGTTTTAGGCACATCCGGTCACTGTAATCTCATTCCTAGTGACGCAGTTCTACAACCCTTATATCCGTACACTCACCACTAGTGTAGCAAACTATCTCAGGCTCTTACAGGCCTTAGAGGCAGTACCTGCCTGGTGCTAGTTATGACAGCACGTTTAATAGGTTATCCGTTCATTGTGCTACTGTGCTTTTGGTGCATCAAGGTTGTCACAAAGGTGCTGTAAGCAAAACATGGAGTGACAGCAAGTAAAGTATGATGCAAGTAAGTACATGTATCAGCATTCAAGTAACAGTTTATCCGCAAGTTCAAGTAAGCACAGTAATTAAGCAGTAATTAATTATTAATTAAGTCGTACGGATACCTGGTTTAGTGAGGGTTGTCACATTCTCCCCCCGTTAGAAAAATTTCGTCTCGAAATTTTAAGTTCTGCTTGTAGATGCAGGGTTCTTAGGAAATAAATGGGGGTATTTCTCTTTCATTCGATCCTCACGTTCCCACGTGAATTCAGGTCCATGCCTAGCATTCCAACAAACTTTGACGAGTTTGACACTGCTCCTGCGAGTTTTGTTAACTTTCCAATCTGTAACTTCGACGGGTTCTTCGGTGAAGTGGAGCGCGTCGTCGATATGTACTTCGTCGGCAGGAATGATCACTGTATCTTGAGTTGGACTTTTTCTCAAATTGGATACATGGAATGTATCGTGAACACCGTTGAGTTCAGCAGGTAGGTCCAACTTGTAGGCTACAAGCCTAATCCTTTGCAGGATTCTGAAAGGGCCAATGTAACGCGGATTCCAGTTCCCACGCTTTCCGAAGCGTGCCACACCCTTCCAGGGTGAAACTTTCAATAAAACCATATCTCCAACTTGGAATTCCAAATGTCTCCGGTTTGGATCTGCGTAGGCTTTCTGTCTGTCGCGAGCCGCTTCGATGCGTTTTCGAATCTACGCAATCTTGTCTGTCGTCTCTTGGACGATTTCGAGACCAACAAGCTGCCTATCACCTGCGTCAGCCCAGCATAGGGGTGATCGACACTTGCGTCCGTAAAGAGCTTCAAATGGCGCGGCTCCAATACTGGTGTGGTAGCTGTTGTTGTATGAAAATTCGACCAGTGGCAAATGCTTATCCCAGCTACCGCCCAAATCCATAACACATGCTCTCAGCATATCTTCCAAGGTCTGAATAGTCCGCTTGCTTTAACCGTCGGTCTGAGGGTGAAATGCAGTGCTCAAATTTAATTGTGAGCCAAAAGCTTCTTGGAAGGATTGCCAAATCCTTGATATGAAACGTCCATCTCTATCAGAGATGATCGAGAGAGGTACTCCATGGCGCGTGACGATTTCTCTCATGTAAATTTCAGCCAACTTGCTCGTATTATCCTTCTCCCTGATAGGTAAGAAGTGCGCTGACTTCGTTAATCGGTCCACTATTACCCAAATAGTGTCATGGCCTCTTGGCGTTCTTGGCAACTTCGTAATAAAATCCATGGAGATTTGTTCCCATTTCCAATTGGGAATCTTAGGTTGTTGCAGAAGTCCTGAAGGCTTCTGGTATTCCGCTTTCACCTTAGCGCACGTTAGACACTTGCTCACATAAACAGCAACATCACCCTTCATCCTAGGCCACCAATAGTAATCCTTGAAATCTTGGTACATCTTATCCGCTCCTGGATGGATAGAGTACCGCGATTTGTGAGTTTCATCAAAGACAACTTTCCTTAAACCACCAAACAGAGGAACCCAAATCCTTTTCTCAAAACATAACGTTCCTTCCTCATTTGGCACCAATAGCTTCTCCATCCCACGGAGATATTCTTCTTCAAGATTTCTTTCCTTAAGAGCTTCTTTCTGCGCAGCACGAATGCGCAAGGACAGATCGGTTTGGATAATCATTTCTAAAGCCCTAACCCTTATGGGCTTGATCCTTTCTTTTCGACTTAGGGCGTCGGCAACCACATTCGCCTTCCCTGGATGATACTCTATCTCGCAATCGTAATCATTTAACAACTCGACCCATCGTCTTTGTCTCATATTGATGTGTGTAAAATGCAACATATAAATTACATCAAATGAGGTATAAAACTAATCCTTTTTTAGTACTAATATTGGAAAAAGAGTGTTTTTGTCTTCCTTTTGTATTTTCAGGATTAAATGAGCTCAAAAACGCAAAAGAAGCAAAAAGACAGCTAAATCCAACATAAATACAAGAAAAGGAATATTAGTGGACTGCCCGAACCCTCAACGGCACCTTCCAAAGCAAAATAGAGAAAACAGAAGACTGAACACGCCCCGTGCTCAGCCAGCACGGGGCCGTGCCCAAGAAGCAGCAGAAAAGACAAACCTATAGAAGCTTCTATTGCCCATCACGGGGCCGTGCTCAGCGGACACGGGGGCGTGTCGAAAATACAGCAGGCGCATTTATTGTAATTGCGAATTACAATTAATGAGGAGAGAGAGTGTCAGACGGACACGGGGCCGTGCCCAGCGGACACGGGGCCGTGTCCAGCCTTCTGTTCAGCCTATAAATAGGAGTGCTTGGATTCATTTCATCTCATCCCTTGGCACACCACCTCTCTCACACTTCATCCACCACCCACCACCATCACAACACCATCATCCACCACCATCATCCATTGTCCATCATAGAGTGTGTGAGTCGTCTCGGGATCCAAGATTGATCGTAAGAGTTCTTGACAATCAAGGCCATGTTTGCCTAAGTCTCTTACATCACTTGGTGAAGACAAAGTGTCTAGTATAATACTTTTTATTTCTAATCTTTTGCACTTTTTATTTGGTTTTGTATTAATGACTTTAATAATTAGTTACTTATGTTGAAGGTGATCTTTCCTTATCGTTTGTCCGTGGTGTCTTGGCATTATTTTACTGTCTATATAAAATAAAGGATTTTCACCATTCATATCTCCACGGTCTATATGGAGATATGTTGGCTACCTGGTAGGGGGTTAAGGGAACGGTTTGGTAAAGGTCTTGCCATTGTTCAGCGTTTAGAGGTCCTGCAATGGACCTGGGTCAAATTTAGTAGGACCTCCTTCAATACTTCACGGTATTGGATGGCGGGGGTCCAAACTCTTTGACCCCCTCATAAGTTAACTATTATTAATACTATAACCCGGCTATTTAGGACTGTATCCCTGCTGACTCAGACTACTTAGCCGAGGGTAACGTCACCGCCAAAAGCGGGGCCTACCACAATACTGCATTAATAACTTAATTCATTATCTTCCATGTCACACCCCGACCACGTAGAACATACAAAACGTGGCGGAAATGTCGGGGAGTGTTGTAACAGAATTAATCGTTTCAAATCCATGGCAATTAAAGTTTCGTTTTAATAATCAATTATGAGAGTTTACATTGTTTAAACAAGAAACAAAGGGTACATAACATAAGTTAACTAGTTATTGTCTCGTTTTAAGTTGCTAAGGCACGAGTCCATCCTAAATGTAGCATGTATCAACAATCATTGCAAAGCAGTACCTGAAACATGTGTAAAAACGAGGTCAGCAAAGAAATGCTGGCGAATACATTGGTTTTGTAGGAGTGTCGAAATCATGGCTAGTTTAGACGTTGCAATACTTTATTTAAAAACTTTGTTTTGAAAAGAGTATAATATTGCAACTTAATTAACCAACTCAAATCAAGCGGGTTATAATTTGTAAAACCTCGTAGCCATGACTCTTAACCCAAAAACATTTTTTTTTAGTAAATTATTTGAAAAACAATGATAAGTTCTGATGATATGTATAAATGTTATATATCTCAAACTGAAATGATTCAAATAACGTTACAGTATGTAATACCATACAAGCACTTATATATAGGAAGTACCAGCGGCGTATCCACCATGTTTGTATCATATTACACACGCATCGTTACTTAATCACTTAATCAAACTAAACCAAATCGATAGATAGATAGTACATTAAATATACCTTCGTTGTTCAAAAGAATAGATTTAGATAGTATAGTACAAGTATACTTCGGATTTATAGATAACATATCAAAATATGCTTTGGATGTGATAAATAACTTATTAAACTATATTTTGGTTTCATAAGTAACATATCAAAATATGCTTTAGATGTGATAAATAACATATTAAACTATATTTTGGTTTCATAAGTAACATATCAAAATATGCTTTAGATGTGATAAATAACATATTAAACTATATTTTGGTTTCATAAGTAACATATCAAAATATGCTTTAGATGTGATAAATAACATATTAAACTATGTTTTTGGTTTTGTAAATATATGTTGGTTTTGTACAATACCACACATGAGAGTATATTCAACTATACTTTAATAGTGTGATTTAAGAATTCATTCAGACCTAGTGCATCAAGATACACCTTTGAGACTATAGAAATACCACAAAGGCAATTCCTATTTGGATGGAGCAACAAATTGGTTTCAGACATTGCATGCCAACTGGAATGGGGTGTCAAATCCTATAGCGCTATATCATACTAACAATCGGTCTGGTGAACATAAAATAAGTACAATTCAACAATTTATTTTATGTTCTTTGAGAAGATCAATGTTTAAATCATAGATAGTTATGTAATTTGTCAAATGATAAGTAATAACATGTATAATCAATTATACTTTTGGAATCATGAAAATAACAGATAGGTACACATGCTTCACCCCAAAACAGTTTGGAAAACAGTAAAATAGGGGAATAATGTACTCGCCTGAGATTGCTCAGATGTCTAAAGATAATCACCAAGTAATGCTAGAGATCTCGGAATATCAAACGGCACCTAATATAGGTAACTACATTAATAAACCGGACCTAAATCGGAGGATTTAGATAGAATGAGGGTTCGTAAACCAAACGAGTATAGAGACTCGTGTCATATGGTTTAACAAAGCCTACATACTAAATGAAACCTAACCTAATTGTTTTCGACCCATTACGACCCGTTTAGGTAGCTTATGCTACTTTAACGCGTCGTGCGCGTGAAACGCGTTCGGACCGCCTAACTAGTCCTATGACAAGGGTTATATGCCTAAACATGTTACATAATCAGTTATGTGACAAAAGTTTAGGTTACATATGCTTAATTACCAATTATACATGAAAAGGGTATTCTGGTAATTTACCTAAGGCATATAAACTACCTATCATACAACTACTTAAACGATGTGACCATAGGGTATAACCTCGGAAGGTTATTCCCTACACTACGGTCACCTAATGTATTTGGTCGGATCCTAATGATCGACCAAACTGGGTTGGGTTCGAAGGTATAGGCGATTTATTAGATCGCCTACCCTACGACCCTAGACAACGTGGTAATCAGTGGGCATAGTCCCAAGGGACTATGACCAACGTGATTACACTCACGTTGCGAAGTTCAAACGAACTTCGCATTGACCATTACTGGTCAACGCTGAAAGTCAAACAAAGTTTGACTTTCTGACTCGAAAAGCAGTAAAATAAGGAAAAGAACGAAAGAATACTTACGAAGGGTCCCCGAATGCTAATCCCGATTCAAGATTCTCAGGTATGAAACAATGGTTTCAACTTAGAGGTTCTCAAATCAGAATTCTAGTGGTTTGAAAGCATATGGGGGTGGGGTATTTATAGTATTCGGTCCACCGTTAAGATCGTTTCATGGAAAACGTGCCAAGATCTTGCCCGTACATTTGTCGTAAAGTTGTGGTGTCTAAATATCATCCTTATCATCTGACTAAGCTAATTAGAATGAGTGGATGTGGTTACAACAGCTGGAACAGGCTGTTAGAAACACTGAACCTGGTCTGCAGAAGGCTAGCGCACCGCTACATAAAAGTGTAGCGCACCGCTAGGCCATAGTTTGGCAGATTTACACTTTTGGTCCCTGTCATGCATTCAGCCCATTTTCGACACGTTTAAGGCCCGTTAACCCCATTTCAAAGCTCTAAAATGAAGTTAAAGTATAGGGAACTTAAAATGTGTTCAAAAATATCTCGGATGTCGGTTCGTTTAACCGTACGGTTGCGATGTTCGGTTAATTACGACGGAATGCGCATAAGCGCGAAAAACGATCCAAATGACGCGACGAATGGAGTTTTCTTATGGCGAACACTAAAAAATAATATAGTCATGCTTACATAAATTTTTGGATGTCCGGATGTATTCAGAACGTAAGATATGCGCGAAAATGCAAACTTGTGCACTTTTTGACACTTTTAGTCCCTGAATGACCCAAAAGTTTATTTTAGCACACCGAACCCCTCAAAGCCTATTCCTAAGCTATATAAAGGATATTTAAGGTGTGTTTAACTTATGGTCATGTTCCGGAATGTCTGTTACAGTTCAAATTGACATACTTTCGCAGTTTGTCAAGTTTAGTCCCTGTAAGCGAATTAACTTGATTTCACCACACCAAACCTTCCAAAACTTATATCTAAGTTATGTAAAGGTTATTTAAGGTATGTTAAGCCTATTTCACTATTCCGGAGTGTTCGTTGCATTAAACTGGTTATATCTACGCATCAGTGCGCGTATAACCTTCCAGAAAGCGATTTAGAGCTTGAAATCGAACAAGAGTTGATATGTGCAAACGATACACATATTTTTACAAATCCCAAGTATGAAATATAATATTTCATTGGTTCGGTATTTGTTTGATGGCCGTGGAGGCACAGGTGTTACATTCCAATAATCCACCCTTTTAGGATTGTATCCCTGCTGACTCAAACTACTGGGGTGAGGGTAACGTCGCCTTTAAAAGAGGGGCCTACTACAATAACTAAGATAATCTCTTAATTATGTGCAAAAGTGCGGAAATAATCAAAGGTTATACTAGATACGAGTCGGAACCAAGTGATTCATCTTGTCTATCTGTTTTTATTTTTATTTTATTTTCAGCATTTTAGTTAGTTTTATTTTTCTTAGTTTAAAACATTTTTCTAAACTTTTATTTTGGTTAGACGTTGAGGATAAACCGGTACTAAAAGCTCTTGTGTCCTTGGACGACCTCGGTATCTTACCAACGCTATACTACACTCAACGATGGGTGCACTTGCCCATATGTGTGTTTAGTGTTAGTGAAATATCGTGTTTTATAAATTTAAAACTTGGCTAAAATAAGTGTTAAAAAGGGCTTAAAATATACACCTAATATATACGACACTTCACACGCATCAAGTTTTTGGCGCCGCTGCCGGGGACACAAGGATTTTAAGAAAGTTAGGAATCAACGGCCTAATCATCTTTTATTTTTCTTTTTAATTTTTTAGGATTTTCTTAGTTTTTCAGCTTCTGCAGAGCTCTGCACGGGCCGTGCCCGCTGAACACGCCCCCGTGCTCAATCATTGGAACTGGCAATCCTGTTTACATCAGACAGTAAGCTGAACACGGGGCCGTGCCCACTCAACACGCCCCCGTGCCCAAGTTTCAGTTACTGAAAACAGAACCGTTAGATCCCGACGGTTGGTAATTTCTGACATAAACATGAGTGATAGTAATTATTTTTACTTTCGGCACTCTTATGGTACGTGGTGTCAATTATGTGGTGGCGAACATGAAGAAGTAAAATGCTACTTCCTAAATTATAGGCCCCACTACATGGACCCACCATCTTCTCATAACCTTAAGAGGGGCGAAAGTAAAAATAAGCACTATTTCTCCCTCGAATGCGCCCAGCCAGATATTCTAGGGGAAATGCTCCTTAGCGAGTTATTTCAACTAGAAGAGCTAGTTCTGAAATGGTTAGAAGAGCTTAGGAAGGATTTTATTGATCCACCCCAAGACGATACCCATGAAGAAATGTTGGAACCGCATTCCGACAACCTCGTTGCTCCCGAAAATACCTTTGTACCTAGCAAAGACTTGGACGATAGTCGTCCCTGTGTCGATTGTGCCGTGAAGGACTCTCCATCGACTTCGTTCGGTGTATACATAGACCTGAGCGATTCGGCATATACCTTCTTTAACAAGAGCCCGGAAAAGGGTTGGACTTGTCCACCTAGAATAAAAATAGGAATTACCCTCACCGACAACCTCTTGCGTTCCCGCCTTAGTCTAGGACAATTAAGGTATATTAGGCACTTTGGGGTTGTTCCAACCAGTCAGGAACCACCCGATATCGATGAAATCCTTGAAGTAGCAAAACTCCATAAAGCAGCCTCCAGACACGGGGCCGTGTCCAGGTCAACACGCCCCCGTGCTCACTAAAAAAGATTCTCTGCTGATTTGGTCAGAATACGGACAAAAGGTGTCAGGATTTCCTCTGAACACGGGGCCGTGTCCAGTCAACACGGGGCCGTGCTCAGGGCACTGTCGTTTTCTTTAAATGCAGCCTGATTCCTGCTCATTTTGACCACCTCAATTGACAGAGATCCCTGGGAATTTCACTCATACCATCCTAGGTAAGTGTTAAAAGAAGGTTCCAAGGGACCCTCTTGTCCCTTCCACTTTTATTCATTTCCTCCTCTTTCAAAATTTTTTCAAAATTTCCTCCATGGAAGCTTGGAAATCCCTTGATTCCATCCCTCTATGAGAAGTTTGTAAGATTATTTGCTAAAGATTCTGGCTTAAAGTTAGTTGTATAACCTTGTTTTAAATTATCTGAGCTTAAAACCCAGATAGAAATCATAAAAATAATTTAAAACTCCAAGATTCTTTAGCCAAAAATCCTGCAGACAAATGGACACGGGGCCGTGCTCAACAAGCACGGGGCCGTGTCCAGGGGCTCTGTTTTGTAAAAATTTAGCTCTCTTCGGTTTCCTTCGCAGAAAATGGCAAGCAGAACAAGCGGATCATCTTCAAGAAATAACCGACAAGGGAGGAGATCTTCAACAGCGGAAGACTCTCTTGTAAGCTATGTTTACGCTCTAAGGGAGGCTATTGATGAAATGACGGGAGTGGAAGAAGCATTGGTCGACCGTATCAACCATCTTACAGTAGGGCTGGAGGGCTGCCTCCATGAAGTAAACCTCTTGCACCAGAGGTTGAACCTTCTCGCCTCCCCGCCTTTGGTACCTATAATAACCCAAAGGGCGTGGAACATGGTGCCCGAAGTTGTCATTCCAGCTAAATGGTACGCCATGCACCAAGAGCTTCCGCGAAGAGTGGTGCAAGGAGTCCCGGTGAATGTTCCCCCTCAACCACCGGCAGTGGAGGAAAATGAAGCCGCATTCTTCCTTCCTAGGGAGATCGAAGAATGGCTTTAAACAACGGTTAGGGAAGCATTCGTTCGGCTATAAGTCCTACTATATCGGGAAACCTTCCTCGAAATTTTCTTAAAATAGTAGGACTCCTTATGATAACCTCGTGTACCTGCTGACCTATCTAGATAAGTTTTAGTTCCATTTTAATTTAGGATTATGTAAGTTCTATCTATGATGAAATGAAATGATGGTTTTAAGGTTTGGATGGTTTGTAATGAATAAAACACACTCATGGTGGTAAAGGATGAAAAGGGAAACGAGAACAATGACCCCATGCACAAGAACGAGGCAACCCGACAGTTCTCTCCATTACAGAAGGTTCAACACGGGCCGTGCTCAACCAACACGGCCCCGTGCCGAACCTCCTGCAGAAAACGCCCAGTTCAGGTACCTGGACACGGGCCGTGTTCACCCAACACGCCCCCGTGTCCAGACTTCTGTTTCTCTTATTTTAATTTTGTTACTGGCACTTGAACACGGGGCCGTGCCCGGATAACACGGGGCCGTGTTCAGTGCCCAGTAACACAAATTTTTGCTTTTTAAACACTATTTTACACATCTAATCAACCTAAAAATTTATTTTTGGGACACATTGAGGACAATGTGTAATTTAAGTGTGGGGGGGATGCTAAAACCTTGAATTTTGCAAGTCCTAAATACAAGCCTTACACAAAACTCTATTGGAACCGCTAATCACCCCAAATTTTTTCAAAAATTTCATTTTTTTTTACTTGTCTAGGTTTAACTCGGGAAATTCAAGTTCTCAAAAAGGTTATATTTTTACAAATTTACAACCGATAGCGTAGTGATAAAAAGAACCAACATAAGAAAATTATGAAAAGGCATAGCACACTTATTTAAAATTTGATTATACACACTTGATCACATAAAAACCCATTCCCACAAAAGTGAGTTTTGAGCCTTTATTGAGCACACAAATTACATATCATTTGACTAAATGCTCATTTTTCGTTTCTTGTGTGAATAGCCGCTTGGTTCTTACGACTCTAGAACTTGCCATGACAATACATTCCCGGTCCTTATCAACTTAAACCCGAGTAAGTAAATGATGGAGGCATTAGGACTAACCCTTTTTATTTCTACACCATTATTTTTCTTTTTCTTTTACCACCTACCCAAAAATCCCCCTAGTTAGCCCCTTTGAGCCTAAACCTTTTTCGTTTCATCACCCAAACAAAAACCCTTTTACCCACCAAAACCTTTTTCATTTTTAACCCTTTATTTTAGTAACAAGTTCGGTTCTTCGTAAAAAAAAAAAAAAAAAAAAAAAAAAAAAAAAAAAAATTTGATAATGATGAAGCAAAAAGAAAATAAACAAACAAGTTAATCAAAAATAACTTAGTTTGAATAGAAGCTTCATCAAAATAAAAAGTTGCAAAAATACGAAAACCGACACTTGTTACGCTTTTAGCCTTTTTTCTAACCACTAACCCAACCACCTACCTTTAACCCTAGCCTAACCCTTAACCCGCAAAGTCCTCTTGATATCTACAAAGGTATAAAAGTTAAAAAGGAGGAGGATTGATTTCTTGGCAAGCCTATGGTAGGAATAAGTTCCATGCCGCTCTCGAGTGATTCACTAAAAATACACCTTCGGCCGAGTGTGAGTGATTTCCCCGCGAGGTATGTGAACTTGTATATAAATAGAATTTTAAAAAGGCATGTTATGCCCAAATAAGTAATTTCTTTTATGAAAAGTTCTAAATAAATCATTACGAATAGGAGTGTAAATAAATAAAAATAAAACCCAAAAAGATCTTGGAAATCCCGACACTCTACGACAAGCCCAAAACCTTCTCTTCTACCTATTCCATTTGGGAGTGTAAGCCACATATTAAAGAGTTTTGCTTGAGGACAAGCAAAAGTTCAAGTGTGGGGGTATTTGATGTGTGTAAAATGCAACATATAAATTACATCAAATGAGGTATAAAACTAATCCTTTTTTAGTACTAATATTGGAAAAAGAGTGTTTTTGTCTTCCTTTTGTATTTTCAGGATTAAATGAGCTCAAAAACGCAAAAGAAGCAAAAAGACAGCTAAATCCAACATAAATACAAGAAAAGGAATATTAGTGGACTGCCCGAACCCTCAACGGTACCTTCCAAAGCAAAATAGAGAAAACAGAAGACTGAACACGCCCCGTGCTCAGCCAGCACGGGGCCGTGCCCAAGAAGCAGCAGAAAAGACAAACCTATAGAAGCTTCTATTGCCCATCACGGGGCCGTGCTCAGCGGACACGGGGGCGTGTCGAAAGTACAGCAGGCGCATTTATTGTAATTGCGAATTACAATTAATGAGGAGAGAGAGTGTCAGACGGACACGGGGCCGTGCCCAGCGGACACGGGGCCGTGTCCAGCCTTCTGTTCAGCCTATAAATAGGAGTGCTTGTATTCATTTCATCTCATCCCTTGGCACACCACCTCTCTCACACTTCATCCACCACCCACCACCATCACAACACCATCATCCACCACCATCATCCATTGTCCATCATAGAGTGTGTGAGTCGTCTCGGGATCCAAGATTGATCGTAAGAGTTCTTGACAATCAAGGCCATGTTTGCCTAAGTCTCTTACATCACTTGGTGAAGACAAAGTGTCTAGTATAATACTTTTTATTTCTAATCTTTTGCACTTTTTATTTGGTTTTGTATTAATGACTTTAATAATTAGTTACTTATGTTGAAGGTGATCTTTCCTTATCGTTTGTCCGTGGTGTCTTGGCATTATTTTACTGTCTATATAAAATAAAGGATTTTCACCATTCATATCTCCACGGTCTATATGGAGATATGTTGGCTACCTGGTAGGGGGTTAAGGGAACGGTTTGGTAAAGGTCTTGCCATTGTTCAGCGTTTAGAGGTCCTGCAATGGACCTGGGTCAAATTTAGTAGGACCTCCTTCAATACTTCACGGTATTGGATGGCGGGGGTCCAAACTCTTTGACCCCCTCATAAGTTAACTATTATTAATACTATAACCCGGCTATTTAGGACTGTATCCCTGCTGACTCGGACTACTTAGCCGAGGGTAACGTCACCGCCAAAAGCGGGGCCTACCACAATACTGCATTAATAACTTAATTCATTATCTTCCAATAATCCACCCTTTTAGGATTGTATCCCTGCTGACTCAAACTACTGGGGTGAGGGTAACGTCGCCTTCAAAAGAGGGGCCTACTACAATAACTAAGATAATCTCTTAATTATGTGCAAAAGTGCGGAAATAATCAAAGGTTATACTAGATACGAGTCGGAAGCAAGTGATTCATCTTGTCTATCTGTTTTTATTTTTATTTTATTTTCAGCATTTTAGTTAGTTTTATTTTTCTTAGTTTAAAACATTTTTCTAAACTTTTATTTTGGTTAGACGTTGAGGATAAACCGGTACTAAAAGCTCTTGTGTCCTTGGACGACCTCGGTATCTTACCAACGCTATACTACACTCAACGATGGGTGCACTTGCCCATATGTGTGTTTAGTGTTAGTGAAATATCGTGTTTTATAAATTTAAAACTTGGCTAAAATAAGTGTTAAAAAGGGCTTAAAATATACACCTAATATATACGACACTTCACACGCATCACATATTCAACTCCTTCTGGTTGAATATGTGTTGTAGGCTCTTATGATCGGTGAAAATTGTACATTTCGTACCATATAGGTAGTGCCTCCAGATCTTTAAAGCAAATATCACTGCGCCTAGTTCCAAATCGTGCGTGGTATAGTTCTTCTCATGTACCTTCAACTGACGTGATGCGTAAGCAATAACCTTCTGGCGTTGCATCAATACGCAACCCAATCCTTGACGCGAGGCGTCACAATATACCACGAAATCGTCAGTACCTTCCGGTAGTGCTAGGATTGGCGCATTGCAGAGCTTATCCTTCAACAGCTGAAACGCTTCTTCCTGTTTGATTCCCCAATCAAACTTCTTATCTTTCTGGGTGAGGAGCGTCAATGGTTGAGCGATCTTCGAAAATCCTCAATGAACCTTCGATAGTAGCCAGCCAAACCCAAGAATTGTCGAATCTCGGTTGGCGTCTTTGGCGTTTCCCAATTCTTGATCGCTTCAATCTTGGTTGGATCCACATGGATTCCATCTCCATTTACCACATGTCCAAGAAATTGGACTTCACGTAGCCAAAATTCGCATTTAGAGAATTTGGCATACAGCTGTTCTTTCTTCAGCAGCTCCAAAATAGCTCTTAGATGATGTTCGTGCTCAGCCTTTGTCCTTGAATAAATCAAGATGTCATCGATAAACATAATCACGAACTTGTCTAAGTACGGCTTGCAAACTCTATTCATTAAATCCATAAAGACTGCAGGTGCGTTTGTCAACCCAAACGGCATAACAAGGAACTCGTAGTGTCCATAACGAGTTCTGAAGGCTGTCTTCGGGATACTCTCCTCTTGTATCCTTAACTGATGGTATCCAGATCGCAAATCGATCTTTGAGTAAAAGCTTGAACCTTGCAGTTGATCAAACAGATCATCAATTCTTGGCATAGGATATCTATTCTTGATCGTCAGCTTGTTCAGCTCCCGGTAGTCGATGCACATTCAAAACTACCGTCCTTCTTCTTGACAAACAGGACCGGAGCTCCCCAAGGCGAGAAGCTTGGTCGGATAAATCCCTTGTCTAACAACTCTTGAAGTTGTGTCGACAATTCTTGCATCTCAGACGGGGCAAGTCTATAAGGTGCCTTAGCCACAGGCGCGGCGCCTGGGACCAAATTGATGTGAAATTCCACTTGCCTCTGAGGTGGCAGTCCAGGCAAGTCCTCTGGGGAGACTTCCGGATACTCCCTCACGACAGGGATGTCTTTGATCTTCGGTTCTGCAGCTTTCTTGTCTACAATGTGTGCCAAGAATGTAACACATCCCTTCTTCAAGCACTTTCTAGCTTTTAGACAGCTAATAATTCTCAGCGGCTTATCATGCTTCTCTCTGTGCACTATGATGGTTTCTTCATCCGCCAGTGGGATGCGGATGGTCTTCCCATGGCAAATGATCTCGGCTTTGTTACTCGATAGCCAATCCCTTCCCACTACCACATCAAAGCTTCCCAACTCGACAGGTAGTAAATCTAGCGTAAACTCGTGCCTTTCTAGTTTAATCACACATCCTCGGACAACTTCACTGGTCTCTACTAGTTTCCCATTTGCTAATTTGATGGAGAACGGAACGTCTAACTTACTAGGCGACAACCCAAGTATATTCTTAAACTCTAATGACACGAAACTATAATCGGTACCAGTATCAAACAAAGCAGATGCAAAGTGTTGGTTTATCGGGAACGTACCAGTGACAACGCTTGGATCCTGGCGCGCTTCCCTTGTGCCGATGTTGAATACTCTCCCACGAGTTTGATCCAGTTTCGGGCTTTCCTTCTTGAAGTGCCCAACTTCCCCACAGTTACAGCATCCTGGCCCTCGGCCATTCCCATTCCCAGCTTGATTCGCAACATTTCCACAGTTTCCATTTCCGTTACCTCCTAGATTGTTGTTCCTATTACCAGAACCTCCTTTGCCACCCCAGCCATTATTAACCCAACAAGTATCCTTCAAATGACCGTTCTTCCCACAAGCTTTACATGTTTTCAGTCCACATCGGCCAGAATGATGACGCTGGCATGTGTTACACTTGGGCAGAGTGCCCATATAACCCTTTCTTTTGTTCTCATTATTAGTTCGGGTACCTTCAGTGAGCTTCCTTTTGTTCCTTCCGGATGACTCTACCTGAGTCTCCTTCTTCTTGGCAGGGTTTGTAAGTTTTTCTAGTCTAAGTGCCTCCGTAGCGAGTGCCAAACCCATCTTACTTGCAGCATCAGTTGTTGGTGGCGTTGATGTTGTCATCTAGCTCAAGACTTGAGGCGCCAGTTCCCAAATGAATTGTTCCAATTTCTCCAGTTCTGGTTTTACCAGGTACGGAACATTTCGTGACAGATCATGAAGTCGTTGCACGTACTCCAACACCTTCGGACCTTCCATCATCAGGCTCCGAAATTCATCTTCCCATTTCTGGGTTTCCGTCTGGGAGCAATACTTCTTATGCATCATTCCTTTCAGCTCACCCCATGTTAACGCATATGCTGCAGCAGAGCCCTTTATACGAATCTGAAGATTCCACCATAATCGAGCCTCATCTAGAAGCAGCTCAGAAACGTATGGGACTTGTTGTTCCGGCGTACAACCACTCACTTGAAAGATGGAATCCATTCTTTCGATCAACTTTACAAAGGCTATGGCACCTCCAGTGCCGTCGAACCTTGGAGGCTCGTGGTTGAGGAAGTGCCAGTAGGTACAGCCATGAGGTGGATTGTTGTTGCCGGTAGTGCCAGAATTACTTTCGCTAGTTCCTCCTTGAGAAGCGGTGTATTGCGCGATGGCAGCCGCGATGACCTGTTGAAGCTCTGCCTCATTGGTAGGCATTCGTGTTTGACGTCTCGGCGGCATCCTCTAAAAGATGGTTCACGTTGGTCAGGTCATAGTAAGTAGAGTGTACGTAAGTATACAACAATATCAACACATAACATCTCATGTTATAAATAAATCAATCACATAACATCTCATGTTATAAATAAATCACCCATATTGATAGCCTCTACAATGGTTGAGGGCTTTGAGGTAGTAACCATACCCCTGATCTGGGGTGCAAGTGTCCAAATGAATCGTTCAATCCTTTTGAATTCCGGTTTGACTAAGTAGGGGACGACCCTAGACAAGTCGTGAGATTGCTGGACGTATTCAGGAATCTTTGGTCCGTCCATTTTCAATTCCAGAACTCCGCGTCAAGCTTCTGGATTTCAGCCCTAGAACAGTATTTCTTCTCCATCATTTCCTTGAGCTCGTCCCAGCTCAGTGCATAAGCAGCATCTGTACCAAGGGTCTGAACCTGGAGGTTCCACCATGAGAGTGTGCCATCTAGAAATAACCCCGAGATATAGGTAACACTCTGTTGGGGCGAACAGTTACTCATTCTTAGAATGGAGTCAATCTTTTCGGACCAACAAACAAATGCAACGGCGCCTCCTGTTCCGTCAAAGTTCAAAGGCTTGCAGTTGAGGAACTGTTTATAGGTGCAGCCAGTTGGAGGGTTATTTCCAGTAATGCCATCGTTGTGCTTAGAGCGGAGGGCTTCATGTCGTGCATTTGCCTGTGAGATGCGTTCTTGCAGCTCGGCTTCTGTCCTTGGCAACGTACTGGTGTTTGTGTCATGTCTGGGTGACATTCTCTTTTGTCGAAGTGGTGTGAAGCGGGTTAGACAATGTTTCAATTGTCTATGAGATATATAGCACCATAAGCCATCATGTAATCACCCAATTTCACCTGCAAATATACTCAATGTATGAGTGGGGAAATAAATTTCTGAGCCTTCACATAGGCTTGCCAGTTTGGCTTGTTGCTTGTAATATAATGAACTCGAGGCTACATCGCCTCGCCTTGGTCATTCGTGTTTTAGATATTTCCTGCTACATTGGTTTTCATTAGCTTGACCCGCAGAGTCCACCAGGATTTCTATGCACTACAAGTCGTTATTACGTGGGCCCCCGTAATAATAAATTGTCTTGCACAGTTACCCCAAATTTTCTCTCGTCCAAGCAGATGATCAATCAAGGAGCAACAGCAGGTGCATCGGCATGAACAGGGTCATGCTCCAATGCTGGGTCAGGAGCAACGCCTGGCTCAGGGGCCATAGTCAGCTCCGGATCAACAAACTCCATCTCAAAATCAGCTGGATCAACAAACATAGGGTCGATAGGGACTACAGAATCCTCCAAGGGCTGGTCTAAGTGTATGAACTCCATGTCATGGTCTGGATCAAAACCAAGTGGAAAAATGGGATCATTCTCAATATCGTGATCAAACTCAAAGCTGTGTGCGGGAACTGGTGCAGCTGATGACGCCATATCAGGGTCGGCGTCGTGTGAGTGATGTTGCACTCCCTGTGTATGCAAAGATGCGGACGCCACAGACTCAAATGGGTCTGGGACAGGTGAATGGGCATGAGCCTCTTCTTGCAGGAGCGTCAGCAAGCAGCAGGCTATCACCAACAGCGATAGGGCCTCGCCCTCAAATGGGTCCTCCTCTAATAGATCGTTATCGTCGTCAGAGACCACGTCGGGGGGCATATCAACAACGGGATAAGCGGCAAGGGGCACAGGAGTAGGGATCACCGCGAGTGGCAACTCCCCAACAAGATGGCCATCAGCAGGCTCTGCCACGACATCAGGCAGCGCAAAGGGCTGAAAGTCGTCATCGTCTGTGCTGGTAGTATCAGAAATGTACACCTCGTGCTCCGATGAAACTATGTCGCCTGATACTATGGCCATGGGATCTGTAGTGTCCATCTTTCTAGTACATGATGAAGGCATGACGTTTGTAACACAAACACACATACGTATAACAATTAATCATATAATCATATAATCATATAAACATATTAGTCACCAATAAGCAATCAAATAGTTCTCCTAGTCCCACTAGCCTCCCAGCCTCTCAGACTGCTCTTCCTAGTCCCACTAGCCAAATTCTCCCAGCCTCTCAGACTGCTCTTCCTAGTCCCACTAGCCTATTCTCCCAGCCTCTCAGACTGCTCTTCCTAGTCCCACTAGACAACTACCTCGGTCTCCTAGACCGAGCCTCGGTCTTCCAGACCGAGCCTCCGCCTCTCAGACTGAGCCGATAAATAATAAATAAATGTGCTCAACATTTGTTTGTAAAAAGTTTTGGATCTGGACTTGAGTGGTATGCGGTAAAAATGTTTTCGTTAGAGCCCTAGTGATCATAGTCTAGACTCGAGAAGGAATCCTAGTTCGCTATGATCAGAGCTCTGATACCAAGCTGTCACACCCTGGCTTTGCGGAAGCGTGGTTAATTTGATGTGACTTCTTAATACCATAGCTTAACCATAACAAAGCTATATGAAATAAAACCATGCAAGATCATCCATTTAATTAAGTTTTAAAAACCAAATACAACAACATTGTCTTAACGGAAACACATCCTAACGACATAAACATTGTTCAACAAACACAACATAACATAAGCATAGTTTAAGGACTGTGACTTGTCCAGGAAAGAGTCACATTCCCTAAACCCGGATGACCTCGTAACTAGTGCAGCGGGAAAACGTGTCATACCGCGCCAGATCCTTTAATTCCCTGAAATACATGTAAGTTGAAAAATCAACAATAATGTTGAGCGAGTTCATGCGTTTAGTATGTGCGCGCGAATAAACCTTTATAATCATTGTAAGTATGAATGTTTTGTAAACTCTGGTATGAAAGCAAATAAGGAAACATATCAGTTAATGTGTAACCACATGGTCCAACCTGCGGGAGCATGGGAGGGGATAGGACAAGGTCACCACATGGTCCAACCTTAGGGCGCATGGGTGGTGTTACGACAAGGTCACCACGTGGTCCAACCTGAGGGCGCATGGGTGGTGTTAAGACAAGGTCACCACATGGTCCAACCTTAGGGCGCATGGGTGGGGTTTGTTATGCTCAAATAGGCCTATCACTTGTATCCCTCGATCGTACTACGAGGACTAATGTTCTTAAGATTTCACCTACCCAATCACATAACCTAACAGTTCCTTCCTTAGCTGACCATACCATTCGTAATTGTCCGTAGCAGTATGTAACATGTATTTCGCCCCCGAAGTATAAAACTGAAAACAGTTAAGAGAAAAGGGGGACATGAACTCACCGAAGTGCGTCTCTAAAAAGTATCTCCCAGAAAATCTGCTGTGCGACGACCTACACGTACTAACTTCCATTAGACGGACGGCCGTGCCTCAGTTTAAGGTTTAATGTCTTTGGGAAATAGTTAGGCAACTATTTCGTGATTACATTTCGTAATTATTTTGTAAATACTTGGTAATTATTCTCCTTCCCAAGGATGGGGGATTTAATACATGCGTGTTCGTAAAATTCGACATACATTATTAAGTCTCACTTAATATATTTTATTTCTAATTCCAAAATATAGATATTTTTCCCAAAAATATTATATTTTAATACATATGATTTTCCCAAAATAATAGCTTAACAAAAATACGCGTTCATAAACATTTTCTTAAAAAATGTGTAAGTTACGTTTTAAAGATCGAGTGGTAATAATAATTACCGGTGTAACTTAAATAATCATCGTAGAGGCGTTCGTATTATTTTGGATCCATTAACATTCGATAGTATTATTTTTACCCTAAAAATAATACTAGTATTTTTAAAATAATCATAAACACATATCAAGTGACTTTATGAAAAATATATACTAAATATATATTTACCAAGTTCTATTTTGTGAAATCCCACCTCCGATGTTTTGTAAATAAAGTCGTGGCGAAATCTATAATTTGAAACAAGTCGAAAAGTATTTCTAACACTTATAGTGAAAATATTTCTAAGTGTTAGGTTTTTGGAAAAATTTCGCCAGAGTTTCCCCTGTAACTGGAGGTGGCCACGCTTTTAAGTGTATCATTTTCTTTCATAAATCAAACCAACATTCTTTTCATTCAATCAAAACAATGTCCAAAACATCAACTAGTCAATAAATATGTAAATCGCAAAAATTACATGAACTTGTAGTTTTTCCAAAAATATGTAGTAAAGCTCCTTACTTTTAGTGTATCTTTATATAAATCCATCCGGTTTCGTGAAAGTCTCGTTTTTAAAGAAATTCCATCTTTACAACTTCTTATCAATTTTTTTTTACAAAAATAGTTCTTTTGTCAAAGCTTTGTGTTACACAAGTGTTTACACACTTGTGTGTTTACAAAAATCACTCTTGTTCATGTAAAACCGGTTTAGAAAATACGATCTCTTTTGACGCTTGGTCCTTTAAAAATACCACTTGTAGATCCGTAGATCTACTAGTTTAGAACACTATTTCATAAGAAAAATTGTTTTTACACAAGTTCATGCTTAGTGTGTAGTAGTGTTTCATCATTTAACCCTTTTCATACTTTAACTCATACTAAGTCATGTTTCATGAACATGACTAATCCGGGTTAGATGATGATCCGAGCTACCACAACATAGATCGGCACTAGATAATCACAACAAAACTAATTTTATAAATTTTACACCATTATATTGCTTTTATCCAACATGCTTATCATTTTAGTAAACTTTTAGTGTGTCATCTTGCATGTTCACGATTTTTAACCGACGAAGTTCATTTTAACCACTTTAGGATAGATCAAGAAGGCGTTTAAAGTCACTTACTACTAGCTCGAGGCTAGGGAAGAAACTAGTCGGAAATCGAGTGGATAAAAGCAATGTAGCGAGGTTCTTCGCAATCCGAGTGTACCGAGGCTCCTTACGCGTGATCCTTCACACTTGTGGATGCTTGGAATGGTAAGATTGAAATTGGAAAATGGTGTGGTGAAGATGGTTGAGTTCGGCCGAAGCTTATGGCAAGGGGAAAAGGATTGTTTGTTTTTCTTTGTTAAATGTTGTGGAGTTATGATCTAGTGGGTCTTTATATAAACTTTCCATATTATATTAACCAATGTATATTATGTCCTTGAGATATTAAGCATAAAGGATTATTATAATCTTGTAAGGACAAAGGGGTGTCACCTAAGTGGTGACTGATCGGTTACCATGGGGGGGGATTGGGTTCATTTCTAACTAGAAAAGTTAGTGCTACTATTTAGTTAATTAGGTAATTAAAGTAGGGTATTATGTGTGTAGTAATTATAGCGGGTGTTAGGGTATTCGGGGACCCTAACTGGCTCAGAAAAAGAAAATAGTGTCATTGACAATATTTTTTTTTTTTTTTGCCTCGGGTTAAGTCCGGTTGTACGGTTGGATATTACTCCGTTAAAGTTCTAAATAATTATATAAAGTGTTGTTATTCTTGTTTTTAGTGGCACAATTTATTCCCGACATTTTGGAAAGTGTCTAGTAATATTTTTCCAACTTTTTGCACCTTACTAGTTTAGGTAAATGCTGAATTTTTGTAAAAGTGCAGAATTTTGTACTCAAAGTACGTTTTAGGCACATCCGGTCACTGTAATCTCATTCCTAGTGACGCAGTTCTACAACCCTTATATCCCTACACTCACCACTAGTGTAGCAAACTATCTCAGGCTCATACAGGCCTTAGAGGCAGTACCTGCCTGGTGCTAGTTATGACAGCACGTTTAATAGGTTATCCGTTCATTGTGCTACTGTGCTTTTGGTGCATCAAGGTTGTCACAAAGGTGCTGTAAGCAAAACATGGAGTGACAGCAAGTAAAGTATGATGCAAGTAAGTACATGTATCAGCATTCAAGTAACAGTTTATCCGCAAGTTCAAGTAAGCACAGTAATTAAGCAGTAATTAATTATTAATTAAGTCGTACGGATACCTGGTTTAGTGAGGGTTGTCACACTTTCTAGGCTCTCGAACCATTGTAGGAGCGCAATTGCTCCTTTAGACCCATAAAATTTTGATGGCTTAGCTGAATTGAATGTTTTGAAGTTACACGGAGCATTAGTGTTATTGTTGGCTTGGTTAACTTGAGCAATGATGTTGATGCATAATGTCTATCTCCTGCGTCATCAGTCTATGTTTTGTCAGTTATATGCATTAGGTTAAAATATTAAAGTTAAGTTTGTGTTTGAACCAGTTCGCACGACCTGGTAGGTCAGGTCGCACGAGGTGGATTTGTCCAGTTCGTGCGGTCTGGATGTGTTATTCCATGCGGTCTGGCAAGTCTATAAATAGGCTAGTAGTGTTCTTCATTTGTAACATTCTGGAGAATTTTGTACCGAAGTGCTGTCTGATTTTCTCTGTACCAAAACGTCTAAAATCAATGAAGAACATGTTTAAAGTTACTTTCTACTCTTCTACTCCTGTTCTAACACTGATGCAAGGTTTCTAGTCTGATTCCGACTTTCTAGAAACTAGATCTGACTCTGATTGACTCGTTTGGACGATTCATCAATCCTACAAGTGGTATCAGAGCTCAGGATGAGTCAAATCTGTTGATATCAGTGTTTTGAACGGTTTAGAACCATATACTTCTACTCTTTCTTGGATTTTCATATGAATTCACGGATAAAATGGACTGAATTTTAGATATTGTGTGTAAAACATCATTTTGAAACAATCATACAAAGTTACAGACCATAAATCACACTAAAACTGATCCAAAAATGTCAAAAAGTTGAAATTTTGATAAACTAAGTCTTCAAACGAGGTGAAACTGTCCAAATCGTATGAAAATGATGTCCAAATCGTGTAAAATGAACCAGATCGTTCGAGTTTATGTCAAAGCGTATGAAAATCATGACCAGATCGCACGAGATGAGATCAGATCGGGTGAACTTATATCAGGTCATTTGAAAGTATCAAACATTGTGACCAACTCGCACGACTTGAGTTGTCAGACCACACGAACTGAAAATTTTTAACTGATATTTGTCATCTCGCACGGTTTGGATAGTCCAGGTCGCTTGAAATTCAGGTCGTTTGAAACATTCAGTTCGTTTGAAAAGTCCAGGTCGTCTGAAAGTCCAGATCGTTTGAAAGTCCAGGTCACTTGAAATTGTAATTTTTCAAAACTTAGAAATTTTTTGAAACATTTTTCAAAGAATAAAATGGATAATCAAGAGTTTTACAATGCGTTTTTCAGAGGAGGTATGACTTCCCAAACTCCAGCAAGTATAGCCCAGAATGTGAATATGGAGAACGAGCTAGGAACCATGCAAAAACCACCGAAACTGCTCAACATTGAAGATTATTCGGGGTGGCAGGATAGATTTCGCACGTGGGTTCAGGTGAATCACCTCGAATGCCGGCTGAAAGTTGAAACGAAATATGTAGTTCCTATGAATGATGCTGGTCTTCCAAAAACACTTAACATATTAACTCAGGCTGAACAAGAAAACTTTAAATCCGAGAAGAAGATGGTCAGTATATTGCAACAGGCAATTAAGGAAGACATTTTGGTACTGTTACAGCATCAGGGTGACGCGCAATCTATTTGGAACGCTCTTAAAATCAAATTTCTTGGGAGTGTTTCAATGATCAAAAGCAAAAAGGCACTACTGAAAAAAGAATTCAACATATTTACTGGTATCAGTGGAGAATCAACGAAAGAGTTGATTGAGAGGTACTGTCACTTGGTAGTGGAGATGGAATGTTTGAATATAGATAAATCAGACGAAGAGTGGGTTGATAAGTTGGCTGATGCACTACCACAAGAAGAGTGGGGGTACGTTCTTATTGGTTTTGAAGAACAATTTGGAATACGTTTCAATTTGAGTACTTTTATCGAGAGAATTGAAGCTCATGAGCTTGAACTTCGGAAGATGAGGAAAATGAAATCTGCAAACGTACAACAAGATGTTCAGGTTTATTACAAAGGAAACTCATCTGCCACATCTGCTCCGAGTCCAAAGATTCAAACGACATTTAGTGCAGATTCTTCATCAGGAGTACCTTAAAGCATGCCTAACAACAACTTTTCACCGTTTCCAAATTACGAACCGAATTCTAAGGTTTAGAATTTTCAAGAACAGGTTTCTTCTCAAAGTTCTTCAGGTTCGAATAATCAGAGTTATAATCATGGGATACAGTGCAATATCGTTGTTAATATAAAAAACGGTCAATATTTTACCGAGACAGCCGCAAAGCAGCATATAGTACTTCTAGCTTCTGTACTTAAGTCTTACGAGAGTCTTGTAGCCGGACGAATTGGTAACCCAGACATGACTAAAGAAGATTACAATCAAATTGATCCCGAGGAACTAGAACTCATCGACATAAAATGGTGTATGGCGAGCATTGTGAGAAGAGCTCAGAGGTTCATGGAAATTACCGGAAGAAGTAGTCTCGCAAGTCCTGATTCTAAACTTGGATTCGACAAATCGAAGGTGACTTGCTTCAAGTGTAAAGAGAAGGGACACTTCAAGCGCGAATGCCCGAACAGAGAAGTTAATAACCACCAGAATCCATTCGCCAACGATTATTACCGACAGGCCATCTATCATAAAAACAGTCAACAACCATTCAATCCACAACCTCAAATCGAGAACAGTCAATCCAAACAAACAGAAAAAGCTCTTTTGGTGAATCAAGACGACGAAAAGATTCCAGAAGGTTTTAGTTGGGATAAGTACGTTCCAGGAGATGGTCTTGCAATGATGGCTGAAATTATTGAAGAGCCGGAACTAGAAATCGAGGAATGTATTCCTGAAGTTGAAGAAGTCAATGAAGTGATGAATGAAGAAAGTTTGGCAGATCTAGAAGAGGAGGCAGCAGCGGTCTACTATTATCAGTCTGAACAGGAGGTTATTACTAATGCATTTAAATCTATAATGCCAGCTAATGTGTTTGATTCCTTTGCAGGTTTCTTTAGTGAACCGCCTACGGGTTTTTGCCCATAGTACGAAGTTGAACAAACTCCGGTTCAAGAGATAATTGATGTCTCAAAGGAAATGAATGAAGAGACTTTGAAAGAAATAGCAGACAAAGCTCTTATGGTCAAGCTGCAAGAGGTAGAACAAACTAAAACACCTTCTGATAACAATGAGACCAAAGATGCAACTCAAGAGTCGGTGTCTGTTGAAAAGGAGTCAATTATCGAGACTTGTGATACGTATGAATCAGGAGAGAAGTCCGAGTCCGATGACAAATCAGAAAATGTGAAGTCCGAATCCGAAGAGAAATCTGAGTCTGAGTCCGGAGAGTTTGGTAAATCAGAAAGTAAAAATGATAAACAAGAAAATGTTTTTGAAAAAGTTGATCCAATTCTTGAAAAGCCATGCGAAAACTGTTTGAAACCATGCATGGATTGTCTTGAAAAAGACAAACAGTTTCAAGAGTTGAAAAAGTTTAACGACAAATTAAAATTTGATTTTAATGATGTTAAAGAAGCTTATGACACTCTGTCACGATCAATTAAAATGATTCACACTGAGAGTAAAGAAAATGAAAAAATTGCTAATTTGCTCAAAGCTACGGTCATGAAAAAGCAAATGTCGATTAACATCCATCTGGACACAATCGCATCTCTAAAGAAGGAACTTGAACTGATGTGCATTGAGACAGAAAGAGTTGACAAAAAGTTGATCAGTTATCTTTCATCTTCATATGTCATTGAGTAGATCGTTCCTCAACAAACTGAAGTTAAACCAGCTTTCAAAAATGTTCCACCCCCAATGTGGAATCATTATACTCAGAAATATCCAGACGGGGTGGAGGAGGCATTGAATCTCAAACTAAGAACAGAAGAGAATGAGTTACCGGAAAACATAGATGTTACATTCTCTCCGTCTGACACCGACAACGAGTCACAACTGGTTAAAACAGTTGTAGACTGGTTAAAACAGTTGTAGACCAAGTGTTGGATGAAGAAAATGATAACACTGATTTCGAAACGGTTAAAACTCATTTTGAGAATTCCAGTTCAGATTCTGAAGATGACGGAAACTTTCTTCATAAGTTTATCCCAAAGTCAGATAAAGTTTTGGATGACGATTTGATCATTGTGGTTTATACGATGACCGGAACTGACAAACTGTATACTGATTTTGAGTAACCGATTCAGAATGCGAACCTGGAAAAGGTTGAAAAAGTTTTTAAACTCGTGGAAATTGATATCTCAGAAGTCAACAGCAATTCGTTTCTATCAAAACCGAAAAAATATTTTGTTAAACAACAACCGACAAACAACCCAGGAAAGAAAAATGAATGGGTGGGTAACAATGGTAATAACAAGAGACATGGTAATAATTACAAAAAGAAAGGTGTTGGTTTTGAGAGGAAAATGGCTAAGAAAGAAGGTAAGCCAAAAGAAAAATTGAGTGAAGTGTTTGTGGCTGGTAATAAATACAGAGGTCGAAAAGGATTATATCTTTAGTAAGCAAGCAATTGACGATTTTATTGCGGCCAAAAAGATAAGAGACGAGGCCAACAGATCCACTTTTGTTGAATATTACAAAAGAATCTGTTATCGATGCAATGAAATCGGTCACATGGCCAAACAATGTGTCAAAAAGATAATAAAACTAGTTTTCCATAAACCAAAACCAAAAATTTCAAAGGATGTTAAGGGAAAATCACCTATTGTATCCCCCGTGCGTATTCTTAAACGCGGTGAATCATTGAAGTCAGAGGACAAACCAAAATCAACTTTTGAAATTGGTGAATCTTCAAAATCACAAAAGACTTCAAAGGTTTATTCAAAAACAAAGACTTCCCAAAGTCAATCATGGGTGGAGAAAGCTAAACATTCTTTTGAGGAAAAGAAAATGGAAGAAGTTTTAAAATCTGAACCGAAAATCTTTGCAACCACTGATGAGAAAATTAAATTTGAGTTAGATAAGTTGATTGAAGAATTCCCACCTATCAAGGAAGGAGCTCTAAAATCAAAACCAGAATCTGATGTTCCAAATGTTGTTTTTAACATTCCAAAGGTTGACATAGTAGCTCATGATATTGTCTTTAGTAGTGTACCAAATGTTGAAAAATCTTGGGTATCATTGTTTAAGTAAATGTCTTTTGATGTGTGTAGGGGCTTCCAAGGTCTATCATTTCTAAATGGATAATGGATAGCGGCGCCTCACGGCACATGACAGGGATGTTAGCACTGCTATACAATGTCAAGTCAATCAATGGAGGTTATGTCGGGTTTGCTGGAACTCAAGGTGGAAGAATTGTTGGAGAAGGAATACTCACTAAAGGGGCCGCAACATTCGATAAAGTGAACTATATTGCTGAGTTAGAAAATAATTTGTTGAGCATTTCTTAGATTTGTGATAAGTCGTTTACTGTTCATTTTACAAAAAATGAATGTCTGATTCTTAAACCAGGGTTTAAAATACCCAAAGAAATGGTGTTGATGCGCGCTCCTCGTGAAAACGATCTTTATGTACTACACATGAGCGTTGCAACAATGATAGATAAAAAGGCACAATGATTTGTGAGTAAGACGAAGGCGACTGAGAAAGAACCCATCATGTGGCATCGTAAAATGGGCCATATTCACTTGAGAAAGATGAACTTTTTAGTTCATAATGATCTTGTAGATGGTGTTAATTTGAAAAGCTTCCATCTTAACGATGACTATATTGAATGTAAGAAAGGGAAGCAAACGAGAAATTGTGACACCCTGACTTTTGCGGAAGCGTGATTATGGTGTGACTTTCTTAATATCATTGCATTCAATCATAACATCAACTATATGATAAAACCATAGGTTTGTCATCCATTAAATAAGTTCAAAACATAACAACATTGTTTTAAAATGTAGACTTCAAATTCAAGTTTTACAAACCGTACAAATTGTGCATGAGTTCATTAAGGACTCGTCAAAGATATTGAATAACACCAAGGTTTGAAAGACGTGTCTCGTCCAGGAATAAGACACACTGACCAAACCCAAAGACCATGGATGACATCTTTATTTCTAACGCAGCATAAAAACTTCCAACGCCCGCCAGATCCACTTACAAATTCCCTGAAATACATGTAGTTTGAAAACATCAACAAAAGTTGAGCGAGTTCATGTGTTCGTTTGAGTGTATGTATAAACCTTTGAAATCGTTGTAAGTATGTATGTAAGTTTGTATGTCCCGGTATGAAAGCAACAAGGAAACATATCAATTAATGTGTAGCTAATACATTAATATACGTGACATGGTGCAGGAAGACTCAAACCTAGCAGACTTGGTACCGGGCTTCCGGCTGTAAGACATAGTCACCTCATGGCCCATTCGGCGGACTCATGGATGGGGCTCGCAACACCCAAATAGATCTATCACTCATGCCCCTCGGTCCTACAAGAGGATTGATGGCCTCAAGTATACGCCTACCCATTCACATGATCTATGGTTCTTTTCTAGGCTAACCATACCAATTGTATTGTAAGTAATCCTTTGTAACATGTATTTCACCCCCGAAGTAAATAAACAAAACAGTTTAAAGAAAAGGGGGACATGAACTCACAGTTTTGCGTTCCTTGTATCCGATGTAACTCAAAGCTTCCTCTATAACGCACGATTACCTACATGCGTACTATGGTCCATTAGACGAGCGGGTCGTGCCTTGTATCTGATGTAACTCAAAGCTTCCTCTATATTATTTACCAAAAATGTAACACCTCGAAAATTCACGTCCTATAATGTGTTGACACGTGTCATAGGTTTGAACGTGTGAAAGAATGTTATAAAAGGATTAAAGTTGACAAACATGGAAAGTATGTGAATATACGGGTTCTAAATGTCAACAGTGAATAAATATATTTTACATTAACCCTACATGATGCTCATATCTTCAAACGAATAAATCATGGATCATACAAAGCTAAATATGAAAGAAAGTGAGAGATTACAAACTACAGGGGTTAAATGTGTCAACATGTTTTAGTTATACCTCTGAGTGACCTTTTAGCAAACCCGAAGCTTTGTAACGGTTAATTATGCTCACTAGAATGCATGATATAAATTTCATAAAGTTTCGTTATCGTATGAGAAAGTTATGATCAAATTCGTATGCGAAGGGTTAAAAGCGTCAACGATGAAGTATATGACTTTCGGGTGACAATAAAGTTAACCGAGGACTAAACAAAGTGGGCATATGTCTTGAAGCCTGAAACGTCAAATTGGAGGGTTCAAAATGCAAGAAATAAAGTCGAAACAAAGTTTTCAAGTGCCAAGGACCAAAACATAAAAATCTGAAAATGGATTTGATTCAGAAGGGGCGTCGCGCCACACGAAGACCCTGGGGGGGTCTACGCGTGCCGCGAGGGGCCATCTGCTCTGAAAATTTTAGGTTATGGTCTGCTAGGTGCATTGTAACCGACTTTAATCTGATTTTCCACATCTTGGGAGACCCCTAAACAACCCCTAGGCCCTTAGGGACATCTGTTGATGATTCATGGCCATTGCTAGCACTTGTTGTCAATGATCTAAGTGCTTTTGAACACTATATAAAGGCCTTGTTGCAACCATTGTAACCACACCTTCCATCTGCATATCTGATCATTTCTGGAGCTCCAAAGCAGACTCAAGTGATCACAAATCGTGCATAGGACTTCAGTAAGTATGCTTAACCTTTCTTAGTTGAGTTTTTACTTAGTTTTAGCTTAAAAGTCAAACCGTCGTAATTAACGGTTGACTTAGCGATTAATCATTGTTGGTCCAGTGATTAGTCAAATTGAAAGTAGTTATAAGTTGGTAATTATGTGGGCAATAAACCCTTATAAGGGCACCCTCTGATTCCCACTCTAACTAGGTCAAATGTCGGGTCAAACTTGTTATTAAAAAGTCAACAGAATGCTTAATTTCCAATTTATGCATAATTAGCAATGTAGAACCCATACAACCTGTTTGATCATTAATATAACTTGGTAATTAATGTAAGAACATGTCTAAACATGTTCAACCCGACAATTTTCAGTAGAGACCCGGTTCGGAACCGAAAGTCGCATAATTTGACTTTTGCTTTGACTTTCAGTTCCGACCCGTTTAAGCATGTTTTAGAAATGCCTTAGAGCTCTAATTGGACCAGCTTACATACTAGTATAACCCTCTGTGATTATACACCATGGTTCATTAGTTAACCAATTAATATGCATAATTCCGTTAATTGCCTATATGTTGACCATTATGCCCTTTACGCCATAAAATGTGATTTTTGAAAATATAAAAGAGTAGAAACCTTAGTTACTGATTTATAAACTTGCAACCAAAATTTGACATCAGTTTGAGGTGTAGATTGAGAGTTATGCTCATTAGCGTAATTAGAAAGCTTTTTAGCGATTAAACGACATAATTAGCGTATAGCCTATTTAAACCTACTTTTTGATATCAAACTCTTTACCCACTGATGTAATATATTATTTTGGGATTTTTGAAGATTTTTAATTAATTTTAGGCTGAGCTTAACTTAGAGTTATAAGCTTAATCCGGTAATTGTCGGTTTTGCCCTTCGGGCTATAAAATGAGTTGTACATATCTTTTTAACCCCAAACCTTTTGCTACTGATTTTGTATGATAAATAAATTATTTTAGACCTTCTGGAATAATAAAAATATCAGCTTTATTTATAGAACCCGGAAATGGCTTCTAATCGCCTTTTTAAGCGTTTTTAACGCATAGTATGTACTAAGACTATTTTAAACATACAAGGGTCGATACCTACTGATATTTTAGGTAAATTATAATATTTTAACAGTTAGCAAAAGTTGTTTAACTCAGACTTCAGTTTTGAGCTTTTCGGCTTATGTGAAATTACCAAAATGCCCCTACGGTGCATAGTTTGGTTATAATTGATACATTTCACATATATGCAATACGCTACTGTTATAACTTAGTAAATTAAGTATTTTTACTAATGATATCAGACCTGTAACTCAGGAAAATACTTAAACTCTTTTATAACCTTGTAATTGACCAAACTACCGCTACGGGGCATAGTTTGTGTTTAAACTCGTTTCGGGCATAATAAAAGATATCTTACTGATGTTGTGACAACTGGCACAAACCGGTAATTTCCGTACACTTTAATTAGTGCTTAATGACTGCAATTATGTGCTTAATTGTCAGCCATGTCTGATTACATACTAAACAAGTGAATTCATGCATGTTGTATACTACAAAATATTGCTTTATGCATAAACGAGAGCGTTGCGTCAAAAATACTAGTAAACTCACCGGTAAGACACACTGTGTCAACAGAACTGCAGAAAGCAGTCAGACATTATAATTGAGGCCTAGGTGTAGGTCTGACGGCAAAAGTACATTAAAACCCAAGAGTACATGTAAGGGTTTAATTTTTAGACCTTGCGAAAGCAAAAATAAGCACTAAAAAGCACCCGAAACGCACTTTAAGTGCAGAATTTTATACAATTCAGCTCTAATCAGCATTTAAACATATAAATATTATGCAGAAATTTCATTTTAGTATCCAGAATATTTCCCCAAGTGTTGGGAATTGAAAGGGTACAAGAAAGGTACTTATTGGACACTAAAAGGTGTAAATTAGCACTTTAACGAACCGGTGTATAACCGAACAACCGGATATTACCCGAAACATAAAAATAATGCTAGAAGCATTGTTTTTATTGTTCTAAGCTAGTTAGGGTCCCCGAATACCCTAACACCCGTTATAAATTATAACACACAAATAATCTATTTATTCACCTAACTAATTCCACTAACTAATACTTAGCTAGTTAGTTAAAAACAAACTATTAGCCAAACCCCCCATAACCGTATGGATTTTGGCCCCCACCCAAGAGATTTCATTTATTTATTTTAATTGGTTTGTTGGGAATCTTGGAGACATATTATCCCAAGGGTTAAGTAATGTGGGAAGACTTCATTATAAGACCCACTAGACAACCTTAGCATCTCATTTATCAAACATCAACAAACTACTCTTTCTCCCTTTTCTTTGCTTACGGCCGAGAGCCAAGTCACACACCCACCCACTTCCAATTTTGATCTTGCATTTCCAAGCATACACAAAGGTGAAGGATCACGCGTAAGGAGTCCCGGTGCTTACGGATTGCCAAGGACCTCACCACAACGCTATTAACCACCCGTTTTTCGTCTAGTTTCTTCCCTAGCCTCGAGCTAGTAGTAAGTGACTCTAAACACCCTATTGATATTGTCTAAAGTGGTTAATAAGAAATTTAACGGGTAAAAATTATGAACACTAGAGACCAAAACTAAAAGTCTACTAAAAATAATAAAAATGGTGGTTAATGGATGAATGTTAGTGTAAAACTTTTGAAACTAGTTTTGTTATGATTATTTATTGTTGTGGATTGCTAGTGTTGGAAGGGATCGTCATCAAACCACGCTAGATCATGTTCTTGGAACATGGACTAGCCTTATGTTAAGTCGTAAAATTATTAGATGACGAACCCTTTCAAACATAAACATGAACTTGTGTAAAAACAATTTTTCTTATAAAATGGAGTTCTAAACTAGTAGATCTAAAGATCTACAAGTGGTTTTTCGGAAGAACCAAGCAAAAATATTAGTGTTGTTAAAACCCGGATCTTATCCGAACTAAAAGCGTTTTTAGTAAATAAACAAGTGTGTGGACACTTGTGTCACAAGAAAAATTTAACAAAGAAATATTTTTGCAAATCTCGACTAGAAGTTGTGAGACTTCATATTCTTTAAAAATAAAGTTTTTAAGAAACTAAAATTATTTTTAAAGATAACGAGACTTACTAAATGTGCTAGTAAGTTACTACACATTTTTGTAAATATTCAAGTTCATGAAATGGAGAAATTAGTGATTATTGTTGATGATTATTGTTGATAATTGTTGTTGATGATTGATGACGATTTAAAAGAAAATAAACACATGTTTTGAAAACATGGGAAACCTCCATTTTTAGGGGAAACTCTGTCAAAATTTTTATAAATTTTGACACTTAGAAAAATATAAGTTTTTGAGAAACTTATTCCCTAAAAATGTGTTTAAAAGTATTACCAAGGTTTCCCTAATTTTTGGTGATAAGAAATGAGGATTTCTTCAAGAATAAAAATGGATATAAGTATGTATATTTTTGAGAGAAAAATATATATTATTTTATCACCAACTTTTGTGCTAAGTGTATATAGTATGTGTAATACGTGCTAGCGTATTAAGACGTAAAAATACACTAAATACTCGCGAGGAGTATAAACACAAAGATACACATACAAAATACAAGATACATAATTCGGGTGCGAAGTGCAAAACACAAAAGACTTATATTTATTTTAGAGGAAATAATATAAGTAAGATACGTAGTTAAAAATATGAAATATTTTTAACACAACAATACAAATACATAAGAGAGTGACTGTACTTGTGCGACGCAAGTCTAGTGACTAACATTAAGAAAACGCGTATAGGTTACGACGTTAAGTAAGCAAATCCGGTGAAGTTTACGACGCTAGGAACGCAAAGTTGTGAGTTCATGCTCCCCCTTTTCTCTTTAACTGTTTTCAGTTTTTATAACTTCGGGGGTGAAATACATGTACAAAAGTACAATATTTATAAATGGTATGATATAAATACAAGAAGTACACTTGGTGAGAACGAGAACCAAGTGTGACAAAATATAAGACAATAAGAAACGCGCTTGGTGAGGACGAGAACCAAGTTAGACGCGTTATGAGAAATGATAACAAGAAACGCGCTTGGTGAGAACGAGAACCAAGTAGGATGCGTTATGAGAAATAGTGTCACGAATAGGGTACAGAAGCACCATTAATCGTGTACATACTTAGACCGCAGAACAAAAGGTTAGATCTAATGGGTTCCGGGCAGCCCCACGCTTGGCCACTCTTTTACCAAGCAGTGTTTTTGTGTCTCAGTCGTGAATCGACTACAGAAAAATGCCTATGGTTTGGTGACTTCCTATGTCGTGCCACATGTTAATGGCTTTGCAACCCATTAACAATTTGATATTTACAGAAATACTGTATTTACATAAAATTCATACCATACTAAAATTGATATATAACTTGAAGTACGTGGGGTACTCAAGAAGATTGAATTATACTTGAAATACGTGGGGTACTCAAGAAAATGAGAATTATACTTGAGTACGTGGGGTACTCAAGAAGAAATTGAATTATACATGTGTACGTGGTGTACACATGAAACTGAATTTATATATGAAAACTTGATTTACTCACAAACTATGTTTTCATACAAAGTATACAAACATGAAATACAAAACTGCATGAATTCACACCAACATTATGTTGACGTTTTTCCAAAACTCACATGTATTTCAGGTAACTAGGGTGGATGTGCGCGTGGTCTTACTCATGCTCGTGGATGTCGCTTTGTTTATCTTTAAATAAAGTTGTGACTTTTAAGACAATATGTTATCTCGTGTTGTAAACACTTGACATATGTTTTCAGTAATGTAATATTTGAAGATATTTTTGAGCATGTAGTATGTTTACTCTTCGTATGCAATGAGAACCTTTCATGATCACACCTCGTGCTTCCGCCGCAGAAAGGGGTGTGACAGATGTCACAACATATTTGAGGCATATTAACTTAGGAAACCTATATATGGCTCTCATGATTACCCGTTACGCCTCTTACGCGTTTGGTTCGGTTTATGTAACTAGTTTGCATAAATTGGCCGAAACGGGTCAAACCTTATCGGTTTTATCTCAAAATTCAGATGTGCTTAGATTACCCATATAAGGCAAGTCTTCAAACTTGTCGGGTCTAAATCACATTCTATCCTGGTCTTCGCTTAATCGTGCGTACGAACCGTATCTTTAATACTAACCGGTCTAAGTTTAGGCTTAATCAAAGACCCGTTAGGATTCTAATAGGTTATTATAAACCTTCGTTCCAGAATAGGAGGACCAGTAAAAGCTACTTGCATTTGCTGTTTGTGAATTATACTTGCAAAGGTAAATAATTTTAACTTATTTTCCCTTATACGGGCTTGGGGTACGGTATATAAAATACCGCTTGGTCGGGCATTCGACCTTAATCGATTAGTGGTTAAGAATTATCGAGATGACCCGTTTAAATATGTTTTGTTTGCTTAAAGCCTTTGGGGGGTTAATGACCATGTCCCGGATATCCTTGGCATCATTTTACGAAATGGCCACGACCTAAGCGCGGGGTGTAGGCGTACACCCGTCAGTGCATAAATAAATAATGTGGTGTGTCTATTGATCTTTAACCCGACACGATCCAGGCTACTGAACGCATAAGGAACATGTAATCCTTTTACAAGTTTATATATTTAAATAATTATCCCAAGTTATAAAATGTTTGTGCCACGTGCATCCAAATAAATTTTCAATCATTTTTAAAATGAGTCGGTTAATTGTATTTACCAGTGTAAACTGACGTATTTTCCCAAAAAGATTAAATGCAGGTACTAATCGTAATAGGCTGGATTTCTCCTTAGCATCAATAAAGAGTCTCGCAAGCTTAAGATGCCTAACGTCTGTTGAACTACTGTTTCCTATTTGTTTTGATCCTTCTGTGGACAAACTTTCGACTATTGTGATACTGGATATTATAATTTATTTAAGTTGAAATATATCTTTCATTTGCTTCCGCTATGCATTTAAATATTGTGTTGTTTGACTATAACGTTGCCAACCACGTCACGATACTCCCCCACCGGGCCCACCGGTGATACGTGGAAAGTCGGGGTGTGACAGGTTGGTATCAGAGCCAACACTGAGTGAATTAAACACTAGCCTTTTGTGTTTAATCTCAATGACACAATAGCACATTCTAAAAACTTTCGAGTCTAGACAAATAACATAGGACAAATTCTACTTTGTTTTGTTTTGTTTTGTCCCTTATGTTATATATTCTTGTCGTTATCTTATGTTATATTAACATGATTAAATATGCCGCCAAGATTCTTCAGACGAAGAGGAAGAGGCAAGGGGCCAATCACTGCCCCCAATGACCACGAGGCCGGGCCTTCACACATGCGAGCTCCTTCCACCACTGCGAGTGCTGATCCTCGAGAAAACAGGAGGAACCTTTTCGAGCCTGCAAGACGGTCTGTCTCGCACAGTTCGACACCTCCCTTTCAAAACTCCTATGGGCCACAGTCGGAAAATGAGCCCAATAACCCACAACCTTCCTACATACCTCTACAGCGATCCTTATCGCACCATTCCTTTGGAGACCCCACACCTGTCTTCCGGGGCCGGTTTAACCCGGCAAACTACATACCAGAACCATTAGGTTTTAACCCATTGGGGCCAGAGGATCATTTCTCCGGCGATCATGCGGAGGATATGGACGAGGACACGGATCCCGTCGAACCTGCAAGCGGTACACCGAACCATCCCATCGAGATCTCGGATGGATCTTCTTTTCACGGATCACCCTATGGTGGTCCAGACAGCTTTCAAGCACGGTTTAACCAACATGAATGGTACTTCACACCTTCTCACCATTCATCACCTCACCACCAACAGCAGCAGCAGGATCCCTCTGGGGATTCACGATTTGTAGCAGTCACGCCACCGCCTCCACCACCACCAGTTAATCAGGCACCTCCAGAACCGTCGAGGCGTAGGAGGACAGGCGCGCGAATGTCCGCGCGTGGAGGAGATTTTCACTTCAGCTCTCCTCGACACTCAAGTGGCAGTCATTATCCTCCACTACATGAAGACCCGCAAATGGGTGGGCCTTCAAACCCAGTTGCACCGCAGCCACCACCGATGGGTTTTAATAACCCAATTCCTGCCTACACTGGTTCAATGGCATATAACCCGTTTGAGCAGCCAGTTCACACCAACTATAATTACGCTGAAGTCGACCCATACTTGGTAGCGGCCAACTATAACGCCCTTCACCCTGAAGGACCGTATGGAGCTCCGTGGGGAGTAGGGTACCCAACTCATGGGTACCAAATACCTGCTAGACCTATAATTCGGCAACAATCGCAGCCGCCAAGGTTCTCCCCACCAGAACGTGAAGAAATTCTTCAAAGGTTGGACCAAGTCGAGCGAGATTTTCACAGAGATCGCAGGGAGTGACAAAGTTTCTTCCAGGGATTGACAAGTTTAATAAAAGGGAAGAGCAAGAAGGACCATTGAATCCTTCAATTATTGATTGTATTTTCCTTGATCCAGTTGAGCCCCTGCATGGGTATGTCTTGTTGTTTTAACCCCTGCGTGGGTATGTTTGCTTGTTAAGCCCCTGCGTGGGTCTATCTTTCTGTTAACCCCTACGAGGGTATGTTGTTTGTTTAAGTCCCTGCGTGGACTATTATTTCAGTTGACCCCTGCGTGGGTATATTGTTCTGTTAAAAAGTCCCGTTTAGGGCGATGTGTAATCTTTAATAATTAATGGAATGTTTAGTTTATAAATTTCATTTTTACCATTATATGCATAAATAAATTATATGTGAAATAAATGAATCAAAATCATCCCTTTTAAAAATAATCTGCCTATTTAAATATTAACTAAGGATCTTAAAGGTATAACCTAGCCTGCATGTCATTATAAGACCTGGCTAAGATGGTAAAACCTGTTAAAAAGATTCAAATCCCAGTTAACATCTGAAAACATGTTAACGCTCCTGGCAGATGTGATTCGTTAAAATCACACACGTCATTTTTATATAAGGATCTTTCCAAAGATTCCTAACCCAACTTAATGATCTATGAATCATGGGTTTAAATCATCAATTAAGATGATCATATTTTGACCATACGTTGGTAATATAGTGCCTACGGGCCCTGCTCATTTTCATATGAGACAAAAGACAGTAATAGTCTGAGACCCTGTCTGAAAAAGGTAAAGAACTATGTTCAAACCTTCATGCCTTGATTAACTGAAATCATGGCTTATAATTTAAAATGTCCCTGTGACTAGGCCTTGTGTGCTAATATATACTGTTATTGTTTATAATTAGGATAAATTATAATAGAAATCCTAAATAAATGTGAGTAACAAATTAACCAAATATGGTCTATGTTTACCATGGTTAATGAATTACCCTAAGGGGCAATTCCATAATAAACTCCCAAATAAACTATTGTCATTGTCTTATGTAACAGCTCAAATTTAAAATGGCTGACTCGGACGAAATTAATAGTCACCCAAGGGAGAATAATGATAACGCCCGAATTAATATAACGAGTGCTGAACTGAAAGCGTTAGTAGATGACGTTGTTACAAAGGCCTTGGAGCGGCAGTATGAAGATTATAGCGTGACTCGAAGTAGGACCCTATCTGCGCCGCATTCAAAGCCGAGGACTCATTCTGAGGCTCACAGCAAGCCTCCCTCCAAGAAGGAGGAACCAAAGAAAGATTATGATCGACTCTCCTCAAACCACCACAGTGCTCCATCTCAACAGATTGTACTAAATCAAGAACCCCGTACTAAGGGTTGCTCCTACAAATACTTTGTTTCATGCAAACCCAGGGATTTTACTGGGGAAAAAGGAGCCATTGACTACATGACGTGGTTAGATGAGATGGACACAGTAGTGGATATCAGCGGGTGCGCTGAGAGGGATATAGTCAAGTTTGTGTCTCAATCGTTTAAAGGTGAGGCCTTAGCCTGGTGGAGATCGCTGATTCAAGCCACTGGGAAGATCCCATTGTACAACATGTCGTGGGAATAATTCGTTGCCCTCATCAGGGAGAACCACTGTCCTCAGCACGAGGTCGAAAAGATTGAGTCAGACTTCCTTTCATTGGTAATGACGAATCTAGATTGCCAAGCTTACCTTACGAGCTTTAATACAATGTCGAGGTTGGTTCCGTATCTGGTGACCCCAGAACCCAAACGAATAGCTCGTTTCATTGGGGGTTTAGCCCCGAAGATAAAGGCAAGCGTGAAGGCCTCTCGACCAACTACTTTCAGATCTGTGGCTGATATATCTTTGTCTGTCACACTGGACGCGGTCAGACAAAGATCGCTGAGGAATAAGGATGCTGAGAAAAGGAAACATGAAGATGACAATTCATGGAGCTCAAACAAGAAGCACCGAGGAAACGGTGACAACAAGAAGGGGTCAGAATCTAAGAAAGATGGGCATCAATCAGGTGAAAAGCCCAAGTGCAAAGTCTGCAAGAAACAGCACTTTGGGAAGTGCAGGTTAGAATCGAACTCGCAGACTCAGTCAAGAACTTTTGCATGTGGTATATGCAAGTCCAAGGAACACAAGACCTTGGATTGCAAAAAGCTGAAAGATGCAACCTGCTACAGCTGTAATGAGAAGGGGCATATCAAGACAAATTGCCCAAAATACGCAAAAAAAGCTGATGAAGGAAAGAAGACCAATGCTAGGGTCTTCAGAATGGATGCAAAGGAAGCAGTACAGGATGACAATGTGATAACAGGTACATTCCTTATAAATGACGTATATGCAAGAGTGCTTTTTGATTCAGGAGCTGATAAGTCATTTGTAGATAATAAGTTTTGCAAATTGCTGAATTTACCTGTTAAAACCCTAAGAGTGAAATATGAGGTGGAGTTAGCAGATGGCACCTTAGAAACCGCCTCAACCATACTAGATGGATGTTTCATATCCATTAAGAACCACTCTTTTCCTTTGTCCCTACTTCCTTTGAAGTTAGATGGTTTTGACATCATTTTAGGCATGGACTGGTTATCTCGTAACCAGGCCCAGATTGTCTGCAATAAAAAGCAAGTGGTGATCAAGACTCCGTCTGGTGAATCACTTACCATACAGGGAGATACCTGGTATGGACTGCCTGAGCAAGTGACTATGCTCAAGGCCTCTAAGTGTTTGAAGAAAGGTTGTGTCATCTACATGGCACAAGTGACTATTGATGAGCCGAAACCTAAGATGGAAGACATCCCCGTCATTTCTGAATACCCTGAAGTGTTTCCTGAAGAACTACCTGGTTTACCACCAGATAGGCAAGTGGAATTCAGAATTGACATCATCCCTGGAGCAGCACCTGTTGCTAGAGTGCCTTACAGGTTGGCACCAACAGAGATGAAGGAATTGAGAACGCAACTAGATGAATTGCTAGCTAAAGGTTTCATTAGACCTAGTTCGTCTCCATGGGGAGCGCCAGTCTTGTTTGTCAAAAAGAAGGATGGATCGATGCGTCTGTGCGTCGATTACCGTGAGCTTAATAAGGTCACCATAAAGAATAGGTATCCCTTGCACAGGATCGACGATTTGTTCGATCAATTTCAAGGGGCAAGTTATTTCTCAAAGATTGACTTGAGGTCAGGCTACCACCAACTGAAGGTTAGAGATGAAGACGTACACAAAACTGCATTTAGGACTCGTTATGGTCATTACGAGTTCCTAGTGATGCCTTTTGGGCTCACTAATGCACCTGCCGCATTCATGGATCTCATGAATCACGTCTGCAAGCCATACTTAGATAAATTTGTCATCGTTTTCATCGACGACATTCTCATCTACTCGAAGAACCAAGCTGACCATGAGAAACACCTTCGCTGTACTCTTAAACTGCTACATCATGAGAAACTCTATGCCAAATTTTCAAAGTGTGAATTTTGGCTTCGAGAAGTCCAATTCCTTGGATACGTGGGTAGTGAGTGTGGTATCCAAGTGGATTCCGCTAAGGTGGAAGCAGTTATGAACTGGCAAGAGCCGAAGACGCCCACAGAAATTCGCAGTTTCTTGGGATTGGCAGGATACTACAGACGCTTTATCGAAAATTTTTCAAGGATTGCTGCGCCCCTAACTTCTTTGACTAGGAAGACGATTAAGTTTGATTGGGGCCCTAAGCAGCAAGAATCTTTCGATATCCTAAAGCAAAAGTTGAGCAACGCTCCTGTACTAACATTTCCTGAAGGTACCGAAGAATTTGTAGTGTACTGCGATGCATCCCACACTGGCATGGGGTGTGTGCTTATGCAGAAAGGCAAGGTTATTGCCTATGATTCACGGCAGTTAAAGGTGCATGAAAAGAATTACACCACCCATGACTTGGAGTTGGGTGCCGTTGTATTTGCACTGAAGCTATGGAGGCATTATTTATATGGTATCAAATGTGTGATCTATTCTGATCACAAGAGCCTCCAGCACCTGTTTAATCAGAAGGATTTAAACATGAGGCAGCGCCGATGGATGGAGACTTTGAATGATTATGATTGCGAAATCAGATACCATCCCGGCAGGCGAATGTAGTCGCCGATGCCTTGAGTCGAAAGGAAATGGTGAAACCCATCCGAATCAATGCCAAGAGCATTGAAATAAAGAACAGTTTGAATGAAAGGTTGTTAGCTGCACAGAAGGAAGCTGTGTTGGAAGCTAACTATCCTAATGAATAGCTAGGGGTAACTGAGGAGCAGTTATCTCAGGGCAAGGACGGAATTCTGAGATTAAATGGACGAATATGGGTTCCAATTTATGGAGGACTTCGGGATGTTATCCTCCAGGAAGCCCATAGTTCCAAATACTCCGTTCATCCTGGAGCTGATAAGATGTACCAGGATCTGAAGGCAAATTTTTGGTGGATAGGCTTGAAGAAGTCTATAGCCACCTATGTAGCTAAATGCTTGACATGTGCGCAAGTTAAAGCAGAGCATCAAAAGCCGCCAGGTTTGCTACAACAACCTGAACTTCCCACATGGAAGTGGGAAATGGTAACTATGGATTTTATCACCAAGTTGCCCAAAACCAGGAAAGGAAATGACACAATATGGGTGATAGTTGATAGACTGACTAAGTCAGCACATTTCCTACCCATTAAGGAGACCTACAGCTCCGACATGTTAGCCCAATTATACGTCGATAAGATTGTAGCTCTACATGGCGTACCTGTGTCTATTATCTCTGACAGAGATACTAGATACACGTCACATTTTTGGAAAAGTTTCCAACAATCTCTGGGCACACGTTTGAATTTTAGTACGGCTTACCATCCTCAGACGGACGGCCAGAGTGAGCGTACTATCCAAACGTTGGAAGACATGCTTCGAGCATGCGTGATTGACTTAGGTGGTAGTTGGGATAACCACCTGTCGTTAATCGAATTCTCCTACAACAATAGCTACCATACCAGCATTAAGGCTGCGCCTTTCGAGGCCTTATACGGTAGAAAGTGTAGAACGCCCGTTTGTTGGGCGGAAGTTGGAGATGTCTAATTATCAGGACCGGAGATAGTCTTTGAAACGACGGACAAGATTGTCCAGATTCATGACCGTCTCAAAGCTGCCCGAGATAGGCAGAAAAGCTACGCAGATTTAAAGCGTAAACCTTTTAACTTCGAGGTAGGCGACAAGGTATTGCTTAAAGTATCACCCTGGAAGGGAGTGATGCGATTTGGTAAGAAAGGCAAATTAAGCCCGAGATATATAGGACCGTTCGAAGTCATCGAACGTGTCGGATCAGTTGCCTATAAGTTAAACTTACCTGAAGAGCTCAGTGGTATTCACAATGTATTCCACATCTGCAATCTGAAGAAGTGTTTCGCTGATGAATCACTGGTCATACCACATACAGATGTGCATATAGAAGAGAGCTTAAAATTTGTTGAAAAACCTGTGTCGATCGAGGATCGACAGGTTAAGAAGCTTCGAAGGAAGCATGTGCCTATTGTAAAGGTAAATTGGAATGCCCGTAGAGGCCCCGAATACACGTGGGAGGTTGAATCCACAATGAAAGAAAAGTACCCTCATTTGTTTCAATAAATCTCGAGGTCGAGATTTCTTTTAAGGGGGTGAGGATGTAACACCTCGAAAATTCACGTCCTATAATGTGTTGACACGTGTCATAGGTTTGAACGTGTGAAAGAATGTTATAAAAGGATTAAAGTTGACAAACATGGAAAGTATGTGAATATACGTGTTCTAAATGTCAACAATGAATAAATATATTTTACATTAACCCTACATGATGCTCATATCTTCAAACGAATAAATCATGGATCATACGAAGCTAAATATGAAAGAAAGTGAGAGATTACAAACTACTGGGGTTAAATGCATCAACATGTTTAAGTTATACCTCTGAGTGACCTTTTAGCAAACTCGAAGCTTTGTAACGGTTAATTATGCTCACTAGAATGCACGATATAAATTTCATAAAGTTTCGTTATCGTATGAGAAAGTTATGATATAATTCGTATGCGAAGGGTTAAAAGCGTCAACGATGAAGTTTATGACTTTCGGGTGACAATAAAGTTAACCGAGGACTAAACAAAGTGGGTATATGTCTTGAAGCCTTAAACGTCAAATTGGAGGGTTCAAAATGCAAGAAATAAAGTCAAAACAAAGTTTTCAAGAGCCAAGGACCAAAACATAAAAATCTGAAAATGGATTTGATTCAGAAGGGGCGTCGCGCCACGCGAGGACCCTGGGGGGTCTACGCGTGCCGTGAGGGGCCATCTGCTCTGAAAATTTTGGGTTATGGTCTGCTAGGTGCATTGTAACCGACTTTAATCCGATTTTCCACATCTTGGGCGACCCCTAAACAACCCCTAGGCCCTTAGGGACATCTGTTGATGATCCATGGCCATTGCTAGCACTTGTTGTCAATGAACTAAGTGCTTTTGAACACTATATAAAGGCCTTGTTGCAACCATTGTAACCACACCTTCCATCTGCATATCTGATCATTTCTGGAGCTCCAAAGCAGACTCAAGTGATCACAAATCGTGCATAGGACTTTAGTAAGTATGCTTAACCTTTCTTAGTTGAGTTTTTACTTAGTTTTAGCTTAAAAGTCAAACCGTCGTAATTAACGGTTGACTTAGCGATTAATCATTGTTGGTCCAGTGATTAGTCAAATTGAAAGTAGTTATAAGTTGGTAATTATGTGGGCAATAATCCCTTAAAAGGGCACCCTCTGATTCCCACTCTAACTAGGTCAAATGTCGGGTCAAACTTGTTATTAAAAAGTCAACAGAATGCTTAATTTCCAATTTATGCATAATTAGCAATGTAGAACCCATACAACCTGTTTGATCATTAATATAACTTGGTAATTAATGTAAGAACATGTCTAAACATTCTCAACCCGACAATTTTCAGTAGAGACCCGGTTCGGAACCGAAAGTCGCATAATTTGACTTTTGCTTTGACTTTCAGTTCTGACCCGTTTAAGCATGTTTTAGAAATGCCTTAGAGCTCTAATTGGACCAGGTTACATACTAGTATAACCCTCTGTGATTATACACCATGGTTCATTAGTTAACCAATTAATATGCATAATTCCGTTAATTGCCTATATGTTGACCATTATGCCCTTTACACCATAAAATGTGATTTTTGAAAATATAAAAGAGTAGAAACCTTAGTTACTAATTTATAAACTTAAAACCAAAATTTGACATCAGTTTGAGGTGTAGATTGAGAGTTATGCTCATTAGCGTAATTAGAAAGCTTTTTAGCGATTAAACGACATAATTAGCGTATAGCCTATTTAAACCTACTTTTTGATATCAAACTCTTTACCCACTGATGTAATATATTATTTTGGGATTTTTTAAGATTTTTAATTAATTTTAGGCTGAGCATAACTTAGAGTTATAAGCTTAATCCGGTAATTGTCGGTTTTGCCCTTCGGGCTATAAAATGAGTTGTACATATCTTTTTAACCCCAAACCTTTTGCTACTGATTTTGTATGATAAATAAATTATTTTAGACCTTCTGGAATAATAAAAATATCAGCTTTATTTATAGAACCCGAAAATGGCTTCTAATCGCCTTTTTAAGCGTTTTTAACGCATAGTATGTACTAAAACTATTTTAAACATACAAGGGTCGATACCTACTGATATTTTAGGTAAATTATAATATTTTAACAGTAAGCAAAAGTTGTTTAACTCAGACTTCAGTTTTGAGCTTTTCGGCTTATGTGAAATTACCAAAATGCCCCTACGGTGCATAGTTTGGTTATAATTGATACATTTCACATATATGCAATACGCTACTGTTATAACTTAGTAAATTAAGTATTTTTACTAATGATATCAGACCTGTAACTCAGGAAAATACTTAAACTCTTTTATAACCTTGTAATTGACCAAACTACCCCTACGGGGCATAGTTTGTGTGTAAACTCGTTTCGGGCATAATAAAAGATATCTTACTGATGTCACAACATATTTGAGGCATATTAACTTAGGAAACCTATATATGGCTCTCATGATTACCCGTTACGCCTCTTACGCGTTCGGTTCGGTTTATGTAACTAGTTTGCATAAATTGGCCGAAACGGGTCAAACCTTATCGGTTTTATCTCAAAATTCAGAATGTGCTTAGATTACCCATATAAGGAAAGTATTCAAAATTGTCGGGTCTAAATCACATACCGTATCTTTAAAACTAACCGGTCTAAGTTTAGGCTTAATCAAAGACCCATTAGGATTCTAATAGGTTATTATAAACCTTCGTTCCAGAATAGGAGGACCAGTAAAAGCTACTCGCATTTTCTGTTTGTGAATTATACTTGCAAAGGTAAATACTTTTAAATTATTTTCCCTTATATGGGCTTGGGGTACGGTATATAAAATACCGCTTGGTCGGGCATTCGACCTTAATCGATTAGTGGTTAAGTATTAACAAGATGACCCGTTTAAATATGTTTTGTTTGCTTAAAGCCTTTGGGGGGTTAATGACCATGTCCCGGATATCCTTGGCATCATTTTACGAAATGGCCACGACCTAAGCGCGGGGTGTGTCTATTGATCTTTAACCCGGCACGATCCGGGCTACTGAACGCATAAGGAACATGTAATCCTTTTACAAGTTTATATATTTAAATAATTATCCCAAGTTATAAAATGTTTGTGCCACGTGCATCCAAATAAATTTTCAATCATTTTTAAAATGAGTCGGTTAATTGTATTTACCAGTGTAAACTGACGTATTTTCCCAAAAAGATTAAATGCAGGTACTAATCGTAATAGGCTGGATTTCTCCTTAGCATCAATAAAGAGTCTCGCAAGCTTAAGATGCCTAACGTCTGTTGAACTACTGTTTCCTATTTGTTTTGATCCTTCTGTGGACAAACTTTTGACTATTGTGATTCTGGATATTACAATTTATTTAAGTTGAAATATAACTTTTCTGTCACACCCCGACCACGTGGAACAACCAAACGTGGCGGAAACGTCGGGGAGTGTTGTAACAGAATTAATTGTTTCAAATCCATGGCAATTGAAGTTTCATTTTATTAATCAAACATGAAAGTTTACATTGTTTTAAACAAGAACCAAAGAGTACATAACATAAATTAACTAGTTCTTGTCTCGTTTTAAGTCACTAAGGCACAGGTCCGCCTAAGTATGTCTTGATAAGTCCTATGCATCATCTCCTGAAAACACATGTGAAAATTGGTACGTCAGCATAAAAATGCCTGTGAGATACATAGGTTTTGTGAAAACAGAATTCATGACTTATGTTTGAGAAAATGTTTAGTCATGAACCTTGTAATTTGCTTTGTCTTGTAAATCATTTGAAAAACGATAAGATCAGATGATATGTATAAATAAGAGAATAATGTATGGTTAAATGAATAACCATGTAAAATGAGTTTGTATAAGATAAGTTGTTTGTAAATCAATGTCTTGTGAAAAGTATGTTATTTGTATAAAATGTTATATGTCTCAAATTGAATTGATTCAAATAACGCTACAATATGTGATACCATACAAACACTTATATATAGGAAGTACCAGCGGCGTATCCACCATGCTTGTATCATATTACACACGCCTCGTTACTTAAATCACTTACACAAACCAAACCATCAAGATGTAATGTTTAACAATTGTAGAAATGTTTAGGTATAGTCAAATATCTATTGTCAAATGGTTCACATGGTTCAATAGATACAAATGGTTCACATAATGTAATATAATGTGTTCATAAGCTGGATGAGCATATGCAACAAATCGTAATGTAAGACAATGTACTAAGTATGCACACAATGGACATACATAGCATGAAATGTAATGTAAAACAATGTACTAAGTATGCACACAATGGACATACATAGCATGAAATGTAATGTAAAACAATGTACTAAGTATGCACACAATGGACATACATAGCATGAAATGTAATGTAAAACAATGTACTAAGTATGCACACAATGGACATACATAGCATGAAATGTAATGTAAAACAATGTACTAAGTATGCACACAATGGGCATACATAGCATGAAATGTAATGTAAAACAATGTACTAAGTATGCACACAATGGGCGTACATAGCATGAAATGTATTGTAAAGCGATGTACTAAGTATGCACACAATGGGCATACATAGCATAAAATGTATTGTAAAGTGATGTACTAAGTATGCATACAATGGGCATACATAGCATATAATGTATTGAAATCATGTACTATAAATGTACTAATAAACATAGCAAGTATATGATGTGAAAACAGGAAAGCATGAAAGTAACAAGTAGGCACATGTGTTTCACCCCCAAAACAGTTTGAAAACAGTAAAAGAGGGGTCTATGTACTCACTTGAGATTGCTCAATAGACTTTATATATCCACCAAGCAAAGCTAGAAGGTCACGGATATCAAACGGCACCTAATATAGGTAACTACATTAATAACCGGACCTAAATCGGAGGATCGGATAGAATGAGGGCTCGTAAACCAAATGAGTATGGGAACTCATGTAATATGGTTTAACAAAGCCTACATACTACAACGAAACATAACCTAAGTGCTTTCGACCCATCGTGACCCATTAAGGTAGCTTACGCTACTTTAACGCGTCATGCGCGCAAAGCGCGTTTGAGACATCTAACTAGTCCTATGACAAGTATTATATGCCTATACATGTTTTATCATGTTGTATAATCAGTTATGTATAAAGGTTTAGGTTACATAAGCTTAATTACCAATTACACACGAAAAAGGGGTATTTTGGTAATTTACCTAAGGCATATAAACTACTTATCATACAACTACTTAAACGAAGCGACCATAAGGTATAACCTCGGAAAGTTATTCCCTATATACTATGGTCACCTAATGTGTTTGGTCGGATCCTAATGATCGACCAAACGGGTCGGGTTTGAAAGTATAAGTGATTGTTTAGATCGCTTACCTTACGACCCTATATAAGCACTATACTAAAAGTGACAAGCTAAGCATGTTAAAACATGCGTAACTAAGTTTAGAAAACAGGTTTGGTATCAAAACAAACGGTTTTGATACCTAAGAGTAGTTTGGTTACAAAATACGCAAGAATGCGCATTTTGGCCGAAACTACGACTCGTCACTGAGCCTAGATAACGTGGTAATCAGTAGGTATAGTCACTAGGGACTATAACCATCGTGATCACGCTCATGTTATGAAGTTCAAACGAACTTCGCATTGACCATAAACTGGTCAATGCAGAAAGTCAAACAAAGTTTGACTTTCGGACTCGAAAAGCAATAAAAGAACGAAGGAACACTTACAAAGGGTCCCCGAAAGCTAATCTTGATCCAAGTAGCTCAGGTATGAAACAATGGTTTCAACTTAGAGCTTCTAAGATCAGATTCTTGTGGGTTTTGCAATGGGGTGGGTTGGGTATTTATAGGATTCGGAGAGCCGTTAAGATCGTTTCTTGGAAAAGGGGGCACGATCTAAGCCGTACACTTGTTGGAAAGTTGTGGTACCTCAATTGGCCACCCACCATAAGGTATTGACACTTGGCCTTGGCCTTTGGAGTGTTTAAAGGCTGGAAACAGGCTGTTAAAAACAAGTTTCTGCATCTGACCCCTGCTTACGGACCTCAACACTCACAATGTTGAGATCCGTAAGGACCTTGCAGGCCTGAAACTTTAAAAAATGGCAGAACAGGCCCCTGTGCGTGTATCGTCGTGTTTTGGCACTTCTAACACCCGTGAAACCCATTTTTAAGCTCTAAAATGAAGTTAAAGTATAGGGAACTTAAAATGTGCTAAAAAATATGTCGGATGTTGGTTCGTTTGGTCGTACGATCGCAATGTTCGCTTAATTACGACGGAATGCACATAAGCGCGAAAAACGATCCAAATTGCGTGACGAATGGATTTTTCTCATGCCAAACACTAAAATAAAATATTTTAGTGCTTACATAAATTTTTGGATGTCCAGATGTATTCAGAACGTAAGTTATGCGCGAAAGTGCAAACTTATGCACTTTTTGACACTTTTAGTCCCTGAATGAGCCAAAAGTTTATTTTAGCACACCGAACCCCTCAAAGCCTATTTCTAAGCTATATAAAGGATATTTAAGGTGTGTTTAACTTATGGTCATGTTCCGGAATGTCTGTTACAGTTCAAATTGGCATACTTTCGTAGTTTGTCAAATTTAGTCCCTGTAAGCAAATTAACTTGATTTCGGCATACCGAACCTTCCAAAACTTATTTCTAAGTTATGTAAAGGTTATTTAAGGTATGTTAAGCCTATGTCACTATTCCGGAGTGTTTGTTGCATTAAACTGGTTATATTTACGCATCAGTGCGCGTATAACCTTCCAGAAGGCGATTTAGAGCTTGAAATCGAACAAGAGTTGATATGTGCAAAAGATACACATATTTATACAAGTCCAAAGTATGAAATACAATATTTCATTGGCTTGGTATCTGTTTGATGGTCGCAGTGACACAGGTGTCACATCTTTCATTTGCTTCCGCTGTGCATTTAAATATTGTGTTGTTTGACTATAACGTTGCCAACCACGTCACGATACTCCCCCACCGGGCCCACCGGTGATACGTGGAAAGTCGGGGTGTGACAAAAAATATACTTATAAACATATTTTCCGGAATATTTGGTAAGTTACATTTCTTGTTCGGCTTCACAATATTATGTGTGCAACTTGTATATTTATTCCATGAGATTTTTGGTAATATTTTGGATTGCAATTTCTTGGTATTGCCAAGTTATATTATTTCAAATCCTAAAGTAATACAAAGTATACAATTAATCACACACATGTGTCTTCTAAATATACATCTTTCAAATACATATCTTGTTATTTTTATTTACGAAAACCAACCTCCAATATTTGTATTTTTGTAACAAAGTCTATGGCAAAATTTATATTGAAAACCATAGTTGAAACACACTTGTAAATATTTGTTTAGAAAATATTTTTCTAAGTGTTGGTATTTTTAGAAAATTTTGCCATAGTTTCCCCTAAAAATGGAGGTGTCCATGCTATTAAAGCATATCATTTTCTTTTCAAAAATCATTCCAAACAATCAACAATTAATCCTTAAACAACTTACACTTACCAAGTGCAAAAATTATGCAATTTACATAACAACATGAATTTGGTCTTTCACAAAAACTTGTAGTAACTTGGTAATGTTTTTAGTAGGTCTAGTTACCCCTTTAAAGTGTGTTTATTCCTTTAAAATCTCATTCTTAAAGAAACTAGGTGTTTATAACTTGTAATCACATTTTACAAAAATGTTTATTTATTAGACCTTCTTGTTTCATAAGTGTTTATACACTTGTTTTTCCACTAAAATAGTGTAGGTTTAAGTAATAATCTAGTTCTACAAAAAAAAATCATATTTTGAACTTGGTTCTTCTTGGAAAATCATTTGTAAATCTTGGATCCATAAGACTGCCAACTTTATTTGTCAAGAAATCATTTTATTCATCAAGTTCATGTTTACACAAGAAGATGGTTATCTTATGTTGTCACATAATCATCCTCTCACTTGCTAGATCATGTGTTTAATCACAATCTAGCAAGTTCCATGTGATGATTTACATCATCATTTCAAGAAATCAACAAGCAAGTAATATACATACACTAACAACATTATTTCACCACTAAATCATCATATGTTAAGCTTTATGTTCAAGATCCATGCTTATGTCTTTTAGTGTTCTTGTGATTTACAACATGTTACATCTTTTAACCAACTAAAATAGAAGTAAACAAGGGTTACAAGGATCTTACTACTACCTCTAAGCTAGGGAAGAACACAAGATGAAATGGAGTGGATAGAAGCAATTTATGGAGGTTCTTTAAGTTCTACAAGCACCAAGCTTCATGAATCACCTTCTAACACCTTGGAATGACCTTGGAATGCTTGTTAGTGGAATGAAAATGGTGGAGGTAGAATGAGGGTGTTTGGGCCGTGAGCATGGAGGGAGAGAGAGGAGAAGAGGAAGTTGTGAAGTGTGGAAGATGATGATGGAGATAGTTTACTTATAGTACACAACATAATCTTCCATAGATATTATAAGATCTAATGAAATCAAAGGAGATCACATAATATCTTGTAGGATCAAGAAAGATCATGGGTAGGGCCATCTCATGACCGTCCACCATAATGGGGGGGGGGGGGCATTTAGTTTGTTTCCAATGGTAAGTTAGGTTCCTAGTTGAAATTCAAGGTGTAATGTTTAGTGTTTAAGAGTATGTTATATTATATAGTGTGTTAGGGTGTTCGGGGCCCATAACTAGCTCAGAAATAATAAAACAATGCTTCTAGTATAATTTTGGTGTTTCGGGCAGTGTCCGGTTGTTCGGTTAGATACCGGTTCGTTAAAGTGTCAAACTATACCGTTTAATGTTCTTTAAGTACCCTTTTGTGACACTTTTAATTCCCGACACTTAGGAAAGCATTCAGGACCATTTAGTCATATTTTTGCATGTTACTAGCTCATTAAATTGGTGAATTTTGCTGAAATATGCAGAATTATGCACTTTATGTGGGTTTTAGGCACTTTCCGGTACTTAAACTATCACCTAGTGACGCAGTTTTATGGTCCTTACTTCCCTGCACACCATACTAGTGTAGTATCTTGTCTCTGGCCCATACTGGGTCTCAAAACACTATCTGTCTATGTACCGAACATCGTCATCATTTTATGAGTTATCCGCTAACTGTGCTAGCTGTGCTTTGTGCATCGTTTTATGTCACTAAAGTTTGTATGTAAAAATGATGTGACAACATGAAATGTGATGCACATGTAAATATGATGCAGAAATCAGAACGCAATTCAAGTCATAAATTGTAAATTAGCACAGTCATTAGGCACTAATCATAGTTAATTAATTGTACGGATGCATGCAAATTTGACAGTTGTCACATTCTCCCCCTGTTAAGAAAATTTCGTCCTCGAAATTTGTACCACCTTATCTCCTTAGGGTTGCATTATGCGTGTATGTATATGGATAATATTGAGGTAGGTAATCACAAAACCGAATCAAACCTTATTCACATCAGATGAATCCAAGAATATATTACAACAACACGAATCCAATGGTTAAAAGATATGTGCTTTTAGCATTTGATGTCAAAGGACACGAGATGTATAGATGTAGAATCTAGTGTTACTTAGTTAACAGGGGTGCAATAAAGGAGTTTCGACCGATGGATTCTCAAACAATCGGTCACAATAAGCAAACAAGTTTTCACAAACCATAGCATCCGCTATATGAATTCAAAATCAACAACTCAAATGTGATAGTAACATGAAAATGATCTGTCAACTTCCGGATAGATGAATGGTAAGGTTTAGTGTGTTGACATTCTTGAATTGCGAAAATACACCGAATGAAATACAAGTGAATCTGGTGTATCATTGTCTTAATTTGTAGTTGCATTAGGAATGTTTAAATGATAGGTCAAACAAATGTATGCGTAGTTTCATGTGAAACGGTTGACCATGATTAGCATAAGCTACAAGTTTGTAATGACACCACAAGGTGTCGTAATGACACAATTCAATAATAGTGGTGACTGAACGAGTTCACCGTGTTTGAAGTCAAATGGAAGTGTACTGAGACAAGCCTGAAGATTTGATTTACACAATGTCATAGAGTTTTCAGTTGGATGCAGAACATCAAAAAGCCACTGTTTTTGATCGAGGATGAAAAGTATTAAGTACCGCAAGGCATTCGATTGACAATGAAAGAATCGTTAGGAGGTTCATTGTGATATGAAATGAATCTATGTACCATTTCCTTAACACACAATTGTGTTGAGACCGCTTTAATTTTGATAACCAAAACGGATTTAGAACAAATAATTAGACAATTAAATCCGTGTATAGGGTGCGTAACCAAATTAGCGCAAGCTTCAATTATGTGAAAGTATCACCGCAAGGTATTGAGACCAATCAAACGATTTAGTGGAGCCGTAGACCAACCAATTCTACTACGACTCGAAATGAAAGAATCTTTGCAAAAATACTTGAATATGATGCTCTCAATACATCATATGGTGTCTTCAACTGAATATGCAAAATGGATAAGTTCAAGTAATTGAACTTGGTTTGAGCGTAATCCGACAATAAACGTATGTATCAACATTGGAATCTTAGCTTGGTTACGAAGATAAACCATGAGTGTAACTTGAAAGAAGAGAAGTCTCAAGAAAGTGTGTTGACTTGGTAACAAAAGAGCCAACAATTATAATAAGGTAGGTCATTCGAATCATAAATCAGTAATATTTGAATTTCAATGAAGCGTTTATTCGAAACGAAACCACATGCGTAGAAAATGGTGCATGTGTGACATATAAGTTTCCGAGTACTGAAGCAATGAGTATTTGCTAAGATGAAGAATTGACTAAGTATTGAAGCAGTTATGTGTTCGCTCTCAGCGAAGAAAATTGGCGTGATGCAACTACCATTAGGGGAGTAGAGATGCAAACATCTACTCACTAGAAGCAAAAGCGAAGATTTTAGCAAAAGAAATTTGAGCACATTCTGTTGGGTTAACTGAAATAGCATATATGTCAGGATAATGGGGTTTGCTTGAGTTAACAGGTGTGGTTCCTAAGCAACTTTTATGAGTTTGGACTTGGGTTCCCAAAGGTCCTAAGTACATGTTTTCTAGATTCTCAAGGTTTCGTATTCTGTGTAAAACTGTTTTGTGCATTGTGTAGGAAACACCATTTTTGTGTATGTTTAAAATAAGTTATTGTCCCACAATTTCCCCGGTAAACTTTCTTCCTGAATTCACAGCTAATGACACTCGATCATCGATCAGTCGTGTAATAGTAGTTGGATCCTCAAAGTTAGTTAAATAATTTGTTAACCCTCTGCAAGAGTTACCGACTCTTGTTGGTTAGCTCGTTCAGCTCCTGGTAGTTGATGCTCATTTGAAAATCATCGTCCTTCTTCCTGATGAGCAGAACTGGGGTTACCCAAAATGGGAAACTTGGTCTGTTATCTTCCTTCTCTATCAATTACTGAGGTTACACTGACAATCCTTGTATCTCCGGAGGTGTAAGCCGCTAAAGCGCACTGACTGCAGGTGCGGCGCCTGGAATTAAATCGATGCGAAATTCGACTTGTCGTTGAGGAGATGATTCTGGCAAGCCTTCGGGGAAGACTTCAAGATATTTCCTTATCACAGGGATATCTTCGAGTTTTGGTTCTTCGGCTCCCTTGTCCATGACATGAGCCAAGAAAACAACACATCTTTTACGCAACAACTTTCGTGCCTTCAAGCAACTAGTAATTTGTACAGGCGTATCCTGCTTCACGAGTCACGATCGTTTCGTCGTTCATCATCGGGATGCGGGTAACAATCTCCGCTCGATTGCTTGACAACTAATCCATTCCAAATACGTCGTCGAAGTTTTCTTTTAGCTAGCACGGTTTATCTTACTTGATACTAAACCAAGTATACTATCAAACTCTAGAGATGCGAAGCTAAAATTTGCAACAGTATCTAGTAGCACAGATGCATAATGTTGACTAATATGGGACGTACCGATACCCACGCTAGAATTCCTGGCGTGTCTCCCTAGCTCCGGTGTTGAGCTTTCATCCTTGTGCCTGGTTCTTCTTAGGGCAGTATTTTCTAAAATGCTTTTTGCTCCCACAGTTAAGACAACCTTGAGCACGTTTTTGTTTGTCACTCATCCTTCCTTGATAGTTGTCATTGTCGTTGTTTCCTCCATAATTCTTGCTACCATCTTGGCCTCCATTTCTAGGTTCAGTACCTTGCCTACAAGTCTCCTTGGCATGCCCCCTCTTGCCACAGTTATCACATTTTCCATATTTACATTGCCCGACATGGTAACGTAGACAATTGTCACACTTAGGTAGGATACCTATGTAGTCTTTTCCCTTTTTGGCCTTATACTTGCTATTCACCCGAGTACCCTTTTTGAAGTTTGCGAACTTTCTCTTGTTATCTCCAGTTGGCTCTACAGGAGTCTCCTCTTTCTCTACCGAAGTGGAAAATTTCCCTAGTCTATCCGCTTCTTCAGTGAGCGCCACACTTAAGTTGATAGCATCGGTGATCATCGAGGGTTTCGATGTTGTCACCAGGCTTAGAATCTGAGGTGCCAATCCCCCAATGAAGCGTTCGATTCCCTTAAACTCTAGTTCCACCAGACGCGAAGCAACTTGTGATAAATCGTGAAATCTCTGTACATACTCAGTTATCTTGGAACCTTCCATTTTCAAGTTCCACAGTTCAGTCTCCAACTTCTGGAATTCCGCCCTAGAGCAATATCTTTTACGCATCAGTTCTTTCAGTTCATCCCACGTCAAAGCATACGCAGCAGTCTCGCCCATTGTCTGAACCTGAAGGTTCCACCATGACAGAGCCCCATCTAGAAATAGTCCAGCTATGTACGTGACCTGATGTTCTGGGGCGCATTTACTTAATCGCAAAACATAATCCGTCTTCTCAACCCAACGCACAAAAGCTATGGCACCCCCAGTGCCGTCGAATTCTCGAGGTTTGCAGTTCAAGAATTGCTCGTAGGTGCAGCCGTTGGGTGGGTTATTTCCTGAGGTACCCCCGCTGCTTTCGGAGCGAAGGGCCTCGTGCTGTGCGATGGCCCGTGAGATGCGCTCCAGTGGTTCAGTAGTTCATATAATTGAAATTATTGTGTTTAATATAAACCATAGCATTTGTTTAGAAAGCTCGAAATCGTTTAGCACATATGAATCACCCTAAAACAGTTGAAAACAGTAAAAAGGGAGAACTATGTATTCACATTGATTCGGAAAGTATCCTCGATCTAATGAACTTAACAAAGCTCAGGCAAACCAAGGAAATCAAGTAGTACCTAGTAATCGGATCGCTAGTCAATAAATCGACACCTAAATCGGAAGATTGGATAGAATGAGGTCTCGTAAACCAAATGAGTATTGGAACTCATGTGATATGGTTTAACAAAGCCTACATTCTAAAACGGAACCTATCCTAAGTGCTTACGACCCGTTACGACTCATTAAGGTAGCTTATGCTACTTTAACGCGTCGTTCGCGCAAAAGCGCGTTCGAGACACCTAACTAGTCCTATGACAAGTATTATATGCCCTAACATGTTTAAATATGTTGCATATTTAGTTTAAGTGACAAAAGTTAAGTTACATATGCTTAAATACCAATTATGCATAAAAAGGGCATTTTGGTCATTTACCTAACGCATATAAACTACCTATCATACAACTAATTAAACTAAGTGACCATAAGGTATAACCTCGGAAGGTTATTCCCTATACAACTATGGTCACAAATATGCTTGGTCGGATCCTAATGATCGACCAAACGGGTCAGGTTCGAAAGTCTAAGCGGTTGTTAAGACCGCTTATCTTACGACCCTATACAAGCACTAGACTAAAAGTGACAAGTTAAACATGTTAAAACATGTTTAACTAAGTTAGAAAATAGGTTTTGATATCAAAACAAAGTGTTTTGATACCCAAGAATCGTTTCGTCTCAAAATGCGCATTAACGGCATTTTGACCGAAACTTTGACTCGTCACTTCGACTAATCAATGTGGTAATCAGTAGGTATAGTCACAAGGGACTATAACCATCATGATTACGCTCACGTTGTGTCACACCCCGACCGCGTAAAACAACAAATCGCGGCGGAAACGTCAGGGAGTGTTGTAACAGAATCATTGTTTCATAACACATGGAAATTGAAGTTTTGTTTTATTGAATTAAAAGAGGTTACAATGTCTTAAAAACAAAGATACATAACATAATTAACTAGTCTTGCATCTTTTATTGTCACTAAGGCCTAGGTCCACCTAGGTGTGTCTTGATCAATCCTATGCATCAGCTCCTGAAAACACATGTGAAAATAGGTACGTCAGCATAAAAATGCCTGTGAGATACATAGGTTTTATTAAAATAAGATTCATGACTTGTAAGTCTAAAGAAAATGTTTAACAAAAGTAGTCATGAAACTTATAAAATGTTTTCTTTTATAAATCATACAAAAACTTATGAGAAATCAGATGATATAAAAGAAAGATGTGTGGTTAAATGAAAACCAAGTAAAATGAGTTTGTATAAATATGTTATTTGTAAAACAATGTTTTGTGTAAAATGCAATATGTCTAAATTGAAATGGTTTAAATAACGCTACAATATGTAATATCATAAAAGCACTTATATATAGGAAGTACCAGCGGCGTATCCACCATGCTTTTATCATATGACATACGCCTCGTTATTTAAATCACTTACCCAAACAATCCACTAAAAATGTCTTGTTTAAACCAATTGTCAAATGTTTATGGGTAAAGCATGTCTATTGTCAAATGTAAGTCATGTAATGTGTAAACAAATGTTATGTATGGCAAGTAAAAAGTGACTACTTAAACCATATGTAAAATGCACAAAACAATGTATTGAAATAAATCATAGTTTAATTCAAAAGTTATGTTTTGTAAAATAATGCATGCTTTACTGATACAAACATCTACGCGGTAATGTTAAACGTCTACATTCAAGCCTTGCGACTGAAGAGACAAACCCTTAACAAGTTAAAGGTTTATCAAACTTATGAATATCGAATTCGGTCATTCCTTCCACCCAAACAAACCTAGGATTTTAGGAACGGGAGTTGTCAATTCCTATGGTACCACTACCTACAAACGAACGGCATGATCGGTGTTAATGAATGTATTTATGACCCGTTAAACAAACCAAATGTCATACCAAATGTAAGCATGTTATATGAAAATAATGTACTAAATATGTTGAATGAACATACAAAGTAAAAATGTTTAATGTAAATCAATGTGTCCATATGCTAAGTGAATCATATGCAACAAAATGTAATATATGAAATCAATGCACTAGCATGTTAGTAAAACATACATAGCAAAAACATGGAAGAAATCATGTACTATATGTGTACTAATGAACATAGCAAGTATATGATAAAACAGCATGAAAAGCACGAAAGTAACAAGTAGGCACATGTGTATCACCCCAAAACATTTGAAAATGTAAAAGAGGGGACTATGTACTCACTTGAGAATGCTTAGAAGTCTTGAATAACAACCAAGCAACGCTAGAAGGATCACAGAAATCAATCGATACCTAATATAGGTAACTATGTTAATAAACCGGACCTAAATCGGATGATCGGATAGAATGAGGTTTCGTAAACCAAATGAGTATAGGAACTCATGTAATATGCTCCAACAAAGCCTACACTCTAAATCGGAACCTACCCTAATTGCTTACGACCCATTACGACTCGTTAAGGTTGTCACACCCCGACCACGCAAAACAACAAAACGTGGCGGAAACGACGGGGAGTGTTGTAACAGAATTATTGTTTCACAACCATGGAATAAATAATTTCGTTTTATTTAGTAAATGAACTCATTGTTTTAATACAATCAGATAAGTACAACTATTATCTTTCAAGTTTTAAAGTCGCTAAGGCACGAGTCCATCCTAAGTGTAGCATCAGTCATCACAAAGCAGCACCTGAAACATGTGTAAAAATAGGTACGTCAGCATAAAAATGCCTGTGAGATACATAGGTTTTAATTCTAATTAAGGTTCATGACTTATGAGTTTAAAGAAAATGTTTTAATAAGAGTAGTCATGATCCTTGAAAAAGGTTTTCTTTTATAAATCATTTATAAGAAATCAGATGGTATAAAATAATAACACATAGAAAATTAAATAAGTAAGTGAAATGAGTTTGTATAAAGTATATTGTTTGAAAAACAATATTTTGATAAAAAGGTTTATAGTATATATAAGAATATACTTTGGTTTTAAGAAAGTAATAATTTTCAGTAGTATATCAAAAGTATACTTTGGATTTATAAATAACATATTGAACTATGTTTTGGTTTCATAAATAACATATCAAAATATGCTTTGGGTTTTATAAATAACATCTTGAACTATGTTTTGGTTTCATAAATAACATATCAAAATATGTTTTGGGTTTTATAAATAACATATCAAAATATGCTTTGGATTTGATAAATAACATATCAAAATATGTTTTGGTTTGTTAACAAAATATATATATATATGTTGGTTTTGTACAATACCACACATGAGAGTATATCAAACTATACTTTAAAAGTGTGATTTAAGAATTCATTCAGACCTAGTGCATCAAAATACACCTTTGAGACTATAGGAATACCACAAAGGCAATCCCTATTTGGATGGAGAAGCAAATTGGTTTCAGACATTCCATGACAACAGGAATGGGGTGTCTAGTCCTGTAGCGCTATATCATACTACCAACCGGTCCGGTGAACAAAATAAGTACTACTCCAAACATTTATTTCATAATCTTTGAAAATCAGTGTTTAAACCATAAATAATCATTCAATTTGTCAAAAGATAAGTACTACTACATATAATGAATTATACTTTGAAATCATGAACATAACAAATAGGTACACATGCTTCACCCCCAACATTGAAAACAGTAAAAGAGGGGACTATGTACTCACCTTCGGGTGCGTTTTTATAAGTTAACAAAATACCACGATTTGTTTATTTGTCCTAAATTAGATAAGAATGATTTAATATTCAAAACTTTCAAAAATATATGAGTTTCTCCGATACTTGGAATTTTCACATAACCTTGAGATTTCTCGAAAAGTTATTATTTTTGATTATTTTGGTGTGTGTAACAACTGTGCTTGTAATCACTATGAACAGTTCTGTTATCAATAAAACAATGTTATTTGATCACAATGTTTGTTTTGTTATGTTTTACATTTTTCATGTTTTGACTTTTATGTAATTTCAAACTCTATATCACTTTCTGGAGAGTTATACGCAAACTAGTGCGTAAACGTACTCAGTTTAATGCGAGAAATACTCTGGAACATCAACATATACTCAACATACCTTAAATAACCTTTAAATAACTTAGAAATAAGTTTTGAAGGCTTTGGTATGGCAAAAACAAGTTAATTCGCTTACAGGGACTAAATATGACAAACTGCGAAAGTATGTCAATTTGAACTGTAACGAACATTCCGGAACATGACCATAAGTTAAACACACCTTAAATATCCTTTACATAGCTTAGAAATAGGCTTTGAGGGGTTCGGTGTGCTAAAATAAACTTTTGGATCATTCAGGGACTAAAAGTGTCAAAAAGTGCACAAGTTTGCATTTTCGCGCATAACTTACGTTCTGAATACATCCGGACATCCAAAAAATTTATGTAAGCATGACTATATTATATTTTAGTGTTCTCCATAAGAAAAATCCATTCGTCGCGTCATTTGGATCGTTTTTCGCGCTTGTGCGCATTCCGTCGTAATTAAGCGAACATCGCGATCGTACGGCCAAACGAACCGACATCCTTGATATTTTTGAGCATATTTTGAGTTCCCTATACTTTAACTTCATTTTAGATACTTGAAATGAGGTTGACGGGGTTCAAACGCATCGAAAATCGCTTAAACAAGGTGCAGGGACCATTTCTGTAAAATCTGCCAAAACAGGGGCCTAGCGTGACGCAAGGGGCCTTAGCGTCACGCGAGCCCCCTTCTGGACCAGATTAAGTGTATTTGACAGCTGGTTGCAGCTGTTTTGCACTCCCTAACCCCTTGCCAAGTGTTGATTCCTTATGGTGGTGAGCATTTTGAGGCACCACAACTTCCCGACACTTGTACGGGTGGGATTAAGGCACGTTTTCCATGAAACGATCTTAACGGTGGACCGAATACTATAAATACCCACCCCCCTTTGGCTTAAAAACCCACAAATCTGATCATTTGGGCTCAAAGTTGGAACCTTCGTTTCATACCTGAGCTATTTTGATCTGGGTTAGCATTCGGGGACCCTTCGTAAGTATTCTTTCGTTCTTTTCCTTATTTTTTTACTGCTTTTCGAGTCAGAAGCGTTGACCAGTAATGGTCAATGCGAAGTTCGTTTGAACTTCGCAACGTGATTGTAATCACGATGGTCATAGTCCCTTGGGACTATGCCTACTGATTACCACGTTGTCTAGGGTCGTAGGGTAGGCGATCTAATAAATCGCCTATACCTTCGAACCCGACCCAGTTTGGTCGATCATTAGGATCCGACCAAACACATTAGGTGACCATAGTAGGTAGGGAATAACCTTCCGAGGTTATACCCTATGGTCACATCGTTTAAGTAGTTGTATGATAGGTAGTTTATATGCCTTAGGTAAATTACCAGAATACCCTTTTCATGTATAATTGGTAATTAAGCATATGTAACCTAAACCTTTGTCACATAACTGGTTATGTAACATGTTTAGGCATATAATACTTGTCATAGGACTAGTTAGGCGGTCCGAACGCGTTTCACGCGCACGGTGCGTTAAAGTAGCGTAAGCTTCCTAAACGGGTCGTAATGGGTCGTAAACAATTATGTTAAGTTTCATTTAGCATGTAGGCTTTGTTAAACCAAATGACACGAGTCTCTACACTCGTTTGGTTTACGAAACCTCATTCTATCCAATCATCCGATTAAGGTCCGGTTATTAACATAGTTACCTATATTAGGTGCCGTTTGATTCCGAGATCTCTAGCATTACTTGGTGATTATCTTTATACATCTGAGCAATCCCAAGTGAGTACATAGACCCCTCTTTTACTGTTTTCCAAACTGTTTTGGGGTGGAACACATGTGCCTACTTGTTACTTTCATGCTTTCCTGTTTCACATCATATACCGGCTATGTTTGTTAGTACATTATAGTACATGATTTCATATCATCTTATGCTAGGTGTGCCCATTGTGTGCATTACTTAGTACATTGTTTTACATTACATTTCATGCTAGGTGTGCCCATTGTGTGCATTACTTAGTACATCGTTTTACATGACTTTTCACGCTACGTATGTTCATTTGATTACATACTTAGTGCATCGTTTTCACATGCTTACATTTTGTTATGACATTTGGTTTGTCTACATGGGACAATACATTCATTAACATTAGCTACGCCGTTCGTTAGTAGGTAGTGGTACCATAGGAATTGACAACTCCCGTTCCGGACATCCCAGGGAAAGGGGACAGAAAGGAATGACCGAATTCGATGATATATAAGACAGATAGACCTTTAATTTGTTTAAAGGGTTTATCACCACAGTCACAAGGCTTGGATGTATGCATATTTACAATACCGCATAAATGTTCATATTAAATAGTTGCATGCATTTACACAAAACATAGCTTTGATTTAAACCAAGTGTTACTTCAATACTTTGTTTTTGTGCATATGGTTTAGTTGAGACATATCACTTGCCATACATGACATTTTGACATAGACATTTGACCTGGATATTTGACATAGACATTTGACATGGATATTTGACATAGACATTTGACATGGATATTTGACATAGACATTTGACATGATTTACATTTGACATATAACATGTTTGACAATTGGTTTAAACATAGACTTCTTACATTGGTTGGTTCGGTTTGATTAAGTGATTAAGTAACGATGCGTGTGTAATATGATACAAGCATGGTGGATACGCCGCTGGTACTTCCTATATATAAGTGTTTGTATGGTATTACATGTCGTAACGTTATTTGAATCATTTCAATATTGAGACATAGAACATTTTATACAAATAACATACTTTTTACAAGACATTGATTTACAAACAACTTATCTTATACAAACACATTTTTACATGGTTATTTATTTAACCTGACATTTACTTATACATATCATCTGATCTTATTGTTATTCAAATGATTTACAAGACAAAGCAAATTACAAGGTTCATGACTAAACATTTCTTAAATACAAGTCATGAATCCTATTTTCACAAACCTATGTATCTCACAGGCATTTTTATGCTGACGTACCTATTTTCACATGTGTTTTCAGGTGCTTTTCCATAGGATGTTGATCATGATACTAGGGCGGACCTGTGCCTTAGAGACTTTCAAATAAGATAGACTATGTTTAATTATGTTCTGAACTCTTTAATTTCCTGTTTGAAACAATGTAACACCCTTGTTTAATAAATAAAATACAACTTTGTATGCCATGGTTATGAAACAATTAATTCTGTTACAACACTCCCCGACATTTCCGCCACGTTTTGTATGTTCCACGTGGTCGGGGTGTGACAGAAGAGTTGGTATCAGAGCCAATGGTTATAGGGAATTAGGTTATTAGTAATGCTTTGACCTAGACTATAACTTTTCTAGGACCCTAACACAAGTTATCTTGTGTTTAGATCTTAAAACATGTACATCACCTATCCTTAGGTGATTATCAAAACAAGAACCAAAATTTTTCTGAAACGATTTTTTTGAAAAAACAATCACCTATTTTTGAAGGATTTATTACAAGGTTTTGAACCCTCAATTGTAAGGTTTTGAACCCTCTGTTATATGGTTTTGAACCCTTTTCAGTTTGGTTTTTGGCCTTGTGCCTTCAAATTTTCAAAATCTCGTCAAACGTTTTGGGTTTTAAATAATGAGAACACGTGCAAACTGGAAGGGTGAATGCCTGTATTCTGAGTTTTCTGTCTAGGCAAGCACTTCGTATACATCTCAACCAGACGCGAGACCAGTTGTGCTTACCTGGGAATTCTTGGGATGAGTGTTCACTTATAGGCGAGCATGTCTTCATTATACATTATTTTCGATCCATTTACTTTGATTAGTCACTGTGTGTCGTTTGTTTGCTTTGTGATACGGACGAATGACCACCATCTATGCTGTCACTGCCCAAGCTAACCAGGCAGCTCCCAACCAACCCGCACAGCCTCCAGCGAAGAAACCCTATTCAGGGAATGCACCTTTGTGCAATAGATGCAACAGTCACCACCAGCCGCAACTTCCATGCCGTTTCTGTACTAACTGTGGGAAATCAGGCCATCTTGCCAATGTTTGTCGGTCTGCTCAGAATCCCGCGGTTCAGAACCCGGCTCAACAGGTTGCACAGCCTCCTGCTCCGCAACAGGGCCAAGCTGCACGACCACAATACCCACCGGGTGCTTGTTATAATTGTGGGGACCTGACCCACTACAGAAACCGGTGCCCAAGACTAGTCAACCAGAACCAGAACCAGAACCAGAACCAGAATCAGAATCAGGCTCCGGCTCGAGGCCGAGTTTTTAACATGAATGCCCAAGAGGCACAGGCTGACGATAATGTGGTGAACGGTACGTTCTTTATTAATAATCAGCCTGCATCTGTTCTTTTCGATTCCGGTGCCGATAAGAGTTTCGTGTCTTTGTCTTTTGAGCAAATGCTTCGCGTGTCTAGAACGAAACTAGGCAAATCTTTGACAGTAGAAGTTGCTAGTGGTGAACCAATTATTCTTGATTCTGTTCTTCGCAACTGCCAGTTGAATCTTAACGACCATCTTTTTCCTATTGACCTCACGCCTATGCAACTAGGAAGCTTCGACGTTATTGTGGGAATGGATTGGTTATCCAAGCATCACGCAGAGATAGTTTGTTCTGAGAAGATTGTTCGTGTGCCGCTTTCGACAGGCGAGATCCTGCAGGTTCAAGGTGAGAAGCCTATCGGTGGTCTCAAACTCATGTCTTGTTTTAAAGCTCGGAAATATCTGCGGAAGAACTATGTGGCTTTCTTAGCACATGTTATAGAAGATAAAGGCAAGGGTAAGTCTATTTCAGATATTCCTGTCGTTCGGGATTATTCTGAAGTGTTCCCTGAAGATTTACCTGGTCTACCTCCAGCACGCCAAGTCGAGTTCCGCATTGATCTCGTACCTGGTGCAAACCCCATTGCCAGAGCTCCATATCGTCTTGCACCATCTGAGATGCAAGAGTTGTCTAAACAGCTTCAGGAGCTCTCTGACAAAGGTTTTATACGTCCTAGTTTTTCACCTTGGGGTGCTCCAGTTCTTTTTGTCAAGAAGAAGGATGGATCCTTTAGGATGTGTATCGATTATCGTGAGCTTAACAAGCTTACCATCAAGAATCGATATCCCCTACCTCGCATAGATGACCTCTTTGATCAGCTACAGGGTGCTTCTTATTTTTCGAAGATTGATCTACGTTCCGGATATCATCAACTTCGTGTGCAAGAAGAAGATATTCCGAAGACAGCGTTCCGTACTCGTTATGGACATTACGAGTTCACAGTCATGCCATTCGGTTTGACTAATGCTCCTGCTGTTTTCATGGACCTAATGAATAGGGTCTGTAAACCTTATTTGGATCAGTTCGTCATTGTTTTTATTGACGATATCTTGATTTACTCTAAGACGCGAGCTGATCACGAGCAACATCTTCGTCTTACTCTTGAACTCCTAAAGAAAGAGCAACTTTTCGCCAAATTCTCCAAGTGCGAATTTTGGCTTAAAGAAGTTCAATTTTTGGGGCATGTTATCAACGAACAAGGTATTCATGTAGATCCCTCCAAGATCAGTGCGATTAAGGATTGGGATACACCTACTACTCCTACTGAAGTTCGTTCTTTTCTTGGTCTAGCGGGTTATTATCGCCGCTTCATTGAAAACTTCTCTAAGATTGCAGTTCCTCTAACTGCTCTAACTCAGAAGAAAATGCCCTTTTATTGGGGAAACAAACAAGAGGAAGCTTTTCAACACCTGAAGCAGAAGCTTTGCGATGCGCCTGTTCTATCATTGCCTGAGGGTGATGATGATTTTGTTGTGTATTGTGATGCATCAAAATTGGGTCTTGGCTGTGTTCTTATGCAAAGGAACAAAGTCATAGCTTATGCATCGAGGCAGTTGAAGATACACGAGAAGAACTACACCACTCATGATCTTGAGTTGGGTGCAGTTGTTTTCGCTCTAAAGATCTGGAGACACTATTTGTACGGTACAAAATGTGTGGTTTTCACTGACCACAAAAGTCTTCAGCATATCTTCAACCAGAAAGAACTCAACATGAGACAACGACGTTGGGTTGAACTTTTAAACGACTATGACTGCGAAATTCGCTACCATCCTGGTAAGGCGAATGTCGTAGCTGATGCATTGAGTCGTAAGGAACGTACTAAGCTTCATTGTGTACGTGTTCAATCTGTTATTAAAGCTCGATCCGATATTCAAGCACGCATTTCTCAGGCTCAACAATCTTGTGTTTCACAAGGTTTGATGGATAAGGAATTTCCTTATCACATAACACCTGCACTGGAACTGAAGGACAATGGATCATATTACTTCATGGACCGTTTGTGGGTCCCAAGCCAGGATGATCTTCGTACCTTGCTTATGGATGAAGCCCATAAGTCTCGTTATTCTATTCATCCGGGCTCAGATAAAATGTATAAGGATCTTCGTACTCACTATTGGTGGCCTGGTATGAAGAAAGACATTGCCTTATACGTATCCAAATGCCTTACTTGTCTTAAGGTTAAGGCTGAACATCAGCGTCCTTCGGGTTTATTGGAGCAACCAGAGATCCCAGTTTGGAAATGGGAAAACATTACTATGGATCTTGTTACCAAACTCCCGCGCACAAAGAAAGGTCATGATGCCATCTGGGTAGTCGTTGATCGTCTTACAAAGTCAGCACATTTCTTGCCTATCCGTGAGGGTTTTCCTGCTGACAGACTTGCTCAAATCTATGTGGATGAAATTGTAGCTCGACATGGTGTTCCTTTGAACATCATTTCTGACAGAGATGCTCGTTTCACTTCTCATTTTTGGAGAACCATGCAATCTGCTATGGGGACCCAACTTAATCTGAGCACAGCTTATCATCCGCAAACGGATGGTCAATCTGAGAGAACAATCCAGACTCTGGAGGATATGCTAAGAGCTTGTGTGATCGATTTTGGTGGTAGCTGGGATTCGCATCTTAAATTGATTGAATTCTCCTACAACAACAGTTATCACACTAGCATCAAAATGGCTCCTTTCGAAGCTCTCTATGGTCGAAAATGTCGTTCACCTGTCTGCTGGAATGAGATTGGCGAGGCTCAACTTACTGGACCTGCCCTCATTTTAGAGACAACTGACAAGGTCAAGAAAGTTCGTGATAACCTTCAGGCAGCTAGAAACCGTCAGAAGATTTACGCGGACCCAAAACGCAAAGCCTTGGAATTTCAAGTCGGTGATCGAGTATTACTTAAGGTCTCACCTTGGAAAGGTGTGATCAGATTTGGAAAGAAAGGAAAACTTGCACCTAGATACGTTGGACCATTCAAGATCGTCGAAAGAATCGGAAAGGTAGCCTACAGACTAGAGTTACCTCCTGAACTTGGAAATGTTCATCCAACTTTTCACATATCAAATCTCAAGAAGTGTACAGCTGATGAGAATTTCTCCATACCGCTTGACGAAATTCGTGTTGGTACAACACTGAAATTTGTTGAGAAACCAGTGGAAATCATGGAACGTGAAGTCAAGTGGCTTAAACGCAAGCGCATTCCTTTGGTCAAAGTTCGCTGGGAAGCTAAACGTGGACCCGAGTTTACTTGGGAACGCGAAGATCAAATGAAGGCGAAATATCCAAATCTTTTTCCACGAGTTTCCTCTAAATAAATTTCGGGACGAAATTTCCACAAGTAGGGGAGACTGTAACAACTGTGCTTGTAATCACTATGAACAGTTCTGTTATCAATAAAACAATGTTATTTGATCACAATGTTTGTTTTGTTATGTTTTACATTTTTCATGTTTTGACTTTTATGTAATTTCAAACTCTATATCACTTTCTGGAGAGTTATACGCAAACTAGTGCGTAAACGTACTCAGTTTAATGCGAGAAATACTCTGGAACATCAACATATACTCAACATACCTTAAATAACCTTTAAATAACTTAGAAATAAGTTTTGAAGGCTTTGGTATGGCAAAAACAAGTTAATTCGCTTACAGGGACTAAATATGACAAACTGCGAAAGTATGTCAATTTGAACTGTAACGAACATTCCGGAACATGACCATAAGTTAAACACACCTTAAATATCCTTTACATAGCTTAGAAATAGGCTTTGAGGGGTTCGGTGTGCTAAAATAAACTTTTGGATCATTCAGGGACTAAAAGTGTCAAAAAGTGCACAAGTTTGCATTTTCGCGCATAACTTACGTTCTGAATACATCCGGACATCCAAAAAATTTATGTAAGCATGACTATATTATATTTTAGTGTTCGCCATAAGAAAAATCCATTCGTCGCGTCATTTGGATCGTTTTTCGCGCTTGTGCGCATTCCGTCGTAATTAAGCGAACACCGCGATCGTACGGCCAAACGAACCGACATCCTTGATAGTTTTGAGCATATTTTGAGTTCCCTATACTTTAACTTCATTTTAGATACTTGAAATGAGGTTGACGGGGTTCAAACGCATCGAAAATCGCTTAAACAAGGTGCAGGGACCATTTCTGTAAAATCTGCCAAAACAGGGGCCTAGCGTGACGCGAGGGGCCTTAGCGTCACGCGAGCCCCCTTCTGGACCAGATTAAGTGTATTTGACAGCTGGTTGCAGCTGTTTTGCACTCCCTAACCCCTTGCCAAGTGTTGATTCCTTATGGTGGTGAGCATTTTGAGGCACCACAACTTCCCGACACTTGTACGGGTGGGATTAAGGCACGTTTTCCATGAAACGATCTTAACGGTGGACCGAATACTATAAATACCCACCCCCCTTTGGCTTAAAAACCCACAAATCTGATCATTTGGGCTCAAAGTTGGAACCTTCGTTTCATACCTGAGCTATTTTGATCTGGGTTAGCATTCGGGGACCCTTCGTAAGTATTCTTTCGTTCTTTTCCTTATTTTTTTACTGCTTTTCGAGTCAGAAAGTCAAACTTTGTTTGACTTTCAGCGTTGACCAGTAATGGTCAATGCGAAGTTCGTTTGAACTTCGCAACGTGATTGTAATCACGATGGTCATAGTCCCTTGGGACTATGCCTACTGATTACCACGTTGTCTAGGGTCGTAGGGTAGGCGATCTAATAAATCGCCTATACCTTCGAACCCGACCCAGTTTGGTCGATCATTAGGATCCGACCAAACACATTAGGTGACCATAGTAGGTAGGGAATAACCTTCCGAGGTTATACCCTATGGTCACATCGTTTAAGTAGTTGTATGATAGGTAGTTTATATGCCTTAGGTAAATTACCAGAATACCCTTTTCATGTATAATTGGTAATTAAGCATATGTAACCTAAACCTTTGTCACATAACTGGTTATGTAACATGTTTAGGCATATAATACTTGTCATAGGACTAGTTAGGCGGTCCGAACGCGTTTCACGCGCACGATGCGTTAAAGTAGCGTAAGCTTCCTAAACGGGTCGTAATGGGTCGTAAACAATTATGTTAAGTTTCATTTAGCATGTAGGCTTTGTTAAACCAAATGACACGAGTCTCTACACTCGTTTGGTTTACGAAACCTCATTCTATCCAATCATCCGATTAAGGTCCGGTTATTAACATAGTTACCTATATTAGGTGCCGTTTGATTCCGAGATCTCTAGCATTACTTGGTGATTATCTTTATACATCTGAGCAATCCCAAGTGAGTACATAGACCCCTCTTTTACTGTTTTCCAAACTGTTTTGGGGTGGAACACATGTGCCTACTTGTTACTTTCATGCTTTCCTGTTTCACATCATATACCGGCTATGTTTGTTAGTACATTATAGTACATGATTTCATATCATCTTATGCTAGGTGTGCCCATTGTGTGCATTACTTAGTACATTGTTTTACATTACATTTCATGCTAGGTGTGCCCATTGTGTGCATTACTTAGTACATCGTTTTACATGACTTTTCACGCTACGTATGTTCATTTGATTACATACTTAGTGCATCGTTTTCACATGCTTACATTTTGTTATGACATTTGGTTTGTCTACATGGGACAATACATTCATTAACATTAGCTACGCCGTTCGTTAGTAGGTAGTGGTACCATAGGAATTGACAACTCCCGTTCCGGACATCCCAGGGAAAGGGGACAGAAAGGAATGACCGAATTCGATGATATATAAGACAGATAGACCTTTAATTTGTTTAAAGGGTTTATCACCACAGTCACAAGGCTTGGATGTATGCATATTTACAATACCGCATAAATGTTCATATTAAATAGTTGCATGCATTTACACAAAACATAGCTTTGATTTAAACCAAGTGTTACTTCAATACTTTGTTTTTGTGCATATGGTTTAGTTGAGACATATCACTTGCCATACATGACATTTTGACATAGACATTTGACCTGGATATTTGACATAGACATTTGACATGGATATTTGACATAGACATTTGACATGGATATTTGACATAGACATTTGACATGATTTACATTTGACATATAACATGTTTGACAATTGGTTTAAACATAGACTTCTTACATTGGTTGGTTCGGTTTGATTAAGTGATTAAGTAACGATGCGTGTGTAATATGATACACGCATGGTGGATACGCCGCTGGTACTTCCTATATATAAGTGTTTGTATGGTATTACATGTCGTAACGTTATTTGAATCATTTCAATATTGAGACATAGAACATTTTATACAAATAACATACTTTTTACAAGACATTGATTTACAAACAACTTATCTTATACAAACACATTTTTACATGGTTATTTATTTAACCTGACATTTACTTATACATATCATCTGATCTTATTGTTATTCAAATGATTTACAAGACAAAGCAAATTACAAGGTTCATGACTAAACATTTCTTAAATACAAGTCATGAATCCTATTTTCACAAACCTATGTATCTCACAGGCATTTTTATGCTGACGTACCTATTTTCACATGTGTTTTCAGGTGCTTTTCCATAGGATGTTGATCATGATACTAGGGCGGACCTGTGCCTTAGAGACTTTCAAATAAGATAGACTATGTTTAATTATGTTCTGAACTCTTTAATTTCCTATTTGAAACAATGTAACACCCTTGTTTAATAAATAAAATACAACTTTGTATGCCATGGTTATGAAACAATTAATTCTGTTACAACACTCCCCGACATTTCCGCCACGTTTTGTATGTTCCACGTGGTCGGGGTGTGACAGTGTGTTTGTATATATGTACTCGAGCGTAATACACATAACCTTGTTGACACTAACACATTATTATACACCTATTGTAAAACACATAGCACATTGTAACACATAAAATAACCCATGAACAACCCATTCTAGTGTATGTCGAAAAACACTTATTTTAGCGATTCGGTGACATTTTTGGGCGTCGGAAGTCACGTATGACTAACCAAACACCAAGTAAACTTAATATTAGTTAAAATACTTATTTTTATATAAAAAATATCAGTTTGGTTACTGATCTAAAACAGTTTTATAAAAGTCCTCCGAAAAGCCGATTTTTAACCGTTTTACCGCATAGTTTTGCATCAAACGTTACCCGAACCATCCCAACTTGAAACGACTTGAAATTTTAACACAACCCATGTTATTTACTGAATAAAATAATGGTTATACTCATGATAGTGCAGGTCTTAAACAAAGCACATAAATCATGCAAATTTCACATAATTTACCACTTTTTTAAGCTATATGTACAACATGCAAAGCTATCAGACCTATGTCAAAGTTTTGTGTCATTATAATACATCAAATAAGGTCATTTTTAGTGCTTATAATCTGTTCAAATTCAGTTTTGTCATACAACCATTTTTATCACTTTTTAAGCTCTAAATCAACATATATTCACATGTACAAGTGCCTAAAGCATACTTATCATAACATCATCATTTTATATGGGTTTAGATGCATCAAATATAAGATATATTCAGATCTATTTGCTGATTTAATTTACATTTAACATCTCCTACATAAATCACCAAATACTTGCATTTTTACCACCATTAAACAACATGTAACAACATAAACAAGTACTTAACAAGTTATCAAACTCGAACTAAAAAAAATAACTCATATACACACATATATATGTACGGTTATATACATATATATACACCACCATTTTTGTTAGTTTCAAGACCCATTTCATTTTAGATTTCAAGTTTAGTGAAAATCCCAAGATTCAAGAGAAACTTCAAATCATCAAGAACAACCAAGAATCAAAGTATGATTTAAACATAAGTGTTATACCTTTAAGATTCTAGTAGGTTGTAGGATGAGATTTTGATGATAGGAAGCTTGTAAGTCACTTGACAACACCTTGGAATCACCTTTGTATCTTCACACTAACTTGAAGGTTGCTAGAAAGGGACTTGATTCACTAGAACAATGTTTGAAGGTTTGAAGAAATGAAAATGGAGGAAAGAGAGAGGGGTGGGATGGTTCTAGGAGAGAGAGGGAAGGAGGATGTTGAGTGTTGTAAGAAGTGTGATCTTAGAAGATATGTATAGAGATTTAAAGGAGATATGGAGGTGTAGCATGTGTGACACTTGTTCAACCTAAAATCAAATGAGATATTTGAGATCTCTTGCAAAATTTGGTGGGTCCCCTAAGAATTAAAACCGTAAGTTTGAAGGGGGAGGGGGTCCAAGTGTAAGTTTTTATATAAACATGCTATATGTAGGCTAAAACGGGTGTTTAACCGGATACCGGGTATTTTATCTAGCGTTTAAATCCCGATTTATGGCGTTCTAATTTTTTTTTTTATTCTGTAAAAATAAACTTGCCAAAATGTTACTGAAATAAATTTCAGTTGCCAAGACTGGCTGCGTTGTCTGCGTTTTGCAGTAGAAGCACTGTGTCGCGCAGAAACACACGGTACGCGCTTAAACTTGAAAAATAACGTTTTTAAGCGTTTCAATTTATTTTTCAACACGAACCTGATTAAAAATAAAATTTTAATCATAACAAAATATTTTTGGGATTTAAAATATTATCCGGGCGGTCACCAACGTTCGTTTCGCAGTTTTGTCGTAATTAGCTCTTTAGTCCAAATAAACATGTTTTTGCCATACCGAATCCTTCGAAACTTATTTCTAAGTTATGTAAAGGATATTTATGGTATGTTTGTCTCACATCACAGTTCCGGAGTGTACGTCGTGTTAAACTGATTGCGGTTATGCAACAGTTTTGCGTATAACCTTCCAGAAAGTGATTTAAAGCCCGAAATCGAACAAGAATTGATATGTACAAACGATACACATTTTTATACAAATCCCAAGTATGAAATACAATATTTCATTGGTTTGGTTATTTGTTTGATGGTTGAAGTGACACAGGTGTCACAGTCTCCCCTACTTTAGGAAATTCCGTCCCGAAATTTAATTCTAGAGGATACTTGTGAAGATAGCTGTGACGGTTTCGCTTTCAATTAAATCCATTGAACCCTTAAGTAAAACTCTGGGCCATGTTAGGATTCTTAGCGAAATTGTCAACCCTCAAAGTGAAGTCTTTGTAGTAGTAAAACATGGAGTTTCGGACTATGGACGAAAGAACGTTTCTCATGAAGATTTATCATAGGAAACTTGGTGTGTGTTCGAGATCAGCATTGGGGAGTGTAAGAATAAATGACATTGGTCATGGTCCAAGACTTCTCTCATATCATTTACTCTTGTCACTATAGGTCTTAACACATGACAAAATTTCCTGTGGTTTCTGTGCACTGAATTCCATAATTATGTAGGCCTCCATAATTACGTAATTCCTTCCACAGTCCGCACAGTTCATTTCATAATGCGATGCGTAGGGGGAAAATCAATTGAATAAACATGAAGCGACTTGACTAGACCACCAAAGGGTCTTTTTAACTAGATCAACGAACGAGCCTTTTTAACTAGATCAACACATGATCTTCTTAACTGGGCCGTTGTATAATCTCTTTAAATAGACCACTTTAAAGGAATCTTTCCAATTATATCATCTCATGATATTCCTAACCAGATTTTCAAAATCAATCTGTTTTAACCAGACCATTCAAGAAGTCCAATTATAGAATAGCACTTTATAACCCAAGGGACTTAACTACAACGTTGAAGTCCATTAAGGATTTAAGATAGTACCTTTGGATATCCTATTATGAATCTCTCATATGAGATATGGAGGATTCTATGAGGATTTGGATGGATCACCTATAAACACAGAACATATAAGAGAACACATAAGCATAAAACACATAGTCACAAAATTAATTAACTTGATTTTTAATTTGTTATCTTTGGATACGGGTATTTAAAGCACACCAGGAATCCAACCCGTGGATTTCATTTGGCACCTTAGACACAAGAATCTAACTATGGAGATAGAAAGATCTTAAGAGGAAATTAGCTTTGTTTGTTAAAAGAAACGAGTATTCAAGATTCTTGGGGAGATCACAAGTGATCATAAAAATGACAGGACCACACGAGTAGTTTGTCCTTGTGTTGGCATCATAAGGTTGTATTAAACATTCACACAATCGTATCAGTTTTGCAAAAATAAAAACGACGAATTTTTATTTTTATAACAACTAACTTGTCTTTAAACATCAAAAGATAATAACCAAAGGAAATAACAAAACACTAATTGTTCACTGCTGCATCATTGTTCACGTTTGCCTCATTGATGTTAAACACTCGTCCACGCACTGGAGGTATGTTAACAAGTCTTGGGCAATTTTTTCTGTAGTGAGTGAGGTCACCACAGTTATAACATGACCCCGGTGGGAATCGTGCTTGAATAGCAGCAGGGTTTGCAGCAGCTTGATTGGCATAACGGCAAACATTGATCAAATGTCCCAACCGCCCACAGTGGGTACATTTGTGGCATTGCTCTTGCTCTAGATGATGACGGTTGCATTTATTGCACAAAGGTGCGGTACCAACATAGTTTTGCCTTTTGCGAGGTTGTGCTGGCTGGTTTGGTGCAACCTATTTGTCTTGAGCAGTTATGGCATAGTTTTGAGAGGCTTTGCATTTCTTCTTCTTAGATACCTCAGCCTATTTTTCCTTTGGCTTAGCTTGAGCAGCCTTGTCAGCTGGTCTTGGGTCGCCTTTTCGAAGAAGCTTACCCTTCCTGATGTGGGATTCAGTTAGGGTGGCAGACAGTTCAATGGCTTGTCTGACAGTAGTAGGGTTACTGCCAGTAACAATATCCAAAACTAGGTCAGGAAGACCATCAATATATTTGTCGATCGCCTTATCCACAGGAGTAACCATAGTTGGGCATAACAAGCTCAGCTCCTCATACCTATCAGTATACACCCGGTGCTCGCCACTATCCTGTTTCAAGTCATCAAACTCCCTTTCCAAAGCTTGCAGTTCATGACGAGGACAAAACTCCCTCATCATAAGAGTCCTAAGTTCAGCCCATGTTTGTGCTAGAGCAACTTCTGCACCACGGTCTCTCATAACCCCGTTCCACCATGTAAGCGCCCTCTTCTGAAACACGCTTGATGCAAACTCGACTTTGCGATTATCAGGACACTGAACGTGACGGAAAGTATTCTCAATGCTCTCGAACCATTGAAGAAGCCCAGTTGCTCCCTCGGAACCACTAAACTTGAGCGGTTTAGCCGAGTTGAAACTCTTGAAGTTACAAGGAGCATTGTTGTTGTTGTTGGCTTGGTTCCATTGAGCAAGAAGATTTGGGAATGCAGCAGCCATTTGCTGTGCGATGATTTCTGCCAGTTCGGCATTTGGTATCGGATTTTCGCGTAGAGGAGGCATTCTAAAAAAAGGAAACATGAGGGGAAACGAGTGAGAAGGTTAGATGAAAAGAATGAGATGAAACAAAAATCGACAAAAGCAAAGATGGTGGTCATTCGTCCGTATCACAAAGCAAACAAACGACACATAGTGACTATCCAAAGTAAATGGGTCAAAAATAATGCTTCGCGAAGACATGCTCGCCTATAAGTGAACACTCACCCCAAGAGTTCCCAGGTAAGAGTGACTGGTCCGATTATGTGGATTTGTACGAACACTCTAGCCTTAGACAGAAAACCCAGGGTACAGGCATTCACTCTTCCAGTTTGCACGTGTTCACACTATTTAGAACCCAAAACTTTGACGAGATTTTGAAAACTTGGAAGGTTTAAGAGATTGATGATTCATTTTGGCTTTGTGCCTTCCATTATGTTTTGTTTTTGGTAATCACACAAGGATAGGTGAAGTGCATGTTTTAAAATCTAAACACAAGACAACTTGTGTTGGGGTCCTAGAAAGGTTATAGTCTAGGTCAAAGCATTACTAATAACCTAATTCCCTATAACCATTGGCTCTGATACCAACTCTTCTGTCACACCCCAACCACGCAAAACAACAAAACGTGGCGGAAACGTCGGGGAGTGTTGTAACAGGATTATTGTTTCACAACCATGGAATAAATAATTTCGTTTTATTTAGTAAATGAACTCATTGTTTTAATACAATCAGAAAAGTACAACTATTATCTTTCAAGTTTTAAAGTCGCTAAGGCACGAATCCATCCTAAGTGTAGCATCAGTCATCACAAAGCAGCACCTGAAACATGTGTAAAAATAGGTACGTCAGCATAAAAATGCCTGTGAGATACATAGGTTTTAATTGTAATTAGGATTCATGACTTATGAGTTTAAAGAAAATGTTTTAATAAGAGTAGTCATGATCCTTGAAAAAGGTTTTCTTTTATAAATCATTTATAAGAAATCAGATGGTATAAAATAATAACACATAGAAAATTAAATAAGTAAGTGAAATGAGTTTGTATAAAGTATATTGTTTGAAAAACAATATTTTGATAAAAAGGTTTATAGTATATATAAGAATATACTTTGGTTTTAAGAAAGTAATAATTTTCAGTAGTATATCAAAAGTATACTTTGGATTTATAAATAACATATTGAACTATGTTTTGGTTTCATAAATAACATATCAAAATATGCTTTGGGTTTTATAAATAACATATTGAACTATGTTTTGGTTTCATAAATAACATATCAAAATATGCTTTGGGTTTTATAAATAACATATCAAAATATGCTGCGGATTTGATAAATAACATATCAAAATATGTTTTGGTTTGTTAACAAAATATATATATGTTGGTTTTGTACAATACCACACATGAGAGTATATCAAACTATACTTTAAAAGTGTGATTTAAGAATTCATCCAGACCTAGTGCATCAAAATACACCTTTGAGACTATAGGAATACCACAAAGGCAATCCCTATTTGGATGGAGAAACAAATTGGTTTCAGACAGTCCATGACAACAGGAATGGGGTGTCTAGTCCTATAGCGCTATATCATACTACCAACCGGTCCGGTGAACAAAATAAGTACTACTCCAAACATTTATTTCATAATCTTTGAAAATCAGTGTTTAAACCATAAATAATCATTCAGTTTGTCAAAATATAAGTACTACTACGTATAATCAATTATACTTTGAAATCATGAAAATAACAAATAGGTACACATGCTTCACCCCCAACATTGAAAACAGTAAAAGAGGGGACTATGTACTCACCTTCGGGTGCGTTTTTATAAGTTAACACAATCCCATGATTTATTTATTTGTCCTAAATTAGATAAGAATGATTTAATATTCAAAACTCACAAAAATATATGAGTTTCTCCGATACTTGGAATTTTCACATAACCTTGAGATTTCTCGAAAAGTTATTATTTTTGATTATTTTGGTGTGTTTGTATATATGTAACAACCTTGATTTTCAAACATGTACTTGTTTGATACACATATCATATTTTGAGATGCAATTTGTTTGATACATGTTTAGTTTTATTGTTGCTACATGTTTTGCCGACCCAAACGCATGAATAATTTCAATTTGTTCTAGTTTCATACTCATAAACAAGACAATATTAATTACAAGGGCCTAGCATGTCATTTTGTGGAAGTATAAGTTAAAGGACTCCTTTTGTCATTCCCTGAAACTTGTTTAAAATGATTAATATTTAATCCGTATTTTAAAACCGACACTATTTTACAAAATATAAAGTTCGGGGACTAAGTGGTCATTTTTGAAACTTAAATGTTCGGGTTAAAAATGTAAATGTTGTAAAACATAAAGTTTAGGGTCCTTTATGACATTTTTTTTAACTAGTTTTATAAATAAAAATACATGTTTTTAAAACTTTTAAAAGTTTAGGGACTAAAATGTAATGTTAGAAACTTATATTATATAAAATAAATAAACTTATATTTTTAAATTTTAAAGTCCAAGGACCATTCGGTCATTTTATCAAACTTGTAGTCTAGGGACTATTCTTGTCATTTTTGAAACTGATTTTCAGTTAAAAACCCTAACCGGGTTAAAATTTATAAAAGGAATTCAAGTTTAAACACTAACTCAGTTAACTAGTTCAGTTAACAAGTCCAGGGACCATACTTGTCGAATTTCAAAGTTATTTAACTGGATTAATTAACCCAATTAAACATTTTATAAAGGGTTCCTTATTAAACAACTAACTTAGTTAGACTCTTTGGTTAAATATGAGGGACCTGTTATGACTAACTCAGAAACACCAGGGACTGATCTTGTAACTTAGATTCAAACCGGTTATTACCGTTTGTTTCGCCGGAAATCGGTCCAAAACACAAACAGACAATGCACAATGATCGATTATCACACTTGCTTGTTCTCCTCGACATCTTGAACCGTCCAAAGCTTTCAATTTCACCAAACCATGCAATTATGTCTACGAAATCGGAAATCATTTTAAAAATTTAAGTGGGAATCTGTTTTGTCTGATTACGATTGTTTTTGAATCAATTAAACCTTGTTATAAGTTCCTGCAACCCTCGCAAACCTCACTGACCCTTCAAAACACGCAAACACTTCGTAATTTACCTCTGGTTCGTACCTGCAACTAGTCAGCCGGACATACTCACCGGACATAGCCGTAACAACGATCCAATCGATACCGGAGTCTTCTTTATCGACCATTCGGTATATCTTCACCCACACATTATTCCTGTTAGTTTAATTTGATTTTGATGCACGTTTGATAGGTTAATTGTTCGTGTTGACTTTCTGTTGACTGATTTTGGGGAAGATGATGAACTAATTTTCTGTATTTTATTTTTATTTTTAAGCAGTTAAATCATTAATTCATATTGTTAATTTATAAAATCTGAAATTTTTATCATGATTCATTTATGTACTGATGTGTTTAACAAAAATATAAATGTTTGTAAAATTTTTATAAAACTATTTTATTTTGATTAAAAACTGTTTTAAACTTAAATATTTGTATTAATTCAAATTTTTGGAGTTAATTAATGAAATTTTTAAGTTAAATATATTGAACAGTATACGTTGTAAAAATAATTTTTTTTCATAATATTTGAAACTGTTTTGATATTTTTATAATTAAAACAGTTAAATCACATGTCTTATAGAGTTAATTTTATTAATTTAATTATTCTGAGTTGTAAATTATATCCAAAACTATTTTTATATTATTATGCATGTTATATGGAGATTATTAAAAATCAGAAACCATATTTAATTATTTTGCATGTTATTTTTAGATAATAAACTTTATTAAAACAATTTATGTGCTATTATTCTTTTTAATTCTAGAATATTATATAAGAAAAATTAAAGGCCATAATATTTATTTTAAATCTGTATTATTGCATGTCAATATTTAAAAATATTATTTCTAATTTTTCTATTTTAAATAATTATTTAGGTAATTATTTACACAATTATCCAGTTATTTCATTTTAACAAATAATTAAACTATTTATTCAAAACATGTTTATTTTCTGCCATGATAACTATTTTTAATCTGATTTATACTTGTTATATAATTAAAGTATCACTTTTAATTATTCTGCCCTAAATTAATTATTAGATAATTAATTTGTATAATTATCACATTATTCTGAAAATACATATGTTTTGATAATACTAAATATAATTTATAAATTCTGTAATTTAAAACTTGGACTTTTGAATTGTATTTTAAACTCTTAAGTTATACAAACTGTTTACTTAATTTTTATAAGATATATAAATATATATATATATATATAAATAAAACATAAAGTATAATTATTTATTTATATGTATATGTTATTTGTTTAAATATACAAATAATAATATTTTACTTGTTATTTGTATAATCTAGTAATTATATAAACACTTTTCAAATTTATCAAATTACCAAGTGTTCCCCAAACAGATTGTCAAATCGTACAACACAAAACCTTGTCACCCGTTTATACAAAATCACAGTGTTGCCCTTGTTAATGCTATGTTCCATATGTGTTGTTTCATGCATGTTTATAGAGTAGCGTGGAAAGATTTGTTCCTGCAAAACCCTTACCTATATACTTGTTTGGAAATTGATTCACAAGCAAGGTGAGTTCATAGTCCCCATTTTCTGTTTTACAACATTTTCGGGGTGAAACATATGTAATAATGTGATATAAGCTCATTTTCATTGTTGTGGTTACCTTGATTGTTTTCTTGCAATTGTTGATTACTTGATGCTTAACTTACATTCATTAACTCCGTACAAGCCGAGCGGTAGTATTATAGCGCTATAGGGGGAACGCCTCACCCGACTTCATGGTCAATTGTTTTGTTGTTGTTGATAATCATGTTAGTCATTATACGAAGTTGGGTGATCAATGCCGTGTCATGCAACAAAGGTTTGAATGTTAACCAAGCGGGACTTGTTTCAATCAATTGTTTAAAACATATCAAATGCCACATTGTTAAACATTTTATTTCATTATCACATTATTTGTTTATTACCAAACTAACCAAAACCTATGAACTCACTCAACCGTTTGTTGACCCGTTTACTTTAACATATGTTTCAGGTGTTGATTGTTTGAAGTTAGCTTTGCTTATGGATCACATAGGATTACTCAAGACAAGTGCCTTAGCTTTAAAAAAAAAACAAGGACCTTTTTTGTGAACAATGTGTTATAGTTGTTATGTACTAGTTTGGATGTGAATGCAATCCTATCAACCAACTTAATTATATTTTAACTTTAATTTAACCACCATGTGCTCATAAGCATTCTATCAAGTTTCGTGATGCCCTCGACGTTTCCGCCTCCGGTCAGGGTGTCACAATATATGTACTCGAGCGTAATACACATAACCTTGTTGACACTAACACATTATTATACACCTATTGTAAAACACATAGCACATTGTAACACATAAAATAACCCATGAACAACCCATTCTAGTGTATGTCGAAAAACACTTATTTTAGCGATTCGGTGACATTTTTGGGCGTCGGAAGTCACGTATGACTAACCAAACACCAAGTAAACTTAATATTAGTTAAAATACTTATTTTTATATCAAAAATATCAGTTTGGTTACTGATCTAAAACAGTTTTATAAAAGTCCTCCGAAAAGCCGATTTTTAACCGTTTTACCGCATAGTTTTGCATCAAACGTTACCCGAACCATCCCAACTTGAAACGACTTGAAATTTTAACACAACCCATGCTACTTACTGAATAAAATAATGGTTATACTCATGATAGTGCAGGTCTTAAACAAAGCACATAAATCATGCAAATTTCACATAATTTACCACTTTTTTAAGCTATATGTACAACATGCAAAGCTATCAGACCTATGTCAAAGTTTTGTGTCATTATTGTCACACCCCAGCCACGTCAAAACAACGAAACCGCGGCGGAAACTCCGGGGAGTGTTGTAACAGAATCATTGTTTCAACAACCATGGTAATTAAAGTTATGTATTTATTAAATCAAGTTTACATTGTCTTGGAATTTAAATAAAACGTAACATAATAATTGTCTTTTAAGTCACTAAGGCCCGAGTCCGCCTAAGTGAAGCACGAACATCATCATGCATCAGCACCTGAAACACATGTAAAAATAGGTACGTCAGCATAAAAATGCCTGTGAGATACATAGGTTTTGTTTATGCAAGATTCATGACTTGTGGTTTTAAAAAGTGTTTAACAAAATGTAGTCATGAACCTTGTAAAATATTTTCCTTTATGAAATCATATGAAAATCGATATGAAAATCAATGATAAATAAAGGACAATGCATGGTTAAATGAATAACCAAGTAAAAGTAATTTTGTGTGAAAAATGTATTTTGTAATATAATGTCATGTCCTTGTAAAAATGTTTCATATCCTGTCCAAGTGGTTTATATAACGCAACAATGTGAAACACAATAAAAGCACTTATATATAGGAAGTACCATCGGCGTATCCACCATGCTTTTATCGTATGACACATAGCCCCGTTACATAAGTCACTTATTAATAACCAACTAAAATGTCTTGTTCAATGTCAAAAATGTTTATGTGTAAACCATGTTCAATGTCATGTATGAAATGTATCAAATGTAATGCATAGCAAGTAGGAAATCATCTACTTAAACTATGTAATGATATTAGTGTGAAATAAATGTATAGTGAATAACAAGCAATTACTCAACCATATGAAAAATGTACAAAACAATGTTTTTGAGTAAACCTAAGTTTAATTCAAATGTCATGTTTTGAAGAAAATAATGCTTTATGATTACAAACATTTATGCAGTAATGTTAATCGCATACATTCAAGCCTTGCGACTGTGGCGACAAACCTTTAAACAAATTTAAGGTTCATCTAAGTTATGTGGTCGGATTCTGTCATTTCCAACTTCCAAACAAACCTAGGAAGTCGGAAACGGGAGTTGTCAATTCCTATGGTACCATTACATACTACCGAGCGGCGTGATCAATGTTAATGAATGTATTATTGTCCCGATTAAACACACCATATGTCATAACCAATGTAAGCATGCTATGAAAACCATGTACTAGGTATGCTAAGTAAACATGCCTAGTAGAAATGTCATGTAAAACAATGCGTACATATGCTAAGTAAACATATGTAACAAATGTGTATTAAATCAATGTGCTAGCATGCTTAACATACATAGCAAAACATAGTGAAAACATGTACTAAATATGTACTAAGTGAAACTAGCATGTTTATGTCACAAAAGCTTGTAAAACAAGAAAGTAACAAATATGTACATGTGAATCACCCCAAAGTATTTGAAAACGGTAAGAGAGGGGAACTATGTACTCACTTGGGATTGCTAATTAGTCTTGAGAATAAGACCAATTTTAGCTCCAAGTATCGCGGAATCAAACGGCACCTAGTATAGGTAACTATGTTAATAATCGGCTCCTAAATCGGGAGATAGGATAGAATGAGGTTCTATAAATCAAATGAGTATTTAAACTCATATGGTATGATTTAATAGACCTTACATTCTGATTTGAAAGTCTACCTAAGTGCTTTTGACTCGTCTCGACCCGTTATGGTAGTTTAAACTACTATAACGCGTCATTTACGCGAAACTATGTTCGGATGGTTAACTAAGTGCTATGTCAAGTCTTACATGCCCAATTATGCCTAAACATGTTACTAAATCAGATTATATGTCAAAAATATGTTCACATAGTCAAAATACGGATTTATGCTTCAAAAGGGCGTTTTGGTCATTTTCTATGGGCATACAAGCTAACTAGCAAAAGACTAACCAATCCTATGTGATCATAAGGTATAACCTCAGGGGTTATTCCCTATATAACTATGATCACTAAGTAAGCTTGGTCGGATCCTAATGATCGACTAAACGAGTCGGGTTCGAAAGTCTAAGCGGTTGTTTAGACCGCTTAACTAACGACCCTAAACAAGCACCAAACTATTAGTGACGAGTTAAACATGTCAAAACATGTTTAACCTACTGATTTGGTATCAAAACAATCGTTTTTGATACTCGATAATAGTTCCATTGCAAAATGCGTGCTAAAACGCATTTTGACCGAAACTTTGACTCGTCACTATGCCTAGTTAATGTGGTAATCAGTAGGTATAATCACTAAGGATTATAACCATTGTGATTACAATCACATTGCAAAGTTCAATTGAACTTTGACTTGACCAATTGGTGGTCAAAACCGAAAGTCAAACTGTTGGCCAAACATGTTTGACTTTCTGCTTAAACATAAAGAATAAGCATGAAAGAAGACTTACAAAGGTTCCTAGCTATCTTTTCTACTAGAATAATCAGATTAGAAAGCTCCAAACACTTGGGAGAGCTCTCAATTCAGATTGTAGAGAAGAGAATGAGGAATGAGCAAATGAAATGGAAGAGATCTTGGCTATTTATAGTTGTTGCAACTCAACAAGATCATTACACATGTTTGTGTAGCTTCCAAGCATTAAATCTCATCCATACAATTGTTGCAAGCAGGTTAGAAGCCTTGGAGAGGTGGTAACTTGGCTACCACACAAAGAAATTGCAAGATTGGCCCCTGAATTAACAAACTGTTGCTGAAAACAGACTTTCTGCCCAGATGTGATGCTCGCGTAGCGCGACGGTATAGGCAGGAGATGCTCGCGCTACGCTACCATGTGTCAGATTCAGCAAGTTTCAAATAATTACAGTTTTGGTCCCTGCACGTGTTTAAAGCCTTTTTTCGATGCGTTTAAACCCCGTTAACCTCATTTCAAGGCTCTAAAATGAAGTTAAAGTATAGGGGACTCAAAACATGCTTGAAAACATCTCGGATGTTGGCTCGTTTGGTCGTACGGTCGCGTTGTTCGTTAAATTACGACGAAACTCAAACGGACGCGAAAACGAACCAAATTATGCGACGAGTGGTATTTTTGCATGCCGATCACTAAAATAAAAATATTTTAGTGTGTACAAAAATTTTGGATGTCCAGATGTGGCCAGAACGTAAGATATGCGCGAAAATGCAAACTTACACCGTTTTTGACACTTTTAGTCCCTGTAAGATCATATAAGCATGTTTTCGCACACCGAACCTATCAAAGCTTATTTCTAAGCCATGTTTAGGTTATTTATGGTATGTTTAGCTTATGATGAGGTTTCGGATTGTACGTTGCCTTACAGAACGGCAGACTTTTGCAGTTTGACGCAAATAGTCCCTGTGAGCGAATAAACTTGTTTTTGCCATACCAAACCTTCTAAAACTTATTTCTAAGTTATGTAAAGGTTATTTAAGGTATGTTAAGCTTATGTTGCTGTTCCGGAGTGTTTGTCGCATTAAACTGATCGTGTTTACGCATCAGTTTGCGTATAACTTCCCAGAAAGCGATATAGAGTTCAAAATCGATTCAAAAATCAACATGTGCATAAAATCAAATATAAACAACAATCATTAGGATCAAAACACACTGTTTTATTAATATTGTATTGTTCAGAGTCTGTACAATGGTAGATAAGCACAGATGTCACAGTCTCCCCTACTTTAGGAAATTTCATCCCGAAATTTATTTAGAGGAAACTTGTGAGAACAAATACGGATATTTCGTCTTCATCTGGTCCTCACGTTCCCAAGTAAATTCTGGGCCACGTTTGGATTCCCAGCGAACCTTGACCAAATGAATCCGTTTGTTCTTCAGCTGTTTGAAAGTACGGCCCACTATCTCCACAGGTTTCTCAACGAAGTGCATCGTGTTATCAATACGAATTTCATCAAGTGGTATGTGGAGGTTCTCATCAGCTAAACACTTTTTGAGATTGGACACGTGGAATGTCGGATGAACATTTCCAAGTTCAGGAGGTAGCTCAAGTCTGTAGGCTACTTTTCCGACTCTTTCAACGATCTTGAATGGTCCAACATAACGTGGTGCAAGTTTTCCTTTCTTTCCAAATCTAATCACACCTTTCCAAGGGGATACCTTGAGTAGGACGTGATCACCGATTTGAAATTCTAAAGGCTTGGTTCGTAGATCCGCATAACTCTTTTGACGGCTTCTAGCTGCCTGAAGGTTATCACGAATCTTCTTGACCTTATCTGTAGTCTCCAGAATGAGTTCAGGTCCAGTAAGCTGAGCTTCACCTATCTCATTCCAGCAGACCGGTGGACGACATTTTCAACCGTATAAAGCTTCGAAAGGAGCCATTTTGATGCTCGTGTGATAACTATTATTGTAGGAGAATTCGATCAACGGTAGATGCGAATCCCAACTACCACCAAAATCGATCACACACGCTCTAAGCATATCCTCCAGTGTCTGGATTGTTCTCTCAGATTGACCATCTGTCTGCGGATGGTATGCTGTGCTCAAATTAAGTTGGGTTCCCATGGCAGATTGCATGGTTCTCCAAAAGCGAGACGAGAATCGAGCATCTCTGTCAGATATAATGTTTAAAGGAACACCATGTCGAGATACAATCTCATCAACATATAACTTGGCAAGCTTGTCAGCAGATAAATCCTCGCGGATTGGCAAGAAATGTGCTAACTTTGTAAGACGATCAACAACAACCCAAATGGCGTCATGACCTCTTTTAGTGCGTGGTAATTTGGTAATGAGATCCATAGAAATGTTTTCCCATTTCCAAACCGGAATCTCTGGTTGCTCCAATAATCCAGAGGGATGTTGATGTTCTGCCTTAACCTTAAGACAAGTAAGGCATTTGGAAACATATAAGGCAATGTCCTTCTTCATACCCGGCCACCAGTACTGGGTTCGATGATCCTTATACATTTTGTCTGCACCAGGATGAATAGAATAACGAGACTTATGAATTTCATCCATTAGCAAGGTGCGAAGATCATCTATACTTGGGACCCATAAACGGCCCATGTAATAGAATATCCCAAAGTCTCTCAGTTCAAGCTCAGGATTTGTATGACATGGTAATTCTTTACCCATCAAGTCTTGTAGAACACAAGTATGTTGAGCCTGAATTATGCGGGATTGAATGTCAGATCGAACCTGAACACAATGAAGCTTGACACGTTCCTTACGACTCAATGCGTCAGCCACGACATTCGCCTTACCAAGATGGTAGCGAATTTCGCAATCGTAGTCGTTTAGGAGTTCAACCCAACGTCGTTGCCTCATGTTTAGTTCTTTCTGATTAAAAATATGCTGGAGACTTTTGTGGTCAGTAAACACTACACACTTTGTACCGTAAAGGTAGTGTCTCCAGATTTTGAGAGCAAAGACTACTGCACCTAACTCAAGATCATGAGTGGTATAGTTCCTCTCATGTACCTTCAGCTGTCTTGATGCATAGGCTATAACTTTGTTTCTTTGCATAAGAACGCAGCCAAGACCTAAGCTGGATGCATCACAGTACACGACAAAATCGTCGTTACCCTCGGGTAAAGATAGGATAGGTGCATCACAGAGTTTCTGTTTCAAGGTCTGGAAAGCTTCTTCCTATTTGGATCCCCACTCAAAAGGTTTGCTTTTCTGAGTTAAAGCAGTGAGAGGAACCGCAATTTTGGAGAAGTTCTCAATGAAACGGCGGTAATAACCTGCTAGACCAAGAAATGATCGAACCTCGGTAGGAGTAGTAGGAGTATCCCAATCCTTAATCGCACTGATTTTGGCGGGATCTACATGTATACCTTGTTCGTTAACAATGTGCCCCAAAAATTGAACTTCCTTAAGCCAAAATTCGCACTTGGAGAATTTGGCGAAAAGCTGTTCTTTCTTTAGGAGCTCCATTGTAAGACGAAAATGCTGTTCATGATCAGCTCGTGTCTTAGAATAGATCAAGATATCATCAATGAATACAATGATGAACTTGTCTAAATAAGGCTTACAAACCCTATTCATCAAGTCCATGAAAACAGCAGGAGCATTTGTTAAACCGAAAGGCATAACAGTGAACTCATAATGACCATATCGAGTACGAAAAGCAGTTTTGGGAATATCTTCTTCGAGAACTCGAAGCTGATGATACCCAGAACGCAGATCTATCTTTGAAAAGCAAGTAGCGCCCTGTAGCTGATCAAAGAGATCATCAATGTGAGGTAGGGGATATCGATTCTTGATGGTAAGCTTATTAAGCTCACGATAATCGATACATATCCTGAAAGATCCATCTTTCTTTTTCACGAATACGACAGGAGCGCCCCAAGGGGAAAAGCTCGGACGGATGAATCCTTTGTCAGATAGCTCCTGAAGCTGCTTAGATAACTCTTGCATCTCAGACGGTGCAAGACGGTAAGGTGACTTAGCAATGGGATTTGCACCAGGCACAAGATCAATGCGAAACTCAACTTGGCGTACAGGAGGTAATCCAGGTAAGTCTTCAGGAAATACCTCAGGATAATCCCGAACAACAGGGATGTCTTAGGTAGTCTTACCCTTACCTTTATCCTCTGCAACATGTGCCAAGAAAGCGACATATTTCTTTCGTAGGTATTTTTGGGCTTGGGTACAAGACATGAGTTTAACAGGTTTCTCCCCACGAACTTCTAAGATCTCACCAGTCGAAAGCGGTATACGGACGATCTTCTCAAAGCAAACCACCTCAGCATGGTACTTGGCTAACCAATCCATTCCCACTATAACATCAAAGCTCCCGAGTCGCATCGGTGTGAGGTCGATAGGGAAAAGATGGTTTTTAAGGTTCAATTGGCAGTTTCGAAGAACGGAATTGAGTACAACGGGTTCACCACTAGCTACCTCTACTGTCAAGGGCTTTCCTAGTTTTGTTCTAGTCATCGAAAGCAGAGGCTCAAAAGCTAAAGACACAAAACTCTTATTGGCACCCGAATCAAATAGAACAGAAGCAGGATGGTTGTTAACAAGGAACGTACCCTTCACCACTTCGTTATCTGCGTGAGCCTCATTTACATTCATATTAAAAACTCTACCACGAGCCGGTGCCTGATTTGCATTTGCCAAACTCGGGCAGTTGTTTCTGCAGTGGGTCAGATCCCCACAATTGTAACACGAACCAGGCGGAAAGTGAGGTCGTGCAGGATTCTGGGCTGGGTTTTGCACAGCTTGGTTTTGAGCTGCCTGATTTTGGTTAGGAGCAAAACGGCAGGTGTTCGCAAGATGACCAGATTTGCCACAATTCGTGCAGATGCGGCATTGCAACTGTGGCTGGTGGTGGCTGTTACATCTGTTGCACGGAGGTTCATTTCCCGCATACTGCCTCTTGGCAGCAGGTTGTGCAGCCTGATTTTGTCCTGCCTGATTAGGAGCAGCCTGATTTGTCTGAGCAGTGACAGCGAAATTCTTAGAAGCCTTCCGCTTCCTCGATTTCTTTGAAGACTCAGCAGCCTTCTTGCCCTTTTTCTCAGTGGCGCTATCAGACGGTTTCTGCTTCTTGTCACCCTTTCTGTGGAGTTTACCCTTTTTGACTTGTGATTCAGTAAGGGTTGCAGCTAGCTCAATGGCCTGTCGGACGGTTGTAGGGTTGCTGCCAGTGACAATATCCTGAACAGGATCTGGCAAACCGTCTATGTATTTCTCAATAGCCTTATCCAAAGGCGTGACCATTGTAGGACAGAGCAAGCTTAACTCCTCGTATCTGTCAGTGTAAGCCCGGTGTTCACCACTGTCTTGCTTTAAATCATGGAACTCATCTTCAAGTGCCCTCTGTTCGCGACGAGGACAAAATTCTCTCATCATGAGAGCCTTAAGTTCCTCCCATGTCTGACCCAAAGCAACCTCAGCACCCCGGTCTCTCATTACCCCATTCCACCAGGTAAGAGCCCTCTTTTGAAATACACTCGACGCAAACTCGACCTTACGGTTGTTCGGACACTGAACATGGCGAAAGGTGCTCTCAAGACTCTCGAACCACTGTAAGAGCCCAGTTGCTCCCTCAGAACCACTAAACTTGAGTGGTTTAGCCGAGTTAAAACTTTTGAAATTGAACGGAGCATTATTGTTATTGTTGGCTTGGTTCCATTGAGCAATGAGATTGGGGAACGCAGCAGCCATTTGCTGCGCGATGATTTCTGCCAGTTCGGCATTTGATAGCGGATTTTTGCGTCGAGGAGGCATTCTAAAAGAGGAAACATGAGAGAAAACGAGTGAGATGACGTGATGAAAGAAATGAGATATCAATAAAATCGACAAAAAGCAAGGATGGTGGTCATTTGTTTGTTACCACAAAGCAAACAAACGACACACAGTGACAAATCAAAGTAAATAGGTCATAATAATGTATCACTGAAGACATGCTTGCCTATAAGTGAACACTCACCCCAAGAGTTCCCAGGTAAGAGTGACTGGTCCGATATTGCGGATTTGTACGAACACTCTAGCCTTAGACAGAAAACTCAGGGTACAGGCATTCACTCTTCTAGTTTGCATGTGTTCACATTATTTAGACCCAAACTTTGATGAGATTTTGAAAATTTGGAAGGTACAAGACCAAGAGAAATCATCTAAGGATAGATGATTGATTTCAAAAACATTTTGGAATTTTGTGTTCATGTTTTGGTAATCACCTAAGGATAGGTGACGTGTATTGTTTTAAGATCTAAACACAAGTAAACTTGTGTTAGGGTCCTAGAAAGTTATAGTCTAGGCCAAAGCATTACTAATAACCTAATTCCCTATAACCATTGGCTCTGATACCAACTCTTCTGTCACACCCCGGCCGCGTCAAAACAACGAAACCGCGGCGGAAACGCCGGGGAGTGTTGTAACAGAATCATTGTTTCAACAACCATGGTAATTAAAGTTATGTATTTATTAAATCAAGTTTACATTGTCTTGGAATTTAAATAAAATGTAACATAATAATTGTCTTTTAAGTCACTAAGGCCCGAGTCCGCCTAAGTGAAGCACAAACATCATCATGCATCAGCACCTGAAACACATGTAAAAATAGGTACGTCAGCATAAAAATGCCTGTGAGATACATAGGTTTTGTTTATGCAAGATTCATGACTTGTGGTTTTAAAAAGTGTTTAACAAAATGTAGTCATGAACCTTGTAAAATATTTTCCTTTATGAAATCATATGAAGAAAATGTTTATGCAAGATTCATGACTTATGAGTTTAAAGAAAATGTTTTAATAAGAGTAGTCATGATCCTTGAAAAAGGTTTTCTTTTGTAAATCATTTATAAGAAATCAGATGGTATAAAATAATAACACATAGAAAATTAAATAAGTAAGTGAAATGAGTTTGTATAAAGTATATTATTTGAAAAACAATATTTTGATAAAAAGGTTTATAGTATATATAAGAATATACTTTGGTTTTAAGAAAGTAATAATTTTCAGTAGTATATCAAAAGTATACTTTGGATTTATAAATAACATATTGAACTATGTTTTGGTTTCATAAATAACATATCAAAATATGCTTTGGGTTTTATAAATAACATATTGAACTATGTTTTGGTTTCATAAATAACATATCAAAATATGCTTTGGGTTTTATAAATAACATATCAAAATATGCTTTGGATTTGATAAATAACATATCAAAATATGTTTTGGTTTGTTAACAAAATATATATATGTTGGTTTTGTACAATACCACACATGAGAGTATATCAAACTATACTTTAAAAGTGTGATTTAAGAATTCATTCAGACCTAGTGCATCAAAATACACCTTTGAGACTATAGGAATACCACAAAGGCAATCCCTATTTGGATGGAGAAACAAATTGGTTTCAGACAGTCCATGACAACAGGAATGGGGTGTCTAGTCCTATAGCGCTATATCATACTACCAACCGGTCCGGTGAACAAAATAAGTACTACTCCAAACATTTATTTCATAATCTTTGAAAATCAGTGTTTAAACCATAAATAATCATTCAGTTTGCCAAAAGATAAGTACTACTACGTATAATCAATTATACTTTGAAATCATGAAAATAACAAATAGGTACACATGCTTCACCCCCAACATTGAAAACAGTAAAAGAGGGGACTATGTACTCACCTTCGGGTGCGTTTTTATAAGTTAACACAATCCCATGATTTATTTATTTGTCCTAAATTAGATAAGAATGATTTAATATTCAAAACTCACAAAAATATATGAGTTTCTCCGATACTTGGAATTTTCACATAACCTTGAGATTTCTCGAAAAGTTATTATTTTTGATCATTTTGGTGTGTTTGTATATATGTACTCGAGCGTAATACACATAACCTTGTTGACACTAACACATATTGTAAAACACATAGCACATTGTAACACATAAAATAACCCATGAACAACCCATTCTAGTGTATGTCAAAAAACACTTATTTTAGCGATTCGGTGACATTTTTGGGCGTCGGAAGTCACGTATGACTAACCGAACACCAAGTAAACTTAATATTAGTTAAAATACTTATTTTTATATCAAAAATATCAGTTTGGTTACTGATCTAAAACAGTTTTATAAAAGTCCTCCGAAAAGCCGATTTTTAACCGTTTTACCGCATAGTTTTGCATCAAATGTTACCCGAACCATCCCAACTTGAAACGACTTAAAATTTTAAAACAACCCATGTTATTTACTGAATAAAATAATGGTTATACTCATGATAGTGCAGGTCTTAAATAAATCACATAAATCATGCAAATTTCACATAATTTACCACTTTTTTAAGCTATATGTACAACATGCAAAGCTATCAGACCTATGTCAAAGTTTTGTGTCATTATTGTCACACCCCAGCCGCGTCAAAACAACGAAACCGTGGCGGAAACACCGGGGAGTGTTGTAACAGAATCATTGTTTCAACAACCATGGTAATTAAAGTTATGTATTTATTAAATCAAGTTTACATTGTCTTGGAATTTAAATAAAACGTAACATAATAATTGTCTTTTAAGTCACTAAGGCCCGAGTCCGCCTAAGTGAAGCACAAACATCATCATGCATCAGCACCTGAAACACATGTAAAAATAGGTACGTCAGCATAAAAATGCCTGTGAGATACATAGGTTTTGTTTATGCAAGATTCATGACTTGTGGTTTTAAAAAGTGTTTAACAAAATGTAGTCATGAACCTTGTAAAATATTTTCCTTTATGAAATCATATGAAAATCGATATGAAAATCAATTGATAAATAAAGGACAATGCATGGTTAAATGAATAACCAAGTAAAAGTAATTTTGTGTGAAAAATGTATTTTGTAATATAATGTCATGTCCTTGTAAAAATGTTTCATATCTTGTCCAAGTGGTTTATATAACGCAACAATGTGAAACACAATAAAAGCACTTATATATAGGAAGTACCATCGGCGTATCCACCATGCTTTTATCGTATGGCACATAGCCCCGTTACATAAGTCACTTATTAATAACCAACTAAAATGTCTTGTTCAATGTCAAAAATGTTTATGTGTAAACCATGTTCAATGTCATGTATGAAATGTATCAAATGTAATGCATAGCAAGTAGGAAATCATCTACTTAAACTATATAATGATATTAGTGTGAAATAAATGTATGGTGAATAACAAGCAATTACTCAACCATATGAAAAATGTACAAAACAATGTTTTTGAGTAAACCTAAGTTTAATTCAAATGTCATGTTTTGCAGAAAACAATGCTTTATGATTACAAACATTTATGCAGTAATGTTAATCGCATACATTCAAGCCTTGCGACTGTGGCGACAAACCTTTAAACAAATTAAAGGTTCATCTAAGTTATGTAGTTGGATTCTGTCATTTCCAACTTCCAAACAAACCTAGGAAGTCGGAAACGGGAGTTGTCAATTCCTATGGTACCATTACATACTACCGAGCGGCGTGATCAATGTTAATGAATGTATTATTGTCCCGATTAAACACACCAAATGTCATAACCAATGTAAGCATGCTATGAAAACCATGTACTAGGTATGCTAAGTAAACATGCCTAGTAGAAATGTCATGTAAAACAATGCGTACATATGCTAAGTAAACATATGTAACAAATGTGTATTAAATCAATGTGCTAGCATGCTTAACATACATAGCAAAACATAGTGAAAACATGTACTAAATATTTACTAAGTGAAACTAGCATGTTTATGTCACAAAAGCTTGTAAAAAAAGAAAGTAACAAATATGTACACGTGAATCACCCCAAAGTATTTGAAAACGGTAAAAGAGGAGAACTATGTACTCACTTGGGATTGCTAATTAGTCTTGAGAATAAGACCAATTTTAGCTCCAAGTATCGCGGAATCAAACGACACCTAGTATAGGTAACTATGTTAATAATCGGCTCCTAAAAAGGGAGATAGGATAGAATGAGGTTCTATAAATCAAATGAGTATTTAAACTCATATGGTATGATTTAATAGACCTTACATTCTGATTTGAAAGTCTACCTAAGTGCTTTTGACCCGTCTCGACCCGTTATGGTAGTTTAAACTACTATAACGCGTCATTTGCGCGAAACTATGTTCGGATGGTTAACTAAGTGCTATGTCAAGTCTTACATGCCCAATTATGCCTAAACATGTTACTAAATCAGATTATATGTCAAAAATATGTTCACATAGTGAAAATACGGATTTATGCTTCAAAAGGGCGTTTTGGTCATTTTCTATGGGCATACAAGCTAACTAGCAAAAGACTAACCAATCCTATGTGATCATAAGGTATAACCTCAGGGGTTATTCCCTATATAACTATGATCACTAAGTAAGCTTGGTCGGATCCTAATGATCGACTAAACGGGTCGGGTTTGAAAGTCTAAGCGGTTGTTTAGACCGCTTAACTAACGACCCTAAACAAGCACCAAACTATTAGTGACGAGTTAAACATGTCAAAACAAGTTTAACCTACTGATTTGGTATCAAAACAATGGTTTTTGATACTCGATAATAGTTCCGTTGCAAAATGCGTGCTAAAACGCATTTTGACCAAAACTTTGACTCGTCACTATGCCTAGTTAATTTGGTAATCAGTAGGTATAATCACTAAGGATTATAACCATTGTGATTACAATCACATTGCAAAGTTCAATTGAACTTTGACTTGACCAATTAGTGGTCAAAACCGAAAGTCAAACTGTTGGCCAAACATGTTTGACTTTCTGCTTAAATATAAAGAATAAGCATGAAAGAAGACTTACAAAGGGTCCTAGCTATCTTTTCTACAAGAATAATCAGATTAGAAAGCTCCAAACACTTGGGAGAGCTCTCAATTCAGATTGTAGAGAAGAGAATGAGGAATGAGCAAATGAAATGGAAGAGATCTTGGCTATTTATAGTTGTTGCAACTCAACAAGATCATTACACATGTTTGTGTAGCTTCCAAGCATTAAATGTCATCCATACAATTGTTGCAAGCAGGTTAGAAGCCTTGGAGAGGTGGTAACTTGGCTACCACACAAAGAAATTGCAAGATTGGCCCCTGAATTAACAAACTGTTGCTGAAAACAGACTTTCTGCCCAGATGTGATGCTCGCGTAGCACGACGGCATAGGCAGGAGATGCTCGCGCTAGGCTACCATGTGTCAGATTCAGCAAGTTTCAAATAATTACAGTTTTGGTCCCTGCACGTGTTTAAAGCCTTTTTTCGATGCGTTTAAACCCCGTTAACCTCATTTCAAGGCTCTAAAATGAAGTTAAAGTATAGGGGACTCAAAACATGCTTGAAAACATCTCTGATGTCGGCTCGTTTGGTCGTACGGTCATGTTGTTCGTTAAATTACGACGAAACTCAAACGGACGCGAAAACGAACCAAATTATGCGACGAGTGGTATTTTTGCATGCCGATCACTAAAATAAAAATATTTTAGTGTGTACAAAAATTTTGGATGTCCAGATGTGGCTAGAACGTAAGATATGCGCGAAAATGCAAACTTACGCCGTTTTTGACACTTTTAGTCCCTGTAAGATCATATAAGCATGTTTTCGCACACCGAACCTATCAAAGCTTATTTCTAAGCCATTTTTAGGTTATTTATGGTATGTTTAGCTTATGATCAAGTTCCAGACTGTACGTTGCCTTACGGAACGGCAGACTTTTGCAGTTTGACGCAAATAGTCCCTGTGAGCGAATAAACTTGTTTTTGCCATACCAAACCTTCTAAAACTTATTTCTAAGTTATGTAAAGGTTATTTAAGGTATGTTAAGCTTATGTTGTTGTTCCAGAGTGTTTGTCGCATTAAACTAATCATGTTTACGCATCAGTTTGCGTATAACTTCCCAGAAAGCGACATAGAGTTCAAAATCGATTCAAAAATCAACATGTGCATAAAATAAAATATAAATAACAATCATTTGGATCAAAACACACTGTTTTATTAATATTGTATTGTTCAGAGTCTGGACAATGGTAGATAATGTAACAACTGGGCTTGTAATCACTATGAACAGTTCTGTTATCAATAAAACAATGTTATTTGATCCCAATGTTTGTTTTGTTATGTTTTACATTTTTCATGTTTTGACTTTTGTTCAATTCCAAACTCTACATCGCTTTCTGGAGAGTTATACGCAAACTAGTGCGTAAACGTACTCAGTTTAATGCGAGAAATACTCTGGAACAGCAACATATACTCAACATACCTTAAATAACCTTTACATAACTTAGAAATAAGTTTTGAAGGCTTTGGTATGGCAAAAACAAGTTAATTCGCTTACAGGGACTAAACTTGACAAACTGCGAAAGTATGTCAATTTGAACTGTAACGAACATTCCGGAACATGACCATAAGTTAAACACACCTTAAATATCCTTTACATAGCTTAGAAATAGGCTTTGAGAGGTTCGGTGTGCTAAAATAAACTTTTGGGTCATTCAGGGACTAAAAGTGTCAAAAAGTGCACAAGTTTGCATTTTCGCGCATAACATACGTTCTGAATACATCCGGACATCCAAAAATTTATGTAAGCACTAAAATATTTTATTTTAGTGTTTGGCATAAGAAAAATCCATTCGTCGCGCAATTTGGATCGTTTTTCGCGATTATGCGCATTCCGTCGTAATTAACCGAACATCGCGATCGTACGACCAAACGAACGTTGGTGACCGATCGGATAATATTTAAATCCCACAAATATTCCGTTATGATTAAAATCTTATTTTAATCAGGTCCGTGTTGAAAAATAAATTAAAACGCCTAAAAACGTTATTTTTCAAAGTTTAAGCGCGTACCGTGTGTTTCTGCGCAACACAGTGCTTCTACTGCAAAACGCAGACAACGCAGCCAGTCCTGGCAACTGAAATTTATTTCAGTAATAACTTGGCGAGTTTATTTTTATAGAGTAATAAAAATAATTTAGAACGCCATAAACCGGGATTTAAACGCTAGATAAAATACCCGGTACCCAGTTAAATACCCGTCTTAGCCATATACTAGGAATATGCTTGGCATATGCTTGGAATATGCTAAGGTATATGCTTGGAATATGCTAAGGTATATGCTTGGAATATGCTAAGGAATATGCTTGGAATATTCTATATGGAATACTATAAATACCCCACCCCCCCTTTGTTCATAATCACTAGAAATTTGAATTGAGAAACTCTAAGTTGAAACATTAGTTTCATACCTGAGATTTTCGAATCAAGTTTAGCATTCGGGGACCCTTCGTAAGTATTCTTTCGTTCTTTTCCTTATTTTTACTGCTTTTCGAGTCAGAAAGTCAAACTTTGTTTGACTTTCAGCGTTGACCAGTAATGGTCAATGCGAAGTTCGGTTGAACTTCGCAACGTGATTGTAATCACGATGGTCATAGTCCCTTGGGACTATGCCTACTGATTACCACGTTGTCTAGGGTCGTAGGGTAGGCGATCTAATAAATCGCCTATACCTTCGAACCCGACCCAGTTTGGTCGATCATTAGGATCCGACCAAACACATTAGGTGACCATAGTAGGTAGGGAATAACCTTCCGAGGTTATACCCTATGGTCACATCGTTTAAGTAGTTGTATGATAGGTAGTTTATATGCCTTAGGTAAATTACCAGAATACCCTTTTCATGTATAATTGGTAATTAAGCATATGTAACCTAAACCTTTGTCACATAACTGGTTATGTAACATGTTTAGGCATATAATACTTGTCATAGGACTAGTTAGGCGGTCCGAACGCGTTTCACGCGCACGATGCGTTAAAGTAGCGTAAGCTTCCTAAACGGGTCGTAATGGGTCGTAAACAATTATGTTAAGTTTCATTTAGCATGTAGGCTTTGTTAAACCAAATGACACGAGTCTCTACACTCGTTTGGTTTACGAAACCTCATTCTATCCAATCATCTGATTAAGGTCCGGTTATTAACATAGGTACCTATATTAGGTGCCGTTTGATTCCGAGATCTATAGCATTACTTGGTGATTATCTTTAGACATCTGAGCAATCTCAAGTGAGTACATAGACCCCTCTTTTACTGTTTTCCAAACTGTTTTGGGGTGGAACACATGTGCCTACTTGTTACTTTCATGCTTTCCTGTTTTCACATCATATACATGCTATGTTCGTTAGTACATTATAGTACATGATTTCATATCATCTTATGCTAGGTGTGCCCATTGTGTGCATTACTTAGTACATTGTTTTACATGACATTTCATGCTAGGTGTGCCCATTGTGTGCATTACTTAGTACATCGTTTTACATGACATTTCATGCTATGTATGTTCATTTGATTACATACTTAGTGCATTGTTTTCACATGTTTACATTTTGGTATGACATTTGGTTTGTTTACATGGGACAATACATTCATTAACATTAGCTACGCCGTTCGTTAGTAGGTAGTGGTACCATAGGAATTGACAACTCCCGTTCCGGACATCCCAGGGAAAGGGGACAGAAAGGAATGACCGAATTCGATGATATAAGACAGATAGACCTTTAATTTGTTTAAAGGGTTTATCACCACAGTCACAAGGCTTGGATGTATGCATTTTCACAATACCGCATAGATGTTCATATTAAATAGTTGCATGCATTTACACAAAACATAGCTTTGATTTAAACCAAGTGTTACTTCAATACTTTGTTTTTGTGCATATGGTTTAGTTGAGACATATCACTTGCCATACATGACATTTTGACATAGACATTTGACCTGGATATTTGACATAGACATTTGACATGGATATTTGACATAGACATTTGACATGGATATTTGACATAGACATTTGACATGGATATTTGACATAGACATTTGACATAATTGACATTTTGACATAGACATTTTGACATATTATTCAATACATTTTACTATTGGTTTAAACATAGACTTCTTACATTGGTTGGTTTGGTTTGATTAAGTGATTAAGTAACGATACGTGTGTAATATGATACAAGCATGGTGGATACGCCGCTGGTACTTCCTATATATAAGTGTTTGTATGGTATTATATGTCGTAACGTTATTTGAATCATTTCAGTTTGAGACATAGAACATTTTATACAAATAACATACTTTTCACAAGACATTGATTTATAAACAACTTATCTTATACAAACACATTTTTACATGGTCATTTATTTAACCTGACATCTACTTATACATATCATCTGATCTTATTATTTTCAAATGATTTACAAGACAAAGCAAATTACAAGGTTCATGACTAAACATTTTCTTAAATATAAGTCATGAATCCTATTTTTACAAACCTATGTATCTCACAGGCATTTTTATGCTGACGTACCTATTTTCACATGTGTTTTCAGGTGCTTTTCCATAGGATGTTGATCACGATACTAGGGCGGACCTGTGCCTTAGAGACTTTTAAATAAGATAGACTATGTTTAATTATGTTCTGAACTCCTTAATTTCTGTTTAAGACAATGTAACACTCCTGTTTAATAAATAAAATACAACTTTGTATGCCATGGTTATGAAACAATTAATTCTGTTGCAACACGCCCCGATGTTTCCGCCGCGATTTGTTGTTTTACGCGGTCGGGGTGTGACAGAAGAGTTGGTATCAGAGCCAATGGTTATAGGGAATTAGGTTATTAGTAATGCTTTGACCTAGACTATAACTTTTCTAGGAACCTAACACAAGTTCTCTTGTGTTTAGATCTTAAAACATGTACATCACCTATCCTTAGGTGATTAACAAAACAAGGAACCAAAATTTTCCGAAACGATTTTTGAAAAACAATCATCTGTTTTTGAATGATTTATTACAAGGTTTTGAACCCTCAATTGTAAGGTTTTAAACCCTCTGTTATATGGTTTTGAACCCTTTTCAGTATTGGTTTTTGGCCTTGTGCCTTCAAATTTTCAAAATCCCGTCAAACGTTTTGGGTTTTAAATAATGTGAACATATGCAAACTGGAAGGGTGAATGCCTGTATTCTGAGTTTTCTGTCTAGGCAAGCACTTCGTATACATCTCAACCAGACGCGAGACCAGTTGTGCTTACCTGGGAATTCTTGGGATGAGTGTTCACTTATAGGCGAGCATGTCTTCATTATACATTATTTTTGATCCATTTACTTTGATTAGTCACTGTGTGTCGTTTGTTTGCTTTGTGATACGGACGAATGACCACCATCTATGCTGTTTGCAATTCTTGTTTTTATCATCTCCTTCTTTTCATCCAATCATCTCACTCATTTCCTTTCATGTTTTCCTCTTTTAGAATGCCTCCTCGACGCGACAATCTGATAGCAACTGCCGAACTGGCAGAAATTATTGCGCAGCAGATGGCTGCCCAATTCCCAAATCTCTTTGCTCAATGGAACCAAGCCAACAACAACAACAATGGTCCGTGCAAATACAAGGATTTTAATCAGGCTAAACCACTCAAGTTTAGTGGTTCTGAAGGAGCGACTGGGCTTCTTCAGTGGTTTGAGAGCATAGAGAATACTTTTCGCCACGTGCAGTGTCTCGAAAATCGCAAAGTCGAGTTTGCTTCGAGCGTATTCCAGAAGAGGGCTTTGACATGGTGGAACGGGGTTATGAGGGATAGGGGTGCAGAAGTTGCTCTCGCACAGACATGGGCCGAACTGAGAGCCCTTATGATGAGGGAATTCTGTCCTCGCCATGAGCAGCGAGCGTTGGAGAAAGAGTTTGATGTTTTGAAGCAAGATAGTGGTGAGCACAGGGCTTATACTGATCGGTTTGAAGAGCTGAGTTTGCTTTGCCCGACTATGGTTACCCCACTTGACAAGGCTATCGAAAGATATATCGACGGCCTACCTGACTCGGTACAAGACATTCTTACTGGTAGTGAACCTGCCACACTCCGTCAGGCGATCGAATTATCTGCGACATTGACTGAGTCGCAGATCCGGAAGAACAAGTTACACCGGAAGGGTGACAAGGGCAAGAAAGAATCGGCTGACAAAGTGGATAGCAAGAAAGGTCAAAACTTGAATGGAAAGAACTCTGGTTCTTCGAAGAGGGCAAAGAAGCGTAAGGCTTCTCAAAACTATGCTGTTACTGCCCAAGCAAACCAGGCAGCTCCCAACCAACCCGCACAGCCGCCAGCAAAGAAACCCTATACAGGGAATGCACCTTTGTGCAATAGATGCAACAGTCACCACCAGCCGCAACTTCCATGCCGTTTCTGTACTAACTGTGGGAAATCAGGCCATCTTGCCAATGTTTGTCGGTCTGCTCAGAATCCCGCGGTTCAGAACCCGGCTCAACAAGTTGCTCAGCCTCCTGCTCCGCAACAGGGTCAAGCTGCACGACCACAATACCCACCGGGTGCTTGTTATAATTGTGGGGATCTGACCCACTACAGAAACCGATGCCCAAGACTGGCGAACCAGAACCAGAACCAGAATCCAGCTCCGGCTCGAGGCCGAGTTTTTAACATGAATGCCCAAGAGGCACAGGCTGACGATAATGTGGTGAACGGTACATTCTTTATTAATAATCAGCCTGCATCTGTTCTTTTCGATTCCGGTGCCGATAAGAGTTTTGTGTCTTTGTCTTTTGAGCCTATGCTTCACGTGTCTAGAACGAAACTAAGTAAATCTTTGACAGTAGAGGTTGCTAGTGGTGAACCCATTATTCTTGATTCTGTTCTACGCAACTGCCAGTTGAACCTAAATGATCATCTTTTCCCTATCGATCTCACGCCTATGCAACTTGGAAGCTTCGACGTTATTGTGGGAATGGATTGGTTATCCAAACATCACGCAGAGATAGTTTGTTCTAAGAAGATTGTTCGTGTGCCGCTTTCGACAGGCGAGATCCTGCAAGTTCAAGGTGAGAAGCCTACCGTTGGTCTCAAACTCATGTCTTGTTTTAAAGCTCGGAAGTATCTGCAGAAGAACTATGTGGCTTTCTTAGCACATGTTACAGAAGATAAAGGCAAGGGTAAGTCTATTTCAGATATTCCTGTCGTTCGGGATTATTCTGAAGTGTTCCCTGAAGATTTACCTGGTCTACCTCCAGCACGCCAAGTCGAGTTCCGCATTGATCTCGTACCTGGTGCAAATCCCATTGCTAGAGCTCCATATCGTCTTGCACCATCCGAGATGCAAGAGTTGTCTAAACAGCTTCAGGAGCTCTCTGACAAAGGCTTTATCCGTCCCAGTTTTTCACCTTGGGGTGCTCCCATTCTTTTTGTCAAGAAGAAGGATGGATCCTTTAGGATGTGTATCGATTATCGTGAGCTTAACAAGCTTACCATCAAGAATCGATATCCCCTACCTCGCATAGACGACCTCTTTGATCAGTTACAGGGCGCTTCCTATTTTTCGAAGATTGATCTGCGATCTGGATATCATCAACTTCGGGTGCAAGAAGAAGATATTTCGAAGACAACATTCCGTACTCGTTATGGACATTACGAGTTCACAGTCATGCCATTCGGTTTGACTAATGCTCCTGCTGTTCTCATGGACTTAATGAATAGGGTCTGCAAACCTTATTTGGATCAGTTCGTCATTGTTTTCATTGACGATATCTTGATTTACTCTAAGACGCGAGCTGATCACGAGCAACATCTTCGTCTTACTTTAGAACTCCTAAAGAAAGAGCAACTTTTCGCCAAATTCTCCAAGTGCGAATTTTGGCTTAAAGAAGTTCAATTTTTGGGGCATGTTATCAACGAACGAGGTATTCTTGTAGATCCCTCCAAGATCAGTGCGATTAAGGATTGGGATACGCCTACTACTCCTACTGAAGTTCATTCTTTTCTTGGTCTAGCGGGTTATTATCGCCGCTTCATAGAAAACTTCTCGAAGATTGCAGTTCCTCTAACTGCTCTAACTCAGAAGAAAATGCCCTTTTACTGGGGATTCAAACAAGAGGAAGCTTTTCAACACTTGAAACAGAAGCTTTGCGATGCGCCTGTCCTATCATTGCCCGAGGGTGATGATGATTTTGTTGTGTATTGTGATGCATCTAAATTGGGTCTTGGCTGTGTTCTTATGCAAAGGAACAAAGTCATAGCTTATGCATCAAGGCAGTTGAAGATACATGAGAAGAACTACACCACTCATGATCTTGAGTTGGGTGCAGTTGTCTTTGCTCTCAAAATCTGGAGACATTATTTGTACGGTACAAAATGTGTGGTTTTCACTGACCACAAAAGTCTTCAGCATATCTTCAATCAGAAAGAACTCAACATGAGACAACGACGTTGGGTTGAGCTTTTAAACGACTATGACTGCGAAATTCGCTACCATCCTGGTAAGGCGAATGTCGTAGCCGATGCATTGAGTCGTAAGGAACGTACTAAGCTTCATTGTGTACGTGTTCAATCTGTTACTCAAGCTCGATCCGATATTCAAGCACGCATTGCTCAAGCTCAACAATCTTGTGTTTCACAAGGTTTGATGGATAAGGAATTTCCCTATCACATAACACCTGCTCTGGAACTGAAGGACAATGGATCATATTATTTCATGGACCGTTTGTGGGTCCCAAGTCAGGATGATCTTCGTACCTTGCTTATGGATGAAGCCCATAAGTCTCGTTATTCTATTCATCCGGGCTCAGATAAAATGTATAAGGATCTTCGTATTCACTATTGGTGGCCTGGTATGAAGAAAGACATTGCCTTATACGTATCCAAATGCCTTACTTGTCTTAAGGTTAAGGCTAAACATCAGCATCCTTCGGGTTTATTGGAACAACCAGAGATCCCAGTTTGGAAATGGGAAAATATTACTATGGATCTTGTTACCAAACTCCCGTGCACAAAGAAAGGTCATGATGCCATCTGGGTAGTCGTTGATCGTCTTACAAAGTCAGCACATTTCTTACCAATCCATGAGGATTTTCCTGCTGACAGACTTGCTCAAATCTATGTAGATGAAATTGTAGCTCGACATGGTGTTCCGTTGAACATCATTTCTGACAGAGATGCTCGTTTCACTTCTCATTTTTGGAGAACCATGCAATCTGCTATGGGGACTCAACTAAATCTGAGCACAGCTTATCATCCGCAAACGGATGGTCAATCTGAGAGAACAATCCAGACTCTGGAGGATATGCTAAGAGCTTGTGAGATCGATTTTGGTGGTAGCTGGGATTCACATCTTAAATTGATTGAATTCTCCTACAACAACAGTTATCACACTAGCATCAAAATGGCTCCTTTCGAGGCTCTCTATGGTCGAAAATGTCGTTCACCAGTCTGCTGGAATGAGATTGGCGAGGCTCAACTTACTGGACCTGCTCTCATTTTAGAGACAACTGACAAGGTCAAGAAAGTTCGTGAAAACCTTCAGGCAGCTAGAAGCCGTCAGAAGATTTACGCGGATCCAAAACGCAAAGCCTTGGAATTTCAAGTCGGTGATCGAGTATTACTTAAGGTCTCACCTTGGAAAGGTGTGATCAGATTTGGAAAGAAAGGAAAACTTGCACCTAGATACATTGGACCATTCAAGATCGTCGAAAGAATCGGAAAGGTGGCTTACAGACTTGAGTTACCTCCTAAACTTGGAAATGTTCATCCAACTTTTCACGTGTCCAATCTCAAGAAGTGTACAGCTGATGAGAATTTCTCCATACCGCTTGACGAAATTCGTGTTGGCACAACACTGAAATTTGTTGAGAAACCAGTGGAAATCATGGAACGTGAAGTCAAGTGGCTTAAACGCAAGCGCATTCCTTTGGTCAAAGTTCGCTGGGAAGCTAAACGTGGACCTGAGTTTACTTGGGAACGCGAAGATCAAATGAAGGCGAAATATCCACATCTTTTTCCACGAGTTTCCTCTAAATAAATTTCGGGACGAAATTTCCACAAGTAGGGGAGACTGTAACAACTGGGCTTGTAATCACTATGAACAGTTCTGTTATCAATAAAACAATGTTATTTGATCCCAATGTTTGTTTTGTTATGTTTTACATTTTTCATGTTTTGACTTTTGTTCAATTCCAAACTCTACATCGCTTTCTGGAGAGTTATACGCAAACTAGTGCGTAAACGTACTCAGTTTAATGCGAGAAATACTCTGGAACAGCAACATATACTCAACATACCTTAAATAACCTTTACATAACTTAGAAATAAGTTTTGAAGGCTTTGGTATGGCAAAAACAAGTTAATTCGCTTACAGGGACTAAACTTGACAAACTGCGAAAGTATGTCAATTTGAACTGTAACGAACATTCCGGAACATGACCATAAGTTAAACACACCTTAAATATCCTTTACATAGCTTAGAAATAGGCTTTGAGAGGTTCGGTGTGCTAAAATAAACTTTTGGGTCATTCAGGGACTAAAAGTGTCAAAAAGTGCACAAGTTTGCATTTTCGCGCATAACATACGTTCTGAATACATCCGGACATCCAAAAATTTATGTAAGCACTAAAATATTTTATTTTAGTGTTTGGCATAAGAAAAATCCATTCGTCGCGCAATTTGGATCGTTTTTCGCGATTATGCGCATTCCGTCGTAATTAACCGAACATCGCGATCGTACGACCAAACGAACGTTGGTGACCGATCGGATAATATTTAAATCCCACAAATATTCCGTTATGATTAAAATCTTATTTTAATCAGGTCCGTGTTGAAAAATAAATTAAAACGCCTAAAAACGTTATTTTTCAAAGTTTAAGCGCGTACCGTGTGTTTCTGCGCAACACAGTGCTTCTACTGCAAAACGCAGACAACGCAGCCAGTCCTGGCAACTGAAATTTATTTCAGTAATAACTTGGCGAGTTTATTTTTATAGAGTAATAAAAATAATTTAGAACGCCATAAACCGGGATTTAAACGCTAGATAAAATACCCGGTACCCAGTTAAATACCCGTCTTAGCCATATACTAGGAATATGCTTGGCATATGCTAAGGTATATGCTTGGAATATGCTAAGGTATATGCTTGGAATATGCTAAGGAATATGCTTGGAATATTCTATATGGAATACTATAAATACCCCACCCCCCCTTTGTTCATAATCACTAGAAATTTGAATTGAGAAACTCTAAGTTGAAACATTAGTTTCATACCTGAGATTTTCGAATCAAGTTTAGCATTCGGGGACCCTTCGTAAGTATTCTTTCGTTCTTTTCCTTATTTTTACTGCTTTTCGAGTCAGAAAGTCAAACTTTGTTTGACTTTCAGCGTTGACCAGTAATGGTCAATGCGAAGTTCGGTTGAACTTCGCAACGTGATTGTAATCACGATGGTCATAGTCCCTTGGGACTATGCCTACTGATTACCACGTTGTCTAGGGTCGTAGGGTAGGCGATCTAATAAATCGCCTATACCTTCGAACCCGACCCAGTTTGGTCGATCATTAGGATCCGACCAAACACATTAGGTGACCATAGTAGGTAGGGAATAACCTTCCGAGGTTATACCCTATGGTCACATCGTTTAAGTAGTTGTATGATAGGTAGTTTATATGCCTTAGGTAAATTACCAGAATACCCTTTTCATGTATAATTGGTAATTAAGCATATGTAACCTAAACCTTTGTCACATAACTGGTTATGTAACATGTTTAGGCATATAATACTTGTCATAGGACTAGTTAGGCGGTCCGAACGCGTTTCACGCGCACGATGCGTTAAAGTAGCGTAAGCTTCCTAAACGGGTCGTAATGGGTCGTAAACAATTATGTTAAGTTTCATTTAGCATGTAGGCTTTGTTAAACCAAATGACACGAGTCTCTACACTCGTTTGGTTTACGAAACCTCATTCTATCCAATCATCCGATTAAGGTCCGGTTATTAACATAGTTACCTATATTAGGTGCCGTTTGATTCCGAGATCTATAGCATTACTTGGTGATTATCTTTAGACATCTGAGCAATCTCAAGTGAGTACATAGACCCCTCTTTTACTGTTTTCCAAACTGTTTTGGGGTGGAACACATGTGCCTACTTGTTACTTTCATGCTTTCCTGTTTTCACATCATATACATGCTATGTTCGTTAGTACATTATAGTACATGATTTCATATCATCTTATGCTAGGTGTGCCCATTGTGTGCATTACTTAGTACATTGTTTTACATGACATTTCATGCTAGGTGTGCCCATTGTGTGCATTACTTAGTACATCGTTTTACATGACATTTCATGCTATGTATGTTCATTTGATTACATACTTAGTGCATTGTTTTCACATGTTTACATTTTGGTATGACATTTGGTTTGTTTACATGGGACAATACATTCATTAACATTAGCTACGCCGTTCGTTAGTAGGTAGTGGTACCATAGGAATTGACAACTCCCGTTCCGGACATCCCAGGGAAAGGGGACAGAAAGGAATGACCGAATTCGATGATATAAGACAGATAGACCTTTAATTTGTTTAAAGGGTTTATCACCACAGTCACAAGGCTTGGATGTATGCATTTTCACAATACCGCATAGATGTTCATATTAAATAGTTGCATGCATTTACACAAAACATAGCTTTGATTTAAACCAAGTGTTACTTCAATACTTTGTTTTTGTGCATATGGTTTAGTTGAGACATATCACTTGCCATACATGACATTTTGACATAGACATTTGACCTGGATATTTGACATAGACATTTGACATGGATATTTGACATAGACATTTGACATGGATATTTGACATAGACATTTGACATGGATATTTGACATAGACATTTGACATAATTGACATTTTGACATAGACATTTTGACATATTATTCAATACATTTTACTATTGGTTTAAACATAGACTTCTTACATTGGTTGGTTTGGTTTGATTAAGTGATTAAGTAACGATACGTGTGTAATATGATACAAGCATGGTGGATACGCCGCTGGTACTTCCTATATATAAGTGTTTGTATGGTATTATATGTCGTAACGTTATTTGAATCATTTCAGTTTGAGACATAGAACATTTTATACAAATAACATACTTTTCACAAGACATTGATTTATAAACAACTTATCTTATACAAACACATTTTTACATGGTCATTTATTTAACCTGACATCTACTTATACATATCATCTGATCTTATTATTTTCAAATGATTTACAAGACAAAGCAAATTACAAGGTTCATGACTAAACATTTTCTTAAATATAAGTCATGAATCCTATTTTTACAAACCTATGTATCTCACAGGCATTTTTATGCTGACGTACCTATTTTCACATGTGTTTTCAGGTGCTTTTCCATAGGATGTTGATCACGATACTAGGGCGGACCTGTGCCTTAGAGACTTTTAAATAAGATAGACTATGTTTAATTATGTTCTGAACTCCTTAATTTCTGTTTAAGACAATGTAACACTCCTGTTTAATAAATAAAATACAACTTTGTATGCCATGGTTATGAAACAATTAATTCTGTTGCAACACGCCCCGATGTTTCCGCCGCGATTTGTTGTTTTACGCGGTCGGGGTGTGACAGATAAGCACAGATGTCACTGTTATAATATATCAAATAAGGTCATTTTTAGTGCTTATAATCTGTTCAAATTCAGTTTTGTCATACAACCATTTTTTATCACTTTTTAAGCTCTAAATCAACATATATTCACATGTACAAGTGCCTATACTTATCATAACATCATCATTTTATATGGGTTTAGATGCATCAAATATAAGATATATTCAGATCTATTTGCTGATTTAATATACATTTAACATCTCCTACATAAATCACCAAATACTTACATTTTTACCACCATTAAACAACATGTAACAACATAAACAAGTACTTAACAAGTTATCAAACTCGAACTAAAAAAAAATAACTCATATACACACATATATATGTACGTTTATATACATATATATACACCACCATTTTTGTTAGTTTCAAGACCCATTTCATTTTAGATTTCAAGTTTAGTGAAAATCCCAAGATCCAAGAGAAACTTCAAATCATCAAGAACAACCAAGAATCAAAGTATGATTTAAACATAAGTGTTATACCTTCAAGATTCTAGTAGGTTGTAGGATGAGATTTTGATGATAGGAAGCTTGTAAGTCACTTGACAACACCTTGGAATCACCTTTGTATCTTCACACTAACTTGAAGATTGCTAGAAAGGGACTTGATTCACTAGAACAATGTTTGAAGGTTTGAAGAAATGAAAATGGAGGAGAGAGAGAGGGGTGGGACGGTTCTAGGAGAGAGAGGGAAGGAGGATGTTGAGTGTTGTAAGAAGTGTGATCTTATTGATTGCGGTTAACTGAGTTTAATTTAGCTAGATTGATAACGCCTTTCTAATCAGTTAAGGATTGAAGATAGGTTCTAGGGTTTAAGGAATTAGGGTTTTGTTTCATATGTTCTTGGTTTTCTGGTTTGAAGGTGTTTGTTGCATGGTTGTTAAGTGTATGTGTTTATGGAGAGAGTCGATCAATATGATGATGATGGATATCCGTATATGAGTAATGACACAGGAGGTAACGAAAGTTCGGATATGGGGAATGAGGAATATGATACAACACCGGTTACGGCTCCAGTGCGTGGCATCGGGTTACGTGTTACAAACATTGAAGGGAACCCACTTATGCCAAGACGAGGTATATATTCCATGAATAATCCTTCAGTTCTTGATGGTTTAGAGGCTATATCTTCTCCTGTTAACTTGGACTTTCATGCAAACCCTAAGTCTGCATATGTTCATGCAAACCCTAAGTTATCAGTTGGAGGGAATAGTGGTACGGTTAAACCTATGCGAGTAGAGGATAATTTGAATATTCCAACTGATGAGGGAATTGCTACAAAACAGCCGATGACTTTTGCTAAGGTGGTTCAGTCTCAAAAGGAGGATGTCAAGATCAACTTTAGACGTATGGAAATAATGGATAATGTTGAGGGTGTGGATGTTGTGATCCCAGTTTCTTCCGTGAAACAGGTGCATGATAGATTTGAGAATACTCTTTATGGTTATTTCTTAGGGAAGCGACTAGCATATCCGGTGGTAGACTATTTTGTTAAGAACAATTGGACAAAATATGGGTTAGCAAGGATGATGATGAATGCTAAAGGTTTTTTTCTTTTTTAAGTTCAAATCGAAGAAGGGAATGGAACAACTAATGGAGGATGGTCCATGGACGATTCGGAATGTTCCTATAATTTTAAAAGAATGGTCCCCGTCAGCCACGTTAATGAAAGAGGAAGTCACGGTAGTTCCAGTGTGGGTTAAAATGCATGATGTGCCACTTCCGGCGTTTACAGAGGATGGGTTGAGTTTGTTAGCGTCAAAGATAGGAACGCCAAAAATGGTTGATTCGTTTACGGCTGCGATGTGTTCAGAGTCTTGGGGTAGGAGCAGTTTTGCGAGAGCCCTTATTGAAGTTCATGCTGGAATGGAGTTATAGCGTAGTATCATGGTTGCTGTTCTGGCGATGGAAGGTAATGGTTATTCTAAAGCTGAAGTTAAAATTGAATATGATTGGGAACCTTTAAGATGTCCAATGTGTTGTGTTTTTGGCCACGATAATTCTTCCTGTCCAAAGAAAAAACTTGCTGATATGGACAATAATGCTAAAAGAAGGAACGATGACTTTCAAGATGTTCATGGTAAATATAAGAAGGGGGGTCATTCGGGGTTTACGGTACAAAAACAGAAGCAAAAAATGGTCTATAGGCATGTCGTAAAAAATAAGGCTGAAGGTGTGGGAGCTTCATCTTCTCGGGTTGGTGTTTCGAATTCTTTTGATGTTCTTCGGGAGATGGATGACTCGAACCAGGAGGAGGAAAGGATGGAAGATGATTTGGTTAAACGTGGAGGAGATATGGGTCAGGATAGCAGAAAAGGGGACCCGGTTATAAAACCTATTAATTCTATTAATTCAAAACAATCATCGGCCAAGTCTTTTAACAGTTCTCGGAATCGCACGGAAGAAGTTATAGTTGATGATGTTGCTGTGGATGATTTATTATCTGGTATTCCAAAGTTTATGGATGGGAAATTGGGTGGAAATAATGCTGAGGGTGCAAGCACACCTGATAATGAGGTTATTAATGGGTAGTTTTCTTACTTGGAATGTTAGGGGATTGAACCACTCCCTAAAACAAAAAGAGGTTCGACAAGTAATTATTGATAACAAAGTTCAGGTTTGCGCGCTTCTGGAAACTCATGTTGATGCTTCTATTGTTGCTAATGTTTGTAAAAAGGTTTGTAACAATTGGAGTTGGGCTATGAATGCCGCTTGTTGTGCTAGAGGGACCCGTATTATGGTGGGATGGGATGCTAATATGGTTGATGTCATGGTTCTCTATCAGTCTGATCAGGTTATCCACACTCAGATCAAGTTTAAACTTGATAGTAAATCCCTTTTTTGTTCATTTGTGTATGCTGAAAATCATTATAAAACCCGAAGGGAGCTGTGGGATGATCTTTGCAAACACTTTTCCTTTGTTAGTGATAAACCATGGGCTATATTGGGTGATTTAAACTCGGTTTTGTTTCTGGAGGATTCTCTTTCAGGAACTTCAACGAGTAATATTGGAACCAGGGAGTTTAAAGAGTGTATTAACACTATTGAGGTGTTTGATGTGAACAGTTCGGGCCTGCATTACACTTGGACAAATAAACAGAAAAAAGGTAAGGCGGTGTTCAGAAAAATTGATAGAGTTATGGGGAACACGAAATTTATTGATGAATTTCCGAATTCGGCTGCTTGCTTTCTTCCGTATCGGATTTCCGATCATACCCCTTACACGCTCATTCTTCCAAATGTTAAAAGAGATAAAGCTAAACCTTTCAAGTTTGTTAATTTTTTAGCTGATAAGAAAGATTTTCTCGTTGAGGTGAAACGGGTTTGGGAGTTCGATGTTAGTGGGTTTTCTATGTTTCAGGTTGTAAGTAAACTCAGATTGTTAAAATCTCCTCTTCGTAAGCTGTTGATCAAACAGGGAAATGTGCATGAGAATGTTAAATTGGCCCGCAAACTATTAGATGATTGTCAACGTGATTTGGACTTGAATCCGGGTAATGAGGAATTGAGCATTGATCATGATCGTTTGTTAAAAAGTTATAAGGAAGCTGTGAGAGATGAGGCTCTATTTTTACAACAAAAGTCTAAGGTAGATTGGCTTTCGCTTGGTGATTCGAACTCAAAATATTTTCATAATGTAGTCAAGGCAAAGAATTATCGAAGTAAAATTTTCTCCATAAGGGATGCGACTGGTAATCGGTTTGAGGGAGAAGCTGTGCCGCAAGTTTTGGTGGATCACTACATGAATTTTTTTGGTACTAGTGAGAATGTTACTATCCAACCAACGATTGACCTGTTTCGAAATGTGCTAGATTCGGAGAGGGCCACGTATATGGTTCGTCAGGTTTCTAATGAAGAGATTAAAAATGTTATGTTTTCGATGGCGGGAAATAAGGCTCTGGGCCCAGACGGGTTTACATCGGTGTTCTTTAAGCGAGCCTGGGATATTGTGGCGACGGATGTGTGTAATGCAGTTAAGGATTTCTTCCGTAATGGTCGTCTACTCAACCAGCTGAATCACACAATTATTTCGCTGATCCCAAAGGTTACTACTCCAACTCAGGTTACGGATTATCGCCCCATTTCGTGTTGTAACACTTTATATAAGTGTATTAGCAAAATCATTTCTAATCGCATCAAAGAAGGCTTAGGGGACATAGTTAGCATAAACCAGTCGGCGTTTGTTCCGGGTAGAAGAATCTCTGATAATATTCTTCTAACTCAGGAACTTATGCATAACTACCATCGCAATATTGGTCCCCCGAGATGTGCTTTCAAAGTGGATATTCAGAAGGCTTATGATACAGTGGAGTGGAGTTTCATTGAGCAAATTTTGAAGGGTTTTGGTTTCCATCCAAAGATGGTGAATTGGGTTATGGCGTGTGTTACATCGACCTCATTTTCTTTGGCGATTAATGAGAGTCTTCATGGATATTTCAAAGGTAAACGTGGCCTTCGACAAGGAGATCCTATGTCCCCGTATATTTTTACTCTGGTTATGGAAGTGTTAACTTTAATTCTCCAGCAGAAGGTGTCATTGTCTGAAGATTTCAGGTTCCACAATAGATGTGAAAAGGAAAAAATTATTAATGTTTGTTTTGCGGATGACTTATTTCTATTCGCTAGAGGGGATCATAAATCGGCTAAAGTTATCATGGATTCTCTTAATGTTTTTAAAAATATGTCGGGGCTGGTTCCTAGTATGTCTAAAAGCACGGCTTTCTTTGGCAATGTGGCAGATTCGGTGAAAGCTAGAATTTCGTCTATAATGCCTTTTGAGGAGGGGGTACTCCCGGTTAAATACCTTGGTGTTCCTCTTATCTCGTCGAGGCTTTATTACAAGGATTGCAAGAAGCTAGTGGAACGTATGGATGCTCGGATCACGGATTGGAAAAATAAATTTTTATCATTTGCTGGTAGAGTGCAATTAATAAGATCGGTATTATCTTCTATGCATTTATACTGGGCATCGGTATTTATTTTACCAAAACGTATTATTAAAGATCTTGAGGAGCGTATGAGGTTGTTTTTGTGGAATCAAGGTAATAACATTAAGGGTAAAGCTAAGGTGAAATGGCGTGTAGTCTGCTTACCGAGAAGTGAAGGTGGATTGGGTATTCGTAGAGTAGGTGACATGAACAATGCCCTTATGGTAGTGCATATCTGGAGTCTTCTTACTCGTCGTGAATCTTTATGGGTTAGATGGGTACATTCATACCGTTTAAGAGATCGAAGTTTCTGGGATGTGTCTGTGAATAATAATATCACGTGGAGTTGGCGAAAATTGCTAAGTATAAGGTCGCTTATTCGAAACCATATATGGATTAAAGTAGGTGATGGAACAAATACTTCAGCGTGGTTTGATGTTTGGGATGAGGTGTGTCCTATTAGCTCAATTGTTACTCCTAGAAGCATTGCTAATGCAGGATATAACATGAACCCAAGGCTGGCCGATGTCAATGTTAATGGGGAATGGAGATGGCCGATATCATGGAATTTGCGTTTCTCGGGGCTCCGCAATCTGCGTGACATATATTTGATTCCTGGTCAACAAGATAAGTTAACCTGGCGAACTAAAACCGGGAATTTTACTGATTTCTCTACTTATAGAGCTTGGGACGATATGCGTATTACTCAAAATGAAGTGGGGTGGTCGAATATAGTTTGGTTTCCTCAAGCTATTCCAAGGCACTCGTTTCTTGTGTGGTTGATCATACAAAGAAAATTGAAAACTCAAGATGTCATGAGCCGGTGGAACTCGGAGAATGCTAATTTCAATCTCTTGTGTTGTTCTCTATGTACGCGGGGGCCGGACTCTCACGAGCATTTGTTTTTTGAGTGTACTTTCACAGAGCAGGTGTGGTACAGAGTTAGAGATATAGCGGGCATGGCTTCGATTCAGAATAAATGGAGTGTGATTTATGCTTTTTTGCTGGATATTGCTAACTCGAAGATGGCTATAAATGTTATCGCTAAGCTTATCGTAGGTGCCACGTCTTATTTCGTTTGGGAGGAAAGAAATAGAAGATTGTTTTCAAGAAAAAGGAGGAATGTGGATCAGCTAGTTGAGGTCATTTTAGCTACGGTTCGATTGAAGCTTCATACGATGCGGTTCAAGAACTCGTTACAAATGGCCCGAGTGTTACAAGACTGGGGTTTTCCGCGTGGTCTTTTGTTAGCAGATGATGATGGTGGTTAGATAGTCTACTTTTGATAGTTTGGTTTGGTTGCTTTGAGCTTTGTTTAGCTTTATAGCGTGTTTTTTGGTTACTTTTTGTTTGTTTAAGTCTTGTATGGCATGTCATACCTGAGAACTGGGGAATGTTTTTTTATTCCTCACTTGTTTATTGATTGTTATAAAATTCACCGGGGTAACCCTTTACCCAAAAAAAAGAAGAAGATATGTATAGAGATTTAAAGGAGATATGGAGGTGTAGCATGTGTGACACTTGTTCAACCTAAAATCAAATGAGATATTTGAGATCTCTTGCAAAATTTGGTGGGTCCCCTAAGAATTAAAACCGTAAGTTTGAAGGGGGAGGGGGTCCAAGTGTAAGTTTTTATATAAACATGCTATATTTAGGCTAAAACGGGTGTTTAACTGGATACCGGGTATTTTATCTAGCGTTTAAATCCTGATTTATGGCGTTCTAATTTATTTTTATTATTCTGTAAAAATAAACTTGCCAAAATGTTTCTGAAATAAATTTCAGTTGCCAAGACTGGCTGCAGAAACACACGGTACGCGCTTATTTTTATTATTCAGTCTGCGTTTTGCAGTAGAAGCACTGTGTCGCGCAGAAACACACGGTACGCGCTTAAACTTGAAAAATAACGTTTTTAAGCGTTTCGATTTATTTTTCAACACGAACCTGATTAAAATTAAAATTTTAATCATAACAGAATATTTTTGGGATTTAAAATATTATCCGGGCGGTCACCAACGTTCGTTTCGCAGTTTTGTCGTAATTAGCTCTTTAGTCCAAATAAACATGTTTTTGCCATACCGAATCCTTCGAAACTTATTTCTAAGTTATGTAAAGGATATTTATGGTATGTTTGTCTCACGTCACAGTTCCGGAGTGTACGTCGTGTTAAACTGATTGCGGTTATGCACCAGTTTTGAGTATAACCTTCCAGAAAGTGATTTAACGCCCGAAATCGAACAAGAATTGATATGTGCAAACGATACACATTTTTATACAAATCCCAAGTATGAAATACAATATTTCATTGGTTTGGTTATTTGTTTGATGGTTGAAGTGACACAGGTGTCACAGTCGTATCTTATGCTACTTTAACGCGTCGTTCGCGTAAAACACGTTTGGACCGCCTAACTAGTCCTATGACAAGTATTATATGCCTTAACATGTCTAATAATGTTGCCTAATCAGTTTAGATGTCAAAATTTAGGTTACATATGCTTAAAATGAAATTACGCGTAAAAAAGGCATTTTGGTCATTTTCCTAAGGCATATAAATTACCTATCACACAACTAACTAAACGAAGTCACCATAAGGTATAACCTCGGAAGGTAATACCCTATATAACTATGGTCACAAAATATGTTTGGTCGGATCCTAATGATCGACCAAACGGGTCGGGTTCGAAAGTCTAAGCGGTTGTTTAGACCGCTTATCTTACGACCCTATATAAGCACTAAACTAAAAGTGAGGAGCTAAACATGTTAAAACATGTTTAACGAAGTTAGAAAACAAGTTTGATATCAAAACAAAGGGTTTTGATACCCAAGAATAGTTTGGTTGCAAAATACGCATAAACGCATATTTTGACCGAAACTATGACTCGTCACTATGCCTAAATAATGTGGTAATTAGTAGGTATAATCACAAGGGACTATAACCATCATGATTACGCTCACGTTGCAAAGTTCAACCAAACTTTGTGTTGACCAAATCGTGGTCAAAGCAGAAAGTCAAACACTGTTTGACTTTCATGCTTCAAATACATGAACAAGCATGAAGGAGACTTACAAAAGGTCCAAGCCTTGAAGATTTGATCAAGAACAACTCAGGTATGAAGCCTTCATAGATGAGAGCTTCAACTTAGAGTTGAATTTGAATCAAATGTGTGGAGAATGCAAATGGGGAAAGTGGGTATTTACAGAAAGTTAAGAGCTGTTAGGATCGTTCCTCGATAATTGAACTTCGATCTCGACCATCCATGTGTGGCACATTGTTTTGGAATACTAGGGGTGTCCAAAACCATCACACGGTATTGAAAAAGTTACACTTAGACCCCCTGAAATTCAACCTGGGTGCCAAAATTGAAGTTTCTGTCCAGATGAGGCAGTGGCGTGCCGCCACAGCACAGCCATTAGGCTGTGGCACAGCGCCACCACATGCCAGCTACCAGAAAGTTTTCCAAACTGGCAGAAATGGTCCCTGCAACACTTTTAAGCCATTTTCGACGCGTTTAAACCCCATTAACCCATTTTCGATCAAATAAACTTGTTTTCGACACACCAAACCCTCCAAAACTTATTTCTTTTTTTGGGTAAAGGGACCCTCCAAAACTTATTTCTAAGTTATGTAAAGGTTATTTATGGTATGTTAAGACTATGTCATAATTCCAGAGTTTTTGTTGCGTTAAACTGATTACGTTTACGCATCAGTTCACGTATAACTTTCCAGAAAGTGATTTAAAGCTTGAAATTGATCAAGAATTGATATGTGCAAATGATACACATATTTATACAAATCCCAAGTCTGAAACACAATATTTCATTGGTTTTGTATTCGTATGATGGTCGTAGTGGCACAGATGTCACACTATCTCGTGAAACACTTGCAGTGCCCTTACAAGAACCGTGGATTGGCGATAAGTTGCAGTGGTTGAGGAACCAAACCATAGTCGAATTCTAATTGTGGGAATTTGTTGAACCTCAAGACATAGACCGGAGTTCACGTGGGAACACGAGGACTAGACGAGGCTCAAGCATCCTAACCCGTTTGAAATTGCAGAATCAAATTCTGACGCCACTGGTGAATTTCGGGACGAAATTCCCTTTCAAGTTGGGGATGATGTGGCACCCGGGAAAATCCACAGTCATCCTAAGTTATCACTTGAGTTATCACTTCTTTTCGTTGAAACTGCTTACCAAATTTCGGGACGAAATTTCTTTCAAGTTGGGGATGATGTGACAACCCGGACTTTCAAGATTTGCATTACTCGGTTCCCTGACCTCTAGCTTGTATAACTACATCTCATGTTTCACTACATGTTATAATCATATAAGAATTTTATTTATTGGCTTAACATAAGTTAGATTATGCTAAGTGATGGCTCCATAAATCCTGTCGCACACCTCATCGAGTCGCACATGACCTCTCTTCCGAGTTGGGTGGTCCACGACCCAGCTCCATTGAGCCCGAAACGGAGCCCAAGTAGGCCGACCCCTACAAATCGTGCACAAACATGTATACAAAGTGGGGAACGTTTTTTTATTATTTTCAAAACATAATATGGCAAAACCCTAGCACTCTCCTTCTTTCCCCTTGGAGTCAACGGCAGCCCTTCCCCCACAATCGGAGCTTTCTTCTCATCTCTAACACCCTTCTTATCGATCCATAATCAGGTTAGTACACATACTTTGTGATGATCGAATCCCTGTCAATCTTGTGTGAATATATTTCTGTTTGCGCTAGTATTAGTCTGTATGAACAAAGGTGAACATGTTTATGCATTGATGTGAATGGGTGAGTGTAGATTAAAACATGATTCTAAGTTTTGAACGTAAAACGAGTTGGAATGTATCGGGTATTGTTATGATGACAACCATTAGTAGGTATAAGGGTAGCCGTAGTGTGTGACCAACGATCTGTAATAACATATTGATAGCTATAAGTCTGATTATGCGTGTTATGTGATGTGGTACAGTGATGTAATCTGTTGGGAATCATGCTTAGTTGATTGTGATCAGGATCGGATTTGGCAGGGTTGTATATGGCGATTCTATTCGATGAACTGTTAGTTATTTCAAAAACTTTCATGCATCTTAATCAGTGTTTTGATAATGATTGTTGTTGTATGCAATGGAAATAATTGATTGATTCGAATGGAAAGTGAAACTGTCGATGAATTGTGGTTGCGAGAAATTAGGGAGTAAAGGATAGAAACTTGTAACTGAATGAACAATTCAACTGTTTTGGAAACTGATGAAAATAATGACATCTGTTAAGGTACAGCGACAAAAGATCCCTGACGAAGAACCCAAGTCAACGAACTTGATCCTTCGTTGACTAGCTCTTGACGAACCTTCATAGTTCTTCGTCGTTCTCATCCACGACGAAGATTAGTCCTTCGTCGACTAGTGTTTGACGAACCCCTTGGATTCTTCGTCGCAATCATTCTCAGTGAAGAATGGACCTTCGCCGTGAGGGCAAATGGTCAGACAGTGAAACAGATGTGATGAATATGATATTGGGTAGTTGGATTATAAAATTCTATTTGTTGCATGATAATAATGTTAACCAGAAATGAGGACCTTGACTTAACTTGTGTAAGTAGACAGTACATCTGTAAATGTTGTTATGTGTCATGCACATGGGATGTAGACTTGTTTGAGAACTGAATACTTGTTATGTGATATACTGTGATCTTAGCAGCAAATGAAATCTGTGAAAATACATGTACTGTTAAGTGATTGATTTGCATACGAAACCCATTGTGACATCTGTGCTTGTAATCATTGTATAAACTTTAAACAGTTCAATTATCAATAAAACAATGTTATTTGATCCCAATATTTGTTTATTTATGTTTGACATTTTGCACGTTTTGATTTTTGTTCGATTTCAAACTCTACATCGCTTTCTGGAAAGTTATACGCAAACTGATGCGTAAATATAATCAGTTTAACGCGACAAACACTCCAGAACATCAACATATGCTTAACATACCTTAAATAACCTTTACATAACTTAGAAATAAGTTTTGAAGGATTTGGTATGGCAAAAACAAGTTTATTCGATTGAAGGGACTATTTATGTCAAACTGCAAAACTATACCGATTCGTATAGTAACGAACATTCTGGAACTTGATCATAAGTTAAACATACCATAAATATCCTTCACATAGCTTAAAAATAGACTTTGAGGGGTTCAGTATGCGAAAATAAAATTATTTGGTCAATCAGGGACTAAAAGCGTCAAAAAGTGCATAAGTTTGCATTTACGCGCATATCTTACGTTCTGAACATATCTGGACATTCAAAAAATTTTTGTAATCATTAAAATATTTTATTTTAGCGATTGGCATGCTAAAATTTCATTTGTCGCGCCATTTGGATCGTTTTTCGCGTCCGTTTGTGTTTCGTCGTAAATAACCGAATAACGTGACCGTACGACCAAACGAGCCGACATCTGAGATGTTTTCAAGCATATTTCATGTCCCCTACACTTTGGCATCATTGTAGAGCCTTGAAAATGGCTTAACGGGACTTAAACGTGTCAAAAATGGCCTTAAACACATGCAGGGACTGAAACTGTAAAATTTAAAACTGTTGCTGAACTGACCATCGGTCGCGGGCCGCGTAAGCCAGCCCTGGCTTGTTCGCGGGGCGGGACAGACCACCAGGTCTGCAAAATTCAGTTTTCAGCAACAACAGCTGGTTTCTGGGTTTTTGGACATGGTATTCACACTCTATGGACTTGTTTTTAGGTTCCCATGGTATTCAAAACCATGGGCAACACTTGGATGGTTCAGATTGAAACTCAAATAATGAGAAACGATCCTAGCGGTTGTGGAAAATCTATAAATACCCATGATTTTTCATTCCACACTTGCTCAAATATGATTTTCTTCATCTTCTGCAAAATAGGAGCTATCCCTACTGGTTGAAGGCTCCTTTCTTCTTGTTTTCTTGTTCTATCTTCAAGCATTGGACCTCTTGTAAGCTTCTTTCATGCTTTTTATGCATTTTAAGCATAAAAGTCAAACAATGTTTGACTTTCTTCTTTAACCAGTCTTTGGTCAATACAAAGTTCGTTGAACTTTGCAATGTGAGCCTAATCACGATGGTTATAGTCCCTTGTGACTATACCTACTGATTACCATGTTGATTAGGCGTAGTGACGATTCAAAGTTTTGGTCAAAATACGTATTTATGCGTATTTTGCAACGAAGCTATTTTCGGGTATCAAAACACTTTGTTTTGATATCAAACTTGTTTTCTAACTTAGTTAAACATGTTTTAACATGTTTAACTCATCACTTTTAGTTTAGTGCTTATATAGGGTCGTATGATAAGCGGTCTAAACAACCGCTTAGACTTTCGAACCCGACCCGTTTGGTCGATCATTAGGATCCGACCAAACACATTTTGTGACCATAGTTGTATAGGGAATAACCTTTCGAGTTTATACCTTATGGTCACTACGTTTAGTTAGTTGTATGATAGGTAGTTTATATGCCTTAGGAAAATGACCAAAATGTCATTTTTGCGCATAATTTCATTTTAAGCACATGTAACCTAAATTTTGACATCTAAACTGATTAGGAAATATTATTATGTCACACCCCGACCACGTAAAACAACAAAACGTGGCGGAAACGTCGGGGAGTGTTGTAACAGAATAATTGTTTCATAACACATGGAAATTGAAATATTGTTTTATTAAATAAAAGAGTTACAATGTCTTGACAATCAAAGAAACATAACATAAATAACTAGTCTTGCATCTTTTATTGTCACTAAGGCCCAAGTCCGCCTAAGTGTATCTTGATAAATCCTATGCATCATATCCTGAAACACATGGGAAAATACGTACGTCAGCATAAAAATGCCTGTGAGATACATAGGTTTTGTGAAAATAGGATTCATGACTTGTAAGTTTAGAAAAAAAGTTGTTTAGAAAAAGTCAATCACGAACCTTGTAAATTAGTTTGTTTTGTAAATTGTTTGAAAAACAATAAGTTCAGATGATATGTATAAATAAGAGAATAATGTACGGTTAAATGAATAACCAAGTAAAATGAGTTTGTATAAGATAAATTGTTTGTAAAACAATGTCTTGTGAAAAGTATGTTATTTGTATAAAATGTTATATGTCTCAAATTGAAATGATTCAAATAACGCTACGATATGTAATACCATACAAACACTTATATATAGGAAGTACCAGCGGCGTATCCACCATGCTTGTATCATATTACACACGCCTCGTTACTTAAATCACTTACTCAAACCAAACCACCAAAGTAAAATGTTTATGTATAATCAAATGTCAAAATGTTTATGTGAAAACCATGTCTAATGTCTATGTCTAATGTTTATGTCTAATGTAAATCATGAATTGTGTATGTAAATGTCAAAATGTTTATGTATGGTAAGTGAAATATATCAACTAAACCATATGTAAAATGCACAAAAACAAGGTATTGAAGTAAAACATGGTTTAAATCAAAGTTATGTTTTGTGTAATAAATGCATGCTATACTGATATAAACATCTATGCGGTATTGTAAAAATTCATACATCCAAGCCTTGCGACAGTCGGTTAACCCTTTTAGTAAAGGTTATCAAAAAATGTATTCGGATTCGGTCATTCCTTACGTCCAAACAAACCCGAGATTTCAGGAATGTGATTTGTCAAGTCCTATGGTACCACTACCTACTACCGAGCGGCATGATCGGTGTTAATGAATGTACATTGTCCCATTTAAACAAACCAAATGTCATACCAAAATGTAAGCATGTGATGAATAAATAATGTACTAAGTACGCACACAATGGGCATACATAGCATAAAATGTAATGTAAAATAATGTACTAAGTACGCACACAATGGGCATACATAGCATAAAATGTAATGTAAAATAATGTACTAAGTACGCACACAATGGGCATACATAGCATAAAATGTAATGTAAAATAATGTACTAAGTACGCACACAATGGGCATACATAGCATAAAATGTAATGTAAAATAATGTACTAAGTATGCACACAATGGGCATACATAGCAAAACACAATGAAATCATGTACTATAAATGTACTAATGAACATAGCAAGTATATGATGTGAAAGCAGGAAAGCATGAAAGTAACAAGTAGGCACATGTGTTTCACCCCAAAATGTTTGGAAAACAGTAAAAGAGGGGTCTATGTACTCACATAAACACCTTGAAAACATTTAAAAGGAGGGGTTCTATGTACTCACTTGAGATTGCTTAGTAGTCCTTGAGTAACAACCAAACAATGCTAGAGATCACGGATATCCAACGGCACCTAATATAGGTAACTATGTTAATATACCGGACCTAAATCGGAAGATTGGATAGATTGAGGGTTCGTAAACCAAATGAGTATGGGAACTCATGTAATATGGTTTAACAAAGCCTACATACTACAATGAAACCTAACCTAAGTGCTTACGACCCATTACGACCCGTTTAGGTAGCTTATGCTACTTTAACGCGTCGTTCGAGTAAAACGCCGGAATGCCTAACTAGTCCTATGATAAGTAAAATATGCCTTAACTTGTCTAATATTGTTGCCAAATCAGTTTAGATGTCAAAAGTTATGTTACATATGCTTAAAATGAATTTTGGCGTAAAAAGGGCATTTTGGTAATTTACCTAAGGCATATAAACTACCTATCATACAACTACTTAACGAAGCGACCATAAGGTATAACCTCGGAAGGTTATTCCCTATATACTATGGTCACCTAATGTGTTTGGTCGGATCCTAATGATCGACCAAACGGGTCGGGTTCGAAAGTATAAGTGATTGTTTAGATCGCTTACCTTACGACCCTATATAAGCACTAAACTAAAAGTGACGAGCTAAGCATGTTAAAACATGCTTAACTAAGTTTAGAAAACAGGTTTGGTATCAGAACAAACGGTTTTGATACCTAAAAGTAGTTTGGTTACAAAATACGCAATAACACGCATTTTGGCCGAAACTACGACTCGTCACTGAGTAACATGGTAATCAGTAGGTATAGTCACTAGGGACTATAACCATCGTGATTATGCTCACGTTATGAAGTTCAAACGAACTTCGCATTGACCATAAACTGGTCAATGCAGAAAGTCAAACAAAGTTTGACTTTTAACGCTAAAACGCATAAAAGAACGAAGGAACACTTACAAAGGGTCCCCGCAAGCTAATCTCGATCCAAATAACTCAGGTATGAAGCAAGGGCTTCAACTTAGAGCTCTTCTGATCAGATTTGTGAGGAATGAGGTGAAAATGTGGTGGGTATTTATAGGAAATGGACCACCGTTAGGATCGTTTATCGAATAACGTGCTTCAATCTCAGCCTTACACTTGTTGGAATTTTATGGTAACTCAATTTGCTCCCCACCATCAGAGTTTAACATGTGGCATTGGCCTTTGGGGGGGGGGGGGTTAAAAGGCTGTTAACAGCTGCTAAAATGGCTTTTTCTCATCAGAAGGGGCCTCGCGTGACGCCAAGGGGGATAGGTGTCACGCTAAGGTCCTTCTGATCAGAAATCAGTTTCCAAAGTTTCCAATTCAGTCCCTGTTGTGTATTAAGGCCATTTCCGACATGTTTAAGGCTCGTTAAGCCATTTTCAAGGCCCTAAAATGATGCCTAAACATTGTGGACATGAAACATGCTCAAAAATATCCCGGATGTCGGTTCGTTTGGTCGTACGATCGCGATGTTCGCTTAATTACGACGGGAAGCGCATAAGCGCGAAAAACGATCCAAATTGCGCGACGAATGGATTTTTCTCATGCCAAACACTAAAATAAAATATTTTAGTGCTTACATAAATTTTTGGATGTCCGGATGTATTCAGAACGCAAGATATGCGCGAAAGTGCAAACTTGTGCACTTTTTGACGCTTTTAGTCCCTGAATGACTCAAAGTTTATTTTAGCACACCGAACCTATGAAAGCCTATTTCTATGCTATGTAAAGGATATTTATGGTATGTTTAACTCATGGTCATGTTCCGGAATGTCTGTTACAGTTCAAATCGGTATACTTTCGCAGTTTGTCGAATTTAGTCCCTGTAAGCGATTTAACTTGATTTTGCCATACCAAAGCCTTCAAAACTTATTTCTAAGTTATGTAAAGGTTATTTAAGGTATGTGAAGCCTATTTCACTATCCCAGAGTGTTCGTTGCATTAAACTGGTTATATTTACGCATCAGTGCGCGTATAACCTTCCAGAAAGCGATTTAGAGCCCGAAATCGAACAAGAATTGATATGTGCAAATGATACACATATTTGTACAAATCCCAAGTATGAAATACAATATTTCATTGGTTTGGTATTTGTTTGATGGTCGCAGTGACCCAGGTGTCACAGTCTCCCCTACTTTAGGAAATTTCGTCCCGAAATTTATTCAGAGGAAACTTGTGAGAGTTTAAAACATGAAGTTGAAAAGATCGAACAACATTGGTTAGGGTTTTGAACTTCTAGTAACTTTAATAACATTATGCTTGCAATGTAAGAGGGATACTTATATACAAGTATATGAAGCGTCATTGGTGCGTCCACCGTACCTCCATTACATCGTTCTCATTTTGTTATTGTTGTCACTATCGGTTCTTACACATAATAAATCTTACTGGGTTTCTGTGTGTAACACCTGTGCCTCCACGGGCATCAAGCAAATACCAAACCAATGAAATATTGTATTTCATACTTGGGATTTGTAAAAATATGTGTATCATTTGCACATATCAATTTATGTTCAATTTCAAACTCTAAATCGCTTTCTGGAAGGTTATACGCGCACTGATGCGTAAATATAACCAGTTTAATGCAACGAACACTCCGGAATAGTGACATAGGCTTAACATACCTTAAATAACCTTTACATAACTTAGAAATAAGTTTTGAAGGCTTTGGTATGGCAAAAACAAGCTAAATTGCTTACAGGGACTAAACTTGACAAACTGCGAAAGTATGCCAATTTGAACTGTAACAGACATTCCGGAACATGACCATAAGTTAAACATACCATAAATATCCTTTACATAGCTTAGAAATAGGCTTTGAGGGGTTTAGTGTGCTAAAATAAACTTTTGGGTCATTCAGGGACTAAAAGTGTCAAAAAGTGCACAAGTTTGCATTTTTACGCATAACTTACGTTCTGAATACATCCGGACATCCAAAAATTTATGTGAGCATGACTATATTATATTTTAGTGTTCGCCTTAAGAAAAATCCATTCGTTTCGTCATTTGGATCGTTTTTCGTGCTTGTGCGCATTCCGTCGTAATTAACCGAACATCGCGTTCGTACGACCAAACGAACCATCACCCGGCATATTTTTGAGCATGTTTCAAGTCCACAATGTTTAGGCATCATTTTAGGGCCTTAAAGTTGGCTTTACGGGCCTTAGAAGTGCCGGAAATGGGCTTAAACACGTGCAGGGACTGAAACTGTCATTTCTGAAACATGTTGTCTGATCAGGACCCTCAGGCGGCCCGCCTGAGTTTTAGCACATCCTGAAGCGGGCCGCTTGGCTCCTTCTGACCAGATTAAGTGTATTAAACAGCAAGTTGCAGCTGTTTGATCCACCACCACATGTTTCCAATTGTCTAGTCAGCTGATAAGGATCACATTTTAGGCACCATAAGTTTCCAACACATGTACGGCTTGGATCATGGCACGTTTTCCATGAAACGATCCTAACGGTGGACCGAATACTATAAATACCCCACCCCCTTTGGCTTAAAAACCCACAAGAATTCTGATTTTAGAGCTCTAAGTTGAAACCATTGTTTCATACCTGAGTTCTTAGATCGGGATTAGCATTCGGGGACCCTGGGTTAGTATTCTTTCGTTCTTTTCCTTATTTTACTGCTTTTCGAGTCAGAAAGTCAAACAAAAGTTTGACTTTCAGCGTTGACCAGTAATGGTCAATGCGAAGTTCGTTTGAACTTCGCAACGTGAGTGTAATCACGTTGGTCATAGTCCCTTGGGACTATGCCCACTGATTACCACGTTGTCTAGGGTCGTAGGGTAGGCGATCTAATAAATCGCCTATACCTTCGAACCCGACCCAGTTTGGTCGATCATTAGGATCCGACCAAATACATTAGGTGACCATAGTGTAGGGAATAACCTTCCGAGGTTATACCCTATGGTCACATCGTTTAAGTAGTTGTATGATAGGTAGTTTATATGCCTTAGGTAAATTACCAGAATACCCTTTTCATGTATAATTTGTAATTAAGCATATGTAACCTAAACTTTTGTCACATAACTGATTATGTAACATGTTTAGGCATATAACACTTGTCATAGGACTAATTAGGCGGTCTGAACGCGTTTCACGCGAACGACGCGTTAAAGTAGCATAAGCTACCTTAATGGGTCGCGATGGGTCGATAATACTTAGGTTAAGTTTCATTTAGTATGTAGGCTTTGTTAAACCATATCATATGAGTTCCTACACTCATTTGGTTTACAAACCCTCCTGCTACCCAGTCTTCCGATTTAGGTCCGGGTTATTTATGTAGTTACCTATATTAGGTACCGTTTGATTTCCGGGACTCCTCTAGCTTATTTGGTAGTTGTTCAAGACTCCTAAGCACTCTCAGGCGAGTACATTATTCCCCTCTTTTACTGTTTTCAACTGTTTTGGGGTGACTCATATGTGCTAAATGCTTTATCAATGATTTCAATAACAATTACTATGTGGTTTCAAGAACAATAACAATTATTTCAAGAACGCTAACAATGATTTCAAGAACGAATACAATGATTTCAAGAACGAATACAATGATTTCAAAAACTAATAACAATTTCAATAAGGTGAACGAACTTGTTGGTTGTAGTTTACATGACCGATGACATTCATTAGCTATGATCAAGCCGACCAGTATTAGGTTATGGTACCATAGGATCTGACAAATCCCGTTATTTACTGCACCCATTGTTATGTGTGGGGGTTGTGGGTAGCGAGTGAATCTGTAATTATTAACTTATCCTTTGGTAAGGGTTTGTTAAGAACGAGAACGAGAGCGAGTTGGAACGAGGAACGCGTCAAGAAGGTTTGAATGTTATTAGAGAATCGACCATAAAGTAGTTTCACAATTAAAATATTAACTTACCCTTTGGTAAGGGTTTGTTAAAACAAGAACGATTTGAACGATTAAAACAAGATGGTTTAACGATTGGGTAAACATTTGTACATGATTGACATTTGATCATGTATTTTCCACAAAACATAACTTTGATTTAAACCAAGTTTTACTTCAATACTTTGTTTTTGTGCATATGGTTTAGTTGAGACATTTCACTTGCCATACATGGATATTTGACATAGACATTTGACATGGATATTTGACATAGACATTTGACATGGATATTTAAACATAGACATTTTACATTGTTTGGTTTGGTTTGGTTAAGTGATTGAGTAACGATGCGTGTGTAATATGATACAAACATGGTGGATACGCCGCTGGTACTTCCTATATATAAGTGTTTGTATGGTATTACATATTGTAGCGTTATTTGAATCATTTCAGTTTGAGACATAGAACATTTTATACAAGTAACATACTTTTCACAAGACATTTATTTACAAACAATTCATCTTATAAAGACTCATTTTACATGGTTATTCATTTAATCATGCATCATTCTCTTATTTATACATATCATCTAAACTTATTATTTTTCAAATGATTTACAAAGACAAAGCAAATTACAAGGTTCATGACTAAACATTTTCTTAAACTGAAGTCATGAATCTTATTTTCACAAAACCTATGTACTCGCCAGCATTTCTTTGCTGACCTCGTTTTCACATATGTTTCAGGTATTGTTGGATGATATCGATTGATAAGATGCATGCTCACATAGGACTGGACAAGGCCTTAGTGACTCAATAACAATGATAGACTATATTTAAATAGTATATTTAGATTTCAAGACGATGTAATTACTCAATGTTTAATAAAACGAAACACTTTTGATATCCATGGTTATGAAACATTAATTCTGTTGCAACACTTTTGATATCCATGGTTATGAAACACTTTTGATATCCATGGTTATGAAATAAATGATTTTAATAGACAACCAAGGAGTCTTTTCAGCTTATATCATCACATGTCATTCTTAACCAGATTTTTGAATCAATCTTTTAGACTAGACCCCTAAAAGGGTCTCTTATGAATCATGGAGTGGTACTATATAATCCAAGGGTCTTTACTATTACATAGAAGCCCATTAAGGATTTAAGGTAGTACCTTTTTGAATATCCTACTACGAATCCCTCATATGAAGATATGAAAAATTCTACGAGGATTTGGATAACGAATATCCAGAGTATACAAAAACACAGAAAAATGCATAAAAGAAAACACAAAATGCATAAACACATAGTCACATAACCACAAAATTGTTTAACTTGATTTGTTATCATTTTGTTAATTTGTTCTGCTAACTGTGCACATGTATTCAAAGCACACCAGGTATCCAATCAGTGGATTTTGATTGATGCTTTAAATATTTCCAAGAATCTAACTATAAAGATAGAAAGATCTTAAAAAGAAAATTCGATTTCGCTTCTAAGGAACCGAAATGTTCGAATTAAGGTACACAAGGAATCCAATTAAGGACTCTAATTTGTATGATAATCATCCACAAGGGTCTAATTGTGGAGATAAAAAGATCCCATATGGATTTTAGAAGTTGAAGATGTTTTGAAACCTTGCTCTGGATGTGCTTAAGTCAAAACATGAAGTAAAAATGCTTATGAAGTTGAGATGCTAGATATGTCAAGGCGACATATGAAGCAGATTTTGAAAGTTAAGTCAATGAATGAGGAAAATATTTTTGAAAACTATGCATGGGGTTCTTAAAAAAAATGTGTTCAATGTTTTTGAAACCTTATGCATAATACTTTTGAAATCATAAAGTAGGTGTACTAGGTAAGTATATTTATAAAAAATGTTTTAAAATCATGCGAGATGAATTTTGAAATTATGTATAAGGTTTTTGGAAAACATGAATGATGTTTTTGAAATCATGCACTTGATAAGAAAATATATTGTATTAATATTGTTTTCAGGATATATGGGACATTTTGAAATCATGAAGGTTGTTTTTGAAAATACAGACAAAGCTTTGTGCATTTGTTATGTTAAGTAAATACACTATATAAAAAATGTTTTCGAACTATATATAGAATGTTTTGAAATCATGTAGGTTGTTTTGAAAAATTATGTTATACATGTTAAAAAATCAGAACGTAATGGGTATGAGATTTGAAAATATCCTTGGTTATCTAACCAAGGATTCAAGGCATAGAAGCACGATTACTCATAATGTCACTTTATTTCCTGTACTTCGTTTCTTAGAATAAAACGAGTACTTAGAATTTACCAAGGAAATCATGAGCAAACGCAAGAATGGGAAAATTCGCAAGAGTAGTTTGTAAGGAATATAGTTCCTTGATGTAGGTATCATAGGAAAAGTCATACACACATGTAACTACACTCGTATATCAGAATTGTGAACAATAATTTATTTATAAACAAAACAGATTGTTTCACATTACAAGAAAATAGAAGAAACAAAAGCATAAGACAACAACATCTTCAAATCAGTCAACTGCTCATCCATGGGTTGGATTTGCCTTAGCAAGCTTCGGGCATTTATTCACGAAATGGCCCATCTTGCCACAGTTGTAGCACGATCCAGGCTGAAAGCGAGCTTGAGTAGGATTGGCTTGTGGTTGATTTGGACCACCTTGGTTCGGGTTATATCAACAAGCACTTGCCAGGTGACCAATTCGCCCACATGATACACACAGACGACACTGTAAGTGAGCTTGGTGATGCCCATTACATTTGTCGCATATTGGTGCCGTTCCCTTGTATTGCTTCTTAGCAGGTGGTGTTGCCACCCGGATGGGTCCTGCTTGATTTGGTACAGCCGCAGTTGAGCAAACCTTTGCTGTACGACCTTTAAGTCCACAAATTTTGCATTTGCGGCACTTCACACTAGCGTGATGATGAAGGCTACATTGGTTGCACAAGGGTGCAGTTCCATTGTATGGCTTCCTAGCAGGGGGTTGAGCTGGTTGGTTGGGGATGGCTTGACCATTGTGAGTGACCACGGCGAAGTTCTGAGAAGCCTTTCGCTTCTTTGACTTCCTAGGGGATCCAGTCTGTTCATCTATGGTCTTTGATTCCTTGATTGGTTTCTTGGCTGATGGGGCTGTCACTTGGCTAGGTCTTGCCTGTTTTGGTGCAACCGCTGCGGGATTCTTTGAAGCTTTACGTTTCTTTGGTTTTGGTGAAGGCTTGGCTTCCCTCTCCTTTGGTGATTCTTGAGTGGCTTCATTGTTGAGACGAGACATGGCAATGCCTAAATCCACAGTCTTCAGAATCACTTCGCCTATTTGCTGGGCAAATTTGGCTGTTTGCTCAGACATTTGACCGTTGCTAAGAGGAAGAGACATTCTAGAAGGAAATGAAAGATATAGGAGGAAACAAATGAAATGTTATTGGAAAATAAAACAAAATGACAACGCATAGAAATTGCGATCATTTGTTTGTTACCTAAGGCAAACAAATGAGATGGTGACTAATCAAAGTAAACGGGTCATATTAATGTATCACTGAAGACATGCTCGCCTATAAGTGAACACTCACCCCAAGAGTTCCCAGGTAAGAGTGACTGGTCCGATACTGCGGATTTGTACGAACACTCTAGCCTTCGACAGAAAACTCAGGGTACAGGCATTCACTCTTCCAGTTTGCACGTGTTCACATCATAAGACCCAAACTTTGACGAGATTTGAAAAACTTAGAGGGTTCAAAACCTTATAACAGAGGGTTCAAAACCTTACAATAGAGGGTTCAAAACCTAGTAATCAATCATCCTAGAACTGATGATTAGTTTTCAAAGCGGTTTTGAAATTTATGTTCTTGTTGTGGTTGTCGCCTAAGGATAGGTGACGGTATTGTTTTATGTCTAAACGCAAGTAAACTCGTGTTAGGGTCCTAGGAAGGTTATAGACTAGGTCAAAGCATTACTAATAACCTAATTCCCTATAACCATGAGCTCTGATACCGACTTTTCTGTCACACCCCGACCACGTAAAACAACAAAACGTGGCGGAAACGTCGGGGAGTGTTGTAACAGAATCATTGTTTCATAACACATGGAAATTAAAATATTGTTTTATTAAATAAAAGAGTTACAATGTCTTGACAATCAAAGAAACATAACATAAATAACTAGTCTTGCATCTTTTATTGTCACTAAGGCCCAAGTCCGCCTAAGTGTATCTTGATAAATCCTATGCATCATATTCTGAAACACATGGGAAAATAGGTACGTCAGCATAAAAATGCCTGTGAGATACATAGGTTTTGTGAAAATAGGATTCATGACTTGTAAGTTTAGAAAAAAGTTGTTTAGCAAAAGTCAGTCATGAACCTTGTAAATTGATTTGTTTTGTAAATTGTTTGAAAAACTTTCAGATGATATGTATAAATAAGAGAATAATGTATGGTTAAATGAATAACCAAGTAAAATGAGTTTGTATAAGATAAGTTGTTTGTAAAACAATGTCTTGTGAAAAGTATGTTATTTTGTATAAAATGTTATATGTCTCAAATTGAAATGATTCAAATAACGCTACAATATGTAATACCATACAAACACTTATATATAGGAAGTACCAGCGGCGTATCCACCATGCTTGTATCATATTACACACGCCTCGTTACTTAAATCACTTACTCAAACCAAACCACCAAAGTAAAATTTTTATGTATAATCAAATGTCAAAATGTTTATGTGAAAACCATGTCTAATGTCTATGTCTAATGTTTATGTCTAATGTAAATCATGAATTGTGTATGTAAATGTCAAAATGTTTATGTATGGTAAGTGAAATATATCAACTAAACCATATGTAAAATGCACAAAAACAGGGTATTGAAGTAAAACATGGTTTAAATCAAAGTTATGTTTTGTGTAATAAATGCATGCTATACTGATATAAACATCTATGCAGTATTGTAAAAATTCATACATCCATGCCTTGGGACAGTCGGATAACCCTTTTAGTAAAGGTTATCAAAAAATGTATTTGGATTCGGTCATTCCTTACGTCCAAACAAACCCGAGATTTCAGGAATAGGATTTGTCAAGTCCTATGGTACCACTACCTACTACCGAGCGGCATGATCGGTGTTAATGAATGTACATTGTCCCATTTAAACAAACCAAATGTCATACCAAAATGTAAGCATGTGATGAATAAATAATGTACTAAGTACGCACACAATGGGCATACATAGCATAAAATGTAATGTAAAATAATGTACTAAGTACGCACACAATGGGCATACATAGCATAAAATGTAATGTAAAATAATGTACTAAGTACGCACACAATGGGCATACATAGCATAAAATGTAATGTAATGTAAAATAATGTACTAAGTACGCACACAATGGGCATACATAGCATAAAATGTAATGTAAAATAATGTACTAAGTACGCACACAATGGGCATACATAGCATAAAATGTAATGTAAAATAATGTACTAAGTACGCACACAATGGGCATACATAGCATAAAATGTAATGTAATGTAAAATAATGTACTAAGTACGCACACAATGGGCATACATAGCATAAAATGTAATGTAAAATAATGTACTAAGTACGCACACAATGGGCATACATAGGATAAAATGTAATGCAATGTAAAATAATGTACTAAGTACGCACACAATGGGCATACATAGCAAAACACAATGAAATCATGTACTATAAATGTACTAATGAACATAGCAAGTATATGATGTGAAAGCAGGAAAGCATGAAAGTAACAAGTAGGCACATGTGTTTCACCCCAAAATGTTTGGAAAACAGTAAAAGAGGGGTCTATGTATTCACATAAACACCTTGAAAACATTTAAAAGAAGGGGTTCTATGTCACACCCCCAAAATCCACCTGCGGAATACCACCGCTTGGAGGCGTGACTGACCAGGATCCAGCCACCAATCATATTGAACAAGCATACAAATAATTATAAAATGTAACCAACGCGATTGGTGTCCAAACAAAACATAGTTTAAGTTGTAAGCGGAAGCATAACGTTTAAAACCAAAACATAAGTTTAATTGTTTCGAAGTTTAACATGGCACACAGCTGTCCATGTCCCACAACGACCCTCTTCCATGCAAGCTCCAGCTAAGTACCTATTGACCTGCAAAGCATGTAGTAACGAGTCAACAACAAGTTGAGTGAGTTCACAGTTGGGTGTTTATTTTAAGTTGTTCTGAAAACAGTTTCCTTTATCTGGCATCCTGCCGTGGGGGTTACCCCATAGTTGAAAACGTGATTTGTTTAACCCAGTTACTCTGGCAATCCAGCCGTGGGGGCTACCCCATGTTTAGTTATCTGGCATTTCGGCCGTGGGGGCTACCCCATGTACACACTAGACTCATTACCATATCGACTGCTGACTGTAGTCATGTTTACGTGCCCTGAACTGTCAATGTCTATCATCATTGACGTGCCCAGATCCATTAGTTCACGCCCGTCCTCTGCGGCACGGTGTGAGGCTTGTCAGACCTAAATAGCGCTATCTAACTAATGACCCGCTCTCCATTGGCCCGGCAATTAATTCGATATAAAAAGGAGGGACTTCGTGATAGAGTTTTGGTCTAGTACGAGTTATCTGTCCATGAGGACGAGGAAATTACATTCCTGAATCAATACTGTCCTACCCAAGAAAGGACGAGGAATCCACATTCCTTAACCCCATTCCCAACCCAGGGAATCCCATGCTTTGTAGAGGGTGTGAACTCACCTTGGTTTGCTCGGCAGATACACAGAAGTTAGGTCTAGATGCTAGTGATCAATCACGTCCTAACATGGTGTGACACCTGTGTCACTGCGACCAGCAAACAAATACCAAATCAATGAAATATTGTATTTCATACTTGGGATTTGTAAAAATATGTGTATCGTTTACATATATCAATTCTTGTTCGATTTCAAACTCTATATCGCTTTCTGGAAGGTTATACGCGCACTGATGCGTAAATATAACCAGTTTAATGCAACAAACACTCCGGAATAGTGACATATACTTAACATACCTTAAATAACCTTTATATAACTTAGAAATAAGTTTTGAAGGCTTTGGTATTGCAAAAACAAGTTAAATCGCTTACAGGGACTAAAGTTGACAAACTGCGAAAGTATGCCAATTTGAACTGTAACAGACATTCTGGAACATGACCATAAGTTAAACAAACCTTAAATATCCTTTTCATAGCTTATAAATAGGCTTTGAGGGGTTCGGTGTGCTAAAATAAACTTTTGGGTCATTCAGGGACTAAAAGCGTCAAAAAGTGCACAAGTTTGCATTTTCGCGCATAACTTACGTTCCGAATACATCCGGACATCCAAAAATTTATGTAAGTACTAAAATATTTTATTTTAGTGTTCGGCATAAGAAAAATCCATTCGTCGCGTCATTTGGATCGTTTTTCGCGCTTGTGCGCATTCCGTCGTAATTAAGTGAACATCGCGTTCGTACGGCCAAACGAACCAACATCCGACATATTTTTGAGCATGTTTCATGTCCACAATGTTTAGGCAACATTTTAGGGCCTTAAAGTTGGCTTTACGGGCCTTAGAAGTGTCGAAAATGGCTTAAACACGTGCAGGGACTGAAACTGCCATTTTGTAAACTTGTTTCTGATCTGTGCAGGCCAGGCGGCCCGCGTGAGATCCTTGTGTCCTTTACGCGGCCCGCGTCCGACTCCCTGATCAGATTAGATCGAACAGTCAGCATGTTCCAGCTGTTTTAACCACAACCACACACTCACCACTTGCATATTCAGCTGATAAGGATTTTTTTTAGGCACCACAACTTTCCGACACTTGTACGGATACGATTAAGGCACGATATTCGACAAACGATCTTAACGGTTCGGGTATTCCTATAAATACCCAACCCATTTAACTTCAAAAACCACTAGAATCTGATCTTAAAGACTCTAAGTTGAAACCATTGTTTCATACCTGAGTTATTTCGATCTAGATTAGCATTCGGGGACCCTTCGTAAGTATTCTTTCGTTCTTTTCCTTATTTTATTGCTTTTCGAGTCAGAAAGTCAAACTTTGTTTGACTTTCAGCGTTGACCAGCTTATGGTCAATGCGAAGTTCGTTTGAACTTCGCAACGTGATTGTAATCACGATGGTTATAGTCCCTTGGGACTATGCCTACTGATTACCACGTTGTCTGGGGTCGTAGGGTAAGCGATCTGATAAATCGCTTATACCTTCGAACCCGACCCAGTTTGGTCGATCATTAGGATCCGACCAAATACATTAGGTGACCATAGTATATAGGGAATAACCTTCCGAGGTTATACCTTATGGTCACATCGTTTAAGTAGTTGTATGATAGGTAGTTTATATGCCTTAGGTAAATTACCAGAATACCCTTTTCATGTATAATTGGTAATTTAGCATATGTAACCTAAAATTTTGTCACGTAACTGATTATGTAACATGTTTAGGCATATAACACTTGTCATAGGACTAGTTAGGCATTCCGAACGCGTTTCACGCGAACGACGCGTTAAAGTAGCATAAGCTACCTAAAACGGGTCGTAATGGGTCGAAAACAATTATGTTAGGTTTCATTTAGTATGTACGCTTTGTTAAACCATATTACACGAGTCTCCACACTCGTTTGGTTTACGAACCCTCATGCTACCCGATCTTCCGATATAGGTCCGGTTTATTAACATAGTTACCTATATTAGGTGCCGTTTGATATCCGCGATCTCTAGCATTATTTGGTTGTTACTCAAGGACTACTAAGCAATATCAAGTGAGTACATAGACCCCTCTTTTACTGTTTTCCAAACATTTTGGGGTGGAACACATGTGCCTACTTGTTACTTTCATGCTTTCCTGTTTTCACATCATATACCTGCTATGTTTGTTAGTACATTATAGTACATGATTTCATTACATTTCATGCTAGGTGTGCCCATTGTGTGCATTACTTAGTACATCGTTTTACATTACATTACATGCTATGTATGCCCATTGTGTGTGCATACTTAGTACATTGTTCAACATTACATTTCATACTACGTATGTCCATTGTGTGCATACTTAGTACATTGTTTTACATTGCCTTTCTGTTGCATATGCTTATCCAGCATATGAACACATTATACTACATATTGAACCGTTGTAATCATTTGACTATGTGAACCGTTGTAATCATTTGACTATGTGATCCGTTGATATCTGTGAACCGTTTGTATCTGTGAACCATTTGTATCTGTGAACCGTTTGTATCTGTGAACCGTGTGAACCGTATTTGACTATACATGAACATTTCTACACTTGTTAAACATTTCATCTTGATAGTTTGGTTTGAGTAAGTGATTAAGTAACGAGGCGTGTGTAATATGATACAAGCATGGTGGATACGCCGCTGGTACTTCCTATATATAAGTGTTTGTATGGTATTACATATCGTAGCGTTATTTGAATCATTTCAGTTTATGACATATGACATTTTATACAAATAACATACTTTTCACAAGACATTGTTTTACAAACAACTTATCTTATACAAACTCATTTTTCATGGTTATTCATTTAACCATACATTATTCTCTTATTTATACATATCATCTGATCTTATCGTTTTTCAAATGATTTACAAGACAAAGCAAATTACAAGGTTCATGACTAAACATTTTCTCAAACATAAGTCATGAATCTTATTTTCACAAAACCTATGTATCTCACAGGCATTTTTATGCTGACGTACCTATTTTCACATGTGTTTTCAGGTGATGATGTATAGGACTTATCAAGACATATTTAGGCGGACCTGTGCCTTAGTGACTTAAAACGAGACAAGAATTAGCTAATTTATGTTATGTACTCTTTGCTTCTTGTATAAAACAATGTAATCTTTCATATTTGATTAATAAAACGAAACTTAAATTGCCATGGATTTGAAACAATTAATTCTGTTACAACACTCCCCGACGTTTCCGCCACGTTTTGTATGTTCTACGTGGTCGGGGTGTGACAGAAAAGATGGTATCAGAGCCAATGGTTATAGGGAATTAGGTTATTAGTAATGCTTTGACCTAGTCTATAACCTTCTTAGGACCCTAACGCTAGTTTACTTGCGTTTAGTCATAAAACAATACTGTCACCTATCCTTAGGCGACGACCACAACAAGAACATAAATTTCAAAACTGCTTTGAAAACTAATCATCTGTTCTAGGATGATTGATTACTGGGTTTTGAACCCTCTATTGTAAGGTTTTGAACCCTCTGTTATATGGTTTTGAACCCCTTTGAGTTTTCAAAATCTCATCAAGGTTTTGGGTTTTAAATAATGTGAACACGTGCAAACTGGAAGGGTGAATGCCTGTATTCTTGGTTTTCTGTCTAGGCAAGCACTTCGTATACATCTCATCAGACGCAAGACCAGTTGTGCTTACCTGGGAATTCTTGGGATGAGTGTTCACTTATAGGCGAGCATGTCTTCGCGATACATTATTTTTGACCCATTTACTTTGATTAGTCACTGTGTGTCGTTTGTTTACCTTGTGGTAACAAACAAATGACCACTACCCTTGCTTTCATCAGATTTGTTTCATCTCATTCTTTTCGTCTAATTCTCTCACTCGTTTCCTTTCATGTTTCCTCTTTTAGAATGCCTCCTCGACGCGAAAGCCAGATAGCGACTGCCGAATTGGCAAAAATCATTGCACAGCAAGTGGCTGCTCAATTCCCAAACCTCTTTGCTCTATGGAATCAAGCCAACAACAACAACAATGGTCCATGCAATTTCAAGAGTTTTAACTCGGCGAAACCACTCAAGTTTAGTGGTTCTGAGGGAGTGACTGGGCTCCTTCAATGGTTCGAGAGCATTGAGAATACTTTCCGCCATGTGCAGTGTCCTGACAATCGCAAGGTCGAGTTTGCTTCGAGTGTGTTCCAGAAGAGAGCCCTTACGTGGTGGAACGGGGTTATGAGAGATCGTGGTGCAGAGGTTGCTCTAGCACAGACATGGGCTGAACTTAGGGCCCTTATGATGAAGGAATTCTGTCCTCGACACGAGATCAGGGCCTTGGAAATGGAATTCGACAAAGTTAAGTCTGTTATGCCCAAACATGGTCACGCCTTTGGATAAGGCAATCGAAAAGTACATTGATGGCCTCCCTGATTCAATACAAGACATTGTGACTGGTAGCAACCCTACTACAGTTAGACAGACCATTGAGCTATCTGCAACCTTGACTGAATCAAAGATCAGGAAAGGTAAACTTTTCCGAAAAGGTGACAAGAAACCGGTCGAGGAATCGAAACCAATCGAGGAATCAAAGATCATGGATGAACAGACTGGATCCCCTAAGAGGTCAAAGAAGCGAAAGGCTTCTCAGAACTACGCTGTGGTCGCTCACAATGATCAAGCCGTCCTCAACCAACCAGCTCAACCCCCTGCCAGGAAACCCTACAACGGAACTGCACCCTTGTGCAACCAATGTGGCCTACATCATCATGCTGGTGTGAAGTGCCGCACATGCCAAGTTTGCGGACTTATAGGTCATACAGCTAGGGTTTGCCCAACCACAGCTGCACCAAATCAAGCTGGCAACAATCCTGCTCAAGCTCGTTTTCCACCGGGATCTTGCTACAACTGTGGCGAGATGGGCCATTTTCGTAGGAATTGCCCAAGGCTTGCTAATGCAAATCCAGTGCAGGGATGAGCATTTGACCAACCAGAAGACAACATCGTTTAGAAATAATTACGTCTTAAGTATTATTTTCTTTTGTTGTCACGATCCATGAAACAGTTGTTGTTATCATTGTTTATAAATAAATCTTTTATTTACATTGCAATGTATTTATGTGATTGTATGTATAAACAACATATCCCCTACAATACCGACAATCAAGGAACCGCATTCCTTGAAGACAGACTACTTCCAAATTTCTTCCATTGTTTGATCTCTTGCGTTTTTCACGAAAATCCTAAGTACCCGTTTCTTCCAAGAGAAACGAAGTACGAGGTGCCAAGTTAATAGCAATCAATAACAAGATAATAACAATTAAACAATTATGTGGTTATGTGCTTATATGTTATCTTTCTTATGTCATGTGATCCAAATTATGTTATCCAAATCCTCGTAGAATCTTACATATCTTTGTACAAGAGATTTATAGTAGGATACCCAAAGGCACTACCTAAAATCCTTAATGGATTTCTACGTTGTAGATAAGCCCCTTGGATTATAAAGTACTGCTTTATAATTAGACTCCTCGAGTGGTCTAGTTAAACTGATTGATATAGCTGAAAGGACTCCTGGGAGGCCTAATTAAGAAGATCCTTTGTGGATCTAATTAAAAGGATCCTATGGTAGTCTAGTCACCGTCATCACAAGTTCGACATCCTTCCCCACAACATTACAAAACAAACTGTGCGGACTGTGCAAGGAATTACGTAATTATGGATGCATACATAATTATGGAATTTAGTGCACAGAAATCACAGCAAGTTCTATCATGTATCTAGAGTTAACCCTATTCATTTCCAATTCTGATGAAGCATCCGTTGAGGAAAAATGAACTAGCTATTCATTTTTTCACTTCTGAAGAATATCCGTTGAGGAACTGAATATCCGTTTATCCTTCATTTCTAATTCTGAAGAATACCCGTTGAGGAAAATGACACCGTTAGTTCATTTTCGTTTCTGAAGATTATCCGTTGAGGAAATGAATATCCGTTGCTTAATCCTTCATTTCCGAACCTGAGGAAACAACCGTTGAAAATGACTCCGTTAGTTCATTTTCGTTTCTGAAGATTATCCGTTGAGGAAATGAATATCCGTTGCTTAATCCTTCATTTCCGAACCTGAGGAAACAACCGTTGAAAATGACTCCGTTAGTTCATTTACGTTTCTGAAGATTATCCGTTGAGGAAATGAATATCCGTTGCTTAATCCTTCATTTCCGAACCTGAGGAAACAGCCGTTGAAAATGACTCCGTTAGTTCATTTTCGTTTCTGAAGATTATCCGTTGAGGAAATGAATATCCGTTGCTTAATCCTTCATTTCCGAACCTGAGGAAACAACCGTTGAAAATGACTCCGTTTGTTCATTTTCGTTTCTGAAGATTTGTCCGTTGAGGAAATGAATATCCGTTTGACTATCCTTTTTCATTTCCGTTTCTGAGGAAGCACCCGTTGAAAATGACGCTGTAAGTGCATTTTACGTTTCTGAAGATTTGTCCGTTGAGGAAATGAATATCCGTTTGACTATCCTTTTTCATTTCCGTTTCTGAGGAAGCACCCGTTGAAAATGACGCTGTAAGTGCATTTTACGTTTCTGAAGAATGTCCGTTAAGGAAATGACAGGATTATGCTTTACATATCTCTGGTGGTTATCTGACACAAAGTCACAAATAGACTCCTACGAATTAATTTCGGGACGAAATTTCCTAAAGTAGGGGAGACTGTGACACCTGTGTCACTGCGACCAGCAAACAAATACCAAATCAATGAAATATTGTATTTCATACTTGGGATTTGTAAAAATATGTGTATCGTTTACATATATCAATTCTTGTTCGATATCAAACTCTATATCGCTTTCTGGAAGGTTATACGCGCACTGATGCGTAAATATAACCAGTTTAATGCAACAAACACTCCGGAATAGTGACATATACTTAACATACCTTAAATAACCTTCATATAACTTAGAAATAAGTTTTGAAGGCTTTGGTATTGCAAAAACAAGTTAAATCGCTTACAGAGACTAAAGTTGACAAACTGCGAAAGTATGCCAATTTGAACTGTAACAGACATTCCGGAACATGACCATAAGTTAAAGAAACCTTAAATATCCTTTTCATAGCTTAGAAATAGGCTTTGAGGGGTTCGGTGTGCTAAAATAAACTTTTGGGTCATTCAGGGACTAAAAGCGTCAAAAAGTGCACAAGTTTGCATTTTCGCGCATAACTTACGTTCTGAATACATCCGGACATCCAAAAATTTATGTAAGCACTAAAATATTTTATTTTAGTGTTCGGCATAAGAAAAATCCATTCGTCGCGTCATTTGGATCGTTTTTCGCGCTTGTGCGCATTCCGTCGTAATTAAGCGAATATCGCGTTCGTACGGCCAAACGAACCAACATCCGACATATTTTTGAGCATGTTTCATGTCCACAATGTTTAGGCAACATTTTAGGGCCTTAAAGTTGGCTTTACGGGCCTTAGAAGTGTCGAAAATGGCTTAAACACGTGCAGGGACTGAAACTGCCATTTTGTAAACTTGTTTCTGATCTGTACAGGCCAGGCGGCCCGCGTGAGATCCTTGTGTCCTTTACGCGGCCCGCGTCCGACTCCCTGATCAGATTAGATCGAATAGTTAGCATGTTCCAGCTGTTTTAACCACAACCACACACTCACCACTTGCATATTCAGCTGATAAGGATTTTTTTTAGGCACCACAACTTTCCGACACTTGTACGGATACGATTAAGGCACGATATTCGACAAACGATCTTAACGGTTCGGGTATTCCTATAAATACCCAACCCATTTAACTTCAAAAACCACTAGAATCTGATCTTAAAGACTCTAAGTTGAAACCATTGTTTCATACCTGAGTTATTTCGATCTAGATTAGCATTCGGGGACCCTTCGTAAGTATTCTTTCGTTCTTTTCCTTATTTTATTGCTTTTCGAGTCAGAAAGTCAAACTTTGTTTGACTTTCAGCGTTGACCAGCTTATGGTCAATGCGAAGTTCGTTTGAACTTCGCAACGTGATTGTAATCACGATGGTTATAGTCCCTTGGGACTATGCCTACTGATTACCACGTTGTCTAGGGTCGTAGGGTAAGCGATCTGATAAATCGCTTATACCTTCGAACCCGACCCAGTTTGGTCGATCATTAGGATCCGACCAAATACATTAGGTGACCATAGTATATAGGGAATAACCTTCCGAGGTTATACCTTATGGTCACATCGTTTAAGTAGTTGTATGATAGGTAGTTTATATGCCTTAGGTAAATTACCAGAATACCCTTTTCATGTATAATTGGTAATTTAGCATATGTAACCTAAACTTTTGTCACGTAACTGATTATGTAACATGTTTAGGCATATAACACTTGTCATAGGACTAGTTAGGCATTCCGAACGCGTTTCACGCGAACGACGCGTTAAAGTAGCATAAGCTACCTAAAACGGGTCGTAATGGGTCGAAAACAATTATGTTAGGTTTCATTTAGTATGTAGGCTTTGTTAAACCATATTACACGAGTCTCCACACTCGTTTGGTTTACGAACCCTCATCCTACCCGATCTTCCGATATAGGTCCGGTTTATTAACATAGTTACCTATATTAGGTGCCGTTTGATATCCGCGATCTCTAGCATTATTTGGTTGTTACTCAAGGACTACTAAGCAATATCAAGTGAGTACATAGACCCCTCTTTTACTGTTTTCCAAACATTTTGGGGTGGAACACATGTGCCTACTTGTTACTTTCATGCTTTCCTGTTTTCACATCATATACCTGCTATGTTTGTTAGTACATTATAGTACATGATTTCATTACATTTCATGCTAGGTGTGCCCATTGTGTGCATTACTTAGTACATCGTTTTACATTACATTACATGCTATGTATGCCCATTGTGTGTGCATACTTAGTACATCGTTCTACATTACATTTCATACTACGTATGTCCATTGTGTGCATACTTAGTACATTGTTTTACATTGCCTTTCTGTTGCATATGCTTATCCAGCATATGAACACATTATACTACATATTGAACCGTTGTAATCATTTGACTATGTGAACCGTTGTAATCATTTGACTATGTGATCCGTTAATATCTGTGAACCGTTTGTATCTGTGAACCGTTTGTATCTGTGAACCGTTTGTATCTGTGAACCGTGTAAACCGTATTTGACTATACATGAACATTTCTACACTTGTTAAACATTTCATCTTGATAGTTTGGTTTGAGTAAGTGATTAAGTAACGAGGCGTGTGTAATATGATACAAGCATGGTGGATACGCCGCTGGTACTTCCTATATATAAGTGTTTGTATGCTATTACATATCGTAGCGTTATTTGAATCATTTCAGTTTATGACATATGACATTTTATACAAATAACATACTTTTCACAAGACATTGTTTTACAAACAACTTATCTTATACAAACTCATTTTTCATGGTTATTCATTTAACCATACATTATTCTCTTATTTATACATATCATCTGATCTTATCGTTTTTCAAATGATTTACAAGACAAAGCAAATTACAAGGTTCATGACTAAACATTTTCTCAAACATAAGTCATGAATCTTATTTTCACAAAACCTATGTATCTCACAGGCATTTTTATGCTGACGTACCTATTTTCACATGTGTTTTCAGGTGATGATGTATAGGACTTATCAAGACATATTTAGGCGGACCTGTGCCTTAGTGACTTAAAACGAGACAAGAATTAGCTACTTTATGTTATGTACTCTTTGGTGTAACAACTGTGCTTGTAATCATAGTGAACAGTTCTATTATCAATAAAACAATGTTATTTGATCTCAATGTTTGTTTGGTTGTGTTTTACATTTTTTCATGTTTTGACTTTTATGTAATTTCAAACTCTACATCGCTTTCTGGAGAGTTATACGCAAACTGCTGCGTAAACGTACTCAGTTTAATGCGACAAATACTCCGGAACATCAACATATACTCAACATACCTTAAATAACCTTTAAATAACTTAGAAATAAGTTTTGAAGGCATTGGTATGGCAAAAACAAGTTAATTCGCTTACAGGGACTAAACTTGACAAACTGCGAAAGTATGTCAATTTGAACTGTAACGAACATTCCGGAACATGACCATAAGTTAAACACACATTAAATATCCTTTACATAGCTTAGAAATAGGCTTTGAGAGGTTCGGTGTGCTAAAATAAACTTTTGGCTCATTCAGGGACTAAAAGTGTCAAAAAGTGCACAAGTTTGCATTTTCGCGCATAACTTACGTTCTGAATACATCTGGACATCCAAAAATTTATGTAAGCATGACTATATTATGCTTTAGTGTTTGGCTTGCCAAAAATCCATTCGTTGCGTCATTTGGATCGTTTTTCGCGCTTGTGCGCATTCCGTCGTAATTAAGCGAACATCGCGTTCGTACGACCAAACGAACTGACATCAGACATATTTTTGAACATGTTTCATGTCCACAATGTTTAGGCATCATTTTAGGGCCTTAAAGTTGGCTTTACGGGCCTTAGAAGTGCCGGAAATGGGCTGAATACACAACAGGGACCAAAACTGTAATTTCTGATCTGACATGGCCAGGCGGCCCGCCTCAGTTTCTGATCATTCTCACGCGGGCCGTGTCCGCCTCTCTGATCAGATTAGAACGAACAGTCAGCATGTTCCAGCTGTTTTAACCACAACCACAAGCTTACAACTTGCCTAATCAGCTGATAAGGATCATTTTAGGCTACCACAACTTTGCAACACTTGTACGGGTGGGATTAAGGCACGTTTTCCATGAAACGATCTTAACGGTTCTTCAAAAACTATAAATACCCCACCCCCATGCTTCATAATCACTAGAATTTTGATTTGAGAAACTCTAAGTTGAAACATTTGTTTCATACCTGAGATTTTTGAATCGAGATTAGCATTCGGGGACCCTTCGTAAGTATTCTTTCGTTCTTTTCCTTATTTTATTGCTTTTTGAGTCAGAAAGTCAAACTTTGTTTGACTTTCAGCGTTGACCAGCTTATGGTCAATGCGAAGTTCGTTTGAACTTCGCAACGTGATTGTAATCACGATGGTCATAGTCCCTTGGGACTATGCCTACTGATTACCACGTTGTCTAGGGTCGTAGGGTAAGCGATCTGATCAATCGCTTATACCTTCGAACCCGACCCAGTTTGGTCGATCATTAGGATCCGACCAAATACATTAGGTGACCATAGTGTAGGGAATAACCTTCCGAGGTTATACCTTATGGTCACATCGTTTAAGTAGTTGTATGATAGGTAGTTTATATGCCTTAGGTAAATTACCAGAAAACCCTTTTCATGTAGAATTGGTAATTAAGCATATGTAACCTAAACTTTTGTCACATAACTGATTATGCAACATGTTTAGGCATATAACACTTGTCATAGGACTAGTTAGGCGGTCCGAACGCGTTTCACGCGAACGACGCGTTAAAGTAGCATAAGCTTCCTAAACGGGTCGTAATGGGTTGTAAACAATTATGTTAGGTTTCATTTAGTATGTAGGCTTTGTTAAAACCAAATGACACGAGTCTCTACACTCGTTTGGTTTACGAACCCTCATGCTACCCGATCATCCGATTTAGGTCCGTTTTATTAACATAGTTACCTATATTAGGTGCCGTTTGATTCCGAGATCTTTACCATTGTTTGATTGTCACTCCAGGACTACTGAGTAATATCAAGTGAGTACATAGACCCCTCTTTTACTGTTTTCCAAACATTTTGGGGTGGAACACATGTGCCTACTTGTTACTTTCATGCTTTCCTGTTTTCACATCATATACCTGCTATGTTTGTTAGTACATTATAGTACATGATTTCATTACATTTCATGCTAGGTGTGCCCATTGTGTGCATTACTTAGTACATTGTTTTACATTACATTTCATGCTAGGTGTGCCCATTGTGTGCATTACTTAGTACATTGTTTTACATTACATTTCATGCTAGGTGTGCCCATTGTGTGCATTACTTAGTACATCGTTTTACATTACATTTTCACGCTACGTATGTTCATTTGATTACATACTTAGTGCATCACATGCTTACATTTTTGGTATGACATTTGGTTTGTTTACAATGGAACAATACATTCATTAACATTGATCATGCCATTCGTTAGTAGGTAGTGGTACCATAGGAATTGACAACTCCCGTTCCGGACATCCCAGGGAAAGGGGATGAAAGGAATGACCGAATTCGATATACATAATTTAGATAAACCTTTAATTTGTTTAAGGGTTTATCGCCACAGTCTCAAGGCTTGGATGTATGCATTTTAACAATACCGCATAAATGTTTGTATCAGTATAGCATGCATTTGTTACACAAAACATAACTTTGATTTAAACTATGTTTTACTTCAATACCTTGTTTTGTGCATTTTACATATGGTTTAGTTGATATATTTCACTACCATACATGACATTTTGGTTACACATTACATGATCTACATTGAACATAAACATTTTGACATTGATATACACATTTGGTGGTTTACATTGGACATAGACATTTTGATATGGTTTACACAATAACACTTGACAATTGGTTTGTACATGAACAAGTTACATTGGTGGTTGTTTGGGTAAGTGATTTGAGTAACGAGGCGTGTGTAATATGATACAAACATGGTGGATACGCCGCTGGTACTTCCTATATATAAGTGTTTGTATAATATTACATAGCGTAACGTTATTTGAATCATTTCAGTTTGATACATATAACATTTTATACAAATAACATACTTTTCATAAGACATTGTTTTACAACCAACTTATCTTATACAAACTCATTTTACATGGTTATTCATTTAACCTTACATTTAATTATACATATCAACTGATCTGATCGTTTTTCGAATGATTTATAAGACAAAGCAAATTACAAGGTTCATGACTAAACATTTTCTCAAATACAAGTCATGAATCCTATTTTTCACAAACTTATGTATCTCACAGTCATTTTTATGCTGACGTACCTATTTTCACATGTGTTTTCAGGAGCTTTTCCGTAGGATGTTGATCACGATACTAGGGCGGACCTGTGCCTTAGAGACTAAAAACGAAGATAGACTTGTTTAATTATGTTATAAACTCTTTTGTTTACTGTTCAAGACAATGTAACACCCTTGTTTAATAAATAAAATACAACTTTGAATACCATGGTTATGAAACAATTAATTCTGTTACAACACTCCCCGACGTTTCCGCCACGTTTTGTATGTTACACGTGGTCGGGGTGTGACAGAAGAGTTGGTATCAGAGCCAATGGTTATAGGGAATTAGGTTATTAGTAATGCTTTGACCTAGACTATAACTTTTCTAGGACCCTAACACAAGTTATCTTGTGTTTAGATCTTAAAACATGTACATCACCTATCCTTAGGTGATTAACAAAACAAGAACCAAAATTTTTCCGAAACGATTTTTGAAAAACAATCATCTGTTTTTGAATAATTTATTACAAGGTTTTGAACCCTCTATTGTAAGGTTTTGAACCCTCTTTTATATGGTTTTGAACCCTTTTCAGTTTGATTAAATTTTTGGCCTTGTGCCTTCAAATTTTCAAAAATCTCGACAAGGTTTTGGGTTTTAAATAATGTGAACACGTGCAAACTGGAAGGGTGAATGCCTGTATTCTGAGTTTTCTGTCTAGGCAAGCACTTCGTATACATCTCAACCAGACGCGAGACCAGTTGTGCTTACCTGGGAATTCTTGGGATGAGTGTTCACTTATAGGCGAGCATGTCTTCATTATACATTATTTTTGACCCATTTACTTTGATTAGTCACTGTGTGTCGTTTGTTTGCTTTGTGATACGGACGAATGACCACCATCTATGCTGTTTGCAATTCTTGTTTTTATCATCTCATTCTTTTCATCCAATCATCTCACTCGTTTCTTTTCATGTTTTCCTCTTTTAGAATGCCTCCTCGACGCGAGAACCAGATAGCAACTGCCGAACTGGCAGAAATTATTGCACAGCAGATGGCTGCTCAGTTTCCAAACCTCTTTGCTCAATGGAACCAAGCCAACAACAACAACAATGTTCCATGCAAATACAAGGATTTTAACCAGGCTAAACCACTCAAGTTTAGTGGTTCTGAGGGAGCGACTGGGCTTCTTCAGTGGTTCGAGAGCATTGAGAATACTTTTCGCCACGTGCAGTGTCCGGATAATCGCAAGGTCGAGTTTTCTTCGAGCATATTTCAGAAGAGGGCTTTGACATGGTGGAACGGGGTTATGAGAGACAGAGGTGCAGAAGTTGCTCTCGCACAGACTTGGGCTGAACTTAGAGCCCTTATGATGAGGGAGTTCTGTCCTCGTCATGAGCAGCGAGCTTTGGAGAAGGAATTTGATGATTTAAAGCAAGATAGTGGTGAGCACAGGGCTTATACTGATCGGTTTGAAGAGTTGAGTCTGCTTTGCCCAACTATGGTTACCCCACTCGACAAGGCTATCGAAAGATACATCGACGGCCTACCTGACTCGGTACAAGACATCCTTACTGGTAGTAACCCTACCACACTCCGTCAGGCAATCGAGTTATCAGCGACACTGACTGAGTCGCAGATCCGGAAGAACAAGTTACACAGGAAGGGTGACAAGGGCAAGAAACAGTCGGCTGACAAGGGTGATAGCAAGAAAGGTCAAAACAAGAATGGAAAGGACTCTGGTCCTTTGAAGAGGTCAAGGAAGCGTAAGGCTTCCCAAAATTTTGCTGTCACTGCCCAAGCTAATCAGGCAGCTCCCAACCAACCCGCACAGCCTTCAGCAAAGAAACCCTATTCAGGGAATGCACCTTTGTGCAATAGATGCAACAGTCACCATCAGCCGCAACATCAGTGCCGTTTCTGTACTAGCTGTGGGAAGTCAGGTCATCTTGCCGATGTTTGTCGGTTTGCTCAGAATCGCGCAGTTCAGAACCCGGCTCAACAAGTTGCTCAACCTCCTGCTCCGCAACAGGGTCAAGCTGCACGACCATATTACCCACCGGGTGCCTGTTATAATTGTGGGGATCTGACCCACTACAGGAACCGGTGCCCAAGACTAACCAACCAGAACCAGAACCAGAATCAGGCTCCGGCTCGAGGCCGAGCCTTTAACATGAATGCCCAAGAGGCGCAGGCGGATGATAATGTGGTGAACGGTACGTTCTTTATTAATAATCAGCCTGCATCTGTTCTTTTCGATTCTGGTGCCGACAAGAGTTTTGTGTCATTGTCTTTGGAGCCAATGCTTCGAGTGTCTAGAACGAAAGTAAGTAAATCTTTGACAGTAGAAGTTGCTAGCGGTGAACCAATTATTCTTAATTCTGTTCTACGCAACTGCCAGTTGAACCTAAACGATCATCTTTTTCCTATCGACCTCACGCCAATGCAACTTGGAAGCTTTGATGTCATTGTGGGTATGGATTGGTTATCCAAGCATCACGCGGAGGTAGTTTGTTTCGAGAAGATCGTTCGTGTGCCGCTTTCAACAGGCGAGATCCTACAGGTGCAAGGTGAGAAACCTACCGGTGGTCTCAAGCTCATGTCTTGCTTTAAAGCTCGGAAATATCTGCGGAAGAACTATGTGGCTTTCTTAGCACATGTTACAGAAGATAAAGGCAAGGGTAAGTCTTTTTCAGATATTCCTGTCGTTCGGGATTATTCTGAAGTTTTCCCTGAAGATTTACCTGGTCTACCTCCAGCACGCCAAGTCGAGTTCCGCATTGATCTCGTACCTGGAGCAAATCCTATTGCCAGAGCTCCATATCGTCTTGCACCGTCTGAGATGCAAGAGTTATCTAAACAGCTTCAGGAGGTCTCTGACAAAGGCTTTATCCGTCCTAGCTTTTCACCCTGGGGTGCTCCCGTTCTTTTTGTCAAGAAGAAGGATGGATCCTTTAGGATGTGTATCGATTATCGTGAGCTTAACAAGCTTACCATCAAGAATCGATATCCCCTACCTCGCATTGATGATCTCTTTGATCAGTTACAGGGCGCTTCTTATTTCTCGAAGATTGATCTGCAATCTGGATATCATCAACTTCGTGTGCAAGAAGAAGATATTCCCAAGACAACGTTCTGTACTCGTTATGGGCATTATGAATTCACAGTCATGCCATTCGGTTTGACTAATGCTCCTGCTGTTTTCATGGACTTAATGAATAGGGTCTGCAAACCTTATTTGGATCAGTTCGTCATTGTTTTTATTGACGACATCTTGATTTACTCTAAGACACGAGCTGATCACGAGCAGCATCTTCGTCTTACTCTGGAACTCCTGAAGAAAGAACAACTTTTCGCCAAATTCTCCATGTGCGAATTTTGGCTTAAAGAAGTTCAATTTTTGGGACATATTATCAACGAACGAGGTATTCAGGTAGATCCCTCCAAGATCAGTGCGATTAAGGATTGGGATACACCTACTACTCCTACAGAAGTTACTTCTTTTCTTGGTCTAGCGGGTTATTACCGCCGCTTCATTGAAAACTTCTCAAAGATTGCAGTTCCTCTAACTGCTCTAACTCAGAAGAACAAACCCTTTGATTGGGGATTCAAACAAGAGAAAGCTTTTCAACGCTTGAAGCAGAAGCTTTGCGATGCGCCTGTTCTATCATTGCTTGAGGGTGATGATGATTTTGTCGTGTATTGTGATGCATCGAAATTAGGCCTTGGTTGTGTTCTGATGCAAAGGAACAAAGTCATAGCATATGCATCGAGGCAATTGAAGATACATGAGAAGAACTACACCACTCATGATCTTGAGTTGGGTGCAGTTGTCTTTGCTCTCAAGATCTGGAGACACTATTTGTATGGTACAAAATGTGTGGTTTTCACAGACCACAAAAGTCTTCAGCATATCTTCAATCAGAAAGAACTCAACATGAGGCAACGACGTTGGGTCGAACTTTTAAACGACTATGACTGTGAAATTCGCTACCATCCTGGTAAGGCGAATGTCGTGGCCGATGCATTGAGTCGTAAGGAACGTACTAAGCTTCATTGTGTACGTGTTCAATCTGTTATTCAAGCTCGATCCGATATCCAAGCCCGCATTTCTCAGGCTCAACAATCTTGTGTTTCACAAGGATTGATGGATAAGGAATTTCCTTATCACATAACACCTGCTCTGGAACTGAAGGATAATGGATCGTATTACTTCATTGACCGTTTGTGGGTCCCAAGCCAGGATGACCTTCGTACCTTGCTTATGGATGAATCCCATAAGTCTCGTTATTCTATTCATCCGGGTTCAGATAAGATGTATAAGGATCTTCGTACTCACTATTGGTGGCCTGGTATGAAGAAAGACATTGCCTTATACGTATCAAAATGCCTTACTTGTCTTAAGGTTAAGGCTGAACATCAGCGTCCTTCGGGTTTATTGGTGCAACCAGAGATCCCAGTTTGGAAATGGGAAAACATTACTATGGATCTCATTACCAAACTTCCACGCACAAAGAAAGGTCATGATGCCATCTGGGTAGTCGTTGATCGTCTTACTAAGTCAGCGCATTTCTTGCCAATCCGTGAGGATTTTCCTGCTGACAGACTTGCTCAAATCTATGTGGATGAAATTGTAGCTCGACATGGTGTTCCTTTGAACATCATTTCTGACAGAGATGCTCGTTTCACTTCTCATTTTGGGAGAACCATGCAATCTGCTATGGGGACCCAACTTAATCTGAGCACAGCTTATCATCCGCAAACGGATGGTCAATCTGAGAGAACAATCCAGACTCTGGAGGATATGCTAAGAGCTTGTGTGATCGATTTTGGTGGTAGTTGGGATTCACATCTTAAGTTGATTGAATTCTCCTACAACAACAGTTATCACACCAGCATCAAAATGGCTCCTTTCGAGGCTCTCTATGGTCGAAAATGTCGTTCACCAGTCTGCTGGAATGAGATTGGTGAGGCTCAACTTACTGGACCTGCCCTTATTTTAGAGACAACTGACAAGGTCAAGAAAGTTCGCGATAACCTTCAGACAGCTATGAGCCGTCAAAAGAGTTACGCGGATCCAAAACGCAAACCCTTGGAATTTCAAGTCGGTGATCGAGTATTACTTAAGGTCTCACCTTGGAAAGGTGTGATCAGATTTGGAAAGAAAGGAAAACTTGTACCTAGATATGTTGGACCATTCAAGATCGTTGAAAGAATCGGCAAGGTAGCCTACAGACTAGAGTTACCTCCTGAACTTGGAAATGTTCATCCAACTTTTCACGTGTCCAATCTCAAGAGGTGTTTAGCTGATGAGAACCTCCACATACCGCTTGACGAAATTCATGTTGGCAAAACACTGAAATTTGTTGAGAAACCTGTGGAAATCATGGAACGTGAAGTCAAGTGGCTTAAACGCAAGCGCATTCCTTTGGTCAAAGTTCGCTGGGAAGCTAAACGTGGACCTGAGTTTACTTGGGAATGCGAAGGTCAAATGAAGGCGAAATATCCACATCTTTTTCCTCGAGTTTCCTCTAAATAAATTTCGGGACGAAATTTCCACAAGTAGGGGAGACTGTAACAACTGTGCTTGTAATCATAGTGAACAGTTCTATTATCAATAAAACAATGTTATTTGATCTCAATGTTTGTTTGGTTGTGTTTTACATTTTTTCATGTTTTGACTTTTATGTAATTTCAAACTCTACATCGCTTTCTGGAGAGTTATACGCAAACTGGTGCGTAAACGTACTCAGTTTAATGCGACAAATACTCCGGAACATCAACATATACTCAACATACCTTAAATAACCTTTAAATAACTTAGAAATAAGTTTTGAAGGCATTGGTATGGCAAAAACAAGTTAATTCGCTTACAGGGACTAAACTTGACAAACTGCGAAAGTATGTCAATTTGAACTGTAACGAACATTCCGGAACATGACCATAAGTTAAACACACCTTAAATATCCTTTACATAGCTTAGAAATAGGCTTTGAGAGGTTCGGTGTGCTAAAATAAACTTTTGGCTCATTCAGGGACTAAAAGTGTCAAAAAGTGCACAAGTTTGCATTTTCGCGCATAACTTACGTTCTGAATACATCTGGACATCCAAAAATTTATGTAAGCATGACTATATTATGCTTTAGTGTTTGGCTTGCCAAAAATCCATTCGTTGCGTCATTTGGATCGTTTTTCGCACTTGTGCGCATTCCGTCGTAATTAAGCGAACATCGCGTTCGTATGACCAAACGAACTGACATCAGACATATTTTTGAACATGTTTCATGTCCACAATGTTTAGGCATCATTTTAGGGCCTTAAAGTTGGCTTTACGGGCCTTAGAAGTGCCGGAAATGGGCTGAATACACAACAGGGACCAAAACTGTAATTTCTGATCTGACATGGCCAGGCGGCCCGCCTCAGTTTCTGATCATTCTCACGCGGGCCGCGTCCGCCTCTCTGATCAGATTAGAACGAACAGTCAGCATGTTCCAGTTGTTTTAACCACAACCACAAGCTTACAACTTGCCTAATCAGCTGATAAGGATCATTTTAGGCTACCACAACTTTGCAACACTTGTACGGGTGGGATTAAGGCACGTTTTCCATGAAACGATCTTAACGGTTCTTCAAAAACTATAAATACCCCACCCCCATGCTTCATAATCACTAGAATTCTGATTTGAGAAACTCTAAGTTGAAACGTTTGTTTCATACCTGAGATTTTTGAATCGAGATTAGCATTCGGGGACCCTTCGTAAGTATTCTTTCGTTCTTTTCCTTATTTTATTGCTTTTCGAGTCAGAAAGTCAAACTTTGTTTGACTTTCAGCGTTGACCAGCTTATGGTCAATGCGAAGTTCGTTTGAACTTCGCAACGTGATTGTAATCACGATGGTCATAGTCCCTTGGGACTATGCCTACTGATTACCACGTCGTCTAGGGTCGTAGGGTAAGCGATCTGATCAATCGCTTATACCTTCGAACCCGACCCATTTTGGTCGATCATTAGGATCCGACCAAATACATTAGGTGACCATAGTGTAGGGAATAACCTTCCGAGGTTATACCTTATGGTCACATCGTTTAAGTAGTTGTATGATAGGTAGTTTATATGCCTTAGGTAAATTACCAGAATACCCTTTTCATGTAGAATTGGTAATTAAGCATATGTAACCTAAACTTTTGTCACATAACTGATTATGCAACATGTTTAGGCATATAACACTTGTCATAGGACTAGTTAGGCGGTCCGAATGCGTTTCACGCGAACGACGCGTTAAAGTAGCATAAGCTTCCTAAACGGGTCGTAATGGGTCGTAAACAATTATGTTAGGTTTCATTTAGTATGTAGGCTTTGTTAAAACCAAATGACACGAGTCTCTACACTCGTTTGGTTTACGAACCCTCATGCTACCCGATCATCCGATTTAGGTCTGGTTTATTAACATAGTTACCTATATTAGGTGCCGTTTGATTCCGAGATCTTTACCATTGTTTGATTGTCACTCCAGGACTACTGAGTAATATCAAGTGAGTACATAGACCCCTCTTTTACTGTTTTCCAAACATTTTGGGGTGGAACACATGTGCCTACTTGTTACTTTCATGCTTTCCTGTTTTCACTTCATATACCTGCTATGTTTGTTAGTACATTATAGTACATGATTTCATTACATTTCATGCTAGGTGTGCCCATTGTGTGCATTACTTAGTACATTGTTTTACATTACATTTCATGCTAGGTGTGCCCATTGTGTGCATTACTTAGTACATTGTTTTACATTACATTTCATGCTAGGTGTGCCCATTGTGTGCATTACTTGGTACATCGTTTTACATTACATTTCATGCTAGGTGTGCCCATTGTGTGCATTACTTAGTACATCGTTTTACATTACATTTTCACGCTACGTATGTTCATTTGATTACATACTTAGTGCATCACATGCTTACATTTTTGGTATGACATTTGGTTTGTTTACAATGGAACAATACATTCATTAACATTGATCATGCCATTCGTTAGTAGGTAGTGGTACCATAGGAATTGACAACTCCCGTTCCGGACATCCCAGGGAAAGGGGATGAAAGGAATGACCGAATTCGATATACATAATTTAGATAAACCTTTAATTTGTTTAAGGGTTTATCGCCACAGTCTCAAGGCTTGGATGTATGCATTTTAACAATACCGCATAAATGTTTGTATCAGTATAGCATGCATTTGTTACACAAAACATAACTTTGATTTAAACTATGTTTTACTTCAATACCTTGTTTTGTGCATTTTACATATGGTTTAGTTGATATATTTCACTACCATACATGACATTTTGGTTACACATTACATGATCTACATTGAACATAAACATTTTGACATTGATATACACATTTGGTGGTTTACATTGGACATAGACATTTTGATATGGTTTACACAATAACACTTGACAATTGGTTTGTACATGAACAAGTTACATTGGTGGTTGTTTGGGTAAGTGATTTGAGTAACGAGGCGTGTGTAATATGATACAAACATGGTGGATACGCCGCTGGTACTTCCTATATATAAGTGTTTGTATAATATTACATAGCGTAACGTTATTTGAATCATTTCAGTTTGATACATATAACATTTTATACAAATAACATACTTTTCATAAGACATTGTTTTACAACCAACTTATCTTATACAAACTCATTTTACATGGTTATTCATTTAACCTTACATTTAATTATACATATCAACTGATCTGATCGTTTTTCGAATGATTTATAAGACAAAGCAAATTACAAGGTTCATGACTAAACATTTTCTCAAATACAAGTCATGAATCCTATTTTTCACAAACTTATGTATCTCACAGGCATTTTTATGCTGACGTACCTATTTTCACATGTGTTTTCAGGAGCTTTTCCGTAGGATGTTGATCACGATACTAGGGCGGACCTGTGCCTTAGAGACTAAAAACGAAGATAGACTTGTTTAATTATGTTATAAACTCTTTTGTTTACTGTTCAAGACAATGTAACACCCTTGTTTAATAAATAAAATACAACTTTGAATACCATGGTTATGAAACAATTAATTCAGTTACAACACTCCCCGACGTTTCCGCCACGTTTTGTATGTTACACGTGGTCGGGGTGTGACATTTGGTTCTTGTATAAAACAATGTAATCTTTCATATTTGATTAATAAAACGAAACTTAAATTGCCATGGATTTGAAACAATTAATTCTGTTACAACACTCCCCGACGTTTCCGCCACGTTTTGTATGTTCTACGTGGTCGGGGTATGACACATGGTCATCATACATGTCAGGTTCAAACCAAGCAATGCACGTATGTTTTCTACACGTATACTAGCACGTTGCATACAGGTATTATTCATGGCATACACGTATAAACATGGCGGTTTACAATAATACCCACGAATTGAACAGTAACATGTATATTAGTAAACAAAGCCCATAAGTCCGGCCCAATTACCTAAGCCCGTAACGATGCAAGTCCAATAGTGCAGCCCAAACAGTTGGGCTCGTAATAGCACGCAAGTCCAAGACAGTGCACGTGTGTATGGTCTCGAGTCGAGACTAGAGATCTCGAGTCGAGACTGTGCGGTCTCGAGTTGTACCCATGAGTTCTCGAGTCGCAAACGTGGAGGTCTCGGGTCATGTCTCGAGTCGCAACAAGACTCGCAACCCTGTTCTCGAGTTATGCTGTTTTTTTGTTGATGTGGTGTGGTCTCGAGTCGAGACTAGAGGTTCTCGACTCGCAACCTATGTCGCAACCGTGGGTCTCGAGTTGTCATGTGGTGATCTCGAGTCGAGACTGAAGATCTCGGCTGGAACATCTGCTGATTTCCGACATTGTACTAGCCAATGGGATTTTGATTTCATGCACAGTGTGTACTATCCATACAAACATGTTTCTTTGTCTAACACTAACCGAAAATGGATCAAACACCTCAATTTCAAATATTCAAGGCACATTCATAGCACATTCATGTTGTTCATCATATATTCAACTAGTTCTTCATTTTAGGGTTTTCATTTTACAACATGCTTCATCAATAAAGTTTATCCTAGCATGAACTCAAGTTGATAACATCATCGGTTCCTACATCTAGCACATTCAAACAATGTAATAACATGCTTAAATAAGATTTATCATCCACATGCTAATCCAATTTCATGAACACAAACCCCCTTATTTATACATAACATAACTAACCCATTCGGATTCAAACCCATATAGAACCGATTACTAATATTTCATCATCACATAACAACGATCTTAGCACCGATTATTCAAGGAGTATATATTTATCATGTCTAAAACTTAACAAGCAAACATATTATCAAACAACTTCATCCTACATCAACATCAACCGAAACATCACACAATACATAGCATGAATCACTAACCGGTTAGGTTCTCTAGGTGTGAGGGTGTGAAGAAGTCGATGAATAAGCTTCCAAAGGAGGTCCTAAGCTTGAACCGAGAGCCCTTTGTTGTCACTGGTTGAATCCGAAAGGAGAGGAGGGAAGACTTGTGCTCCTAGGGTTTTAGTGAGAGAGAATGTAGGAGAGTATGTGTGAGGGTGAGTGTGGGTTGTCCAAAGAATGGCAAAGTTGGCTAGGAGTATGAGATATATACTTGCTCTAAGTTGGTTCACCCTAGTGGGTTTTCGAGTGGGGGTGAAGAGGAGCATGGCCCAACCGGCCCAATAGTTACACTATTCACTCGAGACCAAGGGGTCTCGAGTCGGGTTCATAGTTCTCGGCTCATTTATACATATATACATACTATACATACAAGCACAACACATAATCACATAAATTTACTTATATCGTTCATTAAACCCACAAGTTAATTAGTCACATATGTTCAAACATGTTACACCGAGACATAAGGAAAGGTTCTAAATTTCGAGTTGTCACATTCTATGTACTCACTTGAGATTGCTTAGTAGTCCTTGAGTAATAACCAAACAATGCTAGAGATCACGGATATCAAACGGCACCTAATATAGGTAACTATGTTAATATACCGGACCTAAATCGGAAGATTGGATAGATTGAGGGTTCGTAAACCAAATGAGTATGAGAACTCATGTAATATGGTTTAACAAAACCTACATACTACAATGAAACCTAACCTAAGTGCTTACGACCCATTACGACCCGTTTAGGTAGCTTATGCTACTTTAACGCGTCGTTCGCGTAAAACGCGTTCGGAATGCCTAACTAGTCCTATGATAAGTAAACTATGCCTTAACTTGTCTAATATTGTTGCCAAATCAGTTTAGATGTCAAAAGTTATGTTACATATGCTTAAAATGAATTTTGGCGTAAAAAAAGCATTTTGGTAATTTACCTAAGGCATATAAACTACCTATCATACAACTACTTAACGAAGCGACCATAAGGTATAACCTCGGAAGGTTATTCCCTATATACTATGGTCACCTAATGTGTTTGGTCGGATCCTAATGATCGACCAAACGGGTCGGGTTTGAAAGTATAAGCGATTGTTTAGATCGCTTACCTTACGACCCTATATAAGCACTAAACTAAAAGTGACGAGCTAAGCATGTTAAAACATGCTTAACTAAGTTTAGAAAACAGGTTTGGTATCAAAACAAACAGTTTTGATACCTAAAAGTATTGGTTACAAAATACGCAATAACACGCATTTTGGCCGAAACTACGACTCATCACTGAGCCTAGATAACGTGGTAATCAGTAGGTATAGTCACTAGGGACTATAACCATCGTGATTACACTCGCGTTATAAAGTTCAAACGAACTTCGCATTGACCATAAACTGGTCAATGCAGAAAGTCAAACAAAGTTTGACTTTTAACGCTAAAACGCATAAAAGAACGAAGGAACACTTACAAAGGGTCCCCGCAAGCTAATCTCGATCCAAATAACTCAGGTATGAAGCAAGGGCTTCAACTTAGAGAACTTTTGATCAGATTTGTGAGGAATGAGGTGAAAATGTGGTGGGTATTTATAGGAAATGGACCACCGTTAGGATCGTTTATCAAATAACGTGCTTCAATCTCAGCCTTACACTTGTTGGAATGTTATTGTAACTCAATTTGCCCCCCACCATCAGAGATTAACATGTGGCATTGGCCTTTGGGGGGGTTAAAAGGCTGTTAACAACTGTTAAAATGGCTTTTGCTGATCAGAAGGGGCCTCGCGTGACGCCAAGGGGGCTAGGTGTCACGCTAAGGTCCTTCTGATCAGAAATCAGTTTCCAAAGTTTCCAATTCAGTCCCCGTTGTGTATTAAGGCCATTTCCGACATGTTTAAGGCTCGTTAAGCCATTTTCAAGGCCCTAAAATGATGCCTAAACATTGTGGACATGAAACATGCTCAAAAATATCCCGGATGTCGGTTCGTTTGGTCGTTCGATCGCGATGTTCGCTTAATTACGATGGAATGCGCATAAGCGCGAAAAACGATCCAAATTGCGCGACGAATGGATTTTTCTCATGCCAAACACTAAAATAAAATATTTTAGTGCTTACATAAATTTTTGGAGGTCCGGATGTATTCAGAACGCAAGATATGCGCGAAAGTGCAAACTTGTGCACTTTTTGCGCTTTTAGTCCCTGAATGACTCAAAGTTTATTTTAGCACACCGAACCTCTCAAAGCCTATTTCTAAGCTATGTAAAGGATATTTGTGGTATTTTTAACTCATGGTCATGTTCCGGAATGTCTGTTACAGTTCAAATCGGCATACTTTCGCAGTTTGTCGAATTTAGTCCCTGTAAGCGATTTAACTTGATTTTGCCATACCAAAGCCTTCAAAACTTATTTCTAAGTTATGTAAAGGTTATTTAAGGTATGTGAAGCCTATTTCACTCTCCAAGAGTGTTCTTTGCATTAAACTGGTTATATTTACGCATCAGTGCGCGTATAACCTTCCAGAAAGCGATTTAGAGCCCGAAATCGAACAAGAATTGATATGTGCAAATGATACACATATTTGTACAAATCCCAAGTATGAAATACAATATTTCATTGGTTTGGTATTTTTTTGATGGTCGCAGTGACCCAGGTGTCACATATTAGACTTGCTAAGGCATATAATACTTGTCATAGAACTAGTTAGGCGGTCTGAACGCGTTTTACGTGAACGATGCGTTAAAGTAGCTTAAGCTACCTAAACAAGTCGTAATGGGTCGTAAGCACTTAGGATAGGTTCCGATTTAGAATGTAGGCTTTGTTAAACCATATTACATGAGTTCCTATACTCATTTGGTTTACGAAACCTCATTTTATCCGATCTTCCGATTTAGGTCCGGTTTATTAACGTAGTTACCTATATTAGGTATCGATTGATTCCGTGATCCTTCTAGCTTTGTTTGGTTGTTATTACAAGACTTCTAAGCATTATCAAGTGAGTACATAGTCCCCTCTTTTACTGTTTTCAAATACTTTGGGGTGATACACATGTGCCTACTTGTTACTTTCGTGCTTTTCAAGTTTTCATGACATATACTTGCTATGTTTATTAGGACGCATATAGTACATGATTTCATTTATGCTTTGCTATGTATGTTGATTAAGCATGCTAGTGCATAGATTTCATAAACACATTTGTTTCATATGTTTAAATCAGCATATATACACATTGATTTACATTACATTCTTTTGCTATGTATGTTCATTTAGCATACTTAGTACATTGTTTACACATAACATGCTTACATTTGGTATGACATTTGGTTTGTTTAACGGGACAAAAATACGTTCATTAACATTGATCACGTCGCTCGGTAGTATGTAGTGGTACCATAGGACTTGACAAATCCCGTTCCTGGCTTCCTAGGTTTATTTGGAAGTAGGGAATGACTGAATCCGATATACATAATTTTGATAAACCTTTAATTTGTTTAAGGGTTTATCTCCACAGTCGCAAGGCTTGAATGTATGCGTTTAACATTACCACATAAGTGTTTGTATCAGTAAAGCATGGATTTGCAAAACATAACTTTTGACTTAAACTATGATTTATATCAAATACATTGTTTTGTATATTTTACCTATGGAGTTGAGTAATTCTATTATTCACCATACATTTCATTTGATTATACATAAACATCATACATATGGTTTGAGTAGTTACTTTTTACTTACCATACATAACATTTGATTATACAAGACATGATTTACATTCGACATTAGACATTATCACTTTGACATTTGTTTAAACTAGACAATTTGGTTGATTTTTTATAAGTGATTTATATAACATCGCGACGTGTAATATAATAAAAGCATGGTGGATACGCCGCTGGTACTTCCTGTATATAAGTGCTTTTATGATATTACATATCGTGGCGTTACTTAAATCATTTCAATAAAGACATGATATATTTTATTCAAACGACATATCTTTTTTTTTACAAGATATTATTTTACAAACAACATAACTTATACAAATTCATTATTTCTTGGTTATTTATTTAACCAAGCAGTATTCTTTTATATATCATCTGATTTTCTTATCGCTTTATGTATGATTTATAAAAGAAAACATTTTCCTAAGATTTATGACTAACTTTTTGTTAAACATTTCTTTCAACTACAAGTCATGAATCCTTAATCAATAAACCTCACATGTATTTTTATGCTGACGTACCTATTTTCACATGTGTTTTCAGGAGCTGATGCATAGGGTTGATCAAGATATACTTAGGCGGACTTGGGCCTTAGTGACATAAAATGAAGCAAGAATAGTTTAATTATGTTATGTACTCTTTGTTTCCTTTGTTTTAAGACAATGTAATCCTTTTTATTTCAAATAAAATGAAACTTTACATACCATGGTTGTGAAACAATAATTCTGCCACTCCACTCCCCGATGTTTCCGCCGCGGTTTGTTGTTTTACGTGGTCGGGTGTGACACCCATACACTTGTTATGTGACTTTACGACAAACGTTAGGGATCAATGGGTTGCATGATTAACGGTTACGACTCGTATAAGGACGTGTGTCTTACTTGTATACTACTTGTGTAACGTGTATGTTGGATTCGTGATATATGTGAGCCTTATACTGACTATTCTTGGTAACCACGGTAGGGTATGGTTGACCAACTTGGAATGGGTAATATAATATACCGAGCAATCTAAGGTGAGTTCACTTCTCTTGAGCATGCGTCCCGGTGGGTGGGACAGTCAAATGGGTATTCCTGAGAGGAATAAGTCTTTGGGTAAATCAAATGGTTATTCCTGAGAGGAATAAGTCTTTCTGTGTAAAAACTGGGATGTTGGATAATACACTCATTTCCTATCACCTTAAGTCCCATCTTATACCGAATAGTTACCTGAGAGGTAACTAGGTATTAGTTGATAGCGTTATTAGGCTTGGCAACCTCACACCGTACCTGAGAGGACGGGCGTGAACTAATGACCTTAATCATGACCAATGCTTAGATAGGGGGCATTGGGGACGGGCAAAATAATCAGGAGCCATCTTGTACGGTACTCGAGTTATTATCAACATTACTTTCGGAATTGTTATTAAGCTGGAATAAAAACTTGGTAACCAAACGTTTTCATAAACTGTGAACTCACCAGCGTTGTCTGATACACTTGTTTGCATGCTCGCAGTTATAGATATGTGGAACGTCGAACTTGCTGTCTGGGAAGCTGGAGTGGTCATGGGTCGAGACACATTGTCACACCCCCAAAATACCACATGCTGGAAACTCCACGAGGCGTGTGACGTACCAGGATCTAGCCACCAATCACATTGAACTCATAACTATATTTAAATAAAAACTTTCATTCATTATCATAAAGTGTTACAAACTTTAAATGTAATTCAATGTATACAGCGGAAGCATAAGGCGTTTGTTAAGTGATTCATAAACCACATGTACGAAAACCATTAGACTTGTCTTGCGATCTCATGTATCTCGACCCATGACCACTCTAGCCTTCCAGACAGCAAGCTCCAAATGATATAACCCTATGGACCTGCAAGCATGCAGACAAGTGTGTCAGACGACGCTGGTGAGTTCAAAGTTTGTTAACGTGTTTAGTTACCAGTTACCAGATTAAAACGTTTCACAGATTCGATGTTGTTAATCACACGCTTACCGCTGATGGCTCCAGATTATTTGCCCTAAACCACAATGCCTCTATCAAAGCAATGGTCAAGATGGGCGTCATTAGTTCACTCCCGACCTCCTCGGTGCGGTGTGAGGGTGCCAAACCTAAATAGCGCTATTAACTAATACCCTGTTGCCTTCCCGGCAACAATCGGTAGGAGGGACTTGAGTGATAGATATATGTGTATTAACCAAGAACCCAGGTTTAACATTCCAGTCAGACCCATTTAACCGACATTCCTCCCCGGAACGTTTGCCAGAAGTCCCTCCCCGGGACGCATGCTTGGAAAAAGAGCAGTGAACTCACCTTAGATTGCTCGGTAAGATTAGTTACGTGTTTACAGTTGATCATTCGAACCCTAATATCATTTCCAGTAACAGTCAGTTTTATAGCACTTAATCATACATTATTTATATATATTACACATGAAACCCACACATAATGTCATGCAAAGTGTAATAGTTGGTCATGCAATTCAACAATCGATACCATACATCATATAATCACAGAGTGGGTGTTTGGATCTCACACCAGCTTGTTTACACAATCATCTGACTTTATCATATCACCATTTACAACATTACTCATTCACCTGTGTGTGTTCTATTCCAATTGAAGCCTAGCCCAAATGGGTACACGTAACATTCTGCCCATAGTTAAAAGCCCATGACTTTACCAGATTCAACAATTTAACTGAATCGTGCAGCCCACTTAACATACCAGCCCAAAGGTGTGATTGTGTGTGATCCGATTAATATGCTGTTTGTTCCAAATAGTTAATCCCTTATCATAATCTAAACCAATCGGTTCCATTTATCCACTATATATACATTATCATAGAACGGCATTACAGTTAACATAACAATTAACATCATCAGAGTTCGAACTGGATCAACTAACATTATACCACACACAAAACCGTTTCTATACATCCTTACAATGAAATTCATGCACGACGAAACATGCATCTTTCGTCGAGACTGATTGTGATGAAACATTGGTCTTTCGTCAAGGCTAGTAGCGACGAAACATTAGTCTTTCGTCGAGACTAAACATGACAAAATATCACTGATGTTTACCAAAGTTATTCCACGAAACATAATCCATCAGTTACACACTCATGATTAACAAGATTGAAACAATTATTCGCATACTCTAATCATCGCCGTTCATCAAAACTAACAAGACTAACAACATATTCCTTTAATTCACATAAACATAATTATGAACAGTACAGTCGCTAGTGTTCTTATTCTCGTTCAATATCATGTACACATTCGTATCATCAAGCAGTTTGTTATAGCAGAAGTTTCATCAGCAGATCTAATATCATGCAACTTATATATCAACACCACTTGGTTATACAATCAATCATACATTCGCATACAAATCTGTTAAACAATTCCACACATAAACAAGAACAATAATCAAGAGATACACAAGTACGAATCTACTGACCGAAGGGTGATGAAGTCGTGTGCTAGGGTGATGCCAGACAAGTGCCTAAAGAAACTCAACCAAGAAGAATGATGCTTCGATGGGCTGCTGCCGTCGTTGTTTAGAAAGGGATCTAGGGTTTATAGTGTTTGCCAGTTATGAGAATACGTGTATTTAAGTGCACACAAAACAGTTCATCGGGCTCACTGTTAGGCCGAAGGGATTTGGGCCGGCGAAACTCCTAAGTTTCGTCGAGTAAAGCTATGACGAAAAATCTATTTTTCATGGGGTTTGGTGTTGACAAAAAACTATTTTCGTCGAGGTGAAGTTTATGACGAAGAACCGAAAAGTTGTGACAACCCGCACTAAACCAGGTATCCGTACGACGTAACTAATGATTAATTACTGTGCTTGTTTGAACTAGCTGATGAACTGCTACTTGATATCTGATACATGTACTTACCTGCATCATACTTTACTTATCGTCACTACATTATTTACATGCTGAACCCTAGTGACAACCATGATGCACAAAAAGCACAGTAGCACAATAGCGGATAACCTATTGAACATGCTGATAAAGCCAGCATCAGGCAGACACTGCCTCTAAGGCCTGAAAGAGCCTGAGATAATTGCTACACTAATGGTGAGTGTAGGGATACAAGGGTTGTAGAACTGCGTCTCTAGGAATAAGTTACAATGACTGGATGTGCCTAAAACGTACTCTAAGTACAAAATTCAGCACTTTACATAATAATTCAGCTTTTAGCCAACTAGTAAAGTGCCAAAACATGAGGAAAATATTACTAGACGCTTTCCAAAGTGTCGGAAATAAGTTGTGTCACTAAAAATGGTAATAACGACACTTTAAGCTTTGTTAAGCACTTTAACAGATTACTATCCAACCGAACAACCGGACTATACCCGGAACATGAAAATATTGTTATTTTCATTATTTATCTTTTTCTGAGCCAGTTAGGGTCCCTGATTACCCTAACACCCTTTGTAACGCGTGACACACAACTAACCAAGTTAATCTCTAAACTTAACTTAGTTAACCTAACTAAGTAACCAACTAATGGTTAGAATCGAACTAAACCCCCCCCCCCCTCTTTATAACCGTCCCCATGTAGGGGGACACACTTGTACCATTTTGATTATTAAAATCACTCATGTTTAATATCTCTAAGACACAAGATCCAATGGGTAATTAGCATGAGTATTATCTATAAGTATGAGCTATTATACATATGATCATTCACTTAACATAACACCACACAAAACTCTCTCTTTCTCTCTAAATAAGTCATGGCCGAACACCCCCCTCCCCATACATCCATTTTCGGCTTCCATCTTCACATCACAAGATCATACAAGCTTCAAGGATCACGTATAAGGAGTCTTGGTGCACTCGGAGTTCGAAGGACCACTTTCTCTTGCTTTTATCCACGCCATTTTCATCAAGATTCTTCCCTAGCCTCGAGCTAGTGGTATGATGTTTAAATCCCTATCTTGAACTATTCTAAAGTGGTTAAAAGGATTTTTTATCGGTTAAAACTCGTTAACATGCAAAATGATGCTTTAAAGTTTACTAAAAACACTAATAATGGTGGTTAATAGCACATAAGTTGTGTAAATGATGTAGTATTCGAAATGTATGATTATTTAGGCCCGATCTATGATGTGGTAGCTCGGATCATCGTTTAACCCGGTTTGGTAAGATCATGGATCTTAACATAAGCTTGTTTTGAATAATACAAGGGTTAAAAGGTGAAACTCTACCACACGCGAATCATGAACTTGTGTAAAAGAGTTTTACTTGTGAAATTGTGTTTAAAACTAGCAGATCTACGCATCTGCAAGTGGTATTTTCAAAGAACCACGTATCAAAGAAATCATGTATTTTAAAAGATAGATTTCATACTAACAAGCATGATTTTTATAAACCACAAGTGTGTAAACACTTGTGAAATGAAAAGATCCAACAAAATAACAGTTTTTGTAAAAGATGACGGGAAGTTGTAAAGATGGATTTTCTCTAAAAACAAGGTTTTTACAAGATCAAATTACCTTATATGAAGATCTACTAAATTTAAGGGGATTTATACCACAGTTTTGGGAAAACTGCAAGTTCATGTAATTTTTGGCAATTTACACATATGTTGATTTGTTGTTGTGCTGAAAGTTGTTCTGATCACATAAAGAAAATTGTTGAGTTGATTTGTTAAAGAAAATGATACGCTTGAAAGCGTGGCCACCTCCAGTTACAGAGGAAACTCTGGCGAAATTCTTCTAAAAACCTAACACTTAGAACTATTTACACTACAAGTGTTAGAATTACTTTTGGCATGTTTTCAAAATATAAATTTCGCCATGACTTTATTTACTAAATATTCGGAGGTGGGATTTTCACAAAATTTAACGTGATAAATATATATTTTTCACACACTGTTTATGATTATTTTGTGAAAATACATAGATATTATTTTTAGAGTAAAAATAATATTTACGAACGTTAACGAATCCAAAATAATACGAACGCTTTCACCATGAATATATAAGTTACACCGGTAAGTATATTACCACTCAATTGTTAAAACGTAACTTACGCACTTACGAAAATATTTATGAACGCGTATTTTAACAACGTATTATTGGAGAAAAATTATGTGAAATAAAGATATAATATTTTTGAGAAAAATACTTATATTTTGGGATTGGAAATATATATATATTAAGTGAGACTTAATGATATAATTTGAACGCACATGTATTGAATCCCCCATCCTTGGGAAGGAGATTAACTACCAAGTATATACAGAATGTAAACACGAAATAGTTGTCTAACTATTTCCCAAAGACTTAAACTATAAAGCTAAGGCACGGCCGTCCGTCTAATAGAAATTAGCACCTGTAGGTCGTCGCACAGCTGCGTGAGCAGGAGATACTTGGTAGAGACGCTTCACTGTGAGTTCATGTCCCCCTTTTCTCTAACTGTTTTCAGTTTTCTTAACTGCGGGGGTGAAATACATGTTACTTTGATTACAAGTACTTTATACATGGTATGGTTAGCGTAAGGAGGTTTACTACTTAGATCATGTGAGTGGGTAGGCAGAAACACCGAGGGACGTAAGCGGTAGATCTATCTGGGTGTAGCGAGCCCAACTCTAGGCCCAACAGAACGGACCTCAGAGAGGCCCAACAGAACGGACCTTGGAGTGACTTTGTACCCAACGAGAAATCTGCTAGGTTTGAGTCTTCCTACTTGCACTTCACACATACTAATGGCCTTGCAAACCATTGGTGATCTCTTTTTCCTTACACTGCTACATACCAGGGAACTTTTATACTTATAAGTGTTTTACATACTCACTTACACATGAACTCGCTCAACATTATTGTTGATTTTTCAACTTACATGTATTTCAGGAAATTAAAGATCTGGCACGGTATGTTATGTTTTCCCACTGCATAAGGGTTCCAAGGTCATCCCAGTTTAGGAAATGTGACTCTTTCCTGGACAAGTCACAACTCTTAAACTGCGCTTGTTTCATGTTACTGTTTATGTTTTTCAAGACAATGTTTTATGTTATGATGTTGTAAGTCTCTAAGATAATGGTATGTTACTCTGGTTTTTAAAACTTAGTCAAATGGATGATCTTGCATGATTTTATTTCATATAGCTTTGTTATGGTTAAGCTATGGTATTAAGAAGTCACACCAAAATTAACCACGCTTCCGCAAAGCCAGGGTGTGACAACTTGGTATCAGAGCTCTGATCATAGCGAACTAGGATTCTTTCTCGAGTCTAGACTATGATCACTAGGGCTCTCACGAAAACATTTTTCTGCATACCACTTAAGTCCAGATCCAAAACTTTTTACAAACAAATGTTGAGCACATTTTATTATTTATAGGCTCAGTCTAGAAAGGCTGAGGCTCGGTCTGAGAGGCCGAGGCTCGGTCTGAGAGATCGAGGTAGTTGGCTAGTGAGACTAGGAAGAGTAGGCTCAGTCGAGAAAGGCTGAGGCTCGGTCTGAGAGGCCGAGGCTCGGTCTGAGAGATCGAGGTAGTTGGCTAGTTGGACTAGAAAGAATAGGCTCAGTTTGGAGGCTGAGGCTCGGTATTGGAGACCGAGGCTCGATCTGAGAGGTCGAGGTAGTTGATAGAGCAGTCTAGGAGACTGGGAGGCTAGTGGGACTAGGAGAATTATGTGATTATCTGATTGTATGACTGATTATTTGAGCATATTTGTGTTTAGGTTACAGACTCATGAATTCAGCCGGTACTGGCGATTCGGACACCACTGGACCCATACCTATCGTATCTGATGACCTCACATCCTCCGAGCACGAGGTGTACACATCTGACTATACCAGTACTGACGAGGATGATTTCCAGCCCTTCGTACTACCCGAGGGTGCTGATGAGCCTGCAGATGGCCCTCCCGCTGAGTACCTACCCCTAGTAGAGATTCCGGCTCCTATACCCTTAGCCGTTTATCCAGCATATGACTTCCTTCTTGACGCCGAGGCTGACGGCGATGTTGACCTGTTTGAGGAGGAGCCCTTTGAGGATGAGATCCAGGGCGAGGCCCTTCTTCCTGCGGACGATCTTCTGATGATCGCTGACGTTCCCGCTGAGGATCCGCCTGCACATTCTCCTGTCCCTGACTCCTTCGAGTCTGTGGCATCCGCACCTTCTCACACATTGAGCGCACAGCACTTGGCGCATGATTCTGATCCTGACCAGGCATCCTCTGTTGCACCTATTCCCAGCTTTGCGTTTGACCATGATGACATAGAGGATTCTGATCCTATCTTTCCCCCGGGATACGACCCGGATCGTGATATCGAGTTTATACCTATGGATCAGCCCATGGAGGATCCAGCTGACCCAGTAGACCCTATCGACCCCGAGTTTGACTTCGAGATGGCTTTTGATGATCCCGAGCCTGCCGTCGCTCCTGAGCAGGCAGCCGCTCTAGACCCCATACTTGAGCATGACCCCGTACATGCTGGCATCCCTATTGAGCCTGTTATAGCAGACCCACCTGTTGATGATCTCCCCGTGGATGCTCCTTTGATAGAGGGCGATCATGTTGTTGTTGATCTTGTTGTTCCTCTACCTGTTGTCGATATACCTGTTGACCATCCTGTTGAGCACATTGCACCTGTTCACCCTTTTGTTGCTCCCCCACCTGATCCCATCCCACTAGAGCCCGAGCATGCACTGTTCGCGGCATACATGGATCCACCAGATGAGCATGCACAGCACGGTTGGATACCTGCTGATGAGGATGTCCCACCTTTTCCCCCTCAGATCCCTGATACACGACATGTTGATTCTTCTTTTCAGGTTCCACAGTTTGTACCTCCAGCGAGGACTGGAGAGGGTTCTTCAGCCCATCCTTTTGGGCATGTACCGATGTCTATCCCCTTCATGCCCCAGATGTCATCTGTTCCACCCTCTGTTGCTCCATTTCATGTGGCACCTTTTGATCCCACCAGTGAGCCGTTCCTTTGGGCACCAGACTCTGCTATGCCACCTACTGACCCCTACCATTCTTTCCACATGGGGTATACTATCGAGGACGTTTTGATGTCTTTTGTCGCCCAGCACGAGTCACACACGCAGCGCATCCAGGAGCTTGAGAGAGCTCAGCTGCCACCATGCCAGTGCCATGGTCAGACACACTCTCCTCTGCAGCCATTTCGACCCTTACCTCCAGATTATGCTGCCCGTCTCTTTACACTAGAGCAGCAGGTTGCTTTTATCATCCGTACCCAGCGAGCCATGGAGGAGGACTGGCTCCAGTTACGTCGTTTGTTTTACACCCACTTTCCCCCTCCTCCACCGCCATCTGTATAGAGCTCATCAGTGCTGTTTGGGTAGACGTTGGTGAGAAGACGGCGAATGCTTTTGACTGCACAGCATTTTTGGAGACCACTTTATGATCCTGACTTTTGTTGACATGTATTTGACGTATTTGACACTGACATGATATAGTTTTTGGACAGGGGTGATGTAGCCCCTAGTTGATTGATGATTGTATGACACAAGGATGTACTGATACACTTACTATGTGGTCTCGATATATGGCAATCACAGTATTCTCATCATGTTTGATTCGCTTGATTGCTTATTTATATTTTTATGACATGGGATGTTGTGTGATTGATATTTGTGATGTATTGATAACATGAGATGTTATGTGCTATTACTATTACTATATACGTACGTTTTACTATGGCCTGACCAACGTAAACCATCTTTTAGAAGATGCCGCCGAGACGTGAGACACGCATGCCTACCAATGAGGTAGAACTCCAGCAAATTATCACTGCTGCCATCGCACAATACGCCGCTTCACAAGGAGGACCCAGCGGAAGCAGCACGAATAACAATGGCAACAATAATCCACCTCATGGTAATACCAAGTCATTTAGACCTACCATGACCTAATTGGATATCTTTAGCGATGATGCTAATGTCGTTCATATGTTACAACGTATGTGCAGGGTGCACCTACAAGCAGTTCTTAGACTGCAAGCCCGTAAACTTTGATGGCACAGGAGGTGCTGTCGCCTTTGTTCGTTGGGCTGAGAAAACCGAATCTGTTCTTCGCATGAGCAAATGCGCGCTGGATCAGCAAGTCACCTATATCTCAGGGCTGTTTCTAGATGGAGCCCTATCCTGGTGGAATCTACAAGTTCAGACACTAGGCGAAGCTGCTGCCTACGCGCTGACCTGGACCGAACTGAAGGAACTTATGCGCAAAAAGTACTGCTCTCGCGCGGAAATCCAGAGATTGGAAACCGAGTTCTGGCACTTGAAAATGGACGGTCCAAAGATCGCAGAATACGTGCAAAGGTTCCATGACTTATCGCATGTGGTACCCTACATGGTCACTCCTGAGTTCAAGAGAATTGAACGCTTCATTTGGGGATTAGCTCCTCAAATCATAAGCATGGTAACCTCATCCAAGCCTGCAACTATTACTGAGGCGATCGATTTGAGCGTAGCTCTCACTGAGGAGGCTATTCGCCTGAACAAGTTTGATGAGATCAAGACCAAGAAGGCAGAGACTCACGTCGAGTCATCAGGAGGTAACAAACGGAAGTTCTCGAACTTCAAGCAGGGCGCCAGTGTGGTGGTTAAGAAAGGAGGATCAGACACGCCAGCTCAGGTTACAGCTGGTAGAGGAAAGAAAGGAAAAGGGTATATGGGCACCCAGCCCAAATGCAACACCTGCCAGCGCCACCATTCTGGTCATTGCGGGCCAAAAGTATGCGAAGCATGTGGGAAACGTGGCCACTCGAAGGACACTTGTTGGGCCACTGCTGGTCAGGGAGGCCAGAGAGGATTCGGAAACAGAAATTACAACCGGGGTGGGAATGGAAATCGCCCACAAGGAAACTATGGAGGTAATGAGAATCGAGGCAACAATGCTAACCAAGCGGGCGCCGTGAATCGTAATCAGAGGAATGATCAAGCTGGTGGAAACGGGCAAAGACTTGGATGCTTTAACTGCGGTGATATCGGGCATTTTAAGAAGAACTGCCCAGACTTAAACCAAGCCCGTGGGAGAGTGTTTCAAATCGAAGCAAGGGAAGCGCGCCAGGACCCCAATGTCGTTACTGGTACGTTCCCTGTGAACCAACGCTATGCATCCGTTTTATTTGATACTGGTGCCGATTATAACTTCGTATCGTTAGAATTTAAGAATATGCTTGGTCTAGCTGCTAATAAGTTAGATATTCCCTACTCGATCGAATTGGCCAATGGGAAGTTAGTAGAAGCCAATGAAGTTGTCAGAGGTTGTGTGATTGAATTGGGAGAGCGTGAGTTCGCTCTAGATCTACTACCAGTCCAGTTGGGAAGCTTCGACGTGGTGGTAGGAATGGATTGGTTATCAAGCAACAAAGCTAAGATAGTTTGTCACGAAAAGGTTGTTCGTATCCCAACCGATGATGGTGAGACCATTGTTGTTCATGGAGAGAAGCATGAGACGCCGTTGAGGATTATCAGCTGCTTGAAAGCAAGGAAGTGTTTGCAGAAAGGATGTGTTGCCTTTCTGGCACACATTGTGGATAAAAAGGCTGCTGAGCCAAAGATCGAAGACATCCCTGTCGTGAGGGAGTATCCAGAAGTCTTCCCAGAAGACTTGCCTGGACTGCCACCTCAGAGGCAAGTAGAGTTTCACATCGATTTAGTTCCAGGCGCCGCGCCTGTGGCTAAGGCACCGTATAGACTTGCTCCGTTTGAGATGCAGGAACTGTCAACACAACTTCAAGAGTTGTTAGACAAGGGTTTTATCCGACCAAGCTTCTCGCCTTGGGGAGCTCCGGTCCTGTTTGTCAAAAAGAAGGACGGTAGTTTTCGTATGTGCATCGACTACCGGGAGCTAAACAAGCTGACGATCAAGAATAGATATCCTCTACCAAGAATTGATGATCTGTTTGACCAACTGCAAGGTTCAAGCTTTTATTCAAAGATCGATCTTCGATCTGGATACCATCAGTTAAGGATACAAGAGGAAAGCATTCCGAAGACAGCCTTCAGAACTCGTTATGGGCACTACGAGTTCCTCGTTATGCCATTTGGTTTGACAAACGCACCGGCGGTATTCATGGATCTAATGAATAGAGTTCGCAAAGCCGGCGGTATTCATGGATCTAATGAATAGAGTTCGCAAAGCCGTACTTGGATAAGTTCGTGATTGTATTTATCGATGACATTTTAATTTATTCAAAGACGAAGGCTGAACACGAGCAGCATCTTAGAGCCATTATAGAGCTGCTGAAGAAGGAACAGCTGTATGCCAAATTCTCTAAGTGCGAGTTTTGGCTACAAGAGGTGCAATTCCTTGGGCACGTGGTAAATGGAGATGGAATCCACGTGGATCCAACCAAGATCGAGGCGATCAAGGATTGGGAAACGCCAAAGACGCCAACCGAGATTCGGAAATTCTTGGGTTTGGCTGGCTTTTATCGAAGATTCATTGAGAATTTTTCAAAGATCGCTCAACCATTGACGCTCCTCACGCAGAAGGATAAGAAGTTTGATTGGGGAATCAAACAGGATGAAGCGTTTCAGATATTGAAGGATAAGCTTTGTAACGCGCCAATCTTAGCTCTACCAGAGGGTACTCATGATTTTGTGGTATACTGCGACGCATCGCGTCAAGGATTGGGTTGTGTGTTGATGCAACGCCAAAAGGTTATTGCTTACGCATCGCGTCAGTTGAAAGTGCATGAAAAGAACTATACCACACACGATTTGGAGCTCGGCGCAGTGGTTTTTGCTTTAAAGATCTGGAGACACTACCTTTATGGTACGAAGTGTACAATCTTTACAGATCACAAGAGCCTACAGCATATATTCAACCAGAAGGAGTTGAATATGAGGCAAAGACGATGGGTTGAATTGTTGAACGACTACGACTGCGAGATAAAGTATCATCCAGGGAAGGCGAATGTAGTCGCCGATGCCCTAAGTCGTAAAGAGAGAATCAAGCCCATAAGGGTTAGAGCTTTAGAAATGATTATACGAACCGATCTTTCCTTGCGCATTCGTGCCGCGCAGAAAGAAGCTCTCAAGGAAGGAAACCTTGAAGAAGAATATCTCCGTGGGATGGAGAAGCTTTTGGTACCAAACGAAGAAGGAACATTATGTTTTGAGAAAAGGATTTGGATTCCTCTGTTTGGTGATTTAAGGAAAGTTATTTTCGATGAAGCTCACAAGTCGCGGTACTCTATCCATCCAGGAGCGGATAAGATGTACCAGGATCTCAAAGATTATTATTGGTGGCCTAGGATGAAAGGCGATGTTGCTGTTTACGTGAGCAAATGTTTAACGTGCGCTAAGGTTAAAGCGGAATACCAGAAGCCTTCAAGACTTCTGCAACAACCTGAGATTCCCAAGTGGAAATGGGAACAAATCTCCATGGATTTTATTACAAAATTGCCAAGAACGCCAAGAGGCCATGACACTATCTGGGTGATAGTGGATCGATTAACGAAGTCAGCACACTTCTTACCTATCAGAGAGAAGGATAATACGAGCAAATTGGCTGAAATTTACATGAGAGAGATCGTCGCGCGCCATGGTGTACCTCTCTCAATCATCTCTGATAGAGACGGAAGGTTTGTGTCAAGGATATGGCAATCCTTCCAAGAAGCCTTTGGCTCACAATTGAATCTGAGCACTGCCTTTCATCAGCAAACTGACGGTCAAAGCGAGCGAACGATACAGACTTTGGAAGACATGCTGAGAGCATGTGTTATGGATTTGGGCGGTAGCTGGGATAAGCATTTGCCTTTGGTCGAATTTTCATACAACAACAGCTACCACACCAGTATTGGTGTCGCGCCATTTGAGGCCCTTTACGGACGCAAGTGCCGATCACCTCTATGTTGGGCTGACGCAGGTGATAGGCAGCTTGCTGGTCCCGAAATCGTCCAAGAGACGACATACAAGATCGCGCAGATTCTTAAACGCATCGAAGCAGCTCGCCACAGACAGAAGGCCTATGCGGATCCAAACCGAAAACATGTGGATTTCCAAGTTGGAGAAATGGTGTTATTGAAAGTCTCACCCTGGAAGGGTGTGGCACGCTTCGGGAAGCGTGGGAAGTTAAATCCGCGCTACATTGGTCCCTTCAGAATTCTGGAAAGAATAGGACTAGTAGCATACAAGTTGGACCTACCTGCTGAACTGAATGGTGTTCACGATACATTTCATGTATCCTACCTGAAGAAAAGTCCAACTCAAGTTGACATTGCCATTCCCATCGACGAGATTCATGTTGACGACACACTCCACTTCGTTGAAGAACCGGTTGAGGTTACGGATTGGAAAGTAAACAAGACCCGCCGGAGCAGTGTCAAGCTCGTCAAAGTTCGTTGGAATGCCAGACACGGTCCTGAGTACACCTGGGAGCGTGAGGACCGGATGAAAGAGAAATACCCCCACCTTTTTCCTAAGAACCCTGCATCTTCAAGCAGAACTTAAATTTCGGGACGAAATTTATTTAACAGGGGGAGAATGTGACAACCCGCACTAAACTAGGTATCCGTACGACGTAACTAATGATTAATTACTGTGCTTGTTTGAACTAGCTGATGAACTACTACTTGATATCTGATACATGTACTTACCTGCATCATACTTTACTTATCGTCACTACATTATTTACATGCTGAACCCTAGTGACAACCATGATGCACAAAAAGCACAGTAGCACAATAGCGGATAACCTATTGAACATGCTGATAAAGCCAGCATCAGGCAGACACTGCCTCTAAGGCCTGAAAGAGCCTGAGATAATTGCTACACTAATGGTGAGTGTAGGGATACAAGGGTTGTAGAACTGCGTCTCTAGGAATAAGTTACAATGACTGGATGTGCCTAAAACGTACTCTAAGTACAAAATTCAGCACTTTACATAATAATTCAGCTTTTAGCCAACTAGTAAAGTGCCAAAACATGAGGAAAATATTACTAGACGCTTTCCAAAGTGTCGGAAATAAGTTGTGTCACTAAAAATGGTAATAACGACACTTTAAGCTTTGTTAAGCACTTTAACGGATTACTATCCAACCGAACAACCGGACTATACCCGGAACACGAAAATATTGTTATTTTCATTATTTATCTTTTTCTGAGCCAGTTAGGGTCCCTGATTACCCTAACACCCTTTGTAACGCGTGACACACAACTAACCAAGTTAATCTCTAAACTTAACTTAGTTAACCTAACTAAGTAACCAACTAATGGTTAGAATCGAACTAAACCCCCCCCCCCCTCTTTATAACCGTCCCCATGTAGGGGGACACACTTGTACCATTTTGATTATTAAAATCACTCATGTTTAATATCTCTAAGACACAAGATCCAATGGGTAATTAGCATGAGTATTATCTATAAGTATGAGCTATTATACATATGATCATTCACTTAACATAACACCACACAAAACTCTCTCTTTCTCTCTAAATAAGTCACGGCCGAACACCCCCCTCCCCATACATCCATTTTCGGCTTCCATCTTCACATCACAAGATCATACAAGCTTCAAGGATCACGTATAAGGAGTCTTGGTGCACTCAGAGTTCGAAGGACCACTTTCTCTTGCTTTTATCCACGCCATTTTCATCAAGATTCTTCCCTAGCCTCGAGCTAGTGGTATGATGTTTAAATCCCTATCTTGAACTATTCTAAAGTGGTTAAAAGGATTTTTTATCGGTTAAAACTCGTTAACATGCAAAATGATGCTTTAAAGTTTACTAAAAACACTAATAATGGTGGTTAATAGCACATAAGTTGTGTAAATGATGTAGTATTCGAAATGTATGATTATTTAGGCCCGATCTATGATGTGGTAGCTCGGATCATCGTTTAACCCGGTTTGGTAAGATCATGGATCTTAACATAAGCTTGTTTTGAATAATACAAGGGTTAAAAGGTGAAACTCTACCACACGCGAATCATGAACTTGTGTAAAAGAGTTTTACTTGTGAAATTGTGTTTAAAACTAGCAGATCTACGCATCTGCAAGTGGTATTTTCAAAGAACCACGTATCAAAGAAATCATGTATTTTAAAAGATAGATTTCATACTAACAAGCATGATTTTTATAAACCACAAGTGTGTAAACACTTGTGAAATGAAAAGATCCGACAAAATAACAGTTTTTGTAAAAGATGACGGGAAGTTGTAAAGATGGATTTTCTCTAAAAACAAGGTTTTTACAAGATCAAATTACCTTATATGAAGATCTACTAAATTTAAGGGGATTTATACCACAGTTTTGGGAAAACTGCAAGTTCATGTAATTTTTGGCAATTTACACATATGTTGATTTGTTGTTGTGCTGAAAGTTGTTCTGATCACATAAAGAAAATTGTTGAGTTGATTTGTTAAAGAAAATGATACGCTTGAAAGCGTGGCCACCTCCAGTTACAGAGGAAACTCTGGCGAAATTCTTCTAAAAACCTAACACTTAGAACTATTTACACTACAAGTGTTAGAATTACTTTTGGCATGTTTTCAAAATATAAATTTCGCCATGACTTTATTTACTAAATATTCGGAGGTGGGATTTTCACAAAATTTAACGTGATAAATATATATTTTTCACACACTGTTTATGATTATTTTGTGAAAATACATAGATATTATTTTTAGAGTAAAAATAATATTTACGAACGTTAACGAATCCAAAATAATACGAACGCTTTCACCATGAATATATAAGTTACACCGGTAAGTATATTACCACTCAATTGTTAAAACGTAACTTACGCACTTACGAAAATATTTATGAACGCGTATTTTAACAACGTATTATTGGAGAAAAATTATGTGAAATAAAGATATAATATTTTTGAGAAAAATACTTATATTTTGGGATTGGAAATATATATATATTAAGTGAGACTTAATGATATAATTTGAACGCACATGTATTGAATCCCCCATCCTTGGGAAGGAGATTAACTACCAAGTATATACAGAATGTAAACACGAAATAGTTGTCTAACTATTTCCCAAAGACTTAAACTATAAAGCTAAGGCACGGCCGTCCGTCTAATAGAAATTAGCACCTGTAGGTCGTCGCACAGCTGCGTGAGCAGGAGATACTTGGTAGAGACGCTTCACTGTGAGTTCATGTCCCCCTTTACTCTAACTGTTTTCAGTTTTCTTAACTGCGGGGGTGAAATACATGTTACTTTGATTACAAGTACTTTATACATGGTATGGTTAGCGTAAGGAGGTTTACTACTTAGATCATGTGAGTGGGTAGGCAGAAACACCGAGGGACGTAAGCGGTAGATCTATCTGGGTGTAGCGAGCCCAACTCTAGGCCCAACAGAACGGACCTCAGAGAGGCCCAACAGAACGGACCTTGGAGTGACTTTGTACCCAACGCGAAATCTGCTAGGTTTGAGTCTTCCTACTTGCACTTCACACATACTAATGGCCTTGCAAACCATTGGTGATCTCTTTTTCCTTACACTGCTACATACCAGGGAACTTTTATACTTAAAAGTGTTTTACATACTCACTTACACATGAACTCGCTCAACATTATTGTTGATTTTTCAACTTACATGTATTTCAGGAAATTAAAGATCTGGCACGGTATGTTATGTTTTCCCGCTGCATAAGGGTTCCAAGGTCATCCCAGTTTAGGAAATGTGACTCTTTCCTGGACAAGTCACAACTCTTAAACTGCGCTTGTTTCATGTTACTGTTTATGTTTTTCAAGACAATGTTTTATGTTATGATGTTGTAAGTCTCTAAGACAATGGTATGTTACTCTGGTTTTTAAAACTTAATCAAATGGATGATCTTGCATGATTTTATTTCATATAGCTTTGTTATGGTTAAGCTATGGTATTAAGAAGTCACACCAAAATTAACCACGCTTCCGCAAAGCCAGGGTGTGACAAAAGTCTTAGTTATGAAATATGCACAATCCATCCACACAATCAATACAGTAGTCATTTATCAAACATGCAACATTAATCAGTTATCAAACAAAGCTGTGAAACAAGTAATGTGTCGAGGAAAGACCTTGCAAACTCGGGTTGTCACATCATCCCCAACTTGAAAGAAATTTCGTCTCGAAATTTGATAAGTAGTCTCAAGAAAGTGACATGACAGACTAGGATGACTGTGGATTTCCTCGGGTGCCACATCATCCCCAACTTGAAAGGGAATTTCGTCATGAAATTCGCTAGTTGCATCAGAATTCAATCCGACAGTTTCAAACAGGTTGGGATACGTGAGCTTCATCTGATTATCGCGTTCCCATAAGAACTTCGGTCCATGATTTGAGTTCCAACGAACTCTTACGACTGGAATTCGACTATGTTAACTAACCTTGACTTCCTGGTCCATGCTTCGATAGATTCCTTGACAACTGCAATTCGTCGTTAACCTTAGGCTTTAGCAAAGGCAGTGTTGTAGAGATCGCTAGGCGCCAGTCGGGCGGTGGAGTACTGACTTGTGATTAATCGAGATTAATCAGGATTAATCGGGATTAATCGGATCGGAATTTATATATATAATTTTTAAATTTATATATATATACACATGCATTAATATCAATATAATACTTAAAAATAGTTCAAAATTCAAACAACTAGGTTTAAAACATAGCAAATCAAGTATTTAAACATTCAATACACACGTTAATATCAATATAATACTTAAACATAGTTCAAAATTTAAACAATGAAGTTTAAAACATAACAATTTAAGTATTTAGACATTCAAACATTAACATATCAGTCATGGCCTCATGGAATATGTTTTAATGGGTTAAAAACATGTTTTTTTGGGCCAGGTTGGAACTAAACAACTTGGGCCATGCATTTAATGGTTAAAAACATTTCTTTGGGCCAGATTTAAACTAAAAAAGAGTGGGCCGACTAGAAACGATTTGGCCGACTTGGGCTGATTTGGGCCGCCTTGCACCGACTAGGACTGACTTGGACCGACTACCGACTAATGGTCCGACTAGCTCAAAATTAATCAGTCAGCGCCCGACTAGCGCCTAGGCACCGATTAATTCTGATTTTTACAACACTGAGCAAAGGTATCACATGTGCTTCATCGTACAACCACTTCGTTAGATCCGAGACATGAATGACATCATGAGCGTTACCCAATTCATCGGGTAACTCGAGTTTGTAGGCGACGTGACCGATTCTTTCCAGAATTCTGGATAACTCAACGTAACACAAATTAGGTTTGCCACACTTCTGAAGCGTACCACACCTTCCCAGGGTGAGATTTTCAACATGATACGATCGCCTACAGCGAGCTCCCAGTGTTCCCTAAGCTTATCAACTTTCCTGACGGCCACTCGTTGCCGTTAAACGATTTCCGATCCAAACAATCTTTCTAAGAGTTTCGAGTATAAGTGCTGGACCTGTGATTAGGTTGTCATCCACCATAATCCAACAAGGAGATTAGCGTTACTGTCCATGCAATGCCTCAAACAAAGTTGTCTGAATATTCGAATGGTAACTGCTACGGTAGAACTCAGCCAAAAGTATGTCTCCTTCCAATTTTCACTAAGTCCGTCCCACACATGCTCGCAGCATGTCTTCGAGTGTCGGGGGGGTTCGTTTACTCTGGCCATTCACCCTATGGTGATAAGTAATGCTCATGTCTAGATGTGAGCCAAGAGTGTCGTGTAGTGCCTGTCATAAATTAGGTATAGATCTAAAATCAGAGATAATAGGAGTTGGCATCTCGTGCTTAAAAACCGCCTCCCTCAGAGGAACATTCACAAGCTGTGTAGACTCGTCAGTTTCCTTGATTGCCAGAGAGTGTTCTGGTTACATGGGACAATCAACGATCACTCAGGTGATATCGGTTCCGTTCTGAGATTTAGGTAGGCCAGTGACAAAATCCATGGCTATCCGTTCCAATCTCCAAATAGGTATTTCTGATTACTGATACAACCCAGAAGGTTTCTGATGTTCCACCTTGACTTTCGCACAAGTCAAACGTCGTTCACCTGCTTCGCTGTGTAGGCCTTCAAGCCCAGCCGCCAGTACTGGATCGTTAGATCCTAACATATTCCATCAAAATCCAGATGACTAGAATGTCGAGGCTGGTGTGCTTTGCTCAACACAAGTTCCCTAGGATTGCTGTATAGTGAGATCCACATTCGTTCTATGAAGTAGCGAACATTGTCCAGCTCGCCAAAAGTTGCTTCTCCACGCCCCGCATGGACCCATCTTGAAAGTCCTCTTCCTTCAGTGCTTTGGTTTGAACAGGGTGAGTCTTATCAAATAGGTTAGAGTCGGTGGGGTTCTGCGAGGTTCATACGCGTCCAAATTTCACTGTCGAGATAATTCAGAAGTTCCATCTAGCGATGCCATCACATGTTTAGCTCTTTCGAACAAGGGTACACGAGAGGCCCTTGTGATCAGTCTAAGTAGTGCATTTGGTACTGTCCAAGTAATGCCTCCAACTTAAATCCAAGACCATAGCCTCCACCGCAGGTTATGATTTGTGCAATTCTTCCTGTGAATCCACCGCATAAGCCATCACTTTCTCGTTTCGCATCGGTGCGTAACTGAGACCCTGATTCGAACCATCATTGCATACCACTAGATCACCCATACCCTCGGGTGAAGACGATGCTTGGTGCATTGAAGAGTTGAATTTCGTAAGCTGAAAAGACGTTCTCCTGTTTTGTCGCCCATAAGTTCACAGCACCCTGCGGTGCTAAAGAGGTTAAAGCTACACCATTTTTGAAAATCCCATGATGAATCTGCGATAGTATCTAGCGAAACCACGAAATGGCTGTATCCCAAAAAGAATCTTTGGTGCAAATCAGTTTATAACAAAATGGATCTTAGCGAGATCCACATGTATTCCACTTCGTTGATTATATGACCAAAAATGTATCTCTCGAATCCAGAAGTCACACTTAGGTAGACTTCGTGGGGAGTTTCTCCTCCCCTAGGAGCTCTAGGGCAAAATACAGGTGCCGCTCATGGCGTTCTTTTCCCCTGGTAGTGATTCCAAACAACACAGATAAATGCAGTCGGCGAATCTGGCGAAACGAGGTTGACGCATACTACTCATGTGATCCCTAAGGCTGTGGTGTGTTGTATATCTTAAATAATTTAAATAGAAAATTGTGGTGGCCATACTGGATCTGTGATGTCAGGTTAGGAATCATCCTCCCCATGGTCTTCCATCAGGTGATAGTTCGTTCGTTAGTCAACCCTCGAATAGGAGCTTGACCCTCGCAACTGGTCAACATGTTGTCAATACATGGTCGAGGCAAACGGTTCTTGACGGTCACCATATTGAATTCTCGATAGTCAGTACACATGTCCAACGATAAAGCTTATCTTCACTGATAAAACTGGGGCTCCCCAACGCGAAAAGAGCTAGGTCTGACAAAACTTCTGTCCAACAATTCCTGTAGTAGATTAGACAGTTCCTGCAACCCTCCTGGTGCAAGACGGTAAGGCGTACAAGTAATCAGGGTTGCCTCTGGCGCGAGATCAAACTGAGATTCTGTCTAACAGTAGTGGAAGTAGACCAGTAATTTCTACGGGTAGCACATCGAGAGAAATCATGGGCAATCGGTGGATCCTCGATCCTCTCTTCCTTAGTCTTAACATCAGTAACGGTTGCTAACATAGTGGCGTAATCCCTCTGTAAGTGCTTTCTGGGGTTTCATTGCTGATATGATGCTAATCTTTACACCACTCTGATGCTTTAGAGCATATAGCGACACTAAATTTCCTCTCACAGGGTATGTCTGCGCGATATCCGAATAACCAACCCACTCTAACTACTGCATCGAAACTATCAAGGCCATCAGAAGGAAAGTCGATGTCGAACACTTGTCCCATAAGGTCGAGCTTGCATCCCAACGAACATACGAAGTTGCAATTGTCTTGCCATAAACAGATTCTACAACAGGTTCGGTGGGTTACTTATACAAGCTACCATGATGCTATTATGCCTGGCGTTGCCTACGCCAATCCTAAATGCCCTTCTTTGAGCATCATTTCCAGTGTTGTTGCTGTTGTTACGAGGATCTCCAGTACTGACGTCGTTTCCTTGATTGTTGTCGTCTTGATTTAACAACGACCAATCCATGTCGTAGGCACCTTCATTTCCATACTGAAGGCTACGACTACGAGTACCTTGATGTTGCCATGACTGCTGCCTCTATTGTCGTTTGCTTGAAACGGAGCCCTACGATCTTTCACCATCAAAGTTCATCTTTTCACATTCTGGGCCACGTCCTAAAGCGCTACTCACTGTGCTGGCAGTTACACATACCACACTATAGTCAATTGCCATTGCTTATGTCCCGATTGATTCGTAAGTGTTGACTCCCATAAGTCGCTTACTAGAGTTTGGGATTTCGATTGAAGCCAATTTGCTGGTGTTCGTCTCCGGCAATCAGGGTCGTCCAAACACTAAAATCGGTAAAGTAATACACTCTTCCTTTTGTCCACCGATGCTGCAAGTTGTTTGAGTAATACACGGTCTGTTACGAGAGTGTTGCAGAAGTGATCACACTCCGAAATCTAAGACGTCCATACAGTGAGGTCCCTATGCACAAGATCTGATCTTAAGGAACAAGGTGAATCGACTTTGTCTAATGTGCGGAATCCATTATGACACATCACAGATAATCAACACAGAATTCAACGATTAACACGGTCTGTTCTTTCTATTGATTGTTCTGAAAGTACAAAGCTCCGGTAGAAGACAGACACTAAATAGAGTGTCAAAAGTGCAAAAGTTATAAATGACCTGATCGGACAGGTATTTATAGGCAGTATCAGGATAGAAGAAGTGCTGTCCGATCGGCTAGCATGTGATGCTGTCCGATCGGCTGGCATTGCTGACCGATCGGACGCCTGTCCGATTGGCTGGGCTAACCGATCGAACGGCTGTCCGATCGGCTGGCATAACCAACAAAATACAGCACTTTTACACTAACGTCCCATATCCTGATCTGCTTAATCTAACATACATACAAACATACACATTACAAAAGACACAAATATACAAAACATGACTTCATACTGACGGAAGCTACAGACGTATGTACTAACAGACTCCTCCTCGGATGTAGCTGTAGTTCCTTCCAGCAAAGTCTTCAATTCCTGTTGCGTCTTCTTTCACGAGCTCTCTGTCTTCTCATCTCTGCTTTTTCTTCTAACATTCTTTTTCTTTTATGTCTTCCTTCGGTCAACCACCAATTTCTGTAAACAGGATCACCATCACGTTTTCTATCCCATTTAGGAATCTTGTTTTCCTCTGACTCAATTGGCGTTTGATCTGTTGGTGGCACAATTCCCAACTTCCGTTTTCCCACTTCAGCAGCTCTTTTAGCAATCTTTTTGGATCGTTGATCACACTTATACTTTTTCAGAAACTCATCAATTTCCAGATCTCTCCATTTTGTCTTCCAGTATCTTCCAGAATTGATGTCTTGTGCAAAACAAACATCCACAATTGTTTGATATTGCATAGCTTGAGCTTTGTCTTTCCTTTCATAAACGATCTTGTTGTAAAACAAGCAATCTATATCCTTTTTCGAACAGTTAACAAGCCACATTGGATCCAGAATACTGATTCTTCGAGATTTTCCCGTGGACTTGTCATACAGAGAGATAACTGCCTCAGCCGTAGTTTCATTGTACAACCACCCTTGAAATAAATCATGGAAGTCTTGCTCAATGGCTCTAAGAGGCATATTCTTCACACATCTTGGCGGCTTCACATCCAAAGTTATATCCTTTTGACCATTCTCTAGAATTGTGACAATCTGCTTCGGATACTGTGGTTTTCAATCAGGATAACCATTCTTCGCTTGCAATTTGATATAATTCCACAAATCTTGATCATGTTGTCTAACTTCTGGACCATAGTAGAATTGCTTGATATTCTTAATTTTCACCAGCTCATCCACGTCCCACCACGGTAAAGAACTGATATCTGACAAAAATTCGAAGTACTGGACTCCTTCTTCTCTTCTGATAGCATAGACTTTAAGATCTTCAAGATAGCCCCATGATAGAATGTCTCCCCATGAAAGATTTTTGTCATGTGTGAAATACTGAAGAGCTCTAAGAGTTTTTCTTTCTTTGGGCATATTTTTAAACCATCTTTTTCGTTCTTCAGCCAGAACTTCTCTGGGAATTGTTTCTGGAATACCTTCAGTGGAAACTTTTTCAACAATTTTTCTTCTGATTTCATCTTCGTTTCTATCTTTGAACATTTCAGCAAAAGAAGGGAATGTTTCATCAATTCCAGAATAATGGAAATCAATTCCATCATCAGATGAATCTGAAGCATCTTCAACAATTACATCATTGTAATGATCAGCTTCAAAAGCATATCTTGGTTCAAATATATCTTCAGATGACTGAGGAATCTCGTCTTCAATATCGAATTTAAATTTCCCTTCTTCTAATCCCAATTCCTCTAACGTCTCTTCTCTTGACCTCCTAACCTCAATCACTTCCTCATGTTTATCATGTAAGAAAATAACGGTAGGATTCGTGAGAAATACCTGATCTACGTGCTATTTTCCAGATGTAGAAGTTTCTTGCTGATCATCATCTTCTTGTTCATTGATCTAATCATTCAGAAACTCCTCAATTTTCTGTTCGTCAATAGGATTCTCAACCAGCAATCCCGAAGCACCTTGATCATCATCATCATTTTTCTTATCATTTTTATCATCTTTCTTATCATCATCTTTTTGAACAGACTCGTCTTCATCATCATTATCATCTTCATTCTCTTCTTCATCTCCAAACATTTCAACATCAGAATCACTAACTTCTTCTCCACGTGCCTTCTTTGCTTCTTTTCGCCTTCTATTAATTTTCATTCTGCAAACAACTTGTTTTATGTTGTAAGGCACTGTAGAGGCATCCCCAACAAGTACAAATTGCTGCGTCTTCCATTCTAGTAGTAGCACTTCTTTGGCCTTTCTCTTCTTTTGTATAGCAGCAACTCTACGAATAACTTCATCAGAATCAATGAGTAGAGAAGACTCACCAACTAACATGTAGTCTTGACCATGTTCATCTTGTTCTTGTTCTTGAATACCTTCATCAACTTGTTCTTCAGCAACTTGTTCTTGAACAACTTCAGCATCAAACATTTCAACGTCAATTTGACTTGAAGAACCACCAGCTTCCTGAATATCTTCAACAACACTTTTGTTCTTTTGAATTGCATCTTCAGCTAGTCTTCTTTCTCTTTCAAGTCTTCTTTCCTCAACTCTTCTTACTTCAATCTCATTGAATGCAGCATGAACATCCATTTTCAGATGACTTTCCATAACAGAGTATAACATTCAAAGTTGTTCATCCTTCACCACTTTATCTGCTTTCATAGCTTCCATCTCCAACTTCATTGCTTTCATTTCATTAGATGTAGCTTCACTCATTTCACTGAGAAGCTGATTGAGTGTCTGATTCACATCCTGAAGATTCTTTGTCTTCTCATTTAATGAAGAAATTCCTGCCGTTAGAACTTCAATGACTTTAGAATTATTATCACCATCATCCTTTACTTTCTTCATTTCTTCTTCATGATTGATCAGCACCATTCTTATTTGATCATGAGCTTTCATCAACTTATTCACTTGCTTCAATAAGACATCACGTTCTTCTTCAGCCTTTACTTTTTCTTTCTCAAGCTCTTTAACTTTCTTTGCCAGAATCTTTACTGCTTCATTATTGAACAAATCATCTTCAAAATTTAAATCTTCTAACGGATCCCCTGATGCAGGTGGAAGATTGCTAAAGAAATCATCTGAAACTTTTGGACGTGACGATTCTGGAATCTCAGTATTTTCTGGAATTGGTGGAAAATCTGAAGAAAATATGTGACACCCCAGGAAAACCAAGAAACAACACAACACAACTAGCTTCCTCAGTAACCACGTGCTAAATTTCGGGACGAAATTTCTTTCAAGTTGGGGATAATGTGACAACCCGAGTTTCCAAGGTTTTTACTTGACTTAGTACTTGTTCACTAGATGTCGTTTCTATATACATGATGTGCCTTATAAGTGTGTTTTATATATTGATGTGCAATATAAGCATGTATGTTTATAATAATCACTCATGAAAACATTTCCTGATGAAAACACATATGTGTTTTCGTCCACATGTGGCCAGCGAAATCAAAGTGGGCTTTAGGCCCAGTAGTGGATCAGTTTTATATTGTTCTCAACCTTTACGTGAATGTTTTATCGCCAAACCCTAGAGTCCTTTTCCTGTGCGACGGCACCTACCAGTTTCAAGCTTTCCCTTTCGATCATGCATGATTTGATCACGTGTCCTTCGAGTTATGCATGATTTGATCACGTGTCTGTATGTATATGTTAATTGAATAATGATGTTGTGTAATTATGTCATGCTTTCCTATGAATGATCTAATGGTTTTATACGATCTTGATTGCACAATGAGTTGGTAATATGATTTCATGTATTAACAGTTAGTGGGTAATGATGATGAGCACATGATTGGAATTGATTTGTATATTAAGGTTCCATATATTAAACATGATTGGTCGATAACATAGACTAAATGGATGGATTGGATGTTTCTGTCTTGTATCTGGTAGAATAGATCTGATATTGTGAATAAATTAAATAGGTCAGAGCATGTTTATTTTAAATGATCAGAGCATGTGGTTGTATGATATCAGTTGGGGCATTCAAAGCTTAGATCATGGGCCGCACATGTGATTAGTGTTTGATATAAAGTGCTCGAATAAAACAAACAAATGGGCAAGCAAGTGGGCCGCACATGGGACTTAGTAATCTGAGGTAATTGAATTCGATTAAGTGAATGAGTGATAAACTGTTATATTGTGTCTAGATTTTGGGAACTTTAAATTACATAGATTCGGTTATAATAATAATTGATTTGGAGTAAAAATGTGTCAGGACTTGTGTAATGATCAAACCTTATTAAATGAGGGGTTGTTTTGTGTAGTCACATGTGGGGTCAGAAGTATATGCGCATGAAATGTTGTCGATCTATTACATTGAATGTCAACTTTGTATATATTGTATGCTTATTATCTCTAATTGTGGGCATGTGTGATATATACTACATTGAACGTTAAGTACATTGATATGCATATGTTGACATTGAATTTAATTAACTGTGAATGTATGTGACCAATGTAATGTATAGACTGAACATGAACAACTGCTAAATGTTATGTGGTGCTTGTTACTTGAATTACACTGTATGACCATATTATATACGTGAACTATGTGGATGTAAACTGATTGCAAATACGTGCATAACTATAGGACTTGATTGATTACTTGCGAGCACATAGTTTAGCATACCGAGCAAACCAAGGTGAGTTCACACTCTTACCAAGGCATGGGATTCCCAGGGTTGGGAATGGGGTTAAATGATTACTTGTACTTTCATCGTTACTGGAATATGTACCACTGACCTCGTTAGGAGAAGGTCACTTATAGATACAGCTAGACTAGTAACACATGGGAAGCCCCCACTAATCTTCGCAAACATGCCTGGAATGGCCGCGATACGAATACTAATCTTCGCACACATGCCTGGAATGGCCGCGATACGAATACTAATCTTCGCACACATGCCTGGAATGGCCGCGATACGAATACTAAACTTTGCAAACATGCCTGGAGGGCCGCGATACAAATACAACTAGTCTAGAATACATGGGAAACCCCCACAAATCTTCGCAAACATGCCTGGAAGGCCGCGATACAAATAAATACGATACATAGTTTACTAAACAAACATACGATTTACGAAACGAATACTATAACTAAACAACCAACTGTGAAATCGCTCAACTTTGTTGTTGATTCATTGCTACATGCCTTGCAGGTCGTTAGGTACTCATGGAGCTTGCACAGGGAGGCGCGGTCGTTGTGGGACATGGCAGTGTATGCCATGTTAAAAACATTACTTTATTTCGTACTTAATACTTACAATGGGTTTTACAATTATGCTCCCGCTAAACACTTAACTATGCTTTGGTTTTTGAACACCTTTCATATTGTTTGGTTGAATTATGTTTACTTACATGCTTGTTCAATATGATTGGTGGCTTGATCCTGGTCAGTCACGCCTCCAAGCGGTGATACTCCGCGTGTGGATTTTGGGGGTGTGACAGATTGGTATCAGAGCCATTGGTTATAGAGAACTTGGTTTTAATAAGGGAAAACGTTTTTGTTAAAACCAGACTATAACCTGTACAGTGCTCTAAGATCCACAACGACGCTTCGCTCCACGTGCAAGGCTCAACATTCTAGGTGATATGGTTTATGTTTTATTGCCTACTTGCTAGATTACAAAGAACTTTGCTTATGGTATGCTTAGATAAGCGTAGCAACTATAGTTTGAAAACACATGTGTGCTTGCTTCCTTCTGTCACTCCACACTTACACACATTCGCGACACCTTTCCTATTTGTGTTTCCTTCGATGTGAAGATCATGAGGGAACGTGTGAACCTAACTCAAGCCAGCTGACGGATCTTATCAACGAACAAGTTACGGCAGCACTCGCAGCCGCTCAGGCAGGAGGTATAACCTGCTATCCCGAACCTAACCTAGGATGTTATATCCTACTCTCATGACCCAACTCTCGCGCTTAACCCAGTCTTTTCTTCCTCGCGCAACAAGGTCAGAACGCTCAGCCACCTGTATGCATATTCAAGACGTTCATGGACTGTCGTCCTAGTACATTCAGTGGCACTAAAGGAGCTGCTAATGCCACCCCATGGAATGATTCTTAAGGAACTGATCAAACGTGAATACTGTAGTCGTGATGACATCCACAAGCTGAAAGTGGAGTTCTTTAACCTGAAGATGATGGGGTCAAAGATAGAAGCGTACACGAAACGATCCAACGAACTGGCAGTGTTATGTCCAACTATGGTGGATCCTCCCATCAAGCGCATTGAGCTGTACCTAAAAGGCTTAGTACCAGAGATTCAAAGTCATGTGACTTCTGCTAACCTTGCTACTATCTAGGATGTTACTCATCTTGCTCATCGTCTCACATACCAAACAGTGGAACAGAACAAGCTGCCTAAACGTATCAGTGCTACTACTACTACTACTTCTGCTACTTCCTGTGACAACAAACGGAAGTGGGATAGAACCTCCAGCAAAGGTTCAACTTCTGTTCAGTCTCAGTCTCAGCAGAGAAGAACTGATGACTACAAGAGCCCCAGTCAGCAATCTTCTGGTAGTCAAGGGCAGTGTGGATATCGAGGAAACCTTCCAAAGTGCAACAGATGCAACAGACACCACAGTGGTCAGTGCAACAAGGGTCGTTGCCAGAGGTGTCTCAAGATGGGTCATGAAGCTAAGGATTGTAGAAGCTCACGTCCTGCAAACCAGAACCGACAACAGCAGCCACAAGCTCCAAAGAACCAGCAGCGACAGCAGGGTAACAAGGGATACTATCAATGTGGTGCTGAAGGTCACTTCAGGAGACACTGCCCACGGTTGAACCAGAACCAGAATCAGAACCACAACCAAGGAAACGGGAACAATAGTGGAGACAACAACGGGGGTAATAACGACGGCAATGGTGCCAGGGGTCGAGTGTTCGTGATTGGTCAGGATGATGCTAGGAATGACCCCAACGTTGTGTTGGTTTCGACGTTGTTATTGGTATGGATTGGTTACCTCAACATCGAGCAGAGATTCTTTGCAAAGAAAAGATCGTCCGCATTCCTCGTGCTGGTTGAGAACCTTTGGTAATTCATGGTGACAAGCTCCTGGAGCAGCACCCATAGCTCGAGCACCTTATCGCTTAGCTCCAACCGAACTGGAAGAACTGTCTAAGCAATTGCAAGAACTCTTGAATACGGGTTTCATTCATCCTAGCTCTTCGCCCTGGGGAGCTCCAGTATTATTTGTGAAGAAGAAAGACGGTACTTTCCGCATGTGCATAGATTACCGCGAACTGAACAAGGTGACTGTGAAGAATCGCTATCCTCTTCCACGCATCGATGACTTATTCGACCAGTTGCAAGGGTCGAGCTATTACTCGAAGATTGACCTGAGGTCAGGCTACCATCAACTGAGACTCCGGGATGAGGACGTCTCCAAAACAGCATTCAGAACTCGCTACGGCCACTACGAGTTTCTAGTCATGCCATTCGGGCTAACAAACGCGCCTGCAGTCTTCATGGACCTTATGAACAGAGTGTGCAAACCTTATCTTGACAAGTTCGTTATTGTTTTCATCGACGACATCCTGATCTATTCGAAGAGTCAGGAGGAACACGAGCAGCATTTACGACTCATTTTGGAACTCCTTCGAGCAGAACAGCTGTACGCCAAGTTTTCAAAATGCGACTTCTGGCTTCGTGAAGTCCACTTTCTAGGCCACGTGGTAAACAAGGATGGGATTCATGTTGATCCATCCAAGGTTGATTCGATCAGGAACTGGCCTGCACCTCGTACACCAATGGAAATCCGCCAATTCTTGGGTTTGGCAGGTTACTACAGGAGGTTCATCAAGGATTTTTCCAAGATTACGCAACCTCTCAGTTTACTAACTCAGAAAGGAGTCACTTACCGTTGGGGTGAGCCAAAAGAAACTGCATTTCAGCACCTAAAGGATAGGCTTTGTAGCGCACCTATTCTTTCATTGCCAGAGGGCACAGACGATTTCGTGGTTTATTGTGACGCGTCAATTCAAGGTCTTGGTTGTGTTTTGATGCAACGGGATAAAGTCATTGCTTACGCCTCACGCCAACTTAAAGTTCATGAAAGGAACTACACTACACACGATCTAGAGCTGGGACCTGTTGTTTTTGCACTAAAGATATGGAGACACTACCTGTACGGTACCAAATGCGCCATCTACACCGATCACAGGAGTCTCGAGCACATCTTCAAACAGAAGGAGTTGAATATGCGACAACGACGATGGGTTGAACTACTGAATGACTACGAATGCTCGATCAGGTACCACCCAGGCAAAGCCAATGTTGTGGCTGACGCCCTCAGTCGAAAGGACACTGCGCCTAAGCGCGTACGAGCTTTACAACTCACTATACAGTCTAGTCTTCCTTCTCAGATTTGAAATGCTCAGGTAGAAGCATTGAAACCAGAAAACATCAGGGCTGAAGCCCTACGCGGCTCAAGGCAACGATTAGAACAAAAGGAAGACGGTGCCTACTACGTAATAGGACGCATTTGGGTACCACTTTATGGCAACCTACGAGAGCTTGTGATGGATGAGGCACACAAGTCTCGCTACTCAGTACATCCTGGTTCGGATAAGATGTACCACGATATCAAAACTACGTATTGGTGGCCTAGCATGAAAGCTCACATAGCAACGTACGTTAGCAAGTGCTTGACTTGTGCGAGAGTCAAGACGGAATATCAAAAACCTTCAGGCCTACTCCAACAACCAGAAATACCACAATGGAAATGGGAGCAAATTTCCATGGATTTTGTTACTGGCCTGCCTAGATCTCAACGTGGTAACGATACTATTTGGGTAATCGTGGATAGACTCACAAAGTCTGCTCACTTCTTGGCTATCAAGGAAACGGATAAGTTCTCCACATTAGCAGACGTTTATCTTAAGGAAGTAGTCTCGAGGCACGGAGTGCCCTCCTCTATTATCTCGGATCGTGATGCACGTTTTACTTCGTAACTGTGGCAAGCAATGCACAAGTCCTTTGGCTCACGTTTAGATATGAGCACAGCTTATCACCCGCAAATGGATGGGCAGTCTGAACGCACCATCCAGACACTTGAAGACATGCTTAGAGCATGTGTAATTGACTTTGGCAACGGCTGGGAAAAGCATCTGCCACTTATGGATTTTTCGTACAATAACAGCTACCACACCAGCATTAAAGTAGCTCCGTTTGAGGCATTGTACGGGCGTAAATGCCGGTCACCTCTTTGTTGGGCAGAGGTGGGGGATGGTCAGATCACTGGCCCAGAACTTGTGGTAGACACAACAGAATGAATTGCTCAAATACGACAACGAATGGCGGCAGCTCGTGACCGTCAGAAAAGCTATGCCGATTAGGGCAGGAAACCACTCGAGCTCCATGTGACAACCCGAGTTTTCAAGGTCTTTATCCGATTTAACTTCATACTTAATTGCCATGTGTGTTTAATAATTATTGGATGAGCAATATAAGTGTAATTGTGATGTGTATATCGTGTGTGTATTTGTTAGTCATATGTTGCATTAATAAGATGATTGATCGATTGTTAATAAAATAAGGAGCTTGTGCCAAACACCCCCCCCCACGAAATCACCTACATCCGAAAACACTTCCCTCATGAAAACACTTAGTGTTTTCGTCAACTTTGGATCAGTGAAATCAATCGGGCCTTAGGCCCACTACGATCAATTATATATTTTTTTGTTCAGCCCTTGCGTGAGTTATTTGTAACCGGCAACAACCCTAGATATCTCTCACTCTCCCTCGCTCTCCTGTGCACCGACGGCAGCCCCTCCTCATTCGAGAAGTCCATCCATCTAGTTCGTACTAATCGCTTTAATTTCCGGTTAGTGTTTTGTATCTCTTGATCTTTGATGTTGTTTTTCTGTATGACTTTGATGTTGTGTAACAACTAGGGTTCCTGCTAGTAGGTTTCATTCACGATATTATGCTTGTAAAACGGAATCATGTGGTGTTTTGATCTATGAATTATGTTTTACTCTGTAAACTTAGAGTTTCTGTGAATTGCTAGAATGATATGATATAAGGAGGGCTAGTGTATATGATGAATCTGTGAATATGCTCTCATGTAATGGCCAACATATATGCTAGATTGTCTAAGGTTAACACGTGTTTAGGTTATGATTAGATTAGGTTGATCAAATGATTGTTAACCGATGTAACTGTTAGACATAATGATTGTGAACATTTATGTTCCTCTGAAGTTGCAAATGATTTAATAAGTGCACATGAGTTCACAGATTACACATATTCTACGGTTTGCATGTGGTTCAACCTAAATTAGTCAAGCCACCCAAATAATTGGTCCAATAACCTCTTGAGGTGGTTAAAGTTGTCGGCCATGATTTTTTTAAATAATTAGATTTTGTGTATTGCATGTTGTTGTTGTGATGGTTAGTTTTGATGATTATGGAACTATTATTGATGATGAGATATCCGACGAAAACCCTACCTAGCGAAATCCCCACTTCAACGAAAACACCTTGGGGATTTCGGCCCAAGGTGATTTCGGCTAAACAGTTTTCGGCCCAAGAGTGTTTTCGGCACATCTGCTTTGTGTGTTGTAACACTGTTAGTTATTAACTCTTTTAGTTGTTAGCACTGTTAGTTATTAATTCAGTTAAACATGTTAACTCTGTTAAACTATTTAACTCAGTTAAGTTAAGTTGATTAATTCTATTAGTCAATTAACTCTGTTAACCCTATTAACTCAGTTAAGTTATGTACCTCTGTTAAATATGTAACACTTATGGCTTGTTAACTCTGTTAATTGATTTACATGGTTAATTGTTTTTTCCTGTTAAGCAAGATAATCACATTAACGCCTGATAACCCTATTAAGTGTGTTATTGAAGAACTATGTTAGGATTGACTAATAACTCAGCCATGTGATGCAAGATTGTATGAACGTGAAATAACTGTTTGTGTTACATGACGATGATTGCTTTAACACACTTCGTGACATAGATGGCATGTAAAACTATACAAACTTAATTGATTAAGTATACGTGCATATTATAGGACTTGACTGATTACTTGCAAAGACATAACTTAGCATACCGAGCAAACCAAGGTGAGTTCACACTCTACAAAGCATGGGATTCCCAGGGGTTGGGAATGGGGTTAAGGAATAAGGATTTCCTCATCCTTTCTTGGGTAGGACAGTACTGGTTCTGGAATGTAATTCCTCCTCCTTACGGACAGATAACTTTTACTAGACCAAAACTCTATCACGAAGTCCCTCCTTTTTATATCGACTTAATCGTCGGGCCAATGGCGAGCGGTTCATTAGTTAGATAGCGCTATTTAGGTCTGACAAGCCTCACACCGTGCCGCAGAGGACGGGCGTGAACTAATGGATCTGGGCACGTCAATGATTATAGACATTGACAGTTCAGGGCACTTAAACATGACTTTAGTCAGCAGCCGATATGGTAACGAGTCTAGTGTATACATGGGGTAGCCCCCACGGCTGAAATGCCAGATAACTATCATGGGGTAGCCCCCACGGCTGGATTGCCAGAGTAAACGGGATTAAACTAAACACGTTTTCAACTATGGGGTAACCCCCACGGCAGGGATGCCAGTTAAAGGAACTATTTTTGGAACAACTAAAATCAACACCCAACTGTGAACTCGCTCAACATTATTGTTGACTCGTTACTACATGCTTTGCAGGTCAATAGGTACTTAGCTGGAGCTTGCACAAGGAAGAGTCGTTGTGGGACATGGACAGTTGTGTGCCATGTTAAACCTTTGGATATTTAAACTTATGTTTTGGTTTTAAACATTATGCTTCCGCTCATAACTTAAACTATGTTCGCTTTGGACCTAATTGTGTTGGTTGGACTTTTACAATTAATTACTTGCTTGTTCAATATGATTAGTGGTTTGATCCTGGTCAGTCACGCCTCCAAGCGGTGATACTCCGCGTGTGGATTTTGGGGGTGTGACAGATTGGTATAAGAGCCATTGGTTATAGTGAACTTGGTTTTAATAAGGGAAAAAGTTTTTGTTAAAACCAGACTATAACCTGTATAGTGCTCAACGATCCACAACGACGCTTCGCTCATGTGCAAGACTCAACATTCTAGGTGATACGATTTATGTTTACCCTGCCTACTTGATAGATTACATAGAACTTTGCTCGTGGTATGCTTAGATAAACGTAACAACTATTGTTTGAAAACGCTTATGTGCTTACTCTCTTCTGTCATCGCACTTTCACGAACCCTTCTCACTCACGTTTTCCTTTGATATGAAGATCATGAGTGGACGCGTTAACCTAACTCAAGCCCAGTTGGCGGCTTTGATCACTGAACAAGTTACTGCAGCACTCGCAGCTGCCCAGGCAGGAGGTATAACCTGCCATCACAACTTACTCTAGGATCTTTAGATCCTACTCTCGTAAACCAACACTTGTGCTAAATTTTGTTTACTCTTACGCACATGACAGGTCAACACGCTCAGCCTCCTGTGTGCACTGTGACACCCCAGGAAAATCTGGAAAACAACACAACTTAACTAGCTTCCTCAGTAACCACGCGCTAAATTTCGGGACGAAATTCTCATAACAGGGGGAGAATGTGACAACCCTCAAATTCCATGTATTCCGTACAATTTATTAATGACAATTAAAGTGCTTGACGACTGTGTGGAATTACTTAACTGCTTTCTGATATCTGTGTTATGCTTACACGTATTTGTTAATATACCAATAGTGTACAGAAAAGTTACTAAATAGTCCTGTGTAATTTCCTAAGTGTTAGAAATTAAAAACGTTACAAAAATATACATATAGGACGCTTTGCGGATTAATTAAGCAGTTTAGCGGAACAGTGTCAAACCGAACAACCGGACTTTACCCGGAACATGAAAATATTATTATTTTCACTATTTATATTTTTCTGAGCCAGTTAGGGTCCCTGATTACCCTAACACCCGTCATAACACTTAACATACAACTAACTAAGTTAAACACTTAACTTAACTTAGTTAACCTAACTAATACTTGGCACTTAGTTACAAACCAACCAAGACCCCCCCCCCCCCCTCTAACCAAAACCGTCCCCATGGGGGACACACTTAGTACTTGATTATTATTTTAATCATCTTGGTTTAATATCTAGATGACATATTTTCCAATGGATAATGCACACTTATTTTACCTATAAGATCTAAGGTTTACATAACAAGATCATCCATCACTTAACAAAACTTGTCATCTCTCTCCCTCCCTCTTGAACTTTCGGCTGCAACCACACACCCACATCCAACCATTTTTTCGATTTCATTCAAGTAATTCCAAGCATCTACAAGTGTCGAGGATCGCGTATTAGGAAGCTTGGTGCAAACGGAACGCGAAGGACCTCATTCTATTGCTTTTATCCACTCGATTTTCGACTAGAACCTTCCCTAGCCTCGAGCTAGTAGTAAGTTGCTCTAAACATCTTCTTGATCTATTCTTAAGTGGTTAATAAGAGTTTCGTCGGTTAAAAATTTCGAACATATAAGATCAAAGTCTAAAAGTTTACTAAAGTAATGAACAAGGTGGTTAAAGGATGAATGTTAGTGTAAATCATGTAGATCTTGTGTGATTATGATGATTGGCTGATTATCTGATGTTGTGCTGAATAATATTAGTATGTGATGTTGTTGTGGTCACTAAACTCGTTAACGGAATCGATCGAACATGATTTAGATGGTTAAACACTTGAAATCAGAATCTGTCTAACTCTTACAGCCCACTTCTGTTGGCTGTAAACAGGTCTTAACCTCAACGAAAAATTGATATTTTGAATCTAAAATATGTTATTATGAAATACGGTTCTAATGGCACCGGAATCGTAATTTTTGGACTTCGTTTACTATTTTTAAAGTGTAAATTTGTAACAGCAACTTAAGCTGAATTTTGACAGCAATAAATGGGTGTCTTACTTTCAGTCGTAACCTGAGTTTTGTGATGAATCGGACCATGAAAATTTTACTGTAGATGATAACTGAAGTATTTGTAATTACCCCACTGGAATTTCGCAAATCGGACTTACGATGAATTTGTAATAAATTGTTTCGTGGACTGTGGTCAGAAATACATAAATCTGAGTTCAGTCCCGAATATGAATTTTTATAAAATATTGGTGATAAACCGGACCCCGATATTTTTACACAATAAAATATGGAATGTTTAGGATGTTCTATAAAAATTTGGGAATTTTTGGAATAATCTAACTATTTTATTTAAATGTCCGAAAACAGCCGGTTTTGAGTATTAATGCTGAAACGACATAAGTAGTGATTTGCGTGTCTAAATGTCGAGTATGCTATCTGTGAATGATTTGACATGTTATATATGTTATGTGCATTATCGTATGTTTGATTTTGAGTGGGGAATGGACGGGAAACTTAGATGGGCATAAACCGTTACAGTAATGCATGTTGTGTGATAGATACGTGTAGGAACCTTGTGTTCTATTTGAAAGCCACTAAATGACTAACTGGTAAATCATACTAGGACGTGATTGACCGACTTTGACTGTTAGCTATATTGAGAATCTAACCGAGCAAACCGAGGTGAGTTCACACCCTTACTAAGGCATGGGATTCCCGGTGGTTGGGAATGGGATTGAATAACTACTCGTACTATCACTCTATTTATATTACCAACACTACTAGACTACCTCCTACTGTCCTCGGATTGAGAAGGGCACGTACGTAAAACCTACGTACACTCACACTTACCACTGTCCTCGGATGAGAAGGGCACGTACGTAAAACCTACGTACACTCACCCTCACTACTGTCCTCGGATGAGAAGGGCACGTACGTAAAACCTACGTACACTCACACTCACTACTGTCCTCGGATGAGAAGGGCACGTACGTAAAACCTACGTACACTCATACTTAACACCGTCCTCGGATTGGGAAGGACACTTATGGATACGCCTAGTCTAGTAACATACATAATGGGAAGCCCCCCACTAAATATCGTAAAGGTTTGGGAATCAAGGATAATGGGTAATACTTGGTTATGAAACGAACTTCCGATTCCTGATACGAACTCATTAACTAAACAACCAAACGTGAACTCACTCAACTTTGTTGTTGACTAGTTGTTACATGCCTTACAGGCCGCTAAATGCTTGGAGCTTGCACGGGGAAGGAGTCGTTGTGGAACATGGGTTGTTATATCCCACACTTAATAATTGAACTTTATAAACCTATGGAACTTATGTTTGAGACTCTAAACTTATGAACTGTGAACTTATGTTTTGAACTCACGTTTATGCTTCCGCTGTTTAAACCAAACAAGGTTAACTAGCTTTGGTCACCAATCGTATTATGTTTGGTTTTATTTACTTAATTGAATTGTTCAATATGATTGGTGGCTCGATCCTGGTCATGTCACGCCTCCAAGCGGTGATACTCCGCATGGTGGATTTTGGGGGTGTGACAGATTGGTATCAGAGCCATTGGTTATAGAGAACTTGGTTTTAATAAGGGAAAAGTTTTCATTAAAACCAGACTATAACCTGTACAGTGCTCAACGATCCACAACGACGCTTCGCTCCACGTGCAAGACTCGACACCATAAGTGGTATGATTATGTTATATTGTCGGTTAGATAGTTCTCACTATGCATGAGATAACGTGATAATTGCTATTTGAACCTTGTGTACTTACTCTCTAATGTCGTCCCACACACTTACACACTTTCGCGACACTTTCCTCACTTACGTTGCTTCATTATGAAGATCATGAGCGGACGCGAAGGACGTATCAACCTCACTCAAGCCCAGTTGACGGCTTTGATCAACGAACGAGTTGCGGAGGCACTCGCAGCTAACCCTGCAGGAGGTATAACCTGCCATACCAACACACCTTAGGACATTTAGATCCTACCTTCGCAAACCAACCCTCGTGCTTAATCTTGTCTTTTATTCTCGCGCAACAGGTCAACATGCTCAACCTCCTGTGTGCACGTTCAAGACGTTCATGGACTGTCGACCTACCACTTTCAGTGGCACCGAAGGAGCAGTGGGCCTTCTTCACTGGTTTGAAAAGCTTGAGACAGTTTTCGAGATGTGCGAATGCCCCGAAGACCGTAGGGTGAAATATGCTACCGGAACACTTGAAGGAGCTGCGTTAACCTGGTGGAAGGCACAGGTTCAACTACTAGGACTGGCAGTTGCTAATGCCACGCCCTGGAATGGTTTCAAAGAGCTGATCAAAGAGGAGTACTGTAGTCGGGATGACATCCACAAGCTAGAAGTGGAATTTTACAATCTGAAGATGACAGGATCTGAGATTGAGGCGTATACCAAGAGGTCGAATGAACTGGCCATCCTGTGCCCAACTATGGTGGACCCTCCCATCAAACGTATTGAGCTTTACCTCAAGGGTCTTGCACCAGCAATTCAAAGTCATGTGACTTCAGCCAACTTGGGTACCATCCAGCAAGTCGTCAAATTGGCTCATCGTCTCACCGACCAGGCAGTGGAACAAAACAGACTACCCAAGCGTATTGGTGCTGCTACTTCTGATGCACCTACCGACAACAAACGAAAATGGGATGGGAATTCCGGCAAAGGCTCTACCTCTGTTCAGTCTCAGTCTCAGCAACGAAGGACTGAGGACCATAGGAGCCCTGGCCAGCACTTTTCTGGTAGTCAAGGGCAGGGTGGATATCGAGGAAACCACCCAAAGTGCAACAAATGCAACAGACACCACATTGGTCAGTGCAACAAGGGACACTGTCAGAGGTGTCTCAAGATGGGTCATGAAGCCAAGGATTGCAGGAGCCCACGGCCTACGAATCAGAATCGTCAGCAGCAACAGCAAGCACCGCAGAATCAGCAACAGCAACAGGGCAACAAGGGATGCTTTCAGTGTGGTGCTGAAGGTCACTTCAAGAGACACTGCCCGCAGTTAAATCAGAATCAGAATCACAACCAAGGAAACGGGAACAATAATGGGGGCAACAATGGAGGAAACAATGATGGCAACGGTGCCAGGGGTCGTGTGTTCGTGATTGGTCAGGGAGAAGCAAGGAACGATCCCAACGTTGTGATGGGTAAGTTTCTTCTTGACGACTTCTTCGTTACTGTTTTATTCGATTCGGGTGCCGATACCAGTTATGTGTCCGTAAAAGTTAGCCAAATTCTTAAGCGCACCCCAACACTCCTGAACACCAAACACACGGTAGAACTAGCTAACGGTAAAAGTCTTGAAGCCACACACATAGTTAAAGGTTGTAACCTCGTCTTAGCTGGTCAGACTTTCCCTATCGATCTTGTTCCTATCACACTTGGTAGTTTCGACGTCGTTATTGGGATGGATTGGCTATCTCATCATCAAGCCGAGATTGTTTGCAAGGAGAAAATCATCCGCATTCCTCGTTCTGATAAAGAACCCCTCGTGATTCATGGCGACAAGAGTGGTGCTGTCGAAGGCATCATCTCTTTCCTTAAGGCCCAGAAGTGTTTGCGAAAGGGCCACACTGCCATTCTAGCACTCGTTACTGACACATCCACGGAAGAGAAGAGAATTGAAGACATCCCTATTGTGCGTGAATTTCCCGAGGTATTTCCTGAGGAATTACCTGGTCTTCCTCCTCATCGCCAAGTTGAGTTTCAAATCGAGCTAGCTCCTGGAGCAGCGCCAGTAGCTCGAGCACCATATCGTCTAGCCCCATCAGAACTCGAAGAACTGTCCACACAACTACAAGAACTCTTGGAGAAGGGTTTTATACGTCCTAGCTCTTCACCCTGGGGAGCTCCAGTCTTGTTCGTGAAGAAGAAAGACGGTACCTTCAGGATGTGTATTGACTATCGCGAACTTAACAAGGTGACTGTGAAGAATCGTTATCCTCTTCCACGTATTGACGACTTGTTTGACCAGTTGCAAGGGTCGAGCTATTACTCCAAGATTGATTTGAGATCGGGATACCATCAGCTGAGAGTCCGAGATGAGGACGTCTCCAAAACAGCATTCAGAACTCGTTACGGCCATTACGAGTTTCTGGTTATGCCGTTCGGGCTGACGAATGCACCGGCAGTCTTCATGGATCTCATGAACCGAGTGTGCAAGCCTTACCTGGATAAGTTCGTTATTGTGTTCATCGATGATATCCTGATCTATTCTAAGAGTCAGGAGGAACACGAGCAGCATCTACGACTTATGCTGGAACTTCTTCGAAAAGAACGGTTGTATGCCAAGTTTTCGAAATGTGATTTCTGGCTTCGCGAAGTCCACTTTCTAGGCCACGTGGTAAACAAGGATGGAATTCATGTGGATCCATCTAAGGTTGAATCGATCAAGAACTGGCCTGCACCCCGCACACCAACAGAAATCCGCCAATTCTTGGGTTTGGCCGGATATTACAGAAGGTTTATAAAAGATTTCTCCAAGATTGCGCAACCTCTCACATCACTGACTCAGAAGGGCGTCATCTATCGTTGGGGTGATGCACAGGAGTCCGCGTTTCAACATCTAAAGGATAGACTTTGTAGCACGCCTATCCTCTCATTGCCAGAAGGCACCGATGATTTCGTGGTTTATTGCGACGCTTCCATCCAAGGACTTGGTTGCGTATTGATGCAACGTGACAAGGTCATTGCCTACGCATCGCGCCAACTTAAAGTTCACGAAAGAAATTACACTACTCACGATCTGGAGCTGGGAGCAGTTGTATTCGCACTTAAGATATGGAGACATTACCTGTACGGTACAAAGTGCACCATTTACACCGACCACAGGAGTCTCGAGCATATCTTCAAGCAAAAAGAGCTAAACATGCGACAACGCCGATGGGTCGAACTCTTGAATGATTACGAATGCGCTATCAAGTATCATCCGGGCAAAGCCAATGTTGTGGCTGACGCCCTCAGTCGAAAGGATACTTTACCTAAGCGTGTACGAGCATTACAGCTTACCATCCAGTCTAACCTTCCTGCTCAGATTCGAAATGCCCAGGTCGAAGCATTGAAAGCAGAGAACATCAGGGCTGAGTCCCTACGAGGATCGAGGCAGCGGCTAGAACAAAAGGAAGACGGTGCCTACTATGTTAACGGACGCATCTGGGTTCCATTTTATGGCAACTTACGCGAGCTTGTGATGGATGAAGCACATAAGTCTCGTTATTCTGTACACCCTGGTTCAGACAAGATGTACCACGACCTCAAGACTACGTATTGGTGGCCTGGCATGAAAGCCCACATAGCAACCTACGTCAGTAAGTGCTTGACTTGTGAGAGAGTCAAGTCTGAATATCAGAAACCATCAGGCCTACTTCAACAACCGGAGATCCCGAAATGGAAATGGGAGTAAATTTCCATGGATTTCGTTACTGGCCTGCCCAGATCTCAACGCGGAAACGATACCATTTGGGTGATCGTAGATCGATTAACCAAGTCCGCACATTTTCTGGCCATCAAGGAAACGGATAAGTTTTCTACTCTTGCAGACATTTACCTAAAGGAAGTGGTATCAAGGCACGGAGTGCCAATCTCTATTATATCTGATCGTGACGCACGTTTTACTTCTGAATTGTGGCGAGCAATGCACAAGTCCTTTGGCTCACGTTTAGATATGAGCACCGCTTATCACCCGCAGACGGATGGGCAATCTGAACGCACCATCCAAACCCTTGAGGACATGCTTAGGGCATGTGTAATCGATTTTGGTAACGGCTGGGAAAAGCACCTCCCGCTAGTGGAGTTCTCATATAACAACAGCTACCACACCAGCATCCAAGCCGCTCCATTTGAAGCATTGTACGGACGCAAATGTCGATCGCCTCTCTGTTGGGCAGAAGTTGGTGACAGCCAAATCACTGGCCCAGAACATGTGGTAGATACCACCGAGAAAATTGCTCAGATACGACAGCGAATGGCGGCAGCTCGGGACCGTCAGAAAAGCTACGCTGATAAGGGAAGAAAACCACTCGAGCTCCAGGTTGGGGATCGAGTGCTACTCAAAGTCTCACCTTGGAAAGGTGTAGTCCGCTTTGGTAAACGAGGCAAACTCAATCCGCGTTATGTCGGACCGTTCAAAGTCATTGAGAAAATTGGCCAAGTCGCCTACAGGTTGGATCTACCTGAAGAACTCAGCGGAGTTCACAATGTCTTCCATGTGTCGAATCTGAAGGAGTGTTTGTCAGATGAGACTCCCATAGTTCCTCTCAAGGAACTCACAATCGACGACCAGCTGCGATTCGTCGAGGAACCAGTAGAGGTTACGGATCGAGATGTTAAGATCCTCAAGCATACCAGGATACCTCTGGTCCGAGTTCGTTGGAATGCTCGTCGTGGCCCAGAGTATACATGGGAACGAGAAGACCAAATGAAACTCAAGTATCCCCAACTGTTTAAGAAAAACGCAACCACTACTGAGGCTGAAGCTACCGCAGAATTTCGGGACGAAATTCCAAATCAACGGGGGGATGATGTGACACCCCAGGAAAATCTGGAAAACAACACAACTTAACTAGCTTCCTCAGTAACCACGCGCTAAATTTCGGGACGAAATTCTCATAACAGGGGGAGAATGTGACAACCCTCAAATTCCATGTATTCCGTACAATTTATTAATGACAATTAAAGTGCTTGACGACTGTGTGGAATTACTTAACTGCTTTCTGATATCTGTGTTATGCTTACACGTATTTGTTAATATACCAATAGTGTACAGAAAAGTTACTAAATAGTCCTGTGTAATTTCCTAAGTGTTAGAAATTAAAAACGTTACAAAAATATACATATAGGACGCTTTGCGGATTAATTAAGCAGTTTAGCGGAACAGTGTCAAACCGAACAACCGGACTTTACCCGGAACATGAAAATATTATTATTTTCACTATTTATATTTTTCTGAGCCAGTTAGGGTCCCTGATTACCCTAACACCCGTCATAACACTTAACATACAACTAACTAAGTTAAACACTTAACTTAACTTAGTTAACCTAACTAATACTTGGCACTTAGTTACAAACCAACCAAGACCCCCCCCCCCCCCTCTAACCAAAACCGTCCCCATGGGGGACACACTTAGTACTTGATTATTATTTTAATCATCTTGGTTTAATATCTAGATGACATATTTTCCAATGGATAATGCACACTTATTTTACCTATAAGATCTAAGGTTTACATAACAAGATCATCCATCACTTAACAAAACTTGTCATCTCTCTCCCTCCCTCTTGAACTTTCGGCTGCAACCACACACCCACATCCAACCATTTTTTCGATTTCATTCAAGTAATTCCAAGCATCTACAAGTGTCGAGGATCGCGTATTAGGAAGCTTGGTGCAAACGGAACGCGAAGGACCTCATTCTATTGCTTTTATCCACTCGATTTTCGACTAGAACCTTCCCTAGCCTCGAGCTAGTAGTAAGTTGCTCTAAACATCTTCTTGATCTATTCTTAAGTGGTTAATAAGAGTTTCGTCGGTTAAAAATTTCGAACATATAAGATCAAAGTCTAAAAGTTTACTAAAGTAATGAACAAGGTGGTTAAAGGATGAATGTTAGTGTAAATCATGTAGATCTTGTGTGATTATGATGATTGGCTGATTATCTGATGTTGTGCTGAATAATATTAGTATGTGATGTTGTTGTGGTCACTAAACTCGTTAACGGAATCGATCGAACATGATTTAGATGGTTAAACACTTGAAATCAGAATCTGTCTAACTCTTACAGCCCACTTCTGTTGGCTGTAAACAGGTCTTAACCTCAACGAAAAATTGATATTTTGAATCTAAAATATGTTATTATGAAATACGGTTCTAATGGCACCGGAATCGTAATTTTTGGACTTCGTTTACTATTTTTAAAGTGTAAATTTGTAACAGCAACTTAAGCTGAATTTTGACAGCAATAAATGGGTGTCTTACTTTCAGTCGTAACCTGAGTTTTGTGATGAATCGGACCATGAAAATTTTACTGTAGATGATAACTGAAGTATTTGTAATTACCCCACTGGAATTTCGCAAATCGGACTTACGATGAATTTGTAATAAATTGTTTCGTGGACTGTGGTCAGAAATACATAAATCTGAGTTCAGTCCCGAATATGAATTTTTATAAAATATTGGTGATAAACCGGACCCCGATATTTTTACACAATAAAATATGGAATGTTTAGGATGTTCTATAAAAATTTGGGAATTTTTGGAATAATCTAACTATTTTATTTAAATGTCCGAAAACAGCCGGTTTTGAGTATTAATGCTGAAACGACATAAGTAGTGATTTGCGTGTCTAAATGTCGAGTATGCTATCTGTGAATGATTTGACATGTTATATATGTTATGTGCATTATCGTATGTTTGATTTTGAGTGGGGAATGGACGGGAAACTTAGATGGGCATAAACCGTTACAGTAATGCATGTTGTGTGATAGATACGTGTAGGAACCTTGTGTTCTATTTGAAAGCCACTAAATGACTAACTGGTAAATCATACTAGGACGTGATTGACCGACTTTGACTGTTAGCTATATTGAGAATCTAACCGAGCAAACCGAGGTGAGTTCACACCCTTACTAAGGCATGGGATTCCCGGTGGTTGGGAATGGGATTGAATAACTACTCGTACTATCACTCTATTTATATTACCAACACTACTAGACTACCTCCTACTGTCCTCGGATTGAGAAGGGCACGTACGTAAAACCTACGTACACTCACACTTACCACTGTCCTCGGATGAGAAGGGCACGTACGTAAAACCTACGTACACTCACCCTCACTACTGTCCTCGGATGAGAAGGGCACGTACGTAAAACCTACGTACACTCACACTCACTACTGTCCTCGGATGAGAAGGGCACGTACGTAAAACCTACGTACACTCATACTTAACACCGTCCTCGGATTGGGAAGGACACTTATGGATACGCCTAGTCTAGTAACATACATAATGGGAAGCCCCCCACTAAATATCGTAAAGGTTTGGGAATCAAGGATAATGGGTAATACTTGGTTATGAAACGAACTTCCGATTCCTGATACGAACTCATTAACTAAACAACCAAACGTGAACTCACTCAACTTTGTTGTTGACTAGTTGTTACATGCCTTACAGGTCGCTAAATGCTTGGAGCTTGCACGGGGAAGGAGTCGTTGTGGAACATGGGTTGTTATATCCCACACTTAATAATTGAACTTTATAAACCTATGGAACTTATGTTTGAGACTCTAAACTTATGAACTGTGAACTTATGTTTTGAACTCACGTTTATGCTTCCGCTGTTTAAACCAAACAAGGTTAACTAGCTTTGGTCACCAATCGTATTATGTTTGGTTTTATTTACTTAATTGAATTGTTCAATATGATTGGTGGCTCGATCCTGGTCATGTCACGCCTCCAAGCGGTGATACTCCGCATGGTGGATTTTGGGGGTGTGACATGCACTTTCAAAACCTTTATGGACTGCCGACCAACTACTTTCAGCGGCACTGAAGGAGCCGTAGGTCTCCTCCACTGGTTTGAGAAACTAGAATCTGTGTTCGAAATGTGTGAATGCCCTGAGGCACGCAGGGTGAAGTATGCTACCGGTACCCTCGAGGGTTTAGCCCTCACATGGTGGAAAGCTCAGGTCCAAATGCTGGGGTTGGTTGCTGCTAACGCCACCCCATGGAACAATTTTAAAGAGATGATCAAGGAGGAATACTGCAGTCGTGACGACATCCATAAGCTGGAAGTCGAGTTCTTCAACCTCAAGATGACGGGGTCAGAAATTGAGGCGTTTACAAAGAGATCGGATGAGCTTGCATTACTGTGTCCTACTATGGTGGACCCTCCAATTAAGCGTATCGAACTTTATCTTAAGGGTCTAGTGCCAGAGATCCAAAGTTATGTGACTTCAGCAAACCTCGCCACCTACCAGCAGGTTGTTCAGTTGGCTCACCGTCTCACTGATCAGGCGGTGGAGCAGAACAGGTTACCAAAGCGTATTAGTGCTACAGCTACCTCTGAAACTCCTAGTGACAACAAGAGAAAATGGGATGGAGCTTCAAGCAAAGGTTCAACTTCTGTGCAATCTCAGTCTCAGCAGAGAAGGACTGACGAATATAAGAGTCCTAGTCAGCAATCATCTGGTAGCCAAAGTCGTGGTGTGTACAAGGGAGATCACCCTAAATGCAATCGCTGTAACCTACATCACAGCGGGCCATGCACCAGGGGTAACTGTCATCGGTGCAACAAACCCGGCCACGCAGCAAAGGATTGTAGAATTTTATACCCCGCAAACCTGAATCGTCAACAACATCAAGCTCAACAGAATCAACGCCAACAACAGCAGCAAGGTAACAACAAAGGGTGCTTTTAGTGTGGAGCTGAAGGTCACTTCAAGAGAGATTGTCCCCAACTGAACAGGAACCAGAACAACAATAACAACAACAATCAGGGGAATGGGAACAACGGGGTAACAATGGCAATGGGGCAAGGGGTCGTGTGTTCGTTATTGGCCAGGGAGACGCTAGGAATGATCCCAATGTTGTGACGGGTAAGTTCCTTCTCGACGACTTTTACGTTACTGTCTTATTTGATTCGGGTGCTGATACTAGTTATGTGTCCCTAAAAGTTAGTCAACTGCTTAAGCGTACCCCAACACCTTTGAACCCCAAGCACGCTGTAGAGTTAGCTAATGGTAAAAGTATAGAAGTCACACACGTAGTCAAAGGTTTTAATCTTGTTCTTGCTGATCACACTTTCTCGATCGACCTCCTTCCTATCACACTGGGTAGTTTCGACGTTGTCATTGGGATGGACTGGTTATCCCAACACCAAGCAGAGATTCTTTGCAACGAAAAGATTGTTCGTATCCCCCGCTCAGGTGAGGAACCTCTTATGATTCGTGGCGACAAGAGTGTTGCGGTTGTGAGCATCATCTCTTTTCTTAAGGCCCAAAAGTGTTTGCGTAAGGGCCACACTGCTATTCTGGCTCTCGTTACTGACACCTCGAAGAAAGAGAAGAAGATAGAAGACTTTCCAATTGTACGCGACTATCCTAAGGTATTTCCTGAGGAACTACCTGGCCTTCCGCCTCATCGTCAGGTCGAGTTTAAAATCGAGCTAGCTCCTGGAGCAGCGCCCATAGCCCGAGCACCCTATCGTCTAGCTCCATCAGAACTAAAAGAGCTATCTACGCAACTACAAGAACTCTTAGATAAGGGTTTTATTCGTCCTAGCTCTTCGCCCTGGGGAGCTCCAGTGCTATTCGTGAAGAAGAAAGACGGTACTTTCAGAATGTGCATCGACTACCGTGAACTGAACAAGGTGACTGTGAAGAATCGCTATCCTCTTCCACGCATTGACGACTTGTTCGACCAGCTGCAAGGGTCGAGCTACTATTCAAAGATTGATTTGAGGTCAGGCTACCATCAACTGAGAGTCCGGGACGAGGACGTCTCCAAAACAGCATTCAGAACACGCTACGGCCACTACGAGTTTCTGGTCATGCCATTCGGGTTAACAAACGCGCCGGCAGTTTTCATGGATCTTATGAACAGAGTGTGCAAACCTTACTTGGATAAGTTTGTGATAGTTTTCATCGACGACATCCTGGTCTATTCGAAGAGTCAGGAGGAACACGAGCAGCATCTACGACTCATTTTGGAACTCCTTCGAACAGAACAGCTGTACGCCAAGTTTTCAAAATGTGACTTCTGGCTTCGTGAAGTCCATTTCTTAGGCCATGTAGTGAACAAGGATGGGATTCACGTTGATCCATCCAAGGTAGAGTCAATCAAGAGCTGGCCTGCACCTCGTACGCCAATGGAAATTCGCCAATTCTTGGGCTTGGCAGGTTACTACAGGAGATTCATTAAGGATTTTTCCAAGATTGCACAGCCTCTTACTTCACTAACGCAGAAGGGCGTTGTTTATCGTTGGGGAAATGCACAGGAGTTAGCGTTTCAGCACTTAAAGGATAGACTTTGCAGTGCACCTATCCTTTCATTGCCAGAGGGCACAGACGACTTCGTGGTTTACTATGACGCATCCATTCAGGGTCTTGGTTGTGTATTGATGCAGCGGGATAAAGTCATAGCCTACGCCTCACGCCAACTCAAAGTTCATGAAAAGAACTACACTACACACGATCTAGAGCTGGGAGCGGTTGTTTTTGCACTTAAGATATGGAGACACTACCTGTATGGTACCAAATGTGCTATCTACACTGATCACAGAAGCCTTGAACATATCTTCAAACAGAAGGAACTGAATATGCGACAACGACGATGGGTCGAACTGCTGAATGACTACGAATGCTCGATCAGGTACCACCTAGGCAAAGCCAATGTTGTGGCTGACGCCCTCAGTCGAAAGGACACCGCGCCTAAGCGCGTGCGAGCTTTACAACTCACTATACAGTCTAGTCTTCCTTCTCAGATACGAGATGCTCAGGTGGAAGCATTGAAACCAGAAAACGTCAGGGCTGAAGCCCTACGCGGCTCAAGGCAACGCTTAGAACAGAAGGAAGACGGTGCTTACTACGTCACAGGACGCATTTGGGTCCCACTTTATGGCAGCCTACGAGAGCTTGTGATGGATGAGGCACACAAGTCTCGCTACTCGGTACATCCTGGTTCGGATAAAATGTACCACGATATCAAAACTACATATTGGTGGCCTAGCATGAAGGCCCATATAGCAACATACGTTAGCAAGTGCTTGACTTGTGCAAGAGTCAAGGCGGAATACAAGAAACCTTCAGGCCCACTTCAACAACCAGAGATACCACAATGGAAATGGGAGCAAATTTACATGGATTTTGTTACTGGCCTACCTAGATCACAACGTGGTAACGATACTATTTGGGTGATCGTGGATCGACTCACAAAGTCTGCTCACTTCTTGGCTATCAAGGAAACGGATAAGTTCTCCACACTAGCAGACATATATCTTAAGGAAGTCGTCTCGAGGCACGGAGTGCCCACCTCTATTATCTCGGATCGAGATGCACGTTTTACATCAGAACTGTGGCAAGCAATGCACAAGTCCTTTGGCTCACGTTTAGATATGAGCACAACTTATCACCCACAAAAGGATGGGCAGTCTGAACGCACCATCCAGACCCTCGAAGACATGCTTAGGGCATGTGTAATTGACTTTGGCAACGGCTGGGAAAAGCATATGCCGCTTGTAGAATTTTCGTACAATAACAGCTACCACACCAGCATTAAAGCTGCTCCATTTGAGGGATTGCATGAGCGAAAATGCCGATCACCTCTTTGTTGGGCAGAGGTGGGGGATAGTCAGATTACTGGTCCAGAACTTGTGGTAGACACAACAGAGCGAATTGCTCAGATACGACAACGAATGGCGACAGCTCGCGACCGTCAGAAAGTCTACGCCGATAAGGGCAGAAAACCACTAGAGCTCCAGGTTGGGGAGCGAGTACTACTCAAAGTTTCACCCTGGAAGGGTGTGGTTCGTTTTGGTAAACGGGGCAAACTTAACCCATGATACGTTGGACCTTTCGAAGTTATAGAGAAAATAGGCAAGGTGGCCTACAAACTGAACTTACCAGCAGAACTCAGTGCGGTTCACAACGTTTTCCACGTGTCGAATCTGAAGAGGTGTTTGTCAGATGAGACCCACATAGTTCCTTTGAAGGAGCTCACTATCGACGAGCAGTTACGATTCGTCGAGGAACCAGTTGAAATCACGGACCGGGATGTTAAGGTCCTCAAACGCACTAGAATCCCTCTCGTTCGGGTTCGTTGGAACTCCCGTCACGGCCCAGAGTTCACCTGGGAACGCGAAGATCAGATGAAACAAAAGTATCCCCAATTATTCGCAAACAGTACAACCACTACTGAGGCTGAAGCTACGGAATTTCGGGACGAAATTCCAGATCAACGGGGGGAGGATGTGACACCCCAGGAAAACCAGGAAAACCATGCAACTTAACTAGCTTCCTCAGTGGGTACGTATCAAATTTCGGGACGAAATTTCTTTCAACTTGTGGATAATGTGACAACCCGAGTTTTCAAGGTCTTTATCCGATTTAACTTCATACTTAATTGCCATGTGTGTTTAATAATTATTGGATGAGCAATATAAGTGTAATTGTGATGTGTATATCGTGTGTGTATTTGTTAGTCATATGTTGCATTAATAAGATGATTGATCGATTGTTAATAAAATAAGGAGCTTGTGCCAAACACCCCCCCCACGAAATCACCTACATCCGAAAACACTTCCCTCACGAAAACACTTAGTGTTTTCGTCAACTTTGGATCAGTGAAATCATTCGGGCCTTAGGCCCACTACGATCAGTTATATATTTTTTTGTTCAACCCTTGCGTGAGTTATTTGTAACCGGCAACAACCCTAGATATCTCTCACTCTCCCTCGCTCTCCTGTGCACCGACGGCAGCCCCTCCTCATTCGAGAAGTCCATCCATCTAGTTCGTACTAATCGCTTTAATTTCCGGTTAGTGTTTTGTATCACTTGATCTTTGATGTTGTTTTTCTGTATGACTTTGATGTTGTGTAACAACTAGGGTTCCTGCTAGTAGGTTTCATTCATGATTTTATGCTTGTAAAACGGAATCATGTGGTGTTTTGATCTATGAATTATGTTTTACTCTGTAAACTTAGAGTTTCTGTGAATTGCTAGAATGATATGATATAAGGAGGGCTAGTGTATATGATGAATCTGTGAATATGCTCTCATGTAATGGCCAACATATATGCTAGATTGTCTAAGGTTAACACATGTTTAGGTTATGATTAGATTAGGTTGATCAAATGATTGTTAACCGATGTAACTGTTAGACATAATGATTGTGAACATTTATGTTCCTCTGAAGTTGCAAATGATTTAATAAGTGCACATGAGTTCACAGATTACACATATTCTACGGTTTGCATGTGGTTCAACCTAACATTAGTCAAGCCACCCAAATAATTGGTCCAATAACCTCTTGAGGTGGTTAAAGTTGTCGGCCATGATTTTTTTAAATAATTAGATTTTGTGTATTGCATGTTGTTGTTGTGATGATGGTTAGTTTTGATGATTATGGAACTGTTATTGATGATGAGATATCCGACGAAAACCCTACCTAGCGAAATCCCCACTTCAACGAAAACACCTTGGGGATTTCGGCCCAAGGTGATTTCGGCTAAAGAGTTTTCGGCCCAAATGTGTTTTCGGCCCAAGAGTGTTTTCGGCACATCTGCTTTGTGTGTTGTAACACTGTTGGTTATTAACTCTTTTAGTTGTTAGCACTGTTAGTTATTAATTCAGTTAAACATGTTAACTCTGTTAAACTATTTAACTCAGTTAAGTTAAGTTGATTAATTCTATTAGTCAATTAACTCTGTTAACCCTATTAACTCAGTTAAGTTATGTACCTCTGTTAAATATGTAACACTTATGGCTTGTTAACTCTGTTAATTGATTTACATGGTTAATTGTTATTTCCTGTTAAGCAAGATAATCACATTAACGCCTGATAACCCTGTTAAGTGTGTTATTGAAGAACTATGTTAGGATTGACCAATAACTCAGCCATGTGATGCAAGATTGTATGAACGTGAAATAACTGTTTGTGTTACATGACGATGATTGCTTTAACACACTTCGTGACATAGATGGCATGTAAAACTATACAAACTTAACTGATTAAGTATACGTGCATATTATAGGACTTGACTGATTACTTGCGAACACATAACTTAGCATACCGAGCAAACCAAGGTGAGTTCACACTCTACAAAGCATGGGATTCCCAGGGGTTGGGAATGGGGTTAAGGAATATGGATTTCCTCGTCCTTTCTTGGGTAGGACAGTACTGGTTCAGGAATGTAATTCCTCGTCCTTACGGACAGATAACTTTTACTAGACCAAAACTCTATCACGAAGTCCCTCCTTTTTATATCGACTTAATCGCCGGGCCAATGGCGAGGGGGTCATTAGTTAGATAGCGCTATTTAGGTCTGACAAGCCTCACACCGTGCCGCAGAGGACGGGCGTGAACTAATGGATCTGGGCACGTCATTGATGATAGACATTGACAGTTCAGGGCACTTATACATGACTTTAGTCAGCAGTCGATATGGTAACGATTCTAGTGTATACATGGGGTAGCCCCCACGGCCGAAATGCCAGATAACTATCATGGGGTAGCCCCCACGGCTGGATTGCCAGAGTAAACGGGATTAAACTAAACACGTTTTCAACTATGGGGTAACCCCCACGGCAGGGATGCCAGTTAAAGGAACTATTTTTGGAACAACTAAAATCAACACCCAACTGTGAACTCGCTCAACATTATTGTTGACTCATTACTACATGCTTTGCAGGTCAATAGGTACTTAGCTGGAGCTTGCACAAGGAAGAGTCGTTGTGGGACATGGACAGTTGTGTGCCATGTTAAACCTTTGGATATTTAAACTTATGTTTTGGTTTTAAACATTATGCTTCCGCTCATAACTTAAACTATGTTTGCTTTGGACACTAATTGTGTTGGTTGGACTTTTACAATTAATTACTTGCTTGTTCAATATGATTAGTGGTTTGATCCTGGTCAGTCACGCCTCCAAGCGGTGATACTCCGCGTGTGGATTTTGGGGGTGTGACACTCTAGGTTGGGGAGCGAGTGCTACTCAAAGTTTCACCCTGGAAGGGTGTGGTTCATTTTGGTAAACGAGGCAAACTTAACCCACGATATGTCAGACCTTTCGAAGTCATCGAGAAAATAGGCAAGGTGGCCTACAAACTGAACCTACCAACAGAACTCAGTACAGTTCACAACGTTTTCCACGTGTTGAATCTGAAGAAGTGTCTGTCTGATGAGACCCTCATAGTTCCTGTGAAGGAGCTCACTATCGACGAGCAGTTACGATTCATCAAGGAACCAGTTGAAATCACAGAACGGGATGTTAAGGTCCTCAAGCGCACTAGAATACCTCTCGTTCGAGTCCGTTGGAACTCACGTCGTGGCCCAGAGTTCAACTGGGAACGAGAAGATCAAATGAAACTCAAGTATCCCCAGTTGTTCAGAAACAGTGCAACCACTACTAAGGCTGAAGCTACTACAGAATTTCGGGATGAAATTCCAAATCAACGGGGGGATGATGTGACACCCCAGGAAAACCAAAAAACAACACAACACAACTAGCTTCCTCAGTAACCACATGCTAAATTTTGGGACGAAATTTCTTTCAAGTTGGGGATAATGTGACAACCCGAGTTTCCAAGGTTTCTACTTGACTTAGTACTTGTTCACTAGATGTCGTTTCTATATATATGATGTGCCTTATCAGTGTGTTTTATATATTGATGTGCAATATAAGCATGTATGTTTATAATAATCACTCACGAAAACATTTCTTGATGAAAACACATATGTGTTTTCGTCCACATGTGGCAAGCGAAATCAAAGTGGGCTTTAGGCCCAGTAGTGGATCAGTTTTATATTGTTCTCAACCTTTACGTGAATGTTTTATCGCCAAACCCTAGAGTCCTTTTCCTGTGCGACGGCAACTACCAGTTTCAAGCTTTCCCTTTCGATCAAGTTAGTGGCCTTTTATATCGGTTAGTTGCACTGTCCTTCAAGTCATGCATGATTTGATCACGTGTCTGTATGTATATGTTAATTGAATAATGATGTTGTGTAATTATGTCATGCTTTCCTATGAATGATCTAATGATTTTATACGATCTTGATTGCACAATGAGTTGGTAATATGATTTCATGTTTTAACAGTTAGTGGGTAATGATGATGAGCACATGATTGGAATTGATTTGTATATTAAGGTTCCATATATTAAACATGATTGGTCGATAACATAAACTGAATGGATGGATTGGATGTTTCTGTCTTGTATCTGGTAGAATAGATCTGATATTGTGAATAAATTAAATAGGTCAGAGCATGTTTATTTTAAATGATCAGAGCATGTGCTTGTATGATATCAGTTGGGGCATTCAAAGCTTAGATCATGGGTCGCACATGTGATTAGTGTTTGATATAAAGTGCTCGAATAAAACAAACAAATGGGCAAGCAAGTGGGCTGCACATGGGACTTAGTAATCTGATGTAATTGAATTCGATTAAGTGAATGAGTGATAAACTGTTATATTGTGTCTAGATTTTGGGAACTTTAAATTACATAGATTCGGTTATAATAATAATTGATTTGGAGTAAAAATGTGTCAGGACTTGTGTAATGATCAAACCTTATTAAATGAGGGGTTGTTTTGTGTAGTCACATGTGGGGTCAGAAGTATATGCGCATGAAATGTTGTCGATCTATTACATTGAATGTCAACTTTGTATATATTGTATGCTTATTATCTCTAATTGTGGGCATGTGTGATATATACTACATTGAACGTTAAGTACATTGATATGCATATGTTGACATTGAATTTAATTAACTGTGAATGTATGTGACCAATGTAATGTATAGACTGAACATGAACAACTGCTAAATGTTATGTGGTGCTTGTTACTTGAATTACACTGTATGACCATATTATATACGTGAACTATGTGGATGTAAACTGATTGCGAATACGTGCATAACTATAGGACTTGATTGATTACTTGCGAGCACATAGTTTAGCATACCGAGCAAACCAAGGTGAGTTCACACTCTTACCAAGGCATGGGATTCCCAGGGTTGGGAATGGGGTTAAATGATTACTTGTACTTTCATCGTTACTGAAATATGTACCACTGACCTCGTTAGGAGAAGGTCACTTATAGATACAGCTAGACTAGTAACACATGGGAAGCCCCCACTAATCTTCGCAAACATGCCTGGAAGGCCGCGATACAAATAAATACGATACATAGTTTACTAAACAAACATACGATTTACGAAACGAATACTATAACTAAACAACCAACTGTGAACTCGCTCAACTTTGTTGTTGATTCGTTGCTACATGCCTTGCAGGTCGTTAGGTACTCATGGAGCTTGCACAGGGAGGCGCGGTCATTGTGGGACATGGCAGTGTATGCCAAGTTAAAAACATTACTTTATTTCGTACTTAATACTTACAATGGGTTTTACAATTATGCTTCCGCTAAACACTTAACTATGCTTTGGTTTTTGAACACCTTTCATATTGTTTGGTTGAATTATGTTTACTTACATGCTTGTTCAATATGATTGGTGGCTTGATCCTGGTCAGTCATGCCTCCAAGCGGTGATACTCCGCGTGTGGATTTTGGGGGTGTGACAAAATACTCCACCCTCAGTTACTTCAACATAGTCATCTTGACCAACTTTCTTTTGAATTTCTAGTTCTTTATCCTTGGATGGTTCAGGCTGCTTCTTTCCTTTGCCTCCTTGATCCTTTTGAACTTGAGCTTCCCCTTTCTTTGCCCACACACTTCTAGGAATAACTCCAGTTTGAACAGCTTTTCACTTCTTTATTTGTTTCTTTGGTTGATCTGGTTCAAAAGAAGTGTCTTCCTCATCTGATGCTTTTTGTTTCTTTGAAGACTTTTTCTTGAGTTGTGCTTTGCCTCTGCCAAGAGTATTTGGATCAAGTTCTGATTCTGATTCTGTGGCTTCAGAATCTTCATCACTTGATACATCTTGAACAACACCTTCAGGTTCTTTGCTTTTAACTCCTTTAGCAACATCCTCATTTTTCTTTAGAAAGCTTTGAAGAGATTGTGATAACAACTCAGCTCCTTCTTACATAACTGCTGATGGTTCCAAAACTGTTTCATCTATCAGCCTTTGTTGCGGTACTCCAGAAGACCCTGCAAAACAATTTTTGACAAATTTATTAGAAACTTTTAACAATATAAAATTCTAATTACCTTATGACTCCCCCTTTCACTATACCCTTTTCTACATTCTTTGGAATAGAAACTGCAGGGGACGTCTTTGGAGTTCTCTTTCTCTCCCATCTTTTACTTTCTCAACCCACCATCTAGTATTCTTTTCTTCTAAATCACTCATCTTCTCATCTTCATTTTCTGAATCACTGTTCTCATGTCTCCATTTATCATTCTCAGGAGCAACATAATCTGGATTCTTGATTTTGCATATCATTTGTTTTGTTTTTGCATCATCTTCTTTGGTGACTCTTGCAATGGTCTCAGTCGTTATGTTTCTCAAATCCATAATGTCACTCTTAATTTTCGGAAGATCTTTGAACTTATCATTTATCAACATCATTATGAACCTTGGATACATGATATACTTGTCACCTTTATTTTGGCAGTTCTCCTTCATATATTCAAAAATTACTTGAGAAATGTTGTAACGTCTGTTCAATACCAAACTTGTGACAATATTCATGATGTAATCTGATACTTCATCATATGCTCCTTTCCTGTGTGACAATGAATGAACCATGCAATGCAACAAAAATCTGTAGGCCTTTGAGAAACTTGTCTTAGTCATCTTTCCATTGATATGACCAGTGAATCCCATTCTGCACCACATTCCTTTAGCAAGACGTTCAGACATGATTGTGGGATCGTCGTCAGAATCTTTTAAGTCTAGAACTCTTCTAATGTCTCCAACACCAACCTTAAACTCTACATCTATATCTTTTCCCTTTTTGTCCTTCTTTCTCAAAACTGAGTGTATCATCTTATCAGTTTCTTCATATCTAGCTGTGTTCCAGAAGGCTCTTACATGAGATTCATATATAGCAGTTCTGTCAGATAAAGCCTTTGCAACTCTGCTTTCTCTAAGGTTCATGCAATTGCATGTAAACTAATTGGCCAAAATTGGAGTTCAGATTAGAATGGGGCTCTGGGCGATTTTGGAGACTTCGTGAAACCCTAGAAGATTAATCATCTTCCTGGTCTTGATCGATCTTGGCTAGCATCTAAGGGTGTCCATTCATCCTTTAGACGCTAAACAGTTGAATCAGATTAGGTTTTCCTTCATTAGGGTTTCGATTCTTTTGATTTCTGATTGACGACGGGGTATTCAGCTGATCGATTTAGGGTTTCAGCAGACCGTATCCATTGTCGCCGATTAAGTTGTATTCAGATTTGGGGTTAATACGTGCTTCGTGTCGACTGATTGGTAGTCCTGTTCTTGTGCGATTTTCAGATTAGGGCTATCGTTTTCTAGGGTTTCGGATTTATTTGTCTTCTGATCGTCTGTTATCAGATTACGGGTTTCAACGGCTGAATCTTATTACTTGTTTATCTGATTTGTTTTAGGGTTTCAGCAATTTACATTCATTACGTTCTCTGTTTGTTTCGCGTCTTGTTTATCAGAAAGCAACCAGGTTATTCTGACCGTTTGGCTGGTAATGGATGAACATTTCGCAGATGGTCCAGACAAGGCAGGCGTTTTTGAAAGGAAGATCAAGAGTATTGATGGTAAACCGTTTGTGCCAAGGCAATCGTTACATATGGCGGCTAGGGGAGTACACAAGAAGGTAACCTTTATGCTACCGTTAAATGATGTAGAACACGAATCTGGTCGGTCTGATTCTCCTAACCAGCAGTTGGCTAAGATTGTTGACAAACGAAAAGTTGGTTTTGTTCTACCGGTTAATGAAGTTAGCCCTATTCCCCTTGTTCATTCTCAACACAAATCGTATGCTAATGCGGTTTCTAATGAACAAGCTGAACAGGGTGGTGCTAGAATGGATTTTGGAGCTTCAAAAGTTGATAATTCAGCTATGAATGCTACTGAATCGGCTGATCAAACTCCCAAGATTAATTTTCGGACTCTTAAGTCTGATGTCTCTTTGGAGGGAGTGGATGTTGTCTTACCAATCGCCTCTGTGCTTCAGGTCAACAACAGGTTAGCTAATACTCTTTATGGTTATTTCCTGGGGGATAGGATTGCATATCCGGTTGTTGAATATTTTGTCAGAACAAATTGGAAGAAACATGGTCTTCAGAAAACTATGATGAATTCAAATGGTTTCTTTTTCTTCAAGTTTGAAGACAGAAAGGGTATGGATACTGTTCTTGAAGGGGGACCTTGGATGATCCGTAACAAACCTATGTTTCTCAACATTTGGTCTCCTACAAATACCCTTAAAAAAGAAGAGTTTAAAAAGGTTGCAGTTTGGGTTAAATTACATGATGTTCCTCTAGTAGCATATTCTGATGATGGTTTAAGCATGTTGGCATCAAAAATTGGATCCCCTGTGCGCCTGGATTCGTATACTAGTGATATGTGTAATGAGGCTTGGGGAAGGAGCAGTTATGCTAGGGCTCTCATTGAAATATCAGCTGATCATGAGTTGAAAGAGGCTCTAACCATGGCTATTCCTGAATTGGATGGGAACAAATATGTTAATGAGACTATTCGGGTGGAGTATGAATGGGAACCTCCGAGATGTGCACACTGCTGTGTATTTGGGCATGGTTCTGAGGAGTGTCCAAAATGCATTCGATCGACAGTGAAACCTCTTAATAACATCCCGAAAGTAGATGAGGATGGTTATACGGAAGTCAGGACAAAGAAGAATGTAAAGAAGAGCGGTTTTCAAGTTAACAATCAAAAGCCCAAGGTTGAATATAGACCTATGGATAAAAAGAAAAAGGCAGTGAGTTCTTCCTACATGAGTGCGCGGGACACGAGTTCGTCCAAGGTTCAAACTCATAATTCATTTAGTGCTCTTGGTTTTGTTGGGGGGAACGGGGGTTCCTCCCAAGGGAGATATAAAGGGGGTCGTGAGCCAAATGAGGAGTCTGATGATGATGAGGTAGAGGTTGTATATGATGAAACGAATGAGGTTATGACATCGGGTACACATCCTACGTCTTCCAGTACAGGGGCAAGCACCTCTCACATAAACTCCAATGGATAGGTGGCTTTGGTTCCATGCTAAGGGGCTGCCGGTTGGTAGCAATTTCATTTTTGATGATGGTGGCTGACGTCGTTTGTTGGTTTTTTTTTTTTCGTTTCTCTACTAGTTAGTCATTATCATGATTGTAGTAGGCTAGACTGAGGTGGTAACTTGGTTTGTTTTGTTTTTTTGTTTACATATATGGGGCATGTCCTGTATATGAACTAGTGGGGAACTCATCCTCACTACTTGTACTTATTTGGCGGTTGTCTATAATAGAATCACCGGGGTAACCCTTTACCCAAAAAAAACTCTGCTTTCTCTTAAGAATTTTGCCATTTTTTCAACCACTGTATTCTCTGTGTTAGCCTCATCAATTATGCAGTATACATTGTGACCCTTATCCGTATCCTTTCCTCTTCCCTGTAAAGATATGCATTATTAATTATACAGGTTTTGAGATATAAGGATGAAAGATAGAAATTTTGAAAAAATTTCTAACACTGAGAATCCCTTTGAATAAGCTGTCCGATCGGCTGGCAATGCTGTCCGATCGGCTGGGAATGTTGTCTGATCGGCTGGCAATGTTGTCCGATCGGTTGGCAATTGTTTTGAATACCAATGAAGTGCAGAGAAAATGCTGTCCGATCGGTTGGCAAAGCTGTCCGATCGGTTGGCCATTTTGCACAGTTTTCAATGAAATGTAATAATGCTGTCCGATTGGCTAGCAATGATGTTCGATCGGCTAGCAATGCTATCCGATCGGCTGGCAATGCTGTCCGATCGGCTAGCACTTTTTGCACAGATTTCAATGAATGTTGTCCGATCGGCTGGCAATGCTGTCCGATCGGCTAGCAATGCTGTCCGATCGGCTGGCAATGCTGGCCGATCGGCTAGCACAAAACTTTGATGACACAATTAGGCACAAATTCCAAGGCATGAGCTATCTTAACAAGCAACAATACATATGCAACAATAATGATGACTGTCCAATCGGACTGCTGTCCGATCGGTTGGCATCTCTTCAAGAACATTCAAGAACAATCTTTACTCAGAATTTTTTAGGCAGATTATCAAAAATTGAACATAGATCTATGTGAAGAATCTTGTCGCGAGCAAAACCCTATGTTTATTATTTTCTAATTCGTTCCAAACAGGGTTTAATTTCACAAAAACCTAACCGACTGCCGTAACGCTAAATATCAGATCTACTCAAATTAAACATGATTTTTCACAAATTAAACCGGTAAATCTATAGATCTAAACATTGCAAACAAGACCATGTGCTTAGAATTCATCAAAAATGTCTAGAAATTCCTAGATCTGATCCTAAAGATGATGACAGTTACGACATGAAGAACAACTAGAACAAATAATAGATTTGATGTGAAAGACTTACCTTTGGCATTGTGAATGATGTGCAAACCAACAAACCAATGTTCTAATCCAAAGAAAATCAATGAGAAATCAGATGAAAGTTTGAGAGAGAAAGGTCAGCCGATCGAACAAGTAACCATTTTGACTGAACTTTGACCATCTATTTATAGGTGTTATAGGTGTCTTTGAGTCGGTGTGCTGTCCGATCGGCTAGCAATGTTGTCCGATCGGCTAGCTGTCCGATCCAAGCATTCCTATTTCTCTCAAAACTTTGACATATTGACTTTTTGACTTTTTGCACATATTAGTGTTTGAAAATCCACTTAAGTATCTAGATCCAAATTAATGACCCTAGGTACTTAACTTGTCTACCAAGTCCAACTTAATGACCTTGGTTGACCCGAAACAAAGCATACTGATGTTTTGATCAAACTTTGTCTGAAAGTTATAAGTTTCAAATGAATGAACTTTTATTTGACATTTTATTTCCACATGATTTACATGATTAGCTCCAAACTCAACATCCAGCTCAGAAACTTCCTGCCTTCAATTCGAATCTGAAGATCAGCTTTCCGCTTTGGTTTGTCGGAAAATAAAGTAGAAATATAAAATCTTTTTGAGATTTTAATAAAGCATCTAGACTAGAAATTGAATACAGAACAGAAATGCAGTAAACGTAAACTATTTACAAACATATTTTTTGTGAGCGTGTTAGGGAATCATATCAGCTACCGACAAGTTACAAGTACCGTTAAGCTTGATTTCATACACAGTATTTAAACAATTCACTTAGATTGTCGATATACTGATCCTTTTAAATTCTCACACAAATTTCAATCTGTCCAGGATACGGATTAGATGATTTAAAGACTTAAACTTATACGTGTGTCCCACCTCTTGAATATACTCCCGTATCCAGATCCCAATATTCAGTCTTACAGGTGAGAATATCACAAATGATATCTGTAAGGGGTTAATAACTTATGAAGAATCATGAGAGCTCAGGTCAGAACTACCGTTCAGCAGAGAGATCATGACTCAAACTTTTGGGTGTGTCCCCTTTAGAGGATCTTTTTTACAACAGCATTGCTAAGCAATTTTATTGTCTTATCATTTATGCTGAGGGTGATGCTATGTTTCAAGCATTGCGGAAAGTATTATTCAGGGACTAGGTCAGAACTTCCATTCAGCAGAAGTCCCGGAATAATACCCCAGATATCACTGAGTATAAAGACCTAGTATATCAGAAAAAGGAATCCTTCAAACGAGATTTCAGGGGTTACCTATATATCCAAGTAGTGTTCCCCACGAAATAAGCAAGTAGGATTTAGGTTTATATCCCAAACAAACCTACTAAATGTGTAAAAACCTATCGGCACATCATTAGTGAGACTGTTTAAAGCATTTAAACTATCCATTTCTTTAGCATACTGAAACTGTCTAGCTGATGTACTATCATTTTCCCTTTTCACACAAGCTCTTTTTTAATTTTATCATGTTTTTGGATTTTTGGAATTTTTTATTGTTTTTGTATTTTCTAAATGTAAAAGTAAAACCTATCTCCCCCTAAAGACCAAAACAAGTAAAAATTCGACAAACCATTGCAGATTGCTTTTCAACATCATCTACAGTGGTACCTTCATCAACGCCAACGATTTCCTCCGCATCCGATAGCAACTTCATACCATTAAGTTTCAAAAGATATTGAAAACGTGTTTTGTCAAATGCTTTGGTATGCAAGTCAGCTCTTTGTTCATCAGTGTGGATTTTTTCTATTCGTATCAACTTTTTCTCAAAACAGTCTCGGATAAAGTGATGACGAATTTCAATATGTTTCGTTTTAGCGTGATGAGCAGGATTTTTTGTTATGTTAATAGCTGCCTCATTATCAACAAAGATAGGGGAGTTAAGAAATTGCAAACCGTAGTCTCGCATCTGTTGCTGGATCCACAAGATCTGTGAGCAGCAGCTGCTAGCAGATACATATTCAGCTTCACAAGTGGATAAAGCGACAGAGGTCTGCTTCTTGCATTGCCAAGTGACCAATCGTGGTCCGAAAAACTGGCACCCCGCTGTTGTTGATTTAGCATTCACTTTGCAGCATCCAAAATCAGAATCAGAATATCCTTCGAGTGTGAAATCGCCTACTTTTGGATACCACAACCCCAGAGATGGAGTTCCTTTCAGGTAGCGTAGAATCCTTTTCACAATTACCATATGCGAAGCTCTAGGATTTGACTGAAATCGAGCTGCGAGGCAGGTTGGATACATAATATCCGGTCTTGATGCCGTCAAGTACATTAACGAACCGATCATGGAGCGATACAATGTTTCATCTACCTTCTCTCCGGTGAGATCAGGGTTTATTCCATGGTTCGTCGCTAATGGGGTGGACATAGGTGACATTCCTGACATCCCAAATTTCTCCAGAACATCATGAACGTATTTCGTTTGATGTATGAACGTTCCCTCGGGAAGTTGATCAACTTGAAGTCCCAAGAAGAACTTCATCTCACCCGTTGATGACATTTCAAACTTCTGCTTCATAACCTTTTCAAAATCTTTGCAGAGTTGTTCATTTGTAGACCCGAAAATTATGTCATCCACGTAAATTTGAACTATCAGAAGATGCCTGTCGACTTCTTTTGTGAACAGAGTGGCGTCTATCTTTCCTTGAATGAAGTTGTTGGCTATCAGATGTTGAGACAGGGTCTCATACCAGGCTCTCGGGGCCTGATGTAATCCGTATAACACCTTATCCAAGAGATAAACTTTATCTTTGTGAATTGGGTCGGTGAAGCCCGGTGGCTGTCCGACATAAACCTCCTCTTTCACCTTTCCATAGAGAAACGCCGACTTCACATCTAGCTGAAAAACTTTAAATCCTTTCCACAATGCAAATGCTAGGAAGATTCTGATCGCTTCAAGTCTTGCGACAGGGGCATATACTTCAGTGAAATCTATCCCCTCCTACTGACTGAAGCCTTGGACAACGAGTCGAGCTTTATTTCGAATAATAACTCCTCGATCATCCCTCTTGCATTTAAACACCCATTTGGTATTGATCTTCCGGTGACCATCAGGCAAATCCACTAGCTTCCACACACCTAACTTCTCAAATTGGCTTAATTCCTCCTGCATTGCATTTACCCAAGAATCTTCAGTAAGCGCCTCTTTATAAGTCCTTGGTTCAATCTGCGAAATAAAGCAACTTAATGAGAAGTCAGTCTATAATGGAGCAACTTTTGAATAAAAACATGTAAATCCTTGGTCGATTTGTCTTCTGGTTCGGACTCCTGATTGCAGCTCTCCAATGATTAGCTCTTCTGGATGATATGACAGAGTTCTTGGCATTACCTCGCCTGAAACATCAACCTCACCTTCTAAATTTGTGACATTTTGGTTTGCAACTTGTTCACTGACTGGAATAGTTTGATTTGAAAACTAGATTAGCTCCCCCTCAGAATCTGAATCATTACGATCAAATATTGGTCTATTTTCAGATTCTTGATTATCATTTTCTACCGTCTGATTATCCTGAGCAACTTCATTTTGTTGAACTTCGTTATGTTCTCCAGCATTGCTTGGACCTGCTTCATCATCATTTGAAGTTTGTCGTTTTCGATAAGTTTCTGCTGGGAATCTTTCATCTGAATCTTCATACTCTCTTAGAATATCCAACTCGTCAAAGAACTCTGGTTCTTCCTCCATGTTGAAGGAATCCCATAAAGTATCATAATTGAAACGCCATGAGTCATCGGGATTCTGCGGTGGCATTGTATGATCCTGACATTCAACATTGTATGCTTCAATTACCCGCTTTAAACTTGGAACAAAGACTCGTTTTTGTGGACTAGAATAACCCACAAAGATTCCTTCTATGCACTTTGGACCAAACTTCCCAAAAGGTTCTAGAACTGTGTAGGGAGACCCAAACGGTTCCAGATACTTTAGATTAGGTTTGCGGAGATTTATCAGCTCAAAACACATCTTGTTGAATTTCTTTACTGTGAGAACCCGGTTGAGAGTATAACAAGCAGCTGACACAGCTTCTGCCCAAAAGTTGATTGGTAACTTTGAATCAGCAAGCATTGTTCTGGCCGTTTTGATTAGTGTCCTGTTCTTTCGTTCTGCTACTCCATTTTGTTGTGGAGTATACGGAGCACTAAATTCATGTAATATTCCTTTCTCGTCACAAAATTCTTCCATTCGGTTGTTTTTTAACTCTGTACCGTTGTCACTTCTGATTCTTCTGATACGAGCTTGGTACAAATTTTCAATTTTTTTGAACAACCCCATCAAACTTTCGAAAGTTTCATCTTTAGACCTCAAGAATAATACCCACGAAAATCTGGAATAATCATCAGTAACCACAAGACAGTAAAGTTCTCCTGTAATACTTTTGACATTCACAGGACCAAACAAATCCATGTGAAGTCTCTCCAGAGTTCTTGAGACTGAATTGACTTTCTTTTTAGGGTGTGACTTTTTCTTTTGCTTTCCTTTGATGCAGCTAATGCACTCCCCTTCCAGATGAAAACCTTTAATGTGAACGCCCAGAACTAAATCATTATGCACCAAATGATTCATTTTTCGAAGGTGAATATGACCCATTTTGCGATGCCACAACTGTGATTCTTTCTCTGTTGCTCTAGACACAAAACAATGAGCCTGACCCGTTGTTGTAGTTGCTACACTCATGTCCAATACATACAGATCATTGACTCTTGGAGCCCTCATAATAATCCATTCTTCAGGGATAACAAATCCTGGCTTCAATATCAAACATTCTTTGTTTGTGAAGTGAGTGGTATACATCCTGTCACAAATCTGCGAGATACTTAGCAGATTATTTTCCAGCTCAGCAATGTAGTTAACTCTCTCAAACGTGACAATTCCATTGGATAACGTTCCTTCACCAACAATTCTACCACCTTGGTTACCTGCGAACCCTACATAACCTCCATTGAAATTTCTAACATCATACAGCAACGCTGTCTTTCCTGTCATGTGCCGAGAAGCTCCACTATCCATAATCCAACGTGAAACGGATCTCGGAAGCTCCTGCATGTATCAAAAACATTTAATGAGATTTTGATGCTACCCAAGCCTTTTTTGACTCGGGTAACTTGACATTAATGTGAGTTTTTGTAGTGTAAAGTGGCGGAAAGTTTTTATCATTCATTTTTAAGCTTTCAGCAGACCCAACTTAAACCTCTTTGAATAAGAAAAATTCGTCTTTTTGAGGTTGATCAGATGGTTGGACTTTCTTCACCACATACTTCTTTTCAGAAGTCGATTTTTGTTTCTCATATAAATCCAAAGGTACATACATCTTCTTGGTTGAGGGTGATGATTTTTCAGTCTCAGACACCTTTGGTTTTGGAGAATTTTCTTTCTTTTCAACAGTTTTTGGCTTCCATGTTTGTTGAGGTGATGCAACCCGTTTGTAAAATTTGTCATTTTTAGTTACCAAATTCTTAACAGGTTCAGTTTTGATCTTGGAGTTATCATTTTTCAAAACCTTTTTCTCAACAACCAATGGAGCTTTTCCCTTCACAACATCTTTCTTGCTTGAATTCATCACAACTTCAGTCTTAGGCTTCAGGTTGGTACACTTACGTGCAATATGTCCAACTTGATTGCATTTGAAGCATGTTCGGGTGTCAACTACCCTACTTGTGCCTTCAGACTGAGGCTGTGTTCTTTTCAAAGAACTCTTTGTTTGATTTTGAAAAAATTTCAGATTCCTCATCAAAAAGTGAACTTGAACCATTCACAAACACCTTTTTCTCAATAAACCTCTTGTTCTGAACATTCTTTTTCTGATAATTCTTACCACTCTGATATCCACCCGACCATTTGTTTCGGTTGTTGTTAGAAAAACGTGGTGGAGCAACAGGTTTCTTATAGTAAGCTTTATCCTTTTCAAAATTCATTTGTCTCTTTGTCTGATTCAAACCTTCTACTTCAGACAAATCAATTTCAACCAATTTGAAAACATTTTTCAATTTGTTCACATTAACATTTTCCAGAGGAAACTCAAAGTCTGAATACAACTTATCAGAACCAGCCATCTTGTACATCACAAGACCCGGTTCATCATCTAAGTTGTTTTTAGATTTTGGTTTCGGAATGTAATTGTTTAGAAAACATTCTTCATCCTCAGCTGAATCACTATCCAAAACACTTTCAGCCATGCCTTTAATAATCTCAGTTTGAACACTATCATCAGATGATGATGAAGAAAATGTCACATCAATTGTCTCTGGAAGTTTTATCTCATTTGTTTCAACTTCATCATTAACCAACCCTGATTGCTTCTTTGAAAAATTGTTTAGAACTGGTGGCGGAACTTGATGAAACCCGACCCCAGTTCCATCACAGTATACATCTTTGCCAGCTTTGTTTTTCCCAATGGGTTTTGGAACAATGTGTTGCAAAACAAAGCTTGCAGAGTTGTAACTGTTCAGTTTCAAATTAATACGCTCATTCTCAATCTTAGCTTCTTCAAACTGAAGCTTCAATTTCGCAATCTCATCCAGTTGTTTGTTTATAAACTCTTCTTTAACCCTCAAAACACCTTGCAAATGACAATTTTCTTTGTAAGTTTTACCGTTTCTATCATCAGAATCTTTCACCGTGCGTTTTAGTTTTTCATTTTCTTTCCTAACTCTTTCTATGTCAATTTTATCAGTTTCAATTTTGTCAGTTAATTCTTTTAATCTGTCATTAGAAGCTTTCAGCATTTTGTCGCGGTTCAAGATCTGATCCTCAACCTCTCTGACTCTGTTTGTCAGATCCTCAACTTTCTTACCACTGAGATAAGTGATTGTGCTACAAACCTTGCACTCTTTCATGCAATTTTTGCAGTCAATATCACCACTTACTTTCTTACCTGATGCACTTGTTGACCCGTTTGAACTGACCTGGCTTTTAGACTCAGATACGGATTTAGACTCTACCTCAAGTTCCTTAGCAGCCAGCACCTTGTCAGCCATCTTTCTCAAGTTTTTGGCATTCAACTCTTGTGATGTATCTATGATCCCATCATCAATCTTCTTGGCTTTTTCTTCTTTTTCTTTTTCTTCTGCACTTCCCCACTATTTTCTTTGCCAACCATCTTCTTCTTCAGCGATTTGTTGAATTATGGTTTCAAGATCGAGGGTTTTGTAGTCAATAGAAATGTTTCCCTTGGGGTCAAGATAGCATTCTCTGTCTGGATCCCATCACTTTGCCCTTTTTGCTTCAGTGTATATATCAGAAATTCTGATCATTCTGTTTTGAGCAATCATCTTTATGTTTACATACTTTTCTTCTTCATTTCTGTTGTCTTTATAAGGAACAGGTTCAACAATCTTTGCCATAAAAGCGTATCCAACCGCATCCTCTTCTGGCAACAACTCGCTCCAATCAAAACCTTCATCGTCATGGATTACAGCAAGAGCTCTGGATTTCTCTTTGTTATCCTCAATCTGCTTCATTCTTGGCGGTTCTGATTTATTCTGATGATATATCGCTTTCTTGTAGTAATCTTCTTTGAATGGATTCTCAGAATAATCAGCATAAGCATTTCGGCACTCTCTTTTAAAATGACCTTTCTGTTTACACTTGAAACAGGTCACTTTTGTCTTGTCAAAGCCTAACTTGGTAGATGGTCCACCAATGGACTTTCTACCAGTAATCTCCATGAAACGTTGTGCCCTTCTCACTGCACTTGCCATACACCACCTTATGTCGATCAATTCCATCTCCTCAGGATCTATCTGGTCGTAATCTTCTTTTGTCAGGTTGGTGTTGCCAATCTTCCCAGCCACGAGGCTCTCATACGACTCCAGCACTGAGGCTAGGAAAACCATCTGATGCTTTGCAGATTCCTCGCTGAAGTTTTGAGTGTTCTTTAGATCAACAGCGATGTTGCATTGAAATAAGTTCTTTGCAACTGATTGGTTTGAATTTGATGAAGAGCCACTGTGAAAACCACTGCTTGCATTCTCTTTGCTACTTTCACTTTCTTTGCTAGATGTGTTGGAGCTTTTAGCAGAAAAAGCTGTTTTGGGAGGTGTATTCTTTGGAATCATGCTTTTTGGATAATACAGATCCAAATTCTGCTGATATGATGAGTGATTGACTTTGTGTGTTTTCTTTATCTCCAGCTCGTGACTCTCTAGTCTTTCAATCAACAGATCAACTGTAAGATTCTCAGAAGTGATCGTATTCTTCAACATCAAGGCAAAGTATTGCCAATCCATCTCATCTGGCAATGAGTCAAACAATTTGTCGACTAATTCCTCTTGAGAGTAAGTAATTCCATGTCTAGCCAGCTCCAACTTCAAGTGCCCAAACCTCTCAATCATCTTACAAACTGATTCATTTTTTAAACAGCCAAATAAATCAAATTCTTTTCTAAGTAGTTTCTTTTTGTTTTTCACTATTTCTGCACTACCCAAACATTTAACTTTCAGCTTATCCCAGAGATCTTTAGCATTAGTGTATTTGATCAAAGATATTATATCTTCTCGGACAGACTGAAACAGCAATGCGATGCATTTTTGCTCGGCAACAAAAACTTCTATCTCTTCGGTTGTTGTCAAATTTTCACCATCTTTCCCTCCATCACTGTATCCATTATTTAGACTTTTCCAGCTAGTATACGCAAAAGCCTTCAACCATTCTTCAAATTTATTGGCCCACCGACTGTATTCTTCGATTGCCATCAGCTTTGGGGGTTTGTTATATGTTCCGTATGCACTTTCCACGCCCAAAACATCCGTCAAGGTTTTCTTTGCATTTGAAGTGTTCTCATTTGTGTTGCTAGAAGTACTATCATCTCCTGAGTTTCCAGCAAAAGCATACATATCACTGAAAGGATTCATGAATTCGTCCATCTTTCAAGTACCTGTAACAGTTATCAAACACTTAGACAAATTTTTGTGATTTTCAAAAATTTTAAACAAGTGTACTTGGATCGAATGACTGTTCGATCGATCGGCTATTCGATCGATCAGCTGTTCGATCGGTCGACTATATGATTATAAAGGCAATCAAATACCGTCCGATCGGTCGTCTGTCCGATCGGCTAGCAATATGACGTAAGCAAAAGATAACTTGTAACAACAATGTTGTCCGATCGGTCAGCTGTTCGATCGGCTAACACTGATGATGTCAGCAAGCAACTAGCAGATACTAACTAATCCAATCCGTTCGGACAGCTGTCCGAGCGAGTAGATGACGTCAGCACACATGAACAGTTAAACATAGTTTTTGATGAATTTGATCTCGTTTTAGGTTGAATTTGATTAAGAAACTCAGTAGGATTATACTTTGAATTATTGCGAATCAATTGATATCAATTTTATCAATTTTTAACCGTAGATTCTTGTTCAATTTTAGGTTTTTCTAATTTTATGGTGACAAACTAAGAAATGATGTAAGAAATAAGCAGAAGAAGATGAAATATGTCAAATCTCCGGTGAAATTTGACTCTAATCGGCAAGAAATGTCAAATCTCCGGTGAAATTTGACTTTGATCAGCAAATAAAGCTCGAATTCCGGTGAATTCGGTGTCGTTGATCTCGATTCAGCTCCTTGGATGCTCTGATACCACTTGTGAGGTCCCTATGCACAGGATCTGATCTTAAGGAACAAGGTGAATCGACTTTGTCTAATGTGCGGAATCCATTATGACAAATCACAGATAATCAACACAGAATTCAACGATTAACACGCTCTGTTCTTTCTATTGATTGTTCTGAAAGTACAAAGCTCCGGTAGAAGACAGACACTAAACAGAGAGTCAAAAGTGCAAAAGTTATAAATGACCTGATTGGACAAGTATTTATAGGCAGTATCAGGATAGAAGAAGTGCTGTCCGATCGGCTAGCATGTGATGCTGTCCGATCGGCTGGCATTGCTGACCGATTGGACGCCTGTCCGATCGGCTGGGCTAACCGATCGAACGGCTGTCCGATCGGCTGGCATAACCAACAAAATACAGCACTTTTACACTAACGTCCCATATCCTGATCTGCTTAATCTAACATACATACAAACATACACATTACAAAAGACACAAATATACAAAACATGACTTCATACTGACGGAAGCTACAGACGTATGTACTAACACATACATTGAGTTCCAGCAAATAGAGAGAAATGAGGGAGCTATAGACCAATCATTCGACGCTGCGACATCCAACTCAGGGACGCTCGTACAAGCACCTAACATTCTACATAGTTCACTAGGCGTTCAGATGAGTGTTCAGGTAATACTTGATAGCTTCAAGATTCGTAAGGATTCAGAGAGGAGTGAAAAGATCACGTTCAAATAAAAGGCAATCACTGCTATGACCCCTATAGGTTTGTTATGTTTCTCATTGATCGAATAACGGATCAGAACCCCTTTTTCACTTGTTAAGCCTCACTGGGACTCGCATGCACCCCACATTATTATTATGTGTGCACCCACAATAATATTGTGATTTGCATGCTCATCTTAGTTCCTCCTAACTCATGTCAAATGGTTCCTCAAACTCAGATGTCAAATGGAGGTTGTCAGAGTAATAAGATCACAAAATTTCAAGGACTAAGGCATACTATCGATGCATCATAAAGTAAGCAAGCAATCCATGCCATCATGCTATAGTGACGAGTGTGTGTTCATATGTTATGTCACAAACAAATGTGTACTAGTCATGTAATGTATGCAACAAGTGAGAAAGACGAACCTTGCAATCTGGAGCTGAGTGTCATGGTCGTATTCATGTTTTCAGAGTTGTTCGGTTATAGTCTGGTTTTATAAAAATGTTTTAAAACCAAGTTCACTATTGTGACACCCGGCTTTTCAGGCCGTACCATACAATTGTAGCACGTATTGTGAATAGGTAACAGGACTATATTTGACTGATTATGATGTTTATATGTGAAATTTAGTGTATTGATAAAATTAAACTTTGATAAAAATTATGTTGGCAAAGGTAAGATAAACGCTTATCACTAACGGTTAAAATGCGAAACGAACGTCAGTGACCAACCGGACAATGTTAAAATCCTAAAAATAGTCTGTTATGATTAGAATAATAATTTTAATCCTATTCGTGAGGAAAAATAAATTAAAACGCTAAGAAACTCTATTTTTCGAGTTTAAGCGCGTACCGCGTAATGCAGCGCGTATACCGACAAAATACTGTCAACACGGCCCGACACGGCAACTGAAAATCATCTTAGCAATAATTTGATAAGTTTATTCTTATAGAATGACAAAAATAAATAAAAACGCTTAAATTCCTATTTTTGCGATTTTAAACGTGTACCGCGCAGCACAGCGCGCATACTGCCAAATACCGACAACGTAGCCAGTCGAGGCAACTGGTAATTATTTCAGTAATAATTTTAAGTGATTATTTTTATAGAGTGATAAAAATAATTTAAAACGCACTAAAACGGGATTAAAACGCTAGATAAAATACCCGGTAACCGGTTAAATACCAGTCTTTACTTAATAATACATACATACATACATATATATATATATATATATACTAGTTGTTTACCCGCGCGATGCGGCGGGAAACATATCACTTAGGTTGGTGAGTTTAGGGCTATGTATGGGGCGGTTCGGTTTTGAGCCATAACCAAAACCAAATTCACGATGAAACGGAAAACACAACACTTGTTAGTAATTCTAAGGGTGAAACTTTGCAATACGATACTCGTTTTTTGTTAGTTTATTGATAGTCTCTTTATACAATGCGGAACTTGTGGCGGCGACAATTTATAATGCAGAACTTGTTTCCTGTTAGTTTATTAATCCTGTCGTGATATATTGTATAGTACGTCTATTAGTTTTCTTATTCATAGAAGCGATCTGGTCTATCTATGCCATAAGCCTGACACCTCTCAGCTAAATAATAATTTGACTAATTTGACATTAAAATTATCAACTATCTCTAGAAAATGATGTCGAATATCGTGAGGCCTTAAGGCCCTCTGAAGAAAGATACAGGAAATAAAATTCGGTGTCCGACTCTATTGAGAACCTCACCAGCATTATTGATGCAGTCCACAATACATTGGTACAAATATACTCTTATCTTAACCTAGTGCCATTCACAAAGTTGTACATGTGGCATCAAGCTTTATGTAAAAATCTACATCAAACTTTTAAATATGAAAATTTTGTTCACGGTATTGAGTTTTATGGATAAACCCAATCTATAATCATCGATTAAACAAGATTCTTTTTACATTTTTAATGGTAGGTAATCAACTTCTTGAAGTTCTAAAACACCCTAATTAACACATGACCAAAAAACTTGTATTCTATAAGAGCTTTATTCCAAGCTTAAAAATGGTAGGTAATCAATCATATTCTACAAACTACATGTACATCTTACTAAATTAAGTTTGTAAAAGATGATGTTAAAACATAAGGCTCGTCAGCAAGGGGCCCACATTGACCAGCCAAGTCATGAATGTCCCTCACGATGTCAAACACGTCCTCTGGTTGAGCCAACTTGAGACTGTTTTAAGACATTTTCTTGAGCTTGTCTGAGTTGGTGCTGAACCATCCAGCCTGCTTCTTTTGGGTTTCAGGTGAACACACCCGTACCATCGCCCACCACGTACCAACCTGTTATAACAAAGATGGTGTCAAAACAAAGATGGTTAATGGTTATCCTGAACAAAGATGTGTAAGCCAATCTGAAGCGATAAAGACATGCGTAGAATGTTGTACCTTAGGGTGACAGACTGACAGTAGTCTTTTGTGCCATCAAATATGAGTAAATCAAGTTCTTCGAACTCCTTTTTCACATGAGCCCTGAACCATGTCAAAACAAGCCCTAAAATAACCTTAAAACCATCAATATGTAATTGGAATAAAGCTTAACAAACATGATCATCTTACCAGAGATTGTTAGTCAGTTGTTCCAACCAAAACACCACCGACCAGCCTGTGAATCATCTTGCGCCAACATTGCACCCATATTAATCTACTGCAACCCTTTGAAATAAAGTGCTTGTCAAATTCAGCAAACGGTTTGTAACACCCGTAAATAACTAAAACATGATGAAAAAAATGTCAATGAAAAATAAAATACTCATATCGCCAGCGCCTTGTCCACCCTAACCGACCACTAAACGTCATTGTGGCACCGGTGATGGCATTATCACAACTGAGATTTGAGATCTCATCAACAAGATTGGCTTAATGAGGTTTTGGGGTTTCTTGTTTTTTTTTTTTTCAATAAAAAGGATAAGCCGATCATTTTAAAACCTATGTTTAACATCAACCAGTGTTAACGACCAAATCCAACACCTTTGAGACCAAAAATTTTGTAATACTTAAATATCAAATCCAAAACTTAGGCAAAACATACAGGCCATCTGATTATGGTTTTTCAACACTTAATATGTTGCTTACCAAAACAAGAGGATTATCGTTATCGTTATTATTATTATTATTATTATTATTATTATTATTATTATTATTATAAAAAGTTTTATATAAGTGACTTAGGAGTTGTATAAATAATTAGCATGTTAATTATGTATAATGTAGGTATTGACATGTTCCCTTTCTAGCTATTGTTTTTATTTGACCCGTTTGAGATATACATAACCCGAATCAACCTGTTCATATACAAAAAATTGCCAAATCTAGAAAATGACTAACCTTCTAGCATGCTGAAAATATGTATGGAGCATTGTCAATGTAATAGGTATCTGTCTTTTCAGTATAGCTCAAGTCATCAATGCTAGATATAGTCATATAACCGTCAATAGCTGCAACAAATTAGGAAATCAGTTATACATATAATCAGTTATTCATCTTTTCCGGTAATCAGTTATTCATCTTTTCCGGTTAGGTTTATTAGTTAAATGTAAGTTAGACGCGCGCGCGCGCGCGCGGGGGGGGGGGGGGGGGGGGGGGGGCTAAAGGGTGTAGGTTGACCAACCTGCCACATTTTGACTATTTAACCATCCCGCCTGTTTTGACACTTGGAATGTAAAAAAAAAGTTACGCGAATGACCACTGCCCACATATCCGCGGTGAGTAAAGATTGAATAGTGTAGCTCCACTCGCCTGCAAAAATTAAATCATTGTTTCATGAGATTATACATCAGTTATTAACATTTTTTCTCTCTTCTCTCTATACCTCGAGAAACAAACCTGCAGAACAAGAGGGTCAACGAAGTGAACATAAAGCCTGATATCCCGAAATCAGCAAAGATTAATATCTGAAATATGAAACCTTGAACAAAATTATGTAAATTTAGTTTGGTCTGGTTTTTCAGTTGTTACAAATTTAAACATCAAAAAATGTAAAACAAAATATTACAAAACAATATTCACTTACAACTTCTGCAGACCAAGATATCGATTTGAGAGTCTTGAACTCAAATATGAAAATTACTCCATCCTACAAGCTAAGTGAATGTTGGGTAAATTTTAGATGGGGAACTACAAGATTCAAGCTGATACACTAAAAGATCATGCTTCAACTGCAACTGTTCTTAGTTTGTTCTAATGAAACTACAAAATGATTGTGCAAAAAATGAGCCAACACAGACGCCTAGTTCTACTATAACCTACCGGTGCAAAAAAAAAAAAAAAAGGAAAAAGGCGGAATACAATTGAGGAATTAGAAACACACTTGAAGAATATTCTACATTTATCACAATGGATTCAAATCGATTGAAGAATTCCATTTATCACCCAGTTTACTTGGGTGTTTAAGTGAGTGGACATGAATGTAATCAGAAATTAAGTGAAGTAATTAAGTTTGCATAATGCAGAAAATAAACGGCAGTCAGTCTGGTAGAAGATAAACTCAGGTGCAAAGGTCAAGAGTCATCAGTAGCAGAGGTATAGTCCCATATGAGGGCAGCGCTATCCTTGGACCACCTCACAGTCACGATTCGACCGTGTATACGCTCCTAGGACAAATAAATATATAGTTTTCTTAAAGTAATATATGAAGATGCAAGGAAAGACTGCAGTGGAATTAATTACGTACCCACTAATCCATCGTCTGGATTGAAGTCAGAGCAGTGTCATAGTCTGCAAAAGTAACAAAGCCAAAACCTCTACACTTGCCAGTTTTTCTATCCACCACTGCTTTAGCTGTGAGAGAGAATGCAACTTTGGTTTAGGATGTAAGCCATTCATATGTAACAAAATCGATATATACCTTCACAGACTTCCCCATGTACGCTAAAAGCTTCTCGCAAGGTGGTATCATCTGTAGCCCTTCCCAGTCCTGCATGCAAGCAGAGTCAATCAATGTGAATACAAACAAACACAAGATGATGATGATGATCCTAGAGGAGTTTTATCATCTACCTCCCACAAACACTGTCCAAGTCGACACACAGCGTCTCATTGCCACTGACAGTTCGTTATTCTGCCTCAGTATACGTATATGACCACCTCTGCTCAACATCGCCATCCCTAAATCAAGTTTAAAAAAAAAAATTTACATGCTGAGATGAAACTTTCCGAAGCTATAATAACAATAATAATCCACACACAGCTGTGCTCTTTCTTTTGTTATTCAATTCAATTACATTACAGTTCTGTTTGTACTAAACATACTAATATCTAGTAATTTTAACTAACTTGAGTTAAATCAAACAATTTTCCGGTTCACCCCTTTAACAAGTATTATTCTTTATATCCTAAAGAACCAATGGCATTTGATGTCACTCATCTAGGCTTACAAATTTGGGGAAAACATATAAAGATTGAAACTTTATATCAAAATTGAAGAAAATACACAAAACCAAGATCAAGATTACAAAACCCAGATGAAATCAGGCAACTTTAGTTCAAATCTAAAGAGGGTTTTGATGAATCCGTACCTATTTTGTCACACCCGCTCGTAGCGGAAACGCAAGGTGTGATCTGTATGGTTTTCATTGCATAAATATCGATGTACATGAACAAACTATATGAATAAAACATACTCCATTGCCATTGCCATTACATATGTGTTTCCCAAAAGAATGCAACATAAGTTGAATGTATTGGTTACAAACCATCAAATGAAAATAAGTTGTCATCGTTTTATACATCAAAATGTAAGTCTTAAAATGTCAAGACTTTGACCACTATATCACCGCAAAGAGGCGGTATATAACAGGCAAACCCTTCAATAGTTGGCATGGAGTATTGATACTTGTTTTCCTTGACTGAAATGTCTGCCAGGTCCACTAATTTCCTGAAATACATGTTAAGTTTGAAAACATCAACAAAAGTTGAGCGAGTTCATGCAGTTTAGTTGTATGAGATGTATCTGAAAAATGTGAGTTGTATAAACTGTATCCACAACATGTGAATTGTATAAAATGTATTTGTATGTATGATGTATAAACTGTATCCACAACATGTGAATTGTATAAAATGTATTTGTATGTATGATGTAGTATGTAAAGCGTCAATGAAATCGTTGATCATTAATGTTTCGCGAGGACATTAATATGTGTGCCGAATTAGGAAGCAAACCAACCCTAGACGATTTTATGCCGATTCCTATCGACTGGGACACAAACGCACTCTTCCGTAGGGGTCCATGACCAAGAGTGGGGCTCGCCAAAACCCATTAGATCTAAGCCTTTGTTCCTTGGTCCAAACTGGATTAATGGTGCTTATAGTAAGGCCCTAATTCGCACATGATCTATGGTGTTTCATTCCCTAACTTTAACATACGATTTAACATGTATCTTCCCCGATAGTTGTAAAGTTGTAAAACATTTAAATGAATAGGGGAACATGAACTCACAGTATTGCGTCCTGAAAATAGATGTAAATAAGATCTCACGTGCGGTCGTCCTGAATAGCGTGGCGACCTACAAACGTTCTTATTTTTGTTAGACACTTCGGTCTTTTGAGAAGAACTTGAGTACAAGTCTTGTGTCTTGAGCGTATGTAAGACTTGTACGTCTTTACTGTTCGTTAACTGGGTATTCGATGTATGAGTTGTTCAAATGTTCGATAACTGTGTATTCGATGTATGAGTTGTTCAAATGTTCGTTAACTGTGTATTCGATGTATGAGTTGTTCAAATGTTCGATAACTGTGTATTCGATGTATGAGTTGTTCAAATGTTCGTTAACTGTGTATTCGATGAATGAGTTGTATAGTCGGATCTCGTCCGCTGAATCTTGTGTCTTGTATGTATCACTTGTATAGTTGTGTTTCCAATAATAGTATCATTGGGCCAAGCCCATGTTTTCAAGTTATTGGGCTTAAATAGTGCTGGGCCTCAATAGTGTTGGGCCTCAATAGTGTTGGGCCTCAAATAGTGTTGGGCTTGAATAGTGTTGGGCTTGAATAGTGCTGGGCTTGAATAGTGCTGGGCTTGAATAGTGTTGGGCTTGAATAGTGTTGGGGTTGAATAGTGTTGGGCTTCAATAGTGTTGGGCTTCAATGTTATTGGGCCTTGGCCCATATGTTTGGTATTGGGCTTAGCCCATGTGTTTATGTTAAGCCCATTATGAAGATAAGCCCATTAAGAAAAATAGCCCATAAGTACAATAGCCCTTTAAGTAATATAAGCCCATTTGTTATATAAATAGCCCACTAGTAAAATAAGCCCATTTATTTTTATAAAAACCTTTTTATAAAAATATACCAAGTACACTTGTTAGTAATTAAAAACATACTAGCTTTTATAAGTTTATAAACATCCGTAATTTGTTATCGATAGGATACTTATATTTCGTGTCGATAAATCGTCTAAACGTCGTAGTAACTCCTCGGATTGGCAATTTACTTATGTAGTCGTCCGTTGTCCGTTTTGACCATAATTGGTGTCCGATTATTCTAATCGTCCGTAACTCGTTTTAAGGCGCAATTATGTGAAGTCTCGTAGGACTTTTGTTATAACTTGTTTTGAGTTTAAAATTGACAGGAGATACAAGTTCCTACAATGATATATGTAACTAATATACCAAGTAATATATCACACAAAAATTGTTAAAGTAACCAAATATATATTTTCTAAAAAAAATATATATTTTTCTTGTCTTTTGTTTTATAAACCCTTCTTTAAAAATACCTTTGTAAATCTTGTAGAGATTTACCCAAAAATGTTGTTATTTTATAAAATAAAGTTTTTATAAAAATTGGCCATATAACCTTTGTATTTTTATCTTAACCATGTTTCATTAAACATATCATTTTCTTTATCAAATCACCACCAATTTACTTAACATCTTAACTAAACATTTTGAGACCTTTATAACATGAAATCATCAAGATGATATGTAAATCATGTAGGGTTTTAAACATGATTCTTTTATATGTTAACTAGTTCAAAAACCAAGTTTATTTCTAGTTTTAACCACTTTCATAAAAACCTCTTAGTTGTATGTTACAATTTATAATCTTGTGAAAGTATTGTTTTTACATAACAACCCTACATACTTTCACAAGATTAATGGTTATGATCATCTATATAACCCTTTATGTTAAAAACCATTTAACATAACATGTATGATTATTAGATCATATTTTTAAAACACCTTCTAACAATTTATTTGTATTCTAATCATCATAACAACATCAAATATGCATATCACAAGTCTTAAATCACAATATAAACAAACATAATTATATCATGATTTTTATCTTTGCTTCTTTGTATTTTTCTTGTTCATTATGTATGATTATCTATGGTTATTATTAATTATAATAACAATCATAACATAATATGTATAAAAAATATAGAAGCTTACTTCTAGCACTAGGCTAGGGATGATCTTGGAAGATTATTAAGACTAAGAATATGATGATCTTGATGTTAGAACACTTTGGTATGGATGAAAAACCCTTCCTTATGCTTCCAAAAGCCTTAGATCACCCTATTTTCCAAAGAAATCCATGTTGATAATGAAGAGGATGATAAAAATAATTGGGTTTTTGGTGGGTGTTCTTGAGAAAAAGATGAAGATGATAAGAGTTCTTGGTTGATGAAAGATGAAATGAGAAGTAATGAGGTTAAAGACTTAATGGCTAAGTATTGAAATAAATCACCATACTAATCCACTTGAAATTAATCAAAATATCTTAGATATTTTAGCAACATAAACAAGGGGGTGGGACCCCTTGTTCACGGTTATAAGGTGGGGGGGGGGGGTCTCATGTGGTAAAAATAACTTAGTTATTTTTAAGGTTTCACATGAAATATAAGATGTAAGCATTTTGGTGTTTAGGTTTTGCGATTGTCCGAGATGTTTCTCGACCTATAATGATCATAATCTAGCTTTACAAGACTAAAAAAAATAATCACTAGTTCGCTACATGTACCAAAATATAGTTCGGCTCGATGTATAGCGCTCGTTTCGTAAGTAAATAGTCGAAAGATACACTTAAGGAAGTTGTAAGAAAAGTTTCCGTTATGTGTGAAATTGATATTCCATAAATATTTTCATATGAAATTGGGGCCTAAACATCAATTTTGCATCTTGTAATAAAATTACAATTGCTGAATTTTGCGGAAAAAGAATGAAATGGTCACTTTTAGCGCATTTCGGACAGTTTTTAGTGCTTCCGAGCATTGGTAAAATATTAACCAAACTCTTGTATTCCCATATAGGGTTTAATATATAATTGATATTGGACTCTCACCCGAGTCCTAAAGATGTCATTTTAGATGTTTTCTGCGAATCCGGAGTTTTCGTCAGCACTCTAATTCACTAGGCACTACTCTAGTTGTTTCGATGAATTGTTTGCACTATTTCAAATGTACCCAATAAAAATGAATCATGTGTAATAACCAATGAATATTCCATGAGTTTTCTAAGATGTATACCATGTAATCATGCAGTCAGAATATTCAAAACACATGCTTGTATAATGTAAATCACTATTTTAAATGTAAGTAATTTACCCGAAAGTGGCAGTTGTCACATTCTCCCCCTGTTATTGAGAATTTCGTCCCGAAATTCAAGCTGAGTCATCCTATACAGGAGACTACTCGAACAGGTGAGAGTATTTGGCTTTGATTTAATGTTCACGTTCCCAAGTATACTCGGGTCCGTGTCTAGAGTTCCAACGTACATTTTAATAATTTGATACGACTCCTCCATGATTTCTAGACTTTACAGTCCATGACTTCAACAGGTTCTTTAGTGAATTGGAGTTTGTCGTCAATGTGAATAGAATGATAACGGTTGCTTGTGTTGGACTCTATTTAAGATTCGACACATGAAACGTGTCGTGCACACTGTTAAGTTCATCTGGTAACTTCAACTTGTAGGCAATAGTGCCAATCTTTTTTTAAGATTTCAAATGGTCCAATGTAACGTGGGTTAAGTTTTCCACGTTTACCGAACCTCGCTACGCCTTTCCAAGGCGAGACTTTCAACAAGACTTTGTCTCCAACCTCGAAAGATAATGGTTTTCGTCTTTTATCTGCGTAGCATTTTTGTCGATCGCAAGCCGTCTTGATACGGTCTCGGGTCTGAAAAATTTTATCCATAGTCTCTTGGACTAGTTTCGGACCAATTATTTAACTATCGCCTGTTTCCGCCCAACATAGCGGAGAGCGACACTTTCGACCACATAGAGCTTCAAACGGTGCAGCTTATATAGTAGTATTGTAGCTGTTATTGTAGGAAAACTCAACTAAAGGTAGATGAGTATCCCAATTGCCGCCTAAATCTATAACACATGCACGAAGCGTATCTTCGAGTGGTTAGATTGTCCGTTCGCTCTGGCCGTCAGTTTGTGGATGAAAGGCCGTACTTAGATTCAAATGAGATCCAAAGGCCTGTTGAAATGATTTCCAAATTCTAGAAATAAAACGACCGTCTCGGTCTGAAATGATTGAAATAGGCACTCCATGACGAGCCACTATTTCTTTGAGATAGAGTTCTGCTAGTTTCTCAGTATTATCCTTTTACCAAATCGGTAAGAAGTGCGTGAACTTTGTTAGTCTATCTATGATTACACGTATCATGTAGTGACCTCTTGAGGTCCTGAGTAACTTCGTAATGAAGTACATCGATATTTGTTCCCATTACCAAACGGGAATCTCGGGTTGTTGTAACAAGTCCGAGGGATTTTGCTACTCGACTTTTACTCTCGCGCAAGTCAAGCATTCTCCGATATAAGTCGCGATATCACTTTTGAGGTTAGGCCACCAGTAGTATTCTTTCACTACTTAGGCCTATGTGCTTCCTCAAAATATCATCTCGAAGGCCGCAAAAGAATGGAACCTAATTTCAACCCATAAGGTATAAAGTTCCATCTTCTTTCGGCACTAATTGTTCCTTCATGCCTTGAAGTGTTTCTAGTTGAATATGCTCTTCCTTGAGCGCTTGTGAATCATCTTCTCTAATGCTTAAACTCTCAGTATTCTAACTCGCTCCATGCGGCTCAAGGCGTCTGCTACAACATTTGCCTTGCCCGGATGGTACTTTATTTCACAATCATAGTCGTTCAACAATTCAAAAAAAAACATCGTTGACGTATATTTAATTCTTTTTGGTTGAATATGTGTTGAAGACTTTTATGATCCGTGAAAATAATGCATTGAGTACCATATAAATAATGTCGCCATAATTTTAAAGCGAATACCACCACGCCTAACTCTAGTTCGTGAGTGGTATAGTTTTTCTCGTGAACTTTTTAATTGGCACGACGTGTACACAATAACTTTTTCACGTTGCACGAGTACGCAACCCAATCCATGATGCGAAGCATCATAGTCTACAACAGAGTCATCGGTATCGTCGGATAATGATAAGATTGTAAAATGCTATGCACCAATCTTAAGAATAAGTTGTAAGGCTATATCTTGTTTTTCGATTTGGGGCGAATTTATTGTCTTTAACAATTCTAAAATGGTTCTCAAATGTTGCTCATGTTCATCAGTCGATCGAGAGTATATCAAAATGTCTTCAATAAACACTATGACAAATTTGTCGAGATATGGCTTGCACACACGATTCATTAAATCCATGAAGATCGCTGGTGCATTTGTTAAACCAAAAGGCATAACGAGAAACTCGTAATGACCGTAACGAGTCTTAAAAGCCGTTTTCGGTATGCTTTCCTCTTGAATTCGTAACTGATTATACTCCGATCGTAAGTCTATCTTAGAGTAGAGGCTAGAACCTTTCATAAACCATTTGAGTTAGTTGGAAATTTATTTGTAACATGGTTTAGAAATATGAATTTTTCATTCATCGAAATGTTGTGCAGTTTTGCGAAACTTTCATGTCTTTCCACCCCCAAAACCTTTATAAAGATGTATAATGGTAAAGAGTGGGGGTTATGAACTCACAACATCCTTATTCGGTCAACTACAAGGTTCAGAAGGTGCTAATCGACATGGAGATTTGGCTATGGGTGCAGCTCCCGGTACCAAGTCGATATGAAACTCGACTTGTCAATATGGTGGTAGTCCTGGCAAGTCTTCAGGAAAGACTTCAGGGAATTCTTTTACCACAGGAATATCTGTCATCTGAGGCCCATCGGCCTTCTTGTCGATAACAAGTGCTAGAAAGGTAATACAACCTTTCCGTAAGCAACTTTGAGCCTTCATACAATTTATAGTCCGCAATGGTGTGTCGTGCTTCTCTCCATGAATAATAAATGTCTCTTCGTTCGGTAGTGGTAAGCGAATGATCTTCTCATGACAGAAGACTTCGGCTCGATTATTGGATAGCCAATCCATGTCAACCACTACTTCGAAAATACTCAACTGAACAGGGAAGAGATCGATATTGAATTTCAGCTCTAGACTCGACTAGTTTACTTTTTGTCAATTCTAAAGAATGAGGAGACGTCTAGCTTACTTGACTCTAGGCCAAGTACATTTTAACTTCTGTGTGGCAAGGACTTCACTGTATAGTTTTAGGAACCCTATGTTTAAATGTAGAATAACCCAATCCATATGTTTAGATGTTGGATAACCCAACCATATGTTTAGATGTAGGATAACCCAATCCCTAATTGTAGCTAGGACATTCCCGTCACTAGCCATGAAACTATGCATGTGAAATGTTGCGATAAAGCTAAAAATCGGCAATGGTATTAAATAATATGGATGTGAAATGTTGATTGATAGGATACGTAACGGTGACCCTTTATGATTTGACAAGAGTCAGCTAATTTCCCATTAGCTAAGTTGATATAGTAATGTGTGTCCAACATGACTCTAATTCGAGTATATGCTTAACATTTAAAAGCAATAGCTAAGCTCAGTGTTGGTATTAAAAGAATTGATACATGATAATCGTAGAGTGTACGTACTCATGACTTCATTTCTCTCATGGCGAGAGTTATTGTTTGAGTGATCGAGGTAGGGAGGGATGATGCGGTTATGCTTCGAATCTCCGAGGCTAAACCCAAAATGTAACACTCAGGGTGTTTGAATTCGGGTGTTACGTAGTATGGAAACAACCCTTGAGATAATGTGAAAGCATCAAGTGTAACCATCAACATTGGCTCCAGTTATGATCGAGTTCTTTTATAAAATCATATGAAAATAGATATGAAAATCAAATGATATAAAAGAATGATGTATGGTTAAATAAATAACCAATAAAAATGTAGTGTATAAATATATCATGTCTTGAAATAGAATATTATGTCTTGTGTAGAGGATGTCATGTCTTGTGCGAAAAAAAATGTCATGTCTTGTTTTTATCGAAGAGATTTGAATAACATCACGATATGCAATATAACATAAGCACTTATATATAGGAAGTACCAGCGGCGTATCCACCATGCTTTTATCATATTACACACGTCTCATCACTTACATATAACCACCAAAAATGTCTTGTGTAAACCAACATCAAATGATATGTATAACAATGTCTTGCGTAACAATGTCATGTATAAACCATGTCTTGTGTAAAAGCAATAGTTTTCAACACATAACTTTTATCTTAAACAATTGATTCTTTTGGCGCCATGATCTTTTTAATACACACTATTAAAAGAATCTAGACATTTATTTGAATAAATAAAGTCTATCATGTGCCCAAGAATGAAGAATACAATCAATTGGTCATGGAAACCTCAAGACCATATTGTTCATACATGTTTGAATAAATGATAATGTGGATAACCAAAACCAAAAGGTGTAATGCCTCTTGCATGTATTGGTCATACGTCTACATGGAAAGAGAAATAATTCGTTAAGGAGGGGAAACCAACCAGTGGTCTTCGTCCATATAATATGTATTCCCTACTCTATGGACCTCGATCGTCCTAAATAGAGAAAATCCTTTGTATTATTTGTCCATGTGACAATTATGGTAATAGTGCTTGAGTTTCACGAGCTCTAGCAAGATTATTAGAATCTCCAAAGATGTCGAATAGAATGTAATGAGGGAGTTGCAGCATGGTTCATGCCATACCATCCCTTGGAAAAAGACAAATGTCAAACGACGGAATTTATTGTATCACTTCCAATGAATATGATAAGGTAAGGTAAGGTAAAGTAGGATAAAGTGTCATAGACACCCTGGAACCAACCCATGTTCAAGAATTTCAAGAATGTTGAGGAAAATCCTCCATGAGTAGCTAACACGTTTTGTTTGTTTAAATGACTAGTCTCAACTGAATCGTGATATAGATCGAATGTTAGGTGTGAACAAATATGTGTCGTCTTCCCGTATTGTATTGTATTGTATTGCATTGTATTGTATTGTATTGTATTGTATTGTAGGGTGTTATACTAACCACCCCAGTTCGTGTTCTACTAGATAGGAAGAATTGAATCTCAAGTAATAACTTAAGAATTTTGAATGAATAGTGATCATTAGCTTGACCCGCAGAGTCCACCAGAATTTCCATGCACTACAAGTTGTTATTACGTGGGCCCCCGTAATAATAAATTGTCTTGCATGGTCACCCTAGCATTCTCTCGTTCAGAGCAGGCGATCAGTCAGAGAGAGGACACTATTGTTTATATACCTTCAACATAGAAGGAAACTTCGTGATAGTTCACGTGTCAACGTCCGTTGTTGTTACTCGCAGGACGGTACGACGTTAGATGAAATAGAAATGGAAAGAATCTGTAACAATAACAATTGAAGAGGCACCTTCAAGATGAGTACTTCATCTTCCTTGTAAGGACAAGAGTATATCCACCCTGATTAGTATGAGTCACATGGATCTCGTCCCACTAATGGAGTTGTTGTCCAAGGTTACCACCTTCGCCTCATCGTCATTATCATGGTCAGGCATCTCAGCATTCGCGAGAAAGCAACCATATTTTACGGAATTAAGTTTAAGATTTCACTTAGGAATCATGTTCGCCATAAGCTCCGCAATAGACATGAGGTCGATATTTTCACCGTGTGAGTAAAGAATAATAATAGAGTTTGAAGTCGAAGGTATTTTGTTCTTGGCAAAATATTTCATGCAACATATATATATGAACAACCTATATATATAATCATGTAAAATCCTATCAATCAAGGATTTCTATCTTGTATAAGCTGAACTTGTAAACTGTTTATAATGCATAAACTGATAATGTATTGTATTGTAGGCACATAGTCTATTAATGTATTGTGTCTGTTTCTCATAGACTTCACCCATGGAAATGTCCTCGCTTGATTTATGTGAAATGAATTTTTGCTGTAGTGGACCTTGAAAAATGTTTATGCAATGAAAACCTTTTTTATTTATTTATAATCTGTTCAACATGAACAAGAGGTTTTCGTGAGAGATCCCTAGTGATTGTAGACTTAGACTCGAGAAAGAATCCTGGTTCACTACAATCGATGCTCTGATACCAATCTGTCACACCCGCTCGTAGCGGAAACGCAAGGTGTGATCTGTATGGTTTTCATTGCATAAATATCGATGTACATGAACAAACTATATGAATAAAACATACTCCATTGCCATTGCCATTACATATGTGTTTCCCAAAAGAATGCAACATAAGTTGAATGTATTGGTTACAAACCATCAAATGAAAATAAGTTGTCATCGTTTTATACATCAAAATGTAAGTCTTAAAATGTCAAGACTTTGACCACTATATCACCGCAAAGAGGCGGTATATAACAGGCAAACCCTTCAATAGTTGGCATGGAGTATTGATACTTGTTTTCCTTGACTGAAATGTCTGCCAGGTCCACTAATTTCCTGAAATACATGTTAAGTTTGAAAACATCAACAAAAGTTGAGCGAGTTCATGCAGTTTAGTTGTATGAGATGTATCTGAAAAATGTGAGTTGTATAAACTGTATCCACAACATGTGAATTGTATAAAATGTATTTGTATGTATGATGTATAAACTGTATCCACAACATGTGAATTGTATAAAATGTATTTGTATGTATGATGTAGTATGTAAAGCGTCAATGAAATCGTTGATCATTAATGTTTCGCGAGGACATTAATATGTGTGCCGAATTAGGAAGCAAACCAACCCTAGACGATTTTATGCCGATTCCTATCGACTGGGACACAAACGCACTCTTCCGTAGGGGTCCATGACCAAGAGTGGGGCTCGCCAAAACCCATTAGATCTAAGCCTTTGTTCCTTGGTCCAAACTGGATTAATGGTGCTTATAGTAAGGCCCTAATTCGCACATGATCTATGGTGTTTCATTCCCTAACTTTAACATACGATTTAACATGTATCTTCCCCGATAGTTGTAAAGTTGTAAAACATTTAAATGAATAGGGGAACATGAACTCACAGTATTGCGTCCTGAAAATAGATGTAAATAAGATCTCACGTGCGGTCGTCCTGAATAGCGTGGCGACCTACAAACGTTCTTATTTTTGTTAGACACTTCGGTCTTTTGAGAAGAACTTGAGTACAAGTCTTGTGTCTTGAGCGTATGTAAGACTTGTACGTCTTTACTGTTCGTTAACTGGGTATTCGATGTATGAGTTGTTCAAATGTTCGATAACTGTGTATTCGATGTATGAGTTGTTCAAATGTTCGTTAACTGTGTATTCGATGTATGAGTTGTTCAAATGTTCGATAACTGTGTATTCGATGTATGAGTTGTTCAAATGTTCGTTAACTGTGTATTCGATGAATGAGTTGTATAGTCGGATCTCGTCCGCTGAATCTTGTGTCTTGTATGTATCACTTGTATAGTTGTGTTTCCAATAATAGTATCATTGGGCCAAGCCCATGTTTTCAAGTTATTGGGCTTAAATAGTGCTGGGCCTCAATAGTGTTGGGCCTCAATAGTGTTGGGCCTCAAATAGTGTTGGGCTTGAATAGTGTTGGGCTTGAATAGTGCTGAGCTTGAATAGTGCTGGGCTTGAATAGTGTTGGGCTTGAATAGTGTTGGGCTTCAATAGTGTTGGGCTTCAATGTTATTGGGCCTTGGCCCATATGTTTGGTATTGGGCTTAGCCCATGTGTTTATGTTAAGCCCATTATGAAGATAAGCCCATTAAGAAAAATAGCCCATAAGTACAATAGCCCTTTAAGTAATATAAGCCCATTTGTTATATAAATAGCCCACTAGTAAAATAAGCCCATTTATTTTTATAAAAACCTTTTTATAAAAATATACCAAGTACACTTGTTAGTAATTAAAAACATACTAGCTTTTATAAGTTTATAAACATCCGTAATTTGTTATCGATAGGATACTTATATTTCGTGTCGATAAATCGTCTAAACGTCGTAGTAACTCCTCGGATTGGCAATTTACTTATGTAGTCGTCCGTTGTCCGTTTTGACCATAATTGGTGTCCGATTATTCTAATCGTCCGTAACTCGTTTTAAGGCGCAATTATGTGAAGTCTCGTAGGACTTTTGTTATAACTTGTTTTGAGTTTAAAATTGACAGGAGATACAAGTTCCTACAATGATATATGTAACTAATATACCAAGTAATATATCACACAAAAATTGTTAAAGTAACCAAATATATATTTTCTAAAAAAAATATATATTTTTCTTGTCTTTTGTTTTATAAACCCTTCTTTAAAAATACCTTTGTAAATCTTGTAGAGATTTACCCAAAAATGTTGTTATTTTATAAAATAAAGTTTTTATAAAAATTGGCCATATAACCTTTGTATTTTTATCTTAACCATGTTTCATTAAACATATCATTTTCTTTATCAAATCACCACCAATTTACTTAACATCTTAACTAAACATTTTGAGACCTTTATAACATGAAATCATCAAGATGATATGTAAATCATGTAGGGTTTTAAACATGATTCTTTTATATGTTAACTAGTTCAAAAACCAAGTTTATTTCTAGTTTTAACCACTTTCATAAAAACCTCTTAGTTGTATGTTACAATTTATAATCTTGTGAAAGTATTGTTTTTACATAACAACCCTACATACTTTCACAAGATTAATGGTTATGATCATCTATATAACCCTTTATGTTAAAAACCATTTAACATAACATGTATGATTATTAGATCATATTTTTAAAACACCTTCTAACAATTTATTTGTATTCTAATCATCATAACAACATCAAATATGCATATCACAAGTCTTAAATCACAATATAAACAAACATAATTATATCATGATTTTTATCTTTGCTTCTTTGTATTTTTCTTGTTCATTATGTATGATTATCTATGGTTATTATTAATTATAATAACAATCATAACATAATATGTATAAAAAATATAGAAGCTTACTTCTAGCACTAGGCTAGGGATGATCTTGGAAGATTATTAAGACTAAGAATATGATGATCTTGATGTTAGAACACTTTGGTATGGATGAAAAACCCTTCCTTATGCTTCCAAAAGCCTTAGATCACCCTATTTTCCAAAGAAATCCATGTTGATAATGAAGAGGATGATAAAAATAATTGGGTTTTTGGTGGGTGTTCTTGAGAAAAAGATGAAGATGATAAGAGTTCTTGGTTGATGAAAGATGAAATGAGAAGTAATGAGGTTAAAGACTTAATGGCTAAGTATTGAAATAAATCACCATACTAATCCACTTGAAATTAATCAAAATATCTTAGATATTTTAGCAACATAAACAAGGGGGTGGGACCCCTTGTTCACGGTTATAAGGTGGGGGGGGGGGGGTCTCATGTGGTAAAAATAACTTAGTTATTTTTAAGGTTTCACATGAAATATAAGATGTAAGCATTTTGGTGTTTAGGTTTTGCGATTGTCCGAGATGTTTCTCGACCTATAATGATCATAATCTAGCTTTACAAGACTAAAAAAAATAATCACTAGTTCGCTACATGTACCAAAATATAGTTCGGCTCGATGTATAGCGCTCGTTTCGTAAGTAAATAGTCGAAAGATACACTTAAGGAAGTTGTAAGAAAAGTTTCCGTTATGTGTGAAATTGATATTCCATAAATATTTTCATATGAAATTGGGGCCTAAACATCAATTTTGCATCTTGTAATAAAATTACAATTGCTGAATTTTGCGGAAAAAGAATGAAATGGTCACTTTTAGCGCATTTCGGACAGTTTTTAGTGCTTCCGAGCATTGGTAAAATATTAACCAAACTCTTGTATTCCCATATAGGGTTTAATATATAATTGATATTGGACTCTCACCCGAGTCCTAAAGATGTCATTTTAGATGTTTTCTGCGAATCCGGAGTTTTCGTCAGCACTCTAATTCACTAGGCACTACTCTAGTTGTTTCGATGAATTGTTTGCACTATTTCAAATGTACCCAATAAAAATGAATCATGTGTAATAACCAATGAATATTCCATGAGTTTTCTAAGATGTATACCATGTAATCATGCAGTCAGAATATTCAAAACACATGCTTGTATAATGTAAATCACTATTTTAAATGTAAGTAATTTACCCGAAAGTGGCAGTTGTCACATATTTTGCTGTAGAACAAGAAAATCTGAAGAAAAAAAAAAGATTCTTTTTTTCCCTCAAGTTTAGAGTGAATACATACAAATTTTGTAACTATAATTAATAATAATTTAAACGGGACCATGTACAGAAATTAAACCTAACCTCTATGGAAGATGCATACCTTCATACTAGTAAACAATAGCTCGATCTTGAACTCTTCTCAAACCGTTACCTGTTCTTTAAACCATGACCTACAAAAAAAAAAACAAAGATCCATCTTAAAAACACAAACGAATGTAAATGAAATCCAGTGATTCAAAATCGTGTTCAGAATCAAAAGAACGGTGTCACTTTGGAACCAGAGAAGGGAAGAACCGGAACCCTAACAGCCACCGTCATCGTCGATCTTCAAAGGTTCCAGCACATCTGTTCCGTTGCCAACCAGAGAAGAGGAAGAAAAAGGAACGAAGATAGATTGAAAGATTGATTTAGGGTTTCTAAATCGTACGACAGAAGGAAGAACACAGAGGCTACCTTCTCTCTCATCTCTGCAAATTAAAAATGAAAAGGTGTATGGAGAATTGGGTATGAGCGGGAGTTCAAAATGAATGTAAATTTTGGACGGTGCAGATCACCATTTGTGTGGTGTACTTCTATAAAAATGAACCGTGCAGATCGCAATCCGTGTGATATCTCAAGTGCAATCCGTGTGATGTGTTTCTTTGAAGGGCAAAATTGGAATTGTAAATTATATTGTGCTTTAGAGGGTTGTACAGCATGCTTTAGGGGTGTTTTAAGGAAATTTTTTTGGACTTAAGAAGTCCTTCTAATATGTATTATAAAGTAGTATATATATATATATATATATATATATATATATATATATATATATTCGAAATGTGTGTGTATATGGGATATGTGGTAGCCATAGAATTGTGTTCACACTCTCTCTCCTCCATGTGTTGGTGATTGGGGGTGTGCATGATGATTACACATCACAATTCTTCCATAAGTGTCTCATTTCCAAGAAAACCTTTCACCATTTTTCATCTACTCTCTCTCTCTTGATGAAGCTCGGCCGAGCACCCCCATAACTACACACTTTCAAAAATTCCAAACCATTTCTTGAAGATTTAAAGGTAGTTCAAGGTGTTTTGAAGCTAGTATGAAGGTTTAGAAGTGATTCCAAGAAGATTCAAGCAAGAACAAGTCCTCATATCATCACTATTCTCAAAAACCCATCTAAAATCTTGAAGGTATAAAGTTTATTTCATATATCTTGTTTTGATTCTTGATTATCTTAAATAATGATGGAAGTTTCTCTTGTTCTTGAATCTAAACATAAACTTGAAACTTAAACAAATGGGTTTTTAAAGAAAAATGAAATGGAGGAGTATGTATGTATATGTATGGCCGTAGGTATATATGTGTGTGTAAGTAATTATGTTTTTGATTTTTGTTGAAAGATTCTTGAGTTACATGAAAAGTAGGATGCATGTAAGAATCCAAGTGTGATCTTGGAATGTTCTAAAAAGTTGTTTGATGATTGAAATGAATATATGAAAAGTATAAATTTGGAAGCATATGAATATGTATGTATGTGTGAGCCGTGTATATATATATTTATATATGTATATGCATGTACACAAAATTTGTTGTTAGTTCATAAATGTGAAGGAATGTGTCTTGCGTGTATGTTGAATAATTAGATGATGATGATCATATGAAGATGATATTAATTTTGGATATATGAACATAAGTTAAAGCCATGTCTAGATGCATTTAGTCCATACATGTTGATGATGATATGATATACGTGCATTAAGTGCTTGTACATAGTCATGCATGTGGGTGTATGTACATAAAATGATGGATAAATGATGTTATGATAAAAATTGTCACACCCTGGCTTTTGTGGAAGCGTGGGTTTATTTGGTGTGACTTCTTAATACCATAGCAACAATCATAACAATGCTATATGATAAAAACACAAGATGCTCATCCATTAATATAGTTAGAAAATACCATAACATAATTGTCTTGAATCATCAACCCAAAATAAGTTACAACCATGACCTGTTTAAAAATGAGTTCCCAATGGACTCAACAAAAGACCTTAAATAAAACAAAGTTTGGAGACGTGTGACCCGTCCAGGCAAGGGTTACACCTCCCAAACCCTACACCCCTGGATGACATCTTTTATTTAATACGCAGCTTAATGTGCATCACCCGCCAGATCCGATCAATTCCCTGGAATACATGTAGTTTGAAAATCAACAAAAAGTTGAGCGAGTTCATGTGTATGTGAGTATGTATAAACCTTTGTAAACGATGTATGTATAACCCTTGAAAGATGTATGAAAGTCCCTGGTGTGTAGCAATAAGGAAAAAAAAGAGATCACCAATGGTTTGCAAGGCCATTGATATGTGTGAAGTGATGCTGGAAGACTCAAACCTAGCAGAGTTGCACCAGGCTTCCGGCTGTAAGACACAGTCACCACTATGGGCCGCCCCGGCCTCATGGGTGTGGGCTCGCTAAACCCAAATAGATCTATCACTCATGTCCCTTGGTCCTACGACGAGGATTAATGGCCTTTAGTAGCCGCCTACCCACTCACATGATCTAAAGATGTATGAAAGTCCCTCCGTAAGCTAACCATACCATGTATAAAAATGCCTGTATAATTGTAACATGTATTTCACCCCCGAAGTTATAAAACTGAAAACAGTTAAGAGAAAAGGGGGACATGAACTCACTGTAGTGCGTCTCCTGTGCTCGTACTCAAACCTTGTCAGCTATACAACGACCTACAACGTACTAATGTCTATTAGATGAACGGGCCGTGCCTTGGCTTAGTATTTACGGGTTTGAGTTACGTTACTTTGATATTATTCCAAGTTATAACTTATTATTAAAATAATGATAATTATTTTAACTTACATTATATTTTTAGATCTTGAAATAATAGTTAGGCAACTATTTTGTATTCATACTTCTCAAGTATTTTATGTGCGTATTTCCTTCCCCAGGATGGGGGTATTTTATACATGTATTTTTGTGATTTAAAGTCTTGACATTATATTTAGAGGGAACCCTAGTTTCTCTCTCTAGCCAGGCGATTTCGTTCCTCATGCAATCCTAGGTTTCTTCATGATCTCGTTGTATAACAGTCTGTGATTGGTGATTTTGATCTTTCAAATGATCCATAACGAACTCGTTAGCAATTCTGTGATCGATCTAAACTAGGGTTTTCATTGTCTCTTGTTTTTCAATCGCCACCATAACCTGCTGAGTTCGAACATATTGTATAGTGTGATTGGTTTGTCGGTCCTTCTGGTTAGGCAGAAACCTTGACTTAACGATTTCACTATATGATCTTGCTAGAATCACAAGTTAGGGTTAAGCTAGTCTAGGGTTTTGTCTTGGTTTTGTTTGTGTCTGTTGTTCGCTGTTTCTTGGGTGCTTGGGAGATTGTTTTCGTTTTCAAAGGAGAGAATTGTCTGATATCCGATTAGGGTTTGCTGCTGATCCGTGTGTTTGCTATCTGATCGATTCTTGTTGCCTGCTCTTTACGTCTGCATGTGCTGTGTTTAACTTAATCATGAGCTCTAAACCTCCGGACATCAATGAATTATTTGGTAAGCCGCCGACCGTAAGTGATGAATCTAATAATATTCATGATCTGTATGGGAAACCTCCAATCATTATTAAGGGTTTTGGTAATAGAACTCTGAATATTGATGGTAAACCTTTGGCACCTAGACGTGGAGTTGTGTCAAATAATCAAAAGGAACCTCGAGTGATGAATGTAATTGATGAGTTGGAAAAAATAAATGTTCTAGTTGAGAATGTTTATGCGGATAAGCAACAGGAGGACCAGGTGTCTTATGCTCAAAAGCTGATGAAGAATACTAGCACTAAACGTGAAGTTGACTTCAGGAAGTTGGACCCGATGGAGACTCACCAAGAAGCCGATATCGTGATTCCGAGGGAGGTAGTTAAAAAGGTTCAAGACAGGTTTGACAATGTTTTATTTGGCTATTTTCTGGGGAATAGATTGTCGTTTCCGGTCGTTGAGTATTATGTTAAAAATGTGTGGTCGAGGTTTGGATTTGCTAAGATTATGATGAATGCTGAAGGTTTTTTCTTTTTCAAGTTTGACACAAAGGAAGGAATGAATAAAGTTCTTCAGGGTGGGCCTTGGCTAATTCGTAAAGTTCCTTTATTTCTTAATCTCTGGTCGCCTTCGGTTAGCCTGAAAAAGGAGGGAATAAAGTCGGTTCCTATATGGGTTAAGCTTCACAATGTTCGTATTTCTATCTATACGGATGATGGGTTGAGTTTGTTGGCGTCGAAGATTGGGGTTCCAAAGAGATTGGATAGCTATACAGCGGATATATGTGCTGATAGCTGGGGTAGGAGCAGCTTTGCTAGAGCCTTGATTGAGGTTAGTGCGGATGATGTTCTTAAGGATCAAATAGTTGTAGCCATACCGAAATTGGATGATGATGGTTTCATTATGGAAAAAGTTACGGTTGAGTATGAATGGAAGCCGCACCGTTGTGCTGAGTGTTGCATTTTTGGTCATAATGATCAGAGCTGTCCTAAGAATGTTAATGCCAACCCGAAGCAAGTAACGGTGGATGAAGAAGGATTTATCATGGATAAGAGAAAGGTTGCTAAGTTTGGAGTTGGGCAAAAGAAACAGAAACCGAAATTTGTTTACAAGCCAAAAACTAACAGGTTGGGTGTGAGTACATCTGGAACGAAGAGTGATACCAGCTCGGGGTCTATTCTTATTAAAACAGCGAATTCGTTTGATGTGTTAGCGTCTGAGGATGGGAATGGAGATGAAAACATAGCTGTGAAGAAGGATGGGCCGCATAATAAGACTAAACGATATTCACAGGTTGACGATGAGATGATGGAGGTCACACCGACGAAAATGGCACAATTTATGAAGAATGACCAGCCTATTAATGATTCTGAGGGGGCAAGCACTCCCGGTTCGAATGGTTTAAATGGGTAGCATTATGACCTGGAATGTTAGGGGCTTGAACCGGCCCCTGAAACAAAGTGAGGTTCGTTCTATTGTTGCTGATAATAAATTACATATGTGTGAGATCCTTGAATCGCATGTGGATGTTACTAAGTTGGCTAAAATTTGCAAGTATGTGTTCCGTAATTGGTGTTGGACGTCTAATGGTGGTTTATGCACTCGTGGCACGAGAATTATTCTGGGTTGGAATCCTGACATGTTTGATGTTATGGTCCTCTTTCAATCTGATCAACTTATTCATATTCAGGTCATTTTTAAAGATAGCAAAAGGTTCTATGGGAGATTTTAATTCCGCTCTCAACATTGACGATTCGTTATTTGGGTCTTCCAATCAGTCTATTGGCATGCATGAATTTGATGATTGTGTCCAACAAGCTGAATTGTTCGATATTCACGCTCATGGGTTGCAATACACTTGGAGCCAAAAGCCTAAGAGTGGAGTGGGTCTTCTCAAAAAGATTAATAGGATTATGGGTAATGTTTCGTTCATTGATCAATTTCCTGATGCTTTTGCTATGTTCCACCCGTTTCGGGTGTCTGACCATACGCCTTGTATTCTAAGAATGATGGGCTCTTATGGTAATCGGCCAAGGCCTTTTAAATTCCCGAACTTCATTGTGACAAAACCAGATTTTAAGGATTCCGTGAAATAGGAGTGGATGAAAACAATGGAGGGTATTACTATGCTTTCCGTTGTAAAGAAAATGAGGAACTTGAAGCCTAGGCTGAGGAAGATTCTTTTCAACCAAGGTAATTTACATGATAGGGTGAACGAGTTGAGGAAAACTTTGGATGAGATTCAGATTCAAGTGGATCAGAACCCGTTGGATGTTCGGCTCAGGCAAATGGAGACTCAATGTCTTCAAGAATTTCAATTAGTGGCTTATGATGACGAATGTTTTTTAAAACAGAAATCTAAGGTAGAGTGGCTTCGTGCGGGAGACTCAAATACTAGGTTTTTTTCACAATTCTGTGAAAGCTCGAAATGCTCGAACCAAAATATATAGTATCACGGATCTCGTGGGAGCTCGGCATGAAGGTAATGAGGTTGCTGATGTTCTGGTCTCGCATTATACTGAGTTTTTGGGGGTGGATGTTTCGGTTCATAAGGTTAACTTGGACAAACTCTTCATTAATGTGCTGAGTAGGGAGGTTGTGGATCAAATGGTGTCTCAGGTTTCTCGCGAGGAAGTCAAATCGGCTATGTTCAGTATTGGAGAGGATAAAGCCCTGGGTCCTGATGGGTACACGTCGGCTTTTTTTAAGCATGCTTGGGATATTGTTGGTAATGAAGTCACGGATGCGGTGTTACAATTTTTTGAGAACGGTAAGCTTCTAACTCAAGTTAACCACACTATTCTTGCTTTGATTCCGAAAAAAGATGTCCCGGATTCAGTTCTAGACTACAGGCCGATTTCTTGTTGCAATGTGCTTTATAAATGCATAAGTAAGATTATCACGGATCGCCTAAAAGGAAGCTTGGGAACTCTTGTCAGTATCAACCAATCAGCTTTTGTGCCGGGTCGGAAGATTTCTGATAATATCCTTCTCACACAAGAATTAATGCATAATTACCATCTTAACAGGGGTCCGGCTAGATGTGCATTCAAAATTGATATCCAAAAAGCCTATGATACGGTTAATTGGTTATTCTTGAAAGATATTTTGATTCGATTTGGGTTTCATCATAAAATGATTGGGTGGATTATGACATGTGTTTCGACAGTTTCTTACTCGTTGAGCATTAATGGCAATCTTCATGGCTATTTTAGAGGCAAACGCAGGTTACGGCAGGGTGATCCCATGTCCCCCTATTTATTCACGTTAATCATGGAGGTTCTCTCACTTTTGCTTCAACGGGCTGCTACCTTTCCTTATAAATATCACGCTCATTGTGCCAAGCAAAAAATAATTAATGTCTCGTTTGCTGATGACTTATTTATTTTTGTTCATGGTGATGTTGTTTCGGTTAAAAAGGTCAAGGAGGCTCTTCAGATGTTTACTAACATTTCAGGTTTGGCTCCTAGTCCAGCGAAAAGTACAGTTTTCTTCTACAATGTTCCTCACTCGATTAGACAGGAAATTCTGGATATTATGCCATTTCAAGCGGGTGTTTTTCCGGTTCGTTATCTGGGGGTCCCGCTCATCTCCTCTAGGCTTCTTTTTAAAGAGTGCAAGGTCCTTATTGATCGAATGGATAAGAAGATTGCTAATTGGATGACAAAGTCGTTATCATTTGCTGGCCGATTGCAACTTATAAACTCGGTACTCTCATCTATGCATATCTATTGGGCTTCTGTTTTCATTATTCCTACTCGGGTTATCAATGAGCTTGAGAAAAGAATTCGTAGATTCTTGTGGAATGCGGGATCGGAGGGTAGAATCCGTGCTAAAGTTGCTTGGAAAGATGTGTGTTTGCCTAAACAAGAAGGTGGCTTGGGCATTCGAAGTATATCTGATGTTAATAAATCGCTTATGGCTATGCATGTTTCGAGCATTTTAACTAAACGGGAGTCCATTTGGGTGAGATGGATTCATGAGTACAAGCTAAAAGGGAGAAATTTTTGGGAGGTTCCTTGTCGAGGGAGCATGAGTTGGGGATGGCGGAAAATATTGTGTATTTGAGGTATTATGCGGCCTCACATATGGTATTTACTCAAAAGTGGTGTGCAAACAAATGTTTGGAGTGATAACTGGTGCCATATGAGTCCTCTTAGCTCCTTTATTACTCCTCGATCTATAGCTAATGCAGGTTTCAATTTAAAGTCGTCGGTTGCGGATGTTATTGACGAGAATGGGCATTGGAGATGGCCACAAGCTTGGCTAGATTTGTTTCCGGTCCTAATAAATATTCAAACGCCTCAGCTGATTGATAATGCTCCTGATCGTCTAGCTTGGAAAGCTTTGGATGGGAATTTTGGCGAGTTTGAATCCTCTCAAGTATGGGATATGATTCGGAATAGGGATAATCATGCGACCTGGACTAATATGGTTTGGTTCTCTCTATGTGTTCCTCGCCACTCTTTTCATATGTGGCTGGTGTTCAGGAATAAATTGAAGACGCAGGATAGGTTGGCGGTTTGGGAAGCAGGAAGTGCAAAAAATCTTAATCTTATGTGTTGCCCGTTGTGCCAATATGATCGAGACAGCCGAGACCACTTGTTTTTTCAATGTGTGTTTGCGGATCAAGTTTGGACAAATGTGAAGAGTATGGTGAACTTTGAAAGCGTTGATAACACATGGCAGTCCTTAATGGTTTGGGTTGATCAGCACTCTAATTCTAAGAAAGTAGATGACATTGTGTGCAAATTGGTGGTAGCTGCGACTACTTATTATATTTGGCAAGAGCGGAACAGTCGGCTTTTTAGCTCTAATCAATTAACCGTGTTACAAGTTGCTGAGAAGATCAAAAGTTTGGTTCGGTTAAGACTTATGGGTTTCAAGTTTCGATTGGATTAGGCTAGGAGGAGGATTTTCAAAATCTGGAAGATCAATGATAGCAAGGATGGTGAAGCTGATCCGGGCTAGAAGTTTTTTGTTTTTGGTTAGGTTTCGGCCTTGGTTGTTTGTTTACGGCCGTGGTTGTTTAGTTTCGTATATTAACGTTTGTCTGGGCTGTTTTTGTTTGTTGGTTTTGTTGGCTTGGTGTCCTAGTCTTGTTTTGCCAAGTCTAGTTGATGTGTCGCTTTGACACATCCTTGTACTTATTTGGTTCATTTATAAAATTCATCGGGGTAACCCTTTACCCAAAAAAAAAAAAAAAAGTATTGACATTATATATTTTTAAGTCCCACTCTAGAAAATATATAATAATTTATTTATCAAAAATAACATATCCCAAAATATATATTTTTCCAAATATACTAGGAACCATATTTTTTGTTAAGTTATATTACTTTTCTCTAAGTAATATAACCAGTTCCCAAATCATACAAATATTCACTCAAGCGTTTTAGTATAAAATATATCTTCTAAAATATATTTTTCCGCTTTTATTTACGAAAACCCACCTCCGATACTTTGAAATTTTGTAACCAAACTTATGGCGAAGTTTACTTCTGAAAAACAAAGTTAAACATATTTGTAAACACTTGTTAGAAAATAATTTTCTAAGTCTTGGGATTTTTAGAAAATTTCGCCAGAGTTTCCCCTAAAAACGGAGGTGTCCATGCTATTAAGCATATCATTTTCTTTTCAAAGTTAATCGAAAATCAATCCTTAAACAATTTTACATCACCGAAAGCAAAAACTATATGCGTTACATATTAACCATGAACTTGATACATTCTGAAAACGCGTAGTAACTTGGTAAAGCTTTTAGTGGACTTAGTTACCTTCCAAAGCGTATCTATTTCTTTAAGAATCATTTTCTTGAACGAGTTAAGTGTTTACAACTTGTAAACAATTTTTACAAAAGTTAATCTCTTGAACTCTTCTTGTAAATAAAAGGTTTATACACTTATTTCATTCCCAAAAATGGTATAAGTGAATGTAAAAGTCATAATCCTTTAAAATCGATTTTTAAACTTGGTTTGTTTAGAAAAGTCTTTTGTAAAACTCAGATCTACATGATCATCATCCTACTTGTTTAATCGTATTTCAAGAAAATCATTTTCTTTCAAGTTCATGTTTAACTAGAAGATGATTATTTTATGTTTCACATAATCATCTTCTTAGTCTTGTTAAATCATGTTTCTAAACATTATTTAACAAGCTCCATATGGTGATTATCATCACATAACCAAGAATCATCGTGCAATTAACAACATAATCACTACAACATCCTACTAACAGCATTCCATCTTCATGTAAACTTTATGTAAAGCTTTATGTTCATCTTCTTAGTTCTTGTTCTTTAGTGTTTCAAACATGATTATCATACTACAACTTTTAACCATAAAAAATAAGATGATCAAGAGTTAAACAAGAACTTACTACTAGCACCAAGGCTAGGGATGATCTCTAGTGAGAAAGATGAAGAAAATGATGGTGAAAAGTAAGAAATAAAGCTCCTTGAAGTTCCACAAGTTGCAAGCTCCCTTGTATCACCTTCTAGTCTTGAATGAAGCTCAAAAATGGAAGAATGAGGTTGAGTTATGGTGGTGATGGTGGCAGTTGTAGTGTGGCCGAGAGAGGGAGAGAGAAGAGTGAGAGTGAGGGGTGTGAAGATATGAAGAAATGATGATGATCTTGGAGGCCATACTTATAATCCTCTTTCTAATATCTTGGCAACAACAACAAGCAACAATCTAATATAATATGCAATTAAATCTAGGAGCAAGATATGGGGTAAGGTGGTGATGTTTGTGGGTCCTCTTGGTGACCGAAATCGGGTATGGGGGGGGGGGGGTAGATGTAAATTTTTGGTGGTAATAGGTAAATATAAGTTAAAATCCAAGTATATACTTACATATATTAGTTAGTTGATATTTAGGGGGTGTTATGGTGTACGAGGATCATGACAAGCCAAGAAATAATTAAACAATGTATTTGACAAAAATTTAGTGTCCCGGGTAATGTCCGGTTGTTCGGTTAGATACCGTTCCGTTAAAGTGTTTAATTATTCCGTAAAGTGTCTTTTATATATATTTTTGTAACACTTTTAATTCCCGGTACTTAGGAAAGCATACAGGACCATTCTGCCATATTTTTGCACCTTACTAGCATGTTAAAATGCTGAATTTTTGCTGAAAATGCAGAATTCTGCACTTAAAGTGTGTTTTAGGCACTTCCCGGCACTTTAACTATCACCTAGTGACGCAGTTTTATGGTCCTCACTTCCCTACACTCCATACTAGTGTAGTACCTTGTCCCTGGCCCATACTGGGCCTCAAAAACACTGTCTGTCTATTTGCTGGCATTGTCAGCATGTTTCCGAATTATCCGTTCAGTGTGCTAACTGTGCTTTGTGCATCAAGTATGTCACTAATGTTTGTATGTAATAAATGGAGTGACGGTATGAAATGTGATGCATATGTATGTATGATACAACAATAATAAAGCAGTTCAAGTTGTCAGTTGTAATCAAGCACAGTCATTAAGCACATAATTAAAATTAATTAATTGGACGGATACCTGTAATTGTGAGGGTTGTCACATTCTCCCCCGTTAAGAAAATTTCGTCCCGAAATTTTAGGTTCTGCTTCTAGTTGCAGGGGTCTTGGGGAATAAATGTGGGTACTTGGCCTTCATACGATCCTCACGTTCCCATGTGAATTCTGGGCCATGACGTGCGTTCCAACGAACCTTGACGAGCTTGACACTACTCCTGCGTGTTTTGTTAATTTTCCAATCCGTAACCTCGACTGGTTCTTCAATAAAGTGGAGTGTGTCATCAACATGAATTTCATCAGTAGGAATAACCACGGTTTCCTGAGTTGGACTCTTTTTCAGGTTTGATACATGAAATGTATCATGAACGCCATTTAGTTCAGCAGGTAAATACAACTTGTATGCTACGAGACCAATCCGTTCCAGGATTCTGAATGGACCAATGTATCTGGGGTTCAACTTCCCACACTTCCCAAAGTGTGCCACACCCTTCCAGGGTGAAACCTTCAACAATACCATATCTCCCACCTCAAATTCCAGAGGTTTTCTTCTGCGGTTCGCATAACACTTTTGTCGATCTCGAGCCGCTTTGATGCGTTCGCGGATCTGGAAAATCTTGTCTGTTGTTTCCTGGACCAATTCCAGACCAACTAGCTGTCTATCCCCCGCGTCTGCCCAGCATAAGGGTGATCGACACTTACGCCCATAAAGAGCTTCGAACGGTGCGGCTTGAATGCTTGCATGATAACTGTTGTTGTATGAAAATTTGACCAATGGTAGGTGAGCGTCCCAACTTCCACCTAGATCCATTATGCAAGCTCGTAGCATGTCTTCTAATGTTTGAATCGTTCGCTCACTCTGTCCGTCTGTTTGCGGGTGAAATGCAGTACTCAGATTCAACTGAGAACCAAAGGCTTCTTGAAAGAACTGCCAAATCCTTGACACGAATCTTCCATCTCTATCAGAGATAATTGAGAGAGGCACTCCATGACGTGCAACAATTTCTCTCAGGTATAATTCAGCAAGTTTGCTCATGTTATCTTTTTCTCTGATCGGCAAAAAGTGTGCAGACTTGGTCAGATGGTCCACGATTACCCAAATTGTATCGTGACCTCTGGGTGTCCTCGGCAATTTCGTTATAAAATCCATGGAAATCTGTTCCCACTTCCAATGGGGTATTTTTGGTTGTTGCAAGAGACCTGAAGGCTTCTGGTACTCGGCCTTTACCTTGGCGCAAGTCAAACATTTGCCAACATATACAGCAACATCGCCTTTCATCCTTGGCCACCAATAAAAATCCTTTAGATCTTGGTACATTTTGTCCGATCCTGGATGGATCGAGTACCGTGACTTGTGAGCTTCATCAAAAATAACTTCTCTCAATCCACCAAAGATGGGAACCCAAATTCTTCCCAAGAAACACAATGTTCCATCCTCCTTTGGTACCAATTGATTCTCTGTAACACCTATGTCATTTCAACCATCAAACAAATGCCAAACCAATGAAATAATGTATTTCATACTTTGGACTTGTATAAATATGTGTATCTTTTGCACATATCAACTCATGTTCGATTTCAAGCTCTAAATCGCTTTCTGGAAGGTTATACACGCACTGATGCGTAAATATAACCAGTTTAATGCAACGAACACTCCGGAATAGTGAGATAGGCTTAACATACCTTAAATAACCTTTACATAACTTAGATATAAGTTTTGGAAGGTTTGGTGTGGTGAAATCAAAGTTTAATCGCTTACAGGGACTAAATTTGACAAACTGCGAAAGTATGCCAATTTGAACTGTAACAGACCTTCCGGAACATGACCATAAGTTAAACATACCATAAATATCCTTTACATAGCTTAGAAATAGGCTTTGAGGGGTTCGGTGTGCTAAAATAAACTTTTGGGTCATTCAGGGACTAAAAGTGTCAAAAAGTGCACAAGTTTGCATTTTCGCACATAACTTACGTTCTGAATACATCCGGACATCCAAAAATTTATGTAAGCACTAAAATATTTTATTTTAGTGTTCGCCATAAGAAAAATCCATTCGTCGCGTCATTTGGATCGTTTTTCGCGCTTGTGCGCATTCCGTCGTAATTAAGCGAACATCGCGTTCGTACGACCAAACGAACCAACACCCGGCATATTTTTGAGCAGGTTTCATGTCCACAATGTTTAGGAATCATTTTAGGGCCTTAAAGTTGGCTTTACGGGCCTTGGAAGTGCCTAAAATGGGCTTAAACACGTGCAGGGACTGAAACTGTAATTTCTGAAACTTGTTTGCTGATCAGAAGCCTCAGGCGGCCCGCCTGAGTTTTCCTTGATCCTGAAGCGGGCCGCGTCCGCATGTCTGATCAGATAATATCGAACAGTCAGCACGATCCAGCTGTTTTAACCACAACCACATCTTTCCCACTTGCATTTTTAGCTGATAAGGATGGTTTTAAGCCACCACAACTTTCCGACACTTGTACGGATATGATTAAGGCACAATATTCGACAAACGATCTTAACGGTTACCCGAAAACTATAAATACCCCACCCCCCATTGCTTCTAAACCACTAGAATCTGATCTAAGTGACTCTAAGTTGGAACCATTGTTTCATACCTGAGTTATTAAGATCTAGATTAGCATTCGGGGACCCTTCGTAAGTATTCTTTTGTTCTTTTCCTTATTTTACTGCTTTTCGAGTCAGAAAGTCAAACTTTGTTTGACTTTCAGCGTTGACCAGTAATGGTCAATGCGAAGTTCGTTTGAACTTCGCAACGTGAGTGTAATCACGTTGGTCATAGTCCCTTGGGACTATGCCCACTGATTACCACGTTGTCTAGGGTCGTAGGGTAGGCGATCTAATAAATCGCCTATACCTTCGAACCCGACCCAGTTTGGTCGATCATTAGGATCCGACCAAACACATTAGGTGACCATAGTATATAGGGAATAACCTTCCGAGGTTATACCCTATGGTCACATCGTTTAAGTAGTTGTATGATAGGTAGTTTATATGCCTTAGGTAAATTACCAGAATACCCTTTCCATGTATAATTGGTAATTAAGCATATGTAACCTAAACCTTTGTCACATAACTGATTATGTAATATGTTTAGGCATATAACACTTGTCATAGGGCTAGTTAGGCGGTCCGAACGCGTTTCACGCGAACGACGCGTTAAAGTAGCATAAGCTACCTAAACGGGTCGTAATGGGTCGAAATCACTTAGGTTAAGTTTCATTTAGTATGTAGGCTTTGATTAACCATATCACATGAGTTCCTACACTCATTTGGTTTACAAACCCTCATGCTACCCAGTCTTCCGATTTAGGTCCGGTTTATTAATGTAGTTACCTATATTAGGTGCCATTTGATATTCCGCGATCTCTAGCTTTGCTTGGTGGTTATCCTAGGACTTCTGAGCAATCTCAAGTGAGTACATAGACCCCTCTTTTACTGTTTTCCAAACTGTTTTGGGGTGGAACACATGTGCCTACTTGTTACATTCATGCTTTCCCGTTTTCACATCATATACCTGCTATGTTCGTTAGTACATTATAGTACATGATTTCAATACATTTTATGCTATGTATGTCCATTATGTGCATACTTAGTACATTGTTTTACATTGCTTTTCTGTTGCATATGCTTATCCAGCATATGAACACATTATACTACATACTGAACCGTTGTAAACATTTAACTATGTGAACCGTTGTAATCATTTGACTATGTGATCCGTTGATATCTGTGAACCGTTTGTATCTGTGATCCGTTGATATCTGTGAACCGTTTGTATCTGTGAACCGTTTGTATCTGTGAACCGTTTGTATCTGTGAACCGTTTGTATCGGTGAACCGTTTGTATCTGTGAACCGTTTGTATCTGTGAACCGTGTGAACCGTATTTGACTATACATGAACATTTCTATACTTGTTAAACATTTCATCTTGATAGTTTGGTTTGAGTAAGTGATTAAGTAACGAGGCGTGTGTAATATGATACAAGCATGGTGGATACGCCGCTGGTACTTCCTATATATAAGTGTTTGTATGGTATTACATATCGTAGCGTTATTTGAATCATTTCAGTTTGAGACATATAACATTTTATACAAATAACATACTTTTCACAAGACATTGTGTTACAAACAACTTATCTTATACAAATCCATTTTACTATGGTTATTCATTTAACCATACATTATTCACTTATTTATACATATCATCTGAACTCATTGTTTTTCAAATGATTTACAAAACAAATCAAATTACAAGGTTCATGACTAAACATTTTCTCAAACATAAGTCATGGAACCTATTTTCACAAAACCTATGTATCTCACAGGCATTTTTATGCTGACGTACCAATTTTCACATGTGTTTTTCAGGAGCTGTTGCATAAGATGATCAAGATACACATAGGCAGACTTGGGCTTTAGTGACAATAAAAGATACAAGACTAGTTAATTATGTTGTATTTCCTTGTTTGTTAAAACATTGTAACACTTTTAATCAATAAAACAAAACTTCAATTGCCATGGATTTGAAACAATTAATTCTGTTACAACACTCCCCGACATTTCCGCCACGTTTTGTATGTTCTACGTGGTCGGGGTGTGACAGAAAAGATGGTATCAGAGCCAATGGTTATAGGGAATTAGGTTATTAGTAATGCTTTGACCTAGTCTATAACCTTCTTAGGACCCTAACGCGAGTTTACTTGCGTTTAGTCATAAAACAATACCGTCACCTATCCTTAGGCGACTACCCCAACAAGAACATAATTTTCGAAACCGCTTTGAAAACTAATCATCTGTTCTAGGATGATTGATTACAAGGTTTTGAACCCTCTATTGTAAGGTTTTGAACTCTCAGTTATATGGTTTTGAACCCCTTTGAGTTTTCAAAATCTCGTCAAGGTTTTGGGTTTTAAATAATGTGAACACGTGCAAACTAGAAGGGTGAATGCCTGTATTCTGGGTTTTCTGTCTAGGCAAGCACTTCGTATATATCTCATCAGACGTGAGACCAGTTGTGCTTACCTGGGAATTCTTGGGATGAGTGTTCACTTATAGGCGAGCATGTCTTCGCGATACATTATTTTTGACCCATTTACTTTGATTAGTCACTGTGTGTCGTTTGTTTACCTTGTGGTAACAAACAAATGACCACTACCCTTGCTTTCATCAGATTTGTTTCATCTCATTCTTTTCGTCTAATTCTCTCACTCGTTTCCTTTCATGTTTCCTCTTTTAGAATGCCTCCTCGACGCGAGAACCAGATAGCGACTGCCGAGCTGGCAGAAATCATTGCGCAGCAAATGGCTGCTCAATTCCCAAACCTCTTTGCTCAATGGAATCAAGCCAACAACAACAACAATGGTCCATGCAATTTCAAGAGTTTTAACTCGGCGAAACCACTCAAGTTTAGTGGTTCTGAGGGAGCGACCGGGCTTCTTCAATGGTTCGAGAGCATTGAGAATACTTTCCGCCATGTGCAGTGTCCTGACAATCGCAAGGTCGAGTTTGCTTCGAGTGTGTTTCAGAAGAGAGCCCTTACGTGGTGGAACGGGGTTATGAGAGATCGAGGTGCAGAAGTTGCTCTAGCACAGACATGGGCTGAACTTAGGGCCCTTATGATGAAGGAATTCTGGATCAGGGCTTTGGAAAGGGAATTCGACAATCTTGAGCAAGACAGCGGTGAGCATCGAGCCTACACGGACCGTTACGAGGAGTTGAGTCTGTTATGCCCAAACATGGTCACGCCTTTGGATAAGGCAATCGAAAAGTACATTGATGGCCTCCCTGATTCAATACAAGACATTTTGACTGGTAGCAACCCTACTACAGTTAGACAGGCCATTGAGCTATCTGCAACCTTGACTGAATCAAAGATCAGGAAAGGTAAACTTTTCCGAAAAGGTGACAAGAAGCCGGTCGAAGAATCGAAACCAATTGAGGAATCAAAGATCATGGATGAACAGACTGGATCCCCTAAGAGGTCAAAGAAGCGAAAGGCTTCTCAGAACTACGCTGTGGTCGCTCACAATGATCAAGCTGTCCTCAACCAACCAGCTCAACCCCCTGCCAGGAAACCCTACAATGGAACTGCACCTTTGTGCAACCAATGTGGCCTACATCATCATGCTGGGGTGAAGTGCCGCACATGCCAAGTTTGCGGACTTATAGGTCATACAGCTAGGGTTTGCCCAACCGCACCTGCACCAAATCAAGCTGGCAACAATCCTGCTCAAGCTCGTTTTCCACCGGGATCTTGCTACAACTGTGGCGAGATGGGCCATTTTCGTAGGAATTGCCCAAGGCTTGCTAATGCAAATCCAGCGCAGGGATGAGCATATGATCAACCAGAAGACAACATCGTTTAGAAATAATCACGTCTTATGTATTATTTTCTTTTGTTGTTAAGATCCAAGAAACAGTTGTTATCGTTGTTTATAAATAAATCTTTTATTTACATTGCAATGTATTTATGTGATTGTATGTATAAACAACATATCCCCTACAATACCGACAATCAAGGAACCGCATTCCTTGAAGAACAGACTACTCCCAAATTTCTTCCATTGTATGATCTCTTGCGTTTTTCACAAAAATCCTAAGTACCCGTTTCTTCCAAGAGAAACGAAGTACGAGGTGCCAAGTTAATAGCAATCAATAACAAGATAATACCAAGTTAAACAACTATGTGATTTTGTGCTTATGAACATTACAAGACAAACTGTGCGGACTGCGCAAGGAATTACGTAATTATGGATGCATACATAATTATGGAATTTAGTGCACAGAAACCACAGCGAGCTTTGTCATGTACCTAGATGTTAACCCTATTCATTTCCGCTTCTGAAGAATTGTAACAACTGTGCTTGTAATCACTATGAACAGTTCTGTTATCAATAAAACAATGTTATTTGATCACAATGTTTGTTTTGTTATGTTTTACATTTTTCATGTTTTGACTTTTATGTAATTTCAAACTCTACATCACTTTCTGGAGAGTTATACGCAAACTGGTGCTTAAAAGTACTCAGTTTAACGCGACAAATACTCCGGAACAGCAACATATACTCAACATACCTTAAATAACCTTTAAATAACTTAGAAATAAGTTTTGAAGGCATTGGTATGGCAAAAACAAGTTAATTCGCTTACAGGGACTAAACTTGACAAACTGTGAAAGTATGCCAAGTTGAACTGTAACGAACATTCCGGAACATAACCATAAGTTAAACACACCCTAAATATCCTTTACATAGCTTAGAAATAGGCTTTGAGGGGTTCGGTGTGCTAAAATAAACTTTTGGGTCATTCAGGGACTAAAAGTGTCAAAAAGTGCACAAGTTTGCATTTTCGCGCATAACTTACGTTCTGAATACATCCGGACATCCAAAAATTTATGTAAGCATGACTATATTATATTTTAGTGTTCTCCATAAGAAAAATCCATTCGTCGCGTCATTTGGATCGTTTTTCGCGCTTATGCGCATTCCGTCGTAATTAAGCGAACATCGCGTTCGTACGACCAAACGAACCAACATCCGGCATATTTTTGAGCATGTTTCATGTCCACAATGTTTAGGAAACATTTTAGGGCCTTAGAAGTGTCGGAAATGGCCTTAAACATGTGCAGGGACTGAAACTGTCATTTTTCAAACATATTTGCGGATCAGAAGGGTCAGGCGGCCCGCATTGTGTTTGCTTGATGCTGAAGCGGGCCGCTTCCCACTATCAGACCAGATTAAATGCATTTAATCACAAGTTGCAGCTGTTTGATCCTTCACCACATGTTCTAACTTGCTTAGTCACTAGATAAGGATGGAATTTAGCTTCCATAACCTTTCAACAAGTGTACGGATGTGATCGAATCACGGTTTCCATGAAACGATCTCAACGGTTCACCGAAAACTATAAATACCCCATCACCCCCAACCTCATTACTTACAAGAATCTGATCTATTTGACTCTAAGTTGGAACCATTGTTTCATACCTGAGTTATTGTGATCACGATTAGCATTCGGGGACCCTTCGTAAGTATTCTTTCGTTCTTTTCCTTATTTTTACTGCTTTTCGAGTCAGAAAGTCAAACTTTGTTTGACTTTCAGCGTTGACCAGTAATGGTCAATGCGAAGTTCGTTTGAACTTCGCAACGTGATTGTAATCACGATGGTCATAGTCCCTTGGGACTATGCCTACTGATTACCACGTTGTCTAGGGTCGTAGGGTAAGCGATCTGATCAATCGCTTATACCTTCGAACCCGACCCAGTTTGGTCGATCATTAGGATCCGACCAAATACATTAGGTGACCATAGTATAGGGCATAACCTTCCGAGGTTATACCTTATGGTCACATCGTTTAAGTAGTTGTATGATAGGTAGTTTATATGCCTTAGGTAAATTACCAGAATACCCTTTTCATGTAGAATTGGTAATTAAGCATATGTAACCTAAACTTTTGTCACATAACTGATTATGTAACATGTTTAGGCATATAACACTTGTCATAGGACTAGTTAGGCGGTCCGAACGCGTTTCACGCGCACTACACGTTAAAGTAGCATAAGCTTCCTAAACGGGTCGTAATGGGTCGTAAACAATTATGTTAGGTTTCATTTAGTATGTAGGCTTTGTTAAACCAAATGACACGAGTCTTTACACTCGTTTGGTTTACGAAACCTCATTCTATCCAATCATCCGATTAAGGTCCGGTTATTAACATAGTTACCTATATTAGGTGCCGTTTGATTCCGAGATCTCTAGCATTACTTGGTGATTATCTTAAGACATCTGAGCAATATCAAGTGAGTACATAGACCCCTCTTTTACTGTTTTCCAAACTGTTTTGGGGTGAAACACATGTGCCTACTTGTTACTTTCATGCTTTCCTGTTTTCACATCATATACCTGCTATGTTTGTTAGTACATTATAGTACATGATTTCATGACATTTCATGCTATGTATGTCCATTGTGTGCATACTTAGTACATTGTTTTACATTACATTTCTGCTATGTATGTTGACTGATAGCATGCTAGCACATTGATTTACAAGACTTTTCTACTTTGTATGTTAACTTAGCATACTTAGTACATTGTTTTCATATGACATGTATACAACTTCTATGACATTTGGTTTGCACAAACGGGTCTTTATTACGTTCATTAACATTTGCTACGCCGCTCGGTAGTAAGTAGTGGTACCATAGGACTTGACAAATCCCATTCCTGACATCCCGGGTTTGTTTGGATGTAAGGAATGACTGAATCCGAATACAATTCTTTTGATAACCTTGACTGAAAGGGTTATCCGACTGTCTCAAGGCTTGAATGTATGCGTTAACTTACCACATAAATGTTTGTATCAGTGTATCATGCATCACTTTGCAAAACATAACTTTTTGATATATTCAAAATACTTTGTTTTGTACATTTTACTTATGGTTTAAGTAGTCTTATTTTACTTACCATACATAACATTTGTTACACATTACTTGACTACTTTTGGACTATCAACATTTGACATGGTTTATACAAGGACTATTGACTATTGGTTTAAACATAGACATTATACTTTGTTGGTTGGTTTAAGTGACTTAAGTAACGAGATGTGAGTAATATGATATAATCATGGTGGATACGCCGCTGGTACTTCCTATACATAAGTGATTGTATTATATTACATATCATAGCGTTATTTAAATCATTCATTTTGGACTTATACATTTTACACAAGTGACATGTTTTTACAAGACTTTGGTTTACAATACAGTTTATTTTATACAACTCATTTTGCATGGTTATTCATTTAACCATACATTATTCACTTATCTATACATATCATCTGGACTTATTGTTTTTCAAGCGATTTACAAAACAAATCAAATTACAAGGTTCATGACTAAACATTTTCTTAAACTTAAGTCACGAATTCTATTTTCACAAAACCTATGTATCTCACAGGCATTTTTATGCTGACGTACCTACTTTCACATGTGTTTTCAGGTGCTTTTCCGTAGGATGACGATCATGACACTAGGGCGGACCTGTGCCTTAGAAACTTAAAATGAAGCTAGACGATGTTTAATTATGTACTAAACTCTTTAATTTCTGTTTGAAACAATGTAACACTTATGTTGATAAATAAATACAACTTTGTATGCCATGGTTATGAAACAATTAATTCTGTTACAACACTCCCCGACGTTTTCCGCCACGTCTTGTATGATATACGTGGTCGGGGTGTGACAGAAGAGTTGGTATCAGAGCCAATGGTTATAGGGAATTAGGTTATTAGTAATGCTTTGACCTAGACTATAACTTTTCTAGGACCCTAACACAAATTAGTTGTGTTTAGATCTTAAAACATTTACATCACCTATCCTTAGGTGATTATCAAAACAAGGAACCAAAATTTTTCCGAAACGATTTTTGAAAAACAATCATCTGTTTTTGAATAAATTATTACAAGGTTTTGAACCCTCTATTGTAAGGTTTTGAACCCTCTTTTATATGGTTTTGAACCCTTTTCAGTTTGATTAAATTTTTGGCCTTGTGCCTTCAAATTTTCAAAATCTCATCAACGTTTTGGGTTATAAATAATGTGAACACGTGCAAACTGGAAGGGTGAATGCCTGTATTCTGAGTTTTCTGTCTAGGCAAGCACTTCGTATACATCTCAACCAGACGCGAGACCAGTTGTGCTTACCTGGGAATTCTTGGGATGAGTGTTCACTTATAGGCGAGCATGTCTTCATTATACATTATTTTTGACCCATTTACTTTGATTAGTCACTGTGTGTCGTTTGTTTGCTTTGTGATACGGACGAATGACCACCATCTATGCTGTTCGCAATTCTTGTTTATATCATCTCATTCTTTTCATCCAATCATCTCACTCGTTTTCTTTCATGTTTTCCTCTTTTAGAATGCCTCCTCGACGCGAGAACCAGATAGCTACTGCCGAGTTGGCAGAAATTATTGCGCAGCAGATGGCTGCTCAATTCCCAAATCTCTTTGCTCAATGGCAACAAGCCAACAACAACAATAATGCTCCATGCAAATACAAGGATTTTAACTCAGCTAAACCACTCAAGTTTAGTGGTTCTGAGGGAGCGACTGGGCTTCTTCAGTGGTTTGAGAGCATAGAGAATACTTTTCGCCATGTGCAGTGTCTCGAAAATCGCAAAGTCGAGTTTGCTTCGAGCGTATTTCAGAAGAGGGCTTTGACATGGTGGAACGGGGTTATGAGGGACCAAGGTGCAGAAGTTGCTCTCGCACAGACATGGGCTGAACTTAGAGCCCTTATGATGAGGGAATTCTGTCTTCGTCATGAGCAGCGAGCCTTGGAGAAAGAGTTTGATAATTTGAAGCAAGATAGTGGAGAGCACAGGGCATATACTGACAGGTTTGAAGAGTTGAGTCTGCTTTGCCCGACTATGGTTACCCCACTCGACAAGGCCATCGAAAGGTACATTGACGGCCTACCTGACTCAGTGCAGGATATTCTTACTGGTAGTGACCCTGCCACACTCCGTCAGGCGATAGAGTTATCAGCGACACTGACTGAGTCGCAGGTTCGTAAGGGAAAGCTGCATAAGAAGGGTGACAAGGGTAAGAAGCAGGCATCTGGCAAAGGGGATGGTAAGAAGGGTGAAAACAAGAATGGGAAGAATTCTGATTCCTCAAGGAATTCTAGGAAGCGAAAGGCTTCCCAAAATTTTGCCGTTACTACACAGGCTCAGGCTGCACCAAATCAGCCTGCGCAGCCACTAGCCAAGAAGCCTTATTTTGGCAATGCACCTTTGTGCAACAGGTGTAACGGCCATCATCAACCACACCTCCAGTGTCGTCAGTGCACCAACTGCGGAAGATCTGGTCATCTTGCTGTCAACTGCCGCATTCCTGTCAATCAAAACCAGGCAGTTCATAATCAAGCTCAACAGGTTGCTCAGCCTCCTGCCCCGCAACAGGGCCAAACTGCACGACCTCATTTTCCTCCTGGTTCGTGCTACAATTGTGGGGATCTGACCCACTACAGGAACCGGTGCCCAAGGCTAGTCAACCAGAACCAAAATCTGAATCAGGCTCCGGCTCGAGGCCGAGTCTTTAACATGAATGCCCAAGAGGCGCAGGCGGATGATAACGTGGTGAACGGTACGTTCTTTATTAATAATCAGCCTGCATCTGTTCTCTTTGATTCGGGTGCCGATAAGAGTTTTGTGTCATTGTCTTTTGAGCCGATGCTTCGCGTGTCTAGAACGAAACTAAGTAAATCTTTGACAGTAGAGGTTGCTAGTGGTGAACCCATTATTCTTGATTCTGTTCTTCACAACTGCCAATTGAATCTTAACGATCATCTTTTTCCTATCGATCTCACGCCTATGCAACTTGGAAGCTTCGACGTCATTGTGGGTATGGATTGGTTATCCAAGCATCACGCAGAGATAGTTTGTTCTGAGAAGATTGTTCGTGTGCCGCTTTCGACAGGCGAGATTCTGCAGGTTCAAGGTGAGAATCCTACCGTTGGTCTCAAACTCATGTCTTGTTTTAAAGCTCGGAAGTATCTGCAGAAGAACTATGTGGCTTTCTTAGCACATGTTACAGAAGATAAAGGCAAGGGTAAGTCTATTTCAGATATTCCTGTCGTTCGGGATTATTCTGAAGTGTTCCCTGAAGATTTACCTGGTCTACCTCCAGCACGCCAAGTCGAGTTCCGCATTGATCTCGTACCTTGTGCAAATCCCATTGCCAGAGCTCCATATCGTCTTGCACCGTCTGAGATGCAAGAGTTGGCTAAGCAGCTGCAGGAACTCTCTGACAAAGGTTTTATCCGTCCTAGCTTTTCACCTTGGGGTGCTCCCATTCTTTTTGTCAAGAAAAAGGATGGATCCTTTAGGATGTGTATCGATTATCGTGAGCTTAACAAGCTTACCATCAAGAATCGATATCCCCTACCTCGCATAGATGATCTCTTTGATCAGCTACAGGGCGCTTCTTATTTCTCGAAGATTGATCTGCGATCTGGATATCATCAACTTCGCGTGCAAGAAGAAGATATTCCCAAGACAGCGTTTCGTACTCGATATGGGCATTATGAGTTCACAGTCATGCCATTCGGTGTGACTAATGCTCCTGCTGTTTTCATGGACTTAATGAATAGGGTCTGCAAACCTTATTTGGATCAGTTCGTCATTGTTTTTATTGACGACATCTTGATTTATTCTAAGACGCGAGCTGATCACGAGCAACATCTTCGTCTTACTCTAGAACTCCTAAAGAAAGAGCAACTTTTCGCCAAATTCTCCAAGTGCGAATTCTGGCTTAAAGAAGTTCAATTCTTGGGGCATGTTATCAACGAACGAGGTATTCATGTAGATCCCTCCAAAATCAGTGCGATTAAGGATTGGGATACACCTTCTACTCCTACTGAAGTTCGTTCTTTTCTTGGTCTAGCGGGTTATTATCGCCGCTTCATAGAAAACTTCTCGAAGATTGCAGTTCCTCTAACTGCTCTAACTCAGAAGAAAATGCCCTTTTACTGGGGATTCAAACAAGAGGAAGCTTTTCAACACCTGAAGCAGAAGCTTTGTGATGCACCTGTTCTATCATTGCCTGAGGGTGATGATGATTTTGTCGTGTATTGTGATGCATCTAAATTGGGTCTTGGCTGTGTTCTTATGCAAAGGAACAAAGTCATAGCCTATGCATCGAGGCAGTTGAAGATACATGAGAAGAACTACACCACTCATGATCTTGAGTTGGGTGCAGTTGTCTTTGCTCTCAAGATCTGGAGACACTATTTGTACGGTACAAAATGTGTGGTTTTCACTGACCACAAAAGTCTTCAGCATATCTTTAATCAGAAAGAACTCAACATGAGACAGCGACGTTGGGTTGAGCTTTTAAACGACTATGACTGCGAAATTCGCTACCATCCTGGTAAGGCGAATGTCGTAGCTGATGCATTGAGTCGTAAGGAACGTACTAAGCTTCATTGTGTACGTGTTCAATCTGTTATTCAAGCTCGATCCGATATCCAAGCACGCATTTCTCAGGCTCAACAATCTTGTGTTTCACAAGGTTTAATGGATAAGGAATTTCCCTATCACATAACGCCTGCTCTTGAACTGAAGGACAATGGATCGTATTACTTCATGGACCGTTTGTGGGTCCCAAGCCAGGATGATCTTCGTGCCTTGCTTATGGATGAAGCCCATAAGTCTCGTTATTCTATTCATCCGGGCTCAGATAAGATGTATAAGGATCTTCGTATTCACTATTGGTGGCCTGGTATGAAGAAAGACATTGCCTTATACGTATCCAAATGCCTTACTTGTCTTAAGGTTAAGGCTGAACATCAGCGTCCTTCTGGTTTATTGGAGCAACCAGAGATCCCAGTTTGGAAATGGGAAAACATTACTATGGATCTTGTTACCAAACTCCCGCGCACAAAGAAAGGTCATGATGCCATCTGGGTAGTCGTTGATCGTCTTACAAAGTCAGCACATTTCTTGCCAATCCGTGAGGATTTTCCTGCTGACAGACTTGCACAAATCTATGTGGATGAAATTGTAGCTCGACATGGTGTTCCGTTGAACATCATTTCTGACAGAGATGCTCGTTTCACTTCTCATTTTTGGAGAACCATGCAATCTGCTATGGGGACCCAACTTAATCTGAGCACAGCTTATCATCCGCAAACGGATGGTCAATCTGAGAGAACAATCCAGACTCTGGAGGATATGCTAAGAGCTTGTGTGATCGATTTTGGTGGTAGCTGGGATTCACATCTTAAATTGATTGAATTCTCCTACAACAACAGTTATCACACTAGCATCAAAATGGCTCCTTTCGAGGCTCTCTATGGTCGAAAATGTCGTTCACCAGTCTGCTGGAATGAGATTGGCGAGGCTCAACTTACTGGACCTGCCCTCATTTTAGAGACAACTGACAAGGTCAAGAAAGTTCGTGATAACCTTCAGGCAGCTAGAAGCCGTCAGAAGATTTACGCGGACCCAAAACGCAAAGCCTTGGAATTTCAAGTCGGTGATCGAGTATTACTTAAGGTCTCACCTTGTAAAGGTGTGATCAGATTTGGAAAGAAAGGAAAACTTGCACCTAGATACGTTGGACCATTCAAGATCGTCGAAAGAATCGGAAAGGTAGCCTACAGACTTGAGTTACCTCCTGAACTTGGAAATGTTCATCCAACTTTTCACGTGTCCAATCTCAAGAAGTGTTCAGCTGATGAGAACTTCTCCATACCGCTTGACGAAATTCGTGTTGGCAAAACACTGAAATTTGTTGAGAAACCAGTGGAAATCATGGAACGTGAAGTCAAGTGGCTTAAACGCAAGCGCATTCCTTTGGTCAAAGTTCGCTGGGAAGCTAAACGTGGACCTGAGTTTACTTGGGAACGCGAAGATCAAATGAAGGCGAAATATCCACATCTTTTTCCACGAGTTTCCTCTAAATAAATTTCGGGACGAAATTTCCACAAGTAGGGGAGACTGTAACAACTGTGCTTGTAATCACTATGAACAGTTCTGTTATCAATAAAACAATGTTATTTGATCACAATGTTTGTTTTGTTATGTTTTACATTTTTCATGTTTTGACTTTTATGTAATTTCAAACTCTACATCACTTTCTGGAGAGTTATACGCAAACTGGTGCTTAAACGTACTCAGTTTAACGCGACAAATACTCCGGAACAGCAACATATACTCAACATACCTTAAATAACCTTTAAATAACTTAGAAATAAGTTTTGAAGGCATTGGTATGGCAAAAACAAGTTAATTCGCTTACAGGGACTAAACTTGACAAACTGTGAAAGTATGCCAAGTTGAACTGTAACGAACATTCCGGAACATAACCATAAGTTAAACACACCCTAAATATCCTTTACATAGCTTAGAAATAGGCCTTGAGGGGTTCGGTGTGCTAAAATAAACTTTTGGGTCATTCAGGGACTAAAAGTGTCAAAAAGTGCACAAGTTTGCATTTTCGCGCATAACTTACGTTCTGAATACATCCGGACATCCAAAAATTTATGTAAGCATAACTATATTATATTTTAGTGTTCGCCATAAGAAAAATCCATTCGTCGCGTTATTTGGATCGTTTTTCGCGCTTATGCGCATTCCGTCGTAATTAAGCGAACATCGCGTTCGTACGACCAAACGAACCAACATCCGGCATATTTTTGAGCATGTTTCATGTCCACAATGTTTAGGAAACATTTTAGGGCCTTAGAAGTGTCGGAAATGGCCTTAAACATGTGCAGGGACTGAAACTGTCATTTTTCAAACATATTTGCGGATCAGAAGGGTCAGGCGGCCCGCATTGTGTTTGCCTGATCCTGAAGCGGGCCGCTTCCCACTATCAGACCAGATTAAATGCATTTAATCACAAGTTGCAGCTGTTTGATCCTTCACCACATGTTCTAACTTGCTTAGTCACTAGATAAGGATGGAATTTAGCTTCCATAACCTTTCAACAAGTGTACGGATGTGATCGAATCACGGTTTCCATGAAACGATCTCAACGGTTCACCGAAAACTATAAATACCCCATCACCCCCAACCTCATTACTTACAAGAATCTGATCTATTTGACTCTAAGTTGGAACCATTGTTTCATACCTGAGTTATTGTGATCACGATTAGCATTCGGGGACCCTTCGTAAGTATTCTTTCGTTCTTTTCCTTATTTTTACTGCTTTTCGAGTCAGAAAGTCAAACTTTGTTTGACTTTCAGCGTTGACCAGTAATGGTCAATGCGAAGTTCGTTTGAACTTCGCAACGTGATTGTAATCACGATGGTCATAGTCCCTTGGGACTATGCCTACTGATTACCACGTTGTCTAGGGTCGTAGGGTAAGCGATCTGATCAATCGCTTATACCTTCGAACCCGACCCAGTTTGGTCGATCATTAGGATCCGACCAAATACATTAGGTGACCATAGTATAGGGCATAACCTTCCGAGGTTATACCTTATGGTCACATCGTTTAAGTAGTTGTATGATAGGTAGTTTATATGCCTTAGGTAAATTACCAGAATACCCTTTTCATGTAGAATTGGTAATTAAGCATATGTAACCTAAACTTTTGTCACATAACTGATTATGTAACATGTTTAGGCATATAACACTTGTCATAGGACTAGTTAGGCGGTCCGAACGCGTTTCACGCGCACTACACGTTAAAGTAGCATAAGCTTCCTAAACGGGTCGTAATGGGTCGTAAACAATTATGTTAGGTTTCATTTAGTATGTAGGCTTTGTTAAACCAAATGACACGAGTCTTTACACTCGTTTGGTTTACGAAACCTCATTCTATCCAATCATCCGATTAAGGTCCGGTTATTAACATAGTTACCTATATTAGGTGCCGTTTGATTCCGAGATCTCTAGCATTACTTGGTGATTATCTTAAGACATCTGAGCAATATCAAGTGAGTACATAGACCCCTCTTTTACTGTTTTCCAAACTGTTTTGGGGTGAAACACATGTGCCTACTTGTTACTTTCATGCTTTCCTGTTTTCACATCATATACCTGCTATGTTTGTTAGTACATTATAGTACATGATTTCATGACATTTCATGCTATGTATGTCCATTGTGTGCATACTTAGTACATTGTTTTACATTACATTTCTGCTATGTATGTTGACTGATAGCATGCTAGCACATTGATTTACAAGACTTTTCTACTTTGTATGTTAACTTAGCATACTTAGTACATTGTTTTCATATGACATGTATACAACTTCTATGACATTTGGTTTGCACAAACGGGTCTTTATTACGTTCATTAACATTTGCTACGCCGCTCGGTAGTAAGTAGTGGTACCATAGGACTTGACAAATCCCATTCCTGACATCCCGGGTTTGTTTGGATGTAAGGAATGACTGAATCCGAATACAATTCTTTTGATAACCTTGACTGAAAGGGTTATCCGACTGTCTCAAGGCTTGAATGTATGCGTTAACTTACCACATAAATGTTTGTATCAGTGTATCATGCATCACTTTGCAAAACATAACTTTTTGATATATTCAAAATACTTTGTTTTGTACATTTTACTTATGGTTTAAGTAGTCTTATTTTACTTACCATACATAACATTTATTACACATTACTTGACTACTTTTGGACTATCAACATTTGACATGGTTTATACAAGGACTATTGACTATTGGTTTAAACATAGACATTATACTTTGTTGGTTGGTTTAAGTGACTTAAGTAACGAGATGTGAGTAATATGATATAATCATGGTGGATACGCCGCTGGTACTTCCTATACATAAGTGATTGTATTATATTACATATCATAGCGTTATTTAAATCATTCATTTTGGACTTATACATTTTACACAAGTGACATGTTTTTACAAGACTTTGGTTTACAATACAGTTTATTTTATACAACTCATTTTGCATGGTTATTCATTTAACCATACATTATTCACTTATCTATACATATCATCTGGACTTATTGTTTTTCAAGCGATTTACAAAACAAATCAAATTACAAGGTTCATGACTAAACATTTTCTTAAACTTAAGTCATGAATTCTATTTTCACAAAACCTATGTATCTCACAGGCATTTTTATGCTGACGTACCTACTTTCACATGTGTTTTCAGGTGCTTTTCCGTAGGATGACGATCATGACACTAGGGCGGACCTGTGCCTTAGAAACTTAAAATGAAGCTAGACGATGTTTAATTATGTACTAAACTCTTTAATTTCTGTTTGAAACAATGTAACACTTATGTTGATAAATAAATACAACTTTGTATGCCATGGTTATGAAACAATTAATTCTGTTACAACACTCCCCGACGTTTTCCGCCACGTCTTGTATGATATACGTGGTCGGGGTGTGACAAGAATACCCGTTGAGGAAAATGACTCCGTTTGTGCATTTTCGTTCTGAAGAGTATCCGTCGAGGGAAATGAATATCCGTTTATCCTTCATTTCCAATTCTGAAGAATACCCGTTGAGGAAAATGACTCCGTTTGTGCATTTTCGTTCTGAAGAGTATCCGTCGAGGGAAATGAATATCCGTTGTTTAATCCTTCATTTCCGAACCTGAGGAAACAACCGTTGAAAATGACTCCGTTAGTTCATTTTCGTTTCTGAAGATTATCCGTTGAGGAAATGAATATCCGTTGTTTAATCCTTCATTTCCAAACCTGAGGAAACAACCGTTGAAAATGACTCCGTTAGTTCATTTTCGTTTCTGAAGATTATCCGTTGAGGAAATGAACATCCGTTTGTCTATCATCTTCATTTCCGAACCTGAGGAAACAACCGTTGAAAATGACTCCGTTAGTTCATTTTCGTTTCTGAAGATTTGTCCGTTGAGGAAATGAATATCCGTTTGTCTATCATTTTCATTTCCGTTTCTGAGGAAGCAACCGTTGAAAATGACTCTGTTAGTTCATTTTCGTTTCTAAATATTATCCGTTGAGGAAATGAATATCCTTTTGTCTATCATTTTCATTTCCGTTTCTGAGGAAGCATCCGTTGAAAATGACTCTGTTTGTTCATTTTCGTTTCTGAAGATTGTCCGTTAAGGAAATGAATCCCCGTTTGTTTATTCCTTCATTTCCGCTTCTGAAGAATACTCGTTGAGGAAAATGACTCCGTTTGTTCATTTTCGTTCTGAAGAATGTCCGTTAAGGAAATGACAGGATTATGCTTTATATATCTCTGGTGGTTATCTGACACAAAGTCACAAATAGACTCCTACGAATTAATTTCGGGACGAAATTTCCTAAAGTAGGGGAGACTGTAACACCTGTGTCATTTCAACCATCAAACAAATGCCAAACCAATGAAATAATGTATTTCATACTTTGGACTTGTATAAATATGTGTATCTTTTGCACATATCAACTCATGTTCGATTTCAAGCTCTAAATCGCTTTCTGGAAGGTTATACACGCACTGATGCGTAAATATAACCAGTTTAATGCAACGAACACTCCGGAATAGTGAGATAGGCTTAACATACCTTAAATAACCTTTACATAACTTAGATATAAGTTTTGGAAGGTTTGGTGTGGTGAAATCAAAGTTTAATCGCTTACAGGGACTAAATTTGACAAACTGCGAAAGTATGCCAATTTGAACTGTAACAGACCTTCCGGAACATGACCATAAGTTAAACATACCATAAATATCCTTTACATAGCTTAGAAATAGGCTTTGAGGGGTTCGGTGTGCTAAAATAAACTTTTGGGTCATTCAGGGACTAAAAGTGTCAAAAAGTGCACAAGTTTGCATTTTCGCGCATAACTTACGTTCTGAATACATCCGGACATCCAAAAATTTATGTAAGCACTAAAATATTTTATTTTAGTGTTCGCCATAAGAAAAATCCATTCGTCGCGTCATTTGGATCGTTTTTCGCGCTTGTGCGCATTCCGTCGTAATTAAGCGAACATCGCGTTCGTACGACCAAACGAACCAACACCCGGCATATTTTTGAGCAGGTTTCATGTCCACAATGTTTAGGCATCATTTTAGGGCCTTAAAGTTGGCTTTACGGGCCTTGGAAGTGCCTAAAATGGGCTTAAACACGTGCAGGGACTGAAACTGTAATTTCTGAAACTTGTTTGCTGATCAGAAGCCTCAGGCGGCCCGCCTGAGTTTTCCTTGATCCTGAAGCGGGCCGCGTCCGCATGTCTGATCAGATAATATCGAACAGTCAGCACGATCCAGCTGTTTTAACCACAACCACATCTTTCCCACTTGCATTTTCAGCTGATAAGGATGGTTTTAAGCCACCACAACTTTCCGACACTTGTACGGATACGATTAAGGCACAATATTCGACAAACGATCTTAACGGTTACCCGAAAACTATAAATACCCCACCCCCCATTGCTTCTAAACCACTAGAATCTGATCTGAGTGACTCTAAGTTGGAACCATTGTTTCATACCTGAGTTATTAAGATCTAGATTAGCATTCGGGGACCCTTCATAAGTATTCTTTCGTTCTTTTCCTTATTTTACTTCTTTTCGAGTCAGAAAGTCAAACTTTGTTTGACTTTCAGCGTTGACCAGTAATGGTCAATGCGAAGTTCGTTTGAACTTCGCAACGTGAGTGTAATCACGTTGGTCATAGTCCCTTGGGACTATGCCCACTGATTACCACGTTGTCTAGGGTCGTAGGGTAGGCGATCTAATAAATCGCCTATACCTTCGAACCCGACCCAGTTTGGTCGATCATTAGGATCCGACCAAACACATTAGGTGACCATAGTATATAGGGAATAACCTTCCGAGGTTATACCCTATGGTCACATCGTTTAAGTAGTTGTATGATAGGTAGTTTATATGCCTTAGGTAAATTACCAGAATACCCTTTCCATGTATAATTGGTAATTAAGCATATGTAACCTAAACCTTTGTCACATAACTGATTATGTAATATGTTTAGGCATATAACACTTGTCATAGGGCTAGTTAGGCGGTCTGAACGCGTTTCACGCGAACGACGCGTTAAAGTAGCATAAGCTACCTAAACGGGTCGTAATGGGTCGAAATCACTTAGGTTAAGTTTCATTTAGTATGTAGGCTTTGATTAACCATATCACATGAGTTCCTACACTCATTTGGTTTACAAACCCTCATGCTACCCAGTCTTCCGATTTAGGTCCGGTTTATTAATGTAGTTACCTATATTAGGTGCCGTTTGATATTCCGCGATCTCTAGCTTTGCTTGGTGGTTATCCTAGGACTTCTGAGCAATCTCAAGTGAGTACATAGACCCCTCTTTTACTGTTTTCCAAACTGTTTTGGGGTGGAACACATGTGCCTACTTGTTACATTCATGCTTTCCCGTTTTCACATCATATACCTGCTATGTTCGTTAGTACATTATAGTACATGATTTCAATACATTTTATGCTATGTATGAACATTATGTGCATACTTAGTACATTGTTTTACATTGCTTTTCTGTTGCATATGCTTATCCAGCATATGAACACATTATACTACATATTGAACCGTTGTAAACATTTAACTATGTGAACCGTTGTAATCATTTGACTATGTGATCCGTTGATATCTGTGAACCGTTTGTATCTGTGATCCGTTGATATCTGTGAACCGTTTGTATCTGTGAACCGTTTGTATCTGTGAACCGTTTGTATCTGTGAACCGTTTGTATCGGTGAACCGTTTGTATCTGTGAACCGTTTGTATCTGTGAACCGTGTGAACCGTATTTGACTATACATGAACATTTCTATACTTGTTAAACATTTCATCTTGATAGTTTGGTTTGAGTAAGTGATTAAGTAACGAGGCGTGTGTAATATGATACAAGCATGGTGGATACGCCGCTGGTACTTCCTATATATAAGTGTTTGTATGGTATTACATATCGTAGCGTTATTTGAATCATTTCAGTTTGAGACATATAACATTTTATACAAATAACATACTTTTCACAAGACATTGTGTTACAAACAACTTATCTTATACAAATCCATTTTACTATGGTTATTCATTTAACCATACATTATTCACTTATTTATACATATCATCTGAACTCATTGTTTTTCAAATGATTTACAAAACAAAGCAAATTACAAGGTTCATGACTAAACATTTTCTCAAACATAAGTCATGGAACCTATTTTCACAAAACCTATGTATCTCACAGGCATTTTTATGCTGACGTACCTATTTTCACATGTGTTTTTCAGGAGCTGTTGCATAAGATGATCAAGATACACATAGGCAGACTTGGGCTTTAGTGACAATAAAAGATACAAGACTAGTTAATTATGTTGTATTTCCTTGTTTGTTAAAACATTGTAACACTTTTAATCAATAAAACAAAACTTCAATTGCCATGGATTTGAAACAATTAATTCTGTTACAACACTCCCCGACATTTCCGCCACGTTTTGTATGTTCTACGTGGTCGGGGTGTGACATTCTCCATCCCTCGGAGATACTCATTCTCAAGATTTTCCCTTCTAAGAGCTTCCCTTTGCGCAGTACGAATGTGCAACGTGAGGTCTGTCTGAACAATCATTTCCAAAGCCCTAACCCTTATGGGCTTAATCCTTTCTTTCCGACTAAGGACATCAGCGACCACATTCGCCTTCCCTGGGTGATACTTGATCTCATAATCGTAGTCGTTCAACAATTCAACCCAGCGTCTCTGTCTCATGTTAAGCTCTTTTTGATCAAAAATGTACTGCAGGCTCTTGTGATCAGTAAATATTGTGCATCGCGTGCCATACAAGTAATGTCGCCAGATTTTCAAAGCAAACACCACTGCGCCTAACTCCAAGTCACGCTTGGTGTAGTTCTTCTCATGGACTTTCAGCTGTCGTGAAGCATAGGCTATAACTTTTTGTCACTGCATCAGCACGCAGCCCAGTCCTTGACGCGAGGCATCGCAATATACCACAAAGTCGTCCGTGCTTTCGGGTAGAGATAAGATTGGTGCGTCACAAAGTTTGTTCTTCAACAACTGAAATGCTTCTTCTTGTTTGTCTCCCCAATCAAACTTCTTATCCTTTTGTGTGAGAGCAGTCAGAGGTTGAGCGATTTTTGAGAAATCCTCAATAAATCTGCGGTAATACCCAACCAAACCTAGAAACTGTCGAATCTTGGTTGGCGTCTTTGGAGTTTCCCAGTTCTTGATCGCTTCAATCTTTGTAGGATCCACATGGATTCCGTTTCCATTAACCACATGACCAAGAAACTGGACTTCCCGTAACCAGAACTCGCACTTTGAAAACTTCGCGTATAACTTCTCCTTCTTAAGCAGCTCTAAGATGGCTCTTAGATGGTGCTCATGTACTTCTTTTGTCTTTGAGTAGATCAGGATGTCGTCAATGAACACGATCACAAACTTATCAAGGTAGGGCTTGCAGACTCTGTTCATTAAATCCATGAATACCGCTGGTGCGTTTGTCAACCCGAACGGCATAACCAGGAACTCGTAATGCCCATAGCGAGTCCTAAAGGCCGTCTTTGGGATACTTTCTTCTTGGATCCTCAACTGGTGATAACCCGATCGAAGGTCGATCTTTGAGTAGAAACTTGAACCTTGTAACTGATCGAATAGGTCGTCAATCCTTGGCAAAGGATATCTGTTCTTAATTGTCAACTTGTTCAGCTCCCGGTATTCAATACACATGCGGAAGCTACCATCCTTCTTCTTGACAAACAAAACTGGAGCTCCCCAAGGTGAGAAGCTTGGCCTGATGAATCCCTTGTCTAACAACTCCTGAAGTTGCGTCGATAATTCCTGCATTTCCGAAGGTGCATGTCTATAAGGTGCCTTAGCCACAGGCGCGGCGCCTGGGATTAAGTCAATATGGAACTCGACTTGTCTTTGTGGCGGCAATCCTGGCAAGTCTTCTGGAAAGACTTCAGGATACTCCTTCACGACTGGAATATCTTCTATCTTGGGCTCAGCGGCTTCTTTATCTACTATGTGTGCCAAGAAGGCAACACATCCCTTCTTCAAACACCTTCTAGCTTTTAAACAACTAATGATCCTTAAGGGCGTATCACGCTTCTCTCCATGTACCACAATTGTTTCTCCATTCGCCATTGGGATGCGAATGGTCTTCTCGTGACATACAATTTCGGCTCTGTTGCTGGACAGCCAATCCATCCCTACTACCACGTCGAAGCTTCCCAACTCGACTGGCAGTAGATCCAGTGTAAATTCGTGTCCTCCACGCACCCTCTGATAACTTCATTTGTTTCTACTAGCTTTCCGTTAGCCAGTTCGATTGAGTATGGAATGTCTAACTTACTAGCAGTTAACCCAAGCATATTCTTAAATTCTAGCGACACAAAACTATAGTCGGCTCCAGTGTCAAATAGTACAGATGCAAAGCGTTGATTTATAGGGAACGTACCAGTGACAACATTCGGGTCCCGGCGTGCTTCCCTCGCTCCAATGTTGAATACTCTTCCACGAGCTTGATTGAGTTTTGGGCATTCACGCTTGAAGTGCCCGACGTCTCCGCAGTCAAAACATCCCGATCCTCGACCGTTACCATCTTCATTACCGCCTTGATTGTTGTTTTGATTGCGGTTACCATTTCCTGCTTGATTCCTAAAGTTACCGTGATTACCATTTCCGCCGTTGCGGTTCCCATTCCCGTTACCTCCACGGTTGTTGTTACCAAATCCCCTTTGGCCACCACGGCCAGTACCAGCCCAACAAGTGTCCTTTAAGTGACCCATCCTTCCACAGGATTCACATTTGCTAAGTCTGCACTGGCCAGCATGATGAAACTGGCATAATTCACACTTGGGCAGAGTGCCCATGTATCCTTTCCCTTTGGCTTCAGCACCACGCTTATTTTCAGCTGGTCGGTTCACATCCTTCCTCTTGTTGGCACTGCAGGTACTCGTTTTAAAGTTGAAGAATTTCCTCTTGTTCTCCCCTGAAGATTCAACATGAGTTTCTTTCTTTTTCGGCTCAGAAATGGAAAACTTGTCCAATCTGATGGCTTCTTCCGTAAGTGCCACGCTGAGATCAATGGCTTCGGTAATTTTCGGAGGTTTCAACGTCGTTACCATGCTCATGATCTGGGGTGCCAATCCCCAGATGAAACGCTCAATGCGTTTAAATTCAGGATCAACCATATATGGTACAACACGTGACAAGTCGTGGAACCTCTGGACATATTCAGCAATTTTTGGTCCATCCATTTTTAGGTTTCAGAATTCCGTCTCCAGCTTCTGTATCTCTGCCCGTGAACAATATTTCTTCCTCATGAGCTCCTTCAGCTCAATCCATGTCAGTGCAAACGCCCCCGCCTCTCCTAAGGTTTGAACTTGTAAGTTCCACCATGATAAAGCACCATCAAGAAAGAGTCCTGAGACGTAAGTAACTTGGTTTTCGGGAGCACAGTTGCTCATCCTTATTATAGAATCCGTCTTTTCGGTCCATCTGACAAAGGCAACAGCACCTCCAGTGCCATCGTAGTTCAGGGGCTTACAATACAGGAATTGTTTGTAAGTACAGCCTGTACAGGCAATATTATTTACAGAAAGCATTAGTGGAAGTGTAAGAAATAACCAATGTAACGTAATGTGTCTCAAGAGACTTGGACATTACCATTGGGTGGGTTGTTGTTCCTTGAGGAACCTTCGCTCGGCTCGGCGCGGGAGGCCTCATACTGTGCTATAGCTGCGGAAATTCGTTCTTGTAATTCTACCTCAATGGTAGGTAAACGTGGGTCTCGTCATGGAGGCATCTTCTAAAAGAAGATCATATCGGTCAGGTCATAGAAGTATAGTAAGTAAGTAATATGCATGTGTAATAACATCCATCAACCTCATAACACATAACATCCCATGTTATAATATAAAACAAATAATTCAACAATGCATGTAGTGAGAACGTTGCCATTGAGCTTTCATTTAATCATGACGACAATATAGTTTTACATGTTTCACAGTACATCATACATCAAAATAAGATCATTGGGTTACATCACCCCAAAATACAAGTCAGTCTACACAAAACATATACAAAAACGTGGTCTTCCAAAAGTCTTCATATGTTGGCCCAATTGCGACTCTCTCACCAAAACAGTCTACCTGCACCAAACCAAAAATATAGCTACGCTGATGGCGGAGGAGGAGGAGGAAGGAAGAAAAGCAAACGGCGTATAAGCACCCAATCCTCCTCATGTGTATGGATAACTCGCAGTAGATAGGCAATCTGCTGTTCCAGTGTGAGGAAACGGACATCAGAATCCGGGGGTAGTGGAAGAGGAGATGGTGGTGTAGCAAAAGGAGACTGACAATGGCACGGGGGAGGACACGGAGTCCTCTCCAGCTCCTGAAGTTGGCGACTCAACATCTGCTGCTGTAACTGCAAGGAGATAAGTATGTCCTCCGTGGTATATCCGACATGGAAAGGGTGATACGGGTCTAATAACGGCATAACATTGGGCGAAGACCACAGAAAGGGCTCGCCCGGGGGTACAAAAGGTGATGTAGTACGAGGAAACTGAGACATGAATGGTACAGCTGACGACACAGGCGGGACAAAAGCAGGCTGCTGTCTCGACGAACACTCCCCAGGACGAGGTGGAGGAATGTCCTGGAGAAAAGTGATAGGAAGGTCGGTGCGATGGATATCAGATGTGTGCGGGTGGAACAGTGGAACATTAACTAGTGCGAAAACAGGTGTGGTAGGGGGAGTGACTGGTAAAACAAACGGAGGATAGTCCTCATCGTCCTCGATCCACCCATTACGGGTGTCAGCATAACGAGGATCGATGTGGGTGGCAAAAGGTGCATGGTCAGCATACACAGGGGCTGAATCAGGAAATAATGGTATGATGTCTGGTATCTCAGCAAAGACAGGGTCAGGCAGAGGTGCCACGACCGGAACCTCAATGACTGGCGGTGGAATGACGGGAGCATCAATAGCTGGTGGGGCAATAACGGGAGCATCAACATGAATAGGGTCAAGCGCTGGTAAAGGGTCAAGAGCAACGACAGGCTCATGATCAGCTGGCATATCCAGAAGCTGATCATCGAGAGGAACAGGAGCCTCAGCAGGCTGCTCCTCGAGGATAAACTCGTCCTCCTGGTCCAGATCATGATCGAATGGAAAAATGGGGTCAAACTCATCCTCAAACTCGTCATCCAGATCGTCGTCAGAGTCAGGGATGAAACCGAATCCCAGTTGTGGAACGGGTGCCTCAGACATGTCCGTATCGGAGTCGGTGGGGTATCGCTGTAACCTCAGCGCGTGCAGAGTAGAAGATGCTACTGACTCAAAAGAGTCTGTACCAGAAGAATCAGAAGGAACCTCCATAACCGGACCCTCAATGACAGGAATAACGACATCATCAATAAGTGGCAGATCCTCTACAGGAACTGCAGCAAGGGGAACAGGAGCAGGGATCTCAGCAAGAGGTAGATTGTCACACCCTGGCTTTGCGGAAGCGTTGTTATTTTGGTGTGACTTCTTAATACCATAGCTTAACCATAACAAAGCTATATGAAATGAAATCATGCAAGATCATCCAAAGATTTAAGTTTTAAAACTGAAGTAACATAACATTATCTTAGAGACTTACAACATCATAACATAAAACATTGTCTTGAAAAACATAAACACCGACATGAAATATACGCAGTTTAAGATTTGTGACTTGTCCAGGAAAGAGTCACATTTCCTAAACTGGGATGACCTTGGAACCCTTATGCAGCGGGAAAACATAACATACCGCGCCAGATCTTTAATTTCCTGAAATACATGTAAGTTGAAAAATCAACAATAATGTTGAGCGAGTTCATGTGTAAGTGAGTAAATAAACCTTGTATGTATAAAAATCCTGGTATGTAGCAAATAAGGAAAAAGAGATCACCAACGGTTTGCAAGGCCATTGATATGTGTGAAGTGCAAGTAGGAAGACTCAAACCTTGCGATTTTGCGTCGGGGCACAAAGTCACCCCGAGGTCCGTACTGTTGGACCTGGGGTTGGGCTCGCTACACCGAGATAGATCTACCGCTTACGTCCCTCGGTCCTATAATGAGGATTAATGGCCTCCAGTTCACGCCTACCCACTCACATGATCTAAGTAGTAAACCTCCTTACGCTAACCATACCATGTAAAAAGTACTCGTAATCATAGTAACATGTATTTCACCCCCGTAGTTTAGAAAACTGAAAACAGTTAAGAGAAAGGGGGGACATGAACTCACCGTGGTGCGTCTCTACCAAGTATGCCTCCAAATCGATCAGCTGTATGACGACCTACACGTGCTAACTCTATTAGACGGATGGCCGTGCCTTAGCTTTATGGTTTAAGTTTTTGGGAAATAGTTAGGCAACTATTTCGTGTTTACATTCTGTATACTTGGTAGTTATTTTCCTTCCCAAGGATGGAGGATTTAATACATGTGCGTTCGTATAATTCGGATTTCATTATTAAGTCTCACTTAATATATTTTATTTCCAACTTCAAAATATAAGTATTCTTCCCAAAAATATTATATTTTAATACATGTGATTTTCCCAAAATAATACTTAGTAATATTATTTTTACCCTAAAAATAATATTTATGTAGTTCACAAAATAATCATAAACACTTATACAAGTGATGTTGTGAAAAATATATACTAAATATATTTATGTATCACGTTTTATTTTGTGAAATCCCACCGCCGATATCTTAAAAATAAAGTCGTGGCGAAATTCATAGTTTGAAAACAAGTCGACAAGTATCTCTAACACTTATAGTGAAAATAATTCTAAGTGTTAGGTTTTTAGAAAAATTTCGCCAGAGTTTCCTCTGTAACTGGAGGTGGCCACGCTTTCAAGTGTATCATATTCTTTTATAAATCAAACCAACCATTTTTATTATTCAATCAAAACAATGTTCAAACCACAAACTAGTCAAAATATATATAAATCGCATAAATTTCATGAACTTGTGATTTATTCAAACTATGAAGTAAATCCCATTACTTTTAGTGGATCTTTATATAAAACTATCCGATTGTGTAAAAAACCTCGTTTTTATGGAAGTTCCGTCTTTACAACTTCTCGTCATCCTTTTCAAAAATAGTTATTTTGTCGAAACTTTGTGTTACACAAGTGTTTACACACTTGTGTGTTCTAAAAACCATTCTTGTTAGTGTAAGATCCGTCTTTAGAAAAACATGATTTCTTGACACTCGGTCCTTTAAAAATACCACCTGTAGATCCGTAGATCTACTAGTTTTAATCACTATTTTACAAGCTAAAACACTTTTACACAAGTTCATGATTCGAGTGTGGTAGAGTTTCATCTTCTAACCCTTGTTATACTAAAACAAGCTTTATGTCATAATCCAAGATCATGACTAAACCGGGTTAAATGATGATCCGAGCTACCACAACATAGATCGGGTCCAAATAATCACACAAATCAAATGCTACATGATTTACACAACATATGAGCTTTTATCCAACACTTATAGCATTTTTAGTAGACTTTTAAGCTTCAACTTGCATGTTCATGACTTTTAACCGTTACATATCGTATTAACCACTTCAAAATAGTTCGAGAAGGTGATTTAAGCAACATACCACTAGCTCGAGGCTAGGGAAGAATCTAGACGTAAATCGGGTGGATAAAAGCAAGATAAAGAGGTCCTTCGCCTTCCGTTTGCTCCAAGGTTCCTTATATGCGGCCCTTAACACTTGTAGATGATTGGAATGTGAAGATCAAAAACCGAAAATGGATGTATGTAGGAGGGGTGTTCGGCCGAGAGTTAGTAGGGAGGGAGAGAGAGTTGTGGAGTGGTGTTGTGTGATGGAAATGATCATGTGTGTATAAGCTCATACTTATAGACAATTCTCATGCTAATTACCCAATGGATTTAATGTCTTCTTGATACTAAGCACACTTAATATAATATTCAACAAATAGGACAAGTGTGTCCCCCTCATGGGGACGGTTTGGTTAAGGGGGGGGGGGGGTCTAGTTCGATTCTAACTAGTTAGTTAGGATAATAGTTAGGTTAAGTAAACTAGTTAAGTGCTTAACCCGGTTAGTTGTGTGTCGTGTGTTATGACGGGTGTTAGGGTATTCAGGGACCCTAACTGGCTCAGAAAAAGACAAACAATGTTATTAACAATATTTTCATGTTCCGGGTATAGTCCGGTTGTTCGGTTGGATAGTAATCCGTTAATGTGCTTAAACAAGCTTTAAAGTGTCGTTAATACCCTTTTTAGTGACACAACTCATTTCTGACACTTTGGAAAGTGTCTAGTAATATTTTTCTCATGTTTTGGCACTTTATTAGTTTGCTAAAAGCTGAATTATTATGTAAAGTGCTGAATTTTGTACTTAGAGTACGTTTTAGGCACATCCAGTCATTGTAACTTATTCCTAGAGACGCAGTTTTACAACCCTTGTATCCCTACACTCACCACTAGTGTAGCAAAATATTTCTGGTTCATATAGGCCTTAGAGGCAGTGTCTGCCTGATGCTGGCTTTATCAGCATGTTCTATAGGTTATCCGTTTATAGTGCTACTGTGCTTTTGTGCATCATGTTTGTCACTAAGGTTCAGCATGTAAATAATGTAGTGACAGTAAGTAAAATATGATGCAGGTATATGCATGTATCAGAAATCAAGTAGCAGTTCATCAGTAATTTCAAACAAGCACAGTAATTAAGCAGTAATTAATTATTAATTAAGTCGTACGGATACCTGGTTTAGTGAGGGTTGTCACATTCTCCCCCCGTTAGAAAAATTTTGTCCCGAAATTTTAAGTTCTGCTTGTAGATGCAGGGTTCTTAGGAAATAGGTGGGGGTACTTCTCCTTCATCCGGTCCTCACGCTCCCAGGTGTATTCAGGACCGTGTCTGGCATTCCAACGAACTTTGACGAGCTTGACACTGCTCCGGCGGGTCTTGTTTTCCTTCCAATCCGTAACCTCAACCGGTTCTTCAACGAAATGGAGCGTGTCGTCAACATGAATCTCGTCGATGGGAATGGCAATGTTATCTTGAGTTGGACTTTTCTTCAGGTTGGATACATGAAATGTATCGTGGACTGAATGGAGTTCAGCAGGTAGGTCCAACTTGTATGCTACTAGTCCTATTCTTTCCAGAATTCTAAAAGGACCAATGTAGCGCGGATTTAACTTCCCACGCTTTCCGAAGCGTGCCACACCCTTCCAGGGTGAAACTTTCAATAAAACCATTTCTCCCACTTGAAATTCCACGTGTTTCCGGTTTGGATCCGCATAGGCCTTCTGTCTGTGGCGAGCTGCTTCGATGCGTTTAAGAATCTGCGCAATCTTGTCTGTTGTCTCTTGGACGATTTCGGGACCAGCAAGCTGCCTGTCACCTGCGTCAGCCCAGCATAGGGGTGATCGGCACTTGCGTCCGTAAAGGGCTTTGAATGGCGCGACACCAATACTGGTGTGGTAGCTGTTGTTGTATGAAAATTCGACCAAAGGCAAATGCTTATCCCAGCTACCGCCCAAATCCATAACACACGCTCTCAGCATGTCTTCCAAAGTCTGTATCGTTCGCTCGCTTTGACCGTCAGTTTGCGGATGAAACGCAGTGCTCAGATTCAATTGTGAGCCAAAGGCTTCTTGGAAGGATTGCCATATCCTTGACACAAACCTTCCGTCTCTATCAGAAATGATTGAGAGAGGCACTCCATGACGTGCGACGATCTCTCTCATGTAAATTTCAGCCAATTTGCTCGTATTATCCTTCTCTCTGATAGGTAAGAAGTGTGCTGACTTTGTTAATCGATCCACTATTACCCAAATAGTGTCATGGCCTCTTGGCGTTCTTGGAAACTTTGTAATAAAATCCATGGAGATTTGTTCCCATTTCCATTTGGGAATCTCTGGTTGTTGCAGAAGTCCTGAAGGCTTCTGTTATTCCGCTTTCACCTTAGCGCACGTTAAACATTTGCTCACATAAACAGCAACATCGCCTTTCATCCTAGGCCACCAATAATAATCTCTGAGATCTTGGTACATCTTATCCGCTCCAGGGTGGATAGAGTACCGCGACTTGTGAGCTTCATCGAAAATAACCTTCCTTAAACCTCCAAACAGAGGAACCCAAATCCTTTTCTCAAAACATAACGTTCCTTCCTCGTTTGGTACCAGTAGCTTCTCCATCCCACGGAGATATTCTTCTTCAAGGTTTCCTTCCTTGAGAGCTTCTTTCTGCGCGGCACGAATGCGCAAGGAAAGATCGGTTCGGATAATCATTTCTAAAGCCCTAAACCTTATGGGCTTGATCCTCTCCTTTCGACTTAGGGCATCGGCGACCACTTTCGCCTTCCCTGGATGATACTTTATCTCGCAGTCGTAATCGTTCAGCAACTCAACCCATCGTCTCTGCCTCATATCCAGCTCCTTCTGGTTGAATATGTGCTGTAGGCTCTTGTGATCTGTAAAGATTGTACACTTTGTACCATAAAGGTAGTGTCTCCAGATCTTTAATGCAAAAACTACTGCGCCAAGTTCCAAATCATGTGTGGTATAGTTCTTTTCGTGCACTTTCAATTGACGCGATGCGTAAGCAATAACCTTTTGGCGTTGCATTAATACGCAACCCAATCCTTGACGCGAAGCGTCGCAGTACACCACAAAATCATCTGTACCTTCCGGTAGTGCTAAGATTGGCGCATTGCAGAGCTTACCCTTCAATATCTGGAACGCTTCTTCCTGCTTGATTCCCCAATCAAACTTCTTATCTTTCTGCGTGAGGAGCGTCAATGGTTGAGCGATTTTTGAAAAATCTTCAATGAACCTTTGATAGTAGCCAGCCAAACCCAAGAATTGTCGAATCTCGGTTGGCGTCTTTGGCGTTTCCCAATTCTTGATCGCTTCGATCTTTGTGGGATCAACATGGATTCCATTTCCATTTACCACGTGTCCAAGAAATTGGACTTCACGTAGCCAAAATTCGCACTTGGAGAATTTGGCATACAGTTGTTCTTTCTTCAGCAATTCCAAAATAGCTCTTAGATGCTGCTCGTGCTCAGCCTTTGTCCTTGAATAAATCAAGATGTCGTCGATAAACACAATCACGAACTTGTCCAAGTACGGCTTGCAAACTCTATTCATCAAATCCATAAAGACTGCAGGTGCGTTTGTCAAACCAAACGGCATAACAAGGAACTCGTAGTGTCCATAACGAGTTCTGAAGGCTGTCTTTGGGATACTCTCCTCTTGTATCCTTAACTGATGGTATCCAGATCGAAGATCGATCTTTGAATAAAAGCTTGAGCCTTGCAGTTGATCGAATAGATCATCAATCCTTGGCAGAGGATATCTATTCTTGATCGTCAGCTTGTTCAGCTCCCGGTAGTCGATGCACATACGAAAACTACCGTCCTTCTTCTTGACAAACAGGACCGGAGCTCCCCAAGGCGAGAAGCTTGGTCGGATAAAACCCTTGTCTAACAACTCTTGAAGTTGTGTCGACAGTTCCTGCATCTCAGACGGAGCAAGTCTATAAGGTGCCTTAGCCACAGGCGCGACGCCTGGAACTAAGTCAATGTGAAACTCTACTTGCCTCTGAGGTGGCAGTCCAGGTAAGTCTTCTGGGAAGACTTCTGGATATTCCCTCACGACAGGGATGTCTTCGATCTTCAGTTCTGCAGCTTTCTTGTCTACGATGTGTGCCAGGAAGGCAGCACATCCCTTCTGCAAACACTTTCGCGCTTTCAGGCAGCTGATAATCCTTAACGGCGCATCACGCTTCTCCCCGTGAACCACTATTGTTTCTCCATCTTCGGTTGGGATACGAACAACCTTTTCATGACAAACAATTTCTGCCTTGTTGCCTGATAACCAATCCATTCCTACCACCACGTCGAAGCTTCCCAACTGGACTGGTAGTAGATCCAAAGCAAACTCACGCTCTCCCAATTCGATCACACAACCTTTGATAACTTCATTGGCTTCTACTAACTTCCCATTAGCCAATTCAATTGAGTAGGGAATATCTAACTTATTAGCGGCTAAACCAAGCATATTCTTAAACTCTAACGTCACGAAGCTATAATCGGCACCAATATCAAATAAAACGGATGCATAGCGTTGGTTTACAGGGAACGTACCAGTAACAACATTGGGGTCCTGGCGCGCCTCCCTTGCTTCGATTTGGAACACTCTCCCACGGGCTTGGTTTAACTCTGGGCAGTTCCTCTTAAAATGCCCGATGTCTCCACAGTTAAAGCATCCAAGTCTCTGCCCGTTTCCACCTCCATTTCCAGCTTGGTTGTTTTTTTGGTTCGCATTACCAGCCTGATTCCCAATGTTGCCTCGATTTCCATTACCTCCATTGTTTCCTTGTGGGCGATTCCCCATACCACCACGATCATTATTTCTATTCCCAAATCCTCCTTGGCCTCCCCGGCCAGCACTAGCCCAACAAGAATCCTTCAAGTGACCAGCCTTTCCACAAGCTTCACATACTTTTGGCCCGCATCGGCCAGAATGATGGCGTTGGAAAGAGTTGCACTTGGGATGTGCACCCATATATCCCTTACCTTTCCTCCTACCATCAGCTGTATCCTGAGCTGGCACGTTTTGCTCTCTTTTCTTAACCACCACACTGGCGCCTTGCTTGAAGTTCGAGAACTTCCGTTTGTTACCTCCGGATGACTCGACATGAGTCTCTTTCTTCTTTTGCTCAACATCACCAAACTTGTTTAGGCGGATCGCCTCCTCAGTGAGAGCTACGCTCAAATCAATCGCCTCAGTAATGGTCGCAGGCTTGGATGAGGTCACCATGCTTATGATTTGAGGAGCCAATACCCAAATGAAACGTTCAATCCTCTTGAACTCCGGAGTGACCATGTAGGGTACCACATGCGATAAGTCATGGAACCTTTGAACGTATTCTGCGATCTTTGGACCGTCCATTTTCAAATGCCAGAACTCAGTTTCCAATCTTTGGATTTCCGCGCGAGAGCAGTACTTCCTGCGCATAAGTTCCTTCAGTTCGGTCCAGGTTAGCGCGTAGGCAGCAGCTTCACCAAGTGTCTGTACTTACAGATTCCACCAAGAGAGGGCTCCATCCAAGAATAGCCCTGAGATATAGGTGACTTGCTGGTCTGGTGCGCATTTGCTCATGCGAAGAACAGATTCGGTTTTCTCGGCCCAACGAACAAAGGCGACAGCACCTCCTGTGCCATCAAAGTTGACCGGTTTGCAGTCTAGAAACTGCTTGTAGGTGCACCCTGCACATACATTATAACATACGATCGGCATTAGCATCATTGCTAAAGATATCCAATTAGGTCATGGCATGTCTAAATGTCTTAGTATTACCATGAGGTGGATTATTGTTGTTGCCAGTGTTGCCAGAGTTGCTTCCACTAGTCCCTCCTTGAGAGGCGGCGTATTGTGCGATGGCAGCAGCGATAATTTGCTGGAGTTCCGCCTCATTGGTAGGCATGCGTGTCTCACGTCTCGGCGGCATCTTCTAAAAGAGGGTTTACGTTGGTCAGGCCATAGTAAAGATCCCATGTTATAATACGTAAGTCAGGTCATAATGTAGCGTACGTATATAATGATAGTAATGGTACATAACATCTCATGTTATAATCACATCAATCACACAACATCCCATGTCATAGAACATAAATAATCAAATCAAGCATCAAATATGATGAGAATACTGCGATTGCCATATAATGAGACCACATAGTAAGCGTACAAGTACATCACAGTGTCATACAACATCAGTCGACCAAGGGCTACATCACCCTAGTCCAAAAACTATATCAAATCAGTGTCAATACATCAAATACATGTCAACAAAAGTCAGAATCAAAATGTAGTCTCCAAAAATGATGTGCAGTCAAAAGCATTCGCCGTCTTCTCACCAATGTCTACCCATACGGTACTGAAGAGCTCTACACAGATGGCGGTGGAGGAGGGGGAAAGTGAGTGTAAAACAAGCGGCGCAAATGGAGCCAGTCCTCCTCCATGGCTCTCTGGGTACGCAAGAATGAAGCAACCTGCTGCTCAAGTACCAAAAGGCGTGCAGCATAGTCTGGTGGTACAGGTCGAGAGGGCTGCAATGGAGAATGGGTCTGACCCTGGCACTGACACGGCGGCGGCTGGGCTCTCTCAAGCTCCTGAATGCGCTGCGTGTGTGCCTCGTGCTGGGCGACAAAAGACATCAAAACGTCCTCAATAGTATACCCCATGTGGAAAGAATGGTAGGGGTCAGTCGGTGGCATAGCAGAAGGTGATGACCAGAGAAACGGCTCACTGGTGGGATCAAAAGGTGCCACATGAAATGGAGAAACAGGGGGAAAAGTAGCAGACGGTGGCATAACAGGGATAGATACCGGTACATGTCCAAAAGGGTGAGACGAAGAACCCTCTCCAGCTCGTGCTAGAAGTGTAAACCGAGGAAATGAAAAGGAAGTATCAATGTGTCGGGTATCAGTGATCTGAGGGGGAAAAGGTGGGACCTCGTCATCAGCAGGAATCCACCCACACTGGGCGTGCTCGTCTCGTGGGTCCACCTGTGCCTCAAAAAGTGCACGGTCAAACTGAACTGGCATAGGGTCAAGGTGAGGTGCAATAAGAGGGTCAACTGGTGCATCAGCAATAAGTGGGGGATCAACATGATCAGCAGCAATGACATGATCGCCCTCCAACAACGGAGCATCTATAGGGTGATCATCAATAGGTGGGTCAGCAAAGACAGGCTCAATAATAGGTGTGTCAGCATGAACTGGGTCATGCTCAAGTACTGGGTCAGGAGCAGGGTCTAGTGGCTGCTCGGGCTCATCAAAGGCCATCTCAAAATCAAACTCGGGATCGATGGGGTCAACTGGGTCGACTGGATCCTCCATAGGCTGATCCATGGGTATAAACTCTATATCCTCATCTGGGTCGAATCCTGGGGGAAAGACAGGATCGGAATCCTCCAAATCATCGTGGTCAAAAGCAAAACTAGGAATAGGGGCGACAGAGGATGCCTGGTCGGGATCTGATCCAGGAGAAAAGTGCTGCGCACTCTGAGTGTGTGAAGGTGCGGAGGCACAGACTCGAAAGAGCCTGGGACCGAAGAGTGAGCATGTGACTCCTCAGCGGGAGCATCTGCGATCATCAAAAGATCTCCAGCAGCAAGAAGGGCCTCGCCCTGAACCTCGTCCTCTAAGGGCTCGTCATCAAAAAGATCGACGTCGTCGTCAGCGTCGGCGTCGATGAGTAAATCGTAAGCAGGATATGAAGCAAGCGGTATGGGAGCAGGGATCTCCACTAACGGTAGGTCCCCGGCCAAAGGGCCATCTGCGAGCTCATCAGCACCATCAGGTAAAGCGAAGGGCTGGAAATCATCCTCGTCCGTGCTCGTAACGTCGGATGTGTGAACCTCGCGCTTAGAAGACTCTAGGTCGTCCGATACTATAGGTCTAGGTCCTGTGGTGTCTGAATCACCAGTGCCAGAGGTGTCCATGGTGTCTGTAACATAAACACAAACATGCACAAACAGTCAATCATACAATCAGATAATCACATAAGTTACCAAGTAAGCATTCAAATAGTTCTCCTAGTCCCACTAGCCTCCCAGCCTCTCAGACTGCTCTTCCTAGTCCCACTAGCCAATTCTCCTAGTCCCACTAGCCAATTCTCCTAGTCCCACTAGCCAATTCTCCTAGTCCCACTAGCCAATTCTCCTAGTCCCATTAGCCAACTACCTCGATCTCTCAGACCGAGCCTCGGCCTCCAAGACCGAGCCTCAGCCTCCAAGACTGAGCCTATAAATAATAAATAAAATGTGCTCAACATGTGTTTGTAAAAAGTTTTGGATCTGGACTTAAGTGGTATGTAGTAAAAATGTTTTCGTGAGAGCCCTAGTGATCATAGTCTAGACACGAGAAAGAATCCTAGTTCGCTATGATCAGAGCTCTGATACCAAGCTGTCACACCCTGGCTTTGCGGAAGCGTGGTTATTTTGGTGTGACTTCTTAATACCATAGCTTAACCAAAACAAAGCTATATGAAATGAAATCATACAAGATCATCCAAAGATTTAAGTTTTAAAACTGAAGTAACATAACATTGTCTTAGAGACTTACAACATCATAACATAAAACATTGTCTTGAAAAACATAAACACCGACATGAAATATACGCAGTTTAAGATTTGTGACTTGTCCAGGAAAGAGTCACATTTCCTAAACTGGGATGACCTTGGAACCCTTACGCAGCGGGAAAACATAACATACCGCGCCAGATCTTTAATTTCCTGAAATACATGTAAGTTGAAAAATCAACAATAATGTTGAGCGAGTTCATGTGTAAGTGAGTAAATAAACCTTGTATGTATAAAAATCCTGGTATGTAGCAAATAAGGAAAAAGAGATCACCAACGGTTTGCAAGGCCATTGATATGTGTGAAGTGCAAGTAGGAAGACTCAAACCTTGCGATTTTGCGTCGGGGCACAAAGTCACCCCGAGGTCCGTACTGTTGGACCTGGGGTTGGGCTCGCTACACCCAGATAGATCTACTGCTTACGTCCTTCGGTCCTATAATGAGGATTAATGGCCTCCAGTTCACGCCTACCCACTCACATGATCTAAGTAGTAAACCTCCTTACGCTAACCATACCATGTAAAAAGTACTCGTAATCATAGTAACATGTATTTCACCCCCGTAGTTTAGAAAACTGAAAACAGTTAAGAGAAAGGGGGGACATGAACTCACCGTGGTGCGTCTCTACCAAGTATGCCTCCAAATCGATCAGCTGTATGACGACCTACACGTGCTAACTCTATTAGACGGATGGCCGTGCCTTAGCTTTATGGTTTAAGTTTTTGGGAAATAGTTAGGCAACTATTTCGTGTTTACATTCTGTATACTTGGTAGTTATTTTCCTTCCCAAGGATGGGGGATTTAATACATGTGCGTTCGTATAATTCGGATTTCATTATTAAGTCTCACTTAATATATTTTATTTCCAACTTCAAAATATAAGTATTCTTCCCAAAAATATTATATTTTAATACATGTGATTTTCCCAAAATAATACTTAGTAATATTATTTTTACCCTAAAAATAATATTTATGTAGTTCACAAAATAATCATAAACACTTATACAAGTGATGTTGTGAAAAATATATACTAAATATATTTATGTATCACGTTTTATTTTGTGAAATCCCACCTCCGATATATTAAAAAAAAAGTCGTGGCGAAATTCATAGTTTGAAAACAAGTCGACAAGTATCTCTAACACTTATAGTGAAAATAATTCTAAGTGTTAGGTTTTTAGAAAAATTTCGCCAGAGTTTCCTCTGTAACTGGAGGTGGCCACGCTTTCAAGCGTATCATTTTCTTTTATAAATCAAACCAACCATTTTTATTATTCAATCAAAACAATGTTCAAACCACAAACTAGTCAAAATATATATAAATCGCATAAATTTCATGAACTTGTGATTTATTCAAACTATGAAGTAAATCCCATTACTTTTACTGGATCTTTATATAAAACTATCCGATTGTGTAAAAAAACCTCGTTTTTATGGAAGTTCCGTCTTTACAACTTCTTGTCATCTTTTTCAAAAATAGTTATTTTGTCGAAACTTTGTGTTACACAAGTGTTTACACACTTGTGTGTTCTAAAAACCATTCTTGTTAGTGTAAGATCCGTCTTTAGAAAAACATGATTTCTTGACACTCGGTCCTTTAAAAATACCACCTGTAGATCCGTAGATCTACTAGTTTTAATCACTATTTTACAAGCTAAAACACTTTTACACAAGTTCATGATTCGAGTGTGGTAGAGTTTCATCTTCTAACCCTTGTTATACTAAAACAAGCTTTATGTCATAATCCAAGATCATGACTAAACCGGGTTAAATGATGATCCGAGCTACCACAACATAGATCGGGTCCAAATAATCACACAAATCAAATGCTACATGATTTACACAACATATGAGCTTTTATCCAACACTTATAGCATTTTTAGTAGACTTTTAAGCTTCAACTTGCATGTTCATGACTTTTAACCGTTACATATCGTATTAACCACTTCAAAATAGTTCGAGAAGGTGATTTAAGCAACATACCACTAGCTCGAGGCTAGGGAAGAATCTAGACGTAAATCGGGTGGCTAAAAGCAAGATAAAGAGGTCTTTCGCCTTCCGTTTGCTCCAAGGTTCCTTATATGCGGCCCTTAACACTTGTAGATGATTGGAATGTGAAGATCAAAAACCGAAAATGGATGTATGTAGGAGGGGTGTTCGGCCTAGAGTTAGTAGGGAGGGAGAGAGAGTTGTGGAGTGGTGTTGTGTGATGGAAATGATCATGTGTGTATAAGCTCATACTTATAGACAATTCTCATGCTAATTACCCAATGGATTTAATGTCTTCTTGATACTAAGCACACTTAATATAATATTCAACAAATAGGACAAGTGTGTCCCCCTCATGGGGAGGGTTTGGTTAAGGGGGGGGGGGTCTAGTTCGATTCTAACTAGTTAGTTAGGATAATAGTTAGGTTAAGTAAACTAGTTAAGTGCTTAACCCGGTTAGTTGTGTGTCGTGTGTTATGACGGGTGTTAGGGTATTCAGGGACCCTAACTGGCTCAGAAAAAGACAAACAATGTTATTAACAATATTTTCATGTTCCGGGTATAGTCCGGTTGTTCGGTTGGATAGTAATCCGTTAATGTGCTTAAACAAGCTTTAAAGTGTCGTTAATACCCTTTTTAGTGACACAACTCATTTCTGACACTTTGGAAAGTGTCTAGTAATATTTTTCTCATGTTTTGGCACTTTATTAGTTTGCTAAAAGCTGAATTATTATGTAAAGTGCTGAATTTTGTACTTAGAGTACGTTTTAGGCACATCCAGTCATTGTAACTTATTCCTAGAGACGCAGTTTTACAACCCTTGTATCCCTACACTCACCACTAGTGTAGCAAAATATTTCTGGCTCATACAGGCCTTAGAGGCAGTGTCTGCCTGATGCTGGCTTTATCAGCATGTTCTATAGGTTATCCGTTTATAGTGCTACTGTGCTTTTGTGCATCATGTTTGTCACTAAGGTTCAGCATGTAAATAATGTAGTGACAGTATGTAAAATATGATGTAGGTATATGCATGTATCAGAAATCAAGTAGCAGTTCATCAGTAATTTCAAACAAGCACAGTAATTAAGCAGTAATTAATTATTAATTAAGTCGTACGGATACCTGGTTTAGTGAGGGTTGTCACATAGATCCCCGACTAGAATACCATCAGCGAGCTAAACATCGTCTCCGATATCCGGCAAAGCAAAAGGCTGGAAGTCGTCATCATCACTGTTGTCAGTATCAGATGTATAAATCTCGGGATCTGTGGGCATCGGATCATCTGAATCTACTGCTACGGGGTCTAGCGTGCCAGAAACTCCACTCGAAGAAGACATGACATCTGTAACAAAACAATCACGACAATTGCACATATATCAACATATAATCAAATAAGCATGTAAGTCACAATAATGTAAGCAAGTAATCGTCCTAGTCTTCCCCAGACTTTCCCACCCAGTCTCTCAGACTGAACTCCCTAGTCTCTAAGACTAAACTCCCAGTCTCTAAGACTACTCCCTGGTCTCTAAGACCAACCTCCCAGTCTCTAAGACTAAACCTCCCTCAGTCTCTAGGACTGAACCTCCCCAGCCGCTAAGGCTGAAATATGAATTTTTAAAAGTGTATTTGTGCCTTTTGTTTGTAAAATGTTGTGCCCCGGATCTGGACTTTTAGTGTATGCAATGTAAAAATGTTTGAAAACATTTTTGTGAGAGCCCTAGTGATCATAGTCTAGACTCGAGAAAGAATCCTAGTTCGCTATGATCGAGGCTCTGATACCAAGCTGTCACACCCTGGCTTTTGCGAAAGCGTGGGTTTATTTGGTGTGACTTCTTAATACCATAGCAACAATCATAACAATGCTATATGATAAAAACACAAGATGCTCATCCATTAATATAGTTAGAAAATACCATAACATAATTGTATTGAATCATCAACCCAAAATAAGTTACAACCATGACTTGTTTAAAAATGAGTTCCCAATGGACTCAACAAAAGACCTTAAATAAAACGAAGTTTGGAGACGTGTGACCCGTCCAGGCAAGGGTTACTGTCACACCCCGACCACGTAAAGCAACTAGACGTGGCGGAAACGTCGGGGAGTGTTGTAACAGAATCATTGTTTCATAACCATGGAATAAATAAATTCTGTTTTATTGAATAAATAAACTCATTGTTTTAGTACAATCAAAAGTACAACTTTGATCTTCCAAGTTTTAAAGTTTCTAAGGCACGAGTCCATCCTAGATGTAGCATGTGTCAACAATCATTGCAAAGTAGTACCTGAAACATGTGTAAAAATAGGTACGTCAGCATAAAAATGCCTGTGAGATACATAGGTTTTGTAAAAATAAGATTCATGACTTATGTTTAAGAAAAATGTTTAGTCATGAACCTTGTAATTTGTTTTGTTTTGTAAATCACTTGAAAAGGAATAAGATCAGATGATATGAATAAGTAAGAGAATAATGTATGGTTAAATGAATAACCAAGTAAAATGAGTTTGTATAAGATAAATTGTTTGTAAATCAATGTCTTATGAAAAATATGACATTTGCATAAAATGTTATATGTCTCAAATTTAAATGATTCAAATAACGCTACAATATGTAATACCATACAAACACTTATATATAGGAAGTACCAGCGGCGTATCCACCATGCTTGTATCATATTACACACGCCTCGTTACTTAATCACTTACTCAAACCAAACCAACAATGTAAGATGTCTATGTTTAAACCAATTGCCAAATGTATTGAATAATATGTCAAAATGTTTATGTCAAGATGTAAGTCATGTAATGTATAACCAAGATGATATGTGTAAATAAATGTAAGGTTAAACAAATAACCTTATAGTAGCATATTAAAAGTATACTTTTGGATTTGTAAATAACATATTAAACTATGTTTTGGTTCCATAAATAACATATCAAAATATGCCTTGGATGTGATAAATAACATATTAAACTATGTTTTGGTTTTGTAAATAACATATCAAAATATGTTTTGGATGATTAACAAAATATATGTTGGTCTTGTACAATACCACACATGAGAGTATATCAAATTATACTTTAAAAGTGTGATTTAAGAATTCATTCAGACCTAGTGCATCAAAATACACCTTTGAGACTATAGGGATACCACAAAGGCAATCCCTATTTGGATGGAGAAACAAATTGGTTTCAGACATTCCATGACAACAGGAATGGGGTGTCTAATCCTATAGCGCTATATCATACTAACAACCGGTCTGGTGAACATAAAATAAGTACAATTCAACAATTCATTTTATGTTCTTTGAGAAATCAATGTTTAAACCATAGATAGTCATTTAGTTTGTCAAAAGATAAGTAATAACATGTATAATCAATTATACTTTTGGAAAACATGAAAATAACAGATAGGTACACATGCTTCACCCCAAAACAGTTTGAAAACGGTAAAAGAGGGGAACTATGTACTCACTTGAGATTGCTCAGATGTCTTAAGATAACCACCAAGGAATGCTAAAGATCTCGGAATCAAACGTCACCTAATATAGGTAACTATGTTAATAACCCGGACCTAAATCGGAAGATCGGATAGAATGAGGTTTCGTAAACCAAACGAGTATAGAAACTCGTGTAATATGGTTTAACAAACCCTACATACTAAAACGAAACTTAACCTAAGTGTTTACAACCCATTACGACCCGTTTAGGTAGCTTATGCTACTTTAACGCGTCGTTCGCGTGAAACGCGTTCGGACCGCCTAACTAGTCCTATGACAAGTATTATATGCATAAACATGTTACATAATCAGTTATGTGACAAAAGTTTAGGTTACATATGCTTAATTACCAATTATACATGAAAAGGGTATTCTGGTAATTTACCTAAGGCATATAAACTACCTATCATACAACTACTCAAACGATGTGACCATAAGGTATAACCTCGGAAGGTTATTCCCTATATACTATGGTCACCTAAAGTGTTTGGTCGGATCCTATTGATCGACCAAACTGGGTCGGGTTCGAAGGTATAAGCGATTTATCAGATCGCTTACCCTTACGACCCTAGACAACGTGGTAATCAGTAGGCATAGTCCCAAGGGACTATAACCATCGTGATTACAATCACGTTGCGAAGTTCAAACGAACTTCGCATTGACCATACACTGGTCAACGCTGAAAGTCAAACAAAGTTTGACTTTAGGACTCGAAAAGCAATAAAAGAAGGAAAAGAACGAAAGAATACTTACGAAGGGTCCCCGAATGCTAATCTAGATCGAAATAACTCAGGTATGAAACAAAGGTTCCAACTTAGAGTCTTTAAGATCAGATTCTAGTGGTTTTGAAGCAATGGGGGGTGGGGTATTTATAGTTTTCGGGTAACCGTTAAGATCGTTTCAAGGAAACCGTGCTCGAATCTCATGCGTACACTTGTCGGAAAGCTATGGTGACTAAAAATGGTCCTTATCAGCTGAATAGGCAAGTTGAGAATGTGTGGTGGTGGATAAAACAGCTGGAATCTGCTGATTGTTCGTTATTATCTGATCAGAGAGGCTAACGCAGCCCACGTGAGGATACACCAGGAATTGAGGCGGGCCGCCTGGCCATGTTTGATCAGCACAAACTTTCAGAAATGACAGTTTCAGTCCCTGCACGTGTTTAAGGCCATTCCCGACACTTCCAAGGCCCGTAAAGCCAACTTTAAGGCCCTAAAATGATGCCTAAACATTGTGGACATGAAACATGCTCAAAAATATGTCGGATGTTGGTTCCTTTGGTCGTACGAACGCGATGTTCGCTTAATTACGACGGAATGCGCACAAGCGCGAAAAACGATCCAAATGGCGTGACGAATGGATTTTTCTTGTGCCAAACACTAAAATAAAATATTTTAGTGCTTACATAAATTTTTGGATGTCCGGATGTATTCAGAACGTAAGTTATGCGCGAAAATGCAAACTTGTGCACTTTTTGACGCTTTTAGTCCCTGAATGACCCAAAAGTTTATTTTAGCACACCAAACCCCTTAAAGCCTATTTCTAAGCTATGTAAAGGATATTTATGGTATGTTTAACTTATGGTCATGTTCCGGAATGTCTGTTCTAGTACGAATCGTCATACTTTCGCAGTTTGTCAAGTTTAGTCCCTGTAAGCGAATTAACTTGTGTTTGGTCATACCAAAGCCTTCAAAACTTATTTCTAAGTCATGTAAAGGTTATTTAAGATATGTTAAGTATATTTCACTATTCTGGAGTGTTCGTTGGATTAAACTGGTTATATTTACGCATCAGAGCGCGTATAACCCTCAAGAAAGCGATTTAAAGCTTAAAATCGAACAAGAGTTGATATGTGCAAATGATACACATATTTTTACAAATCCCAAGTATGAAATACAATATTTCATTGGTTTGGAATTTGTTTGATGGTTTAAGTGACACAGGTGTCACAGTCTCCCCTACTTTAGGAAATTTCATCCCGAAATTTAATTTTTAGAGGAAACTTGTGAAGACAGCTGTGACGGTTTCGCCTTCTAATAGATCCATTGAACCCTTAAGTAAAACTCTGGGCCATTTTAGAACTCTTAGCGAATTTGTTAACCCTCAAAGTGAATTTCTTGTAATAGTAAAACATAGAATTTTGAACCACTGACAGAAGAACGTTTCTTATGAAGACTTATCATAGGAAACTTGGTGTGTGATTGAGATCAGTATTGGGGAGTGTGAGAGTAAATGACATTGGTCAAGGTCCAAGAATTCTCCCGTATCATTATTCTCGTCACTATAGGTCTTAACACATGACAAAACTTCTTGTGGTTTCTGTGCACTAAATTCCATAATTATGTAGGCCTCCATAATTACGTAATTCCTTGCACAGTCCGCACAGTTCATTTCATAATGCGTAGGAAAAACAATCACTTGAATAAACATGAAGCTACTCGACTAGACCACCAAAGGATCCTTTCAATTAGATCAACGAACAATCTTTTTAACTAGATCAACGCATGATCTTCTTAACTAGACCGTCGTACGATCTCCTTAAATAGATCACTTAAGGGATCTTTTTAATTATATCATCACATGATATTTCTAATCAGATTTTCAAAATCAATCTGTTTAACCAGACCACTCAAGGGGTCCAATTTTTTGAATAGTACTTTAAAACCCATGGGACTTGACTACAACGTAGAAGTCCATTAAGGATTTAAGATAGTAACTTTGGATATCCTATTATGAATCTCTCATATGAGATATGAAAGATTTTACGAGGATTTGGATGGATCACATACAACCACAAAACATGTAAGAAAACACATAAGCACAAAATTAGTTAACTTGATTCTTTAATTCGTTATCTTAAGGTATAGATATTTAAAGCACATCAGGAATCCAATTCATGGATTTCATTTGGCACTTTAAGCATTTTCAAGGATCCATCTATAAAGATAGAAGGATTTTCAATAAGAGTATGGCTTTGTTTCTTAAAAGAAACAAGTGTTTAAGGTTCTTGGGGAGATCACAAGTGATCATAAAATGACAGAACCATACGAGTAGTTTGTCTTTGGGTTGACATCATAAGGTTATATCTAACATTTACACAATTGTATCAGTTTTGAAAAAATAAAAACGATGAATTTTTATTTATATAACAACTGACTTGTCTTTAAACGTCAAAGATAACAACCAAGGGAAATAACAAAACGCTAGTTGTTCACTGCCGCATCATTGTTCATGTTTGCCTCATTGATGTTAAAGACTCGTCCACGTGCTGGAGGTATGTTAACAAGTCTTGGGCAATTGTTCCTGTAGTGGGTAAGGTCACCACAGTTATAACATGACCCCGGAGGGAACCGTGCTTGAACAGCAGCAGGGTTTGCAGCAGCTTGATTTGCATAACGACAAACATTGATCAAATGTCCCAACCGCCCACAGTGGGTACATTTGTGACACTGCTCTTACTCTAGATGATGACGGTTGCACTTGTTGCACAAAGGTGCGGTACTAACATAGTTTTGCCTTTTGCGAGGTTGTGCTGGTTGGTTTGGTGCAACCTGTTTGTCTTGAGTAGTTACAGCGTAGTTTTGAGAGGCTTTGCGCTTCTTCTTCTTGGATACCTCATCCTGTTTTTCCTTTGGCTCAGCTGGAGCAGTCTTGTCGGATGGTCTTGGGTCGCCTTTTCGAAAAAGCTTTTTCTTTCTGATGTGGGATTCAGTTAGAGTAGCAGACAATTCAATGGCTTGTCTGACAGTAGTAGGGTTGCTGCCAGTAACAATATCCTGAACTAGGTCAGGAAGACCATCAGTATATTTCTCGATCGCCTTATCCACAGGAGTAACCATAGCAGGACACAACAGGCTCAATTCTTCAAAACGGTCAGTATAGGCTCGATGTTCACCACTGTCTTGCTTCAAATCATCAAACTCCCTCTCCAAAGCTCGCAGTTCATGACGAGGGCAAAATTCCTTCATCATAAGAGCCCTAAGCTCAGCCCAAGTCTGTGCTAATGCAACCTCAGCACCGCGGTCTCTCATAACCCCGTTCCACCATGTGAGAGCCCTCTTCTGAAACTACCTTGAAGAAAACTCGACCTTGCGATTTTCAGGACACTGAACATGACGGAAGGTATTCTCAATGCTCTCGAACCACTGAAGAAGCCCAGTTGCTCCCTCAGAACCACTAAACTTGAGCGGTTTAGCCGAGTTGAAACTCTTGAAATTGCATGGAGCATTGTAGTTGTTGATGGCTTGCATCATTTGAGCATAAAGATTTGGGAAGGCAGCAGCCATTTGCTGCGCGATGATTTCCGCCAGTTCGGCATTCGCCATCTGATTGTCGCGTCGAGGAGGCATTCTAAAAGAGGAAACATGAAAGGAAACGAGTGAGAGAATTTGACGAAAAGAGTAAGATGAAACAAATCTGATGAAATCAAGAATAGTGGTCATTTGTTTGTTACTACTAAGCAAACAAACTACACACAGTGACTAATCAAAGTAAATGGGTCAAAAATAATGTATCACGAAGACATGCTCGCCTATAAGTGAACACTCATCCCAAGAATTCCCAGGTAAGCACAACTGGTCTCGCGTCTGATGAGATGTATACGAAGTGCTTGCCTAGACAGAAAACCCAGAATACAGGCATTCACCCTTCCAGTTTGCACGTGTTCACATTATTTAAAACCCAAAACCTTGACGAGATTTTGAAAACTCAAAGGGGTTCAAAACCATATAACAGAGGGTTCAAAACCTAGTAATCAATCATCCTAGAACAGATGATTAGTTTTCAAAGTGGTTTTGAAATTTATGTTCTTGTTGTGGTCGTCGCCTAAGGATAGGTGACGGTATTTTTTTAAAACTAAACATAAGAAAACTTGTGTTAGGGTCCCTAGAAGGTTATAGACTAGGTCAAAGCATTACTAATAACCTAATTCCCTATAACCATTGGCTCTGATACCAACTTTTCTGTCACACCCCGACCACGTAAAGCAACTAGACGTGGCGGAAACGTCGGGGAGTGTTGTAACAGAATCATTGTTTCATAACCATGGAATAAATAAATTCTGTTTTATTGAATAAATGAACTCATTGTTTTAGTACAATCAAAAGTACAACTATGATCTTCCAAGTTTTAAAGTTTCTAAGGCACGAGTCCATCCTAGATGTAGCATGTGTCAACAATCATTGCAAAGTAGTACCTGAAACATGTGTAAAAATAGGTACGTCAGCATAAAAATGCCTGTGAGATACATAGGTTTTGTAAAAATAAGATTCATGACTTATGTTTAAGAAAAATGTTTAGTCATGAACCTTGTAATTTGTTTTGTTTTGTAAATCACTTGAAAAGCAATAAGATCAGATGATATGTATAAGTAAGAGAATAATGTATGGTTAAATGAATAACCAAGTAAAATGAGTTTGTATAAGATAAGTTGTTTGTAAATCAATGTCTTGTGAAAAATATGACATTTGCATAAAATGTTATATGTCTCAAATTTAAATGATTCAAATAACGCTACAATATGTAATACCATACAAACACTTATATATAGGAAGTACCAGCGGCGTATCCACCATGCTTGTATCATATTACACACGCCTCGTTACTTAATCACTTACTCAAACCAAACCAACAATGTAAGATGTCTATGTTTAAACCAATTGCCAAATGTATTGAATAATATGTCATAATGTTTATGTCAAGATGTAAGTCATGTAATGTATAACCAAGATGATATGTGTAAATAAATGTAAGGTTAAACAAATAACCTTATAGTAGCATATTAAAAGTATACTTTTGGATTTGTAAATAACATATTAAACTATGTTTTGGTTCCATAAATAACATATCAAAATATGCCTTGGATGTGATAAATAACATATTAAACTATGTTTTGGTTTTGTAAATAACATATCAAAATATGTTTTGGATGATTAACAAAATATATGTTGGTCTTGTACAATACTACACATGAGAGTATATCAATTATACTTTAAAAGTGTGATTTAAGAATTCATTCAGACCTAGTGCATCAAAATACACCTTTGAGACTATAGGGATACCACAAAGGCAATCCCTATTTGGATGGAGAAACAAATTGGTTTCAGACATTCCATGACAACAGGAATGGGGTGTCTAATCCTATAGCGCTATATCATACTAACAACCGGTCTGGTGAACATAAAATAAGTACAATTCAACAATTCATTTTATGTTCTTTGAGAAATCAATGTTTAAACCATAGATAGTCATTTAGTTTGTCAAAAGATAAGTAATAACATGTATAATCAATTATACTTTTGGAAAACATGAAAATAACAGATAGGTACACATGCTTCACCCCAAAACAGTTTGAAAACGGTAAAAGAGGGGAACTATGTACTCACTTGAGATTGCTCAGATGTCTTAAGATAACCACCAAGGAATGCTAAAGATCTCGGAATCAAACGGCACCTAATATAGGTAACTATGTTAATAACCCGGACCTAAATTGGAAGATCGGATAGAATGAGGTTTCGTAAACTAAACGAGTATAGAAACTCGTGTAATATGGTTTAACAAACCCTACATACTAAAACGAAACTTAACCTAAGTGTTTACACCCCATTACGACCCGTTTAGGTAGCTTATGCTACTTTAACGCGTTGTTCGCGTGAAACGCGTTCGGACCGCCTAACTAGTCCTATGACAAGTATTATATGCCTAAACATGTTACATAATCAGTTATGTGATAAAAGTTTAAGTTACATATGCTTAATTACCAATTATACATGAAAAGGGTATTCTGGTAATTTACCTAAGGCATATAAACTACCTATCATACAACTACTCAAACGATGTGACCATAAGGTATAACCTCAGAAGGTTATTCCCTATATACTATGGTCACCTAAAGTGTTTGGTCGGATCCTATTGATCGACCAAACTGGGTCGGGTTCGAAGGTATAAGCGATTTATCAGATCGCTTACCCTTACGACCCTAGACAACGTGGTAATCAGTAGGCATAGTCCCAAGGGACTATAACCATCGTGATTACAATCACGTTGCGAAGTTCAAACGAACTTCGCATTGACCATACACTGGTCAACGCTGAAAGTCAAACAAAGTTTGACTTTCGGACTCGAAAAGCAATAAAAGAAGGAAAAGAACGAAAGAATACTTACGAAGGGTCCCCGAATGCTAATCTAGATCGAAATAACTCAGGTATGAAACAAAGGTTCCAACTTAGAGTCTTTAAGATCAGATTCTAGTGGTTTTGAAGCAATGGGGGGTGGGGTATTTATAGTTTTCGGGTAACCGTTAAGATCGTTTCAAGGAAACCGTGCTCGAATCTCATGCGTACACTTGTCGGAAAGCTATGGTGACTAAAAATGGTCCTTATCAGCTGAATAGGCAAGTTGAGAATGTGTGGTGGTGGATAAAACAGCTGGAATCTGCTGACTGTTCGTTATTATCTGATCAGAGAGGCTGACGCGGCCCGCGTGAGTATACACCAGGAATTGAGGCGGGCCGCCTGCCCATGTTTGATCAGCACAAACTTTCAGAAATGACAGTTTCAGTCCCTGAACGTGTTTAAGGCCATTCCCGACACTTCCAAGGCCCGTAAAGCCAACTTTAAGGCCCTAAAATGATGCCTAAACATTGTGGACATGAAACATGCTCAAAAATATGTCGGATGTTGGTTCGTTTGGTCGTACGAACGCGATGTTCGCTTAATTACGACGGAATGCGCACAAGCGCGAAAAACGATCCAAATGGCGTGACGAATGGATTTTTCTTGTGCCAAACACTAAAATAAAATATTTTAGTGCTTACATAAATTTTTGGATGTCCGGATGTATTCAGAACGTAAGTAATGCGCGAAAATGCAAACTTGTGCACTTTTTGACGCTTTTAGTCCCTGAATGACCCAAAAGTTTATTTTAGCACACCAAACCCCTTAAAGCCTATTTCTAAGCTATGTAAAGGATATTTATGGTATGTTTAACTTATGGTCATGTTCCGGAATGTCTGTTCTAGTACGAATCGTCATACTTTCGCAGTTTGTCAAGTTTAGTCCCTGTAAGCGAATTAACTTGTTTTTGGTCATACCAAAGCCTTCAAAACTTATTTCTAAGTTATGTAAAGGTTATTTAAGATATGTTAAGTATATTTCACTATTCTGGAGTGTTCGTTGGATTAAACTGGTTATATTTACGCATCAGAGCGCGTATAACCCTCCAGAAAGCGATTTAAAGCTTAAAATCGAACAAGAGTTGATATGTGCAAATGATACACATATTTTTACAAATCCCAAGTATGAAATACAATATTTCATTGGTTTGGCATTTGTTTGATGGTTTAAGTGACACAGGTGTCACAGTTACACCTCCCAAACCCTACACCCCTAGATGACATCTTTTATTTAATACGCAGCTTAACGTGCATCACCCGCCAGATCTGATCAATTCCCTGGAATACATGTAGTTTGAAAAATCAAAAAAAAGTTGAGCGAGTTCATGTGTATGTGAGTATGTATAAACCTTTGTAAACGATGTATGTATAACCCTTGAAAGATGTATGAAAGTCCCTGGTATGTAGCAATAAGGAAAAAAAAGAGATCACCAATGGTTTGCAAGGCCATTGATATGTGTGAAGTGATGCAGGAAGACTCAAACGTAGCGGAGTTGCACCGGGCTTCCGGCTGTAAGACACAGTCACCACTATAGGCCACCCCGACCTCATGGGTGTGGGCTCGCTACACCTAAATAGATCTATCACTCATGTCCCTTGGTCCTACGACGAGGATTAATGGCCTTTAGTAGCCGCCTACCCACTCACATGATCTAAAGATGTATGAAAGTCCCTCCTTAAGCTAACCATACCATGTATAAAAATGTCTGTATAATTGTAACATATATTTCACCCCCGAAGTTATAAAACTGAAAACAGTTAAGAGAAAAGTGGGACATGAACTCACTGTAGTGCGTCTCCTGTGCTCGTACTCAAACCTTGTCAGCTATACAATGACCTACAACGTACTAATGTCTATTAGACGAACGGGCCGTGCCTTGGCTTAGTATTTACGGGTTTGAGTTACATTACTTTGATATTATTCCAAGTTATAACTTATTGTTAAAATAATGATAATTATTTTAACTTACATTATATTTTTAGATCTTGAAATAATAGTTAGGCAACTATTTCGTATTCATACTTCTCAAGTATTTTATGTGCGTATTTCCTTCCCAAGGATGGGGGTATTTTATACATGTATTTTTGTGATTTAAAGTCTTGACATTATATATTTTTAAGTCCCACTCTAGAAAATATATAATAAGTTATTTATCAAAAATAACATATCCCAAAATATATATTTTTCCAAATATACTAGGAACCACATTTTTTGTTAAGTTATATTACTTTTCTCTAAGTAATATAACCAGTTCCCAAATCATACAAATATTCACTCAAGCGTTTTAGTATAAAATATATCTTCTAAAAATATATTTGTCCGCTTTTATTTACGAAAACCCACCTCCGATACTTTGAAATTTTGTAACCAAACTTATGGCGAAGTTTACTTCCGAAAAACAAAGTTAAACATATTTGTAAACACTTGTTAGAAAATAATTTTCTAAGTCTTGGGATTTTTAGAAAATTTCGCCAGAGTTTCCCCTAAAAACGGAGGTGTCCATGCTAATAAGCATATCATTTTCTTTTCAAAGTCAATCAACAATCAATCCTTAAACAATTTTACATCACCGAGAGCAAAAACTATATGCGTTACATATTAACCATGAACTTGATACATTCCGAAAACGCGTAGTAACTTGGTAAAGCTTTTAGTGGACTTAGTTACCTTCCAAAGCGTATCTATTTCTTTAAGAATCATTTTCTTGAACGAGTTAAGTGTTTACAACTTGTAAACAATTTTTACAAAAGTTAATCTCTTGAACTCTTCTTGTAAATAAAAGGTTTATACACTTATTTCATTCCCAAAAATGGTATAAGTGTATGTAAAAGTCATAATCCTTTAAAATCGATTTTTAAACTTGGTTTGTTTAGAAAAGTCTTTTGTAAAACTCGGATCTACATGATCATCATCCTACTTGTTTAATCATATTTCAAGAAAATCATTTTCTTTCAAGTTCATGTTTAACTAGAAGATGATTATTTTATGTTTCACATAATCATCTTCTTAGTCTTGTTAAATCATGTTTCTAAACATTATTTAACAAGCTCCATATGGTGATTATCATCAAATAACCAAGAATCATCATGCAATTAAGAACATAATCACTACAACATCCTACTAACAACATTCCATCTTCATGTAAACTTTATGTAAAGCTTTATGCTCATCTTCTTAGTTCTTGTTCTTTAGTGTTTCAAACATGATTATCATACTACAACTTTTAACCATAAAAATAAGATGATCAAGAGTTAAACAAGAACTTACTACTAGCACCAAGGCTAGGGATGATCTCTAGCGAGAAAGATGAAGAAAATGATGGTGAAAAGCAAGAAATAAAGCTCCTTGAAGTTCCACAAGTTGCAAGCTCCCTTGTATCACCTTCTAGTCTTGAATGAAGCTCAAAAATGGAAGAATGAGGTTGAGTTATGGTGGTGATGGTGGCGGTTGTAGTGTGGCCGAGAGAGGGAGAGAGAAGAGTGAGAGTGAGGGGTGTGAAGATATGAAGAAATGATGATGATCTTGGAGGCCATACTTATAATCCTCTTTCTAATATCTTGGCAACAACAACAAGCAACAATCTAATATAATAGGCAATTAAATCTAGGAGCAAGATATGGGGTAAGGTGGTGATGTTTGTGGGTCCTCTTGGTGACCGAAATCGGGTATGGGGGGGGGGGGGGTTAGATGTAAATTTTTGATGGTAATAGGTAAACATAAGTTAAAATCCAAGTATATACTTACATATATTAGTTAGTTGATATTTAGGGGGTGTTATGGTATACGGGGATCATGACAAGCCAAGAAATAATTAAACAATGTATTTGACAAAAAATTAGTGTCCCGGGTAATGTCCGGTTGTTCGGTTAGATACCGTTCCGTTAAAGTGTTTAATTATTCCGTAAAGTGTCTTTTATATATATTTTTGTAACACTTTTAATTCCCGGTACTTAGGAAAGCATACAGGACCATTCTGCCATATTTTTGCACCTTACTAGCATGTTAAAATGCTGAATTTTTGCTGAAAATGCAGAATTCTGCACTTAAAGTGTGTTTTAGGCACTTCCCGACACTTTAACTATCACCTAGTGACGCCGTTTTATGGTCCTCACTTCCCTACACTCCATACTAGTGTAGTACCTAGTCCCTGGCCCATACTGGGCATAAAAAACACTATCTGTCTATTTGCTGGCATTGTCAGCATGTTTCTGAATTATCCGTTCAGTGTGCTAACTGTGCTTTGTGCATCAAGAATGTCACTAATGTTTGTGTCACACCCTGGCTTTGCGGAAGCGTGGGTTTATTTGGTGTGACTTCTTAATACCATAGCAACAATCATAACAATGCTATATGATAAAAACATGAGATATTCATCCATTAATAAAGTTTAGAAAAATCCCATTTTCAACAACCTTAAAATAAGTTACAAACCTTAACTTGATTTAATTGAGTTCATAAAGACTTAGCAAAAGACTTTAAACAGTACTAGGCTTAGAGATATGTAAGCCGTCCAGGAAGGGGTTACACCTTCTAAACCCTGAATGACTTCTTTATTCAAACGCAGCTTGAAAATACGTGCATACCGTGCCAGATCCGTTAGTTTCCTGAAATACATGTAGTTTGAAAAGTCAACATAAAGTTGAGCGAGTTCATGTGTAAGTGAGTATGTACAAACATTTGAAAATGTTGTAAGTATGTATAAAAGTCCCTGGTATGTAGCAATTAAGGAAAAAGAGATCGATTAATGTGTAGCTAATACATTAATAAGTGACATGGTCTAGGAAGCACTCAAACCTGTAACGCGTATTTCATACCGGTCCGTCCGGCGGAACGACATAGTCACCACATGCAGCCACACGCTGGCTCATGTGTGGGGCTCGCAACACCCGATAGATCTATCACTCATGCCTCTCGGTCCTTATACAAGGATTAATGGTCTTACGATAATAGCCTATCCATTCACGTGATCTAGCAGTAAATTCCTTAGCTAATCATACCGTGTATAAAACGTTTGTAGTAAATGTAACATGTATTTCACCCCCGAAGTATAAAAACTGAAAACAGTTAAGAGAAAAGGGGGGGACATGAACTCACAGTATTGCGTCTTCAGTATGTGTAACCCAAATCTCCGCGGCAAACACGACTACCTACAATGGTCTAACGTCTATTAGACGGACGGGTAGTGCCTTGTCTTAGTATGTGTGTTTTTGAGTTACGATTCTGGTATTATTCCACGTTATAATAATTGTATTTAGTTCTGGAATAATTGTTTATGCAGTGATTCTGTATTAATACTTCTCAAGTATTCGTATTCGTATTTCCTTCCCAAGGATGGGGGTTTTTAATACATGTATTTTCGTATTTGTATTTGTATAACATGCCAAGTAATGGCGTCGTATTTCGGTGTATTGTTCCAACCAAATATACGTTAATATATCCCCAATATATAATTCCAAAAACATATATTGTAAGTCTCACTTAAAAGAAATATATTCTATCACAAGTCCAAAATATTTTAATCCCAAAATATACATATTTTTCCCAAAAATATTATATTTTACTTCATACAATTTCCCAAAATATTACTTTGTCAAAATACACCATTAAGAGTATTTTCCGAAAATACGCGCGTTACATTTTAGAGTTCGCGTTGGTATTATTTTGGAGTTGTATTGTCATGATATAACAAGTAGTATTATTTTTACCCCAAAAATAACATATCTCTAGTTCACAAAATAATCACGTAAGCACACAAGCGTCTTATTACGAAATATATATTCTCAATATATATTTAACAAGTTTTATTTATGAAAATCCACCTCCGACACTTGGTTATTTTGTAATAAAAATCATGGAGAAATTTATATTTTGAAAACAAGTTAAAAATATATTTATAACACTTGTCACCAAAAACATTTCTAAGTGTTATATTTTCTGGAAAAATTTCGCCAGAGTTTCCTCTGTAAACGGAGGCGTCCACGCTTACTAGCGTATCATTTTCTTTTGTAAAATCATTCAATCAGTTCTCAATTAATCAACCCGTCATTCAGACATGCAAAACACTACTTATATCGTTTCAGTTTTAATATACAAAACTGGGCAGTTTTCGGGTATTTTAATAAAATAGTTATCTTATTCCAAAAATTCCCAAATTTTTATAGAATGTCTTATACGAACGAAAAATTATTGTGTAAAAATATCGGGGTCCAAATCATCACCAATATTTTATAGAAAATGATTTTCCGGGCTGAAACCAGATTTATCGTTTTCTAACTGCAGTCCATGGAATAATTTATTTAAAATTCATCGTAAGTCTGATTTACGAAATTCCAGTGGGATAATTACAAATACATCGGTGGTCATCCACAACAAAAATTCATGATCCAACTCTACACAGGTTTCAAGTTATGACTAAAAATGTAACACTCATTTTCTGCTGTAAAAATGTAGCTCTAGCTGCTGTTACGAAACGACACTTTAAAAATAGTAAACGAAGTCCAAAAATTGTGATTCCGGTACCATTAGAACCGTATTTCATAGTACATATATCTAGACTTCAGAAAATACATTTTTTGTTTAGTTAAGGACCAGTTACAACCAGTTAAAGTCGGCTAAAAGTGCGATTCAGCATGCTGTTTAAGGGTTAAATGTTACTAAAACGCGCACATACGTTCGCCATCCTTTCTAATATGATTAAAATCAGATCATAAGTTTGTTACAGCAGATTATGGTTTGTTTATTTCAGATTTATCATGATTTCAATCATCATTTAACCATACCTCTTCTCTAGTTTGTTTAAACTTCAAGACATGTTCATGTTCTTTAATGTGCTTATGTTTTCTTCATAAAACATCTATTAACCACTTAAATAGCAAGTAAAACACAAGGATCTAAGTGCTTACCACTAGCACAAAGCTAGGAGAGTTCAAGTGTAGAAAAGTGGTGGTTAATAGCGAATGGAGGAGGTCCTTCAACTTCCGAGAACACCGAGCTCCGTTGTATGCCTTCTATCACCCTTGGATGTGCTTGGAATGTTTGAGGATGATCAAGTGATGGTGGTGGTGGTGCTACTTGTGGCTGGCCGAAACCAAAGAAAGAGGGAGAGAGATGAGAGCTCAATTTTTGTGTTGTTGTGGCAAATGAAGGTCTAATCCCCCAAGTATTCTTATAGACCATATTATACAATTGTCCATGGTGTATTGTGTAACCAAGATATTAGGCATACATGAATAAAATAATCAAAAGTTTTGTGGTGTGTGTCCCACATGGGGACCGATCGGTTGGGGGGTTGGGGTATTTAGTTGGATTTTAACCAAATAGTTAGTGCTTATATATGTTTAGTTAAGTAACTAATTTAGTGTAATAGTGTGTTATGTAATATAACGGGTGTTAGGGTGTTCGGGGACCCTAACTGGCTCAGAAAAGGAAAACAATGTTATTGACAATATTTTTATGTTCCGGGTAAAGTCCGGTTGTTCGGTTGGATATTAATCCGTTAAAGTGCTAATTAAGCATTTAAAGTGCCGTTAATATTTGTTTTAGTGACACACAGAATTCCTGACACTTTGAAAAGTGTCTAGTATTATTTTTCCATGTTTTTGCACTTTGCTAGTTCAGTTAAATGCTGAATTTTTGTAATAAAGTGCAGAATTTTGTACTTAAAGCATGTTTTAGGCACATCCGGTCACTATAACTATCACCTCGTGACGCAGTTCTACAAACCTCATCTCCCTACACTTACCAATAGTGTAGCAATCTATTCCCGGCTCATTCTGGCCTCAGAGACAGTGTCTGTCTAGTGCTGGCTATGTCAGCATGTTTACTGGGTTATCCGTATAGTGTGCTCACTGTGCTTTTGTGCATCAAGCTTGTCACTGATGTTTGTGTGTAAATAATAGAGTGACAGTATAAAGTATGATGCATGTATGTGTATGTATCAGAATTCAAGTAGCAGTTTAATCACAACTGTAAGCAAACACAGTAAGTACGCATTAATTAAATATTAATTAATTAGTACGGATACCTGGTTTGGTGAGGGTTGTCACATTCTCCCCCCGTTAAAGAAATTTCATCCTCGAAATTTGTACTACCCTACTCCTTATGGTTAAGTCACACACGTATGTATATGAATAATATCGGAGTAGGTAATCATCAAATCGAAACAAACATTACTCACATTTGGTGAGTCCAAGAATGTATATCAACCCGAATCCTAGGGTTAAATGGTATGTGCTTTTAGCATTAGTTGTCAAGGTACAAGACGTACTTGACGTATAATCTAGTGTAAACCAGCTAGTAGGGGTTCCACAAAAGTGGAGTTTTGACTAATAAGATTTTTAATCGCTCGGTTGCAATATGCAAACGAGTTTTCACAATCCATGGCACCCGCTATATGAACTCAAAAGCAACAACTCAATGTAATAGTAAAATGATCTGTCAACTCCTGAATAAATGTCTGGTAAGGTTTAGTGTGTTGACATTTTTGAATGGTGAAGATACACTGAATGGAATACAAGCGAATCTGGTGTATCATTTTCTTGATTCGTAGTTGCATCAGAAATGTTTAAATGATAAATCAAACAAAAGTATGTGTGGTCTTGTGTGAAACGGTTAACCATGATTAGCACAAGCTATAAGTTTATGATGACACCACAAGGTGTCGTAATGGCATTATCCAATAATAGCGGTGACTGAACAAGTTCACCGTGTTTGAAATCAAATGAAAGTGTACTGAGACAATCTGAAGATTTGACTTATACCATGTTATAGAGTTTCCAATTAAATACGGAACATCAAGAACCACTGTTTCCAATCGACGATGAAAAGTAATAAGTATCGCAAGGCATTTGATTGACACCGAAAGAATCGTTAGGAGGTATATCATGCTTATGAAATGAATATATGTACCATTGCCTTAACACACAATTGTGTTGAGACCGCTTTGATCGTGAAGATCCAAAATGGATTGTTAATAACTAAATAGGGAATTGAATCCGTATACGAAGTGAGTAACCAAATTAGCGCAAGCTTCAATTTTGTGAAAATATCACCGCAAGGTATCGAAACAAATCAAACGTTTTAGTGGAGTCGTAGACCAACCAAATCTACTACGACTCGAAATGAAAGAATCTCTGTAAAATAGTTGAATATGATGCTCCCAATACATCATATAGCGTTTCAAGTTAAACCTGTGAACCGGAGAAGTTCAAGCAATTGAACTTGGTTTCAACGTAACCCGACAATAAACGTATGTATCAACAAGGAATTCTCGGCATGGTCGCAAAATAAACCATGAATGTAGGTCATTCGAATCACGAATCAGTAATTAGGTTTAGCAAGGTAATATTTAAATTTCAATGAAGTGTTTGTTCGAAACAAAACCACATGCGTAGCAAATGATGCATGTGTGTCATGAAAGTTTCCGAGTACTGAAACAATGAGTGCTTGCTAAAATGAAGAAATGACCAAGTATCGAAACAAATGTGTGTTCGCTCTCAGCGAAGAAAACTTGTGTGATGCAACTACCATTAAGGGGAGTAGAGAGGCAACCATCTACTCGTCAGAAGTAAAAGAAATCCAAGTACTCTCTGTTGGGTCAACGGAACTGGCATATGCGCCATGTTAATGATGGTTGATTGAGTTGACAGATATGGTTCCTAAATAAAAACCTTTACGAGTTTGGACCTGGGTTCCCAAGGTCCTAAATATATGTTTTCTAAATCCTCCAGATTTCTTGTCCCATGTGGACCCGATTTGTACATCATGTAGGAAGCACCATTTTTGTGTACGTCTAAGAACTAATCATTGTCCCACAATTTTCACCGGTAAACTTTCTTCTTGAATTCACTACTAACGACGCTTGATTGTCGACCAGTCGTGTAATAGTAGTTGGGTCCTCACAGTCAGTTATGTAAGGAGTTCGTTAGTCCTCAGCAAAAGCCACCGACTCTGGTTGACTAGCTCGTCCGACTCCCGGTCATTTGAAAGTTATTCGTCCTTTCTTTTGGCGAGCAGAACTGAGGTTATCTAAAACAAAAGTTTTGGTCTGTTATCTTCCTTCTCTATCAACCACTGAGGTTGCACTGTCAATCCTTGCATTTCCGAATGTGTAAGTCGCTCAGGGTGCATTGGCTACAGGCGCGGTGCCTGGGATTAAATCGATGCGAGACTCGACTAATCGTTGAGGAGGTGATTCCGGCAAGTCTTCGAGGAAGACTTCAGGGTATACTCCGATCACGGGGGTATCGTTAAGTTTTAGTTCTTCGGCTCCCTTGTCCCCGACATGAGCCAGGAAACAACACATCCTTTCCACAACAACTTTCGTGCCTTAAGTAATTCGTGATCGGTGGTGGCGTACCCTGCTTCGTGAGTCACAATCGTTCCTTCATTCGTCATCGAGGGGCGGATATCAACCTCCACTCGATCGCTTGCCAACTAATACATCCAATTACCACGTTGAAGCTTCCCAACTCAACTGGCAATAGATCTAGCGTAAACTTACGCTCTCCGGGTTCTATCTTGCTGATTCCAGTTACTGCGTTGGCTTCCACTAGCTTCCCCTAAGCTAGTTCTAATGGGTACTGGAATATCTACTTACTCGCTACTTAAACCAATTATGCTCTCGAACTCTAGAGGTGCGAATCATAAAATTTGCAACAGTATTTGGCAATACATATGCATAACATTGAGTAGTATGGGACGTACCGATATCCATGCTTGGATTCCTAGCGTGCTTCCCTGGCTCCGGTGTTAGACATCTTTCCCATGATTTTGCTTAATCTCCCTTGGGCAATCTTTCCTATAGTGCCTCATATCCCCGCAGGTATAACATCCCTTATCTTTCCCCTTTCCTTTCTTTCCACGCTTCGTCTCACGCCAACACGTTTCCCTGTTGTGTCCCACTTTGCCACAGTTGTCACACTTCCCATTTTTACATCGCCCGGTATGATGACGTCGGAACCTGTCGCATTTAGGTAGCTTAACCATGTACTCTTTTCTCTTTTTGGCCTTGTGGTTGCTACTCGACTGGGTACCCTGTTTGAAATTTGCCAACTTTCTCTTGTTGTCTCCAGATGACTCTTCATGAGTCTCCTTCTTCTCCTCAGAGGTTGAAAATTTGTTCATCCTGATTGCCTCTTCAGTCAAGGCCACACTTAGATTGACGGCCTCAGCGATCGTTGCAGGCTTTGATGTCGTCACCATGCTCATGATTTGAGGTGCCAATCCCCAAATGAAACGCTCAATCTTCTTAAACTCTGGATCTACCATGTATGGAACAATACGCGACAAAACTTGGAACTTATCCACGTACTCAGCTATTTTTGGACCTTCCATCTTCAAGTTCCAGAACTCAGTTTCCACCTTCTGGCTTTCTGTTCTCGAACAGTACTTTTTATGCATTAGCTCTTTCAGCTCGTCCCATGATAAAGCATACGCAGCAGCCTCGCCCATTGTCTGAACCTGGAGTTTCCACCATGACAGAGCCCCATCTGGGAACAGTCCGGAAATGTACGTGACCTGGTGCTCTGGGGCGCAATTGCTCGCACGCAATACGGTGTCCGTCTTCTCAACCCAGTGCACGAAGGCTACGACACCCCCAGTGCCGTCGAAATATAGAGGCTGGCAGCCCAAGAACTGCTTGTAGGTGCAGCCGTTGGGTGGGTTATTTCCTGAGGTACTTCCGCTACGCTCGGAGCGAAGGGCCTCGTACTGTGCGATGAACTGCAAGAGGCGTTCTTGAAATTCCGCCTCTGTCGTCGGCAGAGGGTTGTTGGTGTTGGTGTTCCCTTGAGTCGACATCTTCCTAGAAGAAAGTCGGTTAGGTCAGGTCTTGTTAAGTACACGAGCACACAAGTCTTTATTTAACGAATAAGACCTCAGAGGTATATTGCATATATGTATATACACAGTCGTTATAACATTTAATCACGTATCATCACAATTATTGCACAACTTGTAAATAGGAACGTAGCAAGTAAGCATGTAGCATTATAGTTATAGCACAAATATGCTGATCAACAGCGTGCTTAGTGGGGACATAGCGACTGAGTTCTTCATTAGTTATTAGTCATAAGTATTGTCGCATGTTTAAAGATAGTTGGGCTTTCATTATCCTTCGGCCACAATCACTGTGTCCAACAAAATGTATCACATCGAAAGGGACACAGGGTCACCCTACCCTTGTCCAATATGTATATTAGTGCATCAAAATTTCGTAATTAGAAGTGGTCCTCAAAAGTCTCCGCAATCCCGGCTTATCATTAGTGTCTTTACCCAAGTGTAATGCAATCTGCATAATCCAGAAACCAACTATACTGGTGACTGAGGTGGAGAAGGAAAGAAAAGTAAATTGTTAACATGCGTGTATCCCTCCTCAAGCTTGTATATACGTTGAAGTAATTATCTGCCCTGCCGCTCGATAGTAAAGAAATGAGCATCAAAATCCCGGGAATGGTGAAATAGCAAAGGTCAAGAGCATAAAGGAATCTTGATGTATGTGGCGGATCAAAGCATGCTGGTGATAGACAGGGTGGAGGACGTGGTGTTTTACATAAACTTTTCAGACAATATGCTGTCTTGTGATGTAGACACTTAACTCATGTTTTTGGGCATGTAATGTTTTGCATTTGAAGTTGCCAATTGTGGCGTCAGCTCAAACTCCAACATTCTGCGACTTGTATCCTTAAACTGTAGTTGATGTTACAGGAGCAACTCATCTCGTATGTGGCCTCCATAACGTGAGGAATGGTAAGGGTCTAAAATCTGCATAGTGTATTATAGGATTCATCCAATCGGCTCGTACAGCGATGTAGGGGTGAAAGGAGTAAACGGTGCGGCCTGTAAGGCCGTAGAAAATGCTGTTGTAGCAAAACGGATCGTTATGCTGGTGCCGACCTGGAGTACTCTTCCGGGGTACGGGCAAGTCCGGAAAGGAAACGATAAGTATGCCAGTGCAATGGGCGTCGGTCTCCATAGGGAAAAAGGAGCAACATCAGCGGTTATGGATGCAAAAACAAACGTTTCAACCAATAAGGAGATTGTCAGGTGCTGGTACTGGGTTAGATAGTAGGGGTGCAATGTCTAGTAAACCAAAAGTATCAGGGTCACAATCAAGCAAGGGTGTAGGACCAGCAGTTGCAACATCAGGCTGACTCAAAAGGTGCAGAAGCTAGCTCAAGAGCAAGCTCTGGGTCGTGTAACGGTGTGGTGTCTCGAGCAGGTGATAGAGCAGCAGCCATGTCATCATCGTCTTGTGTCAGTAGCAGAATGCTGTAATCCAGTTGTCTGTAGGGCTGCAAATGTCACAGGCTCAAAGGAGCCTGGAACCGAATGCATGCTAGAATCAGAAGATAGCTTGTTAAGAGGGGTCTCAAATAAGTGAAATTGGTAATAACGTTCTCGTCTACTTCCCATCATTATGGGCGTTATCGGAGGGACCATCAATATCGCGTCAATATCGTTATCAATTGTTCGTCGAGTAACCATCCTTCGGAAGGGATGTCCACAAGAGGCGCATTGTCTAGGATCGGATCCATAGTGTGCTCACCATCGGGATGATCAGTGATGAAGTGGTCATGGATCGAAACAAGAGTGACAGAAAGATTCTTGTCAGAGAAGTCATCAGCACGGGTAAGGTATTACCAGAATCTGGTAGCGCGGACTGTTGGAAGTCGTCCTCGTCCTTGGTCGGCATATCAGGATCACTCTCAGTGTCTGCCGTAAATATCTCTGGCGCAGATGCAGTCTCCTTATCCGAGGCAGCGACCGTAGGGTTATCAATGACTGATAACTCGTTTTCTAAATAGAGTGACATGTGTGCCGGTTCATAATAGTCATAGTACGTATACCTATAGTAATTATTAGCATTTAGTGTATGCATATAATAACAATGCAAGCATGTAATCATCCGAGTCTTCCCTAGACTAAACTCTCTCAGTCTCCCCGACTGTACTCTCTTAGTCTCCCCGACTAAACTCTCTCAGTGTCCCCGACTGTACTCTCTTAGTCTTCCCGACTAAACTCTCTCAGTCTCCCCGACTAAACTCTCTTAGTCTCCCCGACTAAACTCTCCCAATCTCTCAGATTGAATTCTCAGTCTCTCAGACTAATCCTCCTAGTCCCACTAGACTACTCCCTCAGCCTCTCAGACTGAGCCTCCTAGTCCCACTAGACTACTCCCTCAGCCTCTCAGACTGGGCCTCCTAGTCCCACTAGACTACTCCCTCAGCCTCTCAGACTGAGCCTCCTAGTCCCACTAGAATACTCCCTCAGCCTCTCAGACTGGGCCTCCTAGTCCCACTAGACTACTCCCTCAGCCTCTCAGACTGGGCCTCCTAGTCCCACTAGACTACTCCCTCAGCCTCTCAGACTGGGCCTCCTAGTGTCCCACTAGACTACTCCCTCAGCCTCTCAGACTGAGCTATAAATTTAAATTTGGAAATGTGTATTTGTGCCTTTTGTTTGTAAAAAGGTTTTGTGCCCTGGATCTGGACGTTTTGTGTATGCAATGAAAACATGTTGTGAAAACATTTTCGTGAGAGCCCTAGTGATCATAGTCTAGACTCGAGAAGGAATCCTAGTTCGCTATGATCAAGGCTCTGATACCAAGCTGTCACACCCTGGCTTTGCGGAAGCGTGGGTTTATTTGGTTTGACTTCTTAATATCATAGCAACAATCATAACAATGCTATATGATAAAAACATGAGATATTCATCCATTAATAAAGTTTAGAAAAATCCCATTTTCAACAACCTTAAAATAAGTTACAAACCTTAACTTGATTTAATTGAGTTCATAAAGACTTAGCAAAAGACTTTAAACAGTACTAGGCTTAGAGATATGTAACCCGTCCAGGAAGGGGTTACACCTTCTAAACCCTGAATGACTTCTTTATTCAAACGCAGCTTGAAAATACGTGCATACCGTGCCAGATCCGTTAGTTTCCTGAAATACATGTAGTTTGAAAAGTCAACATAAAGTTGAGCGAGTTCATGTGTAAGTGAGTATGTACAAACATTTGAAAATGTTGTAAGTATGTATAAAAGTCCCTGGTATGTAGCAATTAAGGAAAAAGAGATCGATTAATGTGTAGCTAATACATTAATAACTGACATGGTCTAGGAAGCACTCAAACCTGTAACGCGTATTTCATACCGGTCCTTCCGGCGGAACGACATAGTCACCACATGCAGCCACACGCTGGCCCATGTGTGGGGCTCACAACACCCGATAGATCTATCACCCATGCCTCTCGGTCCTTATACAAGGATTAATGGTCTTACGATAATAGCCTATCCATTCACGTGATCTAGCAGTAAATTCCTTAGCTAATCATACCGTGTATAAAACGTTTGTAGTAAATGTAACATGTATTTCACCCCCGAAGTATAAAAACTGAAAACAGTTAAGAGAAAAGGGGGGACATGAACTCACAGTATTGCGTCTTCAGTATGTGTAACCCAAATCTCCGCGGCAAACACGACTACCTACAATGGTCTAACGTCTATTAGACGGACGGGTAGTGCCTTGTCTTAGTATGTATGTTTTTGAGTTACGATTCTGGTATTATTCCAAGTTATAATAATTGTATTTAGTTCTGGAATAATTGTTTACGCAGTGATTCTGTATTAATACTTCTCAAGTATTCGTATTCGTATTTCCTTCCCAAGGATGGGGGTTTTTAATACATGTATTTTCGTATTTGTATTTGTATTTGTATTTGTATAACATGCCAAGTAATGGCGTCGTATTTCGGTGTATTGTTCCAACCAAATATACGTTAATATATCCCCAATATATAATTCCAAAAACATATATTGTAAGTCTCACTTAAAAGAAATATATTCTATCACAAGTCCAAAATATTTTAATCCCAAAATATACATATTTTTCCCAAAAATATTATATTTTACTTCATACAATTTCCCAAAATATTACCTTGTCAAAATACACCATTAAGAGTATTTTCCGAAAATACGCGCGTTCCATTTTAGAGTTCGCGTTGGTATTATTTTGGAGTCGTATTCTCATGATATAACAAGTAATATTATTTTTACCCCAAAAATAACATATCTCTAGTTCACAAAATAATCACGTAAGCACACAAGCGTCTTATTACGAAATATATATTCTCAATATATATTTAGCAAGTTTTATTTACGAAAATCCACCTCCGACACTTGGTTATTTTGTAATAAAAATCATGGCGAAATTTATATTTTGAAAACAAGTTAAAAATATATTTATAACACTTGTCACCAAAAACATTTCTAAGTGTTATATTTTCTGGAAAAATTTCGCCAGAGTTTCCTCTGTAAACGGAGGCGTCCACGCTTACTAGCGTATCATTTTCTTTTGTAAAATCATTCAATCAGTTCTCAATTAATCAACCCGTCATTCAGACATGCAAAACACTACTTAGATCGTTTCAGTTTTAATATACAAAACTTGGCAGTTTTCGGGTATTTTAATAAAATAGTTATCTTATTCCAAAAATTCCAAAATTTTTATAGAATGTCTTATACGAACGAAAAATTATTGTGTAAAAATATCGGGGTCCGAATCATCACCAATATTTTATAGAAAATGATATTCCGGGCTGAAACTAGATTTATCATTTTCTAACTGCAGTCCATGGAATAACTTATTTAGAATTCATCGTAAGTCTGATTTACGAAATTCCAGTGGGATAATTACAAATACATCGGTGGTCATCTACAGTAAAAATTTCATGATCCAACTCTACACAGGTTTCAAGTTATGACTAAAAATGTAACACTCATTTTCTGCTGTAAAAATGCAGCTCTAGTTGCTGTTACGAAACGACACTTTAAAAATAGTAAACGAAGTCCAAAAATTGTGATTCCAGTGCCATTAGAACCGTATTTCATAGTACATATATCTAGACTTCAGAAAATACATTTTTTGTTTAGTTAAAGACCTGTTACAGCCAGTTAAAGTCGGCTGAAAGTGCGATTCAGCATGCTGTTTAAGGGTTAAATGTTACTAAAACGCGCACATACGTTCGCCATCCTTTCTAATATGATTAAAATCAGATCATAAGTTTGTTACAGCAGATTATGGTTTGTTTATTTCAAATTCATCATGATTTCAATCATCATTTAACCATACCTCTTCTCTAGTTTGTTTAAACTTCAAGACTTGTTCTTGTTCTTTAATGTGCTTATGTTTTCTTCATAAAACATCTATTAACCACTTAAATAGCAAGTGAAACACAAGGATCTAAGTGCTTACCACTAGCACAAAGCTAGGAGAGTTCAAGTGTAGAAAAGTGGTGGTTAATAGCGAATGGAGGAGGTCCTTCAACTTCCGAGAACACCGAGCTCCGTTGTATGCCTTCTATCACCCTTGGATGTGCTTGGAATGTTTGAGGATGATCAAGTGATGGTGGTGGTGGTGCTACTTGTGGCTGGCCGAAACCAAAGAAAGAGGGAGAGAGATGAGAGCTCAATTTTTGTGTTGTTGTGGCAAATGAAGGTCTAATCCCCCAAGTATTCTTATAGACCATATTATACAATTGTCCATGGTGTATTGTGTAACCAAGATATTAGGCATACATGAATAAAATAATCAAAAAGTTTTGTGGTGTGTGTCCCACATGGGGACCGATCGGTTGGAGGGGTTGGGGTATTTCGTTGGATTTTAACCAAATAGTTAGTGCTTAGATATGTTTAGTTAAGTAACTAATTTAGTGTAATAGTGTGTTATGTAATATAACGGGTGTTAGGGTGTTCGGGGACCCTAACTGGCTCAGAAAAGGAAAACAATGTTATTGACAATATTTTTATGTTCCGGGTAAAGTCCGGTTGTTCGGTTGGATATTAATCCGTTAAAGTGCTAATTAAGCATTTAAAGTGCCGTTAATATTTGTTTTAGTGACACACAGAATTCCTGACACTTTGAAAAGTGTCTAGTATTATTTTTCCATGTTTTTGCACTTTGCTAGTTTAGTTAAATGCTGAATTTTTGTAGTAAAGTGCAGGATTTTGTACTTAAAGCATGTTTTAGGCACATCCGGTCACTATAACTATCACCTCGTGACGCAGTTCTACAAACCTCATCTCCCTACACTCACCAATAGTGTAGCAATCTATTCCCGGCTCATTCTGGCCTCAGAGACAGTGTCTGTCTAGTGCTGGCTATGTCAGCATGTTTATTGGGTTATCCGTATAGTGTGCTCACTGTGCTTTTGTGCATCAAGCTTGTCACTGATGTTTGTGTGTAAATAATAGAGTGACAGTATAAAGTATGATGCATGTATGTGTATGTATCAGAATTCAAGTAGCAGTTTAATCATAACTGTAAGCAAGCACAGTAAGTAAGCATTAATTAAATATTAATTAATTAGTACGGATACCTGGTTTGGTGAGGGTTGTCACAGTTTGTATGTAATAAAATGGAGTGACGGTATGAAATGTGATGCATATGTATGTATGATACAACAATCATAAAGCAGTTCAAGTTGTCAGTTGTAATCAAGCACAGTCATTAAGCACATAATTAAAATTAATTAATTGTACGGATACCTGTAATTGTGAGGGTTGTCACAAAAATAGTTTTAGATCAGATTATAAACCTTAAAATAAAGTTATTTTGAAGTGTTTAATGATATGTAACCTTGTCATAATGTTTGCTAGCATTGTAAGTTGTACTTGGTGCATTAAAAGTTGTAAAATATGTGAAATCGCATGAGTTATGTGACTTAAATAAAAACTTCACTAATCTGAATATAATCACTATTTTAATCAGTAAATAACATGTATTGTGTTAAAATATCAAGTCGTTTTGAATTGGGATGGTTACGGTTAAGTTTAACGCAAAACTATGCGTTAAAACAGTCAAAAATCGGCTTTTCGGATGATTTTTATAAAACTGATTTAGATCAGTAAATAAACTAATATTTTTAGTTTAAAATAAGTATTTTAACTAATTTCAAGCTTACTTGGTGTTTGGTTGGTCATACGTGACTTCCGACGCCCGAAAACGTTACCGAGTCGCTAAAATATGCATTTTTCAATGAACATTAGTATGGGTGAATTTTGAGTGAATCTTTTGTGATAAAATGTGTTAAGTGATTTAGACATGTAAATGTGATAACATGTTAAGTGTTAATCTAATAATAGGAAATTTAGATTATGTATGTATGCATGTACGTTTTGTGTGGTAGAAACGGTAAAACTGCGTTAGATGTGTAATTTGTTTGTCGAGCATGAAATTTGGTACTTATGAGATGTTTTATGCATAATTGCTTTAAAAATGATAAAATAGATAAGTTAGTAATATTTTGCGTGATCGGTATTAAATTCTGTGAACGTTTATGTGTATACAAAACTGCGCGCAAATCGTAAATATATTACGTATAAACGGGAGAGTTAACGGATTTACACAATAATGGTCACCAATAAAATCGTTCAAATCACAAAATTTTATATAAATATATATATGGACTCATATATATTAACACGCCAACATAATAAAAAATGACAACTTTTCGAGAAAATCTCAAAGTTATGTGATAATCTAAGAAACGGAGAAACTTAGGATTTTTGTGTATATTGATTTAGAATTGTTTCTATATTAGGACGCATATATAAAAATCAATTTATGGGATTGCGGTATCAAAATACTCACCCAAAGGTGAGTGTCACTAAACCCCTCTTTTTACTGTTTTATATATATTTTGGGGGTGGAACACGTCATTAAAAGGGTTTAATAATGTTTTCGAAATAAAACATACCTTTTAATATATAATATATATTTTCGCTGAAAATATATGAATTTGATAAGTCATGCGTTTCGAAGTAAAACGATTTTTGAAGAATGAATGTGATAAGTGCGGTGTTTCTTAAGAGAAACCAGACCGTACGAAATGGGAATGAATTCTGGACTGAGTCTCAACATTTGAGTGACAGGGGAATTCGTAAGTCGTAGTATATTAAATTGTCATATTAGTAGGATATATATATTGTACGTGAGGCAGACATCATATTGTTCTTCGAGAAAGAACCCTGCGCCCATGATGTCGTTTAATCAGTTAAGTATGGTACGCGAGGAATTGTTGGTAGATCTATCGGGTTGACAACCCCGTCGTGACCGGTCGCCCCGTGTCAATGTCAAACGACGAATTAAGATTCTGTTTATTGTCTAGCTTTGATTATCCCTGCATGGTTAATATATAGTTCGTATCGTCTAGCTAACATACGAGTCTGAAAGTTGACACTAGAATTTAATATACAAAACCTGCGCAGTACTACTATTGTCAAAGTAATGAACCGATGGAAGGCCCATGGATTTTATTAAGAAAGTAAATGGACTTTCTAAAATTTCTTGGTTGTTTTCAAATAAACACCTAATCGGAAAGTTTTCCTTGGACTAAAATTTGTTAGTAAACAAATAAGTGAACTCACCTTCCTTTGTGTTGACACTTGATTTTAACATGTTCTACAGGTACATGAAATCGGCTTCGGGAAATCATGGCGTATCTTGTGTTTGAATGATGCATGTCGTTTGTTTGAAAATGTTGGACAACTTTTAAACTTTCTGGGACTTTTGTAATAAGATCCGCGAGGATCAATGACATCTTAACTATGTAGTTGTGTCGTGACTTAAAACGTAATGTTTAAATAACTTATGTTTAAAATAAACCAATATGTCCAACAATAAAATGCATCGCTTCAACAAAATATAAATGGGCACCAACTTCTGTCTCCACTACGTTTAAATATTCCGCTGCGACGTATTTTGGGGTGTGACAACTATAACCAGTGACTCTTATACCAAACTGTCACACCTCCAAAATACCACATGCGGGAAACTCCACGAGGCGTGTGACGTACCAGGATCTAGCCACCAATCACATTGAACTCATAACTATATTTAAATAAAAACTTTCATTCATTATCATAAAGTGTTACAAACTTTAAATGTAATTCATTGTATATAGCGGAAGCATAAAGCGTTTGTTAAGTGATTCATAAACCACATGTACGAAAACCATTAGACTTGTCTTGCGATCTCATGTATCTCGACCCATGACCACTCCAGCCTTCCAGTAGCAAGCCCCAAATGATATAACCCTATGGACCTGCAAGCATGCAGACAAGTGTGTCAGACGACGCTGGTGAGTTCAAAGTTTGTTAACATGTTTAGTTACCAGTTACCAGATTAAAACGTTTCACAGATTCGATGTTGTTAATCACACGCTTACCGCCGATGGCTCCAGATTATTTGCCCTAAACCCCAATGCCTCTATCAAAGCAATGGTCAAGATGGAGGTCATTAGTTCACTCCCGACCTCCTCGGTGCGGTGTGAGGGTGCCAAACCTAAATAGCGCTATTAACTAATACCTCGTTGCCTTCCCGGCAACAATCAGTAGGAGGGACTTGAGTGATAGATATACGTGTATTAACCAACAACCCAGGTTTAACATTCCAGTCAAACCCATTTACCCGACATTCCTCCCCGGAACGTTTGCCAGATGTCCATCCCCGGGACGCATGCTTGGTAAAAGAGCAGTGAACTCACCTTAGATTGCTCGGTAAGATTAGTTACGTGTTTACAGTTGATCATTCGAACCCTAATATCATTTCCAGTAACAGTCAGTTTTATAGCACTTAATCATACATTCTTTATAATATTACACATGAAACCCACACATAATGTCATGCAAAGTGTAATAGTTGGTCATGCAATTCAACAATCGATACCATACATCATATAATCACAGAGTGGGTGTTTAGATCTCACACCAGTTTGTTTACACAATCATCTGACTTTATCATATCACCATTTACAACATTACTCATTCACATGTGTGTGTTCTATTCCAATTGAAGCCTAGCCCAAATGGGCACAGGTAACATTCGGCCCATAGTTAAAAGCCCATGACTTTAGCAGATTCAACAATTTAACTGAATCATGCAGCCCACTTAACATACCAGCCCAAAGGTGTGATTGTGTGTGATCCGATTAATATGATGTTTGTTCCTAATAGCTAATCCCTTATCATAATCTAAATCAATCGGTTCCATTTATCCACTATATACACATTATCATAGAACGGCATTACAATTAACATAACAATTAACATCATCAGAGTTCGAACTTGATCAACTACATTATACCACACAAAACCGTTTCTATACATCCTTACGACGAAATTCATGCACGACGAAACATGCATCTTTCGTCGAGACTGACTGTGATGAAACATTGGTCTTTCGTCAAGGCTAGTTGCGACGAAACATTAGTCTTTCGTCGAGACTAAACATGACGAAATATCACTGATGTTTACCAAAGTTATTCCACGAAACATAATCCATCAGTTACACACTCATGATTAACAAGATTGAAACAATTATTCGCAGACCCTAATCATCGCCGTTCATCAAAACTAACAAGACTAACAACATATACCTTTAATTCACATAAACATAATTATGAACAATATTAACAGTCGCTAGTGTTCTTATTCTCGTTCAATATCATGTACACATTCGTATCATCAAGCAGTTTGTTATAGCAGAAGTTTCATCAGAAGATCTAATATCGTGCAACTTATATATCAACACCACTTGGTTATACAATCAATCATACATTCGCATACAAATCTGTTAAACAATTCCACACATAAACAAGAACAATAATCAAGAGATACGCAAGTACGAATCTACTGACCGAAGGGTGATGAAGTCGTGTGCTAGGGTGATGCCAGACAAGTGCCTAAAGAAACTCGACCAAGAAGAATGATGCTTCGATGGGCTGCTGCCATCGTTGTTAGAATGGGATCTAGGGTTTGTAGTGTTTGCCAGTTATGAGAATACGTGTATTTAAGTGCACACAAAACAGTTCATCGGGCTCACTGTTGGGCCGAAGGGATTTGGGCCGGCGAAACTCCTAAGTTTTGTCGAGTAAAGCTATGACGAAAAATCTATTTTTCGTGGGGTTTGGTGTTGACGAAAAACTATTTTCGTCGAGGTGAAGTTTATGATGAAGAACCGAAGAGTCTTAGTTATGAAATATGCACAATCCAACAACACAATCAATACAGTAGTCATTTATCAAACATGCAACATTAGTCAGTTATCAAATAGAGATGTGAAACAAGTAATGTGTCGAGGAAAGACCTTGCAAACTCGGGTTGTCACATCATCCCCAACTTGAAAGAAATTTCATCCCGAAATTTGATAAGTAGTCTCAAGAAAGTGACATGACAGACTAGGATGACTGTGGATTTCCTCGGGTGCCACACACATGGAAACACGAGACGAGTCTATTAACTATCATACATTTGGTTTACGAAATACATAACTAATGATTTATGCTTCCGCTGAAAACGTTGAGTTATACTTTATGTAATGTAACACTTTATCTTAATGAATGAAAGTTTCTTTTTAAAATCTTGTATGAGTTCAGTGTGATTGGTGGCTAGATCCTGGTACGTCACACGCCTCGCAGGGGTTTCCGCTTGGGGTATTTTTGGGGGTGTGACAAACATTCTGTCGAAAACACACCCTCGCATCGCGCGACAGGGTGGGTGAATTGTCCTCGCGGCCCGCAACAGGTGTCGCGTCACGCGACAACCTTATCATCATCCCGTTGCGGCACGCGACGGGTTAAATGTCTGAAATTTTGTTGTTGTGTGTTGTTTTGGGTCTTAAGAACTTGAAAAACACATTTTAAATGTAGGTTGCTTAGAAGTGCCGGAAGACCATCAAGCTCGATAAAGAACCAAACACAATCAAGAATTAAAGCTTCCGCAATTACTCTTTGTCATCACTTTTAAACGACGAATTGATATATGTTATGTTGAAATGTTTTATCTTGTAAAGTGTTTTAACAAACTCCAAATTTTTAGTGTATATTGTAATGGATAATACGCTTTAGTAGATGATGTTTATATATAAATCGTGTAAATGGACTAAGGGTCTTACAAGTTGGTAATCAGAGCTCCAGGTTAAGGAGTAAAGTGTTCGGTTCGAGACTTGATCGCAAAATCCAATAAGTTATTCAATACATTAAGGGTCTAGCATGTAAAGTGTTGAAAACAGCACATAGGGTTATCGTGTAAAACACGTTACCCCAAATAAAGTGATAAAAGACCGATATTGTTAAACGAATTACGTGTGTTAACACTTGTCGTAGAAAGCCTTGTATTAAAATACGGGTGCTTATAAAGATAAACGTTACTAATCTTTGTATGCGTTGTAGTTAAAGGACCCTCACATCTGAAGATGACGAGAGTTTAAAGAGTTATCGATATGATAAAGAAATGGTCTGAAGTATGACAAGTAAGTCGTACACGCTAAAGACTGGAATCAAGAAATGATCTCGAATGAGAGATCGAACAACAAGGAATGTTTATCAGGGCAAGTATCTACAAGGTACACGTCTTAAACTTATAACATAAACAGAAATATGCAACAAACACATAGTGAATGACAGTTGCATATAGAATATGAAAATTGGAAAACCTGGATAGGTTACCTATCCAAGATGACGTTTCCAAGAGAAATTCAGTAGAGATATGTATTATTCACAATCGTGAATAATAAGACAATAACTGAATTTAGTTTAAATATAAACTTGGACGAAAGTAATCATCCAAGTAAGTATTCTCAATAAAGATCCAATTGAGAAAAGCAATGATCACATCAACGAATGTGATTGTATAAATGGTTATAAAAAGGAACATTGTATATATTCAAAGATAAAACGGGTAAAACCAATAATTGTTAATTGACAATTAAATAAAGTTTTACCAAATAAAATAAATCGAGAGATTACTTACATGGGACGTGATGTGGTAATTATAATAAGGTCATGTGTACCATATGTTGATCGCTTACTCTGGCCAAGTAAGTTGTGAACACATGATACCATGAGCTTCTTATAATGAGCACAGTTATGTCCGATGTAGTAAGGTCGAGATGAAAGAAAAGTTAAAAGAACCTTGGGGTCAAGCAATAGGCATACTGGTATAAATGGTTTTCGAGGGAACCATAAAAACGATGTATGGCGCGCATAGAAATAAATGACCCAAGGGAATTCATGAAATAGGTCATTTTGGACGAAAGAGCCATGGTTGACAAAAAAAGGGGCATGTAAAACCAAATTGTAAATGACCCACAAGGTCATAGAAACAAGGTATTGCCCATACACAAAAACGATCGAAGTCATTGACTTTGGTTGTAGTAAAGAAAGGATGATGATGTTAATCACCATTCAGAATTTATAAGACCATTAAGCATGGTCACATAAAGAATAAAGGTTTGGTTAAATAAAGCGATGGTTTTCGCTAAGACAACCAAACAAGTCAAAACGAAGTCTTAATGCATACCTAAAGGGTTGCATTAATAATGACTTCAGTAAATCACCCGATTGATGGGTAGGAAATTAAACACATGCATAAACCTAGAGACGGGAACGCGGATTGAAAGTCAAAGGACTCGGATTATGAGTTATGACTAAAAGACTATAAAATTTCGTAAATAGAAATTTTGAATGAATATGTTCAACTATTTTGAGGTTGAATGGGTTGAATAAAGAATAAAGTTTGATTGTTTATAAGTGATGGATTTCACATTAACAAGTCAAACGGGTTAAATACAATATAATGCCAGATGGCATAAGTAATCGCAAGCCAGATAACGGTAGCATTAAACGCAAAAGAATAATGAGCCCGGTAATGGGACATAATCAAATACGAATATATGCAAACCAGATAACAGTGAGCATAAGACGAACCGACGCATAAAGGATGTGAGAAGTCATAGAGTCGGGAGAATGATCCGAAATAAAACGATTGTAGTCACGAACTACAGTCAAGGTTAACAGATCTTAAACTTGAAACCAAATGATTTTCAAACATAAACAAGGTGTCTTGACACCAAACATGTATTTTAAGAATGACATGAGTAAGAAATGATCTACGGGATCAACATAACTTTCGGGTTATAAATAAGGAAAAAGGTATACGGGACCAAAATGACCCTTGGGGTCATAAATAAAAAGAAATGAACTATAAGGGCCTTGCCTTAATAAGGTGAAAGCTTAATGAAATAGCCCATGAGGCTAAGTGAAAGAACCTACCGGTTACTTAGACAAAGCGATAGAACCAGTTGAGAATCCCCGCATAAAACAATGACTATAAAAAGGATAAATTCTTAACTGTCAATATCCTGGTATGGATAATTGACAAAAGTTAAAGAAAAGATCCTTAACTAAAACTTCAGTTTTAGTAAGAAATAACGTTTTTACAAATATGAATTCTGATACGAATTTAAATAGTAAATATTAAAAAATACAGGTCTTGACACTGATAGGTGCAAGATGATATATTGAAAAGAAATATTTTCGAAAATGAAAGGTTGAAATAAACCTAAACATGACGTGACGCGATCTCGGTCAAGAAAAGTAATATGAAGTATAATCACATTATAGCCCAAGTGATGGGTATAAGGTAATTGGACTAATAAGTCTAGTTAGTGAGACCGGTTAAGGTCGAAATTTATTTTGACAATTTAGATAATACGCTATTTATTATGATAATAGCGTGGAATAAACAAAATCAATAGATTTACATGATCAAGTGGCCAAATTGGCGACTCGGTCAAGTAAACAACAAAGGTATACAGAGATACAAGATGAAAGTGACGGCCCATGAGACCTCACTAACAGAAATTACTGATCACCTATTTGGAGGGATCATGAGACAACCCAAGTAAAGTGTCGGGAAGTCAAATCGAGCAGAATCCCGATTGAAGAATAAAGCTATAAGGTATGTGGTTATATACTTTATTGAATTACAATTAATATCATCTATTAAATTATCTTAAACAATTGAGATAAAAATCAAGAAATTCGGTTTGCCCGTAAGCGGTGGATTCCGTATAACTGAACCGAATAAATTGTCACACCCTGGTTTTTGCGGAAGCGTGGGTTTATTTGGTGTGACTTCTTAATACCATAGCAACAATCATAACAATGCTATATGAATATAAAACACAAGATGATCATCCATTCATTAAGTTTAATACTACCACAACGTCAGTGTTTGAAATGTCGACACTTAGGATAAATTACAAACCATACTTGTTTAAAACGTGTTCATAAGACACAACAAAAAGCTTAAATAAAAACGTGGTTTAAAGACCTGTAACCCGTCCAGGGAAGGGTTACACCTCCCAAACCAACTACCCCGGATGACATCTTTATTTGACGCAGCTTGACATGTGCAGACACTTGCTAGATCCCTTAGTTTCCTGAAATACATGTAGTTTGAAAAATCAACAAAAAGTTGAGCGGGTTCATGTAAAAGTGAGTGTGTATAAACCTTTGAAATATGTTCGTGTATATGAAGTCCCTGGTATGTAGCAATAAGGAAAAAAGAGATCACCAATGGGTTGCAAAGCCACTAGTATGTGTGAAATGGTCCGGGAAAACTCAAACCTAGCGGAGTTGCACCGGGCTTCCGGCAGTAAGACACAGTCACCTCAATGGGCCGCCCCAGGCCTCATGGGTGTGGGCTCGCTACACCCAAATAGATCTATCACTCATGTCCCTCGGTCCTACGATGAGGATTAATGGCTTTAAGTGTCGCACCCACCACTCACATGATCTAAGTAGTATACCCTCCTTAAGCTAACCATACCATGTATAAAAATGTCCTTAATAATTGTAACATGTATTTCACCCCCGAAGTTATAAAACTGAAAACAGTTAAGAGAAAAGGGGGATATGAACTCATTGTACCGCGTCTCCTGTATCGTGACGTCCACTCAAACTTGATCAGCTACCCGACGACCTACAACGTACTAATGTCTATTAGACGATCGGGCCGTGCCTTGCCTTTGTATTTACGTTTGAGTTACGATATTTTGATATTATTCCAAGTTATGACTTCTTGTTAAAATAATAATTATTTTAACTTACACTATATTGTTAGGTCTTGAAATAATAGTTTAAGCAATTATTCCGTATTCATACTTCTCAAGTATCTTATGTGCGTATTTCCTTCCCAAGGATGGGGGTATTTATACATGTATTTTTGTGATATAACGTCTTGACATTATATATATTTACGTCCCACTCTAGAAAATATATAATAATTCGTTTATCAAAAATATTATGTCCCAAAATATATATTTTTCCCAAAAATAATATATTTTCATTCTTTATATCCAAATAATGTTTACCCCAAAGTATATTCGTAAACGTATTTTTCTGGATTTATAAGTGTGATAGTATTTTGCTAAGTTACATTATTTTGTCCTAAGTAATATAACTAGTTCCCAAAAGAACAAATAATCACACAAGCGTTTTAAATATGAAATATATATTCTAAATATATATTTATTCGCTTTTATTTTTGAAAACCCACCTCCGATACTTTGGAGTTTTGTAATAAACTTATGGCGAAGTTTACTTCCGAAAAACAAGGTTAAACTCATTTGTAAGTACTTGTTAGAAAATAATTTTCTAAGTCTTGGGATTTTTAGAAAATTTCGCCAGAGTTTCCCTTAAAAACGGGAGTGTCCATGCTAATAAGCATATCGTTTTCTTTTCGAAATCAATCAACAATCAATCCTTAACAATTTTACATTACCGAGAGAAAAAATATAAGTGTTACACACTAATTATGAACTTGATATATCCCGAAAACGCGTAATAACTTGGTAAAGCTTTTAGTGGACTTAGTTACCTTCCAAGTGTAGTTATTTCCTTAAGAATCACTTTCTTACAAGAGTTTAGTGTTTACAACTTGTAAACAATATTTTCAAAAATAAAATTCTTGAACCCTTCTTGTAAATAAAATGTTTCTACACTTGTTTTAGTTCTAAAAATGGGGTAAGAGTATGTAAAGGTCATAGTCCTTTAATAATCGGTTCTTGAACTAGGTTTATTTAGAAAACTGTCACACCCCGACCACGTGTAACATACAAAACGTGGCGGAAACGTCGGGGAGTGTTGTAACAGAATTAATTGTTTCATAACCATGGCATACAAAGTTGTATTTTTATTTATCAACATAAGAGTTACATTGTCTTAAACAGGAAGTAAAGAGTTCATAACATAGTTAAACTAAGTCTATCTTCATTTTAAGTCTCTAAGGCACAGGTCCGCCCTAGTGTCACGATCATCATCCTACGCAACAGCTCCTGAAAACACATGTGAAAATAGGTACGTCAGCATAAAAATGCCTGTGAGATACATAAGATTTGTGAAAAGAGGATTCATGACTTATAAGTTTAGAAAAAAGTAGTTTAACAAAAGTCAGTCATGAACCTTGTAAATTGTTTTGTTTTGTAAATCATTCAAAAAGCGATGATATGTATAAATAAGAGAATAATGTAAGGTTAAATGAATAACCAAGTAAAATGAGTTTGTATAAGATAAGTTGTTTTGTAAATCAATGTCTTGTGAAAATAAGTTGTTTATGTAAAACGTAATATGTAAAATATTGAAATGATTTAAGTAACGCTACGACATGTAATGTCATACAAACACTTACATATAGGAAGTACCAGCGGCATATCCACCATGCTTGTATCATATTACACACGCCTCGTTACTCAAATCAACCACCAATGTAAATTGTTTATGTATAAATGAATTGTCATGTGTTAATGTGTAAACCATATCGAAATGTCTATGTCCAATGTAAACCACTAAATGTGTATATAAATGTCAAAATGTTTATGTTTAATGTAGATCATGTAACGTGCACCCAAAAATATCATGTATGGTAAGTGAAATATATCAACTAAACCATATGTAAAATGCACAAAAACAAGGTATTGAAGTAAAACATGGTTTAAATCAAAGTTATGTTTTGTGGAACAAATGCATGCTATACTGATACAAACATTTATGCGGTATTGTGAAAATGCATACATCCAAGCCTTGAGACTGTGGCGATAAACCCTTAAACAAATTAAAGGTTTATCTAAGTTATGTGTATCGAATTCGGTCATTCCTTTCATCCAAACCTACCCAGGATGTCCGGAACGGGAGTTGTCAATTCCTATGGTACCACTACCTACTAACGAACGGCGTAGCTAATGTTAATAAATGTATTGTTCCATTTTAAACAACCCAAATATCATACCAAAATGTAAGCATGTGATGAAAACAATTGTACTAAGTATGCACACAATGGGCATACATAGCATGAAATGTAATGTGAAACTGTGGCAACCCTCACCAAACCAGGTATCCGTACGACTTAATTAATAATTAATTACTGCTTAATTACTGCGCTTGTTTGAAATTACTGATGAACGGCTACTTGATTTCTGATACATGCATATACCTGCATCATACTTTACTTACCGTCACTACATTATTTACATGCTGGACCTTAGTGACAAACATGGTACACAAAAAGCACAGTAGCACTATAAACGGATAACCTATTGAACATGCTGATAAAGCCAGCATCAGGCAGACACTGCCTCTAAGGCCTGTAAGAGCCTGAGATAGTTTGCTACACTAGTGGTGAGTGTAGGGATATAAGGGTTGTAGAACTGCGTCTCTAGGAATAAGTTACAATGACTGGATGTGCCTAAAACGTGCTCTAAGCACAAAAACTCAGCACTTTAATAAACAATCCAGCTTTTAGCTAACTAATAAAGTGCCAAAACATGAGAAAAATGTTACTAGACACCTTCCAAAGTGTCAGGAATAAGTTGTGTCACTAAAAATAATAATAACGACACTTTAAACCTTGTTTAACGCTTTAAAGGATTACTATCCAACCGAACAACCGGACTTTACCCGGAACATGAAAATATTGTCATTAACATTATTTTTCTTTTTCTGAGCCAGTTAGGGTCCCTGAATACCCTAACACCCACAATAGAGCACAACACACTACTAACCGGGTTAATCCCTAAACTTAACTAGATTAACCTAACTAATACTTAGTGTTTGGTTGATTTGGAACCGGATACCCCCCCCCCTTTGGCCGAACTCGGTCACATTGTGACCATATCTTGTACTCTTTTGATTATTTTAATCAACTATGTCCCATATCAAGTGGACATAACATCCATTGGTTAATGATCTTGACATTGCCTATAAGTTCCATACTAAACACACTAATACCTTAACCACACTTAACCAACAAAACTCTCTCTCCCTCTCCTTGCTAAACTCACGGCCGAACACCCCCTTGAGTATCCATCCATTTTTTGAGTTTGACCATCACATTCCAAGTATCTACAAGTGTTAAGGATCTCGTATAAGGAAGCTTGGTGCAATCGGAAGGCGAAGGACCTCACTCTATTGCTTTTATCCACTCATTTTGCGCTTAGATTCTTCCCTAGCCTCGAGCTAGTAGTAAGTTGCTTAAATCACATTCTTGAACTATTTTGAAGTGGTTAATATGATTTGTAACGGTTAAAACTCGTAAACATGCAAGATGAAGTATAAAAGTCTACTAAGAACACTAAAAGTGATGGTTAAAAGCTCATATGTTGTGTAAATCTTGTAGTATTTGATTTGTGTAGTTATTTGGACCCGATCTATGTTGTGGTAGCTCGGATCATCATTTAACCCGGGTTGGTCATGATCATGGATCATGACATAAGGTTGTTTTGGAAGTAACAAGGGTTAAAGGATGAAACTCTACCACACACGAATCATGAACTTGTGTAAAAGCGATTTAGCTTATGAAATAGTGTTTAAAACTAGTAGATCTATGGATCTACAAACGGTATTTTCAAAGGACCACGTGTCAAGAGAAAACATACTTTTAAAGACGCATCTTTCATAAACAAGAAAGATTTTAGTAAACACACAAGTGTGTAAACACTTGTGTAACACTAAGTTTCGATAAGGAAATTGTTTTGTCAAATTTTACAAGAAGCTGTAAAGATGGAATTCCTTTAAAAACAAGGATTTTACGAAACCGGGATTGGTTTATAAAAGATCCACTAAAAATATTGGGATTTACTTCATAGTTTGGATAAATCACAAGTTCATGTAAATTTATGCGATTTATATATATTTTTTTGACTAGTTGATGCGTTGAATATTGTTTTGGTTAAATAAGAAAAATTGTTGATTTGATTTATAAAAGAAAATGATACGCTTGAAAGCGTGGCCACCTCCAGTTACAGAGGAAACTCTGGCGAAATTTTCCAAAAACCTAACACTTAGAAATATTTTCACCACAAATGTTAGAAATACATTTTCGACTTGTTTTCAAAACACAAGTTTAGCCACGACTTATTTACAAAATATCGGAGGTGGGATTTCACAAAATAAAACGTGATAAATATATGTATTTAGTAAATATATATTTTTCACAACGTCACTCGTGTAAATGTTTATGATTATTTTGTGGACTACGTAAATATTATTTTTTTTGAGTAAAAATAATATTACTAAGTATTATTTTGGGAGAATCATATGTATTAAAATATAATATTTTTGGGAAGAATATTTATATTTTGAAGTTAGAAATAAAATATATTAAGTGAGACTTAATAGTGTAATTCGAATGATTACGAACACGCATGTATTAAATCCCCCATCCTTGGGAAGGAGAATAATTACCAAGTATTTACAAAAATATAAACACGAAATAGTTGCCTAACTATTTCCCCAAAAAAAAACTTAAACCTTAAGCTAAGGCACGGCCGTCCGTCTAATAGAATTAGTACGTGTAGGTCGTCACACAGCTGCTTGAACAGGAGACATACTTGGTAGAGACGCACCACTGTGAGTTCATGTCCCCCTTTTCTCTTAACTGTTTTCAGTTTTATACTTCGGGGGTGAAATACATGTTACATACTGCTACGGACAATTACGAATGGTATGGTCAGCTAAGGAAGGAACTGTTAGGTTATGTGATTGGGTAGGTGAAATCTTAAGAACATTAGTCCTCGTAGTACGATCGAGGGATACAAGTGATAGGCCTATTTGAGCATAACAAACCCCACCCATGCGCCCTAAGGTTGGACCATGTGGTGACCTTGTTTTAACACCACCCATGCGCCCTCAGGTTGGACCATGTGGTGACCTTGTCGTAACACCACCCATGCGCCCTCAGGTTGGACCATGTGGTGACCTTGTCCTATCCCCTCCCATGCGCCCGCAGGTTGGACCATGTGGTTACACATTAACTGATATGTTTCCTTATTTGCTTTCATACCAGAGTTTACAAAACATTCATACTTACAATGATTATAAAGGTTTATTCGCGCGCACATACTAAACACATGAACTCGCTCAACATTATTGTTGATTTTTCCAACTTACATGTATTTCAGGGAACTAAGGATTCTGGCACGGTATGCTACGTTTTCCCGCTGCATAAGAGTTTCGAGGTCATCCAAGTTTAGGGGATGTGACTTTTACCTGGACGAGTCACAATCCTTAAATTGCGCTTATTTCGTGTTGATGTTTGTGTCTTCCGAACAATGTGTTATGTTATCAGGTTGTAGTTTCCGTTGCATGTGTCAACGCCTTAAGTCAATGTTGTGTTACTTATGTTTTAAGACTTAAATCAATGGATGATCTTGCATGATTTTATTTTCATATAGCTTTGTTATGATTAAGCTATGGTATTAAGGAGTCACACCAATTTAACCACGCTTCCGCAAAGCCAGGGTGTGACAGCTTGGTATCAGATCCCTGATCATAGCGAACTAGGATTCCTTCTCGAGTCTAGACTATGATCACTAGGGCTCTCACGAAAACATTTTTACTGCATACCATTTAAGTCCAGATCCAAAACTTTTTACAAACAAAATGTTGAGCACACTTATTTATTATAGGCTCAGTCTGGGAGGTTGAGGCTCGGTCTGGAGGACCGAGGCTTGGTGTAGGAAACCGAGGTAGTTGCCTAGTAGGACTAGGAAGAGCAGTCTAAGAGGCTGGGAGAATTTGGCTAGTTGGACTAGGAAGAGCAGTCTAAGAGGCTGGGAGAATTTGGCTAGTTGGACTAGGAGGAGCAGTCTGAGAGGCTGGGAGAATTTGGCTAGTGGGACTAGGAAGAGCAGTCTGAGAGGCTGGGAGGCTAGTGGGACTAGGAGAATTATTTACTTGATGACTAATGTGCTTGTCTGATTATATGATTGATTATTTGTGTATATTTGTGTTTATGATACAGACACCATGGATTCATCAGGCACTGGTGAATCGGACACCACGGACCCTAGACCCATAGTATCAGATGACTTAGAGTCTTCAGAGCACGAGGTCCACACATCAGATGTTACCAGCATAGACGAGGATGACTTTCAGCCCTTCGCGCTGCCCGACGCTGTCAATAAGCCCGCTGATGGTCCTTTTGCTGGGTACCTACCACTCGTAGAGATACCCGCTCCCATACCTTTGGCCTCTTATCCTGCTTACGATATGCTCCTCGACGCCGACGATGATGACGACGACGTCGATCTTTTTGATGATGAGCCCCTGGAGGACGATGTTGAGGGCGAGGCCCTTCTAGCTGACGGTGGTCTTTTGTTACTCGCAGATGCTCCAGCTGAGGAGTCACCTGCACACTCACCGCTCCAGACTCCTTCGAGTCTGTGGCCTCCGCACCGTCACACACTCGGAGCGCACAACACTATTCACACGGTTCAGATCCTGACAGGGCATCATCTGTTGTCTCTGCTCCTAGATTTGCTTTCGATCATGACCTCGATGAGGATTCAGACCCTGCTTTTTCCCCCTGGATTTGACCCGGACCAGGAGATAGAGTTCATCCACTTGGATCAGCCTATGGTTGACCCAGTTGGCCCTGCATTCGCTGATCATGCAGATTTTGATATGGAGTTCGTTGATCCCGAGCCTGCCATGGCCCTTGAGCCAGTAGCTGCTCCTGACCCAGTGTTTGAGCATGACCCTGTTCATGCTAGCATGCCCATTAATCCTGTGATTGCTGACCTACCCATTGATGATCACCCTGCTGATGCACCACTACTGGAGGGTGACCATGTTATTGCTGCTGATCATGTTGATCCCCCACTTATCGCTGATATACCTGCTGACCCTCCTGTTGCACCCCACCTTGACCCTATGCCTGTACAGGTCGATCATGCGCCTTTTGCGACCCAAGTTGATCCTCGATACGCGCACACCCAGAATGGGTGGATAGACGATGACAATGGTTACCCACCTTTCGAGTTTCCTGTGACGCTCTCTTGTGGCTCCTGTTTCAGCCCCTGTTTCAGTTCAAGCACCTTTATACCCACCCTCACCACTGATACTCACCACACCGTTACATGACCCGGAGCCTGCACTCGATCCAGCTGCTACACCATTTGGGTCAGTTTGATGTTGCGCCTGCTGAACCTACACCTTTACGTGATCACGATCCTGTCTCTTTTTGGTCTGCCATACATTGCACCCCTGATATCTACCTGCCCCGGCCAATCTCCTCATTTGTGAGATGTTCGTTTTTACACCCGCAACCGCTGACATTACTCCTTTCCCCTATGAAGACCAACGTCCATTGCGCCAAGATGCCTATAGCTCTCCTTCAGAATAGAACCGCACCTCGGGGAGGTACTTCAGGTCAGCACCCGCATAATGATTCATCTGCTACAACAGCATATTCCCAACTACATAAGTCGCACCACTTGCTACATTCACCTCTACAACGTCAGGACGAGCCATCTCGATGATTCCTATTGTACACTATGCTGAAGTTAGACCCTTACATTATAAAGGCCACACGCGAGATGAGTTGCCCCTGTAACATCAACCACAGTTAAGGATATGAGTCACAGAATGTTGGAGCTTGAGCTGACGCCACAATTGGCAACTTCATTTGCAAAACATTACATAACCAAAAACATGATTAAGGTGTCTACATCACAAGACAGCATTTTGCCAGAAAAGTTTATGTTAGACACCAGGATTCTGATACACATTTCGTTGCCATCGGGCGGCAGGGCAGATAATTACCCCGACGTATATACCAGCTCGAGGAGGGACTCTCGCATATTAGCGGTCACTTTTCTTTCCTCCTCCACCCCAGTCACCAGTATAGTTGATTTCTGAACTATGCGGATTGCATTACATTTGAGTGAAGACCCTAATGACGAGTCGAGACCGTGAAGACCCTTAAAGACCACGTCTGACTACGTAATCTTGATACACTGATATGCTTGTTAGGCAAGGGTAGGGTGACCCTGTGCCCCTTTTGATATGTTACGCTTTGTAAGACAATGCAATTGCGGTCGGAAGATAACGAGAACAAATAAACGTACGACAACCCTTGTGGCCCTTAGTCACTTGTGATGTACAATACAGTTATACAAATTTTAAACATTATATTGCGGTCTCGAATTACGATAGCGCAATCGCAATATACCCATTATATGTGATGTTGGGATTAATTGTCCTAATCTTATAACATGAGATGTTATGTGATCAATTAATTTATAACATGAGATGTTATGTGCTTGATTAATTTATAACATGAGACATTATGTGCTCGATGAATGATATTACGTACGTGCGTTAATTACTTACTATGACCTGACCCATACGATCATCATTTAGAAGATACCTCCAAGACGGGATGTACGCATACCCACCAACGAGGCGGAACTTCAGGGAATCATTGCTGCAGTCATCGCACAATACGAGGCCCATCGCTCCGAGCGCAACGGAGGTACCTCAGGAAATAACCCACCCAACGGCTGCACCTACAAGCAGTTCTTAGGCTGCCAGCCCCTACATTTCGACGGCACTGGGGGTGCCGTAGCCTTCGTACACTGGATTGAGAAGACGGAGACTGTTTTGCGTGCGAGCAAATGCGCCCCAAGAGATCAGGTCACGTACATTTCCGAGCTGTTCCGAGATGGGGCTCTGTCATGGTGGAAACTTCAGGTTCAGACAATGGGCGAGGCTGCTGCGCATGCTTTATCGTGGGACGAGCTGAGAGAGCTAATGCATAAAAAGTACTATTCGAGAACAGAAAGCCAGAAGGTAGAAACTGAGTTCTGGAACTTGAAGATGGAAGGTCCAAAAATAGCTGAGTATGTGGAGAAGTTCCAAGTTCTATCGCGTATCGTTCCTTACATGGTAGATCCGGAGTTTAAGAGGATTGAGCGTTTCATTTGGGGATTGGCACCCCAAATCATGAGCATGGTAACGACATCAAAGCCTGCAACAATCACTGAGGCCATCAATCTAAGTGTAGCCCTGACGGAAGAGGCAATCAGGATGAACAAATTTTCAACCTCTGAGGAGAATAAGGAGACTCATGTAGAGTCATCTGGGGATAACAAGAGAAAGTTGGCGAATTTCAAACAGGGTACCCAGTCGAGTAGCAGCAACAAGGCCAAAAAGAGAAAAGAGTACACGGGTATCCTACCAAAGTGCGACAACTGTCGACGTCACCATAACGGGCGGTGTAGATATGGAAAATGTGGTAACTGTGGCAAGGTGGGACATGTCAAGGAAACGTGTCGGCAGGGTACTAAACATGGAAATAGAGGTCAAGATGGTAGCGGAAATCGCGGAGGAAATAACGACGACAACAACTATCAAGGCAGGGATGGTGACGGTCAAGGCTGTGGCCAAGCATGTTTTAATTGCGGTGATGTGGGGCATTTCAGGAAGTATTGCCCTAAGAACACTCAGGCACGTGGATGAAAGCTCAACAGCGGGGGTAGAATCCAAGCGTGGATATCGGTACGTCTCATAATAGTCAATGTTATGCTCTATTTGACAGTATTGTCAAATTTTAGCTTCAGAAAATATAGTTGTTTTAGTAGTAAGTAACCTAGATACCCAGTTCTCGATAGAACAAGCCTAACGGAAGCTTCAACGTGATAATTAGGATGGACTGGTTGTCGAACAACCCAGCGGAGATTGTCATCCGCGCCCCGACGACGAACGGATAAATGATCGTGATTCATGGAGCAGGATACGCTCCTACGGATTATCAGGCAAGGAAGACACGAAAATTTTTGCACAAAAGATGTGTTGCATTCTTGGCTCATGTCGTGGAAAAGAAGCCGAAGAACCAAAACTCAAAGATATCCCTGTGGTTGGAGAATATCCTGAAGTCTTCCTCGAAGACTTGCCGGAATCGTCTCCTCAACGATTAGTCGAATCCCGCGTCGATTTAATTCTAGGACTGCACCCGTAGTCGATGCATCGTAGCGACTTACATTTTCGGAGATGCAAGGATTGACAGAGAAGTTTTAGCAATGGATAGAGAAGGAAGATAACAGACCAAAATTCCCTTTTGGGGTAACCCCATCTCTACTCGTCAAAAAGAAGGATGATGATTTTCAAATAAACATCAACTACCAGGAGCCGAACAAGCTAACACACGAGAGTCGGTGACTCATACTAAGGGTTAATGAACCTCTTATATAATTTACTATGAGGACCCAACTACAACTACACAACTGATCGACGATCGAGCGTCGTTAGCGGTGAAATTCAGGAAGAAAGTTTACTTATGAAAATTGTGGGACAATGACTAGTTCTTAGACGTACATAAAAGTGGTGCTTCCTACACAATGCACAAACCAGCCTACACGGGACACGAAACCTGGAAGAATTAGAAAACATATATTTAGGACCTTGGGAACCCAGGTCCAAACTCGTAAAGGTTTTTATTTAGAAACCATATCTGTCAACTCAATCAACCATCATTAACATGGCGCATATGCCAGTTCCGTTAACCAAACAGAGAATACTTGGATTTCTTTTACTTCTGGCAAGTAGATGTTTGCATCTCTACTCCCCTTAATGGTAGTAGTTGCATCACACAAGTTTTCTTCGCTGAGAGCGAACACACATTTGTTTCGATACTTGGCCATTTCTTCAATTAGCAAGCACTCATTGTTTCAGTACTCGGAAACTTTCATGACTCACATGCATCATTTGCTACGCACGTGGTTTTGTTTCGAACAAACACTTCATTGAAATTTAAATATTACCTTGCTAAACCCAATTACTGATTCGTGATTCGAATGACCTACATTTTTGTCATTGTTGACTCTTTTGTTATCAAGTCAACACACTTATTGAAACTACTTTCTTCAAGTTACATGTTTGCTATCATGTCAAGATTTCCTTGTTGATACGTACGTTTATTGTTTGGTTACTAGGTTCAACTGCTTGAACTTATCCAGCTCACCTGCTTAAATTGAGACGCTATATGATGCATTGAGAGCATCGTATTCTAATACTTTGGCACAGATTCTTTTGTTTCGGGTCGTGGTAGACTTATTTGGCCTAAGACTCCACTAAATCGTGGATAGATTTCAACACCTTACAGTGATACTTTCACAGAACAGAAGCTTGCGCTTATTTGACTACTCACTTCGTACACGGATTTAATTGATTATTTGACAACTTGCCCTAAATCCGTTTCTTTATCACAATTAAATCACTCTCAACACACTTGCGTGCTGAGTCAAAGGTACATAAATTCATTTCATATCATGATGTACCCCCTAACGATTCTTTCGTTGTAAATCAAATGCCTTGCGATACATATTACATTTCATCTTCGATTGGAAACAGTGGATCTTTGATGTTCCGTATTTAACTTAAAACTCTGTAACATGGTATAAATCAAATCTTCAGATTGCCTCAGTACACTTTCATTTGATCTCAAACGCGGTGAACTTGTTCAGTCACCACTATTATTGGGAAATGCCATTACGACACCTTGTGGTGTCATCATAAACTTGTAGCTTGTGCTAATCATGGTAACCGTTTTACACGAGACCACCCATACTTCTGTTTGATTTATCATTTAAGCATTTCTGATGCAACTACGAATCAAGACAATGCTACACCAGATTCGCTTGTATTCCATTCGGTGTATCTCCACTATTCAAAAATGTCGACACACTAAACCTTACCAGACATTTATTCAAGAGTTGACAGATCATTTTACTATTAAGTTGAGTTGTTGCTTTTGAGTTCATATAGCGGGTGCTATGATTTGTGAAAACCCGTTTGCATATTGTAACCAATCGATTAAAAGAATCTTATTAGTCAAAACTCCACTTTTGTGGAACCCCTGCCAGCTGGTTTACACTAGATTATACGTCAAGTACGTTTTGTACCGTTGACATCCAATGCTAGGAGCACACACCTTTCAACCCTAGGATTCGGGTTGATATATATTCTAGGACTCAGCTAATGTGAGTAAGGTCTGTTTCGATTTGATGATTATCTACTTCGATATTATCCATATACATACGTGTGTGACTTAACCATAAGTAGTAGTGTAGTACAAATTTCGAGGACGAAATTTATTTAACGGGGGGAGAATGTGACAACCCTCACCAAACCAGGTATCCGTACGACTTAATTAATAATTAATTACTGCTTAATTGCTGTGCTTGTTTGAAATTACTGATGAACGGCTACTTGATTTCTGATACATGCATATACCTGCATCATACTTTACTTACCGTCACTACATTATTTACATGCTGGACCTTAGTGACAAACATGGTACACAAAAAGCACAGTAGCACTATAAACGGATAACCTATTGAACATACTGATAAAGCCAGCATCAGGCAGACACTGCCTCTAAGGCCTGTAAGAGCCTGAGATAGTTTGCTACACTAGTGGTGAGTGTAGGGATATAAGGGTTGTAGAACTGCGTCTCTAGGAATAAGTTACAATGACTGGATGTGCCTAAAACGTGCTCTAAGCACAAAAACTCAGCACTTTAATAAACAATCCAGCTTTTAGCTAACTAATAAAGTGCCAAAACATGAGAAAAATGTTACTAGACACCTTCCAAAGTGTCAGGAATAAGTTGTGTCACTAAAAATAATAATAACGACACTTTAAAGCTTGTTTAACGCTTTAACGGATTACTATCCAACCGAACAACCGGACTGTACCCGGAACATGAAAATATTGTCATTAACATTATTTTTCTTTTTCTGAGCCAGTTAGGGTCCCTGAATACCCTAACACCCACAATAGAGCACAACACACTACTAACCGGGTTAATCCCTAAACTTAACTAGATTAACCTAACTAATACTTAGTGTTTGGTTGATTTGGAACCGGATACCCCCCCCCCCCTTTGGCCGAACTCGGTCACATTGTGACCATATCTTGTACTCTTTTGATTATTTTAATCAACTATGTCCCATATCAAGTGGACATAACATCCATTGGTTAATGATCTTGACATTGCCTATAAGTTCCATACTAAACACACTAATACCTTAACCACACTTAACCAACAAAACTCTCTCTCCCTCTCCTTGCTAAACTCACGGCCGAACACCCCCTTGAGCATCCATCCATTTTTCGAGTTTGACCATCACATTCCAAGTATCTACAAGTGTTAAGGATCTCGTATAAGGAAGCTTGGTGCAATCGGAAGGCGAAGGACCTCACTCTATTGCTTTTATCCACTCATTTTGTGCTTAGATTCTTCCCTAGCCTCGAGCTAGTAGTAAGTTGCTTAAATCACATTCTTGAACTATTTTGAAGTGGTTCATATGATTTGTAACGGTTAAAACTCGTAAACATGCAAGATGAAGTATAAAAGTCTACTAAGAACACTAAAAGTGATGGTTAAAAGCTCATATGTTGTGTAAATCTTGTAGTATTTGATTTGTGTAGTTATTTGGACCCGATCTATGTTGTGGTAGCTCGGATCATCATTTAACCCGGGTTGGTCATGATCATGGATCATGACATAAGGTTGTTTTGGAAGTAACAAGGGTTAAAGGATGAAACTCTACCACACACGAATCATGAACTTGTGTAAAAGCGATTTAGCTTATGAAATAGTGTTTAAAACTAGTAGATCTATGGATCTACAAACGGTATTTTCAAAGGACCACGTGTAAAGAGAAAACATACTTTTAAAGACGCATCTTTCATAAACAAGAAAGATTTTAGTAAACACACAAGTGTGTAAACACTTGTGTAACACTAAGTTTCGATAAGGAAATTGTTTTGTCAAATTTTACAAGAAGCTGTAAAGATGGAATTCCTTTAAAAACAAGGATTTTACGAAACCGGGATTGGTTTATAAAAGATCCACTAAAAATATTGGGATTTACTTCATAGTTTGGATAAATCACAAGTTCATGTAAATTTATGCGATTTATATATATTTTTTTGACTAGTTGATGCGTTGAATATTGTTTTGGTTAAATAAGAAAAATTGTTGATTTGATTTATAAAAGAAAATGATACGCTTGAAAGCGTGGCCACCTCCAGTTACAGAGGAAACTCTGGCGAAATTTTCCAAAAACCTAACACTTAGAAATATTTTCACCACAAATGTTAGAAATACATTTTCGACTTGTTTTCAAAACACAAGTTTAGCCACGACTTATTTACAAAATATCGGAGGTGGGATTTCACAAAATAAAACGTGATAAATATATGTATTTAGTAAATATATATTTTTCACAACGTCACTCGTGTAAATGTTTATGATTATTTTGTGGACTACGTAAATATTATTTTTTTTGAGTAAAAATAATATTACTAAGTATTATTTTGGGAGAATCATATGTATTAAAATATAATATTTTTGGGAAGAATATTTATATTTTGAAGTTAGAAATAAAATATATTAAGTGAGACTTAATAGTGTAATTCGAATGATTACGAACACGCATGTATTAAATCCCCCATCCTTGGGAAGGAGAATAATTACCAAGTATTTACAAAAATATAAACACGAAATAGTTGCCTAACTATTTCCCAAAAAAAAAACTTAAACCTTAAGCTAAGGTACGGCCGTCCGTCTAATAGAATTAGTACGTGTAGGTCGTCACACAGCTGCTTGAACAGGAGACATACTTGGTAGAGACGCACCACTGTGAGTTCATGTCCCCCTTTTCTCTTAACTGTTTTCAGTTTTATACTTCGGGGGTGAAATACATGTAACATACTGCTACGGACAATTACGAATGGTATGGTCAGCTAAGGAAGGAACTGTTAGGTTATGTGATTGGGTAGGTGAAATCTTAAGAACATTAGTCCTCGTAGTACGATCGAGGGATACAAGTGATAGGCCTATTTGAGCATAACAAACCCCACCCATGCGCCCTAAGGTTGGACCATGTGGTGACCTTGTCTTAACACCACCCATGCGCCCTCAGGTTGGACCATGTGGTGACCTTGTCCTATCCCCTCCCATGCGCCCGCAGGTTGGACCATGTGGTTACACATTAACTGATATGTTTCCTTATTTGCTTTCATACCAGAGTTTACAAAACATTCATACTTACAATGATTATAAAGGTTTATTCGCGCGCACATACTAAACACATGAACTCGCTCAACATTATTGTTGATTTTTCCAACTTACATGTATTTCAGGGAACTAAGGATTCTGGCACGGTATGCTACGTTTTCCCGCTGCATAAGAGTTTCGAGGTCATCCAAGTTTAGGGGATGTGACTTTTACCTGGACGAGTCACAATCCTTAAACTGCGCTTATTTCGTGTTGATGTTTGTGTCTTCCGAACAATGTGTTATGTTATCAGGTTGTAGTTTCCGTTGCATGTGTCAACGCCTTAAGTCAATGTTGTGTTACTTATGTTTTAAGACTTAAATCAATGGATGATCTTGCATGATTTTATTTTCATATAGCTTTGTTATGATTAAGCTATGGTATTAAGGAGTCACACCAATTTAACCACGCTTCCGCAAAGCCAGGGTGTGACAGAAACAATGTACTAAGTATGCACACAATGGACACACATAGCATGAAATGTAATGTAAAACAATGTCCTAAGTATGCACACAATGGACATACATAGCATGAAATGTAATGTAAAACAATGTACTAAGTATGCACACAATGGACATACATAGCATGAACACAATGAAATGATGTACTATAAATGTACTAATGAACATAGCAAGTATATGATGTGAAAACAGGAAAGCACGAAAGTAACAAGTAGGCACATGTGTTTCACCCCAAAATAGTTTGGAAAACAGTAAAAGAGGGGTCTATGTACTCACATAAACACCTTGAAAACATTTAAAAGAGGGGGTTCTATGTACTCACTTGAGATTGCTCAGAAGTCCTAAGATAACCACCAAGCAATGCTAGAGATCTCGGAATCAAACGGCACCTAATATAGGTAACTATGTTAATAAACCGGACCTAAATCGGAGGATCGGATAGAATGAGGGTTCGTAAACCAAACGAGTATGGAGTCTCGTGTCATATGGTTTAACAAAGCCTACATACTAAATGAAACCTAAAATAATTGCTTACGACCCATTACGACCCGTTTAGGTAGCTTATGCTACTTTAACGTGTCGTTCGCGTGAATCACGTTCGGACCGCCTAACTAGTCCTATGACAAGTAAAATATGCCTTAACATATCTAATATTGTTACCAAATCAGTTTAGATACCAAAAGTTATGTTACATATGCTTAAAATGAATTTTGGCGTAAAAAAGGCATTTTGGTAATTTACCTAAGGCATATAAACTACCTATCATACAACTACTTAAACGAAGCGACCATAAGGTATAACCTCGGAAGGTTATTCCCTATATACTATGGTCACCTAATGTGTCTGGTCGGATCCTAATGATCGACCAAATGGGTCGGGTTCGAAGGTATAAGCGATTTATTAGATCGCTTACCCTTACGACCCTAGACAACGTGGTAATCAGTAGGCATAGTCACAAGGGACTATAACCATCGTGATTACGCTCATGTTGCGAAGTTCAAACGAACTTCGCATTGACCATAAACTGGTCAATGCAGAAAGTCAAACAAAGTTTGACTTTCGGACTCGAAAAGCAATAAAAGAACGAAGGAACACTTACAAAGGGTCCCCGAATGCTAATCTTGATTCAAGTAGCTCAGGTATGAAACAAAGGTTTCAACTTAGAGCTTCTCAAATCAGATTCTTGTGAGGAATGAGTGAAGTTGAGGTGGGTATTTATAGATTTCGGTTCACCGTTAGGATCGTTTCTTGGAGAAGAGGGAATGATCACATCCCTGCACTTGTCGGAATGTTGTGGTAGCTCATTTTGCCCCCACCACAAGAGTTTGACACATGGCATTGGCCTTTGGAGGGTTTAAGGGCTGTTAACATGTGTTTAAATGGCTTTTGCTGATCAGAAGGGGCCTCGCGTGATGCCAAGGGGGCTAGGTGTGACGCTAAGGTCCCCCTGTTCAGCAACCAGTTTCTTAAGCTTCCAATTCAGTCCCCGTTGTGTATTAAGGCCATTTCCAACATGTTTAAGGCTCGTGAAGCCATTTTCAAGGCCCTAAAATGATGCCTAAACATTGTGGGCATGAAACATGCTAAAAAATATGTCGGATGTCAGTTCGTTTGGTCGTACGATCGCGATGTTTCGTTAATTACGACGGAATGCGCATAAGCGCGAAAAACGATCTAAATTGCGTGACGAATGGATTTTTATTATGCCAAACACTAAAATAAACTATTTTAGCGCTTACCTAAATTTTTGGATGTCCGGAGGTATTCAGAACGTAAGTTATGCGCGAAAATGCAAACTTGTGCACTTTTTGACGCTTTTAGTCCCTGAATGACCCAAAAGTTTATTTTAGCACACCGAACCCTTCAAAGCCTATTTCTAAGCTATGTAAAGGATATTTATGGTATGTTTAACTTATGGTCATGTTCCGGAATGTCTGTTACAGTTTAAATTGGCATACTTTCGCAGTTTGTCAAGTTTAGTCCCTTTAAGCGAATTAACTTGTTTTTGCCATACCAAAGCCTTTAAAACTTATTTCTAAGTTATGTAAAGGTTATTTAAGGTATTTCAAGTATATGTTGATGTTCCAGAGTATTTGTCGCATTAAACTGGTTACGTTTACGCACCAGTTTGCGTATAACTCTCCAGAAAGCGATATAGAGTTTGAAATTGAGCAAAAGTCAAAACATGAAAAATGTAAAACACAACCAAACAAACATTGGGATCAAATGACATTGTTTTATTGATAATTGAACTGTTCACAAAGATTACAAGCACAGATGTTACAGTCTCCCCTACTTGTGGAAATTTCGTCCCGAAATTTATTTAGAGGAAACTCGTGGGAAAAGATGCGGATATTTCGCCTTCATTTGATCTTCGCGTTCCCAAGTAAACTCGGGTCCACGTTTAGCTTCCCAGTGAACTTTGACCAAAGGAATGCGCTTGCGTTTGAGCCACTTGACTTCACGTTCCATGATTTCCACAGGCTTCTCAACAAATTTCAGTGTTTTATCAACACGAATTTCGTCAAGTGGTATGTGGAGGTTCTCATCAGCTAAACACCTCTTGAGATTGGATACGTGAAAGGTTGGATGAACATTTCCAAGTTCAGGAGGTAACTCAAGTCTGTAGGCTACCTTACCGATTCTTTCGACGATCTTGAATGGTCCAACGTATCTAGGTGCAAGTTTTCCTTTCTTGCCAAATCTGATCACACCTTTCCAAGGTGAGACCTTAAGTAATACTCGATCACCGACTTGAAATTCCAAGGGCTTGCGATTTGGGTCCGCGTAACTCTTTTGACGGCTTCTAGCTGTCTGAAGGTTATCACGAACTTTCTTAATCTTGTCAGTAGTCTCTAAAATGAGGGCTGGTCCAGTAAGCTGAGCCTCGCCGATCTCATTCTAGCAGACTGGTGAATGACATTTTCGATCATAGAGAGCCTCGAACGGAGCCATGTTGATGCTGGTGTGATAACTGTTGTTGTAGGAGAATTCAATCAACGGAAGATGTGAATCCCAACTACCACCAAAATCGATCACACAAGCTCTAAGCATATCCTCCAGAGTCTGGATTGTTCTTTCAGATTGACCATCTGTTTGCGGATGATAAGCTGTGCTCAGATTAAGTTGGGTCCCCATCGCAGATTGCATGGTTCTCCAAAAATGAGAAGTGAAACGAGCATCTCTGTCAGAAATGATGTTCAAAGGAACACCATGTCGAGCTACAATTTCATCCACATAGATTTTAGCAAGTTTGTCAGCAGAAAAATCCTCACGGATTGGCAAGAAATGCGCTGACTTAGTAAGACGATCAACGACTACCCAGATGGCATCATAACCTTTCTTTATGTGTGGAAGTTTGGTAACAAGATCCATAGTAATGTTTTCCCATTTCCAAACTGGGATCTCTGGTTGCACCAATAAACCCGAAGGACGCTGATGTTCAGCCTTAACCTTAAGACAAGTAAGGCATTTTGATACATATAAGGCAATGTCTTTCTTCATACCCGGCCACCAATAATGAATACGAAGATCCTTATACATCTTATCTGAGCCAGGATGAACAGAATAACGAGACTTATGGGCTTCATCCATAAGCAAGGTGCGAAGGTTATCTTGGCTTGGGACCCACAAACGGTCCATGAAGTAATACGATCCATTGTCCTTCAGTTCCAGAGCAGGTGTTATGTGATAGGGAAATTCCTTATCCATTAAACCTTGTGAAACACAAGATTGTTGGGCCTGAGAAATGCGGGCTTGGATATCGGATCGAGCTTGAATAATAGATTGAACATGAACACAATGAAGCTTAGTACGTTCCTTACGACTTAATGCATCGGCTACGACATTCGCTTTACCAGGATGGTAGCGAATTTCACAGTCAGAGTCGTTTAGAAGCTCGACCCAACGTCGTAGCCTCATGTTGAGTTCTTTCTGATTGAAGATATGTTGAAGACTTTTGTGGTCCGTGAAAACCACACATTTTGTACCGTACAAATAGTGTCTCCAGATCTTAAGAGCGAAGACAACTGCACCCAACTCAAGGTCATGAGTGGTGTAGTTTTTCTCGTGTATCTTCAACTACCTCGATGCATATGCTATGACTTTGTTCCTTTGCATCAGAACACAGCCAAGACCCAGTTTAGATGCATCGCAATAAACGACGAAATCATCATTGCCCTCAGGCAAAGTTAGAACAGGCACGTCACAAAGTTTCTGCTTCAGGTGTTGAAAAGCTTCCTCTTGTTTGAATCCCCAATCAAAGGGTTTGTTCTTCTGAGTTAGAGCAGTTAGAGGAACTGCAATCTTTGAGAAAGTTTCAATGAAGCGGCGATAATAACCCGCAAGACCAAGAAAAGAACGAACTTCAAATTTTCAATGAAGCGGCGATAATAACCCGCAAGACCAAGAAAAGAACGAACTTCAGTAGGAGTAGTAGGCGTATCCCAATCCTTGATCGCACTGATCTTGGAGGGATCTACATGAATACCTCGTTCGTTGACAATATGTCCTAAGAATTGAACTTCTTTAAGCCAGAATTCACACTTGGAGAATTTGGCGAAAAGTTGCTCTTTCTTTAGGAGTTCCAGAGTAAGACGAAGATGTTGCTCGTGATCAGCTCGCGTCTTAGAGTAAATCAAGATGTCGTCAATAAAAACAATGACGAACAGATCTAAATAAGGCTTGCAGACCCTATTCATTAAGTCCATGAAAACAGCAGGAGCATTAGTCAAACCGAATGGCATGACTGTGAACTCATAATGCCCATAACGAGTGCGGAAAGCTGTCTTGGGAATATCTTCTTCATGCACACGAAGTTGATGATACCCGGAACGCAGATCAATCTTCTACATACCCTGTAACTGATCAAAGAGGTCGTCTATGCGCGGTAGGGGATATCGATTCTTGATGGTAAGCTTGTTAAGCTCACGATAATCGATGCACATCCTAAAGGATCCATCCTTCTTCTTGACAAAAAGAACGGGAGCACCCCAAGGTGAAAAGCTAGGACGTATAAAACCTTTGTCAGAGAGCTCCTGAAGCTGCTTAGACAACTCTTGCATCTCAGATGGTGCAAGACGATATGGAGCTCTGGCAATGGGATTTGCACCGGGTACGAGATCAATGCGGAACTCGACTTGGCGTGCTGGGGGTAGACCAGGTAACTCTTCAGGGAAAACTTCAGAATAATCCCGAACGACAGGAATATCTAAAATAGACTTACCCTTGCCTTTATCTACTGTAACATGTGCTAAGAAGGCCACATAGTTCTTTCGCAGATACTTCCGAGCTTTAAAATAAGACATGAGCTTGAGACCACCAGACGGTTTCTCACCTTGAACCTGTAGGATCTCGCCCGTCGAAAGCGGCACACGAACGATCTTCTCGAAACAAACTACCTCTGCGCGATGCTTGGCTAACCAATCCATACCCACAATAACGTCGAAGCTTCCAAGATGCATAGGCGTGAGGTCGATAGGAAAAAGATGGTCGTTAAGGTTCAACTGGCAGTTGCGAAGAACAGAATCAAGAACAATGGGTTCACCATTAGCAACCTCTACTGTCAAAGATAAAGACACAAAACTCTTATCGGCACCCGAATCAAAGAGAACAGGTGCAGGCTGATTATTAATAAAGAACGTACCGTTCACCACTTCGTTGTCTGCTTGTGCCTCTTGAGCATAAATGTTGAAGACTCGACCTCGAGCCTGAGCTTGATTCTGATTTGGATTCTGATTCTGGTTGGCTAGCATTGGGCACCGGTTTCTGTAGTGGGTCAGATCCCCACAGTTATAACAAGCACCTGGTGGGTAGTGTGGTCGTACAGCTTGACCCTGTTGCTGAGCAGGAGGCTGAGCAACTTGTTGAGCCGGGTTCTGAACTGCCTGATTCTGAGCAAACCGACAAACATTGGCAAGATGACCCGACTTACCATAGTTATTACAGAAACGGCACTGATGTTGCGGCTGATGGTGACTGTTGCATCTATTGCACAAAGGTGCATTCCCTGAATAGGGCTTCTTCGCTGGAGGCTGTGCGGGTTGGTTGGGAGCTGCCTGGTTAGCTTGGGCAGTGACAGCATAGTTTTGGGAAGCCTTACGCTTCCTTGCCCTTTTCGATGAACCAGAATCCTTTCCATTCTTGTTTTGACCTTTCTTGCTATCTTCCTTGTCAGACGACTGTTTCTTGCCCTTGTCACCCTTCCTGTGTAACTTATTCTTCCGAATCTGCGACTCAGTCAATGTCGCTGCTAACTCGATAGCCTGACGGAGTGTGGCAGGGTTACTACCAGTAATGATGTCTTGCACTGAGTCAGGTAGGCCGTCGATGTACCTTTCGATAGCCTTGTCAAGTGGGGTAACCATTGTTGGGCAAAGCAGACTCAACTCCTCAAATCTATTAGTATATGCCCTGTGCTTGCCACTGTCTTGTTTCAAGTCATCGAACTCTCTCTCCAACGCTCGCTGTTCATGACGAGGATAGAACTCCCTCATCATAAGGGCCCTGAGTTCAGCACATGTCTGTGCTAGAGCAACTTCTGCACCACGGTCTCTCATAACCCCGTTCCACCATGTGAGAGCCCTCTTCTGAAACACACTCAAAGAAAACTCAAACTTGCGATAGTCAGGGCACTGCACGTGGGGGAAAGTATTCTCAATGCTCTCGAACCATTGAAGAAGCCCAGTCGCTCCTTCAGAACCACTAAACTTGAGTGGTTTAGCCGAGTTAAAATCTTTGTATTTGCATGGAGCATTGTTGTTGTTGTTGCTTGGTTCCATTGAGCAAAGAGGTTTGGGAATTGAGCAGCCATCTGCTGCGCAATGATTTCTGCCAGTTCGGAAGTCGCTATCTGGTTTTCGCGTCGAGGAGGCATTCTAAAAGAGGAAACATGAAAGGAAACGAGTGAGATGATTGGATGAAGAGAATGAGATGAAACAAAATCAACAATAGCAAAGATGGTGGTCATTTGTTCGCATCACTTAGCAAACAAACGACATACAGTGACTAATCAAAGTAAATGGGTCAAAAATAATGTATCACGAAGACATGCTCGCCTATAAGTGAACACTCACCCCAAGAGTTCCCAGGTAAGAGTGACTGGTCCGATTATGTGGATTTATACGAACACTCTAGCCTTAGACAAAAAACCCAGGGTACAAGTATTCACTCTTCCAGTTTGCACGTGTTCACACTATTTAGAACCCAAAACTTTGACGAGATTTTGAAAATTTGAAGGCACAAGGCCAAAAACCAAACTGGAAGGGTTCAAAACCATATAACAGAGGGTTCAAAACCTTACAATAAATCATTCAAAAATAGGAGATTGTTTTTCAAAAATCGTTTCGGAAAATTTGGTTTTTTTTTTTTTTGATAATCACCTAAGGATAGGTGATGTGCATGTTTTAAGATCTAAACACAAGATAACTTGTGTTAGGGTCCTAGAAAGGTTATAGTCTAGGTCAAAGAATTACTAATAACCTAATTCCCTATAACCATTGGCTCTGATACCAACTCTTCTGTCACACCCTGACCACGTGTAACATACAAAACGTGGCGGAAACGTCGGGGAGTGTTGTAACAGAATTAATTGTTTCATAACCATGGCATACAAAGTTGTATTTTTATTTATCAACATAAGAGTTACATTGTCTTAAACAGGAAGTAAAGAGTTCATAACATAGTTAAACTAAGTCTATCTTCATTTTAAGTCTCTAAGGCACAGGTCCGCCCTAGTGTCACGATCATCATCCTACGCAACAGCTCCTGAAAACACATGTAAAAATAGGTACGTCAGCATAAAAATTCCTGTGAGATACATAGGATTTGTGAAAAGAGGATTCATGACTTATAAGTTTAGAAAAAAGTTGTTTAACAAAAGTCAGTCATGAACCTTGTAAATTGTTTTGTTTTGTAAATCATTCAAAAAGCGATGATATGTATAAATAAGAGAATAATGTAAGGTTAAATGAATAACCAAGTAAAATGAGTTTGTATAAGATAAGTTGTTTTGTAAATCAATGTCTTGGGAAAATAAGTTGTTTATGTAAAATGTAATATGTAAAATATTGAAATGATCTAAGTAACGCTACGACATGTAATGTCATACAAACACTTATATATAGGAAGAACCAGCGGCGTATCCACCATGCTTGTATCATATTACACACGCCTCGTTACTCAAATCACTTACTCAAATCAACCACCAATGTAAATTGTTTATGTATAAATGAATTGTCATGTGTTAATGTGTAAACCATATCGAAATGTCTATGTCCAATGTAAACCACTAAATGTGTATATAAATGTCAAAATGTTTATGTTTAATGTAGATCATGTAACGTGCACCCAAAAATATCATGTATGGTAAGTGAAATATATCAACTAAACCATATGTAAATGCACAAAAACAAGGTATTGAAGTAAAACATGGTTTAAATCAAAGTTATGTTTTGTGGAACAAATGCATGCTATACTGATACAAACATTTATGCGGTATTGTGAAAATGCATACATCCAAGCCTTGAGACTGTGGCGATAAACCCTTAAACAAATTAAAGGTTTATCTAAGTTATGTGTATCGAATTCGGTCATTCCTTTCATCCAAACCTACCCAGGATGTCCGGAACAGGAGTTGTCAATTCCTATGGTACCACTACCTACTAACGAACGGCGTAGCTAATGTTAATGAATGTATTGTTCCATTTTAAACAACCCAAATATCATACCAAAATGTAAGCATGTGATGAAAACAACTGTACTAAGTATGCACACAATGGGCATACATAGCATGAAATGTAATGTGAAACAATGTACTAAGTATGCACACAATGGACATACATAGCATGAAATGTAATGTAAAACAATGTACTAAGTATGCACACAATGGACATACATAGCATGAAATGTAATGTAAAACAATGTACTAAGTATGCACACAATGGACATACATAGCATGAACACAATGAAATCATGTACTATAAATGTACTAATGAAAATAGCAAGTATATGATGTGAAAACAGGAAAGCACGAAAGTAACAAGTAGGCACATGTGTTTCACCCCAAAACAGTTTGGAAAACAGTAAAAGAGGGGTCTATGTACTCACATAAACACCTTGAAAACATTTAAAAGAGGGGGTTCTATGTACTCACTTGAGATTGCTCAGAAGTCCTAAGATAACCACCAAGCAATGCTAGAGATCTCGGAATCAAACGACACCTAATATAGGTAACTATGTTAATAAACCGGACCTAAATCGGAGGATCGGATAGAATGAGGGTTCGTAAACCAAACGAGTATGGAGTCTCGTGTCATATGGTTTAACAAAGCCTACATACTAAATGAAACCTAACATAATTGCTTACGACCCATTACGACCCGTTTAGGTAGCTTATGCTACTTTAACGCGTCGTTCGCGTGAATCGCGTTCTGTCACACCCTGACCACGTAAAGCAACCAAACGTGGCGGAAACGTCGGGGAGTGTTGTAACAGAATTATTGTTTCATAACCATGGCATAAATAAATTCTGTTTTATTGAATAAATGAACTCATTGTTTTAGTACAATAAAAAAGTACAACTATGATCTTCCAAGTTTTAAAGTTGCTAAGGCACGAGTCCATCCTATATGTAGCATGTATCAATCAATCATTGCAAAGCAGTACCTGAAACATGTGTAAAAATAGGTACGTCAGCATAAAAATGCCTGTGAGATACATAGGTTTTGTGAAATAAGATTCATGACTTATGTTTAAGAAAATGTTTAGTCATAAACCTTGTAATTTGATTTGTCTTGTAAATCATTTGAAAAACGATAAGATCAGATGATATGTATAAATAAATGTAAGGTTAAATGAATAACCTTGTAAAATGAGTTTGTATATGATAAGTTGTTTGTAAAACAATGTCTTGTGAAAAGTATGTTATTTGTATAAAATGTTATATGTCTCAAATTGAAATGATTCAAATAACGCTACGACATATAATACCATACAAACACTTATATATAGGAAGTACCAGCGGCGTATCCACCATGCTTGTATCATATTACACACGCCTCGTTACTTAATCACTTACTCAAACCAAACCAAACAATGTAAGATGTCTATGTTTAAACCAATTGCTAAACGTAATAAATAATATGTCAAAATGTTTATGTCAAGATGTAAGACATGTAGTGTATAACTAATGTCAATAATGTTTATGTGTCCAATGTAAATCATGTAATGTGTAACCAATGTGATTTGTATAAATAAATGTAAGATTAAACAAATAACCTTATAGTAGCATATTAAAAGTATACTTTGGATTTGTAAGTAACATATTAAACTATGTTTTGGTTTCATAAATAACATATCAAAATATGCTTTAGATGTGATAAATAACATATTAAACTATGTTTTGGTTTTGTAAATAACATATCAAAATATGCTTTGGATGATTAACAAAATATATGTTGGTTTTGTACAATACCACACATGAGAGTATATCAAACTATACTTTAATAGTGTGATTTGAGAATTCATTCAGACCTGGTGCATCAAAATACACCTTTGAGACTATAGAAATACCACAAAGGCAATCCCTATTTGGATGGAGCAACAAATTGGTTTCAGACATTCCATGACAACAGGAATGGGGTGTCAAATCCTATAGCGCTATATCATACTAACAATCGGTCTGGTGAACATAAAATAAGTACAATTCAACATTTTTTTTTATTTTATGTTCTTTGAGAAATCAATGCTTAAATCATAGATAGTCATTTAGTTTGTCAAATGATAAGTAATAACATGTATAATCAATTATACTTTGAAATCATGAAAGTAACAGATAGGTACACATGCTTTACCCCAAAACGGTTTGAAAACGGTAAAAGAAGGGAACTATGTACTCACTTGAGAGTGCTTAGGAGTCCTTGTATATCAACCAAACAATGCTAGAGATCACAGATATCAAACGGCACCTAATATAGGTAACTATGTTAATAAACCGGACCTAAATCGGAGGATTTAGATAGAATGAGGGTTCGTAAACCAAACGAGTATAGGGACTCGTGTCATATGGTTTAACAAAGCCTACATACTAAATGAAACCTATCCTATGTGTTTTCGACCCATCGCGACCCATTAAGGTAGCTTATGCTACTTTAACGCGTTGTGCGCGCAAAAGCGCACTCGGACCGCCTAACTAGTCCTATGACAAGTGTTATATGCCTAAACATGTTACATAATCAGTTATGTGACAAACGTTTAGGTTACATATGCTTAATTACCAATTATACATGAAAAGGGTATTCTGGTAATTTACCTAAGGCATATAAACTACCTATCATACAACTACTTAAACGATGTGACCATAAGGTATAACCTTGGAAGGTTATTCCCTACACTATGGTCACCTAATGTATTTGGTCGGATCCTAATGATCGACCAAACTGGGTCGGGTTCGAAGGTATAAGCGATTTATTAGATCGCTTACCCTACGACCCTAGACAACGTGGTAATCAGTAGGCATAGTCCCAAGGGACTATAACCATCGTGATTACAATCACGTTGCGAAGTTCAAATGAACTTCGCATTGACCATAAGCTGGTCAACGCTGAAAGTCAAACAAAGTTTGACTTTCTGACTCTAAAGCAATAAAATAAGGAAAAGAACGAAAGAATACTTACGAAGGGTCCCCGAATGCTAATCTCGATTCAAAAATCTCAGGTATGAAACAAATGTTTCAACTTAGAGTTTCTCAAATCAAAATTCTTGTGATTTTAACAATGAAAGGCATGGGGTATTTATAGTAAAAGGTCCACCGTTAGGATCGTTTGTCGAATATCGTGCCTTAATCGCATCCGTACATGTGTCGGAACCTTATGGTGGTTAAAATTGATCCTTATCAACTGACTAGGCATGTGTGGATATGTGGTTGTGAATTAAACATGTGCAAACAGGCTGTTTAAAAACACTGAACCTGGTCTGGACTAGGCTAGCGCACCGTTACATTGAGAGTGTAGAGGTGCGCTAGGCCTTAGTTTGGCAGATTTACACTTTTGGTCCCTGTCATGCATTTAGCCCATTTTCGACACGTTTAAGGCCCGTTAACCCCATTTCAAAGCTCTAAAATGAAGTTAAAGTATAGGGAACTTAAAATGTGTTTAAAAATATCTCAGATGTCGGTTCGTTTAGCCGTACGGTTGCGATGTTCGGTTAATTACGACGGAATGCGCACAAGCGCGAAAAACGATCCAAATGACGCGACGAATGGATTTTTCTTATGCCAAACACTAAAATAAAATATTTTAGTGATTACATAAATTTTTGGATGTCCGGAAGTATTCAGAACGTAAGTTATGCGCGAAAATGCAAACTTGTGCACTTTTTTGACACTTTTAGTCCCTGAATGACCCAAAAGTTTATTTTAGCACACCGAACCCCTCAAAGCCTATTTCTAAGCTATATAAAGGATATTTAAGGTATGTTTAACTTATGGTCATGTTCCAGAATGTCTGTTACAGTTCAAATTGACATACTTTCGCAGTTTGTCAAGTTTAGTCCCTGTAAGCGAATAAACTTGTTTTTGCCATACCAAAGCCTTCAAAACTTATTTCTAAGTTATGTAAAGGTTATTTAAGGTATGTTAAGCCTATTTCACTATTACGGAGTGTTCATTGGATTAAACTGGTTATATTTACGCATCAGAGCGCGTATAACCTTCCAGAAAGCGATTTAAAGCTTAAAATCGAACAAGAGTTGATAAGTGCAAATGATACACATATTTTTACAAATCCCAAGTATGAAATACAATATTTCATTGGTTTGGCATTTGTTTGATGGTTGAAGTGACACAGGTGTCACAGTTTCCCCTACTTTAGGAAATTTCGTCCCGAAATTTAATTTTAGAGGAAACTTGTGAAGACAGCTGTGATGATTTCGCCTTCTAATAGATCCATTGAACCCTTAAGTAATAATCTGGGCCATTTTAGAACTCTTAGCGAATTTGTTACCCTCAAAGTGAATTGCTTGTAATAGTAAAACATGGAATTTTGAACTACGGACAGAAGAACGTTTCTTATGAAAACTTATCATAGGAAACTTGTGTGTGCTTGAAATCAGAATTGGGGAGTGTAAGAATAAATGACATCGGTCAAAGTCCGAGACTTCTCCCGTATCATTATTCTCATCACTTTAGGTCTTAACACATGACAAAACTTCTTGTGGTTTCTGTGCACTGACTTCCATAATTATGTAGGCCTCCATAATTACGTAATCCCTTGCACAGTCCGCACAGTTCATTTCATAATGTGTAGTGGAAAAATCAACTGAATAAACATGAAGCGACTTGACTAGATCACCAAAGGATCTTTTCAACTAGATCAGCGAACGATCTTTTTAACTAGATCAACGCATGATCTTCTTAACTAGACCGTCGTACGATCTTCTTGAATAGACCACTTAAGGGATCTAATTATAGAATAGTACTTTAAAATCCAAGGGACTTGACTACAACGTAGAAGTCCATTAAGGATTTAAGATAGTAACTTTGGATATCCTATTATGAATCTCTCGTATGAGATATGAAAGATTTTACGAGGATTTGGATGGATCACATACAACCACAAACATGTAAGAAAACACATAAGCACAAAAATTAGGTAACTTGATTCTTTAATTTGTTGTCTTTGAGCATGGATAATTAAAGCACATCAGGAATCCAATCCATGGATTTCATTTGGCACTTTAAGTATTTTCAAGGATCCATCTATAAAGATAGAAGGATTTTCAATAAGAGTTTGGCTTTGTTTCTTAAAAGAAACGAGTGTATAAGATTCTTGGGGAGATCACAAGTGATCATAAAATGACAGAACCATACGAGTAGTTTGTCTTTGGGTTGACATCATAAGGTTGTATCAAACATTCACACAATTGTATCAGTTTTGCAAAAATAAAAACGATGACTTTTTATTTATATAACAACTGACTTGTCTTTAAACGTCAAAGATAACAACCAAGGGAAATAACAAAACACTAGTTGTTCATTGCCGCATCATTGTTCATGTTTGCCTCATTGATGTTAAACACTCGTCCACGTGCTGGAGGTATGTTAACAAGTCTTGGGCAATTGTTCCTGTAGTGGGTAAGGTCACCACAGTTATAACATGACCCCGGAGGGAACCGTGCTTGAACAGCAGCAGGGTTTGCAGCAGCTTGATTTGCATAACGACAAACATTGATCAAATGTCCCAACCGCCCACAGTGGGTACATTTGTGACACTGCTCTTGCGCTAGATGATGACGGTTGCACTTGTTGCACAAAGGTGCAGTACCAACATAGTTTTGCCTTTTGCGAGGTTGTGCTGGTTGGTTTGGTGCAACCTGTTTGTCTTGAGCAGTTACAGCGCAGTTCTGAGAGGCTTTGCGCTTCTTCTTCTTGGATGTCTCAGCATTTTCTTCCTTTGGTTCCACATGAGCAGTCTTGTCAGATGGTCTTGGGTCCCCCTTCCGAAACAGCTTTTTCTTTCTGATGTGGGATTCAGTTAGGGTGGCAGACAGTTCAATGGCTTGTCTGACAGTAGTAGGGTTACTGCCAGTAACAATATCCTGAACTAGGTCAGGAAGACCATCAGTATATTTCTCGATCGCCTTATCCACAGGAGTAACCATAGCAGGACACAACAGGCTCAATTCTTCAAAACGGTCAGTATAGGCTCGATGTTCACCACTGTCTTGCTTCAAATCATCAAACTCCCTCTCCAAAGCTCGCAATTCATGACGAGGGCAAAACTCCTTCATCATAAGAGCCCTAAGCTCAGCCCCAAGTCTGTGCTAATGCAACCTCAGCACCGCGGTCTCTCATCACCCCGTTCCACCATGTGAGAGCCCTCTTCTGAAACACACTTGAAGAAAACTCGACCTTGCGATTTTCAGGACACTGAACATGACGGAAGGTATTCTCAATGCTCACGAACCATTGAAGAAGCCCAGTTGCTCCCTCAGAACCACTAAACTTGAGCGGTTTGGCTGAGTTGAAACTCTTGAAATTGCATGAAGCATTGTTATTGTTGATGGCTTGCATCATTTGAGCATAAAGATTTGGGAAGGCAACAGCCATTTGCTGCGCAATGATTTCCGCTAGTTCGGCATTCGCCATCTGATTATCACGTCGAGGAGGCATTCTAAAAGAGGAAACATGAAAGGAAACGAGTGAGAGAATTAGACGAAAAGAATGAGATGAAACAAATCTGATGAAAGCAAGGATGGTGGTCATTTGTTCGCATTACAAAGCAAACAAACTACACACAGTGACTAATCAAAGTAAATGGGTCAAAAATAATGTATCGCGAAGACATGCTCGCCTATAAGTGAACACTCATCCCAAGAATTCCCAGGTAAGCACAACTGGTCTCGCGTCTGATGAGATATATACGAAGTGCTTGCCTAGACAGAAAACCCAGAATACAGGCATTCACCCTTCCAGTTTGCACGTGTTCACATTATTTAAAACCCAAAACCTTGACGAGATTTTGAAAACTCAAAGGGGTTCAAAACCTTATAACAGAGGGTTCAAAACCTAGTAATCAATCATCCTAGAACAGATGATTAGTTTTCAAAGCAGTTTTGAAATTTATGTTCTTGTTGTGGTCGTCGCCTAAGGATAGGTGACGGTATTGTTTTATGACTAAACGCAAGTAAACTCGCGTTAGGGTCCTAAGAAGGTTATAGACGAGGTCAAAGCATTACTAATAACCTAATTCCCTATAACCATTGGCTCTGATACCAACTTTTCTGTCACACCCCCACCACGTAAAGCAACCAAACGTGGCGGAAATGTCGGGGAGGGTTGTAACAGAATTATTGTTTCATAACCATGGCATAAATAAATTCTGTTTTATTGAATAAATGAACTCATTGTTTTAGTACAATAAAAAAGTACAACTATGATCTTCCAAGTTTTAAAGTTGCTAAGGCACGAATCCATCCTATATGTAGCATGTATCAATCAATCATTGCAAAGCAGTACCTGAAACATGTGTAAAAATAGGTACGTCAGCATAAAAATGCCTGTGAGATACATAGGTTTTGTGAAATAAGATTCATGACTTATGTTTAAGAAAATGTTTAGTCATAAACCTTGTAATTTGATTTGTCTTGTAAATCATTTGAAAAACGATAAGATCAGATGATATGTATAAATAAATGTAAGGTTAAATGAATAACCTTGTAAAATGAGTTTGTATATGATAAGTTGTTTGTAAAACAATGTCTTGTGAAAAGTATGTTATTTGTATAAAATGTTATATGTCTCAAATTGAAATGATTCAAATAACGCTACGACATATAATACCATACAAACACTTATATATAGGAAGTACCAGCGACGTATCCACCATGCTTGTATCATATTACACACGCCTCGTTACTTAATCACTTACTCAAACCAAACCAAACAATGTAAGATGTCTATGTTTAAACCAATTGCTAAACGTAATAAATAATATGTCAAAATGTTTATGTCAAGATGTAAGACATGTAGTGTATAACTAATGTCAATAATGTTTATGTGTCCAATGTAAATCATGTAATGTGTAACCAATGTGATTTGTATAAATAAATGTAAGATTAAACAAATAACCTTATAGTAGCATATTAAAAGTATACTTTGGATTTGTAAGTAACATATTAAACTGTGTTTTGGTTTCATAAATAACATATCAAAATATGCTTTAGATGTGATAAATAACATATTAAACTATGTTTTGGTTTTGTAAATAACATATCAAAATATGCTTTGGATGATTAACAAAATATATGTTGGTTTTGTACAATACCACACATGAGAGTATATCAAACTATACTTTAATAGTGTGATTTGAGAATTCATTCAGACCTGGTGCATCAAAATACACCTTTGAGACTATAGAAATACCACAAAGGCAATCCCTATTTGGATGGAGCAACAAATTGGTTTCAGACATTCCATGACAACAGGAATGGGGTGTCAAATCCTATAGCGCTATATCATACTAACAATCGGTCTGGTGAACATAAAATAAGTACAATTCAACATTTTTTTTTATTTTATGTTCTTTGAGAAATCAATGCTTAAATCATAGATAGTCATTTAGTTTGTCAAATGATAAGTAATAACATGTATAATCAATTATACTTTGAAATCATGAAAGTAACAGATAGGTACACATGCTTCACCCCAAAACGGTTTGAAAACGGTAAAAGAGGGGAACTATGTACTCACTTGAGAGTGCTTAGGAGTCCTTGTATATCAACCAAACAATGCTAGAGATCACGGATATCAAACGGCACCTAATATAGGTAACTATGTTAATAAACCAGACCTAAATCGGAGGATTTAGATAGAATGAGGGTTCGTAAACCAAACGAGTATAGGGACTCGTGTCATATGGTTTAACAAAGCCTACATACTAAATGAAACCTATCCTATGTGTTTTCGACCCATCGCGACCCATTAAGGTAGCTTATGCTACTTTAACGCGTTGTGCGCGCAAAAGCGCACTCGGACCGCCTAACTAGTCCTATGACAAGTGTTATATGCCTAAACATGTTACATAATCAGTTATGTGACAAACGTTTAGGTTACATATGCTTAATTACCAATTATACATGAAAAGGGTATTCTGGTAATTTACCTAAGGCATATAAACTACCTATCATACAACTACTTAAACGATGTGACCATAAGGTATAACCTTGGAAGGTTATTCCCTACACTTGCAACTAAATGGTAAATATAAGTTAGTTTCCAAGTAACTAGATTATATATGTTTGTTATATGATTTTTAGTGGGTGTTATGGTAAACGGGGACCATGACTAGTCAAAAATAATAAAACAATGTGTTTGACAAAATTTAGTGTCCCGGGTAATGTCCGGTTGTCCGGTTAGATACCGTTCTGTTGAAGTGTTTAATTATGCCGTAATGTGTCTTTTATATATATTTTTGTAACACAATTTATTCCCGGCACTTAGGAAAGCATATAGGACCATTCTACTATATTTTTGCACTTTACTAGCATATTACAATGCTGAATTTTATTAATAAATGCAGAATTATGCATTTAAAGTGTGTTTTAGGTACTTCCCGGCACTTTAACTATCACCTAGTGACGCAGTTTTATGGTCCTCACTTCCCTACACTCCATACTAGTGTAGTACTCTGTCCCTGGCTCATACTGGCCTCAATAACATTGTCTGTCTATGTGCTGGCATTGTCAGCGTGTTTCTGAATTATCTGTTCAGTGTGCTAACTGTGCTTTGTGCATCAAGTATGTCACTAATGTTTGTGTGTAATAAATGGAGTGACTGTATGCAGTATTATGCATATGTATGTGTGATGCATAATTCAATAATCAGTTTAAGTTGTCAGTTGTAATCAAGCACAGTCATTAAGAACATAATTAAAGTTAATTAATTGTACAGTACCTGTAATTGTGAGGGTGGTCACATTTTCCCCCGTTAAGAAAATATCGTCCCGAAATTTTAGGTTCTGCCTCTTGTTGCAGGGGTCTTGGGGAATAAATGTGGCTACTTGGCCTTCATACGATCCTCACGTTCCCATGTGAATTCCGGGCCATGTCGTTGTCACACCCTGGCTTTGCGGAAGCGTGGTTATTTTGGTGTGACTTCTTAATACCATAGCTTAACCATAACAAAGCTATATGAAATAAAACCATGCAAGATCATCCATAGATTTAAGTTTTAAAACCGAAGTAACATAACATTGTCTTAGGGACTTACAACATCATAACATAAAACATTGTTTTGAAAGACATAAACATCAACATGAATAAAACGCAGTTCAAGATTTGTGACTCGTCCAGGAAAAAGTCACATTTCCTAAACTGGGATGACCTCGGAACCCATATGCAGCGGGAAAACATAACATACCGCGCCAGATCTTTAGTTCCCTGAAATACATGTAAGTTGAAAAATCAACAATAATGTTGAGCGAGTTCATGTGTAAGTGAGTATGTAAAACACTTGTAAGTATAAAAATCCCTGGTATGTAGCAAATAAGGAAAAAGAGATCACCAATGGCTTGCAAGACCATTGATATGTGATGTGTGCGTATATATACATAATTTTGCAATGAATTTACACACGATTTGGTTTTAAATTTATAAAAGTGATTATTACTTTTACATCAAAACACACACGAAAGAGGCAAGTGTACCCCGTCATATATGTAGTAAAGTATATGTAAGAACCAAGTATCGATCCAAGGAAATGGGCGGAGAAATAATACTAGACCTTTGTCACTAAATTACCGGTAAAAAGATAAGTTTTGTTTGATTTAAACTAAACTAAAGTAAGCATAACCAAATACATAATAAAAACATAATAGATAGTAGATAAAAAGCCTTGCTAAATACACAACCACAGCATGTCAACTAAGTCAGTTTTGGCACTAGAAGCATTCGGTCAATTTTCCAATTTAAGACAATTAGTATCCCTTTCGGGAATCCTAACATGACAATCATTCGGAAAGCTAAAACGATAAACACACTTTAACCACCTAAAATTGTTCTTTAACGTGCAATTGATAAATGTCTATGAAAATCTCTTAAAAATAAGTTAGTCATCCGTTAGGAGTTTGCTAACCGCACTTAACAAGGAAAGCGACACCGATAAACACAATGCAACCACCAACTGTCAAGCATAAACTAGATTAAAGCACAACCGAGTTCATTTTACAAATCTTGCACAATAATTCACTAAGATAGCAATTTTCGCCTAAACTACTAACTAAGCTAACAAATCATGGCAGGAATTTATAACGACACCATCTAACCCGTTTAGGTCCTTACGTGACGGCAAGCTCTCTTGATTAACAAAAATTACATTTTATTAAATCACTAACCATTTCTAGTATCATGATGCATACATTTAAACCAAGTTAAACTAGTTAACCAAATTCAAAGTTTACTAATACAAGATTAATTAAGCTTCATTTTTCAACTATCTTAACTAACCAAGCACTAATCATCCAACACAATTACTTATAATCAAGAATTCAATATCAATAACAAGGTTGCAAACTAATCATCAAAGATAATCATAGAAAATACTTCAAAATGTCATTACAAACAAAGCTTAACATACTAATGGCAATAATCTAGCAAGGGATTGTTGTGTTTTTGCCCAAAGGCTACAATAATACATAAACAATAATATAAGTACTTGAAAGATTAACAAAAACATGGAAAGATTAGAAAATCAAACCATAAACAAGTACTAGACTAAGGATCCGGGTAGTAATCGAGCTAAACGGGACAATGTGGCTTGATTCCGGGTGAAAGCTAATGCCTCCGGAGCCTGAAATTTGCCTGTGAAGCTCTCCAAAAATCCAGAATATCGAGCAGAAGGTTTCTGTTCTGTTTTTATACTTTTTGCTGTTGCACGGTCGTTCTCCATATGGCACGACCATGCACTTTATGCAATTATTGGGGATGGGTCACCATACTGCATACGTCATTAGATCGTTGACCAGATTCGAAATGGCACGACCGTTCTTCGTGTGGAACGGTCGTTCAGTTTCGGGTTATTTGTTGCACGCCGAGTCGCACCGGTCGTTCATCACCGAGACTCTGTTGGTTCATCGGATACGCACGGTCGTTCCTCAGATGGAACGACCGTTCTTCACCGAGCCGCTTGTTTTCCTAGAACGCCCAGTCGCACCTCTCGTTCATCACCGAGCTGATCAGCTTTGTCAGAGATGCACGACCGTGCATCAGGTGGAACGGTCGTTCCACATGCCCAGTTCAGAATCCTTAACAGAAAGTCCGCAGCTTCGTCGTTTTTTCCGGAAAGTCCTCGTTTTTGCTATCATCTTGTCTGGTATGCTGTTTTAGGCCTGTAAACATAAATGTAGATAAATAAGTATCCGAATGACGGTTTTACGGCCAAAAACGCATAAAATAGGGGTAAAACGGGGAACTAAAATATGTGTAAATTAACGAATATCAAATCTCCCCACACTTGAACCTTGCTTGTCCTCAAGCAAGCTAAACTAAAAAGCAATAAAAGATATAAACAAACAAGAACGAAAATTTACACACTATTTTATTGAAAACTAATATAAACGGTTAGCCGGTTTGTCGAAAGACAACATCAAAAGATTCAAACCTAACAAGCATATGCAATTTAAAAAGCGACAACCAAAAAGCCGTGACAAAACATTTAATTGACTCACATGTTAATCTTCACACAACTCACAATGTTCACACACACTCGGTTTTATTTATGAAACATACATAAAATGTGTACGTGTAAACACTCAATGCCTAGTCAATGAAATGCGCAATAACATAAGCTTGTCATAAGATCTCGTCTCCACCAACTAACATGCGAATAAGTGTAAATCAAGAGGTCTTTACGGGTTATAACGTTAGGCTTGGGCGAAGGGTATGGAAGTGGACATTTAAAATGGCGAAAATGGTTAAAACTCGGTAGTAGCGTTTAACTAGCAACAAAATAGTACAACTATACATACAACCGCCTTAAAAAGGCGACTAAAGCGCAATCGAGCTTATCGACGAAATTTTTAACATTTAAGCATTCAAAATTGCTCGATTTCTATCAAATTAACCCTATTTTAGGGTGTTTTATTTTCTGTTTTTTTTTTTTTTTTTTTGCAACATATAAACTATAGAATGAAATATAAACAATAATAAGCTACTTAAACTATTATTTTAACCGAGTTTCAACACTAAAAAGGGTTTAAAACATACAAAGGCTAAATTTGGTTAAGTGGGCGATAATGTGGGTAAACAAAGGTGAACGGGAAGGCTCGACAAGGTTAATCCTAAAGGGTAATACAAGGTGAACGGGAAGCATAACACAAAGAACAAGGTACACAACAAAGGGTAATCTAAGTGCCTCTATCACTTTTACACAAATCCGCACGTTTATGGTCTTAACAAGCATACTAGTGACAAGTTCTAAATTACACATAACATCCGGCTCACTCCTATATCCGTAATGAACAAATATATAACAATCTAGGCTCAAATATGCTCACGTAACGGAAGGAATGGGTAAAAGTGTGAAAACTATCATGCAAGTCTTTCTTTGTTTGTCACGCTTTCCGGTTTCCTTTTTCAAAAATATTTTGCTTGTCGAGTTTTTATCACGTCCGATGCTTTCTAAAACATAACCAACCGGTTTATTTACAAAAATATATACAAACTACAAGTATTTTTAAATGATTTTTCTGATTTTCTGATTTTTTTTTTATTTATTTATTTATTATTTTTTTTTATAAATGAGGACAAACAAAGTTAAGTTAACAAAGTTAACCCCCTCCCCACACTTGAACTTTGCATTGTCCCCAATGCGAGACCCGAAATATAGAGAAAGGGATAAAAAATACTCCCCTCAAGATGATGTTGGTGCCACGAGACTTCCGAAGCTGAATCTGGTACGTGCTCCGGTCCAAGATCCGATAGATAAAACCTGCGAGTATGTCGTGTACACCCAAAATATAACAGAAAAAGAAAAATAAAAAAAAACAACCATAATATACATAAGTACTAAAATCCAAACAAAAAATAAAGGAAATTGTCTGCAAATACATAACCGGGGTGTTTTAAAATAATAGTCAAAATAAACACCCAAATAAAAGCAAAGTACTGAAACATAAAACACCACCAAATTGCTAACACCACCGCCAACTACTCATCATCATCATCATCATGTCTCGTGCCAGATGGGCCCTGATCACCATAGCCAGGGGGGTTCCATGGTGGGAACTCCGGAGGGTGCTGAAAATAGTCGGGGTATGCGTGATGCATCTCCCCGAAAAGATAAGAAAACCCCGCACTGACCCCCTGATATAAAGTATCCTGGCGATGCTGAATCTGGTCATGTGTGGCCCGAAGCTCTGCCTGACTGGCCCGAATCTCGTCCTGGCTAGCCCGGATCTGGTCCTGGCTAGATCTAATCTCACCAAAGTATGTACCATGCTGCTCCTGCGTCACACACATATCCTGGAACTGCTGGTAGAAAGTGGGCCAATCCTCATGCTGATGAAATGCATGGTGCTGCGGCGAGTGTGGTGGTGTCGGTGGCTGTGGCTCGTGCTGCTCTCCCATTTCCTCATCTTCATCTTCCCCTTCACCTGGAGGTAACGGGTCCCAGACCTCGTTATTCAATCCCCTCAACCTATCTCCCCTATCCAGCTCAGCAATCACCCCCATGAACTTCAGAGACCGGATATCAACATGAACCCCCTCAGTAATCAAAGTGAGACCCCTAAGCACTCCCGGCGTCATATAGCGCTCATTGTACGCTATTTCGGTCACGTACTGACCGCCATGAATCTCACTATTCGAGGTTCGCCCCGAGCTCTTGACAAAGTACTCAGCCATTCGCGCAGCTAGGTTGATTGGTGCTTTGTCAACCAACGCATATAGAAAAAGCAAGTCAGGTGTGGGACAGTTACCGAGACTGTCCATGCGTCCGCATATCGAATGGCTGAAAACATGGTGCATCACTCGCACCAGAGGGTCTCGGAGTCGTGAGGCTTTTGACATCCGTGGGTTGTAGGGTTCCCCAATAGCGTTTCGTGCCCAGAATGCATCGCGCGCTGCATCATTAGGGAAGTTGAACTGATCGTTGAAGACGTCGGGATCATCCATGTCCTCCCGCGTATAAATCCCTAGCCTCCGTCCCAAACGTCCGACCGACCACGTATGCCATCGCCTACATAACCTTAAGGTTACCCGCTCCCTGTAGCGGAAATCGGGCTCTGTATGTGCAACAGGCCTTTCATAGGCATACGATGCAAAGAATTCGATTGTCAACTCCCGGTAAACGGGTCGGTTGCAACCGACCAAATTTGCAAGCGTGCGAGTCATCATTTCGTCCAGTCGATCATACTGGTTAAGTTCACGCATAACTTCCCAATCTAACCATCGGGGGACTCCAAACTGCCCCCGTCTCGCCCACAATGCGTTGCGCTTTGGTATGCACACAGCTTCTCTCTCAACTTTGGGGTCAAACTGCAGGAAGGGATGGTTCATCTGTAATGGGGAAAATTGTTAGGAAGACAGAAACAGGAGAGAAATGAATTGAAAACAGCCGAGCAGCAAATTATGAAGAAACTGTCCAACTGTACTGGGCGAATGGCACGGTCGTTCTTCGAGACGCACGGTCGTGCGTCTCCGAGAACTAACAGACCAAACCCAGAGATATCGTGAACATGCCGGTGAGGCACGACCGTTCCACACGAGGAACGACCGTGCAACTCCGAATCTGCAGACTTCGACCCCTGTACTTAGAACAATCTGAACTTTACAAAATTTCAACAAGTATTGGGCTAACAGGGGTCTGAAAATCAACCGGGTGTTCACGATACTTCGATTCAACAAGGGTTAGGGTTTCGATTTGTTTATGACGAGAACCCTAAAAATTTCCTTGAAAAATCGGAAGAAATCTACACTAGAAAGCAAGAAAACAATAAATCTACAACTAGGAACGTACCGTGCGAAGAAGGGTGTTAGATCGTGCGAAAAACCGTGCGATATGGTGAAAAATCGCCCTGGAACGGTCTGCAGCGGCTAGGGTTCGCGAATGAGGGATTTTGCAGCAGATGATGGTATATATAGTGTGCAAAATGACAAAATTGCCCTCAGCTTGTGGCACGGTCGTTCCTGGTATGGAACGGGCGTGCGTCACCGACATCGTTCAGACCCATCAGCTTCTTCTCGGAAATGCACCGAGGGTGCGATCCAACGTGCCGGCCCTCGGAGACGCACGGTCGTGCGACCCGAGGAACGGGCGTGCATCAGCTGCAGATGCAGAATTTTCTGCAGAAGCTATTTCCAGCAACCGTTTCGGCCGTTTTTCGCCGTTTTTTCGACACACCAACTGTTCTAACAATATTGCAATACAGAACCTTCGCCCGGCACGTACGAAAACTAAACAAACTAACGAAAACTACCTAACTTACCTAAATTACGCTAAAACTACAAAAATAAATAAAAGGACTATTTTACCCTTTATAGCGCCAAAGACGCTCCTGCTGCATTTTTGTCGGCGAGTCAGCAGCGTAGACTCATGCTAAAATTTTTTTTCGACGAGTCGATAGCAAGACTCAAAGCTAAAACTAGAAAAACTACGAAAAAGACAAAACTACCCCTAAAGCGCAAAATACGCTCTTGATACATTTTTGATCCGCGAGTCAGTAGCGTAGACTCTCTCCTCCCCACACTTATGATGTGGGCGGGGTTTGGAGTTCAATCACCTCCACCGCCGATTCTATCGGCCCGGCAACGTACAACTTCAACCGGTGACCATTTACCTTGAATGTAACGCCATCCGCGTTCTCTACTGCCACAGTACCATACGGAAATACTTCCTTAACCGTGTATGGTCCTGTCCAGCGTGAATGAAGCTTCCCAGGAAATAAGCGCAGCCTTGAATTGTATAGAAGAACAAGATCACCCGCTTGGAATTCTTTGTGGTCCTTCAAGCGTTTGTCGTGACGTTTCTTCGTGCGCTCTTTGTAGAGTACGGAGCTTTCATAGGCTTGGTGCCGCAATTCTTCCAATTCATGAATTTGGAGAAACCGGGCTTCACCTCCGGTTTTAAGGTCCAAATTCGCGGTTTTCAAAGCCCACATAGCCTTGTGCTCCAACTCGACCGGTAAATGGCATGCCTTTCTGTATACTAACCTAAAGGGGGTGGTCCCTATAGGGGTCTTATAAGCTGTACGGAATGCCCATAATGCATCATCAAGCTTGTCCGACCACTCCTTGCGGTTAGCACCAACAGGCCGCTCAAGAATGCGCTTAAGCCCACGGTTTGTGACCTCCACCTGCCCGCTTGTCTGCGGATGATAGGGCGTGGACAAACGGTGATGCACACCGTATCGGGACAAAGCCTTTTCAAGCTGTGTATTACAGAAATGAGTCCCTCGGTCACTAATGAGCGCTTTCGGAGCGCCAAATCGGGCGAACAAACTTTTAAGAAACCTCACAACTACTCTGGCGTCATTAGTGGGTAAGGCTTGCGCCTCCGCCCACTTTAATACATAGTCAACAGCCACGAGTATGTACTTGTTTCCATGTGAGGGGGGGAATGGTCCCATCAAGTCTATCCCCCAAACATCAAAGACTTCACATACCTGTATCCAGTTCTGAGGCATTTCGTCGTGTGCAGATATGTTCGTCGCCCTCTGACAAGCATCGCACGCTTTCACCCAACTCTGCGCATCACGGAAAATGGTCGGCCAGTAAAACCCGGAATCCAACACCTTCTTCGCGGTGAAGTTGGCTCCGTGGTGGCCTCCGGTAGGTCCCTCATGACACTGGCGCAGAATGTCGGTCGCCTCAGCCCCTGATACACATCTCCTAATCACCTGATCAGCACCCACCTTAAACAAGAAAGGGTCGTCCCATATTTAGTGCTTGAGATCCGAAAAGAATTTCCTCTTTTGCTGGTGAGTCAACCCTTTTATCAGAATTCTACAAGCAAGATAGTTCGCAAAGTCAGCGAACCATGGCGACTCATCACATATCTCAACACCCATCAAAGATTCGTGTGGGAACTTGTCATTGATTGAATCCCAATGCGAATCCTCGATGTCTCCGTGCTCTAACCGAGACAGATGGTCGGCAGCTACATTCAAAGCACCCTTTTTGTCTTGTATCTCAATATCAAACTCTTGCAGCAACAGGATCCATCTGATTAGACGCGGTTTAGCGTCCTGTTTGCTGAAGAGGTATCTAATGGCTGCATGATCAGTATATACAACGGTTTTCGAAAGCAAAATACGATCTAAACTTATCAAATGCGAAAACGACCGCCAAGAGCTCTTTTTCAGTCGTGGTATAATGCTCCTGAGCGTCGTGAAGAGTTTTGCTCGCATAATAGATCGGATGGAAGTGCTTTTCCTTCTTTTGACCCAGAACGGCCCCTATAGCGTAGTCGCTGGCGTCGCACATAATCTCAAATGGCAGACTCCAGTCAGGCGCGACTAAAATGGGGGCCTCAATCAACTTCTGCTTGAGGAGGTCAAAAACCCTCAAGCAATCATCTCCAAACATAACGGAGCATCCTTCTCTAACAAACGGGTCATGGGTCTGGCGATTTTTGAAAAATCTTTGATGAATCGCCGATAGAACCCGGCATGACCGAGAAAGCTCCGTATAGCTCGAACAGAGGTGGGGGGCGGAAGTCGTGAAATAACGTCGACTTTAGTTGGATCGACTTCCATGCCCGCGTGAGAAATTTTGTGTCCCAAAACTATGCCCTCCTTCACCATGAAGTGGCATTTCTCCCAGTTCAGGACCAGATTGGTCTCCTCACACCTCTTCAACATTCTTTTCAAATTTTCCAGACATTGATCAAAGGAATCCCCAAATACCGAAAAATCGTCCATGAACACCTCCATGGAATCCTCAATCATGTCGTGGAAAATTGCGACCATACATCGCTGGAAAGTAGCCGGCGCATTACACAGCCCAAACGGCATACGCCGGTAGGCGAATGTACCGAAGGGGCAGGTAAATGTGGTCTTCTCCTGGTCCTCAGGAGCGATAGGAATTTGAAAGTAACCCGAGAACCCATCCAGAAAACAATAATATAACTTCCCTGACAGACGCTCCAACATTTGATCAATGAATGGAAGCGGGAAGTGGTCCTTGCGGGTGGCGTCGTTGAGTTTGCGATAATCAATGCAAACCCGCCATCCAGTGACCGTCCTGATTGGAATGAGCTCATTCCTATCGTTTGTGACCACAGTCATGCCCCCCTTTTTGGGCACTACCTGCACAGGACTGACCCAAACAGACTCGGAAATGGGATAGATCATACCAGCATCTAACAACTTAATCACTTCCTTTTTAACAACCTCTTGCATGTTCGGGTTCAGCCGCCTCTGGTGCTGCGCACACGGCTTGAACTGATCCTCCATTAGAATTTTATGTGTACAGAAGGAGGGATTTATACCTTTAATGTCCATGATTTTCCAAGCGATTGCTTTCTTATGAAGTTTCAACACATTAAGTAGTCTGCTCTTCTCCTCTCCCGCCAAACCAGATGAAATAATGACAGGCAAATGATGCTCCTCATCCAGAAATGCGTACTCCAGGTGCGGTGGGAGCTCTTTAAGCTCCAAGGTAGGAGGATCTTCCACGGAAGGCTTTGACTTCACTTCACTTTCGCGATCAAATTCTGCAAATCGATCCGGACTCTGGGGACCATCGTCACCAATCTGAAAGACTGGCTGCTCTAAATCGTGGCCCTCCTGCGAAATGCCATTTAGGTCCCCACACAACAGATGTGTGTCCGAATCTATCTCCTCGATCGTACCCTGGAAATGCGTGCTCACACAAGTGTCGACTATGTCGACATAATAGAGCGCGTCGTCTTGACTCAGAGGATGCTGCATAGAACGTTTAATGTCAAACGTCACATGCTCATCATTCACTCGGAGTGTGATCTGGCCCGCCGCCACGTCCACAATCGTCCGGGCGGTATTCAAAAACGGGCGTCCGAGTATCAGAGGCACTCTCGAGTCCTCATCCATGTCCAGGATAACAAAATCCACGGGAAACACAAACTTGTCAATCTTAACAAGCATATTCTCTACAAACCCGCGTGGATACTTGACAGAACGATCCGCAAGTCGAATACTCATCCTCGTAGGTGACGGCTCACCTAGATCCAACTTTGTAAAAACCTTATAGGGCATAAGGTTTATACTCGCTCCTAGATCTGCTAACGCATGACTGACGGATAAATTGCCAATGAGGCAAGGAAGCGTGAAACTGCCTGGGTCTCCCATTTTTGTAGGCAGGCGATTCTGGAGAATAGCAGAGCAGCTTTCATTCATAACCACACAAGACATGTCCTCGAGTTTTTGTTTGTTTGAGAGGATGTCTTTCAGAAACTTGGCATATTTCGGCATCTGTGCCAAAGCCTCAACAAACGGTATGTTTATATGCAATTGCTTAAACATCTCAAGAAACTTACCGTTTTGTTCTTCAGTCTTCTGCTTCTTCAGTCTGTGTAGATAGGGTACCGGGGGCTTGTAACCTGTGACCGGCTCCTGGACTTGTGCTGTACTTGCTGGGCGTAGCCTGGCATGCACCTCGTCCGGTGTGCTAGTCGGGACCGCTTCAGTGATCGGTGGTGAGTCCGATATGACGGGTCCGGTAGGTTTTCCACTCCTGGTCATCACAGCGTTCACATCCCTGTGCCCGCTAGGGTTTGTCTCAGTATTGCCCTGGAGACCACCCTGGGGTCTCTTTGACATCATCTGTGCCAGCTGACCAACCTGATTCTCTATGTTCTGAATCGAGGCCTTATGACTCCTCATTTCCCCCTCATGAGAGAGAAAACGATCCTCGCTCTGCTGATAGCGTTTTTCAGCTAACTGATTCGCGCTCGAGGAGCTAGTGAGAAGTTGGGCTATCATGTCCTCCAGCTTAGAACTAGCCTGAGGGGCCTGCTGCTGGGAGCTGCTCCCAGTGCCCTGATTCGGATATGAGTAAGGACGCTGCTGATAGGGTTGGCCATATTGCTGGAACTGCTGACCCTGACCTTGCGGTTGCGCTGGAGCGCGTGGAGTAAATCCCAAAGGATTTTGATTCCCTGTGTTCGCACGCCACCCAAAATTTGGGTGATTTCTCCAACCAGGATTATAGGTGTTGCAGTAAGGGTTGTTCTGAGGCCTAGTTTGATTACTCATGAAATCTACCTCTTCGTGGCCCTCGTATTCGACTCCCTGAAAACATGCCCCAGGCTCGTGTGACACTCCACACTGGTCACATCCCGAGCCCGCATGCGCAATCATCTGGGACCTGTCGAATCTCGATGCGAGAGCCGAGATTTGTGCAGTAATGGCCGTATAGTCGTCTACAGCATGAATTCCTGCTCGGGATCCTGATGATGATGTAGCCCGACCTCTATCTCCTTCGCGGCGAGAGCTAGACTTCAACGCAGCCTTTTCAATGATATCGTAAGCCTCATTGGGCGTCTTCGTCCCTAAATCGCCTCCTGAATTCATATCTAATCGCTCCTGCGTATTGTAGTTAAGCCCCTGATAGAATGTCAAGACTAGCTGTCTCTTGGTGAAGCCATGATGTGGCACATCAAGTAACAGATCCTTGAATCTCTCCCAAGCTGCATGCAACGACTCACCCTCATCCTGACGAAAGGTTACCACTCGGTTTCTTAATTTGGTTGTCTTCTCGGGTGGAAAGTACTTTTTCATAAATAACTCCGCCAACCCATTCCAGGTTCTGATGGACCCAGCTGGCTGTGACGTAAGCCACGCTCTGGCTTTGTCACGCAGTGAGAAAGGAAACAACCTCAACCGAACGGCATCCTCCGAAACATCCGTCATTTTGAACGTGGAACAAACTTCGAGAAAAGCCGCTATGTGTCGTCCGGGATCCTCATGTTCACGTCCGTCGAACTGCACCGAATTCTGCACCATATTAATTATACTAGATTTAATTTCAAAATTAGGTGCATCTATAGTAGGTCTAAGGATACTCGGCTCCAGGCCTGTCGCTCCAGGCTGATTAGACTCATTCAAAGGTCGCTCGTCGTCTGCCATTATTGCGTTCCCTGCTGCCCTTGAGCCCTCGGCTTCAACGGGTACCACCGAATCCGGCCCGCCAGATGCGAGCGGTAGCCCAACCGCACGCCCTTTCGCGCGATGACGCCTCCGAAGATCACGTTCGGGTTCGTCTGACGGTTCAACAAGTTCTGGAGCGGGGGTCGAGAACATCAACCTGCAAACGAAAATTTGACACGGTGAATATTTTATTAATTAAATAATGCTGTTTTTTTTTCAGCTGAATAGAAGCAGAAAGTTATTATAGATGGGCTGAAAATTTTATAAAAATCCGAAAAATGAGCCCGAAATTTTATAAAAATTCAACACAATAAATAAATGAATCGACTAATACAAAAATGGCTTTAGGGTGCCGAAAACCCAAAGAATAAGTGAATAAATAAATCCGGATTAAACAAATAAATGGAACAAAAATAACGCGAAAACGAATAAATCCAATAAAAGCAAGAAATATTAACAAATAAATAAACAAATAAATAATCAAGAAATTATACACAAATATTAACAAGTATTTACACCGATAACCAAATGACTCGGGTCGTTCCTAAAACTCGCCATCTCCCCGGCAACGGCGCCAAAAACTTGACGTGTGCGTATATATACATAATTTTGCAATGAATTTACACACGATTTGGTTTTAAATTTATAAAAGTGATTATTACTTTTACATCAAAACACACACGAAAGAGGCAAGTGTACCCCGTCATATATGTAGTAAAGTATATGTAAGAACCAAGTATCGATCCAAGGAAATGGGCGGAGAAATAATACTAGACCTTTGTCACTAAATTACCGGTAAAAAAGATAAGTTTTGTTTGATTTAAACTAAACTAAAGTAAGCATAACCAAATACATAATAAAAACATAATAGATAGTAGATAAAAAGCCTTGCTAAATACACAACCACAGCATGTCAACTAAGTCAGTTTTGGCACTAGAAGCATTCGGTCAATTTTCCAATTTAAGACAATTAGTATCCCTTTCGGGAATCCTAACATGACAATCATTCGGAAAGCTAAAACGATAAACACACTTTAACCACCTAAAATTGTTCTTTAACGTGCAATTGATAAATGTCTATGAAAATCTCTTAAAAATAAGTTAGTCATCCGTTAGGAGTTTTCTAACCGCACTTAACAAGGAAAGCGACACCGATAAACACAATGCAACCACCAACTGTCAAGCATAAACTAGATTAAAGCACAACCGAGTTCATTTTACAAATCTTGCACAATAATTCACTAAGATAGCAATTTTGGCCTAAACTACTAACTAAGCTAACAAATCATGGCAAGAATTTATAACGACACCATCTAACCCGTTTAGGTCCTTACGTGACGGCAAGCTCTCTTGATTAACAATAATTACATTTTATTAAATCACTAACTATTTCTAGTATCATGATGCATACATTTAAACCAAGTTAAACTAGTTAACCAAATTCAAAGTTTACTAATACAAGATTAATTAAGCTTCATTTTTCAACTATCTTAACTAACCAAGCACTAATCATCCAACACAATTACTTATAATCAAGAATTCAATATCAATAACAAGGTTGCAAACTAATCATCAAAGATAATCATAGAAAATACTTCAAAATGTCATTACAAACAAAGCTTAACATACTAATGGCAATAATCTAGCAAGGGATTGTTGTGTTTTTGCCCAAAGGCTACAATAATACATAAACAATAATCTAAGTACTTGAAACATTAACAAAAACATGGAAAGATTAGAAAATCAAACCATAAACAAGTACTAGACTAAGGATCCGGGTAGTAATCGAGCTAAACGGGACAATGTGGCTTGATTCCGGGTGAAAGCTAATGCCTCCGGAGCCTGAAAATCGCCTGTGAAGCTCTCCAAAAATCCAGAATATCGAGCAGAAGGTTTCTGTTCTATTTTTATACTTTTTGCTGTTGCACGGTCGTTCTCCATATGGCACGACCGTGCACTTTATGCAATTATTGGGGATGGGTCACCATACTGCATACGTCATCAGATCGTTGACCAGATTCGAAATGGCACGACCGTTCTTCGTGTGGAACGGTCGTTCAGTTCCGGGTTATTTGTTGCACGCCGAGTCGCACCGGTCGTTCATCACCGAGACTCTGTTGGTTCATTGGATACGCACGGTCGTTCCTCAGATGGAACGACCGTTCTTCACCGAGCCGCTTGTTTTCCTAGAACGCCCAGTCGCACCTCTTGTTCATCACCGAGCTGATCAGCTTTGTCGGAGATGCACGACCGTGCATCAGGTGGAACGGTCGTTCCAAATGCCCAGTTCAGAATCCTTAACAGAAAGTCTGCAGCTTCGTCGTTTTGTCCGGAAAGTCCTCGTTTTTGCTATCATCTTGTCTGGTATGCTGTTTTAGGCCTGTAAACATAAATGTAGATAAATAAGTATCCGAATGACGGTTTTACGGCCAAAAACGCATAAAATAGGGGTAAAATGGGGAACTAAAATATGTGTAAATTAACGAATATCAATATGTGTGAAGTGCAAGTAGGAAGACTCAAACCTAGCAGATTTAGCGTTGGGTACAAAGTCACCCCGAGGTCCGTTCTGGTTGGGCCTGGGGTTGGGCTCGCTACACCCAGATAGATCTACCGCTTACGTCCCTTGGTCCTACAATGAGGATTAATGGTCTCCAGTTCCCGCCTACCCACTCACATGATCTAAGTAGTAAACCTCCTTACGCTAACCATACCATGTATAAAGTACTTGTAATCAAAGTAACATGTATTTCACCCCCGCAGTTAAAAACTGAAAACAGTTAAGAGAAAAGGGGGACATGAACTCACAGTGGTGCGCCTCTACCAAGTATGTCTCCTGATCAAGCAGCTGTGTGACGACCTACATGTACTAATTCTATTAGACGGACGGCCGTGCCTAGCTTTATGGTTTAAGTTTTTGGGAAATAGTTAGGCAACTATTTCGTGTTTACATTCTGTATATACTTGGTAGTCATTTTCCTTCCCAAGGATGGGGGATTTAATACATGTGCGTTCGTAACATTCGAATTACACTATTAAGTATCACTTAATATATTTTATTTCTAATTCCAAAATATAAATATTCTTCTCAAAAATATTATATTTTCTATTACATAATTTTCCCAAAATAATACCTTGACAAAAATATACGCGTTAAGTCATATTTTCTCAAAATGCGTAAGTTACGTTTTAATGATCGAGTGGTAATAATGATTACCGGTGTAACTTATATATTTATCGTAGAGGCGTTCGTATTATTTTGGATTCGTTAACATTTGATAGTATTATTTTTACCCTAAAAATAATACTAGTATTTTCACAAAATAATCACAAACACATATCAAGTGACTTTATGAAAAATATATACTAAATATATGTTTACCAAGTTTTATTTTGTGAAAATCCCACCTCCGATGTTTTGTAAATATAGTCGTGGCGAAACTTATATTTTGAAAATATGTCGAAAAGTATTTCTTACACTTATAGTGAAAATATTTCTAAGTGTTAGGTTTTTGGAAAAATTTCGCCAGAGTTTCCTCTGTAACTGGAGGTGGCCACACTTTCAAGCGTATCATTTTCTTTTACAAATCAAACCAACAATTTTCTCAATCAACATAAGCATTATTCAAACCATCAAACTAGTCAAAATAGATGTAAATCGCAAAAATACATGAACTTGCGGTTTTTCCAAAATATGTAGTATCTTTCCATTATTTTTAGTGGATCTTTTGTATAAATCAACCCGTTTCGTGAAAGTCTCGTTTTTAAAGAAAATAAATTTCCACAACTTCTTGTCAACATTTACAAGAATAGTTCTTTCGTCAAAACTTTGTGTTACACAAGTGTCTACGCACTTGTGTGTTTACAAAAGCACTTTTGGTTATGTAAGATCCGTCTTTAAAAGTATGTTTTCTCTTGACACGTGGTCCTTTGAAAATACCGCTTGTAGATCCGCAGATCTACTAGTTTTAAACACTATTTCACAAGTAAAATCGCTTTTACCCAAGTTCATGATTCGTGTGTGGTAGAGTTTCATCCTTTAACCCTTGTTACTTCCAAAACAACCTTATGTTATGATCCAAGATCATGACCAACCCGGTTTAAATGATGATCCGAGCTACCACAACATAGATCGGGTCCAAATAATCACACAAATCAATTACTACAAGATTTACACAACATATGAGCTTTTAACCAACATTTTTAGTGTTTTAAGTAGACTTTTTGTGTGTCATCTTGTATGTTTGCGTCTTTTAACCGTTACATACCATATTAACCACTTTAAAATAGTTCGAGAGTGTGATTTAAGCAACTTACTACTAGCTCGAGGCTAGGGAAGAATCTAGACGCAAAATGGGTGGATAAAAGCAATGTAGTGAGGTCCTTCGCCTTCCGATTGCACCAAGGTTCCTTATACGCGATCCTTATCACTTGTGTGCTCTTGAAATGGCTTGAACAAAACCGAAAAATGATGGATGGTAGAGGGGGGTGTTCGGCCGAGAGCTCTACGAGAGGGAGAGAGTGTGTGTGTTGTGGTGTGTGTTAAGTGAAAGGTTATGGTGGGTTTAGTTCATTACTTATAGACATAACTCAAGGTTATTAACCATAGGATCATGTGTCTAATAGATTTTAAGCACAAGGGATTAGTTTAATCACAAAGGTACAAGGGGTGTCCCCCTTCTTGGGGACGGTTTGTAAAGGGGGGGGGGGGAGTCTTGGTTCGATTCCAACTAGACACCAAGTATTAGTTAGGTTAAATCTAGTTAAGTTTAGGGATTAACCCGGTTAGTAGTGTGTTGTGCTCTACAGTGGGTGTTAGGGTATTCAGGGACCCTAACTGGCTCAGAAAAAGATAAATAATGTTATTAATAATATTTTCATGTTCCGGGTATAGTCCGGTCGTTCGGTTGGATAGAGATTCATTAAAGTGCTTAGCAAGCTTTAAAGTGTCGTTGTTATTATTTTTAGTGACACAACTTATTCCTCCAAAGTGTCAGGAATATTTTCCTCATGTTTTGGCACTTTATTAGGTAGCTAAATGTTGAATTATTATGTAAAGTGCTGAATTTTGTGCTTAGAGCACGTTTTAGGCACATCCAGTCATTGTAACTTATTCCTAGAGACGCAGTTCTACAACCCTTATATCCCTACACTCACCACTAGTGTAGCAAAATATTCTTGGCTCATACAGGCCTTAGAGGCAGTGTCTGCCTGATCCTGGCTTATCAGCATGTTCAATAGGTTATCCGTTTATAGTGCTACTGTGCTTTTTGTGCATCATGTTTGTCACTAAGGTTCAGCATGTAAATAATGTAGTGACGATAAGTAAAGTATGATGCAGGTATATGCATGTATCAGAAATCAAGTAGCAGTTCATCAGTAATTTCAAACAAGCACAGTAATTAAGCAGTAATTAATTATTAATTAAGACGTACGGATACCTGGTTTAGTGAGGGTTGTCACATTCTCCCCCCGTTAGAAAAATTTCGTCCCGAAATTTTAAGTTCTGCTTGTAGATGCAGGGTTCTTAGGAAATAGGTGGGGGTATTTCTCTTTCATCCGGTCCTCACACTCCCAGGTGTATTCAGGACCATGTCTGGCATTCCAACGAACTTTGACGAGCTTGACACTGCTCCGGCGGGTCTTGTTTACTTTCCAATCCGTAACCTTAACCGGTTCTTCAACGAAATGGAGCGTGTCGTCAACATGAATCTCGTCGATGGGAATGGCAACGGTATCTTGAGTTGGACTTTTCTTCAGGTTGGATACATGAAATGTATCGTGAACTGAATGGAGTTCAGCAGGTAAGTCCAGCTTGTATGCTACTAGTCCTATTCTTTCCAGAATTCTGAAAGGACCAATGTAGCGCGGATTTAACTTCCCACGCTTTCCGAAGCGTGCCACACCCTTCCAGGGTGAAACTTTCAATAAAACCATTTCTCCAATTTGGAATTCCAAGTGTTTCCGGTTTGGATCAGCATAGGCTTTCTGTCTGTGGTGAGCTGCTTCGATGCGTTCTCGAATCTGCGCAATCTTGTCTGTCGTCTGTTGGACGATTTCGGGACCAGCAAGTTGCCTATCACCTGCGTCAGCCCAGCATAGGGGTGATCGGCACTTGCGTCCGTAAAGAGCTTCGAATGGCGCAGCACCAATACTGGTGTGGTAGCTGTTGTTGTATGAAAATTCGACCAAAGGCAAATGCTTATCCCAGCTACCGCCCAAATCCATAACACACGCTCTCAGCATGTCTTCCATAGTCTGTATCGTTCGCTCGCTTTGACCGTCAGTTTGCGGATGAAACGCAGTGCTCAGATTTAATTGTGAGCCGAAAGCTTCTTGGAAGGATTTCCAAATCCTTGTTACAAACCTTCCGTCTCTATCAGAGATGATCGAGAGAGGCACTCCATGACGTGCGACAATCTCTCTCATGTAAATTTCAGCCAATTTGCTCGTATTATCCTTCTCTCTGATAGGTAAGAAGTGCGCTGACTTCGTTAATCGGTCCACTATTACCCAAATAGTGTCATGGCCTCTTGGCGTTCTTGGCAACTTCGTAATAAAATCCATGGAGATTTGTTCCCATTTCCACTTGGGAATCTCCGGTTGTTGCAGAAGTCCTAAAGGCTTATGGTATTCCGCTTTCACCTTAGCGCATGTTAAACATTTGCTCACATATACAGCAACATCGCCTTTCATCCTAGGCCACCAATAGTAATCCTTGAGATCTTGGTACATCTTATCCGCTCCTGGATGGATAGAGTACCGTGATTTGTGAGCTTCATTGAAAATAACCTTCCTTTAACCTCCAAACAAAGGAACCCAAATCCTTTTCTCAAAACATAACGTTCCTTCCTTGTTTGGTACCAGTAGCTTCTCCATCCCACGGAGATATTCTTCTTCAAGGTTTCCTTCCTTGAGAGCTTCTTTCTGCGCGGCACGAATGCGCAAGGAAAGATCGGTTCGGATAATCATTTCTAAAGCCCTAACCCTTATGGGCTTGATCCTCTCCTTTCGACTTAGGGCATCGGCTACCACATTCGCCTTCCCTGGATGATACTTTATCTCGCAGTCGTAATCATTCAGCAATTCAACCCATCGTCTTTGCCTCATATTCAGCTCCTTCTGGTTGAATATGTGTTGTAGGCTCTTTTGATCTGTAAAGATTGTACACTTTGTAACATAAAGGTAGTGTCTCCAGATCTTTAATGCAAATACCACTGCGCCAAGTTCCAAATCATGTGTGGTATAGTTCTTTTCGTGCACTTTCAATTGACGTGATGCGTAAGCAATAACCTTTTGGCGTTGCATCAACACACAACCCAATCCTTGACGCGAAGCATCACAGTATACCACAAAATCATCTGTACCTTCTGGTAGTGCTAAGATTGGCGCATTGCAGAGCTTATCCTTCAATATCTGGAACGCTTCTTCCTGTTTGATTCCCCAATCAAACTTCTTATCTTTCTGCGTGAGGAGCGTCAATGGTTGAGCGATCTTCGAAAAATCCTCAATGAACCTTTGATAGTAGCCAGCCAAACCCAAGAATTGTCGAATCTCGGTTGGCGTCTTTGGCGTTTCCCAATTCTTGATCGCTTCGATCTTGGTTGGATCCACATGGATTCCATCTCCATTTACCACATGTCCAAGAAATTGGACTTCACGTAGCCAAAATTCGCACTTAGAGAATTTGGCATACAACTGTTCTTTCTTCAGCAGCTCCAAAATAGCTCTTAGATGCTGTTCGTGCTCAGCCTTTGTCCTTGAATAAATCAAGATCTCGTCGATAAACACAATCATGAACTTGTCCAAGTATGGCTTGCAAACTCTATTCATCAAATCCATAAAGACTGCAGGTGCGTTTGTCAACCCAAACGGCATAACAAGGAACTCGTAGTGTCCATAACGAGTTCTGAAGGCTGTCTTCAGGATACTCTCCTCTTGTATCCTTAACTGATGGTATCCAGATCGCAAATCGATCTTTGAGTAAAAGCTTGAACCTTGCAGTTGATCAAACAGATCATCAATTCTTGGCAGAGGATATCTATTCTTGATCGTCAGCTTGTTCAGCTCCCGGTAGTCTATGCACATTCGAAAAATACCGTCCTTCTTTTTGACAAACAGGACCGGAGCTCCCCAAGGCGAGAAGCTTGGTCGGATAAATCCCTTGTCTAACAACTCTTGAAGTTGTGTTGACAATTCTTGCATCTCAGACGGGGCAAGTCTATAAGGTGCCTTAGCCACAAACGCGGCGCCTGGGACTAAATCGATGTGAAACTCCACTTGCCTCTGAGGCGGCAGTCCAAGCAAGTCCTCCGGGAAGACTTCCGGATACTCCCTCACGACAGGGATGTCTTCGATCTTCGGTTCTGCAGCTTTCTTGTCTACAATGTGTGCCAGGAAGGCAGCACACCCTTTTTGTAAACACTTTCGCGCTTTGAGGCAGCTGATAATTCTTAATGGCGTATCGCGCTTTTCGCCATGTACCACAATTGTTTCACCATCTTCGGTCGGGATACGAACGACCTTTTCATGACAAACAATTTCTGCCTTGTTGCTCGATAACCAATCCATTCCTACTACCACGTCAAAGCTCCCCAGCTGGACTGGTAGTAGATCTAAAGTAAACTCACGTTCTCCCAACTCGATTGCACAACCTCTGATCACTTCATTGGCTTCTACTAACTTCCCATTAGCCAATTCGATTGAGTAGGGAATATCTAACTTACTAGCGGCTAACCCAAGCATATTCTTAAATTCTAATGATACGAAGCTATAGTCGGCACCAGTATCAAATAAAACAGATGCATAGCGTTGGTTTACAGGGAACATACCAGTAACGACATTGGGATCCTGGCGCGCTTCCCTCGCTTCGATGTGGAACACTCTTCCACGGGCTTGGTTCAACTCTGGGCAGTTCCTCTTAAAGTGCCCGATATCACCACAGTTAAAGCATCCAGGTCTTTGCCCGTTTCCACCTCCATTTCCAGCTTGGTTATTCCTTTGGTTATGATTTACAGCGCCTGCTTGATTCGCATTGTTGCCTCGATTCCCATTACCTCCATTGTTTCCTTGTGGGCGATTTCCAATTCCACCCCGGTTATTGTTTCTGTTTCCAAATCCTCCTTGGCCTCCCTGACCAATAGTGGCCCAACAAGAATCCTTCAAGTGGCCAGGTTTCCCACACGCTTCACATACCTTCAAACCACATCGGCCAGAATGGTGACGCTGGCAGGTGTTGCACTTGGGCTGGGTGCCCATATATCCCTTTCCTCTCTTTCCACCACCAGCTGTAACCTGAGCTGGCGCGTTTGGCTCTCCTTTCTTAACAACACCACTAGTGCCTTGTTTGAAGTTCGAGAACTTTCGTTTGTTACCTCCGGATGACTCGACGTGAGTCTCTTTCTTCTTTGTCTCGATCTCACCAAACTTGTTCAGGCGGATAGCCTCCTCAGTGAGAGCTACGCTCAAATCGATTGCCTCAGTAATTGTTGCAGGCTTGGAGGAGGTCACCATGCTTATGATTTGAGGAGCTAATCCCCAAATGAAGCGTTCAATCCGCTTGAATTCTGGAGTGACCATATAGGGTACCACACGCGACAGGTCGTGAAACCTCTGAACATATTCCGCGATCTTCGGACCTTCCATCTTCAAATGCCAGAACTCAGTTTCCAATCTTTGGATTTCAGCGCGAGAACAATACTTTTTGCGCATTAGTTCCTTCAGTTCGATCCATGTTAGTGCGTAGGCAGCAGCTTCACCAAGTGTCTGTACTTGCAGATTCCACCAAGATAGGGCTCCATCCAAAAATAGCCCAGAAATGTAGGTGACTTGCTGGTATGGTGCACATTTGCTCATGCGGAGAACAGATTCAGTTTTCTCGGCCCAACGTACAAAAGAGACAGCACCTCCTGTGCCATCAAAGTTGACCGGTTTGCAGTCTAGAAACTGCTTGTAGGTGCACCCTGCACATACGTTACAACATATGATCGGCATTAGCATAATTGCTATAGATATCCAATTAGATCATGGTATGTCTAAATGACTTAGCATTACCATGAGGTGGATTATTGTTGCCATTGTTGTTTGAGCTGCTTCCGCTGGGTCCTCCCTGCGAGGCGGCGTATTGCGCGATGGCAGCAGCGATGACTTGTTGGAGTTCTGCCTCATTGGTAGGCAACGGCATTTGACGTCTCGGCGACATCTTCTAAAAGATGGGTTTATGTCGGTCAGGCCATAATAAAGATCCCATGTTATAATACGTATGCTTTATTATGATAGTAATAGTACATAACATCTCATGTTATAATCATATCAATCACACAACATCCCATGTCACAAACATTAATCACACAACATCTCATGTCATAGAATATAAGTAACCAAATCAAGCATCAAATATGATGAGAATACCGCGATTGCCATATATTGAGACCACATAGTAAGCGTACAAGTACATCACATTGTCATACAACATCAGTCGACTAAGGGCTACATCACCCTAGTCCAAAAACTATGTCAAATCAGTGTCAATACATCAAACACATGTCAACAAAAGTCAGAATCAAAATGTAGTCTCCAAAAATGCTGTGCAGTCAAAAGCAATCGCCGTCTTCTCACCAGCGTCTACCCATACGGTACTGAAGAGCTCTACACGGATGGCGGTGGAGGAGGGGGAAAGTGAGTGTAAAATAAGCGACGCAAATGGAGCCAGTCCTCCTCCATGGCTCTCTGGGTACGCAACCAAGAAGCAACCTGCTGCTCAAGTGCCAAAAGGCGTGCAGCATAGTCTGGTGGTAAAGGTCGAGAGGGCTGCAAAGGAGAGTGGGTCTGACCCTGGCACTGACACGGCGGCGGCTGGGCTCTCTCAAGCTCCTGAATGCGCTGCGTGTGTGCCTCGTGCTGGGCGACAAAAGACATCAAAACATCCTCAATAGTATATCCCATATGGAAAGAATGGTAGGGGACAGTCGGTGGCATAACAGAAGGTGACGTCCAGAGAAACGGCTCACTGGCTGGATCAAAAGGTGCCACATGAAATGGAGAAACAGGGGGAAAAGTAGCAGATGGTGGCATAGCAGGGATAGATACCGGTACATGTCCAAAAGGGTGAGCCGAAGAACCCTCTCCAGGTCGCGCTGGAGGTGTGTACTGTGCAAATGAAAAAGAGAAATCAACGTGACGTGCATCAGTGGTATGAGGAGGAATAGGTGGAACCTCATCATCAGCAGGAATCCACCCATGCTGGGCGTGCTCATCTCGTGGGTCTATCTGTGCCTCAAAATGTGCTCGATCAAACTGAACTGGCATAGGATCAAGGTGAGGTGCAACAAGAGGGTCAACTGGTGCATCAGCAATAAGTGGGGGATCAACATGATCAGCAGCAATAACGTGATCGCCCTCCAACAACGGGGCATCCACCGGGTGATCATCAATAGGTAGGTCAGCAATGATAGGCTCAAAAGGCATGCCAGCATGAGCAGGGTCATGCTCAAGCACTGGGTCAGGAGCAGGGTCTAGTGGCTGCTCGGGCTCATCAAAGGCCATCTCAAAATCAAACTCGGGGTCGATGGGATCAACTGGGTCAACTGGGTCGACTGGATCCTCCATAGGCTGATCCATGGGTATAAACTCTATATCCTCATCTGGGTCGAATCCTGGGGGAAAGACAGGATCGGAATCCTCCAAATCATCGTGGTCAAAAGCAAAACTAGGAATAGGGGCAACAGAGGATGCCTGGTCGGGATCTGATCCAGGAGAAAAGTGCTGCGCACTCTGAGTGTGTGAAGGTGCGGAGGCCACAGACTCGAAAGAGTCTGGGACCGGAGAGTGAGCAGGTGACTCCTCGGCGGGAGCATCTGCGATCATCAAGAGATCACCAGCAGCAAGAAGGGCCTCGCCTTGAACATCCTCCTCTAAGGGCTCATCATCATACAGATCGACGTCGTCATCATCGTCAGTGTCGAGAAGCAAATCGTAAGCAGGATATGAAGCAAGTGGTATGGGAGCAGGGATCTCTACTAACGGTAGGTCCCCGGCCAAAGGGCCATCAGCGAGCTCATCAGCACCATCAGGTAAAGCAAAGGGCTGAAAGTCGTCCTCGTCTGTGCTAGTAACGTCGGATGTGTGAACCTCGCGCTCCGAAGACTCTAGGTCATCTGATACTATAGGTCTAGGGCCTGTGGTGTCTGAATCACCTGTGCCAGAGGTGTCCATGGTGTCTGTAACATAAATACAAACATGCACAAACAGTCAATCATACAATCAATTAATCACATAAGTCACCAAGTAAGCAATCAAATAATACTCCTAGTCCCACTAGCCTCCCAGCCTCTCAGACTGCTCTCCCTAGTCCCACTAGCCAATTCTCCTAGTCCCACTAGCCAATTCTCCTAGTCCCACTAGCCAACTACCTCGATCTCCCAGACCGAGCCTCGGCCTCCAAGACCGAGCCTCAGCCTCCAAGACTGAGCCTATAAATAATAAATAAAATGTGCTCAACATTTGTTTATAAAAACGTTTTGGATCTAGACTTAAGTGGTATGCAGTAAAAATGTTTTCGTGAGAGCCCTAGTGATCATAGTCTAGACTCGAGAAGGAATCCTAGTTCGCTATGATCAGAGCTCTGATACCAAGCTGTCACACCCTGGCTTTGCGGAAGCGTGGTTATTTTGGTGTGACTTCTTAATACCATAGCTTAACCATAACAAAGCTATATGAAATAAAACCATGCAAGATCATCCATAGATTTAAGTTTTAAAACCGAAGTAACATAACATTGTCTTAGGGACTTACAACATCATAACATAAAACATTGTTTTGAAAGACATAAACATCAACATGAATAAAACGCAGTTCAAGATTTGTGACTCGTCCAGGAAAAAGTCACATTTCCTAAACTGGGATGACCTCGGAACCCATATGCAGCGGGAAAACATAACATACCGCGCCAGATCTTTAGTTCCCTGAAATACATGTAAGTTGAAAAATCAACAATAATGTTGAGCGAGTTCATGTGTAAGTGAGTATGTAAAACACTTGTAAGTATAAAAATCCCTGGTATGTAGCAAATAAGGAAAAAGAGATCACCAATGGCTTGCAAGACCATTGATATGTGTGAAGTGCAAGTAGGAAGACTCAAACCTAGCAGATTTAGCGTTGGGTACAAAGTCACCCCGAGGTCCGTTCTGGTTGGGCCTGGGGTTGGGCTCGCTACACCCAGATAGATCTACCGCTTACGTCCCTTGGTCCTACAATGAGGATTAATGGTCTCCAGTTCCCGCCTACCCACTCACATGATCTAAGTAGTAAACCTCCTTACGCTAACCATACCATGTATAAAGTACTTGTAATCAAAGTAACATGTATTTCACCCCCGCAGTTAAAAACTGAAAACAGTTAAGAGAAAAGGGGGACATGAACTCACAGTGGTGCGTCTCTACCAAGTATGTCTCCTAATCAAGCAGCTGTGTGACGACCTACACGTACTAATTCTATTAGACGGACGGCCGTGCCTAGCTTTATGGTTTAAGTTTTTGGGAAATAGTTAGGCAACTATTTCGTGTTTACATTCTGTATATACTTGGTAGTCATTTTCCTTCCCAAGGATGGGGGATTTAATACATGTGCGTTCGTAACATTCGAATTACACTATTAAGTCTCACTTAATATATTTTATTTCTAATTCCAAAATATAAATATTCTTCTCAAAAATATTATATTTTCTATTACATAATTTTCCCAAAATAATACCTTGACAAAAATATACGCGTTAAGTCATATTTTCTCAAAATGCGTAAGTTACGTTTTAATGATCGAGTGGTAATAATGATTACCGGTGTAACTTATATATTTATCGTAGAGGCGTTCGTATTATTTTGGATTCGTTAACATTTGATAGTATTATTTTTACCCTAAAAATAATACTAGTATTTTCACAAAATAATCACAAACACATATCAAGTGACTTTATGAAAAATATATATTAAATATATATTTACCAAGTTTTATTTTGTGAAAATCCCACCTCCGATGTTTTGTAAATATAGTCGTGGCGAATCTTATATTTTGAAAACATGTCGAAAAGTATTTCTAACTCTTATAGTGAAAATATTTCTAAGTGTTAGGTTTTTGGAAAAATTTCGCCAGAGTTTCCTCTGTAACTGGAGGTGGCCACGCTTTCAAGCGTATCATTTTCTTTTACAAATCAAACCAACAATTTTCTCAATCAACATAAGCATTATTCAAACCATCAAACTAGTCAAAATAGATGTAAATCGCAAAAATACATGAACTTGCGGTTTTTCCAAAATATGTAGTATCTTTCCATTATTTTTAGTGGATCTTTTGTATAAATCAACCCGTTTCGTGAAAGTCTCGTTTTTAAAGAAAATAAATTTCCACAACTTCTTGTCAACATTTACAAGAATAGTTCTTTCGTCAAAACTTTGTGTTACACAAGTGTCTACGCACTTGTGTGTTTACAAAAGCACTTTTGGTTATGTAAGATCCGTCTTTAAAAGTATGTTTTCTCTTGACACGTGGTCCTTTGAAAATACCGCTTGTAGATCCGCAGATCTACTAGTTTTAAACACTATTTCACAAGTAAAATCGCTTTTACCCAAGTTCATGATTCGTGTGTGGTAGAGTTTCATGCTTTAACCCTTGTTACTTCCAAAACAACCTTATGTTATGATCCAAGATCATGACCAACCCGGTTTAAATGATGATCCGAGCTACCACAACATAGATTGGGTCCAAATAATCACACAAATCAATTACTACAAGATTTACACAACATATGAGCTTTTAACCAGCATTTTTAGTGTTTTAAGTAGACTTTTGTGTGTCATCTTGTATGTTTGCGTCTTTTAACCGTTACATACCATATTAACCACTTTAAAATAGTTCGAGAGTGTGATTTAAGCAACTTACTACTAGCTCGAGGCTAGGGAAGAATCTAGACGCAAAATGGGTGGATAAAAGCAATGTAGTGAGGTCCTTCGCCTTCTGATTGCACCAAGGTTCCTTATACGCGATCCTTATCACTTGTGTGCTCTTGAAATGGCTTGAACAAAACCGAAAAATGATGGATGGTAGAGGGGGGTGTTCGGCCGAGAGCTCTAGGAGAGGGAGAGAGTGTGTGTGTTGTGGTGTGTGTTAAGTGAAAGGTTATGGTGGGTTTAGTTCATTACTTATAGACATAACTCAAGGTTATTAACCATAGGATCATGTGTCTAATAGATTTTAAGCACAAGGGATTAGTTTAATCACAAAGGTACAAGGGGTGTCCCCCTTCTTGGGGACGGTTTGTAAAGGGGGGGGGGTCTTGGTTCGATTCCAACTAGACACCAAGTATTAGTTAGGTTAAATCTAGTTAAGTTTAGGGATTAACCCGGTTAGTAGTGTGTTGTGCTCTACAGTGGGTGTTAGGGTATTCAGGGACCCTAACTGGCTCAGAAAAAGATAAATAATGTTATTAACAATATTTTCATGTTCCGGGTATAGTTCGGTCGTTCGGTTGGATAGAGATCCGTTAAAGTGCTTAGCAAGCTTTAAAGTGTCGTTGTTATTATTTTTAGTGACACAACTTATTCCTCCAAAGTGTCAGGAATATTTTCCTCATGTTTTGGCACTTTATTGGGTAGCTAAATGCTGAATTATTATGGAAAGTGCTGAATTTTGTGCTTAGAGCACGTTTTAGGCACATCCAGTCATTGTAACTTATTCCTAGAGACGCAGTTCTACAACCCTTATATCCCTACACTCACCACTAGTGTAGCAAAATATTCTTGGCTCATACAGGCCTTAGAGGCAGTGTCTGCCTGATGCTGGCTTATCAGCATGTTTAATAGGTTATCCGTTTATAGTGCTACGGTGCTTTTTGTGCATCATGTTTGTCACTAAGGTTCAGCATGTAAATAATGTAGTGACGATAAGTAAAGTATGATGCAGGTATATGCATGTATCAGAAATCAAGTAGCAGTTCATCAGTAATTGCAAACAAGCACAGTAATAAAGCAGTAATTAATTATTAATTAAGATGTACGGATACCTGGTTTAGTGAGGGTTGTCACAGTCGTGCATTCCATCGAACCTTGACGAGCTTGACACTACTCCTGCGTGTTTTGTTAATCTTCCAATCTGTAACCTCAACTGGTTCTTCAATAAAGTGGAGTGTGTCGTCAACATGAACCTCGTCGGCAGGAGTGACAACTGTGTGTTGAGTTGGACTCTTTTTCAGGTTTGATACATGGAATGTATCATGAACGCCATTTAGTTCAGCAGGTAAATCCAACTTGTATGCTACGAGACCAATTCGTTCCAGAATTCTGAATGGACCAATGTATCTAGGGTTCAACTTCCCACGCTTCCCAAAGCGTGCCACACCCTTCCAGGGTGAAACCTTTAACAGTACCATATCTCCCACCTTGAATTCCAGAGGTTTTCTTCTAAGGTCCGCATAACACTTTTGTCGATCACGAGCCTCTTTAATGCGTTCTCGGATCTGCAAAATCTTGTCTGCTGTTTCCTGAACCAATTCTGGACCAACTAACTGTCTATCACCCATGTCAGCCCAACAAACTGGTGATCGGCACTTACGCCCATAGAGAGCTTCGAACGGTGCGGCTTGAATGCTTGCATGATAACTGTTATTGTATGAAAATTCGACCAATGGTAGATGAGTGTCCCAACTTCCACCTAAATCCATTACGCAAGCTCGTAGCATGTCTTCCAACGTTTGAATTATTCGTTCGCTCTGTCCGTCTGTTTGCGGGTGAAAAGCAGTACTCAGATTCAACTGAGAACCAAAGGCTTCTTGAAAGGATTGCCAAATCCTTGACACGAAGCGTCCATCTCTATCAGAGATAATTGAGAGAGGCACTCCATGACGTGCAACAATCTCTCTCAGGTATATTTCAGCAAGTTTGCTCGTGTTATCCTTTTCCTTGATTGGTAAAAAGTGTGTAGGATCGTGAAACGACCTAACGAGTCGATCAGAAGAGTACTCAGACAGAATTAGAGGCAGAATTCATTGATTCTGTCTTTGTTTTGTTTGTATTCACTATTAACTGTCTCGTTTATTGATCTCTGAGCAAATTACAGCACGTAGACACTTCGACAGCACTTCGGCGTCGGAAACAAGAAGGTTACAAATGATTTCGCATGAGGAGTATTTATAGTGAGGGTAATTTCGTCTGAAAGTGTCATGTACCTCTTCAAACGAAATTAACTATGTTAATTTTGTTTGAAATGTCACATGACACTTTCAAGCGAAATTAGCATAAACACACATAAATCCTACCCTATTTCTCGTACAACGCGCCCTGATATAACAATTCTAATACTAGACTCGATACAAGACGAAGTCGACAGACGTATGCACTAACAGACTCCCCCTCGGATGTTGACGAGTCTGAAGTATCGAGTCTTCGCATCTTCAGTCTTTATCAGTCTCTGGGCTTCCATAACTTCTCCTAGCTTTCCATAGCATCAGGATCTGTAACCTGTTTCTTGTCTTCAGACTCCCCCTCTCACTCAGCTAGAATCGCAGTCTGGAATTCTTTATCAGTAACAAAGTATCAAAACCTGGAATTTGATCATCAGGAATTGAAACTTCGCTTTTTATCATTTCCTGTACACCTATTCTTACAAACAAATAAGTTTTTACAATTGTTACATCAAGTTCAATTTAATGACCTTGATTAACTAATCAAACTTTCTTACTCAAAACAAATTTCTTCATTTAAGTACACATTCCCAACCCTGTTCATCCTGTTTAGCACTTGGAATTTTGAAAATCAGTTCTCCAACACCAGTTGTCTAAAATCTTTTTATATTTTTCAAAATTTATGCTAAAACACACTAAAAACTTTTTGAATTTTTAATGAGAATGAAATGCAGTAAAGAAATATTTACAAACATTATTTTTGTGAGTTTGTGTAAGAGGATCATATCAGTTTATGTGACCAATCACTAGCACCGTTAAGCTTTAAACATTTTCAGTTTTAAACGATTCACATAGATTGACAATATTGTTGTCCACTTAAACTCAATCTAAAAACTTTCGAAATGCTTACCGATACATTAAGGTATATTAATATTGCACTAAATTCTTATGGACCCCACGATCTCAGCATATCCCCTCATCATGCAATACACTGACCCAAATAATGCCTTTAAACTTTTATCAACTGTGAATTGTGCGAAAACAAAGCAGAATGTTTAAACCTTAACAATCAGGTCGATACTTCCGTATACGCAGAGAAAGTCCAATGTTTAAACAAAATAAGAAAAATAAAACAAGTTGAAGTTGTTTAGGCTTTAACCACCAGATCGATACTCCCGTATACGCAGAGGTGATCCAAAGCTTAAACGAAACACCAAAGAAAATAAAGCAGAACGTTTAGGCACTAACATCCAGTTCGATACTCACATATACGCAGAGGATGTCCAATGATTAAACAAAATAAAGAAATAAAACAAGTTTAAATCTTCGCAAAAAGAAATGCACAATCACAGCGACTTTTCAGCAAAGTTGTGAAAGTTCACAAACTTGATCAGTTTTATGTCTTTTGACAATCAGCGATTACTGAGTAGGCACACAATCAAGAAGGACAAAACTAAGTATTATGCTTTTGACCATGTTTCCCACTAGAACTAGGCTTTTTCATTTAAGTTTGTATCGTTATTGCAAATCTACTAGTCTAGCTGAGCCTACCGTCACATCTTTAGTGAGACCGTTTATCACATTATATCTTTCCATTTCTTTAGCATGCTGTGATAGTCTAACTGATCTACTATCATTTCCTCTTTTTTTACAACAAAACCCATTTTTGCATTTTTCAATGTTTTTGAAATTTTCAAATTTTCAATTTTTTTTTTTAAATTTTACTCCCCCTAAAATCAAAATATGTCTCAATTTTGATTTTCTGGGAAATTTTGAAAACAAACTGTACAAGAAACGTGACAACATTATGAGAATTACTTCAATTCTCCATTCACTTGGCTTAAACAATCAGAACTTCCCCAGACAACAAAACATTTTCCCATAGTGATTTCAAAATACTTAAGTTTGTTTTAATCAAAATGGTTTTTCCGGAAAATAAGTTTTGTAAGTCATTTCTCAAACATGGGAATCATTCATCACCTTGTTTTCTTCAACCACTTATAAAAAAAAACTAACATTTTTAAGATCAATCCACAAACATCACTTGTAGAAAATCAAGTACAATTTAATGTCCCCGATTTACCACTTTTAGGTCGAAATCACTTTCGTGAGTTTCTCAAGAAATGTGCTGATACCTGCTCCACACTTACCAACCTGGGAGCTCCGGCAAGTCAGGTTTTTTATTTAAACAGATTCACCCAAGCCTGACTATCCTTGGGTGATTTTGAATTCTTGTTCAACAATGGTGGAAAATTTGCATCATCCATTGTTAGACCAGAATTCTCAACTTTTACCTCAACACACGGCTCTTCTGGCTTTACTACACCAGATTCATTGCCTGAACTTGGCTTGTCTGACTTTGATGAGTCAGATTCATTGCCAACATGTGGCTCCTTTGTTTCCAAAGAAACAAATTCATCACCACCAACTTTCTCTTTCTTTACTCTCTCCTCTGTCCTCAGATTTGTATCTGATGAATTCATTTTGTTTAATTTGTCATTCTTTGGCGAGCAAGATGATTTATCAGAACTTTTATCTGTTTTACCAGTTATATCCGAGGACAAAATCCTTTCGAGATACTCTCTCGCTTTCTTTCTCTTCTTCCTCAGTCTGTCTTTCTGCCCTTGTGAAAGCTTCACTTTCTGTTCGTGAACTTTCTGTTCTTGAACTTTAGGTTCTTTAACTTTCTGTTCTTTGGGCTTGACATTGACTGGTTTCTTTGCCTTTTTCTGAGATTTAGCCCTCGATCTTCCCTTTGATATGGCATTCAAAGCATCTCCTCGTTTCAAAACTCCAACTCTGGTAGTTAACAGCAATGTGTCCTCTAAAACCAAAAGTGTAACACACTCTGTTATCGTACCAATCACCACCTTCAGTCCAAACATTCAGATCATAGCACTGTTTGGCTTGGTGATAATCATTTCTCTTCTTGTTTGTTGGATTTGGCTTTTGAGCCCTGTGGTCAAACCTGCACCACTTATTACCAACAGTTTTTGAGTTTTCATTTTCTAATTTTTGTGGTTTTTTATCTCGTTTGGATGATTGAACTGATGAGCTTTTATTTTCTTTTTGAAGATTTTTCGGCTTTTTATCCTTTTGTTTTTGTTCCACATTCTTCTTTACAGGTTTTTGCGTTGAGCATTCACCTTTCTCAGTAGAATGTAAAACAGTTTCTTGAAACATTTCATTTAATTTCAAAAATATTTTTCTTTTTTCAACTTCATCATCAGTTTTCTCATCACAATCTTTAATTTTGACTTTGTCAAAATTTGTGACATCATCACTTATTGGAACTGAATTGATAGGTTTTGGACAAATATAATCAGGTTTCACAAAACCTTTCAATTTCTTTTCAAGCTCATCAATTTTATTCCGAGCAATTTTAGCTTCATTTTCAAGCCGAATGATTTTCTGAAGATGAGAATTTATTTCAATCTGTTTTTCAAGATTATTTTTAAAAATAACAGATTTTTTATCTTCTAAAACCTTCATTTGACTTTGAAAATCCTTTTCAATCTTTAATTTTTCATTTTCAAGATCTTTTTCTTTTTCTTTCAAAATTTTGTTTTCTAATGTCAAACTGTCCAAATTACTTAACAGTTTGACATTTTCAGATTTCAATTTCTCATAATTTTCACGCATTTCAAGAATCTGTTTATCATCAGCTTTCTTCTCAACCTTCAAAGCTGAAATGTTTTCAATCTGTTTCTTCTCAACTTGAACCCTCTCATCATCACTTTCTTTTCCTGATGAGTGATCAAAGACAGGTGCATCTTCTGCAACCTCTTTCTTTAACACTGGTTCAGTACTCACGGCTACAGGCTTCACAGATTCTTCTTTCTTTGGAATTTCCTTTTTCTCTATCTTGTATGTTCCTGCACAAAAAATTTTAACGAAATCAAGAGGATTCGAATTCTCATCAATGTAACAACCCCTCTTGTTATCATATGTCAAAACATTTTTTGCACTAAGACATACATCAACTCTTTTGTTCATTTCATCAATCACATCCAAACTCATTTTATCAAATTTTCCTCTTATTTTATTCATCAATTCACTCTTTTTCTCATAAATTTCATACTCATGAGTTTTAAGTTTGCTGATGAAACTTTTTAGATGTAATTTTGAAAAACTTGAATCCTTTTTAAAATTTTTCAAAAATTGAATCCATTCAATGGGTAATGCATCTGCAAACTTTTCTATCTTTTTAGCATCTGTCAAATATATCTCATGATCTTTTAAACGATCAAATAAGACTGCATATCGGTTTGCCAGATCATCCAATGTTTCATTTTTCAAACACACAAAGTATTTAAACTTTTTCACCCAACCATCCTTTCTCACATTTCTATAACTATCATCCAAATACCCTCGATACCATTCATTAATTTTTTCAAGATAATCATTTTCTTGTTTATCAAACATTTTTGTCATACTCCAAAGCTTTTCAAACGAAATCACAAGTTCAAGCTAGATCCCCTTTCAAACGGAATACCTTACTCAAACAAACTACCTAATTTCGTTTGAAACACCAACACTCTCAAACGAAATTGCTGAATGTGTATGAACTTTCAAACGGAATTGTAATTTTATGCAAAATACCTACATTCAAACGAAATTCCCAAACGATATTACTGTTTCAAACGAGATTACCCAACTCTCTCAAACGGAATTCCGAATTCAAACGAAATCACCCAGTAACTTCAAATGAAACCAGTCTGAATGTGCACTCTCAAACGAAATCAGCAAGCTAGTTTAAACGAAATCAGAATGAATGAGTGATTTCAAATGAAATCAGTAGGTCAACTCAAATGAAATTACCATGACATCATCATTTCGATCCAAATTTTGTCCAATTGATCAAGTTTTAATCCGATTTTAGTTCTGAAACTTTTTAGGATTTGTTAAAACAACATTACGCACATGATATGTGAAAATCAGCCGTTTTTAACCGTGAAAACTTGATTAATTTTGAAAAGAAAGTGTAGAAATCAGAATTTTCCAGCGAAAACAAGCTAAACGGTAAGAACTCTTCCTCCTGAGCTCTGATACCACTTGTAGGATCGTGAAACGACCTAACGAGTCGATCAGAAGAGTACTCAGACAGAATCAGAGGCGGAATTTAGCTTGTATTCACTATTAACTGTCTCATTTATTGATCTCTGAGCAAATTACAGCACGTAGACACTTCGACAGCACTTCGGCGTCGGAAACAAGAAGGTTACAAATGATTTCGCATGAGGAGTATTTATAGGGAGGGTAATTTCGTTTGAAGGTGTCTGTCACACCCCCAAAATCCACACGCGGAGTATCACCGCTTGGAGGCGTGACTGGCCAGGATCCAACCACCAATCATATTGAACAAACATGTAAGTAAGTATAAAAATCCAACCAATACAATTGGTGTCCAAACAAAACATAGTTTAAGTTGCAAGCGGAAGCATAACGATTAAAACCAAAACAAAATATAAGTTCAAATGTTTCACTGTTTAACATGGCACACAAATGTCCATGTCCCACAACGACTCTTCCCCATGCAAGCTACTGCTAAACCTATTGACCTGCAAAGCATGTAGTAACAAGTCAACAACAAAGTTGAGCGAGTTCACAGTTGGGTGTTTGTTTTAAGTTGTTTCAAAAATTATTTCCTTTAACTGGCATCCCTGCCGTGGGGGTTACCCCATAGTTGAAAACATGTTTAGTTTATTCCCGTTTACTCTGGCAATCCAGCCGTGGGGGCTACCCCATGTTTAGTTATCTGGCTTTTCGCCCGTGGGGGCTACCCCATGTATATACTAGACTCGTTACCATATCGACTACTGATGTTAGTCATGTTTATGTGCCCTTAGCGTCGGTGTCTATCATCACCGACGTGCCATAGTCCATTAGTTCACGCCCGTCCTCTGCGGCACGGTGTGAGGTTTGTCAAACCTAAATAGCGCTATCTAACTAATGACCCGCTCGCCATTGGCCCGACGATTAAGTCGATATAAAAAGGAGGGACTTCGTGATAGAGTTTTGGTCTAGTGAAGTTTAACTGTCCATTGAGGACGAGGAATTACATTCCTGAACCAGTACTGTCTTACCCAAGAAAGGACGAGGAAGCCATGTTCCTTAAACCCATTCCCAACCCCTGGGAATCCCATGCTTTGTAGAAAGTGTGAACTCACCTTAGGTTAGCTCGGCAGATAAACGAAAGGTCAATCAAGCTGCTAGAGGTCAACCACGTCCTAACATGGTTACCATATAAGTCAGGTTTTGGTTTCGAGTAGTGCACATAAGTTTCACATAAACTAGCAGATTAAGAACACACATTGATCATGGCAAACACATAATACATGTTAACACCTTAACAGTAACAGTCAAGTACTCATCATGTCTAACTTGTACGATCCAGAAGATAAAGCCCAATAACAGGCGGCCCAACATGTTGTGCGTTCAGCACAGTCTTGTGCGATCCACAACATGTTGTGCGATTCAGTTAAAACACCCGGCCCAAATAACAAGAAACCCAAACAAGTCTATAAGCATAAACACGGCCCAATCAAATAAGCATAAGTCTTGCGCGATCCGGACGGCTTGTACGATCCGGTCGACTTGTGCGATCCGGTTGGGTTGTGCGATCGGAACTAGCCCAGCCCAACATGTATACCCGGCCCAACTGTTAAACAAACATTACCACTTGTGCGATCCAATAAGCCTTGTGCGACTAGATCAGACTTGCGCGGTTTAGGAAATCTTGTGCGACCAGGCTTATTATTCGCAATTTATGGAAATCAGTATTATCCTTCCTTTATTCATGCAATCGGTTACTAAATTTCCATTTACTTTGCAATATTCAATTAACAGTTTCCTTATCATGCAATAATCGGTCAACATGCTTTTATCAATTAATTGCTTATGAACCCTAACCTAAATCATGAACAGCCACTATCACACAAATCAATGAATTATCAATTTATAATGCAAATCTATACCCTATTCACGAAAGCACTAGCAACAATCATATCCAATCTTAATATTCATGCAAGACAAAAATTGGTGGCATACACATGAACCATCACATGTCTTCTGACAACTCCTATGCCACATGAACAAAGAGCCGACAATGATGATGACTACTACACATCCCACATGCATGACAGAAGATTTGATACTATATTTATGATATTTGCACAAAAGCTATCCCTAGATAACATCATAATCAATTCGGTCAACAAGTTAAACAACACAAGAAACACTAACCGAGATTAAGAAGAGTATGATGATGGCGATCATGACGAGGGGGGGGGGGTTTCTCCAGTTGCCGCACGATCTCAAGGAGAGAGTATGAGCTCTAGGGTTTTGTGATAGGGTTTTGTGATTATGTTAAATACTAACCTAATGAGAGGGTTTTCACAAAACCAAGTGTATATTCGTTGAATGTGAGCCGAGCCCAAAAACTCGGGTTTTGTTTGGGCCGAGGGCTAGCCCAAGATACTTGAAAGAGTGTTGTGCGACTCGGGGGTGTATTGTGCAAATCGGTTATACATTGTGCGATCCACATATGTTACAAGTATATACATAACACACTACAATTTCATAACACTTATCACATAATTAAAACATAACATTTTGTTGCAATCAATCACAATAGTTAATCACATAGCACTCACACCGGTTACTTCAAAATGCATGAAAAGTTCGGAAATACGAGTTGTCACATTATCCCCAAGTTGAAAGAAATTTCGTCCTGAAATTTGGTACGTACTCACTGAGGAAGCTAGTTAAGTTGCATGGTTTTCCTGGGGTGTCACATCCTCCCCCCGTTGATCTGGAATTTCGTCCCGAAATTCCATAGCTTCAGCCTCAGTAGTGGTTGTACTGTTTGCGAATAGTTGGGGATACTTTTGTTTCATTTGATCTTCGCATTCCCAGGTGAACTCTGGGCCGCGACGTGAGTTCCAACGAACTCGAACGAGAGGGATTCTAGTGCGTTTGAGGACCTTAACATCCCGGTCCGTGATTTCAACTGGTTCCTCGACAAATCGTAACTGCTCGTCGATAGTGAGCTCCTTCAAAGGAACTATTAGGGTCTCATCTGACAGACACTTCTTCAGATTCGACACGTGGAAAACGTTGTGAACTGCACTGAGTTCTGCTGGTAAGTTCAGTTTGTAGGCCACTTTGCCTATTTTCTCTATGATTTCGAATGGTCCAACGTATCGTGGGTTAAGTTTGCCTCGTTTGCCAAAACGAACCACACCCTTCCAGGGTGAGACTTTGAGTAGTACCCGCTCCCCAACCTGGAGCTCGAGTGGTTTCCTGCCCTTATCGGCGTAGCTTTTCTGACGGTCACGAGCTGCCGCCATTCGTTGTCGTATTTGAGCAATCCTTTCTGTTGTGTCTACCACAAGTTCTGGGCCAGTGATCTGACTATCCCCCACCTCTGCCCAACAAAGAGGTGACCGGCATTTACGCCCGTATAATGCCTCAAACGGAGCAGCTTTAATGCTGGTGTGATAGCTGTTATTGTACGAAAATTCCACAAGTGGCAGATGCTTTTCCCAGCTGTTGCCAAAGTCAATTACACATGCCCTAAGCATGTCTTCAAGTGTCTGGATGGTGCGTTCAGACTGCCCATCCGTCTGAGGGTGATAAGCTGTGCTCATATCTAAACATGAGCCAAAGGATTTGTGCATTGCTTGCCACAGTTCTGAAGTAAAACGTGCATCACGATCCGAGATAATAGAGGTGGGCACCCCGTGCCTCGAGACAAATTCCTTAAGGTATACGTCTGCTAGAGTGGAGAACTTATCCGTTTCCTTGATAGCCAAGAAGTGTGCAGACTTTGTGAGTCGATCCACGATCACCCAAATAGTATCGTTACCACATTGAGATCTAGGCAGGCCAGTAACAAAATCCATGGAAGTTTGCTCTCATTTCCATTGTGGTATCTCTGGTTGTTGGAGTAGGCCTGAAGGTTTGTGGTATTCGACTTTGACTCTTGCACAAGTCAAACACTTGCTGACGTAAGTTGCTATGTGGGCCTTCATGCTAGGCCACCAGTAGGTAGTTCTGTGGTCGTGGTACATCTTATCCGAACAAGGATATACTGAGTAGCGAGACTTGTGTGCCTCATCCATCACAAGCTCTCATAGGTTGCCATAAAGTGGGACCCAAATACGTCCTGTTACGTAGTAAGCACCGTCTTCCTTTTGTTCTAATCGTTGCCTTGAGCCGCGTAGGGCTTCAGCCCTGATGTTTTCTGGTTTCAATGCTTCCACCTGAGCATCTCGTATCTGTGCAGGAAGACCAGATTGAATCGTGAGTTGTAAAGCTCGTACGCGCTTAGGCGTAGTGTCCTTTCGACTGAGGGCGTCAGCCACAACATTGGCTTTGCCCTGATGGTATCTGATCGAGCATTCGTAATCATTCAGTAGTTCTACCCATCGACGTTGTCGCATGTTCAACTCCTTCTGTTTAAAGATGTGCTCGAGACTCCTATGATCGGTGTAAATGCTGCACCTGGTACCGTACAGGTAGTGTCTCCATATCTTGAGTGCGAAAACAACAGCTCCCAGCTCCAAATCATGCGTAGTGTAGTTCCTTTCATGAATCTTAAGTTGACGTGACGCATAAGCAATGACCTTGCCACGTTGCATCAGCACACATCCAAGTCCCTAAATGGATGCGTCGCAATAAACCACAAAATCGTCTGTGCCTTCAGGCAATGAGAGGATAGGGGCGCTAAAAAGTCTATCCTTTAAGTGTTGGAACGCAGTTTCCTGTGCATCACCCCAACGATAGGTGACACCTTTCTGTGTTAGTGAGGTGAGAGGTTGCGCAATCTTGGAGAAATCCTTGATAAACCTTCTGTAATAGCCCGCCAAACCCAAGAATTGGCGTATTTCCGTTGGCGTACGGGGCGCAGGCCAGTTCCTGATCGAGTCAACCTTGGATGGATCAACGTGAATCCCATCCTTGTTTACCACGTGGCCTAGGAAATGGACTTCACGAAGCCAGAAGTCGCATTTCAAGAACTTTGCATAAAGCTGTTCTGTTCGTAGGAGTTCCAAAATAAGTCGTAGATGCTGCTCGTGTTCCTCCTGACTCTTAGAATAGATCAGGATGTCGTCTATGAAAACTATCACAAACTTATCCAGGTAAGGTTTGCACACTCGATTCATCAAGTCCATGAAAACCGCAGGTGCGTTTGTCAGCCCAAAAGGCATAACCAGAAACTCGTAATGTCCATAACGAGTTCTAAAAGCTGTTTTGGAGACGTCCTCTTCTCGGACTCTCAGCTGGTGATATCCCGATCTTAGATCAATCTTGGAATAAAAGCTCGACCCTTGCAGCTGGTCAAACAGGTCATCAATACGTGGAAGAGGATAACGATTCTTCACCGTCACCTTGTTCAGTTCACGGTAGTCGATGCACATTCTGAAAGTACCGTCTTTCTTCTTCACGAATAGCACAGGAGCTCCCCAGGGCGAAGAGCTAGGACGAATGAAACCCTTATCCAAGAGTTCTTGTAGTTGCATAGAGAGTTCTTCCAACTTTGATGGGACTAAACGATAAGGTGCTCGAGCTATGGGCGCTGCTCCAGGAGCTAGCTCGATTTGAAACTCGACTTGTCGATGAGGCGGAAGGCCAGGTAGTTCCTCAGGAAATACCTCAGGATATCCGAGTACAATTGGAAAATCTTCTATCTTCTTCTCTTTCTTCGAGGTGTCAGTAACGAGAGCCAAAATGGCAGTATGGCCCTTTCGTAAGCACTTCTGAGCCTTAAGGAAGGAGATGATGCTCACAACCACACCACTCTTGTCGCCACGAATCATGAGAGGTTCATCACCTGAACGAGGAATGCGGACAATCTTTTCGTTGCAAAGAATCTCTGCTTGGTGTTGGGATAACCAGTCCATCCCAATGACAACATCGAAACTACCCAGAACGATAGGAAGGAGGTCGATTGAGAAAGTGTGACCAGCAAGAACAAGATTACAACCCTTGACTACGTGGGTGACCTCTAAACTTTTACCATTAGCTAACTCTACAGTGTGTTTGGGGTTCAATAGTGTTGGGGTATGCTTAAGCATTTGGCTAACTTTTAAGGACACGTATATAGTATCGGCACTCGAATCAAATAAAACAGAAACAGAGAAATTGCCTGGTAGGAACTTACCCGTCACAACGTTTGGGTTGTTTCTTTCTTCTCCTTGCCCATTCAGGAACTCACGCTTACCAGCCCTGTGATTATCATTATGGTCTCCGTTATTGTTCCCGCTGCCCTGGTTGCTGTTGTTGTTACGCTTCTGCCTCATCTGTGGACAGTTCCTCTTGAGGTGGTCTTCAGCCCCACAATGGAAACACCCCTTTTTGCTACCCTGATGCTGCTGCTGGTTCCAGTTTGCAGGATGTGGGCTCCTGCAATCTCTAGCCATATGTCCCGTCCTCTTGCACCGATGGCAACACGATCCCGCACATGACCCACTGTGGTGTTGATGGCACTTGCGGCATTTCGGCTTATTCCCAAGGTATCCCCCTGGATTTTGGTAGTTCAAGCCCTGCTGTACGAGTTTCCTGTGCTGGTCCTGTTGTATCGAGCTACGACCCTCACCCTGGTGATCACCCCAAATATGCTTGGTATTAATAAGAGCATTTGAATTGGTAGAGTTACGCTTGGGCAACTTGCCCTCTTCCACTACCTGATCAGTGAGCTGGTGCGCCAAACGAATGACTTGCTGGATTGTGGAAAGGTTGGCCGCAATTGCAGACCCCTGGATTTCTGGGGCTAAGCCTCTGAGGTATAGCTCGATTCGTCTAGATATGGGTTGTGACAAGTTGGGACATAGGGCAGCCAAGTCGTTGGATCTCTTTGTGTACGCCTCAATCTCTTATCCTTCCATCTTCAAACCATAATACTCTATTTCAAGTTTTAGAATGTCGTCCGGGTGACAAAATTCCTCCTTGATCAAATCCTTGAAGTCGCTCCAGGGGGTGGCATTCGCATCTGCCAATCCGAGCATCTGAACTTGTGTGTTCCACCAAGAATACGCTTTCCCTTGCAAGGTACCAGCAGCGTACTCTACTCGTTTGCTGGTAGGGCTTTCACTTTCTTCGAATGCAGATTCGATCCTTCGAATCCAGTGTAGGAGACCTATCGCTCCCTCGGTGCCACTGAAGGTACTAGGTCGACAGTCCATAAAGGTCTTGAAAGTGCACACAGGGGGTTGTGCAGGTTGACCTGTCGTGGGTGTAGGAAAGGACAAAGTTTAACACAAAGGTTGGTTCACGAGAGTAGGATCTAAAGATCCTAGAGTGAGTTTAGACTGCAGGGTATACCTCCTGCTTGTGCGGCTGAAAGTGCCGCAGCAACTTGTTGGTTAATCAGAGCCATCAACTGGGCTTGTGTCATGTTAACACGTCCACTCATGATCTTCATATAAAAGGGAAAAATGAGTGAGAGAGGTTCGTGAAAGTGCGATGACAGAGGAGAGTAAGCACACATGTGTTCTCAAACTATCGTTGCTACGCTTATCTAAGCATACCATAAGCAAAGTTCTATATAATCTAGCAAGTAGGCAATATAAACATAAACCATATCACCTAGAATGTCGAGTCTTGCACGTGGAGTGAAGCGTCGTTGTGGATCGTTGAGCACTGTACAGGTTATAGTCTGGTTTTAACAAAAACATTTTCCCCTTATTAAAACCAATTTCACTATAACCAATGGCTCTGATACCAATCTATCCCACCCCCAAAATCCACACGCGGAGTATCACCGCTTGGAGGCGTGACTGACCAGGATCCAGCCACCAATCATATTGAACAAGCATGTAAGTAAGTATAAAAATCCAACCAATACAATTGGTGTCCAAACAAAACATAGTTTAAGTAGCAAGCAGAAGCATAACGATTAAAACCAAAACAAAATATAAGTTCAAATGTTTCACTGTTTAACATGGCACACAAATGTCCATGTCCCACAACGACTCTTCCCCATGCAAGCTCCTGCTAAACCTATTGACCTGCAAAGCATGTAGTAACGAGTCAACAACAAAGTTGAGCGAGTTCACAGTTGGGTGTTTGTTTTAAGTTGTTTCGAAAACGATTTCCTTTAACTGGCATCCCTGCCGTGGGGGTTACCCCATAGTTGAAAACGTGTTTAGTTTATTCCCGTTTACTCTGGCAATCCAGCCGTGGGGGCTACCCCATGTTTACTTATCTGGCTTTTCGGCCGTGGGGGCTACCCCATGTATATACTAGACTCGTTACCATATCGACTACTGACGTTAGTCATGTTTATGTGCCCTTAGCGTCGGTGTCTATCATCACCGACGTGCCATAGTCCATTAGTTCACGCCCGTCCTCTGCGGCACGGTGTGAGGTTTGTCAAACCTAAATAGCGCTATCTAACTAATGACCCGCTCGCCATTGGCCCGGCGATTAAGTCGATATAAAAAGGAGGGACTTCGTGATAGAGTTTTGGTCTAGTGAAGTTTAACTGTCCGTTGAGGACGATGAATTACATTCCTGAACCAGTACTGTCCTACCCAAGAACGGACGAGGAATCCATGTTCCTTAAACCCATTCCCAACCCCTGGGAATCCCATGCTTTGTAGAAAGTGTGAACTCACCTTAGGTTAGCTCGGCAGATAAACGAAAGGTCAATCGAGCTGCTAGAGGTCAACCACGTCCTAACATGGTTACCATATAAGTCAGGTTTTGGTTTCGAGTAGTGCACATAAGTTTCACATAAACTAGCAGATTAAGAACACACATTGATCATGGCAAACACATAATACATGTTAACACCTTAACAGTAACAGTCAAGTACTCATCATGTCTAACTTGTACGATCCAGAAGATAAAGCCCAATAACTGGCGGCCCAACATGTTGTGCGTTCAGCACAGTCTTGTGCGATCCACAACATGTTGTGCGATTCAGTTAAAACACCCGGCCCAAATAACAAGAAACCCAAAAAAGTCTATAAGCATAAACACGGCCCAATCAAATAAGCATAAGTCTTGTGCGATCCGAACGGCTTGTACGATCCGGTCGACTTGTGCGATCCGGTTGGGTTGTGCGATCGGAACTAGCCCAGCCCAACATGTATACCCGGCCCAACGATTAAACAAACATTACCACTTGTACGATCCAATAAGCCTTGTGCGACTAGATCAGACTTGTGCGGTTTAGGAAATCTTGTGCGACCAGGCTTATTATTCGCAATTTATGGAAATCAGTATTATCCTTCCTTTATTCATGCAATCGGTTACTAAATTTCCATTTACTTTGCAATATTCAATTAACAGTTTCCTTATCATGCAATAATCGGTCAACATGCTTTTATCAATTAATTGCTTATGAACCCTAACCTAAATCATGAACAGCCACTATCACACAAATCAATGAATTATCAATTTATAATGCAAATCTATACCCTATTCATGAAAGCACTAGCAACAATCATATCCAATCTTAATATTCATGCAAGACATAAATTGGTGGCATACACATGAACCATCACATGTCTTCTGACAACTCCTATGCCACATGAACAAAGAGCCGACAATGATGATGACTACTACACATCCCACATGCATGACAGAAGATTCGATTCTAAATTTATGTTATTTGCACAAAAGCTATCCCTGGATAACATCATAATCAATTTGGTCAACAAGTTAAACAACACAAGAAACACTAACCGAGATTAAGAAGAGTATGATGATGGCGATCACGACGAGGGGGGGTTTCTCCAGTTGCCGCACGATCTCAAGGAGAGAGTATGAGCTCTAGGGTTTTGTGATAGGGTTTTGTGATTATGTCAAATACTAACTTAATGAGAGGGTTTTCACAAAACCAAGTGTATATTCGTTGAATGTGAGCCGAGCCCAAAAACTCAGGTTTCGTTTGGGCCGAGGGCTGGCCCAAGATAATTGAAAGAGTGTTGTGCGACTCGGGGGTGTATTGTGCAAATCGGTTATACATTGTGCGATCCACATATGTTACAAGTATATACATAACACATTACAATTTGATAACACTTATCACATAATTAAAACATAACATTTTGTTGCAATCAATCACAATAGTTAATCACATAGCACTCACACCGGTTACTTCAAAATGCATGAAAAGTTCGGAAATACGAGTTGTCACAGTGTCATGTACCTCTTCAAACGAAATTAACTATGTTAATTTTGTTTGAAATGTCACATGACACGTTCAAGCGAAATTAGCATAAACACACATAAATCCTACCCTATTTCTCGTACAACGCGCCCTGATCTAACAATTCTAATACTAGACTCGATACAAGACAAAGTCGACAGACGTATGCACTAACAAAGTGAGCAGACTTTGTTAGACGGTCGACTATTACCCAAATCGTGTCATGGCCCTTAGGCGTCCTTGGTAATTTCATTATGAAGTCCATGGAAATCTGTTCCCATTTCCATTTGGGTATTTCAGATTGCTGCAGAAGACCTGAAGGCTTCTGGTACTCGGCTTTCACTTTGGCGCAAGTTAAACATTTGCCAACATATACCGCAACATCGCCTTTCATCCTTGGCCACCAATATAAATCCTTAAGATCTTGGTACATCTTATCCGCTCCTGGATGGATCGAACACCGTAACTTGTGAGCTTCATTAAAAATAACATTCTGCAAACCACCAAACGAAGGAACCCAAATCCGTTTCATGAAGCACAACTTTCCTTCCCCGTTTGGTACCAACTGCTTCTCCATCCCATGGAGATACTCATTTTCGATATTCCTTTCCTTAAGCGCTTCTCTCTGCGCGGCGCGAATGCGCAATGTGAGGTCCGTCTGAATAATCATTTCCAAAGCCCTAACCCTTATGGGCTTAATCCTTTCCTTCCGACTTAGGGCATCGGCAACTACATTCGCCTTCCCTGGGTGATACTTGATTTCACAATCGTAGTCGTTCAACAACTCAACCCAGCGTCTTTGTCTCATGTTAAGCTCTTTTTGATCGAAGATATGTTGCAGACTCTTGTGATCAGTGAAGATTGTAGATCGCGTACCATATAAGTAATGTCGCCGGATTTTTAAAGCAAACACCACTGCGCCCAGTTCTAAATCATGAGTGGTGTAGTTTTTCTCATGGACCTTCAACTGGCGAGACGCATATGCTATGACCTTCTGTCGCTGCATCAGCACGCAGCCTAAACCCTGACGCGAAGCGTCGCAATATACCACGAAGTCGTCCGTGCCTTCGGGTAGTGATAAGATCGGTGCGTCACAAAGTTTGTTCATTAACAACTGAAATGCTTCTTCTTGTTTGTCTCCCCAATCAAACTTCTTATCCTTTTGTGTGAGAGCAATCAGAGGTTGAGCGATTTTTGAGAAATCCTCAATAAATCTGCGGTAATACCCAGCCAAACCTAGAAACTGTCGAATCTCGGTTGGCGTCTTTAGGGTCTCCTAATTCTTGATTACTACAATCTTTGTGGGATCCACGTGAATTCCATTCCCATTAACCACATGGCCAAGAAACTGGACTTCCCGTAACCAGAACTCGCACTTTGAGAACTTCACGTATAACTTATCCTTCTTAAGTAGCTCTACGATGGCTCTTAGATGATGCTCATGTTCTTCTTTTGTTTTAGAGTAGACTAGGATGTCGTCAATGAACACGATCGCCAACTTATCAAGGTAGGGCTTGCAGACTCTGTTCATCAAATCCATGAACACGGCTGGGGAGTTTGTCAAACCAAACGGCATGACTAGGAACTCGTAATGCCCATAACGCGTCCTAAAAGCCGTATTGGGAATACTCTCTTCTTGAATCCTCAATTGGTGATAGCCCGATCGAAGGTCGATCTTTGAGTAGAAACTTGAGCCTTGTAATTGATCGAACAGGTCATCAATCCTTGGCAAAGGATATTTGTTCTTGATAGTCAACTTATTAAGCTCGCGGTAGTCTATACACATGCGAAAACTACCATCCTTCTTCTTAACAAACAAAACTGGAGCTCCCCAAGGTGAGAAGCTTAGCCTGATAAATCCCTTGTCTAGCAACTCCTGCATTTCTGACAGAGCAAGTCGATAAGGTGCCTTGGCTACAGGCGCGGCGCCAGGAACCAAGTCAATGTGAAACTCGACTTGTCGCTGTGGCGGAAATCCTGGCAAGTCTTCTGGAAAGACTTCAGGATATTCCTTTATGACAGGAATGTCTTCTAGTTTCGGCTCAGCAGCTTCTTTATCGACGATGTGTGCCAAGAAGGCAACACATCCCTTCTTCAAACACTTTCGAGCTTTTAGGCAGCTAATGATCCTCAGAGGCGTGTCACGCTTCTCTCCGTGTACTACGATCGTTTCTTCATCCGTCATTGGGATGCGAATGGTCTTCTCGTGACAGACAATCTTCGCTTTGTTGCTTGACAACCAATCCATCCCTACTACCACGTCGAAGCTTCCCAACTCGACTGGCAGTAGATCCATCATAAATTCGTGTCCTCCTAGTTCTATCACGCATCCTCTAACGACTTCACTTATTTCAACTAGTTTCCCATTAGCCAGTTCGATCGAGTACGGAATGTCTAACTTACTAGCAGTTAATCCAAGTATTTTTCTTAAATTCTAATGATACAAAGCTATAGTCGGCACCGGTATCAAATAGCACATAAGCAAAGCGTTGATTTATAGGGAACGTACCAGTGACAACGTTCGGGTCCTGGCATGCTTCCCTTGCTCCAATGTTGAACACTCTGCCTTGTGCTTGATTCAGTTTCGGGCATTCCCTTTTAAAGTGCCCCAGGTCTCCACAGTTGAAACACCCTGGTCCTCGACCATTTCCATTACCATTCCCATTACCGCCTTGGTTGTTGTTCTAATTGCGGTTACCATATTACCTCCGCGGTTGTTGTTACCAAAACCCCTCTGGCCACCACGGCCAGTACCAACCCAACAAGTGTCCTTCAAGTGACCAATCTTCCCACAGGATTCACATTTTCTAATACTGCACCGGCCAGCATGATGATACTGGCAAAATTCGCATTTGGGCAGAGAACCCATGTAGCCTTTCCCTCTGCTTTCAACACCGGTTTTGGCCCTAGCCGGTGCGCTTGACTCACCCTTCTTGCTCACACTGTTGGTACCTTGCTTGAAGTTGGAAAACTTCCGTTTGTTTTCACCAGACGACTCTACATGAGTCTCCTTCTTCTTTGGTTCAGAATTTGAAAACTTGTTCAACCGAATGGCTTCTTCTGTAAGTGCCACGCTGAGATCAATGGCTTCAGTAATCGTTGAAGGCTTGGATGTGGTTACCATGCTCATGATCTGGGGTGCCAATCCCCAGATGAAGCGCTCAGTGTGTTTAAATTCGGGCGTGAACATGTACGGCACCACATGGGATAAATCATGAAACCTCTGAACATATTCTGCGATTTTAGGACCCTCCATTTTTAGGTGCCAGAACTCAGTTTCTAGCTTCTGTATTTCAGCCCGCGAACAGTATTTCTTTCTCATGAGCTCGTTCAGCTCCGCCCATGTTAGTGCATATGCCGCCGCCTCTCCCAATGTTTGCACTTGCAGATTCCACCATGATAGGGCACCATCAAGAAAAAGCCCTGAGATGTATGTAACTTGTTGCTCGGGGGCACACTTGCTCATCCTTAGAACAGAATCTGTCTTTTCCGCCCACCTGACGAATGCAACAGTACCTCCAGTACCGTCGAAATTTATGGGCTTACAGTTGAGAAATTGCTTAAACGACAGCCTGTTCAGGCAACATTATTAACAATCAGCATTAGTGGATGTGTAAAAAGTATCCAATCGTAGCGTAATGTGTCTTAAGTGACTTAACATTACCATTTGGGGGATTGTTGTTGTTATTTCTTCGGTTATTCCCACTAGTTTCACCACGCGAAGCCTCATAGTCTACTATCGCTCTTGAAATTTGTTCCTGTAACTCCGCCTCTGTGGTGGGTAAAGGTACAGCTCTTCGTGGAGGCATCTTCTAAAAGGAGATCATATTGGTCAAGTCATATTAAGTATAGTACGTAAGTAATATGCGTACGCAACACATCCATCAATGCAATAACACATAACATCCCATGTCATAACCATAAACAAATAGATCAACAATGCATGTAATGAGAATACTGCGATTGAGCTTTTATATAATCAAGACCACAATACAATGTTTACAAGTTTCCAAATGTAACGTACATCCCAAAAGAGACTAAGGGTCACAATGCCCTTGTCTAAACTGTCTAGCCAAATACAACAACCAAAAATCAAATATCCAAATTCATGATGTCAAAATGCGGTCTTCAAAATGCTGTATAGTCTGGCTCAATCGCTGTCTTCTCATCAAAAGTAATCACTACCTGCAACAGACCAAAATGTAGCTATGCTGATGGCGGAGGAGGAGGTGGAGGAAAAGAGAAAAGCAAACGGCGCATAAGCACCCAATCCTCCTCCAAAGCATGAACAACTCGCAGCAGATACGCAATCTGCTGCTCAGGTGTAAGGAAACGAACATTCGAATCAGGGGGTAACGAGAGGGGAGCATGTGGTGCGGCAAAAGGAGTCTGGCAGTGACATGAGGGAGGATGTGGAGTCCTCTCTAACTCCTGAACGCGACGACTCACTGCGTCCTGCTGTAGCTGTAGAGAGATGAGTATATCCTCCGTGGAATATCCGACATGAAATGGGTGGTAAGGGTCGGATAACGGCATAACATTGGGCGAAGCCTACAAAAATGGCTCGCCCGAAGGTGCAAAGGATGGTGTAGTGTAAGGGAACTGAGACGTGACTGGTATAGCAGACGTCATGGATGGAACAGAAACAGGATGATGAATCTGTGGCATAAACTAGCCATCTCCTGATATAAAAGGTACGTAGCCAAAAGGCTGTCTCGACGATCCCTCCCCAGGTCGTGGTGGAGGAATGTCCTGGAGGAACGTGATGGGTAGGTCAGTGCGATGGGTATCAGATGTGTGTGGGTGGAAAAATGGAATATCAAGTGGTGCAGAAACAGGTGCGGTAGGGGGAGTGACTGGTAACACAAATGGAGGGTAGTCATCATCATCCTCGATCCACCCATTACGGGTGTCAGCATAACGAGGATCGATATGAGTAGCAAAAGGTGCATGGTCAGCATACACCGGGGCCGAATCAGGAAATAATGGTGCGATGTCTGGTATCTCGGCAAAGACAGGGTCAGGCAGAGGTGCCACGACTGGAACCTCAATGACTGGTGGTGGAATGGCAGGGGCATCAATAACTGGTGGTACAACAACGGGAGCCTTAGCATGAATAGGGTGTAGAGCAAGAACAGGCTCTGGTACTATATCGGGCTCTGGATCGACAGGAGCAGGTTGATGATCAGCAGGCATGACAAGAATCTAATCATCAGGGAGTACAAGAGCCTCAGCAGGCTGCTCCTCGGGGATCAACTCGTCCTCCTGGTCTAGATCGTGATCGAATGGGAAAATGGGGTCAAACTCGTCCTCCAACTCTATATCCCCATCATCGTCAATACCAGGGATGAAACCGAATCCCAACGGTGGGACGGGTGCCTCCGACATGTCCGTATCAGAGTCGGTATCGCTGTAACCCCAGCGCGTGGAGAGTAGAGGAAGCTACCGACTCAAAAGAATCTAGGACAGACGAATCTGAATGAACCTCCATATCAGGAATCTCAACCAATGGATGGGCGACATCATCCGCAATCGGGGCCCCGCCCTCATAGTCGTCCTCAGGGGGACCCTCGAAAAGATCCACGTCGTCATCTGACACAACATCGAGTGGCAAATCCTCGACGGGAAATGCTGCAAGTGGAATAGGAGCAGGGATCTCCGCAAGAGGTAGATCCCCGACTGGAATGCCATCAGCTAGCTGTACGTCGTCACCGAAATCTGGCAGCGCGAAAGGCTGAAAATCGTCGTCGTCTGTACTGTCTGTATCAGATGTGTAGACCTCCGGGTCTGAGTGCATCGGGTCATCAGAATCTACCGCCACTGAGTCTGAAACTCCACTCGACGAAGACATAGCGTCTGTGATAACACAACCACAAAGTGTGCACATACATCAATAATAGTCAAGTAAGCATATAAATCACAATAATGCAAGCAAGTAATCATCCTAGTCCTCCGCAGACTATACCCCCTGGTCTCTAAGACCAACTCCCTGGTCTCTAAGACCAACCTTCCCAGTCTCTAAGACTAATCCCCTGGTCTCTGAGACCAACTCTCTCTGGTCTCTAAGACCAAACCTCCCAGTCTCTAAGACTAAATTCTCCCCAATCTCTAAGATTGAACCCCTCAGTCTCTATGACTGAACCTCCCCAGCCTCTAAGGCTGAACTCCCTCAGTCTCTATGACTGAACTCCCTCAGTCTCTATGACTGAAATATGAATTTTTGAAAGATGTATTTATGCCTTTTGTTTGTAAAATGTCTGTGCCCTGGATCTGGACTTTTAGTGTATGCAAATGTAAAAATGTTTGAAAACATTTTCGTGAGGGCCCTAGTGATCATAGTCTAGACTCGAGAATGAATACTAGTTCGCTATGATCGAGGCTCTGATACCAAGCTGTCACACCCTGGCTTTTGCGGAAGCGTGGGTTTATTTGGTGTGTCTTCTTAATACCATAGCAACAATCATAACAATGCTATATGAATATAAAACACAAGATGATCATCCATTCATTAAGTTTAATACTACCACAACGTAAGTGTTTGAAATGTCGACACTTAGGATAAATTACAAACCATACTTGTTTAAAACGTGTTCATAAGACACAACAAAAAGCTTAAATAAAAACGTGGTTTAAAGACCTGTAACCCGTCCAGGGAAGGGTTACACCTCCCAAACCAACTACCCCGGATGACATCTTTATTCGACGCATCTTGACATGTGCAGACACTTGCCAGATCCCTTAGTTTCCTGAAATACATGTTTGAAAAATCAACAAAAAGTTGAGCGGGTTCATGTAAAAGTGAGTGTGTATAAACCTTTGAAATATGTTCGTGTATATGAAGTCCCTGGTATGTAGCAATAAGGAAAAAAGAGATCACCAATGGGTTGCAAAGCCACTAGTATGTGTGAAATGGTCCGGGAAAACTCAAACCTAGCGGAGTTGCACCGGGCTTCCGGCTGTAAGACACAGTCACCTCTATGGGCCGCCCCAGGCCTCATGGGTGTGGGCTCGCTACACCCAAATAGATCTATCACTCATGTCCCTCGGTCCTACGATGAGGATTAATGGCTTTAAGTGTCGCGCCCACCACTCACATGATCTAAGTAGTATACCCTCCTTAAGCTAACCATACCATGTATAAAAATGTCCTTAATAATTGTAACATGTATTTCACCCCCGAAGTTATAAAACTGAAAACAGTTAAGAGAAAAGGGGGACATGAACTCACTGTACTGCGTCTCCTGTATCGTGACGTCCACTCAAACTTGATCAGCTACCCGACGACCTACAACGTACTAATGTCTATTAGACAATCGGGCCGTGCCTTGCCTTTGTATTTACGTTTGAGTTACGATATTTTGATATTATTCCAAGTTATGACTTGTTGTTAACATAATAATTATTTTAACTTACACTATATTGTTAGGTCTTGAAATAATAGTTTAAGCAACTATTCCGTATTCATACTTCTCAAGTATCTTATGTGCGTATTTCCTTCCCAAGGATGGGGGTATTTATAAATGTATTTTTGTTATATAACGTCTTGACATTATATATATTTACGTCCCACTCTAGAAAATATATAATAATTCGTTTATCAAAAATATTATGTCCCAAAATATATATTTTCCCAAAAATAATATATTTTCATTCTTTATATCCAAATAATGTTTACCCCAAAGTATATTCGTAAACGTATTTTTCCGGATTTATAAGTGTGATAGTATTTTGCTAAGTTACATTATTTTGTCCTAAGTAATATAACTAGTTCCCAAAAGAACAAATAATCACACAAGCGTTTTAAATATGAAATATATATTCTAAATATATATTTATTCGCTTTTATTTTCGAAAACCCACCTCCGATACTTTGGAGTTTTGTAATAAACTTATGGCGAAGTTTACTTCTGAAAAACAAGGTTAAACTCATTTGTAAGTACTTGTTAGAAAATAATTTTCTAAGTCTTGGGATTTTTAGAAAATTTCGCCAGAGTTTCCCTTAAAAACGGGAGTGTCCATGCTAATAAGCATATCGTTTTCTTTTCGAAATCAATCAACAATCAATCCTTAACAATTTTACATTACCGAGAGCAAAAATATAAGTGTTGCACACTAATTATGAACTTGATATATCCCGAAAACGCGTAGTAACTTGGTAAAGCTTTTAGTGGACTTAGTTACCTTCCGAAGTGTAGTTATTTCCTTAAAAATCACTTTCTTACAAGAGTTTAGTGTTTACAACTTGTAAACAATATTTTCAAAAATAAAACTCTTGAACCCTTCTTGTAAATAAAATGTTTCTACACTTGTTTTAGTTCTAAAAATGGGGTAAGAGTATGTAAAGGTCATAGTCCTTTAATAATCGGTTCTTGAACTAGGTTTATTTAGAAAACCTCTTGTAAAACTTAGATCTACATGATCATCAAGTTATTTTGTTTACTAGTTTTTCAAGAAAACTTATTTTTATTCAAGTTCATGATTAAACTTGAAGGTGGTTATTTATGTAACATATACCCACTTTCTAATCTTGTTAAATCATGTTACTAGACATTATTTAACAAGATTCATATGGTGATTAACACCATATAACCAAGAATCATCACAAATTTAACAACATACTCATAACAACATACTACTAGTCACATTTCATCTTCAAGTAACTTTTATATGTAAAGCTTCATGTTCATTATTCTTGTTCTTGTTACTTTAGTGTTTTGAACATACTAAACATACTACATCATTTTAGTCATAAAAATAAGATGGACAAAGGTTTACAAGAACTTACTACTAGCACAAAGGCTAGGGTAGAATCTAGTGAAGAAGGTGATGAGAAAAGATGATGAAAAAGCAAGAACAAAGCCCTTTTGAAGCTCCACAAGTTTACACTTCCTTGAATCACCTTAGATGCTTGAATGGAACATGAATAATGGAGGATGATGGTTGTGAAGTGGTGGTGATGGGGGCGGTTGTGGGTGACAGAGAGGAGGGAGAGAGAGTGAGGAGAGAGTGTGAATTTTTGAGGTATGGTTGTGATCTTAGAGCCTTACTTATAATGATCATCCATCATATTTTGTGCAACTTAACAAGCAACAAATCTATTAAAATATAAAACAAATCAAGTGAGTAAGTAGTGAAGCATGGTGTGGATGATATGGTGGGGTCCCTTGGGACCGATTTCGGTTAGGGGGGGGGGGGGTTGGTTGTAACATTTTGTAACTAAATGGTAAATATAAGTTAGTTTCCAAGTAACTAGATTATATGTGTTAGTTATATGATTTTTAGTGGGTGTTATGGTAAACGGGGACCATGACTAGTCAAAAATAATAAAACAATGTGTTTGACAAAAATTTAGTGTCCCGGGTAATGTCCGGTTAGATACTGTTCTGTTGAAGTGTTTAATTATGCCGTAATGTGTCGTTTATATATATTTTTGTAACACAATTTATTCCCGGCACTTAGGAAAGCATACAGGACCATTCTGCTATATTTTTGCACTTTACTAGCATATTACAATGCTGAATTTTAATAATAAATGCAGAATTTTGCATTTAAAGTGTGTTTTAGGCACTTCCCGGCACTTTAACTATCACCTAGTGACGCAGTTTTATGGTCCTCACTTCCCTACACTCCATACTAGTGTAGTACTCTGTCCCTGGCTCATACTGGCCTCAATAACATTGTCTGTCTATGTGCTGGCATTGTCAGCATGTTTCTGAATTATCCGTTCAGTGTGCTAACTGTGCTTTGTGCATCAAGTATGTCACTAATGTTTGTGTGTAATAAATGGAGTGACTGTATGCAGTATTATGCATATGTATGTGTGATGCATAATTCAATAATCAGTTTAAGTTGTCAGTTGTAATCAAGCATAGTCATTAAGCACATAATTAAAATTAATTAATTGTACAGTACCTGTAATTGTGAGGGTTGTCACATAAATAAATTTGAAAACAAAAGGGTTTGTTTGTTAAAAGTCAAAGATTTCACTAAAGACCTATAAACAGGTTAAAATAACGGATTCATGAAGAGTCCAAAAGAATAAAAGCGATGGATTTCACTAAGATAACCAAATCAGTTGAAATAACGAGATTACGTTATTTTGAGTTGCATTATTTCGTGTGAAATATATATATGCTTAGTAACCAAAAAGAATTATGTAAGAAAGGTTTCGAGGACGAAACCTCTTTAAGGGGGTAGACTTGTAACACCCCGAAAACAGGTTTGGTAATCAAACCACGTTAATACTAAAAGACAGGTAAAGTACCGTTAGTGGTAAAATTAACCCGGAAAATATTAGGATTTATATAACTAAACCTAATATTTAATAAAAAGGAAAAAGAATGCTTTTGAAGAAATAAAGTTTATCAAAAGGCCCGAGCTAACGGGACTTAAAATAAACTGAGTCGGAAATTCCCCAAACCCATTAAGTTAACTAGGAATGTTTAACCTAGTTAATAAGTGGGAATATTGTTAGAAATTAAGTGGGTTATGGCCTATTTAATAAACTAACCAAACAAGAGGGGCCAAAGTGGATAAACTTAAAAGTTTAATTATAAAATGAAATTTCAAACAAAAAACACACTTAGTGTGTGTGTTCTGTTCGATCAGGAGAGCTCCCCAGGAGCCACAAACCCTAGTTTCATAAGAATCATCAAATTGAAAGCTCAAACGAAGTCTAAATTCACAACTGAACGTGAATTAACGATCACCCAAGCTAGGGGATCATAAGGTATGTCAAATTTTGATGATTTGTGAAGTTGTGAAATTTTAATAATCATCATAATCGCGAATTATGAATGAATTATTGAAGCTATGATTGAATTAGTGATGTATACTTGCTTAGGAATCAAACCCTAAGTGAAAATTATACATATGATGCTATAATTTGAATGATTTGATGATTTGCTACACTAGGATAAGTGGGTATTAATCATATGATTAATTTGATGATATAATTATGATTAGAATCATCATACATGATAGTAATCAGGAAATACTTGAACAAATTGTGTGTTTGAGTATATAATCATACTTACTATGATATGAGTTTAGTATAATATGATAAAAATTGATGATATTTTCATGTTAAATAATGTTTAATATCATCATGTATTAATTCGGTAACTTATGGTTACAAGAACTTGGTTAATAAAGTGATTAAAATGGTAGGATAAGAATGAGGCTTACCAGAAAATTGTCCAAGTAATTAAACATGTAGTCGAGCTACATCGTGTAAATATTCACGTTAATAGGCAGTTGACTTTAAAAAGTCAAACTGACCTCTGATATGATCGAATGAAAATTTCGACTATAATAATCGTAGGATGGAATAGTCGTGATTGATTATGACTAATTTGACCATCTTACGAATTTCAATGATAGTTTGACGCTTAACAAGCTAGGTGAAAGCTTGGGAAGGAAGCGTGTTAAACGAATCAAGAATGAAGGAAAAGCATAATCTGGATGCTAGGTAAGTCAAAGCTTACACTTTTTATTTAATACCTATTGGTTTTATAGGTTATGAATAATAAAAAGTCATATTTGAATTATGATGTTTCGACACGACATGTGTGGTTCGGAACAAAAGACGATAATGAGAAACCATGTTGAATGGTTAAAAAGAGATAATAAGATTATTTAGTCATGCCATGACTAATAAATAACGAGTTTTGAATGATTACCTTATAAGGTAAACCAATACACTTTATGCCGTAAGACATAAAGGGGTCAAAAGAGTTAAGAAATGGTTTATAAATAAAAATGACTGTACGGTGTAAACCGAAGCGAGTCATGTAGACGAGATGATAATAAATTCCATCTCGCAAAGATAAACGGTCACTTAGACCAAACGGGTCAAATGGTGAAAATATCACCATTTGAACAATATCAACTAATGAATATTGTCGAGTCTTATGTTCACAGGAGTGAATAGAGTAAAGATATCTTGCATCGCTATTAAGTAGCGATTATTAAAGCAAGGTATTAAAACGGGTCAATATATTGATCCGAGCCAGGTATGTATAATAGGTTAACTACTCAATTGGAATGAAAGGTTCATTGAGAGTTAAATGAAGTCAAAATAGACATTTGGTTACTTTAATAAGTAAACCGAATGATTCAAGTGATGGTAATTGTGATTAGAAAACATAATGACTTTTCAAACAAAATCATAGCTAAAAAGAGGGATTTTGGTTCAAACATGCTTTCAAAAGTCCTTCATCGTAAATGAAAGGCTAAAATGGAACAAAACGCCCTTGTAAGCTAAATCGAGCGAACGACCCTTAAAGGTTGTTTGGAAATGATTTTTATGATAAAACAAATACTTCGAATAAGTATAGAAAGCGAAAGATGTAAATTTGTGGTCAAATGACTCTATATGAGTCTTTGCCGTAAAATGATAATCCGAGGGGTATAACTCGGAATATATAAATCACCACATTAAATCCGCCACAAATATAGTTGTGGTGGAAGATCGATTGATAAATAATGTGGAATTAAGATACTAGAAGTAAAGGAGCATGAATTATGCGAAAAAATGCTTAAATACCCTTAACGGGTCAAAATAAGCATTTAAGTAAAAACGGGTTTAAGAAGGTGTATAAACCCGGGATTTGAATCTAGTACGATAGATAACATTGACTTTATAAAGTTTATGAGATATCGAGATCAAACAAACATGTTTGTTTGATGTATACATGAATGGATAAAAAATTCATAACTAAATTTTAAGCCGAAGGCTTAAAAGTATAAAATTTTGTTAATCCGAATGTCGGATGTTAACTCCATGTGATGGAGAATAATTTTATGATCACGTAGGAAGAAACGTGAGTCAAAACGGATCAAAAACGAGTAAGTTATGCTCGTTTGCGTGAAAAATTGGTTGGCTGGAAATATGCAGCAACTGATAATAACATCCTGTCGAAAACACACCCTCGCGTCGTGCGACAGGGTGGGTGAATTGTCTTCGCGGCTCGCGACGGGTGTCGTGTCACGCGGCAGCCTTATCATCATCCCGTCGCGGCACGCGACGGGTTAAATGTCCGGAATTTTGTTGTTGTGTGTTGTTTTGGGTCTTAAGAACTTGAAAAACACATTTTAAAAGTATCATAACTAACTCATTTCATGTTTAATGAAATGTAGGTTGCTTAGAAGTGCCGGAAGATAATCAAGCTCGATAAAGAACCGAACACAATCAAGAATTAAAGCTTCCGTAATTACTCTTTGTCATCAATTTTAAACGACGAATTGATATATGTTATGTTGAAATGTTTTATCTTGTAAAATGTTTTAACAAACTCCAAATTTTTAGTGTAAATTGTAATGGCTAATACGCTTTAGCAGACGATGTTTATATATAAATCGTGTAAATGGACTAAGGGTCTTACATTTCAATTGTTTTGGGGTGATTCATATGTTCTAAATGATTTTGAGTTTTCAAAACAAATACTATGGTTTATATTAAACACAATGATTTCAATAATATGGACGAACTTGTTGGTGCGTTAATACATAACACGAATTGCTGGTGCATATGTCTGTCGACTTCGTCTTGTATCGAGTCTTGTAATTGGATAGATAGATCAGGGCACGTTGTACGAGAAAAATGTGAAATATATAGGATGTGAGCATTTCGCACGAAATGGAGATGTGTCCATTTCGTACGAAATGGCAATGGCCATTTCATTTGAGGCTGTTTCGTGTGGAATGGACAGCCTATAAATAGGTGACTTGTCCATTTCGTTTGTATCGATCTGATTCCGGTGCCGAGTTGCTGCCGAAGTGTCTTCAGGCTGTAAAAGGTTTTTTATCAATAAACAAGACAATTAGAGTGTATATCAAGCTGATTCAAAGTTGATACGTTAGTTTCCACCTCTCATATTGACAAGAACTCTTCTGAACGACTTGTTTTGGTCATGCAAACGATCCTACAAGTGGTATCAGAGCTCAGGAGGAAGAGTTTTTACTGATTTCAGCTGAAATTCTGTTTTCTACACCTTCTTTTACACATTTTTCAAAATTAACAGAGTTTTCACGGTTAAAATGGCTTGAATTTCACACATTACACTCGTAATACTGTTTTAACAAATCCTTGAAAGAATTAGACCTAAAAACGACCTAAAACTTGATCAATTTGACAAAATCCAGCCGATTGGATGACATCAGCACCATTTCGTACGAATTGAGATTTCATTTCGCACGAAGTGAACTCATTCCGCATCAAAGTGTTATTTCACTTGAAATTACTTCCATTTCGCACGGATTGGACTCAGTAGACCCATTTCGCACGAATTGCATCCATTTCATACCAAGAGGGTCCATTTCGTTTGAATAGGTCCATTTCGTTTGAAGAGGTTCTTTCCGCACCAAATCCAATTCGTGTGAATTGTGCCATTTCGTTTGAAAGCTGAGTTTGTGAAATTATTTTCCGTAATCATGGAAGAAGAGTTTTACAACGCGTTTGCTACTGCCCCGGGTACTCATGTTACCATTGCTCAGAGTGTGAACATGGAAAATGAAACAGGAACGTTACAGAAACCTCCAAAATTGATGGGCATTGAAGAATACTATTGTTGGAAAGACCGATTCGAAAATTGGGTTCAAGCAAATCATTTGAGGTCTTGGGAGTTTATTGAGAAAAAGTATGTTAAACCTCGTACAGATGTGGGAGTTATCAAAACTATTTCTGAATTGACGGATAAAGGGAGAGATATGTATAAGGCAGAAAAAATGATGATTAGTCTACTTCAGCAAGCTGTGAAAGAAGACATCTTCATCTTACTTTAACATGATGGTACTTCACGTTCAATTTGGGAAGCACTTCGAATTAAGTTTGAGGGAAGTACGGATATGATCAGGAGTAAGAAATCATTATTAAAGAAAGAATTTGATTTGTTTACTAGTTTGCAGGTTGAATCTACAAAGAAGCTCATTGAGAGATATTGTCATTTAGTGCGATCAATGTCACTGTTGGATATCAACATAGATCGAGAAGAATGGGTTGACAAATTAGCTTATGCTTTACCTCAGAAAGAATGGGGTACATATCTGATGATCTTAAAGAACACTGGAGAATATGATAAATTGACAATCTCTCAGTTCATTGAAAAAATTGAAGGACAAGATCTTGAATAACAAAAGATTGCTAGAATGAACAATCCAAGTGGTCAACAAGACATCAAGATGTATTACAAAAGGAATGTTCAGAATGTTGAAGCAAGTTCGAAGGTCTAAACCGCTTTCAGGTCAGAAAACTCATCCGGATCAGTTAATCAAAGTCCAATCACCAACAGTGGATTTTCTTCATACTCAAGTGTTAATCCGAATGTTTCAAACTCAAGTCATCAGTTCCAAAGCTCAAACAATAGTAATGGTCAGGTGCTAAATTGCAACATCGCGTTGCATCTTCAGAACGGTCAAAATTTCTCTGAAGAAGTTGCTAAAGGTCATATGGCATTACTAGCTACAATGTTAGAATCATATGAGGGTTTGGTTGCAGGAAGGATCGGAAATCCTATGTTGACAAAAGAGGATTACGATCAGATCGATGCTGAGGAAATGGAGCTTATGGATATTAAGTGGTGTTTAGCGAGTGTGTTGAGAAGAGTTGCGAAATTTAAGCTGATTACAGGAAGAGATGACTTTCGTGATGCTAATGTTTCTACTTTAGGTTTTGATAAATCTAAAGTTACTTGTTTTCGATGCAGGGAAAAAGGACATTTCAAGAGGGAATGTACCAATCGAGAAGCTGGAGGAGCTCAGAATCCGTTCGGGAATAATGATTATTATCGGAAAGCGATATATCAACAAGTTGCTCAACAACCGTTATCATCCTGTGCTATTGAAGACGGAAAGAAGAAAGCTTATCTGGTGAATCAAGATGATGAAAAAATGGCAAAAGGTTTTAGCTGGGACAAATACATTCCGGCTGATTCCAAGATTGGAGCTTTCATTGCACAGATCATTCAAGAGCCAGATTTGATGAAGGAATGGATGGATGTGTTTGCTGATGTTGAGAAAAGTCAAGATGAAGAGCCTGTTTCTTCAGAAGAAAGCTCAGAAAAGACAACAGTCTTTGATCAATCATCAACTGATAGCAGTGATGATGAAGAAGAAATACAAATAAACATTGTAAAAACTCAATTATCTCCTGAAAGTTTTAAATTTTATTTTGCAGATAGATTGGAGAAACTAAAGGAGAAGTGAACAGCAAAAGATCAGAAAAAGAAAGAATGTAAGAATGTTACTCAGGAAGAAAAGTCTGAACAAAGTAAAGAAGTTAAGGTTGAGAAGGTGGTTGAAGTTGAAAAGATAGTCAAAGTTGAAAAGATTATCGAAGTTGAAAAGATTGTTGAGATCACGAAACCTTGTCTAAAATGTTTGGAACTTTGCAAACATTGTGAAGAGAAAGATGAGAAGTTGTGTGAGCTTGACAAGATGAAAGAAAAATTATTGTTCGATGTTAAATATGTGAAAGAATCGTATGATGTGTTGAACAGAACAGTGAATAGTTTACAAAAGACAAACTCAGAAAGAGAAGATGCCTTAACCATGATGAATGCAGTGATGATGTCCAAGCAGAAGGCTATCAATCATTATATTGAAGAATGTGCAAAGTTGAAGCAGGAGTTGGAGACAGAAAAGATAGAAAATGAAAGAATCAGATGATTGCTGCAAAGTTATTCAAGTTCTGATTATTTGATTGATAGAATTTATCCAATTGTTGCAGGTTTTGAAGCATTTCAAGAAAAGAAGTCGGAAGAGAAGGATACTGGTAAGAAACAAAGTGCAAATTATAACAAGTGTCCGCCTCCGATCTGGGAAGGTTATTCTCCCAGAAAACCAAATGAGGAACAAGTCAAAAAGGCAGTCAATATAAAATTGAAGTCCAAAACAACTGATGATTTACCAGACAACATTGACGTCACGTTCACATCGTCTGACACTGATCATGAGTCTAAGTTAATAAAGAAAGTGGTCGATCAGGTGTTGGATAAGGATGAGGAGTCAGAGTCAAAGTCCGAATCTGAAAGTTCGAGTTCGTCGGTCAACAGTCCAAAATCGTCGGTTAAAAGGGTTTATAATAAAGAATTTCTATTATCAAAAAATAATTTAAATGATGAACCAATCAAAGTTTCATATACTTTGAATGATTCAGACAAATTATTTTCTGATGAGAAATTTCCAATAAGAGGTGTTAAAATTGAAATGATCAACAAGGTTTTCAAATTAACAGAAATTAATATTTCTGAAATAAAAGATGTAAATCTTACTGAAAAACCTATAAAATACACCTCAAGAGTTCAACAAAGGTTAAACAAGAAAAAAAGTTACAGTTCTGGTTCTGGTTTTCAAAAGAAACCAAACCATAACAGTAATTTCAAAAAGAAAGGCTTAGGTTTTATTCCACCTGAAAATCATAAAAATGAGAAAATTTATAAAACAAAAACTGTATTTGTTTCAGGGTCAAGTTCTGAAGAAGAAGAAGAAGAAAAGAGCTCATTTTGGAAACAATCGAACAAAGAGTTCTTTGCAGAAAAACAAAGGTTTGAAAAGAATGGAGCTTATCAAAGAAAGGAGACAAGAACCTGTTACCGATGTCAAGAAGTTGGTCACATTGCCTGGAATTGTCCAAAGGCAACCAACACAAAACAGGAAGTTGTTTCTAAACTCAAAGAAAAAGTTGTTGATAAAACTGAACCACCAATTGAAAAATTCAAAATGTTTAAAAATTCAACATATGAAGTTGGTGAATGTTCAAAAAGGTTTTACAAAAGAAGGGTAAATCTTAACAACCAAATGTGGGTTGTTAAGAAATCTGATGTGAAATCTGGCGATGAATCTGAATCGTCAAAGTCAGAGGAGTCACAAGCTGAGGTTAAAAGTGATAATTCAGTTCCGCCAATGGATGATGTGAACTTTCCACCATTGCGGACTGAAAAATTTAAACAAAAAGTTGGTAAAGTGGAGATTTCGAATCAATTCTATTCTGAAAAGAAAGAATTTGATGTCGAAAAGGCTTTTAACGACAAAGTGAAAAATATTTTTGGAAAAATGGTCGCGGGTAAAGCCAAAGGGGTAAAAGATTTTTATGAAGAAAAAAGAAATGTTCAAACCCCGAGTGAAGTTGAGAAGGTCACACCCAAAGATGGTCAGGCTTGGGTGTCTGTATTTCATATGTAAAAATCCTGACTTACCGGAGCTTCCAAGTTGGTAATTGTGGAGCAGGAATCGATATCTTTCTTGAGAAATTCACATTTGTGATATTTCAACCTACATGTGGTAGTATTTTTTTTTTTAAATTGTCATATTTCGATTTATAAGTGGTATGGTTGATAAGTGAACCCACAAGTGGTTGAAAAGGGGGTTTTCACCTACAAGTGGCTAATCAAGGTCATTAAGTTGAACTTAATTTAACTTTCATTCAAGTGGTTGGAAGACAAAGTGATGAACAAAACCCTGATCTTACAAGTGGAATCAACAAAACTAATTTTCCGGAAAAACCATTTTCGATTAAAACAAACTTAAGTGTTTTGAGATCATAATTGTCACACCCCGACCACGTAAAACAACAAAACGTGGCGGAAACGTCGGGGAGTGTTGTAACAGAATCATTGTTTCACAACCATGGATTAAACAATTTCGTTTTATTTAATTAAATGTATTACATTACATTGGAATTAGAAACAAAACATGAACAAATAGACTTTTATTGTTATTAAGTCGCTAAGGCCTCGTCCGTTCCTATGTGAGCATGCATCAATATCATCATCAAATATCATCAACTATGGTACCTGAAACACATGTGAAAATACGTCAGCATAAAAATGCCGGCGAGTACATAGGTTTTATGTGAGTGTCAGATTCATGGCTCGTTTTACATGTTGCAATACTTATTTAAAAAAACTTATTTTGAAAAGTATAGTATTGCGACATAATTAACCAACTCAAATCAAGTTGGATATGATTTATAAAATCTCGTAGCCATGATTCTTAACTCCAAAACATTTTATTTTATTAAATCAAATCGTAAAACATCTCGTAGAAACTCGTTAATAAGACTCGTATGGTTTATATTATTTAGAAAACATAATTGTGTGACATTGTTTCAAAATCGTTTACCCAAGTGATCTAGATAACGCAACGATATATAATGAGTTAAAAGCACTTATATATAGGAAGTACCAGCGGCGTATCCACCATGCTTTTTGTCACACCCCGACCACGTAGAACATACAAAACGTGGCGGAAACATCGGGGAGTGTTGTAACAGAACTAATGTTTCAAATCCATGGCAATTGAAGTTTCGTTTTATTGATTAAAAGTGTTACAATGTCTTAACAAACAAAGAAATACAACATAATTAACTAGTCTTGCATCTTTTATTGTCACTAAGGCCCAAGTCTGTCTATGTGTATCTTGGTCATCTTATGCAACAGCTCCTGAAAAACACATGTGAAAATATGGTACGTCAGCATAAAAAATGCCGGTGAGATACATAGGTTTTGTGAAAATAGGTTTCATGACTTATATTTGAGAAAATGTTTAGTCATGAACCTTGTTATTTACTTTGTTTTGTAAATCATTTGAAAATCGATAAGATCAGATGATATGTATAAATAATGAAAAATGTATGGTTAACTGAATAACCATGTAACTGAGTTTGTATAAGATAAGTTGTTGTAAAACAATGTCTTGTGAAAAATATGTTATTTGTATAAAATGTCATATGTATCAAACTGAAATGATTCAAATAACGCTACGATATGTAATACCATACAAACACTTATATATAGGAAGTACCAGCGGCGTATCCACCATGCTTGTATCATATTACACACGCATCGTTACTTAATCACTTAATCAAACCAAACCAAACAATGTAAGATGTCTATGTCAAATATGTCATGTATGGCAAGCGAAATGTCTCAACTAAACCATATGCACAAAACAAAGTATTGAAGTAAAACTTGGTTTAAATCAAAGTTATGTTTTGTGTAGTAAATGCATGATCAATGTAAATCATGTAATATGTGTCCAAACTGTAAGAATGTGATAAATAACAAATGTACTAAGTATGAAGAACAATGCAACGATTGAACATACATAGCATGTGAACTGTACTAAGTATGCAACAACATACATACGTAGCATGCGACCTGTACTAAGTATGCAACAATAGACATACGTAGCATGTGATGTAATGTAAAACAATGTACTAAGTAATGCACACAATGCCACACCTAGTATGAAATGTATTGAAATCATGTACTATAATGTACTAATGAACATAGGAAGTATATGATGTGAAAACGGAAAGCATGAAAGTAACAAGTAGGCACATGTGTTCCACCCCAAAACAGTTTGGAAAACAGTAAAAGAGGGGTCTATGTACTCACTTGAGATTGCTCAGAAGTCCTAGGATAACCACCAAGCAATGCTAGAGATCGCGGAATATCAAACGGCACCTAATATAGGTAACTACATTAATAAACCGGACCTAAATCGGAAGATTGGGTAGCATTAGGGTTTGTAAACCAAATGAGTGTAGGAACTCATATGATATGGTTTAACAAAGCCTACATACTAAATGAAACTTAACCTAAGTCTTATCGACCCATTACGACCCGTTTAGGAAGCTGATGCTACTTTAACGCGTCGTTCGCGTGAAACGCGTTCGGACCGCCTAACTAGCCCTATGACAAGTGTTATATGCCTAAACATGTTACATAATCAGTTATGTGACAAAAGTTTAGGTTACATATGCTTAATTACCAATTATACATGAAAAGGGCATTCTGGTAATTTACCTAAGGCATATAAACTACCTATCATACAACTACTTAAACGATGTGACCATAGGGTATAACCTCGGAAGGTTATTCCCTACCTACTATGGTCACCTAATGTGTTTGGTCGGATCCTAATGATCGACCAAATGGGTCGAGTTCGAAGGTATAGGCGATTTATTAGATCGCCTACCCTACGACTCTAGACAACGTGGTAATCAGTGGGCATAGTCCCAAGGGACTATGACCAACGTGATTACACTCACGTTGCGAAGTTCAAACGAACTTCGCATTGACCATTACTGGTCAACGCTGAAAGTCAAACAAAGTTTGACTTTCGGACTCGAAAAGCAGTAAAAATAAGGAAAAGAACGAAAGAATACTAACCCAGGGTCCAAGAATGGAAGGTTTGAACCCGAACACTCTCAGGTATGAAGTGTTAAACACGACAACTTAGAGAGCAAGTTCAGATTCAAAGGTGTGGGTTTTTGGGTGTGATGTTGGTGGGTATTTATAGATAAAGTAGAGCCGCTAGGATCGTTTCTTGAATATCGTGCCACGATCCGAGCCGTACACTTGTCACAAAGGTTATGGAGCCACATATGCTTCTTATCTTAGTGATTAAGCAAGTTGCAAACATGTGGTTGTGGTTAATCAGCTGAAAACAGGCTGTTTGGTACTCTGCATCTGGTCTGCAGACCCCTAGCGCACCGCTACGCTTAAAGTGTAGCGCACCGCTAGGCACTATTTCGGCAGAATTACACTTTTGGTCCCTGAACTGTATTTAGGCCATTTTCGACACGTTTAAGTACCGTTAACCCCATTTCAAAGCTCTAAAATGAAGTTAAAATATAGGGAACTTAAAATGTGCTCAAAAATATCTCGGATGTCGGTTCGTTTGGCCGTACGAACGCGATGTTCGCTTAATTACGACGGAATGCGCACAAGTGCGAAAAACGATCCAAATGACGCGACGAATGGATTTTTCTTAAGGCGAACACTAAAATATAATGTAGTCATGCTCACATAAATTTTTGGATGTCCGGATGTATTCAGAACGTAAGTTACGCGTAAAAATGCAAACTTGTGCACTTTTTGACGCTTTTAGTCCCTGAATGACACAAAAGTTTATTTTAGCATACCGAACACCTCAAAGCCTATTTCTAAGCTATGTAAAGGATATTTGTGGTATGTTTAACTTATGGTCATGCTCCGGAAGGTCTGTTACAGTTCAAATTGGCATAATTTCGCAGTTTGTCAACTTTAGTCCCTGTAAGCGATTAAACTTTGATTTCACCACACCAAACCTTTCAAAACTTATATCTAAGTTATGTAAAGGTTATTTAAGGTATGTTAAGCCTATTTCACTATTCCGGAGTGTTCGTTGGATTAAACTGGTTATATTTACACATCAGAGCGCGTATAACCCTCCAGAAAGCGATTTAAAGCTTGAAATCGAACAGGAATTGATATGTGTAAACGATACACATATTTTTACAAATCCCAAGTATGAAATACTATATTTCATTGGTTTGGCATTTGTCTGATGGTTGGAGTGACACGGGTGTTACAGTCTCCCCTACTTTAGGAAATTTCGTCCCGAAATTAATTCGTAGGAGTCTAACTGTGGCTTTGTGTCAAATAACCACCAGAGATATGAAAAGCATAATCCTGTTATTTCTCTTTAACGGACATTTTTCAGAATTGAAAAATGAACGGAGTTATTTTCAACAGGCATTATTCAGAAACAAAAAATGAACAGAATAGTCATTTTACATCTTCAGAAACAAAAATGAACGGAATGGTCATTTTACATCTTCAGAAACAAAAATGAACGGAATAGTCATTTTACATCTTCAGAAACAAAAATGAACAGAATGGTCATTTTACATCTTCAGAAACAAAAATGAACGGAATGGTCATTTTACATCTTCAGAAACAAAAATGAACGGAATAGTCATTTTACATCTTCAGAAACAAAAATGAACGGAATAGTCATTTTACATCTTCAGAAACAAAAATGAACAGAATGGTCATTTTACATCTTCAGAAACAAAAATGAACGGAATGGTCATTTTACATCTTCAGAAACAAAAATGAACGGAATAGTCATTTTACATCTTCAGAAACAAAAATGAACGGAATAGTCATTTTACATCTTCATAAACAAAAATGAACGGAATGGTCATTTTACATCTTCAGAAACAAAAATGAACGGAATGGTCATTTTACATCTTCAGAAACAAAAATGAACGGAATGGTCATTTTACATCTTCAGAAACAAAAATGAACGGAATGGTCATTTTACATCTTCAGAAACAAAAATGAACGGAATAGTCATTTTACATCTTCAGAAACAAAAATGAACGGAATAGTCATTTTACATCTTCAGAAACAAAAATGAACGGAATAGTCTCTAGACACATGACAAAATTTGCTGTGGTTTCTGTGCACTGAATTTCATAATTATGTATGCATCCATAATTACGCAATTCCTTGCATAGTCCGCACAATTTGTTTGTAATGTGAAGGGGAGGAAAATCAAACCTGTGATGAGTGTGACTAGACTACCATAGGGTCCTTTTAAATAGATCTACAAAGGATCCTTTTAAATTAGGCCACCAAGGAGTCCTTTCAACTATATCATCACATGATATTCCTAACCAGATTTTTGGATCAATCTGATTACCTAGACCACTCAGGGGTCTAATTATGGAATGGTACAATATAATCCAAGGGTCTTTACTACTACGTAGAAGCCCATTGAGGATCTAATATAGTACCTTTGGATATCCTACTATGAATTCCTTATACGAAGATATGGAAGATTCTACGAGGATTTGGATGACAAAACTTGGATCACACAAAAACATAAAAGGAAACACATAAGCACATAATCACATAGTTGTTTGACTTGTTTATTAATTTGTTATCTTTGGACGCGGATACTTAAAGCACACCAGGAATCCAATTCGTAGATTCCATTTGGCACTTTAATCATTTCAAGAATCCATTCATGAAGATAGGATGATCTACCAAAAATTCGATTTTCGTTTTCAGGAAAACACAATATTCGAATTAAGGTACACAATAATCTAGGACATACGGAAATACCCTTAGGTACCCTATTAAGAATTCATAGTGGTACTTGGGGTATTCGTACAGAGTTATAACTTGTACCTTGTACTTCGTCTCTTTGCAAGAGACGGGTACTTAGGATCTTTGTGGAAAACGCAAGAGATTGTAAAATGGAAGAATTTTGGGGTAGTCTGTTCTTTAAGGAATACAGTTCCTTGATTGTCGGTATTGAAAGAGATATGTTGTTATGCATACAACCACATAAATACATTGCAATGTAAATAAAAAGATTTATTTATTAACAATGATAACAACTGTTTCATGGACCTCGACAACAAAAGAAAATAATACATAAGATGTGATTATTTCTAAAGAGTGTTGTCTTCTAGTCGATCAGATGCTCATCTCTGTGCTGGATTAGCATTAGCAAGCTTTGGGCAATTTCTTCGGAAATGTCCCATCTCACCACACTTGTTGCACGAACCCGGTGGAAAGCGAGCTCGGGCAGGTTTGTTGTTAGCTTGATTCGGTGCAACTGCTGCAACGCAAACTTTTGCCACATGACCTTTAAGTCCACAAATTTGACATTCGCGGCACTTCATATTAGCATGATGATGTAGGCCACATTGGTTGCACAAGGGTGAAGTTCCATTGTATGGTTTCCTAGCACGGAGTTTAGCTGGTTGGTTGGGGGCGGCTTGACCATTGTGAGCGACCATGGCGAAGTTCTGAGAAGCCTTTTGCTTCTTTGACCGCTCAAGGGATCCAGTCTGCTCATCCATGGTCTTTGATTCCTCTAGCGGTTTCTTGTCACCATTTCGGAAAAGCTTACGTTTCCTGATCTGAGATTCAGTCAACGTTGCAGATAGCTCAATGGCCTGCCTAACCGTAGTGGGGTTACTACCCGTAACAATGTCTTGAACTATGTCAGGGAGACCATCAATGTACTTTTCGATTGCCTTATCCAAAGGCGTGACCATGTTTGGGCATAACAGACTCAACTCCTCATAACGGTCCGTGTAGGCTCGATGCTCGCCGCTGTCTTGCTTAAGATCGTCGAATTCCCTTTCCAATGTCCTGATCTCGTGACGAGGACAGAATTCCTTCATCATCAGTGCTCTAAGTTCTTCCCAAGTTTGGGCTAGTGCCACTTCAGCACCCCTATCTCTCACCACACCGTTCCACCATGTCAAGGCTCGTTTCTCAAAGACACTAGATGCGAAATCTACCTTTCGCTCATTTGGACATTGTACATGCCTGAAGGTGCTCTCTAGACTCTCGAACCATTGCAGAAGTGCTGTCGCTCCTTGAGACCCAGAAAACTTTGATGGCTTGGCCGAGTTGAACGTCTTGAAGCTGCAGAGAGCATTATTGTTGTTGATGGCTTGTATTATTTGAGCACAAAGATTTGGGAAGGCAGCAGCCATTTGCTGCGCGATGATTTCCGCCAGCTCGGCAGGCGCCATCTGATTTTCGCGTCGAGGAGGCATTCTAAAAAGAGGAAACATGAAAGGAAACGAGTGAAAGAATTAGACGAAAAGAATGAGATGAAACAAATCTGATGAAAGCAAGGGTAGTGGTCATTTGTTTGTTACTACAAAGCAACAAACGACACACAGTGACTAAATTAAAGTAAATGGATCAAAAATAATGTATCGCGAAGACATGCTCGCCTATAAGTGAACACTCATCCCAAGAATTCCCAGGTAAGCACAACTGGTCTCGCGTCTGATGAGATGTATACGAAGTGCTTGCCTAGACAGAAAACCCAGAATACAGGCATTCACCCTTCCAGTTTGCACGTGTTCACATTATTTAAAACCCAAAACCTTGATGAGATTTTGAAAACTCATAGGGGTTCAAAACCATATAACAGAGAGTTCAAAACCTTACAATAGAGGGTTCAAAACCTAGTAATCAATCATCCTAGAACAGATGATTAGTTTTCAAAGCGGTTTTGAAATTTATGTTCTTGTTGTGGTTGTCGCCTAAGGATAGGTGACGGTATTGTTTTATGACTAAACGCAAGTAAACTCACGTTAGGGTCCTAAGAAAGTTATAGACTAGGTCAAAGCATTACTAATAACCTAATTCCCTATAACCATTGGCTCTGATACCATCTTTTCTGTCACACCCCGACCACGTAGAACATACAAAACGTGGCGGAAACATCGGGGAGTGTTGTAACAGAACTAATGTTTCAAATCCATGGCAATTGAAGTTTCGTTTTATTGATTAAAAGTGTTACAATGTCTTAACAAACAAAGAAATACAACATAATTAACTAGTCTTGCATCTTTTATTGTCACTAAGGCCCAAGTCTGTCTATGTGTATCTTGGTCATCTTATGCAACAGCTCCTGAAAAACACATGTGAAAATATGGTACGTCAGCATAAAAAATGCCGGTGAGATACATAGGTTTTGTGAAAATAGGTTTCATGACTTATATTTGAGAAAATGTTTAGTCATGAACCTTGTTATTTGCTTTGTTTTGTAAATCATTTGAAAATCGATAAGATCAGATGATATGTATAAATAATGAAAAATGTATGGTTAACTGAATAACCATGTAACTGAGTTTGTATAAGATAAGTTGTTGTAAAACAATGTCTTGTGAAAAATATGTTATTTGTATAAAATGTCATATGTATCAAACTGAAATGATTCAAATAACGCTACGATATGTAATACCATACAAACACTTATATATAGGAAGTACCAGCGGCGTATCCACCATGCTTGTATCATATTACACACGCATCGTTACTTAATCACTTAATCAAACCAAACCAAACAATGTAAGATGTCTATGTCAAATATGTCATGTATGGCAAGCGAAATGTCTCAACTAAACCATATGCACAAAACAAAGTATTGAAGTAAAACTTGGTTTAAATCAAAGTTATGTTTTGTGTAGTAAATGCATGATCAATGTAAATCATGTAATATGTGTCCAAACTGTAAGAATGTGATAAATAACAAATGTACTAAGTATGAAGAACAATGCAACGATTGAACATACATAGCATGTGAACTGTACTAAGTATGCAACAACATACATACGTAGCATGCGACCTGTACTAAGTATGCAACAATAGACATACGTAGCATGTGATGTAATGTAAAACAATGTACTAAGTAATGCACACAATGCCACACCTAGTATGAAATGTATTGAAATCATGTACTATAATGTACTAATGAACATAGGAAGTATATGATGTGAAAACGGAAAGCATGAAAGTAACAAGTAGGCACATGTGTTCCACCCCAAAACAGTTTGGAAAACAGTAAAAGAGGGGTCTATGTACTCACTTGAGATTGCTCAGAAGTCCTAGGATAACCACCAAGCAATGCTAGAGATCGCGGAATATCAAACGGCACCTAATATAGGTAACTACATTAATAAACCGGACCTAAATCGGAAGATTGGGTAGCATTAGGGTTTGTAAACCAAATGAGTGTAGGAACTCATATGATATGGTTTAACAAAGCCTACATACTAAATGAAACTTAACCTAAGTCTTATCGACCCATTACGACCCGTTTAGGAAGCTGATGCTACTTTAACGCGTCGTTCGCGTGAAACGCGTTCGGACCGCCTAACTAGCCCTATGACAAGTGTTATATGCCTAAACATGTTACATAATCAGTTATGTGACAAAAGTTTAGGTTACATATGCTTAATTACCAATTATACATGAAAAGGGCATTCTGGTAATTTACCTAAGGCATATAAACTACCTATCATACAACTACTTAAACGATGTGACCATAGGGTATAACCTCGGAAGGTTATTCCCTACCTACTATGGTCACCTAATGTGTTTGGTCGGATCCTAATGATCGACCAAATGGGTCGAGTTCGAAGGTATAGGCGATTTATTAGATCGCCTACCCTACGACTCTAGACAACGTGGTAATCAGTGGGCATAGTCCCAAGGGACTATGACCAACGTGATTACACTCACGTTGCGAAGTTCAAACGAACTTCGCATTGACCATTACTGGTCAACGCTGAAAGTCAAACAAAGTTTGACTTTCGGACTCGAAAAGCAGTAAAAATAAGGAAAAGAACGAAAGAATACTAACCCAGGGTCCAAGAATGGAAGGTTTGAACCCGAACACTCTCAGGTATGAAGTGTTAAACACGACAACTTAGAGAGCAAGTTCAGATTCAAAGGTGTGGGTTTTTGGGTGTGATGTTGGTGGGTATTTATAGATAAAGTAGAGCCGCTAGGATCGTTTCTTGAATATCGTGCCACGATCTGAGCCGTACACTTGTCACAAAGGTTATGGAGCCACATATGCTTCTTATCTTAGTGATTAAGCAAGTTGCAAACATGTGGTTGTGGTTAATCAGCTGAAAACAGGCTGTTTGGTACTCTGCATCTGGTCTGCAGACCCCTAGCGCACCGCTACGCTTAAAGTGTAGCGCACCGCTAGGCACTATTTCGGCAGAATTACACTTTTGGTCCCTGAACTGTATTTAGGCCATTTTCGACACGTTTAAGGCCCGTTAACCCCATTTCAAAGCTCTAAAATGAAGTTAAAATATAGGGAACTTAAAATGTGCTCAAAAATATCTCGGATGTCGGTTCGTTTGGCCGTACGAACGCGATGTTCGCTTAATTACGACGGAATGCGCACAAGTGCGAAAAACGATCCAAATGACGCGACGAATGGATTTTTCTTAAGGCGAACACTAAAATATAATGTAGTCATGCTCACATAAATTTTTGGATGTCCGGATGTATTCAGAACGTAAGTTACGCGTAAAAATGCAAACTTGTGCACTTTTTGACGCTTTTAGTCCCTGAATGACACAAAAGTTTATTTTAGCATACCGAACACCTCAAAGCCTATTTCTAAGCTATGTAAAGGATATTTGTGGTATGTTTAACTTATGGTCATGCTCCAGAAGGTCTGTTACAGTTCAAATTGGCATAATTTCGCAGTTTGTCAACTTTAGTCCCTGTAAGCGATTAAACTTTGATTTCACCACACCAAACCTTTCAAAACTTATATCTAAGTTATGTAAAGGTTATTTAAGGTATGTTAAGCCTATTTCACTATTACGGAGTGTTCGTTGGATTAAACTGGTTATATTTACACATCAGAGCGCGTATAACCCTCCAGAAAGCGATTTAAAGCTTGAAATCGAACAGGAATTGATATGTGTAAACGATACACATATTTTTACAAATCCCAAGTATGAAATACTATATTTCATTGGTTTGGCATTTGTCTGATGGTTGGAGTGACACGGGTGTTACACTTTTAACACATTACACCCGCCCCGTTACCTAATCACTTCCCTAACCCAATGGCTCAAACAGTTACAAATGGTTCACATAAATCAAATGGTTACAAACGGTTCACATAAATCCAACGATTTCAAATGGTTCACATACATCAAATGGTTACAAATGGTTCACATACATCTAATGATTTCAAATGGTTCACATACATCCAATGATTTCAAATGGTTCAAAACGTAGAACAATTGTTCTAGCGTGTTAAGTGAACATACATAGCAAGACATAATGAAATCATGTACTAATATTGTACTAATGAACTGTCACACCCCCAAAATCCACTATGCGGAGCATCACCGCTTGGAGGCGTGACATGACCAGGATTGAGCCACCAATCATATTGAACAACGTAATTAAGTAAGTAAAACCAACCTCAATACAATTGGTGACCATAAGACGGTAACCAATTTTAAGTTAACCAAGTTCAGATTTAAACAGCGGAAGCATAAAACGTGAAACCAAAACATAAGTTCCATAGTTCATAAGTTTAAAGTTTAAAACGTAAGTTTAATAGGTTCATATGGATTAAATATTAAGCACGGGACATAACAATCCATATCCCACAACAACCTTCTCCTAGTGCAAGCTCCATAGGCATCTAGCAACCTGTAAGGCATGTAACAACGAGTCAACAACAAAGTTGAGTGAGTTCACGGTTGGTTGATTAGTTTTAAGTTGTTTCTGAAAAACGTGGTTTGACTTTCGTTGGCTTATTTGCCGTGGGGGTTACCCGATAGTTGAAAGTATGTTTAACCAGTTCCTTTTTATTACCCAAACCATATCCATAATCAGTGGGGGCTTCCCCATGTGAACTACTAGACCGTTATGATATCGACTACTAACGAATTTTGTTGTGCCCTACGTCAATGTTCTATCATCATTGACAGTTTGCCATAGTCCATTAGTATACGCCCATCCGAACGGCATGGTGTGAGGTTTGTTAAACCTAATAGCGCTATTAACTAATGACCCGCTCGCCATCGGCCTCGGCGATTAAGTCGATATAAAATGAGGGACTTAATGATAGAGTTTTTGTCTAGTAAGTTTTGTGACACCTGTGCCTCCACGGCCATCAAACAAATACCAAACTAGTGAAATATTATATTTCATACTTGGGATTTGTATAAATATGTGTATCATTTGCACATATCAATTCTTGTTCGGTTTCGGGCTCTAAATCGCTTTCTGGAAGGTTATACGCGCACTGATGCGTAAATATAACCAGTTTAATGCAAAAACACTCCGGAATAGTGACATAGGCTTAACATACCTTAAATAACCTTTACATAACTTAGAAATAAGTTTTGGAGGGTTTGGTGTGCCGAAATTAAGTTTATTCGCTTACAGGGACTAAATTCGACAAACTACGAAAGTATGTCGATTCGTACTGTAACGGACATTCCGGAACATGATCATAAGTTAAACATGCCCTAAATATCCTTTACATAGCTTAGAAATAGGCTTTGAGGGATTCGGTATGCTAAAATAAACTTTCTGGTCATTCAGGGACTAAAAGCGTCAAAAAGTGCATAAGTTGCATTTTCGCGCATAACTTAGGTTCTGAATACATCTGGACATCCAAAAATTTATGTAAGCATTAAAATATTTTGTTTTAGTGATTGGCTTGATAAAAATCCATTCATCGCGCAATTTGGATCGTTTTCGCGTTCGTTACGACTTCCGTCGTAATTAACCGAACAACGCGATCGTACGACCAAACGAACCGACATCCGACATATTTTTGAGCATATTTCAAGTTCCCTATACTTTAACTTCATATTAGAGCCTTAAAATGAGGTTAACGGGGCTTAAACGTGTCAAAACGCATCAAAAATCAAGTTCGGAGTCACAGGGGCCTGTTCTGCCAAAAATCAAACTTTGCTGGTCTGCACAAGGCTTACGGACCGTAAGACTCTCATCCATATGGTCCGTAAGGACCTCCCAATTCAGCAGAATGTGTTTTCCAGCCATTTCCAGCTGTTGGGCACCTTTGCACATGGTTTTGGGGCATTCCTAGTGGCTCCCCTGGTTTTGTAAATCTATGGGCTCGATGTGTACGGCCAGGATTGAATCACGGTTTTCAAGAAACGATCCTAACGGTTCTACAAAAACTATAAATACCCCTCCATAGTTGTGACAACCCTCAAAATCCCATGTATTCCGTACAAATTATTAATGATAATTAAAGTGTCTGACGACTGTGTGGAATTACTTAACTGCTTTCTGATATCTGTGTTATGCTTACACGTATTTGTTAATATGCTAAGGAATATGCTAAGGAATATGCTAGGAATATGCTAAGGAATACGCTAAGGAATATGCTAAGGAATATGCTAGGAATATGCTAGGAATATGCTAGGAATATGCTATATGGAAGATCTTATAAATACCACCATTCCACCAAGCTCTCTCTTCTCTCCCTCTCCTTTCCCTTGTTCGGCAGCCACCTTCCACCATACTACCACCATCATCAAGCTCTTTTTCAATCATTCCTCATACATACAAAGGTGTAAGAGGTCCAACAACGAAGCTCGGTGCTCTCGGAAGTGGAAGGACCTCCTCCATTCGCTATTAACCACCACATTTCTTCACTCGAACTTCCCTAGCCTTGAGCTAGTGGTAAGAACTTAGATCCGTTCATTCTTTATGTTATTTTAGTGGTTAATAGATGTTAGAATGATAAAAAGTTAAGAAACTTTAAAGCTCATGAACAAGTCTTGAACATAATGTGTTAAGGTGTTGATAAAGAGAAGTTATGTGTGTAAATCATGTAGATCTTGTGTTGTTATGATTATTGGTTGATTATCTGATGTTTTGCTGATTGATATTGATGTTTAATGTTGTTGTGATTAATAAACTTGTTAACGGAATCGATCGAACATGATTTAGAAGGTTAAACACTGAAAGACAGAATCTGTCCCGGTTTTACAGCCAACTTCAGTTGGCTGTAAACAGGGCATAAATTCAACGAAAAACCAATATTTTGAATCTAAAATATATTATTATGAAATACGGTTCTAATGGCACCGGAATCGTAATTTTTGGACTCCGTTTACTATTTTTAAAGTATTAATTCGTAACAGCAACTTAAGCTGAATTTTGACAGCAATAAATGGGTGTCGTACTTTCAGTCATAACCTGAGTTTTGTGATCAATCGGACCATGAAAATTTTACTGTAGATGACAACTGAAGTATTTGTAATTACCCCACTGGAATCGGACTTACGATGAATTTTTAATAAATTGTTTCGTGGACTGTGGTCAGAAATACATAAATCTGAGTTCAGTCCCGAATATGAATTTTTATAAAATGTGGGTAATAAACTGGACCCCGATATTTCTACACAATAAAATATGGAATGTTTATGACATTCTATAAAAATTTGGAAATTTTTGGAATAATCTAACTATTTTATTTAAATGTCCGAAAACAGCCGGTTTTGAGTATTAATGCTGAATTGACATAAGTTGTGACTTGCGTGTCTAAATGTCGAGTATGCTATCTGTGAATGATTTAACATGTTATATATGTTATGTGCATTATCGTATGTTTGATTTTGAGTGGGGAATGGACGGGAAACTTAGATGGGCATAAACCGTTACAGTGATGCATGTTGTGTGATAGATACGTGTAGGAACTTTGTGTTCTATTTGAAAGCCGCTAAATGACTAAATGGTAAATCATACTAGGACGTGATTGACCGACCTTGACTGTTAGCTATATTGAGAATCTAACCGAGCAAACCGAGGTGAGTTCACACACTTTCTAAGGCATGGGATTCCCGGTGGTTTGGGAATGGGTTAAAGAATTAAAACTAAATCTGCATATCCTCCTTGGGTAGGATATGTACGGCCATCCTCCATAGAGCAGATGCCATTATTAATCCTACGAATTCTCCTGGTGCAGAATACGTACGTTCGTCCTCCTGGTGCAGGACAACAACCTTAAAACTAGCTAGACAAAACTCTATCATGAAGTCCCTCAATTTATATCGACTTAATCGCCGAGGCCAATGGCGAGCGGGTCATTAGTTAATAGCGCTATTAGGTTTAACAAACCTCACACCGTGCCGGTAGGACGGGCGTGTACTAATGGACTATGGCAGATTGTCAGTGATGATAGACACTGATATAGGGCACAACTTATTTGCGTAGCAGTCGATATCATACCGTCTAGTAGTTCAAACGGGGAAAACCCCCCCACTGATCATGGTTATGGATTGGGTAAAGAAAAAGGGAAATGGTTAAACATACTTTCAACTACGGGGTAACCCCCACGGCAAATAAGCCAACGAAAGTCAAACCACGTTTTCAGAAACAACTTAAAACTAAACAACCAAACGTGAACTCACTCAACTTTGTTGTTGACTCGTTGTTACATGCCTTACAGGTCGCTAAATGCTTGGAGCTTGCACGGGGAAGGAGTCGTTGTGGTGTACGGACGGTTATGTTCCGTGCTTAATGTTTAAATCCTTATGAACTGACTAAACTTGCGTTTTGAAACTTTAACTTATGAACTATGGACTTATGCTTTTGAACTCACGTTTATGCTTCCGCTGTTTAAACCAAACAAGGTTAACTAGCTTTGGTCACCAATCATATTATGTTTGGTTTTATTTACTTAATTGAGTTGTTCAATATGATTGGTGGCTCGATCCTGGTCATGTCACGCCTCCAAGCGGTGTGACAACTGGCACCAAACCGGTAATTTCCGTACACTTTAATCATTATTTAATGACTGCAATTATGTGCTTAATTGTCAGCAATGTCTGAACACATGATTAAACAAGTGAATTCATGCACGTTGTATACTACAAAATATTGCTTTATGCATAAACGAAAGCGTTGCGTCAAAAATAATAGTAAACTCACCGGTAAGACACACTGTGTCAACAGAACTGCAGAAAGCAGTCAGACAATAAAATTGGAGCCTAGGTGTAGGTCCGACAACAAGAATGCATTAAAACCCAAGAGTACATACAAGGGTTTAATATATATGCAATACGAAAGCAAAAATAAGCACTAAAAAGCACCCGAAACGCACTTTAAGTGCAGAATTTTGTATAATTCAGCATTTAAACATATAAATATTATGCAGAAATTTCGTTTTATCATTCAGAATATTTCCCTAAGTGTTGGGAATTGAAAGGGTACAAGATGGGTACTTAAAAGACACTAAAAAGTGTAATTTAGCACTTTAACGAACCAGTGTCCAACCGAACGACCGGACTTTACCCGGAACCTAAAAATATTGTCAATGACATTGTTTATACTTTACTGAGCTAGTTAGGGTCCCCGAATACCCTAACACCCGTTACAATACACTACACACTAGTAAAATATTTAAAAGTGCCTAACTAAACAAAATAATCACCTAATTGCATGGTTGAAAACAAACCAATTATCCCACCCCCTTGAACCGAATGGTTCCCCAAGGGGGGACATCTTTCCACCAATTTTGAGTATTTTAATCTCCCATGATTAAGATCTTGGTAGCACATTACATATGGGATAATACACATGCATGGTCTACAAATAAAACCATAAGACCACACTTTTCATTTCACAATTCCAAACAACAAAATTCAACTCTCTTCCTCCTCTTGTTGAGTTCGGCCGAAACCCAACACCCACCCACCATCACTTTCAAGTTGGTTCTTGTAATTTTACATATACACAAGGGTGAAGGGTCACACACAAGGAGGCCCGGTGCTTACGGAATCACAAGGACCTCTCTACGTCGCTTTTAACCGCCTACTTTTCGTCTAGTTTCTTCCCTAGCCTCGAGCTAGTAGTAAGTGACTTTAAACACTCTATTGTTCATATCTAAAGTGGTTAATAAGAAATTTAACGGGTAAAAATTATGAACACTAGAGACCAAAACTAAAAGTCTACTAAAAATAGTAAACATGGTGGTTAATGAATGAATGTTAGTGTAAAACTTTTGAAACTAGTTTTGTTATGGTTATTTATTATTGATGAATGCTAGTAGGGGAACGGATCGTCATCTAACCACGCTAGGCCATGTTCATGGAGCATGAACTAGCGCTATGTTTAGTAAAAAAAAAAAAAACTAGATGACGAACCCTTTCACTCACAAACATGAACTTGTGTAAAAACGATTTTTCTTATGAAATGGAGTTCTAAACTAGTAGATCTACGGATCTACAAGTGGTATTTTTGAAGAACCAAAAGTATGATGAAATCATGTTTAAAAAGCCGGATCTTTCTCAAAATAAAGACATTTTTTTTAACCAAAAAGTGTGTAGACACTTGTGTAACGAAAGGATTTAACAAAGAAATATTTTCGTAAATACCGACTAGAAGTTGTAAAACTCCATATTCTTTAAAAATAAAGTTTTTAAGAAACTAAACTTATTTTTAAAGGTAACAAGACTTACTAAATGAGCTAGTAAGTTACTACATACTTTTACAAACTTTCAAGTTCATGAAATGGAGAAATTAGTGATTATTGTTGATGAGTATTGTTGATAATTGTTGTTGATGATTGTTGACGATTTAAAAGAAAATAAACACATGTTTTGAAAACATGGGAAACCTCCATTTTTAGGGGAAACTCTGTCAAAATTTTTATAAATTTTGACACTTAGAAAAATATAAGTTTTTGAGAAACTTATCCCCTAAAAATATACCTCAAAACATTACCAAGGTTTCCCTAATTTTTGGAGATAAGAAATGGTGATTTCTTCAAAAATAAAAATGGATATTATGTATATATATTTTTGAGAGAAAAATATATATTATTTTATCACCAACTTTTGTGCTAAGTGTATATAGTATGTGTTATACGTGCTAGTGTATTAAGACTTAAAAATACACTAAATACTCATGAGGAGTATAAACATAAAAATACACATACAACATCCAAGACACATAATTCGGGTGCAAAGTGCAAAACACAAAAGACTTATATTTATTTTTGAGAAAATAATATAAGTAGGATACTTAGTTAAAAATATAGAATATTTTTAACACAAGAATATATACACAACAGAAAGTGACTGTACTTGTGCGACGCAAGTCTAGTGACTAACGTTAAGAAAACGCGTATAGGTTACGACGTTATTTAAGCAAATCCGGTGAAGTTTACGACGCTAGGAACGCAAAGTTGTGAGTTCATGCTCCCCCTTTTCTCTTTAACTGTTTTCAGTTTTTATAACTTCGGGGGTGAAATACATGTACAAATGTACAAAAATTTATAATTGGTATGATATAAATACAAGAAGTACACTTGGTGAGAACGAGAACCAAGTGTGACGAAATATAAGAATATGAGAAGCGCACTTGGTGAGAACGAGAACCAAGTATGAGGCGCTATGAGAAATGATAACAAGGAACGCGCTTGGTGAGAACGAGAACCAAGTAGGATGCGTTATGAGAAATAGTGTCACGAATAGGGTACAGAAGCACCATTAATCGTGTACATACTTAGACCGCAGAACAAAAGGTTAGATCTAACGGGTGCCTGGCAGCCACACTCCCGGTCGGGGCGAGAACCGAGGAGTGCTTTTGTGTCTCAGAATATACCAATTAAATGCCTTAGGTTTGGTGGCTTCCTATGACGTGCCACATGTTAATGGCTTTGCAACCCATTAACAATTTGATAATTACAGAAATACTGTATTTACATAAAATTCATACCATACAAAAAATTGATATATAACTTGAAGTACGTGGGGTACTCAAGAGGATTGATATATAACTTGAAGTACGTGGGGTACTCAAGAGGATTGATGTATAACTTGAAGTACGTGGGGTACTCAAGAAAAGATTGAATTATACATGAGTACGTGGTGTACACATGAAACTGGATTTATATATGAAAACTTTATTTACTCACAAACTATGTTTTCATACAAAGTATACAAACATGAAATACAAAACTGCATGAATTCACACCAACATTATGTTGACGTTTTTCCAAAAACTCACATGTATTTCAGGCAACTAGGATGGATGTGCGCGTGGTCTTGCTTATGCTCGTGGATGTCGCTTGTGTTTAACTTTAAATAAAGTTGTAAACTGTTAAGACAATGTTTTATGCTGTCTGGCGATATAAACGCTAAACTTATGTTTTCAAATTATGGTATTTGATGTTATTTTACGAGCATGTAGCATGTTTACTCTTCGTATGCAATGAGAACCTTTCATGATCACACCTCGTGCTTCCGCCGTAGAAAGGGGTGTGACAGATTGGTATAAGAGCTGCGATTGTAGTGAACCAGGATTCCTTCTCGAGTCTAGTCTACAATCTCTAGGATCCTTTCACGAAAACAATTTTCAAAGAGTTTTCATTGCATAAAACGTCCCGCGACATCCACTACCTGAAACTGACTACAAGAGTCTAGAAAAGACACTACGAGACTTAGAGTGCACTTGAGTAGCACTTGTCGTTGACTAGAAATTTCTTGCAATTATGTGTGATAATTAGCATGTACTAGAAGTAGAATGTCACAAGTATACGTGACTTTACCTGAAAGCAATGGCCTACCTGAAGGAAGAAATACGAGGATGAAACGAACTGTGCGGACTGTGCAAGGAGTTACGTAATTATGGATGCATACATAATTATGGAATTCAGTGCACAGAAACCACAGCAAGTCTTGTCACGTGTGGATTCCCTCAGTGCAAGCCTACTAAGTACTCTGCTAGAGTAATAATTGTTTGATGTCTCTTATGTGATATATACCTGTGAATATATCTATACTACTACTGCCTAGTAGGACGATATCAAACAAATGCCTAACCCTGTTGTGTTATGTTCTGTCAGAACATGGCACCCAGGAAAACTGTGAATGCTCGCAATGACGACCAACCTCCTCCTCCCCTACCGCCAAGAACTGCTGAGGAGCTGAACGCTCTACTGGAGGGAAGAATCTCCGCTGCTATCGCCCAGTACGAGGCGAACCGAACTCAAGACAGTGGAGGACCAAGCAACGCTAGGCGTAATGGGAATGGAGATTCGTCTGGAGGCAATGCAGCCCAAGGTAACCTTAAGACACTGTGCTAAGCATGAGGAAATTTATGAACGATCTTTGTTTCATCATTTCTTCGATTGCTCACATATGAATTGGTTGAATCAATTCTAGGCTGCACTTTCAAGCAATTCCTCGACTGCAAGCCGATGAACTATGACGGCACAGGAGGTGCAGTAGCATTTGTGCGCTGGACGGAGAAGACTGAAGCTACTATCCGCATGAGCAAGTGTACCGCGGATCAGCAAGTCACTTTTGCTACTGGGTTATTCATCGATGAAGCTTTGACTTGGTGGAACTTGCAAGTCCAAACTTTGGGCGATAATGCCGCTTTGAAGGAAAGAATGAGAGAGAAGTATTGCTCTCGTGCTGAACTCCAAAGTCTGGAAACGGAGTTCTGGCACTTGACCATTGAAGGTGCGGATATTAGCAGTTATACTCGAAGGTTCCACGATCTGTCTAGAGTGCTTCCCTACATGGTGACTCCCGAATTCAAGCGCGTTGAACGCTACATTTGGGGACTGGCCCCAGAGTTTCGCGGCATGGTGACATCGGCCAAACCTCAAACGATCACCGAGGCTGTAACTCTGGCTGTCAGCCTTACTGAAGATTGTGTTCGTATGAAGAAGCTATCGTTGAACCCAACAGAGAAGACCGAGACACATGCTGAGTCGTCCGGTGACAAAAGGAGAAAGCATTCGAATCTGAACCAAGCAACTCGTAACAACAAAGGTTTCAACAACAAGAAGCGTGACGCTAACCCGTCTCAGGAGGCGAAGACCCCTGCAACCAAAGCATACCAAGGATCCATGCCTAGATGCCAAAAATACAAGTATCACCATGATGGAGCTTGTCGCATTCCAAGGTGCGACAAATGTGGTAAATTGGGTCATCAAACAGAAGACTGTTGGGGAAAAGGAAAGAACCGAAATGGAAACGGTGCTGGTAACAAGAATGGTAATGGGAAAGGGCAGAACCAAGGATGCTTCAAGTGTGGAAGCAATGATCATTTCATGAAGAACTGCCCAAAGAGAAACAATGCTCAGGCTAGAGCATTTGTGATTGGAGCAAAGAACGCACGCAAGGACCCTAACGTGGTCACCGGTACGTTTCTCATTAACAATCACTTTGCATCCATATTATTTGACACTGGCGCCGATTATAGCTTCATGTCTGTGGAATTTAAACGCATACTCGGAATAGAATCAAGTAGATTAGAAATTCCTTATTCCATAGAACTAGCCAATGGTAAACTTGTTGAATCGGGCGAAGTTGTCAGAGGCTGCACATTAGAACTTGGCGAACGAAATTTTAGCATCGACCTCTTACCTATTCAATTGGGTAGCTTCGATGTAGTGGTCGGAATGGACTGGTTGTCCAAGAACAAAGCTGAAGTTATTTGTCATGAGAAAATCATTCGCATCCCTTTAGCGAATGATGAAACTCTCATCGTGCATGGAGAAAAACGAGACGCGCCTCTTCGAATCATCAGCTGTATGAAGGCACAGAAGTGCTTGAGGAAAGGATGTGTCGCTTTCCTAGCACACGTTATAGACAAGAAGGCTGTGGAGCCCAAACTTGAAGACATTCCTGTGGTGAAGGAATTTCCTGATGTGTTCCCTGAAGACCTGCCAGGACTACCTCCGCAACGACAAGTCGAATTCCGTATAGACTTGGTTCCAGGAGCTGCTCCTGTAGCCAAGGCACCCTACCGACTTGCGCCATCCGAAATGCAAGAATTATCTACACAACTCCAGGAGTTGTTGGATAAGGGATTTATAAGGCCAAGCTTCTCACCCTGGGGAGCTCCGGTATTATTCGTGAAGAAGAAGGATGGAACTCTGCGGATGTGTATCGATTACAGGGAACTGAACAAACTCACGATCAAGAATCGGTATCCGCTACCAAGGATTGATGACTTATTTGATCAATTGCAAGGATCAAGCTACTATTCCAAGATCGACCTTCGATCTGGATACCATCAGCTGAGAATCCAAGAGGAAAGCGTACCAAAGACTGCATTCAGAACGCGATATGGGCACTACGAATTTCTTGTGATGCCGTTTGGGCTGACGAATGCACCAGCGGTCTTTATGGATCTGATGAACCGCGTATGCAAACCATATCTCGATAAATTCGTGATTGTATTTATCGACGATATCCTGATTTACTCGCGAACGAAAGAAGAACACGAGCAACATCTCAGAACTATCTTGGAACTACTGAAGAAAGAGAAGCTTTATGCAAAGTTCTCAAAATGCGAATTCTGGATTCGCGAAGTACAATTTCTTGGTCACGTTGTGAATGAGAAGGGCATTCACGTAGACCCGTCTGAGATAGAAGCAATAAAGAATTGGGAAACTCCCAAGACCCCAACTGAAGTTCGACAATTTTTGGGTTTAGCGGGCTATTATCGGCAATTCATCGAGAATTTCTCAAAGATAGCCCAACCGCTAACGACCCTTACACAGAAAGACAAGAAATACGACTGGGGTCACAAACAGGAAGAAGCCTTTCAGCTACTTAAGAACAAGCTCTGCGATGCACCGATACTATCATTACCCGAAGGCACTGAAGACTTCGTGGTATACTGTGACGCCTCACGACAAGGCTTGGGTTGCGTGCTCATGCAACGCCAAAAAGTCATCGCTTACGCTTCAAGACAACTGAAGGTACATGAAAGAAACTATACCACGCACGACCTGGAGCTAGGTGCGGTAGTATTCGCCTTGAAGATTTGGCGACATTATTTATATGGTACTCGATGTACAATCTTCACAGATCACAAAAGCTTACAACACATATTTGATCAAAAGGAATTGAATATGCGCCAGCGACGTTGGGTCGAGCTGCTGAACGATTATGACTGTGAGATTAAGTACCATCCTAGAAAGGCAAACGTTGTAGCGGACGCGTTGAGCCGAAAAGAAAGGGTTAAGACCCTAAGGGTTCGAGCATTGGAAATGACCATTCGAACGAACCTCACTGCACGCATTCGCGATGCACAACAAGAAGCTCTTAAGGAAGAGAACCGTAAAGCTGAATACCTACGGGGTATGCTGAAATACATGGTGCCAAACGAAGAGGGAGCCTTATACTTCAAGAAGCGTATCTGGGTTCCACTCTATGGTGGCATACGAGAGGTCATCCTTAATGAAGCCCACAAATTGAGATATTCGATCCATCCAGGATCGGACAAGATGTATCAAGACTTGAAAGAGTACTATTGGTGGCCGAGACTCAAAAGCGACGTTGCTGTTTATGTTGGAAAATGCCTAACCTGTGCCAAGGTTAAGGCAGAATATCAGAAACCGTCCGGCCTACTACAGCAACCAGAGATTCCCGTGTGGAAGTGGGAACAAATCTCGATGGGCTTCATAACGAAATTACCCAGGACCCCGAGAGGGCACGATATGATATGGGTAATAGTTGATCGATTAACGAAGTCTGCGCACTTCCTACCGATCCAAGAAAAAGACAGCACTGGAAAGCTTGCTGAAATATACTTAAGAGAAATTGTGGCACGTCATGGAGTGCCAATCTCAATCATTTCAGACAGAGATGGACGCTTTGTCTCAAGAATCTGGCAATCATTTCAGGAAGCCTTTGGATCTCAGTTAGATCTGAGCACGGCATTCTACCCGCAAACAGACGGCCAGAGCGAACGGACTATACAAACGTTAGAAGATATGCTTCGCGCATGTGTCATGGATCTAGGCGGCAGCTGGGATACTCATCTACCTTTAGTTGAGTTTTCCTACAATAACAGTTATCATACGAGCATAAAAGCCGCGCCGTTCGAAGCTCTGTATGGCCGCAAATGCCGATCGCCCTTATGTTGGGCAGATGCCAGAGATAAACGTATGGTTGGTCCTGAACTTGTACAAGAGACAACCGACAAGATTGCGCAGATCCGAGAGCGCATTAAGGCGGCTCGAGATCGACAAAAGAGCTACGCTGATCTGAAAAGAAAATCAGTAGAATTCGAGGTGGGAGACAAAGTGTTGTTAAAAGTCTCACCTTGGAAGGGCGTAGTCAGATTTGGAAAGCGTGGAAAGCTGAATCCACGATACATCGGACCATTCAGAATATTAAGAAGAATTGGTACCGTGGCATACAAGTCGGAGTTACCGGAAGAACTTAATGGAGTACATGATACGTTTCATGTATCCAACCTGAAGAAGAGTCCAACACAAGAAAACGTGATCATCCCGGTGGATGAAGTGCATATTGATGAAGCCCTCCGATTTACAGAACAACCCGTTGAGGTTACCGACTGGAAAGTCAACAAGACCAGGAGGAGCAGCGTAAAACTTGTCAAAGTACGTTGGAGCTCTAAGCACGGACCCGAGTACACATGGGAACGTGAAGACCAGTTCAAGCAAAAGTATCCCCACCTATTCAAGAAGACTCCTGCGAGAGTTAGTTCAGCCTGAATTTCGGGACGAAATTCTTTTAACGGGGGGAGACTGTGACAACTGGCACCAAACCGGTAATTTCCGTACACTTTAATCATTATTTAATGACTGCAATTATGTGCTTAATTGTCAGCAATGTCTGAACACATGATTAAACAAGTGAATTCATGCACGTTGTATACTACAAAATATTGCTTTATGCATAAACGAAAGCGTTGCGTCAAAAATAATAGTAAACTCACCGGTAAGACACACTGTGTCAACAGAACTGCAGAAAGCAGTCAGACAATAAAATTGGAGCCTAGGTGTAGGTCCGACAACAAGAATGCATTAAAACCCAAGAGTACATACAAGGGTTTAATATATATGCAATACGAAAGCAAAAATAAGCACTAAAAAGCACCCGAAACGCACTTTAAGTGCAGAATTTTGTATAATTCAGCATTTAAACATATAAATATTATGCAGAAATTTCGTTTTATCATTCAGAATATTTCCCTAAGTGTTGGGAATTGAAAGGGTACAAGATGGGTACTTAAAAGACACTAAAAAGTGTAATTTAGCACTTTAACGAACCAGTGTCCAACCGAACGACCGGACTTTACCCGGAACCTAAAAATATTGTCAATGACATTGTTTATACTTTACTGAGCTAGTTAGGGTCCCCGAATACCCTAACACCCGTTACAATACACTACACACTAGTAAAATATTTAAAAGTGCCTAACTAAACAAAATAATCACCTAATTGCATGGTTGAAAACAAACCAATTATCCCACCCCCTTGAACCGAATGGTTCCCCAAGGGGGGACATCTTTCCACCAATTTTGAGTATTTTAATATCCCATGATTAAGATCTTGGTAGCACATTACATATGGGATAATACACATGCATGGTCTACAAATAAAACCATAAGACCACACTTTTCATTTCACAATTCCAAACAACAAAATTCAACTCTCTTCCTCCTCTTGTTGAGTTCGGCCGAAACCCAACACCCACCCACCATCACTTTCAAGTTGGTTCTTGTAATTTTACATATACACAAGGGTGAAGGGTCACACACAAGGAGGCCCGGTGATTACGGAATCACAAGGACCTCTCTACGTCGCTTTTAACCGCCTACTTTTCGTCTAGTTTCTTCCCTAGCCTCGAGCTAGTAGTAAGTGACTTTAAACACTCTATTGTTCATATCTAAAGTGGTTAATAAGAAATTTAACGGGTAAAAATTATGAACACTAGAGACCAAAACTAAAAGTCTACTAAAAATAGTAAACATGGTGGTTAATGAATGAATGTTAGTGTAAAACTTTTGAAACTAGTTTTGTTATGGTTATTTATTATTGATGAATGCTAGTAGGGGAACGGATCGTCATCTAACCACGCTAGGCCATGTTCATGGAGCATGAACTAGCGCTATGTTTAGTAAAAAAAAAAAAAACTAGATGACGAACCCTTTCACTCACAAACATGAACTTGTGTAAAAACGATTTTTCTTATGAAATGGAGTTCTAAACTAGTAGATCTACGGATCTACAAGTGGTATTTTTGAAGAACCAAAAGTATGATGAAATCATGTTTAAAAAGCCGAATCTTTCTCAAAATAAAGACATTTTTTTTGAACCAAAAAGTGTGTAGACACTTGTGTAACGAAAGGATTTAACAAAGAAATATTTTCGTAAATACCGACTAGAAGTTGTAAAACTCCATATTCTTTAAAAATAAAGTTTTTAAGAAACTAAACTTATTTTTAAAGGTAACAAGACTTACTAAATGAGCTAGTAAGTTACTACATACTTTTACAAACTTTCAAGTTCATGAAATGGAGAAATTAGTGATTATTGTTGATGAGTATTGTTGATAATTGTTGTTGATGATTGTTGACGATTTAAAAGAAAATAAACACATGTTTTGAAAACATGGGAAACCTCCATTTTTAGGGGAAACTCTGTCAAAATTTTTATAAATTTTGACACTTAGAAAAATATAAGTTTTTGAGAAACTTATCCCCTAAAAATATACCTCAAAACATTACCAAGGTTTCCCTAATTTTTGGAGATAAGAAATGGTGATTTCTTCAAAAATAAAAATGGATATTATGTATATATATTTTTGAGAGAAAAATATATATTATTTTATCACCAACTTTTGTGCTAAGTGTATATAGTATGTGTTATACGTGCTAGTGTATTAAGACTTAAAAATACACTAAATACTCATGAGGAGTATAAACATAAAAATACACATACAACATACAAGACACATAATTCGGGTGCAAAGTGCAAAACACAAAAGACTTATATTTATTTTTGAGAAAATAATATAAGTAGGATACTTAGTTAAAAATATAGAATATTTTTAACACAAGAATATATACACAACAGAAAGTGACTGTACTTGTGCGACGCAAGTCTAGTGACTAACGTTAAGAAAACGCGTATAGGTTACGACGTTATTTAAGCAAATCCGGTGAAGTTTACGACGCTAGGAACGCAAAGTTGTGAGTTCATGCTCCCCCTTTTCTCTTTAACTGTTTTCAGTTTTTATAACTTCGGGGGTGAAATACATGTACAAATGTACAAAAATTTATAATTGGTATGATATAAATACAAGAAGTACACTTGGTGAGAACGAGAACCAAGTGTGACGAAATATAAGAATATGAGAAGCGCACTTGGTGAGAACGAGAACCAAGTATGAGGCGCTATGAGAAATGATAACAAGGAACGCGCTTGGTGAGAACGAGAACCAAGTAGGATGCGTTATGAGAAATAGTGTCACGAATAGGGTACAGAAGCACCATTAATCGTGTACATACTTAGACCGCAGAACAAAAGGTTAGATCTAACGGGTGCCTGGCAGCCACACTCCCGGTCGGGGCGAGAACCGAGGAGTGCTTTTGTGTCTCAGAATATACCAATTAAATGCCTTAGGTTTGGTGGCTTCCTATGACGTGCCACATGTTAATGGCTTTGCAACCCATTAACAATTTGATAATTACAGAAATACTGTATTTACATAAAATTCATACCATACAAAAAATTGATATATAACTTGAAGTACGTGGGGTACTCAAGAGGATTGATATATAACTTGAAGTACGTGGGGTACTCAAGAGGATTGATGTATAACTTGAAGTACGTGGGGTACTCAAGAAAAGATTGAATTATACATGAGTACGTGGTGTACACATGAAACTGGATTTATATATGAAAACTTTATTTACTCACAAACTATGTTTTCATACAAAGTATACAAACATGAAATACAAAACTGCATGAATTCACACCAACATTATGTTGACGTTTTTCCAAAAACTCACATGTATTTCAGGTAACTAGGATGGATGTGCGCGTGGTCTTGCTTATGCTCGTGGATGTCGCTTGTGTTTAACTTTAAATAAAGTTGTAAACTGTTAAGACAATGTTTTATGCTGTCTGGCGATATAAACGCTAAACTTATGTTTTCAAATTATGGTATTTGATGTTATTTTACGAGCATGTAGCATGTTTACTCTTCGTATTCAATGAGAACCTTTCATGATCACACCTCGTGCTTCCGCCGTAGAAAGGGGTGTGACAAGCGGTGATACTCCGCATGGTGGATTTTGGGGGTGTGACAGATTGGTATCAGAGCCATTGGTTATAGTGAACTTGGTTTTAATAAGGGAAAAAGTTTTTTGTTAAAACCAGACTATAACCTGTACAGTGCTCAACGATCCACAACGACGCTTCGCTCCACGTGCAAGACTCAACACACTAGGTGGTATGATTTGAATTTATATTATCTACTTGCTAGATTACTTTTGCATAATGTGATGTGATAGTATGCTTAATTAGGAAAGCAGCATGTTGTCTATTAGCCCTATTGTGTTCTTTATGACACACAATTGTTTACTTGAAATTTGACAAACGGTGGTCAAATTCTTTCTTGATTTCTTTTCACCCCACTACAACGACTATTTATGCATTCTATCTACTCGCACGTTTACCTCGACATGACATCGCCATCTGACCCTCCGTACAGCCAGTTCGTACGTCAACATCCGCGAAGACCAGACTTGGCTTGCACGAACTCGGGCTTAGGAGAACAAAACCCACGCATCCCGGTTGACGAACTTTATCACCTTCACTTGTCATCGTCGCCAGAAGTGAAGCAGTCACAGTTACACGCGTTTGTCATTATGCAACACGAAACCTTGCCCTGTTTTGGACGAGTGATACACTCGCGCGACCGCGATGCAACGAACTTCCCTTTTTGTGTCATGCTGCCCCGCACCACTACTAGAGGTTACTTCTAGACAACAGATTAGCTGGTCAAATCCTTCGGTCATTGTTGGACCCCTGTCTTCACTCGATTCTTCGCATGAACCTCATTAATTCCCTATCGCTTCGATTGACAACCGATTTAATGAAACACCAACAACCATACCACGATTTTCACCAATCACAAGACTACCTTATCACCCTGTTGAATGGTTTATTCTTATTCTACTTGATTAGCTCCCTCGTATACCCCACTTAATGAATGGATGCCTTTACTGATGGGATTGCCTTCAGGACATTCGAGGACGAAGTTACGGATCACATAACCTACAGGCGAACACGATGACCTATACGTCTACCCTACCCCTCCTACAATATAAGAGTCATATTTTAAATTTCGTGATAGTCTTCTTTAATACGCGGAATCTTTATACTAGCTTTTGTACCGACGCATGCTTATTGGTTTATGTATGTCTAATTTCTACCATTTGCTTAGACCAAACCGTCATTCTCTTACCACAGTGACATTTCGTTCTCGCTCCACCATGCAAAGACACTGAAATGAACACCCTCTAGCATAGAGAGTTTGGAAGGCTCGACTCTCGATCCTCGGTGATCACTCCTTGAAACCTTCAGAGTGATGCAAAGAACGATCCCAACGCAGTAAGGGGTAAGTTTCTTCTGGACGACTTCTTTGTTACTGTTTTGTTTGATTCGGGTGCCGATACTAGATTACGTATCCTTAAAAGTTAGTCAATTGCTTAAGCGCACTCCAACACTCCTGAACACCAAACACACGGTAGAACTAGCTAACGGTAAAAGTCTTGAAGCCACACACATAGTTAAAGGTTGTAACCTCGTCTTAGCTGGTCAGACTTTCTCTATCGATCTCATTCCTATCACACTGGGTAGTCTCGACGTTGTTATTGGGATGGATTGGCTATCTCATCATCAAGCGGAGATTGTTTGCAAGGAGAAAATCGTCCGCATTCCTCGTCCTGGTGAAGAACCTCTCATGATTCGTGGCGACAAGAGTGGTGCTGTCGAAGGCATCATCTCTTTCCTTAAGGCCCAGAAGTGTTTGCGAAAGGGCCACACTGCCATTTTAGCACTCGTTACTGACACATCAACGGAAGAGAAGAAAATCGAAGACATCCCTATTGTGCGCGATTTTCCCGAGGTATTTCCTGAGGAATTACCTGGTCTTCCGCCTCACCGCCAAGTTGAATTTCAAATCGAGCTAGCTCCTGGAGCAGCGCCAGTAGCTCGAGCACCATATCGTCTAGCTCCATCAGAACTCGAAGAACTGTCCACACAACTACAAGAACTCTTGGAAAAGGGTTTTATACGTCCTAGCTCTTCGCCCTGGGGAGCTCCAGTCTTATTCGTGAAGAAGAAAGACAGTACCGTCAGGATGTGTATTGACTATCGCGAACTTAACAAGGTGACTGTGAAGAATCGTTATCCTCTTCCACGTATTGACGACTTGTTCGACCAGTTGCAAGGGTCGAGCTATTACTCCAAGATTAACTTGAGATCGGGATACCATCAGCTGAGAGTCCGAGATGAGGACGTCTCCAAAACAGCATTCAGAACTCGCTACGGCCATTACGAGTTTCTGGTTATGCCATTCGGGCTGACGAATGCACCAGCGGTCTTCATGGATCTCATGAACCGAGTGTGCAAGCCTTACCTGGATAAGTTCGTTATTGTGTTCATCGACGATATCCTGATCTATTCTAAGAGTCAGGAGGAACACGAGCAGCATCTACGACTTATGCTGGAACTTCTTCAAAAAGAGCAGTTGTATGCCAAGTTTTCGAAATGTGACTTCTGGCTTCGCGAAGTCCACTTTCTAGGCCACGTGGTAAACAAGGATGGAATTCATGTGGATCCATCTAAGGTTAAATCGATCAAGAACTGGCCTGCACCCCGCACACCAACAGAAATCTGCCAATTCTTGGGTTTGGCCGGATATTACAGAAGGTTTATAAAAGATTTCTCCAAGATTGCGCAACCTCTCACTTCACTGACTCAGAAGGGTGTCATCTATCGTTGGGGTGATGCACAGGAGTACGCATTTCAACATCTAAAGGATAGACTTTGTAGCGCGCCTATCCTCTCATTGCCAGAAGGCACCGATGATTTCGTGGTTTATTGTGACGCTTCCATCCAAGGACTTGGTTGCGTATTGATGCAACGTGAAAAGGTCATTGCCTACGCATCGCGCCAACTTAAAGTTCACGAAAGAAACTACACTACTCACGACCTGGAGCTGGGAGCAGTTGTATTCGCGATTAAGATATGGAGACATTACCTGTACGGTACCAGGTGCACCATTTACACCGATCACAGGAGTCTCGAGCATATCTTCAAGCAAAAGGAGTTAAACATGCGACAACGCCGATGGGTCGAACTCTTGAATGATTACGAATGCGCTATCAAGTATCATCCGGGCAAAGCCAATGTTGTGGCTGACGCCCTCAGTCGAAAGGATACTTTACCTAAGCGTGTACGTGCTTTACAGCTTACCATCCAATCCAACCTTCCAGCTCAAATTCGAGATGCCCAGGTCGAAGCATTGAAAGCAGAGAACATCAGGGCTGAGTCCCTATGAGGATCGAGGCAACGGCTAGAACAAAAGGAAGACGGCGCCTACTATGTAGCGGGGCGTATTTGGGTTCCACTCTATGGCAACTTACGCGAGCTTGTGATGGATGAAGCACATAAGTCTCGTTATTCAGTACATCCTGGTTCGGATAAGATGTACCACGACTTAAAGACCACATACTGGTGGCCTGGCATGAGAGCCCACATAGCAACCTACGTCAGCAAGTGTTTGACTTGTGCGAGAGTCAAGTCCGAATATCAGAAACCATCAGGCCTACTTCAACAACCGAAGATTCCGAAATGGAAATGGGAGCAAATTTCCATGGATTTCGTTACCGGCCTGCCCAGATCTCAACGCGGAAATGATACCATTTGGGTGATCGTAGATCGACTGACCAAGTCTGCACATTTTCTAGCAATCAAAGAAACGGATAAGTTCTCTACTCTTGCAGACATTTACCTAAAGGAAGTGGTATCAAGGCACGGAGTGCCAACCTCCATCATTTCTGATCGTGACGCACGTTTTACTTCAGAACTGTGGCAAGCAGTGCACAAGTCTTTTGGCTCACATTTAGATATGAGCACCGCTTATCACCCACAGACGGATGGGCAATCTGGACGCACCATCCAAACCCTTGAAGACATGCTTAGGGCATGTGTAATTGATTTTGGTAATGGCTGGGAAAAGCACCTCCCGCTAGTGGAGTTTTCATATAACAACAGCTACCACACCAGCATCCAAGCCGCTCCATTTGAGGCATTATACGGACGCAAATACCGATCACCTCTCTGTTGGGCAGAAGTTGGTGACAGCCAAATCACTGGCCCAGAACATGTGGTAGACACCACCGAGAAAATTGCTCAGATACGACAGCGAATGGCGGCAGCTCGTGACCGTCAGAAAAGCTATGCTGATAAGGGAAGAAAACCACACGAACTCCAGGTTGGGGATCGAGTGCTACTCAAAGTCTCACCTTGGAAAGGTGTAGTCCGCTTTGGCAAACGAGGCAAACTCAATCCGCGTTATGTCGGACCATTCAAAGTCATTGAGAAAATTGGCCAAGTCGCCTACAGGTTGGATCTACCTGAAGAACTCAGCGGAGTTTACAACGTATTCCACGTGTCAAATCTGAAGAAGTGTCTGTCAGATGAGACCTTCATAGTTCCTCTCAAAGAACTCACAATCGACGACCAGCTGCGATTCGTCGAGGAACCAGTAGAGATTACTGATCGAGATGTTAAGATTCTCAAGCACACAAGAGTACCTCTCGTTCGAGTTCGTTGGAATGCTCGTCGTGGCCCAGAGTATACCTGGGAACGAGAAGACCAAATGAAACTCAAGTATCCCCAACTGTTTAAGAAAAACGCAACTACTACTGAGGCTGAAGCTACTGCAGAATTTCGGGACGAAATTCCAAATCAACGGGGGGATGATGTGACACCCCAGGAAAATCAGGAAAACAACGCAACTTAACTAGCTTCCTCAGTAACCACGCGCTAAATTTCGGGACGAAATTCTCTTAACAGGGGGAGAATGTGACAACCCTCAAAATCCCATGTATTCCGTACAAATTATTAATGATAATTAAAGTGTCTGACGACTGTGTGGAATTACTTAACTGCTTTCTGATATCTGTGTTATGCTTACACGTATTTGTTAATATGCTAAGGAATATGCTAAGGAATATGCTAGGAATATGCTAAGGAATATGCTAAGGAATATGCTAAGGAATATGCTAAGGAATATGCTAGGAATATGCTAGGAATATGCTAGGAATATGCTTGGAATATGCTAGGAATATGCTATATGGAAGATCTTATAAATACCACCATTCCACCAAGCTCTCTCTTCTCTCCCTCTCCTTTCCCTTGTTCGGCAGCCACCTTCCACCATACTACCACCATCATCAAGCTCTTTTTCAATCATTCCTCATACATACAAAGGTGTAAGAGGTCCAACAACGAAGCTCGGTGCTCTCGGAAGTGGAAGGACCTCCTCCATTCGCTATTAACCACCACATTTCTTCACTCGAACTTCCCTAGCCTTGAGCTAGTGGTAAGAACTTAGATCCGTTCATTCTTTATGTTATTTTAGTGGTTAATAGATGTTAGAATGATAAAAAGTTAAGAAACTTTAAAGCTCATGAACAAGTCTTGAACATAATGTGTTAAGGTGTTGATAAAGAGAAGTTATGTGTGTAAATCATGTAGATCTTGTGTTGTTATGATTATTGGTTGATTATCTGATGTTTTGCTGATTGATATTGATGTTTAATGTTGTTGTGATTAATAAACTTGTTAACGGAATCGATCGAACATGATTTAGAAGGTTAAACACTGAAAGACAGAATCTGTCCCGGTTTTACAGCCAACTTCAGTTGGCTGTAAACAGGGCATAAATTCAACGAAAAACCGATATTTTGAATCTAAAATATATTATTATGAAATACGGTTCTAATGGCACCGGAATCGTAATTTTTGGACTCCGTTTACTATTTTTAAAGTATTAATTCGTAACAGCAACTTAAGCTGAATTTTGACAGCAATAAATGGGTGTCGTACTTTCAGTCATAACCTGAGTTTTGTGGTCAATCGGACCATGAAAATTTTACTGTAGATGGCAACTGAAGTATTTGTAATTACCCCACTGGAATTTCGCAAATCGGACTTACGATGAATTTTTAATAAATTGTTTCGTGGACTATGGTCAGAAATACATAAATCTGAGTTCAGTCCCGAATATGAATTTTTATAAAATGTGGGTAATAAACCGGACCCCGATATTTCTACAAAATAAAATATGGAATGTTTATGACATTATATAAAAATTTGGGAATTTTTGGAATAATCTAACTATTTTATTTAAATGTCCGAAAAAAGCCGGTTTTGAGTATTAATGTTGAATTGACATAAGTTGTGACTTGCGTGTCTAAATGTCGAGTATGCTATCTGTGAACGATTTAACATGTTATATATGTTATGTGCATTATCGTATGTTTGATTTTGAGTGGGGAATGGACGGGAAACTTAGATAGGCATAAACCGTTACAGTGATGCATGTTGTGTGATAGATACGTGTAGGAACTTTGTGTTCTATTTGAAAGCCGCTAAATGACTAACTGGTAAATCATACTAGGACGTGATTGACCGACCTTGACTGTTAGCTATATTGAGAATCTAACCGAGCAAACCGAGGTGAGTTCACACACTTTCTAAGGCATGGGATTCCCGGTGGTTTGGGAATGGGTTAAAGAATTAAAACTAAATCTGCATATCCTCCTTGGGTAGGATATGTACGGCCATCCTCCATAGAGCGGATGCCATTATTAATCCTACGAATTCTCCTGGTGCAGAATACGTACGTTCGTCCTCCTGGTGCAGGACAACAACCTTAAAACTAGCTAGACAAAACTCTATCATGAAGTCCCTCAATTTATATCGACTTAATCGCCGAGGCCAATGGCGAGCGGGTCATTAGTTAATAGCGCTATTAGGTTTAACAAACCTCACACCGTGCCGGTAGGACGGGCGTGTACTAATGGACTATGGCAGATTGTCAGTGATGATAGACACTGATATAGGGCACAACTTATTTGCGTAGCAGTCGATATCATACCGTCTAGTAGTTCAAACGGGGAAAACCCCCCCACTGATCATGGTTATGGATTGGGTAAAGAAAAAGGGAAATGGTTAAACATACTTTCAACTACGGGGTAACCCCCACGGCAAATAAGCCAACGAAAGTCAAACCACGTTTTCAGAAACAACTTAAAACTAAACAACCAAACGTGAACTCACTCAACTTTGTTGTTGACTCGTTGTTACATGCCTTACAGGTCGCTAAATGCTTGGAGCTTGCACGGGGAAGGAGTCGTTGTGGTGTACGGACGGTTATGTTCCGTGCTTAATGTTTAAATCCTTATGAACTGACTAAACTTGCGTTTTTAAACTTTAACTTATGAACTATGGACTTATGCTTTTGAACTCACGTTTATGCTTCCGCTGTTTAAACCAAACAAGGTTAACTAGCTTTGGTCACCAATCATATTATGTTTGGTTTTATTTACTTAATTGAGTTGTTCAATATGATTGGTGGCTCGATCCTGGTCATGTCACGCCTCCAAGCGGTGATACTCCGCATGGTGGATTTTGGGGGTGTGACAAAACCTGTTTTCTAACTTAACTAAACATGTTCTAGCATGTTTAGCTCGTCACTTTTAGATTTGTGCTTGTCTAGGGTCGTAAGGGTAAGCGGATCTAATCAATCGCTTATGCTTTCGAACACGACCCATTTGGTTGATCATTAGGATCCGACCAAACAGTTTAGGTGACCATAGTTGTATAGGGAATAACCTTCCGAGGTTATACCTTATGGTCACATCGTTTGAGTAGTTGTATGATAAGTAGTTCTTATGCCTTAGGTAAATTACCAAATTGCCCTTTTTACGCCAAAATTCATTTTAAGCCTATGTAACATAACTTTTGACATCTAAACTGATTTAGCAACAATATTAAACATGTTAAGGCATATCTTACTTGTCATAGGGCTAGTTAGGCGATCCAAACGCGTTTCACGCGAACGACGCGTTAAAGTAGCATAAGCTACCTAAACTGTCACACCCCGACCGCGTATAACATGCAACCGCGGCGGAAACGTCGGGGAGTGTTGTAACAGAATTAATTGTTTCACAACCATGGCATACCAAGTTATATTTTATTTATCAAACAAGAGTGTTACATTGTCTCAAAACAGGAAATAAAGAGTTCAGAACATAATTAAACTAATTCTATCTTCATTTTATGTCTCTAAGGCACCGGTCCGCCCTAGTGTCACAATCATCATCCTAAGCAACAGCTCCTGAAAACACATGTGAAAATAGGTACGTCAGCATAAAAATGCCTGTGAGATACATAGGTTTTGCGAAAATAGGATTCATGACTTGGGTTTTAGAAGAAAGGTTTAGTAAAAATTAGTCATGAATCTTGTTAAGTGTTTTCTTTTATAAATCATATGAAAACTCGATAGGAAATCAGATTATATAGAAGAAAGGTGTATGTTTAAGGAAATAACCAAGTAAAATGAGTTGTATAAAATAAACTGTTTTGTAAAAAAATGTCTTGTGAAAAATATGTTATTTGTGTAAAATGTAATATGTCTATACTGAAATGATTTAAATAACGCTACGATATGCAATATTATACAAACACTTATATATAGGAAGTACCAGCGGCGTATCCACCATGTTTGTATCATATTACTCACGCCTCGTTACTCAAATCATTTACCCAAACCAACCACCAATGTAAATTGTTCATGTATAAATCAATTGTCAAGTGTTATTGTGTAAACCATATCAAAATGTCCATGTCTAATGTAAATCACCAAATGTGTATATCAATGTCAAAATGTTTATGTTTAATGTAAATCATATAATGTGTATCCAAAAATATCATGTATGGCATGTGAAATATATCAACTAAACCATTGGTAAAATGCACAAAAACAGGGTATTGAATTAAACATAGTTTAAGTCAAAGTTATGTTATGTGGAACAAATGCATGCTATACTGATACAAACATCTATGCGGTATTGTGAAAATGCATACATCCAAGCCTTGTGACTGTGTTGATAGTCCTTTAAACAAATTAAAGGTTTATCTGTGTTATGTTTATCGAATTCGGTCATTCCTTCCACCCAAACAAACCTAGGGTTCAGGAATGGGAGCTGTCAAGTCCTATGGTACCATTACCTACTAACGAGCGGCGTAGCTAATGTTAATGAATGTATATTGTCCCATTTGAACAAAACAAATGTCATACCAAAAATGTAAGCATGTGAAAACGGGTCACCTAATGTGTTTGGTCGGATCCTAATGATCGACCAAACGGGTCGGGTTCGAAAGTATAAGCGATTGTTTAGATCGCTTACCTGACGACCCTATATAAGCACTAAACTAAAAGTGACGAGCTAAGCATGTTAAAACATGCTTAACTAAGTTTAGAAAACAAGTTTGGTATCAAAACAAACGGTTTTGATACCTAAGAGTAGTTTGGTTACAAAATACGCAAGAATGCGCATTTTGGCCGAAACTACGACTCGTCACTGAGCCTAGATAACGTGGTAATCAGTAGGTATAGTCACTAGGGACTATAACCATCGTGATCACGCTCACGTTATGAAGTTCAAACGAACTTCGCATTGACCATAAACTGGTCAATGCAGAAAATCAAACAAAGTTTGACTTTAACGCTAAAACGAATGAATAGAACGAAAGAACACTTACAAAGGGTCCCCGAAAGCTTTGATCTCCAAGTAATCTCAGCTAGGAAGTGTATGAACACAACCACTTAGAGAAAAACTCAGATTTCAAGTGGGTTTTGAGTTGTGATTCAAGGGGTATTTATAGGATTTGGACCACCGTTAGGATCATTCCTCGAATACCGTGCTTTGATCTTGTCCCTACACTTGTTGGTAACCCCATGTGCATCATATTGGCCCCCATGATCAGGAACAAACAAGTGGAATTGAGTTTAGAGGGCACAACAACTGTTAACAGCTGTTAAAATGACTTTTGTTGATCTGAAAGGGCCTCACGTGACGCCTAGGTAGCCTCGCGTCACGCCTAGCCCCCTTTTCTGCAGAAATGGCAGATTAGGTCCCTGCACATGTTTCAGTCCATTTTCCACACGTTTGAAGCCCGTTAAATCATTTTCAAGGCTCCACAAGGATGCCTAAACATTGTGGACATCAAACATGCTCAAAAATATGCCGGATGTTGGTTCGTTTGGTCGTATGATCGCGATGTTCGCTTAATTACGACGGAATGCGCATAAGCGCGAAAAACGATCCAAATTGCGTGACGAATGGATTTTTCTCATGCCAAACACTAAAATGAAATATTATAGTGCTTACATAAATTTTTGGATGTCCGAATGTATTCAGAACGTGAGTTATGCGCGAAAATGCAAACTTATGCACTTTTTGACGCTTTTAGTCCCTGAATGACCCAAAAGTTTATTTTAGCACACCGAACCCCTCAAAGCCTATTTCTAAGCTATGTAAAGGATATTTATGGTATGTTTAACTTATGGTCATGTTCCGAAATGTCTGTTACAGTTCAAATTGACATACTTTCGCAGTTTGTCAAATTTAGTACCTGTAGGCGAATTAACTTGTTTTTGCCATACCAAAGCCTTCAAAACTTATTTCTAAGTTATGTAAAGGTTATTTAAGGTATGTTAAGTATATGTTGATGTCCCGGAGTATTTTTCGCATTAAACTAATTACGTTTACGCACCAGTTTGTGTATAACTCTCCAGAAAGCGATGTAGAGTTTGAAAATGAACAAAAGTCAAAACATGAAAAATGTCAAACATAAACAAACAAACATTGGGATCAAATAACTTTGTTTTATTGATAACTGAACTGTTCACAATGATTACAAGCACATATGTTACAGTCTCCCCTACTTGTGGAAATTTCGTCCCGAAATTTATTTAGAGGAAACTCGTGGGAATAGATGCGGATATTTCGCCTTCATTTCATCTTCAAGATCCCAAGTAAACTTGGGTCCACGTTTAGATTCACAGCGAACCTTGACCAAAGGAATGCGCTTGCGTTTGAGCCACTTGACTTCACGTTCGATGATTTGCACAGGTTTTTCAACAAATTTCAGTGTTTTATCAACACGAATTTCGTCAAGCGGTATGTGGAGGTTCTCATCAGCTAAACACCTCTTGAGATTGGACACGTGAAAGGTTGGATGAACATTTCCAAGTTCAGGAGGTAACTCAAGTCTGTAGGCTACCTTACCGATTCTTTCGACAATCTTGAATGGTCCAACGTATCTAGGTGCAAGTTTTCCTTTCTTTCCAAATCTGATCACACCTTTCCAAGGTGAGACCTTAAGTTATACACGATCACCGAATTGAAAATCCAAGGGCTTGCGTTTTAGGTCCGCGTAACTCTTTTGACGGTTTCGAGCTATCTGAAGGTTATCACGAACTTTCTTAACCTTATCTGTTGTCTCTAAAATGAGGGCAGGTCCAGTAAGCTGAGCCTCACCGATCTCATTCCAGCAGACTGGTGAACGACATTTTCGACCATAGAGAGCCTCGAAAGGAGTCATGTTGATGCTGGAGTGATAACTGTTGTTGTAGGAGAATTCAATCAACGGAAGATGTGAATCCCAACTACCACCAAAATGTATCACACAAGCTCTAAGCATATCCTCCAGAGTCTGGATTGTTCTTTCAGATTGACCATCCGTTTGCGGATGATAAGCTGTGCTCAGATTAAGTTGGGTCCCCATAGCAGATTGCATGGTTCTCCAAAAATGAGAAGTGAAACGAGCATCTCTGTCAGAAATGATGTTCAAAGGAACACCATGTCGAGCTACAATTTCATCGACATAGATTTTAGCAAGTTTATCAGCAGAAAAATCCTCACGGATTGGCAAGAAATGCGCTGACTTAGTAAGACGATCAACAACTACCCAGATTGCATCATGACCTTTCTTTGTGCGTGGAAGTTTGGTAATGAGATCCATAGTAATGTTTTCCCATTTCCAAACTGGGATCTCTGGTTGCACCAATAAACCAGAAGGACGCTGATGTTCAGCCTTAACCTTAAGACAAGTAAGGCATTTTGATACATATAAGGCAATGTCTTTCTTCATACCAGGCCACCAATACTGAATACGAAGATCCTTATACATCTTATCTTAGCCAGGATGAATAGAATAACGAGACTTATGGGCTTCATCCATAAGCAAGGTGCAAAGGTTATCTTGGCTTGGGACCCACAAACGGTCTATGAAGTAATACGATCCATTGTCCTTCAGTTCCAGATTAGGTGTTTTGTGATCAGGAAATTCCTTATCCATCAAACCTTGTGAAACACAAGTGTGTTGAGCCTGAGAAATGCGGGCTTGGATATCGGATCGAGCTTGAATGTCAGATTGAACACGAACACAAAGAAGCTTAGTACGTTCCTTACGACTCAATGCATCGGCTACGACATTCGCCTTACCAGGATGGTAGCGAATTTCGCAGTCATAGTCATTTAGAAGCTCAACCCAACGTCGTTGCCTCATGTTGAGTTCTTTCTGATTGAAGATATGCTGAAGACTTTTGTGGTCCGTGAAAACCACACATTTTGTACCGTACAAATAGTGTCTCCAGATCTTAAGAGCGAAGACAACTGCACCCAACTCAAGATCATGAGTGGTGTAGTTCTTCTCATGTATCTTCAACCGCCTCGATGCATATGCTATGACTTTGTTCCTTTGCATCAGAACACAGTCGAGACCCAATTTAGATGCATCGCAATATACGACGAAATCATCATTGCCCTCAGGCAAAGTCAGAACAGGCGCGTCACAAAGCTTTTGCTTCAAGTTTTGAAAAGCTTCCTCTTGTTTGAATCCCCAATCAAAGGGTTTGTTCTTCTGAGTTAGAGCAGTTAGAGGAACTGCAATCTTCGAGAAGTTTTCTATGAAGCGGCGATAATAACCCGCTAGACCAAGAAAAGAACGAACCTCAGTAGGAGTAGTAGGCGTATCCCAATCCTTAATCTCACTAATCTTGGAGGGATCTACATGAATACCTTGTTCGTTAACAATATGCCCCAAAAATTGAACTTCTTTAAGCCAAAATTCGCACTTGGAGAATTTGGCGAAAAATTGCTCTTTCTTTAGGAGTTCTAGAGTAAGACGAAGATGTTGCTCATGCTCAGCTCGCGTCTTAGAATAAATCAAGATGTCGTCAATAAAAACAATGACGAACTGATCCAAATAAGGCTTGCAGACCCTATTCATTAAGTCCATGAAAACAGCAGGAGTATTAGTCAAACCGAATGGCATGACTGTGAACTCATAATGCCCATGACGAGTGCGGAACGCTGTCTTGGGAATATCATCTTCATGCACGCGAAGTTGGTGATATCCAGATCGCAGATCAATCTTTGAAAAATAAGAAGCGCCTTGTAACTGATCAAAGAGAACATCGATGCGAGGTAGGGGATATCGATTCTTGATGGTAAGCTTGTTAAGCTCACGATAATCGATACACATCCTAAAAGATCCATCCTTCTTCTTGACAAAAAGAATGGGAGCACCCCAAGGTGAAAAGCTAGGATGGATAAAACCTTTGTCAGAGAGCTCTTGGAGCTGCTTAGACAACTCTTGCATCTCAGACGGTGCATGACGGTAGGGAGCTCTGGCAATGGGATTTGCACCAGGTACGAGATCAATACGGAACTCGACTTGGTGTGCTGGGGGTAGACCAGGTAACTCTTTAGGGAATACTTCAGAATAATCCTGAACAACAGGAATATCTTGAATAGACTTACCTTTACCCTTATCTGCTACAACATGTGCCAAAAAGGCCACATAGTTCTTTCGCAGATACTTCCGAGCTTTAAAACAAGACATGAGTTTGAGACCACCAGCAGGTTTCTCACCACGAACCTGTAGGATCTCACCTGTCGAAAGCGGGACACGAACGATCTTCTCAAAACAAACTACCTCTGCGCGATGCTTGGCTAACCAATCCATACCCACAATAACGTCGAAGCTTCCAAGTTGCATAGGCGTGAGGTCAATAGGAAAAAGATGGTCATTAAGGTTCAACTGGCAGATGCGAAGAACAGAATCAAGAACAATGGGTTCACCACTAGCAATTTCTACTGTTAAAGGTTTACCTAGTTTCATTCTAGACACACGAAGTAATGGCTCAAAAGATAATGACACAAAACTCTTATCGGCACCCGAATCAAAAAGAACAGATGCAGGCTGATTATTAATAAAGAACGTACCGTTCACCACTTCATTGTCTGCTTGTGCCTCTTGTGCATTCATGTTGAAGACTCGGCCTCAAGCCTGAGCCTGATTCTGATTCTGATTTGGATTAGCATTCATCAATCTTGGACACTGATTACGGTAGTGGGTCAGATCCCCACAATTGTAACAAGAACCTGGCGGGTAGTGTGTGTTGGACCGTGTTCCGACCCTAAACAGTCAGTTGAGAACGTTCATCTTCACATACAAAGGCGGAATCAATGCACATGAAGTTACACAGCTTTTCCTTTTCAATTCCTTCTCTTTTATTGCTTTCTGAATCAAAATTGACAGAGTTTCGTTACACAAGCAATGACTATGTTCCGCTCCAATGTCAGACATGAATGACCTGGTTTCGCTCTAAATGACTATATATAGACCATGTGGTTTCGCTCCAATGACATTGACAAATAAGCGAAACCTCATGTTACCTTATAAGCGAAACTACCTGACTAACCTTATGAGCGAAATACCTATGTACACATAAGCGAAATCACCTATAACTATGTACATATAAGCGAAATACCAACATTAAACCCTAATTTGACTTTCAAGACCCTATGTTGACCTATCTTGACCTAAGACTTGATATATACGTAGTCAACAGACATTCCGTGCACCAACAGACTCCCCCTTGGATGTTGACGAAGTTTTCAGCTCCGAGTCTTCAGTCTTGGTCTTTTCTCCAACTCTCTGTCTTCACATCATAAGCATTCTATCTTCACAGGTTTAGGATCACAACCTGGCTCCATCTTCAAACTCCCCTTTGACTGTTGATCCAGACTCCCCCTTTCACAGACTCCCCCTCTCAATATGCTAGAATCTGAGTTATTGATCTGGTTCAAGCTTTGACATTTAGCTTCCGTGGGAATGATGAAGTCCAAAACCTATGTCTTAAACATCAATCATTACAAACTATCTTTTCAACAAAAACAATCAGTTTTAGAAATCCACTCAAGTATTCAGGTCCAAATTAATGACCCTGATCACTGGATTAATCTACCAAGTTCAATTTAATGACCTTGGTTGATAATTTGACGAATCAACTGATTTTAAAAAACAACAATTTACACATTTTCTGAAAATAACAAGTATCAATTTAATGAACTTGTTTTTGACTTTTCAATAAATCAAACTTCATCAAGATAAGCTCTCCTCATTCTTCAGTCCAGAATCTCCTGCATCTGCTTTAATCATCAGAGAATCCAACAATCAACTCTCTACTTTGGTTTGTCGGAAAATAAAGCAGAAATAAAATCTTTTTGGATTTTATAAAGTGTTCTAAACTAAGAAATGAAATACAGAAAACTTAAATTGCAGAAAGTAAAAAAAGTAAACTATTTACAAACATACTTTTCGTGAGTGTGTTAGGGAATCATATCAGCTATTCGACAAATCACAAGTACCGTTAAGCTTCAATTACATACTCAGAATTAAACAATTCGCGTAGATTGTCGATATACTGATCCATTTTAAATTCTCACACAAATTTCAATCTGTCCAGGATACGGATTTAGTGTTTTAGAGACTTAAACTTATACGTGTGTCCCACCTCTTGGATATACTCCCGTATCCAGATCCCGATATTCAGTCTTACAGGTAATTATGACACAAATGATATCTGTAAGGGGTTAATAATTTATGAAGAATCATGAGAGCTCAGGTCAGAACTACCGTTCAGCAGAGAGATCATGACTCAACTTGTGGGTGTGTCCCCTTTAGAGGATCTTTTTTACAACAGCATTGCTAAGCAATTTTATTGTCTTATCATATATGCTAAGGGTGATGCTATGTTTCAAGCATTTGCGGAAAGTATTATTCGAGGACTAGGTCAGAACTTCCATTCAGCAGAAGTCCTGGAATAATACCCCAGACATCATTGAGTATAAAGCCTAGAATATCATAAAAAGGAATCTTTCAAACGAGATTTCAGGGGTTACCTATATATCCAAGTATTGTTCCCCACGAAATAAGCAAGTAAAATTTAGGTTTATATCCCGAACAAACCTACTAAATGTGCAAAAACCTATCGACACATCATCAGCGAGACTGTTTAACACATTTAAACATTACATTTCTTTAGCATACTGTGACTGTCAAGCCGATGTACTATCATTTTCCCTTTTTACACAAGCTCTTTTCTGATTTTCTATTGTTTTGGATTTTGAAAATATCTCATGTTTTTGTATTTTTGCATTTTTTTTTACTGTTTTTGTATGTTCTGAAAATATTTACCCTATACCTCCCCCTAAATACCAAAACATGTAAAAAATCGACAAACCATTGCAGATTGTTTCTCGTCTTCATCCGCAACAGTACTCTCATCAACGCTTAGAATTCCATCCAACACCGAAAGAAGCTTCATACCATTCAGTTTTAACAAATATTTAAACCGATTTTTATCAAAAGCTTTGGTATGTAAATCAGCTTTCTGTTCGTCAGTGTGGATTTTCTCAATTCGTATCAACTTTTTCTCAAAACAATCACGAATAAAGTGATGACGAATTTCTATGTGTTTAGTTTTAGCGTGATGTACTGGATTCTTTGTTATATTTATAGCGGCCTCATTATCAACAAAAAGAGGTGTGTTAAGAAACTGCAAACCGTAGTCGCGCATCTGTTGCTGTATCCACAGGATCTGAGAGCAGCAACTGCTAGCAGAAACGTACTCCGCTTCACATGTAGATAGCGCCACAGACATTTGTTTCTTACACTGCCAGGTAACCAATCTTGGTCCAAAGAACTGGCGTCCTGCAGTTGTTGATTTGGAATTGACTTTGCAGCATCCGAAATCTGAATCGGAATACCCTTCGAGCGTAAAATCACCTTTCCTAGGATACCACAACCCCAATGAAGGAGTTCCTTTCAGGTAACGCAATATCCTCTTCACAATGATCATATGCGAAGCTCTTGGGTTAGATTGATATCTTGCTGCGAGGCACGTTGGGTACATGATATCAGGACGTGAAGCAGTTAAGTACATCAATGAACCTATCATGGATCGGTAAAACGTTTCATCAGCCCTGTCTCCGGTGAGATCTTGGTGAATCCCATGATTTGTTGCAAGTGGGGTAGCAGCTGGAGTAGAACTTGACATCCCAAATTTCTCTAGAATATCATGAACGTACTTTGTCTGGTGAATGAAAATTCCCTCAGGAAGTTGTTCAACTTGTAGACCCAAAAAGAATTTCATCTCCCCCATTGATGACATTTCGAACTTTTGCTTCATCACTGATTCAAAGTCTTTGCACAGACTCTCATTTGTTGACCCAAAAATTATATCGTCCACATAAATCTGAACTATCTGAAGATGACCGTCGACTTCTTTAGTGAAGAGAGTGGCATCCACTTTTCCATGAATGAACTTGTTGGCTAGTAGGTGTTGAGACAAAGTCTCATACCAAGCTCTCGGGGCCTGGTGTAAACCATACAGCTCTTTGTCTAGCAAATAGACCTTGTCTTTGTGGTGTGGATCGGTAAAGCCCGGTGGCTGACCGACATAAACCTCCTCTTTGACCTTCCCATAAAGAAACGCCGATTTTACATCTAGCTGTTAAACTTTGAAGTTTTTCCAAGACGCAAATGCAAGGAAAATTCTGATTGCCTCTAGTCGTGCTACAGGAGCATAGACTTCAGTAAAATCAATCCCCTCCTGTTGACTAAAGCCCTGAACAACGAGTGGAGCTTTGTTCCTTACAACAACTCCTCTGTCGTCTATCTTGCACTTGAACACCCACTTGGTGTTAATCTTCCTCTGACCATCTGGCAAATCCACTAACTTCCACACTCCCAACTTTTCAAATTGACTCAGTTCCTCCTGCATTGCATTGACCCAAGAATCTTCTGTAAGCGCCTCTTTGTAAGTTCTTGGTTCAACCTACGAGATAAAACAACTCAATGAGAATTCAGTTTGCAAAGGAGCAACTGTTGTATAAAAACATGTAAGCCCTTTATCAATCTGTCTTCGAGTGCGAACGCCTGTCTGCAGCTCTCCAATGATCAATTCCTCCGGATGATATGAAAGAGTTCGTGGCATTACTTCGCTTGGAACATCTACATCACCTTCCAGATTAGTAACATTCTGATTTGCACCTTATTCACTGACTTGGTTTGTTTGACTTAAAATCGGAATTTGCTCCCCCTTAGAATCTGAATCACCATGATTAAAGACTGGCATGTTTTTAGCTTCTTGATTATCATCCTGAACCGACTGATTATCCTGAGCAACTTCATTCTGTTGGACATCATCATGTTCACCAGCATTACTCGGACCTGCTTCATCATCATTTGAAGTTTCCCGTGGTCGCCTCGAATATTCAGCTGGGAACCTTTGCTGTGACTCATATTCGCGCAAAATATCCAACTCATCAAAGAAATCTTCATCATCCTCTGATTCTTCTCTCATGTCAAACGAATCCCACAGTTTGTCATAATGATAACGCCATGAATCTCCCGGATTCTGCGGCGGCATAGTATAACCTTGACATTCAACATTTGCAGCTTCAATAATCCGCTTCTCACTTGGAACAAAGACACGTCGCATCGGATTTGCATAACCAACAAATATTCCCTCAATGCACTTCGGACCAAACTTTCCATAAGGCTCTATAACAGTACAGGGTGACCCGAACGGTTCTAGATACTTCAAATTCGGTTTACGATTATTGATTAGCTCAAAGCATGTTTTGTTGAACTTCTTGACAGTGAGAACCCTGTTGAGCGTATAGCATGCGGCGGAAACAGCTTCAGCCCAAAAATTAATTGGTAACTTTGAATCTGCGAGCATAGTTCTAGCCGTCTCGATTAGTGTCCGGTTTTTGCGTTATGCGACTCCATTCTGCTGCGGAGTGTATGGAGCACTAAACTCATGCAATATACCTCTTTCATCACAAAATTCTTCCATCTTACTGTTCTTGAATTCAGTACCATTGTCACTTCGAATTCTTTTGATACGCCTCTGGTACAGATTCTCAATCTTTTTGAACAACGACATCAAACTGTCAAACGTTTCATCTTTCGTCTTCAAGAAAGAAACCCATGAAAATCTGGAATAATCATCAGTAACGACCAAATAGTAGTAATCTCCTGTAATACTTTTGACATTCACAGGACCAAATAAATCCATGTGAAGTCTTTCCAGAGGTCTCGAAACTGAATTGACTTGCTTTGTAGGGTGTGACTTTTTCTTCTGCTTGCCTTTAACACAGCTAATGCACTCCCCTTCCAGATGAAAACCTTTGATATTAACACCCAAAACTAAATCATTGTGCACCAAGTGATTCATTTTTCTAAGATGTATATGCCCCATCTTGCGGTGCCACAATCTCGATTCTTTCTCAGTTGCTCTAGACACAAAACAATGTGCTTGACCAGTAGTTGTAGTTGCTACACTCATGTCTAACACATATAAATCATTCACTCTAGGTGCCCGCATGATAATCTATTCTTCAGGGATAACAAATCCTGATTTCAAGGTCAAACATTCTTTGTCTGTGAAGTGAGTGGTATACATATTGTCACAAATCTGTGAGATACTTAGTAGATTATTCTCCAGCTCGGTAATATAGTTAACTCTCTCAAATGTAACAATCCCATTGGATAACGTTCCTTCACCTATAATTCGACCACCTTCATGACCAGCAAATCCCGCATAACCACCATTGATATTTCTCACATCATACAGCAATGTAGTCTTCCCTGTCATATGTCGAGATGCTCCACTATCCATGATCCATCTTGAAATAGCTCTTGGAAGTTCCTGCACATATCAAACTTTGACTTAAACTTTAATAAAGATGCCGATTCATGCTTCGCGATCAAGGAAGCTCCGGCAATTCAAACTGTTTAGTCGAACATGGAGTCCACCCAGGCCTCATTAGCCTTAGGTGTAACCTTGACTCTCGCAATTTGAATTTTGAAGTTTTCAGCCTTAAGAGGTGGAAAATTTGCATCATAATCAATTTGAATTGAATCCTCAGAAGGTGAAATCTTTTTCTCACTTTTTGGTTTCCAAACTTGTTGAGATAATGCAACCCGTTTGTAAAATTTGTCATTTTTAGTTACCACTTTCTTTACGGGTTCATTTTTCACTTTGGTGTTGTCATTTTTCACATTTTTTTCTCAACAACGATTGGTGCTTTACCCTTCACATCAACTTTCTTCTTTTGTCTCTCAACAACTTCAGTCTTAGGCTTAGAGTTGGTGCAATTTCTTGCAATGTGACCAACTTTGTTACATCTAAAACATGTACGAGTATCAACAACTCGACTTGTTCCTTCAGACTGAGGTTGTGAGGCCCTCTTCTCAAAGAACTCTTCATTTGATTTTGAAAAAATTTCATTTTCTTCATTAGAAAGTGAACTTGAACCGTTCACAAACACCTTCTTTTCAGCAAACCTTTTGTTTTGAAAACTCTTTTTTCTGATAACTCTTACCACCCCGATAACCACCCGACCAATTGTTTCGATTGTTATTATAAAAACGTGGTGGAACAACAGGCTTTTTGTAGTAAGCTTTATCTTTCTCAAAATTCATTTGCCTTTTTGTTTGTTTCAAACTGTTCACTTCTGACAACTCAACTTCAACCAATTTGAAAACATTTGTCAACTTTTTCACATTAACATTCTCAATGGGAAACTCAGAATCCGAATACAACTTATCAGATCCAGCCATCTTGTACATCACAAGACCCGATTCATCACTTAAGTTGTTTTTGGATTTTGGTTTCTGAATGTACTTGTCCAAGAAACACCCATCTTCCTTAGTAGTGTCACTATCCGTTTTTAGCACATTTTCAATAACACCTTTTACAATATCATTTTGAACACTATCGTCATTGGAAGATGTGAACGTGACATCAATTGAATCCGGAAGATTCATTTCATTTTCTTCTTCAATTTCAACCAACCCTGATTGCTTTTTCGTGTAGTTATCAAGAACAGGTGGTGGAACTTGATGAAAACCCACCCCAGTTCCATCAGAGTACACATCTTCACCTGCTTTGTCTTTCCCGATGGGTTTGGGAATAATGTGTTGCAAAACAAAGCTTGCGGAGCTATAACTGTTAAGCTTCAACTGGATTCGCTCGTTTTCAATTTCAGCTTCTTGAACTTTAAGTTTCAATTTAGCGATTTCTTCCAGTTGTTGGTTGATTGATTCTTCTTTTACTCTAAGCACTGCTTTTAGTTGAACGTTTTCTTTATAAGTTTTACCATTTCGATCATCATTATCTTTCATTGTGCTTTTGAGTTTTTCAAACTTTTCAGAAATCTGACGGTTTTCAAGAATTAACTTTTCATTTTCCTTTTTAACTTTTTCATGATCAATTTTATCATTTTCAATTTGACTAGTTAATTCTCTTATCCGTTCAGTTGAAGCTTTAACTGTTTTGTCACGATCGAGAATTTGATTCTCAACGCTTCTAACCTTTGCAGTCAGATCTTCAACTTTCTTACCGTTGAGATACGTGACTGTATTACAAAATTTGCACTCTTTGTTGCAATTTTTGCAATCAGCATTTCCATCAATTTTCTTACCTGACGCATTTGTTGACACGTTTGAACTGACCTGGCTTTTTGACTCAGACACGGAGTTAGAGTCTACCTCAAGTGCCTTAGCAGCCAGTACTTTGTCAGCCATTTTTCCCAGGTTCTCAGCAGTCAACTCCTGAGTTGTGTCAATAACCCCAGTATCAATCTTCTTTGACTTCTCTATCTCTTCTTTCTCCTTTTTCTCTTTCTCTTCTTTTTCTTTCTCATCTCCAGTTCCCCACCATTTATTCTGCCAATACTCATCCTCTTCTTTGTACTCCTTGATTATGGCTTCGATATCAAGCGTTTTGTCATCGATCGCAATGTTTCCATATGGGTCAAGATAACACTCCCTGTCCGGATCCCATCTTCTCGCTCTTCTCGCTTCCAGATAGATACCAGAAATTCTAATGATTCTGTTTACAGCCAACATTTTTCTGTATCTATACTTCTGTTCTTCAGTTCGGTTATCTTTCCAAGGAACAGGTTCGTCGTTTTTTGCCATGAATGCGTAACCAACCGCATCTTCCTCCGGTAGAACTTCTTGACTCCAATCATACCCTTCATCATCGTAAATCACCGCAAGAGCTCTAGATTTCTCTCTATTGTCTTCAACCTGCTTCAATCTAGGCGGCTCAGATTTATTCTGGTGATAAATTGCCTTCTTGTAGTAATCCTCTCTGAAAGGGTTCTCCGACTCATCAGCATATGCGTTTCTGCATTCTCGTTTGAAGTGACCTTTCTGCTTACACTTGAAGCACGTCACCTTGGACTTGTCGAAACCCAGCTTGGTAGATGGACCACCGATTGTTTTTCTGCTGGTAATTTCCATGAAACGCTGTGCTCGACGAACAGCACTGGCCATACACCAACGAATATCGATCAGCTCCATTTCTTCAGGATATATCTGATCATAATCTTCCTTCGTTAAGTTGGTGTTGCCTATCTTTCCAGCTACTAACCCTTCATACGATTCCAACACCGATGCTAGAAAAATCATCTGTTGTTTAGCAGACTCCTCGTCAAAATTCTGAGCATTCTTTAAATCTATTGCGATGTTACATTGAAAACGATTCTTTGCATCAGAATGACTTGTAGATGATGAAGATCCACTGTGATAACCACTGTGATTTCTACTGCTTTGATTGCTTTGACTTTCTCTGCTAGTTGTGGACACATTCTCAGCAGAAAACGCAGTCTTGGGAGAAGTTGCTTTTGGCATCATGCTCTTTGGATAATACAAATCCAAATTCTGCTGGTAGGATGAATGATTGACTTTAAATGTTTTCTTCAGTTCCAACTCGTGACTCTCGAGTTTCTCAATCAACAAATCTAATGTCAATTTTTCTGGTGCCTTGATGGTATTCTTCAGCATCAGCGCATAATATCTCCAATCCATCTCGTCAGGCAACGAATAGAACAATTTGTCGATAAGCTCTTCTTCAGGATATCTGATATCATGTCTTGCTAATTCCAGCTTCAGATGACCAAACCTTTCTATCATTTTACAAACTGACTCGTTCTTTAAACACCCAAACATATCAAACTCTTTCCTAAGTAGTTTCATTTTGTTTTTCTTGATTTCTTCACTACCTATACATTTCTTTTCTAACTTTTTCCAAAGATCTTTTGCATTTGAATAATCGATCAATGAGATTACGTCTTCCCGGACGGACTGAAATAACAATGCCACACATTTTTGCTCAGCTACAAATGAATCAATCTCCTCAGCTGATCTTAAAGTTTCACCATTTTTGTTTCCATTTTCATAACCGTTTTTCAAACTCTTCCAGCTAGGAAATGCAAATGGCATTAACCAATCTTCAAACTTTCTTGACCACCGACTGTATTCCTCGATAGCCATTAGCTTTGGAGGTTTATTGAAGGTTCCAAAGGCACTTTCAGATTCCCAAGCTTCTTTTTTCCTCTCTTTTGCCAGATTCTCATTGTTGTTGCTTGTAGATGAATCATCTCCCGAGTTTCCAGCGAATGCGTACATGTCGCTAAACGGGTTCAAGAAAATGTCATCCATCTTGAGTGTACTTGCAAAATTATCAAACACTTAGAAAAAATTTCGAATTTTTGGAAAATGGTGACAAATAAGCGAAATCAGTATGTTGACACAAAAGCGAAATAGCAACTTTGACAGAAAAACGAAATCAGATATGTTTCTAAAAGCGAAACCAGGTAGATGTCACTATGAGCGAAATAGGCAATGTCTCTATAAGCGAAATAGGTAATGTCCATATAAGCGAAACTATAGGTAATTTTGAGCGGAACCTTTGAGCGAAACTAGGTATTACGAGCGAAACCTACTATTACCGAATAAGCGAAATCAGGTTTTAGTCAATTTTCACTATTTTTTAGTCCGAATTCTAACCTGAATCTTTCTAGGGTTTGTTATTACTGTATTTAACACGTTATACTCGAATTTCAGACCATTTCAACCGTAGGAACCAGTTTAAATCGAAAAATTATGAGAGAAAGTGAGTAGAAATGAGAGAATTTTGTCGAATAAGCTGTAGTAGTATGAACTCCTCGTCCTGAAGCTCTGATACCACTTGTTGGACCGTGTTCCGACCCTAAACAGTCAGTTGAGAACGTTCATCTTCACATACAAAGGCGGGATCAATGCACATGAAGTTACACAGCTTTTCCTTTTCAATTCCTTCTCTTTTATTGCTTTCTGAATCAAATTTGACAGAGTTTCGTTACACAAGCAATGACTATGTTCCGCTCCAATGTCAGACATGAATGACCTAGTTTCGCTCTAAATGACTATATATAGACCATGTGGTTTCGCTCCAATGACATTGACAAATAAGCGAAACCTCATGTTACCTTATAAGCGAAACTACCTGACTAACCTTATGAGCGAAATACCTATGTACACATAAGCAAAATCACCTATAACTATGTACATATAAGCGAAATACCAACATTAAACCCTAATTTGACTTTCAAGACCCTATGTTGACCTATCTTGACCTAAGACTTGATATATACGTAGTCAACAGACATTCCGTGCACCAACAGTGTGGTCGTGCAGCTTGACCCTGTTGCTGAGCAGGAGGCTGTGCGGGTTGGTTGGGAGCTGCCTGGTTAGCTTGGGCAGTGACAACAAAATTTTGGGAAGCCTTACGCTTCCTTGACCCTCTTGAGGAACCAGAATCCTTTCCCTTCTTGTTTTGACCTTTCTTGCTATCTTCTTTGTCAGATGCCTGCTTCTTACCCTTGTCACCCTTTTTGTGCAGCTTTTCCTTTCAAACCTGCGACTCAGTCAATGTCGCTGCTAACTCGATCGCCTGACGGAGTGTGGTAGGGTTACTACCAGTAATGATGACTTGTACTGAGTCAGGTAGACCATCGATGTACCTTTCGATAGCCTTGTCGAGTGGGGTAACCATTGTTGGGCAAAGCAGACTCAACTCCTCAAATCTATCAGTATACGCCCTGTGCTCGCCACTAACTTGTTTCGAGTCATCAAACTCTCTCTCCAAAGCTCGCAGTTCATGACGAGGATAGAACTCCCTTATCATAAGGGCCCTAAGTTCAGCCCAAGTTTGCGCTAAAGCAACTTCTGCACCGCGGTCTCTCATAACTCCGTTCCACCATGTAAGAGCCCTCTTCTGAAACACACTCGAAGAAAACTCGACCTTGCGATTGTCAGGACACTGAACGTGACGGAGAGTATTCTCAATGCTCTCGAACCATTGAAGAAGCCCAGTCGCTCCCTCAGAACCACTAAACTTGAGTGGTTTAGCCGAGTTAAAATTCTTGAAATTGCATGGAGCATTGTTGTTGTTGGCTTGGTTCCATTGAGCAAAGAGGTTTGGGAATGCAGCAGCCATTTGCTGTGCAATGATCTCTGCCAGTTCGGCAGTCGCTATCTGGTTTTCACGTCGAGGAGGCATTCTAGAAGAGGAAAACATGAAAGGAAACGAGTGAGATGATTGGATGAAGAGGATGAGATGAAACAAAATCAACAAAAGCAAAGATGGTGGTCATTTGTTCGCATTACAAAGCAAGAAAACGACACACAATGACTAATCAAAGTAAATGGGTCAAAAATAATGTATCGTGAAGACATGCTCGCCTATAAGTGAACACTCACCCCAAGAGTTCCCAGGTAAGAGTGACTGGTCCGATTATGTGGATTTGTACGAACACTCTAGCCTTAGACAGAAAACCCAGGGTACAGGCATTCACTCTTCCAGTTTGCACGTGTTCACACTATTAAAAACCCAAAACTTTGACGAGATTTTTGAAAATTCAAAGGGGTTCAAAACCATATAACAGAGGGTTCAAAACCTTGTAATAAATCATTCAAAAACAGAAGATTGTTTTTCAAAAATCGTTTCGGAAAATTGGGTTCTTGTTTTGATAATCACCTAAGGATAGGTGATGTGCATGTTTTAAGATCTAAACACAAGATAACTTGTGTTAGGGTCCTAGAAAGTTTATAGTTTAGGTCAAAGAATTACTAATAACCTAATTCCCTATAACCATTGGCTCTGATACCAACTCTTCTGTCACACCCCGACCGAGTATAACATGCAACCGCGGCGGAAACGTCGGGGAGTGTTGTAACAGAATTAATTGTTTCACAACCATGGCATACCAAGTTATATTTTTTTTTATCAAACAAGAGTGTTACATTGTCTCAAAACAGGAAATAAAGAGTTCAGAACATAATTAAACTAAGTCTATCTTCATTTTATGTCTCTAAGGCACCGGTCCGCCCTAGTGTCACAATCATCATCCTAAGCAACAGTTCCTGAAAACACATGTGAAAATAGGTACGTTAGCATAAAAATTCCTGTGAGATACATAGGTTTTGCGAAAATAGGATTCATGACTTGGGTTTTAGAAGAAAGGTTTAGTAAAAATTAGTCATGAATCTTGTTAAGTGTTTTCTTTTATAAATCATATGAAAACTCGATAGGAAATCAGATTATATAGAAGAAAGGTGTATGTTCAAGGAAATAACCAAGTAAAATCAGTTGTATAAAATAAACTGTTTTGTAAAACAATGTCTTGTGAAAAATATGTTATTTGTGTAAAATGTAATATGTCTATACTGAAATGATTTAAATAACGCTACGATATGTAATATTATACAAACACTTATATATAGGAAGTACCAGCAGCGTATCCACCATGTTTGTATCATATTACTCACGCCTCGTTACTCAAATCATTTACCCAAACCAACCACCAATGTAAATTGTTCATGTATAAATCAATTGTCAAGTGTAATTGTGTAAACCATATCAAAATGTCCATGTCTAATGTAAATCACCAAATGTGTATATCAATGTCAAAATGTTTATGTTTAATGTAAATCATATAATGTGTATCCAAAAATATCATGTATGGCATGTTAAATATATCAACTAAACCATAGGTAAAATGCACAAAAACAGGGTATTGAATTAAACATAGTTTAAGTCAAAGTTATGTTTTGTGGAACAAATGCATGCTATACTGATACAAACATCTATGCGGTATTGTGAAAATGCATACATCCAAGCCTTGTGACTGTGTTGATAGACCTTTAAACAAATTAAAGGTTTATCTATGTTATGTTTATCGAATTCGGTCATTCCTTCCACCCAAACAAACTTAGGGTTCAGGAATGGGAGCTGTCAAGTCCTATGGTACCATTACCTACTAACGAGCGGCGTAGCTAATGTTAATGAATGTATATTGTCCCATTTGAACAAGCCAAATGTCATACCAAAAATGTAAGCATGTGAAAACAATGCACTAAGTATGTAATCAAATGAACATACATAGCGTGAAATGTAATGTAAAACAATGTACTAAGTATGCACACAATGGACATACATAGCATGAAATGTAATGTAAAATGATGTACTAAGTATGCACACAATGGACATACATAGCATGAAATGTAATGTAAAAACGATGTACTAAGTATGCACACAATGGACATACATAGCATAAAATGTAATGAAATCATGTACTATAATGTACTAATGAACATAACAAGCATATGATATGAAAGCATGAAAGGCACGAAAGTAACAAGTAGGCACATGTGTTTCACCCCAAAATTTTTGGAAAACAGTAAAAGAGGGGTCTATGTACTCACTTGAGATTGCTTAGTAGTCCTTGAGTAACAACCAAACAATGCTAGAGATCACGGATATCAAACGGCACCTAATATAGGTAACTACGTTAATATACCGGACCTAAATAGGAGGATTGGATAGAATGAAGGTTCGTAAACCAAACGAGTATAGAGACTCGTATAATATGGTTTAACAAAGCCTACATACTAAAATGAAACTTAACCTAAGTGCTTACGACTCTTTTAGGTAGCTTATGCTACTTTAACGCGTCGTTCGCGTAAAACGTGTTCGGAACGCCTAACTAGTCCTATGATAAGTAAAATATGCCTTAACATGTCTAATATTGTTACCAAAACAGTTTAGATACCAAAAGTTATGTTACATATGCATAAAATGAATTTTGGCGTTCAAAGGGCATTTTGGTAATTTACCTAAGGCATATATACTACCTATCATACAACTACTCAAACGATGTGACCATAAGGTATAACCTCGGAAGGTTATTCCCTATACAACTATGGTCACCTAATGTGTTTGGTCGGATCCTAATGATCGACCAAACGGGTCGGGTTCGAAAGTATAAGCGATTGTTTAGATCGCTTACCTCACGACCCTATATAAGCACTAAACTAAAAGTGACGAGCTAAGCATGTTAAAACATGCTTAACTAAGTTTAGAAAACAGGTTTGGTATCAAAACAAACGGTTTTGATACCTAAGAGTAGTTTGGTTACAAAATACGCAAGAATGCGCATTTTGGCCGAAACTACGACTCGTCACTGAGCCTAGATAACGTGGTAATCAGTAGGTATAGTCACTAGGGACTATAACCATCATGATCACGCTCACGTTATGAAGTTCAAACGAACTTCGCATTGACCATAAACTGGTCAATGCAGAAAATCAAACAAAGTTTGACTTTAACGCTAAAACGAATGAATAGAACGAAAGAACACTTACAAAGGGTCCCCGAAAGCTTTGATCTCCAAGTAATCTCAGGTAGGAAGTGTATGAACACAACCACTTAGAGAAAAACTCAGATTTCAATTGGGTTTTGAGTTGTGATTCAAGGGGTATTTATAGGATTTGGACCACCGTTAGGATCGTTCCTCGAATACCGTGCTTTGATCTTGTCCCTACACTTGTTGGTAACCCCATGTGCATCATATTGGCCCCCCATGATCAGGAACAAACAAGTGGAATTGAGTTTAGAGGGCACAACAGCTGTTAACAGGTGTTAAAATGACTTTTGCTGATCTGAAAGGGCCTCGCGTCACGCCTAGGTAGCCTCGCGTCACGCCTAGCCCCCCTTTCTGCAGAAATGGCAGATTAGGTCCCTGCACATGTTTCAGTCCATTTTCCACACGTTTGAAGCCCGTTAAATCATTTTCAAGGCTCCACAAGGATTCCTAAACATTGTGGACATGAAACATGCTCAAAAATATGCCGGATGTTGGTTCGTTTGGTCGTATGATCGCGATGTTCGCTTAATTACGACGGAATGCGCATAAGCGCGAAAAAGGATCCAAATTGCGTGACGAATGGATTTTTCTCATGCCAAACACTAAAATAAAATATTATAGTGCTTACATAAATTTTTGGATGTCCGGATGTATTCAGAACGTGAGTTATGCGCGATAATGCAAACTTATGCACTTTTTGACGCTTTTAGTCCCTGAATGACCAAAAAGTTTATTTTAGCACACCGAACCCCTCAAAACCTATTTCTAAGCTATGTAAAGGATATTTATGGTATGTTTAACTTATGGTCATGTTCCGGAATGTCTGTTACAGTTCAAATTGGCATACTTTCGCAGTTTATCAAATTTAGTCCCTGTAGGCGAATTAACTTGTTTTTGCCATACCAAAGCCTTCAAAACTTATTTCTAAGTTATGTAAAGGTTATTTAAGGTATGTTAAGTATATGTTGATGTTCCGGAGTATTTTTCGCATTAAACTGATTACGTTTACGCACCAGTTTGCGTATAACTCTCCAGAAAGCGATGTAGAGTTTGAAATTGAACAAAAGTCAAAACATGAAAAATGTCAAACATAAACAAACAAACATTGGGATCAAATAACTTTGTTTTATTGATAACTGAACTGTTCACAATGATTACAAGCACATATGTTACATAAACGGGTCGTAACGGGTCAAAAGCACTTAGGGTAAGTTTCGTTTTAGTATGTAGGCTTTGTTAAACCATATTACATGAGTTCCTACACTCATTTGGTTTACGAACCCTCATGCTACCCTATCCTCCGAATAGGTCCGTTTATTAATGTAGATACCTATATTAGGTGACGTTTGATCCCGTGATCTTCTAGCTTTGCTTGGTGGATATCTAAAGTCTATTAAGCAATCTCAAGTGAGTACATAGACCCCTCTTTTACTGTTTTCCAAACATTTTGGGGTGAAACACATGTGCCTACTTGTTATTTTCATGCTTTCCATGTTTATATATCATATACTTGCTATGTTCATTAGTACACTATTAGTACATAATTTCATTTTGTTTCGCTATGTATGTTTACTTAGCATACTTAGCACATTGATTTACATTACATTTCTTTTGCTATGTATGTTTACTTAGCATACTTAGCACATTGATTTACATTACATTTCTTTTGCTATGTATGTTTACTTAACATGCTAGCACATTGTTTTACATGACTTTTCTGCTTTGTATGTTAACTTAGCATACTTAGTACATTTGCTTTACATTGCATCTCTGTTGCATATGTTCCAGTAACATATGGACACATTGTTTTACATCTCTACATTGTATGTTTACTTAGCATACTAGGTACATTATTTTCATAAAACATGCTTACATTTGGTATATCATTTGGTTTGTTTAACGGGACTAAATTACATTCATTAACACCGATCATGCCGCTCGGTAGTAGGTAGTGGTACCATAGGACTTGACAAATCCCGTTCCTAAAATCCTAGGTTTGTTTGGATGGATGGAATGACCGAATCCGAAAACATTTTCTTTTGATAACCTTTACTTAGGGTTATCCGTCTGTCTCAAGGCTTGAATGTAGGCGTTTAACATTACCACATAAATGTTGTATCAGTAAAGCATGCATTATTCTACAAAGCATAACTTTTGATTTATTCAAATACTTTGTTTTGTACATTTTTGCTTGTGGTTTAAGTAGTCTCATTTTACTTACCATACATGAATTTTATTTATACATTACATGGTTTATATTGACAATAGACTTGGTTTTCTCATGAACATTTGACAATTGGTTTAAACATTACATTTTGATGGTTTTTACATAAACATTTGACATTTGACTTTACATAAACATTTTTACATTGATGGTTTGTTTTGGTAAGTGATTTAAGTAACGAGACGTGTGTAGTATGATACAAGCATGGTGGATATGCCGCTGGTACTTCCTATATATAAGTGCTTGTATTATATTACATGTCGTAGCATTATTTAAATCATTTCAATTTGGACTTATACATTTTACACAAATGACATATTTTTCACAAGACATTGTTTTACAAAACAACTTATTTTATACAAACTCATTTACTTGGTTATTCATTTAACATTACATTACTCTTTTACATATCAACTACTTTATCATCGCTTTTCATCTGATTTACAAAACAAAACATTTTACAAGGATCATGACTGACTTTTGTTAAACAACTTTTTCTAAAACTTATAAGTCATGAATCCTATTTTCACAAAACCTATATATCTCACAGGCACTTTTATGCTGACGTACCTATTTTCACATGTGTTTCAGGAAATGATGCATAGGATTGATCGAGACACATAGGCGGATTTGGGCCTTAGTGACAATAAAAGATGCAAGACTAGTTAATTATGATATACTTCTTTGTTTGTTAAGACATTGTAACTCTTTTAATCAATAAAACAAAATTTCAATTTTCCATGTGTTATGAAACAATGATTCTATTACAACACTCCCCGACGATTCCGCCACGTTTTGTTGTTTTACGTGGTCGGGGTGTGACAAGTTTTAAGGTTGTTGTCCTACCCAAGGAGGACGAACGTACGTATTCTACCCAATGAGAATATGCAGGATTAATATTGGCATCCTACCCAAGGAGGATGGCCGTACATATCCTACCTAAGGTGGATATGTAGATTCCGTTTTAATTCTTTAACCCATTACCAACCACCGGGAATCCCATGCCTTAGAAAGAGTGTGAACTCACCTTGGTTTGCTCGGTTAGATTAATTACTCAAATAATCATGAAATCAAGCACGTCCTAATGAGGTACAGATAACAATCAGTTTCTCATGCATAACATGTATCCTACGTACGGTTTATCTACTCGTTACTTCAATCACATACCACACAAATCAAATGTCAAGTTATATTGTTAAGTTACATTATTTTCCCCTAAAATAATATAACTATCTCACAAAATAAACAAGTATCCACACAAGTGTTCTAATATAAAATATATATTCTAAATATATATTTATCCATTTTACTTGCAAAAGTCAACCTCCGATACTTTGTATTTTGTAACAAAACCTTTGGCGAAGTTTATTTTGAAAACAAAGCTAAAATATACTTGTAACACTTGTTTTAGAAAATAATTTTCTAAGTGTTGGAGTTTTAGAAAATTTCGCCAGAGTTTCCTTTGTAAATGGAGGTATCCATGCTTATTAGCATATCATTTTCTTTTCGGAAATCATTCAACCAATCAATCAACAAATTATTAAACAACATTACACTAACCAAGTTAAAAACAGTACACTTTACATAACAACATGAACTTGGTTTTTTAATAAAAACGCGTAGTAACTTCGTAGGGTGTTTAGTGGGTTTAGTTACCCTCCAAAGTGTGTTTACTTTATTTAAAATCTCATTCTCGGGATTTTTGGATGTTCACAACTTGTGAACATATTTTACAAAAATATTTATTTACAATATTTTCGTGTGTCACTAGTATCCATACACTTAGTTCATTTCAAAGATTGTGTAAGTATATGTAAGAGTCATACTTTTTCAAAAACCGTCTTTTAAACTTGGTTTTCTATGAGAACTCATACACAAGTCTTAAGTTTACAAGTTTACTAGTCTACTAGGTTTATTACTTTATAAGAAAATCACTTTTATTATCAAGTTCATGCTCTAACAAGAAGATGATTATTTTATGTAAACATAATCATCCCTAACTTGTTAAGTCATGTTTTTAATCATAACTTAACAAGCTTCATATGATGATCAAACACCATATTGCTAGTAATCACCAAATAAACATCAAGTAATCAACAACATAACCAAAACAACTTCATTTCATCATGAGTTCATCTTATTTCATCATCATATTGCTTTATGTTCAAGACTTTTGTTTATAATCTTTTAGAGTTCTTGCATTTTCATCATAATCTAACTATTAACCACTAAAAACATGAAGTATCTAAGGATTAACAAGGAGCTTACTACTAGCTTCAAGCTAGGGAAGAACAAGATAGAAAATCAAGTGGATAAAAGCTTGTGGTTGAGGTCCTTCAAGTTCCAAGAGTTCCACACTTCGTTATTCACCTTTGTGCACCTTATAGTATCCTTGGAATGAATGATGGAAATCGAAAATGGTTGTGGTGTAAGGGGGTATGTTCGGCCGAAGCTTGTTAAAGGGAGAAGGGAGTGAGTTTGTTGGTGATTAGGTGAAGAAGATAAGCATACATATAACTCTCATGATCTATTAACCAAAGGTCAACATGTTCCCTAAGTACAATACATGTCTAATCCAAGATCTTATGAGTTCCAAGAAAGGATTTAGGAGATATTAGAAGATTGGAGTAATCTTGGAGGTGGGGGCCACTAGGGGCCGGTTATGGCACAAGAGGGGGGGGTTAAATGTAAATTAGATGGTAAGTAGGTGATTACGTAGGGGTTAAGATGTAAAGTCTAATGTGTAGTGTGTTACATGTATTATGTAACGTGTTATAGTGCTCGGGGACCATAACTAGCTCAGAAAAATAAAAACAATGTTTCTGATAATATTTTAGTGTTCCGGGTAATGTTCGGTTGTTCGGTTTGTTACCGTTCCGTTAAAGTGCTTAATTATTCCGTAAGGTGTCTTTTATGTATCTTTTTGTAACACTTTTAATTCCCAACACTCGGGAAAGCATACAGGACTATTTAGTAAATTTTCTGCACAAGACTAGCATGTTAACAAGCACATGTAAGTATGACACAGTAATCAGAAAGCAGTTAAGTAATTCAGCACAGTCATCAAGTACTTTAATTATCATTAATAAATCGTACGGATACATGTAATTTTGAGGGTTGTCACATTCTCCCCCTGTTAAGAGAATTTCATCCCGAAATTTAGCAGGTGGTTACTGAGGAAGCTAGTTATGTTGCATTGGTTTCCTGGTTTCCATGGGGTGTCACATCATCCCCCCGTTGGTTTGGAATTTCGTCCCGAAATTCTGCAGTAGCTTCAGCATCAGTAGTGGTTGCACTTTTCTTAAACAGCTGGGGATACTTGAGTTTCATTTGGTCTTCTCATTCCCAGGTATACTCTGGGCCACAACGGGAATCCCAACGAACTCGAACAAGAGGTATTCTGGTATGCTTGAGAATCTTAACGTCTCGGTCTGTGATTTCAACTGGTTCCTCGACGAATCACAACTGGTCGTCGATTGTGAGCTCCTTCAAGGGAATTATGGGGGTCTCATCTGACAGATACTTTTTCAGATTTGACACGTGGAATACGTTGTGAACTCCGCTGAGTTCTTCAGGTAGATTCAGCTTGTAAGCGACCTTGCCAATTTTCTCAATGATTTCGAATGGTCCGACATAGCGCGGATTGAGTTTGCCTCGTTTGCCAAAACGAACTACACCTTTCCAAGGTGAGACTTTGAGTAGCACTCGATCCCTAACCTGGAACTCGAGTGGCTTTCTTCGCTTATCAGCATAGCTTTTCTGACGGTCACGAGCTGCCGCCATTCGTTGTCGTATCTGAGCAATCCTTTCGGTTGTATCTACTACAAGTTCTGGGCCAGTGATTTGGCTGTCACCAACTTCTGCCCAGCAAAGAGGTGATCGCCATTTACGTCCGTACAATGCCTCAAATGGAGCGGCCTGGATACTGGTGTGGTAGACTCCACTAACGGGAGGTGTTTTTCCCAGCCATTACCAAAGTCGATTACACATGCCCTAAGCATGTCTTCAAGGGTTTGGATGGTGCGTTCAGATTGCCCATCCGTCTGTGGATGATATGCCGTGCTCATGTCTAATCGAGAACCAAAGGACTTGTGCATAGCTTGCCACAATTCAGATGTAAAACGTGAGTCTCGATCAGAGATGATGGAGGTTGGCACTCCGTGCCTTGATACTACTTCCTTTAGGTAGATGTCTGCTAGAGTAGAAAACTTGTCAGTTTCCTTGATAGCCAAGAAGTGTGCAGACTTAGTCAATCGATCCACGATCACCCAAATGGTATCATTTCCGCGTTGAGATCTAGGCAGGCCAGTAACGAAATCCATGGAAATTTTCTCCCATTTCCTTTTCGGGATCTCTGGTTGTTGGAGTAAGCCTGATGGTTTCTGATATTCAGTCTTGACTCTCGCACAAGTCAAACATTTGCTAATGTAGGTTGCTATGTAGGCTTTCATGCTAGGCCACCAGTATGTAGTCTTGAGATCATGGTACATCTTATCCGAACCAGGATGTACTGAATAACGAGACTTATGTGCTTCATCCATCACCAGCTCGCGTAAGTTTCCATAAAGTGGAACCCAGATGCGCCCTGTTACATAGTAGGCATCGTCTTCCTTTTGTTCTAGCCGCTGCCTCGATCCTCGTAACGACTCAGCCCTGATGTTCTCTGCTTTCAATGCTTTAACCTGAGCATCACGAATCTGAGCGGCAAGGTTAGAGTGAATGGTAAGCTATAACGCACGTACACGCTTAGGTATAGTATCCTTTCGACTGAGGGCGTCGGCCACCACATTGGCCTTGCCCGGATGGTACTTGATCGCGCATTCGTAATCATTCAAGAGCTCGGCCCATCGGCGTTGTCGCATGTTTAACTCCTTTTGCTTAAAGATATGCTTGAGACTCCTGTGATCGGTGTAAATGGTGCACTTGGTACCGTACAGGTAATGTCTCCATATCTTAAGTGCGAAGACAACTGCTCCCAGCTCCAAGTCGTGCGTAGTGTAGTTCCTTTCGTGAACTTTAAGTTGGCGCGAAGCGTAGGCAATGACCTTGTCATGTTGCATCAACACGCAACCAAGTCCTTGGATGGAAGCGTCACAATAAACCACAAAATCATCTGTGCCTTCTGGCAATGAGAGAATAGGTGCGCTACAAAGTCTATCTTTTAAGTGCTGAAAAGCAGATTCTTGTGCATCACCCCAACGATAGGTGACACCCTTCTGAGTCAGTGAAGTGAGAGGTTGCGCAATCTTTTAGAAATCCTTTATAAACCTTCTGTAATATCCAGCCAAACCCAAGAATTGGCGGATTTCTGTTGGTGTACGGGGTGCAGGCCAGTTCTTGATCGAGTCAACCTTGGATGGATCAACATGAATCCCATCCTTGTTTACCACATGGCCTAGAAAGTGGACTTCGCGAAGCCAGAAGTCACATTTTGAAAATTTGGCATACAACTGCTCTGTTCGAAGAAGTTCCAAAATAAGCCTCAGGTGTTGCTCGTGTTCCTCCTGACTCTTAGAATAGATCAGGATGTCGTCAATGAAGACTATGACAAATTTATCCAGGTAAGGTTTGCACACTCGGTTCATGAGATCCATGAAGACCGCAGGTGCATTCGTTAATCCGAAAGGCATAATTAGAAACTCGTAATGGCCGTAACGAGTTCTGAATGTTGTTTTGGAGACGTCCTCCTCTCGGACTCTCAGCTGATGGTATCCCGATCTCAAATCAATCTTAGAGTAAAAGCTCGATCCTTGCAGCTGGTCGAACAAGTCGTCAATACGTGGGAGAGGATAACGATTCTTCATGGTCACCTTGTTAAGTTCGCGATAGTCAATACACATTCTGAAAGTACCGTCTTTCTTCTTCACAAACAAGACTGGAGCTCCCCAGGGCGAAGAGCTAGGACGTATAAAACCCTTTTCCAAGAGTTCTTGTAATTGCGTGGACAGTTCCTCAAGTTCTAACGGAGCTAGTCGATAAGGTGCATGAGCTATTGGTGCTGCTCCAGGAGCTAGCTCGATTTGAAACTCAACTTGACGATGAGGCGGAAGACCAGGCAATTCTTCAAGAAATACCTCAGGAAAATCGCGCACAATAGGAATGTCCTCAATTATCTTCTCTTCCATTGGTGTGTCGGTAACGAGTGCTAGAATGGCAGTGTGGCCCTTTCGCAAACACTTCTGGGCCTTAAGGAAAGAGATAATGCCTACAACAGCATCACTCTTGTCGCCATGAATCACGAGGGGTTCTTTACCAGAACGAGGAATGCGGACGATTTTCTCCTTGCAAATAATCTCCGCTTGATGATGAGATAGCCAATCCATCCCAATAACGACGTCGAAACTACCAAGTGTGATAGGAATAAGATCGATAGAGAAAGTCTGACCAGCTAAGACTAGGTTACAACCTTTAACTATGTGTGTGGCTTCAAGACTTTTACCGTTTGCCAGTTCTACCGTGTGTTTGGTGTTCAAAAGTATTGGAGTGCGCTTAAGCATTTGACTAACTTTTGAGGACACATAACTAGTATCGGCACCCGAATCGAATAAAACAGTAACAAAGAAATCATCCAGAAGAAACCTACCCATCAAAACGTTGGGATCGTTCCTTGCATTACCCTGACCCAGCACGAACACACGTCCCCTGGCACCATTGCCATTATTGTTACCCCCGTTGTTGCCTCCATTGTTGCCTCCATTGTTGTTCCTGTTTCCTTGGTTGTTGTTGTTCTGATTCTGGTTCAGCTGAGGACAGTTCCTCTTAAAGTGGCCTTCAGCGCCACACTGAAAGCATCCTTTATTGCCCTGCTGTTGCTGCTGCTGGGGGTTCTGTGGAGCTTCTTGTTGTTGTTGTTGGCGATTCTGATTTGCTGGTCATGCACCCCTGCAATCCTTTGCTTCATGGCCAAACTTGTTACACCTCAGACAACGACCCTTGTGGCACTGCCCGCTATGATGCTTGTTGCACCGATTGCACTTGGGGTGGTTCCCTCGGTATCCACCCTGTCCTTGATTACCAGAAGATTGCTGACCAGGACTCTGGTAGTCATCAGTCTTTTGCTGCTGAGACTGAACTGAAGTAGAACCCTTGCCCGAATTTCCATCCCACTTGCGCTTGTTATCACTGGGAGCATCAGTAATAGTATCGCTAATACGCTTGGGCAACTTGTTCTGCTCAACTGCCTGATCAGTGAGACGATGAGCCAACTTGATGATTTGCTGAATGGTGCCAAGATTAGCTGAGGTCACGTGGCTTTGAATTGCTGGCACCAAACCCTTAAGGTACAGCTCGATACGCTTGATAGGAGGATCCACCATAGTGGGACACAGGATAGCTAATTCGTTCGACCTCTTTGTGTATGCCTCGATTTCAGACCCCGTCATCTTCAGATTGAAAATTTCTACCTCTAGCTTGTGGATGTCGTCACGACTACAGTACTCTTCTTTGATCAGTTCTTTGAAACCGTTCCATGGGGTGGCATTAGCAACCGCCAGCCCTTGCAGTTGAACCTGTGCTTTCCACCAGGTTAACGCAGCACCTTCAAGTGTTCTAGTAGCATATTTCACCCTAAGATCTTCAGGGCATTCGCACATCTCAAAAACAGACTCAAGCTTCTCGAACCAGTGAAGAAGGCCTACAGCTCCTTCTGTGTCGCTGAAAATACTAGGTCGGCAATCCATGAATGTTTTGAACGTGCACACAGGAGGCTGAGCATGTTGACCTCCTGCTGGAACTGCTGCGAGTGCCTCAGCAACTCGTTCGTTGATTAGAGCCGTCAGTTGGGCTTGAGTCAAGTTCAGGCGTCCACCCATGATCTTTGCATCGAAGGAAACACAAGTAAGAAAAGTGTCGTGAAAGTGCGTAAGTGTGGAGTGACAGAAGAGAGCAAACACACAGGGTTTCAAGCAATAGTTGTTACACTAACTAAGCATACCATGATCAAATGTGCTGCTTAAACTAGCAGGCAGGAAATACAAACATAAACCATATTACCTATAGTGTTGAGTCTTGCACGTGGAGCGAAGCGTCGTTGTGGATCGTTGAGCACTGTACAGGTTATAGTCTGGTTTTGTCAAAAAGCTTTTCCCCTTTTTAAAACCAAGTTCACTATAACCAATGGCTCTGATACCAATCTGTCACACACCCAAAATCCACTATGCGGAGCATCACCGCTTGGAGGCGTGACATGACCAGGATCGAGCCACCAATCATATTGAACAACGTAATTAAGTAAGTAAAACCAACCTCAATACAATTGGTGACCATAAGACGGTAACCAATTTTAAGTTAACCAAGTTCAGATTTAAACAGCGGAAGCATAAAACGTGAAACCAAAATGTAAGTTCCATAGTTCATAAGTTTAAAGTTTAAAACGTAAGTTTAATAGGTTCATATGGATTAAATATTAAGCACGGGACATAACAATCCATATCCCACAACAACCTTCTCCTCGTGCAAGCTCCATAGGCATCTAGCGACCTGTAAGGCATGTAACAACGAGTCAACAACAAAGTTGAGTGAGTTCACGGTTGGTTGATTAGTTTTAAGTTGTTTCTGAAAAACGTGGTTTGACTTTCGTTGGCTTATTTGCCGTGGGGGTTACCCCATAGTTGAAAGTATGTTTAACCAGTTCCTTTTTGTTACCCAAACCATATCCATAATCAGTGGGGGTGTCACACCCCGACCACGTATAACATACAAAACGTGGCGGAAAACGTCGGGGAGTGTTGTAACAGAATTATTGTTTCACAACCATGGCATACAAAGTTATATTTTATTTATTAAACAAGAGTGTTACATTGTTTTAAACAGGAAACAAAAAGTTCATAACATAATTAAACAAGTCTATCTCCATTTTTAGTCTCTAAGGCACAGGTCCGCCCTAGTGTCACGATCAACATCCTACGCAAAAGCTCCTGAAAACACAATGTGAAAATAGGTACGTCAGCATAAAAATGCCTGTGAGATACATAGTTTTTGTGAAAATAGGATTCATGACTTAAGTTTAAGAAAAAGTTGTTTAGTAACAGTCAGTCATGAACCTTGTAAGTAGTTTTGTTTTGTAAGTCATTCAAAAAGCGAGGATATGTATAAATAAGAGAATAATGTAAGGTTAAATGAATAACCAAGTAAAATGAGTTTGTATAAGATAAGTTGTTTTGTAAATCAATGTCTTGTGAAAATAAGTTGTTTATGTAAAACGTAATATGTCAAATATTGAAATGATTTAAGTAACGCTACGACATGTAATGTCATACAAACACTTATTTATAGGAAGTACCAGCGGCGTATCCACCATGCTTGTATCATATTACACACGCCTCGTTACTCAAATCACTTACTCAAAAGAACCACCAATGTAAATTGTTTATGTATAAATGAATTGTCATGTGTTAATGTGTAAACCATATCGAAATGTCTATGTCCAATGTAAACCACAAAATGTGTATATCAATGTCAAAATGTTTATGTTTAATGTAGATCATGTAATGTGTACCCAAAAATATCATGTATGGTAAGTGAAATATATCAACTAAACCATATGTGAAATGCACAAAAACAAGGTATTGAAGTAAAACAAGGTTTAAATCAAAGTTATGTTTTGTGGAACAAATGCATGCTATACTGATACAAACATTTATGCGGTATTGTGAAAATGCATACATCCAAGCCTTGAGACTGTGGCGATAAACCCTTAAACAAATTAAAGGTTTATCTAAGTTATGTATATCGAATTCGGTCATTCCTTCCAATCCAAGCCAACCCAGGATTTCAGGAACGGGAGTTGTCAATTCCTATGGTACCACTACCTACTAACGAACGTCGTAGCTAATGTTAATGAATGTATTGTTCCATGTTAAACAACCCAAATGTCATACCAAAATGTAAGCATGTGATGAAAACAACTGTACTAAGTATGCAACACAATGGGCATACATAGCATGAAATGTAATGTGAAACAATGTACTAAGTACGCACACAATGGGCATACATAGCATGAAATGTAATGTAAAACAATGTACTAAGTACGCACACAATGGGCATACATAGCATGAAATGTAATGTAAAACAATGTACTAAGTACGCACACAATGGGCATACATAGCATGAAATGTAATGTAAAACATGTACTATAATGTACTAACGAACATAGCAGGTATATGATGTGAAAACATGGAAAGCATGAAAGTAACAAGTAGGCACATGTGTTTCACCCCAAAACAGTTTGGAAAACAGTAAAAGAGGGGTCTATGTACTCACTTGAGATTGCTCAGTAGTCCTTGAGTGACAACCAAACAATGCTAAAGATCACGGAATCAAACGGCACCTAATATCGGTAACTATGTTAATAAACCGGACCTAAATCGGAGGGTTTAGATAGAATGAGGGTTCGAAAACCAAACGAGTATGGAGACTCGTGTAATATGGTTTAACAAAGCCTACATACTAAATGAAACCTAACATAAATGTTTTCGACCCATTACGACCCGTTTAGGTAGCTTATGCTACTTTAACGCGTCGTTCGCGTGAAACGCGTTCGGACCGCCTAACTCGTCATATGACAAGTGTTATATGCCTAAACATATTACATAATCAGTTATGTGACAAAAGTTTAGGTTACATATGCTTAATTACCAATTATACATGAAAAGGGTATTCTGGTAATTTACCTAAGGCATATAAACTACCTATCATACAACTACTTAAACGATGTGACCATAAGGTATAACCTTGGAAGGTTATTCCTTATACACTATGGTCACCTAATGTATTTGGTCGGATCATAATGATCGACCAAATGGGTCGGGTTCGAAGGTATAAGCGATTTATTAGATCGCTTACCCTTACGACCCAAGACAACGTGGTAATCAGTAGGCATAGTCCCAAGGGACTATAACCATCGTGATTACAATCACGTTGCGAAGTTCAACCGAACTTCGCATTGACCATAAACTGGTAAACGTAGAAAGTCAAACAAAAGTTTGACTTTCGGACTCGAAAAGCAATAAAAGAAAGAAAAGAATGAAAGAATACTTACGAAGGGTCCCCGAATGCTAATCTCGATCCAAGTAACTCAGGTATGAAACAATGGTTTCAACTTAGAGTTTCTAAGATCAAAATTCTTGTGGGTTTTGCAATGGCATGGGGGGGGGGGGGTATTTATAGTGTTCGGTTAGCCGTTAAGATCGTTCCTCGTTAACCGTGCTTTGATCTCAACCATACACATCAAGATAGTGGTTTTCTAAAACCATTAGAGCCCATAGTATCCCCAAAACCATTATGCAACAAGTGGATAGGACCAAATACAATGTTTCTGTCCAGGTTAGGCAGTCGCGTAGCGCGACTGGTAAGGCCCTAAGGGCTCGCGCTACGCCACCATGCACCAGTTTCAGAAATGTTTCAAAAGTGGCAGAAATGGTACCTGCAGCCCGTTTAAGCTATTTTCGATGCGTTTGAACCCCGTTAACCTCATTATAAGGCTCTAAAATGAGGTTAAAGTATAGGGAACTCAAAAAATGCTCAAAAATATCTCGGATGTCGGTTCGTTTGGCCGTACGATCGCGATGTTCGCTTAATTACGACGGAATGCGCATAAGCGCGAAAAACGATCCAAATGACGCAACGAATGGATTTTTCTTTTGCCAAACACTAAAATAAAATGTTTTAGTGCTAACATAAATTTTTGGATGTCCGGATGTATTCAGAACGTAAGTTATGCGCGAAAATGCAAACTTATGCACTTTTTGACACTTTTAGTCCCTGAATGACCCAAAAGTTTATTTTAGCACACCGAACCCCTCAAAGCCTATTCTAAGCTATGTAAAGGATATTTATGGTATGTTTAACTTATGGTCATGTTCCGGAATGTTCGTTACAGTTCAAATTGGCATACTTTCACAGTTTGTCAAGTTTAGTCCCTGTAAGCGAATTAACTTGTTTTTGCCATACCAAAGCCTTCAAAACTTATTTCTAAGTTATGTAAGGGTTATTTAAGGTATGTTAAGTATATGTTGATGTTCCGGAGTATTTTTCGCATTAAACTGATTACGTTTACGCACCAGTTTGCGTATAACTCTCCAGAAAGCGATATAGAGTTTGAAATTACATAAAAGTCAAAACATGAAAAATGTAAAACACAACCAAACAAATCATTGGGATTAATTAACATTGTTTTATTGATAATGGAACTGTTCACAATGATTACAAGCACAGATGTTACAGTCTCCCCTACTTGTGGAAATTTCGTCCCGAAATTTATTTTGAGGAAACTCGTTGGAAAAGATGCGGATACTTCGCCTTCATTTGATCTTCGCGTTCCCAAGTAAACTCGGGTCCACGTTTAGCTTCCCAGCGAACTTTGACCAAAGGAATGCGCTTGCGTTTAAGCCACTTGACTTCACGTTCCATGATTTCCACTGGCTTCTCAACAAATTTCAGTGTTTTGTCAACACGAATTTCGTCAAGCGGTATGTGGAGGTTCTCATCAGCTAAACACCTTTTGAGATTGGACACGTGAAAAGTTGGATGAACATTTCCAAGTTTAGGAGGTAACTCAAGTCTGTAGGCTACCTTACCGATTCTTTCGACGATCTTGAATGGTCCAACGTATCTAGGTGCAAGTTTTCCTTTCTTTCCAAATCTGATCATACCTTTCCAAGGTGAGACCTTAAGTAATACTCAATCACCGACTTGAAATTCCAAGGGTTTGCGTTTTGGATCCGCGTAACTCTTTTGACGGCTTCCAGCTGTCTGAAGGTTATCACGAACTTTCTTGACCTTATCTGTTGTCTCTAAAATGAGGGCAGGTCCAGTAAGTTGAGCCTCGCCGATCTCATTCCAGCAGACTGGTGAACGACATTTTCGACCATAGAGAGCTTCGAAAGGAGCTATTTTGATGCTGGTGTGATAACTGTTGTTGTAGGAGAATTCAATTAACGGAAGATGTGAATCCCAACTACCACCAAAATCGATCACACAAGCTCTAAGCATATCCTCCAGAGTCTGGATTGTTCTTTCAGATTGACCATCCGTTTGCGGATGATAAGCTGTGCTCAGGTTAAGTTGGGTCCCCATAGCAGATTGCATGGTTCTCCAAAAATGAAAAGTGAAACGAGCATCTCTATCAGAAATGATGTTCAAAGGAACACCATGTCGAGCTACAATTTCATCCACATAGATTTTTGCAAGTCTGTCAGCAAGAAAATCCTCACGGATTGGTAAGAAATGCGCTGACTTAGTAAGACGATCAACGACTACCCAGATGGCATCATGACCTTTCTTTGTGCGTGGAAGTTTGGTAACAAGATCCATAGTAATGTTTTCCCATTTCCAAACTGGGATCTCTGGTTGCACCAATAAACCCGAAGGACGTTGATGTTCAGCCTTAACCTTAAGACAACTAAGGCATTTTGACACGTATAAGGCAATGTCTTTCTTCATTCCAGGCCACCAATAGTGAATACGAAGATCCTTATACATCTTATCTGAGCCAGGATGAACGGAATAACGCGATTTATGGGCTTCATCCATAAGCAAGGTGCGAAGATTTTCTTGGCTTGGGACCCACAAACGGTCCATGAAGTAATACGATCCATTGTCCTTCAGTTCCAGATCAGGAGTTATGTGATAGGGAAATTCTTTATCCATCAAACCTTGTGAAACACAAGATTGTTGAGCCTGATAAATACGGGCTTGGATATCAGATCGAGCTTGAATAACAGATTGAACACGAACACAATGAAGCTTAGTACGTTCCTTACGACTCAATGCATTGGCTACGACATTCGCCTTACCAGGATGGTAGCGAATTTCGCAGTCATAGTCGTTTAGAAGCTCGACCCAACGTCGTTGCCTCATGTTGAGTTCTTTCTGATTGAAGATATGCTGAAGACTTTTGTGGTCTGTGAAAACCACACATTTTGTACCGTACAAATAGTGTCTCCAGATCTTTAGAGCGAAAACAACTGCACCAAACTCAAGATCATGAGTGGTGTAGTTCTTCTCATGTATCTTCAACTGCCTCGATGCGTATGCTATGACTTTGTTCCTTTGCATCAGGACACAGCCAAGACCCAATTTAGATGCATCGCAATAAACGACGAAATCATCATTGCCCTCAGGCAAAGTTAGAACAGGCGTGTCACAAAGTTTCTGCTTCAAGTGTTGAAAAGCTTCCTCTTGCTTGAATCCCCAATCAAAGGGTTTGTTCTTCTGAGTTAGAGCAGTTAGAGGAACTGCAATCTTTGAGAAGTTTTCAATGAAGCGGCGGTAATAACCCGCTAGACCAAGAAAAGAACGAACTTCAGTAGGAGTAGTAGGCGTATCCCAATCCTTAATCGCACTGATCTTGGAGGGATCTACATGAATGCCTCGTTCGTTGATAATATGTCCTAAGAATTGAACCTCTTTAAGCCAGAATTCACACTTGGAGAATTTGGCGAAAAGTTGCTCTTTCTTTAGGAGTTCCAGAGTAAGACGAAGATGTTGCTCGTGATCAGCTCGCGTCTTAGAATAAATCAAGATGTCGTCAATAAAAACAATGACGAACTGATCCAAATAAGGCTTGCAGACCCTATTCATTAAGTCCATGAAAACAGCAGGAGCATTAGTCAAACCGAATGGCATGACTGTGAACTCGTAATGCCCATAACAAGTGCGGAAAGCAGTCTTGGGAATATCTTCTTCATGCACACGAAGTTGATGATACCCGGAATGCAGATCAATCTTCGAAAAATAAGAAGCGCCCTGTAACTGATCAAAGAGATCGTCTATGCGAGGTAGGGGATATCGATTCTTGATGGTAAGCTTGTTAAGCTCATGATAATCGATACACATCCTAAAGGATCCATCCTTCTTCTTGACAAAAAGAACGGGAGCACCCCAGGGTGAAAAGCTAGGACGGATAAAACCTTTGTCAGAGAGTTCCTGAAGCTGCTTAGACAACTTTTGCATCTCAGACGGTGCAAGACGGTATGGAGCTCTGGCAATGGGATTTGCACCAGGTACGAGATCAATACGGAACTCGACTTGGCGTGCTGGAGGTAGACCAGGTAAGTCTTCAGGGAATACTTCAGAATAATCCCGAACGATAGGAATATTAGAAATAGGCTTACCCTTGCCTTTATCTGCTGTAACATGTGCTAAGAAGGCCACATAGTTCTTTCGTAGATATTTCCGAGCTTTAAAACAAGACATGAGCTTGAGACCACCAGACGGTTTCTCACCTTGAACCTGTAGGATCTCGCCTGTCGAAAGCGGCACACGAACGATCTTCTCGAAACAAACCACCTCTGCATGATGCTTGGCTAACCAATCCATACCCACAATAACGTCGAAACTTCCAAGTTGCATAGGCGTGAGGTTGATAGAAAAAAGATGGTCGTTAAGGTTCAACTGGCAGTTGCGTAGAACAGAATCAAGAACAATGGGTTCACCACTAGCAACTTCTACTGTCAAGGGTTTTCCTAGTTTCGTTCTAGACACGCGAAGCATTGGCTCAAAAGACAATGACACAAAACTCTTGTCGGCACCAGAATCGAAAAGAACAGATGCAGGCTGATTATTAATAAAGAACGTACCGTTCACCACGTTATCGTCCGCCTGCGCCTCTTGGGCATTCAGGTTAAAGGCTCGGCCTCGAGCCGGAGCCTGATTCTGGTTTGCATTCTGATTCTGGTTAGCCAGCCTTGGGCACCGATTTCTGTAATGGGTCTGATCCCCACAATTGTAACAAGCACCTGGTGGGTATTGTGGTCGTGCAGCTTGACCCTGTTGCTGAGCAGGAGGCTGAGCAACTTGTTGAGCCAGGTTCTGAACTGCGCGATTCTGAGCAAACCGACAAACATCGGCAAGATGACCTGACTTCCCACAGTTAGTACAGAAACGGCACTGATGTTGTGGCTGATGGTGACTGTTGCATCTATTGCACAAAGGTGCATTCCCTGAATAGGGTTTCTTCGCTGGAGGCTGTGCGGGTTGGTTGGGAGCTGCCTGGTTAGCTTGGGCAGTGACAACATAGTTTTGTGAAGCCTTACGCTTCCTTGCCCTTTTCGATGAACCAGAATCCTTTCCATTCTTGTTTTGACCTTTCTTGCTATCTTCCTTGTCAGCCGACTGTTTCTTGCCCTTGTCACCCTTCCTGTGTAACTTATTCTTCCGAATCTGCGACTCAGTCAATGTCGCTGCTAACTCGATAGCCTGACGGAGTGTGGTAGGGTTACTACCAGTAATGATGTCTTGTACCGAGTCAGGTAGGCCGTCAATGTACCTTTCGATAGCCTTTTCGAGTGGGGTAACCATAGTCGGGCAAAGCAGACTCAACTCCTCAAACCTATCAGTATACACCCTGTGCTCACCACTATCTTGCTTCAAATCATCAAACTCTTTTTCCAACGCTCGTTGTTCATGACGAGGACAGAACTCCCTCATCATAAGAGCTCTAAGTTCAGCCCATGTCTGTGCTAGAGCAACTTCTGCACCACGGTCTCTCATTACCCCATTCCACCATGTAAGAGCCCTCTTCTGAAACACGCTCGAAGAAAACTCGACCTTGCGATTATCCGGACACTGAACATGACGGAAAGTATTCTCAATGCTCTCGAACCATTGAAGAAGCCCAGTCGCTCCCTCAGAACCACTAAACTAGAGTGGTTTAGCTTGGTTAAAATCCTTGTATTTGCAAGGAACATTGTTGTTGTTGTTGTCTTGGTTCCATTGAGCAAAGAGATTTGGAAATTGAGCAGCCATCTGCTGCGTAATGATTTCTGCCAGCTCGGCAGTCGCTATCTGGTTTTCGCGTCGAGGAGGCATTCTAAAAGAGGAAAACATGAAAGGAAACGAGTGAGATGATTGGATGAAGAGAGTGAGATGAAACAAAATTAACAAAGGAAAAGATGGTGGTCATTTGTCCGCATTACCAAGCAAACAAACGACACACAGTGACTAATCAAAGTAAATGGATCAAAAATAATGTATTGCGAAGACATGCTCGCCTATAAGTGAACACTCATCCCAAGAATTCCCAGGTAAGCACAACTGGTCTCGCGTCTGATGAGATATATACGAAGTGCTTGCCTAGACAGAAAACCCAGAATACAGGCATTCACTCTTCCAGTTTGCACGTGTTCACATTATTTAGAACCCAAAACTTTGATGAGATTTTGAAAATTTGAAGGCAGAAGGCCAAAAACCAAACTGGAAGGGTTCAAAACCATATAGCAGAGGGTTCAAAATCTTGTAATAAATCATTCAAAACAGATGATTGTTTTTCAAAAATCATTTCGGAAAACTTGGTTTTTGTTTTGATAATCACCTAAGGATAGGTGATGTGCATGTTTTAAGATCTAAACACAAGATAACTTGTGTTAGGGTCCTAGAAAGGTTATAGTCTAGGTCAAAGAATTACTAATAACCTAATTCCCTATAACCATTGGCTCTGATACCAACTCTTTTGTCACACCCCGACCACGTATAACATACAAAACGTGGCGGAAATCATCGGGGAGTGTTGTAACAGAATTATTGTTTCACAACCATGGCATACAAAGTTATATTTTATTTATTAAACAAGAGTGTTACATTGTTTTAAACAGGAAACAAAAAGTTCATAACATAATTAAACAAGTCTATCTCCATTTTTAGTCTACAGGTCCGCCCTAGTGTCACGATCAACATCCTACGCAAAAGCTCCTGAAAACACAATGTGAAAATAGGTACGTCAGCATAAAAATGCCTGTGAGATACATAGTTTTTGTGAAAATAGGATTCATGACTTAAGTTTAAGAAAAAGTTGTTTAGTAACAGTCAGTCATGAACCTTGTAAGTTGTTTTGTTTTGTAAGTCATTCAAAAAGCGAGGATATGTATAAATAAGAGAATAATGTAAGGTTAAATGAATAACCAAGTAAAATGAGTTTGTATAAGATAAGTTGTTTTGTAAATCAATGTCTTGTGAAAATAAGTTGTTTATGTAAAACGTAATATGTCAAATATTGAAATGATTTAAGTAACGCTACGACATGTAATGTCATACAAACACTTATATATAGGAAGTACCAGCGGCGTATCCACCATGCTTGTATCATATTACACACGCCTCGTTACTCAAATCACTTACTCAAAAGAACCACCAATGTAAATTGTTTATGTATAAATGAATTGTCACGTGTTAATGTGTAAACCATATCGAAATGTCTATGTCCAATGTAAACCACAAAATGTGTATATCAATGTCAAAATGTTTATGTTTAATGTAGATCATGTAATGTGTACCCAAAAATATCATGTATGGTAAGTGAAATATATCAACTAAACCATATGTAAAATGCACAAAAACAAGGTATTGAAGTAAAACATGGTTTAAATCAAAGTTATGTTTTGTGGAACAAATGCATGCTATACTGATACAAACATTTATGCGGTATTGTGAAAATGCATACATCCAAGCCTTGAGACTGTGGCGATAAACCCTTAAACAAATTAAAGGTTTATCTAAGTTATGTATACCGAATTCGGTCATTCCTTCCAATCCAAACCAACCCAGGATTTCAGGAACGGGAGTTGTCAATTCCTATGGTACCACTACCTACTAACGAATGGCGTAGCTAATGTTAATGAATGTATTGTTCCATGTTAAACAACCCAAATGTCATACCAAAATGTAAGCATGTGATGAAAACAACTGTACTAAGTATGCAACACAATGGGCATACATAGCATGAAATGTAATGTGAAACAATGTACTAAGTACGCACACAATGGGCATACATAGCATGAAATGTAATGTAAAACAATGTACTAAGTACGCACACAATGGGCATACATAGCATGAAATGTAATGTAAAACATGTACTATAATGTACTAACGAACATAGCAGGTATATGATGTGAAAACATGGAAATCATGAAAGTAACAAGTAGGCACATGTGTTTCACCCCAAAACAGTTTGGAAAACAGTAAAAGAGGGGTCTATGTACTCACTTGAGATTGCTCAGTAGTCCTTGAGTGACAACCAAACAATGCTAAAGATCACGGAATCAAACGGCACCTAATATCGGTAACTATGTTAATAAACCGGACCTAAATCAGAGGATTTAGATAGAATGAGGGTTCATAAACCAAACGAGTATGGAGACTCGTGTAATATGGTTTAACAAAGCCTACATACTAAATGAAACCTAACATAAATGTTTACGACCCATTACAACCCGTTTAGGTAGCTTATGCTACTTTAATGCGTCGTTCGCGTGAAACGCGTTCGGACCGCCTAACTAGGCCTATGACAAGTGTTATATGCCTAAACATGTTACATAATCAGTTATGTGACAAAAGTTTAGGTTACATATGCTTAATTACCAATTATACATGAAAAGGGTATTCTGGTAATTTACCTAAGGCATATAAACTACCTATCATACAACTACTTAAGCGATGTGACCATAAGGTATAACCTTGGAAGGTTATTCCTTATACACTATGGTAACCTAATGTATTTGGTCGGATCCTAATGATCGACCAAATGGGTCGGGTTCGAAGGTATAAGCGATTTATTAGATCGCTTACCCTTACGACCCTAGACAACGTGGTAATCAGTAGGCATAGTCCCAAGGGACTATAACCATCGTGATTACAATCACGTTGCGAAGTTCAACCGAACTTCGCATTGACCATAAACTGGTCACGCAGAAAGTCAAACAAAAGTTTGACTTTCGGACTCGAAAAGCAATAAAAGAAAGAAAAGAACGAAAGAATACTTACGAAGGGTCCCCGAATGCTAATCTCGATCCAAGTAACTCAGGTATGAAACAATGGTTTCAACATAGAGTATCTAAGATCAAAATTTTTGTGGGTTTTGCAATGGCATGGGGGGGGGTATTTATAGTGTTCGGTTAGCCGTTAAGATTGTTCCTCGTTAACCGTGCTTTGATCTCAACCATACACATCAAGATAGTGGTTTTCTAAAACCATTAGAGCCCATAGTATCCCCAAAACCATGTGCAACAAGTGGATAGGACCAAATACAATGTTTCTGTCCAGGTTAGGCAGTCGCGTTGCGCGACTGGTAAGGCCCTTAGGGCTCGCACTACGCCACCATGCACCAGTTTCAGAAATGTTTCAAAAGTGGCAGAAATGGTCCCTGCAGCCCGTTTAAGCTATTTTCGATGCGTTTGAACCCCGTTAACCTCATTTCAAGGTTCTAAAATGAAGTTAAAGTATAGGGAACTCAAAACATGCTCAAAAATATCTCGTATGTCGGTTCGTTTGGCCGTACGATCGCGATGTTCGCTTAATTAAGACGGAATGCGCATAAGCGCGAAAAACGATCCAAATGACGCAACGAATGGATTTTTCTTATGCCAAACACTAAAATAAAATGTTTTAGTGCTTACATAAATTTTTGGATGTCCGGATGTATTCAGAACGTAAGTTATGCGCGAAAATGCAAACTTATGCACTTTTTGACACTTTTAGTCCCTGAATGACCCAAAAGTTTATTTTAGCACACCGAACCCCTCAAAGCCTATTTCTAAGCTATGTAAAGGATATTTATGGTATGTTTAACTTATGGTCATGTTCCGGAATGTCGTTACAGTTCAAATTGGCATACTTTCGCAGTTTGTCAAGTTTAGTCCCTGTAAGCAAATTAACTTGTTTTTGCCATACCAAAGCCTTCAAAACTTATTTCTAAGTTATGTAAGGGTTATTTAAGGTATGTTAAGTATATGTTGATGTTCCGGAGTATTTGTCGCATGAAACTGATTACGTTTACGCACCAGTTTGCGTATAACTCTCCAAAAAGCGATATAGAGTTTGAAATTACATAAAAGTCAAAACATGAAAAATGTAAAACACAACCAAACAAATCATTGGGATTAATTAACATTGTTTTATTGATAATGGAACTATTCACAATGATTACAAGCACAGATGTTATAGGGGGCTTCCCCATGTGAATTACTAGACCGTTATGATATCGACTACTAACGAATTTTGTTGTGCCCTACGTCAATGTTCTATCATCATTGACAGTTTGCCATAGTCCATTAGTACACGCCCGTCCGAACGGCACGGTGTGAGGTTTGTTAAACCTAATAGCGCTATTAACTAATGTCCCGCTCGCCATCGGCCTCAGCGATTAAGTCGATATAAAATGAGGGACTTAATGATAGAGTTTTTGTCTAGTAAGTTTTAAGGTTGTTGTCCTACCCAAGGAGGACGAACGTACGTATTCTACCCAATGAGAATACGCATGATTAATATTGGCATCCTACCCAAGGAGGATGGCCGTACATATCCTACATAAGGTGGATATGTAGATTCCGTTTTAATTCTTTAACCCATTCCCAACCACCGGGAATCCCATGCCTTAGAAAGAGTGTGAACTTACCTTGGTTTGCTCGGTTAGATTAATTACTCAAACATGAACTTGGTTTTTCATAAAAACGCGTAGTAACTTCGTAGGGTGTTTAGTGGGTTTAGTTACCCTCCAAAGTGTGTTTACTTTATTTAAAATCTCATTCTCAGGATTTTTGGATGTTCACAACTTGTGAACATATTTTACAAAAATATTTATTTACAATATTTTCGTGTGTCACTAGTATCCATACACTTAGTTCATTTCAAAGATGGTGTAAGTATATGTAAGAGTCATACTTTTTCAAAAACCGTCTTTTAAACTTGGTTTTCTATGAGAACTCATACACAAGTGTTAAGTTTACAAGTTTACTAGTCTACTAGGTTTATTACTTTATAAGAAAATTGTGATAACCCTCACATTTACAGGTATCCGTACACTAAATTAATATTTAATTCGTGCTTAATGACTGTGCTTGATTACAACTGTGATTAAACTGCTTACTGTTTTCTGAAACATACATACTCATGCATCACATTTTATACTGTCACTCTATCATTTACACACAAACATTAGTGACAAACTTGATGCACAAAGCACAGATAGCACACTAAACGGATAACCCAGTAAACATGCTGACAATGCCAGCACCTAGACAGACAATATTATTAAGGCTAGTATGAGCCGGGAATAAAGTACTACACTAGTAGTGAGCGTAGGGAGGTAAGGACCATAAAACTGCGTCACTAGGTGATAGTTATAGTGCCCGGAAGTGCCTAAAACATACTTAAAGTGCAGAATTCTGCACTAGTTAACCAAAATTCAGCATTTAACAATGCTAGTAAAGTGCAAAAACTTGGTAAAATAGTCCTAGACACTTTCCAAAGTGTTGGTGATTTAATGTGTCACTAGAAACAATATAAAAGACACTTTAAAGCTTTATTTAGCACTTTAACGGATCAATAACCAACCGAACAACCGGACTTTACCCGGAACATAAAAATATTGTCAAAGACATTGTTTTTACTTTTCTGAGCTAGTTAGGGTCCCCGAACACCCTAACACCCTTTATATTAGATACCACACTAATATCCTAACTAAAAATTCTAAATAAGTTCCTAACTAATTAAGTAACCAAGAATTACAACCCAACCCCCTATACCCCCCCCCCCCCCAATCGACGGTCACCACAAGGGTGACCCACCCTTGCCTTTCTTTGATTATTTTAATAGATAATGTTGGTGATTAAGGGGCACATTGTATGTTGGTTAATAATCTTGGGTTATAAATAAGACATCAAGGACTAGAGCTTCTCACTTACAAATCACAAACTCAAACTTGCACTCTCTCTTTCCCTCTTGCTTGGTCTCGGCCGCCACCACCTCACCATACTACCACCATCATCAACCTTTGCTCAAGCCATTTTCATGTACTCAAAGGTGCAATAGGTCCAACAACAAAGCTTGGTGCACTCGGAAGCTCAAGGACCACTCTTGTTTTCTTTTATCCACCACTTTTACGCCTTGTTTCTTCCCTAGCCTTGTGCTAGTAGTAAGTGTTCTAAAACATCATCTTGTTCTTGATTTTAGTGGTTAATAGATGGTTAAATGATGAAATGCTAAGAAACACTAATGAACATAATCTAAAGTCTTGAACATAAGTGTTAAAGAGTGGATAAAGAGAAGATATATGGGTAAATCATGTAAATCTTGTGTTGTTATGATTATTTGATGTTGTTTGATAGTAAAAGTAGGATGGATCATCATCTAGACATGCTAGATCATGTTCAAGAACATGAACTAGTAAGATGTAAATGCTAGAAATATGAAGGATGATGAAACCATCCACCCATGAACTTGAAACTTGAATAAATAAAATTTTTCTTGAAAAATAAGGTTATAAACTTGTAGATCTAAAGATCTACAAGTGGTTTTTCGGAAGAACCAAGTGAAAAATACTAGTCTTGTTAAAACCCGGATCTTGTATGAACTAAAAGCATTTTTAGTAAGTAAACAAGTGTAGGAACACTTGTGTAAAAAGAAGATTTTACAAAGAAATCTTTTTGCAAATCATGACTAGAAGTTGTAAAACTACATATTCTTTAAAAATAAAGTTTTTAAGAAACTAATCATATTTTTAAAGATATCAAGACCTACTAAATATGTTAGTGATTTGCTACATATTTTTTACAAACCTTCAAGTTCATGAAGTTTATGATTTAGGCTTATTTTTGTCAAGATTAGTGATTAAAGATTTTATGTTGTTGGTTGATGATTGTTTGAATGATTTTGAAAAGAAAATGATACGCTAGTAAGCGTGGACGCCTCCATTTACAAAGGAAACTCTGGCGAAATTTTTCTAGAATTTCAACACTTAGAAATATTTTTCTAACAAATGTTTACATATATATTTTTCAACTTGGTTTTCCAAAATAAACTTCGCCATGATTTTAATTTCAAAAATTACCAAGTACCGGAGGTGGATTTTCGTAAATAAAAACTTGATAAATATATATTTAGAATATATATTTTATAACAAAACCATTGTGTTATTGTTTGTTATTATGTGATCTAAATATATTATTTTTAGGGTAAAAATAATATAACATGATATCTTGAAATTACGATTCCAAAATAATACCAACGCTCTCACAAATGAATATTTAAGTTACACCGGTATTGTTATTACAACGCAAACTTTAAAAATGTAACTTATGTAGTATTTCTGAAAAATACTCTTATATGTATATTTTGATAACGTATTATTTTGGAAAATGGATGAGGTGAATATAATATTTTTTGGAAAAATATATATATTTTGGAGTTTAGATGTTTTAGACAAGTAAATTAAATATATTTGCTAAGTGGGACTTAAAATATATTTTTCGGAATTATAACGTGTACATGTATAATAAAAACCCCATCCTTGGGAAGGAATATACTTATAAAATAAATAAGAAGTGTGAATACGGAATAGTTACCTAACTATTTCTCCAAAAACGTTAACCCTAAGCCAAGGCACGGCCATCCGTCTAATAGGTATTAGTACGTGTAGGTTGTCACGCAGCAGGTTGAGTTCGAGACTTACGTTTCAGGATACGCACTTCAGTGAGTTCATGTCCCCCTTTTCTCTTAACTGTTTTCAGTTTTATACTTCGGGGGTGGAATACATGTTTCATTATTACAGACTTTTATATACGCGGTATGGTTAGCTTAAGAAGGGTTTACTACTTAGATCATGTGAGTGGGTAGGTGGAACTTGAGGCCATTAATCCTCGTTGTAGGACCGAATTAATCCTCGTTGTAGGACCGAGGGTCATGAGCGGTAGATCTATTTGGGTGTAGCGAGCCCAGCTCCTGAGTCCACTGTACGGACCATGGAGTGACTTTGAGCCCGACGCAAAAATCTGCTAGGTTTGAGTCTTCCTGCATCACTTCACACATATCATTGGCTTTGCAACCCAATGGTGATCTCTTTTTCCTTAATTGCTACATACCAGGGATTTTCATACATACTACAAAGGTTTATACATACTCACTTTTACATGAACTCGCTCAAATTTTGTTGATTTTTCAAACTACATGTATTTCAGGAAACTAATGGATCTGGCCAAGTTTGCAATGATGTTAAGCTGCGTAGGAATAATGATGTCATCCGAGTTTAGGAAATGTGACATTTGCCTGGACGGGTTACAAGTCTTAAACTGTGTTTTATTTCAAGTCTTTGGACAAGTCGTATGAACAAGTTTTAATTATGTCATGGTTGTAATTCGTTTCACGTGTCGACTTTTAAACAATGTTGTCTTGGTAACTTTTAAAACTTGATGAATGGATGAACATCATATGTTTTATTTCATATAGCATGGTTATGATATTTGTTATGGTATTAAGAAGTCACACCAAAATAAACCCACGCTTCCGCAAAGCCAGGGTGTGACAGCTTGGTATCAGAGCATCGATCATAGCGAACTAGGATTCTTTCTCGAGTCTAGACTATGATCACTAGGGCTCTCACGAAAACATTTTTACATTGCATACACTAAATGTCCAGATCCAGGGCACAAAACATTTTTACAAACAAAAGGGCACAATACACTTTTCAAAAATATTATTTCAGTCTTAGAGACTGAGGGAGGATCAGTCTTAGAGACTGAGGGAGGATCAGTCTTAGAGACTGAGGGAGGATCAGCCTTAGAGGCTGGGGATAATTAGTCTTAGAGACTGGGAGGATTGGTCTTAGAGACCAGGGATTTAGTCTTAGAGACTGGGAGGTTGGTCTTAGAGACCAGGGAGTTAGTCTGAGAGGCTAGGAAGTCAGTCTGAGAGGCTGGGAGGGTAGTCTGGGAGGACTAGGATGATTACTTGCTTGCTTTATTGTGGCTAACATGTTTATTTAACGTTATGATTGATATATGTGCATATATGTGATTGTGTTACAGACGACATGGTTTCATCGTCAGACACAGGAGTATCGGACACACTAGACCCCATGGCGATCGTGTCAGATGACGAGATTTCATCAGGGCAGGAGGTCTACACATCAGACACCACCAGTACGGATGACGATGATTTCCAGCCGTTCGCGCTGCCCAACGTTGGAGTTGAGCCTGCTGATGGCATTCTTGCCGGGGATCTACCTCTTGCGGTGATCCCTGCTCATGTACCGCTTGCTACTTTCCTTATGGCAGATATGCCACTCGGTGTCGCTTCTGATGACGACATCGATCTGTTTGAGGAGGATCCGCCTGAGGCTGACTAAGAGGGCGGGGCCCCTATTGATGCTGACGTCATTCTTCCCATTGCTGAGGCCCCCGTAGAGGAGCTTCCTGTTGGTTCGCCTGTCCCGGACTCATTGGAGTCTGTGGCATCTGCATCTTTGCACGACCATGGTGTGCAGCCTCACTCTTCTGACCCTGACATGGCGATGTCAGCTACACCCGGTCCATCGCACGAGTTCGAGTTTGACCACGAGGACGATGACGCTTTTGAGCCGATCTTTCCCCCTGATTTCAGTCCTGACCACGATATTGAGTTTATTCACATGGATCAGCCCCTAGAGACACCCGTGGATCCTATTGATCCTTTGCTTGACATCCCTGCGGATCTTGACATGGATTTTGTTGACCCGGAGCCTGCTGTGGCCCCAGAGCCTGTAGTTGCTCCTGACCCTGCATTAGAGCATGACCCTGTCCATGATGATGCACCAGCCGTTGCACCTCTTGTTGAGGATATACCCGTTGCTGATCTTCTCGCTGTTGCTCCACCCTTGATAGATGATCCAGTTTTTGATGCACCATTTCCTGATCCAGTGCCAGTACTGTTTGACCGTGCACCTTTTTCTACTCATATAGATCCACGTTACGCCGACACCCGTAATGGGTGGATTGACGATGACGATTATCCACCATACGTGGTACCCGTCACACCTGTTTCTGTATCCACTGATATTGCCTTGTTTCTCCCACACACCATGGATGTTCACCGCACTGATCTACCTATCACGTTCCTTTAGGACATACCGCCACCACGTCCTGGAGAGGGGTCATCTAGGCAACCGCTTATTCCTGTTTCACCCGTGCTGTCATCATCTTTACCGTTCACACCTCAGTTTCCTCATGATACACCACCTACTGCACCATCTTTCAGACCACCTAGCGAGCCATTTTTATGGACTACGCCCCCTATCATGCCACTGTCTGATCCGTACCACCCGTACCATGTTGGGTACTCTACGGAGGACATCCTCACTTCCTTGATGATACAGCATGATGCATTGACGCGTCGTATTCAGGATTTAGAGAGAGCTCCACGTCCGCCCTGTCATTGTCAGACCCCATTTGCAGCACCACACGCTCCATGTCCACTTTCCCCCGATTCAGACGCTCGCTTTTGGACTTCTGAGCAGCAGATAGCATATTTGTTGTGCGCCTTTCGTGTCCTAGAGGAGGACTGGTTACACATGCGTTGTTTACTTTTCTCTCATTTTCCTCCTCCTCCTCCGCCATCAGCATAGGCGTTTTTGGTTTTATGCAGGTCGATCTTTTGGTGAGAAGGTCGCTATTGAGCCAGCTTTCGGAGCTTTTTTTTTTTAGAGATCACACTTTTTGTTTATGATAGTTGTAGTTTGACTTGTACTTTTGGGGGTGATGTAGCCCCACGATCTTACTTTGACATGTGATGTATTATTAAACTTGTAAAACACTGTTGTGGTCGTGATTAATGAAGCTCAATGGCAACGTTCTCACTACATGCTTTGTTGGGTTATATGTTTTAATTTATAACATGAGATGTTATGTGTTGATGGATGTTACTGTATATGTATATTTATTATACTTACTATGACCTGACCTACATGATCATCTTTTAGAAGATGCCACCAAGACGCGAAGTACGCATGCCTACTACCCAGGCAGAACTCCAAGGGATAATTGCCGCCGCTATAACACAGTATGCAGCCTCCCAGGGAGGAACCAGTGGGAGCATTTCGAACAACAACGGCAATAACAACCCACCCAATGGTAATGTCAAGTCGTTTGAGACATATTACCATACATTTGAATATTTATAGCATGACCGCTAATACCATTGGTAAATTCCAACGTATGTGCAGGGTGCACCTACAAGCAGTTCCTTGACTGTAAGCCCGTGAATTTCAACGGCACCGGAGGTGCTGTTGCGTTTGTTAGGTGGGCTGAAAAGACAGACTCTGTCCTAAGAATGAGCAAATGCGCTCCCGAGCAACAAGTGACCTACATCTCAGGGCTGTTTTTGGATGGAGCCCTATCGTGGTGGAATCTGTAGGTGCAGACTTTAGGAGAAGCTGCTGCTTATGCATTAACATGGGCCGAGTTAAAAGAGTTAATGAGATGGAAGTACTGCTCGCGTGCTGAAATACAGAAGTTAGAGACTGAGTTCTGGCATCTGAGAATGGATGGTCCCAAAATTGCAGAATATGTTCAAAGATTTCATGATTTATCTCACGTCGTGCCGTATATGGTCACACCCGAGTTTAAACGTGTTGAGAGGTTCATCTGGGGATTGGCTCCCCAAATCATGAGTATGGTTACCACATCCAAGCCTGCAATAATCACGGAAGCAATCGACCTAAGTGTAGCACTTACTGAGGAGGCCATTAGGTTGAACAAGTTCTCAGTTTCCGATCAGAAGAAAAAGGAAACACATGTTGAACCGTCTGGTGAAAACAAACGAAAATTTTCCAACTTCAAGCAGGGTACAAGCCATGTGAGCAAGAAGGGTGAGTCAAGCACGCTAGCCAAAGCCAAAACAAAAGGCTACATGGGCACTCTGCCCAAGTGTAATACATGCCAGCGCCATCATTCTGGCCAGTGTGGATCGAGAAAATGTAAAACTTGTGGGAAAATTGGCCATTTGAAGGATACTTGCTGGGTTGGTTTAGGCCAGGGTGGCCAAAGGGGTTTCAATAACAACAACCATGGTGGTAATCGTGGGAATGTTGCAAATCAAGCTGGTAACCGGGGAGCAGACGGAAATCGGGGCGGGAATGGAAATGAGAATGGCCGAGGGCCAGGATGCTTCAATTGTAGGGACGTTGGGCACTTTAAGAGGGAATGCCCAAAATTGAACCAAGCACGGGGAAGAGTCTTTCACATTGGCGCAAGGGAAACGCGCCAAGATCCAAATGTTGTCACCGGTACGTTCCCTATAAACCAACGTTTTGCATCTATTCTTTTTTATATTGGTGCCGATTATAGTTTCGTGTCATTAGAATTTAAGAATATACTTGGATTGGCCACTAGTAAGTTAGACGTTCCGTACTCGATCGAATTGGCGAATGGAAAACTAATTGAAACGGGAGAAGTCATCAGAGGATGTGTGATAGAATTGGGAGGGCACGAATTTACGCTAGACCTACTGCCTGTCAAGTTGGGAAGCTTCGACGTGGTAGTGGGAATGGATTGGTTATCGAGTAACAAGGCCGATATTGTTTGCCACGAGAAGACCATCCGCATCCCTATGACGGATGAAGAAACGATCGTAGTGCACGGAGAGAAGCGTGATACGCCGCTGAGGATTATTAGCTGTCTGAAAGCTAGAAAGTGTTTACAGAAGGGATGTGTCGCATTCTTGGCGCACATCGTGGATAAAGAAGCCGCGGAGCTGAAAATAGAAGACATTCCGGTTGTAAGAGAATACCCTGAAGTCTTTCCAGAAGACTTGCCAGGATTGCCACCTCAAAGGCAAGTTGAGTTCCACATTGACTTGGTTCCAGGCGCCGCGCCTGTAGCCAAGGCACTCTATAGACTTGCACCTTCAGAGATGCAAGAGTTGTCAACGCAACTCCAGGAGCTGTTGGATAAAGGATTCATCAGGCCAAGCTTCCCACCTTGGGGAGCTCCAGTTCTGTTCGTCAAGAAGAAGGACGGTAGTTTTCGGATGTGTATAGACTACCGCGAGCTTAACAAGTTGACCATCAAGAACAGATATCCTTTGCCAAGGATTGATGACCTGTTCGACCAGTTATAAGGTTCAAGCTTTTATTCAAAGATCGATCTTCGCTCCGGATATCATCAGCTAAGGATACAAGAGGAGAGTATCCCGAAAACGGCCTTTAGGACTCGTTATGGGCATTACGAGTTCCTAGTTATGCCGTTTGGGCTGACAAACGCACTGGCAGTTTTCATGGACCTAATGAACCGAGTCTGCAAGCCGTACTTGGACAAGTTTGTGATCGTGTTTATCGACAACATTCTGATCTACTCGAAGATGAAGGACGAGCACGAACAGCACTTAAGAGCTATTCTAGAGTTACTTAAAAAGGAAAAGTTATACGCTAAGTTCTCGAAGTGCGAGTTTTGGCTACGCGAAGTCCAATTTCTTGGACATGTGGTTAATGGAAAGGGAATTCATGTTGATCCCACAAAGATAGAGGCAATCAAGGATTGGGAGACCCCAAAGACGCCAACCGAGATTCGACAGTTCTTAGGTTTGGCTAGTTATTATCGAAGGTTCATTGAGGATTTCTCCAAGATCGCTCAACCCCTGACCGCACTCACACAGAAAGACAAGAAGTTTGATTGGGGTGACAAACAAGAGGTGTCACACCCCGACCACATAAAACAACGAAACGTGGCGGAAACATCGGGGAGTGTTGTAACAGAATTAATGTTTCACAACCATGGAAATTAAAGTTTCGTTTTATTCATCAAACAAGCGAGTTACATTGTCTTTAAACAAGAAATAAAGAGTGCATAACATAAATTAACTAGTTCTTGTCTCGTTTTAAGTCACTAAGGCACAGGCCCGCCTAAGTATGTCTCGATAAGTCCTATGCATCATCTCCTAAAAACACATGTGAAAATAGGTACGTCAGCATAAAAATGCCTGTGAGATACATAGGTTTTGTGAAAATAGATTTCATGACTTGTAAGTTTAGAAAGAGTTGTTTAATAAAGTTTAGTCATGAACCTTGTAAATTGATTTGTTTTGTAAATCATTTGAAAAACAATAAGTTCAGATGATATGTATAAATAAGAGAATAATGTATGGTTAAATGAATAACCATGTAAAATGAGTTTGTATAAGATAAGTTGTTTGTAAATCAATGTCTTGTGAAAAGTATGTTATTTGTATAAAATGTTATATGTCTTAAATTGAAATGATTCAAATAACGCTACGATATGTAATACCATACAAGCACTTATATATAGGAAGTACCAGCGGCGTATCCACCATGCTTGTATCATATTACACACGCCTCGTTACTTAAATCACTTACTCAAACCAAACCATCAAGATGTAATGTTTAACAATTGTAGAAATGTTTATGTATAGTCCAAAGTCTATTGTCAAATGTAAATCAAGTCAACAGATACAAATGGTTCACACGGTTCAACAGTTACAAACGGTTCATATAATCAAATGGTTACGACGGTTCAAAATGTAATATAATGTGTTCATATGCTGGATGAGCATATGCAACAAAATGTAATGTAAAACAATGTACTAAGTATGCACATAATGGACATACATAGCATGAAATGTAATGTAAACAATGTACTAAGTATGCACACAATGGACATACATAGCATGAAATGTAATGTAAAACAATGTACTAAGTATGCACGCAATGGACATACATAACATGAAATGTAATGTAAAACAATGTACTAAGTATGCACACAATGGACATACATAGCATGAAATGTAATGTAAAAAAAATGTACTAAGTATGCACACAATGGACATACATAGCATGAAATGTAAGGTAAAACGATGTACTAATAGTGTACTAATGAACATAGCAAGCATATGATATGAAAATGTGGAAACACGAAAGTAACAAGTAGGCACATGTGTTTCACCCCAAAACAATTTGAAAACAGTAAAAGAGGGGTCTATGTACTCACTTGAGATTGCTTAGTAGTCCTTGAGTAACAACCAAACAATGCTAGAGGTCACGGATATCAAACGGCACCTAATATAGGTAACTATATTAATAAACCGGACCTAAATCGGAGGATCGGATAGAATGAGGGCTCGTAAACCAAATGAGTATGGGAACTCATGTAACATGGTTTAACTAAGCCTACATACTACAATGAAACCTAACCTAAGTGCTTACGACCCATTACGACTCGTTTAGGTAGCTTATGCTACTTTAACGCGTCGTTCGCGTAAAACGCGTTCGGAACGCCTAACTTGTCCTATGACAAGTAAAATATGCCTTAACATGTCTAATATTGTTACTAAATCAGTTTAGATACCAAAAGTTATGTTACATATGCTTAGAATGAATTTTGGCGTAAAAAAGGTATTTTGGTAATTTACCTAAGGCATATATACTACCTATCATACAACTAACTAAACGTCGTGACCATAAGGTATAACCTCAGAAGGTTATACAACTATGGTCACCTAATGTGTTTGGTCGGATCCTAATGATCGACCAAACGGGTCGGGTTCAAAAGTATAAGCGATTGATCAGATCGCTTACCTTTACGACCCTAGACAAGCACAAAACTAAAAGTGACGAGCTAAGCATGTTAAAACATGCTTAACTAAGTTTAGAAAACAGGTTTGGTATCAAAACAAACGGTTTTGATACCCATGAGTAGTTTGGTCACAAAATACGCAAGAATGCGCATTTTGGCCGAAACTACGACTCGTCACTAAGCCTAGATAACGTGGTAATAAGTAGGTATAGTCACTAGGGACTATGACCATCGTGATCACGCTCACGTTATGAAGTTCATACGAACTTCGCGTTGACCATAAACTGGTCAATGCAGAAAGTCAAACAAAGTTTGACTTTCACGCTAAAACGAATGAAAAGAACGAAGGAACACTTACAAAGGGTCCCCGAAAGCTAATCTTGATCCAAGTAGCTCAGGTATGAAACAATGGTTTCAACTTAGAGCTTCTAAGATCAGATTCTTGTGGGTTTTGCAATGAATGGGGTTGGGTATTTATAGTAAATGGACCACCGTTAGGATCGTTCCTCGAATAACGTGATTGAATCTCATCCGTACAAGTGTTGGAATGTTATGGTAGCTCATTTTGCCCCCACCACAAAAGTTTGACATGTGGCATTGGCCTTTGGGGAGGTTAAAAGGCTGTTAAAAGCTGTTTAAACAAGTTTCTGCTATCTGACCCCTGCTTGCGCACCGTAAGACTTATAACCTTGTGGTGCGCAAGGACCTTGCAGGTCTGGTACTTTCAAAAATGGCAGAACAGGCCCCTGAAGCTCCAAACTTGCTATTTGATGCACTTTTGACATGTTTAAGCCCTGTTAACCCCATTTCAAAGCTCTAAAATGAAGTTAAAGTATAGGGAACTTAAAATGTGCTAAAAAAATATCTCGGGTGTCGGTTCGTTTGGCCGTACGATCGCGATGTTCGGTTAATTACGACGGAATGCGCATAAGAGCGAAAAATGATCCAAATTGCGTGACGAATGGATTTTTCTTATGCCAAATACTAAAATAAAATATTTTAGTGCTTACATAAATTTTTGGATGTCCGGATGTATTCAGAACGTAAGTTATGCGCGAAAGTGCAAACTTGTGCACTTTTTGACGCTTTTAGTCCCTGAGTGACCCAAAAGTTTATTTTAGCACACCGAACCCCTCAAAGCCTATTTCTAAGCTATGTAAAGGATATTTATGGTATGTTTAACTTATGGTCATGTTTCGGAATGTCTGTTACAGTTCAAATTGGCATACTTTCGCAGTTTGTCAACTTTAGTCCCTGTAAGCGATTTAACTTGATTTTGCCATACCAAAGCCTTCAAAACTTATTTCTAAGTTATGTAAAGGTTATTTAAGGTATGTTAAGCCTATTTCACTATTCCGGAGTGTTCGTTGCATTAAACTGGTTATATTTACGCATCAGTGCACGTATAACCTTCCAGAAAGCGATTTAGAGCTTGAAATCGAACAAGAATTGATATGTGCAAAAGATACTCATATTTATACAGATCCCAAGTATGAAATACAATATTTCATTGGCTTGGAATTTGTTTGATGGTCGCAGTGACCCAGGTGTCACAGTCTCCCCTACTTTAGGAAATTTCATCCCGAAATTTATTCGTAGGAGTCTATCTCTGACTTTATGTTAAATAACCATCAGAGATATGCAAGGTATAATCCTGTTATTTCCTTAACGGACATTCTTCAGAACGAAAATGAACAGACGGAGTCATTTTCCTCAACGAGTATTCTTCAGAAGCGGAAATGAAGGAATAAACAAACGGGGATTCATTTCCTCAACGGACAAATCTTCAGAAACGTAAAATGAACTTACGGAGTCATTTTCAATGGGTGCTTCATCAGAAATGGAAATGAAAAGGAGAAACAAACGGATATTCATTTCCTCAACGGACAATCTTCAGAAACGAAAAATGAATTTACGGAGTCATCTTCAACGGGTGCTTCATCAGAAATGGAAATGAAAAGGAGAAACAAACGGATATTCATTTCCTCAACGGACAATCTTCAGAAACGAAAAATGAATTACGGAGTCATTTTCAACGGGTGCTTCATCAGAAATGGAAATGAAAAGGAGAAACAAACGGATATTCATTTCCTCAACGGACAATCTTCAGAAACGAAAAATGAATTTACGGAGTCATTTTCAACGGGTGCTTCATCAGAAATGGAAATGAAAAGGAGAAACAAACGGATATTCATTTCCTCAACGGAAAATCTTCAGAAACAAAAATGAACTGACGGAGTCATTTTTAACGGGTGCTTCCTCAGAATTGGAAATGAATAGGGCTAATTCTAGACACATGACAAAACTCGTTGTGGTTTCTGTGCACTAAATTCCATAATTATGTATGCATCCATAATTACGTAATTCATTGCACAGTCCGCACAGTTTGTCTTGTAATGTTTAGAGGAGGAAAATCAAACCTGTGATGAGGGTGACTAGACTACCATAGGGTCCTTTTAATTAGATCGACAGATGATCTTATTAATTAGGCCACCAAGGAGTCCTTTCAGCTATATCAACACATGATGTTCCTAACCAGATTTTTGGATCAATCTGTTTAACTAGACCACTCAAGGGGTCTAATTATGGAGTAGTACTTTATAACCCAAGGGACTTAACTACAACGTAGAAGTCCATTAAGGATTTTAGATAGTACCTTTGGGTATCCTACTATGAATCCCTTATACGAATGATATGGAAGATTTTACGAGGATTTGGATAACAAAAACTTGGATTACACCAAAAACATAAAAAGGAACACATAAGCACATAATCACATAGTTGTTTAACTTGGTTATTAATTTGTTATTAATTTGTTATCGATTGAGAAAGGATATGGAAACCAGTCGATGGGCTTCAATGTCCTCTGGGATCTATCTGAAAAGATAGGAAGATCTCCCAAAAATTCGATTTTGTTTTCAAAGAAACGTAATATTCGAATTAAGGAACATAAAAATTTTAGGATTTACGGAAATACCCCTAGGTACCCTATTAAGGATTTACAGTGGTACTTTGGGTATTCGTCCAGTGTTGTACCTTGCGCCTTGTACTTCGTTTCCTTAGAAGAAACGGGTACTTAGGAATTTCGTGGAAAACGCAAGAGATCATAAGATGGAAAAATTTTGGGGGTAGTTTGTTCTACAAGGAATACGATTCCTTGCTTGTCGGTATTGTAGGGGATATGTTCTTTATACTTACAACCACATAAATACATTGCAATGTAAATAAAAGATTTATTTATAAACAATGATAACAACTGTTTCATGGACCTTGACAACAAAAGAAAATAATACATAAGACGTGATTATTTCTAAACAATGTTGTCTTCTGGTCGGTCAGATGCTCATCCCTGTGCTGGATTTGCATTAGCAAGCTTTGGGCAATTTCTTCGGAAATGACCCATCTCGCCACAGTTGAAACAAGAACCTGGTAGAAAACGACCTTGAGCGGGATTGTTGCCAGCTTGGTTTGGTGCAGCTGCAGCTGGGCAAACTCTTGCTGTATGGCCTATAAGTCCACAAGTTTGGCATTTGCGGCACTTTACATTGGCATGATGATGGAGGCTACATTGGTTGCACAAGGGTGCAGTTCCATTGTATGGCTTAGCGGAGTTGAACGTCTTGAAGTTGCAGGGGGCATTATTGTTGTTGAGGGCTTGGTTACATTGAGCAACGATGTTCGGGATTGCAGCAGTCATTTGCTGTGTAATGAAAGCTGCCAGCTCTTCAATAGATACCGGATTTTCGCGTCGTGGAGGCATTCTAAAAGGGAAACAAGAAAGAAAACAAATGAAATGGCATTGGGTAAGAATAGGATGTTACAATTACCGACCAAAATCATGGTTGATGGTTATTTGTTTGAACCACGAAGCAAACAAACAACACAAGGGCTGAATCAAAGCAAATAGATCCTCATAGTGTATCGCGAAGACATGCTCGCCTATAAGTGGACACTCACCCCAAGAGTTCCCAGTTAAGAGTGACTGGTCCGATTATGTGGATTTGTACGAACACTCTAGCCTTAGACAGAAAACCCAGGGTACAGGCATTCACTTTTCCAGTTTGCACGTGTTCACACTATTTAGGACCCAAAACTTTGACGAGAGTTTTGAAAATTCAAATGGGTTCAAAACCTTATAATAGAGGGTTCAAACCTTATAACAGAGGGTTCAAAACCTTATAACAGAGGGTTCAAAACCTAGTAATCAATCATCCTAGAACAGATGATTAGTTTTCAAAGAGGTTTTGAAATTTATGTTCTTGTTGTGGTCGTCGCCTAAGGATAGGTGACGGCATTGTTTTATGACTAAACGGCGTTAGGGTCCTAGGAAGGTTATAGACTAGGTCAAAGTATTACTAATAACCTAATTCCCTATAACCATTGGCTCTGATACCATCTTTTCTGTCACACCCCGACCACATAAAACAACGAAACGTGGCGGAAACGTCGGGGAGTGTTGTAACAGAATTAATGTTTCACAACCATGGAAATTAAAGTTTCGTTTTATTCATCAAACAAGCGAGTTACATTGTCTTTAAACAAGAAATAAAGAGTGCATAACATAAATTAACTAGTTCTTGTCTCGTTTTAAGTCACTAAGGCACAGGCCCGCCTAAGTATGTCTCGATAAGTCCTATGCATCATCTCCTGAAAACACATGTGAAAATAGGTACGTCAGCATAAAAATGCCTGTGAGATACATAGGTTTTGTGAAAATAGATTTCAAGACTTGTAAGTTTAGAAAGAGTTGTTTAATAAAGTTTAGTCATGAACCTTGTAAATTGATTTGTTTTGTAAATCATTTGAAAAACAATAAGTTTAGATGATATGTATAAATAAGAGAATAATGTATGGTTAAATGAATAACCATGTAAAATGAGTTTGTAAAAGATAAGTTGTTTGTAAATCAATGTCTTGTGAAAAGTATGTTATTTGTATAAAATGTTATATGTCTTAAATTGAAATGATTCAAATAACGCTACGATATGTAATACCATACAAGCACTTATATATAGGAAGTACCAGCGGCGTATCCACCATGCTTGTATCATATTACACACGCCTCGTTACTTAAATCACTTACTGGGCTAAATGACATTGTTAGTGTCAACCAGTCGGCTTTCGTCCCAGGTAGAAAAATCTCTGATAACATTTTGTTAACGCAAGAATTGATGCATAATTATCATAGAAACATTGGTCCCCCTAAATGTGCGTTTAAAGTTGATATTCAGAAGGCTTATGACACTGTCGATTGGGTCTTTCTAAAGAACATTTTGGTGGGGTTCGGTTTTCATAGCAGCATGGTTCACTGGATTATGGTTTGTGTTTCTACGACCACGTATTCAGTTTGTATTAATGGTGACGTTCATGGTTTTTTCAAGGGTAATAGGGGGCTTCGACAGGGTGATCCTATCTCTCCCTATATTTTTACTCTTGTGATGGAGATTCTCACAGCTATCTTACAGCAAACGGTAAGGATTGACTCGTCGTTTAAATTCCATAATAAGTGTGAACGCCAACAGATTATCAATCTCTGTTTTGCGGACGACTTGTTTATTTTTGCTAGGGGTGAGATTGCGTCGGCCAGGTGTATCATGGAAGCGCTCAAGTCTTTTACTAAGATGTCGGGTTTGATGCCAAATATTCAGAAAAGTACAGTTTTTTTCTCTAATGTTCCATCGTTTGTTAAAACAGCTATTTTGAATATTATGCCATTTTTAGAGGGTTCGTTACCGGTGAGATATTTGGGAGTTCCTCTTATATCGACTCGGTTACTGTATAAAGATTGTCAGGTTTTAGTAGAGAAGCTCGAAAAGCGTATCATGCATTGGAGGAACAAATTACTCTCTTTCGCAGGTAGCTCAAGGACCACTCTTGTTTTCTTTTATCCACCACTTTTACGCCTTGTTTCTTCCCTAGCCTTGTGCTAGTAGTAAGTGTTCTAAAAATCATCTTGTTCTTGATTTTAGTGGTTAATAGATGGTTAAATGATGAAATGCTCAGAAACACTAATGAACATAATCTAAAGTCTTGAACATTAGTGTTAAAGAGTGGATAAAGAGAAGATATATGGGTAAATCATGTAAATCTTGTGTTGTTATGATTATTTGATGTTGTTTGATAGTAAAAGTAGGATGGATCATCATCTAGACATGCTAGATCATGTTTAAGAACATGAACTAGTAAGATGTAAATGCTAGAAATATGAAGGATGATGAAACCATCCACCCATGAACTTGAAACTTGAATAAATAAAAATTTTCTTGAAAAATAAGGTTATAAACTTGTAGATCTAAAGATCTACAAGTGGTTTTTCGGAAGAACCAAGTGAAAAATACTAGTCTTGTTAAAACCCGGATCTTGTATGAACTAAAAGCATTTTTAGTAAGTAAACAAGTGTAGGAACACTTGTGTAAAAAGAAGATTTTACAAAGAAATCTTTTTGCAAATCATGACTAGAAGTTGTGAAACTACATATTCTTTAAAAATAAAGTTTTTAAGAAACTAATCATATTTTTAAAGATATCAAGACCTACTAAATATGTTAGTGATTTGCTACATATTTTTTATAAACCTTCAAGTTCATGAAGTTTATGATTTAGGCTTATTTTTGTCAAGATTAGTGATTAAAGATTTTATGTTGTTGGTTGATGATTGTTTGAATGATTTTGAAAAGAAAATGATACGCTGGTAAGCGTGGACGCCTCCATTTACAAAGGAAACTCTGGCGAATTTTTTCTAGAATTTTAACACTTAGAAATATTTTTCTAACAAATGTTTACATATATATTTTTCAACTTGGTTTTCCAAAATAAACTTCGCCGTGATTTTTATTTCAAAAATTACCAAGTACCGGAGGTGGATTTTCGTAAATAAAAACTTGATAAATATATATTTAGAATATATATTTTATAACAAAACGATTGTGTGATTGTTTGTTATTATGTGATCTAAATATATTATTTTTAGGGTAAAAATAATATAACATGATATCATGAAATTACGATTCCAAAATAATACCAACGCTCTCACAAATGAATATTTAAGTTACACCGGTATTGTTATTACAACGCAAACTTTAAAAATTTAACTTATGTAGTATTTCTGAAAAATACTCTTATATGTATATTTTGATAACGTATTATTTTGGAAAATGGATGAGGTGAATATAATATTTTTTGGAAAAATATATATATTTTGGAGTTTAGATTTTTAGACAAGTAAATTAAATATATTTGCTAAGTGGGACTTAAAATATATTTTTCGGAATTATAACGTGTACATGTATAAAAAAAACCCCATCCTTGGGAAGGAATATACTTATAAAATAAATAAGAAGTGTGAATACGGAATAGTTACCTAACTATTTCTCCAAAAACGTTAACCCTAAGCCAAGGCACGGCCATCCGTCTAATAGGTATTAGTACGTGTAGGTCGTCACGCAACAGGTTGAGTTGGAGACTTACGTTTCAGGATACGCACTTCAGTGAGTTCATGTCCCCCTTTTCTCTTAACTGTTTTCAGTTTTATACTTCGGGGGTGGAATACATGTTACATTATGACAGACTTTTATATACACGGTATGGTTAGCTTAAGGAGGGTTTACTACTTAGATCATGTGAGTGGGTAGGTGGAACTTCAGGCCATTAATCCTCGTTATAGGACCGAGGGTCATGAGCGGTAGATCTATTTGGGTGTAGCGAGCCCAGCTCCTGAGTCCACTGTACGGACCATGGAGTGACTTTGAGCCCGACGCAAAAATCTGCTAGGTTTGAGTCTTCCTGCATCACTTCACACATATCATTGGCTTTGTAACCCAATGGTGATCTCTTTTTCCTTAATTGCTACATGCCAGGGATTTTCATACATACTACAAAGGTTTATACATACTCACTTTTACATGAACTCGCTCAACTTTTGTTGATTTTTCAAACTACACGTATTTCAGGAAACTAATGGATCTGGCCAAGTTTGCAATGATGTTAAGCTGCGTAGGAATAATGATGTCATCCGAGTTTAGGAAATGTGACCTTTGCCTGGCCGGGTTACAAGTCTTAAACTGTGTTTTATTTCAAGTCTTTGGACAAGTCGTATGAACAAGATTTAATTATGTCATGGTTGTAATTCGTTTCACGTGTCGACTTTTAAACAATGTTGTCTTGGTAACTTTTAAAACTTGATGAATGGATGAACATCATATGTTTTATTTCATATAGCATGGTTATGATATTTGCTATGGTATTAAGAAGTCACACCAAAATAAACCCACGCTTCCGCAAAGCCAGGGTGTGACAAAAATCACTTTTATTATCAAGTTCATGCTCTAACAAGAAGATGATTATTTTATGTACACATAATCATCCCTAACTTGTTAAGTCATGTTTTTAATCATAACTTAACAAGCTTCATATGATGATCAAACATCATATTGCTAGTAATCACCAAATAAACATCAAGTAATCAACAACATAACCAAAACAACTTCATTTCATCATGAGTTCATCTTAGTTCATCATCATATTGCTTTATGTTCAAGACTTTTGTTTATAATCTTTTAGAGTTCTTGCATTTTCATCATAATCTAACTATTAACCACTAAAAACATGAAGTATCTAAGGATTAACAAGGAGCTTACTACTAGCTTCAAGCTAGGGAAGAACAAGATCGAAAATCAAGTGGATAAAAGCTTGTGGTTGAGGTCCTTCAAGTTCCAAGAGTTCCACACTTTGTTATTCACCTTTGTGCACCTTATAGTATCCTTGGAATGAATGATGGAAATCGAAAATGGTTGTGGTGTAAGGGGGTATGTTCGGCCAAAGCTTGTTAAAGGGAGAAGGGAGTGAGTTTGTTGGTGATTAGGTGAAGAAGATAAGCATACATATAACTCTCGTGATCTATTAACCAAAGGTCAACATGTTCCCTAAGTACAATACATGTCTAATCCAAGATCTTATGAGTTCCAAGAAAGGATTTAGGAGATATTAGAATATTGGAGTAATCTTGGAGGTGGGGGCCACTAGGGGCCGGTTATGGCACAAGGGGGGGGGGGGGGTTAAATGTAAATTAGATGGTAAGTAGGTGATTACTTAGGGGTTAAGATGTAAAGTCTAATGTGTAGTGTGTTACATGTATTATGTAACGTGTTATAGTGCTCGGGGACCATAACTAGCTCAGAAAAATAAAAACAATGTTTCTGATAATATTTTAGTGTTCCGGGTAATGTCCGGTTGTTCGGTTTGATACCGTTCCGTTAAAGTGCTTAATTATTCCGTAAGGTGTCTTTTATGTATCTTTTTGTAACACTTTTAATTCCCAACACTCGGGAAAGCATACAGGACTATTTAGTAAATTTTCTGCACAAGACTAGCATGTTAACAAGCACATGTAAGTATGACACAGTAATCAGAAAGAAGTTAAGTAATTTAGCACTGTCATCAAGTACTTTAATTATCATTAATAAATCATATAGATACATGTAATTTTGAGGGTTGTCACATTCTCCCCCTGTTAAGAGAATTTCGTCCCAAAATTTAGCACGTGGTTACTGAGGAAGCTAGTTAAGTTGTGTTGGTTTCCCTAGGGTGTCACATGAACATAGCTAGTATATGATATGAAAACATGGAAAGCATGAAAATAACAAGTAGGCACATGTGTTTCACCCCAAAACGTTTGGAAAACAGTAAAAGAGGGGTCTATGTACTCACTTGTGGATGCTTAGAAGTCTTGAATAACAACCAAGCAAAGCTAGAGGGATCACAGAATCAAACGGCACCTAATATAAGTAACTATGTAAATAACTGACCTAAATCGGAGGATCGGATAAAATGAGGTTTCGTAAACCAAATGAGTGTAGGGACTCATGTAATATGGTTTAACAAAGCCTACATTCTAAAACGAAACCTAACCTAAGTGCTTACGACCCATTACGACTCGTTAAGGTAGCTTACGCCACTTTAACGCGTCGTTCGCGTAAAACGCGTTCGGACCGCCTAACTAGTCCTATGATAAATAAAATATGCCTTAACATGTCTAATATTGTTGCCAAATCAGTTTAGATATCCAAAATTATGTTACATATGCTTAAATTGAATTTTGGCGTAAAAAGGGCATTTTGGTCATTTACCTAAGGCATATAAACTACCTATCATACAACTACTTAAACGATGTGACCATAAGGTATAACCTCGGAAGGTTATTCCCTATGCAACTATGGTCACCTAATGTGTTTGGTCGGACCCTAAAGATCGACCAAACGGGTCGGGTTCGAAAGTATAAGCGGTTGTTTAGACCAAACGGGTCGGACCTAATGTGTTTGGTCGGACCCTAAAGTATGACCCTACATAAGCACTAAACCTAAAGTGACAAGCTAAACATGTTAAAACATGCTTAACAAGTTTTGAAAACAGGTTTGGTATCAAAACAAACGGTTTTGATACCTAAAAGTAGTTTGGTTACAAAATACGCAAGAATACGCATTTTGGCCGAAACTACGACTCGCCACTATGCCTAGATAACGCATTCCTTCTCTAATCGGTTAGTGTTTTAACTATTTGCTTCCATGATTGTATGATGTTATGCTATATATGCTCGACATGATGATGTAGGAATAATATATGATTGATGATGCTTATATGATGATGTATTGTTATGTTGGTTCGAATAATATGTGATTAAGCATGAATGAATGTAATCGGCCATATATGTATTTCATCCGAATCCGAATGGTTTGATTATAGTGTTCATGAAATCGGCTTGCATATATGTATTAGATAATGTTCATGTTAATCGGATTGCATATTATTGTTCCAAGAATCGAATGTTCGTTAATCGGCTGCATGTATGTTGAAATCGGATTAGTTGTAGAGTCGATTATGAAGTGTTATATGATGATTTGAAACCCCTAGATGGATATGTTTAAGTGTTGTGATTATTGTTCATGTTTGATTATGATAGAGTTCATAAGAATGTTAAGATAAAAACCATGTTTTGATCGATATGGTTTGATTAGAACTATTGATTCTGTTGATGGATTTTATGCAAATATGGAAACTGTTAAAGTGGTCAAATGAGTTGATTGAAATATGTAACTGATTGCAAGATTTTAGGGATAATAAAACCAATCGCACAAGAGTCCTTGGTCGCACAAGGACCCAAAACGCACAAGTTGTTGATCGCACAAGATCAGGTCGCACAAGACCTGATCTGATCGCACAAGTTTCAGTCGCACAAGGTGCCATCAGTCGCACAAGATGTTTTGAATCGCACAAGATTGTTATCTGTTTATTGTATTGGGCCGTATGTATATCTGTTGGGCTTCTAATCTTTGGGCGGGGTATATGATGGATCGCACAACATGATGTGGGTCGCACAAGGCTGTGCTGACCGCACAACGTGTTCGGCCGGGGGTTTAAATGGTTTATGTTAGTATATCGCACAAATGGTTCGGCCCAATCTTTTGATCGCACATGTTCGGATATGTTATGACTGTTAAACGTGATGATATGTGTTTGTCATGATCTGTACATGTTCGTAACTTGCTATCTCTGTGTAAACATACGTGCACTATTTGAATCTAGACCTGACTTGTATGGTAACCATGTTAGGACGTGGTTGACCTCTAGCAACTCGATTGACCTTTCATTTATCTGCCGAGCTAACCTAAGGTGAGTTCACACTTTCTACAAAGCATGGGATTCCCAGGGGCTGGGAATGGGTTTAAGGAACATGGATTCCTCGTCCTTTCTTGGGTAGGACAGTACTGGTTCAGGAATATAATTCCTCGTCCTCATGGACAGTTAACTTTTGCTAGACCAAAACTCTATCACGAAGTCCCTCCTTTTTATATCGACTTAATCGCCGGGCCAATGGCGAGCGGGTCATTAGTTAGATAGCGCTATTTAGGTCTGACAAGCCTCACACCGTGCCGCAGAGGACGGGCGTGAACTAATGGATCTGGGCACGTCAATGATGATAGACATTGACAGTTCAGGGCACATAAACATGACTACAGTCAGTAGTCGATATGGTAACGAGTCTAGTAGTCTACACGGGGTAGCCCCCACGACCGAAAAGCCAGATAACTAAACATGGGGTAGCCCCCACGGCTGGATTGCCAGAGTAAACGGGAATAAATAAAACACGTTTTCAACTATGGGGTAACCCCCACGGCAGGGATGCCAGTTAAAGGAAACTGTTTTCGAAACAACTTAAAACAAACACCCAATTGTGAACTCGCTCAACATTATTGTTGACTCGTTACTACATGCTTTGCAGGTCAATAGGTACTTAGCTTGAGCTTGCATGGGCAAGAGTCGTTGTGGGACATGGACAACTGTGTGCCATGTGAAACATTGAAACATTCTAATTTACATTTGGTTTTGGTTTTAAACGTTATGCTTCCGCTTGCAACTTAAACTATGTTTTATTTGGACACCAATTGCATTTGTTGGGTTTTTATAATTGTTTACATGTTTGTTCAATATGATTGGTGGCTGGATCCTGGTCAGTCACGCCTCCAAGCGGTGATACTCCGCGTGTGGATTTTGGGGGTGTGACAGATTGGTATCAGAGCCATTGGTTATAGAGAACTTGGTTTTAATAAGGGGGAAACATTTTTGTTAAAACCAGACTATAACCTGTACAGTGCTCTACGATCCACAACGACGCTTCGCTCCACGTGCAAGACTCGACATTCTAGGTGATATGGTTTTTGTTTTATTGCCTACTTGCTAGACTACATAGAACTTTGCTTTTGGTATGCTTAGGTAAACGTAGCAACTGTTAATTGAAAACACCTGTGTGCTTACTCTCTTCTGTCATCACACTTTCGTGAACCCCTCTCACTCATGTTTCTCTTGATATGAAGATCATGTCTGGACGCGTTAACATGACACAAGCCCAGTTGATGGCTCTGATTAACCAACAAGTTGCTATGGCACTTGCAGCCGCACAGGCAGGAGGTCAACCTGCACAACCTCCTGTGTGCACCTTCAAAACTTTTATGGACTGCCGACCTACTACTTTCAGCGGAACTGAAGGAGCCGTAGGTCTCCTCCACTGGTTTAAAAAGCTCGAATCTGTGTTCGAGATGTGTGAATGCCCTGAGGCTCGCAGGGTGAAGTATGCTACCGGTACTCTAGAGGGTTTAACGCTCACGTGGTGGAACGCTCAGGTTCAAATGCTGGGGTTGGTTGCTGCTAATGCCACCCCATGGAACAACTTTAAGGAAATGATCAAGGAGGAGTATTGCAATCGTGATGAAATTCACAAACTGGAAGTCGAGTTCTTCAACCTCAAGATGACGGGGTCAGAGATTGAAGCGTATACGAAAAGATCGAATGAGCTTGCTATTCTGTGCCCTACTATGGTGGATCCTCCCATCAAACGCATCGAACTATACCTTAAGGGCTTAGTGCCAGAGATCCAAAGTCATGTGACTTCAGCTAACCTCGCCACTATCCAGCAGGTTGTTCAGTTGGCTCACCGTCTCACTGATCAGGCGGTGGAGCAGAACAGGTTACCCAAGCGCATTGGTTCTACCGCTACTTCAGATGCTCCTAGCGACAACAAACGGAAATGGGATGGAGCTTCAAGCAAGGGTTCGACTTCTGTTCAATCTCAGTCACAACAGAGAAGGACTGACGACTACAAGAGCCCTAGTCAGCAATCATCTGGTAGTCAAAGTCATGGTGGGTACAAGGGAAATCACCCCAAATGCAATCGCTGCAACCTAAACCACAGCGGGCCATGCACCAGGGGTAACTTTCATCGGTGTAACAAGCCAGGCCACGCCGCAAAGGATTGCAGGAGTTTATACCCCACGAATCAGAATCGTCAACAACAACAAGCCCCATAGAATCAACGCCAGCAGCAGCAGCAGTAAGGTAACAACAAAGGGTGTTTCAGTGTGGAGCTGAAGGCCACTTCAAGAGAGATTGTCCCCAACTGAACAGGAACCAGAACAACAACAACAACCAGGGGAATGGAAACAACGGGGGTAACAACGGCAATGGTGCCAGGGGCGGGTGTTCGTGATTGGACAAGGTGAAGCGAGGAATGATCCCAATGTTGTGACGGGTAAGTTCCTTCTCGACGACTTTTATGTTACAGTTTTATTTGATTCGGGTGCCGATACTAGCTACGTGTCCCTAAAAGTTAGTCAAATGCTTAAGCGTACCCCAACACTATTGAACCCCAAACACACTGTAGAGCTAGCTAATGGTAAAAGTTTAGAGGTCACCCACGTAGTCAAGGGTTGTAATCTTGTTCTTGCTGGTCACACTTTCTCTATTGACCTCCTTCCTATCACTCTGGGTAGTTTCGACGTTGTCATTGGGATGGACTGGTTATCCCAACACCAAGCAGAGATTCTTTGCAACGAAAAGATTGTCCGTATTCCTCGCCCAGGTGATGAACCTCTCATGATTCGTGGCGACAAGAGTGGTGCTGTTGTGAGCATCATCTCTTTCCTTAAGGCCCAGAAGTGTTTGAGAAAGGGCCACACTACTATTCTGGCTCTTGTTACTGACACCTCGAAGAAAGAGATGAAGATAGAAGATTTTCCGATTGTACGTGACTTCCCTGAGGTATTTCCTGAGGAACTACCTGGCCTTCCGCCTCATCGCCAGGTCGAATTTCAGATCGAGCTAGCTCCTGGAGCAGCTCCTATAGCTCATACACCTTATCGCCTAGCTCCATCAGAGTTGGAAGAACTCTCTACGCAACTACAAGAACTCTTGGATAAGGGTTTTATTCGTCCTAGCTCTTCGCCCTGGGGAGCTCCAGTCTTGTTCGTGAAGAAGAAGGACGGTACCTTCCGTATGTGTATCGACTATCGAGAACTCAACAAGGTGACTGTGAAGAATCGCTATCCTCTTCCACGCATCGACGACCTATTCGACCAACTGCAAGGGTCGAGCTACTATTCAAAGATTGATTTGAGATCAGGATATCACCAACTGAGAGTCCGAGAAGAGGACGTCTCCAAAACAGCCTTTAGAACTCGTTATGGACACTATGAGTTTTTGGTCATGCCTTTTGGGCTGACAAACGCACCTGCGGTCTTCATGGACTTGATGAATCGAGTATGCAAGCCTTACCTGGACAAGTTCGTTATTGTTTTCATCGACGACATCCTGATCTATTCTAAGAGTCAGGAGGAACACGAGCAGCATTTACGACTCATTTTGGAACTCCTTCGAGCAGAACAGCTGTACGCTAAGTTTTCAAAATGCGACTTCTGGCTTCGTGAAGTCCATTTCTTAGGCCATGTGGTAAACAAGGATGGGATTCACGTTGATCCATCCAAGGTAGACTCGATTAAGAACTGGCCTGCACCTCGTACACCAATGGAAATTCGCCAATTCTTGGGCTTGGCAGGTTACTACAGGAGGTTCATTAAGGATTTTTCCAAGATTGCACAGCCTCTCACCTTACTAACGCAGAAAGGCGTTGTTTATCGATGGGGAAATGCACAGGAATTAGCGTTTCAACACTTAAAGGATAGACTTCGCAGCGCACCTATCCTTTCATTTCCAGAGGGCATAGACGACTTTGTGGTTTACTGCGACGCATCAATTCAGGGTCTTGGTTGTGTATTGATGCAACGGGATAAAGTTATAGCCTACGCCTCACGCCAACTTAAAGTTCATGAAAAGAACTACACTACACACGACTTAGAGCTGGGAGCTGTTGTTTTTGCGCATAAGATATGGAGACATTACCTGTACGGTACCAAGTGCGCTATTTACACTGATCATAGGAGTCTCGAGCATATCTTCAAACAGAAGGAACTGAATATGTGACAACGACGATGGGTCGAGCTACTGAATGACTACGAATGCTCGATCAGGTACCACCCAGGCAAAGCCAATGTTGTGGCTGACGCCCTCAGTCGAAAGGACTCTACGCCTAAGCGCGTACGAGCTTTACAACTCACTATACAGTCTTGTCTTCCTTCCCAGATACGAGATCCTCAGGTAGAAGCATTGAAACCAGAAAACATCAGGGCTGAAGCCCTACGCGGCTCAAGGCAACGATTAGAACAAAAGGAAGACGGTGCTTACTATGTAACAGGACGCATTTGGGTCCCACTTTATGGCAACCTATGAGAGCTTGTGATGGATGAGGCACAGAAGTCTCGCTACTCAGTACATCCTGGTTCGGATAAGATGTACCACGACCTCCGAACTACCTACTGGTGGCCTAGCATGAAGGCCCACATTGCAGCTTACGTCAGCAAGTGTTTGACTTGTGCGAGAGTCAAAGTCGAATACCAGAAACCTTCAGGCCTACTCCAACAACCAGAGATACCACAATGGAAATGGGAGCAAATTTCCATGGATTTTGTTACTGGCCTGCCTAGATCTCAACGTGGTAACGATACTATTTGGGTGATCGTGGATCGACTCACAAAGTCTGCACACTTCTTGGCTATCAAGGAAACGGATAAGTTCTCCATTTTAGCAGACGTATATCTTAAGGAAGTTGTCTCGAGGCACGGGGTGCCCACGTCTATTATCTCGGATCGTGATGCACGTTTTACTTCTGAACTGTCGCAAGCTATGCACAAATCCTTTGGCTCACGATTAGACATGAGCACACCATATCACCCTCAGACGGATGGGCAGTCTGAGCGCACTATTCAAACTTTAGAAGACATGCTTCGGGCGTGTGTAATTGACTTTGGCAACGGCTGGGAAAAGCATCTGCCACTTGTGGAATTTTCGTACAATAACAGCTACCACACCAGTATTAAAGCTGCTCCATTTGAGGCATTGTACGGGCGTAAATGCCGGTCACCTCTTTGTTGGGCAGAGGTGGGGGATAGTCAGATCACTGGTCCAGAACTTGTGGTAGACACAACAGAACGAATTGTTCAGATATGACAACGAATGGCGGCAGCTCGTGACCGTCAGAAAAGCTACGCCGATAAGGGCAGGAAACCACTCGAACTCCAGGTTGGGGAGCGGGTACTACTCAAAGTCTCACCCTGGAAGGGTGTGGTCCGTTTTGGCAAACGAGGCAAACTTAACCCACGATACGTTGGACCATTCGAAATTATAGAGAAAATAGGCAAAGTGGCCTACAAACTGAACTTACTAGCAGAACTCAGTGCAGTTCACAACGTTTTCCACGTGTCGAATCTGAAGAAGTGTCTGTCAGATGAGACCTTAATAGTTCCTTTGAAGGAGCTCACTATCGACGAGCAGTTATGATTCGTCGAGGAACCAGTTGAAATCACAGACCGGGATGTTAAGGTCCTCAAACGCACTAGAATCCCTCTCGTTCGAGTTCGTTGGAACTCACGTCATGGCCCAGAGTTCACCTGGGAACGCGAAGATCAGATGAAACAAAAGTATCCCCAACTATTTGCAAACGGTACAACCACTACTGAGGCTGAAGCTACGGAATTTCGGGACGAAATTCCAGATCAACGGGGGGAGGATGTGATACCCCAAGAAAACAAGGAAAACCATACAACTTAACTAGCTTCCTCAGTGAGTACGTGCTAAATTTCGGGATGAAATTTCTTTCAACTTGGGGATAATGTGACAACTCGTATTTCAGAACCTATCTTTGTTTGTAGTGTAGCATGTTTTGAACTTATGTAATGTATGTGAACTTAGTGTGATAATCTGATATGTTGATTTAATAAATATTATGAGACTTTATGTTTGTATTATGTGAATCTTGTATATATATATATATACATATATATGATAACTCGGATCGCACAACACTCACCCGATTGCACAAGCCCATTCGGGCTACACTCGTTATATGCGGATCAAGGGCAGCCCATTCTGGTTCGGCCCACTCTCTCTTTTACACGCATAACATTAGGAGAAAGGGTATACTCCTCATTTGTTTGCTAAACACTTTACACACACAAACCCTAGCTCTCTTTCTCTCCTCTCAAACTCGACGGCAACACCTCCATCTCTCTCTACGCTTTTCGGATCAATCCTTGTTCCTTCTCTAATCGGTTAGTGTTTTAACTATTTGCTTCCATGATTGTATGATGTTATGCTATATATGCTTGACATGATGATGTAGGAATAATATATGATTGATGATGCTTATATGATGATGTATTGTTATGTTGGTTCGAATAATATGTGATTAAGCATGAATGAATGTAATCGGCCATATATGTATTTCATCCGAATCCGAATGGTTTGATTATAGTGTTCATGAAATCGGCTTGCATATATGTATTAGATAATGTTCATGTTAATCGGATTGCATATTATTGTTCTAAGAATCGAATGTTTGTTAACCGGCTGCATGTATGTTGAAATCGGATTAGTTGTAGAGTCGATTATGAAGTGTTATATGATGATTTGAAACCCCTAGATGGATATGTTTAAGTGTTGTGATTATTGTTCATGTTTGATTATGATAGAGTTCATAAGAATGTTGAGATAAAAACCATGTTTTGATCGATATGGTTTGATTAGATCTGTTGATTCTGTTGATGGATTTTATGCAAATATGGAAACTGTTAAAGTGGTCAAATGAGTTGATTGAAATATGTAACTGATTGCAAGATTTTAGGGATAATAAAACCAATCGCACAAGAGTCCTTGGTCGCACAAGGACCCAAAACGCACAAGTTGTTGATCGTACAAGATCAGGTCGCACAAGAGTCCTTGGTCGCACATTGAAATATGTATCTGTTGGGCTTCTAATCTTTGGACCGGGTATATGATGGATCGCACAACATGATGTGGGTCGCACAAGGCTGTGCTGACCGCACAACATGTTGGGCCGCTGGTTTAAATGGGTTATGTTAGTATATCGCACAAATGGTTCGGCCCAATCTTTTGATCGCACATGTTCGGATATGTTATGACTGCTAAACGTGATGATATGTGTTTGCCATGATCTGTACATGTTCGTAACTTGCTATCTCTGTGTAAACATACGTGCACTATTTGAATCTAGACCTGACTTGTATGGTAACCGTGTTAGGACGTGGTTGACCTCTAGCAACTCGATTGACCTTTCATTTATCTGCCGAGCTAACCTAAGGTGAGTTCACACTTTCTACAAAGCATGGGATTCCCAGGGGCTGGGAATGGGTTTAAGGAACATGGATTCCTCGTCCTTTCTTGGGTAGGACAGTACTGGTTCAGGAATATAATTCCTCGTCCTCATGGACAGTTAACTTTTGCTAGACCAAAACTCTATCACGAAGTCCCTCCTTTTTATATCGACTTAATCGCCGGGCCAATGGCGAGCGGGTCATTAGTTAGATAGCGCTATTTAGGTCTGACAAGCCTCACACCGTGCCGCAGAGGACGGGCGTGAACTAATGGATCTGGGCACGTCAATGATGATAGACATTGACAGTTCAGGGCACATAAACATGACTACAGTCAGCAGTCGATATGGTAACGAGTCTAGTAGTATACACGGGGTAGCCCCCATGGCCGAAAAGCCAGATAACTAAACATGGGGTAGCCCCCACGGCTGGATTGCTAGAGTAAACGGGAATAAACAAAACACATTTTCAACTATGGGGTAACCCCCACGGCAGGGATGCCAGTTAAAGGAAACTGTTTTCGAAACAACTTAAAACAAACACCCAATTGTGAACTCGCTCAACATTATTGTTGACTCGTTACTACATGCTTTGCAGGTCAATAGGTACTTAGCTGGAGCTTGCATGGGGAAGAGTCGTTGTGGGACATGGACAACTGTGTGCCATGTGAAACATTGAAACATTCTAATTTACATTTGGTTTTAAACGTTATGCTTCCGCTTGCAACTTAAACTATGTTTTATTTGGACACCAATTGCATTGGTTGGGTTTTTATAATTGTTTACATGTTTGTTCAATATGATTGGTGGCTGGATCCTGGTCAGTCACGCCTCCAAGCGGTGATACTCCGCGTGTGGATTTTGGGGGTGTGACAAGTAGGTATAGTCACAAGAGACTAAAACCATCATGATTACGCTCACGTTATGAAGTTCAAACGAACTTCATGTTGACCATAAACTGGTCAAAGCAGAAAGTCAAACACAGTTTGACTTTCACGCGAAAAAGAACGAAAGAGGACTTACAAAAGGTCCAAGAACGGAAGTTTGACCCGATTATTCTCATGTATGAAGTGAAAGCACCTCAACTTAGAGAAATATCAGATCTAATGTGAGTTGCAACAATGAGATGGATGGGGTATTTATAGTTTTTGCACAACCGTTAAGATCGTTCATCGTAAAACGAGCTTCGATCTCATCCGTACACATGTGCCCATGGTTTTGTGAAACCATGGGAGCCCCTAGTTTCATTAAAACCATGTGCAAATGAGAGGAACAACTGGAACAAGCTGTAATTTAGATTTTTCATTTTGGTCCCTTCCTAAGATAATTATGGCAGATTGTCAATTTTGGTCCCTGAATGTGCAAAACATGGTTTTTGATGCATTTTTGACACGTTTAAGCCCCGTTAATCCATTTCAAGGCTCTAAAATGAAGTTAAAGTATAGGGAACATGAAAATGCTCAAAAATATCTCAGATGTCGGTTCATTTGGTCGTACGGTTACGTTGTTCGGTTAATTACGACGAAACACGAACGAATGCGAAAAACGATCCAAATTACGCGACAAATGGAATTTTATCATGCCAATCACTAAAATAAAATATTTTAATGATTACATAAATTTTTGGATGTCCGGATGTATTCAGAACATAAGATATGCGCGAAAATGCAAACTTATGCACTTTTTGACGCTTTTAGTCCCTGAATAACCAAAAAATTTATTTTAGCACACCGAACCCCTCAAAGCCTATTTCTAAGCTATGTAAAGGATATTTAGGGTATGTTTAACTTATGGTCATGTTCCGGAATGTTCGTTACAGTACAAATCGGCATACTTTCGCAGTTTGTCAAAATTAGTCCCTGTAAGCGAAAAAACTTGATTTCGCCACACCAAACCATCCAAAACTTATTTATAAGTTATGTAAAGGTTATTTAAGGTATGTTAAGCCTATTTCACTATTCCGGAGTGTTCGTTGCATTAAACTAGTTATATTTACGCATCAGTGCGAGTATAACCTTACAGAAAGCGATTTAAAGCTTGAAATCGAACAAGAATTGATATGTGCAAAAGACACACATATTTATACAAATCGCAAGTATGAAATACAATATTTCATTGGTTTGGTATTTTTTTGATGGTCGCAGAAGCACAGGTGTCACAGTCTCCCCTACTTTAGGAAATTTCGTCCCGAAATTTATTCGTAGGAGTCTGTCTGTGACGCTGTGTTAAATAATTGCCTTGCATGGAATCTACGGTGTTTATATATTTGCGTAGAATAACCCATCAAAGATTATGCAAGGCATAATCCTCTCATTTCTCTCAACGGACAATCTTTAAAAATGAAAATGAAGGAAAAATCAAGGATATTCATTTCACTCGATCGATATTCTTCAGAAACGAAAATGAACGGAATGAGTTATTTTCCTCAATGGGTATTCTTCAGAAATGAAAATGAACGAATAATCAAGAATATTCATTTCCCTCGATGGATATTCTTCAGAAATGAAAATGAACGGAATGAGTCATTTTCCTCAATGGGTATTCTTCAGAAACGAAAATGAACGAATAATCAAGAATATTCATTTCCCTTGATGGATATTCTTCAGAAACGAAAATGAACGGAATGAGTCATTTTCCTCAATGGGTATTCTTCAGAAACGAAAATGAACGAATAATCAAGAATATTCATTTCCCTCGATGGATATTCTTCAGAAATGAAAATGAACGGAATGAGTCATTTTCCTCAATGGGTATTCTTCAGAAATGGAAATGAACGAATAATCAAGAATATTCATTTCCCTCGATGGATATTCTTCAGAAACGAAAATGAACGGAATGAGTCATTTTCCTCAATGGGTATTCTTCAGAAACGGAAATGAAGGAAAAATCAAGAATATTCATTTCCCTCGATGGATATTCTTCAGAAACGAAAATGAACGGAATGAGTCATTTTCCTCAATGGGTATTCTTCAGAAACGGAAATGAAGGAAAAATCAAGAATATTCATTTCCCTCGATGGATATTCTTCAGAAACGAAAATGAACGAAATGATTCATTTTCCTCAATGGGTATTCTTCAGAAACGGAAATGAACTGAGTCAACTCTAGACACATGACAAAACTTGCTGTGGTTTCTGAGCACTGAATTCCATAATTATGTATGCATCCATAATTACGTAATTCCTTGCTCAGTCCGCACAGTTTGTTTTGTAATGTGAAGGGGAAGAAAATCAAACCTGTGATGAGTGTGACTAGACTATCATAGGGTCCTTTTAATTAGATCGACGAATGATCTCTTTAATTAGACCACCAAGGAGTCTTTTAAGCTATATCATCACATGATATTCCTAACCAGATTTTTGGATCAATCTGTTTAACTAGACCACTCAAGGGGTCTAATTATGGAATAGTACATTATAATCCAAGGGTCTTTACTATTACCTAGAAGCCCATTAAGGATTTAAGGTAGTACCTTTGGACATCCTACTATGAATCCCTTATACGAAGATATGGAAGATTCTACGAGGATTTGGATAACAAAAACTTGGATCACACAAAAACATAAAAGGGAACACATAAGCACATAATCACATATTTGTTTAATTTGACCTTTAATTTGTTATCTTTGGAAACAGATATTTAAAGCACACCAGGAATCCAATCCGTGGATTTCATTTGGCACTTTAATCATTTTCAAGAATCTATCTATGAAGATAGGATGATCTTCCGAAAATTCGATTTTGTTTTCAAAGAAACGTAATATTCGAATTAAGACACACAACAATTTTAGGATTTATGGAAATACCCTTAGGTACCCTATTAAGGATTTATAGTGGTACTTTGGGTATTCGTCAAGAGTTGTAACTTGCGCCTTGTACTTCGTTTCTTTGGAAGAAACGGGTACTTAGGATTTTCGTGGAAAACGCAAGAGATCATAAAATAGAAGAATTTTGGGGGTAGTCTGTTCTTCAAGGAATACGATTCCCTGATTTTCGGTATTGTAGGGGATATGTTGTTTATACGTGCAACCACATAAATATATTGCAATGTAAATAAAAGATTTATTTATAAACAATGATAACAACTGTTTCATGGACCTTGACAACAAAAGAAAATAATACATAAGACGTGATTATTTCTAAACGGTGTTGTCTTCTAGTTGGTTAGATGCTCATCCTTGTGCTGGATTTGCATTAGCAAGCTTTGGGCAATTTCTTCGAAAATGACCCATCTCGCCACAGTTGTAGCAAGAACCTGGTGGAAAACGAGCTTGAGCAGGATTGTTGTTAGCTTGATTTGGTGCAACTTCAGCTCGGCAAACTCTTGCTGTGTGACCTATAAGTCCACAAATTTGGCATTTGCGGCACTTCACGCTAGCATGATTATGAAGGTTACATTGGTTGCACAAGGGTGCAATTCCGTTGTATGGCTTCCTAGCAGGGGGTTGAGCTGGTTGGTTGGGGGCAGCTTGATCATTGTGAGCAACCATGGTGATGTTCTGGGAAACTTTTCGCTTCCTTGACTTCTTGGAGGATTCAGTCTGCTCATCTTTAGGTTTCGATTCCTCGATTGGTTTCTTATCACCTTTTTGGAAAAGTTTACCTTTCCTGATTTGAGATTCAGTCAAGGTAGCAGATAGCTCAATGGCCTGCCTAACCGTAGTGGGGTTACTACCAGTCATAATGTCTTGTACTGGGTCAGGGAGGCCATCAATGTACTTTTCGATTTCCTTATCCAAAGGCGTAACCATATTCGGGCATAACATACTTAACTCCTCATAACGATCCGTGTAGGCTCGATGCTCACCGCTATCTTGCTTAAGATCGTCGAATTCCCTTTCCAAGGCCCTGATCTCGTGACGAGGACAAAATTCCTTCATCATCAGAGCTCGAAGCTCTTCCCACATTTGAGCCAGTGCTATATCGGCACCCCTATCTCTCATCACACCATTCCACCATGTCAAAGCTCGTTTCTCAAAGACACTAGATGCGAATTCTACCTTTCGCTCATTTGGGCATTGAACATGTCTGAAGGTGCTCTCTAGACTCTCGAACCATTGCAGAAGTGCAGTCGCTCCTTGAGACCCGGAAAACTTTGATGGCTTAGCCGAGTTGAACGTCTTGAAGTTGCAGGGGGCATTATTGTTGTTAAGAGCTTGGTTACATTGAGCAACGATGTTCGGGATTGCAGCAGTCATTTGCTACGTAATGACAGCTGCCAGTTCTTCAATAGGTACCTGATTTTCGCGTCGTGGAGGCATTCTAAAAAGGGGAAACAAGAGAGAAAACAAATGAAATGGCATTGGGTAAGAATAGATGTACAATTACCGACCAAAATCATGGGTGATGGTCATTTGTTTGAACCACGAAGCAAACAAACGACACACAAAGGCTGAATCAAAGCAAATGGGTCCTCATAATGTATCGCGAAGACATGCTCGCCTATAAGTGGACACTGACCCCAAGAGTTCCCAGGTAAGAGTGACTGGTCCGATATTGCAGATTTGTACGAACACTCTAGCCTTAGACAGAAAGCTCAGGGTACAGGCACCCACCCTTCCAGTTTGCACGTGTTCACATTATGTAGACCTAAACTTTGACGAGAATTTGAAAACTTTGAAGGTTCGAAACCTTATAATAAATCATCCTGGAACAGATGATTAGTTTTCAAAGCAGATTCGAATTTTGTGTTCTTATTGTGGTTGCTGCCTAAAGATAGCCAACGGTATTGTTTTATGACTAAACGCAAGTAAACTCGCGTTAGAGTCCTGGGAAGGTTATAGTCTAGGTCAAAGCATTACTAATAACCTAATTCCCTATAACCATTGGCTCTGATACCAACTTTTCTGTCACACCCCGATCACATAAAACAACAAAACGTGGCGGAAACGTCGGGGAGTGTTGTAACAGAATCATTGTTTCACAACCATGGATTAAACAATTTTGTTTTATTTAATTAAATGTATTACATTACAATGGAATTAGAAACAAAACATGAACAAATAGACTTTTATTATTATTAAGTCGCTAAGGCCTCGTCCGTTCCTATGTGAGCATGCATCAATATCATCATCAAATATCATCAACTATGGTACCTGAAACACATGTGAAAATACGTCAGCATAAAAATGCCGGCGAGTACATAGGTTTTATGTGAGTGTCAGATTCATGGCTCGTTTTACATGTTGCAATACTTATTTAAAAAACTTATTTTGAAAAGTATAGTATTGCGACATAATTAACCAACTCAAATCAAGTTGGATATGATTTATAAAATCTCGTAGCCATGATTCTTAACTCCAAAACATTTTGTTTTATTAAATCAAATCATAAAACATCTCGTAGAAACTCGTTAATAAGACTCGTATGGTTTATATTATTCAGAAAACATAATTGTGTGACATTGTTTCAAAATCGTTTACCCAAGTGATCTAGATAACGCAACGATATATAATGTGTTAAAAGCACTTATATATAGGAAGTACCAACGGCATATCCACTATGCTTTTAACACATTACAAATGGTTCACATAAATCAAATGGTTACAAACGGTTCACATAAATCCAACGATTTCAAATGGTTCACATACATCAAATGGTTACAAATGGTTCACATACATCTAATGATTTGAAATGGTTCACACACATCCAATGATTTCAAATGGTTCAAAACGTAAAACAATTGTTCTAGCATGTTAAGTGAACATACATAGCAAGACATAATGAAATCATGTACTAATAGTGTACTAATGAACATAGCAAGTATATGATATGAAAACATGGAAAGCATGAAAATAACAAGTAGGCACATGTGTTTCACCCCAAAAAGTTTGGAAAACAGTAAAAGAGGGGTCTATGTACTCACTTGAGGATGCTTAGAAGTCTTGAATAACAACCAAGCAAAGCTAGAGGGATCACGGAATCGAACGGCACCTAATATAGGTAACTATGTAAATAACGGACCTAAATCGGAGGATCGGATAAAATGAGGTTTCGTAAACCAAATGAGTTTAGGGACTCATGTAATATGGTTTAACAAAGCCTACATTCTAAAACGAAACCTAACCTAAGTGCTTACGACCCATTACGACTCGTTAAGGTAGCTTACGCCACTTTAACGCGTCGTTCACGTAAAACGCGTTCGGACCGCCTAACTAGTCCTATGATAAATAAAATATGCCTTAACATGTCTAATATTGTTGCCAAATCAGTTTAGATATCAAAAATTATGTTACATATGCTTAAAATGAATTTTGGCGTAAAAAGGGCATTTTGGTCATTTACTTAAGGCATATAAACTACCTATCATACAACTACTTAAACGACGTGACCATAAGGTATCACCTAATGTGTTTGGTCGGATCCTAAAGATCGACCAAACAGGTCGGGTTTGAAAGTATAAGCGGTTGTTTAGACAGCTTACCTTACAACCCTACATAAGCACTAAACCTAAAGTGACGAGCTAAACATGTTAAAACATGCTTAACGAGGTTTGAAAACAGTTTTGGTATCAAAACAAACGGTTTTGATACCTAAAGGTAGTTTGGTTATAAAATACGCAAGAATACACATTTTGGCCGAAACTACGACTCGCCACTATGCCTAGATAACGTGGTAATCAGTAGGTATAGTCACAAGAGACTAAAACCATCATGATTACGCTCACGTTATGAAGTTCAAACGAACTTCATGTTGACCATAAACTGGTCAAAGCAGAAAGTCAAACACAGTTTGACTTTCACGCGAAAAAGAACGAAAGAGGACTTACAAAAGGTCCAAGAACGGAAGTTTGACCCAATTATTCTCATGTATGAAGTGAAAGCACCTCAACTTAGAGAAATATCAGATCTAATGTGAGTTGCAACAATGATATGGATGGGGTATTTATAGTTTTTGCACAACCGTTAAGATCGTTCATCGTAAAACGAGCTTCGATCTCATCCGTACACATGTGCCCATGGTTTTGTGAAACCATGGGAGCCCCTAGTTTCATTAAAACCATGTGAAAATGAGGGGAACAGCTGGAACAAGCTGGAATTTAGATTTTTCATTTTGGTCCCTTCCTAAGATAACTATGGCAGATTGTCAATTTTGGTCCCTAAATGTGCAAAACATGGTTTTCGATGCATTTTTGACACGTTTAAGCCACATTAATCCCATTTCAAGGCTCTAAAATGAAGTTAAAGTATAGGGAACATGAAACATGCTCAAAAATATCTCAAATGTCGGTTCGTTTGGTCGTACGGTTGCGTTGTTCGGTTAATTACGACGAAACACGAAGTAATGCGAAAAACGATCTAAATTACGCGACGAATGGAATTTTATCATGCCAATCACTAAAATAAAATATTTTAATGATTACATAAATTTTTGGATGTCCGGATGTATTCAGAACGTAAGATATGCGCGAAAATGCAAACTTATGCACTTTTTGACGCTTTTAGTCCCTGAATAACCAAAAAGTTTATTTTAGCACACCGAACCCCTCAAAGGCTATTTCTAAGCTATGTAAAGGATATTTAGGGTATGTTTAACTTATTATCATGTTCCGGAATGTTCGTTACAGTACAAATTGGCATACTTTCGCAGTTTGTCGAAATTAGTCCCTGTAAGCGAAAAAACTTGATTTCGCCACACCAAACCCTCCAAAACTTATTTCTAAGTTATGTAAAGGTTATTTAAGGTATGTTAAGCCTATTTCACTATTCTGGAGTGTTCGTTGCATTAAACTGGTTATATTTACGCATCAGTGCGCGTATAACCTTCCGGGAAGCGATTTAAAGCTTGAAATCGAACAAGAATTGATATGTGTAAAAGATACTCATATTTATACAAATCCCAAGTATGAAATACAATATTTCATTGGTTTGGTATTTGTTTGATGGTCGCAGAAGCACAGGTGTCACAATAATGGGAAAATAGTTTGTTGTCAGGGGGAGTTCTGATTGTTTATGCCAAGTGGATGGCGATTTGAAGCAATTCTCATCGGTTTGTCAATTTTCTTTAAATGGTTTTGAATTTTAGGGGGAGTAAGAAAATTTTAGAAAATCCAAAAACATTAAAAATTTTGAAAAAAGACAAAAACATGAGAAAATCAAAAATGAGTTTTGTTGGGAAAAAAAGGAAATGATAGTACATCAGTAGACTATCACAGCATGCTAAAGAATTGGAAAGTCAAATGTGATAAACGGTCTCACTGATGATGTGCCAGTAGGTTTTTACACGCTTAGTAGATTGTGTTCAGATATAAACCTAAATATCAAACTTGCTTATTTCGTGGGGAACATGTCTCGGATATATAGGTAACCCCTGAAATCTTGTTTGAAGGGCTTTCTATTTCTAACATACTAGGTCTTTGTGCGTGGTGATATCTAGGGTATTATACCTGGACTTCTGATTTTGCGGGAGCAATAGCCTAGTCCTCGTATAATACTTTGCATTGCTTTATTCTTAAAGCTCGCCCTCAGCATAAAAAATGATGAAACATTGAAAAATGCTAATCATGTGCTGTTGAAAAGAAAAGATTCTCTAAAGGGAACCCACTGAAAAGCGAACCATCATCTCTCTGATTTTGCGGAAGCAATAGCCTGAGATCTCATGGTTTCGCATTTAACCCCTTATAGATATCATTTGTGTACATTCACCTGTAAGACTGAATATAGGAGTCTGGATACGGGAGTATATTCTGAGGTGGGACACGCGAATAAGTTTAAGTTCTTAAAACATTAATCTCGTATCTCGAAACAGTTGAACTTTGTGTGAAAATTTAAGTGGATCAGTATACTGACAATCTAAGTGAATCGTTTAGAACTTAAAGTGTTTAAAGCTCAACGGTGCTAGTGGTTTGTCAAAAACTGATATGATCTTCTTATACAAACTCACAAAAATATTGTCTGTAAATATTTATTTATTGCTTTTCATTAAAAACAAAAAATCCAAAAAGATTGTGTTTTAGCATAAAATTTTGAAAATTTAAAAAGATTTTATTTCATCTTATTTTCGACACTGATGTTGAAAAGCTTATTTTCAAAATTCCGAGTGTTAAACATGATGAACAACAGGTTGGGAAAGTGTGTATGAAATGAGAATTGATTTTTATAATGAAAATGTCAAATCTGAATGTTATTCTTACAAGTGTTCATCAGAAATTATAAATGTTAAATCATTTTGAATAATATCTACCTGTGGTATATAAATTTGTCAAATTGTTAAATTTATTTTGAGGTAGAGTATGTGCAGGTTAGCCAGTCTTCGACTCCTGAAGATGTGCAGATTTGAGCCAGGTTCCTGATCCTGTTGCTACGGAGAGCCAGGAGACGACCTGAACTTGTGGAAAAGCTATGTCAGATTGCGATCCCGGAACAACTTAAGGGGGAGTCTGCTAGCAAAAGGAAGTCTTAAGATAGTAGAGCCAGATTCGAATCCTGGTGGTTATGCCAGCTGCTAATGTTGTAGAATTTGAAGAGTAGAAGATCAACATCCAAGGGGAGATTAGCTGCTGATGCTGAAGAACTTAAGGAATCAAGAGATCTGATCAAGAGAATTAGAGAAAGGATAGAGTTAGGTTGTGATTCTGAAAAAGAGAGAGAGAAGAAAGAGATTGAGGATGCTTACACTATCAGATACTTTGGAAGAGCACGAAGACTGATAAAGATTGAAGACTCGACATATTGAAGGCTAGTACTGAAGACTCGTCGACATCCAAGGGGAGTCTGTTGGTGCATATGTCTGTCGACTTCATCTTGTATCGAGTCTTGTAATTGGATAGATAGATCAGGGCACGTTGCACGAGAAAAATGTGAAATATATAGGATGTGACCATTTCACACGAAATGGAGATGTGTCCATTTCCTACGAAATGGCAATGGCCATTTCGTTTGAGGCTGTTTCGTGCGGAATGGACAGCCTATAAATAGGTGACTTGTCCATTTCGTTTGTATCGATCTGATTCCGGTGCCGAGGTGCTGCCAAAGTGTCTCCAGGCTGTAAAACGTTGTTTTATCAATAAGCAAGACAATTAGAGTGTATATCAAGTTGATTCAAAGTCGATACGTTAGTTTCCGCCTCTCGTATTGACAAGAACTCTTCTGAACGACTCGTTTTGGTCGTGCAAACGATCCTACACGAATGACATTCATTAGCTTTGGCCGAGCCAACCAGTAGTATGTTATGGTACCATAGGATCTGACAAATCCCATTATCGGACTATGGCCATGGTTATGGGGTAATGTGGGTACGACAGAACCTGATGAATTTTAACAAACCCTTTGGTGGTTTGTTAGTCGAGTTAAAGATACCCTTTGGTGGTATAGTCGAGTCAGAACATAGGTTTGAATGTATTCAACGAGAACGACCGAAAGTTAGTTTTCACAATTAAAACACGAACGATTGAACGATTTGAAGGATTGGTTTTGATAACACGAACGATTTGAGAACAAGTACAATTGAACGATTGGTTTTTGGTATGTGATTAGATAACGGGACGGGTGTAATGTGATAAAAGCATGGTAGATACGCCGCTGGTACTTCTTATATATAAGTGCTTTTATCATATTACATTCCGTGGCGTTATTTAGTTAACTTGAACGATTGATTTCAAACGATGACACGCAATGACGTTTACTAAGTGATATAAACCACACGAGTTTTATTACAAGAACGATTTACAATTTGGTTTAACAAAAACAAATGTTTTTGTCACACCCCGATTTGCAGCGAAAGAAAAAACGTGGGATACAACAGACACCTCTGGTACAAGCACATTGTTTATAAAGACACTACATTTTATTAATTACAAAATGTTGATTACATACTACATGTATGTTACAACTGCGTGTTCCCATGAACCACATAAGTCTTCTAAGTCGCATGCGTCTATCTCAATATTTTCCAATAAACACGTCTTGAACAACATACACGGATCACATCAGTCTCAAGTTACCTGAAATGCATGTTAGTTTTAAAAAAGGGTCAGTTAAACGCTGCTGGTGAGTTCCACTGGTTTGGTTGTTTCGTTTCAAAATGTATCAACATGTTTAATTGCACATATTACGGTTCATAGATGGAATTACACGAGTGTCACAAGTGAAACCTAGACTGTTTTAATCGTACCGTGTCACACAGACACATACTCGCACCACCTGCATCTCATGAAGTTCAATGCCCTCGGGTAGTTATGTCTAACAACATAACCTGGTTAGGACGCGTGCAGTTGCCTGGCTGCCGGCCGCACCTGTCCGGCGGGCAACTGGGTTTGTCAGACCAATAGTACTATCCACTGCCCACGGCTTACGTTAATCACTTGTATCAGGGCTAATATCGTGTGTTAGATAATTCACATCATAGCAAGTTGGTGTAATTAACACAGTTTGTAACATGCAAATCACCCCAGAAAATAGTAAAACTGATTAAGAGTGGGGGAGTGAAACTCACAGTGCAAATAGTATTCTCGGCTAAAGAGTGTTTAATCAACGAAATCAGCTTTAATAGCACACATGCAAGTAAGGACTCAAATCAGTATCTAAGTCGTTAATGGTTATAACTTGGATTTGTTCAGGAGTTTTCACCCCGGATTGAGTCTATAGGACACGGGTATGGTGATGGAGGTCAGGGTAGTATTAGTTTTCAGTTTGGCTTCCGGGCACCGGTTCGCGTGCCAGCCAATGTCAGTAGTTTAACGTGTTCGGATAATGGTACGGAAATACCAATAATGCCAACACGTTGTTATTTAAGAATTATTAACTTCTCATTAAGGGAGTTTGGGTGTTTGGTGAGTCCAAATTGCCCAATTTTGAGTTTCCGTTTCCACCGACGTGGATTTCCCGAAATGGGTCAGTTCCCAGTTCCGGCAGGTTCGTTACAGAATATTCTCCGTGTTCCAATTATAGTATTTTTCGGGCTGGGTCAGTTCCCAGTTCCGGCAGGTTCGTTACACGGTAAACTGCCGAAATTGATTTAAAATAACCCATTTTTAATCCCAAAAATTCCCATTTTATCCATAATTTGAATAAAATTCTAAAACTTTTTATATAACTCAGTAAAAATCTGTAGAATATGGGAAAAATTTTTGGAAATTTATTTTGGCATTTTACTTGTCCAAATAAATTATTTATAAAACTATATTTAACCACATAATTAACATTAATTACCATCAATGATCAAAAAATTCCAAACAAATTCCTGGATATCCCTTATGTTTACAGAAATATCTCCATAAATTTTAAGATTTTTCGATTTCCTTTCTGTGCGTTTCCGGCTACCGAAAATTTGCAAAAACGCGGATTTTTAACCCAAATCAAAACTCAACCAATGGACTCCGAATTTTCCCAGAATAATCCACATATGTTCCATAGTGTCTCTATAAAATTTTGTGATTTATTGAACCGTTTGGTATTTTTTCCGGAATTCTATTGGTAAAACAGTCAAAATTTCACCAAAAAACATATAAAATTCCAAAAATTCTAAAAGTTTACGTGGAATTTTCTGACACTACCCTTCATCACCACACCAAATTTCAGCTCAATCCAAGTATCACGGACCAAGTTATAGTCCGAACAATATTCTGCCTAGTCTAGATTCAAGTTTCGGGTCATATACCTAGCGATTCCTTCGATTCCGAGCGTTCCTTGTGATTCCAGAAGTATGTGTGGGCTATATTTAGTACCTACACATCATGTACAATCCAAATATGCTATAACTTAGATCAATCAAGCTTTAATTCATTGTTTTTCAGTTAATCGACTAGTTAAGCGATTTCTGTCGAATAGGTGTTGATTAGGGTATCAAAACCCAAAGATTTATAACAATGGCTGCCATATAACACCAGGGTATTCATATGGTGTTCATATTCAGCCCATAAACATGTTTAAACTTCCAAAAATCATGGATTAAAAAGGGTTTTCATGGCCTAAACCATGTTTAATCAAGGAACCAAGCTTAAAACCATAAAAATTAAGGTTGATACCTTTAATTTGAGGCTTGTTCTTGTTAGATCAGCTGGGATTTATGAGAAAGAAGCAGAATTTTGGGAGGATTTATGTGTGAAATTTAAAAGAAAAAAAAAAATATATATATATATATAGGGAGTAGCGGTTTGGGTGGGCCCCCTAGGGCCACCTCGTGCTTCGTATAGCGCACTAAAAGATGATGTTTATCTTCCGTTGAGTGTCTAGGTTCGTTTACGGGTCCCGGACGCGTTCTCGATTTGCGTGACGGACTCCGTTTCGCGCGTAATTAGTGTCAAAAGACATGGTTTTAAAAATCATGCATAACCGTCTTGAAATCCGAACCCAGTTACGTTTTAATCATAAAAGACTCATATTAGAGTGGTTTATGTGTTTTTAAGTTTGATCGATCGTTCCTTGCACTTTTGATTGCCTTATGTTAGTCCTGAAACGAAAGCGTTTCCCTAACCTGGAAGCTGCTCCGTTTTACGTGCCCGATCTCTGATTGGTTTCAAACCTGATGTCACAGTCTAAGGCACAAAACTAAGTTGTTCCTGGAACTCGAAATCTTAAATGATGCTACCGATAACCTAATAATCAATGTCAAAGGTTTAAAGCACTGTTAAACGGAAAGCTCCGGTTTAACACGTGTTTAAAGTCTAAGGATACCAATTTCACATCATGGGTCCTTATTAGTGTCATGTGATTCATAACGTGTTCTCAGATTCCTCCGAGACATAACATATATCAGTTAATCAAGCATATAAGTCACACATGTTTTTAGGGTTTTCGCGAAATTAAAGTGTTAAGTGTGCTTTATAGTTTTGGACCGTTTAGGGTGTACCTGGTTTCGTCGTGGGTGTCACAGTCTCCCCTGGTTTAGAAATTTCGTCCCCCAAATTCAATTCGTCTTGTTAGGGAAGAGATGTGGGTATTTTCTACGGAACTCATCCTTCCGTTCCCAGGTATACTCAGGTCCTTGCTTCGAGTTCCACCGGACTTTCACCAGCGATATTTTGTTATAACGTAGTTGTTTGGTCTTCCCATCTACTATTTCTATTGGTTCCTCCACAAAGTGGAGTTTGTCATCAATGTGCACATCTTCTAACGGTATAATAGCTGCTACATCCGTGAGACATTTCTTTAAGTTGGATACATGGAAGACATCGTGAATTGTGCTCAGTTCATCTGGTAACTTCAGTCGGTACGCTACAGATCCAACCTTAGCAATAATTTCATACGGCCCAATGTATCTCGGAGCCAACTTTCCTGCCTTGCCAAACCTAATCACTCCTTTCCACGGTGACACTTTTAACAGTACTTGGTCACCTACTTCAAACGACAACGGTTTCCTGCGACCATCGGCGTAACTTTTCTGTCGATCTTGGGCCGCTTTCAGTCTACTTTGGATCTTATGCACCTTGTCTGTCATCTCTTGAATTAGTTCAGACCCCGTGAGTTGAGTATCGCCTACTTCAGCCCAACAAAGTGGCGATCTGCACTTCCGGCCATATAGTGCTTCGTACGGTGCATCTTGTATGCTACTATGATAGCTGTTATTGTATGAGAATTCAATGAGGGGAAGGTGCTTATCCTAACTTCCTCCAAAGTCTAGGGTGCAAGCACGAAGCAGATCCTTTAATGTCTGGATAGTTCGTTCTGATTGGCCGTAGGTTGGGGATGGTAAGCCGTACTCAGGTCTATTCTAGACCCCAAAGCTTCTTGTAACTGTTGCCAATAGTGTGAAGTGAAATGACTATCACGGTCTGAAATGATTGCAACTGGTACCCCATGTCTAGCCACAATTTCATTCGTGTAGATCTCGGCCAATTTCACGGTGTTGTAGGTAGTACGAATCAGAATAAAGTGCGCCGATTTGGTTAGTATATCTACTACTACCCAAATCGCATCATGACCTCGGGGTGTTTTTGGAAGGTGGGTCACGAAATCCATCGTGATTTGCTCCCATTTCCATTGAGGTATTTCGGGTTGCTGTAACATTCCCGAGGGTTTCTGGTATTTTGCCTTTACCCGGGCACAAGTCAAGCATTTGCTCACGTACTCTGCTACATCCTTTTTCATACATGGCCACCAATAAAATTCCTTAAGGTCGTGGTACATCTTGTCTGTACCGGGGTGAATAGAATACTTAGATTTATGAGCCTCATCCATAACCAGTTGACGTAGGTCATGGAGAGTAGGAATCCATACCCTATTTTTGAAATACAACACTTCATCCGGTTTCCTCACAAAATTCCCTTCATTTCCGTGTAAGTTTTTGCTATTTAGTTGGCCTTCCTCCAAAGCTTCCATTTGAGCATTACGAATCTGCTCTTTAAGACTGGTTTGAACAATCATCCCAAGAGCTCGCACTCTGAGTGGCTTTACTCGGTCTTTTCTACTCAAGGCATCGGCTACTACCTTAGCCTTACCTGGATGGTATTTTATTTCACAGTCGTAATCGTTCAATAGCTCCACCCATCTGCGTTGTCTCATATTTAGCTCCTTTTGGTCGAATATATGTTGGAGGCTCTTGTGATCTGTATAAATTGTACATTTCGTACCGTACAAGTAATGCCTCCAGATATTAAGTGCAAAAATCACTGCGCCCAGCTCTAAATCATGCGTTGTATGGTTCTGTTCATGCACTTTCAATTGTCTGGAAGCATATGCAATAACCTTGTTTCTCTGCATCAATACGCATCCTAGACCACGTCGAGATGCGTCGCAATACACTACAAAGTCATCATTGCCCTCTGGCAAAGTCAAAATTGGCGCCTCACATAACTTTTGTTTTAACAGCTGAAAAGCTGTTTCTTGTTCTTCGCCCCATTCTTACTTTCAATCTTTCTGTGTCAAGGCAGTTAAGGATTGAGCAATACAGGAGAAATTTTCAATAAAGCGACGGTAATATCCAGCCAATCCCAAGAATTGGTGTATCTCTTTTGGAGACTTAGGCACTTGCCAATTCTTAATAGCTTCGATCTTACTAGGGTCAACATGAATCCCTTGTTGATCTACCACATGTCCTAAATATTGCACCGCTTGTAACCAGAAGTCACACTTTGAAAGCTTGGCGTACAACTTCTCTTTCCTCAATATCTCTAGTATGGCTCGTAGATGGTGCTCGTGTTCCTTTTTAATCTTGGAATAGATCAAAATATCATCAATAAAGACTATGACGAATTTATCTAGATATGGTTTACAAACTGGGTTCATGAGGTCTATAAATACCGCGGGTGCGTTGGTTAACCCGAAGGGCATAACCAGGAACTCATAGTGACCGTACCGAGTTCGAAAGGCTGTTTTAGGGATATCTTCCTCTTGAACTTTCACTTGATGATAACCGGATCTAAGATCAATTTTGGAAAAGTAACAGGCTCCTTGCAACTGATCAAATAAATCATCGATTCGTGGAAGAGGATATCAATTCTTTATGGTAACCTTGTTCAGCTCCCGGTAGTCAATACACATCCGAAAGCTTCCATCCTTTTTCTTCACAAATAACACTGGTGCTCCCCAAGGTGAATAACTGGGACGGATAAAACCTCGGTCTAGTAGTTCTTGTAACTGAGATGATAGTTCTTGCATCTCTGAAGGTGCTAAACGGTAAGGTGCTTTTGCGATTGGAGCTGCTCCCGGTATTAAGTCGATACGGAACTCGACTTGCCGATTGGGTGGCAATCCGGGCAATTCATCGGGAAACACGTCTGGGTAATCACACACTATTGGAATATCCTTAATATGTTGTTCTTCTGGTTCGGTCGTCATTACACTTGCTAAGAACACATCACATCCTTGACGTATACATTTCAACACTTTAAGGTGGGATATAAGGTTTAATATGGTACCAGACTTCTCTCCCTGTACCATAATAACTTCATCATTAGGAAAAGGGATCCTAACAATATTTTGCTCACATATAATCTCCGCCTTGTACTTGGACAACCAGTCCATTCCCACTACTATATCGAAACTTCCGAGCTCTACCGGTAGTAGGTCAATAAGGAATTGGTGGTCGTTAAGAATTAAAGGACAATCACGAATGATTTGGTGACTAGTTATAGGTTTACCATTAGCAAGTTCTATGGAATAGGGACTTGTTAATTCAATAGCCGGCATATTTAATAGGGGTAAGAAATTAATGGAAACGTAGCTCCTATCTGCGCCCGTATCAAACAATACTGAAGCATACTGATTGAAAATGAGAAAGGTACTTGTCACCACATTTGGATCCTGCTGTGAGCCACCAGACCCAAGTATAAAGGCACGACCTCGAGCTGCATTAGAGGTAGAAGCTTGGCCCTGCGTATCCCTTCCTGCTGGCTGTTGAGCAAACTTTGGGGAGCTTCTTTGGAAGTGCTCTGTACTGCCACATCCGTAGCAAGTACGGGGGTAGGTAATCTGTTGCGTTGGTGGTAGGGGTCGTTGCTGAAGGGCTGAGGTATTGGGGTTTGGAAACGGTTGGGTTCCAATGGTGTCTTACAGTTTCGGGTATAATGTCCACTTTTATGGCACCTGGAGAAGATCCCTGCTCGACATGCACCATAGTGGTGCAAAGTGCACTTGTTGCATTTTGGGGCTGTTCCTTTATAGCCACTAGAGTTTCCCGTTGGTGTAGTCATGGCGTAGCTTTGACTAGTGGCTCTCCCCTTCTTCGGCATGGCTGCCCCCGCTCGACTACTTTCCGGGGCCTCTCGCTTATTTCCTGCCGGCTCTCCCGGCATTGTCAAAATCTTGTGTCTAACCATGTCGTACGTAATCGTGCCTGACCTAGCTACCACTCCGTGGATGGTCAGATGCTCCACCGAATTAATGATACTCCTTACTTCCGGGGCCAGTCCCCAGATATACCTCTCGATCCTCTTGGACTCCGGTCGAACCATATCTGGCAAGATGCGTGCCAGTTCATTGAAGCGATTTGTGTACCCTGCGGATCCGCACCTTGCATCTGCAGGTTCCAAAACTCATGCTCTAGCTTCTGAATTTCGTGAGCTGGGCAGAACCTTTCTCTCATTAGTATCTTAAAATCATCCCAAGTCATAGCATTAATCGCATCCCGTCCGCGAGATTGCACAATAGCATTCCACCAGTTCAAAGCGTGGTCGGTAAAAGTGCAAGTCGTATACTTTACCACACAGTCACCCGGACAATTACTTATGTTAAGGACCGATTCCGACTTCTCGATCCATTTCACAAACCCATTCGGTCCTTTAGTTCCATTAAACTCCATTGGTTTGCACTCCATAAAGTGTTTAAACATGCAACCTGACCTAACATTGTTTTGATTATTGTTAGGATCTCCCGGCCCTGGTCACGGGTTCGGTTACTGGTTCGCATTGATGCCGACGTTAACCTGCGCCACGATAGTGGGGATAACGGCTTGAAGTTGTTGTGCTATCAGTTGGGCAATTTCTGCCTCTGTCATTTGAGGTACATGTTTCGGGGCCATTCTATTATAAGCAATAGATATGTATGTATCAATGTCACATAGTTACTCATCACTTATCACATTTTCAGTTATCACATACCACACACTTCCATCGCACATCACATAATTTCATCGCACACATAAGTTCTCAACACGTATATCCAAAATCATCATCACATATATAATAACATCTATCAAATTTTGCACACAGACTTGACCCATAAGGGCTAGTGCCTAAATGCGTTATCAAAACTGGTCACCAAAGTGACGTACGTGCATTGTACCGCAAACGTGTATAGATATCGTGGTTACAACAACTGTGGCCTCATCTTTCGCATCAACCAGGGTCGAAGTCTCAACACTGCATTGCCCAAAACATAACCGAACGGATCGCAACATGAAGCCCGTCTGCCTTGAGTAACGGTACCTTGATAATGTAGCCGGGTGTTTATATATAGGAAGTACCGCAGCATATCCACCACACCCATATACATGATCAATGTTCCGTTCACCAAAATATTCAGTTCTAATATTACTTTCCGTGAATAACCAACTGAAATCCGAAACACTCATTAGTCGAAAAAAAAAACACAATGTAACCGACGGTCATACGAAATGAGATTTCACAACGCAAAGCGTTCCAAGGAATCTGTATCATCGCAAAATTTATACCCAATGGAACCGAATGACAACGGGAAGGGTAACTTATTCACGTGCTCCATGCCATCTCCATAACCCGGAGATCGTCATATTCAGATATAACATATATCGAAACATGTGCTAAGGAATACCACGAAGCATTCTAGTATCACACGACGTGAAGGCTAAAGTCAATATTGTAAACAGAAGAGGAATCCAGTGGACAATCAAATGGATCATGGATTCACGGACGAAAAAGTTTCGTAAGATGTTTAAACTCTACGACTGTATAACAATCGAATGTGAAGCAATTAGAAGTGGAGTAAGGATCCGTACACGTCCTCCCAGTCTATCAGAATGACCTGAGCGTTCTTTGGGTATCTATGTTCTTTTTGAAGTATCACTCTAGTATATAACCATCGTTATAGTAGCTATAAGAGTAGAGTTGGTGAGATCGTATCATAATAAAGTCTTGAGTTCTCACATCATAAAGTATAAGTAACAATTGTGTGAGTGATAGGAATCAAACTCTAGTGTATATTAAATATGTGATCAGTAGGAATGTGGAATGGATTGTAATACCAGTTTTATGCCTATCACTAAGGCACATGTACTAACGTATAATCCACCAATCCCAATTCATGTATCAATCCACACACAACCATCCACACACTATCACCTTGGTACACGCATGTATCACTCCACATATTTAAGGGTGTTTATTACCACGACTTTCCCAACACCGCCTCGTATGAGCAAGTCTGTTATTACGTTCCGGACCATAATAACCCACTTGCCCCACAAGGCCATCCTCTGGGACTCGCCAATAGGATGCTTTACAGTGTTCATTAACTACTTTTAGTAGTGGTTAATTTTCCAGTGATGTCCACTAAGGTCCGAGCCTGGAGTTATAGTCTAGGTTTCCTTCAAGGCACCTAATTCTCTATAACCAATGGCTCTGATACAATCTTCTGTCACACCCTAATTTGCAGCGGAAGAAAAAACGTGGGATGCAACAGACACCTCTGGTACAAGCACATTGTTTATAAAGACACTACATTTTATTAATTACAAAATGTTGATTACATACTACATGTATGTTACAACTGCGTGTTCCCATGAACCACATAAGTCTTCTAAGTCGCATGTGTCTATCTCAATATTTGCCAATAAACACGTCTTGAACAACATACACGGATCACATCAGTGTCAAGTTACCTGAAATGCATGTTAGTTTTAAAAAAGGGTCAGCTAAACGTTGCTGGTGAGTTCCACTGGTTTGGTTGTTTCGTTTCAAAATGTATCAACATGTTTAATTGCACATATTACGGTTCATAGATGGAATTACACGAGTGTCACAAGTGAAACCTAGACTGTTTTAATCGTACCGTGTCACACAGACACATACTCGCACCACCTGCATCTCATGAAGTTCAATGCCCTCGGGTAGTTATGTCTAACAACATAACCTGGTTAGGATGCGTGCAGTTGCCTGGCTGCTGGCCGCACCTGTCCGGCGGGCAACTGGGTTTGTCAGACCAATAGTACTATCCACTGCCCACGGCTTACGTTAATCACTTGTATCGGGGCTAATATCGTGTGTTAGATAATTCACATCATAGCAAGTTGGTGTAATTAACACAGTTTGTAATGCAAATCACCCCAGAAAACAGTAAAATAGATTAAGAGTGGGGGAGTGAAACTCACAGTGCAAATAGTAGTCTCGGCTAAAGAGTGTTTAATCAACGAAATCAACTTTAATAGCACATATGCAAGTAATGACTCAAATCAGTATCTAAGTCGGTAATGGTTATAACTTGGATTTGGTCAGGAGTTTTCACCCCTGATTGAGTCTATAGGACACGGGTATGGTGATGGAGGAAAGGGTAGTATTAGTTTTCAGTTTGGCTTCCGGGCACCGGTTCGCATGCCATCCAATGTCAGTAGTTTAACGTGTTCGGATAATGGTACGGAAATACCAATAGTGCCAACACGTTTTTATTTAAGAATTATTAACTTCTCATTAAGGGAGTTTGGGTGTTTGGGTAGTCCAGGTTGCCCAATTTTGAGTTTCCGTTTCCACCGGCGGGGATTTCCCGAAATGGTATTGGACACACCCCGAGTGTCCAATCTGCCCTGGAATCTCCCAGAATATTCCCCGTGTTCCAATTATAGTATTTGTCGGGTTGGGTCAGTTCCCAGTTCCGGCAGGTTCGTTACACGGTAAACTGCTGAAATTGATTTAAAATGACCAATTTTTTATCCCAAAAATTCCCATTTTATCCATAATTTAAATAAAATTCTGAAAATTTTTATATAACTCAGTAAAAATCTGTAGAATATGGGAAAAATTTCTGGAAATTTATTTTGACATTTTACTTGTCTAAATAAATTATTTATAAAACCATATTTAACTGCATAATTTACATTAATTACCATCATGGATCCAAAAATTCCCAAAAAATTCTTGGACATCCCTTATGTTTCCAGAAACATCTCCAAAAAATTGAAGTTTTTTCCGATTTCGTTTCTGTGCGTTTCCGGCTACCAAATATTCGCAAAAACGCGGATTTTTAACCCAAATCAAAACTCAACCAATGGACTCCAAATTTTCCCAGAGCATCCCCCATATGTTCCTTAGTGTCTCTGTAAAATTTTGTGATTTATTGAATCCGTTTGGTATTTTTTTTTCCAGAATTCTTCTGGTAAAACAGTCAAAATTTCACCAAAAATCGTAGAAAATTCCAAAAATTCTAAAATTTTACGTGGATCTTCCTGACACTACCCTTCATAGTCTGGATTCAAGTTTCGGGTCATATACCTAGCGATTACTTCGATTCCGAGCGTTCCTTGTGAGTCCAGAAGTATGTGTGGGCTATATTTAGTACCTACACATCAAGTACAATCCAAATATGCTAGAACTTAGATCAATCAAGCTTTATTTCATTGTTATTAAGTTAATCGACTAGTTAAGCGATTTCTGTCGAATAGGTGTTGATTAGGGTATCAAAACCCAAAGATTTATAACCCTGGCTACCATATAACACCAGGGTATTCATATGGTGTTCATATTCAGCCCATAAACATGTTTAAACTTCCAAAAATCATGGATTAAAAAGGGTTTTCATGGCCTAAACCATGTTTAATCAAGAAACCAAGCTTAAAACCACAAAAATTAAGGTTGATACCTTTAATTTGAGTCTTGTTCTTGTTAGATCAGCTGGGATTTATGAAAAAGAAGCAGAATTTTGGGAGGATTTATGTGTGAAATTTAAAAGAAAAATGAAAGAAATATATATATATATATAGGGGGTGGCGGTTTGGGTGGGCCCCCTAGGGCCACCTCGTGCTTCGTATAGCGCACTAAAAGATGATGTTTATCTTCCGTTGAGTGTTTAGGTTCGTTTACGGGTCCCGGACGCTTTTTCGATTTGCGTGACGGACTCCGTTTCACGCGTAATTAGTGTCAAAAAACTCGGTTTTAAAAATCATGCATAACCGTCTTGAAATCCGAACCGAGTTACGTTTTAATCATAAAAGACTCATATTAGAGTGGTTTAAGTGTTTTTAAGCTTGATCGATCGTTCCCTGCACTTTTGATTGCCTTATATTATTCCTGAAACGAAAGCGTTTCCCTAACCGGGAAGTTGCTCCGTTTTGCGTGCCCGATCTCTGATTGGTTTCAAACCTGATGTCACAGTCTAAGGCACAAAACTAAGTTGTTCCTGGATCTCAAAATCTTAAATGATGCTACCGATAACCTAATAATCAATGTCAAAGGTTTAAAGCGCTGTTAAACGGAAAGCTCCGGTTTAACACGTGTTTAAAGTCTAAGGATACCAATTTCACATCATGGGTCCTTATTAGTGTCATGTCATTCATAACGTGTTCTCAGATTCCTCCGAGACATAACAGATAGCAGTTAATCAAGCATATAAGTCACACATGTTTTTAGGGTTTTCGTGAAATTAAAGTGTTAAGTGTGCTTTATAGTTTTGGACCGTTTAGGGTGTATCTGGTTTCGTCGTGGGTATCACAGTTTTAGTCAAGATTTATGGCAACGAGGTTTTATAAACCATAACCAACCTGTTTTAAGTTGGTTAATCATATTGCAATACAAAACATTTTACAAAACAAGGTTTTCAATTATCGACTCTAATAGTCGTACGAGGTATTGCAATACTTATACAAGCCATGAATTTTGACACACTCACATAACCTATGTGCTCGCCGGCATTTTTATGCTGACTTTATTTTCACATATATTTCAGGTGCTGTTGTTTGATGACTAGGATGCATGCTCACATAGGAATGGACAAGGCCTTAGTGACTTAAAACAAGAAAGACAATATGTGGAACTTTTTTGTTTTACTTTTAAGACAATGTTAAACACTTAATAATTCAATAAAACGAAACTTTAATCCATGTGTTGTGAAACAATGATTCTGTTACGACACTCCCCGACGTTTTTGTGACAACTGTGCTTGTAATCATTGTATAAACTCTGAATAGTTCATTTATCAATAAAACAATGCGATTTGATCCTAATATTTGTTTAATTATGTTTGACATTTTGCACGTTTTGGTTTTTGTTCGATTTCGAACCCTATATCGCTTTCTGGAAAGTTATACGCAAACTGATGCGTAAACGTAATCAGTTTAACACGACAAACACTCCGGAACATCAACATATGTTTAACATACCTTAAATAACCTTTACATAACTTAGAAATAAGTTTTGAAGGGCTTGGTATGGCAAAATCAAGTTTATTCGCTTACAGGGACTATTTTTGACAAACTGCGAAAGTATACCGATTCTTATAGTAACGAACATTCCGGAAATTGATCATAAGCTAAACATACCCTAAATATCCTTTACATAGCTTAGAATTAGGCTTTGAAGAGTTCGGTATGCTAAAATAAACTTATTGGTCAAACAGGGACTAAAAGCGTCAAAAATTGCATAAGTTTGCATTTTCGTGCATATCTTACGTTCTGAACATATCCGGACTTCCAAAAATTTTTGTAATCATTAGAATATCTTATTTTAATGATTGGAATGCAAAAATACCATTCGTCGCTTAATTTGGATCGTTTTTGCATCCGTTCGAGTTTTCATCGTAATTAACCGAATAACGCAACCGTACGACCAAACGAACCGACATCCGAGATATTTTTGAGCATATTTCATGTTCCCTATACTTAAACTTCTTTATTGAGCCTTGAAAATAGGTTAACGGGGTTTAAACACATAAAAAATGGCTTAAAAGTGTTGCAGGGACCATTTCTGCCATTTTAGCAAACTTTCTTGAACTGGGTATGTGGTGGCGTCGCGCCACCACTATGTGTTGTTGCTGTGGCGGCACGCCACTGCCTCATCTGGACTGAAAATGCATTTTTGACAACCAGGTTGATTTTCAGGGGCCTTAATGTAACTTTTTCAATACCGTGTGATGGTTTTGGGCACCCCTAGTATTCCAAAACAATGTGCCTTACATGTACGGTCCAGATCAAAGCTCAATTATCGAGGAACAATCCTAACGGTTGTGGAAAATCTATATAAACCCACTTGTTTTCACTTCATCTTCCACACATTTGCTCTCAAATCCTTCTCTAAGTTGAAGCTCTCCTTGTGAAGCTTCATACCTGAGAAATTTTGAGTTCAAATCTTTATAGCTTGGACCCTTAGGCATAGTCTACACGAGTTAGACTTGCCAAAGACAAAATGACCCCCCCCCCCCCTAAAAGATAAACGAGAGTTATACGTGATATGATGCATCGAAATGCCTGTTTATGCTAAGTAACATATTTGTTTACTGATATATACATACGAATAAGTGTACGGAATGATTATTGATGTGAATAAGATACTTTCGACTGTGACAACCGTCACTTTTCCGTACATTCCGTACACTAATTGAACAGTAATCGATGCTTTAATAACTGTGCATGATCTAGTTTACCAGACAAATGAATTTTTTATTACTGTTATATACATACAATGGCATTTCATGTTACAAGACTTTTATCGTTGCTACATGCAACACGAGATAGTTCTAATGATACGCAGAACAAAATTGGCACCATTACCAGAAAAACTAAAAATGCTGACGAAGTTCAGTACATAGACAGACAATGTTTTGAGGCCCAGTATGAGACAGAGACTACGTATTGCACTAGTATAGTGTGTAGGGAAGCAAGGACCACAAAACTGCTTTTATAACTAATAGATAAAGTGCCGGAAAGTGCCTAAAACCCACATAAAGTGCAGAATTCTGCATAAATCAGCAAATTTCAGCATTTTAACAAGTTTATTATATGCAAAAATATGGCAAAATGGTCCTGTATGCTTTTCTAAGTGTCGGGAATTAAAATTGTCACAAAAGGGTACTTAATGAACACTAAACGGAATAACTTGACACTCTAACGAACCGGTATCTAACCGAACAACCGGACATTACCCGGAACACCAAAATATTGCTAGAAGCATTGTTTTACTTTTTCTGAGCTAGTTATGGTTCCCGAACACTTTAATATACTACATAATGCAAGATACACATAAAACACTAGCTTTTACACTTAACCCCTAACTAATTAACCTACTTACCATTTCAAATTACATTTAACCCCCCCCCCCCCATGCTAGTAATCGGCCCAAAGAGTGGCCCCACCCCAAGATTTCATAGTCTTCACTAAATCTTCCATAATCTTCTCTTGGGATTTGATTTGATCTTGTGTGTACTTTGTGGAACATAATAACCATTGGACAAAGGTGTTAGATGGAATTATAAGAACAAGAGAACACCCACACTTCACAACACGACAAACCTCCTTCCCCTTTGCCCTCTTCTCGGCCGAAGGTAACCCCCACCACCACCATCATCATTCACTCACATTCAACCAATCCAAGGCCATTCCAAGGTGTAGCAAGGTGATTAACGAAGCTTGGAACTCACGGATCTTGAAGGACCACCTTTGTTTGCTTTTATCCACTCCATCTTCACACTTGTTTCTTCCCTAGCTTGAAGCTAGTAGTAAGACTCTTGTAATCCTTGTTTACTTCTATTTTTTCTTGGTTAAAAGACATACTATGTTGAGAATCACTAGACCCTTAAAAGACATACACATGAATCATAAACATAAAGATTTCATATGATGAAATCTTGTTGAAATGGTGTTGTTTAGTATATGTATGATGATTGCTTGTTGATTACTAGAGATATTGATGTTGATCACTAAATGGAGTTTGCTAGATTGTGATTAAACACATGATCTAGCAAGTTAGAGGATGATTATGTGTTAACACAAGATCATCCTCATACATAGACATGAACTTGAAAACAAAATGATTTCTTGAAAAGTAATAAACAAAGTGAGTTAGTAAACTTGTAGATCCAAGACTTATTGTGACACCCCAGGAAAACCAGTAATCTTCGCAAACCTGCTCGGGGAGCCGCGATATAATACAGGTAAACAACGTCACACCATTAGCTTCCTCAGTAACCGCATGCTAAATTTCGGGACGAAATTTCTTTCAAGTTGGGGATAATGTGACAACTCGAATTTTCGACATTCTTTATTCGCATTTAATGCACGTTGACTCTGACTATATAGTTGTGATATGATAAAACGTAGTGTGTTTGCATGGTTATGTGTAATATGATAGCTTGTATACTGTTTGTAAAAACTTAAACTGTTAAACTATCAAAGAACTCGGCGAAACATAAGTGAGATTCGCCAAAGATTAATCTCGACGAAACAGGTCAGTTTCGTCAACAAGCTTCTCGACGAAACAGGCTGTTTCGCCGGCCCATGATTCGCCAAAGCCCATTACGGGCCCAGAACGTTATTCTGAGTATATTCACGTAAAACAACATCACTTTTACACTTTCTATCAAAACAACCGAAACCCTAGAAGCTCTTTCACTGTGACGGCAAACTAGAACCCACCGGAAAACCTTGTGCGATCAAACCATCATCTCGGTTAGTAGATTTATGTGTCTTGTCTGATCGTTCACCCATGTATGTGTTTATGTGTCATGTGATTCTGCTTTGATGATGTGTATTGTAATCGATACATGTTAAATATTAGGGTTCTTGTTATGATGATGATGATATAGATTTCGTTATGAATGTTGCAGTCGGATATAGATAGTTTCATGTGAAACTAGATACGATTGAATACTTGGTTCTGGATGGTGTTAATCTGATCTGGTTAGCATCTTGTTAGGGTTTGGTGATATGTCGTTGTATGTTAATCGATATGTTGTATACGTAAGCTAGGGTTCATGCTAGACGTTAAAGAAACCCGAGGATTATGCTATGATGATGTACTATGATTCTGTGTTGAATGATTTCTGCATGATTGATAATATTGATGTCGGCTGTTAGTGATGATTAGGGTTTCTGCATGTAACTGTACTGACGTAACTGAACTGTCCGACGAAACAGAACTCTCGGCGAAACAGAATGTGTTTCGCCAAGGGTAGTCGACGAATCAGAAGTTCTGTTTCGCCAAGGGACACCTCGACGAAATATTGTGTTTCGCCAATATTGTGTTTCGCCAAATGTGTGTTTCGCCAAATAGCTGATCTGTGCAGTAACCTGAGTTATTTCTGTTAAGTGTTAGCTGGAATATGTAACTGCTGTTAAATGTTAAACATGACTGGTAGGATTATGTGTTACCTGCTTATACGTGAACAACTTAAACACAAACTGATTATGTATACGTGCATACTTTAGGACGTGATTGATTTACTTTGAGCACATACTTAGCATACCGAGCAAACCAAGGTGAGTTCACACAGCCAAGGCATGGGATTCCCGGGTTGGGAATTGGGTTGGATTATTTGAAATGGATAACTACTCGTACTTACGCTATCGCTAGACTATAGACCATCGTCCTCAGGATAGTCAGGACACTTACGTAAAACCTACGTAACCTAGTATCTACCATTGTCTCCCGGGTCGGGAGGACACTTACGTAAAACCTACGTAAACTAATACCTACCATTGTCTTCCGGGTCGGAAGGACACTTACGTAAAACCTACGTAAAACCCCACACGTACCACTGTCCTCGGGGAAGGGCACTCACGTAAATCCTACATGACCTTGTACGTATTCCTGTTCTCGGATTTAGAAGAACACATGGTTGTAAATAGTCTAGTAAGTACAAACATGGGAAGCCCCCATTAGTAAAGATAAACGTGGGAAACCCCCACTAGTAATACATATGACCATGGGAAACCCCCACTATTAGCACATACCTACATGGGAAGCCCCCACTAAATGCATATATGATTTGTTATAACGAACTTATTAACTGTGAACTCGCTCAACTAGTTGTTGACTCTCTGCTGCAAGCCTTGCAGGACCTTAGGTACAATTGGAGCTTGCACAGGGAGGAGCAGGTCGTTGTGGGACATGGATCGATGATGCCATGTTAACTATCTAAACATTTGAATTTATGATTTACTTTGGGTTTACATACTTATGCTTCCGCTACACACTTGTTGATGTTTGGTTTTGAAAACACCTTTCGTATTGATGAATGATTTTTGGTATTTACTTATATGTTCAATATGATTGGTGGCTTGATCCTGGTCAGTCACGCCTCCAAGTGGTGATACTCCACAGTGGATTTTGGGGGTGTGACACTTATGAATGATTTTCCAAGAAAACCAAGTTCAAAATATGATTCTTGAAAGATCATGGTTTTTACTAAACTTACACTATTTTTGGTGATGAAATAAGTGTAAAACACTAGAGAAACAAGAAGGTTTAATAAAGAGACGTTTTTGTGAAATATGTTTACAAGTTGTAAACACCTAAAACTTTCAAGAATGAGATTTATCAAGAAGTAAATATATTTTGGAGGGTAACTAAGTCCACTAAAAACATTACCAAGTTACTACGCATTTTTGTGAAAGATCAAGTTCATGTTAGTATGTAAATTGAATAGTTTTTACACTTGGTAAGTGTAATATTGTTTAGGGTTGAATGTTGATCATTGTGTGTTAATTTTTGAAAAGAAAATGATATGCTAAATAGCATGGGTACCTCCATTTACAAAGGAAACTTTGGCAAAATTTTCTAAAAATTCAAACACTTCGAAAATATTTTTTTTTGGGTAAAGGGTTACCCCGGAAATATTTTTTTTTACAAACACTTCGAAAATATTTTCTAAACAAGTGTTTATAAGTATGTTTTAAACCATGTTTTTCAATATAAGCTTTGCCATAAATTTTGATACAAGAATACAAGTATCGGAGGGTGGTTTTTGTAAATAAAAGTGGTTAAATATATATTTTGAATATATATTTATGTTAAGACACTTGTGTGAATATTTGTAAAATTTGTGGAATAGTAATATTATTTTAGGGTAAAATTATATAACTTACAAATACCAAAAATTTACAACTCCAAAACAATACCAAAAATCACAAGCAATGAAATATAAGTTACACACTTAATATTGTGAAACCGAACGATAAAACGTAACTTATGAAATATTCCGGAGAATACCGTTACAAATATATTTGGTAAACATTGTTGTGGATACAAAAGAAATGAAAGTATGATTTTATTATTATTACAAGTGTATCATATTTTCGACAAATAGAAAATATATTATTTTCGGAAGTTAAATTGTACTTTCTTGAAATACATTATTGGGACAAAACAAGTTTAAATATATTTTCTAAAGTAAGACTTGAAAATATATTATTTTGGGAAACTACAAATACGAGAATAAGAATACACATGTATGAAATACTCCCATCCTTGGGAAGGAAATACGAAAATAATTAGTTGGGAAGTATTGTCACGAAACCTTGGAATAATATTTGAGACATAAAAGAAACATAACTCAAAACATGAATACTAAGGCAAGGCACGGCCCGCTGTAGGATTGGATTGTGACCTGAATGAGTCGTTCGGAAGAGCTCAAATCCGTTTCAGAGGCGGAAACAAAGAAACGGACGTGAAAACAGCTTGGTTATCACTTTAAACACTGATTTGATTGATATAATAGCAATTACAATCAGTCTTCACACCGGCAGCACCTCGGTATGGAATCTGAAAATCGTTACAAATGAATAGACAACAACCCTATTTATACTAGTCCTAGGTTCGCTTGAAGCCTGACATACATGTTCAAGCGAAACCCCCAATTACACTTCAAGCGAAACATACAAATCTCTTTCAAGCGAAACTTCTATTTTGTCTTCAAGCGAATCCTCAAATCTGATTTGTGTGAATGTTGTAGACATGATGTAATAGATGATGTCACATATATGATGTCATCATCAAGAATGATGACATCACTCCAATTCAGATCTGTAATTGTCACACCCCGACCACGTAAAGCAACCAAACGTGGCGGAAACGTCGGGGAGTGTTGTAACAGAATTATTGTTTCATAACCATGACATAAATAAATTCTGTTTTATTGAATAAATGAACTCATTGTTTTAGTACAATAAAAAAGTACAACTATGATCTTCCAAGTTTTAAAGTTGCTAATGCACGAGTCCATCCTATATGTAGCATGTATCAATCAATCATTGCAAAGCAGTACCTGAAACATGTGTAAAAATAGGTACGTCGGCATAAAAATGCCTGTGAGATACATAGCTTTTGTGAAATAAGATTCATGACTTATGTTTAAGAAAATGTTTAGTCATAAACCTTGTAATTTGATTTGTCTTGTAAATCATTTGAAAAACGATAAGATCAGATGATATGTATAAATAAATGTAAGGTTAAATGAATAACCTTGTAAAATGAGTTTGTATATGATAAGTTGTTTGTAAAACAATGTCTTGTGAAAAGTATGTTATTTGTATAAAATGTTATATGTCTCAAATTGAAATGATTCAAATAACGCTACGACATATAATACCATACAAACACTTATATATAGGAAGTACCAGCGGCGTATCCACCATGCTTGTATCATATTACACACGCCTCGTTACTTAATCACTTACTCAAACCAAACCAAACAATGTAAGATGTCTATGTTTAAACCAATTGCTAAACGTAATAAATAATATGTCAAAATGTTTATGTCAAGATGTAAGACATGTAGTGTATAACTAATGTCAATAATGTTTATGTGTCCAATGTAAATCATGTAATGTGTAACCAATGTGATTTGTATAAATAAATGTAAGATTAAACAAATAACCTTATAGTAGCATATTAAAAGTATACTTTGGATTTGTAAGTAACATATTAAACTATGTTTTGGTTTCATAAATAACATATCAAAATATGCTTTAGATGTGATAAATAACATATTAAACTATGTTTTGGTTTTGTAAATAACATATCAAAATATGCTTTGGATGATTAACAAAATATATGTTGGTTTTGTACAATACCACACATGAGAGTATATCAAACTATACTTTAATAGTGTGATTTGAGAATTCATTCAGACCTGGTGCATCAAAATACACCTTTGAGACTATAGAAATACCACAAAGGCAATCCCTATTTGGATGGAGCAACAAATTGGTTTCAGACATTCCATGACAACAGGAATGGGGTGTCAAATCCTATAGAGCTATATCATACTAACAATCGGTCTGGTGAACATAAAATAAGTACAATTCAACATTTTTTTTTTATTTTATGTTCTTTGAGAAATCAATGCTTAAATCATAGATAGTCATTTAGTTTGTCAAATGATAAGTAATAACATGTATAATCAATTATACTTTGAAATCATGAAAGTAACAGATAGGTACACATGCTTCACCCCAAAACGGTTTGAAAACGGTAAAAGAGGGGAACTATGTACTCACTTGAGAGTGCTTAGGAGTCCTTGTATATCAACCAAACAATGCTAGAGATCACGGATATCAAACGGCACCTAATATAGGTAACTATGTTAATAAACCGGACCTAAATCGGAGGATTTAGATAGAATGAGGGTTCGTAAACCAAACGAGTATAGGGACTCGTGTCATATGGTTTAACAAAGCCTACATACTAAATGAAACCTATCCTATGTGTTTTCGACCCATCGCGACCCATTAAGGTAGCTTATGCTACTTTAACGCGTTGTGCGCGCAAAAGCGCACTCGGACCGCCTAACTAGTCCTATGACAAGTGTTATATGCCTAAACATGTTACATAATCAGTTATGTGACAAACGTTTAGGTTACATATGCTTAATTACCAATTATACATGAAAAGGGTATTCTGGTAATTTACCTAAGGCATATAAACTACCTATCATACAACTACTTAAACGATGTGACCATAAGGTATAACCTTGGAAGGTTATTCCCTACACTATGGTCACCTAATGTATTTGGTCGGATCCTAATGATCGACCAAACTGGGTCGGGTTCGAAGGTATAAGCGATTTATTAGATCGCTTACCCTACGACCCTAGACAACGTGGTAATCAGTAGGCATAGTCCCAAGGGACTATAACCATCGTGATTACAATCACGTTGCGAAGTTCAAACGAACTTCGCATTGACCATAAGCTGGTCAACGCTGAAAGTCAAACAAAGTTTGACTTTCTGACTCTAAAGCAATAAAATAAGGAAAAGAACGAAAGAATACTTACGAAGGGTCCCCGAATGCTAATCTCGATTCAAAAATCTCAGGTATGAAACAAATGTTTCAACTTAGAGTTTCTCAAATCAAAATTCTTGTGATTTTAACAATGAAAGGCATGGGGTATTTATAGTAAAAGGTCCACCGTTAGGATCGTTTGTCGAATATCGTGCCTTAATCGCATCCGTACATGTGTCGGAACCTTATGGTGGTTAAAATTGATCCTTATCAACTGACTAGGCATGTGTGGATATGTGGTTGTGAATTAAACATGTGCAAACAGGCTGTTTAAAAACACTAAACCTGGTCTGGACTAGGCTAGCGCACCGTTACATTGAGAGTGTAGAGGTGCGCTAGGCCTTAGTTTGGCAGATTTACACTTTTGGTCCCTGTCATGCATTTAGCCCATTTTCGACACGTTTAAGGCCCGTTAACCCCATTTCAAAGCTCTAAAATGAAGTTAAAGTATAGGGAACTTAAAATGTGTTCAAAAATATCTCAGATGTCGGTTCGTTTAGCCGTACGGTTGCGATGTTCGGTTAATTACGACGGAATGCGCACAAGCGCGAAAAACGATCCAAATGACGCGACAAATGGATTTTTCTTATGCCAAACACTAAAATAAAATATTTTCGTGCTTACATAAATTTTTGGATGTCCGGAAGTATTCAGAACGTAAGTTATGCGCGAAAATGTAAATTTGTGCACTTTTTTGACACTTTTAGTCCCTGAATGACCCAAAAGTTTATTTTAGCACACCGAACCCCTCAAAGCCTATTTCTAAGCTATATAAAGGATATTTAAGGTATGTTTAACTTATGGTCATGTTCCAGAATGTCTGTTACAGTTCAAATTGACATACTTTCGCAGTTTGTCAAGTTTAGTCCCTGTAAGCGAATAAACTTGTTTTTGCCATACCAAAGCCTTCAAAACTTATTTCTAAGTTATGTAAAGGTTATTTAAGGTATGTTAAGCCTATTTCACTATTCCGGAGTGTTCGTTGGATTAAACTGGTTATATTTACGCATCAGAGCGCGTATAACCTTCCAGAAAGCGATTTAAAGCTTAAAATCGAACAAGAGTTGATAAGTGCAAATGATACACATATTTTTACAAATCCCAAGTATGAAATACAATATTTCATTGGTTTGGCATTTGTTTGATGGTTGAAGTGACACAGGTGTCACAGTCTCCCCTACTTTAGGAAATTTCGTCCCGAAATTTAATTTTAGAGGAAACCTGTGAAGACAGCTGTGACGATTTCGCCTTCTAATAGATCCATTGAACCCTTAAGTAATACTCTGGGCCATTTTAGAACTCTTAGCGAATTTGTTACCCTCAAAGTGAATTGCTTGTAATAGTAAAACATGGAATTTTGAACTACGGACAGAAGAACGTTTCTTATGAAAACTTATCATAGGAAACTTGTGTGTGCTTGAAATCAGAATTGGGGAGTGTAAGAATAAATGACATCGGTCAAAGTCCGAGACTTCTCCCGTATCATTATTCTTGTCACTTTAGGTCTTAACACATGACAAAACTTCTTGTGGTTTCTGTGCACTGACTTCCATAATTATGTAGGCCTCCATAATTACGTAATCCCTTGCACAGTCCGCACAGTTCATTTCATAATGTGTAGTGGAAAAATCATCTGAATAAACATGAAGCGACTTGACTAGATCACCAAAGGATCTTTTCAACTAGATCAGCGAACGATCTTTTTAACTAGATCAACGCATGATCTTCTTAACTAGACCGTCGTACGATCTTCTTGAATAGACCACTTAAGGGATCTAATTATAGAATAGTACTTTAAAATCCAAGGGACTTGACTACAACGTAGAAGTCCATTAAGGATTTAAGATAGTAACTTTGGATATCCTATTATGAATCTCTCGTATGAGATATGAAAGATTTTACGAGGATTTGGATGGATCACATACAACCACAAACATGTAAGAAAACACATAAGCACAAAAATTAGGTAACTTGATTCTTTAATTTGTTGTCTTTGAGCATGGATAATTAAAGCACATCAGGAATCCAATCCATGGATTTCATTTGGCACTTTAAGTATTTTCAAGGATCCATCTATAAAGATAGAAGGATTTTCAATAAGAGTTTGGCTTTGTTTCTTAAAAGAAACGAGTGTCTAAGATTCTTGGGGAGATCACAAGTGATCATAAAATGACAGAACCATACGAGTAGTTTGTCTTTGGGTTGACATCATAAGGTTGTATCAAACATTCACACAATTGTATCAGTTTTGCAAAAATAAAAACGATGACTTTTTATTTATATAACAACTGACTTGTCTTTAAACGTCAAAGATAACAACCAAGGGAAATAACAAAACACTAGTTGTTCATTGCCGCATCATTGTTCATGTTTGCCTCATTGATGTTAAACACTCGTCCACGTGCTGGAGGTATGTTAACAAGTCTTGGGCAATTGTTCCTGTAGTGGGTATGGTCACCACAGTTATAACATGACCCCGGAGGGAACCGTGCTTGAACAGCAGCAGGGTTTGCAGCAGCTTGATTTGCATAACGACAAACATTGATCAAATGTCCCAACCGCCCACAGTGGGTACATTTGTGACACTGCTCTTGCGCTAGATGATGACGGTTGCACTTGTTGCACAAAGGTGCAGTACCAACATAGTTTTGCCTTTTGCGAGGTTGTGCTGGTTGGTTTGGTGCAACCTGTTTGTCTTGAGCAGTTACAGCGCAGTTCTGAGAGGCTTTGCGCTTCTTCTTCTTGGATGTCTCAGCATTTTCTTCCTTTGGTTCCACATGAGCAGTCTTGTCAGATGGTCTTGGGTCCCCCTTCCGAAACAACTTTTTCTTTCTGATGTGGGATTCAGTTAGGGTGGCAGACAGTTCAATGGCTTGTCTGACAGTAGTAGGGTTACTGCCAGTAACAATATCCTGAACTAGGTCAGGAAGACCATCAGTATATTTCTCGATCGCCTTATCCACAGGAGTAACCATAGCAGGACACAACAGGCTCAATTCTTCAAAACGGTCAGTATAGGCTCGATGTTCACCACTGTCTTGCTTCAAATCATCAAACTCCCTCTCCAAAGCTCGCAATTCATGACGAGGGCAAAACTCCTTCATCATAAGAGCCCTAAGCTCAGCCCAAGTCTGTGCTAATGCAACCTCAGCACCGCGGTCTCTCATCACCCCGTTCCACCATGTGAGAGCCCTCTTCTGAAACACACTTGAAGAAAACTCGGCCTTGCGATTTTCAGGACACTGAACATGACGGAAGGTATTCTCAATGCTCTCGAACCATTGAAGAAGCCCAGTTGCTCCCTCAGAACCACTAAACTTGAGCGGTTTGGCCGAGTTGAAACTCTTGAAATTGCATGGAGCATTGTTATTGTTGATGGCTTGCATCATTTGAGCATAAAGATTTGGGAAGGCAACAGCCATTTGCTGCGCAATGATTTCCGCCAGTTCGGCATTCGCCATCTGATTATCACGTCGAGGAGGCATTCTAAAAGAGGAAACATGAAAGGAAACGAGTGAGAGAATTAGACGAAAAGAATGAGATGAAACAAATCTGATGAAAGCAAGGATGGTGGTCATTTGTTCGCATTACAAAGCAAACAAACTACACACAGTGACTAATCAAAGTAAATGGGTCAAAAATAATGTATCGCGAAGACATGCTCGCCTATAAGTGAACACTCATCCCAAGAATTCCCAGGTAAGCACAACTAGTCTCGCGTCTGATGAGATATATACGAAGTGCTTGCCTCGACAGAAAACCCAGAATACAGGCATTCACCCTTCCAGTTTGCACGTGTTCACATTATTTAAAACCCAAAACCTTGACGAGATTTTGAAAACTCAAAGGGGTTCAAAACCTTATAACAGAGGGTTCAAAACCTAGTAATCAATCATCCTAGAACAGATGATTAGTTTTCAAAGCAGTTTTGAAATTTATGTTCTTGTTGTGGTCGTCGCCTAAGGATAGGTGACGGTATTGTTTTATGACTAAACGCAAGTAAACTCGCGTTAGGGTCCTAAGAAGGTTATAGACTAGGTCAAAGCATTACTAATAACCTAATTCCCTATAACCATTGGCTCTGATACCAACTTTTCTGTCACACCCCGACCACGTAAAGCAACCAAACGTGGCGGAAACGTCGGGGAGTGTTGTAACAGAATTATTGTTTCATAACCATGGCATAAATAAATTCTGTTTTATTGAATAAATGAACTCATTGTTTTAGTACAATAAAAAAGTACAACTATGATCTTCCAAGTTTTAAAGTTGCTAAGGCACGAGTCCATCCTATATGTAGCATGTATCAATCAATCATTGCAAAGCAGTACCTGAAACATGTGTAAAAATAGGTACGTCAGCATAAAAATGCCTGTGAGATACATAGCTTTTGTGAAATAAGATTCATGACTTATGTTTAAGAAAATGTTTAGTCATAAACCTTGTAATTTGATTTGTCTTGTAAATCATTTGAAAAACGATAAGATCAGATGATATGTATAAATAAATGTAAGGTTAAATGAATAACCTTGTAAAATGAGTTTGTATATAATAAGTTGTTTGTAAAACAATGTCTTGTGAAAAGTATGTTATTTGTATAAAATGTTATATGTCTCAAATTGAAATGATTCAAATAACGCTACGACATATAATACCATACAAACACTTATATATAGGAAGTACCAGCGGCGTATCCACCATGCTTGTATCATATTACACACGCCTCGTTACTTAATCGCTTACTCAAACCAAACCAAACAATGTAAGATGTCTATGTTTAAACCAATTGCTAAACGTAATAAATAATATGTCAAAATGTTTATGTCAAGATGTAAGACATGTAGTGTATAACTAATGTCAATAATGTTTATGTGTCCAATGTAAATCATGTAATGTGTAACCAATGTGATTTGTATAAATAAATGTAAGATTAAACAAATAACCTTATAGTAGCATATTAAAAGTATACTTTGGATTTGTAAGTAACATATTAAACTATGTTTTGGTTTCATAAATAACATATCAAAATATGCTTTAGATGTGATAAATAACATATTAAACTATGTTTTGGTTTTGTAAATAACATATCAAAATATGCTTTGGATGATTAACAAAATATATGTTGGTTTTGTACAATACCACACATGAGAGTATATCAAACTATACTTTAATAGTGTGATTTGAGAATTCATTCAGACCTGGTGCATCAAAATACACCTTTGAGACTATAGAAATACCACAAAGGCAATCCGTATTTGGATGGAGCAACAAATTGGTTTCAGACATTCCATGACAACAGGAATGGGGTGTCAAATCCTATAGCGCTATATCATACTAACAATCGGTCTGGTGAACATAAAATAAGTACAATTCAACATTTTTTTTATTTTATGTTCTTTGAGAAATCAATGCTTAAATCATAGATAGTCATTTAGTTTGTCAAATGATAAGTAATAACATGTATAATCAATTATACTTTGAAATCATGAAAGTAACAGATAGGTACACATGCTTCACCCCAAAACGGTTTGAAAACGGTAAAAGAGGGGAACTATGTACTCACTTGAGAGTGCTTAGGAGTCCTTGTATATCAACCAAACAATGCTAGAGATCACGGATATCAAACGGCACCTAATATAGGTAACTATGTTAATAAACCGGACCTAAATCGGAGGATTTAGATAGAATGAGGGTTCGTAAACCAAACGAGTATAGGGACTCGTGTCATATGGTTTAACAAAGCCTACATACTAAATGAAACCTATCCTATGTGTTTTCGACCCATCGCGACCCATTAAGGTAGCTTATGCTACTTTAACGCGTTGTGCGCGCAAAAGCGCACTCGGACCGCCTAACTAGTCCTATGACAAGTGTTATATGCCTAAACATGTTACATAATCAGTTATGTGACAAACGTTTAGGTTACATATGCTTAATTACCAATTATACATGAAAAGGGTATTCTGGTAATTTACCTAAGGCATATAAACTACCTATCATACAACTACTTAAACGATGTGACCATAAGGTATAACCTTGGAAGGTTATTCCCTACACTATGGTCACCTAATGTATTTGGTCGGATCCTAATGATCGACCAAACTGGGTCGGGTTCGAAGGTATAAGTGATTTATTAGATCGCTTACCCTACGACCCTAGACAACGTGGTAATCAGTAGGCATAGTCCCAAGGGACTATAACCATCGTGATTACAATCACGTTGCGAAGTTCAAACGAACTTCGCATTGACCATAAGCTGGTCAACGCTGAAAGTCAAACAAAGTTTGACTTTCTGACTCTAAAGCAATAAAATAAGGAAAAGAACGAAAGAATACTTACGAAGGGTCCCCGAATGCTAATCTCGATTCAAAAATCTCAGGTATGAAACAAATGTTTCAACTTAGAGTTTCTCAAATCAAAATTCTTGTGATTTTAACAATGAAAGGCATGGGGTATTTATAGTAAAAGGTCCACCGTTAGGATCGTTTGTCGAATATCGTGCCTTAATCGCATCCGTACATGTGTCGGAACCTTATGGTGGTTAAAATTGATCCTTATCAACTGACTAGGCATGTGTGGATATGTGGTTGTGAATTAAACATGTGCAAACAGGCTGTTTAAAAACACTAAACCTGGTCTGGACTAGGCTAGCGCACCGTTACATTGAGAGTGTAGAGGTGCGCTAGGCCTTAGTTTGGCAGATTTACACTTTTGGTCCCTGTCATGCATTTAGCCCATTTTCGACACGTTTAAGGCCCGTTAACCCCATTTCAAAGCTCTAAAATGAAGTTAAAGTATAGGGAACTTAAAATGTGTTCAAAAATATCTCAGATGTCGGTTCGTTTAGCCGTACGGTTGCGATGTTCGGTTAATTACGACGGAATGCGCACAAGCGCGAAAAACGATCCAAATGACGCGACGAATGGATTTTTCTTATGCCAAACACTAAAATAAAATATTTTCGTGCTTACATAAATTTTTGGATGTCCGGAAGTATTCAGAACGTAAGTTATGCGCGAAAATGTAAATTTGTGCACTTTTTTGACACTTTTAGTCCCTGAATGACCCAAAAGTTTATTTTAGCACACCGAACCCCTCAAAGCCTATTTCTAAGCTATATAAAGGATATTTAAGGTATGTTTAACTTATGGTCATGTTCCAGAATGTCTGTTACAGTTCAAATTGACATACTTTCGCAGTTTGTCAAGTTTAGTCCCTGTAAGCGAATAAACTTGTTTTTGCCATACCAAAGCCTTCAAAACTTATTTCTAAGTTATGTAAAGGTTATTTAAGGTATGTTAAGCCTATTTCACTATTCCGGAGTGTTCGTTGGATTAAACTGGTTATATTTACGCATCAGAGCGCGTATAACCTTCCAGAAAGCGATTTAAAGCTTAAAATCGAACAAGAGTTGATAAGTGCAAATGATACACATATTTTTACAAATCCCAAGTATGAAATACAATATTTCATTGGTTTGGCATTTGTTTGATGGTTGAAGTGACACAGGTGTCACAGTAATGAATCCAAGACTTGATATAAGACGAAGACGACAGATGAATGCACTAACAGACTCCCTCTCAGATGTTGAAGAGTCTTAAATGTCGAGTCTTCACAATCTTCAGTCTTTATCAGTCTGAACGCTCTCTGAAATATCTCACAGTGTAAGCATCCACAAACTTTATCTCTTTCTTATCTTCAGCATCAACAGACTCCCCACGAACAATCTCTATTCGGATGTCTTCAGACTCCCCCTTTCGATATACTGGGATCGCAGTCTGGCATGTTGAAATCATACATTCCTCAGGTATCGGAACCTGGCTCTCTATCTCTTAGAAACTGCACATCTCCTGCACGCTTCTCACCAAAACATAAGTTTTTACTTAAATCAATAAGAAAAACTTACTAGAAATAGTTACACCAAGTTCAAATTAATGACCCTGATTAACTAATCTCAACTTCTTTCTTAATTCAAAATTTTTCAATTCAGCATTCAAACCCAACCCTGTTCATCTTGTTCAGCACTTGAAATTTTGAATATCAGCTCTCCAACATCAATTGTCGAAAATCTTTTTGTATTTTTCAAAATTTATGCTAAAACACACTAAAATCTTTTTGGATTTTTGAATGTAATGAAATGCAGAGAAGAAATATTTACAAACAATATTTTTGTGAGTTTGTGTAAGAGGATCATATCAGTTTCTGAGACAAATCACCAACACCGTTAAGCTTTAAACATTTTAAGCTCTAAATGATTCACGTAGATTGACGATATTGTTGTCCACTTAAGCTCAATCTAAAAACTTTCGAAATGCTTACCGATACGTTAAGGTATTTTAATTTTGCACTAAATTCTTATGGACCCCACGATCTCAGCATATCCCCTCATCATGTAATACACTGACTCAAGTAATGCCTTTAAAATTTTATCAACTGTGATTTGTGCGAAAACAAAGCAGAATGTTTAAACATTAACAATCAGGTCGATACTTCTGTATACGCAGAGAAAGTCCAATGTTTAAACAAAATAAGAAAAATAAAACAAGTTGAAGTTGTTTAGGCTTTAACCACCAGTTCGATACTCACGTATACGTAGAGGAATTCTAAAGCTTAAACGAAACACCAAAGAAAATAAAGCAGAATGTTTAGGCAATAACATCCAGGTCGATACTCACGTATACGCAGAGGATGTCCAATGCTTAAACAAAATTAACAAATAAAACAAGTTTAAATCTTTGCAAAATAAAATGCACAATCACAGCGACTTTTTAGCAAAGTTGTGAAAGTTCACAAACTTAACCAGTTTTATGTCTTTCGACAATCAGTGATTACCGAGCAGGAATACAATCAAGAAGGACAAAACTAAGTACTATGCTTTTGACCATGTTTCCCACTATAACTATGCTTTTTCATTTAAGTTTGTATCGTTATCGCAAATCTACTAGTCTAGCTGAGCCTACCGTCACATCTTTAGTAAGATCGTTTATCACATTTTATCTCTCCATTTCTTTAGCATGCTGTGACAATCTCACTGATCTACTATCATTTCCTCTTTTTACAACAAAACTCATTTTTTAAATTTTTCAATGTTTTTGACATTTTCAAATTTTCTAATTTTTTTTTAAATTTTTACTCCCCCTAAAATCAAAATATGTTTCAATTTTGATTTTCTGGAAAATATGAAAAACAAGTTGTACAATAAATGTGACAACATGATGAGAATTACTTCAATTCTCCATTTGCTTGGCTTGAACAATCAGAACTCCCCCTGACAACAAAACATTTTCCCATTGTGATTTCAAAACACTTAAGTTTGTTTTAATAAAAATGGTTTTTCCGGAAAATTAGTTTTGTAAGTCATTTCTCAAACATGGGGTTTCATCACCTTGTTCTTTCAACCACTTGTAAAAACTAACATTTATCGATTTTCTCAACACAATCACTTGTAGAAAATCAAGTACAATTTAATGTCCCTGATTTACCACTTTTAAATCGAAATCACTTTCGTGAATTTCTCAAGAAATGTGTCGATTCATGTTCCACTCTTACCAACCTGGGAACTCCGGCAAGTCAGGTTTTTCATTTAAACAGATTCACCCAAGCCTGACGGTCCTTGGGTGATTTTGAATTCTTGTTCAACAATGGTGGAAAATTTGTATCATCCATTGTTAGACCAGAATTCTCATTTTTTACCTCAACACATGGCTCTTCTGGTTTTACCATACCAGATTCATTGCCTGAATGTGGCTTGTCTGACTTTGATGAGCCAGATTCATCGCCGACATGTGGCTCCTTTGTTTCCGAAGAAACAGATTCATTGCCACCGACTTTCTTCTTCTTCTTTCCCTCTTTCGTCCTCAGATTTGTATCTGATGAATGATTTTTGCTTGATTTGTTGTTCTTTGGTGAGCAAGACGATTTATCAGAACTTTTATCTGTTTTACCAGTTGTATCCGAGGACAAAATCCTTTCGAGATATTCTCTCGCTTTCTTCCTCTTCTTTCTCAGTCTGTCTTTCTGCCCTTGTGAAAGCTTTACTTTCTTTTCTAGAACTTTCTGTTCTTGAACTTTAGGTTCTTGAACTTTCTGTTCTTTGGGCTTTGCTTTGACATTGACTGGTTTCTTTGCCATTTTCTGAAATTCAGCCCTCGATCTTCCCTTTGATCTGATTGGGCAATCTCTGGCAATGTGACCTTTGATTTGGCAATTATAGCATCTTCTCGTCTCATAACTCCAATTCTGGCAGTTAACAACAATGTGTCCTTGAACACCACAAGTGTAACACACTCTGTTATCGTACCAATCACCATTTTTAGTCCAAACATTTAGATCAAAGCACTGTTTGGCTTGGTGATAATCTTTCCTCCTCTTGTTTGCTGGATTTGGCTTTTGAGCACTGTGATCCAACCTGCACCACTCATTACCAACAATTTTTGAATTTTCAATTTTTACTTTTTGTAATTTTTGATTGCGATTGGATGATTGATCTGATGAACTTTTATTTTCTTTTTGAACATTTTTCAAAATTTTCTCTTTTTGTTTTTATTCCACTTTCTTCTTCAAAGGTTTTTGCTTAGAGCATTCTCCCTTTTCAGTTGATTGTGAAACAGTTTCTTGAAATTTTTCTTTTAATTTCAAAAACAAATTCTTTTTTTCAATTTTTTCATTTTCATCATCAGATTTTTCATCGCAATCTTCAACTATGACTTTATCATAGTTTGTGACATCGTCACTTATTGGAACTGAATTAATAGGTTTTGGACAGAGAATAGCTGAAGTATTCACAAACACCTTCAACTTTTCTTCCCATTCCTTGATTTTCTTTTGAGCACACTCTACTTCCTTTTCAAGTCGAATAATCTTTTCAAGATGAGAATTGATTGCAATTTGTTTTTCAAGATTTTTTTTACCAAACAAATCTCTCTCATCTTCTAAAATTTTTATTTGACTTTGAAAATCTTTCTCAATTTTTACTTTTTCATTTTCTAAATTTTGTATTTGATTTTTCAAAACATTTTCTGATTTTTTAAGATTTTTGTTTTCTAATGACAAACTCTCAACCTCCTTCAAGAGTTTGTCATTTTCAGATGTCAACTTCTCACAATTTTTCAACAAAACAAGAATCTGTTTATCATCAGCTTTTGTCTCAACCTTTAAAGCTGAACTACTTTCAACCTATTTCTTTTCCTCATGAACACTTTCATCCTTACTCTCTTTTTCTGATGAATGATCAAAGATAGGTGCGTCTTCTGCAACCTCTTTCTTTAACTCTGGTTCAGGATTCACAGATACAGGTTTTTCAGATTCTACTTTCTCAACCTTGACAGCTGGAATTTGTTCATCCTGCCTTTTCACACTAGGTTTGATTTGCTTTTCTGTTGTTGCTGCTTTTACTTCGTTCTCAGCTCTGATCTCTTCTTTAACAATAACTGCCTTTTGATTCTTTCTTTTTGCATCTTGTTTTTCTTTCAATTTTTCAATTTTATCGGCATAAAATAACTTTCCACTACGTTGATCAGATGGAAGTTGTTGTTTAAGATTTTCAAGTCTTTGGATTTCTTCTTCGTACTTGTCACCCTCTTCATCAGACGAATGATAAAAAACCGGAACTTTTTCAACAACTTCTTTTGCTGAGACTGTTTCTCCTTCTTGCTTTATCAAAATATACTGCTGAGATTCATAATTCATATATCCAAATAATTCTTCAAAATCCATGTTTCGATGTCAAATGTTCACTTTAAATGTTGATTGGGCCGAGAATGTGTATGAATCACGTGATAACTTGGGCTGCTCAAAATTTGTTCAAACAATCGGATACACTAAGCCGACAACGATTTGTTATATCAAACTATGATTGGGCCACCTTTATCACTCACTTGATTGGACCGCTTAGTTTAATGTAAATCCACTAAACCGACAAATTCACTTTTAGGATCTGATTGTAAATTCACTAAACCAAAATATGATTGGGCCTTCACGTTGAACAATATCTCATTGGGCCTTTACTGGACATTCACATGGATTGATGATATGTTGCATGTAATGACCGACAAACAGTATCATTCAACTCAAATTGATTCTTCACATGCAATTAATAAATGTCCAACAAATCTGATCACCCCTCAATTCACATATTCACATGATCTCTTTTCTCAACAATTGACAACCTCGTAAAATGTTTCACACAACTCGATGTACACACTCAAGCGAAACAGTGATTCAAGCGGTTGTCATTTTCAAGCGGTCGGCGTTTTCAAGCGAGACCAACACGTATATTCAAGCGAAAGGTCTATTTCAAGCGAGACCAACACATATATTCAAGCGAAAGGTCTATGACATCAGCATTTCAAACAACTTTTCAAGCGAAAGTATGATTTTAACCAGTTTTAAGTCGATTTTAAAGCTGAAACTTTACAGGATTTGTTTAAGTATGATTATGCACAATATGTGAAAGTTTGAGTCGTTTTTATCCGTGAAAAATTTTTAAATTTAAAAAAGAATGGTGTAGAAATCAGAAAAAGTGACGAAAATTGGTTGTTTTTGAAAGATCTCTTCCTTCTGAGCTCTGATACCACTTGTAGGATCGGATTGTGACCTGAATGAGTCGTTCGGAAGAGCTCAAATCTGTTTCAGAGGCGGAAACAAAGAAACGGATGTGAAAACAACTTGGTTATCACTTTAAACACTGATTTGATTGATATAATAGCAATTACAATCAGTCTTCACACCGGCAGCACCTCGGTATGGAATCTGAAAATCGTTACAAATGGATAGACAACAACCCTATTTATACTAGTCCTAGGTTCGCTTGAAGCCTGACATACATGTTCAAGCGAAACCCCCAATTACACTTCAAGCGAAACATACAAATCTGTTTCAAGCGAAACTTCTATTTTGTCTTCAAGCGAATCCTCAAATCTGATTTGTGTGAATGTTGTAGACATGATGTAATAGATGATGTCACATATATGATGTCATCATCAAGAATGATGACATCACTCCAATTCAGATCTGTAATGAATCCAAGACTCGATATAAGACGAAGATGACAGATGAATGCACTAACACCCGCTCGTCTAATAGACCCTAGCACATTGTAGGTAGTCGTGTTTGCTGACGAGATTTGAGTTACGAGTACCGAAGACGCAAAACAGTGAGTTCATGCTCCCCCTTTTCTCTTAATTGTTTTTGGTTTTATAACTCTCGGGGGTGGAATACATGTACGAATGCTTAAACGGTATGAAATGCCTATGAAATACTAGATCATGTGAGCATAGACTTAATATTGAAATGCCATTAATACTTAATTAGAGACGAGGGTTAGATCTAACGGGTACGGCCGAACCCCACTCATGGTCACAACTAGTACCAAGTAGTGCTTCGGAGTCCCAGTCGAGGTTAATCGACACGGTCGAGGGTAATCGACACAGTCGAGGGTAATCGACATAGTAAAGGGAAATTGACACAGTCGAGGTTAATCGACACAGTCGAGGAAAATCGAAAAGGGTATAAGCTTACTCATTTTGAGTGCTCCCTATGTCCTCACATGCCTTAAAGTCCTTGTAAAACATTCATGTTCATACACGCTTTTCATACCTGTTTACAAAGGAGTCTCTCAAAGATTTACAAGATTACAGTACTCACACAAAACGCATGAACTCGCTCAACTTTTGTTGATGTTTTCCAAAATTACATGTATTTCAGGTAACAGGATGGATCTTGGGCGTGGGTGTCGTAACTAGAAGTAGATTTCAAGTTTAGATGTCATCCACTTTTGTTGGTTTGTAACCTAGTCGAAGGTTGTGTTTTAAAAACTTGAATAACCGGTATTTGTAATACTCAAATTTTATGAATGGATGAACATCGTTTTGAATCATGTAGTTGTTTATTACGATTGAATGCAGTGATATTAAACCAGTCACACATCATACGCTTCCGCAAAAGTCAGGGTGTGACAGTTTGGTATCAGAGCTTCGATTGTAGTGAACTAGGATTCCTTCTCGAGTCTAGACTACAATCACTAGAGTTCTCTCACAAAAAACATTTTACAAAAAGGTTTTTCATTGCATTCACGAAAGCGTCAAGATCCACGAGTCAAACATTTTTTTTCAAAGAAGAGACAAGGCAAGGACATTAGTAGGGAATACCCTCAAGATAAGGTGCCAACTTAGGCATAGTCTACACGAGTTAGACTTGCCAAAGACAAAATGACCCCCCCCAAAAGATAAACGAGAGTTATACATGATATGATGCATCGAAATGCCTGTTTATGCTAAGTAACATATTTGTTTACTGCTATATACATATGAATAAGTGTACGGAATGATTATTGACGTGAATAAGATACTTTCGACTCCTATTATTATTCTTACTCTCACGATGAAGCTATCGACCTCGCATTCATTGCAAAACTCACGACTGGAGTGATTATCAAACAAAATTCTGAGCTTGCTTCCGTAGGAGATGGCTGCTCTTCCCTCTCGATCGTGAAGGTGCCTGACTACGGTAGTGACGGCGAGGCAGAGGCGGCAATCTTGAACAACTTCTAATCAGCAGGACGAGATCCCTGCGACTTTTGTGAAGCGAGATTGACGACATACTTGACCAGAAAAGGAAGATGAAGTAATCATCTTGAAGGTGCCCCTCCAACTACCAGGAATTCTCCTTATTCCTATTTCGTTTAATCATCGTGCCTATACGCGCGTAACGATAACGAGTGTTAGCGCGTGGACCACAGCAATGGTCCTTTCCATGACAGAGGTATGAGGACAGTAGTGTCCCCTCTTTGATTGGTCATCTGCTTGGACGAGGGAAAATTGGGGTGACCGTGCAAGACAATTTATTATTACGGGGGCCCACGTAATAACGACTTGTAGTGCATGGAAATCCTGGTGGACTCTGCGGGTCGAGCTAAGGATCACCACACAAAAATAATCTATAGGTGTTCACACCTTCATCTGTTAGAACAATACATAGACCATTGTTTTAACACTTTATAAAGTAGGAAACCTGTATTTGCCTACTTCATGCCTGGCACTTCTACTCGTGTACGAGACGTTTGAGAACCGATATTTAAGCAAGTAAAGATGGATAACATTCGAAAAGATTCAGTGACGTTACACCCTCTATCACCCCTACATGAACAACCCCATCTCTGGGAAAATATACACATCAGTAAATCTAAAGACCTAAGGAAACCAATGTAGCAGGAAATAACTAAAACTTGTATGACCAAGGCGATGTAGCCTCGAGTTCATTTTTCCCATTACAAACAATAAGCCAAGTTGGCAAGCCTATCTGAAGGCTCAGTAATTGTTTCCTCACTCATACATTGTCGATTATATATACATGTGAAATTGGGTGATTACATGATGGCTTATGCTGCTATATGCCTCATAGACAATTATGGAATGTTGTCTAACCTACTTCATACCATTTTGACAGAAGAGAATGCCGCCCAGACGAGACACAGACACAAGTATGTTACCAAGGACAGAAGCTGAGCCGCAAGAACGCATCTCACAGGCAATTGCACGACATGAAGCCCTCCGCTCTGAGCACAGCGGTGGCACTACCGGAAATAACCCTCCAACTGGCTGCACCTATAAACAATTCCTGGACTGCAAGCCATTGAATTTTGATGGCACAGGAGGTGCCGTTGCATTTGTTCGTTGGGCAGAAAAGACTGACCCCGTTCTAAGAATGAGTAACTATACACCCCAGCAGAGTGTTACCTTTATCTCAGGGTTGTTTTTGGATGGCGCACTCTCCTGGTGGAACCTTCAGGTTCAGACCCTTGGTGCAGATGCTGCTTATGCACTGAGCTGGGATGAGCTCAAGGAAATGATGGAAAAGAAATACTGTTCTAGGGCCGAAATCCAGAAGCTTGAGGTGGAGTTCTGGAATTTGAAAATGGACGGGCCGAAGATTCCTGAATATGTCCTGCGATTTCACGACTTGTCTAGGGTCGTCTCCTACTTAGTCAAGCCAGAATTCAAGAGGGTTGAGCGATTCATTTGGGGACTTGCACCTCAGATCAGGAGCATGGTTACTACCTCAAAACCCTCGACCATCACAGAGGCTATCGATTTGAGTGTCACTCTTACCGAAGAAGCTCTACGCATGGGGAAATTTTCGGAATCTGAGGATAACAAGAAAGAGACTCATGTGGAGTCATCAGGCAACAAGAAAAGGAAGTCTTCAAACCTAAAGATAGGCACCCAAGTCAGCTATGGAAGCTCTAAAGCAAACAAAAGAAAGGAAGTGAACTCGCCGCGTGGCAAGAAAGCTGATGGAGCCACTAATAAGGCGGGTGGTAAAGTTTACTCGGGGACTAAACCGAGGTGCGGGGAATGCAATTTTCACCATGAAGGTTGATGTCTGAGGCCTAAGTGCGGAAAGTGTGGGAAAGAAGGACACAACAAGGATGCCTGTTGGGCGAAGGATCCAGACAAAAGAAATAATGGTAGAGTAACAGGTTGCTACAGATGTGTTGAAGCAGGGCACTTTAGGAAAGATTGCCCTAGGAAGATACAAGCAAGGAAGGGTTTTCACGATCGAAGCTCGTGAAGCACGCCAGGATCCAGATGCGGTTACGGGTACGTTCCTTATTAACCAACCTTATGCATCTATTTTTGATTAATACTGGCATCAACTTTAACCTTGCATGCTTAGAACTTAAGAAACTGCTTGGCCTAAGTTTCAAGTAGAATAGACATCCCGTATTCTTTAGAAATGGGCATATAGAAGGCTAGTTTAAGCAGACGAAACAATTAAGGATCGTATTTTGGGGACTCAGAAGGCCGGAACCTTCTGTTACCATTGAATTGGGAAGTTATGATAGTCAGCATGGATTTGAAATCCAAGTATAGAGCTGAAGTCGTTCGATATAAGGAAAATCAGTCGCATGCCTCTTGCGAATGATGAAACATTTATAGTACACAACCTTCCTGCAATAGGAGCAAGGGTGCTAGACCCCACAAGGCAGCGAATCTGCGACATCTCTCATTGGTCGAAGAGACACAGAAGCGCCTCCAAGTAGACTGCGGAGCCTGAGAACATCCCCGTGACGGAAGAAGTTCCAGAAGCCTTTTCTAAAGACTTGCCAAGAATACCTCCACAGCAACAAGAGGAGTTTAGGATGAACCTCGTGCCAGGAGCAGCACCAGTGCCGAATGACGCCTTACCGACTAGCTTCGTCCGCAAAGTGTGAGCCTCCCGTATAACTGCAAGAGCTACTAGACAGAGGAAATTAAGGACATGACACCCTTAGTTAAGGACACAAGGAGAAAGTTGACAGTTTCCACTTTGCATAAATTCCAGAGAATTGAATATCAAGGATTGGTATCCTTTGCCAAGGATTGATGACATAAACAGACAAATCGTAAGGTTCTAGTTACCACTCGAAGATTGACTTGAGGACAGAATGTCCTCAACTGTGAATACAAGAAGGAAATATCCCTAAAACGACCTTTAGGACTCGCTTCGAGCATTACGAGTTCCTTGTCGTACCATTTGGCTTAACATATCACACCCCGACCGTGTTAAAACATCAAAACCGCGGCGGAAACATCGGGGAGTGTTGTAACAGAATTATCGTTTCACAACCATGGTAATTAAAAGTTTCGTTTTATTGATTTATTAAGTAATGTACATTGTCTTTAGCCAAACAAACAAATTAAACATCGTCTATTATCATTATTAAGTCACTAAGGCCTCATCCAGATCCTATGTGACTCATGCATCCTAGCAATCGACATCAAGCATTACCACCTGAAACATATGTAAAAACAAAGTCAGCAAAGAAATGCTGGCGAGCACATAGGTTTTGTGAGAGTTTCAGATTCATGGCTCGTTTGTATGTTGCAGTACCTTATTAGACTACAAGAGTCAAAAGTACAAACCTCGTTTTGAAAAATGTATTGCAACATAATTAACCAACTCAAATTAAGATGGTTATAGTTTATAAAATCTCGCAGCCATGATTCTTAACCCCAAAACATTTGTTTTAGTAAACCAATTCGTAAAACATCTCGTATAAACTCGTTAATAAAACTCGTATGGTTTATATCATTTCGAAAACCTCGTTGTGTGACATCGTTTCAAAATCGTTTCCCAAGTGAACTAAATAATGACATGAAATGTAATATGATAAAAGCACTTATATATAAGATGTAACAGCGGCGTATCTAACATGCTTTTATCATGCTACACCCATCCCATTATCTAATCACTACCCAAAACCAATCGTTTAATCGAATCGTCTATCTCGTTTAAGTCGTTTCAAATCGTTTAACTCGTTTCCAAATCGTATTCGTTTTAATTGTGAAACTACTTTTGGTCGTCTCGCTAATAACATTCAAACCTTCGTGACTCGACTATCTTGTTTCTCGTATTAACAAACCACCAAAGGGTATGTTAACAATCATCAGATTCGGTCGTTACCTACATAACCCCCACAAATAACCATGGGTGTAGTCTGATAACGGGATTTGTCAGATCCTATGGTACCATAACCTAATACTGGTCGGCTCGGCCAAAGCTAATGAATGTCATTCGTTATGTAATTACAACCAACAAGTTCGTTCACATTATCGAAATCGTTATTAGTTTAATATAAACCATCTTAATCGTTTTTGAAACCATCGTTTAAATATCGAAATCGTTTTAATTCATATGAATCACCCCAAAACAATTGAAAACAGTAAAATAGGGGAACTATGTACTCACTTTGAATAGAAGTGTAACACCTGTGTCATTTCAACCATCAAACAAATGCCCAACCAATGAAATATTGTATTTCATACTTGGGATTTGTAAAAATATGTGTATTGTTTACACATATCAATTCTTGTTCGATTTCAAACTCTATATCGCTTTCTGGAAGGTTATACGCGCACTAATGCGTAAATATAACCAGTTTAATGCAACAAACACTCCGGAATAGTGACATATACTTAACATACCATAAATATCCTTTACATAGCTTAGAAATAGGCTTTGAGGGGTTCGGTGTGCTAAAATAAACTTTTGGGTCATTCAGGGACTAAAAGTGTCAAAAAGTGCACAAGTTTGCATTTTCGCGCATAACTTACGTTCTGAATACATCCGGACATCCAAAAATTTATGTAAGCACTATAATATTTTATTTTAGTGTTCGCCATAAGAAAAATCCATTCGTCACGTCATTTGGATCGTTTTTCGCGCTTATGCGCATTCCGTCGTAATTAAGCGAACATCGCGTTCGTACGACCAAACGAACCATCACCCGGCATATTTTTGAGCATGTTTCATGTCCACAATGTTTAGGCATCATTTTAGGGCCTTAAAGTTGGCTTTACGGGCCTTGGAAGTGCCGGAAATGGGCTTAAACACGTGCAGGGACTGAAACTGTAATTTCTGAAACTTGTTTGCTGATCAGAAGCCTCAGGCGGCCCGCCTGAGTTTTCCTTGATCCTGAAGCGGGCCGCGTCTGCATGTCTGATCAGATAATATCGAACAGTCAGCACGATCCAGCTGTTTTAACCACAACCACATCTTTCCCACTTGCATTTTCAGCTGATAAGGATGGTTTTAAGCCACCACAACTTTCCGACACTTGTACGGTTACGATTAAGGCACGATTTTCGACAAACGATCTTAACGGTTACCCGAAAACTATAAATACCCCACCCCCATTGCTTCTAAACCCACAAGAATCTGATCTAAGTGACTCTAAGTTGGAACCATTGTTTCATACCTGAGTTATTGTGATCTAGATTAGCATTCGGGGACCCTTCGTAAGTATTCTTTCGTTCTTTTCCTTATTTTACTGCTTTTCGAGTCCGAAAGTCAAACTTTGTTTGACTTTCAGCGTTGACCAGTAATGGTCAATGCGAAGTTCGTTTGAACTTCGCAACGTAAATGTAATCACGTTGGTCATAGTCCCTTGGGACTATGCCCACTGATTACCACGTTGTCTAGGGTCGTAGGGTAGGCGATCTGATAAATCGCCTATACCTTCGAACCCGACCCAGTTTGGTCGATCATTAGGATCCGACCAAATACATTAGGTGACCATAGTATAGGGCATAACCTTCCGAGGTTATACCTTATGGTCACATCGTTTAAGTAGTTGTATGATAGGTAGTTTATATGCCTTAGGTAAATTACCAGAATACCCTTTTCATGTATAATTGGTAATTAAGCATATGTAACCTAAACTTTTGTCACATAACTGATTATGTAAAATGTTTAGGCATATAACACTTGTCATAAGGCTAGTTAGGCGGTCCGAACGCGTTACACGCGCACGGCGCGTTAAAGTAGCATAAGCTTCCTAAACGGGTCGTAATGGGTCGTAAACAATTATGTTAGGTTTCATTTAGTATGTAGGCTTTGTTAAACCAAATGACACGAGTCTCTACACTCGTTTGGTTTACGAAACCTCATTCTATCCGATCTTCCGATGTAGGTCCGGTTTATTAACATAGTTACCTATATTAGGTGCCGTTTGATATCCGCGATCTCTAGCATTGTTTGGTTGTTATTCAAGGACTACTGAGCAATCCCAAGTGAGTACATAGACCCCTCTTTTACTGTTTTCCAAACTGTTTTGGGGTGGAACACATGTGCCTACTTGTTACTTTCATGCTTTCATGTTTTCACATCATATACATGCTATGTTCGTTAGTACATTATAGTACATGATTTAATTACATTTCATGCTAGGTGTGCCCATTGTGTGCATTACTTAGTACATCGTTCTACATTACATTTCATACTACGTATGTCCATTGTGTGCATACTTAGTACATTGTTTTACATTGCTTTTCTGTTGCACATGCTTATCCAGCATATGAACACATTATACCACATATTGAACCGTTGTAAACATTTGACTATGTGAACCGTTGTAATCATTTGACTATGTGATCCGTTGATATCTGTGAACCGTTTGTATCTGTGAACCGTTTGTATCTATGAACCGTTTGTATCTGTGAACCGTTTGTATCTGTGAACCGTTTGTATCTCTGAACCGTTTGTATCTGTGAACCGTTTGTATCTGTGAACCGTTTGTATCTGTGAACTGTTTGTATCTGTGAACCGTTTGTATCTGTGAACCGTGTGAACCGTATTTGACTATACATGAACATTTCTACACTTGTTAAACATTTCATCTTGATAGTTTGGTTTGAGTAAGTGATTAAGTAACGAGGCGTGTGTAATATGATACAAGCATGGTGGATACGCCGCTGGTACTTCCTATATATAAGTGTTTGTATGGTATTACATATCGTAGCGTTATTTGAATCATTTCAGTTTGAGACATATAACATTTTATACAAATAACATACTTTTCACAAGACATTGTTTTACAAACAACTTATCTTATACAAACTCAGTTACATGGTTATTCATTTAACAATACATTATTCTTTTATCTATACATATCATCTGGACTTATTGATTTTCAAATGATTTACAAGACAAAGCAAATTACAAGGTTCATGACTAAACATTTTCTCAAACATAAGTCATGAATCCTATTTTCACAAAACCTATGTATCTCACAGGCATTTTTATGCTGACGTACCTATTTTCACATGTGTTTTTCAGGAGCTGTTGCATAAGATGATCAAGATACACATAGGCAGACTTGGGCTTTAGTGACAATAAAAGATGCAAGACTAGTTAATTATGTTGTATTTCTTTGTTTGTTAAGACATTGTAACACTTTTAATCAATAAAACGAAACTTCAATTGCCATGGATTTGAAACAATTAATTCTGTTACAACACTCCCCGACATTTCCGCCACGTTTTGTATGTTCTACGTGGTCGGGGTGTGACAGAAAAGATGGTATCAGAGCCAATGGTTATAGGGAATTAGGTTATTAGTAATGCTTTGACCTAGTCTATAACTTTCTTAGGACCCTAATGCGAGTTTACTTGCGTTTAGTCATAAAACAATACCGTCACCTATCCTTAGGCGACTACCCCAACAAGAACATAATTTTCGAAACCGCTTTGAAAACTAATCATCTGTTCTAGGATGATTGATTACAAGGTTTTGAACCCTCTATTGTAAAGTTTTGAACCCTCTGTTATATGGTTTTGAACCCCTTTGAATTTTCAAAAATCTCGTCAAGGTTTTGGGTTTTAAATAATGTGAACACGTGCAAACTGGAAGGGTGAATGCCTGTATTCTGAGTTTTCTGTCTAGGCAAGCACTTCGTATACATCTCAACCAGACGCGAGACCAGTTGTGCTTACCTGGGAATTCTTGGGATGAGTGTTCACTTATAGGCGAGCATGTCTTCGCGATACATTATTTTTGACCTATTTACTTTGATTATTCACCGAGGTCGTTTGTTGCTTTGAAGTAACAAACAAATGACCACTACCCTTGCTTTCATCGGATTTGTTCATCTCATTCTTTTCATCTAATTCTCTCACTCGTTTCTTTTCATGTTTCCTCTTTTAGAATGCCTCCTCGACGCGAGAACCAAATAGCGACTGCCGAGCTGGCAGAAATCATTGCGCAACAAATGGCTGCTCAATTCCCAAACCTCTTTGCTCAATGGAATCAAGCCAACAACAACAACAATGGTGTATGCAATTTCAAGAGTTTTAACTCGGCGAAACCACTCAAGTTTAGTGGTTCTGAGGGAGCAACTGGGCTTCTTCAATGGTTCGAGAGCATTGAGAATACTTTCCGCCACGTACAGTGTCCTGACAATCGCAAGGTCGAGTTTGCTTCGAGTGTGTTCCAGAAGAGAGCCCTTACGTGGTGGAACGGGATTATGAGAGATCGTGGTGCAGAGGTTGCTCTAGCACAGACATGGGCTGAACTTAGGGCCCTTATGATGAAGGAATTCTGTCCTCGACACGAGATCAGGGCTTTGGAAAGGGAATTCGACAATCTGGAGCAAGACAGCGGTGAGCATAGAGCCTACACGGACCGTTACGAGGAGTTGAGTCTGTTATGCCCAAACATGGTCACGCCTTTGGATAAGGCAATCGAAAAGTACATTGATGGCCTCCCTGACTCAATACAAGACATTTTGACTGGTAGCAACCCTACTACAGTTAGACAGGCCATTGAGCTATCTGCAACCTTGACTGAATCAAAGATCAGGAAAGGTAAACTTTTCCGGAAAGGTGACAAGAAGCTGGTCGATGAATCAAAACCAATCGAGGAATCAAAGACCATGGATGAACAGACTGGATCCCCTAAGAGGCCAAAGAAGCGAAAGGCTTCTCAGAACTACGCTGTGGTCGCTCACAATGATCAAGCCGTCCTCAACCAACCAGCTCAACCCCCTGCCAGGAAACCCTACAATGGAACTGCACCTTTGTGCAACCAATGTGGCCTACATCATCATGCTGGGGTGAAGTGCCGCACATGCCAAGTTTGCGGACTTATAGGTCATACAGCTAGGGTTTGCCCAACCGCAGCTGCACCAAATCAAGCTGGCAACTATCCTGCTCAAGCTCGTTTTCCACCGGGATCTTGCTACAACTGTGGCGAGATGGGCCATTTTCGTAGGAATTGCCCAAGGCTTGCTAATGCAAATCCAGCGCAGGGATGAGCATTTGATCAACCAGAAGACAACATCGTTTAGAAATAATCACGTCTTATGTATTATTTTCTTTTGTTGTCAAGATCCAAGAAACAGTTGTTATCGTTGTTTATAAATAAATCTTTTATTTACATTGCAATGTATTTATGTGATTGTATATATAAACAACAAATCCCCTACAATACCGACAATCAAGGAACCGCATTCCTTGAAGAACAGACTACTTCCAAATTTCTTCCGTTGTATGATCTCTTGCGTTTTCCGCGAAAATCCTAAGTACCCGTTCCTTCCAAGAGAAACGAAGTACGAGGTGCCAAGTTAATTGCAATCAATAACAAGATAATAACAATTAAACAACTATGTGATTATGTGCTTATGAACATTACAAGACAAACTGTGCGGACTATGCAAGGAATTACGTAATTATGGATGCATACATAATTATGGAATTTAGTGCACAGAAACCACAGCGAGCTTTGTCATGTACCTAGAAGTTAACTCTAATTCATTTCCAATTCTGATGAAGTATCCGTTGAGGAAAAATGAACTAGCTATTCATTTTTCACTTCTGAAGAATATCCGTTGAGGAAATGAATATCCGTTTATCCTTCATTTCCAATTCTGAAGAATACCCGTTGAGGAAAATGACTCCGTTTGTGCATTTTCGTTCTGAAGAGTACCCGTCGAGGGAAATGAATATCCGTTTATTTAATCCTTCATTTCCGAACCTGAGGAAGCAACCGTTGAAAATGACTCCGTTTGTTCATTTTCGTTTCTGAAGATTATCCGTTGAGGAAATGAATATCCGTTGTTTAATCCTTCATTTCCGAACCTGAGGAAACAACCGTTGAAAATGACTCCATTAGTTCATTTTCGTTTCTAAAGATTTTCCGTTGAGGAAATGAATATCCGTTTGTCTACCATTTTCATTTCCGTTTCTGAGGAAACAACCGTTGAAAATGACTCCGTTAGTTCATTTTCGTTTCTGAAGATTTGTCCGTTGAGGAAATGAATATCCGTTTGTCTATCATTTTCATTTCCGTTTCTAAGGAAGCATCTGTTGAAAATGACTCCGTTTGTTCATTTTCGTTTCTGAAGATTTTCCGTTAAGGAAATGAATCCCCGTTTGTTTATTCCTTCATTTCCGCTTCTGAAGAATACTCATTGAGGAAAATGACTCCGTTTTTTTTTTTCATTTTCGTTCTGAAGAATGTCCGTTAAGGAAATGACAGGATTATGCTTTACATATCTCTGGTGGTTATCTGACACAAAGTCACAAATAGACTCCTACGAATTAATTTCGGGACGAAATTTCCTAAAGTAGGGGAGACTGTAACACCTGTGTCATTTCAACCATCAAACAAATGCCCAACCAATGAAATATTGTATTTCATACTTGGGATTTGTAAAAATATGTGTATTGTTTACACATATCAATTCTTGTTCGATTTCAAACTCTATATCGCTTTCTGGAAGGTTATACGCGCACTAATGCGTAAATATAACCAGTTTAATGCAACAAACACTCCGGAATAGTGACATATACTTAACATACCATAAATATCCTTTACATAGCTTAGAAATAGGCTTTGAGGGGTTCGGTGTGCTAAAATAAACTTTTGGGTCATTCAGGGACTAAAAGTGTCAAAAAGTGCACAAGTTTGCATTTTCGCGCATAACTTACGTTCTGAATACATCCGGACATCCAAAAATTTATGTAAGCACTATAATATTTTATTTTAGTGTTCGCCATAAGAAAAATCCATTCGTCACGTCATTTGGATCGTTTTTCGCGCTTATGCGCATTCCGTCGTAATTAAGCGAACATCGCGTTCGTACGACCAAACGAACCATCACCCGGCATATTTTTGAGCATGTTTCATGTCCACAATGTTTAGGCATCATTTTAGGGCCTTAAAGTTGGCTTTACGGGCCTTGGAAGTGCCGGAAATGGGCTTAAACACGTGCAGGGACTGAAACTGTAATTTCTGAAACTTGTTTGCTGATCAGAAGCCTCAGGCGGCCCGCCTGAGTTTTCCTTGATCCTGAAGCGGGCCGCGTCCGCATGTCTGATCAGATAATATCGAACAGTCAGCACGATCCAGCTGTTTTAACCACAACCACATCTTTCCCACTTGCATTTTCAGCTGATAAGGATGGTTTTAAGCCACCACAACTTTCCGACACTTGTACGGTTACGATTAAGGCACGATATTCGACAAACGATCTTAACGGTTACCCGAAAACTATAAATACCCCACCCCCATTGCTTCTAAACCCACAAGAATCTGATCTAAGTGACTCTAAGTTGGAACCATTGTTTCATACCTGAGTTATTGTGATCTAGATTAGCATTCGGGGACCCTTCGTAAGTATTCTTTCGTTCTTTTCCTTATTTTACTGCTTTTCGAGTCCGAAAGTCAAACTTTGTTTGACTTTCAGCGTTGACCAGTAATGGTCAACGCGAAGTTCGTTTGAACTTCGCAACGTAAGTGTAATCACGTTGGTCATAGTCCCTTGGGACTATGCCCACTGATTACCACGTTGTCTAGGGTCGTAGGGTAGGCGATCTGATAAATCGCCTATACCTTCGAACCCGACCCAGTTTGGTCGATCATTAGGATCCGACCAAATACATTAGGTGACCATAGTATAGGGCATAACCTTCCGAGGTTATACCTTATGGTCACATCGTTTAAGTAGTTGTATGATAGGTAGTTTATATGCCTTAGGTAAATTACCAGAATACCCTTTTCATGTATAATTGGTAATTAAGCATATGTAACCTAAACTTTTGTCACATAACTGATTATGTAAAATGTTTAGGCATATAACACTTGTCATAAGGCTAGTTAGGCGGTCCGAACGCGTTACACGCGCACGACGCGTTAAAGTAGCATAAGCTTCCTAAACGGGTCGTAATGGGTCGTAAACAATTATGTTAGGTTTCATTTAGTATGTAGGCTTTGTTAAACCAAATGACACGAGTCTCTACACACGTTTGGTTTACGAAACCTCATTCTATCCGATCTTCCGATGTAGGTCCGGTTTATTAACATAGTTACCTATATTAGGTGCCGTTTGATATCCGCGATCTCTAGCATTGTTTGGTTGTTATTCAAGGACTACTGAGCAATCCCAAGTGAGTACATAGACCCCTCTTTTACTGTTTTCCAAACTGTTTTGGGGTGGAACACATGTGCCTACTTGTTACTTTCATGCTTTCATGTTTTCACATCATATACATGCTATGTTCGTTAGTACATTATAGTACATGATTTAATTACATTTCATGCTAGGTGTGCCCATTGTGTGCATTACTTAGTACATCGTTCTACATTACATTTCATACTACGTATGTCCATTGTGTGCATACTTAGTACATTGTTTTACATTGCTTTTCTGTTGCACATGCTTATCCAGCATATGAACACATTATACCACATATTGAACCGTTGTAAACATTTGACTGTAACAACTGTGCTTGTAATCACTATGAACAGTTCCGTTATCAATAAAACAATGTTATTTGATCCCAATGTTTGTTTTGTTATGTTTTACATTTTTCATGTTTTGACTTTTGTTCAATTCCAAACTCTACATTGCTTTCTGGAGAGTTATACGCAAACTAGTGCGTAAACGTACTCAGTTTAATGCGAGAAATACTCTGGAACATCAACATATACTCAGCATACCTTAAATAACCTTTACATAACTTAGAAATAAGTTTTGAAGGCTTTGGTATGGCAAAAACAAGTTAATTCGCTTACAGGGACTAAACTTGACAAACTGCGAAAGTATGTCAATTTGAACTGTAACGAACATTCCGGAACATAACCATAAGTTAAAAACACCTTAAATATCCTTTACATAGCTTAGAAATAAGCTTTGAGAGGTTCGGTGTGCTAAAATAAACTTTTGGGTCATTCAGGGACTAAAAGTGTCAAAAAGTGCACAAGTTTGCATTTTCGCGCATAACATACGTTCTGAATACATCCGGACATCCAAAAATTTATGTAAGCACTAAAATATTTTATTTTAGTGTTTGGCATAAGAAAAATCCATTCGTCGCGCAATTTGGATCGTTTTTCACGATTATGCGCATTCCGTCGTAATTAACCGAACATCGCGATCGTACGACCAAACGAACGTTGGTGACCGATCGGATAATATTTAAATCCCACAAATATTCCGTTATGATTAAAATCTTATTTTAATCAGGTCCGTGTTGAAAAATAAATTAAAACGCCTAAAAACGTTATTTTTCAAAGTTTAAGCGCGTACCGTGTGTTTCTGCGCAACACAGTGCTTCTACTGCAAAACGCAGACAACGCAGCCAGTCATGGCAACTGAAATTTATTTCAGTAATATCTTGGCGAGTTTATTTTTATAGAGTAATAAAAATAATTTAGAACGCCATAAACCGGGATTTAAACGCTAGATAAAATACCCGGTACCCAGTTAAATACCCGTCTTAGCCATATACTAGGAATATGCTTGGCATATGCTTGGAATATGCTAAGGTATATGCTTGGAATATGCTAAGGAATATGCTTGGAATATTCTAGGAATATGCTTGGAATATTCTAGGAATATTCTAGGAATATTCTATATGGAATACTATAAATACCCCACCCCCCTTTGTTCATAAACACTAGAAATTTGAATTGAGAAACTCTAAGTTGAAACATTAGTTTCATACCTGAGATTTTCGAATCAAGTTTAGCATTCGGGGACCCTTCGTAAGTATTCTTTCGTTCTTTTCCTTATTTTTACTGCTTTTCGAGTCAGAAAGTCAAACTTTGTTTGACTTTCAGCGTTGACCAGTAATGGTCAATGCGAAGTTCGTTTGAACTTCGCAACGTGATTGTAATCACGATGGTCATAGTCCTTTGGGACTATGCCTACTGATTACCACGTTGTCTAGGGTCGTAGGGTAGGCGATCTAATAAATCGCCTATACCTTCGAACCCGACCCAGTTTGGTCGATCATTAGGATCCGACCAAATACATTAGGTGACCATAGTAGGTAGGGAATAACCTTCCGAGGTTATACCCTATGGTCACATCGTTTAAGTAGTTGTATGATAGGTAGTTTATATGCCTTAGGTAAATTACCAGAATACCCTTTTCATGCATAATTGGTAATTTAGCATATGTAACCTAAACTTTTGTCACGTAACTGATTATGTAACATGTTTAGGCATATAATACTTGTCATAGGACTAGTTAGGCGGTCCGAACGCGTTTCACGCGTACGACGCGTTAAAGTAGCGTAAGCTTCCTAAACGGGTCGTAATGGGTCGTAAACAATTATGTTAGGTTTCATTTAGTATGTAGGCTTTGTTAAACCAAATGACACGAGTCTCTACACTCGTTTGGTTTACGAAACCTCATTCTATCCAATCATCCGATTAAGGTCCGGTTATTAACATAGTTACCTATATTAGGTGCCGTTTGATTCCGAGATCTATAGCATTACTTGGTGGTTATCTTTAGACATCTGAGCAATCACAAGTGAGTACATAGACCCCTCTTTTACTGTTTTCTAAACTGTTTTGGGGTGGAACACATGTGCCTACTTGTTACTTTCATGCTTTCCTGTTTTCACATCATATACATGCTATGTTCGTTAGTACATTATAGTACATGATTTCATATCATCTTATGCTAGGTGTGCCCATTGTGTGCATTACTTAGTACATTGTTTTACATGACATTTCATGCTAGGTGTGCCCATTGTGTGCATTACTTAGTACATTGTTTTACATGACATTTCATGCTAGGTGTGCCCATTGTGTGCATTACTTAGTACATCGTTTTACATGACATTTCACGCTATGCATGTTCATTTGATTACATACTTAGTGCATTGTTTTCACATGTTTACATTTTGGTATGACATTTGGTTTGTTTACATGGGACAATACATTCATTAACATTAGCTACGCCGTTCGTTAGTAGGTAGTGGTACCATAGGAATTGACAACTCCCGTTCCGGACATCCCAGGGAAAGGGGACAGAAAGGAATGACCGAATTCGATGATATATAAGACAGATAGACCTTTAATTTGTTTAAAGGGTTTATCACCACAGTCACAAGGCTTGGATGTATGCATATTTACAATACCGCATAGATGTTCATATTAAATAGTTGCATGCATTTACACAAAACATAGCTTTGATTTAAACCAAGTGTTACTTCAATACTTTGTTTTTGTGCATATGGTTTAGTTGAGACATATCACTTGCCATACATGACATTTTGACATAGACATTTGACATGGATATTTGACATAGACATTTGACATGGATATTTGACATAGACATTTGACATGGATATTTGACATAGACATTTGACATGGATATTTGACATAGACATTTGACATAATTTACATTTGACATATTATTCAATACATTTGACAATTGGTTTAAACATAGACTTCTTACATTGGTTGGTTTGGTTTGATTAAGTGATTAGGTAACGATGCGTGTGTAATATGATACAAACATGGTGGATACGCCGCTGGTACTTCCTATACATAAGTGTTTGTATGGTATTACATGTCGTAACGTTATTTGAATCATTTCAATATTGAGACATAGAACATTTTATACAAATAACATACTTTTCACAAGACATTGATTTATAAACAACTTATCTTATACAAACACATTTTTACATGGTCATTTATTTAACCTGACATCTACTTATACATATCATCTGATCTTATTATTTTCAAATGATTTACAAGACAAAGCAAATTACAAGGTTCATGACTAAACATTTTCTTAAATATAAGTCATGAATCCTATTTTTACAAACCTATGTATCTCACAGGCATTTTTATGCTGACGTACCTATTTTCACATGTGTTTTCAGGTGCTTTTCCATAGGATGTTGATCATGATACTAGGGCGGACCTGTGCCTTAGAGACTTTCAAATAAGATAGACTATGTTTAATTATGTTATAAACTCTTTATTTCCTGGTTAAGACAATGAAACACTTATGTTAATAAATAAAATACAACTTTGAACACCATGGTTATGAAACAATTAATTCTGTTGCAACACGCCCCGATGTTTCCGCCGCGATTTGTTGTTTTACGCGGTCGGGGTGTGACAGAAGAGTTGGTATCAGAGCCAATGGTTATAGGGAATTAGGTTATTAGTAATGCTTTGACCTAGACTATAACTTTTCTAGGACCCTAACACGAGTTATCTTGTGTTTAGATCTTAAAACATGTACATCACCTATCCTTAGGTGATTAACAAAACAGGAACCAAAATTTTTCCGAAACGTTTTTTGAAAAACAATCATCTGTTTTTGAATGATTTATTACAAGGTTTTGAACCCTCAATTGTAAGGTTTTGAACTCTCTTTTATATGGTTTTGAACCCTTTTCATTTTGGTTTTTGGCCTTGTGCCTTCAAATTTTCAAAATCTCATCAAAAGTTTTGGGTTTTAAATAATGTGAACACGTGCAAACTGGAAGGGTGAATGCCTGTATTCTGAGTTTTCTGTCTAGGCAAGCACTTCGTATACATCTCAACCAGACGCGAGACCAGTTGTGCTTACCTGGGAATTCTTGGGATGAGTGTTCACTTATAGGCGAGCATGTCTTCATTATACATTATTTTTGATCCATTTACTTTGATTAGTCACTGTGTGTCGTTTGTTTGCTTTGTGATACGGACGAATGACCACCATCTATGCTGTTGGCAATTCTTGTTTTTATCATCTCATTCTCTTCATCCAATCATCTCACTCGTTTCCTTACATGTTTTCCTCTATTAGAATGCCTCCTCGACGCGACAATCTGATAGCAACTGCTGAACTGGCAGAAATTATTGCGCAGCAGATGGCTGCTCAGTTTCCAAATCTCTTTGCTCAATGGAACCAAGCCAACAACAACAACAACAACAATGTTCCATGCAAATACAAGGATTTCAATCAGGCTAAACCACTCAAGTTTAGTGGTTCTGAAGGAGCGACTGGGCTTCTTCAGTGGTTTGAGAGCATAGAGAATACTTTTCGCCATGTGCAGTGTCCGGATAATCGCAAAGTTGAGTTTGCTTCGAGCGTATTTCAGAAGAGGGCTTTGACATGGTGGAACGGGGTTATGAGAGATAGGGGTGCAGAAGTTGCTCTTGCACAGACCTGGGCTGAACTTAGAGCCCTTATGATGAGGGAATTCTGTCCTCGTCATGAGCAGCGAGCGTTGGAAAAGGAGTTTGATGTTTTGAAACAAGATAGTGGTGAGCACAGGGCTTATACGGATCGGTTTGAAGAGTTGAGTTTGCTTTGCCCGACTATGGTTACTCCACTTGACAAGGCTATCGAAAGATACATCGACGGCCTACCTGACTTGGTACAAGACATTCTTACTGGTAGTGAACCTGCCACACTCCGTCAGGCGATCGAGTTATCTGCGACATTGACTGACTCGCAGATCCGGAAGAACAAGTTACACCGGAAGGGTGACAAGGGCAAGGAACAATCAGCTGGCAAGGTGGATAGCAAGAAAGGTCAAAACGGGAATGGAAAGAACTCTGGTTCTTCAAAGAGGGCAAAGAAGCGTAAGGCTTCCCAAAATTTTGCTATCACTGCCCAAGCTAATCAGGCAGCTCCCAACCAACCCGCACAGCCGCCAGCAAAGAAACCCTATACAGGGAATGCACCTTTGTGCAATAGATGCAACAGTCACCACCAGCCGCAACTTCCATGCCGTTTCTGTACTAACTGTGGGAAATCAGGCCATCTCGCCAATGTTTGTCGATCTGCTCAGAATCCCGCGGTTCAGAACCCGGCTCAACAAGTTGCTCAGCCTCCTGCTCCGCAACAGGGTCAAGCTGCACGACCACAATACCCACCGGGTGCTTGTTATAATTGTGGGGATCTGACCTACTACAGAAACCGATGCCCAAGACTGGCGAACCAGAACCAGAACCAGAATCCGGCTCCGGCTCGAGGCCGAGTCTTTAACATGAATGCCCAAGAGGCACAGGCTGACGATAATGTGGTGAACGGTACGTTCTTTATTAATAATCAGCCTGCATCTGTTCTTTTCGATTCCGGTGCCGATAAGAGTTTCGTGTCTTTGTCTTTTGAGCCTATGCTTCGAGTGTCTAGAACGAAACTAGGAAAATCTTTGACAGTAGAAGTTGCTAGTGGTGAACCCATTATTCTTGATTCTGTTCTACGCAACTGCCAGTTGAACCTAAATGATCATCTTTTTCCTATTGACCTCACGCCTATGCAACTCGGAAGCTTCGACGTTATTGTGGGAATGGATTGGTTATCCAAGCATCACGCAGAGATAGTTTGTTCTAAGAAGATTGTTCGTGTGCCGCTTTCGACAGGCGAGATCCTGCAGGTTCAAGGTGAGAAGCCTATCGGTGGTCTCAAACTCATGTCTTGTTTTAAAGCTCGGAAGTATCTGCAGAAGAACTATGTGGCTTTCTTAGCACATGTTACAGAAGATAAAGGCAAGGGTAAGTCTATTTCAGATATTCCTGTCGTTCGGGATTATTCTGAAGTGTTCCCTGAAGATTTACCTGGTCTACCTCAAGCACGCCAAGTCGAGTTCCGCATTGATCTCGTACCTAGTGCAAATCCTATTGCCAGAGCTCCATATCGTCTTGCACCGTCTGAGATGCAAGAGTTGTCTAAGCAGCTACAGGAGCTCTCTGACAAAGGTTTTATACGTCCTAGTTTTTCACCTTGGGGTGCTCCCGTTCTTTTTGTCAAGAAGAAGGATGGATCCTTTAGGATGTGTATCGATTATCGTGAGCTTAACAAACTTACCATCAAGAATCGATATCCGTTACCTCGCATAGACGACCTCTTTGATCAGTTACAGGGCGCTTCCTATTTTTCGAAGATTGATCTGCGATCTGGATATCATCAACTTCGGGTGCAAGAAGAAGATATTCCGAAGACAGCGTTCCGTACTCGATATGGGCATTATGAATTCACAGTCATGCCATTCGGTTTGACTAATGCTCCTGCTGTTTTCATGGACTTAATGAATAGGGTCTGTAAACCTTATTTGGATCAGTTCGTCATTGTTTTTATTGACGATATCTTGATTTACTCTAAGACGCGAGCTGATCACGAGCAACATCTTCGTCTTACTTTAGAACTCCTAAAGAAAGAGCAACTTTTCGCCAAATTCTCCAAGTGCGAATTTTGGCTTAAAGAAGTTCAATTTTTGGGGCATGTTATCAATGAACGGGGTATTCATGTAGATCCCTCCAAAATCAGTGCGATTAAGGATTGGGATACACCTACTACTCCTACTGAAGTTCGTTCTTTTCTTGGTCTAGCGGGTTATTATCGCCGCTTCATAGAAAACTTCTCAAAGATTGCAGTTCCTTTAACTGCTCTAACTCAGAAGAAAATGCCCTTTTACTGGGGATTCAAACAAGAGGAAGCTTTTCAACACTTGAAACAGAAGCTTTGCGATGCGCCTGTTCTATCATTGCCTGAGGGTGATGATGACTTTGTTGTGTATTGTGATGCATCGAAATTGGGTCTTGGCTGTGTTCTTATGCAAAGGAACAAAGTCATAGCTTATGCATCGAGGCAGTTGAAGATACATGAGAAGAACTACACCACTCATGATCTTGAGTTGGGTGCAGTTGTCTTTGCTCTCAAAATCTGGAGACACTATTTGTACGGTACAAAATGTGTGGTTTTCACTGACCACAAAAGTCTTCAGCATATCTTCAATCAGAAAGAACTCAACATGAGACAACGACGTTGGGTTGAGCTTTTAAACGACTATGACTGCGAAATTCGCTACCATCCTGGTAAGGCGAATGTCGTAGCCGATGCATTGAGTCGTAAGGAACGTACTAAGCTTCATTGTGTACGTGTTCAATCTGTTATTCAAGCTCGATCCGATATCCAAGCACGCATTTCTCAAGCTCAACAATCTTGTGTTTCACAAGGATTGATGGATAAGGAATTTCCTTATCACATAACACCTGCACTGGAACTGAAGGACAATGGATCATATTACTTCATGGACTGTTTGTGGGTCCCAAGTCAGGATGATCTTCGTACCTTGCTTATGGATGAAGCCCATAAGTCTCGTTATTCTATTCATCCGGGCTCAGATAAGATGTACAAGGATCTTCGTATTCACTATTGGTGGCCTGGTATGAAGAAAGACATTGCCTTATACGTATCAAAATGCCTTACTTGTCTTAAGGTTAAGGCTGAACATCAGCGTCCTTCTGGTTTCTTGGAACAACCAGAGATCCCAGTTTGGAAATGGGAAAACATTACTATGGATCTTGTTACCAAACTCCCGCGCACAAAGAAAGGTCATGATGCCATCTGGGTAGTCGTTGATCGTCTTACAAAGTCAGCACATTTCTTGCCAATCCGTGAGGATTTTTCTGCTGACAGACTTGCTCAAATCTATGTAGATGAAATTGTAGCTCGACATGGTGTTCCGTTGAACATCATTTCTGACAGAGATGCTCGTTTCACTTCTCATTTTTGGAGAACCATGCAATCTGCTATGGGGACCCAACTTAATCTGAGCACAGCTTATCATCCGCAAACGGATGGTCAATCTGAGAGAACAATCCAGACTCTGGAGGATATGCTAAGAGCTTGTGTGATCGATTTTGGTGGTAGCTGGGATTCACATCTTAAATTGATTGAATTCTCCTACAACAACAGTTATCACACTAGCATCAAAATGGCTCCTTTCGAAGCTCTCTATGGTCGAAAATGTCGTTCACCAGTCTGCTGGAATGAGATTGGCGAGGCTCAACTTACTGGACCTGCCCTCATTTTAGAGACAACTGACAAGGTCAAGAAAGTTCGTGATAACCTTCAGGCAGCTAGAAGCCGTCAGAAGATTTACGCGGATCCAAAACGCAAAGCCTTGGAATTTCAAGTCGGTGATCGAGTATTACTTAAGGTCTCACCTTGGAAAGGTGTGATCAGATTTGGAAAGAAAGGAAAACTTGCACCTAGATACGTTGGACCATTCAAGATCGTCGAAAGAATCGGAAAGGTAGCCTACAGACTTGAGTTACCTCCTGAACTGGGAAATGTTCATCCAACTTTTCACGTGTCCAATCTCAAGAAGTGTACAGCTGATGAGAACTTCTCCATACCGCTTGACGAAATTCGTGTTGGCACAACACTGAAATTTGTTGAGAAACCAGTGGAAATCATGGAACGTGAAGTCAAGTGGCTTAAACGCAAGCGCATTCCTTTGGTCAAAGTTCGCTGGGAAGCTAAACGTGGACCTGAGTTTACTTGGGAATGCGAAGATCAAATGAAGGCGAAATATCCACATCTTTTTCCTCGAGTTTCCTCTAAATAAATTTCGGGACGAAATTTCCACAAGTAGGGGAGACTGTAACAACTGTGCTTGTAATCACTATGAACAGTTCCGTTATCAATAAAACAATGTTATTTGATCCCAATGTTTGTTTTGTTATGTTTTACATTTTTCATGTTTTGACTTTTGTTCAATTCCAAACTCTACATCGCTTTCTGGAGAGTTATACGCAAACTAGTGCGTAAACGTACTCAGTTTAATGCGAGAAATACTCTGGAACATCAACATATACTCAGCATACCTTAAATAACCTTTACATAACTTAGAAATAAGTTTTGAAGGCTTTGGTATGGCAAAAACAAGTTAATTCGCTTACAGGGACTAAACTTGACAAACTGCGAAAGTATGTCAATTTGAACTGTAACGAACATTCCGGAACATAACCATAAGTTAAAAACACCTTAAATATCCTTTACATAGCTTAGAAATAGGCTTTGAGAGGTTCGGTGTGCTAAAATAAACTTTTGGGTCATTCAGGGACTAAAAGTGTCAAAAAGTGCACAAGTTTGCATTTTCGCGCATAACATACGTTCTGAATACATCCGGACATCCAAAAATTTATGTAAGCACTAAAATATTTTATTTTAGTGTTTGGCATAAGAAAAATCCATTCGTCGCGCAATTTGGATCGTTTTTCGCGATTATGCGCATTCCGTCGTAATTAACCGAACATCGCGATCGTACGACCAAACGAACGTTGGTGACCGATCGGATAATATTTAAATCCCACAAATATTCCGTTATGATTAAAATCTTATTTTAATCAGGTCCGTGTTGAAAAATAAATTAAAACGCCTAAAAACGTTATTTTTCAAAGTTTAAGCGCGTACCGTGTGTTTCTGCGCAACACAGTGCTTCTACTGCAAAACGCAGACAACGCAGCCAGTCATGGCAACTGAAATTTATTTCAGTAATATCTTGGCGAGTTTATTTTTATAGAGTAATAAAAATAATTTAGAACGCCATAAACCGGGATTTAAACGCTAGATAAAATACCCGGTACCCAGTTAAATACCCGTCTTAGCCATATACTAGGAATATGCTTGGCATATGCTTGGAATATGCTAAGGTATATGCTTGGAATATGCTAAGGTATATGCTTGGAATATGCTAAGGAATATGCTTGGAATATTCTAGGAATATGCTTGGAATATTCTAGGAATATTCTAGGAATATTCTATATGGAATACTATAAATACCCCACCCCCCTTTGTTCATAATCACTAGAAATTTGAATTGAGAAACTCTAAGTTGAAACATTAGTTTCATACCTGAGATTTTCGAATCAAGTTTAGCATTCGGGGACCCTTCGTAAGTATTCTTTCGTTCTTTTCCTTATTTTTACTGCTTTTCGAGTCAGAAAGTCAAACTTTGTTTGACTTTCAGCGTTGACCAGTAATGGTCAATGCGAAGTTCGTTTGAACTTCGCAACGTGATTGTAATCACGATGGTCATAGTCCTTTGGGACTATGCCTACTGATTACCACGTTGTCTAGGGTCGTAGGGTAGGCGATCTAATAAATCGCCTATACCTTCGAACCCGACCCAGTTTGGTCGATCATTAGGATCCGACCAAATACATTAGGTGACCATAGTAGGTAGGGAATAACCTTCCGAGGTTATACCCTATGGTCACATCGTTTAAGTAGTTGTATGATAGGTAGTTTATATGCCTTAGGTAAATTACCAGAATACCCTTTTCATGCATAATTGGTAATTTAGCATATGTAACCTAAACTTTTGTCACGTAACTGATTATGTAACATGTTTAGGCATATAATACTTGTCATAGGACTAGTTAGGCGGTCCGAACGCGTTTCACGCGTACGACGCGTTAAAGTAGCGTAAGCTTCCTAAACGGGTCGTAATGGGTCGTAAACAATTATGTTAGGTTTCATTTAGTATGTAGGCTTTGTTAAACCAAATGACACGAGTCTCTACACTCGTTTGGTTTACGAAACCTCATTCTATCCAATCATCCGATTAAGGTCCGGTTATTAACATAGTTACCTATATTAGGTGCCGTTTGATTCCGAGATCTATAGCATTACTTGGTGGTTATCTTTAGACATCTGAGCAATCACAAGTGAGTACATAGACCCCTCTTTTACTGTTTTCTAAACTGTTTTGGGGTGGAACACATGTGCCTACTTGTTACTTTCATGCTTTCCTGTTTTCACATCATATACATGCTATGTTCGTTAGTACATTATAGTACATGATTTCATATCATCTTATGCTAGGTGTGCCCATTGTGTGCATTACTTAGTACATTGTTTTACATGACATTTCATGCTAGGTGTGCCCATTGTGTGCATTACTTAGTACATTGTTTTACATGACATTTCATGCTAGGTGTGCCCATTGTGTGCATTACTTAGTACATCGTTTTACATGACATTTCACGCTATGTATGTTCATTTGATTACATACTTAGTGCATTGTTTTCACATGTTTACATTTTGGTATGACATTTGGTTTGTTTACATGGGACAATACATTCATTAACATTAGCTACGCCGTTCGTTAGTAGGTAGTGGTACCATAGGAATTGACAACTCCCGTTCCGGACATCCCAGGGAAAGGGGACAGAAAGGAATGACCGAATTCGATGATATATAAGACAGATAGACCTTTAATTTGTTTAAAGGGTTTATCACCACAGTCACAAGGCTTGGATGTATGCATATTTACAATACCGCATAGATGTTCATATTAAATAGTTGCATGCATTTACACAAAACATAGCTTTGATTTAAACCAAGTGTTACTTCAATACTTTGTTTTTGTGCATATGGTTTAGTTGAGACATATCACTTGCCATACATGACATTTTGACATAGACATTTGACATAGACATTTGACATGGATATTTGACATAGACATTTGACATGGATATTTGACATAGACATTTGACATGGATATTTGACATAGACATTTGACATAATTTACATTTGACATATTATTCAATACATTTGACAATTGGTTTAAACATAGACTTCTTACATTGGTTGGTTTGGTTTGATTAAGTGATTAGGTAACGATGCGTGTGTAATATGATACAAACATGGTGGATACGCCGCTGGTACTTCCTATACATAAGTGTTTGTATGGTATTACATGTCGTAACGTTATTTGAATCATTTCAATATTGAGACATAGAACATTTTATACAAATAACATACTTTTCACAAGACATTGATTTATAAACAACTTATCTTATACAAACACATTTTTACATGGTCATTTATTTAACCTGACATCTACTTATACATATCATCTGATCTTATTATTTTCAAATGATTTACAAGACAAAGCAAATTACAAGGTTCATGACTAAACATTTTCTTAAATATAAGTCATGAATCCTATTTTTACAAACCTATGTATCTCACAGGCATTTTTATGCTGACGTACCTATTTTCACATGTGTTTTCAGGTGCTTTTCCATAGGATGTTGATCATGATACTAGGGCGGACCTGTGCCTTAGAGACTTTCAAATAAGATAGACTATGTTTAATTATGTTATAAACTCTTTATTTCCTGGTTAAGACAATGAAACACTTATGTTAATAAATAAAATACAACTTTGAACACCATGGTTATGAAACAATTAATTCTGTTGCAACACGCCCCGATGTTTCCGCCGCGATTTGTTGTTTTACGCGGTCGGGGTGTGACATTGACTATGTGAACCGTTGTAATCATTTGACTATGTGATCCGTTGATATCTGTGAACCGTTTGTATCTCTGAACCGTTTGTATCTGTGAACCGTTTGTATCTGTGAACTGTTTGTATCTGTGAACCGTTTGTATCTCTGAACCGTTTGTATCTGTGAACCGTTTGTATCTGTGAACCGTTTGTATCTGTGAACCGTTTGTATCTGTGAACCGTGTGAACCGTATTTGACTATACATGAACATTTCTACACTTGTTAAACATTTCATCTTGATAGTTTGGTTTGAGTAAGTGATTAAGTAACGAGGCGTGTGTAATATGATACAAGCATGGTGGATACGCCGCTGGTACTTCCTATATATAAGTGTTTGTATGGTATTACATATCGTAGCGTTATTTGAATCATTTCAGTTTGAGACATATAACATTTTATACAAATAACATACTTTTCACAAGACATTGTTTTACAAACAACTTATCTTATACAAACTCAGTTACATGGTTATTCATTTAACCATACATTATTCTTTTATCTATACATATCATCTGGACTTATTGATTTTCAAATGATTTACAAGACAAAGCAAATTACAAGGTTCATGACTAAACATTTTCTCAAACATAAGTCATGAATCCTATTTTCACAAAACCTATGTATCTCACAGGCATTTTTATGCTGACGTACCTATTTTCACATGTGTTTTTCAGGAGCTGTTGCATAAGATGATCAAGATACACATAGGCAGACTTGGGCTTTAGTGACAATAAAAGATGCAAGACTAGTTAATTATGTTGTATTTCTTTGTTTGTTAAGACATTGTAACACTTTTAATCAATAAAACGAAACTTCAATTGCCATGGATTTGAAACAATTAATTCTGTTACAACACTCCCCGACATTTCCGCCACGTTTTGTATGTTCTACGTGGTCGGGGTGTGACAAGAAGGGTATCCTTGATCTAAAGAACTTAGCGAAGCTCAGGCATACCAAGGAAATTCAAGTAGTACCTAGTAATCAGATCACTAGTAATTAAATCGACACCTAAATCGGAAGATCGGACAGAATGAGGTCTTGTAAACCAAATGAGTATTGGAACTCATGTAGTATGGTTTAACAAAGTTTACATTCTAGATCGGAAGCAAACCTAAGTGCTTTCGACCCGTTAGGACCCATTAAGGTAGCTTATGCTACTTTAACGTGTCGTTTGCGCAAACGCGCGTTCGAGACGTCTAACTAGTCCTATGACAAGTATTATATGCCTAAACATGTTTAATTATGTTGCATAATCAGTTAGGTGACAAAATTTTAGGTTACATATGCTTAAAATCCAATTATGCATGAAAAGGGCATTTTGGTCATTTGCCTAAGGCATATAAACTACCTATCATACTACTACTTAAACTAGGTGACCTGAAGGTATAACCTCGGAAGGTTATTCCCTATGCAACTATGGTCACTAAACATGCTTGGTCGGATCCTAATGATCGACCAAACGGGTTGAGTTCGAAAGTCTAAGCGGTGGTTTAGACCGCTTGACTTACGACTCTAAACAAGCACTAAACTAAAAGTGACGAGCTAAGCATGTTAAAACATGCTTAACTAAGTTAGAAAACAAAGTGTTTTGATACCCAAACAAAGTGTTTTGATACCCAAGAGTAGTTTGGTTGCAAAATACGCTTAAATGCGCATTTTGACCGAAACTACGACTCGTCACTACGCCTAGTCAACATGGTAATCAGTAGGTATAGTCACTAGGGACTATAACCATCGTGATTACGCTCACGTTGAGAAGTTCAAACGAACTTCTCGTTGACCATTTACTGGTCAAAGCTGAAAGTCAAACACTGTTTGACTTTTAAGCTAGGAAAGCAATAAAAGAATGAAAGAGGACTTACAAAGGGTCCAAAGAGATTTGATTCCAAGTATTCTCAGGTATGTAGTAAATAATCACAACAACTTAGAGAATTCTCAGATCAAATGTGAGGAAAATGGAATGAGGGTATGCCTATTTATACTAGTTGCAAACTTACAAGATCATGACACTTGTTTGTGAGCTCTCCAAGCAAGAATCATAGCCATACAAATGTTATAAGCTGATTAGAAGCCTTGGGGAGGTGTTAACTTGGTCCCCAAAACATGAAAATTGCGTACAAGGACCTTAAGAATGAGCTGGGAAGCTGCTGTGAAGTTTCTGAAATTCTGATGTGCTGGTGATGGCTTACGGACCGTAAGCCCATCCCCATACGGTCCGTAAGGACCTTGCAGGTCAGCAAGTTTCAAAAATGACAGATTTAGTCCCTGAAGCCCCAAAACTTGGTTTTCGATGCATTTTTGACACGTTTAAGCCCCGTTAACCCCATTTCAAAGCTCTAAGATGGAGTTAAAGTATAGGGAACTTAAAATGTGCTCAAAAATATCTCGGATGTCGGCTCGTTTGGTCGTACGATTGCGTTGTTCGGTTAATTACGACGGAAGTCGTAACGAACGCAAAAACGATCCAAATTAAGCGACAAAATGGAATTTTATCATGCTAATCACTAAAATAAAATATTTTAATGATTATATAAATTTTTGGATGTCCGGATGTATTCAGAACGTAAGATATGCGTGAAAATGTAAACTTACGCACTTTTTGACGCTTTTAGTCCCTGTAAGATCAAATAAGCATGTTTTTGCACACCGAACCCTTCAAAGCTTATTTCTAAGCTATGTTTAGGTTATTTATGGTATGTTTAGCTTATGATCAAGTTCCGGACTATTCAATATGTGACAACCCTCACCAAACCAGGTATCCGTATGAATTAATTAATATTTAATTAATGCTTAATTACTGTGCTTGCTTGCAGTTGTGATTAAACTGCTACTTGAAATCTGATACATACACATACATGCATCATACTTTATTGCTGTCACTCCATTATTTACTCAGAACTATAGTGACAAACTTGATGCACAAAAGCACAGTAGCACACTCTACGGATAACCTAGTAAACATGCTAACATAGCCAGCATCAGACAGACACTGTCTCTAAGGCCAGTATGAGCTAGGAATAGTTTACTACACTAGTAGGGAGTGTAGGGAGGTGAGGATTATAAAATTGCGTCGCTAGGTGATATTTATAGTGACCGGATGTGCCTAAAACATACTTTAACTACAAAATCCTGCACTTTAATACAAAATTCGGCATTTAAGCTAACTAGTAAAGTGCAAAAACATGGGAAAATAATACTAGACACTTTCCAAAGTGTCGGGAATTCACTATGTCACTAGAACAATTATTAACGACACTTTAAACGCTTATTTAGCACTTTAACGGATTAATATCCAACCGAACAACCGGACTTTACCCGGAACATAAAAATATTGACATTGACATTGTTTTTCCTTTTCTGAGCCAGTTAGGGTCCCCGAATACCCTAACACCCGTTATATTAAATAACACATCTAAAATACTAACTAAATCCTTTTGTTTACAACTAGTTGGTAACTAATTGCATTACAACCCAACCCCCCCTAACCCCCCTCAAAATGACGGTTCCCCATGTGGGGGACACCCACACAATTTTGATTATTCTATTGCTTGTTGTCTAAAATATTCATGGCATATTATTTAGTGGATAAAGCTCTAATATGGTCTATAAGTAAGACCATGTGATCAAGCCTTCACATTCATTCATAACACTTAACAAATTTTTTTTCTTTCTTCTCCTTTGATACCTACGGCCGAGAGCTCACCCACACCCACATCACTTTCAAGTTTGATTCTTGTTAAACCACATACATACAAGGGTGTAAGGTGTCCTACAAACAAGCTCGGTGCTTACGGAATCGCGAGGACCTCTCTACATCACTATTAACCACCTAGTTCTCGTCTTGAATCTTCCCTAGCCTTGTGCTAGTTGTAAGTGCTTCTAAACACTCTCTTGTTCTTACTTAAAGTGGTTAATAAGAGATTTAACGGATAAAAATCGAGAACTTCAAAGATCAAAACTAAAAGACTTAAAAGTATGATGAACTAGTTGGTTAAAAAGAAACTAGTGGTATAAATCATGATAAATCTGAAATAAACAAACTATAATCTGCTGTAACAGACTCATGATCTGATTTTAATCATATTAGAAAGGTTGGCGAACGTATGGGTGCGTTTTAGTAACATTTAACCTTCAAACAGCATGCTGATCCGCACTTTCAACCGATTTTAACTGGCCGTAACAGGTCCTTAACTAAACGAAAAATGTATTTTCTAAAGTCTAGATATATGTACTATGAAATACGGTTCAAATGGCACCGGAATCATAATTTTTGGACTTCGTTTACTATTTTTAAAGTGTCGTTTCGTAACAGCAGCTAGGGCTGCATTTTTACAGCAGAAAATGGGTGTTGCATTTTTAGTCATAACTTGAAACCTGTGTAGAGTTAGATCATGAAATTTTTACTGTAGATGACCCCCGATGTATTTGTGATTATCCCACAGGAATTTCGTACTCTTGATGAATTTTAAATAAATTATTCCGCGGACTGTGGTCAGAAATAGGTAAATCTGATTTCAGTCCGGAAAATCATTTTCTATAAAATATTGGTGATGATTTGGACCCCAATATTTTTACACAATAATTTTTGGTTCATCTAAGACAATCTATAAAAATTTGGGAATTTTTGGAATAAGATAACTATTTTATTAAAATACTCGAAAACGGCCCAGTTTTGTATATATTAAAACTGAAACGATATAAGTAGTGTTTTGCATGTCCGAATGACGGGTTGGTTAATTGAGAACTGATTGAATGATTTTACAAAAGAAAATGATACGCTAGTAAGCGTGGACGCCTCCGTTTACAGAGGAAACTCTGGCGAAATTTTTCCAGAAAATATAACACTTAGAAATGTTTTTGGTGACAAGTGTTAAAAATATATTTTTAACTTGTTTTCAAAATATAAATTTCGCCATGATTTTTATTACAAAATAACCAAGTGTCGGAGGTGGATTTTCGTAAATAAAACTTGTTAAATATATATATTGAGAATATATATTTCGTAATAAGATGCTTGTGTGCTTACGTGATTATTTTGTGAACTAGAGATATATTATTTTTAGGGTAAAAATAATATTACTTGTTATATCATGAGAATACGACTCCAAAATAATACCAACGCGAACTCTAAAATGTAACGCGCGTATTTTCGGAAAATACTCTTAATGGTATATTTTGACAAAGTAATATTTTGGGAAATTGTATGAAGTAAAATATAATATTTTTGGGAAAATATGTATATTTTGGGATTAAAATACTTTGGACATGTGATTAAAATATATTTTTCAAGTGAGACTTAAAAATATATTTTTTCGAAAATATAACGTATACGTTATTTTGGACAAATGAGTTGAATATATTTCTTCTAAGTGAAACTTACAATATATGTTTTTGGAATTATATATTGGGGATATATTAGCGTATATTTGGTTGGAACAATACACCGAAATACGACGCCATTACTTGGCATGTTATACAAATACAAATACGAAAATACATGTATTAAAAACCCCCATCCTTGGGAAGGAAATACGAATACGAATACTTGAGAAGTATTAATACAGAATCACTCCATAAACAATTATTCCAAAACTAAATACAATTATTATTACTTGGAATAATGCCAGAATCGTAACTCAAAAATATTCATACTAAGACAAGGCACTACCCGTTCGTCTAATAGACGTTAGACCATTGTAGGTAGTCGTGTTTGCCGCGGAGACTTGGGTTACACATACTGAAGACGCAATACTGTGAGTTCATGCCCCCCTTTTCTCTTAACTGTTTTCAGTTTTATACTTCGGGGGTGAAATACATGTTACATTTACTACAAACGTTTTATACACGGTATGATTAGCTAAGGAATTTACTGCTAGATCACGTGAATGGATAGGCTATTATCGTAAGACCATTAATCCTTGTATAAGGACCGAGAGGCATGAGTGATAGATCTATCGGGTGTTGCGAGCCCCACACATGGGCCAGCGTGTGGCTGCATGTGGTGACTATGTCGTTCCGCCGGAAGGACCGGTATGAAATACGCGTTACAGGTTTGAGTGCTTCCTAGACCATGTCACTTATTAATGTATTAGCTACACATTAATCGATCTCTTTTTCCTTAATTGCTACATACCAGGGACTTTTATACATACTTACAACATTTTCAAATGTTTGTACATACTCACTTACACATGAACTCGCTCAACTTTATGTTGACTTTTCAAACTACATGTATTTCAGGAAACTCACGGATCTGGCACGGTATGCACGTATTTTCAAGCTGTGTTTGAATAAAGAAGTCATCCAGGGTTTAGAAGGTGTAACCTCTTCCTGGACGGGTTACATATCTCTAAACCTAGTATTGTTTAAAGTCTTTTGCTAAGTCTTTATAAACTCAATTAAATCAAGTTAAGGTTTGTAACTTATTTTGTGATTGTTGAAAATTGGATTTTTCTAAACTTTATTAATGGATGAATATTTCATGTTTTTATCATATAGCATTGTTATGATTGTTGCTATGGTATTAAAAAGTCACACCAAATAAACCCACGCTTCCGCAAAGCCAGGGTGTGACAGCTTGGTATCAGAGCCTCGATCATAGCGAACTAGGATTCCTTCTCGAGTCTAGACTATGATCACTAGGGCTCTCACGAAAACGTTTCAAACACTTTTACATTGCATACACTATACGTCCAGATCCAGGGAACAAACCTTTTTACAAACAAAAATGCACAAATACACTTTTCAAAATTTATAGTCCAGTCGGGGAGACTGGGGAAAAATTTAGTCTGAGAGGCTGAAGGAGTAGTCTAGTGGGACTAGGAGGCTCAGTCTGAGAGGCTGAGGGAGTAGTCTAGTGGGACTAGGAGGCTCAGTCTGAGAGGCTGAGGGAGTAGTTTAGTGGGACTAGGAGGCTTAGTCTGAGAGACTGAGAATTCAATATGAGAGATTGGGAGATTTTAGTCTGAGAGACCAGGAAGTTAGTCTGAGAGACTGAGAATTCAATCTGAGAGATTGGGAGATTTTAGTCTGAGAGACCAGGAAGTCAGTCTGAGAGATTGAGAATTCAGTCTGAGAGGCTGGGAGGATAGTTTGAGAGAGTAGGAGGATCAGTCTGAGAGGCTGGGATGATAGTCTGAGAGACTAGGGAGTTCAGTTTGAGAAACTGGGAGGATAGTCTGGGGAAGACTAGGATGATTACTTGCTTACATTAATTGCGACTTACATGCTTATTTGATTTAATGTTGATGTACGTGCATACGTAGTACTTATTCGCATACACTAATTGTTAGTAACTACTATGGATATACATGTTACGCACCGGCACACATGTCACTCTAATTAGAGAACGAGTTATCAAACATTGATAACCCTACGACCACCGCCATAGATAATGAGACTACATCTGCGCCTGAGACAATTACGTTAGATACTGAGAGTGATCCTGATATGCTGACTAAGGGCGAGGATGACTTCTAACAGTCCGCGCTACCAGATTCTGGTAATACTTTACCCTTACTGATGGCTTCTCTGACAAGAATCCTTCTGTCATTATTGTTTCGATCCATGACCACTTCATCACTGGTCATCCCGATGGTGAGCACACTATGGCTCCAATCCTCGATAATGCGCCTCCTGTGGACATTCCTTCCGGAGGTGGGCTACTTGACGAACGATTGATGATGACGTAGATATGATTATTGATGGTCCTCTCTACTGACACCCATGATGATGGAAAATTAAATGAAAACATTGTTACTAATTGCACATTTTGAGATCCCTGTTATCGAGCTACCCTCTGACTCTAGTGTACACTTGATTTCAGACTCCTTTGAAGTTGCGACATTTCACAGCCTTACAGATGGCCGGATTACATTTTCCTATCGGCACGGACGACAGCGCCGTTATGACTACTGCACTAACACCTGCTCGAGACACCACACTGTTACACGGCCCAGAGTCTGCTCTTGAGCTAGCTTCTACACCTTTTGGGTCAGCTTGATGTTGCGCCTGCTGAACCTACACCTTTACGCGATCACGATCCTGTTTCTTTTGGTCTGCGAGACTTTGCACCCCTTATATCTACCTACATCTGGCAATCTCCTCATTTGTTGAGATGTTTGTTTTTACACCGCAACCGCTGACATTGTTCCCTTTCCCTATAAAGACTGACGTCCATTGCGCCAAGGTGCCTATAGCCTTCTTTCGAAATATAACCGCACCCCGGAAAGGTACTTTAGGTCAGCACCTGCATAACGGTTCATCTACTACAACAGCATTTTCCCAACTGCACAGGTCGCACCACTTGCTACATCCACCTCTACATCGCTGTGCGAGCCGATTGGATGGATCCTATAATAAACTATGCAGATTTTAGACCCTTACCGTCCCTTACATTATGGAGGCCACATACAAGATGAGTTGCTCCCGTAACACCAACTACAATTTGAGGGTATGAGTCGCAGAATGTTGGAGCTTGAGTTAACACCACAATTGGCAACTTCAGATGCAAAGCATTACATAACCGAAAGCATGATTTAAGTGTCTACACCACAAGACAACATTTTGTCAGAAAAGTTTATGTAAGACACCACGCCCTCCACCCTGTCTATTGCCAGCATACTTTGATTTGCCATATACATCAAGGTTCCTTTTGCGCTCTCGACCGTTGCTACTACACCGTTCCCAGGATTCTGATACTTATTTCTTTACTATCGAGCGGCAGAGCAGATAATTACTTCAACGTATATACAAGCTCGAGGAGGGACTCACACATGTTAACAGTTTACTTTTCTTTCCTCCTCCACCTCAGTCACCAGTATAGTTGGTTTCTGGATTATGCAGATTGCATTACACTTGGGTAAAGACACTAATGATAAGCTGGGATTGCGGAGACTTTTGAGGACCACTTCTGACTACGTAATTTTGATGCACTAAAATACTTGTTAGACAAGGGTAGGGTGACCCTGTGTCCCTTCTGATGTGATACATTTTGTTAGACACAGTGATTGTGGCCGGGGGATAATGAAAGCTCAATCATCTTTAAACATGCGACAATACTTATGACTAATAACTGATGAAAGACTCAGTCGCTATGTTCCCACTAAGCACGCTGTTGATCAGCGTATTTGTGCTATAACTATAATACTACGTTCTTATTTACAAGTTGTGCAATAATTGTGATGATATGTGATTGAATAATATAACGACTGTGTATATACATATATGTAATACACCTCTGAGGTCTTATTCGCTAAATAGAGGCTTGCGTGCTCGTGTACTTATCAAGACCTGACCTAACTGACTTTCTTCTAGGAAGATGTCGACTCAAGGGAACACCAACACCAACAACCCTCTGCCGACGACAGAGGCGGAATTTCAAGAACGCCTCTTGCAGTTCATCGCACAGTACAAGGCCCTTCGCTCCGAGCGCAGCGGAAGTACCTCAGGAAATAACCCACCCAACGGCTGCACCAACAAGAAGTTCTTGGGCTACCAGCCCCTACATTTCGACGGCACTGGGGGTGCCGTAGCCTTCGTGCACTGGGTTGAGAAGACGGACACTATTTTGCGTGCGAGCAAATGCACCCCAGAGCACCAGGTCACGTACATTTCTGGACTATTCCAAGATGGGGCTCTGTCATGGTGGAAACTCCAGGTTCAGACGATGGGCGAGGCTGCTGCGTATGCTTTATCATGGGATGAGCTGAAAGAGCTAATGCATAAAAAGTAATGTTCGAGAACAGAAAGCCAGAAGGTGGAAACTGAGTTCTGGAACTTGAAGATGGAAGGTCCAAAAATAGCTGAGTATGTGGAGAAGTTCCAAGTTCTGTCGCGTATTGTTCCTTACATGGTAGATCCGGAGTTTAAGAGGATTGAGCGTTTCATTTGGGGATTGGCACCCCAAATCATGAGCATGGTAACGACATCAAAGGCTGCAACGATCGCTGAGGCCATCAATCTAAGTGTAGCCTTGACTGAAGAGGCAATCAGGATGAACAAATTTTCAACCTCTGAGGGGAAGAAGGAGACTCATGTAGAGTCATCTGGAGACAACAAGAGAAAGTTAGCAAATTTCAAACAGGGTACCCAGACGAGTAGCAACAACAAGGCCAAAAAGAGAAAGGAGTACATGGGTAAGCTACCTAAATGCGACAGGTGCCGACGTCATCATACCGGGTGATGTAAAAATGGGAAGTGTGACAACTGTGGCAAAGTGGGACACAACAGGGAAACGTGTTGGCGTGAGACGAAGCGTGGAAAGAAAGGAAAGGGGAAAGATAAGGGATGTTATACCTGCGGGGATATGAAGCACTATAGGAAAGATTGCCCAAGGGAGATTAAGCAAAATGATGGGAAAGATGTCTAACACCGGAGCCAGGGAAGCACGCCTGGAATCCAAGCATGGATATCGGTACGTCCCATACTACTCAATGTTATGCATCTATATTGCCAAATATTGTTGCAAATTTTACGATTCGCACCTCTAGAGTTCGACAGTATAATTGGTTTAATCAGCGAGTAACTAGATATTCCAGTACCCATTAGAACTAGCTTAGGGGAAGCTAGTGGAAGCCAACGCAGTAACGGGAGTCGACGAGGTAAAACCGGAGAGCGTAAGTTACGCTAGATCTGTTGCCAGTTGAGTTGGGAAGCTTCAACGTGGTAATGGGATGTATTAGTTGGCAAGCGGTCGAGCGGAGGTTGATATCCGCACCTCGAAGACGAATGAAGGAACGATTGTGACTCATGAAGCGGGATACGCCTCTGCAAATTACAAATCGCTTGAAGGCACAGAGGATGTTGCGAAAAGAATGTGTTGTTTTCTTGGCTCATGTCGGGGACAAGGGAGCCGAAGAACTAAAGCCCGAAGATACCCCCGTGACCAGAGGATATCCTGAAGTCTTCCTCGAAGACTTGCCGGAATCGTCTCCTCAACGATTAGTTGAATTTCGCATCTATTAAATTCCAGACGCGGCGTCTGCTGTTAATACACTTTAGCGACATACACCTTCGGAGATGCAAGGATTGCCAGTGTAACCTTGGAAGTGGATAGAGAAGGAAGATAACAGACCAAAACTTCTGTTTTGGATACCTCAGTTCTGCTCGCCAAAAGAAAGGACGATAACTTTCAAATGACCGGGAGCCGAACGAGCAAGCCAACAAGAGCCAGCGATTCTTGCTAAGAACTGATGACTTACTTATTTGATTAACTGCAAGGATCCAACAGGTATTTCCCGACTGATCGATGGTCAAGTAGCTGTGAATTTGGGGAGAAAGTATACCAGGAAGATTGTGGGACAATGACTTGTCCTTAGACGTACACAAAAATAGTGCTTCCTACACAATGCACAAACCAGTCTACACGGGATACGAAATCTGGAGGATATAGAAAACATATATGTAGGACCTTTGTGAACCCAGGTCCAAACTCGTAAAGGTTTTTATTTAGGAATCATATCTGTCAACTCAATCAACCATCATTAACCTGGCGCATATGCCAGTTCTGTTGACCAAACCGGAAGTACTTGAATTCCTTTTACTTCTAGTGGGTAGACGTTTGCATCTCTACTCCCCTTAATGGTAGTTGTATCACAAAAATTTTCTTCGCTGAGAGCGAACACCCATTGATTCGATACCTGGTCATTTCTCCATTTTGGCAAATACACATTGCTTCATCACTTGAAAACTTATATGTTATACATGCACCTTTTACTACGCATGTGGTTTCATTTCAAACGCTTCATTGAAGTTCAACTATCATGTTGCTAAATCTAATTACTGATTCGTGATTCAAATAACCTACATTATTGTTATTGTTGACCCTTTAACTATCAAGTCAACACACTCTCTTGAAACTTCCTTTATTACAAATTACATTCATGGTTTATTTTGTACCATGCCAATACTTCCTTTGTTGATGCGTATGTTTATTGCCGGGCTACACTGAGATTAAGTTCGATTGTTTGAACTTATCCACTTCGCATGTTCAGTTTCAGACATCATATGATGTATTGAGAGCATCATATTCGAATATTTTGACAAAGATCTTTTCATTTCGAGTCATAGTAGATCCGGATGGTCTACGACTCCACTAAATCATTCGATTGATTTCGATACATTGTGGTGATACTTTTACGAGATTGAAACTCGCGCTAAATTGGTTACTTACTTCTTACACGGATTTAATCGATTATTTGATAACTTTCTCTGAATCCTTCTTGTTTACCACGATTTATTCGGTCTCTACACGGTTGTGTGTTAAAACATTGGTACATAGATTTATTTCATACCACAATGTACCTCCTAACGATTCTTTCGTTACAAATTGAATACTTTGCAGTGTTTATTGCTTTCCACCTTCAATCAGAAATAATAGTTCTTTGATGTTCCATATTAATTGGAAACTCTATAACATGGTATAAATCAAATCTTCAGATTGTCTCAGTACACTTTCATTTGATTTCAAACGCGGTGAACTTGTTCAGTCACCACTATTATTGGATAATGCAATTACGACACCTTGTGGTGTCATCATAAACTTGTAGCTTGTGCTAATCATGGTTAACCGTTTCACACGAGACCACGCATACTTTTGTTTGATTTATCATTTAAACATTTCTGATGCAACTATGAATCATGACAATGATACACCAGATTCGCTTGTATTCCATTCGGTGTATCTTCACCATTCAAAGTTGTCAACACACTAAACCTTACCAGACATTTATTCAGGAATTGACAGATCATTTTACTATTACGTTGAGTTGTTGCTTTTGAGTTCATATAGCGGGTGCTATGGTTTGTGAAAACTCGTTTGCATATTGCAACCGATCGATTAAAAATTTTATTAGTCAAAACTCCACTTTTATGGAACCCCTGCTAGCAGGATTACACTAGACTATACGTCAAATGCGTCTTGTACCTTTGACACCCAATGCTAGCAGCACACACCTTTCAACCCTAGGATTCGGGTTGTTATATATTCTTGGACTCACCTAATGTGAGTAATGTTTGTTTCGATTTGATGATTATCTACTTCGATATTATTCATATACATACGGAGTAAGGTAGTACAAATTTCGAGGACGAAATTTCTTTAACGGGGGGAGAATGTGACAACCCTCACCAAACCAGGTATCCGTACGAATTAATTAATATTTAATTAATGCTTAATTACTGTGCTTGCTTGCAGTTGTGATTAAACTGCTACTTGAAATCTGATACATACACATACATGTATCATACTTTGTTGCTGTCACTCCATTATTTACTCAGAACTATAGTGACAAACCTGATGCACAAAAGCACAGTAGCACACTCTACGGATAACCCAGTAAACATGCTAACATAGCCAACATCAGACAGACACTGTCTCTAAGGCCAGTATGAGCCGGGAATAGTTAACTACACTAGTAGGGAGTGTAGGGAGGTGAGGATTATAAAACTGCGTCGCTAGGTGATATTTATAGTGACCGGATGTGCCTAAAACATACTTTAACTACAAAATCCTGCACTTTAATACAAAATTCAGCATTTAAGCGAACTAGTAAAGTGCAAAAACATGGGAAAATAATACTAGATACTTTCCAAAGTGTCGGGAATTCACTATGTCACTAGAACAATTATTAACGACACTTTAAACGCTTATTTAGCACTTTAACGGATTAATATCCAACCGAACAACCGGACTTTCCCCGGAACATAAAAATATTGACATTGACATTGTTTTTCCTTTTCTGAGCCAGTTAGGGTCCCCGAATACCCTAAAACCCGTTATATTAAATAACACATCTAAAATACTAACTAAATCCTTTTGTTTACTACTAGTTGGTAACTAATTGCATTACAACCCAACCCCCCCTAACCCCCCTCAAAATGACGGTTCCCCATGTGGGGGACACCCACACAATTTTGATTATTCTATTGCTTGTTGTCTAAAATATTCATGGCATATTATTTAGTGGATAAAGCTCTAATATGGTCTATAAGTAAGACCATGTGATCAAGCCTTCACATTCATTCATAACACTTAACAAAATTTTTTTCTTTCTTCTCCTTTGATACCTATGGCCGAGAGCTCACCCACACCCACATCACTTTCAAGTTTGATTCTTGCTAAACCACATACATACAAGGGTGTAAGGTGTCCTACAAACAAGCTCGGTGCTTACGGAATCGCGAGGACCTCTCTACATCACTATTAACCACCTAGTTCTCGTCTTGAATCTTCCCTAGCCTTGTGCTAGTTGTAAGTGCTTCTAAACACTCTCTTGTTCTTACTTAAAGTGGTTAATAAGAGGTTTAACGGATAAAAATCGAGAACATCAAAGATCAAAACTAAAAGACTTGAAAATATGATGAACTAGTTGGTTAAAAAGAAACTAGTGGTATAAATCATGATAAATCTGAAATAAACAAACCATAATCTGCTGTAACAGACTCATGATCTGATTTTAATCATATTAGAAAGGTTGGCGAACGTATGGGTGCGTTTTAGTAACATTTAACCTTCAAACAGCAAGCTGATCCGCACTTTCAGCCAACTTTAACTGGCCATAACAGGTACTTAACTAAACGAAAAATGTATTTTCTGAAGTCTAGATATATGTACTATGAAATACGGTTCTAATGGCACCGGAATCATAATTTTTGGACTTCGTTTACTATTTTTAAAGTGTCGTTTCGTAACAGCAGCTAGGGCTGCATTTTTACAGCAGAAAATGGGTGTTACATTTTTAGTCATAACTTGAAACCTGTGTAGAGTTAGATCATGAAATTTTTACGGTAGATGACCCCCGATGTATTTGTAATTATCCCACTGGAATTTCGTAAATCGGACTCTCGATGAATTTTAAATAAATTATTCCGCGGACTGTGGTCTTAAATAGGTAAATCTGATTTCAGTCCGGAAAATCATTTTCTATAAAATATTGGTGATGATTTGGACCCCGATATTTTTACACAATAATTTTTGGTTCGTATAAGACATTCTATAAAAATTTGGGAATTTTTGGAATAAGATAACTATTTTATTAAAATACTTGAAAACGGCCTAGTTTTGTATATTAAAACTGAAATGATATAAGTAGTGTTTTGCATGTCCGAATGACGGGTTGGTTAATTGAGAACTGATTGAATGATTTTACAAAAGAAAATGATACGCTAGTAAGCGTGGACGCCTCCGTTTATAGAGGAAACTCTGGCGAAATTTTTCCAGAAAATATAACACTTAGAAATGTTTTTGGTGACAAGTGTTATAAATATATTTTTAACTTGTTTTCAAAATATAAATTTCGCCATGATTTTTATTACAAAATAACCAAGTGTCGGAGGTGGATTTTCGTAAATAAAACTTGTTAAATATATATATTGAGAATATATATTTCGTAATAAGACGTTTGTGTGCTTACGTGATTATTTTGTGAACTAGAGATATATTATTTTTAGGGTAAAAATAATATTACTTGTTATATCATGAGAATACGACTCCAAAATAATACCAACGCGAACTCTAAAATGTAACGCGCGTATTTTCGGAAAATACTCTTAATGGTATATTTTGACAAAGTAATATTTTGGGAAATTGTATGAAGTAAAATATAATATTTTTGGGAAAATATGTATATTTTGGGATTAAAATACTTTGGACATGTGATTAAAATATATTTTTCAAGTGAGACTTAAAAATATATTTTTTCGAAAATATAACGTATACGTTATTTTGGACAAATGAGTTGAATATATTTCTTCTAAGTGAAACTTACAATATATGTTTTTGGAATTATATATTGGGGATATATTAGCGTATATTTGGTTGGAACAATACACCGAAATACGACGCCATTACTTGGCATGTTATACAAATACAAATACGAAAATACATGTATTAAAAACCCCCATCCTTGGGAAGGAAATACGAATACGAATACTTGAGAAGTATTAATACAAAATCACTGCATAAACAATTATTCCAAAACTAAATACAATTATTATTACTTGGAATAATACCAGAATCGTAACTCAAAAACATTCATACTAAGACAAGGCACTACCCGTTCGTCTAATAGACGTTAGACCATTGTAGGTAGTCGTGTTTGCCGCGGAGACTTGGGTTACACATACTGAAGACGCAATACTGTGAGTTCATGCCCCCCTTTTCTCTTAACTGTTTTCAGTTTTATACTTCGGGGGTGAAATACATGTTACATTTACTACAAACGTTTTATACACGGTATGATTAGCTAAGGAATTTACTGCTAGATCACGTGAATGGATAGGCTATTATCGTAAGACCATTAATCCTTGTATAAGGACCGAGAGGCATGAGTGATAGATCTATCGGGTGTTGCGAGCCCCACACATGGGCCAGCGTGTGGCTGCATGTGGTGACTATGTCGTTCCGCCGGAAGGACCGGTATGAAATACGCGTTACAGGTTTGAGTGCTTCCTAGACCATTAATTGATCTCTTTTTCCTTAATTGCTACATACCAGGGACTTTTATACATACTTACAACATTTTCAAATGTTTGTACATACTCACTTACACATGAACTCGCTCAACTTTATGTTGACTTTTCAAACTACATGTATTTCAGGAAACTCACGGATCTGGCACGGTATGCACGTATTTTCAAGTTGCGTTTGAATAAAGAAGTCATCCAGGGTTTAGAAGGTGTAACCTCTTCCTGTACGGGTTACATATCTCTAAACCTAGTATTGTTTAAAGTCTTTTGCTAAGTCTTTATAAACTCAATTAAATCAAGTTAAGGTTTGTAACTTATTTTGTGATTGTTGAAAATGGGATTTTTCTAAACTTTATTAATGGATGAATATTTCATGTTTTTATCATATAGCATTGTTATGATTGTTGCTATGGTATTAAGAAGTCACACCAAATAAACCCACGCTTCCGCAAAGCCAGGGTGTGACACAATACCATACGAATCGGCATAGTTCCGCAGTTTGACACAAATAGTCCCTGCGATCGAATAGACTTGTTTTCAACACACCAAACCATCCAAAACTTATTTCTAAGTTATGTAAAGGTTATTTAAGGTATGTTAAGCCTATGTCACTATTCCGGAGTGTTTATCGTGTTAAACTGACTGCGTTTACGCACCAGTTTGCGTATAACTTTCCAGAAAGCGATTTAAAGCTTGAAATCAGAATCGAATCAAATCGTAAAATCATCAAACATAAATACACAAATAATAACACCAAAACACATTGTTTTATTGATAATTAACATTGTTCATCGATTAAAGAGCACAGTTGTCACAGTCTCCCCTACTTTAGGAAATTATGTCCCGAAATTTTAACTAGAGGAAACTTGTGAGAACAATTCCGGATATTTCGCCTTCATTTGGTCCTCACGTTCCCAAGTAAACTCTGGGCCACGTTTGGACTCCCAGCGAACCTTGACCAAACGAATCCGTTTGTTCTTCAACTGTTTGAATGTACGGTCCACTATCTCCACAGGTTTCTCGACAAAGTGCATTGTTTCATCAACTTGGATTTCGTCGAGTGGAATGTGAAGATCAGCGTCAGCTAAACACTTTCGCAAATTAGACACGTGAAAAGTCGGATGAATATTTCCAAGCTCTGGAGGTAGCTCTAGTCGATAGGCAACCTTTCCAACTCTTTCAACAATCTTAAATGGTCCAATATATCGTGGTGCAAGTTTTCCTTTCTTTCCAAATCTCACCACTCCCTTCCAAGGTGACACCTTGAGTAGGACATGGTCTCCGACTTGAAATTATAGGGGCTTGCGTCGCATCTCTGCATAGCTCTTTTGACGGCTTCTAGCTGTCACAAGATTATCGCGAATTTTCTTGATTTTGTCTGTCGTTTCCAGAATGAGCTCAGGTCCAGTAAGCTTAGCTTCGCCGATCTCATTCCAACCGACAGGTGAACGACATTTTCGACCGTAGAGAGCTTCGAATGGTGCCATATTGATACTAGCATGATAACTATTGTTGAATCGTCCTCTCAGATTGTCCATCTGTTTGGGGATGATAAGCAGTGCTTAGATTTAGTTGGGTTCCCATAGCAGATTGCATGGTCTTCCAGAAATGAGATGAAAATCGAGCATCACGATCGGAAATGATATCCAAAGGAACACCATGTCGTGATACAATCTCATCAACATAAATCTTTGCAAGTTTATCAGCAGATTGATCCTCGCGAATCAGAATGAAATGAGCTGACTTCGTTAATCGATCGATAACAACCCAAATAGCATCATGACCTTTAGACGTACGCGGTAACTTAGTGATGAGATCCATTGCAATGTTCTCCCACTTCCAAACCGGTATCTCTGGTTGTACAAGCAAACCAGAAGGTCGTTGATGTTCAGCCTTGACTTTGAGACAAGTTAGGCATTTCGATACATACAAGGCAACATCCTTCTTCATACCAGGCCACCAATACTGAGTACGAAGATCCTTGTACATTTTATCAGCACCAGGATGGATAGAATATCTAGACTTGTGAGATTCGTCCATCACTAAAGTGCGAAGATCGTCTTGTTTCGGAATCCACAAACGATCCTTGAAATAGAGTAAACCATTGTCCTTCGCTTCGAGTTTAAACTCAAGTTGACGTGGTAATTCCTTACCCATCAAATTTTGTGAAACACAAAATTGTTGAGCTTGAAGAACACGAGTTTGAATATCGGATAGAGTTCGAACAGAATGAAGCTTGACTCGCTCTTTTTGACTAAACGCATCAGCTACGACATTTGCCTTACCATGATGGTAGCGAATCTCGCAATCATAGTCGTTTAAGAGTTCAACCCAACGTCGTTGCCTCATGTTCAGCTCCTTCTGATTAAGAATGTGCTGGAGACTTTTGTGGTCCGTGAAAACCACACATTTCGTGCCATAAAGATAGTGTCTCCAGATTTTGAGAGCAAAAACTACAGCTCCTAACTCAAGATCATGAGTCGTGTAGTTCTTCTCGTGAACTTTTAATTGTCTAGATGCATATCCAATAACTTTACCTCGTTGCACGAGAACACAACCAAGGCCTAAGTTGGATTGTGGGACCGTTTGCGTGACCCTAAACGTCAGTAAAAGTAGTTCATCTCAGTTTACAAAGGCGGAATCAAAGTAAACCAAGTCATAAACAGCTTGTATACTTTTAACTTCCTTTCTATTACTGATTGCGAGACATTACAAGTGTTTCTAATGAAATTTTGACAGCACCTCGTCTCTCACACTATGACCTCTGTTAGCTTCAAATGACACACACCAACTATATATAGGCTTGGCCTGTTAGCTTGAAATGACACATTGAAGCTTCAAGCTAACACACATGATTGTGTTTCAAGCTGACAAGCAAGAACCAGTTTCAAGCTAAAAAGCAAGAACCAGTTTCAAGCTAACAAACATACTTTTACATGTAAACCCTAATTCTAACCATCTAGACCTAAGACTTGATTAAGACGTAGTCATCAGACATTCAGTGCACCAACAGACTCCCCCTTGGATGTTGACGAAGTCTTCAGCGTCAAGTCTTCAGTCTTTGTCTCTCTCCAAATTCTGTCATTGTAAAGCTCCTTCTTCACAAGTTCAGGATCTTAATCTGGCTCCATCTTCAGTCTCCCCTTTGACTGTTGATCCAGAATTCTGACTCCCCCTTTCACAAACTCCCCCTCTCGGAATACTAGGACTTGAATTCTAGTTCAAACTTTAACATTTTGTTGCCATGAGGATTCCTGTTACCTGCATATACTCTACCACAACATAAGTTTCACACATTTATATCATTTAGATTTAAGAAACTTATTGGTAGAAATCATACATTCATCAAGCTGTATAGTTACATCAATTTCAAGTAAATGACCTTGATTAACTAAACATACAATCTTTCAAAAACATTTGTATATAACATTCAAAGTTTATAAACAAACTCTCCCAATCCTCTAGTTCATCAAGTTTAGCACTTGGAATTTTGAAAATCAACTCTCCAACATCAGTTGTCGAAAATCTTTTTTGTATTTTTCAAAACTTTATGCTAAAACACACTAAAATCTTTTTGGATTTTGAGTTTAAAGAAATGCAGTAAAGAAATATATACAAACAATATTTTTGTGAGTTTGTGTAAGAGGATCATATCAGTTTATGAGACCAATCACTAGCACCGTTAAGCTTTAATCATTTTAAGTTCTAAACGATTCACATAGATTGTCAGTATACTAGTCCACTTAAATTTTCACACAAAATTCAATTGCTTCGAGATACGAGTTTAATGTCTTAGATACTTAAACTTAATCACGTATCCCACCTCAGAATATACTCCCGTATCTAGATCCCAATATTCAGTCTTACAGGTAAGTATAACACAAATGATATCTGTAAGGGATTAATAAATTATGAAGAATCATGAGAGCTCAGGTCAGAACTACCGTTCAGCAGAGAGATCATGATTCAACTTTTGGGTGTGTCCCCTTTAGAGGATCTTTTTTACAACAGCATTGCTAAGCAATTTTATTGTCTTATCATTTATGCTGAGGGTGATGCTATTTTTCAAGCATTTGCAGAAAGTATTATTCGAGGACTAGGTCAGAACTTCCATTCAGCAGAAGTCCCGGAATAATACTCCAGATATCACTGAGTATAAAGACCTAGTATATCAGAAAAAGGAATCTTTCAAACAAGATTTCGGGGGTTACCCATATATCCGAGAGATGTTACCCACGATATAAGCAAGTTTGAATTTAGGTTTATATCTCGTGACAATCTACTAAATGTGCAAAAACTACTGACACATCATCAGTGAGACCGTTTATCACATTTAACTTTCCAATTCTTTAGCATGCTGTGATCATCTACTGATGTACTATCATTTCCTCTTTTATACACCAAAACTCATTTTTGCTTTTTCAATGTTTTTGGCATTTTCAAATTTTCTAATTTTTTTTTAAATTTTTCTCCCCCTAAAAAAAATGTGTTTCAATTTTGATTTTCAAGGAAAATTTGAAAACAAATTGTACAAATAAAATGACAAACTGATATCGAATCACTTCAATTCGCCATTCACTCGGCATAAACAATCAGAACTCCCCCTGACAACAAACTATTTTCCCATTTAGATTTCAAAACACTTAATTTTGTTTTAATCAAAATGGTTTTTCCGGAAAATTAGATTTGTTTGTCTTTTTACAAACTCGGGGTTCTTTCATCACATTGTTCACCTTTATCTACTCATCGGAAAGATAAATCAAGTACAACTTAATGTCCTTGATTAGTCTTTTGTGATTCGAAATATCACAGTTACCATCCTGTGAATTTCTCAAGAAATATGCCGATTCCTGTTCCACACTTACCAACCTGGGAACTCCGGCAAGTCAGGTTTTTCATTTAAAAAGATCTACCCAAGCCTGACCATTCTTGGGTTTGACAGTTTTTACCTCAACAGATGGCTCTTCTGGTTTTGATGAACCAGAATCATTGCCTGAACGTGGCTCTTCTAACTTTGACAAGTCAGAATCATTGCCAACATGTTGCTCCTTTGTTTCTGAAGAAACAAATTCATGGCTAACAACTTTCTTTTTCTTCTCTTTTGTCCTCAGATTTGTATCTGATGAATTTGTTTTGCTTGCCTTTTCAGTTGAGGAAAGCGATTCATCAGAACTTTTTCTCGGATTACCAGTTGTATCCGAGGACAAAATTTTCTCTAAGTATTCTCTTGCCTTCTTTCTTTTCTTCCTCAGTCTGTCTTTCTGCCCTTGAGAAAGCTTAATTTTCTTTTCTTGAACTTTCTGTTCTTGAACTTTTGGTTCTTGAACTTTCTGTTCTTTGGGCTTGACACTGACTGATTTCTTTCCCATTTTCTGAGATTCAGCCCTCGATCTTCCTTTTGATCTCATTGGGCAATCTCTGGCAATGTGTCCTCTGATGTGGCATTCATAACACCTACTTGGTTCAATTCTCTGACTTTGGCAGTTAACAACAATGTGTCCTTGAAATCCACAAGTGTAACACACTCTGTTATCATACCTCTCACTACTTTCATACCAAACACCGTCTTCATACCACACGCTTAGATCAAAGCATTGAGTTGCCTTGTGGTACTCATGTCTCCTCTTGTATCCTTGATTTGGTATTTGAGCACTGTGGTCAAACCTGCACCACTGGTTACCAACTTTTTGTAAATTTTGATTTTTAAATTTTTGTGATTTTTTATTGTGATTGGATGATTGATCTGATGAGCTTTTATTTTCTTTTTGAAAATTTTTCGATTTTTTATCGTTTTGTTTCTGTTCCACATTCTTCTTTACAGGTTTTTGCGATGAGCATTCACCTTTCTCAGTAGAATGTAAAACAGTAGTTTTAAACATTTCATTTAATTTCAAAAATGTTTTTCTTTTTTCTTCTTTTTCTTTTTCTTTTTCATCATCAGATTTATCATCACAATCTTCAATTTTGACTTTGTCAAAATTTGTGACATTGTCACTTATTGGAACTGAATTGATCGGTTTTGGACATGGATAATCTGGTTTCACAAAACCTTTCAATTTATTCTCTAAATCTTTGATTTTCTTTCTATCATATTCAGCTTCTTTTTCAAGTCGAATAATAGTCTGACGATGGGAATTTATTACCTTTTGCTTTTCAATATTGTTCTTGCTAAAAACAGATCTCCCATCTTCAAGAATCTTTATTTGACTTTGAAAATCTCTTTCAATCTTTAATTTTTCATTTTCAAAATCTTTTTCTTTTTCTTTAAAATTTTTGTTTTCTAATGACAAACTCTCAACATTCTTCAAAAGTTTGTCATTTTCAGATTTTAGTTTTTCGCAGTTCAAGCGCAATTCCAGAATCTGTTCATCATCAGCTTTCTTCTCGTCTTCAAAGCTTTGTTTTCCAATGTCAAATTCTCCACATCTTTCAAGAGATTGACATTTTCTGCTTTGAATTTTTCGCATTTTGAGCACACAACTTCACATTTTGAAGTTTCATCTTTCTTGGATTCTTCAATATTTGTCGTTCCTGCAAGAAAAATTTTAACCATATCAGCAGGATTCAAATCTTCATTTAAAAAACAACCTCTCTTGTGATCATATTTAATCTTTCTTCTTACATCAATACCATTTTCAATTCTTTTGATTATTTCAAGAAACACATCCAAACTTAACCATTTTGAGCTTCTTTTTAATTCCTCTATCAACTCTTTCTTTTTCTCTTCATTCTCATCATTGCGTTTTCTAAGCTCTCTGATGAAATCATAATAACCAAATTTTGAGAACCTAGAATCCTTTTTCAATTTTCCCAAAAATTCATCCCAATCTGAAGGTAACGCATCTGCAAACTTAGATATCTTTTCAGCATCTGAAATCGTTAAGTAATACATTCCAAAACCTTTATGTAAATCTTCATATCGCTTATACGTATCATTAAAGTTCTCATATTTCCTACACGTAAAATATTCAAATGTTTCACGCAAAACCTCCTTTTTCTCAAAATGAGAACTACAAGTCCAATTGTTTATTCTTTCAAGATTAGCATTTTCCTTTTCGTCAAACATTTTGATCACAATTTCTTTGTTAAACGTCTTGTTTCAAAAATTGTTTTTAAGTTCAAAGTCCACAAAATTTCAACTTCTTGATATTTGCGCCTTGTAAATCACCTCGAATCACCTGCAAACAAACAAACAAACAATCAGTTTAACCGAACTGAATACGTAAAAGTGTATGTTTGATGAAATCAATCTAAGACTCGTTGTCGAAAATTCGCTGATTCGATCCAAGGTTGTTTGGGTGAAATTTCTAAATGAATGGACTTGATCAATTGGGCTGCTGAACTTTACATTGATTGATTGGGCCTATAATATTCAGCAACACCTCAATTGTGATTGGGCCGAACACTTAGTATTCAAACTTGATTGGACCGTTCAATTTTAAAGCACATGAATTGATTATCTTTAATTGCTTAGTGAGCTAACAATTTTGATTGGGCCTCAAAATCCACTAGTCCGACATCATTAAATGTTCAACAAAATCAGATAATACAATTTCAAGCGAATCCCACTTCAAGCGATCAACTCAAGCGGACACACTGATTACTTTTAAGCGATCACACCTTTTCAAGCGAACACACCTTCTCACTTGAAACTGCTATCAACTCCTCAAGCGAACTAGGTATTTTCAAGCGAGCAGAGACCTTTTCAAGCGAACAAAGTTGAAATACACGTTTCAAGCGAACTAAACATGTTATTTCAAGTGATCAGCCTATGACGTCATCTTTTTACGAACCAATTCAAACTGTCAATCAATTTTGATCAGTTTTAATCCGTATTTTAGTCCGAAACTTTCAAGGATTAGTTAACTATGTATTTCGCTTGATATGTGTTAATTTCAGGCCATTTCAACCGTGAATTATGTCCGAATCAGAAAAAGAATGAGAAGAAGTAAGTAGAAATGAGAAAATCCGGTAAAATCAAGCTGCTATGGTATGAACTCCTCGTCCTGAGCTCTGATACCACTTGTTGGACCGTTTGCGTGACCCTAAACGTCAGTAAAAGTAGTTCATCTCAGTTTACAAAGCCGGAATCAAAGTAAACCAAGTCATAAACAGCTTGTATACTTTTAACTTCCTTTCTATTACTGATTGCGAGACATTACAAGTGTTTCTAATGAAATTTTGACAACACCTCGTCTCTCACACTATGACCTCTGTTAGCTTCAAATGACACACACACCAACTATATATAGGCTTGGCCTGTTAGCTTGAAATGACACATTGAAGCTTCAAGCTAACACACATGATTGTGTTTCAAGCTGACAAGCAAGAACCAGTTTCAAGCTAAAAAGCAAGAACCAGTTTCAAGCTAACAAACATACTTTTACATGTAAACCCTAATTCTAACCATCTAGACCTAAGACTTGATTAAGACGTAGTCATCAGACATTCAGTGCACCAACATGGATGCATCACAATAGACAACGAAGTCATTGTTTCCCTCGGGCAGAGATAGAACAGGAGCATCACAAAGCTTCTGTTTCAGCGTTTGGAACGCTTCTTCTTGTTTGGGTCCCCACTCAAAAGGCTTATTCTTCAAAGTCAAAGCAGAGAGTGGAACCGCAATCTTCAAGAAATTCGAAATAAAACGACAATAATATCCAGCAAGACCAAGAAAAGATCGAATCTCTGTGGGTGTCGTAGGTGTATTCCAATCCTTAATAGCAGTTATTTTGGATGGATCCACATGAATACCCTGCTCGTTGACTATATGACCCAAAAACTGAACTTCTTTAAGCTAAAATTCACACTTGGAGAATTTAGCAAAAAGTTGTTCCTTCTTCAGGAGTTCCAAAGTCAAACGAAGGTGTTGCTCCTGATCGGCTCGAGACTTCGAATAAACAAGAATATCGTCGATGAACACAATGATGAACTTGTCTAAATAAGGTTTACAGACCCTATTCATTAAGTCCATGAAAATAGCTAGGGCATTTGTCAAACCAAAAGGCATGACAGTAAATTCGTAGTGCCCATATCTCGTATGGAATGCAGTTTTGGGAATATCTTCTTCGAGTACACGAAGCTGATGATACCTAGAACGCAGATCGATCTTGGAAAAACAGGTAGCACCTTGCAGCTGATCAAAGAGATCATCGATTCGAGGTAGGGGATATCGATTCTTGATGGTAAGCTTATTAAGCTCACGATAATCGATACACATACGAAAAGATCCATCTTTCTTTTTCACAAAGAGGACAGGAGCACCCCAAGGTGAATAACTCGGTCGGATGAATCCTTTATCAGATAACTCTTGAAGCTGTTTCGATAATTCTTGCATCTCAGACGGTGCAAGACGATAAGGTGCTTTCGCAATCGGGTTGGCATTGGGTACAAGGTCAATATGAAACTCGACTTGACGAACTGGAGGCAAACCAGGTAGTTCATCAGGAAACACTTCTGGATAATCCCGAACAATCAGAATATCCTGAATACTCTTGTTCTTGCCTTTCTCCTCGGTGACATGTGCCAGGAAAGCAACATATCCTTTTCGTAAATAACGTTGCGCTTTCGTACATGACATGAGTTTCAATCCACCAGATGTTTTCTCGCCACGAACTTCCAGAACATTGCCAGACGAAAGAGGAATACGAATGATCTTATCGAAACAAACCACCTCAGCATGATGTTTGGTTAACCAATCCATCCCCACGATAATGTCAAAACTCCCAAGTTGCATCGGCATGAGGTCAATAGGAAAAAGATGGTTATCGAGGTTTAATTGACAACCACGAAGAACAGAATCGAGTACGAGTGGTTTACCAGTAGCAACCTCGATAGATAAGGGTTTCCTCAGTTTAGTTCTAGGTATCGCAAGTAAAGGCTCAAAGGATAACGAAACAAAACTCCTATCAGCACCAGAATCGAAAATAACAGATGCAAATTGATTGTTAACAAGGAACGTACCGTTAACAACCTCGTTATCCATCCTCGCCTCATTCGCGTTCAGGTTGAATGCTCGTCCCAGAGCGGGATTCACATTCGCGTTCGGATTCGCATTCGCATTTACCAACCTCGGGCAGTTGTTGCGGAAATGACCCATTTCTCCGCAATTAAAACACGAACCAGGTGGGAATCTTGCAACATTCCCTTGAGCTTGAGCTGGAACCTGGGCAGCCTGATTTTGACCCATACGACAAATTTTGGCCAGATGCCCAAGTCTACCACACGTAGTACACTGTTTACAGGCCTGTTGGGCAACATGGTGACCGTTGCATCGAGCACAGTGAGGTGTAGTACCAGCATATTGCTTCTTCGCAGGCGGTTGGGCTGGCGGGTTCTGAGCAGTAACTGCAAAGTTTTGGGAAGCCTTGCGCTTCCTTGACTTCTTCGAAGGCTCACCCTGCTTCTTACCCTTACCCTTTTCCTGTGCAGAATCGGCCGACTTCTTCTTATCACCCTTACGGGTCAATTTCCCCTTTCTGACCTGAGACTCGGTCAGAGTAGCAGCCAACTCAATCGCTTGACAGACAGTAGTAGGATTACTGCCAGTCACTATGTCTTGCACGGAATCAGGTAACCCATCGATATACCTCTCAATTGCCTTCTCCAACGGGGTAACCATCGTAGGACACAACAAGCTGAGCTCCTCATATCGATCCGTATAAGCATGGTGTTCTCCCCCGTCTTCTTTCAGATCGTCAAATTCTCGTTCTAAAGCTTGAATCTCGTGACGGGGACAGAACTCTCTCATCATGAGAGCTCGGAGCTCTTCCCAAGTTTGTGCCAAAGCCACTTCGGCACCCCTATCGCGCATAACACCGTTCTACCATGTAAGAGCACGCTTCTCGAACACACTTGATGCAAATTCAACCTTACGCGCATTCGGACATTGCACATGTCTGAATGTGCTTTCCAAACTTTTGAACCATTGAAGGAGCGCAGTTGCTCCTTGCGACCCAGAAAACTTCAATGGCTTAGCAGAATTGAAGGTTTTGAAGTTACACCATGCATTATTGTTGTTATTATTGTTGTTGTATAACTCGTGGATCTGGGTTACTATGCCTGGAAGTACTGCAGCCATTTGTTGAGCAACAAGGGCTGCGACTTCTTCAGCAGTAAAAGGTTGAGCATCACGTCGAGGAGGCATTGTCTAACAAGGAAACAGGGGAATCGAGTGAGATCGACAATTGGAAAAACAAAAGAGGTATTGACAACATCGACATAACACAAGAAAGGCGATCATTTGTTCGTTACCTCGAACAAAGAAACGACACGCAGTGACTAATCAAAGTAAATGGGTCAATATAATGTATCACTGAAGACATGCTCGCCTATAAGTGAACACTCACCCCAAGAGTTCCCAGGTAAGAGTGACTGGTCCGATACTGTGGATTTGTACGAACACTCTAGCCTTAGACAGAAAACTCAGGTACAGGCATTCACTCTTCCAGTTTGCACGTGTTCACATTATTTAGACCCAAACTTTGACGAGATTTTGAAAATTCAGAGGGCATAAAGCCGAAAATGAATCAAAGTGGAAGGGTTCAAAACCTTACAATCAATCATCCAAGGATAGATGATTAATTTTCGAAGCGGATTTGTTATTCTGTTCTCGTTGTGGTTATCACCTAAGGATAGGTGACAGTATTGTTTTAAAATCTAAACGCAAGATAGCTCGTGTTAGGGTCCTAGAAAGTTATAGTCTAGGTCAAAGCATTGCTAATAACCTAATTCCCTATAACCATTGGCTCTGATACCAACTCTTCTGTCACACCCCGACCGCGTTAAAACATCGAAACCGCGGCGGAAACGTCGGGGAGGGTTGTAACAGAATTATCGTTTCACAACCATGGTAATTAAAAGTTTCATTTTATTGATTTATTAAGTAATGTACATTGTCTTTAACCAAACAAACAAATTAAACATCGTCTATTATCGTTATTAAGTCACTAAGGTCTCATCCAGATCCTATGTGACTCATGCATCCTAGCAATCGACATCAAGCATTACCACCTGAAACATATGTAAAAACAAAGTCAGCAAAGAAATACTGGCGAGCACATAGGTTTTGTGAGAGTTTCAGATTCATGGCTCGTTTGTATGTTGCAGTACCTTATTAGACTACAAGAGTCAAAAGTACAAACCTCGTTTTGAAAAGTGTATTGCAACATAATTAACCAACTCAAATCAAGATGGTTATAGTTTATAAAATCTCGCAGCCATGATTCTTAACCCCAAAACATTTGTTTTAGTAAACCAATTCGTAAAACATCTCGTATAAACTCGTATGATTTATATCATTTCGAAAACCTCATTGTGTGACATCGTTTCAAAATTGTTTCCCAAGTGAACTAAATAATGACATGAAATGTAATATGATAAAAGCACTTATATATAAGATGTACCAGTGGCGTATCTACCATGCTTTTATCATGCTACACCTATCCCATTTTCTAATCACTACCCAAAACCAATCGTTTAATCGAATCGTTTATCTCGTTTAAGTCGTTTCAAATCGTTTAACTCGTTTCCAAATCGTATTCGTTTTAATTGTGAAACTACTTTTGGTCGTCTGGCTAATAACATTCAAACCTTCGTGACTCGACTATCTCGTTTCTCATATTAACAAACCACCAAAGGGTATGTTAACAATCATCAGATTCGGTCGTTACCTACATTACCCCCACACATAACCATGGGTGTAGTCTGATAACGGGATTTGTCAGATCCTATGGTACCATAACCTAATACTGGTCGGCTCGGCCAAAGCTAATGAATGTCATTCGTTATGTAATTACAACCAACAAGTTCGTTCACATTATCGAAATCGTTATTAGTTTAATATAAACCATCTTAATCATTTTTGAAACCATCGTTTAAATATCAAAATCGTTTTAATTCATATGAATCACCCCAAAACAATTGAAAACAGTAAAATAGGGGAACTATGTACTCACTTTGAATAGAAGGGTATCCTTGATCTAAAGAACTTAGCGAAGCTCAGGAAAACCAAGGAAATTCAAGTAGTACCTAGTAATCAGATCACTAGTAAATAAATCGACACCTAAATCGGAAGATCGGACAGAATGAGGTCTTGTAAACCAAATGAGTATTGGAACTCATGTAGTATGGTTTAACAAAGTTTAAATTCTAGATCGGAACCTAACCTAAGTGCTTTCGACCCGTTACGACCCATTAAGGTAGCTTATACTACTTTAACGTGTCGTTCGCGCAAACGCGCGTTCGAGACGTCTAACTAGTCCTATGACAAGTATTATATGCCTAAAGATGTTTAATTATGTTGCATAATCAGTTAGGTGACAAAAGTTTAGGTTACATATGCTTAAAATCCAATTATGCATGAAAAGGGCATTTTGGTCATTTGCCTAAGTCATATAAACTACCTATCATACAACTACTTAAACTAGGTGACCATAAGGTATAACCTCGGAAGGTTATTCCCTATGCAACTATGGTCAATAAACATGCTTGGTCGGATCCTAATGATCAACCAAATGGGTCGAGTTCGAAAGTCTAAGCGGTGGTTTAGACCGCTTGACTTACGACTCTAAACAAGCACTAAACTAAAAGTGACGAGCTAAGCATGTTAAAACATGCTTAACTAAGTTAGAAAACAAGTTTTGATATCAAAACATACCCAAGAGTAGTTTGGTTGTAAAATACACTTAAATACGCATTTTGACCGTAACTACGACTCATCACTACGCCTAGTCAGCGTGGTAATCAGTAGGTATAGTCACTAGGGACTATAACCATCGTGATTACGCTCACGTTGCGAAGTTCAAACGAACTTCTCGTTGACCATTTACTGGTCAAAGCTGAAAGTCAAACACTATTTGACTTTTAAGCTAGGAAAGCAATAAAAGAATGAAAGAGGACTTACAAAGGGTCCAAAGAGATTTGATTCCAAGTATTCTCAGGTATGTAGTGAATAATCACAACAACTTAGAGAATTCTCAGATCAAATGTGAGGAAAATGGAATGAGGGTATGCCTATTTATACTAGTTGCAAACTTATAAGATCATGACACTTGTTTGTGTGGTCTCCAAGTAAGAATCATAGCCATACAAATGTTATAAGCTGATTAGAAGCCTTGGGGAGGTGTTAACTTGGTCCCCAAAACATGAAAATTGCGTACAAGGACCTCAAGAATGAGCTGGGAAGCTGCTGTGAAGTTTCTGAAATTTTGATGTGCTGGTGATGGCTTACGGACTGTAAGCCCATCCCCATACGGTCCGTAAGGACCTTGCAGGACAGCAAGTTTAAAAAATGGCAGATTTAGTCCCTGAAGCCCCAAAACTTGGTTTTCGATGCATTTTTGACACGTTTAAGCCCGGTTAACCCCATTTCAAAGCTCTAAAATGAAGTTAAAGTATAGGGAACTTAAAATGTGCTCAAAAATATCTTGGATGTCGGCTCGTTTGGTCGTACGATTGCGTTGTTCGGTTAATTACGACGGAAGTCGTAACGAACGCAAAAACGATCCAAATTAAGCGACGAATGGAATTTTATCATGCCAATCACTAAAATAAAATATTTTAATGATTATATAAATTTTTGGATATCCGGATGTATTCAGAACGTAAGATATGCGTGAAAATGTAAACTTACGCACTTTTTGACGCTTTTAGTGCCTGTAAGATCAAATAAGCATGTTTTCGCACACCGAACCACTCAAAGCTTATTTCTAAGCTATGTTTAGGTTATTTATGGTATGTTTAGCTTATGATCAAGTTCCGGACTATTCGATACCATACGAATCGGCATAGTTCCGCAGTTTGACACAAATAGTCCCTGCGATCGAACAGACTTGTTTTCAACACACCAAACCATCCAAAACTTATTTCTAAGTTATGTAAAGGTTATTTAAGGTATGTTGAGCCTATGTCACTATTCCGGAGTGTTTGTCGCGTTAAAATGACTGCGTTTACGCACCAGTTTGCGTATAACTTTCCAGAAAGCGATTTAAAGCTTGAAATCGGAATCGAATCAAATCGTAAAATCATCAAACATAAATACACAAATAATAACACCAAAACACATTGTTTTATTGATAATTAACATTGTTCATCGATTAAAGAGCACAGTTGTCACATAACACATGCATCGACAATATTCATGGACCTCATGAATCGAATGTGTAAGCCATACTTGGATAGATCACGATTATATTGACTACATTCTTATTTGGCCAACGACCAAGGAAGGTCATGAGCAACAGCTGCAATTTACCTTGCAACTCATAGAGAAAGAACAGTTATGTGCTAAGTTGTCGAAAAGCGGATTTCGAATTCGTGAGGTAAGAACTTTAAGATACACGGTGGATAAGAACGAGATTCATGCCAACCCTGCAACCAAGAGCTAAGGAGTTAGAGTTGCAGTTATGTGATGCCTCTCGACAAAGTCTCGATTGCGCGTCAATGCAACAAGACCACGACATTGCATACACGTCACATTGATTAAGGGACCATGAGAAGAAACCTTGATCCAGATACAGTAATTGCGCTCCGCAAATCTGACGTCATTACCTGTAAGAAAACGCTTCACGACCTTTACTAAGCACAAGGGTTACAGCACACCGTTGATCGTAAGAACTTGAATATTAACATAGATGGACTGAGCTACTGAACGATGCAGACTGTATGGACATGATACATGCTTGTGTGATAAACTTTGATGAAAAGTTGGAACACTCACTTGCCCTTAGTGGAGTTTTCCTACAACAGTATTTATCACACCGCCGTTTAAGCCACTTCGTGTGAAGCTTTAGATGGAACATAATAAGTTGATCCCCGTCGTATTGAATGGAGACCAGAAATAAAGAATCTACTGGCCCAAGTTGGTCCAGGAAAAACTAGAGTCAAGATCGTTCAGATATGTGATCATATCAAGACAGCCCGCGGAATACAGAAAGATTGTGCCGATGAGCGGCGGAAATCGTAGGAGTTTGAAATAAGAAGTATGACTTTAATGGGAGCCTCGCCTATAGAAGGCGTGGTGTGATTTGGGAAACGAAAAGGTTGGACCCTCGGTGTAGGGATCGGAACCATTGCTCACAAGATGAAACCTCCAAAAAAAGATCAGTAGTGATCGCGACATATTTCATGTGTCTAGTCTTTAGAGGAGTCTGACTCAAGGAACAGTCATTGTTCCCACAAATAAGATTCACGTCAATGACAAACGACAAAATTACTAGAGAACCTGTTAAGGTTACGGACCAAGAGTCCACTAGATACAGAGAAGACGTAATTGATTTACTTGAGTACATTGGAATTCATATCATGACCCAGAGTACAAGGGGATATGAAGACAAATTTTAAACATGAGTGACCACGTTTGATTCACAACTCCCCTGCGACCGATGGCATCACTTGAATTTCGGGATGAAATTCTTTTAACAGGGGGAGACTGTGACAACCGTCACTTTTCCGTACATTCCGTACACTAATTGAACAGTAATCGGTGCTTTAATAACTGTGCATGATCTAGTTTACCAGATAAATGAATTTTTGATTACTGTTATATACATACAATGGCATTTCATGTTACAAGACTTTTATCGTTGCTACATGCAACACGAGATAGTTCTAATGATACGCAGAACAAAATTGGCACCGTTACCAGACAAACTAAAAATGCTGACGAAGTTCAGTACATAGACAAACAATGTTTTGAGGCCCAGTATGAGACAGAGACTACGTATTACACTAATATAGTGTGTAGGGAAGTAAGGACCACAAAACTGCTTTTATAAGTGATAGATAAAGTGCCGGAAAGTGCCTAAAACCCACATAAAGTGCAGAATTTTGCATAAATCAGCAAATTTCAGCATTTTAACAAGTTTATTATATGCAAAAATATGGTAAGATGGTCCTGTATGCTTTCCTAAATGTCGGGAATTAAAAGTGTCACAAAAGGGTACTTAATGAACACTAAACGGAATAACTTGACACTCTAACAAACCGGTATCTAACCGAACAATACCCGGAACACCAAAATATTGCTAGAAGCATTGTTTTACTTTTTCTGAGCTAGTTATGGTTCCCAAACACTTTAATATACTACATAATGCAAGATACACATAAAACACTAGCTTTTACACTTAACCCCTAACTAATTAACCTACTTACCATTTCAAATTACATTTAACCCCCCCCCCCATGCTAGTAATCGGCCCAAAGAGTGGCCCCACCCCAAGATTTCATAATCTTCACTAAATCTTCCATAACCTTCTCTTGGGATTTGATTTGATCTTGTGTGTACTTTGTGGAACATAATAACCATTGGACAAAGGTGTTAGATTGAATTATAAGAACAAGAGAACACCCACACTTCACAAGACCACAAACCTCCTTCCCCTTTGCCCTCTTCTCGGCCGAAGGTAACCCCCACCACCACCATCATCATTCACTCACATTCAACCAATCCAAGGCCATTCCAAGGTGTAGCAAGGTGATTAACGAAGCTTGGAACTCACGGATCTTAAAGGACCACCTTTGTTTGCTTTTATCCACTCCATCTTCACACTTGTTTCTTCCCTAGCTTGAAGCTAGTAGTAAGACTCTTGTAATCCTTGTTTACTTCTATTTTTGCTTGGTTAAAAGACATACTATGTTGAGAATCACTAGAACCTTAAAAGACATACACATGATTCATAAACATAAAGCTTTCATATGATGAAATCTTGTTGAAATGGTGTTGTTTAGTATATGTATGATGATTGCTTGTTGATTACTAGAGATATTGATGTTGATCACTACATGGAGTTTGCTAGATTGTGATTAAACACATGATCTAGCAAGTTAGAGGATGATTATGTATTAACACAAGATCATCCTCATACATAGACATGAACTTGAAAACAAAATGATTTCTTGAAAAGTAATAAACAAAGTGAGTTAGTAAACTTGTAGATCTAAGACTTATGAATGATTTTCAAAGAAAACCAAGTTCAAAATATGATTCTTGAAAGATCATGGTTTTTACTAAACTTACACTATTTTTGGTGATGAAATAAGTGTAAAAACACTAGAGAAACAAGAAGGTTTAATAAAGAGACGTTTTTTGTGAAATATGTTTACAAGTTGTAAACATCTAAAACTTTCAAGAATGAGATTTATCAAGAAGTAAATATATTTTAGAGGGTAACTAAGTCCACTAAAAACATTACCAAGTTACTACGCATTTTTGTGAAAGATCAAGTTCATGTTAGTATGTAAATTGAATAGTTTTTACACTTGGTAAGTGTAATATTGTTTAGGGTTGAATGTTGATCATTGTGTGTTAATTTTTGAAAAGAAAATGATATGCTAAATAGCATGGGCACCTCCATTTACAAAGGAAACTATGTCAAAATTTTCTAAAAATTCAAACACTTAGAAAATATTTTCTAAACAATTGTTTACAAGTATGTTTTAAACTATGTTTTTCAATATAAGCTTTGCCATAAATTTTGATACAAGAATACAAGTATTGGAGGGTGGTTTTTGTAAATAAAAGTGGTTAAATATATATTTTGAATATATATTTATATTAAGACACTTGTGTGAATATTTGTAAAATTTGTGGAATAGTTATATTATTTTAGGGTAAAATAATATAACTTACAAATACCAAGAATTTACAACTCCAAAACAATACCAAAAATCACAAGGAATGAAATATAAGTTACACACTTAATATTGTGAAACCGAACGATAAAACGTAACTTATGAAATATTCTGGAGAATACCGTTACAAATATATTTGGTAAACATTGTTGTGGATACAAAAGAAATTAAAGTATGATTTTATTATTATTACAAGTGTATCATATTTTCGACAAATAGAAAATATATTATTTTCGGAAGTTAAATTATACTTTCTTGAAATACATTATTGGGACAAAACAAGTTTAAATATATTTTCTAAAGTAAGGCTTGAAAATATATTATTTTGGGAAACTACAAATACGAGAATAAGAATACACATGTATGAAATACTCCCATCCTTGGGAAGGAAATATGAAAATAATTATTTGGGAAGTATTGTCACGAAACCTTGGAATAATATTTGAGACATAAAAGAAACGTAACTCAAAACATGAATACTAAGGCAAGGCACGGCCCGCTCGTCTAATAGACCCTAGCACATTGTAGGTACTCGTGTTTGCTGACGAGATTTGAGTTACGAATACCGAAGACACAAAACAGTGAGTTCATGCTCCCCCTTTTCTCTTAATTGTTTTTGGTTTTATAACTCTCGGGGGTGGAATACATATACGAATGCTTAAAAGGTATGAAATGCCTATGAAATACTAGATCATGTGAGCATAGACTTAATATTGAAATGCCATTAATACCTAATTAGGGACGAGAGTTAGATCTAACGGGTACGGCCGAACCCCACTCATGGTCACAACTAGTACCAAGTAGTGCTTCGGAGTCCCAGTCGAGGTTAATCGACACGGTCGAGGTTAATCGATACGGTCGAGGGTAATCGACACGGTCGAGGGTAATCGACACGGTCGAGGGTAATCGACACGGTCAAGGGAAATCGACACAGTCGAGGTTAATCGACACAGTCGAGGAAAATCGACACAGTCGAGGAAAATCGACAAGGGTATACGCTTACTTATTTTGAGTGCTCCCTATGTCCTCACATGCCTTAAAGTCCTTGTAAAACATTCATGTTCATACACGCTTTTCATACCTGTTTACAAAGAAGTCTCTCAAAGATTTACAAGATTACAGTACTCACACAAAACGCATGAACTCGCTCAACTTTTGTTGATGTTTTCCAAAATTACGTGTATTTCAGGTAACAGGATGGATCTTGGGCGCGGGTGTCGTAACTAGAAGTAGATTTCAAGTTTAGATGTCGTCCACTTTTATTGGTTTGTAACCTAGTCGAAGGTTGTGTTTTAAAAACTTGAATAACCGATATTTGTAATACTCAAGTTTTATGAATGGATGAACATTGTTTTGAATCATGTAGTTGTTTATTACGGAATGTACAGAATGATTATTGTCACACCCCGAAATATCAGAGCTGGCGTGACTGGACTGGTATCTTCATTGGACAGCGGAAGCAAAATAAGCTAAGACTTCTAGAAAACGAACGCCCACTAAGTACTCGAATCTCCAATGGTTCTCCTATTCCAACTGTGCTATAACTTGAAAAGTAACCTGAGAAAGAAACATGCGAAAAAGTCAACATAAAGTTGAGCGAGTTCATAGTTTGTTTTGGAAAAGATTTGAAATAAATCTTTTTGAATAATCGGTTTGTGAAAATTGAGAAAACGAATTTAGAAATCATTTTCTTGTCAAGTTATATGGAAACTTTTTATTTGTAACGCATTATGTTCGTAAAACCATGTATTTGTAAACTCTTGTATTTGTAATGCTTGTATAACCGTCAATGCCCACCCTGACTTTGACTTCATGCCCGCATAATCCTATGCTTTGAATTTGTATAAAACATGGTATGTAATTTGTAAAACCCTGGTATGAAAGCAACAAGGAAAAATAGATCACCAATGGTTTGCAAGGCCTAGCAGACTTGTACCGGGCTTTCGACTGTAAGACATAGTCACCACATGGTCCAACCCGCGAACTCATGGGTGGGGCTCGCTACACCCAAATAGATCTATCACTCATGTCTCTCGGTCCTACAACGAGGATTAATATCCTTAAGTGTTGTACCCACCACTCACATGATCTAAGTGTACCCTTCCTTAGCTCACCATACCAATTGTATTGTAAGCAATCCTTTTGTAACATGTATTTCACCCCTGAAGTAAATAAAAAAACAGTTTAAAGAAGAGGGGACATGAACTCACTGGGTGTCCTGTTTCTCAAACTGCCCCAACTAGTCTCTCAAACTACCCAGTCTCTCAGACTGAACTACCCAGTTAGTCTCTCAGACCAACTCCCCAGTCTCTCAGACTGAATTACCCAGCTAGTCTCTCAGACTAACTCCCCAGTCTCTCAGACTTAAATACCCAGTCCCAATATTATCACTAGACGATCCTATCCTTAGTCATAAAAATCATTCACATTACGATAATACGCATTTGTTTTGTAAAAACCGGTATATTTAGTATGATCCATTCGTAAACCATTTGAGTTCCTTGAAATCCATTCGTAACATGATTTAGATATATGAGTTTTCGTTCGTTCAAAAACATTGTATGCTCTTGCAAAACGTGCTTTGGCTAAAATATGCAGTCTTTGTTCATCGAGAACTTTGTTTGTTTTCTGCAAAACGTGCATGTCTTTCCACCCCGAAAACATTTATAAAAATGTAAACTCGTAAAAAGGTGGGGTTATGAACTCACCTGGATAATCTTGTGCAAAGCTAGCTAATTACGACTTTGTGATGTCGTTTCCAAGATGAGACTCGCTAGCGTGCATTCTACAATATTCCTAACACGGAATATCTTATAAGTTTCTAAATAAACGCAGTAACTAAACTACGTGTCACCGAGCTCTACCGAATCGTTAATCGAACGATTCAACGGTAAGTAGTTAACTTATCGAAAATGATTAAATCATATTTGATAAGTATCGTTTATTGTCGATAATAACCAATAAGTCTTGAAAAGACTTGATTCTCGAGAGATTTAAAAATAAATAAATATTTATATAAAAATATATAAATATATCGATATGTTCGCGTTAGTCGTTCCGAGAAGTAGTATGTGTATGTACAAAAGTTTATATGAAAATAACATATAACAAATTCGTATCATATATACGTCTCGTATGATATTTATCAAAGTATATGTATATGCCGTTTAGGCGTTTGAAGTGAATATAAAAAGTTATATTCATTTTATAAAAGAATCGTCGGGTTGTTTTGGTTGAAAATATATAACTATATTTATTTTTATAAAATGAATTCGTTTCGTTTGATAGTTGAAATAAATGTATAAATTATATTTATTTTTATAAAAGAATTGTCGAGACTTCGTAGTTTAGAATAAATATAATAACTATATTTATTGTCATGAATAATGTCCGAATTAAGTATAAAAACTATTCTTTTTGTTTTTATAAGAGAATTCGAGCCGTTAAACGTTTGAAAATAAATATAAAAATTATTATATTTATTTTGTAAAATACTTAGCGTTATTGACACATTTGTAAATTATAAAGTGCCGTTGAGAAAATATGCATCCGCGTCTGGTTTCATGTAAGTCGTTTGAATAAAAACGTGTTTTCGTTTTACGGGTTTTCTCGGAAAACGGGCAGAGTTTCCTCTGTTTTTAGACGACCCCGACCACGCATGTTGTCGTTATTTTATCAAAATTCAATCATCAATGTTCAATAATAGATATAAATAACTTTTGTAAAAGCGACAAAATGAAATCTAAATACTAATCCGTTCGGTTCGAGCTCGTTTCACGTGACATAAACTAAAACTATATAAAAACATAATTATTAAACCGTCGTTAACTTTTACCAAGTTTTTGCGTCGAGACGTTGACTGAGTTGACCGAGTCAACCGAGTTGACCGGGTTGACTCGCTGAGTTGACCAGGTTTGACCGAGTTGACTCGATTTGACCTTGTCGACCCGAACCGTGCTAAAACTGAATCTAAACGTGTTGACCGACCCAAAGCTTGACCCGAACATCTCTGGATCTGACCCGAGCCCGCTGACTTTGACCAAGTTTGACCAAACCCGAACTTCGACCCGAACCGAAACCACACTAGATCTGACCCGAAACCCGAGATGCCACCTGGATCTTGAACCCGCTGAACCACCAGCTGAACCAGACCCGTAACACCCAAACCCGTAACCAAATCTGACCTGCTTGTACTATAACTTAAACCATCAGACCCGAGATAAAACCCGAAACAAAACAAACCCGAATCAAAACTCAGATCGACACAACTCCTTCGAACCTGCTGGATTTTGGTTGAAATACTGGTCAGAACCACCGCCGTGAGTGGAACCGCCGGTGGTCTCATAGGTGACGAAACAAACAGGGGGGCTGTGAAGTGTCGTTGGCTGGAAAAACCTTCGCCGGCCTTCGGTTAATCAGCGCCGGTGTTACCCGGCCGTCGGTCAGAGGCATCACGAGAGGGAATAGAGGGGAAAAGGGAGTGCTGGTAGGTGGGATTGAATGTGTAGATGAAAATTCCTTGTGTTTGCAGGTGGGATTCAAAAGAGATACAGGAGATGTATATATTGTGTGTTGTTCTTGGTTGCAGACAAAGAAAATGAGAGAAACCTTAAGGGTAGCGGCTGATGTATATTGAGGATGGATAGGGTTACTACCATTTTATAGAGATGTAGTAGAGATCTTGTAAGATCTTGTTGAGATTTCATAAGGATTTTGTAGAGATTTGTAGGATTTAGTAAGATTGTTGTAAATCTTTTAGAGATCTTGTAGATCAAGATTTAGCTGTAGGTTTAGTTTGTGGGTTTTGGGCTTGGGCCCAAGGCCCACAAGCTCAATCCCCGTGTTTAAGCGGCCCGTAATTCCTACGAGACCCGTTATCAAAACTCAAAATTGTCGGAACGTCATGATATAAAATTTTAGTTTTGAAAATATGTAGAATAATACCGGTAGTCATTGTCGTCGCGTTCGTTTGTTGTTTACGATAGTAATCGCGAAAAATTACATCGTTGCCGTCTTTAATCCGTTTTTCGATCCGATTTCGACTATAGCTACTAAAATTTCATTACGGAGCTAAATATAGCGTAAAATGTAAGTTCTGAAGGTGACAGGCGTCTCCGTCGCTTCCGTTTTGTTGCCGATGCGTTTCCTGCTATCGCGTTTTTAGTTCACGTTTGCATTTGTGTCGCACGGAAGCCCAATAAATTCACAAAATTAATTTCATAGACATAAAATATTAGTGTAACATTCATACTTGTCGGCTTTGTCAGTATTTTGTACGACATCAGTTCGTTGTCGCTTAATATTCACCGGATCTTTCCGTAAACCACCGTTCACGCCCTGTAAAGCCGGTTAGCCATTTCTAGGCACTCCAAAGGCCTAATTAAGTTAATTTGTGTCTTAAACACTATTTATTGTCGCATTAATCATCTGTTAATCACGTAATTAGGAGCCGTAAATCACCGGTTGTCACATTCTCCCCCTGTTACAGAAATTTCATCCACGAAATTTAGACTATGTTATTTCCTCAGAATTGTGTTGTTCGCAGGTAAGTCCGAATAATAACAAAATGAATGACCGCGTAATCGAAACAAGACTTATTCGAATCTTGTGAATTTAATGACATTCCTCAACAATAAGAACCCAACGGTTTAAAAGAAATGTGTTTCAAAAATTGATGTCAAAGGAAACAAGACGTATAGGTACAGTCACTAATGTGACTAAGTTAACAGGGATCCAACAATGAACAGGAACTTCGACCAATCGAATTCCATATGAACGTTCACAATAAGTAAATGAGTTCTAGAAGCAATAACATCCACTGGATGAACTTAGAATCAACAATCTCAAATGTACTAGTTTGCATGAAACGCTCGATCGTGATTAGCACAAGCTGCAAGTTATACTGACGCCACAAGGTGTCGCAATGAATGAAACAATTCAATAATAGGGGTGATCGAACAAGTATCACCTGTGTTTTGCATGAAACGCTCAATCATGATTAGCCCAAGCTACAAGTTTGTACTGACACCACAAGGTGTCGTAGTGATTTAAATAATTCAATAATAGCGGTGATCAAACAAATTCACCGTGTTTGAATTCAATTGAAAGCGCAATGAAGTAAATATGAAAATTTGTTTCTAACAACATCATAGGATTTTCAATTGAAATTTGAACATCGAAGAAATAATGTTTTCGATCGAAGACAAAGAAGCAATGATTATCGCAAAACATTCGATCGATGTTGAAAGGACCGTTAGGAGGTACACCGGAATATGAGATGAATTTTGCGTACCCTTGTCTTATCACACGATTGTGTAAAGACTGTTGTAATGTGATAAATCAAAGCGGATTTAATCTAAATCAATAAATAAATAATTAAATCTGTGCATAAGATATGTAAACGAGTTTAGCGCAAGCTTCAAATAAGTGAAAATACCACCACAAGGTGTCGAAATCAACAAACAATTTAATGGAGTCGAATGCCAAACAAGTTTACCTCGACTCGGAATAAATGAAACACTTGTTAAAACGAATTTTGAATATGATGATCCCAATACATCATATGATGCTCTGAAGTGAATATGTGTAATGGACGAGTTCAAACAATTGAACTGGGTTTCGGCGCAATCTGACAATAATTACGTGTATTGACAAGAAAACTTTCGGCATGGTCACAACGAAAAACCATGTATGTAATTTGAAAAGAAGAGAAATTTCAAGAAAATGTGTTGACTTGATAACAAAGAAGCCAACAATTACAATAATACGGGTCATTCGAATCACAAATCAATGATTAGTTTTAGCGAAATATTATTTGAACTTTAATGAAACGCTTTATTCGAAACGAAACTACATGCGTAACAAACGATGCATGCGTAACTTATGAATTTTCAAGAAATGAAGCAATGAGTATTCGCTATAATGAAAGAAATGGTTGTGATACAATGACCATTAAGAGGAGTAGAGATGTGAAAATCTACTCACTAGATGCAAAAGTCGGAATTTCAATGAAAGAAATTTTAGGACTTTACCTGGGGTTTCATGTGATGACCGGTTGTTAGTTGACATTACCATGGAATGTCGAACATAGCGTATTCGTCAATAACTGAAATAGGGGGAATACAAAGACATGCATCTTCTCCTTATCGTGACTCGTGTCGTTGCAGGACCGCGTGCCAAACCGCCACTTCCTGATTGATAGTTTTCGTGCTGACAGGATTAATATCGTCACTGAAATGCTCCATCTTGTCTTCTCAAAGACCGTGCCTCGTGAGTCGTAAATGTTGTACTTCAACCTCCGTTGATGTATAGATTGTGTTTCGTGAACTCCTGCACACCCGTGCTCCGTTTTGCGTAGGTTACCTGCTCGGTTAACTAAAATAGCATAGACGACATAATAATGGCGTTTACCCGAGTTAATAGACGAGGTTCCTACGTGACGACCTTTAATGAACTTAGACATAAGTTTCCGAAGGTCTTAAATGCATGTTATCAAAACTCTCAGGGTTTTGCTTACTGTATGCAATCGTTTCGTGTACCGTGTGTAAAACACCACAATAGCGTATGTTTGAAAACAAGGTTTTGACTGTTTGTTTTTCGGCAACGGTTGGAGACCATATTCGAGTCTTAGGCGTTCTGTATGTATTCAGGTTTTAATATCCTAAGTTCCCAGAGGAAAGTGCGGTTAGAGCCTAGGTATCTCTACAGAAACCTAATTCGCTGTAACCTATAGCTCTAATACCAATCTGTCACACCCCGAAATATCAGAGCTGGCGTGACTGGACTGGTATCTTCATTGCACAGCGGAAGCAAAATAATCTAAGACTTCTAGAAAACAAACGCCCACTAAGTACTCGAATCTCCAATGGTTCTCCTATTCCAACCGTGCCATAACTTGAAAAGTAACATGAGAAAGAAACATGCGAAAAAGTCAACATAAAGTTGAGCGAGTTCATAGTTTGTTTTGGAAAAGATTTGAAATAAATCTTTTTGAATAACCGGTTTGTGAAATATTATTGAGAAAACGAATTTAGAAATCATTTTCTTGTCAAGTTATATGGAAACTTTGTATTTGTAACGCATTATGTTCGTAAAACCATGTATTTGTAAACTCTTGTATTTATAATGTTTGTATAACCGTCAATGCCCACCCTGACTTTGACTTCATGCCCGCATAATCCTATGCTTTGAATTTGTATAAAACATGGTATGTAATTTGTAAAACCCCGGTATGAAAGCAACAAGGAAAAACAGATCACCAATGGTTTGCAAGGCCATTGATATGTGTGAAGTGATGCAGGAAAACTCAAACCTAGCAGACTTGTACCGGGCTTCCGGCTATAAGACATAGTCACCACATGGTCCAACCCGCGGACTCATGGGTGGGGCTCACTACACCCAAATAGATCTATCACTCATGTCCCTCGGTCCTACAACGAGGATTAATGGCCTTAAGTGTTGTACCCACCACTCACATGATCTAAGTGTACCCTTCCTTAGCTAACCATACCAATTGTATTGTAAGTAATCCTTATGTAACATGTATTTCACCCCCGAAGTAAATAAACAAAACAGTTTAAACAAAACTGGGTGTCCCGTTTCTCAAACTGCCCCAACTAGTCGCTCAGACTATCCAGTCTCTCAGACTGAACTACCCAGTTAGTCTCTCAGACCAACTCCCCAATCTCAATCTCTCTGACTGAATTACCCAGCTAGTCTCTCAGACTAACTCCCCAGTCTCTTAGACTGAAATACCCAGTCCCAATATTATCACTAGACGATCCCATCCCTAGTCATGAAAATCATTCACATTTCGATAATACGCATTTGTTTTGTAAAAACCAGTATATTAGTATGATCCATTCGTAAACCATTTGAGTTCCTCGAAATCCATTCGTAACATGATTTAGAAATATGAGTTTTCGTTCGTTCAAAAACTTTGTATGCTCTTGCAAAAGTGCTTTGTTTAAAATATGCAGTCTTTGTTCATCGAGAACTTTGTGTGTTTTCTGCAAAACATGCATGTCTTTCCACCCCGAAAACATTTATAAAAATGTAAAATCGTAAAAAGGTGGGGTTATGAACTCACCTGGATAATCTTGTGCAAAGCTAGCTAATTACGACTTTGTGATGTCGTTTCCAAGATGAGACTCGCTAGCGTGCATTCTACAATATTCCTAACACGGAATATCTTATAAGTTTCTAAATAAACGCAGTAACTAAACTACGTGTCACCGAGCTCTACCGAATCGTTAATCGAACGATTCAACGGTAAGTAGTTAACTTATCGAAAATGATTAAGTCATATTTGATAAGTGTCGTTTATTGTCGATAATAACCAATAAGTCTTGAAAAGACTTGATTCTCGAGAGATTTAAAAATAAATAAATATTTATATAAAAATATATAAATATATCGATATGTTCACGTTAGTCGTTCCGAGAAGTCGTATGTGTATGTACAAAAGTTTATATGAAAATAACATATAACAAATTCGTATCATATATACGTCTCGTATGATATTTATGAAAGTATATGTATATGCCGTTTAGGCGTTTGAAGTGAATATAAAAAGTTATATTCATTTTATAAAAGAATCGTCGGGTTGTTTTGGTTGAAAATATATAACTATATTTATTTTTATAAAATGAATTCGTTTCGTTTGATAGTTGAAATAAATGTATAAATTATATTTATTTTTATAAAAGAATTGTCGAGACTTCGTAGTTTAGAATAAATATAATAACTATATTTATTGTCGTAAATAATGTCCGAAGTAAGTTTAAAAACTATTCTTTTTGTTTTTATAAGAGAATTCGAGCCGTTAAACGTTTGAAAATAAATATAAAAATTATTATATTTATTTTGTAAAATACTTAGCGTTATTGACACATTTGTAAATTATAAAGTGCCGTTGAGAAAATATGCATCCGCGTCTTGTTTCATGTAAGTCGTTTGAATAAAAACATGTTTTCGTCTTACGGGTTTTCTCGAAAAAAGGGCAGAGTTTCCTCTATTTTTAGACGACCCCGACAACGCATGTTGTCGTTATTTTATCAAAATTCAATCATCAATGTTCAATAATAGATATAAATAACTTTTGTAAAATCGACAAAATGAAATCTAAATACTAATTCGTTCGGTTCGAGCTCGTTTCACGTGACATAAACTAAAACTATATAAAAACATAATTATTAAACCGTCGTTAACTTTTACCAAGTTTTCGTGTCGAGACGTTGACTGAGTTGACCGAGTAACCCGGGTTGACCGGGTTGACTCGCTGAGTTGACCAGGTTTGACTCGGTTTGACCGAGTCGACCCGAACCATGCTAAAACTGAATCTGAACGTGTTGACCGACCCGAAGCTTGACCCGAACATCTCTGGATCTGACCCGAGCCCGCTGACTTTGACCAAGTTTGACCAAACCCGAACCAAAACCACACTAGATCTGACCCGAAACCCGAGACGCCACCCGGATCTTGAACCCGCTGAACCACCAGCTGAACCGAAGCCGGTTCAGACCCGTAACACCCAAACCCGTAACCAAATCTGACCTGATTGTACTATAACTTAAACCATGAGACCCGAGATAAAACCCGAATCAAAACTCAGATCGACACAACTCCTTCGAACCTGCTGGATTTTAGTCGAAATACTGGTCAGAACCACCGCCGCCGCCGCCTTCGTCATCTTCTCCGACGGGTCCCCGGAGAACCACCTCGAACCTCCGTCGTCCACCTACCACTCATTCCGATCATCACCATCACCTTCGAACCCCATAACTGCACATCCCTCTGCAGACGGCTCCACCGCCGCCGTGAGTGGAACCGCCGGTGGTATCACCGGTAACGAAACAAACAGGGGGGGGGGCTATGAAGTGTCGTTGGCTGGAAAAACCTTCGCCGGCTGCCGGTTAATCAGCGCCGGTGTTACCCGGTCGTCGGTCAGAGGCATCACGAGAGGGAACAAAGGGGAAAAGGGAGTGCTGGTGGGTGGGATTGAATGTGTAGATGAAAATTCCTTGTGTTTGCAGGTGGGATTCAAAAGAGATACAGGAGATGTATGTATTGTGTGTTGTTCTTGGTTGCAGACAAAGAAAATGAGAGAAACCTTAAGGGTAGCGGCTGATGTATATTTAGGATGGATAGGGTTACTACCATTTTATAGAGATGTAGTAGAGATCTTGTAAGATCTTGTTGAGATTTCATAAGGATTTTGTAGAGATTTGTAGGATTTAGTAAGATTGTTGTAAATCTTTTAGATATCTAATAGATCAAGATTTAGCTGTAGGTTTAGTTTGTGGGTTTTGGGCTTGGGCCCAAGGCCCACAAGCTCAATCCCCGTGTTTAAGCGGCCCGTAATTCCTACGAGACCCGTTATCAAAACCTGAAATTGTCGGAACGTCATGATATAAAATTTTAGTTTTGAAAATATGTAGAATAATACCGGTGGTCATTGTCGTCGCATTCGTTTGTTGTTTACGATAGTAATCGCGAAAATTTACATCGTTGCCGTCTTTAATCCGTTTTTCGATCCGGTTTCGACTGTAGCTACTAAAATTTCATTACGGAGCTAAATATAGCGTAAAATGTAAGTTCTGAAGGTGACAGGCGTCTCTGTCGCTTCCGTTTTGTTGCCGATGCGTTTCCTGCTATCGCGTTTTTAGTTCACGTTTGCGTTTGTGTCGCACGGAAGCCCAATAAATTCACAAAATTAATTTCATAGACATAAAATATTTGTGTAACATTCATACTTGTCGGCGTTGTCAGTATTTTGTACGGCATCAGTTCGTTGTCGCTTAATATTCACCAGATCTTTCCGTAAACCACCGTTCACGCCCTATAAAGCCGGTAGGCCTAATTAAGTTAATTTGCGTCTTAAACACTATTTATTGTCGCGTTAATCATCTGTTAATCACGTAATTAGGAGCCGTAAATCACCGGTTGTCACATTTGTCACACCATGACTTTTGCAGAAGCGTATGATGTGTAACTGGTTTAATATCATTGCATTCAATTGTAATAAACAACTACATAATTCAAAACGATGTTCATCCATTCATAAAATTTGAGTATTACAAATACCAGTTATTCAAGTTTTTAAAACACAACCTTCGACTAGGTTACAAACCAACAAAAGTGGACGACATCTAAACTTGAAATCTACTTCTAGTTACGACACCCGCGCCCAAGATCCATCCTGTTACCTGAAATACATGTAATTTTGGAAAACATCAACAAAAGTTGAGCGAGTTCATGCGTTTTGTGTGAGTACTATAATCTTGTAAATCTTTGAGAGACTCCTTTGTAAACAGGTATGAAAAGCGTGTATGAACATGAATGTTTTACAAGGACTTTAAGGCATGTGAGGACATAGGGAGCACTCAAAATGAGTAAGCTTATACCCTTGTCGATTTTCCTCGACTGTGTCGATTACCCTCGAATGTGTCGATTACCCTCGACTGTGTCGATTAACCTCGACCGTGTCGATTAACCTCGACCGTGTCGATTAACCTCGACTGGGACTCTGAAGCACTACTTGGTACTAGTTGTGAACATGAGTGGGGTTCGACCGTACCCGTTAGATCTAACCCTCGTCCCTAATTAAGTATTAATGGCATTTCAATATTAAGTCTATGCTCACATGATCTAGTATTTCATAGGCATCTCATACCGTTTAAGCATTCGTACATGTATTCCACCCCCGAGAGTTATAAAACCAAAAACAATTAAGAGAAAAGGGGGAGCATGAACTCACTATTTTGCGTCTTCGGTACCCGTAACTCAAATCTCGTCACCAAACACAACTACCTACAATGTGCTAGGGTCTATTAGACGAGCGGGCCGTGCCTTGCCTTAGTATTCATGTTTTGAGTTATGTTTCTTTTATGTCTCAAATATTATTCCAAGGTTTCGTGACAATACTTCCAAAATAATTATTTTCGTATTTCCTTCCCAAGGATGGGAGTATTTCATACATGTGTATTCTTATTCTCGTATTTGTAGTTTCCCAAAATAATATATTTTCAAGTCTTACTTTAGAAAATATATTTAAACTTGTTTTATCCCAATAATGTATTTCAAGAAAGTATAATTTAACTTCCGAAAATAATATATTTTCTATTTGTCGAAAATATGATACACTTGTAATAATAATAAAATCATACTTTCATTTCTTTTGTTTCCACAACAATGTTTACCAAATATATTTGTAACGGTATTCTCCGGAATATTTCATAAGTTACATTTTATCGTTCGGTTTCACAATATTAAGTGTGTAACTTATATTTCATTCCTTGTGATTTTTGGTATTGTTTTGGAGTTGTAAATTCTTGGTATTTGTAAGTTATATTATTTTACCCTAAAATAATATAACTATTCCACAAATTTTACAAATATTCACACAAATGTCTTAATATAAATATATATTCAAAATATATATTTAACCACTTTTACTTACAAAAACCACCCTCCAATACTTGTATTCTTGTATCAAAATTTATGGCAAAGCTTATATTGAAAAACATGGTTTAAAAATATACTTGTAAACACTTGTTTAGAAAATATTTTCTAAGTGTTTGAATTTTTAGAAAATTTTGCCATAGTTTCCTTTGTAAATGGAGGTGCCCATGCTATTTAGCATATCATTTTCTTTTCAAAAATTAACACACAATGATCAACATTCAACCCTAAACAATATTACACTTACCAAGTGTAAAAACTATTCAATTTACATACTAACATGAACTTGATCTTTCACAAAAATGCGTAGTAACTTGGTAATGTTTTTAGTGGACTTAGTTACCCTCCAAAATATATTTACTTCCTGATAAATCGCATTCGTGAAAGTTTTAGATGTTTAGAACTTGTAAACATATTTCACAAAAACGTCTCTTTATTAAACCTTCTTGTTTCTCTAGTGTTTTTACACTTATTTCATCACCAAAAATAGTGTAACTTTAGTAAAAACCATGATCTTTCAAGAATCATATTTTGAACTTGGTTTTCTTGGAAAATCATTCATAAGTCTTGGATCTACAAGTTAACTAACTCACTTTGTTTATTACTTTTCAAGAAATCATTTTGTTTTCAAGTTCATGTCTATGTATGAGGATGATCTTGTGTTAACACATAATCATCCTCTAACTTGCTAGATCATGTGTTTAATCACAATCTAGCAAACTCCATGTAGTGATCAACATCAATATCTCTAGTAATCAACAAGCAATCATCATACATATACTAAACAACACCATTTCAACAAGATTTCATCATATGAAAGCTTTATGTTTATGATTCATGTGTATGTCTTTTAAGGTTCTGGTGATTCTCAACATAGTATGTCTTTTAACCAAGAAAAAATAGAAGTAAACAAGGATTACAAGAGTCTTACTACTAGCTTCAAGCTAGGGAAGAAACAAGTGTGAAGATGGAGTGGATAAAAGCAAACAAAGGTGGTCCTTCAAGATCCGTGAGTTCCAAGCTTCGTTAATCACCTTGCTACACCTTGGAATGGCCTTGGATTGGTTGAATGTGAGTGAATGATGATGGTGGTGGTGGGGGTTACCTTCGGCCGAGAAGAGGGCAAAGGGGAAGGAGGTTTGTGGTGTTGTGAAGTGTGGGTGTTCTCTTGTTCTTATAATTCCATCTAACACCTTTGTCCAATGGTTATTATGTTCCACAAAGTACACACAAGATCAAATCAAATCCCAGGAGAAGATTTAGTGAAGATTATGAAATCTTGGGGTGGGGCCACTCTTTGGGCCGAATACTAGCATGGGGGGGGGGGGGTTAAATGTAATTTGAAATGGTAAGTAGGTTAATTAGTTAGGGGTTAAGTGTAAAAGCTAGTGTTTTATGTGTATCTTTCATTATGTAGTATATTAAAGTGTTCGGGAACCATAACTAGCTCAGAAAAAGTAAAGCAATGCTTCTAGCAATATTTTGGTGTTCCGGGTAATGTCCGGTTGTTCGGTTAGATACCGGTTCGTTAGAGAGTCAAGTTATTCCGTTTAGTGTTCATTAAGTACCCTTTTGTGACACTTTTAATTCCCGACACTTAGGAAAGCATACAGGACCATTTTGCCATATTTTTGCATGAGTAAATTGCCATTTTCGTCCCTGAGGTTTGGGCACGTTTGCCATTTTCGTCCAAAATGACACTTTTGTACCATTTTGCCCCCCACGTTTGTAACTTGTTGCCATTTTCATCCAAAATGCCTAACTAAGTTACTTTATATCGTTAGATGGGGTATTTTTGAAATTTCTCAATTATAAGGGGTTACTTGTAATAAAAATACACATGTACAACAGGGACGATTACAGTGACTGTTGTCTTCTTCTTTTATATAATACACACATTCACACTCTGAATACACTCCCTCTCTCTACTCTCTCTCAGGGGCAAACCACCACCTGCCACCACCCTATCCCACCCCCACCCCCACCCCCACCCCCAGAAGCCCCACCTTTTATCATGGAGTCACCATCAAGATCATCAGTTTCATGGAGTCAAAATCGGTTAATACAGATCTGGAATAAGAGAAACACCCCCACACGAACACCAGCACCCTCACACGACGTTGCTTCAGAGTAAGAGCTGATCTGTAATCCGAGCGGCTATGGAGTCACACTAGAGTCAGAACTGGTGGTGGTGGAAGCGATTGAGCGGCAGCCGAAAGCTTGTGGTGGCGGCGGCGATTGAGCGGCAGCCGAAAGCTTGTAGTAGTGGCCGACGACTGAGCAGCGAAATGGTGGCCGATGATTGGGTGGTGCAGACTTGTGGTGGTGGCCGGTGACTGAGCAGTGGAAGCTTGTGGTGGTGACTTGATTTATGAGGTTTCATGAATGTGCTGGACATCTACCTTGCCTTTACGGGTTACGTTTGCCAGGTATACAAATCAAGTTGAAGCTAAATTGGGTTAGATAGAAACTGTGTAAATTTTTGTGGGATTTATATAAGATTTTTGTATTGGTTGAATTTTAGTTTTGGGGATTGAAATCTTGGGTGGAAGGAAGATGTGCAGGATGATTGCTAGGAAGAGGACAGTGACTTGTACATATGTATTTGTTTGAGAGAGGGAGAGAGAGTAGAGAGAGGAAGTGTATTTAAAGAGATAATTACAAGTTACCCCCTTATAATTGATAAATTTTAAAAATACCCCATCTGACGGTATAAAGTGACTTGGTTAGGCATTTAGATGAAAATGGCAAAAAGTTACAAACGTGGGGGGCAAAATGGTACAAAAGTGTCATTGTGGACGAAAATGGCAAATGTGCCCAAACCTCAGGGACGAAAATGACAATTTACTCTTTTTGCATATAATAAACTTGTTAAAATGCTGAAATTTGTAGATTTATGCAGAATTCAGCACTTTATGTGGGTTTTAGGCACTTTCCGGCACTTTATCTATCACTTATAAAAGCAGTTTTGTGGTCCTTACTTCCCTACACACTATACTAGTGCAATACGTAGTCTCTGTCTCATACTGGGCCTCAAAACATTGTCTGTCTATGTACTGAACTTTGTCAGCATTTTTAGTTTGTCTGGTAATGGTGCCAATTTTGTTCTGTGTATCATTAGAACTATCTCATGTTGCATGTAGCAACGATAAAAGTCTTGTAACATGAAATGCCATTGTATGTATATAACAGAAATCGAAAATTCATTTGTCTGGTAAACTAGATCATGCACAGTTATTAAAGCACTGATTACTGTTAAATTAGTGTACGGAATGTACGGAAAAGTGACGGTTGTCACAGTCTCCCCCTGTTAAAAGAATTTCGTCCTGAAATTCAAGCGATGCCATCGGTCGCAGGGGAGTTGTGAATCAAACGTGGTCACTCATGTTTAAAATTTGTCTTCATGTTCCCATGTACTCTGGGTCATGATATGAATTCCAATGTACTCAAGTAAATCAATTACGTCTTTTCTGTATCTAGTGGACTCTTGGTCCGTAACCTGAACAAGTTCTCTAGTAATTTTGTCGTTTGTCATTGACGTGAATATTATTTGTGGGAACAATGACTGTTCCTTGAGTCAGACTCCTCTAAAGACTAGACACATGAAATGTGTCGCGATCACTACTGATCTTTTCTGGAGGTTTCATCTTGTGAGCAATGGTTCCGATACCTACACCAAGGGTCCAACCTTTTCGTTTTCCAAATCACACCACGCCTTCTCTAGGCGAGGCTCCCATTAGAGTCATACTTCTTATTTCAAACTCCTACGATTTTCGCCGCTCATCGGCGCAATCTTTTTGTATTCCGCGGGCTGTCTTGATATGATCACATATCTGAACGATCTTGACTCTAGTTTTTCCTGGACCAACTTGGGCCAGTAGATTGTTTATTTTCGGTCTCCGTTCAATACGACGGGGATCGACTTATTATGTTCCATCTAAAGCTTCACACGAAGCGGTTTAAACGGCGGTGTGATAAATACTGTTGTAGGAAAACTCCACTAAGGGCAAGTGAGTGTTCCAACTTTTCATCAAAGTTTATCACACAAGCACGTATCATGTCCATACAGTATGCATCGTTCAGTAGCTCAGTCTGTGACAACCCGAGTTTTCAAGGTCTTTCCTCACAACTACGTTCTCTTATTTCGTTGCGTTCTTTTATGTACAGCTGATTAATTGATGTTACATTTTGCTGTTAGTGTAGATTAGTTAAAGGTTGAACTTGGATTTTGTGAATTATTTTACATGCTGTTTAGTGTTAATATATATATATATATACATGCATATTTTAATATTCATGATGAAAACTAAAAAGGATATTTCGCCCCTAGCCTGTGTGATGAAACACCCTCCACCCGAAACATTATGCTTTGTTTAATTAATTAAAAAGTGGAGTCTTTACCAAACATCTACCCCACCCGAAACACCCCTCACACGAATACCCCTGGTTACGCTGGCCCGGTTTTCGCCAAAGCCCACTAAGGGCCCAACCTTTTGTAACTCTTGTATAATGAGTGAAGGTTACGTATGCTACCGAATAGAAACCCTATTGTTTTCCCTGTGCGACGGCAACTACAAGCTTTCAAGCCCTTCCTTTCGATCAACCCGGTGACCCTTCCATCTCGGTTAGTTGCAATGTTGTTTGATTTATGCATGACTCTTTAGAAAAAATCAATACGTGTCTACATGTATATGTTTGTTTTGGCGTTGATGATATTGATATGTTGATGGTATGATAATAGATGTTTAGCAGAATAGGATTCTATGTTAAAGATATGATGAATATTTGATGACCACGATAACTTAGTGATGATTGAATGAAGATGGAATGGTAATCACGATTGTACAGGGATTTAGTAATATATGATTTCATGAATAGATCTGGTCGAATGATTTTGTTAATGATAATGAATTGCATGTGAGGTTTAGATAGCCATCACTTCATTGTCGGCCACTGTGCTTTAAATTTCATGAGGTTGCATAGTGTATGCATGTAAATTGGTGGCCACTATTGTCTTTAATGCATGTGCATTGTCAGGAAATTTATGATTTAATATACATGTGCAATATGATTGTGTGATGATTAAATGTTGAATTGAATGTTGATGATGATTCTGTTATGATAAAGTAATGGTTGCAAACTGATCGTTGTTATACACTGTTATGATTAATTGATTGCTTGTTGAAGCCGTAGTAATTGTTAGTGAGGATTAGGGTTGTTGTGGTATGTAACTGCTGTTGATGATGACTGAGATCAACGAAAACACAAGGGTCAGTTTGTGTTTTCGTCACACATAATGTTCAACAAAAACCCAAGGGTTTTCGTCCCTAGTGATTTCGGCCAGGTGTTTTCGCCACATACATGCATGATTTCGTGAATGATGTGACTCATTAACTCTGTTAGTTTACTAAACCTGTTGGTTGTTAACTCTAGTAATTTATCAACTTTGTTAAGTAAGATTGGTTAACTCTGTTAAGCTTATCAACCTTGTTAGTTATCATTTCTGTTAAGACTAGCAACTTGGTTTAGTATGTTGGTTCTGCATAGATTATTAATTCAGTTAAAAGATGTTAACTCTGTTAATCATGTAACATTGTTAGTGTGTAAATCCTGTTAAGTGTGTTAACTTTGTGAAGTATGTGGACTGACTGTTAATCTTGTCAAGCATGAATTTCATGGCTCTGATTAACTGCTTATATGATACGTGACAATTGCTTAAACACACTTTGTGACATAGATGGCATGTGAATCTATATGAACTTAACTGATTGAGTATATGTGTATAACTATAGGACTTGACTGATTACTTGTGAGCACATAACTTAGCATACCGAGCAAACCAAGGTGAGTTCACACTCTTACCAAGGCATGGGATTCCCCGGTGGGTTGGGAATGGGATTGAATGATTACTTGTACTTACATCACTACTAGACTACTTACCACGGTCCTTGGATTGGAAAGGATGCCTGTGCCAAACTCTACGTAAAGCCTACGTACTGTACTCGGTTTGGGAAGGACACTAGTGTTAAAACCTATGTAAATCCTACGTACCGCTGTCCTCGGATAGGGAAGGACACCAGCACTAAACCTACGTACTCGCTACGTACTGTCCTTGGTTGGGAAGGGCACTTACGTAAAACCTACGTAAACTTATACTTACTACTATCCTCGGGTTGGGAAGGATACTTATGGATACAACTAGTCTAGTAACTTACATTATGGGAAGCCCCCACTAATTGAACTTACAACATGGGAAGCCCCCACTAGATGAACATATAAATGGCCTAGTAATACACGGCATGGTTATAAACGAACTTACAATTTATTAAACGAACTTATTATTGAACAACCAACTGTGAACTCGCTCAACTTTGTTGTTGACTCTCTGTTACATGCCTTACAGGTCGTTAGGTATCTATGGAGCTTGCATGGGAGTGGAGAAGAGTCGTTGTGGGACATGGACAGCTGTGTGCCATGCTAAACATTTGAAACATTTAAACTTATGTTGGGTTTACATATTTATGCTTCCGCTAAACGCTTAACTATGTTATGGTTTTGAACACCTTTCGTATTGATGAATGACTTTTATTTATTACTTACAATGTTCAATATGATTGGTGGCTTGATCCTGGTCAGTCACGCCTCCAAGAGGTGATACTCCGCGTGTGGATTTTGGGGGTGTGGCAGATTGGTATCAGAGCCATTGGTTATAGTGAACTTGGTTTTAATAAGGGGAAAAAGTTTTGTTAAAACCAGACTATAACCTGAACAGTGCTTAACGATCCACAACGACGCTTCGCTCCACGTGCAAGACTCAACATTCTAGGTGATACGATTTATGTTTACATTGCCTACATGCTAGATTACATAGAACTTTGCTCATGGTATGCTTAGATAAACGTAATAACTGTTGATTGAAACACTTATGTGCTTACTCTCTTCTGTCATTGCGCTTTCGCGAACCTCTCTCACTCATGTCCTCTTTGATATCAAGATCATGAGTGGACGCGTTAACCTAACTCAAGCCCAGTTGGCGGCTTTGATCACTGAACAAGTTACTACAGCACTCGCAGCTGCCCAGGCAGGAGGTATAGCCTGCCATCACAACTTACTCTAGGATCCTTGGATCCTACTTTTGTAAACCAACACTTGTGCTTAATTCTGTTTACTCTTACGCACATGACAAGTCAACATGCTCAGCCACCTGTATGCACATTCGAGACGTTCATAGACTGTCGTCCTAGTACTTTCAGTGGCACTGAAGGAGCCGTTGGACTCCTCCATTGGTTTGAAAAGCTCGAGTTTGTCTTCGAGATGTGTGAATGCCTTGAGGCTCGTAGGGTGAAGTACGCCACGGGTACTATCAAAGGTACTGCGCTAACTTAGTGGAACGCGCAAGTTCAGATGCTGGGGCTGGCGGCTGCTAATGCCACCCCATGGAATGATTTTAAGGAACTGATCAAACGTGAATACTGTAGTCGTGATGACATCCACAAGCTGGAAGTGGAGTTCTTTAACCGGAAGATGACGGGGTCAGAGATAGAAGCGTACACGAAACGATCCAACGAACTGGCAGTGTTGTGTCCAACTATGGTGGATCCTCCCATCAAGCGCATTGAGCTGTACCTCAAAGGCTTAGTACCAGAGATTCAAAGTCATGTGACTTCTGCTAACCTTACTACTATCCAGGATGTTACTCGTCTTGCTCATCGCCTCACAGATCAGGCAGTGGAACAGAACAAGCTGCTCAAACGTATCAGTGCTACTAATGCTACTACTTCCGCTACTCCCAGCGAAAATAAGCGGTAATGGGATGGGGATTCCAGCAAGGGTTCAGCTACAGCTCAGTCTCAGGCACAACAGCGGAAGACTGATAACTACCAGAGCCCTGGTCAGCAATCTTCTGGTAGTCAAGGGCAGGGTGGATATCGAGGAAACCTCCCAAAGTACAATAGATGTAACAGGCACCACAGTGGTCAGTGCAACAGGGGTCGTTGCCAGAGGTGTCTCAAGATGGGTCATGAAGTTAAGGATTTCAAGAGCTCACGACCTGCGAATCAGAACCAACAACAACACCCACCAGTTCCACAGAACCAGCAGCGACAACAGGGTAACAAGGGATGCTATCAGTGTGGTGCTGAAGGTCATTTCAAGAGACACTGCCCACAGTTGAACCAGAACCAGAACCAGAATCAGAACCACAACCAAGGAAACGGGAACAATAGTGGAGATAACAATGGGGATAATAACGACGGCAATGGTGCCAGGGGTCGAGTGTTCGTGATTGGTCAGGATGATGCTAGGAATGACCCCAACGTTGTGATGGTTTCGACATCGTCATTGGTATGCATTGGTTATCTCAACAACAAGCGGAGATCCTATGCAAGGAGAAGATCGTTCGTATTCCCCGTTCTGGTAAAGAACCTGTGACAACTCGAGTTTCCAAGATTTCCATCTTCGTATTATTGCACGTTAATTGTTTAGATTGTTGTTGACACGACTTGTTTGTTTCACCACCACACACGTTTGTAATATGTTAAACCGTATTGTGATTGATTATGTTATATACGCTGTGTATTAAGTGTGTTTGTAGATTTGTGGTTTGCATGATATGTATATATGTGTTATATATTGTGACACTGTTATATTCAAAACAAATGTTCAAGTCTTGGCCGAAAACCCTTACCCATGAAATCACTCCCTAGCTGAAAACACCTTTACTCACGAAAACAGTTCCTGATGAAAACACATGTGTGTTTTCGTCCACTAGTGTGGCCAACGAAATCAAGAGTGGGCTTGGCCCAGGTGACGATTAGATATAATATTATTCCAAACCTTTGCGCGAGAACGACATTTGGCAAAACCCTAACCATCTCTCACATTCTCTCTCGTTTTCTTTGAACCCTACGGCCGCCATCATCTTGTTTCAAAATCAGATCCCCTCGCGTGATCTTTCCGGGTTCGGTTAGTATACTATCTCGGTGATTGATTGTTGTTATGTATACTGGATGGTGGTTATATAATTCCTGCAAACTGTTATGTATATTATATGATGTGAATGAAAGATTATCGGCTGCTATGTGATGTTGTTGTGGTTGGAACAATGATCCTGTTTGTGTAACACCTGTGCCTCCACGGCCATCAAACAAATACCGAACCAATGAAATATTATATTTCATACTTGGGATTTGTAAAAATATGTGTATCTTTTGCACATATCAATTCTTGTTCGATTTCAAGCTCTAAATCGCTTTCTGGAAGGTTATACGCGCACTGATGCGTAGATATAACCAGTTTAATGCAACGAACACTCCGGAATAGTGAAATAGGCTTAACATACCTTAAATAACCTTTACATAACTTAGAAATAAGTTTTGAAGGCTTTGGTATGGCAAAAACAAGCTAAATTGCTTACAGGGACTAAACTTGACAAACTGCGAAAGTATGCCAATTTGAACTGTAACAGACATTCCGGAACATAACCATAAGTTAAACACACCTTAAATATCCTTTACATAGCTTAGAAATAGGCTTTGAGGGGTTCGGTGTGCTAAAAATAAACTTTTGGGTCATTCAGGGACTAAAAGTGTCAAAAAGTGCACAAGTTTGCATTTTCACGCATAACTTACGTTCTGAATACATCTGGACATCCAAAAATTTATGTAAGCACTAAAATATTTTATTTTAGTGTTCGGCATAAGAAAAATCCATTCGTCGCGTCATTTGGATCGTTTTTCGCGCTTATGCGCATTCCGTCGTAATTAAGCGAACATCGCGTTCGTACGACCAAACGAACCATCACCCGGCATATTTTTGAGCATGTTTCATGTCCACAATGTTTAGGAATCATTTTAGGGCCTTAAAGTTGGCTTTACGGGCCTTAGAAGTGTCGGAAAAGGCCTTAAACACGTGCAGGGACCTAAACTGTCATTTCTGAAACATATGTGCAGATCAGAGGCCCCAAGCGGCCCGCATTGTGTTTGCCTAAATCTAAAGCGGGCCGCATTAGCCCTTCTGACCAGATTCAATGTTTGTTTTGCAACTTGCAACTGAATTGATTCGTGTCCACACGTTTCCTATCGTCTAGTCAGCGGATAAGAACAACATTTTAGCCACCACAACATTGTGACAAGTGTTCGGCTTGGATCGTGGCACGATATTCAAGAAACGATCCTAGCGGTTACCCAAAATCTATAAATACCCACCCCCCTTTGGCTTAAAAACCCACAAGAATTCTGATTTTAGAGCTCTAAGTTGAAACCATTGTTTCATACCTGAGTTCTTAGATCGGGATTAGCATTCGGGGACCCTGGGTTAGTATTCTTTCATTCTTTTCCTTATTTTACTGCTTTTCGAGTCCGAAAGTCAAACTTTGTTTGACTTTCAGCGTTGACCAGTAATGGTTAATGCGAAGTTCGTTTGAACTTCGCAACGTGAGTGTAATCACGTTGGTCATAGTCCCTTGGGACTATGCCCACTGATTACCACGTTGTCTAGGGTCGTAGGGTAGGCGATCTAATAAATCGCCTATACCTTCGAACCCGACCCAGTTTGGTCGATCATTAGGATCCGACCAAACACATTAGGTGACCATAGTAGGTAGGGCATAACCTTCCGAGGTTATACCCTATGGTCACATCGTTTAAGTAGTTGTATGATAGGTAGTTTATATGCCTTAGGTAAATTACCAGAATACCCTTTTCATGTATAATTGGTAATTAAGCATATGTAACCTAAACTTTTGTCACATAACTGATTATGTAACATGTTTAGGCATATAACACTTGTCATAGGACTAGTTAGACGGTCCGAACGCATTTCACGCGCACGACGCGTTAAAGTAGCATATGTTACCTTAATGGGTCGCGATGGGTCGAAAGCAATTAGGTTTGGTTTCATTGTAGTATGTAGGCCTTGTTAAACCATATCATATGAGTTCCAACACTCATTTGGTTTACCAAGCCTCATCCTATCCGATCTCCCGATTTAAGTCCGGTTTATTTATATAGTATTGGATTTGCCGACTGATTCCGTGCTCCCTCTAGCTTTGTTTGGTTGTTGTTCAAGACTCCTAAGCACTCTCAGGCGAGTACATTATTCCCCTCTTTTACTGTTTTCAACTGTTTTGGGGTGACTCATATGTGCTAAATGTTTTATAAATGGTTTCAAGAACAATTACAATATGATTTCAAGAACGAATACAATGATTTCAAAAAAACTAATAACAATTTCAAAAAGTGAACAAACTTGTTGGTTGTAGTTTACATGACCGATGACATTCATTAGCAATGATCAAGCCGACCAGTATTAGGTTATGGTACCATAGGATCTGACAAATCCCGTTATTTACTGCACCCATTGTTATGTGTGGGGGTTGTGGGTAGCGACTGAATCTGTAATTATTAACTTACCCTTTGGTAAGGGTTTGTTAAGAACGAGAACGAGAGCGAGTTGGAACGAGGAACGCGTCAAGAAGGTTTGAATGTTATTAGAGAATCGACCATAAAGTAGTTTCACAATTAAAATATTAACTTACCCTTTGGTAAGGGTTTGTTAAAACAAGAACGATTTGAACGATTAAAACAAGATGGTTTAACGATTGGGTAAACATTTGTACATGATTGACATTTGATCATGTATTTTCCACAAAACATAACTTTGATTTAAACCAAGTTTTACTTCAATACTTTGTTTTTGTGCATATGGTTTAGTTGAGACATTTCACTTGCCATACATGGATATTTGACATAGACATTTGACATGGATATTTGACATAGACATTTGACATGGATATTTGACATAGACATTTTACATTGTTTGGTTTGGTTTGGTTAAGTGATTAAGTAACGATGCGTGTGTAATATGATACAAACATGGTGGATACGCCGCTGGTACTTCCTATATATAAGTGTTTGTATGGTATTACATATTGTAGCGTTATTTGAATCATTTCAGTTTGAGACATAGAACATTTTATACAAGTAACATACTTTTCACAAGACACTGATTTACAAACAACTTATCTTATACAAACTCATTTTACATGGTTATTCATTTAATCATGCATTATTCTCTTATTTATACATATCATCTAAACTTATTATTTTTCAAATGATTTACAAAGACAAAGCAAATTACAAGGTTCATGACTAAACATTTTCTCAAACAGAAGTCATGAATCTTATTTTCAACAAAACTAATGTATTCGCCAGCATTTCTTTGCTGACCTCGTTTTCACATATGTTTCAGGTATTGTGGGATGATATCGATTGATAAGATGCATGCTCACATAGGACTGGACAAGGCCTTAGTGACTCAATAACAATGATAGATTATGTTTAAATAGTGTATTTAGATTTCCAGGCGATGTAATTACTCAATGTTTAATAAAACGAAACACTTTTGATACCCATGGTTATGAAACATTAATTCTGTTGCAACACGCCCCGATGTTTCCGCCGCGATTTGTTGTTTTACGCGGTCGGGGTGTGACAGAAAAGATGGTATCAGAGCCAATGGTTATAGGGAATTAGGTTATTAGTAATGCTTTGACCTAGTCTATAACCTTCTTAGGACCCTAACGCGAGTTTACTTGCGTTTAGTCATAAAACAATACCGTCACCTATCCTTAGGCGACGACCACAACAAGAACATAAATTTCAAAACCGCTTTGAAAACTAATCATCTGTTCTAGGATGATTGATTACAAGGTTTTGAACCCTCTATTGTAAGGTTTTGAACCCTCTGTTATATGGTTTTGAACCCCTTCGAATTTTCAAAATCTCGACAAGGTTTTGAGTCTTAAATAATGTGAACACGTGCAAACTGGAAGGGTGAATGCCTGTATTCTGGGTTTTCTGTCTAGGCAAGCACTTCGTATACATCTCATCAGACGCGAGACCAGTTGTGCTTACCTGGGAATTCTTGGGATGAGTGTTCACTTATAGGCGAGCATGTCTTCGCGATACATTATTTTTGACCCATTTACTTTGATCAGTCACTGTGTGTCGTTTGTTGCTTTGTAGTAACAAACAAATGACCACTATCCTTGCTTTCATCAGATTTGTTTCATCTCATTCTTTTCGTCTAAATTCTCTCACTCGTTTCCTTTCATGTTTCCTCTTTTAGACAATGCCTCCTCGACGCGAAAACCAGATAGAGACTGCCGAGCTGGCAGAAATCATTGCGCAGCAAATGGCTGCTCAATTTCCAAACCTCTTTGCTCAATGGAACCAAGCCAACAACAACAACAATGTTCTATGCAAATACAAGGATTTTAACCAGGCTAAACCACTCAAGTTTAGTGGTTCTGAAGGAGCGACTGGGCTTCTTCAATGGTTCGAGAGCATTGAGAATACTTTCCGCCACGTGCAGTGTCCTAACAATCGCAAGGTCGAGTTTTCTTCGAGTGTGTTTCAGAAGAGGGCTCTCACATGGTGGAACGGGATTATGAGGGATCATGGTGCAGAAGTTGCTCTGGCACAGACGTGGGCTGAACTTAGGGCCCTTATGATGAGGGAATTCTGTCCTCGTCATGAGCAGCGAGCTTTGGAGAAGGAATTTGATGAGTTAAAACAAGATAGTGGTGAGCACAGGGCGTATACTGATAGGTTTGAGGAGTTGAGTCTGCTTTGCCCGACAATGGTTACCCCACTTGACATAGCTATCGAAAGGTACATCGACGGCCTACCTGACTCGGTACAAGACATCCTTACTGGTAGTAACCCTGCCACACTCCGTCAGGCGATCGAGTTATCTGCGACATTGACTGAGTCGCAGATCCGGAAGAATAAGTTACACAGAAAGGGTGACAAAGGTAAGAAGCAGGGGTCTGACAAGGGGGATAGCAAGAAAGGTCAAAACAAGAAGGGTAAGGAAGGTGAGACGTCAAAGAAATCAAAGAAGCGAAAGGGTGGTCAGAACTTTGCTGTTACAGCACAGACTGCTCAGAACCCGCGGAACCAACCAGCTCAGCCACCTGCAAAGAAAGCATATGCCGGTACCGCACCTTATTGTGCACGCTGCAACGGTCATCACGCAGTACAACAAGCTTGCTGGCAATGCACGACGTGTGGTAAACTTGGGCATTTGGCCAAGGTTTGTCGTTTGGGACAAAATCAGGCTGCTCAGGTTCAAGCTCCGGTTCAAGGGAATGCTGTAAGATTTCCACTGGGTTCATGTTTCAACTGCGGAGAGATTGGTCACTTCCGTCACAACTGCCCAAGACTGGTGAATGCAAATGCGAACGCAAACCCAAATGCGAACGCCAACGTCAATGTGAATCCAGCACGTGGACGAGTGTATAACATCAATGAGGCAATCAATGATGAAGAACATGTAGAATTTTGAAATTCCTCTGGTTGTTATCTTGTAACATTTAAAGACAATGCGGTTGTTATATAAATAAAATTTGTGGTTTTATTTTCTAACTAATGCAATTGTATGAATGTTTGATTCAACCTTGTGATGTCAACACAAAGACAAAACTACTCGTGTGGTTCTGTCATTTTTACGATCACTTGAGATCTCCCTAAGAACCTCAAACACTTGTTTCTTTTAAATCTAAAACATTTTATCGTCTTGCACCGTTCGAGATGCAAGAATTATCAAAACAGCTTCAAGAGTTGTCTGATAAAGGATTCATCCGTCCGAACTTTTCACCTTGGAGAAACTCCTGTTCTCCTTGCGAAAAGAAAAAAAAATGGATCTTTTCGAATGTATATCGATTAACGTAAGCCTAAGTAAGCTTACCATCAAGAATCGATATCCCCTACCTTAAATCAACGATTTCTCCGATCAACTGCATAGCGTTTCATGCTTTTCCAAGATCGATTTGCGTTTTGGGTATCATCAACTTTGTATTCTCAAAGAAGATATTCCCAAAACGGTTTTCTGCACGAAGTATGGCCATTACGAGTTTACAGTCATGCCATTTAGGTTGACAATTACTCCAGCCATCTTCAAGGACTTAATAAATAGAGTCTGCAAGCCTTATTTGGATCAGTTCGTCATTGTTGTTAATGACATCTTGATCTATTCATATCCCGAGCCGATCGCGATCAACACCTTCGTTGACATCGGAGCCCTGATTGAATTCCTTGTACACCTTAAAATGTACAATACAACTCAATTAGGACAAACCGAATTCCTTTTAAGATCTTCCTATCTTCATAGTTAGATTCTTGAAAATATTTAAAGTGCCAAAGGAAATCCACGGATTGGGTTTCTGGTATGCTTTAAATACCCTTGTCCAAAGATAACAAATTAATGGTCGAATTGAACGATTATGCGATTGAACGAGTACGCAATTATGTGACTATGTGTTTTTGTGTTTTCCTCTATGTTCTTGTGTGGTACGATTTTCAAATCCTCATAGAATCTTTCATATCTTCATATGAGGGATTCATAGTAGGATATTCAAAAGGTACTACCTTAAATCCTTATGGGCTTCTACGTAGTAGTTAAGACCCTTGGGTTATATAGTACCATTCCAGGATTCGATAATAGACCCTTGAGTGGTCTAGTCTAAAAGATTGATTCACAATTTGGTTAAAAGACGACATCTAGTGATGTAGCTGGACAGACTCCTTGATAGTCTATTTAGATCATTTATTGATTTAGTCAAAAGGACTCTATGGCGGTCTAGTCACACTCATCACAGGATTGTTCATTTGGTTTTCCCCCTACACATTATAAAATAGACTGTGTGAACTGTGCAAGGAATTGTCTGATTATGGACGCGTACATAATTATGAAATTTAGTGCACAGAAACCTAGTAAGGTTTATTATGTGTAAGAACCGATAGTGACAACAATAACAAAATGATAACGATGTAATGGAGGCATGGTGGACGCACCAATGATGCTTCATATACTTGTATATAAGTGTCCCTCTTACATTGAAAGCATAATGTTATTAAGGTTACTAGAAGTTCAAGAACCCTAACCAATGTTGTTCGATCTTTTCAACTTCATGTTTCAAGCTCTCACAAGTTTCCTCTAAATAAATTTCGGGACGAAATTTCCTAAAGTAGGGGAGACTGTAACACCTGTGCCTCCACGGCCATCAAACAAATACCGAACCAATGAAATATTATATTTCATACTTGGGATTTGTAAAAATATGTGTATCTTTTGCACATATCAATTCTTGTTCGATTTCAAGCTCTAAATCGCTTTCTGGAAGGTTATACGCGCACTGATGCGTAGATATAACCAGTTTAATGCAACGAACACTCCGGAATAGTGAAATAGGCTTAACATACCTTAAATAACCTTTACATAACTTAGAAATAAGTTTTGAAGGCTTTGGTATGGCAAAAACAAGCTAAATTGCTTACAGGGACTAAACTTGACAAACTGCGAAAGTATGCCAATTTGAACTGTAACAGACATTCCGGAACATAACCATAAGTTAAACACACCTTAAATATCCTTTACATAGCTTAGAAATAGGCTTTGAGGGGTTCGGTGTGCTAAAAATAAACTTTTGGGTCATTCAGGGACTAAAAGTGTCAAAAAGTGCACAAGTTTGCATTTTCACGCATAACTTACGTTCTGAATACATCTGGACATCCAAAAATTTATGTAAGCACTAAAATATTTTATTTTAGTGTTCGGCATAAGAAAAATCCATTCGTCGCGTCATTTGGATCGTTTTTCGCGCTTATGCGCATTCCGTCGTAATTAAGCGAACATCGCGTTCGTACGACCAAACGAACCATCACCCGGCATATTTTTGAGCATGTTTCATGTCCACAATGTTTAGGCATCATTTTAGGGCCTTAAAGTTGGCTTTACGGGCCTTAGAAGTGTCGGAAAAGGCCTTAAACACGTGCAGGGACCTAAACTGTCATTTCTGAAACATATGTGCAGATCAGAGGCCCCAAGCGGCCCGCATTGTGTTTGCCTAAATCTAAAGCGGGCCGCATTAGCCCTTCTGACCAGATTCAATGTTTGTTTTGCAACTTGCAACTGAATTGATTCGTGTCCACACGTTTCCTATCGTCTAGTCAGCGGATAAGAACAACATTTTAGCCACCACAACATTGTGACAAGTGTTCGGCTTGGATCGTGGCACGATATTCAAGAAACGATCCTAGCGGTTACCCGAAATCTATAAATACCCACCCCCCTTTGGCTTAAAAACCCACAAGAATTCTGATTTTAGAGCTCTAAGTTGAAACCATTGTTTCATACCTGAGTTCTTAGATCGGGATTAGCATTCGGGGACCCTGGGTTAGTATTCTTTCATTCTTTTCCTTATTTTACTGCTTTTCGAGTCCGAAAGTCAAACTTTGTTTGACTTTCAGCGTTGACCAGTAATGGTCAATGCGAAGTTCGTTTGAACTTCGCAACGTGAGTGTAATCACGTTGGTCATAGTCCCTTGGGACTATGCCCACTGATTACCACGTTGTCTAGGGTCGTAGGGTAGGCGATCTAATAAATCGCCTATACCTTCGAACCCGACCCAGTTTGGTCGATCATTAGGATCCGACCAAACACATTAGGTGACCATAGTAGGTAGGGCATAACCTTCCGAGGTTATACCCTATGGTCACATCGTTTAAGTAGTTGTATGATAGGTAGTTTATATGCCTTAGGTAAATTACCAGAATACCCTTTTCATGTATAATTGGTAATTAAGCATATGTAACCTAAACTTTTGTCACATAACTGATTATGTAACATGTTTAGGCATATAACACTTGTCATAGGACTAGTTAGACGGTCCGAACGCATTTCACGTGCACGACGCGTTAAAGTAGCATATGTTACCTTAATGGGTCGCGATGGGTCGAAAGCAATTAGGTTTGGTTTCATTGTAGTATGTAGGCCTTGTTAAACCATATCATATGAGTTCCAACACTCATTTGGTTTACCAAGCCTCATCCTATCCGATCTCCCGATTTAAGTCCGGTTTATTTATATAGTATTGGATTTGCCGACTGATTCCGTGCTCCCTCTAGCTTTGTTTGGTTGTTGTTCAAGACTCCTAAGAACTCTCAGGCGAGTACATTATTCCCCTCTTTTACTGTTTTCAACTGTTTTGGGGTGACTCATATGTGCTAAATGTTTTATAAATGGTTTCAAGAACAATTACAATATGATTTCAAGAACGAATACAATGATTTCAAAAAAACTAATAACAATTTCAAAAAGTGAACAAACTTGTTGGTTGTAGTTTACATGACCGATGACATTCATTAGCAATGATCAAGCCGACCAGTATTAGGTTATGGTACCATAGGATCTGACAAATCCCGTTATTTACTGCACCCATTGTTATGTGTGGGGGTTGTGGGTAGCGACTGAATCTGTAATTATTAACTTACCCTTTGGTAAGGGTTTGTTAAGAACGAGAACGAGAGCGAGTTGGAACGAGGAACGCGTCAAGAAGGTTTGAATGTTATTAGAGAATCGACCATAAAGTAGTTTCACAATTAAAATATTAACTTACCCTTTGGTAAGGGTTTGTTAAAACAAGAACGATTTGAACGATTAAAACAAGATGGTTTAACGATTGGGTAAACATTTGTACATGATTGACATTTGATCATGTATTTTCCACAAAACATAACTTTGATTTAAACCAAGTTTTACTTCAATACTTTGTTTTTGTGCATATGGTTTAGTTGAGACATTTCACTTGCCATACATGGATATTTGACATAGACATTTGACATGGATATTTGACATAGACATTTGACATGGATATTTGACATAGACATTTTACATTGTTTGGTTTGGTTTGGTTAAGTGATTAAGTAACGATGCGTGTGTAATATGATACAAACATGGTGGATACGCCGCTGGTACTTCCTATATATAAGTGTTTGTATGGTATTACATATTGTAGCGTTATTTGAATCATTTCAGTTTGAGACATAGAACATTTTATACAAGTAACATACTTTTCACAAGACACTGATTTACAAACAACTTATCTTATACAAACTCATTTTACATGGTTATTCATTTAATCATGCATTATTCTCTTATTTATACATATCATCTAAACTTATTATTTTTCAAATGATTTACAAAGACAAAGCAAATTACAAGGTTCATGACTAAACATTTTCTCAAACAGAAGTCATGAGTCTTATTTTCAACAAAACTAATGTATTCGCCAGCATTTCTTTGCTGACCTCGTTTTCACATATGTTTCAGGTATTGTGGGATGATATCGATTGATAAGATGCATGCTCACATAGGACTGGACAAGGCCTTAGTGACTCAATAACAATGATAGATTATGTTTAAATAGTGTATTTAGATTTCCAGGCGATGTAATTACTCAATGTTTAATAAAACAAAACACTTTTGATACCCATGGTTATGAAACATTAATTCTGTTGCAACACGCCCCGATGTTTCCGCCGCGATTTGTTGTTTTACGCGGTCGGGGTGTGACAGTTTGCATGATAAATGCATGTATAGATCTGATTAAGTACATGATTGTTGCAACTGTTATACTTATTAGACAACCATTAGGGTTTCTGTGTTTGGTAACTATTGGTACATGAAGTCTGATATGCTAGCGTGAACTGCTTAAAATGAATCTGATGGTTGTATTACTGTTCGTGATTGACTGGATTATATATCTATATATGTACGTCTAAAGGTTGAGTTGAACGATATTCCAGTTTATATGCTACGCGGATGATAACTTTTATTTCACTAATAATTGAGAAAATCATTTGATAATATTAGTTTTTCTGTTTGAGCGATTGATGGTTGAACTGTCAAAACTGTTGGTGTTGATTAAGGTTGTTGAATGTAACTGATGTGTTGATGATGATGATGTACATGACGAAATCAAGAGCAGACGAAAACAGTGTTTTCGTCAAAACCTGAGACGAAATCACTTTGGGATTTCGACACCCTAGTGATTTCGTCAAGTAGTGTTTTTGCCAAAGTTGTTTGGCAGCATCTGATTTCGTTGAAGGGTTCTAGTTGTTAACTCTGTTAGTTTAGTTAACCCTGTTAGCTTGTTAACTCTGTTAAGTTAAGATGGTCAACTCTGTTAAACATGACAGTTATGTTAAGTTGTTAATGCTGTTAAGAATGTCAGTTATGTGTGTATGTTAAGTCCGGTATGTAGGATAACACTGTTAAACTTACTAACTCTGCTAAGAAATGTATGTAACTCTGTTTAGTTGTAGACTCTGTTTAGTATGATGATGCTGTTAAGTTTGTTAACCATGTTAATTATGTTAATGGATAACGAGAAACCGATTATGTGAAGCATGAATCGCATGGATCTGAGTAACTGCTTATGTGTTATATGATGCTAACTGTCTAGCATACTTAACGAAGTTAGATTTACACGTAAAACCTTATAAACATAAACTGATTTGGTATACGTGCATTCAATAGGTCGTGACTGATTATTTGCAAACACATAGTTTAGCATACCGAGCAAACAAAGGTGAGTTCACACATTCGACAAAGCTTGGGATTCCCAGGGGTTGGGAATGGGGTTAAGGAACATGGATTCCTCGTCCTTTCTTGGGTAGGACAGTACTGGTTCAGGAATGAAATTCCTCGTCCTCATGGACAGATAACTTTTACTAGACCAAAACTCTATCACGAAGTCCCTCCTTTTTATATCAACTTAATCGCCGAGCCAATGGCGAGCGGGTCATTAGTTAGATAGTGCTATTTAGGTCTGACAAGCCTCACACCGTGCCGCAGAGGACGGGCGTGAACTAATGGATCTGGGCACGTCAATGATGATAGACATTGACAGTTCAGGGCACATAAACTTGACTACAGTCAGCAGTCGATATGGTAACGAGTCTAGTAGTATACATGGGGTAGCCCCCACGGCCGAAAAGCCAGATAACTAAACATGGGGTAGCCCCCACGGCCGAAAAGCCAGATAAGTAAGCATGGGGTAGCCCCCACGGCTGGATTGCCAGAGTAAATGGGATTAAACTAAACATGTTTTCAACTATGGGGTAACCCCCACAGCAGGGATGCCAGTTAAAGGAACTGTTTTTGGAACAACTTAAAACGAACACCCAACTGTGAACTCGCTCAACATTATTGTTGACTCGTTACTACATGCTTTGCAGGTCAATAGGTACTTAGCTGGAGCTTGCATGGGGGAGAGTCGTTGTGGGACATGGACAGCTGTGTGCCATGTTAAACCTTTGGATATTTAAACTTATGTTTTGGTTTTAAACATTATGCTTTCGCTCATAACTTAAACTATGTTTGTTTTGGACACTAACTGTGTAGGTTGGACTTTTACAATTAATTACTTGCTTGTTCAATATGATTAGTGGTTTGATCCTGGTCAGTCACGCCTCCAAGCGGTGATACTCCGCGTGTGGATTTTTTTGGGGGTGTGACAGATTGGTATCAGAGCCATTGGTTATAGAGAACTTGGTTTTAATAAGGGAAAATGTTTTTTTGTTAAAACCAGACTATAACCTGTACAGTGCTCTACGATCCACAACGACGCTTCACTCCACGTGCAAGGCTCGACATTCTAGGTGTTATGGTTTATGTTTTATTACCTACATGCTAGATATCGTAGAACTTTGCTCATGATATGCTTAGTTAGTATAGCTACTGTTGCTTAAACACATGTGTGCTTACTCTCTTCTGTTATCGCACTTTCGCGAACCCTTCTCACTCATGTTTCCCTTGATATGAAGATCATGTCTGGACGCATTAACATGACTCAAGCCTAGTTGACGGCTCTGATTAACGAACAGGTTGCTGCGGCACTTGCAGCCGCACAAGCAGGAGGTCAACACGCTCAGCCTCCTGTGTGCACCTTCAAAACCTTTATGGACTGCCGACCAACTACTTTCAGCGGCACTGAAGGAGCCGTAGGTCTCCTCCACTGGTTTGAGAAACTAGAATCTGTGTTCGAAATGTGTGAATTCCCTGAGGCACGCAGGGTGAAGTATGCTACCGGTACTCTCGAGGGTTTAGCCCTCACATGGTGGAACGCTCAGGTCCAAATGCTGGGGTTGGTTGCTGCCAACGCCACCCCATGGAACAATTTTAAAGAGATGATCAAGGAAGAATACTGCAGTCGTGATGACATTCATAAGCTGGAAGTCGAGTTCTTCAATGTGACAACCCTCACTAAACCAGGTATCCGTACGACTTAATTAATAATTAATTACTGCTTAATTACTGTGCTTGCTTGAACTTGTGAATAAACTGCTACTTGAATACTGATACATGTACTTACTTGTATCATACTTTACTTGCTGTCACTACACTATTTACATGCTGAACCTTAGTGACCAACATGATGCACAAAAAGCACAGTAGCACTATAAACGGATGACCTATAGAACATGCTGATAAAGCCAGCATCAGGCAGACACTGCCCCTAAAGCCTGTATGAGCCAGAAATATTTTACTACACCAGTGGTGAGTGTAGGGATACAAGGGTTGTAGAACTGCGTCTCTAGGAATAAGTTACAATGACTGGATGTGACTAAAACGTGCTCTAAGCACAAAATTCAGCACTTTACATAATAATTCAGGTTTTAGCTAACTAATAAAGTGCCAAAACATGAGAAAAATATTACTACACTTTCCAAAGTGTCAGAAATAAGTTGTGTCACTAAAAAGGGTAATAACGACACTTTAAAGCTTTGTTAAGCATTTTAACGGATTACTATCCAACCAAACAACCGGACTATACCCGAAGCATGAAAATAATGTCACTTTCATTATTTACCTTTTTCTGAGCCAGTTAGGGTCCCTGAATACCCTAACACCCATTGTAACGCATGACACACCACTAACCGGGTTAACCTTACTTAACCTAACTAATATCCTAACTAACTAGTTGGAATCGGACCAAGACCCCCCCCCCTTTAGAAACCGTCCCCATGAGGGGGACACACTTGTCCTTTTTGTTGATTATTATATTAAGTGTGCTTAATATCTCTAAGACATAGTATCCATTGGTTAATGATCTTGTGATTGTCTATAAGTTAGATGCATAACACAACATAACACACACTTAACACCTCAACTCACACACACTCCTCTCTCTCCCTCCCTTTGGTTCTCGGCCGAAGACACCAGCAACACCACCACCACCTTTCGATTTTGATCATCACATTCCAATCATCTACAAGTGTTAAGGGTCGCATATAAGGAGTCTTGGTGCAAACGGAAGGCGAAGGACCTTATTCTCTTGCTTTTATCCACGCATTTTTCGCATAGATTCTTCCCTAGCCTCGAGCTAGTGGTATGTTGCTTAAATCACCTTCTCGAACTATTTTGAAGTGGTTAATACGATATGTAACGGTTAAAAGTCATGAACATGCAAGTTGAAGCTTAAAAGTCTACTAAAAATGCTATAAGTGTTGGATAAAAGCTCATATGTTGTGTAAATCATGTAGCATTTGATTTGTGTGATTATTTGGACCCGATCTATGTTGTGGTAGCTCGGATCATCATTTAACCCGGTTTAGTCATGATCTTGGATTATGACATAAAGCTTGTTTTAGTATAACAAGGGTTAGAAGATGAAACTCTACCACACTCGAATCATGAACTTGTGTAAAAGTGTTTTAGCTTGTAAAATAGTGATTAAAACTAGTAGATCTACGGATCTACAGGTGGTATTTTTAAAGGACCGAGTGTCAAGAAATCATGTTTTTCTAAAGACGGATCTTACACTAACAAGAATGGTTTTTAGAACACACAAGTGTGTAAACACTTGTGTAACACAAAGTTTTGACAAAATAACTATTTTTGAAAAAGATGACGAGAAGTTGTAAAGACGGAATTTCCATAAAAACGAGGTTTTTACACAATCGGATAGTTTTATATAAAGATCCACTAAAAGTAATGGGATTTACTTCATAGTTTGAATAAATCACAAGTTCATGAAATTTATGCGATTTATATATATTATGACTAGTTTGTGGTTTGAACATTGTTTTGATTGAATAATAAAAATGGTTGGTTTGATTTATAAAAGAAAATGATACGCTTGAAAGCGTGGCCACCTCCAGTTACAGAGGAAACTCTGGCGAAATTTTTCTAAAAACCTAACACTTAGAATTATTTTCACTATAAGTGTTAGAGATACTTGTCGACTTGTTTTCAAACTATGAATTTCGCCACGACTTTATTTTTAAAATATCGGAGGTGGGATTTCACAAAATAAAACGTGATACATAAATATATTTAGTATATATTTTTCACAACATCACTTGTATAAGTGTTTATGATTATTTTGTGAACTACATAAATATTATTTTTAGGGTAAAAATAATATTACTAAGTATTATTTTGGGAAAATCACATGTATTAAAATATAATATTTTTGGGAAGAATACTTATATTTTGAAGTTGGAAATAAAGTATATTAAGTGAGACTTAATAATGAAATCCGAATTATACGAACGCACATGTATTAAATCCCCCATCCTTGGGAAGGAAAATAACTACCAAGTATACAGAATGTAAACACGAAATAGTTGCCTAACTATTTCCCAAAAACTTAAACCAAAAAGCTAAGGCACGGCCATCCGTCTAATAGAGTTAGCACGTGTAGGTCGTCATACAGCTGATCGATTTGGAGGCATACTTGGTAGAGACGCACCACGGTGAGTTCATGTCCCCCCTTTCTCTTAACTGTTTTCAGTTTTCTAAACTACGGGGGTGAAATACATGTTACTTTGATTACAAGTACTTTATACATGGTATGGTTAGCGTAAGGAGGTTTACTACTTAGATCATGTGAGTGGGTAGGCGTGAACTGGAGGCCATTAATCCTCATTATAGGACCGAGGGACGTAAGCGGTAGATCTATCTGGGTGTAGCGAGCCCAACCCCAGGTCCAACAGTACGGACCTCGGGGTGACTTTGTGCCCCGACGCAAAATCGCAAGGTTTGAGTCTTCCTACTTGCACTTCACACATATCAATGGCCTTGCAAACCGTTGGTGATCTCTTTTTCCTTATTTGCTACATACCAGGATTTTTATACATACAAGGTTTATTTACTCACTACACATGAACTCGCTCAACATTATTGTTGATTTTTCAACTTACATGTATTTCAGGAAATTAAAGATCTGGCGCGGTATGTTATGTTTTCCCGCTGCATAAGGGTTCCAAGGTCATCCCAGTTTAGGAAATGTGACTCTTTCCTGGACAAGTCACAAATCTTAAACTGCGTTTATTTCATGTTGATGCTTATGTTTTTCAAGACAATGTTTTATGTTATGATGTTGTAAGTCTCTAAGACAATGTTATGTTACTCTGGTTTTAAAACTAAATCAAATGGATGATCTTGCATGATTTTATTTCATATAGCTTTGTTATGGTTAAGCTATGGTATTAAGAAGTCACACCAAATTAACCACGCTTCCGCAAAGCCAGGGTGTGACAGCTTGGTATCAGAGCTCTGATCATAGCGAACTAGGATTCTTTCTCGAGTCTAGACTATGATCACTAGGGCTCTCACGAAAACATTTTTACTGCATACCACTTAACTCCAGATCCAAAACTTTTTACAAACAAATGTTGAGCACATTTATTTATTATTTATAGGCTCAGTCTTGGAGGCTGAGGCTCGGTCTTGGAGTCCGAGGCTCGGTCTGAGAGATCGAGGTAGTTGGCTAGTGGGACTAGGAGAATTGGCTAGTGGGACTAGGAGAATTGGCTAGTGGGACTAGGAGAATTGGCTAGTGGGACTAGGAAGAGCAGTCTGAGAGGCTGGGAGGCTAGTGGGACTAGGAGAACTATTTGAATGCTTACTTGGTAACTTATGTGATTATCTGATTGTATGATTGACTGTTTGTGCATGTTTGTATTTATGTTACAGACACCATGGACACCTCTGGCACAGGTGACTCAGACACCTCAGGACCTAGACCTATAGTATCAGATGACCTAGAGTCTTCGGAGCGCGAGGTTCACACATCCGACGTTACTAGCACGGACGAGGATGACTTTCAGCCCTTTGCTTTACCTGATGGTGCTGATGAGCTCGCTGATGGCCCTTTGGCCGGGGACCTACCGTTAGTGGTGATCCCTGCTCCCATACCGTTGGCTTCATATCCTGCTTACGATTTACTCATCGATGCCGACGCTGACGACGACGTCAATCTTTTTGATGACGAGCCCTTAGAGGACGAGGTTCAGGGCGAGGCCCTTCTTGCTGCTGGAGATCTTTTGATGATCGCAAATGCTCCCGCTGAGGAGTCACCTGCTCACTCTCCGGTCCCAGGCTCTTTCGAGTCTGTGGCCTCCGCACCTTCACACACTCAGAGTGCGCAGCACTTTTCTCCTGGATCAGATCCCGACCAGGCATCCTCTGTCGCCCCTATTCCTAGTTTTGCTTTTGACCACGATGATTTGGAGGATTCCGATCCTGTCTTTCCCCCAGGATTCGACCCAGATGAGGATATAGAGTTTATACCCATGGATCAGCCTATGGAGGATCCAGTCGACCCAGTTGACCCCATCGATCCCGAGTTTGATTTTGAGATGGCCTTTGATGAGCCCGAGCAGCCACTAGACCCTGCTCCTGACCTAGTACTTGAGCATGACCAAGTTCATGCTGACGCACCTATTATTGAGCCTGTCTTTGCTGACCCACCTATTGATGATCACCCTGTAGATGCTCCGTTGTTGGAGGGCGATCATGTCATTGTTGCTGATCATGTTGATCCCCCACTTATTGCTGATGCACCAGTTGACCCTCTTGTTGCACCTCACCATGATCCTATGCCAGTCCAGTTTGATCGTGCACTTTTTGAGGCACAGGTGGACCCACGAGACGAGCACGCCCAGTGTGGGTGGATTCCTGCCGATGACGAGGTCCCACCTATTCCCCCTCAGATCCCTGATACCCGCCACATTGATACTTCCTTTTCATTTCCTCGGTTTACACTTCCAGCATGAGCTGGAGAGGGCTCTTCGGCTCACCCTTTTGGACACATACCGGTGTCTATCCCTACTATACCACCGTCTGCTACTTTTCCCCCTGTTTCTCCATTTCATGTGGCACCTTTTGATCCCACCAGTGAGCCGTTTCTCTGGTCATCACCTTCTGCTATGCCACCGACTGACCCCTACCATTCTTTCCACATGGGGTATACTATTGAGGACGTTTTGATGTCTTTTGTCGCCCAGCACGAGGCACACACACAACGCATTCAAGAGCTTGAGAGAGCTCAGACGCCGCCGTGTCGGTGCCAGGGTCAGACCCACTCTCCTTTGCAGCCCTCTCGACCTGTACCACCAGACTATGCTGCACGCCTTTTTGCCCTGGAGCAGCAGGTTGCTTCATTCTTGCGTACCCAGAGAGCCATGGAGGTGGACTGGCTCCATTTGCGCCGCTTGTTTTACACTCACTTTCCCCCTCCTCCACCGCCATCCGTGTAGAGCTCTTCAGTACCGTATAGGTAGACATTGGTGAGAAGACGGCGAATGCTTTTGACTGCACAACATTTTTGGAGACTACATTTTGATTCTGACTTTTGTTGACATGTATTTGATGTATTGACACTGATTTGAAATAGTTTTTGGACTAGGGTGATGTAGCCCTTAGTCGACTGATGTTGTATGACACTGTGATGTACTTGTACGCTTACTATGTGGTCTCAATATATGGCAATCGCAGTATTCTCACCATACTTGATGCTTGATTTGGTTATTTGTATTTTATGACATGGGATGTTGTGTGATTGATGTTTGTGACATGGGATGTTGTGTGACTGATATGATTATAACATGAGATGTTATGTATTATTACTACCATAAAGCGTATATATTATAACTATGGCCTGACCGACGTAAACACATCTTTTAGAAGATGCCGCCTAAACATGAGACACGCATGCCCACCAATGAGGCCGAACTCTAACAAGTCATCGCTGCTGCCATCGCACAATACGCCGCTTCGCAAGGAGGACCCAGCGGAAGCAGCTCAAACAACAATGGCAACAATAATCCACCTCATGGTAATACTAAGTCATTTAGACCTACCATGACCTAATTGGATACCTACAGCAATGATGCTAATGCCGATCGTATGTTATAATGTATGTGCAGGGTGCACCTACAAGCAGTTTCTAGACTGCAAACTGGTCAACTTTGATGGCACAGGAGGTGCTGTCGCCTTTGTTCGTTGGGCTGAGAAAACTGAATCTGTTCTTCGCATGAGCAAATGCGCACTAGATCAGCAAGTCACCTATATCTCGGGGCTATTCTTGGATGGAGCCCTCTCTTGGTGGAATCTGCAAGTACAGACACTTGGTAAAGCTGCTGCCTACGCGCTAACCTGGACTGAACTGAAGGAACTTATGCGCAGGAAGTACTGCTCTCGCGCGAAAATCCAAAGATTGGAAACTGAGTTCTGGCACTTGAAAATGGAAGGTCCAAAGATCGCAGAATACGTTCTAAGGTTCCATGACTTATCGCATGTGGTACCCTACATGGTCACTCCGGAGTTCAAGAGGATTGAACGTTTCATTTGGGGATTAGCTCCTCAAATCATAAGCATGGTAACCTCTTCCAAGCCTGCGACCATTACTGAGGCGATTGATTTGAGCGTAGCTCTCACTGAGGAGGCGATCCGCCTAAACAAGTTTGGTGATGTTGAGCAAAAGAAGAAAGAGACTCACGTCGAGTCATCAGGAGGTAACAAACGGAAGTTCTCGAACTTCAAGCAGGGCGCCAGTGTGGTTGTTAATAAAGGAGAGCAAAACGTGCCAGCTCAGGATATATGGGTGCACATCCCAAGTGTAACTCTTGCCAACGCCATCACTCTGGCCGATGCGGGCCAAAAGTATGTGAAGCTTGTGGAAAGACTGGTCACTTGAAGGATTCTTGTTGGGCTAGTGCTGGCCGGGGAGGCCAAGGAGGATTTGGGAATAGAAATAATCGTGGTGGTATTGGGAATCGCCCACAAGGGAACAATGGAGGAAACGGGAATCGAAGCAACATTGTGAATCAAGCTGGTAATGCGAACCAAAACAACAACCAAGCTGGGAACGGAGGTGGAAACGGGCAAAGACTTGGGTGCTTTAACTGCGGTGATATTGGGCATTTTAAGAGGAACTGGCCAGAGTTAAACCAAGCCCGTGGAAGAGTGTTCCAAATCGAAGCGAGGGAAGCGCGCCAGGACCCCAATGTCGTTACTGGTACGTTCCCTGTAAACCAACGCTATGCATCCGTCTTATTTGATACTGGTGCCGATTATAGCTTCGTGTCGTTAGAGTTTAACAATATGCTTGGTTTAGCTGCTAATAAGTTAGATATTCCGTACACAATCGAATTGGCCAATGGAAAGTTAGTAGAAGCCAACGAAGTTATCAGAGGTTGTGTGATCGAATTGGGAGAGCGTGAGTTTGCTTTGGATCTACTACCAGTCCAGCTGGGGAGCTTTGACGTGGTGGTAGGAATGGATTGGCTATCAGGCAACAAGGCTGAAATAGTTTGTCACGAAAAGGTCGTTCGTATCCCCACCGAAGATGGCGAAACAATTGTGGTTCACGGGGAGAAGCGTGATACGCCGTTAAGAATTATCAGCTGCCTGAAAGCGCGAAAGTGTTTGCAGAAGGGATGTGTTGCCTTCCTGGCACACATTGTGGATAAGAAGGCTGCTGAGCCGAGAATCGAAGACATCCCTGTCGTGAGGGAATATCCAGAAGTCTTCCCAGAGGACTTACCTGGACTGCCACCTCAGAGGCAAGTAGAGTTTCACATTGACTTAGTTCCAGGCGCCGCGCCTGTGGCTAAGGCACCGTATAGACTTGCTCCGTCTGAGATGCAGGAACTGTCGACACAACTTCAAGAGTTGTTAGACAAGGGATTCATCCGACCAAGCTTCTCGCCTTGGGGTTGAACAAGCTGACGGTAGTTTTCGTATGTGCATTGACTACCGGGAGTTGAACAAGCTGACGATCAAGAATAGATACCCTCTGCCAAGGATTGATGATCTGTTTGATCAACTACAAGGTTCAAGCTTTTACTCAAAGATCGATCTTCGATCTGGATACCATCAGTTAAGGATACAAGAGGAGAGTATCCCAAAGACAGCCTTCAGAACTCGTTATGGACACTACGAGTTCCTTGTTATGCCGTTTGGTTTGACAAACGCACCTGCAGTCTTTATGGATTTGATGAATAGAGTTTGCAAGCCGTACTTGGACAAGTTCGTGATTGTGTTTATCGACGACATCTTGATTTATTCAAGGACAAAGGCTGAGCACGAACAGCATTTAAGAACTATTTTGGAGCTGCTGAAGAAAGAACAGCTGTACGCCAAATTCTAAGTGTGAGTTTTGGCTACGTGAAGTACAATTTCTTGGACACGTGGTAAATGGAGATGGAATCCACGTGGATCCAACAAAGATCGAAGCGATCAAGAATTGGGAAACGCCAAAGACGCCAACCGAGATTCGACAATTCTTGGGTTTGGCTGGCTACTATCGAAGGTTCATTGAATATTTTTCAAAAATCGCTCAACCATTGACGCTCCTCATGCAGAAAGATAAGAAGTTTGATTGGGGAATCAAACAGGAAGAAGCGTTCCAGATATTGAAGGATAAGCTCTGCAATGCGCCAATCTTAGCACTAGCGGAAGGTACAGATGATTTTGTGGTATACTGCGATGCTTCACGTCAAGGATTGGGTTGTGTGTTGATTCAACGCCAAAAGGTTATTGCTTACGCATCGCGTCAATTGAAAGTGCACGAAAAGAACTATACCACACATGATTTGGAACTTGGCACAGTGGTATTTGCATTAAAGATCTGGAGACACTACCTTTATGGTACAAAGTGTACAATCTTTACAGATCACAAGAGCCTACAACACATATTCAATCAGAAGGAGCTGAATATGAGGCAGAGACGATGGGTTGAGTTGTTGAACGATTACGACTGCGAGATAAAGCATCATCCAGGGAAGGCGAATGTGGTCGCCGATGCCCTAAGTCGAAAGGAGAGGATCAAGCCCATAAGGGTTAGGGCTTTAGAAATGATTATCCGAACCGATCTTTCCTTGCGCATTCGTGCCGCGCAGAAAGAAGCTCTCAAGGAAGGAAACCTTGAAGAAGAATATCTCCGTGGGATGGAGAAACTACTGGTACCAAACGAGGAAGGAACGTTATGTTTTGAGAAAAGGATTTGGGTTCCTTTGTTTGGAGGTTTAAGGAAGGTTATTTTCGATGAAGCTCACAAGTCGCGGTACTCTATCCATCCAGGAGCGGATAAGATGTACCAAGATCTCAAGGATTACTATTGGTGGCCTAGGATGAAAGGCGATGTTGCTGTTTATGTGAGAAAATGTCTAACATGCGCTAAGGTGAAAGCAGAATACCAGAAGCCTTCAGGACTTCTGCAACAACCTGAGATTCCTAAGTGGAAATGGGAACAAATCTCAATGGATTTTATTACAAAGTTGCCAAGAACGCCAAGAGGCCATGACACTATCTGGGTGATAGTAGATCGATTAACGAAGTCAGCACACTTCTTACCTATCAGAGAGAAGGATAATACGAGCAAATTGGCCGAAATTTACATGAGAGAGATCGTTAAGCGCCATGGGGTACCTCTCTCAATCATCTCTGATAGAGACGGAAGGTTTGTGTCAAGGATATGGCAATCCTTCCAAGAAGCCTTTGGCTCACAATTAAATCTGAGCACTGCGTTTCATCCGCAAACTGACGGTCAAAGCGAGCGAACGATACAGACTTTGGAAGACATGCTGAGAGCGTGTGTTATGGATTTGGGTGGTAGCTGGGATAAGCATTTGCCTTTGGTCGAACTTTCATACAACAACAGCTACCACACCAGTATTGGTGTCGCGCCATTTGAAGCCCTTTACGGACGCAAGTGCCGATCACCCCTATTCTGGGCTGACGCAGGTGATAGGCAGCTTGCTGGTCCCGAAATCGTCCAAGAGACGACAGACAAGATTGCGCAAATTCTTAAACACATCGAAGCAGCTCGCCACAGACAGAAGGCCTATGCGGATCCAAACCGGAAACATGTGGAATTTCAAGTGGGAGAAATGGTTTTATTGAAAGTTTCACCCTGGAAGGGTGTGGCACGCTTCGGAAAGCGTGGGAAGTTAAATCCGCGCTACATTGGTCCTTTTAGAATTCTGGAAAGAATAGGACTAGTAGCATACAAGTTGGACCTACCTGCTGAACTCCATTCAGTCCACGATACATTTCATGTATCCAACCTGAAGAAAAGTCCAACTCAAGATAACATTGCCATTCCCATCGACGAGATTCATGTTGACGACACGCTCTATTTCGTTGAAGAACCGATTGAGGTTACGGATTGGAAGGAAAACAAGACCCGCCGGAGCAGTGTCAAGCTCGTCAAAGTTCGTTGGAATGCCAGACATGGTCCTGAATACACCTGGGAGCGTGAGGACCGGATGAAGGAGAAGTACCCCCACCTATTTCCTAAGAACCCTGCATCTACAAGCAGAACTTAAAATTTCGGGACGAAATTTTTCTAACGGGGGGAGAATGTTGTCACACCCCGACCGCGTAAAACAACAAATCGCGGCGGAAACATCGAGGCGTGTTGCAACAGAATTAATGTTTCACAACCATGGAAATTTAAGTTTCGTTGTATTGATTAAAAGTGTTACAATGTCTTAACAAACAAGGAAATACAACATAATTAACTAGTCTGCATCTTTTATTGTCACTAAGGCCCATGTCCGCCTAAGTGTATCTTGATCAATCCTATGCTTCATTTCCTGAAAAACACATGTGAAAATATGGTACGTCAGCATAAAAATGCCGGTGAGATACATAGGTTTTGTGAAAATAGGTTTCATGACTTATGTTTGAGAAAATGTTTAGTCATGAACCTTGTTATTTGCTTTGTTTTGTAAATCATTTGAAAATCGATAAGATCAGATGATATGTATAAATAAGAAAATAATGCATGGTTAAATGAGTAACCATGTAAAATGAGTTTGTATAAGTTAAGTTGTTTGTAAAACAATGAATTGTGAAAAGTATGTTATTTGTATAAAATGTTATATGTATCAAACTGAAATGATTCAAATAACGCTACGATATGTAATACCATACAAACACTTATATATAGGAAGTACCAGCGGCGTATCCACCATGCTTGTATTATATTACACACGCATCGTTACTTAATCACTTAATCAAACCAAACCAAACAATGTAAGATGTCTATGTTTAAACCAATAGTCAAAAGTCCTTGTATAAACCATGTCAAATGTTGATAGTCCAAAAGTAGTCAAGTAATGTATAACCAAAATGATATGTATGGTAAGTAAAATTTAGACTACTTAAACCATAAGTAAAAATGTACAAAACAAAGTATTGAAGTAAAACTTGGTTTAAATCAAAGTTATGTTTTGTAGAATAATGCATGCTTTACTGATACAAACACTTATGCAGTATGTTAAACGCAAACATTCAAGCCTTGAGACAGTCGGATAACCCTTTCAGTCAAGGTTATCAAAAGAATTGTATTCGGATTCAGTCATTCCTTACATCCAAACAAACCCGGGATGTTAGGAATGGGATTTGTCAAGTCCTATGGTACCACTACTTACTACCGAGCGGCGTAGCAAATGTTAATGAATGTTATATAGACCCGTTAAACAAACCAAATGTCATACCAAAATGTAAGCATGAGATGAAGATAATGTACCTAGTATGCTAGAGTAAACATACAAGGTAGAGTTGTAAAACAATGTGTCCATATGTTACTGGAACATATGCAACAGAGATGCAATGTAAAATGATGTACTAAGTATGCTAAGTTAACATACAAAGCAGAAAAGTCATGTAAATCAATGTGCTTAGCATGTTATCAGTCAACATACATAGCAGAAAAGTCATGTAAATCAATGTGCTTAGCATGTTATCAGTCAACATACATAGCAGAAAAGTCATGTAAATCAATGTGCTTAGCATGTTATCAGTCAACATACATAGCAGAAAAGTCATGTAAATCAATGTGCTTAGCATGTTATCAGTCAACATACATAGCAGAAAAGTAATGAAATCATGTACTATAATGTACTAACAAACATAGTCGGTATATGATGTGAAAACAGGAAAGCATGAAAGTAACAAGTAGGCACATGTGTTCCACCCCAAAACAGTTTGGAAAACAGTAAAAGAGGGGTCTATGTACTCACTTGAGAATGCTCAGTTGTCTAAAGATAACCACCAAGCAGTGCTAGAGATCTCGGAAATCAAACGGCACCTAATATAGGTAACTATGTTAAATAACCGGACCTAAATCGGAAGACTGGGTAGTATTAGGGTTTGTAAACCAAACGAGTGTGGAGACTCGTGTGATATGGTTTAACAAAGCCTACATACTAAATGAAACTTAACATAACTGCCTACGACCCATTACGACCCGTTTAGGTAGCTTATGCTACTTTAACGCGTCGTTCGCGTGAAACGCGTTCGGACCGCCTAACTAGTCCTATGACAAGTATTATATGCCTAAACATGTTTAATAATCAGTTATATGACAAAGGTTTAGGTTACATATGCTTAATTACCAATTATACATGAAAAGGGTATTATGGTAATTTACCTAAGGCATATAAACTACCTATCATACAACTACTTAAACGATGTGACCATAGGGTATAACCTCGGAAGGTTATTCCCTACCTACTATGGTCACCTAATGTGTTTGGTCGGATCCTAATGATCGACCAAATGGGTCGGGTTCGAAGGTATAGGCGATTTATTAGATCGCCTACCCTACGACCCTAGACAACGTGGTAATCAGTGGGCATAGTCCCAAGGGACTATAACCAACGTGATTACACTCACGTTGCGAAGTTCAAACGAACTTCGCATTGACCATTACTGGTCAACGCTGAAAGTCAAACAAAGTTTGACTTTCTGACTCGAAAAGCAGTAAAATAAGGAAAAGAACGAAAGAATACTTACGAAGGGTCCCCGAATGCTAATCCCGATTCCAAGAACTCAGGTATGAAACAATGGTTTCAACTTAGAGCTCTCAAAATCAGAATTCTAGTGAGAAATGCAATGGGGGTGGATGGGTATATATAGTTTTCGGGTAACCGTTAAGATCGTTTCATGTAAACCGTGCTTTAATCGCAACCGTACATGTGTCGGGACCTTATGGTGGCTAGAAATGATCCTTATCTTCATGACTAAGCATCTTAGAACATGTGGTGGAGGATCAAGCATGTGCAAACAGGCTGTTAGAAACTCTGCATCTGGTCTGGACTTGGCTAGCGCACCGCTACACTAAAAGTGTAGCGCACCGCTAGGCCAAAGTTTGGCAGAATTACACTTTTGGTCCCTGTCTTGAAAACAGCCCATTTTCGACACGTTTAAGGCCCGTTAACCCCATTTCAAAGCTCTAAAATGAAGTTAAAGTATAGGGAACTTAAAATGTGCTAAAAAATATCTCGGATGTCGGTTCGTTTGGCCGTACGAACGCGATGTTCGCTTAATTACGACGGAATGCGCATAAGCGCGAAAAACGAACCAAATGACGCGACGAATGGATTTTTCTTATGGCGAACACTAAAATATAATGTATTCATGCTTACATAAATTTTTGGGTGTCCGGATGTATTCAGAACGTAAGTTACGCGCAAAAATGCAAACTTGTGCACTTTTTGACACTTTTAGTCCCTGAATGATCCAAAAGTTTATTTTAGCACACCGAACCCCTCAAAGCCTATTTCTAAGCTATATAAAGGATATTTATGGTGTGTTTAACTTATGGTCATGTTCCAGAATGTCTGTTACAGTTCAAATTGGCATACTTTCGCAGTTTGTCAACTTTAGTCCCTGTAAGCGATTTAACTTTGATTTTGCCATACCGAAGCCTTCAAAACTTATTTCTAAGTTATGTAAAGGTTATTTAAGGTATGTTAAGCCTATGTCACTATTCCGGAGTGTTTTTTGCATTAAACTGGTTATATTTACGCATCGGTGCGCGTATAACCTTCCAGAAAGCGATTTAGAGTTTGAAATTGAACAAAAATTGATATGTGCAAATGATACACATATTTTTTTACAAATACCAAGTATGAAATACAATATTTCATTGCTACAGTATTTGTGTGATGGCCGTGGAGGCACAGGTGTTACAGTCTCCCCTACTTTAGGAAATTTCGTCCCGAAATTTATTTAGAGGAAACTTGTGAGAGCTTGAAAACATGAAGTTGAAAAGATCGAACAACATTGGTTAAGGTTCTGAACTTCTAGTAACTTAAATAACATTATGCTTGCAATGTAAGAGGGATACTTATATACAAGTATATGAAGCGTCATTGGTGCGTCCACCGTACCTCCATTACATCGTTCGCATTTCGTTAATGTTGTCACTATCGGTTCTTACACATAATAAACCTTACTGGGTTTCTGTGCACTAAATCTCATAATTATGTACGCGTCCATAATCAGACAATTCCTTGCACAGTTCACACAGTCTATTTTATAATGTGTAGAGAAAAACCAACTGAACAATCCTGTGATGAGTGTGACTAGACCGCCATAGAGTCCCTTAGACTAAATCAATAAATGATCTAAATAGACTATCAAGGAGTCTGTCCAGCTACATCACTAGATGTCATTCTTTAACCAGATTGTGAATCAATCTTTTGACTAGACCACTAAAAAGGGTCTGGAGTGGTACTATATAATCCAAGGGTCTTAACTATTACATAGAAGCCCATTAAGGATTTAAGGTAGCACCTTTTGAATATCCTGCTACGAATCCCTCATATGAAGATATGAAAGATCCTGCGAGGATTTGGATAACGAATATCCAGAGTATTAAAAACACAAAAAAATGCATGAAAGAAAACATAAGATGAATAAACACATAGTCACATAACCACAAAATTGTTTAACTAGAAGTTTGTTCTGCTAACAGAGTACATGTATTTAAAGCACACTAGGAATCCATCTCGTGGATTTCATTTGGCACTTTAAACATTATCGAGAATCTAACTATAAAGATAGGAAGATTCAAAAAGAAAATTCGATTTCGATTACTAGAACTCGAAATGTTCGAATTAAGGTACATAAAGAATCCAATTAAGGACTCTGATTTGAATGATGATCATCCACAAGGATCTAAATGTGAAGATAAAAAGATCCCATATGGATTTTTAGAAGTTGAAGATGTTTTGAAATCTTGCACTGGATGTGCTTAAGTCAAAACATAAGTAAAATGCTTATGAGGTTGAGATGCTAGATATGTCAAGGCGACATATGAAGCAGAATTTGAAGGTTAAGTAAGTGTGTGAGGAAAATATATTTGGAAAACTATGCATGGGAAAAAAAATGTTTTTGAAACCTTATATATAATATTTTGAAATCATAAAGTAGGTGTATTAGATACATATATTTATAAAAATGTTATAAAATCATGAGAGATGAATTTTGAAATTATGTATAAGGTTTTTAAAAGACATGAATGATGCTTTTCGAAATCATGCACTTGATAAGAAAATGTATTGTGTTAATATTGTCTTCAGACTATATGAAATATTTTGAAATTTGAAAGGTTGGTTTTGATAACATGGCCAATGTTTTTGAAATAACATAGACAATGTTTCTAGAAAAATTATTTTCAAACTATATGAAATGTTTTGAGATCATGAAGATTGTTTTGAAATACTGGTACTGTGTATGTTGAAAAATTAAAACGTAATGGGTATGAGATTTGAAAACACCCTTAGCTATCTAACCAAGGATTCAAAGGCACTGATGTGCAGAAGCATGATCACTCATAATGTCACTTTATCTTCTGTACTTTGTTTCTTAGAATGAAACGAGTACTTAAAATGTTCGAGGGAATCACGAGCGATCATTTGAAAGAGAGAATCACAAGAGTAGTTTGTAAGGAACATAGTTCCTTGATGTAGGTATCATAGGAAAATCCTACACATATGTAACTACAATTGTACATCAGAATCTGTGAACAACTACTTTTATTTATGAACGAGACAGATTGTTTCACAATCAAGAAAACGAAAGAAACAAAAGCATAAGATAGCAACATCTTCTACTCGGCCAACTGCTCATCCGTGGGTCAGATTTGCCTTAGCAAGCTTTGAGCAATCCCTTAGGAAATGGCCCATCTTGCCACAGTTATAGCAAAGCCCTCGTGAGAAACGAGCTTGAGCAGGAGTGTCACCAGCTTGATTTGGTACAGCTGTAGTTGGGCAAACCCTTGCTGTATGACCTATAAGTCCACAAATCTGACATTTGCGGCACTTCACACAAGGGTGATGATGAAGGTTACATTGGTTGCACAAGAGTGCAGTTCCATTGTATGACTTCCTAGCAGGGGGTTGAGCTGGTTGGTTGGGGAAGGCTTGACCATTGTGAGCGACAATGGCGAAGTTCTGAGAAGCCTTTCGCTTCTTTGACTTCTTAGGGGGTTGTTCATCCATGGTCTTTGATTCCTCGATTGGTTTATTGGCTGATGGTGTTGTCACCTGACTAGGTCCTGCCTGTCTTGGTGACTCTTGTGTGGCTTCATCCAGGAGACGATACATGGCAGTAGCTAATTCAACAGTCTTCAGGACTACTTTGCCTATTTGCGGAGCGAATTTGGCCGCTTGCTCAGATATCTGGGCTTCATCGTGATGAAGAGACATTCTTGAAGAAAAAGAAAGGCATAGGGAGAAACAGGTGAAAGATTATTGGACAATCAAAACAGAATGATAACGCATGAAGATTGCGATCATTTGTTTGTTACCTAAGGCAAACAAATGAGACGGTGACTAATCAAAGTAAATGGGTCAAAAATAATGTATCGCGAAGACATGCTCGCCTATAAGTGAACACTCATCCCAAGAATTCCCAGGTAAGCACAACTGGTCTCGCGTCTGATGAGATGTATACGAAGTGCTTGCCTAGCCAGAAAACCCAGAATACAGGCATTCACCCTTCCAGTTTGCACGTGTTCACATTATTAAAAACCCAAAACCTTGACGAGATTTTGAAAACTCAAAGGGTTCAAAACCATATAATAGAGAGTTCAAAACCTTACAATAGAGGGTTCAAAACCTAGTAATCAATCATCCTAGAACAGATGATTAGTTTTCAAAGCGGTTTTGAAATTTATGTTCTTGTTGTGGTCGTCGCCTAAGGATAGGTGACGGTATTGTTTTATGACTAAACGCAAGTAAACTCGCGTTAGGGTCCTAAGAAGGTTATAGACTAGGTCAAAGCATTACTAATTACTAATAACCTAATTCCCTATAACCATTGGCTCTGATACCATCTTTTCTGTCACACCCCGACCGCGTAAAACAACAAATCGCGGCGGAAACATCGAGGCGTGTTGCAACAGAATTAATGTTTCACAACCATGGAAATTTAAGTTTCGTTGTATTGATTAAAAGTGTTACAATGTCTTAACAAACAAGGAAATACAACATAATTAACTAGTCTGCATCTTTTATTGTCACTAAGGCCCATGTCCGCCTAAGTGTATCTTGATCAATCCTATGCTTCATTTCCTGAAAAACACATGTGAAAATATGGTACGTCAGCATAAAAATGCCGGTGAGATACATAGGTTTTGTGAAAATAGGTTTCATGACTTATGTTTGAGAAAATGTTTAGTCATGAACCTTGTTATTTGCTTTGTTTTGTAAATCATTTGAAAATCGATAAGATCAGATGATATGTATAAATAAGAAAATAATGCATGGTTAAATGAGTAACCATGTAAAATGAGTTTGTATAAGTTAAGTTGTTTGTAAAACAATGAATTGTGAAAAGTATGTTATTTGTATAAAATGTTATATGTATCAAACTGAAATGATTCAAATAACGCTACGATATGTAATACCATACAAACACTTATATATAGGAAGTACCAGCGGCGTATCCACCATGCTTGTATTATATTACACACGCATCGTTACTTAATCACTTAATCAAACCAAACCAAACAATGTAAGATGTCTATGTTTAAACCAATAGTCAAAAGTCCTTGTATAAACCATGTCAAATGTTGATAGTCCAAAAGTAGTCAAGTAATGTATAACCAAAATGATATGTATGGTAAGTAAAAATTTAGACTACTTAAACCATAAGTAAAAATGTACAAAACAAAGTATTGAAGTAAAACTTGGTTTAAATCAAAGTTATGTTTTGTAGAATAATGCATGCTTTACTGATACAAACACTTATGCAGTATGTTAAACGCAAACATTCAAGCCTTGAGACAGTCGGATAACCCTTTCAGTCAAGGTTATCAAAAGAATTGTATTCGGATTCAGTCATTCCTTACATCCAAACAAACCCGGGATGTTAGGAATGGGATTTGTCAAGTCCTATGGTACCACTACTTACTACCGAGCGGCGTAGCAAATGTTAATGAATGTTATATAGACCCGTTAAACAAACCAAATGTCATACCAAAATGTAAGCATGAGATGAAGATAATGTACCTAGTATGCTAGAGTAAACATACAAGGTAGAGTTGTAAAACAATGTGTCCATATGTTACTGGAACATATGCAACAGAGATGCAATGTAAAATGATGTACTAAGTATGCTAAGTTAACATACATAGCAGAAAAGTCATGTAAATCAATGTGCTTAGCATGTTATCAGTCAACATACATAGCAGAAAAGTCATGTAAATCAATGTGCTTAGCATGTTATCAGTCAACATACATAGCAGAAAAGTCATGTAAATCAATGTGCTTAGCATGTTATCAGTCAACATACATAGCAGAAAAGTCATGTAAATCAATGTGCTTAGCATGTTATCAGTCAACATACATAGCAGAAAAGTAATGAAATCATGTACTATAATGTACTAACAAACATAGTCGGTATATGATGTGAAAACAGGAAAGCATGAAAGTAACAAGTAGGCACATGTGTTCCACCCCAAAACAGTTTGGAAAACAGTAAAAGAGGGGTCTATGTACTCACTTGAGAATGCTCAGTTGTCTAAAGATAACCACCAAGCAGTGCTAGAGATCTCGGAAATCAAACGGCACCTAATATAGGTAACTATGTTAAATAACCGGACCTAAATCGGAAGACTGGGTAGTATTAGGGTTTGTAAACCAAACGAGTGTGGAGACTCGTGTGATATGGTTTAACAAAGCCTACATACTAAATGAAACTTAACATAACTGCCTACGACCCATTACGACCCGTTTAGGTAGCTTATGCTACTTTAACGCGTCGTTCGCGTGAAACGCGTTCGGACCGCCTAACTAGTCCTATGACAAGTATTATATGCCTAAACATGTTTAATAATCAGTTATATGACAAAGGTTTAGGTTACATATGCTTAATTACCAATTATACATGAAAAGGGTATTATGGTAATTTACCTAAGGCATATAAACTACCTATCATACAACTACTTAAACGATGTGACCATAGGGTATAACCTCGGAAGGTTATTCCCTACCTACTATGGTCACCTAATGTGTTTGGTCGGATCCTAATGATCGACCAAATGGGTCGGGTTCGAAGGTATAGGCGATTTATTAGATCGCCTACCCTACGACCCTAGACAACGTGGTAATCAGTGGGCATAGTCCCAAGGGACTATAACCAACGTGATTACACTCACGTTGCGAAGTTCAAACGAACTTCGCATTGACCATTACTGGTCAACGCTGAAAGTCAAACAAAGTTTGACTTTCTGACTCGAAAAGCAGTAAAATAAGGAAAAGAACGAAAGAATACTTACGAAGGGTCCCCGAATGCTAATCCCGATTCCAAGAACTCAGGTATGAAACAATGGTTTCAACTTAGAGCTCTCAAAATCAGAATTCTAGTGAGAAATGCAATGGGGGTGGATGGGTATATATAGTTTTCGGGTAACCGTTAAGATCGTTTCATGTAAACCGTGCTTTAATCGCAACCGTACATGTGTCGGGACCTTATGGTGGCTAGAAATGATCCTTATCTTCATGACTAAGCATCTTAGAACATGTGGTGGAGGATCAAGCATGTGCAAACAGGCTGTTAGAAACTCTGCATCTGGTCTGGACTTGGCTAGCGCACCGCTACACTAAAAGTGTAGCGCACCGCTACACTAAAAGTGTAGCGCACCGCTAGGCCAAAGTTTGGCAGAATTACACTTTTGGTCCCTGTCTTGAAAACAGCCCATTTTCGACACGTTTAAGGCCCGTTAACCCCATTTCAAAGCTCTAAAATGAAGTTAAAGTATAGGGAACTTAAAATGTGCTCAAAAATATCTCGGATGTCGGTTCGTTTGGCCGTACGAACGCGATGTTCGCTTAATTACGACGGAATGCGCATAAGCGCGAAAAACGAACCAAATGACGCGACGAATGGATTTTTCTTATGGCGAACACTAAAATATAATGTAGTCATGCTTACATAAATTTTTGGGTGTCCGGATGTATTCAGAACGTAAGTTACGCGCAAAAATGCAAACTTGTGCACTTTTTGACACTTTTAGTCCCTGAATGATCCAAAAGTTTATTTTAGCACACCGAACCCCTCAAAGCCTATTTCTAAGCTATATAAAGGATATTTATGGTGTGTTTAACTTATGGTCATGTTCCAGAATGTCTGTTACAGTTCAAATTGGCATACTTTCGCAGTTTGTCAACTTTAGTCCCTGTAAGCGATTTAACTTTGATTTTGCCATACCGAAGCCTTCAAAACTTATTTCTAAGTTATGTAAAGGTTATTTAAGGTATGTTAAGCCTATGTCACTATTCCGGAGTGTTTGTTGCATTAAACTGGTTATATTTACGCATCGGTGCGCGTATAACCTTCCAGAAAGCGATTTAGAGTTTGAAATTGAACAAAAATTGATATGTGCAAATGATACACATATTTTTTTACAAATACCAAGTATGAAATACAATATTTCATTGCTACAGTATTTGTGTGATGGCCGTGGAGGCACAGGTGTTACAAATGTGACAACCCTCACTAAACCAGGTATCCGTACGACTTAATTAATAATTAATTACTGCTTAATTACTGTGCTTGCTTGAACTTGTGAATAAACTGCTACTTGAATACTGATACATGTACTTACTTGCATCATACTTTACTTGTTGTCACTACACTATTTACATGCTGAACCTTAGTGACAAACATGATGCACAAAAAGCACAGTAGCACTATAAACGGATGACCTATAGAACATGCTGATAAAGCCAGCATCAGGCAGACACTGCCCCTAAGGCATGTATGAGCCAGAAATATTTTACTACACCAGTGGTGAGTGTAGGGATACAAGGGTTGTAGAACTGCGTCTCTAGGAATAAGTTACAATGACTGGATGTGCCTAAAACGTGCTCTAAGCACAAAATTCAGCACTTTACATAATAATTCAGCTTTTAGCTAACTAATAAAGTGCCAAAACATGAGAAAAATATTACTAGACACTTTCCAAAGTGTCAGAAATAAGTTGTGTCACTAAAAAGGGTAATAACGACACTTTAAAGCTTTGTTAAGCATTTTAATGGATTACTATCCAACCAAACAACCGGACTATACCCGAAGCATGAAAATATCACTTTCATTATTTACCTTTTTCTGAGCCAGTTAGGGTCCCTGAATACCCTAACACCCATTGTAACGCATGACACACCACTAACCGGGTTAACCTTACTTAACCTAACTAATATCCTAACTAACTAGTTGGAATCGGACCAAGACCCCCCCCCCCCTTTAGAAACCGTCCCCATGAGGGGGACACACTTGTCCTTTTTGTTGATTATTATATTAAGTGTTCTTAATATCTCTAAGACATAGTATCCATTGGTTAATGATCTTGTGATTGTCTATAAGTTAGATGCATAACACAACATAACACACACTTAACACCTCAACTCACACACACTCCTCTCTCTCCCTCCCTTTGGTTCTCGGCCGAAGACACCAGCAACACCACCACCACCTTTCGATTTTGATCATCACATTCCAATCATCTACAAGTGTTAAGGGTCGCATATAAGGAGTCTTGGTGCAAACGGAAGGCGAAGGACCTCATTCTCTTGCTTTTATCCACGCATTTTTCGCATAGATTCTTCCCTAGCCTCGAGCTAGTGGTATGTTGCTTAAATCACCTTCTCGAACTATTTTGAAGTGGTTAATACGATATGTAACGGTTAAAAGTCATGAACATGCAAGTTGAAGCTTAAAAGTCTACTAAAAATGCTATAAGTGTTGGATAAAAGCTCATATGTTGTGTAAATCATGTAGCATTTGATTTGTGTGATTATTTGGACCCGATCTATGTTGTGGTAGCTCGGATCATCAATTAACCCAGTTTAGTCATGATCTTGGATTATGACAGAAAGCTTGTTTTAGTATAACAAGGGTTAGAAGATGAAACTCTACCACACTCGAATCATGAACTTGTGTAAAAGTGTTTTAGCTTGTAAAATAGTGATTAAAACTAGTAGATCTACAGATCTACAGGTGGTATTTTTAAAGGACCGAGTGTCAAGAAATCATGTTTTTCTAAAGACGGATCTTACACTAACAAGAATAGTTTTTAGAACACACAAGTGTGTAAACACTTGTGTAACACAAAGTTTCGACAAAATAACTATTTTTGAAAAAGATGACGAGAAGTTGTAAAGACGGAACTTCCATAAAAACGAGGTTTTTACACAATCGGATAGTTTTATATAAAGATCCACTAAAAGTAATGGGATTTACTTCATAGTTTGAATAAATCACAAGTTCATGAAATTTATGCGATTTATATATATTACGACTAGTTTGTGGTTTGAACATTGTTTTGATTGAATAATAAAAATGGTTGGTTTGATTTATAAAAGAAAATGATACGCTTGAAAGCGTGGCCACCTCCAGTTACAGAGGAAACTCTGGCGAAATTTTTCTAAAAACCTAACACTTAGAATTATTTTCACTATAAGTGTTAGAGATACTTGTCGACTTGTTTTCAAACTATGAATTTCGCCACGACTTTATTTTTAAAATATCGGAGGTGGGATTTCACAAAATAAAACGTGATACATAAATATATTTAGTATATATTTTTCACAACATCACTTGTATAAGTGTTTATGATTATTTTGTGAACTACATAAATATTATTTTTAGGGTAAAAATAATATTACTAAGTATTATTTTGGGAAAATCACATGTATTAAAATATAATATTTTTGGGAAGAATACTTATATTTTGAAGTTGGAAATAAAGTATATTAAGTGAGACTTAATAATGAAATCCGAATTATACGAACGCACATGTATTAAATCCCCCATCCTTGGGAAGGAAAATAACTACCAAGTATACAGAATGTAAACACGAAATAGTTGCCTAACTATTTCCCAAAAACTTAAACCAAAAAGCTAAGGCACGGCCATCCGTCTAATAGAGTTAGCACGTGTAGGTCATCATACAGCTGATCGATTTGGAGGCATACTTGGTAGAGACGCACCACGGTGAGTTCATGTCCCCCTTTCTCTTAACTGTTTTCAGTTTTCTAAACTACGGGGGTGAAATACATGTTACTTTGATTACAAGTACTTTATACATGGTATGGTTAGCGTAAGGAGGTTTACTACTTAGATCATGTGAGTGGGTAGGCGTGAACTGGAGGCCATTAATCCTCATTATAGGACCGAGGGACGTAAGCGGTAGATCTATCTGGGTGTAGCGAGCCCAACCCCAGGTCCAACAGTACGGACCTCGGGGTGACTTTGTGCCCCGACGCAAAATCGCAAGGTTTGAGTCTTCCTACTTGCACTTCACACATATCAATGGCCTTGCAAACCGTTGGTGATCTCTTTTTCCTTATTTGCTACATACCAGGATTTTTATACATACAAGGTTTATTTACTCACTACACATGAACTCGCTCAACATTATTGTCGATTTTTCAACTTACATGTATTTCAGGAAATTAAAGATCTGGCGCGGTATGTTATGTTTTCCCGCTGCATAAGGGTTCCAAGGTCATCCCAGTTTAGGAAATGTGACTCTTTCCTGGACAAGTCACAAATCTTAAACTGCGTTTATTTCATGTTGATGCTTATGTTTTTCAAGACAATGTTTTATGTTATGATGTTGTAAGTCTCTAAGACAATGTTATGTTACTCTGGTTTTAAAACTAAATCAAATGGATGATCTTGCATGATTTTATTTCATATAGCTTTGTTATGGTTAAGCTATGGTATTAAGAAGTCACACCAAATTAACCACGCTTCCGCAAAGCCAGGGTGTGACAGCTTGGTATCAGAGCTCTGATCATAGCGAACTAGGATTCTTTCTCGAGTCTAGACTATGATCACTAGGGCTCTCACGAAAACATTTTTACTGCATACCACTTAAGTCCAGATCCAAAACTTTTTACAAACAAATGTTGAGCACATTTATTTATTATTTATAGGCTCAGCCTTGGAGGCTGAGGCTCGGTCTTGGAGTCCGAGGCTCGGTCTGAGAGATCGAGGTAGTTGGCTAGTGGGACTAGGAGAATTGGCTAGTGGGACTAGGAAGAGCAGTCTGAGAGGCTGGGAGGCTAGTGGGACTAGGAGAACTATTTGAATGCTTACTTGGTAACTTATGTGATTATCTGATTGTATGATTGACTGTTTGTGCATGTTTGTATTTATGTTACAGACACCATGGACACCTCTGGCACAGGTGACTCAGACACCACAGGACCTAGACCTATAGTATCAGATGACCTAGAGTCTTCGGAGCGCGAGGTCACACATCCGACGTTACTAGCACGGACGAGGATGACTTTCAGCCCTTTGCTTTACCTGATGGTGCTGATGAGCTCACTGATGGCCCTTTGGCCGGGGACCTACCGTTAGTGGTGATCCCTGCTCCCATACCGTTGGCTTCATATCCTGCTTACGATTTACTCATCGACGCCGACGCTGACGACGACGTCAATCTTTTTGATGACGAACCCTTAGAGGACGAGGTTCAGGGCGAGGCCCTTCTTGCTGCTGGAGATCTTTTGATGATCGCAAATGCTCCCGCTGAGGAGTCACCTGCTCACTCTCCGGTCCCAGGCTCTTTCGAGTCTGTGGCCTCCGCACCTTCACACACTCAGAGTGCGCAGCACTTTTCTCCTGGATCAGATCCCGACCAGGCATCCTCTGTCACCCCTATTCCTAGTTTTGCTTTTGACCACGATGATTTGGAGGATTCCGATCCTGTCTTTCCCCCAGGATTCGACCCAGATGAGGATATAGAGTTTATACCCATGGATCAGCCTATGGAGGATCCAGTCGACCCAGTTGACCCCATCGATCCCGAGTTTGATTTTGAGATGGCCTTTGATGAGCCCGAGCAGCCACTAGACCCTGGTCCTGACCTAGTACTTGAGCATGACCAAGTTCATGCTGACGCACCTATTATTGAGCCTGTCTTTGCTGACCCACCTATTGATGATCACCCTGTAGATGCTCCGTTGTTGGAGGGCGATCATGTCATTGTTGCTGATCATGTTGATCCCCCACTTATTGCTGATGCACCAGTTGACCCTCTTGTTGCACCTCACCATGATCCTATGCCAGTCCAGTTTGATCGTGCGCTTTTTGAGGCACAGGTGGACCCACGAGACGAGCACGCCCAGTGTGGGTGGATTCCTGCCGATGACGAGGTCCCACCTATTCCCCCTCAGATCCCTGATACCCGTCACATTGATACTTCCTTTTCATTTCCTCGGTTTACACTTCCAGCACGAGCTGGAGAGGGCTCTTCGGCTCACCCTTTTGGACACATACCGGTATCTATCCCTACTATACCACCGTCTGCTACTTTTCCCCCTGTTACTCCATTTCATGTGGCACCTTTTGATCCCACCAGTGAGCCGTTTCTCTGGTCATCACCTTCTGCTATGCCACCGACTGACCCCTACCATTCTTTCCACATGGGGTATACTATTGAGGACGTTTTGATGTCTTTTGTCGCCCAGCACGAGGCACACACACAGCGCATTCAGGAGCTTGAGAGAGCTCAGACGCCGCCGTGTCGGTGCCAGGGTCAGACCCACTCTCCTTTGCAGCCCTCTCGACCTGTACCACCAGACTATGCTGCACGCCTTTTTGCCCTGGAGCAGCAGGTTGCTTCATTCTTGCGTACCCAGAGAGCCATGGAGGTGGACTGGCTCCATTTGCGCCGCTTGTTTTACACTCACTTTCCCCCTCCTCCACCGCCATCCGTGTAGAGCTCTTCAGTACCGTATAGGTAGATATTGGTGAGAAGACGGCGAATGCTTTTGACTGCACAACATTTTTGGAGACTACATTTTGATTCTGACTTTTGTTGACATGTATTTGATGTATTGACACTGATTTGATATAGTTTTTGGACTAGGGTGATGTAGCCCTTAGTCGACTGATGTTGTATGACACTGTGATGTACTTGTACGCTTACTATGTGGTCTCAATATATGGCAATCGCAGTATTCTCACCATACTTGATGCTTGATTTGGTTATTTGTATTTTATGACATGGGATGTTGTGTGATTGATGTTTGTGACATGGGATGTTGTGTGACTGATATGATTATAACATGAGATGTTATGTACTATTACTACCATAAAGCGTATATATTATAACTATGGCCTGACCGACGTAAACACATCTTTTAGAAGATGCCGCCTAGACATGAGACACGCATGCCCACCAATGAGGCCGAACTCCAACAAGTCATCGCTGCTGCCATCGCACAATACGCCGCTTCGCAAGGAGGACCCAGCGGAAGCAGCTCAAACAAAAATGGCAACAATAATCCACCTCATGGTAATACTAAGTCATTTAGACCTACCATGACCTAATTGGATACCTACAGCAATGATGCTAATGCCGATCGTATGTTATAATGTATGTGCAGGGTGCACCTACAAGCAGTTTCTAGACTGCAAACCGGTCAACTTTGTTGGCACAGGATTTTTAATGGCCTTGCAAACCGTTGGTGATCTCTTTTTCCTTATTTGCTACATACCAGGATTTTTATACATACAAGGTTTATTTACTCACTACACATGAACTCGCTCAACATTATTGTTGATTTTTCAACTTACATGTATTTCAGGAAATTAAAGATCTGGCGCGGTATGTTATGTTTTCCCGCCGCATAAGGGTTCCAAGGTCATCCCAGTTTAGGAAATGTGACTCTTTCCTGGACAAGTCACAAATCTTAAACTGCGTTTATTTCATGTTGATGCTTATGTTTTTCAAGACAATGTTTTATGTTATGATGTTGTAAGTCTCTAAGACAATGTTATTTTACTCTGGTATTAAGAAGTCACACCAAATTAACCACGCTTCCGCAAAGCCAGGGTGTGACATTCAACCTCAAGATGACGGGGTCAGAAATTGAGGCGTATACGAAGAGATCAAATGAGCTTGCATTACTGTGTCCTACTATGGTGGACCCTCCAATGAAGCGTATCGAACTTTATCTTAAGGGTCTAGTGCCAGAAATCCAAAGTCATGTGACTTCAGCAAACCTCGCCACCATCCAACAGGTTGTTCAGTTGGCTCACCGTCTCACTGATCAGGCGGTGGAGCAGAACAGGTTACCAAAGCGTATAAGTGCTACAGCTACTTCGGATGCTCCTAGTGACAACAAGAGAAAATGGGATGGAGCTTCAAGCAAAGGTTCAACTTCTGTGCAATCTCAGTCTCAGCAGAGAAGGACTGACGACTATAAGAGTCCTAGTCAGCAATCATCTGGTAGCCAAAGTCATGGTGTGTACAAGGGAAATCACCCTAAATGCAATCGCTGTAACCTACATCACAGCGGGCCATGCACCAGGGGTAACTGTCATCGGTGCAACAAACCAGGCCACGCAGCAAAGGATTGTAGAAGTTTATACCCCGCAAACCAGAATCGTCAGCAACAACAAGCTCAACAGAATCAACGCCAGAAACAGCAGCAAGGTAACAACAAAGGGTGCTTTCAGTGTGGAGCTGAAGGCCACTTCAAGAGAGATTGTCCCCAACTGAACAGGAACCAGAACAACAATAACAACAACCATCAGGGGAATGGGAACAACGGGGGTAACAATGGCAATGGTACAAGGGGCCGTGTGTTCATTATTGGCCAGGGAGAAGCGAGGAATGATCCCAATGTTGTGACGGGTAAGTTCCTTCTCGACGACTTTTACGTTACTGTCTTATTTGATTCGGGTGCTGATACTAGTTATGTGTCTCTAAAAGTTAGTCAACTGCTTAAGCGTACCCCAACACCTTTGAACCCCAAGCACGCTGTAGAGTTAGCTAATGGTAAAAGTTTAGAGGTCACACACGTAGTCAAGGGTTGTAATATTGTTCTTGCTGATCACACTTTCTCAATCGACCTCCTTCCTATCACTCTGGGTAGTTTCGACGTTGTCATTGGGATGGACTGGTTATCCCAACACCAAGCAGAGATTCTTTGTAACGAAAAGATTGTCCGTATTCCTCGCCTAGGTGATGAACCTCTCATGATTCGTGGCGACAAGAGTGGTGCTGTTGTGAGCATCATCTCTTTCCTTAAGGCTCAGAAGTGCTTAAGAAAGGGCCACACTGCTATTCTGGCTCTCGTTACTGACACCTCGAAGAAAGAGAAGAAGATAGAAGATTTTCCAATTGTATGCGACTATCCTGAGGTATTTCCTGAGGAACTACCTGGCCTCCCACCTCATCGCCAGGTCGAGTTTCAAATCGAGCTAGCTCCTGGAGCGGCGCCCATATCTCGTGCACCGTATCGCTTAGCTCCATCAGAGTTGAAAGAACTCTCTACGCAACTACAAGAACTCTTGGATAAGGATTTTATTCGTCCTAGCTCTTCACCCTGGGGAGCTCCAGTGCTATTCGTGAAGAAGAAAGAAGGTACCTTCCGTATGTGTATCGACTACCGTGAACTCAACAAGGTGACCGTAAAGAATCGCTATCCTCTTCCACACATTGACGACTTGTTCGACCAGCTGCAAGGGTCGAGCTACTATTCAAAGATTGATTTGAGATCAGGATATCACCAGCTGAGAGTCCGAGAAGATGACGTCTCTAAAACAGCCTTTAGAACCCGTTATGGACACTATTTTTTGGTCATGCCTTTTGGGCTGACAAACGCACCTGCGGTCTTCATGGACTTGATGAATCGAGTGTGCAAGCCGTACCTAGACAAGTTCATTATTGTATTCATCGACGACATCCTGATCTATTCTAAGAGTCAGGAGGAACACGAACAACATTTACGACTCATTTTGGAACTTCTGCGAGTAGAACAACTATATGCCAAGTTTTCAAAATGCGACTTCTGGCTTCGTGAAGTCCATTTCTTAGGCCATGTGGTGAATAAGGATGGGATTCACGTTGATCCGTCCGAGGTAGACTCAATTAAGAACTGGCCTGCACCTCGTACTCCAACGGAAATTCGCCAATTCTTGGGATTGGCAGGTTACTACAGGAGGTTCATTAAGGATTTTTCCAAGATTGCACAGCCTCTCACTTCACTGACGCAGAAAGGCGTTGTTTATTGATGGGGAAATGCACAGGAATTAGCGTTTCAACACTTAAAGGATAGACTTTGCGGTGCACCTATCCTTTCATTGCCAGAGGGTACAGACGACTTTGTGGTTTACTGCGATGCATCCATTCAGGGTCTTGGTTGTGTATTGATGCAGCGGGATAAAGTTATAGCCTACGCCTCACGCCAGCTTAAAGTTCATGAAAAGAACTACACTACACACGATCTAGAGCTGGGAGCTGTTGTTTTTGCCCTTAAGATATGGAGACACTACCTTTACGGTACCAAGTGCGCCATCTACACAGATCATAGGAGCCTCGAGCATATTTTCAAACAGAAGGAACTGAATATGCGACAACGACGATGGGTCGAGCTACTGAATGACTACGAATGCTCGATCAGGTACCACCCAGGCAAAGCCAATGTTGTGGCTGACGCCCTCAGTCGAAAGGACACTGCGCCCAAGTGCGTACGAGCTTTACAACTCACTATACAGTCTAGTCTTCCTTCTCAGATACGAGATGCTCAGGTAGAAGCATTGAAACCTGAAAACGTCAGGGCTGAAGCCCTACGCGGCTCAAGGCAACGCTTAGAATAGAAGGAAGACGGTGCTTACTACGTCACAGGACGCATCTGGGTCCCACTCTATGGCAACCTACGAGAGCTTGTGATGGATGAGGCACACAAGTCTCGCTACTCGGTACATCCTGGTTCAGATAAGATGTACCACGATATCAAAACTACGTATTGGTGGCCTAGCATGAAAGCTCACATAGCAACATACGTTAGCAAGTGCTTGACTTGTGCGAGAGTCAAGTCGGAATATCAGAAACCTTCAGGCCTACTCCAACGACCAGAAATACCACAATGGAAATGGGAGCAAATTTCCATGGATTTTGTTACTGGCCTACCTAGATCTCAACGTGGTAACGATACTATTTGGGTGATCGTGGATCGACTCACAAAGTCTGCTCACTTCTTGGCTATCAAGGAAACGGATAAGTTCTCCACACTAGCAGACGTATATCTTAAGGAAGTTGTCTCGAGGCACGGAGTGCCCACCTCTATTATCTCTGATCGTGATGCACGCTTTACTTCAGAACTGTGGCAAGCAATGCACAAGTCTTTTGGCTCACGGCTAGATATGAGCACAGCTTATCACCCGCAAACGGATGGGCAGTCTGAACGCACCATCCAGACCCTTGAAGACATGCTTAGGGCATGTGTGATTGACTTTGGCAACGGCTGGGAAAAGCATCTGCCACTTGTGGAATTTTCGTACAATAACAGCTACCACACCAGCATTAAAGCTGCTCCATTTGAGGCATTGTACGGGCGTAAATGCCGGTCACCTCTTTGTTGGGCAGAGGTGGGGGATAGTCAGATTACTGGTCTAGAACTTGTGGTAGACACAACAGAACGAATTGCTCAGATACGACAACGAATGGCGGCAGCTCGTGACCGTCAGAAAATCTACACCGATAAGGGCAGGAAACCACTCGAGCTCCAGGTTGGGGAGCGAGTGCTACTCAAAGTTTCACCCTGGAAGGGTGTGGTTCGTTTTGGTAAACGAGGCAAACTTAACCCGCGATACGTTGGACCTTTCGAAGTCATTGAGAAAATAGGCAAGGTGGCCTACAAACTGAACTTACCAGCGGAACTCAGTGCAGTTCACAACGTTTTCCACGTGTCAAATCTGAAGAAGTGTCTGTCAGATGAGACCCACATAGTTCCTTTGAAGGAGCTCACTATCGACGAGCAGTTACGATTCGTCGAGGAACCAGTTGAAATCACGGACCGGGATGTTAAGGTCCTCAAGCGTACTATAATACCTCTCGTTCGAGTTTGTTGGAACTCACGTCGTGGCCCAGAGTTCACCTGGGAACGCGAAGATCAGATGAAACAAAAGTATCCCCAACTATTCGCAAACAGTACAACCACTACTAAGGCTGAAGCTACGGAATTTCAGGACGAAATTCCAGATCAACGGGGGAAGGATGTGACACCCCAGGAAAACCAGGAAAACCATGCAACTTAACTAGCTTCCTCAGTGAGTACGTACCAAATTTCGGGACGAAATTTCTTTCAACTTGGGGATAATGTGACAACTCGAGTTTCCAAGATTTCCATCTTCGTATTATTGCACGTTAATTGTTTAGATTATTGTTGACACGACTTGTTTGTTTCACCACCACACACGTTTGTAATATGTTAAACCGTATTGTGATTGATTATGTTATATACGGTGTGTATTAAGTGTGTTTGTAGATTTGTGGTTTGCATGATATGTATATATGTGTTATATATTGTGACAGTATTATATTCAAAACAAATGTTCAAGTCTTGGCCGAAAACCCTTACCCATGAAATCACTCCCTAGCTGAAAACACCTTTACTCACGAAAACAGTTCCTGATGAAAACACATGTGTGTTTTCGTCCACTAGTGTGGCCAATGAAATCAAGAATGGGCTTGGCCCAGGTGATGATTAGATATAATATTATTCTAAACCTTTGCGCGAGAACGACATTTGGCAAAACCCTAACCATCTCTCACATTCTCTCTCGTTTTTTTTTAACCCTACGGCCGCCATCATCTTGTTTCGAAATCAAATCCCCTCGCGTGATCTTTCCGGGTTCGGTTAGTATACTATCTCGGTGATTGATTGTTGTTATGTATACTGGATGGTGGTTATATAATTCCTGCAAACTGTTATGTATATTATATGATGTGAATGAAAGATTATCGGCTGCTATGTGATGTTGTTGTAGTTGGAACAATGATCCTGTTTGCATGATAAATGCATGTATAGATCTGATTAAGTACATGATTGTTGCAACTGTTATACTTATTAGACAACCATTAGGGTTTCTGTGTTTGGTAACTATTGGTACATGAAGTCTGATATGCTAGCGTGAACTGCTTAGAATGAATCTGGGGGTTGTATTACTGTTCGTGATTGACTGGATTATATATCTATATATGTACGTCTAAAGGTTGAGTTGAACGATATTCCAGTTTATATGCTACGCGGATGATAACTTTTATTTCACTAATAATTGAGAAAATCATTTGATAATATTAGTTTTTCTGTTTGAGCGATTGATGGTTGAACTGTCAAAACTGTTGGTGTTGATTAAGGTTGTTGAATGTAACTGATGTGTTGATGATGATGATGTACATGACGAAATCAAGAGCAGACGAAAACAGTGTTTTCGTCAAAACCTGAGACGAAATCACTTTGGGATTTCGATACCCTAGTGATTTCGCCAAGTAGTGTTTTAGCCAAAGTTGTTTGGCAGCATCTGATTTCGTTGAAGGGTTCTAGTTGTTAACTCTGTTAGTTTAGTTAACCCTGTTAGCTTGTTAACTCTGTTAAGTTAAGATGGTCAACTCTGTTAAACATGACAGTTATGTTAAGTTGTTAATGCTGTTAAGAATGTCAGTTATGTGTGTATGTTAAGTCCGGTATGTAGGATAACTCTGTTAAACTTACTAACTCTACTAAGAAATGTATGTAACTCTGTTTAGTTGTAGACTCTGTTTAGTATGATGATGCTGTTAAGTTTGTTAACCATGTTAATTATGTTAATGGATAACGAGAAACCGATTATGTGAAGCATGAATTGCATGGATCTGAGTAACTGCTTATGTGTTATATGATGCTAACTGTCTAGCATACTTAACGAAGTTAGATTTACACGTAAAACCTTATAAACATAAACTGATTTGGTATACGTGCATTCAATAGGTCGTGACTGATTATTTGCGAACACATAGTTTAGCATACCGAGCAAACCAAGGTGAGTTCACACATTCTACAAAGCATGGGATTCCCAGGGGTTGGGAATGGGGTTAAGGAACATGGATTCCTCGTCCTTTCTTGGGTAGGACAGTACTGGTTCAGGAATGAAATTCCTCGTCCTCATGGACAGATAACTTTTACTAGACCAAAACTCTATCACGAAGTCCCTCCTTTTTATATCGACTTAATCGCCGAGCCAATGGCGAGCGGGTCATTAGTTAGATAGCGCTATTTAGGTCTGACAAGCCTCACACCATGCCGCAGAGGACGGGCGTGAACTAATGGATCTGGGCACATCAATGATGATAGACATTGACAGTTCAGGGCACATAAACATGACTACAGTCAGCAGTCGATATGGTAACGAGTCTAGTAGTATACATGGGGTAGCCCCCACGGCCGAAAGCCAGATAACTAAACATGGGGTAGCCCCCACGGCCGAAAAGCCAGATAACTAAGCATGGGGTAGCCCCCACGGCTGGATTGCCAGAGTAAATGGGATTAAACTAAACACGTTTTCAACTATGGGGTAACCCCCACAGCAGGGATGCCAGTTAAAGGAACTGTTTTTGGAACAACTTAAAACGAACACCCAACTGTGAACTCGCTCAACATTATTGTTGACTCGTTACTACATGCTTTGCAGGTCAATAGGTACTTAGCAGGAGCTTGCATGGGGGAGAGTCGTTGTGGTACATGGACAGCTGTGTGCCATGTTAAACCTTTGGATATTTAAACTTATGTTTTGGTTTTAAACATTATGCTTCCGCTCATAACTTAAACTATGTTTGTTTTGGACACTAACTGTGTTGGTTGGACTTTTACAATTAATTACTTGCTTGTTCAATATGATTAGTGGTTTGATCCTGGTCAGTCACGCCTCCAAGCGGTGATACTCCGCGTGTGGATTTTTTTGGGGGTGTGACAGAACCTCTCGAAGTTCAAGGCGACAAGAGTGGTGTTGTAGTGGGCATCATCTCCTTCCTTAAGGCCCAGAAGTGTTTGCTAAAGGGCCACACGGTTATCTTAGCACTTGTTACTGATGCATCAACGAGAGAGAAGAGAATAGAGGATATTCCAGTAGTACACGATTTTTCCTCAAGTGTTTCCTGAAGAATTACCTGGGCTACCGCCTCATCGTCAGGTCGAATTCCAAATTGAGCTAGCTCCTGGAGCAGCACCCATAGCTCGAGCACCTTATCGCTTAGCTCCAACCGAACTGGAAGAACTGTCTAAGCAATTACAAGAACTTTTGGAAAAGGGTTTTATTCGTCCTAGCTCTTCGCCCTGGGGAGCTCCAGTATTATTTGTGAAGAAGAAAGACGGTACCTTCCGCATGTGCAGAGATTACCGTGAACTGAACAAGGTGACTGTGAAGAATCGCTATCCTCTTCCACGTATCGATGACTTATTCGACCAGTTGCAAGGGTCGAGCTATTACTCGAAGATTGACCTGAGGTCAGGCTACCATCAACTGAGAGTCCGGGATGAGGACGTCTCCAAAACAGCATTCAGAACTCGCTACGGCCACTACGAGTTTCTAGTCATGCCATTCGGGCTAACAAACGCGCCTGCAGTCTTCATGGACCTTATGAACAGAGTGTGCAAGCCTTACTTGGATAAGTTTGTGATTGTATTCATCGACGACATTTTGATTTACTCCAAAGAGTCAGGAGGAACACGAACGGCATTTACGACTTATTTTGGAACTCCTTCGAGCAGAACAGCTGTACGCCAAGTTTTCAAAATGCGACTTCTGGCTTCGTGAAGTCCACTTTCTAGGCCACGTGGTAAACAAGGATGGGATTCATGTTGATCCATCCAAGGTTGATTCGATCAGGAACTGGCCTGCACCTCGTACACCAACAGAAATCCGCCAGTTCTTGGGTTTGGCGGGCTATTATAGAAGGTTCATCAAAGACTTTTCCAAGATTACACAACCCCTCACCTTTCTAACTCAGAAAGGCGTAATCTATCGTTGGGGAAATGCTCAGGAATCAGCATTTCAGCACTTAAAGGATAGACTTTGTAGCGCACCTATCCTCTCATTGCCTGAAGGCACAGACGATTTTGTGGTCTATTGCGACGCATCAATTCAGGGTCATGGTTGCGTACTGATGCAACGGGATAAGGTCATTGCTTACGCCTCGCGCCAACTTAAGATTCACGAAAGGAATTACACTACACACGATTTAGAGCTGGGAGCTGTTGTTTTTGCACTCAAGATATGGAGACATTACCTGTACGGTACCAAGTGCACCATTTACACTGATCACAGGAGTCTCGAGCATATCTTCAAGCAGAAAGAGTTGAACATGCGTCAGCGTCGATGGGTCGAGCTTTTAAACGATTACGAATGTGATATAAAGTACCATCCGGCCAAAGTCAATGTGGTGGCTGACGCCCTCAGTCGAAAGGATACTACACCTAGGCGTGTACGAGCGTTGCAACTCACTATTCAGTCTAGTCTTCCTGCACAGATACGAGATGCTCAGGTAGAAGCATTGAAACCAGAAAATGTCAGGGCTGAAGTCCTACGCGGCTCAAGGCAACGGTTGGAACAAAAGGCAGACGGTGCTTACTATGTAACGGGATGCATCTGGGTCCCAATCTATGGCAACTTACGTGAGCTTGTAATGGATGAAGCTCATAAGTCTCGCTACTCAGTACATCCTGGTTCGGATAAGATGTACCACGACTTGAAAACTACGTATTGGTGGCCTAGCATGAAAGCTCATATAGCAACTTACGTTAGCAAGTGTTTGACTTGTGCGAGAGTCAAGACTGAATATCAGAAACCATCGGGCCTACTCCAACAACCAGAGATACCACAATGGAAATGGGAGCAAATTTCCATGGATTTTTTTACTGGCCTGCCTAGATCTCAACGTGGGAATGATACTATTTGGGTGATCGTGGATCGACTCACTAAGTCTGCACACTTTTTGGCTATTAAGGAAACGGATAAGTTCTCCACTCTAGCAGACGTCTACCTTAAGGAAGTTGTCTCGAGGCATGGGGTGCCAACCTCGATTATCTCAGATCGTGATACACGTTTCACTTCAGAACTCTGGCAAGCAATGCACAAATCTTTTGGCTCTCGTTTAGACATGAGCACAACTTATCACCCTCAGACGGATGGGCAGTCTGAGCGCACTATTCAAACTTTAGAAGACATGCTTCAGGCATGTGTAATTGATTTTGGCAACGGCTGGGAGAAACACCTCCCGTTGGTGGAGTTTTCGTATAACAACAGTTACCACACCAGCATTCAAGCTGCTCCATTTGAGGCATTGTACGGGCGTAAATGCCGATCACCTCCTTGTTGGGCAGAGGTGGGTGATAGTCAAATCACAGGTCCAGAACTTGTAGTAGACGCAACGGAAAGAATTGCTCAAATACGACAACGCATGGCGGCAGCTCGCGACCGTCAGAAAGCCTACGCAAACAAACGCCGGAAACCACTCGAGTTCCAAGTTGGGGATCGAGTGCTACTCAAAGTTTCACCCTGGAAGGGTGTGGTTAGTTTTGGCAAACGGGGCAAACTCAATCCGCGATATGTCGGACCGTTCGAAATCATTGAGGAAATAGGCAGGGTGGCCTACAAACTGAACTTACCAACAGAACTCAGTGCAGTTCACAACGTTTTTCACGTGTCGAATCTGAAGAAGTGTCTGTCAGATGATACCCTCATAGTTCCTCTGAAGGAGCTCACTATCGACGATCAGTTGCGATTCATTGAGGAACCAGTTGAAATCACGGACCGGGATATTAAGGTCCTCAAGCGCACTAGAATACCTCTTGTTCGAGTTCGTTGGAACTCCCGTCGTGGCCTAGAGTTTACCTGGGAACGAAAAGACCAAATGAAACTCAAGTATCCCCAGTTGTTCGGAAACAGTGCAACCACTACTGAGGCTGAAGCTACTACAGAATTTCGGGACGAAATTCCAAATCAACGGGGGGATGATGTGACACCCCAGGAAAACCAGTAAACTACACAACACAACTAGCTTCCTCAGTAACCACGTGCTAAATTTCGGGACGAAATTTCTTTCAAGTTGGGGATAATGTAACAACCCGAGTTTTCAAGGTCTTTCCTCACAACTACATTCTCTTATTTCGTTGCGTTCTTTTATGTACACCTGATTAATTGATGTTACATTTTGCTGTTAGTGTAGATTAAAATTTCTTTCAAGTTGGGGATAATGTGACAACCCGAGTTTTCAAGGTCTTTCCTCACAACTACGTTCTCTTATTTCGTTGCGTTCTTTTATGTACACCTGATTAATTGATGTTACATTTTGCTGTTAGTGTAGATTAGTTAAAGGTTGAACTTGGATTTTGTGAATTATTTTACATGCTGTTTAGTGTTAATATATATATATATATATATACATGCATATTTTAATATTCATGATGAAAACTAAAAAGGATATTTCGCCCCTAGCCTGTGTGATGAAACACCCTCCACCCGAAACATTATGCTTTGTTTAATTAATTAAAAAGTGGAGTCTTTGCCAAACATCTACCCCACCCGAAACACCCCTCACATGAATACCCCTGGTTACGCTGGCCCGGTTTTCGCCAAAGCCCACTAAGGGCCCAACCTTTTGTAACTCTTGTATAATGAGTGAAGGTTACGTATGCTACCGAATAGAAACCCTATTGTTTTCCCTGTGCGACGGTAACTACAAGCTTTCAAGCCCTTCCTTTCGATCAACCCGGTGACCCTTCCATCTCGGTTAGTTGCAATGTTGTTTGATTTATGCGTGACTCTTTAGCAAAAATCAATATGTGTCTACATGTATATGTTTGTTTTGGTGTTGATGATATTGATATGTTGATGGTATGATAATAGATGTTTAGCAGAATAGGATTCTATGTTAAAGATATGATGAATATTTGATGACCACGATAACTTAGTGATGATTGAATGAAGATGGAATGGTAATCACGATTGTACAGGGATTTAGTAATATATGATTTCATGAATAGATCTGGTCGAATGATTTTGTTGATGATAATGAATTGCATGTGAGGTTTAGATAGCCATCACTTCATTGTCGGCTACTGTGCTTTAAATTTCATGAGGTTGCATAGTGTATGCATGTAAATTGGTGGCCACTATTTTCTTTAGTGCGTGTGCATTGTCAGGAAATTTATGATTTAATATACATGTGCAATATGATTGTGTGATGATTAAATGTTGAATTGAATGTTGATGATGATTCTGTTATGATAAAGTAATGGTTGCAAACTGATCGTTGTTATACACTATTATGATTAATTGATTGCTTGTTGAAGCCGTAGTAATTGTTAGTGAGGATTAGGGTTGTTGTGGTATGTAACTGCTGTTGATGATGACTGAGATCAACGAAAACACAAGGGTCAGCTTGTGTTTTCGTCACACATAATGTTCAACAAAAACCCAAGGGTTTTCGTCCCTAGTGATTTCGGCCAGGTGTTTTCGCCACATACATGCATGATTTCGTTGAATGATGTGACTCATTAACTCTGTTAGTTTACTAAACCTGTTGGTTGTTAACTCTAGTAATTTATTAACTTTGTTAAGTAAGATTGGTTAACTCTGTTAAGCTTATCAAGCTTGTTAGTTATCATTTCTGTTAAGACTAGCAACTTGTTTAGTATGTTGGTTCTGCATAGATTATTAATTCAGTTAAAAGATGTTAACTCTATTAATCATGTAACATTGTTAGTGTGTAAATCCTGTTAACTTTGTGAAGTATGTGGACTGACTGTTAATCTTGTCAAGCATGAATTTCATGGCTCTGATTAACTGCTTATATGATACGTGACAATTGCTTAAACACACTTTGTGACATAGATGGCATGTGAATCTATATGAACTTAACTGATTGAGTATATGTGTATAACTATAGGACTTGACTGATTACTTGTGAGCACATAACTTAGCACACCGAGCAAACCAAGGTGAGTTCACACTCTTACCAAGGCATGGGATTCCCCGGTGGGTTAGGAATGGGATTGAATGATTACTTGTACTTACATCACTACTAGACTACTTACCACGGTCCTCAGATTGGGAAGGATGCCTGTGCCAAACTCTACGTAAAGCCTACGTACTGTCCTCGGTTTGGGAAGGACACTAGTGTTAAAACCTACGTAAATCCTACGTACCGCTGTCCTCGGATAGGGAAGGACACCAGCGCTAAACCTACGTACTCGCTACGTACTGTCCTCGGTTGGGAAGGGCACTTACGTAAAACCTACGTAAACTTATACTTACTACTATCCTCGGGTTGGGAAGGATACTTATGGATACAACTAGTCTAGTAACTTACAGTATGGGAAGCCCCCACTAATTGAACTTACAACATGGGAAGCCCCCACTAGATGAACATACAAATGGCCTAGTAATCCAGGCATGGTTATAAACGAACTTACGATTTATTAAACGAACTTATTATTGAACAACCAACTGTGAACTCGCTCAACTTTGTTGTTGACTCTCTGTTACATGCCTTGCAGGTCGTTAGGTACCTATGGAGCTTGCATGGGAGTGGAGAAGAGTCGTTGTGGGACATGGACAGCTGTGTGCCATGCTAAACATTTGAAACATTTAAACTTATGTTGGGTTTACATATTTATGCTTCCGCTAAATGCTTAACTATGTTATGGTTTTGAACACCTTTCGTATTGATGAATGACTTTTATTTATTACTTACAATGTTCAATATGATTGGTGGCTTGATCTTGGTCAGTCACGCCTCCAAGCGGTGATACTCCGCGTGTGGATTTTGGGGGTGTGACACAGTCCATCTACGTTAATATTCAAGTTCTTACGATCAACGGTGTGCTGCAACTCTTGTGCTTACTAAAGGTCGTGTAGCGTTTTCTTACAGGTAATGACGTCCGATTTGCGGCGCACAATTACTGTATCTGGATCAAGGTTTCTTCTCGTGGTCCCTTAAGCAATGTGACGTGTATGCAATGCCATGGTCTTGTTGCATTGACACGCAATCGAGACTTTGTCGAGAGGCGTCACATAACTGCAACTCTAACTCCTTAGCTCTTGGTTGCAGGGTTGGCATGAATCTCGTTCTTATCCACCATGTATCTTAAAGTTCTTACCTCATGAATTCGAAATCCGCTTTTCGACATCTTAGCACATAACTGTTCTTTCTCTACGAGTTGCAAGGTAAATTGCAGCTGTTGCTCACGACCTTCCTTGGTCGTTGGCCATATAAGAATGTAGTCAATATAATCGTGATCTATCCAGGTATGGCTTACACGTTCGATTCATGAGGTCCATGAATATTGTCGATGCATGTGTTAAGCCAAATGGTACGACAAGGAACTCGTAATGCTCGAAGCGAGTCCTAAAGGTCGTTTTAGGGATATTTCCTTCTTGTATTAACAGTTGAGGACATTCTGTCCTCAAGTCGATCTTCAAGTGGTAACTAGAACCTTATGATTTGTCTGTTTATGTCATCAATCCTTGGCAAAGGATACCAATCCTTGATATTCAATTCTCTGGAATTTATGCAAAGTGGAAATTGTCAACTTTCTCCTTGTGTCCTTAACTAAGGGAGTCATGTCCTTAATTTCCTCTGTCTAGCAGCTCTTGCAATTATATTGGAGGCTCACGCTTCGCGGACGAAGCTAGTCGGTAAGGCGTCATTCGGCACTGGTGCTGCTCCTGGCACGAGGTTCATCCTAAACTCCTCTTGTTGCTGTGGAGGCATTCTTGGCAAGTCTTTAGAAAAGGCTTCTGGAACTTCTTTCGTCACGGGGATGTTCTCAGGCTCCGCAGTCTACTTGGAGGCGCTTCTGTGTCTCTTCGACCAATGAGAGATGTCGCAGATTCACTGCCTTGTGGGGTCTAGCACCCTTGCTCCTATTGCTGGAAGGTTGTGTACTATAAATGTTTCATCATTCGCAAGAGGCATGCGACTGATTTTCCTTATATCGAACAACTTCAGCTCTATACTTGGATTTCCAATCCATGCTGACTATCATAACTTCCCAATTCAATGGTAACAGAAGATTCCGGCCTTCCGAGTCCCCAAAATACAATCCTTAATTGTTTCGTCTGCTTAAACTAGCCTTCTATATGCCCATTTCTAAAGAATACGGGACGTCTATTCTACTTGAAACTTAGGCCAAGCAGTTTCTTAAGTTCTAAGCATGCAAGGTTAAAGTTGATGCCATTATTAATCAAAAATAGATGCATAAGGTTGGTTAATAGGGAACGTACCCGTAACCGCATCTGGATCCCGGCGTGCTTCACGAGCTTCAATCGTGAAAACCCTTCCTTGCTTGTTTCTTCCTAGGGCAATCTTTCCTAAAGTGCCCTGCTTCACCACATCTGTAGCAACCTGTTACTCTACCATCATTTCTTTTGTCTGGATCCTTCGCCCAACAGGCATCCTTGCTGTGTCCTTCTTTCCCACACTTTCCGCACTTAGGCCTCAGACATCGATCTTCATGGTGAAAATTGCATTCCCCGCACCTCGGTTTAGTCCCCGAGTAAACTTTACCACCAGCCTTATTAGTGGCTCCATCAGCTTTCCTACCACGCGGCGAGTTCATTTCCTTTCTTTTGTTTGCTTTAGAGCTTCCATAGCTGACTTGGGTGCCTATCTTTAGGTTTGAAGACTTCATTTTCTTGTTGCTTGATGACTCCACATGATTCTCTTTCTTGTTATCCTCAGATTCCGAAAATTTCCCCATGCGTAGAGCTTCTTCAGTAAGAGTGACACTCAAATCGATAGCCTCTGTGATGGTCGAGGGTTTTGAGGTAGTAACCATGCTCCTGATCTGAGGTGCAAGTTCCCAAATGAATCGCTCAACCCTCTTGAATTCCGGCTTGACTAAGTAGGGGACGACCCTAGACAAGTCGTGAAATCGCTGGACATATTCAGGAATCTTCGGCCCGTCCATTTTCAAATTCCAGAACTCCACCTCAAGCTTCTGGATTTCGGCCCTAGAATAGTATTTATTTTCCCATTTCCTTGAGCTCATCCCAGCTCAGTGCATAAGCAGCATCTGCACCAAGGGTCTGAACCTGAAGGTTCCACCAGGAGAGTGCGCCATCCAAAAACAACCCTGAGATAAAGGTAACACTCTGCTGGGGTGTACAGTTACTCATTCTTAGAACGGAGTCAGTCTTTTCGGCCCAACGAACAAATGCAACGGCACCTCCTGTGCCATCAAAATTCAATGGCTTGCAGTCCAGGAATTGTTTATAGGTGCAGCCAGTTGGAGGGTTATTTCCGGTAGTGCCACCGCTGTACTCAGAGCGGAGGGCTTCATGTCGTGCAATTGCCTGTGAGATGCGTTCTTGCAGCTCGGCTTCTGTCCTTGGTAACATACTTGTGTCTGTGTCTATTCTGGGAGGCATTCTCTTCTGTCAAAATGGTATGAAGTAGGTTAGACAACATTCCATAATTGTCTATGAGGCACATAGCACCATAAGCCATCATGTAATCACCCAATTTCACATGTATATATAATCAACAATGTATGAGCGAGGAAACAATTACTGAGCCTTCACATAGGCTTGCCAACTTGGCTTATTGTTTGTAATGGGAAAAATGAACTCGAGGCTACATCGCCTTGGTCATATAAGTTTCAGTTATTTCCTGCTACATTGGTTTCCTTAGGTCTTTAGCTTTACTGATGTGTATATTTTCCCAGAGATGGGGTTGTTCATGTAGGGGTGATAGAGGGTGTAACGTCACTGAATCTTTTCGATTGTTATCCATCTTTACTTGCTTAAATATCGGTTCTCAAACGTCTCGTACACGAGTAGAAGTGTCAGGCATGAAGTAGGCAAAGACAGGTTTCCTACTTTATAAAGTGTTAAAACAATGGTCTATGTATTGTTCTACCAGATGAAGGTGTGAACACCTATAGATTATTTTTGTGTGGTGATCCTTAGCTCGACCCGCAGAGTCCACCAGGATTTCCATGCACTACAAGTCGTTATTACGTGGGCCCCCGTAATAATAAATTGTCTTGCACGGTCACCCCAATTTTCCCTCGTCCAAGTAGATGACCAATCAAAGATGGGACACTACTGTCCTCATACCTCTGTTATGGAAAGGACCATTGCGGTGGTCCACGCGCTAACACTCGTTATCGTTACGCGCGTATAGGCACGATGATTAAACGAAATAGGAATAAGGAGAATTCCTGGTAGTTGGAGGGGCACCTTCAAGATGATTACTTCATCTTCCTTTTCTGGTCAAGTATGTCGTCAATCTCGCTTCACAAAAGTCGCAGGGATCTCGTCCTGCTGATTAGAAGTTGTTCAAGGTTGCCGCCTCTGCCTCGCCGTCACTACCGTAGTCAGGCACCTTCACGATCGAGAGGGAAGAGCAGCTATCTCCTACAGAAGCAAGCTCAGAATTTTGTTTGATAATCACTCCAGTCATGAGTTTTGCAATGAATGCGAGGTCGATAGCTTCATCGTGCGAGTAAGAATAATAATAGGAGTCGAAAGTATCTTATTCACGTCAATAATCATTCCGTAGACTTATTCATATGTATATATCAGTAAATAAATATGTGACTTAGCATAGACAGGCATTTCGATGCATCATATCACGTATAACTCTCGTTTATCTTTTTAGGGGGGGGGGGGTCATTTTGTCTTTGGCAAGTCTAACTCGTGTAGACTATGCCTAAGTTGGCACCTTATCTTGAGGGTATTCCCTACTAATGTCCTTGCCTTGTCTCTTCTTTGAGAAAAATGTTTGACTCATGGATCTTGACGCTTTCGTGAATGCAAAGAAAAACCTTTTTGTAAAATATTTTTGTGAGAGAACTCTAGCGATTGTAGTCTAGACTCGAGAAGGAATCCTAGTTCACCACAATCGAAGCTCTGATACCAAACTGTCACACCCTGACTTTTGCGGAAGCGTATGATGTGTGACTGGTTTAATATCATTGCATCCAAACGTAATAAACAACTACATGATTCAAAACGATGTTCATCCATTCATAAAATTTGAGTATTACAAATACCGGTTATTCAAGTTTTTAAAACACAACCTTCGACTAGGTTACAAACCAACAAAAGTGGACGACATCTAAACTTGAAATCTACTTCTAGTTACGACACCCGCGCCCAAGATCCATCCTGTTACCTGAAATACATGTAATTTTGGAAAACATCAACAAAAGTTAAGTGAGTTCATGCGTTTTGTGTGAGTACTGAAATCTTGTAAATCTTTGAGAGACTCCTTTGTAAACAGGTATGAAAAGCGTGTATGAACATGAATGTTTTACAAGGACTTTAAGGCATCTGAGGACATAGGGAGCACTCAAAATGACTAAGCTTATACCCTTGTCGATTTTCCTCGACTGTTGTGACAACTGTGTTATTATGTAAAACAATATCAGTTATCAATAAAACAATGTGCTTTGGTGTTATTATATGTGTTTTGGTGTTATTATATGTGCAATTGTGTTTGATGATTTTACAATTTGATTCGATTACGATTTCAAGCTTTAAATCACTTTCAGGAAGGTTATACGTAAACTGGAGCATAAACGCAATCAGTTTAACGCGACGTACACTCCGGAACTGTGACGTAAGCTAAACATACCCTAAATATCCTTTACATAATTTAGAAATACGTTTCGAAGGATTCGGTATGGCGAAAACATGTTTATTCGAACTAAAGAACTATTTACGACAAAACTGCGAAACGAACGTGACCGCCTGGATAATATTTAAATCCCAAAAATATTCTGTTATGATTAAAAATTTATTTTTAATCAGGTCCATGTTGATAAAAAAATAAATCAAAACGCCTAAAAACGTTATTTTTCAAGTTTAAGCGCGTACCGTGTGTTTTCGCGCGACACAATGCTTCTACTGCAAAACGCGGACAACACAGCCAGTCTTGGCAACTGAAATTTATTTCAGTAATATTTTGGCAAGTTTATTTTTATAGAATAATAAAAATAATTTAGAACGCCATAAACCGGGGTTTAAACGCTAGATAAAATACCCGGTATCCAGTAAAACACCCGCTTTGGCCTACATATAACATATTACTAAAAAAAAATGCATGTATGAGAATGGAAGGAGGAGGTGGCGGCCTCATATGCTCCTCATGCCACTTCTCTTCCATCTTGACACTTGTTATACATGCCTTCCACCATATCTCCTTACATCTTCTCCTAATCTTCCCATATCATTCTTTAGATCACAATATCTTCACAACACTCAACATCATCTCTCTCTCCTCTCTCTAATACCGTCCCCTCTCCTCTCTCATCCATCTTCATCCGATGCAACTTTGTTCATCAAGATTCAAGTTCCCTTTCAACAATATTTCAAGTAGTTGTGAAGAATCAAAGGTGTTTCCAAGTGTTTTCAAGTGATTCAAGCTTCCTATCATCAAAATCTCATCCCACAACCTACTTGAATCTTGAAGGTATAACATTTATTTTTAAATCATACTTTTGATTCTCGGTTGTTCTTGATGATTGAAGTTTCTCTTGAATCTTGGGATTTTCACTAAACTTGAAATCTAAATGAAATGGGTCTTGTTACAAACAAAAATGGTGATGTATATATGTATGTATAAACCGTACATATATATGTGTGTGTGTGAGTCTTGAAGTTTGTTATCTTGTTAAGTACTTGTTTATGTTGTTACATGTTCTTGAAGGATGGTAATAATGCAAGTATTTGGTGATTTATGTGTGATATGTTAAATGTAAATTACTTCAGCAAATAAATCTGAATAAATCTCATATTTGATGTTTTTAAACTCATAAAAAATGATGTTGCTATGATGGTATGCTTTAGGCACTTGTACATGTGAAAATATGTTGGTTTAAAGCTCAAGAAGTGATGAAAAATGGTTAAATGACAACAACTGCTTTAGATCTGGTTATAAACAATAAAAATAATATTATTTGATGTATTATAGTGGCATGAAACTTTGACATAGGTTTGATAGCTTTGCATGATGTACATATAGCTTAAAAAGTAGTAAATTATGTGAAATTTGCATGATTTATATGCTTTGTTTAAGACCTGCACTATCATGAGTATAACCATTATTTTATTCAGTAAATAACATGGGTTGTGTTAAAATTTCAAGTCGTTTCGATTTGGGATGGTTCGGGTAATGTTTGATGCAAAACTATGCGGTAAAACGGTCAAAAATCGCCTTTTCGAAGGACTTTTACAAAACTGTTTTAGATCAGTAACCAAACTGATATTTTTTGCTATAAAAATAAGTAATTTAACTTATATTAAGTTTACTTGGTGTTTGGATAGTCATACGTGACTTCCGACGCCCAAAAATGTTACCGAATCGCTAAAATAAGTGTTTTTCAACATACACTAGAATGGGTTGTTCATGGGTTATTTTATGTGTTACAATGTGCTATGTGTTTTACAATATGTGTATGATCATGTGTTAGTGTTGACAAGATTATGTGTGTTACGCTCGAGTACATATATACAAATACACCAAAATAATCAAAAATAATAACTTTTCGAGAAAACTCAAAGTTATGTGAAAATTCTAAGTATCGGAGAAACTTCGGTATTTTTGTGAGTTTTGATTATTAAATCATTCTTATTTAATTTAGGACGAATAAACAATTTGAGGGATTGTGTATAAAAATGCACCCAAAGGTGAGTACATAGATCCCCTCTTTTTACTGTTTTCGATTGTTTTGGGGTGATTCATATGTATCAAAAGGATTTCAATATTCTAACGATGGTTTCAAAACGATTGAGATGGTTTATACAAAACTAATAATGATTTCGATAATGTGAACAAACTTGTTGGTGGTAGTTACATAACGAATGACATTCATTAGCATTGATCAAGCCGACCAGTATTAGGTTATGGTACCATAGGATCCGACAAATCCCGTTATCAGACCGGACCCATGGTTATGTGTGCGTTAGGTGGGTAACGATTGAATCTGATGATTGTTAACTTACCCTTTGGAGGTTTGTTAATGCGAGAACGAGTTGAACGATGGACGAGTCACAAAGGTTTGAATGTTATTAGCGAGACGACCAAAAGTAGTTTTCACAATTAAAACAAGAACGATTTGGTACAATTTGAACGATTTAAATAAATGAACGATGTTCTATAACGAGAACGAGTTAAACAATATTACACAACAATGTTTGTGAAACTATATAAACTATACGAGTTTTATTACAAGAACGATTTACGATTTGGTTTACATAAACAAATGTTTTGGGTTAGGATTCATGGCATCGAGGTTTATAAATTATGACCAATCTATTTTGACTTGGTTATTCATTTACAATAAAAATATTTTACAAAGCAAGGTTTTTCTAATATCAATTAACAAAGTCATACAAGTTGTTTCAACATACAAACGAGCCATGAATCTGATACTCACGCAAAAACTATGTACTCGCCAGCATTTCTTTGCTGACTTTGTTTTTACATATGTTTCAGGTGAAGTTGCTTAGTGTTGATTGCGAATAGGATGCATGCTCACTTAGGACCGGACGAGGCCTTAGTGATTTAATAACGATAATAGACTGTGTTTGACTTGTTTGTTTAACTTAAGACAATGTTTAATATTTAATAAAACAAAACTCTTTGTATCCATGGTTTGAAACAATAATTCTGTTACAACACTCCCCGACGTTTCCGCCACGATTTGTTGTTTTACGTGGTCGGGGTGTGACAGAAGAAGTTGGTATTAGAGCCAATGGTTATAGGGAATTAGGTTATTAGTAATACTTTGACCTAGACTATAACTTTCTAGGACCCCAACACAAGTTGATTGCGTTTAGATTTTAAAAACAAAATCCGAATCTGCTTCGAAAATTAATCATCCTTTCTAGGATGATTGATTACTAGGTTTTGAACCCTCGGTTGTAAGGTTTTGAACCCTTCCAGTTTGACTCATTTTTGGCTTAGTGCCTTTTGAGTTTTCAAAATCTCGTCAAAGTTTGGGTCTAAATAATGTGAACACGTGCAAACTGGAAGAGTGAATGCCTGTACCCTGAGTTTTCTGTCTAAGGCTAGAGTGTTCGTACAAATCCACATAATCGGACCAGTCACTCTTACCTGGGAACTCTTGGGGTGAGTGTTCACTTATAGGCGAGCATGTCTTCGCGATACATTATTTCGATTCATTACTTTGATTAGTCACTGCGTGTCGTTTGTTTGTTCGAGGTAACGAACAAATGATCGCCTTCCTTATGTTTCGTCGATATTTTCAATACCTCTTTTGGTTTTTCCTAATTGTCGACCTCCCTCGTTTCTCATATTTCCTTGTTAGACAATGCCTCCTCGACGTGATGCACAAACTTTTACCGCTGAAGAGATCACAGCCCTTGTCTCTCAGTAAATGGCTGCTGTGCTTCCAGGCGTTGTGACCCAAATCCACGAGCTATACAACAACAACAATAACAATAAAAACGCACAATGTAATTTCAAGAATTTCAATTCTGCTAAGCCGCTAAAGTTTTCTGGGTCACAAGGAGCAACTGCACTCCTTCAATGGTTCGAGAGTATCGAGAACACATTCAGACATGTGCAATGTCCGAATGGGCATAAGGTTGAATTTGCATCAAGCGTGTTTGTGAAGCGTACTCTTACGTGGTGGAACGGAGTGATGCGCGACAGGGGTGCCGAAGTGGCATTGGCACAAACATGGGAAGAGCTTCGAGCTCTCATGATGAGAGAGTTCTGTCCCCGTCACGAAATTCGAGCTTTGGAACGAGAGTTTGACGATCTCAAGCAAGATGGGGGAGAACACCGTGCGTATACGGATCGATTTGAGGAACTTAGTCTTTTGTGTCCTACTATGGTTACCCCGTTGGAGAAAGCGATAGAGAGGTATATCGATGGTCTACCCGATTCCATACTGGATATTGTGACCGGTGTTAATCCTACCACCCTTCGTCAAGCAATCAAGTTGTCTGCTACCCTGACTGAGTCTCAAGTCAGAAAGGGTAAACTCACCCGCAAGGATGATAAAAAGAAGGCGACTGATTCTGGGAAGGACAAGAAGAAGGGTAAGGGTAAAGAAGGTGAGTCATCAAAGAAGTCAAGGAAGCGAAAGGGTTCCCAGAACTTTGCAGTAACTGCACAAACTGCTCAGAACTCTCAGAACCCACCAGCTCAACAGCCTGCGAAGAAAACATATGCTGGTACCGCACCTCATTGTGCTCGCTGCAACGGTCATCATGTTGCACAACAAGCTTGTAGACAATGCACAACGTGTGGTAAGCTTGGGCATCTGGCCAACGTCTGTCGTTCGGGTCAGAATCAGATTGTTCAGAATCAAGCTCCAGTCCAGGGGAATGCTGCTAGATTCCCACCGGGTTCATGTTTCAATTGCGGAGAGTTTGGTCGCTTCCGCAACAACTGTCCGAGGCTGGTGAATGCAAACGCGAATGCTAATGCAAACCCGAATGCGAACGTCAACGCAAATGTGAATCCCGCTCGTGGGTGAGCGTACAATCTGAATGCAAACGAGGCGCGGGCTGACAACGAAGTGGTTAATGGTACGTTTCTTGTTAACAATCGACCAGCATCTATTCTTTTTGATTCCGGTGCCGATAGAAGTTTTGTTTCATTATCTTTTGAACCTTTGCTTGCAATACCTAGAACTAAACTGTGGAAACCCTTATCTATTGAAGTTGCTACTGGTAAACCTCTTGTTCTCGATTCTGTTATTCGTGGTTGTCAGTTAAACCTTGATAACCATCTTTTTCCCATTGACCTCACACCAATGCAACTTGGGAGTTTCGATATTATCGTGGGGATGGATTGGTTAACCAAACATCATGCTGAGGTGGTTTGTTTCGATAAGATTGTTCGTATTCCTCTTCCGTCTGGCGATGTTCTGGAAGTTCGTGGCGAAAAACCATCTGGTGGATTGAAGCTTATGTCGTGTACAAAGGCCCAAAGATACTTGCGAAAAGGATATGTTGCTTTCCTGACACATGTCACCGAGGAAAAAGACAAGAGCAAGAGTATTCAGGATATTCCGATTGTTCAGGATTATCCAGAGGTGTTTCCCGATGAACTGCCTGGTTTGCCTCCAGTTCGTCAAGTCGAGTTTCATATTGACCTTGTACCCAATGCCAACCCGATTGCGAAAGCACCTTATCGTCTTGCACCATCAGAGATGCAAGAGTTATCAAAAAAACTTCAAGAGTTGTCTGATAAAGGATTCATCCGTCCGAGTTGTTCGCCTTGGGGAGCTCCTGTCCTCTTTGTGAAAAAGAAAGATGGATCTTTTCGAATGTGTATCGATTATCGTGAGCTTAATAAGCTTACCATCAAGAATCGATATCCCCTACCTAGAATTGATGATCTCTTCGACCAGCTGCAAGGTGCTTCATGTTTTTAAAGATTGATCTGCGATCTGGGTATCATCAACTTCGTGTTCTCGAAGAAGATATTCCCAAAACAGCTTTCCGTACAAGATATGGGCACTACGAGTTCACTGTCATGCCTTTTGGTTTGACAAATGCCCCAGCTATCTTCATGGACTTAATGAATAGGGTCTGTAAACCTTATTTAGATAAGTTCATCATTGTGTTTATCGACGATATTCTCATTTATTCAAAGTCTCGAGCCGATCACGAGCAACACCTTCGTTTGACATTGGAACTCCTAAAGAAGGAACAACTTTTTGCTAAATTCTCCAAGTGTGAATTCTGGCTTAAAGAAGTTCAGTTCTTGGGTCATATTGTCAATGAGCAGGGTATTCATGTAGATCCATCCAAGATTGTTGCAATTAAGGATTGGAATACACCGACGACACCTACAGAAGTTCGTTCTTTTCTTGGTCTTGCTGGTTATTATCGACGGTTTATTTCTAATTTCTCAAAGATCGCGGTTCCACTCACTGATTTGACTCAGAAAAATAAACCTTTTGAGTGGGGACCTAAGCAAGAAGAAGCGTTCCAAACGCTGAAACGGAAACTCTGTGATGCTCCTGTTTTATCTCTACCTGAGGGAAACGATGATTTTGTTGTCTATTGTGACGTGTCGAATCTAGGACTTGGTTGCGTTCTTATGCAATGAGGTAAAGTCATAGCTTATGCGTCTAGACAGCTGAAAATTCACGAGAAGAACTATACGACTCATGATCTTGAGTTAGGAGCTGTGGTTTTTGCGCTTAAAATCTGGAAACACTACCTCTATGGAACGAAGTGTGTGGTTTTCACAGACCACAAAAGTCTCCAGCATATTCTCAATCAGAAGGAGCTGAACATGAGGCAACGACGTTGGGTTGAACTCTTAAACGATTATGATTGCGAGATCCGCTACCATCCTGGTAAGGCGAATGTCGTGGCCGATGCGCTTAGTCGAAAGGAACGAGTCAAGCTTCATTCTGTTCGAACTCTATCTGATATTCAATCTCGTGTCCTTCAAGCTCAACGATCTTGTGTGATCAAAGGCTTATTGAGAAATGAGCTACCGCTTCAACTTGAGCTTAAACTCGAAACGAAGGACGATGGGTTGCTATATTTCCAGGATCGTTTGTGGATTCCGAAACAAGACAATCTTCGCACCTTGGTAATGGATGAATCTTACAAGTCTCGATATTCTATCCATCCTGGTGCTGATAAAATGTACAAGGATCTTCGTACTCGGTATTGGTGGCCTGGTATGAAGAAGGATGTTGCCTTGTATGTATCAAAATGCCTAACTTGTCTCAAAGTCAAGGCTGAACATCAACGACCTTCTGGTTTGCTTGTACAACCAGAGATACCAGTTTGGAAGTAGGAGAACATTGCAATGGATCTCGTTACTAAATTACCGCATACGTCTAAAGGTCACGATGCTATTTGGGTAGTAGTTGATCGTTTGACAAAATCTGCTCATTTCTTACCAATCTGTGAGGATTTCTCTGCTGAAAAGCTTGCCAAGATCTATGTAGACGAGATTGTATCACGACATGGTGTTCCTTTAGATATCATTTCCGATCGTGATGCTCGATTTTCATCCCATTTTTGGAAGACCATGCAATCTGCTTTGGGAACCCAACTAAATTTAAGCACTGCTTATCATCCCCAAACAGATGGTCAATCTGAGAGGACGATTCAAACTTTGGAGGATATGCTTAGAGCATGCGTGATAGACTTTGGTGGTAATTGGGATTCTTATCTTCCACTGATTGAGTTCTCTTACAACAACAGCTATCATGCTAGTATTAATATGGCACCATTCGAAGCTCTCTACGGTCGAAAATGTCATTCACCTGTATGTTGGAATGAGACCGGTGAAGCTCAGCTTACTGGACCTGAGCTCATTCTGGAAACAACAGACAAAATCAAGAAAATCCGCGATAATCTTGTGACAGCTAGAAGCCATCAAAAGAGTTATGCGGATTTGGGACGCAAGCCCTTAGAATTTCAAATCGGAGACCGTGTCCTACTCAAGGTGTCACCTTAGAAGGGAGTGGTGAGATTTGGAAAGAAAGGAAAACTTGCTCCACGATATGTTGGACCATTTAAGATTGTTGAAAGAATTGGAAAGGTTGCCTATCGACTAGAGCTACCTCCAGAGCTTGGAAACATTCATCCGACTTTTCACGTGTCCAATCTGCGAAAGTGTTTGGCTGATGCTGATCTTCACATTCCTCTCGATGAGATTCAAATCGATGAAACAATGCACTTTATCGAGAAACCTGTGGAGATAGTGGAACGTACATACAAACAGTTGAAGAACAAACGGATTCATTTGGTTGAAGTTCGTTGGGAATCCAAACGTGGCCCAGAGTTTACTTGGGAACGTAAGGACCAAATGAAGGCGAAATAACCGCATTTGTTTTCACAAGAATCCTCTAAATAAAATTTCGGGACGAAATTTCCTAAAGTAGGGGTGACTGTGATAACTGTGTTATGTAATCATTGTATTATGTAAAACAATGTCAGTTATCAATAAAACAATGTGCTTTGGTGTTATTATATGTGTTTTGGTGTTATTATATGTGCAATTGTGTTTGATGATTTTACAATTTGATTCGATTACGATTTCATGCTTTAAATCACTTTCTGGAAGGTTATACGTAAACTGGTGCATAAACGCAATCAGTTTAACGCGACGTACACTCCGGAACTGTGACGTAAGCTAAACATACCCTAAATATCCTTTACATAATTTAGAAATACGTTTCGAAGGATTCGGTATGGCGAAAACATGTTTATTCGAACTAAAGAACTATTTACGACAAAACTGCGAAACGAACGTGACCGCCCGGATAATATTTAAATCCCAAAAATATTCTGTTATGATTAAAAAATTATTTTTAATCAGGTCCATGTTGAAAAATAAATTAAAACGCCTAAAAACGTTATTTTTCAAGTTTAAGCGCGTACCGTGTGTTTCCACGCGACACAGTGCTTCTACTGCAAAACGCGGACAACACAGCCAGTCTTGGCAACTGAAATTTATTTCAGTAATATTTTGGCAAGTTTATTTTTATAGAATAATAAAAATAATTTAGAACGCCATAAACCAGGGTTTAAACGCTAGATAAAATACCCGGTATCCAGTAAAACACCCACTTTGGCCTACATATAACATATTACTAAAAAAAAAAATGCATGTATGAGAATGGAAGGAGGAGGTGGCGGCCTCATATGCTCCTCATGCCACTTCTCTTCCATCTTGACACTTGTTATACATGCCTTCCACCATATCTCCTTACATCTTCTCCTAATCTTCCCATATCATTCTTTAGATCACAATATCTTCACAACACTCAACATCACCTCTCTCTCCGCTCTCTAAAACCGTCCCCTCTCCTCTCTCATCCATCTTCATCCCTTGCAACTTTGTTCATCAAGATTCAAGTTCCCTTTCAACAATATTTCAAGTAGTTGTGAAGAATCAAAGGTGTTTCCAAGTGTTTTCAAGTGATTCAAGCTTCCTATCATCAAAATCTCATCCCACAACCTACTTGAATCTTGAAGGTATAACATTTATTTTTAAATCATACTTTTGATTCTTGGTTGTTCTTGATGATTAAAGTTTCTCTTGAATCTTGGGATTTTCACTAAACTTGAAATCTAAATGAAATGGGTCTTGTTACAAACAAAAATGGTGATGTATATATGTATGTATAAACCGTACATATATATCTGTGTGTGTGAGTCTTGAAGTTTGTTATCTTGTTAAGTACATGTTTATGTTGTTACATGTTCTTGAAGGATGGTAAAAATGCAAGTATTTGGTGATTTATGTGTGATATGTTAAATGTAAATTACTTCAGCAAATAAATCTGAATAAATCTCATATTTGATGTTTTTAAACTCATAAAAAATGATGTTGCTATGATGGTATGCTTTAGGCACTTGTACATGTGAAAATATGTTGGTTTAAAGCTCAAGAAGTGATGAAAAATGGTTAAATGACAAAAACTGTTTTAGATCTGGTTATAAACACTAAAAATAATATTATTTGATGTATTATAGTGGCATGAAACTTTGACATAGGTTTGATAGCTTTGCATGTTGTACATATAGCTTAAAAAGTGGTAAATTATGTGAAATTTGCATGATTTATATGCTTTGTTTAAGACCTGCACTATCATGAATATAACAATTATTTTATTCAGTAAATAACTTGGGTTGTGTTAAAATTTCAAGTCGTTTCGATTTGGGATGGTTCGGGTAATGTTTGATGCAAAACTATGCGGTAAAACGGTCAAAAATCGCCTTTTCGGAGGACTTTTACAAAACTGTTTTAGATCAGTAACCAAACTGATATTTTTGCTATAAAAATAAGTAATTTAACTTATATTAAGTTTACTTGGTGTTTGGATAGTCATACGTGACTTCCGACGCCCAAAAATGTTACCGAATCGCTAAAATAAGTGTTTTTCAACATACACTAGAATGGGTTGTTCATGGGTTATTTTATGTGTTACAATGTTCTATGTGTTTTACAATATGTGTATGATCATGTGTTAGTGTTGACAAGATCATGTGTGTTACGCTCGAGTACATATATACAAATACACCAAAATAATCAAAAATAATAACTTTTCGAGAAAACTCAAAGTTATGTGAAAATTCTAAGTATCGGAGAAACTTCGGTATTTTTCTGAGTTTTGATTATTAAATCATTCTTATTTAATTTAGGATGAATAAACAATTTGAGGGATTGTGTATAAAAACACACCCAAAGGTGAGTACATAGATCCCCTCTTTTTACTATTTTCGATTGTTTTGGGGTGATTCATATGTATCAAAAGGATTTCAATATTCTAACGATGGTTTCAAAATGATTGAGATGGTTTATACAAAACTAATAATGATTTCGATAATGTGAACAAACTTGTTGGTGGTAGTTACATAACGAATGACATTCATTAGCATTGATCAAGCCGACCAGTATTAGGTTATGGTACCATAGGATCCGACAAATCCCGTTATCAGACCGGACCCATGGTTATGTGTGGGTTAGGTGGGTAACGACTGAATCTGATGATTGTTAACTTACCCTTTGGAGGTTTGTTAATGCGAGAACGAGTTGAACGATGGACGAGTCACAAAGGTTTGAATGTTATTAGCGAGACGACCAAAAGTAGTTTTCACAATTAAAACAAGAACGATTTGAACGATTTGGTACAATTTGAACGATTTAAATAAATGAACGATGTTCTATAACGAGAACGAGTTAAACAATATTACACAACAATGTTTGCGAAACTATATAAACCATACGAGTTTTATTACAAGAACGATTTACGATTTGGTTTACATAAACAAATGTTTTGGGTTAGGATTCATGGCATCGAGGTTTATAAATTATGACCAATCTATTTTGACTTGGTTATTCATTTACAATAAAAATACTTTACAAAGCAAGGTTTTTCTAATATCAATTAACAAAGTCATACAAGTTGTTTCAACATACAAACGAGCCATGAATCTCATACTCACGCAAAAACAATGTGCTCGCCAGCATTTCTTTGCTGACTTTGTTTTTACATATGTTTCAGGTGAAGTTTCTTAGTGTTGATTGCGAATAGGATGCATGCTCACTTAGGACCGTACGAGGCCTTAGTGATTTAATAACGATAATAGACAGTGTTTGACTTGTTTGTTTAACTTAAGACAATGCTTAATATTTAATAAAACGAAACTCTTTGTATCCATGGTTTGAAACAATAATTCTGTTACAACACTCCCCGACGTTTCCGCCACGATTTGTTGTTTTACGTGGTCGGGGTGTGACAACTGTGTCGATTAACCTCGACTGTGTCAATTTCCCTTGACTATGTCGATTACCCTCGACTGTATCGATTACCCTCGATCGTGTCGATTAACCTCGACCGTGTCGATTAACCTCGACTGGGACTCCGAAGCACTACTTGATACTAGTTGTGACCATGAGTGGGGTTCGGCCGTACCCGTTAGATCTAACCCTCGTCCCTAATTAAGAATTAATGGCATTTCAATATTAAGTCTATGCTCACATGATCTAGTATTTCATAGGCATTTCATACCGTTTAAGCATTCGTACATGTATTCCACCCCCGAGAGTTATAAAACCAAAAACAATTAAGAGAAAAGGGGGAGCATGAACTCACTGTTTTGCGTCTTCGGTACTCGTAACTCAAATCTCGTCAGCAAACACGACTACTTACAATGTGCTAGGGTCTATTAGACGAGCGGGCCGTGCCTTGCCTTAGTATTCATGTTTTGAGTTACGTTTCTTTTATGTCTCAAATATTATTCCAAGGTTTCGTGACAATACTTCCCAAATAATTATTTTCGTATTTCCTTCCCAAGGATGGGAGTATTTCATACATGTGTATTCTTATTTTCGTATTTGTAGTTTCCCAAAATAATATATTTTCAAGTCTTACTTTAGAAAATATATTTAAACTTGTTTTGTCCCAATAATGTATTTCAAGAAAGTATAATTTAACTTCCAAAAATAATATATTTTCTATTTGTCGAAAATATGATACACTTGTAATAATAATAAGGGGAAATGTCATAAAAATGTAACAAAGTTTGGGGATTGTTCCAATTAATTCATCCTAACCTTTATTGTCTCTTTAAAGTAACTAAACTTTGATTTGGTGTTCTAATATTGTGTAATTATCATGTCACCAGGTAAACAATTTTTTTCTCTTATTATTTTATTTTGTTAAATGCCTTTGTTGATATTAGGTGGATTTTATTAAATTAAATCATAATTAAAACCTCCCAGCCACCATTTACTTGGATTTTATCAAATCATATTAACTTTAGTTTTTCATATCTACCAAACCTTCAAACTTCGAATACCTCCCAACCCAAACCCTAGACAGCAACGAGCAAACCATGGCTGGAGACGACCCAAATCATGAACGGACCCAACAATGACCCAAACCTTGGACAACCTTCGAACACGCTAGGCGACGACCAGCCACTCTATTCAACCGTCGAAGAAGACTTCAATATGTTTTCAAACCACGATTATCAGATTCAATAATTTCTAATTACATCCTAATAATCTAGGAGTATGGGAATATCAATCGCAGTTAGGATGTTTAGATTGTTGGATTAACAATTCCGGAACTGCAAGGCAATCCCGAGTATAACGCTAAAGAGAAAGCTCGTCTGGTCGCTAACAAGGTACAGCAAGGGACACTCAATACCGGTGTTCTGTAATCTCCATTGTTATCTTTCATGACCTTAAGTTTTTCTAATTTGGAAATGCATTTATGTTGCAGGTGAAAAGGACAATGTTGGTTGAGGCTTTTGTATCTCTTAAATGTGATGTTCTATGTCTTCTTGTCGATTTATCTAATCATAAAATCATTGATTTCTTATTAAACATTTAAACTATTCATAATTTTATTTGAAAATTTGAATCCAGTTTATAAAGATAGAATGTGAATTTTAATTATATTTTAAAAATAAAACAACCACGTTATTATTATATAATCCACATAAACATTGGCAAAAAGTTACATGACACGTTATCAAAGGGTAACCTGGTGACCTGGTAATTACGCAAGATTAAACAATAAGTGAAACTTCAGTGACTTTAAAGTGACAAAAAAAGTTGGAGTGACTTTAGTGAAACACTTAGGAAACTTTATTATTATTCTACAAATACTTTCATTTCTTTTGTATCCACAACAATGTTTACCAAATGTATTTGTAACGGTATTCTCTGGAATATTTCATAAGTTACGTTTTATCGTTCGGTTTCACAATATTAAGTGTGTAACTTATATTTCATTCCTTGTGATTTTTGGTATTGTTTTGGAGTTGTAAATTCTTGGTATTTGTAAGTTATATTATTTTACCCTAAAATAATATAACTATTCCACAAATTTTACAAATATTCACACAAGTGTCTTAATATAAATATATATTTAACCACTTTTATTTACAAAAACCACCCTCCAATACTTGTATTCTTGTATCAAAATTTATGGCAAAGCTTATATTGAAAAACATGGTTTAAAACATACTTGTAAACACTTGTTTAGAAAATATTTTCTAAGCGTTTGAATTTTTAGAAAATTTTACCATAGTTTCCTTTGTAAATGGAGGTGCCCATGCTATTTAGCATATCATTTTCTTTTCAAAAATTAACACACAATGATCAACATTCAACCCTAAACAATATTACACTTACCAAGTGTAAAAACTATTCAATTTACATACTAACATGAACTTGATCTTTCACAAAAATGCGTAGTAACTTGGTAATGTTTTTAGTGGACTTAGTTACCCTCCAAAATATATTTACTTCTTGATAAATCTCATTCTTGAAAGTTTTAGATGTTTACAACTTGTAAACATATTTCACAAAAAACGTCTCTTTATTAAACCTTCTTGTTTCTCTAGTGTTTTTACACTTATTTCATCACCAAAAATAGTGTAAGTTTAGTAAAAACCATGATCTTTCAAGAATCATATTTTGAACTTGGTTTTCTTGGAAAATCATTCATAAGTCTTGGATCTACAAGTTTACTAACTTACTTTGTTTATTACTTTTCAAGAAATCATTTTGTTTTCAAGTTCATATCTACGTATGAGGATGATCTTGTGTTAACACATAATCATCCTCTAACTTGCTAGATCATGTGTTTAATCACAATCTAGCAAACTCCATGTAGTGATCAACATCAATATCTCTAGTAATCAACAAGCAATCATCATACATATACTAAACAACACCATTTCAACAAGATTTCATCATATGAAAGCTTTATGTTTATGATTCGTGTGTATGTCTTTTAAGGTTCTAGTGATTCTCAACATAGTATGTCTTTTAACCAAGCAAAAATAGAAGTAAACAAGGATTACAAGAGTCTTACTACTAGCTTCAAGCTAGGGAAGAAACACGTGTGAAGATGGAGTGGATAAAAAGCAAACAAAGGTGGTCCTTCAAGATCCGTGAGTTCCAAGCTTCGTTAATCACCTTGCTACACCTTAGAATGGCCTTGGATTGGTTGAATGTGAGTGAATGATGATGGTGGTGGTGATGGTGGGGGTTACCTTCGGCTGAGAAGAGGGCAAAGGGGAATGAGGTTTGTGGTGTTGTGAAGTGTGGGTGTTCTCTTGTTCTTATAATTCCATCTAACACCTTTGTCCAATGGTTATTATGTTCCACAAAGTACACACAAGATCAAATCAAATCCGAAGAGAAGATTATGGAAGATTTAGTGAAGATTATGAAATCTTGGGGTGGGGCCACTCTTTGGGCCGATTACTAGCTTGGGGGGGGGGGGTTAAATGTAATTTGAAATGGTAAGTAGGTTAATTAGTTAGGGGTTAAGTGTAAAAGCTAGTGTTTTATGTGTATCTTGCATTATGTAGTATATTAAAGTGTTCGGGAACCATAACTAGCTCAGAAAAAGTAAAACAATGCTTCTAGCAATATTTTGGTGTTCCGGGTAATGTCCGGTTGTTCGGTTAGATACCAGTTCGTTAGAGTGTCAAGCTATTCCGTTTAGTGTTAATTAAGTACCCTTTTGTGACACTTTTAATTCTCGACACTTAGGAAAGCATACAGGACCATTTTGCCATATTTTTGCATATAATAAACTTGTTAAAATGCTGAAATTTGCTGATTTATGCAGAATTCTGCACTTTATGTGGGTTTTAGGCACTTTCTGGCACTTTATCTATCACTGATAAAAGTAGTTTTGTGGTCCTTACTTCCCTACACACTATACTAGTGCAATACGTAGTCTCTGTCTCATACTGGGCCTCAAAACATTGTCTGTCTATGTACTGAACTTCGTCAGCATTTTTAGTTTGTCTGGTAATGGTGCTAATTTTGTTCTGCGTATCATTAGAACTATCTCGTGTTGCATGTAGCAACGATAAAAGTCTTGTAACATGAAATGCCATTGTATGTATATAACAGTAATCAAAAATTCATTTGTCTGGTAAACTAGATCATGCACAGTTATTAAAGCACCGATTACTGTTCAATTAGTGTACGGAATGTACGGAAAAGTGACGGTTGTCACACTTTCATGCTTGTTATTGCCTTTCAAGCATGAAAGTCAAACAGTGTTTGACTTTCTGCTTTGACCTCTATTTGGTCAACACAAAGTTCATTTGAACTTTGTAACGTGAGCGTAATCACGATGGTCATAGTCCCTTATGACTATACCTACTGATTACCACGTTGATTAGGCGTAGTGACGAGTCATAGTTTCGGTCAAAATGCGTATTTATGCGTATTTTGCAACCAAACTATTCTTGGGTATCAAAACCCTTTGTTTTGATATCAAACTTTTTTTCTAACTTAGTTAAACATGTTTTAACATGTTTAACTCGTCACTTTTAGTTTAGTGCTTATATAGGGTCATAAGATAAGCGGTCTAAACAACCGCTTAGACTTTCGAACCCGACCCGTTTGGTCGATCATTAGGATCCGACCAAACATATTTTGTGACCATAGTTGTATAGGGAATAACCTTTCGAGGTTATACCTTATGGTCACTTCGTTTAGTTAGTTGTATGATAGGTAGTTTATATGCCTTAGGAAAATGATCAAAATGCCCTTTTTGTGCATAATTTCATTTTAAGCATATGTAACCTAAATTTTGACATCTAAACTGATTAGGAAACATTATTAGACATGTTAAGGCATATAATACTTGTCATAGGACTAGTTAGGCGGTCCGAACACGTTTTACGCGAATGACGCGTTAAAGTAGCGTAAGCTACCTAAACGGGTCGTAATGGGTCGTCAGCACTTAGGATAGGTTCCGATTTAGAATGTAGGCTTTGTTAAACCATATTACATGAGTTCCTATACTCATTTGGTTTAAAAAACCTCATTCTCTCCGATCTTCCGATTTAGGACCGGTTTATTAACAGAGTTACCTATATTAGGTGCCGATTGTGTTCCGTGATCCTCCTAGCTTTGTTTGATTGTTGTTTCAAGAACATTTAGCATTACCAAGTGAGTACATAGTCCCCTCTTTTACTGTTTTCAAATATTTTGGGGTGAAACACATGAGCCTACTTGCTCTCGTGTTTTTCATGCTTTTATAACATATGCTTGCTATGTTCATGTAGTACACGTATAGTACATGATTTCATCCATGTTTTTGCTATGTATGTTTAATTAACATGCTAGTACATCGATTTAATAAACACATTTGTTTCATATGTTTATTTTAGCATATGTACACATTGATTTACATCACATTCATGCTATGTATGTTCATTTAGCATACTTAGTACATTGTTCTCACATAAACATGCTTACATTTGGTATGACATTTGGTTTGTTTAACGGGACAAAAGTAAGTTCATTAACATTGATCACGCCGCTTGGTAGTAAGTAGTGGTACCATAGGAATTGACAACTCCCGTTTCTGGCTTCCTAGGTTTGTTTGGAAGTAGGAAATGACTGAATCTGATATACATAATTTTTTGATAAATCTTTAATTTGTTTAAAGGTTTGTCTCCACAGTCGCAAGGCTTGAATGTATGCGTTTTAACAATACCGCATAGATGTTTGTATCAATAAAGCATTTATTTTACAAAACATAACTTTTGATTTAAACTATGATTTATTCAAATACATTGTTTTGTACAATTTTACTTATGGAGTTGAGTAATATTATTATTCACCATACATTTCATTTAGTTACTCATAAACATTACATATATGGCTTAAGTAGTCACTTTTTACTTGCCATACATAACATTTGATTACACAAAACATGGTTTACATTTAACATTAAACATTGCTTACACATAAACATTTTGACATTGGTTTGAACAAGGTACTTTGGTGGTTTGTTTGGGTAAGTGATTTAAATTACGAGGTGTGTGTAATATGATAAAAACATGGTGGATACGCCGCTGGTATTTCCTATATATAAGTGCTTTTATGATATTACATATCGTAGCGGTATTTAAACCATTTCAATTTAGACATATTACATTTTATACAAAGAACATAACTTCACAAAACATTGTTTTACAAACAACATATCTTATACAAAATCATTTTACTTGGTTATTTATTTAACCACATCTTTCTTTTATATCATCTGATTTCTTATCGATTTTTCGTATGATTTATAAAAGAAATGTGACATCTGTGCTTGTGTAATCATTGTACAAACTCTGAACAATCCAATAGTAATAAAACAATGTGTTTTGATCCCAATGTTTGTTATTTATGTTTGACATTTTGCACATTTTGATTTTTGATCAATTTTGAACTCTATATCGCTTTCTGGAAAGTTATACGCAAACTGAGCCGTAAACGTAATCAGTTTAACGCGACAAACACTCCGGAATAGCAACATAAGCTTAACATACCTTAAATAACCTTTATATAACTTAGAAATAAGTTTTAAAGGGTTTGGTATGGCAAAAACAAGTTTATTCGCTTACAGGGACTATTTGCGTCAAACTGCAAAAGTCTGCCATTTCGTAAGGCAACGTACAGTTCAGAACTTGATCATAAGTTAAACATACCATAAATAACCTAAAAATAGCTTAAAAATAAGCTTTGAGTGGTTCGGTGTGCAGAAATATGCTTAATTGATAATGTAGGGACTAAAAGTGTCAAAAACGACGTAAGTTTGCATTTACGCGCATATCTTACGTTCTAACCACATCTGTACATCCAAAATTTTTGTAGACACTAAAATATTTTTATTTTAGTGATCAGAATGCAAAAATACCATTTATCGTTTAATTTGGTTCGTTTTTGCATCCGTTCGAGTTTCGTCGTAAATAATCAAACAACGTGACCGTACGACCAAAGGAACCGACATCCGTGATATTTCCGAGCATATTTCAGGTCCTCTACACTTTGACAACCTTGTAGAGCCTTGAAAATGGCTTAACAGAGGTTAAAAACATCGAAAACAAGTCTAAATACGTGCAGGGACCATTTCTGCCAAACTTTGAAACATCTGGCCTACCCGTCGCGTCGCGCCACAGCCTAGAGGCTGTGCTGTGGCACCACGCCACCATCAGATCTGGGCAGAAATGTTTTTTTGGCAATACAGCTGAAGTCCTTGGTTTTGTTTAATTGTTTTAACACCTTAATCTTCAAGTTAACACCTCTCCAAGGAATTTTAGCTGGCCCTTAACACTTGTATGGCTGTGATCTATTGCTTGTTGGCCAAATAGCCACTTGTAATGATCTCACAAGTTCACAACAAGTATAAATAGCATGGCCATTCATTTGTTTTCCTTGCTCATATTCATTTTGGAACTCTAAGTGGAGGAATCCCTGCAAAGGAGCCACCTACCTGAGTTCTAAGATCATCCTTCTAGCCTTTGAACACCAAGTGAGTGTTCTTTCATGGCTTAAGTAGTGATTTTCAGCTTGGTAGAGCTGAAAGTTAAACTGTTTGACCAACAGTTTGTCACACCCGCTCGTAGCGGAAACGCAAGGTGTGATCTGTATGGTTTTCATTGCATAAATATCGATGTACATGAACAAACTATATGAATAAACATACTCCATTGCCATTACATAAGTGTTTCAAAAGATCGCAACATAAGTTATGTACATTGTTTACGAACCATCAAATGAAAATAAGTTGTCATTGTTTCATACATCAAATGTAAGTCTAAAAATGTCAAGGCTTTGACCACTATATCACCGCAAAGAGGCGGTGTATAACAGGCAAACCCTTCAATAGTTGGAATGGAGTATTGATACTTGTTTTCTTTGAACTGAAATCTTTGCATTGGTCCACTAATTCCCTGAAATACATGTAAGTTTGAAAACATCAACAAAAGTTGAGCGAGTTCATGCAGTTTAGCTGTACAAGATGTATCTGTATCAAAACAGTATGTAATATGTATTTGTCTCAATTGTAATTGTATCCAAACTGGATATAAGATGTATCTGTAAAATATGAGATGTATTTGTATTTGAATCAATTGTAGTATGAAAAGCGTCAATGAAATCGTGATCATTAATGTTTTGCAAGGACATTAATATGTGTGACGAAATAGGAAGCAAACCAACCCTAGACGATTTTATGCCGATTCCTATCGACTGGGACACAAACGCACTCTTCCGTAGGGGTCCATGACCAAGAGTGGGGCTCGCCAAAACCCATTAGATCTAACCTTTGTTCCTTGGTCCAAACTGGATTAATGGTGCTTATAGTATGGCCCTAATTTCTCACATGATCTAGGTGTTTCATTCCTTGACTTATCATACTATTGTACATGTATTTTCCCCGATAGTTGTAAAACTTGAAAAGCATTTAAAATGAATAGGGGAACATGAACTCACAGAATTGCATCCGTAAACTGTATGTAATTGTAACCTCACTTGCATTGTCCTTGAATTGTATCACGACCTACAAAGGTCCTAGAATTGTTAGACACTACGGTCTTTGTATTGACTCATGTACAAGTCTTTTGTCTTGAGTATGTGTAAGACTTGTATGTCTTTACTGTTCGTTAACTGTGTATTCGATGTATGAGTTGTTCAAATGTTCGTCAACTGTGTATTCGATGAATGAGTTGTTCAAATGTTCGTTAACTGTGTATTCGATGAATGAGTTGTTCAAATGTTCGTCAACTGTGTATTCGATGAATGAGTTGTTCAAATGTTCGTTAACTGTGTATTCGATGAATGAGTTGTTCAAATGTTCGTCAACTGTGTATTCGATGAATGAGTTGTTCAAATGTTCGTCAACTGTGTATTCGATGAATGAGTTGTATAGTCGGATCTAGTCCGCTGAACCTCGTGTCTTATATGTATCACTTGTATAGTTGTGTTTTCAAACAATAGTATTATTGGGCCGAGCCCATGTTTTCATGTTATTGGGCCCCAAATAGTGCTGGGCCTTAAATAGTGTTTGGGCCTCAAATAGTGTTGGGCCTCAATAGTGTTGGGCTTCAAATAGTGTTGGGCCTCAATAGTGTTGGGCCTCAAATAGTGTTGGGCCTCAAATAGTGTTGGGCCTCAATAGTGTTGGGCTTCAATAGTGTTGGGCTTGAATAGTGTTGGGCTTCAATAGTGTTGGGCTTCAATAGTGTTGGGCTTGAATAGTGTTGGGCTTCAATAGTGTTGGGCTTCAATAGTGTTGGGCTTTGGCCCATATGTTTGGTGTTGGGCTTAGCCCATGTGTTTTGATAAGCCCATTATGAAGTTAAGCCCATTTAGAAAAGTAAGCCCATTTGTTATAAAAAAATAGCCCATTTGTATAAACATGGCCCATTAAGTTAAATAAGCCCACTTGTTATAAATTAGCCCATAAGTAAGATAAGCCCACTTGTTATAAGTAAGCCTTTCATTTTTATAAAAAAAAATCTTTTTATAAAAATTTACTAGGTATACTTTATAGTAAATAAAAACTTACTAGTTTTTATAAGCTTATAAACATCCGAAATTTGTTATCGATAGCATATTTATATTTCGTGTCGTAAAATCGTCTAAACATCGTAGTAACTCTTCGGATTGGCGATTCACTTATGTATTCATCCGTCGTTCGTTTTGACCATAAGTTGTATCCGATGTCCGAATGATCCGCAAATTGTATTCAAGTGTGTATATATGTATTCTTGTAAGTCTTTACTTGTAAATGTGTCATGTATTTATTTGTATCTTTGTTATCAAATACCTAATTTTTGTACATAACTAATACAAATAATAAACACATAGTAAATAACTTGTTAAGATCACTAATATATATTTTCCCAAAAATATATATATTTATATCTATTTTTGTTTTTAGAAAGACCACTTTCTAATCTTGTAAAGACTTGGCTAAAAATAATAATTTTTCTAACATATGATTTCTAAGAAAAATTGGCCATATAACCTTTGTATTAGGTACTTTGCCATGTTTAGATAAACATATCATTTTCTTTTCAAATTCATCACCAATTTACCCATCATCTTAACTAAACATATGAGACTTTTATAAAATAAAATTTACCAAGATGATTTCCAAATCATGTAGGGTTTTAAACATGATCATAACATATACTAACTAGTTCAAAAACCAAGTTTAATTCTAGTTTTAACAACTTTTATAAAAATCTCTAGTTGTATGTTACTTTTCATAATCTTGTGAAAGTCTTGTTTTTAAATAAAAACTCTTAATACTTTCACAAGGACAATAGTTATGATCATCCATTTAATCCTTTATGTTAAAAACCCTTTAACATAAACATGTATAATTTTTAGATCATAACTTAAAACATACTCCAACCATTTATTTATCTCATAATCATCATAGCAAGATCAAATAAACATATCACAAGTCTTAAATCACAATATAATCAACATAAATATATCATGATTTTTATCTTTGCTTCTTTGTATTTTTCTCATGTTCATTATGTATGATTATATAGTTATTATTACTTATAATAACAATCATAAACATAATATGTATATAAAAAAAAATATAGAAGCTTACTTCTAGCACTAGGCTAGGGATGATCTTTAGAGATTTAAAGAACTAAGAAGATGATGATCTTTGATGTTGGAACACTTTTGTATGAATAAAAATCCTTCTTTTCACTTCCAAGAGCCTTAGATCACCTCATGTTACTTGGAAATCCATGTTGTTCATAAGAAATAATGAAGAAGTGAAGTGATTTTTCTATGGTGTTCTTGGTAATATGATGAAGATGATGAGAGCTTTTCTTATGTGTGTGTAGGATATGGTGTAAAATGGTGATAAGTGCTAGTAACTTAATGGGTAAGTATTGAAATTAATCATCCATTCTAATCCACTTGAAACTAATGAAAATATCTAGTTATTAACACTTAAACAAGTTGAAAGAAAAGTGGGGCCCACAAAGGGTCTTATAACCGTGAATGAGGGGGGGGGGTCTCATGTGGTAAAAATGTGTTAGAATTATTTAAGGTTTCACTCATGGAAAAAATGTAGTAAATGTTTAAGTATTTTAAGAACTTTGACATTTTATATAAAAATATCTACAAGGTTTTAAGCCTTCATATTTTAAAGTAGTGTGACACTAAGTAAAACTAGTTCACCGAAATTTTTAGTGTGTAATTCGGGTGAAAAATTCGGTTCAGGTCCTGTACCGGCTTAAATACTGACACCGTGTTTTATTTAGATAAAAACATAACAAAAATTATTTTTGTTCTTGTGTTATTATCCAAATATTTAATCCAACTTTTTGGACTAAAACTTTTATTATTTTTGACACGGTTCCGGTACCGGCTTTGCTAACTGGCAGTTTTCGGGCAGTTTTTGGTGCTACCGAACATTGGTAGTATATTAAACCAAACCCTTGCATTCCCGTATAGGGTTTAATATATAATTGATGTTGGACTATCGTCCGAGTCCTAAAGATGTAATTTAGATGATTTATGCGGATCCTGAGTTTTCGTCAGCACTCTAGTTCACTAGGCACTACTCTAGTTGTTTTGGTGAATTGTTTACACTATTCCAAATGTAACCAATAAAAATGAATAATGTGCATCATAAATGAATATTCCTTGAGTGCTCTAAGATGTATATCATGTAATCATACAGTTCGAGTGTTCGAAACACATACTTGTATAATGTAATTCATTGCTTTAAATGTACTTAAATTACCAGAAAGTGGCAGTTGTCACATTCTCCCCCTGTTATTGAGAATTTCGTCCCGAAATTCAAGCTGAGTCATCCTATACAGGAGACTACTCGAACAGGTGAGAGTATTTGGCTTTGATTTAATGTTCACGTTCCCACGTATATTCGGGTCCGTGTCGAGAGTTCCAACGAATTTTTACTAATATGTTATGACTCCTTTGTATTTCCTGGACCTTCCGGTCCATGACCTTAACAGGTGCTTTGTGAATTGGAGTTTGTCATCAATATGAACCTCATCCTCCGGGATGAAAACTGTTTCTTGCGTTGGACTCTTTTCAAGATGCGACACATTAAACGTGTCGTGCACACTGCTAAGTTCATCTGGTAACTTCAACTTGTAGGCAACAGTGCCTATCTTTTCTAAGATTTCAAATGGTCCAATGTAACGCGGGTTAAGCTTTCCACGTTTACCGAACCTTGCTACGCCCTTCCAAGTCGAGACTTTCAATAAGACTTTGTCTCCGACCTCGAAAGATAATGGTTTATGTCTCTTGTCTGCGTAGCTCTTTTGTCAATCGCGAGCCGTCTTGATACGGTCTCGGGTCTGAAAAAATTTTATCCGTAGTCTCTTGGACTAGTTTCGGACCAATTAATTGACTATCGCCAGTTTCTGCCCAAAATAGCAGAGAGCGACACTTTCGACCATAAAGAGCTTCAAATGGTGCAGCTTGTATACTAGTATGGTAGCTGTTATTGTAGGAAAACTCAACTAAAAGTAGATGAGTATCCCAATTACCGCCTAAATCCATAACACATGCGCGAAGCATATCTTCGAGTGTTTGGATTGTCCGTTTGCTCTGGCCGTCAGTTTGTGGATGAAAGGCCGTACTTAGATTCAAATGAGATCCAAAGGCCTGTTGAAATGATTTCCAAATTCTAGAAACAAAATGAACGTCTCGGTCCGAAACGATTGAAATAGGCACTCATGACGAGCCACTATTTCTTTGAGATAGAATTCCGCTAGTTTCTCAGTATTATCCTTCTCCCAAATCGGTAAGAAGTGTGCGGACTTTGTTAGTCTATCGATGATTACACATATCATGTAGTGACCTCTTGAGGTCCTGAGTAACTTCGTAATGAAGTACATCGATATTTGTTCCCATTACCAAACGGGAATCTCGGATTGTTGTACCAAGTCCGAGGGATTTTGCTACTCGACTTTGACTTTCGCGCAAGTCAAGCATTCTCCAACATAAGTTGCGATATTACTTTTGAGGTTAGGCCACCAATAGTATTCTTTTAATACTTAGGCCTATGTGCTTCCTCAAAATATCATATCAAAGGCCGCCAAAGAATGGAACCCAATTTCGACCCATAAGGTATAAAGTTCCATCTTCTTTCGGCACTAATTGTTCCTGTATGCCTCGAAGTGTTTCTGCTTGAATATGCTCTTCTTTGAGCGCTTGTGAATCATCTTCTCTAATGCTTGAACTCACAAGGTTCTAACTCGCTCATTGCGGCTCAAGGCGTCAGTTACAACGTTTGCCTTGCCCGGATGGTACTTTATTTCACAATCATAGTCGTTCAACAATTCAACCAACATCGTTGACACATATTTAATTCTTTTTGGTTGAATATGTGTTGAAGACTTTTATGATCCGTGAAAATAATGCATTGAGTACCATATAAATAATGTCGCCATAATTTTTAAAGCGAATACCACCGTACCTAACTCAAGGTCGAGAGTGGTATAGTTCTTCTTGTGAACTTTTTAATTGGTGCGACGTGTACACGATAACTTTTTCACGTTGCACTAGTACACAACCCAATCCTTGATGCGAAGCATCATAGTTTACAACAAAGTAATCGGTATCGTCGGATAATGATAAGATTGTAAAATGCTATGCACCAATCTTAAGAATAAGTTGTAAGGCTATATCTTGTTTTTCGATTGGGGCGAATTTATTGTCTTTAATAACTCTAAAATGGTTCTCAAATGTTATTCATGTTCATCAGTCGATCGAGAGTATATCAAAATGTCGTCAATAAACACTATGACGAATTTGTCGAGATACGGCTTGCACACACGATTCATTAAATCCATGAAGACCGCTGGTGCATTTGTTAAACCAAAAGGCATAACGAGAAACTCGTAATGACGGTAACGAGTCTTAAAAGCCGTTTTCGGTATGCTTTCCTCTTGAATTCGTAACTGATGATACTCCGATCGTAAGTCTATCTTAGAGTAGAAGCTAGAACCTTTCATAACCCATTTGAGTTAGTTGGAAATTCATTTGTAACATGGTTTAGAAATATGAATTTTCGTTCATCGAAATGTTGTGCATTTTTGCAAAACTTGTAGGTCTTTCCACCCCCAAAACCTTTATAAAGATGTATAGTGGTAAAGAGTGGGGGTTATAAACTCACAACATCCTTATTCGGTCAACTACAAAGTTCAGAAAGTGCTAATCGACATGGAGATTTGGCTATGGGTGCGGCTCCCGGTACCAAGTCGATGTGAAGCTCGACTTGTTGATATGGTGGTAGTCCTGGCAAGTCTTCAAGAAAGACTTCAGGGAATTCTTTTACCATAGGAATATCTGTCATCTGAGGCCCATCGGCCTTCTTGTCGACAACAAGTGCTAGAAAGGCAATACAACCTTTCCGTGAGCACTTTTGTGGCTTCATGCAATTTATGGTCCGCAATGATGTGTTGCGCTTCTCTCCATGGATAACAAGTGTATCTTCGTTCGGTAGTGGTAAGCGAATGATCTTCTCATGACAGAAGACTTCGGCTCGATTATTGGATAGCCAATCCATGCCAACCACTACGTCTAAAATACCCAACTCAATGGGTACGAGATTGATATGAATTTCAGCTTTAGACTCGACTAGTTTACTTTTTGCCAATTCTATAGAATGAGGAGACGTCGTACATTTTAAATTCTGTGTGGCGAGGACTTCACTGTATAGTTTTAGGAACCCTATGTTTAAATGTAGGATAACCCAATCCATATGTTTAGATGTAGGATAACCCAATCCCTAATTGTAGCTAGAACAATCCCGTCCCTAGCCATGAAACTCATGTATGTGAAATGTTGAGATGAAGCTAAAATTGCCAATTGTATAAAATAACATGGATGTGAAATGTTGACGAATAGGATACATACCAGTGGCCCTTAATGATTTGATATGTCTCAGCTAATTCCCCATTAGCTAACTTGATATAGTAATGTGTGTCCAACATGACTCTAATTCGAGTATATGCTTAACATTTAAAAGCAATAGCTAAGCTCGGTGTTGGTATTAATAGAATTGGTACATGATGATCGTAGAGTGTACGTACTCATGACTTCATTTCTCTCATGGCGAGAGTTATTGTTTAAGTGATCGAGGTAGGGAGGGATGATGCTGTCATGCTTCGGATCTCCGAGGCTAAACCTAAAATGTAACACTCAGTGTGTTTGAATTCGGTGTCACCCATTATGGAACAACCTTTGAGATATCGTGAAAGCATCAAGTGTAACCAACAATATTAGCTCCAGTTATGATCGAATTCTTTTATAAAATCATATGAAAATAGATATGAAAATCAGATGATATAAAAGAATGATGTATGGTTAAATAAATAACCAATAGAAATGTAGTGTATAAATATATCATGTCTTGAAATACAATATTATGTCTTGTGTAGAAGATGTCGCGTCTTGTGCAAAAATGTCATGTCTTGTCTTTGTCGAAGAGATTTGAATAACACCACGATATGCAATATAATATAAGCACTTATATATAGGAAGTACCAGCGGCGTATCCACCATGCTTTTATCATATTACACACGTCTCATCACTTACAAATGACCACCAAAATGTCTCGTGTATACCAACGTCAAATGTCATGTATAAGAATGTCATGCGTAACAGTGTCATGTATAAACCACGTCTTGTGTAAAAGCAATGATTTTCAACACATAACTTTTAACTTAAACGGTTGATTCTTTTGGCACCATGATCTTTTTAATACTCAATATTAAAAGAAACTAGACATATATACTTGGATAAATATAGTCTATCATGCGCCCAAGAATGAAGAATGCAGTAGGTCATCGAAACCTTAAGACCGCATGGTTCATATATGTTTGAATAAATGATAATACGAATAACCGAAAATGAATGATAATGTGGATAACCAAAACCAAAAGGTGTAATGCCTCTTGCGTGTATTGGTCATATGTTTAAATGGAAAAAAAAAATAATTCGTTCAGGAGGGGAAACCAACCCGTGGCCTCCGTCCCTATAATATGGGTTCCCTACTCTATGGACCTCAATCGTCCAAAGTAAGGAAAATCCTTTGTCTTATTTGTCCATGTGACAAATATGGTAATAGTGCTTGAGTTTCACGAGCTCTAGCAAAATTATTAGAATCTCCAAAGAGGTCGAATAGAATGTAATGAGGGAGTTGCAGCATGGTTCATGCCATACCATTCGTTGGGAAAAGACAAATGTCAAACGACGGAATTTATTGTATCATTTCCAATGAATATGATAACGTAAGGTAAGGTAAAGTAGGGTAAAGTGTCATAGACACCATGGAACCAACCCATGTTTAAGAATTTCGAGAATGTTGAGGAAAATCCTCCATGAGTAGCTAACGAGTTTTGTTTGTTTACATGACTAGTCTCATCTGAATTGTGATATAGATCGAATGTTAGGTGTGAACAAATATGTGTCGTCTTCCTGTATTGTATTGTATTGTATTGTATTGTATTGTACTGTATTGTATTGTATTGTATTGTATTGTAGGGTGTTATACTAACCACCCCCAGTTCATGTTCTACTAGATAGGAAGAATTGAATCTCAAGTAATAACTTAAGAATTTTGAATGAATAGTGATCATTAGCTTGACCCGCAGAGTCCACCAGAATTTCCATGCACTACAAGTTGTTATTACGTGGGCCCCCGTAATAATAAATTGTCTTGCATGGTCACCCTAGTATTCTCTCGTTCAGAGCAGGCGATCAGTCAGAGAGAGGACACTATTGTTTAAATACCTTCAACATAGAATGAAACTTCGTGATAGTTCACGTGTCAACGTCCGTTGTTGTTACTCGCAGGACGGTACGACGTTAGATGAAATAGAGATGGAAAGAATCTGTAACAATAACAATTGAAGGGGCACCTTCAAGATGAGTACTTCATCTTCCTTGTAAGGACAAGAGTATATCCACCTTGATTAGTATGAGTCACAGGGATCTCGTCCCACAAATGGAGTTGTTGTCCAAGGTTACCACCTTCGCCTCGTCGTCATTATCATGGTCAGGCATCTCAGCATTCGCGAGAAAGCAACCATATTTTACGGAATTAAGTTTAAGATTTCACTCAGAAATCATGTTCGTCATAAGCTCCGTAATAGACATGAGATCGATATTTTCATCGTGCGAGTAAAGAATAATAATAAAGTTTGAAGTCGAAGGTATTTTGTTCTTGGCAAAATATTTCATGCAACATATATATGAACCACCTATATATATAATCATGTAAAATCCTATCAATCCAGGATTTCTATCTTGTATAAGCTGAACTTGTAAACTGTTTATAATGCATAAACTGATAATGTACTGTATTGTAGGCACATAGTCTATTAATGTATTGTGTCTGTTTCTCATAGACTTCACCCATGGAAATGTCCTCGCTTGATTTATGTGAAATGAATTTTTGTTGTAGTGGACCTTGAAAAATGTTTATGCAATGAAAGCCTTTTGACTTGTCCAATTTTATTCTGTTCAACATGAACAAGAGGTTTTCGTGAGAGATCCCTAGTGATTGTAGACTTAGACTCGAGAAAGAATCCTGGTTCACTACAATCGATGCTCTGATACCAATCTGTCACACCCGCTCGTAGCGGAAACGCAAGGTGTGATCTGTATGGTTTTCATTGCATAAATATCGATGTACATGAACAAACTATATGAATAAACATACTCCATTGCCATTACATAAGTGTTTCAAAAGATCGCAACATAAGTTATGTACATTGTTTACGAACCATCAAATGAAAATAAGTTGTCATTGTTTCATACATCAAATGTAAGTCTAAAAATGTCAAGGCTTTGACCACTATATCACCGCAAAGAGGCGGTGTATAACAGGCAAACCCTTCAATAGTTGGAATGGAGTATTGATACTTGTTTTCTTTGAACTGAAATCTTTGCATTGGTCCACTAATTCCCTGAAATACATGTAAGTTTGAAAACATCAACAAAAGTTGAGCGAGTTCATGCAGTTTAGCTGTACAAGATGTATCTGTATCAAAACAGTATGTAATATGTATTTGTCTCAATTGTAATTGTATCCAAACTGGATATAAGATGTATCTGTAAAATATGAGATGTATTTGTATTTGAATCAATTGTAGTATGAAAAGCGTCAATGAAATCGTGATCATTAATGTTTTGCAAGGACATTAATATGTGTGACGAAATAGGAAGCAAACCAACCCTAGACGATTTTATGCCGATTCCTATCGACTGGGACACAAACGCACTCTTCCGTAGGGGTCCATGACCAAGAGTGGGGCTCGCCAAAACCCATTAGATCTAACCTTTGTTCCTTGGTCCAAACTGGATTAATGGTGCTTATAGTATGGCCCTAATTTCTCACATGATCTAGGTGTTTCATTCCTTGACTTATCATACTATTGTACATGTATTTTCCCCGATAGTTGTAAAACTTGAAAAGCATTTAAAATGAATAGGGGAACATGAACTCACAGAATTGCATCCGTAAACTGTATGTAATTGTAACCTCACTTGCATTGTCCTTGAATTGTATCACGACCTACAAAGGTCCTAGAATTGTTAGACACTACGGTCTTTGTATTGACTCATGTACAAGTCTTTTGTCTTGAGTATGTGTAAGACTTGTATGTCTTTACTGTTCGTTAACTGTGTATTCGATGTATGAGTTGTTCAAATGTTCGTCAACTGTGTATTCGATGAATGAGTTGTTCAAATGTTCGTTAACTGTGTATTCGATGAATGAGTTGTTCAAATGTTCGTCAACTGTGTATTCGATGAATGAGTTGTTCAAATGTTCGTTAACTGTGTATTCGATGAATGAGTTGTTCAAATGTTCGTCAACTATGTATTCGATGAATGAGTTGTTCAAATGTTCGTCAACTGTGTATTCGATGAATGAGTTGTATAGTCGGATCTAGTCCGCTGAACCTCGTGTCTTATATGTATCACTTGTATAGTTGTGTTTTCAAACAATAGTATTATTGGGCCGAGCCCATGTTTTCATGTTATTGGGCCCCAAATAGTGCTGGGCCTTAAATAGTGTTTGGGCCTCAAATAGTGTTGGGCCTCAATAGTGTTGGGCTTCAAATAGTGTTGGGCCTCAATAGTGTTGGGCCTCAAATAGTGTTGGGCCTCAAATAGTGTTGGGCCTCAATAGTGTTGGGCTTCAATAGTGTTGGGCTTGAATAGTGTTGGGCTTCAATAGTGTTGGGCTTCAATAGTGTTGGGCTTGAATAGTGTTGGGCTTCAATAGTGTTGGGCTTCAATAGTGTTGGGCTTTGGCCCATATGTTTGGTGTTGGGCTTAGCCCATGTGTTTTGATAAGCCCATTATGAAGTTAAGCCCATTTAGAAAAGTAAGCCCGTTTGTTATAAAAAAATAGCCCATTTGTATAAACATGGCCCATTAAGTTAAATAAGCCCACTTGTTATAAATTAGCCCATAAGTAAGATAAGCCCACTTGTTATAAGTAAGCCTTTCATTTTTATAAAAAAAAATCTTTTTATAAAAATTTACTAGGTATACTTTATAGTAAATAAAAACTTACTAGTTTTTATAAGCTTATAAACATCCGAAATTTGTTATCGATAGCATATTTATATTTCGTGTCGTAAAATCGTCTAAACATCGTAGTAACTCTTCGGATTGGCGATTCACTTATGTATTCATCCGTCGTTCGTTTTGACCATAAGTTGTATCCGATGTCCGAATGATCCGCAAATTGTATTCAAGTGTGTATATATGTATTCTTGTAAGTCTTTACTTGTAAATGTGTCATGTATTTATTTGTATCTTTGTTATCAAATACCTAATTTTTGTACATAACTAATACAAATAATAAACACATAGTAAATAACTTGTTAAGATCACTAATATATATTTTCCCAAAAATATATATATTTATATCTATTTTTGTTTTTAGAAAGACCACTTTCTAATCTTGTAAAGACTTGGCTAAAAATAATAATTTTTCTAACATATGATTTCTAAGAAAAATTGGCCATATAACCTTTGTATTAGGTACTTTGCCATGTTTAGATAAACATATCATTTTCTTTTCAAATTCATCACCAATTTACCCATCATCTTAACTAAACATATGAGACTTTTATAAAATAAAATTTACCAAGATGATTTCCAAATCATGTAGGGTTTTAAACATGATCATAACATATACTAACTAGTTCAAAAACCAAGTTTAATTCTAGTTTTAACAACTTTTATAAAAATCTCTAGTTGTATGTTACTTTTCATAATCTTGTGAAAGTCTTGTTTTTAAATAAAAACTCTTAATACTTTCACAAGGACAATAGTTATGATCATCCATTTAATCCTTTATGTTAAAAACCCTTTAACATAAACATGTATAATTTTTAGATCATAACTTAAAACATACTCCAACCATTTATTTATCTCATAATCATCATAGCAAGATCAAATAAACATATCACAAGTCTTAAATCACAATATAATCAACATAAATATATCATGATTTTTATCTTTGCTTCTTTGTATTTTTCTCATGTTCATTATGTATGATTATATAGTTATTATTACTTATAATAACAATCATAAACATAATATGTATATAAAAAAAAATATAGAAGCTTACTTCTAGCACTAGGCTAGGGATGATCTTTAGAGATTTAAAGAACTAAGAAGATGATGATCTTTGATGTTGGAACACTTTTGTATGAATAAAAATCCTTCTTTTCACTTCCAAGAGCCTTAGATCACCTCATGTTACTTGGAAATCCATGTTGTTCATAAGAAATAATGAAGAAGTGAAGTGATTTTTCTATGGTGTTCTTGGTAATATGATGAAGATGATGAGAGCTTTTCTTATGTGTGTGTAGGATATGGTGTAAAATGGTGATAAGTGCTAGTAACTTAATGGGTAAGTATTGAAATTAATCATCCATTCTAATCCACTTGAAACTAATGAAAATATCTAGTTATTAACACTTAAACAAGTTGAAAGAAAAGTGGGGCCCACAAAGGGTCTTATAACCGTGAATGAGGGGGGGGGTCTCATGTGGTAAAAATGTGTTAGAATTATTTAAGGTTTCACTCATGGAAAAAATGTAGTAAATGTTTAAGTATTTTAAGAACTTTGACATTTTATATAAAAATATCTACAAGGTTTTAAGCCTTCATATTTTAAAGTAGTGTGACACTAAGTAAAACTAGTTCACCGAAATTTTTAGTGTGTAATTCGGGTGAAAAATTCGGTTCAGGTCCTGTACCGGCTTAAATACTGACACCGTGTTTTATTTAGATAAAAACATAACAAAAATTATTTTTGTTCTTGTGTTATTATCCAAATATTTAATCCAACTTTTTGGACTAAAACTTTTATTATTTTTGACACGGTTCCGGTACCGGCTTTGCTAACTGGCAGTTTTCGGGCAGTTTTTGGTGCTACCGAACATTGGTAGTATATTAAACCAAACCCTTGCATTCCCGTATAGGGTTTAATATATAATTGATGTTGGACTATCGTCCGAGTCCTAAAGATGTAATTTAGATGATTTATGCGGATCCTGAGTTTTCGTCAGCACTCTAGTTCACTAGGCACTACTCTAGTTGTTTTGGTGAATTGTTTACACTATTCCAAATGTAACCAATAAAAATGAATAATGTGCATCATAAATGAATATTCCTTGAGTGCTCTAAGATGTATATCATGTAATCATACAGTTCGAGTGTTCGAAACACATACTTGTATAATGTAATTCATTGCTTTAAATGTACTTAAATTACCAGAAAGTGGCAGTTGTCACACAGTTTGACTTTCGGTTTTGGCCATCTATTGGTCAAGTCAAAGTTCAATTGAACTTTGCAACGTGATTGTAATCACGATGGTTATAATCCCTAGCGAGTATGCCTACTGATGACCACGTTGACTAGGTGCAGTGACGAGTCAAAGTTTCGGTCAAAATGCGCTGCGCGCATTTTGCAACGGAACTACTTTTAGGTATCAAAACACTTTGTTTTGATACCAAATCAGTTTTATAGGTTAGTTAAACATGTTTTGACATGTTTAACTCGTCACTACTAGTTTAGTGCTTGTTTAGGGTCATAAGTTAAGCGGTCTAAACAACCGCTTAGACTTTCGAACCTGACCCGTTTGGTCGATCATTAGGATCCGACCAAGCATGCTTAGTGATCATAGTTGCATAGGGAATAACCTCTGAGGTTATACCTTATGATCACATAGGATTGGTTAGTTATTTGTTAATTAGCTTATATGCCCATAGGAAATGACCAAAATGCCCTTTTGAAGCATAAATCCGTATTTTGCCTATGTGATTAACTTTTTGACATATAATCTGATTTAGTAACATGTTTAGGCATAATTGGGCATGTAAGACTTGACATAGCACATAGTTAACCATCCGACCATAGTTTTACGCAAACGACGCATTATAGTAGCTTATATTACCATAATGGGTCAAAACGGGTCAAAAGCACTTAGGTAGACTTCCAAATCAGAATGTTAGCTCTATTAAATCATGCCATATGAGTTCAAATACTCATTTGATTTATAGAACATCATTCTATCCTATCTCCTGATTTAGGATCCGATTATTAACATAGTTACCCACATTAGGTGCCTTGTTGATTCGGTGATCCTTGGAGCTTAATTTGGTCTTATTCCCAAGACTAATAAGCAATCCCAAGTGAGTACATAGTTCCCCCTTTTACCGCTTTCAAATACTTTGGGGTGATACACATGTATATACTTGTTACTTTCGTGCTTTCATGCTTTTATGACATAAACATGCTAGTTTCACCTAGTGCACATATAGTACATGATTTCAACTATGTTTTGCTATGTATGTTAAGCATGCTAGCACATTGATTTCATAAGACACATTTGTTGCATATGTTTACTTAGCATATGGACACATTGTTTTACATGACATTTCTGCTATGTATGTTTACTGAGCATGCTAGCACATTGATTTCGTGAACATTTCTACTATGTATGTTTACTTAGCATACCTAGTACATGGTTTTCACATGCTACATTGGTTATGACATTTGGTATGTTTAATCGGGACAATAATACATTCATTAACATTGATGACGCCGCTCGGTAGTATGTAATGGTACCATAGGACTTGACAAATCCCGTTTCCGACTTCCTAGGTTTGTTTGGAAGTTGGGAATGATAGAATCCGATAAACATAATTTAGATAAACCTTTAATTTGTTTAAGGGTTTGTCGCCACAGTCGCAAGGCTTGAATGTATGCAATTAACATTACTGCATAAATGTTTGTAATCATAAAGCATTGTTTTCTGCAAAACATAACATTTGATTTAAACTTAGGTTTATTCAAAAACTTTGTTTTGTACATTTTCCTATGGGGTTGAGTAATTACTAGTTATTCACCATACATGACATTTGTTTTCACATTGACATTATCACATAGTTTGAGTAGATACTTTCTACTTGCTATGCATTTCATTTGGTTATACATGATACATTTCACACATGAAATTGAACATAGTTTACGCATAAACATTTTGACATTGAACAAGACATTTTGGTTGGTTATTGATAAGTGACTTATGTAACGGGGCCATGTGTTATATGATAAAAGCATGGTGGATACGCCGCTGGTACTTCCTATATATAAGTGCTTTTATTGTACTACACATTGTTGCATTATCTAAACCACTTTGACAAGACATGAAACATTTTGCACAAGGACACGACATTATTTTACAAATTACATATGTTATACAAATTCAATTTTACTTGGTTATTCATTTAACCATGCATTATCCTTTTTATTATCATTTGATTTTCACATCGATTTTCATATGATTTTATAAAGGAAAACATTTTACAAGGTTCACGACTACATTTTTGTTAAACACTTCTTTTAACTACAAGTCATGAATCCTGCATAAACAAAACCTATGTATCTCACATGCATTTTATGCTGACGTACCTATTTTTACTTGTGTTTCAGGTGCTAATGCATGATGATGTTTTTGCTTCACTTAGGCAGACTTGGGCCTTAGTGACTTAAAAGACAGTTATTTATGTTATGTTTTGTTTGAATTCTAAGACAATGTAAACGTTAATCTTAATAATACAAAACTTTAATTACCATGGTTATTGAAACAATAATTCTGTCACACCCCCAAAATACCACCTAGGGAGTGTCCGTGCTAGGCGTGTGACAAACCAATAACGAGCCACCAATCATATTGAACTCATAATAAGTTTGTAAATAAAATACCAATCATTAAAGAATTGTACCAATAATAAGTTTAGTAAATCCCAACAAGTTCAGCGGAAGCAAAATAGATAACTAAAGTTAAACAGTATCAAAACCAAGTTACAATATCAAGAACCATCTCATGAATCTCTTCTGTCGACCCATGACCACTCCAGCTACCTCAGACAGCAAGTTCCACCATCGAAAATACCTAACAACCTGCGAGAATGCAACAAGTGTGTCAGACAAAGCTGGCGAGTTCACAGTTTTAATAAAACGTTAGTTACCAAGTATTTAGTCCAGTTTGTTTAACAAATACGGCTCCTGATGTATGTTTTGCCCGTTCCCCAGTGCTCCTATCAAAGCACTGGGCCCGACTGGGTCATTAGTTCACACCCGCCCTCTCTCAGGAACAGGGTGAGGGCGCCAAACCTAACTAGCGCTACCAACTAATACCCCGCTACCACCCACGATAGCAAAAGATGGGACTTAAGAGATAGAGAGTGAGAATATTATCCAACATCCCAGTTTTACCCAAAAGATTTATCCCTCCCCGGGATACCCACTGACTGTCCCAAACCACCGGGACGCATGCTCAAAGTAGTGAACTCACCTGTGGTTTGCTCGGTAAGATTAATTACTTGTTCACACGTATTCAATCAAGGCCTCTTATGATTATCGTACTCAATCAGTTTCACATACGCATAAACCATGCCAGAACACATTTCATAATTCACACATCGTCTATACACATTAAAACATTCAGTTTACAATGTTAATACACATTACAGATTCACGTTTCTAGTCAAAAGCCTAACATTCCATGCTTCATTCAACACAAGGCCCAAAGTGAAAGTGTATGATGTACGAGTAGAGGTGCGGTTAGTGCTTCGCCCACTTATTAACCCAAACAGTCAAAGGCCCACTAGATATGCGAGTAGGTCGTGACCTATGCGAGCCCAGTTGCATGTGGCCCAATCGTCTCCGCCCAACGATGTATACGGCTGTGTACACCCCAATATAACAACCGTTTCTATTCACACAGTTTCATTTAACCCCACACATATCATATAGTTCACATAGCATACAGTTCCTTTAACCTCACATATGTCATATAGTTTATTTAACAACACACATGTCATTCACCTTATCCGAACAATAACATCAATTACACAAACCCCCTGACTTTCGTCATGCATGCGTGTGTGTCGAAACATCAAGTTTCGTCATGAACAACCTGCAACCCTAATCATCTTAACAATAGTCATCCCCACCAATCATACGCATCAGATCAATCATCATAGTCAATAACCTAATGAATTTTCATGGTACAAATCAAACAGATATAGCTTCGATTATTATAATCTAAATCATTCAACACAATCTATCATTCACAGTTTCATCAATAGCGGCCCAATAGAAATTAACTAAGATCATAGTTGTCGGCCATCATCTAATTGAGATATCATCTAACTATTGTCAGATCACTACTTAATTTCGGCCCATGTGTTTGTTTTGAAAGGTACAATAGTATTGGGAATTGGTGGGTTTGGATCAGTATGTTATTCTCGAATCCATCAAAGGCAATTAGTGATTTCACATAGCAATCTTTGTTTAATCTAGAGGTGGTCAAGTTCATAAGTAATCAGTAACATGAACTAATCATTAACATTGACAATATTATTCAAATATCACGTATGAACAATATTATAAAAATCACGTATGAACAATATTATACAAATATATAAATGTTACTAGATAAGAACCACTAACCAATAATTTAACCAATCAAGATGCTATCTCGAGGGGGTGTGGGTGTGCCTACTACCGTCGAGCAATCAAGATGAAAAGGGGTAATGCTTTAGGGTTTTATATTGACTTTAAGCTTAATCCAGTATATAATACGTGCACCATATTTGGTAAGTGTTTGGGGCGGTTACCCCTTTTGGCCGATATGGGCTTAAGCCCCAAGCACTTGGGCTGCCATAATCACATGTCATGTCTGCCATATAGTGGCGGTTTGGGCTTCTAGTTTGCGGGTTTGGGATGCGACCCGTTAAAACAATCGTTTATTCAGAACACAAGGGTGTGGCCCAATCATATTTTCAATCCAAAGATTGGCCCACTACACATTACTCACTACGTTATAACGTAACACGTTTATCAAGGTCGCGGGTGTTGAACAGATTTGTTAAAACAATAACAAGGAAGGAAATAATAAAAGGAATCAGAATCACAAGACCGAAGGCACTAACCTTAAAGTTCGGGTTGTCACATCATCCCCAACTTGAAAGAAATTTCATCCCAAAATTTGACAAGTAAGCACAGAGAATGTGAAGTGAGAAATCAAGATTGTTGCGGATTTTGCTCAGGTGCCACATCATCCCCAACTTGAAGAGGAATTTCATCCCGAAATTTGCTAGTTTTACCAGGTTTAGACTTGTCTTCAGGGAAAAGTTGAGGATATTTAAGCTTCATCTGGTCCTCACGCTCCCACGTGAACTCCGGTCCATGTCTTGAGTTCCAACGAACTCTAACAATCAGGATACGACTATGTTTACGCACCTTGACATCTTGGTCCATGATCTTGATAGGTTCTTCGACAAACTGTAACTTGTCGTCGATCTTGAGCTCTTGAAATAGCACAACCAGTGTCTCATCAGACAGACACTTCTTCAACTGTGAGACATGGAAGACATCATGAACATTACCCAACTCAGAAGGTAACTCAAGCTTGTAAGCAACTTTACCAATCCGATCCAGGATTCGAAATGGCCCAACGTAACGTGGATTAAGCTTGCCACGTTTCCCGAAGCGTACAACACCCTTCCACGGTGAAACTTTCAACATAACATGATCACCCACTGCAAACTCTAATGGTTTCCTACGCTTGTCGGCGTAGCTCTTCTGACGATCACGCACTGCTGCCATACGGTTCCTGATCTGAACAATCTTTTCTAAAGTTTCAAGAACAAGCTCAGGACCTGTGATCTGGCTGTCACCCACCTCAGCCCAACAAAGAGGAGAACGGCATTTCTGTTCATACAACGCTTCGAACGGTGCTGCCTAAATGCTAGTATGGTAGCTGTTATTGTAGGAGAACTCTATCAACGGCAGATATTTCTCCCAGCCCTTGCCAAAGTCAATAACACATGCCCGCAGCATGTCTTCAAGTGTCTGAATGGTGCGCTCACTCTGACCATCCGTCTGTGGGTGATAAGTGGTACTCATATCGAGTTGTGAACCAAACGATTTATGCATTGACTGCCATAATTCAGAAGTGAAACGCGGATCTCAATCTGAGATGATAGAAGTTGGCACCCCGTGCCTAGAAACCACCTCCTTAAGATAAACTACTGGAAGCTGTGAAAACTTATTTGTTTCCTTGATTGCCAGAAAATGAGCTGACTTCATGAGACGGTCAACAATCACCCAAATAGTATCGTTTCCAGCCTGAGTCCTCGGTAACCCTGTAACGAAATCCATGGCGATCTGCTCCCACTTCCACGTGGGTATCTCTGGCTGCTGAAGTAGACCCGAGGGTTTCTGATGCTCTGCTTTGACTTTAGCACAAGTCAAACACTTACTCACGTACGTCGCAATGTGAGCCTTCATCTTTGGCCACCAATACATAACCCTGAGATCTTGATACATCTTATCTGAGCCCGGGTGAACAGAATACCGAGACTTGTGCGCTTCATCCATCACAAGTTCTCGAAGATTACCATACAAAGGAACCCATACCCGCTCCATAAAGTAATGAATGCCGTCAGATCTCTCCACAAGTCGCTTTTCCATGCCCCGTAAATACTCAGCCTCGATGTTTTCTTCTTTCAATGCCTCGATCTGAGCGGAACGAATCTGATCAGGTAAACCAGAATGAATAGTAAGCTGTAGAGCGCGAACATGTTTAGGCTTCGTCTCCTTTCGGCTAAGTGCATCAGCCACAACATTAGCTTTCCCCGGATGATACTTGATGGCACACTCATAATCGTTCAAAAGCTCTATCCAACGACGTTGCCGCATATTCAACTCCTTCTGGTTGAAGATATGCTGGAGACTCTTGTGATCGGTGTAAATAGTGCATTTGGTACCGTACAGATAATGTCTCCAAATCTTCAACGCAAACACCACAGCCCCTAACTCCAAGTCGTGAGTCGTATAATTTTTCTCGTGTACCTTCAACTGTCGAGAAGCATAAGCTATCGCCTTCTCGTGTTGCATCAACACGCAACCGAGACCCTGAATCGAATCATCACAGTAAACCACAAAATCCTTGGTACCCTCAGGTAGAGATAAAATCGGCGCGCTACATAGTTTCTGCTTCAAAAGTTGGAAAGCATCCTCCTGCTTCGTTCCCCAAGAATAAACTACATTCTTCTGTGTCAAGGAGGTAAGAGGTTGAGCAATCTTCGAGAAATCCTGAATAAACCGACGATAGTACCCCGCAAGACCAAGAAATTGTCGCACCTCCGAAGGATTCTTCGGTGCCGCCCAATTCCTAATAGCATCGATCTTAGCAGGATCCACATGTATACCCATCTCGTTAACAATATGCCCAAGAAAGTGTACTTCCCGAATCCAGAAATCACACTTAGAAAACTTCACGTAAAGCTGTTCCTTCCTCAGGAGCTCCAAGATAAGACGTAGATGCCGCTCGTGGTCCTCCTTGCTCTTGGAATAGATCAAAATGTCATCGATGAAAACAATAACGAAGTCGTCAAGATACGGCTTGCACACGCGGTTCATGAGATCCATGAAGACCGCTGGTGCGTTGGTCAACCCAAATGGCATAACCAAAAACTCATAGTGGCCATACCACGTCCGAAAAGCCGTTCTGGGAACATCCGCCTCTCTAACTCGTACCTGATGATAACCCGACCTTAAGTCAATCTTGGAATAAAAACTTGACCCTTGCAGCTGGTCAAACAGGTCGTCAATACGTGGCAAAGGATAACGATTCTTGACCGTCACCTTGTTGAGCTCGCGATAGTCTATACACATTCGAAAGGACCCATCCTTTTTTCTTCACAAACAGAACTAGGGCTCCCCATGGTGAAGAGCTAGGTCGGATAAAACCTCTATCCAACAGCTCTTGGAGTTAATTCGACAACTCCTGTAACTCTCCTGGCGCAAGACGATAAGGAGCACGGGTAATCGGGGCTGCTCCTGGTGCAAGTTCAATCTGAAATTCCACCTGACGGTGTGGAGGTAAACCAGGAAGTTCTTCAGGGAATACATCAGGGAATTCATGAACTACTGGAAGATCCTCGATCCTCCTCTCATCAGACTGCGAATCAGTAACAAGAGCTAAGATAGCAGGGTAACCCTTACGCAGACACTTCTGAGCCCTCATTGCCGAAATAATGCTAACCATGGCACCACTACGATGACCCTGAACCGATAAAGATTCTCCACTAGGGAGAGGAACATGCACGATTTTCTCCTTGCAGAGAATTTCCGCCTGATGCTTGGACAACCAGTCCATGCCAATAACCACATCAAAGCTTCCGAGAGTAATAGGGAGTAGGTCAATGCCGAACACCTGACCCATGAGGTCGAGTTTGCACCCAACAAGAACGTGTGAAGCTTCAATTGACTTACCATCAGCTATCTCTACTATGTGCTTAGTTACAAGTGGTGTAGGACTCAACCCTAACTAACGACTGAATCCCAATGATACATAACCCCAATCGGCACCAGAGTCAAACAAAATAGAAGCAAATATACCATTTACTGAAAATGTACCAGTCACTACATTGCTATCATTCCGAGCCTTCCCTGTTCCAATAGTAAACACGCGCCCATGCGCACCGTTTCCCCCGTTGTTCCCATTGTTGTTGTTATTAGCCGCATTCTGATTCAACTGAGGGCAATCCCGCCTGAAATGACCCTCGTCACCACACTGAAAGCAACTCTTGCGATTACCCTGATTCTGCTGAGGTTGATGTCTGTCATGTTGCTGTGGCTGCTGCTGCTGTCTCGGAAGTGAAACCCTATAATCTTTGGCCATATGCCCCGCTTTGTTGCACCTGTGACATACTCGAGTACACTGCCCCCGATGGTGATAGTTGCACTTACTGCACTTTGGTAGTTTTCCCGCATAAGAACCCTGACCTGAACTGTTACCCTGATTCTGATTCACTGAAGACGACTGGCTGAAACTATGATTGCTGCCAGTGTCTGGCCTTTTCTTTGACTGCACTGAATTGGACACCTTGTCCACATCGTTCCACTTGCGCTTGCTGTCAGTGGTGGGAGTAGTAGCCGTAGTAGCGGCAACAGTAGTAGTAGCAGTAGAAACACGCGGTGGTAGCGACCCGCTCTCCACCTCCTGATCGGTGATCTTGCGAGCCAAATGGAAAATCTGAGTTAGGTCGTTGAGGTTTACTGTAGTAACCAAACCCTTCACTCGTGAAGGTAATCCCTTGATGAAAAAATCAATTCTTCGATGCGGAGGTCGGGACAAATTCGGGCACATGATAGCCAACTCATGAGACCGTTTCACGTATGCTTCAATCTCGGATCCCACCATCTTCAGATCATAATACTCATTTTCCAGTTTCTGTATCTCATCGCGAGGACAATACTCCTCCCTTATTAACTCCTTAAAATCGTCCCAAGTAGTGGTGTTTGCCGCCTCGATGCCCAACAGCTGAACCTGGGCATTCCACCATGTCAGGGCACCATCCTCAAGTGTGCCCGTAGCATACTTCACTCTGTCCCCAACAGGACAGTTACACATCACGAATACGGACTCTGCCTTTTCGAACCAACACAGGAGTCCTACAGCCCCTTCAGTCCCACTGAAGGTCTGCGGCTTACAATCCATAAAGGTTTTAAACGTGCAAACAGGTGGATGGTGCGGATTCTGCTGCATCGGTAGACCAGCCTGATAAGCCGCTAGGGCTTCAGCCACACGAGTGTTGATTAGATCAGTTAACTCAGCTTGAGTCATAGCAATATGGCCACGTCCACCTCTGCGGCCTCCACCACGTCCACTCATGATTCTATATAGGAAAGGAAGGATTTAAGATGCAAGTTCATGTAGGAGTCAAGCATTACTATGGTCTCCACAAGTTTCTGTGTTCTAACATAACATCAACCAACAGAGCAGAACCCTTTTCACACTTGTCAAGTTTCACTGGGACTCACATGCACCCCACCTTATTATTATGTGTGCACCCATAATAATAACCCAGTTTGCATGTTTGTCTCAATTCCTCCTAACTTGTGTTAAAAGGTTTCCCTGAATTCATGCAACAAGACAAATGACATCACAACATAGCTCATGAAAGTTCTAGGAGTGTCACACATAACATGGGATGTTAGCATATAAGTTCATACTGTAGTGCCAAGTGTGTATTCACGTGGGATGTTTTCTAATAGTAAATACTAGAGATACTGTGCAATAATAAACAAGAGACGAACCTTGCAGTCTGGAGCTGAGTGTCATGGTCGATTTCTGATCAGTTCGGTTATAGTCTGGTTTAATAAAATCGTTTTAAAACCAAGTTCACTATAACCAGTGCCTCTGATACCAAACTGTCACACCCCCAAAATACCACCTAGGGAGTGTCCCTGCTAGGCGTGTGACAAACCAATAACGAGCCACCAATCATATTGAACTCATAATAAGTTTGTAAATAAAATACCAATCATGAAAGAATTGTACCAATAATAAGTTTAGTAACTCCCAACAAGTTCTGCGGAAGCAAAATAGATAACTAAAGTTAAACAGTATCAAAACCAAGTTACAATATCAAGAACCATCTCATGAATCTCTTCTGTCGACCCATGACCACTCCAGCTACCTCAGACAGCAAGTTCCACCATCTAAAATACCTAACGACCTGCGAGCATGCAACAAGTGTATCAGACAAAGCTGGCGAATTCACAGTTTTAATAAAACGTTAGTTACCAAGTATTTAGACCAGTTTGTTTAACAAATACGAAAACAATGTTGATAATATCTCGATACTGAACAAGACGGCTCCTGATGTATGTTTTGCCCGTTCCCCAGTGCTCCTATCAAAGCACTGGGCCCGACTGGGTCATTAGTTCACACCCGCCCTCTCTCAGGAACGGGGTGAGGGTGCCAAACCTAAGTAGCGCTACCAACTAATACCCCGCTACCACCCACGATAGCAAAAGATGGGACTTAAGAGATAGAGAGTGAGAATATTATCCAACATCCCAGTTTTACCCAAAAGATTTATCCCTCCCCGGGATACCCACTGACTGTCCCAAACCACCGGGACGCATGCTCAAAGTAGTGAACTCACCTGTGGTTTGCTCGGTAAGATTAATTACTTGTTCACACGTAGTCAATCAAGGCCTATTATGATTATCGTACTCAATCAGTTTCGCATACGCATAAACCATGCCAGAACACATTTCATAATTCACACATCGTCTATACACATTAAAACATTCAGTTTACAATGTTAATACACATTACAGATTCACGTTTTTAGTCAAAATCCTAACATTCCATGCTTCATTCAACACAAGGCCCAAAGTGAAAGTGTACGATGTATGAGTAGAGGTGCGGTTAGTGCTTCGCCCACTTATTAACCCAAACAGTCAAAGACCCACTAGATATGCGAGTAGGCCGTGACCTATGCGAGCGCAGTTGCATGTGGCCCAATCGTCTCCGCCCAACGATGTATACGGCTGTGTACAGCCCAATATAACAACCGTTTCTATTCACACAATTTCTTTTAACCCCACACATATCATATATTTCACATAGCATACAGTTCCTTTAACCTCACATATGTCATATAGTTTGTTTAACAACACACATGTCATTCACCTTATCCGAACAATAACATCAATTACACAAACCCCCTGACTTTCGTCGTGCATGCGTGTGTGTCGAAACATCAAGTTTCGTCATGAACAACCTGCAACCCTAATCATCTTAACAAAAGTCATCCCCAGCAATCATACGCATCAGATCAATCATCACAGTCAATAACCTAATGAATTTTCACGGTACCAATCAAACAGATATAGCTTCGATTATTATAATCTAAATCATTCAACACAATCTATCATTCACAGTTTCATCAATAGCGGCCCAATAGAAATTAACTAAGATCATAGTTGTCGGCCATCATCTAATTGAGATATCATCTAACTATTTTCATATCACTACTTAATTTCGGCCCATGTGTTTGTCTTGAAAGGTCCAATAGTATTGGGAATTGGTGGGTTTGGATCAGTATGTTATTCTCGATTCCATCAAAGGCAATTAGTGATTTCACATAGCAATCTTTGTTTAATCAAGAGGTGGTCAAGTTCATACGTAATCAGTAACATGAACTAATCATTAACATTGACAATATTATACAAATATCATGTATGAACAATATTATACAAATCACGTATGAACAATATTATACAAATATATAAATGTTACTAGATAAGAACCACTAACCAATAATTTAACCAATCAAGATGCTATCTCGAGGGGGTGTGGGTGTGCCTACTGCCGTCGAGCAATCAAGAAGAAAAGGGGTAATGCTTTAGGGTTTTATTGTGATAACTCGAGTTTCCAAGATTTCCATTTTCGCATTTATTTCACGTTAATTGTTTAGATTGTTTGTTGACACGACTTGTTTGTTTCGCAACTGTGCACGTTTGTAATATGTTATATCGTGTTGGGATTTATCTGTTATAATTGATGTGCATGAGTGTGTTTGCTGATATATGATTGTTGATTAGTTAATATATGTGTTGTTGTTTGAGTAATAAAATGGAGCTCATGTCAAACATCCCTCACGAAAACACCCATGGCCGAAAACACTTCAAGTGTTTTCGTCCACCGACTACCCAATGAAAACAAGAATGGGCTTCGGCCCAGTAACGAATAAATATAGGATTAGCTTTAACCTCGTGCACGAAATCGATAATTGGAAAACCCTAAACACGTCTCCTCCTCTCTCTCGTTTTCTTTGTACCCGACGGCAACCTTGTGATTTTGAAGACCCTCAAAGAACGATCAAGTTATCTTCTTGTTCATCGTGGTTAGTGTTTAATCTTTACATATGATTGCTTGCTCAATATCCTTGTAATTGTCTAGTCGAAATTATTGTTTGCTGATGTTAAGTAAATCTATATTCGATCGATTGTTGATATGTTGGTTAATGATACTGTCATATGTGATCTGGATTAACAATAGGGTATGTGTATATATTAAAAAAGACATAACGTGATGATCTCGACATTATAGTGTTTATTGGATTATGATTAGTGAATGCTTTATGTCTTGGTAGAATTTAATTATTGCCTATTGTTTTGGGAATTGTAGGCATGTTAGATGTTTAGAAAATGCAGCCATTTAGATAACCCTCACCTCATGATGTCGGCCACTGTAATCATAATTGCATGTGATTGTGTGAAAAGTCCAATAGAATAAATAGGAAGTCAGTGATTTTCGGCCATATAATTGAATAGTGGTTCTTGATGATTAAGAAGGATTAAAATAAAATAGTGAAGACATGTGTTATGATGGGCTGTGAACTTATATGTGGTTTGTTTAGATGATAATGAGTATCATATGGTTGCACATATTTCATTATTTTGGGCCGTACCTGCTACAAGTGACACAGATCCAGCATACATGCCTGGACTCGTATTAGTTGGGCCGCTACCTAAATAAGGCCGCACATATATTTGTTAGGTAACATGGGTATTGGGCCACACACCTCTGGTTAGTAATGGGCTGCGTAACAGATCACAAGAATACGGGTGGGGCTTGAAATCAATGGGGTGCGCCTTACATTGTTGGGCCGCACAATTGCCACGAGCACCGTAAAGGGCTGCCAAATGGTTGAAGTTTAATCAACATGTAATACGAAACTGATTGTGACCCAAATGCTTGTTGTGTAGTATGTGAATTTGCATGATTTCTTAAGTGTATACCGAACGGTTAATAGGTGACATTTAGAGATACGAACTTGTGATGTGGATATACTTATGGCTTGAACACTAGATGTAACATGAAGGATGATATGTGCCATACTCGCTAATAATTTGTGAAACGTGTATGATGAATACGTGATTTATGTGTGTATGAAACTAACTGTCTTTGGTAAACACGGTAGGGTATGGTTGGTCAACTTGGAAAGGGTAACATACTTTAGCATACCGAGCAAACCAAGGTGAGTTCACACTAGCCAAGGCATGGGATTCCCAGGGGTTGGGAATGGGATTGAATAACTACTCGTACAACTATTACTATTAAACAAATTATTACTGTCCTCGGTTGAAGGGCACGTACGTAAAACCTACGTACAGTTATACTTACTACTGTCCTCGGATTGAAGGGCATGTACGTAAAGCCTACGTACACGATCTTAAGACCATCACCTCTATCAAAGGAAGTCCCTCAATTATCGACTTAATCGCCGAGGCCTAGGGCGAGCGGGTCATTAGTTAATAGCGCTATTAGGTTTAACAAACCTCACACCGTGCCAGTCGGACGGGCGTGTACTAATGGACTATGGGCAAAGGGTCAATGCTGATAGACATTGACTTAGGGCACCTCTTACATTTTCATAGCAGTCGATACGCATGGTCTTGTAATACATGGGAAGCCCCCATTAATCATCGCACGAAATGCCTGGATTGGCCGCGATAAGGATTAATGTCACACCCCCAAAATCCACCTTGCGGAGTACCACCGCTTGGAGGCGTGACATGACCAGGATCGAGCCACCAATCATATTGAACAACATAATTAAGTAAATAAAACCAAACACAATACGATTGGTGACCAAAAGGAAGTAAACCGATTTTAGGTTAACAGCGGAAGCATAAAACGTAAGTTCAAAAGCATAAGTCCATAGTTTATAAGTTAAAGTTCAAACATAAGTTCCGTAGGTTTATAAAGTTCAGTTATTAAGTATGGGATATAACAACCCATATTCCACAACAACCTTCTCCTCGTGCAAGCTCCCAAAAGCATCTAGCGACCTGTAAGGCATGTAACAACTAGTCAACAACAAAGTTGAGTGAGTTCACGTTTGGTTGTTTAGTTTTAAGTGTTTCTGAAAACGTGGTTTGACTTTCGTTGGCTTATTTGCCGTGGGGGTTACCCCGTAGTTGAAAGTACATTTAACCAATTCCCTTTTTCTTTACCCAATCCATAACCATGATCAGTGGGGGTTTTCCCCGTTTGAACTACTAGACGGAATGATATCGACTGCTACGCAAATAAGTTGTGCCCTATATCAGTGTCTATCATCACTGACAATCTGCCATAGTCCATTAGTACACGCCCGTCCGACTGGCACGGTGTGAGGTTTGTTAAACCTAATAGCGCTATTAACTAATGACCCGCTCGCCATTGGCCTCGGCGATTAAGTCGATATAAATTGAGGGACTTCATGATAGAGTTTTGTCTAGCTAGTTTTAAGGTTGTTGTCCTACCCAAGGAGGACGAACGTACGTATTCTGCACCAGGAGAATTCGTAGGATTAATGATGGCATCCAATCTATGGAGGATGGCCGTACATATCCTGCCCATGGAGGATATGTAGATTTAGTTTTAATTCTTTAACCCATTCCCAAACCACCGGGAATCCCATGCCTTAGAAAGTGTGTGAACTCACCTCGGTTTGCTCGGTTAGATTCTCAATATAGTTAACAGTCAAGGTTGGTCAATCGCGTCCTAATAAGGTACGGATAACAATCAGTTTCTCATGCATAACACGTATCCTACGTACGGTTTATTTGCACATTACTTCTACCACATAACAGGCACACACTTTAACGATTTACGCCCATATATACTTCCCATCCATTCCCCACTCATAAGCAAACATACAATAATGCATATAACACATATAACATGTTAGATCATTCACAGATAGCATACTCGACATTTAGACACGCAAATCACTACTTATGTCGTTTCAGCTTTTATACTCGAAACTGGGCTGTTTTCGGGGATTTTAATAAAATAGTTAACATGTTCCAAAAATTCCCAAATTTTTACAGAATGTCTTAAACGTTCCATATTTTATTGTGTAAAAATATCGGGGTCCGGTTCATCACCAATATTTTATAAAAATTCATATTCTGGACTGAACTCAGATTTATGTATTTCTGACCACAGTCCACGAAACAATTTATTAAAAATTCATCGTAAGTCCGATTTGCGAAATTCCAGTGGGGTAATTACAAATACTTCAGTTATCATCTACAGTAAAATTTTCATGGTCCGATTTATCACAAAACTCAGGTTATGACTGAAAGTACGACACCCATTTATTGCTGTCAAAATTCAGCTTAAGTAGCTGTTACAGATTAACACTTTAAAAATAGTAAACGGAGTCCAAAAATTACGATTCCAGTGCCATTAGAACCGTATTTCATAATAACATATTTTAGATTCAAAATATCGATTTTTCGTTGAGGTTAAGACCTGTTTACAGCCAACAGAAGTGGGCTGTAAAAGTTAGACAGATTCTGATTCTTTTGTGTTTAACCTTCTAAATCGTGTTCGATCGATTCCTTTAACAAGTTTAGTGACCACAACAACATCATATACTAATATCATTCAGTAGAGCATCAGATAATCACCCAATCATCACAATCACACAAGATCTATATGATTTACACACATATTCATCCATTAACCACCTTGTTCATTACTTTAGTAAACTTTTAGACTTTGATCTTATATGTTCGTAATTTTTAACCGACGAAACTCTTATTAACCACTCTAGATACGTTCAAGAGCGAGTTTTAAGTGATATACCTCTAGCTCGGGGCTAGGGAAGAATCTTGATGAAAAATGGGTGGATAAAAGCTAACGGAAGTGGTCCTTCGTGTTCCGAGTGCACCAAAGCTCCTAATATGCAACCCTTGATGTATGTATCATGTTGGAATGTGAAGATGGAAATCGAAATGATGGATATAGGGGGGTGGGGTGTTCGGCCGAAACTAGAGCAAGAGAGGGAGAGGTGTGTTGTTGGTTGGTGTTATGTAAAAAAAATCACAATGTAAACCTTGTTACTTATAGGCAAAATTAGTGTGGATTAACCAAAGGTTAATATGCCACTTAGATATTAGACAACTTAGGTTTTAATAATCTCATAAAGTACAAGCTTGTCCCCCTTAGTTGGGGCCGGTTATGGCATGGGGGGGGGGGGGGGTTAGTTCAATCTAAACTAGGTAGTTAGGTGATTAGTTAAGGTTAAATAGGTAAGTTAAGTGTTTAACCTCGTTAGTTGTATGTTGCATCTTATGGCGGGTGTTAGGGTAATCAGGGACCCTAACTGGCTCAGAAAAATATAAATAGTGAAAGTAATAATATTTTCATGTTCCGGATAAAGTCCGGTTGTTCGGTTTGACACTGTTCCGCTAAACTGCTTAATTAATCCGCAAAGCGTCCTATATGTATATTTTTGTAACGTTTTTTTTTAATTTCTAACACTTAGGAAATTACACAGGACTATTTAGTAACTTTTCTGTACACTATTAGTATATTAACAAGTACGTGTAAGCATAACATGGATATCAGAAAGCAGTTAAGTGATTCCACACAGTCGTCAAGCACTTTAATTGTCATTAATAAATTGTACGGAATACATGGAATTTGAGGGTTGTCACATTCTCCCCCTGGTATGAGAATTTCGTCCCGAAATTTAGCGCGTGGTTACTGAGGAAGCTAGTTAAGTTGTGTTGTTTTCCAGATTTTCCTGGGGTGTCACATCATCCCCCCGTTGATTTGGAATTTCGTCCCGAAATTCTGCGGTAGCTTCAGCCTCAGTAGTGGTTGCGTTTTTGTTAAACAGTTGGGGATACTTGAGTTTCATTTGGTCTTCTCGTTCCCAGGTATACTCTGGGCCACGACGAGCATTCCAACGAACTCGAACGAGAGGTATTCTTGTGTGCTTGAGAATCTTAACATCTCGATCAGTAATCTCTACTGGTTCCTCGACGAATCGCAGCTGGTCGTCGATTGTGAGTTCCTTGAGAGGAACTATGAAGGGCTCATCTGACAGACACTTCTTCAGATTTGATACGTGGAATACGTTGTGAACTCCGCTGAGTTCTTCAGGTAGATCCAACCTGTAGGCGACTTGGCCAATTTTCTCAATGACTTTGAACGGTCCGATATAACGCGGATTGAGTTTGCCTCGTTTGCCAAAGCGGACTACACCTTTCCAAGGTGAGACCTTGAGTAGCGCTCGATCCCCAACCTGGAGCTCGAGTGGTTTTCTTCCCTTATCAGCATAGCTTTTCTGACGGTCACGAGCTGCCGCCATTCGCTGTCGTATCTGAGCAATTTTCTCGGTGGTATCTACCACATGTTCTGGGCCGGTGATTTGGCTGTCACCAACTTCTGCCCAACATAGAGGCGATCGGCATTTGCGTCCGTACAATGCCTCAAACGGAGCGGCTTGGATGCTGGTGTGGTAGCTGTTGTTATATGAGAACTCCACTAGCGGGAGGTGCTTTTCCCAGCCGTTACCAAAATCGATTACACATGCCCTAAGCATGTCTTCAAGGGTTTGGATGGTGCGTTCAGATTGCCCATCCGTCTGCGGGTGGTAAGCGGTGGTCATATCTAAACGTGAGCCAAAGGACTTGTGCATTGCTTGCCACAGTTCAGAAGTAAAACGTGCGTCACGATCAGATATAATAGAGATTGGCACTCCGTGCCTTGATACCACTTCCTTTAGGTAAATGTCTGCAAGAGTAGAGAACTTGTCCGTTTCTTTGATAGCCAGAAAATGTGCAGACTTGGTTAGTCGATCTACGATCACCCAAATGGTATCGTTTCCGCGTTGAGATCTGGGCAGGCCAGTAACAAAATCCATGGAGATTTGCTCCCATTTCCATTTCGGGATCTCCGGTTGTTGAAGTAGGCCTGATGGTTTCTGATATTCAGACTTGACTCTCGCACAAGTCAAGCACTTACTGACGTAGGTTGCTATGTGGGCTTTCATGCCAGGCCACCAATACGTAGTCTTGAGGTCGTGGTACATTTTGTCTGAACCAGGGTGTACAGAATAACGAGACTTATGTGCTTCATCCATCACAAGCTCGCGTAAGTTGCCATAAAATGGAACCCAGATGCGTCCGTTAACATAGTAGGCACCGTCTCCCTTTTGTTCTAGCCGCTGCCTCGATCCTCGTAGGGACTCAGCCCTGATGTTTTCTGCTTTCAATGCTTCGACCTGGGCATCTCGAATCTGAGCCGGAAGGTTAGACTGGATGGTAAGCTGTAATGCTCGTACACGCTTAGGTAAAGTATCCTTTCGACTGAGGGCGTCAGCCACAACATTGGCCTTGCCCGGATGATACTTGATAGCGCATTCGTAATCATTCAAGAGTTCGACCCATCGGCGTTGTCGCATGTTTAACTCTTTTTGCTTGAAGATATGCTCGAGACTCCTGTGGTCGGTGTAAATGGTGCACTTTGTACCGTACAGGTAATGTCTCCATATCTTAAGTGCGAATACAACTGCTCCCAGCTCCAGATCGTGAGTAGTGTAGTTTCTTTCGTGAACTTTAAGTTGGCGCGATGCGTAGGCAATGACCTTGTCACGTTGCATCAATACGCAACCAAGTCCTTGGATGGAAGCGTCGCAATAAACCACGAAATCATCGGTGCCTTCTGGCAATGAGAGGATAGGCGCGCTACAAAGTCTATCCTTTAGATGTTGAAACGCGGACTCCTGTGCATCACCCCAACGATAGATGACGCCCTTCTGAGTCAGTGAAGTGAGAGGTTGCGCAATCTTGGAGAAATCTTTTATAAACCTTCTGTAATATCCGGCCAAACCCAAGAATTGGCGGATTTCTGTTGGTGTGCGGGGTGCAGGCCAGTTCTTGATCGATTCAACCTTAGATGGATCCACATGAATTCCATCCTTGTTTACCACATGGCCTAGAAAGTGGACTTCGCGAAGCCAGAAATCACATTTCGAAAACTTGGCATACAACTGTTCTTTTCGAAGAAGTTCCAGCATAAGTCGTAGATGCTGCTCGTGTTCCTCCTGACTCTTAGAATAGATCAGGATATCATCGATGAACACAATAACGAACTTATCCAGGTAAGGCTTGCACACTCGGTTCATGAGATCCATGAAGACTGCCGGTGCATTCGTCAGCCTGAACGGCATAACCAGAAACTCGTAATGGCCGTAACGAGTTCTGAATGCTGTTTTGGAGACGTCCTCATCTCGGACTCTCAGCTGATGGTATCCCGATCTCAAATCAATCTTGGAGTAATAGCTCGACCCTTGCAACTGGTCAAACAAGTCGTCAATACGTGGAAGAGGATAACGATTCTTCACAGTCACCTTGTTAAGTTCGCGATAGTCAATACACATCCTGAAGGTACCATCTTTCTTCTTCACGAATAGTACTGGAGCTCCCCAGGGCGAAGAGCTAGGACGTATAAAACCCTTTTCCAAGAGTTCTTGTAGTTGTGTGGACAGTTCTTCGAGTTCTGATGGGGCTAGACGATATGGTGCTCGAGCTACTGGCGCTGCTCCAGGAGCTAGCTCGATTTGAAACTCAACTTGGCGATGAGGAGGAAGACCAGGTAATTCCTCAGGAAATACCTCGGGAAATTCGCGCACAATAGGGATGTCTTCAATTCTCTTCTCTTCCGTGGATGTGTCAGTAACGAGTGCTAAAATGGCAGTGTGGCCCTTTCGCAAACACTTCTGGGCCTTAAGGAAAGAGATGATGCCTTCGACAGCACCACTCTTGTCGCCACGAATCACGAGGGGTTCTTTATCAGAACGAGGAATGCGGATGATTTTCTCCTTGCAAACAATCTCGGCTTGATGATGAGATAACCAATCCATCCCAATAACGACGTCGAAACTACCAAGTGTGATAGGAACAAGATCGATAGGGAAAGTCTGACCAGCTAAGACGAGGTTACAACCTTTAACTACGTGTGTGGCTTCAAGACTTTTACCGTTAGCTAGTTCTACCGTGTGTTTGGTGTTCAGGAGTGTTGGGGTGCGCTTAAGAATTTGGCTAACTTTCACGGACACATAACTAGTATCGGCACCCGAATCGAATAAAACAGTAACGAAGAAGTCGTCAAGAAGAAACTTACCCATCACAACGTTGGGATCGTTCCTTGCTTCTCCCTGACCAATCATGAACACACGACCCCTTGCCCCGTTGCCATTGTTGTCTCCCCCATTTCCGCCTCCATTGTTGTTCCCATTGTGGTTCCCATTTCCTTGGTTATTGTTCTGGTTTTGGTTTAGCTGGGGGCAGTTCCTCTTAAAGTGGCCTTCAGCGCCACACTGAAAGCATCCTTTATTTCCCTGCTGATGCTGTTGCTGGTGGTTCTGTGGGGCTTGTTGTTGTTGTTGGCGATTCTGATTTGCAGGACGTGGGCTCCTGCAATCTTTGGCTTCATGGCCCAGCCTGTGACATCTCTGACATCGACCTTTGTTGCACTGCCCGCTGTGATGCTTGTTGCACCGGTTGCACTTGGGGTGGTTTCCTCGGTATCCACCCTGTCCTTGATTACCAGAAGATTGCTGACCGGGACTCTGGTAGTCATCACTCTTTCGCTGTTGGGACTGAACTGAAGTAGACCCCCTTCCGGAGTTCCCATCCCATTTTCGCTTGTTGTCGGTAGGTGCATCAGAAGTAGCTGTGGCACTGATACGTTTGGGTAGCCTGTTTTGCTCCACCGCCTGGTCGGTGAGACGATGAGCCAACTTGATAATTTGCTGAATGGTACCCAGGTTGGCTGAAGTTACGTGACTTTGAATCGCTGGTGCAAGGCCCTTGAGGTAAAGCTCAATACGTTTGATGGGAGGGTCCACCATAGTTGGGCACAGGATGGCCAGTTCATTCGACCTCTTGGTATACGCCTCAATCTCAGATCCTGTCATCTTCAGATTGTAAAATTCCACTTCTAGCTTGTGGATGTCATCCCGACTACAGTACTCCTCTTTGATCAGCTCTTTGAACCCATTCCAGGGTGTGGCATTAGCAACTGCCAGCCCTAGTAGTTGAACCTGTGCCTTCCACCAGGTTAACGCAGCTCCTTCAAGTGTTCCGGTAGCATATTTCACCCTACGGTCTTCGGGGCATTCGCACATCTCGAAAACTGTCTCAAGCTTTTCAAACCAGTGAAGAAGGCCCACTGCTCCTTCGGTGCCACTGAAAGTGGTAGGTCGACAGTCCATGAACGTCTTGAACGTGCACACAGGAGGTTGAGCATGTTGACCTGTTGCGCGAGAATACAAGACAAGATTAAGCACGAGGGTTGGTTTGCGAAGGTAGGATCTAAATGTCCTAAGGTGAGTTGGTATGGCAGGTTATACCTCCTGCAGGGTTAGCTGCGAGTGCCTCCGCAACTCGTTCGTTAATCAAAGCCATCAACTGGGCTTGAGTGAGGTTGATACGTCCTTCGCGTCCGCTCATGATCTTCATAATGAAGCAACGTAAGTGAGGAAAGTGTCGCGAAAGTGTGTAAGTGTGTGGGACGACATTAGAGAGTAAGCACACAAGGTTCAAATAGCAATTATCACATTATCTAATGCACAGTGAGAACTATCTAACCGACAATATATCATAAATCGTACCACTTATGGTGTCGAGTCTTGCACGTGGAGCGAAGCGTCGTTGTGGATCGTTGAGCACTGTACAGGTTATAGTCTGGTTTTAATGAAAACTTTTCCCTTATTAAAACCAAGTTCTCTATAACCAATGGCTCTGATACCAATCTGTCACACCCCCAAAATCCACCTTGCGGAGTACCACCGTTTGGAGGCGTGACATGACCAGGATCGAGCCACCAATCATATTGAACAACATAATTAAGTAAATAAAACCAAACACAATACGATTGGTGACCAAAAGGAAGTAAACCGATTTTAGGTTAACAGCGGAAGCATAAAACGTAAGTTCAAAAGCATAAGTCCATAGTTTATAAGTTAAAGTTCAAACATAAGTTCCGTAGGTTTATAAAGTTCAGTTATTAAGTATGGGATATAACAACCCATATTCCACAACAACCTTCTCCTCGTGCAAGCTCCCAAAAGCATCTAGCGACCTGTAAGGCATGTAACAACTAGTCAACAACAAAGTTGAGTGAGTTCACGTTTGGTTGTTTAGTTTTAAGTGTTTCTGAAAACGTGGTTTGACTTTCGTTGGCTTATTTGCCGTGGGGGTTACCCCGTAGTTGAAAGTACATTTAACCAATTCCCTTTTTCTTTACCCAATCCATAACCATGATCAGTGGGGGTTTTCCCCGTTTGAACTACTAGACGGAATGATATCGACTGCTACGCAAATAAGTTGTGCCCTATATCAGTGTCTATCATCACTGACAATCTGCCATAGTCCATTAGTACACGCCCGTCCGACTGGCACGGTGTGAGGTTTGTTAAACCTAATAGCGCTATTAACTAATGACCCGCTCGCCATTGGCCTCGGCGATTAAGTCGATATAAATTGAGGGACTTCATGATAGAGTTTTGTCTAGCTAGTTTTAAGGTTGTTGTCCTACCCAAGGAGGACGAACGTACGTATTCTGCACCAGGAGAATTCGTAGGATTAATGATGGCATCCAATCTATGGAGGATGGCCGTACATATCCTGCCCATGGAGGATATGTAGATTTAGTTTTAATTCTTTAACCCATTCCCAAACCACCGGGAATCCCATGCCTTAGAAAGTGTGTGAACTCACCTCGGTTTGCTCGGTTAGATTCTCAATATAGTTAACAGTCAAGGTTGGTCAATCGCGTCCTAATAAGGTACGGATAACAATCAGTTTCTCATGCATAACACGTATCCTACGTACGGTTTATTTGCACATTACTTCTACCACATAACAGGCACACACTTTAACGATTTACGCCCATATATACTTCCCATCCATTCCCCACTCATAAGCAAACATACAATAATGCATATAACACATATAACATGCTAGATCATTCACAGATAGCATACTCGACATTTAGACACGCAAATCACTACTTATGTCGTTTCAGCTTTTATACTCGAAACTGGGCTGTTTTCGGGGATTTTAATAAAATAGTTAACATGTTCCAAAAATTCCCAAATTTTTACAGAATGTCTTAAACGTTCCATATTTTATTGTGTAAAAATATCGGGGTCCGGTTCATCACCAATATTTTATAAAAATTCATATTCGGGACTGAACTCAGATTTATGTATTTCTGACCACAGTCCACGAAACAATTTATTAAAAATTCATCGTAAGTCCGATTTGCGAAATTCCAGTGGGGTAATTACAAATACTTCAGTTATCATCTACAGTAAAATTTTCATGGTCCGATTTATCACAAAACTCAGGTTATGACTGAAAGTACGACACCCATTTATTGCTGTCAAAATTCAGCTTAAGTAGCTGTTACAGATTAACACTTTAAAAATAGTAAACGGAGTCCAAAAATTACGATTCCGGTGCCATTAGAACCGTATTTCATAATAACATATTTTAGATTCAAAATATCGATTTTTCGTTGAGGTTAAGACCTGTTTACAGCCAACAGAAGTGGGCTGTAAAAGTTAGACAGATTCTGATTCTTTTGTGTTTAACCTTCTAAATCGTGTTCGATCGATTCCTTTAACAAGTTTAGTGACCACAACAACATCATATACTAATATCATTCAGTAGAGCATCAGATAATCACCCAATCATCACAATCACACAAGATCTATATGATTTACACACATATTCATCCATTAACCACCTTGTTCATTACTTTAGTAAACTTTTAGACTTTGATCTTATATGTTCGTAATTTTTAACCGACGAAACTCTTATTAACCACTCTAGATACGTTCAAGAGCGAGTTTTAAGTGATATACCTCTAGCTCGGGGCTAGGGAAGAATCTTGATGAAAAATGGGTGGATAAAAGCTAACGGAAGTGGTCCTTCGTGTTCCGAGTGCACCAAAGCTCCTAATATGCAACCCTTGATGTATGTATGATGTTGGAATGTGAAGATGGAAATCGAAATGATGGATATAGGGGGGTGGGGTGTTCGGCCGAAACTAGAGCAAGAGAGGGAGAGGTGTGTTGTTGGTTGGTGTTATGTAAAAAAAATCACAATGTAAACCTTGTTACTTATAGGCAAAATTAGTGTGGATTAACCAAAGGTTAATATGCCACTTAGATATTAGACAACTTAGGTTTTAATAATCTCATAAAGTACAAGCTTGTCCCCCTTAGTTGGGGCCGGTTATGGCATGGGGGGGGGGGTTAGTTCAATCTAAACTAGGTAGTTAGGTGATTAGTTAAGGTTAAATAGGTAAGTTAAGTGTTTAACCTCGTTAGTTGTATGTTGCATGTTATGGCGGGTGTTAGGGTAATCAGGGACCCTAACTGGCTCAGAAAAATATAAATAGTGAAAGTAATAATATTTTCATGTTCCGGATAAAGTCCGGTTGTTCGGTTTGACACTGTTCCGCTAAACTGCTTAATTAATCCGCAAAGCGTCCTATATGTATATTTTTGTAACGTTTTTTTTTAATTTCTAACACTTAGGAAATTACACAGGACTATTTAGTAACTTTTCTGTACACTATTAGTATATTAACAAGTACGTGTAAGCATAACATGGATATCAGAAAGCAGTTAAGTGATTCCACACAGTCGTCAAGCACTTTAATTGTCATTAATAAATTGTACGGAATACATGGAATTTGAGGGTTGTCACAATTAATGTGATATATGGTTTACAAAACGAACATACGATTTATGAAATGAATACTATAACCAAACAACCAACTGTGACCTCGCTCAACTTTGTTGTTGATTCGTTGCTACATGCCTTGCAGGTCATTAGGTACCCATGGAGCTTGCACAGGGAGGAACGGTCGTTGTGGGACATGGCAATGTGTGCCATGCTTTAAACATTACTTTATTTCATATTTAATACTTGCTATGGGTTTTACAAATTATGCTTCCGCTAATCACTAACTATGCTTTGGGTTTTTGAACACCTTTAATATTTTTTGGTTGAAATATGTTTGCTTATATGCTTGTTCAATATGATTGGTGGCTTGATCCTGGTCAGTCACGCCTCAAAGCGGTGATACTCCGCGTGTGGATTTTAGGGGTGTGACAAATTGGTATCGGAGCCATTGGTTATAGAGAACTTGGTTTTAATAAGGGAAAATGATTTTTGTTAAAACCAGACTATAACCTGTACAGTGCTCTACGATCCACAACGACGCTTCACTCCATGTGCAAGGCTCGACATTCTAGGTAATATGGTTTATGTTTGATTGCCTACTTGCTAGAATTACATAGAACTTTGCTCATGGTATGCTTAGATAAACGTAACAACTGTTGATTGAAACACTTATGTGCTTACTCTCTTCTGTCATCGCACTTTTGCGAACCTCTCTCACTCATGTTCACTTTGATATCAAGATCATGAGTGGACGCGTTAACCTAACTCAAGCCTAGTTGGCGGCTTTGATCACTGAACAAGTTACTTGTAACACCTGTGCCTCCACGGCCATCAAACAAATACCGAACCAATGAAATATAATATTTCATACTTGGGATTTGTAAAAAAAGATGTGTATCATTTGCACATATCAATTTTTTTGATCAATTCCAAACTCTAATTCGCTTTCTGGAAGGTTATACGCGCACCGATGCGTACATATAACCAGTTTAATGCAACGAACACTCCGGAATAGTGAAATAGGCTTAACATACCTTAAATAACCTTTACATAACTTAGAAATAAGTTTTGAAGGCTTTGGTTTGGCAAAATCAAGTTAAATCGCTTACAGGGACTAAAGTTGACAAACTGCGAAAGTATGCCAATTTGAACTGTAACGGACATTCCGGAACATGACCATAAGTTAAACATACCATAAATATCCTTTACATAGCTTAGAAATAGGCTTTGAGGGGTTCGGTGTGCTAAAATAAACTTTTGGGTCATTCAGGGACTAAAAGTGTCAAAAAGTGCACAAGTTTGCACTTTCGCGCATAACTTACGTTCTGAATACATACGGACATCCAAAAATTTATGTAAGCATGACTATATTATGATTTAGTGTTTGGCTTGCCAAAAAAATCCATTCGTCGCGTCATTTGGATCGTTTTTCGCGCTTATGCGCATTCCGTCGTAATTAAGCGAACATCGCGTTCGTACGACCAAACGAACTGACATCAGACATATTTTTGAACATGTTTCATGTCCACAATGTTTAGGCATCATTTTAGGGCCTTAAAGTTGGCTTTACGGGCCTTAGAAGTGTCGGAAATGGGCTTAAACACGTGCAGGGACTGAAACTGTCATTTCTGAAACTTTGTTCTGATCTGTGACTGCTAGGCGGCCCGCCTCAGTTCCTGAGCATCCTCAGGCGGCCCGCGAGGCACCTTCTGACCAGATTAAATGAATTTAACAGCAGATTGCAGCTGTTTGATCCTCACCCACACATTCTAAATTGCTTAGTCAGATGATAAGGACCATTTTTAGGCACCACAACTTGCCAACACTTGTACGGTTACGATTAAGGCACGTTTTCCATGAAACGATCCTAACGGTTACCCGAAAACTATAAATACCCCATCACCCCAATGCAAAACTTACAAGAACTTTGATTTGAGAAACTCTAAGTTGAAACTATTGTTTCATACCTGAGATTTTTGAATCGAGGTTAGCATTCGGGGACCCTTCGTAAGTATTCTTTCGTTCTTTTCCTTATTTTATTGCTTTTCGAGTCAGAAAGTCAAACTTTGTTTGACTTTCAGCGTTGACCAGTAATGGTCAATGCGAAGTTCGTTTGAACTTCGCAACGTGAGTGTAATCACGTTGGTTATAGTCCCTTGGGACTATGCCCACTGATTACCACGTTGTCTAGGGTCGTAGGGTAGGCGATCTAATAAATCGCCTATACCTTCGAACCCAACCTAGTTTGGTCGATCATTAGGATCCGACCAAATACATTAGGTGACCATAGTAGGTAGGGAATAACCTCCGAGGTTATACCCTATGGTCACATCGTTTGAGTAGTTGTATGATAGGTAGTTTATATGCCTTAGGTAAATTACCAGAATACCCTTTTCATGTATAATTGGTAATTAAGCATATGTAACCTAAACCTTTGTCACATAACTGATTATGTAACATGTTTAGGCATATAACACTTGTCATAGGGCTAGTTAGGCGGTCCGAACGCGTTTCACGCGCACGACGCGTTAAAGTAGCATAAGCTACCTTAATGGGTCGTGATGGGTCGAAAGCACTTAGGTTTGGTTTCATTGTAGTATGTAGGCCTTGCTAAACCATATCATATGAGTTCCAACACTCATTTGGTTTACCAAGCCTCATCCTATCCGATCTCCCGATTTAAGTCCGGTTTATTTATATAGTTTTAGATTTCCGACTGATTCCGTGCTCCCTCTAGCTTTGTTTGGTTGTTGTTCAAGACCTCCAAGCATTATCAGGCGAGTACATTATTCCCCTATTTTACTGCTTTCAATTGTTTTGGGGTGACTCATATGTGCTAAATGTTTTCGATGTTATAACGATGGTTTCAAAAACGATTAAGATGATTTATACAAAACTAATAACGATTTCGATAAAGTGAACAAACTTGTTGGTTGTAGTTACATAACAAATGACATTCATTAGCAATGATCAAGCCGACCAGTATTAGGTTATGGTACCATAGGATCTGACAAGTCCCGTTATTTACTACACCCGTAGTTATGTGTGGGTGTTGTGGGTAGCGACTGAATCTGTAATTATTAATTTACTCTTTGGTAAGGGTTTATTAATGCGAGTTGTTAATCTATCCTTTGGTAAGGGTTTATTAATGCGAATTGTTAATCTATCCTTTGGTAAGGGTTTATTAATGCGAGTCAAGAAGGTTTGAATGTTATTAGCGAGACGACCATTTAAGTAGTTTCACGACCTAAAACGAATTTAACGATTGGGTAAACGATTGGTTTTCACACGATGTTTTAACGATTGGGTAAACGATTGGTTTCAAAGCGATATACGATTGAGTTTTGGTTACATATTACATGATTTACATTGGGCATGAACATTACTTTGGTGGTTTGGTTTGATTAAGTGATTAAGTAACAATGCGTGTGGAATATGATACAAGCATGGTGGATACGCCGCTGGTACTTCCTATATATAAGTGTTTGTATGGTATTACATATTGTAGCGTTATTTGAATCATTTCAGTTTGAGACATAGAACATTTTATACAAGTAACATACTTTTCACAAGACATTTATTTACAAACAACTTATCTTATACAAACTCATTTTTACATGGTTATTCATTTAATCATGCATTATTCTCTTATTTATACATATCACCTGAACTTATTATTTTTCAAATGATTTACAAAGACAAAGCAAATTACAAGGTTCATGACTAAACATTTTCTTAAAACAGAAGTCATGAATCTTATTTTCACAAAACCTATGTACTCGCCAGCATTTCTTTGCTGACCTCGTTTTCACATATGTTTCAGGTATTGTTGAAAGATATCGATTGATAGGATGCATGCTCACATAGGACTGGACAAGGCCTTAGTGACTCAATAACAATGATAGACTATGTTTAAATTGTGTATTTAGATTTCCAGACAATGTAATTATTCAATGATTAATAAAACGAAACACTTTTTGGTATCCATGGTTATGAAACATTAATTCTGTTGCAACACGCCTCGATGTTTCCGCCGCGATTTGTTGTTTTACGCGGTCGAGGTGTGACATTACTGCAGCACTCGCAGCTGCCCAGGCAGGAGGTATAACCTGCCATCACCACTTACTCTAGGATCTTAAGATCCTACACTCGTAAACCGACACTTGTGCTTAATTTTGTTTACTCTTACGCACACGACAAGTCAACACGCTCAGCCACCTGTATGCACATTCAAGACGTTCATGGACTGTCGTCCTAGTACATTTAGTGGCACTGAAGGGGCCGTTGGACTCCTCCATTGGTTTGAAAAGCTCGAATCGGTCTTCGAAATGTGTGAATGCCCTGAGGCTCACAGGGTGAAGTACGCCACTGGTACTCTCGAAGGCACTGCACTAACTTGGTGGAACGCGCAAGTTCAGATGCTGGGGCTGGCGGCTGCTAATGCCACCCCATGAAATGATTTTAAGGAACTGATCAAACGTGAATATTGTAGTCGTGATGACATCCACAAGCTGGAAGTGGAGTTCTTTAACCCGAAGATGACGGGGTCAGAGATAGAAGCGTACACGAAACGATCCAACGAACTGGCAGTGTTATGTCGAACTATGGTGGATCCTCCCATCAAACGCATTGAGCTGTACCTCAAAGGATTAGTACCAGAGATTCAAAGTCATGTGACTTCTGCTAACCTTGCTACTATTCAAGATGTTACTCGTCTTGCTCATCGTCTCACAGACCAGGCAGTGGAACAGAACAAGCTGCCTAAACGTATTGGTGCTACTACTACTACTACTACTACTACTACTACTACTACTACTACTACTACTTCTGCTATTCCCAGTGACAACAAGAGAAAATGGGATGGAACCTCCAGCAAGGGGCCGACTTCGGTTCAGTCCCAGGCACAGCAGCGAAAGATCGATGACTACCAGAGTCCTGGTCAGCAATCTTCTGGTAGTCAAGGGCAGGGTGGATATCGAGGAAACCACCAAAAGTGCAACACATGCAACAGGCACCACAGTGGTCAGTGCAACAGGGGTCGTTGCCAGAGGTGTCTCAAGATGGGTCATGAAGCTAAGGATTGTAGGAGCTCGCGACCTGCGAATCAGAACCAACAACAACAACCAACAGCTCCACAGAACCAGCAGCGACAGCGAGGAAACATGGGATGCTTTCAGTGGGGTGCTGAAGGCCACTTTAAGCGGAACTGCCCTCAGCTAAACCAGAATCCGAACAACAACAACAACAACAATAATCAGGACAACGGGAATAACAACGGGGGTAATAATGACGGCAATGGTGCTAGGGGTCGAGTGTTCGTGATTGGTCAGGATGATGCTAGGAATGACCCCAACGTTGTGATGGTTTCGACATCGTTATTGGTATGGATTGGCTACCTCAACATCGAGCCGAGATTCTTTGCAAAGAAAAGATCGTCCGCATTCCTCGTGCTGGTTAAGAACCTTTAGTAATTTCAGATCGAGCTAGCTCCTGGAGCAGCAACCATAGCTCGAGCACCTTATCGCTTAGCTCCAACCGAACTGGGAAGAACTGTCCAAGCAATAGCAAGAACTCTTGGATAAGGGTTTCATTCGTCCTAGCTCTTCGCCTTGGGGAGCTCACGTGTTGTTTGTGAAGAAGAAAGACGGTACCTTCAGGATGTGCATAGATTACCGCGAACTAAACAAGGTGACCGTAAAGAATCGCTATCCTCTTCCATGCATTGATGACTTGTTCGACCAGCTGCAAGGGGTCGAGCTACTATTCAAAGATTGATCTGAGGTCAGGCTACCATCAACTGAGAGTCCGGGATGAGGACGTCTCCAAAACAGCATTCAGAACTCGCTACGGCCACTACGAGTTTCTAGTCATGCCATTTGGGTTAACAAACGCGCCTGCAGTCTTCATGGACTTGATGAATCGAGTGTGCAAGCCGTACCTAGACAAGTTCGTTATTGTTTTCATCGACGACATCCTGATTTATTCGAAGAGTTAGGAGGAACACGAGCATCATTTACGACTTATTTTGGAACTCCTTCGAACGGAACAGCTGTACGCCAAGTTTTCAAAATGCGACTTCTGGCTTCGTGAAGTCCACTTCCTAGGCCACGTGGTAAACAAGGACGGGATTCATGTTGATCCATCCAAGGTAGATTCGATCAAGAACTGGCCTGCACCTCGCACACCAACCAAAATACGCCAATTCTTGAGTTTGGCGGGTTATTACAGACGGTTCATCAAAGACTTCTCAAAGATTGCACAGCCGCTTACACTACTGACACAGAAAGGTGTTGCTTACCGTTGGGGTAATACACAGGAAACAGCGTTTCAGCACTTAAAGGATAGACTTTGTAGCGCACCTATCCTCTCATTGCCTGAAGGCATGGACGATTTTGTAGTCTACTGCGACGCATCTATCCAAGGTCTTGGATGTGTGTTGATGCAACGGGATAAAGTCATTGCTTATGCTTCGCGCCAACTTAAGATTCACGAACGGAATTACACTACACATGATTTAGAGCTGGGAACTGTTGTTTTGCGCTCAAGATATGGCGACATTACCTGTACGGTACCAAGTGCACCACCTACACCAATCACAGGAGTCTCGAACATATCTTCAAGCAGAAAGAGTTGAACATGCGACAACGTCGATGGGTCGAACTGTTGAACGATTACGAATGTGCTATAAAGTACCATCCGGGCAAAGCCAATGTGGTGGGCGACGCCCTCAGTCGAAAGGATACTACACCTAGGCGTGTACGAGCATTGCAACTCACTATTCAGTCTGGTCTTCCTGCACAGATATGAGATGCTCAGGTAGAAGCATTGAAACCCGAAAATGTCAGGGCTGAAGCCCTACGCGGTTCAAGGCAATGGTTGGAACAAAAGGCAGACGGCGCCTACTATGTAACGGGTCGCATCTAGGTCCCACTCTATGGTAACCTATGAGAGCTTGTGATGGATTAAGCACACAAGTCTCGCTACTTGGTACATCCTGGATCGGATAAGATGTACCACGACCTCAGAACTACATACTGGTGGCCTAGCATGAAGGCCCACATAGCAACTTACGTCAGCAAGTGTTTGACTTGTGCGAGAGTCAAAGTCGAATATCAGAAACCATCGGGCCTACTCCAACAACCAGAGATACCACAATGGAAATGGGAGCAAATTTCCATGGATTTCGTTACTGGCCTGCCTAGATCTCAACGTGGTAACGATACTATTTGGGTGATCGTGGACCGACTCACAAAATCTGCACACTTCTTGGCTATCAAGGAAACAGACAAGTTCTCTACTTTAACAGACGTTTACTTGAAGGAAGTGGTTTCGAGGCACGGGGTGCCAACCTCTATTATTTCTGATCGTGATGCACGTTTCACTTCAGAACTTTGGCAAGCGATGCACAAATCCTTCGGCTCACGATTAGACATGAGCACAGCTTATCACCCGCAAACGGATGGGCAGTCTGAACGCACCATCCAGACTCTTAGAGACATGCTTAGGGCATGTTTGATTGACTTTCGCAACGGCTGGGAAAAGCATCTGCCACTTGTAGAATTTCCGTACAATAACAGCTACCACACCAGCATTAAAGCTGCTCCGTTTGAGGCATTGTACGGGCGTAAATGTCGGTCACCTCTTTGTTGGGCAGAGGTGGGAGATAGTCAGATCACTGGTCCAGAACTTGTGGTAGACACAACAGAACGAATTGCTCAAATACGACAATGAATGGCGGCAGCTCGTGACCGTCAGAAAAGCTACGCCGATAAGGGCAGGAAACCACTCGAGCTCCAGGTTGGGGAGCGGGTACTACTCAAAGTCTCACCCTGGAAGGGGGTGGTTCGTTTTGGTAAACGAGGCAAACTCAATCCGCGGTATGTCGGACTGTTCGAAATCATTGAAAGAATAGGCAAAGTGGCCTATAGACTGAACCTACCAGCAGAACTCAGTGCAGTTCACAACGTCTTCCACGTGTCGAATCTGAAGAAGTGTCTATCAGATGAGACCCTCATAGTTCCTTTGAAGGAGCTCACTATCGACGATCAGTTGTGATTCGTCGAGGAACCAGTTAAAATCACGGACCGGGATGTTAAGGTCCTCAAATACACCAGAATACCTCTTGTTCGAGTTCGTTGGAACTCCCGTCGTGGCCCAGAGTTCACCTGGGAACGAGAAGATCAAATGAAACTCAAATATCCCCAGTTATTCGGAAACAGTACAACCACAACTGAGGCTGAAGCTACTACAGAATTTCGGGACGAAATTCCAAATCAATGGGGGGATGATGTGACACCCCAGGAAAACCAGTAAACTACACAACTCAACTAGCTTCCTCAGTAACCACGTGCTAAATTTCAGGATGAAATTTCTTTCAAGTTGGGGATAATGTGACAACTCGAGTTTCCAAGATTTCCATTTTCGCATTTATTTCATGTTAATTGTTTAGATTGTTTGTTGACACGACTTGTTTGTTTCGCAACTGTGCACGTTTGTAATATGTTATATCGTGTTGGGATTTATCTGTTATAATTGATGTGCATGAGTGTGTTTGCTGGTATATGATTGTAGATTGGTTAATATATGTGTTGTTGTTTGAGTAATAAAATGGAGCTCATGTCAAACATCCCTCACGAAAACACCCATGGCCGAAAACACTTCAAGTGTTTTCGTCCACCGACTACCCAATGAAAACAAGAATGGGCTTCGGCCCAGTAACAAATAAATATAGGATTAGCTTTAACCTCGTGCACGAAATTGATAATTGGAAAACCCTAAACACGTCTCCTCCTCTCTCTCGTTTTCTTTGTACCCGACGGCAACCTTGTGATTTTGAAGACCCTCAAAGAACGATCAAGTTATCTTCTTGTTCATCGTGGTTAATGTTTAATCTTTACATATGATTGCTTGCTCAATATCCTTGTAATTGTCTAGTCGAAATTATTGTTTGCTGATGTTAAGTAAATCTATATTCGATCGATTGTTGATATGTTGGTTAATGATACTGTCATATGTGATCTGGATTAACAATAGGGTATGTGTATATATTAAAAAAGACATAACGTGATGATCTCGACATTATAGTGTTTATTGGATTATGATTAGTGAATGCTTTATGTCTTGGTAGAATTTAATTATTGCCTATTGTTTTGGGAATTGTAGGCATGTTAGATGTTTAGAAAATGCAGCCATTTGGATAACCCTCACCTCATGATGTCGGCCACTGTAATCATAATTGCATGTGATTGTGTCAAAAGTCCAATAGAATAAATAGGAAGTCAGTGATATAATATAGATTTTCGGCCATATAATTGAATAGTGGTTCTTGATGATTAAGAAGGATTAAAATAAAATAGTGAAGACATGTGTTATGATGGGCTGTGAACTTATATGTGGTTTGTTTAGATGATAATGAGTATCATATGGTTGCACATATTTCATTATTTTGGGCCGTACATGCTACAAGTGACACAGATCCAGCATACATGGCTGGACTCGTATTAGTTGGGCCGCTACCTAAATAAGGCCGCACATATATTTGTTAGGTAACATGGGTATTGGGCCACACACCTCTGGTTAGTAATGGGCTGCGTAACAGATCACAAGAATACGGGTGGGGCTTGAAATCAATGGGGTGCGCCTTACATTGTTGGGTCGCACAATTGCCACGAGCACCGTAAAGGGCTGCCAAATGGTTGAAGTTTAATCAACATGTAATACGAAACTGATTGTGACCCAAATGCTTGTTGTGTATTATGTGAATTTGCATGATTTCTTAAGTGTATACCGAACGGTTAATAGGTGACATTTAGAGATACGAACTTGTGATGTGGATATACTTATGGCTCGAACACTAGATGTAACATGAAGGATGATATGTGCCATACTCGCTAATAACTTGTGAAACGTGTATGATGAATACGTGATTTATGTGTGTATGAAACTGACTGTCTTTGGTAAACACGGTAGGGTATGGTTGGTCAACTTGGAAAGGGTAACATACTTTAGCATACCGAGCAAACCAAGGTGAGTTCACACTAGCCAAGGCATGGGATTCCCAGGGGTTGGGAATTGGATTGAATAACTACTCATACAACTATTACTATTAAACAAATTATTACTGTCCTCGGTTGAAGGGCACGTACGTAAAACCTACGTACAGTTATACTTACTACTGTCCTCGGATTGAAGGGCACGTACGTAAAGCCTACGTACACGATCTTAAGACCATCACCTCTATCAAAGGAAGTCCCTCAATTATTGACTTAATCGTCGAGGCCTAGGGCGAGCGGGTCATTAGTTAATAGCGCTATTAGGTTTAACAAACCTCACACCGTGCCAGTCGGACGGGCGTGTACTAATGGACTATGGGCAAAGGGTCAATGCTGATAGACATTGACTTAGGGCACCTCTTACATTTTCGTAGCAGTCGATACGCGTGGTCTTGTAATACATGGGAAGCCCCCACTAATCATCGCACGAAATGCCTGGATTGGCCGCGATAAGGATTAATGCGATATATGGTTTACAAAACGAACATACGATTTATGAAATGAATACTATAACCAAACAACCAACTGTGAACTCGCTCAACTTTGTTGTTGATTCGTTGCTACATGCCTTGCAGGTCATTAGGTACCCATGGAGCTTGCACAGGGAGGAACGGTCGTTGTGGGACATGGCAGTGTGTGCCATGCTTTAAACATTACTTTATTTCATATTTAATACTTGCTATGGGTTTTACAAATTATGCTTCCGCTAAACACTAACTATGCTTTGGGTTTTTGAACACCTTTCATATTTTTTGGTTGAAATATGTTTGCTTATATGCTTGTTCAATATGATTGGTGGCTTGATCCTGGTCAGTCACGCCTCAAAGCGGTGATACTCCGCGTGTGGATTTTGGGGGTGTGACATTTATATTGACTTTAAGCTTAATCCAGTACATAATACGTGCACCATATTTGGTAAGAGTTTGGGGCGGTTACCCCTTTTGGCCGATATGGGCTTAAGCCCCAAGCACTTGGGCTGCCATAATCACATGTCATGTCTGCCACATAGTGGCGGTTTGGGCTTCTAGTTTGCGGGTTTGCGATGCGACCCGTTAAAACAATCGTTTATTCAGAACACAAGGGTGTGGCCCAATCATATTTTCAATCCAAAGATTTGCCCACTACACATTACTCACTACGTTATAACGTAACACGTTTATCAAGGTCGCGGGTGTTGAACAGATTTGTTAAAAAATAACAAGGAAGGAAATAATAAAAGGAATCAGAATCACAAGACCGAAGGCACTAACCTTAAAGTTCGGGTTGTCACAAATTTTGTCGCTCCACTCCCCGACGTTTCCGCCGTGGTTTGTTGTTTTACGCGATCGGGGTGTGACAGAAGAGTTGGTATCAGAGCCAATGGTTATAGGGAATTAGGTTATTAGTAATGCTTTGACCTAGACTATAACTTTCTAGGACCCTAACACAAGTTTTCTTGTGTTTAGTGTTGGACCCAGTATGGCCTAAACAACTTCTTTTCAAGTAATATGGCAATTGATTTCAGTAGATGTGAAAAAGATGTGCGGAAATGGAAATCAGACTTTCAGAAACAAGACCTACAGAATTATCAAGTTTATATCACTTTGAAACAAAATGGTTTTTTTTTTTTTTTTGGGTAAAGGGTTACCCCGGTGATTCTATATATTCACAACCAAACCAAAACAAGTAGTGTAGAGAGTCTACACTAGTTCAATCATGGGACAGGCCCCACGAAAGTAAACCAAATAACAAACCAAAACTACCAGAAAACAAAACAACCATAAACTACTAGACTAACATCTAGAGAAACCAAACATCACGAAAAAAAAACCCTACTCAGCCGCCATCATCATGACCGAGATCCCCAACAATTTCCCAATCTTCAAGCAGCTTCCGCACATTTGCAGTATTCTTTAATTTTGCTCCCATTAGCTTGTATCTCACTGTCTTTAAAATAACGTCACTAACCATCTCCGGAGGTCTCAGCTGATTTTTGAATAACCGGTTATTTCTCTCTTGCCATATAACATAAGTAGTAGCTGCCACTAGAAGCTTAGCAACATAAACCACCACCGATTTTGACCGAGCACGAGCAAGTAACCAATCCACAATTTCTCTCCATTTCGGGTTAACCGATGCCATACCCACCTTTTGCCTCACTATATGCCAAACTTGAGACGAAAACTTACATTCGAAGAAGAGATGGGGATGAGAATCGAAATCCTCATAGCACAAAAGACAACACATCATATTCATATTTTTCCTCCTTGCAATATCCCACTTCAGAATTTTGTCTTGGGTTAAAAGTTTACCTTTCATTACCAACCACATCATAAAAGCATGACGAGGAATACACTGGCCGAACCAAACTATATTGCACCAGTTAACTTCCGGCTCCTTGTATCGAACCGAGTGCCAAACATTCGAAGATGAGAAGTCGTTTAACTCATTACCATCCTTCCATAATAGAGTGTCTTGTTTTGTTGGATTTAATTGCTTCTGATCTAGAAGGATGAGCACGGGAAACAAATCTCTCCAAGCCATCGGCCATCTCCAAGAACCATTAGAATAGACATTAGCCACTGAATCATCTAGCTGAAAATCCGCATCGGTAATTGTTCTCGGAGTTAGAAAATCGCCTAACGGACCCATATCACACCAATAATCAAACCAGGCCGAAGTGTTTACTCCATTACCAACGTCCGACCAGATATGTTTTCGGATCAAAGGCCGCAACTGAATCAACTTTCTCTAAGACCAACAACAATTAGTAGGAGTTTTGCAAACCCAAAAACTCTTACCTTTTAAATGATAGCTATGAACCCACTGAACCCACAACGAATCACGCTTAGCAACGATACTCCAAATGTGAGAAGACATAAGAGCCTTATTCATATCCCCAATCCGTCTAATGCCCAAACCCCCTTCATATTTTGGAGTACAAACAGTTTTCCAAGAAACTTTAGATTTACCTTTATTAAACGAACTCTCTTGCGACCAAAGGAAGTTTCGCATTCTAGCTTCTAGCTCCTGAGTTATCCTCGCCGGAAGGATAAAAACAGACGACCAATAAATATGCATGGAAGAGAGGACAGAAATAATAAGTTGTAGTCTACCAGCAAACGAGAGCAACTTGTTCCTCCAATTGGTGATACGTTTCTCTAATCTTTCAATAAGAACACGACAATCATTATACCCAAGTCTAGAAGAAATTAGAGGCACACCCAAATATCTGACAGGCAATTTTCCTTCCACAAAAGGCATAATGTCCAGAATAGCATCTTTGACATGACTTTTAACATTGCAAAAGAAGATCGTGCTTTTCTGATTACTAGGAACTAACCCCGACATCTTTGTAAACTTAGAAAGAGAAGTCAAAATACATCTCGCCGAATTGACTTCTCCTCTTGCAAAAATGAACAAATCATCCGCAAAACAAAGATTGATAATTTGCTGTTTCTCACATTTGTTATGAAATTTAAAGGATGAATCAATACGAACCGCATTGTGAAGAATAGCCGTTAGAACTTCCATGACTAGAGTGAAAAGATAAGGAGAGATTGGGTCCCCTTGTCTTAAACCGCGGCCACCTTTAAAATAACCATGCACAGATCCATTGACACAGACCGAAAACGAAGCCGTAGAAACCAAAAGCATGATCCAATCAACCATCTTGCCGTGAAAGCCAAACCCAAGCAACACATTCTTAAGGAATCTCCAATCAACAGTGTCATACGCTTTCTGGATATCAACTTTAAACGCACACCGAGGAGGACCCATACTTCTATGGTAATTATGCATCAATTCTTGCGTGAGCATAATATTATCAGATATTCTCCTTCCCGGAACAAACGCCGATTGATTAATGCTAACAATATCATTTAGCACACCTTTCATTCTATCAGTAACAATCTTGCTTATACACTTGTATAGAACGTTACAACAAGCAATCGACCGATAATCAATAACAGTCGCAGGAGTTGTCACCTTCGGAATAAGAACGATAGTAGTGTGATTCAATTCCCGAAGAAGATTACCTGTTTCAAAAAAATCCAAAATGGCACTAGTAACATCATTACCTATAATAGGCCAAGCACTCTTAAAGAAAGCGGCTGTATAGCCATCCGGACCAGGAGCTTTGTCAATGCCAATAGAAAACATAGCTTTTTTTACCTCCTCCACAATTACATGTCGAATCATATGAGAAGCTTTTTGAGGATCAATGACTTTAGCGAATAAATCTGGAGCCGGAGAGAGAGAAATATCCCCTTGATTGCCGAAAAAATTCTGATAATGATTGACAAAAGCTTGATAAACCGCATCACCTTCATATAAATTTCCATCCGAACCTTTAATCACATCTATTCGGCTGCAATGATTTCTGATTTTAAGCGAAGAATGGAAAAAAGCAGAGTTTGAATCCCCCGCCCTTAGCCAATCAACCTTTGACTTCTGTTTCAGAAAACGTTCCTCATCCAACGAAGCTTCTAAAAACTCACGGCTAGCCTTCTTTTCAGCCACACGAAGGTCGACATTACTCGGATCTAGATCAATACGTTGCTGAATGTCATCCAGTTTCAATCGAAATCCTTCCACTTTCTTGTGGAGATTACCTTGCTTGAACAACAACGAGCGAATCGGATGCTTAAGCAATCGAAGTTTCTTCACCACTCGGAATTGATGAACTCCACTCACATTAGAATCCCAAATGTTCTTTACAATTCCCAAAAATTCTGGTTTGTAAACCAAAAAGTTTGGAAACTTGAAAGATCTCGGCTTCATTCTACCAGCTTCCGGAAAAGAAAGGATACACGGACAATGGTCGGAAATTCTGTAAGGCTTGAAAAAAGCAACAGAGTTCGGATAATCAGCAATAAACGCCGTGTTTCCCATGATTCGATCTATTTTCTTCATAAGGCCTATCCCATTTTTTGGCTTTTGACTCCAAGTATAGTGGATCCCCATACGATTGATATCAACAACCTCAATATCATCCACGCACTCTTGAAAATCACGCATACCAATAGAAACCGAAGACGAACCCATAAAATTATCTTCAATGTTCAAAGCCGTGTTAAAATCACCCATGATACACCAAGGTTTATTTCCAACCAGAACTTTGTGCAAAGACAAATTATGCCATAATTCTTTACGAGAGACATAATAATTATCAGCATAAACGAAGGAGCAAAACACCATTCTTTTATCAATTTTAAAGACAAGCTGAATATGCATAACCTGAGGAGACTGCGACAAAATCATGACATCAAAAATAGCCGGGTTCCATCCGATAATAATTCTTGTTCCTTTGTTACAACATCCCCCATTAGAACTCCACTCCCACGAGCGAAACACGGATTTACACACTTTACCCAAATTACCAACCTCCACATGAGACTCCAGAATCACACACAAGCTCAAATTAAACTCTCTAACTGCCTGACGAACCTCCTTCTGTTTGAGAGGGCGGTTCAACCCCCTAATATTCCATGAAGCGATACTAACCATTGATAACTATCGGAGAAGGAGTGCTTGCCCCTTTGCTTTTGATATTAAGAGTACCTTCCGTCAAAAAACTATCCGTTTCATTGTACACTTCTTCTACATCGTCATCAGTTTCCTCATTGCCCATACCCGAATTCTTAGTTCTGGCACCCGAATCATCATCCACTTCATTGAGAACATCAAAAGGGTTATCCGATCTATTACTGTTCGAAGTAGAAGCCTTGTTGCTACCTCCCTTTGGTTTCGGTCCGACAGGACGATATTCAAATCTGGATTTTTGCGTATTGACAGGAATTCCGACTTTTTTAGCAGCTTTTTTACCAAATACTTCCGTGTACCCATCCTGATCCACCACCTGCATCTTTTTGGTTGGTCGTTTTTTAGGAACATTCCGATTTTGCTCATCATGCAAAGACTTGATTGGTTTCATTGGTTGTTTCGGACAATTATCAATGTTGTGACCAAACACACAACGTTGTGACCAAACACACAACAAGTCGCACACCGATGTGGGCTCCATTCATACTCCACATACATCGTTTCTTTAATAAAACCCTCTCCTTCAGATTCAGGAATGGCCATAGTAATCTCCTCCCGAAAGTCTTTATCAGCCGAAATTTCAATTAAAGCTCTAGCATAGCTACTCCTACCCCATGAGTCTACACACATAGACGTAGTAAATTGATCCAGCATCTTTGGTTCACCAATAGTTGTTGCAATAAGACTAAGACCATCTTCCGTGTAGGCTGCAATAGGCACTTCATGAATTTTTACCCATAATTGTACCTTCTTAACCTCTTTCTTTTCAAGTTTAGTAGTTGGGGTCCAATTATTAAGAAACATAGGTTGCGACCGAACTATCCATGGCCCATCCTTAAGAACATTCGACATACCAGTTTCATCTTTAAATTTGAAAAAGAAAAATCCGTTGGCATTCATCATAGTTTTCTGTAATCCATATTTTTTCCAGTTTACACGCACAAAATAATCAACCACTGGAAACGCCACACGATCGCCTAGAAAGTACCCATAAAGGGTGTTAGCCAGCTTATCTTGTACCGTACGGACAGATTCCTTCGGTAACACAATATCACAACCCTCTTGTACTACGGAACTAGCCAAGGAACGAAAATTAACTTTCTGCTCTTTGTTGGCTGTCACCGATTCCGCATAAGACTTAGGTTTTGAGCTACTACTCTGAACCGAATGTAAACCCTGAAATCCATATGCATCCATATTATCCGCTGGGGTTTGATTCTCCGACGACAGAACAGGCACAGTGATCTTTTCCAATTCATTGATAACATTAAACATCTTCTGATCAGACTGAACATTCTGAATCGTACCTCTTCTAGGAAGTAACGGATTTCCATCTATATTGACCACTCTACTCGCTAATCCCTTAAAGGGTAATGGCGGCTTACCTCTATCACCAGTAGGAACATCATCCGTTTTTGACCGATCCTCCATTGAAACAGACAGCAACTCTCTCTATTAAAACGCAACCGAAGCAAGCATGCACACAAGAACGACGTAAAAACCAGAAACCAAGAAACCGAAAATCGAATTAAACCAAGAAACCAATAAACCCTAATTTAGCTTGACGACAAAACAGAAAAAGAAAAACCCTAGAATTAAACCAATCCTCTCGCTAACTAGTTCGAATCAGTTATACTGATAAATCAGTACACCGATAATCAGACTGTTATACGAAGATCATGAAGAAACACTAAGGTACGAAGAAGAACCAAAATCGCCATAGCTAGAGAGAGAATTAGGGTTATTCTAATTAAATGCCTATGAAATACTAGATCATGAAAACAAAATGGTTTACAAGGTGATTGTAAGATTATTATTTAATACAAATGAATCTTGAATTCTGTGGGTGAGAGGGCAATGGAGTTTTGTAGTGTGTGTGAATGCTAAGCTTCAAACTCAATTGTCTTCTGCTGGTTGAGCCTTCTATTTATAGAAGGCTGGGTGCATGAATAAACAATAGTTTATTCATGCAATAAGTCCTGCAAAAAGTAGCCATTTGACATATTCATTGAATCCAACGTTCAAGTTGCCTTTTTCATCATGATATCCAATAATGTCAACTTGCTTCGGTAAGTGTGGCAGGATAGAGCTGATTTCAGACAAGTGGGGTATTCATCAGAAGTTCTGATAAACGACTTCATCAGAAATTCTGGTGAACAAATCATCAGAAAATCCTGATGATCAGAATCGTCAGAAACTGATGATATTTCATCAGAAATATCATCAGATCCATCAGAAATGACCTTCTCTGATAATCCAATTCAGCTCTTGATCAACTTGTGATTCTTTGAAGTAGATGCTGTGCATTTCAGTTGTCCTATCTGATCTTCTTCTTCTTGTTGTGATCTGCAGGACTGTTATCTCTTCATAAATCCAGTTGATTGTGATTTTTTTCAATACTTACAAATATAGTTTCCTAACAGTTTCCCCCTAAGTATTGTAAGAAAATGAACTATCTCATGAACAAAAAGTTTCCAAACAGTTGGAAACACAACATTTGCAAAAATAAACCAGTTACTGATGTTTTGAAAAACGAATTACATAAAAGATGAAAATTCAAATAAACAAGTTCTTCAATTCAGCTTTACTCTCTTGTGCACATCTCCTTTCTTTAACTGCTTTTTGTAGGAGATATACTTATTGCAGCTGACATACATGTCTTTGTACCATTCTCTTGCTTGGATCCATTCTTCAATCATTTGCTCAATTTCTTTCCTGTGTCCCTCCAAGTTCTTTCCTATCTTCTGAAGATGTTCTTGTCTTTTGTTCATGGTTTTCATGATATACTTCAGAGTTTGATTTGAGTATTTGCAGATATCAACACTTCTGAACACAGCTTTGTTATTATCAATATCTCTGAAGATGACACCATAGTTGTGACTGTGAGTTTTGCTTGTTAATTCAGTGATGTCTCCAGATCTTGCATCTTCCAATATTTCTGAGGGAACTTTTGTCTTTGTTGATCTGACATACACCTTTTTGTTGTGTACATGCTCATAGTTGATGCATAGATCAAAGTCTGAAAAAGCCATTCTTTCAAACAGCAGTATTCCAGCCTTTGATATGCCATTTAACGCCCTTCTGACTTCTTAATTATTTTTCTTTTCCTTTTCATAATGATCCTTCATAAACAGAATTTCTATGGGATGCAATTGGTCATCTATTTCTTCATCAGTCACCTTTTGTTCTTCCCCATTTTTTCTCATAAGTGTGTATCTGTTTTGCACATGAGTTCCTCCAACATCATCGGTTGCAACTTTCACTTCATCCACCTTTAAAACTCTCTTTACTAGATTCTCATTCTTGGAGTGAATGCTACCTGAACCTCTTTTTATCCTTTCATCTCTTAAAGCCACTCTGACAGGAGACAGTGATCTTGGTGGTTCATCTTCTTTTGTTAAATAATAACTCACCAGATTATACTCAGGGAATATCATTACATCCCTGGCAATCTCTTTAACCATGACAGACTTAGTTTCAGAGATTTTTCTTTTAACAATCTTTGATTTTCTTGATGAATCACCTTCTTGTTCCCATTCATTCATTGTTTGCATATTCATAAATTTACTTATGGCTGAGTCATCAGACAATGTTGGCTTTGGGACAGATGCTAGCAATTTCAAATTTGTAATAACTTGAGGTTTTGCAGTTGCTAACCTTTTCAACATTTCATCTCTTGGGATACTTGGAGGTGGACCCATTGGTATGGTTCCAGCTTTGATGCTTGGTGTAGCTGATGATTGCTGTTGGGTTGACTTTGGAGCTTCTTGGTGTGAGCTTTCAGCAGGTATTTCTTTCATGAGTTCTTTGGGATCCACTTTGGCCAATCTTGCACTGTTGAATTGCATCTTCTCCATCAGTTGTTGCACTTCTCTTACCTGTTTTGAGTTGCTGGTTATGTTTTTCTGAACTTTGGTGAATTCAGTTTGAGCTTTCGTCTGAATTACAGCCCATTCTTTTGACAGCTTCTCAAGGGCATCTGTGATACTGTTATTGCTTGCCCTTAGTATGGTAACTTCCTCCAAAACTCTGTTTGTACTGCTTGACTACCTTGATTCCACCGCATTTGCAACTTGTGCCTTGATCTTTTCTATTTATGTGAGAATCATCTGGATTTCTGATGCAGAGATGTTGGATTCTGGTGCCTTTTCTTTCATCTGATGAAGAGATTTTAGTGCTTCAGTGTTTTCTTCAGTTTGTTTCTTTATTACCTCCACTGATTCTAACAAAGTCTTCATTTCAGCCCTTTGACCTTGTATTTCTGACAGCAACATATCAAGCTTTTCTTCTACTGGATTTCTTTTGCAGACTTTATAAACATTTTCCAGCACTGTTTCTAAATTCTCTTGGTTCATGGGTGTTTCAGGGATATTTGGAACAACAGTTGTTCCTTGTAACATTCCAGCTGCAAACACATTTGCTGCTGTTTTGGAAATGATAGGGTCACTTTTGGCTTTACCAGATTTTGGTGCAGCTTTAAGTTTACCAGAATCATCTCCACCAGTGATGAAAAACTCATTTTCATCCTGGATTTCCTTATGTCCTTGAACCATATCAACATATGATTCTCCATAATTTTTTGAGGTAAACAGATTACTTTTAGCCAGATTTCCTTGATCAGTTTCCTGATCTCTATCTGTTGGGATCTCATCCTCTTCCTCATTTTCTGATTCAGAGTTGAGATTAATGGAACTAGTAACCTCCTCATCAACATTAGTTGTTCTGTATTCTAACTTGTAAGAAACATTAACTGAACTTTCTGATTTTTTTTTGTGTGAGAGTCAACTAAAGCAGTGTTTAAAAGAAATGTACCAGCAATCTGAGATTCATCATGATGTATGATTTCAGTGGCTTCAATTGCAGCAACATCAAAGTGAGTTTCTTCATAATGTTGTTTTTCAGCATCTTCATACATTTCTCCATCAATATGTGATTCCGCATAATGTTCATGTACTTCTTCTTGATGAATTTCAAATTCATGATGAATTCCTGCTTCATGAATCTGTTGACTTTTAGCATGTTCTGTCTTGTTTTCTGGTGAGTTAGCTATCTCCAGAATTCTTTTTCCTCCTGCACCCTCTGTTTCTGATGGCGAGGACTTCTCATCATCTCCTTCTTCTATTGATGAAGAACAGTTCACAACTTCTCTGCTGGGCTTTTCTGTTGGAGAATCTGATTTGGTCAGAAGTTCTTCATGTTGTATTCTGTATTGTGAGTCTGGTGCAATGAGGTATAACATGCTCTCTAGAAACATAGGGATATCTTTGTCCGATTCCCATCTATGATTGGAACTCCAGGCTTTCATGGTATTTGAACTCCAAACATTTTCCAAAATTGGAATTTCTATGTTCCTTGCAGCAAATGTTTCAGAGATGAAAATAGAGATTAACCTTGGATATGGCAGATGTGAGGTTATTCTTCCATTTCTAGTGATGATTGACCTTTTGAGTAGGTTGAAAATTTCTGACCCATAATCAATTTTGAACCCAGTTATGAGTCCATACATGATTGTCAGAATAGCTTGACTGATTTGATTTGTTCCTCCTATCTTTGAGGTGAGACATTTGTTTAGCACTTCCATCATCACTTGCCAGATGGGCTGGCAATTCACTTCTTCTAATTGCTCCAATTTTGTAGATATCTTTTTTCTTGTAACCAAGCTTAATGATTAAGCTTATCAATTCTTCTCTGCTTGGTGCTTTAATATAACTATCAAGAATAGGCAATTCAAGCCATTCTCTTGCTCTTGCAGGGGTTAATGTTACAAAAACGTTTCCCCATACATGAGCAGAAACCTGATTTTCTTCAACTTCATTAAAAGTGTGAACAAATTGATGTAGTAGCCTTTCTGGTACTTCTCTTCCTTTTGTTAGTGCTCCTGAGATTGGACATTTTGTGAGATATTCTACCAGAAGTTGACATCTTACATCATACTCCGAATGCTCTGTATTCATCAGCAGATCGTTTTCCTTTATTGGTAGAAATTCTGCTTCATCAACAAAAGGTACTTCATGTTGAACAATTGGGATGTTGAGGTTTACTTCTGCCATTGTTGATCTTTGTGAATTAGGGTTTGAAATTTAGGGATTTTTTGGATTTTGAGTGGGGAACAGGGGATGTTCAGGGTTGAAGTTTTTGTGAGGAAGGTGAGTGATTTTTGAATTTCTGCTAAGTGTGTGTTATATAGGAGTGTTTCAGCAGAGGATTGTGGATGTATAAAGTTGAAGGGGTATAGAACGTGGCATGTAATGGTGGTTAAGAGATCATTAATTGTCTTTATAACCGTTAGATCATGTAACGTGTGTTTTTAGTTCAGAATGTAACCGTTGGATCGTGGGTATCAAGACGTTAATGATGGTTTATCATGTAATCGTGGTTAAGCCCTTTCAACTTATCCCTTCAATTTGTAGTTTCTTCAATCATTTCTTCACGAAAGTTTTACACTGATTTTTGATTGGAGAAAGCTATCGGTTCTATGACACCTTTTCATCATTGTGGACCCCATTAGATAAGAGGTCCAATCACCTTCCTTCGTATGCATCCAATTTTTCTTGTAAGTCAAAAGTCCCATTCTGATGATGTCATCAGAAATTCAACATAAATTCTGTTGAGAATATGTATTGCCTTTTGTTCTGTCTTCTGTTGACCTTTTAGATGTGGTCAACAGAAGTCAACAATTTTCAACAGAATTTCTTGGTTGTGTTTTCCCCCTAAACTTGTGATCCTCTTCAACAGATTTTGTAGTTTTCTCTTTGACAGAAGTTAGAGGTGTACTGTTATCCTTTTTTTTTTTTTTTTGAGATGAGAGGGAATGAGATAAGATCAAAAGACTCACATTTGTTTTTCTGGTGGCATCCATGTCTCTTGGCTTTTTCTGATATTTTCTAAAACATTTTACTATTGAAGTTTTACCAGAAAAAATTTAGATCCATTTTTAAATTACCAGATTTTGTCTCCTGTCATCAGAAACTTAGAGTTTTGTGCCAAATTTTTTATTTCTGATGATCATGTTTCTCCTTTACTTTATCCATTTCCCAAACCATAAGCCAGATAACAAAGCAATAATGGAAGCACATAATATAAACATATTTAACATGCACATTTTTTTTTTTACAAAAACAAAACAAATAAAAACCTAATCAATATCTATGCCTTCTCCGTGTTCCATCTCAAGGAGCAACAACAGGTCAGTTATCAACCCAAAGTTCTGGTTGGTGGGTACAAGCATGCTAAGACTCATGTTTTCTTGAAGTCTCACATCTGCTCTCGGATAACTTGCAGGAATACCTGCAAAGTCTAGCTGGCTCGTGATTATCTTCGTCAGAAAACGAGGATAAATCAAGAATGGCTTGCCAACCCACACGTTACTTGCAAAATCTCTAATTAGATAATAAGAGAAGTTGTAAGGTGCTTTAAGTACAAGTGCTCGTATAGGCTCCATCAATCTAAGAGATACTTCATGATGATTGATGACCTTCTTTGAGAAGCATGCACCCATTTGTGTGACCAGATATTGCCATGGCTTGATAAAGCCGTGTTTGTTGATTGCTCGTTGTTGGGTTTCCGTATGGTAATCCATTTGCCTCAAGATATCATCCTTTGAGCCCTTGAGAACATCAGGAGATCATTATCATCATCATCGAGTTGAAGAGCCGTCCTGATGCTGGCTTCATTTAACAGAATTTTTTGATTTAGCACCACACTCTCGATGGCCATCTGTTCTCTGTTCTCATACTCAGATAATGTTGCATTTTTCCAAAAGATTTGAAGAATCACTGGATGAACAGTTATATGAGTAGTGAGGGCATAGTTCAAGTTACTTCCCATGAGCATTTTAAGCACAACTTGACATCCTTCCCATTGAGGACCATCCAGATTGGTCCTCAATCTGAGATTGTGATATGGATGCAAAGTAAGTGGGAAGCATTCATCTTTGATGGTATTCATTTTGTGTGTGTGGGAGAGTATGAGGTGAAGGAGAAGATGAAGTTTTAGAGTGCCCCGTTTTTTTGTGTGTGAGGATGACAGTTTTCAGCTCAAAGTGGTGATTATATATAGTAAATTTAATATTTGCCATAAATGGTATCTGCCTACTTATAGATTTTCTTCACCGCAATCTCTGTTTATTTAATTGATTATCAGAGGACAGAAAATATAACAGAGATAGGCTTCTTCTCCACTACACTTGCATTAAATGGTTTAGGCGGCCATTTTCTGGTAATGTATCATGATTGCCTACCAATATGTCACTTCAACCTCCTTAATACTTGATGGGGTGTAATTAATGAAGGAGAGAGAAAGTTTCATATTAACGAGTTCCCTGAAATTTTCTGTTAAATGACGTTACCAGCACTAAGAATTTTTTTTTATTATTATTCATATTTAAAAAAAAAAATGCTAATGTACAAATTATGAATATGCTGTCAAGAGATATGAATAAGGATGATGATATGCAGGAATTTGTTTTAATGATCTATGATAATTTTGATTATCCAACATATTTTTCTGATGATTCACCAGAATTTCTGATGATTTATCAGGTGTTCTGATGTTGTATCAGATTTTCTGATGATTACATCAGATTTTCTGATAACTTATCAGATTTTCTGGTGATTTATCAGATATATGATTTTTCTTTGATTATCACTAGAACAATTTATCAAGCATTTTTCTGATGATAGGGTTACCTGAGAGATTTTTATCATAGAACTGACCATAACTTAGCAGATTATACGTTAAGCCTTCAATATAGGCTACTTTCTCTATGGTCAAACATCCATATCGCATGCATCCATATCCCATGATCCTCCCTTTTACTCCATTTCCAAAATTTACCATTCTACCTAGCTTTGAAACAAAGTTGCTGAGTAAGCTCCTGTCCCCAGTCATGTGCTTAGAGCTTCCTGAATCGTAGTACCAGATCTGCTGCACATGATGGTCCTGAAATGGAATGATTAGAGGGTTTTTGGTACCCAGGCATGCTTGGGTACTTTTTCTGATGGGATTCTAATCAATTTATTTTTTCTTGTTGGTTTTTCATCAGAAATTCCGTTATATGCTGAGCCATAAACAGATTTTTCATTTTTCTTTTGGATATGGTGTTGAACAAGCTTCAGTATGTCAACACACATACAAGATTTATCAGAATTTTCTAATATTTTCTCTTGTGATGGAATAAGTGGATAATTTTGAAATGATAAGTGACCTGCTTCTGGAGTTTTTACAGATTCTTGACTGCATTCACTTATGTTTGCTTTGAAGTTTGGTTTTTCAAAAGAGTATTCAGAAAAGGTTAACTTGCAAGATTCAGATTCAGATTCTAATGAAAATTTATCAGAAATCTAATGAGTTGCTTTTACAAAGACAGTGGGGTTATTTCCTTTTGATCTTATATATCCTAAACCCTCTACTTTGTTCTTTGGTGTGGACTCAATGAAATTTATAAATTCATTGGCTTGTTGAAAACCTCTTACATTAATTTCTTTTCTTTCATTTTCATAGAACTCAATTTTAGCTCTGTGATCTAAACTTTCTTCTATGAGTAATTGGTTTTCAAGAATGATTTTATTCATAGTCCTTTGCAACTCATCAGATTTTCTAATATCTGATTGATGTTTTTCTTACAGATTTAGAAAATCTGACATGAGCTTGTTTAGCTTGTGTTCAAGATCAAGATTGTCTAAATTTACCTTTTGTTCTGAAGTTTCTGGTAGACCTTCAGAAAGTGCCATGAGGCAGAAATTTGCCAATTCTTCTTCTTCATCTGTCACACCTCGACCGCGTTAAAACAACGAAACCGCGGCGGAAACGTCAGGGAGTGATGTAACAGAATTATCGTCTCACAACCATGGTAATTAAAAGTTTCGTTTTATTGATTCATTTAGTAAATTACACTGTCTTAATACCAAACAAACAAATTAAACATCGTCTATTATCATTATTAAGTCACTAAGGCCTCGTCCAGATCCTATGTGACTCATGCATCCTAGCAACCAACATCAAGCAACACCACCTGAAACATATGTAAAAATAAAGTCAGCAAAGAAATGCTGGCGAGCACATAGGTTTTATGAGAGTATCAGATTCATGGCTCGTTTATATGTTGCAATACCTCATTAGACTACAAGAGTTAAAATACAAACCTCATTTTGAAAAGTGTATTGCAACATGGTTAACCAACTCAAATCAAGTTGGTTATAGTTTATAAAATCTCGTAGCCATGATTCTTAACCCCAAAACATTTTTTTTAGTAAACAAACTCGTAAAATATCTCGTAAAACTCGTTAATAAAACTCGTATGGTTTATATCATTTCGAAAACCTCGTTATGTGACATCGTTTCAAATCGTTTCCCAAGTGAACTAAATAATGACACGCAATGTAATATGATAGAAGTACTTATATATAAGATGTACCAGCGGCGTATCTACCATGATTCTATCATTCTACACCCGTCCCATTATCTAATCACCACCCAAAACCAATCGTTTATCCAATTCGTTTATCTCGTTTAAGTCGTATCAAATCGTTTAACTCGTCCCAAAATCCTTTAACTCGTTTTAATTGTGAAACTACTTTTGGTCGTCTCGCTAATAACATTCAAACCTTCGTGACTCGACTATCTCGCTTCTCGTATTAAAAAACCACCAAAGGGTAAGTTAACAATCATCAGATTCGGTCGTTACCTACATAACCCCCACACATAACCATGGGTGTAGTCTGATAACGGGATTTGTCAGATCCTATGCTACCATAACCTAATACTGGTCAGCTTGATCAATGCTAATGAATGTCATTCGTTATGTAAATACTCCCAACAAGTTCGTTTACATTATCGAAATCGTTATTAGTTTAATATAAACCATCTTAATCGTTTTTGAAACCATCGTTTAAATATCGAAATCGTTTTAATACATATGAATCACCCCAAAACAAACGAAAACAGTAAAATAGGGGAACTATGTACTCACATTGAATAGAAGGGTATCCTTGATCTAAAGAACTTAGCGAAGCTCAGGCAAACCAAGGAAATTCAAGTAGTACCTAGTAATCAGGTCACTAGTAAATAATCGACACCTAAATCGGAAGATCAGACAGAATGAGGTCTTGTAAACCAAATGAGTGTTGGAACTCATGTGATATGGTTTAACAAAGCCTACATTCTAAATCAGAACCTAACCTAAGTGCTTTCGACCCGTTACGGCCTGTTTAGGTAGCTTACGCTACTTCAACACGTCATTCATGTAAGACGCGTTCGAGACGTTTAACTAGTCCTATGATAAGTATTATATGCCCTAATATGTTTAATTATGTTTCATAATCAGTTAAGTGACAAAAGTTTAGGTTACATATGCTTAAAATCCAATTATGCATGAAAAGGGCATTTTGGTAAATTACCTAAGGCATATAAACTACCTATCATACAACTACTTAAACTAGATGACCATAAGGTATAACCTCGGAAGGTTATTCCCTATGCAACTATGGTCACTAAACATGCTTGGTCGGATCCTAATGATCGACCAAACGGGTCGAGTTCGAAAGTCTAAGCGGTGGTTTAGACCGCTTGACTTACGACTCTAAACAAGCACTAAACTAAAAGTGACGAGCTAAGCATGTTTTAACATGCTTAACTAAGTTAGAAAACAGGTTTTGATATCAAAACAAAGTGTTTTGATACCCAAGAGTAGTTTGGTTGCAAAATACGCTTAAACACGCATTTTGACCGAAACTATGACTCATCACTACGCCTAGTCAACGTGGTAATCAGTAGGTATAGTCACTAAGGACTATAACCATTGTGATTACGCTCACGTTGCGAAGTTCAAACGAACTTCTCGTTGACCATTGACTGGTCAAAGCTGAAAGTCAAACACTTTTTGACTTTCTCGCTAGGAAAGTGATAAAAGAACGAAGGAAGCTTACAAAGGGTCCTTGCTAGGGAGAACTTGATCAATCACACTCAGGTATGAAGCAATGGCTCCAACTTAGAGTGTAATTCAGATCAAGGGTGAGTTGCAACAATGAAATGGCATGCCTATTTATACTTGTTGCAAACTTACAATATCATGACACTTGTTTGTGTGGTCTCCAAGCAAGAATCATAGCCATACAAATGTTAGGAGCTGATTAGAAGCCTTGGGGAGGTGTTAACTTGGTCCCCAAAACATGAAAATTGCGTACAAGGGCCTCAAGAATGAGCTGGGAGGCTGCTGTGAAGTTTCTGCTGAACTGGGCACTTTTTGTCACACCCCAACCACGTAAAACAACAAGACGTGGCGGAAACGTCGGGGAGTGTTGTAACAGAATCATTGTTTCATAACACATGGAAATTGAATTATTGTTTTATTAAATAAAAGAGTTACAATGTCTTGACAATCAAAGAAACATAACATAAATAACTAGTCTTGCATCTTTTATTGTCGCTAAGGCCCAAGTCCGCCTAAGTATATCTTTATAAATCCTATGCATCATATCCTGAAACACATGTGAAAATAGGTACGTCAGCATAAAAATGCCTGTGAGATACATAGGTTTTGTGAAAATAGAATTCATGACTTATGTTTAAGAAAATGTTTAGTCATGAACCTTGTAATTTGATTTGTTTTGTAAATCGTTTGAAAAGTGATAAAATCAGATGATATGTATAAATAAGAGAATAAAGTATGGTTAAATAAATAACCAAGTAAAATGAGTTTGTATAAGATAAGTTGTTTTGTAAAACAATGTCTTGTGAAAAGTATGTTATTTTGTATAAAATGTTATATGTCTTAAATTGAAATGATTCGAATAACGCTACGATATGTAATACCATACAAGCACTTATATATAGGAAGTACCAGCGGCGTATCCACCATACTTGTATCGTATTACACACGCCTCGTTACTTAAATCACTTACCCAAACCAAACCACCAGAGTAAAATGTTTACGTATAATCAAATGTAAAAATGTTTATGTGAAAACCATGTCAAATGCCTATGACTAATGTTTATGTCTAATGTAAATCATGAATTGTTTATGTAAATGTCAAAATGTTTATGTATGGTAAGTGAAATATATCAACTAAACCATATGTAAAATGCACAAAAACAAGGTATTGAAGTAAAACATAGTTTAAATCAAAGTTATGTTTTGTGAAATAAATGCATGCTATACTGATATAAACATTTATGCGGTATTGTGAAAATTCATACATCCAAGCCTTGCGACAGTCGGATAACCCTTTTAGTAAAGGTTATCATAAAATGTATTCGGATTCGGTCATTCCTTACGTCCAAACAAACCCGAGATTTCAGGAATGGGATTTGTCAAGTTCTATGGTACCACTACCTACTACCGAGCGGCATGATCGGTGTTAATGAATGTACAGTATAGTTTAAACAAACCAAATGTGATACCAAAATGTAAGCATAAAATGTAATGTAAAATAATGTACTAAGTACGCACACAATGGGCATACATAGCATAGAATGTAGTGTAAAATAATGTACTAAGTACGCACACAATGGGCATACATAGCATAGAATGTAATGTAAAATAATGTACTAAGTACGCACACAATGGGCATACATAGCATAGAATGTAATGTAAAATAATGTACTAAATACGCACACAATGGGCATACATAGCATAGAACACAATGAAATCATGTACTATAAATGTACTAATGAATATAGCAAGTATATGATGTGAAAGCAGGAAAGCATGAAAGTAACAAGTAGGCACACGTGTTCCACCCCAAAATGTTTGGAAAACAGTAAAAGAGGGGTTCTATGTACTCACCTGAGATTGCTTAGTAGTCCTTGGGTAACAACCAAACAATGCTAGAGATCACGGATATCAAACGGCACCTAATATAGGTAACTACATTAATAAACCGGACCTAATCGGAAGATCGGATAGAATGTGATTTAGACCCGACAAGTTTGAAGACTTGTTTAATATGGGTATTTCATACACATTCTGGATTTCGAGATAAAACCGATAAGGTTTGACCCGCTTCGGTTAATTTATGTAAACTAGTTATATAAACTGAACCGAACGCGTAATAAGCGTAACGGGTATCCGTAAGAGCCATATACAGGTTTCCTAAGTTAATATGCTTCAATTATGTTGTGACATCAGTAAGATGTCTTTTATTATGCCCGAAACGTATTTAAACACAACTAGGTCCCGTAGGGGTAGTTTGGTCATTTAAAAGGTTATAAAAGAGTTTAAGTATTTACCTGAGTTACATGTCTGATGTAATCAGCCAAAATACTTATTTTACTAAGTTATAATAGTAGAATATTGTATATATGTGAAATTTATCAATTATAACCAAACTATGCACCGTAGGGGCATTTTGGTAATTTCACATAAGCCGTGAAGCTCAAAACTGAAGTCTGAGTTAAACAACTTTTGCTTACTATTAAAACATTATAATTTACCTAAAATATCAGTAGGTATCAACCCTTGTATGTCTAAAATAGTTTTAGTACATACTATGCGTTAGAAACGCTTAGAAAGGCGATTAGGAGCCGTTTCCGGGTTATATACATAAAGCTGATATTTTTATTATTCCAGAAGGCTTAAAATAATTTATTTATCATTTAAGATCAGTATCAAAAGGTTTGGAGTCGTTTAGATATGTAAAACTCATTTTATAGCCCGTAAGGGCAAAACCGACAATTACCGGATTAAGCCTACGACTATAAGTTATGCTCAGCCTAAAATTAATTAAAAATCTTTAAAAATCCCAAAATAATATATTACATCACTGGGTAATAAGTTTGATATCAAAAAGTAGGCTTAGCTAGGCTATATGCTAATTACGCCGTTTAATTAACACAAAGCCTTCAATTTACGCTAATGAGCATAACTCTCAATCTACACCTCAAAATGATGTCAAACTTTGCATACAAGTTTATATATCAGTAACTAAGGTTTCTACACTTTTACATTTTCATAAATCACGTTTTAAGGTGTAAAGGGCATAATGGTCAACATATGAGCAATTAACGGAAACATGCATATTAATTGGATAACTAATGAACCAAGGTGTATAATCACAGAGGGTTATACTAGTATGTATCCTAGTCCAAGTAAAGCTCGGAGGCATTTCTAAAACATGCCTAAACGGGTCAGAACTGAAAGTCAAAGCAAAAGTCAAACTATGCGACTTTCGGTTCCGAACCGGGTCTAAACAGGAAATTGTCGGGTTGAACAGGTTTGGACATGTTTTTACACTAATTACCAAGTTATAACAATGATCAAACAGGTTGTATATGTTCTACATTGCTAATTATGCATAAATTAGAATTTAAGGATCCTGTTGACTTTTTCTTAACAAGTTTGACCCGACATTTGACCTAGTTAGAGTGGGAATCAGGGGGAACCCTTTTGAGGTTTTATTACCCACATAATTACCTACTTAAAGGTACTTTTGATTCGACTAATCATTGGACCATTAGTGATTAATCTTAAAGTCAACCGTTAATTACGACGGTTTGACTTCTAAGCTAAAACTAAGCTAAAACTTAATTAGAAAAGATTAAACATACTTACAAGTGTCTAATGGATGGTTAGGAAGTCTTGGAATCAGCTTTGGAGTTCCAGAGATGTTCAGAAGTGAGTGCAAGAATGTTAGTAACTTGGAGGCCTTATATAGTGTTTGTAAACACCATAACATGTTGACAACTAAGGCTACAAGTGACCACAATTGTCCCACAAGTGTCCCTGGGGTCTAGGAACATTTTAGGGGTCGCTCAATAGTGATAAATACCAGTGGGATCGGTCAAAAAATTGCGCAAAACAGGCTGCAGCCAGTTTTCTGTTTGTTGGGCACTGCTTGCGCACCGTAACAATTATTTGTTGTGGTGCGTAAGCCTTCATCAGGGACTAAAATGTTGGCTTTTCAATGATTTGAAAGGGCAACTGAGCTTATATTTTGCAATTGGACCCCTTCCTAATTACATACAAGGGCCAATAGACAACACGCTACTACCCTAAATAAACACACCATAAACACCACACCGGACAAAAGTAATCTAGCAAGTAAGAAATATAAACTTAAATCATACCACCTAGTGTGTTGAGTCTTGCACGTGGAGCGAAGCGTCGTTGTGGATCGTTGAGCACTGTACAGGTTATAGTCTGGTTTTAACAAAAACTTTTTCCCTTATTAAAACCAAGTTCACTATAACCAATGGCTCTGATACCAATCTGTCACACCCCCAAAATCCACCATGCGGAGTATCACCGCTTGGAGGCGTGACATGACCAGGATCAAGCCACCAATCATATTGAACAACATAGTTAAGTAAATAAAAACCCAAACACAATACGATTGGTGACCAAAAGGAAGTAAACTGATTTTGGGTTAACAGCGGAAGCATAAAACATAAGTTCAAAACATAAGTCCATGGTTCATAAGTTTAAAATCCAAAACGTAGGTTTAATAAGTTCATAAAGTTTATTCATTAAGTACGGGACATATCAGTTCGCATCCCACAACGACCACCTCCATATGCAAGCTCCATAGCATCTAATGACCTGCAAAGCATGTAGTAACGAGTCAACAACAAAGTTGTGTGAGTTCACGGTTGGTTGTCCATTTTAGAGTTGTTTCCAAAAACATAGTTTAATCTCATTCGGCTATCCAGCCGTGGGGGTTACCCCATAGTTCGAAAACGTTTATTTGTTAACCATCCCATGTCCACCTTCCCTGGCTATCCAGCCCGGCACTTTGGCCGTGGGGAGCTGCCCCAGTATTTTAAACTACCAGACTCGTTTATCATATCGACTACTAACAAAAGAAATCAATTGTGCCCTAGTGTCAGTGTTCTATCACCACCGACGTGCCATAGTCCATTAGTACACACCCGTCCAACTGGCACGGTGTGCGGTTTGTTAAACCTAATAGCGCTATTAACTAATGACCCGCTCGCCATAGCCTCGGCGATTAAGTCGATACAAAAAGGGAGGGACTTCGCTGATAGAGTTCTAGTCCAGTAAGTCTAACACGTCCCAACAGGACGAGGAATTTACATTCCTGAACACGTCTCAAGGACGAGGAATTCACATTCCTGAACGCGTCCCAAAGGACGAGGAATCCCTATTCCTGTACCCATTCCCATTCCCACCGGGAATTTACCATGCTTTGTAGAAAAGTGTGAACTCACCTCGGTTTGCTCGGTTAGATTCTCAAATATAGTTAACAGTCAAGGTCGGTCAATCACGTCCTAATAAAGTACGGATAACAATCAGTTTCTCATGCATAACACGTATCCTACGTATGGTTTATTTGCACATTACTTCGACCACATAACAGGTACACACTTTAACGATTTATGCCCATATAAACTTCCCATCCATTCCCCACTCATAAACAAACATACGATATTGCACGTAACACATATAACATGTTAGATCATTCACCGATAGCATACTCGACATTTAGACACGCAAGTCACAACTTATGTCAATTCAGCATTAATATTCAAAACCGGCTGTTTTCGGACATTTTAATAAAATAGTTAAATTATTCCAAAAATTCTCAAATTTTTACAGGAGGGCTTAAACGTTCCATATTTTATTGTGTAAAAATATCGGGGTCCGGTTCATTACTAATATTTTATAAAAATTCATATTCCGGACTGAACTCAGATTTGTGTATTTCTGACCACAGTCCACGGAGCAATTTATTAAAAATTCATCGAGTGTCCGATTTACGAAATTCCAGTGGGGTAATTACAAATGCATCGGTTTTCATCTACTGTATAAATTTCATGGTCCGATTCATCACAAAACTCAGGTTATGACTGAAAGCATGACACCCATTTATTGCTGTCAAAATTCTGCTTAAGCTGCTGTTACAAATTAACACTTTAAAAATAGTAAACGGAGTCCAAAAATTACGATTCCGGTGCCATTAGAACCGTATTTCATAATAACATATTTTAGATTCAAAATATCGGTTTTTCGTTGAGTTTAAGACCTGTTTACAGCCAACTGAAGTTGGCTGTAAAGTATGGACAGATTTCTGTTTTTAGTCTCTAGCTTACTAGTTTGTGTTCGGTTGATCCCGTTAATCATGTTTAGTGATCGTAACAACATCAAACATTAATATAATCCAGCAACACATCAGATAATCAACCAATAATCATAATCACACAAGATCTACATGCTTTACACTAATATTCATCCATTAACCACCTTGTTCATCACTTTAGTAGACTTTTAGACTTTGATCTTATATGTTCATAATTTTTAACCGACAAATCTCTTATTAACCACCCTAGACAAGATCAAGAAGGCGTTTAGAGTCACTTACTACTAGCTCGAGGCTAGGGGAGAAACTAGGCGAAAAACGAGTGGTTAAAAGCAACGTAGTGAGGTCCTTGGCAATCCGCAAGCACCGGGCTTCCTTAAGCGAACTCTAGCACCCTTGTATGTGTGTGATTTAGCAAGAACCAAACTTGAAGGTGTGGGTGGGTGTGTGTGTGTGTGTGGCCGGTTATGAGCAAGAGAGAAGAGGGCAAATTTTCTTGTGATGAAAGTGAGAGTTCTTATCCCATGGTCTTTTTTATAGTCCATGTCTTCTAGTAACCAACATGTATTGTGTCTTAAAGATATTAAGCACAATCAATAAAATAATGAAGTGTGTAAGGATGTGTCCCCTAAGGGGGGGCCGATTTGGACTAAGGGGTTGGGTTAGGATTGTGTTTTGAACCATCTAGTTAAGGTTTAGTTAGTTAAGTTGGGGGTTAATTAGTGTATGATGTGTGTTGTAATTTCTAACGGGTGTTAGGGTATTCGGGGACCCTAACTGGCTCAGAAAAGATAAACTATGTTACTGGAAATATTTTCATGTTCCGGGTAAAGTCCGGTTGTTCGGTTCGATACTGTTCCGTTAAACTGCTTAATTAATCCATAAAGCGTCCTACATATATATTTTTGTAACGTTTTTAATTTTCAACACTCAAGAAAATATAACGGACTATTTAGTGACCTTTCTGTACACTATTAGTATATTAATAAGTACATGTAAGTATAACACAGATGTCAGAAGCAGTTAAATGATTCAGGACAGTCATCAAACACTTTAATTCTCATTAATAAACTGTACGGTTGCATGTAAATTTGAGGGTTGTCACATTCTTCCCCTGTTAAGAGAATTTCGTCCCGAAATTTAGCGCGTGGTTACTGAGGAAGCTAGTTAAGTTGCGTTGTTTTCCAGATTTTCCTGGGGTGTCACATCATCCCCCCGTTGATTTGGAATTTCGTCTCGAAATTCTGCGGTAGCTTCAGCCTCTGTAGTGGTTGCGTTTTTCTTAAACAGTTGGGGATACTTGAGTTTCATTTGGTCTTCTCGTTCCCAGGTATACTCTGGGCCACGACGAGCATTCCGACGAACTCGGACCAGAGGTATCCTGGTATGCTTGAGGATCTTAACATCTCGATCCGTAATCTCTACTGGTTCCTCGACGAATCGCAGCTGGTCATCGATTGTGAGTTCCTTGAGAGGAACTATGAGGGTCTCATCTGACAGACACTTCTTCAGATTCGACACATGGAAAACATTGTGAACTCTGCTGAGTTCTTCAGGTAGATTCAACCTGTAGGCGACTTTGCCAATTTTCTCGGTGACTTCGAATGGTCCGACATAACGCGGATTGAGTTTTCCTCGTTTACCAAAGCGGACTACACCTTTCTAAGGTGAGACTTTGAGTAGCACTCGATCTCCAACCTGGAGCTCGAGTGGTTTTCTTCCCTTATCAGCATAGCTTTTCTGACGGTCACGAGCTGCCGCCATTCGCTGTCGTATCTGAGCAATTCTCTCGGTGGTATCTACCACAAGTTCTGGGCCAGTGATTTGGCTGTCACCAACTTCTGCCCAACAGAGAGGTGATCGGCATTTGCGTCCGTACAATGCCTCGAATGGAGCGGCCTGAATGCTGGTGTGGTAGCTGTTGTTATATGAGAACTCCACTAACGGGAGGTGTTTTTCCCAGCCATTGCCGAAGTCGATTACGCATGCCCTAAGCATGTCTTCCAAGGTTTGGATGGTGCGTTCAGATTGCCCATCCGTCTGTGGGTGATAAGCGGTGCTCATATCTAAACGTGAGCCAAAAGACTTGTGCATTGCTTGCCACAGTTCAGACGTAAAACGCGTGTCACGATCAGAAATGATGGAGGTTGGCACTCCGTGCCTTGATACCACTTCCTTTAGGTAAATGTCTGCAAGAGTAGAAAACTTATCCGTTTCTTTGATAGCCAGAAAATGTGCACACTTGGTCAGTCGGTCTACGATCACCCAAATGGTATCGTTTCCGCGTTGAGATCTGGGCAGACCAGTAACGAAATCCATGGAAATTTGCTCCCATTTCCATTTCGGGATCTCTGGTTGTTGAAGTAGGCCTGATGGTTTCTGATATTCAGTCTTGACTCTCGCACAAATCAAGCACTTACTGACGTAGGTTGCTATGTGGGCTTTCATGCCAGGCCACCAATACGTAGTCTTGAGGCCGTGGTACATTTTATCCGAACCAGGGTGTACCGAATAACGAGACTTGTGCGCTTCGTCCATCACAAGCTCGCGTAAGTTTCCATAAAGTGGAACCCAGATGCGCCCTGTTACATAGTAAGCACCGTCTTCCTTTTGTTCTAGCCACTGCCTCGATCCTCGTAAGGATTCAGCCCTGATGTTTTCTGCCTTCAATGCTTCAACTTGAGCATCACGAATTAGAGCGGGAAGGCTAGACTGAATGGTAAGCTGTAATGCACGTACACGCTTAGGTAAAGTATCCTTTCGACTGAGGGCGTCGGCCACCACATTGGCTTTGCCCGAATGATACTTGATAGCGCATTCGTAATCATTCAAGAGTTCGACCCATCGGCGTTGTCGCATGTTTAACTCCTTTTGCTTGAAGATATGCTCGAGACTCAGGTGATCGGTGTAAATGGTGCACTTGGTACCGTACAGGTAATGTCTCCATATCTTAAGCGCGAAAACAACTGCTCCCAGCTCCAGATCGTGAGTAGTGTAATTTCTTTCGTGAACCTTGAGTTGGCGTGATGCGTAGGCAATGACCTTGTCACGTTGCATCAATACGCAACCAAGTCCTTGGATGGAAGCGTCGCAATAAACCACAAAATCTTCTGTGCCTTCAGGCAATGAGAGGATAGGCGCGCTACAAAGTCTATCTTTCAAGTGCTGAAACGCAGATTCCTGTGCATCACCCCAGCGGTAGGGGGCACCCTTCTGAGTCAGTGAAGTGAGGGGTTGCGCAATCCTGGAGAAATCCTTTATAAACCTTCTATAATATCCTGCCAAACCCAAGAATTGGCGGATTTCTGTTGGTGTGCGGGGTGCAGGCCAATTCTTGATCGATTCAACCTTAGATGGGTCCACATGAATTCCATCCTTGTTTACCACATGGCCTAGAAAGTGGACTTCGCGAAGCCAGAAATCACATTTCGAAAACTTGGCATAGAACTGTTCTTTTCGAAGGAGTTCCAGCATAAGTCGTAGATGCTGCTTGTGTTCCTCCTGACTCTTAGAATAGATCAGGATATCGTCAATGAACACAATAACGAACTTATCCAGGTAAGGCTTGCACACTCGGTTCGTGAGATCCATGAAGACCGCTGGTGCATTCGTCAGCCCGAATGGCATAACCAGAAACTCGTAATGGCCGTAACGGGTTCTGAATGCTGTTTTGGAGACGTCCTCATCTTGGACTCTCAGCTGATGGTATCCCGATCTCAAATCAATCTTGGAGTAATAGCTCGACCCTTGCAACTGGTCGAACAAGTCGTCAATATGTGGAAGAGGATAACGATTCTTCACAGTCACCTTGTTAAGTTCACGATAGTCAATACACATCCTGAAGGTACCATCCTTCTTCTTCACGAATAACACCGGAGCTCCCCAAGGCGAAGAGCTAGGATGTATAAAACCCTTTTCCAAGAGTTCTTGTAACTGCGTGGACAGTTCTTTGAGTTCTGATGGAGCTAGACGATATGGTGCTCGAGCTACTGGTGCTGCTCCAGGAGCTAGCTCGATTTGAAACTCAACTTGACGATGGGGCGGGAGACCAGGTAATTCCTCTGGGAATACCTCGGGAAAGTCACGTACAATAGGGATGTCTTCAATTCTCTTCTCTTCCGTTGATGTGTCAGTAACGAGTGCTAGAATGGCAGTGTGGCCCTTTCGCAAACACTTCTGGGCCTTAAGGAAAGAGATAATGCCTACGACAGCACCACTCTTGTCGCCATGAATCACGAGGGGTTCTTCACCAGAACGAGGAATGCGGACGATTTTCTCCTTGCAAACAATCTCCGCTTGATGATGAGATAGCCAATCCATCCCAATAACGACGTCGAAACTACCCAGTGTGATAGGAATAAGATCGATAGGGAAGGTCTGACCAGCTAAGACGAGGTTACAACCTTTAACTACGTGTGTGGCTTCAAGACTTTTACCATTTGCTAGCTCTACCGCGTGTTTGGTGTTCAAAAGTGTTGGGGTGCGCTTAAGCATTTGACTAACTTTTAAGGATACGTAATCTAGTATCGGCACCCGAATCAAACAAAACAGTAACAAAGAAGTCGTCCAGAAGGAACTTACCCATTACTGCATTGGGATCGTTCTTTGCATCACTCTGAAGGTTTCAAGGAGTGATCACCGAGGTTTGAGAGTCGAGCCTTCCAAACTTTCTATGCTAGAGGGTGTGCATTTCAGTGTCTTTTCATGGTGGAGCGAGAATGAAATGTCACTGTGGTAAGAGAATGACGGTTTGGTCTAAGCAAATGGTAGAAATTAGACATAACATAAACCAATAATCATGTGTAGGTACAAAAGCTAGTGTAAAAGATTCCGCGTATTTAAGAAGACTGTCATGGAATAATACGATTTCTTATAGTGTAAGGTGGATCAGGTAAGCTTATAGATTATCGTGTTCGCCTGTAGGTTGAGTGATCCATATCTCCGCTATCGAACGTTCTGAAGACTATCTCATCAGTAAGGGCATCCATTCGCTAGGTTGGGTTTTCGAAGGAGTAAATCAAGTAGAAGAAGCATTAACCATCCAATAAGGTAATGGGGGTAATCTTGTGATCGGTGGGAATAGTGGTGTGGTTGTTGGCGTTTCGTTAAATCAATTGCCAATCGAAGAAACAGGGAATTAATGAGGTTCATGCGAAGAATCGAGCGAAAACAGGGGTCCACCAATAACGGAAGAATTCGACCAAGTAATATGTCGCTTAGAAGCAATTCTAGTAGTGAGGTGTGGCGGCATGACCCAAAAAGGGAAGTTCGTTGTATTACGATCACGGAAGTATATCGCTTGTCCAAAATAGAGTTTGGTTGGTAGGGTTGTTGGGCACTGCTTGCGCACCGTAACAATTATTTGTTGTGGTGCGTAAGCCTTCATTAGGGACCAAAATGTTGGCTTTTCAATGATTTGAAAGGGCAACTGAGCTTATATTTTGCAATTGGACCCCTTCCTAATTACATACAAGGGCCAATAGACAACACGCTACTACCCTAAATAAATACACCATAAACACCACACCGGACAAAAGTAATCTAGCAAGTAAGAAATATAAACTTAAATCATACCACCTAGTGTGTTGAGTCTTGCACGTGGAGCGAAGCGTCGTTGTGGATCGTTGAGCACTGTACAGGTTATAGTCTGGTTTTAACAAAAACTTTTTCCCTTATTAAAACCAAGTTCACTATAACCAATGGCTCTGATACCAATCTGTCACACCCCCAAAATCCACCATGCGGAGTATCACCGCTTGGAGGCGTGACATGACCAGGATCAAGCCACCAATCATATTGAACAACATAGTTAAGTAAATAAAAACCCAAACACAATACGATTCGTGACCAAAAGGAAGTAAACCGATTTTGGGTTAACAGCGGAAGCATAAAACATAAGTTCAAAACATAAGTCCACGGTTCATAAGTTTAAAATCCAAAACGTAGGTTTAATAAGTTCATAAAGTTTATTCATTAAGTACGGGACATATCAGTTCGCATCCCACAACGACCACCTCCATATGCAAGCTCCATAGCATCTAATGACCTGCAAAGCATGTAGTAACGAGTCAACAACAAAGTTGTGTGAGTTCACGGTTGGTTGTCCATTTTAGAGTTGTTTCCAAAAACATAGTTTAATCTCATTCGGCTATCCAGCCGTGGGGGTTACCCCATAGTTCGAAAACGTTTATTTGTTAACCATCCCATGTCCACCTTCCCTGGCTATCCAGCCCGGCACTTTGGCCGTGGGGAGCTGCCCCAGTATTTTAAACTACCAGACTCGTTTATCATATCGACTACTAACAAAAGAAATCAATTGTGCCCTAGCGTCAGTGTTCTATCACCACCGACGTGCCATAGTCCATTAGTACACACCCGTCCAACTGGCACGGTGTGCGGTTTGTTAAACCTAATAGCGCTATTAACTAATGACCCGCTCGCCATAGCCTCGGCGATTAAGTCGATACAAAAAGGGAGGGACTTCGCTGATAGAGTTCTAGTCCAGTAAGTCTAACACGTCCCAACAGGACGAGGAATTTACATTCCTGAACACGTCTCAAGGACGAGGAATTCACATTCCTGAACGCGTCCCAAAGGACGAGGAATCCCTATTCCTGTACCCATTCCCATTCCCACCGGGAATTTACCATGCTTTGTAGAAAAGTGTGAACTCACCTCGGTTTGCTCGGTTAGATTCTCAAATATAGTTAACAGTCAAGGTCGGTCAATCACGTCCTAATAAAGTACGGATAACAATCAGTTTCTCATGCATAACACGTATCCTACGTATGGTTTATTTGCACATTACTTCGACCACATAACAGGTACACACTTTAACGATTTATGCCCATATAAACTTCCCATCCATTCCCCACTCATAAAAGAAACATACGATATTGCACGTAACACATATAACATGTTAGATCATTCACCGATAGCATACTCGACATTTAGACACGCAAGTCACAACTTATGTCAATTCAGCATTAATATTCAAAACCGGCTGTTTTCGGACATTTTAATAAAATAGTTAAATTATTCCAAAAATTCCCAAATTTTTACAGGAGGTCTTAAACGTTCCATATTTTATTGTATAAAAATATCGGGGTCTGGTTCATTACCAATATTTTATAAAAATTCATATTCCGGACTGAACTCAGATTTGTGTATTTCTGACCACAGTCAACGGAACAATTTATTAAAAATTCATCGAGTGTCCGATTTAAGAAATTCCAGTGGGTTAATTACAAATGCATCGGTTTTAATCTACTGTACAAATTTCATGGTCCGATTCATCACAAAACTCAGGTTATGACTGAAAGCATGACACCCATTTATTGCTGTCAAAATTCAGCTTAAGCTGCTGTTACAAATTAACACTTTAAAAATAGTAAACGGAGTCCAAAAATTACGATTCTGGTGCCATTAGAACCGTATTTCATAATAACATATTTTAGATTCAAAATATCGGTTTTTCGTTGAGTCTAAGACCTGTTTACAGCCAACTGAAGTTGGCAGTAAAGTATGGACAGATTTCTGTTTTTAGTCTCTAGCTTACTAGTTTGTGTTCGGTTGATCCCGTTAATCATGTTTAGTGATCGTAACAACATCAAACATCAATATAATCCAGCAACACATCAGATAATCAACCAATAATCATAATCACACAAGATCTACATGCTTTACACTAAAATTCATCCATTAACCACCTTGTTCATCACTTTAGTAGACTTTTAGACTTTGATCTTATATGTTCATAATTTTTAACCGACAAATCTCTTATTAACCACCCTAGACAAGATCAAGAAGGCATTTAGAGTCACTTACTACTAGCTCGAGGCTAGGGGAGAAACTAGGCGAAAAACGAGTGGTTAAAAGCAACGTAGTGAGGTCCTTGGCAATCCGCAAGCACCGGGCTTCCTTAAGCGAACTCTAGCACCCTTGTATGTGTGTGATTTAGCAAGAACCAAACTTGAAGGTGTGGGTGGGTGTGTGTGTGTGTGTGGCCAGTTATGAGCAAGAGAGAAGAGGGCAAATTTTCTTGTGATGAAAGTGAGAGTTCTTATCCCATGGTCTTTCTTATAGTCCATGTCTTCTAGTAACCAACATGTATTGTGTCTTAAAGATATTAAGCACAATCAATAAAATAATGAAGTGTGTAAGGATGTGTCCCCTAAGGGGGGGCCGATTTGGACTAAGGGGTTGGGTTAGGATTGTGTTTTGAACCATCTAGTTAAGGTTTAGTTAGTTAAGTTGGGGGTTAATTAGTGTATGATGTGTGTTGTAATTTCTAACGGGTGTTAGGGTATTCGGGGACTCTAACTGGCTCAGAAAAGATAAACTATGTTACTGAAAATATTTTCATGTTCCGGGTAAAGTCCGCTTGTTCGGTTCGATACTGTTCCGTTAAACTGCTTAATTAATCCATAAAGCGTCCTACATATATATTTTTGTAACGTTTTTAATTTTCAACACTCAAGAAAATATAACGGACTATTTAGTGACCTTTCTGTACACTATTAGTATATTAACAAGTACATGTAAGTATAACACAGATATCAGAAGCAGTTAAATGATTCAGCACAGTCATCAAACACTTTAATTCTCATTAATAAACTGTACGGTTGCATGTAAATTTGAGGGTTGTCACAACATAACCACAAAATTGTTTAACTAGAAGTTTGTTCTGCTAACAGAGCACATGTATTTAAAGCACACTAGGAATCCATTCAAGGACTCTGATTTGAATGTTAATCATTCACAAGGGTCTAAATGTGAAGATAAAAAGATCCCATATGAATTTTAGAAGTTGAAGATGTTTTGAAACCTTGCACTTGATGTGCTTAGGTCAAAACATGAAGTTGAAATGCTTATGAAGTTGAGATGCTCGATATGCCAAGGCGACATATGAAGCGAAATTTGAAGGTTAAGTCAATGCATGAGAAAAATATTTTTGGAATACTATGCATGGGGTTCTTTTAAAAAGAAATGTGTTCAATGTTTTTGAGACCTTACATATAATACCTTTGAAATCATAAAGTAGGTGTATTTGGTAGGTATATTTATAAAAAAAATGTTTTAAAAAAAATCATGCGAGATGAATTTTGAAATTATGTATAAGGTTTTTGAAAATATGAATGATGCTTTTCGAAATCATGCACTTGATAAGAAAATGTACTGTGTTAATATTGTTTTCAAGCTATATGAAACATTTTGAAATTATGAAGGTTGTTTTTGAAAACATAGCCAATGTTTTTGAAATAACACAGACAATGCATTTAGAAAAATTGTTTTCAAACTATATGAAATGTTTTGAGATCATGAAGATTGTTTTTGAAATACTTGTACTGTATATGTTGAAAAATCAAAACGTAATGGGTATGAGATTTGAAAATACCCTCAGTTATCTAACCAAGGATTCAAAGGCACAGATATGCAGAAGCATGATTACTCATAATGTCACTTTATTTATGTACTTTGTTTCTTAGAGCGAAACGAGTACTTAAAATTTTTGAGGGAATCATGAGCGATCATTTGAAAGAGAGAAATCACAAGAGTAGTTTGTAAGGTACATAGTTTCTTGATGTAGGTATCATAGGAAAAGTCATACACACATGTAACTACACTCGTAAATCAGAACTGTGAACAACAATTTATTTATAATCAAACAGATTGTTTCACATTACGAGAAAATAGAAAAAACAAAAGCATAAGACAACAACATCTTCTAGTCAGCCAACTGCTCATCCGTGGGTTGGATTTGCATTAGCAAGCTTTGGGCAATCCCTTAGGAAATGGTCCATCTCGCCACAGTTGTAGCAAGACCCTGGTGAGAAACAAGTTTGAGCAGAGTCGGCTTGTGGTTGATTTGGACCACCTTGGTTCGGGTTACATCGACAAGCACTTGCCAGGTGACCAACTCGCCCACATGATACACACAGACGACACGGTAAGTGAGCTTGGTGATGCCCATTACATTTGTCGCATATTGGTGCCGTTCCCTTGTATTGCTTTCTTAGCAGGTGGTGTTGCCACCCGGATAGGTCCTGTTTGATTTGGCACTGCTGTAGTTGGGCAAACCCTTGCCGTATGACCTATAAGTCCACAAATTTGGCATTTGCGGCACTTCACACTAGCCTGATGATGAAGGCTACATTGGTTGCACAAGGGTGCAGTTCCGTTGTATGGCTTCCTAGCAGGGGGTTGAGCTGGTTGGTTGAGGATGGCTTGACCATTGTGAGCGACCACGGCGAAGTTCTGAGAAGCCTTTTGCTTATTTGACTTCTTAGGGGGTTCAGCCTGTTCATCCATGGTCTTTGATTCCTTGATTGGTTTCTTTGCTGGTGGTGTTGTCACTTGGCTAGGTCTTGCCTGTTTTGGTGCCACCGCTGTGGGTTTCCTTGAAGCCTTACTTTTCTTTGGTTTAGGTGAAGGCTTGGCTTCTGCTTCCTTTGGTGGCTCTTGAGTGGCTTCATTGTTGAGACGAGATATGGCAATTCCCAATTCCACAGTCTTCAGAATCACTTCGCCTATTTGCTGGGCAAATTTGGCTGTTTGCTCGGACATTTGACCGTTGCTGAGAGGAAGAAACATTCTAGAAGAAAATGATAGACATTGGAAGAAACAAGTGAAAGGTTATCAGACAATCAAAACAGGATGGCAATGCATAAAAATTGCGATCATTTGTTTGTTATCTAAGGCAAACAAATGAGACAGTGACAAATCAAAGTAAATGGTTCATATTAATGTATCACTGAAGACATGCTCGCCTATAAGTGAACACTCACCCCAAGAGTTCCCAGGTAAGAGTGACTGGTCCGATACTGCGGATTTGTACGAACACTCTAGCCTTCGACAGAAAACTCAGGGTACAGGCCTTCACTCTTCCAGTTTGCACGTGTTCACATCATAAGACCCAAACTTTGACGAGATTTGAAAAACTTAGAGGATTCAAAACCTTATAACAGAGGGTTCAAAACCTAGTAATCAATCATCCTAGAACAGATGATTAGTTTTCAAAGCGGTTTTGAAATTTATGTTCTTGTTGTGGTTGTCGCCTAAGGATAGGTGACAGTATTGTTTTATGACTAGACGCAAGTAAACTCGCGTTAGGGTCCTAGGAAGGTTATAGACTAGGTCAAAGTATTACTAATAACCTAATTCCCTATAACCATGAGCTCTGATACCAACTTTTCTTTCACACCCCGACCACGTAAAACAACAAGACGTGGCGGAAACGTCGGGGAGTGTTGTAACAGAATCATTGTTTCATAACACATGGAAATTGAATTATTGTTTTATTAAATAAAAGAGTTACAATGTCTTGACAATCAAAGAAACATAACATAAATAACTAGTCTTGCATCTTTTATTGTCGCTAAGGCCCAAGTCCGCCTAAGTATATCTTGATAAATCCTATGCATCATATCCTGAAACACATGTGAAAATAGGTACGTCAGCATAAAAATGCCTGTGAGATACATAGGTTTTGTGAAAATAGAATTCATGACTTATGTTTAAGAAAATGTTTAGTCATGAACCTTGTAATTTGATTTGTTTTGTTTTGTAAATCGTTTGAAAAGTGATAAAATCAGAAGATATGTATAAATAAGAGAATAAAGTATGGTTAAATAAATAACCAAGTAAAATGAGTTTGTATAAGATAAGTTGTTTTGTAAAACAATGTCTTGTGAAAAGTATGTTATTTTGTATAAAATGTTATATGTCTTAAATTGAAATGATTCGAATAATGCTACGATATGTAATACCATACAAGCACTTATATATAGGAAGTACCAGCGGCGTATCCACCATACTTGTATCGTATTACACACACCTCGTTACTTAAATCACTTACCCAAACCAAACCACCAGAGTAAAATGTTTACGTATAATCAAATGTAAAAATGTTTATGTGAAAACCATGTCAAATGTCTATGACTAATGTTTATGTCTAATGTAAATCATGAATTGTTTATGTAAATGTCAAAATGTTTATGAATGGTAAGTGAAATATATCAACTAAACCATATGTAAAATGCACAAAAACAAGGTATTGAAGTAAAACATAGTTTAAATCAAAGTTATGTTTTGTGAAATAAATGCATGCTATACTGATATAAACATTTATGTGGTATTGTGAAAATTCATACATCCAAGCCTTGCGACAGTCGGATAACCCTTTTAGTAAAGGTTATCATAAAATGTATTCGGATTCGGTCATTCCTTACGTCCAAACAAACCCGAGATTTCAGGAATGGGATTTGTCAAGTCCTTTGGTACCACTACCTACTACCGAGCAGCATGATCGGTGTTAATGAATGTACAGTATAGTTTAAACAAACCAAATGTGATACCAAAATGTAAGCATAAAATGTAATGTAAAATAATGTACTAAGTACGCACACAATGGGCATACATAGCATAGAATGTAGTGTAAAATAATGTACTAAGTACGCACACAATGGGCATACATAGCATAGAATGTAATGTAAAATAATGTACTAAGTACGCACACAATGGGCATACATAGCATAGAATGTAATGTAAAATAATGTACTAAGTACGCACACAATGGGCATACATAGCATAGAACACAATGAAATCATGTACTATAAATGTACTAATGAATATAGCAAGTATATGATGTGAAAGCAGGAAAGCATGAAAGTAACAAGTAGGCACACGTGTTCCACCCCAAAATGTTTGGAAAACAGTAAAAGAGGGGTTCTATGTACTCACCTGAGATTGCTTAGTAGTCCTTGGGTAACAACCAAACAATGCTAGAGATCACGGTTATCAAACGGCACCTAATATAGGTAACTACATTAATAAACCGGACCTAATCGGATAGAATGTGATTTAGACCCGAAAAGTTTGAAGACTTGTTTAATATGGGTATTTCATACACATTTTGGATTTCGAGATAAAACCGATAAGGTTTGACCCGCTTCGGTTAATTTATGTAAACTAGTTATATAAACTGAACCGAACGCGTAATAAGCGTAACGGGTATCCATAAGAGCCATATACAGGTTTCCTAAGTTAATATGCTTCAATTATGTTGTGACATCAGTAAGATGTCTTTTATTATGCTCGAAACGTATTTAAACACAACTAGGTCCGGTAGGGGTAGTTTGGTCATTTAAAAGGTTATAAAAGAGTTTAAGTATTTACCTGAGTTACAGGTCTGATGTAATCAGCCAATATACTTATTTTACTAAGTTATAACAGTAGAATATTGTATATATGTGAAATTTATCAATTATAACCAAACTATGCACCGTAGGGGCATTTTGGTAATTTCACATAAGCCGTGAAGCTCAAAACTGAAGTCTGAGTTAAACAACTTTTGCTTACTGTTAAAACATTATAATTTACCTAAAATATCAGTAGGTATCAACCCTTGTATGTCTAAAATAGTTTTAGTACATACTATGCGTTAGAAACGCTTAGAAAGGCGATTAGGAGCCGTTTCCGGGTTATATACATAAAGCTGATATTTTTATTATTCCAGAAGGCTTAAAATAATTTATTTATCATTTAAGATCAGTAGCAAAAGGTTTGGAGTCGTTTAGATATGTAAAACTCATTTTATAGCCCGTAAGGGCAAAACCGACAATTACCGGATTAAGCCTACGACTATAAGTTATGCTCAGCCTAAAATTAATTAAAAATCTTTAAAAATCCCAAAATAATATATTACATCAGTGGGTAATAAGTTTGATATCAAAAAGTAGGCTTAGCTAGGCTATATGCTAATTACGCCGTTTAATTAACATAAAGCCTTCAATTTATGCTAATGAGCATAACTCTCAATCTACACCTCAAACTGATGTCAAACTTTTCATACAAGTTTATATATCAGTAACTAAGGTTTCTACACTTTTACATTTTCATAAATCACGTTTTAAGGTGTAAAGGGCATAATGGTCAACATATGAGCAATTAACGGAAACATGCATATTAATTGGATAACTAATGAACCAAGGTGTATAATCACAGAGGGTTATACTAGTATGTATCCTAGTCCAATTAAAGCTCGGAGGCATTTCTAAAACATGCCTAAACGGGTCAGAACTGAAAGTCAAAGCAAAAGTCAAACTATGCGACTTTCGGTTCCGAACCGGGTCTAAACAGGAAATTGTCGGGTTGAACAGGTTTGGACATGTTTTTACACTAATTACCAAGTTATAACAATGATCAAACAGGTTGTATATGTTCTACATTGCTAATTATGCATAAATTAGAATTTAAGGATCCTGTTGACTTTTTCTTAACAAGTTTGACCAGACATTTGACCTAGTTAGAGTGGGAATCAGGGGGAACCCTTTTGAGGTTTTATTACCCACATAATTACCTACTTAAAGGTACTTTTGATTTGAATAATCATTGGACCATTAGTGATTAATCTTAAAGTCAACCGTTAATTACGATGGTTTGACTTCTAAGCTAAAACTAAGCTAAAACTTAATTAGAAAAGATTAAACATACTTACAAGTGTCTAATGGATGGTTAGGAAGTCTTGGAATCAGCTTTGGAGTTCCAGAGATGATCAGAAGTGAGTGCAAGAATGTTAGTAACTTGGAGGCCTTATATAGTGTTTGTAAACACCATAACATGTTGACAACTAAGGCTACAAGTGACCACAATTGTCCCACAAGTGTCCCTGGGGTCTAGGAACATTTTAGGGGTCGATCAATAGTGAGAAATACCAGTGGGATCGGTCAAAATCGCGCAAAACAGGCTACAGCCAGTTTTCTGTTTGCTGGGCACTGCTTGCGCACCGTAACAATTATTTGTTGCGGTGCGTAAGCCTTCATCAGGGACCAAAATGTTGGCTTTTCAATGATTTGAAAGGGCAACTGAGCTTATATTTTGCAATTGGACCCCTTCCTAATTACATACAAGGGCTTTAGGACTTGTACCTCGTTTTCTAAGTCCTCGGTTAACTTTATTGTTACCCGAAAAGTCCTAAATTTCAATGTTGACGCTTTAACCCCTTGTACACGGATTAACTTGTTTTTGCCATACCAAAGCCTTTAAAACTTATTTCTAAGTTATGTAAAGGTTATTTAAGGTATGTTAAGTATATGTTGATATTCCGGAGTATTTGTCGCGTTAAACTAAGTACGTTTACGCACCAGTTTGTGTATAACTCTCCAGAAGGCGATATAGAGTTTGGAATTGAATAAAAGTCAAAACACGAAAAATGTAAAACACAACCAAACAAACATTGGGATCAAATAACATTGTTTTATTGATAATAGAACTGTTCATAATGATAACAAGCACAGATGTTACACTTTTAGGCGCCCCGCGTAAGCTGAGAGACCAGGCTTACGCGGCCTGCCTGGGCAACTATCCAGAAATTGCAGTTTAGTCCCTGCAATTGAGAAACTTTTGTTTTGATGCATTTTTGACATATTTAAGCCCCGTTAACCTCCTTTCAAGGCTCTAAAATGAAGTTAAAGTATAGGGAACTTAAAATATGCTCAAAAACATCTCGGATGTCGGCTCGTTTGGTCGTACAGTCGTGTTGTTCGTTAAATTACGACGAAACTCAAACGGACGCGAAAACGATCCAAATTAAGCGACGAACGGTATTTTTGCATGCCGATCACTAAAATAAAAATATTTTAGTGTCTACAAAAATTTTGGGTGTCCAGGTGTGGTCAGAACGTAAGATATGCGCGAAAATGCAAACTTACACCGTTTTTTGACACTTTTAGTCCCTGTAAGATCAAATAAGCATATTTTCGCACACCGAACCCCTCAAAGCTTATTTCTAAGCTATGTTTAGGTTATTTATGGTATGTTTAGCTTACGATCAAGTTCCAGACTGTTTGTTACTATGCAAATCGGCATAGTTTCGCAGTTTGACACAAATAGTCCCTGTGAGCGAATAAACTTGTTTTCAACACACCAAACCATCCAAAACTTATTTCTAAGTTATGTAAAGTATGTTAAGCCTATGTCACTATTCTGGAGTGTTTTTCGCGTTAAACTGACTGCGTTTACGCACCAGTTTGTGTATAACTTTCCAGAAAGCGATTTAAAGCTTGAAATCGGAATCAAATCAAATCGTAAAATCATCAAACACAAATACACATATAATAAAACCAAAACACGTTGTTTTATTGATAATTAACATTGTTTTACATTGTACATTGATTACAGAGCACAGTTGTCACGTCTCCCCTACTTTAGGAAATTTCGTCCCGAAATTTTAACTAGAGGAAACTTGTGAGAACAATTGCGGATATTTCGCCTTCATTTGGTCCTCACATTCCTAAGTAAACTCTGGGCCACGTTTGGATTCCCAGCGAACCTTGACTAATCGAATCCGTTTGTTCTTCAACTGTTTGAATGTACGGTCCACTATCTCCTCATGTTTCTCGACAAAGTGCATCGTTTCATCAACTTGGATTTCGTCAAGTGGAATGTGAAGATTGTTAGTGCATGCGTCTGTCGACTTCGTCTTGTATCGAGTCTTGTTCATAGAATGTTAGATCAGGGTGCAATGTACGAGAAAATATGAGATTTTAGGGTTTGATAGTTGTAATTTCGCTTGAAGGATGAGATTTCTCTTGAAAGTAACATGAGTCATTTCAAGCGAAATCAGCTTTAGCTATTTCGCTTGAAATGGTTTGTGCCACTCTCAAACGAAACCTGAACACTATATATATGTGTTCCAAGCGAAATTTAGATCATTCATTCCGGTCAGAGCAACGAAGTGCTGCCGAAGTGTCGTCTCATTGTAGAACGTTTGATAATCAATATTATGACAGTTTAAAGTGATATACTAGCTGATTTGATCTTAGTTTGTCTGTTTCCGCCTTTCAAACTGAGCAAAACTCTTCTTATCGACTCGTTCGGGTCCCAAAACGATCCTACAAGTGGTATCAGAGCTCAGGAAGAAGAGTTCTTACCAATTCATTTGAAAATTCTGATTTCTACACTTTCTTTTTCAAAAGTCAAAATTTTTCACGGTTAAAATCGACTAAAATTCTCACAAAGTGTGCACAATACTGTTTTAACTAATCCTTGAGAAAATTAGACTGTAAATCGATCTAAAACAAGTAAATTTCGTATTTTTGCTTGAAAAACATGTACGAGATGATGACGTCAGCACCTCTTCAAGCGAAATCAGTCTCTTATTTCGCTTGAAAACCGATATTTCGCTTGAACGTTTTTGTTGATTCCGCTTGAACAGTACTGATTCAGTTTCAAGGTGGTATTTCGCTTCAGTGATTCAGCTTGAATTCCTGATTTCGCTTCAAACTTGCTATTACGCTTCAAAAGTGTTGTTTCGCTTGAGTGTTCTCGCTTGAAACCTGTGATTTCGCTTCAACAGGGTTATTTCGCTTAAGAATTGGTATTTCCCTTGAAAAGACATTTCGCTTCAGAAGAGATTTCGCTTGAATTGTGTGTTTCAACTTGAGATTGTAATTTCGCTAGAACAAATTGTTTGACAAATCTTTGAAAATCTGAAATATGGACGAGGAATTTTATAACGCATTCGCTACCCCGGTTACCCCGATCACTTTGGCACAGAACACTATGTTGGAAAATGAGACGGGGACGATGCAAAAACCGCCTAAACTTATGAACATCGAGGAGTATAAGGGTTGGGAAGGACGGTTTGAGAATTGGGTTCAAGCAAACTACTTAGATGCTTGGGAATGCGTTGAGACGAAATACATTAGACCGACAAATGATGATGAAGAGGTTATAGCAATTATAGATCTAAGTGCTGATGCTAGAAAGAAATACAAAGATGAGAAAATGATGCTAAGTCTTTTACGACAAGCTGTGAAGGAAGATATCTTGGTTCTATTGCAACATAATGGAACTTCTTATTCAATCTGGAAAGCATTAAGATCGAAGTTTCATGGAAGTCAAGAGATGGTTAAGAACAAGAAATCACTTTTGAAGAAAGAGTTTGATCTGTTTCGTGGGTTGAAAAATGAGAACACAAAACAAATCATAGAAAGATATTGTAATCTGCTAGCAAACATGAAGAGATTGAGCATTGAAAAAGATAATGAGGAGTTGATTGAGAAGCTAGCTGATGCATTAACATATGAAACTTGGGGCACATATCTCATGATGCTCAGGAACAAGAAAGGGTTTAGCAGTCTGACATTGAGCAAATTCATTGAAAAGATTGAGGCTCAGGAAATGGAACAAAGAAAAGTTGTAAGAATGAAAGATTTCGATGGTGAACAAGACATCGGGCTTTACTACAAAGGTGGTGTCAGTGATAAATCCACCAACTTGTCACCGAAGATTCAGACAGCATTCAATGCAAAGAGTTCATCTGAAAGTTCTTCTAAAGGATCAAACAGCAACACAAGTTTTTCATCATATCCATCATTTGATCCAAAAATTTCAACAACAAAGAATGGCAAGAAGCTACAATGCAACATTGTATTGAATCTAGAAAATGATGAAGATTATTCAGCAGAAATGGCTAAGAGTCATATGTCTTTGTTGGGAACAGTGTTGGAGTCTTATGGTAGTTTTGTGGCAGGACGGATCGGGAATCCTATGTTGACAAAAGAGGATTACGATCAAATAGATGCTGAAGAGATGGAATTGATGGACATAAAGTGGTGTTTGGCAAGTGTGTTGAGACGAGCTGAGAAATTTAAGCAGATCACAGGAAGAGATGATCTACTTGAAGCTAATATTTCTACTTTGGGTTTTGATAAATCTAAAGTCACTTGTTTTCGTTGCAGGGAAAAATGACACTTCAAGAGGGAGTGCAAAAACCGCGAAGCAAGTGGAGCTCAAAATCTGTTCAACAACAACAATGATTACTATCGAAAGGCCATCTATCATCAAGTTGCTCAACAACAACAAGAACCCCAAGTGGCTCATGGAAGAAAAGTGATTGAAGAATCTTCAAAGAGAGCTTGCATGGTTAATCAAGATGATCAAAAGCAAACAGAAGGTTTCAATTGGGACAAATATATCCCAACTGACAGTAAAGCATGCCAGATAAACCAAGATGATGAAAAATTGTCTGAAGGTTTTAGCTGGGAAAATTTCAATTGGGATGATTATGATCCAAACAAAGATTCAAATCACAAAGCTTATGTCGCTCGTGTTGAAGAGGATAGTGATGATGATCATGAATATTGGTCAAGAAAAATGGCAGATCATTTGAAAATGATGGCTGAAAGTGATAGTGAAGATGAAAAAGTTAAAAAGAAAAAGAAAAAGATCAAAACACCAGTGAGTAGTGATGATGAAGATGTTCTAGTGATAAGGCAAAAGATGAAAGATGTTCCAAAATTCAAAGTTGATGAAGAAGTTGATGCTAAAAAGATTCCTGTGAAGTGTGACACTTGTGAAGCTATAAAGAAGCAGAACAGCACATTGATTTATAACTTGAACAGTTTGAAGGAGTCTTATGATGTCCTGAATAAAGCTATGAATCAATACAATCAAACAAGTGAAGAACAAGCAACAGCAATGAAGACACTTCAGGGAGCTTTTATGATAAAACAGAAAGTTGTGAACAATTATATCGAGAAGTGTGCTGTGCTAGAATAGAAACTTGAAACACAAATAATTGAAATTGAAAGAGTTAATCGTTTGTTGAAAAGTTACTCATGTAGTAGAAGGCATGAAGGCGTTTGAGGAAGAGGAGATTTCTGAAACAAAGAATTCTGAAGAACAGAAAGTTTCTGAAGAAAAGATTTCTGAAAAAAAGAAGGATTCTAAAGAAAAGACTTCTGGTAAGAAACAAGGTTTCAGTTACAACAAGTGTCCACCCCCGCTTGAAAATGGATATTCTCCAAGAAATCCAAATTCAGAAAGAGTCGAAAAGGCAACAAATTTACAGTGGGAGTCGGAGTCTACAGTTAAATTGCCAGAAAATATTGATGTCACGTTTACATCATCTGACACTGATCATGAGTCTGAGTTAATAAAGAAAGTGGTCGATCAGGTGTTGGATAAAGATGAATCCGAGGAGTCAAATTCGGAGTCTAATTCAGAGTCAAAGTCTGAGTCCAGCATTCCTAGTCAAACTGACATACAGGGCAAAAGAGTTTACAATAAAGAATTCCTGTTATCAAAGTCTAATTTGAATGACGAAACGTTTAAAGTTGCATATACTTTGAATGATTCCGACAAATTATATTTTGATGAGGAATTTCCAATAAGAGGTGTTAAACCTGACATGATCAAAAAGGTTTTGAAACTAACAGAAATTAATATTTCTGAAATAAAAGATGTAAATCTTAATGATAAACCTAAAAAATACACCTCAAGAGTTCAACAAAGAGAAAACAAGAAAAAAGGTTACAGTTCTGGTTCTGGTTTTCGAAAGAAACCAAACCATAACGGTAATTTCAAAAAGAAAGGTTTAGGTTTTATTCCATCAGAAAAACAGAAAAATGAAAAATATGTTCGTGATTTTAAATCAAAGATGATATTTGTTTCAGGTACATCTACTGAAGAAGAGAAAGAAAATCTGTTCAGGAACCAGTCAAACAGAGAATTCCTTGCGAAGAAGCAAGAGGAATTGATGAAGGAAGCTGATCAGAAAAAAGAAACGAGAACCTGTTTCAAATGCAACAATGTTGGACATATTGCCAAAGATTGTTCAAAGGCAACAAAATCAAAACAGGGAGTTTCTAAACTGAAAGAGAAAGTGATTGAGTTTGAACCACCAATTGAAAGAACCAAACTTTTCAAAAATTCAATTTTTGAGATTGGTGAATGTTCAAACAGGTTTTACAAGAAGAAGGGAAACCTTGACAACCAGAAATGGGTTGTTAAGAAATCGGATGGTAGTTCTAGCAATGATTCTGATTCGTCAAAATCAGTGGAGCTATCTTCTGGCGATGAATCTGATGTGAATTTTCCACCACTTCGGGCTGAAAATTTTAAGAAGAAAGTTGGTAAAGTTGAGATATCAAATCAATTTTTCTCAGAAAAGAAAGATTTTGATGTTGAAAAAGCGTTTAATTCTACTGTTCATAATATTTTTGGAAAAATGGTTGACAGGAAGGTCAAAGGAGTCAAGGAATTTTACGACAAGAAAACAAAGAAAGGTAAAGTTGAACCATCCCTGGTTTGTGACTGGGATGGTACCTACTACAAACAGTAAAATCCTGGACTTCTTGGAACTCCCAGGTTGGTAAGTGAGGAGTAGGAATCGGCATTCTGAGAATTCAACCTACATATGGTAACTTACAAGAGTATTGGTTGGTAAGCCATGTGGTTGAAAAAGAGGTTGTGTTTTTAATTGAAAGTTAATCAAGGTCATTAGGTTGAAATTGATTGAACTATTTTTACAAGTGGTAAATCAGGGACATTAAGTTGTATCTGATTTCGTACTAGTGGTTGAGAAACAATGTGATGAACCAAACCCCTAACCTACAAATGGTTTTATAAAATCAACAAAATTTATTTTCCGGAAAAACCATTTGATTAAAACAAACTTAAGTGTTTTGAGATCACAATGGGAAAATGTTTTGTTGTGAGGGGGAGTTCTGATTGTTTATGCCAAGTGGATGGCGATTTGAAGCGATTCGATATCAGTTGTCACATTGTTTGTACAGTTTGGTTTCAAATTTCTTTAAATGTGTTTGCATTTTAGGGGGAGTAAGAATTTCCGAAAATCCAAAAACATTTGAAAATTTGAAAAAGACAAAAACATGATAAAATTTCAAAATGAGTTTTGTTGTATAAAAGAGGAAATGATAGTACATCGGTGGACTATCACAACATGCTAAAGAAATGGAAAGTTAAAATGTGATAAACGGTCTCACTGATGACGTGCCAGTAGATTTTGGCACATTTAGTAGATTGTGACGAGATATAAACCTAAATTCAAACTTGCTTATATCGTGGGGAAACATCTCTCGGATATATGGGTAACCCCCGAAATCTTGTTTGAAAGGTCCCTCTTTCTGAGATACTAGGTCTTTATACTCAGTGATATCTGGGGTATTATCCCGGGACTTCTGATAATGCGGAAGCAATGGCCTAGTCCCTAGAGAATACTTTACTACTTGCTTGAAAAATTGCGCCGCCCTCAGCATAAATGATGAGACAATAAAATTGCTAATCAATGCTGTTGTAAAAAAGATCCTCTAAAGGGGACACACCAAAAGTCGAGCCGTCATCTCTCTGCTGAACGGAAGTTCTGACCTGAGCTCTCACGGTTTCGCAATTTAACCCCTTACAGATATCATCTGTGGTATATTCACCTGTAAGACTGAATATTGGGATCTGGATACGGGAGTATATTCTGAGGTGGGACACTCGATTAAGTTTAAGTATCTAAGACATTAATCTCATATCTCGAAGCAGTTGAACTTTGTGTGAAAATTTAAGTGGATCAGTATACTGACAATCTAAGTGAATCGTTTAGAACTTAAAATGTCTAAAGCTTAATGGTGTTGGTGATTTGTCTCAAAAACTGATATGATCCTCTTACTCAAACTCACAAAAATATTGTTTGTAAATATTTCTTTAATGCATTTCATTACAGTAAAAAATCCAAAAAGATTTTAGTGTGTTTTAGCATAAATTTTGAAAAATACAAAAAGATTTTCGACAACTGGTGTTGGAAAGCTAATTTTCAAAATTCCGAGTGCTAGACATGATGAACAATTGGGTTGGGAGAATGTATTTTAAAAAAGAAAAATTATATATCTTCAAGTGGTTTCATCAGAGATCTACATTGTAAAATCATTCTTTGATTGTTTTATTCCTGCAAGTGGTTTATTAGATGGTAAGATTGTTTTTACAAGAGATCATCAGAAAATTTATTTTGAGGTAGAGATTTGTGCAGATAATGATAGAGTCAGGAATCGATCTTAAACCTATGGAAAGAGCAAAGAGCCAGGTTACGATCTTGGAAACAAGAATTCCAGACTACAATCCTAGCTTACTAAAAGGGGAAGTCTGAATGTCAAAGAGCCAGGTTCTGATCCTGAGGTTGCGAGTCTGGATAGAAAGAGAAGAGAGAGATTTGAGGATGCTTTACAGTGTCAAGATACTTCAGAGAGTTCAAGAGGACTGATAAAGACTGAAGATGCGAAGACTCGACACTGAAGACTCGTCAACATTCGAGGGGGAGTTTGTTAGTGCATGCGTCTGTCGACTTCGTCTTGTATCGAGTCTTGTTCATAGAATGTTAGATCAGGGTGCAATGTACGAAATATGAGATTTTAGGGTTTGATAGTTGTAATTTCGCTTGAAGCATGAGATTTCGCTTGAAAGTAACATGAGTCATTTCAAGCGAAATCAGCTTTAGCTATTTCGCTTGAAATGGTTTGTGCCACTCTCAAGCAAAACCTGAACAAGACTCGATTCGTCGAGAGTCCCTTCGGCGAAACAAACCCCCAGTTTCGTCGTTTGATTTCTTGACGAATAAATCCTGATTCGTCGTATTTCAGATTCGACATTAAGTTCAGATTCGTCAAATGTCAGTTACGTATCACATTAGTTACGTCATAATATCACAAAAACCCTAATTCACCGACATCAACATACGAAGATCATGTAGTCATCATCAACAGCCGACTCATGCATTCCTATAACTTATTATATTCACTATCATCATTATACAACAATTAATAGCATGTGGTATTTGATAAAAGTTGAACCATCATCATCAGTTACGTATAACATCAACAACCCTAATCATCCTTTCATTATTGTCATGCATGTGATACTCCATTAACTAAAGCAACATTTGTGGTTAGTAGTTTTTGTTTGAGGTCCAATAAGATTTGAATTACATCTGACATTACATGTGATATATGGGGAGTCTAAATCAATTACAAATTGAAAGTAAATTTTCTTGTCGACATTACATCATCAACAGATGTACAACAGGAACCCTAATGATCAATTATAACGGCTGCAACAATCATGCACACATATGTTTAATCGATTAATTCCTGACAATGAACGTGTAAACAAGAATATAATGGCCGACAACATTATGCAAAACATGTGCTCATCATCATCAAGATCGTTATTCAATACTTGCAGGTCAATCTAATCGTTTACTGCATGAACATAATAAAACCATATCATACATTCAGATTCCCATTACAAGATCACAAGTATTCACATAACAATCAAGTCAGCAACTTAATAAATCACATCTAATTATTACGCACTAACCGAGGTGGAAGATAAATAATGGATTGATCGCTAAGGAAAGCTTCGGGACTTCAAACAGCCGTCACACAGGGAAAGATCTCTAGGGTTTTCGGTTATGGTGATGAGTTTCACGAATGAAACAGTTTTGTGAGATATAGCTCACGTAACAGGGTTGGGCCCTTAACTGGGCTTCGGCGTATTTGGGCTTGGCGAAACAGACTTCTGTTTCGTCGAGATGTATATGGCGAAATAGTCTGTTTCGTCGGGTCCTCTCATGTGTTAAACAGTTTATGTTTTTCTAATATAACAAGTCTCATGTCATAAAATCAATCCCATACGTGCAACAATCACAATACAATACGTTTCACTATAACACGTACATGTACAGTTACAAGTCAAACAAGTCAAACAACCAAACAGTCAAAGTCAACGTGTAATAAATACGAAAGTGAAAGTCGGAAACTCGAGTTGTCACATTATCCCCAACTTGAAAGAAATTTCGTCCCGAAATTTAGCATGCAGTTACTGAGGAAGCTAGTGGTGTGACGTTGTTTACCTGTATCGTATCGCGGCTCCCCGAGCAGGTTTGCGAAGATTACTGGTTTTCCTGGGGTGTCACATTATCCCCCCGTTGATTTGGAATTTCGTCCCGAAATTCTGCGGTAGCTTCAGCCTCAGTAGTAGTTGCATTGGTTCCGAATAACTAGGGATATTTGAGTTCCATTTGATCTTCACGCTCCCAGGTGAACTCTGGGCCGCGGCGGGAGTTCCAACGAACTCGTACAAGAGGGATTCTCGTGTGCTTGAGGACCTTAACATCCCGGTCCGTGATTTCAATTGGTTCCTCGACGAATCGCAACTGTTCATCGATAGTGAGCTCCTTTTAAAGGAACTATGAGGGTCTCATCTGACAGACACTTCTTCAGATTCGACGCGTGAAATACGTTGTGAACTGCACTGAGTTTCAGCTGGTAAGTTTAGTCTGTAGGCCACCCTGCCTATCTTCTCTATAACTTCGAAAGGTCCGACGTATCGTGGATTGAGTTTGCCGCGTTTGCCAAAACGAACCATACCCTTCCAGGGCGAAACTTTGAGTAGCGCTCGATCCCCAACTTGGAATTCGAGTAGTTTTCTATCTTTATCGGCGTATGCTTTCTGACGGTCACGAGCTGCCGCCATGCGTTGTCGTATTTGAGAAATCTTTTCAGTAGTATCAACTACCATTTCTGGACCTGTGGTTTGACTATCTCCCACCTCTGCCCAACAGAGAGGTGACCGGCATTTACGCCCGTACAATGCCTCGAATGGTGCAGCTTTAATGCTGGTGTGGTAGCTGTTGTTATACGAAAATTCCACAAGTGGCAGATGTTTTTCCCAACCATTGCCAAAGTCGATTACACATGCACGAAGCATGTCTTCTAGAGTTTGAATGGTGCGCTCAGACTGTCCATCCGTCTGAGGGTGATAAGCTGTGCTCATGTCTAATCGAGAGCCAAAAGATTTGTGCATTGCTTGCCACAGTTCTGAAGTGAAACGTGTGTCACGATCAGAGATAATAGAGGTTGGCACCCCGTGCCTCGAAACCACTTCTTTTAAGTAGATGTCTGCTAAGGTAGAGAACTTGTCTGTTTCTTTAATAGCTAAGAAGTGAGCAGACTTTGTGAGTCGATCCACGATCACCCAAATAGTATCATTTCCGCGCTGAGATCTAGGTAAGCCAGTAACAAAATCCATGGAAATTTGTTCCCATTTCCATTGCGGTATCTCAGGTTGTTGAAGTGGACCTGACGGTTTCTGGTATTCCGCCTTGACTCTCGCACAAGTCAGGCATTTGCTAACGTATGTTACTATGTGGGCCTTCATGCTAGGCCACCAGTATGTAGTTTTGATATCGTGGTACATTTTATCCGAACCTGGATGTACCGAGTAGCGAGACTTATGAGCTTCATCCATTACAAGCTCGCGTAAGTTACCATAGAGTGGGGCCCAAATGCGTTCTGTTACGTAATAAGCTCCATCTTCCTTCTGTTCTAAGCGTTGCCTTGAGCCGCGTAGGGCTTCAGCCCTGACATTTTCTGGTTTCAATGCTTCTACCTGAGCATCTCGTATCTGAGAAGGAAGACTAGACTGTATAGTGAGTTGTAAAGCTCGTACGCGCTTAGGCGCGGTGTCCTTTCGACTGAGGGCGTCAGCCACAACATTGGCTTTGCCTGGATGGTACCTGATTGAGCATTCTTAATCGTTTAGCAGTTCGACCCATCGTCGCTGTCGCATATTCAGTCCCTTTTGTTTGAAGATATGTTCGAGGCTTCTGTGGTCAGTGTAGATAGCACATTTGGTACCATACAAGTAGTGTCGCCATATCTTAAGTGCAAAAACAACCGCTCCCAGCTCTAGATCGTGTGTAGTGTAATTCCGTTCGTGAACCTTAAGTTGGCGCGAAGCATAAGCAATAACTTTATCCCGTTGCATCAATACACATCCAAGACCCTGGATAGATGCGTCGCAGTAGACTACAAAATCGTCCGTGCCTTCAGGCAATGAGAGGATAGGTGCGCTACAAAGTCCATCCTTTAAGTGTTGGAACGCTGTTTCCTGTGTATTACCCCAACGATAAACAACACCTTTCTGCGTCAGTAGCGTAAGCGGCTGAGCAATCTTTGAGAAGTCTTTAATGAACCGTCTGTAATAACCTGCCAAACCCAAGAATTGGCGTATTTCTGTTGGTGTACGAGGCGCAGGCCAGTTCTTAATCGAATCTACCTTGGATGGATCAACATGAATCCCATCCTTGTTTACCACGTGGCCTAAGAAGTGGACTTCACGAAGCCAGAAGTCGCATTTTGAAAACTTGGCGTACAGTTGCTCCTTTCGAAGAAGTTCCAAGATAAGACGTAAGTGCTGCTCGTGTTCCTCCTGACTCTTGGAGTAGATCAGAATGTCGTCGATGAACACGATGACGAACTTGTCAAGATAGGGTTTGCACACCCTGTTCGTAAGATCCATGAAAACCGCAGGCGCGTTCGTCAACCCGAAAGGCATGACTAGAAACTCGTAGTGGCCGTAGCGTGTTCTGAATGCTGTCTTGGAGACGTTCTCATCCCGGACTCTCAGCTGATGGTAACCTGACTTCAAGTCTATCTTGGAGTAGTAGCTCGACCCTTGCAAATGGTCGAATAAGTCTTCGATGCGTGGAAGAGGATAGCGATTCTTCACAATCACCTTGTTCAACTCGCGGTAGTCTATACACATGCGGAAGGTACCGTCCTTCTTCTTTACAAATAGTACTGGAGCTCCCCAAGGCGAAGAGCTAGGACGTATGAAACCCTTTTCCAAGAGTTCTTGCAGTTGCTTAGACAGTTCTTCCAGTTCGGTTGGAGCTAAGCGATAAGGTGCTCGAGCTATGGGTGCTGCTCCTGGAGCTAGCTCGATCTGAAATTCAACCTGACGATGAGGCGGTAACCCAGGTAACTCTTCAGGAAACACTTGAGGAAAATCGCGTACTACAGGAATATCCTCAATCTTTTTCTCTTTCTTCGATGTATCAGTAACGAGTGCTAAAACAGCTGTGTGGCCCTTACGTAAACACTTCTGAGCCTTCAAGAAAGAAATGATGCCACTCACGACACCACTCTTGTCGCCTTGAACTTCAAGAGGTTCTTTAACAGAACGGGGAATACGAATGATCTTCTCCTTGCATAGAATCTCTGCTTGTTGTTGGGATAACCAATCCATACCAATGACGATGTCGGAACCATCGTAACGCTGGGGTCATTCCTAGTATCACCCTGACCAATCACGAACACTCGACCCCTGGCACCATTGTCGTCGTTATTACCCTCGTTGTTGTCTTCCCTAGTTCCCGTTTCCTTGGTTGTGGTTCTGATTCTGGTTCTGGTTCAACCGTGGGCAGTGTTTGTTGAAGTGACATTTAGCACCACAATGATAACATCCCTTGTTACCCTGCTGTTGCTGCTGATTCTATAGATCTTGTGTCTGTTGTTGTTGGTTCTGGCTCGCAGGACGTGAGTTTCTACCATCTTTGGCTCCATGACCAAGCTTGTCGCATCATTGACAATGATTTCGGTTGCACTGCCCGCTGTGGTGCAAGTTACATCGTTTGCACTTAGGGTGGTTTCCCCTGTATCCACCCTGCCCTTGACTACTAAAAGGTTGCTGACCAGGACTTTGGTTGTCATCGATCTTTCACTGCTGTGCCTGGGACGGAATCGTAGTCGAACCCTTGCTAGAGGTTCCATCCCACTTTCATTTGTTGTCACTGGGAATAACAGAAGTAGTAGTAGTAGTAGCACCAATACGTCTAGGCAGCTTGTTCTGTTCCACTGCCTGGTCTGTGAGACGATGAGCAAGATGAGTAACATCTTGAATAGTAGCAAGATTAGCAGTCATCACATGGATTTGAATTTCTGGTACTAATCCTTTGAGGTACAGCTCAATGCTCTTGATGGGAGGATCCACCATAGTTGGACACAAAATTGCCAGTTTGTTGGATCGTTTCGTGTACGCTTCTATCTCTGACCCCGTCATCTTCATGTTAAAGGAATCCACTTCCAGCTTGTGGATGGCATCATAACTACTGTATTCACGTTTGACCAGTTCCTTAAAACCATTCCATGGGGTGGCATCAGCAGCCGCCAGCCCCAGCATCTGAACTTGCGCGTTCCACCAAGTTAACGCAGTGCCTTCGAGAGTATCAGTGGCATATTTCACCTTACGAGCCTCGGGTCATTCACACACTCGAAGACCGATTCGAGTTCCTCGAACTAATGGAGGAGTCCAACAGCTCCTTCAGTGTCGCTGAAAGTAGTAGGACGACAGTCCATAAAAGTCTTGTATGTGCATACAGGTGGCTGAGCGTGTTGACTTGTCGTGTGCGTTAGAGTAATCAGAATTAAGCACAAGTGTCGAGTTACGAGAGTAGGATCTAAAGATCCTAGAGTAAGTGGTGATGGCAGGTTACACCTCCTGCCTGGGCAGCTGCGAGTGCTGCAGTAACTTGTTCAGTGATCGAAGCCACCAACTGGGCTTGAGTTAGGTTAACGCGTCCACTCATGATCTTGACATCAAGGAGAACATGTGGGTGAGAGGTTCGCGAATAGTGCGAAGAGAATGAGCACACAAGTATTCTCAAGCAATAACATATAGTAGGTTCTGTAATCTGAGCATACCACGAGCAAAGTTCTATGTAATTCTAGCAAGTAGGTAAAGTAACATGAATAGTAGTACCTATGATGTTGAGCCTTGCACGTGGAGCGAAGCGTCGTTGTGGATCGTTGAGAGCACTGTTCTGGTTATAGTCTGGTTTTAACAAAATCATTTTCCCCTTATTAAAACCGAGTTCTCTATAACCAATGGCTCTAATACCAATCTGTCACACCCCCAAAATCAACACGCGGAGTATCACCGCTTGGAGGCGTGACTGACCAGGATCAAGCCACCAATCATATCAAACGTAATAAGTATTAAATGTAATTCAAACCAAACGATATGAAAGGTGTTCAAACAAAACATGTTAAGTGTATAGCGGAAGCATAAAATGTAAACCCAACGCAAGTAATATGTTCAATGTTTAATGTTTCAACATGAGTTCCACAATCCGTGCCCACAACGACCTGCTCCTCCCTGTGCAAGCTCCATATAACTAACGACCTGCAAGGCATGTAACAGAGGATCAACAACTAGTTGAGCGAGTTCACAGATAACAGTTCAGTAATAGTATAGCGTGAGTAGTAGTATGTTAGTTCGTTACGTCATGTATCCTATTAGTTTCCATCGCGGCCTCCCAGGCAGGTATGCGAAGATATTAGGGGATGTTTTTCCCAAGTATTCTAGACTAGGTTTATTTGTATCGCGGCCTCCCAGGCAGGTGTGCGAAGATTTGTAAATTTAGTTCGCGGCCTTCCTATGGCAGGTGTGCGAAGTCAGTCATAATATCGCGGCCAACCCTTGGCAGGTGTGCGAAGATCAGTTCAATAAGTGTTACTAGTCTAGTCGTATCTTATCGTTAGGTTCTACCGTCTGAGTATACCCAATAATTCATCAAATCCCATTCCCACCCAGGAACCCCATGCCTTGGCTGTATGAACTCACCTTGGTTTGCTCGGTATGCTAAGTATGTGCTCGCAATTAAATCAATCACGTCCTAGAGTATGCACGTATAGAATAATCAGTTTGCGTACGAGTACAACATGGTAACACCGAGTCAAAGATCATCACGTAGCACATAACACGTATTCAACACATACGAAACATGCAATTTAGTTAACAGCAGTTAATTAGGTCAGTTAAGTTCTAACAGAAACAAACCAAGTTAAAATAGGTTCCCCACTCGACGAAACACCTTCAGTTTCGTCGAGAGTCCCTTCGGCGAAACAAACCCCCAGTTTCGTCGTTTGATTTCTTGACGAATAAATCCTGATTCGTCGTATTTCAGATTCGACATTAAGTTCAGATTCGTCAAATGTCAGTTACGTATCACATTAGTTACGTCATAATATCACAAAAACCCTAATTCGCCGACATCAACATACGAAGATCATGTAGTCATCATCAACAGCCGACTCATGCATTCCTATAACTTATTATATTCACTATCATCATTATACAACAATTAATAGCATGTGGTATTTGATAAAAGTTGAACCATCATCATCAGTTACGTATAACATCAACAACCCTAATCATCCTTTCATTATTGTCATGCATGTGATACTCCATTAACTAAAGCAACATTTGTGGTTAGTAGTTTTTGTTTGAGGTCCAATAAGATTTGAATTACATCTGACATTACATGTGATATATGGGGAGTCTAAATCAATTACAAATTGAAAGTAAATTTTGTTGTCGACATTACATCATCAACAGATGTACAACAGGAACCCTAATGATCAATTATAACGGCTGCAACAATCATGCACACATATGTTTAATCGATTAATTCCTGACAATGCACGTGTAAACAAGAATATAATGGCCGACAACATTATGCAAAACATGTGCTCATCATCATCAAGATCGTTATTCAATACTTGCAGGTCAATCTAATCGTTTACTGCATGAACATAATAAAACCATATCATACATTCAGATTCCCATTACAAGATCACAAGTATTCACATAACAATCAAGTCAGCAACTTAATAAATCACATCTGATTATTACGCACTAACCGAGGTGGAAGATAAATAATGGATTGATCGCTAAGGAAAGCTTCGGGACTTCAAACAGCCGTCACACAGGGAAAGATCTCTAGGGTTTTCGGTTGTGGTGATGAGTTTCACGAATGAAACAGTTTTGTGAGATATAGCTCACGTAACAGGGTTGGGCCCTTAACTGGGCTTCGGCGTATTTGGGCTTGGCGAAACAGAGTTCTGTTTCGTCGAGATGTATATGGCGAAACAGTCTGTTTCGTCGGGTCCTCTCATGTGTTAAACAGTTTATGTTTTTCTAATATAACAAGTCTCATGTCATAAAATCAATCCCATACGTGCAACAATCACAATACAATACGTTTCACTATAACACGTACATGTACAGTTACAAGTCAAACAAGTCAAACAACCAAACAGTCAAAGTCAACGTGTAATAAATACGAATGTGAAAGTCGGAAACTCGAGTTGTCACAATATCCTCCAAAGTTTGAATCGTCCTCTCAGATTGTCCATCTGTTTGGGGATGATAAGCAGTGCTTAGATTTAGTTGGGTTCCTATAGCAGATTGCATGGTCTTCCAAAAATGAGATGAAAATCGAGTATCACGATCAGATATGATGTCCAAATGAACACCATGTCAAGATACAATCTCATCAACATAAATCTTTGCAAGTTTATCAGTAGATAGATCCTCGCGAATCGGAATAAAATGAGCTGACTTCGTTAATCGATCGATAACAACCCATATAGCATCGTGACCTTTAGATGTATGCGGTAATTTAGTGATGAGATCCATCGCAATGTTCTCCCACTTCCTGTCACACCCCCAAAATCCACATGCGGAGTATCACCGCTTGGAGGCGTGACTGACCAGGATCAAACCACTAATCATATTGAACAAGTAAATAATTAAGTATAAAAGTCCAACCAACACGATTAGTGTCCAAAACAAACATAGTTAAGTTATAAGCGGAAGCATAATGTTTAAAACCAAATCAAAAGTTCCATTATCCAAATGTTTAACATGGCACACAGCTGTCCATGTCCCACAACGACTCTTCCTTGTGCAAGCTCCAGCTAAGAACCTAATGACCTGCAAAGCATGTAGTAACGAGTCAACAACAAGTTGAGTGAGTTCACGGTTGGGTGTTCGTTTTAAGTTGTTTCGAAAACAGTTCCTTTAGCTGGCATCCCTGCCGTGGGGGTTACCCCATAGTTGAAAACATGATTTTTTTAACCCTTTGTCTAACCCATTTACTCTGGCAATCCAGCCGTGGGGGCTACCCCATGATAGTTATCTGGCATTTCGGCCGTGGGGGCTACCCCATGGTAGTTATCTGGAATTTCGGCCGTGGGGGCTACCCCTTGTATACACTAGACTCGTTACCATATCGACTACTGACGAAAAGTCATGTTTAAGTGCCCTGAACTGTCAATGTCTATCATCATTGACGTGCTCAGATCCATTAGTTCACGCCCGTCCTCTGCGGCATGGTGTGAGGCTTGTCATCCCTAAATAGCGCTATCTAACTAATGACCCGCTCGCCATTGGCCCGGCGATTAAGTCGATATAAAATAGGAGGGACTTCGTGATAGAGAGTTCTGGTCTAGTAAAGTTATCTGTCCATGAGGACGAGGAATTACATTCCTGAACCAATACTGTCCTACCCAAGAAAGGACGAGGAATCCATATTCCTTAACCCCATTCCCAACCCCTGGGAATCCCATGCTTTGTAGAGTGTGAACTCACCTTGGTTTGCTCGGCAGATTACACAGAAAAGTCAAGTCTAGCAGCTAGTGGTCAACCACGTCCTAACATGGTTATCATACAAGTCAGGTTTTGGTGTCAAGTAGTGTACGCATGAGTCCATAGAATTAACAGGTTATTAACATGTAACAGTCATGGCATATCTAAATAACACGTTGAGCAGTAACTGTTTACATACAAAAGAAACCCAAACATACTTGGCCCAATAATTAAACAGGGATCTCTTGAGCGATCCACTTTACACCCAGCCCAACAACATAAGCAGTCCAATAACATACACGGCCCAGACACTAAACACGTAATCCAACTTGTACGATCTATGCATCTTGTGCGATTCCATTTGATACCCGGCCCAAGTTACAAGAAGCCCAAATAAGCATAATTAGTTCAATAAATAACCGGCCCAACATTTTAAACAACTTGTGCGACTGATGGCACCTTGTGCGACTGAAACTTGTACAATCCGATTACTAGCCCAGCCCAACATAAACAACCGGCCCAAACAGTTAAATAATCATACATCATGTGCGGCCCAGTAGCCTTGTGCGACCGGGAACCCTTTGTGCGAACAGGTCATCTTGTGCGACTAGATGACTTGTTCGACTAAGCTCCTTGTGCGAGTGGACCTCTTGTGTGACCAAGAGGTCTTGTGCGACTAATATTATTATCCGAATATTATGGAAATTAGTTACACAGCTTTTATCTTGCAAATAATTACCATGTTTCCATTTATTTGATCAATCAACAATCTAACAGTTTCATACCTAATCAATATTAGATCAAACAAGGGTTTTTAACATCTAATTCATATGAACCCTAACGAATAACACGATCACGACAAGAACAATAATCACAACACCAATTATATTAGCATGCTTCAAACTCTTGATTAACAATATTCGGTTTTCATTCATCATCTTAAATTCCAAATTATTTTACACAACTCTAAACCATTCGAATCCAAACATGTATATGGCCGATTGCATACATTCATACTAACAATACATTATTATGAAATCATCAAATCTCATATCACTCATAATCAACATACATGTGAGCCGATTAACAAGAACATTATCATTCAACATCATAATCTATCATGTTAACCGAAACCCTAGATCATCATGTAACTATATTAGCACACACATCAGAACATCATCAAACATGTATTCGATAAACCCAAACACTAACCAGATTAGAGATGATTGAGGGTTAATCCAAATGATAACTTCGAGAGAGAGATTCTTTGTTGCCGTCGAGTTCAAGAGGATAGAAGGAGAGCACTAGGGTTTCGTGTGTAATATGAAATTGCAACAAATGATTAACAAACTCTCTAAGGGTGTGTGTGTAAGCGTTTGAGGGAGTGGGCCGAACCCACCCTTGGGCTGCCCTTGGATCGGATGTACGGAGTGTAGCCCAAATGGGCTGGTGCGAGTGGGTTGTGTTGTGCGTTTACATAATTCATACTCTCACATAGCATATAGCACAAAGTCACATATAATCTCATTAATTCAACCTATCAAATAATTACACCAAGTTCAAATACGTTACATCAAGTACGTAGATAAGTTCGGAAATACGAGTTGTCACATTATCCCCAAGTTGAAAGAAATTTCGTCCCGAAATTTAGCGCGTACTCACTGAGGAAGCTAGTTAAGTTGCATGGTTTTCCTGGTTTTCCTGGGGTGTCACATCCTCCCCCCGTTGATCTGGAATTTCGTCCCGAAATTCCGTAGCTTCAGCCTCAGTAGTAGTTGTACCGGTTGCAAACAGTTGGGGATACTTTTGTTTCATCTGATCTTCGCGTTCCCAGGTGAACTCTGGGCCGCGACGTGAGTTCCAACGAACTCGAACGAGAGGTATTCTAGTACGCTTGAGGACCTTAACATCCCGGTCTGTGATTTCAACAGGTTCCTCGACGAATCGTAACTGCTCGTCGATCGTGAGCTCCTTCAAAGGAACTACGTGGGTCTCATCTGACAGACACTTCTTCAGATTTGACACATGGAAAACGTCGTGAACTGCACTGAGTTCTGCTGGTAAGTTCAGTTTGTAGGCCACCTTGCCTATTTTCTCAATGACTTCGAAAGGTCCAACGTATCGTGGGTTAAGCTTGCCCCGTTTCCCGAAACGAACCACACCCTTCCAGGGTGAAGCTTTGAGTAGTACCCGCTCCCCAACCTGGAGCTCTAATGGTTTTCTGCCCTTATCGGCGTAAACTTTCAGACGGTCACGAGCTGCCGCCATTCGTTGTCGTATCTGAGCAATTCGCTCTGTTGTGTCTACCACAAGTTCTGGACCAGTAATCTGACTATCCCCCCATCTCTGCCCAACAAGGAGGTGACCGGCATTTACGCCCGTATAATGCCTCAAACGGAGCAGCTTTAATGCTGGTGTGGTAGCTATTATTGTACGAAAATTCCACAAGTGGCAGATGCTTGTTCTCAGGCGTTGCCAAAGTCAATTACACATGCCCTAAGCATGTCTTCGAGGGTCTGGATGGTACGTTCCGACTGCCCATCCGTTTGCGGGTGATAAGCTGTGCTCATATCTAGCCTTGAGCCAAAGGACTTGTGCATTGCTTGCCACAACTCTGATGTAAAACGTGCATCTCGATCCGAGATGATAGAGATGGGCACCCCGTGCCTCGAGACAACTTCCTTGAGATATACTTCTGCTAGGGTGGAGAACTTATCCGTTTCTTTGATAGCCAGGAAGTGAGCCGACTTTGTGAGTCGATCCACGATCACCCAAATAGTATCGTTTCCACGTTGTGATCTAGGCAGGCCAGTAACAAAATCCATGGAAATTTGCTCCCATTTCCATTGTGGTATCTCTGGTTGTTGAAGTGGGCCTGAAGGTTTCTGGTATTCCGCCTTGACTCTCGCACAAGTCAAGCACTTGCTAACGTAAGTTGCTATATGGGACTTCATGCTAGGCCACCAATATGTGGTTTTGATATCGTGGTACATTTTATCCGAACCAGGGTGCACTGAGTAGCGAGACTTGTGTGCCTCATCCATCACAAGCTCTCGTAGGTTGCCATAAAGTGGGACCCAAATGCGTCCTGTGACGTAGTAAGCACCGTCTTCCTTCTGTTCTAAGCATTGCCTCGAGCCGCGTAGGGCTTCAGCCCTGATGTTTTCTGGTTTCAATGCTTCTACCTGAGCATCTCGTATTTGAGAAGGAAGACTAGACTGTATAGTAGGTTGTAAAGCTCGTACGCGCTTAGGTGCAGTGTCCTTTCGACTGAGGACGTTAGCCACAACGTTGGCTTTGCCTGGGTAGTACCTGATCGAGCATTCGTAGCCATTCAGTAGTTCGACCCATCGTCGTTGTCGCATATTCAGTTCCTTCTGTTTGAGGATATGCTCGAGGCTCCTGTGGTCGGTGTAGATGGCACGCTTGGTACCGTACAGGTAATGTCGCCATAACTTGAGTGCAAAAACAATAGCTCGCAGCTCTAAGTCGTGCGTAGTGTAGTTTCTTTCATGAACCTTGAGTTGGCGTGAGGCGTAGGTTATGACTTTATCCCGCTGCATCAATACACAACCAAGACCCTGAATTGATGCGTCGCAGTAAACCACGAAGTCGTCTGTGCCCTCTGGCAATGAAAGGATAGGTGCACTGCAAAGTCTATCCTTTAAGTGCTGAAACGCTAACTCCTGTGCGTTTCCCCAACGATAAACAACACCCTTCTGCGTTAGTGAAGTAAGAGGCTGAGCAATCTTGGAGAAATCCTTGATAAATCTCCTGTAATAACCTGCCAATCCCAAGAATTGGCGAATTTCCGTTGGCGTACGAGGTGCAGGCCAGCTCTTGATTGACTCTACCTTGGATGGATCAACGTGAATCCCTTCCTTGTTCACTACATGGCCCAAGAAATGGACTTCACGAAGCCAGAAGTCACATTTTGAAAACTTGGCGTACAACTGTTCTTTTCGAAGGAGTTCCAAAATAAGTCGTAGATGCTGCTCGTGTTCCTCCTGACTCTTAGAATAGATCAGGATGTCGTCGATGTAAACTATGACGAACTTGTCCAGGTAAGGCTTGCACACTCTATTCATCAAATCCATGAAAACCACATGTGCGTTTGTCAACCCAAAAGGCATAACCAAAAACTCATAGTGTCCATATCGAGTTCTAAAGGCTGTTTTAGAGACGTCCTCTTCTCGGACTCTCAGCTGGTGATATCCTGATCTCAAATCACTCTTTGAGTAGTAGCTCGACCCTTGCAGCTGGTCGAACAAGTCATCAATGCGTGGAAGAGGATAGCGATTCTTCACAGTCACCTTGTTCAGTTCACGGTAGTCGATACACATATGGGAGGTACCGTCCTTCTTCTTCACGAATAGCACTGGAGCTCCCCAGGGCGAAGAGCTAGGACGAATAAAACCCTTATCCAAGAGTTCTTGTAGTTGTGTAGAGAGTTCTTCCAACTCTGATGGAGCTAGGCGATAAGGTGCACGAGCTATAGGTGCTGCTCCAGGAGCTAGCTCGATGTGAAACTCGACCTGTCGATGAGGTGGAAGGCCAGGTAGTTCCTCAAGAAATACCTCAGGATAGTCACGTACGATCGGAAAATCTTCTATCTTCTTCTCTTTCTTCGAGGTGTCAGTAACGAGAGCCAAAATAGCAGTGTGGCCCTTTCGCAAACACTTCTGGGCCTTAAGGAAAGAGATGATGCTCTCAACAGCACCCCTCTTGTCGCCACGAATCATGAGTGGTTCATCATCTGAACGAGGAATACGGACAATCTTCTCGTTGCAAAGAATCTCTGCTCGGTGTTGAGGTAGCCAGTCCATACCAATAACGATGTCGAAGCCACTACAACGTTGGGGTCATTCCTAGCATCATTCTGACCAATCACAAACACTCGACCCCTTGGCACCACTGTCGTCATTATTACCCCCGTTGTTGTCCCACTATTGTTCCCGTTTCCTTGGTCGTGGTTCTGGTTCTGATTCTGGTTCAGTCGTGGGTAGCGTCTCATGAAATGATCTTTAGCACCACACTGATAACATCCCTTGTTATCCTGCTGTTGCTGCTGATTCTGTGGAGCTTGTGGCTGTTGTTGTCGGTTCTTATTTGCAGGGCGTGAGCTTCTACAATCTTTGGCTTCATGACCAATATGCTTAGGCAGCTTGTTCTGTTCCACTGCCTGGTCTGTGAGACGATGAGCAAGACGAGTAACATCCTGGATAGTAGCAAAGTTAGTAGAAGTCGCATGACTTTGAATCTCTGGTACTAAGCCCTTGAGGTACAGCTCAATGCGCTTGATGGGAGGTTCCACCATAGTTGGGCACAGATTGCCAGTTCGTTAGATCGCTTCGTATACGCCTCTATCTCTGACCCCGTCATCTTCAAGTTAAAGAACTCCACTTCCAGTTTGCGGATGTCATCACGACTACCCTATTCACGTTTGATCAGTTCCTTAAAATCATTCCAAGGGGTGGCATTAGCAGCCGCCAACCCCAGCATCTGAACTTGCGCGTTCCACCAAGTTAGCGCAGTGCCTTCGAGAGTACCAGTGGCGTAATTTACCCTGCGAGCCTCAGGGCATTCCCACATCTCTAAGACAGACTCGAGCTCTTCAAACCAATGGAGGAATCCAACAGCTCCTTTAGTGTCACCGAAAGTACTAGGACGACAGTCCATAAACATCTTAAATGTGCATACAGGTGGCTGAGCGTGTTGACTTGTCGTGTGCGTAAGAGAGGATAAAGTTTAACACAAAATTTGGTTCACGAGAGGAGGATCTAGAGATCCTAGAGTGAGTTTAGACTGCAGGGTATACCTCCTGCGTGTGCGGCTGCAAGTGCCGCAGCAACTTGTTCGTTGATAAGAGCCGTCAACCGGGCTTGAGTTAGGTTCACATGTACACTCATGATCTTCACATCGAAGGAAACACAAATAGGAAAGGTGTCGCGAATGTGCGTAAGTGTGTAGTGACAGTAGGGAGCAAGCACAAATGTGTTTTCAAACTATAGTTGCTACGTTTATCTAAGCATACCATGAGCAAAGTTCTATGCAATCTAGCAAGTAGGCAATATAAGCATAAATTATATCACCTAGAATGTCGAGCCTTGCACGTGGAGTGAAGCGTCGTTGTGGATCGTAGAGCACTGTACATGTTATAGTCTGGTTTTAACAAAAACGTTTTCCCTTTATTAAAACCAAGTTCTCTATAACCAATGGCTCTGATACCAATCTGTCACACCCCCAAAATCCACATGCGGAGTATCACCGCTTGGAGGCGTGACTGACCAGGATCAAACCACTAATCATATTGAACAAGTAAATAATTAAGTATAAAAGTCCAACCAACACGATTAGTGTCCAAAACAAACATAGTTAAGTTATAAGCGGAAGCATAATGTTTAAAACCAAATCAAAAGTTCCATTATCCAAATGTTTAACATGGCACACAGCTGTCCATGTCCCACAACGACTCTTCCTTGTGCAAGCTCCAGCTAAGAACCTAATGACCTGCAAAGCATGTAGTAACGAGTCAACAACAAGTTGAGTGAGTTCACGGTTGGGTGTTCGTTTTAAGTTGTTTCGAAACATTTCCTTTAGCTGGCATCCCTGCCGTGGGGGTTACCCCATAGTTGAAAACATGATTTGTTTAACCCTTTGTCTAACCCATTTACTCTGGTAATCCAGCCATGGGGGCTACCCCATGATAGTTATCTGGCATTTCGGCCGTGGGGGCTACCCCATGGTAGTTATCTGGCATTTCGGCCGTGGGGGCTACCCCTTGTATACACTAGACTCGTTACCATAAAGACTACTGACGAAAAGTCATGTTTAAGTGCCCTGAACTGTCAATGTCTATCATCACTGACGTGCCCAGATCCATTAGTTCACGCCCGTCCTCTGCGGCACGGTGTGCGGCTTGTCAGACCTAAATAGCGCTATCTAACTAATGACCCGCTCGCCATTGGCCCGGCGATTAAGTCGATATAAAATAGGAGGGACTTCATGATAGAGAGTTCTGGTCTAGTAAAGTTATCTGTCCGTGAGGACGAGGAATTACATTCCTGAACCAATACTGTCCTACCCAAGAAAGGACGAGGAATCCATATTCCTTAACCCCATTCCCAACCCCTGGGAATCCCATGCTTTGTAGAGTGGGAACTCACCTTGGTTTGCTCGGCAGATTACACAGAAAAGTCAAGTCTAGCAGTTAGTGGTCAACCACGTCCTAACATGGTTATCATACAAGTCAGGTTTTGGTGTCAAGTAGTGTACGCATGAGTACATAGAATTAACAGGTTATTAACATGTAACAGTCATGGCATATCTAAATAACACGTTGAGCAGTAACTGTTTACATACAAAAGAAACCCAAACATACTTGGCCCAATAATTAAACAGAGATCTCTTGTGCGATCCACTTTACACCCAGCCCAACAACATAAGCAGTCCAATAACATACACGGCCCAAACACTAAACATGTAATCCAACTTGTACGATCTATGCATCTTGTGCGATTCCATTTGATACCCGGCCCAAGTTACAAGAAGCCCAAATAAGCATAATTAGTTCAATAAATAACCGGCCCAACATTTTAAACAACTTGTGCGACTGATGGCACCTTGTGCGACTGAAACTTGTACAATCCGATTACTAGCCCAGCCCAACATAAACAACCGGCCCAAACAGTTAAATAATCATACATCATGTGCGGCCCAGTAGCCTTGTGCGACCGGGAACCCTTTGTGCGAACAGGTCATCTTGTGCGACTAGATGACTTGTTCGACTAAGCTCCTTGTGCGAGTGGACCTCTTGTGTGACCAAGAGGTCTTGTGCGACTAATATTATTATCCGAATATTATGGAAATTAGTTACACAGCTTTTATCTTGCCAATAATTACCATGTTTCCATTTATTTGATCAATCAACAATCTAACAGTTTCATACCTAATCAATATTAGATCAAACAAGGGTTTTTAACATCTAATTCATATGAACCCTAACGAATAACACGATCATGACAAGAACAATAATCACAACACCAATTATATTAGCATGCTTCAAACTCTCGATTAACAATATTCGGTTTTCATTCATCATCTTAAATTCCAAATTATTTTACACAACTCTAAACCATTCGAATCCAAACATGTATATGGCCGATTGCATACATTCATACTAACAATACATTATTATGAAATCATCAAATCTCATATCACTCATAATCAACATACATTTGAGCCGATTAACAAGAACATTATCATTCAACATCATAATCTATCATGTTAACCGAAACCCTAGATCATCATGCAACTATATTAGCACACACATCAGAACATCATCAAACATGTATTCGATAAACCCAAACACTAACCAGATTAGAGATGATTGAGGGTTAATCCGAATGATAACTTCGAGAGAGAGACTCTTTGTTGGCGTCGAGTTCAAGAGGATAGAAGGAGAGCACTAGGGTTTCGTGTGTAATATGAAATTGCAACAAATGATTAACAAACTCTCTAAGGGTGTGTGTGTAAGCGTATGAGGGAGTGGGCCGAACCCACCCTTGGGCTGCCTTTGGATCGGATGTAAGGAGTGTAGCCCAAATGGGCTGGTGCGAGTGGGTTGTGTTGTGCGTTTACATAATTCATACTCTCATATAGCATATAGCACAAAGTCACATATAATCTCATTAATTCAACCTATCAAATAATTACACCAAGTTCAAATACGTTACATCAAGTACGTAGATAAGTTCGGAAATACGAGTTGTCACACTTCCAAACCGGGATCTCTGGTTGTACAAGCAAACCAGATGGTCGTTGATGTTCAGCCTTGACTTTGAGACAAGTTAGGCATTTCGACACATACAAGGAAATATCCTTCTTCATACCAGGCCACTAATACTGAGTACGAAGATCCTTGTACATTTTATCAGCACCAGGATGGATAGAATATCGAGACTTGTGAGATTCGTCCATTACCAAAGTGCGAAGATCGTCTTGTTTCAGGATCCACAAACGATCCTTGAAATAGAGTAAACCATCGTCCTTCGCTTCGAGCTTAAGCTCAAGTTGACGTGGTAATTCCTTACCCATCAAATTTTGTGAAACACAAAATTGTTGAGCTTGAAGAACACGAGTTTGAATATCAGATAGAGTTCGAACAGAATGAAGCTTGACTCGCTCCTTTCGACTAAGTGCATCGGCTACGACATTCGCCTTACCAGGATGGTAGCGAATCTCGCAATCGTAGTCGTTTAAGAGTTCAACCCATCGTCGTTGCCTCATATTCAACTCCTTCTGATTAAGAATATGTTGGAGACTTTTGTGGTCTGTGAAAACCACACACTTCGTGCCATAAAGATAGTGTCTCCAGATTTTGAGAGCAAAAACCACGGCACCTAACTCAAGGTCATGAGTCGTGTAGTTCTTCTCATGAACTTTCAATTGTCTAGACGCGTATGCTATAACTTTACCTCGTTGCATAAGAACACAACCAAGGCCTAAGTTGGACGCATCACGGTAGACAATGAAATCATCGCTTCCCTCAGGCAAAGATAGAACAGGTGCATTATATAGCTTCTGTTTCAGCGTTTGAAACGCTTCTTCTTGTTTGGATCCCCACTCAAAAGGTTTATTCTTTTGAGTCAAAGCAGTGAGTGGAACCACGATCTTAGAGAAGTTCGAAATGAAACGACGATAATAACCAACAAGACCAAGAAAAGAACGAACTTCTGTTGGTGTCGTTGGTGTATTCCAATCCTTAATAGCAGCTATTTTGGATGGATCCACATGAATACCCTGCTTGTTGACAATATATCCCAAAAACTGAACTTCTTTAAGCCAAAATTCACACATGGAGAATTTAGCAAAAAGTTGTTCCTTCTTCAGGAGTTCCAATGTCAAACGAAGGTGTTGCTCGTGATCGGCTCGAGACTTCGAATAAATGAGAATATTACCGATGAACACAATGATGAACTTGTCTAAATAAGGTTTACAGACCCTATTCATTAAGTCCACGAAGATGGCTGGAGCATTCGTCAAACCAAAAGGCATGACAGTAAACTCATAGTGCCCATATCTTGTGCGAAAAGCAGTTTTGGGAATATCTTCCTTGAGAACACGAAGTTGATGATACCTAGAACGCAGATCGATCTTGGAAAAACAGGTAGCACCTTGCAGCTGATCAAAGAGATCATCGATTCAAGGTAGGGGATATCGATTCTTGATGGTAAGCTTATTAAGCTCACGATAATCGATACACATTCGAAAAGATCCATCTTTCTTTTTCACAAAGAGGACAGGAGCACCCCAAGGTGAATAACTCGGTCGGATGAATCCCTTATCAGATAACTCTTAAAGATGTTTCGATAACTCTTGCATCTCAGACGGTGCAAGACGATAAGGTGCTTTCGCAATCGGATTAGCATTGGGTACAAGGTCAATATGAAACTCGACTTGACGAACTGGAGGCAAACCAGGCAGTTCATCAGGAAACACTTCTAGATAATCCCGAACAATCGGAATATCCTGAATACTCTTGCTCTTGCCCTTCTCCTCGGTGACATGTTCCAGAAAAGCAACATATCCTTTTCGTAAATAACTTCGGGCTTTCGTACACGATATGAGTTTCAAACCAACAGACGGTTTCTCGCCACGAACCTCTAGAACATCGCCAAACGAAAGAGGAATACGAATGATTTTATCGAAACAAATCACCTCAGCATGATGTTTGGTTAACCAATCCAACCCCACAATAATGTCGAAACTCCCAAGTTGCATCGTCGTGAGGTCAATAGGAAAAAGATGGTTATCGAGGTTCAATTGACAACCACGAAGAACAGAATTGAGTACAAGAGGTTTACCAGTCGCAATCTCGACAGATAAGGGTTTCCTCAGTTTAGTTCTAGGTATCGTAAGTAAAGGCTCAAAGGATAATGAAACAAAACTCCTATCGGCACCAGAATCGAAAAGAACAGATGCAAGTTGATTGTTAACAAGGAACGTACCGTTAACAAGAAAGGTACCATTGACAACGAGGTTGTCAGCTCGAGCCTCGTTTGCATTCAGGTTGAATGCTCGTCCACGAGCGGGATTCACATTGGCATTGACATTTGGATAAACAAAAGAGGTATCAAAAACATCGACAAAACACAAGGAAGGCGATCATTCGTTCGTTACCTCGAACAAACAAACGACACGCAGTGACTAATCAAAGTAAATGGGTCAATATAATGTATCACTGAAGACATGCTCGCCTATAAGTGAACACTCACCCCAAGAGTTCCCAGGTAAGAGTGACTGGTTCGATACTGCGGAATTGTACGAACACTCTAGGCTTAGATAGAAAACTCAGGGTACAGGCATTCACTCTTCCAGTTTGCACGTATTCACATTATTTAGACCTAAACTTTGACGAGATTTTGAAAACTTAGAGGGTTCAAAACCTAGTAATCAATCATCCTAGAACAGATGATTAATTTTCGAAGCGGATTTGTTATTGTGTTCTCGTTGTGGTTATCACCTAAGGATAGGTGATGGTGTTGTTTTAAAATATAAACACAAGTGAACTTGTGTTAGGGTCCTAGAAAGTTATAGTCTAGGTCAAAGCATTGCTAATAACCTAATTCCCTATAACCATTGGCTCTGATACCAACTCTTCTGTCACACCCCGACCGCGTTAAAACAACGAAACCACGGCGGAAACATCGGGGAGTGATGTAACAGAATTATCGTTTCACAACCATGGTAACTAAAAGTTTCGTTTTATTGATTCATTTAGTAAATTACATTGTCTTAATACCAAACAAACAAATTAAACATCGTCTATTATCATTATTAAGTCACTAAGGCCTCGTCCAGATCCTATGTGACTCATGCATCCTAGCAAGCAACATCAAGCAACACCACCTGAAACATATGTAAAATAAAGTCAGCAAAGAAATGCTGGCGAGCACATAGGTTTTATGAAAGTATCGGACTCATGGCTCGTTTATCAGATCCTACAGACCATAACCTAATACTGGTCGGCTTGATCAATGCTAATGAATGTCATTCGTTATGTAAATACGCCCAACAAGTTCGTTCACATTATCGAAATCGTTATTAGTTTAATATAAACCATCTTAATCGTTTTTGAAACCATCGTTTAAATATCGAAATCGTTTTAATACATATGAATCACCCCAAAACAAATGAAAATAGTAAAATAGGGGAACTATGTACTCACATTGAATAGAAGGGTATCCTTGATCTAAAGAACTTAGCGAAGCTCAGGCAAACCAAGGAAATTCAAGTAGTACCTAGTAATCGGATCACTAGTAAATAATCGACACCTAAATCAGAAGATCGGACAGAATGAGGTCTTGTAAACCAAATGAGTGTTGGAACTCATGTGATATGGTTTAACAAAGCCTACATTCTAAATCGGAACCTAACCTAAGTGCTTTCGACCCGTTACGGCCTGTTTAGGTAGCTTACGCTACTTCAACGCGTCGTTCACGTAAGACGCGTTCGAGACGTTTAACTAGTCCTATGATAAGTATTATATGCCCTAACATGTTTAATTATGTTGCATAATCAGTTAAGTGACAAAAGTTTAGGTTACATATGCTTAAAATCCAATTATGCATGAAAAGGGCATTTTGGTAAATTACCTAAGGCATATAAACTACCTATCATACAACTACTTAAACTAGGTGACCATAAGGTATAACCTCGAAAGGTTATTCCCTATGCAACTATGGTCACTAAACATGCTTGGTCGGATCCTAATAATCGACCAAACGGGTCGAGTTCGAAAGTCTAAGCGGTGGTTTAGACCGCTTGACTTATGACTCTAAACAAGCACTAAACTAAAAGTGACGAGCTAAGCATGTTAAAACATGCTTAATTAAGTTAGAAAACAGGTTTTGATATCAAAACAAAGTGTTTTGATACCCAAGAGTAGTTTGGTTGCAAAATACGCTTAAACACGCATTTTGACCGAAACTACGACTCGTCACTACGCCTAGTCAACGTGGTAATCAGTAGGTATAGTCACTAAGGACTATAACCATCGTGATTATGCTCACGTTGCGAAGTTCAAACGAACTTCTCATTGACCATTGACTGGTCAAAGCTGAAAGTCAAACACTGTTTGACTTTCTCGCTAGGAAAGCGATAAAAGAACGAAGGAAGCTTACAAAGGGTCCTTGCTAGGGAGAACTTGATCAATCACACTCAGGTATAAAGCAATGGCTCCAACTTAGAGTGTAATTCAGATGAAGGGTGAGTTGCAACAATGAAATGGCATGCCTATTTATACTTGTTGCAAACTTACAAGATCATGACACTTGTTTGTGTGGTCTCCAAGCAAGAATCATAGCCATACAAATGTTAGGAGCTGATTAGAAGCCTTGGGGAGGTGTTAACTTGGTCCCCAAAACATGAAAATTGCGTACAAGGGCCTCAAGAACGAGCTGGGAGGCTGCTATGAAGTTTCTGCTGAAATGGGCACTTTTAGGTGCCCCGCGTAAGCTGAGAGACCAGGCTTACGCGGCCCGCCTGGGCAACTATCCAGAAATTGCAGTTTAGTCCCTACACTTGAGAAACTTGTGTTTTGATGCATTTTTGACATGTTTAAGCCCCGTTAACCTCATTTCAAGGCTCTAAAATGATGTTAAAGTATAGGGAACTTAAAATATGCTCAAAAACATCTCGGATGTCGGCTCGTTTGGTCGTACGGTCGCGTTGTTCGTTAAATTACGACGAAACTCAAATGGATGCGAAAACGATCCAAATTAAGCGACGAACGGTATTTTTGCATGCCGATCACTAAAATAAAAATATTTTAGTGTCTACAAAAATTGTGGGTGTCCAGATTTGGTCAGAACGTAAGATATGCTCGAAAATTCAAACTTACACCATTTTTGACACTTTCAGTCCTTGTAAGATCAAATAAGCATATTTTCGCACACCGAACCCCTCAAAGCTTATTTCTAAGCTATGTTTAGGTTATTTATGGTATGTTTAGCTTATGATCAAGTTCCGGACTGTTTGTTACTATGCAAATCGGCATAGTTTCACAGTTTGACACAAATAGTCCCTGTGAGCGAATAAACTTGTTTTCAACACACCAAACCATCCAAAACTTATTTATAAGTTATGTAAAGGTTGTTTAAGGTATTTTAAGCCTATGTCACTATTCCGGTGTGTTTTTCGCATTAAACTGACTGCGTTTACGCACCAGTTTGTGTATAACTTTCCAGAAAGCGATTTAAAGCTTGAAATCGGAATCGAATCAAATCGTAAAATCATCAAACACAAATACACATATAATAACACCAAAACACATTGTTTTATTGATAATTAACATTGTTTTACATTGTACATTGATTACAGAGCACAGTTGTCACATCATCATCATAAGAATCATCAGATAACCATGTATTTGTTACTTCAATTAAGCTAATTTGTTGCTGCTTCTTTGCTTCCTCTAGCTTTTTCCCATAATAAGCAACATCCTTGTGCTTCTTGGTCTTGCATTCTGATGCATAGTGACCTCTCTGTTTGCACTTGTAACGCACAACTTCAGCCTTCCCTTTATCCTTAGATCTAACTTCTTCTTTAGATCTTCCATCCATCCTCCCTCTGTCACTTCTCTGGTATCTCTGGCTTCCTCCCCTCAACCTCTGCTCAAATGTTTTGGTGAGTAGTACTATTGCTTCAGCAAAAGCTGAAAAATCTGATGATGTATCAGAAATTTCAAGATTTTGGCTGTTTGATGGTTGTGGATCATTGGCAGGTGTTGTTCTTTGTGAGTTTGAGATAAGAGCTAAAGATCCCCCTATTTGAATGGTTTCTTCAAATATTTCTTCCTCTCTGGGGACCAAGATGCTGTATAAGTCATGGAGACTCATATTTCCTAGTTCTAAGGTTGAGGACAAAGTCATGGTTAGACTTCTCCATTCTCCAGGTAAGGCATCAAGAAATTTTATGTTTCTTTCATTATTTGACTTTGTTATACCAAATTTCTTTAGCTCGTTTAAAAGTTTTGTAAATCTTTGATATGTATCATTTAATCTTTCATTTGGCAAACTTTTAAATCTCTCATATGATGAGACATTGTTTGTTCTTTTGTTTCTTCTCATCCTTTCTCCTCCTTCACAAAGATTTTCCAACTGATCCCATATTTCCTTGGCTGATGCACATGCATCAACTTGTGAAAATATGTCATTGGGGATGGCCATTATTAAAAGTGACTTTGCCCTTTCATCCCCAGCCACCTTTTCCTTGTCTTCCTCACTCCAAAGTATTTCACTTTTGGGAGCTCGGGAGGCAGGGATAGCAGGTGATTGGTCAGTTGCTGGCATAGCTGGTATTTCAGTCGTTGGTATATGTGGGCCCCTTTCAATGGATTGAAACAGAGCTTGATCATGACCATTGAGGAAATTGACCATCCTGATTTTCCATTGGGGGTATTCCTCTCTGACCAGAGTCAGAGGTTTAGACATAGAACCAATATTAAAAGCATTATTCCAGGATTGAAAGCTGGCCATATTTAGAGAAAAGAAGATGAGCGATTGATCGTTTGAAAATAATTTATTCAATCTGCTCTGATACCAATTGTTGGACCCAATATGGCCTAAACAACTTCTTTTCACGTAATATGGAAAGTGATTTCAGTAGATGTGAAAAAGATGTGCGGAAATGGAAATCAGACTTTCAGAAACAAGACCTACAGAATTATCAAGTTTATATCACCTTGAAACAAAATGGTTTACAAGGTGATTGTAATATTATTATCTAATACAAATGAATCTTGAATTCTGTGGGTGAGAGGGCAATGGAGTTTTGTAGTGTGTGTGAATGCTAAGCTTCAAACTCAATTGTCTTCTGCTGGTTGAGCCTTCTATTTATAGAAGGCTGGGTGCATGAATAAACAATAGTTTATTCATGCAATAAGTCCTGCAAAAAGTAGCCATTTGACATATTCATTGAATCCAACGTTCAAGTTGCCTTTTTCATCATGATATCCAATAATGTCAACTTGCTTCGGTAAGTGTGGCAGGATAGAGCTAATTTAAGACAAGTGGGGTATTCATCAGAATTTCTGATAAACCACTTCATCAGAAATTCTGGTGAACAAATCATCAGAAAATCCTGATGATCAGAATCATCAGATATTGATGATATTTCATCAAAAATATCATCAGATCCATCAGAAATGACCTTCTCTGATAATCCAATTCAGCTCTTGATCAACTTGTGATTCTTTGAAGTAGATGCTGTGCATTTCAGTTATCCTATCTGATCTTCTTCTTCTTGTTGTGATCTGCAGGACTGTTATCTCTTCAGAGATCCAGTTGATTGTGATTTTTTTCAATACTTACAAATAAAGTTTCCTAACATTTAGATCTTAAAACAATACACGTCACCTATCCTTAGGTGATTACCAAAACATGAACACAATTTTCTAAAACGACTTTTGAAAATCAATCATCTACTCTTAGATGATGTCACACCCCCAAAATCCACCATGCGGAGTACCACCGCTTGGAGGCGTGACGTGACCAGGATCGAGCCACCAATCATATTGAACATCGCAATTAAGTAAATAAAACCAAACACAATACGATTGGCGACCAAAAGGAAGTAGACCGACTTTAGGTTAACAAAGTTCAGTTTTAAACAGCGGAAGCATAAAACGTGAAACCAAAACATAAGTCCCATAGTTCATAAGTTTAAAGTCCATAACGTAGGTTTAATAAGTTCATAAGATTTAGAAGTTTAGTACGGGACTTAACAATCCGTATTCCACAACAACCTCCTCCACGTGCAAGCTCCATCTAGCGACCTGTAAGGCATGTAACAACGAGTCAACAACAAAGTTGAGTGAGTTCACGTTTGGTTGTTTAGTTTTAAGTTGTTTCTGAAAAAAGTGGTTTGACTTTCGTTGGCTTAATTGCCGTGGGGGTTACCCCGTAGTTGAAAGTATGTTTAACCAGTTCCTTTTTCATTACCCAAACCGTAACCATAATCAGTGGGGGCTTTCCCGGTGTGAACTACTAGACGGTATGATATCGACTACTACGCAAATAAGTTGTGCCCTATATCAGTGTCTATCATCACTGATAGTCTGCCATAGTCCATTAGTACACGCCCGTCTGACCGGCACGGTGTGAGGTTTGTTAAACCAAATAGCGCTATTAACTAATGACCCGCTCGCCATTAGCCTCGGCGATTAAGTCGATATAATGAAGAGGGACTTATTGATAGAGTTTTGTCTAGCTAGTTTTTAAGGTTGTTGTCCAACACCAGGAGGACGAACGTACGTATTCTGCACCAGGAGAATTCGTAGGATTAATAATGGCATCCTATCTATGGAGGATGGCCATACATATCTTCCCAAGGGGATATGTAGATTTAGTTTTAAATTCTTTAACCCATTCCCAAACCACCGGGAATCCCATGCCTTGTAGAAAGTGTGAACTCACCTCGGTTTGCTCGGTTAGATTCTCAAATATAGCTAACAGTCAAGGTCGGTCAATCACGTCCTAATATGATTACCAGTTAGTCATTTAGTGATTTTTAAATAGAGCACAAAGTTCCTACACGTATCTATCACATAGCATGCATCACTTTAACGGTTTATGCCCATATAAGTTTCCCATCCATTCCCCACTCATAAACAAACATACGATAATGCACATAACACATATAACATGTTATATCATTCATGGATAACCTACCCGACATTTAGACATGCAAATTACAACTTACGTCATTTCAGCATGAATATTCAAAACCGGGTTGTTTTCGGACATTGTAAATAAATAGTTAACTTATTCCAAAAATTCCCAAATTTTTACAGAAGGTCTTAAACGATCCAAATATTATTGTGTAAAAATATCAGGGTCCAGTTCATTACTACTATTTTAAAAAAAAATTCATTTTCCGGACTGAACTCAGATTTATCTTTTTCTGACCACAGTCCACGGAATAATTTATTTAAAATTCATCTTAAGTCCAATTTACGAAATTCCAGTGGGAGGATTACAAATACATCGGTGGTCATCTATAGTACAATTTTCTTGATCTAACTCTACACAGAACTCAAGTTATGATAGAAAACAAAACGCATATTTTCAGCAGAAAAATGCAGCTCTAGCTGCTGTTACAAATTGACGCTTGAAAAATAGTAAACGAAGTCAAAAAATTATGATTCCGGTGCCATTAGAACCATATTTCATAATACATAACCCTAGACTTCAGAAAATACATTTCTCATTAAGTTATTGTGCTGTTACAGCCAACTGAAGTTGGCTGTAATTACCAAACAGCCTACTGTTTCAGCTTTTAACCTTCTAAATTGTGTTCGATTGATTCCGTTAACATGTTTAGTGACCACAACAACATCAAACATCAATATTACAAGTAGATCAACAAGTAAATCAGTAACATAATCAAGACAACTTCAGTTTATCATCACTTCATCATGTTTCATCAATATTTCATTACAAGTTAGTTTATATGCAAGACTTTGTTCATGGTTCTTTAGTGTTCATGGATTTTCATCATCAAACATCTATTAACCACTTAAATAACATAAAGAATGAACGGATCTAAGTTCTTACCACTAGCTCAAGGCTAGGGAAGTTCGAGTGAAGAAATGTGGTGGTTAATAGCGAATGGAGAAGGTCCTTCCACTTCCGAGAGCACCGAGCTTCGTTGTTGGACCTCTTACACCTTTGTATGCTCTTAGAGTGGTTGAAATTGATCAATTGATGGTGGTGGTGGTGCTACTAGGGGGCAGTCGAGATAGAGGAGAGGAGGAGAGTTTTTTTTTGTGGGTGAAATGGTGTTGAGATGTGAGTGAAGGGTGGACTAGAGGTTAACACTTATAAGCTCCAACATTCTATTGTCTTGTGTGTAATATGTCCTTAGATTAGCAACATGATCAAATTAAATAATAAAAGAAATCAAAGGGGTGTGAGACCCCATGTAACCGTCCCAAGGGGGGGGGGGTGCTTGGTTGGGTTTCAACTAAATAGTTAGGGATCTAGTTTGAAATCCAAAGTTTAGTTAGTGGTTTATGGGTGTTATGTAATATATAGTGTGTTAGGGTATTCGGGGACCCTAATTAGCTTAGAAAAATAGAAATAATGTGTTTAACAATATTTTTTGTGTTCCAGGTAATGTCCGGTTGTTCGGTTGACACTGTTCCGTTAAAGTGCCTAATTAATCCGTAAAGTGTCCTACATATATATTTTTGTAACGTTTTTACTTTTCAATACTCAGGAAAGCACACATGACTTTTTAGTAACTTTTCTGTATACTACTAGTATGTTAACATGCACATGTAAGTATAACACAGGTATCAGAAAGCAGTTAACTAATTCCACACAGTCGTCAAGTACTTTAATTAACATTAATAGATTGTACGGTTACATGTAAATTTGAGGGTTGTCACATTCTCCCCCTGTTAAGAGAATTTCGTCCCGAAATTTAGCGCGTGCTTACTGAGGAAGCTAGTTAAGTTGCGTTGGTTTCCTGGTTTTCCTGGGGTGTCACATCATCCCCCAGTTGATTTGGAATTTCATCCCGAAATTCTGCAGTAGCTTCAGCCTCAGTAGCGGTTGCGTTTTTCTTAAACAGCTGGGGATACTTGAGTTTCATTTGGTCTTCTCGTTCCCAGGTATACTCTGGGCCACGACGGGCATTCCAACGAACTCGGACGAGAGGTATTCTGGTGCGCTTGAGAATCTTAACATCTCGATCGGTGATCTCTACTGGTTCCTCGACGAATCGCAGCTGGTCGTCGATAGTGAGCTCCTTTAAAGGAACTATGGGGGTCTCATCTGACAGACACTTCTTCAGATTCGACACATGGAATACGTTGTGAACTCCGCTGAGTTCTTCGGGTAGATTCAACCTGTAGGCTACCTTGCCAATCTTCTCAATGATTTCGAATGGTCCGACATAACGCGGGTTGAGTTTGCCTCGTTTGCCAAAGTGGACTACACCTTTCCGAGGTGAGACTTTGAGTAGCACTCCATCCCCAACCTGGAACTCGAGTGGTTTTCTTCCCTTATCGGCATAGCTTTTCTGACGGTCACGAGCTGCCGCCATTCGTTGCCGTATCTGAGCAATTCTCTCAGTTGTATCTACTACAAGTTCTGGGCCGGTGATTTGACTGTCACCAACTTCTGCCCAACAAAGAGGCGATCGACATTTGCGTCCGTACAATGCTTCGAACGGAGCAGCCTGGATGCTGGTGTGGTAACTGTTGTTATATGAAAACTCCACTAGCGGGAGGTGTTTTTCCCAGCCATTGCCGAAGTCGATTACACATGCCCTAAGCATGTCTTCAAGGGTTTGGATGGTGAGTTTGGATTGCCCATCCGTCTGTGGGTGATAAGCGGTGCTCATATCTAAACATGAGCCAAAGGACTTGTGCATAGCTTGCCACAGTTCAGAAGTAAAACGCGCGTCACGATCAGAAATGATGGAGGTTGGCACTCCGTGCCTTGATACCACTTCCTTTAGGTAAATGTCTGCAAGAGTAGAAAACTTATCCGTTTCTTTGATAGCCAGAAAATGTGCAGACTTGGTCAGTCGATCTACGATCACCCAAATGGTATCGTTTCCGCGTTGAGATCTAGGCAGACCAGTAACGAAATCCATGGAAATTTGCTCCCATTTCCATTTTGGGATCTCCGGTTGTTGAAGTAGGCCTGATGGTTTCTTGTATTCGGTCTTGACTCTCGCACAAGTCAAACATTTGCTAATGTAGGTTGCTATGTGGGCTTTCATACCAGGCCACCAATACGTAGTCTTGAGGTCGTGGTACATCTTGTCTGAACCAGGGTGTACCGAATAACGAGACTTGTGCGCTTCGTCCATCACAAGCTCGCGTAAGTTTCCATAAAGTGGAATCCTGATCCGTCCTTTAACATAGTAGGCGTCGTCTTCCTTTTGTTCCAGCCGTTGCCTCGATCCTCGTAAGGACTCGGCCTGGATGTTCTCTGCTTTCAATGCTTCGACCTGAGCATCACGAATCTGAGCGGGAAGGTTGGATTGGATGGTAAGCTGTAAAGCACGTACACGCTTAGGTATGGTATCCTTTCGACTGAAGGCGTCGGCCACAACATTGGCCTTGCCCGGATGATATTTGATAGCGCATTCATAATCGTTCAAGAGCTCAACCCATCGGCGTTGTCGCATGTTTAACTCCTTTTTCTTGAAGATATGCTCGAGACTCCTGTGATCGGTGTACATGGTGCACTTGGTACCGTACAGGTAATGTCTCCATATCTTAAGTGCGAAAACAACTGCTCCCAGCTCCAAGTCATGCGTAGTGTAGTTCCTTTCATGAACTTTAAGTTGGCGCGATGCGTAGGCAATGACCTTGTCACGTTGCATCAATACGCAACCAAGTCCTTTGATGGAGGCATCGCAGTAAACCACAAAATCATCTGTGCCTTCAGGCAATGAGAGGATAGGCGCGCTACAAAGTCTATCTTTTAAGTGTTGAAATGCGGATTCCTGTGCATCACCCCAACGATAGGTGACACCCTTCTGAGTCAGTGAAGTGAGAGGTTGCGCAATCTTGGAGAAATCTTTGATAAATCTTCTGTAATATCCTGCCAAACCCAAGAATTGGCGGATTTCTATTGGTGTACGGGGTGCAGGCCAGTTCTTGATCGATTCAACCTTAGATGGATCCACATGAATTCCATCCTTGTTTACCACATGGCCTAGAAAGTGGACTTCGCGAAGCCAGAAGTCACATTTCGAAAACTTGGCATACAACTGCTCTTTTCGAAGAAGTTCCAGCATAAGTCGTAGATGCTGCTCGTGTTCCTCCTGACTCTTAGAATAGATCAGGATATCGTCGATGAACACAATAACAAACTTATCCAGGTAAGGTTTGCATACTCGGTTCATGAGATCCATGAAGACCGCTGGTGCATTCGTCAGCCCGAATGGCATAACCAGAAACTCGTAATGGCCGTAACGAGTTATGAATGCTGTTTTGGAGACGTCCTCATCTCGGACTCTCAGCTGATGGTATCCCGATCTCAAATCAATCTTGGAGTAATAGCTCGACCCTTGTAACTGGTCGAACAAGTCGTCAATACGTGGAAGAGGATAACGATTCTTCACATTCACCTTGTTGAGTTCGCGGTAGTCAATACACATTCTGAAAGTACCATCTTTCTTTTTCACAAACAAGACTGGAGCTCCCCAGGGCGAAGAGCTAGGACGTATGAAACCCTTTTCCAAGAGTTCTTGTAATTGCGTGGACAGTTCTTCAAGTTCTGATGGAGCTAGACGATAAGGTGCTCGAGCTTTGGGTGCTGCTCCAGGAGCTAGCTCGATTTGAAACTCAACTTGGCGATGAGGCGGGAGACCAGGTAATTCCTCAGGAAATACCTCAGGAAAATCGCGCACAATAGGAATGTATTCAATTCTCTTCTCTTCCGTTGATGTGTCAGTACCAAGTGCTAAAATGGCAGTGTGGCCCTTTCGTAAACACTTCTGGGCCTTAAGGAAAGAGATAATGCCTACGACAGCATCACTCTTGTCGCCATGAATCACGAGGGGTTCTTCACCAGAACGAGGATTGCGGACGATTTTCTCCTTGCAAACAATCTCCGCTTGATGATGAGATAGCCAATCCATCCCAATAACGACATCGAAACTACCAAGTGTGATAGGAATAAGATCGATAGAGAAAGTCTGACCAGCTAAGACGAGGTTACAACTTTTAACTACGTGTGTGGCTTCAAGACTTTTACCGTTTGCTAGTTCTTCCGTGTGTTTGGTGTTCAGAAGTGTTGGAGTGCGCTTAAGCATTTGGCTAACTTTTAAGGACACATAACTAGTATCGGCACCCGAATCGAATAAAACAGTAACAAAGAAGTCGTCCAGAAGAAACTTACCCATCACAACGTTGGGATCGTTCCTTGCATCACCCTGACCAATCACGAAGACACGTCCCCTGGCACCATTGCCATTATTGTTAACCCCGTTGTTGCCTCCATTGTTGTTCCCATTGTGGTTCCCATTTCCTTGGTTGTTGTGGTTCTGGTTCAGTTGGGGGCAGTTCCTCTTAAAGTGACCTTCGGTGCCACACTGAAAGCATCCTTTATTGCCCTGCTGTTGCTGCTGCTGGTGATTCTGTGGAGCTTGTTGTTGTTGTTGGCGATTCTGATTTGCAGGATGTGGGCTCCTGCAATCCCTAGCTTCATGGCCCAGCTTGTGACATCTCTGACATCGACCTTTGTTGCACTGCCCGCTGTGATGCTTGTTGCACCGGTTGCACTTGGGGTGGTTTCCTCGGTATCTACCCTGTCCTTGATTACCGGAAGATTGCTGACTAGGACTCTGGTAGTCATCAGTCTTTCGCTGCTGAGACTGAACCGAAGCAGAACCCTTACTGGAGTTCCCATCCCATTTTCGCTTGTTGTTGGTAGGTGCATCAGAAATAGCTGTGGCACTAATTCGTTTGGGCAGCCTGTTTTGCTCCACCGCTTGGTTAGTGAGTCGATGGGCCAACTTGATGATTTGCTGTATGGTACCCAGGTTGGCTGAAGTCACGTGACTTTGAATCTCTGGTACAAGGCCCTTAAGATACAGCTCAATTCGTTTGATGGGATGGTCCACCATGGTAGGGCACAAGATGGCCAGCTCATTTGACCTTTTCGTATACGCCTCAATCTCAGACCCCGTCATTTTCAGGTTGAAAAACTCCACCTCTAGTTTGTGGATGTCATCACGGCTACAATACTCTTCCTTGATCATTTCCTTGAAATCGTTCCATGGGGTGGCATTAGCAGCAACTAACCCCAGCATCTGAACTTGAGCGTTCCACCACGTGAGCGCTATTCCTTCAAGAGTACCAGTAGCATACTTCACTCTACGAGCCTCGGGGCATTCGCACATCTCAAAGATAGACTCGAGCTTCTCAAACCAGTGGAGGAGGCCTACAGCTCCTTCAGTGCCACTGAAAGTAGTAGGTCGGCAGTCCATGAAGGTTTTGAATGTGCACACAGGAGTTTGAGCATGTTGACCTATTGTGCGAGAATACAAGATAAGGTTAAGCATGAGGGTAGGTTTGCGAATGTAGGATCTAAACGTCCTAAGGTGAGTTGGTATGGCAGGTTATACCTCCTGCAGGCTTAGCTGCGAGTGCCTCAGCGACTCGTTCGTTGATTAAAGCCGTCAACTGGGCTTGAGTGAGGTTGATACGTCCTCCGCGTCCGCTCATGATCTTCACAATGAGGCAACTAAAGTGAGAAAAGTGTCGCGAAAGTGCGTAAGTGTGGGACGATAGTAGAGACTAAGCACACAAGGTTCAAATAGCAATTATCACGTTATCTAATGCACAGTGAGAACTATCTAACCGACAATATAACATAAATCATACCACTTATGGTGTCGAGTCTTGCACGTGGAGCGAAGCGTCGTTGTGGATCGTTGAACACTGTACAGGTTATAGTCTGGTTTTATCAAAAAGCTTTTCCCTTTTTAAAACCAAGTTCACTATAACCAATGGCTCTGATACCAATCTGTCACACCCCCAAAATCCACCATGCGGAGTACCACCGCTTGGATGCGTGACATGACCAGGATCGAGCCACCAATCATATTGAACATCGCAATTAAGTAAATAAAACCAAACACAATACAATTGGTGACCAAAAGGAAGTAGACCGACTTTAGGTTAACAAAGTTCAGTTTTAAACAGCGGAAGCATAAAACGTGAAACCAAAACATAAGTTCCATAGTTCATAAGTTTAAAGTCCATAACGTAGGTTTAATAAGTTCATAAGATTTAGAAGTTTAGTACGGGACTTAACAATTCGTATTCCACAACAACCTCCTCCTCGTGCAAGCTCCATCTAGCGACCTGTAAGGCATGTAACAACGAGTCAACAACAAAGTTGAGTGAGTTCACGTTTGGTTGTTTAGTTTTAAGTTGTTTCTGAAAAATGTGGTTTGACTTTCGTTGGCTTAATTGCCGTGGCGGTTACCCCGTAGTTGACAGTATGTTTAACCAGTTCCTTTTTCATTACCCAAACCATAACCATAATCAGTGGGGGCTTTCCCCGTGTGAACTACTAGACGGTATGATATCGACTACTACACAAATAAGTTGTGCCCTATATCAGCGTCCATCATCACTGATAGTCTGCCATAGTCCATTAGTACACGCCCGTCCGACCGGCACGGTGTGAGGTTTGTTAAACCTAATAGCGCTATTAACTAATGACCCGCTCGCCATTGGCCTCGGCGATTAAGTCGATATAATGAAGAGGGACTTATTGATAGAGTTTTGTCTAGCTAGTTTTTAAGGTTGTTGTCCTACACCAGGAGGATGAACGTACGTATTCCGCACCAGGAGAATTCGTAGGATTAATAATGGCATCCTATCTACGGAGGATGGCCGTACATATCTTCCCAAGGGGATATGTAGATTTAGTTTAAAATTCTTTAACCCATTCCCAAACCACCGGGAATCCCATGCCTTGTAGAAAGTGTGAACTCACCTCGGTTTGCTCGGTTTGATTCTCAGATATAGCTAACAGTCAAGGTCGGTCAATCACGTCCTAATATGATTACCAGTTAGTCATTTAGTGATTTTTAAATAGAGCACAAAGTTCCTACACGTATTTATCACATAGCATGCATCACTTTAACGGTTTATGCCCATATAAGTTTCCCATCCATTCCCCACTCATAAACAAACATACGATAATGCACATAACACATATAACATGTTATATCATTCATGGATAACCTACCCGACATTTAGACATGCAAATTACAACTTATGTCATTTCAGCATGAATATTCAAAACCGGGTTGTTTTCGGACATTGAAAATAAATAGTTAACTTATTCCAAAAATTCCCAAATTTTTACAGAAGGTCTTAAACAATCCAAATATTATTTTGTAAAAATATTGGGGTCCAGTTCATTACTAATATTTTATAAAAATTCATTTTCCGGACTGAACTCAGATTTATCTTTTTCTGACCATAGTCCACGGAATAATTTATTTAAAATTCATCGTAAGTCCAATTTACGAAATTCCAATGGCAGGATTACAAATACATCGGTGGTCATCTACAGTACAAGTTTCATGATCTAACTCTACACAGAACTCAAGTTATGACAGAAAACAAAACGTATATTTTCAGCAGAAAAATGCAGCTCTAGCTGCTGTTACAAAATGACGCTTTAAAAATAGTAAACGAAGTCCAAAAATTATGATTCCGGTGCCATTAGAACCGTATTGCATAATACATAACCCTAGAATTCAGAAAATACATTTCTCGTTAAGTTATGGTCCTGTTACAGCCAACTGAAGTTGGCTGTAATTACCAAACAGCCTACTGTTTCAGCTTTTAACCTTCTAAATTGCGTTTGATTGATTCCGTTAACATGTTTAGTGACCACAACAACATCAAACATCAATATTACAAGTAGATCAGCAAGTAAATCAGTAACATAATCAAGACAACTTCAGTTTATCATCACTTCATCATGTTTCATCAATATTTCATTACAAGTTAGTTTATATGCAAGACTTTGTTCATGGTTCTTTAGTGTTCATGGATTTTCATCATCAAACATCTATTAACCACTTAAATAACATAAAGAATGAACGGATCTAAGTTCTTACCACTAGCTCAAGGCTAGGGAAGTTCGAGTGAAGAAATGTGGTGGTTAATAGCGAATGGAGAAGGTCCTTCCACTTCCGAGAGCACCGAGCTTCGTTGTTGGACCTCTTACACCTTTGTATGCTCTTAGAGTGGTTGAAATTGATCAATTGATGGTGGTGGTGGTGCTACTAGGGGGCAGCCGAGATAGAGGAGAGGAGGAGAGTTTTTTTTGTGGGTGAAATGGTGTTGAGATGTGAGAGAAGGGTGGACTAGAGGTTAACACTTATAAGCTCCAACATTCTATTGTCTTGTGTGTAATATGTCCTTAGATTAGCAACATGATCAAATTAAATAATAAAAGAAATCCAAGGGGTGTGAGACCCCATGTAACCGTCCCAAGGGGGGGGGGGTGCTTGGTTGGGTTTCAACTAAATAGTTAGGGATCTAGTTTGAAATCCAAAGTTTAGTTAGTGGTTTATGGGTGTTATGTAATATATAGTGTGTTAGGGTATTCGGGGACCCTAATTAGCTTAGAAAAATAGAAATAATGTGTTTAACAATATTTTTTGTGTTCCGGGTAATGTCCAGTTGTTCGGTTGACACTGTTCTGTTAAAGTGCCTAATTAATCCGTAAAGTGTCCTACATATATATTTTTGTAATGTTTTTACTTTTCAATACTCAGGAAAGCACACAGGACTTTTTAGTAACTTTTCTGTATACTACTAGTATGTCAACATGCACATGTAAGTATAACACAGATATCAGAAAGCAGTTAAGTAATTCCACACAGTCGTCAAGTACTTTAATTAACATTAATAGATTGTACGGTTACATGTAAATTTGAGGGTTGTCACAGATGATTTGTTATAAGGTTTTGAACCCTCCAAAATTCCAAAACGATTTTGAAAATAATCACCCACCCTTTGGACGATTCGTTCTTGGCTTAATGCCTTCTAAATTTTCAAAATCTCGTCAAAGTTTGGGTCTAAATAATGTGAACATGTGCAAACTGGAAGGGTGGATGCCTGTACCCTGAGTTTTCTGTCTAAGGCTAGAGTGTTCGTACAAATCCGCAGTATCGGACCAGTCACTCTTTCCTGGGAACTCTTGGGGTGAGTGTCCACTTATAGGAGAGCATGTCTTCGGTGATACATTATTATGACTCATTTACTTTGATTTGTCACTGTGTGTCGACTGTTTGTTATGAGGTAATTAACAAATGACCACCATCCTTTCATTTTTTGATATTTATGATATCTCATTTTTCATCACATCATCTCACTTGTTTTCTCTCATGTTTCCTCTTTTAGAATGCCTCCTCGACGTAACGTTCAGGAACCCAATGCCGAACTAGCAGCTATTATAGCACAGCAGATGGCTGCTATGCTACCTAATCTCATCACTCAAATAAACCAAGCCAACAATAACAATAATGCACCTGCTCCGTGCAACTTTAAACAGTTTAACTTGGCTAAACCGCTCAAGTTTAGTGGTTCTGAAGGAGCAACTGGGCTCCTACAGTGGTTTGAGAGTCTTGAGAGCACCTTTCGCCATGTTCAGTGTCCTAACAATTGTAAGGTCAAGTTTGCTTCAAGTGTATTCCAAAAAAGGGCTCTTACCTGGTGGAATGGGGTAATGGGAGATAGAGGTGCTGATGTTGCTTTGGGTCAGACATGGGAGGAACTTAGAGCTCTTATGATGAGAGAGTTCTGCCCTCGACACGAGCAGAGGGCACTTGAAAATGAGTTCCATGATCTGAAACAAGACAGTGGTGAACACCGAGCTTACACTAATAGATATGAGGAGTTAAGATTGCTCTGTCCTACAATGGTCACGCCTTTGGATAAGGCTATTGAGAAGTACATAGACGGTTTGCCAGACCCTGTTCAGGATATTGTTACTGGCAGCAACCCTACTACTGTCCGACAGGCCATGGAGCTAGCTGCAACCCTTACTGAATCGCAAGTAAAAAAGGGTAAACTCCACAGAAAAGGTGATAAGAAGCAGAAACAGTCTAATAACACCAAGGAGCAGAAGGGTAAGAAGGCTGCTGAGTCTTCTAAGAAATCTAGGAAGCGTAAGGCTTCCAAGAACTTCGCTATTACTGCTCAGGCAAATCAGGCTGCTCCTAATTAGCCTGCACAACCTGCTGCCAAGAGGCAGTATGCTGGGAATGCACCTCTGTGCAACAAATGTAATAGCCATCATCAACCACAAGTGCAATTCCTCATCTGCACAAACTGTGGCAAGTCTGGTCATCTTGCAAACACCTGCCGCTTTGCTCCGAATCAAAATCAGGCAGCTCAAAACCAAGCAGCACAAAACCCTGCCCAGAATCCTGCACGACCTCACTATCCGCCTGGTTCATGTTTCAACTGTGGGGATCTGACCCACTACAGGAGCAACTGCCTGAGATTGGCAAACGCGAATCAAGCACAGGCTTGTGGTCGAGCTTTTAATCTGAATGCAAGTGAGGCACATGCGGATAACGAAGTGGTGAACGGTATGTTCCTTGTTAATAACCATCCTGCTTATGTTCTATTTGATTCGGGTGCCGATAAGAGTTTTGTGTCCTTAGCTTTTGAGCCTTTGCTTTCGATGACTAGAACAAAACTAGGAAAGCCCTTGAGAGTAGAAGTAGCTAGTGGTGAACCCGTTGTACTTGACTCCGTTCTTCGAAACTGCCAGTTGAACCTTGATAACCATCTCTTTCCTATTGACCTCACACCGATGCAACTCGGGAGCTTTGATGTTATAGTAGGAATGGATTGGTTAGCCAAATATCATGCTGAGGTGGTATGTTTTGAGAAGTTGGTCCGTATACCGCTTTCGACTGGTGAGATCTTAGAAGTTTGTGGGGAGAAACCTGTTAGTAGCCTTAAACTCATGTCTTGTACCCAAGCCCACAAATACCTACGAAAGAAGTATGTTGCTTTCTTGGCACATGTCATAGAGGAGGAAGGCAAGGGTAAGACTATTCAAGATATCCTTGTTGTTTGGGATTATCCTGAGGTATTTCCTGAAGAATTACCTGGTTTACCCCCTGTACGCCAAGTTGAGTTCCGTATTGATCTTGTGCCTAGCGCAAATCTCATTGCTAAATCACCTTATCATCTTCCACCGTCTGAGATGCAAGAGTTGTCTATGCAACTTCAGGAGCTTTCTGACAAAGGATTCATTCGTTCGAGCTTTTCACCTTGGGGCGCTCCTGTCCTATTCATGAAAAAGAAAGATGGATCTTTCCGAATGTGTATCGATTATCGTGAGCTTAACAAGCTTACCATCAAGAATCGATATCCTCTACCTCGCATTGATGATCTCTTTGATCAGCTACAGGGTGCTACTTGCTTTTCAAAGATTGATCTTCGTACTGGGTATCATCAACTTCAAGTTCTCGAAGAAGATATTCCCAAGACAGCTTTTCGTACGAGATATGGTCATTATGAGTTCACTGTTATGCCTTTCGGTTTAACTAATGCTCCTGCTGTTTTCATGGACTTGATGAATAGGGTTTGTAAGCCTTATTTGGACAAGTTCATCATCGTTTTCATTGATGATATTTTGATCTATTCTAAGACTCGAGCTGATCATGAGCAACATCTACGTCTTACAATGGAGCTCCTAAAGAAAGAACAGCTTTTCGCCAAATTCTCCAAGTGTGAATTCTGGCTTAAGGAAGTTCAATTCTTGGGGCACATCGTCAACGAACAAGGTATACATGTAGATCCCTCCAAAATCAGTGCGATTAAGGATTGGGATACACCTACTACTCCTACCGAGGTTCGTTCATTTCTTGGTCTAGCGGGTTATTACCGCCATTTCATTGAAAACTTCTTCAAGATTGCGGTTCCACTCACTACTTTAACTAAAAAGAATAAACCTTTTGAGTGGGGATCCAAACAAGAAGAAGCTTTCCAGACCTTGAAACAGAAGCTCTGTGATGCACCTATTCTATCTTTACCTGAGGGCAACGATGATTTTGTTGTGTACTGTGATGCATCAAACTTAGGCCTTGGCTGCGTTCTTATGCAAAGAAACAAAGTCATAGCTTATGCATCAAGACAGCTGAAGGTGCACGAGAAAAACTACACGACTCATGATCTTGAGTTGGGTGCTGTAGTATTTGCTCTCAAAATCTGGAGACACTACCTTTATGGTACAAAGTGTGTAGTGTTTACTGACCACAAGAGTCTCCAGCATATTTTCAATCAGAAAGAACTTAACATGAGGCAACGACGTTGGGTTGAGCTTCTAAACGACTATGATTGCAAAATTCGCTACCATCCTGGTAAGGCGATTGTCGTGGCTGACGCATTGAGTCGTAAGGAACGTGTCAAGCTTCACGGTGTTCAAGTTCGATCTGATATTCAAATCCGCATTTCTCAGGCTCAATATACTTGTGTTACACAAGGCTTGATGGGTAAGGAATTACCATATCATCTTAAACCTGAGCTTGAACTGAAGGACTTTGGGTTATTTTATTTCATGGGTCGTTTGTGGGTCCCAAGTCTAAACAATCTTCGCACCTTGCTAATGGATGAAGCACATAAGTCTCGTTATTCTATTCATCCAGGTGCAGATAAAATGTATAAGGATCTTTGAACCCAGTATTGGTGGCCGGGTATGAAGAAAGACATTGCCTTATATGTTTCCAAATGCCTTACTTGTCTCAAGGTTAAGGCAGAACATCAACATCCCTCTGGATTATTGGAGCAACCAGAGATACCAGTTTGGAAATGGGAAAACATTGCTATAGATCTCATTACCAAGCTACCGCGCACTAAAAGAGGTCATGACGCCATTGGGTAGTTGTTGATCGTCTTACAAAGTCAGCACATTTCTTGCCGATCCATGAGGATCTATCTGCTGACAAGCTGGCCAAGATATATGTTGATGAGATTGTATCTCGACATGGTGTTCCTTTGAACATCATATCTGACAGAGATGCTCGATTCTCGTCTCACTTTTGGAGAACCATGCAATCTGCCATGGGAACCCAACTTAATTTAAGCACAGCATATCATCCGCAAACGGATGGTCAAACTGAGAGAACAATCCAGACACTGAAGGATATGCTTAGAGCTTGTGTGATTGATTTTGGTGGTAGTTGGGATTCGCATCTACCGTTGATCGAATTCTCCTACAACAATAGTTATCACTCTAGCATCAGCATGGCTCCTTTCGAAGCTTTATACGGTCGAAAATGTCGTTCACCGGTCTGCTGGAATGAGATAGGTGAAGCTCAGCTTACAAGACCTGAACTCATTCTAGAGACTACAGATAAGGTCAAGAAGATTCGTGATAACCTTCAGACAGCTAGAAGCCATCAAAAGAGTTACGCGGATCGACGACGCAAGCCCTTAGAATTTCAAGTCGGTGATCACGTCCTACTCAAGGTATCCCCTTGGAAAGGTGTGATTAGATTTGAAAAGAAAGGAAAACTTGCACCACGCTATGTTGGACCATTCAAGATCGTTGAAAAAATCAGAAAAGTAGCCTACAGACTTGAGCTACCTCCTAAACTTGGAAATGTTCATCCAACTTTCCACGTGTCCAATCTCAAAAAGTTTTTAGCTGATGAGAACCTCCACATACCACTTGATGAAATTCGTGTTGATGGCACGATGCATTTCGTTGAGAAACCTGTGGAAATCATGGACAGTGAAGTCAAGAAGCTCAAACACAAGCGCATACCTATTGTCAAAGTTCGCTGGGAATCTAAACGTGGCCCAGAATTTACTTGGGAACGTGAAGATCAGATGAAAGAGAAATATCCGCATTTATTCTCACAAGTTTCCTCTAAATAAATTTCGGGACGAAATTTCCTAAAGTAGGGGAGACTGTGACATCTGTGCTTGTGTAATCATTGTACAAACTCTGAACAATCCAATATTAATAAAACAATGTGTTTTGATCCCAATGTTTGTTATTTATGTTTGACATTTTACACATTTTGATTTTTGATCAATTTTGAACTCTATATCGCTTTCTGGAAAATTATACACAAACTGAGGCGTAAACGTAATCAGTTTAACGCGAAAAACACTCCGGAATAGCAACATAACCTTAACAGACCTTAAATAACCTTTATATAACTTAGAAATAAGTTTTAAAGGGTTTGGTATGGCAAAAATAAGTTTATTCGCTTATAGGGACTATTTGCATCAAACTGCAAAAGTCTGCCGTTTCGTAAGGCAACGTGTCACACCCCGACCATGTAAAACAACAAATCGTGGCGGAAACGCCGGGGAGTGTTGTAACAGAATTATTGTTTCAAACCATGGATACAAAGAGTTTCGTTTTATTGAGTATTAAACATTGTCTTAAAGTTAAACAAGCAAGTCAAACACAGTCTATCATTGTTATTAAATCACTAAGGCCTCGTCCGGTCCTAAGTGAACATGCATCCTAGCAATCACATCAAGCAACTTCACCTGAAACATATGTAAAAACAAAGTCAGCAAAGAAATGCTGGCGAGCACATAGTTTTTGTGTGAGTGTCAGATTCATGGCTCGTGGAAATATCTCGTATAACCTTGTTAATTGATATTTGAAAACCTTGTTTTGTAAACCATTTGTATTGTAAAATGAGTAACCAAGTCAAAACAGATTGGTTATAATTTATAAACCTCGATGCCATGAATCTTAACCCAAAACATTTGTTTATGTAAACCAAATCATAAATCGTTCTCGAAATAAAACTCGTATGGTTTATATATTTTCGTAAACATCGTTGTGTGACATCGTTTAACTCTTTCTCGTTATAGATCATCGTTCATTTGTTTAAATCGTTCAAAATCGTTCAATCGTTCTCGTTCAAATCGTTCTCGTTTTAATTGTGAAAACTACTTTTGGTCGTCTCGCTAATAACATTCAAACCTTTGTGACTCGTCCATCGTTCCACTCGTTCTCGTATTAACAAACCACCAAAGGGTAAGTTAACAATCATCAGATTCAGTCGTTACCCACCTAACCCACACATAACCATGGGTCCGGTCTGATAACGGGATTTGTCGGATCCTATGGTACCATAACCTAATACTGGTCGGCTTGATCAATGCTAATGAATTTCATTCGTTATGTAACTACCACCAACAAGTTTGTTCACATTATCGAAATCGTTATTAGTTTTGTATAAACCATCTCAATCGTTTTGAAACCGTCGTTAGAATATTGAAATCCTTTTGATAGATATGAATCACCCCAAAACAATCGAAAATAGTAAAAAGAGGGGATCTATGTACTCACCTTCGGGTGCATTTTTAAATGTTAACACAATCCCTCAAATTGTTTATCCGCCCATTATTAAATAAGTATGATTTTAATAATAAAAAACCCACAGTTTGATATGCAAGATACGACTTATGTCATTTCTGTTTTAATATATATGAAACTGGACTGTTTTCGAGGATTTTTATAAAATAGTTAACCTTCTCCAAAAATTCCCAACTTTTTATAGAGTTTCTCAGACGATCCAAATTTTATTATGTAAAAATATCGGGGTCCAGTTCATTACCAATATTTTATAGAAATTCATTTACCCGACTGCGATCAGATTTGTTACTTTCTGATCGTAGTCTACAGAATAATTCACTAAAAATTAATCGTAAGTCCGATTGATGAAATTCTAGTGGGATAATTACAAATACATCAGTTTCCATCTATTGCACAAATTTCATGAGCTGATTCATCATAGATTTCCAGTTATGACCAAAAACATATCACATATTTTCAGCAGCAAAAATGCAGCTTGAGCTGCTGTTACAAAATGACCCTTTAAAAATAGTAAACAAAGTCCAAAAATTATGATTCCAGTGCCATTAGATCGGTTGTTCAAAAATACATAATTTAGGTTTCAGAAAATAAGTTTTTCGATTTATAATGGTCCAGTTACAGCCTGTTGAAGTCTGCTGAAAATGTAAATCAGCATGTTTCTTGTTCATATTTCTTGTTTAAACTCTTTAGTGTTCTTGTAAATTTCATCATACTATATATCTTGACTAAGAACGATATGAAGCAAGGTGTAATAAGACTTACTACTAGCTTAGAGCTAGGGATGATTCTCTAGTGCAAAGATGAAGAAAAGATGATGAAGAAGACTAGAATGAAGCTCCTTTGAAAGCCCTTCAACTTGAAAGCCCTTCAACTTGCAACTTCCATGGATGAACTTCAAAAGCTTTGAATGGACTTGAGATTGAAGAAGATGATAATGTTGTGTGGTGGTGGTGGGTTCAGTTATGGGGGAACCGAAATGAGAGAGAGAGTGAGTGAGCTTGAGTGTGGTGATAAGTATTGTGATCTTGGTAGGATATAAAGGAGGATGTGGAAAGATATGTTAGAGATACATGCACTAAGAAGTGTCATGGATGAGTGATAAGTGGCAACAAAGAAAAGAGAAGTGGCAACTCTAATGTAGGCATATGACAACACATCTCCATATGCATACTTTCAATTCACCAAGTTCTAGATTATATTCTCACAAGTACCAATCACAACAATATTCTTACCAACTCCAAGGGAATGGCATGGGGAAATAAGAAAGTTTGGAAGGAATCATTGGAATGTGTATATGGGTGCCATAAGTTTTGAGATGGGGGGGTTAAATGAAAATTATTTGGTAAATATGTGATTAATTAGGGGGTGCTAGGTGTAAGTGTGAGTATTGAAAAGGGTGCATGCATGATCACATTTCTCCAAGGAATAAGTTAGTGGAAGACTTGTGAAGTTCAAGACTTGGGGTTGTGGGGTCCCTTGGTGACTGAATTTTATATATGGGGGGAAGTTAAAGTGTAACTTTTTAAATAAATATGCTATATGTAGGCTAAAACGGGTGTTTAACTGGATACCGGGTATTTTATCTAGCGTTTAAATCCCGGTTTATGGCGTTCTAAATTATTTTTATTATTCTATAAAAATAAACTCACCAAAATATTATTGAAATAAATTTCAGTTGCCAAGACTGGCTGCGTTGTCTACATTTTGTAGTAGAAGCACTGTGTCGCGCAGAAACATGCGGTACGCGCTTAAACTTGAAAAATAACGTTTTTTAGGCGTTTTAATTTATTTTTCAACATGGACCTGGTTAAAATAAAATTTTAATCATAACAGAATATTTTTAGGATTTAAATATTACCCGGGCGGTCACCAACGTTCGTTTCGCAGTTTTGTCGTAAATAGTCCTTTAGTTCAAATAAACATGTTTTTGCCATACCGAATCCTTCGAAACTTATTTCTAAGTTATGTAAAGGATATTTAGGGTATGTTTAGCTTACGTCACAGTTCCGGAGTGTACGTTGCGTTAAACTAATTGCGTTTATGCACCAGTTTGCGTATAACCTTCCAGAAAGTGATTTAAAGCTTGAAATCGTAATCGAATCAAATTGTAAAATCATTAAACACAATCGCACATATAATAACACCAAAACACATTGTTTTATTGATAACTGACATTGTTTTACATTATACGATGATTACAGAACACAGTTGTCACAGTCTCCCCTACTTTAGGAAATTTCGTCCCGAAATTTTATTTAGAGGATTCTTGTGAAAACAAATGCGGATGTTTCGCCTTCATCTGGTCCTTACGTTCCCAAGTAAACTCGGGGCCACATTTGGATTCCCAGCGAACTTTGACCAAATGAATCCGTTTGTTCTTCAACTGTTTGTATGTACGTTCCACTATCTCCACAGGTTTCTCGACAAAGTGCATTGTTTCATCGATTTGAATCTCGTCAAGAGGAATGTGAAGATCAGCATCAGCTAAACACTTTCGCAGATTGGCCATGTGAAAAGTCGGATGAATGTTTCCAAGCTCTGGAGGTAGTTCTAGTCGATAGGCAACCTTTCCAATTCTTTCAACAATCTTAAATGGTCCAACATATCGTGGTGCAAGTTTTCCTTTCTTTCCAAATCTCACCACTCCCTTCCACGGTGACACCTTGAGTAGAACACGGTCTCTGATTTGAAATTCTAAGGGCTTGCGTCCCAAATCCGCATAACTCTTTTGACGGCTTCTAGCTGTCACAAGATTATCGCGAATTTTCTTGATTTTGTCTGATGTTTCCAGAATGAGCTCAGGTCCAGTAAGCTGAGCTTCACCGATCTCATTCCAACACACAGGTGAACGACATTTTCGACCGTAGAGAGCTTCGAATGGTGCCATATTAATACTAGCATGATAACTGTTGTTGTAAGAGAACTCGATCAGTGGAAGATGAGAATCCCAATTACCACCAAAGTCTATCACGCATGCTCTAAGCATATCCTCCAAAGTTTGAATCGTCCTCTCAGATTGACCATCTGTTTGGGGATGATAAGCAGTGCTTAGATTTAGTTGAGTTCCCAAAGCAGATTGCATAGTCTTCCAGAAATGAGATGAAAATCGAGCATCACGATCGGAAATGATATCCAAAGGAACACCATGTCGTGAGACAATCTCATCTACATAGATCTTGGCAAGCTTTTCAGCAGAGAAATCCTCACGGATTGGTAAGAAGTGAGCAGATTTTGTCAAACGATCAACTACTACCCAAATAGCATCGTGACCTTTAGACGTACGCGGTAACTTAGTAATGAGATCCATTGCAATGTTCTCCCACTTCCAAACCGGTATCTCTGGTCGTACAAGCAAACCAGAAGGTCGTTGATGTTCAGCCTTGACCTTGAGACAAGTTAGGCATTTCGATACATACAAGGCAAGATCCTTCTTCATACCAGGCTACCAGAACTGAGTACGAAGATCCTTGTACATTTTATCAGCACCAGGATGAACAGAGTATCGAGACTTGTGAGATTCGTTCATTACCAAGGTGCGAAGATTGTCCTGATTTGGAATCCACAAACGATCTTGGAAATATAGCAACCCATTGTCTTTCCTTTCGAGTTTAAGCTCAAGTTGAAGTGGTAGCTCATATTTCAATAAGTCTTTGACCACACAAGATCGTTGAGCTTGTAGGACACGAGATTGAATATCAGATAGAGTTCGAATAGAAGGATGCTTGACTCGTTCCTTTCGACTAAGCGCATCGGCCACGACATTCGCCTTACCAGGATGGTACTGGATCTCGCAATCATAATCGTTTAAGAGTTCAACCCAACGTCGTTGCCTCATGTTCAGCTCCTTCTGATTGAGAATATGCTGGAGACTTTTGTGGTCTGTGAAAACCACGCACTTCGTTCCATAGAGGTAGTGTCTCCAGATTTTAAGCGCAAAAACCACAGCTCCTAACTCAAGATCATGAGTCGTATAGTTCTTCTCGTGAATTTTCAGCTGTCTAGACGCATAAGCTATGACTTTACCTCATTGCATAAGAACGCAACCAAGTCCTAGATTCGACGCGTCACAATAGACAACAAAGTCATCGTTTCCCTCAGGTAGATATAAAACAGGAGCTTCACAGAGCTTTCATTTCAGCGTTTGGAATGCTTCTTCTTGCTTAGGTCCCCACTCAAAAGGCTTATTTTTCTGAGTCAAAGCAGTGAGTGGAACCGCGATCTTTGAGAAATTAGAAATAAACCGTCGATAATAACCAGCAAGACCAAGAAAAGAACGAACTTATGTAGGTGTCGTTGGTGTATTCCAATCCTTAATTGCAACAATCTTGGATGGATCTACATGAATACCCTGCTCATTGACAATATGACCTAAGAACTGAACTTCTTTAAGCCAGAATTCACACTTGGAGAATTTAACAAAAAGTTGTTCCTTCTTTAGGAGTTCCAATGTCAAACGAAGGTGTTGCTCGTGATCGGCTCGAGACTTCGAATAAATGAGAATATCATCGATAAACACAATGATGAACTTATCTACATAAGGTTTACACACCCTATTCATTAAGTCAATGAAGATAGCTGGGGCATTCGTCAAACCAAAAGGCATGACAGTGAACTCGTAATGCCCATATCTTGTACGGAATGCAGTTTTGGGAATATCTTCTTCGAGTACACGAAGTTGATGATACCCAGATCGCAGATCAATCTTGGAAAAACATGAAGCACCTTGCAGCTGGTCGAAGAGATCATCAATTCTAGGTAGGGGATATCGATTCTTGATGGTAAGTTTATTAAGCTCACGATAATCGATACATATTCGAAAAGATCCATCTTTCTTTTTCACAAAGAGGACTGGAGCTCCCCAAGGCGAAAAGCGTGGACGGATGAATCCTTTATCAGACAATTCTTGAAGCTGTTTCGATAACTCTTGCATCTCCGAAGGTGCAAGACGATAAGGGGCTTTCGCAATCGGGTTGGCATTGGGTACAAGGTCAATATGAAATTCGACTTGACGAACTGGAGGCAAACCAGGCAGTTCATCGGGAAACACCTCTGGATAATCCCGAACAATCAGAATATCCTGAATACTCTTGCTCTTGCCTTTCTCCTCAGTGACATGTGCCAGGAAAGCAACATATCCTTTTCGTAAATATCTTTGGGCCTTTGTACATGACATAAGCTTCAATCCGCCAGATGGTTTTTCATCACAAACTTCCAGAACATCGCCAGACAGAAGAGGAATACGAACAATCTTATCGAAACAAACCACCTCAGCATGATGTTTGGTTAACCAATCCATCCCCACGATAATATCGAAACTCCCAAGTTGCATCGGTGTGAGGTCAATGGGAAAAAGATGGTTATCAAGGTTTAACTGACAATCACGAATAACAGAATCGAGAACAAGAGGTTTACCAATAGCAACTTCGACAGATAAGGGTTTCCTCAGTTTAGTTCTAGGTATCGCAAGCAAAGGTTCGAAAGATAATGAAACAAAACTTCTATCGGCACCAGAATCAAAAAGAATAGATGCAGGTTGATTGTTAACAAGAAACGTACCATTAACCACCTCGTTATCAGCCCTTGCTTCGTTAGCATTTAGATTGTACGCTCGCCCACGAGCAGGATTCACATCTGCGTTAACGTTCGCATTCGGGTTTGCATTAGCATTTGCGTTTGCATTCACTAGCCTTGGACAATTGTTGCGGAAGTGACCAATCTCTCCACAATTGAAACATGTACCCGGTGGGAATCTAGCAGCATTCCCCTGGACTGGAGCTTGATTCTGAACAATCTGATTCTGACCCGAACGACAGACGTTGGCCAGATGCCCAAACCTACCACACGTTGTGCATTGCCTACAAGCTTGTTGTGTAACATGATGACCGTTGCAGCGAGCACAATGAGGTGCGGTACCAGCATATGCTTTCTTCGCAGGCTGTTGAGCTGGTGGGTTTTGAGGGTTCTGAGCAGTTTGTGCAGTTACTGCAAAATTCTGAGCACCCTTTTGCTTTCTTGACTTCTTCGATGACTCACCTTCTTTACCCTTACCCTTCTTCTTGTCCTTCCCAGAATCAGTCGCCTTCTTTTTATCACCCTTGCGGGTGAGTTAACCCTTCCTGACTTGAGACTCAGTCAGGGTAGCAGACAACTCGATCGCTTGATGAAGGGTGGTAGGATTAACACCGGTCACTATATCCAAAATAGAATCGGGTAGACCATCGATATACCTCTCTATCACTTTCTCCAACGGGGTAACCATAGTAGGACACAAAAGACTGAGCTCCTCAAATCGATCCGTATACGCACGGTGTTCTCCCCCGTCTTGTTTCAGATCGTCAAACTCTCGTTCCAAAGCTCGAATTTCGTGACGGGGACAGAACTCTCTCATCATGAGAGCTCGAAGCTCTTCCCAAGTTTGTGCCAATGCCACTTCGGCACCCCTGTCGCGCATCACTCCGTTCCACCACGTAAGAGCACGCTTCTCAAACACACTCGAAGCAAATTCAACCTTACGCGCATTCGGACACTGCACATGTCTGAATGTGTTCTCGATACTCTCAAACCATTGAAGGAGCGCAGTTGCTCCTTGCGACCCAGAAAACTTTAGCGGCTTAGCAGAATTGAAATTCTTGAAGTTACACGGTGCATTATTGTTGTTATTATTGTTGTTGTTGTATATCTCGTGGACTTGGGTCACAACACCGGGAAGCACAGCAGCCACTTGCTGAGAGACCAGGGCTGCGATTTCTTAAATAGTAAAAGATTGTGCTTCACGTCGAGGAGGCATAGTCTAACAAGGAAACAGGAGAATCGAGTGAGGTTGAAAATTAGGAAAAAAAAAGAGGTATCGACAAGACACAAGGAAGGCGATCATTTGTTTGTTACATCGAACAAACAAACGACACACAGTGACTAATCAAAGTAATGAATCAAAATAATGTATTGCGAAGACATGCTCGCCTATAAGTGAACACTCACCCCAAGAGTTCCCAGGTAAGAGTGACTGGTCCGATTATGTGGATTTGTACGAACACTGTAGCCTTAGACAGAAAGCTCAGGGTACAGGCATTCACTCTTCCAGTTTGCACGTGTTCACATTATTTAGACCCAAACTTTGACGAGATTTTGAAAACTCAGAAGGCACTAAGACAAAAATGAGTCAAACTGGAAGTGTTCAAAACCTTACAACCGAGGGTTCAAAACCTGGTAATCAATCATCCTAGAACGGATGATTAATTTTCGAAGCAGATTCGGATTTTGTTTAAAATCTAAATGCAAATCAACTTACGTTGGGGTCCTAGAAAGTTATAATCTAGGTCAAAATTTTACTAATAACCTAATTCCCTATAACCATTGGCTCTGATACCAACTCTTCTGTCACACCCCGACCAAGTAAAACAACAAATCATGGCGGAAACGTCGGGGAGTGTTGTAACAGAATTATTGTTTCAAACCATGGATACAAAGAGTTTCGTTTTATTGAATATTAAACATTGGCTTAAAGTTAAACAAGAAAGTCAAACACAGTCTATCATTGTTATTAAATCACTAAGGCCTCGTCCGGTCCTAAGTGAACATGCATCCTAGCAATCACATCAAGCAACTTCACCTGAAACATATGTAAAAACAAAGTCAGCAAAGAAATGCTGGTGAGCACATAGTTTTTGTGTGAGTGTCAGATTCATGGCTCGTGGAAATATCTCGTATAACCTTGTTAATTGATATTTGAAAACCTTGTTTTGTAAACCATTTGTATTGTAAAATGAATAACCAAGTCAAAACAGATTGGTTATAATTTATAAACCTCGATGCCATGAATCTTAACCCAAAACATTTGTTTATGTAAACCAAATCATAAATCGTTCTCGAAATAAAACTCGTATGGTTTATATAGTTTCGTAAACATCATTGTGTGACATCGATTAACTCGTTCTCGTTATAGATCATCGTTCATTTGTTTAAATCGTTCAAAATCGTTCAATCGTTCTCGTTCAAATCGTTCTCATTTTAATTGTGAAAACTACTTTTGGTCGTCTCGCTAATAACATTCAAACCTTTGTGACTCGTCCATCGTTCCACTCGTTCTCGTATTAACAAACCACCAAAGGGTAAGTTAACAATCATCAGATTCAGTCGTTACCCACCTAACCCACACACAACCATGGGTCTGGTCTGATAACGGGATTTGTCGGATCCTATGGTACCATAACCTAATACTGGTCGGCTTGATCAATGCTAATGAATGTCATTCGTTATGTTACTACCACCAACAAGTTTGTTCACATTATCAAAATCGTTATTAGTTTTGTATAAACCATCTCAATCGTTTTGAAACCATCGTTAGAATATTGAAATCCTTTTGATACATATGGATCACCCCAAAACAATCGAAAATAGTAAAAAGAGGGGATCTATGTACTCACCTTCGGGTGCATTTTTAAATGTTAACACAATCCCTCAAATTGTTTATCCGCCCTAATTTAAATAAGTATGATTTTAATAATCAAAAACCCATACTTTGACATGCAAAATACTACTTATGTCATTTCTGTTTTAATATATATGAAACTGGACTATTTTCGAGGATTTTTATAAAATAGTTAACCTTCTCCAAAAATTCCCAACTTTTTATGTAAAAATATCGGGGTCCAGTTCATCACTAATATTTTATAGAAATTCATTTACCCGAGTGCGATCAGATTTGTTACTTTCTGATCGTAGTCTACGGAATAATTCACTAAAAATTAATCGTAAATCCGATTGATGAAATTCCAGTGGGATAATTACAAATACATCAGTTGCCATCTACTGTACAAATTTCATGAGCTGATTCATCATAGATTTCCAGTTATGACCAAAAACATATCACATATTTTCAGCAGCAAAAATGCAGCTTGAGCTGCTGTTACAAAATGACCCTTTAAAAATAGTAAACGAAGTCCAAAAATTATGATTCTAGTGCCATTAGATCGGTTGTTCAAAAATACATAATTTAGGTTTCAGAAAATAAGTTTTTCGATTTATAATGGTCCAGTTACAGCCTGTTGAAGTCGGCTGAAAATGTAAATCATCATGTTTCTTGTTCATATTTCTTGTTTAAACTCTTTAGTGTTCTTGTAAATTTCATCATACTATATATCTTGACTAAGAACAAAATGAAGCAAGGTGTAATAAGACTTCCTACTAGCTTATAGCTAGGGATGATTCTCAAGTGCAAAGATGAAGAAAAGATGATGAAGAAGACTAGAATGAAGCTCCTTTGAAAGCCCTTCAACTTGCAACTTCCATGGATGAACTTCAAAGCTTTGAATGGACTTGAGATTGAAGAAGATGATAATGTTGTGTGGTGGTGGTGGGTTCGGTTATGGGGGAACCGAAATGAGAGAGAGAGTGAGTGAGCTTGAGTGTGGTGATAAGTATTGTGATCTTGGTAGGATATAAAGGGGGATATGGAAAGATATTTTAGAGATACATGCACTAACAAGTGTCATGGATGAGTGATAAGTGGCAACAAAGAAAAGAGAAGTGGCAACTCTAATGTAGGCATATGACAACACATCTGCATATGCATACTTTCAATTCACCAAGTTCTAGATTATATTCTCACAAGTACCAATCACAACAATATTCTTACTAACTCCAAGGGAATGGCATGGGGAAATAAGAAAGTTTGGAAGGAATCTTTGGAATGTGTATATGGGTGCCGTAAGTTTTGAGATGGGGGGGTTAAATGAATATTATTTGGTAAATATGTGATTAATTAGGGGGTGCTAGGTGTAAGTGTGAGTATTGAAAAGGGTGCATGCATGATCACATTTCTCCAAGGAATAAGTTAGTGGAAGACTTGTGAAGTTCAAGACTGGGGTTGGGGGTCCCTTGGTGACCGGATTTTATATATGGGGGGAAGTTAAAGTGTAACTTTTTAAATAAATATGCTATATGTATGCTAAAACGGGTGTTTAACTGGATACCGGGTATTTTATCTAGCGTTTAAATCCCGGTTTATGGCGTTCTAAATTATTTTTATTATTCTATAAAAATAAACTCGCCAAAATATTACTGAAATAAATTTCAGTTGCCAAGACTGGCTGCGTTGTCTGCGTTTTGTAGTAGAAGCACTGTGTCGAGCAGAAACACGCGGTACGCGCTTAAACTTGAAAAATAACGTTTTTTAGGCGTTTTAATTTATTTTTCAACATGGACCTGATTAAAATAAAATTTTAATCCTAACAGAATATTTTTGGGATTTAAATATTACCCGGGCGGTCACCAACGTTCGTTTCGCAGTTTTGTCGTAAATAGTCCTTTAGTTCAAATAAACATGTTTTTGCCATACCGAATCCTTCGAAACTTATTTCTAAGTTATGTAAAGGATATTTAGGGTATGTTTAGCTTACGTCACAGTTCCGGAGTGTACGTTGCGTTAAACTGATTGCGTTTATGCACCAGTTTGCGTATAACCTTCCAGAAAGTGATTTAAAGCTTGAAATCGTAATCGAATCAAATTGTAAAATCATTAAACACAATCGCACATATAATAACACCAAAACACATTGTTTTATTGATAACTGACATTGTTTTACATTATACGATGATTACAGAACACAGTTGTCACACAACGTACAGTCCGGCACTTTATCATAAGTTAAACATACCATATATAACCTAAAAATAGCTTAGAAATAAGCTTTGAGTGGTTCGGTGTGCGAAAATATACTTAATTGATCATGCAGGGACTAAAAGTGTCAAAAACAACGTAAGTTTGCATTTACGCGCATATCTTACGTTCTAACCACATCTGGACATCCAAAATTTTTGTAGACACTAAAATATTTTTATTTTAGTGATCGGAATGCAAAAATACCATTCGTCATTTAATTTGGTTCGTTTTCGCGTCCGTTCGAGTTTCGTCGTAAATAACCGAACAACGTGACCGTACGACCAAACGAACCGACATCCGTGATATTTCCGAGCATATTTCAGGTCCCCTACACTTAGACGACCTTGTAGAGCCTTGAAAATGGCTTAACGGAGGTTAAAAACGTCGAAAACAAGTCTAAATACGTGCAGGGACCATTTCTGCCAAACTTTGAAACATCTGGCCTACCCGTCGCGTCGCGCCACAGTCTAGAGGCTGTACTGTGGCGCCACGCCACCATCAGATCTGGGCAGAAATGTTGTTTTGGCAATACAGCTGAAGTCCTTGGTTTTGTTTAATTGTTTTAACACCTTAATCTTCAAGTTAACACCTCTCCAAGGAATTTTAGCTGGCCCTTAACACTTGTATGGCTATGATCTATTGCTTGTTGGCTAAATAACCACTTGTAATGATCTCACAAGTTCACAACAAGTATAAATAGCATGGCCATTCATTTGTTTTCCTTGCTCATATTCAATTTGGAACTCTAAGTGGAGGAATCCATGCAAAGGAGCCACCTACCTGAGTTCTAAGATCATCCTTCTAGCCTTTGAACACCAAGTAAGTGTTCTTTCATGGCTTAAGTAGTGATTTTCAGCTTTGTAGAGCTAAAAGTCAAACTGTTTGACCAACAGTTTGACTTTCGGTTTTGGCCATATATTGGTCAAGTCAAAGTTTAATTGAAATTTGCAACGTGATTGTAATCACGATGGTTATAATCCCTAGCGATTTTGCCTATTGATTACCACGTTGACTAGGTGTAGTGACGAGTCAAAGTTTCGGTCAAAATGCGCTTTAGCGCGCATTTTGCAACGGAACTACTTTTAGGTATCAAAACACTTTGTTTTGATACCAAATCAGTTTTATAGGTTAGTTAAACATGTTTTGACATGTTTAACTCATCACTACTAGTTTAGTGCTTGTTTAGGGTCGTAAGTTAAGCGGTCTAAACAACCGCTTAGACTTTCGAACCCGACCCGTTTGGTCGATCATTAGGATCCGACCAAGCATGCTTAGTGATCATAGTTGCATAGGGAATAACCTCTGAGGTTATACCTTATGATCATATAGGATTGGTTAGTTATTTGTTAATTAGCTTATATGCCCATAGGAAATGACCAAAATGCCCTTTTGAAGCATAAATCCGTATTTTGCCTATGTGATCAACTTTTTGACATATAATCTGATTTAGTAACATGTTTAGGCATAATTGGGCATGTAAGACTTGACATAGCACATAGTTAACCATCCGACCATAGTTTTACGCAAACGACGCATTATAGTAGCTTATACTACCATAATGGGTTGAAACGGGTCAAAAGCACTTAGGTAGACTTCCAAATCAGAATGTTAGCTCTATTAAATCATGCCATATGAGTTCAAATACTCATTTTATTTATAGAACATCATTCTATCCTATCTCCCGATTTAGGATCTGATTATTAACATAGTTACCCATATTAGGTGCCTTGTTGATTCCGTGATCCTTGGAGCTTAATTTGGTCTTATTCCCAAGACTAATAAGCAATCCCAAGTGAGTACATAGTTCCCCCCTTTTACCGCTTTCAAATACTTTGGGGTGATACACATGTATATACTTGTTACTTTCGTGCTTTCGTGCTTTCATGCTTTTATGACATAAACCTGCTAGTTTCACCTAGTGCACATATAGTACATGATTTCAACTATGTTTTGCTATGTATGTTAAGCATGCTAGCACATTGATTTCATAAGACACATTTGTTGCATATGTTTACTTAGCATATGGACACATTGTTTTAAATGACATTTCTGCTATGTATGTTTACTAAGCATGCTAGCACATTGATTTCATGAACATTTCTACTATGTATGTTTACTTAGCATACCTAGTACATGGTTTTCACATGCTACATTGGTTATGACATTTGGTATATTTAATCGGGACAATTATACATTCATTAACATTGATCACGCTGCTCGGTAGTATGTAATGGTACCATAGGACTTGACAAATCCCGTTTCCGACTTCCTAGGTTTGTTTGGAAGTTGGGAATGATAGAATCCGATATACATAATTTAGATAAACCTTTAATTTGTTTAAGGGTTTGTCGCCACAGACGCAAGGCTTGAATGTATGCGATTAACATTACTGCATAAATGTTTGTAATCATAAAGCATTGTTTTCTACAAAACATAACATTTGATTTAAACTTAGGTTTATTCAAAAACTATGTTTTGTACATTTTCCTATGGGGTTGAGTAATTACTAGTTATCCACCATACACGACATTTGTTTTCACATTGACATTATCACATAGTTTGAGTAGATACTTTCTACTTGCTATGCATTTCATTTGGTTATACATGATACATTTCACACATGACATTGAACATAGTTTACGCATAAACATTTTGACATTGAACAAGACATTTTGGTTGGTTATTGATAAGTGACTTATGTAACGGGGCTATGTGTTATATGATAAAAGCATGGTGGATACGCCGCTGGTACTTCCTATATATAAGTGCTTTTATTGTACTACACATTGTTGCGTTATCTAAACCACTTTGACAAGACATGAAACATTTTGCACAAGGACATGACATTGTTTTAGAAATTACATATGTTATACAAATTCACTTTTACTTGGTTATTCATTTAAGCATGCATTATCCTTTTTATTATCATTTGATTTTCACATCGATTTTCATATGATTTTATAAAGGAAAACATTTTACAAGGTTCATGACTACATTTTTGTTAAACACTTCTTTTAACTACAAGTCATGAATCCTGCATAAACAAAACCTATGTATCGCACAGGCATTTTATGCTGACGTACCTATTTTTACATGTGTTTCAGATGCTAATGCATGATGATGTTTGTGCTTCACTTAGGCGGACTTGGGCCTTAGTGACTTAAAAGACAGTTATTTATGTTATGTTTTGTTTGAATTCTAAGACAATGTAAACTTTAATCTTAATAATACAAAACTTTAATTACCATGGTTGTTGAAACAATAATTCTGTCGCTCCACTCCCCGACGTTTCCGCCGCGGTTTGTTGTTTTACGCGGTCGGGGTGGGTGTGACAAGAAAACACTTTACAAGATTCATGACTAACTTTTGTTAAACATTTCTTTAAACTTACAAGTCGTGAATCCTAAATCAATAAACCTATGTATCTCACAGGCATTTTTATGCTGAGGTACCTATTCTCATATGTGTTTTCAGGAGCTGATGCATAGGTTTGGTCAGGATACACTAGGGCGGACTCGGGCCTTAGTGACATAAAAGAAGCAAGATTAGTTTAAATAATGTTATGTACTCCTTGTTTCTTTCGTTTTAAGACAATGTAACTGCTTTGTTAATAAATAAAACAAAACTTTAAATACCATGGTTGTGAAACAATAATTCTGCCACTCCACTCCCCGACGTTTCCGCCGCGGTTTGTTGTTTTACGCGGTCTGGGTGTGAAAGAAGAGTTGGTATCAGAGCCAATGGTTATAGGGAAATAGGTTATTAGTAATGCTTTGACCTAGACTATAACTTTTCTAGGACCCTAACACAAGTTATCCTGTGTTTAGATCTTAAAACATACACGTCACTTATCTTTAGGGGATTACCAAAACAAGAACACAATTTTCCAAAATGATTTTTGAAAACCAATCATCTATTCTTAGATGATTTGTTATAAGGTTTTGAACCCTCCAATTTTCCAAAACGATTTTGAAAATTCAATCATCCTTTCTTGAATGATTCTTTTGGCCTTGTGCCTTCCAAGTTTTCAAAATCTCGTCAAAGTTTGGGTCTAAATAATGTGAACACGTGCAATCTGGAAGGGTGGGTGCCTGTACCTCGAGTTTTCTGTCTAGGCTAGAGTGTTCGTATAAATCCACATAATCAGACCAGTCACTCTTACCTGGGAACTCTTGGGGTGAGTGTCCACCTATAGGCTAAAGCATGTCTTCTCGATACATTATTATGACCCATTTACTTTGATTAGTCACTGTGTGTCGTTTGTTTGCTTGCTTTGTGGTACGAACGAATGACCACCATCTTTGCTTTGTTGATTTTTGTATCATCTCATTTTTCATCTAATCATCTCACTCGTTTTCTCTCATGTTTCCTCTTTTAGAATGCCTCCTCGACTCGAAAATCAGTTACCCAATGCCGAACTGGCAGCAATCATTGCGCAACAAATGGCTGCTGCACTCCCGAATATCATTGCTCAAGTTAACCAAGCCAACAACAACAATAACGCTTCATGCAACTTTAAAAGTTTCAATTCGGCTAAACCGCTCAAGTTTAGTGGTTCTGAGGGAGCAACTGGGCTCATACAGTGGTTTGAGAGCATTGAGAGTACCTTTCGTCATGTTCAGTGTCCTGATAATCGCAAAGTCGAGTTTGCTTCTAGTGTGTTTCAAAAGAGGGCCCTTACTTGGTGGAATGGGGTAACGAGAGACCGTGGTGCTGATGTGTCACACCCCGACCACGTGAAACAACAAATCATGGCAGAAACGTCGGGGGGTGTTGTAACAGAATCATTATTTCACAACCATGGATCAAATAGTTTTGTTTTATTGAATTAATGAACTCATTTTTTATTACAAATCAGATAAATACAAATATTGTCTTTTAGATTTTAAAGTCGGTAAGGCATGAGTCCATCCTATGTATATCATGCAACAACAATCATCACATAGCAGCACCTAAAACATGTGTAAAAATAGGTACGTCAGCATAAAAATGCCTGTGAGATACATAGGTTTTATTAATGCAGGATTCATGACTTGTAAGTTTAAAAGAATGTTTAACAAATAGTAGTCATGAACTTGAAAATATTTTCTTTTATAAATCATATAACAAGTGATAAGAAATCAGATGATATAAAAGAAAGATGCATAAATAAATAACTAAGTAAAATGAGTTTGTATAAAATATGTTGTTTGTAAAAAATTTTTTTGATAAAAAGGTTTGTAGTATATATAAAAATATACCTTGGTTTTAAGAAAGTCGAATAAGTAATATGTAGGATCGTTGTTGAACCCGAATGAGTCAATCAGAAGAGTTGTTTATCCGATTCAAAGGCGGAATCAATGAAACGGACACTCAAACTAATTATAATGTCTCTTGTATTGATTTAACACTGATTACAACCTAAGAACAATTTGGCAGCACTTCATTACAAGTTCTGGAACCGTTGCCAAAATGAACAAACAATGCACCTATATATAGTAGTGGTGGTTTCGCTTATATGGACATGCCATATGAGCGAAATCAGCAGCTCATGATTTCGCTTTTATGGACAGTGTCCATATGAGCGAAACCTCTTGCTTAACCACTAAACTTCGATTCTCGAACCTGGTGCACTGATTATTCTAATCTATCCTATTACATGATACAAGACGAAGTCAATAGACGTAATGCACTAACAGACTCCCCCTCGGATATTGACGAAGTCTTCAGTGACTAATCTTCATCATGACACCTTCTTTAGTCTTGATCATTCTTCATCCTCACTCAGATTGTAACATTGTAAGCATCCATCACTCTCTTGATCAGCTTCACACTTTGATTCTTACACCAGAATCTCATCACTGGCTCTATCATCAACATCTTTATCATCAGCAGGCTCCCCCTTTCGTCAAGCTTCCGTGCTTTTAGGGATCGACACCTAGCTTTCCAGCTACAAGCTCCTTCTAACTTTCAGCTTGTCTTCAGACTCCCCCTAAAACTTAGCTCTCGGGATCGTAGTCTGGACTTTTCCTGCAATCACTCATACAACTATAAGTAACAACATTTTAAACTTCCATATATTGTAATCTAACAATTCAATCTCCTCAAAATCACTTCTCATAAATTTGGCAGTTTCATCGAATCGTATCGGAAACTAGCTCTATAACAATATAAGTATCCAACTCCCTCACAATTAATCATCCAAGTCCAAATTAATGACCTTGGAGATATCACAAACTGTTTTTGATTTTTGATTTTAAAATTTCAAGTTTCAAATTAATGAACTTGTTTTATTTTCAGAAATACGATCAGCATACTTAGATTTTGAAACTCAGCACTCAGACATCGGTTGTTGAAATAAAGCAGAATAAAAAATCTTTTTGTATTTTCTGAAAATATAAAGCAGTAAAGTAATATGTACAAACATATTTACAGACAATATTTTTGTTTGAGTTTACGTTAGAGGATCATATCAGTTTATGACAAATCACAAGTACCGTTGAGCTTAGTTACACATTAAGAATTAAACAATTCACTTAGATTGTCGATAGACTTGTCCACTTAAATTTTCACACAATTTTCAATCTGTTCAGGATACAGATTAAGTGTTTTAGAGACTTAAACTTATACGTGTGTCCCACCTCTTGAATATACTCCCCTATCCAGATCCCAATATTCAGTCTTACAGGTAATTATAACACAAATGATATCTGTAAGGGGTTAATAAATTATGAAGAATCATGAGAGCTCAGGTCAGAACTACCGTTCAGCAGAGAGATCATGACTCAACTTTTGGGTGTGTCCCCTTTAGAGGATCTTTTTTACAACAGCATTGCTAAGCAATTTTATTGTCTTATCATATATGCTGAGGGTGATGCTATGTTTCAAGCATTGCAGAAAGTATTATTCGGGGACTAGGTCAGAACTTCCATTCAGCAGAAGTCCCGGAATAATACCCCAGATATCACTGAGTATAAAGACCTAGTATATCAGAAAAAGGAATCTTTCAAACAAGATTTCAGGGGTTACCTATATATCCAAGTAGTGTTCCCCACGAAATAAGTAAGTAAAGATTTAGGTTTATATCCCGAACAAACCTACTAAATGTGCAAAAACCTATCGGCACATCATCAGTGAGACTGTTTAACACTATTTAATCATTACATTTCTTTAGCATACTGTAACTGTCTACTGATGTACTATCATTTCCTCTTTTTACGCAAAACTCAAAATTTTAAATTTTTATCATGTTTTTGGCTTTTTCAAATTTTCTAAAGTTTTTGGATTTTCTAATGACAATTTTTCTCCCTCTAAAATGCAAAAGCATTAAAAAATTTGACAACACAATACTGATAGCTTTGTCTCGCCATCCATTTTCTAGTTAAAGTGCTCTGATTTGCAGAAAATATACATACCCCCATGATTTACAACACATTGATATTTTATAGTTTGAAAACCGTTTTTCAATCTGATGAAAGTAATCATGTTTGTTCAGTCGTGAGGGTTTCAGTGTTGTTGAACCCGAATGAGTCAATCAGAAGAGTTGTTTATCCGATTCAAAGGCGGAATCAATGAAACAGACACTCAAACTAATTATAATGTCTCTTGTATTGATTTAACACTGATTACAACCTAAGAACAATTTGGCAGCACTTCGTTACAAGTTCTAGAACCGTTGCCAAAATGAACAAACAATGCACCTATATATAGTAGTGGTGGTTTCGATTATATGGACATGCCATATGAGAGAAATCAGCAGCTCATGATTTTGCTTTTATGGACAGTGTCCATATGAGCGAAACCTCTTGCTTAACCACTAAACTTCGATTCTCAAACCTCATGCACTGATTATTCTAATCTATCCTATTACATGATACAAGACGAAGTCAATAGACGTAATGCACTAACATAATATATTAAAATATATTTTAGTTCCAAAGTAGTTAAACAGATAGTATATCAAATATACTTTAGTTGTCAAAATAATAGTTTTCAGTAGTATATCATAAGTATACTTTGGTTTTTATAAATAACATATTAAACTATGTTTTAGTAATTAACAAAATATATGTTGGTTTTGTACATAGTATATCACATATGAGAGCATATCAAACTATACCTCTGAAAGTATAACAAAATATACAAAAAAAATGTGATTTAGAATTCATTCAAACCTTTGTGTATCAAACAACACCTTAGAGACTATAGAAATACCACAAAGGCAATCTCTATTTGGATAAAATTTGGTTTCTGACATTCCATACAACAAGAATGGGGTGTCTAATCCTACAACGCTATATCATACTACCAATCGGTCTGGTGAATGTATAAAATAAGTACAATCCAACAATTAATTTTATAATCTTTGAAAAATTAGTGTTTAAACAATAAATAATCATTCAGTTTGTCAAAAGATAAGTACTAACGTGTATAATCAATTTATACTTTGAAATCATGAACATAACAAATAGGTACACATGTTTCACCCCAAAACATTGAAAACAGTAAAAGAGGGGATTATGTACTCACTTGAGGATGCTTAGAAGTCTTGAATTACAACCAAGCAAAGCTAGAGGGATCACGGAATCAAACGGCACCTAATATAGGTAACTAAGTAAATAAACCGTACCTAAATCGGAAGATCGGATAGAATGAGGTTTCGTAAACCAAATGAGTATAGGAACTCATGTAATATGGTTTAACAAAGCCTACATACTAAATCGAAACCTAACCTAAGTGCTTACGACCCATTACAACCTGTTTAGGTAGCTTACGCTACTTTAACGCGTCGTTCGCGTAAAACGCGTTCGGACCGCCTAACTAGTCCTTTGACAGGTAATATATGCCTTAACATGTCTAATAATGTTGCCTAATCAGTTTCGATGTTAAAATTTAGGTTACATATGCTTAAAATGAATTTATGCGTAAAAAGGGCATTTTGGTCATTTACCTAAGGCATATAAACTACCTATCATACAACTACTTAAACGAAGTGACCATAAGGTATAACCTCGGAAGGTTATTCCCTATGCAACTATGGTCACATAATATGCTTGGTGGGATCCTAATGATCGACCAAACGGGTCTAGTTCGAAAGTCTAAGCGGTTGTGTAGACCGCTTGACTTACGACTCTATACAAGCACTAAACTAAAAGTGACGAGGTAAACATGTTAAAACATGCTTAACTAAGTTAGAAAACAGGTTTTGACATCAAAACAAAGGGTTTTAATACCCAAGAATAGTTTGGTTGCAAAATACGCATAAACGCGCATTTTGACCGAAACTATGACTCGTCACTACACCTAATCAACGTGGAAATCAGTAGGTATAGGCACTAGGGACTATAACCATTGTGATTACGCTCACGTTGCAAAGTTGAAACGAACTTCGTGTTGACCATAACATGGTCAAAGTAGAAAGTCAAACGCAGTTTCACTTTCGTGCTTAAAAACGCATAAAAGTACGAAAGAATACTTACAAAGGGTCCAAGCTAGGAAGATCTTGATCTAAATACTCAGGTATGAAGCATAAAGCTTCAACTTAGAGCATAAAATCAGATCATGAGTGAAGAATGAAGTGAAGAAATGGTCGGTATTTATAGATTTCCTAGAACCGTTAGGATCATTCCTCGTAAACCGAGCTTCAATCTTGGCCCTCCACTTGGGCACATGGTTTTGCAATACAAGGGGATGTTAAAAACAATCAAATACCAGCCCATAGTATTGAAAAAATTACACAAAAGCCCCTGAAGATCGACCTACTTGCTGAAAAAAGGATTCTGTTTCAGAAGGCCTGTCGTGCCCGCGAGAGAGGAGGCCCTCTCTTACGCGGCCCGTGAGCCAGGAGTTTGGCAAGTTTGGTCCCTGTATGATAAAAACCTGATTTTTGGCACTTTTAAGCCCCGTTAACCCCATTTCAAGGCTCCAAGATGAAGTTAAACTATAGGGAACTTAAAATATGCTTGAAAACATCTCGGATGTCGGTTCGTTTGGTCGTACGGTTGCGTTATTCGGTTAATTACGACGGAAATCGTAACGGACGCAAAAACGATCCAAATTACGTGACGGATGGAATTTTATCATGCCAGTCACTAAAATAACATATTTTAATGATTACATAAATTTTTGGATGTCCGGATATATTCAGAACGTAAAATATGCGCGGAAATGCAAACTTATGCACTTTTTGACGCTTTTAGTCCCTGAATGACCAAAAAGTTTATTTTAGCATACCGAACACCTCAAAGCCTATTTCTAAGCTATGTAAAGGATATTTATGGTATGTTTAACTTATGATCAAGTTCCAGAATGTTCGTTACCACACGAATCGGCATACTTTCGCAGTTTGACACAAATAGTCCCTACGATCGAATAAACTTGATTTCAACACACCAAACCATCCAAAACTTATTTCTAAGTTATGTAAAGGTTATTTAAGGTATGTTAAGCCTATGTCACTATTCCGGAGTATCTTTCGCATTAAACTGATTACGTTTACGCATCTGTTCGGGATAACTTTCAAGAAAGCGATTTAGAGCTCGAAATCGAATAAGAATTGATATGTGCAAACGATACACATATTTATACAAATCCCAAGTATGAAATACAATATTTCATTGGTTTGGTATTTGTATGATGGTTGTAGTGACACGGGTGTCATAGTCCCCCTACTTTAGGAAATTTCGTCCCGAAATTTAATTTTTGTGGAAACCTGTGAAGACAACTGTGATTGTTTCGTTTTCGAATGAATCCTTCGAACCCTAAGTAAAGCTCTGGGCCATGTTTGAATTCTTAGCGAAGTTTTCAATTATCAAAGTGAAGTCCTTGTAGTAACAAAACATGGAATTTCGAACTACGGACAGTAGAACGTTTCTTATGAAGACTATCATAGGAAACTTGTGTGTGTTTGAAATCAGAATCGGAGATTGTATGATAAAATGACATTGGTCAAGGTCCAGGACTTCTAGTAATTTAAATAATGCTACGTTCATAATATAATAAGGAACACTTATATATAGGAAGTACCAGCGACGTATCCACCACGCCCCTTTCTACATTGTTCCCGTTTCATTATTCTCATCACTATAGGTCTTAACACATGACAAAATTTGCTGTGGTTTCTGTGCACTGAATTCCATAATTATGTATGCATCCATAATTACGTAATTCCTTGCACAGTCCGCAAAGTTCATTTCATAATGCGTAGGGGAAAAATCAATCGAATAAACATGAAGTGACTTGACTAGATCAACAAACGATCTTTTTAACCTGATCAACACATGATCTTCTTAACTAGACCTTCGTACGATCTCCTTAAAAAGACCACTTAAGGGATCTTTTCAATTATATCATCACATGATATTCCTAACCAGATTTTTGAATCAATCTGTTTAACTAGACCACTCAAGGGGCCCAATTATAGAATAGTACTTCATAATCCAAGGGTCTTAACTATTACGTAGAAGCCCATTAAGGATTTAAGGTAGTACCTTTGGATATCCTACTATGAATCCCTCATATGGAGATATGGAAGATTCTATGAGGATTTGGATAATGAATATTCGGATCTCACAAAAACACAAGACATAAAAGAAATCACATAAGCACATAATCACATAATTGTATCAGTTTTGTAAAATAAAATTGAAACAACAAATTTTATTTATATAACAACTGAATTGTTCCAAACGCTAAAGGATAACAAACAAAGAAATACAAAAGACTAATTGTTCACTGCTGCATTGTCGTTCGCGTTTGCCTCGTTTATGTTAAACACTCGTCCATGCGCTGGATTTGCGTTAACAAGTCTTGGGCAATTGTTTCTGTAGTGAGTAAGGTCACCACAGTTATAACAAGACCCAGGTGGGAACTATACTTGAACAGCAGCAGGATTTGCAGCAGCTTGGTTTGCATAACGGCATGTATTGATCAAATGTCCCAATCGCCCACAGTGGGTACATTTGTGACACTGCACTTGCTCCAGATGATGACGGTTGCATTTGTTGCATAAAGGTGCGGTACCAACATAATTTTTCCTTGTATGAGGTTGTGCTGGCTGGTTTGGTGCAACCTGATTGTTCTGAGCAGTTATAGCGCAGTTTTGAGAAGCCTTGCGCTTCTTCTTCTTGGATGTCTCGGCCTGTTTATCCTTTGGTTCTTCCTGTGCAGACTTGTCAGATAGCTTCGGGTCGCCATTTCGAAAAAGCTTACCTTTTCTGATCTGGGATTCAGTCAGGGTAGCAGACAATTCAATGGCCTGTCTGACGGTAGTAGGGTTGCTACCAGTAACGATATCTTGAACTGGGTCAGGGAGACCATCAATGTACTTCTCGATTGCCTTTTCCAAAGGCGTAACCATGGCAGGATATAACTGGCTCAGTTCCTCATAACGGTCAGTGTAGGCTCGATGTTCACCACTGTCTTGCTTTAAATCGTCGAATTCCCTTTCCAACGCTCTAAGCTCATGACGAGGACAGAACTCCTTCATCATTAGAGCTCGAAGCTCTTCCCAAGTTTGAGCTTGTGCCACATCAGCACCCCTATCACGAATCACGCCGTTCCACCATGTAAGAGCACGCTTCTCGAACACACTAGATGCAAACTCAACCTTACGCTCATTCGGACACTGCACATGTCTGAATGTGCTCTCCAAACTTTCGAACCATTGCAGGAGCGCGGTTGCTCCTTGAGACCCAGAAAACTTTAACGGTTTAGCCGAATTGAAAGTCTTGAAATTACACTGGGTGTTGTTGTTGTTATTGTTGTTATATAACTGATGGATCTGGGCTACTATGCCCGGAAGCACTGCAACCATTTGTTGAGCGACAAGGGTTGCGATTTCTTCATTAGTTGGGGGTTGTGCATCTCATCGAGGAGGCATTGTCTAAAAAGTACAAGGAAACATGAGAAACGGGTGAGGCTGACAATTGGAAAGACAAATGGGATATTGAAAACTTTGACAAAACACAAGGAACGCGATTATTCGTTCGTTACCTTGAACAAACGAATGATACGCAGTGACTAATCAAAATAAATGGGTCAATATAATGTATCACGAAGACCTGCTTTAGCTTATAAGTGGACACTCATCCCAAGAATTCCCAGGTAAGAGTGACTGGTCCGATTATGTGGATTTGTATGAACACTCTAGCCTTAGACAGAAAACTCAGGATACAGGCATCCACCCTTCCAGATTGCACGTGTTCACACTATAAGACCTAAACTTTGACGAGATTTTGAAAACTTAGAGAGTTCAAAACCTAGTAATTAATCATCCTAGAACAGATGACTGGTTTTCAAAGCGGATTCGAAATTTGTGTTCTTAGTTTGGTTGTCACCTAAAGATAGGCGACGGTATTGTTTTAAAACTAAACACAAGATAACTTGTGTTACGGTCCTAGGAAGGTTATAGTCTAGGTCAAAGCATTACTAATAACCTAATTCCCTATAACCATTGGCTCTGATACCAACTTTTCTGTCACACCCCGACCACGTGAAACAACAAATCGTGGCGGAAACGTCAGGGAGTGTCGTAACAGAATCATTATTTCACAACCATGGATCAAATAGTTTTGTTTTATTGAATTAATGAACTCATTGTTTTATTACAAATCAGATAAATACAAATATTATCTTTCAGATTTTAAAGTCGCTAAGGAATGAGTCCATCCTATGTATATCATGCATCAACAATCATCACATAGCAGCACCTGAAACATGTGTAAAAATAGGTACGTGAGCATAAAAATGCCAGTGAGGTACATAGGTTTAATTAATGAAGGATTCATGACTTGTAAGCTTAAAAGAATGTTTAACAAATAGTAGTCATGAACTTGAAAATATTAGTCATGAACTTGAAAATATTTTCTTTTATAAATCATATAACAAATGATAAGAAATCAGATGATATAAAAGAAAGATGCATAAATAAATAACTAAGTAAAATGAGTTTGTATAAAATATGTTGTTTGTAAAACAATGTTTTGATAAAAAAGTTTGTAGTATATATAAAAATATACCTTGGTTTTAAGAAAGTCGAATAAGTAATATATTAAAATATATTTTAGTTCCAAAGTAGTTAAACAGATAGTATATCAAATATACTTTAGTTGTCAAAATAATAGTTTTCCGTAGTATATCATAAGTATACTTTGGTTTTTATAAATAACATATTAAACTATGTTTTAGTAATTAACAAAATATATGTTGGTTTTGTACATAGTATATCACATATGAGAGCATATCAAACTATACAATTGGGAGTATAACAAAATATACAAAAAAAATGTGATTTAGAATTCATTCAAAACTTTGTGTATCAAACTACACCTTAGAGACTATAGAAATACCAAAAAGGCAATCTCTATTTGGATAAAAATTGGTTTCTGACATTCCAAACAACAAGAATGGGGTGTCTAATCCTATAACGCTATATCATACTACCAATCGGTCTGGTGAATGTATAAAATAAGTACAATCCAACAATTAATTTTATAATCTTTGAAAAATTAGTGTTTAAACCATAAATAATCATTCAGTTTGTCAAAAGATAAGTACTAACATGTATAATCAATTTATACTTTGAAATTATGAACATAACAAATAGGTACACATGTTTCACCACAAAACATTGAAAACAGTAAAAGAGGGGACTATGTACTCACTTGAGGATGCTTAGAAGTCTTGAATAACAACCAAGCAAAGCTAGAGGGATCACGGAATCAAACGGCACCTAATATAGGTAACTAAGTAAATAAACCGGACCTAAATCGGAAGATCGGATAGAATGAGGTTTCGTAAACCAAATGAGTATAGGAAATCATGTAATATGGTTTAACAAAGCCTACATACTAAATCAAAACCTAACCTAAGTGCTTACGACCCATTACGACCTGTTTAGGTAGCTTACGCTACTTTAACGCGTCGTTCGCGTAAAACGCGTTCAGACCGCCTAACTAGTCCTATGACAGGTAATATATGCCTTAACATGTCTAATAATGATGCCTAATCATTTTAGATGTTAAAATTTAGGTTACATATGCTTAAAATGAATTTATGCGTAAAAAGGGCATTTTGGTCATTTACCTAAGGCATATAAACTATCTATCATACAACTACTTAAACGAAGTGACCATAAGGTATAACCTCGGAAGGTTATTCCCTATGCAACTATGGTCACATAATATGCTTGGTCTGTGACAACCCGAGTTTTCAAGGTCTCTACTCGACCTAACTCAATACTTCTTTGCAAAGTGTGTTTTCTTTTATATATGTATACATTGGATGTGCAAAATAAGTGTGTTTTATATATATAAATGATGTGCAATATGGGTGTGTTGTTGATTTATGGTTAGTATGAATAATGTGGTATACTTATTAAAATATGGGAACCTTGGCCGAAAACACCCCCATCCGAAAACACCTTCCTCACGAAAACACTTTAGTGTTTTCGTCAACTATGGCCAGCGAAATCAAAGTGGGCCTTTGGCCCAGTAGCGATCAATTATATCTTTGCCTCAACCTTTGCATGAAATGGTAACCGGCAACAACCCTAACCACCTCTCACCTCCTTTTCCCCTACCCTTGTGTGCGACGGCAACCGTGAGACCTTTGGAACCTTTTGCATTGACTGGTTTATTGTCTTTTCCGCTTGGGTTAGTGATTTACACGTTTTATTCTTGATTTCGATATACTTGATTAATTGATTATGTAACTGTGTGCGAAACATGATATCAACTTAGGGTTCTAGGATTTTATAGGATCGAATGCATAGTCTTGAAAGATCTGAATGATATTAATGTGATCAGGAATCCGATTATGTGATATGTGTGACACCTGTGTCACTGCGACCAGCAAACAAATACCAAATCAATGAAATATTGTATTTCATACTTGGGATTTGTAAAAATATGTGTATCATTTACATATATCAATTCTTGTTCGATTTCAAACTCTATATCGCTTTCTGGAAGGTTATACGCGCACTGATGCGTAAATATAACCAGTTTAATGCAACAAACACTCCGGAATAGTGACATATACTTAACATACCTTAAATAACCTTTACATAACTTAGAAATAAGTTTTGAAGGCTTTGGTATTGCAAAAACAAGTTAAATCGCTTACAGGGACTAAAGTTGACAAACTGCGAAAGTATGCCAATTTGAACTGTAACAGACATTCCGGAACATGACCATAAGTTAAAAAAACCTTAAATATCCTTTTCATAGCTTAGAAATAGGCTTTGAGGGGTTCGGTGTGCTAAAATAAACTTTTGGGTCATTCAGGGACTAAAAGCGTCAAAAAGTGCACAAGTTTGCATTTTCGCGCATAACTTACGTTCTGAATACATCCGGACATCCAAAAATTTATGTAAGCACTAAAATATTTTATTTTAGTGTTCGGCATAAGAAAAATCCATTCGTCGCGTCATTTGGATCGTTTTTCACGCTTGTGCGCATTCCGTCGTTATTAAGCGAACATCGCGTTCGTACGGCCAAACGAACCAACATCCGACATATTTTTGAGCATGTTTCATGTCCACAATGTTTAGGCAACATTTTAGGGCCTTAAATTTGGCTTTACGGGCCTTAGAAGTGTCGAAAATGGCTTAAACACGTGCAGGGACTGAAACTGCCATTTTGTAAACTTGTTTCTGATATGTGCAGGCCAGGCGGCCCGCGTGAGATCCTTGTGTCCTTTACGCGGCCCGCGTCCGACTCCCTGATCAGATTAGATCGAACAGTCAGCATGTTCCAGCTGTTTTAACCACAACCACACACTCACCACTTGCATATTCAGCTGATAAGGATTTTTTTTAGGCACCACAACTTTCCGACACTTGTACGGATACGATTAAGGCACGATATTCGACAAACGATCTTAACGGTTCGGGTATTCCTATAAATACCCAACCCATTTAACTTCAAAAACCACTAGAATCTGATCTTAAAGACTCTAAGTTGAAACCATTGTTTCATACCTGAGTTATTTCGATCTAGATTAGCATTCGGGGACCCTTCGTAAGTATTCTTTCGTTCTTTTCCTTATTTTATTGCTTTTCGAGTCAGAAAGTCAAACTTTGTTTGACTTTCAGCGTTGACCAGCTTATGGTCAATGCGAAGTTCGTTTGAACTTCGCAACGTGATTGTAATCACGATGGTTATAGTCCCTTGGGACTATGCCTACTGATTACCACGTTGTCTAGGGTCGTAGGGTAAGCGATCTGATAAATCGCTTATACCTTCGAACCCGACCTAGTTTGGTCGATCATTAGGATCCGACCAAATACATTAGGAGACCATAGTATATAGGGAATAACCTTCCGAGGTTATACCTTATGGTCACATCGTTTAAGTAGTTGTATGATAGGTAGTTTATATGCCTTAGGTAAATTACCAGAATACCCTTTTCATGTATAATTGGTAATTTAGCATATGTAACCTAAACTTTTGTCACGTAACTGATTATGTAACATGTTTAGGCATATAACACTTGTCATAGGACTAGTTAGGCATTCCGAACGCGTTTCACGCGAACGACGCGTTAAAGTAGCATAAGCTACCTAAAACGGGTCGTAATGGGTCGAAAACAATTATGTTAGGTTTCATTTAGTATGTAGGCTTTGTTAAACCATATTACACGAGTCTCCACACTCGTTTGGTTTACGAACCCTCATGCTACCCGATCTTCCGATATAGGTCCGGTTTATTAACATAGTTACCTATATTAGGTGTCGTTTGATATCCGCGATCTCTAGCATTATTTGGTTGTTACTCAAGGACTACTAAGCAATATCAAGTGAGTACATAGACCCCTCTTTTACTGTTTTCCAAACATTTTGGGGTGGAACACATGTGCCTACTTGTTACTTTCATGCTTTCCTGTTTTCACATCATATACCTGCTATGTTTGTTAGTACATTATTGTACATGATTTCATTACATTTCATGCTAGGTGTGCCCATTGTGTGCATTACTTAGTACATCGTTTTACATTACATTACATGCTATGTATGCCCATTGTGTGTGCATACTTAGTACATCGTTCTACATTACATTTCATACTACGTATGTCCATTGTGTGCATACTTAGTACATTGTTTTACATTGCCTTTCTGTTGCATATGCTTATCCAGCATATGAACACATTATACTACATATTGAACCGTTGTAATCATTTGACTATGTGAACCGTTGTAATCATTTGACTATGTGATCCGTTGATATCTGTGAACCGTTTGTATCTGTGAACCGTTTGTATCTGTGAACCGTTTGTATCTGTGAACCGTTTGTATCTGTGAACCGTGTGAACCGTATTTGACTATACATGAACATTTCTACACTTGTTAAACATTTCATCTTGATAGTTTGGTTTGAGTAAGTGATTAAGTAATGAGGCGTGTGTAATATGATACAAGCATGGTGGATACGCCGCCGGTACTTCCTATATATAAGTGTTTGTATGGTATTACATATCGTAGCGTTATTTGAATCATTTCAGTTTATGACATATGACATTTTATACAAATAACATACTTTTCACAAGACATTGTTTTACAAACAACTTATCTTATACAAACTCAATTTTCATGGTTATTCATTTAACCATACATTATTCTCTTATTTATACATATCATCTGATCTTATCGTTTTTCAAATGATTTACAAGACAAAGCAAATTACAAGGTTCATGACTAAACATTTTCTCAAACATAAGTCATGAATCTTATTTTCACAAAACCTATGTATCTCACAGGCATTTTTATGCTGACGTACCTATTTTCACATGTGTTTTCAGGTGATGATGTATAGGACTTATCAAGACATATTTAGGCGGACCTGTGCCTTAGTGACTTAAAACGAGACAAGAATTAGCTACTTTATGTTATGTACTCTTTGGTTCTTGTATAAAACAATGTAATCTTTCATATTTGATTAATAAAACGAAACTTAAATTGCCATGGATTTGAAACAATTAATTCTGTTACAACACTCCCCGACGTTTCCGCCACGTTTTGTATGTTCTACGTGGTCGGGGTGTGACAGAAAAGATGGTATCAGAGCCAATGGTTATAGGGAATTAGGTTATTAGTAATGCTTTGACCTAGTCTATAACCTTCTTAGGACCCTAACGCGAGTTTACTTGCGTTTAGTCATAAAACAATACTGTCACCTATCCTTAGGCGACGACCACAACAAGAACATAAATTTCAAAACTGCTTTGAAAACTAATCATCTGTTCTAGGATGATTGATTACTGGGTTTTGAACCCTCTATTGTAAGGTTTTGAACCCTCTGTTATATGGTTTTGAACCCCTTTGAGTTTTCAAAATCTCATCAAGGTTTTGGGTTTTAAATAATGTGAACACGTGCAAACTGGAAGGGTGAATGCCTGTATTCTGGGTTTTCTGTCTAGGCAAGCACTTCGTATACATCTCATCAGACGCGAGACCAGTTGTGCTTACCTGGGAATTCTTGGGATGAGTGTTCACTTATAGGCGAGCATGTCTTCGCGATACATTATTTTTGACCCATTTACTTTGATTAGTCACTGTGTGTCGTTTGTTTACCTTGTGGTAACAAACAAATGACCACTACCCTTGCTTTCATCAGATTTGTTTCATCTCATTCTTTTCGTCTAATTCTCTCACTCGTTTCCTTTCATGTTTCCTCTTTTAGAATGCCTCCTCGACGCGAAAGCCAGATAGCGACTGCCGAATTGGCAGAAATCATTGCACAGCAAATGGCTGCTCAATTCCCAAACCTCTTTGCTCTATGGAATCAAGCCAACAACAACAACAATGGTCCATGCAATTTCAAGAGTTTTAACTCGGCGAAACCACTCAAGTTTAGTGGTTCTGAGGGAGCGACTGGGCTCCTTCAATGGTTCGAGAGCATTGAGAATACTTTCCGCCACGTGCAGTGTCCTGACAATCGCAAGGTCGAGTTTGCTTCGAGTGTGTTCCAGAAGAGAGCCCTTACATGGTGGAACGGGGTTATGAGAGATAGTGGTGCAGAGGTTGCTCTAGCACAGACATGGGCTGAACTTAGGGCCCTTATGATGAAGGAATTCTGTCCTCGACACGAGATCAGGGCCTTGGAAATGGAATTCGACAATCTTGAGCAAGACAGCGGTGAGCATCGAGCCTACACGGACCGTTATGAGGAGTTAAGTCTGTTATGCCCAAACATGGTCACGCCTTTGGATAAGGCAATCGAAAAGTACATTGATGGCCTCCCTGATTCAATACAAGACATTGTGACTGGTAGCAACCCTACTACAGTTAGACAGACCATTGAGCTATCTGCAACCTTGACTGAATCAAAGATCAGGAATGGTTACCCCACTCGACAAGGCTATCGAAAGGTACATCGACGGCCTACCTGACTCAGTACAAGACATCCTTACTGGTAGTGACCCTGCCACACTTCGTCAGGCGATCGAGTTATCAGCGACGTTAACTGAGTCGCAGATTCGTAAGGGAAAGCTGCATAAGAAGGGTGACAAGGGTAAGAAGCAGGCATCTGAAAAAGGGGATGGTAAGAAAGGTGAAAACAAGAATGGGAAGAATTCGGGTTCCGCAAGAGGGTCTAGGAAGCGAAAGGCTTCCCAAAACTATGCCGTTACTGCACAGGCTCAAGCTGCACCAAATCAGCCTGCGCAACCACTAGCCAAGAAGCCTTATTTTGGCAATGCACCTTTGTGCAACAGGTGTAACGGCCATCACCAACCACATCTCCAGTGTCGTCAGTGCACCAACTGCGGAAGATCTGGGCATCTTGCTGTCAACTGCCGTATTCCTGTCAATCAGAACCAGGCAGTTCATAATCAAGCTCAACAAGTTGCTCAGCCTCTTGCTCAGCAACAAGGTCAAGCTGCACGACCTCATTTTCCTCCTGGTTCGTGCTACAATTGTGGGGATCTGACCCACTACAGGAACCGGTGCCCAAGGCTAGTCAACCAGAACCAGAATCAGAATCAAGCTCCGGCTCTAGGCCGAGCCTTTAACATGAATGCCCAAGAGGCGCAGGCAGACGATAATGTGGTGAACGGTACGTTCTTTATAAATAATCAGCCTGCATCTGTTCTTTTCGATTCTGGTGCCGATAAGAGTTTCGTGTCTTTGTCTTTTGAGCCTATGCTTCGCGTGTCTAGAACGAAACTAGGTAAACCTTTGACAGTAGAAGTTGCTAGTGGTGAACCCATTATTCTTGATTCTGTTCTTCACACCTGCCAGTTGAACCTTAATGACCATCTTTTTCCTATCGACCTCACGCCTATGCAACTTGGAAGCTTCGACGTCATTGTGGGTATGGATTGGTTATCCAAGCATCACGCAGAGGTAGTTTGTTTCGAGAAGATCGTTCGTGTGCCGCTTTCGACAAGCGAGATCCTGCAGGTTCAAGGTGAGAAACCGTCTGGTGGTCTCAAGCTCATGTCTTGTTTTAAAGCTCGGAAGTATCTGCGGAAGAACTATGTGGCTTTCTTAGCACATGTTACAGAAAATAAAGGCAAGGGTAAGTCTATTTCAGATATTCCTGTCGTTCGGGATTATTCTGAAGTATTCCCTGAAGATTTACCTGGTCTACCTCCAGCACGCCAAGTCGAGTTCCGCATTGATCTCGTACCTGGTGCAAATCCCATTGCCAGAGCTCCATATCGTCTTGCACCATCTGAGATGCAAGAGTTGTCTAAGCAGCTTCAGGAACTCTCCGACAAAGGTTTTATCCGTCCTAGCTTTTCACCTTGGGGTGCTCCCATTCTTTTTGTCAAGAAGAAGGATGGATCTTTTAGGATGTGTATCGATTATCGTGAGCTTAACAAGCTTACCATCAAGAATCGATATCCCCTACCTCGCATAGACGACCTCTTTGATCAGTTACAGGGCGCTTCTTATTTCTCGAAGATTGATCTGCGATCTGGATATCATCAACTTCGCGTGCATGAAGAAGATATTCCTAAGACAGCATTCCGTACTCGTTATGGGCATTATGAATTCACAGTCATGCCATTCGGTCTGACTAATGCTCCTGCTGTATTCATGGACTTAATGAATAGGGTCTGCAAACCTTATTTGGATCAGTTCATCATTGTTTTTATTGACGACATCTTGATTTACTCTAAGACGCGAGCTGATCACGAGCAGCATCTTCGTCTTACTTTGGAGCTCCTAAAGAAAGAGCAACTTTTCGCCAAATTCTCCAAGTGCGAATTTTGGCTTAAAGAAGTTCAATTTTTAGGACATATTATCAACGAACGAGGTATTCATGTAGATCCCTCCAAGATCAGTGCGATTAAGGATTGGGATACGCCTACTACTCCTACTGAAGTACGTTCTTTTCTTGGTCTAGCGGGTTATTACCGCCGCTTCATTGAAAACTTCTCAAAGATTGCAGTTCCTCTAACTGCTCTAACTCAGAAGAACAAACCCTTTGATTGGGGATTCAAACAAGAGGAAGCTTTTCAACGCTTGAAGCAGAAGCTTTGTGATGCGCCTGTTCTATCATTGCCTGAGGGTGATGATGATTTTGTCATATATTGCGATGCATCTAAATTGGGCCTTGGTTGTGTTCTGATGCAAAGGAACAAAGTCATAGCATATGCATCGAGGCAGTTGAAGATACATGAGAAGAACTACACCACTCATGATCTTGAGTTGGGTGCAGTTGTTTTCGCTCTAAAGATCTGGAGACATTATTTGTACGGTACAAAATGTGTGGTTTTTACGGACCACAAAAGTCTCCAGCATATCTTCAATCAGAAAGAACTCAACATGAGGCAACGACGTTGGGTTGAGCTTTTAAACGACTATGACTGCGAAATTCGCTACCATCCTGGTAAGGCGAATGTCGTAGCTGATGCATTAAGTCTTAAGGAACGTACTAAGCTTCATTGTGTACGTGTTCAATCTGTTATTCAAGCTTGATCCGATATCCAAGCCCGCATTTCTCAGGCTCAACAATCTTGTGTTTCACAAGGTTTGATGGATAAGGAATTTCCTTATCACATAACACCTGCTCTGGAACTGAAGGACAATGGATCATATTACTTCATGGACCGTTTGTGGGTCCCAAGCCAGGATGATCTTCGTACCTTGCTTATGGATGAAGCCCATAAGTCTCGTTATTCTATTCATCCGGGTTCAGATAAGATGTATAAGGATCTTCGTACTCACTATTGGTGGCCTGGTATGAAGAAAGACATTGCCTTATACGTATCAAAATGCCTTACTTGTCTTAAGGTTAAGGCTGAACATCAACGTCCTTCGGGTTTATTGGTGCTACCAGAGATCCCAGTTTGGAAATGGGAAAACATTACTATGGATCTTGTTACTAAACTTCCACGCACAAAGAAAGGTCGTGATGCCATCTGGGTAGTCGTTGATCGTCTTACAAAGTCAGCACATTTCTTGCCAATCTGTGAGGATTTTCCTGCTGACAGACTTGCTCAAATCTATGTGGATGAAATTGTAGCTCAACATGGTGTTCCTTTGAACATCATTTCTGACAGAGATGCTCGTTTCACTTCTCATTTTTGGAGAACCATGCAATCTGCTATGGGGACCCAACTTAATCTGAGCACAGCTTATCATCCGCAAACAGATGGTCAATCTGAGAGAACAATCCAGACTCTGGAGGATATGCTTAGAGCTTGTGTGATCGATTTTGGTGGTAGTTGGGATTCACATCTTAAATTGATTGAATTCTCCTACAACAACAGTTATCACACCAGCATCAAAATGGCTCCTTTCGAGGCTCTCTATGGTCGAAAATGTCGTTCACCAGTCTGCTGGAATGAGATCGGCGAGGCCCAACTTACTGGACCTGCCCTCATTTTAGAGACAACTGACAAGGTCAAGAAAGTTCGCGATAACCTTCAGACAGCTATGAGCCGTCAAAAGAGTTACGCGGATCCAAAACGCAAACCCTTGGAATTTCAAGTCGGTGATCGAGTATTACTTAAGGTCTCACCTTGGAAAGGTGTGATCAGATTTGGAAAGAAAGGAAAACTTGCACCTAGATATGTTGGACCATTCAAGATCGTTGAAAGAATCGGCAAGGTAGCCTACAGACTTGAGTTACCTCCTGAACTTGGAAATGTTCATCCAACTTTTCACGTATCCAATCTCAAGAGGTGTTTAGCTGATGAGAACCTCCACATACCGCTTGACGAAATTCGTGTTGGCAAAACACTGAAATTTGTTGAGAAACCAGTGGAAATCATGGAACGTGAAGTCAAGTGGCATAAACGCAAGCGCATTCCTTTGGTCAAAGTTCGCTGGGAAGCTAAACGTGGACCTGAGTTTACTTGGGAATGCGAAGATCAAATGAAGGCAAAATATCCACATCTTTTTCCACGAGTTTCCTCTAAATAAATTTCGGGACGAAATTTCCACAAGTAGGGGAGACTGTAACAACTGTGCTTGTAATCACTATGAACAGTTCTATTATCAATAAAACAATGTTATTTGATCCCAATGTCTGTTTTGTTGTGTTTTACATTTTTCATGTTTTGACTTTTATCCAATTTCAAACTCTACATCGCTTTCTGGAGAGTTATATGCAAACTGATGCGTAAACGTAATCAGTTTAATGCGAGAAATACTCCGGAACATCAACATATACTTAACATACCTTAAATAACCTTTACATAACTTAGAAATAAGTTTTGAAGGCTTTGGTATGTCAAAAACAAGTTAATTCGCTTACAGGGACTAAACTTGACAAACTGCGAAAGTATGCCAATCTGAACTGTAACGAACATTCCGGAACATGACCATAAGTGAAACATACCATAAATATCCTTTACATAGCTTAGAAATAGGCTTTGAGGGGTTCGGTATGCTAAAATAAACTTTTGGGTCATTCAGGGACTAAAAGTGTCAAAAAGTGCACAAGTTTGCACTTTCACGCATAACATACGTTCTGAATACATCCGGACATCCAAAAATTTATGTAAGCATGACTATATTATGCTTTAGTGTTTGGCTTGCCAAAAATCCATTCGTTGCGTCATTTGGATCGTTTTTCGCGCTTGTGCGCATTCCGTCGTAATTAAGCGAACATCGCGTTCGTACGACCAAACGAACCGACATCCGAGATATTTTTGAACACATTTTAAGTTCCCTATACTTTAACTTCATTTTAGAGCTTTGAAATGGGGTTAACGGGCCTTAAACGTGTCGAAAATGGGCTGAATGCATGACAGGGACCAAAAGTGTAAATCTGCCAAACTAAGGCCTAGCGCACCGCTACCCTTATTATGTAACGGTGCGCTAGCCTGGGTCAGACCAGATACAGAGTATTTAACAGCCGGTTTGCAGCTGTTTGATCCACCACCACACATTCTAAGATGCTTAGTCAGCTGATAAGGATGTATTTGAGCTACCATAAGGTCCCGACACTTGTACGGGTGGGATTAAGGCACGTTTTCCATGAAACGATCTTAACGGTGGACCGAATACTATAAATACCCCACCCCCATGCTTCAAAATCACAAGAATTTTGATTTGAGAAACTCTAAGTTGAAACCTTTGTTTCATACCTGAGATTTTTGAATCGAGATTAGCATTCGGGGACCCTTCGTAAGTATTCTTTCGTTCTTTTCCTTATTTTATTGCTTTTCGAGTCAGAAAGTCAAACTTTGTTTGACTTTCAGCGTTGACCAGCTTATGGTCAATGCGAAGTTCGTTTGAACTTCGCAACGTGATTGTAATCACGATGGTTATAGTCCCTTGGGACTATACCTACTGATTACCACGTTGTCTAGGGTCGTAAGGGTAAGCGATCTGATCAATCGCTTATACTTCGAACCCGACCCAGTTTGGTCGATCATTAGGATCCGACCAAATACATTAGGTGACCATAGTGTAGGGAATAACCTTCCGAGGTTATACCCTATGGTCACATCGTTTGAGTAGTTGTATGATAGGTAGTTTATATGCCTTAGGTAAATTACCAGAATACCCTTTTCATGTATAATTGGTAATTTAGCATATGTAACCTAAACTTTTGTCACATAACTGATTATGCAACATGTTTAGGCATATAACACTTGTCATAGGACTAGTTAGGCGGTCCGAACGCGTTTCACGCGAACGACGCGTTAAAGTAGCATAAGCTACCTAAACGGGTCGTAATGGGTCGTAAACAATTATGTTAGGTTTCATTTAGTATGTAGGCTTTGTTAAACCAAATGACACGAGTCTCTACACTCGTTTGGTTTACAAACCCTCATTCTATCCGATCCTCCGATTTAGGTCCGGTTTATTAACATAGTTACCTATATTAGGTGCCGTTTGATTCCGAGATCTCTATCATTGTTTGTTTGTCACTCCAGGACTACTGAGTAATCACAAGTGAGTACATAAACCCCTCTTTTACTGTTTTCCAAACTGTTTTGGGGTGAAACACATGTGCCTACTTGTTACTTTCATGCTAGGTGTGCCCATTGTGTGCATTACTTAGTACATTGTTTTACATTACATTTCTGCTATGTATGTTGACTGATAGCATGCTAGCACATTGATTTACAAGACTTTTCTACTTTGTATGTTAACTTAGCATACTTAGTACATTGTTTTCATATGACATGTATACAACTGCTATGACATTTGGTTTGCACAAACGGGTCTTTATTACGTTCATTAACATTTGCTACGCCGCTCGGTAGTAAGTAGTGGTACCATAGGACTTGACAAATCCCATTCCTGACATCCCGGGTTTGTTTGGATGTAAGGAATGACTGAATCCGAATACAATTCTTTTGATAACCTTGACTGAAAGGGTTACCCGACTGTCTCAAGGCTTGAATGTATGCGTTAACTTACCACATAAATGTTTGTATCAATGTATCATGCATCACTTTGCAAAACATAACTTTTTGATATATTCAAAATACTTTGTTTTGTACATTTTTACTTATGGTTTAAGTAGTCTTATTTTACTTACCATACATAACATTTGTTACACATTACTTGACTACTTTTGGGCTATCAACATTTGACATGGTTTATACAAGGACTTTTGACTATTGGTTTAAACATAGACATTATACTTTGTTGGTTGGTTTAAGTGACTTAAGTAACGAGATGTGAGTAATATGATACAATCATGGTGGATACGCCGCTGGTACTTCCTATACATAAGTGGTTGTATTATATTACATATCATAGCGTTATTTAAATCATTCATTTTGGACTTATACATTTTACACAAGTGACATGTTTTTACTAGACTTTGGTTTACAATACAGTTTATTTTATACAACTCATTTTATATGGTTATTCATTTAACCATACATTATTCACTTATTTATACATATCATCTGAACTTATTGTTTTTCAAGCGATTTACAAAACAAATCAAATTACAAGGTTCATGACTAAACATTTTCTTAAACTTAAGTCATGAATCCTATTTTCACAAAACCTATGTATCTCACAGGCATTTTTATGCTGACGTACCTACTTTCACATGTGTTTTCAGGTGCTTTTCCGTAGGATGACGATCATGACACTAGGGCGGACCTGTGCCTTAGAAACTTAAAATGAAGCTAGACGATGTTTAATTATGTACTAAACTCTTTAATTTCTGTTTGAAACAATGTAACACTTATGTTGATAAATAAATACAACTTTGTATGCCATGGTTATGAAACAATTAATTCTGTTACAACACTCCCCGACGTTTTCCGCCACGTCTTGTATGATATACGTGGTCGGGGTGTGACAGCACATGGTTTTCAAAACAATGGGAATACTTAAAACCATCAAATTCCAGCCCATAGAGTGCAAAACCTTGGGTTTAAACCATCAAAACCTCAAAAATGGACCAAGTTCAATGTATTTGCCATAATTTTCAAAAATGGTCCCTGCACTTGTAAAACTTGATTTTTTTGGCACTCTTAAGCCCTGTTAACCCCATTTCAAGGATCTAAAATAAAGTTAAAGTATAGGGAACTTGAAATGTGCTAAAAAATATCTCGGATGTCGGTTTGTTTGGTCGTACGGTTGCGTTGTTTGGTTAATTACGACGGAAATCGTAACGAACGCAAAAACGATCCAAATTACGCGACGAATGGAATTTCATCATGCCAATCACTAAAATAAAATATTTTAATGATTACATAAATTTTTGGATGTCCGGATATATTCAGAACGTAAGATATGTGAAAATGCAAACTTATGCACTTTTTGACGCTTTTGGGGGGGGGGGGATATTCCACGGTCCTCCCAACCGCTGGAGTGATAACACTCCACCAGCAACCTAGCCTCATGGTGCCAGGGGGTGAATACCCCATCCCGAGCTGAGTCTGTTTCCTTCTATGAAGAAGGTGGCCGAATGTCCCCGTGCCTGGACTCGAACCCAGGTCTCTATGAAGAGTAGGGGGTGAGGCTGGCCAACTGGGACACCCCAGTTGGTTACTTTTTGACGCTTTTAGTTCCTATTGATCAATAAAGTTTATTTTTAGCATACTTAACCCTTAAAAGCCTATTTCTAAGCTAGGTAAAGGATATTTAGGGTATGTTTAACTTACGATCAAGTTCCGGAATGTCCGTTACAGTACGAATTGGCATACTTTCGCAGTTTGTCGAATTTAGTCCCTGTAAGCGAATAAACTTGATTTCGACACACCAAACGTTCCAAAACTTATTTCTAAGTTATGTAAAGGTTATTTAAGGTATGTTAAGCCCATTTCACTATTCCGGTGTGTTTTTCGCGTTAAACTGATTATGTTTACGCATCAGTTCGCGTATAACTTCCCAGAAAGCGATTTAGAGCTTGAAATCGAACAAGAATTGATATGTGCAAATGATACACATATTTATACAAATCCCAAGTATGAAATACAATATTTCATTGGTTTGGTATTTGTTTGATGGCCGAGGAGGCACAGGTGTCACATAAATCACAAGAACACTAAAAGACATGAACATGAATCATGAACATAAAGCTTATGTATGATGAAATCTTGATGAAATACTGGGTTTAGTATATGTATGATACTTGTTGTTGTTTACTTGAGATTATGATGTTGATCATCTTAAGGAGCTTGCTAGATTGTCATTAAACACATGATCTAGCAAGTTAGAGGATGATTATGTGTTAACACAAGAAGATCATCCTCATATATAAGCATGAACTTGAATAAAAAGATGATTTCTTGAAAAATAATAAACAAAGTAAGCTAGTAATCTTATAAATCTAAGATTTATGAATGATTTTCAAAAAGAACCAAGTTTAAAATGTGATTCTTAGAAGATCTTGGTTTTTACTTAAATATACACTATTTTTAGTGGTAAAACAAGTGTATAAACACTCATGAAACAAGAAGATCTCACAAAGAAACATTTTTGTAAGATGTGTTTACAAGTTGTAAACACCTAAAACTTTCAAGAATGAAGTTTATCAAGAAGTAAATACATTTTAGAGGATAACTAAACCTACTAAAAACACTACCAAGTTATTACAAGTTTTTGTGAAAGACCAAGTTCATGTTGTTATGTAAATTGTGTAGTTTTTGCACTTGGTAAGTGTAAGTTGTTTAGGGATTGATTGTTGATTGTTTGGAATGATTTTTTAAAAGAAAATGATATGCTTTGATAGCATGGACACCTCCATTTTTAGGGGAAACTATGGCAAAATTTTCTAAAAATATAAACACTTAGAAAAATATTTTCTAACAAGTACTTACAAGTGTATTTAACTATGGTCTTCAATATAAACTTTGCCATAGAATTTGTAACAAAAATACAAATATTGGAGGTTGGTTTTTATAAATAAAAATGAATAAATATGTATTTAGAATATATAATTACATTAAAGACACTTGTGTGAATATTTGTATACTTGGTGAAATAGTTATATTATTTTAGGGTAAAATAATATAACTTAACAAAATACCATGAAATTTACGATCCAAAATAATACCAAGAATATCAAGGAATAAATATATAAGTTACACACATAATATTGGGGAACCGAACGATGGAACGTAACTTACAAAATATTCCGGAAAATACCGTTATAAATATATTTTTGGTAAATATTATTTTGGATGCAAGAAATGAAAGTATGATTTTTATTACAAAGTGATATCATATTTTTGGACAAAATGAGTTAAAATATATTTTCTAAAAGTGAGACTTGAAAATATATTTTGGAGTTATACAAATACAAGCATACGAAAATACATGTATAAGATACCCCCATCCTTGGGAAGGAAATACGAATTTAAATACTTGAGAAGTATTATTACAAAACATTGTTTAACAATTATTCCAAAAATAAATATAATTTAAGGTTAAAATAATTATTATTTTAACAAGTAATTATAACTTGGAATAATATTGGGAACATAAGAAACGTAACTCAAAAACGTAAATACTAAGCAAAGGCACGACCCGTCCGTCTAATAGACGTTAGTACGCTGTAGGTAGTCGTGTTTGCTAAGGAGATTCGTGTTGCCAGTACTGAAGACGCAATACTGTGAGTTCATGTCCCCCTTTTCTTTAAACTATTTTGTTTATTTACTTCGGGGGTGAAATACATGTTACAAAAGGATTACATACAGATACTACTGGTATGGTTAGCCTAGGAAAAAACCATAGATCATGTGATTGGGTAGGCGGATACTTGGGACCATTAATCCTCGTATAAGGACCGAGGGGCATGAGTGATAGATCTATTTGGGTGTAGCGAGCCCACACCCATGAGGACCAGGGTGGCCCATAGGGTGACTATGTCTTCCATCCGGAAGCCCGGTGCAACTTTGCTAGGTTTGAGTCTTCCTACACCGTCACACATATCAGTGGCCTTGCAAACCATTGGTGATCTTTTCCTTGTTTGCTATCATACCGGGACAGTCATACTTACACTGTTTACAAAGGTTTTATACATACTCACGAACACATGAACTCACTCAACTTTTGTTAATATTTTTAAACTACATGTATTTCAGGGAACTAGTGGATCTGGCAGGTGTATGCATGTGTTACAAGCTGCGTTATAAATAAAAGATGTCATCCGAGGTCGTAGGGTTTAGGGGATGTATCTTACTCCTGGACGAGATTCATGGTCCTAAGCTCGGGTTTGGTTTAAGTTATGTGGTCGAGTCTTCCTGAACTCATTAAAACTTGTTATGGTTTGTAACTTAAGATTGGTGTCAACTTTTCAAACAAGTATGTTGCGGTGTTTTCAAACTTAATATTTTTATGGATGAATATCTTATGGCTTTATCATATAGCATTGTTATGATTGAATGCTATGGTATTAAGAGGTCACACCAATAACCACGCTTCCGCAAAAGTCAGGGTGTGACAGTTTGTAAAACAATGTTTTGTGAAGTTATGTTCTTCGTATAAAATGTAATATGTCTAAATTGAAATGGTTTAAATAACGCTACGATATGTAATATCATAAAATCACTTATATATAGGAAGTACCAACGGCGTATCCACCATGCTTTTATCATATTACACACGCCTCGTTATTTAAATCACTTACCCAAACAAACCACCAAAGTACCTTGTTCAAACCAATGTCAAAATGTTTATGTGTAAGCAATGTTTAATGTTAAATGTAAACCATGTTTTGTGTAATCAAATGTTATGTATGGCAAGTAAAAAGTGACTACTTAAGCCGTATATGTAATGTTTATGAGTAACTTGTGACACTTGTGCTCCGTAAACACCACACGATGTAGGACAAAATCTTTTATCAAATAAACAATGTGTTTTGGTCTCAAAATTTGTTCATTTATGTTTTACAATTTCACATTTTAATTCTAGTTCATTTTCAAGCTTTAAATCGCTTCCTAGAAAGTTATACGCGAACTGATGCGTAAACGTAATCAGTTTAATGCGGCAGACACTCCGGAACAGTGACATAGGCCTAATATACCTTAAATAACTTTTATATAACTTAGAAATGGGTTTTGAAGGCTTTGGTGTGTCAAAAACAAGTTTATTCACTCTCAGGGACTATTTGCGTCAAACTGTGAAAGTCTACTGATTCGTATAGTAACGAACGTTTCAAAACTTGATCATAAGCTAAACTTACCCTAAATATCCTTTACATAGCTTAGAAATAGGCTTTCAAGGGTTCGTTATGCGAAAATATGCTTATTTGATCAATAGGGACTAAAAGCGTCAAAAAGTGCATAAGTTTGCATTTACGCGCATATCTTACGTTCTGAATATATCCGGACATCCAAAAATTTTTTTAATCATTAAAATATTTTATTTTAGTGTTTGGAATGTTATAATTTCACTTGTCGCGTAATTTGGATCGATTTCGCGTTCGTTACGACTTCCGTCGTAATTAACCGAACAACGCAATCATACGACCAAACGAACCGACATCCTATATGTTTTTGAGCATATTTCATGTTCCCTATACTTTAACTTTATTTTAGAGCTTTGAAATGAGGTTAACGGGGCTTAAACGTGTCAAAAATGCATCAAAAACCATGTTCTGAACTTGCAGGGACTATTTTTGACAATCTGTCAAAGTTCTCTAGCGGGGCGCGTAAGCCATGTATGGCTCCTACGCAGGGCACGACAGACTTGTAGACCAGATTCATTGAATTCAGCTTTGCAGCCTGTTTCCACTGATTTCTACCATTGTTTTGCAATACTTGGGGCTTGTTTATGAGTCCCCTAGTATTGTAAATCAGTGGGCACACATGTAAGGTCTAGATTGAAGCACGATTTACAAGAAACGATCCTAACGGTTCTTCAAATCCTATATATACCCACCTTGATTCATTTGTTTTCCTCACACTTGATCTGATTTATGCTCTAAGTTTGTCACACCCTGGCTTTGCGGAAGCGTGGGTTTATTTGGTGTGACTTCTTAATACCATAGCTTAATCACAACCAAGCTATATGAAAATAAAACCATGATGTTCATCCATTGATTCAAGTTTCAAAAGTAAAATACGGCGATATTGTTTTAAAGTTGACACATGCAACGAGTTACAACCCAACAAAATAAAAACATTGTTCATAAGACACAACCACAAACATAAAATAAACACCGTTTAAGACTTGTGACTCGTCCAGGTAAAAGTCACAATCCCTAAACTTGGATGACACCATTCTTCTACGCAGCGTAACGACAGTGCATACCTTGCCAGATCCCTAATTCCATGAAATACATGTAAGTTGAAAAATCAACAAAAAGTTGAGCGAGTTCATGTGAAAGTGAGTATGTAAAACCTTTGTAAGTATAAAATCCCTGGTATGTAGCAAATAAGGAAATAAAGAGATCACCAATGGTTTGCAAGGCCATTGATATGTGTGAAGTGCTCTAGGAAGACTCAAACCTAGCAGATTTTTGCGTCGGGTACCAAGTCACCCCGAGGTCCGTACTGTTGGGCCTGGGGCTGGGCTCGCTACACCCAGATAGATCTACCGCTAAAGACCCTCGGTCCTACAATGAGGATTAATGGCCTCCAGTTCCCGCCTACCCACTCACATGATCTAAGTAGTAACCCTCCTTAAGCTAACCATACCATGTAAGTAAAAGTTCGTAATGTTCGTAACATGTATTTCACCCCCGCAGTTTAAAAACTGAAAACAGTTAAGAGAAAAGGGGGACATGAACTCACAGAAGTGCCTCTCGAAATAGTATCTCCCAATCAACCTGCTGCGTAACGACCTACACGTACTAACTTCTATTAGACGGACGGCCGTGCCTTGGCTTAAGGTTTAAGTTTTTGGGAAATAGTTAGGTAACTATTTCGTATTTCCACATCTTAATTATTTTATAGTTGTATTCCTTCCCAAGGATGGGGGTTTCGATACATGTGCGTTTTGTAATTCCAAAAATATATTATTAAGTCTCACTTAATAAAATATATTTGTCTAAAATATTCTATCTCCAAAATATACATATTTTTCCCAAAAATATTATATTTTACTTTATACAATTTCCAAAATATTATTTTGTCAAAATACACATTTAGGAGTATTTTTCCGAAAAATACGTAAGTTACATTTTAAGGTTCGGATGGTAATAATAATACCGGTGTAACTTAAATATTTATTTGTGAAGGCGTTGGTATTATTTTGGAGTCGTGCTTTCACAATGTATTCCAGTTATATTATTTTTACTCTAAAAATAATATATAGTTCACAAAATAATCATAAAATCACACAAGCGTTTTACTATGAAATATATATTCTAAATATATATTTAGTAAGTTTTATTTTCAAAAATTCCACCTCCGACACTTGGTTACCTTGTAATAAAATCATGGCGAAGTTTGTTTGGAAAACAAGTCAAAAATATATTCATAACACTTGTCAAAAAAATATTCTAAGTGTTATTTCCTGGAAAAATTTCGCCAGAGTTTCCTCTGTAACTGGAGGTGGCCACGCTTACTAGCGTATCATTTTCTTTTCAAAATTCAATCAACAATTTTCCAATCATCAGTATTCAACGTTCAATCATCAAACTAGTCAAAATAAGCATAAATCGCAAACACATGAACTTGTAAGTTGTGTAAAAGTATGTAGTAACTTTCCAACATTTTTAGTAGATCTTTCTTATCTTTAACAATGAATCGGTTTCCTGAAAAACTTTATTTTTAGAGAAGATGTAACCTTACAACTTCTAGTAAAAAATTACGGAAATATTTCTTTGTTAAATCCTTTTGTTACACAAGTGTCTACACACTTGTTTGTTCACAAAAACACCTTTAGTTTATGAAAGATCCGGCTTTAAAATAAGACTTGTATATTTTACTTGGTTCTTTGAAAATACCACTTGTAGATCTTTAGATCTACTAGTTTAGAACTCCATTTTACAAGAAAAACTATTTTTACACAAGTTCATGGTTATGTATGGAAAGGTTTGTCATCTTGTATCTTCTACACTTAACATATTGCTAGTTCATGTTCCATGAACACGATCTAGCGTGGTTAGATGACGATCCGTTCCACTACTAGCAACCGACAACATAAAATAACCATAACTAAACAAGATTCACAAGTTTTACACCATTATTTTCCCTTTAACCAACTAGTTTATCATTCTTGCAAGACTTTAAGTTTTGTTTTCGCATGTTCTTAAGTTTTAACCGTTAAACTTCCTATTAACCACTTTAATCATGAACAAGGAAGTGTTTAGAAGCACTTACTACTAGCTCAAGGCTAGGGAAGAATCAAAGCGAAAACTAGGTGGATAAAAGCGATGTAGAGAGGTCCTTGTGATTCCGAAAGCACCGGGCCTCCTCGTATGTGACCTTTCACCTTTGTATGTAAGTGGTTTAGCAAGATTGAACTTGAATGATGATGGTGGGTGGGTTATGGTTCTCGGCCGAGCTTCAAGAGGAGAGGGAGAGAGAGTAGTTTTTGCTAAGTGTTGGTGCAAATGAGATGGTGATCTTATGGTCTTACTTATAGGCCATTTCACTTGATTAACCAAGAGATAATATGTCATCTAGATATAGGACATGGATAAATAAAATAATCATAAAATTTGTGGAGTGTGTTCCCTAGGGGAACCGATTGGTTGAAGGGGGGGGGGGTTATGGTTTGGTTTTAACCATATAGTTAGTGTTTAGTTAATTTAGTTAGGAACTTTAAACAAGTTACTAGTGTGTTATTTAGTATAACGGGTGTTAGGGTGTTCGGGGACCCTAACTAGCTCAGAAAAAGATAAACAATGTCATTGACAATATTTTTATGTCCCGGGTAAAGTCCGGTTGTTCGGTTTGATATTAATCCGTTAAAGTGCTAAATCAGCATTTAAAGTGTCTTTAATATCATTTTTAGTGACACAATGAATTCCCGACACTTTGGAAAGTGTCTAGTATTATTTTCCCATGTTTTTGCACTTTACTAGTTAACTTAAATGCTGAATTTTTGCATAAAGTGCAGGATTTTGTAATTAAAGCATGTTTTAGGCACATCCGGTCACTATAACTATCACCTAGTGACGCAGTTTTACAATCCTCACCTCCCTACACTCCCTACTGGTGTAGTAATCTATTCCCGGCTCATACTGGCCTCAGAGACAGTGTCTGTCTAGTGCTGGCTATGTCAGCATGTTTACTGGGTTATCCGTATAGTGTGCTCACTGTGCTTTTGTGCATCAAGTTTGTCACTATAGTTCTGTGTAAATAATGGAGTGACAGCAATAAAGTATGATGCATGTATGTGTATGTGTATGTATCAGAATTCAAGTAGCAGTTTAATCACAACTGTAAGCAAGCACAGTAATTAAGCATTAATTAAATATTAATTAATTCGTACGGATACCTGGTTTGGTGAGGGTTGTCACATTCTCCCTCCGTTAAAGAAATTTCGTCCCGAAATTTTAGGCTCTTCTTCTAGTTGCAGGGGTCTTAGGAAATAAATGGGGGTACTTCTCCTTCATACGATCCTCAAGTTCCCACGTGAATTCAGGCCCATGTCTTGCATTCCATCGAACTTTGACGAGTTTGACACTGCTCCTGCAAGTTTTGTTAACTTTCCAATCCGTGACCTCGACGGGTTCTTCAGTGAAGTGGAGCGTGTCGTCGATATGAACTTCGTCAGCAGGAATGATCACTGTTTCTTGTGTTGGACTCTTTCTCAAATTTGATACATGGAATGTATCGTGAACACCATTGAGTTCAGCAGGTAGGTCCAACTTGTAGGCTACAAGCCCAATCCTTTGCAGTATCTTGAACGGGCCAATGTAATGCGGATTCAACTTCCCACGCTTTCCGAAGCGTGCCACACCCTTCCAGGGTGAAACTTTCAATAAAACCATATCTCCAACTTGAAATTCCAAAGGTTTCCTCTTTGGATCTGCATAGGCTTTCTGTCTGTCGCGAGCCGCCTCGATGCGTTTTCGAATCTGCGCAATCTTGTCTGTTGTCTCTTGGACTATTTCAGGACCAACGAGTTGTCTATCACCTACATCAGCCCAGCATAAGGGTGATCGACATTTGCGTCCATAAAGCGCTTCAAATGGCGCGACTCCAATGCTTGTGTGGTAGCTGTTGTTATATGAAAACTCGACCAATGGTAAATGATTATCCCAGCTACCACCTAGATCCATTACACATGCTCTCAGCATATCCTCCAATGTCTGAATAGTTCTTTCACTTTGTCCATCAGTTTGCGGGTGAAACGCAGTGCTCAGATTTAACTGCGAGCCAAAAGCTTCTTGGAAGGATTGCCAAATCCTTGATATGAAGCGTCCATCTCTATCCGAGATGATCGAGAGAGGCACTCCATGACGTGCGACGATCTCTCTCATGTATATTTCCGCAAGTTTACTGGTGTTGTCTTTTTCTTTGATCGGCAAGAAATGTACGGACTTGGTCAGACGGTCAATTATTACCCAAATCATATCATGGCCTCTGGGCGTCTTTGGCAATTTCGTAATGAAATCCATTGAAATCTGTTCCCATTTCCACTTGGGAATCTCAGGTTGTTGCAGAAGTCCTGAAGGCTTCTGGTGTTCAGCTTTCACCTTGGCGCATGTTAAACACTTGCTAACATAAACAACAACATCGCCTTTCATCCTAGGCCACCAATAATAATCCTTGAGATCTTGGTACATCTTATCCGTATCGGGATGAATTGAGTACCGAGACTTATGGGCTTCATCAAAAATAACTTTCCTCAAACCACCAAACAGCGGAACCCAAATCCTTTTCATGAAACATAACGTTCCTTCCTCGTTTGGCACTAATTGCTTCTCCATCCCACGGAGATATTCCTCTTCAATGTTCCTTTCTTTTAAAGCTTCTCTTTGCGCGGCATGAATTCGCAAAGTGAGATCTGTCTGGACAATCATCTCCAAAGCTCTAACCCTTATGGGCTTGATCCTTTCTTTTCGACTCAGGGCGTCGGCAACCACATTCGCCTTCCCTGGATGATACTTGATCTCGCAGTCGTAATCGTTCAACAATTCGACCCAACGTCTTTGTCTCATATTCAGCTCTTTCTGGTCGAATATGTGCTGCAGACTTTTATGATCCGTAAAGATTGTACATTTCGTACCATACAAATAATGTCGCCAAATTTTCAGCGCAAATACCACTGCGCCTAGCTCCAAATCATGCGTGGTATAGTTCTTTTCATGAACTTTCAATTGGCGTGAAGCATAAGCTATAACTTTCTGGCATTGCATCAACACGCAACCCAATCCTTGACGCGAGGCGTCACAGTATACCACGAAATCATCAGTTCCTTCTGGTAGCGCTAAGATCGGTGCGTCACAAAGTTTGTTCTTCAATAGCTGAAATGCTTCTTCTTGTTTGATTCCCCAATTAAACTTCTTATCCTTCTGTGTGAGTGCGGTCAGAGGTTGAGCGATTTTAGAAAAATCCTCAATGAACCTTCGATAATAACCAGCCAAACCCAAGAACTGTCGAATCTCGGTTGGCGTCTTTAGGGTCTCCCAACTCTTGATCGCCTCGATCTTTGTGGGATCAACATGAATTCCATTTCCATTTACCACATGTCCAAGAAACTGGACTTCGCATAGCCAGAACTCACACTTCGAGAACTTGGCGTATAATTTCTCCTTCTTAAGTAGCTCTAGAATAGCTCTTAAGTGCTGTTCGTGCTCGTCCTTTGTCTTCGAGTAAATCAAGATATCGTCTATGAACACAATCACAAACTTGTCTAGGTATGACTTACACACTCGGTTCATTAGGTCCATGAAAACTACAGGTGCGTTTGTTAGCCCAAACGGCATAACTAGGAACTCGTAATGTCCATAACGAGTCCTAAAGGCCGTCTTCGGGATACTTTCCTCCTGTATCCTAAGTTGATGGTATCCAGATCGAAGATCGATCTTTGAATAAAAGCTTGAGCCTTGCAACTGGTCAAATAGATCATCGATCCTCGGCAAAGGATATCTGTTCTTGATAGTCAACTTATTAAGCTCACGGTAGTCTATACTCATACGGAAACTACCGTCCTTCTTTTTAACGAACAGTACTGGAGCTCCCCAAGGTGAGAAGCTTGGTCTGATGAATCCTTTATCTAAGAGCTCTTGGAGTTGTGTCGACAACTCCTGCATCTCTGATGGCGCAAGTCTGTAGGGTGCCTTGGCTACAGGCGTGGCGCCTGGAACCAAATCAATGTGGAATTCAACTTGCCTTTACGGCGGTAATCCTGGCAAGTCTTCTGGAAAGACTTCCGGATATTCTCTGACGACTGGAATGTCTTCGATCTTCGGCTCAGCAGCTTTCTTATCCACGATGTGTGCCAAAAATGCAACACATCCCTTGTTCAAGCACTTTCTAGCTTTTAGGCAGCTAATAATTCTTTGTGGTGTATCATGCTTCTCTCCGTGCACTATGATCGTTTCTTCATCCGTCACAGGGATACGAATGGTATTCTCATGGCAAACAATCTCAGCCTTGTTGCTGGACAACCAATCCATTCCCACTACCACATCAAAGCTTCCCAACTCGACAGGTAGTAAGTCTAGCGTAAACTCGTGCCCTCCTAGTTCAATCACACATCCTCGGACAACTTCACCGGTCTCAACTAGTTTCCCATTTGTTAATTCGATGGAGTACGGAACGTCTAACTTACTAGGCGTCAACCCAAGTATATTCTTAAATTCTAATGACACGAAGCTATAATCGGCACCAGTATCAAACAAAACGGATGCAAAGCGTTGGTTTATAGGGAACGTACCAGTGACTACGTTGGGATCCTGGCGCGCTTCCCTCGCCTCAATGTTAAACACTCTTCCGCGGGCTTGATTCAATCCTGGGCAGTTCCTCTTAAAATGTCCAATGTCACCGCAGTTAAAACAACCCAATTTTTGACCATTACCTCCTCCGTTCCCCGCTTGATTGTTGTTTTGATTTCGATTCGCGTCCCCAGCTTGATTTGCATTGTTTCCACGGTTTCCATTGCCTCCATTATTCCCTTGTGGACGATTTCCATTTCCACCACGATTATTGTTCCTACTACCAAAACCTCCTTGGCCTCCCCGGCCTGCACTAGCCCAGCAGTTATCCTTTAGGTGGCCAACTTTTCCATAAGCTTCACATACTTTTGGCCCACACCGGCCAGAATGATGACGTTGGCATGTGTTACACTTGGGATGAGTACCCATATAGCCTTTTCCTTTCTTCCCAACACCGGTTGCAGCTTGGACCGGTGCGCTTGATTCTCCTTTCTTGCCAACATTGCTAGTTCCCTGCTTGAAGTTTGAGAATTTCCTCTTATTCTCACCAGACGACTCTACGTGAGTCTCTTTCTTCTTTGGCTCGACATTCGAAAAATTGTTTAAGCGAATGGCTTCCTCAGTAAGAGCTACGCTCAGATCGATGGCCTCTGTGATGGTTGCAGGCTTGGAAGTAGTGACCATACTCATGATCTATGGAGCTAAACCCCAGATAAAGCGCTCAATTCGCTTGAATTCCGGTGTAACCATATAAGGTACCACATGAGACAGGTCGTGGAATCTCTGAACGTATTCTGCGATCTTGGGACCATCCATCCTTAAATGCCAGAACTCAGTCTCCAACCTTTGTATCTCAGCACGAGAACAATACTTCCTTCGCATCAACTCTTTTAACTCAGCCCAGGTCAACGCGTAAGCAGCGGCTTCACCAAGAGTTTGCACTTGTAAGTTCCACCAGGATAGGGCTCCGTCCAAAAATAGCCCAGAAATGTAAGTCACTTGTTGGTCTGGAGCGCACTTGCTCATTCGAAGAACAGACTCCGTCTTTTCGGCCCATCTTACAAAAGCAACAGCATCTCCGGTGCCGTCAAAGTTTACGGGCTTGCAGTCTAGGAACTACTTGTAAGTGCACCCTACACATACGTTAGAATATACAAATGGCATTAGCGAACGTGCTAAAAATATCCAAATGTATCGTAGTTTTTCTCGATGACTTAACATTACCATGTGGTGAATTGTTATTGCCGTTGTAGTTGTTCGAATTGCTTCCACTGGTTCCTCCTTGTGAGGCTGCATACTGCGCTATGGCGGCAGCAATGATTTGCTGAAGTTCTGCCTCGTTGGTAGGCATGCGTGTCTGACGTCTCGGTGGCATCTTCTAAAAGATGTTTCACGTAGGTCAGGTCATAGTAAGTAAAGTGTACGTATGTATTCAACAATATCAACACATAACATCTCATGTTATAAATAAATCAACCACATAACATAACATCTCATGTTATAGAACACAAACAATCAATCAAACATCACATATGATGAGAACACTGCGATTGCGCTGTCATAAATCAAGACCACAATGTAAGGTTTACAAGTTCATAACTGTATCATACATCATTAGTGACTAAGGGCCACATCGCCCTAGTCCAAACTATCTAGTCAGTGACAACAACATCAAATATACAAATCATCAAAAGTCATAATCATAAAAAATGCGGTCTCCAAAAGCTGTGTAGTCTGCACAATCACGGTTCTCTCATCAAAAGTCTACCCGAGTTGTACAAAATGGCCCTAAGCTGATGGCGGTGGAGGAGGGGGAAAATGAGAAAAGAGTAAACGTCGCATATGAAGCCAGTCCTCCTCCATAGCGCGATGAGCGCGCAGTAAGTAAGCTATCTGCTGCTCGGGAGTCCAAAAACGAGCGGCAGAATCAGGTGAAAGTGGCCGAGGAGGGTGTGATACTGCAGGTGGGGTCTGGCACTGGCACGGGAGTCGCTGAGCTCTCTCTAGCTCCTGTACGCGACAGGTCAGCGCCTCCTGCTGTATCATGAAAGATGCGAGAACATCCTCTGTAGAATACCCCACGTGATATGGGTGATACGGATCCGTCGGTGGCATAATGGGGGGCGTGGTCCAGAGGAATGGCTCACTAGATGGAGCAAAGGATGGCACAGTAAATGGTGCAACAGTGGGGACAACAGTGGGATGAGAAATCTGAGGTGCAAACTGATCTCCTCCTGACATGAAAGGTGTATGACCAAACGGATGACGTGACGAACCCTCCCCAGGACATGGTAGAGGAATGTCCTGGAGATAAGTGACCGGGAGATCTGTGCGGTGAGTATCTGTGGTGTGTGGGACATCAATGGGAGCTGAAACAGGGGCCAAAACGGGGGCTACAGGTGGTGTAACTGGTATCACGAAAGGTGTGTAATCATCGTCATCATCTATCCACCCATTGTGGGTGTGAGCGTATCGTGGATCAATATGGGTCGCGAAAGGTGCGCGGTCGAACATCACCGGCATAGGGTCAGGAAATGGTGCGACAATAGGATCCTCTAACAAAAGTGGAGCATCAACAGGAGCGTCAGCAACATGATCATCCACCAACGGTGGAGCAACAATGGGATGATCGTCAACAGGTATGTCATCAATAAAAGGAGGAACAGCAGGTGCATCGGCATGAACAGGGTCATGTCCTAATGCGGGATCAGGAGCGACGCCTGGCTCAGGGGCCACGACAGGCTCCGGGTCAAACAAATCCATATCAAAATCTGCTGGATCAGCAAACAAAGGATCGACAGGGGTTACAGGATCCTCCAGGGGCTGGTCTAAGTGAATGAACTCAATATCCTGGTCTAGATCAAAGCTAGGTGGAAAAATAGGATCTGAATCATCATCAACATCATGATCGAACTCAAAGCTGTGCGCAGGAGCAGGTGCAGCGGATGACGCCATGTCTGGGTCGGCGTCGTGTGAGTGGTGCTGCACTCCCTGTGTGTGCGAAGGTACGGATGCCACAGACTCAAAGGAGTCTGGAACAGGTAAATGAACGGGAGCCTCCTCCGCAGGAGCATCAACAAGAAGTAGGATATCACCGGCAGCAATATGGGCCTCCCCCTCAAGTGGGCCCTCCTCAAACAAGTCAACGTCATCGTCAGAGACAACGTCGAGGGGCATATCAATAACGGGATAAGCGGCAAGGGGCACAGGAGCAGGGATCACCACGAGTGGCAAATCCCCAACAAGATGGCCATCAGCAGGCTCTGCTGCGACATCAGGCAGTGCAAAGGGCTGAAAGTCGTCATCATCTGTGCTGGTAGTATCGGAAGTGTACACCTCGTGCTCTGATGAAAATATGTCCTCTGATACCATGGCCATGGGATCTGTAGTGTCCGACTCCCCAGTACCGGATGAAGGCATGACGTCTGTAACACAAACACACATATGCACAACCAATCAATCATATATTCAAATAAACATGTTAGTCGCCAATAAGCAAACAAGTAATTCTCCTAGTCCCACTAGTCTAACCTCCCAGCCTCTCAGACTGAACCTCCTAGTCTCTCAGACTACCTTCCCAGCCTCTCAGACTGAACTTCCTAGTCCCACTAGTCTACTCCCTCAGTCTCTCAGACTAATCCTCCTAGTCCCACTAGACTTACTCCCTCAGCCTCTCAGACTGAGCCTCCTAGTCCCACTAGACTACTCCCTCAGCCTCTCAGACTGAGCCTCCTAGTCCCACTAGACTATTCCCTCAGCCTCTCAGACTGAGCCATAACTTTTAAAAAAGAATGCTCATACTTTTTTTTGTAAAAATATTTTGCACTCTGGATCTGGACGTAGTGTATGTAATGTAAAAATGTTTTCGTGAGAGCCCTAGTGATCATAGTCTAGACTCGAGAAGGAATCCTAGTTCGCTATGATCAAAGCTCTGATACCAAGCTATCACACCCTGGCTTTGCGGAAGCGTGGGTTTATTTGGTGTGACTTCTTAATACCATAGCTTAATCACAACCAAGCTATATGAAAATAAAACCATGATGTTCATCCATTGATTCAAGTTTCAAAAGTAAAATACGACGACATTGTTTTAAAGTTGACACATGCAACGAGTTACAACCAAACAAAATAAAAACATTGTTCATAAGACACAACCACAAACATAAAATAAACACCGTTTAAGACTTGTGACTCGTCCAGGTAAAAGTCACAATCCCTAAACTTGGATGACACCATTCTTCTACGCAGCGTAACAACAGTGCATACCTTGCCAGATCCCTAATTCCCTGAAATACATGTAAGTTGAAAAATCAACATAAAGTTGAGCGAGTTCATGTGAAAGTGAGTATGTAAAACCTTTGTAAGTATAAAATCCCTGGTATGTAGCAAATATGGCAAAAGTTTGCGTTGCAGCAGTTGCACCGAATCAAGCCGACAACAAACCTGCTCGAGCTCGCTTTCCACCAGGTTCTTGCAACAAGTGTGGTGAGATGGGACATTTCCGAAGAAATTGCCCAAAGCTTGCAAATGCTAATCCAGCACAGAGATGAGCATCTGATCGACTAGAAGACAACACCGTTTAGAAATAATCATGTCTTATGTATTATTTTCTTTTGTTGTCAAGGTCCATGAAACAGTTGTTATCATTGTTAATAAATAAATCTTTTTATTTACATTGCAATGTATTTTATGTGGTTGTATGCATAAACAACATATCCCCTATAATACCGGCAATCAAGGAATCGTATTACTTGAAAAGCAAACTACCCCCAAAATTCTTCCATTTTACAATCTCTTGCGTTTTCCACAAAGATCCTAAGTACCCGTCTCTTGCAAAGAGACGAAGTACATGGTACAAGTTATAATTCTGTACGAATACCCCAAGTACCACTATAAATTCTTAATAGCGTACCCAAGGGTATTTCCGTATGTCCTAAATTATTGTGTACCTTAATTCGAATATTGCGTTTTCCTGAAAAACGAAAATCGAATTTTTGGTAGATCATCCTATCTTCATGGATGGATTCTTGAAATGATTAAAGTACCAAATGAAATCCACGAATTGGATTCCTGGTGTACTTTGAGTATCCGCGTCCAAAGATAACAAATTAATAAACAAATTAAACAACTATGTGATTATGTGTTAATGTGTTCCCTTTATGTTTTGGTGTGATCCAAATTCTTGTCATTCAAATCCTCGTAGAATCTTCCATATCTTTGGGTGCTATACTAAATCCTCAACGGGCTTGTACGTAATAGTAAAGACCCTTGGATTATATTGTACCATTCCATAATTAGACCCTGAGTGGTCTAGGTAAACAGATTGATCCAAAAATCTGGTTAGGAAAATCATGTGATGATATTGCTGAAAGGACTCCTTGGTGGCCTAATTTAAAAGGATCCTTTGTTGATCTAATTAAAAGGACCCTATGGTAATCTAGTCACACTCATCACAGGTTTGATTATCCTCCCCACAAACATTTCAAGACAAGTTGTGCGGACTATGCAAGGAATTGCATAATTATGGATGCATACATAATTATGGAATTCAGTGCACAGAAACCACAGCGAATTTTGTCATGTGTCTAGAGTCTATTCTGTTCATTTTTGTTTCTGAAGATGTAAAATGACTATTCTATTCATTTTTGTTTCTGAAGATGTAAAATGACTATTCTGTTCATTTTTGTTTCTGAAGATGTAAAATGACTATTCTGTTCATTTTTGTTTCTGAAGATGTAAAATGACTATTCCGTTCATTTTTGTTTCTGAAGATGTAAAATGACTATTCTGTTCATTTTTGTTTCTGAAGATGTAAAATGACTATTCTGTTCATTTTTGTTTCTGAAGATGTAAAATGACTATTCTGTTCATTTTTGTTTCTGAAGATGTAGAATGACTATTCTGTTCATTTTTGTTTCTGAAGATGTAGAATGACTGTTCTGTTCATTTTTGTTTCTGAAGATGTAAAATGACTATTCTGTTCATTTTTGTTTCTGAAGATGTAAAATGACTATTCTGTTCATTTTTGTTTCTGAATAATGCCTGTTGAAAATAACTCCGTTCATTTTTCATTTCTGAAAAATGTTCATTAAAGAGAAATTACAGGATTATGTCTTGTTCATCTTTGATGGTTATTTAACACAAAGTCACAGATAGACTCCTACGAATTAATTTCGGGACGAAATTTCCTAAAGTAGGGGAGACTGTAACACCTGTGTCACTCCAACCATCAAACAAATGCCAAACCAATGAAATATTGTATTTCATACTTGGGATTTGTAAAAATATGTGTATCGATTGCACATATCAACTCTTGTTTCGATTTCAAGCTCTAAATCACTTTCTAGAAGGTTATACACGCACTGATGTGTAGATATAACCAGTTTAATCCAACGAACACTCCGGAAAAGTGAAATAGGATTAACATACCTTAAATAACCTTTACATAACTTAGATATAAGTTTTGGAAGGTTTGGTGTGGTGAAATCAAAGTTTAATCGCTTACAGGGACTAAAGTTGACAAACTGCGAAAGTATGCCAATTTGAACTGTAACAGACATTCCGGAGCATGACCATAAGTTAAACATACCATAAATACCCTTCACATAGCTTATAAATAGGCTTTGAGGTGTTCGGTATGCTAAAATAAACTTTTGTGTCATTCAGGGACTAAAAGCGTCAAAAAGTGCACAAGTTTGCATTTTCGCGCATAACTTACGTTCTGAATACATCCGGACATCCAAAAATTTATGTAAGCATGACTATATTATATTTTAGTGTTCGCCATAAGAAAAATCCATTCGTCGCGTCATTTGGATCGTTTCTCGCGCTTATGCGCATTCCGTCGTAATTAAGCGAACATCGCGTTCGTACGGCCAAACGAACCAACCTCCGGCATATTTTTGAGCATGTTTTGAGTTCCCTATACTTTAACTTCATTTTAGAGCCTTAAAATGAGGTTAACGGGGTTCAAACGCATCGAAAAAGGCCTTAAACACGTGCAGGGACCATTTCTGCCAATTTTGAAACATTTCTGAAACATGGGGGCAGTGGCGTAGCGCGAGCCCTAAGGGCCTATGCAGTCGCGCTACGCGAGTGCCTTATCTGGGCAGAAAACTCAGTTTTTGCATTTTCGGGACCAGATTCGATGTATTAGCCGTTGTTTAATTCACAACCACACATTCTAACTTGCTTAGTCAGCGGATAAGGATGGAATTTAGGCACCATAACATTCCGACAAGTGTACGGATGTGATTAAGGCACGATATTCGACAAACGATCTTAACGGTTCGGGTATTCCTATAAATACCCATCCACCCCCATTGCATAACTTACTAGAATTCTGAATTGAGAACCTCTAAGTTGAAACCATTGTTTCATACCTGAGATTCTTGAATCGGGATTAGCATTCGGGGACCCTTCGTAAGTATTCTTTCGTTCTTTTCCTTATTTTACTGCTTTTCGAGTCCGAAAGTCAAACTTTGTTTGACTTTCAGCGTTGACCAGTAATGGTCAATGCGAAGTTCGTTTGAACTTCGCAACGTGAGTGTAATCACGTTGGTTATAGTCCCTTAGGACTATGCCTACTGATTACCACGTTGTCTAGGGTCGTAGGGTAAGCGATCTAATAAATCGCTTATACCTCGAACCCGACCCATTTGGTCGATCATTAGGATCCGACCAAACACATTAGGTGACCATAGTAGGTAGGGAATAACCTTCCGAGGTTATACCCTATGGTCACATCGTTTAAGTAGTTGTATGATAGGTAGTTTATATGCCTTAGGTAAATTACCAGAATACCCTTTTCATGTATAATTGGTAATTAAGCGTATGTAACCTAAACTTTTGTCACATAACTGATTATGTAACATGTTTAGGCATATAACACTTGTCGTAGAACTAGTTAGGCGGTCCGAACGCGTTTCACGTGAACGACGCGTTAAAGTAGCATAAGCTACCTAAACGGGTCGTAATGGGTCGTAAACACTTAGGTTAAGTTTCATTTAGTATGTAGGCTTTGTTAAACCAAATGACACGAGTCTCTACACTCGTTTGGTTTACAAACCCTAATGCTACCCAATCTTCCGATTTAGGTCCGGTTTATTAATGTAGTTACCTATAGTAGGTGCCGTTTGATTTCCGTGATCTCTAGCTTTGCTTGGTTGTTACTCAAGGACTTCTGAGCAATCTCAAGTGAGTACATAGACCCCTCTTTTACTGTTTTCCAAACTGTTTTGGGGTGGAACACATGTGCCTACTTGTTACTTTCATGCTTTTCCTGTTTTCACATCATATACTTGCTATGTTCGTTAGTACATTATAGTACATGATTTTATGACATTTCATGCTAGGTGTGCCCAATTGTGTGCATTACTTAGTACCTCGTTTTACATGACATTTTGACATAGACATTTGACATAGACATTTCGGCATAGACATTTTAACATGATTGACATTTGATCATGCATTTCCCACAAAACATAACTTTGATTTAAACCAAGTTTTACTTCAATACTTTGTTTTGTGCATATGGTTTAGTTGAGACATTTCACTTGCCATACATGACATTTTGACATAGACATTTGACATGGATATTTGGCATAGACATTTGACATGGATATTTGACATAGACATTTTGATATGATTTACATCTTGACATGAACACTTTGACATATTACCCAATACATTTGACAATTGATTTAAACATAGACTTCTTACATTGGTTGGTTTGGATTGATTAAGTGATTAAGTAACGATGCGTGTGTAATATGATACAAGCATGGTGGATACGCCGCTGGTACTTCCTATATATAAGTGTTTGTATGGTATTACATATCATAGCGTTATTTGAATCATTTCAGTTTGAGACATAGAACATTTTATACAAATAACATACTTTTCACAAGACATTGATTTATAAACAACTTATCTTATGCAAACATATTTTACTTGGTTATTCATTTAACCTTACATTTATTTATACTTATCATCTGAACTCATTGTTTTTCAAATGATTTACAAAACAAAGCAAATAACAAGGTTCATGACTAAACATTTTCTCAAACATAAGTCATGAAACCTATTTTCACAAAACCTATGTATCTCACAGGCATTTTTATGCTGACGTACCTATTTTCACATGTGTTTTTCAGGAACTGTTGCATAAGATGATCAAGATACACATAGGCAGACTTGGGCTGTAGTGACAATAAAAGATGCAAGACTAGTTAATTATGTTGTATTTCTTGTTTGTTAAGACATTGTAACACTTTTAATCAATAAAACGAAACTTCAATTGCCATGGATTTGAAACAATTAATTCTGTTACAACACTCCCCGACATTTCCGCCACGTTTTGTATGTTCTACGTGGTCGGGGTGTGACAGAAAAGATGGTATCAGAGCCAATGGTTATAGGGAATTAGGTTATTAGTAATGCTTTGACCTAGTCTATAATCTTCTTAGGACCCTAACGCGAGTTTACTTGCGTTTAGTCATAAAACAATACCGTCACCTATCCTTAGGCGACTATCACAACAAGAACATAAATTTCAAAACCGCTTTGAAAACTAATCATCTGTTCTAGGATGATTTATTACAAGGTTTTGAACCCTCTATTGTAAGGTTTTGAACCCTCTGTTATATGGTTTTGAACCCCCTTGAGTTTTCAAAATCTCGTCAAGGTTTTGGGTTTTAAATAATGTGAACACGTGCAAACTGGAAGGGTGAATGCCTGTATTCTGGGTTTTCTGTCTAGGCAAGCACTTCGTATACATCTCATCAGACGCGAGACCAGTTGTGCTTACCTGGGAATTCTTGGGATGAGTGTTCACTTATAGGCGAGCATGTCTTCGTGATACATTATTTTTGATCCATTTACTTTAATTCAGTCGCTGTGTGTCGTTTGTTGCTTTGTAGTAACAAACAAATGACCACTATCCTGGCTTTCATCAGATTTGTTCATCTCATTCTTTTCGTATAATTCTCTCACTCGTTTCCTTTCATGTTCTTCTCTTTTAGAATGCCTCCACGACGTGAAAATCCGGTATCTGTTGACGAGCTGGCAGCTGTCATTACACAGCAAATGACTGCTGCAATCCCGATCATCGTTGCCCAATGTCACCAAGCTATCAACAACAATAATGCCCCATGCAACTTCAAGACGTTCAACTCGGCTAAGCCATCAAAGTTTTCTGGGTCTCAAGGAGCGACAACACTTCTGCAATGGTTCGAGAGTCCAGAGAGCACCTTCAGGCATGTACAATGTCCAAATGAGCGAAAGGTAGATTTCGCATCTAGTGTCTTTGAGAAACGAGCTTTGACATGGTGGAACGGTGTGGTGAGAGATAGGGGTGCCGAAGAGGCACTGGCGCAAACATGGGAAGAACTTAGAGCACTGATGATGAAGGAATTCTGTCCTCGTCACGAGATCAGGGCATTGGAAAGAGAATTCGACGACCTTAAGCAAGACAGCGGCGAACATCGAGCATACACTGATCGATATGAGGAGCTGAGCCTATTGTGCCCTACTATGGTTACGCCTTTGGATAAGGCAATCGAGAAATACATTGATGGCCTCCCTGACTCAGTACAAGACATTGTGACTGGCAGTAACCCCACTACGGTTAGGCAGGCCATTGAGCTATCTGCAACTTTGACTGAATCTCAGATCAGGAAACGTAAGCTTTTCCGAAAGGGTGACAAGAAACCAATCGAGGAATCAAAGACCATGGATGAACAGACTGGATCCCTTGAGCGGTCAAAGAAGCGAAAGGCTTCTCAGAACTTCGCCATGGTTACTCACAATGATCAAGCCGTCCCTAACCAACCAGCTCAACCCCGTACTAGGAAGCCATACAATGGAACTTCACCCTTGTGCAACCGATGTGGCCTACATCATCATGCTAATGTGAAGTGCCGCGAATGCCAAATTTGTGGACTTAAAGGTCATATGGCAAAAGTTTGCGTTGCAGCAGTTGCACCGAATCAAGCCGACAACAAACCTGCTCGAGCTCGCTTTCCACCAGGTTCTTGCAACAAGTGTGGTGAGATGGGACATTTCCGAAGAAATTGCCCAAAGCTTGCAAATGCTAATCCAGCACAGAGATGAGCATCTGATCGACTAGAAGACAACACCGTTTAGAAATAATCATGTCTTATGTATTATTTTCTTTTGTTGTCAAGGTCCATGAAACAGTTGTTATCATTGTTAATAAATAAATCTTTTTATTTACATTGCAATGTATTTTATGTGGTTGTATGCATAAACAACATATCCCCTATAATACCGGCAATCAAGGAATCGTATTACTTGAAAAGCAAACTACCCCCAAAATTCTTCCATTTTACAATCTCTTGCGTTTTCCACAAAGATCCTAAGTACCCGTCTCTTGCAAAGAGACGAAGTACATGGTACAAGTTATAATTCTGTACGAATACCCCAAGTACCACTATAAATTCTTAATAGGGTACCCAAGGGTATTTCCGTATGTCCTAAATTATTGTGTACCTTAATTCGAATATTGCGTTTTCCTGAAAAACGAAAATCGAATTTTTGGTAGATCATCCTATCTTCATGGATGGATTCTTGAAATGATTAAAGTACCAAATGAAATCCACGAATTGGATTCCTGGTGTACTTTGAGTATCCGCGTCCAAAGATAACAAATTAATAAACAAATTAAACAACTATGTGATTATGTGTTAATGTGTTCCCTTTATGTTTTGGTGTGATCCAAATTCTTGTCATTCAAATCCTCGTAGAATCTTCCATATCTTTGGGTGCTATACTAAATCCTCAACGGGCTTGTACGTAATAGTAAAGACCCTTGGATTATATTGTACCATTCCATAATTAGACCCTGAGTGGTCTAGGTAAACAGATTGATCCAAAAATCTGGTTAGGAAAATCATGTGATGATATAGCTGAAAGGACTCCTTGGTGGCCTAATTTAAAAGGATCCTTTGTTGATCTATTTAAAAGGACCCTATGGTAATCTAGTCACACTCATCACAGGTTTGATTATCCTCCCCACAAACATTTCAAGACAAGTTGTGCGGACTATGCAAGGAATTGCATAATTATGGATGCATACATAATTATGGAATTCAGTGCACAGAAACCACAGCGAATTTTGTCATGTGTCTAGAGTCTATTCTGTTCATTTTTGTTTCTGAAGATGTAAAATGACTATTCTGTTCATTTCTGTTTCTGAAGATGTAAAATGACTATTATGTTCATTTTTGTTTCTGAAGATGTAAAATGACTATTCTGTTCATTTTTGTTTCTGAAGATGTAAAATGACTATTCTGTTCATTTTTGTTTCTGAAGATGTAAAATGACTATTCCGTTCATTTTTGTTTCTGAAGATGTAAAATGACTATTCCGTTCATTTTTGTTTCTGAAGATGTAAAATGACTATTCTGTTCATTTTTGTTTCTGAAGATGTAAAATGACTATTCTGTTCATTTTTGTTTCTGAAGATGTAGAATGACTGTTCTGTTCATTTTTGTTTCTGAAGATGTAAAATGACTATTCTGTTCATTTTTGTTTCTGAAGATGTAAAATGACTATTCTGTTCATTTTTGTTTCTGAATAATGCCTGTTGAAAATAACTCCGTTCATTTTTCATTTCTGAAAAATGTTCATTAAAGAGAAATTACAGGATTATGTCTTGTTCATCTTTGATGGTTATTTAACACAAAGTCACAGATAGACTCCTACGAATTAATTTCGGGACGAAATTTCCTAAAGTAGGGGAGACTGTAACACCTGTGTCATTCCAACCATCAAAAAAATGCCAAACCAATGAAATATTGTATTTCATACTTGGGATTTGTAAAAATATGTGTATCGATTGCACATATCAACTCTTGTTTCGATTTCAAGCTCTAAATCGCTTTCTGGAAGGTTATACACGCACTGATGTGTAGATATAACCAGTTTAATCCAACGAACACTCCGGAATAGTGAAATAGGATTAACATACCTTAAATAACCTTTACATAACTTAGATATAAGTTTTGGAAGGTTTGGTGTGGTGAAATCAAAGTTTAATCGCTTACAGGGACTAAAGTTGACAAACTGCGAAAGTATGCCAATTTGAACTGTAACAGACATTCCGGAGCATGACCATAAGTTAAACATACCATAAATACCCTTCACATAGCTTAGAAATTGGCTTTGAGGTGTTCGGTATGCTAAAATAAACTTTTGTGTCATTCAGGGACTAAAAGCGTCAAAAAGTGCACAAGTTTGCATTTTCGCGCATAACTTACGTTCTGAATACATCCGGACATCCAAAAATTTATGTAAGCATGACTATATTATATTTTAGTGTTCGCCATAAGAAAAATCCATTCGTCGCGTCATTTGGATCGTTTTTCGCGCTTATGCGCATTCCGTCGTAATTAAGCGAACATCGCGTTCGTACGGCCAAACGAACCAACCTCCGGCATATTTTTGAGCATGTTTTGAGTTCCCTATACTTTAACTTCATTTTAGAGCCTTAAAATGAGGTTAACGGGGTTCAAACGCATCGAAAAAGGCCTTAAACACGTGCAGGGACCATTTCTGCCAATTTTGAAACATTTCTGAAACATGGGGGCAGTGGCGTAGCGCGAGCCCTAAGGGCCTATGCAGTCGCGCTACGCGAGTGCCTTATCTGGGCAGAAAACTCAGTTTTTGCATTTTCGGGACCAGATTCGATGTATTAGCCGTTGTTTAATTCACAACCACACATTCTAACTTGCTTAGTCAGCGGATAAGGATGGAATTTAGGCACCATAACATTCCGACAAGTGTACGGATGTGATTAAGGAACGATATTCGACAAACGATCTTAACGGTTCGGGTATTCCTATAAATACCCATCCACCCCCATTGCATAACTTACTAGAATTCTGAATTGAGAACCTCTAAGTTGAAACCATTGTTTCATACCTGAGATTCTTGAATCGGGATTAGCATTCGGGGACCCTTCGTAAGTATTCTTTCGTTCTTTTCCTTATTTTACTGCTTTTCGAGTCCGAAAGTCAAACTTTGTTTGACTTTCAGCGTTGACCAGTAATGGTCAATGCGAAGTTCGTTTGAACTTCGCAACGTGAGTGTAATCACGTTGGTTATAGTCCCTTAGGACTATGCCTACTGATTACCACATTGTCTAGGGTCGTAGGGTAAGCGATCTAATAAATCGCTTATACCTCGAACCCGACCCATTTGGTCGATCATTAGGATCCGACCAAACACATTAGGTGACCATAGTAGGTAGGGAATAACCTTCCGAGGTTATACCCTATGGTCACATCGTTTAAGTAGTTGTATGATAGGTAGTTTATATGCCTTAGGTAAATTACCAGAATACCCTTTTCATGTATAATTGGTAATTAAGCATATGTAACCTAAACTTTTGTCACATAACTGATTATGTAACATGTTTAGGCATATAACACTTGTCGTAGAACTAGTTAGGCGGTCCGAACGCGTTTCACGTGAACGACGCGTTAAAGTAGCATAAGCTACCTAAACGGGTCGTAATGGGTCGTAAACACTTAGGTTAAGTTTCATTTAGTATGTAGGCTTTGTTAAACCAAATGACACGAGTCTCTACACTCGTTTGGTTTACAAACCCTAATGCTACCCAATCTTCCGATTTAGGTCCGGTTTATTAATGTAGTTACCTATAGTAGGTGCCGTTTGATTTCCGTGATCTCTAGCTTTGCTTGGTTGTTACTCAAGGACTTCTGAGCAATCTCAAGTGAGTACATAGACCCCTCTTTTACTGTTTTCCAAACTGTTTTGGGGTGGAACACATGTGCCTACTTTTTACTTTCATGCTTTTCCTGTTTTCACATCATATACTTGCTATGTTCGTTAGTACATTATAGTACATGATTTTATGACATTTCATGCTAGGTGTGCCCAATTGTGTGCATTACTTAGTACCTCGTTTTACATGACATTTTGACATAGACATTTGACATAGACATTTCGGCATAGACATTTTAACATGATTGACATTTGATCATGCATTTCCCACAAAACATAACTTTGATTTAAACCAAGTTTTACTTCAATACTTTGTTTTGTGCATATGGTTTAGTTGAGACATTTCACTTGCCATACATGACATTTTGACATAGACATTTGACATGGATATTTGACATAGACATTTGACATGGATATTTGACATAGACATTTTGATATGATTTACATCTTGACATGAACACTTTGACATATTACCCAATACATTTGACAATTGATTTAAACATAGACTTCTTACATTGGTTGGTTTGGATTGATTAAGTGATTAAGTAACGATGCGTGTGTAATATGATACAAGCATGGTGGATACGCCGCTGGTACTTCCTATATATAAGTGTTTGTATGGTATTACATATCATAGCGTTATTTGAATCATTTCAGTTTGAGACATAGAACATTTTATACAAATAACATACTTTTCACAAGACATTGATTTATAAACAACTTATCTTATGCAAACATATTTTACTTGGTTATTCATTTAACCTTACATTTATTTATACTTATCATCTGAACTCATTGTTTTTCAAATGATTTACAAAACAAAGCAAATAACAAGGTTCATGACTAAACATTTTCTCAAACATAAGTCATGAAACCTATTTTCACAAAACCTATGTATCTCACAGGCATTTTTATGCTGACGTACCTATTTTCACATGTGTTTTTCAGGAACTGTTGCATAAGATGATCAAGATACACATAGGCAGACTTGGGCTGTAGTGACAATAAAAGATGCAAGACTAGTTAATTATGTTGTATTTCTTGTTTGTTAAGACATTGTAACACTTTTAATCAATAAAACGAAACTTCAATTGCCATGGATTTGAAACAATTAATTCTGTTACAACACTCCCCGACATTTCCGCCACGTTTTGTATGTTCTACGTGGTCGGGGTGTGACAGAAAAGATGGTATCAGAGCCAATGGTTATAGGGAATTAGGTTATTAGTAATGCTTTGACCTAGTCTATAATCTTCTTAGGACCCTAACGCGAGTTTACTTGCGTTTAGTCATAAAACAATACCGTCACCTATCCTTAGGCGACTATCACAACAAGAACATAAATTTCAAAACCGCTTTGAAAACTAATCATCTGTTCTAGGATGATTTATTACAAGGTTTTGAACCCTCTATTGTAAGGTTTTGAACCCTCTGTTATATGGTTTTGAACCCCCTTGAGTTTTCAAAATCTCGTCAAGGTTTTGGGTTTTAAATAATGTGAACACGTGCAAACTGGAAGGGTGAATGCCTGTATTCTGGGTTTTCTGTCTAGGCAAGCACTTCGTATACATCTCATCAGACGCGAGACCAGTTGTGCTTACCTGGGAATTCTTGGGATGAGTGTTCACTTATAGGCGAGCATGTCTTCGTGATACATTATTTTTGATCCATTTACTTTAATTCAGTCGCTGTGTGTCGTTTGTTGCTTTGTAGTAACAAACAAATGACCACTATCCTGGCTTTCATCAGATTTGTTCATCTCATTCTTTTCGTATAATTCTCTCACTCGTTTCCTTTCATGTTCTTCTCTTTTAGAATGCCTCCACGACGTGAAAATCCGGTATCTGTTGACGAGCTGGCAGCTGTCATTACACAGCAAATGACTGCTGCAATCCCGATCATCGTTGCCCAATGTCACCAAGCTATCAACAACAATAATGCCCCATGCAACTTCAAGACGTTCAACTCGGCTAAGCCATCAAAGTTTTCTGGGTCTCAAGGAGCGACAACACTTCTACAATGGTTCGAGAGTCCAGAGAGCACCTTCAAGCATGTACAATGTCCAAATGAGCGAAAGGTAGATTTCGCATGTACAATATTTTTATGTCCCGGGTAAAGTCCGGTTGTTCAGTTTGATATTAATCCGTTAAAGTGCTAAATCAGCATTTAAAGTGTCTTTAATATCATTTTTAGTGACACAATGAATTCCCGACACTTTGGAAAGTGTCTAGTATTATTTTCCCATGTTTTTGCACTTTACTAGTTAACTTAAATGCTGAATTTTTGCATAAAGTGCAGGATTTTGTAATTAAAGCATGTTTTAGGCACATCCGGTCACTATAACTATCACCTAGTGACGCAGTTTTACAATCCTCACCTCCCTACACTCCCTACTGGTGTAGTAATCTATTCCCGGCTCATACTGGCCTCAGAGACAGTGTCTGTCTAGTGCTGTGGCTATGTCAGCATGTTTACTGGGTTATCCGTATAGTGTGCTCACTGTGCTTTTGTGCATCAAGTTTGTCACTATAGTTCTGTGTAAATAATGGAGTGACAGCAATAAAGTATGATGCATGTATGTGTATGTATCAGAATTCAAGTAGCAGTTTAATCACAACTGTAAGTAAGCACAGTAATTAAGCATTAATTAAATATTAATTAATTCGTACGGATACCTGGTTTGGTGAGGGTTGTCACATTCTCCCTCCGTTAAAGAAATTTCGTCCCGAAATTTTAGGCTCTTCTTCTAGTTGCAGGGGTCTTAGGAAATAAATGGGGGTACTTCTCCTTCATACGATCCTCAAGTTCCCACGTGAATTCAGGCCCATGTCTTGCATTCCATCGAACTTTGACGAGTTTGACACTGCTCCTGCAAGTTTTGTTAACTTTCCAATCCGTGACCTCGACGGGTTCTTCAGTGAAGTGGAGCGTGTCGTCGATATGAACTTCGTCAGCAGGAATGATCACTGTTTCTTGTGTTGGACTCTTTCTCAAATTTGATACATGGAATGTATCGTGAACACCATTGAGTTCAGCAGGTAGGTCCAACTTGTAGGCTACAAGCCCAATCCTTTGCAGTATCTTGAACGGGCCAATGTAATGCGGATTCAACTTCCCACGCTTTCCGAAGCGTGCCACACCCTTCCAGGGTGAAACTTTCAATAAAACCATATCTCCAACTTGAAATTCCAAAGGTTTCCTCTTTGGATCTGCATAGGCTTTCTGTCTGTCGCGAGCCGCCTCGATGCGTTTTCGAATCTGCGCAATCTTGTCTGTTGTCTCTTGGACTATTTCAGGACCAACGAGTTGTCTATCACCTACATCAGCCCAGCATAAGGGTGATCGACATTTGCGTCCATAAAGCGCTTCAAATGGCGCGACTCCAATGCTTGTGTGGTAGCTGTTGTTATATGAAAACTCGACCAATGGTAAATGATTATCCCAGCTACCACCTAGATCCATTACACATGCTCTCAGCATATCCTCCAATGTCTGAATAGTTCTTTCACTTTGTCCATCAGTTTGCGGGTGAAACGCAGTGCTCAGATTTAACTGCGAGCCAAAAGCTTCTTGGAAGGATTGCCAAATCCTTGATATGAAGCGTCCATCTCTATCCGAGATGATCGAGAGAGGCACTCCATGACGTGCGACGATCTCTCTCATGTATATTTCCACAAGTTTACTGGTGTTGTCTTTTTCTTTGATCGGCAAGAAATGTACGAACTTGGTTAGACGGTCAATTATTACCCAAATCATATCATGGCCTCTGGGCGTCTTTGGCAATTTCGTAATGAAATCCATTGAAATCTGTTCCCATTTCCACTTGGGAATCTCAGGTTGTTGCAGAAGTCCTGAAGGCTTCTGGTGTTCAGCTTTCACCTTGGCGCATGTTAAACACTTGCTAACATAAACAACAACATCGCCTTTCATCCTAGGCCACCAATAATAATCCTTGAGATCTTGGTACATCTTATCCGTATCGGGATGAATTGAGTACCGAGACTTATGGGCTTCATCAAAAATAACTTTCCTCAAACCACCAAACAGCGGAACCCAAATCCTTTTCATGAAACATAACGTTCCTTCCTCGTTTGGCACTAATTGCTTCTCCATCCCACGGAGATATTCCTCTTCAATGTTCCTTTCTTTTAAAGCTTCTCTCTGCGCGGCATGAATTCGCAAAGTGAGATCTGTCTGGATAATCATCTCCAAAGCTCTAACCCTTATGGGCTTGATCCTTTCTTTTCGACTCAGGGCGTCGGCAACCACATTCGCCTTCCCTGGATGATACTTGATCTCGCAGTCGTAATCGTTCAACAATTCGACCCAACGTCTTTGTCTCATATTCAGCTCTTTCTGGTCGAATATGTGCTGCAGACTTTTATGATCCGTAAAGATTGTACATTTCGTACCATACAAATAATGTCGCCAAATTTTCAGCGCAAATACCACTGCGCCTAGCTCCAAATCATGCGTGGTATAGTTCTTTTCATGAACTTTCAATTGGCGTGAAGCGTAAGCTATAACTTTCTGGCATTGCATCAACACGCAACCCAATCCTTGACGCGAGGTGTCACAGTATACCACGAAATCATCAGTTCCTTCTGGTAGCGCTAAGATCGGTGCGTCACAAAGTTTGTTCTTCAATAGCTGAAATGCTTCTTCTTGTTTGATTCCCCAATTAAACTTCTTATCCTTCTGTGTGAGTGCGGTCAGAGGTTGAGCGATTTTAGAAAAATCCTCAATGAACCTTCGATAATAACCAGCCAAACCCAAGAACTGTCGAATCTCGGTTGGCGTCTTTAGGGTCTCCCAACTCTTGATCGCCTCGATCTTTGTGGGATCAACATGAATTCCATTTCCATTTACCACACGTCCAAGAAACTGGACTTCGCATAGCCAGAACTCACACTTCGAGAACTTGGCGTATAATTTCTCCTTCTTAAGTAGCTCTAGAATAGCTCTTAAGTGCTGTTCGTGCTCGTCCTTTGTCTTCGAGTAAATCAAGATATCGTCTATGAACACAATCACAAACTTGTCTAGGTATGGCTTACACACTCGGTTCATTAGGTCCATGAAAACTGCAGGTGCGTTTGTTAGCCCAAACGGCATAACTAGGAACTCGTAATGTCCATAACGAGTCCTAAAGGCCGTCTTCGGGATACTTTCCTCCTGTATCCTAAGTTGATGGTATCCAGATCGAAGATCGATCTTTGAATAAAAGCTTGAGCCTTGCAACTGGTCAAATAGATCATCGATCCTCGGCAAAGGATATCTGTTCTTGATAGTCAACTTATTAAGCTCACGGTAGTCTATACTCATACGGAAACTACCGTCCTTCTTTTTAACGAACAGTACTGGAGCTCCCCAAGGTGAGAAGCTTGGTCTGATGAATCCTTTATCTAACAGCTCTTGGAGTTGTGTCGACAACTCCTGCATCTCTGATGGCGCAAGTCTGTAGGGTGCCTTGGCTACAGGCGTGGCGCCTGGAACCAAATCAATGTGGAATTCAACTTGCCTTTGCGGCGGTAATCCTGGCAAGTCTTCTGGAAAGACTTCCGGATATTCTCTGACGACTGGAATGTCTTCGATCTTCGGCTCAGCAGCTTTCTTATCCACGATGTGTGCCAAAAATGCAACACATCCCTTGTTCAAGCACTTTCTAGCTTTTAGGCAGCTAATAATTCTTTGTGGTGTATCATGCTTCTCTCCGTGCACTATGATCGTTTCTTCATCCGTCACAGGGATACGAATGGTCTTCTCATGGCAAACAATCTCAGCCTTGTTGCTGGACAACCAATCCATTCCCACTACCACATCAAAGCTTCCCAACTCGACAGGTAGTAAGTCTAGCGTAAACTCGTGCCCTTCTAGTTCAATCACACATCCTCGGACAACTTCACCGGTCTCAACTAGTTTCCCATTTGTTAATTCGATGGAGTACGGAACGTCTAACTTACTAGGCGTCAACCCAAGTATATTCTTAAATTCTAATGACACGAAGCTATAATCGGCACCAGTATCAAACAAAACGGATGCAAAGCGTTGGTTTATAGGGAACGTACCAGTGACTACGTTGGGATCCTGGCGCGCTTCCCTCGCCTCAATGTTAAACACTCTTCCGCGGGCTTGATTCAATCCTGGGCAGTTCCTCTTAAAATGTCCAATGTCACCGCAGTTAAAACAACCCAATTTTTGACCATTACCTCCTCCGTTCCCCGCTTGATTGTTGTTTTGATTTCGATTCGCGTCCCCAGCTTGATTTGCATTGTTTCCACGGTTTCCATTGCCTCCATTATTCCCTTGTGGACGATTTCCATTTCCACCACGATTATTGTTCCTACTACCAAAACCTCCTTGGCCTCCCCGGCCTGCACTAGCCCAGCAGTTATCCTTTAGGTGGCCAACTTTTCCACAAGCTTCACATACTTTTGGCCCACACCGGCCAGAATGATGACGTTGGCATGTGTTACACTTGGGATGAGTACCCATATAGCCTTTTCCTTTCTTCCCAACACCGGTTGCAGCTTGGACCGGTGCGCTTGATTCTCCTTTCTTGCCAACATTGCTAGTTCCCTGCTTGAAGTTTGAGAATTTCCTCTTATTCTCACCAGACGACTCTACGTGAGTCTCTTTCTTCTTTGGCTCGACATTCGAAAAATTGTTTAAGCGAATGGCTTCCTCAGTAAGAGCTACGCTCAGATCGATGGCCTCTGTGATGGTTGCAGGCTTGGAAGTAGTGACCATACTCATGATCTATGGAGCTAAACCCCAGATAAAGCGCTCAATTCGCTTGAATTCCGGTGTAACCATATAAGGTACCACATGAGACAGGTCGTGGAATCTCTGAACGTATTCTGCGATCTTGGGACCATCCATCCTTAAATGCCAGAACTCAGTCTCCAACCTTTGTATCTCAGCACGAGAACAATACTTCCTTCGCATCAACTCTTTTAACTCAGCCCAGGTCAACGCGTAAGTAGCGGCTTCACCAAGAGTTTGCACTTGTAAGTTCCACCAGGATAGGGCTCCATCCAAAAATAGCCCATAAATGTAAGTCACTTGTTGGTCTGGAGCGCACTTGCTCATTCGAAGAACAGACTCCGTCTTTTCGGCCCATCTTACAAAAGCAACAGCATCTCCGGTGCCGTCAAAGTTTACGGGCTTGCAGTCTAGGAACTGCTTGTAAGTGCACCCTACACATACGTTAGAATATACAAATGGCATTAGCGAACGTGCTAAAAATATCCAAATGTATCGTAGTTTGTCTCGATGACTTAACATTACCATGTGGTGAATTGTTATTGCCGTTGTAGTTGTTCGAATTGCTTCCACTGGTTCCTCCTTGTGAGGCTGCATACTGCGCTATGGCGGCAGCAATGATTTGCTGAAGTTCTGCCTCGTTGGTAGGCATGCGTGTCTGACGTCTCGGTGGCATCTTCTAAAAGATGTTTCACGTAGGTCAGGTCATAGTAAGTAAAGTGTACGTATGTATTCAACAATATCAACACATAACATCTCATGTTATAAATAAATCAACCACATAACATAACATCTCATGTTATAGAACACAAACAATCAATCAAACATCACATATGATGAGAACACTGCGATTGCGCTGTCATAAATCAAGACCACAATGTAAGGTTTACAAGTTCATAACTGTATCATACATCATTAGTGACTAAGGGCCACATCGCCCTAGTCCAAACTATCTAGTCAGTGACAACAACATCAAATATACAAATCATCAAAAGTCATAATCATAAAAAATGCGGTCTCCAAAAGCTGTGTAGTCTGCACAATCACGGTTCTCTCATCAAAAGTCTACCCGAGTTGTACAAAATGGCCCTAAGCTGATGGCGGTGGAGGAGGGGGAAAATGAGAAAAGAGTAAACGTCGCATATGAAGCCAGTCCTCCTCCATAGCGCGATGAGCGCGCAGTAAGTAAGCTATCTGCTGCTCGGGAGTCCAAAAACGAGCGGCAGAATCAGGTGAAAGTGGCCGAGGAGGGTGTGATACTGCAGGTGGGGTCTGGCACTGGCACGGGAGTCGCTGAGCTCTCTCTAGCTCCTGTACGCGACAGGTCAGCGCCTCCTGCTGTATCATGAAAGATGTGAGAACATCCTCTGTAGAATACCCCACGTGATATGGGTGATACGGATCCGTCGGTGGCATAATGGGGGGCGTGGTCCAGAGGAATGGCTCACTAGATGGAGCAAAGGATGGCACAGTAAATGGTGCAACAGTGGGGACAACAGTGGGATGAGAAATCTGAGGTGCAAACTGATCTCCTCCTGACATGAAAGGTGTATGACCAAACGGATGACGTGACGAACCCTCCCCAGGACATGGTAGAGGAATGTCCTGGAGATAAGTGACCGGGAGATCTGTGCGGTGAGTATCTGTGGTGTGTGGGACATCAATGGGAGCTGAAACAGGGGCCGAAACGGGGGCTACAGGTGGTGTAACTGGTATCACGAAAGGTGTGTAATCATCGTCATCATCTATCCACCCATTGTGGGTATGAGCGTATCGTGGATCAATATGGGTCGCGAAAGGTGCGCGGTCGAACATCACCGGCATAGGGTCAGGAAATGGTGCGACAATAGGATCCTCTAACAAAAGTGGAGCATCAACAGGAGCGTCAGCAACATGATCATCCACCAACGGTGGAGCAACAATGGGATGATCGTCAACAGGTATGTCATCAATAAAAGGAGGAACAGCAGGTGCATCGGCATGAACAGGGTCATGTCCTAATGCGGGATCAGGAGCGACGCCTGGCTCAGGGGCCACGACAGGCTCCGGGTCAAACAAATCCATATCAAAATCTGCTGGATCAGCAAACAAAGGATCGACAGGGGTTACAGGATCCTCCAGGGGCTGGTCTAAGTGAATGAACTCAATATCCTGGTCTAGATCAAAGCTAGGTGGAAAAATAGGATCTGAATCATCATCAACATCATGATCGAACTCAAAGTTGTGCGCAGGAGCAGGTGCAGCGGATGACGCCATGTCTGGGTCGGCGTCGTGTGAGTGGTGCTGCACTCCCTGTGTGTGCGAAGGTACGGATGCCACAGACTCAAAGGAGTCTGGAACAGGTAAATGAACGGGAGCCTCCTCCGCAGGAGCATCAACAAGAAGTAGGATATCACCGGCAGCAATATGGGCCTCCCCCTCAAGTGGGTCCTCCTCAAACAAGTCAACGTCATCGTCAGAGACAACGTCGAGGGGCATATCAATAACGGGATAAGCGGCAAGGGGCACAGGAGCAGGGATCACCACGAGTGGCAAATCCCCAACAAGATGGCCATCAGCAGGCTCTGCTACGACATCAGGCAGTGCAAAGGGCTGAAAGTCGTCATCATCTGTGCTGGTAGTATCGGAAGTGTACACCTCGTGCTCTGATGAAAATATGTCGTCTGATACCATGGCCATGGGATCTGTAGTGTCCGACTCCCCAGTACCGGATGAAGGCATGACGTCTGTAACACAAACACACATATGCACAACCAATCAATCATATATTCAAATAAACATGTTAGTCGCCAATAAGCAAACAAGTAATTCTCCTAGTCCCACTAGTCTAACCTCCCAGCCTCTCAGACTGAACCTCCTAGTCTCTCAGACTACCTTCCCAGCCTCTCAGACTGAACTTCCTAGTCCCACTAGTCTACTCCCTCAGTCTCTCAGACTAATCCTCCTAGTCCCACTAGACTTACTCCCTCAGCCTCTCAGACTGAGCCTCCTAGTCCCACTAGACTACTCCCTCAGCCTCTCAGACTAAGCCTCCTAGTCCCACTAGACTATTCCCTCAGCCTCTCAGACTGAGCCATAACTTTTAAAAAAGAATGCTCATACTTTTTTTTGTAAAAATATTTTGCACTCTGGATCTGGACGTAGTGTATATAATGTAAAAATGTTTTCGTGAGAGCCCTAGTGATCATAGTCTAGCCTCGAGAAGGAATCCTAGTTCGCTATGATCAAAGCTCTGATACCAAGCTATCACACCCTGGCTTTGCGGAAGCGTGGGTTTATTTGGTGTGACTTCTTAATACCATAGCTTAATCACAACCAAGCTATATGAAAATAAAACCATGATGTTCATCCATTGATTCAAGTTTCAAAAGTAAAATACGGCGATATTGTTTTAAAGTTGACACATGCAACGAGTTACAACCCAACAAAATAAAAACATTGTTCATAAGACACAACCACAAACATAAAATAAACACCGTTTAAGACTTGTGACTCGTCCAGGTAAAATTCACAATCCCTAAACTTGGATGACAACATTCTTCTACGCAGCGTAACGACAGTGCATACCTTGCCAGATCCCTAATTCCATGAAATACATGTAAGTTGAAAAATCAACAAAAAGTTGAGCGAGTTCATGTGAAAGTGAGTATGTAAAACCTTTGTAAGTATAAAATCCCTGGTATGTAGCAAATAAGGAAATAAAGAGATCACCAATGGTTTGCAAGGCCATTGATATGTGTGAAGTGAAGTAGGAAGACTCAAACCTAGCAGATTTTTGCATCGGGTACCAAGTCACCCCGAGGTCCGTACTGTTGGACCTGGGGCTGGGCTCGCTACACCCAGATAGATCTACCGCTAAAGACCCTCGGTCCTACAATGAGGATTAATGGCCTCCAGTTCCCGCCTACCCACTCACATGATCTAAGTAGTAACCCTCCTTAAGCTAACCATACCATGTAAGTAAAAGTTCGTAATGTTGGTAACATGTATTTCACCCCCGCAGTTTAAAAACTGAAAACAGTTAAGAGAAAAGGGGGACATGAACTCACAGAAGTGCGTTTCGAAATAGTATCTCCCAATCAACCTGCTGCGTGACGACCTACACGTACTAACTTCTATTAGACGGACGGTCGTGCGTTGGCTTAAGGTTTAAGTTTTTGGGAAATAGTTAGGTAACTATTTTGTATTTCCACTTCTTAATTATTTTATAGTTGTATTCCTTCCCAAGGATGGGGGTTTCGATACATGTGCGTTTTGTAATCCCAAAAATATATTATTAAGTCTCACTTAATAAAATATATTTGTCTAAAATATTCTATCTCCAAAATATACATATTTTTCCCAAAAATATTATATTTTACTTTATACAATTTCCAAAATATTATTTTGTCAAAATACACATTTAGGAGTATTTTTTCGAAAAATACGTAAGTTACATTTTAAGGTTCGGATGGTAATAATAATACCGGTGTAACTTAAATATTTATTTGTGAAGGCGTTGGTATTATTTTGGAGTCGTGCTTTCACAATGTATTCCAGTTATATTATTTTTACTCTAAAAATAATATATAGTTCACAAAATAATCATAAAATCACACAAGCGTTTTACTATGAAATATATATTCTAAATATATATTTAGTAAGTTTTATTTACGAAAATTCCACCTCCGACACTTGGTTACCTTGTAATAAAATCATGGCGAAGTTTGTTTGGAAAACAAGTCAAAAATATATTCATAACACTTGTCACAAAAATATTCTAAGTGTTATTTCCTGGAAAAATTTCGCCAGAGTTTCCTCTGTAACTGGAGGTGGCCACGCTTACTAGCGTATCATTTTCTTTTCAAAATTCAATCAACAATTTTCCAATCATCAGTATTCAACGTTCAATCATCAAACTAGTCAAAATAAGCATAAATCGCAAACACATGAACTTGTAAGTTGTGTAAAAGTATGTAGTAACTTTCCAACATTTTTAGTAGATCTTTCTTATCTTTAACAATGAATCGGTTTCCTGAAAAACTTTATTTTTAGAGAAGATGTAACCTTACAACTTCTAGTAAAAAATTACGGAAATATTTCTTTGTTAAATCCTTCTGTTACACAAGTGTCTACACACTTGTTTGTTCACAAAAACACCTTTAGTTTATGAAAGATCCGGCTTTAAAATAAGACTTGTATATTTTACTTGGTTCTTTGAAAATACCACTTGTAGATCTTTAGATCTACTAGTTTAGAACTCCATTTTACAAGAAAAACTATTTTTACACAAGGTCATGGTTATGTATGGAAAGGTTTGTCATCTTGTATCTTCTACACTTAACATATTGCTAGTTCATGTTCCATGAACATGATCTAGCGTGGTTAGATGACGATCCGTTCCACTACTAGCAACCAACAACATAAAATAACCATAACTAAACAAGATTCACAAGTTTTACACCATTATTTTCCCTTTAACCAACTAGTTTATCATTCTTGCAAGACTTTAACTTTTGTTTTCGCATGTTCTTGAGTTTTAACCGTTAAACTTCCTATTAACCACTTTAATCATGAACAAGGAAGTGTTTAGAAGCACTTACTACTAGCTCAAGGCTAGGGAAGAATCAAAGGGAAAACTAGGTGGATAAAAGCGATGTAGACAGGTCCTTGTGATTCCGAAAGCACCGGGCCTCCTCGTTTGTGACCTTTCACCTTTGTATGTAAGTGGTTTAGCAAGATTGAACTTGAATGATGATGGTGGGTGGGTTATGGTTCTCGGCCGAGCTTCAAGAGGAGAGGGAGAGAGAGTAGTTTTTGCTAAGTGTTGGTGCAAATGAGATGGTGATCTTATGGTCTTACTTATAGGCCATTTTACTTGATTAACCAAGAGATAATATGTCATCTAGATATAGGACATGGATAAATAAAATAATCATAAAATTTGGCTCAGAAAAGGATAAACAATGTCATTGACAATATTTTTACGTCCCGGGTAAAGTCCGGTTGTTCGGTTGGATATTAATCCGTTAAAGTGCTAAATCAGCATTTAAAGTGTCTTTAATATCATTTTTAGTGACACAATGAATTCCCGACACTTTGGAAAGTGTCTAGTATTATTTTCCCATGTTTTTGCACTTTACTAGTTAACTTAAATGCTGAATTTTTGCATAATGTGCAGGATTTTGTAATTAAAGCATGTTTTAGGCACATCCGGTCACTATAACTATCACCTAGTGACGCAGTTTTACAATCCTCACCTCCCTACACTCCCTACTGGTGTAGTAATCTATTCCCGGCTCATACTGGCCTCAGAGACAGTGTCTGTCTAGTGCTGGCTATGTCAGCATGTTTACTGGGTTATCCGTATAGTGTGCTCACTGTGTGCTTTTGTGCATCAAGTTTGTCACTATAGTTCTGTGTAAATAATGGAGTGACAGCAATAAAGTATGATGCATGTGTGTGTATGTATCAGAATTCAAGTAGCAGTTTAATCACAACTGTAAGCAAGCACAGTAATTAAGCATTAATTAAATATTAATTAATTCGTACGGATACCTGGTTTGGTGAGGGTTGTCACAAAGTTAAAGCCTTTGCTTCATACCTGAGTATTTTAGAACAGTGTTTGACTTTCTGCTTTGACCAGTCTTTGTTCAACACAAAGTTCGTTTGAACTTTGCAACGTGAGCGTAATCATGATGGTTATAGTCCCTTGTGACTATACCTACTGATTACCACGTTAATTAGGTGTAGTGACGAGTCATAGTTTCGGTCAAAATACGCGTCTATGCGTATTTTGCAACCAAACTATTCTTGGATATCAAAACCATTTGTTTTGATGTCAAACTTGTTTTCTAACTTAGTTAAACATATTTTAACATGTTTAACTCGTCACTTTTAGGATAGTGCTTACATAGGGTCGTCAGATAAGCGGTCTAAACAACCGCTTAGACTTTCAAACCCGACCCGTTTGGTTGATCATTAGGATCCGACCAAACATGTATTGTGACCATAGTTGTATAGGGAATAACCTTCTGAGTTTATACCTTATGGTCACTTCGTTTAGTTAGTCTTATGATAGGTAGTTTATATGCCTTAGGAAAATGACCAAAATGCCCTTCTGCGCATAATTTCATTTTAAGCATATGTAACACATGTTTTGACATCTAAACTGATTATATAACATAATTAGATATGTTAAGGCATAAAATACTTGTCATAGGACTAGTTAGGCGGTCCGAACGCGCTTTTGCGTGAACGACACGTTAAAGTAGCATAAGCTACCTTAATGGGTCGTAATGGGTCGTAAGCACTTAGGATAGGTTCCACTTTAGAATGTAGTCTTCGTTAAACCATATCACATGAGTTCCAATACTCATTTGGTTTACAAGACCTCATTCTACCCGATCTTTCGATTTAGGTGTCGATTCGTTAACATAGTATCCGTTACCCTAGGAACCGCTTCAACACTTGAACTCTTGGTCTTTTAAGCTTGGTTATACCATTTGAACCGGAACTGTACACAATCCCAGGCGAGTACATAGTTCCCCTATTTTACCATTTTCAAATGTTTTTGGGGTGATTCATATGTGTAATCGATTGGTTTTCAAAATGTATGGCATATATGTGTTCGCTAAGTGCTTTTAAGTGTATTATTCCGATTATGCAAATATGATGTTTTATCCTTAAGTGATCTGCCTATCTTCATAGTTAGATTCTTATAGGATATTTGAGGTACAGTCTTAGATCTTCCTATCTTCATAGTAAGGTTTTTAAGAAGTACTTTACGACTCGATGGTTGGTTGTGTGTAGATTGTTGGTGATTTAGATAACGAAACTAGATAATACAATAAGCACATGGTGGATACGCCGCTGGTACTTCCTATATATAAGCGTGCTTATTGTATTACCCTTCGTGGCGTTATCCCGAATCACCATTAGGATTTAGGATTGTTTTGATTCAATGTAACAGAACCCGTAATCCTTATAGCATCTATCTATCTTTATAGGTTGATTCTTGTAGGATGTTTAGAGTACTAATATTTAAGTCCATGTTTGGATTCATTGGGTACTTTAATGCGTGTTAGGTTAGACGATGTAACGAGAACCTGATCCCTGTAGTATCAATCTATCTTCATAGCTAGACATATATGGGATGTTTAGAGTACTAATAGTGGAGCCCTTATTTGGATTCATTGTGTACTTTAATGCGTGTTTACGAGATGTAACAAGTTGACGATTATGTGTTTATATGGTAGTTGTGATTTAGATAACGAAACGGGTGTAATAAAATAAGAACATGGTGGTTACGCCACTGGTACTTCCTATATATAAGTGTTCTTATTTTATTATTCTTGTAGCGTTATCTGGATCACTTTAGGATTTTGGGTATGATTGTTTCAATGTTGATTATCGAAATCTTCTTAGAATCTCCCATATTTTTATATGTTAGATTCTTAGAAAGATAACTGAAGTATTATCATGATGTGACAACTGTGTTCTGTAATCGATGTACAATGTAAAACAATGTTGGTTATCAATAAAACAATGTGCTTTGGTGTTATTATATGTGTAATTGTGTTTGATGATTTTACAATTTGATTCGATTCCGATTTCAAGCTTTAAATCACTTTCTGGAAGGTTATACGCAAACTGGTGCGTAAACGCAGTCAGTATAATGCGAAAAACACTCCGGAATAGTGACATAGGCTTAACATACCTTAAATAACCTCCACATAACTTAGAAATAAGCTTTGGATGGTTTGGTGTGTTGAAATCAAGTTTGTTCAATCGCAGGGACTAATTGTGTCAAACTGCGAAACTATACCGATTTGTATAGTAACGAACATTCCGGAACTTGATCATAAGTTAAACATACCCTAAATATCCTTTACATAGCTTAGAAATGGGCTTTGAGGGGTTCGGTATGCTAAAATAAACTTTATTGATCAATAGGGACTAAAAGCGTCAAAAAATGCACAAGTTTGCATTTTCGCGCATATCTTACGTTCTGAATATATCCGGACATCTAGAAATTTATGTAAGCATTAAAATATTTTATTTTAGTGTTTGGCATAAGAAAAATCCATTCGTCGCTTAATTTGGATCGTTTTTGCGTTCGTTACGACTTCCGTCAGAATTAACCGAACAACGCAACCGAACGACCAAACGAGCCGACATCCGAGATATTTTTGAGCATGTTTAGAGTTCCCTATACTTTAACTTCATTTTAGAGCCTTGAAATGAGTTTAACGGGGCTTAAACGTGCCAAAAAATGAGCCGAAATGCAAGATTCTGAAGTGAAGGGACCAAATTGCAAATTTTGGAAACTCAGCCCACACGGGCCGCGTAAGACTTCTTGTCTTTTACGCGGGCCGCCTGAGACACCCAGATCAGCAAAACTGTTTTTCCAGCTGTTAACAGCTGTTGCACCTGATTATTCCACTTGCAAATGGTTTTTGCAAGACTATGGACTCATTCTAGGGGCTCTAATGGTTTTACAAAACTATGGGCCCAAGTGGAGGGCTTAGATCGAAGCTCGTTTCCCGATAAGCGATCCTAACGGCTCTTGTTTTCCTATAAATAGCCCACCCCATTCACTTGCAAAACCCACATTGATCTGATTTTGGCCCTCTAAGTTGGAGTTTACACTTCATACCTGAGGGTAAATCGGATCAAAGCTTGCGGGGACCCTTTGTAAGTATTCCTTCGTTCTTTTTTGCGTTTTTAGCTTAAAAGTCAAACTGCGTTTGACTTTCTGCATTGACCAGTTTTTGGTCAATGCAAAGTTCGTTTGAACTTCATAACGTGAGCATAATCACGATGGTTATAGTCCCTAGTGACTATACCTACTGATTACCACGTTATCTAGGCTCAGTGACGAGTCGTAGTTTTGGCCAAAATGCGCATTCTCGCGTATTTTGTAACCAAACTACTCTTGGGTATCAAAATCGTTTGTTTTGATACCAAAACCTATTTTCTAACTTAACTAAACATGTTTTAGCATGTTTAGCTAGTCACTTTTAGTTTAGTGCTTGTGTAGAGTCGTAAGTTAAGCGGACTAAACACCCGCTTAGACTTTCGAACTCGACCCGTTTGGTCGATCTTTAGGATCCGACCAAACATGATTAGTGACCATAGTTGCATAGGGAATAACCTTCCGAGGTTATACCTTATGGTCACTTAGGTTTAATTAGTTGTATGATAGGTAGTTTATATGCCTTAGGTAAATGACCAAAATGCCCTTTTCATGCATAATTGGTAATTAAGCATATGTAACATAAACTTTTGTCACGTAACTGATTATGCAACATATCTAAATATGTTTAGGATTATAGACTGATTTTGAAACATATTTAAACATAGTTGGCCGTCTCGAACGCGCATTTGCGCGAATGATGCGTTAAAGTAGCGTAAGCTACCTTAATGGGTCGAGAGCACTTAGGTTAGGTTCCGATTTAGAATGTAGGCTTTGTTAAACCATATCACATGAGTTCCAACACTCATTTGGTTTACAAGACCTCATTCTATCCAGTAGTTTGAGTTGGAAGAAGGTTTGCGCACCGTAACACTAAAAACCTTACGGTGCGCAAGGACCTTGCAGGTCTGATACTTTCAAAAATGGCAGAACAGGCCCCTGAAGCTCCAAACTTGCTATTTGATGCATTTTTGACACATTTAAGCCCCGTTAACCCCATTTCAAAGCTCTAAAATGAAGTTAAAGTATAGGGAACTTAAAATGTGCTCAAAAATATCTCGGATGTCGGTTCGTTTGGCCGTACAATCGCGATGTTCGCTTAATTACGACGGAATGCGCATAAGCGCGAAAAACGATCCAAATTGCGCGACGAATGGATTTTTCTTATGCCAAACACTAAAATAAAATAAATTTTTGGATGTCCGGATGTATTCAGAACGTAAGTTATGCGAGAAAGTGCAAACTTGTGCACTTTTTGACGCTTTTAGTCCCTGAATGACCCAAAAGTTTATTTTAGCACACCGAACCCCTCAAAGCCTATTTCTAAGCTATGTAAAGGATATTTATGGTATTTTTAACTTATGGCCATGATCCAGAATGTCTGTTACAGTTCAGATTGGCATACTTTCACAGTTTGTTAACTTTAGTGCCTGTAAGCAATTTAACTCGATTTTGCCATACCAAAGCCTTCAAAACTTATTTCTAAGTTATGTAAAGGTTATTTAAGGTATGTTAAGCCTATTTCACTATTCTGGAGTGTTTGTTGCATTAAAGGGTTATATTTACGCATCAGTGCGCGTATAACCTTCCAGAAAGCGATTTAGAGCCCGAAATCGAACAAAAATTGATATGTGCAAATGATACACATATTTGTACAAATCCCAAGTATGAAATACAATATTTCATTGGTTTGGTATTTGTTTGATGGTCGCAGTGACCCAGGTGTCACAGTCTCACCTACTTTAGGAAATTTCGTCCCGAAATTTATTTAGAGGAAACTTGTGAGAGCTTGAAACATGAAGTTGAAAAGACAAAACAATACTGGTTAAGGTTCTGAACTTCCAGTAACTTTAAATAACATCATGCTTACAATGTAGGAGGGACACTTATATAATAGTCTATTAAGCGTTATTGGTGCGTCCACCGTACCTCCATTACATCGTTCACATTTTGTTATTGTGGTCGCTATCGGTTCTTACACATAATAAGTTTTACTGGGTTTCTGTGCGCTGAATTTTATAATTACGTACGCGTCCATAATTACACAATTCCTTGCATAGTCCACACAGTCTATTTTATAATGTGTAGGGGAAAACCAAATGAACAAATCTTGTGATGAATGTGACTAGACCACCATAGGGTCCCTTTTATTAAATCAATAAATGAATTTAATAGACAACCAAGGAGTCTTTTCAGCTTATATCATCACATGTCATTCTTAACCAGATTTTTGAATCAATTTTTTTTACTAGACCCCTAAAAGGGTCTCTTATGATTCATCGAGTGGTACTATATAATCCAAGGGTCTTAACTATTACATAGAAGCCCATTAAGGATTTAAGGTAGTACCTTTTTGAATATCCTACTACGAATCCCTCATATGAAGATATGAAAAATTCTACGAGGATTTGGATAACGAATATCCAGAGTATACAAAAACACAAAACGCATAAAAGAAAACACAAGGTGCATAAACACATAGTCATATAACCACAAAGATTGTTTATTTGTTAATTTGTTTTGTTGATTGCGTACATGCATTTAAAGCACACTAGGAATCCATTCCGTGGATTTCATTTGGTACTTTAAACATCATCAAGAATCTAACTATAAAGATAGAAAGATTTTAAAAAGAAAATTCGATTTCGATTATAAGGAACCGAAATGTTCGAATTTAGATACATAAGGAATCCAATTAAGGACTCTGATTTGAATGATAATCATCCACAAGGGTCTAAATGTGAAGATAAAAAGATCCCATATGGATTTTAGAAGTTGAAGATGTTTTGAAACCTGTTTTGAAACCTTGCACTGGATGTGCTTAAGTCAAAACATGAAGTAAAAATGCTTATGAAGTTGAGATGCTAGATATGTCAAGGCGACATATGAAGCAGAATCTGAAAGTTAAGTCAACGTATGAGGAAAAATATTTTTGAAAACTATGCATGGGGTTCTAAAAAAATGTGTTCAATGTTTTTGAAACCTTATATATAATACCTTTGAAATCATAAAGTAGGTGTATTAGGTAGGTATATATTTAAAAAAATTTGTTTTAAAATCATGCGAGATGAATTTTGAAATTATGTATAAGGTTTTTGAAAAACATGAATGATGCTTTTCGAAATCATGCATTTGATATAAGTAATTATATTGTATTAATAATATTTTGAAATCGTGAAGGTTGGTTTTGAAAACATAGACAATGCTTTTGAAATCATGCATTTGATAAGAAAATGTATTGTGTTAATATTGTTTTCAGACTATATGAAACATTTTAAAATTATGAAGGTTGTTTTTGAAAGCATAGCCAATGTTTTTGAAATAACATAGACAATGCATTTTAAAAAAAAATTGTTTTCAAACTATATGAAATGTTTTGAGATCATGAAGATTGTTTTTGAAATACTTGTACTGTGTATGTTGAAAAATCAAAACGTAATGGGTATGAGATTTGAAAATACCCTTAGTTATCTAACCAAGAGTTCAAAGGCACAGATGTGCAGAAGCATGATTACTCATAATGTCACTTTATTTTCTGTACTTTGTTTCTTAGAGTGAAACGAGTACTTAAAATTTTCGAGGGAATCATGAGTGATCATTTGAAAGAGAGAATCACAAGAGTAGTTTGTAAGGAACATAGTTCCTTAATACAGGTATCATAGAGAATTTCCATTTACTCGTGTAACTATACTTGTATATCAGAATTGTGAACAACAATTTATTTATAATCAAAACAGATTGTTTCACATTACAAGAAGTAGAAGAAACAAAAGCATAAGACTACAACATCTTCTAATCAGCCAACTGCTCATCAGTGGGTTGGATTTGCCTTAGCAAGCTTCGGGCATTTATTCACGAAATGACCCATCTTGCCACAGTTGTAGCACGATCCAGGCTGAAAGCGAGCTTGAGCAGGATTGGCTTGTGGTTGATTTGGACCACCTTGGTTCGGGTTACATCGACAAGCACTTGCCAGGTGACCAATTCGCCCACATGATACACACAGACGACATTGTAAGTGAGCCTGGTGATGCCCATTACATTTGTCGCATTTTGGTGCAGTACCGGCATAAGGTTTCCTAGCAGGAGGTTGAGCAGTAGCAAGGTTTATAACAGCTTTGTTTTGGATAGCAAAGTGGCATATGTTAACCAAATGTCCCCGCCGTCCACAGTAGGTACATTTGGAGCAGTGTATGAGGTTTGAATGATGACAGTTGCATCGTTTGCACAGAGGAACAGCTCCTTTGTATGGCTTCCTAGCAGGGGGTTGAGCTGGTTGGTTGGGGACGGCTTTACCATTGTGAGCGATCTTGGCGAAGTTCTGAGAAGCCTTTCGCTTCTTTGACTTCTTAGGGGATCGTTCATCCATGGTCTTTGATTCCGCAGTTGGTTTCTTGGCTGGTGGTGCTGGCTTGACTTCTGCTTCCTTTGGTGACTCTTGAGTGGCTTCATTGTTGAGACGAGACATGGCAATTCGTAATTCCACAGTCTTCAGAATCACTTCGCCTATTCGCTGGGAAAATTTGGCTGTTTGCTCGGACATTTGACCGTTGCTGAGAAGAAGAGACATTCTAGAAGAAAATGAAAGACATTGGAAGAAACAAGTGAAAGGTTATCAGACAATCAAAACAGGATGGCAATGCATAAAAATTGCGATCATTTGTTTGTTACCTAAGGCAAACAAATGAGACGGTGTCAAATCAAAGTAAACGGGTCATATTAATGTATCACTAAAGACATGCTCGCCTATAAGTGAACACTCACCCCAAGAGTTCCCAGGTAAGAGTGACTGGTCCGATACTGCGGATTTGTACGAACACTCTAGCCTTCGACAGAAAACTCAGGGTACAGGCGTTCACTCTTCCAGTTTGCACGTGTTCACATTATATGACCCAAACTTTGACGAGATTTGAAAACTTAGAGGGTTCAAAACCTTATAACAGAGGGTTCAAAACCTTACAATAGAGGGTTCAAAACCTAGTAATCAATCATCCTAGAACAGATGATTAGTTTTCAAAGCGGTTTTGAAATTTATGTTCTTGTTGTGGTCGTCGCCTAAGGATAGGTGACGGTATTGTTTTATGACTAAACGCAAGTGAACTCGCGTTAGGGTCCTAGGAAGGTTATAGACTAGGTCAAAGTATTACTAATAACCTAATTCCCTATAACCATGAGCTCTGATACCAACTTTTCTGTCACACCCCGGCCACGTAAAACAACAAAACGTGGCGGAAACGTCGGGGAGTGTTGTAACAGAATCATTGTTTCATAACACATGGAAATTGAAATATTGTTTTATTAAATAAAAGAGTTACAATGTCTTGACAATCAAAGAAACATAACATAAATAACTAGTCTTGCATCTTTTATTGTCACTAAGGCCCAAGTCCGCCTAAGTGTATCTTGATAAATCCTATGCGTCGTATCCTGAAACACATGTGAAAATAGGTACGTCAGCATAAAAATGCTTGTGAGATACATAGGTTTTGAGAAAATAGGATTCATGACTTGTAAGTTTAGAAAAAAGTTGTTTAGCAAAAGTCAGTCATGAACCTTGTAAATTGATTTGTTTTGTAAATCGTTTGAAAAACAATAAGTTCAGATGATATGTATAAATAAGAGAATAATGTATGGTTAAATGAATAACCAAGTAAAATGAGTTTGTATGAGGTAAGTTGTTTGTAAAACAATGTCTTGTGAAAAGTATGTTATTTGTGTAAAATGTTATATGTCTCAAATTGAAATGATTCAAATAACGCTACGATATGTAATACCATACAAACACTTATATATAGGAAGTACCAGCGGCGTATCCACCATGATTGTATCATATTACACACGCCTCGTTACTTAAATCACTTACTCAAACCAAACCACCAAAGTAAAATGTTTATGTATAATCAAATGTCAAAATGTTTATGTGAAAACCATGTCTAATGTCTATGTCTAATGTTTATGTCTAATGTAAATCATGAATTGTGTATGTAAATGTCAAAATGTTTATGTATGGTAAGTGAAATATATCAACTAAACCATATGTAAAATGCACAAAAACAAGGTATTGAAGTAAAACATGGTTTAAATCAAAGTTATGTTTTGTGTAATAAATGCATGCTATACTGATATAAACATCTATGCGGTATTGTGAAAATTCATACATCCAAGCCTTGCGATAGTCGGATAACCATTTTAGTAAAGGTTATCAAAAAAATGTATTCGGATTCGGTCATTCCTTCCATCCAAACAAACCCGAGATTACAGGAATGGGATTTGTCAAGTCCTATGGTACCACTACCTACTACCGAGCGGCATGATCGGTGTTAATGAATGTACATTGTCCCATTTAAACAAACCAAATGTCATACCAAAATGTAAGCATAAAATGTAATGTAAAATAATGTATTAAGTACGCACACAATGGGCATACATAGCATAAAATGTAATGTAAAATAATGTACTAAGTACGCACACAATGGGCATACATAGCAAAACACAATGAAATCATGTACTATAAATGTACTAATGAACATAGCAAGTATATGATGTGAAAACAGGAAAGCATGAAAGTAACAAGTAGGCACATGTGTTCCACCCCAAAATGTTTGGAAAACAGTAAAACAGGGGTCTATGTACTCACATAAACACCTTGAAAACATTTAAAAGAGGGGGTTCTATGTACTCACTTGAGATTGCTTAGTAGTCCTTGAGTAACAACCAAACAATGCTAGAGATAACGGATATCAAACGACACCTAATATAGGTAACTATATTAATAAACCGGACCTATAACGGAAGATTGGATAGATTGAGGGTTCGTAAACCAAATGAGTATGGGAACTCGTGTAATATGGTTTAACAAAGCCTACATACTACAATGAAACCTAACCTGAGTGCTTACGACCCATTACGACCCGTTTAGGTAGCTTATGCTACTTTAACGCGTCGTCCGCGTAGAACGCGTTCGGAATGCCTAACTAGTCCTATGATAAGTAAAATATGCCTTAACATGTTTAATTATGTTACATAATCAGTTAAGTGACGAAAGTTTAGGTTACATATGCTTAATTACCAATTACACATGAAAAGGGTATTTTGGTAATTTACCTAAGGCATATAAACTACCTATCATACAACTACTTAACGAAGCGACCATAATGTATAACCTCGGAAGGTTATTCCCTATATACTATGGTCACCTAATGTGTTTGGTCGGATCCTAATGATCGACCAAACGGGTCGGGTTCGAAAGTATAAGCGATTGTTTAGATCGCTTACCTTACGACCCTATATAAGCACTAAACTAAAAGTGACGAGCTAAGCATGTTAAAACATGCTTAACCAAGTTTAGAAAACAGGTTTGATATCAAAACAAACGGTTTTGATACCTAAAAGTAGTTTGGTTACAAAATGCGCAATAACACGCATTTTGGCCGAAACTACGACTCGTCACTGAGCCTAGATAACGTGGTAATCAGTAGGTATTGTCTCTAGGGACTATAACCATCGTGATCACGCTCACGTTATGAAGTTCAAACGAACTTCGGATTGACCATAAACTGGTCAATGCAGAAAGTCAAACAAAGTTTGACTTTCGGACTCGAAAAGCAATAAAAGAACGAAGGAACACTTACAAAGGGTCCCCGCAAGATTGATTTCCAAGTATTCTCAGGTAGGAAGTGTATAAACACAACCACTTAGAGAAAAACTCAGATTTCAAGTGGGTTTTGCAATGGGGATGGATGGGTATTTATATTTTTTGGAGAGCCGTTAAGATCGTTTCTCGAATAACGTGATCGAATCCCATCCGTACAAGTGTTGGAATGTTATGGTGCATCATTTTGCCCCCACCACCAGTTATTGACAAGTGGCATTGGCCTTTGGGGGGTTTAAAAGCCATTAATCAGCAGCCAAAACAATTTTCTGCATCTGACCCCTGCTTGTGCACCGTAACACTAAAAACCTTACGGTGCGCAAGGACCTTGGAGGTCTGATACTTTCAAAAATGGCAGAACAGGCCCCTGAAGCTCCAAACTTGCTATTTGATGCATTTTTGACGCATTTAAGCCCCGTTAACCCCATTTAAAAGCTCTAAAATGAAGTTAAAGTATAGGGAACTTAAAATGTGCTCAAAAATATCTCGGATGTCGGTTCATTTGGCCGTACAATCGCGATGTTCGCTTAATTACGACGGAATGCGCATAAGCGCGAAAAACGATCCAAATTGCGCGACGAATGGATTTTTCTTATGCCAAACACTAAAATAAAATATTTTAGTGCTTACATAAATTTTTGGATGTCCGGATGTATTCAGAACGTAAGTTATGCGCGAAAGTGCAAACTTGTGCACTTTTTGACGCTTTTAGTCCCTGAATGACCCAAAAGTTTATTTTAGCACACCGAACCCCTCAAAGCCTATTTCTAAGCCATGTAAAGGATATTTATGGTATGTTTAACTTATGGCCATGATCCAGAATGTCTGTTACAGTTCAGATTGGCATACTTTCACAGTTTGTTAACTTTAGTCCCTGTAAGCGATTTAACTCGATTTTGCCATACCAAAGCCTTCAAAACTTATTTCTAAGTTATGTAAAGGTTATTTAAGGTATGTTAAGCCTATTTCACTATTCCGGAGTGTTTGTTGCATTAAAGGGTTATATTTACGCATCAGTGCGCGTATAACCTTCCAGAAAGCGATTTAGAGCCCGAAATCGAACAAAAATTGATATGTGCAAATGATACACATATTTGTACAAATCCCAAGTATGAAATACAATGTTTCATTGGTTTGGTATTTGTTTGATGGTCGCAGTGACCCACGTGTCACACATGCACCATATAGGATCTGGACGAGGCCTTAGTGACATTAATAACAATGATAGTCGATATGTACTTGTTTGTTTTATGTTAAGACAATGTTAAAGTTTAATAATATCAATAAAATGAAACTCTTTTTGTATCCATGGTTATGAAGCGATAATTCTGCCATGACACTCCCCGACGTTTCCGCCACGGTTTGTTGTTTTAACGTGGTCGGGGTGTGACAGAAGAGTGGGTATCAGAGCCAATGGTTATAGGGAATTAGGTTATTAGTAATGCTTTGACCTAGACTATAACTTTTAGGACCCTAACGCAAGTAAATTTGCGTTTAGATTTTTAAAACAAAACCGTCACCTACCCTTAGGTGATAACCACAATGAGAACACAAATTTGAATCCGCTTCGAAGATTAATCATCCGTTCTAGGATGATTGATTACTAGGTTTTGAACCCTTCCAGTTTGACTCATATTTGGCTTAGTGCCTTTTGAGTTTTCAAAATCTCGTCAAAGTTTGGGTCTAAATAATGTGAACACGTGCAAACTGGAAGAGTGAATGCCTGTACCCTGAGTTTTCTGTCTAAGGCTAGAGTGTTTGTACAAATCCACATAATCGGACCAGTCACTCTTACCTGGGAACTCTTGGGGTGAGTGTTCACTTATAGGCGAGCATGTCTTCGCGATACATTATTTTGATTCATTTACTTGGATTAGTCACTGCGAGTCGTTTGTTTGTTCGAGGTAACAAACAAATGATCGCCTTCCTTGTGTTTTGTCAAAACCTCTTTTGTTTTTCCTAATTATCAACCTCACTCGTTTCTCATATTTCCTTGTTAGACCATGCCTCCTCGACGTGATGCACAATCTTTTACTGCTGAAGAAGTCGCAGCCCTTGTCTCTTAGCAAATGGCTGCTGTGCTTCCAGGCGTTGTGACCCAAATCCATGAGTTATACAACAATAATGCTCAATGTAATTTCAAGAATTTCAATTCTGCTAAGCCGCTAAAGTTTTCTGGGTCGCAAGGAGCAACTGCGCTCCTGCAGTGGTTCGAGAGTATCGATAGCACATTCAGACATGTGCAATGTCCGAATGGGCGTAAGGTTGAATTTGCATCAAGTGTGTTTGAGAAGCGTGCTCTTACGTGGTGGAACGGAGTGATGCGTGATAGGGGTGCCGAAGTGGCATTGGCACAGACATGGGAAGAGCTTCGAGCTCTCATGATGAAAGAGTTTTGTTCCCGTCATGAAATTCGAGCTTTGGAACAAGAGTTTGACGATCTAAAGCAAGATGGGGGAGAACACCGTGCGTATACGGATCGTTTTGAGGAATTCAGTCTTTTGTGTCCTACTATGGTTACCCCGTTGGAGAAAGCGATAGAGAGGTATATCGATGGTTTACCCGATTCCATACAGGATATTGTGACTGGCATTAATCCTACTACTGTTCGTCACGCGATCGAGTTGTCTGCTACCCTGACTGAGTCTCAAGTCAGGAAGGGTAAACTTACCCGCAAGCGTGATAAGAAGAAGTCGACCGATTCTGTCAAGGAAAAGGGTAAGGGTAAGAAAGGTGAGTCGTCGAAGAAGTCGAGAAAGCGAAAGGGTGCTCAGAATTTTGCAGTAACTGCACAAAATGCTCAGAACCCTCAGAACCCACCAGCTCAACCTCCTGTGAAGAAAGCATATGCTGGTACCGCACCTCATTGTGCTCGCTGCAACGGTCATCATGTTGCACAACAAGCTTGTAAGCAATGCACAACGTGTGGTAAGCTTAGGCATATGGCCAACATCTGTCGTTTGGGTCAGAATCAGGTTGTTCAGAATCAGGCTCCAATTCAGGGGAATGCTGCTAGATTCCCACCGGGTTCATGTTTCAATTGTGAAGAGTTTGGTCACTTCCGCAACAATTGTCCGAGGTTGGTGAATGCAAATGCGAATCCGAACGTGAATGTCAACGCGAATGTAAATCCCGCTCGTGGACGAGCGTACAACCTGAATGCAAACGAAGTGAGGGCCGACAACGAGGTGGTTAATGGTGTCACACCCCTTTCTACGGCGGAAGCACGAGGTGTGATCATGAAAGGTTCTCATTGCATACGAAGAGTAAACATACTACATGCTCAAAAATAACTTCAAATATTACATTACCAAAAACATATGTCAAGTGTTTACAACACTAGATAACATATTGTCTTAAAAGTCACGACTTTATTTAAAGATAAACAAAGCGACATCCACGAGCATGAGTAAGACCATGCGCACATCCATCCTAGTTACCTGAAATACATGTGAGTTTTTGGAAAAACGTCAACATAAAGTTGGTGTGAATTCATGCAGTTTTGTATTTCATGTTTGTATACTTTGTATGAAAACATAGTTTGTGAGTAAATCAAGTTTTCATATATAAATCCAGCTTCATGTGTACACCACGTACTCATGTATAATTCAATCTTTTCTTGAGTACCCCACGTACTTCAAGTTATACATCAATCCTCTTGAGTACCCCACGTACTTCAAGTTATATATCAATCCTCTTGAGTACCCCACGTACTTCAAGTTATATATCAATTCTCTTGAGTACCCCACGTACTTCAAGTTATATATCAATTTTTGTATGGTATGAATTTTATGTAAATACAGTATTTCTGTAATTATCAAATTGTTAATGGGTTGCAAAGCCATTAACATGTGGCACGTCATAGGAAGCCACCAAACCTAAGGCATTTAATTGGTATATTCTGAGACACAAAAGCACTCCTCGGTTCTCGCCCCGACCGGGAGTGTGGCTGCCAGGCACCCGTTAGATCTAACCTTTTGTTCTACGGTCTGAATGTATACGTTGATTAATGGTGCTTCTGTACCCTATTCGTGACACTATTTCTCGTAACGCATCCTACTTGGTTCTCGTCCTCACCAAGCGCGTTTCTTGTTATCATTTCTCATAGCGCCTCATACTTGGTTCTCGTTCTCACCAAGTGCGCTTCTCATATTCTTATATTTCGTCACACTTGGTTCTCGTTCTCACCAAGTGTACTTCTTGTATTTATATCATACCATTTGTAAATATTGCACATTTGTACATGTATTTCACCCCCGAAGTTATAAAAACTGAAAACAGTTAAAGAGAAAAGGGGGAGCATGAACTCACAACTTTGCGTTCCTAGCGTCGTAAACTCCACCGGATTTGCTTAATTAACGTCGTAACCTATACGCGTTTTCTTAATGTTAGTCACTAGACTTGCGTCGCACAAGTACAGTCACTCTCTTTTGTGTATATTTTCTTGTGTTAAAAATATTCTTATATTTTTAACTACGTATCTTACTTATATTATTTTCTCTAAAATAAATATAAGTCTTCCGTGTTTTGCACTTTGCACCCGAATTATGTATCTTGTGTGTTGTATGTGTATTTTTATATTTCTACTCTTCATGAGTAATTAGTGTATTTTTAAGTCTTAATACACTAGCACGTATAACACATACTATATACACTTAGCACAAAGGTTGGTGATCAAATAATATATATTTTTCTTTCAAAAATATATACTTAATACCCACTTTTATTCTTGAAAAATCACCAAAAATTAGGGAAACCTTAGTAATACTTTTAAACACATTTTTAGGGAATAAGTTTCTCAAAAACTTATATTTTTCTAAGTGTCAAAATTTATAAAAATTTTGACAGAGTTTCCCCTAAAAATGGACGTTTCCCATGTTTTCAAAACATGTGTTTATTTTCTTTTAAATCATTATCAATCATCAACAACAATTATCAACAATACTCATCAGCAATAATCACTAGTTTCTCCATTTCATGAACTTGAATATTTACAAAAATGTGTAGTAACTTACTAGCACATTTAGTAAGTCTTGTTATCTTTAAAAATAAGTTTAATTTCTTAAAAACTTTATTTTTAAAGAATATGAAGTTTCACAACTTCTAGTCGGTTTTTACGAAAATTATTTCTTTGTTAAAACCTTTGTTACACAAGTGTCCACACGCTTGTTTGTTCATAAAAACACTCTAGTTCATGAAAGATCCGGTTTTAAAACATGATTTCTTTAACGCTTGGTCCTTTGAAAATACCACTTGCAGATACGTAGATCTGCTAGTTTTAAACACTATTTTGCAAGTAGAAATACTTTTACACAAGTTCATGTTTCATGTGTGGTAGAGTTTCACCTTTTAACCCTTATATCTTCTAACATAACCTTATGTCATGATCCAAGAACATGACTACATCGGGTTAAATGGTGATCCGAGCTACCACAATCATAGATCGGGTCTCAATAATCATACATTTCGAATATTACATCATTTACACAACTTATGTGCTATTAACCACCATTTTTGTGTTTTATGTAGACTTTAAAGCATCATCTTGCATGTTAACGAGTTTTATCCGATAAAAATCCTTTTAACCACTTTAGAATAGTTTAAATACGAGTTCTAAGTGTTATACCTCTAGCTCAAGGCTAGGGAAGGTTCTAAGCACAAATCGAGTGGATAAAAGCAAGGTAGAGAGGTCCTTCGCGTTCCGTTTGCTCCAAGCTTCCTAATACGTGATCCTTGTTGCTTGAATGATCTTGGAATGGCAAGAATCAAACTTGAAAAATTGATGGATGGGTGTGTGTGTGTGGCCGTGAGCTAGGTAGAGAGAAAGAGGGAGTTTGAGTTGGTGTTGTGTGTAAGTTATGATCCCATGTGTTTAGGTTAGGTTTTATATATAATCTCATGTGCTAATAACCGATGGTCCTTGTGTCACCTAGATATTAGGCAACTACATTAAACAATTCAAAAAGGATGAAAGTGTGTCCCCATATGGGGAACTCGGTCAAGAAGGGGGGGGGGGTCTTGGTTACAACTCAACTCCAAGTTACACCATCTAGTTACATAAACTAGTTTCATTTCAAGTATTATTTCTAGTGTTAAGTGTGTTAAGTAATATACAGTGTGTTAGGGTTTTCGGGGATCCTAACTAGCTTAGAAAAATAAAAACAATGCTTCTAGCATTATTTTGGTGTTCCGGGTATTGTCCGGTTGTTCGGTTACATACCGATTCGTTAAAGCGCTAAATTACACTTTTTAGTGTCGTTTAAGTACCTTTCTTGTACTCTTTCAATTCCCAACACTTAGGGAAATATTCTGGATAATAAAACGACATTTCTGCATAATATTTATATGTCTAAATGCTGAATTGAGCTGAATTTATTAAAATTCTGCACTTAGAGTGCGTTTCGGGTGCTTTTTAGTGCATATTTTTGCTTTCGCAATGTCTATAAATTAAACCCTTACATATACTCTAGGGTTTTAATGTATTTTTGTTGTCGGACCTACACCTAGGCCTCAGTTCTAATGTCTGACTGCTTTCTGCAGTTCAGTCGACACAGTGTGTCTTACCGGTGAGTTTACTATTATTCTGACGCAACGCTCTCGTTTATGCCTAAAGCAATATTTTGTAGTATACAACATGCATGAATTCACTTGTTTAATCATGTGTTCAGACATTGCTGACACTTAAACTCATAATTGCAGTCATTAAGCAATAATTAATGTGTACGGAAACTACCGGTTTGGGCCAGTTGTCACAGTCTCCCCCCGTTAAAAGAATTTCGTCCCGAAATTCAGGCTGGACTCACTCTCGCTGGAGTCTTCTTGAATAGGTGGGGGTACTTTTTCTTGAACTGGTCTTCACGTTCCCATGTGTACTCGGGTCCGTGCTTAGAGCTCCAACGTACTTTGACAAGTTTCACACTGCTCCTCCTGGTCTTGTTGACTTTCCAGTCGGTAACCTCAATGGGTTGCTCTGTAAATCGGAGGGCTTCATCAATATGCACTTCATCCATCGGGATGGTCACGTTTTCTTGTGTTGGGCTCTTCTTCAGGTTGGATACATGAAACGTATCATGCACCCCATTAAGTTCTTTCGGTAACTCCAACTTGTATGCCACGGTACCAATTCTTCTCAGTATTCTGAATGGTCCGATATATCGTGGATTCAGCTTTCCACGCTTTCCAAACCTGACTACGCCCTTCCATGGTGAGACTTTTAACAACACTTTGTCTCCTACCTTGAAATCTACCGATTTTCTATTTGGATCAGCGTAGCTCTTTTGTTGCTCTCGAGCCGCCTTAATGCGCTCTCGGATCTGCGCAATCTTGTCGGTTGTCTCTTGTACAAGTTCAGGACCAACCATACGTTTATCTCCGGCATCTGCCCAACATAAGGGCTATCGGCATTTGCGGCCATACAGAGCTTCGAACGGCGCGGCTTTTATGCTCGTATGATAACTGTTATTGTAGGAAACTCAACTAATGGTAGATGAGTATCCCAGCTGCCGCCTAGATCCATGACACATGCGCGAAGCATATCTTCTAACGTTTGTATAGTCCGTTCGCTCTGGCCGTCTGTTTGTGGATGGAATGCCGTGCTCAGATCTAACTGAGATCCAAAGGCTTCCTGAAATGATTGCCAGATTCTTGAGACAAAGCGTCCATCTCTGTCTGAAATGATTGAGATTGGCACTCCATGACGTGCCACAATTTCCCTTAAGTATATTTCAGCAAGCTTTCCAGTGCTGTCTTTTTCTCGGATCGGTAGGAAGTGCGCAGACTTCGTTAATCGATCAACTATTACCCATATCATATCGTGCCCTCTCGGGGTCCTGGGTAATTTCGTTATGAAGTCCATCGAGATTTGTTCCCACTTCCACACGGGAATCTCTGGTTGTTGTAGTAGGCCGGACGGTTTCTGATATTCGGCCTTAACCTTAGCACAGGTTAGGCATTTTCCAACATAGACAGCAACGTCGCTTTTGAGTCTCGGCCACCAATAATATTCTTTCAAGTCTTGATACATCTTGTCCGACCCTGGGTGGATCGAGTATCTTGACTTGTGCGCTTCATCAAGGATGACCTCTCGTAGGCCACCATAGAGTGGAACCCAAATACGCTTCTTGAAGTATAAGGCTCCCTCTTCGTTTGGCAACATGTATTTCAATGCACCCCGGAGGTATTCAGCTTTACGATTCTCTCCTTTAAGAGCTTCTTGTTGTGCATCACGAATGCGTGCAGTGAGGTTCATTCGAATCGTCATTTCTAATGCTCGAACCCTTAGGGTCTTAACCCTTTCTTTTCGGCTCAACGCGTCCGCTACAACGTTTGCCTTTCCAGGATGGTACTTAATCTCACAGTCGTAATCATTCAGTAGTTCGACCCAACGTCGTTGGCGCATATTCAATTCCTTCTGATCAAATATGTGTTGTAAGCTTTTGTGATCTGTGAAGATTGTACATCGAGTACCATATAAATAATGTCGCCAGATCTTCAAGGCGAATACCACTGCGCCCAGCTCCAGGTCGTGAGTGGTATAATTTCTTTCATGAACCTTCAGTTGTCTTGAAGCGTAAGCGATGACTTTTTGGCGTTGCATGAGCACGCAACCCAAGCCTTGTGGTGAGGCGTCGCAGTATACCACGAAGTCTTCAGTGCCTTCGGGTAATGATAGTATCGGTGCATCGCATAGCTTGCTCTTAAGTAACTGGAAGGCTTCTTCTTGTTTGTGACCCCAGTCGTACTTCTTGTCTTTCTGAGTAAGGGTCGTTAGCGGTTGAGCTATCTTCGAGAAATTCTCAATGAATCGCCGATAGTAGCCCGCTAAGCCCAAAAATTGACGGACTTCGGTCGGGGTCTTGGGAGCTTCCCAATTCTTTATTGCTTCAATCTTGGACGGGTCTACATGAATGCCCTTCTCATTCACCACGTGACCAAGAAGTTGTACTTCGCGAATCCAGAATTCGCACTTCGAGAATTTTGCATAAAGCTTCTCTTTCTTCAGTAGTTCCAAGATGGTTCTGAGATGTTGCTCGTGCTCTTCTTTCGTTCGCGAGTAAATCAGGATATCATCGATAAATACAATCACGAATTTATCGAGATATGGTTTGCATACGCGGTTCATTAGATCCATAAAGACCGCTGGTGGATTCGTCAACCCAAATGGCATCACAAGAAATTCGTAGTGCCCATATCGCGTTCTGAATGCAGTCTTTGGCACGCTTTCTTCTTGGATTCTCAGCTGATGGTATCCAGATCGAAGGTCGATCTTGGAATAGTAGCTTGATCCTTGCAGTTGATCAAATAAGTCATCAATCCTCGGTAGTGGATACCGATTCTTGATAGTGAGCTTGTTCAGTTCCCTGTAATCGATACACATCCGCAGTGTTCCATCCTTCTTCTTCACGAATAATACTGGAGCTCCCCAGGGTGAGAAGCTTGGCCTTATGAATCCTTTATCCAACAACTCCTGAAGTTGTGTAGATAATTCTTACATTTCGGATGGTGCAAGTCGATAGGGTGCCTTGGCTACAGGAGCAGCTCCTGGAACCAAGTCTATGTGAAATTCGACCTGTCGTTGCGGAGGTAGTCCTGGCAGATCTTCGGGAAAAACATCAGGGAATTCCTTCACCACAGGAATGTCTTCAAGTTTTGGCTCCACAGCCTTCTTGTCTATAACGTGTGCTAGGAAGGCGACACATCCTTTCCTCAAGCACTTCTGTGCCTTCATACAGCTGATGATTCGAAGAGGCGCGTCTCGTTTTTCTCCATGCACGATGAGGGTTTCACCATTCGCTAAAGGGATGCGAATGATTTTCTCATGACAAATAACCTCAGCTTTGTTCTTGGACAACCAGTCCATTCCGACTACTACATCGAAGCTACCCAATTGAATAGGCAAGAGATCGATGCTAAAATTCCGTTCGCCAAGTTCTAGAGTGCAGCCTCTAACAACTTCGCTTGATTCAACAAGTTTACCATTGGCTAGTTCTATGGAATAAGGAATTTCTAATCTACTAGATTCTATTCCGAGTATGCGTTTAAATTCCACAGACATGAAGCTATAATCGGCGCCAGTGTCGAATAATATGGATGCAAAGTGATTGTTAATGAGAAACGTACCGGTGACCACGTTAGGGTCCTCACGTGCGTCTCTTGCTCCAATCACAAATGCTCGAGCCGGAGCGTTGTTTCTCTCTGGGCAGTTCTTCATGAAATGATCACTGCTTCCACACTTGAAGCATCCTTGCCCTTTCCCGTTGCCATTCTTGTTACCAGCACCGTTCCCATTTCGGTTCTTTCCTTTTCCCCAACAGTCTTCTGTTTGATGACCCAATTTACCACATTTGTCGCACCTTGGAATGCGACAAGCTCCATCATGATGATACTTACATTTTTGGCATCTAGGCATGGAGCCTTGGTATGCTTTGGTTGCAGGGGTCTTCGCCTCCTGAGGCGGGTTAGTGTCACGCTTCTTGCTGAAACCCTTGTTGTTACGAGTTGCTTGGTTCAAACTTGTATGCTTTCTCTTTTTGTCTCCGGACGACTCAGCATGCGTCTCGGTCTTCTCAGTGGGGTTCAATGATAGCTTCTTCATACGAACACAATCTTCAGTGAGGCTGACAGCCAGAGTTACAGCCTCGGTGATCGTTTGAGGTTTGGCCGACGTCACCATGCCACGAAACTCTGAGGCCAGTCCCCAAATGTAGCGTTCCACACGCTTAAATTCAGGAGCCACCATGTAGGGAAGCACTCTTGACAGATCGTGGAACCTTCGAGTGTAACCATTGATGTCAGCACCTTCCATAGTCAAGTGCCAGAACTCTGTCTCCAGCCTTTGGAGTTCCGCACGAGAGCAGTACTTCTCTCTCATTCTTTCCTTCAATTCCTCCCAAGTTAGGCCATAAGCGGCATCATCACCCAAAGTTTGGGCTTGCAGGTTCCACCAAGTCAGAGCTTCATCGACAAACAACCCAGTAGCAAAAGTGACTTGCTGATCCGCGGTACACTTGCTCATGCGGAAAGTAGCTTCAGTTTTCTCTGTCCAGCGCACAAATGCTACTGCACCTCCTGTGCCATCATAGTTCATCGGCTTGCAGTCGAGGAATTGCTTGAAAGTGCAGCCTAGAATTGATTCAACCAATTCATATGTGAGCAATCGAAGAAATAATGAAACAAAGACCGTTCATAAATTTCCTCAGGCTTAGCACAGTGTCTTAAGGTTACCTTGAGCTGCATTGCCTCCAGACAAATCTCCATTCCCATTACGCCTAGCGTTGCTTGGCCCTCCACTGTCTTGAGTTCGGTTCGCCTCGTACTGGGCGATAGCCTCGTACTGGGCGTTCAGCTCCTCAGCAGTTCTTGGCAGTAGGGGAGGAGGAGGTTGGTCGTCATTGCGAGCATTCACAGTTTTCCTGGGTGCCATGTTCTGACAGAACATAACACAACAGGGTTAGGCATTTGTTTGATATCGTCCTACTAGGCAGTAGTAGTATAGATATATTCACAGGTATATATCACATAAGAGACATCAAACAATTATTACTCTAGCAGAGTACTTAGTAGGCTTGCACTGAGGGAATCCACACGTGACAAGACTTGCTGTGGTTTCTGTGCACTGAATTCCATAATTATGTATGCATCCATAATTACGTAACTCCTTGCACAGTCCGCACAGTTCGTTTCATCCTCGTATTTCTTCCTTCAGGTAGGCCATTGCTTTCAGGTAAAGTCACGTATACTTGTGACATTCTACTTCTAGTACATGCTAATTATCACACATAATTGCAAGAAATTTCTAGTCAACGACAAGTGCTACTCAAGTGCACTTTAAATCTCGTAGTGTCTTTTCTAGACTCTTGTAGTCAGTTTCAGGTAGTGGATGTCGCGGGACGTTTTATGCAATGAAAACTCTTTGAAAATTGTTTTCGTGAATGGATCCTAGAGATTGTAGACTAGACTCGAGAAGGAATCCTGGTTCACTACAATCGCAGCTCTGATACCAATCTGTCACACCCCTTTCTACGGCGGAAGCACGAGGTGTGATCATGAAAGGTTCTCATTGCATACGAAGAGTAAACATACTACATGCTCAAAAATAACTTCAAATATTACATTACCAAAAACATATGTCAAGTGTTTACAACACTAGATAACATATTGTCTTAAAAGTCACGACTTTATTTAAAGATAAACAAAGCGACATCCACGAGCATGAGTAAGACCACGCGCACATCCATCCTAGTTACCTGAAATACATGTGAGTTTTTGGAAAAACGTCAACATAAAGTTGGTGTGAATTCATGCAGTTTTGTATTTCATGTTTGTATACTTTGTATGAAAACATAGTTTGTGAGTAAATCAAGTTTTCATATATAAATCCAGCTTCATGTGTACACCACGTACTCATGTATAATTCAATCTTTTCTTGAGTACCCCACGTACTTCAAGTTATACATCAATCCTCTTGAGTACCCCACGTACTTCAAGTTATATATCAATCCTCTTGAGTACCCCACGTACTTCAAGTTATATATCAATTCTCTTGAGTACCCCACGTACTTCAAGTTATATATCAATTTTTGTATGGTATGAATTTTATGTAAATACAGTATTTCTGTAATTATCAAATTGTTAATGGGTTGCAAAGCCATTAACATGTGGCACGTCATAGGAAGCCACCAAACCTAAGGCATTTAATTGGTATATTCTGAGACACAAAAGCACTCCTCGGTTCTTGCCCCGACCGGGAGTGTGGCTGCCAGGCACCCGTTAGATCTAACCTTTTGTTCTGCGGTCTGAATGTATACGTTGATTAATGGTGCTTCTGTACCCTATTCGTGACACTATTTCTCGTAACGCATCCTACTTGGTTCTCGTCCTCACCAAGCGCGTTTCTTGTTATCATTTCTCATAGCGCCTCATACTTGGTTCTCGTTCTCACCAAGTGCGCTTCTCATATTCTTATATTTCGTCACACTTGGTTCTCGTTCTCACCAAGTGTACTTCTTGTATTTATATCATACCATTTGTAAATATTGCACATTTGTACATGTATTTCACCCCCGAAGTTATAAAAACCGAAAACAGTTAAAGAGAAAAGGGGGAGCATGAACTCACAACTTTGCGTTCCTAGCGTCGTAAACTCCACCGGATTTGCTTAATTAACGTCATAACCTATACGCGTTTTCTTAATGTTAGTCACTAGACTTGCGTCGCACAAGTACAGTCACTCTCTTTTGTGTATATTTTCTTGTGTTAAAAATATTCTTATATTTTTAACTACGTATCTTACTTATATTATTTTCTCTAAAATAAATATAAGTCTTTCGTGTTTTGCACTTTGCACCCGAATTATGTATCTTGTGTGTTGTATGTGTATTTTTATATTTCTACTCTTCATGAGTAATTAGTGTATTTTTAAGTCTTAATACACTAGCACGTATAACACATACTATATACACTTAGCACAAAGGTTGGTGATCAAATAATATATATTTTTCTTTCAAAAATATATACTTAATACCCACTTTTATTCTTGAAAAATCACCAAAAATTAGGGAAACCTTAGTAATACTTTTAAACACATTTTTAGGGAATAAGTTTCTCAAAAACTTATATTTTTCTAAGTGTCAAAATTTATAAAAATTTTGACAGAGTTTCCCCTAAAAATGGACGTTTCCCATGTTTTCAAAACATGTGTTTATTTTCTTTTAAATCATTATCAATCATCAACAACAATTATCAACAATACTATCAGCAATAATCACTAGTTTCTCCATTTCATGAACTTGAATATTTACAAAAATGTGTAGTAACTTACTAGCACATTTAGTAAGTCTTGTTATCTTTAAAACTAAGTTTAATTTCTTAAAAACTTTATTTTTAAAGAATATGAAGTTTCACAACTTCTAGTCGGTTTTTACGAAAATTATTTCTTTGTTAAAACCTTTGTTACACAAGTGTCCACACGCTTGTTTGTTCATAAAAACACTCTAGTTCATGAAAGATCCGGTTTTAAAACATGATTTCTTTAACGCTTGGTCCTTTGAAAATACCACTTGCAGATACGTAGATCTGCTAGTTTTAAACACTATTTTGCAAGTAGAAATACTTTTACACAAGTTCATGTTTCATGTGTGGTAGAGTTTCACCTTTTAACCCTTATATCTTCTAACATAACCTTATGTCATGATCCAAGAACATGACTACATCGGGTTAAATGGTGATCCGAGCTACCACAATCATAGATCGGGTCTCAATAATCATACATTTCGAATACTACATCATTTACACAACTTATGTGCTATTAACCACCATTTTTGTGTTTTATGTAGACTTTAAAGCATCATCTTGCATGTTAACGAGTTTTATCCGATAAAAATCCTTTTAACCACTTTAGAATAGTTTAAATACGAGTTCTAAGTGTTATACCTCTAGCTCAAGGCTAGGGAAGGTTCTAAGCACAAATCGAGTGGATAAAAGCAAGGTAGAGAGGTCCTTCGCGTTCCGTTTGCTCCAAGCTTCCTAATAAGTGATCCTTGTTGCTTGAATGATCTTGGAATGGCAAGAATCAAACTTGAAAAATTGATGGATGGGTGTGTGTGTGTGGCCGTGAGCTAGGTAGAGAGAAAGAGGGAGTTTGAGTTGGTGTTGTGTGTAAGTTATGATCCCATGTGTTTAGGTTAGGTTTTATATATAATCTCATGTGCTAATAACCGATGGTCCTTGTGTCACCTAGATATTAGGCAACTAGATTAAACAATTCAAAAAGGATGAAAGTGTGTCCCCATATGGGGAACTCGGTCAAGAAGGGGGGGGGGGTCTTGGTTACAACTCAACTCCAAGTTACACCATCTAGTTACATAAACTAGTTTCATTTCAAGTATTATTTCTAGTGTTAAGTGTGTTAAGTAATATACAGTGTGTTAGGGTTTTCGGGGATCCTAACTAGCTTAGAAAAATAAAAACAATGCTTCTAGCATTATTTTGGTGTTCCGGGTATTGTCCGGTTGTTCGGTTACATACCGATTCGTTAAAGCGCTAAATTACACTTTTTAGTGTCGTTTAAGTACCTTTCTTGTACTCTTTCAATTCCCAACACTTAGGGAAATATTCTGGATAATAAAACGACATTTCTGCATAATATTTATATGTCTAAATGCTGAATTGAGCTGAATTTATTAAAATTCTGCACTTAGAGTGCGTTTCGGGTGCTTTTTAGTGCATATTTTTGCTTTCGCAATGTCTATAAATTAAACCCTTACATATACTCTAGGGTTTTAATGTATTTTTGTTGTCGGACCTACACCTAGGCCTCAGTTCTAATGTCTGACTGCTTTCTGCAGTTCAGTCGACACAGTGTGTCTTACCGGTGAGTTTACTATTATTCTGACGCAACGCTCTCGTTTATGCCTAAAGCAATATTTTGTAGTATACAACATGCATGAATTCACTTGTTTAATCATGTGTTCAGACATTGCTGACACTTAAACTCATAATTGCAGTCATTAAGCAATAATTAATGTGTACGGAAACTACCGGTTTGGGCCAGTTGTCACAAATGGAATGTTTCTTGTTAACAATCGACTTGCATCTATTCTTTTTGATTCTGGTGCCGATAGAAGTTTTGTTTCGTTATCTTTTGAGCCTTTACTTGCGATACCTAGAACTAAACTGAGGAAACCCTTATCTGTCGAAGTTGCTACTGGTAAACCTCTTGTTCTCAATTCTGTTATTCGTGATTGTTAGTTAAACCTTGATAACCATCTTTTTCCTATTGACCTCACACCGATGCAACTTGGGAGTTTCGATATTATCGTGGGGATGGATTGGTTAACCAAACATCATGCTGAGGTGGTTTGTTTCGATAAGATTATTCGTATTCCTCTTCTGTCTGGCGATGTTCTGGAAGTTCGTGGAGAGAAGCCATCTGGTGGATTGAAGCTTATGTCGTGTACAAAAGCCCAAAGTTATTTGCAAAAAGGATATGCTGCTTTCTGGAACATGTCACCGAGGAGAAAAGCAAGAGCAAGAGTATTCAGAATATTCCGATTATTCAGGATTATCCAGAAGTGTTTCCCGATGAACTGCCTGGTTTGCCTCCAGTTCGTCAAGTCGAGTTTCATATTGACCTTGTACCCAATGCCAACCCGATTGCGAAAGCACCTTATCATCTTGCACCGTCGGAGATGCAAGAGTTATCGAAACAGCTTCAAGAGTTATCTGATAAAGGATTCATACGTCCGAGCTTTTCACCATGGGGCACTCCTGTCCTCTTTGTGAAAAAGAAAGATGGATCTTTTCGAATGTGTATCGATTATCGTGAGCTTAATAAGCTTACCATCAAGAATCGATATCCCCTACCTCGAATTGATGATCTCTTCGACTAGCTGCAAGGTGCTTCATGCTTTTCCAAGATCGATCTGCGTTTTGGGTATCATCAACTTCGTGTTCTCGAAGAAGATATTCCCAAAACTGCTTTCCGCACAAGATATGGGCATTACGAGTTCCTTGTCATGCCTTTTGGTTTCACGAATGCCCTACCTATCTTTATGGACTTAATGAATAGGGTATGTAAACCTTATTTAGACAAGTTCATCATTATATTCATCGACGATATTCTCATTTATTCAAAGTCTCAAGCCGAGTACGAGCAACACCTTCGCTTAACTTTGGAACTCCTTAAGAAGGAACAACTTTTTGCTAAATTCTCCAAGTGTGAGTTTTGGCTTAAAGAAGTTCAGTTCTTGGGTCATATAGTCAACGAGCAGGGTATTCATGTGGATCCATCCAAGATTGTTGCTATTAAAGATTGGAATACGCCGACGACACCTACAGAGATTCAATCTTTTCTTGGTCTTGCTGGTTATTATCGTCGATTCATTTCTAATTTCTCGAAGATCGCGGTTCCACTCACTGCTTTGACTCAGAAGAATAAGTCTTTTGAGTGGGGACCCAAGCAAGAAGAAGTGTTTCAAACGCTGAAACAGAAGCTTTGTGATGCTCCTGTTCTATCTTTACCTGAAGGAAATGATGATTTCGTTGTCTATTGTGACGCGTCGAATCTAGGACTTGGTTGCGTTCTTATGCAATGAGGTAAAGTCATAGCTTATGCATCTAGACAATTGAAAGTTCACGAGAAGAACTATATGACTCATGATCTTGAGTTAGGAGCTGTGGTTTTCACGCTTAAAATCTGGAGACATTATCTTTATAGCATAAAGTGTGTGGTTTTCACAGACCACAAAAGTCTCCAGCATATTCTTAATCAGAAAGAGCTGAACATGAGGCAACGACGTTGGGTTGAACTCTTAAACGATTATGATTGCGAGATTCGCTACCATCCTGGTAAGGCGAATGTTGTAGCCGATGCGCTTAGTCGAAAAGAGCGAGTCAAGCTTCATTCTGTTCGAACTCTATCTGATATTCAATCTCGTGTTCTTCAAGCTCAATGGTCTTGTGTGATCAAAAGCTTATTGAAAAATGAGCTACCGCTTCAACTCGAGCTTAAACTCGAAAGGAAAGACGATGGTTTGCTCTACTTCAAGGATCGTTTGTGGATTCCGAAACAAGACGATCTCCGCACTTTAGTGATGGACGAATCTCACAAGTCTCAATATTCTATCCATCCTGGTGCTGATAAAATGTACAAGGATCTTCGTACTCAGTATTGGTGGCCTGGTATGAAGAAGGATGTTGCTTTGTATGTGTCGAAATGCCTAACTTGTCTCAAAGTCAAGGCTGAACATCAACGACCATCTGGTTTGCTTGTACAACCAGAGATACCGGTTTGGAAGTGGGAGAACATTGCAATGGATCTCATCACTAAATTACCACGTACATCTAAAGGTCATGATGCTATTTGGGTTGTTATCGATCGATTAACAAAATCAGCTCATTTTATACCAATTCGCGAGGATCTGCCTGCTGATAAACTTGCAAAGATTTATGTGTCACACCCCGACTGCGTAAAACAACAAATCGCGGCGGAAACATCGGGGCATGTTGCAACAGAATTAATGTTTCATAACCATGGATACCAAAAAGTGTTTTGTTTTATTAAACATTGAATAATTACATCGTCTGGAAATCTAAATACACAGTTTAAACATAGTCTATCATTGTTATTGAGTCACTAAGGCATTGTCCAGTCCTATGTGAGCATGCATCCTATCAATCGATATCTTTCAACAATACCTGAAACACATGTGAAAACGAGGTCAGCAAAGAAATGCTGGCGAATACATTGGTTTTGTAGGAGTGTCGAAATCATGGCTAGTTTAAATGTTGCAATACTTTATTTAAAAACCTTGTTTTGAAAAGAGTATAATATTGCAACTTAATTAACCAACTCAAATCAAGCGGGTTATAGTTTGTAAAACCTCGTAGCCATGACTCTTAACCCAAAAACCTTTGTTTTAGTACAGCAAATTGTGAAAAATATGTTATTTGTATAAAATGTTATATGTCCAAATTGAAATGATGCAAATAACGCTACGATATGTAATACCATACAAACACTTATATATAGGAAGTACCATCGGCGTATCCACCATGCTTGTATCATATTACACACGCCTCGTTACTTAATCACTTACTCAAACCAAACCAACAATGTAAACACTTAACCAAAAACCCAATTGTATATCGCTTTGAAACCAATCGTCTAAACAAATCGTTTAACTCGTTAAAACATCGCGTGAAAACCAATCGTTTACCCAAATCGTTAAAACTCGTTTTAGGTCGTGAAACTACTTAAATGGTCGTCTCGCTAATAACATTCAAACCTTCTTGACTCGCATTAATAAACCCTTACCAAAGGATAGATTAACAATTCGCATTAATAAACCCTTACCAAAGGATAGATTAACAACTCGCATTAATAAACCCTTACCAAAGAGTAAATTAACAATTACAGATTCAGTCGCTACCCACAACACCCACACATAACTACGGGTGTAGTAAATAACGGGATTTGTCATATCCTATGGTACCATAACCTAATACTGGTCGGCTTGATCATTGCTAATGAATGTCATTTGTTATGTAACTACAACCAACAAGTTTGTTCACTTTATCGAAATCGTTATTAGTTTTGTATAAATCGTCTTAATCGTTTTTGAAACCATCGTTATAACATCGAAAACATTTAGCACATATGAGTCACCCCAAAACAATTGGAAGCAGTAAAATAGGGGAATAATGTACTCGCCTGAGAATGCTTAGAGATCTTGAACAATAACCAAGCAAAGCTAGAGGGAGCACGAAATCAATCGGCAGTCTAAAACCATATAAATAAACCGGACTTAAATCGGAAGATAGGGTAGCATGAGGGTTTGTAAACCAAACGAGTGTGGAGACTCGTGTGATATGGTTTAACAAAGCCTACATACTAAATGAAACCTAACATAATTGCTTACGACCCATTACGACCCGTTTAGGTAGCTTATGCTACTTTAACGCGTCGTTCGCGTAAAACGCGTTCGGACCGCCTAACTAGTCCTAAGACAAGTGTTATATGCCTAAACATGTTACATAATCAGTTATGTGACAAAAGTTTAGGTTACATACGCTAAATTACCAATTATAAATGAAAAGGGTATTCTGGTAATTTACCTAAGGCATATAAACTACCTATCATACAACTACTTAAACGATGTGACCATAAGGTATAACCTCGGAAGGTTATTCCCTATATACTATGGTCACCCAATGTATTTGGTCGGATCCTAATGATCGACCAAACTGGGTCGGGTTCGAAGGTATAAGCGATTTATTAGATCGCTTACCCTTACGACCCTAGACAACGTGGTAATCAGTAGGCATAGTCCCAAGGGACTATGACCATCGTGATTACAATCACGTTGCAAAGTTCAAACGAACTTCGCATTGACCATAAACTGGTCAACGCTGAAAGTCAAACAAAGTTTGACTTTCTGACTCGAAAAGCAATAAAATAAGGAAAAGAACGAAAGAATACTTACGAAGGGTCCCCGAATGCTAATTTCGATTCAAAAATCTCAGGTATGAAACAATAGTTTTAACTTAGAGTTTCTCAAATCAAAATTCTTGTAAGTTTAGCAATGGGGGGCATGGGGTATTTATAGTAAAAGGTCCACCGTTAAGATCGTTTCATGGAAAACGTGCCTTAATCCCACCCGTACAAGTGTCGGGACCTTATGGTAGCTCAAAGTGATCCTTATCATCTGACTAAGCATGTGTGAGTATGTGGTTGTGGATTAAACATGTGCAAACAGGCTGTTTAAAAACACTGAACCTGGTCTGTCCCCAGGCTAGCGCACCGTTACATCATAAGGGTAGCGGTGCGCTAGGCCTTAGTTTGGCAGATTTACACTTTTGGTCCCTGTCATGCATTCAGCCCATTTTCGACACGTTTAAGGCCCGTTAACCCCATTTCAAAGCTCTAAAATGAAGTTAAAGTATAGGGAACTTAAAATGTGTTCAAAAATATCTCGGATGTCGGTTCGTTTAGCCGTACGGTTGCGTTGTTCGGTTAATTACGACGAAATGCGCACAAGCGCGAAAAACGATCCAAATGACGTGACGAATGGATTTTTCTTATGCCGAACACTAAAATAAAATATTTTAGTGCTTACATAAATTTTTGGATGTCCAGATGTATTCAGAACGTAAGTTATGCGAGAAAATGCAAACTTGTGCACTTATTGACACTTTTAGTCCCTGAATGACCCAAAAGTTTATTTTAGCACACCGAACCCCTCAAAGCCTATTTATAAGCTATATAAAGGATATTTAAGGTGTGTTTAACTTATGGTCATGTTCCGGAATGTCTGTTACAGTTCAAATTGGCATACTTTCGCAGTTTGTCAAGTTTAGTCCCTGTAAGCGATTTAACTTGTTTTTGCCATACCAAAGCCTTCAAAACTCATTTCTAAGTTATGTAAAGGTTATTTAAGGTATGTTAAGCCAATGTCACTATTCCGGAGTGTTTGTTGCATTAAACTGGTTATATTTACGCATTGGTGCGCGTATAACCTTCCAGAAAGCGATTTAGAGTTTGGAATTAAACAAAAATTGATATGTGCAAATGATACACATATTTATACAAATCCAAAGTATGAAATACAATATTTCATTGGTTTGGTATTTGTTTGATGGCCGTGGAGGCACAGGTGTTACAGTCTCCCCTACTTTAGGAAATTTCGTCCCGAAATTTATTTAGAGGAAACTTGTGAGAGTTTAAAACATGAAGTTGAAAAGATCGAACAATATTGGTTAGGGTTCTGAACTTCTAGTAACCTAAATAACATTATGCTTCCAATGTAAGAGGGACACTTATATACAAGTATATGAAGCGCCATTGGTGCGTCCACCGTACCTCCATTACATCGTTCTCATTTTGTTATTGTTGTCACTATCGGTTCTTACAGATAATAAATCCTACTGGGTTTCTGTGCACTAAATTTCATAATTATGTACGCGTCCATAATCAGACAATTCCTTGCACAGTTCACACAGTCTATTTTATAATGTGTAGGGGAAAACCATATGAATGAACCTGTGATGAGCGTGACTGGACCACCATAGGGTCCTTTCAGCTGTATCATCACATGCCATTCTTAACCAGATCTTGAATCAATCTTTAACTAGACCACTCAAGGGTCTCTCATCGAATCATGGAATGATACTATATAACCCAAGGGTCTTAACTACCACGTAGAAGCCCATAAGGATTTAAGGTAGTACCTTTTGAATATCCTACTATGAATCCCTCATATGAAGATATGAAAGATTCTATGAGGATTTGAAAATCGTAACACACAAAAACATAGAGGAGAACACATAAACACATATCACATAATCACATAATCGTATACTCTCATAATTGTTTAATTTGTTATCTTTGGGCACGGGTATTTAAAGCATACTAGGAATCAAATCCTTAATTGCAGCAATTTGGATGGTTCCACAAGAATACCCTGCTTGTTGACTACATGGCCCAAAAACTGAACTTCTTTAAGCCAAAATTTCCTCTTGGAGGATTTAGCGAAAAGTTTGTTCCTTCTTTAGGGGTTCCAATGTCAACGAAGGTGTTGATCGTGATCGGCTCGGGATATGAATAGATCAAGATGTCATTAATAACAATGACGAACTGATCCAAATAAGGCTTGCAGACTCTATTTATTAAGTCCATGTAGATGGCTGGAGCATTTGTCAACCCAAAAGGCATGACTATAAACTCGTAATGGCCATTCTTCGTGCAGAAAGTCGTTTTGATAATTCTTGCATCTCGAATGGTGCAAGACGATAAGATACTTTAGATTTAAAAGAAACAAGTGTTTGAGGTTCTTAGGGAGTCACAAGTGATCATGAAAATGACAGAACCACACGAGTAATTTGTCTTTGTGTTGACATCATAAGGTTGGATCAAACATTCATACAATTGCATTAGTTGAAAAAATAAAAACCACAAATTTTTATTTATATAACAACCGCATTGTCTTTAAATGTTACAAGATAACATCCAGAGAAATTTCAAAATTCTAATTGTTCTTCATCATTGATTGCCTCATTGATGTTATACACTCGTCCACGTGCTGGATTCACATTGACGTTGACGTTCGCATTCGGGTTTGCGTTAGCATTTGCATTCACCAGTCTCGGACAGTTGTGGCGGAAACATGAACCCAGTGGGAATCTCACAGCATTCCCTTGAACTGGAGCTTGAACCTGAGCAGCCTGATTTTGTCCCAGACGACAAATATTGGCCAAATGCCCAAGTCTACCACACGTTGTGCATTTCTTGCAATCTTGTTGTGCAACGTGATGACCGTTGCAACGGGCACAATGTGGTGCGGTACCAGCATATGCCTTCTTTGCAGCTGGCTGTGCCGGTGGGTTTTGCAAGTTCTGAGCAGTCTGTGCTGTAATAGCAAAATTTTGGGCACCCTTCCGCTTCTTTGATTTCTTTGACGTATCACCTTCCTTACCCTTCTTGTTTTGACCTTTCTTGCTATCCTCCTTGTCAGACCCCTGCTTCTTACCATTGTCACCCTTTCGATGTAACTTATTCTTCCGAATCTGCGACTCAGTCAATGTCGCAGCTAACTCGATCGCCTGACGAAGTGTGGTAGGGCTACTACCAGTAAGGATGTCTTGTACCGAGTCAGGTAGGCCGTCGATGTACCTTTCGATAGCCTTGTCAAGTGGGGTAACCATTGTCGGGCAAAGCAGACTCAACTCCTCAAACCTATCAGTATACGCCCTGTGCTCACCACTATCTTGCTTCAACTCATCAAATTCCTTCTCCAAAGCTCGCTGCTCATGACGAGGACAGAATTCCCTCATCAAAAGGGCCCTAAGTTCAGCCCATGTCTGTGCTAGAGCAACTTCTGCACCACGATCCCTCATAAGCCCGTTCCACCATGTGAGAGCCCTCTTCTGAAACACACTCGAAGAAAACTCGACCTTGCGATTGTCAGGACACTGCACGTGGCGGAAAGTATTCTCAATGCTCTCGAACCATTGAAGAAGCCCAGTCGCTCCTTCAGAACCACTAAACTTGAGTGGTTTAGCCTGGTTAAAATCCTTGTATTTGCATGGAACGTTGTTGTTGTTATTATTGCCGTTGTTGTATATCTCGTGGACTTGGGTTACAACCCCGGGAAGCACAGCAGCCACCTGTTGAGAGATCAGGGCTGAGAGTTCTTCAATAGTAAAAGTCCGAGCATCGATTCGAGCATCGCGTCGAGGAGGCATTGTCTAAAAGAGGAAACATGAAATGAAACGAGTGAGAGAATTAGACGAAAAGAATGAGATGAACAAATCTGAAGAAAGCAAGGATAGTGGTCATTTGTTTGTTACCACAAGGTAAACAAACGACACACCGTGACTAATCAAAGTAAATGGGTCAAAAATAATGTATCGCGAAGACATGCTCGCCTATAAGTGAACACTCATCCCAAGAATTCCCAGGTAAGCACAACTGGTCTCGCGTCTGATGAGATATATACGAAGTGCTTGCCTAGACAGAAAACCCAGAATACAGGCATTCACCCTTCCAGTTTGCACGTGTTCACATTATTTAAAACCCCAAACCTTGATGAGATTTTGAAAACTCAAAGGGGTTCAAAACCTTACAATAGAGGGTTCAAAACCTAGTAATCAATCATCCTAGAACAGATGATTAGTTTTCAAAGCGGTTTTGAAATTTTATGTTCTTGTTGTGGTCGTCGCCTAAGGATAGGTGACGGTATTGTTTTATGACTAAACGCAAGTAAACTCGCGTTAGGGTCCTAAGAAGGTTATAGACTAGGTCAAAGCATTACTAATAACCTAATTCCCTATAACCATTGGCTCTGATACCATCTTTTCTGTCACACCCCGACCGCGTAAAACAACAAATCGCGGCGGAAACATCGGGGCATGTTGCAACAGAATTAATGTTTCATAACCATGGATACCAAAAAGTGTTTTGTTTTATTAAACATTGAATAATTACATCGTCTGGAAATCTAAATACACAGTTTAAACATAGTCTATCATTGTTATTGAGTCACTAAGGCATTGTCCAGTCCTATGTGAGCATGCATCCTATCAATCGATATCTTTCAACAATACCTGAAACACATGTGAAAACGAGGTCAGCAAAGAAATGCTGGCGAATACATTGGTTTTGTAGGAGTGTCGAAATCATGGCTAGTTTAAATGTTGCAATACTTTATTTAAAAACCTTGTTTTGAAAAGAGTATAATATTGCAACTTAATTAACCAACTCAAATCAAGCGGGTTATAGTTTGTAAAACCTCGTAGCCATGACTCTTAACCCAAAAACCTTTGTTTTAGTACAGCAAATTGTGAAAAATATGTTATTTGTATAAAATGTTATATGTCCAAATTGAAATGATGCAAATAACGCTACGATATGTAATACCATACAAACACTTATATATAGGAAGTACCATCGGCGTATCCACCATGCTTGTATCATATTACACACGCCTCGTTACTTAATCACTTACTCAAACCAAACCAACAATGTAAACACTTAACTAAAAACCCAATTGTATATCGCTTTGAAACCAATCGTCTAAACAAATCGTTTAACTCGTTAAAACATCGCGTGAAAACCAATCGTTTACCCAAATCGTTAAAACTCGTTTTAGGTCGTGAAACTACTTAAATGGTCGTCTCGCTAATAACATTCAAACCTTCTTGACTCGCATTAATAAACCCTTACCAAAGGATAGATTAACAATTCGCATTAATAAACCCTTACCAAAGGATAGATTAACAACTCGCATTAATAAACCCTTACCAAAGAGTAAATTAACAATTACAGATTCAGTCGCTACCCACAACACCCACACATAACTACGGGTGTAGTAAATAACGGGATTTGTCATATCCTATGGTACCATAACCTAATACTGGTCGGCTTGATCATTGCTAATGAATGTCATTTGTTATGTAACTACAACCAACAAGTTTGTTCACTTTATCGAAATCGTTATTAGTTTTGTATAAATCGTCTTAATCGTTTTTGAAACCATCGTTATAACATCGAAAACATTTAGCACATATGAGTCACCCCAAAACAATTGGAAGCAGTAAAATAGGGGAATAATGTACTCGCCTGAGAATGCTTAGAGATCTTGAACAATAACCAAGCAAAGCTAGAGGGAGCACGAAATCAATCGGCAGTCTAAAACCATATAAATAAACCGGACTTAAATCGGAAGATAGGGTAGCATGAGGGTTTGTAAACCAAACGAGTGTGGAGACTCGTGTGATATGGTTTAACAAAGCCTACATACTAAATGAAACCTAACATAATTGCTTACGACCCATTACGACCCGTTTAGGTAGCTTATGCTACTTTAACGCGTCGTTCGCGTAAAACGCGTTCGGACCGCCTAACTAGTCCTAAGACAAGTGTTATATGCCTAAACATGTTACATAATCAGTTATGTGACAAAAGTTTAGGTTACATACGCTAAATTACCAATTATAAATGAAAAGGGTATTCTGGTAATTTACCTAAGGCATATAAACTACCTATCATACAACTACTTAAACGATGTGACCATAAGGTATAACCTCGGAAGGTTATTCCCTATATACTATGGTCACCCAATGTATTTGGTCGGATCCTAATGATCGACCAAACTGGGTCGGGTTCGAAGGTATAAGCGATTTATTAGATCGCTTACCCTTACGACCCTAGACAACGTGGTAATCAGTAGGCATAGTCCCAAGGGACTATGACCATCGTGATTACAATCACGTTGCAAAGTTCAAACGAACTTCGCATTGACCATAAACTGGTCAACGCTGAAAGTCAAACAAAGTTTGACTTTCTGACTCGAAAAGCAATAAAATAAGGAAAAGAACGAAAGAATACTTACGAAGGGTCCCCGAATGCTAATTTCGATTCAAAAATCTCAGGTATGAAACAATAGTTTTAACTTAGAGTTTCTCAAATCAAAATTCTTGTAAGTTTAGCAATGGGGGGCATGGGGTATTTATAGTAAAAGGTCCACCGTTAAGATAGTTTCATGGAAAACGTGCCTTAATCCCACCCGTACAAGTGTCGGGACCTTATGGTAGCTCAAAGTGATCCTTATCATCTGACTAAGCATGTGTGAGTATGTGGTTGTGGATTAAACATGTGCAAACAGGCTGTTTAAAAACACTGAACCTGGTCTGTCCCCAGGCTAGCGCACCGTTACATCATAAGGGTAGCGGTGCGCTAGGCCTTAGTTTGGCAGATTTACACTTTTGGTCCCTGTCATGCATTCAGCCCATTTTCGACACGTTTAAGGCCCGTTAACCCCATTTCAAAGCTCTAAAATGAAGTTAAAGTATAGGGAACTTAAAATGTGTTCAAAAATATCTCGGATGTCGGTTCGTTTAGCCGTACGGTTGCGTTTTTCGGTTAATTACGACGGAATGCGCACAAGCGCGAAAAACGATCCAAATGACGTGACAAATGGATTTTTCTTATGCCGAACACTAAAATAAAATATTTTAGTGCTTACATAAATTTTTAGATGTCCAGATGTATTCAGAACGTAAGTTATGCGCGAAAATGCAAACTTGTGCACTTATTGACACTTTTAGTCCCTGAATGACCCAAAAGTTTATTTTAGCACACCGAACCCCTCAAAGCCTATTTCTAAGCTATATAAAGGATATTTAAGGTGTGTTTAACTTATGGTCATGTTCCGGAATGTCTGTTACAGTTCAAATTGGCATACTTTCGCAGTTTGTCAAGTTTAGTCCCTGTAAGCGATTTAACTTGTTTTTGCCATACCAAAGCCTTCAAAACTCATTTCTAAGTTATGTAAAGGTTATTTAAGGTATGTTAAGCCAATGTCACTATTCCGGAGTGTTTGTTGCATTAAACTGGTTATGTTTACGCATTGGTGCGCGTATAACCTTCCAGAAAGCGATTTAGAGTTTGGAATTAAACAAAAATTGATATGTGCAAATGATACACATATTTATAAAAATCCAAAGTATGAAATACAATATTTCATTGGTTTGGTATTTGTTTTATGGCCGTGGAGGCACAGGTGTTACATTATGTTGATGAGATTGTATCACGACATGGTGTTCCTTTGGATATCATTTCCAACCGTGATTCTCGGTTTTAATCTCATTTCTGGAAAACCATGCAATCTGCTTTGGGCCCAGCTAAATCTAAGCACTGCTTATCATCCCCAAACAGGTGGACAATCTGAGAGGATGATTCAAACCTTGGAGGATATGCTTAGAGCATGCATGATAGACTTTGGTGGTAATTGGGATTCTCATCTGCCATTGATCGAGTTCTCATACAATAATAGTTATCATGCTAGTATTAATATGGCACCATTCGAAGCTCTCTACGGTCGAAAATGTCGTTCACCTGTCTGTTGGAATGAGATCGGTGAAGCTCAGCTTACTGGACCTGAGCTCATTCTGGAAGCAACAGACAAAATCAAGAAAATCGGCGATAATCTTGTGACAGCTTGAAGCCGTCAAAAGAGTTATGAGAATATGCGACGCAAGCCCTTAGAATTTCAAGTCGGAGATCGTGTCCTACTCAAGGTGTCACCTTGGAAAGGAGTTGTGAGATTTGGAAAGAAAGGAAAACTTGCACCATGATATGTTGGACCATTTAAGATTGTGGAAAGGATTGGGAAGGTTGCCTATCGACTAGAGCTACCTCCAGAGCTTGGAAATATTCATCCGACTTTTCACGTGTCCAATTTGCGAAAGTGTTTAGCTGATGCAGATCTTCACATCCCTCTCGACGAAATCCAAATCGATGAAACAATGCACTTTGTCGAGAAACCTGTGGAGATAACGGTCCGTGCATTCAAACAGTTGAAGAACAAATGGATTCGATTGGTCAAAGTTTGATGGGAATCCAAACGTGGCCCAGAGTTTACTTGGGAACGTGAGGACCAAATGAAGACGAAATATCCGCAATTGTTTTCACAAGTTTCCTCTAAATAAAATTTCAGGACGAAATTTCCTAAAGTAGGGGATACTGTGACAACTGTGTTCTGTAATCGATGTACAATGTAAAACAATGTTGGTTATCAATAAAACAATGTGCTTTGGTGTTATTATATGTGTAATTGTGTTTGATGATTTTACAATTTGATTCGATTCCGATTTCTAGCTTTAAATCACTTTCTGGAAGGTTATACGCAAACTGGTGCGTAAACGCAGTCAGTATAACACGACAAACACTCCGGAATAGTGAAATAGGCTTAACATACCTTAAATAACCTCCACATAGCTTAGAAATAAGCTTTGGATGGTTTGGTGTGTTGAAATCAAGTTTGTTCGATCGCAGGGACTAATTGTGTCAAACTGCGAAACTATACCGATTTGTATAGTAACGAACATTCCGGAACTTGGTCATAAGTTAAACATACCCTAAATATCCTTTACATAGCTTAGAAATGCGCTTTGAGGGGTTCGGTATGCTAAAATAAACTTTATTGATCAATAGGGACTAAAAGCCTCAAAAAATCCACAAGTTTGCATTTTCGCGCATATCTTACGTTCTGAATATATCCGGACATCCAAAAATTTATGTAAGCATTAAAATATTTTATTTTAGTGTTTGGCATAAGAAAAATCCATTCGTCGCTTAATTTGGATCGTTTTTGCGTTCGTTACGACTTCCGTCGTAATTAACCGAACAACGCAATCGTACGACCAAACGAGCCGACATCTGAGATATTTTTGAGCATGTTTTGAGTTCCCTATACTTTAACTTCATTTTAGAGCCTTGAAATGAGTTTAACGGGACTTAAATGTGCCAAAAATGAGCCGAAATGCAAGATTCTGAAGTGCAGGGACCAAATTGCAAATTCTGGAAACTCAGCCAACATGGGCTGCATAAGACTTGCTTGTCTTTTACGCGGGCCGCCTGAGACACCCAGATCAGCAAAACTATTTTTCCAGCTGTTAACAGCTGTTGCACCTGATTATTCCACTTGCAAATGGTTTTTGCAAGACCATGGACTCATTCTAGGGGCTCTAATGGTTTTACAAAACTATGGGCCCAAGTGGAGGGCTTAGATCGAAGCTCGTTTCCCGATAAGCGATCCTAACGGCTCTTGTTTTCCTATAAATAGCCCACCCCATTCACTTGCAAAACCCACATTGATCTGATTTTGGTCCTCTAAGTTGGAGTTTACACTTCATACCTGAGGGTAAATCGGATCAAAGCTTGCGGGGATCCTTTGTAAGTATTCCTTCGTTCTTTTATGCGTTTTTAGCTTAAAAGTCAAACTGCGTTTGACTTTCTGCATTGACCAGTTTATGGTCAATGCGAAGTTCGTTTGAACTTCATAACGTGAGCGTAATCACGATGGTTATAGTCCCTAGTGACTATACCTACTGATTACCACGTTATCTAGGCTCAGTGACGAGTCGTAGTTTCGGCCAAAATGCGCATTCTCGCGTATTTTGTAACCAAACTACTCTTGGGTATCAAAACCGTTTGTTTTGATACCAAAGCCTGTTTTCTAACTTAACTAAACATGTTTTAGCATGTTTAGCTCTTCACTTTTAGTTTAGTGCTTGTGCAGAGTCGTAAGTCAAGCGGACTAAACACCCGCTTAGACTTTCGAACTGGACCCGTTTGGTCGATCATTAGGATCCGACCAAACATGATTAGTGACCATAGTTGCATAGGGAATAACCTTCCGATGTTATACCTTATGGTCACTTAGGTTTAATTAGTTGTATGATAGGTAGTTTATATGCCTTAGGTAAATGACCAAAATGCCCTTTTCATGCATAATTGGTAATTAAGCATATGTAACATAAACTTTTGTCACGTAACTGATTATGCAACATATTTAAACATGTTTAGGCATATAAACTGATTATGCAACATATTTAAACATAGTTAGACGTCTCGAACGCGCATTTGCGCGAACGATGCGTTAAAGTAGCGTAAGCTACCTTAATGGGTCAAAAGCACTTAGGTTAGGTTCCGATTTAGAATGTAGGCTTTGTTAAACCATATCACATGAGTTCCAACACTCATTTGGTTTACAAGACCTCATTCTGTCCGATCTTCCGATTAAGGTGTCGATTGTTTGACTAGTGGTTCGACTACTAGGTGCTGCTTGATTTCTCTGGTTTACCTGAGTTTGTTGAAGTTCTATTGATTGAGGATACTTTGCACTTCATGTGAGTACATAGATCCCCTCTTTTACTGTTTTCAATTGTTTTGGGGTGATTCATATGTACAAAAATGATTTCAAGGTTTAAACGATGATTTAAAAAACGTTTAAAACGATTTATACTAAACTAATAACGATTTCAATAATGTGAACAAACTTGTTGGTTGTAGTTACATAACGAATGACATTCATTAATTTTGGCCGAACCGACCAGTATTAGGTTATGGTACCATAGGATCTGACAAATCCCGTTATCGACTACACCCATGGTTATGTGTGGGGGTTGTGGGTAACGACTGAATATGTGATTGTTAACTTACCCTTTGGAGGTTTGTTAATGCGAGAAGCAAGAAACGAGGTAGTCGAGTCACGAAGGTTTGAATGTTATTAGCGAGACGACCATAAATAGTTTTCACAATTAAAACGAGGATGATTTAAACGAGTTAACGATTTGGAAACGATTTGAACAAGTTAAACGAATTGGATAAACGATTGGTTTTTGGTTAAGTGTTTAGATAACGGGACGGGTGTAATGTGGTGAAAGCATGGTAGATACGCTGCTGGTACTTCTTATATATAAGTGTTTTCAACATATTACATACCGTGGCCTTATTTAGTTCACTTGGGTAAACAATTTTGAAACGATGTCACACAACGATGTTTTCTAAAAGATATGAACCATACGAGTTTTATTAATGAGTTTTTACGAGATGTTTTACAAATTGGTTTTCTAAAACAAATGTTTTTGGGTTAAGAATCATGGCTACGAGATTTTATGAATAATAACCAACTTGATTTGAGTTGGTTAGCTATGTTGCAATACACTTTTCAAAATGAGGTTTGTATTTTGACTCTTGTAGTCTAATAAAGTACTGCAACATGCAAACGAAGCCATGATTCCGACACTCTTATAAAACCTATGTACTCGCCAGCATTTCTTTGCTGACTTTGTTTTTACATATGATTCAGGTGTTGTTGCATGATTGATTTCTAGGATGCATGTGCCACATAGGATCTGGATGAGGCCTTAGTGACATTAATAACAATGATAGTCGATATGTACTTGTTTGTTTTATGTTAAGACAATGTTAAAGTTTAATAATATCAATAAAACGAAACTCTTTTTGTATCCATGGTTTTGAAATGATAATTCTGCCACGACACTCCCCGACGTTTCCGCCACGGTTTGTTGTTTTAACGTGGTCGGGGCGTGACACATGACTCATTGATTTGATTTATATAATACTTACAGAAGTTTTGTTTTATTTCAAAACAGTTATTATTAATCCTCGATTGGATTTCTAATAACATATTAACGAGTTTTTACGATGGTTTAAAACGAGATTACGATGTAAGGCATAAAATGACTTAGTAATAATCATATTGCCATATACAAACCTATTTGTCACGAGTTTTCACAAGTACGATTATGTATTGCAATACTAACTTTTTTGTCATTCTTTGGCTTCAAGATTTATTTTCGATTGACAACTCTCGTAGCTGTTAAAGTATTGCAATACCAAATGTTTTGCCATTTACTTGGCTAATAAAACCTATGTATTCGCCGGCATTTTTATGCTGACTATTTTTCACATATGTTTCAGGTTTTCAAGTATTCAAGCATGCAACGCATAGGACTGCATTCGGGCCTTAGACTTCTAAAACAAAAGAACAATTACATGTATTCTTTGTTTGTAAAACGATGTTAATGATATTGAAACAATTTAGTACCAGTAGTTGTGAGCAATTTGTAACATGACTCCCCGATATTTCCGCCGCGTGTTGTTGTATTACGCGATTGGGGTGTTACATAACTAAATGAAATGTATGGTGAATAATAATATTACTCAACCCCATAAGTAAAATTGTACAAAACAATGTATTTGAATAAATCATAGTTTAAATCAAAATTTATGTTTTGTAAAATAAATTCTTTATTGATACAAACATCTATGCGGTATTGTTAAAACGCATACATTCAAGCCTTGCGACTGTGGAGACAAACCTTTAAACAAATTGAAGATTTATCAAAAAATTATGTATATCGGATTCAGTCATTTCCTACTTCCAAACTGTCACACCCCCAAAAATCCACCTGCAGAATACCACCGCTTGGAGGCGGGACTGACCAGGATCCAGCCACCAATCATATTGAACAAGCATATAAGTAGTTATAAAATCCAACCAATACAATTGGTGTCCAAACAAAACATAGTTTAAATTGCAAGCGGAAGCATAACGTTTAAAACCAAAATATAAGTTTAATTGTTTCAAAGTTCAACATGGCACACAGCTGTCCATGTCCCACAACGACTCTCTTCCATGCAAGCTCCAGCTAAGTGCCTAATGTCCCGCAAAGCATGTAGTAACGAGTCAACAACAAGTTGAGTGAGTTCACAGTTGGGTGTTCGTTTTAAGTTGTTTAGAAAACTGTTTCCTTTATCTGGCATCCTGCCGTGGGGGTTACCGCATAGTTGAAAACGTGACTTGTTTATTCCCGGTTACTCTGGCAATCCAGCCGTGGGGGCTACCCCATGTTAGTTATCTGGCATTTCGGCCGTGGGGGCTACCCCATGTATACACTAGACTCGTTACCATATCGACTACTGACGTTAGTCATGTTTATGTGCCCTTAGCGTCGGTGTCTATCATCACCAACGTGCCATAGTCCATTAGTTCACGCCCGTCCTCTGCGGCACAGTGTGAGGTTTGTCAAACCTAAATAGCGCTATCTAACTAATGACCCGCTCGCCATTGGCCTGGCGATTAAGTCGATATAAAAAAGGAGGGACTTCGTGATAGAGTTTTGGTCTAGTACGAGTTATCTGTCCGTGAGGACGAGGAATTACATTCCTGAACCAATACTGTCCTACCCAAGAAAGGACGAGGAATCCACGTTCCTTAACCCCATTCCCAACCCCTGGGAATCCCATGCTTTGTAGAGGGTGTGAACTCACCTTGGTTTGCTCGGCAGATACACAGAAAGGTCAATCAAGTTGTAAGTGGTCAACTACGTCCTAACATAGATACCATTCATGTCAGGTTCATATCCTAGTAGTGCATGTATGTTCTACACGTATTGTACACAAGTAACAATCATGGCATATATGTCTAGCATGGCAGCTCAACAACAATTCGTAACAAGTTCCACAGTAACATTCACGTAACAACCAAAGTCCAAGGGTGCGGCCCAAACAGTTGGGCTCGTAATAGCATGCAGGTCCAAAGCAGTGTACAACATACACAATTAACAATACACAGAAAGTCCATATCTTCGGCCCACTAACTTAGGCCCGTAACTATGCAGGTCCAACAGAACATACATGATTAGGTGGTCTCGAGTCGAGACTATAGATCTCGAGTTATACCTACGAGTTCTCGAGTCGCAAACTGTGGAGGTCTCGAGTCATGCACGTTCTGGTCTCGAGTCGCAACCGGACTCGTAACCGTGGTTTCGAGTCACGCTGTTTTCATGCTGATGTGGTGTGGTCTCGAGTCGAGACCAGAGGTTCTCGACTCGCAACCTATGTTGTAACCGTGGTCGCGGGTTGTCCTGGGTTGGTCTCGAGTCGAGACGGGGTGTCTCGACCTGTTTGTCTGATTTGGGAATCCTTCTAGAACCCCAGTGTGACACCCCAAGAAAACCAGTAATTTTCGCAAACCTGCTCGGGGAGCCGCGATACGATACAGGTAAACAACGTCACACCACTAGCTTCCTCGGTAACCGCATGCTAAATTTCGGGACGAAATTTCTTTCAAGTTGGGGATAATGTGACAACTCGAATTTCCGACATTCTTTATTCGCATTTATTGCACGTTGACTTTGACTGTTTAGTTGTTTGACTCGTCTGATTTGTAACGGTACACTTCGTGTGATAATAAACGTATTGTGATTACATGATATTACGAAACGGCAGAACATGATGATTAGGGTTTCTGCATGTAACTGTTATTGACGTAACTGATGTTTTGACGAAACACCAGATGACGAAACACACTTGGTGAAACAGAAGTGTTTCGCCGAGACCCTGAATGACGAAACAGAAGGTGTTTCGTCAACATGTATTTCGCCGACTTGTGTTTCGCCGAATAGGTGATCTGTGCTGTAACTTGAGTTAATTCTGTTAAGTGTTAACTGGAATATTTAACAGCAGTTAAATATTCCAGTTAACACTTAACAGAATTAACTCAAGTTACAGCACAGATCACCTATTCGGCGAAACACAAGTCGGCGAAATACATGTTGACGAAACACCTTCTGTTTCGCCAAGTGTGTTTCGTCATCTGGTGTTTCGTCAAAACATCAGTTACGTCAATAACAGTTACATGCAGAAACCCTAATCATCATGTTCTGCCGTTTCGTAATATCATGTAATCACAATACGTTTATTATCACACGAAGTGTACCGTTACAAATCAGACAAGTCAAACAACTAAACAGTCAAAGTCAACGTGCAATAAATGCGAATAAAGAATGTTGGAAATTCGAGTTGTCACATTATCCCCAACTTGAAAGAAATTTCGTCCCGAAATTTAGCATGCGGTTACTGAGGAAGCTAGTGGTGTGACGTTGTTTACCTGTATCGTATCGCGGCTCCCCGAGCAGGTTTGCGAAAATTACTGGTTTTCTTGGGGTGTCACATCATCCCCCCGTTGATTTGGAATTTCGTCCCGAAATTCTGTAGTGGTAGCTTCAGCCTCAGTAGTGGTTGCATTGGTTCCGAATAACTGGGGATATTTGAGTTCTATTTGATCTTCACGCTCCCAGGTAAACTCTGGGCCGCGGCGGGAGTTCCAACGAACTCGTACAAGAGGGATTCTCGTGTTCTTGAGGACCTTAACATCCCGGTCCGTGATTTTAACAGGTTCCTCGACGAAGTGCAACCGCTCGTCGATAGTGAGTTCCTTTAAGGGAACTATGTGGGTCTCATCTGACGTACACTTCTTCAGATTCGACACGTGAAAGACGTTGTGAACTGCACTGAGTTCAGCTGGTAAGTTCAATCTGTAGGCCACCCTGCCTATCTTCTCAATAACTTCGAAAGGTCCGACGTATCGTGGATTGAGTTTGCCGCGTTTGCCAAAACGAACAACACCCTTCCAGGGTGAAACTTTGAGTAGCGCTCGATCCCCAACTTGGAATTCGAGTAGTTTTCTATCTTTATCGGCGTATGCTTTCTGACGGTCACGTGCTGCCGCCATGCGTTGTCGTATTTGTGCAATCTTTTCTGTAGTATCGACTACCATTTCTGGACCTGTGATTTGACTATTTCCCACCTCTGCCCAACAGAGAGGTGATCGGCATTTACGCCCGTACAATGCCTCGAATGGTGCAGCTTTAATGCTGGTGTGGTAGCTGTTGTTATACGAAAATTCCACCAGTGGCAGATGTTTTTCCCAACCATTGCCAAAGTCGATTACGCATGCCCGAAGCATGTCTTCTAGAGTTTGAATAGTGCGCTCAGACTGTCCATCCGTCTGAGGGTGATAGGCTGTGCTCATGTCTAAACGAGAACCAAAAGATTTGTGCATTGCTTGCCACAGTTCTGAAGTAAAACGTGCGTCGCGATCAGAGATAATAGAGATTGGCACCCCGTGCCTCGAAACCACTTCTTTTAAGTAGATGTCTGCTAAGGTAGATAACTCGTCTGTTTCTTTAATGGCCAGGAAGTGTGTAGACTTTGTGAGTCGATCCACGATCACCCAAATAGTATCGTTTCCGCGCTGAGATCTAGGTAAGCCAGTAACAAAATCCATGGAAATTTGTTCCCATTTCCATTGTGGTATCTCAGGTTGTTGGAGTGGACCTGACGGTTTCTGGTATTCTGCCTTGACTCTCGCACAAGTCAAGCATTTGCTAACGTATGTGACTATGTGGGCCTTCATGCTAGGCCACCAATATGTAGTTTTGATGTCGTGGTACATTTTGTCCGCACCTGGATGTACCGAGTAGCGAGACTTATGAGCTTCATCCATTACGAGCTCGCGTAGATTACCATAGAGTGGAACCCAGATGCGTCCTGTTACGTAATAAGCACCATCCTCCTTCTGTTCTAAGCGTTGCCTTGAGCCGCGTAGGGCTTCTGCCCTGACGTTTTCTGTTTTCAATGCTTCTACCTGAGCATCTCGTATCTAAGAAGGAAGACTAGACTGTATAGTGAGTTGTAAAGCTCGCACGCGCTTAGGCGCTGTGTCTTTTTGACTGAGGGTGTCAGCCACAACATTGGCTTTGTCTGGGTGGTACCTGATTGAACATTCATAGTCGTTTAGCAGTTCGACCCATCGTCGTTGTCGAATATTCAATTCTTTCTGCTTGAAAATATGTTCGAGACTCCTGTGATCAGTGTATATAGTGCACTTGGTACCGTACAGGAAATGTCGCCATATCTTGAGTGCAAAAACAACCGCTCCCAGCTCTAGGTCGTGTGTCGTGTAATTCCGTTCGTGAATCTTAAGTTGGCGCGAAGCATAAGCAATAACTTTATCCCTTTGCATCAATACACATCCAAGACCTTGGATAGATGCGTCGCAGTAGACTACAAAATCGTCCGTGCCTTCAGGCAGTGAGAGGATAGGTGCGCTACAGAGTCTATCCTTTAAGTGTTGAAACGCTGTTTCCTGTGCATTACCCCAACGGTAAACAACACCTTTCTGTGTCAGTAGTGTAAGTGGCTGAGCAATTTTTGAGAAGTCTTTGATGAACCTTCTGTAGTAACCCGCCAAACCCAAGAATTGGCGTATTTCTGTTGGTGTGCGAGGTGCAGGCCAGTTCTTGATCGAATCCACCTTGGATGGATCAACATGTATCCCATCCTTGGTTACTACGTGGCCTAAGAAGTGGACTTCACGAAGCCAGAAGTCGCATTTAGAAAATTTAGCGTATAGCTGTTACGTTCGTAGAAGTTCCAGTATGAGTCGTAAGTGCTGCTCATGTTTCCTCCTGACTCTTCGAATAGACCAGGATGTCGTCGATAAAAACAATGACGAACTTGTCGAGATAGGGTTTGCACACCCTGTTCATATGATCCATAAATACGGCAGGCTCGTTCGTTAGCCCGAATGGCATGACCATAAGCTCGTAGTGGCCGTAGCGAGTTCTAAATGCTGTTTTGGAGACGTCCTCATCCCGGACTCTCAGCTGGTGATATCCTGACCTTAAGTCTATTTTGGAGTAGTAGCTCGACCCTTGCAGCTGGTCGAATAAATCATCTATGCGCGGAAGAGGATAACGATTCTTGATCGTCACCTTGTTGAGTTCACGGTAGTCTATACACATCCTGAACGTACCGTCTTTCTTCTTTACGAATAGCACTGGAGCTCCCCAGGGCGAAGAGCTAGGTCGTATAAAACCCTTTTCCAAGAGTTCTTGTAGCTGCTTTGACAGTTCTTCTAATTCAGTTGGAGCTAAACGATAAGGTGCTCGAGCTATGGGTGCTGCTCCTGGAGCGAGCTCGATCTGAAATTCGACTTGACGATGAGGCGGTAACCCCGGTAATTCCTCAGGGAACACTTGAGGAAAGTCACGTACTACAGGAATATCTTCAATCTTTTTCTCTTTCTTCGAGGTATCTGTAACGAGTGCTAATATAGCAGTGTGCCCCTTACGTAAACACTTCTGAGCCTTCAAGAAAGAAATGATGCCACTCACGACACCACTCTTGTCGCCCTGAACTTCGAGAGGTTCTCCACCAGAACGTGGGATACGAATGATCTTTTCCTTGCATAGGATCTCTGCTTGTTGTTGGGATAACCAATCCATACTAATGACGATGTCGACACTATCGCAACGCTGGGGTCATTCCTAGTATCACCCTGACTAATCACGAACACTCGACCCCTGGCACCATTGCCGTCGTTATTACCCCCGTTGTTGTCTTCCCTGGTTCCCGTTTCCTTGGTTGCGGTTCTGGTTCTGGTTTAACCGTGGGCAGTGTCTCTTAAAGAGACCTTCAGCACCACCCTGATAACATCCCTTGTTACCCTGCTGTTGCTGCTGATTCTGAAGATCTTGTGTCTGTTGTTGTTGGTTCTGGCTTGTAGGACGTGAGTTTCTACCATCTTTGGCTCCATGACCAAGCTTGTCGCATCATTGACAATGGTTTCGGTTGCACTGCCCGCTGTGGTGCGAGTTACATCGTTTGCACTTAGGGTAGCAGAAGTAGTGGAAGTAGTAGTGGTAGTAGTATCGCTGATACGTTGAGGCAGCTTGTTCTGTCCCACTGCCTGGTCCGTGAGACGATGAGCAAGATGAGTAACATCTTGAATAGTAGCAAGATTAGCAGTCATCACATGACTTTAAATTTCTGGTACTAAGCCCTTGAGGTACAACTCAATGCTCTTGATGGGAGGATCCACCATAGTTGGGCACAAAATTGCCAGTTTGTTGGATCGTTTCATGTACGCTTCTATCTCTGACCCCGTCATCTTCATGTTAAAGGACTCCACTTCCAACTTGTGGATGGCATCATAACTACTGTATTCACGTTTGATAGGTTCCTTAAAATCATTCCATGGGGTGGCATTAGCAGCCGCCCGCTCCAACATCATAACTTGCGCGTTCCACCAAGTTTGCGCAGTGCCTTCGAGAATATCAGTGGCATATTTCACCTTACGAGCCTCAGGTCATTCGCACATTTGAAGGCCGATTCGAGTTCCTCGAACTAATGGAGGAGTCCAACAGCTCCTTTAGTGTCGCTGAAAGTAGTAGGACGACAGTCCATAAAAGTCTTGTATGTGCATACAGGTGGCTGAGCGTGTTGACTTGTCGTGTGCGTAAGAGCAGTCAAAATTAAGCACAAGTGTTGAGTTACGAGAGTAGGATCTAAAGATCCTAGAGTATGTGGTGATGGCAGGCTACACCTCCTGCCTGGGCAGCTGCGAGTGCTGCAGTAACTTGTTCAGTGATCGAAGCCGCCAACTGGGCTTGAGTTAGGTTAACGCGTCCACTCATGATCTTGACATCAAGGAGGACATGTGTAAGAGAGGTTCGCGAATAGTGCGAAGAGAGTGAGCACACAAGTATTCTCAAGCAATAACGTATAGTAGGTTCTGTAATCTGAGCATACCACGAGCAAAGTTCTATGTAATTCTAGCAAGTAGGTAAAGTAACATGAATAGTAGTACCTATGATGTTGAGCCTTGCACGTGGAGCGAAGCGTCGTTGTGGATCGTTGAGAGCACTGTTCTGGTTATAGTCTGGTTTTAACAAAATCGTTTTCCCTTTATTAAAACCGAGTTCTCTATAACCAATGGCTCTGATACCAATCTGTCACACCCCCAAAATCCACACGCGGAGTATCACCGCTTGGAGGCGTGACTGACCAGGATCAAGCCACCAATCATATTGAACATATAAGTAAATACCAAAAATCATTCATCAATACGAAAGGTGTTTTCAAAACCAAACATCAACAAGTGTGTAGCGGAAGCATAAGTATGTAAACCCAATGTAAATCGTAAATTCAAACGTTTAGATAATTAACATGGCATCATCGATCCATGTCCCACAACGACCTGCTCCTCCCTGTGCAAGCTCCATATGTACCTAAGGTCCTGCAAGGCATGCAAGAGAGAGTCAATAACTAGTTGAGCGAGTTCACAGTTAATAGTTCAGTAATAGTATAGCGTGAGTAGTAGTATGTTCGTTCGTTACAATGTATCGTATTAGTTCCCATCGCGGCCTTCCAGGCAGGTGTGCGAAGATATTGGGGAATGTTTTTCCCAAGTATTCTAGACTAGGTTTATTTGTATCGCGGCCTCTCCAGGCAGGTGTGCGAAGATTTGTAAATTTAGTTCGCGGCCTTTCTAAGGCAGGTGTGCGAAGTCAGTCATAATATCGCGGCCAACCCTTGGCAGGTGTGCGAAGATCAGTTCAATAAGTGTTACTAGTCTAGTCGTATCCTATCGTTAGGTTCTACCGTCTGAGTATACACAATAATTCATCAAATCCCATTCCCACCCGGGAACCCCATGCCTTGGCTGTATGAACTCACCTTGGTTTGCTCGGTATGCTAAGTATGTGCTCAAAGTAAATCAATCACGTCCTAGAGTATGCACGTATAGAATAATCAGTTAGTGTTCAAGTTGTTCACGTATAAACATGTAACACGTAATCCCAATCATATCAGTCATGTTTAACATTTAACAGCAGTTAAATATTCCAGTTAACACTTAACAGAATTAACTCAAGTTACAGCACAGATCACCTATTCGGCGAAACACAAGTCGGCGAAATACATGTTGACGAAACACCTTCTGTTTCGTCATTCAGGGTCTCGGCGAAACACTTCTGTTTCGCCAAGTGTGTTTCTTCATCTGGTGTTTCGTCAAAACATCAGTTACGTCAATAACAGTTACATACAGAAACCCTAATCATCATGTTCTGCCGTTTTGTAATATCATGTAATCACAATACGTTTATTATCACACGAAGTGTACCGTTACAAATCAGACGAGTCAAACAACTAAACAGTCAAAGTCAACGTGCAATAAATGCGAATAAAGAATGTCGGAAATTCGAGTTGTCACATTTTGAACCAATACTGTCCTACCCAAGAATAAATGCGAATAAAGAATTACATTCCTGAACCAATACTGTCCTACCCAAGAAAGGACGAGGAATCCACGTTCCTTAACCCCATTCCCAACCCCTGGGAATCCCATGCTTTGTAGAGGGTGTGAACTCACCTTGGTTTGCTCGGCAGATACACAGAAAGGTCAATCAAGTTGTAAGTGGTCAACTACGTCCTAACATAGATACCATTCATGTCAGGTTCATATCCTAGTAGTGCATGTATGTTCTACACGTATTGTACACAAGTAACAATCATGGCATATATGTCTAGCATGGCAGCTCAACAACAATTCGTAACAAGTTCCACAGTAACATTCACGTAACAACCAAAGTCCAAGGGTGCGGCCCAAACAGTTGGGCTCGTAATAGCATGCAGGTCCAAAGCAGTGTACAACATACACAATTAACAATACACAGAAAGTCCATATCTTCGGCCCACTAACTTAGGCCCGTAACTATGCAGGTCCAACAGAACATACATGATTAGGTGGTCTCGAGTCGAGACTATAGATCTCGAGTTATACCTACGAGTTCTCGAGTCGCAAACTGTGGAGGTCTCGAGTCATGCACGTTCTGGTCTCGAGTCGCAACCGGACTCGTAACCGTGGTTTCGAGTCACGCTGTTTTCATGCTGATGTGGTGTGGTCTCGAGTCGAGACCAGAGGTTCTCGACTCGCAACCTATGTTGTAACCGTGGTCGCGGGTTGTCCTGGGTTGGTCTCGAGTCGAGACGGGGTGTCTCGACCTGTTTGTCTGATTTGGGAATCCTTCTAGAACCCCAGTGTACTAGCCAATAGAATTCTCATTTCATGATATTATGTACTATCCAATGATAATGCACAAACATGTTTTGTTGTCTACTACTCAAATAAAATGGATCAAAACACATAATTCAAATCTTCATATCATGTTCATATTGCATTCAAATAGTTCATGTCTTTTAGGGTTTTCATCATATTTAAAACACATAAAATAAACAAATTATCCAAACATGCCGTTCATAGTTTAGTGCATCATCATCCGATTTTTCAACAACATGCTTACCTACACTATTCATTTCTACACAACTTAATTGTCAAGTTAGCATGATCATCACTAAATCATCCCAATCTTCCTAACCACCTAAGGGTGTGCGTTTCATACAAGGACATGTGCATCATTCAATAAATAAACATCATTTAACAACAAATAACCATCTTCTATCACCCAACACCTTCATCATAGATTAAACAACAATCTTAATATTGACAAGCAACCACACATTATCATACAACCTCATCACACATCATCAATCCGAAATAGAAGCACATAGCTTGAATCACTAACCGGTTGTGAAAAAGGCACCGAGATAGTAAAGAAGATAAATAAGATGGAGTGTCCGAGTGTTGATGATGAGCTTGACCGAGTCTCCTTGTTGATGCCGATTTGATCCGAGAGAGGAGAGGGGAGGTGATGTTTGATCTTTAGGGTTTAAGGTTTTCTAGAGAGAGAGAGTGTAGGGGAGTGTGTGTGTGAGAATGAGTGTAGGTTTTGGGTTTTGTACAAGGTGGTGCACTCTAAGTGGGCTTTCGGGTGGACTAAGGAGGTGAATGGCCTAACCGGCCCAACTGCCACACTGTTCACTCGAGACCGTATGGTCTCGAGTCGAGTCTTTGTGTCTCGGTTCCGGTTCACTACATACGCACTAGTATAAACTATACCTTATACGTACACATTGATAACACATAGCACATCAAGGTAATCATGAACTTTTATTTACTAATATATAAACACATAACGTTCATCCATGTTATACATCGAAATACAAGAAAGGGTTTTAAATTACGAGTTGTCACATTATCCCCAAGTTGAAAGAAATTTCGTCCCGAAATTTGGTAAGCACTCACTGAGGAAGCTAGTTAAGTTGTATAGTTTTCCCGGTTTTCCTGGGGTGTCACATCCACCCCCCGTTGATCTGGAATTTCGTCCCGAAATTCCGTAGCTTTAGCCTCAGTAGTGGTTGTACCGTTTGCGAATAGTTAGGGATACTTTTGTTTCATCCGATCTTCGCGTTCCCAGGTGAACTCTGGGCCGCGACGGGAGTTCCAACGAACTCGAACGAGAGGTATTCTAGTGTTCTTGAGGACCTTGACATCCCGGTCCGTGATTTCAACTGGTTCCTCGGCGAATCGTAACTGTTCGTCGATAGTGAGTTCCTTCAGAGGAACTATGTGGGTCTCATCTGACAGACACTTCTTCAGATTCGACACGTGGAAAACGTTGTGAACTGTACTGAGTTCTGCTGGTAAGTTCAGTCTGTAGGCCACCCTGCCTATTTTCTCGATGATTTCAAAAGGTCCGACGTACCGTGGGTTGAGTTTGCCTCGTTTACCAAAACGAACCACACCCTTCCAAGGTGAAACTTGAGTAGTACCCGCTCCCCAACCTGGAGCTCAAGTGGTTTCCTGCCCTTATCGGCGTAGACTTTCTGACGGTCACGAGCTGCCGCCATGCGTTTTCGTATCTGAGCAATTTGTTCGGTTGTGTCTACCACATGTTCTGGACCAGTGATCTGACTATCTCCCACCTCTGCCCAACAAAGAGGTGACCGGCATTTACGTCCGTACAATGTCTCAAACGGAGCAGCTTTAATGCTCGTGTGGTAACTGTTATTGTACGAGAATTCCACGAGTGGCAGATGCTTTTCCCAGCTGTTGCCAAAGTCGATTACACACGCACGAAGCATGTCTTCTAAGGTTTGGATAGTGCGCTCAGACTGTCCGTCCGTCTGAGGGTGATACGCTGTGCTCATGTCTAACCGCGAGCCAAAGGATTTGTGCATTGCTTGCCACAGTTCTGAAGTGAAACGTGCATCTCGATCCGAGATGATAGAGGTGGGCACCCCGTGCCTCGAAACTACTTCCTTGAGGTATACGTCTGCTAGAGTGGAGAACTTATCCGTTTCCTTGATAGCCAAGAAGTGTGCGGACTTTGTGAGTCGATCCACGATCACCCAAATAGTATCGTTTCCGCGCTGAGATCTAGGCAGGCCAGTAACGAAATCCATGGAAATTTGCTCCCATTTCCATTGCGGTATCTCTGGTTGTTGGAGTAGGCCTGAGGGTTTCTGGTATTCAGACTTGACTCTCGCACAAGTCAAACACCTGCTGACGTAAGTTGCTATGTGGGCCTTCATGCTAGGCCACCAAGACGTAGCTTTGATATCGTGGTACATCTTATCTGAACCAGGATGTACTGAGTAGCGAGACTTGTGTGCTTCATCCATCACAAGCTCTCATAAGTTGCCATAGAGTGGGACCCAAATGCGTCCCGTGACGTAGTAGGCACCGTCTTCCTTCTGTTCTAAGCGTTGCCTTGAGCCGCGTAGGGCTTCAGCCCTGACGTTTTCTGGTTTCAATGCTTCTACCTGAGCGTCTCGTATTTGGGAAGGAAGGCTAGAATGTATAGTGAGCTGCAAAGCTCGTACGCGCTTGGGGGCAGTGTCCTTCCGACTAAGGGCATCAGCCGCAACATTGGCCTTGCCAGGATGGTACTTGATTGCACATTCGTAATCGTTTAATAACTCGACCCATCGTTGTTGGCGCATGTTTAGTTCCTTCTGTTTAAAGATATGTTCGAGACTCCTGTGATCGGTGTAAATGGTGCACCTAGTACCGTACAGGTAATGTCTCCATATCTTAAGTGCGAAAACAACAGCTCCCAGCTCTAAATCGTGTGTAGTGTAGTTCTTCTCGTGAACTTTGAGTTGGCGTGAGGCGTAGGCTATAACTTTATCTCGTTGCATTAATACACAACCAAGACCTTGAATTGATGCGTCACAGTAAACCACAAAATCATCTGTGCCCTCTGGCAATGAAAGGATAGGTGCACTGCAAAGTCTATCCTTTAAATGCTGAAATGCTAATTCATGTGCGTTTCCCCAGTGATAAACAACGCCTTTCTGCGTTAGCGAGGTGAGAGGCTGTGCAATCTTGGAAAAATCCTTAATGAACCTCCTGTAATAGCCTACCAAACCCAAGAGTTGGCGAATTTCCGTTGGTGTACGAGGTGCAGGCCAGTTCTTAATCGAGTCTACCTTGGATGGATCAACGTGAATCCCATCCTTGTTCACCACATGGCCCAAGAAATGGACTTCTCGAAGCCAGAAGTCGCATTTCGAGAACTTTGCGTAAAGCTGTTTTGTTCGGAGGAGTTCCAGAATAAGTCGTAGATGCTGCTCGTGTTCCTCCTGACTCTTAGAATAGATCAGGATGTCGTCGATGAGGACTATAACGAACTTGTCCAGGTAAGGCTTGCACACTCGATTCATCAAGTCCATGACAATCGCAGGTGCGTTTGTCAGCCCAAAAGGCATGACCAAAAACTCATAGTGTCTAAAAGCTGTCTTGGAGACGTCCTCCTCTCGGACTCTCAGCTGGTGATAGCCCGATCTCAAATCAATCTTTGAATAGTAGCTCGACCCTTGCAGCTGGTCGAACAAGTCGTCAATACGCGTTAGAGGATAACGATTCTTCACCGTCACCTTGTTGAGTTCCCGGTAGTCGATGCACATTCTGAAGGTACCGTCTTTCTTCTTTACAAACAGAACTGGAGCTCCCCAGGGCGATGAGCTAGGACGAATAAAACCCTTATCCAAGAGTTCTTGCAGTTGCGTAGAGAGTTCTTCCAACTCTGATGGGGCTAAACGATAAGGTGCACGTGCTATAGGCGCAGCTCCAGGAGCTAGTTTAATCTAAAACTCGACCTGGCGATGAGGCGGAAGACCAGGTAATTCCTCAGGAAATACCTCAGGATAGTCGCGTATGATTGGAAAGTCTTCTATCTTCTTCTCTTTCTCCGAGGTGTCAGTAACGAGCGCCAAAATGGCAGTGTGGCCCTTTCGTAAGCACTTCTGGGCCTTAAGGAAAGAGATGATGTCCTCAACAGCACCCTTCCTGTCGCCACGAATCATGAGAGGTTCACCACCGGAACTAGGAATACGAACAATCTTCTCGTTGCAAAGAATCTCTGCTCGGTGTTGGGATAACCAATCCATCCCAATGACAACGTCAAAACTACCCAAGATGATAGGAATAAGGTCGATAGGGAAGGTCTGATTAGCGAGAATAAGTTTACAACCCTTGACTACGTGTGTGGCCTCTAAACCCTTACCATTTGCTAGCTCTACAGTGTGCTTGTTGTTCAAGGGTGTTGGAATACGCTTAAGCATTCGACTAACTTCTAGTGGCACGTAGCTAGTATCGGCACCCGAATCAAGTAAAACTGTAACATAAAAGTCGTCGAGAAGGAACTTACCCGTCACAACATTGGGGTCATTCCTTGCTTCACCTTGACCACGCACGAACACCCGCCCCCGGGCCCCATTGTTGTTGTTGTTCCTATCGTTACCATTCCCCCGATCATTGTTGTGGTTGTTGCGTTTCTGCCTCATCTGCGGACAGTTCCTCTTAAGATGGCCTTCAGCCCCACAACAGAAACACCCCTTTTTGCTACCCAGCTGCTGCTGCTGGTTTCGGTTTGCAGGATATGGGCTCCTGCAATCTCTCGCCACATGTCCCGTCTTCATGCACCGATGGCAACATGATTCCGCACATGACCCGGTGTAGTGTTGATGGCAATTTTGGCATTTCGGCTTATTCCCAAGGTATCCCCCTTGATTGTGGTAGTTCAGCCCCTGCTGTACGAGTTTCCCGTGCGGGTCCTGTTGTATAGAGCCACGACCTTCACTCTGGTGATCACCCCAAATATGCTTGGCGTGAATAAGAGCATTTGCATTGGAAGGGTTACGCTTGGGTAACTTGCCCTCTTCCACTGCCTGATTAGTGAGCTGGTGCGCCAAACGAACGACTTGTTGGATTGTGGAAAAGTTGGCCGCAATTACGGACCCTTGGATTTCTGGGGCTAAGCCTCTGAGGTATAGCTCGATTCGTCTAGAAATAGGTTGTGACAAGTTAGGACATAGGGCAGCCAAGTCGTTGGATCTTTTTGTGTACGCTTCGATCTCTGCTCCTTCCATCTTCAAACCAAAGTACTCTATTTCAAGTTTTAGGATGTCGTCTGGGTGACAGAATTCTTCCTTGATCAAATCCTTGAAATCGCTCCAGGGGGTGGCATTCGCATCTGCTAATCCGAGCATCTGAACTTGTGTGTTCCACCAAGAATACGCTTTCCCTCGCAAGGTACCAGCAGCGTACTCTACTCGTTTACTGGTAGGGCTTTCACTCTCTTCGAATGCGGATTCGATCCTGCGAATCCAGTGTAGGAGACCTATCGCTCCTTCGGTGCCACTAAAGGTACTAGGTCGACAGTCAACAAAAGTTTTAAAGGTGCCCACAGGTGGCTGAGTATGTTGACCTGTTGTGGGTGAAGGAAAGGACAGAGTTTAACACAAAGGTTGGTTCACGAGGGTAGGATCTAAAGATCCTAGAATGAGTTTGGACTGCAGGATATACCTCCTGCGTGTGCAGCTGCAAGTGCCGCAGCAACTCGTTCGTTAATCAGAGCCGTCAACTGGGCTTGTGTCATGTTAACGCGTCCAGACATGATCTTCATATCAAGAGGAACGTGAGTAAGAGAGGTTCGCGAAAGTGCGATAGAAGAAGAGAGTAAGCACACACGTGTTCAAGCAACAGTAGTTATACTAACCAAGCATACCATGAGCAATGTACTATGTAACTAACAAGTAGGCAATATATACATAGATCATATCACCTAGAATGTCGAGCCTTGCATGTGGAGTGAAGCGTCGTTGTGGATCGTAGAGCACTGTACAGGTTATAGTCTGATTTTAATAAAACTTTTCCCTTATTAAAACCAAGTTCACTATAACCAATGGCTCTGATACCAATCTGTCACACCCCCAAAAATCCACCTGCGTAATACCACCGCTTAGAGGCGGGACTGACCAGGATCCAGCCACCAATCATATTGAACAAGCATATAAGTAGTTATAAAATCCAACCAATACAATTGGTGTCCAAACAAAACATAGTTTAAATTGCAAGCGGAAGCATAACGTTTAAAACCAAAATATAAGTTTAATTGTTTCAAAGTTCAACATGGCACACAGCTGTCCATATCCCACAACGACTCTCTTCCATGCAAGCTCCAGCTAAGTGCCTAATGTCCTGCAAAGCATGTAGTAACGAGTCAACAACAAGTTGAGTTAGTTCACAGTTGGGTGTTCGTTTTAAGTTGTTTAGAAAACTGTTTCCTTTATCTGGCATCCTACCGTGGGGGTTACCCCATAGTTGAAAACGTGACTTGTTTATTCCCGGTTACTCTGGCAATCCAGCCGTGGGGGCTACCCCATGTTAGTTATCTGGCATTTCGGCCGTGGGGGCTACCCCATGTATACACTAGACTCGTTACCATATCGACTACTGACGTTAGTCATGTTTATGTGCCCTTAGCGTCGGTGTCTATCATCACCAACGTGCCATAGTACATTAGTTCACGCCCGTCCTCTGCGGCACGGTGTGAGGTTTGTCAAACCTAAATAGCGCTATCTAACTAATGACCCGCTCGCCATTGGCCCGACGATTAAGTCGATATAAAAAAGGAGGGACTTCGTGATAGAGTTTTGGTCTAGTACGAGTTATCTGTCCGTAAGGACGAGGAATTACATTCCTGAACCAATACTGTCCTACCCAAGAAAGGACGAGGAATCCACGTTCCTTAACCCCATTCCCAACCCCTGGGAATCCCATGCTTTGTAGAGGGTGTGAACTCACCTTGGTTTGCACGGCAGATACACACAAAGGTCAATCAAGTTGTAAGTGGTCAACTACGTCCTAACATAGATACCATTCATGTCTGGTTCATATCCAAGTAGTGCACGTATGTTCTACACGTATTGTACACAAGTAACAATCATGGCATATATGTCTAGCATGGCAGCTCAACAACAGTTCGTAACAAGTTCCACAGTAACATTCACGTAACAACCAAAGTCCAAGGGTGCGGCCCAAACAGTTGGGCTCGTAATAGCATGCAGGTCCAAAGCAGTGTACGACATACACAATTAACAATACACAGAAAGTCCATACCTTCGGCCCACTAACTTAGGCCCGTAACTATGCAGGTCCAACAGAACATACATGATTAGGTGGTCTCGAGTCGAGACTATACATCTCGAGTTATACCTACGAGTTCTCGAGTCGCAAACTGTGGAGGTCTCGAGTCATGCACGTTCTGGTCTCGAGTCGCAACCGGACTCGTAACCGTGGTTTCGAGTCACGCTGTTTTCATGCTGATGTGGTGTGGTCTCGAGTCGAGACCAGAGGTTCTCGACTTGCAACCTATGTTGTAACCGTGGTCTCGGGTTGTCCTGGGTTGGTCTCGAGTCGAGACGGGGTGTCTCGACCTGTTTGTCTGATTTGGGAATCCTTCTAGAACCCCAGTGTACTAGCCAATAGAATTCTCATTTCATGATATTATGTACTATCCAATGATAATGCACAAACATGTTTTGTTGTCTACTACTCAAATAAAATGGATCAAAACACATAATTCAAATCTTCATATCATGTTCATATTGCATTCAAATAGTTCATGTCTTTTAGGGTTTTCATCATATTTAAAACACATAAAATAAACAAATTATCCAAACATGCCGTTCATAGTTTAGTGCATCATCATCCGATTTTTCAACAACATGCTTACCTACACTATTCATTTCTACACAACTTAATTGTCAAGTTAGCATGATCATCACTAAATCATCCCAATCTTCCTAACCACCTAAGGGTGTGCGTGTCATACAAGGACATGTGCATCATTCAATAAATAAACATCATTTAACAACAAATAACCATCTTCTATCACCCAACACCTTCATCATAGATTAAACAACAATCTTAATATTGACAAGCAACCACACATTATCATACAACCTCATCACACATCATCAATCCGAAATAGAAGCACATAGCTTGAATCACTAACCGGTTGTGAAAAAGGCACCGAGATAGTAAAGAAGATAAATAAGATGGAGTGTCCGAGTGTTGATGATGAGCTTGACCGAGTCTCCTTGTTGATGCCGATTTGATCCGAGAGAGGAGAGGGGAGGTGATGTTTGATCTTTAGGGTTTAAGGTTTTCTAGAGAGAGAGTGTAGGGGAGTGTGTGTGTGAGAATGAGTGTAGGTTTTGGGTTTTGTACAAGGTGGTGCACTCTAAGTGGGCTTTCGGGTGAGCTAAGGAGGTGCATGGCCTAACCGGCCCAACTGCCACACTGTTCACTCGAGACCGTATGGTCTCGAGTCGAGTCTTTGTGTCTCGGTTCCGGTTCACTACATACGCACTAGTATAAACAATACCTTATACGTACACATTGATAACACATAGCACATCAAGGTAATCACAGACTTTTATTTACTAATATATAAACACATAACGTTCATCCATGTTATACATCGAAATACAAGAAAGGGTTTTAAATTACGAGTTGTCACACAAACAAACCTAGGAAGCCAGAAACGGGAGTTGTCAATTCCTATGGTACCACTACTTACTACCAAGCGGCTTGATCAATGTTAATGAACGTACTTTTGTCCCGTTAAACAAACCAAATGTCATACCAAATGTAAGCATGTTTATGTGAAAACAATGTACTACGTATGCTAAATGAACATACATAGCATGAATGTGATGTAAATCAATGTGTATATATGCTGAAATAAACATATAAAACAAATGTGTTTATGAAATCAATGTACTACATGAACATAGCAAGCATATGTTATAAAAGCATGAAAAACACGAGAGTAACAAGTAGGCACATGTGTTTCACCCCAAAATATTTGAAAACAGTAAAAGAGGGGACTATGTACTCACTTGGTAATGCTAAATGATCTTGAAACAACAATCAAACAAAGCTAGGAGGATCACGGAATCAATCGGCACCTAATATAGGTAACTATGTTAATAAACCGGTCCTAAATCGGAAGATCAGATAGAATGAGGTTTCGTAAACCTAATGAGTATAGGAACTCATGTAATATGGTTTAACAAAGCCTACATTCTAAATCAGAACCTATCCTAAGGGCTGACGACCCATTAGGACCCGTTTAGGTAGCTTACGCTACTTTAACGCGTCGTTCATGTAAAGCGCGTTCGGACTGCCTAACTAGTCCTATGACAAGTATTATATGCCTTAACATGTCTAATAATGTTGCCTAATCAGTTTAGATGTCAAAATTTAGGTTACATATGCTTAAAATGAAATTATGCGCAAAAAGGGCATTTTTGTCATTTTCCTAAGGCATATAAACTACCTATCATACAACTAACTAAACGAAGTGACCATAAGGTATAACCTCGGAAGGTTATTCCCTATACAACTATGGTCACAAAATATGTTTGGTCGGATCCTAATGATCGACCAAACGGGTCGGGTTCGAAAGTCTAAGCGGTTGTTTAGACCGCTTATCTTACGACCCTATATAAGCACTAAACTAAAAGTGATGAGTTAAACATGTTAAAACATGTTTAACTAAGTTAGAAAACAAGTTTGATATCAAAACAAAGGGTTTTGGTACCCAAGAATAGTTTGGTTGCAAAATACGCATAAATACGCATTTTGACCGAAACTATGACTCGTCACTACGCCTAATCAACGTGGTAATCAGTAGGTATAGTCATAAGGGACTATGACCATCGTGATTACGCTCACGTTACAAAGTTCAAACGAACTTTGTGTTGACCAAATCGAGGTCAAAGCAGAAAGTCAAACACTGTTTGACTTTCATGCTTGAAAAGCAATAACAAGCATGAAAGAAACTTACAAAGGGTCCAAGCTAGGAAGATTTGAACTCAAAATTTCTCAGGTATGAAGCTTCACAAGGAGAGCTTCAACTTAGAGAAGGATTTGAGAGCAAATGTGTGGAAGATGAAGTGAAAACAAGTGGGTTTATATAGATTTTCCACAACCTTTAGGATCGTTCCTCGATAATTGAGCTTCGATCTGGACCGTACATGTAAGGCACATTGTTTTGGAATACTAGGGGTGCCCAAAACCATCACACGGTATTGAGAAAGTTACATTAAGGCCCCTGAAAATCAACCTAGTTGTCAAAAATGCATTTTATGTCCAGATGAGGCAGTGGTGTGGCACCACAGCAACACCACATAATGGTGGCGCGACGCCACCACATACCCAGTTCCAGAAAGTTTGCTAAAATGGCAGAAATGGTCCCTGCAACACTTTTAAGCCATTTTTGATGCGTTTAAACCCCGTTAACCTATTTTCAAGGCTCAATAATGAAGTTTAAGTAGAGGTAACATGAAATATTCTTAAAAACATCTCGTATGTCAGTTCGTTTGGTTGTACGATTGCGTTATTCGATTAATTACGATGAAAACTCGAACGGACGCAAAAACGATCCAAATTAAGCGACGATTGGTATTTTTGCATTCCAATCATTAAAATAAGATATTCTAATGATTACATAAATTTTTGGATGTTCGGATATGTTTAGAACGTAAGATATGCGTGAAAATGCAAACTTATGCACTTTTTGACTCTTTTAGTCCCTGTTTGACCAATAAGTATATTTTAGCATACCGAACCCTTCAAAGCCTATTTCTAAGCTATGTAAAGGATATTTAGGGTATGTTTAGCTTATGATCAAGTTCCAGAATGTTCGTTACTATACGAATCGGTATACTTTCGTAGTTTGTCAAAAATAATCCCTGTAAGCGAATAAAATTGATTTTGCCATACCAAACCCTTCAAAACTTATTTCTAAGTTATGTAAAGGCTATTTAAGGTATGTTAAACATATGTTGATGTTCTGGAGTGTTTTTCACGTTAAACTGATTACGTTTACGCATCAGTTTGCGTATAACTTTCTAGAAAGCGATATAGAGTTCGAAATCGAACAAAAACCAAAACGTGCAAAATGTCAAACATAATTAAAAAAATATTGGGATCAAATCACATTGTTTTATTGATAATTGAACTATTCAGAGTTTATACAATGATTACAAGAACAGTTGTTACAGTCTCCCCTACTTTAGGAAATTTCGTCCCGAAATTTATTTAGACGAAACTTGTGAGAACAGATGTGGATATTTTGCCTTTATTTGATCTTCACGTTCCCAAGTAAAATCTAGTCCACGTTTAGATTCCCAGCGAACTTTGACAAGTGGAATGCGCTTGCGTTTGAGCCATTTGACTTCAAGTTCCATGATTTCCACTGGCTTTTCAGCAAAATGCATCGTGTCATCAACACAAATTTCGTCAAGTGGTATGTGGAGGTTCTCATCAGCTAGACACTTTTTGAGATTGGACACGTGGAAGGTTGGATGAACGTTTCCAAGTTCAGGAGGTAACTCAAGTCTGTAGGCTACCTTTCCGATTCTTTCGACGATCTTGATTGGTCCAACATATCTAGGTGAAAGTTTTCCTGTCTTTCCAAATCTGATCACACCTTTCCAAGGTGAAACCTTGAGTAGAACGCGATCACTGACTTGAAATTCCAAGGGCTTGCGTCGTCGATCTGCGTGACTCTTTTGACGGCTTCTAGCTGTCTGAAGGTTGTCGCGAATTTTCTTAACCTTGTCTGTTGTCTCTAGAATGAGGTCAGGTCCAGTAAGCAAAGCCTCACCGATCTCATTCCAGCAGACTGGTGAACGGCATTTTCGACCGTAAAGAGCCTCAAAAGGAGCCATGTTGATGCTGGAGTGATAACTATTGTTGTAGGAGAATTCAATCAAAGGAAGATACGAATCCCTACTACCACCAAAATCGATCACACAAGCTCTAAGCATATCCTCCAGTGTCTGGATTGTTCTTTCAGATTGACCATCTGATTGCGGATGATAAGCTGTGCTCAAATTAAGTTGGGTTCCCATAGCAGATTGCATGGTTCTCCAAAAACAAGATGAGAATCAAGCATCTCTGTCAGATATAATGTTCAAAGGAATGCCATGACAGGATACAATCTCATCCACATAGATTTAGCCAGCTTGTCGGCAGATAGATCCTCACGGATCGGCAAGAAATGAGCTGATTTGGTAAGACGATCAACAACTACCCAGATGGCATCATGACATCTCTTAGTGCGTGGAAGCTTGGTAATAAGATCCATATCAATGTTTTCCCATTTCCAAACTGGAATATCTTGTTATTCCAATAAGCCAGAGGGATGTTGATGTTCAACCTTAACCTTGAGACAAGTAAGGCATTTGGATACGTATAAGGCAATGTCTTTCTTCATACCAGGCCACCAATACTGGGTTCTAAGATCCTTATACATTTTGTCTACAACATGATGAATAGAATAACGAGACTATGAGCTTCATCCATTAGCAAGGTGCGGAGATTATCTTGACTTGGGATCCACAAACGGTCCATGAAGTAATACAATCCATTGTCTTTCAGTTCAAGATCAGGCTTAATGTGATATGGTAATTCTTTACCCATCAAGTCTTGTGAAACACAAGTATGCTGAGCCTGAGAAATGCGGGTTTGAATATCAGATCGAACCTTGACACAGTGAATCTTGACACGTTCTTTACGACTCAAAGCGTCAGCCATGACATTCGCCTTACCAGGATGGTAGCGAATCTCGCAGTCATAGTCGCTTAAAAGTTCGACCCAACGTCGTTGCCTCATGTTAAGTTCTTTCTGATTAAAGATATGCTGAAGACTTTTGTGGTCAGTGAAAACCACACATTTTGTACCATACAGATAGTGTCTCCAGATTTTGAGAGCGAATACAACTGCACCTAACTCAAGATCATGAGTCATGTAGTTCTTCTCGTGAACCTTCAACTGTCTCGATGCATAAGCTATGACTTTGTTCCTTTGCATGAGAACGCAGCCAAGTCCCAAATTTGATGCATCCCAATATACGACGAAATCGTTATTGCCCTCAGGTAAAGATAGAATAGGTGCATTACAAAGTATATGTTTCAAGGTCTGAAAAGCTTCTTCCTGTTTAGATCCCCATTCAATGGGTTTGTTCTTCTGAGTTAGAGCAGTTAGAGGAACTGCAATCTTGGAGAAGTTTTTGATGAAGCGGCGGTAATAACCCGCAAGACCAAGAAATGAACGAAGTTCGGTGGGTGTAGTAGGCGTATCCCAATCCTTAATCGCACTGATCTTGGAGAGATCTACATGAATACCTTGTTCGTTGACGATATGTCCCAAAAATTGAACTTCCTTAAGCCAGAATTCACACTTGGAGAACTTGGCGAAAAGTTGCTCTTTCTTGAGGAGTTCCATAGTAAGACGGAGATGTTGTTCATGATCAGCTCACGTCTTAGAATAAATCAAGATGTCGTCAATGAAAACGATGATGAACTTATCCAAATGAGGCTTACAAACCCTATTCATCAAGTCCATGAAAACAACAGGAGCATTAGTCAAACCGAATGGCATTACAGTGAACTCATAATGACCATATCTGGTGCGAAAAGCAGTCTTGGGAATATCTTCATCGAGCACTCGAAGCTAATGATACCCAGAACGTAGATCAATCTTTGAAAAACAAGTAGCACCTTGTAATTGATCAAAGAGATCATCAACACGAGGTAGGGGATATCGATTCTTGATGGTAAGCTTATTAAGCTCACGATAATCGATGCACATCCTAAAAGATCCATCCTTCTTCTTGACAAAAAGAAAGGGAGCACCCCAAGGTGAAAAGCTAGGACGAATAAAAATTTTGTCAGAAAGCTCCTGAAGCTGCTTAGATAACTCTTGCATCTCAGACGGTGCAAGACGATATGGAGATCTAGCAATAGGATTAGCACCAGGTACAAGATCAATACGAAACTCGACTTGGCGTGCTGGAGATAAACCAGGTAATTCTTTAGGAAACACTTCAGGATAATCCCGAACAACAGGGATATCTTGAATAGACTTACCTTTGCCTTTGCCTTTCTCCTCTACAACATGTTCCAAGAAGGTAACATAGTTCTTACGCTGATACTTCTGAGCTTGAGTACAAGACATGAGTTTAAGACTGCTAACAGGTTTCTCACCACGAACCTCTAAGATCTCACCTGTCGAGAGCAGAACACGAACAATCTTCTCAAAACAAACTACCTCTGTGTGATACTTGGCTAACCAATCCATTCCCACTATAATGTCAAAGCTTCCAAGTTGCATCTATGTGAGATCGATAGGAAAAAGATGGTTGTTAAGGTTCAATTGGCAGTTTCGAAGAACAAAATCGAGAACAACGGGTTCACCACTAGCTACCTCTACTGTCAAGGGCTTTCCTAGTTTCGTTCTAGTCATGCAAAGCGAAGGCTCAAAAGACAATGACACAAAACTCTTATCGGCACCTGAATCAAAAAGAACAGAAGCAGACTGATTGTTAACAAAGAACGAACCATTGACCACCTCGTTGTCTGCACGCGCCTCATTTGCATTCATATTAAAGACTCGACCACGAGCATGTGCCTGATTTGCATTGGCCAATCTAGGACACTGATTTCGATAGTGGGTTAAATCCCCACAATTGTAGCAAGATCCAGGCGGATAATGAGGTCGTGCAGCTTGTGCTTGTTGTTGAGCAGGTGGTTGAGCAGCTTACTGAGCTGGGTTATGTGCGGCTTGATTTGGAGCAAAACAACAAACATCAGCAAGATGACCCGATTTTCCACAGTTAGCACAGAAACGACACTGAACTTGCGGTTGATGGTGATTATTGCATCTGCTGCACAAAGGTGCTTTGCCAGCATACTATTTCTTTGCTGGTAGTTGTGCAGGTTGGTTGGGAGCTGCCTGATTGGCTTGTGCAGTAACAGTGAAATTCTGGGAAGCCTTGAGCATCCTAGACCTTTCCGAAGAACCAGATTTCTTACCCTTCTTGTTCTCACCCTTATCAGACGATTGTTTCTTATCCTTATCACCTTTCCTGTGAATCTTACCCTTTCTGATTTGCGACTCAGCCAAAGTCGCAGCCAACTCGATTGCCTGACAAACTGTGGTAGGGTTGCTACCAGTGACGATATCTTGTACGGGGTCAGGTAAACTATCGACATACCTTTCGATAGCTTTCTCGAGTGGGGTAACCATTGTATGGCATAGCAAACTCAACTCCTCATACCTGTCAGTATAAGCCCGATGTTCACGACTATCCTGTTTCAAATCATCAAACTCCCTTTCTAACGCCCTCTGTTCGTGACGAGGACAGAATTACCTCATCATTAAAGCCCTAATCTCTGCCCAGGTCTGTTCTAAAGCAACATCATGTGACACATGTGTCACTACAACCATCATACAAATACCAAACTAATGAAATATTGTATTTCATACTTGGGATTTGTATAAATATGTGTATCATTTGCACAAATCAATTCTTATTCGATTTCGAGCTCTAAATCACTTTCTTGAAAGTTATACGCGAACTGATGCGTAAACGTAATCAGTTTAACGCGACAGACACTCCAGAATAGTGACATAGGCTTAACATACCTTAAATAACCTTTACATAACTTAGAAATAAGTTTTGGATGGTTTGGTGTGTTGAAATCAAGTTTATTCGATCGCAGGGACTATTTGTGTCAAACTGCAAAAGTATGCCGATTCATGTGGTAACGAACATTACGAAACTTGATCATAAGTTAAACATACCATAAATATCCTTTACATAGCTTAGAAATAGGCTTTGAGGTGTTCGGTATGCTAAAATAAACTTTTGGGTCATTCAGGGACTAAAAGCATAAAAAAGTGCATAAGTTTGAATTTCCGCGCCTATCTTACGTTCTGAATATATCCAGACATCCAAATATTTATGTAATCATTAAAATATGTTATTTTAGTGATTGGCATGATAAAATTCCATTCGTCGCGTAATTTGGATCGTTTTTGCGTCCGTTACGATTTCTGTCGTAATTAACCGAATAACGCAACCGTACGACCAAACGAACCGACATCCGAGATGCTTTCAAGCATATTTTAAGTTCCCTATACTTTAACTTCATCTTGGAGCCTTGAAATGGGGTTAACGGGGCTTAAAAGTGCCAAAAATCAGGTTTTTATCATACATGGACCAAACTTGCCAAACTGCCAAACTCCTGGCTCGCGGGCCGCGTAAGAGAGGGCCTCCTCTCTCGCGGGCATGACAGGCCTTCTGCACAGAATCCTTTTTTCAGCAAGTAGGTCGATCTTCAGGGGCTTTTGTGTAATTTTTTCAATACTATGGGCTGGTATTTGATTGTTTTTAACATCCCCTTGTATTGCAAAACCATGTGCCCAAGTGGAGGGCCAAGATTGAAGCTCGGTTTACGAGGAACGATCCTAACGGTTTTAGAAAATCTATAAATACCCACCATTTCTTCAATTCATTCTTCACTCATGATCTGATTTTATGCTCTAAGTTGAAGCTTTATGCTTCATACCTGAGTATTTAGATCAAGATCTTCCTGGCTTGGACCCTTTGTAAGTATTCTTTCGTGCTTTTATGCGTTTTTAAGCATGAAAGTCAAACTATGTTTGACTTTCTGCTTTGACCAGGTTATGGTCAACACGAAGTTCGTTTAAACTTCGCAACGTGAGCGTAATCACGATGGTTATAGTCCCTAGTGACTATACCTACTGATTTCCACGTTGATTAGGTGTAGTGACAAGTCATAGTTTCGGTCTAAATGCACGTTTATGCGTATTTTGCAACCAAACTATTCTTGGGTATCAAAACCCTTTGTTTTGATATCAAAACCTTTTTTCTAACTTAGTTAAGCATGTTTTAACATGTTTAGCTCGTCACTTTTAGTTTAGTGCTTGTATAGAGTCGTAAGTCAAGCGGTCTAAACAACCGCTTAGACTTTCGAACTAGACACGTTTGGTCGATCATTAGGATCCGACCATGTCACACCCCCAAAATCCACACGCAGAGTATCACCGCTTGGAGGCGTGACTGACCAGGATCAAGCCACCAATCATATTGAACATTGTAAGAAATAAATAAAGTTCAACCCATCAATATAAAAGGGTTTCAAACCAAAACATCGTTAAGTGTTTAGCGGAAGCATAAATGTGAAAGCCCACCATAAGTATTAAGTTCGAAATGTTATAATGTTTTTAACATGGCATCCACTGTCCATATCCCACAATGACCGCGCCTCCCTGTGCAAGCTCCATGAGTACCTATCGACCTGCAAGGCATGTAACAACGAGTCAACAACAAAGTTGAGCGAGTTCACAGTTGTTTGTTCAGTTATTGAGTTCGTTTCAGAAATCGTAAGTTTGTTTCATAATCATGTGTTACCTAGTATCCTTGTTTCCCAAATCTTTACAATGTTTAGTGGGGGCTTCCCATGTTGTATATTACTAGACTAGTTGTAACTATAGATGTCCTTCCCAATCCGAGGACAGTGATAAGTATGAGTTTACGTAGGTTTTACATAAGTGCCCTTCCCAATCCGAGGACAGTAGTAAGTATGAGTTTACGTAGGTTTTATGTAAGTGCCCTTCCCAATCCGAGGACAATAGTAAGTATGAGATTACGTAGGTTTTACGTAAGTGCCCTTCCCAATCCGAGGACAGTGGTACGTATCGGGTACGTAGGTTTAGCGCTGGCGTCCTTCCCAATCCGAGGACGGTGGTAAGTGTAGGATCGATTTCGGACCCAAACGAGTCAATCAGAAGAATAATTCACCAATTCAAGAGGCGAAAACTAATGAATCAGTGTTATTTCAACCGTATTCACTTTAATCCATCGTTTTTATTGATAAAAATGTTGATTACAATCACGACGACACTTCGGCAGCACTTCGTGGCTAACCGGAAGACTTCGATACTGATTTCGCCCCAAAGACACCTATTTATAGGTGTTCTGATTTAGCTTGAACATGCAAGTCCATTTCGAGCGGAATTAGCCTATTACTTTCGAGCGGAATCAGAAAGTTAAGGGGTTTCGCTTGAAATGATATGATGTCATTTCAAGTGGAATCACCTTCAAATACCAAATTCTTGGATTCCGAGCCCTAAACTATCTATCTCTAATCAAGACTTGATACAAGACGTAGGCGACAGACGGATGCACCAACAAACTCCCCCTCGGATGTTGACGGAGTCTTCAGTGTCGAGTCTTCGGTTGTCAAACCTTCAGTCTTTATCAGTCTTTGAGCTTCTCTCCGAAGTATTCTCCATTATAAGCATCTTCAATCACTATCTTCTCTCTTCAATCTCTCTTACGCAAATGCAGTTCCATGATCAACACTGGATCTAACTGCCTCTTCTATTTTGTCTTCAGACTCCCCCTCTCAATGTGCTGGGATCGTAGTCTGGAAATTTACTTCATACCTGCAAATTCTCTACCACACACATAAGTTTCTCAAAGATTAAATCTTTAAAATTTAGAAACTATTTGCAGAAAATATTCAAAATGATTTGTTCTCTGCAAACCACTTGTAAAACTTCTTCATACACTCTCTCCCAAACCTGTTCATCAAGTTTAGCACTTGGAATTTTGAACGTCAGCCTTCCAACAACAGTTGTCGAAAATCTTTTTGAATTTTTACAAAATTTATGCTAAAACATACTTAAATCTTTTTGGATTTTTTAAAGTAATAAAATGCAGTAAAGAAATATTTACAAACAATATTTTTGTGAGTTTGTGTAAGAGGATCATATCAGTTTTTGAGACAAATCACTAACACCGTTAAGCCTGATTTCATTTTAAGTTCTAAACGATTCACATTGATTGACGATATTGTTGTCCACTTAAACTCAATCTAAAAGCTTTCAAAATGCTTACCGATACGTTAAGGTATATTAATTTGCACTAAATTCTTATGGACCCCACGATCCTAGCATATCCCCTCATCATGCAATACACTAACTCAAGTAATGCCTTTAAACTTTTATCAACTGTGATTTGTGCGAAAACAAAGCAGAATGTTTAAACATTAACAATCAGGTCGATACTTCCGTATATGCAGAGAAAGTCCAATGTTTAAACAAAATAAGAAAATAAAAACAAGTTGAAGTTGTTTAGGCTTTAACCACCAGATCGATACTTCCGTATACGCAGAGGTGATCCAAAGCTTAAACGAAACACCAAAGAAAATAAAGCAGAACGTTTAGGCACTAACATCCAGGTCGATACTCACGTATACGCAGAGGATGTCCAATGCTTAAACAAAATAAAGAAATAAAACAAATTTAAGTCTTTGCAAAATGAAATGCACAATCACAGTGACTTTTCAGCAAAGTTGTGAAAGTTCACAAACTTAACCAGTTTTATGTCTTTCGACAATCAGCGATTACTGAGTAGGCACACAATCAAGAAGGACAAAACTAAGTACTATGCTTTTGACCATGTTTCCCACTAGAACTAGGCTTTTTCATTTAAGTTTGTATCGTTATCGCAAATCTACTAGTCTAGCTGAGTCTACCGTCACATCTTTAGTGAGACCGTTTATCACATATTATCATTCCATTTCTTTAGCATGTCGTGACAGTCCACTGATGTACTATCATTTCCTCTTTTTGACAACAAAACTCATTTTTCATTTTATCATGTTTTTGGCTTTTTCAAATTTTCTAATGTTTTTCGATTTTCTGAAATTATTATACTCCCCCTAAAATACAAATACATCTAAGGAAAATTGAAAACAAACTGTACAAGAACATGACAACTGATATCGAATTGTCTCAATTCTCCATTCACTTGGCATAAACAATCAGAACTCCCCCTCACAACAAGCTATTTTCCCATTATGATCTCAAAACACTTAAGTTTGTTTTAATCAAAATGGTTTTCCGGAAAATTAGTTTGTTGATTTTACCATTTGTAGGTTCAGGGAAAACTCATCACATTGTTTACCAACACTTTTAAATGATAGTTAAATCAAGTTCAACTTAATGACCTTGATTAACCACTTGTAAGATCAAAAATCAAACATTTTCAACCTTTCATCATCTATTGGTTGAATTCTCAAAGTGCCGATTCCTACTCCACACTTACCAACCTGGGAGTTCCGGCAATTCACACTTCTCAATTTAAAATTTTCAAAAAACTTTTTCAAGAATAATGCCGATTCATGCTCCGCGATTACCAACTTGGGAGCTCCGGCAAGTCAGGTTTTTACTCTTTGAAAAATATATCCACCTAAGCCTGACCATTCTTGGGTGTAACAACCTCTTCCTCATCTTTTCTTTCAACAGACTTGTGAACATTCATTTTGGAAGCATAGAATTCTTTAACTCCGTTGGCCTTACCATCGACCATTTTTCCAAAAATGTGTTTCACATTTCTGTTGAAAGCTTTTTCAACATCAAATTTTTTCTTATTAGAATAAAATTGATTTGAAATTTCAACTTTTCCAACTTTCTTCTTAAAATTTTCAGCCAACAAAGGTGGAAAATTCACATCATCCACTTTTGGAACTGATTTCTCAATTTTTCTTTCAACACGTGGCTCCTCTGATTTTGTGGAATCAGATTCATCACCTGAACTGTTTCCTGAACCCTTAACAACCCATATTTGGTTTTTCAAATTTTCTTTTCGTTTTACCACATTCTTTGAACATTCTCTAACCTCAAAAGTTGAATTTTCAAAGCCTATAAATTTTTTGGTTGTAAGTTCAGTTTTCTCAACAACTATTTCTTTGAGTTTACCAGAGACTCCCTGTTTAACTGTATTGCCTTTGGACAATCCCTGGCAATATGACCGACTGTTTTACACTGAAAACAGGTTCTCGTCTCTGTCTTCTTCTGAGCAATACTCTTCTTCATGTCCTCTTGCTTCTTTGCAAGGAATTCTTGATTTGTCTGCTTTCTGAATGCTTGCTCTTTCTCAGCCTCTGTCGTTTTTCCTGAAACAAACGCATTTTTTGGTTTATAAACTTTTTCATTTTTATAATTTTTCGGTTGATTAAATCCAAGACCTTTCTTTTTGAAATTACGATTATGGTTTGGTTTCTTTTGAAAACTATAACCACAATTGTACCCCATTTTCTTGTTAATTCTTTGTTGATCTCTTGAAGTGTATTGTTTAGGTTTTCCAGAAAGATTTGAATCTTTTATTTCAGAAATATTAATTTCTGTAATTTTGAAAACCTTTTTAATCATTTCAATTCTAACACTTCTTATTGGAAAAATCTCATCAGAATATAATTTGTCAGAATCTTTCAAAGTATATGCTATTTTGACTGGTTCGTCATTCAAATTAGATTTTGATAGCAAAAATTCCTTGTCGGACCCAGACTTTGACTCGGATTTGGACTCAGTTTTTGACTCCTCTATGTCATCTTTGTCTAACACCTGATCGACCACACTTTTTATCAACTTGGACTCATGATCAGTATCGGACGATGTGAATGTGATATCAATATTTTCTGGTAAGTTATCTGACGACACAGACTCCCACTGTAAGTTAGTTGCCTTTTTGACACTTTCGAAATTTGGATTTCGAGGAGAATATCCATTTTCGACCGGGGGCGGACATCTATTGTAGACAACACTTGATTTCTTACCAGAAATTTCTACTTCATTCTCTTCTTTTGTCTCGGACTTCTTTTCTTCTGAAGTCTTCTCTTCCTCAAATGTCTTCATTCTTTCAACAATCGGGTAAATCCCGTCAACAACAAAAGTAGAACATGAGTAACTTTTCAATAAATTGTTGACTCTTTCAGTTTCAATCTTTTGTGTTGCCAGCTTCAATTCCAGCTCAGCACACTTCTCTATGTAATAGTTGATGTCATCCAGCTGTCTCATGTAAGCTCCTTTGAGTGTATTCAATGCAACGGCTTGTTCACTGTTCGACTTAGTGTACTTGTTAATCTCTCTGTTCAAAATATCATAAGATTCTTTTAATCTTTTTACGTTGTGTAACAGCTCGTTGTTTTGCATGATCAAAGAATCACAATTCAAACACTTTTCAGGAACTTTGATAACTTCAGCATCAACTATGATTTCAAATTCCGGAACATCTTTGACTGTTCTTCTCATTTGGAAAAACTCAGCTCTTTTCCTTTTCTCGGCTTCAGCTTCAGTTTTTAACCTCTCTTCTTCTTCTTCCTCTTCTTCAATTTTTCTCCATTTTTCTTGTTCAGCTTCCCTGACTCTTCTGTATTTTGCAGCCCAATACTCATCATAAGCATTAGCAATAAAGGCTTTAACATTTGACATCTCTTTGGACATCTCTTTGGCCATGAATTCTTGGTCTGGGCAAAAATTATCCCAACTGAACCCTTCTGGTAATTTTTCATCATCTTGATCTGCCAAACACACTTTACTTTCTTTTGGAATGTATTTATCCCAGCTAAATCCACCATCCTTGCCCTGATTAACCAGACACGCTCTCTTTGAATCTTCAATTTCTTTTCTACCATGTGCAGTTTGTGCTTGATGCGGTGCCTGTTGTTATTGATATGGCTGTTGTGAGACTTGATGATAAATTGCCTTCTTGTAGTAATCGTTGTTTCCGAAAGGGTTTTGAGCTCCACTCGCTTCTCGATTTGATCATTCTCTCTTGAAATGCCCCTTTTCCTTGCAACGAAAACAAGTAACTTTAGACTTATCAAAACCTAAAGTTGAAACATGTGCCTCGCGAAAATCATCTCTGCCTGTGATTTGTTTAAACTTTCCAGCCCGTCTCAACACACTAGCCATGCACCATTTAACATCCATCAATTCCATTTCCTCGGCATCAATTTGATCGTAATCCTCTTTCGTAAGCATTGGATTTCCGATCCTCCCTGCAACTAAGCCTCCATAGGATTCAAGCACGGTCACCAACAAAGACATGTGACTTTTTGCAACTTCCTCAGTATAATTCTGATCATTCTCAAGCTTTAAGGCAATGTTACATTGAAGAACTTTGCCACTCTTTGTCGTAGAAAACTGTGGATGATAGGTTGGAAATGAAGATAATCCTGTTGTGCTGCTTGATCCCTGAGATGCACTTTCAGAAGAACCTTTTGCGTTATAAGCAGTTTCAACCTTTGGAGAAAAAATTGTCTTTTCACTAACACCACTCTTGAAATACAAGCCGATGTCTTGTTCTCCATCGTAGTTCTTCATCCTGGAAATCTTTCTTTTCTCCATCTCTTGAGCTTCCAAATGTTTGATAAATTCTCCCAATGTTAACTTTTTATATTCTTTCCGATTGTTTCTCAACATCATCAGGAATGTTCCCCAAGTATCATGTGGTAACGCATCAGTAAGTTTCTCAATCAGCTCATCAGTATCCTTTTTGATCCCTAATTTCGTCATATTTCTCACCAAGTTACAATATCTCTCAATAATTTGTTTTGTATTTTCAGATTTCAACCCACGAAATAGATTAAATTCTTTCTTCATGAGAGACATCTTGTTTTTAAGCATATCATCACTTGCTATAGACTTTGCTTCCAATTCAGCCCAGATTGAATATGCACTTCCATCATGTTGAAGCAAAATCAGAATGTCCTCTTTAATTGCTTGCTGAAGCAGACTCACCATCAATTTCTCATCTCTATACTTCTTTTTCTCCTCAGCACTCATATCTCCGATTGTTAATTGAATACCATTTCTTGTGGGCCTTTCATATGGGACTTCAGTGTGTTCCCAAGCATCCAAGTGATAAGCTTCAACCCAATTTCCAAAGCGTTCGGACCAACCATTGTAATCATCAATATCCAAGAGCTTAGGCGGTTTCTGTGATGTCCCGGTTTCATTTTCAAGAAAAGCATTCTGAGTAATGGTGATAGGACTAGCAAAGGCATTGTAGAACTCGTTGTCCATGTTTCAAATTTCAAGAAATTATCAACCCAGTCTTTCAAGCGAAATAGCAAAACTCAAGCGAAATCCGTGTTCAAGCGATATCACTAATTTGAAGCGGAATCACAAAGTATTTTGGAGCGGAATCACCAAATACTTTGGAGCGGAATCACAGATCAATTTGGAGCGGAATCACCAAGTAACTCTGAAGCTGAATCACACGAACAATCTGGAGCGGAATCACAGATCAATTTGGAGCGGAATCACCAAGTAACTCTGAAGCTGAATCACACGAACAATCTGGAGCAGAATCACAGATCAATTTGGAGCGGAATCACCAAGTAACTCTGAAGCTGAATCACATGAACAATCTGGAGCGGAATCACCAAGTAACTCTGAAGCTGAATCACACGAACAATCTGGAGCGGAATCACAGATCAATTTGGAGTGAAATCAAACTGAAATTTCGAGCGGAATCTCAGTTCGAGCAGAATCACCCGGAAACTTTCAAGCTGAATGTCGATTTGGAGCGGAATCAGAACCAAATCTCAAGCTGAATCACTGTGACGTCATGTTTTCCGAAAACAGTTTCAAGCGGAAGGTCAAAAATTTCAAGTTTTAGGTCGATTTTACTTCTGAAACTTTCAAGGGTTTATTAAAACATGATTTCGCGTGTTATGTGTGAAATTGAGCTATTTTACCGCGAAAAATTTTTGATTTTTAAGAAGAAGGTGTAGAAAATCAGAAACACAGCTGAAAAGGCTAGAACTCTTCCTCCTGAGCTCGGATACCACTTGTAGGATCGATTTCGGACCCAAACGAGTCAATCAGAAGAATAATTCACCAATTCAAGAGGCGGAAACTAATGAATCAGTGTTATTTCAGCCGTATTCACTTTAATCTATCGTTTTTATTGATAAAAATGTTGATTACAATCACGACGACACTTCGGCAGCACTTCGTGGCTCACCGGAAGACTTCGATACTGATTTCGCCCCAAAGACACCTATTTATAGGTGTTCTGATTCAGCTTGAACATGCAAGTCCATTTCGAGCGGAATCAGCCTATTACTTTCGAGCGGAATCAGAAAGTTACATTCGAGCGGAATCAGAAAGTTAAGGGGTTTCGCTTGAAATGATATGATGTCATTTCAATCGGAATCACCTTCAAATACCAAATTCTTGGATTCCAAGCCCTAAACTATCTATCTCTAATCAAGACTTGATACAAGACGTAGGCGACAAACGGATGCACCAACAGTAAGTAGTCTAGTAGTAGTGAATGTACAAGTTCTATCATAGTTATTCAATCCCATTCCCAACCCACCGGGAATCCCATGCCTTAGAAGTGTGAACTCACCTTGGTTTGCTCGGTATGCTAAACTATGTGCTCACAAGAAATCAGTCAAGTCCTATATTGTGCACGTATACTCAATTAGTTCAAGTTCGTAATGTTTCACATGCAATCTATGTCACAAAGTGTGCCTAAGCAATTATCATGTATCACATAAGCAGTTAATCAAAGTCATGCAATTCATGCTTCATATAAATGTCCTTCACAGTTTGTACCAATCATGGTTATTCATTAACATACTTGACAGGGTTAACAGGCTTAACAAAGTTTACAACTTAATAGGATTATCATACATACAGGAATAATAAACTAACTGTGTTAGTTAACTAATAGAGTTAACAGGCTAATAAAGTTATATAATTAACAGAGTTAATACATTTAACAGAGTTAATAAACTTTAACAGAGTTAATCAACTTAACTTAACAGATTTAGTGAACTAACAGAGTTAACAAAATAGCAGATTTAACATACGAGTTACGGATCGTTAGCCGAAAACCCTTGGGTGACGAAATCACTTTGGACGAAAACCCCAGGCGACGAAATCCAAGGGTTTTCGTCAGGTTTAGGGTGTGACGAAAACACTTAGTGTTTTCTTCTGAATCGTGTGATTTCGTTGGTGCAATACATGTTCATCAATAACCATTACACATTCCAGGAACCCTAATCATCGCCTAACATTTACATCGATTATAACAACCTTTTGATCAACCTGATCTATTCATACAATCACCTAATTTATTCATCCATCAATCATCAATACAACCTGAATCGTCATTCAACTGTCATGTAAACAGAATCATTATTCAGTTCAACAATTAACATATATACATACATCAACCAGTCGATTAGCATGACATATCACATAATCGGATTCCTGATCACATTAATATCATTCAGATCTTTCAAGACTATGCATTCGATCCTATAAAATCCTAGAAACCTAAGTTGATATCATGTTTCGCACACAGTTACATAATCAATTAATCAAGTATATCGAAATCAAGAACAAAACGTGTAAATCACTAACCCAAGCGGAAAAGACAATAAACCAGTCAATGCAAAAGGTTCCAAAGGTCTCACAGTTGCCGTCGCACACAAGGGTATGGGAAAAGGAGGTGAGAGGTGGTTAGGGTTGTTGCTGGTTACCAGTTCATGCAAAGGTTGAGGCAAAGATATAATTGATTGCTACTGGGCCAAAGGCCCACTTTGATTTCGCTGGCCATAGTTGACGAAAACACTAAGGTGTTTTCGTGAGGAAGGTGTTTTCGGATGGGGGTGTTTTCGGCCAAGGTTCCCATATTTTAATAAGTATACCACATTATTCATACTAACCATAAATCAACAACACACCCCTATTGTACATCATTTATATATATCAAACACACTTATTTTGCAAATCCAATGTATATATATAAAAGAAAACACACTTTGCAAAGAAGTATTGAGTTAGGTTGAGTAGAGACCTTGAAAACTCGGGTTGTCACATTATCCCCAACTTGAAAGAAATTTCGTCTCGAAATTTAGCACGCGGTTACTGAGGAAGCTAGTTGTGTTGTTTCCTGGTTTTCCTGGGGTGTCACATCATCCCCCCGTTGGTTTGGAATTTCGTCCCGAAATTCCGCAGTAGCTTCAGCCTCAGTAGTAGTTGCATTGTTCCCGAACAACTGGGGATACTTGAGTTTCATTTGGTCTTCTCGTTCCCAGGTGAACTCTGGGCCATGATGGGAGTTCCAACGAACTCGAACAAGAGGTATTCTGGTGTGCTTGAGAACCTTAACGTCTCGGTCTGTGACTTCAACTGGTTCCTTGATGAATTGCAACTGATCGTCGATAGTGAGCTCCTTCAAAGGAACTATAAGGGTCTCATCTGACAGACACTTCTTCAGATTTGACACGTGAAAAACGTTGTGAACTCCACTGAGTTCTGCTGGTAGGTTCAGTTTGTAGGCCACTTTGCCTATTTTCTCTATGATTTCGAACGGTCTGATGTAACGCGGGTTAGGTTTGCCTCGTTTGCCAAAACGGACAACACCTTTCCAAGGTGAGACTTTGAGTAGCACTCGATCCCCAACCTGGAACTCGAGTGGTTTCCTACGCTTATCTGCGTAGCTTTTTTGACGGTCACGAGCTGCCGCCATTCGTTGTCGTATTTGTGCAATCCTTTCTGTTGTGTCTACTACAAGTTCTAGACCTGTGATTTGGCTGTCACCAACTTCTGCCCAGCAAAGAGGTGATCGGCATTTACGTCCGTAGAATGCCTCAAATGGGGCGGCTTGAATGCTGGTGTGGTAGCTGTTATTATACGAAAATTCCACTAACGGTAGATGTTTTTCCCAGCCGTTGCCAAAATCGATTACACATGCACGAAGCATGTCTTCTAGAGTTTGGATGGTGCGCTCAGACTGCCCATCCGTTTGCGGGTGATAAGCTGTGCTCATGTCTAATCGAGAGCCAAAAGATTTGTGCATCGCTTGCCACAGTTCTAAAGTAAAGCATGCATCACGATCCGAGATAATAGAGGTTGGCACCCCGTGCCTCGAGACAATTTCCTTAAGATAAACGTCTGCTAGAGTGGAGAACTTATACGTTTCCTTGATAGCCAAGAAGTGTGCAGACTTTGTGAGTTGATCCACGATCACCCAAATAGTATCATTTCCACGTTGAGATCTAGGTAGGCCAGTAACGAAATCCATGGAAATTTGCTCCCATTTCCATTGTGGTATTTCTGGTTGTTGGAGTAGGCCCGATGGTTTCTGGTATTCAGTTTTGACTCTCGCACAAGTCAAACACTTGCTAACGTAAGTTGCTATGTGAGCTTTCATGCTAGGCCACCAATACGTAGTTCTGAGATCGTGGTACATCTTATCCGAACCGGGATGTACCGAGTAACGAGACTTATGTGCTTCATCCATTACAAGTTCTCGTAAATTGCCATAGAGTGGAACCCAGATGCGTCCTGTTATGTAGTAGGCGCCGTCTTCCTTTTGTTCTAATCGTTTCCTTGACCCACGTAGGGCTTCAGCCCTGGCGTTTTCTGGTTTGAATGCTTCAACCTGAGCATCTCGTATCTGTGTAGGAAGACTAGACTGGATGGTAAGTTTTAATGCTCGCATGGGTTTAGGTGTAGTATGTTTTCGACTGAGGGCATCAGCCACAACATTGGCTTTGCCCGGATGGTACTTGATTGCACATTCGTAATCATTCAATAGTTCGACCCATCGACGTTGTCGCATGTTCAACTCCTTTTGCTTAAAGATATGCTCAAGACTCCTGTGATCGGTGTAGATGGTGCACTTGGTACCGTACAGATAATATCTCCATATCTTAAGTGCGAAAACAACAGCTCCCAGCTCCAGATCGTGTGTGGTGTAATTCCTTTCGTGAATCTTAAGTTGGCGCGAGGCGTAAGCAATGACTTTATCCCGTTGCATCAATACACAACCAAGACCCTGGATTGACGTGTCACAATAAACCACGAAATCGTTTGTGCCCTCTGGCAATGAAAGAATAGGTACGCTACAAAGTCTATTCTTTAAATGTTGGAACGCTGATTCTTGAGCATCACCCCAACGATAGGTGACACCCTTCTGAGTTAGCAAAGTAAGCGGCTGCGCAATCTTGGAAAAGTCTTTGATAAACCTTCTGTAGTAGCCCGCCAAACCCAAGAATTGGCAGATTTCTGTTGGTGTGCGGGGTGCAGGCCAGTTCTTGATCGAGTCTACCTAGGATGGATCAACATGAATCCCATCCTTGTTTACCACATGGCCTAGGAAATGGACTTCACGAAGCCAGAAGTCGCATTTGGAAAACTTTCCATAAAGTTGCTATGTTCGAAGTAGTTCCAAAATAATCCGCAGATGTTGCTCGTGTTCCTCCCGACTCTTAGAGTAGATTAGAATGTCGTCGATGAATACAATAACAAACTTATCCATGTAGGGCTTGCACACTCTGTTCATAAGATCCATGAAAACCGCAGGTGCGTTTGTTAACCCGAATGGCATAACCAGAAACTCGTAGTGGCCGTAGTGAGTTCGGAATGCTGTTTTGGAGACGTCCTCGTTCCGGACTCTCAGTTGATGGTAGCCTGATCTCAGATCAATCTTTGAATAGAAGCTCGACCCTTGCAACTGGTCGAATAAGTCATCAATGCGTGGAAGAGGATAGCGATTCTTCACGGTCACCTTGTTGAGTTCACGGTAATCGATACACATTCTGAAGGTACCGTCTTTCTTCTTCACGAATAATACTGGAGCTCCCCAGGGCGAAGAGCTAGGACGAATAAAACCCTTTTCCAAAAGTTCTTGTAATTGTTTGGACAGTTCTTCCAGTTCGGTTGGGGCTAAGCGATAAGGTGCTCGAGCTATGGGCGCTGCTCCAGGAGCTAGCTCGATTTGGAATTCGACCTGGCGATGAGGCGGTAGCCCAAGTAATTCTTCAGGAAACACCTGAGGAAAGTCGTGTACTACTGGAATATCCTTGATTTTCTTCTCTTTCATTGATGCGTCAGTAACAAGTGCTAAAATAGCGGTGTGGCCCTTTCGCAAACACTTCTGGGCCTTAAGAAATGAGATGATGCCCACCACAGCACCACTCTTGTCGCCTTGAATTTCGAGGGGTTCTTTACCAGTACGGGGAAATACGAACAATCTTCTCTTTGCAAAGGATCTCTGCTTGCGGTTGGGATAACCAATCCATCCCAACGACGATATCGAAACTACCCAGAACTATAGGAATAAGATTAATGGAGAAGGTCTGACCCGCTAGAACTAGATTACAACCCTTAATTATATGCGTGGCCTCTAGGCTTTTACCATTTGCTAACTCTACGACATGCTTGGTGTTCAAAAGAGTTGGTGTGCGTTTAAGCATTTGACTAACTTTTAGAGACACATAACTGGTATCGGCACCCGAATCAAATAAAACAGTAACATAAAAGTCGTCAAGAAGGAACTTACCCATCACTACGTTAGGATCATACCTTGCGTCACCCTGACCCAGCACGAACACTCGACCCCTGGCACCGTTGTCATTATTGTTTCCCCCATTGTTGCCCTCATTATTGTTCCCGTTTCCTTGGTTGTAGTTCTGATTCTGATTCTGATTTAACTGTGGGCAGTGTCTCTTGAAGTGACCTTCAGCGCCACACTGATAGCATCCCCTGTTGCCCTGTTGCTGTTGCTGATTCTGCGGTGCCTGCTGTTACTGCTGACGATTCTGATTTGCAGGTCGTGAGCTCCTGCAATCCTTGGCTTCATGACCCATCTTGAGACACCTCTGACAACGTCCCTTGTTGCACTGACCACTGTGATGCCTGTTGCATTTGTTGCCCTTTGGGTGGTTTCCTCGATATCCACCCTGCCCTTGACTACCAGAAGATTGCTGACCAGGACTCAGGTAGTCATCAATCTTTCGCTGCTGCGCCTAGGACTGAACTGTAGTCGAACCCTTGTTGGAGGCTCCATCCTATTTTCGTTTCTTATCACTGGGAATAGCAGAAGTAGTAGTAGCAGTAGCACCTATCCGCTTAGGCAACTTGTTCTGTTCCACTGCCTGGTCTGTGAGACGATGAGCAAGACGAGTAACATCCTAGATAGTAGCAAGGTTAGCAGCAGTCACATGGCTTTGGATCTCTGGTACTAAGCCTTTGAGGTACAGCTCGATGCGCTTGATGGGAGGATCTACCATAGTGGGACATAATATTGCCAGCTCGTTGGATCGCTTCGTATACGCCTCTATCTCTGACCCCGTCATCTTCAGGTTAAAGAACTCCACTTCCAGCTTGTGGATGTCATCACGATTACAGTATTCTCGCTTGATCAGTTCCTTGAAGTCATTCCATGGGGTGGCATTAGTAGCTGCCAGCCCTAACATTTGAACTTGCGCGTTCCACCAAGTTAACGCAACGCCTTCGAGAGTACCAGTGGCATACTTCACCCTACGAGCCTCAGGGCATTCACACATTTCGAAGACTGATTCGAGCTTCCCGAACCAGTGGAGGAGTCCAACGGCCCCTTCAGTGCCACTGAAAGTACTAGGACGACAATCCATAAAAGTCTTGAACGTGCACACAGGCGGCTGAGGGTTCTGACCTGTTGTGTATATAAGAACAGGACAAAGTTAAACACAAGAGTTGGTTTATGAGGGTAGGATCTAAAGATCCTAGGGTAAGTTGCGACTGCAGGGTATACCTCCTGCTTGAGTGGCTGCTAGTACCGCAGCAACTTGTTGGTTAATCAAAGCCGTCAACTGGGCTTGAGTCATGTTAACGCATCCACTCATGATCTTCATATCAAGGGAAACATGGGTGAGAAAGGTTCACGGAAATGTGATGACAGAAGAGAGTAAGCAAACAAGTGTTTTCAAACAATAGTTGTTACGTTCATCTAAGCATACCATAAGCAAAGTTCTATGTAAATAGCAAGTAGGTAATATAAACAAAAACCATATCACCTATAATGTTGAGTCTTGCACGTGGAGCGAGGCGTCGTTGTGGATCGTTTAGCACTGTACAGGTTATAGTCTGGTTTTAACAAAAAAACTTTTCCCTTATTAAAACCATGTTCACTATAACCAATGGCTCTGATACCAATCTATCACACCCCCAAAATCCACACGCGGAGTATCACCGCTTGGAGGCGTGACAGACCAGGATCAAGCCACCAATCATATTGAACATTGTAAGAAATAAATAAAGTTCAACCCATCAATATAAAAGGTGTTCAAACCAAAACATAGTTAAGTGTTTAGCAGAAGCTTAAATGTGAAAGCCCAACATAAGTATTAAGTTCGAAATGTTATAATGTTTTTAACATGGCATCCACTGTCCATGTCCCACAACGACCGCGCCTCCCTGTGCAAGCTCCATGAGTGCCTATCGACCTGCAAGGCATGTAACAACGAGTCAACAACAAAGTTGAGCGAGTTCACAGTTGTTTGTTCAGTTATTGAGTTCGTTTCAGAAATCATAAGTTTGTTTCATAATCATGTGTTACCTAGTATCCTTGTTTCCCAAATCTTTACAATGTTTAGTGGGGGCTTCCCATGTTGTATATTACTAGACTAGTTGTAACTATAGATGTCCTTCCCAATCCGAGGACAGTGATAAGTATGAGTTTACGTAGGTTTTACGTAAGTGCCCTTCCCAATCCGAGGACAGTAGTAAGTATGAGTTTACGTAGTTTTACATAAGTTCCCTTCCCAATCCGAGGACAGTAGTAAGTATGAGTTACGTAGGTTTTACGTAAGTGCCCTTCCCAATTCGAGGACAGTGGTACGTATCGGGTACGTAGGTTTAGCGCTGGCGTCCTTCCCAATCCGAGGACGGTGGTAAGTAGTCTAGTAGTAGTGAATGTACAAATTCTATCGTAGTTATTCAATCCCATTCCCAACCCACCGGGAATCCCATGCCTTAGAAGTGTGAACTCACCTTGGTTTGCTCGGTATGCTAATGTGCTCACAAGAAATCAGTCAAGTCCTATAGTGTGCACGTATACTCAATTAGTTCAAGTTCGTAATGTTTCACATGCAATCTATGTCACAAAGTGTGCCTAAGCAATTATCATGTATCACATAAGCAGTTAATCAAAGTCATGCAATTCATGCTTCATATAAATGTCCTTCACAGTTTGTACCAATCATGGTTATTCATTAACATACTTGACAGGGTTAACATGCTTAACAAAGTTTACAACTTAACAGGATTATCATACATACAGGAATAATAAACTAACTGTGTTAGTTAACTAATAGAGTTAACAGACTAGTAAAGTTATATAATTAACAGAGTTAATAGATTTAACAGAGTTAATAAACTTTAACAGAGTTAATCAACTTAACTTAACAGATTTAGCGAACTAACAGAGTTAACAAAATAACAGATTTAATATACGAGTTACGGATCGTTAGCCGAAAACCCTTGGGTGACGAAATCACTTTGGACGAAAACTCCAGGCGACGAAATCCAAGGGTTTTCGTCAGGTTTAGGGTGTGACGAAAACACTTAGTGTTTTCGTCTGAATCGTGTGATTTCGTTGGTGCAATACATGTTCATCAATAACCATTACACATTCCAGGAACCCTAATCATCGCCTAACATTTACATCGATTATAACAACCTTTTGATCAACCTGATCTATTCATACAATCACCTAATTTATTCATCCATCAATCATCAATACAATCTGAATCGTCATTCAAGTGTCATGTAAACAGAATCATTATTCAGTTCAACAATTAACATATATACATACATCAACCAGTCGATTAGCATGACATATTGTCAGACCCCGACCACGTAGAACATACAAAACGTGGCGGAAACGTCGGGGAGTGTTGTAACAGAATTAATTGTTTCAAATCCATGGCAATTTAAGTTTCGTTTTATTAATCAAATATGAAAGATTACATTGTTTTATACAAGAACCAAAGAGTACATAACATAAAGTAGCTAATTCTTTTCTCGTTTTAAGTCACTAAGGCACAGGTCCGCCTAAATATGTCTTGATAAGTCCTATACATCATCACCTGAAAACACATGTGAAAATAGGTACGTCAGCATAAAAATGCCTGTGAGATACATAGGTTTTGTGAAAATAAGATTCATGACTTATGTTTGAGAAAATGTTTAGTCATGAACCTTGTAATTTGCTTTGTCTTGTAAATCATTTGAAAAACGATAAGATCAGATGATATGTATAAATAAGAGAATAATGTATGGTTAAATGAATAACCATGAAAAATGAGTTTGTATAAGATAAGTTGTTTGTAAAACAATGTCTTGTGAAAAGTATGTTATTTGTATAAAATGTCATATGTCATAAACTGAAATGATTCAAATAACGCTACGATATGTAATACCATACAAACACTAATATATAGGAAGTACCGGCGGCGTATCCACCATGCTTGTATCATATTACACACGCCTCGTTACTTAATCACTTACTTAAACCAAACTATCAAGATGAAATGTTTAACAAGTGTAGAAATGTTCATGTATAGTCAAATACGGTTCACACGGTTCACAGATACAAACGGTTCACAGATACAAACGGTTCACAGATACAAACGGTTCACAGATACAAACGGTTCACAGATATCAACGGATCACATAGTCAAATGATTACAACGGTTCACATAGTCAAATGATTACAACGGTTCAATATGTAGTATAATGTGTTCATATGCTGGATAAGCATATGCAACAGAAAGGCAATGTAAAACAATGTACTAAGTATGCACACAATGGACATACGTAGTATGAAATGTAATGTGGAACGATGTACTAAGTATGCACACACAATGGGCATACATAGCATGTAATGTAATGTAAAACGATGTACTAAGTAATGCACACAATGGGCACACCTAGCATGAAATGTAATGAAATCATGTACTATAATGTACTAACAAACATAGCAGGTATATGATGTGAAAACAGGAAAGCATGAAAGTAACAAGTAGGCACATGTGTTCCACCCCAAAATGTTTGGAAAACAGTAAAAGGGGGGTCTATGTACTCACTTGATATTGCTTAGTAGTCCTTGAGTAACAACCAAATAATGCTAGAGATCGCGGATATCAAACGGCACCTAATATAGGTAACTATGTTAATAAACCGGACCTATATCGGAAGATCGGGTAGCATGAGGGTTCGTAAACCAAACGAGTGTGGAGACTCGTGTAATATGGTTTAACAAAGCCTACATACTAAATGAAACCTAACATAATTGTTTTCGACCCATTACGACCCGTTTTAGGTAGCTTATGCTACTTTAACGCGTCGTTCGCGTGAAACGCGTTCGGAATGCCTAACTAGTCCTATGACAAGTGTTATATGCCTAAACATGTTACATAATCAGTTACGTGACAAAAGTTTAGGTTACATATGCTAAATTACCAATTATACATGAAAAGGGTATTCTGGTAATTTACCTAAGGCATATAAACTACCTATCATACAACTACTTAAACGATGTGACCATAAGGTATAACCTCGGAAGGTTATTCCCTATATACTATGGTCACCTAATGTTTTTGGTCGGATCCTAATGATCGACCAAACTGGGTCGGGTTCGAAGGTATAAGCGATTTATCAGATCGCTTACCCTACGACCCTAGACAACGTGGTAATCAGTAGGCATAGTCCCAAGGGACTATAACCATCGTGATTACAATCACGTTGCGAAGTTCAAACGAACTTCGCATTGACCATAAGCTGGTCAACGCTGAAAGTCAAACAAAGTTTGACTTTCTGACTCTAAAAGCAATAAAATAAGGAAAAGAACGAAAGAATACTTACGAAGGGTCCCCGAATGCTAATCTGGATCGAAATAACTCAGGTATGAAACAATGGTTTCAACTTAGAGTCTTTAAGATCAGATTCTAGTGGTTTTTGAAGTTAAATGGGTTGGGTATTTATAGGAATACCCGAACCGTTAAGATCGTTTGTCGAATATCGTGCCTTAATCGTATCCGTACAAGTGTCGGAAAGTTGTGGTGCCTAAAAAAAATCATTATTAGCTGAATATGCAAGTGGTGAGTGTGTGGTTGTGGTTAAAACAGCTGGAACATGTTGACTGTTCGATCTAATCTGATCAGGGAGTTGGACACGGGCCGCGTAAAGGACACAAGGATCTCACGCGGGCCGCCTGGCCTGCACAGATCAGAAACAAGTTTACAAAATGGCAGTTTCAGTCCCTGCACGTGTTTAAGCCATTTTCGACACTTCTAAGGCCCGTAAAGCCAACTTTAAGGCCCTAAAATGTTGCCTAAATATTGTGGACATGAAACATGCTCAAAAATATGTCGGATGTTGGTTCGTTTGGCCGTACGAAGGCGATGCTCGCTTAATTACGACGGAATGCGCACAAGCGCGAAAAACGATCCAAATGACGCGACGAATGGATTTTTCTTATGCCGAACACTAAAATAAAATATTTTAGTGCTTACATAAATTTTTGGATGTCCGGATGTATTCAGAACGTAAGTTATGCGCGAAAATGCAAACTTGTGCACTTTTTGACGCTTTTAGTCCCTGAATGACCCAAAAGTTTATTTTAGCACACCGAACCCCTCAAAGCCTATTTCTTAGCTATGAAAAGGATATTTAAGGTTTGTTTAACTTATGGTCATGTTCCGGAATGTCTGTTACAGTTCAAATTGGCATACTTTCACAGTTTGTCAACTTTAGTCCCTGTAAGCGATTTAACTTGTTTTTGCAATACCAAAGCCTTCAAAACTTATTTCTAAGTTATGTAAAGGTTATTTAAGGTATGTTAAGTATATGTCACTATTCCGGAGTGTTTGTTGCATTAAACTGGTTATATTTACGCATCAGTGCGTGTATAACCTTCCAGAAAGCGATATAGAGTTTGAAATCGAACAAGAATTGATATATGTAAACGATACACATATTTTTACAAATCCCAAGTATGAAATACAATATTTCATTGATTTGGTATTTGTTTGCTGGTCGCAGTGACACAGGTGTCACAGTCTCCCCTACTTTAGGAAATTTCGTCCCGAAATTAATTCGTAGGAGTCTATTTGTGACTTTGTGTCAGATAACCACCAGAGATATGTAAAGCATAATCCTGTCATTTCCTTAACGGACATTCTTCAGAAACGTAAAATGCACTTACAGCGTCATTTTCAACGGGTGCTTCCTCAGAAACGGAAATGAAAAAGGATAGTCAAACGGATATTCATTTCCTCAACGGACAAATCTTCAGAAACGTAAAATGCACTTACAGCGTCATTTTCAACGGGTGCTTCCTCAGAAACGGAAATGAAAAAGGATAGTCAAACGGATATTCATTTCCTCAACGGACAAATCTTCAGAAACGAAAATGAACAAACGGAGTCATTTTCAACGGTTGTTTCCTCAGGTTCGGAAATGAAGGATTAAGCAACGGATATTCATTTCCTCAACGGATAATCTTCAGAAACGAAAATGAACTAACGGAGTCATTTTCAACGGTTGTTTCCTCAGGTTCGGAAATGAAGGATTAAGCAACGGATATTCATTTCCTCAACGGATAATCTTCAGAAACGTAAATGAACTAACGGAGTCATTTTCAATGGTTGTTTCCTCAGGTTCGGAAATGAAGGATTAAGCAACGGATATTCATTTCCTCAACGGATAATCTTCAGAAACGAAAATGAACTAACGGAGTCCTTTTCCTCAACGGGTATTCTTCAGAATTAGAAATGAAGGATAAACAGATATTCAGTTCCTCAACGGATATTCTTTAGAAGTGAAAAAATGAATAGCTAGTTCATTTTTCCTCAACGGATGCTTCATCAGAATTGGAAATGAATAGGGTTAACTCTAGATACATGATAGAACTTGCTGTGATTTCTGTGCACTAAATTCCATAATTATGTATGCATCCATAATTACGTAATTCCTTGCACAGTCCGCACAGTTTGTTTTGTAATGTTGTGGGGAAGGATGTCGAACTTGTGATGACGGTGACTAGACTACCATAGGATCCTTTTAATTAGATCCACAGAGGATCTTCTTAATTAGGCCTCCCAGGAGTCCTTTCAGCTATATCAATCAGTTTAACTAGACCACTCGAGGAGTCTAATTATAAAGCAGTACTTTATAATCCAAGGGGCTTATCTACAACGTAGAAATCCATTAAGGATTGTAGGTAGTGCCTTTGGGTATCCTACTATAAATCTCTTGTACAAAGATATGTAAGATTCTACGAGGATTTGGATAACATAATTTGGATCACATGACACAAGAAAGATAACATATAAGCACATAACCACATAATTGTTTAATTGTTATTATCTTGTTATTGATTGCTATTAACTTGGCACCTCGTACTTCGTTTCTCTTGGAAGAAACGGGTACTTAGGATTTTCGTGAAAAACGCAAGAGATCAAACAATGGAAGAAATTTGGAAGTAGTCTGTTCTTCAAGGAATGCGGTTCCTTGATTGTCGGTATTGTAGGGGATATGTTGTTTATACATACAATCACATAAATACATTGCAATGTAAATAAAAGATTTATTTATAAACAATGATAACAACAACTGTTTCATGGATCGTGACAACAAAAGAAAATAATACTTAAGACGTAATTATTTCTAAACGATGTTGTCTTCTGGTTGGTCAAATGCTCATCCCTGCGCTGGATTTGCATTAGTAAGCCTTGGGCAATTCCTACGAAAATGGCCCATCTCGCCACAGTTGTAGCAAGATCCCGGTGGAAAACGAGCTTGAGCAGGATTGTTGCCAGCTTGATTTGGTGCAGCTGTGGTTGGGCAAACCCTAGCTGTATGACCTATAATTCCGCAAACTTGGCATGTGCAGCACTTCACACCAGCATGATGATGTAGGCCACATTGGTTGAACAAGGGTGCAGTTCCGTTGTAGGGTTTCCTGGCAGGGGGTTGAGCTGGTTGGTTGAGGACGGCTTGATCATTGTGAGCGACCATAGCGTAGTTCTGAGAAGCCTTTCGCTTCTTTGACCTCTTAGGGGATCCAGTCTGTTCATCCATGATCTTTGATTCCTCGATTGGTTTCGATTCCTCTACCGGTTTCTTGTCACCTTTTCGGAAAAGTTTACCTATAGTCGGGCAAAGCAGACTTAACTCTTCAAACCGATCAGTATATGCCCTGTGCTCACCACTATCCTGCTTCAACTTATCAAATTCCTTCTCCAACGCTCGCTGCTCATGACGAGGACAGAATTCCCTCATCATAAGGGCTCTAAGTTCAGCCCATGTCTGTGCGAGAGCAACTTCTGCACCTCTGTCTCTCATAACCCCGTTCCACCATGTCAAAGCCCTCTTCTGAAATACGCTCGAAGCAAACTCGACTTTGCGATTATCCGGACACTGCACGTGGCGGAAAGTATTCTCAATGCTCTCAAACCACTGAAGAAGCCCAGTCGCTCCTTCAGAACCACTAAACTTGAGTGGTTTAGCCGAGTTGAAATCCTTGTATTTGCACGGAGCATTGTTGTTATTGTTGGCTTGTTGCCATTGAGCAAAGAGATTTGGGAATTGAGCAGCCATCTGCTGCGCAATAATTTCTGCCAGCTCGGCAGTTGCTATCTGGTTCTCGCGTCGAGGAGGCATTCTAAAAGAGGAAAACATGAAAGGAAACGAGTGAGATGATTGGATGAAAAGAATGAGATGATAAAAACAAGAATTGCAAACAGCGTAGATGGTGGTCACTCGTCCGTATCACAAAGCAAACAAACGACACACAGTGACTAATCAAAGTAAATGGGTCAAAAATAATGTATAATGAAGACATGCTCGCCTATAAGTGAACACTCATCCCAAGAATTCCCAGGTAAGCACAACTGGTCTCGCGTCTGGTTGAGATGTATACGAAGTGCTTGCCTAGACAGAAAACTCAGAATACAAGCATTCACCCTTCCAGTTTGCACGTGTTCACATTATTTAAGACCCAAAACGTTGACGAGATTTTGAAAATTTGAAGGCACAAGGCCAAAAATTTAATCAAACTGAAAAGGGTTCAAAACCATATAAAAGAGAGTTCAAAACCTTACAATAGAGGGTTCAAAACCTTGTAATAATTTATTCAAAAACAGATGATTGTTTTTCAAAAATCGTTTCGGAAAAATTTTGATTCTTGTTTTGTTAATCACCTAAGGATAGGTGATGTACATGTTTTAAGATCTAAACACAAGATAACTTGTGTTGGGGTCCTAGAAAAGTTATAGTCTAGGTCAAAGCATTACTAATAACCTAATTCCCTATAACCATTGGCTCTGATACCAACTCTTCTGTCACACCCCGACCACGTATATCATACAAGACGTGGCGGAAAACGTCGGGGAGTGTTGTAACAGAATTAATTGTTTCATAACCATGGCATACAACGTTGTATTTATTTATCAACATAAGTGTTACATTGTTTCAAACAGAAATTAAAGAGTTTAGTACATAATTAAACATCGTCTAGCTTCATTTTAAGTTTCTAAGGCACAGGTCTGCCCTAGTGTCATGATCGTCATCCTACGGAAAAGCACCTGAAAACACATGTGAAAGTAGGTACGTCAGCATAAAAATGCCTGTGAGATACATAGGTTTTGTGAAAATAGGATTCATGACTTAAGTTTAAGAAAATGTTTAGTCATGAACCTTGTAATTTGATTTGTTTTGTAAATCGCTTGAAAAACAATAAGTTCAGATGATATGTATAAATAAGTGAATAATGTATGGTTAAATGAATAACCATATAAAATGAGTTGTATAAAATAAACTGTATTGTAAACCAAAGTCTAGTAAAAACATGTCACTTGTGTAAAATGTATAAGTCCAAAATGAATGATTTAAATAACGCTATGATATGTAATATAATACAACCACTTATGTATAGGAAGTACCAGCGGCGTATCCACCATGATTGTATCATATTACTCACATCTCGTTACTTAAGTCACTTAAACCAACCAACAAAGTATAATGTCTATGTTTAAACCAATAGTTAAAAGTCCTTGTATAAACCATGTCAAATGTTGATAGCCCAAAAGTAGTCAAGTAATGTGTAACAAATGTTATGTATGGTAAGTAAAATAAGACTACTTAAACCATAAGTAAAAATGTACAAAACAAAGTATTTTGAATATATCAAAAAGTTATGTTTTGCAAAGTGATGCATGATACATTGATACAAACATTTATGTGGTAAGTTAACGCATACATTCAAGCCTTGAGACAGTCGGATAACCCTTTCAGTCAAGGTTATCAAAAGAATTGTATTCGGATTCAGTCATTCCTTACATCCAAACAAACCCGGGATGTCAGGAATGGGATTTGTCAAGTCCTATGGTACCACTACTTACTACCGAGCGGCGTAGCAAATGTTAATGAACGTAATAAAGACCCGTTTGTGCAAACCAAATGTCATAGCAGTTGTATACATGTCATATGAAAACAATGTACTAAGTATGCTAAGTTAACATACAAAGTAGAAAAGTCTTGTAAATCAATGTGCTAGCATGCTATCAGTCAACATACATAGCAGAAATGTAATGTAAAACAATGTACTAAGTAATGCACACAATGGGCACACCTAGCATGAAAGTAACAAGTAGGCACATGTGTTTCACCCCAAAACAGTTTGGAAAACAGTAAAAGAGGGGTTTATGTACTCACTTGTGATTACTCAGTAGTCCTGGAGTGACAAACAAACAATGATAGAGATCTCGGAATCAAACGGCACCTAATATAGGTAACTATGTTAATAAACCGAACCTAAATCGGAGGATCGGATAGAATGAGGGTTTGTAAACCAAACGAGTGTAGAGACTCGTGTCATTTGGTTTAACAAAGCCTACATACTAAATGAAACCTAACATAATTGTTTACGACCCATTACGACCCGTTTAGGTAGCTTATGCTACTTTAACGCGTCGTTCGCGTGAAACGCGTTCGGACCGCCTAACTAGTCCTATGACAAGTGTTATATGCCTAAACATGTTGCATAATCAGTTATGTGACAAAAGTTTAGGTTACATATGCTAAATTACCAATTATACATGAAAAGGGTATTCTGGTAATTTACCTAAGGCATATAAACTACCTATCATACAACTACTCAAACGATGTGACCATAGGGTATAACCTCGGAAGGTTATTCCCTACACTATAGTCACCTAATGTATTTGGTCGGATCCTAATGATCGACCAAACTGGGTCGGGTTCGAAGTATAAGCGATTGATCAGATCGCTTACCCTTACGACCCTAGACAACGTGGTAATCAGTAGGCATAGTCCCAAGGGACTATAACCATCGTGATTACAATCACGTTGCGAAGTTCAAACGAACTTCGCATTGACCATAAGCTGGTCAACGCTGAAAGTCAAACAAAGTTTGACTTTCTGACTCGAAAAGCAATAAAATAAGGAAAAGAACAAAAGAATACTTACGAAGGGTCCCCGAATGCTAATCTCGATTCAAAAATCTCAGGTATGAAACAAAGGTTTCAACTTAGAGTTTCTCAAATCAAAATTCTTGTGATTTTGAAGCATGGGGGGTGGGGTATTTATAGTATTCGGTCCACCGTTAAGATCGTTTCATGGAAAACGTGCCTTAATCCCACCCGTACAAGTGTCGGGACCTTATGGTAGCTCAAATACATCCTTATCAGCTGACTAAGCATCTTAGAATGTGTGGTGGTGGATCAAACAGCTGCAAACCGGCTGTTAAATACTCTGCATCTGGTCTGACCCAGGCTAGCGCACCGTTACATAATAAGGGTAGCGGTGCGCTAGGCCTTAGTTTGGCAGATTTACACTTTTGGTCCCTGTCATGCATTCAGCCCATTTTCGACACGTTTAAGGCCCGTTAACCCCATTTCAAAGCTCTAAAATGAAGTTAAAGTATAGGGAACTTAAAATGTGTTCAAAAATATCTCGGATGTCGGTTCGTTTGGTCGTACGAATGCGATGTTCGCTTAATTACGACGGAATGCGCACAAGCGCGAAAAACGATCCAAATGACGCAACGAATGGATTTTTGGCAAGCCAAACACTAAAGCATAATATAGTCATGCTTACATAAATTTTTGGATGTCCGGATGTATTCAGAACGTATGTTATGCGCGAAAGTGCAAACTTGTGCACTTTTTGACACTTTTAGTCCCTGAATGACCCAAAAGTTTATTTTAGCATACCGAACCCCTCAAAGCCTATTTCTAAGCTATGTAAAGGATATTTATGGTATGTTTGACTTATGGTCATGTTCCGGAATGTTCGTTACAGTTCAGATTGGCATACTTTCGCAGTTTGTCAAGTTTAGTCCCTGTAAGCGAATTAACTTGTTTTTGACATACCAAAGCCTTCAAAACTTATTTCTAAGTTATGTAAAGGTTATTTAAGGTATGTTAAGTATATGTTGATGTTCCGGAGTATTTCTCGCATTAAACTGATTACGTTTACGCATCAGTTTGCGTATAACTCTCCAGAAAGCGATGTAGAGTTTGAAATTGGATAAAAGTCAAAACATGAAAAATGTAAAACACAACAAAACAGACATTGGGATCAAATAACATTGTTTTATTGATAATAGAACTGTTCATAGTGATTACAAGCACAGTTGTTACATGTGCCCACTTGTAAGGTCAAGATCAAAGCACGATTTGCGAGAAACGATCCTAACGGTTCTCCGAAATCTATATATACCCCTTCCATTTCATTTGCAAACTCACCTTTGATCTAATTTTGTTCTCTAAGTTGAAGTTATACACTTCATACATGAGAATAATTAGATCAATCCTCCATTTCTTGGACCCGTTGTAAGTATTCTTTCGTTCTTTTACGCATTTTAAGCGTGAAAGTAAAACAAGTGTTTGACTTTCAGCTTTGACCAATCAATGGTCAACACGAAGTTCGTTAGAACTTCGTAACGTGAGCGTAATCACGATGGTCATAGTCCTTTGTGACTATACCTACTGATTACCACGTTATTTAGGCGTAGTGACGAGTCGTAGTTTCGATCAAAATGCGTATTTTGCAACCAAACTACTTTTAGGTATCAAGACCCTTTGTTTTGATACCAAACTTGTTTTCAAACCTCGTTAAACATGTTTTAACATGTTTAGCTCGTCACTTTAGGTTTTGTGCTTATATAGAGTCGTAAGATAAGCGATCTAAACAACCGCTTAGACTTTCGAACCCGACCCGTTTGGTCGATCATTAGGATCCGACCAAACACATTAGGTGACCATAGTTGCATAGGGAATAACCTTCTGAGGTTATACCTTATGGTCACTTCGTTTAAGTAGTTGTATGATAGGTAGTTTATATGCCTTAGGGAAATTACCAAGATGCCCTTTTCAAGCATAAATTCATTTTAAGCATATGTAACCTAAATTTTGACATCTAAAGTGATTAGGCAACATTATTAGACATGTTAAGGCATATATTACTTGTCATAGGACTAGTTAGGCGGTCCAAACGCGTTTTACGTGAACAACGCGTTAAAGTAGCGTAAGCTACCTAAACGGGTCATAATGGGTCATAAGCACTTAGGATAGGTTTCGTTTTAGAATGTAGGCTTTGTTAAAACATATTACATGAGTTCCCTGTACTCATTTGGTTTACGAAACCTCATTCTATCCAATCTTTCGATGTAGGTCCGTTTATTTATATAGTTACCTATTTTAGGTGTCGTTTGATTCCGTGATCCCTCTAGCTTTGCTTGGTTGTTGTTCAAGACTTCTAAGCACCCTCAAGTGAGTACATAGTCCCCTCTTTTACTGTTTTCAACTGTTTTGGGGTGAAACACATGTGCCTACTTGTTACTTTCGTGCTTTTCATGTTTTTATATCATATGCTTACTATGTTCATTAGTACAATTATAGTACATGATTTCATTATGTTTTGCTATGTATGTTTACTTGGCATGCTAGCACATTGTTTTACATTACATTTTCTTTTGCTATGTATGTTTACTTGGCATGCTAGCACATTGTTTTACATTACATTTTCTGTTGCATATGTTCCAGTAACATATGGACACATTGGTTTACATTTCTACTTGGTATGTTCACTTAGCATACTAGGTACATTATTTTCATAAAACATGCTTACATTTGTTATATCATTTTGTTTGTTTAACGAGACTAATACATTCATTAACACCGATCATGCCGCTCGGTAGTAGGTAGTGGTACCATAGGACTTGACAACTCTGATTCCTGAAATCCTAGGTTTGTTTGGGTGGAAGGAATGACCGAATCCGAAAACATTTCTAGGTAGACCTTTGACTTTGTTCTAGGGTTTATCCTACACTCTCAAGGCTTGGATGTAGACGTTTAACATTACCGCATAGATGTTTGTATCAGTAAAGCATGCATTATTTTACAAAACATAACTTTTGATTATTATTTTATCAAATGCATTGTTTTGTACATTTCTTTCTTATATGGTTGAGTAAATGCTTTTAATCAATAAATGCTTTTATTCACTATACATTACATTTGGTTATACATGAACATTTTTACATTGGTGGTTTGTTTTGGTAAGTGATTTAAATAACGAGGCATGTGTAATAAGATAAAAGCATGGTGGATACGCCACTGGTACTTACTATATATAAGTGCTTTTATAGTATTACATATCGTAGCGTTATTTAAACCATTTCAAGTTAGACATAATACATTTTTACACTCATATCATATCTTCATGAAACATTGTTTTACAAACAACATATTTTATACAAACTCATCTTACTTGGTTATTCATTTCATTATGCATTGTTCTTTTATATTATCTGATTTCTTATCACTTTTCTATGATTATAAAAGAAAATATTTTACAAGGATCATGACTTACTTTTGTTAAACATCTTTTTATTCTAAACTTATAAGTCATGAATCCTAAATCAATAAAACCTATGTATCACACAGGCATTTTTATACTGACGTACCTATTTTCACATGTGTTTCAGGAAATGATGCATAGGATTGATCAAGTTACACATAGGCAGACTCGGACCTTAGTGACATTAAAAGATGCAAGACTAGTTAATTATGTTATGCTTCCTTGTTGTTAAGACATTGTAATTTATTTTAATCAATAAAACAACATTTAAATTTCCATGTGTTATGAAACAATGATTCTGTTACAACACTCCCCGACGATTCCACCACGATTTGTTGTTTTACGTGGTTGGGGTGTGACAATTTACAACATAATACATTAACCAACTAAAATTAGAAGTAACAAAGGGTTACAAAGGTCTTACTACTAGCTCTATGTCACACCCCAAAATTATCAGAGCTGGCGTGACTGGACTGGTATCTTCATTGCACAGCGGAAGCAAATAAGCTAAGTCTTCTAGAAAATGAATGCCACTAAGTACTCGTATCTCCAATGGTCCTCCAATTCCAACCGTGCCATAAATTCTGAAAAGTAACCTGAGAAAGAAACATGCGAAAAAGTAAACATAAAGTTGAGCGAGTTCATAGTTTGTTTGTAAAAGATTTGAAATAAATCTTTTGAATAACCGGTTTGTGAGATAATATTGAGAAAACGAATTTAGAAATCATTTTCTTGCCAAGTTATATGGAAACTTTGTGTTTGTAACGCATTATGTTCGTAAAACCATGTATTTGTAAACTCTTGTATTTGTAAAGTATGTATAACCGTCAATGCCCACCCTGACTTTGACCCCATGCCCGCATAATCCTATGCCTTGAATTTGTATAAAACATGGTATTTAGTTTGTATAAATCAAGTATTTCTATAAGTATGTACGTCCCTTTGTAAACGAAGTATGTATAACCCTTTGTAAACGATGTATGTTCTGTGTGTAAAATCCGTTAAAGTACGTCCGAATATATATAGTACATCCCAATGTATAAAGTACTTCCCAATGTAAAAATATCCCTGGTATGTAGCAATTAAGGAAAAAGATCACCACTGGGTTGCAAAGCCACTGGTATGTGTGAAGTGATGCAGGAAAACTCAAACCTAGAAAATTTGTACCGGGCCTCGGCTGGAAGACACAGTCACCTCTATGGGTCACCCTGACCTCACGGGTGTGGGCTCGATACACCCAAATAGATCTATCACTCTTGTGTCCCTCGGTCCTAACAATGAGGATTAATGGCTTTAAGCATTGTACCCACCACTCACATGATCTGAACGTCCCAACCCTCCTTAAGCTAACCATACCATTTGTAAAAATGTCCTAAATAATTGTAACATGTATTTCACCCCCGAAGTTATAAAACTGAAAACAGTTAAGAGAAAAGGGGGACATGAACTCACCCCAGCCTCTAAGGCTGAACCTCCCCAGCCACTAAGGCTAAACCTCCCCAGCTCTGACAACGCTCAAATTTGCATGTAACCATACAGTTTATTAATGATAATAAAAGTACTTGATGACTGTGCTGAATCATTTAACTGCTCTCTGATTACTGTGTTATACTTACATGTGCGTGTTAGCATACTAGTAGTATACAGAAAAGTTACTAAATAGTTCGGTATATTTTCCTGTGTGTTAGGAATAAATTTCGTTACAAAAATATATGTATAAGACGCTATACGGTGAAATTAAACGCTTTAACGGAACAATATCTAACCGAACAACCAGACATTACCCGGGACACGAAAATATTTTCAGAAATATTATTTTATCATTTTAAATTATTTACAGTCACAAAAATCCCCACACACTATAGAGACATGACATACACCCACTATTCTAGCAAATACCCTAAACCTTCTAGATAATTACCTACTAATAACAAAATTTTACAATCTACCCCCCCCCCCAACCGAATCTTCAGCCAATTTATTACCATATATTTTGTTGAGACATTATTTCTTGGAAATCTAAGTTGTGGTTGGCCAAAGTCAAAGCAATTGTCTCTCTAGGTTAGTAGAGTTGGCTATGTGAATCCAAGGCCCCCTATAACCTCACCACCTTCAATTCACTCTCTCACCTCACACCTCTCTCTCCCATTTTCAGCTATACATAACCGAACCCACCCCCCATCTCTCTCATACCTTCATCTTCTTCACTACAAGACCCCATTCCAAGCTTTGAAGTTCCTCCATAGAAGTGCAAGTTGAAGGGCTCTCAAGAAAGCTTTGTTCAAGTCCTTATCAATACCTTTCTCTCTACATATTTGCACAAGATTTCTACCCTAGCCTTGTGCTAGTAGTAAGTCACTACACCTTGTCCCATCTTATTCGTAGTTAAAATTTGATGTATGACGTTATTTGTTTATATCACAAGAAATAGCACACTAAATATATGAACTTGAAATTCTGCATAAAAACCCTACATAAAAAGTTTGTTTGAAGATGAAATCTGGTTAGTTTGGGTTTGGTAAATGCATGCATGATGTTTGAACATTTATCCTTCGATACACCATGGTTAGAGTCTTTGTTTATGCGTTTTTAGTCACTTCTACATATAAACAGCTTGCTGATTGAAATTTCTAGCCTGCTTCAACAGGCTGTAACGGGTTCATCTTTAATCGAAAAATTTAATTTCTGGAGTCTAAATTGTGTAATTTTGAATATCTGAATAAATGGAACTGGAATCGTAATTTTCCGAGGTCGTTTACTATTTTTAAAGTATTATTTTTAGACAGCAGCTCAAAGCTGAAATATTTCTGCTGAAAAAGTGTGTTGTAATTAGAGTCCAAACTTAAAACCTGAGCAGAATCAGCTCATAGAATTTTTACTGCAGATGGTCACGGTTGTTTCTGTGACCCTCCAACTGGAATTTCGACGATCTGACTTACGATTGATTTTTAGTGAATTTTTCCGTAAAACTGCAATCGGAAAGTACCAAATCTGATTGCAGTCGAGTAAAAGAATTTTTATATAAAATTGGTAATGAACTGAGATCCGATATTTTTACACAATAAATTTTGGATTATATATGACATCTTGTAAAAATTTAAGAATTTTTGGAAAAGGTTAACTATTTTATTAAAATGCTCGAAAACAGTCCAGTTTTGATTAATAAAGCTGAAACGACATAAGGAGTGATTTGCGTGTCTAAATGTCGAGTAGGTTATCCGAGAATGATAGAACATGTTATATGTCAATAAAAGTGTTATGTGCAATGTTGTATGTTTGTCTATGAGTGGGGAATAGATGGGTAGGTTATATGGGCATGAACCGTTAAAGTGATGCATGTTATGTGATAGATACGTGTAGGAACTTTGTGTCCTATTTGAAATCACTAATAAACTAAGTGGTAATCATACTAGGACGTGATTGACCGACCTCGACTATTAGCTATATTTGAGAGTCAAACCGAGCAACCAAGGTGAGTTCACACTCTTTCTAAGGCATGGGATTCCTAGGGGTTGGGAATGGGATTGAATAACTACTCGTACAACCATTACTATTAAACTACTTACTACTGTTCCCGGATTGAAGGGCACGTACGTAAAACCTACATACACGACTATAAGACCATCAACTCTATCAAATGAAGTCTCTCATTTATCGACTTAATCGCCGAGGCCTATGGCGAGCGGGTCATTAGTTAATAGCGCTATTAGGTTTAACAAACCTCACACCGTGCCAGTCGGACGGGCGTGTACTAATGGACTATGGGCAAAGGGTCAATGCTGATAGACATTGACTTAGGGCACCTCTTATATTTTTGTAGCAGTCGATACGCGTGGTCTAGTAACACATGGGAAACCCCCACTAATCTTCGCAAACATGTCAGAAAGACCGCGATGCAAACTTATACGATACATGGTTTTCAAAACGAACAGATGATTTACGAAACGAATGCTATAACTAAACAACCAACTGTGAATTCACTCAACATTGTTGTTGACTCGTTGTTACATGCCTTACAGGTCGCTAAACATTTGGAGCTTGCACGAGGAAGGAGTCGTTGTGGTGTGCGGACGGTTATGTCCAGTGTTTAATGTTTAAAACATTATGAATTTATTAAACCTATGTGTGGACTTTAAACTTATGAACTGCGAACTTATGTTTTGAACTTTACGTATATGCTTCCGCTGTCTAAATTAAAAACTTGGTTAACTAGCTTTTGGTCACCAATCGTATTGTGGTTGTCTTTATTTACTTAGGTACGTTGTTCAGTATGATTGGTGGCTCGATCCTGATCATGTCACGTCTCCAAGCGGTGATACCCCGCATGGTGGATTTTGGGGGTGTGACAGATTGGTATCAGAGCCATTGGTTATAGTGAACTTGGTTTTAAAAAGGGAAAAGCTTTTTGATAAAACCAGACTATAACCTGTACAGTGCTCAACGATCCACAACGACGCTTCGCTCCACGTGCAAGACTCGACACCATAAGTGGTATGATTTATGTTATATTGTCGGTTAGATAGTTCTCACTGTGCATTAGATAATATGGCAATTGCTATTTGAGCCTTGCATGCTTACTCTCCACTATCGTCCCACACTTACGCACTTTCGCGACACTTTTCTCACTTACGTTATTTCGTTGTGAAGATCATGGGTGGACGTTTGAACCTAACTCAAGCCCAGCTGACGGCTTTGATCAACGAACGAGTTGCTGAGGCACTCGCAGCTGTCCCTGCAGGAGGTATAACCTGCCATATCAACTCACCTTAGGACGTTTAGATCCTACCTTCGCGAACCAACCCTTGAGCTTAATCTTGTCTTTTATTCTCGCGCAACAGGTCAACATGCTCAAACTCCTGTGTGCACGTTCAAGACGTTCATGGACTGCCGACCTACCACTTTCAGTGGCACCGAAGGAGCAGTGGGCCTTCTTCACTGGTTTGAAAAGCTTGAGTCAGTTTTCAAGATGTGCGAATGCCCCGAAGACCGTAGGGTGAAATATGCTACCGGAACACTTGAAGGAGCTGCGTTAACCTAGAGGAAGGCACAGGTTCAACTACTAGGACTGGCAGTTGCTAATGCCACACCCTGGAATGGTTTTAAAGAGCTGATCAAGGAGGAGTACTGTAGTCGGGATGACATCCACAAACTAGAAGTGGAATTTTACCATCTAAAGATGACGGGGTCTGAGATTGAAGCGTATACTAAGAGGTCAAACGAACTGGCCATCCTGTGTCCAACTATGGTGGACCCTCCCATCAAACGAATTGAGCTGTACCTTAAAGGCCTTGTACCAGCAATTCAAATTCACGTAACTTCAGCCAACCTGGGTACCATTCAGCAAATTATCAAGTTGGCTCATCGTCTCACCGACCAGGCGGTGGAGCAAAACAGGCTACCCAAACGTATCAGTGCTACAGCTACTTCTGATGTACCTACCGACAACAAGCGAAAATGGGATGGAAACTCCAGTAAGGTTTTTGCTTTGGTTCAGTCTCAGCAGAGAAAGACTGATGGCTACCAGAGTCCTGGTCAGCAATCCTCCGGTAATCAAGGACAGGGTGGATACCGAGGGAACCGCCCCAAGTGCAACCGGTGCAACAAGCATCACAGCGGGCAGTGCAACAAATGTCGTTGTCAGAGATGTCACAAATTGGGTCATGAAGCTAGGGATTGCAGGAGCCCACGTCCTGCGAATCAGAATCGCCAACAACAACAAGCCCCACAGAACCACCAGCAGCAGCATCAGCAGGGAAATAAAGGGTGCTTTCAGTGTGGCGCTGAAGGCCACTTTAAGAGGGACTGCCCCCAGCTGAACCAAAACCAGAACAATAACCAAGGAAATGGGAACCACAATGGGAATAACAATGGAGGCAACAATGGAGGCGGCAATGGGGGAAACAACAATGGCAATGGGGCAAGAGGTCGTGCTTTCGTGATTGGTCAGGGTGATGCAAGGAACGATCCCAACGTTGTGATGGGTAAGTTTCTTCTGGATGACTTCTTTGTTACTGTTTTATTCGATTCGGGTGCCAATACTAGTTATGTGTCCGTAAAAGTTAGCCAAATGCTTAAGCGCACTCCAACACTTTTGAACACCAAACACGCAGTAGAGCTAGCAAATGGTAAAAGTCTTGAAGCCACACACGTAGTTAAAGGTTGTAACCTGGTCTTAGCTGGTCAGATTTTCCCTATCGATCTTATTCCTATCACACTTGGTAGTTTCGACGTTGTTATTGGTATGGATTGGCTATCTCATCATCAAGCGGAGATTGGTTGCAAGGAGAAAATCATCCGCATTCCTCGTGCTGGTGAAGAACCTCTCGTGATTCGTGGTGACAAGAGTGGTGCTGTCGAAGGCATCATCTCTTTCCTTAAGGCCTAGAAATGTCTACGAAAGGGCCACACTGCCATTCTAGCACTCGTTACTGACACATCAACGGAAGAAAAGAGAATTGAAGACATTCCTATTGTGCGCGATTTTCTTGAGGTATTCCCCGAGGAATTACCTGGTCTTCCGCCCCATCGTCAAGTTGAGTTTCAAATAGAGCTAGCTCCTGGGGCAGCACCAGTAGCTCGAGCACCTTATCGTCTAGCTCCATCAGAACTCGAAGAACTGTCTACACAACTACAAGAACTCTTGGAAAAGGGTTTTATACGTCCTAGCTCTTCGCCCTGGGGAGCTCCAGTACTATTCGTGAAGAAGAAAGATGGTACTTTCAGAATGTGTATTGACTATCGCGAACTTAACAAGGTGACTGTGAAGAATCGTTATCCTCTTCCACGTATTGACGACTTGTTCGACCAGTTGCAAGGGTCGAGCTATTACTCCAAGATTGACTTGAGATCGGGATACCATCAGCTGAGGGTCCGAGATGAGGACGTCTCCAAAACAGCATTCAGAACTCGTTACGGCCATTACGAGTTTCTGGTTATGCCATTCGGGCTGACGAATGCACCAGCGGTCTTCATGGATCTCATGAACCGAGTGTGCAAGCCTTACCTGGATAAGTTCGTTATTGTGTTCATCGACGATATCCTGATCTATTCTAAGAGTCAGGAGGAACACGAGCAGCATCTGCGACTTATGTTGGAACTTCTTCGAAAAGAGCAATTGTATGCCAAGTTTTCAAAATGTGACTTCTGGCTTCGCGAAGTCCACTTTCTAGGCCATGTGGTAAACAAGGATGGAATTCATGTGGATCCATCTAAGGTTGAATCGATCAAGAACTGGCCTGCACCCCGTACACCAACAGAAATCCGCCAATTTTTGGGTTTGGCAGGATATTACAGAAGGTTTATCAAAGACTTCTCCAAGATTGCGCAACCTCTCACTTCACTGACTCAGAAGGGTGTCATCTATCGTTGGGGTGATGCACAGGAGTCCGCATTTCAACACCTAAAGGATAGACTTTGTAGCGCGCCTATCCTCTCATTGCCTGAAGGCACAGATGATTTTGTGGTTTACTGCGATGCTTCCATCCAAGGACTTGGTTGCGTGTTGATGCAACGTGACAAGGTCATTGCCTACGCATCACGCCAACTCAAGGTTCACGAAAGAAATTACACTACTCACGATCTGGAGCTGGGAGCAGTTGTATTCGCGCTTAAGATATGGAGACATTACCTGTACGGTACCAAGTGCACCATTTACACCGATCACAGGAGTCTCGAGCATATCTTCAAAAAAAAGGAGTTAAACATGCGTCAACGTCGATGGGTTGAGCTCTTGAACGATTATGAATGCGCAATCAAGTATCATCCGGGCAAAGCCAATGTTGTGGCCGACGCCCTAAGTCGAAAGGATACCATACCTAGGCGTGTACGTGCTCTACAGCTTACCATCCAATCTAACCTTCCCACTCAGATTCGTGATGCTCAGGTTGAAGCATTGAAAGCAGAGAACATCAGGGCTGAATCCCTACGAGGATCGAGGCAACGACTAGAACAAAAGGAAGACGGCGCCTACTATGTAACAGGGCGTATTTGGGTTCCACTCTATGGCAACTTACGCGAGCTTGTGATGGATGAAGCACATAAGTCTCGTTATTCAGTACATCCTGGTTCGGATAAGATGTACCACGACTTAAAGACCACATACTGGTGGCCTGGCATGAGAGCCCACATAGCAACCTACGTCAGCAAGTGCTTGACTTGTGTGAGAGTCAAGTCTGAATATCAGAAACCATCAGGCTTACTTCAACAACCGGAGATCCCGAAATGGAAATGGGAGCAAATTTCCATGGATTTCGTGACCGGCCTGCCCAGATCCCAACACGGAAACGATACCATTTGGGTGATCGTAGATCGACTAATCAAGTCTGCACATTTTCTGGCTATCAAAGAAACGGATAAGTTTTCTACTCTTGCAGACATTTACCTAAAGGAAGTGGTATCAAGGCACGGAGTGCCAACCTCTATTATATCTGATCGTGACGCACGTTTTACTTCTGAACTGTGGCAAGCAATGCACAAGTCCTTTGGCTCACGTTTAGATATGAGCACCGCTTATCACCCACAGACGGATGGGCAATCTGAACGCACCATCCAAACCCTTGAAGACATGCTTAGGGCATGTGTAATCGATTTTGGTAATGGCTGGGAAAGGCACCTCCCGCTAGTGGAGTTTTCGTACAACAACAGCTACCACACCAGCATCCAAGCCGCTCCGTTTGAGGCATTGTACGGACGCAAATGCCGATCACCTCTCTGTTGGGCAGAAGTTGGTGACAGCCAAATCACTGGCCCAGAACATGTGGTAGACACCACCGAGAGAATTGCTCAGATACGACAGCGAATGGCGGCAGCTCGTGACCGTCAGAAAAGTTATGCTGATAAGGGAAGAAAACCACTCGAGCTCCAGGTTGGGGATCGAGTGCTACTCAAAGTCTCACCTTGGAAAGGTGTAGTCCGTTTTAGCAAACGAGGCAAACTCAATCCGCGTTATGTCGGACCCTTCGAAGTCATTGAGAAAATTGGCAAAGTCGCCTACAGGTTGAATCTACCTGAAGAACTCAGCGGAGTTCACAATGTTTTCCATGTGTCGAATCTGAAGAAGTGTCTGTCAGATGAGACCCACATAGTTCCTCTGAAGGAACTCACTATCGACGACCAGCTGCGATTCGTCGAGGAACCTGTAGAGATTACGGATCGAGATGTTTAGATCCTCAAGCATACCAGGATACCTCTGGTCCGAGTTCGTTGGAATGCTCGTCGTGGCTCAGAGTATACCTGGGAACGAGAAGACCAAATGAAACTCAGATATCCCCAGTTGTTCGGAAACAGTGCAACCACTACTGAGGCTGAAGCTACTGCAGGATTTCGGGACGAAATTCCAAATCAACGGGGGGATGATGTGACACCCCAGGAAAACGAGTAAACACCGCAACTTAACTAGCTTCCTCAGTAACTACGCACTAAATTTCGGGACGAAATTCTCTTAACAGGGGGGGAATGTGACAACCCTCAAATTTGCATGTAACCATACAGTTTATTAATGATAATAAAAGTACTTGATGACTGTGCTGAATCATTTAACTGCTCTCTGATTACTGTGTTATACTTACATGTGCATGTTAGCATACTAGTAGTATACAGAAAAGTTACTAAATAGTTCGGTATATTTTCCTGTGTGTTAGGAATAAATTTCGTTACAAAAATATATGTATAAGACGCTATACGGTGAAATTAAACGCTTTAACGGAACAGTATCTAACCGAACAACCAGACATTACCCGGGACACGAAAATATTGTCAGAAATATTATTTTCTCATTTTAAATTATTTACAGTCACAAAAATCCCCACACACTATAGAGACATGACATACACCCACTATTCTAGCAAATACCCTAAACCTTCTAGATAATTACCTACTAATAACAAAATTTTAAAATCTACCACCCCCCCCAACCGAATCTTCAGCCAATTTATTACCATATATTTTGTTGAGACATTATTTCTTGGAAATCTAAGTTGTGGTTGGCCAAAGTCAAAGCAATTGTCTCTCTAGGTTAGTAGAGTTGGCTATGTGAATCCAAGGCCCCCTATAACCTCACCACCTTCAATTCACTCTCTCACCTCACACCTCTCTCTCCCATTTTCAGCTATACATAACCGAACCCACCCCCCATCTCTCTCATACCTTCATCTTCTTCACTACAAGACCCCATTCCAAGCTTTGAAGTTCCTCCATAGAAGTGCAAGTTGAAGGGCTCTCAAGAAAGCTTTGTTCAAGTCCTTATCAATACCTTTCTCTCTACATATTTGCACAAGATTTCTACCCTAGCCTTGTGCTAGTAGTAAGTCACTACACCTTGTCCCATCTTATTCGTAGTTAAAATTTGATGTATGACGTTATTTGTTTATATCACAAGAAATAGCACACTAAATATATGAACTTGAAATTCTGCATAAAAACCCTACATAAAAAGTTTGTTTGAAGATGAAATCTGGTTAGTTTGGGTTTGGTAAATGCATGCATGATGTTTGAACATTTAACCTTCGATACACCATGGTTAGAGTCTTTGTTTATGCGTTTTTAGTCACTTCTACATATAAACAGCTTGCTGATTGAAATTTCCAGCCTGCTTCAACAGGCTGTAACGGGTTCATCTTTAATCGAAAAATTTAATTTCTGGAGTCTAAATTGTGTAATTTTGAATATCTTAATAAATGGAACTGGAATCGTAATTTTCCGAGGTCGTTTACTATTTTTAAAGTATTATTTTTAGACAGCAGCTCAAAGCTGAAATATTTCTGCTGAAAAAGTGTGTTGTAATTAGAGTCCAAACTTAAAACCTGAGCAGAATCAGCTCATAGAATTTTTACTGCAGATGGTCACGGTTGTTTCTGTGACCCTCCACTGGAATTTCGACGATCTGACTTACGATTGATTTTTAGTGAATTTTTCCGTAAAATTGCAATCGGAAAGTACCAAATCTGATTGCAGTCGAGTAAAAGAATTTTTATATAAAATTGGTAATGAACTGAGATCCGAAATTTTTACACAATAAATTTTGGATTATATATGACATCCTGTAAAAATTTGAGAATTTTTGGAAAAGGTTAACTATTTTATTAAAATGCTCGAAAACAGTCCAGTTTTGATTAATAAAGCTGAAACGACATAAGGAGTGATTTGCGTGTCTAAATGTCGAGTAGGTTATCCGAGAATGATAGAACATGTTATATGTCAATAAAAGTGTTATGTGCAATGTTGTATGTTTGTCTATGAGTGGGGAATAGATGGGTAGGTTATATGGGCATGAACCGTTAAAGTGATGCATGTTATGTGATAGATACGTGTAGGAACTTTGTGTCCTATTTGAAATCACTAATAAACTAAGTGGTAATAATACTAGGACGTGATTGACCGACCTCGACTATTAGCTATATTTGAGAGTCAAACCGAGCAACCAAGGTGAGTTCACACTCTTTCTAAGGCATGGGATTCCCAGGGGTTGGGAATGGGATTGAATAACTACTCGTACAACCATTACTATTAAACTACTTACTACTGTCCCCGGATTAAAGGGCACGTACGTAAAACCTACATACACGACTATAAGACCATCAACTCTATCAAATGAAGTCCCTCATTTATCGACTTAATCGCCGAGGCCTATGGCGAGCGGGTCATTAGTTAATAGCGCTATTAGGTTTAACAAACCTCACACCGTGCCAGTCGGACGGGTGTGTACTAATGGACTATGGGCAAAGGGTCAATGCTGATAGACATTGACTTAGGGCACCTCTTATATTTTCATAGCAGTCGATACGCGTGGTCTAGTAACACATGGGAAACCCCCACTAATCTTCGCAAACATGTCAGAAAGACCGCGATGCAAACTTATACGATACATGGTTTTCAAAACGAACAGATGATTTACGAAATGAATGCTATAACTAAACAACCAACTGTGAATTCACTCAACATTATTGTTGACTCGTTGTTACATGCCTTACAGGTCGCTAAACATTTGGAGCTTGCATGAGGAAGGAGTCGTTGTGGTGTGCGGACGGTTATGTCCAGTGTTTAATGTTTAAAACATTATGAATTTCTTAAACCTATGTGTGGACTTTAAACTTATGAACTGCGAACTTATGTTTTGAACTTTACGTATATGCTTCCGCTGTCTAAATTAAAAACTTGGTTAACTAGCTTTTGGTCACCAATCGTATTGTGGTTGTCCTTATTTACTTAGGTACGTTGTTCAGTATGATTGGTGGCTCGATCCTGGTCATGTCACGTCTCCAAGCAGTGATACCCCGCATGGTGGATTTTGGGGGTGTGACACCAGCCACTAAGGCTAAACCTCCCCAGCCACTAAGGCAAACATCCCCAGCCACTAAGGCTAACTTCCCCTATTCATGAAAATCATTCCCATTTCGTTAATACGTATTTGTTTTGTAAAAACCGGTATATTTAGTATAACCCATTCGTAAACCATTTGAGTTCCTTGAAATCCGTTCGTAACATGATTTAGAAATATGAGTTTTCATTCATTCGAAAACTTTGTATGTTCTTGCAAAACGTGCATGTCTTTCCACCCCGAAAACATTTACAAGAATGTAAAACCGTAAAAAGTGGGGTTATGAACTCACCTGAATATTCTTGTGCAAAGCGATCTAATTACGACTTCGTGATGTCGTTTCCAAGATGAGACTCGCTAGCGTGCATTCTACAATATTCCTAACACGGAATATCTTATAAGTTTCTAAATAAACGCAGTAGTTAAACAACGTGTCATCGAGCTCTGCAGAATCGTTAACCGAACGATTCAATGGTAACTTGTTAACTTATCGGAAATGGTTAAGTCATATTTGATAAGTGTCGTTTATTGTCGATAATAACCAACAAGTCTTGAAAAGACTTGATTCTCGAGAGATTTAAAAATGAATAGATATTTATATAAAAATATATAAATATCTCGTTATAATCGCGTTAGCCGTCTCGAGTAGTCGTACGTGTAAGTGACGAGTGTTTTATGAAAAGAATAAACTCATAATGTGTCGTTTAGGCGTCTTGTAATAAATATAAAAATTATATTTATTTTATAAGAGATTTCGTGTGTTTGAAATAAATATACAACTATATTTATTTTGTAAAAACGAATTCATGTTGTACAACGTTTGAAATAAATAGATAAGTTATATCTATTTTATAAAAGAATCATCGTTTTTGTTTGGCGTTCGAAATAAATATATAAACTATATTTATTTTATAAAAGAATTCGACTCGTTCGACATTTGGAATAAATATATGAAACTATATTTATTTTATAAAGTGAAGGCGTGTTCGGCGTTTGAAACAATATAAATAATTATATTGATTTTATAAAAGATTCGTCGAATTTTCGAAGTTTAAAATAAATATAATAACTATATTTGTTTGTTGTAAAAAAAAATTTCCGAATCGTTGATATCGGAAGTTGTAGGTTGTTGTCGAAAGGGGTTTTATATTCGTATTCATCTTTATAAAAGCTCCTCGGATAAAAAGTTTCGTCTCATAATAAAACGTGTTTTGTTTACGGGTTTTCTCGAAAAACGGGCAGAGTTTCCTCTGTTTTTGGACGGCCCCGACAACTAAAGTGTCGTTATCTTTTCAAAATTCAACCAATGTTCAAATAATATATATCAAGTTCGCCCAATTTTCCATAAAACGTAAGTTATAATCATGTCGGTTCGAGCTCGTTAACATGTATTAATAAAATAAGGAATAATTAACAATATAATCGCGACTTAAACTTTTACCATCTTCTAGCGTCGAACGCCGAAAAAGCTGACTGGGTTACCGAGTCAACCGAGTTGACCGAGTCAACCGAACCCAAACCTGACTTTGACCGAACCGTTGACCTGTTGACCCGAAGTTCTCCCGACCTTGACTGTTTTGACCCGGACCCGTCCGGGTTGACCTGAGTGACTGAGTTGATTCGGTTTGACCCGAGTCAACCCGCTCGACCGCACCGAGCTGATGTTTGACCATGGTTGACCGAACAAAAACCGAACCCAAGTGAACCATATGAGCCAAACCTAACAAAACGAGAACCGATCATACCCTAGGCTGAACCAACATAGCCACCCCCACCACTGTCACCGTCCGGCCGGCCCGGAGACACCGTTGGCGGCTGCCGCTTCCGTTAACCCGTCGCACCACCACCGTAACCCCCCCCCATACCGAAAATGCCTAAAATACGACAATCCACTGTTAAAGGGGGTCGAACACCTGAAACAAAAGAAGAAAAGGGATTAAAGAACCGAGTCGGGACTCACCGGAATTTCGCCGGAATATAAATTTCTTTGAAACTTTGAAAAAATACTCCAAGTGCCCCGATCTAGGCATGCACGGAAGAAAAAGTTCAAAACGGGATCGCCGGAATCTTGACCGAAACTTCACCGGAGTTGCGCGTGAGCCCAAACGGCTCAGAATCTTCGAAAACAGACACCGCCATCGTGTCGGGAACGTTTGATTTAGTGGGGGTAGGGTGTCGGATCAAAAGAGTCGCCGGAAAAATCACCGCCACCGTTCCGCCGGTCGCCGGCCGGCTCCACCGGTTTGTTTGTCGCCGGAAATTGCTTCTAGAGAGAGAGAGTAGAGAGAGTACTTGAGGGTTAGTGAGAGAAATAAATGGTGAAAATGAGAGGATTGGGGTTAAAATCCTTTAAATAGTGAGGGTTTTGTGGGCTTGGGCCCAAGGCCCACAAGCCCGTTTCTAGCATTTTGAACCGCCCGATCTCATTTTTGAAGCCCGTTTTTGCACCCGAACATCGTGTAGTGTCATATAACAAAATCTTTGTATTAAAACGCGTAAATTAGGGTCGGTAGTCGATGTTTGCGTGTTCGTTTGTCGCAGCGGAAAAATCGCGTAAAATGCCTCGTTTGTCGTTTCTGATCTGTTTTTCCATCTGGTTTCGACTGTAGTTACTAAAATTTTATTACGGAGCTAAATATAGCGTAAAATGTATGTTTTGAAGGTGACGGGCGTCTCTGTCGCTTTCGTTTTGTTGCCGATGCGTTTCCTACCGTCGCGTTTTCAGTTCACGTTTGCCTTTGTGTCGCACGAAAGCCCAAATAAATTCACAAAATTAAGTTTATAAATATCAAATACAAGTAGAAAATCCGTATTTGTTGGCGTTGTCAGTATTTTGCACGGTATCAGTTCGTTGTCGCGTAATATTAAGCAGGTTTCTCTGTAAACCACCGTTCGCGCACTGTAAAGTCGTATAGACGTTCCTAGGCACTCCAAAGGCCTAATTAAGTTAATTTGCGCTGTAAACACTATTTATTATCGCGTCAATCACTCGTTAATCACGTAATTAAGAGCCGTAAATCACCGGTTGTCACATTCTCCCCCTGTTACAGAAATTTCGTCCTCAAAATTTAGACTACGTTAACTCATTAGAGTTACGTTATGTGTAGTTGATTACCAATAGTATCAAAGTGTATGACCATAAAATCGGATCAAGACTTATTCAAATCATGTGAATTCAAGGACATTCCTTCACAATAGGAATCCCAATGGTTTAAAAGAAATGTGTCTCAGTAATTGATGTCAAAGGAAACGAGACGTAATGATATAGTCACCGGTGCGACTAAGTTAACAAGGATCCAACAATGCACAGGAACTTCGACCAATCGAATTCCATACGAACGTTTATAACATGTAAATGAGTTCTAGAAGCAATAACATTCACTGGATGAACTTAGAATCAACAATCTCAAATATAATAGTTTGCATGAATCGCTCGATCGTGATCAGCACAGGCTGCAAGTTATACCGATGCCACAAGGTGTCGTAGCGAACGAAGCAATTCGAATATAGCGGTGATCGAACAAGTATCACCTGTTGTTTTGCATGAAACGCTCAATCATATGATTAGCCCAAGCTACAAGTTCATTCTAACACCACAAGGTGTCGTAGTGATTAAAGCAATTCAATAATAGCGGTGATCAAACAAGTTCACCGTGGTTCAAATCAGATGAAAGGTTCAATGAAGTAAATGTGAATGCTTGTTTCAAGCAAATATCATAGGATTTTCGATTGAAATTGAAATTGAAACAAATAAGTCATGTTTTTTGATCAAGAATGAAAGAGCAATAAATATCGCAAAATGTTTGATCGATGCTGAAAGAACCGTTAAGAGGTACACCGAAATATGACATAAATTTGTGTACCATTATCTTAACACACGATTGTGTTAAGACTGTTGTAATGTGGTAAATCAAAGCGGATTTAATCTAAATCAATAAATACATAATTAAATCCGGGTATATGTTATGTAAACGAGTTTAGCGCAAGGTTCAAATAAGTGAAAATACCACCACAAGGTGTCGAAATCAACAATTTAATGGAGTCGAATACCAAACAAGTTTACCATGACTCGGAACAAATGAAGTGCTCGTTAAAATTGATTTGAATGTGATGCTCCCAATACATCATATGGTGTCTCGAATCGAATATGTGTAATGAACAAGTTCAAACAATTGAACTTGATTTTAGCGCAATCCGACAATAAATATATGTATCGACAAGAAAACTTTCGGCATGGTCACAACGAAAGACCATGTATGTAACTTGTAAAGAAATGATCGTGACACAATGGCCATTAAGAGGAGTAGAGATACGAAAATCTACTCAGTAAATGTGAAAGTCGAAATTTCAATAAAAGAAATTTAAGGACTTTACCTGGGGTTGCATGTGATAACCGGTTGTTAGGTGACATTACCATGGAATGTCGAACATGGCGTATTCATCGTTAATGTGATAGGGGGAATGCGGAGACATACATCTTCTCCTTGGAGTGATTCGTGTCATTGCAGGATCGCGTGACAAGTTGTCGTTTCCTGATCGTTAGTCCTCCTGCTGACAGGAATCTAGCGTCGTCATTGAATTGCGCCATCGTGTCTTTTCAAAGGCCTCACCTCGATAGTTGTATGTGTCGTACTTTAACCTCCGTTGATGTATAGCTTAAGTTTCACGTATACCTGTGCTCTAGCGTTATGTTCCACGTAGAATATGATGTACCCCGACATCCGTTGACGTAAAAATTGAGTTCCATGTATTCTCGTGCATTAGCGTTTCGTTATGCGTAGGTTGCCTGCTCGGGAAGTTAAAATATCATAGACAATATGGATAATAGTGAGTGCCCTAGTTAATATTCGTGGTTCCTACGTGATGACCTTTAATGAACTTTAACATAAGTTTCCGAAGGTCTTAAATGCATGTTTCCTAAACTCTCAGAGTTTTGTGTACTGTATGTAATCGTTTCGTGTACCGTGTGTAAAACACAACTTTAGCGTATGTTTGAAAACAAAATTTTGACTGTTCGTTTTTCGGCAATGGTTGGAGACCATATTCGAGTACTAGGCGTTCTGTATGTATTCAACATCTTAATAGTCTAAGTCCCAGAGAAAAGTGAGGTTAGAGCCTAGGTATTCCTATAGAAAACCTTATTCGCTGTAACCTATAGCTTTGATACCAATCTGCCACACCCCGAAATTATCAGAGCTGGCGTGACTGGACTGGTATCTTCATTGCACAGCGGAAGCAAATAAGCTAAGTCTTCTAGAAAATGAACGCCACTAAGTACTCGTAACTCCAATGGTCCTCCAATTCCAACCGTGCCATAAATTCTAAAAAGTAACCTGAGAAAGAAACATGCGAAAAAGTAAACATAGAGTTGAGCGAGTTCATAGTTTGTTTGTAAAAGATTTGAAATAAATCTTTTGAATAACCGGTTTGTGAGATAATATTGAGAAAACGAATTTAGAAATCATTTTCTTGCCAAGTTATATGGAAACTTTGTGTTTGTAACGCATTATGTTCGTAAAACCATGTATTTGTAAACTCTTGTATTTGTAAAGTATGTATAACCGTCAATGCCCACCCTGACTTTGATCCCATGCCCGCATAATCCTATGCCTTGAATTTGTATAAAACATGGTATTTAGTTTGTATAAATCAAGTATTTCTATAAGTATGTACGTCCCTTTGTAAACGATGTATGTATAACCCTTTGTAAACGATGTATGTTCCGTGTGTAAAATCCGTTAAAGTACGTCCCAATATATATAGTACGTCCCAATGTATAAAGTACGTCCCAATGTAAAAATATCCCTGGTATGTAGCAATTAAGGAAAGAGATCACCACTGGGTTGCAAAGCCACTGGTATGTGTGAAGTGATGCAGGAAAACTCAAACCTAGAAAATTTGTACCGGGCCTCGGCTGGAAGACACAGTCACCTCTATGGGTCACCCTGACCTCACGGGTGTGGGCTCGCTACACCCAAATAGATCTATCACTCTTGTGTCCCTCGGTCCTAACAATGAGGATTAATGGCTTTAAGCGTTGTACCCACCACTCACATGATCTGAACGTCCCAACCCTCCTTAAGCTAACCATACCATTTGTAAAAATGTCCTAAATAACTGTAACATGTATTTCACCCCCGAAGTTATAAAACTGAAAATAGTTAAGAGAAAAGGGGGACATGAACTCACCCCAGCCTCTAAGGCTGAACCTCCCCAGCCACTAAGGCTAAACCTCCCCAGCCACTAAGGCTAAACCTCCCCAGCCACTAAGGCTAACTTCCCCTATTCATGAAAATCATTCCCATTTCGTTAATACGTATTTGTTTTGTAAAAACCGGTATATTTAGTATAACCCATTCGTAAACCATTTGAGTTCCTTGAAATCCGTTCGTAACATGATTTAGAAATATGAGTTTTCATTCATTCGAAAACTTTGTATGTTCTTGCAAAACGTGCATGTCTTTCCACCCCGAAAACATTTACAAGAATATAAAACCGTAAAAAGTGGGGTTATGAACTCACCTGAATATTCTTGTGCAAAGCGATCTAATTACGACTTCGTGATGTCGTTTCCAAGATGAGACTCGCTAGCGTGCATTCTACAATATTCCTAACACGGAATATCTTATAAGTTTCTAAATAAACGCAGTAGTTAAACTACGTGTCATCGAGCTCTGCCGAATCGTTAAGCGAACGATTCAACGGTAACTTGTTAACTTATCAGAAATGGTTAAGTCATATTTGATAAGTGTCGTTTATCGTCGATAATAACCAATAAGTCTTGAAAAGACTTGATTCTCGAGAGATTTAAAAATGAATAGATATTTATATAAAAATATATAAATATCTCGTTATAATCGCGTTAGCCGTCTCGAGTAGTCGTACATGTAAGTGACGAGAGTTTTATGAAAAGAATAAACTCATAATGTGCCGTTTAGGCGTCTTGTAATAAATATAAAAATTATATTTATTTTATAAGAGATTTCGTGTGTTTGAAATAAATATACAACTATATTTATTTTGTAAAAACGAATTCATGTTGTACGACGTTTGAAATAAATAGATAAGTTATATCTATTTTATAAAAGAATCGTCGTTTTTGTTTGACGTTCGAAATAAATATATAAACTATATTTATTTTATAAAAGAATTTGACTCGTTCGACATTTGGAATAAATATATGAAACTATATTTATTTTATAAAGTGAAGGCGTGTTCGGCGTTTGAAACAATATAAATAATTTTATTGATTTTATAAAAGATTCGTCGAATTTTCAAAGTTTAAAATAAATATAATAACTATATTTATTTGTTGTAAAAAAAAATTTCCGAATCGTTGATATCGAAAGTTGTAGGTTGTTGTCGAAAGGGGTTTTATATTCATATTCATCTTTATAAAAGCTCCTCGGATAAAAAGTTTCGTCGCATAATAAAACGTGTTTTGTTTACGGGTTTTCTCGAAAAACGGGCAGAGTTTCCTCTGTTTTTGGACGGCCCCGACAACTAAAGTGTCGTTATCTTTTCAAAATTCAACCAATGTTCAAATAATATATCAAGTTCGCCCAATTTTCCATAAAACGTAAGTTATAATCATGTAGGTTCGAGCTCGTTAACATGTATTAATAAAATAAGGAATAGTTAACAATATAATCGCGACTTAAACTTTTACAATCTTCTAGCGTCGAACGCCGAAAAAGCTGACTGGGTTACCGAGTCAACCGAGTTGACCGAGTCAACTAAACCCAAACCTGACTTTGACCGAACCGTTGACCTGTTGACCCGAAGTTCTCCCGACCTTGACTGTTTTGACCTGGACCCGTCCGGGTTGACCTGAGTGACTGAGTTGACTCGGTTTGACCCGAGTCAGCCCGCTTGACCGCACCGAGCTGATGTTTGACCATGGTTGACCGAACCAAAACCGAACCCAAGTGAACCATATGAGCCAAACCTAACAAAACGAGAACCGATGTCGCCGTCCGGCCGGCCCAGAGATGCCGCTGGCGGCTGCCGCTGCCGTTAACCCATCGCACCATCATCGTAAACCCCCCCCCATACCGAAAATGCCTAAAATACGACAATCCACTGTTAAAGGGGGTCGAACACCCGAAACAAAAGAAGAAAAGGGATTAAAGAACCGAGTCGGGACTCACTGGAATTTCTCCGGAATATAAATTTCTTTGAAACTTTGCAGAAATACTCCAAGTGCCCCGATCTAGGCATGCACGGAAGAAAAGGTTCAAAACGGGATCGCCGGAATCTTGACCGGAACTTCACCGGAGTTACGCGTGAGCCCAAACGGCTCAGAATCTTCGAAAACGGACACCGCCATCGTGTCGGGAACGTTTGATTTAGTGGGGGTAGGGTGTCGGATCAAAAGAGTCGCCGGAAAAATCACCGCCACCGCCGCCGCAGGCGGCAGCGCCGCCACCGTTCCGCCGGTCGCCGGCCGGCTCCACCGGTTTGTTTGTCGCCGAAAATTGCTTCTAGAGAGAGAGAGAGTAGAGAGAGTACTTGAGGGTTAGTGAGAGAAAGAAATGGTGAAAATGAGAGGATTGGGGTTAAAATCCTTTAAATAGTGAGGGTTTTGTGGGCTTGGGCCCAAGGCCCACAAGCCCGTTTCTAGCATTTTGAACGGCCCGATCTCGTTTTTGAAGCCCGTTTTTGCACCCGAACATCGTGTAGTGTCATATAACAAAATTTTTGTATTAAAACGCGTAAATTAGGGTCGGTAGTCGATGTTTGCGTGTTCGTTTGTCGCAGCGGAAAAATCGCGTAAAATGCCTCGTTTGTCGTTTCTGATCCGTTTTTCGATCTGGTTTCGACTGTAGTTACTAAAATTTTATTACGGAGCTAAATATAGTGTAAAATGTAAGTTTCGGAGGTGACGGGCGTCTCTGTCGCTTCCGTTTTGTTGCCGATGCGTTTCCTACCGTCGCGTTTTCAGTTCACCTTTGCCTTTGTGTCGCACGAAAGCCCAAATAAATTCACAAAATTAAGTTTATAAATATCAAATACAAGTAGAAAATCCGTATTTGTCGGCGTTGTTAGTATTTTGCACGGTATCAATTCATTGTCGCGTAATATTAAGCAGGTTTCTCTGTAAACCACCGTTCGCGCACTGTAAAGTCGTATAGACGTTCCTAGGCACTCCAAAGGCCTAATTAAGTTAATTTGCGCTGTAAACACTATTTATTATCGCGTTAATCACTCGTTAATCATGTAATTAAGAGCCGTAAATCACCGGTTGTCACACTCTATGGCTAGGGATGAACTCTTGAAGTTGAAGGTGATAAAGATGGTGGATAAAAGCAAGTAATAGAGGTCCTTCAAGTTCCACAAGCACCAAGCTTCCTTAATCACCTCCTTACACCTTGAAATGAGCTTGGAATGGTTGAGATTGAAGTGGAAGTGATGGTGATGGTGGTGGGGGTACACGGCCGAGAGGGAGGGAGAGAGTAGGAGAGTGGTGGTGTGTTGTGAAGTGTTGATGAAGATGGTTACTTATAATCAAATTTTTGAGTATTGTCCATTGGGTTTAATATTCCCTAAGTACACACACAATCTCCACTAAATCCTTTGAGATTTCATAGGATCTTAATAAGATTTGAGGGGATCAAGGTGGTAGGGGCCACCTTGAACCGTAAATGAGAGAGGGGGGGGTCTTGTGTAACTTTGAATGATAAGTAGGTAATTAGTTGAAAACCAAGTGTATTAGTTTAGGTGTTATGCATAAGATATGTTATATAGTGTGTTAGGGTGTTCGGGGATCACAACTAGCTTAGAAATAATAAAACAATGCCTCTAGCATAATTTTGGTATTTCGGGTAGTGTCCGGTGGTTCGGTTAGATACCGGTTTGTTAAAGTGTCAAACTATTCCGTTTAGTGATCTTTATGTTACCTTTGTGACACTTTTAATCCCCAACACTTAGGAAAGCATACAGGACCATTTTGCCATATTTTTGCATGTTACTAGTTTGTTAAAAAACTGAATTTTGCTGAAATATGCAGAATTCTGCACTTTACGTGGGTTTTAGGCACTTCCCGGCACTTAAACTATCACCTAGTGACATAGTTTTATGGTCCTTACTTCCCTACACACCATACTAGTGTAGTACCTTGTCTCTGGCTCATACTGGGTCTCAAAACACTGTCTGTCTAGGTACTGAACATCGTCAGCATTTCTCTGAGTTATCCGCTAATTGTGCTAACTGTGCTTTGTGCATCAAGTATGTCAATAGAGTTTGCATGTGAATATGAGGTGACATCATGTAATATGTGATGCACATGTAAGTATGATGCAGTAATCAGAAAGTAGTTTAAATCATCAGTTGTAATTAAGCACGGTCATTAAGCATTAATCATTAATTAATTGTACGGATACCTGGATTTATGAGGGTTGTCACATTCTCCCCCTGTTAAGAAAATTTCGTCCCGAAATTTTAGTTCTGCTACTAGATGTAGGGGTCTTGGGGAACAAATGTGGGTATTTTGCTTTCATGCGATCCTCACGCTCCCAAGTGAACTCTGGGCCGTGTCGCGCGTTCCAACGAACTTTGACGAGTTTAACACTACTCCGCCGCGTCTTGTTAACCTTCCAATAAGTACCCTCAACAGGTTCTTCAGTAAAGTGGAGTGTGTCGTCAATGTGAACTTCATCGGCAGGAATGACAACCGTTCCTTGAGTTGGACTCTTTTTCAGATTAGATACATGAAACGTATCATGAACACCATTTAGTTCTGCGGGGTAGATCCAACTTGTAAGCTACAAGACCAATCCTCTCTAGGATTTTGAATTGTCCAATGTATCGCGGATTCAACTTCCCACACTTCCCAAAGCTTGCTACACCCTTCTAGGGTGAGACCTTTAACAAAACCATATCTCCTACCTCAAACTCCAGAGGTTTCCTTCTTCGGTCCGCATAACTCTTTTGTCGATCACGAGCCGCTTTGATGCGCTCTCGGATCTGTGTAATCTTATCAGTCGTTTCTTGAACCAATTCAGGACCAACAAGCTGTCTATCACCCGTGCCTGCCCAGCATAACGGTGATCGACACTTGCGTCCATAGAGAGCTTTGAACGGTGCAGCTTGGATACTTGCATGGTAACTGTTGTTGTACGAGAATTCTACCAACGGTAGATGGGTATCCCAACTGCCACCCAAATCCATCACGTAAGCTTGCAACATATCTTCCAACGTTTGAATCGTTCGTTCGCTCTGGCCATCTGTCTGCGGATGGAATGCAGTACTCAGATTCAACTGAGAACCAAAGGCCTCTTGGAAGGATTGCCAAATCCTTGACACAAACCTTCCATCTCTATCAGAAATAATTGAGAGAGGCACCCCATGCCGTGCAACTATCTCTCTCAGGTATAGCTTAGCAAGCTTGCTAGTGTTGTCTTTCTCCCTGATCGGTAAAAAGTGTGCAGATTTGGTCAGGCGGTCCACGATTACCCAAATTGTATCGTGACCTCTGGGTGTCCTTGGTAATTTCGTTATAAAGTCCATTGAAATCTGCTCCCATTTCCACATGGGTATTTCAGGTTGTTGCAGGAGACCTGAAGGCTTCTGATATTCGGCCTTTACCTTGGCACAAGTCAAACATTTGCCAACATATATTGCAACATCGCCTTTTAATCTCGGCCACCAATAAAAATCCTTTAAATCTTGGTACATTTTATCCGATCCTGGATGGATCGAGTACCGTGACTTGTGAGCTTCATCAAAAATAACGTCTCGTAGACCACCGAAGTGAGGAACCCAAATTTGTTTCATGAAGCACAACGTTCCTTCATCATTGGGTACTAACTGCTTCTCCATCCCACGGAGATACTCATTTTCAAGATTCTTTTCCTTAAGTGCTTCTCTCTGTGCGGCACGAATGCGCAACGAGAGGTCCATTTGAATAATCATTTCCAAAGCCCTAACCCTTATGGGCTTGATTCTTTCCTTCCGACTCAAGGCATCGGCGACCACATTCGCCTTCCCTGGGTGATACTTAATTTCACAATCATAGTCGTTTAACAACTCTACCCATCGTCTCTGTCTCATGTTAAGCTCTTTCTGATCAAATATATGCTGTAAGCTCTTGTGATCAGTAAAGATTGTGCATCGCGTGCCATACAAGTAATGTCGCCAGATCTTTAATGCAAACACTACAGCGCCTAATTCCAAATCATGCGTAGTGTAGTTCTTCTCATGAATCTTCAACTGGCGTGAAGCATAAGCTATAACCTTCTGTCGCTGCATCAGCACGCAGCCTAAACCTTGACGCGAGGCGTCGCAATATACCACGAAGTCGTCAGTGCCTTCAGGTAGGGATAAGATGGGTGCATCGCAAAGCTTGTTTTTCAACAACTGAAATGCTTCTTCTTGCTTGTCTCCCCATTCATACTTCTTGTCTTTCTGAGTAAGGGAGGTCAAAGGTTGAGCGATTTTCGAGAAATCCTCAATAAATCTGTGATAATACCCAGCCAAACCTAAGAATTGTCGAATCTCAGTTGGCGTCTTCGGAGTCTCCCAATTCTTGATTGCCTCGATCTTTGTGGGATCCACATGAATTCCATTTCCGTTAACCACGTGACCAAGGAACTGAACCTCGCGCATCCAAAATTCGCACTTCGAGAACTTCGCGTACAACTTTTCTTTCTTAAGCAGCTCTAAGATGGTTCTTAGATGTTGCTCATATTCTTCCTTCGTCTTTGAATAGATTAAAATATCGTCGATGAACACTGTAGGATCGAGATTCGATCTATACGAGTCTATCAGAAGAATTCTAATCAATACGAGAGGCGGAACCAAACGTATCGACTTTGAATCAGCTTGATTTACACACAGAATCACTTTAATTGTCTTGTATATTGATATCACAACGTTTTACAGGCAGTAGACACTTCGGCATCACCTCGACACCGGAATCAGAACTATTACAAATGAAACACAAGCTCATCTATATATAGTGTGGCCAGTTCGTACGGAATGAACATGACTCACTTCGTGCGAAGTGGTTAATGCTCACTTCGTACGAACTAGCTCTTTCCAGTTCGAGCGAACTGGTCCAATACCTCTAAAACCCTATAAACTAGCCTATCGAGCTCCATTCTATCCTATCTAGACACATGACTCGATACAAGATGAAGTCAACAGACATATGCACCACAGATTTAATCATAAACCTAAATCACAACTTGCTTTTACGTGGGGAACATCTCTCGGATATATAGGTAACCCCCGAAATCTTGTTTGAAAGGCTCTATTTCTGACATACTAGGTCTTTGTACGTGGTAATATCTGGGGTATTATACCTGGACTTCTGATTTTGCGAGAGCAATAGCCTAGTCCTCGTATAATACTTTCCACAGCTTTAATCATAAAGCCCGCCCTCAACATAAAAAATGATGAATCATTGAAAAATGCTAATCACGTGTTGTTGTAAAAGAAGATCCCCAAAGGGGACCCACCTTAAAGTTGAGCCATCATCTCTCTAATTTTGCGGAAGCAATAGCCTGAGTTCTCATGGCCTCAACAATTAACCCCTTACAGATATTACTAGTGTGCACTCACCTGTAAGACTGAATACAGTAGTCTGGATACCGGAGTATATTCTAAGGTGGTACACGCGTATAAGCTAAGTCTCTAATACATTAAATTCGTATCCTGAACAGATTGAAATTTGTGTAAGAACTTAAGAGGATCAGTATATCGACAATCTAAGCGAATTGTTTAATTCTGAGTATGAAATCAAAGCTTAACGGTACTTATGACTTGTCGACAGCTGATATGATTCCCTAACACGTTCACCAAAAATATGTTTGTAAATAGTTTTCTTTTACTGCATTTCATTTCTGTTTAGCATTCTAGTATAGAAACTTTATTCAAAATCCAAAAAAGATTTTACATTTCTGCTTTATTTTTCCGACAAACCAAAGTGGAAAGCTGATCTTCAGATTCACAAGTTTGTAGTAGATGCAGGAAGTTTCTGAGCTGGACAGAAGAGTTGGGAGCTTATCATGTTAAGTCTGTAAATGAAAAGTCAAAAACAAGTTCATTAAGTTGAAACTTGTAATTTTCTGAAAAATACTTTGGAAAAATGTTGAATAAAAGTCAGTTTTTGTTTCGTTTCAGGTCATCCAAGGTCATTAAGTTGGACTTGGTAGACAAATTGAGTACCTAGGGTCATTAACTTGGACCTAGATATTTAAGTGGATTATTAGAAAACTGATAATAACAACAAAAGAAGTCAAAAGGTGAATAGATTATAATGTCAAATTTCTGAGAAGCAGGGAACAGTTTTGAACCTGTGAAAGCAGCAAAGCAAGATCCCCATGGCTAAGTCTGAACAAAGATTGAGCCATAATTCTATCCCAGCTTATTGAAAGGGGGAGTCTAACAGTTTCTGGATCAACATTCATGAGGGAGTTTGAAGTTTGTCAAAGCCAAGTTTGAAATGCTAGCTGCTGATGCTGATAGAGATTGAAGGATGCTTACAGTGTCAAAACAGTTTGGAAAGAGTGAAAAGACTGATCAAGACTGAAGACTCGATGCCAAAGACTTTGTCAACATCCAAGGGGGAGTCTGTTGGTGCATAAATGTCTGTTAACTTCGTCTTTATCGAGTCTAATGTCTAGATAGGATAAACCAATGCTCAATAGGCTAGAAATTAGGTTTTATATGTCAAAGGGTCATTTTGCACGAAATGAACAAGAATCATTTCGTACGAAATGGAACAAAACCATTTCGCACGAAATGGGTAATGATCATTTCGTACGAAATGCCACATCTATAAATAGTGGAGCATGGTTGTTATTTGTAACGATTCGGATTTCAGAGCCGAGGTGCTGCCAAATTGTCAAGTGATCTGTAAAGCTTTGAAATCAATAAAAACAAGATAATTAGGGAGAATCAAGCTATAATCAAGTTCGTATCATTGATTCCGCCTTTGATATGGATTAAAACTCTTCTGATCGACTCGTTCAGGTCGCACAACGATCCAATAAATCTCTCCCTTGGATGTTGATCTAATCTTAAATCTCTTCTTTTTCTAGCTCATTCCCAGAATCTTAATCCTGGCTCTAACTTTAACAAACTTTCAGGATCAAAAACTGGCTCTTGCATCTTCAGATTCCCCTTTGCTAGCAGACTCCCCCTTAAGTTGTTCCGGGATCGCAATCTGACATAGCTTTTATTCTAGAATTGAAACCTGGCTCAAACTCTGCTCAGGCTTTATGCTCGGGGACCTGCACAAATCTCTACTCAAAAGTAAGATTTTTATTTATAACAATTTTAATTTCTGCTGACCACTTGTAAGAATACCATTCAAAATTTGACATTTCATTAAATTGAAACCATTTTATCTTTTCAAAATCATTTCTCAATTCAAACAAGCTCTCCCAACCCTATTGTCATCATGTTTAGCACTCAGAATTTTGAAAATCAGCTTTTCAACATCAGTTGTCGAAAATAAGATGAAATAAAATCTTTTTGATTTTCAAAGTTTTATGCTAAAACACACTAATGGAAAGCATTAAATTAATATTTACAGACAATATTTTTGTGAGTTTGTGTAAGAGGATCATATCAGTTTATGAGACAAATCACAAGCACCGTTGAGCTTTAAAACACTTTAAGTTCTAAACGATTCACATAGATTGACGATATTGTTGTCCTCTTAAACTCAATCTAAAAACTTTCAAAATGCTTACCGATACGTTATAGTATATTAATTTTGCACTAAATTCTTATGGACCCCACGATCTCAGCATATCCCCTCATCATGCAATACACTGATTCAAGTAATGCCTTTAAACTTTCATCAACTGTGATATGTGCGAAAACAACGCAGAATGTTTAAACATTAACAATCAGGTCGATCTTTCGATACGCAGAGAAAGTCCAATGTTTAAACAAAATAAGAAATAAAAACAAGTTGAATATGTTTAGATCTTAACCACCAGTTCGATATTCACATATACGCAGAGGTGATCCAAGATTTAAACGAAACACCAAGAAAAATAAAGCAGAACGTTCAGGCACTAACATCCAGTTCGATACTCACGTATACACAGAGGATGTCCAATGCTTAAACAAAATAAAGAAATCAAACAAGTTTAAATCTTTGCAAAATGAAATGCACAATCACAGTGACTTTTTCAGCAAGTTGTGAAAGTTCACAAACTGACCGGTTTTTATGCTCTTTTAGCATTCAACGATTACTGAGTAGGTACACAGTCATGAAGGATAAAACTAAGTACTATGCTTTCAACCGCGTTTCCCACTAGAACTAGGTTTTTTTCATTTAAGTTTGTATCGTTATCGCAAATCTACTAGTCTAGCTGAGCCTATCATCACATCTTTAGTGAGACCGTTTATCATATTTTAACATTCCATTTCTTTAGCGTGCTGTGATAGTCCACTGATGTACTATCATTTCCTCTTTTTCACAACAAAAACACATTTTGATTTTATCATGTTTTTGACTTTTTGAAATTTCTTACTCCCCCTAAAATTCAAAATCATTTAAAGAAAATTTGACAAACCGATGTGAATTGCTTCAATTAGCCATCCACTTGGCGTAAACAATCAGAACTCCCCCTGACAACAAACTATTTTCCCATTATGATTTCAAAACACTAAAGTTTGTTTTAATCAAATGGTTTTTCCGGAAAATTAGTTTGTGGGGTTTCATCACTTTGTTTTCTCAACCACTTGTAAAATCACTTGAATGAAAGTTAAATCAAGTTCAACTTAATGACCTTGATCAACCACTTGTAGGTACTTATCACAATACCACTTGTAAATCAAAATATGACATTTTTCAATTTTGAGAAAGATGCCGATTCATGCTCCACGATTACCAACTGGAGAGCTCCGGCAAGTCAGGATTTTAATCAGAAAACGTTGTCACCCAAGCCTGACCAGTCTTGGGTGTTCCCGAGTTCTTTTCACTCGGTGGGTAACTCCATCTCTTTGATTCATAAAATTCTTTTGCGCCCTTTACCTCTCTGTTAACCATTTTTCCAAAAATATATTTCACATTTCCATTAAAAGCCTTTTCAGCATCAAATTCTTCTTTACTAGGGAAGAATTGATCTGGAATCTCAATCTTTCCAACTTTTAACTTCAAGTTTTCTTTTGAAAATGGCAGAAAGTTTTCATCGTTCATTTCTGGAACGAAATTCTCAACATTTTTCACAACAAATGACTCCTCTGACTTTGACGAGTCAGATTCATTGTCAGAACTAGTTTCAGATTTAACAACCCATTTTTGTTTGTTCAAATCGACTATTCTTTTGTAAAAACGTTTCAAACTTTCACCAACTTCGAAAGTCGAATTTTTGAACTTTTTAAAATTTTCTACTGGTTGTTCTGTTTGATCAACACATTTCTTTTTCAAATCTGAGTTAGAAGTAACTCCCTGTTTTGTATAAGTGGACTTTGGGCAATTCCAAGCGATGTGTCCAACTTCTTGGCATTTGAAACAGATTCTTCGTTCAAATCTCTTCTCAGATTCCTTCACCATATTCTTCCTTTTTTCGGCGAGAAACTCTTTGTTTGTCTGTCTCCAGAATGGTTTCTTCTCTTCTTCTACTGAACTTGTACCTGAAACAAATTTAGTTTTTGGTTTAAGTTTTCTCATTTTTATGATTTTCTAGGTGAATGAAACCTAAACCCTTCTTTTTGAAATTACTGTTATGGTTTGGTTTCTTTTGAAAACCTGAACCAGAACTGTAACCTTTCTTCTTGTTCAATCTCTGTTGAACTCTTGAAGTGTATTTTTTAGGTTTTTCAGCAAGATTTAAATCTTTTATTTCAGAAATATTAATTTCCGTTAATTTGAAAACCTGTTTGATCATTTCAGTTTTGACACTTCTTATTGGAAATTCTTCATCAGAAAATAATTTGTCAGAATCATTCAAAGTATATGCTACTTTGAATGTTTCATCATTCAAATTATTTTTCGACATCAGAAATTCTTTATTGTAAACCCGTTTGACCGGTGAACTCGGACTCTTGTCTGATGAACTCAAACTTTCAGATTTAGACTACGACTTTGACTCTTCATCCATATCCAACACCTGATCGACCACTTTCTTTAATAACTCAGACTCATGATCAGTGTCAGACGCTGTGAATGTGACGTCAATATTGTCTGGTAACTCATCAATGGTTTCAGACTTTAACTTTATGTTGACTGCCTTTTTTAATTGCTCCTCATTTGGTTTTCTGGGAGAATAACTTTCCCAGATCGGAGGCGGACACTTGTTATACTTGACACTTTGTTTATTACGAGTATCCTCTTCCGTCTTTTTATGTTGAAAAGCTTCAAGACCTGCAACAGTAGGATAAACTCTATCAATCAAATAATCAGAAGCTGTATAACTCATCAGCAATCGTTTGATTCTCTCATTTTCAATCTTTTCGGTCTCCAAATCCTGCTTCAGCTTTGCACACTCTTCAATATAGCTAGCTATTTATGATCTTCTGCTTAGTCATTAATGTTGAACTCATCATCGTTTCAGTAGCTCCAATTTCTAGGTTTGTCTTGTTCAAACTATCAACCGTTCTGTTCAGCACATCATATGATTCTTTTATGTACTTAACATCAAACAACATTTTTTCTTTCAACTCGTTTAGTTCACTATACTTCTTGTCTTTCTCCTCACAATCTTTGCATGGTTCCAAACATATTAGACAAGGTTTAGTGACCTCGATAATCTTTTCAACTTCGACTATCTTTTCAACCTCTACGATTTTTTCAACTTCAACAATTTTTTCAACTATTCTCTCCACTTCAACAATTTTCTCCACCACCTTCTCAATCATCGGTTCTTCATCAAATTCTACTTTTATCTCACACTCTTCATCTTCGACCTTCTCTGTCAAATTTTCTTCAACTTTTTCTTTCTCGGCTTCCATTTTTGCCTTTTCTTCAGCAGTCTTTCTTGCTTCCAATTCTTCCAATTCTCTCTTCAGTCGAGCAGCCCTTTTCTCTTTCAACATCTCAATTTTATCTGCAAAAAACAAATTAAAACTGAATGAGTCTAAACTTTTTCTAGCATTATTAATATACTCTTCCTCATCATCGGTATCTTCATCACTTTCTGATGATCTGAAAATCTTTGTTCTTTTTGGCTTAGATTTGACTATTTCTTCTTCCAAGATTTGAGCAACAAATGCTGAATCAGCCAGAACGTATTTATCCCAGCTAAATCCTTCTGCCAATCTTTCATCATCTTGATTTACTAGATAAGCTTTCTTCTTTCCATCTTCAATAGCACGGGATGATGACGATTGTTGAGCGATCTGATGATAAATTGATTTTCATTGGTAATCATTGTTTCCAAACGGATCTTCTCTTCCGGTTGCTTCTTTGTTTGTACACTCTCGTTTAAAATGCCCCTTTTCTCAGCAACGAAAACAAGTAACCTTAGATTTATCAAACCCTAATGGAGATGTGGCAGCATCACGAAGATCATCTCTACCGGTGATTTGTTTGAATTTTTCTGCTCTTCTTACAGCACTAGCTAAACACCACTTGAGGTCCATCAACTCAAGTTCTTCAGAATCAATCTGGTCATAATCCTCCTTAGTGAGCATCGGAGTTCCAATTCTTCCAGAAACTAAGCTTTCATAAGACTCTAACATAGTAACAAGTGATGCCATGTTTTGCTTAGCAATTTCTGGAGAGAGATTTTGACCATTTTGTATGTTTAATGTCACATTGCATTGCAGATTTGTTGAACTCTGTCGTTGAGAACTTGGTGTTGAGAATTTCGGATCAAAATTTGAATATGATGACGAATATCCACCACTCTGAGTTGTAGTGCTAACATTTGTTCCGGAAGTACCATCAGCACTGAACGCAGTCTGAATCTTCGGACTCGGAGTAGTCTCAACTCTGCTTCCTCTATAGTATAAACTTTCATCTTGTTGAGCATTTGTATTATTCATGATAGCAGTTTTCTGGACATCTAATTCATGTTCTTCAAGCTTCTGAATGAACTTGCACATATTCATACTTTCAGATTTTCTCATATGCTTTAAAATCAGCAGATATGTTCCCCACTTATCTTGTGGTAACGCATCAGATAGCTTATCAACCCATTCATCATCTTCTTTTGTTATCTCCAATCTTTTCATTTCCTGAACAAGTTGACAATATCTATCGATAGTCTTCTTAGTCGTTTCACCTTTACTAGTTGTAAACATATCAAAAGATTTCTTTAGTAATACACATTTATTTTTTATCATATCAGCACTTCCCTTAAACTTTTGATTCAACGCTAACCAAATTGATCTAGCAGTGTTCTCATGTTGAAGCAAAACAAAAATATCTTCTTTTACTGCTTGTTGGAGAATGCTAATCATCATTTTCTCACTGGTGTATTTTAACTTCTCATTCGCTGAATAGTCACTTAAAGATTTTTCATTTCCACGGTCATCTATCGGTTTAAGGTAATCTTTGTCCAACGAAACCCATGCATCAAACTTATAAGCCTGCACCCATGTTTCAAAACGATTTTGCCATCCTTTAAAATCCTCGATGTACATAAGCTTTGGAGGCTTTTGAGATGTTCCCGTTTCATTTTTGATTTCAAGAGTTTCGACAAATGTGATTGGAGCAGCTGGAGTAGTAGCAAACGCGTTATAAAACTCTTCTTCCATGTTTTGGTAAAAAGTTTCACAAGTTCACAAATTTCAAACAAAATGGAGGTTCAAACGAACTGGTATCTCAAATGAACTGACTTTGGTGCGAAATGGTCCTTTTCAAATGACCTGGTCCACTAAATGATCAATTCGTGCGAAGTGGTACAAATTTCAAACGAATTGGAGATTTTTTCATGTGAAATGACACTCTAAAGTCCAATTCGTGCGAAATGATGTCTCTATGGTCCAATTCGTGCGAATTGGAAGTCCCTTTCAAATGAAATGAAGCTTTTGGTGAGACCTGGTTCACTTTCAAGCGAAATGGAACAGATTTGGTACGAAGTGAACTATCTCAAGCGAAGTGGAGTTCCATTTCGTGCGAAATGATGCTGATGTCAAATAATCGGCAGGATTTTTGTCAAATTGATCACGTTTTAGGTTGATTTTAGGTCTGATACTTTCAAGGATTGTTTAAAACAGTGTTTCGCTTGTTATATGAGAAATTCAATCCATTTTAACCGAAAAATCTTGTTTAATTTTGAAAAAATGTGAAGAAAAAGGTGTAGAAATCAGAATTTTGAAGAAATCAAGCTGAATTCGGTAAGAACTCTTCCTCCTGAGCTCTGATACCACTTGTAGGATCGAGATTCGATCTATACGAGTCTATCAGATGAATTCTAATCAATACGAGAGGCGGAAACAAACGTATCGACTTTGAATCAGCTTGATTTACACACAGAATCACTTTATTTGTCTTGTATATTGATATCACAACGTTTTACAGGCAGTAGACACTTCGGCAGCACCTCGGCACCGGAATCAGAACTATTACAAATGAAACACACGCTCATCTATATGTAGTGTGGCCAGTTCGCACGGAATGAACATGACTCACTTCGTGCGAAGTGGTTAATGCTCACTTCGTACGAACTGGCTCTTGCCAGTTCGTGCGAACTGGTGCAATACCTCTAAAACCCTATAAACTAGCCTATCGAGCTCCATTCTATCCTATCTAGACACATGACTCGATACAAGACGAAGTCAATAGACATATGCACCAACAAACATGATCACAAACTTATCGAGGTACGGCTTACAAGCTCTATTCATCAAGTCCATGAAAACTGCCTGCGTTCGTCAGACCAAACGGCATAACCAGAAATGCAGGAGTTCTCGAAGAAACTTCAGGAGCTTTGTCCAAAAGCTCCTGAAGTTTCTTCGAGAACTCCTGCATTTCTGAAGGCGCAAGTCGATAAGGTGCTTTAGCCACAGGCGCAGCACCTGGAACTAGGTCAATGTGGAACTCGACTTGTCGCTGTGGCGGCAATCCTGGCAAGTCTTCGGGAAAGACTTCAGGATATTCCTTCACGACTGGAATGTCTTCTAGCTTTGGCTCAGCGGCTTCTTTGTCCACAATGTGTGCCAAGAAGGCAACACATCCTTTCTGCAAACACTTTCGAGCTTTCAAACAACTGATGATCCTTAGGGGCGTATTGTGCTTCTCTCCATGTACCACAATTGTTTCTCCATTTGCCATCGGAATGCGAATGACCTTCTCGTGACATACAATCTCTGCTCGGTTGCTTGACAACCAATCTATCCCTACCACCACGTCGAAGCTTCCCAACTCGACTGGCAGCAGATCAAGTGTAAACTCGTGCTCCCCAAGCTCTATTACGCAACCCCTAATAACTTCATTCGCTTCTACTAGCTTTCCGTTAGCTAGTTCTATTGAATACGGAATGTCTAGCTTACTGGCTACCAACCCAAGTATATTCTTAAATTCTAGTGATACAAAACTATAATCGGCACCGGTATCAAATAGTACAGATGAAAAGCGTTGGTTGATAGGGAACGTACCAGTAACTACGTTCGGATCTTGGCGAGCTTCTCTCGCTCCGATGTTGAAAACCCTTCCTTGAGCTTGATTGAGCTTTGGGCACTCTCTCTTGAAATGCCCCACATCTCCACAATTAAAACAACCTGGTCCTCGACCATTCCCATTCCCATTACCACCTTGAGCGTTATTTTGGTTGCGGTTTCCACTCCCAGCTTGATTCCCAAAATTACCACGATTTCCGTTACCGCCATTTCCTCCTTGAGGGCGGTTTCCTTATCCATTTCCACCACGGTTGTTGTTGCCATAACCCCTCTGACCATTGTTACCACGCCTAGTACCAACCCAACATGTCTCCTTCGAGCGACCAACTCTTCCACAAGACTCGCATCTTCCAGCTCGGCACCGTCCATTGTGATGCAACTGACACGCATCGCATTTGGGCAAGCTGCCTATGTACCCTTTTCCTTTGTTTTCAGCACCAGTTTTTTGGCCCGGGCTGGTGCATTTGCCTCTTCCTTCTTGTTAGCACTGCTGGCACCTTTCTTGAAGTTTGAGAATTTCCTTTTGTTCTCACCCGATGGCTCAACGTGAGTCTCCTTCTTCTTCTGGTCAGAGATTGAAAACTTATTTAACCTGATTGTTTCTTCAGTTAGTGCTACACTCAGGTCGATAGCCTCGGTGATCGTAGCAGGTTTTGACGTTGTCACCATACTCATAATCTGAGGTGCCAACCCCCAAATGAAATGCTCAACGCGCTTGAATTCCGGACTAACCATGTATGGTACCACGTGAGATAGATCGTGAAATCTCTGCACATACTCCACAATTTTGGGGCCATCCATCTTGAGGTTCCAAAACACTGTTTCCAATTTTTGAATTTCGGCCCTGGAGCAATACTTTTTACGCATGAGTTCCTTCATTTCATTCCAAGTCAAAGCGTATGCTGCTGCCTCTCCCAGAGTTTGGACTTGGAGATTCCACCATGAAAGCGCTCCGTCTAAGAACAATCCAGAGATGTAGGTGACTTGGTGTTCTGGTGCGCATTTGCTTATTCTTATCACAGAATCGGTCTTCTCCGTCCATCGAACAAAAGCCACAGCACCCCCGGTGCCGTCGAAATTTAGAGGCTTACAGTCTAAGAACTGCTTATAGGTACAACCTGTACAAGTAACGTCATTCACAGAAAGCATTAGCAAACGCACATGGAATATCCAAATGTAACGTAATGTGTCTCAAGCGACTTAAACATTACCATGAGGTGGGTTGTTCCTCGAGGTACCCCCGCTAGTTTCAGCGCGTGAGGCCTCGTGCTCTGCTATCGCTCGTGAAATCCATTCTTGTAACTCGGCCTCAGTAGTGGGCAATCGAGTTTCCCTTCGTGGAGGCATCTTCTAAAGAAGATAGCACAGGTCAGGTCTTATGCATATAAGTATGTAGTATACGTATGTAATAACATTTATCAACGCAAGTAAACACATAACATCCCATATTATAACACAAACAAGTAATTCAACAATGTATGTAATGAGAATGTTGCGATTGAGCTTTCATATATCAATGACCACAGTTACAGTTTTACAAGTTCACCAAATGTATCATATCACCACAAAAAGGACTACAGGGTCACATCACCCTTGTCCAAACTATCCATCAAACTACAACAATCAAAAGTCAAAAAGAAATGTGGTCTTCAAAAAGCTATGCAATCTGGCTCAATAGCTGCACTCTCACCAAAAGTATGCTACCTGGATAAAACCAAAAACTGCTATACTGATGGTGGAGGAGGAGGAGGTGGAGGAACGAATAGCAAACTGCGCAGACGCGCTAGCTCCTCCTCAAGGGTATGAACGATACACAACAAATAGCTAACCTGCTGCTCCATAGTAAGAAAACGGAAGTCAAAATCTGGGTATGGCAGGAGAGGAGCTGGTGGTGTCGCGAATGGTGACTGACAAGTGCAAGGTGGAGGACGCGGAATCCTCTCGAGATCCATGACTCTGTGACACAACATCTCCTGCTGGAGCTGTAAGGACAAAAGCAGATCATCTCTCGTATATCCAGTGTAATGGAAGGGATGATATGGATCAGAAACAGGCATCGTGTTGGGCGGAAACCAAATCAATGGCTCGCCCGATGGTGCAGAAGCAGAAGGTGCAGTATGTGTAGCAGGTGCAAACGGTGGCATGAAAGGAAAGGCTGCTGACACAGGTGGTATGTGACTGGGCTGCTGACTCGATGGACCTTCCCCTAGACGGGGAGGAGGGATATCCTGTAGGAACGTGACCGGTAAATCTGTGCGGTGAATGTCAGACACATGTGGGTGAAACGGAGCAATGTCAACTGGTGCATGCATAGGTGCAGGTGGGGGAGTAACAGGTCTAACAAAAGGAGGCAAGTCATCGTCGTCCTCTATCCACCCATTGTGGGTGAATGCATAACGGGGATCTACATGGTCAGCAAAAGGAGCATGATCAACGGCTGCAGGTAAAGGGTCAGGTAATAGTGGTGCAACAACTGGTACATCAGCAGGCGCAGGGCCATGCTCAGGTAGAGGATCATGAGCAGGTATGGGCTCGGGTGCAATCAAAGGCTCAGGGTCAGCTGGAGCTAACTCAAGATCAGCGGGTATCGGCTCGAGATCAGCGGGTATGTCAAAAAGCTGATCGTTAGGAACGATAGGTGCCTCAAAAGGCTGATCATCAGGGACAAACTCAATCTCATGCTCAGGGTCAAAGTCGTGTGGAAAGACTGGATCAAACTCATCATCAAACTCAAAATCATGATCAACACCATGTGGCATATCAGGTGCAACGGACATAGCAGTGTCAGAATCAGTATCGGTGGGATAACGCTGTAATCCCAGTGCTTGTAGAGTAGCAGAGGACACAGACTCAAATGAATCAGGACCAGAATGGTCAGATGAAGCCTCGACAACAGGAATCTCATCATGCGGAACAGCAACGACATCACCGATTGGAACCCCATTATCCTGGGCACCCTCAGGGGACCCTCAATAAAAAGATCGATGTCATCGTCAGACTTAGCGTCAAGAGGCAGATCCTCAAGAGGAAATGCAGCAAGAGGAAAAGGAGCAGGGATCTGAACAAGAGGTAGATCCTCGTCAGGAAGACCATCAGCTAGCGGTATATCATCTCCAAAATCTGGTAGAGTAAACGGCTGGAAATCATTATCATCGCTACTCGTGGTGTCAGATGTAAAAACCTCATCCTCTGGGATGATCTCATCATCAGAAAATATGGCCATAGGGTCTACTGTATCAGATACTCCACTCTCAGAGGAGGACATGATGTCTTTAACAAATCGATCACAAGTATGCACATATATCAACAATCATCAAATAAGCATGTAAGCAGTAACAATGTAACCATGTATGCATCCTAGCCTTCCCAAGACTATCCCACCCAGCCTCTCAGACTGAACTACTTAGTCTCTCAGACTAAACCTCCCAATTTCTCAAACAGAACTACCCAGTTAGTCTCTCAGACCAACTCCCCAGTCTTTCAGACTGAACTACCCAGTTAGTCTCTCAGACTAACTCCCCAGTCTTTCAGACTGAACTACCCAGCTAGTCTCTCAGACTAACTCCCCAGTCTCTCAGACTGCACTACCCAGCTAGTCTCTCAGACTAACTCCCCAGTCTCTCAGACTTCACTACCCAGCTAGTCTCTCGGACTAACTCCCCAGTCTCTCAGACTGAAATATAAATGAATTCTGTGAAATGTATTTTGTGTCTTTTATTTGTAAAAATATTTGTTTCCTGGATCTGGACATTTTGTGTATGCAATGAAAACATGTTTGTGAAAACATTTTCGTGAGAGCCCTAATGATCGTAGTCTAGAGTCGAGAAAGAATCCTAGTTCGCTACGATCGAAGCTCTGATACCAAGTTGTTACACCCTGACTTTTGCGGAAGCGTGGTTATTGGTGTGACCTCTTAATACCATAGCATTCAATCATAACCATGCTATATGATAAAGCCATAAGATATTCATCCATAAAAATATTAAGTTTGAAAACACCACAACATACTTGTCTGAAAAGTTGACACCAATCTTAAGTTACAAACCCTAACATGTTTTAATGAGTTCACGAAGACTCGACCACATAACTTAAACCAAACCTGAGCTTAGGACCATGAATCTCGTCCAGGAGTAAGATACATCCCCTAAACCCTACGACCTCGGATGACATCTTTTATTTATAACACAGCTTGTAACACATGCATACACCTGCCAGATCCACTAGTTCCCTGAAATACATGTAGTTTAAAAATATCAACAAAAGTTGAGCGAGTACATGTGTTCGTGAGTATGTATAAAACCTTTGTAAACAGTGTAAGTATGACTGTCCCGATATGATAGCAAACAAGGAAAAGATCACCAATGGTTTGCAAGGCCACTGATATGTGTGACGGTGTAGGAAGACTCAAACCTAGCAAAGTTGCACCGGGCTTCCGGCTAGAAGACATAGTCACCCTATGGGCCACCCTGGTCCTCATGGGTGTGGGCTCGCTACACCCAAATAGATCTATCACTCACGCCCCTCGGTCCTTATACGAGGATTAATGGTCCCAAGTATCCGCCTACCCAATCACATGATCTATGGTTCTTTCCTAGGCTAACCATACCAATAGTATCTGTATGTAATCCTTTTGTAACATGTATTTCACCCCCGAAGTAAATAAACAAAACAGTTTAAAGAAAAGGGGGACATGAACTCACAGTATTGCGTCTTTAGTACTGGCAACACGAATCTCCTCAGCAAACACGACTACCTACAGCGTACTAACGTCTATTAGACGGACGGGTCGTGCCTTTGCTTAGTATTTACGTTTTTGAGTTATGTTTCTTATGTTCCCAATATTATTCCAAGTTATAATTACTTGTTAAAATAATAATTATTTTAACCTTAAATTATATTTATTTTTGGAATAATTGTTAAACAATGTTTTGTAATAATACTTCTCAAGTATTTAAATTCGTATTTCCTTCCCAAGGATAGGGGTATCTTATACATGTATTTTCGTATGCTTGTATTTGTATAACTCCAAAATATATTTTCAAGTCTCACATTTAGAAAATATATTTAAACTCATTTTGTCCAAAAATATGATATCACTTTGTAATAAAAATCATACTTTCATTTCTTGCATCCAAAATAATATTTACCAAAAATATATTTATAACGGTATTTTCTGGAATATTTTGTAAGTTACGTTCCATCGTTCGGTTCCCCAATATTATGTGTGTAACTTATATATTTATTCCTTGATATTCTTGGTATTATTTTGGATTGTAAATTTCATGGTATTTTGTTAAGTTATATTATTTTACCCTAAAATAATATAACTATTTCACCAAGTATACAAATATTCACACAAGTGTCTTTAATGTAATTATATATTCTAAATACATATTTATTCATTTTTATTTATAAAAACCAACCTCCAATATTTGTATTTTTGTTACAAATTCTTTGGCAAAGTTTATATTGAAGACCATAGTTAAATACACTAGTAAATACTTGTTAGAAAATATTTTTCTAAGTGTTTATATTTTTAGAAAATTTTGCCATCGTTTCCCCTAAAAATGGAGGTGTCCATGCTATCAAAGCATATCATTTTCTTTTCAAAAATCATTCCAAACAATCAACAATCAATCCCTAAACAACTTACACTTACCAAGTGCAAAAACTACACAATTTACATAACAACATGAACTTGGTCTTTCATAAAAACTTGTAGTAACTTGGTAGTGTTTTTAGTAGGTTTAGTTATCCCCCAAAATGTATTTACTTCTTGATAAACTTCATTCTTGAAAGTTTTAGGTGTTTACAACTTGTAAACACATCTTACAAAAATGTTTCTTTGTGAGATCTTCTTGTTTCATGAGTGTTTATACACTTGTTTTACCACTAAAAATAGTGTATATTTAAGTAAAAACCAGGATCTTCTAAGAATCACATTTTAAACTTGGTTCTTTTGGAAAATCATTCATAAATCTTAGATTTATAAGATTAATAGCTTACTTTGTTTATTATTTTTCAAGAAATCATCTTTTTATTCAAGTTCATGCTTATATATGAGGATGATCTTCTTGTGTTAACACATAATCATCCTCTAACTTGCTAGATCATGTGTTTAATCACAATCTAGCAAGCTCCTTATGATGATCAACATCATAATCTCAAGTAAACAACAACAAGTATCATACATATACTAAACCACACTATTTCATCAAGATTTCATCATACATAAGCTTTATGTTCATGATTCATGTTCATGTCTTTTAGTGTTCTTGTGATTTACAACATAATACATTAACCAACTAAAATTAGAAGTAACAAAGGGTTACAAAGGTCTTACTACTAGCTCTATGGATAGGGATGAACTCTTGAAGATGAAGGTGATAAAGATGGTGGATAAAAGCAAGTAATAGAGGTCCTTCAAGTTCCACAAGCACCAAGCTTCCTTAATCACCTCCTTACACCATGAAATGAGCTTGGAATGGTTGAGATTGAAGTGGAAGTGATGGTGATGGTGGTGGGGGTACACGGCCGAGAGGGAGGGAGAGAGTAGGAGAGTGGTGGTGTGTTGTGAAGTGTTGATGAAGATGGTTACTTATAATCAAATTTTTGAGTATTGTCCATTGGGTCTAATGTTCCCTAAGTACACACACAATCTCCACTAAATCCTTTGAGATTTCATAGGATCTTAATAAGATTTGAGTTGATCAAGGTGGTGGGGGCCACCTTGAATCATAAATGAGAGAGGGGGGGGGGGTCTTGTGTAACTTTGAATGATAAGTAGGTAATTAGTTGAAAACTAAGTGTATTAGTTTAGGTGTTATGCATAAGATATGTTATATAGTGTGTTAGGGTGTTCGGGGATCACAACTAGCTTAGAAATAATAAACAATGCTTCTAGCATAATTTTGGTGTTTCGGGTAGTGTCCGGTTGTTCGGTTAGATACCGGTTCGTTAAAGTGTCAAACTATTCCGTTTAGTGATCTTTATGGTACCTTTTGTGACACTTTTAATCCCCAACACTTAGGAAAGCATACAGGACCATTTTGCCATATTTTTGCATGTTACTAGTTTGTTAAAAAACTGAATTTTGCTGAAATATGCAGAATTCTGCACTTTATGTGGGTTTTAGGCACTTCCCGGCACTTAAACTATCACCTAGTGACGCAGTTTTATGGTCCTTACTTCCCTACACACCATACTAGTGTAGTACCTTGTCTCTGGCTCATACTAGGTCTCCAAACACTGTCTGTCTAGATACTGAACATCGTCAGCATTTCTCTGAGTTATCCGCTAATTGTGCTAACTGTGTTTTGTGCATCAAGTATGTCAATAGAGTTTGCATGTGAATATGAGGTGACATCATGTAATATGTGATGCGCATGTAAGTATGATGCAGTAATCAGAAAGTAGTTTAAATCATCAGTTGTAATTAAGCACAGTAATTAAGCATTAATCAATATTAATTAATTGTACGGATACCTGGATTTATGAGGGTTGTCACACAAACAACATATCTTATACAAAATCATTTTACTTGGTTATTTATTTAACCACATCTTTCTTTTATATCATCTGATTTCTTATCGATTTTTCATATGATTTATAAAAGAAAACACTTTACAAGATCCATTACTAACTTTTGTTAAACATTTCTTTAAACTTACAAGTCATGAATCCTAAATCAATAAACCTATGTATCTCACATGCATTTTTATGTTGACCTACCTATTTTCATATGTGTTTTCAGGAGCTGATGCATAGGTTTGGTCAGGATACACTAGGGCGGACTCGGGCCTTAGTGACATAAAAGAAGCAAGATTAGTTTAAATAATGTTATGTACTCCTTGTTTCTTTCGTTTTAAGACAATGTAACTGCTTTGTTAATAAATAAAACAAAACTTTAAATACCATGGTTGTGAAACAATAATTATGCCACTCCACTCCCCGACGTTTCCGCCGCGGTTTGTTGTTTTACGCGGTGGGGGTGTGACAGTTTCCATCGCGGTTTTGTTGTTTTAACGCGGTCAGGTTGTGACACCACCCCTTTATTTAGGAAGTTTGTTGTGGTTAGTTTTAAGTTTGTATAAGATATATATAAGTATAGATATTAGACAGTTTTAATAAAATAAAATGTGACACATAATCAATTCTCAATTAGGCAAAAATAATTAGCTATGCAAAGAAACAATGAACAAGTAGAAAAAACTTAAATAGAAAAATAATTTTAGGGCAGTAATATTATCATTATTTTGTACGAAAAAAGATTTTAACTTTACTTATTTTGAAAATATTAGTTATTTTCTTCTTTAATCACTTGTACCTTAAAGCATTATCGACTTGTACATTTTAATCCGTTCGTCGATATTGAACAAAACAACTACCGAAATATTGACAAAAATGTGTAGGTCGTCATGATATCTTTGTATTTTTTAAAACAATATATTTTATAAGATGTGTCAAGAATATGTAAAAAAATATAAGTTTGTTTGTGGGGAGGGGTGAATTGGAACTAATTATCTATAATTTTGTTAAAATCTATGGGATTTAAGTGTAATAAGTTTAGGGGTTAAAAAATAAATAGTGTTCAAAAGACCAAACCATCCTCATATTAGGGGTCTTTCTATAAATAACGGGGTGAGAAAGTTCTTATTTTTTGGGTATATTAAAATATCCATCCTTTATGCATTAAAATATAATATAGTATAGATAAGAGTTGCTGCATTTAGACCATATAGTTGCAATTTACTTATAGATCAAACGTGTAACTTACTTAATCTGCCAACAGTTACCTGCACAAAGTTGTTAGTTGTAACTAATTTCTATGTAAACTTTTATAATTCAATAGTTTTTATTTTTAATTTTATATCACAATTAGGTTAGAACCCCGTGTATTACACGTGTTAAATAAATATAATTTTATATACTAATTAATAAAATAGTTACATCTTTTAAAAACTCGTGTATTGCACGATTTGAATAAACACATGTCTTACACGAATAATGTAATCCGTTAACACATTTAGTCATCAAGATGTGTTTTCTAACAAAATGAACTTTGAGGTACTATTTACTTATTGTAACATCTCAATTTATTTTTTATTAGGTTAGAGAGTTGTGTATTACATGGTTTATAACATTTTACTTTGTTTTTTTTTATTTAGTATTAGGTTAGAAACTTACTTATTACCTGATGTTGGATAATCAGCAGAAAAAAAAAAGAAAATAAATATTTTAGTAAAAAATATTAAATATACAAGAGATAAGCTGGATATTATGATTTAATATTATTATTTCATTGGAGTGTAAAACAGGATAATGAGATCCTTTATTAGAAGTAGGATTCTAAATATACCACATGTATAAAAAATATATATGTTCTACATGTATTGAATACATCCTTTTAACAAAACAGTTGATTAAAATAAATATTTTTATTTTAGTATGTGATTATTAGTTATCTTTATCCTTATCATCAAATATAAAAACAATTAAAACTACCAATTAAATAAAATCTTTATCTTTATAAATATTTAAAATGCTAATATATTTTTTTAGATTTTAATAATTAATATATGATTATAATAATTAATATATTATTATCAGTTATCTTTGTCTTTATCATTAAAATCTCTTCTACAAATTTTAAATTTAATATTATCAATAATTGACTTTCCATAATAAATAGTTAGAAAAATAAGTAAACAGTTTCATAGAGCGCCATGTGTCTCTAACATTGTTTCTTTTATTATATAGTATAGATTTAATTTGGACCGAAATTTCCCCTTCGTATGTTGGAATGGTTTAACACAGTTACCTGCACAAAGTTGTAAGTTGTAACCAGTTTGGACCCAAAAACGCAAGAAGCTCCTACCCGAGTCGCAAACGGGTTTGAAATATACACATCACAAGAGCCCATCGCAACGCAGAAAACTTATGTATCTATGTTTGTGTAGAACTGTGTTCCTGCAGCGAAGCGCGGGGTTGTATTACTACATCGTCTTGGCTTTCATTGATTATCTATGTCTACTTTTCTGTTATCAATTTTTCTGGGTCTCGTCTTGGCTTTCATTGGACTTTTTCATAAAATGATGGTTTGCTTCCAAACAGGTCTTTACCGGTGTATGGACTTGTTTCAGTGGGTTCGGTTCGGTTAGATATAAACTTGTTCCAAACTAGTTTCAATGAAGGGAATCCATAACCTGGTCTCAAACATAGCGGTTGCAAACTAGTTCCACTCAATCCGCTTTGATTTTCGATTTCTGTTGGGGCTGGTTTTTTTCCCATCTCTGGCACAACTAACTCATCAGCAATTTCTTTTTATCCCCTAACCAAAGCCATCCGTTGGAAATTTTGGATTCGCCAGCCTCACACTAGTGGCGGATCCAAGAACTTCTTTTAGTGGGTTCGTTTGGTAGATTTTCACTATTTTTTTCCAAATCATACAAAGTTCTCACTAGTTTTTTCCAAACAGAGTGGGTTCAGGTGAACCCACAAAACAGGACTGCCTCACACACACAAAAAATGAAACGAAAGAAAAACAGTCTTGAACTGATTTGAAAAGTGCCTTTTTAGTAACATGACAACCAACAAAGGTCTGTAACAATTTTATTTAAGAACACATGAGAGGGGTGAATAACGACGGCTTATAACAAATGCGATCCAGAATGACAACAAAAGCCATAATGAATTGAGGGTCAAAACCAGGGCTCACCACCAGGCTGAACACTTCTTCGCTCAAAACCATAGTACTACTAGAACTACCACCACCCGTCCGCTTCCTGATAATTTTGGCCACGACTTCTCCTCTGGCGATGCTCCTGATCCTGCTATTACGATTCCAAAATGAACCCTCTATTCGGTACTCTGGTTCTGTATGATGACTGAAGAAGACTTCTGCCTCGCATTGTGATTCTTGGTTTCGGGTTCGGCCGAACAAAGTTGATGATGGTCTCCGCATAAGAAATATTGTCCTGTCCTTGTTTGATGATCCCTTGTGGTCTTCTCTATATACACAACCATTCCACTGACTTTGAAAACTGAAAATCTGAATATATAGACGTACTTTCATCATGCATAGGAAGGAAATACCACTACCACTCTATTGTAAGTTCCTAAATGAATAATAAAATTAAATTAAAACAGTCAACCGAATCCAGGATTTTTCAACTTACTTAGAAATATCAATCTATACATGTTGCATTTGAAACACGAAGTACGTGAAAAAGCAAAATAGTAAGTATCAAAGTTGATTAATGAATGGCCTTTTCAGGTTGTATCTTAGATTATTAGTTATCAATTAGGATTACAGTTTTATTATGAAACTATATATTATAGTCGATCAAGAGACAGAGAAAAGGGACGGACCTGGGGTTTGAGCGTTAACAAAGGTCTGCCGGATCCATCCATGAGGACCAGGGCGGTGGAAGCCTCGTTAGTGGCACAGGACCAGCCGTTGTTCCTGGAGTAGTTGTCAACGCGAAAAGCGAGCCGTCCATGGCCATCATACACTGTGAACCCATCGGTGCCTTGGAAGCTCATGCTTGATCTTTTCCATACCGTAAGTGTCGTGAGTTTTGGACTTGAAGAAACTTTAACTGGATCATTCCTAATTTTGTTCTCAGAAGAAGATGATGATGATGATGGATGAATCCTAGACATCCTTATTTCTCTGCTTTTGTTCTCAAGTAGCAATTATTGTAAGTTAACTATTTCTGGGAGCTGAATTCGATGCAGTCCAGTCCAGTTGGATCCTATTTCTCTTATACATCGACAATGTTAACTTTTAGTAACAAATACATATAATAGATGTGCGTTACATACAAATCTTTTTTATATGTAATAACACAATAAATAAACGTTGAAATATACATCCAATACATAATGTGTTCACTAGTGAATACACTAAATTAAAAGACCAAATTAAGTGCATTTGTAACTTAATAATACACAAAGGTTTAATGAATCTAATAGTGGAATCGATGAATACATCAATACATGGGAACTGAATTTCACAATATAAAATAAGAATCCTATAATAAGTGTGTTCGCGACTTCTATGTTTAAGCAGCAATTGCTAGTCAGTAGCAACTAGGTCCCAATAGTATAAAAACTTCGTATTTGTGAAAGACTTTGATGTTCTTTTAACAAAACACTGTTTCAAAGTTTTGTCAATTTACAACGTCTGTCTTTCTCACAACTGAGAAAAGGAAAATTTTATGTTGTAGATGTGAATAATGTTAAGCCCTTAGGAATGTGACCAGGGGCGTACCCACCCTAAGCCAAGGGTGGGCGGGCGCACCCCATGAAAAAATATATTTTAGTGTTATTTTTCGCCGGAAATCCCGACCGCACCCCTTGAAAATTTTCAACCGCCCCACTTAGAAAAAAATAATTATTAACCACTTATTCACTTAATTATTTAATCCAATCAAAGCATAATCTACAATCAATTTTTATTAATACAAGCCCAAACCCAACCTAAAGAAATTTGAACTAAATAAAATAACTCAAACCCATCCACCCATTCCATTTTCAAATCCCGCCCCCAAAAAAACTCCCAGCGACTTGACGCCACTGCTCATGACCTGGTGGTTTTTTTTACCGGAAAAACCAAAATTCCGGTTGGACCGACCCATATTACGTTAGAATTCCAATATAGAACTAGTATGGTTTATTTATTTATTTATTTATTTTGTTTTATGTGATGATTAGGAGAAAATATAGATGTGTAAGGGTTTAATCTTTTTATATTTTTTTGTTGTTCTAGACTTGTAGTTAAATGATTTTGTTGTTTTATTTATAGCTTTGTTTGTTTAAATGACTAGTTACAAGTAATCAACATTTAATATTAGGGCTTGAATGTTTAAAAATATAATTGAAAGTTATGGGCTATGGTTGAACATGATTATTTATTTTGTTTAAGTGTTTAGTGTTGTTTTATGAACCTATGGAGCAAATTATATGTGTTAGGAACAATGAGTAAGAATGTAATGAACTTATGGCGGGTTTAGTATCTTTAGATGATATTTTGGATATATGTAAAAAAAAACCTTTAGGGCACAATTTTAAATACGTTTGTAATTTATAATGACGTTTGACGTGTTTTTGATGATTTATAAATTTTAATTTGATGTTCTTTTGTCTTACATGATCCGACCCGACCCGCTATGAACCGATATTTTTATACAGCTAGGGGCCTAAAATCTTTGAAAATATTCCGCACCCCAAGGAAAAAATTCCTAGGTCCGCCACTGAATGTGACACACCTTCCCTCTAAGCCAACCCGGCATTGCCCTTTGGGCGCTTGGAGATTCTCATGGGGGTGGGGCATTTTGGGTTATATGAGAATGAGAACAAGAATGTCTCATGATAAGATTACTATGGCTATAGTACTTGGTTAGTAATGAGTTACTTGAACATAAGGAGCTAGTTGATGAATATGATACGTCATTCCTTGCTAGGGGCAGTGAGATGCAACTAGGCGTCCACCATTTTCAATGCTAAGTCAGTTAATTGATAGTTAATTGATGAATCATCTAAGTGGGAGATTCTTGGATATGAGATGTCTGATAAATTGATTAATTAACATTGCTAAAAAGGTATGATCCAAAATGTTACACTTTGGATGACAAACAAGTAAACAATATTTAATTGTTATATATTATGTTGGCAATTTGCGTTTTAGCCAAATACGATATTGAATATTTGGTGAAATAGTTAATGAAAATAATTATTTATGAAGTGATTATTTAATTAGGTTTTTATTATTTACTAGCCGTTACCTGGGCGATGCGGCGGGAAACATATCAATTAGTTGGTGAGTTTAGGGCTATGTATGGAGCAGTTTGGTTTTGAGCCATAACCAAAACCAAATTCGTGATGCAACAGTGGCGACAATTTTCAACGCAATACTCATTTTGTGTTAATTTATCAATCCTCCCATGGTATATTACTTTATGAATCATCTATGTGGTAATGTCTATTAATTGCTAGATGAAACAGGTAAAAATGCCCAAATGTCTTCAAAGAGTGGGTCGAAGAAAAGCTAGCCTTGATGGGTTCATCTCGAATATGCCAAGGGTTTAAAGTAACAAGCTTCTCCATCGCAAGCAAGCAAAGTACCTACATTACGAATAAGCGTGTAATAAGACATCATAATATGGAGGGGGGGGGGGGGTGAAGGCTAACAAGAGTTGGAATATATTGTTGTTTAAATGTGGATATATTGAATTAAATCATATTAATAAGGTTCGTGTATTATTAGGTGTAAAATATTGTTGTTAAAGAAAAAATCTAGTTAAGAGGGGATAGGTCATGTGGTCAAACAAGTTAGAATCAGAGGTAATACAATAACTATATATAGTTTTTGTCCTAAAAAATGTTTGGGGTTGACCCAAAAAAGTTTCTTTTACTTATGAAATGGTCTTCTTGGGTAGTGTCCTTGTGTTTTTGTCACACCATCAAATTCCACAAGCGGAGTAATACCGCGAGGCGTGTGACTGACCAGGATCATACCACCAATCATACTGAACAATAAGTGAAATAAGGTAAAATGAAGTAAAACAACCAATCAAACGTTTAGTGTTTACGAAAACAAAATCCCAAACCAAGTTTAAATGTTAGCGGAAGCATAAAGTTTAAAACCCATTAAGTAAAGTGAAAGTCATAATGTTGAATAGTAGAAATCCAACAGTTGATTCTTAGCCACAACGTCCACTGCTCGTGCAAGCTCCAACCATGTACCTAACGACCTGCAAAGCTTGCAGTAGGATGTCAACAAAAAGTTGGCGAGTTCACAGTTCGTTGTTCCGTTTTAATGTTGTTCCAAAAACCATAAGTTGTTAAGTTTCTTTGTTCATTTATAAAAACATGCCATGGGGAGCTACCCCAATGTTTTAAACCACTAGACCCGTACCATACCGACTACTGACTTAAGTTATGTTGAGTGCCCCGAGTCAATGTCTATCATCATTGATGTAACAACTGTGCTTGTAATCACTATGAACAGTTCTGTTATCAATAAAACAATGTTATTTGATCACAATGTTTGTTTTGTTATGTTTAACATTTTTCATGTTTTGACTTTTGTTCAATTTCAAACTCTATAGCACTTTCTGGAGAGTTATACGCAAACTAGTGCGTAAACGTACTCAGTTTAATGCGAGAAATACTCTGGAACATCAACATATGCTCAACATACCTTAAATAACCTTTAAATAACTTAGAAATAAGTTTTGAAGACTTTGGTATGGCAAAAACAAGTTAATTCGCTTACAAGGACTAAATATGACAAACTGCGAAAGTATGTCAATTTGAACTGTAACGAACATTCCGGAACATGACCATAAGTTAAACACACCTTAAATATCCTTTACATAGCTTAGAAATAGGCTTTGAGGGGTTCGGTGTGCTAAAATAAACTTTTGGGACATTCAGGGACTAAAAGTGTCAAAAAGTGCACAAGTTTGCATTTTCGCGCATAACTTACGTTCTGAATACATCCGGACATCCAAAATTTTATGTGAGCATGACTATATTATATTTTAGTGTTCGCCTTAAGAAAAATCCATTCGTTGCGTCATTTGGATCGTTTTTCGCGCTTTTACGCATTCCGTCGTAATTAAGCGAACATCGCGTTCGTACGACCAAACGAACCATCATCCGACATATTTTTGAACATGTTTCATGTCCACAATGTTTAGGCAACATTTTAGGGCCTTAAAGTTGGCTTTACGGGCCTTAGAAGTGTCGGAAATGGCCTTAAACACGTGCAGGGACCTAAACTGTCATTTTTGAAAGTTGTTTCTGATCTGACATGCTCAGGCGGCCCGCATTGTGTTTGGCTGATCCTAAAGCGGGCCGCTTCCCACCTTCTGACCAGATTAAATGTTTTTAATCACAAGTTGCAGCCATTTAATCCTCCACCACATGTTCTAAACTTGCTTAGTCATTAGATAAGGATCATATTTAGCTTCCACAACATTGTGACAAGTGTATGGACTAGATCTTTTCCCCTTTTCCAAGAAACGATCCCAACGGTTCACCGAAAACTATAAATACCCCACCCCCTTTGGCTTAAAAACCCACAAGAATTCTGATTTTAGAGCTCTAAGTTGAAACCATTGTTTCATACCTTAGTTCTTAGATCGGGATTAGCATTCGGGGACCCTGGGTTAGTATTCTTTCGTTCTTTTCCTTATTTTTACTGCTTTTCGAGTCCGAAAGTCAAACTTTGTTTGACTTTCAGCGTTGACCAGTAATGGTCAATGCGAAGTTCGGTTGAACTTCGCAACGTGATTGTAATCACGATGGTCATAGTCCCTTGGGACTATGCCTACTGATTACCACGTTGTCTAGGGTCGTAGGGTAGGCGATCTAATAAATCGCCTATACCTTCGAACCCGACCCAGTTTGGTCGATCATTAGGATCCGACCAAATACATTAGGTGACCATAGTAGGTAGGGAATAACCTTCCGAGGTTATACCCTATGGTCACATCGTTTAAGTAGTTGTATGATAGGTAGTTTATATGCCTTAGGTAAATTACCAGAATACCCTTTTCATATATAATTGGTAATTAAGCATATGTAACCTAAACTTTTGTCACATAACTGATTATGTAACACGTTTAGGCATATAACACTTGTCATAGGACTAGTTAGGCGGTCCGAACGCGTTTCACGCGCACGATGCGTTAAAGTAGCATAAGCTACCTAAACGGATCATAACGGGTCAATAAGACTTAGGTTAAGTTTCTTTTAGTATGTAGACTTTGTTAAACCATGTCACGTGAGTTCCTACACTCATTTGGTTTACAAACCCTAATGCTACTCAGTCTTCCGATATAGGTCCGGTTATTAACATAGTTACCTATATTAGGTGCCGTTTGATTCCGAGATCTCTAGCATTACTTGGTGATTATCTTTAGACATCTGAGCAATCTCAAGTGAGTACATAGACCCCTCTTTTACTGTTTTCCAAACTGTTTTGGGGTGGAACACATGTGCCTACTTATTACTTCCATGCTTTCCTGTTTTCACATCATATACATGCTATATTCGTTAGTACATTATAGTACATGATTTCATTTCATCTTATGCTAGGTGTGCCCATTGTGTGCATTACTTAGTACATTGTTTTACATGACATTTCCTGCTAGGTGTGCCCATTGTGTGCATTACTTAGTACATCGTTTTACATGACATTTCCTGCTAGGTGTGCCCATTGTGTGCATTACTTAGTACATCGTTTTACATGACATTTCACGCTATGTATGTTCATTTGATTACATACTTAGTGCATTATTTTCACATGCTTACATTGTGGTATGACATTTGGTTTGTTTACATGGGACAATACATTCATTAACACCGATCATGCCGTTCGTTAGTAGGTAGTGGTACCATAGGAATTGACAACTCCCGTTCCGGACATCCCAGGGAAAGGGGACAGAAAGGAATGACCGAATTCGATGATATATAAGACAGATAGACCTTTAATTTGTTTAAAGGGTTTATCACCACAGTCACAAGGCTTGGATGTATGCATTTTCACAATACCGCATAAATGTTCATATTAAATATTTGCATGCATTTACACAAAACATAGCTTTGATTTAAACCAAGTTTTACTTCAATACTTTGTTTTTGTGCATATGGTTTAGTTTGAGACATTTCACTTGCCATACATGACATTTTGACATAGACATTTGATATGGATACTTGACATAGACATTTGACATGGATATTTGACATAGACATTTGACATGGATATTTGACATAGACATTTGACATGGATATTTGACATAGACATTTGACATGGATATTTGACATAGACATTTTACATGATTTACATCTGACCTATTATTCAATACATTTGACAATTGGTTTAAACATAGACTTCTTACATTGGTTGGTTTGATTTGATTAAGTGATTAAGTAACGATGCGTGTGTAATATGATACAAGCATGGTGGATACGCCGCTGGTACTTCCTATATATAAGTGTTTGTATGGTATTATATGTCGTAACGTTATTTGAACCATTTCAGTTTGAGACATAGAACATTTTATACAAATAACATACTTTTCACAAGACATTGATTTATAAACAACTTATCTTATACAAACACATTTTTACATGGTCATTTATTTAACCTGACATCTACTTATACATATCATCTGATCTTATTATTTTCAAATGATTTACAAGACAAAGCAAATTACAAGGTTCATGACTAAACATTTTCTTAAATATAAGTCATGAATCCTATTTTTACAAACCTATGTATCTCACAGGCATTTTTATGCTGACGTACCTATTTTCACATGTGTTTTCAGGTGCTTTTCCATAGGATGTTGATCATGATACTAGGGCGGACCTGTGCCTTAGAGACTTTCAAATAAGATAGACTATGTTTAATTATGTTCTGAACTCTTTAATTTCCTGTTTGAAACAATGAAACACCTTTGTTTTTAAATAAAAGACAACTTTGTATGCCATGGTTATGAAACAATTAATTCTGTTGCAACACGCCCCGATGTTTCCGCCGCGATTTGTTGTTTTACGCGGTCGGGGTGTGACAGAAGAGTTGGTATCAGAGCCAATGGTTATAGGGAATTAGGTTATTAGTAATGCTTTGACCTAGACTATAACTTTTCTAGGACCCTAACACGAGTTATCTTGTGTTTAGATCTTAAAACATGTACATCACCTATCCTTAGGTGATTATCAAAACAAGAACCAAAATTCTTCCGAAACGATTTTTGAAAAACAATCATCTGTTTTTGAATAAATTTTTGTAAGGTTTTGAACCCTCTGTTATATGGTTTTGAACCCTCTGTTATATGGTTTTGAACCCTTTTCAGTATTAGATTTTTGGCCTTGTGCCTTCAAATTTTCAAAATCTCGTCAAACGTTTTGGGTTTTAAATAATGTGAACACGTGCAAACTGGAAGGGTGAATGCCTGTATTCTGAGTTTTCTGTCTAGGCAAGCACTTCGTATACATCTCAACCAGACGCGAGACCAGTTGTGCTTACCTGGGAATTCTTGGGATGAGTGTTCACTTATAGGCGAGCATGTCTTCATTATACATTATTTTTGACCCATTTACTTTGATTAGTCACTGTGAGTCGTTTGTTTGCTTTGTGATACGGACGAATGACCACCATCTATGCTGTTTGCAATTCTTGTTTTTATCATCTCATTCTTTTCATCCAATCATCTCACTCGTTTCCTTTCATGTTTTTTTTTCCCTCTTTTAAGAATGCCTCCTCGACGCGACAATCAGATAGCTACTGCCGAGCTGGCAGAAATTATTGCGCAGCAGATGGCTGCTCAATTCCCAAATCTCTTTGCTCAATGGCAACAAGCCAACAACAACAACAATGGTCCGTGCAAATACAAGGATTTTAACCAGGCTAAACCACTCAAGTTTAGTGGTTCTGAAGGAGCGACTGGGCTTCTTCAGTGGTTTGAGAGCATAGAGAATACTTTTCGCCACGTGCAGTGTCTCGAAAATCGCAAGGTCGAGTTTGCTTCGAGCGTATTTCAGAAGAGGGCTTTGACATGGTGGAACGGGGTTATGAGGGACCAAGGTGCAGAAGTTGCTCTCGCACAGACATGGGCTGAACTTAGAGCCCTTTTGATGAGGGAATTCTGTCCTCGTCATGAGCAACGAGCGTTGGAGAAGGAGTTTGATGAGCTGAAGCAAGATAGTGGTGAGCATAGGGCTTATACTGATCGGTTTGAAGAGCTGAGTTTGCTTTGCCCGACCATGGTTACCCCACTTGACAAGGCTATCGAAAGATATATCGACGGCCTACCTGACTCGGTACAAGACATTCTTACTGGTAGTGAACCTGCCACACTCCGTCAGGCGATCGAGTTATCTGCGACATTGACTGAGTCGCAGATCCGGAAGAACAAGTTACACCGGAAGGGTGACAAGGGCAAGGAACAATCGGCTGACAAGGTGGATAGCAAGAAAGGTCAAAACTTGAATGGAAAGAACTCTGGTTCTTCGAAGAGGGCAAAGAAGCGTAAGGCTTCCCAAAACTATGCTGTTACTGCCCAAGCTAACCAGGCAGCTCCCAACCAACCCGCACAGCTTCCAGCAAAGAAACCCTATACAGGGAATGCACCTTTGTGCAATAGATGCAACAGTCACCACCAGCCGCAACTTCCATGCCGTTTCTGTACTAACTGTGGGAAATCAGGCCATCTTGCCAATGTTTGTCGGTCTGCTCAGAATCACGCGGTTCAGAACCCGGCTCAACAAGTTGCTCAGCCTCCTGCTCCGCAACAGGGTCAAGCTGCACGACCATATTACCCACCGGGTGCTTGTTATAATTGTGGGGACCTGACCCACTACAGAAACCGATGCCCAAGACTAGCCAACCAGAACCAGAACCAGAACCAGAACCAGAATCAGAATCAGGTTCCGGCTCGAGGGCGAGTCTTTAACATGAATGCCCAAGAGGCACAGGCTGACGATAATGTGGTGAACGGTACGTTCTTTATTAATAATCAGCCTGCATCTGTTCTTTTCGATTCCGGTGCCGATAAGAGTTTCGTGTCTTTGTCTTTTGAGCCTATGCTTCACGTGTCTAGAACGAAACTAAGTAAATCTTTGACAGTAGAGGTTGCTAGTGGTGAACCCATTATTCTTGATTCTGTTCTTCGCAACTGCCAGTTGAACCTAAATGATCATCTTTTCCCTATCGATCTCACGCCTATGCAACTCGGAAGCTTCGACGTTATTGTGGGAATGGATTGGTTATCCAAGCATCACGCAGAGATAGTTTGTTCTGAGAAGATTGTTCGTGTGCCGCTTTCGACAGGCGAGATTCTGCAGGTTCAAGGTGAGAAGCCTACCGTTGGTCTCAAACTCATGTCTTGTTTTAAAGCTCGGAAGTATCTGCAGAAGAACTATGTGGCTTTCTTAGCACATGTTACAGAAGATAAAGGCAAGGGTAAGTCTATTTCAGATATTCCTGTCGTTCGGGATTATTCTGAAGTGTTCCCTGAAGATTTACCTGGTCTACCCCCAGCACGTCAAGTCGAGTTCCGCATTGATCTCGTACCTGGTGCAAATCCTATTGCCAGAGCTCCATATCGTCTTGCACCGTCTGAGATGCAAGAGTTGTCTAAACAGCTTCAGGAGCTCTCTGACAAAGGTTTTATACGTCCTAGTTTTTCACCTTGGGGTGCTCCCATTCTTTTTGTCAAGAAGAAGGATGGATCCTTTAGGATGTGTATCGATTATCGTGAGCTTAACAAGCTTACCATCAAGAATCGATATCCCCTACCTCGCATTGATGATCTCTTTGATCAGTTACAAGGCGCTTCTTATTTCTCGAAGATTGATCTGCGATCTGGATATCATCAACTTCGGGTGCAAGAAGAAGATATTCCGAAGACAGCGTTCCATACCCGTTATGGGCATTACGAGTTCACAGTCATGCCATTCGGTTTGACTAATGCTCCGGCTGTTTTCATGGACTTAATGAATAGGGTCTGCAAACCTTATTTGGATCAGTTCGTCATTGTTTTTATTGACGATATCTTGATTTACTCTAAGACGCGAGCTGATCACGAGCAACATCTTCGTCTTACTCTGGAACTCCTAAAGAAAGAGCAACTTTTCGCCAAATTCTCCAAGTGCGAATTTTGGCTTAAAGAAGTTCAATTTTTGGGGCATGTTATCAACGAACGAGGTATTCATGTAGATCCCTCCAAGATCAGTGCGATTAAGGATTGGGATACACCTACTACTCCTACTGAAGTTCGTTCTTTTCTTGGTCTAGCGGGTTATTATCGCCGCTTCATTGAGAATTTCTCTAAGATTGCAGTTCCTCTAACTGCTCTAACTCAGAAGAAAACGCCCTTTTACTGGGGATTCAAACAAGAGGAAGCTTTTCAACACCTGAAGCAGAAGCTTTGCGATGCGCCTGTTCTATCATTGCCCGAGGGTGATGATGATTTTGTTGTGTATTGTGATGCATCGAAATTGGGTCTTGGCTGTGTTCTTATGCAAAGGAACAAAGTCATAGCCTATGCATCGAGGCAGTTGAAGATACATGAGAAAAACTACACTACTCATGATCTTGAGTTGGGTGCAGTTGTCTTTGCTCTCAAAATCTGGAGACACTATTTGTACGGTACAAAATGTGTGGTTTTCACTGACCACAAAAGTCTTCAGCATATCTTCAACCAGAAAGAACTCAACATGAGACAACGACGTTGGGTTGAGCTTTTAAACGACTATGACTGCGAAATTCGTTACCATCCTGGTAAGGCGAATGTCGTAGCTGATGCATTGAGTCGTAAGGAACGTACTAAGCTTCATTGTGTACGTGTTCAATCTGTTATTCAAGCTCGATCCGATATTCAAGCACGCATTTCTCAAGCTCAACAATCTTGTGTTTCACAAGGATTGATGGATAAGGAATTTCCCTATCACATAACACCTGCTCTGGAACTGAAGGACAATGGATCATATTACTTCATGGACCGTTTATGGGTCCCAAGCCAGGATGATCTTCGTGCCTTGCTTATGGATGAAGCCCATAAGTCTCGTTATTCTATTCATCCGGGCTCAGATAAGATGTATAAGGATCTTCGTACTCACTATTGGTGACCTGGTATGAAGAAAGACATTGCCTTATACGTATCCAAATGCCTTACTTGTCTTAAGGTTAAGGCTGAACATCAGCGTCCTTCTGGTTTATTGGAGCAACCAGAGATCCCAGTTTGGAAATGGGAAAACATTACTATGGATCTTGTTACCAAACTCCCGCGCACAAAGAAAGGTCATGATGCCATCTGGGTAGTCATTGATCGTCTTACAAAGTCAGCACATTTCTTGCCAATCCGTGAGGATTTTCCTGCTGACAGACTTGCACAAATCTATGTGGATGAAATTGTAGCTCGACATGGTGTTCCTTTGAACATCATTTCTGACAGAGATGCTCGTTTCACTTCTCATTTTTGGAGAACCATGCAATCTGCTATGGGGACCCAACTTAATCTGAGCACAGCTTATCATCCGCAAACGGATGGTCAATCTGAAAGAACAATCCAGACTCTGGAGGATATGCTAAGAGCTTGTGTGATCGATTTTGGTGGTAGCTGGGATTCACATCTTAAATTGATTGAATTCTCCTACAACAACAGTTATCACACTAGCATCAAAATGGCTCCTTTCGAGGCTCTCTATGGTCGAAAATGTCGTTCACCAGTCTGCTGGAATGAGATTGGCGAGGCTCAACTTACTGGACCTGCCCTCATTTTAGAGACAACTGACAAGGTCAAGAAAGTTCGTGATAACCTTCAGGCAGCTAGAAGCCGTCAGAAGATTTACGCGGATCCAAAACGCAAAGCCTTGGAATTTCAAGTCGGTGATCGAGTATTACTTAAGGTCTCACCTTGGAAAGGTGTGATCAGATTTGGAAAGAAAGGAAAACTTGCACCTAGATACGTTGGACCATTCAAGATCGTCGAAAGAATCGGAAAGGTAGCCTACAGACTTGAGTTACCTCCTGAACTTGGAAATGTTCATCCAACTTTTCACGTGTCCAATCTCAAGAAGTGTACAGCTGATGAGAATTTCTCCATACCGCTTGACGAAATTCGTGTTGGTACAACACTGAAATTTGTTGAGAAACCAGTGGAAATCATGGAACGTGAAGTCAAGTGGCTTAAACGCAAGCGCATTCCTTTGGTCAAAGTTCGCTGGGAAGCTAAACGTGGACCTGAGTTTACTTGGGAACGCGAAGATCAAATGAAAGCGAAATATCCGCATCTTTTTCCACGAGTTTCCTCTAAATAAATTTCGGGACGAAATTTCCACAAGTAGGGGAGACTGTAACAACTGTGCTTGTAATCACTATGAACAGTTCTGTTATCAATAAAACAATGTTATTTGATCACAATGTTTGTTTTGTTATGTTTAACATTTTTCATGTTTTGACTTTTGTTCAATTTCAAACTCTATAGCACTTTCTGGAGAGTTATACGCAAACTAGTGCGTAAACGTACTCAGTTTAATGCGAGAAATACTCTGGAACATCAACATATGCTCAACATACCTTAAATAACCTTTAAATAACTTAGAAATAAGTTTTGAAGACTTTGGTATGGCAAAAACAAGTTAATTCGCTTACAAGGACTAAATATGACAAACTGCGAAAGCATGTCAATTTGAACTGTAACGAACATTCCGGAACATGACCATAAGTTAAACACACCTTAAATATCCTTTACATAGCTTAGAAATAGGCTTTGAGGGGTTCGGTGTGCTAAAATAAACTTTTGGGACATTCAGGGACTAAAAGTGTCAAAAAGTGCACAAGTTTGCATTTTCGCGCATAACTTACGTTCTGAATACATCCGGACATCCAAAAATTTATGTGAGCATGACTATATTATATTTTAGTGTTCGCCTTAAGAAAAATCCATTCGTTGCGTCATTTGGATCGTTTTTCGCGCTTTTACGCATTCCGTCGTAATTAAGCGAACATCGCGTTCGTACGACCAAACGAACCATCATCCGACATATTTTTGAACATGTTTCATGTCCACAATGTTTAGGCAACATTTTAGGGCCTTAAAGTTGGCTTTACGGGCCTTAGAAGTGTCGGAAATGGCCTTAAACACGTGCAGGGACCTAAACTGTCATTTTTGAAAGTTGTTTCTGATCTGACATGCTCAGGCGGCCCGCATTGTGTTTGGCTGATCCTAAAGCGGGCCGCTTCCCACCTTCTGACCAGATTAAATGTTTTTAATCACAAGTTGCAGCCATTTAATCCTCCACCACATGTTCTAAACTTGCTTAGTCATTAGATAAGGATCATATTTAGCTTCCACAACATTGTGACAAGTGTATGGACTAGATCTTTTCCCCTTTTCCAAGAAACGATCCCAACGGTTCACCGAAAACTATAAATACCCCACCCCCTTTGGCTTAAAAACCCACAAGAATTCTGATTTTAGAGCTCTAAGTTGAAACCATTGTTTCATACCTTAGTTCTTAGATCGGGATTAGCATTCGGGGACCCTGGGTTAGTATTCTTTCGTTCTTTTCCTTATTTTTACTGCTTTTCGAGTCCGAAAGTCAAACTTTGTTTGACTTTCAGCGTTGACCAGTAATGGTCAATGCGAAGTTCGGTTGAACTTCGCAACGTGATTGTAATCACGATGGTCATAGTCCCTTGGGACTATGCCTACTGATTACCACGTTGTCTAGGGTCGTAGGGTAGGCGATCTAATAAATCGCCTATACCTTCGAACCCGACCCAGTTTGGTCGATCATTAGGATCCGACCAAATACATTAGGTGACCATAGTAGGTAGGGAATAACCTTCCGAGGTTATACCCTATGGTCACATCGTTTAAGTAGTTGTATGATAGGTAGTTTATATGCCTTAGGTAAATTACCAGAATACCCTTTTCATATATAATTGGTAATTAAGCATATGTAACCTAAACTTTTGTCACATAACTGATTATGTAACACGTTTAGGCATATAACACTTGTCATAGGACTAGTTAGGCGGTCCGAACGCGTTTCACGCGCACGATGCGTTAAAGTAGCATAAGCTACCTAAACGGATCATAACGGGTCAATAAGACTTAGGTTAAGTTTCTTTTAGTATGTAGACTTTGTTAAACCATGTCACGTGAGTTCCTACACTCATTTGGTTTACAAACCCTAATGCTACTCAGTCTTCCGATATAGGTCCGGTTATTAACATAGTTACCTATATTAGGTGCCGTTTGATTCCGAGATCTCTAGCATTACTTGGTGATTATCTTTAGACATCTGAGCAATCTCAAGTGAGTACATAGACCCCTCTTTTACTGTTTTCCAAACTGTTTTGGGGTGGAACACATGTGCCTACTTATTACTTCCATGCTTTCCTGTTTTCACATCATATACATGCTATATTCGTTAGTACATTATAGTACATGATTTCATTTCATCTTATGCTAGGTGTGCCCATTGTGTGCATTACTTAGTACATTGTTTTACATGACATTTCCTGCTAGGTGTGCCCATTGTGTGCATTACTTAGTACATCGTTTTACATGACATTTCCTGCTAGGTGTGCCCATTGTGTGCATTACTTAGTACATCGTTTTACATGACATTTCACGCTATGTATGTTCATTTGATTACATACTTAGTGCATTATTTTCACATGCTTACATTGTGGTATGACATTTGGTTTGTTTACATGGGACAATACATTCATTAACACCGATCATGCCGTTCGTTAGTAGGTAGTGGTACCATAGGAATTGACAACTCCCGTTCCGGACATCCCAGGGAAAGGGGACAGAAAGGAATGACCGAATTCGATGATATATAAGACAGATAGACCTTTAATTTGTTTAAAGGGTTTATCACCACAGTCACAAGGCTTGGATGTATGCATTTTCACAATACCGCATAAATGTTCATATTAAATATTTGCATGCATTTACACAAAACATAGCTTTGATTTAAACCAAGTTTTACTTCAATACTTTGTTTTTGTGCATATGGTTTAGTTTGAGACATTTCACTTGCCATACATGACATTTTGACATAGACATTTGATATGGATACTTGACATAGACATTTGACATGGATATTTGACATAGACATTTGACATGGATATTTGACATGGATATTTGACATAGACATTTGACATGGATATTTGACATAGACATTTTACATGATTTACATTTGACCTATTATTCAATACATTTGACAATTGGTTTAAACATAGACTTCTTACATTGGTTGGTTTGATTTGATTAAGTGATTAAGTAACGATGCGTGTGTAATATGATACAAGCATGGTGGATACGCCGCTGGTACTTCCTATATATAAGTGTTTGTATGGTATTATATGTCGTAACGTTATTTGAATCATTTCAGTTTGAGACATAGAACATTTTATACAAATAACATACTTTTCACAAGACATTGATTTATAAACAACTTATCTTATACAAACACATTTTTACATGGTCATTTATTTAACCTGACATCTACTTATACATATCATCTGATCTTATTATTTTCAAATGATTTACAAGACAAAGCAAATTACAAGGTTCATGACTAAACATTTTCTTAAATATAAGTCATGAATCCTATTTTTACAAACCTATGTATCTCACAGGCATTTTTATGCTGACGTACCTATTTTCACATGTGTTTTCAGGTGCTTTTCCATAGGATGTTGATCATGATACTAGGGCGGACCTGTGCCTTAGAGACTTTCAAATAAGATAGACTATGTTTAATTATGTTCTGAACTCTTTAATTTCCTGTTTGAAACAATGAAACACCTTTGTTTTTAAATAAAAGACAACTTTGTATGCCATGGTTATGAAACAATTAATTCTGTTGCAACACGCCCCGATGTTTCCGCCGCGATTTGTTGTTTTACGCGGTCGGGGTGTGACAATTGACTAAGTGCCCAAGTATATTAGTCCACGCCCGTCCTCTGCGGCACGGTGTGAGGCTTGTCAAACGTAATAGCGCTATTTAACTAATACCCCGTTCGCCAATGGCCCAGCGATTAAGTCGGTAAAAAATATGCAGGGACTTTAAGATAGAGTTGTTGTCTAGTAAGCTTAAGACATGTGTTATAACGGTTGTCGTCCTTCCCAAGGAGAATGGTAGTACGTATTCTACCCATGGAGAATACGCAGGTTGCATCCCACCCAAGGGGGATAGTTGTTGTTTAACCCATTCCCAAACCACCGGGAATCCCATGCTTTGAAGAAAAGTGTGAACTCACCTTCGATTGCTCGGTTGGTCTCTTAAAATGGTTAGGAGTCAAGGTAGGTCAATCACGTCCTATGATAATTACCATTTAGTTTATTAGTGTGTTCAAGTAAGGCACAAAGCTCATACACGTATCTAACAAGCATCATGCAATCATGTTGACAACTCACCTACATATACCTATTTCACATATGATTTATTGTGATCATAGCACACAACGATTCACAACATTTTCATTGACATCTACCAAGTTTGATCATTCTCAGATCGCATAAACAACACTTAGATACGCACATAATAACTTATTACGTTTCAGCTTTGACGTCTAGAACTGAGCTGTTTTCGGGTATTTTTATAAAATAGTTGTCTTATTCCAAAAATTATAAATAATTTACAGAACATTCTAATTGGTCCGCGTCACCTTGTGTAAAAAAATCTCAGGACCTAATTCATTACCAATTATTTATTAAAAAGCATTTACTAGGTTGCAGTCAGATTCGTCGCTTTCTGACTGCAGTCCACGGAACAATTTATTTAAAAATCATCGTCTGCCCGATTTGTGAAATTCCAGCGGGAGATTTTCGGAAACATCCGTGCCCAGCTACTGTACGAATTTCACGACCTAACTCTATCCATATTTCGAGATATAACGTAAAACATAACAGGTAATTTCTGCAGAAAAACGCAGCTTTAGCTGCTGTACGTAACTGACTTTAAAAATAGCAAACGACATCAGGAAAATGTGATTCTAGCGCCATTCGAAGCGTTTTTCAAGAACGTACGTTTTAGACTTCAGAAAATCTGTTTTTCGATATATAACGACCTGTTTACAGCCAACTTCAGTTGGCTGTAAATGTTAATCATCTTTCTGTTTTTGTCTCTATAATACTAGAACGAGTTTAAACGATTACACAACTTAATAAAATTGATTAATAGCAAGTTAATCCATCAAGTATCATCTAGCATATCAAGAATCACACAAACCCTAGGCATATAACATCATAAATGTCGCAGAAACGCAGTTTTAAACACATAACGAACATCACTAACCTTGAAGCGGAATGAGAGTGTGACAACCCGCACTAAACCAGGTATCCGTACGACTTAACTAATAATTAATTACTGCTTAATTACTGTGCTTGTTTGAACTAGCTGATGAACTGCTACTTGATATCTGATACATGTACTTACTCGCATCATACTTTACTTATCGTCACTACATTATTTACATGCTGAACCCTAGTGACGACCGTGATGCACAAAAAGCACAGTAGCACTATAACGGATAACCTATTGAACATGCTGATAAAGCCAGCATCAGGCAAACACTGCCTCTAAGGCCTGTAAGAGCCTGAAATGTTTTGCTACACTAGTAGTGAGTGTAGGGATATAAGGATTGTGGAACTGCGTCTCTAGGGATAAGTCACTATGACTGGATGTGCCTAAAACGTACTCTAAGTACAAAACTCAGCACTTTACAAAATAATTCAGCTTTTAGCTAACTAATAAAGTGCCAAAACATGAGAAAAATATTACTAGACACTTTCCAAAGTGTCAGAAATGAGTTGTGTCACTAAAAAGGGTATTAACGACACTTTAAGCTTTGTTAAGCACTTTAACGGATTACTATCCAACCAAACAACCGGACTATACCCGAAACATGAAAATATTGTTATTTTCATTATTTATCTTTTTCTGAGCCAGTTAGGGTCCCTGAGTACCCTAACACCCGTTGTATCACACTATACACAAGTAACTGGGTTAAACACTTAACTAACTTGGTTTAACCTAACTATTACCTAATTAACTAGTTGAAATCAAACCAAGGACCCCCCCCCTATTGACCGAATTCGGTCCCCTAGGGGACATACCTTGTACTATGATGATTAAATTAATCATCCTTGTTTAATATCTACAAGACACAATATCCATTGGTTAATAACACTAAACTTTGTCTATAAGTTACATGCTTAACACACTAACACATTCACTTAACTCATCACCACCTCACAACTCTCTCTCCCCTCTCTTCCACTCACGGCCGAGAACCATAAGCCCACCACCGCCACCTTTCAATCTTGATCAAGCTATTCCAACCATCTACAAGTGTTAAGGGTCTCGTATTAGGAAGCTTGGTGCAAGCGGAACGCGAAGGACCTCTCTACTTAGCTTTTATCCACCTTTTTTGCGCATAGATTCTTCCCTAGCATCGAGCTAGAGGTATAATGCTTAAAACTCGTATTTGAACTAATCTAAGGTGGTTAATAAGATGTTTGATGATTAAAACTCAAAATCTTACAAGTTGATGCTTTAAAGTCTACTTAAAACACTAAAAATGGTGGTTAATAGCACATAAGTTGTGTAAATGATGTAGTATTCGAAATGTATGATTATTTAGGCCCGATCTATGATGTGGTAGCTCGGATCATCGTTTAACCCGGTTTGGTAAGATCATGGATCTTAACATAAGCTTGTTTTGAATGATACAAGGGTTAAAAGGTGAAACTCTACCACACATGAAACATGAACTTGTGTAAAAACGTCTTACTTGTGGAAATGTGTTTAAAACTAGCAGATCTACGCATCTGCGAGTGGTATTTTCAAAGAACCACGTATCAAAGAAATCATGTATTTTAAAAGAAGGATTTTACACTAACAAGAATGATTTTTATAAACCACAAGTGTGTAAACACTTGTGAAATAAAAAGATCCGACAAAAGAACTAGTTTTGTCAAATGTTACTAGAAGTTGTAAAGATGCAATTTCTTTAAAAACGAGGCTTTTACAGAACTGGTTGGATTTATATAAAGATACACCAAAGATAAGGAGCTTTATCACATGTTTTTGGATAAACTACAAGTTCATGTGTTTTTGCGATTATAGCTATTTTAACTAGTTGAATATTGTTTATTGATGAACAAGAAAGTTGTTGGTTTGAATTGTAAAAGAAAATGATACGCTTGAAAGCGTGGCCACCTCCAGTTACATGGGAAACTCTGGCGAAATTTTTCTAAAAACCTAACACTTAGAACTATTTACACTACAAGTGTTAGAATTATTTTGACATGTTTTCGAAATATAAATTTCGCCATGACTTTATTTACTAAATATTCGGAGGTGGGTTTTCACAAAATTTAACGTGATAATATATATTTTCACACACAATTTATGATTATTTTGTGAAAATACATAAATATTATTTTTAGAGTAAAAATAATATTTACGAACGTTAACGAATCCAAAATAATACGAACGCTTTCACCATAAATATATAAGTTACACCGGTAAGTATATTACCACTCGATTGTTAAAACGTAACTTACGCACTTACGGAAATATTTATGAACGCGTATTTTAACAACGTATTATTGGAGAAAAATTATGTGAAATGAAAATATAATATTTTTGAGAAAAATACTTATATTTTGGAATTGGAAATATATATATATTAAGTGAGACTTAATGATATAATTTGAACGCACATGTATTGAATACCCCATCCTTGGGAAAGAGATTTACTACCAAGTATATACAGAATGTAAACACGAAATAGTTGTCTAACTATTTCCCAAAGACTTAAACTATAAAGCTAAGGCACGGCCGTCCGTCTAATAGAAATTAGCACCTGTAGGTCGTCGCACAGCTGCGTGAGCAGGAGATACTTGGTAGAGACGCTTCACTGTGAGTTCATGTCCCCCTTTTCTCTAACTGTTTTCAGTTTTCTTAACTGCGGGGGTGAAATACATGTTACTTTGATTACAAGTACTTTATACACGGTATGGTTAGCGTAAGGAGGTTTACTACTTAGATCATGTGAGTGGGTAGGCAGAAACACCGAGGGACGTAAGCGGTAGATCTATCTGGGTGTAGCGAGCCCAACTCTAGGCCCAACAGAACGGACCTCTAAGAGGCCCAGCAGAACGGACCTTGAGTGACTTTGTACCCGACGCAAAAATCTGCTAGGTTGAGTCTTCCTACTTGCACTTCACACATACTAATGGCCTTGCAAACCATTGGTGATCTCTTTTTCCTTACACTGCTACATACCAGGGAACTTTTATACTTACAAGTGTTTTACATACTCACTTACACATGAACTCGCTCAACATTATTGTTGATTTTTCAACTTACATGTATTTCAGGAAATTAGAGATCTGGTACGGTATGTTATGTTTTCCCGCTGCATAAGGGTTCCAAGGTCATCCCAGTTTAGGAAATGTGACTCTTTCCTGGACAAGTCACAACTCTTAAACTGCGCTTATTTCATGTTACTGTTTATGTTGTTCAAGACAATGTTTTACGTTATGATGTTGTAAGTCTCTAAGACAATGGTATGTTACTCTGGTTTTACAACTTAATCAAATGGATGATCTTGCATGATTTTATTTCATATAGCTTTGTTATGGTTAAGCTATGGTATTAAGAAGTCACACCAAAATTAACCACACTTCCGCAAAGCCAGGGTGTGACAGCTTGGTATCAGAGCTCTGATCATAGCGAACTAGGATTCCTTCTCGAGTCTAGACTATGATCACTAGGGCTCTCACGAAAACATTTTTCTGCATACCACTTAAGTCCAGATCCAGAACTTTTTACAAACAAATGTTGAGCACATTTTACTATTTATAGGCTCAGTCTGGAAAGGCTGAGGCTCGGTCTGAGAGGCCGAGGCTCGGTCTGAGAGATCGAGGATATTTGGCTAGTGGGACTAGGAGAATTGGCTAGTGGGACTAGGAGGATTGGCTAGTGGGACTAGGAAGAGTAGGCTCAGTCTAGAAAGGCTGAGGCTCGGTCTGAGAGGCCGAGGCTCGGTCTGAGAGATCGAGGTAGTTGGCTAGTTGGACTAGGAAGAGTAGGCTCAGTTTGGAGGCTGAGGCTCGGTGTTGGAGACCGAGGCTCGATCTGAGAGGTCGAGGTAGATGATAGAGCAGTCTTAGAGACTGGGAAGAATTTGGCTAGTGAGACTAGGAGAATTATTTGATTGACTAACATGTTTATATGATTATATGATTGATTATTATACGTATATGTGTTTGTGTTACAAACGTCATGCTTTCATCAAGTACTAGAAAGATGGACACTACGAATCCCATGGCCATAGTATCAGATGACATAGTTTCATCGAAGCACGAGGTGTACATTTCCGATACTACCGGCATAGACAATGACGACTTTCAGCCCTTTTGCGCTGCCTGAAGTCATAGCAGAGCCTACTGATGGCCATCTTGTTGGGAATTTGCCCCCTTGCCGCTTATCATGTTGTTGATATGCCCCCCCTCCCGACGTGGCCTCTGACGACGATAACGATCTACTGGAGGAGGACCCATTCGAGGGCAGGGCCCTATTGCTGCTGGTATTAGACTACTGCATGCGGACGCTCCTGTAGGGGAAACTCATGTCTATTCCCCTACCTTAGACTCATTTGAGTTTCTGACATCCGCATCTTCGCACATACAGGGAATGCAGCACCACTCACACGACGCCGACCCTGATATGGCATCATCAGCTGCACCGGATCCCGCCCACAGCTTTGAGTTGATCACGATATTGAGGTTGATCATGCTTTTCCACCTGGTTTTGATCTAGACCATGACCTTGAGTTCATACACTTAGACCAGCCCTTGGAGGATCCTGTAACCCCCCTGTGTTTGTTGATCCAGCTGATCTTGAGATAGAGTTTTTGATCCGGAGCCGGCCGTGGCCCCTGAGCCAGGCGCTGCTCCTGACCCCGCATTGGAGCACGACCCTGTTCATGCCAATGCACCTACTGTTGCTCCTTGATTGATCATCTGCTTGGACGAGAGAAAATTTGGGGTAACTGTGCAAGACAATTTATTATTACGGGGGGCCCACGTAATAACGATTTGTAGTGCACAGGAATCCTGGTGGACTCTGCGGGTCAAGCTAATGATAACCAATGCAGCAGGAAATAACTTAAACACGAATGACCAAGGCGATGTAGCCTCGAGTTCATTCTATTACGAGCAACAAGCCAAATTGGCAAGCCTATGTGAAGGCTCAGAAATTTACTTCCCCACTCATACAGTGAGTATATTTGCGTGTGAAATTGGGTGATTACATGATGGCTTATGTTGCTATATACACCTCATGGACAATTGAAACGTTGTCTAACCCGCTTCACACCACTTTGACAAAAGGGAATGTCACCCTGACGTGACACAAACACCAGTACGTTGCCAAGGACAGAAGCCGAGCTGCAAGAACGCATCTCACAGATAAATGCACGACATGAAGCCCTCCGCTCTAAGTACAACGATGACATTACTGGAAATAACCCTCCAACTGGCTGCACCTATAAACAGTTCCTGAACTGCAAGCCTTTGAACTTTGACGGAACAGGAGGCACCGTTGCATTTGTTCGTTGGTCTGAAAAGACCGACTCCATTCTAAGAATGAGTAACTGTTCGCCCCAACAGAGTGTTACCTATATCTCGGGGATATTTCTAGATGGCACACTCTCTTAATGGAACCTCCAGGTTCAGACCCTTGGCACAGACGCTGCTTATGCACTGAGCTGGGACGAGCTCAAGGAAACGATTGAGAAGAAATGTTGTTTTAGGACTGGAATTTAGAAGCTTGAGGTGGAGTTCAGGAATTTGAAAATGGACGAACCAGAAATTCCTGAACTTGTCCAGCGATCGCACGACTTATCTAGGGTCGCCCCCCTACTTAGTCAAACCGGAGTTCAAAAGGATTGAACGATTCATTTGGACACTTGCACCCCAGATCAGGGGCATGGTTACTACCTCAAAGCCCTCAACCATTGCAGAAGCTATCAATATGGGTGATCTATTTATAACATGAGATGTTATGTGATTGATAACATGAGATGTTATGTGATTGATAACATGAGATGTTATGTGTTGATATTGTTGTACACTCTACTTATTATGATCTGACCAACGTAAACCATCTTTTAGAAGATGCCGCCGAGACGTGAGACACACATGCCTACTAATGAGGCAGAACTCCAGCAAATTATCGCTGCTGCCATTGCACAATACGCCGCCTCTCAAGGAGGGACTAGTGGAAGCAACTCTGGCAACACTGGCAACAACAATAATCCACCTCATGGTAATACTAAGTCATTTAGACATACCATGACCTAATTAGATATCCTTAGCAATGATGCTAATGCCAAACGTATGTTATAACGTATGTGCAGGATGCACCTACAAGCAGTTCTTAGACTGCAAGCCCGTAAACTTTGATGGCACAGGAGGTGTTGTCGCCTTTGTTCGTTGGGCTGAGAAAACCGAATCTGTTCTTCGCATGAGCAAGTGCGCACTGGATCAGCAAGTCACCTATATCTCAGGGCTATTCTTGGATGGAGCCCTCTCTTGGTGGAATCTGCAAGTACAGACACTAGGCGAAGCTGCTGCCTACGCGCTGACCTGGACCGAACTAAAAGAACTTATGCGCAAAAAGTACTGCTCTCGCGCGGAAATCCAGAGATTGGAGACCGAGTTTTGGAATTTGAAAATGGAAGGCCCGAAAGTTGCGGAGTACGTTCAAAGGTTCCATGACTTATCTCAAGTGGTTCCTTACATGGTTACACCGGAATACAAGCGAATCGAGCGCTTCATTTGGGGTTTAGCTCCTCAAATCATAAGTATGGTGACCTCCTCCAAACCAGCAACTATCACTGAAGCCATCGATTTGAGCGTGGCTCTCACCGAGGAGGCAATTCGTTTGAACAAGTTTGATGAGATCAAGACGAAGAAGGCAGAGACTCACGTCGAGTCATCAGGAGGTAACAAACGGAAGTTCTCGAACTTCAAGCAGGGTGCCAGTGTGGTGGTTAAGAAAGGAGGATCAGACACGCCAACTCAGGTTACAACTGGTAGGGAGAAGAAAGGAAAAGGGTATATGGGCGCCCAGCCCAAATGCAACACCTGCCAGCGCCACCATTCTGGTCAGTGCGGGCTAAAAGTATGCGAAGCATGTGGGAAACGTGGCCACTCGAAGGACACTTGTTGGGCTAGTGCTGGCCGGGGAGGCCAGGGAGGATTTGAGAATAGGAATAATAATCGTGGTGGTAATCGCCCACAAGGAAACTATGGAGGTAACGAGAATCGGGGCAACAATGCTAACCAAGCGGGCGCCGTGAATCGTAATCAGAGGAATGATCAAGCTGGTGGAAACGGGCAAAGACTTGGATGCTTTATCTGCGGTGATATTGGGCATTTTAAGAAGAACTGCCCAGACTTAAACCAAACCCGTGGAAGAGTGTTCCAAATCGAAGCAAGGGAAGCACGCCAGGACCCCAATGTCATTACTGGTACGTTCCCTGTAAATCAACGCTATGCATCCGTTTTATTTGATACTGGTGCCGATTATAGCTTCGTGTCGTTAGAATTTAAGAATATGCTTGGTTTAGCCGCTAACAAGTTAGATGTTCCGTACTCAATCGAATTAGCTAATGGGAAGTTAGTAGAAGCCAATGAAGTTGTCAGAGGTTGTGTGACTGAATTGGGAGAGCGTGAGTTCGCTCTAGATCTACTACCAGTCCAGTTGGGAAGCTTCGACGTGGTGGTAGGAATGGATTGGTTATCAGGCAACAAGGAAGAGATAGTTTGTCACGAAAAGGTTGTTCGTATCCCAACCGATGATGGTGAGACCATTTTTGTTCATGGAGAGAAGCATGAGGCGCCGTTGAGAATTATCAGCTGCTTGAAAGCAAAGAAGTGTTTGCAGAAAGGATGTGTTGCTTTTCTGGCACACATTGTGGATAAAAAGGATGCTGAGCCAAAGATCGAAGATATCCCTGTCGTGAGGGAGTATCCAGAAGTCTTCCCAGAAGACTTGCCTGGACTGCCACCTCAGAGGCAAGTAGAGTTTCACATCGATTTAGTTCCAGGCGCCGCGCCTGTGGCTAAGGCACCGTACAGACTTGCTCCATCTGAGATGCAGGAACTGTCGACACAACTTCAAGAGTTGTTAGACAAGGATTTTATCCGACCAAGCTTCTCGCCTTGGGGAGCTCTGGTCCTGTTTGTCAAGAAGAAGGATGGTAGTTTTCGAATGTGCATCGACTACCGGGAATTGAACAAGCTGACGATCAAGAATAGGTATCCTCTGCCAAGAATTGATGATCTGTTTAACCAACTGCAAGGTTCAAGCTTTTATTCAAAGATCGATCTTCGATCTGGATACCATCAGTTAAGGATACAAGAAGAGAGCATCCCGAAGACAGCCTTCAGAACTCGTTATGGACACTACGAGTTCCTCGTTATGCCATTTGGTTTGACAAACGCACCTGCGGTATTCATGGATCTAATGAATAGAGTTTGCCAGCCGTACTTGGATAAGTTCGTGATTGCATTCATCGATGACATTTTAATTTATTCAAAGACGAAGGCTGAACACGAGCAGCATCTTAGAGCCATTCTAGAGCTAATGAAGAAGGAACAACTGTATGCCAAATTCTCTAAGTGCGAATTTTGGCTACGTGAGGTGCAATTCCTTGGGCACGTGGTAAATGGAGATGGAATCCACGTGGATCCAACAAAGATCGAGGCGATCAAGAATTGGGAAACGCCAAAGACGCCAACCGAGATTCGACAATTCTTGGGTTTGGCTGGCTACTATCGAAGATTCATTGAGAATTTTTCAAAGATCGCTCAACCATTGACGCTCCTCACACAGAAGGATAAGAAGTTTGATTGGGGAATCAAACAGGATGAAGCGTTTCAGATATTGAAGGATAAGCTTTGTAACGCGCCAATTTTAGCTCTACCAGAAGGTACTGATGATTTTGTGGTATACTGCGACGCATCGCGTCAAGGATTGGGTTGCGTGTTGATGCAACGCCAAAAGGTTATTGCTTACGCATCGCGTCAGTTGAAAGTGCATGAAAAGAACTATACCACACACGATTTGGAGCTCGGCGCAGTGGTTTTTGCTTTAAAGATCTGGAGACACTACCTTTATGGTACGAAGTGTACAATCTTTACAGATCACAAGAGCCTACAACATATATTCAACCAGAAGGAGTTGAATATGAGGCAAAGACGATGGGTTGAGTTGCTGAACGATTACGACTGCGAGATAAAGTATCATCCAGGGAAGGCGAATGTAGTCGCCGATGCCCTAAGTCGTAAAGAGAGAATCAAGCCCATAAGGGTTAGAGCTTTGGAAATGATTATTCAGACCGATCTTTCCTTGCGCATTCGTACCGCGCAAAAGGAAGCTCTCAAGGAAGGAAACCTCGAAGAAGAATATCTCCGTGGGATGGAAAAGCTTTTGGTACCAAACGAGGAAGGAACGTTATGCTTCGAGAAAAGGATTTGGGTTCCTCTGTTTGGTGATTTAAGGAAAGTTATTTTTGATGAAGCTCACAAATCACGGTACTCTATCCATCCAGGAGCGGATAAGATGTACCAGGATCTCAAAAATTATTATTGGTGGCCTAGGATGAAAGGCGATGTTGATGTTTACGTGAGCAAATGTTTAACGTGCGCTAAGGTTAAAGCGGAATACCAGAAGCCTTCAGGACTTCTGCAACAACCTGAGATTCCCAAGTGGAAATGGGAACAAATCTCCATGGACTTTATTACGAAATTGCCAAGAACGCCAAGAGGCCATGACACTATCTGGGTGATAGTAGATCGATTAACGAAGTCAACACACTTCTTACCTATCAGAGAGAAGGATAATACGAGCAAATTGGCCGAAATATACATGAGAGAGATCGTCGCGCGCCATGGAGTACCTCTCTCGATCATCTCTGATAGAGACGGAAGGTTTGTGTCAAGGATATGGCAATCCTTCCAAGAAGCCTTTGGCTCACAATTGAATCTGAGCACTGCGTTTCATCCGCAAACTGACAGGCCAGAGCGAGCGCACGATACAGACTTTGGAAGACATGCTGAGAGCGTGTGTTATAGATTTGGGTGGTAGCTGGGATAAACATTTGCCTTTGGTCGAATTTTCATAAAACAACAGCTACCACACCAGTATTGGTGTCGCGCCATTTGAAGCCCTTTACGGACGCAAGTGCCGATCACCCTTATGTTGGGCTGACGCAGGTGATAGACAGCTTGCTGGTCCCGAAATCGTCCAAGAGACGACAGACAAGATCGCGCAGATTCTTAAACGCATCGAAGCAGCTCGCCACAGACAGAAGGCCTATGCGGATCCAAACCGGAAACATGTGGATTTCCAAGTTGGAGAGATGGTGTTATTGAAAGTCTCACCCTGGAAGGGTGTGGCACGCTTCGGAAAGCGTGGGAAGTTAAATCCGCGCTACATTGGTCCCTTCAGAATTCTGGAAAGAATAGGACTAGTAGCATACAAGTTGGACCTACCTGCTGAACTAAATGGTGTTCACGATACATTTCATGTATCCAATATAAAGAAAAGTCCAACTCAAGTCACCATTGCCATTCCCACCGACGAGATTCATGTTGATGACACGCTCCACTTCGTTGAAGAACCGGTCGAGGTTACGGATTCGAAAGTTAACAAGACCCGCCGGAGCAGTGTCAAACTCGTCAAAGTTCGTTGGAATGCCAGACATGGTCCTGAGTTCACCTGGGAGCGTGAGGACCGGATGAAAGAGAAATACCCCCACCTTTTTCCTAAGAACCCTGCATCTAGTAGCAGAACTTAAATTTCGGGACGAAATTTATTTAACGGGGGGAGAATGTGACAACCCGCACTAAACCAGGTATCCGTACGACTTAACTAATAATTAATTACTGCTTAATTACTGTGCTTGTTTGAACTAGCTGATGAACTGCTACTTGATATCTGATACATGTACTTACTCGCATCATACTTTACTTATCGTCACTACATTATTTACATGCTGAACCCTAGTGACGACCGTGATGCACAAAAAGCACAGTAGCACTATAACGGATAACCTATTGAACATGCTGATAAAGCCAGCATCAGGCAAACACTGCCTCTAAGGCCTGTAAGAGCCTGAAATGTTTTGCTACACTAGTAGTGAGTGTAGGGATATAAGGATTGTGGAACTGCGTCTCTAGGGATAAGTCACTATGACTGGATGTGCCTAAAACGTACTCTAAGTACAAAACTCAGCACTTTACAAAATAATTCAGCTTTTAGCTAACTAATAAAGTGCCAAAACATGAGAAAAATATTACTAGACACTTTCCAAAGTGTCAGAAATGAGTTGTGTCACTAAAAAGGGTATTAACGACACTTTAAGCTTTGTTAAGCACTTTAACGGATTACTATCCAACCAAACAACCGGACTATACCCGAAACATGAAAATATTGTTATTTTCATTATTTATCTTTTTCTGAGCCAGTTAGGGTCCCTGAGTACCCTAACACCCGTTGTATCACACTATACACAAGTAACTGGGTTAAACACTTAACTAACTTGGTTTAACCTAACTATTACCTAATTAACTAGTTGAAATCAAACCAAGGACCCCCCCCCCTCTTGACCGAATTCGGTCCCCTAGGGGACATACCTTGTACTATGATGATTAAATTAATCATCCTTGTTTAATATCTACAAGACACAATATCCATTGGTTAATAACACTAAACTTTGTCTATAAGTTACATGCTTAACACACTAACACATTCACTTAACTCATCACCACCTCACAACTCTCTCTCCCCTCTCTTCCACTCACGGCCGAGAACCATAAGCCCACCACCGCCACCTTTCAATCTTGATCAAGCTATTCCAACCATCTACAAGTGTTAAGGGTCTCGTATTAGGAAGCTTGGTGCAAGCGGAACGCGAAGGACCTCTCTACTTAGCTTTTATCCACCTTTTTTGCGCATAGATTCTTCCCTAGCCTCGAGCTAGAGGTATAATGCTTAAAACTCGTATTTGAACTAATCTAAGGTGGTTAATAAGATGTTTGATGATTAAAACTCGAAATCTTACAAGTTGATGCTTTAAAGTCTACTTAAAACACTAAAAATGGTGGTTAATAGCACATAAGTTGTGTAAATGATGTAGTATTCGAAATGTATGATTATTTAGGCCCGATCTATGATGTGGTAGCTCGGATCATCGTTTAACCCGGTTTGGTAAGATCATGGATCTTAACATAAGCTTGTTTTGAATGATACAAGGGTTAAAAGGTGAAACTCTACCACACATGAAACATGAACTTGTGTAAAAACGTCTTACTTGTGGAAATGTGTTTAAAACTAGCAGATCTACGCATCTGCGAGTGGTATTTTCAAAGAACCACGTATCAAAGAAATCATGTATTTTAAAAGAAGGATTTTACACTAACAAGAATGATTTTTATAAACCACAAGTGTGTAAACACTTGTGAAATAAAAAGATCCGACAAAAGAACTAGTTTTGTCAAATGTTACTAGAAGTTGTAAAGATGCAATTTCTTTAAAAACGAGGCTTTTACAGAACTGGTTGGATTTATATAAAGATACACCAAAGATAAGGAGCTTTATCACATGTTTTTGGATAAACTACAAGTTCATGTGTTTTTGCGATTATAGCTATTTTAACTAGTTGAATATTGTTTATTGATGAACAAGAAAGTTGTTGGTTTGAATTGTAAAAGAAAATGATACGCTTGAAAGCGTGGCCACCTCCAGTTACATGGGAAACTCTGGCGAAATTTTTCTAAAAACCTAACACTTAGAACTATTTACACTACAAGTGTTAGAATTATTTTGACATGTTTTCGAAATATAAATTTCGCCATGACTTTATTTACTAAATATTCGGAGGTGGGATTTTCACAAAATTTAACGTGATAATATATATTTTCACACACAGTTTATGATTATTTTGTGAAAATACATAAATATTATTTTTAGAGTAAAAATAATATTTACGAACGTTAACGAATCCAAAATAATACGAACGCTTTCACCATAAATATATAAGTTACACCGGTAAGTATATTACCACTCGATTGTTAAAACGTAACTTACGCACTTACGGAAATATTTATGAACGCGTATTTTAACAACGTATTATTGGAGAAAAATTATGTGAAATGAAAATATAATATTTTTGAGAAAAATACTTATATTTTGGAATTGGAAATATATATATATTAAGTGAGACTTAATGATATAATTTGAACGCACATGTATTGAATCCCCCATCCTTGGGAAGGAGATTTACTACCAAGTATATACAGAATGTAAACACGAAATAGTTGTCTAACTATTTCCCAAAGACTTAAACTATAAAGCTAAGGCACGGCCGTCCGTCTAATAGAAATTAGCACCTGTAGGTCGTCGCACAGCTGCGTGAGCAGGAGATACTTGGTAGAGACGCTTCACTGTGAGTTCATGTCCCCCTTTTCTCTAACTGTTTTCAGTTTTCTTAACTGCGGGGGTGAAATACATGTTACTTTGATTACAAGTACTTTATACACGGTATGGTTAGCGTAAGGAGGTTTACTACTTAGATCATGTGAGTGGGTAGGCAGAAACACCGAGGGACGTAAGCGGTAGATCTATCTGGGTGTAGCGAGCCCAACTCTAGGCCCAACAGAACGGACCTCTAAGAGGCCCAGCAGAACGGACCTTGAGTGACTTTGTACCCGACGCAAAAATCTGCTAGGTTGAGTCTTCCTACTTGCACTTCACACATACTAATGGCCTTGCAAACCATTGGTGATCTCTTTTTCCTTACACTGCTACATAACAGGGAACTTTTATACTTACAAGTGTTTTACATACTCACTTACACATGAACTCGCTCAACATTATTGTTGATTTTTCAACTTACATGTATTTCAGGAAATTAGAGATCGGGTACGGTATGTTATGTTTTCCCGCTGCATAAGGGTTCCAAGGTCATCCCAGTTTAGGAAATGTGACTCTTTCCTGGACAAGTCACAACTCTTAAACTGCGCTTATTTCATGTTACTGTTTATGTTGTTCAAGACAATGTTTTACGTTATGATGTTGTAAGTCTCTAAGACAATGGTATGTTACTCTGGTTTTACAACTTAATCAAATGGATGATCTTGCATGATTTTATTTCATATAGCTTTGTTATGGTTAAGCTATGGTATTAAGAAGTCACACCAAAATTAACCACGCTTCCGCAAAGCCAGGGTGTGACAGAGAGAACTATGGAGGAGGAGAGATGTGATCAAGAGAGGGGGGGGGGGGGGGGGGCTGCTGTCGCACACACCAGGGAAGGGACTAGGGTTTTTTCTTTGTTTTGTTTCTCCATACAAACAACGTACGCACATAATAAACAACGGGGTGGGCTGATTTGGGCTAGATGGGCCGCAAGGAAGGGTGAAGGGGTGGCGGGTTAGGTTGGTGTTGTTTTGGGCTGAGATTGGGTGTGGAGAAATGGGGTGGGTTCGGTTTTTGGGTCGTAAGGTAACGGGTTTCGGTTCCTAGTAAGTTTCGCAAAATAACGTATCACAATATTCGGTTTCGGGTTTAGTTTCCGCTTAATTCACATAATGATAATTCGGTTATGAGAGTCAAGTTTTTTTTGGGTAAAGGGTTACCCCAGTGAATTTTATAAATCAACCAACAAATAAAACAGGGTGTGCCAAGACATCGACACAAACTACTAGTCTTGACATACAAGACTAGGAAACAATCCACAAAACTACAATAAAAGAAACACACAGCCACAACCAAAACTAGACAAAACACAGCCCAAAACAAAAAGAATAAACAGAAAAACTAAGCCGCCCTAGCCCAGATCAATATCCATGCTGTTCATCGAGATCTGCCATCTTTAAAAAATCTTCCTTTGCTTCGGGTTTCTTCCAACCTTAAAACCCATTAACTTTAACCGCACCGTATTAAGAATAACCTGAGAAAGCATGCTTGGATCACGCTGGACATGAGAGAATAACCGATTATTCCTTTCTTGCCATATAAAGTATGTAGATGTCGCAAGAAGGATATTACAAACAATCCGGTTTAGGTGCTTTGAATTAGCACTTTGCACCATCCATTGCAAGATCGAGCTCCATGTATCGTCAACCCTCCCCATATCAACCCTTTCCCTAACAGTTTCCCAAACCTTAGAAGCATAGGAACATTGAAAGAAAAGGTGGTCCCTAGAATCTCGATCATAACTACAAAGTGGACAACACATGAGATTTAAATTTGTAGCACTACCCGCCTCCCAACTCGACAATCGATCTTGTGTCTTCAGCTTGTTGTTTATCACCAACCACAAATGGAATGAGTGCCTAGGAATGCACTGACTGAACCAAACCGAATCGACCCAAGGAACTTTATCATATCTAATACGGAAAGTATTCCAGGCCTCCCAAGAACCAAAGTAATGCAGATTATCCGCCGTATCCTTTCATTGACACCGATCCGCCATATCATTTTGAAGATGGGGAATAGGAACATTTATAAGAACCGGGTATAAATCAAACCACGCTTGCGGCCAAAGCCATTGACCATTCGCATCAATAAGCTCAGCCACAGTCGTGTTTAAATTAAAACCCGCATTGGCAATCCGTCTAGGCGAGATGAATAAACGGGGAGGACTACACAGACACCAGTTATCACTCCAAGCATTCGTTTGGCAACCACTTCGGATAGACTTCCAAACATAAGGCCGAACATGATTACACAAAGCTAGGATTTTTCTCCATCCCCAGCTAATGTTACCACGGCACTTCACATCCCAGAAACTAGTACCCTTTAATTTATAAGAATGAACCCATTGGACCCAAAAGGAGTGGCGATTATTAATAATCCTCCAGATATGGGATGAAGTCAGCGCTTTGTTAACCTCCATGACCCTTCTAATACCCAAACCACCCTCCTCTTTCGGTAAACAAACATCTTTCCAGGAGACTTTTGAACGAACAGATCCCTGGTTATCACCATTCCATAAGAACCGATGCATACACTTTTCAAGCTCCTTCACAATCCGAATCGGAAGCATAAAGACAGAGGCCCAGTACGTATACATAGCTGCAAGAACCGAATTTATCAACTGGAGCCTACCAGCAAATGACAAGGACTTAGACATCGAGTTCTCAATCCGTCGCTCCACCTTCTCAACAAGAATTTTACAATCTCTATAAGCAAGCCTTGTCGAGATCAATGGCACTCCAAGGTAATGAACAGGTAAAACACCCTTCTGGAATGGCATTAAGCTCAAAATCTGAGCTTTCGAATGAGGAGGCACATTACAATATAGGAAGTACCAGCGGCGTATCCACCATGCGTTTATCATATTACACACGTTTCGTTATTTAAATCACTTATAAATAATCCACCAAAAATGTCTTGTAAAGTAAATGTCAAGTAACAACAATATCATGTACAGTGAATAAATAGTGTTTACTCAATCCCGTATGTAATATGTCAATGTATAATCAAATGTTATGTGAAATCAAATGTTTTGTACGGTGAATAAAAGAATTTACTCAACCCCACATGTAAAATGCACAAAACAATGTATTTGAATAAATCATAGTTTAGGTCAAAAGTTATGTTTTGTAAAATCAATGCTTTACTGATAAGAACATTTATGTGGTAATGTTTATCGCATATATCCAAGCCTTGAGACTGAAGGAAAAACCCATAACAAGTTAAAGGTTTATCAAAATGTTTTCGGATTCTGTCATTCCTTACGTCCAAACAAACCTAGGAATCCAGGAATGGGAGTTGTCAATTCCTATGCTACCACTACATACTATCGAGCGGCGTGATCAGTGTTAATGAACGTATTTTAGACCCGTTAAACAAACCAAATGTTATACCAAATGTAAGCATGTTATGTGAAAACAATGTACTAAGTTTCCTAAATGAACATACTGTCACACCCTGACTTTTGCTGAAGCGTGGTTATTGGTGTGACTTACTTAATACCATAGCATTCAATCATAACAACGCTATATGATAAAACCATTAGATGTTCATCCATAAATTAAGTTTGAAAATAGCACAACATAAATTGTCTAAAACGTTGACACCGAATTCAAATTACAAACCATAACATGTTTTAATGAGTTCACGAAGACTCGACAACATAACTTAAACCAACCCGAGCTTAGAACCATGTATCTCATCCAGGAGTAAGATACATCTCCTAAACTCTAAAGACTTGGATGACATCTTTTATTTATAACGCAGCTTGAAAACATGCAACACCTGCCAGATCCACTTAGTTCCCTGAAATACATGTAGTTTAAAAACATCAACAAAAGTTGAGCGAGTTCATGTGTTTCGTGTATGAATAAACCTTTAAAGTATGTTGTATGTATGTATGTATGTCCCTGGTATATAGTAATAAGGAAAACAGATCATCAATGGTTTGCAAGGCCATTGATATGTGTGAAATGGTGCAGGAAAACTCAAACCTAGCAAATTTGTACCGGGCCTCCGGCTGGAAGACATAGTCACCCTATGGGCCACCCTGGTCCTCATGGGTGTGGGCTCGCTACACCCAAATAGATCTATCACTCATGTCCCTCGGTCCTATGACGAGGATTAATGGCCTTAAGTGTTATACCCACCTTTCACATGATCTAGCAGTAACCCTCCTTAGCTAACCATGCCATGTATAAAACGTTGGTAAACGATTGTAACATGTATTTCACCCCCGAAGTATAAAACAAAACAGTTTAAAGAAAAGGGGGACATGAACTCACAGTATTGCGTCTTCAGAATCGAAACTCAAATCTCCTCAGCAAACATGACTACCTACAATGTGCTAATGTCTATTAGACGAGCGGGTCGTGCCTTGTCTTAGTATTTATGTTTTCGAGTTACGTTTCTTTTAAGTCTTCAATATTATTCCAAGTTATAAATATTTGTTAAAATAATAATTATTTTAACTTAAATTATATTTTTAGGTTTTGGAATAATTGTTTAAACAATATTTTGTAACAATACTTCTCAAGTATTTGTACTCGTATTTCCTTCCCAAGGATGGGGGTATCTCATACATGTATTTTCGTATTCTAGTAATTGTAGCTCCAAAATAATATATTTTTAAGTCTAACTTAGAAAATATATTTAAACTTATTTTGTCCAAAAATAATGTATTTCAAGAAAATATATAATTTCCCAAAAATCATATATCTTCCAAATATACTAAGAAAATATTTTTTTAACTTTCAAAAATAATATATTTTCTTCTTGTCAAAGTATGATATAACTTTGTAATATTTGCAAAAATCATATTTTCATTTCTTGTATCGAAAATATTGTTTACCAAGAATATATTTGTAACGTTATTTTCCGGAATATTTTGTAAGTTACGTTCTATCGTTCGGTTTCACAATATTAAGTGTGTAACTTGTGTAATTATTCCTTGTGATCTTTGGCATTATTTTGGATTGTAAATTCTTGGTATTTTGTCAAGTTATATTATTTTAACCCTAAAATAATATAACTATTACACAAAGTATTCAAATAATCACACACAATGTGTCTTTAATATAAATATATATTCTAAATACATATTTATCCATTTTTATTTATAAAAAAACCAACCTCCAATATTTGTATTTTTGTAACAAAGTCTATGGCAAAGTTTATATTGAAAACCATAGTTTAAACATACTTGTAAATATTTGTTTAGAAAATATTTTTTTAAGTGTTTATATTTTTAGAAAATTTTGCCTTAGTTTCCCCTAAAAATGGAGGTGTCCATGCTATCAAAGCATATCATTTTCTTTTTAAAATCATCACAAATAATCAACAATTAACCCTAGACAACTTACACTTACCAAGTGCCAAAACTATACAATTTACATAACAACATGAACTTGATCTTTCACAAAAGCTTGTATTAACTTGGTAGTGTTTTTAGTAGGTTTAGTTATCCCTTTAAAGTGTGTTTACTTCTTTAAAAATCTCATTCTTGAAAGATTTGGATGTTTACAACTTGTAAACATATTTTACAAAAACGTTTCTTTATGAAATCTTCTTGTTTCTCTAGTGTTTCTACACTTGTTTTATCACCAAAAATAGTGTATGCTTAAGTATGAACCAAGATTTCCTAAAATCATATTTTGAACTTGGTTCTTTTAGAAAAACCATTCATAAATCTTAAATCTATAAGTTAATCAACTCACTTGATTATTATTTTTCAAGAAATCATTTTATTTTCAAGTTCATGCTTACACATGAGGATGATCATCACATGATCATCCTCTCACTTGCTAGATCATGTGTTTAATCACAATCTAGCAAGCTCCTTATGATGATCAACATCATAATCTCAAGAAAATAACAATCAAGTATCATTCATACACTAAACAACATAGTTTCATTAAGAGTTCATCATATGACAAGCTTATGTTAGAGTTTTATGAATATGTTCTTTAGTGTTCAACAAGATTAACAATGTATATCATCTATTAACCATCAAAATATGAAATAACAAGTGATTATAAGGGCCTTACTACTAGCACAAGGCTAGGGAAGAACACTTGAAGATGAGGATGAAAAAAATGAAGGATAAAAGCAATCGGGTGAGGTCCTTCAAGATCCACAAGCACCAAGCTTCCTTAATCACCTCCTTACACCTTGAAATGAACTTGGAATGAATGGATGGTGGATGAAAGGTGGTGGTGGGTGTGTGCTTGTTCTCGTCCAAGAATAAGGAGGAGAGGGAGAGAAAGATGAAGTGTGTTTGTGTGTGAGAGATTAAAGACTCCATATCTTCTTATAACCATCAAATGGTATTAACCATTGTGTTTTATGTTCTTAATAGTACAAGCATGATCCTTAGAAAATCCAAGAAAGATCAAATGAAGATTTAAGGAAATCTTGTAAAGATTATGGTGGGGCCATCCTCATAACCGTCCATATGGATGGGGGGGGGGGGGGTCTTTGTTAGTTTTTAATGGGTAGTTAAGTGATTAAGTTAGATTTCAAGTATAGTGTTTAGTGTTTAAGCATATCATGTGTTATATAGTGTGTTAGGGTGTTCGGGGATCATAACTAGCTCAGGAACATTAAAACAATGTCTCTAGTAAAATTTCAGTGTTTCGGTTAATGTCCGGTTGTTCGGTTAGATACCGGTTCATTAAACTGTCAAACTATTCCGTTTAGTGATCTTTAAGTACCCTTTTGTGACACTTTTAATTTCCGACACTTTGGAAAGCATTCAAGACCATTTAGTCATATTTTTGCATGTTACCAACTTGTTAAAATGCTGAATTTTACTGAAATATGCAGAATTCTGCACTTTATGTGGGTTTTAGGCACTTTCCGGCACTTAAACTATCACCTAGTGAAGCAGTTTTATGGTCCTTACTTCCCTACACTCCATACTAGCGTGGTACCTTGTCCCTGGCCCATACTTGGTCTCAAAACACTGTTTGTCTATGTACTGACATCGTCAGCATTTTTCTGAGTTATCCGCTAACTGTGCTAGTTGTGCTTTGTGCATCGTTTATGTCACTAAAGTTTGTATGTAAAATGATGTGACAGTATGTAATAAGTGATGCAGTAATCAGAAAGCAGTTTAAGTCATTAATTGTAATTCAGCACAGTCATTAAGCACTAATCAATATTAATTAATTGTACGGATACCTGTATTTTTTACAGTTGTCACATTCTCCCCCTGTTAAGAAAATTTCGTCCCGAAATTTTCGTTCTGCTACTAGCTGCAGGGGTCTTGGGGAACAAATGTGGGTATTTCTCCTTCATGCGATCCTCACGCTCCCAAGTGAACTCTGGGCCGTGTCGCACGTTCCAAGGTACCTTGACGAGTTTAACACTACTCTGTCGCGTCTTGTTTACCTTCCAATCAGTAACCTCAACAGGTTCTTCAATAAAGTGGAGTGTGTCGTCAATGTGGACTTCATCGGCAGGAATGATAACATTTTCTTGTGTTGGACTCTTTTTCAGATTAGATATATGAAATGTATCATGAATGCCATTCAGTTCTGCATGTAGATCCAACTTGTAAGCTACAAGACCAATCCTTTCTAGGATTTTGAACGGTCCAATGTATCGCGGGTTCAACTTTCCATGCTTCCCAAAGCGTGTTACGCCCTTCCAGGGTGAGACTTTTATTAAGACCATATCTCCTACTTCAAACTCCAACGGCTTCCTTCTTCGGTCCGCATAACTCTTTTGTCGATCACGAGCCGCCTTGATGCGCTCTCGGATCTGTATAATCTTATCAGTCATCTCTTGAACCAATTCGGGACCAACAAGCTGTCTATCACCCGCGTCTGCCCAGCATAACGGTGATTGACACTTGCATCCATAGAGAGCTTCAAATGGTGCAGCTTGGATGCTCGCATGGTAGTTGTTGTTGTATGAGAATTCTACCAAAGTTAAATGAGTGTCCCAACTGCCACCCAAATCCATCACGCAAGCTCGAAACATGTCTTCTAGCGTTTGAATCGTTCGTTCGCTCTGGCCATCAGTCTGCGGATGGAATGCAGTACTTAGATTCAACTGAGAACCAAACGCTTCTTGGAAGGATTGCCAAATCCTTGATACAAACCTTCCGTCTCTATCAGAGATAATCGAGAGAGGCACTCCATGTCGTGCGACTATCTCTCTGAGGTATAGCTCAGCAAGCTTGCTAGTGTTATCCTTTTCCATGATCGCCAAAAAGTGTGCAGATTTCGTCAGACGGTCTACGATTACCCAAATCGTATCGTGACCTCTGGGTGTCCTTGGTAACTTCGTTATAAAATCCATTGAAATCTGCTCCCATTTCCACATGGGTACTTCAGGTTGTTGCAGAAGTCCTAAAGGCTTCTGATATTCGGCCTTTACTTTGGCACAAGTCAAGCATTTGCCAACATACGTTGCAACATCGCCTTTTAATCTTGGCCACCAGTAAAAATCCTTTAAATCTTGGTACATCTTATCCGATCCTGGATGGATCGAGTACCGTGACTTGTGAGCTTCATCAAAGATTACTTCTCTCAGACCACCAAAGAGAGGAACCCAAATTCTTCCCATGAAACACAACGTTCCTTCCTCGTTTGGTACCAACTGTTTCTCCATCCCACGGAGATACTCATCCTCGAGATTCTTTTCCTTAAGAGCTTCTCTCTGCGCGACACGAATGTGCAACGAGAGGTCCGTTTGAATAATCATTTCCAAAGCCCTAACCCTTATGGGCTTGATTCTTTCCTTCCGACTCAAGGCATCGGCGACCACATTCGCTTTCCCTGGGTGATACTTGATTTCACAATCATAATCATTTAACAGCTCTACCCATCATCTTTGTCTCATGTTAAGCTCTTTCTGATTGAATATGTGCTGTAAGCTCTTGTGATCAGTATAGATTGTGCATCGCGTGCCATACAAATAATGTCACCAGATTTTCAAAGCAAACACCACAGCGCCTAGTTCCAAATCATGTGTGGTGTAGTTCTTCTCATGAACTTTCAATTGGCGTGAAGCATAAGCTATAACCTTCTGTCGCTGCATCAGCACGCAGCCTAAACCTTGACGCGAGGCGTCGCAATATACCACGAAGTTATCGGTGCCTTCGGGTAGGGATAAGATGGGTGCATCGCAAAGCTTGTTCTTCAGCAAATGGAATGCTTCTTCTTGCTTGTCTCCCCATTCATACTTCTTGTCTTTATGTGTGAGGGAGGTCAAAGGTTGAGCGATTTTCGAAAAATCCTCAATGAATCTGCGATAGTATCCTGCCTAGCCTAGGTGACGGATCTCGGTTGGCGTCTTTGGAGTCTCCCAATTCTTTTTCGCTTTAATCTTTGTAGGATCCACATGGATTCCGTCTCCGTTAACCACATGACCAAGGAACTGAACCTCGCGCAACCAGAACTCGCACTTCGAGAACTTTGCGTATAACTTCTCTTCCTTAAGCAGCTCTAAAATGGCTCTTAGATGTTGCTCATGTTCTTCCTTCGTCTTCGAGTTGATCAAAATACCGTCGATAAACACAATCACAAACTTATCGAGGTACGGCTTGCAAACTCTATTCATCAAATCCATGAAAACTACTGGCGCGTTTGTCAACCCAAACGGCATAACCAGGAACTCGTAGTGCCCATATCGAGTCCTAAAGGCCGTCTTTGGAATACTCTCCTCTTGAATTCTCAACTGGTGATAACCTGATCGAAGATCGATCCTGGAGTAAAAACTCGAACCTTGTAGTTGATCGAACAGGTCATCAATCCTTGGCAAAGGATACCGATTCTTAATGGTCAACTTGTTTAGCTCTCGGTAGTCGATACACATGCGGAAACTACCGTCTTTCTTCTTAACGAATAAAACTGGAGCTCCACAAGGCGAGAAGCTTGGTCTAATAAATCCCTTGTCCAAAAGTTCCTGAAGTTGTGTTGACAACTCTTGCATTTCTGATGGCGCAAGTCGATAAGGTGCCTTGGCTACAGGCGCGGCGCTTGGAACCAAGTCAATATGGAATTCGACTTGTCGCTGCGGCGGCAATCCTGGCAAGTCTTCGGGGAAGACTTCAGGATATTCCTTCACAACTGGAATGTCTTCTAGCTTCGGCTCAGCGGCTTCCTTGTCCACAATGTGTGCCAAGAAGGCAACATATCCTCTCTGCAAGCACTTTCGAGCTTTCAAACAACTGATGATCCTTAGGGGCGTATCGTGCTTCTCTCCATGCACTACAATTATCTCTCCATTCGCCATTGGAATGCGAATGATCTTCTCGTGACATACGATCTCTGCTCGGTTGCTTGACAACCAATCCATCCCCACTACCACGTCGAAGCTTCCCAACTCGACTAGCAGCAGATCAAGCGTAAACTCGTGCTCCCCAAGCTCTATTACGCAACCTCTAATGACTTCATTCGCTTCTACTAGTTTTCCATTAGCTAGTTCTATTGAATACGGAGTGTCTAGCTTACTGGCTACCAACCCAAGTATATTCTTAAATTCTAGGGATACAAAACTATAATCGACACCGGTGTCAAATAGCACAGATGTAAAGCATTGGTTGATAGGGAACGTGCCAGTGACCACATTAGGATCTTGGCGAGCTTCCCTCGCACCGATGTTGAAAACCCTTCCATGAGCTTGGTTGATTTTCGGGCATTCTCGCTTGAAGTGCCCAACGTCTCCATAATTAAAGCAATCAGGTCCTCGACCGTTTCCATTCCCATTACCACCTTGATTGTTATTCGCTCCACGGTTTCCATTACCAACTTGGTTCCCAAAATTACCACGATTACCATTCCCGCTATTTCCTCCTTGAGGGCAGTTTCCAAACCCATTTCCACCACGGTTGTTGTTTCCATTACCACTGCCATAACCTCTCTGACCAACATGACCAGTACCAGTACCAGCCCAGCATGTCTACTTCGAATGGCCAACCTTCCCACAAGACTCACATTTCCTAAATCTGCACTGGCCGGATTGATGGTACTAGCATACATCACATTTGGGCAGAGCGCCCATGTAACCTTTTCCTTTGTTTTCAACCTCAGTCTTGGCTTCAGCTGGTAAGTTCACATCCTTCTTCTTGTTAGCACTGCTGGTACCCTTCTTAAAGTTTGAGAACTTCCTTTTGTTCTCACCGGATGACTCAACGTGAGTCTCCTTCTTTTTCTGGTCAGAAATCGAAAACTTGTTTAACCTGATTGCTTCCTCAGTTAGCGCCACACTTAGGTCAATAGCCTCGGTGATTGTGGAAGGCTTTGACGTTGTCACCATACTCATAATCTGAGGTGCCAACCCCCAAATAAAACGCTCGATGCGTTTAAATTTTGGATCAACCATGTATGGTACCACGCGAGATAGGTCATGAAATCTCTGCACGTATTCGGCAATCTTTGGGCCGTCCATCTTGAGATTCCAGAATTCAGTTTCCAGCTTTTGGATTTCAGCCCTGGAGCAGTGTTTCTTTCGTATGAGTTCCTTCATTTCATCCCATGTTATGGCATAAGCAGTCTCTTCTCCCAAGGTTTGAACTTGGAGATTCCACCAGGATAACGCTCCGTCAAGAAAGAGTCCCGAGATGTAGGTGACATGGTGTTACGGAGCACACTTTCTCATTCTTATCATAGAATCAGTCTTCTCCGTCCATCTGACAAAAGCTACAGCACCCCCGGTGCCGTCGAAATTTAGAGGCTTACAGTCTAAGAACTGTTTATAGGTACAGCCTGTACAAGCAACATTATTCATAGCAAGCATTAGTGAACGCACACAAAATATCCAAATGTAACATAATGTGTCTCTTAGTGACTTAAACATTACCAAGAGGTGGGTTGCTCCCCGAGGTACCTCCGCTATGTTCGGAGCGTAAGGCCTCGTGTTGTGCTATCGCCCGTGAAATCCGTTCTTGTAGCCCAGCCTCAGTCGTGGGCAGTGTGTTATCTCTTCGAGGAGGCATCTTCTAAAGAAGATAGTATAGGTCAGGTCTTATGTATATAAGTATGTAGTACGTGTATGTAATGTCACACCCCCAAAATCCACACGCGGAGTATCACCGCTTGGAGGCATGACTGACCAGGATCAAACCACTAATCATATTGAACAAGCAAGTAATTAATTGTAAAAGTCCAACCAACACAGTTAGTGTCCAAAACAAACATAGTTTAAGTTATGAGCGGAAGCATAATGTTTAAAACCAAAACATAAGTTCAAATATCCAAAGGTTTAACATGGCACACAGCTGTCCATGTCCCACAACGACACTCCCCATGCAAGCTCCAGCTAAGAACCTATTGACCTGCAAAGCACGTAGTAACGAGTCAACAATAATGTTGAGCGAGTTCACAGTTGGGTGTTCGTTTTAAGTTGTTCCAAAAACAGTTCCTTTAACTGGCATCCCTGCCGTGGGGGTTACCCCATAGTTGAAAAATGTGATTTGTTTAACCCATTAACTCTGGCAATTCAGCCGTGGGGGGTACCCCATGATAGTTATCTGGCATTTCGGCCGTGGGGGCTACCCCATGTATACACTAGACTCGTTACTATATCAACTGCTGACTGTAGTCATGTTTAAGTGCCCTGAACTGTTAATGTCTATCATCATTGACGTGCCCAGATCCATTAGTTCACGCCCGTCCTCTACGGCACGGTGTGAGGCTTGTCAGACCTAAATAGCGCTATCTAACTAATGACCCGCTCGCCATTGGCCCGGCGATTAAGTCGATATAAAAAGGAGGGACTTCGTGATAGAGTTTTGGTCTAGTAAACTTTAGACTGTCCAAAAGGACGAGGAATTTCATTCCTTAACCCATACTGTCCTACCCAAGGAAGGACGAGGAATCCATATTCCTTAACCCCATCCCAACCCCTGGGAATCCCATGCTTTGTAGAGTGTGAACTCACCTTAGATTGCTCGGTAGGTAAACGAAAGGTCAATCGAGTAGCTAGAGGTCAACCACGTCCTAACATGGTTACCATACAAGTCAGGTTTAGGTGCACATATGATTACACATAGGTAGCAGATTATGAACACAAGTTGATCATGGCAACACATAATACACGTTAACACCTTAACAGTAACAGTCAAGCACTCATCATGTCTAACTTGTACGATCCTAAAGTAATAGCCTAATAACAGTCGGCCCAACATATTGTGCGTTCAGCACAGCCTTGTGCGATCCACAACATGTTGTGCGACTCCGTTAGACACCCGGCCCACAATAACAAGAAGCCCAAATAACATAAGTAGCTCAATAAGTAACCGGCCCAACAGTCAAATAACATTACAACTTGTGCGACTAGAGACACCTTGTGCGACTGAAGACATCTTGTGCGACTGACAAGACTTGTGCGACTGGACTCTTGTGCGAATGGACCTCTTGTGCGACCAAGATGTCTTGTGTGACTAGTTTTACTATCCGAATATTATGGAATTTAGTTACACAGCTTTTATCTTGCAAACAATTACAAGGTTTCCATTTATTTGATCAATCAACAAATTAACAGTTTCATACATAATCAATATTTGATCAAACAAAAGTTTTTAACATCTAATTCATATGAACCCTAAATATAATCAAAACATAAATATCAATCTTAATCATTTACACGATTTATGCTCTTGATTACTAGTATACATCCTAACAACCCAACTATCATCCTAATCGTATATCACAGCCGATTATTTACAATTGATTAACAACATCACATGACCAACAATCATACACCAACATCACATGATTAACAATCCGAAGCTTATACATAACAGCCGATTTAACAAGCATTCGGTTCCAGATCATAATCATGCAAATCAAATTTGTTTAAACATCAACACATAACATCGTTGTTCATCATTCATACAACCCTAACCACTTAATCAAATCATGAAATCATAACATCGTGTAACTAAACATAAATCATGAACACTAACCGATTGAGAGGTCTAACGAAAAGGGTGATCCGATTCAAGGAATGATCTTCGAGAGAAAGGGGTTGCTTGCCGTCGACTTAGAGAGAGAGGAGAGCACTAGGGTTTTACGTGTGTTGTGTGATTGCAAATAATGAAGAGTGTTTACCTACTCATGAGGCTATGCGTATGAGAAGTAGGCCAAACCCATCATGGGCTGCCTATGTGTTCCGAGTTCAAGAAGAAGTGGGCCGAGAGTTGCATGAGTCAAAGCCCATTAGCTTGTGCGTTCGGGTGTCTATTGTGCGATCGGTTTATCATATATATATACATACACACGTTCACATAATTCACACATAAAGTCTCATAACATACACATATATCATCTCATCAAATCAACATCTCAAATAATTACACTAAGTTCACATACGTTACATTAAGCACATAGATCAGTTCGGAAATACGAGTTGTAACATTATCCCCAAGTTGAAAGAAATTTCGTCCCGAAATTTAGCACGTACTCACTGAGGAAGCTGGTTAAGTTGCATGGTTTTCCTGGTTTTCCTGGGGTGTCACATCCTACCCCCGTTGATCTGGAATTTCGTCCCGAAATTCCGTAGCTTCAGCCTCAGTAGTGGTCATACCGTTTGCGAATAGTTGGGGATAGTTTTGTTTCATCTGATCTTCGCGTTCCCAGGTGAACTCTGGGCCGCGACGTGAGTTCCAACGAACTCGAACGAGAGGTATTCTAGTACGCTTGAGGACCTTAACATCCCGGTCCGTGATTTCAACTGGTTCCTCGATGAATCGTAACTGCTCGTCGATAGTGAGCTCCTTCAAAGGAACTATGTGGGTCTCATCTGACAGACACTTCTTCAGATTTGACACGTGGAAAACGTTGTGAACTGCACTGAGTTCCGCTGGTAAGTTCAGTTTGTAGGCCACCTTGCCTATTTTCTCAATGACTTCGAAAGGTCCAACGTATCGTGGGTTAAGTTTGCCTCGTTTACCAAAACGAACCACACCCTTCCAGGGTGAAACTTTCAGTAGCACTCGCTCCCCAACCTGGAGCTCTAGTGGTTTCCTGCCCTTATCGACGTAGACTTTCTGACGGTCACGAGCTGCCGCCATTCGTTGTTGTATCTGAGCAATTCGCTCTGTTGTGTCTACCACAAGTTCTGGACCAGTAATCAGACTATCCCCCACCTCTGCCCAACAAAGAGGTGACCGGCATTTACGCCCGTACAATGCCTCAAACGGAGCAGCTTTAATGCTGGTGTGGTAGCTGTTATTGTACGAAAATTACACGAGTGGCAGATGCTTTTCCCAGCCGTTGCCAAAGTCAATTACACATGCCCTAAGCATGTCTTCGAGGGTCTGGATGGTACGTTCCGACTGCTCATCCATTTGCGGGTGATAAGCTGTGCTCATATCTAAACGTGAGCCAAAGGACTTTTGCATTGCTTGCCATAGTTCTGATGTAAAACGTGCATCTCGATCCGAGATAATAGAGGTGGGCACTTCGTGCCTCGAGACAACTTCCTTAGGATATACGTCTGCTAGCGTGGAGAACTTATCCGTTTCCTTGATAGCCAAGAAGTGAGCAGACTTTGTGAGTCGATCCATGATCACCCAAATAGTATCGTTACCACGTTGAGATCTAGGTAGGCCAGTAACAAAATCCATGGAAATTTGCTCCCATTTCCATTGTGGTATTTCTGGTTGTTGGAGTAGCCCTGAAGGTTTCTGATATTCTGACTTGACTCTCGCACAAGTCAAGCACTTGCTAACGTAAGTTGCTATGCGGGCCTTCATGCTAGGCCACCAATACGTAGTTTTGATATCGTGGTACATTTTATCTGAACCAGGATGTACTGACTAGCGAGACTTGTGTGCCTCATCCATCACAAGCTCTTGTAGGTTGCCATAAAGTGGGACCCAGATGCGTCATGTTAAGCACCGTCTTCCTTTTGTTCTAATCGCTGCCTTGAGCCGCGTAGGGCTTCAGCCCTGATGTTTTCTGGTTTCAATGCTTCTACCTGAGCATCTCGTATCTGTACAGGAAGACTAGATTGGATAGTGGGTTGTAATGCTCGTACGTGTTTAGGGATAGTGTCCTTTCGACTGAGGACGTCTGCCACAACATTGGCTTTGCCTAGATGGTATCTGATCGAGCATTCATAGTCATTCAGTAGTTCGACCCATCGTCGTTGTCGCATATTCAGTTCCTTCTGTTTGAAGATATGCTCGAGGCTCCTGTGGTCGGTGTAGATGGCGCACTTGGTACCGTACAGGTAATGTCGCCATATCTTAAGTGCAAAAACAACAGCTCCCAGCTCTAAGTCGTGCGTAGTGTAGTTTCTTTCATGAACCTTGAGTTGGCGCGAGGCGTAGGCTATAACCTTATCCCGTTGCATCAATACACAACCAAGACCCTGAATTGATGCGTCGCAGTAAACCACGAAGTCCTCTGTGCCCTCTGGCAATGAAAGGATAGGTGCACTGCAAAGTCTATCCTTTAAGTGCTGAAACGCTAGCTCTTGTGCATTACCCCATCGATAAACAACACCTTTCTGCGTTAGTGAGGTGAGAGGCTGTGCAATCTTGGAGAAATCCTTAATGAACCTCCTGTAGTAACCTGCCAAACCCAAGAATTGGCGAATTTCCGTTGGTGTGCGAGGTGCAGGCTAGTTCTTAATCGAGTCTACCTTGGATGGATCAACGTGAATCCCATCCTTGTTCACCACATGGCCTAAGAAATGGACTTCACGAAGCCAGAAGTCGCATTTTGAAAATTTGGCGTATAGCTGTTCTGCTCGAAGGAGTTCCAAAATGAGTCGTAAATGTTGCTCGTGCTCCTCCTGACTCTTAGAATAGATCAGGATGTCGTCGATGAATACAATAACGAACTTGTCTAGGTACGGCTTGCACACACGATTCATCAAGTCCATGAAGACCGCAGGTGCGTTTGTCAGCCCAAAAGGCATGACCAAAAAATCATAATGTCCATAACGGGTTCTAAAGGCTGTTTTAGAGACGTCCTCTTCTCGGACTCTCAGCTGGTGATATCCTGATCTCAAATCAATCTTTGAATAGTAGCTCGACCCTTACAGCTGGTCGAACAAGTCGTCAATGCGTGGAAGAGGATAGCAATTCTTCACGGTCACCTAGTTGAGTTCACGGTAGTCGATACACATACGGAAGGTACCATCTTTCTTCTTCACAAATAGCACTGGAGCTCCCCAGGGTGAAGAGCTAGGACGAATAAAACCCTTATCCAAGAGTTGTTGTAGTTGCGTAGACAGCTCTTTTAGTTCTGATGGGGCTAAACGATAGGGTGCTTGAGCTATGGGCGCTGCTCCAGGAGCTAGCTCGATTTGAAACTCGACCTGGCGATGAGGCGGGAGGCCAGGTAGTTCCTCAGGAAATACCTCAGGATAGTTGCGTACAATTGGAAAATCTTCTATCTTCTTCTCTTTCTTCGAGGTGTCAGTAACAACAGCCAGAATAGCAGTGTGGCCCTTTCACAAACACTTTTGGGCCTTTAGGAAAGAGATGATGCTCACAACAGCACCACTCTTGTTGCCACGAATCATAAGAGGTTCCTCACCTGAGCGGGGAATACGGACAATCTTTTCGTTGCAAAGAATCTCTGCTTGGTGTTGGGATAACCAGTCCATCCCAATGACAACGTCGAAACTACCCAGTGTGATAGGAAGGAGGTCGATCGAGAAAGTATGATCAGCAAGAACAATATTACAACCCTTGACTACGTGTGTGACCTCTAAACTCTTACCATTAGCTAACTCTACAGCGTGCTTGGGGTTCAAAGGTGTTGGGGTATGCTTAAGCAGTTGACTAACTTTTAGGGACACATAACTAGTATCAGCACCCGAATCAAACAAGACAGTAACGTAAAAGTCGTCGAGAAGGAACTTACCCGTCACAAAATTGGGATCATTCCTCGCTTCTCCCTGGCCAATAACGAACACACGGCCCCTTGCGCCAATGCCATTGTTACCCCCGTTGTTCCCATTCCCCCGATTGTTGTTGTTATTGTTGTTCTGGTTCCTGTTCAGTTGGGGACAATCTCTCTTGAAGTGGCCTTCAGCTCCACACTGAAAGCACCCTTTGTTGTTACCCTGCTGCTGCAGCTGGCGTTGATTCTGTTGAGCTTGTTGTTGCTGGCGATTCTGGTTTGCGGGGTATAAACTTCTACAATCCTTTGCTGCGTGGCCTGGCTTGTTGCACCGATGACAGTTACCCCTGGTGCATGGCCCGCTGTGATGTAGGTTACAGCGATTGCATTTAGGGTGATTTCCCTTGTACACACCATGACTTTGGCTACCAGATGATTGCTGACCAGGACTCTTATAGTCGTCAGTCCTTCTCTGCTGAGACTGAGATTGCACAGAAGTTGAACCTTTGCTTGAAGCTCCATCCCATTTTCTCTTGTTGTCATTAGGAGCATCCGAAGTAGCTGTAGCACTTATACGCTTTGGTAACCTGTTCTGCTCCACCGCCTGAACAGTAAGACGGTGAGCCAACTGAACAACCTGCTGGATGGTGGCAAGGTTTGCTGAAGTCACATGACTTTGGATTTCTGGCACTAAGCCCTTGAGATAAAGTTCGATACGCTTAATTGGAGGGTCCACCATAGTAGGACACAGTAATGCAAGCTCATTTGATATTTTCGTATACGCCTCAATTTCTGACCCCGTCATCTTGAGGTTGAAGAACTCGACTTCCAGCTTATGAATGTCATCACGACTGCAGTATTCTTCCTTGATCATCTCTTTAAAATTGTTCCATGGGGTGGCGTTGGCAGCAACCAACCCCAGCATTTGGACCTGAGAGTTCCACCATGTGAGGGCTAAACCCTCGAGAGTACCGGTAGCATACTTCACCCTGTGTGCCTCAGGGCATTCACACATTTCGAACACAGATTCTAGTTTCTCAAACCAGTGGAGGAGACCTACGGCTCCTTCAGTGCCGCTGAAAGTAGTTGGTCGGCAGTCCATAAAGGTTTTGAAGGTGCACACAGGTGGCTGAGCATGCTGACCTGTTGTGGGTGTAAGAAAGGACAAAGTTTAACACAAGGATAGGTTCACGAGAGTAGGACCTAAAGATCCTAGAGTGAGTTTTAAACTACAGGGTATACCTCCTGCTTGTGCGGCTGCAAGTGCCGTAGCAACCTGTTCGTTAATCAGAGCCGTCAACTGGGCTTGAGTCAGGTTCACACGTTCCCTCATGATCTTCACATCGAAGGAAATGCAAATAGGAAAGGTGTCACGAATGTGTGTAAGTGTGGAGTGACAGGAGGAAGCAAGCACACATGTGTAAGTGTATCCACGCGAGATAGGTCATGAAATCTCTGCACGTATTCGGTAATCTTTGGGCCGTCCATCTTGAGGTTCCAGAATTCAGTTTCCAGCTTTTGGATTTTAGCCCTGGAGCAGTGTTTCTTTCGTATGAGTTCCTTCATTTCATCCCATGTTATGGCATAAGCAGTCTCTTCTCCCAAGGTTTGAACTTGGAGATTCCACCAGGATAACGCTCCGTCAAGAAAGAGTCCCGAGATGTAGGTGACATGGTGTTACGGAGCACACTTGCTCATTCTTATCATAGAATCAGTCTTCTCCGTCCATCTGACAAAAGCTACAGCACCTCCGGTGCCGTCGAAATTTAGAGGCTTACAGTCTAAGAACTGTTTAAAGGTACAGCCTGTACAAGCAACATTATTCATAGCAAGCATTAGTGAATGCACACAAAATATCCAAATGTAACATAATATGTCTCTTAGTGACTTAAACATTACCAAGAGGTGGGTTGCTCCCCGAGGTACCTCCGCTATGTTCGGAGCGTAAGGCCTCGTGTTGTGCTATCGCCCGTGAAATCCGTTCTTATAGCCTAGCCTCAGTCATGGGCAGTGTGTTATCTCTTCAAGGAGGCATCTTCTAAAGAAGATAGTATAGGTCAGGTCTTATGTATATAAGTATGTAGTAAGTGTATGTAATGTCACACACCCAAAATCCACAAGCGGAGTATCATCGATTGGAGGCGTGACTGACCAGGATCAAACCACTAATCATATTGAACAAGCATGTAATTAATTGTAAAAGTCCAACCAACACAGTTAGTGTCCAAAACAAACATAGTTTAAGTTATGAGCGGAAGCATAATGTTTAAAACCAAAACATAAGTTTAAATATCCAAAGGTTTAACATGGCACACAGCTGTCCATGTCCCACAACGACACTCCCCATGCAAGCTCCAGCTAAGAACCTATTGACCTGCAAAGCATGTAGTAACGAGTCAACAATAATGTTGAGGGAGTTCACAGTTGGGTGTTCGTTTTAAGTTGTTCCAAAAACAGTTCCTTTAACTGGCATCCCTGCCGTGGGGGTTACCCCATAGTTGAAAAATGTGATTTGTTTAACCCATTAACTCTGGCAATTCAGCCGTGGGGGCTACCCCATGATAGTTATTTGGCATTTCGGCCGTGGGGGCTACCCCATGTATACACTAGACTCGTTACTATATCGACTGTTGACTGTAGTCATGTTTAAGTGCCCTGAACTGTCAATGTCTATCATCATTGATGTGCCCAGATCCATTAGTTCACGCCCGTCCTCTGCGGCACGGTGTGAGGCTTGTCAGACCTAAATAACGCTATCTAACTAATGACCCGCTCGCCATTGGCCCGGTGATTAAGTCGATATAAAAAGGAGGGACTTCGTGATAGAGTTTTGGTCTAGTAAACTTTAAACTGTCCAAGAGGACGAGGAATTTCATTCCTTAACCCGTAATGTCCTACCCAAGGAAGGACGAGGAATCCATATTCCTTAACCCCATTCCCAACCCCTGGGAATCCCATGCTTTGTAGAGTGTGAACTCACCTTAGATTGCTCGGTAGGTAAACGAAAGGTCAATCGAGTTGCTAGAGGTCAACCACGTCCTAACATGGTTACCATACAAGTCAGGTTTAGGTGCACGTATGATTACACATAGGTAGCAGATTATGAACTCAAGTTGATCATGGCAACACATAATACACGTTAACACCTTAACAGTAACAGTCAAGCACTCATCATGTCTAACTTGTACGATCCGAAAGTAATAGCCCAATAACAGTCGGCCCAACATGTTGTGCGACTCCGTTAGACATCCGGCCCAAAATAACAAGAAGTCCAAATAACATAAGTAGCTCAATAAGTAACCGGCCCAACCAATTACACATGGATCCCTTGTGCGATCCGAGAACCCTTGTGCGATTGGGCTAATCCGGCCCAAACATAAACCCGACCCAACAGTCAAATAACATTACAACTTGTGCGACTAGAGACACCTTGTGCAACTGAAGACATCTTGTGCGACTGACAAGACTTGTGCGACTGGACTCTTGTGCGAATGGACCTCTTGTGCGACCAAGATGTCTTGTGCGACTAGTTTTATTATCCGGATATTATGGAATTTAGTTACACAGCTTTTATCTTGCAAACAATTACAAGGTTTCCATTTATTTGATCAATCAACAAATTAATAGTTTCATACATAATCAATATTCGATCAAACAAGATTTTTTAACATCTAATTCATATGAACCCTAAATATAATCAAAACATAAATATCAATCATAATCATTTACACGATTTATGTTCTTGATTACTAGTATACATCCTAACAACCCAACTATCATCCTAATCGTATATCACAGCCGATTATTTACAATTGATTAACAACATCACATGACCAACAATCATACACCAACATCACATGATTAACAATCCGAAGCATATACATAAAAGCCGATTTAACAAGCATTCGGTTCCAGATCATAATCATGCAAATCGAATTTGTTTAAACATCAACACATAACATCGTTGTTCATCATTCATACAACCCTAACCACTTAATCAAATCATGAAATCATAACATCGTGTAACTAAACATAAATCATGAACACTAACCGATTGAGAGGTCTAACGAAAAGGGTGATCCAATTCAAGGAATGATCTTCGAGAGAAAGGGGATGCTTGCCGTCAACTTAGAGAGAGAGAGGAGAGCACTAGGGTTTTACGTGTGTTGTGTGATTGCAAATAATGAAGAGTGTTTACCTACTCATGAGGCTATGCGTATGAGAAGTAGGCCGAACCCATCATGGGCTGCCTATGTGTTCCGAGTTCAAGAAGAAGTGGGCCGAGAGTTGCATGAGTCAAAGCCCATTGGCTTGTGCGTTCGGGTGTCTATTGTGCGATCGGTTTATCATATATATATACATACACACGTTCACATAATTCACACATAAAGTCTCATAACATACACACATATCATCTCATCAAATCAACATCTCAAATAATTACACTAAGTTCACATACGTTACATTAAGCACATAGATCAGTTCGGAAATACGAGTTGTCACATTTAATAACATTTATCAACGTAAGTAAACACATAACATCCCAATCATAACGTAAGCAAGTAATTCAACAATGTATATAATGAGAATGTTGCGATTGAGCTTTCATATATCAAATGACCACAAATACAGTTTTACAAGTTTCACAATGTACCAAACATCAAAAGGGACTACAGGGTCACATCACCCTTGCCCAAAATATCCATCAAACTACAACAATCATGACATCAAAATGTGGTCTTCAAAAGGCTGTGCAAGCTGGCTCAATAGCTACATTCTCACCAAAAGTATGCTACCTGCATAAAACCAAAAACAGCTATGCTGATGGTGGAGGAGGAGGAGGTGGAGGAACGAAAAGCAAACTGCGCAGATGCGCTAGCTCCTCCTCGAGGGCATGCACATGACGCAACAGATAGCTGATCTGCTGCTCCATAGTAAGGAAACGAACATCAAAATCTGGGTATGGCAGAAGAGGAGCGGGTGGAGTCACGAACGGTGACTGACAAGTGCAAGGTGGAGGACGCAGAATCCTCTCAAGATCCATGACTCTGTGACACAACATCTCCTGCTGGAGCTGTAAGGACAAAAGCAGATCATCCCTCGTGTATCCAGTGTAATGGAAGGGATGATATAGATCAGAAACAGGCATCGTGTTGGGCGGAAACCAAATCAGTGGCTCGCCCGATGGTGCAGCAGCAAAAGGTGCAGTACATGAAAACTGTGGCATGAAAGGAAAAGTAGCTGACACAGGTGGGACATGACCAGATGTGTGACAACCCTCAAAATCCCATGTATTCCGTACAATTCATTAATGATAATTGACGACTGTGTGGAATTACTTAACTGCTTTCTGATATCTGTGTTATACTTACATGTGCATGTTAACATACTAGTAGTATACAGAAAAGTTACTAAAAAGTCCTGTGTGCTTTCCTGAGTATTGAAAATTAAAAACGTTACAAAAATATATATATATAGGACGCTCTACGGGTTAATTAAGCAGTTTAACGAAACAGTATCGAACCGAACAACCGGACTTTACCCGAAACATAAAAATATTGTCCAATACATTGTTTCTATTTTTCTGAGCTAGTTAGGGTCCCCGAACACCCTAATACACCTTATATTAGATAACACACACTAATACTAACTAAACACCTTAGAACCTAACCAAATTAGTTACTTTACCATTGCATCCCAACCCCATACCCCCCCCCCTCCTTCCACGGTTACAAGATGTGGGGGACATCCCCACATTCTTTTTATTACCCAAATCATACCCATAATTAGTGGGGGGGTTTTCCCCATGTAAACCACTAGACTGTCTGGATATCGACAACTGACGAATACGTGCCCTACATCAATGTTCTATCATCATTGACAGTTTTCCATAGTCCATTAGTACACGCCCGTTCGGACGACACGGTGTGAGGTTTGTTAAACCTAATAGCGCTATTAACTAATGACCCGCTCGCCATCGGCCTCGGCGATTAAGTCGATATAAATTTGAGGGCTTAGGTGATAGAGTTTTGTCTAGTAAGTTTTTAAGGTTGTTGTCCTGCACCAGGAGGACGAACGTACGTATTCTGCACCAGGAGAATTCGTAGGATTAATAATGGCATCCTCTTTATGGAGGATGACCGTACATATCTTCCCAAGGGGATATGTAGATTTAGTTTTAAATTCTTTAACCTATTCCCAAACCACCGGGAATCCCATGCCTTGTAGAAAGTGTGAACTCACCTCGGTTTACTCGGTTAGATTCTCAAATATAGCTAACAGTCAAGGTCGGTCAATCACGTCCTAGTATGATTTACCAGTTAGTCATTTAGTGGCTTACAAATAGAGCACAAAGTTCCTACACGTATCTATCACATAGCATACATTACTTTAACTGTTTATGCCCATATATATACTTCCCATCCATTCCCCACTCATAAGCAAACATACGATAGTGCATGTAACACATATAACATGTTAGATCATTCACAGATAGCATACTCGACATTTAGACACGCAAGTCACAACTTATGTCATTTCAGCATTAATATTCAAAACCGGCTGTTTTCGGACATTTTAATCAAATAGTTAAATTATTCCAAAAATTCCCAAATTTTTACAGAATGTCTTAAACGTTCCAAATTTTATTGTGTAAAAATATTGGGGTCTAGTTCAATAATAATATTTTATAAAAATTCATTTTCCGGACTGAACTCAGATTTATATGTTTCTGACCACAGTCTACGGAATAATTTATTTAAAATTCATCGAGGGTTCGATTTACGAAATTCTAGTGGGATAATTACAAATACATTGGTGGTCGTCTACCGTACAAGTTTCAGGATCCAACTCTACACAGAACCCAAGTTATGACAGAAAACAAAACACCTATTTTCAGCAGAAAAATGCAGCTCTAGCTGCTGTTACGAAATGACGCTTTAAAAATAGTAAACGGAGTCCAAAAATTACGATTCCAGTTCCATTATAACCGTATTTCATAATAACACGTTTTAGACTCAAAATATCAGTTTTTCGTAGAGTTTATGACCTGTTTACAGCCAACTGAAGTTGGCTGTAAAACTTGGACAGATTCTGTTTTCATTCTTTAATCTTCTAAGACGCGTTCGATTGATTCCGTTAGCATGTTTAGTGATGATAACAATATCAGCCATCAATATTAACAAGTAACTCAGCAAGAAATCAGCAAGAACCATAACATCACCATTCTAACATCATTTACACACATAACTTATCTTCTTTATCCAACTTATTCATCTTTTGTCCAAGACTTTATGTTAGGTTCTTTAGTGTTTCATTTTCAGCCATTAAATCAACTATTAACCACTTAAATAACATGAAAAACGAACGGATCTAAGTTCTTACCACTAGCTCAAGGCTGGGGGAGTTCAAGTGTTGAAAAGTGGTGGATAAAAGACAACGAGAGCGGTCCTTCAACTTCCGTGAACACCAAGCTTCGTTGTATGCACTATGACACCTTTGTATGTTCTTAGATTAGTGGAAGATGATTGAATGGTGATGATGGTGGGGGAGTTTGAGTTCAGCCGATTGCAAGAGAGGAAGGAAGAGAGAAAGTATGTTGGGTGTTGAATGGGAATGATGAAGTTATGGCCTTACATGTTCTCTTATAACCCATTTAAACATTTTAACCTATGGATATTGTGTTCCATATCAACACAACAACTTAAATAAAGTAATAAAAAGAATGTGGGGATGTCCCCCACATCTTGTAACCGTGGAAGGAGGGGGGGGGGGGGGTATGGGGTTGGGATGCAATGGTAAAGTAACTAATTTGGTTAGGTTCTAAGGTGTTTAGTTAGTATTAGTGTGTGTTATGTAATATAAGGTGTATTAGGGTGTTTGTGGACCCTAACTAGCTCTGAAAAATAGAAACAATGTATTGGACAATATTTTTATGTTCCGGGTAAAGTCTGGTTGTTCGGTTCGATATTGTTTCGTTAAACTGCTTAATTAATCCGTAGAGCGTCCTATATATATATTTTTGTAACGTTTTTAATTTTCAATACTCAGGAAAGCACACAGGACTTTTTAGTAACTTTTCTGTATACTACTAGTATGTTAACATGCACATGTAAGTATAACACAGATATCAGAAAGCAGTTAAGTAATTCCACACAGTCGTCAATTATCATTAATGAATTGTACGGAATACATGGGATTTTGAGGGTTGTCACATTCTCCCCCTGTTAAGAGAATTTCGTCCTGAAATTTAGCGCGTGGTTACTGAGGAAGCTAGTTAAGTTGCGTTGTTTTCCTGATTTTCCTGGGGTGTCACATCATCCCCCCGTTGATTTGTAATTTCGTCCCGAAATTCTACAGTAGCTTCAGCCTCAGTAGCGGTTGCGTTTTTCTTAAGCAGTTGGGGATACTTGAGTTTCATTTGGTCTTCTCGTTCCCAGGTATACTCTGGGCCACGACGAGCATTCCAACGAACTTGGACTAGAGGTATCCTGGTACGCTTGAGGATCTTAACATCTCGATCCGTAATCTCTACTGGTTCTTCGACGAATCGCAGCTGGTCGTCGACAGTGAGCTCCTTTAGGGGAACTATGAGGGTCTCGTCTGACAGACACTTCTTCATATTTGACACGTGGAATACGTTGTGAACTCCGCTGAGCTCTGCCGGTAGATTCAGCCTGTAAGCGACTTTGCCAATTTTTTTTTTCAATGATTTCGAATGGTTCGACATAACGCGGATTGAGCTTGCCTCGTTTGCCAAAGCGGACTACGCCTTTCCAAGGCGAGACTTTGAGTAACACTCGATCCCCAACCTGGAACTCGAGTGGTTTCTTTTGCTTATCCGCATAGCTTTTCTGACGGTCACGGGCTGCCGCCATTCGCTGTCGTATCTGAGCAATCCTCTCAGTCGTGTCTATTACAAGTTCTGGGCCAGTGATTTGACTATCACCAACTTCTGCCCAACAGAGAGGTGATCAGCATTTCCGTCCGTACAACGCCTCGAACGGAGCGGCCTGGATGTTGGGTTGGTAGCTGTTGTTATATGAAAACTCCACTAACGGGAGGTGCTTTTCCCAGCCATTACCAAAATCGATTACACACACCCTAAGCATGTCTTCAAGGGTCTGGATGGTGCGTTCAGATTGCCCATCCGTCTGTGGATGATATGCTGTGCTCATGTCTAATCGAGAACCAAAAGACTTGTGCATAGCTTGCCACAGTTCAGATGTAAAACGCGGGTCACGATCAGAAATGATGGAGGTTGGCACTCCATGCCTTGATACTACTTCCTTTAGATAGATGTCTGCTAGGGTAGAAAACTTATCCGTTTCCTTGATGGCCAGAAAATGTGCAGACTTGGTCAGTCGATCCACTATCACCCAGATGGTATCATTTCCGCGCTAGGATCTAGGCAGGCCAGTAACGAAATCCATGGAAATTTGCTCCCATTTCCATTTCGGGATCTCTGGTTGTTGAAGTAAGCCTGATGGTTTCTGATATTCAGTCTTGACTCTAGCACAAGTCAAGCACTTACTGACGTAGGTTGCTATGTGGGCTTTCATGCCAGGCCACCAATACGTAGTCTTTAGGTCGTGGTACATCTTATCCGAACTAGGATGTACTGAATAACGAGACTTATGTGCCTCACCCATCACAAGCTCGCGTAAGTCTCCATACAGTGGAACCCAGATGCGTCCGTTAACATAGTAGGCGCCGTCTTCCTTTTGTTCCAGCCGTTGCCTTGATCCTCGTAGGGACTCAGCCCTGATGTTTTCTGCTTTCAATGCTTCGACCTGAGCATCGCGGATCTGAGCGGGAAGGTTAGATTGGATGGTAAGCTGTAACGCACGTACACGCTTAGGTAGAGTATCCTTTCGACTGAGGGCGTCGGCCACAACATTGGCCTTACCCGGATGGTATTTGATAGCGCATTCATAATCGTTCAAGAGCTCAACCCATCGTCGTTGTCGCATGTTTAACTCCTTTTGCTTGAAGATATGCTCGAGACTCCTGTGATCGGTGTAAATGGTGCACTTGGTACCGTACCGGTAATGTCTCCATATCTTAAGCGCGAAAACAACTGCTCCCAGTTCCAAGTCATGTGTAGTGTAGTTCCTTTCGTGAACTTTGAGTTGGCGTGATGCATAGGCAATGACCTTATCACGTTGCCTCAATACGCAACCAAGTCCTTGGATGGAAGCATCGCAGTAAACCACAAAATCATCTGTGCCCTCAGGCAATGAGAGGATAGGCGTGCTACAAAGTCTATCCTTTAGGTGTTGAAATGCGGACTCTTGTGCATCACCCCAACGATAGATGACACCCTTCTGAGTTAGTGAAGTGAGAGGTTGCGCAATCTTGGAGAAATCTTTGATAAACATTCTGTAGTATCCGGCCAAACCCAAGAATTGGCGGATTTCTGTTGGTGTACGGGGTGCAGGCCAGTTCTTGATCGATTCAACCTTAGATGGATCCACATGAATCCCATCCTTGTTTACCACATGGCCTAGAAAGTGGACTTCGCGAAGCCAGAAGTCACATTTTGAAAACTTGGCATACAACTGCTCTTTTCGAAGAAGTTCCAGCATAAGTCGTAGATGTTGCTCGTGTTCCTCCTGACTCTTAGAATAGATCAGGATATCGTCGATGAACACAATAACGAACTTATCCAGGTACGGCTTGCACACTCGGTTCATGAGATCCATGAAGACCGCTGGCGCATTTGTCAACCCGAAAGGCATGACCAGAAACTCGTAATGGCCGTAACGAGTTCTGAATGCTGTTTTGGAGACGTCCTCATCTCGGACTCTCAGCTGATGGTATCCCGATCTCAAATCAATCTTGGAGTAATAGCTCGACCCTTGCAACTGGTCGAACAAGTCGTCAATACATGGAAGGGGATAACGATTCTTCACAGTCACCTTGTTGAGTTCGCGGTAGTCAATACACATTCTGAAGGTACCGTCCTTCTTCCTTACGAACAAGACTGGAGCTCCCCAGGGCGAAGAGCTAGGACGTATGAAACCCTTTTCCAAGAGTTCTTGTAATTGCGTGGACAGTTCTTCAAGTTCTGATGGAGCTAGACGATATGGTGCTCGAGCTACTGGCGCTGCTCCAGGAGCTAGCTCGATTTGAAATTCAACTTGGCGGTGAGGCGGAAGACCAGGCAATTCCTCAGGAAATACCTCAGGAAAGTCGCGCACGAGAGGAATGTCTTCTATCTTCCTTTCTTCCCAGGATGCATCAGAAACGAGGGCTAGGATAGCAGTGTGGCCCTTTCGCAAACACTTCTGGGCCTTAAGGAATGAGGTAATGCCTACAACAGCACCACTCTAGTCGCCATGAATCATGAGAAGTTCTTCCCCAGAACGAGGGATACGAACAATCTTCTTGTTGCAAAGAATTTCCGCTTGGTGTTGAGATAACCCATCTGCCCCAATAACAATGTCGAAACTACCCAGAATGATAGGAATGAGGTCGATAGGGAAGGTCTGACCAGCTAAGACGAGGTTACAACCCTTAACTGTGTGTGCCCTTAAGACTTTCACCATTAGCTAGTTCTACAACATGTTTGGTGTTTTTTTAAGGGTAATGGGGTACGCTTAAGCACCTGACTAACCCTTAGGAACACATATCTAACATCGGCACCCGAATCATCTAAGATAGAAATAAAGAAATTGTTTGGTAGGAACTTACCCGCCACAACGTTGGGGTTGTTTCTTTCTTCCTCATGTCCATTCAGGAACTCATGCTCACCAGTCCTGCGGTTGTCCTTATTGTCTCCGCTATTGTTCCCGTTGCCCTGGTTGCTGCTCGGATTTTGATTCTGATTCAGCTGTGGACAGTGTCTCTTGAAGTGACCTTCAGCTCCGCACTGGAAGCATCCCTTATTACCCTGCTGGTGTTGCTGTTGGTTCTGGGGAGCTTGTGGCTGCTGTTGTCGATTCTGATTCGCAGGATGTGAGCTCCTGCAATCTCTGGCTTTATGTCCAGGCTTGTTACATCTCTGACAATGACCCTTGTTGCACGGCCCGCTGTGGTGCAAACTACATCGATTGCACTTAGGGTGATTTCCCCTGTATCCACCCTGACCTTGATTTCCAGAAAATTGCTGACTGGGGCTACTGTGTTCATCTGTCTTTCGCCGTTGGGACTGGGACTGAACTGGAGTGGAACCCCTGCCCGAATTTCCATCCCACTTGCGCTTGTCATTGCTGGGAGCACCAGTAGCAGTAGTGCTAACGCGCTTGGGCAGCTTGCCCTCTTCCACCGCCTGATCGGTGAGTTGGTGCCCCAAACGAATGACTTGCTGGATTGTGGAAAGGTTGGCCTCAATTACAAACCCTTGGATCTTCGGGACTAAGCCTCTGAGGTATAGCTTGATCCGTCTAGATATGGGTCGTGACAAGTTAGGACATAAGTCAGCCAAGTCGTTGGACCTCTTTATGTACGCCTCAATTTCTGATCCTTCCATCTTCAAACCATAATACTCTGTTTCAAGTTCCAGAATATCATCCAGGTGGCAGAATTTTTCCTCAATCAAATCCTTGAAGTCGCTCCAGAGGGTGGCATTTGCGTTTGCCAACCCGAGCATCTGAACTTGTGCGTTCCACCAAGAATACGCTTTCCCTTGCAACATGAAAGTAGAGTACTCTACTCGTTTGCTGGCAGGGCTTCCACTTTCTTCGAATGTATATTCGATTCTTCGAATACAGTGTAGAAGGTCGATTGCTCCTCCAGTGCCCTCGAAAGTGGGAGGTTTGCATTCCAAGAATGCCTTGAAAGTGCCCATGCGGGATTGGATGTGCATGGATTGATTCCCTGATTGGGTTGCTAAGACTTCAGTAATCTGTTCGTTAATCAAGGTCGTCAGCTGACCCTGGGTCATGTCAAGACGTCCACTCATGATCTTCACATCGAAGGAACACACGTAAGAGAGGTGTCGCAAAGTGCGTAAGTGTGGAGTGACAGAAGAGAGTAAGCACACAAGGTTCAAATAACAGTTATCACATTAACTAATGCATACCATGATCAATGTACCATGAAACTAACAAGTAGGCAATATAAACATAAATCATATCACCTAGGATGTTGAGTCTTGCACGTGGAGCGAAGCGTCATTGTGGATCGTTGAGCACTGTACAGGTTATAGTCTGGTTTTATCAAAAAGCTTTTCCCCTTTTTAAAACCAAGTTCACTATAACCAATGGCTCTGATACCAATCTGTCACACCCCCAAAATCCACCATGCGGAGTATCACCGCTTGGAGGCGTGACATGACCAGGATCGAGCCACCAATCATATTGAACAACACAATTAAGTAAATGAAACCAACTATAATACGATTGGTGACCTAAAGAAGGTGACCGATTTTAAGATAACAGCGGAAGCATAAAACGTAAGTTCAAAACATAAGTTCACAGTTCATAAGTTTAAAGTCTCAAACATAAGTTCCATAGGTTTATAAAGTTCAATTATTTAGTATGGGATATAACAACCCATATTCCACAACAACCTTCTCCTCATGCAAGCTCCAAAAGCACCTAGCGACCTGTAAGGCATGTAACAACGAGTCAACAACAAAGTTGAGTGAGTTCACGGTTGGTTGATTAGTTTTAAGTTGTTTCTGAAAAACGTAGTTTGACTTTCGTTGGCTTATATGCCGTGGGGGTTACCCCTTAGTTGAAAGTATGTTTAGCCAGATTCTTTTTATTACCCAACTCATACCCATAATTAGTGGGTGTTTTCCCCATGTAAACCACTAGACTGTCTGGATATCGACAACTGACGAATACATGCCCTACATCAATGTTCTATCATCATTGACAGTTTGCCATAGTCCATTAGTACACGCCCGTTCGGACGACACGGTGTGAGGTTTGTTAAACCTAATAGCGCTATTAACTAATGACCCGCTCGCCATCGGCCTCGGCGATTAAGTCGATATAAATTTGAGGGCTTAGGTGATAGAGTTTTGTCTAGTAAGTTTTTAAGGTTGTTGTCCTGCACCAGGAGGACGAACGTACGTATTCTGCACCAGGAGAATTCGTAGGATTAATAATGGCATCCTCTTTATTGAGGATGGCCGTACATATCTTCCCAAGGGGATATGTAGATTTAGTTTTAAATTCTTTAACCCATTCCCAAACCACCGGGAATCCCATGCCTTGTAGAAAGTGTGAACTCACCTCGGTTTGCTTGGTTAGATTCTCAAATATAGCTAACAGTCAAGGTCGGTCAATCACGTCCTAGTATGATTTACCAGTTAGTCATTTAGTGGCTTACAAATAGAGCACAAAGTTCCTACACGTATCTATCACATAGCATGCATTACTTTAACTGTTTATGCCCATATATATACTTCCCATCCATTCCCCACTCATAAGAAAACATACGATAGTGCACGTAACACATATAACATGTTAGATCATTCACAGATAGCATACTCGACATTTAGACACGCAAGTCACAACTTATGTCATTTCAGCATTAATATTCAAAACCGGCTGTTTTCGGACATTTTAATAAAATAGTTAAATTATTCCAAAAATTCCCAAATTTTTACAGAATGTCTTAAACGTTCCAAATTTTATTGTGTAAAAATATCGGGGTCCAGTTCATTATTAATATTTTATAAAAATTCATTTTCCCGACTGAACTCAGATTTATATGTTTCTGACCACAGTCTACGGAATAATTTATTTAAAATTCATCGAGCGTCCGATTTACGAAATTCCAGTGGGGTAATTACAAATACATCGGTGGTCATCTACCGTACAAGTTTCAGGATCCAAATCTACACAGAACCCAAGTTATGACAGAAAACAAAACACCTATTTTCAACAGAAAAATGCAGCTCTAGCTGCTGTTACGAAATGACGCTTTAAAAATAGTAAACGGAGTCCAAAAATTACGATTCTGGTGCCATTAGAACCGTATTTCATAATAACACGTTTTAGACTCAAAATATCAGTTTTTCATAGAGTTTATGACCTGTTTACAGCCAACTTCTGTAAAACTTGGACAAATTCTGTTTTCATTCTTTAATCTTCTAAGACGCATTCGATTGATTCCGTTAGCATGTTTAGTGATCATAACAATATCAACTATCAATATTAACAAGTAACTCAGCAAGAAATCAGCAAGAACCATAACAACACCATTCTAACATCATTTACACACATAACTTATCTTCTTTATCCAACTTATTCATCTTTTGTCCAAGACTTTATGTTAGGTTCTTTAGTGTTTCATTTTCAGCCATTAAATCAACTATTAACCACTTAAATAACATGAAAAACGAACGGATCTAAGTTCTTACCACTAGCTCAAGGCTAGGGGAGTTCAAGTGTTGAAAAGTGGTGGATAAAAGACAACGAGAGCGGTCCTTCAACTTCCGAGAACACCAAGCTTCGTTGTATGCACTATGACACCTTTGTATGTTCTTAGATTAGTGGAAGATGATTGAATGGTGATGATGGTGGGGGAGTTTGAGTTCAGCCGATTGCAAGAGAGGAAGGAAGAGAGAAAGTATGTTGTGTGTTGAATGGGAATGATGAAGTTATGGCCTTACATGTTCTCTTATAACCCATTTAAACATTTTAACCTATGGATATTGTGTTCCATATCAACACAACAACTTACATAAAGTAATAAAAAGAATGTGGGGATGTCCCCCACATCTTGTAACCATGGAAGGAGGGGGGGGGGTATGGGGTTGGGATGCAATGGTAAAGTAACTAATTTGGTTAGGTTCTAAGGTGTTTAGTTAGTATTAGTGTGTGTTGTGTAATATAAGGTGTATTAGGGTGTTCGGGGACCCTAACTAGCTCAGAAAAATAGATACAATGTATTGGACAATATTTTTATGTTCCGGGTAAAGTCCGGTTGTTCGGTTCGATATTGTTTCGTTAAACTGCTTAATTAATCCGTAGAGCGTCCTATATATATATTTTTGTAACATTTTTAATTTTCAATACTCAGGAAAGCACACAGGACTTTTTAGTAACTTTTCTGTATACTACTAGTATGTTAACATGCACATGTAAGTATAACACAGATATCAGAAAGCAGTTAAGTAATTCCACACAGTCGTCAATTATCATTAATGAATTGTACGGAATACATGGGATTTTGAGGGTTGTCACATTCTCCCCCTGTTAAGAGAATTTCGTCCCGAAATTTAGCGCGTGGTTACTGAGGAAGCTAGTTAAGTTGCGTTGTTTTCCTGATTTTCCTGGGGTGTCACAAGATGGCTGGCTAGACGGTCCTTCCCCTGGATGGGGTGGAGGGATATCCAGTAAGAACGTGACCGGTAAATCAGTGTGGTGTATGTGAGACACATGTGGGTGAAATGGGGTGATATCAACGGATGCATGAGTAGGTGCAGGTGGGGGAGTAACAGGCCTAACAAATGGAGGCAGGTCATCATCATCTATCCACCCATTGCGGGTGAATGCATAACGGGGATCTATATGGTCAGCAAAAGGAGCATGGTCTGCGGGTGCATGTAGAGGGTCAGGTAAAGGTGGTGCAACAACTGGTATGTCAACCGGGTCATGTTCAGGTAGAGGATCATGAGCAGGTATAGGCTCGGGTGCAATCAAAGGCTTAGGGTCAGCTGGTGCTAACTCAAGATCAGCGGGTATCGGCTCGAGATCAGCGGGTATATCAAAAAGCTGATCGTCGGGGATGAAGTCAACCTCATGCTCGGGATTAATGTCAGGATCAAACTCATCATCAAACTCAAAGTCCTGCGGAGGAACAAGTGCGGCAGACATAGTTGTGTCAGAATCAGAATCTGTGGGATAACGCTATCCAAGTGCTTGTAGAGTAGTAGATGACACAGACTCGAATGAATCAGGACCAGAATGGTCGGATGAAATCTCAACGACAGGAATCTCAATAAGCGGGATAGCAATGACATCGTCGACTGGAGCTCCATCATCCTGGGCACCCTCTAGGGGACCCTCAATAAAAAGATCGATGTCATCGTCAGACATGGCATCAAAAGGCAGATCCTCGAGAGGAAATGCAGCAAGAGGAAGAGGGGCAAGGATCAGAACAAGAAGCAGATCCTCGCCAGGAAAATCATCAGCTAGCGGTATATCATCGCCAAAATCTGGTAAAGCAAACGGCTGGAAATCATCATCATCGCTACTCGTAGTGTCAGATGTAAAAAACCTCATCCTCTGGGATGATCTCATCATCCGAAACTATGGCCATAGCGTCTACGATATCCAATACTCCACTATCAGAAGAGGACATGGTGTCTGTGATAAAACAATCACACATATGCACATATATCAACAATCATCTAATAAGCATATAAGTAGTAACAATGTAAGCATGTATGTAACCTAGTCTTCCCAAGACTATCCCACCCAGCCTCTCAGACTGAACTACTTAGTCTCTCAGACTAAACCTCCCAGTTTCTCAAACTGAACTACCCAGCTAGTCTCCCAGACTAACTCCACAGTCTCTCAGACTGACTACCCAGCTAGTCTCTCAGACTAACTTCCCAGTCTCTCAGACTGACTACCCACCTAGTCTCTCAGACTAACTCCCCAGTCTCCCAGACCGAATTATAAACGAATTCTTTGAAATGTATTTTGTGTCTTTTATTTGTAAAAATACTTGTTTCCTGGATCTGGACATTTTGTGTATGCAATGAAAACATGTTTGTGAAAACATTTTCGTGAGAGCCCTAATGATCGTAGTCTAGACTCGAGAAAGAATCCTAGTTTGCTACGATAGAAGCTCTGATACCAAGCTGTCACCCCCTGACTTTTGCGGAAGCGTGGTTATTGGTGTGACTTACTTAATACCATAGCATTCAATCATAACAACGCTATATGATAAAACCATTAGATGTTCATCCATAAATTAAGTTTGAAAATAGGACAACATAAATTGTTTGAAACATTGACACCGAATTCAAATTACAAACCATAACATGTTTTAATGAGTTCACGAAGACTCGACAACATAACTTAAACCAACCCGAGCTTAGAACCATGTATCTCATCCAGGAGTAAGATACATCTCCTAAACTCTAAAGACTTGGATGACATCTTTTATTTATAACGTAGCTTGAAAACATGCAACACCTGCCAGATCCACTTAGTTACTTGAAATACATGTAGGTTAAAAACATCAACAAAAGTTGGGCGAGTTCATGTGTTTCGTGTATGAATAAACCTTTAAAGTATGTTGTATGTATGTATGCCCCTGGTATGTAGCAATAAGGAAAACAGATCATCAATGGTTTGCAAGGCCATTGATATGTGTGAAATGGTGCAGGAAAACTCAAACCTAGCAAATTTGTACCGGGCCTCCGGCTGGAAGACATAGTCACCCTATGGGCCACCCTGGTCCTCATGGGTGTGGGCTCGCTACACCCAAATAGATCTATCACTCATGTCCCTCGGTCCTACGACGAGGATTAATGGCCTTAAGTGTTATACCCACCTTTCACATGATCTAGCAGTAACCCTCCTTAGCTAACCATACCATGTATAAAACGTTGGTAAACAATTGTAACATGTATTTCACCCCCGAAGTATAAAACAAAACAGTTTAAAGAAAAGGGGGACATGAACTCACAGTATTGCGTCTTCAGAATCGTAACTCAAATCTCCTCAGCAAACACGACTACCTACAATGTGATAATGTCTATTAGACGAGCGGGTCGTGCCTTGTCTTAGTATTTATGTTTTCCAGTTACGTTTCTTTTAAGTCTTCAATATTATTCCAACTTATAAATATTTGTTAAAATAATAATTATTTTAACTTAAATTATATTTTTAGGTTTTGGAATAATTGTTTAAACAATATTTTGTAACAATGCTTCTCAAGTATTTATACTCGTATTTCCTTCCCAAGGATGGGGGTATCTCATACATGTATTTTCGTATTCTAGTAATTGTAGCTCCAAAATAATATATTTTTAAGTCTAACTTAGAAAATATATTTAAACTTATTTTGTCCAAAAATAATGTATTTCAAGAAAATATATATTTTTCCCAAAAATCATATATCTTCCAAATATACTAAGAAAATATATTTTTAACTTTCAAAAATAATATATTTTCTTCTTGTCAAAGTATGATATAACTTTGTAATATTTGCAAAAATCATATTTTCATTTCTTGTATCCAAAATATTACTTACCAAGAATATATTTGTAACGGTATTTTCCGGAATATTTTGTAAGTTACGTTCTATCGTTCGCTTTCACAATATTAAGTGTGTAACTTGTGTAATTATTCCTTGTGATCTTTGGCATTATTTTGGATTGTAAATTCTTGGTATTTTGTTAAGTTATATTATTTTAACCCTAAAATAATATAACTATTACACAAAGTATTCAAATAATCACACACAATGTGTCTTTAATGTAAATATATATTCTAAATACATATTTATCCATTTTTATTTATAAAAAAACCAACCTCCAATATTTGTATTTTTGTAACAATGTCTATGGCAAAGTTTATATTGAAAACCATAGTTTAAACATACTTGTAAATATTTGTTTAGAAAATATTTTTCTAAGTGTTTATATTTTTAGAAAATTTTGCCTTAGTTTCCCCTAAAAATGGAGGTGTCCATGCTATCAAAGCATATCATTTTCTTTTTAAAATCATCACAAACAATCAACAATTAACCCTAGACAACTTACACTTACCAAGTGCCAAAACTATACAATTTACATAACAACATGAACTTGATCTTTCACAAAAGCTTGTAGTAACTTGGGAGTATTTTTAGTAGGTTTAGTTACCCCTTTAAAGTGTGTTTACTTCTTTAAAAATCTCATTCTTGAAAGATTTGGATGTTTACAACTTGTAAACATATTTTACAAAAACGTTTCTTTATGAAATCTTCTTGTTTCTCTAGTGTTTCTACACTTGTTTTATCACCAAAAATAGTGTATGCTTAAGTATGAACCAAGATTTCCTAAAAATCATATTTTGAACTTGGTTCTTTTAGAAAAACCATTCATAAATCTTAGATCTATAAGTTTATCAACTCACTTGATTATTATTTTTCAAGAAATCATTTTATTTTCAAGTTCATGCTTATACATGAGGATGATCATCACATAATCATCCCCTCACTTGCTAGATCATGTGTTTAATCACAATCTAGCAAGCTCCTTATGATGATCAACATCATAATCTCAAGAAAATAACAATCAAGTATCATTCATACTCTAAACAACATAGTTTCATCAAGAGTTCATCATATGGCAAGCTTATGTTAGAGTTTTATGAATATGTTCTTTATTGTTCAACAAGATTAACAATGTATATCATCTATTAACCATCAAAATATGAAATAACAAGAGATTATAAGGGCCTTACTACTAACACAAGTCTAGGGAAGAACACTTGAAGATGAGGATGACAAAAATGAAGGATAAAAGCAATCGGGTGAGGTCCTTCAAGATCCACAAGTACCAAGCTTCCTTAATCACCTCCTTACACCTTGAAATGAACTTGTAATGAATGGATGGTGGATGAAAGGTGGTGGTGGGTGTGTGCTTGTTCTCAGCCAAGAATATGGAGGAGAGGGAGAGAAAGATGAAGTGTGTTTGTGTGTGAGAGATTAAGGACTCCAAATCTTCTTATAACCATCTAAAGGTATTAACCATTGTGTTTTATGTTCTTAATAGTACAAGCATGATCCTTAGCAAATCCAAGAAAGATCAAATGAAGATTTAAGGAAATCTTGTAAAGATTATGGTGGGGCCATCCTCATAACCGTCCATATGGATGGGGGGGGGTCTTGGTTAGTTTTTAATGGGTAGTTAAGTGATTAAGTTAGATTTCAAGTATAGTGTTTAGTGTTTAAGCATATCATGTGTTATATAGTGTGTTTGGGTGTTCGGGGATCATAACTAGCTCAGGAACATTAAAACAATGTCTCTAGTAAAATTTCAGTGTTTCAGGTAATGTCCGGTTGTTCGGTTAGATACCTGTTCGTTAAAGTTTCAAACTATTCCGTTTAGTGATCTTTAATTACCCTTTTGTAACACTTTTAATTCCTGACACTTAGGAAAGTATTCATGACCATTTAGTCATATTTTTGCATGTTACCAACTTGTTAAAATGCTGAATTTTGCTGAAATATGCAGAATTCTGCACTTTATGTGGGTTTTAGGCACTTTCCGGCACTTAAACTATCACCTAGTGAAGCAGTTTTATGGTCCTTACTTCCCTACATTCCATACTAGCGTGGTACCTTGTCCCTGGCCCATACTGGGTCTCAAAATACTGTTTGTCTATGTACTGACATCGTCAGCATTTTTCTGAGTTATCCGCTAACTGTGCTAGCTATGCTTTGTGCATCGTTTATGTCACTAAAGTTTGTATGTAAAATGATGTGACAGTATGTAATATGTGATGCAGTAATCAGAAAGCAGTTTAAGTCATTAATTGTAATTCAGCACAGTCATTAAGCACTAATCAATATTAATTAGTTGTACGGATACCTGTATTTTTTACAGTTGTCACACATACATAGCAAAGCATAAATGAAATCATGTACTATATGCGTACTAATGAACATAGCAAGTATATGTCATGAAAAGCACGTAAATAACAAGTAGGCACATGTGTTTCACCCCAAAATATATGTAAACAGTAAAAGAGGGGACTATGTACTCACTTGATATTGCTTAGTAGTCTTGAAACAACAACTAAGTAACGCTAGAAGGATCACGGAATCAATCGGCACCTAATATAGGTAACTACGTTAATAAACCGGACCTAAATCGGAAGATCGGATAAAAATGAGGTCTCGTAAACCAAATGAGTATTGGAACTCATATAATATGGTTTAACAAAGCCTACATTTTAAATCGGAACCTATCCTAAGTGCTTATGATCCGTTAACACTCATTAAGGTAGTTTTCGCTACTTTAACGTGTCGTTCGCGCAAAGCGCGTTCGGACTGCCTAACTAGTCCTATAACAAGTGTTATATGCCTTAACATGTCTAATAACATTGCATAATCAGTTTAGATGTCAAAATTTAGGTTACATATGCTTAAAATGAAATTATGCGTAAAAACAGCATTTTGGTCATTTTCCTAAGGCATATAAATTACCTATCATACAACTAACTAAACGAAGTGACCATAAGGTATAACCTCGGAAGGTTATTCCCTATACAACTATGGTCACAAAATGTGTTTGGTCGGATCCTAATGATCGACCAAACGGGCCGGATTCGAAAGTCTAAGCGGTTGTTTAGACCGCTTAACTTACGACCCTATATAAGCACTAGACTAAAAGTGACGAGTTAAACATGTTAAAACATGTTTAACTAAGTTAGAAAACAAGTTTGATATCAAAACAAAGTGTTTTGATACCCGAAAATAGCTTCGTTGCAAAATACGCATAAATACGTATTTTGACCGAAACTTTGACTTGTCACTACGCCTAATCAACGTGGTAATCAGTAGGTATAGTCACAAGGGATTATAACCATCGCGATTACGCTCACGTTGCAAAGTTCAAATGAACTTTGTGTTGACCAAAAACTGGTCAAAGCAGAAAGTCAAACATTGTTTGACTTTCATGCTTGAAATGCATAACCAAGCATGAAGGGGACTTACAAAGGGTCCAAGCTTGGATCAAGAAAAAGAAAACTTGAAGATTGGAGCCTTCAACCAGAAGAGATAGCTACAAATGAGCAGAAGAAGAAGAAATTTTGAAGTTGTGCAAATTGAAATGAGAATTTGGTGTGTTTATATAGAAAATCACGAACCGTTAAGATCGTTCCATGTGTTTAGAGATTTCATCCTAGCCATACACTTTTGACACATGGTTTAGAATACCATGGGAGTCCAAAAACCAGCCCAAAGTATGCTAAAACAATGGTTAAAATCAAAGGAACCAGCTGCTGTTTGAAGAAAATCAAATTCTGCACAGATCAGTCTATGGTGCCCGGCGAGAGGCCTGTCGCGCCCCGCCAGAGACCAAAATCTCAGAATGTCAGAAATGGTCCCTTCATGCATAAAACTTTGTTTTTTACATGTTTAGGCCTCGTTAACCCATTTTCAAGGCTCAATAATGATGTCAAAGTATAGGGGACATGAAATTTGCTTGAAAATATCATGGATGTCGGTTCGTTTGGTCGTACGGTCACGTTATTCGGTTAATTACGACGAAACACGAACGGATGCGAAAAACGATCCAAATTACGCGACGAATGGTATTTTAGCATTCCAATCACTAAAATAAAATATTTTAATGATTAAAAATTTTTTTGGATGTCCGGATATGTTCAGAACGTAAGATATGCGCGTAAATGCAAACTTGTGCACTTTTTGACGCTTTTAGTCAATATTGATCAAATAAGTTTATTTTCGCATACCAAACCCTTCAAAGCCTATTTCTAAGCTATGTAAAGGATATTTAGGGTATATTTAACTTATGATCATGTTCCGGAAGGTACGTTACTATACGAATCGGCAGACTTTCGCAGTTTGTCGCAAATAGTCCCTGTGATCGAATAAACTTGATTTTGCCATACCAAACCCTTTAAAACTTATTTCTAAGTTATGTAAAGGTTATTTAAGGTATGTTAAGCATATGTTGATGTTTCGGAGTGTTTTTCGCGTTAAATTAATTACGTTTACGCATCAGTTTGCGTATAACTTTCCAGAAAGCGATATAGAGTTTGAGATCGAACAAGAATTGAAATGAGAAATTGTCAAACATAATTAAACAAATATAGGGATCAAAATACAATTTTTATTGAAAATTGAACCGTTTAGAGTTTGTATAATAATTACACAAGCAAATATGTAACAATCTCCCCTACTTTAGGAAATTTCGTCCCGAAATTTATTTAGAGGAAACTTGTGACAGTAGATGTGGATGTTTTGCTTTCAAATAAATCCTCCGTTCCCTAAGTAGAATCTCTGGGTCATGTTTGGATTTCCAGCAAGCTTTTGTTATTTGCAACAATCTGTTGTTTATATGGAAGGGTTTAGATCCGAATATTTAAAATCCATTCTAATGAGTCTGTGTATGGTTGTATCGAACCTCAAGAGTGTCATGAAATTGTCAAAATGGTGTCCTTGTTGTAGTAAAATGTAGAGAGCGTGTGAATTTAACAAGAAGTTGAAGTCTCGAACAACGGATAGAGAGAATGTTTCTTGTGAAGGTTGTGACACCTGTGCCTCCACGGCCATCAAACAAATACCAAATAAATGAAATATTGTATTTCATACTTGGGATTTTTATAAATATGTGTATCATTTGCACATATCAATTCTTGTTCGATTTCGAGCTTTAAATCGCTTTCTGAAAGGTTATACGCGAACTGATGCGTAAATATAATCAGTTTAATGCAACAAACACTCCAGAATAGTGACATAGGCTTAACATACCTTAAATAACCTTTACATAACTTAGAAATAAGTTTTGGAAGGTTTGGTGTGCTGAAATCAAGTTTATTCGCTTACAGGGACTAAATTCGATAAACTGTGAAAGTATGCCGATTCGTACTGTAACGGACATTCCAGAACATGACCATGAGTTAAAGATACCCTAAATATCCTTTACATAGCTTAGAAATAGGCTTTGAGGGGTTCGGTGTGCTAAAATAAACTTTTTGGTCATTCAGGGACTAAAAGCGTCAAAAAGTGCATAAGTTTGCATTTTCGCGCATATCTTACGTTCTGAATACATCCGGACATCCAAAACTTTATGTAATCATTAAAATATTTTATTTTAGTTATTGGCATGATAAAATTTCATTCGTCGCGTAATTTGGATCGTTTTCCGCATTCGTTCGTGTTTCGTCGTAATTAACCGAACAACGCAACCGTACGACCAAACGAACCGAAATCCGAGATATTTTTGAGATGTTTCATGTTCCCTATACTTTAACTTCATTTTAGAGCCTTGTAATGGGATTAATGGGGCTTAAACGTGTCAACAATGCATCAAAAACCATGTTTTGCACATTCAGGGACCAAAATTGGCAATCTGCCATAGTTATCTTAGGAAGGGACCAAAGTTGAAAATCTGATTTGCAGCTTGTTCCAGCTGTTCCCCTCATTTCCACATGGTTTTAATGAAACTAGGGGCTTGTTTTGGGGTACCCATGGTATTCTAAAACCATGGGCACACATGTAAGTTCCAGATCGAAGCTCGGTTTTCGATGAACGATCCTAACGGTCCTAGAAATCCTATAAATACCCATGCTCTTCATTGTTGCAACTCACACAATCTGATCTATTTTCTCTAAGTTGAGGCTTAGCACCTCATACCTGAGCAAGTTGGATCTAGATTTCCATTCTTGGACCTTTTGTAAGTCCTCTTTCGTTCTTTTACGCGTTTTTAGCGTGAAAGTCAAACTTTGTTTGACTTTCTACTTTGACCAGTTTATGGTCAACACGAAGTTCGTTTGAACTTCATAACGTGAGCGTAATCACGATGGTTTTAGTCTCTTATGACTATACCTACTAATTACCACGTTATCTAGGCATAGTGGCGAGTCGTAGTTTCGGCCAAAATACGTATTCTTGCGTATTTTGTAACCAAACTACTTTTAGGTATCAAAACCGTTTGTTTTGATACCAAACCTGTTTTCAAACCTCGTTAAACATTTTTTAACATGTTTAGCTAGTCACTTTAGGTTTAGTGCTTATGTAGGGTCGTAAGGTAAGCGGTGTAAACAACCGCTTATACTTTCGAACCCAACCCGTTTGGTCGATCATTAGGATCCGACCAAACACATTAGGTGACCATAGTTGCATAGGGAATAACCTTCCGAGGTTATACCATATGGTCACAACGTTTAGTTAGTTGTATGATAGGTAGCTTATATGCCTTAGGTAAATGACCAAAATGCCCTTTTTACGCCAAAATTCATTTTAAGCATATGTAACCTAAATTTTAACATCTAAACTAATTAGGCAACGATATTAGACATGTTAAGGAATATATTACTTGTCATAGGAATAGTTAGGCGGTTCGAACGCGTTTTACGTGAACGACGCTTTAAAGTAGCGTAAGCTACCTAAACGGGTCGTAATGGGTCATAAGCACTTAGGATAGGTTTCCTTTTAGAAAGTAGGCTTTGTTAAACCATTTTACATGAGTTCCTATACTCATTTGGTTTACGAAACCTCATTCTATCCGATCTTCCGATTTAGGTCCGGTTTATTTACATAGTTACCTATATTAGGTGCCGTTTGATTCCGTGATCCCTCTAGCTTTGCTTGGTTGCTGTTCAAGACTTCTAAGCACCCTCAAGTGAGTACATAGTTCCCCACTTTTACTGTTTTTCAAACATTTTGGGGTGAAACACATGTGCCTACTTGTTACTTTCGTGCTTTCCATGTTTTTATGCTTGCTATGTTCATTAGTACACTTATAGTACATCATTTCATTATGTTTTGCTATGTATGTTTACTTGGCATGCTAGCACATTGTTTCACATTACATTTTCTTTTGCTATGTATGTTTACTTGGCATGCTAGCACATTGTTTTACATTACATTTTCTTTTGCTATGTATGTTTACTTGGCATGCTAGCACATTGTTTTACATTACATTTTCTGTTACATATGTTTACTCAGCATATGAACTCATTGTTTTACATCTCTACCTTGTATGTTTACTTAGCATACTAGGTACATTATTTTCATAAAACATGCTTACATTTGGTATATCATTTGGTTTGTTTAACGAGACTAATACATTCATTAACACCGATCACGTCGCTCGGTAGTAGGTAGTGGTACCATAGGACTTGACAACTCCCATTCCTGAAATCCTAGGTTTGTTTGGGTGGAAGGACTGACCGAATCCGAATACATTTCTAGGTAGACCTTTGACTTTGTTCCAGGGTTTATTCTACAGTCGCAAGGCTTGGATGTAGACGTTTAACAATACCGCATAGATGTTTGTATCAGTAAAGCATGCATTATTTTACAAAACATAAATTTTGACTATAATTTATCAAATGCATTGTTTTGTACATTTCTTTCTTATATGGTCGAGTAAATGCTTTTAATCAATAAAGGCTTTTTTATTCACTCTACATTACATTTGTTTACTCAATAACATTTCAACATTTGTTTAAACAATACATTTAGTTATACATGAACATTTTTACATTGGTGGTTTGTTTGGGTAAGTGATTTAAGTAACGAGACGTGTGTAATATGATAAAATCATGGTGGATGCGCCGCTGGTACTTCCTATATATAAGTGCTTTTATGATATTACATATCGTAGCGTTATTTAAACCATTTCAATTTTGACATATTACATTTTACACAATTAACATATCTTTACAAAACATTGTTTTACAAATAACACATTTTATACAAATTCATTTTTACTTGGTTATTTACATAACTATACATATTCTTTTATATCATATGTTTCCTTATCGATTTTTATATGATTTATAAAACAAAAACATTTTTTCAAGGTTCATGACTACTTTTGTTAAACATTTTCTTTAAACTTACAAGTCATGAATCCTAAATCAATAAAACCTATGTATCTCACAGGCATTTTTTTGCTGACGTACCTATTTTCACATGTGTTTCAGGAAATAATGCATAGGATTGATCAAGTTACACATAGGAAGACTCGGGCCTTAGTGACAATAAAAGATGCAAGACTAGTTAATTATGTTATGCTTCCTTGTTGTTAAGACATTGTAATTTCTTTTAATCAATAAAACAACATTTAAATTTCCATGTGTTATGAAACAATGATTCTGTTACAACACTCCCCGACGATTCCGCCACGATTTGTTGTTTTACGTGGTCGGGGTGTGACAGAAAAGTTGGTATCAGAGCTCATGGTTATAGGGAATTAGGTTATTAGAAATGCTTTGACCTAGTCTATAACCTTCCTAGGACCCTAACGCGAGTTTATTTGCGTTTAGTCATAAAACAATACCGTCACCTATCCTTAGGCGACAACCACAACAAGAACACAAATTTCAAATCTGCTGTGAAAACCAATCATCTGTTCTAGGATGATTTATTGTAAGGTTTTGAACCTTCTAAGTTTTAAAAATCTCGTCAAAGTTGGGTCTTATAATGTGAACACGTGCAATCTGGAAGGGTGGATGCCTGTACTCTGAGTTTTCTGTCTAAGGCTAGAGTGTTCATACAAATCCACATAATCGGACTAGTCACTCTTACCTGGGAACTCTTGGGATGAGTGTACACTTATAGGCTAAAGCATGTCTTCGCGATACATTAATATGACCCGTTTACTTTGATTTGTCGCCGTCTCATTTGTTTGCCTTAGGTAACAAACAAATGATCACAATTTTATGCATTGCCATTCTGTTTTGATTATCCAATAACATTTCACTTGTTTCCTCCTATGTCTTTCACTTCCTCCAGAATGTCTCTTCATTGCAGCGACACTCAAATGTCTGAGCAAACTGCCAAATTTGCCCAGCGAATAGGCGAAGTAATCCTGAAGTCTGTGGATTTCGGTATCGCCATGTCTCGTCTCAATAATGGAGCCACTCAAGAAGCATCAAAAGAAGCAGAAGCCAAGCCTTTGAAAAGGTCAAGGAAGCGTAAAGCTTCAAAGAATTCTCCAGTCGTTGCACCAAATCAAGCAGAACCTAGCTAGGTGGCAGCACCACCAGCCAAGAAGCCGTACTTGGGGACTGCTTCCTTGTGCAATCGATGCAACCGTCATCATCCAGATCAAACACCATGTTTCAAATGTACCCACTGTGGACGATGGGGACATTTGGTTGGCGTGTGCCTCTTTGCTATCCAAAACAAAGCTGTTGCAAATCTTGCTGCTACTCAACTCCAAGCCAACCCTGATCAAGCTCGCTTTCCACCTGGATCGTGCTACAACTGTGGCGAGATGGGTCATTTCGTGAATAAATGCCCAAAGCTTGCTAATGCAAATCTGACCCACGGATGAGCATTTGGCTGATTATAAGATGTTGCTACTTTGAATAGTTTGTATCTGTTGCTTTTGTTTCTTTTGTTGAACTCTGAAACAATGTGTTTTGTTTATAAATAAATCATTGTTCGCAAATTCTGATATACAATTGTAGTTACATGTGTGTATGGCATTTCCCTGTAATACCTACATCAAGGAACTATGTTCTTTACAAACTACTCTTGTGATTCTCCCTTTCATGTGATCACTCACGATTTCCTTGAAAATTTTGAAGTACTCGTTTCATTCTAGGAGACGAAGTACAAGAAATAAAGTGAAATTATGAGTAATCGTGCTTTTTGCACATCTGTGCCTTTGAATCCTTGGTTAGATAACTGAGGGTATTTTCAATCTCATACCCATTAAATTCTGATTTTCATAACAACATACATAGTATCGATTTTCAAAACAACCTTCATGATTTCAAAAATATTTTTATATAGTTGAAAACATTTTTTAACATAGTATATTTACTTAATATTAAATGCATGATTTCAAAAGCATTGTCTACGTTTCAAAAACAACCTTCATGATTTCAAAATGTTTCATATAGTCTAAAAACAATATTAACACAGTATATTTTCTTAATATATCAAGTGCATGATTTCAAAAAGCATTATTCATATTTTCAAAAACCTTATACATAATTTCAAAATTCATCTCGCATGATTTTAAAACATTTTATAAATATACTTATCTAATACACCTACTTTATGATTTCAAAAGTATTATGTAAGGTTTCAAAAACATTAAACACATTTCAAAAAGAACCCCATGCATAGTTTTCAAAAACGTTTTCCCCATACATTGACTTAACCTTCAAACTCTGCTTCATATGTCGCCTTGTCATATCTAGCGCCTCAACTTCATGAGCATTTTACCTCGTGTATCGACTTAAGAACGTCTAGTGCAAGGTTTTGAAACGCCTCCCATTTTACAAATCACAAAAATCCATATGGGATCTTCTTATCTTCACAATTAGATCCTTGTGGATGGTTACCGCTCAAATCGGAGTCCTTAATTAGATTCCTTGTAATCAAAATTGAATTTTCTTATTAAGATCTTCCCATCTTTATAGTTAGATTCTTAATAATGTTTAAAGTGCCAATCAAAATCCACGGATTGGATAGCTGGCGTGCTTTAAATGCATGTGCATAAATAACAAAACAAATTTTCAAAATGTTAACAAATTAAAGATCAAGATAAACAATTTTGTGGTTATGTGATTATGTGTTATGTGTTTTCTTTTGTGTTTTTGTTTTCATTATCCAAATCCTCGTAGAATCTTCCATATCTTCATGTGAAAGATTCATGGTAGGATATCCAAAGGTACTACATTAAATCCTTAATGGGCTTCTACGTAATAGTTAAGACCCTTGGATTATATAGTACCATTCCATAATTCAAAGAGACCCCTTGAGTGGTCTAAGTTAAAAGATTGAATCAGAATCTGGTTAAGAATGACATGTGGTGATATGGCGGAACAGACTCCTTGGTAGTCTATTCAGATCGTTTATTGATTTAATTAAAAGGACCCTACGGTGGTCTAGTCACAATCATCATAGGTTCGTTCATTGTTTTCTTCCCCTACACATTTTAAGATGCACTGTGCGGACTACGCAAGGAATTACATAATTATGGACACGTACATAATTATGAAATTTAGTGCGCAGAAACCACATAAAGACTTATCATGTGTAAGAACCAATAGTGACAACAATAACAAAACGAAAACAATGTAATGGAGGTACGGTGGACGCACCAATAACGCTTTATATACTTGTATATAAGTGTCCCTCCTACATTGTAAGCATGATGTTATTTAAAGTTACTAGAAGTTCAGGACTCTAACCAGTGTTGTTTGATCTTTTCAACTTCATGTTTCAAGCTCTCACAAGTTTCCTCTAAATAAATTTCGGGACGAAATTTCCTGAAGTAGGGGAAACTGTGACACCTGTGCCTCCACGGCCATCAAAAAAATACCAAATCAATGAAATAATGTATTTCATACTTGGTATTTGTATAAATATGTGTATCATTTGCACATATCAATTCTTGTTCGATTTCGAGCTTTAAATCGCTTTCTGAAAGGTTATACGCGAACTGATGCGTAAATATAATCAGTTTAATGCAACAAACACTCCGGAATAGTGAAATAGGCTTAACATACCTTAAATAACCTTTACATAACTTAGAAATAAGTTTTGGAAGGTTTGGTTTGCCGAAATCAAGTTTATTCGCTTACAGGGACTAAATTTGACAAACTGCGAAAGTATGCCGATTCGTACTGTAACGGAAATTCCGGAACATGACCATAAGTTAAACATACCCTAAATATCCTTTACATAGCTTATAAATAGGCTTTGAGGGGTTCGGTGTGCTAAAATAAACTTTTTGGTCATTCAGAGACTAAAAGCGTCAAAAAGTGCATAAGTTTGCATTTTCGCGCATATCTTACGTTCTGAATACATCCGGACATCCAAAACTTTATGTAATCATTAAAATATTTTATATTAGTGATTGGCATGATAAAATTCCATTCGTCGCGTAATTTGGATCGTTTTTCGCATTCGTTCGTGTTTCGTCATAATTAACCGAACAACGCAACCGTACGACCAAACGAACCGACATCCAAGATATTTTTGAGCATGTTTCATGTTCCCTATACTTTAACTTCATTTTAGATCCTTGAAATGGGATTAACAGGGCTTAAACGTGTCAAAAATGCATCAAAAACCATGTTTTGCACATTCCGGGACCAAAATTGACAATCTGCCATAGTTATCTTAGGAAGGGACCAAAGTTGAAAATCTGATTTCCAGCTTGTTCCAGCTGTTCCCCTCATTTTCACATGGTTTTAGTGAAACTAGGGGCTTGTTTTGGGGTACCCATGGTATTCTAAAACCATGGGCACACATGTAAGGTCCAGATCGAAGCTCGGTTTTCGATGAACGATCCTAACGGTCCTAGAAATCCTATAAATACCCATGCTCTTGATTGTTGAAACTCACACAATCTGATCTATTTGCTCTAAGTTAGGGCTTAGCACCTCATACCTAAGCAAGTTGGATCTAGATTTCCATTCTTGGACCTTTTGTAAGTCCTTTTTCGTTCTTTTACGCGGTTTTAGCGGGAAAGTCAAACTTTGTTTGACTTTCTACTTTGACCAATTTATGGTCAACACGAAGTTCATTTGAACTTCATAATGTGAGCGTAATCACGATGGTTTTAGTCTCGTATGACTATACCTACTGATTACCACGTTATCTAGGCATAGTGGCGAGTCGTAGTTTCGGCCAAAATACGTATTCTTGCGTATTTTGTAACCAAACTACTTTTAGGTATCAAAACCGTTTGTTTTGATACCAAACCTGTTTTCAAACCTCGTTAAACATTTTTTAACATGTTTAGCTCGTCACTTTAGGTTTAGTGCTTATGTAGGGTCTTAAGGTAAGCGGTCTAAACAACCGCTTATACTTTCAAACCTAACCCGTTTGGTCGATCATTAGGATCCGACCAAACACATTAGGTGACCATAGTTGCATAGGGAATAACCTTCCGAGGTTATACCTTATGGTTACAACGTTTAGTTAGTTGTATGATAGGTAGCTTATATGCCTTAGGTAAATGACCAAAATGCCCTTTTTACGCCAAAATTCATTTTAAGCATATGTAACCTAAATTTTGACATCTAAACTGATTAGGCAACGATATTAGACATGTTAAGGCATATATTACTTGTCATAGGACTAGTTAGGCGGTTCGAACGTGTTTTACGCGAACGATGCGTTAAAGTAGCGTAAGCGACCTAAACGGGTCGTAATGGGTCATAAGCACTTAGGATAGGTTTCCTTTTAGAAAGTAGGCTTTGTTAAACCATATTACATGAGTTCATATACTCATTTGGTTTACGAAACCTCATTCTATCCGATCTTCTGATTTAGGTCCGGTTTATTTACATAGTTACCTATATTAGGTGCCGTTTGATTCCGTGATTCCTCTAGCTTTGCTTGGTTGTTGTTCAAGACTTCTAAGCACCCTCAAGTGAGTACATAGTTCCCCTCTTTTACTGTTTTTCAAACATTTTGGGGTGAAACACATCTGCCTACTTGTTACTTTCGTGCTTTCCATGTTTTTATGCTTGCTATGTTCATTAGTACACTTATAGTACATGATTTCATTATGTTTTGCTATGTATGTTTACTTGGCAAGCTAGCACATTGTTTTACATTACATTTTCTTTTGCTATGTATGTTTACTTGGCATGCTAGCACATTGTTTTACAATACATTTTCTTTTGCTATGTATGTTTACTTGGCATGCTAGCACGTTGTTTTACATTACATTTTCTGTTACATATGTTTACTCAGCATATGAACACACATTGTTTTACATCTCTACCTTGTATGTTTACTTAGCATACTAGGTACATTATTTTCATAAAACATGCTTACATTTGGTATATCATTTGGTTTGTTTAACGAGACTAATACATTCATTAACACCGATCATGCCGCTCGGTAGTAGGTAGTGGTACCATAGGACTTGACAACTCCCATTCCTGAAATCCTAGGTTTGTTTGGGTGGGAGGAATGACCGAATCCGAATACATTTCTAGGTAGACCTTTGACTTTGTTCCAGGGTTTATTCTACAGTCGCAAGGCTTGGATGTAGACGTTTAACAATACCGCATAGATGTTTGTATCAGTAAAGCATGCATTATTTTACAAAACATAAATTTTGACTATAATTTATCAAATGCATTGTTTTGTACATTTCTTTCTTATAGGGTCGAGTAAATGCTTTTAATCAATAAAGGCTTTTTTATTCACTCTACATTACATTTGTTTACTCAATAACATTTCAACATTTGTTTAAACATTATATTTCATGAACATTTTTACATTGATGGTTTGTTTGGGTAAGTGATTTAAGTAACGAGACGTGTGTAATATGATAAAAGCATGGTGGATACGCCGCTGGTACTTCCTATATATAAGTGCTTTTATGATATTACATATCGTAGCGTTATTTAAACCATTTCAATTTTGACATATTACATTTTACACAATTAACATATCTTTACAAAACATTGTTTTACAAATAACACATTTTATACAAATTCATTTTTACTTGGTTATTTACATAACCATACATATTCTTTTATATCATCTGTTTCCTTATCGATTTTTATATGATTTATAAAACAAAAACATTTTTTCAAGGTTCATGACTACTTTTGTTAAATATTTTCTTTAAACTTACAAGTCATGAATCCTAAATCAATAAAACCTATGTATCTCACATGCATTTTTATGCTAACGTACCTATTTTCACATGTGTTTCAGGAAATAATTCATAGGATTGATCAAGTTACACATAGGCAGACTCGGGCCTTAGTGACAATAAAAGATGCAAGACTAGTTAATTATGTTATGCTTCCTTGTTGTTAAGACATTGTAATTTCTTTTAATCAATAAAACAACGTTTAAATTTCCGTGTGTTATGAAACAATGATTATGTTACAACACTCCCCGACGATTCCGCCATGATTTTTTGTTTTACGTGGTCGGGGTGTGACAAAGGCTATGATAGGAAACTTGTGTGAGCTCGAAACTTGGAATCGAAGAGATAAAATAGCATTGGTCAAGGTTCTGAGCTTTTGGTAACTTAAATAACGTCATGCTTGCAATGTAATAAGGGACACTTATATATATATAGGAAGCACCATCGGTGTATCCACCGTGTCCTCATTACATTGTTCACGTTTCATTATTCTTATCACTACAGGTTCTTACACATGACAAAACTTGTTGTGGTTTCTGTGCACTGAATTCCATAATTATATATGCATCCATAATTACGTAATTCCTTGCACAGTCCGCACAGTGCATTTTATAATGTGTAGGGGAAGAAAATCAAATGAATAAACTTGTGATGATTGTGACTAGACCACCATAAGGTCCTTTTAATTAGATCAACAAATGATCTCTTTAAATAGACCACCAAAGAGTCTTTTCAACTACATCATCACATGACATTTTTAATCAGATTAACGAATCAATCTTTTTAACTAGACCACCCAAGGGGTCACTTTTGAATTATGGAATAGTACTCTATAATCCAAGGGTCTTAACTATTACATAGAAGCCCATTAAGGATTTAAGGTAGTACCTTTGGATATCCTTCTATGAATCCCTCATATGAGGATATGGGAGATTCTACGAGGATTTGGATAGCGAGCATTCGGATCACACAAAAACACATAATCACATAATTGTTTAACTTGGTTTTCAATTTGTTATCTACTTGTTATTAATTTGTTCATCAACTCGTTATTGATTTGTATACCTGTATTTAAAGTGCACCAGGAATCCAATCCATGGACTTCAATTACTACTTTAAACATCCTCAAGAATCTTGTTAGTACATATGTCTGTAGCTTCCGTCTGCATCGAGTCTTGTATATTTTGTGTTGTGTATGTATTTTTGTATATGTATGAACATGTATGTATGTATGTTTGTGTAAAGACAAATCAGGGAACGGTGCGTTAATGTAAAAGTGAAATCCGTCGGACGACGAATGTCATCCGATCGGATGGCCATCCGATCGGATCATCATCCGAACGGGTGACACTTAACCCTCCCTGGTTGCCTATAAATAGCTTGCTAGTGTTAGAACATTTACACCTTTTGCTGAACTTGAAGCAAAGCTCTGCTTGTCTGAAGTTCTACCGGATCCTCTGTATTTTCACCATTTTCTAATAGAATTCAGACGCGTTAAACGTTGAACTTGTTGTTGTTGATTCTGTGAAATTATCAAGGGATCACCATCCGATCGGTGAAGTGTTGTAGTTTAAAGGTTTAAAGGATCTTGTGTCACTCGATCGAACGACCATTCGATCGGATCACCTTCCAATCAGATCGTCATTCGACACTTGCTTATCCGACACTTGGTAATCCGACGATTGTAACTTGGTGTGTTAGCCGATCGAATCACCACTCGATCGGATCACCATTCGACCCAAGTGCATCAGTTTGAAATTTTTTGAAAATTGTGAAAATTTTTCTAAGTGTTTGAAATTTTTCAGGTGTTTTCAAAATGGGAGACGAATTCCTAAACCCGTTCAGCAATGTCTTTGCATACAACACCGGAGATGCATCGACAAATATAACCACCAATACCAATCCAAATCCAAAGAAGGCGATCGCTGATTCTCTTAGTATCGACAACGCCTATGCTATGTATAACAAGCCACCTATGCTCATGGCAATTGAGGACTATAACCGATGGGCAGGCAGATTTGAAGATTGGTTAAAAGCGTTTGCTTACCAGAGCTGGAAGTGTATGAAGAACGGTTATGACATTGGAAGAAAAGACTATGAAAACTTGAATGAATCTGAACAAGAAACATTTGTTGCTGAACAAAAATGTATAGCCCTGTTGCATCAATCTGTTAGAGATGATATTATTTCTTTGATTTGTTACCAAAATTCAAAAGATTTGTGGGCTAAGTTAGAGAAGAAGTGTATAGGAGGGGCAGAGATAGTGAAAAACAAGAAACGTCTACTGAAGAAGGAGTTTGATCTGTTTGCGTGTATGAGGAATGAAATAGTGTTAAAAATGATTGAGCTTTTCTGTCATCTGAAGATAGAGCTTGTCAGACATGGGATCATAATTACAGAAGAAGAGATGGTTGAGAAGTTATTGGAATCGTTGCCCGATGAGAAGGATTGGCAATATTATGGGTTGGTTCTGAAAAACACAATGAAAATGTCAGAAATGACTGTTGACTGGTTGATAGAAAGGTTTGAGAGTCATGAGTTAGAAATCAAGAAGATGAATAAAGTGAACAACACCCCGTACCAACAAAATGTCGATCTTTACTACAGGGGTAGTATGATTCCTAAGACCACTTCACCAAAAACTGCATTTTCTACTAAAAGTTCAAGCACGATGAATCAAGAAAAGCAAAGCGGCAGCTCTGTACCCAGCAGTGGTTACCATGGAGGTTCTTCTTCATCAGTTTCAGGAAATCAACAACAGCAGAATGTTCCCAAAAATGTCTTTCAGTGCAATATAGCTGTGAATCTGAACAATGCTCAAAACTTTAATGAAGAAACAGCTAAACAACCAATGGTGTTTCTTGCTTCAATCTTGGAATCATATGAAAGCTTGGTCGCCGGGAAAATCGGAAATACAAATCTGACCAAAGAAGATTATGATCAGATTGATCCAAAAGAGATGGAGTTAATCAACATACGCTGGTGCATGGCTAGCGTAATCAGGAGAGCACAACGGTTTATGGAGATAACAGGAAGAAATTCCATTGGTGGGCCTTCGACGAAGTTGGGTTTTGATAAATCGAAAGTGACGTGCTTTAAGTGAAAACAAAAGGGGCACTTCAAGAAGGAATGTAGGAACTCAGCAATGGATGAAACAGCTAATCCATTTCATGACGATTACTACAAAAAGGCTGTATATCACCGAAATCGTGAAGAGCCGCCAAGAATGAAGCAAATCGAAGAGACTCCAAAGGAGAAGTCGAGAGCCTTAGCCGTGATTCAAGATGATGAAGGTTTCGATTGAAGTGAGTTTTTTCCAGATGAATGATGTAGTGGGATTTGCTTTCATGGCAAAAGTCGAACCATACAAAGATACACGAACTGAATAGAAAAAGGGCAAACAAATGGGATCCAGATCGTGAGTGCTATTTGGATCCGAAAGGCAAAATAATTGTGGAACCATCATCACTCATACTTGAAACTCTCATAGAATCTATAAAGCAAGATGATGAACAAAGAGAGAGAGAGAGAGATGCGGCAAAGAAAGCTGAAGAGGAAGAGTTAAAGTCGAAGAAGATAGATGAAGGAATCATTGACACAACAAAAGCAATGACAGCAGAAAACCTGACAAAAATGGCTGACAAAGTGCTTGCAGCAAAAGTACTAGAGGTAGATTCCAAATCTGCGTCTGAGTGAACAAGCAAGGTTAGTAGTAGTGATTCAACAAATGAGTCAGGTAAGACTGATGGTGCTAAAACTGAAAGTGATTGCAAAAATTGCATGAAAGAATGCAAAGTTTGCAGCACTCATGGGTATCTCACAATGAAAAAGACCCAAGATCTGGTTGAGAAAGTCGAAACGAATGAAAAAGGTTTCTTAGAGCTTCAAATGAGAGAATAAAAGAATTAACAGAGAGGATTGAAAAAGATAAAAATGATGTAGAACGATTTAAGAAAGAAAATGAAAAGTTAATTCATGAAAACAGACAAATTTCTGAAAATCATGAGAAGCTAAAAAGAACAATAAAAGATTCTGATGAGCGAAATGGTAAAACATACAAAGAAAATATTCAGTTGTCTGGAGTTCTTCAGGCAAAAGAAAGACAAATCAACCAGCAATTGGACAAGATCGCAAATCTTAAGCTTCAGTTTCAGGAAGCTAAGATTGAGAATGAAAGAATCAATCTGAAACTTAACAGTTACAGCTCCGCTAGCTTTGTTCTTCAACACATCGTTCCCAAACCAATTAGGAAGAACAAAGCTGGTGAAGATGTGTATTCAGATGGAACGGGGGTGGGTTATCATCAAGTTCCACCGCCTGTGTTAAACAATTTTTCAAAGAAACAGTCCGGGTTGGATAAAATTTCTGAAACAAATGAAAAAACTGACGATGTAAAACTTCCAGAAACAATCGAGGTCACATTCACTTCATCATCTGATGAAGATGTTGGTGCACTGATGTCTGTTAACTTCGTCTTTATTGAGTCTTGTATTGTATTAGATAGATCAGGGCACGGAAATCGAGAAAACAGTATTGGAGGGTAATTCCCCTTGAAATGGACATATATCATTTCAAACGGAATTAAGGTTTCATGCGAGATTAGGTATTTCCGCACGGAATTAACTAATTCCGTTTGAACTCGTAATTCCGCATGAGACAGTTTCAAGCGGAATTAAATGCCTATATATACCTGATCTTGATGTTTCATTTGAAACGGAATTAGAACATAGATTCAGAGCCGAGGTGCTGTCTAATGTGCGTGAGTGTTATTAGTTTTTAATGTATATGTTAAGCCCTTTTTAACACTTTTTAGCCAAGTTTTAAATTTATAAAACACGATATTTACTAACACTAAACACACATATGGGAAAGTGCATCCATCGTGAGCGTAGTATAGTGTTGGTAAGATACCGAGGTCATCCAAGGACACAACAGCTTTTAGTACCGGTTTATCCTCAACGTCTAATCAAATCAAAAGTTTAGAAAAACGTTTTAAACTAAGAAAATAAAAACTAACTAAAATGCTGAAAATAAAAATAAAAATAAAAACAGATAGACAAGATGAATCACTTGGCTCCGACTCGTGTTTATAGTAACCTTTGATTATTTCCGCACTTTTGCACTTTGTTAAGAGATTATCTTAGTTATTGTAGTAGGCCCCTCTTTTGAAGGTGACGTTACCCTCAACCCAGTAGTTTGAGTCAGCAAGGATACAATCCTAAAGGGTTGGATTATTGAAAGACAATTAATTAAGTTATTAATGCATAATGTGGTAGGCCCCTCTTTTGAAGGTGACGTTACCCTCAGCTAAGTAGTCTGAGTCAGCAGGGATACAGTCCTAAGTAGCCGGGTTAAATTATTAATAGTAGTTTAACTTATGAGGGGATCAAAGAGTTTGGACCCCCGCCATCCAATACCGTTAAGTATTGAAGGAGGTCCTACTAAATTTGACCCAGGTCCTTTGCAGGATCTATACACTGAACAATGGCAAGACTCTTACCAAACCGTTCCCTTAACCCCCGACCAGGTAGCCAACATACCTCCATATAGACCGTGGAGATATGAATGGTGAAAATCTTTTATTTTATATAGACAGTAAAATAATGTCAAGACACCACGGACAAACGATAAGGAAGAATCACCTTCAACATAAGAAACTAGTTATTAAAGTCATTAATACATAACCAATTAAAAAGTGCGAAAAGATTAAAAATAAAAAGTATTACACTAGACACTTTGTCTTCACCAAGTGATGTAAGAGACTTAGGCAAACATGGCCTTGATTGTCAAGAACTCTTACGATCAATCTTGGATCCCGAGACGACTCACACACTCTATGATGGACAATGGATGATGGTGGTGGATGATTGTGTTATGGTGGTGGTGGGTGGTGGGTGAAGTGTGAGAGAGGTGGTGTGCCAAGGGATGGTTTGAGCTTGAGCCAAGCACTACTATTTATAGGCTGAACAGAAGCTCGGGCACGGCCCCGTGTCCACATCCTTCTCTGTCATCATTAATTGCTCTTGTCTGTATTAGTTGACCCCGTGTGCAGAAGCATATCTGTACTATCAAGATTTGCCTGGATTCTGCGAATCTTATAGTTGACCACGGCCCCGTGTCCGCTGAGCACGGCCTCGTGGTGGGCGATGGAAGCTTCTACAACTTTGTCTTTTATGCTGACACTTGGGCACGCCCCCGTGCTCATTGAGCACGGGGCGTGTTCAGCCTTCTGTTCTTTTGTTTTGCTTTGCTTGAGAAGATGCTTTCGGGGAGGTCGTGCATGCCACGTTTGTTCCTTTTCTTGTATTTATGTTAGATTTAGCTGCCTTTTTGCTTCTTTTGTTAATTTGAGCTCATTTAATCCTGAAAATACAAAAGGAAGACAAAAGCACACTTTTTCCAACATTAGTACTAAAAAGGGGTTAGTTTTATGCCACAATTGATGTAATTTATATGTTGCATTTTGCACACATCAAATACCCCCACACTTGAATATTTGCTTGTCCTCAAACAAAACTCTTTATAATGTGGCTTTACACTCCCAAATGGAATTGGTAGAAAAGAAGGTTTTTGGGCTTGTCATAGAGTGTCTGGATTTCCAAGATTCTTTATTAAGTTTTATTTTTATTTATTTACAATTCTATTCGTCATGATTTATTTAAAACTTTTCATAAGATAAATTACTTATTAGGGCATAACATGCCTATTTAAAATTTTATTCATATACAAGTTCACATACCTCACGGGGGATCACTCAACACTCGGCCGAAGATGTATTTTAGTGAATCACTCGAGAGCGGCATGGAACTTACTCCTACCATAGGCTTTCCAGGCAATCAATCCTCCTCCTTTTTAACTATATACGTTTGTAAATATCAGGAGGACTTTTGGGTGAAGGGTTAGGCTTGGGTTAAAGGTAGGTGGTTGAGTTACTGGTTAGTAGAAAAGGGCGAAAAGCGTAAAAAGCATCGGTTTTCATAAGACTTTTTATTTTTGCAGTTTTTATTTTGATGAAGCCATAATTCAAACAAAGTTATTTTTGATGAAGTTGCTTGTTTTTATTTCTTTTGCTTCATCATCAACATATTTTTTTTTTGAAAGTTATACGAAAAACCGAGCTTGTTACTAAAACAAAGGGTTAAAAATAAAAAGGTTTTGGTGGGTGAAAGGGTGTTTGGTTTGGGTTAGAAATGAAAAGGTTTAGGCTCAAATGGGTTAACTAGGGGGATTTTGGGTAGGTGGTAAAAAAAAATAATGGTGTAGAAATAAAAAAAAAGTTAGTCCTAATGCCTCCATCATTTACTTACTCGGGTTTAAGTTGGTAAGGACCGGGAATGTATCGTCGTGGCAAGTTCTAGACTTGTAAGAACCAAACGGCTATTCACACAAGAAACGAAAAATGAGCATTTAATTTAAAGATATTTATTTGTATGCTCAATAAAGGCTCAAAACTCACTTTTGTGGGAATGGGTTTTTATGTGATCAAGTATATATAATTAAATTTTAACTAAGCTTGTCATGCCTTTTCATAATTTTCTTTTGTTGGTTCTTTTTATCACGACGCTATCGGTTGTAAATTTGTAAAAATATAACCTTTTTAGAATTTTGAAATTCCCAAATTAAACCTAGACAAGTAAAAAAAAATTGAAAATTTTTGAAAAAAATTTGGGGTGATTAGCGGTTCCAATTGAGTTTTGTGTAAGGCTTGTTATTAGGACTTGCAAGATTCAAGGTTTTAGCATCCCCCCCCCCCACACTTAAATTACACATTGTCCTCAATGTGTCCCAAAAATAAGTTTTTAGGTTGATTGAATGTGTAAAAAGGTGTAAAAAAGCAAAATATTGTGTTACTGGGCGCTGGACACGGCCCCGTGTTGTCCGGGCACGTCCCCGTGTTCAAGTGCCAGTAATGTCACACCCCGAAATATTAGAGCATTGGCGTGACTGGACTAGTATCTTCATTGCACAGCGGAAGCAAATAAGCTAAGTCTTTCTAGAAATTGAACGCCCTCTAAGTACTCGACTCTTCATGGTTCTCCTACTCCAACCGTTCCATTGTTTCTGTAAAGTAACCTGAGAAAGAAACTTGCGAAAAATCAACATAAAGTTGAGCGAGTTCATAGTTTGCTTGTAAAAGATTTGAAATAAATCTTTTTGAATAACCGGTTTTTGAAGTATTGTTGAGAAAACGAATTAAAATCATTTTCTTGTCATGTTATACAGAAATTTAGTATGAAAACATGGTATGTGTCATGTATAAATCAAGTTTTCATATATAAATCAAGTTTTCATGTGTACCCCACGTACTCATGTATAATTCAAGTTTTCTTGAGTACCCCACGTACTTCAAATATAAATCAAGTTTTTCTTGAGTACCCCACGTACTTCAAGTTATAAATCAAGTTTTTCTTGAGTACCCCACGTACTTCTAGTTATAAATCAAGTTTTTCTTGAGTACCCCACGTACTTCAAGTTATAAATCAAGTTTTTGTATGGTATGATTTTTATGTAAATAAAGTATTCCTGTAAGTATCAGGATTGTTAATGGGTTGCAAAGCCATTAACATGTGACACGACATAGGAAGTCACCAAACCTTAGGCATTTAATTGGTATATTCTGAGACACAAAAGCACTACTCGATTCTCGCCCTCACCGAGAGTGTGGCTGCCCGGCACCCGTTAGATCTAACCTTTTGTTCTGCGGTCTAGGTATATTGTTGATTAATGGTGCTTCTGTACCCTATTCGTGACACGATTTCTCGCATCATTTCTCATAACGCCTTATACTTGGTTCTCGTTCTCACCAAGTGCGCTTCTCGTATTCTTATATCTCGTCACACTTGGTTCTCGTTCTCACCAAGTGTGCTTCTTGTATTTTTATCATACCATTTGTATACATTTTAACATTTGTATTTTGTAAACTCTTGTATTTGTATTTTCCCGTAGTTTATAAAACTAGAATCTCGTGTGTATGCATATATCGAAAAATACGCTTGTTTGAAAAACCGGTATAAAACATAAGCTTTTCGTAAACCATTTGTGTAAGTCAAAACTTGCTTGTAAAATGGTTTAGAAATTTGTAATTCTCGTATGCTTTGCAAAAAGTGCATGTCTTTCCACCCCAAAAACATTTAAAAAAATGTAAAACCGTAAAAGGTGGGGTTATGAACTCACCTGAATTGCCTTGTGCAAAGCTAGCTATATACGACTTCGTGATGTCGTTTCCAAGACGAGACTCGCTAGCGTGCATTCTACAATATTCCTAACACGGAATATCTTATAAGTTTCTAACCAAAAACGGTAACTAAACTACGTGTTACGGAGCTTTACCGAATCGTTAACCGAACAATCTGTTGATATGTTGTTAACTTAATAAAAACAATTAAGTTATACTTGTTAAGTTTTGTTTACTAAGTCTAGAAAGTACTTAGTTTTCGAGAAATTCGAATATATAAATATTTACACAAAATATAAATATATCGATAGGATAGTGTTTATCGTTTCGAGAGGTCGTACGCGTATGTAACGAGTGTTTTATGAAAAGAATGTATAATAAACTCGTATTATATAACGTATGCCGTTTAGGCGTTTGAAATAAATATAACAATTTATATTTATTTAATAGCGTTTTCGTGTTGATGTCGTTTGAAATAAATATATAAAATATATTTATTTTATAAAAGAATTGTCGTTTTCGTATGTAATAAAGCGTCGTCGAAAGTGTGTACACATTTATATTAGTTCTCATAAAAGTCGCTTTTCAATAAAACATGTTTTGCTTTTTACGGGTTTTCTCGAAAAACGGGCAGAGTTTCCTCTGTTTTTGGACGGCCCGACAACAAAAGTGTCGTTATTTTAACAAGATTCAATCAATGATTCAATAATCTTTATGCATAGCCAATTTATATAAATGAAGTAATAACTAAAACCAAGTTAATATTACGAATAACTCATCGTTCTGTTCGGTTCGAGCTCGTTTTCACGTGACATAAATTATAAAAACAACGAAATAAATCGCGCCGTAAAACCTTTACCAATCCTTGCGTCGAGTTGTTGACTGTGTTGACCGAGTCAACCGAAACCGAAACTGATTCGGAAACCCGAAACCGAGAGACTCGAACATGATACTGAACCATTAAATCTCTTTCGGGCCCAGAATTCAAAACAATCGGACCACATAATCTGGACCTGATCTGGAAATGAAAGAACATAACATCTTCAACATATCATCTTCATCGATAGCATTTCATCATCACCATCAAATTTTCAGTAATCAAAGGAAACAGAGGGGTTACCGGAGAATTTGTCAGACAAATACGAAGACCATCGGGCCGAGACAAGGACCGCCGGTCTGAGTCGCAAACAACCGGTCCGAGACTCAACCCGCCGGACCGAGATACAAACCACCGGTCCGAGATAAACCACCGCCTCCATTGCGCAGCCGCCGTCTGACTCCGCTGCTGCCTGACTCTGTCGTCGTCGCCGCCGTGAGCTATGGCTCTCTCTCACCTCAGCCTCTTTCTCTCTCTACTCTCTCTCTCTCAGCTTCTCTCTCCGTTTCTTTGTCTTGCAGTCACCTCTCACCACCACCGGTTGGTGGTGGTGGTCCGTTATGTCATCGAGAGGAGAGGGGGGTATCTGTCGTCGGTTGGAACATCCGCCGCCGGTAATACGACCGGTAGCTGGCCGTGTCTTCGTCGGAGGGAGAGAGAGGGGAACCGGTGGTGATGAGGAGCTGGGGGTTGGGTGAGAGAGTTTTGTGTGTGAAGAAACTGATTTCTCTGTGTTTGTTTGTAAGTTATCGAGAGAAAGAGGGTAAGGTATGAGGGTTTTTGTTATGTGTGTGTTGTCTGTATTAATAGAATGAGGGCAGATGGATGGTTTTTAATTGTCTTCTATGTATACAATTTACATTCAGGTGAAAAGTTTTATTCCTTGAGTCAAGATATTAAGTAGAGATTTTATAAAGATTTGTCTCAACTTTTAGAGGCAAAAATCTTATAAAGATTTTATATAGATTTAGTAAGTATTTTGCAAGATTTGTAGAGATTTTGCCTATTATGTGTAGGCTTAGGCTTGTGGGTTTCGGGCTTGGGCCCAGGGCCCACAAGCCCATCTCATGTGTAAGGGGTCCGTAATTCCTAAGGGACCCGCTATCGCAACCCAAACTCCATAAGCATAAATATATTCGTGTAACCTCCATATTTGTTGGTGTCGTCAGTATTTCGTACGGTATCAGTTCGTTGTTGCGTGATATTCAGCAGGTTTCTCAGTAAACCACCGTTCGCGCACGGTATAGTCGAATAAACGTTCCTGGGCACTCCAAGGGCCTAATTAAGTTAATTTGCGCTGTAATCACTATTTGTTATTGCGTTAATCACCTGTTAATCGCGAAATTAAGGGCGTAAATTACCGGTTGTCACATTCTCCCCCTGTTAATAAAATTTCGTCCTCGAAATTTAGACTACGCCAACTCCTTAGAGTTACGTCAAGCGTAAGTAAATGAGAATACTACCAAAGTGAACGATCATGAAATCGAATCAAGATTTATTCGAATGATGTGAATTCAAGGACGTATCACAAGATGCAATTGAAATCTAGAAATGATTGCATCCAATAAATGAATTTAGATTTCAACGAGCTCAAATGTAATAGTTTGCATGAAACGCTCGATCATGATCAGCCCAAGCTGCAAGTTCTACCGACGCCACAAGGGGTCGTAGTGAATGAAACAATTCAATAATAGCGGTGATTGAACAAGTATCACCTGTGTTTTGCATCAAATGCTCAATCATAATTAGCCCAAGCTACAAGTTTATACTGACACCACAAGGTGTCGAAATCAACAAACGACTTAATGGAGTCGTAGACCAAACAAATCTACTACGACTCAGATCAATGAAACGCTTGTTAAAACGAATTCGAATATGATGTTTCCAATACATCATATGGTGTCTTGAATTGAATATGTGAAATGGACAAGTTCAAACAATTCAATTTGATTTCGGCGCAAGCCGACAATAAATACATGTATCGACAAGAAAACTTTTGGCATGGTCACAACGAAAAAACCATGTATGTAACTTGAAAGGAAGAGAAATTTCAAGAAAGTGTGTTGACTTGATAACAAAGAAGCCAACAATTTCAATAATGCGAGTCATTCGAATCACAGATCAATAATTAGATTTAGGGAAATAATATTTGAGCTTTGATGAAACGCTTATTCGAAACAAAACCACATGCGTAACAAACGATGCATGCGTATCATATGAATTTTCAAGAAACGAAGCATATGAGTATTCGCTATGCTGAAAGAAATGATCATGATACAATGACCATCAAGAGGAGTAGAGATACGAAAATCTACTCAGTAAATGTGAAAGTCGAAATTTCAATAAAAGAAATTTAAGGACTTTACCTGGGGTTGTATGTGACGACCAGTTGTTAGGTGACATTACCATAGAATGTCGAATATAGCGTACTCGTCGTTAGCTGAAATAGGGGGAATACGATGACTTGCGTCTTTTCCTTAGCATGACTCGTGTCGTTTGCAGGACTGCGTACCAACTGCCGCTTCCTGATCGATAGTCGCATGTGATATACTTCAACCTCCGTTGATGTATAGCCTAAGTCTCACGTATGCCTGTGCGCTAGCGTTTCGTTATGCGTAGGCTGCCTGCTCGGGAAGTTAAAACATCATAGACAATATGTATAATTGTGTGTGCCCGAATTAATATTTGCAGTTCCTACGTGATGACCTTTAATGAACTTCAACATAAGTTTCCGAAGGTCTTAAATGCATGTTTCCTAAACTCTCAGAGTTTTGTGTACTATATACGACTGTTTTTGTGTACCATGTATATAACACCACAATAACGTATGCTTGAAAACAAAATTTTAACTGTTTGTTTTTCGGCAACGGTTGGAGACCATATTCGAGTACTATGTGTTCTGTATGCATTCAGGTTTTAATATTCTAAGTTCCCAGAGGGAAGGTGAGGTTAGAGCCTAGGTATCTCTACAGAAACCTAATTCGCTGTAACCTATAGCTCTGATACCAATCTGTCACACCCTGAAATATCAGAGCATTGGCGTGACTGGACTGGTATCTTCATTGCACAGTGGAAGCAAATAAGCTAAGTCTTTCTAGAAATTGAACGCCCTCTAAGTACTCGACTCTTCATGGTTCTCCTACTCCAACCGTTCCATTGTTTCTATAAAGTAACCTGAGAAAAAAACATGCGAAAAATCAACATAAAGTTGAGCGAGTTCATAGTTTGGTTGTAAAAGATTTGAAATAAATCTTTTTGAATAACCGGTTTTTGAAGTATTGTTGAGAAAACGAATTAAAATCATTTTCTTGTCATGTTATACAGAAATTTAGTATGAAAACATGGTATGTGTCATGTATAAATCAAGTTTTCATATATAAATCAAGTTTTCATGTGTACCTCACGTACTCATGTATAATTCAAGTTTTCTTGAGTACCCCACGTACTTCAAATATAAATCAAGTTTTTCTTGAGTACCCCACGTACTTCAAGTTATAAATCAAGTTTTTCTTGAGTACCCCACGTACTTCAAGTTATAAATCAAGTTTTTGTATGGTATGCTTTTTATGTAAATAAAGTATTCCTGTAAGTATCAGGATTGTTAATGGGTTGCAAAGCCATTAACATGTGACACGACATAGGAAGTCACCAAACCTTAGGCATTTAATTGGTATATTCTGGGACACAAAAGCACTACTCGATTCTCACCCTTACCGAGAGTGTGGCTGCCCGGCACCCGTTAGATCTAACCTTTTGTTCTGCGGTCTCGGTATATTGTTGATTAATGGTGCTTCTGTACCCTATTCATTACACGATTTCTCGCATCATTTCTCATAACGCCTCATACTTGGTTCTCGTTCTCACCAAGTGCGCTTCTCGTATTCTTATATCTCATCACACTTGGTTCTCGTTCTCACCAAGTGTGCTTCTTGTATTTTTATCAAACCATTTGTATACATTTTAACATTTGTATTTTGTAAACTCTAGTATTTGTATTTTCCCGTAGTTTATAAAACTAGAATCTCGTGTGTATGCATATTTCGAAAAATACGCTTGTTTGAAAAACCGGTATAAAACATAAGCTTTTCATAAACCATTTGTGTCAGTCAAAACTTGCTTGTAAAATGGTTTAGAAATTTGTAATTCTCGTATGCTTTGCAAAAAGTGCATGTCTTTCCACCCCAAAAACATTTAAAAAAATGTAAAACCGTAAAAGGTGGGGTTATGAACTCACCTGAATTGCCTTGTGCAAAGCTAGCTATATACGACTTCGTGATGTCGTTTCCAAGACGAGACTCGCTAGCGTGCATTCTACAATATTCCTAACACGGAATATCTTATAAGTTTCTAACGTATGCCGTTTAGGCGTTTGAAATAAATATAACAATTTATATTTATTTAATAGCGTTTTCGTGTTGATGTCATTTGAAATAAATATATAAAATATATTTATTTTATAAAAGAATTATCGTTTTCGTATGTGATAAAGTGTCGTTGAAAGTTATGTACACATTTATATTAGTTCTCATAAAATTCGCTTTTCAATAAAACATGTTTTGCTTTTTACGGGTTTTCTCGAAAAACGGGCAGAGTTTCCTCTATTTTTGGACGGCCCGACAACTAAAGTGTCGTTATTTTAACAAGATTCAATCAATGATTCAATAATCTTTATGCATAGCCAATTTATATAAACGAAGTAATAACTAAAACCAAGTTAATATTACGAATAACTCATCGTTCTGTTCGGTTCGAGCTCGTTTTCACGTGACATAAATTATAAAAACAACGAAATAAATCGCACCGCAAAACCTTTACCAATCCTTGCATCGAGTTGTTGACTGTGTTGACCGAGTCAACCGGGTTGACCGAGTTGACTCGCTGAGTTGACTGGGTTGACCCGGTTGGCCGAGTCAACCGAAACCGAAACTGATTCGGAAACCCGAAACCGAGAGACTCGAACATGATACTGAACCATTAAATCTCTTTCGGGCCCAGAATTGAAAACAATCGGACCACATAGGGCATGTTTGGCTAAGCTTTTTGAAACAACTTATTGACTTGTTGGCTTTTTGGAAAAGTCAGTATGGAGTGACTTATTGACTTATTGGCTTTTTCCCCTCACATACACCATCATTGCCAAACATCATTTTGGAGCTTATGACTTTTCAAAAAGCCAATAAGTCAATAAGTTGTTTCAAAAAGCTTAGCCAAACATGCCCATAATCTGGACCTGATCTGGCCATGAAAGAACATAACATCTTCAACATATCATCTTCATCGATAGCATTTCATCATCACCATCAAATTTTCAGTAATCAAAGGAAACAAAGGGGTTACCGGAGAATTTTTCAGACAATTACGAAGACCATCGGGCCGAGACAAGGACCGCCGGTCCGAGTCGCAAACAATCGGTCCGAGACTCAACCCGCCGGACTGAGATACAAACCACCGGTCCGAGACAAACCACCGCCTCCGCTGCGCAGCCGCCGTTTGACTCCGCTGCTGCCTGACTCTGTCGTCGTCGCCGCCGTGAGCGACGACTCTCTCTCACCTCAGCCTCTTTCTCTCTCTACTCTCTCTCTCTCAGCTTCTCTCTCAGTTTCTTTGTCTTGCAGTCGCCTCTCACCACCACCGGTTGGTGGTGGTGGTCCGTTATGTCATCGAGAGGAGGGGGTATGTGTCGTCGGTTGGAACATCCGCCGCCGGTAATACGACCGGCAGCCGGCCGTGTCTTCGTCGAAGGGAGAGAGAGGGGAACCGGTGGTGATGAGGAGCTGGGGGTTGGGTGAGAGAGTTTTGTTTGTGAAGAAACTGATTTCTCTGTGTTTGTTTGTAAGTTATCGATAGAAAGAGGGTAAGGTATGAGGGTGTTTGTTATGTGTGTGTTGTCTGTATTAATAGAATGAGGGCAGATGGATGGTTTTTAATTGTGTCACACCCCCAAAATCCACCTGCGAAGTATCACCGCTTGGAGGCGTGACTGACCAGGATCCAGCCACCAATCATATTGAACAAGCAAATAAGTAAGTATAAAAGTTCAACCAATACAATTGGTGTCCAAAGAAAACATAGTTTAAGTTGCAAGCGGAAGCATACCGATTAAATCCAAAACCAAAATATAAGTTTAAGTGTTTCAAAGTTTAACATGGCACACAGTTGTCCGTATCCCACAACGACTCTTCCCCATGCAAGCTCCAGCTAAGTACCTATTGACCTGCAAAGCATGTAGTAACGAGTCAACAATAATGTTGAGCGAGTTCACAGTTGGGTGTTTGTTTTAAGTTGTTTCGAAAACAGTTTCCTTTAACTGGCATCCCTGCCGTGGGGGTTACCCCATAGTTGAAAACGTGATTTGTTTAACCCATTTACTCTGGCAATCCAGCCGTGGGGGCTACCCCATGTTTAGTTATCTGGCTTTTCGGCCGTGGGGGCTACCCCATGTATACTACTAGACGCGTTACCATATCGACTGCTGACTGTAGTCATGTTTATGTGCCCTGAACTGTCAATGTCTATCATCATTGACGTGCCCAGATCCATTAGTTCACGCCCGTCCTCTGCGGCACGGTGTGAGGCTTGTCAAACCTAAATAGCGCTATCTAACTAATGACCCGCTCGCCATGGGCCCGACGATTAAGTCGATATAAAAAGGAGGGACTTCGTGATAGAGTTTTGGTCTAGTAAAAGTTAACTGTCCATGAGGACGAGGAATTACATTCCTGAACCAATACTGTCCTACCCAAGAAAGGACGAGGAATCCATGTTCCTTAAACCCATTCCCAACCCCTGGGAATCCCATGCTTTGTAGAAAATTGTGAACTCACCTTGGTTTGCTCGGTTAGATTAAATGTCCATTAAATAGTTGGTCAATCAAGTCCTATTGTGGTTACCAGATGCAGTCAGTTTCTCAAACACATAACGTAAATCGTACCACATATCATGGAAATAACATACACATATCATCATGCATTTTGGAAATCCATATAGAAATCAATGGCAATTTAGTAAGCAACACCTAACGAACCATACCCTTTAACATACAACAATTAAACGAACAAACGTAGGGCCCCCATATATATACAACATCTTTTATAAAACTACCCAACTCCAACTGGCCCAACAAGCATTTAACATAAAATCAGCGACACACCACACACTTAGCATGCCAGCCCACTTGGATTAGACACGGCCCAATCATAATTTGATTTAATCCAAATAGATGCAACAATCCATTTAACCTATGATGACCCATTAATATGTATACGATCAGTTAAGGAATTCGGCCCAGTCACTAAGCATTTGCAATTCATGTGAAATACAAAATCATGCCAATTAATATAGCACAGTTTCATTGATTCATTTAATATTATCCTTGCTTTCTACAAATCTCACATGGACCACTCAAACTATAATCTACCTGATTGGACCGAATGATAATGGGTCTGTAGTTTTAAAATCTTGATATTTGAATCAATACATGTTACTCACTGGGCCGGCAAAACTGTTATTATTTTTCATGTGATTGGACCGAATACAAGGATTTAATTAATCAAAATAGCAATTATTAAATCATTCCATCACATCCTTATCAACAACAGTTTCAATATGTAATAATATCCAATATTCAAAGTCATATGCCACTAATCTATACATAACCGAGAGGAGTCAGATCATATTAAGTTTGTTCATTACATCACCTAACTATCTTTCAGTTTCTTAATAGATTACTAACTCATAATTACATCATATAATTATGTAATCATTAATAGATTGTGTATGAATACATAATGTCAAGCCACACATATTGCCTAACATCACAACAAAATATGCACACACTCAGGTCTCACGAAATTCGCACATATTTCCTAGAGTCATGCTTCGATCTCACATATCAATACATGTTCACATTTACTCAAAACGATCAACAAGATAGGCAAACAAAACAGAATACTAACCGGCACTGGTGATCTCGACTGGGGGGTTTTTGCTACTGCCGTACGTAAATATAATAAAGTAGGGTTTGTTGTGAAATAGGGTTTGTTGTTGTGATATGTGCCTTAACACCGTGTTTACGTTCATGAGTTTATAAGGACCACAATTAATTATAGTGGGCTACCACCTAATTAAAGTGGGCCGATTACAAGTTATTCACAATGGGCCGAACTAACCCAAACACACACACAAAGAACATTCACGGCACATAAAGGACTAGTTGGGCTCGGAAATTCTGTTTGGGTCGATATCGTAAGGTATAGTTATGAAGCCCAACTTGTACGTGACCCGACAAATGCCAGTAAATTATATAATCGGGTTATCAAACGTTTAAGTTTAATGGAGTTAAGATTACAAAGTTACATGTCACTAACCTTGAAAGTTCGGGTTGTCACATTATCCCCAACTTGAAAGAAATTTCGTCCCGAAATTTAGCACGTGGTTACTGAGGAAGCTAGTTGTGTTGTGTAGTTTACTGGTTTTCCTGGGGTGTCACATCATTCCCCCGTTGATCTGGAATTTCGTCCTGAAATTCCATGGTAGCTTCAGCCTCAGTAGTGGTTGTACTGTTTGCGAACAGTTGGGGATACTTTTGTTTCATCTGATCTTCGCGTTCCCAGGTGAACTCTGGGCCACGACGTGAGTTCCAACGAACTCGAACGAGAGGGATTCTAGTGCGCTTGAGGACCTTAACATCCCGGTCCGTGATTTCAACTGGTTCCTCGACGAATCGTAACTGCTCGTCGATAGTGAGCTCCTTCGAAGGAACTATGAGGGTCTCATCTGACAGACACTTCTTCAGATTCGACACGTGGAAAACGTTGTGAACTGCACTGAGTTCTGTTGGTAGGTTCAGTTTGTAGGCCACTTTGCCTATTTTCTCTATGATGTCGAATGGTCCAACGTGTCGTGGGTTAAGTTTGCCTCGTTTGCCAAAACAAACCACACCCTTCCAGGGTGAGACTTTGAGTAGCACTCGATCCCCAACCTGGAACTCGAGTGGTTTCCTGCCCTTATCGGTGTATGCTTTCTGACGGTCACGAGCTGCCGCCATTCGTTGTCGTATTTGAGCAATCCTTTCTGTTGTGTCTACCACAAGTTCTGGGCCAGTGATCTAACTATCACCCACCTCTGCCCAACAAAGAGGTGATCGGCATTTACGCCCGTACAATGCCTCAAACGGAGCAGCTTTAATGCTGGTGTGGTAGCTGTTATTGTACGAAAATTCCACAAGTGGCAGATGCTTTTCCCAGCCGTTGCCAAAGTCAATTACACATGCACGAAGCATGTCTTCAAGTGTCTGGATGGTGCGTTCAGACTGCCCATCCGTTTGCGGGAGATAAGTTGTGCTCATATCTAAACATGAGCCAAAGGACTTGTGCATTGCTTGCCATAGTTCAGAAGTAAAACATGCATCACGATCAGAGATAATAGAGGTGGGCACCCCGTGCCTCGAGACAACTTCCTTAAGATATACGTCTGCTAAAGTAGAGAACTTATCCGTTTCCTTAACAGCCAAGAAGTGTGCAGACTTTGTGAGTCGATCCACGATCACCCAAATAGTGTCATTTCCGCGCTGAGATCTAGGCAGGCCAGTAACGAAATCCATGGAAATTTGCTCCCATTTCCATTGTGGTATCTCAGGTTGTTGGAGTAGGCCTGAAGGTTTCTGGTATTCGACTTTGACTCTCGCATAAGTCAAACACTTGCTGACGTAAGTTGCTATGTGGGCTTTCATGCTAGGCCACCAATACGTCGTTTTTAAGTCGTGGTACACCTTATCCGAACCAGGATGTACCGAGTAGCGAGACTTGTGTGCTTCATTCATCACAAGCTCTCGTAGGTTGCCATAGAGTGGGACCCAAATGCATCCTGTTACGTAGTAAGCACCGTCTTCCTTTTGTTCTAATCATTGCCTTGAGCCGCGTAGGGCTTCAGCCCTGATGTTTTCTGGTTTCAATGCTTCTACCTAAGCATCTCGTATCTGTGCAGGGAGACTAGATTGAATAGTGAGTTGTAAAGCTCGTACGTGCTTAGGTGTAGTGTCCTTTCGACTGAGGGGATCGGCCACAACACTGGCTTTGCCCGGATGGTATCTGATCGAGCATTCGTAATCATTCAGTAGTTCGACCCATCGTCGTTGTCGCATATTCAGTTCCTTCTGTTTGAAAATATGCTCCAGACTCCTGTGATCGGTGTAAATGGCGCACTTGGTACCGTACAGATAATGTCTCCATATCTTAAGTGCAAAAACAACAGCTCCCAGCTCTAAATCGTGCGTAGTGTAGTTCCTTTCATGAACTTTAAGTTGGCGTGAGGCGTAGGCTATGACCTTGTCACGTTGCATCAATACACATCCAAGACCCTGAATGGATGCGTCACAATAGACCACAAAATTGTCGGTGCCCTCTGGCAATGAAAGAGTAGGTGCGCTGCAAAAGTCTATCCTTTAAGTGTTGAAACGTAGTATCCTGTGCATCACCCCATCGATAAGTAACGCCCTTTTGCGTTACTGAGGTTAGAGGTTGTGCAATCTTGGAGAAATCCTTGATAAACCTTCTGTAATAACCTGCCAAACCCAAGAATTGGCGAATTTCCGTTGGTGTGCGAGGTGCAGGCCAGTTCTTAATCGAGTCTACCTTAGATAGATCAACATGAATCCCATCCTTGTTCACTACGTGGCCTAGGAAATGGACTTCACGAAGCCAGGAGTCACATTTTAAATACTTGGCGTACAGTTGTTCTGCTCGAAGGAGTTCCAAAATGAGTCGTAAATGCTGCTCGTGTTCCTCCTGACTCTTAGAATAGATCAGGATGTCGTCGAAGAAAACAATAACGAACTTGTCCAGGTAAGGCTTGCACACTCTGTTCATAAGGTCCATAAAAACCGCAGGTGCGTTTGTCAGCCCAAAAGGCATGACCAAAAACTCGTAGTGTCCATACCGAGTTCTAAAGGTTGTTTTGGAGACGTCCTCTTCTCGGACTCTCAGCTGGTGATATCCCGATCTCAGATCAATCTTCGAGTAAAAGCTCTACCCTTGCAGCTGGTTGATTACACATTCGGAGGGTACCGTCCTTCTTCTTCACAAACAAGACTGGAGCTCCCCAGGGCGAAGAACTGGGGCGAATAAATCCCTTGTCCAAGAGTTCTTGTAGTTGCGTAGAGAGTTCTTCCAACTCTGATGGAGCTAAGCGATAAGGTGCACGAGCTATAGGTGCTGCTCCAGGAGCTAGCTCGATTTGAAACTCGACCTGGCGATGAGACGGAAGACCAGGTAGTTCCTCAGGAAATTCCTCAGGGTAGTCGCGTACAATCGGAAAATCTTCTATCTTCTTCTCTTTCTTCGAGGTGTTCATAACGAGAGCCAAAATAGCAGTGTGGCCCTTACGCAAACACTTCTGGGCCTTAAGGAATGAGATGATGCTCACAACAGCACCACTCTTGTCGCCACGAATCATGAGAGGTTCATCACCTGAACGAGGAATACGGACAGTCTTCTCATTGCGAAGAATCTCTGCTCAGTGTTGGGATAACCAATCCATACCAATAACGATGTCAACACCATCATACGTTGGGGTCATTCCTAGCATCACCCTGACCAATCACGAACACTCGACCCCTGGTACCTTTGCCGTCGTTATTACCCCCGTTGTTGCCTCCATTATTGTTCCCGTTTCCTTGGTTGTGGTTCTGATTCTGGTTCTGGTTCAACTGTGGACAGTGTTTTTTTTAAGTGACCTTCAGCACCACACTGATAGCATCCCTTGTTACCCTGTTGTTGCTACTGATACTGTGGAGCTTGTGGCTGCTGTTGTCGGTTCTTGCTTGCAGGACGTGAGCTTCTACAATCTTTGGTTTCATGCCCCATCTTGAGACACCTCTGACAACGACCCTTGTTGCACTGACCACTGTGGTGTCTGTTGCATCTTTTGTACTCTGGTTGATTTCCTCGGTATCCACCCTGCCCTTGACTACCAGAAGATTGCTGACCAGGACTCTGGTAGTCATCGATCTTTCGCTGCTGTGCCTGGGACTGAACCGTAGTCGAACCCTTGCTAGAGGTTCCATCCCATTTCCGTTTGTTGTCACTGGGAGAAGCAGAAGTAGTAGTATCGATATGCTTAGGCAGCTTGTTCTGTTCCACTGCTTGGTCTGTGAGACGATGAGCAAGACGAGTAACGTCCTGGATGGTTGCAAGGTTAGCAGCAGTCACATGGCGTTGAATCTATGGTACTATGCCTTTGAGGTACAGCTCAATGCGCTTGATGGGAGAATCCACTATAGTTGGACACAACACTGCCAGTTCGTTGGATCGTTTCGTGTACGCTTCTATCTCTGACCCCGTCACCTTCAGGTTAAAGAACTCCACTTCCAGCTTGTGGATGTCATCACGACTATAGTATTCACGTTTGATCAGTTCCTTAAAATCATTCCATGGGGTGGCATTAGCAGCAACCAACCCCAACATTTGGACTTGAGCGTTCCACCACATGAGCGCTAAACCCTCGAGAGTACCAGTAGCATACTTCACCCTGCGAGCCTCAGGGCATTCACACATTTCGAAGACAGATTCGAGTTTCCCAAACCAGTGGAGGAGACCTACAGCTCCTTCGGTACCACTAAAGGTACTAGGTCGACAGTCCATAAAGGTCTTGAATGTGCACACAGGTGGCTGAGCGTTCTGACCTTGTTGCGCGAGGAAGAAAAGACAAGGTTAAGCGCGAGAGTTGGGTCATGAGAGTAGGATCTAACAACCTAGGATAGGTTCGGAATAGTAGGTTATACCTCCTGCCTGAGCGGCTGCGAGTGCTGCCGTAACTTGTTTGTTGATAAGAGCCATCAGCTGGGCTTGAGTTAGGTTCACACGTCCATTCATGATCTTCACATCGAAGGAAACACAAGTAGGAAAGGTGTCACGAATGTGTGTAGGTGTGGAGTGACAGAGAGAGTAAGAACACAAGGTTCAAGCAACAGTTGTTATACTAACTAAGCATACCATGAGCAATGTTCTATGTAGCTAGCAAGTAGGCAATATAAACATAAATCATATCAACTATAGTTCTGAGCCTTGCACGTGGAGTGAAGCGTCGTTGTGGATCGTAGAGCACTGTACAGGTTATAGTCTGGTTTTAACAAAAACTTTTCCCTTATTAAAACCAAGTTCACTATAACCAATGGCTCTGATACCAATCTGTCACACCCCCAAAATCCACCTGCGGAGTATCACCGCTTGGAGGCCTGACTGACCAGGATCCAGCCACCAATCATATTGAACAAGCAAATAAGTAAGTATAAAAGTTCAACCAATACAATTGGTGTCCAAACAAAACATAGTTTAAGTTGCAAGCGGAAGCATACCGATTAAATCCAAAACCAAAATATAAGTTTAAGTGTTTCAAAGTTTAACATGGCACACAGTTGTCCGTATCCCACAATGACTCTTCCCCATGCAAGCTCCAGCTAAGTACCTATTGACCTGCAAAGCATGTAGTAACGAGTCAACAATAATGTTGAGCAAGTTCACAGTTGGGTGTTTGTTTTAAGTTGTTTCGAAAACAGTTTCCTTTAACTGGCATCCCTGTCGTGGGGGTTACCCCATAGTTGAAAACGTGATTTGTTTAACCCATTTACTCTGGCAATCCAGCCATGGGGGCTACCCCATGTTTAGTTATCTGCCTTTTCGGCCGTGGGGGCTACCCCATGTATACTACTAGACGCGTTACCATATCGACTGCTGACTGTAGTCATGTTTATGTGCCCTGAACTGTCAATGTCTATCATCATTGACGTGCCCAGATCCATTAGTTCACGCCCGTCCTCTACGGCACGGTATGAGGCTTGTCAAACCTAAATAGCGCTATCTAACTAATGACCCGCTCGCCATTGGCCCGGCGATTAAATCGATATAAAAAGGAGGGACTTCGTGATAGAGTTTTGGTCTAGTAAAAGTTAACTGTCCATGAGGACGAGGAATTACATTCCTGAACCAGTACTGTCCTACCCAAGAAAGGACGAGGAATCCATGTTCCTTAAACCCATTCCCAACCCCTGGGAATCCCATGCTTTGTAGAAAGTGTGAACTCACCTTGGTTTGCTCGGTTAGATTAAATGTCCATTAAATAGTTGGTCAATCAAGTCCTATTGTGGTTACCAGATGCAGTCAGTTTCTCAAACACATAACGTAAATCGTACCACATATCATGCAAATAACATACACATATCATCATGCATTTTGGAAATCCATATAGAAATCAATGGCAATTTAGTAAGCAACACCTAACGAACCATACCCTTTAACATACAACACTTAAACGAACAAACGTAGGGCCCCCATATATATACAACATCTTTTATAAAACTACCCAACTCCAACTGGCCCAACAAGCATTTAACATAAAATTAGCAACACACCACACACTTAGCATGCCAGCCCACTTGGATTAGACACGGCCCAATCATAATTTGATTTAATCCAAATAGATGCAACAATCCATTTAACCTATGATGACCCATTAATATATATACGATCAGTTAAGGCATTCAGCCCAGTCACTAAGCATTTGCAATTCATGTGAAATACAAAATCATGCCAATTAATATAGCACAGTTTCATTGATTCATTTAATATTATCCTTGCTTTCTACAAATCTCACATGGACCACTCAAACTATAATCTACCTGATTGGACCGAATGATAATGGGTCTGTAGTTTTAAAATCTTGATATTTGAATCAATACATGTTACTCACTGGGCCGACAAAACTGTTATTATTTTTCATGTGATTGGACCGAATACAAGGACTCAATTAATCAAAATAGCAATTATTAAATCATGCCATCACATCCTTATCAACAACAGTTTCAATATGTAATAATATCCAATATTCAAAGTCATATGCCACTAATCTATACATAACCGAGAGGAGTCAGATCATATTAAGTTTGTTCATTACATCACCTAACTATCTTTCAGTTTCTTAATAGATTACTAACTCATAATTACATCATTCAATTATGTAATCATTAATAGATTGTGTATGAATACATAATGTCAAGCCACACATATTGCCTAACATCACAACAAAATATGCACACACTCAGGTCTCACGAAATTCGCACATATTTCCTAGAGTCATGCTTCGATCTCACATATCAATACATGTTCACATTTACTCAAAACGATCAACAAGATAGGCAAACAAAACAGAATACTAACCGGCACTGGTGATCTCGACTGGGAGGTTTTGCTACTGCCGTACGTAAATATAATAAAGTAGGGTTTGTTGTGAAATAGGCTTTGTTGTTGTGATATGTGCCTTAACATCGTGTTTGCGTTCATGAGTTTATAAGGACCACAATTAATTATAGTGGGCTACCATCTAATTAAAGTGGGACGATTACAAGTTACTCACAATGGGCCGAACTAACCCAAACACACACACAAAGAACATTCACGGCACATAAAGGACTAGTTGGGCTCGGAAATTCTGTTTGGGTAGATATCGTAAGGTATAGTTATGAAGCCCAACTTGTACGCGACCCGACAAATGCCAGTAAATTATATAATCGGGTTATCAAACGTTTAAGTTTAATGGAGTTAAGATTACAAAGTTACATGTCACTAACCTTGAAAGTTCGGGTTGTCACAAATTGTCTTCTATGTATACAATTTACATTCAGGTCAAAAGTTTTATTCCTTGAGTCAAGATATTAAGTAGAGATTTTATAAAGATTTGTCTCAACTTTTAGAGGCAAAAATCTTATAAAGATTTTATATAGATTTAGTAAGTATTTTGCAAGATTTATAGAGATTTTGCCTATTATGTGTAGGCTTAGGCTTGTGGGTTTCGGGCTTGGGCCTAGGGCCCACAAGCCCATCTCATGTGTAAGGGGTCCGTAATTCCTAAGGGACCCGCTATCGCAACCCAAACTCCATAAGCATAAATATATTCGTGTAACCTCCATATTTGTCGGTGTCGTCAGTATTTCATACGGTATCAGTTCGTTGTTGCGTGATATTCAGCAGGTTTCTCTGTAAACCACCGTTCGCGCACTGTATAGTCGAATAAATGTTCCTGGGCACTCCAAGGGCCTAATTAAGTTAATTTGCGCTGTAATCACTATTTTTTATTGCGTTAATCACCTGTTAATCGCGAAATTAAGGGCCTAAATTACCGGTTGTCATAAGTAACAAAATTGAAAAAGAGAAACAGAAGCCTGGACACGGGGGCGTGTTGGGTGAACACGGCCCGTGTCCAGTTTACCTGAACTGGGTCATTTCTGCAGACTGTGCAGCACGGGGCCGTGTTGGGCGGACACGGCCCGTGCTGAACTTACTGTTAATGAAGAAAATTATCGGATGGCCCTGTTTTCCTGCATGGGGTGCTGGTTCAAGTTTCCCTTGTTATCCTTTGCCATCCCGAGTGTGTTTTATTCCTGAAAATTAAAACTAACTAGAAAACATAAAGATTAATCTAAACTAAACTAAGGATAGTTCAGCGGAATGCCTCCGTGGTGCGCCACATTTATAAGGGTCCTTGGCTAGACCCAAAGCCTGGTCATATGTTACTCAAGTGGGATGTTTTGCATCCCATGCTACACCGTCGGAGAGCGTCATCCAAGCTTGAGTCTATGACCTTCATGTAGTTAACCGGGTCTTCGTCTTCTACTCTTTTTCCAACTCCAAACTTCACTTCCTCGTCCCCAAACTTCAATGTTAGTGTTCCGTCATTCATATCCACCACTGATTGGGAGGTGGCTAGAAATGGCCTCCCAAGAATGAGAGGGACATCGGCGTCTTCCTCCATTTCTAGGATGACAAAGTCCGCCGGGAAAACAAATTGTCAACTTTAACCAATAGATTTTCAGCGACACCTTGTGGAAATTTGACGGATCTGTCGGCGAGTTGTATGCTCATCTTTGTAGGGCTCGTTGTTCCTAGGCCAAGTCGTTTGAACATTGATGTGGGCATGAGGTTAATGCTAGCCCCAAGATCGGCTAGTGCATTACGAATGGGGGATTCCCCAATTGAGCAAGGAATCGTGAAGCTTCCGGGATCAATTTTCTTTTGTGGGAGTTTGTTGAGTACTAAGGCAGAGCATTCTTCGCCTAAGTTAACTAATTGCAATGATTCAATTTTCCTTTTGTGAGTGTGGATGTCGCTCATAAATTTTGCATATTTAGGCATTTGGGTTAGGACCTCGATAAAAGGAATATTAACATGCAATTGTTTTAGTAAATTTTCGAACTTTGCGAATTGCTCATCAGTCTTTTGACGATTTAACCGACCGGGGTATGGAACTGGAGGAGTCTTGGTGGGCTCTTGATTTGGCGGAGAAGCCTTTTCTGGTTGGGGTGCGGGTGGAGTCGTGGTTTGGCTGGATTGGCTTCTTTCAGCCGGCGGTAACGGAGCCTCCTCGGGACCCACGTTTCGGTTTCTCAATGTGATGAGATGTACTTGCGCTTTTGGGTTGGTTTCGGTATTGCTTAGTAATGCGCCTTGTGGTCTCTCGGAGAAATTTTGAGCTACTTGATTTAATTGTTTTTCAATGTTTTGAATGCTAGCTTGTTGATTTCTAAAATTCGATTCCAATTGCTGAAATTGATCCGATTTTTTCTTTTCGGTGTCGGAGATGAGGCGAGATACAGTATCTTCAAGCCTTTCTCGTCCACCTTGTTGTTGAGAAAAGTTTTGTGGTTGTTGAAAGTTAGTTCGTTGGTTTTGTTGGTTACTACTATTGCCGGGATCTCTCCAACCAAGGTTAGGGTGGTTACGCCATCCTTGGTTGTAGGTACCCGTTGGTGGACCCGACGGCCTAGGTCTATTATCAATGTAGTTTACCGTTTCTGTTTGATCGTCTACTTCTTTCATACAACTCCAATTTTCATGTGGTCCACCACACCCTTCACAAGCCATAACCGTGGCTGTTTTTTCCATTTCTAACTTTTTGATTTTTGAAGAGAGGGCCTCGATTTGGGCTTGTAAAGAAGTGCTTTCATCAACCTTATGGGTGCCAGGGGCAACAGATTTATTACCTTGGGGAGTGTGCCACTGAAAATTGGTTTGAGCAATTTTCTCAATTTGATTATATATTTCATTTGGGCGATGATTACCTAGAAGTCCCCCGGAGCTAGAATCAAGTGTTTGTCTTGTGTGTGGCAACAACCCATTGTAGAAAGTGGATACTTGTTGCCATACCGCAAGACCGTGATGAGGACACTTTCTTAGTAGCTCCTTGAACCTTTCCCAAGTTTCATATAAGGATTTCCCATCCTCTTGAGAATATGTATTAATTTCAGTCATTAATTTAGCCGTTTTAGCAGGAGGGAAATACTTATATAGAAACTTTTGGGCTAGTTCATCCCAGGTGTTTACCGAGCCAACTAGGAGGGTGTTAAGCCAAGCCTTAGCTCGGTCTTTTAGTGAAAATGGAAACATTCGAAGGCGGATGGCGTCGTTTGATGCTCCATTGATCCGAAAGGTATCACATATTTCTAAGAAATTAGTAATATGTAGATGGGGATCCTCGTCCGCAAGCCCATGAAAGGTTGCGGAGTTTTGAAGCATTTATATCAAATGCGGTCGAAGTTCGAAGTTATTGGCTTCGACATTCGGTGCATTGATAGCGGCGCCGAGATTACCTACAGTGGGCCGGAGGAAATCCATGAGGGTACGTTGGTCCGCCATTGGAGGTGTGTCCCCCGAAACTTTCTCTTGGTTTTTAGCTTTAAGTCTTTTTCTGAGAAAGCGTTCGGGTTCTTCTAGAGATTCTTTTATGTCTCTACTAGAACTGGAGCTCATGCACTACGTAGGAAATTCAAATGTGGCGTCTGGGTTCCAAGTCCTGCAATAAAAACAGAAAAGAACGTTGGTCAGAAGGTTCACCACGGCCCCGTGTTCAGTGAACACGGCCCGTGGTCGTAGATAAAGTGATTGTTTTCCGGATCCCTGTTACTGGGGAGTTGGACACGGCCCCGTGTTGCACCAACACGGCCCCGTGCTCAGCTCTCTGTAACTCGGAAAATAAAAACTGCCAGTAACAATGCTGGGCACGGCCCGTGTCCGATCAGGCACGGCCCGTGCTGAGCTCTGCAGAAGCTGAAAAAACTAAGAAAAAAATCCTAAAAAATAGAAAAATAAAAAAATTTGATTAGGCTGTTGATTCCTAACTTTCTTAAAATCCTTGTGTCCCCGGCAACGGCGCCAAAAACCTGATGTGCGTGAGTGTTATTAGTTTTTAATGTATATGTTAAGCCCTTTTTAACACTTTTTAGCCAAGTTTTAAATTTATAAAACACGATATTTACTAACACTAAACACACATATGGGCAAGTGCACCCATCGTGAGCGTAGTATAGAGTTGGTAAGATACCGAGGTCATCCAAGGACACAAGAGCTTTTAGTACCGGTTTATCCTCAACGTCTAATCAAATCAAAAGTTTAGAAAAATGTTTTAAACTAAGAAAATAAAAACTAACTAAAATGCTGAAAATAAAAATAAAAATAAAAACAGATAGACAAGATGAATCACTTGGCTCCGACTCGTGTTTAGAGTAACCTTTGATTATTTCCGCACTTTTGCACTTTGTTAAGATATTGTCTTAGTTATTGTAGTAGGCCCCTCTTTTGAAGGTGACGTTACCCTCAACCCAGTAGTTTGAGTCAGCAAGGAAACAATCCTAAAGGGTCGGATTATTGAAAGATAATTAATTAAGTTATTAATGCATAATGTGGTAGGCCCCTCTTTTGAAGGTGACGTTACCCTCGGCTAAGTAGTCTGATTCAGCAGGGATACTGTCCTAAGTAGCCAGGTTAAAGTATTAATAGTAGTTTAACTTATGAGGGGATCAAAGAGTTTGGACCCCCGCCATCCAATACCGTTAAGTATTGAAGGAGGTCCTACTAAATTTGACCCAGGTCCTTTGCTGGATCTATACACTGAACAATGGCAAGACTCTTACCAAACCGTTCCCTTAACCCCCGACCAGGTAGCCAACATACCTCCATATAGACCGTGGAGATATGAATGGTGAAAATCTGTATTAGTTGACCCCGTGTGCAGAAGCATATCTGTACTATCAAGATTTGCCTGGATTCTGCGAATCTTATAGTTGACCACGGCCCCGTGTCCGCTGAGCACGACCTCGTGGTGGGCGATGGAAGCTTCTACAACTTTGTCTTTTATGCTGACACTTGGGCACGCCCCCGTACTCATTGAGCACGGGGCGTGTTCAGCCTTCTGTTCTCTTGTTTTGCTTGGGAAGATGCTTTCGAGGAGGTCTGGCATGCCACGTTTGTTCCTTTTCTTGTATTTATGTTAGATTTAGCTGCCTTTTTGCTTCTTTTGTTAATTTGAGCTCATTTAATCCTGAAAATACAAAAGGAAGACAAAAGCACACTTTTTCCAACATTAGTACTAAAAAAGGGTTAGTTTTATGCCACAATTGATGTAATTTATATGTTTCATTTTGCACACATCACTGTCCGTTTGTCATTTGAATCTGTAAAAGCTCAGAATCGGTTAATAAGAAGATAATTAGAGGAAAACAAGCTGTGTTACGTCAAATTCACTGATTCTGCCTTTGTTTTTGATGTTGAACTCTTCATATTGACTCCTTAGGGTCACACGACGATCCAACAAGTGGTATCAGAGCTCAGGACGAGGAGTTCATACCAATTCAGCTTGATTACATCGGATTTTCTCACTTCTACTCTTTCTTTTCTGATTTGAACAAAATTTAACGGTTGAAATGGCTTAAAACTTTCACATATCAAGCGAAATATAGGTTTAACTAATCCTTGAAAGAATTGGACTAAAATTCGAACAAATTTTGGTAAAAACTGATAATTCCGCTTGAAAAACTGTTCGAACTTGCTGATGTCATACTAATTCCGCTTGAAATTTTCATTGTAATTCCACACGGAATTACACTTTGGTTCTAATTTCATTTGAAAAGTGTTGCTGATTTCACACGGAATCAATTTTCGTTTGAAGAGTTCAAACGGAATTACTAATTCCGCACCAAAATACATAATTTCGTTTCAATTGGCATAATTTCGTTTGAAATTAAGCTAATTTCGCGCGGAATTAGATTTCAGTTGGTAATTTCGTTTGAAACACCTATTTCCGTTTGAAAGGTAATTTCGTGTGAGAAGTAATATCGTTTGAGCTATTCCGCTTGAACTGATTCCGTTTGAAACTACTTTTCAAAATTTCAAAAAATTTTCTAAGTGTTTGTTGATTGTTTCAGGAACTTGAAAGATGGATGAGTTCATGAATCCGTTTAGTGATATTTTTGCTTTCACGGGAAACAACGGAGATGATACATCAAATAACACAAATGAAAACGTTTCAAATCCGAGTGTGAAGAAAACTCTTTCTGATACTTTGAGTGTGGAGAGTGCTTATGGGACGTACAACAAACCTCCCAAGCTGATGGCGATCGAAGATTACAATAAATGGGCTATAAAGTTTGAAGAATGGCTAAAAGCATTTGCATATCAAAGTTGGAAGATGTTGAAGAATGGTTTCATTATGGGAAGATCGGATTTTGAAAATTTGACAGAAAATGAGGAGATAGAGAGATATGTTGCTGAACAAAAGTGCCTTGCGTTAATTCATCAGTCTGTGAGAGACGACATAATAGCGTTGATTGAGTACACAAATGCGAAAGATATATGGGAGAAACTGAGAGTGAAATGTGTGGGTAGTGCTGAAATAGTTAAAAACAAAAAGAAATTGTTAAGAAAAGAATTTGATTTGTTTGGATGTTTAAAAAATGAATCTGTATCCAAGATGATTGAAAGATTTGGGCATTTGAAGATGGAGCTGGCAAGACATGGTATCATTTATTCTCGAGAAGAATTGGTTGACAAACTGTTTGACTCGCTGCCGAATGATCAAGACTGGAAATACTTTGCTTTGATGCTGAATAATACAATTGAGTTGGAGAAACTGATGGTTGATCTATTAATTGAAAGACTGAAGAGTCATGAGCTGGAGATCAAGAAATCAAACAAAGTCAACAACTCATCGTATCAGCAGAATGTTGAGTTGTATTATCGAAGTATGATCCTGAAGAATGTGTCTCCTAAGACAGCTTTCTCAGCTGAAGGTTCTAACATGACAAGTCAAGAAATTCCAAGCAGTGGTTATCATAGTGGTTCATCGTCAACTAATTCAAATCAATCTGTTCCAAAGAATCTGTTTCAATGTAATATTGCTGTGGATCTGAAGAATGCACAAAATTTCAGTGAAGAATCTGCAAAACAGCAAATGGTGTTTTTGGCGTCTGTGCTTGAATCATACGAGAGTCTTGTTGCAGGCAAGATTGGAAACACTAACCTCACCAAGGAGTATTATGATCAGATCGACCCAGAGGAGATGGAGTTAATCGATATCAGGTGGTGTATGGCTAGTGCAGTCCGACGAGCACAACGGTTCATGGAGATTACTGGTAGACATTCTATCGGAGGGCCGTCCACAAAACTTGGCTTTGACAAATCAAAAGTCACGTGCTTCAGGTGTAAACAAAAAGGACATTTCAAAAGAGAATGTCGTAACGCACCGGCTGATGATACTGCAAATCCATTTCGTGAAGATTACTACAAAAGAGCAATCAATCATCAGAACAAATCTGAACCTCCCAGAATGAAGCAGCTTGAAGATAACCCCAAAGAAAAATCAAGAGCTCTTGCTGTTATTCATGATGACGAGGGATATGATTGGAGTCAAGTGTTACCGGAAGAGGATGCAGTGGGCTATGCGTTTGTAGCAAAAGCTGTTCCTTTCAAAGATAGCAGACATGAAGAAGAGAAATACATCAACAGGAAGGCGAAAGCTGTAGACAGGATGATTAGAATGTCTCGTATATACAATGAGGTAAAGATGGCAAAAAGATGGGATGCTGATAGAGAATGTTACCTAGATCCAAATGGTAACATAGCTACTGATACAAAAACCGTTGATGTAGAAACTCTCACCAAACAAATTGCTGAAGAAGAAGAAGCCTTACAGAGAGAATGGTGGGGAGGAGGAGAAGCTAAAGAAAAAGAAAATGAAAAGGAGAAAGAGCAGCAGCCAAAGAAAATTGATGATGGGATTATTGACACGACACAAGAGTTTACTGCAGAAAATTTGAAGAAGATGGCTGACAAATTGTTTGCTGCGAAAGAGCTAGAGGTAGTTTCTGGTTCTAGCACTGAGTCTAAAAGCAAGGTCAGTCAGAGTGTTGCAAACAACGAGTCAGGTAAGAAAGATAAAACTGAGAGCGACTGCAAAAATTGCATGAAAGACTGCAAGGTTTGTAGTACAATTGCTTACCACAAAGATAAAAAGATCGAAGAACTGACAAAAAGAGTCAGAGACGTTGAAGATCAGATCTTAAACCGTGACAAAATGTTAAAAGCTTCAAATGATCGAGTAAAAGAGTTAACTGATAAAATTGAAAATGATAAAATTGAAGTAGAGAGAATTAGGAAAGAAAACGAAAAGCTAATTCTTGAAAATCGTCAGGTTTTAGAAAAGTTTGAAAAGCTAAAACGAACGGTTAAAGATTCTGATGAGAGAAATGGTAAGACAAGCACAGAAAATGTTCAATTGACAGGTGTGCTTAGGGTTAAAGAAGAGCTAATCAACCAGCAACTGGATGAGATTGCTAAGTTGAAGCTTCAGTTTCAAGAAGCTAAAATTGAAAATGAACGCATCCAGTTGAAACTGAACAGTTACAGCTCTGCAAGCTTTGTTTTACAACATATCGTTCCTAAACCAATTGGAAAGAACAAAGCAGGCGAAGATGTATACTTTGATGGAACTGGGGTTGGATTTCATCAAGTTCAACCACCAGTCTTAAACAATTTTTCAAAGAAAAAATCAGGGTTGGTTAATGATGAAGAGGAAAGTGAAGTTAAACTTCCAGACACAATTGATGTCACATTCACTTCATCATCTGATGAAGATAGTGTCCAGTCTGAAATTGTTAAAAGTATGGCTGAAAATGTATTAAAATCTGATAGTGACACTACTGAGGATGATGAATGCTTTTTGGATAAATACATTCCAAAATCAAAATCCAAAAACAACTTAAGTGAAGAACCACATCTTGTGATGTACAAGATGGCAGGATCGGATAAGTTGTATTCGGATCGTGATTTTCTTTTAGAGAATGTGAATGTTGGAAAATTGAGGAATGTGTTCAAATTGATAGAGATTGATGTGTCTGAAATTGAAGGTTTGAGAAATGCGAAAAGGCAAATGAACTTCGAAAAAGATAAAGCTTACTACAAGAAACCTGTTGTTCCACCGTTTTTTTATAACAACAATCAAAACAAATGGTCGGGTGGATATCAGGGTGGTAAGAATTATCAGAAAAATAATGTTCAAAACAGAAGGTTTGCTGAGAAAAAGGTGTTTGTGAAAAGTTCAAGTTCGAGTTCACTTTCTGATGAAGAATCTAAAATCTTTTCAAAATCAAACAAAGAGTTCTTTGAGAAGAAGGCCTCACAGCCTCAGTCTGAAGGCACAAGTAGGGTAGTTGACACCCGAACATGCTTCAAATGCAATCAAGTTGGACATATTGCACGAAAGTGTACCAACTTGAAGCCTAAGTCTGAAGTTGTTGAGATTCAGAAAAGGAAAACTGATGCAAAAGGAAAAGCTCCAATGGTTGTTAAGCAAAAGGTTTTGAAAAATGAAAACATCAAAGTCAAAACTGAACCTGTTAAAAATGTGGTAACTAAAAATGACAAGTTTTATAAACGGGTTGCTTCGTCTCAACAAACATGGAAGCCAAAAGTTGTTGAAAAGAATTCAAGTTTCACAAAGCCAAAGGTTTCTGAGAAAGAAAAACAATCGTCTTCTACCATTCCGGTAAAGATGAATGTTCCTGTGGATTATTATGAGAAACTTGAACCACAAGAGGCTACTACTTCTGAGAAGAAGTATGTACCAAAGAAAGATCAATCATCTGGTAAACCTCTAATAAATGATTTCTTTTTATATAAAGAGGTTGAGATTGGATCTGAGGAGAGCTTAAAGATGAATGACAAGAATTTTCCGCCACTTTACACTGCTAAAACTCACATCAAAGTCAACCTACCTGAGTCGAAAGAGGCTTGGGTAGCATCAAAATCTAACTAAAGTGTTTTTGAAATGTGCAGGAGCTTCCAAGATCCGTTTCACGTTGGATTATGGATAGTGGAGCTTCTCGGCATATGACGGGGAAGAAGACCCTACTGTATGATGTTCGTGGTTTTAATGGAGGTTACGTAGGGTTTGCGGGAAATCAAGGTGGTCGAATAGTTGGTCAAGGAACTCTATCTAATGGCATTGTTACGTTTGAAAGAGTTAACTACATCGCCGAGCTTGAAAACAATCTTCTGAGTATTTCTCAGATTTGTGATCGTATGTATACAACGCACTTTACAGACAAAGAGTGTTTGATTTTGAAACCAGGATTTGTTGTTCCCGAAGAATGGGTTATCATGAGAGCGCCTAGAGTGAACGATCTGTATGTGTTGGACATGAGTGTAGCAACTACTACCACGGGTCAAGCACATTGTTTTATGTCAAGAGCAACAGAAAAAGAGTCACAGTTATGGCATCGAAAGATGGGTCATATTCATCTGAGGAAAATGAATCACCTGGTGCATAACGACTTAGTTACTGGTGTTCATGTGAAAGGTTTTCATCTTGAGGGGGAGTGCATTAGCTGCATCAAAGACAAGCAAAAGAAGAAATCACATCCTCAAAAGAAAGTCAATTCTGTCTCAAGACCGTTAGAGAGACTCTATATGGATCTGTTTGGTCCAGTAAACGTCAAAAGTATTACTGGGGATCTCAATTGTCTAGTAGTAACAGATGATTACTCAAGATTTTCATGGTATCATTTCTGAAGACAAAGGATGAGACATTTGATAGCTTGATGCCGTTGTTCAGAAAAATTGAAAACTTGTACCAAACCCGAATCAGAAGAATCAGGAGTGATAAAGGTACAGAGTTCAAGAACAACAAGATGGAAGAATATTGTGATGAGAGAGGTATACTGCAAGAATTTAGTGCTCCTTATACTCCGCAACAGAATTGGGTTGCTGAACGAAAGAACAGGACGCTAATTGAAACGACTAGGACGATGCTTACTGATTCAAAGCTACATGTTAACTTCTGGGCAGAAGCAGTGTCAGCCGCTTGCTATACACTCAACCGGGTTCTCACAGTAAAGAAATTCAACAAGACGTGTTTTTAGTTGATCAATAACCGCAAACCGAACCTGAAGTATTTAGAACCGTTTGGGTCTCCCTGCACAGTTCTAGAGCCTTTTGGAAAGTTTGGTGCAAAGGGCATTGAAGGAATTTTTATGGGTTACTCAAGTCCATTGAAACGAGTCTTTGTTCCAAGTCTGAAGCGGATTATTGAAGCACACAAAGTGTCAAGGTTATACTATGCCACCGCAGAACCCAGGCGACTCATGGCGTTTTCACTATGATACTTTGTGGGATTCGTTTGACATGGAAGAAGAAGAACCAGAGTTCTTTGATGAGTTGGATATTCTAAGAGAGTATGAGTCATCACAAGAAAGGTTTCCAGCTGAGTATACTACAAGTCGACGGCAAACTTCAAATGATGATGAAGCCGGTCCAAGTAATGCTGAAGAACATGATGATGTTCAACAATCTTCGGAACAAGAACAAGCTCCTGACAATCAGACGGAAGTCAATGATAATCAAGAATCTGATGATAGACCAGTATTTGATCGTGGTGATTCAGATTCTGAGGGGGAGCAAATTCAGATTTCAAGTCAAACTATTCTAGTCAGTGAACAAGGTGCAAATCAGAATGTCACAAATTTGGAAGGCGAGGTAGATGTTCCAGGCGAGGTGATGCCGAGAACTCTTTCGTATCATCCAGAAGAGCTGATTATTGGAGAATTACAATCAGGCGTTCGCACTAGACGTCAAATTGACCAAGGCCTTACTTGTTTTTATTCTACAGTTGCTTCGTTACAAACTGAGTTTTCACTTAGTTGTTTTATTTTGCAGATCGAACCGTGAACATACAAAGAGGCATTAACTGAAGATTCTTGGGTCAATGCTATGCAAGAAGAGTTGAGTCAATTTGAGAAGTTAGAAGTGTGGAAGTTAGTAGACTTGCCTGATGGTCAAAGGAAGATAAACACCAAGTGGGTGTTCAAGTGCAAGAGAGACGATCGAGGGGTTATTATTTGTAACAAAGCTCGACTCGTAGTCCAGGGTTTCAGTCAGCAGGAGGGTATAGATTTCACTGAAGTATATGCTCCGGTTGCTAGACTAGAAGCGATCAGAATCTTCCTAGCATTTGCATCTTGGAAAAATTTTAAGGTTTATCAATTAGATGTTAAATCGGCGTTTCTCTATGGGAAGGTAAAAGAGGAGGTATATGTCGGACAGCCACCGGGCTTCACCGATCCAATCCACAAAGACAAGGTTTATTTGCTGGATAAAGCGCTGTATGGTTTACACCAGGCCCCGAGAGCTTGGTACGAGACTTTGTCTCAACACCTGCTAGCCAACAGTTTCATCCGTGGAAAAGTGGATGCCACTCTCTTCACCAAAGAGGTCGACGGACATCTTCTGATAGTTCAAATATACGTGGACGACATCATATTTGGGTCAACAAATGAAAATTTGTTCAAAGATTTCGAAAGAGTTATGAAGCAAAAATTTGAAATGCCATCGATGGGTGAGATGAAATTCTTCTTAGGACTTCAAGTTGATCAACTGCCTAAGGGAATTTTCATACATCAAACGAAGTACGTTCATGATATCTTAGAGAAATTTGGGATGTCAAGTTCTACTCCAGCTTCCACCCCATTAGCGACGAACCATGGGATAAACCCTGATCTCACCGGAGAGAAGGTAGATGAAACATTGTATCGTTCCATGATCGGATCGCTGATGTACTTGACTGCTTCAAGACCCGATATTATGTATCCAACCTGCCTCGCAACAAGATTTCAGTCTAACCTAAGAGCTTCGCATATGGTGATTGTGAAACAGATATTATGCTACCTGAAAGGAACTCCATCATTGGGGTTGTGGTATCCAAAAGAAGGCGATTTCACGCTCGAAGGGTATTCCGATTCCGATTTCGGATGCTGCAAAGTTAACGCTAAATCAACAACAGCGGGGTGCCAGTTTTTCGGATCACGATTGGTCACCTGGCAATGCAAGAAGCAGACCTCTGTGGCTTTATCCACATGTGAAGCTGAATATGTATCTGCTAGCAGTTGCTGTTCTCAGATCTTGTGGATCCAGCAACAGATGCGCGACTACGGTTTGCAATTTCTTAATACCCCTATCTTTGTTGATAATGAGGCAGCGATTAACATTACTAACAATCCTGTTCATCACGCTAAAACGAAACACATTGAAATTCGTCATCACTTCATCCGAGATTGTTTCGAGAAGAAGTTGATACGAATTGAGAAAATCCACACTGACGAACAAAAAGCTGATTTACATACCAAAGCGTTTGATTAAACTCGTTTTCAATACATGTTAAAATTGAACGGTATGAAGCTTTTATCGGTGTTGGAGGAGATTCTTGGCGTTGATGAAGGTACCACTGTAGATGATGATGTTGAGAAGCAATCTGCAATGGTTTGTCGATTTTTTACTTGTTTTGGTATTTAGGGGGAGTATAGGGTAATATTTTCAGAAAATACAAAAACAATAAAAAATTTCAAAAATGCAAAAACATGAGATATTTTAAAATACAAAAACAATAGAAAACCAGAAAAGAGCTTGTGTAAAAAGGGAAAATGATAGTACATTGGCTTGACAGTTACGGTATGCTAAAGAATTGAAAAGTTTAAAAGTGATTAAATAGTCTCGCTAATGATGTGCCGATAGGTTTTTACACATTTAGTAGGTTTGTTCGGGATATAAACCTAAATCCTTACTTTCTTATTTCGTGGGGAACACTACTTGGATATATAGGTAACCCCTGAAATCTTGTTTGAAGGATCCCTCTTTCTGAGATACTAGGTCTTTATACTCAGTGATATCTGGGGTATTATCCCGGGACTTCTGATTTTGCGAAAGCAATGGCCTAGTCCACGTATAATACTTTACGCTTGCTTGAAACATAGCACTGCCCTCAGCATAAAAAATGATGAAACATTGAAAAATGCTAATCATGTGCTGTTGTAAAAAATATCCTCTAAAGGGGACACACCAAAAGTCGAAGTCGTCATCTCTCTGCTGAACGGAAGTTCTGACCTGAGCTCTCACGGTCCTCACAATTTAACCCTTTACAGATATCATCTGTGGTATACTCACCTGTAAGACTGAATATTGGGATTTGGATACGGGAGTATATTCAAGAGGTGGGACACATGAATGAGTTTAAGTTCTTAATACACCTAATTCGTATCCTGGACAGATTGAAATTTGTGTGAGAATTTAAGTGGATCAGTATATCGACAATCTAAGTGAATTGTTTAATTCTGAGTATGTAATTAAAGCTTAACGGTACTTGTGACTTGTCGAATAGCTGATATGATTCCCTAACACGCTCACCAAAAATATGTTTGTAAATAGTTTACATTTACTGCATTTTATTTCTGCAATTCATTTCTAGTTTAGAAACTTTATTAAAAATCCAAAAAGATTTTACATTTCTGCTTTATTTTCCGACAAACCAAAGTGGAAAGTTGATCTTCAGATTCGAAAATTTGAAGTAGTTGCAGGAAGTTTCTGAGCTGGAAGATGAGTTGTGAGCTAATCTTGTTAAACCTGAAAAATTGGAAAGTCAAAACAAGTTCATTGATTTGAAACTTGTAAATTTCAGAAATTGTTTGATCTAGTTTGTACAAAATGTCAGTGTGATTTGTCTCAGATCAACCAAGGTCATTAAGTTGGACTTGGTAGATAAATTGAGTAATCAGGGTCATTAATTTGGACTTGAATACTTAAGTGGATTTCTAAAATTGATGAATAATAAAAGATGTTTAAATGAGAATAGATTATAATGTTATATGTTTGAGAAACAGGAAATAGGAGTCAAGATCCCCATGGTAAAGAAAATGTTAAAGTTTGAATCAGAATTCAAGTCCCAGCTTATCGAGAGGGAGAGTCTTCGAAAGGGGGAGTCAAAATTCTGGATCAACATTCAAAGGGGAGTTTGAAGATAAAAGAATTGAAGGATGCTTTACAATGTCAAGACAATTTAGGGCAGAGAACGATAAATCACGACTAAAGACTGAAGACTGCATGCTAAAGACTTCGTCAACATCCAAGGGGGAGTCTGTTGGTGCATTGATGTCTGTTAACTTCGTCTTTATTGAGTCTTGTATTGTATTAGATAGATCAGGGCATGAAAATCGAGAAAACAGTATTGGAGGGTAATTCCGCTTGAAATGGACATATATCATTTCAAACGGAATTAAGGTTTCATGCGAGATTAGGTAATTCCGCACGGAATTAACTAATTCCGTTTGAACTCGTAATTCCGCGTGAGACAGTTTCAAGCGGAATTAAACGCCTATATATACCTGATCTTGATGTTTCATTTGAAACGGAATTAGAACATAGATTCAGAGCCGAGGTGCTGTCCGTTTGTCATTTGAATCTGTAAAAGCTCAGAATCGGTTAATAAGAAGATAATTAGAGGAAAACAAGCTATGTTACGTCAAATTCACTGCTTGGGCCTTTGTTTTTGATGTTGAACTCTTCATATTGACTCGTTAGGGTCACACGACGATCCAACAGAAGATAGTGTTCAGTCTGAAGTCGTAAAAAATGTGGTTGAAAATGTTTTAAAATCAGACAGTGATTCAACCGAAGATGAAGAATGTTTTCTGAACAACTACATTCCGAAATCAAAATCCCAAAACAACTCAAGTGACGAACCTACTCTTGTCATGTATAAAATGTCTGGTTCTAATAAGTTGTATTCGGATCTTGAATTTCCACTTGAAAATGTGAATGTTGACAAGTTGAAGAAAGTTTTCAAATTGGTTGAAATCGATGTTTCTGAGATTGAGGGATTGAAAAGTTCCAAAAGGCAATTGAACTTTGAAAAAGATAAATCTTACTATAAAAAACCTGGTGTATCACCACATTTTAACAATAACAATCAAAATAGATGGTCGGGTGGTTATCAGGGTGGTAAGAACAATCAAAAGAGGAACTTTCAAAACAAAAAGTTTGTCGAAAAGAAAATATTTGTGAAAAGCTCAAGTTCACAGTCCGAACAAGAATCAGAAATTTTTAAAAGACAAATGAAGAATTCTTTGAAAAGAAGGCCTCACAACCTCAGACTGAAGGCAGAAGTCGGGAAGTTGACACCCGCACATGCTTCAAATGCAATGAAGTTGGACACATTGCTCGAAAGTGCACCAACTCGAAGCCTAAGTCTGTGGTTGTCGAGAGTGCAAGAAAGAAGAATGATGTCAAAAGCAAAGCTCCAATGTTTGTTGAGAAAAAGATTTTGAAAAATGAAAACATCAAAGTCAAAACTGAACCTGTAAAAGAATCGGTAAAAAAACTGATAAATTTTACAAACAGGTCGCTTCATCACAACAAACTTGGAAGCCAAAATCTGCACTAAGACATCAAGTGTTCCAAAACCAAAGGTTTCTGATTCTGCAAAACAATCATCTTCACTAACAAGATGAATGTACCTTTGGACTTTTATGAAAAACTTGAGAAACAAACTTCTACTGACAAGAATTTCCCACCTTTGTACACCAAGACAACACGCTTTAACGTCAAGCTACCCGAGTCGAAGGAGGCTTGGGTTGCTTCAAAATCTAACTGAATGATTTGAAATGTGCAGGAGCTCCCGAGATCTATCTCACGGTGGATTATGGATAGTGGAGCATCCAGGCACATGACAGGGAGAAAAGCCCTTCTTTACGATGTTAGAGGGTTTAACGGTGGATACGTCGGTTTTGCTGGTAATCAAGGAGGATGGAACATTATCAAATGGTGTTATCACGTTTGAAAGAGTCAATTACATAGCCGAGCTAGAGAACAATCTTCTTAGCATTTCTCAAATCTGTGACCGAATGTATTCGACACATTTCACTGATAAAGAATGTCTGATCTTGAAGCCGGGGTTTGTCATCCCCGAGGATTGGATCATCATGAGAGCACCACAAGTTAATGATCTGTACGTGTTGGATATGAGCGTTTCTACGACTACCACGGGTCAAACTCATTGCTTCATGTCAAGAGCTACTCAAAAGGAGTCAGAGTTGTGGCACCGAAAGATGGGCCACATTCACCTACGTAAGATGAACTACCTGGTGCATAATGACTTAGTGAAAGGTGTTCACTTGAAGAGTTTTCATCTTGAGGGGGAGTGTATCAGTTGTATAAAAGGGAAGCAACGGAAGAAATCCCATCCTGGCAAAAAGATGAACGTTGTCTCGAAGCCGCTGGAGAGACTTCACATGGATCTCTTTGGTCTTGTGAATGTCAAAAGTATTACTGGTGATCTTTATTGCCTCGTAGTCACTGATGACTATTCGATATTCTCGTGGGTGACGTTCCTGAAGACAAAAGACACATTTGAGATTTTGCTGAGGTTATTCAGGAAAATAGAGAATTTGTACCGAGTACGAATTCGAAGACGAAGAAGCGACAACGGTACGGAATTCAAGAACAATAGAATGGAGGAATTCTGTGATAGAAGAGGTATACTGCAAGAATTCAGCGCACCATATACTCCGCAACAGAATGGAGTCGCAGAAAGAAAGAACAGAACGCTGATTGAAACGGCGAGAACGATGCTTGCTGATTCCAAGTTACCAATAAATTTCTGGGCAGAAGCATTATCAGCCGCTTGCTATACACTCAATAGGGTACTTACTGTGAAGAAGCATAACAAGACATGTTTCGAGTTGATCAACAACCGCAAGCCTAATCTCGAGTATTTAGAGCCGTTCGGGTCTCCCTGCACTGTTCTAGATCCTGATGGCAAATTTGGTTCAAAGAACATAGAAGGTATCTTTGTGGGGTATGCCAGTCCACTAAGAAGAGTCTTTGTTCCAAGTCTGAAGCGGATCATTAAAGCACAGCATGTTGAATGTCAAGGCTATACTATGCCTCCACAGAAGCCCGCAGACTTATGGCGATTCTGTAGGATCGTATACGGACCTGAATGAGTCTTTCAGAGGAGTGTTAATCAGTTTCAGGTGCGGAAAACAAGAAACTGACTTCGAAACAACAAGCAATTCACTTTTTAACACCTTTTGTATTGATATCTAACAGATTACATGCAAACGTCACACCGGCAGCACCTCGGTATAGAAATCAAGAACATTACTAATGATTTCGCTCCTGCTAACCTATATATAGTGTTCTAATTCCGCCCGAAATGACACGGTGACAATAAGAGCGAAATCAGAACATTAGATTCCGGGCGGAATCACCTTCACATGAAGGTTGGAGCGAAATCAGAACTAATTTACAATTCTATTCAAACATGCAAACTATTTTGTCTTCTTATGAACATTCTATTCGGATTCATGTGCTGATGTAGGAATGATGATGTCACATACATGATGTCATCATCAAGAATGATGACATCACTCTTGTTCAGATCTGCAACGAACCTGAGACTCGATATAAGACGAAGACGACAGATGAATGCACCAACAGACTCCCCCTCAGATGTTGACGTGTCTTACGTGTCGAGTCTTCAACGTCTTCAGTCTTTATCAGTCTGAATACTCTCTGAAATATCTCACAGTATAAGCATCCTCAAACTTTATCTCCTTCTCATCTTCAGCATTAACAGACTCCCCACGAACAATCTCTACTCGGATGTCTTCAGACTCCCCCTTTCGAAATGCTGGGATCGCAGTCTGGCATGTTGAAATCACATAGACCTCAGGTATCGGAACCTGTCTCTCTATCATCAGGTTCAAGATCGAAACCTGGCTACATCTGCACATTCTTAACCCAGAAGTAAATTTCACAAATTTAACATTTCAACAAATTTACTATCTTCTAACCACTCGAACACACAATCTCAAAATGATTTAATCATTAGTAATATCTGATGAACCACTTAAATGAATATCAATTTTCATTTCAAACATCTTCAAACAAACTTTCTTTCCCAAACCTGTTCTTCATGTTCAGCACTTGGAATTTTTGAAAATCAGCTTCTCCAACATCAGTTGTCGAAAATATTTTTGGATTTTTCAAAAAAAATATGCTAAAACACACTGAAAATCTTTTTGGATTTTTGAATATAAAGAAATACAGTAAAGAAATATTTACATACAATATTTTTGTGAGTTTGTGTAAGAGGATCATATCAGTTTATGAGACAAATCACCAACACCATTAAGCTTTAAACATTTTTAGCTCTAAACGATTCACGTTGATTGACGATATTGTTATCCACTTAAACTCAATCTAAAAACTTTCGAGATGCTTACCGATACGTTAAGGTATATTAATTTTGCACTAAGTTCTTATGGACCCCATGATCTCAGCATATCCCCTCATCATGCAATACACTAACTCGAGTAATACTTTTAAACTTTTATCAACTGTGATTTGTGCGAAAACAAAGCAGAATGTTTAAACATTAACAATCAGGTCGATACTTCCGTATACGCAGAGAAAGTCCAATGTTTAAACAAAATAAGAAAATAAAAATAAGTTGAAGTTGTTTAGGATTTAACCACCAGGTCGATACTCCCGTATACGCAGAGGTGATCCAAAGCTTAAACGAAACACCAAAGAAAATAAAGCAGAACGTTTAGGCAATAACATCCAGGTCGATACTCACGTATACGCAGAGGATGTCCAATGCTTAAACAAAATAAAGAAATAAAACAAGTTTAAATCTTTGCAAAATAAAATGCACAAACACAGTGATTTTTCAGCAAAGTTGTGAAAATTCACAGACTTAACCAGTTTTATGTCTTTCGACAATCAGCGATTACTGAGTAGGCACACAATCAAGAAGGACAAAACTAAGTACTATGCTTTCGACCATGTTTCCCACTAGAACTAGGCTTTTTGATTTAGATTTGTATTGTTATCGCAAATCTACTAGTCTAGCTGAGCCTATCGTCACATCTTTAGTGAGAACGTTTATCACATTTTATCTTTCCATTTCTTTAGCATGCTGTGACAGTCCACTGATGTACTATCATTTCCTCTTTTTTTCAACAAAACTCATTTTTGATTTTTAATGTTTTTGCCTTTTTCAAATTTTCTAATGTTTTTGGATTTTCTGAAATTTCTACTCCCCCTAAAATGCAAACACATTTTAGGAAATTTGAAAAACAAACTATACAGTAAAGTGACAACCGATATCGAATCACTTCAATTCGCCATCCACTTGGCATAAACAATCAGAACTCCCCCTTACACAAAACTATTTTCTCATTATGATTTCAAAACACTTAAGTTTGTTTTAACCAAAATGATTTTTCCGGAAAATAAGTTTTGTTAAATTTACCACTTGTAAAATTAGGGGTTCATCATATCGTTCCTCAATCATTTGTAGAAAATCAAGTATAACTTAATGTCCCTGATTTACCACTTGTAAGTCGAAAACCTTCTTCAACCACTACTCACCAACTATAACCTCATGTGAATCAAAATATAACAATATAAAGATATCACCTGTATATTTACCAATCAAACATATCAAGAATGATGCCGATTCCTGCTCCACTCATACCAACCTGGGAGCTTCGGTAAGTCAGATTTTTCAAGTAAAGAACACAGACACCCAAGCTTGACCAACTTTGGGTGTAACCTTCTCAACTTCACTAGGGGTTGGGCTGTAAGTAGCCTTCTTTGATTCATAAAATTCTTTTACCCCTTTTACCTTCCTATTGACCATTTTCTCAAAAATATTTTTCACATTTCCATTAAAAGCTTTCTCAACATTAAATTCATTCTTTTCAGAATAAAATTGGTTTGAGATTTCAACTTTTCCAAACTTTGATTTAAAATTCTTAGCACTCAATGGTGGAAAATGAACATCATCCAATTGAGGCACTGAGTTTTCTGCTTTAATCTCAACCTGTGGCTCATCTGACTTTGTGGAGTTAGATTCATCGCCAGATTTTACATCTGATTTCTTAACAACCCAAGCTTGGTTGTCAAGATTTCCCCTTTTCTTGTAAAACCTTTTCGAACACTCACCAACTTCATATGTAGAGTTTTTAAACACTTTAAATTTTTCTGTTGGTGGTTCACTTTTATCAACAATAACTTCTTTCAGTTTTCCAGAAACTTCCTGTTTTGTATTGGTCGCTTTTGGGCAGTTCCATGCAATGTGACCAACTTCATTACATCTAAAACAGGTTCTGGTTTCTTTCTTCTGATAAGTTCCAATCTTCTTTTCAGCAAAAAATTCTTGATTTGTTTGTCTCCAAAATGAGCTATTCTTTTCTTCTTCTTCAGCAGACGGACCTGAAACAAATTTTGTATTTTTAGAAATTTTTTCATTTTTATAATTTTCTGGTAGTATAAAACCTAAACCTTTCCTTTTGAAATTACCCTTACGGTTTGGTTCCTTTTGACAACCAGAACCGGAACCATAATTCTTTTTCTTGTTTAAACGCTGTTGAACTCTTGAAGTGTATTTCTTAGGTTTTCCAGTAAGATTTAAATCTTTTATTTCAGAAATATTAATTTCTGTCATTTTGAAAACCTTTTTGATCATGTCAAACCGAACTCTTCTTATTGGAAATTCTTTATCAAAATATAATTTGTCAGAATCATTCAAAGTATATGCAACTTCAAATGTTTCGTCATTCAAATTAGATTTTGACAACAAAAATTCTTTACTATACACCCGTTTTCCCGACGACTTTGAACTCTTGACAGACGAACTCGAACTCCTGGACTCAGACATTGACTCGGACTCCTCATCCTTATCTAAAACCTGATCGACCATTCTTTTTATTAATTCGGACTCATGATCTGTGTCGGACGCTGTGAACGTGACGTCAATGTTGTCTGGTAATACATCGGTTAACTCGGACTCTAACTTTAGATTAACTGCCTTTTGGACTTGTTCCACATTCGGTTTTCTAGGCGAATACCCTTCCCAAATTGGAGGCGGACACTTGTTATAACATACACTCTGTTTCTTACCAGTATCTGTTTTCTTCTTTGACTTCTTATCTTCGTCTTTAAACGCCTCAAAACCTGCAACAGTAGGATAAATTCTATCAATTATGTAATCACAACTTGTATAACTTCGCAGCAATCGTCTGATTCTTTCATTCTCGGCTGCTTCACTATCCAACTCTTTCTTCCATTTCGCACATTCTTCAATGTAAAAATTTATCTCTTTCAGCTTCGACATCATTGTTGCATTCAACATCTTCAAAGCTTTCTCTCTTTCAGAGTTAGTCTTTTCCAGACTATTCACAGTTCTGTTCAAAACATCGTAGGATTCTTTCAAATTCTTCACATCAAACAACAACTTTTCTTTCAACTTTTCTAACTCACTAAACCTCTCATCTTTTTTTATACATTGTTTACATGACTCTAAACAAGTAAGACAAGGTTTTGTGACTTCAACTATCTTTTCTATCTCCACCATCTTTTCAACTTCAACTATCTTTTCCACTTCCACTATTTTCTCAATCACTTTGACTTCCTTCAATTCTTTTGCAGCTTTTCTCTCTTTGAGTTTCTTCAATTTATCTGCAAAATAAAATTCAAAAATGTCAGAAGATAAATGAGATTTTCCAATGTTTATCTGTTCAACTTCTTCATCATCATCACTAATATCTGTTGAACTATTTTTAGAAGAAACAGATTCTTCATCTTCACTTTTCTCATCATCAGATAATACAGCCATCCATTCCTTTATCAACTCTGGCTTTTGCACAATCTGAGCAATAAAACCTTTAACACTAGGATCAGCTGGAATGTACTTGTCCCAATTAAAACCTTCAGCCACTTTCTGATCATCTTGATCAATAATGCCATAGTAAGCCTTCTTGTTTGCATCTTCGATCATTTTCCCATGTGCTGTTTGTGAATCTTTTTGTTGTGTGGTAGATGAGTGATTTGTTGATATATGGACTTCTTATAATAATCATCTTTTCCAAAAGGATCCTTTACTCCTCTTGGTTCCTGATTCTTACACTCTCTTTTGAAATGACCTTTTTCCCTGTATTTAAAACACGTAACTTTAAATTTATCAAAACCTAAAGATGAAAGAAGAGCATCCAAAAAATCATTTCATCCTGTAATCATTTTAAACTTTTCAGCTCTTCTTAGAACACTTGCTAAAGACCATTTGATATCCATAAGCTCCAACTCTTCTGCATCAACCTGATCGTAATCTTCCTTTGTTAACATCGGATTACCAATCTTTCCAGCAATCAATCCTTCATAAGATTCCAACTCTTCATAAGAGCTCGACCCATCGGCGTTGTCGCATGTTTAACTCCTTTTGCTTGAAGATATGCTCGAGACTCCTGTGATCGGTGTAAATGGTGTACTTGGTACCGTACAGGTAATGTCTCCATATCTTAAGTGCGAAAACAACTGCTCCCAGCTCCAAGTCATGCGTAGTGTAGTTCCTTTCGTGAACTTTAAGTTGGCGTGATGCGTAGGCAATGACCTTGTCACGTTGCATCAATACGCAACCAAGTCCTTGGATGGAAGCGTCGCAATAAACCACAAAATCATCTGCGCCTTCAGGAAATGAGAGGATAGGTGCGCTACAAAATCTATCTTTTAAGTGCTGAAATGCGGATTCCTGTGCATCACCCCAATGATAGGTGACACCCTTCTGAGTCAGTGAAGTGAGAGGTTGCGCAATCTTCGAGAAATCCTTGATGAACCTTCTGTAATATCCTGCCAATCCCAAGAATTGGCGGATTTCAGTTGGTGTACGAGGTGCAGGCCACTTCTTGATCGAGTCAACCTTGGATACAACTGCTCTGTTCGAAGAAGTTCCCAAATAAGCCTCAGGTGTTGCTCTTGTTCTTCCTGACTCTTTGAATAGATCAGGATATCGTCGATGAAAACTATAACAAACTTATCCAGGTAGGGTTTGCACAATCGGTTCATGAGGTCCATGAAGACTGCAGGTGCATTCGTCAATCCAAAAGGCATAACCAGAAACTCATAATGCCCATACCGGGTCCTGAATGTTGTTTTAGAGAAATCCTCATCTTGGACTCTCAGTTGATGGTATCCCGATCTCAAATCAATTTTAGAGTAGAAGCTCGACCCTTGTAGCTGGTCGAATAGGTCATCAATACGTGGGAGAGGATAACGATTCTTCACGGTTACCTTGTTATGTTCGCGATAGTCAATACACATTCTAAAAGTACCGTCTTTCTTCTTCACAAACAAAACTGGAGCTCCCCAGGGCGAAGAGCTAGGGCGTATGAAACCCTTTTCCAAGAGTTCTTGTAATTGCGTGGACAGTTCTTCAAGTTATGACGGAGCTAGTCGATAAGGTGCACAAGCTATTGGTGCTTTTCCAGGAGCTAGCTCGATTTGAAACTCGACTTGTCGATGAGGTGGAAGACCAGGTAATTCCTCAGGAAAATCGCACACAATAAGAATGTCTTCAATTCTCTTCTCTTCCGTTGATGTGTCAGTAACGAGTGCTAGAATGGCAGTGTGGCCCTTTCGTAAACACTTCTGGGCCTTAAGGAAAGAGATAATGCCTACGACCGCACCACTCTTGTCGCCATGAATCACAAGGGGTTCTTTACCAGAACGAGGAATGCGGACAATCTTCTTGTTGCAAAGAATTTCCGCTTGTTGATGAGATAACCAATCCATCCTAATGACAACGTCGAAACTACCCAGAACGATAGGAATAAGATCGATAGAGAAGGTCTGACTAGCTAAGACGAGGTTGCAACCTTTAACTATGTGTGTGGCTTCAAGACTTTTACCGATTGCTAGTTCTACCGTGTGTTTGGTGTTTAGAAGTGCTGGAGTGCGCTTAAGCATTTGGCTAACTTTTAAGGACACATAACTAGTATCAGCACCCGAATCAAATAAAACAGTAACAAAGAAGTCGTCCAGCAGAAACTTACCCATCACAACGTTGGGATCGTTCCTCGCGTCACCCTGACCCAGCACGAACACACGTCCCCTGGCACCATTGCCATTATTGTTACCCCCGTTATTGCCTCCATTGTTGCCTCCATTGTTGTTCCCGTTTCCTTGGTTGTTGTTGTTCTGATTCTGGTTCAGCTGAGGACAGTTCCTCTTAAAGTGGCCTTTGGCGCCACACTGAAAGCATCCTTTATTGCCCTGCTATTGCTGCTGCTGGTGGTTCTGTGGAGCTTGTTGTTGTTGTTGGCGATTCTGATTTGCTGGTCGTGCGCCCCTGCAATCCTTTGCTTCATGGCCAAACTTGTTACACCTCAGACAACGACCCTTGTGGCACTGCCCGCTATGATGCTTGTTACACCGGTTGCACTTGGGGTGGTTCCCTCGGTATCCACTCTGTCCTTGATTACCAGAAGATTGCTGACCAGGACTCTGGTAGTCATCAGTCTTTCGCTGCTGAGACTGAACTGAAGTAGAACCCTTGCCCGAATTTCCATCCCATTTGCGCTTGTTATCACTGGGAGCATCAGTAGTAGTAGCGCTAATACGCTTGGGTAGCTTGTTCTGCTCAACTGCCTGATCAGGGAGACGATGAGCCAACTTGATGATTTGCTGAATGGTGCCAAGATTAGCTGAGGTCACGTGGCTTTGAATTTCTGGCACCAAACCCTTATGGTACAGCTCGATACGCTTGATAGGAGGATCCACCATAGTGGGACATAGGATAGCTAATTTGTTCGACCTCTTTGTGTATGCCTCGATTTCAGACCCCGTCATCTTCAGATTGAAAAATTCTACCTCTAGCTTGTGGATGTCGTCACGACTACAGTACTCTTCTTTGATCAGTTCTTTGAAACCGTTCCATGGGGTGGCATTAGCAACCGCCAGCCCTAGCAGTTGAACCTGTGCTTTCCACCAAGTTAACGCAGCACCTTCAAGTGTTCCAGTAGCATATTTCACCCTGTGATCTTCAGGGCATTCGCACATCTCAAAAACAGACTCAAGCTTCTCGAACCAGTGAAGAAGGCCTACAGCTCCTTCTGTGCCGCTGAAAGAAAGTACTAGGTCGGCAATCCATGAATGTTTTGAATGTGCACACAGGAGGCTGAGCATGTTGACCTGTTGCGCGAGAATAAAAGACAAGGTTAAGCACGAGAGTTGGTTCGCAAGAGTAGGATCTAAACATCCTAAGATGGGTTGATATGGCAGGTTATACCTCCTGCAGGGACAGCTGCGAGTGCCTCAGCAACCCGTTCATTGATCAAAGCCGTCAACTGGGCTTGAGTTAGGTTGATACGTCCTCCGCGTCCGTTCATGATCTTCATAATGAAGCAACGTAAGTGAGAGAAGTGTCGCGAAAGTGCGTAAGTGTGGGACGACAGTAGAGAGTAAGCACACAAGGTTCAAATAGCAATTACCACGTTAATTAATGCACAGTGTGAACTATCTAACCGACAATATAACATAAATCATACCATCTATTGTGTCGAGTCTTGCACGTGGAGCGAAGCGTCGTTGTGGATCGTTGACCACTGTACAGGTTATAGTCTGGTTTTGTCAAAAAGATTTTCCCTTTTTAAAACCAAGTTCACTATAACCAATGGCTCTGATACCAATCTGTCACACCCCCAAAATCCACCATGCGGAGTATCACCGCTTGGAGGCGTGACATGACCAGGATCGAGCCACCAATCATATTGAACAACGTAATTTAGTAAGTAAAACCAACCACAATACAATTGGTGACCAAAAGCTAGTTAACCAAGTTCTAATTAAACAGCGGAAGCGTTAGAGGTAAAACCCAAAACATAAGTTCCATAGTTCATAAGTTTAAAGTCCAATACGTAAGTCTAATAAGTTCATAAGGATTAAATGTTTAGCACGGGACATAACAGTCCATATCCCACAACAACCTCCTCCTCGTGCAAGCTCCATAAGCATCTAATGACCTGTAAGGCATGTAGCAACGAGTCAACAATAAAGTTGAGCGAGTTTACAGTTGGGTGTTTGTTTTAAGTCATTTTCAATAACATAGTTTTTGTTTAGTTGGCTTACTTGCCGTGGGAGGTTACCCCATAGTTAAAAATATGATTAACCAATTCCTTGTTTCCCAAACCATACCCATAATTAGTAGGGGCTTCGCCATGTGAACCACTAGACTGTTATGATATCGACTACTAACGAATTTTGTTATGCCCTACGTCAATGTTCTATCATCATTGACAGTTTGCCATAGTCCATTAGTACACGCCCGTTCGGACGACACGGTGTGAGGTTTGTTAAACCTAATAGCGCTATTAACTAATGACCCGCTCGCCATCGGCCTCGGCGATTAAGTCGATATAAAATGAGGGACTTAATGATAGAGTTTTTGTCTAGTAAGTTTTAAGGTTGTTGTCCTACCCAAGGAGGACGAACGTACGTATTCTACCCAAGTAGAATACGCAGGATTAATATTGGCATCCTACCCAACGAGGATGGCCGTACATATCCTGCCTAAGGAGGATATGTAGATTCCGTTTTAATTCTTTAACCCATTCCCAACCACCGGGAATCCCATGCCTTAGAAAGAGTGTGAACTCACCTTGGTTTGCTCGGTTAGATTAATTACTCAAATAATCAGGAAATCAAGCACGTCCTAATGAGGTATAGATAACAATCAGTTTCTCATGCATAACATGTATCCTACGTACCGTTTATCTACTCGTTACTTCTATCACATACCACACAATTCTAATGCCAGGTACTTTATTAAGTTATATTATTTTACCCTAAAATAATATAACTATCTCACAAAATAAACAAGTATTCACACAAGTGTTCTAATATAAAATATATATTCTAAATATATATTTATCCATTTTACTTGCAAAAGTCAACCTCCAATACTTTGTATTTTGTAACAAAACCTTTGGCAAAGTTTATTTTGAAAACAAAGCTAAAATATACTTGTAACACTTGTTTTAGAAAATAATTTTCTAAGTGTCACACCCCGACCACGTAGAACATCAAATCATGGCGGAATCGTCGGGGAGTGTTGTAACAGAATTATTGTTTCACAACCATGGCATACAAAGTTATATTTTATTTATCAAACAAGCGGGTTACATTGTCTTTAAAGATGAAACAAAGAGTACATAACATAATTAAACTAAGTCTATCTTCGTTTTATGTCTCTAAGGCACAGGTCCGCCCTAGTGTCACAATCATCATCCTAAGCGACAGCTCCTGAAAACACATGTGAAAATAGGTACGTCAGCATAAAAATGCCTGTGAGATACATAGGTTTTGTGAAAATAGGATTCATGACTTGGGTTTTAAAAGAAAGGTTTAATAAAAATTAGTCATGAATCTTGTTAAGTGTTTTCTTTTATAAATCATATGAAAACTCGATAAGAAATCAGATTATATAAAAGAAAGGTGTATGGTTAATGAAATAACCAAGTAAAATGAGTTGTATAAAATAAACTGTTTTGTAAAACAATGTCTTGTGAAAAATAAGTTGTTTATGTAAAATGTAATATGTCAAATATTGAAATGATTTAAATAACGCTACGATATGTAATATTATACAAACACTTATATATAGGAAGTACCAGCGGCGTATCCACCATGTTTGTATCATATTACACACGCCTCGTTACTCAAATCATTTACCCAAACCAACCACCAATGTAAATTGTTCATGTATAAATCAATTGTCAAGTGTTATCATGTAAACCATATCAAAATGTCCATGTCTAATGTAAATCACCAAATGTGTATATCAATGTCAAAATGTTTATGTTTAATGTAAATCATATAATGTGTATCCAAAAATATCATGTATGGCATGTGAAATATATCAACTAAACCATAGGTAAAATGCACAAAAACAGGGTATTGAATTAAACATAGTTTAAGTCAAAGTTATGTTTTGTGGAACAAATGCATGCTATATTGATACAAACATCTATGTGGTATTGTGAAAATGCATACATCAAAGCCTTGTGACTGTGGTGATAGACCTTTAAACAAATTAAAGGTTTATATGTGTTATGTTTATCAAATTCGGTCATTCCTTCCATCCAAACATACCTAGGATGTCAGGAACGGGAGTTGTCAATTCCTATGGTACCACTACCTACTAACGAATGGCGTAGCTAATGTTAATGAATGTATTTTTGTCCCATTTAAATAAACCAAATGTCATACCAAGAATGTAAGCATCTGAAAACAATGCACTAAGTATGTAATCAAATGAACATACATAGCGTGAAATGTAATGTAAAACAATGTACTAAGTATGCACACAATGGACATACATAGCATGAAATGTAATGTAAAACTATGTACTAAGTATGCGCCCAATGGACATACATAGCATGAAATGTAATGTAAAATGATGTACTAAGTATGCACACAATGGACATACATAGCATAAAATGTAATGAAATCATGTACTATAACGTACTAATGAACATAACAAGCATATGATATGAAAGCAAGAAAGGCACGAAAGTAACAAGTAGGCACATGTGTTTCACCCCAAAATGTTTGGAAAACAGTAAAAGAGGGGTCTATGTACTCACTTGAGATTGCTTAGTAGTCCTTGAGTAACAACCAAACAATGCTAGAGATCACGGATATCAAACGGCACCTAAATCGGAGGATTGGATAGAATGAGGGTTCGTAAACCAAACGAGTATGGAGACTCGTGTAATATGGTTTAACAAAGCCTACATACTAAAATGAAACTTAACCTAAGTGCTTACGACCCATTACGACCCGTTTAGGTAGCGTATGCTACTTTAACGTGTCGTTCGCGTGAAACGCGTTCGGAATGCCTAACTAGTCCTATGATAAGTAAAATATGCCTTAACATGTCTAATATTGTTACCAAATCAGTTTAGATACCAAAAGTTATGTTACATATGCTTAAAATGAATTTTGGCGTTAAAAGGGCATTTTGGTAATTTACCTAAGGCATATATACTACCTATCATACAACTACTCAAACGATGTGACCATAAGGTATAACCTCGGAAGGTTATTCCCTATACAACTATGGTCACCTAGTGTGTTTGGTCGGATCTTAATGATCGACCAAACGGGTCGGGTTCGAAAGTATAAGCGATTGTTTAGATCGCTTACCTTACGACCCTATATAAGAACTAAACTAAAAGTGACGAGCTAAGCATGTTAAAACATGCTTAACTAAGTTTAGAAAGGAGGTTTGGCATCAAAACAAATAGTTTTGATACCTAAGAGTAGTTTGGTTACAAAATAAGCAAGAATACGTATTTTGGCCGAAACTACGGCTCGTCACTGAGCCTAGATAACGTGGTAATCAGTAGGTATAGTCACTAGGGACTATAACCATCGTGATTACGCTCACATTATGAAGTTCAAACGAACTTCACATTGACCATAAACTGGTCAACGCAGAAAGTCAAACAAAGTTTGACTTTTAACGCTAAAAGAATAAAAAGAACGAAGGAACACTTACAAAGGGTCCCCGAAAGCTAATCTTGATCCAAGTAGCTCAGGTATGAAGCAATGGCTTCAACTTAGAGCTTTTAGATCAGATTTTGTGGGTTTTGCAAGGAAGGGGGTTGGGTATTTATAGGATTTCTCGAACCGTTAAGATCGTTTCTTGAAAACCGTGATATAATCTCACCCTTACACTTGTTGGAATGTTATGGAACATCAATATGGTCGCCCATGATCAGGTATCAACATGTGGAATTGAGAGTGGGAGTGGGTAACAGCTGTAAACAGCTGGTTAGAAGTTTCTGAGGTTCTGGAGGGTCCTTACGGACCGTAAGGTTGAGGGCTTACGGTCCGTAAGCCATCACCTATGCTGAAATGAAAGTTTTGGTCCCTGCACCTTGTTTCGTTGCGTAACGGCACTTCTAACACCCGTCAAACCCAATTTCAAGCTTCACAATGATGTTAAGACATAGGGAACATGAAATATGCTTGAAAACATCATGGATGTCGGTTTGTTTGGCCGTACGATTGCGCTGTTCGGTTAATTACGACGGAAGTCGTAACGGACGCAAAAACGGTCCAAATTGCGTGATGAATGGATTTTTCTCATGCCAAACACTAAAATAAAATATTTTAGTGCTTACATAATTTTTTGGATGTTCGGATGTATTCAGAACGTAAGTTATGCTCGAAAGTGCAAACTTATGCACTTTTTGACGCTTTTAGTCCCTGAATGACCCAAAAGTTTATTTTAGCACACCGAACCCCTCAAAGCCTATTTCTAAGCTATATAAAGGATATTTAAGGTGTGTTTAACTTATGGTCATGTTCCCGAACGTCTGTTACAGTTCAAATTGGCATACTTTCGCAGTTTGTCAAATTTAGTCCCTGTAGGCGAATTAACTTGTTTTTGCCATACCAAAGCCTTCAAAACTTATTTCTAAGTTATGTAAGGGTTATTTAAGGTATGTTAAGTATATGTTGATGTTCCGGAGTATTTTTCACGTTAAACTGATTACGTTTACACACCAGTTTGCGTATAACTCTCCAGAAAGCGATATAGAATTTGAAATTGAACAAAAGTCAAAACATGAAAAATGTCAAACATAAACAAACAAATATTGGGATCAAATAACTTTGTTTTATTGATAACTGCACTGTTTACAATGATTTCAGACACAGATGTCACAGTCTCCCCTACTTGTGAAAATTTCATCCCGAAATTTATTTAGAGGAAACTCGTGAGAATAGATGCGGATACTTCGCCTTCATTTGATCTTCACGTTCCCAAGTAAACTTGGGTCCACGTTTAGATTCCCAGCAAATTTGACCAAAGGAATGCGCTTACGTTTAAGCCACTTGACTTCACGTTCCATGATTTCCACTGGCTTCTCAACAAATTTTAGTGTTTTATCAACACGAATTTCGTCAAGCGGTATGTGGAGGTTCTCATCAGCTAAACACTTCTTGAGATTGGACACGTGAAAGGTTGGATGAACATTTCCAAGTTCAGGAGGTAACTCTAGTCTGTAGGCTACCTTACCGATTCTTTTGACGATCTTGAATGGTCCAACGTATCTAGGTGCAAGTTTTCCTTTCTTTCCAAATCTGATCACACCTTTCCAAGGTGAGACCTTAAGTAATACACGATCACCGACTTGAAAATCCAAGGGCTTGCGTTTTAGGTCCGCGTAACTCTTTTGACGGCATCTAGCTGCCTGAAGGTTATCACGAACTTTCTTAACCTTATCATTTGTCTCTAAAATGAGGGCAGGTCCAGTAAGCCGAGCCTCACCGATCTCATTCCAGCAGACTGGTGAACGACATTTTCGACCATAGAGAGCCTCAAAAGGAGCCATGTTGATGCTGGAGTGATAACTGTTGTAGGAGAATTCAATTAACGGAAGATGTGAATCCCAACTACCACCAAAGTCGATCACACAAGCTCTAAGCATATCCTCCAGAGTCTGGATTGTTCTTTCATATTGACCATCCTTTTGCGGATGATAAGCTGTGCTCAGATTAAGTTGGGTCCCCATAGCAGATTGCATGGTTCTCCAAAAATGAGAAGTGAAGCGAGAATCTCTGTCAGAAATGATGTTCAAAGGAACACCATGTCGAGCTACAATTTCATCCACATAGATTTTAGCAAGTTTGTCAGCAGAAAAATCCTCACGGATTGGCAAGAAATGCGCTGACTTAGTAAGACGATCAACGGCTACCCAGATGGCATCATGACCTTTCTTTGTGCGCGGAAGTTTGGTAACAAGATCCATAGTAAGGTTTTCCCATTTCCAAACTGGGATCTCTGGTTGCTCCAATAAACCAGAAGGACGCTGATGTTCAGCCTTAACCTTAAGACAAGTAAGGCATTTTGATACATATAAGGCGATGTCTTTCTTCATACCAGGCCACCAATAATGAGTACGAAGGTCCTTATACATCTTATCTGAGCCAGGATGAATAGAAAAGCGAGACTTATGGGCTTCATCCATAAGCAAGGTACGAAGATTATCTTGGCTTGGGACCCACAAATGGTCCATGAAGTAATACGATCCATTGTCTTTCAGTTCCAGATCAGGAGTTATGTGATAGGGAAATTCCTTATCCATCAAACCTTGTGAAACACAAGTGTGTTGAGCCTGAGAAATGCGGGCTTGGACATCGGATCAAGCTTGAATGTCAGATTGAACACGAACACAAAGAAGCTTAGTACGTTCTTTACGACTCAATGCATCGGCTACGACATTCGCCTTACCAGGATGGTAGCGAATTTCGCAGTCATAGTCGTTTAGAAGCTCAACCCAACGTCGTTGCCTCATGTTGAGTTCTTTCTGATTGAAGATATGCTGAAGACTTTTGTGGTCCGTGAAAATCACACATTTTGTACCGTACAAATAGTGTCTCCAGATCTTAAGAGCGAAGACAACTGCACCTAACTCAAGATCATGAGTGGTGTAGTTTTTCTCATGTATCTTCAACTGCCTCGATGCATATGCTATGACTTTGTTCCTTTGCATCAGAACACAGCCGAGACCCAATTTAGATGCATCGCAATAAACGATGAAATCATCATTGCCCTCAGGCAAAGTCATAACAGGCGCGTCACAAAGCTTTTGCTTCAAGTTTTGAAAAGCTTCCTCTTGTTTGAATCCCCAATCAAAGGGTTTGTTCTTCTGAGTTAGAGCAGTTAGAGGAACTGCAATCTTCGAGAAGTTTTCTATGAAGCGGCGATAATAACCCGCTAGACCAAGAAAGGAACGAACTTCAGTAGGAGTAGAAGGTATATCCCAATCCTTAATCGCACAGATCTTGGAGGGATCTACATGAATACCTTGTTCGTTGACAATATGTCCTAAAAATTGAACTTCTTTAAGCCAGAATTCACACTTGGAGAATTTGGCGAAAAGTTGCTCTTTCTTTAGGAGTTCCAAAGTAAGACGAAGATGTTGCTCGTGATCAGCTCACGTCTTAGAATAAATCAAGATGTCATCAATAAAAACAATGACGAACTGATCCAAATAAGGCTTGCAGACCCTATTCATTAAGTCCATGAAAACAGCAGGAGCACTAGTCAAACCGAATGGCATGACTGTGAACTCATAATGCCTATAACGAGTGCGGAACGCTGTCTTGGGAATGTCTTCTTCATGCACACGAAGTTGGTGATATCCAGATCGCAGATCAATCTTTGAAAAATAAGAAGCGCCCTGTAACTGATCAAAGAGATCATCGATGCGAGGTAGGGGATGTCGATTTTTGATGGTAAGCTTGTTAAGCTCACGATAATCGATACACATCCTAAAAGATCCATCCTTCTTCTTGACAAAAAGAACGGGAGCACCCTAAGGTGAAAAGCTAGGACGGATAAAACCTTTGTCAGAGAGCTCCTGAAGCTGCTTAGACAACTCTTGCATCTCAGACGGTGCAAGACGGTAGGGAGCTCTGGCAATGGGATTTGCACCAGGTACGAGATCAATACGGAACTCAACTTGGCGTGCTGGGGGTAGACCAGGTAACTCTACAGGAAATACTTCAGAATAATCCCGAACAACAGGAATATCTTGAATAGACTTACCTTTGCCCTCATCTGCTACAACATGTGCCAAAAAGCCCACATAGTTCTTTCGCAGATACTTCCGAGCTATAAAACAAGACATGAGTTTGAGACCACCAGCAGGTTTCTCACCACGAACCTGTAGGATCTCGCCTGTCGAAAGTGGCACACGAACAACCTTCTCAAAACAAACTACCTCTGCACGATGCTTGGCTAACCAAACCATACCCACAATAACATCGAAGCTTCCAAGTTGCATAGGCGTGAGGTTAATAGGAAAAAGATGGTCGTTAAGGTTCAACTGGCAGTTGCGAAGAACAGAATCAAGAACAATGGGTTCACCACTAGCAACTTCTACTGTCAAAGGTTTACGTAGTTTCGTTCTAGACACGCGAAGTAATGGCTCAAAAGATAATGACACAAAACTATTATCGGCACCCGAATCAAAAAGAAAAGATGCAGGCTGATTATTAATAAAGAACATACCGTTCACCACTTCATTGTCTGCTTGTGCCTCTTGCGCATTCATGTTGAAGATTCGACCTCGAGCCTGAGCCTGATTCTGATTTGGATTAGCATTCACCAATCTTGGACACTGATTACGGTAGTGGGTCAGATCCCCACAATTGTAACAAGAACCTGGGGGTAGTGTGGTCGTGCAGCTTGACCCTGTTGCTGAGCAGGAGGCTGAGTAACTCGTTGAGCCGGATTCTGAACTGCCTGATTCTGAGCAAAACGACAAACACCAGCAAGATGACCTGACTTCCCACAGTTAGTACAGAAACGGCACGGAAATTGCGGCTGATGGTGACTGTTGCATCTATTGCACAAAGGTGCATTTCCTACATAAGGTTTCTTCGCTGGAGGCTGTGCGGGTTGGTTGGGAGCTGCCTGGTTAACTTGGGCAGTGACAGCAAAATTTTGGGAAGCCTTATGCTTCCTTGACCCCCTTGAGGAACCAGAATCCTTTCCCTTCTTGTTTTGGCCTTTCTTGCTATCTTCTTTGTCAGACGCCTGCTTCTTACCCTTGTCACCCTTTTTGTGCAGCTTTCCCTTTCGAACCTGCGACTCAGTCAATGTCGCTACTAACTCGATCGCCTGACGGAGTGTGGTAGGGTTACTACCAGTAATGATGTCTTGTACTGAGTCAGGTAGACCATCGATGTACCTTTCGATAGCCTTGTCGAGTGGGGTAACCATTGTTGGGTAAAGCAGACTCAACACCTCAAACCTATCAGTATACGCTCGATGCTCACCACTATCTTGCTTCAAACCATCAAACTCTCTCTCCAAAGCTCGCAGTTCATGACGAGGACAGAACTCCCTCATCATAAGGGCCCTAAGTTCAGCCCATGTCTGTGCTAGAGCAACTTCTGTACCACGATCTCTCATAACCCCGTTCCACCACGTAAGAGCCCTCTTCTGAAACACACTCGAAGAAAACTCGACCTTGCGATTGTCAGGACACTGCACGTGATGGAAAGTATTCTCAATGCTCTCGAACCATTGAAGAAGCCCAGACGCTCCCTCAGAACCACTAAACTTGAGTGGTTTAGCCGAGTTAAAATTCTTGAAATTGCATGGAGCATTGTTGTTGTTGTTGGCTTGGTTCCATTGAGCAAAGAGGTTTGGGAATGCAGCAGCCATTTGTTGCGTAATGATTTCTGGCAGTTCAGCAGTCGCTATCTGGTTTTCGCGTCGAGGAGGCATTGTAAAAGAGGAAAACATGAAAGGAAACGAGTGAGATGATTGGATGAAGAGAATGAGATGAAACAAAATCAACAAAAGCAAAGATGGTGGTCATTCGTCCTCATCGCAAAGCAAACAAGCGACTCACAGTGACTAATCAAAGTAAATGGGTCAAAAATAATGTATCGCGAAGACATGCTCGCCAATAAGTGAACACTCACCCCAAGAGTTCCCAGGTAAGAGTGACTGGTCCGATTATGTGGATTTGTACGAACACTCTAGCCTTAGACAGAAAACCCAGGGTATAGGCATTCACTCTTCCAGTTTGCACGTGTTCACACTATTAAAAACCCAAAACTTTGACTAGATTTTTGAAAATTCAAAGGGGTTCAAAACCTTGTAATAATTCATTCAAAAACAGAAGATTGTTTTTCAAAAATCGTTTCGGAAAATTGGGTTCTTGTTTTGATAATCACCTAAGGATAGGTGATGTGCATGTTTTAAGATCTAAACACAAGATAACTTGTGTTAGGGTCCTAGAAAGGTTATAGTCTAGGTCAAAGAATTACTAATAACCTAATTCCCTATAACCATTGGCTCTGATACCAACTCTTCTGTCACACCCCGACCACGTAGAACATCAAATCGTGGTGGAAACGTCGGGGAGTGTTGTAACAGAATTATTGTTTCACAACCATGGCATACAAAGTTATATTTATTTATCAAACAAGCGGGTTACATTGTCTTTAAACATGAAACAAAGAGTACATAACATAATTAAACTAAGTCTATCTTCGTTTTATGTCTCTAAGGCACAGGTCCGCCCTAGTGTCACAATCATCATCCTAAGCGACAGCTCCTGAAAACACATGTGAAAATAGGTACGTCAGCATAAAAATGCCTGTGAGATACATAGGTTTTGTGAAAATAGGGTTCATGACTTGGGTTTTAAAAGAAAGGTTTAATAAAAATTAGTCATGAATCTTGTTAAGTGTTTTCTTTTATAAATCATATGAAAACTCGATAAGAAATCAGATTATATAAAAGAAAGGTGTATGGTTAATGAAATAACCAAGTTAAATGAGTTGTATAAAATAAACTGTTTTGTAAAACAATGTCTTGTGAAAAATAAGTTGTTTATGTAAAATGTAATATGTCAAATATTGAAATGATTTAAATAACGCTACGATATGTAATATTATACAAACACTTATATATAGGAAGTACCAGCGGCGTATCCACCATGTTTGTATCATATTACACACGCCTCGTTACTCAAATCATTTACCCAAACCAACCACCAATGTAAATTGTTCATGTATAAATCAATTGTCAAGTGTTATCGTGTAAACCATATCAAAATGTCCATGTCTAATGTAAATCACCAAATGTGTATATCAATGTCAAAATGTTTATGTTTAATGTAAATCATATAATGTGTATCCAAAAATATCCTGTATGGCATGTGAAATATATCAACTAAACCATAGGTAAAATGCACAAAAACAGGGTATTGAATTAAACATAGTTTAAGTCAAAGTTATGTTTTGTGGAACAAATGCATGCTATACTGATACAAACATCTATGCGGTATTGTGAAAATGCATACATCCAAGCCTTGTGACTGTGGTGATAGACCTTTAAACAAATTAAAGGTTTATCTGTGTTATGTTTACCGAATTCGGTCATTCCTTCCATCCAAACATACCTAGGATGTCAGGAACGGGAGTTGTCAATTCCTATGGTACCACTACCTACTAACGAATGGCGTAGCTAATGTTAATGAATGTATTTTTGTCCCATTTAAACAAACCAAATGTCATACCAAGAATGTAAGCATGTGAAAACAATGCACTAAGTATGTAATCAAATGAACATACATAGCGTGAAATGTAATGTAAAACAATGTACTAAGTATGCACACAATGGACATCCATAGCATGAAATGTAATGTAAAACGATGTACTAAGTATGCGCACAATGGACATACATAGCATGAAATGTAATGTAAAACGATGTACTAAGTATGCACACAATGGACATACATAGCATAAAATGTAATGAAATCATGTACTATAACGTACTAATGAAGATAACAAGCATATGATATGAAAGCATGAAAGGCATGAAAGTAACAAGTAGGCACATGTGTTTCACCCCAAAATGTTTGGAAAACAGTAAAAGAGGGGTCTATGTACTCACTTGAGATTGCTTAGTAGTCCTTGAGTAACAACCAAACAATGCTAGAGATCACGGATATCAAACGGCACCTAAATCGGAGGATTGGATAGAATGAGGGTTCGTAAACCAAACAAGTATGGAGACTCATGTAATATGGTTTAACAAAGCCTACATACTAAAATGAAACTTAACCTAAGTGCTTACGACCCATTACGACCCGTTTAGGTAGCTTATGCTACTTTAACGTGTCGTTCACGTGAAACGCGTTCGGAATGCCTAACTAGTCCTATGATAAGTAAAATATGCCTTAACATGTCTAATATTGTTACCAAATCAGTTTAGATACCAAAAGTTATGTTACATATGCTTAAAATGAATTTTGGCGTTAAAAGGGCATTTTGGTAATTTACCTAAGGCATATATACTACCTATCATACAACTACTCAAACGATGTGACCATAAGGTATAACCTCGGAAGGTTATTCCCTATACAACTATGGTCACCTAGTGTGTTTGGTCGGATCTTAATGATCGACCAAACGGGTCGGGTTCGAAAGTATAAGCGATTGTTTAGATCGCTTACCTTACGACCCTATATAAGCACTAAACTAAAAGTGACGAGCTAAGCATGTTAAAACATGCTTAACTAAGTTTAGAAAGCAGGTTTGGCATCAAAACAAACGGTTTTGATACCTAAGAGTAGTTTGGTTACAAAATACGCAAGAATACGTATTTTGGCCGAAACTACGGCTCGTCCCTGAGCCTAGATAACGTGGTAATCAGTAGGTATAGTCACTAGGGACTATAACCATCGTGATTACGCTCACGTTATGAAGTTCAAACGAACTTCGCATTGACCATAAACTGGTCAACGCAGAAAGTCAAACAAAGTTTGACTTTTAACGCTAAAAGAATAAAAAGAACGATGGAACACTTACAAAGGGTCACCGAAAGCTAATCTTGATCCAAGTAGCTCAGGTATGAAGCAATGGCTTCAACTTAGAGCTTTTAGATCAGATTTTGTGGGTTTTGCAAGGAAGGGGGGTTGGGTATTTATAGGATTTCTCGAACCGTTAAGATCGTTTCTTGAAAACCGTGATATAATCTCACCCTTACACTTGTTGGAATGTTATGGAACATCAATATGGCCCCCCATGATCAGGTATCAACATGTGGAATTGAGAGTGGGAGTGGGAGTGGGTAATAGCTGTAAACAGCTGGTTAGAAGTTTTCTGAGGTTCTTGAGGGTCCTTACGGACCGTAAGGTTGAGGGCTTACGGTCCGTACGCCATCATCTATGCTGAAATGACAGTTTTGGTCCCTGCACCTTGTTTCGTTGCGTAACGGCACTTCTAACACCCGTCAAACCCAATTTCAAGCTCCACAATGATGTTAAGACACAGGGAACATGAAATATGCTTGAAAACATCATGTATGTCCGTTTGTTTGGCCGTACGATTGCGTTGTTCGGTTAATTACGACGGAAGTCGTAACGGACGCAAAAACGGTCCAAATTGCGCGACGAATGGATTTTTCTCATGCCAAACAATAAAATAAAATATTTTAGTGCTTACATAATTTTTTGGATGTCCGGATGTATTCAGAACGTAAGTTATGCGCTAAAGTGCAAACTTATGCACTTTTTGACGCTTTTAGTCCCTGAATGACCCAAAAGTTTATTTTAGCACACCGAACCCCTCAAAGCCTATTTCTAAGCTATATAAAGGATATTTAAGGTGTGTTTAACTTATAGTCATGTTCCGGAATGTCTGTTACAGTTCAAATTGGCATACTTTCGCAGTTTGTCAAATTTAGTCCCTGTAGGCGAATTAACTTGTTTTTGCCATACCAAAGCCTTCAAAACTTATTTCTAAGTTATGTAAGGGTTATTTAAGGTATGTTAAGTATATGTTGATGTTCCGGAGTATTTGTCACGTTAAACTGATTACGTTTACGCACCAGTTTGCGTATAACTCTCCAGAAAGCGATATAGAATTTGAAATTGAACAAAAGTCAAAACATGAAAAATGTCAAACATAAACAAACAAATATTGGGATCAAATAACTTTGTTTTATTGATAACTGCACTGTTTACAATGATTTCAGACACATATGTCACACTAAGTGTTGGAATTTTAGAAAATTTCGCCAGAGTTTCCTTTGTAAATGGAGGTATCCATGCTTATTAGCATATAATTTCCTTTTCGGAAATCATTCAACAAATCATCCACAATAATTTTACTAGACCAACATATGCGATAAAATGCATTTGTCATGTTTTGATGAACTCAAAAGTTTATTAAAACTTGTGGCATATTATTTTAACAACTTTAACGAGTCCATTTTTCATGTGTAACAAGTTCATCAACATGTTTATCATGGATCTTGTAAGATCCTTATATATATATATATATATATATATATATATATACTTGCTAGACATTGACTTTAAATATTTTCTTGCAAGTTGTCACACCCCCAAAATCCACCTGCGGAGTATCACCGCTTGGGAGCGTGACTGACCAGGATCAAGCCACCAATCATATAGAACAATGTATAAAGTAAAAGTAATTGCAATTTAATTCCAACAATCCATATGAAAGGTATTCCAAAACATAAGTATGTTATCACAGTATAGCGGAAGCGTATGATTAAACCCATCATAATAAAGTATGAAATGTCATAAAGTCTAAACAAATATCCAAAATCCATGCCCACAACGACTACGCCTCCCGTGCAAGCTCCATAAGTACCTAAGGTCCTGCAAGGCATGTAACAGAGGATCAACAACTAGTTGAGCGAGTTCACAGAGAGTAAATGCGTAATAGTAAATTCGTATGCAACATGTGGCTCTACTGGGCCGTTAGTACGTTCTAATGGTGGGGGCTTCCCATAATGTATATTTACTAGACTAGTTGTATTCGTAAGTATCCTTCCCAATCCGAGGATAGTAATAAGTATCCTGCCCAACCGAGGATAGTACGTATCAAGTACGTAAGTTTAGCGCTGGTGTTCTTCCCATCCGAGAACATTTGGTACCTAGGATTTTTGTATGTGTTAACACTAGTATCCTTCCCATCCGAGGATAGTACGTATGTTATACGTAGATTTTTGGCACAGGCATCCTTCCCAATCCGAGGACCGTGGTAAGTAGTCTAGTAGTAATGTGTACAAGCAATCAATCAATCCCATTCCCAACCCACCTGGGGAATCCCATGCCTTGGTAAGAGTGTGAACTCACCTTGGTTTGCTCGGTATGCTAAGTGTATGCTCGCAAGTAATCAATCACGTCCTAAAGTATGCACGTATGTGAAATCAGTTTGCGTTCAAGTTGTGCACACATAAACATGTAACACGTAATCACAATCGTATACAAGATGGTTACACTTAACAGCAGTTAAGTATTCCAGTTAACACTTAACAGAATTAACCCAGTTACTGTGCAGAATACTGTTCGGCGAAACACACATAATGGCGAAACACAGATTGACGAAACACATTCTGTTTCGTCGGGTCTTGGTTGGCGAAACAGGATTTCAGTTTCGTCGGTGGTCCTTGGCGAAACACATCTATTTCGTCGAGGTCAGGTTTGGCGAAACAAAGGTCAGATTCGTCGACTGCCCTTGGCGAAACACTTCTGTTTCGCCAAAAGATCTGTTTCGTCAAGACAGATTCGTGGTGAAATCAGTTACGTACACAGATACATGCAGAAACCCTAACAGCCGTCACTATCAAGTAGCAATCATCCAGAATTCATTTAGCATATCTCATCATAACATAATCATTCCAGAATCATTGTCTAGCATGAACCCTAGTTTAAACGTATCTCAAAACCAACTATCATTCAATATCAAATTATCGAACCCTATCAAGATGCTAACCAGATTCAGACTAACGCCATCCAGAAATCAAGTATTCAACCGTATCGAGTTTCACATAAAACTATATATATCTGACAACAACATTTCTATTGAAATCTATATTATCATCATCATAACAAGAACCCTAATTTTTAACATGTATCAGTTTCAGATATACATCATCAAAGCAGAATCACATGGCACATAAACACGTATACGGATGAACGATCAATCAAGACACATAAGTTTTACTAACCGAGATGATGGTTTGATCGCACAAGGGTTTCCGGTGGGTTCTAGTTCGCCGTCACAGTGAGAGAGCTCTAGGGTTTCGGTTGTGTTGATAGAAAATGTAAAGTGATGTTGTTTTTACGTAAAATACTCAAAATACGTTCTGGGCCTAACTGGGCTACTGGGCCGGCGAAACAGACTTCTGTTTCGTCGGAGTGTTCATGGCGAAACAGCCTGTTTCGTCGAAATGGGTTATGGCGAAACAGCCTTGTGTTTCGTCGGGTTCTAGACAGTTTAAGTTTTACAACAATCCACATGTTATACAATCACACATAACCATGCAAACACACTAGGTTTTATCATAACACAACCATATAGTCAAAGTCAACGTGCATTAAATGCGAATAAAGGATGTCGGAAATTCGAGTTGTCACATTATCCCCAACTTGAAAGAAATTTCGTCCCGAAATTTAGCATGCGGTTACTGAGGAAAGCTAATGGTGTGACGTTGTTTACCTGTATTGTATCGCGGCTCCCCGAGCATGTTTGCGAAGATTACTGGTTTTCTTGGGGTGTCACATTATCCCCCCGTTGATTTGGAATTTCGTCCCGAAATTCTGCATTGGTAGCTTCAGCCTCAGTGGTAGTTGCTTGATTTCCGAATAACTGGGGATATTTGAGTTCCATTTGATCTTCCCGTTCCCAGGTATACTCTGGGCCGCGGCGGGAGTTCCAACGAACTCGTACAAGAGGGATTCTCGTGTTCTTGAGGACCTTAACATCCCGGTCCGTGATTTCAACAGGTTCCTCGACGAAGTGCAACCGCTCGTCGATAGTGAGTTCCTTTAAGGGAACTATGTGGGTCTCATCTGACGTACACTTCTTCAGATTCGACACGTGAAAGACGTTGTGAACCGCACTGAGTTCAGGTGGTAAGTTCAATCTGTAAGCCACTTTGCCTATTTTCTCAATAACCTCGAAAGGTCCTACATATCGTGGATTAAGTTTGCCGCGTTTGCCAAAACGAACCACACCCTTCCAGGGTGAAACTTTGAGTAGCACTCGATCCCCAACTTGGAACTCGAGTGGTTTCCTGTCTAAATCGGCGTATGCTTTCTGACGGTCGCGTGCCGCCGCCATGCGTTGTCGTATTTGTGCAATCTTTTCTGTAGTATCGACTACCATTTCTGGACCTGTGATTTGACTATCTCCCACCTATGCCCAACAGAGAGGTGATCGGCATTTACGCCCATACAATGCCTCGAATGGTGCAGCCTTAATGCTGGTGTGGTAGCTGTTATTGTATGAAAATTCCACGAGTGGCAGATGTTTCTCCCAACCATTGCCAAAGTCAATTACGCACGCCCGAAGCATGTCTTCTAGAGTTTGAATAGTGCGCTCAGACTGCCCATCCGTCTGAGGGTGATAAGCTGTGCTCATGTCTAAACGAGAGCCAAAAGATTTATGCATTGCTTGCCACAGTTCTGAAGTAAAACGTGCGTCACGATCAGAGATGATGGAGGTTGGCACCCCGTGCCTCGAGACCACTTCTTTAAGATATATGTCTGCTAAGGTGGAGAACTTATCCGTTTCCTTGATGGCCAGAAAGTGAGCAGACTTAGTGAGTCGATCCACGATCACCCAGATAGTATCGTTTCCGCGCTGAGATCTAGGTAAGCCAGTAACAAAATCCATGGAAATCTGCTCCCATTTCCATTGTGGTATCTCAGGTTGTTGGAGTGGTCCTGACGGTTTCTGATATTCTGCCTTGACTCTCGCACAAGTCAAGCATTTGCTAACGTATGTGGCTATGTGGGCCTTCATGCTAGGCCACCAGTATGTAGTCTTAATATCGTGGTACATTTTATCCGAACCAGGGTGTACCGAATAGCGAGATTTGTGAGCTTCATCCATTACCAGCTCGCGTAAGTTGCCGTACAGTGGGACCCAAATGCGTCCTGTGACGTAGTAAGCGCCGTCTGCCCTTTGTTCTAATCGTTGCCTTGAGCCGCGTAGGGCTTCCGCCCTGACGTTGTCTGGTTTCAATGCTTCTATCTGAGCATCTCGTATCTGGGAAGGAAGGCTAGACTGTATGGTGAGTTGTAAGGCTCGAACGCGCTTAGGCGCAGTGTCTTTTCGACTGAGGGCGTCAGCCACAACATTGGCTTTGCCTGGGTGGTACCTGATTGAGCATTCGTAGTCGTTTAGCAGTTCGACCCATCGTCGCTGCCGCATATTTAGTTCCTTCTGTTTGAATATATGTTCGAGGCTTCTGTGGTCAGTGTAGATAGCACATTTTGTGCCGTACAAGTAGTGTCGCCATATCTTAAGTGCAAAGACGACCGCTCCCAGCTCTAGATCGTGTGTAGTGTAATTCCGTTCGTGAACCTTAAGTTGGCGCGAAGCATAAGCAATAACTTTATCCCTCTGCATCAATACACATCCAAGACCTTGGATAGATGCGTCGCAGTAGACTACGAAATCGTCCGTGCCTTCCGGCAGTGAGAGGATAGGTGCGCTACAGAGTCTATCCTTTAAGTGCTGAAACGCTGTTTCCTGTGCGTTACCCCAACGATAAACAACACCCTTCTGCGTCAACAGTGTAAGCGGCTGAGCAATCTTTGAGAAGTCTTTGATGAACCTTCTGTAGTAACCCGCCAAACCCAAGAATTGGCGTATTTCTGTTGGTGTGCGAGGTGCAGGCCAATTCTTGATCGAAGCTACCTTGGATGGATCGACATGAATCCCATCCTTGTTCACCACGTGGCCTAAAAAGTGGACTTCACGAAGCCAGAAGTCACATTTAGAAAACTTAGCGTATAGCTGTTCCGTTCGTAGAAGTTCCAGTATAAGCCGTAAGTGCTGCTCGTGTTCCTCTTGACTCTTCGAATAAATCAAGATGTCGTCGATGAAAACAATGACGAACTTGTCGAGATAGGGTTTGCACACCCTATTCATAAGATCCATAAATACAGCAGGCGCGTTCGTTAGCCCAAATGGCATGACCATAAACTCGTAGTGGCCGTAGCGAGTTCTAAATGCTGTTTTAGAGACGTCCTCATCCCGGACTCTCAGCTGATGGTATCCTGACCTTAAGTCTATCTTGGAGTAGTAGCTCGACCCTTGCAGCTGGTCGAATAAATCATCTATGCGCGGAAGAGGATAACGATTCTTGATCGTCACCTTGTTGAGTTCACGGTAGTCTATACACATCCTGAACGTACCGTCTTTCTTCTTTACGAATAACACTGGAGCTCCCCAGGGCGAAGAGCTAGGACGTATAAAACCCTTTTCCAAGAGTTCTTGTAGTTGCTTTGACAGTTCCTCCAATTCAGTTGGAGCTAAACGATAAGGTGCTCGAGCTATGGGCGCTGCTCCTGGAGCAAGCTCGATCTGAAATTCAACTTGATGATGAGGCGGTAACCCAGGTAATTCCTCAGGGAACACTTGAGGAAAGTCACGTACTACAGGAATATCTTCAATCTTTTTCTCTTTCTTCGAGGTATCTGTAACAAGAGCTAAAACAGCTGTGTGGCCCTTTCGCAAACACTTCTGAGCCTTCAAGAAGGAAATGATGCCACTCACGACACCACTCTTGTCGCCTTGAACTTCGAGGGGTTCCTTGCCCGACCGAGGAATACGAATAACTTTTTCTTTGCATAAAATCTCCGCTTGTTGTTGAGATAACCAATCCATACCAATGACGACGTCAAAACTACCCAAGGTTATAGGAAGGAGATCAATGGAGAAAGTCTGACCAGCGAGGATAAGATTACACCCTTTAACTATGTGTGTGGCCTCTAGACTTTTACCGTTAGCTAATTCTATAACATGTTTGGTGTTTAAGAGAGTTGGTGTACGTTTTAACATTTCACTAGCTTTTAGAGACATGTAACTTGTATCCGCACCAGAATCAAATAGTACAGTAACATAAAAGTCGTCAAGAAGAAACTTACCCATAACCACGTTGGGATCATTCCGAGCCTCACCCTGACCGATCACAAACATGCGGCCTCTAGCGCCATTGTTGTTATTGTTCCCACCGTTGTTGTTGTTGTTCCCGTTGCCCTGATTGTTGTTGTTGTTGTTCTGGTTCTGGTTTAGCTGAGGGCAGTGTCTTTTGTAGTGACCTTCGGCGCCACACTGAAAACATCCTTTGTTACCCTGTTGCTGATTTTGCCGTGCTTGCTGCTGCGGCTGATTCTGATTTACAGGCTGTGGGCTCCTACAATCCTTGGCCTCATGGCCCGTCCTGAAACACCTTTGACAACGACCCCTGTTACACTGGCCATTGTGGTGCTTGTTGCAGATGTTGCACTTTGGGAGGTTCCCTCGATAACCACCCTGCTTGTGACTGCCCGAAGAGTGCTGACTAGGGCTCTGGTAGTTGTCAGTCTTTCGTTGCTGAACTTGGGGCTGAACTAAAGCTGATCCCTTGCTGGAGTCCCCCTCCCATTTTCGCTTGCTGTCACTGGGAGTAGCAGGAGTAACCGAAGTAGTAGCTGTAGGGGTAGCGTTGATGCGTTTGGGCAACCGGTTCTGCTCCACCGCTTGATCAGTGAGACGGTGAGCCAACTGAACAACCTGCTGGTAAGTAGCATGATTTGCTGAGGTCACATGACTCTGGATCTCTGGCACCAGACCCTTAAGATAAAGTTCTATACGCTTGTCCACCAGAGTAGGACACAGTAATGCAAGCTCATTCGATCTCTTTGTATACGCCTCAATTTCCGACCCTGTCATCTTGAGATTGAAAAACTCGACCTCCAGCTTATGAATCTCATCTCGACTGCAGTACTCCTCTTTGATCATTTCTTTGAAGTTGTTCCATGGGGTGGCGTTAGCAGCAACCAACCCCAGTATTTGGACCTGTGCTTTCCACCATGTGAGGGCTAAACCCTCGAGGGTACCGGTAGCATATTTCACCCTGCGTGCCTCAGGGCATTCACACATCTCAAACACAGACTCCATCTTTTCAAACCAGTGCAGGAGACCTACGGCTCCTTCAGTGCCGCTGAAAGTGGATGGACGACAGTCCATGAAAGTCTTGAAAGTGCAAACAGGTGCTTGACCTGTTGTGTAAAAGGATTAGGACAAGTTTAAACACGAGAGTTGATTTAGCAATTGTAGGATCTAAGGATCCTAGTGTGAGTTGGAACTGCAGGGTATACCTCCTGCTTGTGCGGCTGCAACTGCCGCGGCAACTCGTTCGTTAATGAGGGCCGTCAACTGGTCCTGAGTCATGTTGATACGTCCAGACATGATCTTCATAGTAAAGATAACGTAAGTGAGATAGGTTCGCGAATAGTGCGATGACAGAAGAGAGTAAGCACACAAGTGTTCTCATGCAACAACGTTTAGTGAGCAATGTAATCTAAGCATACCACGAGCAAAGTTCTATGTAGTTTTCTAGCATGTAGGCAATAAACATAAACCTTATTACCTAGGATGTTGAGTCTTGCACGTGGAGCGATGAGTCGTTGTGGATCGTTGAAAGCACTGTTCTGGTTATAGTCTGGTTTTAACAAAATCCGTTTTCCCTTTATTAAAACCGAGTTCTCTATAACCAATGGCTCTGATACCAATCCGTCACACCCCCAAAATCCACCTGCGGAGTATCACCGCTTGGGAGCGTGACTGACCAGGATCAAGCCACCAATCATATAGAACAATGTATAAAGTAAAAGTAATTGCAATTTAATTCCAACAATCCATATGAAAGGTATTCCAAAACATAAGTATGTTATCACAGTATAGCGGAAGCGTATGATTAAACCCATCATAATAAAGTATGAAATGTCATAAAGTCTAAACAAATATCCAAAATCCATGCCCACAACGACTACGCCTCCCGTGCAAGCTCCATAAGTACCTAAGGTCCTGCAAGGCATGTAACAGAGGATCAACAACTAGTTGAGCGAGTTCACAGAGAGTAAATGCGTAATAGTAAATTCGTATGCAACATGTGGCTCTACTGGGCCGTTAGTACGTTCTAATGGTGGGGGCTTCCCATAATGTATATTTACTAGACTAGTTGTATTCGTAAGTATCCTTCCCAATCCGAGGATAGTAATAAGTATCCTGCCCAACCGAGGATAGTACGTATCAAGTACGTAAGTTTAGCGCTGGTGTTCTTCCCATCCGAGAACATTTGGTACCTAGGATTTTTGTATGTGTTAACACTAGTATCCTTCCCATCCGAGGATAGTACGTATGTTATACGTAGATTTTTGGCACAGGCATCCTTCCCAATCCGAGGACCGTGGTAAGTAGTCTAGTAGTAATGTGTACAAGCAATCAATCAATCCCATTCCCAACCCACCTGGGGAATCCCATGCCTTGGTAAGAGTGTGAACTCACCTTGGTTTGCTCGGTATGCTAAGTGTATGCTCGCAAGTAATCAATCACGTCCTAAAGTATGCACGTATGTGAAATCAGTTTGCGTTCAAGTTGTGCACACATAAACATGTAACACGTAATCACAATCGTATACAAGATGGTTACACTTAACAGCAGTTAAGTATTCCAGTTAACACTTAACAGAATTAACCCAGTTACTGTGCAGAATACTGTTCGGCGAAACACACATAATGGCGAAACACAGATTGACGAAACACATTCTGTTTCGTCGGGTCTTGGTTGGCGAAACAGGATTTCAGTTTCGTCGGTGGTCCTTGGCGAAACACATCTATTTCGTCGAGGTCAGGTTTGGCGAAACAAAGGTCAGATTCGTCGACTGCCCTTGGCGAAACACTTCTGTTTCGCCAAAAGATCTGTTTCGTCAAGACAGATTCGTGGTGAAATCAGTTACGTACACAGATACATGCAGAAACCCTAACAGCCGTCACTATCAAGTAGCAATCATCCAGAATTCATTTAGCATATCTCATCATAACATAATCATTCCAGAATCATTGTCTAGCATGAACCCTAGTTTAAACGTATCTCAAAACCAACTATCATTCAATATCAAATTATCGAACCCTATCAAGATGCTAACCAGATTCAGACTAACGCCATCCAGAAATCAAGTATTCAACCGTATCGAGTTTCACATAAAACTATATATATCTGACAACAACATTTCTATTGAAATCTATATTATCATCATCATAACAAGAACCCTAATTTTTAACATGTATCAGTTTCAGATATACATCATCAAAGCAGAATCACATGGCACATAAACACGTATACGGATGAACGATCAATCAAGACACATAAGTTTTACTAACCGAGATGATGGTTTGATCGCACAAGGGTTTCCGGTGGGTTCTAGTTCGCCGTCACAGTGAGAGAGCTCTAGGGTTTCGGTTGTGTTGATAGAAAATGTAAAGTGATGTTGTTTTTACGTAAAATACTCAAAATACGTTCTGGGCCTAACTGGGCTACTGGGCCGGCGAAACAGACTTCTGTTTCGTCGGAGTGTTCATGGCGAAACAGCCTGTTTCGTCGAAATGGGTTATGGCGAAACAGCCTTGTGTTTCGTCGGGTTCTAGACAGTTTAAGTTTTACAACAATCCACATGTTATACAATCACACATAACCATGCAAACACACTAGGTTTTATCATAACACAACCATATAGTCAAAGTCAACGTGCATTAAATGCGAATAAAGGATGTCGGAAATTCGAGTTGTCACACAAGTGCACATTTAGTACATTTCATCAACATCACAACTAACGACTAAACAACTTCATAACATACATTCAAGTTTGTGTTCATGATCTTTTTAGTGTTCTTGTATTTACATCATAATATAATCATTAACCACCATAAATATAAAATAAAAGATGATCAAAGAAGCTTACTACTAGCTTTGAAGCTAGGGAAGAAGCAAGCTTGAAAAATGAGTGGATAAAGGCTTGTGGTAGAGGTCCTTCACGATCCGAGTGTTCCACACCTTCTAAATTACCTCCTATCACCTTGAAGTACACTTAGATTGCTAAAACTTGAAGCAAAAAGAATGGTGGTATACGGATGGGGTGTCACACCCCGACCGCGTATAACAACGGACCGCGGCGGAAACGCCGGGGAGTGATCGCGACAGAATTAATTGTTTCATAACCATGGCATACAAAGTTTTATTTATTTATTAAACAAGGATGTTACATTGTTTTAAACAGGAAAAAACAGAGTTTATAACATAATTAAACATAGTCTAGCTCCATTTTATGTCTCTAAGGCACAGGTCCGCCCTAGTATTGTGATCATCATCCTACGGAAAAGCACCTGAAAACACATGTGAAAATAGGTACATCAGCATAAAAATGCCTGTGAGATACATAGGTTTGTGAAAATAGGATTCATGACTTGTATTTGAGAAAATGTTTAGTCATGAACCTTGTAATTTGCTTTGTCTTGTAAATCATTTGAAAAACGATAAGATCAGTTGATATGTATAATTAAATGTAAGGTTAAATGAATAACCATGTAAAATGAGTTTGTATAAGATAAGCTGATTGTAAAACAATGTCTTATGAAAAAGTATGTTATTTGTATAAAATGTTATATGTATCAAACTGAAATGATTCAAATAACGTTACGCTATGTAATATCATACAAACACTTATATATAGGAAGTACCAGCGGCGTATCCACCATGCTTGTATCATATTACACACGTATCGTTACTTAATCATTTAATCAAACCAAACCATCAAGATGTAAAATGTTCATGTACAAACCAATTGTCAAGTGTTATTGTGTAAACCATGTCAAAATGTCTATGTCCAATGTAAACCACCAAATGTGTATATCAATGTCAAAAGGTTTATGTTCAATGTAGATCATGTAATGTGTAATCAAAATGTCATGTATGGTAAGTGAAATGTATCAACTAAACCATATGTAAAATGCACAACAACAAGGTATTGAAGTAAAACACAGTTTAAATCAAAGTCATGTTGTGTGTAACAAATGCATGCTATACTGATACAAACATTTATGCGGTATTGTTAATATGCATACATCCAAGCCTTGAGACTGAGGCGATAAACCTTTAAACAAATTAAAGATTTATCTAAGTTATGTATATCGAATTCGGTCATTCCTTTCTGTCCCCTTACCCTGGGATGTCCGGAACGGGAGTTGTCAATTCCTATGGTACCACTACCTACTAACGAATGGCATGATCAATGTTAATGAATGTATTGTCCCATGTTAACCAAACCAAATGTTATACCAAAAATGGAAGCATGTGATGCACTAAGTATGTAATCAAATGAACATACATAGCGTGAAAATGTAATGTAAAACGATGTACTAAGTAATGCACACAATGGGCACACCTAGCATAAAATGTCATGTAAAACGATGTACTAAGTAATGCACACAATGGGCACACCTAGCATAAAATGTCATGTAAAACAATGTACTAAGTAATGCACACAATGGGCACACCTAGCATAAAATGTCATGTAAAACAATGTACTAAGTAATGCACACAATGGGCACACCTAGCATAAAATGTCATGTAAAACAATGTACCAAGTAATGCACACAATGGGCACACCTAGCATGAAATGTAATGAAATCATGTACTATAATGTACTACTGAACATAGCATGTATATGATGTGAAAACAGGAAAGCATGAAAGTAACAAGTAGGCACATGTGTTCCACCCCAAAACAGTTGGAAAACAGTAAAAGAGGGGTCTATGTACTCACTTGAGATTGCTCAGTTGTCTAAAGATAACCACCGAGTAATGCTATAGATCACGGAATCAAACGGCACCTAATATAGGTAACTATGTTAATAAACCGGACCTATATCGGAAGACTGGGTAGCATTAGGGTTTGTAAACCAAATGAGTGTAGGAACTCATGTGATATGGTTTAACAAAGCCTACATGCTAAATGAAACTTGACCTAAGTCTTATCGACCCATTACGACCCGTTTAGGTAGCTTATGCTACTTTAACGCGTCGTTCGCGTGAAACGCGTTCGGACCGCCTAACTAGCCCTATGACAAGTGTTATATGCCTAAACATGTTACATAATCAGTTATGTGGCAAAAGTTTAGGTTACATATGCTAAATTACCAATTATGCATGAAAAGGGTATTCTGGTAATTTACCTAAGGCATATAAACTACCTATCATACAACTACTTAAACGATGTGACCATAGGGTATAACCTCGGAAGGTTATTCCCTACCTACTATGGTCACCTAATGTATTTGGTCGGATCCTAATGATCGACCAAATGGGTCGAGTTCGAAGGTATAGGCGATTTATTAGATCGCCTACCCTACGACTCTAGACAACGTGGTAATCAGTGGGCATAGTCCCAAAGGACTATGACCAACGTGATTACACTCACGTTGCGAAGTTCAAACGAACTTCGCATTGACCATTACTGGTCAACGCTGAAAGTCAAACAAAGTTTGACTTTCTGACTCGAAAAGCAGTAAAATAACGAAAAGAACGAAAGAATACTAACCCAGGGTCCCCGAATGCTAAACTCAATTCGAAAATCTCAGGTATGAAACAAATGTTTCAACTTAGAGTTTCTCAAAGTGAGTTTCTTGTGATTTTGAACAAAGGGGGGTGGGTTATTTATAGTGTTTAGGGAACCGTTGAGATCATTTCATGGAAAAACGTGTTTCGATCATAACCGTACAAGTGTCGGCAAGTTGTGGTGACAAAATGCCATCCTTATCAGCTGACTAGACTCTTGGAAATGTGTGGATGACAATTAACCAGCTGCATTCTGCTGTGAAATGCATTGAATCTGGTCTGCAGATAGGCTAGCGCACCGCTACACTAAAAGTGTAGCGCACCGCTAGCCAAAGTTTGGCAGAATTACACATTTGGTCCCTGAACTGTATTTAGGCCGTTTTTGACACGTTTAAGGCCCGTTAACCCCATTTCAAAGCTCTAAAATGAAGTTAAAGTATAGGGAACTTAAAATGTGTTCAAAAATATCTCGGATGTCGGTTCGTTTGGCCGTACGGTCGCGATGTTCGGTTAATTACGACGGAATGCGCATAAGCGCGAAAAACGATCCAAATGACGCGACGAATGGAATTTTCTTAAGGCGAACACTAAAATATAATGTAGTCATGCTTACATAAATTTTTGGATGTCCAGATGTATTCAGAACGTAAGTTATGCGCGAAAATGCAAACTTGTGCACTTTTTGACACTTTTAGTCCCTGAATGTCCCAAAAGTTTATTTTAGCACACCGAACCTCTCAAAGCCTATTTCTAAGCTATGTAAAGGATATTTAAGGTGTTTTTAACTTATGGTTATGTTCCGGAATGTTCGTTACAGTTCAAATTGACATACTTTCGCAGTTTGTCAAGTTTAGTCCCTGTAAGCGAATTAACTTGATTTTGCCATACCAATGCCTTCAAAACTTATTTCTAAGTTATTTAAAGGTTATTTAAGGTATGTTGAGTATATGTTGATGTTCCGGAGTATTTCTCGCATTAAACTGAGTACGTTTACGCACTAGTTTGCGTATAACTCTCCAGAAAGTGATGTAGAGTTTGGAATTGAACAAAAGTCAAAACATGAAAAATGTAAAACATAACAAAACAAACATTGGGATCAAATAACATTGTTTTATTGATAACATAACTGTTCATAGTGATTACAAGCATAGTTGTTACAGTCTCCCCTACTTGTGGAAATTTCGTCCCGAAATTTATTTAGAGGAAACTCGTGGAAAAAGATGTGGATATTTCGCCTTCATTTGATCTTCGCGTTCCCAAGTAAACTCAGGTCCACGCTTAGCTTCCCAGCGAACCTTGACCAAAGGAATGCGCTTGCGTTTAAGCCACTTGACTTCACGTTCCATGATTTCCACTGGTTTCTCAACAAATTTCAGTGTTTTGCCAACACGAATTTCGTCAAGCGGTATGGAGTAGTTCTCATCAGCTGTACACTTCTTGAGATTTGATATGTGAAAAGTTGGATGAACATTTCCCAGTTCAGGAGGTAACTCAAGTCTGTAGGCCACCTTTCCGATTCTTTCGACGATCTTGAATGGTCCAACGTATCTAGGTGCAAGTTTTCCTTTCTTTCCAAATCTGATCACACCTTTCCAAGGTGAGACCTTAAGTAATACACGATCACCGACTTGAAAATCCAAGGGTTTGCGTTTTGGATCCGCGTAAATCTTCTGACGACTTCTAGCTGCCTGAAGGTTATCACGAACTTTCTTGACCTTGTCAGTTGTCTCTAAAATGAGGGCAGGTCCAGTAAGTTGAGCCTCGCCAATCTCATTCCAGCAGACTGGTGAACGACATTTTCGACCATAGAGAGCCTCGAAAGGAGCCATTCCGATGCTAGTGTGATAACTGTTGTTGTAGGAGAATTCAATCAATTTAAGATGTGAATCCCAGCTACCACCAAAATCGATCACACAAGCTCTTAGCATATCCTCCAGTGTCTGGATTGTTCTCTCAGATTGACCATCCGTTTGCGGATGATAAGCTGTGCTCAGATTAAGTTGGGTTCCCATAGCAGATTGCATGGTTCTCCAAAAATGAGAAGTGAAACGAGCATCTCTGTCAGAAATGATGTTCAACGGAACACCATGTCGAGCTACAATTTCATCCACATAGATTTGTGCAAGTCTGTCAGCAGGAAAATCCTCACGGATTGGCAAGAAATGTGCTGACTTTGTAAGACGATCAACGACTACCCAGATGGCATCATGACCTTTCTTAGTGCGTGGAAGTTTGGTAACGAGATCCATAGTAATGTTTTCCCATTTCCAAACTGGGATCTCTGGTTGCTCCAATAAACCAGATGGACGCTGATGTTCAGCCTTAACCTTAAGACAAGTAAGGCATTTTGATACGTATAAGGCAATGTCTTTCTTCATACCAGGCCACCAATAGTGAATACGAAGATCCTTATACATCTTATCTGAGCCCGGATGAATAGAATAGCGAGACTTATGGGCTTCATCCATAAGCAAGGTACGAAGATCATCCTGGCTTGGGACCCACAAACGGTCCATGAAGTAATATGATCCATTGTCCTTCAGTTCCAGAGCAGGCGTTATGTGATAAGGAAATTCCTTATCCATTAACCCTTGTGAAACACAAGATTGTTGAGCTAGAGAAATGCGTGCTTGAATATCGGATCGAGCTTGAATAACAGATTGAACACGTACACAATGAAGCTTAGTACGTTCCTTACGACTCAATGCATCAGCTACGACATTCGCCTTACCAGGATGGTAGCGAATTTCGCAGTCGTAGTCGTTTAAAAGCTCAACCCAACGTCGCTGTCTCATGTTGAGTTCTTTCTGGTTGAAGATATGCTGAAGACTTTTGTGGTCAGTGAAAACCACACATTTTGTACCGTACAAATAGTGTCTCCAGATCTTGAGAGCAAAGACAACTGCACCCAACTCAAGATCATGAGTGGTGTAGTTTTTCTCGTGAATCTTCAACTGCCTCGATGCATAGGCTATGACTTTGTTCCTTTGCATAAGAACACAGCCAAGACCCAATTTCGATGCATCACAATACACAACAAAATCATCATCACCCTCAGGCAATGATAGAACAGGCGCATCACATAGCTTCTGTTTCAGGTGTTGAAAAGCTTCCTCTTGTTTGTATCCCCAGTAAAAGGGCATTTTCTTCTGAGTTAGAGCAGTTAGAGGAACTGCAATCTTAGAGAAGTTTTCAATGAAGCGGCGATAATAACCCGCTAGACCAAGAAATGAACGAACTTCAGTAGGAGTAGTAGGTGTATCCCAATCCTTAATCGCGCTAATCTTGGAGGGATCTACATGGATACCTTGTTCGTTGATAACATGCCCCAAAAATTGAACTTCTTTAAGCCAAAATTCGCACTTGGAGAATTTGGCGAAAAGTTGTTCTTTCTTTAGGAGTTCCAGAGTAAGACGAAGATGCTGCTCGTGATCAGCTCGTGTCTTAGAGTAAATCAAAATGTCATCGATAAAAACAATGACGAACTGATCCAAATAAGGTTTGCAGACCCTATTCATTAAGTCCATGAAAACAGCCGGAGCATTAGTCAAACCGAATGGCATGACTGTGAATTCATAATGCCCATAACGAGTGCGGAATGCTGTTTTCGGAATGTCTTCTTCTTGCACCCGAAGTTGATGATATCCGGAACGTAGATCAATCTTCGAAAAATAAGAAGCACCCTGTAACTGATCAAAGAGATCATCGATGCGAGGTAGAGGATATCGATTTTTGATGGTAAGCTTGTTAAGCTCACGATAATCGATACACATCCTAAAGGATCCATCCTTCTTCTTAACAAAAAGAACGGGAGCACCCCAAGGTGAAAAGCTGGGACGGATAAAACCTTTGTCAGAGAGCTCCTGAAGCTGTTTAGACAACTCTTGCATCTCAGATGGTGCAAGACGATATGGAGCTCTGGCAATGGGGTTGGCACCAGGTACGAGATCAATGCGGAACTCGACTTGGCGTGCTGGAGGTAGACCAGGTAAATCTTCAGGGAACACTTCAGAATAATCCCGAACGACAGGAATATCTGAAATAGACTTACCCTTGCCTTTATCTTCTGTAACATGTGCTAAGAAAGCCACATAGTTCTTCTGCAGATACTTCCGAGCTTTAAAACAAGACATGAGTTTGAGACCAACGGTAGGCTTCTCACCTTGAACCTGCAGAATCTCGCCTGTCGAAAGTGGCACACGAACAATCTTCTCAGAACAAACTATCTCTGCGTGATGCTTGGATAACCAATCCATTCCCACAATAACGTCGAAGCTTCCAAGTTGCATAGGCGTAAGATCGATTGGAAAAAGATGATCGTTAAGATTCAACTGGCAGTTGCGAAGAACAGAATCAAGAATAATGGGTTCACCACTAGCAACTTCTACTGTCAAAGATTTGCCTAGTTTCGTTCTAGACACTCGAAGCATTGGCTCAAAAGACAAAGACACGAAACTCTTATCGGCACCAGAATCGAAAAGAACAGATGCAGGCTGATTATTAATAAAGAACGTACCGTTCACCACATTCTCATCCGCCTGCGCCTCTTGGGCATTCATGTTAAAGACTCGGCCTCGGGCCGGAGCCTGATTCTGGTTCTGGTTCTGGTTCGCCAGTCTTGGGCACCGATTCCTATAGTGGGTCAGATCCCCACAATTGTAACAAGCACCGGGTGGGTATTGTGGTCGTACAGCTTGACCCTGTTGCGAAGCAGGAGGCTGTGCAACTTGTTGGGCCGGGTTTTGAACTGCGCGATTCTGAGCAAACCGACAAACCTCGGTAGAATGACCTGACTTCCCACAGCTAGTACAGAAACGGCACTGATGTTGCGGCTGATGGTGACTGTTGCATCTATTGCACAAAGGTGCATTCCCTGAATAGGGTTTCTTTGCTGGAAGCTGTGCGGGTTGGTTAGGAGCTGCCTGATTAGCTTGGGCAGTGATAGCAAAATTTTGGGAAGCCTTACGCTTCCTTGACCTCCTCGAAGAACCAGAGTTCTTTCCATTCAAGTTTTGACCTTTCTTGCTATCACCCTTGTCAGCCGACTGTTTCTTGCCTTTGTCACCCTTCCTATGTAACTTGTTCTTTCTGATCTGCGACTCAGTCAGCGTCGCTGATAACTCGATTGCCTGACGGAGTGTGGCAGGGTTACTACCAGTAAGAATGTCTTGGACCGAGTCAGGTAGGCCGTCGATGTATCTCTCGATAGCCTTGTCGAGTGGGGTAACCATAGTCGGGCAAAGCAGACTCAACTCTTCAAACCGATCAGTATAAGCCCTATGCTCACCACTATCCTGCTTCAGATCATCAAATTCCTTCTCCAACGCTCGTTGCTCATGACGAGGACAGAATTCCCTCATCATAAGGGCTCTAAGTTCAGCCCAGGTCTGTGCAAGAGCAACTTCTGCACCTTGGTCCCTCATAACCCCGTTCCACCATGTCAAAGCCCTCTTCTGAAATACACTCGAAGCAAACTCAACTTTGCGATTATCCGGACACTGCACATGGCGAAAAGTATTCTCACTGCTCTCGAACCACTGAAGAAGCCCAGTCGCTCCCTCAGAACCACTAAACTTGAGTGGTTTAGCCTGATTAAAATCCTTGTACTTGCATGGAACATTGTTGTTGTTGTTGGCCTGGTTCCATAGAGCAAAGAGATTCGGAAATTGAGCAGTCATCTGCTGCGCAATAATTTCTGCCAGCTCGGCAGTTTCTATCTGATTGTCGCGTCGAGGAGGCATTCTAAAAGAGGAAAACATGAAAGAAAACGAGTGAGATGATTGGATGAAAAGAATGAGATGAAACAGAATCAACAAAAGCAAAGATGGTGGTCATTCGTCCGTATCACAAAGCAAACAAACGACACACAGTGACTAATCAAAGTAAATGGGTCAAAAATAATGTATAATGAAGACATGCTCGCCTATAAGTGAACACTCACTCCAAGAATTCCCAGGTAAGCACAACTGGTCTCGCGTCTGGTTGAGATGTATACGAAGTGCTTGCCTAGACAGAAAACCCAGAATACAGGCATTCACCCTTCCAGTTTGCACGTGTTCACATTATTTAAAACCCAAAACGTTTGATGAGATTTTTGAAAATTTTGAAGGCACAAGGCCAAAAACCAATACTGAAAAGGGTTCAAAACCATATAACAGAGGGTTCAAAACCTTACAATTGAGGGTTCAAAACCTTGTAATAAATTATTCAAAAACAGATGATTGTTTTTCAAAAATCATTTCGGAAAAATTTTGGCTTTTGTTCTGATAATCACCTAAGGATAGGTGATGTGCATGTTTTAAGATCTAAACACAAATAATTTGTGTTAGGGTCCTAGAAAAGTTATAGTCTAGGTCAAAGCATTACTAATAACCTAATTCCCTATAACCATTGGCTCTGATACCAACTCTTCTGTCACACCCCGACCGCGTATAACAACGGACCGCGGCGGAAACGCCGGGGAGTGATCGCGACAGAATTAATTGTTTCATAACCATGGCATACAAAGTTTTATTTATTTATTAAACAAGGATGTTACATTGTTTTAAACAGGAAAAAACAGAGTTTATAACATAATTAAACATAGTCTAGCTCCATTTTATGTCTCTAAGGCACAGGTCCGCCCTAGTATTGTGATCATCATCCTACGGAAAAGCACCTGAAAACACATGTGAAAATAGGTACATCAGCATAAAAATGCCTGTGAGATACATAGGTTTGTGAAAATAGGATTCATGACTTGTATTTGAGAAAATGTTTAGTCATGAACCTTGTAATTTGCTTTGTCTTGTAAATCATTTGAAAAACGATAAGATCAGTTGATATGTATAATTAAATGTAAGGTTAAATGAATAACCATGTAAAATGAGTTTGTATAAGATAAGCTGATTGTAAAACAATGTCTTATGAAAAAGTATGTTATTTGTATAAAATGTTATATGTATCAAACTGAAATGATTCAAATAACGTTACGCTATGTAATATCATACAAACACTTATATATAGGAAGTACCAGCGGCGTATCCACCATGCTTGTATCATATTACACACGTATCGTTACTTAATCATTTAATCAAACCAAACCATCAAGATGTAAAATGTTCATGTACAAACCAATTGTCAAGTGTTATTGTGTAAACCATGTCAAAATGTCTATGTCCAATGTAAACCACCAAATGTGTATATCAATGTCAAAAGGTTTATGTTCAATGTAGATCATGTAATGTGTAATCAAAATGTCATGTATGGTAAGTGAAATGTATCAACTAAACCATATGTAAAATGCACAACAACAAGGTATTGAAGTAAAACACAGTTTAAATCAAAGTCATGTTGTGTGTAACAAATGCATGCTATACTGATACAAACATTTATGCGGTATTGTTAATATGCATACATCCAAGCCTTGAGACTGAGGCGATAAACCTTTAAACAAATTAAAGATTTATCTAAGTTATGTATATCGAATTCGGTCATTCCTTTCTGTCCCCTTACCCTGGGATGTCCGGAACGGGAGTTGTCAATTCCTATGGTACCACTACCTACTAACGAATGGCATGATCAATGTTAATGAATGTATTGTCCCATGTTAACCAAACCAAATGTTATACCAAAAATGGAAGCATGTGATGCACTAAGTATGTAATCAAATGAACATACATAGCGTGAAAATGTAATGTAAAACGATGTACTAAGTAATGCACACAATGGGCACACCTAGCATAAAATGTCATGTAAAACGATGTACTAAGTAATGCACACAATGGGCACACCTAGCATAAAATGTCATGTAAAACAATGTACCAAGTAATGCACACAATGGGCACACCTAGCATGAAATGTAATGAAATCATGTACTATAATGTACTACTGAACATAGCATGTATATGATGTGAAAACAGGAAAGCATGAAAGTAACAAGTAGGCACATGTGTTCCACCCCAAAACAGTTGGAAAACAGTAAAAGAGGGGTCTATGTACTCACTTGAGATTGCTCAGTTGTCTAAAGATAACCACCGAGTAATGCTATAGATCACGGAATCAAACGGCACCTAATATAGGTAACTATGTTAATAAACCGGACCTATATCGGAAGACTGGGTAGCATTAGGGTTTGTAAACCAAATGAGTGTAGGAACTCATGTGATATGGTTTAACAAAGCCTACATGCTAAATGAAACTTGACCTAAGTCTTATCGACCCATTACGACCCGTTTAGGTAGCTTATGCTACTTTAACGCGTCGTTCGCGTGAAACGCGTTCGGACCGCCTAACTAGCCCTATGACAAGTGTTATATGCCTAAACATGTTACATAATCAGTTATGTGGCAAAAGTTTAGGTTACATATGCTAAATTACCAATTATGCATGAAAAGGGTATTCTGGTAATTTACCTAAGGCATATAAACTACCTATCATACAACTACTTAAACGATGTGACCATAGGGTATAACCTCGGAAGGTTATTCCCTACCTACTATGGTCACCTAATGTATTTGGTCGGATCCTAATGATCGACCAAATGGGTCGAGTTCGAAGGTATAGGCGATTTATTAGATCGCCTACCCTACGACTCTAGACAACGTGGTAATCAGTGGGCATAGTCCCAAAGGACTATGACCAACGTGATTACACTCACGTTGCGAAGTTCAAACGAACTTCGCATTGACCATTACTGGTCAACGCTGAAAGTCAAACAAAGTTTGACTTTCTGACTCGAAAAGCAGTAAAATAACGAAAAGAACGAAAGAATACTAACCCAGGGTCCCCGAATGCTAAACTCAATTCGAAAATCTCAGGTATGAAACAAATGTTTCAACTTAGAGTTTCTCAAAGTGAGTTTCTTGTGATTTTGAACAAAGGGGGGTGGGTTATTTATAGTGTTTAGGGAACCGTTGAGATCATTTCATGGAAAAACGTGTTTCGATCATAACCGTACAAGTGTCGGCAAGTTGTGGTGACAAAATGCCATCCTTATCAGCTGACTAGACTCTTGGAAATGTGTGGATGACAATTAACCAGCTGCATTCTGCTGTGAAATGCATTGAATCTGGTCTGCAGATAGGCTAGCGCACCGCTACACTAAAAGTGTAGCGCACCGCTAGCCAAAGTTTGGCAGAATTACACATTTGGTCCCTGAACTGTATTTAGGCCGTTTTTGACACGTTTAAGGCCCGTTAACCCCATTTCAAAGCTCTAAAATGAAGTTAAAGTATAGGGAACTTAAAATGTGTTCAAAAATATCTCGGATGTCGGTTCGTTTGGCCGTACGGTCGCGATGTTCGGTTAATTACGACGGAATGCGCATAAGCGCGAAAAACGATCCAAATGACGCGACGAATGGAATTTTCTTAAGGCGAACACTAAAATATAATGTAGTCATGCTTACATAAATTTTTGGATGTCCAGATGTATTCAGAACGTAAGTTATGCGCGAAAATGCAAACTTGTGCACTTTTTGACACTTTTAGTCCCTGAATGTCCCAAAAGTTTATTTTAGCACACCGAACCTCTCAAAGCCTATTTCTAAGCTATGTAAAGGATATTTAAGGTGTTTTTAACTTATGGTTATGTTCCGGAATGTTCGTTACAGTTCAAATTGACATACTTTCGCAGTTTGTCAAGTTTAGTCCCTGTAAGCGAATTAACTTGATTTTGCCATACCAATGCCTTCAAAACTTATTTCTAAGTTATTTAAAGGTTATTTAAGGTATGTTGAGTATATGTTGATGTTCCGGAGTATTTCTCGCATTAAACTGAGTACGTTTACGCACTAGTTTGCGTATAACTCTCCAGAAAGTGATGTAGAGTTTGGAATTGAACAAAAGTCAAAACATGAAAAATGTAAAACATAACAAAACAAACATTGGGATCAAATAACATTGTTTTATTGATAACATAACTGTTCATAGTGATTACAAGCATAGTTAAACAACTTCATAACATACATTCAAGTTTGTGTTCATGATCTTTTTAGTGTTCTTGTATTTACATCATAATATAATCATTAACCACCATAAATATAAAATAAAAGATGATCAAAGAAGCTTACTACTAGCTTTGAAGCTAGGGAAGAAGCAAGCTTGAAAAATGAGTGGATAAAGGCTTGTGGTAGAGGTCCTTCACGATCCGAGTGTTCCACACCTTCTAAATTACCTCCTATCACCTTGAAGTACACTTAGATTGCTAAAACTTGAAGCAAAAAGAATGGTGGTATACGGATGGGGTTCGGCCGTAGCTTGTGTGGGGAGGGGAGAAAGAAATTTTTGGGGTGATTAATGTGAATATGATGATGGTTATTATAAGCTTCAACTCTAATAACCATTGGTCAATATGTCAACATAAGTACACACATGATCCTACAACTTCCAAGAAAAGATTAGAGCAAGATTGAAGATTTAAATCAAATCTTATGGTGGTGGGGTCCCTAAGTGGACGGTTATAGTGGGGGGGAAGGGTTGAACGAAAATTTAAATGGTGAAAGTTAGTGTCTAGGGTGCTAAGTGTAATTGTTAGTATTAGAGTGAGTACCATCATTGTTTTCATATTCCCTAGGTAACCACTTGGGGATTTGCAAGATTTATAAAAATCTTGTAATGGGTCCCATGGGGGACGGTTACCACATGAGGGAGGGGGGGGGGGTTAAATGTAATTTAGATGGTAAGTAGGTGATTACTTAGGGGAGGGGTTAAGATGTAAAGTCTAATGTGTAGTGTGTTACATGTATTATGTAATGTGTTATAGTGCTCGGGGACCATAACTAGCTCAGAAAAATAAAAACAATGTCTCTTGCAATATTTTAGTGTTCCGGGTAATGTCCGGTTGTTCGGTTAGATACTGTTCCGTTAAAGTGCTAAGTTATATCGTTTAGTGTCTTTTATGTTTCTTTTTGTAACACTTTTAATTCCCAACACTTGGGAAAGCATACAGGATTATTTAGTCAAATTTTCTACACAAGACTAGTATGTTAACAAGCACATGTAAGTATGACACAGTAATCAGATAGCAGTTAAGTAATTCAGCACAGTCATCAAGCACTTTAATTAACATTAATTAATCGTACGGATACATGTAATTTTGAGGGTTGTCACAGTAAACATATGCAGCAGAAATGTATTGTAAATCAATGTGCCCACATGCTGAGTAAACATATGCAGCAAAAGTGTTTATGAAATAAATGTGCTAGCATGCTCAGTCAACATACATAGCAAAACATAATTGAAATCATGTACTATATATAGGTGTACTAGGTGAACATAGCATGTTTATGTCATAAAAAGAAATGAAAGCATGGAAGTAACAAGTAGGCACATGTGTATCACCCCAAAATATTTAAAAGTGGTAAAAGAGGGGTCTATGTACTCACTTGGGATTGCTTAATAATCTTGGAAATAAGACCAAATAAAGCTTGAAAGATCACGGAATCAAACGGTACCTAATATAGGTAACTAGGTTAATAATCTGATCCTAAATTGGGAGATAGGATAGAATGAAGTTCTATAAATCAGAAACGGGATCAGGAGAAAACGCTCAAAAGTGTGAGAACGGTGAGAACGCTTCCTGGCCCAACACGTGTCCCGCCGCTTAGAAAAGGGCGGAGGGGCTTTTTTGTCCTTTCATCTTCTGCTTTTCCAGTTCCGCTTTTCCCAATATTGTTGGTTTTTATGATTTTTGGCGTTAACCAAATTCAATATTTAATGGCGTTTAATGGTTTCATCTTATTAACATTTTGGCGTTTATGGCGTTTATTCAAATCGTATGCCATTGTAACCCAGGGGGTCAGGTAATCTATTTGAATGGCGTTTTTCAAGGCGTTTTAAACAAGTTTGCCCATTGTTCTATTATTTTTTATAAACATTTTGGTGTTTGGGTTATCTTGGCGTTTTACAATTGTTGGATTATATTCAGCCACTGTAGAAAAAATACAAGCGAAGAAAATAAATTAAAAATCCTAATCGGATCTCTCTTCACAATATTCATTGTCATCAGTCTCTTTGTTCTTTTATAGTACAAGAACTGACACCAAAATATGGCGTTTTATGTAAAACTTAACAAACCCATCGGTTTTATTTTTTTGCCTGCTCGTCTGTTGAAGTTGCTTTTTTGTGGATGGTTGGTGACATAGATCTATGACGTGTGGGTGGGTTTTTCGCTTTTTCTTCATGTTGATCTTCATCTTTATATTCATCCCACTCTATAGTGTCATTGATCTCTTCTCCTCATCCAAGCCTTCTTCAAGAACAAAAAATACAAAATGCCATATGATTGGCATTAGTATCTTTTTCTTGAATTTTTGTCTATCTCATGCAGCAAAATCATACTGAGTTACTCGCTTCCGCTAAACAATTCATTCAATGAAACTTAACGAAAAACAATACTGAATATCCAAGAAAGCATATTAGCCATCTTTGATTTTTTTTGGCATTTTTCAGTGAGTGGTATTTAGTAGTATTGGCGTTTGTTTTTTTTTTCTTTTTTTTTGTTTGATCAAATGGAAGTTGCTGAGATGTATCATTTTATAGGATCTCTTTTTGGCGCCTAAGTTAGGCGGTGCGTTATTATAATAAGGTATTCGTCTTTTCAGTTACTGTTTGTAATTATTGTTTTTGACCAGCTTTATCTCTGTAGTTTGTAACACGTCCCATCTTTCAAGTTTGGCGTTTTAGATTCTAATTTAATAAATTTTCCATATCTTCTGTTTTTCTGATTTGAAGTTACTGTTTCTAGTTACATTTTAAAGTTTGTTTTTTATTTTTTATTTTTTAATTTTTTTTGGGTTTTTTATAATACTTTTTCAAACTAATTTTATTATAGTTTTGGCTGTTTTGGCGTTTTTATTATACAACAATCAATTGAAAAGGAAAATAAAAAAAGAATACATAAAAAAAGTTTTTTTATAATACTTGTCCAAAGTAATTTTATGATGGTTTGATAAACGCCAAAGGTGTAAGACATTTGCCTTTTTGGCGTTTTTATTAGATATGGCGTTGTTTATTAAATAACAATCAAGTGAAAATGAAAATTAAACAAAATAAATATTGATATTTCAAATCTTCACTGTCATCAGTTTCTTTCTTCTTTTGAAGCATCTTCACTGGCTGTTTCGACTTTCGTATGAAATCAGCCTCTTTTTCTATAATTTTTGTCCATCTCATGCAGCAAAATGTTATTGAGTTTACACCCTTTCAGCCAAAATGTTATCTTTTTTGGCGTTTTACCGAGAAAAAGAACGCCCCAAAATAAACCATCTTAAAACTGTAAATTTGATCATGCTAAAATCAATAAATTGTTGCTGTATGGTGTTGGATAACATTGTTAATCCTCAGTTAAGAAAGATAACTGACAATGTTGTCCACGCCATACAGCTACACTTTATTGACAGCAATATATTTGATGTTTGGGTTTTCTGGCGTTTATCAGTCGAATGGTATATACTAAATATGGCGTTTGGGGTTTTTGTGTCACACCCTGGCTTTGCGGAAGCGTGGTTAATTTGGTGTGACTTCTTAATACCATAGCTTAACCATAACAAAGCTATATGAAATAAAACCATGCAAGATCATCCATTTAATTAAGTTTTAAAAACCAAATACAACAACATTGTCTTAACAAACACAAACATCAACATGACATAAACACAGTTTAAGGACTGTGACTTGTCCAGGAAAGAGTCACATTCCCCAAACCCGGATGACCTCGTAACTAGTGCAGCGGGAAAACGTGTCATACCGCGCCAGATCCTTTAATTCCCTGAAATACATGTAAGTTGAAAAATCAACAAAAATGTTGAGCGAGTTCATGTGTTTAGTATGTGCGCGCGAATAAACCTTTATAATCATTGTAAGTATGAATGTTTTGTAAACTCTGGTATGAAAGCAAATAAGGAAACATATCAGTTAATGTGTAACCACATGGTCCAACCTGCGGGTGTCACACCCCGACCACGTAGAACATACAAAACGTGGCGGAAATGTCGGGGAGTGTTGTAACAGAATTAATTGTTTCAAATCCATGGCAATTGAAGTTTCGTTTTATTGATTAAAAGGGTTACAATGTCTTAACAAACAAGAAATACAACATAATTAACTAGTCTTGCATCTTTTATTGTCACTAAAGCCCAAGTCTGCCTATGTGTAACTTGATCATCTTATGCAACAGCTCCTGAAAAACACATGTGAAAATAGGTACGTCAGCATAAAAATGCCTGTGAGATACATAGGTTTTGTGAAAATAAGTTTCATGACTTATGTTTGAGAAAATGTTTAGTCATGAACCTTGTAATTTGCTTTGTCTTATAAATCATTTGAAAAACAATGAGTTCAGATGATATGTATAAATAAGTGAATAATGTATGGTTAAATGAATAACCATGTAAACTGAGTTTGTATAAGATAAGTTGCTTGTAAAACAATGTATTATGAAAAGTATGTTATTTGTATAAAATGTTATATGTATCAAACTGAAATGATTCAAATATCGCTACGATATGTAATACCATACAAACACTTATATATAGGAAGTACCAGCGGCGTATCCACCATGCTTGTATCATATTACACACGCCTCGTTACTTAATCACTTACTCAAACCAAACTATCAAGATGAAATGTTTAACAAGTGTAGAAATGTTCATGTATAGTCAAAGACGGTTCACACGGTTCACAGATACAAACGGTTCATAGATACAAACGGTTCACAGATACAAACGGTTCACAGATACAAACGGTTCATAGATACAAACGGTTCACAGATACAAACGGTTCACAGATATCAACGATTCACATAGTCAAATGATTACAACGGTTCACATAGTCAAATGATTACAACGGTTCAATATGTAGTATAATGTGTTCATATGCTGGATAAGCATATGCAACAGAAAAGCAATGTAAAACAATGTACTAAGTATGCACATAATGGACATACATAGCATAAAATGTATTGAAATCATGTACTATAATGTACTAACGAACATAGCAGGTATATGATGTGAAAACGGAAAGCACGAAAGTAACAAGTAGGCACATGTGTTCCACCCCAAAACAGTTTGGAAAACAGTAAAAGAGGGGTCTATGTACTCACTTGAGATTGCTCAGTAGTCCTTGAGTAACAACTAAACAATGCTAGAGATCGCGGATATCAAACGGCACCTAATATAGGTAACTATGTTAATAACCGGACCTAGATCGGAAGATCGGGTAGCATTAGGGTTTGTAAACCAAACGAGTGTAGAGACTCGTGTCATTTGGTTTAACAAAGCCTACATACTAAATGAAACTTAACCTGAGTGCTTTCGACCCATTACGACCCGTTTAGGTAGCTTATGCTACTTTAACGCGTCGTGCGCGTAGAACGCGTCGTGCGCGTAGAACGCGTACGGACCGCCTAACTAGTCCTATGACAAGTGTTATATGCCTAAACATGTTACATAATCAGTTATGTGACAAAAGTTTAGGTTACATATGCTTAATTACCAATTATACATGAAAAGGGTATTCTGGTAATTTACCTAAGGCATATAAACTACCTACCATACAACTACTCAAACGATGTGACCATAGGGTATAACCTCGGAAGGTTATTCCCTACCTACTATGGTCACCTAATGTGTTTGGTCGGATCCTAATGATCGACCAAACTGGGTCGGGTTCGAGGTATAAGCGATTCATTAGATCGCTTACCCTACGACCCTAGACAACGTGGTAATCAGTGGGCATAGTCCCAAGGGACTATGACCAACGTGATTACACTCACGTTGCGAAGTTCAAACGAACTTCGCATTGACCATTACTGGTCAACCCTGAAAGTCAAACAAAGTTTGACTTTCTGACTCGAAAAGCAGTAAAATAAGGAAAAGAACGAAAGAATACTTACGAAGGGTCCCCGAATGCTAAACTCGATTCAAAAATCTCAGGTATGAAACAAATGTTTCAACTTAGAGTTTCTCAAATCAAGTTTCTAGTGATTTTAGCAATGGGGGGTATGGGGTATTTATAGGAATACCCGAACCGTTAAGATCGTTTCATGGAAAACGTGCCTTAATCCCATCCGTACATGTGTTGAAAAGTTATGGTGTTTAGGTGTTTAAATTCCATCCATACATGTGTTGCAAAGTTATGGTGTTTAGGTGCTTAAATTCCATCCATACATTTGTTGCAAAGTCATGGTGCTTAGATTCCATCCTTATCCGCTGACTAAGCATGTTTAGAATGTGTGGTTGTGAATTAAACAACGGCTAATACATCGAATCTGGTCCCGAATGCGAAAAACTGAGTTCCTGCATGTTTTCTTATGGCGAACACTAAAATAAAATATTTTAGTGCTTACATAAATTTTTGGATGTCCGGATGTATTCAGAACGTAAGTTATGCGCGAAAATGCAAACTTGTGCACTTTTTGACACTTTTAGTCCCTGAATGACCCAAAAGTTTATTTTAGCACACCGAACCCATTAAAGCCTATTTCTAAGCTATGTAAAGGATATTTATGGTGTGTTTAACTTATGGTCATGTTCCGGAATGTCTGTTACAGTTCAAATTGGCATACTTTCGCAGTTTGTCAAATTTAGTCCCTGTAAGCGATTAAACTTGATTTCACCACACCAAACCTTCCAAAACTTATATATAAGTTATGTAAAGGTTATTTAAGGTATATTAAGCCTATTTCACTATTCCGGAGTGTTCGTTGGATTAAACTGGTTATATTTACGCATCAGTGCGCGTATAACCTTCCAGAAAGCGATTTAGAGCTTGAAATCGGACAAGAGTTGATATGTGTAAACGATACACATATTTTTACAAGTCCAAAGTATGAAATACATTATTTCATTGGTTTGGCATTTGATTGATGGTTGAAATGACACAGGTGTTACAGTCTCCCCTACTTTAGGAAATTTCGTCCCGAAATTAATTCGTAGGAGTCTATTTGTGACTTTGTGTCAGATAACCACCAGAGATATGTAAAGCATAATCCTGTCATTTCCTTAACGGACATTCTTCAGAATGAAAATGAACAAACGGAGTCATTTTCCTCAACGAGTATTCTTTAGAAACGGAAATGAAGGAATAAACAAACGGGGATTCATTTCCTTAACGGACAATCTTCGGAAACGAAAATGAACAAACGGAGTCACTTTCAACAGATGCTTCCTCAGAAACGGAAATGAAAATGATAGACAAACAGATATTCATTTCCTCAACGGACAAATCTTCAGAAACGAAAATGAACTAACGGAGTCATTTTCAACGGTTGCTTCCTCAGAAATGGAAATGAAAAATGATAGACAAACGGATATTCATTTCCTCAACGGACAAATCTTCAGAAACGAAAATGAACAAACAGAGTCATTTTCAATGGTTGCTTCCTCAGAAACGGAAATGAAAATGATAGACAAACGGATATTCATTTCCTCAACGGATAATCTTCAGAAACGAAAATGAACTAACGGAGTCATTTTCAACGGTTGCTTCCTCAGAAATGGAAATGAAAAATGATAGACAAACGGATATTCATTTCCTCAACGGATAATCTTCAGAAACGAAAATGAACTAACGGAGTCATTTTCAACGGTTGCTTCCTCAGAAATGGAAATGAAAAATGATAGACAAACGGATATTCATTTCCTCAACGGATAATCTTCAGAAACGAAAATGAACTAACGGAGTCATTTTCAACGGTTGTTTCCTCAGGTTCGGAAATGAAGGATTAAACAACGGATATTCATTTCCTCAACGGATAATCTTCAGAAACGAAAATGAACAAACAGAGTCATTTTCAACGGTTGTTTCCTCAGGTTCGGAAATGAAAATGATAGACAAACGGATATTCATTTCCCTCGACGGATACTCTTCAGAACGAAAATGCACAAACGGAGTCATTTTCCTCAACGGGTATTCTTCAGAATTGGAAATGAAGGATAAACGGATATTCATTTCCTCAACGGATATTCTTCAGAAGTGAAAAATGAATAGCTAGTTCATTTTTCCTCAACGGATACTTCATCAGAATTGGAAATGAATAGGGTTAACTTCTAGGTACATGACAAAGCTCGCTGTGGTTTCTGTGCACTAAATTCCATAATTATGTATGCATCCATAATTACGTAATTCCTTGCATAGTCCGCACAGTTTGTCTTGTAATGTTCATAAGCACATAATCACATAGTTGTTTAATTGTTATTATCTTGTTATTGATTGCTATTAACTTGGCACCTCGTACTTCGTTTCTCTTGGAAGAAACGGGTACTTAGGATTTTCGTGGAAAACACAAGAGATCATACAATGGAAGAAATTTGGGAGTAGTCTGTTCTTCAAGGAATGCGGTTCCTTGATTGTCGGTATTGTAGGGGATATGTTGTTTATACATACAATCACATAAATACATTGCAATGTAAATAAAAGATTTATTTATAAACAACGATAACAACTGTTTCTTGGATCTTGACAACAAAAGAAAATAATACATAAGACGTGATTATTTCTCAACGATGTTGTCTTCTGGTTGATCATATGCTCATCCCTGCGCTGGATTTGCATTAGCAAGCCTTGGGCAATTCCTACGAAAATGGCCCATCTCGCCACAGTTGTAGCAAGATCCCTGTGGAAAACGAGCTTGAGCAGGATTGTTGCCAGCTTGATTTGGTGCAGCTGCGGTTGGGCAAACCCTAGCTGTATGACCTATAAGTCCGCAAACTTGGCATGTGCGGCACTTCACCCCAGCATGATGATGTAGGCCACATTGGTTGCACAAAGGTGCAGTTCCATTGTAGGGTTTCCTGGCAGGGGGTTGAGCTGGTTGGTTGAGGACGGCTTGATCATTGTGAGCGACCACAGCGTAGTTCTGAGAAGCCTTTCGCTTCTTTGACCTCTTAGGGGATCCAATCTGTTCATCCATGATCTTTGATTCTTCGATTGGTTCCGATTCTTCGACCGGCTTCTTGTCACCTTTTCGGAAAAGTTTACCTTTCCTGATCTTTGATTCAGTCAAGGTTGCAGATAGCTCAATGGCCTGTCTAACTGTAGTAGGGTTGCTACCAGTCAAAATGTCTTGTATTGAGTCAGGGAGGCCATCAATGTACATTTCGATTGCCTTATCCAAAGGCGTGACCATGTTTGGGCATAACAGACTTAACTCTTCATAACGGTCCGTGTAGGCTCGATGCTCACCGCTGTCTTGCTCGAGATTGTCGAATTCCCTTTCCAAAGCCCTGATCTCGTGTCGAGGACAGAATTCCTTCATCATAAGGGCCCTAAGTTCAGCCCATGTCTGTGCTAGAGCAACTTCTGCACCACGATCTCTCATAACCCCGTTCCACCACGTAAGAGCTCTCTTCTGGAATACACTCGAAGCAAACTCGACCTTGCGATTGTCAGGACACTGCACGTGGCGGAAAGTATTCTCAATGCTCTCGAACCATTGAAGAAGCCCAGTCGCTCCCTCAGAACCACTAAACTTGAGTGGTTTCGCCGAGTTAAAACTCTTGAAATTGCATACACCATTGTTGTTGTTGTTGGCTTGATTCCATTGAGCAAAGAGGTTTGGGAATTGAGCAGCCATTTGCTGCGCAATGATTTCTGCCAGTTCGGCAGTCGCTATCTGGTTCTCGCGTCGAGGAGGCATTCTAAAAGAGGAAACATGAAAGGAAACGAGTGAGAGAATTAGACGAAAAGAATGAGATGAAACAAATCTGATGAAAGCAAGGGTAGTGGTCATTTGTTTGTTACTACAAAGCAACAAACGACCTCGGTGATTAATCAAAGTAAGTAGGTCAAAAATAATGTATCGCGAAGACATGCTCGCCTATAAGTGAACACTCATCCCAAGAATTCCCAGGTAAGCACAACTGGTCTCGCGTCTGATGAGATGTATACGAAGTGCTTGCCTAGACAGAAAACCCAGAATACAGGCATTCACCCTTCCAGTTTGCACGTGTTCACATTATTTAAAACACAAAACCTTGACGAGATTTTGAAAATTCAAAGGGGTTCAAAACCATATAACAGAGGGTTCAAAACCTTACAATAGAGGGTTCAAAACCTTGTAATAAATCATCCTAGAACAGATGATTAGTTTTCAAAGCGGTTTTGAAATTTATGTTCTTGTCGTGGTAGTCGCCTAAGGATAGGTGACGGTATTGTTTTATGACTAAACGCAAGTAAACTCGCGTTAGGGTCCTAAGAAAAGTTATAGACTAGGTCAAAGCATTACTAATAACCTAATTCCCTATAACCACTGGCTCTGATACCATCTTTTCTGTCACACCCCGACCACGTAGAACATACAAAACGTGGCGGAAATGTCGGGGAGTGTTGTAACAGAATTAATTGTTTCAAATCCATGGCAATTGAAGTTTCGTTTTATTGATTAAAAGGGTTACAATGTCTTAACAAACAAGAAATACAACATAATTAACTAGTCTTGCATCTTTTATTGTCACTAAAGCCCAAGTCTGCCTATGTGTAACTTGATCATCTTATGCAACAGCTCCTGAAAAACACATGTGAAAATAGGTACGTCAGCATAAAAATGCCTGTGAGATACATAGGTTTTGTGAAAATAAGTTTCATGACTTATGTTTGAGAAAATGTTTAGTCATGAACCTTGTAATTTGCTTTGTCTTATAAATCATTTGAAAAACAATGAGTTCAGATGATATGTATAAATAAGTGAATAATGTATGGTTAAATGAATAACCATGTAAACTGAGTTTGTATAAGATAAGTTGCTTGTAAAACAATGTATTATGAAAAGTATGTTATTTGTATAAAATGTTATATGTATCAAACTGAAATGATTCAAATATCGCTACGATATGTAATACCATACAAACACTTATATATAGGAAGTACCAGCGGCGTATCCACCATGCTTGTATCATATTACACACGCCTCGTTACTTAATCACTTACTCAAACCAAACTATCAAGATGAAATGTTTAACAAGTGTAGAAATGTTCATGTATAGTCAAAGACGGTTCACACGGTTCACAGATACAAACGGTTCATAGATACAAACGGTTCACAGATACAAACGGTTCACAGATACAAACGGTTCATAGATACAAACGGTTCACAGATACAAACGGTTCACAGATATCAACGATTCACATAGTCAAATGATTACAACGGTTCACATAGTCAAATGATTACAACGGTTCAATATGTAGTATAATGTGTTCATATGCTGGATAAGCATATGCAACAGAAAAGCAATGTAAAACAATGTACTAAGTATGCACATAATGGACATACATAGCATAAAATGTATTGAAATCATGTACTATAATGTACTAACGAACATAGCAGGTATATGATGTGAAAACGGAAAGCACGAAAGTAACAAGTAGGCACATGTGTTCCACCCCAAAACAGTTTGGAAAACAGTAAAAGAGGGGTCTATGTACTCACTTGAGATTGCTCAGTAGTCCTTGAGTAACAACTAAACAATGCTAGAGATCGCGGATATCAAACGGCACCTAATATAGGTAACTATGTTAATAACCGGACCTAGATCGGAAGATCGGGTAGCATTAGGGTTTGTAAACCAAACGAGTGTAGAGACTCGTGTCATTTGGTTTAACAAAGCCTACATACTAAATGAAACTTAACCTGAGTGCTTTCGACCCATTACGACCCGTTTAGGTAGCTTATGCTACTTTAACGCGTCGTGCGCGTAGAACGCGTACGGACCGCCTAACTAGTCCTATGACAAGTGTTATATGCCTAAACATGTTACATAATCAGTTATGTGACAAAAGTTTAGGTTACATATGCTTAATTACCAATTATACATGAAAAGGGTATTCTGGTAATTTACCTAAGGCATATAAACTACCTACCATACAACTACTCAAACGATGTGACCATAGGGTATAACCTCGGAAGGTTATTCCCTACCTACTATGGTCACCTAATGTGTTTGGTCGGATCCTAATGATCGACCAAACTGGGTCGGGTTCGAGGTATAAGCGATTCATTAGATCGCTTACCCTACGACCCTAGACAACGTGGTAATCAGTGGGCATAGTCCCAAGGGACTATGACCAACGTGATTACACTCACGTTGCGAAGTTCAAACGAACTTCGCATTGACCATTACTGGTCAACCCTGAAAGTCAAACAAAGTTTGACTTTCTGACTCGAAAAGCAGTAAAATAAGGAAAAGAACGAAAGAATACTTACGAAGGGTCCCCGAATGCTAAACTCGATTCAAAAATCTCAGGTATGAAACAAATGTTTCAACTTAGAGTTTCTCAAATCAAGTTTCTAGTGATTTTAGCAATGGGGGGTATGGGGTATTTATAGGAATACCCGAACCGTTAAGATCGTTTCATGGAAAACGTGCCTTAATCCCATCCGTACATGTGTTGAAAAGTTATGGTGTTTAGGTGTTTAAATTCCATCCATACATGTGTTGCAAAGTTATGGTGTTTAGGTGCTTAAATTCCATCCATACATTTGTTGCAAAGTCATGGTGCTTAGATTCCATCCTTATCCGCTGACTAAGCATGTTTAGAATGTGTGGTTGTGAATTAAACAACGGCTAATACATCGAATCTGGTCCCGAATGCGAAAAACTGAGTTCCTGCATGTTTTCTTATGGCGAACACTAAAATAAAATATTTTAGTGCTTACATAAATTTTTGGATGTCCGGATGTATTCAGAACGTAAGTTATGCGCGAAAATGCAAACTTGTGCACTTTTTGACACTTTTAGTCCCTGAATGACCCAAAAGTTTATTTTAGCACACCGAACCCATTAAAGCCTATTTCTAAGCTATGTAAAGGATATTTATGGTGTGTTTAACTTATGGTCATGTTCCGGAATGTCTGTTACAGTTCAAATTGGCATACTTTCGCAGTTTGTCAAATTTAGTCCCTGTAAGCGATTAAACTTGATTTCACCACACCAAACCTTCCAAAACTTATATATAAGTTATGTAAAGGTTATTTAAGGTATATTAAGCCTATTTCACTATTCCGGAGTGTTCGTTGGATTAAACTGGTTATATTTACGCATCAGTGCGCGTATAACCTTCCAGAAAGCGATTTAGAGCTTGAAATCGGACAAGAGTTGGTATGTGTAAACGATACACATATTTTTACAAGTCCAAAGTATGAAATACATTATTTCATTGGTTTGGAATTTGATTGATGGTTGAAATGACACAGGTGTTACAGCGGGCGCATGGGAGGGGATAGGACAAGGTCACCACATGGTCCAACCTGAGGGCGCATGGGTGGCGTTACGACAGGGTCACCACATGGTCCAACCTTAGGGCGCATGGGTGGGGTTAAGACAAGGTCACCACATGGTCCAACCTTAGGGCACATGGGTGGGGTTTGTTATGCTCAAATAGGCCTATCACTTGTATCCCTCGATCGTACTACGAGGACTAATGTTCTTAAGATTTCACCTACCCAATCACATAACCTAACAGTTCCTTCCTTAGCTGACCATACCATTCGTAATTGTCCGTAGCAGTATGTAACATGTATTTCACCCCAGAAGTATAAAACTGAAAACAGTTAAGAGAAAAGGGGGGGACATGAACTCACAGTGGTGCGTCTCTACCAAGTATGCCTCCAAATCAAGCAGCTGTGTGACGACCTACACGTACTAATTTTATTAGACGGACGGCCGTGCCTCAGCTTTATGGTTTAAGTTTTTGGGAAATAGTTAGACAACTATTTCGTGTTTACATTTAGTAAATACTTGGTAATCATTTTCCTTCCCAAGGATGGGGGATTTAATACATGTGTGTTCGAAATATATTATTAAGTCTCACTTAAAATCTATTTTATTTCTAACTCCAAAATATAAATATTCTTCTCAAAAATATTATATTTTCTATTACATACATTTTCCCAAAATAATACCATGACAAAAATACGCATTAAGTCATATTTTCTTAAAATTGCGTAAGTTACGTTTTAACGATCGAGTGGTAATAATAATTACCGGTGTAACTTATGTATATATCGTAGAGGCGTTCGTATTATTTTGGATCCATTAACATTCGATAGTATTATTTTTACCCTAAAATAATACTAGTATTTTCACAAAATAATCATAAGCACATATCAAGTGACTTTATGAAAAATATATACTAAATATATATTTACCAAGTTTTATTTTGTGAAATCCCACCTCCGGTATTTTGTAAATAAGTCGTGGCGAAATCTATAATTTGAAAACAAGTCAAAATGTATTTCTAACACTTGTGGTAGAAATATTTCTAAGTGTTAGGTTTTTGGAAAAATTTCGCCAGAGTTTCCTCTGTAACTGGAGGTGGCCACGCTTTCAAGCGTATCATTTTCTTTTATAAATCAAACCAACAATTTCCTTATTCAACCAAAACAATGTTCAACGTATCAAACTAGTTAATAAACATGTAATTTGCAAGAATCTCATGAACTTGTAGTTTTCTAATATTATGAAGTAAATCTCTTTACTTTTAGTGGATCTTTATATAAAGCAATACGATTTCGTAAAAGTCTTGTTTTTAAAGAAATTCCATCTTTACAACTTCTTGTCAACTTTTACAAAAATAGTTATTTTGTCGAAACTTTGTGCTACACAAGTGTTTACTCACTTGTGTGTTCTAAAAATCATTCGTGTTAGTGTAAGATCCGTCTTTAGAAAACATGATTTCTTTGATACTTGGTTCTTTGAAAATACCGCTTGTAGATACGTAGATCTACTAGTTTTAAACACTTTTTCACAAGCAAAATCGCTTTTACACAAGTTCATGATTCGTGTGTGGTAGAGTTTCATCCTTTAACCCTTGTTACTTCCAAAACAACCTTATGTCATGATCCATGATCGTGACGAACCCGGTTTAAACGATGATCCGAGCTACCACAACATAGATCGGGTCTAAATAATCACACAAATCAATTACTACAAGTTTTACACAACATATGAGCTTTTAACCATCACTTTTAGTGTTTTTAGTAGACTTTTATGCTTCATCTTGTATGTTTGCGTCTTTTAACCGTTACATATCATATTAACCACTTTAAAATGGTTCGAGAAGGTGATTCAAGCAACTTACTACTAGCTCGAGGCTAGGGAAGAATCTAAGCGAAAAATGCGTGGATAAAAGCAATAGAGTGAGGTCCTTCGCCTTCCGATTGCACCAAGGTTCCTTATACGCGATCCTTATCACTTGTATGAACTTGGAATGTGAAGATCAAAATCGAAAATATGATGGGTGTTGAAGGGGGTGTTCGGCCGTAGCCTTTGAGAGAGGGAGAGAGTGTGTGTGAGTTGGGTTGTGAGATGGAAATGTTGTGTTGTGCTAAACTTGGATCTTATAGACAATTAACAAGATTAATAACCAATGGTTTATATGTCTTATAGATATTAGACAATAGTGATTAAATTAATCACAAAGGTACAAGGGTGTCCCCCCTCTTGGGGACGGTTTGAAAAAGGGGGGCGGGGTCTTGGTTCGATTCCAACTAGACACCAAGTATTAGTTAGGTTAATCTAGTTAAGTTAAGTGATTAACCCGGTTACTAGTGTGTTGTGCTTTACAGTGGATGTTAGGGTATTCAGGGACCCTAACTGGCTCAGAAAAAGACAAACAATGAAAATGACAATATTTTCATGTTCCGGGTATAGTCCGGTTGTTCGGTTGGATAGTAATCCGTTAAAGTGCTTAGCAAAGCTTTAAAGTGTCGTTATTATTATTTTTAGTGACACAACTTATTCCTCCAAAGTGTCAAGAATATTTTCCTCATGTTTTGGGACTTTATTAGGTGGCTAAATGCTGAATTGTTTATTAAAGTGCTGAGTTTTTGTGCTTAGAGCACGTTTTAGGCACATCCAGTCATCGTAACTTATTCCTAGAGACGCAGTTCTACAACCCTTGTATCCCTACACTCACCACTAGTGTAGTAAAATATTTCTGGCTCATACAGGCCTTAGAGGCAGTGTCTGCCTGATGCTGGCTTTATTAGCATGTTTAATAGGTTATCCGTTTATAGTGCTACTGTGCTTTTTGTGCATCATGTTTGTCACTAAGGTTCAGCATGTAAATAATGTAGTGACGGTAAGTAAAGTATGATGCAAGTAAGTACATGTATCAGTAGTCAAGTAGCAGTTTATCCACAAGTTCAAGCAAGCACAGTAATTAAGCAGTAATTAATTATTAATTAAGTCGTACGGATACCTGGTTTAGTGAGGGTTGTCACATTCTTCCCCCGTTAGAAAAATTTCGTCCCGAAATTTTAAGTTCTGCTTGTAGATGCAGGGTTCTTAGGAAATAGGTGGGGGTATTTCTCTTTCATTGGGTCTTCACGCTCCCAGGTGTATTCAGGACCATGTCTGGCATTCCAACGAACTTTGACGAGCTTGACACTGCTCCGGCGGGTCTTGTTTACTTTCCAATCCGTAACCTCAACCGGTTCTTCAACGAAATGGAGCGTGTCGTCAACATGAATCTCGTCGATGGGAATGGCAATGGTATCTTGAGTTAGACTTTTCTTCAGGTTGGATACATGAAATGTATCGTGAACTGAATGGAGTTCAGCAGGTAAGTCCAGCTTGTATGCTACCAGTCCTATTCTTTCCAAAATTCTGAAAGGACCAATGTAGCGCGGATTTAACTTCCCACGCTTTCCGAAGCGTGCCACACCCTTCCAGGGTGAAACTTTCAATAACACCATTTCTCCATCTTGGAATTCCAAGTGTTTCCGGTTTGGATCTGCATAGGCTTTCTGTCTGTGGCGAGCTGCTTCGATGCGTTTTCGAATCTGCGCAATCTTGTCTGTCGTCTCTTGGACGATTTCGGGACCAGCAAGTTGCCTATCACCTGCGTCAGCCCAACATAGGGGTGATCGGCACTTGCGTCCGTAAAGGGCTTCGAATGGCACGACACCAATACTGGTGTGGTAGCTGTTGTTGTATGAACATTCGACCAAAGGCAAATGCTTATCCCAGCTACCGCCCAAATCCATAACACACGCTCTCAGCATGTCTTCCAAAGTCTGTATCGTTCGCTCGCTTTGACCGTCAGTTGCGGATGAAACGCAATACTCAGATTTAATTGTGAGCCAAAATCTTCTTGGAAGGATTGCCATATCCTTGATATGAAACGTCCATCTCTATCAGAGATGATCGAGAGAGGTACTCCATGGCGCGTGACGATCTCTCACATGTATATTTCTGCCAGTTTGCTCGTATTATCCTTTTCCCTGATTGGCAGAAAGTGCGCGGACTTTGTTAGGCGGTCAACTATCACCCGGATAGTGTCATGACCTCTTGGCGTTCTTGGCAACTTGTAATAAAATCCATGGAGATTTGTTCCCATTTCCACTTGGGAATCTCAGGTTGTTGCAGAAGTCCTGAAGGCTTCTGATATTCGGCTTTAACCTTAGCGCATGTTAAACATTTGCTCACATAAACAACAACATCGCCTTTCATCCTAGGCCACCAATAATAATCTTTGAGATCCTGGTACATCTTATCCGCTCCAGGGTGGATAGAGTACCGCGACTTGTGAGCTTCATCGAAAATAACCTTCCTTAAACCTCCAAACAGAGGAACCCAAATCCTTTTCTCAAAACATAGCGTTCCTTCCTCGTTTGACACCAAAAGCTTCTCCATCCCACGGAGATATTCTTCTTCAAGGTTTCCTTCCTTGAGAGCTTCTTTCTGCACGGCACGAATGCGCAAGGAAAGATCGGTTCGGATAATCATTTCTAAAGCCCTAACCCTTATGGGCTTGATCCTCTCCTTTCGACTTAGGGCATCGGCGACCACATTCGCCTTCCCTGGATGATACTTTATCTCGCAGTCGTAATCGTTCAGCAACTCAACCCATCGTCTTTGTCTCATATTCAACTCCTTCTGGTTGAATATGTGTTGTAGGCTTTTATGATCTGTAAAAATTGTACACTTTGTACCATAAAGGTAGTGTCTCCAGATCTTAAATGTAAAAACCACTGCGCCAAGTTCCAAATCATGTGTGGTATAGTGCTTTTCGTGCACTTTCAATTGTCGTGATGCGTAAGCAATAACCTTTTGGCGTTGCATCAACACACAACCCAATCCTTGACGTGAGGCGTCACAGTATACCACGAAATCATCTGTACCTTCTGGTAGTACTAAGATTGGCGCATTGCAGAGCTTATCCTTCAATATCTGGAACGCTTCTTCCTGTTTGATTCCCCAATCAAACTTCTTATCTTTCTGTGTGAGGAGCGTCAATGGTTGAGCGATCTTTGAAAAATTCTCAATGAACCTTCGATAGTAGCCAGCCAAACCCAAGAATTGTCGAATCTCGGTTGGCGTCTTAGGCGTTTCCCAATTCTTGATCGCTTCGATCTTTGTGGGGTCAACATGGATTCCATTTCCATTAACCACATGTCCAAGAAATTGGACTTCACGTAGCCAAAATTCGCACTTAGAGAATTTGGCATACAGTTGTTCTTTCTTCAGCAGCTCCAAAATAGCTCTTAGATGCTGTTCGTGCTCAGCCTTTGTCCTTGAATAAATCAAGATGTCGTCGATAAACACAATCATGAACTTGTCCAAGTACGGCTTGCAAACTCTATTCATCAAGTCCATAAAGACTGCAGGTGCGTTTGTCAAACCAAACGGCATAACAAGGAACTCGTAGTGTCCATAACGAGTTCTGAAGACTGTCTTCGGGATACTCTCCTCTTGTATCCTTTACTGATGGTATCCAGATCGCAAATCGATCTTTGAGTAAAAGCTTGAGCCTTGCAGTTGGTCAAACAGATCATCTATCCTTGGCAGAGGGTATCTATTCTTGATCGTCAGCTTGTTCAGCACCCGGTAGTTGATGTTTATTTGAAAATCATCATCCTTCTTTTTGACGAGTAGAAATGGGGTTACCCCAAAAGGGAATTTTGGTCTGTTATCTTCCTTCTCTATCCATTGCTAAAACTTCTCTGTCAATCCTTGCATCTCCGAAAATGTAAGTCGCTACGATGCATCGACTACGGGTGCAGTGCCTGGAATTAAATCGACGCGGGATTCGACTAATCGTTGAGGAGACGATTCCGGCAAGTCTTCGAGGAAGACTTCGGGGTATTCTCCAATCACAGGGATATCTTCGAGTTTTGGTTCTTTGGCTTCTTTTTCCACGACATGAGCCAAGAATGCAACACATCCTTTGTGCGAAAATTTTTGTGTCTTCTTTGCCTGATAATCCGTAGGAGCGTATCCTGCTCCATGAATCACAATCATTTCTCCGTTCGTCGTCGGGGTGCGGATGACAATCTCCGCCGGGTTGTTCGACAACCAGTCCATCCTAATTATCACATCGAAGCTTCCGTTAGGCTTGTTCTATCGAGAACTGGGTATCTAGGTTACTTACTACTAAAACAACTATATTTTCTGAAGCTAAAATTTGACAATACTGTCAAATAGAGCATAACATTGACTATTATGAGACGTACCGATATCCGCGCTTGGATTCTATCCCCGCTGTTGAGCTTTCATCCACGTGCCTGAGTGTTCTTAGGGCAATACTTCCTAAAATGCCCCACATCACCGCAATTAAAACATGCTTGGCCACAGCCTTGATCGTCACCATCCCTGCCTTGATAGTTGTTGTCGTCGTTATTTCCTCCGCGATTTCTGCTACCATCTTGACCTCTATTTCCATGTTTAGTACCTTGCTGACACGTTTCCTTGACATGTCCCACCTTGCCACAGTTACCACATTTTCCATATCTACACCGCCCGTTATGGTGACGTCGACAGTTGTCGCACTTTGGTAGGATACCCGTGTACTCTTTTCTCTTTTTGGCCTTGTCGTTGCTACTCGACTGGGTACCCTGTTTGAAATTCGCCAACTTCCTCTTGTTGTCCCCAGATGACTCTACATGAGTCTCCTTCTTCTCCTCAGAGGTTGAAAATTTGTTCATCCTGATTGCCTCTTCCGTCAGGGCTACACTTAGATTGATGGCCTCAGTGATTGTTGCAGGCTTTGATGTCGTTACCATGCTCATGATTTGGGGTGCCAATCCCCACATGAAACGCTCAATCCTCTTAAACTCCGGATCTACCATGTAAGGAACGATACGCGATAGAACTTGGAACTTCTCCACATACTCAGCTATTTTTGGACCTTCCATCTTCAAGTTCCAGAACTCAGTTTCTACCTTCTGGCTTTCTGTTCTCGAACAGTACTTTTTATGCATTAGCTCTTTCAGCTCGTCCCATGATAGAGCATACGCAGCAGCCTCGCCCATTGTCTGAACCTGAAGTTTCCACCATGACAGAGCCCCATCTCGGAACAGCCCGGAAATGTACGTGACCTGATCTCTTGGGGTGCATTTGCTCGCACGCAAAACAGTGTCCGTCTTCTCAATCCAGCGTACGAAGGCTACGGCACCCCCAGTGCCGTCGAAATGTAGGGGCTGGCAGCCTAAGAACTGCTTGTAGGTGCAGCCGTTGGGTGGGTTATTTCCTGAGGTACCTCCGTTGCGCTCGGAGTGATGGGCCTCGTATTGTGCGATGACTGCAGCAATGATTCCCTGAAGTTCCGCCTCGTTGGTGGGTATGCGTACATCCCGTCTTGGAGGCATCTTCTAAATGATGACCGTATGGGTCAGGTCATAGTAAGTAAAGTGTACGTAAGTATACAACAATATCAACACATAACATCTCATGTTATAAATAAATCAATCACATAACATCTCATGTTATAAATCAATCACCCATATTGATAGCCTCTGCAATGGTTGAGGGCTTCGAGGTAGTAACCATGCCCCTGATCTGGGGTGCAAGTCCCCAAATGAATCGTCCCATCCTTTTGAACTCCGGTTTGACTAAGTAGGGGACGACCCTAGACAAGTCGTGAGATTGCTGGATGTATTCAGGAATCTCTGGTCCGTCCATTTTCAATTCCGGAACTCTACCTCACGCTTCTGGTTTCCAGCCCTAGAATTGTATTTCTTCTCCATCATTCCTTTGAGCTCGTCCCAGCTCAGTGCATTAGCAGTATCTTGTACCAAGGGTCTGAACCTGGAGGTTCCATTATGAGAGTGTGCCATCTAGAAATAACCCCGAGATATAGGTAACACTCTGTTGGGGCGAACAGTTACTCATTCTTAGAATGGAGTCGGTCTTTTCGGACCAACGAACAAATGCCACGACGCATCCTGTTTCGTCAAGGTTCAAAGACTTGCAGTTCAGGGACTGCTTATAGGTGCAGCCAGTTGGGGGGGGGGTTGTTCCCAGTGGTGCCATTGCTGTGCTTAGAGCGGAGGGCTTTACGTCGTGCAGTTGCCTGTGAGATGCGCTCTTGCAGCTCGGCTTCTGTCCTTGGCAACGTACTGGTGTTTGTGTCACGTCTGGGTGACATTCTCTTCTGTCGAAGTTGTATGAAGCGGGTTAGACAACGTTTCAATTGTCTATGAGATATATGGCACCATAAGCCATCATGTACTCACCCAATTTTACACGTAAATATACTCGGTGTATGAGCGAGGAAATAATTTCTGAGCCTTCACATAGGCTTGCCAATTTGGCTTATTGCTTGTAATAGAATGAACTCGAGGCTACATCGCCTTGGTCATTCGTGTTTTAGTTATTTCCTGCTACATTGGTTTTCATTAGCTTGACCCGCAGAGTCCACCAGGATTTTTGTGCACTACAAGTCGTTATTACGTGGGCCCCCGTAATAATAAATTGTCTTGCACAGTTACCCAATTTTCTCTCATCCAAGCAGATGATCAATCAAGGAGCAACAGCAGGTGCATTGGCATGAACAGGGTCATGCTCTAATGCGGGGTCAGGAGCAATGCCTGGCTCTGGGGCCACAGCCGGCTCCGGATCAACAAACTCCATCTCAAAATCAGCTGGATCAACAAACATAGGGTCGAAATCATCATCAATATCATGCTCGATCGCGAAACTCGGGGCAGGGGCAGGTGCAGCGGACGATGCTCTAACAGGGTCTGTGTCATGCGAATAGTGCTGCGCTCCTTGCGCGAGTGATGGAGCAGATGCCACAGACTCAAATGGGTCTGGGACGGGTGAATGGGCATGAGCCTCTTCTTGCAGGAATGTCAGCAAGTGGTAGGCTATCACCCGCAGCAATAGGGCCTCGCCTTCAAGTGGGTCCTCCTCTAATAGTTCGACATCGTCGTCAGAGACAACGTCGGGGGGCATATGAACGATGGGATAAGCGGCAAGGGGCACAGGAGCAGGGATCACCGCGAGTGGAAAATCCCCAACAAGATGGCCATCAGCAGTCTCTGCTACGACATCAGGCAGCGCAAAAGGGCTGAAAGTCGTCATCGTCTGTGCTGGTAGTATCGAAAGTGTACACCTCGTGCTCCGATGAGACTATGTCGCCTGATACTATGGCCATGGGATCTGTAGTGTCCGACTCTCCAGTATCTGATGAAGGCATGACGTTTTGTAATACAAACACACATATGCACAAATAATCAATCATATAGTCAGATAAACATATTAGTCACCAATAAGCAATCAAATAATTCTCCTAGTCCCACTAGCCTCCCAGTCTCCTAGACTGATACTCCTAGTCTCACTAGCCAAATTCTCCCAGCCTCTTAGACTGCTCTTCCTAGTCTCACAAGCTCACTACCTCGATCTCTCAGACCGAGCCTCGGCCTCCAAGACCGAGCCTCAGCCTCCAAGACTGAGCCTATAAATAATAAATAAAATGTGCTCAACATTTGTTTATAAAAGTTTTGGATCTGGACTTAAGTGGTATGCAGTAAAAATATTTTCGTGAGAGCCCTGGTGATCATAGTCTAGACTCGAGAAGGAATCCTAGTTCGCTTTGATCAGAGCTCTGATACTTTTGTGTCACACCCTGGCTTTGCGGAAGCGTGGTTAATTTGGTGTGACTTCTTAATACCATAGCTTAACCATAACAAAGCTATATGAAATAAAACCATGCAAGATCATCCATTTAATTAAGTTTTAAAAACCAAATACAACAACATTGTCTTAATAAACACAAACATCAACATGACATAAACACAGTTTAAGGACTGTGACTTGTCCAGGAAAGAGTCACATTCCCCAAACCCGGATGACCTCGTAACTAGTGCAGCGGGAAAACGTGTCATACCGCGCCAGATCCTTTAATTCCCTGAAATACATGTAAGTTGAAAAATCAACAAAAATGTTGAGCGAGTTCATGTGTTTAGTATGTGCGCGCGAATAAACCTTTATAATCATTGTAAGTATGAATGTTTTGTAAACTCTGGTATGAAAGCAAATAAGGAAACATATCAGTTAATGTGTAACCACATGGTCCAACCTGCGGGCACATGGGAGGGGATAGGACAAGGTCACCACATGGTCCAACCTGAGGGCGCATGGGTGGCGTTACGACAGGGTCACCACATGGTCCAACCTTAGGGCGCATGGGTGGGGTTAAGACAAGGTCACCACATGGTCCAACCTTAGGGCGCATGGGTGGGGTTTGTTATGCTCAAATAGGCCTATCACTTGTATCCCTCGATCGTACTACGAGGACTAATGTTCTTAAGATTTCACCTACCCAATCACATAACCTAACAGTTCCTTCCTTAGCTGACCATACCATTCGTAATTGTCCGTAGCAGTATGTAACATGTATTTCACCCCCGAAGTATAAAACTGAAAACAGTTAAGAGAAAAGGGGGGGACATGAACTCACAGTGGTGCGTCTCTACCAAGTATGCCTCCAAATCAAGCAGCTGTGTGACGACCTACACGTACTAATTTTATTAGACGGACGGCCGTGCCTCAGCGTTATGGTTTAAGTTTTTGGGAAATAGTTAGACAACTATTTCGTGTTTACATTTAGTAAATACTTGGTAATCATTTTCCTTCCCAAGGATGGGGGATTTAATACATGTGTGTTCGAAATATATTATTAAGTCTCACTTAAAATCTATTTTATTTCTAACTCCAAAATATAAATATTCTTCTCAAAAATATTATATTTTCTATTACATACATTTTCCCAAAATAATACCTTGACAAAAATACGCGTTAAGTCATATTTTCTTAAAATTGCGTAAGTTACGTTTTAACGATCGAGTGGTAATAATAATTACCGGTGTAACTTATGTATTTATCGTAGAGGCGTTCGTATTATTTTGGATCCATTAACATTCGATAGTATTATTTTTACCCTAAAATAATACTAGTATTTTCACAAAATAATCATAAGCACATATCAAGTGACTTTATGAAAAATATATACTAAATATATATTTACCAAGTTTTATTTTGTGAAATCCCACCTCCGGTATTTTGTAAATAAGTCGTGGTGAAATCTATAATTTGAAAACAAGTCAAAATGTATTTCTAACACTTGTGGTAGAAATATTTCTAAGTGTTAGGTTTTTGGAAAAATTTCGCCAGAGTTTCCTCTGTAACTGGAGGTGGCCACGCTTTCAAGCGTATCATTTTCTTTTATAAATCAAACCAACAATTTCCTTATTCAACCAAAACAATGTTCAACGTATCAAACTAGTTAATAAACATATAATTTGCAAGAATCTCATGAACTTGTAGTTTTCTAATATTATGAAGTAAATCTCATTACTTTTAGTGGATCTTTATATAAAGCAATATGATTTCGTAAAAGTCTTGTTTTTAAAGAAATTCCATCTTTACAACTTCTTGTCAACTTTTACAAAAATAGTTATTTTGTCGAAACTTTGTGCTACACAAGTGTTTACGCACTTGTGTGTTCTAAAAATCATTCGTGTTAGTGTAAGATCCGTCTTTAGAAAACATGATTTCTTTGATACTTGGTTCTTTGAAAATACCGCTTGTAGATACGTAGATCTACTAGTTTTAAACACTTTTTCACAAGCAAAATCGCTTTTACACAAGTTCATGATTCGTGTGTGGTAGTGTTTCATCCTTTAACCCTTGTTACTTCCAAAACAACCTTATGTCATGATCCATGATCGTGACCAACCCGGGTTAAACGATGATCCGAGCTACCACAACATAGATCGGGTCTAAATAATCACACAAATCAATTACTACAAGTTTTACACAACATATGAGCTTTTAACCATCACTTTTAGTGTTTTTAGTTGACTTTTATGCTTCATCTTGTATGTTTGCGTCTTTTAACCATTACATATCATATTAACCACTTTAAAATGGTTCGAGAAGGTGATTCAAGCAACTTACTACTAGCTCGAGGGTAGGGAAGAATCTAAGCGAAAAATGCGTGGATAAAAGCAATAGAGTGAGGTCCTTCGCCTTCCGATTGCACCAAGGTTCCTTATACGCGATCCTTATCACTTGTATGAACTTGGAATGTGAAGATCAAAATCGAAAATATGATGGGTGTTGAAGGGGGTGTTCGGCCATAGCCTTTGAGAGAGGGAGAGAGTGTGTGTGAGTTGGGTTGTGAGATGGAAATGTTGTGTTGTGCTAAACTTGGATCTTATAGACAATTAACAAGATTAATAACCAATGGTTTATATGTCTTATAGATATTAGACAATAGTGATTAAATTAATCACAAAGGTACAAGGGTGTCCCCCCTCTTGGGGACGGTTTAAAAAAGGGGGGGGGGGTCTTGGTTCGATTCCAACTAGACACCAAGTATTAGTTAGGTTAATCTAGTTAAGTTAAGTGATTAACCCGGTTACTAGTGTGTTGTGCTTTACAGTGGATGTTAGGGTATTCAGGGACCCTAACTGGCTCAGAAAAAGAAAAACAATGAAAATGACAATATTTTCATGTTCCGGGTATAGTCCGGTTGTTCGGTTGGATAGTAATCCGTTAAAGTGCTTAGCAAAGCTTTAAAGTGTCGTTATTATTATTTTTAGTGACACAACTTATTCCTCAAAAGTGTCAAGAATATTTTCCTCATGTTTTGGCACTTTATTAGGTGGCTAAATGCTGAATTGTTTATTAAAGTGCTGAGTTTTTGTGCTTAGAGCACGTTTTAGGCACATCCAGTCATCGTAACTTATTCCTAGAGACGCAGTTCTACAACCCTTGTATCCCTACACTCACCACTAGTGTAGTAAAATATTTCTGGCTCATACAGGCCTTAGAGGCAGTGTCTGCCTGATGCTGGCTTTATTAGCATGTTTAATAGGTTATCCGTTTATAGTGCTACTGTGCTTTTTGTGCATCATGTTTGTCACTAAGGTTCAGCATGTAAATAATGTAGTGACGGTAAGTAAAGTATGATGCAAGTAAGTACATGTATCAGTAGTCAAGTAGCAGTTTATCCACAAGTTCAAGCAAGCACAGTAATTAAGCAGTAATTAATTATTAATTAAGTCGTACGGATACCTGGTTTAGTGAGGGTTGTCACATTTTGTTTGTGTTTTTTAATTGAAGGTCTGAGTTGTTATATATATAGGATTTTTTTGGCGGTTTTTTTAGGCGGGATTTTACTATAATTAAGTTTGGTGTTTTATATCTAATGCCGTTTTAGCAGAATGCTGTGTGATTTTTGTTTTTGAAGTTTTATTTCATGAGATGGCGTTTTGTGTGGAGTAGTCAGAAGACTCTTTTACCCTTATTGAAGCGCGTCCACGTAATAAAATTGATGTTATTTACTGTGACAACCCAAGATTTCAAGCTCGTGTTACTTGTTCGTAATGCTGTTTGACAATTAGTTTTATTTTATGTAACGTGAGGTTGTTGGAAAGATTAAAGTTTTGCTAGTTAGTGAACTTGTTTGTGTAATTGTGCAATGTTTCTGATTAATGAAAGATCTTGATAACTCGTTAACTATTTAAAAGGGGGGACCCGACGAAATATAGGATGACTTTCGTCATCTTTATGTTCGACGAAACATATGTTTCGTCTGAGTGAGTCTTTCGCTGTGATGGGCTTTCGGTCCAAGTGAAGCCCAAGCATGTCCCGATTATATTTAGGCGTAGAGTGTCAGTTTGCAAACCCTAGCTTTCTTTGCAAACCGTCGGCAGCACTTATCATTCCTCTCGAAGTCTTGTTGCACTCTTGTGAACATCTTATTCTTCCGGTTAGCATCCTAGCACTTCTCATTGTATGATGATTGTTTTACGATTATTGTAATCTTCTGTGGTTAAAGGGCTAATAGAAAACATACTTGTACGTTGTGATGATTAGGGTTTTGATATTTCATAGCTTAATTAAATAGAATAGATCCTGCTTAAGCAGAATTCGGCATCTCGTATTCATTCATGATTCACTACATGGATCTAATGACTCTGTTTGCAGTATGTATATTATGTTATTTATTGCGCATGATTACTGGGTAATATAGTTGGTCATATGAGGGTGCATAATCTTGGTTTGATTTGAATAGAAACTGTCAAATTGTTAATGAGGGCAATCAGATTGATTATGGTTTGCAGTAACATGATTAGGGTTGAATGAAACTGTTAACACCTAGGCGAAACACTTGGGAGTTTCGTCACTCACAATATAGACGAAACACTTGGGAGTTTCGTCGCTTACATCATAGACGAAACACTTGGGAGTTTCGTCGCTTACATCATAGACGAAGCACTTGGTCTTTCATCACTTGCATGTCTACGAAACACTTGGTATTTCGTCGTTTGCGCGCAACAGACTGTAGTTAGAATGTGAATGATTTCTTGTTGATGAAACCCTATCACAGCCTGTTAAGGATATAGTTATTGACTGAGGAAACATGGTGTGGTTGTCAGGAGTAGTACACTTAACTATTATATACCATTGTGAAACAAACCTGTGAAGTGAGGAATTGCATGAGTTTGAATGACTACTATGTTGCTTGTATGCACATTATGATTATAACTTATACGTGAACCATGCGAATGTAAACTGATTATGTACACATGAATACCATAGGGTGTGACTGTTTAAGTGTAAACAAGTAACTAATCCTACCGAGCAAACCAATGTGAGTTCACTGCTCTTTTCCAAGCATGTCGGGTAATGGGTTTGACTGGAATGTTAAACCTGGGGTGTTGGTTAATACACGTATATCTATCACTCAAGTCCCTCCTACCGATTGTTGCCGGGAAGGCAACGGGGTATTAGTTAATAGCGCTATTTAGGTTTGGCACCCTCACACCTCACCGAGGAGGTCGGGAGTGAACTAATGACCCCCATCTTGACCATTGCTTTGATAGAGGCATTGGGGTTTAGGGCAAATAATCTGGAGCCATCGGCGGTAAGCGTGTGATTAACAACATTGAATCTGTGAAACGTTTTAATTTGGTAACTAGTAACTAAACACGTTAACAAACTTTGAACTCACCAGTGTCGTCTGACACACTTGTCTGCATGCTTGCAGGTCGTTAGATTCTTGGACATGTAACTTGCTATCTGGGAGTGCTGGAGTGGTCATGGGTCACAACTCTTGGATATTTATTCTTGGGTTAGTACATTGTTTTGAAATACTTAAACAACGAATAATCTTATGCTTCCGCTGAATGTTTACTATGGTTTTAATTTATGACTTGGGTTTATATTATGAAATGAATCGTAAGTTTTATTTAAATATTTATTAATGGTTCAATGTGATTGGTGGCTTGGATCCTGGTACGTCACACGTCCCGCAGTGTTTCCGCATGTGGTATTTTGGGGGTGTGACAGTTTGGTATCAGAGCCAGGCTATAGTGAACTAGGTTTTAAAACATTTTTATAAAACCAGAATATAACCGAACAACTTCGAAAATCGACCATGACACTCAGCTCCAGATTGCAAGGTTCGTCTTCTGTTTACTTTATGCATTACTTGTTTAGTAGTTACCCATACACGACTTGCATGAAACAACATATTTGATACCTCAATGTGATTACTTGTGCTGCATGTTTTAGTGGAGCTAGATAGTGTGGCACTACCCTTCGACTCTTGTGATTATTGATCCAGTAATGCCTTTCGTTTTACTATTTGAATGTGGGGGAAACTTTTAACGCAAGTTAAGAGGCGCTGAGATAAGCATGCAAATTGCCTTATTATTATGGGTGCATACATAATAACAACATGAGGTGCATGTGAGTCCCAGTGAGGCTTAACAAGTGTGAGAAGGGTTCTGCCCTATTGTTTGGTGTAAACTTTGTAGTTTGTAGATGTCAACGTGAGATTTGACTCCTGCCTTATCTCGATTCTTAAACTTGTTCCCTCTCCTTATATAGAATCATGAGTGGACGAGGCCATGGACGTGGACACATTGCAATGACTCAGGCTGGGTTAACAAATCTGATTAACACCCGTGTGGCTGAGGCATTAGCAGCCTATCAAGCTGGTACGATATGTGCCAAATATTCTTTATTCTTGTGTCGCGTACACAACTCTTACCCCTGTGTTGTATTTCCTTTCGTCCATTAGGTCAGCAAGCGAATCAGAATCAAAACCATCCGCCTGCTTGCACATTCAAGACATTCATGGATTGTAAGCCACAGACGTTCAGTGGGCCTGAAAGGGTTGTGGGGTTACTGCGTTGGTTTGAGAAGGCTGAATCAGTGTTCGCTATGTGTAATTGTCCTGAGGGGGGCCGTGTGAAGTATGCTACAGGCACTTTGGAGGATGGTGCCTTAACTTGGTGGAATGCCCAGGTGCAAATGTTGGGCATCGAGATGGCTAACGCCACTACTTGGGATGATTTCAAGGAGTTAATACATACGAGAGGAGTACTGTCCTCGTGATGAGATTCAGAAGCTCGAGAACGACTACTACGATGTGAAGATGGAAGGGTCCGAGATCGAGGCTTACACGAAACGATCTCATGAACTAGCAATTTTTTGCCCTAACCTGTCTCGACCTCCACCTCGACGAATTGAGTTGTATATCAAGGGCCTAGCACCAGCCGTAAAGAGTTATGTCATTGCTGCAAACCTTAACAATCTACCTCAGATAATCCGTTTAGCACACAAGATTACTGACTAAGAGGTAGAACGTGGCTCATTGCCGCCTCGTGTTTCTGCTACTACCTCTGCTACTACAGCTACCACACATGCTAGTGATAACAAGCGCAAATGGAACGATACTGTCACACCCCGAATTGCAGCGGAAGAAAAAACGTGGGATGCAACAGACACCTCTGGTACATGCACATTGTTTATAAAGACACTACACTTTATTAATTACAAAATGTTGATTACATACTACATGTATGCTACAACTGCGTGTTCCCATGAACCACATAAGTCTTCTAAGTCGCATGCGTCTATCTCAATATTCGCCAATAAACACGTCTTGAACAACATACACGGATCACATCAGTCTCAAGTTACCTGAAATGCATGTTAGTTTTAAAAGGGGTCAGCTAAACGCTGCTGGTGAGTTCCACTGGTTTGGTTGTTTCGTTTCAGAATGTATCAACATGTTTAATTGCACATATTACGGTTTGTACAGATGGAATTACACGAATGTCACAAGTGAAACCTAGACTATTCTGATTGTACCGTGTCACACAGACACGTACTCGCACCACCTGCAATTCATGAAGTTCTATGCCCTCGGGTAGTTATGTCTAACAACATAACCTGGTTACGGACGAGTGCAGACCTTGTTGCCGACATTTTATCGGGCGTGGCCTGGGTTTGTCAAACCAATAGTAGTATTCACTGCCCACGGCTTACGTTAATCACTTGTATCAGGGCTAATGTCGTGTGTTAGATAATTCACATCATATAGTTTGAGCAATTAACACAGTTTGTAACATGCAATTCACCCCAGAAAACAGGAAAACAGTTTAAAAGTGGGGGAAGGGAACTCACAGTGCAAATAGTAGTCTCAGCTAAAGAGTGTTTAATCAACGAATCAGCTTTAATAGCACACATGCAAGTAAGGACTTAAATCAGTATCTAAGTCGGTAATGGTCATAACTTGGATTTGGTCAGGAGTTTTCACCCCGGATTGAGTCTATAGGACACGGGTATGGTGATGGAGGTCAGGGTAGTATTAGTTTTCAGTTTGGCTTCCGGGCACCGGTTCGCGTGCCAGTCAATGTCAGTAGTTTAACGTGTTCGGATAACGGTATGGGAATACCAATAGTGCCAACACGTTGTTATTTAAGAATGATTAATTTTTCATTAAGGGAGTTTGGGTGTTTGGGGAGTCCAGGTTGCCCAATTTTGAGTTTCCGTTTCCACCGTCGGGGATTTTCCCGAACTGGTATTGGACACACACCAAGTGTCCACTCCGCCCTGTAATCTTCCAAAATATTCCCCGTGTTCCAATTATAGTATTTTTATGGTTGGGTCAGTTCCCAGTTCCGGCAGGTTCGTTACACGGTAAACTGCCGAAATTGATTTAAATAACTCATTTTTAATCTCAAAAATTCCCATTTTATCTATAAATTGAATAAAATTCTGAAAATATTTATATAACTCAGTAAAAATCTGTAGAATATGGAAAAAATTTCTAGGAATTTATTTTGATATTTTACTTATCTAAATAAATTATTTATAAAACCATATTTAATCCCATAATTAACATTAATTACCATAATTGATCCAAAAATTACCAAAAAAATTCCTGGACATCCCTTATGTTACCAAAAACATCTCCAAAAATTTTAAGATTTTTCCAATTTTTTTCGGTGCGTTTCTGGCTACCAAAAATACACAAAAACACGGATTTTTATCCCAAATCAAAACTCAACCAATGGACTCCGAATTTTCCCATAACATTCCCCATTTGATCCTTAGTGTCTCTATAATATTTGGTGATTTATTGAATCCGTTTGTTATTTTTTCCATAATTCTATTTGTAAAAGAGTAAAAAATTCACCAAACATCTTAGAAAATTCCAAAAATTATAAAATTTTACGTGGACCTTCCTGACACTACCCTTCATCACCACACCAAATTACAGCTCAATCCCAGTATCACTGACCAAGTTATAGTCTAAACAATATTCTGCCTATGCTAGTTACGAGTTTCGGGTGATATACCTAGCGATTTCTTCGAGTCCGAGTATTTTTCTTGAGTCCAGAAGTATATATGTGCTATATTCAGTACCTACACATCAAGTACAATCCAAATATGCTAGAACTTAGATCAATCAAGCTTTATTTCAATGTTTTTCGGTTAATCGAATAGTTAGGCGATTTTTGTCGAATAAGTGTTGATTAGGATATCAAAACCCAAAGATTTATAACCATGGCTGCCATATAACACCAGGGTATTCATATGTTGTTCATATTTAGCCCATAAACTTGTTTAAAACTCAAAATTTCATGGATTAAAATGGTTGTTCATGACCTAAAACAAGTTTACTCAAGAAATCATGCTTAAACACTTAAAGATTTGAGTTAATACCTTTGAATTGTTGAAGTAAATGGTGAAATCAGCTGATGGTTCTTGAGAGAAACCAGAATTTTGGGAATATTTGTGTGAATTTTAAAAGAAACAAAAGAAAAAATATATATATATTAAAGGGGGGGTGGCGGTTTGGGGTGGGTCCCACAAGGGATACCTCGTGCTCTGTAAAACGCACTAAAAGATGATGTTTATCTTCCGTTGAGTGGCTAGGTTCGTTTACGGGTCTCGCGCGCGTTCTTGATTTGCGTAACGGACTCCGTTTCACGCGTAATTAGTGTCAAAAGACTCGGTTTTAAAAATTATGTATAACCGTCTTGAAATCCGAACCCAGTTACGTTTTAATCATAAAAGACTCGTATTAGAGTGGTTTAAGTGTTTTTAAGCTTGATCGATCGTTCCTTGCACTTTTGATTGCCTTATGTTATGCCTGAAACAAAGGCGTTTCCCTAACCGGGCAGCTGCTTCGGTTTGCGTGCCCAATCTCAGATTGGCTTCAAACCTTATGTAACAGTCTAAGGCACAAAACTAAGATGTTCCTGGAACTCAAAATTTTAAATAACGCTACTGATAACCTAATAATCGATGTCAAAGGTTTAGTGCGTTGTTAAACGGAAAGCTCCGGTTTAACACGTGTTTAAAGTCTAAGGATACCAATTTCACATCATGGGTCCTTATTAGTGTCATGTCATTCATAAAGTGTTCTCGGATTCCTCTGAGACATAACAGATAGCAGTTAATCAAGCATATAAGTCACACATGTTTTTAGGGTTTTCGCGCAATTAAAGTGTTAAGTGTGCTTTACAATTTTGGACCGTTAGGATGTACCTGGTTTCGTCATGGGTGTCACAATCTCCCCTGGTTTAGAAATTTCGTCCCCAAAATTCTATTCGTCTAGTTAGGGAAGAGATGTGGGTATTTTCTACGGAACTCATCCTTCCGTTCCCAGGTATACTCAGGTCCTTGCTTTGAGTTCCACCGGACTTTCACCAGCGAGATTTTGTTGTAACATAGTTGTTTGGTTTTCCCGTCTATTATTTCTACCTGTTCCTCCACAAAGTGGAGTTTGTCGTCAATGTGCACTTCTTCTAACGGTATAATAGTTGCTTCATCCGTGAGACATTTCTCTAAGTTGGATACGTGGAAGACATCGTGAATTCTGCTCAGTTCATCTGGTAATTTCAGTCGGTACGCTACAGATCTAACCTTAGCAATAATTTCATACAGCCCAATGTATCTCGGAGCCAACTTTCCTGTCTTACCAAACCTGATCACTCCTTTCCACGGTGACACTTTTAACAGTACTTGGTCACCTACTTCAGACGACAATGGTTTCCTGCGAACATCGGCGTAACTTTTCTGCCAATCTCGGGCCGCTTTCAGTCTACTTTGGATCTTATGCACTTTATCTGTCGTCTCTTGAATTAGTTCAGACCCCGTGAGTTGAGTATCGCCCACTTCAGCCCAACAAAGTGGCGATCTGCACTTCCGACCATATAGTGCTTCGTACGGTGCAGCTTGTATGCTACTATGATAGCTGTTATTGTAAGAGAATTCAATGAGGGGAAGGTGCTTATCCCAACTTCCTCCAAACTCTAGGGTGCAAGCACGAAGCAGATCCTCTAATGTCTGGATAGTTCGTTCTGATTGGCCGTCGGTTTGGGGATGGTAAACCGTACTCAGGTCTATTCTAGACCCCAAAGCTTCTTGTAACTGTTGCCAATAGTGTGAAGTGAAATGACTATAACGGTCTGAAATGATTGCAACTGGTACCCCGTGTCTAGTTACACCTTCCTTAGTGTAGATCTCGGCCAATTTCTCAGTGTTGTAGGTAGTACGAATCGGAATAAAGTGCGCCGATTTGGTTAGTCTATCTACTACTACCCAAATCACATCATGACCTCGGGGTGTTTTTGGAAGGTGGGTCACGAAATCCATCGTGATTTGTTCCCATTTTCATTGAGGCATTTCGGGTTGCTGTAACGTTCCCGAGGGTTTCTGGTATTCTGCCTTAACCCGGGCACAAGTCAAGCATTTGCTCACGTACTCTGCTACGTCCTTTTTCCTACATGGCCACCAATAAAATTCCTTAAGGTCGTGGTACATCTTGTCTGTACTGGGGTGAATAGAGTACTTAGATTTATAAGCCTTATCCATAACCAGTTGACGTAGGTCATGGAGAGTAGGAATCCATACCCTATTTTTGAAATACAACATTTCATCCGGTTTCCTCACAAAATTCCCTTCATTTCCGTGTAAGTTTTCGCTAATTAGTTGACCTTCCTCCAAAGCTTCCATTTGAGCATTACGAATCTGCTTTTTAAGACTGGTTTGAGCAATCCTCCTAAGAGCTCGCACTCTAGGTGGCTTTACTTGGTCTTTTCTACTCAAGGCATCGGCTACTACGTTAGCCTTACCTGGATGGTATTTTATTTCACAGTCGTAATCGTGCAATAGCTCCACCCATCTGTGTTGTCTCATATTTAACTCCTTTTGATCGAATATATGTTGGAGGTTCTTGTGATCTGTATAAATTGTACATTTCGTGCCGTATAAGTAATGCCTCCAGATCTTAAGTGCACAAATCACTGCGCCCAGCTCTATATCATGCGTCGTGTGATTCTTTTCATGTACTATTAGCTGTCTAGACGCGTAAGCAATGACCTTGTTTCTTTGCATTAGGACACATCCTAGCCCTTGCCGAGATGCGTCACAATATACGACGAAATCATCTTTGTCCTCGGGTAACGACAGGATTGGAGCTTCACAGAATTTTTGTTTTAACAGTTGAAAAGCTGTTTCTTGTTCTTCGCCCCCACTCGCACTTTCGATCTTTCTATGTCAAGGCAATTAAGGATTGAGCAATGCTGGAAAAGTTTTCAATAAAGCGACGGTAATATCCAGCCAATCCCAAGAACTGGCATATCTCTTTCAGAGACTTAGGCGCTTGCCACTTCTTAATAGCTTCGATCTTACTAGGGTCAACATGAATCCCTTGTTGATCTACCACATGTCCTAAAAATTGCACCGCTTGTAACCAGAAGTCACACTTTGAAAGCTTGGCGTACAACTTCTCTTTCCTCAATATCTCTAATATGGCTCGTAGATGGTGCTCGTGTTCCTTTTTACTCTTGGAATAGATCAAAATATCATCAATAAAGACTATGACGAATTTATCTAGATATGGTTTACAACTCGGTTCATGAGGTCCATAAATACCGCGGGTGCGTTGGTTAACCCAAAGGGCATAACCAGGAACTCATAGTGACCGTACCGAGTTCGAAAGGCTGTTTTAGGGATATCTTCCTCTTGAACGTTCACTTGATGATAACCGGATCTAAGATCGATTCTTTATGGTAATCTTGTTCAGCTCCCGGTAGTCAATACACATTCGAAAGCTTCCATCATTTTTCTTCACAAATAACACTAGTGCTCCCCAAGGTGAATAACTGGGATGGAGAAAACCTCGGTCTAGCAGTTCTTGTAACGGAGATGATAGGTCTTGCATCTCTGAAGATGCTAAACGGTAAGGTGCTTTTGCAATTGGAGCTGCTCCCGGTATTAAGTCGATACGGAACTCGACTTGCCGATTGGGTGGCAATCCGGGCAATTCATCGGGGAACATGTCTGTGTAATCACACACTACTGGGATATCCTTAATACATTGTTCTTCTGGTGCGGTCGTCATTACACTTGCTAAGAACACATCACATCCTTGACGTATACATTTCAACACTTTAAGGTAGGATATAAGGTTTAATATGGTACCAGACTTCTTTCCTTGTACCATAATAACTTCATCATTAGAAAGAGGGATCCTAACAATCTTTTGCTCACATATAATCTATGCCTTGTACTTGGACAACCAGTCCATTCCCACTACTATATCAAAACTTCCGAGCTCTACCAGTAGTAGGTCAATAAGGAGTTGGTGGCCGTTAAGAATCAAAGGGCAATCACGAATGAATTGGTGACTAGTTATAGGTTTACCGTTAGCAAGTTCCATGGAATAAGGACTTGTTAAGCCAATAGCCGGCATATTTAATAGGGGTAAGAAATTAATGGAAACGTAGCTCCTATCTGCGCCCGTATTAAACCATACTGAAGCATACTGATCGGAAACGAGGAACGTACTTGAGACCACATTTAGATCCTGCCGTGTGTCACCAGACCCAAGTATAAAGGCACGACCTCGAGCTGCATTTGAGGTAGAAGCTTGGCCCTACATATCCCTTACTGCTGGCTGTGGAGCAAAACTTTGGGTAGCTTCTTCGGAAGTGATCCGTACTGCCACATCCGTAGCAAGTACGGGGGTAGGTAATCTGTTGCGTTGGTGGTTGGGGTCGCTGTTGCAGAGGTTGAGGCCTTGGGGTTTGAAAATGGTTGGGTTCCAATGGTGTCTTACAGTTGCGGGTATAATGTCCACTTTTATGGCACCTCGAGCAGATCCCTGCTCGACATGCACCATAGTGGTGCAAAGTGCACTTGTTACATTTTGGGGCTATCCCTTTATAGCCACCAGAGTTTCCCGTTGGTGTAATCATGGCGTAGCGTTGACTAGTGGTTCTCCCCCTCTTCGGTATAGCTACCCCCGCTCGACTACTTTCCGGGGCCTCTCGCTTATTTCCTGCCGGCTCTCCCGGCATTGTCAAAATCTTGCGTCTCACCATGTCGTACGTAACCGTGCCTAACCTAGCTACCACTCCATGCATGGTCAGGTGCTCCACCGAATTAATGATGCTTCTCACTTTTGGGGCCAGTCCCCAGATATACCTCTTGATCCTCTTGGACTCCGGTCGAACCATATCTGGAAGTACGCGTGCCAGTTCATTGAAATGGTTAGTGTAATCTGCATGATTTGCATCTTGCATCTGCAGGTTCCAAAACTCATGCTCGAGTTTCTGAATTTCGTGGATTGAGCAAAACCTTTCTCTCATTAATATCTTAAGATCATCCCAAGTCATAGCATTGATCGCGTCCTGTCCGCGAGATTGCACAATAGCATTCCACCAATTCAAAGCGTAGTAGGTAAAAGTGCAAGCTGTATACTTTACCGCATAGTCACCCGGACAATTACTTATGTTAAAGACTGATTCCGACTTCTCGATCCATTTCACAAACCCGTTCGGTCCTTCAATTCCATTAAACTCCATTGGTTTGCACTCCATAAAGTGTTTATACGTGCAAACTGGCCTAACATTGTTTTAGTTATTGTTTTGACCTAACGGTCCTGGCTGTGGGTTCGGTTGGGGGTTAGTGTTAATACCGAAGCTAACCGGCTCCACGATTGTTGGAATAACCGTTTGGAGTTGTTGTGCTATCAGTTGGGCAATTTATGTCTCTGTCATTCGAGGTACACGTTTCGAGGTCATTCCATTATAAATAATAGAAATGTATGTATTAATGTCACATAGTTAATCATTACTTATCACATTTTCAGTTATCACCTACCACATAATTCCATTACACATCACCTATATAATAACATCTATCAAATTTTGCACACAGACTTAACCCATAAGGGCTAGTGTCTAAATGCGTTATCAAAACTGGTCACTAAAGTGACGTACGTGCATCAACCCACGACAGCACAAACTACGAAAATACGGAAGTACTACGACTGCATCACTACCTCGACATGGACATAACCCCAGAATTAACCCAAAGGACGTTATATGTCGACCCAACTACCTTTCATTTAGAATTACCGCAGACGTGTATAGTGTCACACCCTGGCTTTGCGGAAGCGTGGTTAATTTGGTGTGACTTCTTAATACCATAGCTTAACCATAACAAAGCTATATGTAATAGAATCATGCAAGATCATCCATTTGATTAAGTTTTAAAACCAAATATAACAACATTGTCTTAACAGAAACACATCCTAACGACATAAACATTGTTCATCAACATAGCATAACATAAAGATAGTTTAAGGACTGTGACTTGTCCAAGAAAGACTCACATTCCCCAAACCCGGATGACCTCGTAACTAGTGCAGCGGGAAAACGTGTCATACCGCGCCTGATCCTTTAATTCCCTGAAATACATGTAAGTTGAAAAATCAACAATAATGTTGAGCGAGTTCATGTGTAAGTGAGTAAATAAACCTTTGTGAGTATAAAAATAGTCTTGGTATGCAGCAAATAAGGGAATTGAGATCACCAATGGTTTGCAAGGCCACTGATATATGTGAAGTGCAAGTAGGGAGACTCAAACCTAGCAGATTTCGCCACGGCATTAGTATGTGGACAAAGTCACCCCAAGGTCCTTTCTAGTTTGGCCTGGGGCTGGGCTCGCTACACCCAGATAGATCTACCGCTCCTGTCCCTCGGTCCTGCCATGAGGACTAATGGCCTCATATTGCTCCTACCCACTCACATGATCTATGTAGTAAACCTCCTTACGCTAACCATACCATGTATAAAGTGTTTGTAATCAAAGTAACATGTATTTCACCCCCGCAGTTAAGAAAACTGAAAACAGTTAGAGAAAAGGGGGACATGAACTCACAGTGGTGCGTCTCTACCAAGTATGCCTCCAAATCAATCAGCTGTGTGACGACCTACACGTACTAATTCTATTAGACGGACGGCCGTGCCTTAGCTTTAAGGTTTAAGTTTTCGGGAAATAGTTAGACAACTATTTCGTGTTTACATTTTGTATATACTTGGTAGTTATTTTCCTCCCCAAGGATGGGGGATTTAATACATGTGTATTCGTATAATTTCGAAATATATTATTAAGTCTCACTTAAAAATATATTTTATTTCCAACTTCAAAATATAAATATTCTTCTCAAAAATATTATACTTTAATACATGTGATTTTCCCAAAAATAATACTTAGTAATATTAGTTTTACCCTAAAAATAATATTTACGTAGTTCACAAAATAATCATAAACACTTATACAAGTGATGTTGTGAAAAATATATACTAAATATATATATGTATCACGTTTTATTTTGTGAAATCCCACCTCCGGTATTTTGTAAATAAGTCGTGGCGAAATCTATAATTTGAAAACAAGTCAAAATGTATTTCTAACACTCATTGTGAAAATATTTCTAAGTGTTAGGCTTTTGGAAAAATTTCGCCAGAGTTTCCTCTGTAACTGGAGGTGGCCACGCTTTCAAGCGTATCATTTTCTTTTACAAATCAACCAACAATTTTCTCAATCAACAATAAGCATTATTCAAACCATCAAACTAGTCAAAATAGATGTAAATCGCAAAAATACATGAACTTGCGGTTTTTCCAAAATATGTAGTATCTTTCCATTATTTTTAGTGGATCTTTTGTATAAATCAATCCGGTTTCGTAATAATCCCGTTTCAAAGAAATTCCATCTTTACAACTTCTCATTAATTTTTACCAAGTTAGTTATTTTGTCAAAACTTTGTGTTACACAAGTGTTTACACACTTGTGTGTTTACTAAAATCATTCTTGTTTATGAAAGATCCGTCTTTAAAAGTATGTTTTCTCTTGACACGTGGTCCTTTGAAAATACCGCTTGTAGATTCGTAGATCTACTAGTTTTAAACACTATTTCACAAGTAAAATCGCTTTTACACAAGTTCATGATTCGTGTGTGGTAGAGTTTCATCCTTTAACCCTTGTTACTTCCAAAACAACCTTATGTCATGATCCAAGATCATGACCAACCCGGGTTAAACGATGATCCAAGCTACCACAACATAGATCGGGTCCAAATAACTACACAAATCAAATACTACAAGTTTTACACAACATATGAGCTTTTAACCATCACTTTTAGTGTTTTAAGTAGACTTTTAAGCTTCAACTTGTATGTTCACGAGTTTTAACCGTTATAAATCATATTAACCACTTTAAAATAGTTCGAGAAGGTGATTTAAGCAACTTACTACTAGCTCGAGGCTAGGGAAGAAACTAGTCACAAAATGAGAGGATAAAAGCAATAGAATGAGGTCCTTCGCCTTCCGAATGCACCAAGGTTCCTTATACGCGATCCTTAACACTTGAATGATCTTGGAATTGCTTGAACTAAACTCGAAAATGGTGGATGGGGGTGGGGTGTGTTCGGCCGAGAGCTCTAGGGGAGGGAGAGAGAGCTTGAGTGTTGAGTTGTGAGATGGATGTTATGTTGTGTTAATGATCTAACTTATAGACAATTAGTGTGAGTATTAACCAATGGTTCATATGTCTTCTTGATACTAAACACAAGATTATAATAATCAATTAAAGGACAAGGTATGTCCCCCTCTTGGGGACGGCTTGGTTAAGGGGGGGGGGGGGTACTAGTTCGATTCCAACTAGTAGTTAGGATAATAGTTAGGTTAATCCAGTTAAGTTTAGGGATTAACCCGGTTAGTGGTGTGTCATGCGTTACAATGGGTGTTAGGGTATTCAGGGACCCTAACTGGCTCAGAAAAAGATAAATAATGTTATTGACAATATTTTCATGTTCCGGGTATAGTCCGGTTGTTTGGTTGGATAGTAATCCGTTAAAGCGTTAACAAAGCTTTAAGTGTCATTGTTATTATTTTTAGTGACACAACTTATTCCTCCAAAGTGTCAGGAATATTTTCCTCATGTTTTGGCACTTTATTAGGTAGCTAAATGCTGAATTATTTATGTAAAGTGCTGAATTTTGTGCTTAGAGCACGTTTTAGGCACATCCAGTCATTGTAACTTATTCCTAGAGACGCAGTTCTACAACCCTTGTATCCCTACACTCACCACTAGTTGTCACACCCCGACCACGTAGAACATACAAAACGTGGCGGAAACATCGGGGAGTGTTGTAACAGAACTAATGTTTCAAATCCATGGCAATTGAAGTTTCGTTTTATTGATTAAAAGTGTTACAATGTCTTAACAAACAAAGAAATACAACATAATTAACTAGTCTTGCATCTTTTATTGTCACTAAGGCCCAAGTCTGTCTATGTGTATCTTGATCATCTTATGCAACAGCTCCTGAAAAACACATGTGAAAATATGGTACGTCAGCATAAAAATGCCGGTGAGATACATAGGTTTTGTGAAAATAGGTTTCATGACTTTTGTTTGAGAAAATGTTTAGTCATGAACCTTGTTATTTGCTTTGTTTTGTAAATCATTTGAAAAACAATAAGATCAGATGATATGTATAAATAAGTGAATAATGTATGGTTAAATGAATAACCATGTAAAATGAGTTTGTATAAGATAAGTTGTTTGTAAATCAATGTATTGTGAAAAATATGTTATTTGTATAAAATGTTATATGTATCAAACTGAAATGATTCAAATAACGCTACGATATGTAATACCATACAAACACTTATATATAGGAAGTACCAGCGGCGTATCCACCATGCTTGTATCATATTACACACACATCGTTACTTAATCACTTAATCAAACCAAACCAAACAATGTAAGATGTCTATGTCAAATATGTCATGTATGGCAAGCGAAATGTCTCAACTAAACCATATGCACAAAACAAAGTATTGAAGTAAAACTTGGTTTAAATCAAAGTTATGTTTTGTGTAGTAAATGCATGATCAATGTAAATCATGTAATATGTGTCCAAACTGTAAGAATGTGATAAATAACAAATGTACTAAGTATGAAGAACAATGCAACGATTGAACATACATAGCATGTGAACTGTACTAAGTATGCAACAACATACATACGTAGCATGCGACCTGTACTAAGTATGCAACAATAGACATACATAGCATGTGATGTAATGTAAAACAATGTACTAAGTAATGCACACAATGCCACACCTAGTATGAAATGTATTGAAATCATGTACTATAATGTACTAATGAACATAGGAAGTATATGATGTGAAAACGGAAAGCATGAAAGTAACAAGTAGGCACATGTGTTCCACCCCAAAACAGTTTGGAAAACAGTAAAAGAGGGGTCTATGTACTCACTTGAGATTGCTCAGTAGTCCTTGAGTAACAACCAAACAATGCTAGAGATCACGGAAATCAAACGGCACCTAATATAGGTAACTACATTAATAAACCGGACCTAAATCGGAAGATTGGGTAGCATTAGGGTTTGTAAACCAAATGAGTGTAGGAACTCATATGATATGGTTTAACAAAGCCTACATACTAAATGAAACTTAACCTAAGTCTTATCGACCCATTACGACCCGTTTAGGAAGCTGATGCTACTTTAACGCGTCGTTCGCGTGAAACGCGTTCGGACCGCCTAACTAGCCCTATGACAAGTGTTATATGCCTAAACATGTTACATAATCAGTTATGTGACAAAAGTTTAGGTTACATATGCTTAATTACCAATTATACATGAAAAGGGCATTCTGGTAATTTACCTAAGGCATATAAACTACCTATCATACAACTACTTAAACGATGTGACCATAGGGTATAACCTCGGAAGGTTATTCCCTACCTACTATGGTCACCTAATGTGTTTGGTCGGATCCTAATGATCGACCAAATGGGTCGAGTTCGAAGGTATAGGCGATTTATTAGATCGCCTACCCTACGACTCTAGACAACGTGGTAATCAGTGGGCATAGTCCCAAGGGACTATGACCAACGTGATTACACTCACGTTGCGAAGTTCAAACGAACTTCGCATTGACCATTACTGGTCAACGCTGAAAGTCAAACAAAGTTTGACTTTCGGACTCGAAAAGCAGTAAAAATAAGGAAAAGAACGAAAGAATACTAACCCAGGGTCCAAGAATGGAAGGTTTGAACCCGAACACTCTCAGGTATGAAGTGTTAAACACGACAACTTAGAGAGCAAGTTCAGATTCAAAGGTGTGGGTTTTTGGGTGTGATGTTGGTGGGTATTTATAGATAAAGTAGAGCCGCTAGGATCGTGTCTTGAATATCGTGCCACGATCCGAGCCGTACACTTGTCACAAAGGTTATGGAGCCACATATGCTTCTTATCTTAGTGATTAAGCAAGTTGCAAACATGTGGTTGTGGTTAATCAGCTGAAAACAGGCTGTTTGGTACTCTGCATCTGGTCTGCAGACCCCTAGCGCACCGCTACGCTTAAAGTGTAGCGCACCGCTAGGCACTATTTCGGCAGAATTACACTTTTGGTCCCTGAACTGTATTTAGGCCATTTTCGACACGTTTAAGGCCCGTTAACCCCATTTCAAAGCTCTAAAATGAAGTTAAAATACAGGGAACTTAAAATGTGCTCAAAAATATCTCGGATGTCGGTTCGTTTGGCCGTACGAACGCGATGTTCGCTTAATTACGACGGAATGCGCACAAGTGCGAAAAACGATCCAAATGACGCGACGAATGGATTTTTCTTAAGGCGAACACTAAAATATAATGTAGTCATGCTCACATAAATTTTTGGATGTCCGGATGTATTCAGAACGTAAGTTACGCGTAAAAATGCAAACTTGTGCACTTTTTGACGCTTTTAGTCCCTGAATGACACAAAAGTTTATTTTAGCATACCGAACACCTCAAAGCCTATTTCTAAGCTATGTAAAGGATATTTGTGGTATGTTTAACTTATGGTCATGCTCCGGAAGGTCTGTTACAGTTCAAATTGGCATACTTTCGCAGTTTGTCAACTTTAGTCCCTGTAAGCGATTAAACTTTGATTTCACCACACCAAACCTTTCAAAACTTATATCTAAGTTATGTAAAGGTTATTTAAGGTATGTTAAGCCTATTTCACTATTCCGGAGTGTTCGTAGGATTAAACTGGTTATATTTACACATCAGAGCGCGTATAACCCTCCAGAAAGCGATTTAAAGCTTGAAATCGAACAGGAATTGATATGTGTAAACGATACACATATTTTTACAAATCCCAAGTATGAAATACTATATTTCATTGGTTTGGCATTTGTCTGATGGTTGGAGTGACACGGGTGTTACAGTCTCCCCTACTTTAGGAAATTTCGTCCCGAAATTAATTCGTAGGAGTCTAACTGTGGCTTTGTGTCAAATAACCACCAGAGATATGAAAGGCATAATCCTGTTATTTCTCTTTAACGGACATTTTTCAGAATTGAAAAATGAACGGAGTTATTTTCAACAGGCATTATTCAGAAACAAAAATGAACAGAATAGTCATTTTACATCTTCAGAAACAAAAATGAACAGAATAGTCATTTTACATCTTCAGAAACAAAAATGAACAGAATGGTCATTTTACATCTTCAGAAACAAAAATGAACAGAATGGTCATTTTACATCTTCAGAAACAAAAATGAACGGAATGGTCATTTTACATCTTCAGAAACAAAAATGAACGGAATAGTCATTTTACATCTTCAGAAACAAAAATGAACAGAATGGTCATTTTACATCTTCAGAAACAAAAATGAACGGAATGGTCATTTTACATCTTCAGAAACAAAAATGAACGGAATAGTCATTTTACATCTTCAGAAACAAAAATGAACGGAATAGTCATTTTACATCTTCAGAAACAAAAATGAACAGAATGGTCATTTTACATCTTCAGAAACAAAAATGAACGGAATGGTCATTTTACATCTTCAGAAACAAAAATGAACGGAATAGTCATTTTACATCTTCAGAAACAAAAATGAACGGAATAGTCATTTTACATCTTCAGAAACAAAAATGAACGGAATGGTCATTTTACATCTTCAGAAACAAAAATGAACGGAATGGTCATTTTACATCTTCAGAAACAAAAATGAACGGAATAGTCATTTTACATCTTCAGAAACAAAAATGAACGGAATAGTCATTTTACATCTTCAGAAACAAAAATGAACGGAATAGTCATTTTACATCTTCAGAAACAAAAATGAACGGAATGGTCATTTTACATCTTCAGAAACAAAAATGAACGGAATGGTCATTTTACATCTTCAGAAACAAAAATGAACGGAATAGTCATTTTACATCTTCAGAAACAAAAATGAACGGAATAGTCTCTAGACACATGACAAAATTTGCTGTGGTTTCTGTGCACTGAATTTCATAATTATGTATGCATCCATAATTACGCAATTCCTTGCATAGTCCGCACAATTTGTTTGTAATGTGAAGGGGAGGAAAATCAAACCTGTGATGAGTGTGACTAGACTACCATAGGGTCCTTTTAAATAGATCTACAAAGGATCCTTTTAAATTAGGCCACCAAGGAGTCCTTTCAACTATATCATCACATGATATTCCTAACCAGATTTTTGGATCAATCTGATTACCTAGACCACTCAGGGGTCTAATTATGGAATGGTACAATATAATCCAAGGGTCTTTACTACTACGTAGAAGCCCATTGAGGATCTAATATAGTACCTTTGGATATCCTACTATGAATTCCTTATACGAAGATATGGAAGATTCTACGAGGATTTGGATGACAAAACTTGGATCACACAAAAACATAAAAGGAAACACATAAGCACATAATCACATAGTTGTTTGACTTGTTATTAATTTGTTATCTTTGGACGCGGATACTTAAAGCACACCAGGAATCCAATTCGTAGATTCCATTTGGCACTTTAATCATTTCAAGAATCCATTCAAGAAGATAGGATGATCTACCAAAAATTCGATTTTCGTTTTCAGGAAAACACAATATTCGAATTAAGGTACACAATAATCTAGGACATACGGAAATACCCTTAGGTACCCTATTAAGAATTTATAGTGGTACTTGGGGTATTCGTACAGAGTTATAACTTGCACCTTGTACTTCGTCTCTTTGCAAGAGACGGGTACTTAGGATCTTTGTGTAAAACGCAAGAGATTGAAAAATGGAAGAATGTTGAGGGTAGTCTGTCCTTCAAGGAATACGGTTCCTTGATTGTCGGTATTGAAAGAGATATGTTGTTATGCATACAACCACATAAATACATTGCAATGTAAATAAAAAGATTTATTTATTAACAATGATAACAACTGTTTCATGGACCTCGACAACAAAAGAAAATAATACATAAGATGTGATTATTTCTAAAGAGTGTTGTCTTCTAGTCGATCAGATGCTCATCTCTGTGCTGGATTAGCATTAGCAAGCTTTGGGCAATTTCTTCGGAAATGTCCCATCTCACCACACTTGTTGCACGAACCCGGTGGAAAGCGAGCTCGGGCAGGTTTGTTGTTAGCTTGATTCGGTGCAACTGCTGCAACGCAAACTTTTGCCACATGACCTTTAAGTCCACAAATTTGACATTCGCGGCACTTCATATTAGCATGATGATGTAGGCCACATTGGTTGCACAAGGGTGAAGTTCCATTGTATGGTTTCCTAGCACGGAGTTTAGCTGGTTGGTTGGGGGCGGCTTGACCATTGTGAGCGACCATGGCGAAGTTCTGAGAAGCCTTTTGCTTCTTTGACCGCTCAAGGGATCCAGTCTGCTCATCCATGGTCTTTGATTCCTCTAGCGGTTTCTTGTCACCCTTTCGGAAAAGCTTACGTTTCCTGATCTGAGATTCAGTCAACGTTGCAGATAGCTCAATGGCCTGCCTAACCGTAGTGGGGTTACTACCCGTAACAATGTCTTGAACTATGTCAGGGAGACCATCAATGTACTTTTCGATTGCCTTATCCAAAGGCGTGACCATGTTTGGGCATAACAGACTCAACTCCTCATAACGGTCCGTGTAGGCTCGATGCTCGCCGCTGTCTTGCTTAAGATCGTCGAATTCCCTTTCCAATGTCCTGATCTCGTGACGAGGACAGAATTCCTTCATCATCAGTGCTCTAAGTTCTTCCCAAGTTTGGGCTAGTGCCACTTCAGCACCCCTATCTCTCACCACACCGTTCCACCATGTCAAGGCTCGTTTCTCAAAGACACTAGATGCGAAATCTACCTTTCGCTCATTTGGACATTGTACATGCCTGAAGGTGCTCTCTAGACTCTCGAACCATTGCAGAAGTGCTGTCGCTCCTTGAGACCCAGAAAACTTTGATGGCTTGGCCGAGTTGAACGTCTTGAAGCTGCAGAGAGCATTATTGTTGTTGATGGCTTGTATTATTTGAGCACAAAGATTTGGGAAGGCAGCAGCCATTTGCTGCGCAATGATTTCCGCCAGCTCGGCAGGCGCCATCTGATTTTCGCGTCGAGGAGGCATTCTAAAAAGAGGAAACATGAAAGGAAACGAGTGAAAGAATTAGACGAAAAGAATGAGATGAAACAAATCTGATGAAAGCAAGGGTAGTGGTCATTTGTTTGTTACTACAAAGCAACAAACGACACACAGTGACTAAATTAAAGTAAATGGATCAAAAATAATGTATCGCGAAGACATGCTCGCCTATAAGTGAACACTCATCCCAAGAATTCCCAGGTAAGCACAACTGGTCTCGCGTCTGATGAGATGTATACGAAGTGCTTGCCTAGACAGAAAACCCAGAATACAGGCATTCACCCTTCCAGTTTGCACGTGTTCACATTATTTAAAACCCAAAACCTTGATGAGATTTTGAAAACTCATAGGGGTTCAAAACCATATAACAGAGAGTTCAAAACCTTACAATAGAGGGTTCAAAACCTAGTAATCAATCATCCTAGAACAGATGATTAGTTTTCAAAGCGGTTTTGAAATTTATGTTCTTGTTGTGGTTGTCGCCTAAGGATAGGTGACGGTATTGTTTTATGACTAAACGCAAGTAAACTCACGTTAGGGTCCTAAGAAAGTTATAGACTAGGTCAAAGCATTACTAATAACCTAATTCCCTATAACCATTGGCTCTGATACCATCTTTTCTGTCACACCCCGACCACGTAGAACATACAAAACGTGGCGGAAACATCGGGGAGTGTTGTAACAGAACTAATGTTTCAAATCCATGGCAATTGAAGTTTCGTTTTATTGATTAAAAGTGTTACAATGTCTTAACAAACAAAGAAATACAACATAATTAACTAGTCTTGCATCTTTTATTGTCACTAAGGCCCAAGTCTGTCTATGTGTATCTTGATCATCTTATGCAACAGCTCCTGAAAAACACATGTGAAAATATGGTACGTCAGCATAAAAATGCCGGTGAGATACATAGGTTTTGTGAAAATAGGTTTCATGACTTTTGTTTGAGAAAATGTTTAGTCATGAACCTTGTTATTTGCTTTGTTTTGTAAATCATTTGAAAAACAATAAGATCAGATGATATGTATAAATAAGTGAATAATGTATGGTTAAATGAATAACCATGTAAAATGAGTTTGTATAAGATAAGTTGTTTGTAAATCAATGTATTGTGAAAAATATGTTATTTGTATAAAATGTTATATGTATCAAACTGAAATGATTCAAATAACGCTACGATATGTAATACCATACAAACACTTATATATAGGAAGTACCAGCGGCGTATCCACCATGCTTGTATCATATTACACACACATCGTTACTTAATCACTTAATCAAACCAAACCAAACAATGTAAGATGTCTATGTCAAATATGTCATGTATGGCAAGCGAAATGTCTCAACTAAACCATATGCACAAAACAAAGTATTGAAGTAAAACTTGGTTTAAATCAAAGTTATGTTTTGTGTAGTAAATGCATGATCAATGTAAATCATGTAATATGTGTCCAAACTGTAAGAATGTGATAAATAACAAATGTACTAAGTATGAAGAACAATGCAACGATTGAACATACATAGCATGTGAACTGTACTAAGTATGCAACAACATACATACGTAGCATGCGACCTGTACTAAGTATGCAACAATAGACATACGTAGCATGTGATGTAATGTAAAACAATGTACTAAGTAATGCACACAATGCCACACCTAGTATGAAATGTATTGAAATCATGTACTATAATGTACTAATGAACATAGGAAGTATATGATGTGAAAACGGAAAGCATGAAAGTAACAAGTAGGCACATGTGTTCCACCCCAAAACAGTTTGGAAAACAGTAAAAGAGGGGTCTATGTACTCACTTGAGATTGCTCAGTAGTCCTTGAGTAACAACCAAACAATGCTAGAGATCACGGAAATCAAACGGCACCTAATATAGGTAACTACATTAATAAACCGGACCTAAATCGGAAGATTGGGTAGCATTAGGGTTTGTAAACCAAATGAGTGTAGGAACTCATATGATATGGTTTAACAAAGCCTACATACTAAATGAAACTTAACCTAAGTCTTATCGACCCATTACGACCCGTTTAGGAAGCTGATGCTACTTTAACGCGTCGTTCGCGTGAAACGCGTTCGGACCGCCTAACTAGCCCTATGACAAGTGTTATATGCCTAAACATGTTACATAATCAGTTATGTGACAAAAGTTTAGGTTACATATGCTTAATTACCAATTATACATGAAAAGGGCATTCTGGTAATTTACCTAAGGCATATAAACTACCTATCATACAACTACTTAAACGATGTGACCATAGGGTATAACCTCGGAAGGTTATTCCCTACCTACTATGGTCACCTAATGTGTTTGGTCGGATCCTAATGATCGACCAAATGGGTCGAGTTCGAAGGTATAGGCGATTTATTAGATCGCCTACCCTACGACTCTAGACAACGTGGTAATCAGTGGGCATAGTCCCAAGGGACTATGACCAACGTGATTACACTCACGTTGCGAAGTTCAAACGAACTTCGCATTGACCATTACTGGTCAACGCTGAAAGTCAAACAAAGTTTGACTTTCGGACTCGAAAAGCAGTAAAAATAAGGAAAAGAACGAAAGAATACTAACCCAGGGTCCAAGAATGGAAGGTTTGAACCCGAACACTCTCAGGTATGAAGTGTTAAACACGACAACTTAGAGAGCAAGTTCAGATTCAAAGGTGTGGGTTTTTGGGTGTGATGTTGGTGGGTATTTATAGATAAAGTAGAGCCGCTAGGATCGTGTCTTGAATATCGTGCCACGATCCGAGCCGTACACTTGTCACAAAGGTTATGGAGCCACATATGCTTCTTATCTTAGTGATTAAGCAAGTTGCAAACATGTGGTTGTGGTTAATCAGCTGAAAACAGGCTGTTTGGTACTCTGCATCTGGTCTGCAGACCCCTAGCGCACCGCTACGCTTAAAGTGTAGCGCACCGCTAGGCACTATTTCGGCAGAATTACACTTTTGGTCCCTGAACTGTATTTAGGCCATTTTCGACACGTTTAAGGCCCGTTAACCCCATTTCAAAGCTCTAAAATGAAGTTAAAATACAGGGAACTTAAAATGTGCTCAAAAATATCTCGGATGTCGGTTCGTTTGGCCGTACGAACGCGATGTTCGCTTAATTACGACGGAATGCGCACAAGTGCGAAAAACGATCCAAATGACGCGACGAATGGATTTTTCTTAAGGCGAACACTAAAATATAATGTAGTCATGCTCACATAAATTTTTGGATGTCCGGATGTATTCAGAACGTAAGTTACGCGTAAAAATGCAAACTTGTGCACTTTTTGACGCTTTTAGTCCCTGAATGACACAAAAGTTTATTTTAGCATACCGAACACCTCAAAGCCTATTTCTAAGCTATGTAAAGGATATTTGTGGTATGTTTAACTTATGGTCATGCTCCGGAAGGTCTGTTACAGTTCAAATTGGCATACTTTCGCAGTTTGTCAACTTTAGTCCCTGTAAGCGATTAAACTTTGATTTCACCACACCAAACCTTTCAAAACTTATATCTAAGTTATGTAAAGGTTATTTAAGGTATGTTAAGCCTATTTCACTATTCCGGAGTGTTCGTAGGATTAAACTGGTTATATTTACACATCAGAGCGCGTATAACCCTCCAGAAAGCGATTTAAAGCTTGAAATCGAACAGGAATTGATATGTGTAAACGATACACATATTTTTACAAATCCCAAGTATGAAATACTATATTTCATTGGTTTGGCATTTGTCTGATGGTTGGAGTGACACGGGTGTTACAGTCTCCCCTACTTTAGGAAATTTCGTCCCGAAATTAATTCGTAGGAGTCTAACTGTGGCTTTGTGTCAAATAACCACCAGAGATATGAAAGGCATAATCCTGTTATTTCTCTTTAACGGACATTTTTCAGAATTGAAAAATGAACGGAGTTATTTTCAACAGGCATTATTCAGAAACAAAAATGAACAGAATAGTCATTTTACATCTTCAGAAACAAAAATGAACAGAATAGTCATTTTACATCTTCAGAAACAAAAATGAACAGAATGGTCATTTTACATCTTCAGAAACAAAAATGAACAGAATGGTCATTTTACATCTTCAGAAACAAAAATGAACGGAATGGTCATTTTACATCTTCAGAAACAAAAATGAACGGAATAGTCATTTTACATCTTCAGAAACAAAAATGAACAGAATGGTCATTTTACATCTTCAGAAACAAAAATGAACGGAATGGTCATTTTACATCTTCAGAAACAAAAATGAACGGAATAGTCATTTTACATCTTCAGAAACAAAAATGAACGGAATAGTCATTTTACATCTTCAGAAACAAAAATGAACAGAATGGTCATTTTACATCTTCAGAAACAAAAATGAACGGAATGGTCATTTTACATCTTCAGAAACAAAAATGAACGGAATAGTCATTTTACATCTTCAGAAACAAAAATGAACGGAATAGTCATTTTACATCTTCAGAAACAAAAATGAACGGAATGGTCATTTTACATCTTCAGAAACAAAAATGAACGGAATGGTCATTTTACATCTTCAGAAACAAAAATGAACGGAATGGTCATTTTACATCTTCAGAAACAAAAATGAACGGAATAGTCATTTTACATCTTCAGAAACAAAAATGAACGGAATAGTCATTTTACATCTTCAGAAACAAAAATGAACGGAATGGTCATTTTACATCTTCAGAAACAAAAATGAACGGAATGGTCATTTTACATCTTCAGAAACAAAAATGAACGGAATAGTCATTTTACATCTTCAGAAACAAAAATGAACGGAATAGTCTCTAGACACATGACAAAATTTGCTGTGGTTTCTGTGCACTGAATTTCATAATTATGTATGCATCCATAATTACGCAATTCCTTGCATAGTCCGCACAATTTGTTTGTAATGTGAAGGGGAGGAAAATCAAACCTGTGATGAGTGTGACTAGACTACCATAGGGTCCTTTTAAATAGATCTACAAAGGATCCTTTTAAATTAGGCCACCAAGGAGTCCTTTCAACTATATCATCACATGATATTCCTAACCAGATTTTTGGATCAATCTGATTACCTAGACCACTCAGGGGTCTAATTATGGAATGGTACAATATAATCCAAGGGTCTTTACTACTACGTAGAAGCCCATTGAGGATCTAATATAGTACCTTTGGATATCCTACTATGAATTCCTTATACGAAGATATGGAAGATTCTACGAGGATTTGGATGACAAAACTTGGATCACACAAAAACATAAAAGGAAACACATAAGCACATAATCACATAGTTGTTTGACTTGTTATTAATTTGTTATCTTTGGACGCGGATACTTAAAGCACACCAGGAATCCAATTCGTAGATTCCATTTGGCACTTTAATCATTTCAAGAATCCATTCAAGAAGATAGGATGATCTACCAAAAATTCGATTTTCGTTTTCAGGAAAACACAATATTCGAATTAAGGTACACAATAATCTAGGACATACGGAAATACCCTTAGGTACCCTATTAAGAATTTATAGTGGTACTTGGGGTATTCGTACAGAGTTATAACTTGCACCTTGTACTTCGTCTCTTTGCAAGAGACGGGTACTTAGGATCTTTGTGTAAAACGCAAGAGATTGAAAAATGGAAGAATGTTGAGGGTAGTCTGTCCTTCAAGGAATACGGTTCCTTGATTGTCGGTATTGAAAGAGATATGTTGTTATGCATACAACCACATAAATACATTGCAATGTAAATAAAAAGATTTATTTATTAACAATGATAACAACTGTTTCATGGACCTCGACAACAAAAGAAAATAATACATAAGATGTGATTATTTCTAAAGAGTGTTGTCTTCTAGTCGATCAGATGCTCATCTCTGTGCTGGATTAGCATTAGCAAGCTTTGGGCAATTTCTTCGGAAATGTCCCATCTCACCACACTTGTTGCACGAACCCGGTGGAAAGCGAGCTCGGGCAGGTTTGTTGTTAGCTTGATTCGGTGCAACTGCTGCAACGCAAACTTTTGCCACATGACCTTTAAGTCCACAAATTTGACATTCGCGGCACTTCATATTAGCATGATGATGTAGGCCACATTGGTTGCACAAGGGTGAAGTTCCATTGTATGGTTTCCTAGCACGGAGTTTAGCTGGTTGGTTGGGGGCGGCTTGACCATTGTGAGCGACCATGGCGAAGTTCTGAGAAGCCTTTTGCTTCTTTGACCGCTCAAGGGATCCAGTCTGCTCATCCATGGTCTTTGATTCCTCTAGCGGTTTCTTGTCACCCTTTCGGAAAAGCTTACGTTTCCTGATCTGAGATTCAGTCAACGTTGCAGATAGCTCAATGGCCTGCCTAACCGTAGTGGGGTTACTACCCGTAACAATGTCTTGAACTATGTCAGGGAGACCATCAATGTACTTTTCGATTGCCTTATCCAAAGGCGTGACCATGTTTGGGCATAACAGACTCAACTCCTCATAACGGTCCGTGTAGGCTCGATGCTCGCCGCTGTCTTGCTTAAGATCGTCGAATTCCCTTTCCAATGTCCTGATCTCGTGACGAGGACAGAATTCCTTCATCATCAGTGCTCTAAGTTCTTCCCAAGTTTGGGCTAGTGCCACTTCAGCACCCCTATCTCTCACCACACCGTTCCACCATGTCAAGGCTCGTTTCTCAAAGACACTAGATGCGAAATCTACCTTTCGCTCATTTGGACATTGTACATGCCTGAAGGTGCTCTCTAGACTCTCGAACCATTGCAGAAGTGCTGTCGCTCCTTGAGACCCAGAAAACTTTGATGGCTTGGCCGAGTTGAACGTCTTGAAGCTGCAGAGAGCATTATTGTTGTTGATGGCTTGTATTATTTGAGCACAAAGATTTGGGAAGGCAGCAGCCATTTGCTGCGCAATGATTTCCGCCAGCTCGGCAGGCGCCATCTGATTTTCGCGTCGAGGAGGCATTCTAAAAAGAGGAAACATGAAAGGAAACGAGTGAAAGAATTAGACGAAAAGAATGAGATGAAACAAATCTGATGAAAGCAAGGGTAGTGGTCATTTGTTTGTTACTACAAAGCAACAAACGACACACAGTGACTAAATTAAAGTAAATGGATCAAAAATAATGTATCGCGAAGACATGCTCGCCTATAAGTGAACACTCATCCCAAGAATTCCCAGGTAAGCACAACTGGTCTCGCGTCTGATGAGATGTATACGAAGTGCTTGCCTAGACAGAAAACCCAGAATACAGGCATTCACCCTTCCAGTTTGCACGTGTTCACATTATTTAAAACCCAAAACCTTGATGAGATTTTGAAAACTCATAGGGGTTCAAAACCATATAACAGAGAGTTCAAAACCTTACAATAGAGGGTTCAAAACCTAGTAATCAATCATCCTAGAACAGATGATTAGTTTTCAAAGCGGTTTTGAAATTTATGTTCTTGTTGTGGTTGTCGCCTAAGGATAGGTGACGGTATTGTTTTATGACTAAACGCAAGTAAACTCACGTTAGGGTCCTAAGAAAGTTATAGACTAGGTCAAAGCATTACTAATAACCTAATTCCCTATAACCATTGGCTCTGATACCATCTTTTCTGTCACACCCCGACCACGTAGAACATACAAAACGTGGCGGAAACATCGGGGAGTGTTGTAACAGAACTAATGTTTCAAATCCATGGCAATTGAAGTTTCGTTTTATTGATTAAAAGTGTTACAATGTCTTAACAAACAAAGAAATACAACATAATTAACTAGTCTTGCATCTTTTATTGTCACTAAGGCCCAAGTCTGTCTATGTGTATCTTGATCATCTTATGCAACAGCTCCTGAAAAACACATGTGAAAATATGGTACGTCAGCATAAAAATGCCGGTGAGATACATAGGTTTTGTGAAAATAGGTTTCATGACTTTTGTTTGAGAAAATGTTTAGTCATGAACCTTGTTATTTGCTTTGTTTTGTAAATCATTTGAAAAACAATAAGATCAGATGATATGTATAAATAAGTGAATAATGTATGGTTAAATGAATAACCATGTAAAATGAGTTTGTATAAGATAAGTTGTTTGTAAATCAATGTATTGTGAAAAATATGTTATTTGTATAAAATGTTATATGTATCAAACTGAAATGATTCAAATAACGCTACGATATGTAATACCATACAAACACTTATATATAGGAAGTACCAGCGGCGTATCCACCATGCTTGTATCATATTACACACACATCGTTACTTAATCACTTAATCAAACCAAACCAAACAATGTAAGATGTCTATGTCAAATATGTCATGTATGGCAAGCGAAATGTCTCAACTAAACCATATGCACAAAACAAAGTATTGAAGTAAAACTTGGTTTAAATCAAAGTTATGTTTTGTGTAGTAAATGCATGATCAATGTAAATCATGTAATATGTGTCCAAACTGTAAGAATGTGATAAATAACAAATGTACTAAGTATGAAGAACAATGCAACGATTGAACATACATAGCATGTGAACTGTACTAAGTATGCAACAACATACATACGTAGCATGCGACCTGTACTAAGTATGCAACAATAGACATACGTAGCATGTGATGTAATGTAAAACAATGTACTAAGTAATGCACACAATGCCACACCTAGTATGAAATGTATTGAAATCATGTACTATAATGTACTAATGAACATAGGAAGTATATGATGTGAAAACGGAAAGCATGAAAGTAACAAGTAGGCACATGTGTTCCACCCCAAAACAGTTTGGAAAACAGTAAAAGAGGGGTCTATGTACTCACTTGAGATTGCTCAGTAGTCCTTGAGTAACAACCAAACAATGCTAGAGATCACGGAAATCAAACGGCACCTAATATAGGTAACTACATTAATAAACCGGACCTAAATCGGAAGATTGGGTAGCATTAGGGTTTGTAAACCAAATGAGTGTAGGAACTCATATGATATGGTTTAACAAAGCCTACATACTAAATGAAACTTAACCTAAGTCTTATCGACCCATTACGACCCGTTTAGGAAGCTGATGCTACTTTAACGCGTCGTTCGCGTGAAACGCGTTCGGACCGCCTAACTAGCCCTATGACAAGTGTTATATGCCTAAACATGTTACATAATCAGTTATGTGACAAAAGTTTAGGTTACATATGCTTAATTACCAATTATACATGAAAAGGGCATTCTGGTAATTTACCTAAGGCATATAAACTACCTATCATACAACTACTTAAACGATGTGACCATAGGGTATAACCTCGGAAGGTTATTCCCTACCTACTATGGTCACCTAATGTGTTTGGTCGGATCCTAATGATCGACCAAATGGGTCGAGTTCGAAGGTATAGGCGATTTATTAGATCGCCTACCCTACGACTCTAGACAACGTGGTAATCAGTGGGCATAGTCCCAAGGGACTATGACCAACGTGATTACACTCACGTTGCGAAGTTCAAACGAACTTCGCATTGACCATTACTGGTCAACGCTGAAAGTCAAACAAAGTTTGACTTTCGGACTCGAAAAGCAGTAAAAATAAGGAAAAGAACGAAAGAATACTAACCCAGGGTCCAAGAATGGAAGGTTTGAACCCGAACACTCTCAGGTATGAAGTGTTAAACACGACAACTTAGAGAGCAAGTTCAGATTCAAAGGTGTGGGTTTTTGGGTGTGATGTTGGTGGGTATTTATAGATAAAGTAGAGCCGCTAGGATCGTGTCTTGAATATCGTGCCACGATCCGAGCCGTACACTTGTCACAAAGGTTATGGAGCCACATATGCTTCTTATCTTAGTGATTAAGCAAGTTGCAAACATGTGGTTGTGGTTAATCAGCTGAAAACAGGCTGTTTGGTACTCTGCATCTGGTCTGCAGACCCCTAGCGCACCGCTACGCTTAAAGTGTAGCGCACCGCTAGGCACTATTTCGGCAGAATTACACTTTTGGTCCCTGAACTGTATTTAGGCCATTTTCGACACGTTTAAGGCCCGTTAACCCCATTTCAAAGCTCTAAAATGAAGTTAAAATACAGGGAACTTAAAATGTGCTCAAAAATATCTCGGATGTCGGTTCGTTTGGCCGTACGAACGCGATGTTCGCTTAATTACGACGGAATGCGCACAAGTGCGAAAAACGATCCAAATGACGCGACGAATGGATTTTTCTTAAGGCGAACACTAAAATATAATGTAGTCATGCTCACATAAATTTTTGGATGTCCGGATGTATTCAGAACGTAAGTTACGCGTAAAAATGCAAACTTGTGCACTTTTTGACGCTTTTAGTCCCTGAATGACACAAAAGTTTATTTTAGCATACCGAACACCTCAAAGCCTATTTCTAAGCTATGTAAAGGATATTTGTGGTATGTTTAACTTATGGTCATGCTCCGGAAGGTCTGTTACAGTTCAAATTGGCATACTTTCGCAGTTTGTCAACTTTAGTCCCTGTAAGCGATTAAACTTTGATTTCACCACACCAAACCTTTCAAAACTTATATCTAAGTTATGTAAAGGTTATTTAAGGTATGTTAAGCCTATTTCACTATTCCGGAGTGTTCGTAGGATTAAACTGGTTATATTTACACATCAGAGCGCGTATAACCCTCCAGAAAGCGATTTAAAGCTTGAAATCGAACAGGAATTGATATGTGTAAACGATACACATATTTTTACAAATCCCAAGTATGAAATACTATATTTCATTGGTTTGGCATTTGTCTGATGGTTGGAGTGACACGGGTGTTACACTAGTGTAGCAAAATATTTCTGGCTCATACAGGCCTTAGAGGCAGTGTCTGCCTGATGATGGCTTTATCAGCATGCTCAATAGGTTATCCGCTATAGTGCTACTGTGCTCTTTGTGCATCATGTTTGTCACTAAGGTTCAGCATGTAGATAATGTAGTGACGGCAAGTAAAGTATGATGCAGGTATATGCATGTATCAGAAATCAAGTAGCAGCTCATCAGTAATTTCAAACAAGCACAGTAATTAAGCAGTAATTAATTATTAATTAAGTTATACGGATACCTGGTTTAGTGAGGGTTGTCACATTCTCCCCCCGTTAGAAAAATTTCGTCCCGAAATTTTAAGTTCTGCTTGTAGATGCAGGGTTCTTAGGAAATAGGTGGGGGTATTTCTCTTTCATCCGGTCCTCATGCTCCCAGGTGTATTCAGGACCATGTCTGGCATTCCAACTAACTTTGACGAGCTTGACACTGCTCCGGTGGGTCTTGTTTACCTTCCAATCCGTAACCTCAACCGGTTCTTCAACGAAATGGAGCGTGTCGTCAACATGGATCTCATCGATGGGAATGGCAATGGCATCTTGAGTTGGACTTTTCTTCAGGTTGGATACATGAAATGTATCGTGAACTGAATGGAGTTCAGCAGGTAAGTCCAGCTTGTATGCTACTAGCCCTATTCTTTCCAAAATTCTGAAAGGACCAATGTAGCGCGGATTTAACTTCCCACGCTTTCCGAAGCGTGCCACACCCTTCCAGGGTGAAACCTTCAATAACACCATTTCTCCCACTTGAAATTCCAAGTGTTTTCGGTTTGGATCTGCATAGGCTTTCTGTCTATGGCGAGCTGCTTCGATGCGTTTTAGAATCTGCGCAATCTTGTCTGTCGTCTCTTGGACGATTTCGGGACCAGCAAGCTGCCTATCACCTGCGTCAGCCCAGCATAGGGGTGATCGGCACTTGCGTCCGTAAAGGGCTTCAAATGGCGCGACACCAATACTGGTGTGGTAGCTGTTGTTGTATGAAAATTCGACCAAAGGCAAATGCTTATCCCAGCTACCGCCCAAATCCATAACACACGCTCTCAGCATGTCTTCCAAGGTCTGTATCGTTCGCTCGCTTTGCCCGTCGGTCTGCGGGTGAAATGCAGTGCTCAGATTCAATTTTGAGCCAAAGGCTTCTTGGAAGGATTGCCATATCCTTGACACAAACCTTCCGTCTCTATCAGAGATGATTGAGAGAGGTACTCCATGGCGCGTAACGATCTCTCTCATGTAAATTTCGGCCAACTTGCTCGTATTATCCTTTTCTCTAATAGGTAAAAAGTGTGCTGACTTCGTTAGGCGGTCAACTATCACCCAGATAGTGTCATGACCTCTTGGCGTTCTTGGCAACTTTGTAATAAAATCCATTAAGATTTGTTCCCATTTCCACTTGGGAATCTCAGGTTGTTGCAGAAGTCCTGAAGGCTTCTGGTATTCCGCTTTCACCTTAGCATACGTTAGGCATTTGCTCACATAAACAGCAACATCGCCTTTCATCCTAGGCCACCAATAATAATCTTTTGAGATCCTGGTACATCTTATCCGCTCCAGGGTGGATAGAGTACCGCGACTTGTGAGCTTTATCGAAAATAACCTTCCTTAAACCTCCAAACAAAGGAACCCAAATCCTTTTCTCAAAACATAACGTTCCTTCCTCGTTTGGCACCAGTAGCTTCTCCATCCCACGGAGATATTCTTCTTCGAGGTTTCCTTCCTTGAGAGCTTCTTTCTGCGCGGCACGAATGCGCAAGGAAAGATCGGTTTGGATAATCATTTCTAAAGCCCTAACCCTTATGGGCTTGATCCTCTCCTTTCGACTTAGGGCATCGGCGACCACATTCGCCTTCCCTGGATGATACTTTATCTCGCAGTCGTAGTCGTTCAACAACTCAACCCATCGTCTTTGCCTCATATTCAGCTCCTTCTGGTTGAATATGTGTTGTAGGCTCTTGTGATCTGTAAAGATTGTACATTTCGTACCATAAAGGTAGTGTCTCCAGATCTTTAATGCAAATACCACTGCGCCTAGCTCCAAATCATGTGTGGTATAGTTCTTTTCGTGCACTTTCAGTTGACGTGATGCGTAAGCAATAACCTTTTGGCGTTGCATCAACACACAACCCAATCCTTGACGCGAAGCGTCACAGTATACCACAAAATCATCTGTACCTTCCGGTAGTGCTAAGATTGGCGCATTGCAGAGCTTATCCTTCAATATCTGGAACGCTTCTTCCTGTTTGATTCCCCAATCAAACTTCTTATCTTTCTGCGTGAGGAGCGTCAATGGTTGAGCGATCTTCGAAAAATCCTCAATGAACCTTCGATAGTAGCCAGCCAAACCCAAGAATTGTCGAATCTCGGTTGGCGTCTTAGGCGTTTCCCAATTCTTGATCGCTTCGATCTTGGTTGGATCCACATGGACACCATTTCCATTAACCACGTGTCCAAGAAACTGGACTTCGCGTAGCCAAAACTCGCACTTAGAGAACTTGGCATACAACTGTTCCTTCTTCAGCAACTCCAAAATAGCTCTTAAATGTTGTTCGTGCTCAGCCTTTGTTCTTGAATAAATCAAGATGTCGTCGATAAACACAATCACGAACTTGTCCAAGTACGGCTTGCAAACTCTATTCATCAAGTCCATAAAGACTGCAGGTGCGTTTGTTAACCCAAACGGCATAACTAGGAACTCGTAGTGTCCATAACGAGTTCTGAAGGTTGTCTTCGGGATACTCTCCTCTTGTATCCTTAACTGATGGTATCCAGATCGCAAGTCGATCTTTGAGTAAAAGCTTGACCCTTGCAGTTGGTCAAACAGATCGTCAATTCTTGGCAGAGGATACCTATTCTTGATTATCAGCTTGTTCAATTCTCTGTAGTCAATGCACATACGAAAACTACCGTCCTTCTTCTTGACAAACAAAACTGGAGCTCCCCAAGGCGAGAAGCTTGGTCGGATAAATCCCTTGTCTAACAACTCTTGAAGTTGTGTCGACAGTTCCTGCATCTCAGACGGAGCAAGTCTGTAAGGTGCCTTAGCCACAGGTGCGGCGCCTGGAACTAAGTCAATGCGGAACTCTACTTGTCTCTGAGGTGGCAGTCCAGGTAAGTCCTCTGGGAAGACTTCTGGATATTCCCTCACGACAGGGATGTCTTCTATTCTTGGCTCAGCAGCCTTCTTATCCACAATGTGTGCCAGGAAGGCAACACATCCCTTCTGCAAACACTTTCGCGTTTTCAGGCAGCTGATAATCCTTAACGGCGTATCACGCTTCTCCCCGTGAACCATAATTGTTTCGCCATCTTCGGTTGGGATACGAACGACCTTTTCGTGACAAACTATTTCAGCCTTGTTGCCTGATAACCAATCCATTCCTACCACCACGTCGAAGCTTCCCAACTGGACTGGTAGTAGATCCAAAGCAAACTCACGCTCTCCCAATTCGATCACACAGCCTCTGATAACTTCATTGGCTTCTACTAACTTCCCATTGGCCAATTCGATTGAGTACGGAATATCTAACTTATTAGCGGCTAAACCAAGCATATTCTTAAATTCTAACGACACGAAGCTATAATCGGCGCCAGTATCAAATAAAACGGATGCATAGCGTTGGTTTACAGGGAACGTACCAGTGACAACATTGTGATCCTGGCGCGCCTCCCTTGCTTCAATATGGAACACTCTTCCACGGGCTTGGTTCAACTCTGGGCAGTTCCTCTTAAAATGCCCAATATCACCGCAGTTAAAGCATCCAAGTCTTTGCCCGTTCCCACCTCCATTTCCAACTTGGTTGTTGTTTTGGTTATGATTCACGGCGCCCGCTTGATTAGCATTGTTGCCTCGATTCCCATTACCTCCATTATTTCCTTGTGGGCGATTTCCATTACCACCACGATTATTATTTCTGTTTCCGAATCCTCCTTGGCCTCCCCGGCCAGCACTAGCCCAACAAGAATCCTTCAAGTGGCCCGGCTTTCCACATGCTTCGCATACTTTCACACTACAAAGGCCCGTATGGTGGCGTTGACAGGTATTACACTTGGGTTGGGTGCCCATGTATCCTTTTCCTTTCTTTCCACTACCAGCTGTAACCTCAGCTGGCATGCCTGGTCCTCCTTTCTTAACCGCCACACTGGCGCCCTGCTTGAAGTTTGAGAACTTCCGTTTGTTACCTCCTGATGACTCGACGTGAGTCTCTTTCTTTTTAGGCTCAGCATCATCAAACTTGTTCAGGCGAATAGCCTCCTCTGTGAGAGCCACGCTCAAATCGATTGCCTCAGTAATTGTCGCAGGCTTGGATGAGGTCACCATGCTTATGATTTGAGGAGCTAATCCCCAAATGAAACGTTCAATCCGCTTGAACTCCGGAGTGACCATGTAGGGTACCACATGCGATAAGTCATGGAACCTTTGAACGTATTCTGCGATCTTTGGACCTTCCATTTTCAAATGCGAGAACTCAGTTTCCAATCTTTGGATTTCCGCGCGGGAGCAGTACTTTTTGCGCATAAGTTCCTTCAGTTCGGTCCAGGTTAGTGCGTAGGCAGCAGCTTCACCAAGTGTCTGTACTTGCAAATTCCACCAAGAGAGGGCTCCATCCAAGAATAGCCCTGAGATATAGGTGACTTGCTGATCTAGTGCGCATTTGCTCATGCGGAGAACAGATTCAGTTTTCTCAGCCCAACGAACAAAGGCGACAGCACCTCCTGTGCCATCAAAGTTGACCGGTTTGCAGTCTAGAAACTGCTTGTAGGTGCACCCTGCACATACATTGCAACACGTGAACAGCATTAGCATCTTTGCAATAGATATCCAATTAGGTCATGGTATGTCTAAATGTCTTAGTATTACCATGAGGTGGATTATTGTTGCCATTGTTGTTTGAGCTGCTTCCACTGGGTCCTCCCTGCGAAGCGGCGTATTGTGCGATGGCAGCAGCAATGACTTGTTGGAGTTCTGCCTCATTGGTAGGCATGCGTGTCTCACGTCTCGGCGACATCTTCTAAAAGATGGTTTACGTTGGTCAGGCCATAGTAAGGATCCCATGTTATAATACGTAAGTCAGGTCATAATGTAGCGTACGTATATAATGATAGTAATAGTACATAACATCTCATGTTATAATCATATCAATCACACAGCATCCCATGTCACAAACATCAGTCACACAACACCCCAAGTCATACAATATAAATAATCAAATCAAGCACCAAGTATGATGAGAATACTGCGATTGCCATATATCGAGACCACATAGTAAGCGTACAAGTACATCACAGCGTCATACAACATCAGTCGACTAAGGGCTACATCACCCTAATCCAAAAACTATATCATATACATGTCAACAAAAGTCAGAATCATAATGTAGTCTCCTAAAATGCTGTGCAGTCAAAAGCATTCGCCGTCTTCTAACCAATGTCTACCCATACGGTACTGAAGAGCTCTACACGGATGGCGGTGGAGGAGGGGGAAAGTGAGCGTAAAACAAACGACGCAACTGGAGCCAGTCCTCCTCCATGGCTCTCTGGGTACGCAACCAAGAAGTAACCTGCTGCTCAAGTGCCAAAAGGCGTGCAGCATAGTCTGGTGGTAAAGGTCGAGAGGGCTGCAAAGGAGAGTGGGTCTGACCCTGGCACTGACACGGCGGCGGCTGGGCTCTCTCAAGCTCCTGAATGCGCTGCGTGTGTGCCTCGTGCTGGGCGACAAAAGACATCAAAACATCCTCAATAGTATACCCCATGTGGAAAGAATGGTAGGGGTCAGTCGGTGGCATGGCAGAAGGTGACGCCCAGAGAAACTGCTCACGGGTGGGATCAAAAGGTGCCACATGAAATGTAGAGACAGGGGGAAAAGTAGCAGGCGGTGGTATAGCAGGGATAGATACCGGTACATGTCCAAAAGGGTGAGCCGAAGAACCCTCTCCAGGTCGAGCTGGAGGTGTAAACCAAGGAAACGAAAAAGAGAAATCAACATGACGTGCATCAGTGGTATGAGGAGGAATAGGTGGAACCTCATCATCAGCAGGAATCCACCCACACTGGGCGTGCTCATCTCGTGGGTCAATCTGTGCCTCAAAAAGTGCTCGATCAAACTGAACAGACATAGGGTCGAGGTGAGGTGCAACAAGAGGGTCAACTGGTGCATCAGCAAAAAGTGGGGGATCAACATGATCAGCAGCAATGACATGATCGCCCTCCAACAATGGAGCATCAACAGGGTGATCATCGATAGGTGGGTCAGCAACGACAGGCTCAATAATAGGTGCGTCAGCATGAACTGGGTCGTGCTTAAACGCTGGGTCAGGAGCAGGGTCTAGTGGCTGCTCGGGATCAACGAAGGCCATCTCAAAATCAAACTCAGGGTCGATGGGATCAATTGGGTCAAATGGGTCGACTGGATCCTCCATAGGCTGATCCATGGGTATAAACTCTATATCCTCATCTGGGTCGAATCCTGGGGGAAAGACAGGATCGGAATCCTCCAAATCATCGTGGTCAAAAGCAAAACTAGGAATAGGGGAAACAGAGGATGCCTGGTCGGGATCTGATCCAGGAGAAAAGTGCTGCGCACTCTGAGTGTGTGAAGGTGCGGAGGCCACAGACTCGAAAGAGTCTGGGACCGGAGAGTGAGCAGGTGACTCCTCAGCGGGAGCATCTGCGATCAACAAAAGATCTCCAGCAGCAAGAAGGACCTCGCCCTGAACCTCATCCTCTAAGGGCTCGTCATCATACAGATCGACGTCGTCATCATCGTCGGCGTCGAGAAGCAAATCGTAAGCAGGATATGAAGCAAGTGGTATGGGAGCAGGGATCACCACTAACGGTAGGTCCCCGGCCAAAGGGCCATCAGCGAGCTCATCAGCACCATCAGGTAAAGCAAAGGGCTGAAAGTCATCCTCGTCTGTGCTAGTAACGTCGGATGTGTGAACCTCGCGCTCCGAAGACTCTAGGTCGTCTGATACTACAGGTCTAGGTCCTGTGGTGTCTGAGTCACCTGTGCCAGAGGTGTCCATGGTGTCTGTAACATAAACACAAACATGCACAAACAATCAATCATACAATCAATTAATCACATAAGTCACCAAGTAAGCATTCAAATAATTCTCCTAGTCCCACTAGCCTCCCAGCCTCTCAGACTGTTCTTCCTAGTCCCACTTGCCAATTCTCCTAGTCCCACTAGCCAATTCTCCTAGTCCCACTAGCCAATTCTCCTAGTCCCACTAGCCAATCCTCCTCGTCCCACTAGCCAACTACCTCGATCTCCCAGACCGAGCCTCGGCCTCCAAGACCGAGCCTCAGCCTCCAAGACTGAGCCTAAACAATAAATAAAATGTGCTCAACATTTGTAAAAAGTTTTGGATCTGGACTTAAGTGGTATGCAGTGTAAAAATGTTTTCGTGAGAGCCCTAGTGATCATAGTCTAGACTCGAGAAAGAATCCTAGTTCGCTATGATCAGAGCTCTGATACCAAGCTGTCACACCCTGGCTTTGCGGAAGTGTGGTTAATTTGGTGTGACTTCTTAATACCATAGCTTAACCATAACAAAGCTATATGTAATAGAATCATGCAAGATCATCCATTTGATTAAGTTTTAAAACCAAATATAACAACATTGTCTTAACAGAAACACATCCTAACGACATAAACATTGTTCATCAACATAGCATAACATAAAGATAGTTTAAGGACTTTGACTTGTCCAGGAAAGAGTCACATTCCCCAAACCCGGATGACCTCGTAACTAGTGCAGCGGGAAAACGTGTCATACCGCGCCAGATCCTTTAATTCCCTGAAATACATGTAAGTTGAAAAATCAACAATAATGTTGAGCGAGTTCATGTGTAAGTGAGTAAATAAACCTTTGTGAGTATAAAAATAGTCTTGGTATGTAGCAAATAAGGGAATTGAGATCACCAATGGTTTGCAAGGTCACTGATATATGTGAAGTGCAAGTAGGGAGACTCAAACCTAGCAGATTTCGCCACGGCATTAGTATGTGGACAAAGTCACCCCAAGGTCCGTTTCTAGTTTGGCCTGGGGCTGAGCTCGCTACACCCAGATAGATCTACCGCTCCTGTCCCTCGGTCCTGCCATGAGGACTAATGGCCTCATATTGCTCCTACCCACTCACATGATCTAAGTAGTAAACCTCCTTACGCTAACCATACCATGTATAAAGTGTTTGTAATCAAAGTAACATGTATTTCACCCCCGCAGTTAAGAAAACTGAAAACAGTTAGAGAAAAGGGGGACATGAACTCACAGTGGTGCGTCTCTACCAAGTATGCCTCCAAATCAATCAGCTGTGTGACGACCTACACGTACTAATTCTATTAGACGGACGGCCGTGCCTTAGCTTTAAGGTTTAAGTTTTCGGGAAATAGTTAGACAACTATTTCGTGTTTACATTTTGTATATACTTGGTAGTTATTTTCCTCCCCAAGGATGGGGGATTTAATACATGTGTATTCGTATAATTTCGAAATATATTATTAAGTCTCACTTAAAAATATATTTTATTTCCAACTTCAAAATATAAATATTCTTCTCAAAAATATTATACTTTAATACATGTGATTTTCCCAAAAATAATACTTAGTAATATTATTTTTACCCTAAAAATAATATTTACGTAGTTCACAAAATAATCATAAACACTTATACAAGTGATGTTGTGAAAAATATATACTAAATATATATATGTATCACGTTTTATTTTGTGAAATCCCACCTCCGGTATTTTGTAAATAAGTCATGGCGAAATCTATAATTTGAAAACAAGTCAAAATGTATTTCTAACACTCATAGTGAAAATATTTCTAAGTGTTAGGCTTTTGGAAAAATTTCGCCAGAGTTTCCTCTGTAACTGGAGGTGGCCACGCTTTCAAGCGTATCATTTTCTTTTACAAATCAACCAACAATTTTCTCAATCAACAATAAGCATTATTCAAACCATCAAACTAGTCAAAATAGATGTAAATCGCAAAAATACATGAACTTGCGGTTTTTCCAAAATATGTAGTATCTTTCCATTATTTTTAGTGGATCTTTTGTATAAATCAATCCGGTTTCGTAATAATCCCGTTTCAAAGAAATTCCATCTTTACAACTTCTCATTAATTTTTACCAAGTTAGTTATTTTGTCAAAACTTTGTGTTACACAAGTGTTTACACACTTGTGTGTTTACTAAAATCATTCTTGTTTATGAAAGATCCGTCTTTAAAAGTATGTTTTCTCTTGACACGTGGTCCTTTGAAAATACCGCTTGTAGATTCGTAGATCTACTAGTTTTAAACACTATTTCACAAGTAAAATCGCTTTTACACAAGTTCATGATTCGTGTGTGGTAGAGTTTCATCCTTTAACCCTTGTTACTTCCAAAACAACCTTATGTCATGATCCAAGATCATGACCAACCCGGGTTAAACGATGATCCGAGCTACCACAACATAGATCGGGTCCAAATAACTACACAAATCAAATACTACAAGTTTTACACAACATATGAGCTTTTAACCATCACTTTTAGTGTTTTAAGTAGACTTTTAAGCTTCAACTTGTATGTTCACGAGTTTTAACCGTTATAAATCATATTAACCACTTTAAAATAGTTCGAGAAGGTGATTTAAGCAACTTACTACTAGCTCGAGGCTAGGGAAGAAACTAGTCGCAAAATGAGAGGATAAAAGCAATAGAATGAGGTCCTTCGCCTTCCGAATGCACCAAGGTTCCTTATACGCGATCCTTAACAATTGAATGATCTTGGAATTGCTTGAACTAAACTCGAAAATGGTGGATGGGGGTGGGGTGTATTCGGCCGAGAGCTCTAGGGGAGGGAGAGAGAGCTTGAGTGTTGAGTTGTGAGATGGATGTTATGTTGTGTTAATGATCTAACTTATAGACAATTAGTGTGAGTATTAACCAAAGGTTCATATGTCTTCTTGATACTAAACACAAGATTATAATAATCAATTAAAGGACAAGGTATGTCCCCCTCTTGGGGACGGTTTGGTTAAGGGGGGGGGGGGTACTAGTTCGATTCCAACTAGTAGTTAGGATAATAGTTAGGTTAATCCAGTTAAGTTTAGGGATTAACCCGGTTAGTGGTGTGTCATGCGTTACAATGGGTGTTAGGGTATTCAGGGACCCTAACTGGCTCAGAAAAAGATAAATAATGTTATTGACAATATTTTCATGTTCCGGGTATAGTCCGGTTGTTTGGTTGGATAGTAATCCGTTAAAGCGTTAACAAAGCTGTAAGTGTCATTGTTATTATTTTTAGTGACACAACTTATTCCTCCAAAGTGTCAGGAATATTTTTCTCATGTTTTGGCACTTTATTAGGTAGCTAAATGCTGAATTATTTATGTAAAGTGCTGAATTTTGTGCTTAGAGCACGTTTTAGGCACATCCAGTCATTGTAACTTATTCCTAGAGACGCAGTTCTACAACCCTTGTATCCCTACACTCACCACTAGTGTAGCAAAATATTTCTGGCTCATACAGGCCTTAGAGGCAGTGTCTGCCTGATGCTGGCTTTATCAGCATGCTCAATAGGTTATCCGCTATAGTGCTACTATGCTCTTTGTGCATCATGTTTGTCACTAAGGTTCAGCATGTAGATAATGTAGTGACGGCAAGTAAAGTATGATGCAGGTATATGCATGTATCAGAAATCAAGTAGCAGCTCATCAGTAATTTCAAACAAGCACAGTAATTAAGCAGTAATTAATTATTAATTAAGTTGTACGGATACCTGGTTTAGTGAGGGTTGTCACATATAGATATCGTGATTACAACAACTGTGGCCTCATCTTTCGCATCAACCAGGGTCGAAGTCTCAACACAGCATTGCCCAAAACATAACCGAACGGATCGCAACATGAAGCCCGTCTGCCCTGAGTAACGGTACATTGATAATGTAGCCGGGTGTTTATATATAGGAAGTACCGCAACATATCCACCACACCCATATACATGATTAATGTTCCGTTCACCAAAATATTCAGGCCTAATATTACTTTCCGTGAATAACCAATTGAAATCCGAACACTCATTAATCGAGAAGAAAAAGAAAAAAAAACACAATGTAACCGACGGTCACACGACACGAGATTTCACAACGCAAAGCGTTCCAAGGAATCTGTATCATCACAAAATTTATACCCAATGGAACCGAATGACAACGGGAAGGGTAACTTATTCACGCGCTCCATGCCATCTCCATAACCCGGCGATCGTCATATTTAGATATAACATATATCGAGACATGTGCTAAGGAATACTACGAAGCATTCTAGTATCACACGATGTGAAGGCTAAAGACAATATTGTACTAGAAGAGGAATCCAGCGGACAAAAAAAAAATTTCGTAAGATGTTTAAACTCTACGACTGTATAACAATCGAATGTGAAGCAATGAGAAGTGGAGTAAGGATCCGTACACTTCCTCCCAGTCTATCAGAATGACCTAAGCATTCTTTGGGTATCTATGTTCTTTTTGAAGTATCACTCCAGTATATAACCATCGTTATAGTAGCTATAAGAGTAGAGTTGGTGAGATCGTATCATAATAAAGTCTTGAGTTCTCACCTCATAAAGTATAGGTAACAACTGTGTGAGTGATAGGAATCAACTCTAGAGTATATCAAATATGTGATCAGTAGGAATGTGGAATGGACTGTAATACCAGTTTTCTGCCTATTACTAAGGCACATGCAGTAACGTATAATCCACCAATCCCAATTCATGTATCAATCCTCACACAAACATCCACACACTATCACCTTGGTACACGTATGTATCACTCCACATATTTAAGCGTGTTTATTACCATGACTTTCCCAACACCGCCTCGTATGAGCAAGTCTGTTATTACGTTCCGGACCATAATAACCCACTAGCCCCACAAGGCCATCCTGGTACTCGCCAATAGGATACTTTATAGTGTTCATTAACTACTTTTAGTAGTGGTTAATTTTCCAGTGATGTCCACTAAGGTTCGAGCCTGGAGTTATAGTCTAGGTTTCCTTAAAGGCACCTAATTCTCTATAACCAGTGGCTCTGATACCATCTTCTGTCACACCCTGAATTGCAGCGGAAGAAAAAACGTGGGATGCAACAGACACCTCTGGTACATGCACATTGTTTATAAAGACACTACACTTTATTAATTACAAAATGTTGATTACATACTACATGTATGTTACAACTGCGTGTTCCCATGAACCACATAAGTCTTCTAACTCGCATGCGTCTATCTCAATATTCGTCAATAAACACGTCTTGAACAACATACACGGATCACATCAGTCTCAAGTTACTTGAAATGCATGTTAGTTTTAAAAGGGGTCAGCTAAACGCTGCTGGTGAGTTCCACTGGTTTGGTTGTTTCATTTCAGAATGTATCAACATGTTTAATTGCACATATTACAGTTTGTAGATGGAATTACACGAATGTCACAAGTGAAACCTAGACTGTTCTCATCGTACCGTGTCACACAGACACGTACTCGCACCACCTGCAATTCATGAAGTTCTATTCCCTCGGGTAGTTATGTCTAACAACATAACCTGGTTACAGACGAGTGCAGACCTTGTTGCCGACATTTTATCGGGCGTGGCCTCGGTTTGTCAAACCAATAGTACTATTCACTGCCCACGGCTTAAGTTAATCACTTGTATCGGGGCTAATGTCGTGTGTTAGATAATTCACATCATATAGTTTGAGCAATTAACACAGTTTGTAACATGCAATTCACCCCAGAAAACAGGAAAACAGTTTAAAAGTGGGGGAAGGGAACTCACAGTGCAAATAGTAGTCTCAGCTAAAGAGTGTTTAATCAACGAATCAGCTTTAATAGCACACATGCGAGTAAGGACTTAAATCAGTATCTAAGTCGGTAATGGTTATAACTTGGATTTGGTCAGGAGTTTTCACCCCGGATTGAGTCTATAGGACACGGGTATGGTGATGGAGGTCAGGGTAGTTTTAGTTTTCAGTTTGGCTTCCGGGCACCGGTTCGCGTGCCAGTCAATGTCAGTAGTTTAACGTGTTCGGATAATGGTACGGGAATACCAATAGTGCCAACACATTGTTATTAAAGAATGATTAATTTTTCCAGGTTGCCAAATTTTGAGTTTCCTTTTCCACCGTCGAGGATTTTTCCGAACTGGTATTGGACACACCCCAAGTGTCCACTCCGCCCTCTATAATGCCAAAGTTGATTTAAATAACTCATTTGTTATCTCAAAAATTCCCATTTTATCTATAATGTGAATAAAATTCTGAAAATATTTATATAACTCTGTAAAAATCTGTAGAATATGGGAAAATTTTCTGGGAATTTATTTTGGCATTTTACTTGTCTAAATAAATTATTTATAAAACCATATTTAATCCCATAATTAACATTAATTACCATCAGTGATCCAAAAATTCCCCAAAACATTCCTGGACATACCTTATGTTACCAAAAACATCTCCAAAAATTTGAAGATTTTTCCGATTTCGTTTCGGTGCGTTTCCGGCTACCGAAAATACACAAAAACGTGGATTTTTATCCCAAATCAAAACTCAACCAATGGACTCAGAATTTTCCCATAACATTCCTCATATGTTCCTTAGTGTCGCTCTAAAATTTGGTGATTTATTGAATCCGTTGGTATTTTTTCCAGAATTCTTTTTTTAAAACAGTAAAAAATTCACCAAAAATCGTAGAAAATTACAAAAATTCTAAAAGTTTATGTGGACCTTCTTGACAATACCCTTCATCACCACACCAAATTTCAGCTCAATCCCTGTATCACGGACCAAGTTATATTCTAAACAATATTCTGCCTATGCTAGTTACGAGTTTTGGGTGATATACCTAGCGATTTCTTCGAGTCCGAGTATTTTTCTTGAGTCCAGAAGTATGTATGTGCAATATTCAGCACCTACACATCAAGTACAATCCAAATATGCTAGAACTTAGATCAATCAAGCTTTATTTCAATGTTTTTCGGTTAATCGAATAGTTAGGCGATTTTTGTCGAATAAGTGTTGATTAGGATATCAAAACCCAAAGATTTATAACCATGGCTGCCATATAACACCAGGGTATTCATATGGTGTTCATATTCAGCCCATAAACTTGTTTAAAACTCAAAATTTCATGGATTAAAATGGTTGTTCATGACCTAAAACAAGTTTACTCAAGAAATCATGCTTAAACACTTAAAGATTTGAGTTAATACCTTTGAATTGTTGAAGTAAATGGTGAAATCAGCTGATGGTTCTTGATAGAAACCAGAATTTTGGGAATATTTGTGTGAATTTTAAAAGAAACAAAAGAAAATATATATATATATATATTAAAGGGGGGTGGCGGTTTGGGGTGGGTCCCACAAGGGACACCTTGTGCTCTGTAAAACGCGCTAAAAGATGATGTTTATCTTCCGTTGAGTGGCTAGGTTTGTTTACGGGTCTCGCGCGCATTCTCGATTTGCGTAACGGACTCCGTTTCGCGCGTAATTAGTGTCAAAAGACTCAGTTTTAAAAATTATGTATAACCGTCTTGAAATCCGAACCCAGTTACGTTTTAATCATAAAAGACTCGTATTAGAGTTGTTTAAGTGTTTTTAAGCTTGATCGATCGTTCCTTGCACTTTTGATTGCCTTATGTTATGCCTGAAACGAAGGCGTTTCCCTAACCGGGCAGCTGCTTCGTTTTGCGTGCCCAATCTCAGATTGGCTTCAAACCTTATGTAACTGTCTAAGGCACAAAACTAAGATGTTCCTGGAACTCGAAATTTTAAATAATGCTACTGATAACCTAATAATCGATGTCAAAGGTTTAGTGCGCTGTTAAACGGAAAGCTCCGGTTTAACACGTGTTTAAAGTCTAAGGATACCAATTTCACATCATGGGTCCTTATTAGTGTCATGTCATTGATAACGTGTTCTCGGATTCCTCCGAGACATAACAGATAGCAGTTAATCAAGCATATAAGTCACACATGTTTTTAGGGTTTTCGCGCAATTAAAGTGTTAAGTGTGCTTTACAGTTTTGGACCGTTTAGGATGTACCTAGTTTCGTCATGGGTGTCACAGATACTGACAAAGCAACCAGTGCGAGCCAATCTCAGAAAAGGCCTGACAACAGCAATAACCGTAGTTTCAGTCAGTCGTCCTCAGTTAACCAAGGCCAGGGAAGCAATCAGAATCAAGGCTCCTATGTTGGTAGGAAGCCAAAGTGCAATAAGTGTGGGTATCATCATCATGGTTCATGTGTTCGGGCTTGCCATAGGTGTGACAAGGTGGGACATATGGCAAAGGACTGTAGAGCTCCGCACCCAAAGCAGCAGCAGCAACAAAACCAGCAACAGAATCAGTAGCATCAGCAGCAGCAAAGGCAACAGCCCCATCAGAACCAAGGCTTTAAGAAGGGGTGTTATCAGTGTGGGGATGAGGGTCATATTAAACGGGATTGCCCTCAGCTGAATCAGAATACCAATGATAACAACAACCGTCAGAACAACAACAACAATGCTGGGAACAATAATAATGGCAACAATGGGGGCAATGGAGCTCGTGGATGGGTATTTACTATTGGTGCTGGAGATGCTAGGAACGATGGCAATGTCGTGACTAGTACGTTTCTATGAACAATCTCTTTGCTTCTGTGTTATTTGATTCCGGTGCCGATTGGAGTTATGTGTCCCTAGAGTTCAGTCAGCGATTAGGGTTAACTCCAACACCTTTAGAGGTTAAGCATGTTGTAGAATTAGCCGATGGCAAAACGATTGAAGCTTCACATGTCCTTTTTGGGTGTAAATTAGATCTTGTGGGTCAAGTGTTTGATATTGACCTCCTTCCCGTTACCCTCGGTAGTTTTGATATAGTGGTTGGTATGGATTGGTTGACTAAGCATCAAGCTGAAATTCTCTGTAAGGAGAAGATCGTACGTATTCCTCTCCCCAGTGGAGAATCTTTATCAGTTCAAGGGCATCGCAGTGGTGCGATGGTTGGTATCATCTAAGCTATGCAAGCGCAGAAGTGTCTACGAAAGGGGTATCCTGCTATTCTAGCACTTGTTTGTCACACCCCCAAAATCCACACGCGGAGTATCACCGCTTGGGAGCGTGACTGACCAGGATCAAGCCACCAATCATATAGAACAATGTAAATAGTAGAAGTAAATATAATAGTAGAAGTAAATATAATTTAACCAAACCAATCCATATGAAAGGTGTTCAAAACATAAGTGTAATAACAAAGTTTAGCGGAAGCGTATGAGTGAAAGCCCAATCATAAATAAGGTATGTAATGTCATAATGTTTAAATCAAGCATTCACGATCCTTGTCCACAACGACCGCGCCTCCCAGTGCAAGCTCCATGTATACCTAACGACCTGCAAGGCATGTAACCGAGAGTCAACAACTAGTTGAGCGAGTTCACAGTAAGTATGTTCGTAATAGTAAGTTTGTTTCGTAACATGTGGCTCTACTAGGCCGATAGTATGTTCTATTAGTGGGGGCTTCCCATATTTGCATATACACTAGACTATTCGTAACCATAAGTGTTCTTCTTAACCCGAGAATAGTAGTACGTACAAGCTTTACGTAGGTTTTACGTAAGTGTCCTTCTTTACCCGAGGATAGTGGTACGCGTGGGGTTTACGTAGGTTTTACGTAAATGTCCTTCCTGACTCCGGAAGACAGTTGCATGTGTGAGTTTACGTAGGTTTTACGTAAGTGTCCTTCCTGACTCCGGAAGACAGTTGCATGTGTGAGTTTACGTAGGTTTTACGTAAGTGTCCTTCCTGACTCCGGAAGACAGTGGTAAGTACTTGTTTACGTAGGTTTTACGTAAGTGTCCTGCTTAACCCGAGGACCATGGTAGATAGTCTAGTAGCCGTGTAAGTACGAGTAATTGTTCAATTCCATCATTCAACCCATTCCCCATCCCCGGGAATCCCATGCCTTGGTAAGAGTGTGAACTCACCTTGGTTTGCTCGGTATGCTAAGTTAAGTGCTCACAATTTATCAGTCAAGTCCTATATTTATGCACGTATATTCAGTCAGTACATGTTCGTAAAGTTTCACATATAACTAACATCACAGTAATATCACAGAGTGTGCCTAGCAGTTAGCATCCTTTATCATGTAAACAGCTAATCCAATTCATGCAAATTCATCTTTCACATCATAGCTTTCTCAGTCCATTCTGACAAGGTTATCCACTAACAGACTCAACAGAAGTAATAGACTTAACAGAGTTTATATATCAACAGAATTAATGAACTGAGTAAATAAACCAACATGGTTACTTACTTAACAAAATTACTTAATTACCAGAGTTAATAAACTATTCATCATTTACAACTTTAACAGAGTTAACCATCTAACATAGTTTACAAACTAGTAGAGTTAACGGACTAACAGATAGCAACTAACAGAGTTAGCAAGTGATAGACTTAACGTAAAAGTTACAGATCCATAGCCGAAAACACTTATTTGGGCCGAAATCCCCTAGGCCGAAATCACCTTGGCCGAAATCACCTAAGGTGATTTCGTTTTGATGTGGGGGTTTTCGTCGGAGGCATCATCATCATTAACAGTCACAAGTTAGAAACCCTAATGGTCATTTGATCGTTACATTGCCCGCATCAAACCATCGGTTCATACAATCATGAAACTTACTCAATCATTAAAACAATCAGAATCATGATCCAAGCATCATGTAAACAGATTTATTATTCCATTCGACATTTAGACATATCTAACATTCAGTCGTACATGAGCAGTAATGCAAACAATTTGGTCTAGCCCGAACGATTTACAATAGAACTACCAACCCTACCTATTAACCCAAAGGACTAACAAGCCGTTAAACAATCTCATAATCAATCAATTATATGCATACCACAACCGATCTTGTATCAGAATGTACAGATCCCTAACATGCAAATCCATTCAATCAAAACCATTTGTGGTATCATATGAGTACTGAATCAACAAGATCATAATACAATTACCATATCATTCGTGGAAAGGTATAACATAAACACTTAACATCAGCATCTAATAAATCACATACACATACAGATATGTAATCATGCATCAAACAAACAACAGTGCAACTAACCGAGATGGAATGTCACTAGTTTGATCGAGAGGAAGGGTTTGGAGACTTGCAGTTGCCGTCGCACAACTATTAGACAGCCTAGGGTTTGCCGATTAAAAACATTCGTGTAAAGGTTGGAACTAATATGTAGCTGATCCACTACTGGGCCTAAAGCCCATTCTGTTTTCGTTGGCAAGAAGGTGGACGAAAACACATGAGGTGTTTTCGGCCATAGGGTGTTTTCGTAGGGGATTGTTTGGCAAGGTTCCCAGTTTTAAATAATTATACAATTTCAATAATGTATAATATATACACTCATAACATGCACATCACGAATACATTTAAATATAATGCACCCCAATTATAAAATATCCATCGCAATACGATTCAACCTTTTACAAATGTGCACAGTTGCGAAACAAACAAGTCATGTAAACGAACAACATAAACAATTAACGTGCAATTAATGCGAATATGGAATCTTGGAAACTCAGGTTGTCACATTATCCCCAACTTGAAAGAAATTTCGTCCCGAAATTTAGCACGTGGTTACTGAGGAAGCTAGTTGTGTTGTGTAGTTTACTGGTTTTCCTAGGGTGTCACATCATCCCCCCGTTGATTTGGAATTTCGTCCCGAAATTCTGTAGTAGCTTCAGCCTCAGTAGTGGTTGCACTGTTTCCGAATAACTGGGGATACTTGAGTTTCATTTTATCTTCTCGTTCTCAGGTAAACTCTGGGCCACGACGGGAGTTCCAACGAACTCGAACAAAAGGTATTCTGGTGTGCTTGAGGACCTTAACATCCCGGTCCGTGATTTCAACTGGTTCCTCGACGAACTGCAACCGCTCGTCGATAGTGAGTTCCTTCAAAGGAACTATGAGGGTCTCATCTGACAGACACTTCTTCAGATTCGACACGTGGAAAACATTGTGAACTGCACCGAGTTCAGCTGGTAGGTTCAGTTTGTAGGCCACCTTGCCTATTTTCTCGATGATTTCGAACGGTCCAACATACCGCGGATTGAGTTTGCCGCGTTTACCAAAACGAACCACACCCTTCCAGGGTGAGACTTTGAGTAGCACTCGATCCCCAACTTGGAACTCGAGCGGTTTCCTGCGCTTATCAGCGTAACTTTTCTGACGGTCGCGAGCTGCCACTATGCGTTGTCGTATCTGTGCAATTCATTCAGTAGCATCAACTACAAGTTCTGGACCTGTGATTTGACTATCCCCCACCTCTGCCCAACAGAGAGGTGACCGGCATTTACGTACGTACAATGCCTCAAATGGAGCGGCTTGAATTCTGGTATGGTAACTGTTATTGTACGAAAACTCCACTAAAGGAAGATGCTTTTCCCAGCTGTTGCCAAAATCGATAACACATGCCCGAAGCATGTCTTCTAGGGTTTGAATCGTGCGCTCAGACTGTCCATCCGTCTGAGGGTGATATGCTGTGCTCTTGTCTAGTCGAGAGCCAAACGATTTGTGCATTGCTTGCCATAATTCTGACGTGAATCGTGCATCCCGATCCGAAATAATAGAAGTTGGCACCCCGTGCCTTGAAACAACTTCCTTAAGATATATGTCTGAGAGAGTGGAGAACTTATCCGTTTCCTTAATAGCCAGGAAGTGTGCAGACTTTGTGAGTCGATCCACGATCACCCAAATGGTATCGTTTCCACGCTGGGATCTAGTCAGGCCAGTAACAAAATCCATGGAAATTTCCACCCATTTCCACTGCGGTATCTTGGGTTGCTGAAGTAGGCCTGATGGTTTCTGATATTCAACTTTGACCCTTGCACGGGTCAAACATTTGCTGACGTACGTTGCGATGAGGGCTTTCATGCTTGGCCACCAATACGTAGTTTTAGATCGTGGTACATCTTATCTGAACCTGGGTGTACCGAGTAGCGAGACTTGTGTGCTTCATCCATCACAAGTTCTCGTAAACCGCCATATAGTGGGACCCAAATATGCCCCGTTACATAGTAGGCGCCGTCTTCCTTCTGTTCTAATCGCTGCCTTGAACCGCGTAAGGCTTCAGCCTTGACATTTTCTGGTTTCAATGCTTTTACCTGAGCGTCTCGTATCTGAGAAGGAAGACTAGACTGAATAGTAAGTTGTAATGCTCGTACGCGTTTAGGCGCAGTGTCTTTTTGACTGAGGGCGTCAGCCACAACATTGGCTTTGCTCGGATGGTACTTTATAGCACACTCATAATCGTTTAACAGCTCGACCCATCGACGCTGTCGCATATTTAATTCCTTCTGCTTGAAGATATGCTCAAGACTCCTGTGATCGGTATAGATGGTGCACTTGGTACCGTACAAGTAATGTCACCATATCTTGAGCGCGAAAACAACAGCTCCCAGCTCTAAATCGTGTGTAGTGTAATTCCGTTCGTGAATCTTAAGTTGGCGCGAAGCATAAGCAATGACTTTATCCCGTTGCATCAACACACATCCATGACCTTGGATGGATGCGCCGCAGTAGACTACAAAATCGTCCGTGCCTTCAGGCAATGAAAGGATAGGTGCGCTACAAAGTCTATCCTTTAAGTGCTGAAACGCTGTTTCCTGGGTGTTACCCCAACGATAAGTAACACCTTTCTGTGTTAGTAATGTAAGCGGCTGTGCAATCTTTGAAAAGTCTTTGATGAACCTTCTGTAATCGCCTGCCAAACCCAAGAATTGGCGAATTTCTGTTGGTGTGCGAGGTGCAGGCCAGTTCTTGATCGAATCTACCTTGGATGGATCAACATGAATCCCATCCTTGTTTACCACGTGGCCTAGGAAATGGACTTCACGAAGCCAAAAGTCGCATTTCAAAAACTTAGTGTACAACTGTTCTGTTCGGAGGAGTTCCAATATAAGTCGTAAATGCTACTCGTGTTCCTCCTGACTCATGGAGTAATCAGAATGTCGTCGATGAATACAATCACAAACTTATCCAAGTAAGGCTTGCACACCCTGTTCATAAGATCCATGAAGACTGCAGGCGCGTTCGTTTACCCGAATGGCATGACCAGAAACTCGTAATGGCCGTAGCGTGTTCTGAATGCTGTTTTGGAGACGTCCTCGTCCCGGACTCTCAGTTGATGGTAGCCTGACCTCAGATCAATCTTTGAGTAGTAGCTCGATCCTTGCAGCTGATCGAACAAGTCGTCAATGCGTGGAAGAGGATAGCGGTTCTTTACCGTCACCTTGTTGAGCTCGCGGTAGTCTATACACATTCTTAAGGTACCGTCTTTCTTCTTCACAAATAGCACTGGAGCTCCCCAGGGAGAAGAACTAGGACGTATGAAACCCTTTTCCAAGAGTTCTTGCAATTGCTTAGACAGTTCTTCCAGTTCAGTTGGAGCTAAGCGATAAGGTGCTCGAGCTATAGGTGCTGCTCCAGGAGCCTGTCGCCATGAATTACCAAAGGTTCTTAACCAGCACGAGTAATGCGGACGATCTTTTCTTTGCAAAGAATCTCTGCTCGATGTTGAGGTAGCCAATCCATACCAATAACGATGTCGAAACCATCACAACGTTGGGGTCATTCCTAACATCATCCTGACCAATCACGAACACTTGACCCCTGGCACCATTGTCGTCGTTATTACCCCCGTTGTTGTCTCCACTATTGTTCCCGTTTCCTTGGTTGTGGTTCTAATTCTGGTTCTGGTTCAACTGTGGGCAGTGTCTCCTGAGGTGACCTTCAACACCATACGGATAACATCCCTTGTTGCCCTGCTGTTGCTGCTGATTCTGTGGAGCTTGCGGCTGCTGTTGTCGGTTCTGGTTTGCAGGACGTGAGCTTCTACAATCTTTGGGCTCCATGACCAAGCTTGTTGCATCTCTGACAACGATCTTTGTTGCACTGCCCGCTGTGGTGCAAATTACATCGATTGCACTTGGGGTGGTTTCCCCTGTATCCACCCTGACTTCGATTACCAAAAGACTGCTGACTGGGGCTCCTGTACTCCTCCGTTTTTCGCTGCTGTGCCTGGGACTGAACTGAAGTCGAACCCTTGCTGGAGGTTCCATCCCACTTTCGTTTGTTGTCACTAGGAGTAGCAGAAGTAGTAGTAGCACCAATACGTTTAGGCAGCTTGTTCTGTTCCACAGCCTGGTCTGTGAGACGATGAGCAAGACGAGTAACATCTTGAATAGTAGCATGGTTAGCAGCAGTCACATGACTTTGAATCTCTGGTACTAAGCCTTTGAGGTCCATCTCAATGCGCTTGATGGGAGGATCCACCATAGTTAGACACAATACTGCCAATTCGTTGGATCGTTTCGTGTACGCTTCTATCGCTGACCCCGTCATCTTCAGGTTAAATAACTCCACTTCCAGCTTGTGGATGTCATCACAACTACAGTATTCACGTTTGATCAGTTCCTTGAAATCCTTCCATGGGGTGGCATTAACAGCCGTCAGCCCCAGCATCTGAACTTGCGCGTTCCACCAAGTTAGCGCAGTGCCTTCGAGAGCACCAGTGGCGTGCTTCACCCTATGAGCCTCAGGGCATTCACACATCACGAAGACCGATTCGAGCTTCTTGAACCAGTGGAGGAGTCCAACGGTCCCTTCAGTGCCACTAAAAATACTAGGATGACAGTCCATGAAAGTTTTGAACGTGCACACAGGTGGTTGGGCGTTCTGACCGGTTGTGCGTGTAAGAATAAACAAGATGAAGCACAAGTGTTGGGTTACGAGAGTAGGATCTAAAGATCCTAGAGTAAGTGGTGATGGCAGGTTATACCTCCTGCCTGGGCAGCTGCGAGTGCTGCAGTAACTTGTTCAGTGATCAAAGCCGCCAACTGGGCTTGAGTCAAGTTAATACGTCCAGCCATGATCTTCATAGCAAATGTAACATAAGTGAGAGAGGTTCGCGAATAGTGCGATGACAGAAGAGAGTAAGCACACAAGTGTTCTCAAGCAATAACGAATAGTAGGCAATGAAATCTAAGCATACCACGAGCAAGGTTCTATGTAATTCTAGCATGTAGGCAATAAACATAAACCTTATTACCTAGGATGTTGAGTCTTGCACGTGTAGCGAGGTGTCGTTGTGGATCGTTGAGCACTGTACTGGTTATAGTCTGGTTTTAATAAAAATGTTTTCCTCATATTAAAACCAAGTTCTCTATAACCAATGGCTCTGATACCACTCTGTCACACCCCCAAAATCCACACGCGGAGTATCACCGCTTAGGAGCGTGACTGACCAGGATCAAGCCACCAATCATATAGAACAATGTAAATAGTAGAAGTAAATATAATATAACCAAACCAATCCATATGAAAGGTGTTCAAAACATAAGTGTAATAACAAAGTTTAGCGGAAGCGTATGAGTAAAAGCCCAATCATAAATAAGGTATGTAATGTCATAATGTTTAAATCAAGCATTCACGATCCTTGTCCACAACGACCGCGCCTCCCAGTGCAAGCTCCATGTATACCTAACGACCTGCAAGGCATGCAACAGAGAGTCAACAACTAGTTGAGCGAGTTCACAGTAAGTATGTTCGTAATAGTAAGTTTGTTTCGTAACATGTGGCTCTACTAGGCCGATAGTATGTTCTATTAGTGGGGGCTTCCCATATTTGCATATACACTAGACTATTCGTAACCATAAGTGTTCTTCTTAACCCGAGAACAGTAGTACATACAAGCTTTACGTAGGTTTTACGTAAGTGTCCTTCTTTACTCGAGGACAGTGGTACACGTGGGGTTTACGTAGGTTTTACGTAAGTGTCCTTCCTGACTCCGGAAGACAGTTGCATGTGTGAGTTTACGTAGGTTTTACGTAAGTGTCCTTCCTGACTCCGGAAGACAGTTGCATGTGTGAGTTTACGTAGGTTTTACGTAAGTGTCCTTCCTGACTCCGGAAGACAGTGGTAAGTACTTGTTTACGTAGGTTTTACGTAAGTGTCCTGCTTAACCCGAGGACCATGGTAGATAGCCTAGTAGCCGTGTAAGTACGAGTAATTGTTCAATTCCATCATTCAACCCATTCCCTATCCCCGGGAATCCCATGCCTTAGTAAGAGTGTGAACTCACCTTGGTTTGCTCGGTATGCTAAGTTAAGTGCTCACAATTTATCATTCAAGTCCTATATTTATGCACGTATATTCAGTCAGTACATGTTCGTAAAGTTTCACATATAACTAACATCACAGTAATATCACAGAGTGTGCCTAGCAGTTAGCATCCTTTATCATGTAAACAGCTAATCCAATTCATGCAAATTCATCTTTCACATCATAGCTTTCTCAGTCCATTCTGACAAGGTTATCCACTAACAGACTCAACAGAAGTAATAGACTTAACAGAGTTTATATATCAACAGAATTAATGAACTGAGTAAATAAACCAACATGGTTACTTACTTAACAAAATTACTTAATTACTAGAGTTAATAAACTATTCATCATTTACAACTTTAACAGAGTTAACCATCTAACAGAGTTTACAAACTAGTAGAGTTAACGGACTAACAGATAGCAACTAACAGAGTTAGCAAGTGATAGACTTAACGTAAAAGTTACAGATCCATAGCCGAAAACACTTATTTGGGCCGAAATCCCCTGGGCCGAAATCACCTTGGCCGAAATCACCTACGGTGATTTCGTTGATGTGGGGGTTTTCGTCGGAGGCATCATCATCATTAACAGTCACAAGTTAGAAACCCTAATGGTCATTTGATCGTTACATTGCCCGCATCAAACCATCGGTTCATACAATCATGAAACTTACTCAATCATTAAAACAATCAGAATCATGATCCAAGCATCATGTAAACAGATTTATCATTCCATTCGACATTTAGACATATCTAACATTCAGTCGTACATGAGCAGTAATGCAAACAATTTGGTCTAGCCCGAACGATTTACAATAGAACTACCAACCCTACCTATTAACCCAAAGGACTAACAAGCCGTTTAACAATCTCATAATCAATCAATTATATGCATACCACAACCGATCTTGTATCAGAATGTACAGATCCCTAACATGCAAATCCATTCAATCAAAACCATTCGTGGTATCATATGAGTACTGAATCAACAAGATCATAATACAATTACCATATCATTCGTGGAAAGGTATAACATAAACACATAACATCAGCATCTAATAAATCACATACACATACAGATATGTAATCATGCATCAAACAAACAACAGTGCAACTAACCGAGATGGAATGTCACTAGTTTGATCGAGAGGAAGGGTTTGGAGACTTGCAGTTGCCGTCGCACAACTATTAGATAGCCTAGGGTTTGCCGATTAAAAACATTCGTGTAAAGGTTGGAACTAATATGTAGCTGATCCACTACTGGGCCTAAAGCCCATTCTGTTTTCGTTGGCAAGAAGGTGGACGAAAACACATGAGGTGTTTTCGGCCATAGGGTGTTTTCGTAGGGGATTGTTTGGCAAGGTTCCCAGTTTTAAATAATTATACAATTTCAATAATGTATAACATATACACTCATAACATGCACATCACGAATACATTTAAATATAATGCACCCCAATTATAAAATATCCATCGCAATACGATTCAACCTTTTACAAATGTGCACAGTTGCGAAACAAACAAGTCATGTAAACGAACAACATAAACAATTAACGTGCAATTAATGCGAATATGGAATCTTGGAAACTCGGGTTGTCACATTATCCCCAACTTGAAAGAAATTTCGTCCCAAAATTTAGCACGTGGTTACTGAGGAAGCTAGTTGTGTTGTGTAGTTTACTGGTTTTCCTGGGGTGTCACATCATCCCCCCGTTGATTTGGAATTTCGTCCCGAAATTCTGTAGTAGCTTCAGCCTCAGTAGTGGTTGCACTATTTCCAAATAACTGGGGATACTTGAGTTTCATTTGATCTTCTCGTTCTCAGGTAAACTCTGGGCCACGACGGGAGTTCCAACGAACTCGAACAAAAGGTATTCTGGTGTGCTTGAGGACCTTAACATCCCGGTCCGTGATTTCAACTGGTTCCTCGACGAACTGCAACCGCTCGTCGATAGTGAGTTCCTTCAAAGGAACTATGAGGGTCTCATCTGACAGACACTTCTTCAGATTCGACACGTGGAAAACATTGTGAACTGCACCGAGTTCAGCTGGTAGGTTCAGTTTGTAGGCCACCTTGCCTTTTTCTCGATGATTTCGAACGGTCCAACATACCGCGGATTGAGTGTGCCCCGTTTACCAAAACGAACCACACCCTTCCAGGGTGAGACTTTGAGTAGCACTCGATCCCCAACTTGGAACTCGAGCGGTTTCCTGCGCTTATCAGCGTAACTTTTCTGACGGTCGCGAGCTGCCGCTATGCGTTGTCGTATCAGTGCAATTCATTCAGTAGCATCAACTACAAGTTCTGGACCTGTGATTTGACTATCCCCCACCTCTGCCCAACAGAGAGGTGACCGGCATTTACGTACGTACAATGCCTCGAATGGAGCGACTTGAATACTGGTATGGTAACTGTTATTGTACGAAAACTCCACTAAAGGAAGATGCTTTTCCCAGCTGTTGCCAAAATCGATAACACATGCCCGAAGCATGTCTTCTAGGGTTTGAATCGTGCGCTCAGACTGTCCATCCGTCTGAGGGTGATATGCTGTGCTCTTGTCTAGTCGAGAGCCAAACGATTTTTGCATTGCTTGCCATAATTCTGACGTGAATCGTGCATCCCGATCCGAAATAATAGAAGTTGGCACCCCGTGCCTTGAAACAACTTCCTTAAGATATACGTCTGCGAGAGTGGAGAACTTATCTGTTTCCTTAATAGCCAGGAAGTGTGCAGACTTTGTGAGTCGATCCACGATCACCCAAATGGTATCGTTTCCACGCTGGGATCTAGTCAGGCCAGTAACAAAATCCATGGAAATTTCCTCCCATTTCCACTGCGGTATCTTGGGTTGCTGAAGTAGGCCTGATGGTTTCTGATATTCAACTTTGACCCTTGCACGGGTCAAACATTTGCTGACGTACGTTGCGATGAGGGCTTTCATGCTTGGCCACCAATACATAGTTTTAAGATCGTGGTACATCTTATCCGAACCTGGGTGTACCGAGTAGCGAGACTTGTGCGCTTCATCCATCACAAGTTCTCGTAAACCGCCATATAGTGGGACCCAAATACGCCCCGTTACATAGTAGGCGCCGTCTTCCTTCTGTTCTAATCGCTGCCTTGAACCACGTAAGGCTTCAGCCTTGACATTTTCTGGTTTCAATGCTTCTACCTGATCGTCTCGTATCTAAGAAGGAAGACTAGACTGAATAGTAAGTTGTAATGCTCGTACGCGTTTAGGCGCAGTGTCTTTTCGACTGAGGGCGTCAGCCACAACATTGGCTTTGCCCGGATGGTACTTTATAGCACACTCATAATCGTTTAACAGCTCGATCCATCGACGCTGTCGCATATTTAATTCCTTCTGCTTGAAGATATGCTCAAGACTCCTGTGATCGGTATAGATGGTGCACTTGGTACCGTACAAGTAATGTCCCCATATCTTGAGCCCGAAAACAACAGCTCCCAGCTCTAAATCGTGTGTAGTGTAATTCCGTTCGTGAATCTTAAGTTGGCGCGAAGCATAAGCAATGACTTTATCCCGTTGCATCAACACACATCCAAGACCTTGGATGGATGCGCCGCAGTAGACTACAAAATCGTCCGTGCCTTCAGGCAACGAGAGGATAGGTGCGCTACAAAGTCTATCCTTTAAGTGCTGAAACACTGTTTCTTGGGTGTTACCCCAACGATAAGCAACACCTTTCTGTGTCAGTAATGTAAGCGGCTGTGCAATCTTTGAAAAGTCTTTGATGAACCTTCTTTAATAGCCTGCCAAACCCAAGAATTGGCGAATTTCTGTTGGTGTGCGAGGTGCAGGCCAGTTCTTGATCGAATCTACCTTGGATGGATCAACATGAATCCCATCATTGTTTACCACGTGCCCTAGGAAATGGACTTCACGAAGCCAAAAGTCGCATTTCGAAAACTTAGTGTACAACTGTTCTGTTCGGAGGAGTTCCAATATAAGTCGTAAATGCTACTCGTGTTCCTCTTGACTCATGGAGTAATCAGAATGTCGTCGATGAATACAATCACAAACTTATCCAAGTAAGGCTTGCACACCCTGTTCATAAGATCCATGAAGACTGCAGGCGCGTTCATTTACCCGAATGGCATAACCAGAAACTCGTAATGGCCGTAGCGTGTTCTGAATGCTGTTTTGGAGACGTCCTCGTCCCGGACTCTCAGTTGATGGTAGCCTGACCTCAGATCAATCTTTGAGTAGTAGCTCGATCCTTGCAGCTGATCGAACAAGTCGTCAATGCGTGGAAGAGGATAGCGGTTCTTTACCGTCACCTTGTTGAGCTCGCGGTAGTCTATACACATTCTGAAGGTACCGTCTTTCTTCTTCACAAATAGCACTGGAGCTCCCCAGGGCGAAGAACTAGGACGTATGAAACCCTTTTCCAAGAGTTCTTGCAATTGCTTAGACAGTTCTTCCAGTTCAGTTGGAGCTAAGCGATAAGGTGCTCGAGATATAGGTGCTGCTCCAGGAGCCTGTCGCCATGAATTACCAAAGGTTCTTAACCAGCACGAGTAATGCGGACGATCTTTTCTTTGCAAAGAATCTCTGCTCGATGTTGAGGTAGCCAATCCATACCAATAACGATGTCGAAACCATCACAACGTTGGGGTCATTCCTAGCATCATCCTGACCAATCACGAACACTTGACCCCTGGCACCATTGCCGTCGTTATTACCCCCGTTGTTGTCTCCACTATTGTTCCCGTTTCCTTGGTTGTGGTTCTAATTCTGGTTCTGGTTCAACTGTGGGCAGTGTCTCCTGAGGTGACCTTCCGCACCATACGGATAACATCCCTTGTTACCCTGCTGTTGCTGCTGATTCTGTGGAGCTTGCGGCTGCTGTTTTCGGTTCTGGTTTGCAGGACGTGAGCTTCTACAATCTTTGGGCTCCATGACCAAGCTTGTTGCATCTCTGACAACGATCTTTGTTGCACTGCCCGCTGTGATGCAAATTACATCGATTGCACTTGGGGTGGTTTCCCCTGTATCCACCCTGACTTCGATTACCAAAAGACTGCTGACTGGGGCTCCTGTACTCCTCCGTTTTTCGCTGCTGTGCCTGGGACTGAACTGAAGTCGAACCCTTGCTGGAGGTTCCATCCCACTTTCGTTTGTTGTCACTGGGAGTAGCAGAAGTAGTAGTAGTAGTAGTAGTAGTAGTAGTAGTAGCACCAATACGTTTAGGCAGCTTGTTCTGTTCCACAGCCTGGTCTGTGAGACGATGAGCAAGACGAGTAACATCTTGAATAGTAGCATGGTTAGCAGCAGTCACATGACTTTGAATCTCTGGTACTAAGCCTTTGAGGTCCATCTCAATGCGCTTGATGGGAGGATCCACCATAGTTAGACACAATACTGCCAATTCGTTGGATCGTTTCGTGTACGCTTCTATCGCTGACCCCGTCATCTTCAGGTTAAATAACTCCACTTCCAGCTTGTGGATGTCATCACGACTACAGTATTCACGTTTGATCAGTTCCTTGAAATCCTTCCATGGGGTGGCATTAACAGCCGTCAGCCCCAGCATCTGAACTTGCGCGTTCCACCAAGTTAGCGCAGTGCCTTCGAGAGCACCAGTGGCGTGCTTCACCCTATGAGCCTCAGGGCATTCACACATCACGAAGACCGATTCGAGCTTCTTGAACCAGTGGAGGAGTCCAACGGCCCCTTCAGTGCCACTAAAAATACTAGGACGACAGTCCATGAAAGTTTTGAACGTGCACACAGGTGGTTGGGCGTTCTGACCGGTTGTGCGCGTAAGAATAAACAAGATTAAGCACAAGTGTTAGGTTACGAGAGTAGGATCTAAAGATCCTAGAGTAAGTGGTGATGGTAGGTTATACCTCCTGCCTGGGCAGCTGCGAGTGCTGCAGTAACTTGTTCAGTGATCAAAGCCGCCAACTGGGCTTGAGTCAAGTTAATACGTCCAGCCATGATCTTCATAGCAAATGTAACATAAGTGAGAGAGGTTCGCGAATAGTGCGATGACAGAAGAGAGTAAGCACACAAGTGTTCTCAAGCAATAACGAATAGTAGGCAATGAAATCTAAGCATACCACGAGCAAGGTTCTATGTAATTCTAGCATGTAGGCAATAAACATAAACCTTATTATCGAGGATGTTGAGTCTTGCACGTGGAGCGAGGCGTCATTGTGGATCGTTGAGCACTGTACTGGTTATAGTCTGGTTTTAATAAAAACGCTTTCCCCATATTAAAACCAAGTTCTCTATAACCAATGGCTCTGATACCAATCTGTCACACCCCCAAAATCCACACGCGGAGTATCACCGCTTGGGAGCGTGACTGACCAGGATCAAGCCACCAATCATATAGAACAATGTAAATAGTAGAAGTAAATATAATTTAACCAAACCAATCCATATGAAAGGTGTTCAAAACATAAGTGTAATAACAAAGTTTAGCGGAAGCGTATGAGTAAAAGCCCAATCATAAATAAGGTATGTAATGTCATAATGTTTAAATCAAGCATTCACGATCCTTGTCCACAATGACCGCGCCTCCCAGTGCAAGCTCCATGTATACCTAACGACCTGCAAGGCATGTAACAGAGAGTCAACAACTAGTTGAGCGAGTTTACAGTAAGTATGTTCGTAATAGTAAGTTTGTTTCGTAACATGTGGCTCTACTAGGCCGATAGTATGTTCTATTAGTGGGGGCTTCCCATATTTGCATATACACTAGACTATTCATAACCATAAGTGTTCTTCTTAACCCAGGAACAGTAGTACATACAAGCTTTACGTAGGTTTTACGTAAGTGTCCTTCTTTACCCGAGGACAGTGGTACGCGTGGGGTTTACGTAGGTTTTACGTAAGTGTCCTTCCTGACTCCGGAAGACAGTTGCATGTGTGAGTTTACCTAGGTTTTACGTAAGTGTCCTTCCTGACTCCGGAAGACAGTTGCATGTGTGAGTTTACGTAGGTTTTACGTAAGTGTCCTTCCTGACTCCGGAAGACAGTGGTAAGTACTTGTTTACGTAGGTTTTACGTAAGTGTCCTGCTTAACCCGAGGACCATGGTAGATAGTCTAGTAGCCGTGTAAGTACGAGTAATTGTTCAATTCCATCATTCAACCCATTCCCTATCCCCGGGAATCCCATGCCTTAGTAAGAGTGTGAACTCACCTTGGTTTGCTCGGTATGCTAAGTTAAGTGCTCACAATTTATCAGTCAAGTCCTATATTTATGCACGTATATTCAGTCAGTACATGTTCGTAAAGTTTCACATATAACTAACATCACAGTAATACCACAGAGTGTGCCTAACAGTTAGCATCCTTTATCATGTAAACAGCTAATCCAATTCATGCAAATTCATCTTTCACATCATAGCTTTCTCAGTCCATTCTGACAAGGTTATCCACTAACAGACTCAACAGAAGTAATAGACTTAACAGAGTTTATATATCAATAGAATTAATGAACTGAGTAAATAAACCAACATGGTTACTGACTTAACAAAATTACTTAATTACCAGAGTTAATAATCTATTCATCATTTACAACTTTAACAGAGTTAACCATCTAACAGAGTTTACAAACTAGTAGAGTTAACGGACTAACAGATAGCAACTAACAGAGTTAGCAAGTGATAGACTTAACGTAAAAGTTACAGATCCATAGCCGAAAACACTTATTTGGGCCGAAATCCCCTAGGCCGAAATCACCTTGGCCGAAATCACCTAAGGTGATTTCGTTTTGATGTGGGGGTTTTCGTCGGAGGCATCATCATCATTAACAGTCACAAGTTAGAAACCCTAATGGTCATTTGATCGTTACATTGCCCGCATCAAACCATCGGTTCATACAATCATGAAACTTACTCAATCATTAAAACAATCAGAATCATGATCCAAGCATCATGTAAACAGATTTATTATTCCATTCGACATTTAGACATATCTAACATTCAGTCGTACATGAGCAGTAATGCAAACAATTTGGTCTAGCCCGAACGATTTACAATAGAACTACCAACCCTACCTATTAACCCAAAGGACTAACAAGCCGTTAAACAATCTCATAATCAATCAATTATATGCATACCACAACCGATCTTGTATCAGAATGTACAGATCCCTAACATGCAAATCCATTCAATCAAAACCATTCGTGGTATCATATGAGTACTGAATCAACAAGATCATAATACAATTACCATATCATTCGTGGAAAGGTATAACATAAACACATAACATCAGCATCTAATAAATCACATACACATACAGATATGTAATCATGCATCAAACAAACAACAGTGCAACTAACCGAGATGGAATGTCACTAGTTTGATCGAGAGGAAGGGTTTGGAGACTTGCAGTTGCCGTCGCACAACTATTAGATAGCCTAGGGTTTGCCGATTAAAAACATTCGTGTAAAGGTTGGAACTAATATGCAGCTGATCCACTACTGGGCCTAAAGCCCATTCTGTTTTCGTTGGCAAGAAGGTGGACGAAAACACATGAGGTGTTTTCGGCCATAGGGTGTTTTCGTAGGGGATTGTTTGGCAAGGTTCCCAGTTTTAAATAATTATACAATTTCAATAATGTATAACATATACACTCATAACATGCACATCACGAATACATTTAAATATAATGCACCCCAATTATAAAATATCCATCGCAATACGATTCAACCTTTTTACAAATGTGCACAGTTGCGAAACAAACAAGTCATGTAAACGAACAACATAAACAATTAACGTGTAATTAATGCGAATATGGAATCTTGGAAACTCGGGTTGTCACATTATCCCCAACTTGAAAGAAATTTCGTCCCGAAATTTAGCACGTGGTTACTGAAGAAGCTAGTTGTGTTGTGTAGTTTACTGGTTTTCCTGGGGTGTCACATTGTTATTGATCCTCAGCCTGAAGAGAGAAAGATCGAGGATCTGCCAGTTGTACATGAATTTGCCGATGTATTTCCTGAGGAACTACTTGGTTTACCTCCTCACCACCAAGTGGAATTTCAGATTGACCTTGCGCCAAGAGCGGCCCCAATTGCTCGTGCTCCTTATCGTTTAGCACCTGGAGAGTTGCAGGAGTTGTCTAATCAACTGCAAGAGTTATCGGACAGAGGCTTTATTCGACCCAGTTCTTCGCCTTGGGGAGCCCCAGTTTTGTTTGTGAAGAAGAAGGACGGGTCCTTTCGTATGTGTGTTGATTATCGGGAGCTCAACAAGGTGACTATCAAGAACCGCTATCCGTTGCCACGCATCAACGACTTGTGTGACTAGTTGCAGGGGTCAAGTTTTTACTTGAAGATCGACTTGAGATCGGGCTATCATCAGATGAGGGTCCGAGAGGAGGATGTTCCTAAAACGGCTTTTCGAACGCGGTATGGGCATTATGAGTTTTTAGTTATGCCGTTTGGGTTGACGAACGTGCCAGCAGTTTTCATGGATCTCATGAACCGTGTATGCAAACCGTATCTAGACGACTTCGTTATCGTGTTTATCGACGACATTCTGATCTATTTAAGGAGCAAGTAAGATCACGAGCGACACCTGCGTCTTATTCTGGAACTTCTGAGGAAGGAGCAGCTCTATGCAAAATTTTCTAAGTGTGACTTCTGGATTCGAGAGGTACACTTCCTTGGCCACATTGTGAATGAATCAGGAATACACGTGGATCCTGCTAAGATTGATGCTATCAGAAATTGGGCGGCACCGAAGACTCCTTCAGAGGTGCGGCAATTTCTTGGTCTCGCTGGGTACTATCGCAGATTTATTAAAGACTTCTAGAAGATTGCTCAACCTCTTACCTCGTTAACACAAAAGGGCATTGTATACTCGTGGGGAACGAAACAAGAGGATGCTTTCCAGTTGCTGAAACAGAAACTCTGCAGTGCACCGATTTTGTCTCTACCTGAAGGAACAAAAGATTTTGTGGTATATTGTGATGCTTCCATTCAGGGTCTCGGTTGCGTGTTGATGCAACGTGAGAAAGAGATAGTGTCACACCCCGACCACGTAAAACATCAAATCGCGGCGGAAACGTCGGGGAGTGTTGTAACAGAATTATTGTTTCACAACCATGGTAATTAAAGTTATGTTTTATTTATAAACAAAAGGGGGTTACATTGTCTTAACACAACTGAAACAAAGAGTACATCACATAATTAAACTAATCTTGCTTCTTTTATGTCACTAAGGCCCGAGTCCACCCTAGTGTATCTTGAACAACCTACACATCAGCTCCTGAAACAAATGTGAAAACAGGTACGTCAGCATAAAAATGCCTGTGAGATACATAGGATTTATTAAAATAGGATTCATGACTTAAATTTAAAGAAATGTTTAATAAAAGATGGTCATGAATCTTGTTTTAAGTATTTTCTATCATAAAACGTTTGAAAAGCGATAATAAGATCAAATGATATATATATAAAAGAATAATGTATGGTTAAATGAATAACCAAGTAAAAATGAGTTTGTATAAATTAAGTTATTTGTAAAACAATGTTTAAGTGAAAATATGTTGTAAATGTAATATGTATAAATTGAAATGGTTTAAATAACGCTACGATATGTAATACCATAAAAGCACTTATATAAAGGAAGTACCAGCGGCGTATCCACCATGCTTTTATCATATTACGTGTCGCCTCGTTATGTAAATCACTTACCCAAACAAACCACCAAAATGTAATGTTCAAACCAATTGTCAAATATTTATGTGTAAGCCAAGTCCATTTTCAAATGTAAATCATGTAATGTGTAAACAAATGTCATGTATGGTAAGTAAAAAGTAACTACTTAAACCACATGTAAAAAGTGCACAAAAACAAAGTATTTGAATAAATCAAAGTTATGTTTTGTAAAATAAATACATGCTTTACTAATACAAACACTTATGCAGTATGTTAAACGTATACATTCAAGCCTTGAGACTGTAGGATAACCTTAGAGTAAAGGTTATCAAAATTTTTTCGGATTCAGTCATTCCTTACATCCAAACAAACCCAGGATATCAGGAATGGGAGTTGTCTAGTCCTATGGTACCACTACTTACTACCGAGCGGCGTAGCTAATGTTAATGAACGTATTTTAGTTCGTTAAGCAAACCAAATGTCATACCAAATGTAAGCATGTTTTATGAAAGCAATGTACCTAGTATGCTAAGTAAACATACAAGGTAGAAATGTAAAACAATGTGTTCATATGCTGAGTAAACATATGTAACAGAAAAAAAAAAGCAATGTAAAACAATGTGCTAGTATGCTAAGTAAACATACATAGCAAAAGAAATGCAATGTAAAACAATGTGCTAGTATGCTTAGTAAACATACATAGCAAAACATAATGAAATCGTGTACTATAAGTGTACTAATGAACATAGCAGGCATATGATGTAAAACATTGATAGCACGAAAGTAACAAGTAGGCACATGTGTTTCACCCCAAAACAGTTGAAAACAGTAAAAGAGGGGACTATGTACTCACTTGAGATTGCTCAATAGTCTTTGGATAACCACCAAGCAATGCTAGAAAGATCACGGAATCAAACGGCACCTAATATAGGTAACTATGTTAATAAATGGACCTAAATCGGAGGATCGGATAGAATGACGGTTCGTAAACCAAATGAGTATGGGAACTCATGTAATATGGTTTAACAAAGCCTACATTCTAAAACGGAACCTATCCTAAGTGCTTACGACCCATTTCCACCCGTTTAGGTAGCTTATGCTACTTTAACGCGTCGTTTGCGTAAAACGCGTTCGGATTGCCTAACTAGTCCTATGATAAGTAAAATATGCCTTAATATGTCTAATAATGTTGCCAAATTAGTTTAGATGTCAAAAATTATGTTACATATGCTTAAAATGAATTTTGGCGTAAAAAGGGCATTTTTGTCATTTACCTAAGGCATATAAACTACCTATCATACAACTAACTAAACCACGTGACCATAAGGTATAACCTCGGAAGGTTATTCCCTATTCAACTATGGTCACCTAATGTGTTTGGTCGGATCCTAATGATCGACCAAACGGGTTGGGTTCGAAAGTATAAGCGGTTGTTTAGACCGCTTACCTTTACGACCCTATATAAGCACTTAACCTAAAGTGACGAGCTAAACATGTTAAAACATGCTTAACGAGGTTTGAAAACAGGTTTGGTATCAAAACAAATGGTTTTGATACCTAAAAGTAGTTTGGTTACAAAATACGCAAGAATACGCATTTTGGCCGAAACTACGACTCGCCACTATGCCTAGATAACGTGGTAATCAGTATGTATAGTCATAAGAGACTAAAACCATCGTGATTATGCTCACGTTATGAAGTTCAAATGAACTTTGTGTTGACCATAAACTGGTCAATGCAGAAAGTCAAACAAAGTTTGACTTTCACGCTAAAACGCGTAAAAGAACGAAAGAGGACTTACAACGGGTCCAAGCGATGGAGTTTTAATCCGATTACTCTCAGGTATGAAGTGTATAACTTCAACTTAGAGAGCCAAATCAGATCAAAGTGTGAGTTTTGAAGCAAGAGGGTGGGGGTATTTATAGGAAAACCAAGACCGTTAGGATCGTTCATCGAAAACCGAGCTTCGATGTGGACCTTACATGTGTGCCCATGGTTTTAGAATACCATGGGTACCCCAAAACAAGCCCCTAGTTTCATTAAAACCATGTGCAAATGAGGGGAACATCTGGAACAAGCTGGAAATCAGATTTTCAACTTTGGTCCCTTCCTAAGATAACTATGGCAGATTGTCAATTTTGTTCCCTGAATGTGCAAAACATGATTTTTGATGCATTTTTGACACGTTTAAGCCCCATTAATCCCATTTCAAGGCTCTAAAATGAAGTTAAAGTTGTGACAACCGTCACTTTTCCGTACATTCCGTACACGAAATGAACAGTAATTTGCGCTTAAATGACTGTGCATGATCTGGTTTACCAGACAAATAAATTTCTGAATTCCATACAAGTGAATTCATGCATGATATATGCTACAAGAGTTACGTTATGTTAGCGTTGCGTCAAAAATATTAGTAAACTCACCGGTAAGACACATCGTGTCAACAGAACTGTAGAAAGCAGTCAGACATTAGAATTGAGGCCTAGGTGTAGGTCCGACGACAAAAGTACATTGAAACCCAAGAGTACATATAAGGGTTTAATTTTTAGACATTGCGAAAGCAAGAATAAGCACTAAAAAGCACCCGAAACGCACTTTAAGTGCAGAATTTGGTATAATTCAGCAATAATTCAGCATTTAAACATATAAATATTATGCAGAAATTTCGTTTTATCATCCAGAATATTTCCCTAAGTGTTGGGAACTGAAAGGATGCAAAAAGGTACTTAAAAGACACTCAAAAGTGTGATTTAGCACTTTAACGAACCGGTGTCTAACCGAACAACCGGATATTGTCCGGAATACCAAAATAATGCTAGAAGCATTGTTTTTATTTTTCTAAGCTAGTTAGGGTCCCCGAACACCCTAACGCACTATATATTACTTAACATACTCAAACCCCTAAATCTAATGCTTAACTTGTAACTAAATTGTGTAACTTGGAATTGAAATACAACTAGATGCCCCCTCTCCCCATGACCGATTATAGACAAGGGATCCACCTTGTGATTTCTTTTGATTAAATTAAAAGACCTTGTTCCCTTGTATTGAACACAAAAACCAATGGAAAAACCCAAGACATGGATTATAAGTAAGTCTTGTGAGTCATTTCTCATTCATAACAACACACCACATCTTCTCCTTCACCCTCCCTTAACTCACGGCCCAAGCACCCCCTCCCTACACCTTCATCTTCAATCCATTCCAATACATTCCAAGGTGATTCTAAGGTGTCTCGAGCCTATTTAGGAAGGTTGCAAGCAACGGATCTTGAAGGACCTTCTCCATTTGCTTTTATCCACCTCATTTGCACTCTTGAGCTTCCCTAGCCTTGTGCTAGTAGTAAGTGTTCTAAAACACCTTCTTGATCTTGTCTAGAGTGGTTAATAAGAGATTTGTCGGTTGAAAATCATGAACATACTAAATCACCAACTAAAAGTCTATTAAAGTGATGAATATGATGGTTAATAGATGGATAATTGTGTAAAACTTGTCAAACTTGTTTTGTGATGATTATTTTGTGTTGTTTAATGCTAGTAGTAGTTTGGATCGTCATCTAACCCGGCTAGGTTATGTTCTTAGAACATGAGCTAGTGTATGTTAAAATATGAAAAGGACTAGATGATGAACACTACTACATAATAACATGAACTTGTGTAAAAGTAATTTTTCTTGTAAAATGAAGTTCTAAACTAGTAGATCTAAAGATCTACAAGTGGTATTTTCGAAAGACCAACTGTAAGACAAAACCATGTTTTAAAACCGGATCTTTCATGAAGTAGAGGTGTTTTTGTGAACAAACAAGTGTGTGGACACTTGTGTAACAAAAGTTTTAACAAAGAAATAATTTTCGTAAAAACCGACTAGAAGTTGTGAAACTTCATATTCTTTAAAAATAAAGTTTTTAAGAAATTAAACTTATTTTTAAAAGATAACAAGACTTACTAAATGTGCTAGTAAATTACTACACATTTTTGTAAATATTCAAGTTCATGAAATGGAGAAATTAGTGATTGTTGTTGATGATTATTGTTGATAATTGTTGTTGATGATTGTTGACGATTTAAAAGAAAATAAACACATGTTTTGAAAACATAGGAAACCTCCATTTTTAGGGAAAACTCTGTCAAAATTTTTATAAATTTTGACACTTAGAAAAATATAAGTTTTTGGGAAGCTTATTCCCTAAAAATGTATTTAAAGTATTACCAAGGTTTCCCTAATTTTTGGTGATAAGAAATGAGGATTTCTTCAAGAATAAAAATGGATATAAGTATGTATATTTTTGAGAGAAAAATATATATTATTTTATCACCAACTTTTGTGCTAAGTGTATATAGTATGTGTTATACGTGCTAGTGTATTAAGACTTAAAATACACTAAATACTCATGAGGGGTATAAACATAAAAATACACATACAACATACAAGATACATAATTCGGGTGCAAAGTGCAAAATACAAAAAGCTTATATTTATTTTTGAGAAAATAATATAAGTAAGACATTTAGTTAAAAATACAAAATATTTTTAACACAAGAAAATATACACAAAAGAGAGTGACTGTACTTGTGCGATGCAAGTCTAGTGACTAACATTAAGAAAACGCGTATAGGTTACGACGTTAATTAAGCAAATCCGGTGAAGTTTACGACGCAGGAACGCAAAGTTGTGAGTTCATGCTCCCCCTTTTCTCTAACTGTTTTTGGTTTTATAACTCTCGGGGGTGAAATACATGTTACAAATATTATAATTTTTACAAAGGGTAAAAATACAAGAAGCACTCTTGTTGAGAACGAGAAACGAGTGCAATATGATTTGGGAATACGAGAAGCACTCGTGGTGAGTGCAATATGATGAGCTTTAAGAAAAGCCTAGAAAATACTAGATCATGTGAGCTTAAACTAAATATTGAGATGCCATTAATACTTAATTAGGGACGAGGGTTAGATCTAACGGGTACGGCCGAGCCCCACTCATGGTCCTTATGTGACCTCTTGAGTGCTTCGGTGTCCCAGTCGAGGGAAATCGACACAGTCGAGGTTAATCGACACAGTCGAGGGAAATCGACACAGTCAAGGGAAATTGACACAGTCGAGGTTAATCGACACAGTCGAGGGTAATCGACACAGTTAAAGGAGAAAATACTAATGCTCCTATGTCCTCACATGCCTTGAAGGAGAAAATACTAATGCTCCTATGTCCTCACATGCCTTGAAGGAGAAAATACTAATGCTCCTATGTCCTCACATGCCTTGAAGGAGAATATACTAATGCTCCCTATGTCCTCACGTGCCTTAATGTCCTTGTATAAACAATCATTTAAAACGTGGGGTACACAAGAAAACTTGAATGATACTTGAGTACGTGGGGTACTCAAGAAAACGGGAATTATACTTGAGTACGTGGGGTACTCAAGAAAGACTTGAATTATACATGACACACACTATGTTTTCATACATAGTATAAAAACGTGAAATACAAAAATGCATGAACTCGCTCAACTTTATGTTGATGTTTTCCAAAATTACATGTATTTCAGGTGACAGGATGGATCTTGGGCGCAAGTATCATAACTAGAAGTAGACTACAAGTTTAGATGTCATCCACTTTTGTTGAATAGTAACCTTGTCAAAGGTCGTGTTTTGAAAACTTAAATAACAAGTGTTTGTAATACTCAAATTTTCATGAATGGATGAACATCGTTTTGATCATGTAGTTGTTTATTACGATTGAATGCAATGATAACAAACTAGTCACACATCATACGCTTCCGCAAAAGACAGGGTGTGACAGTTTGGTATCAGAGCTTCGATTGTAGTGAACTAGGATTCTTTCTCGAGTCTAGACTACAATCACTAGAGTTCTCTCACGAAAACATTTTACAAAAAGGTTTTCATTGCATTCACGAAAGCGCCAAGATCCACAAGTCAGACACTTTTCAAAAAGTGACAAGGCAAGGACATTAGTGAGGAATACCTTTAAAATAAGGTGCCAACCAATGCATAGTCTACATAAGTTAGACTTGCCAAAAACAAAATGACCCCCAAAAAAAAAAAAAAAAACGAGAGTTATACGTGATATAATGCATTAAATTGCTTGATTATGCTAAGTAGCATATATGTTATTGATATACATACAAATAAGTGTACGGAATGATTATTGACGTGAATAAGATACTTTCGACTCCGACTCCTATTACTATACGTGACTCGCACGATGAAACTACCAACCTCGCGTCCTTTGCAAAGCTCATGGCTGGGAGTGATTACCTAACAAGATGCTGAGCTTGCTTCTGTAGGAGGTGGCAGCTCTTCCCGCTCGATCGTGAAGATGCCTAACTACGGTGATGATGACGAGGCAGAGGTGGCAACCTTGAACGAATTCTCAATCAACGGGACGAGATCCCTGCGGCTTATGTGAAGTGAGATTGACGACATACTTGACCAGAAAAGGAAGATGAAGTATTCATCTTGAAGGTGCCCCTCCAACTACTAGGAATTCTCTCTATTCCTATTCCATCTAATCATCGTGCCTATACGCGCGTAACGATAACGAATGTTAGCGCGTGGACCATCGCAAAGGTCCTTTCCATGACAGAGGTATAAGGACAGTAGTGTTCCCTCTTTGATTGATCATCTGCTTGGACGAGAGAAAATTGGGGTAACTGTGCAAGACAATTTATTATTACGGGGGCCCACGTAATAACGACTTGTAGTGCACAGAAATCCTGGTGGACTCTGTGGGTCAAGCTAGTGAAAACCACACAAAATTAATCTATAGGTGTCCTCACCTTCATCTGGTAGAACAACACATAGATCAGTGCTTTAGCACGTTAGAAAGTAGGAAGCCTGTCTTAGCCTACTTCGTGACTGACACATCTACCTGCATACGAGACGTCTGAGGAAACGAGGTTTTAGCAAGAGAGGTGAAAAGACATTCAAGAAGAATCAGTGACGACACACTCTCTACCACCTCGACACGGACAACCCCATCTAAAGGAAAGTATACGCACTAGTAAAGCCAAAGACCTAAGAAAAACAATGAAGCAGGAAATAACTGAAATTTGAATGACCAAGGCGATGTAGCCTCGAGTTCATTCCAAACAATAAGCCAAGATGGCAAGCCTATGTGAAGGCTCAATAACTGTTTCCTCGCTCATACACTGATTTTATATACGTGTGAAATTGGGTGATTACATAATGGCTTATGGTGCTATGTATCTCATAGACAATTGGAATGTTGTCTAACCTACTTCATACCATTTTGGCAGAAGAGAATGTCGCCCAGGCGAGACACAAACACCAGTACGCTGCCAAGAATAGAAGCCGAGCTGCAAGAACGCATCTCACAGGCAATTGCGCGACATGAAGCCCTCCGCTCTAAGCACAGCGATGGCACTACTGAAAATAACCCTCCAACTAGCTGCACCTTTAAGCAGTTCCTGGACTGCAAACCATTAAATTTTGATGGCACAGGAGGTGCCGTTGCATTTGTTCGTTGGGCAGAAAAGACTGACTCCATTCTAAGAATGAGTAACTGTTCGCCCCGACAGAGTGTTACTTATATCTCAGGGTTATTTGTAGATGGCGCACTCTCCTGGTGGAACCTTCAGGTTCAAACCCTTGGTGCGGATGCTGCTTATGCACTAAGCTGGGACGAGCTCAAGGAAATGATGGAAAAGAAATACTGTTCTAGAGCTGAAATCCAGAAGCTTGAGGTGGAGTTCTGGAACTTGAAAATGGACGGACCGAAGATTCATGAATATGTCCAATGATTTCATTACTTGTCTAGGGTCGTCCCCTACTTAGTCAAACCGGAATTTAAAAGGGTTGAACGATTCATTTGGGGACTTGCACCTCAGATCAGGAGCATGGTTACTACCTCAAAGCCCTCAACCATTGCAGAGGCTATCGATATGAGTGTCACACTTACTGAAGAAGCTCTACGTGCGAGAAAATTTTCGGAATCTGAGGAAAACAAGAAAGAGACTCATGTGGAGTCGTCAAGCAACAAGAAGAGGAAGTCCTCAAACCTAAAGATGAACACCCAAGCCAACTATGGAAGCTCTAAAGCAAACAAAAGAAAGAAAGTAAAACCGCCGCATGACAGGAAAACTGATGGAGCCACTTATAAGGCCGGTGGTAAAATATACTCGGGGACTAAGCCGAGATGCGGGGAATGCACTTTTCACCATGAAGGTCGATGTCCAAGGCCTACGTGCGGAAAGTGTGGAAAAGAAGGGCACAGCAAGGATGCCTGTTGGGCGAAGGACCCAGATGGAAGAAATAAGAGAATACCAGGTTGCTACAAATGTGGTGAAGCAGGGCACTTTAGGAAAGATTGCCCTAGGAAGAAACAAGCAAGGAAGGGTTTTCACGATCGAAACTCGTGAAGCACGCCAGGATCCAGATGCGGTTACGGGTACGTTCCCTATTAACCAACCTAATGCATCTACTTCTAATTAATATTGGCATTAACTTTGACCTTACATGCTTAGAACTTAAGAAACTGCTTGGCCTAGTTTCAAGTAAAATAGACGTCCTGTATTCTTTAGATATGGGCATATAGAAGGCTAGTTTAAACAGTCGAAGCAAGTAAGGATTGTACTTAGGGACTCAGAAGGCCGGAACCTTCTGTTACCATTGACTCGCGAAGTCATAAAATGATAGTCAGTATGGATCAGAAATCCAAGTACAGCTGAAGTCGTTCGACATGAGAAAATCAGACGCAACCCTCTTGCGGATGATGAAACCCAACTTTCCTGCAATAGGTGTAAGGATGCTAGACCCCACAAGGCGGCAGATCTACGACATCCCTCATTGGTCGAAGGGGCATGGAAACGCCTCCGAGTAGACTGCAGAGACTGAGAACATCCCTGCGACGGAAGGAGTCCCAGTAGCCTTTTCGGAAGACTTGCCAGGAACGCCTCTCCGTAGCGGCGAGAGGAGTTCAGGATAGATCACGTGCCAGGAACAGCACCAGTAATGAATGACGCCATACCGACTAGCTCCACCAGCGAAGCATGAACCGCTGATATAACTACAAGAGCTGCTAGACAGAGGAAATTAAGGACATAACATCCTTAGTTAAGGAGACAAGGAGAAAGTTGGTAGTCTCCACTTTACATAAACTTCAGAAAATTTAGAATCAGAATCCTTTGCCAAGGATCAACTTGAGGACAGGAAGTCCTCCACTGTGAATACAAATGGAAATATCCCTAAAACGACCTATAGGACTTGCTTCGAGCATTACAAGATCCTTGTCGTATCATTTGGCTTGACACATGCATCGACAATATATTCATGGACTTCGTGAATCGAACGTGTGGGCCATACCTGGATAAGTTATATACTTATTGACTACATTCTTATATGGCCAACGACCAAGGAAGGTCGTGAGCAACAGCTGCAATTTACCTTGCAACTCTTAGAGAAAGCACGGTTATGTGCAATGATGACGGAAAGCGGATTTCGAGTTCGCGAAGGGAAAACTGAAGATACATGGTGGATAAGAACGAAATTCATGCCAACCCTGCAACCAAGAGCTAAGGAGCTATAGTTGCAATTATGTGACGTCTCTCGACAAAGTCTCGATTGTACGTCGATGCAACGAGACCATGACATTGCATACGCGGCACATTGATTAAGGAATCGTGAAAAGAGACCTTGAGATAGATACAGTAATTGCGCGCCGCAAACGGGACGTCATTACCTGAGAGGAAACGCGGCATGATCTTTAATGATCACAAGGGTTGCAGCACACCGATGATCGTAAGAACTCGAATATGAACTGAGCTGCTGAACGATGCAGACTGTATGAACACAATACGTGCTTGTGTGATAAACTTTAATGAAAAGTCGGAACACTCACTTGCCCTTAGTGGAGTTTTCCTACAACGGTATCTATCACACCGCCGTCTAAACCGCTTCGTGTAAAGCTTTAGACGGAACATAACGAGTCAATTCCCGTCATGATTGAACGGATACGAGAATAAACAATCAACTAGCCCGAGATGGCCCAGGAAAACTAGAGGCAAGATCGCTCAGATATGTGATCATATCAGGACAGCCCGCAGAATACAGAAAGATTACGCCGATGAGCGGCAGAAATCGTATGAAATTGAGATAAGAAGTATGACTAAAATGAGAGCCTCTCCTAGAGAAGGCGTAGTGTGTTTTGGAAAATGAAAAGGTTGAATCCCCGGTGTAGGGATCAGAACCATTGCTCACAAGATGAAGCTCCCAGAAAAAGATCAGTAGTGATCGCGACACATTCATGTGTCTAGTCTGTAGAGGAGTCTGACTTAAGGAACAGTCGTTGTTCCCACAAATAAGATTCACGTCAATGACAAACGACAAGAATTACAATAGAAACCTGTTAAGGTTTTGGACCAAGAGTCCGTGATAATATAGAAACCTGTTAAGGTTTTGGACCAAGAGTCCGTGATAATATAGAAACCTGTTAAGGTTTTGGACCAAGAGTCCGTGATAATATAGAAACCTGTTGAGGTTTTGGACCAAGAGTCCATGATAATATAGAAACCTGTTAAGGTTTTGGACCAAGAGTCCGTGATAATATAGAAACCTGTTAAGGTTTTGGACCAAGAGTCCGTGATAATATAGAAACCTGTTAAGGTTTTGGACCAAGAGTCCATGATAATATAGAAACCTGTTAAGGTTTTGGACCAAGAGTCCGTGATAATATAAAAACCTGTTGAGGTTTTGGACCAAGAGTCCGTGATAATATAGAAACCTGTTAAGGTTTTGGACCAAGAGTCCGTGATAATATAGAAACCTGTTAAGGTTTTGGACCAAGAGTCCGTGATAATATAGAAACCTGTTGAGGTTTTAGACCAAGAGTCCGTGATAATATAGAAACCTGTTGAGGTAATGGACCAAGAGTCCACAAGATACAGAAAAGTCATGATTGATCTACTTGAGTATGATAGAATTCATGACATGACCCAGAGATTTCATGGGAACATGAAGACAAATCATGAATCTAAGTGACCATATTGGTTTCACAACTCCCCTGCGACCAATGGCATCGCTTGAATTTCGGGACGAAATTCTTTTAACGGGGGAAGACTGTGACAACCGTCACTTTTCCGTACATTCCGTACACGAAATGAACAGTAATTTGCTCTTAAATGACTGTGCATGATCTGGTTTACCAGAAAAATAAATTTCTGAATTCCATACAAGTGAATTCATGCATGATATATGCTACAAGAGTTACGTTATGTTAGCGTTGTGTCAAAAATATTAGTAAACTCACCGGTAAGACACATCGTGTCAACAGAACTGCAGAAAGCAGTCAGACATTAGAATTGAGGCCTAGGTGTAGGTCCGACGACAAAAGTACATTGAAACCCAAGAGTACATATAAGGGTTTAATTTTTAGACATTGCGAAAGCAAGAATAAGCACTAAAAAGCACCCGAAACGCACTTTAAGTGCAGAATTTGGTATAATTCAGCAATAATTCAGCATTTAAACATATAAATATTATGCAGAAATTTCGTTTTATCATCCAGAATATTTCCCTAAGTGTTGGGAACTGAAAGGATGCAAAAAGGTACTTAAAAGACACTCAAAAGTGTGATTTAGCACTTTAACGAACCGGTGTCTAACCGAACAACCGGATATTGCCCGGAATACCAAAATAATGCTAGAAGCATTGTTTTTATTTTTCTAAGCTAGTTAGGGTCCCCGAACACCCTAACGCACTATATATTACTTAACATACTCAAACCCCTAAATCTAATGCTTAACTTATAACTAAATTGTGTAACTTGGAATTGAAATACAACTAGATGCCCCCTCTCCCCATGACCGATTATAGACAAGGGATCCACCTTGTGATTTCTTTTGATTAAATTAAAAGACCTTGTTCCCTTGTATTGAACACAAAACCAATGGAAAAACCCAAGACATGGATTATAAGTAAGTCTTGTGAGTCATTTCTCATTCATAACAACACACCACATCTTCTCCTTCACCCTCCCTTAACTCACGGCCCAAGCACCCCCTCCCTACACCTTCATCTTCAATCCATTCCAATACATTCCAAGGTGATTCTAAGGTGTCTCGAGCCTATTTAGGAAGGTTGCAAGCAACGGATCTTGAAGGACCTTCTCCATTTGCTTTTATCCACCTCATTTGCACTCTTGAACTTCCCTAGCCTTGTGCTAGTAGTAAGTGTTCTAAAACACCTTCTTGATCTTGTCTAGAGTGGTTAATAAGAGATTTGTCGGTTGAAAATCATGAACATACTAAATCACCAACTAAAAGTCTATTAAAGTGATGAATATGATGGTTAATAGATGGATAATTGTGTAAAACTTGTCAAACTTGTTTTGTGATGATTATTTTGTGTTGTTTAATGCTAGTAGTAGTTCGGATCGTCATCTAACCCGGCTAGGTAATGTTCTTAGAACATGAGCTAGTGTATGTTAAAATATGAAAAGGACTAGATGATGAACACTACTACATAATAACATGAACTTGTGTAAAAGTAATTTTTCTTGTAAAATGAAGTTCTAAACTAGTAGATCTAAAGATCTACAAGTGGTATTTTCGAAAGACCAACTGTAAGACAAAACCATGTTTTAAAATCGGATCTTTCATGAAGTAGAGGTGTTTTTGTGAACAAACAAGTATGTGGACACTTGTGTAACAAAAGTTTTAACAAAGAAATAATTTTCGTAAAAACCGACTAGAAGTTGTGAAACTTCATATTCTTTAAAAATAAAGTTTTTAAGAAATTAAACTTATTTTTAAAAGATAACAAGACTTACTAAATGTGCTAGTAAATTACTGCACATTTTTGTAAATATTCAAGTTCATGAAATGGAGAAATTAGTGATTGTTGTTGATGATTATTGTTGATAATTGTTGTTGATGATTGTTGACGATTTAAAAGAAAATAAACACATGTTTTGAAAACATGGGAAACCTCCATTTTTAGGGAAAACTCTGTCAAAATTTTTATAAATTTTGACACTTAGAAAAATATAAGTTTTTGGGAAGCTTATTCCCTAAAAATGTATTTAAAGTATTACCAAGGTTTCCCTAATTTTTGGTGATAAGAAATGAGGATTTCTTCAAGAATAAAAATGGATATAAGTATGTATATTTTTGAGAGAAAAATATATATTATTTTATCACCAACTTTTGTGCTAAGTGTATATAGTATGTGTTATACGTGCTAGTGTATTAAGACTTAAAAATACACTAAATACTCATGAGGGGTATAAACATAAAAATACACATACAACATACAAGATACATAATTCGGGTGCGAAGTGCAAAATACAAAAAGCTTATATTTATTTTTGAGAAAATAATATAAGTAAGACATTTAGTTAAAAATACAAAATATTTTTAACACAAGAAAATATACACAAAAGAGAGTGACTGTACTTGTGCGATGCAAGTCTAGTGACTAACATTAAGAAAACGCGTATAGGTTACGACGTTAATTAAGCAAATCCGGTGAAGTTTACGACGCAGGAACGCAAAGTTGTGAGTTCATGCTCCCCCTTTTCTCTAACTGTTTTTGGTTTTATAACTCTCGGGGGTGAAATACATGTTACAAATATTATAATTTTTACAAAGGGTAAAAATACAAGAAGCACTCTTGGTGAGAACGAGAACCGAGTGCAATATGATTTGGGAATACGAGAAGCACTCGTGGTGAGTGCAATATGATGAGCTTTAAGAAAAGCCTAGAAAATACTAGATCATGTGAGCTTAAACTAAATATTGAGATGCCATTAATACTTAATTAGGGACGAGGGTTAGATCTAACGGGTACGGCCGAGCCCCACTCATGGTCCTTATGTGACCTCTTGAGTGCTTCGGTGTCCCAGTCGAGGGAAATCGACACAGTCGAGGTTAATCGACACAGTCGAGGGAAATCGACACAGTCAAGGGAAATTGACACAGTCGAGGTTAATCGACACAGTCGAGGGTAATCGACACAGTTAAAGGAGAAAATACTAATGCTCCTATGTCCTCACATGCCTTGAAGGAGAAAATACTAATGCTCCTATGTCCTCACATGCCTTGAAGGAGAAAATACTAATGCTCCTATGTCCTCACATGCCTTGAAGGAGAATATACTAATGCTCCCTATGTCCTCACGTGCCTTAATGTCCTTGTATAAACAATCATTTAAAACGTGGGGTACACAAGAAAAATTAAATGATACTTGAGTACGTGGGGTACTCATGAAAACGGGAATTATACTTGAGTACGTGGGGTACTCAAGAAAGACTTGAATTATACATGACACACACTATGTTTTCATACATAGTATAAAAACGTGAAATACAAAAATGCATGAACTCGCTCAACTTTATGTTGATGTTTTCCAAAATTACATGTATTTCAGGTGACAGGATGGATCTTGGGCGCAAGTGTCGTAACTAGAAGTAGACTACAAGTTTAGATGTCATCCACTTTTGTTGAATAGTAACCTTGTCAAAGGTCGTGTTTTGAAAACTTAAATAACAAGTGTTTGTAATACTCAAATTTTCATGAATGGATGAACATCGTTTTGATCATGTAGTTGTTTATTACGATTGAATGCAATGATAACAAACTAGTCACACATCATACGCTTCCGCAAAAGACAGGGTGTGACAGTTTGGTATCAGAGCTTTGATTGTAGTGAACTAGGATTCTTTCTCGAGTCTAGACTACAATCACTAGAGTTCTCTCACGAAAACATTTTACAAAAAGGTTTTCATTGCATTCACGAAAGCGCCAAGATCCACAAGTCAGACACTTTTCAAAAAGTGACAAGGCAAGGACATTAGTGAGGAATACCTTTAAAATAAGGTGCCAACCAATGCATAGTCTACATAAGTTAGACTTGCCAAAAACAAAATGACCCCCCAAAAAAAAAAAAACGAGAGTTATACGTGATATAATGCATTAAATTGCTTGATTATGCTAAGTAGCATATATGTTATTGATATACATACAAATAAGTGTACGGAATGATTATTGACGTGAATAAGATACTTTCGACTCCGACTCCTATTACTATACGTGACTCGCACGATGAAGCTACCAACCTCGCGTCCTTTGCAAAGCTCATGGCTGGGAGTGATTACCTAACAAGATGCAGAGCTTGCTTCCGTAGGAGGTGGCAGCTCTTCCCGCTCGATCGTGAAGATGCCTAACTATGGTGATGATGACGAGGCAGAGGTGGCAACCTTGAACGAATTATCAATCAACGGGACGAGATCCCTGCGGCTTATGTGAAGTGAGATTGACGACATACTTGACCAGAAAAGGAAGATGAAGTATTCATCTTGAAGGTGCCCCTCCAACTACTAGGAATTCTCTCTATTCCTATTCCATCTAATCATCGTGCCTATACGCGCGTAACGATAACGAATGTTAGCGCGTGGACCATCGCAAAGGTCCTTTCCATGACAGAGGTATAAGGACAGTAGTGTTCCCTCTTTGATTGATCATCTGCTTGGACGAGAGAAAATTGGGGTAACTGTGCAAGACAATTTATTATTACGGGGGCCCACGTAATAACGACTTGTAGTGCACAGAAATCCTGGTGGACTCTGTGGGTCAAGCTAGTGAAAACCACACAAAATTAATCTATAGGTGTCCTCACCTTCATCTGGTAGAACAACACATAGATCAGTGCTTTAGCACGTTAGAAAGTAGGAAGCCTGTCTTAGCCTACTTCGTGACTGACACATCTACCTGCATACGAGACGTCTGAGGAAACGAGGTTTTAGCAAGAGAGGTGAAAAGACATTCAAGAAGAATCAGTGACGACACACTCTCTACCACCTCGACACGGACAACCCCATCTAAGGGAAAGTATACGCACCAGTAAAGCCAAAGACCTAAGAAAAACAATGAAGCAGGAAATAACTGAAATTTGAATGACCAAGGCGATGTAGCCTCGAGTTCATTCCAAACAATAAGCCAAGATGGCAAGCCTATGTGAAGGCTCAATAACTGTTTCCTCGCTCATACACTGATTTTATATACGTGTGAAATTGGGTGATTACATAATGGCTTATGGTGCTATGTATCTCATAGACAATTATAATGTTGTCTAACCTACTTCATACCATTTTGGCAGAAGAGAATGCCGCCCAGGCGAGACACAAACACCAGTACGCTGCCAAGAACAGAAGCCGAGCTGCAAGAACGCATCTCACAGGCAATTGCGCGACATGAAGCCCTCCGCTCTAAGCACAGCGATGGCACTACTGAAAATAACCCTCCAACTAGCTGCACCTTTAAGCAGTTCCTGGACTGCAAACCATTAAATTTTGATGGCACAGGAGGTGCCGTTGCATTTGTTCGTTGGGCAGAAAAGACTGACTCCATTCTAAGAATGAGTAACTGTTCGCCCCGACAGAGTGTTACTTATATCTTAGGGTTATTTGTAGATGGCGCACTCTCCTGGTGGAACCTTCATGTTCAAACCCTTGGTGCGGATGCTGCTTATGCACTAAGCTGGGACGAGCTCAAGGAAATGATGGAAAAGAAATACTGTTCTAGAGCTGAAATCCAGAAGCTTGAGGTGGAGTTCTGGAACTTGAAAATGGACGGACCGAAGATTCATGAATATGTCCAACGATTTCATTACTTGTCTAGGGTCGTCCCCTACTTAGTCAAACCGGAATTTAAAAGGGTTGAACGATTCATTTGGGGACTTGCACCTCAGATCAGGAGCATGGTTACTACCTCAAAGCCCTCAACCATTGCAGAGGCTATCGATATGAGTGTCACACTTACTGAAGAAGCTCTACGTGCGAGAAAATTTTCGGAATCTGAGGATAACAAGAAAGAGACTCATGTGGAGTCGTCAAGCAACAAGAAGAGGAAGTCCTCAAACCTAAAGATGAACATCCAAGCCAACTATGGAAGCTCTAAAGCAAACAAAAGAAAGAAAGTAAAACCGCCGCATGACAGGAAAACTGATGGAGCCACTTATAAGGCCGGTGGTAAAATATACTCGGGGACTAAGCCGAGATGCGGGGAATGCACTTTTCACCATGAAGGTCGATGTCCAAGGCCTACGTGCGGAAAGTGTGGAAAAGAAGGGCACAGCAAGGATGCCTATTGGGCGAAGGACCCAGATGGAAGAAATAAGAGAATACCAGGTTGCTACAAATGTGGTGAAGCAGGGCACTTTAGGAAAGATTGCCCTAGGAAGAAACAAGCAAGGAAGGGTTTTCACGATCGAAACTCGTGAAGCACGCCAGGATCCAGATGCGGTTACGGGTACGTTCCCTATTAACCAACCTAATGCATCTACTTCTAATTAATATTGGCATCAACTTTGACCTTACATGCTTAGAACTTAAGAAACTGCTTGGCCTAGTTTCAAGTAAAATAGACGTCCTGTATTCTTTAGATATGGGCATATAGAAGGCTAGTTTAAACAGTCGAAGCAAGTAAGGATTGTACTTAGGGACTCAGAAGGCCGGAACCTTCTGTTACCATTGACTCGCGAAGTCATAAAATGATAGTCAGTATGGATCAGAAATCGAAGTACAGCTGAAGTCGTTCGACATGAGAAAATCAGACGCAACCCTCTTGCGGATGATGAAACCCAACTTTCCTGCAATAGGTGTAAGGATGCTAGACCCCACAAGGCGGCAGATCTACGACATCCCTCATTGGTCGAAGGGGCATGGAAACGCCTCCGAGTAGACTGCAGAGACTGAGAACATCCCTGCGACGGAAGGAGTCCCAGTAGCCTTTTTGGAAGACTTGCCAGGAACGCCTCTCCGTAGCGGCGAGAGGAGTTCAGGATAGATCACGTGCCAGGAACAGCACCTGTAATGAATGACGCCATACCGACTAGCTCCACCAGCGAAGCATGAACCGCTGATATAACTACAAGAGCTGCTAGACAGAGGAAATTAAGGACATAACATCCTTAGTTAAGGAGACAAGGAGAAAGTTGGTAGTCTCCACTTTACATAAACTTCAGAAAATTTAGAATCAGAATCCTTTGCCAAGGATCAACTTGAGGACAGGAAGTCCTCCACTGTGAATACAAATGGAAATATCCCTAAAACGACCTATAGGACTTGCTTCGAGCATTACAAGATCCTTGTCGTATCATTTGGCTTGACACATGCATCGACAATATATTCATGGACTTCGTGAATCGAACGTGTGGGCCATACCTGGATAAGTTATATACTTATTGACTACATTCTTATATGGCCAACGACCAAGGAAGGTCGTGAGCAACAGCTGCAATTTACCTTGCAACTCTTAGAGAAAGCACGGTTATGTGCAATGATGACGGAAAGCGGATTTCGAGTTCGCGAAGGGAAAACTGAAGATACATGGTGGATAAGAACGAAATTCATGCCAACCCTGCAACCAAGAGCTAAGGAGCTATAGTTGCAATTATGTGACGTCTCTCGACAAAGTCTCGATTGTACGTCGATGCAACGAGACCATGACATTGCATACGCGGCACATTGATTAAGGAATCATGAAAAGAGACCTTGAGATAGATACAGTAATTGCACGCCGCAAACGGGACGTCATTACCTGAGAGGAAACGCGGCATGATCTTTAATGATCATAAGGGTTGCAGCACACCGATGATCGTAAGAACTCGAATATGAACAGAGCTGCTGAACGATGCAGACTGTATGAACACAATACGTGCTTGTGTGATAAACTTTAATGAAAAGTCAGAATACTCACTTGCCCTTAGTGGAGTTTTCCTACAACGGTATCTATCACACCGCCGTCTAAACCGCTTCGTGTAAAGCTTTAGACGGAACATAACGAGTCAATTCCCGTCATGATTGAACGGATACGGGAATAAACAATCAACTAGCCCGAGATGGCCCAGGAAAACTAGAGGCAAGATCGCTCAGATATGTGATCATATCAGGACAGCCCGCAGAATACAGAAAGATTACGCCGATGAGCGGCAGAAATCGTATGAAATTGAGACAAGAAGTATGACTAAAATGAGAGCCTCTCCTAGAGAAGGCGTAGTGTGTTTTGGAAAATGAAAAGGTTGAATCCCCGGTGTAGGGATCAGAACCATTGCTCACAAGATGAAGCTCCCAGAAAAAGATCAGTAGTGATCGCGACACATTCATGTGTCTAGTCTGTAGAGGAGTCTGACTTAAGGAACAGTCGTTGTTCCCACAAATAAGATTCACGTCAATGACAAACGACAAGAATTACAATAGAAACCTGTTAAGGTTTTGGACCAAGAGTCCATGATAATATAGAAACCTGTTAAGGTTTTGGACCAAGAGTCCGTGATAATATAGAAACCTGTTAAGGTTTTGGACCAAGAGTCCGTGATAATATAGAAACCTGTTGAGGTTTTGGACCAAGAGTCCATGATAATATAGAAACCTGTTAAGGTTTTGGACCAAGAGTCCGTGATAATATAGAAACCTGTTAAGGTTTTGGACCAAGAGTCCGTGATAATATAGAAACCTGTTAAGGTTTTGGACCAAGAGTCCATGATAATATAGAAACCTGTTAAGGTTTTGGACCAAGAGTCCGTGATAATATAAAAACCTGTTGAGGTTTTGGACCAAGAGTCCGTGATAAAATAGAAACCTGTTAAGGTTTTGGACCAAGAGTCCGTGATAATATAGAAACCTGTTGAGGTTTTGGACCAAGAGTCCGTGATAATATAGAAACCTGTTGAGGTAATGGACCAAGAGTCCACAAGATACAGAAAAGTCATGATTGATGTACTTGAGTATGATAGAATTCATGACATGACCCAGAGATTTCATGGGAACATGAAGACAAATCATGAATCTAAGTGACCATATTGGTTTCACAACTCCCCTGCGACCAATGGCATCGCTTGAATTTCGGGACGAAATTCTTTTAACGGGGGAAGACTGTGACAACCGTCACTTTTCCGTACATTCCGTACACGAAATGAACAGTAATTTGCGCTTAAATGACTGTGCATGATCTGGTTTACCAGACAAATAAATTTCTGAATTCCATACAAGTGAATTCATGCATGATATATGCTACAAGAGTTACGTTATGTTAGCGTTGTGTCAAAAATATTAGTAAACTCACCGGTAAGACACATCGTGTCAACAGAACTGCAGAAAGCAGTCAGACATTAGAATTGAGGCCTAGGTGTAGGTCCGACGACAAAAGTACATTGAAACCCAAGAGTACATATAAGGGTTTAATTTTTAGACATTGCGAAAGCAAGAATAAGCACTAAAAGGCACCCGAAACGCACTTTAAGTGCAGAATTTGGTATAATTCAGCAATAATTCAGCATTTAAACATATAAATATTATGCAGAAATTTCGTTTTATCATCCAGAATATTTCCCTAAGTGTTGGGAACTGAAAGGATGCAAAAAGGTACTTAAAAGACACTCAAAAGTGTGATTTAGCACTTTAACGAACCGGTGTCTAACCGAACAATCGGATATTGCCCGGAATACCAAAATAATGCTAGAAGCATTGTTTTTATTTTTCTAAGCTAGTTAGGGTCCCCGAACACCCTAACGCACTATATATTACTTAACATACTCAAACCCCTAAATCTAATGCTTAACTTGTAACTAAATTGTGTAACTTGGAATTGAAATACAACTAGATGCCCCCTCTCCCCATGACCGATTATAGACAAGGGATCCACCTTGTGATTTCTTTTGATTAAATTAAAAGACCTTGTTCCCTTGTATTGAACACAAAAACCAATGGAAAAACCCAAGACATGGATTATAAGTAAGTCTTGTGAGTCATTTCTCATTCATAACAACACACCACATCTTCTCCTTCACCCTCCCTTAACTCACGGCCCAAGCACCCCCTCCCTACACCTTCATCTTCAATCCATTCCAATACATTCCAAGGTGATTCTAAGGTGTCTCGAGCCTATTTAGGAAGGTTGCAAGCAACGGATCTTGAAGGACCTTCTCCATTTGCTTTTATCCACCTCATTTGCACTCTTGAGCTTCCCTAGCCTTGTGCTAGTAGTAAGTGTTCTAAAACACCTTCTTGATCTTGTCTAGAGTGGTTAATAAGAGATTTGTCGGTTGAAAATCATGAACATACTAAATCACCAACTAAAAGTCTATTAAAGTGATGAATATGATGGTTAATAGATGGATAATTGTGTAAAACTTGTCAAACTTGTTTTGTGATGATTATTTTGTGTTGTTTAATGCTAGTAGTAGTTTGGATCGTCATCTAACCCGGCTAGGTTATGTTCTTAGAACATGAGCTAGTGTATGTTAAAATATGAAAAGGACTAGATGATGAACACTACTACATAATAACATGAACTTGTGTAAAAGTAATTTTTCTTGTAAAATGAAGTTCTAAACTAGTAGATCTAAAGATCTACAAGTGGTATTTTCGAAAGACCAACTGTAAGACAAAACCATGTTTTAAAACCGGATCTTTCATGAAGTAGAGGTGTTTTTGTGAACAAACAAGTGTGTGGACACTTGTGTAACAAAAGTTTTAACAAAGAAATAATTTTCGTAAAAACCGACTAGAAGTTGTGAAACTTCATATTCTTTAAAAATAAAGTTTTTAAGAAATTAAACTTATTTTTAAAAGATAACAAGACTTACTAAATGTGCTAGTAAATTACTACACATTTTTGTAAATATTCAAGTTCATGAAATGGAGAAATTAGTGATTGTTGTTGATGATTATTGTTGATAATTGTTGTTGATGATTGTTGACGATTTAAAAGAAAATAAAAACATGTTTTGAAAACATGGGAAACCTCCATTTTTAGGGAAAACTCTGTCAAAATTTTTATAAATTTTGACACTTAGAAAAATATAAGTTTTTGGGAAGCTTATTCCCTAAAAATGTATTTAAAGTATTACCAAGGTTTCCCTAATTTTTGGTGATAAGAAATGAGGATTTCTTCAAGAATAAAAATGGATATAAGTATGTATATTTTTGAGAGAAAAATATATATTATTTTATCACCAACTTTTGTGCTAAGTGTATATAGTATGTGTTATACGTGCTAGTGTATTAAGACTTAAAAATACACTAAATACTCATGAGGGGTATAAACATAAAAATACACATACAACATACAAGATACATAATTCGGGTGCAAAGTGCAAAATACAAAAAGCTTATATTTATTTTTGAGAAAATAATATAAGTAAGACATTTAGTTAAAAATACAAAATATTTTTAACACAAGAAAATATACACAAAAGAGAGTGACTGTACTTGTGCGATGCAAGTCTAGTGACTAACATTAAGAAAACGCGTATAGGTTACGACGTTAATTAAGCAAATCCGGTGAAGTTTACGACGCAGGAACGCAAAGTTGTGAGTTCATGCTCCCCCTTTTCTCTAACTGTTTTTGGTTTTATAACTCTCAGGGGTGAAATACATGTTACAAATATTATAATTTTTACAAAGGGTAAAAATACAAGAAGCACTCTTGGTGAGAACGAGAACCGAGTGCAATATGATTTGGGAATACGAGAAGCACTCGTGGTGAGTGCAATATGATGAGCTTTAAGAAAAGCCTAGAAAATACTAGATCATGTGAGCTTAAACTAAATATTGAGATGCCATTAATACTTAATTAGGGACGAGGGTTAGATCTAACGGGTACGGCCGAGCCCCACTCATGGTCCTTATGTGACCTCTTGAGTGCTTCGGTGTCCCAGTCGAGGGAAATCGACACAGTCGAGGTTAATCGACACAGTCGAGGGAAATCGACACAGTCGAGGGTAATCGACACAGTTAAAGGAGAAAATACTAATGCTCCTATGTCCTCACATGCCTTGAAGGAGAAAATACTAATGCTCCTATGTCCTCACATGCCTTGAAGGAGAAAATACTAATGCTCCTATGTCCTCACATGCCTTGAAGGAGAATATACTAATGCTCCCTATGTCCTCACGTGCCTTAATGTCCTTGTATAAACAATCATTTAAATCGTGGGGTACACAAGAAAACTTGAATGATACTTGAGTACGTGGGGTACTCAAGAAAACGGGAATTATACTTGAGTACGTGGGGTACTCAAGAAAGACTTGAATTATACATGACACACACTATGTTTTCATACAAAGTATAAAAACGTGAAATACAAAAATGCATGAACTCGCTCAACTTTATGTTGATGTTTTCCAAAATTACATGTATTTCAGGTGACAGGATAGATCTTGGGCGCAAGTGTCGTAACTAGAAGTAGACTACAAGTTTAGATGTCATCCACTTTTGTTGAATAGTAACCTTGTCAAAGGTCGTGTTTTGAAAACTTAAATAACAAGTGTTTGTAATACTCAAATTTTCATGAATGGATGAACATCGTTTTGATCATGTAGTTGTTTATTACGATTGAATGCAATGATAACAAACTAGTCACACATCATACGCTTCCGCAAAAGACAGGGTGTGACAGTTTGGTATCAGAGCTTCGATTGTAGTGAACTAGGATTCTTTCTCGAGTCTAGACTACAATCACTAGAGTTCTCTCACGAAAACATTTTACAAAAAGGTTTTCATTGCATTCACGAAAGCGCCAAGATCCACAAGTCAGACACTTTTCAAAAAGTGACAAGGCAAGGACATTAGTGAGGAATACCTTTAAAATAAGGTGCCAACCAATGCATAGTCTACATAAGTTAGACTTGCAAAAAACAAAATGACCCCCAAAAAAAAAAACGAGAGTTATACGTGATATAATGCATTAAATTGCTTGATTATGCTAAGTAGCATATATGTTATTGATATACATACAAATAAGTGTACGGAATGATTATTGACGTGAATAAGATACTTTCGACTCCGACTCCTATTACTATACGTGACTCGCACGATGAAGCTACCGACCTCGCGTCCTTTGCAAAGCTCATGGCTGGGAGTGATTACCTAACAAGATGCTGAGCTTGCTTCCGTAGGAGGTGGCAGCTCTTCCCGCTCGATCGTGAAGATGCCTAACTACGGTGATGATGACGAGGCAGAGGCGGCAACCTTGAACGAATTCTCAATCAACGGGACGAGATCCCTGCGGCTTATGTGAAGCGAGATTGACGACATACTTGACCAGAAAAGGAAGATGAAGTATTCATCTCGAAGGTGCCCCTCCAACTACTAGGAATTCTCTCTATTCCTATTCCATCTAATCATCGTGCCTATACGCGCGTAACGATAACGAATGTTAGCGCGTGGACCATCGCAAAGGTCCTTTCCATGACAGAGGTATAAGGACAGTAGTGTTCCCTCTTTGATTGATCATCTGCTTGGACGAGAGAAAATTGGGGTAACTGTGCAAGACAATTTATTATTACGGGGGCCCACGTAATAAGGACTTGTAGTGCACAGAAATCCTGGTGGACTCTGTGGGTCAAGCTAGTGAAAACCACACAAAATTAATCTATAGGTGTCCTCACCTTCATCTGGTAGAACAACACATAGATCAGTGCTTTAGCACGTTAGAAAGTAGGAAGCCTGTCTTAGCCTACTTCGTGACTGACACATCTACCTGCATACGAGACGTCTGAGGAAACGAGGTTTTAGCAAGAGAGGTGAAAAGACATTCAAGAAGAATCAGTGACGACACACTCTCTACCACCTCGACACGGACAACCCCATCTAAGGGAAAGTATACGCACCAGTAAAGCCAAAGACCTAAGAAAAACAATGAAGCAGGAAATAACTGAAATTTGAATGACCAAGGCGATGTAGCCTCGAGTTCATTCCAAACAATAAGCCAAGATGGCAAGCCTATGTGAAGGCTCAATAACTGTTTCCTCACTCATACACTGATTTTATATACGTGTGAAATTGGGTGATTACATAATGGCTTATGGTGCTATGTATCTCATAGACAATTGGAATGTTGTCTAACCTACTTCATACCATTTTGGCAGAAGAGAATGCCGCCCAGGCGAGACACAAACACCAGTACGCTGCCAAGAACAGAAGCCGAGCTGCAAGAACGCATCTCACAGGCAATTGCGCGACATGAAGCCCTCCGCTCTAAGCACAGCGATGGCACTACTGAAAATAACCCTCCAACTAGCTGCACCTTTAAGCAGTTCCTGGACTGCAAACCATTAAATTTTGATGGCACAGGAGGTGCCGTTGCATTTGTTCGTTGGGCAGAAAAGACTGACTCCATTCTAAGAATGAGTAACTGTTCGCCCTGACAGAGTGTTACTTATATCTCAGGGTTATTTGTAGATGGCGCACTCTCCTGGTGGAACCTTCAGGTTCAAACCCTTGGTGCGGATGCTGCTTATGCACTAAGCTGGGACGAGCTCAAGGAAATGATGGAAAAGAAATACTGTTCTAGAGCTGAAATCCAGAAGCTTGAGGTGGAGTTCTGGAACTTGAAAATGGACGGACCGAAGATTCATGAATATGTCCAACGATTTCACGACTTGTCTAGGGTCGTCCCCTACTTAGTCAAACCGGAATTTAAAAGGGTTGAACGATTCATTTGGGGACTTGCACCTCAAATCAGGAGCATGGTTACTACCTCAAAGCCCTCAACCATTGCAGAGGCTATCGATATGAGTGTCACACTTACTGAAGAAGCTCTACGTGCGAGAAAATTTTCGGAATCTGAGGATAACAAGAAAGAGACTCATGTGGAGTCGTCAAGCAACAAGAAGAGGAAGTCCTCAAACCTAAAGATGAACACCCAAGCCAACTATGGAAGCTCTAAAGCAAACAAAAGAAAGAAAGTACAACCGCCGCATGACAGGAAAACTGATGGAGCCACTTATAAGGCCAGTGGTAAAATATACTCGGGGACTAAGCCGAGATGCGGGGAATGCACTTTTCACCATGAAGGTCGATGTCCAAGGCCTACGTGCGGAAAGTGTGGAAAAGAAGGGCACAGCAAGGATGCCTATTGGGCGAAGGACCCAGATGGAAGAAATAAGAGAATACCAGGTTGCTACAAATGTGGTGAAGCAGGGCACTTTAGGAAAGATTGCCCTAGGAAGAAACAAGCAAGGAAGGGTTTTCACGATCGAAACTCGTGAAGCACGCCAGGATCCAGATGCGGTTACGGGTACGTTCCCTATTAACCAACCTAATGCATCTACTTCTAATTAATACTGGCATCAACTTTGACCTTACATGCTTAGAACTTAAGAAACTGCTTGGCCTAGTTTCAAGTAAAATAGACGTCCCGTATTCTTTAGATATGGGCATATAGAAGGCTAGTTTAAACAGTCGAAGCAAGTAAGGATTGTACTTAGGGACTCAGAAGGCCGGAACCTTCTGTTACCATTGACTCGCGAAGTCATAAAATGATAGTCAGTATGGATCAGAAATCGAAGTACAGCTGAAGTCGTTCGACATGAGAAAATCAGACGCAACCCTCTTGCGGATGATGAAACCCAACTTTCCTGCAATAGGTGTAAGGATGCTAGACCCCACAAGGCGGCAGATCTACGACATCCCTCATTGGTCGAAGGGGCATGGAAACGCCTCCGAGTAGACTGCAGAGACTGAGAACATCCCTGCGACGGAAGGAGTCCCAGTAGCCTTTTCGGAAGACTTGCTAGGAACGCCTCTCCGTAGCGGCGAGAGGAGTTCAGGATAGATCACGTGCCAGGAACAGCACCAGTAATGAATGACGCCATACCGACTAGCTCCACCAGCGAAGCATGAACCGCTGATATAACTACAAGAGCTGCTAGACAGAGGAAATTAAGGACATAACATCCTTAGTTAAGGAGACAAGGAGAAAGTTGGTAGTCTCCACTTTACATAAACTTCAGAAAATTTAGAATCAGAATCCTTTGCCAAGGATCAACTTGAGGACAGGAAGTCCTCCACTGTGAATACAAATGGAAATATCCCTAAAACGACCTATAGTACTTGCTTCGAGCATTACAAGATCCTTGTCGTATCATTTGGCTTGACACATGCATCGACAATATATTCATGGACTTCGTGAATCGAACGTGTGGGCCATACCTGGATAAGTTATATACTTATTGACTACATTCTTATATGGCCAACGACCAAGGAAGGTCGTGAGCAACAGCTGCAATTTACCTTGCAACTCTTAGAGAAAGCACGGTTATGTGCAATGATGACGGAAAGCGGATTTCGAGTTCGCGAAGGGAAAACTGAAGATACATGGTGGATAAGAACGAAATTCATGCCAACCCTGCAACCAAGAGCTAAGGAGCTATAGTTGCAATTATGTGACGTCTCTCGACAAAGTCTCGATTGTACGTCGATGCAACGAGACCATGACATTGCATACGCGGCACATTGATTAAGGAATCATGAAAAGAGACCTTGAGATAGATACAGTAATTGCATGCCGCAAACGGGACGTCATTACCTGAGAGGAAACGCGGCATGATCTTTAATGATCATAAGGGTTGCAGCACACCGATGATCGTAAGAACTCGAATATGAACTGAGCTGCTGAACGATGCAGACTGTATGAACACAATACGTGCTTGTGTGATAAACTTTAATGAAAAGTCAGAATACTCACTTGCCCTTAGTGGAGTTTTCCTACAACGGTATCTATCACACCGCCGTCTAAACCGCTTCGTGTAAAGCTTTAGACGGAACATAACGAGTCAATTCCCGTCATGATTGAACGGATACGGGAATAAACAATCAACTAGCCCGAGATGGCCTAGGAAAACTAGAGGCAAGATCACTCAGATATGTGATCATATCAGGACAGCCCGCAGAATACAGAAAGATTACGCCAATGAGCGGCAGAAATCGTATGAAATTGAGACAAGAAGTATGACTAAAATGAGAGCCTCGCCTAGAGAAGGCGTAGTGTGTTTTGGAAAACGAAAAGGTTGAATCCCCGGTGTAGGGATCAGAACCATTGCTCACAAGATGAAGCTCCCAGAAAAAGATCAGTAGTGATCGCGACACATTCATGTGTCTAGTCTGTAGAGGAGTCTGACTTAAGGAACAGTCGTTGTTCCCACAAATAAGATTCACGTCAATGACAAACGACAAGAATTACAATAGAAACCTGTTAAGGTTTTGGACCAAGAGTCCGTGATAATATAGAATCCTGTTAAGGTTTTGGACCAAGAATCCGTGATAATATAGAAACCTGTTAAGGTTTTGGACCAAGAGTCAGTGATAATATAGAAACCTGTTGAGGTTTTGGACCAAGAGTCCGTGATAATATAGAAACCTGTTAAGGTTTTGGACCAAGAGTCCGTGATAATATAGAAACCTGTTAAGGTTTTGGACCAAGAGTCCGTGATAATATAGAAACCTGTTAAGGTTTTGGACCAAGAGTCCGTGATAATATAGAAACCTGTTGAGGTTTTGGATCAAGAGTCCGTGATAATATAGAAACCTGTTGAGGTTTTGGACCAAGAGTCCGTGATAATATAGAAACCTGTTGAGGTAATGGACCAAGAGTCCACAAGATACAGAAAAGTCATGATTGATCTACTTGAGTATGATAGAATTCATGACATGACCCAGAGATTTCATGGGAACATGAAGACAAATCATGAATCTAAGTGACCATATTGGTTTCACAACTCCCCTGCGACCAATGGCATCGCTTGAATTTCGGGAGGAAATTCTTTTAACGGGGGAAGACTGTGACAACCGTCACTTTTCCGTACATTCCGTACACGAAATGAACAGTAATTTGCGCTTAAATGACTGTGCATGATCTGGTTTACCAGACAAATAAATTTATGAATTCCATACAAGTGAATTCATGCATGATATATGCTACAAGAGTTACGTTATGTTAGCGTTGCGTAAAAAATATTAGTAAACTCACCGGTAAGACACATCGTGTCAACAGAACTGCAGAAAGCAGTCAGACATTAGAATTGAGGCCTAGGTGTAGGTCCGACGACAAAAGTACATTGAAACCCAAGAGTACATATAAGGGTTTAATTTTTAGACATTGCGAAAGCAAGAATAAGCACTAAAAAGCACCCGAAACGCACTTTAAGTGCAGAATTTGGTATAATTCAGCAATAATTCAGCATTTAAACATATAAATATTATGCAGAAATTTCGTTTTATCATCCAGAATATTTCCCTAAGTGTTGGGAACTGAAAGGATGCAAAAAGGTACTTAAAAGACACTCAAAAGTGTGATTTAGCACTTTAACGAACCGGTGTCTAACCGAACAACCGGATATTGCCCGGAATACCAAAATAATGCTAGAAGCATTGTTTTTATTTTTCTAAGCTAGTTAGGGTCCCCGAACACCCTAACGCACTATATATTACTTAACATACTCAAACCCCTAAATCTAATGCTTAACTTGTAACTAAATTGTGTAACTTGGAATTGAAATACAACTAGATGCCCCCTCTCCCCATGACCGATTATAGACAAGGGATCCACCTTGTGATTTCTTTTGATTAAATTAAAAGACCTTGTTCCCTTGTATTGAACACAAAAACCAATGGAAAAACCCAAGACATGGATTATAAGTAAATCTTGTGAGTCATTTCTCATTCATAACAACACACCACATCTTCTCCTTCACCCTCCCTTAACTCACGGCCCAAGCACCCCCTCCCTACACCTTCATCTTCAATCCATTCCAATACATTGCAAGGTGATTCTAAGGTGTCTCGAGCCTATTTAGGAAGGTTGCAAGCAACGGATCTTGAAGGACCTTCTCCATTTGCTTTTATCCACCTCATTTGCACTCTTGAACTTCCCTAGCCTTGTGCTAGTAGTAAGTGTTCTAAAACACCTTCTTGATCTTGTCTAGAGTGGTTAATAAGAGATTTGTCGGTTGAAAATCATGAACATACTAAATCACCAACTAAAAGTCTATTAAAGTGATGAATATGATGGTTAATAGATGGATAATTGTGTAAAACTTGTCAAACTTGTTTTGTGATGATTATTTTGTGTTGTTTAATGCTAGTAGTAGTTCGGATCGTCATCTAACCCGGCTAGGTTGTGTTCTTAGAACATGAGCTAGTGTATGTTAAAATATGAAAAGGACTAGATGATGAACACTACTACATAATAACATGAACTTGTGTAAAAGTAATTTTTCTTGTAAAATGAAGTTCTAAACTAGTAGATCTAAAGATCTACAAGTGGTATTTTCGAAAGACCAACTGTAAGACAAAACCATGTTTTAAAACCGGATCTTTCATGAAGTAGAGGTGTTTTTGTGAACAAACAAGTGTGTGGACACTTGTGTAACAAAAGTTTTAACAAAGAAATAATTTTCGTAAAAACCGACTAGAAGTTGTGAAACTTCATATTCTTTAAAAATAAAGTTTTTAAGAAATTAAACTTATTTTTAAAAGATAACAAGACTTACTAAATGTGCTAGTAAATTACTACACATTTTTGTAAATATTCAAGTTCATGAAATGGAGAAATTAGTGATTGTTGTTGATGATTATTGTTGATAATTGTTGTTGATGATTGTTGACGATTTAAAAGAAAATAAACACATGTTTTGAAAACATGGGAAACCTCCATTTTTAGGGAAAACTCTGTCAAAATTTTTATAAATTTTGACACTTAGAAAAATATAAGTTTTTGGGAAGCTTATTCCCTAAAAATGTATTTAAAGTATTACCAAGGTTTCCCTAATTTTTGGTGATAAGAAATGAGGATTTCTTCAAGAATAAAAATGGATATAAGTATGTATATTTTTGAGAGAAAAATATATATTATTTTATCACCAACTTTTGTGCTAAGTGTATATAGTATGTGTTATACGTGCTAGTGTATTAAGACTTAAAAATACACTAAATACTCATGAGGGGTATAAACATAAAAATACACATACAACATACAAGATACATAATTCGGGTGCGAAGTGCAAAATACAAAAAGCTTATATTTATTTTTGAGAAAATAATATAAGTAAGACATTTAGTTAAAAATACAAAATATTTTTAACACAAGAAAATATACACAAAAGAGAGTGACTGTACTTGTGCGATGCAAGTCTAGTGACTAACATTAAGAAAACGCGTATAGGTTACGACGTTAATTAAGCAAATCCGGTGAAGTTTACGACACAGGAACGCAAAGTTGTGAGTTCATGCTCCCCCTTTTCTCTAACTGTTTTTGGTTTTATAACTCTCGGGGGTGAAATACATGTTACAAATATTATAATTTTTACAAAGGGTAAAAATACAAGAAGCACTCTTGGTGAGAACGAGAACCGAGTGCAATATGATTTGGGAATACGAGAAGCACTCGTGGTGAGTGCAATATGATGAGCTTTAAGAAAAGCCTAGAAAATGCTAGATCATGTGAGCTTAAACTAAATATTGAGATGCCATTAATACTTAATTAGGGACGAGGGTTAGATCTAACGGGTACGGCCGAGCCCCACTCATGGTCCTTATGTGACCTCTTGAGTGCTTCGGTGTCCCAGTCGAGGGAAATCGACACAGTCGAGGTTAATCGACACAGTCAAGGGAAATCGACACAGTCAAGGGAAATTGACACAGTCGAGGTTAATCGACACAGTCGAGGGTAATCGACACAGTTAAAGGAGAAAATACTAATGCTCCTATGTCCTCACATGCCTTGAAGGAGAAAATACTAATGCTCCTATGTCCTCACATGCCTTGAAGGAGAAAATACTAATGCTCCTATGTCCTCACATGCCTTGAAGGAGAATATACTAATGCTCCCTATGTCCTCACGTGCCTTAATGTCCTTGTATAAACAATCATTTAAAACGTGGGGTACACAAGAAAACTTGAATGATACTTGAGTACGTGGGGTACTCAAGAAAACGGGAATTATACTTGAGTACGTGGGGTACTCAAGAAAGACTTGAATTATACATGACACACACTATATTTTCATACAAAGTATAAAAACGTGAAATACAAAAATGCACGAACTCGCTCAACTTTATGTTGATGTTTTCCAAAATTACATGTATTTAAGGTGACAGGATGGATCTTGGGCGCAAGTGTCGTAACTAGAAGTAGACTACAAGTTTAGATGTCATCCACTTTTGTTGAATAGTAACCTTGTCAAAGGTCGTGTTTTGAAAACTTAAATAACAAGTGTTTGTAATACTCAAATTTTCATGAATGGATGAACATCGTTTTGATCATGTAGTTGTTTATTACGATTGAATGCAATGATAACAAACTAGTCACACATCATACGCTTCCGCAAAAGACAGGGTGTGACAAAAGTATAGGGAACATGTAACATGCTCAAAAATATCTCGGATGTCGGTTCGTTTGGTCGTACGGTTGCATTGTTCGGTTAATTACGACAAAACACGAACGAATGCGAAAAACGATCCAAATTACGCAACGAATGGAAATTTTATCATGCCAATCACTAAAATAAAATATTTTAATGATTAAATAAAGTTTTGGATGTCCGGATGTATTCAGAACGTAAGATATGCGCGAAAATGCAAACTTATGCACTTTTTGACGCTTTTAGTCCCTTAATGACCAAAACGTTTATTTTAGCACACCGAACCCCTCAAAGCCTATTTCTAAGCTATGTAAAGGATATTTAGGGTATGTTTAACTTATGATCATGTTCTGGATTGTCCGTTACAGTACGAATCGATTTTGCCATACCAAAGCCTTCAAAACTTATTTCTAAGTTATGTAAAGCTTATTTAAGGTATGTTAAGCATATGTTGATGTTCCGGAGTGTTTTTCACGTTAATCTAATTACGTTTACGAACCAGTTTGCGTATAACTCTCCAGAAAGCGATATAGAGTTTGAAATTGAACGAAAATCAAAACATGAAAAATGTCAAACATAAACAAACAAACATTGGGATCAAATAACATTGTTTTATTGATAACTGAACTGTTTACAATGATTACAAATCACAGATATCACAGTCTCCCCTACTTGTGGAAATTTCGTCCCGAAATTTTTTTAGAGGAAACTCGTGAGAAAAGATGTGGATATTTCGCCTTCATTTGATCTTCACATTCCCAGGTAAATTCTGGTCCACGTTTAGATTCCTAGCGAACTTTGACCAATGGAATGCGCTTGCGCTTAAGCCACTTGACTTCACGTTCCATGATTTCCACTGGTTTCTTAACAAAATGCATCGTGTTATCCACACGAATTTCATCAAGCGGTATGTGGAGGTTCTCATCAGCCAAACACTTCTTGAGATTGGACACGTGGAAGGTTGGATGAACGTTTCCAAGTTCAGGAGGTAACTCAAGTCTGTAGGCTACCTTACCGATTCTTTCAACGATCTTGAATGGTCTAACGTATCTAGGTGCAAGTTTTCCTGTCTTTCCAAATCTGATCACACCTTTCCAAGGTGAGACCTTAAGTAATACACAATCACCGACTTGAAATTCCAAGGGCTTGCGTCTTTGGTCCGCGTAACTCTTTTGACGGCTTCGAGTTGTCTGAAGGTTATCAAAAACTTTCTTAACCTTATCTGTTGTCTCTAGAATGAGGTCAGGTCCAGTTAGCTGAGCCTCACCGATCTCATTCCAGCAGACTGGTGAACGACATTTTCGACCATTGAGAGCCTCGAAAGGAGCCATGTTGATGCTGGAGTGATAACTATTGTTGTAGGAGAATTCAATCAATGGAAGATACGAATCCCAACTACCACCAAAATCGATCACACAAGCTCTAAGCATATCCTCCAAAGTCTGGGTTGTTCTTTCAGTTTGGCCATCTGATTGTGGATGATAAGCTATGCTCAGATTAAGTTGGGTCCCCATAGCAGATTGCATGGTTCTCCAAAAGAGAGACGAGAATCGAGCATCTCTGTCAGAAATAATGCTCAAAGGAACACCATGTCTAGACACAATTTCATCCACATAGATTTTAGCAAGCTTGTCAGCAGATAGATCCTCATGGATCGGCAAGAAATATGCTGACTTTGTAAGACGATCAACAACTACCCAGATGGCATCATGACCTCTCTTAGTGCGCGAAAGTTTGGTAATAAGATCCATAGCGATGTTTTCCCATTTCCAAACTAGAATCTCTGGTTACTCCAATAAACCAGAAGGATGTTGATGTTCAGCCTTAACCTTAAGACAAGTAAGGCATTTTGAAACGCATAAGGCAATGTGTTTCTTCATACCAGGCCACCAATACTGAGTACGAAGATCCTTATACATTTTGTCAGCACCAGGATGAATAGAAGAACGAGACTTATGAGCTTCATCAATAAGCAAGGTGCGAAGATCGTCTTGACTTGGGACCCACAAACGGTCCATGAAATAATACGATCCATTGTCCTTTAATTCAAGATCAGGCTTAATGTGATAGGGTAATTCTTTACCCATCAAACCTTGTGAAACACAAGCATGTTGAGCCTGAGAAATGCGGGTTTGGATATCAGATCGAGCTTGAATATCAGATTGAATATGAACACAATGAAGCTTGACACGTTCTTTATGACTTAAAGCGTCAGCCACGACATTCGCCTTACCAGGATGGTAGCGAATTTCGCAATCATAGTAGTCATTTAGAAGCTCAACCCATCGTCGTTGCCTCATGTTGAGTTCTTTTGGATTAAAGATATGCTGAAGACTTTTGTGGTCAGTGAAAACCACATATTTTGTACCGTACAAATAGTGTCTCCAGATTTTGAGAGCGAACACAACTGCACCTAACTCAAGATCATGAGTGGTGTAGTTCTTCTCACGAATCTTCAACTGCCTTGATGCATATGCTATGACTTTGTTCCTTTGTATGAGAACACAACCAAGTCCCAAGTTTGATGCATCACAATACACGACAAAATCATCATTTCCCTCAGGCAAAGATAGAATAGGTGGATCACAAAGCTTCTGCTTCAAGGTCTGAAATGCTTCTTCTTGTTTAGAACCCCATTCAAAGGGTTTGTTCTTCTGAGTTAGAGCAGTTAGAGGAACAGCAATCTTTGAGAAGTTTTCAATGAAGCGGCGGTAATAACCCGCGAGACCAAGGAATGAATGAAATTCGGTAGGTGTAGTAGGTGTATCCCAATCCTTAATCACGCTGATCTTGGAGGGATCTACATGGATACCTTGTTTGTTGACGATATGTCCTAAAAATTGAACCTCCTTAAGCCAAAATTCACATTTAGAGAATTTGGCAAAAAGTTGCTCTTTCTTTAGGAGTTCCAGAGTAAGACGAAGATGTTGCTCGTGATCAGCTTGCGTCTTAGAGTAAATCAAGAGTCATCAATAAAAACAATGATGAACTTGTCCAAATAAGGCTTGTAGACCCTATTCCTCAAGTCCATAAAAACAGCAGGAGCATTAGTCAAACCGAATGGCATAACTATGAACTCATAATGCCCATAACGAGTGCGGAATGCAGTCTTGGGAATATCTTCTTCATGCACACAAAGTTGATGATACCCAGAACACAGATCAATCTTTGAAAAGTAAGAAGTGCCCTGTAACTGGTCAAAGAGATCATCAATGCGAGGTAGGGGATATCGATTCTTGATGGTAAGCTTGTAAAGCTCATGATAATCGATACACATTCTGAAAGATCCATCCTTCTTCTTAACAAAAAGAATGGGAGCACCCCAAGGTGAAAAGCTAGGACAGATAAAACCTTTCTCAGAAAGCTCCTGAAGCTGCTTAGACAACTCTTGCATCTCAGACGGTGCAAGACGATACGGAGACCTGGCAATAGGATTTGCACCAGGTACAAGATCAATACGGAACTCGACTTGGCGCGCTGGGGGTAAACCAGGTAACTCTCCAAGAAACACTTCTGGATAATCCCGAACAACAGGGATATCTTTAATCGCCTTACCTTTGCTTTTATCTGCTACAACATGTGCCAGAAAGGCCACATAATTCTTTCGCATATACTTCCGAGCCTGAGTACAAGACATGAGCTTGAGACTACTAGTAGGTTTCTCACCACGAACCTGTAGGATCTCACCTGTCGAGAGCGGAACACGAACAATCTTCTCGAAACAAACTACCTCTGCGTGACGCTTGGCTAACCAATCCATACCTACTATAACGTCGAAACTCCCAAGTTGCATTGGCGTGAGGTCGATAGGAAAAAGATGGTTGTTAAGGTTCAATTGGCAGTTACAAAGAACAGAATCAAGAATAATGGGCTCACCGCTAGCAACTTCTACTGTCAAAGGCTTTCCTAGTTTGGTTCTAGACATGCGAAGCAAAGGCTCAAAAGACAATGACACAAAACTCTTATCGGCACCAGAATCAAAAAGTATTGAAGCAGACTGATTGTTAACAAAGAACGTACCGTTCACCACCTCGTTGTCTGCTTGTGCCTCATTAGCATTTATGTTAAAAACTCGACCTCGAGCCGGAGCCTGATTCAGAATTGCATTGACCAGCCTTGGACACTGGTTTCGGTAATGGGTTAGATCCCTACAGTTATAGCAAGAACCAGGTGGGTAGTGAGGTCGTGCAGCTTGAGCATGTTGTTGAACAGGAGGCTGAGCAGCTTGCTGAGCGAGGTTGCGAGCTGCTTGATTCTGGTTTGCAGGAAGACGACATGTAGCAGCAAGATGACCAGATCTTCCACAATTGGTACAATAACGACACTGGGTGTGCGGCTGATGATGACCGTTACACCTGTTGCACAGAGGTGCATTGCCAAGGTATGGTTTCTTGGCAAGTGGTTGCGCAGGCTGATTTGGAGCAGCTTGATTGGCCTGTGCGGTAACGACGAAGTTTTGGGAAGCCTTTCGCTTCCTAGACCCCTTCGAGGAACCAGAATCCTTGCCCTTCTTGTTCTTACCCTTCTTGCTTTCACTCTTGTCAGACGCCTGTTTCTTACCCTTGTCACCCTTCCTGTGAAGCTTACCCTTTCGGACCTGCGACTTAGTCGATGTCGCAGCTAGCTCGATTGCCTGACGAACTGTGGTAGGGTTACTACCAGTGGCGATGTGTTGCACGGAGTCAGGTAAGCCATCAATATACCTCTCGATAGCTTTCTCGAGTGGGGTGACCATTGTAGGGAAAAGTAAGCTCAACTCTTCATACCTGTCAGTGTAAGCCCGGTACTCACCACTATCCTGCTTTAAGTCAACAAACTTCCTTTGTAAAGCTCTCCATTCAGGACGAGGACAAAATTCCCTCATCATAAGAGCCCTAAGCTCAGCCCAAGTTTGTGCTAAAGCAACCTCAGCACCACGGTCTCTCATAACTCCATTCCACCAAGTAAGAGCCCACTTCTGAAACACACTTGAAGCAAACTCAACTTTCCTATTATCAGGACACTGAACATGACGAAACATACTCTCAATGCTCTCGAACCACTGTAGGACCCCAGTTGCTCCTTCAGAACCACTGAACTTGAGTGGTTTAGCCGAATTGAAACTCTTGAAATTGCATGGAGCATTTTGGTTATTGTTGGCTTGGTTCACTTGAGCAATAATGTCTGGGAGTACGACAGCTATATGCTGCGCCATGATATCTGCCATTTCGGTATAAGATAGCGAATTTTCGCGTCGAGGAGGCATTCTAAAAGAGGAAACATGAGAGGAAACGAGTGAGATGATTAGATAAAAAGAATGAGATGAAACAAAAAATCAACAAAAGCAAAGATGGTGGTCATTTGTTTGTTACCACAAAGCAACCAAATGACACACAGTGACTAATCAAAGTAAATGGGTCAAAAATAATGTATCGCGAAGACATGCTCGCCTATAAGTGAACACTCACCCCAAGAGTTCCCAGGTAAGAGTGACTGGTCCGATTATGTGGATTTGTACGAACACTCTAGCCTTAGACAGAAAACCCAGGGTACAGGCATTCACCCTTCCAGTTTGCACGTGTTCACACTATTTGGAACCCAAAACTTTGATGAGATTTTGAAAACTTGGAAGGCACAAGGCCAAAAGAATCATTCAAAAGCGGATGATAAATTTTCAAAATCATTTTGAAAAATTGAAGGGTTCAAAATCTTATAACAAATCATTTAAAAATAGAAGATTGATTTTCAAAAATCGTTTCGGAAAATTGGGTTCTTGTTTTGGCAATCACCTAAGGATAGGTGAAGTGCATGTTTTAAGATCTAAACACAAGGTAACTTGTGTTGGGGTCCTAGAAAGGTTATAGTCTAGGTGAAAGCATTACTAATAACCTAATTCCCTATAACCATTGGCTCTGATACCAACTCTTCTGTCACACCCCGGCCAGGTAAAACATCAAATCATGGCGGAAACGTCAGGGAGTGTTGTAACAGAATTATTGTTTCACAACCATGGTAATTAAAGTTATGTTTTATTTATAAACAAAAGGGGGTTACATTGTCTTAACACAACTGAAACAAAGAGTACATCACATAATTAAACTAATCTTGCTTCTTTTATGTCACTAAGGCCCGAGTCCACCCTAGTGTATCTTGAACAACCTACGCATCAGCTCCTGAAACACATGTGAAAATAGGTACGTCAGCATAAAAATGCCTGTGAGATACATAGGTTTTATTAAAATACGATTCATGACTTAAATTTAAAGAAATGTTTAACAAAAGATGGTCATGAATCTTGTTTTAAGTATTTTCTTTCATAAAACGTTTGAAAAGAGATAATAAGATTAAATGATATATATATATAAAAAGAATAATGTATGGTTAAATGAATAACCAAGTAAAAATGAGTTTGTATAAATTAAGTTATTTGTAAAACAATGTTTAAGTGAAAATATGTTGTAAATGTAATATGTATAAATTGAAATGGTTTAAATAACTCTACGAAATGTAATACCATAAAAGCACTTATATATAGGAAGTACCAGCGGCGTATCCACCATGCTTTTATCATATTACATGTCGCCTCGTTATGTAAATCACTTACCCAAACAAACCACCAAAATGTAATGCTCAAACCAATTGTCAAATGTTTATGTGTAAGCCAAGTCCATTTTCAAATGTAAATCATGTAATGTGTAAACACATGTCATGTATGGTAAGTAAAAAGTAACTACTTAAACCACATGTAAAAAGTGCACAAAACAAAGTATTTGAATAAGTCAAAGTTATATTTTGTAAAATAAATACATGCTTTACTAATACAAACACTTATGCGGTATGTTAAACGTATACATTCAAGCCTTGAGACTGTAGGATAACCTTAGAGTAAAGGTTAACAAAATGTTTTCGGATTCAGTCATTCCTTACATCCAAACAAACCCAGGATATCAGGAATGGGAGTTGTCAAGTCCTATGGTACCACTACTTACTACCGAGCGGCGTAGCTAATCTTAATGAACGTATTTTAGTTCGTTAAGCAAACCAAATGTCATACCAAATGTAAGCATGTTTTATGAAAGCAATGTACCTAGTATGCTAAGTAAACATACAATGTAGAAATGTAAAACAATGTGTTCACATGCTGAGTAAACATATGTAACAGAAAAAAAGCAATGTAAAACAATGTGCTAGTATGCTAAGTAAACATGCATAGCAAAAGAAATGCAATGTAAAACAATGTGCTAGTATGCTAAGTAAACATACATAGCAAAACATAATGAAATCATGTACTATAAGTGTACTAATGAACATAGCAGGCATATGATGTAAACCATGGAAAGCACGAAAGTAACAAGTAGGCACATGTGTTTCACCCCAAAACAGTTGAAAACAGTAAAAGAGGGGACTATGTACTCACTTGAGATTGCTCAATAGTCTTTGGATAACCACCAAGCAATGCTAGAAAGATCACGGAATCAAACGGCACCTAATATAGGTAACTATGTTAATAAATGGACCTAAATCGGAGGATCAGATAGAATGATGGTTCGTAAACCAAATAAGTATGGGAACTCATGTAATATGGTTTAACAAAGCCTACATTCTAAAACGGAACCTATCCTAAGTGCTTACGGCCCATTTCGACCCGTTTAGGTAGCTTATGCTACTTTAACGTGTCGTTTGCGTAAAATGCATTCGGATCGCCTAACTAGTCCTATGATAAGTAAAATATGCCTTAATATGTCTAATAATGTTTCCAAATCAGTTTAGATGTCAAAAATTATGTTACATATGCTTAAAATGAATTTTGGCGTAAAAAGGGCATTTTTGTTATTTACCTAAGGCATACAAACTACCTATCAACTAACTAAACGACGTGACCATAAGGTATAACTTCGGAAGGTTATTCCCTATTCAACTATGGTCACCTAATGTGTTTGGTCGGATCCTAATGATCGACCAAACGGGTTGGGTTCAAAAGTATAAGCGGTTGTTTAGACCGCTTACCTTTACGACCCTATATAAGCACTAAACCTAAAGTGACGAGCTAAACATGTTAAAACATTCTTAACAAGGTTTGAAAACAGGTTTGGTATCAAAACAAATGGTTTTGATACCTAAAAGTAGTTTGGTTACAAAATACGCAAGAATACGCATTTTGGCCGAAACTACGACTCGCCACTATGCCTAGATAACGTGGTAATCAATAGGTATAGTCATAAGAGACTAAAACCATCGTGATTAGGCTCACGTTATGAAGTTCAAATGAACTTCGTGTTGACCATAAAATTTTCAATGCAGAAAGTTAAACAAAGTATGACTTTCACGCTAAAACGCGTAAAAGAACGAAAGAGGACTTACAACAGGTCCATGCTATGGAGTTTTGATCCGATTACTCTCAGGTATGAAGTGTATAACTTCAACTTAGAGAGCCAAATCAGATCAAAGTGTGAGTTTTGAAGCAAGAGCGTAGGAGTATTTATAGGAAAACCAAGACCGTTAGGATCGTTCATCGAAAACCGAGCTTCGATCTAGACCTTACATGTGTGCCCATGGTTTTAGAATACCATGGGTACCCCAAAACAAGCCCCAAGTTTCATTAAAACCATGTGCAAATGAGGGGAACATCTGGAACAAGCTGGAAATCAGATTTTCAACTTTGGTCCCTTCCTAAGATAACTATGGCAGATTGTCAATTTTGGTCCCTGAATGTGCAAAACATGGTTTTTGATGCATTTTTAACACGTTTAAGCCCCGTTAATCCTATTTCAAGGCTCTAAAATGAAGTTAAAGTATAGAGAACATGAAACATGCTCAAAAATATCGAGGATGTTGGTTTGTTTGGTCGTACGGTTGCGTTGTTCGGTTAATTACGACGAAACACGAACGAATGCGAAAAACGATCCAAATTACGCGACGAATGGAAATTTTTATCATTCCAATCACTAAAATAAAATATTTTAATGATTACATAAAGTTTTGGATTACCGAATATATTCAGAACGTAAGATATGCGTGAAAATGCAAACTTATGCACTTTTTGACGCTTTTAGTCCCTAAATGACCAAAAAGTTTATTTTAGCACACCGAACCCCTGAAAGCCTATTTCTAAGCTATGTAAAGGATATTTAGGGTATATTTAACTTAAGGTCATGTTTTAGATTGTCCGTAACAGTACGAATCGGCATACTTTCGTAGTTTGTCGAATTTAGTCCCTGTAAGCGAATAAACTTGAGTTTGCCATACTAAAGCCTTCAAAACTTATTTCTAAGTTATGTAAAGGTTATTTAAGGTATGTTAAGAATATGTTGATGTTCCAGAGTGTTTTTCACGTTACACTACTTACGTTTACGCACCGGTTTGCGTATAACTCTCAAGAAAGCGATATAGAGTTTGAAATTGAACAAAAATCAAAACATGAAAAATGTCAAACATAAACAAAAAAATATTGGGATCAAATAACATTTTTTTTATTAATAACTGAACTGTTTACAATGATTACAAATCAAAGATGTCACAGTCTCCCCTACTTGTGGAAATTTCGTCCCGAAATTTGTTTAGAGGAAACTCGTGAGAAAAGATGTGGATATTTCGCCTTCATTTGATCTTCACGTTCCCAGGTAAATTCTGGTCCACGTTTAGATTCCCAGCGAACTTTGACCAATGGAATGCGCTTGCGCTTAAGCCACTTGACTTCACATTCCATGATTTCCACTGGTTTCTCAACAAAATGCATCGTGTTATCCACACGAATTTCATCAAGCGGTATGTGGAGGTTCTCATCAGCCAAACACTTCTTGAGATTGGACACGTGGAAGGTTGGATGAACGTTTCCAAGTTCAGGAGGTAACTCAAGTCTGTAGGCTACCTTACTGATTCTTTCGACGATCTTGAATGGTCCAACGTATCTAGGTGCAAGTTTTCCTGTCTTTCCAAATCCGATCACACCTTTCCAAGGTGAGACCTTAAGTAACACACAATCACCGACTTGAAATTCCAAGGGCTTGCGTCGTCGGTCTGCGTAACTCTTTTGACGGCTTCGAGCTGTCTGAAGGTTATCACAAACTTTCATAACCTTATCTGTTGTCTCTAGAATGAGGTCAGGTCCAGTAAGCTGAGCCTCACCGATCTCATTCCAGCAGACTGGTAAACGACATTTTTGACCATAGAGAGCCTAGAAAGGAGCCATGTTGATGTTGGAGTGATAACTATTGTTGTAGGAGAATTCAATCAATGGAAGATACGAATCCCAACTACCACCAAAATCGATCACACAAGCTCTAAGCATATCCTCCAAAGTCTGGATTGTTCTTTCAGTTTGGCCATCTGATTGTGGATGATAAGCTGTGCTCAGATTAAGTTGGGTCCCTATAGAAGATTGCATGGTTCTCCAAAAGCGAGACGAGAATCGAGCATCTCTGTCAGAAATAATGCTCAAAGGAACACCATGTCTAGACACAATTTCATCCACATAGATTTTAGCAAGCTTGTCAGTAGATAGATCCTCACGGATCGGCAGGAAATGTGCTGACTTTGTAAGACGATCAACAACTACCCAGATGGCATCATGACCTCTCTTAGTGCGCGAAAGTTTGGTAATAGGATCCATAGCGATGTTTTCCCATTTCCAAACTAGAATCTCTGGTTGCTCCAATAAACCAGAAGGATGTTGATGTTCAGCCTTAACCTTAAGACAAGTAAGGCATTTTGAAACGTATAAGGCAATGCCTTTCTTCGACCAGAAGGATTTGAATATGCGACAGCGTCGCTGGGTAGAACTCTTAAATGACTACGATTGCGCCATCTAGTACCATCCAGGCAAAGCTAATGTTGTAGCTGATGCCCTTAGTCGGAAGGAAACGAAACCGAAGCGTGTGCGAGCCTTACAGCTCACTATTCACTCAAATCTTCCTGATCAGATTCGTTCGGCTTAGACAGAAGCGTTGAAGGAAGAAAACATCGAAGCAGAATACTTAAGGGGCATGGAAAAACGACTTTTAGAGAGATCGGATGGTATTCTGTACTTCATGGAGCGTGTATGGATCCCTATGTTTGGAAACCTTAGAGAGCTTGTGATGGACGAAGCACACAAGTCTCGATAATCTGTTCACCCGGGTTCGGATAAGATGTATCAGTATCTCAGAGTCATGTATTGGTGGCCGAAGATGAAATCTCACATCGCGACGTATGTTAGTAAATGCTTGACGTGTTCAAAAGTCAAGGTGGAATACCAGAAACCGTCTGGATTACTTCAGCAACCAGAAATACCCATGTGGAAATGGGAGCAGATAGCAATGGATTTTGTCACGGGCTTGCTGAGAACTCAAAACGGAAACGATACCATCTGGGTGATCGTTGATCGTCTCACGAAGTCAGCACATTTTCTAGCAATCAAGGAAACGGATAAGTTCTCACAATTAGCTGCTGCTTACCTCAAGGAGGTGGTTTCTAGGCATGGGGTGCCAACTTCTATTATCTCTGACCGTGACCCGCGTTTCATCTCAGATTTGTGGCAGTCGATGCACAAATCATTCGGCTCGCGTCTCGATATGAGTACTGCTTATCACCCGCAGACGGATGGTCAAAGTGAGCGAACCATCCAGACACTTGAGGATATGTTACGAGCATGCGTAATTGATTTTGGCAAGGGTTGGGAGAAACACTTGCCGCTGATAGAGTTTTCTTACAACAACAGTTACCATACCAGCATTCAGGCATCTCCATTCGAAGCATTGTACGGACGGAAATGTCGTTCACCTCTCTGTTGGGCTGAGGTGGGTGACAGTCAGGTTACAGGCCCGGAACTTTTACTTAAAACCTCCGAGAAAATTGTTCAGATCAGGAATCGTATGGCGGCAGTGCGTGGTCGTCAGAAAAGTTACGCCGATAAGCGTAGAAAACCGTTCGCAGTTAATGATCTGTTATGTTGAAGGTCTCACCCTGGAAGGGTGTGGTGCGTTTTGGAAAACGCGGCAAGCTAAACCCTCGTTATGTAGGGCCATTCAAAATTCTGGAGCAAATTGGTAAAGTGGCCTACAAGTTAGAGTTACCCACTGAGTTGGGTAACGTCCATGATGTCTTCCATGTCTCCCAGTTAAAGAAGTGCTTGTCTGATGAAACACTTGTGGTACCGTTTCAAGAGTTGAAAATCGACGACAAGTTGCAGTTTGTCAAAGAACCAAAAGAAATTATGGACCGGGAGGTCAAGGTGCGTAAGCATAGTCGAATCCCCATCGTGAGAGTTTGTTGGAACTCAAGACATAGACCGGAGTTCACATGGGAACGTGAGGATCAGATGAAGCTCAAGTACCCACATTTATTCCCAGATGACAAGTCCGTCTGCCAAATCCAAGTCTCGCACAACCAGTGAATTTTGGGACGAAATTCCCATTCAAGTTGGGGATGATGTGGCACCCGAGGAAAATCCACAGTCATCCTGACCTAGCACTTTACTGCTTGTCAAATTTCAGGACAAATTTCTTTCAAGTTGGGGATGATGTGACAACCCAAGATTTCAAGCTCGTGTTACTTGTTCATAATGCTGTTTGATAATTAGTTTTATTTTATGTAACGTGAGGTTGTTGGAAAGATTAGAGTTTTTCTACTTAGTGAACTTGTTTGTGTAATTGTGCAATGTTTCTGATTAATGAAAGATCTTGATAACTCGTTAACTATTTAAAAGGGGGGACCCGGTGTCACACCCCGACCACGTAAAACAACAAACCGTGGCGGAAACGTCGGGGAGTGTTGTAACAGAATTATTGTTTCAAACCATGGATACAAAGAGTTTCGTTTTATTAAATATTAAACATTGTCTTAAAGTTAAACAAGCAAGTCAAACATAGTCTATCATCGTTATTAAATCACTAAGGCCTCATCTAGTCCTAAGTGAGCATGCATCCTATTCGCAATCAACATTAAGCAACATCACCTGAAACATATGTAAAAAAAAGTCAGCAAAGAAATGATGGCGAGCACATAGTTTTTGTGTGAGTGTCAGATTCATGGCTCGTTTACATGTTAAAATATCTCGTACAACTTCGTTAATCGATATTAGAAACCTTGTTTTGTAAATCATTTGTATTGTAAAATGAATAACCAAGTCAAAACAGATTGGTTATAATTTATAAACCTCGATGCCATGAATCTTAACCCATAACATTTGTTTATGTAAACCAAATCATAAATCGTTCTCGTAATAAAACTCGTATGGTTTATATAGTTTCGTAAACATCGTTGTGTGACATCGTTTAACTCGTTCTCGTTATAGATCATCGTTCATTTGTTTAAATCGTTCATAATCGTTCAATCGTTCAAAAATCGTACAATCGTTTAATATCGTTCTCGTTCCAATCGTTCTCGTTTTAATTGTGAAAACTACTTTTGGTCGTCTCGCTAATAACATTCAAACCTTTGTGACTCGTTCATCGTTCAACTCGTATTAACAAACCACCAAAGGGTAAGTTAACAATCATCAGGTTCAGTCGTTACCCACATAACCCACACATAACCATGGGTGCAGTCTGATAACGGGATTTGTCGGATCCTATGGTACCATAACCTAATACTGGTCGGTTCGGCCAAAATTAATGAATGTCATTCGTTATGTAACTACAACCAACAAGTTCATTCACATTGTCGAAATCATTATTAATTTAGTATAAACCATCGTAATCGTTTTTGAAATCATCGTAAAATATCGAAATCGCTTTGATACATATGAATCACACCAAAACAATCGAAAACATGTAAAGGAGGGGATCTATGTACTCACCTTTGGGTGCATTTTTATATGTTAACACAATCCCTAAAATTATTTATTCGTCCTAAATTAAATAAGAATGATTTCATAATCAAACTCACAAAAATACATGAGTTTCTCCGATACTTAGAATTTTCACATAACTTTGAGATTTCTCGAAAAGTTATTATTTTTTATTATTTCGTAATTCACATAATCTTGTCAACACTAACCATCATCATACACATATTGCAAAACACATAGCACATTGTAACACATAAAATTTACCCATGAACAACCCATTCTAGTGCATGTCGAAAACATTTATTTTAGCGATTCGATGACATTTTTGGGCGTCGGAAGTCACGTATGACTAACCAAACACCAAGTAAACTTAATATAAGTTAAAATACTTATTTTTATATCAAAAATATCAGTTTGGTTACTGATCTAAAACAGTTTTATAAAAATCCTCCGAAAAGGCGATTTTTAACCGTTTGTACCGCATAGTTTTGCATCAAACATTACCCGAACCATCCCAAATCGAAACGACTTGAAATTTTAGCATAACCCAGGTTATTTACTGAATAAAATAGTGGTTATACTCATGATAGTTCAGGACTTACATAAAGCACATAAACCATGCAAATTTCACATATTTACCACTTTTTAAGCTATATGTACAACATGCAAGGCTATCAATCCAAAGTCAAAGTTTCATGCCATTATAATACACCAAATAATGTTATTTTTAGTGTTTATAACCTGTTCAAAAATATTTTTGTCATATAACCATTTTTAACCATTTCTTGAGCTTTAAATCAACATGTATTCTCATGTACAAGTGCCTAAAGCATACTATCATAACATCAACTTTTTATATGAGTTTAAATGCATCAAATATGCAACTTATTCATGTTTATTTGCTGATGTAATTTACATTTAACATATCATGCATAGATCCATAAACACTTGCATTTTAACTATCATTCAAGAACAAGCAACAATATAAACAAGTACTTATCAAGAAATCAAACTTCAAAATCTGATACACACATACATATGTATGGTTATATATACATATATATCACCACCATTTTTACTTGTATCAAGACCCATTTCATTTTAGATTTCAAGTTTGTGAAAATCCCAAGATTCAAGAGCAACTTCAAATCATCAAGAACAACCAAGAATCAAAAGTATGATTTAAACATAAATGTTATACCTTCAAGATTCAAGTAGGTTGTTGGATGAGGTTTTGATGATATGGAGCTTGAAATCACTTGAAAGCACCTTGGAAACCCCTTTGGATCTTCACACCAACTTGAAGTTTGCTAGAAATGGAGCTTGATTTACTAGAACAAAGTTTGAAGATATGAAGATGGAGAGAGAGAGAGGGTGGACGGTTTGGGAGGAGAGAGAGTGAGGGATTTGTGATCTTTTGTAGATTTGTTATGATCTTGTAAAGATATACAGGAGATATGGAGGGATTTGTAAGATTTAAGAAGTAGGCATGCACTAACACTTGGCAAAAGAAAATCCAGTAGAATATTGCAAGATCTTGGCAAAAGTTTTGGTGGGGGCCACCCCATATAACCGTAAGTTGAGAGGGGGGGGTTAAATGTTTTATTTGATGGTAAATTAGTTGAAAACGGGTATTTAACTGGATACCGGATATTTTATCTAGCGTTTAAATCCCGGTTTATGGCGTTCTAAATTATTTTTATTATTCTATAAAAATAATCTCGCCAAAATATTACTGAAATAAATTTCAGTTGCCAAGATTGGCTGCGTTGTCTGCGTTTTGCAGTATAAGCACTGTGTTGCGTAGTAACACGCGGTACGCGTTTTAAACTTGAAAAATAACGTTTTTAAGCGTTTTAATTTATTTTTCAACACGAACCTGATTAAAAATAAAATTTAATCATAACAAAATATTTTTGGGATTTAAATATTATCCGGGCGGTCACCAACGTTCGTTTCGCAGTTTTGTCGTAATTAGTTCTTTAGTTCAAATAAACATGTTTTTGCCATACCGAATCCTTCAAAACTTATTTCTAAGTTATGTAAAGGATATTTAGGGTAGGTTTGGCTTACGTCATAGTTCCGGAGTGTACGTCGCGTTAAACTGATTGCGTTTATGCACTAGTTTGCGTATAACCTTCCAGAAAGTGATTTAAAGCTCGAAATCGGAATCGAATCAAATCGTAAAATCGCCAAACACAATTATGCACATAATAACACACAAACACATATAATAACACCAAAGCACATCGTTTTATTGATAAACAACATTGGTTTACATTATACGATGACTACAGAACACAGTTGTCACAGTCTCCCCTACTTTAGGAAATTTCGTCCCGAAATTTTATTTAGAGGAAGCTTGTGAAAACAAATGCGGATATTTCGCCTTCATCTGGTCCTCACGTTCCCAAGTAAACTTGGGGCCACGTTTGGATTCCCAGCGAACTTTGACAAATCGAATCCGTTTGTTCTTCAACTGTTTGAATGTACGGTCCACTATCTCCACAGGTTTCTTGAAAAGTGCATTGTTTCATCGATTTGAATCTCGTCGAGAGGAATGTGAAGATCAGCATCAGCTAAACACTTTCTCAAATTGGACACGTGAAAATTCGGATGAATATTTCCAAGCTCTGGAGGTAGCTCTCGTCGATAGGCAACCTTTCCAATTCTTTCAACAATCTTAAATGGTCCAACATATCGTTGTGCAAGTTTTCCTTTCTTTCCAAATCTCACCACTCCCTTCCAAGGTGACATCTTGAGTAGGACACGGTCTCCGATTTAAAATTCTATGGGCTTGCGTCGCATATCCGCATAACTCTTTTGACGGTTTCTAGCTGTCACAAGATTATCACGGATTTTCTTGATTTTGTCTGTTGTTTCCAGAATGAGCTCAGGTCCAGTAAGCTGAGCTTCACCGATCTCATTCCAACATACAGGTGAACGACATTTTCGACCGTAGAGAGCTTCGAATGGTGCCATATTAATACTAGCATGATAACTGTTGTTGTAAGAGAATTCGATCAGTGGAAGATGAGAATCCCAATTACCACCAAAGTCTATCACGCATGCTCTAAGCATATCCTCCAAAGTTTGAATCGTTCTCTCAGACTGACCATCTGTTTGGGGATGATAAGCAGTGTTTAGATTCAGTTGGGTTCCCAACGCAGATTGCATGGTCTTCCAGAAATGAGATGAAAATCGAGCATGACGATCGGAAGTGATATCCAAAGGAACTCCATGTCGTGATACAATCTCATCAACATAAATCTTTGCAAGTTTATCAGCATATAGATCCTCGCGAATCGGTATAAAATGAGCTGATTTCGTTAATCGATCAATAACAACCCAAATAGCATCGTGACCTTTAGATGTACGCGGTAACTTAGTGATGAGATCCATTGCAATGTTCTCCCACTTCCAAACCGGTATCTCTGGTTGTACATGCAAACCAGAAGGTCGTTGATGTTCAGCCTTGACTTTGAGACAAGTTAGGCATTTCGATACATACAAGGCAACATCCTTCTTCATACCAGGCCACCAGAACTGAGTACGAAGATCCTTGTACATTTTATCAGTACCAGGATGGATAGAATATCGAGACTTGTGAGATTCGTCCATTACCAAGGTGTGAAGATTGTCTTGTTTCGGAATCCACAAACGATCCTTGAAATATAGCAACCCATCGTCCTTCGTTTCGAGTTTAAGTTCGAGTTGAAGCGGTAGCTCATATTTCAGTAAGTTTTTGTTCACACAAGATTGTTGAGCTTGAAGGACACGAGATTGAATATCAGATAGAGTTCGAACAGAATGAAGCTTGACTCGTTCCTTTCGACTAAGCACATCAGCTACGACATTCGCCTTACCAGGATGGTAGCGGATCTCGCAATCATAATCGTTTAAGAGTTCAACCCAACGTCGTTGCCTCATGTTCAGCTCCTTCTGATTGAGAATATGCTGGAGACTTTTGTGGTCTGTGGAAACCACACACTTCGTTCCATAGAGGTAGTGTCTCCAGATTTTAAGTGCGAAAACCACAGCTCCTAATTCAAGATCATGAGTCGTATAGTTCTTCTCGTGGATTTTCAGCTGTCTAGACGCATAAGCTACGACTTTACCTCGTTGCATAAGAACGCAACCAAGTCCTAGATTCGACGCGTCACAATAGACAACAAAATCATCGTTTCCCTCAGGTAGAGATAAAACAGGAGCATCACAGAGCTTCCGTTTCAGCGTTTGGAACGCTTCTTTTTGCTTAGGTCCCCACTCAAAAGGCTTATTTTTCTGAGTCAAAGCAGTGAGTGGAACCGCGATCTTTGAGAAATTAGAAATGGATCGACGATAATAACCAGCAAGACCAAGAAATGATCGAATCTCTGTAGGTGTCATTGGTGTACTCTAGTCTTTAATAGCAACAATCTTGGATGGATCCACATGAATACCCTACTCGTTGACTATATGTCCCAAAAATTGAACTTCTTTAAGCCAGAATTCACACTTGGAGAATTTGGCAAAAAGTTGTTCCTTCTTTAGAAGTTCCAATGTCAAACGAAGGTGTTGTTCGTGATCAGCTCGAGACTTTGAATAAATGAGAATATCGTCGATGAACACAATGATGAACTTGTCTAAATAAGGTTTACAGACCCTATTCATTAAGTCCATGAAGATAGCTGGGGCATTTGTCAAACCAAAAGGCATGACAGTGAACTCGTAGTGCCCATATCTCGTACGGAATGCAGTTTTGGGAATATCTTCTTCGTATTAACAAACCACCAAAGGGTAAGTTAACAATCATCAGGTTCAGTCGTTACCCACATAACCCACACATAACCATGGGTGCAGTCTGATAACGGGATTTGTCGGATCCTATGGTACCATAACCTAATACTGGTCGGTTCGGCCAAAATTAATGAATGTCATTCGTTATGTAACTACAACCAACAAGTTCGTTCACATTGTCGAAATCGTTATTAATTTAGTATAAACCATCGTAATCGTTTTTGAAATCATCGTAAAATATCGAAATCGCTTTGATACATATGAATCACCCCAAAACAATCGAAAACATGTAAAAGAGGGGATCTATGTACTCACCTTTGGGTGCGTTTTTATATGTTAACACAATCCCTCAAATTGTGTATTCGTCCTAAATTAAATAAGAATGATTTAATAATCAAACTCACAAAAATACATGAGTTTCTCCGATACTTAGAATTTTCACATAACTTTGAGATTTCTCGAAAAGTTATTATTTTTTATTATTTCGTAATTCACATAATCTTGTCAACACTAACCATCATCATACACATATCGCAAAACACATAGCACATTGTAACACATAAAATTTACCCATGAACAACCCATTCTAGTGCATGTCGAAAACACTTATTTTAGCGATTCGGTGACATTTTTGGGCGTCGGAAGTCACGCATGACTAACCAAAAACCAAGTAAACTTAATATAAGTTAAAATACTTATTTTTATATAAAAAATATCAGTTTGGTTACTGATCTAAAACAGTTTTATAAAAATCCTTCGAAAAGGCGATTTTTAACCGTTTTTACCGCATAGTTTTGCATCAAACATTACCCGAACCATCCCAAATCGAAACGAATTGAAATTTTAGCATAACCCATGTTATTTACTGAATAAAATAGTGGTTATACTCATGATAGTGCAGGTCTTACATAAAGCACATAAACCATGCAAATTTCACATATTTTACCACTTTTTAAGCTATATGTACAACATGCAAGGCTATCAATCCTATGTCAAAGTTTCATGCCATTATAATACACCAAATAATGTTATTTTTAGTGTTTATAACCTGTTCAAACATATTTTTATCATATAACCATTTTTAACCATTTCTTGACCTTTAAATCAACATGTATTCTCATGTACAAGTGCCTAAAGCATACTATCATAACATCAACTTTTTATATGAGTTTAAATGCATCAAATATGCAACTTATTCATGTTTATTTGCTGATGTAATTTAAATTCAACATATCATGCATAGATCCTTAAACACTTGCATTTTAACTATCATTCAAGAACAAGCAACAATATAAACAAGTACTTATCAAGAAATCAAACTTCAAAATCTCATACACACATACATAGGTACGGTTATATATACATATATATCACCACCATTTTTACTTGTATCAAGACCCATTTCATTTTAGATTTCAAGTTTGTGAAAATCCCAAGATTCAAGAGAAACTTCAAATCATCAAGAACAACCAAGAATCAAAAGTATGATTTAAACATAAATGTTATACCTTCAATATTCAAGTAGGTTGTTGGATGAGGTTTTGATGATACAGAGCTTGAAATCACTTGAAAGCACCTTGGAAACCCCTTTGGATCTTCACACCAACTTGAAGTTTGCTAGAAATGGAGCTTGATTTACTAGAACAAAGTTTGAAGATATGAAGATGGAGAGAGAGAGAGAGGGTGGACGTTTTGGGAGGAGAGAGAGTGAGGGATTTGTGATCTTTTGTAGATTTGTTATGATCTTGTAAAGATATATAGGAGATATGGAGGGATTTGCAAGATCTAAGAAGTAGGCATGCACTAACACTTGGCAAAAGAAAATCAAGTAGAATATTGCAAGATCTTGGAAAAATTTTTGGTGGGGGCCACCCATTATAACCGTAAGTTGAGAAGGGGGGGGAGGGGGTTAAGTGTAATATTTGATGGTAAATTAGTTGAAAACAGGTATTTAACTGGATACCGGGTATTTTATCTAGCGTTTAAATCCCGGTTTATGGCATTCTAAATTATTTTTATTATTCTAAAAAATAATCTCGCCAAAATATTTCTGAAATAAATTTCAGTTGCCAAGACTGGCTGCATTGTCTGCGTTTTGTAGTATAAGCATTGTGTTGCGTAGTAACACGCGGTACGCGCTTTAAACTTGAAAAATAACATTTTTAAGCGTTTTAATTTATTTTTCAACACGAACCTGATTACAAATAAAATTTAATCAAAACAGAATATTTTTGGGATTTAAATATTATCCGGGCGGTCACCAACGTTCGTTTCGCAGTTTTGTCGTAATTAGTTCTTTATTTCAAATAAACATTTTTTTGCCATACCGAATCCTTCGAAACTTATTTCTAAGTTATGTAAAGGATATTTAGGGTATGTTTGGCTTACGTCACAGTTCCGGAGTGTACGTCGCGTTAAACTGATTGCGTTTATGCACCAGTTTGCGTATAACCTTCCAGAAAGTGATTTAAAGCTCGAAATCGGAATCGAATCAAATCGTAAAATCGTCAAACACAATTATGCACATAATAACACACAAACACATATAATAACACCAAAGCACATCATTTTATTGATAACCAACATTGTTTTACATTATACGATGACTACAGAACACAGTTGTCACAGTCTCCCCTACTTTAGGAAATTTCGTCCCGAAATTTTATTTAGAGGAAGCTTGTGAAAACAAATGCGGATATTTCACCTTCATCTGGTCCTCACATTCCCAAGTAAACTCGGGGCCACGTTTGGATTCCCAGCGAACTTTGACCAATCGAATCCGTTTGTTCTTCAACTGTTTGAATGTACGATCCACTATCTCCACAGGTTTCTTGACAAAGTGCATTGTTTCATCGATTTGAATCTCGTCGAGAGGAATGTGAAGATCAACATCAGCTAAACACTTTTGCAAATTGGACATGTGAAAAGTCGGATGAATATTTCCAAGCTCTGGAGGTAGCTCTAGTCGATAGGCAACCTTTCCAATTCTTTCAACAATCTTAAATGGTCCAACATATCGTTGTGCAAGTTTTCCTTTCTTTCCAAATCTCACCACTCCCTTTCAAGGTGACACCTTGAGTAGGACACGGTCTCCGATTTGAAATTCTAAGGGCTTGCGTCGCATATCCGCATAACTCTTTTGACGGTTTCTAGCTGTCACAAGATTATCGCGGATTTTCTTGATTTTGTCTGTTGTTTCCAGAATGAGCTCAGGTCCAGTAAGCTAAGCTTCACCGATCTCATTCCAACATACAGGTGAACGACATTTTCGACCGTAGAGAGCTTCGAATGGTGCCATATTAATACTAGCATGATAACTGTTGTTGTAAGAGAATTCGATCAGTGGAAGGTGAGAATCCCATTTACCACCAAAGTCTATCACACATGCTCTAAGCATATCCTCCAAAGTTTGAATCGTTCTCTCAGACTGACCATCTGTTTGGGGATGATAAGCAGTGCTTAGATTCAGTTGGGTTCCCAACGCAGATAACACACAAACACATATAATAACACCAAAGCACGTCGTTTTATTGATAACCAACATTGTTTTACATTATACGATGACTACAGAACACAGTTGTCACACCCGGCGAAATATAGGATAACTTTCGTCATCTTTATGTTCGACGAAACATATGTTTCATCTGAGTTAGTCTTTCGCCGTGATGGGCTTTCGGCCCAAGTGAAGCCCAAGCATTTCCCGATTATATTTAGGCGTAGAGTGTCAGTTAGCAAACCCTAGCTTTCTTTGCAAACCGTCGGCAGCACTTATCATTCCTCTCGAAGTCTTGTTGCACTCTTGCGAACATCTTATTCTTCCGATTAGCATCCTAACACTTCTCATTGTGTGATGATTGTTTTACGATTATTGTAATCTTCTGGGGTTAAAGGGCTAATAGAAAACATACTTGTACGTTGTGATGATTAGGGTTTTGATATTTCATTGCTTAATTAAATAGATTAGATCCTGCTTAAGGAGAATTCGGTGTCTCGTATTCATTCATGATTCACTACATGGATCTAATGACTCTGTTTGCAGTATGTATATTATGTTATTTATTGCGCATGATTACTGGGTAATATAGTTGGTGATATGAGGGTGCATAATCTTGGTTTGATTTGAATAGAAACTGTCAAATTGTTAATGTAGGATCGTTGTGCGACCTGAATTAGTCGTTCAGAAGAGTTTGGATCCGAATCAAAGGCGGAATTCAGAGATACGGATTTGTTTACAGCTTGATTCACTTATAGTGTCTCTTGTATTGATATAATAGTCTTACAGCACCTGGAGACAATGCGGCAGAGCTTCGCTACCGATTTCCAAAAGTTACAAATGACAAACCAAGCACCCCTATATATAAACCATGTCATTTCTTACGAAATGACTTTCAGTTCATTTCGTACGAAATGGATTTCTCCATTTCGTGCGAAATGGGCTTTGGCCATTTCGTGCGAAATAGCTTTCACACACACTAACCTGATTTCTAGCCTAACGAGCACTGGTTTATCCTATCTGATTACAAGACTCGATACAAGATGAAGTCAATAGACATATGCACTAACAGACTCCCCCTTGGATGTTGATGAAGTCTTCAGTGTTGAGTCTTTAACATGACACATCTTCAGTCTTGATCAGTCTTCACTATCCTTCCAAATTGTCTAACACTGTAAGCATCCATCAATCTTTATCTTCTTCTCTCTATCAAAATCACTGTCTTCAGGCTCCCCCTTTCGTTAAGCTTCCGTGCTTTTAAGATCGACACCTGGCTTTCCGGTTACAAGCTCCCCCTTGCATTGAGCTCGTCTTCAGACTTCCCCTTAGACTCAGCTATTGGGATCATAATCTGGAATCACATCTGCAATACTTAAACATTTATACTCACAGTTAATCATCCAAGTCCAAATTAATGACCTTGGAGATATCACAAACTGTTTTTTATTTTTGATTTTAAAAACTTCAAGTCTCAACTTAATGAACTTGTTTATTTTCAGAAACACAATCAGCATACTAGATTTTAAAACTCAGCATTCAGACATCGGTTGTCGAAACTAAAACAAAATCAAAATCTTTTTGTATTTTTCTGAAACATAAAACAGTAAAGAAATATTTACAAACATATTTACAGACAATATTTTTGTTTGAGTTCGCGTCAGAGGATCATATCAGTTTATGACAAATCACTAGTATCGTTGAGCTTTTAACACATTAAGTTCTAAACGATTCACTTAGATTGTCAGTATACTGATCCACTTAAATTTTCACACAAAGTTCAACTGTTTCGAGATACGGATTAGTGTTTTAAGGACTTAACTTATTCGCGTGTCCCTCCTCAGAATATACTCCCGTATCCAGACTTCTATATTCAGTCTTACAGGTGAATGTACACTAATGATATCTGTAAGGGGTGAATGCGAGGCCATGAGAGCTCAGGCTATTGCTTCCGCAAAATCAGAGAGATGATGGCTCGACTTTAGGTGGGTTCCCTTTAGAGAATCTTTTCTTCAACAGCACATGATTAGCATTTTTCAATGCTTCATCATTTTTTATGCTGAGGGTGAGCTTTAAGATTAAAGCAGTGCAGAGCATTATACGAGGACTAGGCTATTGCTCCCGCAAAATCAGAAGTCCTGGTATAATACCCCAGATATCATCACGCACAAAGACCTAGTATGTCAGAAATAGAAAGCCCTTCAAACAAGATTTCGGGGGTTACCCATATATCCGAGAGATGTTCCCCACGAGATAAGTAAGCGTATGATATGATATTTAGGTTTATATCTCGAACACAATCTACTAAATGTGTGAAAACCTACTGGCATATCATCAGTGAGACCGTTTATCACATTTTAACATTCCATTTCTTTAGCGTACTGTGATTGTCTACTGATGTACTATCATTTCCTCTTTTTACACAAAAACTCATTTTGAATTTTATCATGTTTTTAGCTTTTTCAAATTTTCTAATGTTTTTGGATTTTCTGACAATTTCTTACTCCCCCTAAAATGCAAAACCATTGAAAGAAAATTTGACAAACCGACACTGATAGCTTTGTCTCGCAATCCATTTTCTGCATCTCATGCTCTGTTTAAAAAAAATATAATGTACCCTCATGATTTACAACACATTGATTTTTTACAGTTTGAAAACCGTTTTTCAATCTTGTGAAATTAATCATGTTTGTTCCGCCGTGAGTGTTTCGGCATATTAAATCAACATATTTTTTGGATTTTAGAATTTTTTTTACAAAATTTAAAAACAAACATATTTTTTATTTTTCAAGTTTTTGACAAAATAAAAACATATTTTTGGTTCTTAAATTTTTAATTTTTAGGGTTTTGAAATATTGTTTATTTATGTACAGAAAACAAACAAACTCCCTGTTTCAACCAACACAGATTTCAGCAGCCTTCTCTTCCCCTTATGCCAGGCTGCTCCAATTTCCATTCTTACAATCTTCAATTTTCTTGAGCACCTGCACATTCAACAATTTGATCATTTGAACAATGCAACCCAAGCCTGTTTAGACTCAGGTAACTGAACATAAATCTTTCCAGGTAAAGATGGATAATTTCTTTCATTTTTCTCAAAAACATCTTCATTTTGATTACCACTCACAGAAATTACTTGTTTCTTAACATTCCATGTTTGACCTTTTGGAGTACCTCTTTTGTAAAAATTTGAATCTTTTTGAACATTTTGATTCTGAACAACATCTGGTTTCCAAAACTCTTTTGATTTTGTTGCGTCAACAGTTGTTTTCCAACTCTGTGTTGTTCTTAATCTGGATATGTGAGAATTCCAATTCTGTCTTGAATCGAACCTATTCGGGTTTGATTTCCAAGTTTGGTTCGAAACAAACTTGTTTGTGTTGTATCTCCAAGTTTGTTTTGAATCAAATCTGGTAGATCTTTGTTTCACATCCTCAGATTTTTATTTCTCAACATTATCAGACTTGTTTATCATTTCAACATCAACAGGTTTCAGATTTGGACACTTGCGTGCAAGATGTCCAATTTGATCACATTTAAAACATGTTCTCATGGACACATCTTTGACCTGTGGTTGTTGCGTTTTCTTTTGAGCATTGAACTCTTCATTAGACTGACGCCTAAATTGGAGTTCTTTCTCTTCTTCGGAACTTATTCCATGAACAAAATTCATCTTTGTCTGATAATTTGGCATTTCATTTCTTTTCCAACTTTGTTTCTTTTTATAACCCAACCCAGCCTTCATGTTTTTCTTCTTGAAACCAGGTTTGTTATAAAAAGTTTTGTGACACTTTCCAGCAAACTTTGGAATTTCAGATTTTTCAATCTCAACCATTTTGAAAACTTTATCAATTTTTTTCTAAAATCACATTCTGAATCTGAAATACAACATCTAAGAATAATTTGTCCGAACCAATCATGGTATAAACCAATCCTTTTGAATCATCATCCAAATTTTTCTCAGATTTTGAGTTTTTTCAGATATCCATCATGAAAATTACCTTCATTTTCATCCTGTGATTCAGATTTACCTGTTTCAACCGACTCTTCTTTCAACACACTTTCAACGACCTTACCTACCACCTCTGAATCACTAGAATCATCATATTTGGAATAGGTTACGTCAATGTTATCTGGTAATTGATCTACCATGTTGAAAGCTTTTTCGACCTTTTCATCATCATAAAATGCAAACTTTTCCGGTGGTGGAACTTGATGAAACTCTGAGCCAATTCCTTTCTTGTTTTGCTCAGAATCTTTACCATCCGGTTTTATGTTGAAAATTCTTTCAAGCACATATGATGACGCGTGATAACTTTTTAACTTGTTACTATCCTGTTCTAAATCAGCAATCTGACGCTTAAGTTTAGCAACATCCTCAATATAAGAATTTACAACTTGTAGCTTTATTTCATACTGTCGCTTAAACATATCAGTTGTTTCAGAACAGTATCTTAATCTTGATTGAACAAGTTTCATTTGACTTTTCACATCTTCATATGACTCTTTAGTAATGTGATAAGCCAATTTTATTGAATCATATTCTTTTTTCATTTCTTGAAAAGCATTTTCTTTTTGATCACATTCTTTGGTCTTTTTCAATACATTTTCTTTCAAAACTTCATTTTCTTTTTCTAATTTTTTACAATTTTCTGAAAATTTTTCCTCATTATCTTTTAAAAATTGTTCGTTTTCTAACATTTCTTTGTATTTATTTTTGAACACTTCTTCGATTTTGGTAAATTCAAAATCTCTTGTTCTGAACTTTTCGTCTTTTTCAGTACAAGCACTGCATGGTTCCATGCATTTCTTGCACTGTTTAACAGTTTCATTTAAGACTTCAGAATCAGATTTTACCTCAGTGATTGGCACCTCGGTGTTTGCTTCTGTCTGCTTCTGATCAACTTCATTCTTCTTTTCTTTACCAATACCAGCATCACCAATAACATCAACTGAACTTTCAACCTTCTTCTCAGCTTCTTCAACCTGTGGTTCTTCAGTAACAGCTTCTATTTCAACAACTTTTTCTTCTTCCTTCTTTTCCTCAGAAGTCTTCACATCTTCTTCTTCTTTTTTAACAGCATCAACTTTGATTTCTTCAGCAACTTTCTTCAAATTATCAACCAAATTCTCAACATCCTTCTTCATTCTTTCTTCATCCCTCTTCCTTAAACTTGAAATCATGGCATCTCTGATGATTTTATTCAGCCTCTTCACATATGTTTTATCTTTTTCAACATTTGTATAGTATTCAACAGATCGAGGAATTACTAAAAGAACATCATCAAAAATTATGTCCTTCTTGGGAACAACAGGTTCACCCTCTCTATTGACATAGCACTCTCGCTTCTTGTCCCATCTTTTATTGCTTACAGCACTTTCATATTTTTCTTGCATGTCATCAATTCTGTTTCCAGCAATATTTCTTTCTCTGTATGTTTTCTCATTTAGAATCTCTTCTCTGGTTTTCTCTTTGATTTCAGCAACAAAAACATAATGTTTGCTTTTTGATGTTGTTCTGCCATGAGCTGTTTCAACACGATCTTCTTCTGGAAGAATTTCACTCCAATCATATCCTTCATCATGATGTATTACAGCACATGCTCTTGACTTCTCTTTGGAATTATTTTCGATCATTTTTGGCTCTTCTTTGCTTCGATGGTAAATTGCCTTTCGGTAATAATCATCATTGAAAGGATGTTCATTTCCATCAACTGCAGAATTGTTGCATTCTCTCTTGAAATGACCTTTTTGCTTACATTTGAAGCAGGTCACTTTGGACTTATCAAATCCAAGTTTTGTTGATGGTCCACCAATGGTCTGTTTCCCAGTAATCTCCATGTATCTCTGGGCTCTGCGGATGCAACTTGCCAAACACCAGCGAATGTCTATAAGTTCCATTTCTTCCGGATCAATCTGGTCGTAGTCTTCCTTGGTCAATTCAGAATTTCCAATTTTACCAGCCACTAGACCTTCATATAATTCCAGAACAGATGCAAGGAAGCTCATTTGTTGTTTAGTAGAATTGATGCTCATAGCAGGAGAATTCTTCAGTTTAAGAGCGATGTTACATAGAACTTCTTCAGATTCTTCAGTGTTTGCTTTTGAAGAAGATGAATGGTATCCTGGATTGTAACTTGATGGGCTTTTCTGTGGTTCTTTTGTCCTCTCACCACTGAATGTTGTCTTTGGTGAATCACCAACTTTCACCGAAGGTATGTTACCTTTGTAATAAAGACCCACATTTTGTTGATGTGAAGAACTGCTCATCTTGTTTTGCCTCTGCAACTCCAGTTCATGACTTTCAATTTTTTCTATCAAGACATCAAGAGAAATTGTATCATATAACATATCATTTTTCAATATGAACACAAACGTTTGCCACTGATCAGCTCGTGGTAACGCTTCTATGATTTTATCGATTATTTCTTCTCGAGTTTTAACAATTCCAAAACGATCAAGTTATATTTTTAAATGACCAAATCTCTCTATCATTTGTCGAACTGGTTCACCTTTCATGCTATCAAACAAATCAAATTCTTTCTTTAATAAAGCAATTTTATTTTTCTTGATTTGTTTACCCCCCTCTTCTTTAACCCGTAAAGCTTCCCAAACAGATTTTGATGATCCATCATGTTGTAATAAAGCAAACATGTCATTTCTAATTGATGATTGGTTTAAAGCAATCATTCTCTGTTCAGCTGCAAAATCTGATTTGTCTTCTTTGGATAAGCTTTTGAGTGGGGTTTCTTCTCCTTTATCATTGACTGGCCTACTATAACCAAACTCCAAACAGAACCAACTTTCATGAGCATAAGCTTTTGCCCATTTGATGAAACGTTCTTTCCACCAAGTGTAATCTTCAATACTTTCAAGAGTTGGTGGTTTTGAATGTGTTCCGTAGAAGTTATCATGTTTAATGTTTTCATTGATCGCTTTTGTTATTGTTTTTGGTGTAACAATTGAAGTTTCAGAAGATTCGGGCGTAAATGCCTTGTAAAACGTGTTGTAAAATTCTTCAGCCATAATGTGAATTTCTTAAATTACCTGGAGACAAAAAAAAACAAACAAAATCAGTTTAAAACACTTGACAATTAACTGAACTGAACTGGTACACAGTTGGTGCGAAATGATTTTGAAGCGAAATGACTCTTTGGTGCAAAATGAGCCTTTCAAACGAAATAACAACTTTGGTATGAAACGAATGTTGATTTCGTACGAAATAAAATTTCAGATGACTATTCCGTGCGAAATGAAGATCGATATGTTTATTTCGTACGAAATGACGTTCTCTTTGTTGATTCCGTGCGAAATGAGATACAAACTGATTATTTCGTGTGAAATGAGCTGCTGATTTCGTGCGGAATGATGATGATGTCACACTTTCGATCAAGTTTTTGTCCAATTGATCCGGTTATAGGTCCAATTAAGATCTGATTCTTTCAAGGCTTTGTTAAAATTGTATTTCGCGTATAATGTATGAAAATCAATCCATTTTGTCCGTAAAAACTTGTTAATTTTGAAAAAGAAGGTGTAGAAATCGGAAATCTGATGAAATCAAGCTGAAATCTTTAAGAACTCTTCCTCCTGAGCTCTGATACCACTTGTAGGATCGTTGTGCGACCTGAATGAGTCGTTCAGAGGAGTTTGGATCCGAATCAAAGGCGGAATTCAGAGATACGGATTTGTTTACAGCTTGATTCACTTATAATGTCTCTTGTATTGATATAATAGTCTTACAGCACCTGGAGACAATCCGGCAGAGCTTCGCTACCGATTTCCAAAAGTTACAAATGACAAACCAAGCACCCCTATAAATAGACCATGTCATTTTGTACGAAATGGGCTTTGGCCATTTCGTGCGAAATAGCTTTCACACACACTAACCTGATTTCTAGCCTATCGAGCACAGGTTTATCCTATCTGATTACAAGACTTGATACAAGACGAAGTCAATAGACATATGCACTAACAGTTAATGAGGGCAATCAGATTGATTATGGTTTGCAGTAATATGATTAGGGTTGAATGAAACTGTTAACACCTAGGCGAAACACTTGGGAGTTTCGTCACTCACATTATAGACGAAACACTTGGGAGTTTCGTCGCTTACATGATAGACGAAACACTTGGGAGTTTCGTCACTTACATCATAGACGAAACACTTGGTCTTTCATCACTTGCATGTCGACGAAACACTTGGTATTTCGTCTTTAGCGCGCAACAGACTGTAGTTAGAATGTGAATGATTTCTTGTTGATGAAACCCTATCACAACCTGTTAAGGATATAGTTCTTGACTGAGGAAACATGGTGTGGTTATCAGGAGTAGTACACTTAACTGTTATATACCACTGTGAAACAAACCTGTGAAGTGAGGAATTGCATGAGTTTGAATGACTACTATGTTGCTTGTATGCACATTATGATTATAACTTATACGTGAACCATGCGAATGTAAACTTTATTATGTACACATGAATACCATAGGGTGTGACTGTTTAAGTGTGAACAAGTAACTAATCCTACTGAGCAAACCAAAGTGAGTTCACTGCTCTTTTCCAAGGATGTCGGGTAATGGGTTTGACGGGAATGTTAAACCTGGGGTGTTGGTTAATACACGTATATCTATCACTCAAGTCCCTCCTACCAATTGTTGCCGGGAAGGCAACGGTGTATTAGTTAATAGCGCTATTTAGGTTTGGCACCCTCACACCGCACTGAGGAGGTCGGGAGTGAACTAATGACCCCCATCTTGACCATTGCTTTGATAGAGGCATTGGGGTTTAGGGCAAATAATCTGGAGCCATCGGCGGTAAGCGTGTGATTAACAACATTGAATCTGTGAAACGTTTTAATCTGGTAACTGGTAACTAAACACGTTAAAAAAATTTGAACTCACCAGCGTCGTCTGACACACTTGTCTGCATGCTTGTAGGTCGTTAGATTCTTGGACATGGAACTTGCTATCTGGGAGTGTTGGAGTGGTCATGGGTCACAACTCTTGGATATTTATTCTTGGTTTAGTACATTTTTTGAAATACTTGAACAACGAATAATCTTATGCTTCCGCTGAATGTTTACTATGGTTTTAATTTATGACTTGGGTTTATATTATGAAATGAATCGTATGTTTTATTTAAATATTTATTAATGGTTCAATGTGATTGGTGGCTTGGATCCTGGTACGTTACACGTCCCGTGGTGTTTCCGCATGTGGTATTTTGGGGGGTGACATTTATGAAAATGCCACCGCGCCAATCTAGTCCATAGAATGTTTTGATCGGACGATCCATAATCGTTCTTACCATTCTCACACTTTCTATCGTTTTCTCTAAATCCCGACCCCTATAAATCAAATGAGTATTGGAACTCATATGGCATGATTTAATAGACCTAACATTCTGATTAGAAAGTTATCCTAAGTGCTTTTGACCTGTTTCGACCTGTTAATGTAGTTTAAGCTACTTTAACGTGTCGTTTGCGTAAAACTAAGGTCGGATGGTTATTTATGTCATTTGTTAAGTCTTACATGCCCAATTATATTTAAATATGTTATTAAATCAGTTTAGATGTCAAAAATTGGGTTACATATGTTAAAAATGAAATTATGCGCAAAAAGGGCATTTTGGTCATTTTTAATGGGCATATAAACGACTTAACGAATAACTAACCAAACAAGGTGACCATAAGGTATAACCTCAGTAGGTTATTCCCTATACAACTATGGTCACTAAATAAGTTTGGTCGGATCCTAATGATCGACCAAATGGGTCGGGTTCGAAAGTCTAAGCTGTTGTCGAGACCGCTTGATTTACGACCCTAAACAAGCACTAAACTAGTAGTGACGAGTTAAACATGTTAAAACATGTTTAACTAAGTTATAAAACTGATTTGGTATCAAAACAAAGTGTTTTGATACCCGAAAATAGTTTCGTCGCAAAATGCACATAAATGCGCATTTTGACCGAAACTTTGACTCGTCACTACGACTAGTCAACGTGGTAATCAGTAGGTATAATCACTGGGGATTATAACCATCGTGATTACGATCACGTTGCAAAGTTCAATTGAACCTTGATTTGACCAATTGATGGTCAAAACCAAAAGTCAAACTGTTTGACTTTCAGCTTTAAATAGCTGAAAATAAAGACTAACCATGAAAGAACACTTACAAGGTGTTCAAAGGCTGGAAAAGATGCACTAGAAATCAGGTAGGTGGCTTCCAAAGATGGTAGCCTCCACTTAGAGTCCAAGAGACGAAGAAAAATGGAATGAGCAAGGAATGCAATGGAAATTCAAGGCTATTTATACTTGTGGAAGTGTTGTAGGATCAGTACATGTGTATGTGTATTACCTAAGTAATGATCTTGACCCTACAAGTGGTTGGTTGTGGTTAGAATCCTTGCAAAGATGTTAACTTGATCACCACACAATGAAAACTAGCAAAGAAACAAAGAGAAAACCAGCTGCAAGCTGGTAACAGCATTCTGGAGTAAACTTGTTTTTGCCATACCAAACCCTTTAAAACTTATTTCTAAGTTATGTAAAGGTTATTTAAGGTATGTTAAGCTTATGTCACTGCTCTGGAGTGTTTGTCGCGTTAAACTAATTACGTTTATGCATCAGTTTGTGTATAACTTTCCAAAAAGCGATTTAGAGTTAAAAATCGAACAAAAATCAAAACGTGCAAAATGTCAAACATAAATAAACAAATATAGAGATCAAAACACATTGTTTTATTGATATTTGAATTGTTCAGAGTTTGTACAATGATTACACAAGCACAGATGTCACAGTCTCCCCTACTTTAGAAAATTCCGTCCTGAAATTTATTTAGAGGAAACTTGTGAGAATATATGTGGATATTTCGCCTTCATTTGATCTTCACGTTCCCAAGTAAATTCTGGACCACGTTTAGATTCCCAGCGAACTTTAACAATTGGTATGCACTTGCGTTTGAGCTTTTTGACTTCACAGTCCATGATTTCCACAGGTTTCTCAACGAAGTGCATCGTTTCATCAACACGAATTTCATCAAGTGGTATGTGGAGGCTTTCATCAGCTAAATACTTTTTGAGATTGGACACGTGGAAAGTTGGATGAACATTTCCAAGTTCAGGAGGTAGCTCTAGTCTGTAGGCTACTTTTCCAACCCTTTCAACGATCTTGAATGGTCCAAGATAACGTGGTGCAAGTTTTCCTTTCCTTCCAAATCGGATCACTCCTTTCCAAGGGGATACCTTTAGTAGGACATGATCACCGACTTGAAATTCTAAGGGCTTGCGTCGTCGATCCGCGTAACTCTTTTGACGGCTTCTAGCTGTCTGTAGGTTATTGCGAATCTTCTTGACCTTATCTGTAGTCTCTAGAATGAGTTCATGTCCTGTAAGTTGAGCTTCACCTATCTCATTCCAGCAGACCGGTGAATGACATTTTCGACCATATAAAGCCTCGAAAGGAGCCATGTTGATGCTGGAATGATAACTATTGTTGTAGGAGAATTCGATCAACGGTAGATGCGAATCCCAGCTACCACCAAAATCGATCACACAAGCTCTAAGCATATCCTCCAGTGTCTGGATTGTTCTTTCAGATTGACCATCTATTTGCGGATAATAAGTTGTGCTCAAATTAAGTTGTGTTCCCATGGCAGATTGCATGGTTCTCCAAAAGTGAGATGAGAATCGAGCATCTCTATCAGATATAATGTTCAAAGGAACACCATGTCGGGATACAATCTCATCCACATAGATTTTAGCAAGTTTGTCAGCAGACAGATCCTCACGGATGGGTAAGAAATGTGTTGACTTTGTAAGACGATCAACGACTACCCAAATGGCGTCATGACCTCTTTTAGTGCGTGGCAGCTTGTTAATGAGATCCATAGCAATGTTTTCCTATTTCCAAACCGGTATCTCTGGTTGCTCCAATAATCCAGAGGGATGTTGGTGTTCTGCTTTAGCCTTGAGACAAGTAAGGCATTTGGATACATATAAGGCAATGTCTTTCTTCATACCCGGCCACCAATACTGGGTTTGAAGATCCTTGTACATTTTGTCTACACCAGGATGGGTAGAATAATGAGGCTTATGAGCTTCGTCCATCAACAGAGTGCGAAGATTGTCTTGCTTTGGACCCCACAAACGATCCAAGAAATAATATAATCCATTTTCTTTCAGTTTAAGATCAGGCTTAATATGATATGGTAATTCCTTACCTATCAAGTCTTGTGAAACACAAGTATGCTGAGCCTGAGAAATGCGGGTTTGAATATCAGATCGAACCTGAACACAGTGAAGCTTGACACGCTCTTTACGACTCAATGCATCAGCCACAACATTCGCCTTACCAGGATGGTAGCGAATTTCGCAATCGTAGTCATTTAGGAGTTCAACCCAACGTTGTTGCCTCATGTTAAGTTCTTTCTGATTGAAAATGTGCTGGAGACTTTTGTGGTCAGTGAAAACTACACATTTTGTACCGTACAGGTAGTGTCTCCAAATTTTGAGAGCAAAAATTACTGCACCTAACTCAAGATCATGAGTCATGTAGTTTTTCTTGTGTACTTTTAACTGTCTTGATGCATAGGCTATGACTTTGTTTCTTTGCATGAGAACACAGCCAAGACCCAAGTTAGATGCATCACAGTATACGACAAAATCGTCGTTACCTTCCGGTAAAGTTAAGATAGGTGCATCACAGAGTTTCTGTTTTAAGGTTTGAAACGCTTCTTCTTGTTTGGGTCCCCACTTAAAAAGTTTATTCTTTTGGGTTAAGGCTATGAGAGGAACCGCAATCTTGGAGAAGTTTTCAATAAAACGGCGGTAATAATCCGCGAGACCAAGAAATGAACGAACCTCAGTAGGAGTAGTAGGTGTATCCCAATCCTTAATCGCACTGATTTTAGCGGGATCTACGTGTATACCTTGTTCGTTAATGAGGTGCACCAAAAATTGAACTTCCTTAAGCCAGAATTCACACTTGGATAATTTGGCGAAAAGTTGTTCTTTCTTTAGGAGATCCATTGTGAGACGAAGATGTTGTTCATGATTTGCTTGTGTTAGAATAGATCAAAATGTCATCAATGAAAACAATAATGAACTTGTCCAAATAAGGCTTACAAACCCTATTCATCAAGTCCATGAAAACAGCAGGAACATTAGTTAAACCAAAGGGCATAACAGTAAATTCATAATGACCATATCTTGTACGAAAAGCTGTTTTGGGAATATCTTCTTCGAATACACGAAGCTGATGATACCCAGAACGTAGATCAATCTTTGAAAAGCAAGTAGCACCCTGTAACTGATCAAAGAGATCATCAATGCGAGGTAGGGGATATCGATTCTTGATGGTGAGCTTGTTGAGCTCACGATAATCGATACACATCCTAAAAGATCCATCTTTCTTTTTCATGAATAGAACGGGAGCACCCCAAGGTGAAAAACTCGGATGGATGAATCCTTTGTCAGAAAGTTCCTGAAGCTGTTTAGATAACTCTTGCATTTTAGACGATGCAAGACGGTATGGAGATTTAGCAACAGGATTAGCACCAGGTATAAGATCAATACGGAACTCTACTTGGCATGCTGGGGGTAAACCAGGTAATTCTTCAAGAAAAACCTCAGGATAATCCCGAACAGCAGGGATATCTTGAATAGTCTTACCTTCGCCTTTCTCCTCTACGACATGTGCCAAGAAGGCCACATAGTTCTTTCGTAGGTATTTTTGGGCTTGGGTACATGTCATAAGTTTAAGACTACTAACGGGTTTCTCCCCACGAACTTCTAAGATCTCTCCAGTCGAAAGTGGTATACAGACAATCTTCTCAAAACAAACCACCTTAGCGTGGTACTTAGCTAACCAATCCATTCCTACTATAACATCAAAGTTTCCAAGTTGCATAGGCGTCAGATCGATAGGAAAAAGATGGTTATTAAGGTTCAACTGGCAATTTTGAAGAACAGAATTGAGTACAACGGGTTCACCACTAGCTACTTCTACTGTCAAGGGCTTTCATAGTTTTGTTTTAGTTATTGAAAGTAAAGGCTCAAAAGCTAAGGAAACAAAACTCTTATCGGCACCCGAATAAAAAAGAACAGAAGTAGGTTGGTTGTTAACAAAGAACGTACCGTTCACCACTTCGTTGTCTGCACGTGCCTCGTTGGCATTCAAAATAAAAGCTCGACCACGAGCCTGTGCTTGATTCGCATTTGCCAACTTCGGGCAATTGTTCCTGTAGTGGATCAGATCCCCACAATTGTAACATGAACCAGGCGGGTAGTGAGGTTGTGTAGGATGCTGTGCAGGGTTTTGTGCAGGGTTTTGAGCTGCCTGATTTTGGTTAGGAGCAAAGCGGCAGGTGTTTGCAAGATGACCAGACTTACCACAGTTTGTGCAGATGTGGCATTGCACATGTGGTTGATGGTGGCTGTTACATTTGTTACACAGGATTGCATTGCCAGCATATTGCCTCTTGGCAGCAGGTTGTGCAGGCTGATTAGGAGCAGTCTGGTTAGTCGGTGCTGTAATGGCGAAGTTCTTGGAAGCCTTACGCTTCCTTGATTTCTTTGAGGACTCAACCTTTTTACCCTTTTGCTCCTTGGTCTTATCAGACTGTTTCTGTTTCTTGTCACCCTTTCTGTGGAGTTTTCCCTTTTGACTTGAGAGTTAGTTAGGGTAGCAGCGAGCTCGATGGCCTGTCGGACGGTAGTAGGGTTACTGCCAGTGACAATATCCTGAACAGGATCTGGCAAACCGTCTATGTATTTCTCAATTGCCTTGTCCAAAGGCGTGACCATTGTCGGACAGAGCAAGCTTAACTCCTCGTATCTGTCCGTGTAAGCACGGTGTTCACCGATGTCTTGCTTCAGATCATAGAACTCATTTTCTAAAGCCCTCTGCCCGTGACGAGGGCAAAACTCTCTCATCATAAGAGCCCTAAGTTCCTCCCATGTTTGACCCAAAGCAACATCAGCACCTCGATCTCTCATTACCCCATTCCACTATGTGAGAGCCCTCTTTTGGGATACACTAGAAGCAAACTCGACCTTACGGTTGTTTGGACACTGAACATGGCAAAAAGTGCTCTCAAGACTCTCAAACCACTGGATGAGCCCAGTTACTCCCTCAGAACCACTAAACTTGAGTGGTTTAGCCGAGTTAAATTGTTTAAAGTTGCATGGAGCAGGTGCATTAACATTGTTATTGTTGGCTTGGTTGATTTGAGTAATAAGATTTGGTAGCATAGCAGCCATCTGTTGTGCTATAATAGTTGCTAGTTCGGCATCGGGTTGTTGGACATTTCGTCGAGGAGGCATTCTAAAATAGGAAACATGAGAGAAAACGAGTGAGATGATATGGTGAAAAAATTGAGATGTTACAAATATCTACAAAAAGTAAGGATGGTGGTCATTTGTTCGTTACCTCAAAACAAACAAATGACACACAGTGACTAATCAAAGTAAATGGGTTATAATAATGTATCGCGAAGACATGCTTTAGCCTATAAGTGGACACTCACCCCAAGAGTTCCTAGGTAAGAGTGACTGGTCCGATACTGCGGATTTTTACGAACACTCTAGCCTTAGACAGAAAACTCAGGGTACAGGCATCCACCCTTCCAGATTACATGGGTTCACATTATTTAGACCCAAACTTTGACGAGATTTTGGAAAATTCAGATGGCACAAGGCCAAAAAGAAATCATCTAAGAATAGTGTCACACCCTGACTTTTGCGGAAGCGTGATTATGTGTGACTTGCTTAATATCATTGCATTCAATCATAACAAAAACTATATGATAAAACCATAGATGGTCATCTATTAAATAAGTTTAAAAACTTAACAACAACATTGTTTTAAAACATAGAAATTCAAATTCGAGTACAAACCATGCAACTTGTTTTTAGAGTTCACAAGGACTCGACAAAAGACACTAAGTAAGACCAGGTTTTGGAAGATGTGTCTCGTCCAGGTTAAGACAGATGAACCAAACCCTAATACCATGGATAACATCTATTATTCTCAAACGACACTTGGAACTTCCGAACGCCCGCTAGATCCACATTAAATTTCCTAAAATACATGTAGTTTGAAAACATCAACAAAAGTTGAGCGAGTTCGTGTGTTTGTTTATGTGTATGAATAAACCTTTGTAATCATTGAAAGTTTGTATGTAAGTTTGTAAATCCCGGTATGAAAGCAACAAGGAAAACAGATCATTAATGGTTTGCAAGGCCATTAATATGTGTGACGTGATGCAAGAAGGCTCAAACCTAGCAGACTTTGTACCGGGCTTCCGGCTGTAAGACATAGTCAACCCATGGGCCAAACCTGGTCCAACATGGGCGGGGCTCGCTACACCTAAATAGATCTATCACTCATGTCCCTCGGTCCTACAACGAGGATTAATGGTCTTAAGCGTCATACCCACCACTCACATGATCTAGCAGTACCCTTCCTCAGCTAACCATACCAAATAATAACGTTTGTAAACAGTTGTATAATGTACTTCACCCCCGAAGTTATAAAACTAAAAATAGTTAAAAGAAAAAGGGGGTCACGAACTCACAGTCTTGCATCTTCAATCACCGTAACTCAAGCTTCTTCGGATAAACACGACTACCTACAACATACTATGATCTATTAGACGAGCGGGCCGTGCCTTGATTTAGTATTAATGTCTTTGAGTTACGTTTCTTCGTATCTTCGATATTATTCCAAGATTATTTGTTAAAATAATTAATATTTTAACTTAAATTATGTTTATTAAATTTTGGAATAATTGTTAAAACAATATATTTTAACTTAATACTTTTCAAGTATTTATATATGTATTTTCTTCCCAAGGATGGGTGTATTCGCATTCTTGTATTTGTATATTTTTGCCATGTATTGGGGTCGTATTCCGGTGTGTATTTATACGTACGAGAATACGTATTTTTATTGTATTCATTAAGTATCCTTATACTTAATTTCGTATTAATTTTTCCAGAATATTATCTTTAATAAAAGTTCACCAATATATATTTCCAAAATATATATACCTTAAGAAATATTATTTATAATTTTCCCTTGGCAAAAATATTTGTATTTTCATATAAGTTCCAAAAATAATATATTTTCAAGTCTAACTTAGAAAATATATATAAACTTATTTTTCTCCAAAAATGATATATTTCATATTTATTTGAGAAAATATATCTTTCACCCCAAAAATATTGTATTTCATGTTTGTTTAAGAAAATATATATTTCTTTCAAAAATAAAATATCTTCTAAAAATTTCAAGAAAAATATATATTTATATTTGCCAATAATATATTTTTCCTTGTCAAAATTATGATATATTCTTGTAGTAATTGTAAAAATCATATTTTCGTTTCATTAGTGTCCAAAATATTATTTACCAAAATATACATAAGAATAATATTTCCGGAATATTTTGTAAGTTGTATTCCTTAGTTCGGTTTCACCAATATTTTGTGTATAACATGTATATTCATATTCTTGGAATTTTGGTAATATTTTGGATTGTAACTTTTGGTGTTTTAGTGAGTTATATTATTTCAAGTCCTAAAATAATATAACTAATACACATAGTATACAAATAATCACACACATGGTGACTTCTAAATATATATTTTCCTAAATACATATTTAGTCACTTTTATTTATAAAAACCAACCTCCAATATTTATATTTTTGTAACAAAAATTATGGCAAAGTTTATGTGAGAAATTCATGGTTTAAAATACACTTGTAAATACTTGTTTAGAAATATTTTTCTAAGTGTTTAATTTTTAGAAAAATTTTGCCATAGTTTCCCCTAAAAGTGGAGGTTTCCATGCTTTCAAGCATATCATTTTCTTTCGTAAAAATCAACACAATCAATCCACAATCAATAATAAACAACCTTTACTTACCAATTTTTCCAAAAACAAGCATAATCTAATACTTCATGAACTTGAAAAATTGTAAAAATTTGTAGTAACTTACTAGTGTTCTTAGTAAGCCTTATTACCTTCTAAAGTGTGATTGATCCTTTGAAAACTTTGTTTTTAAAGAATATAGATCTTTATAACTTATGATCATATTTTCTAAAAATGTTTCCTCATGGATTTTTCTTGTTACACATATACTTCTACACTTGTTTAACCTTTAAAAATAGGGTTTATTTGTTTAATAACCAAGATTTAATAAAACTTATATTTTTAACTTGTTTCTTGAGAAATCATCCATGAAATTTTTAGATCTACATGATTAACAACTTACTTTGATCATTATTTTAAAAGAAAAAAATATGTTCTTTCAAGTTCATGCTTTATGTGTGGATGATCTATCATCCAACAACATTTCTACATCATATACATGAATAAACAACAATCAACAAGCAAATCAACACATAACAACTTAGTTTCTTCATTAATCATGCTTATGTTCAAGTTTGCTTCTTGTGATTCTTAGTGTTCTTCATGTTTAACATTATGATTCTTCTTTTAACCACTTAAAATGGAAGTAAAATAGCAAGATCAAAGCTCTTACCACTAGCTCAAGGCTAGGGGTGATCAATAGAAGAAAACAAGTGGATAAAAGCAAATGAAAGAGGTCCTTGATCTTCTACAAGCTCCTAGCTCCTTTGTATGTCTTCTAACACCTTTGTATATGCTTGGATTGTATGAGAATGGATGAATGATGGTGGATGTGTGGGTGTTTGGGGTCGGCCGAGAACAAGAAGAAGAGGAGAGAGAGTAGTGTGTGAAGTGGTGAAAGATGGAAATGAAGTTATGACACCTAGGTTAGTTCTTATAACCAACTTCTCATGTTTACCTTTGTGTAATGTGTCACACTAGAAGCAACACAATCTATTATAAAATTAAAACAAATCCATATGTGGGGGCCATGTTTGTGACAACTGGCACCAAACCGGTAATTTCCGTACAATTTAATTATTATTTAATATCTGCAATTATGTGCTTAAATGTCAACATTTTCTGATTTCATACTATACATGTGAATTCATGCACGTTTTATACTTCAAATATGGCTTAATGCATTAATGATTAGCGTTGCGTCAGAAATACTAGTAAACTCACCGGTAAGACACATTATGTCAACAATTCAGCAGAAAGCAGTCAGACAATAGAATTAGGGCCTAGGAGTTGGTCCAACTTTTAAAATACATTAAAACCCAAGTATGGATACAAGGGTTAACATATAGACTTTCCGAAAGCTAGAATATGCACTAAAAAGCACCCGAAACGCACTTTAAATGCAGAATTCTGCACAAATCAGCTATAATCAGCTTTTTAACACATAAATATCATGCAGAATTCATGTTTTATTATCCAGAATACCCTCCTAAGTGTCGGGAATTGAAAGGGTCACAAAAGGATTCTTAAAGATCACTAAACGGAATAGTTTGACACTTTAATGAACCGGTATCTAACCGAACAACCGGACATTACCCGAAACACCAAAATTATACTAGAAGCATTGTTTTAATGTTTCTGAGCTAGTTATGATCCCCGAACACCCTAACACACTATATAACACATCATACACTTAAACACTAAACACTATACTTGAAATCTAACCTAATCACTTAACTACCCATTAATCACCAACCAAGACCCCCCCCCCCCCAGCCTCATGTTCACGGTCACAAAGGGTGTGGACCCACCCTTGATCTTGTGTGATCTTGCTAGATCCTACTTAATCCTATAAGATTTGTGAAGATTGTGATCTTGGATATGCATGTACTATTGAGAACATATTACACAAAGGATAAAACCATTAGATGGTTATAAGAACTCTCATTATCATCACCCACTTCACACCATCAACCTTCTCCTCTCCTCCCCTCATTCTCGGCCGAAACTCCCCACCACACCACCATCATCATTCAACATTGTTCAACCATTCCAAGTTCATTTAGAGGTGTAAGAAGGTGTCTAATGAAGTGTGGAGCTTGTGGATCTTGAAGGACCTCTCCCATTTGCTTTTATCCAACCCATTTGTCATCTTCAACCTCTTGTGTTCATCCCTAGCCATAGAGCTAGTAGTAAGGCCCTTATGATCCCTTGTTATTTCATATTTTGATGGTTAAAAGATGATATACATTGTTAATCTTGAAGAACGCAAAAGAACATGATCATGATACTTTCACATAAGCTTAAATGTAACATCTGTGCTTGTAATCATTGTGAACAGTTCAGTTATCAATAAAACAATGTTATTTGATCCCAATGTTTGTTTGGTTGTGTTTTACATTTTTCATGTTTTGACTTTTATGTAATTTCAAACTCTATAACACTTTCTGGAGATTTATACGCAAACTGATGCGTAAACGTAATCAGTTTAATGCGACAAATACTCCGGAACATCAACATATACTTAACATACCTTAAATAACCTTTACATAACTTAGAAATAAGTTTTGAAGGCTTTGGTATGGCAAAAACAAGTTAATTCGCTTACAGGGACTAAACTTGACAAACTGCGAAAGTATGCCAATTTGAACTGTAACGAACATTCCGAAACATGACCATAAGTTAAACATACCATAAATATCCTTTACATAGCTTAGAAATAGGCTTTGAGGGGTTCGGTGTGCTAAAATAAACTTTTGGGTCATTCAGGGACTAAAAGTGTCAAAAAGTGCACAAGTTTGCATTTTCGCGCATAATTTACGTTCTGAATACATCCGGACATCCAAAAATTTATGTAAGCACTAAAATATTTTATTTTAGTGTTTGGCATAAGAAAAATCCATTCGTTGCGTCATTTGGATCGTTTTTCGCGCTTATGCGCATTCCGTCGTAATTAAGCGAACATCGCGATCGTACGGCCAAACGAACCAACATCCGGCATATTTTTGAGCATGTTTCATGTCCAAAATGTTTAGGCATCATTTTAGGGCCTTAAAGTTGGCTTTACGGGCCTTAGAAGTGTCAGAAATGGCCTTAAACACGTGCAGGGACCAAAACTGTCATTTGCTGAAACTTATTTCTGATCTGTGCAGGACAGGCGGCCCGCGTAAGATCTATGTGTATCCTTACGCGGCCCGCATCAGCCTCCCAGAACAGATAAGATCGCTTAATCAGCAGATTCCAGCTGTTTAACCCACAACCACATACTCACACTTGCTCTTTCAGCTGATTAGGGGCCATTTTTAGTCACCATAACTTTCCAACAAGTGTACGCATGAGATTCAATCACATTTTCCAAGAAACGATCTTAACGGTTAGGGAAATACTATAAATACCCCACCCCCATTTGCTTCAAACTCACAAGAATCTGATCTAAAAGACTCTAAGTTGGAACCATTGTTTCATACCTGAGTTATTTTGATCTAGATTAGCATTCGGGGACCCTTCGTAAGTATTCTTTCGTTCTTTTCTTTCTTTTATTGCTTTTTGAGTCTGAAAGTCAAACTTTGTTTGACCTTCTGCGTTGACCAGTTTATGGTCAATGCGAAGTTCGGTTGAACTTCGCAACGTGATTGTAATCACGATGGTTATAGTCCCTTGGGACTATGCCTACTGATTACCACGTTGTCTAGGGTCGTAAGGGTAAGCGATCTAATAAATCGCTTATACCTTCGAACCCGACCCATTTGGTCGATCATTAGGATCCGACCAAACACATTAGGTGACCATAGTATATAGGGAATAACCTTCCGAGGTTATACCTTATGGTCGCTTCGTTTAAGTAGTTGTATGATAGGTAGTTTATATGCCTTAGGTAAATTACCAAAATGCCCTTTTGACGCCAAAATTCATTTTAAGCATATGTAACATAAATTTTGGTATCTAAACTGTTTTGGTAACAATATTAGATATGTTAAGGCATATTTTACTTGTCATAGGACTAGTTAGGCGGTCCGAACGCGTTTCACGCGAGCGACGTGTTAAAGTAGCATAAGCTACCTAAACGGGTCGTAATGGGTCGTAAGCACTTATGTTAGGTTTCATTTAGTATGTAGGCTTTGTTAAACCATATTACACGAGTCTCCATACTCGTTTGGTTTACGAACCCTCATTCTATCCGATCCTCCGATTTAGGTCCGGTTTATTAACATAGTTACCTATATTAGGTGCCGTTTGATTCTGAGATCTCTAGCATTGCTTGGTGGTTATCCTAGGACTACTGAACAATCTCAAGTGAGTACATAGACCCCTCTTTTACTGTTTTCAAACTGTTTTGGGGTGGAACACATTTGCCTACTTGTTACTTTCATGCTTTCACATCATATACCTGCTATGTTTGTTAGTACATTATAGTACATGATTTCATTACATTTCATGCTATGTATGTCCATTGTGTGCATACTTAGTACATTGTTTTACATTACATTTCTGCCATATATGTTGACTGATAACATGCTAGCACATTGATTTACATGACTTTTCTGCTTTGTATGTTAACTTAGCATACTTAGTACATTGTTTTCATATGACATGCATACAATTGCTATAACATTTGGTTTGCACAAACGGGTCTTTATTACGTTCATTAACATTTGCTACGCCGCTCGGTAGTAAGTAGTGGTACCATAGGACTTGACAAATCCCATTCCTGACATCCCGGGTTTGTTTGGATGTAAGGAATGATGAATCCGAAAACATTTCTTTTGATAACCTTGACTGAAAGGGTTATCCGACTGTCTCAAGGCTTGAATGTATGCGTTAACTTACCACATAAATGTTTGTATCATTGTAACATGCATTACTTTGCAAAACATAACTTTTTGATATATTCAAAATACTTTGTTTTGTACATTACTACATTTGGACTATGTGACAATACTTTACTTACAATACATAACATTTGTTACACATTACTTGACTACTTTTGGACTATCAACTTTTGACATGGTTTATACAAGGACTTTTGACAATTGGTTTAAACATAGACATTATACATTGTTGGTTGGTTTAAATGACTTAAGTAACGAGATGTGAGTAATATGATACAATCATGGTGGATACGCCGCTGGTACTTCCTATATATAAGTGTTTGTATTATATTACATATCATAGCGTTATTTAAATCATTCTTTTTGGAGTTATACATTATACACAAGTAACATGTTTTCACAAGACTTTGGTTTACAATACGGTTTATTTTATGCAACTCATTTTACTTGGTTATTCATTTAACCATACATTATTCTTTTATTTATACATATCATTTGATCTTATCGCTTTCTAAATAACTTACAAAACAAAACAATTTACAAGGTTCGTGACTGACTTTTACTAAACAACTTTTTCTTAAACTTAAGTCATGAATCCTATTTTCACAAAACCTATGTATCTCACAGGAATTTTTATGCTGACGTACCTACTTTCACATGTGTTTTCAGGTGCTTTTGCATAGGATGACGATCATGACACTAGGGCGGACCTGTGCCTTAGAGACTTAAAATGAAGCTAGACTATGTTTAATTATGTTCTAAACTCTTTATTTCTGTTTAAAACAATGAAACTCCTGTGTTGATAAATGAATTATAACTTTGGTTGCCATGGATTTGAAACAATAATTCTGTTACAACACTCCCCGACGTTTTCCGCCACGTTTTGTATGTTCTACGTGGTCGGGGTGTGACAGAAGAGTTGGTATCAGAGCCAATGGTTATAGGGAATTAGGTTATTAGTAATGCTTTGACCTAGACTATAACTTTTCTAGGACCCTAACACAAGTTATCTTGTGTTTAGATCTTAAAACATGTACATCACTTATCCTTAGGTGATTAGCAAAACAAGAACCAAATTTTTCTGAAACGATTTTTGAAAAACAATCATCTGTTTTTGGATGATTTATTACAAGGTTTTGAACCCTCTATTGTAAGGTTTTGAACCCTCTGTTATATGGTTTTGAACCCCTTTGAGTTTTCAAAATCTCGTCAAGGTTTTGGGTTTTAAATAATGTGAACACTTGCAAACTGGAAGGGTGAATGCCTGTATTCTGGGTTTTCTGTCTAGGCAAGCACTTCGTATATATCTCATCAGACGCGAGACCAGTTGTGCTTACCTGGGAATTCTTGGGATGAGTGTTCACTTATAGGCGAGCATGTCTTCGCGATATATTATTTTTGACCCATTTACTTTGATTAGTCACTGTGTGTCATTTGTTTGCTTGGTAATGCGGATGAATGACCACCATCTTTGCTTTTGTTGATTTTGTTTCATCTCATTCTCTTCATTCAATCATCTCACTCGTTTCTTTTCATGTTTCCTCTTTTAGAATGCCTCCTCGACGCGAAAACCAGATAGCGACTGCCGAACTGGCAGAAATCATTGCGCAGCAGATGGCTGCTCAATTCCCAAATCTCTTTGCTCAATGGAACCAAGCCAACAACAACAACAATGTTCTATGCAAATACTAGGATTTTAACCAGGCTAAACCACTCAAGTTTAGTGGTTCTGAGGGAGCGACTGGGCTTCTTCAATGGTTCGAGAGCATTGAGAATACTTTTCGCCACGTGCAGTGCCCGGATAATCGCAAGGTCGAGTTCTCTTCGAGTGTGTTTCAGAAGAGGGCTCTCACATGGTGGAACGGGGTTATGAGAGACCGAGGTGCAGAAGTTGCTCTCGCACAGACATGGGCTGAACTTAGAGTCCTTATGATGAGGGAATTCTGTCCTCGTCATGAGCAGCGAGCTTTGGAGAAGGAATTTGATAATTTGAAGCAAGATAGTGGTGAGCATCGGGCGTATACTGATACGTTTGAGGAGTTGAGTCTGCTTTGCCCGACTATGGTTACCCCACTCGACAAGGCTATCGAAAGGTACATCGACGGCCTACCTGACTCAGTGCAAGACATCCTTACTGGTAGTAACCCTGCCACACTCCGTCAGGCGATCGAGTTATCAGCGACATTGATTGAGTCGCAGGTTCGTAAGGGAAAGCTGCACAAAAAGGGTGACAAGGGTAAGAAGCAGGCGGCTGACAAAGGAGATAGCAAGAAGGGTCAAAACATGAATGGGAAGAATTCGGGTTCCGCAAGAGGGTCTAGGAAGCGAAAGGCTTCCCAAAACTATGCCGTTACTGCACAGGCTCAAGCTGCACCAAATCAACCTGCGCAACCACCCGCCAAGAAGCCTTATTTTGGCAATGCACCTTTGTGCAACAGGTGTAACGGCCATCACCAACCACATCTCCAGTGTCGTCAGTGCACCAACTGCGGAAGATCTGGTCATCTTGCCGCTACTTGTCGCATTCCTGTTAACCAGAACCAGGCAGTACAGAACCAAGCCCAACAAGTTGCTCAGCCTCTAGCTCAGCAACAAGGTCAAGATGCACGACCTCATTTTCCTCTCGGTTTGTGCTACAATTGTGGGGATCTGACCCACTACAGGAACCGGTGCCCAAGACTAGCCAACCAGAACCAGAACCCAAATCAGAATCAAGCTCCGGCTCGAGGCCGAGCCTTTAACATGAATGCCCAAGAGGTGCAGGCGGACGATAATGTGGGGAACGGTACGTTCTTTATTAATAATCAGTCTGCATCTGTTCTTTTCGATTCTAGCGCCGACAAGAGTTTTGTGTCATTGTCTTTTGAGCCAATGCTTCGCGTGTCTAGGACGAAACTAGGTAAACCTTTGACAGTAGAAGTTGCTAGTGGTGAACCCATTATTCTTGATTCTGTTCTTCGCAACTGCCAGTTGAACCTTAACGACCATCTTTTTCCTATTGACCTCACGCCTATGCAACTTGGAAGCTTAGACGTTATTGTGGGTATGGATTGGTTAGCCAAGCATCGTGCAGAGGTAGTTTGTTTCGAGAAGATCGTTCGTGTGCCGCTTTCGACAGGAGAGATTCTACAGGTTCAAGGTGAGAAACCGTCTGGTGGTCTCAAACTCATGTCTTGTTTTAAAGCTCGGAAATACCTGCGAAAGAACTATGTGGCCTTTTTGGCACATGTCACAGCGGATAAGGGCAAGGGTAAGTCTATTTCAGATATTCCTGTCGTTCGGGATTATTCTGAAGTATTCCCTGAAGATTTACCTGGTCTACCTCCAGCACGCCAAGTCGAGTTCCGTATTGATCTCGTACCTGGTGCAAATCCCATTGCCAGAGCTCCATATCGTCTTGCACCATCTGAGATGCAAGAGTTGTCTAAACAGCTTCAGGAGCTCTCTGACAAAGGTTTTATCCGTCCTAGCTTTTCACCTTGGGGTGCTCCTGTTCTCTTTGTCAAGAAGAAGGATGGATCTTTTAGGATGTGTATCGATTATCGTGAGCTTAACAAGCTTACCATCAAGAATCGATATCCCCTACCGCGCATAGACGATCTCTTTGATCACTTACAGGGCCCTTCTTATTTTTCAAAGATTGATCTACGATCTGGATATCATCAACTTCGTGTGCATGAAGAAGATATTCCAAAGACAGCGTTCCGTACTCGTTATGGGCATTATGAATTCACAGTCATGCCGTTCGGTGTGACTAATGCTCCTGCTGTTTTCATGGACTTAATGAATAGGGTCTGCAAACCTTATTTGGATCAGTTCGTCATTGTTTTTATTGAGGACATCTTGATTTACTCTAAGATGCGAGCTGATCACGAGCAGCATCTTCGTCTTACTCTGGAACTCCTGAAGAAAGAGCAACTTTTCGCCAAATTCTCCAAGTGCGAATTTTGGCTTAAAGAAGTTCAATTTTTGGGACATATTATCAACGAGCAAGGTATTCATGTAGATCCCTCCAAGATCAGTGCGATTAAGGATTGGGATACGCCTACTACTCCTACTGAAGTTCGTTCTTTTCTTGGTCTAGTGGGTTATTACCGCCGCTTCATTGAGAACTTCTCAAAGATTGCAGTTCCTCTAACCGCTCTAACTCAGAAGAACAAGCCCTTTGACTGGGGATTCAAACAAGAGGAAGCTTTTCTACACTTGAAGCAGAAACTTTGTGACACGCCTGTTCTGACTTTGCCTGAGGGTAATGATGATTTCGTCGTTTATTGCGACGCATCTAAATTGGGTCTTGGCTGTGTTCTGATGCAAAGGAACAAAGTCATAGCATACGCATCGAGGCAGTTGAAGATACATGAGAAGAACTACACCACTCATGATCTTGAGTTGGGTGCAGTTGTTTTCGCTCTTAAGATCTGGAGACACTATTTGTACGATACAAAATGTGTGGTTTTCACAGACCACAAAAGTCTTCAGCATATCTTCAATCAGAAAGAACTCAACATGAGGCAACGACGTTGGGTTGAGCTTCTAAACGACTATGACTGCGAAATTCGCTACCATCCTGGTAAGGCGAATGTCGTAGCCGATGCATTGAGTCGTAAGGAACGTACTAAGCTTCTTTGTGTTCGTATTCAATCTGTTATTCAAGCTCGATCCGATATCCAGGCACGCATTTCTCAGGCTCAACAATCTTGTGTTTCACAAGGTTTGATGGATAAGGAATTTCCCTATCACATAACACCTGCTCTGGAACTGAAGGACAATGGATCGTATTACTTCATGGACCGTTTGTGGGTCCCAAGCCAGGATGATCTTCATACCTTGCTTATGGATGAAGCCCATAAGTCTCGTTATTCTATTCATTCGGGCTCAGATAAAATGTATAAGGATCTTCGTATTCAGTATTGGTGGCCTGGTATGAAGAAAGACATTGCCTTATACGTATCAAAATGCCTTCTTATCTTAAGGTTAAGGCTGAACATCAACGTCCTTCGGGTTTATTGGTGCAACCAGAGATCCCAGATTGGAAATAGGAATACATTACTATGGATCTTGTTACCAAACTTCCACGCACAAAGAAAGGTCATGATGCCATCTGGGTAGTCGTTGATCGTCTTACTAAGTCAGCACATTTCTTGCCAATCCGTGAGGATTTTCCTGCTGACAGACTTGCTAAAATCTATGTGGATGAAATTGTAGCTCGACATGGTGTTCCTTTGAACATCATTTCTGACAGAGGTGCTCGTTTCACTTCTCATTTTTGGAGAACCATGCAATCTGCTATGGGTACCCAACTTAATCTGAGCACGGCTTATCATCCGCAAACGGATGGTCAATCTGAAAGAACAATCCAGACTCTAGAGAATATGCTTAGAGCTTGTGTGATCGATTTTGGTGGTAGTTGGGATTCACATCTTCAGTTGATTGAATTCTCCTACAACAACAGTTATCACACAAGCATCAAAATGGCTCCTTTCGAGGCTCTCTATGGTCGAAAATGTCGTTCACCAGTCTGCTGGAATGAGATCGGCGAGGCTCAACTTACTGGACCTGCCCTCATTTTAGAGACAACTGATAAGGTCAAGAAAGTTCGTGATAACCTTCAGACACCTAGAAGCCGTCAGAAGAGTTACGCGGATCCAAAACGCAAACCCTTGGAATTTCAAGTCGGTGATCGAGTATTACTTAAGGTCTCACCTTGGAAAGGTGTGATCAGATTTGGAAAGAAAGGAAAACTTGCACCTAGATACGTTGGACCATTCAAGATCGTCGAAAGAATCGGAAAGGTAGCCTACAGACTTGAGTTACCTCCTGAACTTGGAAATGTTCATCCAACTTTTCACGTTTCCAATCTCAAAAGGTGTTTAGCTGATGAGAACCTCCACATACCGCTTGATGAAATTCGTGTTGACAAAACACTGAAATTTGTTGAGAAGCCAGTGGAAATCACGGAACGTGAAGTCAAGTGGCTTAAATGCAAGCGCATTCCTTTGGTCAAAGTTCGCTGGGAAGCTAAACGTGGACCCGAGTTTACTTGGGAACGTGAAGATCAAATGAAGGCGAAATATCCGCATCTTTTTCCACGAGTTTCCTCTAAATAAATTTCGGGACGAAATTTCCACAAGTAGGGGAGACTGTAACATCTGTGCTTGTAATCATTGTGAACAGTTCAGTTATCAATAAAACAATGTTATTTTATCCCAATGTTTGTTTGGTTGTGTTTTACATTTTTCATGTTTTGACTTTTATGTAATTTCAAACTCTATAACACTTTCTTGAGAGTTATACACAAACTGATGCATAAACGTAATCAGTTTAATGCGACAAATACTCTGGAACATCAACATATACTTAACATACCTTAAATAACCTTTACATTACTTAGAAATAAGTTTTGAAGGCTTTGGTATGGCAAAAACAAGTTAATTCGCTTACAGGGACTAAACTTGATAAACTGCGAAAGTATGCCAATTTGAACTGTAACGAACATTCCGGAACATGACCATAAGTTAAACATACCATAAATATCCTTTACATAGCTTAGAAATAGGCTTTGAGGGGTTCGGTGTGCTAAAATAAACTTTTGGGTCATTCAGGGACTAAAAGTGTCAAAAAGTGCACAAGTTTGCATTTTCGCGCATAACTTACGTTCTGAATACATCCGGACATCCAAAAATTTATGTAAGCACTAAAATATTTTATTTTAGTGTTTGGCATAAGAAAAATCCATTCGTTGCGTCATTTGGATCGTTTTTCGCGCTTATGCGCATTCCGTCGTAATTAAGCGAACATCGCGATCGTACGGCCAAACGAACCAACATCCGACATATTTTTGAGCATGTTTCATGTCCACAATGTTTAGGCATCATTTTAGGGCCTTAAAGTTGGCTTTACGGGCCTTAGAAGTGTCGGAAATGGCCTTAAACACGTACAGGGACCAAAACTGTCATTTGCTGAAACTTATTTCTGATCTGTGCAGGCCAGGCGGCCCGCGTAAGATCTATGTGTATCCTTACGCGGCCCGCATCAGCCTCCCAGAACAGATAAGATCGCTTAATCAGCAGATTCCAGCTGTTTAACCCACAACCACATACTCACACTTGCTCTTTCAGCTGATTAGGGGCCATTTTTAGTCACCATAACTTTCCAACAAGTGTACGCATGAGATTCAATCACATTTTCCAAGAAAGGATCTTAACGGTTAGGGAAATACTATAAATACCCCACCCCCATTTGCTTCAAACTCACAAGAATCTGATCTAAAAGACTCTAAGTTGGAACCATTGTTTCATACATGAGTTATTTTGATCTAGATTAGCATTCGAGGACCCTTCGTAAGTATTCTTTCGTTATTTTCTTTCTTTTATTGCGTTTTGAGTCTGAAAGTCAAACTTTGTTTGACTTTCTGCTTTGACCAGTTTATGGTCAATGCGAAGTTCGGTTGAACTTCGCAACGTGATTGTAATCACGATGGTTATAGTCCCTTGGGACTATGCCTACTGATTACCACGTTGTCTAGGGTCGTAAGGGTAAACGATCTAATAAATCGCTTATACCTTCGAACCCGACCCATTTGGTCGATCATTAGGATCCGACCAAACACATTAGGTGACCATAGTATATAGGGAATAACCTTCCGAGGTTATACCTTATGGTCGCTTCGTTTAAGTAGTTGTATGATAGGTAGTTTATATGCCTTAGGTAAATTACCAAAATGCCCTTTTGACGCCAAAATTCATTTTAAGCATATGTAACATAAATTTTGGTATCTAAACTGTTTTGGTAACAATATTAGATATGTTAAGGCATATTTTACTTGTCATAGGACTAGTTAGGCGGTCCGAACGCGTTTCACGCGAGCGACGTGTTAAAGTAGCATAAGCTACCTAAACGGGTCGTAATGGGTCGTAAGCACTTATGTTAGGTTTCATTTAGTATGTAGGCTTTGTTAAACCATATTACACGAGTCTCCATACTCGTTTGGTTTACGAACCCTCATTCTATCCAATCCTCCGATTTAGGTCCGTTTTATTAACATAGTTGCCTATATTAGGTGCCGTTTGATTTCGAGATCTCTAGCATTGCTTGGTGGTTATCTTAGGACTACTGAACAATCTCAAGTGAGTACATAGACCCCTCTTTTACTGTTTTCAAACTGTTTTGGGGTGGAACACATGTGCCTACTTGTTACTTTCATGCTTTCACATCATATACCTGCTATGTTTGTTAGTACATTATAGTACATGATTGCATTACATTTCATGCTATGTATGTCCATTGTGTGCATACTTAGTACATTGTTTTACATTACATTTCTGCCATGTATGTTGACTGATAACATGCTAGCACATTGATTTACATGACTTTTCTGCTTTGTATGTTAACTTAGCATACTTAGTACATTGTTTTCATATGACATGCATACAATTGCTATAACATTTGGTTTGCACAAACGGGTCTTTATTACGTTCATTAACATTTTCTACGCCGCTCGGTAGTAAGTAGTGGTACCATAGGACTTGACAAATCCCATTCCTGACATCCCGGGTTTGTTTGGATGTAAGGAATGACTGAATCCGAAAACATTTCTTTTGATAACCTTGACTGAAAGGGTTATCCGACTGTCTCAAGGCTTGAATGTATGTGTTAACTTACCACATAAATGTTTGTATCATTGTAACATGCATTACTTTGCAAAACATAACTTTTTGATATATTCAAAATACTTTGTTTTGTACAATACTACATTTGGACTATGTGACAATACTTTACTTAGAATACATAACATTTGTTACACATTACTTGACTACTTTTGGACTATCAACTTTTGACATGGTTTATACAAGGACTTTTGACAATTGGTTTAAACATAGACATTATACATTGTTGGTTGGTTTAAATGACTTAAGTAACGAGATGTGAGTAATATGATACAATCATGGTGGATACGCCGCTGGTACTTCCTATATATAAGTGTTTGTATTATATTACATATCATAGCGTTATTTAAATCATTCTTTTTGGACTTAAACATTATACACAAGTAACATGTTTTCACAAGACTTTGGTTTACAATACGGTTTATTTTATGCAACTCATTTTACTTGGTTATTCATTTAACCATACATTATTCTTTTATTTATACATATCATTTGATCTTATCGCTTTCTAAATAACTTACAAAACAAAACAATTTACAAGGTTCGTGACTGACTTTTACTAAACAACTTTTTCTTAAACTTAAGTCATGAATCCTATTTTCACAAAACCTATGTATCTCACAGGCATTTTTATGCTGACGTACCTACTTTCACATGTGTTTTCAGGTGCTTTTGCATAGGATGACGATCATGACACTAGGGCGGACCTGTGCCTTAGAGACTTAAAATGAAGCTAGACTATGTTTAATTATGTTCTAAACTCTTTACTTCCTGTTTAAAACAATGAAACTCCTGTGTTGATAAATGAATTATAACTTTGTTTGCCATGGATTTGAAACAATAATTCTGTTACAACACTCCCCGATGTTTTCCGCCACGTTTTGTATGTTCTACGTGGTCGGGTGTGACATTAAAGACATAAGAATACATGTAAATGATGATGATTTGCTTCTTGATGAATGATGATTTGTGTTAGTGATGTTTGACATCATAAGAAACCTACTAGATTGTGATTAAACACATGATCTAGTAAGTTAAAGTGGTGATCTTGTGAAAGACCAAGATCATCATGCTTTATGTCTTCATGAACTTGAATGATGAAATTGGTTTTCATATGTAAAGATGATTTAAACAAAATACAAATCTTGTAAATAGATGATTACAAAAATAATTTTCCCAAGAAACCAAGTTTATTTATTAGATTTACAAAGTCATGGTTTCTAAGTAAACTAGTCATATTTTTAGTGTTTAAACAAGACTAGGAACTTGATTGTAACAAGAAGAATACAAAAGAAATATGTTTAGAAAAATCATCTTACAAGTTGTAAATGACTAAATCTTTTAATAAAGTGATTTACAAACAAATAACCATGTTTTAAGGGTAACTAAACCTACTAAATAACATGGTAAGTTACTACAAGTATTTACAAAAACTTCAAGTTCATGATGTAGTGTAATTTACTTGATTTTGACACTCGGTGAGTGTTGAATGAGTTGATGATTGTTTGTGATGATTTTAAAAGAAAATAAACACATGTTTTGAAAACATGGGAAACCTCCATTTTTAGGGGAAACTATTTCAAAATTTTATAGAAATTTTGACACTTAGAAAAATATAAGTTTTGGTGAAACTTATTCCCTAAAAATTCACCTAAAAATATTTACCAAGGTTTCCCTAATTTTTTTTATGTAAACTTCAAGTTAAGAAATAATGATTTCTTCAAGATAAAAATTGATATTAAGTATGTATATTTTTGAGGAAAATATATATATTTATTGATCACCAAATTTTGTGCTAAGTGTATGTTGTATGTATTATATGTAATAGTGTATTAGGACTTGAAAATACACTAAATACTCATAAGGAGTAAATATACAAAATACACATACAACATGCGTAGACGAATACAAGAAAATATATTTATGAAAATATATTTCTTCATAGATTATGTAACTTGGACGAGTTACGAACTTAAAATGAAGTTTTGGACAAAAATACATAACTCGGGTGAAAAATACAAGATACTTATATTTATTTTTGAGAAAATAATATAAGTAAGATACATAGTTAAAAATATAAATTATTTTTAACACACAAAGAATACATACATAAAAGATGGTGACTTGTACTTGTGCGATACAAGTCTAGTGACTAACGTTAATAAAACACGTATAGGTCACGACGCTATATAAGCAAACCCGGTGAAGTTTACGGCGCAAGAAACGCAAAGTTGTGAGTTCATGTCCCCACTTTTAATCTTTTACATACTTTTTAAACTTGGGGAAAATACATGTGTTATGGTATGATTGATACAAAAACTAAGGAATGATACTTTAGATCATGTCACGAATAGGGTACCAGAAGCACCATTAATCGTGTACATACTAAGACCGCAGAACAAAAGGTTAGATCTAATGGGTTTTCGGGCAGCCACACTCTTGGTGATAACTAGTACCTAGCAGTGCTTTTGTGTCTCAGTCGTGAATCGACTACTAAAAATGCCTATGGTTTGGATGCTTCCTATGTCGTGTCACATGTTAATGGCCTTGCAAACCTTTAGCGATCTCGATTTCCTTATACTTACAGAAATACTTGATTTATACAAATTACATACCATGTTTTCATACAAAGTATACAAACGTTCAATACAAAAACTGCATGAATTCACACCAACATTATGTTGACGATCTTCCAAAAACTCACATGTATTTCAGGTAGCTAAAGTGGATTTGCGCGCGGTCTTACTCTTGCTCTTGGATGTTGTTTATGTTTATCTTTGAATAATGTTGTAAACTTTTCAGACAACATTCTATGATGTGATGTAAACTCCAAACTTAACCTATGTTTTCAGTTACGTAATGTTATTGGTATTTGAAGTTATTTTTACGAGCATGTAGTATGTTTACCATTCGTATGCAATGAGAACCTTTCATGATCACACCTCGTGCTTCCGCCTTAGAAAGGGGTGTAACAGATTGGTATCAGAGCCAGGTTGTAGTGAACCAGGATTCCTTCTTGAGTCTAGACTACAATCTTTCGGATCCTTTCACGAAAACAATTTTTCAAAAAGTTTTCATTGCATAAAACTTCCCGCGACATCCACTACCTGAAACAGTCTTCAAAGAGTCGAGTAAGTACACTACGAAACTTAGGGTGCACTGGAGTAGCACTTGTCTTTGACTAGAAATTTCTTGCAACTATGTGTAATAACTGATATATACATATACTAGAAATAGAATATCTCAGGTACTCGTGACTTTGCCTGAAAACAATGGCCTATCTGAAGGAAGTGATCCGACGATGAAACGAATTGTGCGGACTGTGCAAGGACTTACGTAATTATGGATGCATACATAATTATGGAATTCAGTGCACAGAAACCACAGCAAGTCTTGCCACGTATCAACCAAGATTCCTTCAATACAAGAAAAGGTCAAACGTGAATACCCTCACCCCTCCCCCAGCCTATGAAATACTCTTTTGGAGTAATGATTTAGGGTATAAAGACAAGAACCGCCAATGTGAAGTAAGATATTTTGTCCTTAACATATATTAAACTTGTACTTTGGGGAGATGTAACCCTTATGCATTTTGTTTACTTCGCAAACAATGGTGTAACAAGTTGTTCTGATATGTGTAAAGACTCGGTGAATATCTTATGACACATCAGTATTTATCTATTTATGCATGCTTGTTGCTGTATGAATTGATTTATATGGCGGATTGTTTGATGTCACTTATGTGGTATATGCCTGTGTATATATATACTACTACTGTCTCGTAGGACGATATCAAACAAATTTCTATCCCTGTGCGTTGTGTTCTGACAGAACATGGCACCTAGGAGAATTGTGAACAATCAAGGTTCCGACCAACCCCCTCCTCCTCTTCTACCGAGGACTGCTGAAGAACTGAACGCCCTACTAGAAGAAAGGATCTCTGCAGCTATCGCTCAATACGAGGCAAACCGCACCGAACAAAGTGGAGGACCAAGCAATGCTAGACATAATGGACAGGGAGATACATCCGGAGGAAACACAACTCAAGGTTGCACCTTCAAGCAGTTTCTCGACTGCAAACCGCTGAACTACGATGGCACGGGAGGTGCAGTAGCTTTTCTACGCTGGACAGAGAAGACTGATGCCACTATCCATAAGAGCAAGTGTACCGCGGATCAGCAAGTCACTTTTGCTACGGGGTTGTTTGTTGATGAAGCTTTGACTTGGTGGAATTTGCAAGTCCAGACTCTGGGTGATGATGCTGCGTACGGCATGACGTGGGATGAGCTAAAGGAACGTATGAGAGAAAAGTATTGCTCACATGCTAAACTCCAAAGGTTGGAGACTGAGTTCTGGCACTTGACCATGGAAGGTGCTGACATTACTGCTTATACCCGAAGGTTCCACGATTTGTCTAGAGTGATCCCTTACATGGTGACTCCTGAATTTAAGCGCGTTGAATGCTACATTTGGGGACTGGCCCCAGAGTTTCGCAGCATGGTAACTTCGGCCAAACCTGAAACAATCACACAGGCTGTAACTCTGGCTGTCAGCCTTACTGAAGATGCTGTTCGTATGAAGAAGTTATCGCTAAACCCAACTGAAAAGACCGAGACGCATGCTGAGTCATCTGGTGATAAGAAAAGGAAGCATGCGAACCTGAATCAAGCAACACGTAACAACAAGGGTTCCAACAATAAGAAGCGAGACCCCAACCCGCCTCAGGAGGTGAAAACTCTTGCAACCATGAATGACGTCCCTGACAGAAGATACATGGGCACTCTGCCATTTGCAACCAGTGCAAGCGTCATCATGAAGGAGTTTGTCGCGTTCCAAAATGCGACAAGTGTGGAAAACTGGGTCACCATACTGAGAACTATTGGGGAAAAGGAAATAGGAACGGGAACGGAAACCGGAACGGTGCTGGTAATAGAAACGGTGGTGGAAATGGAAATGGTAACCGAAATGGTAATGGAGCTGGGCAGAACCAAGGATGCTTTGGTTGTGTGTAACACCTGTGCCTCCACGGCCATCAAACAAATGTCAGACCAATGAAATATTGTATTTCATACTTGGGATTTGTAAAAATATGTGTATCATTTGCACATATCAACTCTTGTTCAATTTCAAGCTTTAAATCGCTTTCTGGAAGGTTATACGCGCACTGATGCGTAAATATAACCAGTTTAATGCAACAAACACTCTGGAATAGTGACATAGGCTTAACATACCTTAAATAACCTTTACATAACTTAGAAATAAGTTTTGAAGGCTTTGGTATGGCAAAATCAAGTTAAATCGCTTACAGGGACTAAAGTTGACAAACTGTGAAAGTATGCCAATTTGAACTGTAACAGACATTCCGGAACATGACCATAAGTTAAACATACCATAAATATCCTTTACATAGCTTAGAAATAGGCTTTGAGGGGTTCGGTGTGCTAAAATAAACTTTTGGGTCATTCAGGGACTAAAAGTGTCAAAAAGTGCACAAGTTTGCATTTTCGCGCATAACTTACGTTCTGAATACATCCGGACATCCAAAAATTTATGTGAGCATGACTATATTATATTTTAGTGTTCGCCATAAGAAAAATCCATTCGTCGCGTCATTTGGATCGTTTTTCGCGTTTGTGCGCATTCCGTCGTAATTAAGCGAACATCGCGTTCGTACGACCAAACGAACCATCACCCGGCATATTTTTGAGCAGGTTTCAAGTCCACAATGTTTAGGCAACATTTTAGGGCCTTAAAGTTGGCTTTACGGGCCTTAGAAGTGTCGGGAATGGCCTTAAACACGTGCAGGGGCTGAAACTGTCATTTCTGAAACATATATGCAGATCAGAAGCCTCAGGCGGCCCGCATTGTGTTTGGCTGATCCTAAAGCGGGCCGCTTCCCACCTTCTGACCAGATTAAATGTTTCTAATCACAAGTTGCAGCTGTTTGATCCACCACCACATGTTTCCAATTGTTTAGTCAGCTGACAAGGATCACATTTTAGGCACCATAAGGTTCCAACACTTGTACGGTTACGATTAAGGCACGTTTTCCATGAAACGATCTTAACGGTGGACCGAATACTATAAATACCCCACCCCCCATTGCTTCTAAACCCACAAGAATTCTGATTTGAGAGCTCTAAGTTGAAACCATTGTTTCATACCTGAGTTCTTAGATCGGGATTAGCATTCGGGGACCCTGGGTTAGTATTCTTTCGTTCTTTTCCTTATTTTACTGCTTTTCGAGTCAGAAAGTCAAACTTTGTTTGACTTTCAGCGTTGACCAGTAATGGTCAATGCGAAGTTCGTTTGAACTTCGCAACGTGAGTGTAATCACGTTGGTCATAGTCCCTTGGGACTATGCCCACTGATTACCACGTTGTCTAGGGTCGTAGGGTAGGCGATCTAATAAATCGCCTATACCTTCGAACCCGACCCAGTTTGGTCGATCCTTAGGATCTGACCAAATACATTAGGTGACCCTAGTATAGGGCATAACCTTCCGAGGTTATACCCTATGGTCACATCGTTTAAGTAGTTGTATGATAGGTAGTTTATATGCCTTAGGTAAATTACCAGAATACCCTTTTCATGTATAATTGGTAATTAAGCATATGTAACCTAAACCTTTGTCACATAACTGATTATGTAACATGTTTAGGCATATAACACTTGTCATAGGGCTAGTTAGGCGGTCCGAACGCGTTTCACGCGAACGATGCGTTAAAGTAGCATAAGCTACCTAAACGGGTCGTAATGGGTCGTAAACAATTAGGTTAAGTTTCAGTTAGTATGTAGGCTTTGTTAAACCATATGACACGAGTCTCTATACTCGTTTGGTTTACGAACCCGCATTCTATCCGATCTTTCGAATTAGGTCCGGTTAATTAACATAGTTACCTATATTAGGTGCCGTCTGATTCCGAGATCTCTAGCACTGCTTGGTGGTTATCTTTAGACAACTGAGCAATCTCAAGTGAGTACATAGACCCCTCTTTTACTGTTTTCCAAACTGTTTTGGGGTGGAACACATGTGCCTACTTGTTACTTTCATGCTTTCCTGTTTTAACATCATATACTGCTATGTTCGTTAGTACATTATAGTACATGATTTCATTACATTTTATGCTATGTATGTCCATTGCGTTCATACTTAGTACATCGTTTTACATTTTCATTTATGCTATTTATGTCCATTGCGTGCATACTTAGTACGTTGTTTTTCATCACATGCTTACATTTTGGTATGACATTTGGTTTGTTTACATGGGACAATACATTCATTAACACCGATCATGCCGTTCGTTAGTAGGTAGTGGTACCATAGGAATTGACAACTCCCGTTCCGGACGTCCCAGGGAAAGGGGATGAAAGGAATGACCGAATTCGTTGATATAAGACAGATAGACCTTTAACTTGTTTAAAGGGTTTATCACCACAGTCGCCAGGCTTGGATGTATGCATATTCACAATACCGCATAGATGTTCATATTAAATATTTGCATGCATTCACACAAAACATAGCTTTGATTTAAACCAAGTTTTACTTCAATACTTTGTTTTTGTGCATATGGTTTAGTTGAGACCTTTCACTTGCCATACATGACATTTTGACATAGACATTTGACATGGATATTTGACATAGACATTTGACATGGATATTTGACATAGACATTTGACATGGATATTTGACATAGACATTTGACATGGATATTTGACATAGACATTTGACATGGATATTTGACATAGACATTTTGACATGATTTACATCGTGACATGAACATTTTACATTGTTTGGTTTGGTTTGATTAAGTGATTAAGTAACGATGCGTGTGTAATATGATACAAGCATGGTGGATACGCCGCTGGTACTTCCTATATATAAGTGTTTGTATGGTATTACATGTGGTAACGTTATTTGAATCATTTCAGTTTGAGACATAGAACATTTCATACAAATAACATACTTTTCACAAGACATTGATTTATAAACAACTTATCTTATGCAAACATATTTTACTTGGTTATTCATTTAACCTCACATTTATTTATACTTATCATCTGGTCTTATCGTTTTTCAAATGATTTAAAAGACAAAGCAAATAACAAGGTTCATGACTAAACATTTTCTCAAACATAAGTCATGAATCTTATTTTCACAAAACCTATGTATCTCACAGGCATTTTTATGCTGACGTACCTATTTTCACATGTGTTTTTCAGGAGCTGTTGCATAAGATGATCAAGATACACATAGACAGACTTGGCCTTTAGTGACAATAAAAGATGCAAGACTAGTTAATTATGTTGTATTTCCTTGTTTGTTAAGACATTGTAACACTTTTAATCAATAAATCAAAACTTAAATTTCCATGGTTGTGAAACATTAATTCTGTTACAACACTCCCCGATGTTTCCGCCACGTTTTGTATGTTCTACGTGGTCGGGGTGTGACATTGTGGAAGCAAGGATCATTCCATGATGGATTGCCCAAGGGGGAACAATGCTCAGGCTCGAGCATTTGTGATTGGAGCAAGGAACGCACGCGAGGACCCTAATGTGGTCACCGGTACGTTTCTCGTTAACAATTACTTTGCATCCATACTGTTTGACACTGGTGCCGATTATAGCTTCATGTCTGTGGAATTTAAACGTATGCTTGGAATAGACTCTAGTAGATTAGATATTCCTTACTCCATAGAACTAGCCAATGGTAAACTTGTTGAATTGGGCGAAGTTGTTAGGATTAGAACTTGGTGAGCAAAGATTTAGCATTGACCTCTTACCTATTCAATTGGGTAGCTTCGATGTAGTGGTCGGAATGGACTGGCTGTCCAAGAATAAGGCTGAAGTTGTTTATAACGAGAAAATCATTCGCATCCCTCTGGCGAATGATGAAACTCTCATCGTACATGGAGAAAAGCGAGATGCGCCTCTGCGAATCATCAGTTGTATGAAGGCACAGAAGTGCTTAAGGAAAGGATGTGTTGCCTTCCTGGCGCACGTTGTAGATAAGAAGGCTGAGGAGCCGAAACTCGAAGACATTCCTGTGGTGAAGGAATTCCCTGATGTTTTTCCCGAAGATCTGCCATGATTACCTCCGCAACGACAAGTCGAATTCCATATAGACTTGTCACACCCCCAAAATCCACACGCAGAGTATCACCGCTTGAAGGCGTGACTGACCAGGATCAAACCACTAATCATATTGAACAAGCAAGTAATTAATTGTAAAAGTCCAACCAACACAATTAGTGTCCAAAACAAACATAGTTTAAGTTATGAGCGGAAGCAAAATGTTTAAAACCAAAACGTAAGTTTAAATATCCAAAGGTTTAACATGGCACACAACTGTCCATGTCCCACAACGACTCTTCCTTGTGCAAGCTCCAGCTAAGTACCTATTGACCTGCAAAGCATGTAGTAACGAGTCAACAATAATGTTGAGCGAGTTCACAGTTGGGTGTTCGTTTTAAGTTGTTTCAAACAGTTCCTTTAACTGGCATCCTTGCCGTGGGGGTTACCCCATAGTTGAAAACGTGTTTAGTTTAATCCCGTTTACTCTGGCAATCCAGCCGTGGGGGCTACCCCATGATAGTTATCTGGCATTTCGGCCGTGGGGGCTACCCCATGTATACACTAGACTCGTTACCATATCGACTACTGACTAAAGTCATGTTTAAGTGCCCTGAACGGTCAATGTCTATCATCATTGACGTGCCCAGATCCATTAGTTCACGCCCGTCCTCTGCGGCACGGTGTGAGGCTTGTCAGACCTAAATAGCGCTATCTAACTAATGAGCCGCTCGCCATTGGCCCGACGATTAAGTCGATATAAAAAGAAGGGACTTCGTGATAGAGTTTTAGTCTAGTAAAAGTTATCTATCCGTAGGGACGAGGAATTACATTCCTAAACCAGAACTGTCCTACCCAAGAAAGGACGAGGAATCCATATTCCTTAACCCCATTCCCAACCCCTGGGAATCCCATGCTTTGTAGAGTGTGAACTCACCTTAGATTACTCGGTAGGTAAACGAAAGGTCAATCGAACTGCTAGAGGTCAACCACGTCCTAACATGGTTATCATACAAGTCAGGTCTAGGTTCAAGTAGTGCACGTATGTTTACACAGAGATAGCAAGTTACGAACATGCACAGATCATGGCAACACATAACAGTCAAGAACATAGCATTTTCATACTTGTACAATTTAAGATGTATTGGGACGAACCATTTGTGAAATTCACTAACCTAGCCCAATTAAACAATTCGACCCAACATGTTGTGCGGTCGGCACAGCCTTGTGCGACCCACATCATGTTGTGCGACTCAGATAAATACCCGGCCCAAATAGCTAAAACCCCAAACATAGATTACACGGCCCAATCTAATAACATGCAAAAGTCTTGTGCGATTCGGACCGCTAGTACGATCCTATCACTTGTGCGATCCAACTAAATCAGCCCAACAAGTATACCCAGCCCAACATAACATCTTGTGCGACTGAAGACATCTTGTGCGACTGACAAGACTTGTGCGACCAAGATGTCTTGTGCGACTAGTTTTATTATCCGGATATTATGGAAATCAGTTACACAACTATTATCTTGCAATCAATTACAAAGTTTCCATTTATTTGACCAATCAACAAACTAACAGTTTCATGCATAATCAATTTTCAATCAAATAAATAAATCATCAATTGATATGAACCCTAATATCATAACAACTCATCATCATTTCAATGCAGGAAGCCATCATATCTATTCTTTTTATCAAAGTCAAAAGGTCACCTAAAGTCTATGTATTTAAAAGGAATAAGCTACCATCCACCAAACCAAGTGTTGTCAGTCATGCATATCTGAATATTTAATAATACTTGCATGTGAGTTTGGTGATTTAATTGTTAGAATCATGTGTAATAACATTTAGTATATGTCGGCCATTAAGGAATTGCACATGGAATTATTATTGTTTGAATGAATATACAACTGATTATAACCATTTGATTCTAAATCATCATGCACCCTAATCCGTAAGCAAGATATGATAGTCAACTAACCTCAACACACACATCCGATTACCAATACACATCTCGATTTCATCTATCACACGTGAACCGATTTTTAAAGACATCATACTAACAGTTTACATAATCATCAATCGTATATCATTTACAAATCATCATGAGACATGTATAATCACATAACATAACATCAACTAATAATGAAACACTAACCGGTTAAGAAAGGATAATGAGAATGATCAGAACAAGGGAATGATCCGAGCAAGAGAATGATCTGAACACTTATGATCTTCGATTTGAAAGAGAGTGAGTTGCCTTCAAGTTTGAGAGGAGAGAAAGAGAGAGCTAGGGTTTGTGTGTCTAGAATGTTTGTCAAACAAATGAGGAGTATGCCCTTACTCTAACTGTTATGCGCAAAAGAGACAGAGTGGGCCGAACCCTCACTTGGGCTGCCCATTGATCCGAATACAAGTTGTGGCCCGAATGGACTTTTGCGATCGGGTGAGTGTTGTGCGTTTGGGTCGTTTATATACATACATACAACACAACATATATTCACCTAACATTCAATAACATAACATTCCATTAAATCATCCAATTCACATAGTCACATAATGTTTACGTTACATCAAGGTACAAACATAGGTTCGGAAATACGAGTTGTCACATTATCCCCAAGTTGAAAGAAATTTCGTCCCGAAATTTTGTACGTACTCACTAAGGAAGCTAGTTAAGTTGCCTGGTTTTCCTGGTTTTCCTGGGGTGTCACATCCTCCCCTGTTGATCTGGAATTTCGACCCGAAATTCCGTAGCTTCAGCCTCAGTAGTGGTTGTACCGGTTGCGAATAGTTGGGGATACTTTTGTTTCAACTGATCTTCGCGTTCCCAGGTGAACTCTGGGCCGCGACGTGAGTTCCAACGAACTCGAACGAGAGGTATTCTAGTACGCTTGAGGACCTTAACATCCCAGTCCGTGATTTCAACAGGTTCCTCGACGAATCGTAACTGCTCGTCTATAGTGAGATCCTTCAAAGGAACTATGTGGGTCTCATCTGATAGACACTTCTTCATATTTGACACGTGGAAAACATTGTGAACTGCACTGAGTTCTGCTGGTAAGTTCAGTTTGTAGGCCACCTTGCCTATTTTCTCAATAACTTCGAAAGGTCCAACGTATCGTGGGTTAAGTTTGCCCCGTTTACCAAAACGAACCACACCCTTCCAGGGTGAAACTTTGAGTAGTACACGCTCCCCAACCTGGAGCTCTAATGGTTTTCTGCCCTTATCGGCGTAGACTCTCTAACGGTCACGAGCTGCCGCCATTCGTTGTCGTATCTGAGCAATCCGTTCTGTTGTGTCTACCACAAGTTCTGGACCAGTAATCTGACTATCCCCCACCTCTGCCCAACAAAGAGGTGAACGACATTTACGCCCGTACAATGCCTCAAACGGAGCAGCTTTAATGCTGGTGTGGTAGCTGTTATTGTATGAAAATTCCACCAGTGGCAGATGCTTTTCCCAGCAGTTGCCAAAGTCAATTACACATGCCCTAAGCATGTCTTCGAGGGTCTGGATGGTACGTTCTGACTGCCCATCCGTTTGCGGGTGATAGGCTGTGCTCATATCTAATCTTGAGCCGAAAGACTTGTGCATTGCTTGCCACAGTTCTGATGTAAAACGTGCATCTCGGTCTGAGATAATAGAGGTGGGCACCCCGTGCCTCGAGACAACTTCCTTAAGATATACGTCTGCTAGTGTGGAGAACTTATCCGTTTCCTTGATGGCCAAGAAGTGAGCAGACTTTGTGAGTCGATCCACGATCACCCAAATAGTATCATTACCACGTTGAGATCTAGGCAGGCCAGTAACAAAATCCATGGAAATTTGCTCCCATTTCCATTGTGGTATCTCTGATTGCTGAAGTGGGCCTGAAGGTTTCTGGTATTCCGCCTTGACTCTCGCACAAGTCAAGCACTTGCTAACGTAAGTTGCTATGTGGGCCTTCATGCTAGGCCACCAATATGTAGTTTTGATATCGTGGTACATTTTATCCGAACCAGTATGTACTGAGTAGCGAGACTTGTGTGCCTCGTCCATCACAAGCTCTCGTAGGTTGCCATAAAGTGGGACCCAAATGCGTCCTGTTACGTAGTAAGCACCGTCTTCCTTCTGTTCTAAACGTTGCCTTGAACTGCGTAGGGCTTCGGCCCTGATGTTTTCTGGTTTCAATGCTTCTACCTGAGCATCCCGTATCTGAGAAGGAAGACCAGACTGTATAGTGAGTTGTAAAGCTCGCACGCGCTTGGGCGCAGTGTCCTTTCGACTGAGGGCGTCAGCCACAACATTGGCCTTGCCTGGGTGGTACCTGATCGAGCATTCGTAGTCATTCAGTAGCTCGACCCATCGTCGTTGTCGCATATTCAGTTCATTCTGTTTGAAAATATGTTCGAGGCTCCTGTGGTCAGTGTAGATGGCGCACTTGGTACCGTACAGATAATGTCGCCATATCTTAAGTGCAAAAACAACAGCTCCCAGCTCTAAGTCATGCGTAGTGTAGTTTCTTTCATGAACTTTGAGTTGGCGTGAAGCGTAGGCTATAACCTTATCTCGTTGCATAAGCACACAACCAAGACCCTGAATTGATGCGTCACAGTACACCACGAAGTCGTCTGTGCCCTCTGGCAACGAAAGGATAGGTGCACTGCAAAGTCTATCCTTTAAGTGTTGAAACGCTAATTCCTATGCATTTCCCCATCGATAAACAACGCCTTTCTGAGTTAGTGAAGTGAGAGGCTGTGCAATCCTAGAAAAATCCTTAATGAACCTCCTGTAGTAGCCTGCCAAACCCAAGAATTGGCGAATTTCCGTTGGTGTGCGAGGTGCAGGCCAGCTCTTGATCGACTCTACCTTGGGTGGATCAACGTGAATCCCATCCTTGTTCACCACATGGCCTAAGAAATGGACTTCACGAAGCCAGAAGTCATATTTTGAAAACTTGGCGTATAGCTGTTCTGCTCGAAGGAGTTCCAAAATGAGTCGTAAATGTTGCTCGTGCTCCTCCTGACTCTTAGAGTAGATCAGGATGTCGTCTATGAATACAATAACGAACGTGTCTAGGTACGGCTTGCACACTCGATTCATCAAGTCCATGAAGACCGCAGGTGCGTTTGTTAGCCCAAAAGGCATGACCAAAAACTCATAGTGGCCATATCGATTTCTAAAGGCTGTTTTGGAGACGTCCTCTTCTCGGACTCTCAGTTGGTGATATCCTGATCTCAAATCAATCTTTGAATAGTAGCTCGACCCTTGCAGCTGGTCAAACAAGTCATCAATGCGTGGAAGAGGATAACGATTCTTCACAGTCACCTTGTTAAGTTCACGGTAGTCTATGCACATTCTGAAAGTACCGTCTTTCTTCTTCACGAATAGCACTGGAGCTCCCCAGGGCGATGAGCTAGGACGAATAAAACCCTTATCCAAGAGTTCTTGTAGTTGCGTAGAGAGTTCTTTCAACTCTGATGGAGCTAAACGATACGGTGCATGAGCTATGGGCACTGCTCCAGGAGCTAGCTCGATTTGGAACTCGACCTGGCGATGCGGCGGAAGGCAGGTAGTTCCTCAGGAAATACCTCAGGATAATCGCGTACAATTGGAAAATCTTGTATCTTCTTCTCTTTCTTCGAGGTATCAGTAACGAGAGCCAGAATAGCAGTGTGGCCCTTCCTTAAGCATTTCTGAGCCTTAAGGAAAGAGATGATGCTCACAACAACACCACTCTTGTCGCCTAGAATCATAAGGGGTTCATCACCTGGGCGCGGAATACGGACAATCTTTTCGTTGCAAAGAATCTCAGCTTGATGTTGGGATAACCAGTCCATCCCAATGACAACGTCGAAACTACCCAGAGCGATAGGAAGAAGGTCGATCGAGAAAGTGTGATCAGCAAGAACTAGATTACAACCTTTGACTACATGTGTGACCTCATACTTTTACCATTAGCTAACTCTACAGCGTGTTTGGGGTTCAAAGGTGTTGGGGTACGCTTAAGCAGTTGACTAACTTTTAGGGACACATAACTAGTATCAGCACCCGAATCAAATAAGACAGTAACGTAAAAATCATCGAGAAGGAACTTACCCGTCATAACATTGGGATCATTCCTCGCTTCTCCCTGGCCAATAACGAACACACGGCCCCGTGCACCATTGCCATTGTTACCTCCATTGTTCCCATTCCCTTGATTGTTGTTGTTGTTGTTGTTCTGGTTCCTGTTCAGTTGGGGACAATCTCTCTTGAAGTGGCCTTCAGCTCCACACTGAAAGCACCCTTTGTTGTTACCTTGCTGCTGCTGTTGGCGTTGATTCTGTTGAGCTTGTTGTTGCTGACGATTCTGGTTTGCTGGGTATAAACTTCTGCAATCCTTTGCTGCGTGACCTGGCTTGTTGCACCGATGACAGTTACCCCTGGTGCATGGCCCGCTGTGATGTAGATTACAACGGTTGCATTTAGGGTGATTTCCCTTGTACACACCATGACTTTGGCCACCCGATGATTGCTGACTAGGACTCCTATAGTCGTCAGTCCTTCTCTGCTGAGACTGAGATTGAACAGAAGTTGAACCTCTGCTTGAAGCTCCATCCCATTTATGTTTGTTGTCACTGGGAGTTTCAGAGGTAGCTGTAGCACTAATACGTTTTGGTAACCTATTCTGCTCCACCGCCTGATTAGTGAGACGGTGAGCCAACTGAACAACTTGCTGGTAGGTGGCGAGGTTTGCTGAAGTCACATGACTTTGGATCTCTGGAACTAGACCTTTAAGATAAAGTTCGATACGCTTAATTGGAGGGTCCACCATAGTAGGACACAGTAATGCAAGCTCATTCGATCTCTTTGTAAACGCCTCAATTTCTGACCCCGTCATCTTGAGGTTGAAGAATTTGACTTCCAGCTTATGAATGTCATCACGACTGCAGTATTCCTCCTTGATCATCTCTTTAAAATTGTTCCATGGGGTGGCGTTAGCAGCAACCAACCCCAGCATTTGGACCTGAGCTTTCCACCATGTGAGGGCTAAACCCTCGAGAGTGCCGGTAGCATACTTCACCCTGCGTGCCTCAGGGCATTCACATATTTCGAACACAGATTCTAGTTTCTCAAACCAGTGGAGGAGACCTACTGCTCCTTCAGTGCTGCTAAAAGTAGTTGGTCGGCAGTCCATAAAGGTTTTGAAGGTGCACACAGGTGGCTGAGCATGCTGACCTGTTGTGGGTGTAAGAAAGGATAAAGTTTAACACAAAGATAGGTTCACGAGAGTAGGACCTAAAGATCCTAGAATGATTTTAAACTGCAGGGTATACCTCCTGCTTGTGCAGCTGCAAGTGCCGCAGCAACCTGTTCGTTAATCAGAGCCGTCAACTGGGCTTGAGTCATGTTAATGCGTCCAGACATGATCTTCATATCAAGGGAAACATGAGTGAGAAGGGTTCGCGAAAGTGCGATGACAGAAGAGAGTAAGCACACATGTGTTCAAGCAACAGTAGCTATACTAACTAAGCATATCATGAGCAAAGTTCTACGCAATCTAGCATGTAGGTAATAAAACATAAACCATATCACCTAGAATGTCGAGCCTTGCACGTGGAGTGAAGCGTCGTTGTGGATCGTAGAGCACTGTACAGGTTATAGTCTGGTTTTAACAAAAATCATTTTCCCTTATTAAAACCAAGTTCTCTATAACCAATGGCTCTGATACCAATCTGTCACACCCCCAAAATCCACACGCGGAGTATCACCGCTTGAGGGCGTGACTGACCAGGATCAAACCACTAATCATATTGAACAAGCAAGTAATTAATTGTAAAAGTCCAACCAACACAATTAGTGTCCAAAACAAACATAGTTTAAGTTATGAGCGGAAGCAAAATGTTTAAAACCAAAACGTAAGTTTAAATATCCAAAGGTTTAACATGGCACACAACTGTCCATGTCCCACAACGACTCTTCCTTGTGCAAGCTCCAGCTAAGTACCTATTGACCTGCAAAGCATGTAGTAACGAGTCAACAATAATGTTGAGCGAGTTCACACTTGGGTGTTCGTTTTAAGTTGTTTCAAAAACAGTTCCTTTAACTGGCATCCTTGCCGTGGGGGTTACCCCATAGTTGAAAACGTGTTTAGTTTAATCCCGTTTACTCTGGCAATCCAGCCGTGGGGGCTACCCCATGATAGTTATCTGGCATTTCGGCCGTGGGGGCTACCCCATGTATACACTAGACTCGTTACCATATCGACTACTGACTAAAGTCATGTTTAAGTGCCCTGAACTATCAATGTCTATCATCGTTGACGTGCCCAGATCCATTAGTTCACACCCGTCCTCTGCGGCACGGTATGAGGCTTGTCAGACCTAAATAGCGCTATCTAACTAATGACCCGCTCGCCATTGGCCCGGCGATTAAGTCGATATAAAAAGGAGGGACTTCGTGATAGAGTTTTAGTCTAGTAAAAGTTATCTGTCCGTAAGGACGAGGAATTACATTCCTGAACCAGTACTGTCCTACCCAAGAAAGGACGAGGAATCCATATTCCTTAACCCCATTCCCAACCCCTGGGAATCCCATGCTTTGTAGAGTGTGAACTCACCTTAGATTGCTCGGTAGGTAAACGAAAGGTCAATCGAACTGCTAGAGGTCAACCACGTCCTAACATGGTTATCATACAAGTCAGGTCTAGGTTCAAGTAGTGCACGTATGTTTACACAGAGATAGCAAGTTACGAACATGCACAGATCATGGCAACACATAACAGTCAAGAACATAGCATTTTCATACTTGTACAATTCAAGATGTATTGGGCCGAACCATTTGTGAAATTCACTAACCTAGCCCAATTAAACACTTCGGCCCAACATGTTGTGCGGTCAGCACAGCCTTGTGCGACCCACATCATGTTGTGCGACTCAGATAAATACCCGGCCCAAATAGCTAAAAGCCCAAACATAGATTACACGGCCCAATCTAATAACATGCAAAAGTCTTGTGTGATTCGAACCGCTTGTACGATCCTATCACTTGTGCGATCCAACTAAATCAGCCCAACAAGTATACCCTGTCACACCCCGACCGCGTAAAACAACAAATCGCGGCGGAAACATCGGGGCGTGTTGCAACAGAATTAATGTTTCATAACCATGGATATCAAAAGTGTTTCGTTTTATTAAACATTGAATAATTACATCGTCTGGAAATCTAAATACACAATTTAAACATAATCTATCATTGTTATTGAGTCACTAAGGCCTTGTCCAGTCCTATGTGAGCATGCATCTTATCAATCGATATCATTCAACAATTACCTGAAACATATGTGAAAACGAGGTCAGCAAAGAAATGCTGGCGAGTACATAGGTTTTGCGAAAATAAGATTCATGACTTCTGTTTTAAGAAAATGTTTAGTCATGAACCTTGTAATTTGCTTTGTCTTAGTAAATCATTTGAAAAATAATAAGTTCAAGTGATATGTATAAATAAGAGAATAATGCATGATTAAATGAATAACCATGTAAAATGAGTTTGTATAAGATAAGTTGTTTGTAAATAATTGTCTTGTGAAAAGTATGTTACTTGTATAAAATGTTCTATGTCTCAAACTGAAATGATTCAAATAACGCTATAATATGTAATACCATACAAACACTTATATATAGGAAGTACCAGCGGCGTATCCACCATGCTTGTATCATATTCCACACGCATTGTTACTTAATCACTTAGTCAAACCAAACCACCAAAGTAATGTTCATGCCCAATGTAAATCATGTAATATGTATAACCAAAACCCAATCGTATATCGCTTTGAAGCCAATCGTTTACCCAATCGTTAAAACATCGTGTGAAAACCAATTGTTTACCCAATCGTTAAATTCATTTTAGGTCGTGAAACTACTTAAATGGTCGTCTCGCTAATAACATTCAAACCTTCTTGACTCGCATTAATAAACCCTTACCAAAGGATAGATTAACAATTCGCATTAATAAACCCTTACCAAAGGATAGATTAACATCTCGCATTAATAAACCCTTACCAAAGAGTAAATTAACAATTACAGATTCAGTCGCTACCCACAACACCCACACATAACTACGGGTGTAGTAAATAACGGGACTTGTCAGATCCTATGGTACCATAACCTAATACTGGTCGGCTTGATCATTGCTAATGAATGTCATTTGTTATGTAACCCAACCAACAAGTTTGTTCACTTTATTGAAATCGTTATTAGTTTTGTATAAATCGTCTTAATCATTTTTGAAACCATCGTTATACCATCGAAAATCGTTTTGTTATCATCGTTAAAGCCTTGAAAACATTTAGCACATATGAGTCACCCCAAAACAATTGAAAGCAGTAAAATAGGGGAATAATGTACTCGCCTGAGAATGCTTAGAGGTCTTGAACAACAACCAAACAAAGCTAGAGAGAGCACGAAATCAGTCGACAATCTAAAACTATATAAATAAACCGGACTTAAATCGGGAGATCGGATAGGATGAGGCTTGGTAAACCAAATGAGTATTGGAACTCATATGATATGGTTTAACAAGGCCTACATACTACAATGAAACCAAACCTAAGTGCTTTCGACCCATCGCGACCCATTAAGGTAGCTTATGCTACTTTAACGCGTCGTGTGCGTGAAACGCGTTCGGACCGCCTAACTAGTCCTATGACAAGTAGAATATGCCTAAACATGTTACATAATCAGTTATGTGACAAAGGTTTAGGTTACATATGCTTAATTACCAATTATACATGAAAAGGGTATTCTGGTAATTTACCTAAGGCATATAAACTACCTATCATACAACTACTCAAACGATGTGACCATAGGGTATAACCTCGGAAGGTTATTCCCTACCTACTATGGTCACCTAATGTATTTGGTCGGATCCTAATGATCGACCAAATGGGTCGGGTTCGAGGTATAAGCGATTTATTAGATCGCTTACCCTACGACCCTAGACAACGTGGTAATCAGTAGGCATAGTCCCAAGGGACTATAACCAACGTGATTACACTCACGTTGTGAAGTTCAAACGAACTTCGCATTGACCATAACTGGTCAATGTAGAAAGTCAAACAAAGTTTGACTTTCAGACTCGAAAGACTCGAAAAGCAATAAAAGAACGAAAGAATACTTACGAAGGGTCCCCGAATGCTAATTTCGATCCGAGAATCTCAGGTATGAAACAATGGTTTCAACTTAGAGTTTCTAAGATCAAAATTCTAGTGATTATGAAGCATGGGGGGTGGGGTATTTATAGTAAAAGGTCCACCGTTAAGATCGTTTCTTGGAAACCGTGCTTTGATCTTGGCCTTACACCTCAAGATAATGGTTTTATAAAACCATGTGAGCCCATGGTATTTCCCAAAACCATGTGCACATCAAAACAGCCCCTAGTATTGCCCAAAACCATGTGCAAAGGTGGTATAGACCAGATTCAATGTTTCTTCACAGAAAGTTTCAAAAATGGCAGATTTGGTCCCTGTAGTGTAATAAGGCCTTTTCCGACGCGTCTAAGGCCCGTAAAGCCAACTTTAAGGCCCTAAAATGTTTCCTAAACATTGTGGACTTGAAACATGTTCAAAAATATGTCTGATGATGGTTCGTTTGGTCGTACGAACGCGATGTTCGCTTAATTACGACGGAATGCGCATAAGCACGAAAAACGATCCAAATGACGCGACGAATGGATTTTTCTTAAGCCAAACACTAAAGCATAATATAGTCATGCTTACATAAATTTTTGGATGTCCGGATGTATTCAGAACGTAAGTTATGCGCGAAAGTGCAAACTTGTGCACTTTTTGACACTTTTAGTCCCTGAATGACCCAAAAGTTTATTTTAGCACACCGAACACCTCAAAGCTTATTTCTAAGCTATGTAAAGGATATTTATGGTATGTTTAACTTATGGTCATGTTCCGGAATGTCTGTTACAGTTCAAATTGGCATACTTTCATAGTTTGTCATATTTAGTCCCTGTAAGTGATTTAACTTGATTTTGCCATACCAAAGCCTTCAAAACTTATTTCTAAGTTATGTAAAGGTTATTTATGGTATGTTAAGCCTATGTCACTATTCCGGAGTGTTTTTTGCATTAAACTGGTTATATTTACGCATCGGTGCGCGTATAACCTTCCAGAAAGCGATTTAGAGTTTGAAATTGAACAAGAATTGATATGTGCAAATGATACACATATTTTTACAAATCCCCAGTATGAAATATAATATTTCATTGGTTCGGTATTTGTTTGATGGCCGTGGAGGCACAGGTGTTACATACCCGGCCCAACATAACATCTTGTGCGACTGACAAGACTTGTGTGACCAAGATGTCTTGTGCGACTAGTTTTATTATCCGGATATTATGGAAATCAGTTACACAACTATTATCTTGCAATCAATTACAAAGTTTCCATTTATTTGACCAATCAACAAACTAACAGTTTCATGCATAATCAATTTTCGATCAAATAAATAAATCATCAATTGATATGAGCCCTAATATCATAACAACTCATCATCATTTCAATGCAGGAAGCCATCATATCTATTCTTTTTATCAAAGTCAAAAGGTCACCTAAAGTCTATGTATTTAAAAGGAATAAGCTACCATCCACCAAACCAAGTGTTGTCAGTCATGCACATCCGAATATTTAATAATACTTGCATGTGAGTTTGGTTATTTAATTGTCAGAATCATGTGTAATAACATTTAGTATATGTCGGCCATTAAGGAATTGCACATGGAATTATTATTGTTTGAATGAATATACAACTCATTATAACCATTTGATTCTAAATCATCATGCACCCTAATCCGTAAGCAAGATATGATAGTCGACTAACCTCAACACACACATCCGATTACCAATACACATCTCGATTTCATCTATCACACGTGAACCGATTTTTAAAGACATCATACTAACAGTTTACATAATCATCAATCGTATATCATTTACAAATCATCATGAGACATGTATAATCACATAACATAACATCAACTAATAATGAAACACTAACCGGTTAAGAAAGGATAACGAGAATGATCCGAACACTTATGATCTTCGATTTGAAAGAGAGTGAGTTGCCGTCAAGTTTGAGAGGAGAGAAAGAGAGAGCTAGGGTTTGTGTGTCTAGAATGTTTGTCAAACAAATGAGGACTATGCCCTTACTCTAACTGTTATGCGCAAAAGAGACAGAGTGGGCCGAACCCTCACTTGGGCTGCCCATTGATCCGAATACAAGTTGTGGCCCGAATGGACTTGTGCGATCGGGTGAGTGTTGTGCGTTTGGGTCGTTTATATACATACATACATACAACACAACATATATTCACCTAACATTCAATAACATAACATTCCATTAAATCATCCAATTCACATAGTCACATAATGTTTACGTTACATCAAGGTACAAAGATAGGTTCGGAAATACGAGTTGTCACATGTTTTTCCTGAAGATCTGCCAGGATTACCTCCGCAATGACAAGTCGAATTCCATATAGACTTGGTTCCAGGAGCCGCTCCTGTAGCCAAGGCACCCTATCGGCTTGCACCATCCGAGATGCAAGAATTATCTACACAACTCCAGGAGTTGTTGGATAAAGGATTCATAAGGCCAAGCTTCTCACCTTGGGGAGCTCCAGTATTGTTCGTGAAGAAGAAGGATGGAACACAGCAGATGTGTATCGATTACAGAGAACTAAACAAGCTCACAATCAAGAATCGGTACCCACTACCAAGGATTGATGACCTATTTGATCAGTTGCAAGGATCGAGCTACTATTCCAAGATCGACCTTCGATCTGGATACCATCAGTTAAGGATCCAAGAGGAAAGCGTACCAAAGACTGCATTCAGAACACGCTATGGGCATTACGAGTTCTTTGTGATGCCATTCGGACTGACGAACGCGCAAGCGGTATTTATGGATCTGATGAACCGTGTATGCAAACCATATCTCGATAAATTCGTGATTGTATTTATCGATGATATCCTGATTTACTCACGAATGAGAGAAGAGCACGAGCAACATCTCAGAACCATTTTGGAACTACTGAAGAAATAGAAACTTTATGCAAAGTTTTCAAAGTGCGAATTCTGGATTCGCGAAGTACAGTTTCTTGGTCACGTTGTGAATGAGAAGGGCATTCATGTAGACCCATCCAAGATTGAAGCAATAAAGAATTAGGAAGCCCCCAAAACCCCAACTGAAGTTCGACAATTTTTGGGCTTAGCGGGCTATTACCGACGGTTTATTGAGAATTTCTCCAAGATAGCTCAACCGCTGACTACCCTTACGCAGAAGGACAAGAAGTACGACTGGGGTGATAAGCAGGAAGAAGCCTTCCAACTGATCAAAAATAAGCTATGCGATGCACCGATACTATCCTTACCCGAAGGCACAGAAGACTTCGTGGTATACTGCGACACTTCGCGTCAAGGTTTGGGTTGTGTGCTCATGCAACGTCAAAAAGTCATCGCTTACGCTTCAAGGCAGCTGAAAGTGCACGAAAGGAATTACACCACGCACGACTTGGAGCTAGGCGCGGTGGTATTCGCCTTGAATATCTGGAGACACTATTTATATGGTACTCGATGTACAATCTTCACAGATTACAAAAGCCTACAACACATATTTGATCAGAAGGAATTAAACATGCGTCAGTGACAATGGGTTGAGTTGCTGAACGATTATTACTGTGAGATTAAGTACCATCCTGGAAAGGAAAACATTGTAGCAGATGCGTTAAGCCGAAAAGAAAGGGGTAAGACCCTAAGGGTTCGAGCATTGGAAATGACTATTCGAACGAACCTCACTGCACGCATTCATGACGCACAACAAGAAGCCCTTAAGAGGGAGAATCGTAGAGCTGTATACCTCCGAGGTATGCTGAAGAATTTGGTGCCAAACAAAGAGGGAACCTTGTACTTTAAGGGGCGTATTTGGGTTCCGCTCTATGGCGGTATTCGAGAAGTCATCCTTAACGAAGCTCACAAGTCAAGATACTCGATCCATCCAGGATCGGACAAAATGTATCAAGACTTGAAAGACTACTATTGGTGGCCGAGACTTAAAAGCGATGTTGCTATCTATGTTGGAAAATGCCTAACATGTGCTAAGGTTAAGGCCGAATATCAGAAACCGACCGGACTACTGCAACAACCAGAGATACCCATGTAGAAGTGGGAGCAAATCTCGATGGACTTCATAACAAAATTACCCAGGACCCCTAGGGGGCACGATATGATATGGGTGATAGTCGATCCGTTAACAAAGTCTGCGCATTTCCTACCAATCCGAGAGAAGGATAGCACTGGAAAGCTTGTTGAACTGTACTTGAAAGAAATCGTGGCGCGTCATGGAGTGACTATCTCAATTATTTCAGACAGAGATGGACGTTTTGTCTCGAGGATCTGGCAATCCTTCCAGGAGGCCTTTGGATCTCAATTAGATCTAAGCATGGCCTTCCATCCGCAAACAGACAGCCAGAGCGAACGAACCATACAAACGCTTAAAGATATGCTTCGCGCATGTTTTATGGACCTAGGCGGCAGCTGGGATACTCACCTACCTTTGGTTGAGTTTTCCTACAATAAGAGTTATCATATGAGCATAAAAGCCGCACCATTCGAAGCTCTATACGGCCGCAAGTGTCGCTCGCCATTATGTTGGGCAGACGCTGGAGACAAATGTATGGTTGGTCCTGAACTTGTGCAAGAGACAACCGACAAAATCATGCAGATCCGAGAGCGCATTAGGGCGGCTCGAGATCGATAAAAGAGCTACGCTGGTCGAAGACGAAAACCCTTAGAATTCGAGGTGGGAGATAAAGTTTTGTTGAAGGTCTCACCTTGGAAGGGCGTAGTAAGATTTGGAAAACGTGGAAAGCTAAATCCACGATACATCGGACCATTCAAGATCTTGGAAAGAATTGGAACCGTGGCTTACAAGTTGGAGTTACCGGAAGAACTTAACGGAGTACATGATACATTTCATGTATCCAACCTCAAAAAGAGTCCAACCCAAGAAGCAGTGATCATCCCTGCGGATGAAGTGCATATTGACGACACCCTCCGATTTACAGAACAACCCGTTGAGGTTACAGACTGGAAAGTCAACAAGACCCGAAGGAGTAGTGTCAAACTTGTCAAAGTACGTTGGAACTCTAAGCACGGACCAGAGTACACGAAGGAACATGAAGACCAGTTTAAAGAAAAGTACCCCCACCAGTTCAAGAAAACTCCTGCGAGACTTAGCTCAGCCTGAATTTCGGGACGGAATTCTTTTAACGGGGGGACACTGTGACAACTGGCACCAAACCAGTAATTTCTGTACAATTTAATTAATATTTAATATCTGCAATTATGTGCTTAAATGTCAACATTTTCTGATTTCATACTATACATGTGAATTCATGCACGTTTTATACTTCAAATATGGCTTAATGCATTAATGATTAGCGTTGCGTCAGAAATACTAGTAAACTCACCGGTAAGACACATTGTGTCAACAATTCTACAGAAAGCAGTCAGACAATAGAATTGGGGCCTAGGAGTAGGTCCAACGTCTAAAATACATTAAAACCCAAGTATGGATACAAGGGTTAACATATAGACTTTCTGGAAGCTAGAATATGCACTAAAAAGCACCCGAAACGCACTTTAAATGCAGAATTCTGCACAAATCAGCTATAATCAGCTTTTTAACACATAAATATCATGCAGAATTCATGTTTTATTATCCAGAATACCCACCTAAGTGTCGAGAATTGAAAGGGTCACAAAAGGATACTTAAAGATCACTAAACGGAATAGTTTGAAACTTTAACGAACCGGTATCTAACCGAACAACTGGACATTATCCGAAACACCAAAATTATACTAGAAGCATTGTTTTAATGTTTCTGAGCTAGTTATGATCCCCGAACACCCTAACACACTATATAACACATCATACATTTAAACACTAAACACTATACTTGAAATCTAACCTAATCACTTAACTACCCATTAATCACCAACCAAGACCCCCCCCCCCTCATGTTCACGGTCACAAAGGGTATGGACCCACCCTTGATCTTGTGTGATCTTGCTAGATCCTACTTGATCCTATAAGATTTGTGAAGATTGTGATCTTGGATATGCATGTACTATTGAGAACATATTACACAAAGGATAAAACCATTAGATTGTTATAAGAACTCTCATTATCATCACCCACTTCACACCATCAACCTTCTCCACTCCTCCCCTCATTCTCGGCCGAAACTCCCCACCACACCACCATCATCATTCAACATTGTTCAATCATTCCAAGTTCATTTAGAGGTGCAAGAAGGTGTCTAACGAAGTGTGGAGCTTGTGGATCTTGAAGGACATCTCCCATTTGCTTTTATCCAACCCATTTGTCATCTTCAACCTCTTGTGTTCATCCCTAGATATAGAGCTAGTAGTAAGGCCCTTATGATCCCTTGTTATTTCATATTTTGATGGTTAAAAGATGATATACATTGTTAATCTTGAAGAACACAAAAGAACATGATCATGATACTTTCACATAAGCTTAAAGACATAAGAATACATGTAAATGATGATGATTTGCTTCTTGATGAATGATGATTTGTGTTAGTGATGTTAGACATCATAAGAAACCTACTAGATTGTGATTAAACACATGATCTAGTAAGTTAAAGTGGTGATCTTGTGAAAGACCAAGATCATCATGCTTTATGTCTTCATGAACTTGAATGATGAAATTGGTTTTCATATGTAAAGATGATTTAAACAAAATACAAATCTTGTAAATAGATGATTACAAAAATAATTTTCCCAAGAAACCAAGTTTATTTACAAGATTTACAAAGTCATGGTTTCTAAGTAAACTAATCATATTTTTAGTGTTTAAACAAGACTAGGAACATGATTGTAACAAGAAGAATACAAAAGAAATATGTTTAGAAAAATCATCTTACAAGTTGTAAATGACTAAATCTTTTAATAAAGTGATTTACAAACAAATAACCATGTTTTTAAGGGTAACTAAACCTACTAAATAACATGGTAAGTTACTACAGGTTTTTACAAAAACTTCAAGTTCATGATGTAGTGTAATTTACTTGATTTTGACACTCGGTAAGTGTTGAATGAGTTGATGATTGTTTGTGATGATTTTAAAAGAAAATAAACACATGTTTTGAAAACATGGGAAACCTCCATTTTTAGGGGAAACTATGTCAAAATTTCTAAAAAATTTTGACACTTAGAAAAATATAAGTTTTGGTGAAAATTATTCCCTAAAAATATTTACCAAGGTTTCCCTAATTTTTTTTTATGTAAACTTCAAGTTAAGAAATGATGATTTCTTCAAGATAAATATTGATATTAAGTATGTATATTTTTGAGGAAAATATAAAGATTTATTGATCACCAAATTTTGTGCTAAGTGTATGTAGTATGTATTATATGTAATAGTGTATTAGGACTTGAAAATACACTAAATACTCCTAAGGAGTAAATATACAAAATACACATACAACATGCTTAGACGAATAAAAGAAAATATATTTATGAAAATATATTTCTTCATAGATTATGTAACTTGGACGAGTTACGAACTTAAAATGAAGTTTTGGACAAAAATACATAACTCGGATGAAAAATACAAGATACTTATATTTACTTTTGAGAAAATAATATAAGTAAGATACATAGTTAAAAATATAAATTATTTTTAACACACAAAGAATAGATACATAAAAGATGGTGACTTGTACTTGTGCGATACAAGTCTAGTGACTAACGTTAATAAAACACGTATAGGTCATGACGCTATATAAGCAAACCCGGTGAAGTTTACGGCGCAAGAAACGCAAATTTGTGAGTTCATGTCCCCACTTTTAATCTTTTACATACTTTTTAAACTTGGGGAAAATACATGTGTTATGGTATTGATACAAAAACTAAGGAATCATACTTTAGATCATGTCACGAATAGGGTACCAGAAGCACCATTAATCGTGTACATACTAAGACCGCAGAACAAAAGGTTAGAATGGGTTTTCGAGCAGCCACACTCTTGGTGATAACTAGTACCAAGCAGTGCTTTTGTGTCTTAGTCGTGAATCGACTACTAAAAATGCCTATGGTTTGGATGCTTCCTATGTCGTGTCACATGTTAATGGCCTTGCAAACCATTAGCGATCTCGATTTCCTTATACTTACAGAAATACTTGATTTATACAAATTACATACCATGTTTTCATACAAAGTATACAAACGTTCAATACAAAAACTGCATGAATTCACACCAACATTATGTTGACGATCTTCCAAAAACTCACATGTATTTCAGGTAGCTAAAGTAGATGTGCGCGCGGTCTTACTCTTGCTCTTGGATGTCGTTTATGTTTATCTTTGAATAAAATTGTAAACTTTTCAGACAACGTTCTATGATGTGATGTAAACTCCAAACTTAACCTATGTTTTCAGTTACATAATTTTATTGGTATTTGAAGTTATTTTTACGAGCATGTAGTATGTTTACCATTCGTATGCAATGAGAACCTTTCATGATCACACCTCGTGCTTCCGCCTTAGAAAGGGGTGTGACAATGTTGGGGCCGATTACTAGGTGGGGGGTCTAGACTAGGTTTAAACTAAACTTGTTACATTAGGGTTAAAATGTAAGTATTAGTTAGGATTTAGTTACTAGATATTTTTATGAGGTGTTATGATGTTCCGGGACCATAACTAGCTTGGTAATGTTAAAACAGTGCTTCTAGTGAAAATTTGATGTTTCGGGTAGTGTCCGGTTGTTCGGTTGGTTACCGGTTCGTTAAGGTGCTAAACTATGCAGTTTAGTGTGCTTTATGTACCCTTTTGTGACACTTTTGGTTCCCGACACTTAGGAAAGCATTCAGGACCATTTAACCATATTTCTGCATAATATTAGTGTGTTTAAATGCTGAAAATTGCTGATTTTTGCTGAATTCAGCACTTTATGTGAGTTTTAGGCACTTTCCGGCACTTAAACTATCTCTAAAAAGGCAGTTTTGTGATCCTTACTTTCCTACACACTATACTAGTGTAATACTTGGTTTCTGACTCATTTTGTGTCTCAACACACTTTCTGTCTATGTACTGAACTCCGTCAGCATATTTCTGATTTATCTGATAACTGTGCTAACTATGTTTTGTGCATCATTTGAGTCAAATAAGCTTTCATGCAATAATGATATGACATTAAGCAATATGTGATGCACATGTATGTATATGGCATTAATCAGTAAGCAGTTAATTGTGATTCAGCACAGTCATTAAGCACTAATCAAGGTTTAATAGTTGTACGGATACCTGAAATTTTGACAGTTGTCACAAATAGATGATTGAGTTCAAAATCATTTTGGAAATTTATGTTCTTGTTCTGGTAATCACCTAAGGATAGGTGATGTGTATTGTTTTAAGATCTAAACACAAGATAACTTGTGTTAGGGTCCTAGAAAGGTTATAGTCTAGGTCAAAGCATTACTAATAACCTAATTCCCTATAACCATGAGCTCTGATACCAACTCTTCTGTCACACCCCGACCGCGTAAAACAACAAACCGCGGCGGAAACGTTGGGGAGTGGAGGGACAGAATTATTGTTTCACAACCATGGCATTTAAAGATTTGGTTTTCTATATTAAAGTGTTTACATTATCTTGGGATTAAACTGAAACATAACATAACATAAATTAAACTGTCTTTCATAGTTTTATGTCACTAAGGCCCGAGTCTACCTAAGTGTAGCACAATCATCATCAAACATTAGCTCCTGAAACACATGTGAAAATAGGTACGTCAGCATACAAATGCCTGTGCGATACATAGGTTTTGTTGATGAACGATTCATGACTTGTAGTTAAAGAAGTGTTTAACAAAAAGTAGCCATGAACTTTGTAAAATGTTTTCTTTTATAAAACATGTGAAATTCAATACGAAAATCAAATGATATAAAAGAATAATGCATGGTTAAATGAATAACCAAGTAAAAATGAATTTTTATGAAATATGTCATTTGTAAAACAATGTCTTGTAAAAATATGTTATTTGTATAAAAATGTATCATGTCTTTGTCGAAGTGGTTTAGATAATGATACGATATGTAATATCATAAAAGCACTTATATATAGGAAGTACCAGTGGCGTATCCACCATGCTTTTATCATATTACACACGGCTCATTATTTAAATCCCTTATCAATAATCACCCAAAAATGTCTTGATTAAACCAATGTCAAAATGTTTATGTGTAAACAATGTCCAAATGTCAAATGTGAACCATATCATGTATAATCAAATGTAATGTATGGCAAGTAAAAAGTATTTACTCAAACCATATGTATAATGTCAAGGTGCAACCAGATGTCATGTATGGTGAATACAAAGTATTTACTTAACCCCATATGTAAATGTACAAAACAATGTCTTTGAATAAACCTAAGTTTAAATAAAAAGTTATGTTTTGCAGAAACCAATGCTTTATGATTACAAACATTTATGCAGTAATGTTTATCGAATACATTCAAGCCTTGAGACTGTCGGATAAACCCTTAAACGAATCAAAGGCTTATCAAAAAAATTTCGGATTCTGTCATTTCCTACTTCCAAACAAACCTAGGAAGTCGGGAACGGGATTTGTCAAGTCCTATACTACCATTACATACTACCGAGCGGCGTGATCAATGTTAATGTATGTATTATTGTCCCGTTAAACATACCAAATGTCATAACCAATGTAATCATGTTATGTGAAAACCATGTACTACGTATGCTAAGTAAACGTACGAAGTAGAAATGTTCATGAAATCAATGTGCCCATATGCTGAGTAAACATATACAGCAGAAATGTATTGTAAATCAATGTGCCCACATGCGGAGTAAATAAAACAAGTTGATAAAATCAAATGAAAGAGGTCCTTGATCTTCTACAAGCTCCAAGCTCCTTTGTATGTCTTCTAACACCTTTGTATATGCTTAGATTGTATGAGAATGGATGAATGATGGTGGATGTGTGGGTTGTCACACCCCCAAAATCCACCATGCGGAGCGTCACCGCTTGGAGGCGTGACATGACTAGGATCGAGCCACCAATCATATTGAACAACGAAATTAAGTAAGAAAGACCACCCACAATACAATCGGTGACCATAAGACAGTAACCAGTTTTAAGTTAACAGCGGAAGCATAAAACGTAAGTTCAAAACATCAATTTGTAGTTCATAAGTTTAAAGACCCCAAACATAAGTTTCATAAGTTCATAATGTTTATTTAATAAGTACGGGACATATTAGTTCGCATTCCACAACGACCACCTCCATGTGCAAGCTCCATAGCATCTAGTGACCTGTAAGGCATGTAACAATGAGTCAACAACAAAGTTAAGTGAGTTCACGTTTGGTTGTTTAATTATAGCATTCGTTTCGTAAATCATATGTTCGTTTTGTAAGCCAGGTATCGTGTTAATTCGTATCGCGGTCTCCCAGGCATGTTTGCGAAGATTAGTGGGGGCTTCCCATGTGGATAGTATTAATCCGTATCGCGATTTCCCAAATATGTTTGCGATGATTAGTGGGGGCTTCCCATGTTGTAGACTAGTCGTGTGTGTACGTGCCCTTCTTGATCCAAGGACCATAGTAAGTATGAGTGTACGTAGGTTTTACGTACGTGCCCTTCAATCCGAGGACAGTAGTAAGTATGAGTGTACGTAGGTTTTACGTACTTGTCCTTCGATCCGAGGACAGTGAAAAGTAGTTTAATAGTAATGATAGTACGAGTAGTTATTCAATCCCATTCCCAACCCACCGGGAATCCCATGCCTTAGTAAGGGTGTGAACTCACCTCGATTGCTCGGTTTGACTCTCAAAAATAGCTAACAGTCAAGGTCGGTCAATCACGTCCTAGTATGATTTACCAGTTAGTCATTTAGTGGTTTTCAAATAGAGCACAAAGTTCCAACACGTATCTATCACATAACATGCATCACTTTAACGGTTTACGCCCATATAAGTTTCCCATCCATTCCCCACTCATAAAAAAACATACGATATTGCACATACCACATATAACATGTTAGATCATTCACAGATAGCATACTCGACATTTAGACACGCAAATTATAGCTTATGTCATTTCAGCATAAATATTCAAAACCGGGCTGTTTTCGGACATTGTAAATAAATAGTTAACTTATTCCAAAAATTCCCAAATTTTTACAGAAGGTCTTAAACGATCCAAATATTATTATGTAATAATATCGGGGTCCAGTTCATTACCAATATTTTATAAAAATTCATTTTCCGGACTGAACTCAGATTTATCTTTTTCTGACCACAGTCCACGGAACAATTTATTAAAAATTCATCGTAAGTCCAATTTACGAAATTCCAGTGGGGTAATTACAAATACAACAGTTTTCATCTTCAGTACAAGTTTTATGATCTAACTCTACACAGAACTCAAGTTATGACAGAAAACAAAACGCATATTTTCAGCAGAAAAATGCAGCTCTAGCTGCTGTTACGAAATGACGCTTTAAAAATAGTAAACGAAGTCCAAAAATTATGATTCCGATGCCATTAGAACCGTATTTCATAATACATAACGCTAGACTTCAGAAAATACATTTCTCGTTAAGTTACAGCCCTGTTACAGCCAACTGAAGTTGGCTGTAATCACAAATCAGCCTACTGTTTCAGCTTTTATCTTTCTAGTTCGTGTTCGATTGCTTCTGTTAGCATGTTTAGTGACCACAACAACATCAAATATCAACGTTAACCAACAAAACATCAGATAATCAATCAAGAATCATAACAACACAAGATCTACATGATTTACACACACATTTTCTCTTTATCCACTCTTTACCCTTTATGTTCAAGACTTAATGTAAGTTCTTTAGAGTTTCTTAAGTGTTAACCATTTAAACAACTATTAACCACCAAATACATGAACAAGATGAAGATTTAAGAAACTTACTACTAGCTCAAGGCTAGAGGAGAAACAAGGCGTAAAAGTGGTGGTTAAAAGAAAACGAGAGCGGTCCTTCAACTTCCGAACACGCCGGGCTTCGTTGAACGCCTTGTAGCACCTAGAAGTACACTCGGATCGCTAGAATGAAAACCGAAAATGTGGTGGTGATGGGGAGGGTGTTCGGCTGAAGTGAGGGAGAGGAGAAGGAGGTGAAGTTGAAGTTTGGCAAGTGTTTGGATGAGAGAGAGAGAGAGATTAACCTTTAAACTTATTTATAAACCAATTTTCTCCTATTAACCATAAGATAATATGTCTACTAGATATAAGACATGTATGATTAAAATAATAAAAAATGTGAGGGATGTGTCCCCTTGGGGGACCGTTCGGTTAGGGGGGGGGGGGTTATGGTTTGTTTTCAACCAAATAGTTAAGTACTAGTTATGCTTAGTTAGGAATTCAAGTTAGTTACTAGTGTGTTATGTAATATAACGGGTGTTAGGGTGTTCGGGGACCCTAACTGGCTCAGAAAGGTGTAAACAATGTCATTGACATTATTTTTATGTTCCGGGTAAAGTCCGGTTGTTCGGTTCGATACTGTTCCGTTAAACTGCTTAATTAATCCGTAACGTGTCCTATATATATATTTTTGTAACGTTTTTAATTTTCAACACTCAGGAAAACACACAGGACTATTTAATGACTTTTCTGTACACTACTAGTATGTTAACAAATACATGTAAGCATAACACAGTAATCAGAGATCAGTTAAGTAATTCCACACAGTCGTCAAGTACTTTAATTATTATTAACAAATTGTACGGAATACATGGAATTTTGAGGGTTGTCACATGGGTGTTTGGGGTCGGCCGAGAACAAGAAGAAGAGAAGAGAGAGTAGTGTGTGAAGTGGTGAAAGATGGAAATGAAGTTATGGCACCTAGATTAGTTCTTATAACAACAATAGACATATGTAGCATGTGACCTGTACTACGTATACAACAATAGACATACGTAGCATGTGACCTGTACTAAGTATGTAACAATAGACATACTTAACATGTGACCTGTACTACGTATACAACAATAGACATACGTAGCATGTGACCTGTACTACGTATACAACAATAGACATACGTAGCATGTGACCTGTACTACGTATACAACAATAGACATACGTAGCAAGTAATGTAATGTAAAACGATGTACTAAGTAATGCACACAATGGGCACACCTAGCATAAGATGTAATAAAATCATGTACTATAATGTACTAACGAATATAGCAGGTATATGATGTGAAAACAGGAAAGCATGAAAGTAACAAGTAGGCACATGTGTTCCACCCCAAAACAGTCTGGAAAACAGTAAAAGAGGGGTCTATGTACTCACTTGAGATTGCTTAGTAGTCCTTGAGTAACAACCAAACAATGCTAGAGATCGCGGATATCAAACGGCACCTAATATAGGTAACTATGTTAATAACCGGACCTAAATCGGATGATTGGATAGAATGAGGGTTCGTAAACCAAACGAGTATAGAGACTCGTGTCATATGGTTTAACAAAGCCTACATACTAAATGAAACCTAACCTAATAGCTTTCGACCCATTACGACCCGTTTAGGTAGCTTATGCTACTTTAACGCGTCGTTCGCGTGAAACGCGTTCGGACCGCCTAACTAGTCCTATGACAAGTGTTATATGCCTAAACATGTTATATAACCAGTTATGTGACAAAACATGTGATATAACCAGTTATGTGACAAAAGTTTAGGTTACATATGCTAAATTACCAATTATACATGAAAAGGGTATTCTGGTAATTTACCTAAGGCATATAAACTACCTATCATACAACTACTTAAACGAAGCGACCATAAGGTATAACCTCGGAAGGTTATTCCCTACCTACTATGGTCACCTAATGTATTTGGTCGGATCCTAATGATCGACCAAATGGGTCGGGTTCGAAGGTATAAGCGATTTATTAGATCGCTTACCCTACGACCCTAGACAACGTGGTAATCATAGGCATAGTCCCAAGGGACTATGACCATCGTGATTACAATCACGTTGTGAAGTTCAAACGAACTTCGCATTGACCATAAGCTGGTCAACATGAAAGTCAAACAAAGTTTGACTTTCTGACTCAAAAAACAATAAAATAAGGAAAAGAACAAAAGAATACTTACGAAGGGTCCCCGAATGCTAATCTCGATCCAAGAATCTCAGGTATGAAACAATGGTTTCAACTTAGAGTTCCTAAGATCAAGATTCTAGTGATTTTAGCAATGGGGGTGGATGGGTATATATAGTTTTCGGGTAACCGTTAGGATCGTTTCATGGAAAACGTTCCTTAATCCCACCCGTACAAGTGTCGGAAAGTTATGGTGCCTTAAATTGATCCTTATCAACTGACTAAGCATGTGTGAATGTGTGGGTGAGAATCAAACAGCTGCAACCTGCTGTTAAATACTCTGCATCTGGTCTGAACTTGGCTAGCGCACCGTTATATTAAGAGTGTAGCGGTGCGCTAGGCCCTTGTTTGGAAGATTTACACTTTTGGTCCCTGTCATGCATTCAGCCCATTTTCGACACGTTTAAGGCCCGTTAACCCCATTTCAAAGCTCTAAAATGAAGTTAAAGTATAGGGAACTTAAAATGTGCTCAAAAATATCTCGGATGTCGGTTCGTTTAGCCGTACGGTTGCGATGTTCGGTTAATTACGACGGAATGCGCATAAGCGCGAAAAACGATCCAAATGACGCGACGAATGGATTTTTCTTATGGCGAACACTAAAATAAAATATTTTAGTGCTTACATAAATTTTTGGATGTCCAGATGTATTCAGAACGTAAGTTATGCGCGAAAATGCAAACTTGTGCACTTTTTGACACTTTTAGTCCCTGAATGACCCAAAAGTTTATTTTAGCACACCGAACCCCTCAAAGCCTATTTCTAAGCTATGTAAAGGATATTTATGGTATGTTTAACTTATGGTCATGTTCCGGAATGTCTGTTACAGTTTAAATTGGCATACTTTCGCAGTTTGTCAACTTTAGTCCCTGTAAGCGATTTAACTTTGATTTCACCACACCAAACCTTCCAAAACTTATATCTAAGTTATGTAAAGGTTATTTAAGGTATCTTAAGCCTATTTCACTATTCCGGAGTGTTCGTTGGATTAAACTGGTTATATCTACACATCAGAGCGCGTATAACCCTCCAGAAAGCGATTTAAAGCTTGAAATCGAACAAGAGTCGATATGTGCAAACGATACACATATTTTTACAAATCCCAAGTATGAAATACAATATTTCATTAGTTTGGAATTTGTTTGATGGTTGGAGTGACACAGGTGTCACAGTCTCCCCTACTTTAGGAAATTTCATCCCGAAATTAATTCGTAGGAGTCTATCTGTGGCTTTGTGTGAAGTAACTATCAAAGATAAGCAAGGCATAATCCTGTTATTTCTCTTTAACGGACATTTTTCAGAATTGAAAAATGAACGGAGTTATTTTCAACAGGCATTCTTCAGAAACGAAAATGAACGAAATGAGTCTTTTTCCACAACCTCTTCAGAACCGAAAATGAACAAAATGAGTCATTTTCCACAACCTCTTTAGAACCGAAAATGAACAAAATGAGTCATTTTCCACAACCTCTTTAGAACCGAAAATGAACGAAATGAGTCATTTTCCACCACTTCTTCAGAACCGAAAATGAACGAAAAGAGTCATTTTCCACCATTTCTTCAGAACCGAAAATGAAGAAAAGAGTCATTTTCCACCATTTCTTCAGAACCGAAAATGAACGAAAAGAATCATTTTCCACCATTTCTTCAGAACCGAAAATGAACGAAAAGAGTCATTTTCCACCATTTCTTCAGAACCGAAAATGAACGAAAAGAGTCATTTTCCACCACTTCTTCAGAACCGAAAATGAACGAAAAGAGTCATTTTCCACCACTTCTTCAGAACCGAAAATGAACGAAAAGAGTCATTTTCCACCACTTCTTCAGAACCGAAAATGAACGAAAAGAGTCATTTTCCAGACACACGACCAAACTAGCTGTGGTTTCCGTGCACTGAATTCCATAATTATGTATGCATCCGTAATTACGCAATTCCTTGCATAGTCCGCACAATTTGCTTGTAATGTGGAGGGGAGGAAAATCAAACCTGTGATGAGTGTGACTAGACTACCATAGGGTCCTTTTAATTAGATCGACAAATGATCCTTTTAATTAGGCCACCAAGGAGTCCTTTCAGCTATATCATCACATGATATTCCTAACCAGATTTTTGGATCAATCTGTTTACCTAGACCACTCATGGGTCTAATTATGGAATGGTACAATATAATCCAAGGGTCTTTACTATTACGTATAAGCCCATTGAGGATTTAATATAGCACCTTTGGATATCCTACTATGAATCCCTTATACGAAGATATGGAAGATTCTACGAGGATTTGGATAACAAAAACTTGGATTACACCAAAAACATAAAAGGAAACACATAAGCACATACTCACATAGTTGTTTAACTTGTTTATTAATTTGTTATCTTTGGACGCGGATACTTAAAGCACACCAGGAATCCAATTCGTGGATTTCATTTGGCACTTTAATCATTTCAAGAATCCATCCATGAAGATAGGATGATCTACCAAAAATTCGATTTTCGTTTTCAGGAAAACGCAATATTCGAATTAAGGTACACAATAATTTAGGACATACGGAAATACCCTTGGGTACCCTATTAAGAATTTATAGTGGCACTTGGGGTATTCGTATAGAATTATAACTTGCACCTTGTACTTCGTCTTTTTACAAGAGACGGGTACTTAGGATCTTTGTGTAAAACGCAAGAGATTGTAAAATGGAAGAATTTTGGGGGTAGTTTGCTTTTCAAGGAATACGATTCCTTGATTTTCGGTATTGTAGGGGATATGTTGTTTATACATACAATCACATAAATACATTGCAATGTAAATAAAAAGATTTATTTATTAACAATGATAACAACTGTTTCATGGACCTTGACAACAAAAGAAAATAATACATAAGACATGATTATTTCTAAACGGTGTTGTCTTCTAGTCGGTCAGATGCTCATCTCTGTGCTGGATTAGCATTAGCAAGCTTTGGGCAATTTCTTCGGAAATGTCCCATCTCGCCACACTTGTAGCAAGAACCTGGTGGAAAGCGAGCTCGAGCAGGTTTGTTGTTAGTTTGATTTGGTGCAACTTAAAATGAAGTTAAAGTATAGGGAACTTAAAATGAAGTTAAAGTATAGGGAACTTAAAATGTGCTCAAAAATATCTCGGATGTCGGTTCGTTTAGCCGTACGGTTGCGATGTTCGGTTAATTACGACGGAATGCGCATAAGCGCGAAAAACGATCCAAATGACGCGACGAATGGATTTTTCTTATGGCGAACACTAAAATAAAATATTTTAGTGCTTACATAAATTTTTGGATGTCCAGATGTATTCAGAACGTAAGTTATGCGCGAAAATGCAAACTTGTGCACTTTTTGACACTTTTAGTCCCTGAATGACCCAAAAGTTTATTTTAGCACACCGAACCCCTCAAAGCCTATTTCTAAGCTATGTAAAGGATATTTATGGTATGTTTAACTTATGGTCATGTTCCGGAATGTCTGTTACAGTTTAAATTGGCATACTTTCGCAGTTTGTCAACTTTAGTCCCTGTAAGCGATTTAACTTTGATTTCACCACACCAAACCTTCCAAAACTTATATCTAAGTTATCTAAAGCTTATTTAAGGTATGTTAAGCCTATTTCACTATTCCGGAGTGTTCTTTGGATTAAACTGGTTATATCTACACATCAGAGCGCGTATAACCCTCCAGAAAGCGATTTAAAGCTTGAAATCGAACAAGAGTCGATATGTGCAAACGATACACATATTTTTACAAATCCCAAGTATGAAATACAATATTTCATTGGTTTGGCATTTGTTTGATGGTTGGAGTGACACAGGTGTCACATGGGATTCCCAGGGGTTGGGAATGGGTTTAAGGAACATGGATTCCTCGTCCTTTCTTGGGTAGGACAGTACTGGTTCAGGAATATAATTCCTCGTCCTCATGGACAGTTAACTTTTGCTAGACCAAAATTCTATCACGAAGTCCCTCCTTTTTATATCGACTTAATCACCGGGCCAATGGCGAGCGGGTCATTAGTTAGATAGCGCTATTTAGGTCTGACAAGCCTCACACCGTGCCACAGAGGACGGGCGTGAACTAATGGATCTGGGCACGTCAATGATGATAGACATTGACAGTTCAGGGCACATAAACATGACTACAGTCTGCAGTTGATATGGTAACGAGTCTAGTAGTATACACGGGGTAGCCCCCACGGCCGAAAAGCCAGATAACTAAACATGGGGTAGCCCCCACGGCTGGATTGCCAGAGTAAACGGGAATAAACAAAACACGTTTTCAACTATGGGGTAACCCCCACGGCAGGGATGCCAGTTAAAGGAAACTGTTTTCGAAACAACTTAAAACAAACACCCAATTGTGAACTCGCTCAAGATTATTGTTGACTCGTTACTACATGCTTTGCAGGTCAATAGGTACTTAGCTGGAGCTTGCATGGGGAAGAGTCGTTGTGGGACATGGACAACTGTGTGCCATGTGAAACATTGAAACATTCTAATTTACATTTGGTTTTGGTTTTAAACGTTATGCTTCCGCTTGCAACTTAAACTATGTTTTATTTGGACACCAATTGCATTGGTTGGGTTTTTATAATTGTTTACATGTTTGTTCAATATGATTGGTGGCTGGATCCTGGTCAGTCACGCCTCCAAGCGGTGATACTCCGCGTGTGGATTTTGGGGGTGTGACATGATAAAATTTCCCACATGCATGTATACACACATATACATACACGACATACACACACATGTGCATACAAAAATCTAAAACTTCACTTTTCATAACATTATTTTATCATAGAACTTCCTATAACATCAACCTTTAATCATCCATGCATCAAATTTTGCATATATCACATCATAAAAATCAAGAATCATCAAAAATTCAATCTCTAATCCATACACTCTAACATTTTCAGCCATATTAACATACGCACAAGTTCCATTTTAAATTTTGTATAAAAAACCATTTGTTTAAAATTTAAGTTTGTGAATCATTCCAAGATTTAAGAGAACCCTTCCAACATCATGAACATCACCAAGAATCAAGAATATGTTTTAAAAATATATTTTATACCTTCAAGATTCAAGTGGGTTTTTGACAAGATTTTGATGTTATGGAGCTTGTTTCTTCTTGGAATCACCTTGGAAACCTTCTTGGATCTTCACAACATCTTGGAAACACTTTCGATTAACCTTAGTTCTTGAAAGAAGCTTCAAAATTTTGAAATGAAGGTGTGTTTAGGGGTGTTCGGCTGATTTGTTAAGAGAGAGAGAGAGAGAGTTTGATTGTTTGAGAATGAGTTTTCTTGGTTTTGAAGTATATTGAAAGTTTTAAGGCAAGGTGTCATCATGCACCTCCATTGTAGGCCAATAGAAGTGTGAGAGAGGAGAGAGAGTGATATACATGGCTGCCACCTTTCCCCTCACACACATACCCACACGAATACATACATACATATATATATGATTTATTGGCCAAAAACAGGTATTTTACTGGATACCGGGTATTTTATCTGGCGTTTTAACCCCGTTTTAGTGCGTTTTAAATTATTTTTAACACTATATGAAAATAAAATCACCAAAATAATATTGAACAATATTTTGTTTGCCAGGACTGGCGACGTTGCCGGTATTTAGCAGTATGCGCGTTGTGCTGCGAGGTACGCGCTTTAAATCGCAAAAAATAGGGATTTAAGTGTTTTTATTTATTTTTACCATTATATAGTGATTAACTCATCAAATTATTACTAAAATGATTTTCAGTTGCCTTGACAGGCTGTGTTGACAGTATTTTGTCGGTATACGCGCCGCATCGCGCGGTACCCGCTTAAACTCGAAAAATAGAGTTTCTTAGCGTTTTAATTTATTTTTCCTCATGAATATGATTAAAATTATTATTCTAATCATAACAAACTATTTTTAGGATTTTAACACTAATCGGGTGCTCACCGACGTTCGTTTCGCATTTTAACCGTTACGCGATAAGCGTTTATCATACCGTTGCCAACATAATTTTTATCAATGTTTAATTTTACCAACTCATTAAATTTCACATATAAATCTCATAACCAGTCAAATACAGCCCTGTTACCTATTCACAACACGTGTTACAAGTGTGCTGTACGACCTGAAAAGCCGGGTGTCACAGTCTCCCCCTGTTTAGGAAATTTCGTCCCCGAAATTTTACTCTACAGGTTTTGTTTTCGTACTAGATGAAAACAATGAAAACAAGCTTGATGAATATGGTCTTGTAGTTTCTGCGAGAAACTTTGATTCTTAGGAAGAATCTTTGTAGACCTATATTACACACATCCTAAATTCCTAATCTCACATCTCAACGCTCTCCACCATTTCCAAGGTTCACCATTTACAAGCACTTAATCAAGAAGATTAAGTCAAAATTCCACCAATTCGGGTTCTGCCTACGTATATTTACATATACATTATCCCGTATCTAAGATAGTCTGGGTTTAGACCCGATTGATCCAACTCGAGATGGGCTCCCGAAAGAATCAAATCTCATAAACTCGTCTTCCTCCCTTCTTGCATTCATTTCAGATATCCACAAATCGCCAAATCAATAAATCGCATACACGACTAGAATGCTGTAATCGCCAGTCCGGTTATTAGCATAACACTTCTAGCTATACGTACTGCTTCTACGGTACTTCGATAAATTTCCATTTATCTTCCAGATTAATCTCTACAAAGAGCAAAATCAGTGTATTATCCATTATACACTTTCTCAACTGCATCCAAATAGTGTATCATGTACACCACTCAATCCTGATGGTAGCTTGAGCCTATAAGCGACTGATCCAATCTCAAGATGGGCTCTTGAAAGGACCAAATCAATGTGGCTCAGCTTTTCTTTCCCCTGCTAAACCTAATAGCATATCTGCAGGATAACTCCTTTAATAAAACCAAATCTTCAATCTGGAATCGCAATAGTTCCTTCAATTGTCCATGTAATCCTTCTGTTGATCAATTGGCGACTTCTAACCTTCCCTCGATCCAGGCAAATCCTGTTGCTGGTTTCCTAGATAAACTAAGGTCTGGTTAATTGTCCTTTGTCATGTTAGCTCAACATAATGGTGATCAACACTTCCATCCATGCAAGGCTTCAAATGGAGCAACCTGAATACTAGCATGTTTATTATTATCGTAAGATAACTCTGCCAAGGGCATGTGAGTATCTTAACTTCCTTCGGAGTCCATCATACACGCTCCCAACTTTTCTTTCAAGGGTTTGAAAATCTTCCTCCTACTTTTCTGCCCAATCAATTTCCCTTTTCCCTTTTGGGGTTATTAGTGTCGAAGGCTGCACTAATTTTAGAGAAATCCTTAATAAATCTTCGGTAGCACCCAGCTAGTCATATGAATCATCGTACTCCTGACGGGGTCTTTGGCGCTCCTCATCATTTGATTGCTCCAATCTTATACTGATCTACATGCATATCTTCCTTATTCCTTAACAATTCCATAGTCAACCTCAATGTTTCTCATGAGTTTCCTTGGATCGCGTGAAAGCAAGTATGTCGTCGACGAATATTATCACGAATTTATCCGATTAGAGTTTCCATACCCTGTTCATGAGATTCATGAATATAAATGGCGCATTAATTTAGTCAAAAGGCATGACTAATAACTCGTAATCGCCATATCGTGTTCGAAAAGCAGTCCTCAGTATATCTTCGTCAGCAACCTTCTACTGATAATATCCCAATCGTAGATCGATCTTCGTGTTGCAGCTGGATCCCGGTAGCTTGATCGAATAAATCGTCAATCCTCGGTAAAGGGTACCGATTCTTGATAGTCAACTTGTTCAGCTCTCTAAAATCCTCTCACATTCTGAAGGATCCATCCTTCTTCCTCTTCAACAAAACAATTGCACCTCAAACGAAAAGCTTGATCAAAAGAAACCCTTGTCTAGTAGCTCTTGAAGCTGATTCGACATTTCTATCATCTCAGACGGTGCTTAATCTATAAAGAGATTGTGCAATTGGGTGCAGCACCGGATGCCAGACCGATTCGGAATTCGATCTGTCTCGCGGGGGGGGGGGGGAATCCAGATAATTCTTTTTAGGAAAACTTCTGGATAATTGCGAACAATAGGAATCTCTCCGGTATTCCTACATTTGGCCTTCGTATCCACCACGTTAACAAAGAACGCAGGATAGCCTTTTCATAACAACTTGAGCATCCTCACAATACTGACGACTCTCAACTATCAATCCTCAACTCTCTCGATACTCAACACTCGACTCGGTCGATCTCCGTGAACAACTACCACTTTTCTACCGTCATCAGGACGAGATATCTTAGCTAACTTCTTCAAGCGATAATCCCTGCTTCGTTCTTGGATAATTAATCCATTCTCACATCCGCGTCAAGGCTCCCCAGCTCTACTGGAAAATAAATCAACACTAGAACTACGATCATCTAACTAAATTCTACAACCGTAAGCGACCTCACTAGTTTCCATCAACTTACCAATAGCTAGTTCTATCGGGCACTTTATACTCAGCTTACTTATAGGTGAACACAAAAATAGTTCAAAGTTTTTCGAACAAAACTCAAGTCAGCTTTGGTATTAAAAGTATGAACATAGATTGGTTTTTTGATTCGAAACATACCAGTAATAGTAGCAGGATTCTCACGTGCCCTCCCAGCACTCGCCTCATTAGCGTTACCCACAGCATCCTGTCCCTTCGGTTTCGGGCAATCTCTTTTGTAATGTCCTCGCTCTCCACACACGTAGCATCCCTTGAGCGTAACTCCATCCAATGTACTCCTAGCATAAAACTTGGGGGTCACATGTCCAGTCCGACCACCTCTGGCGCACTTTCTCCGCTCATCCTCGTGAGTCTTCCTCTTAGAACCACCCTTGCCATCCCTGGTATTATCCTTTCACAAACCACTAGAGTTAATCACATGCACTTTCCCCGAACTGCGTTTCTCATCACACTTCTCATCGGTATCTCTCCTCGAACTCTCAGAATTTTCTCTTTTGCGAATCCCCAAATCTAGGTTCGGAATGCGGAATTATTTGAATGGTCGATCCGCTGTGAGGGCCTGACATCACGCATACCGTTGCCACGTCATTGCATAGGGTACCAGTAAATGATCTTGGGTTACAACCCTGGATTGTTTTATATGTACATCTATGTACTGTTCACAAGGTTAATGAAAAATCAGATTTACGCTCCAATTATATCATAACACAGGAACTACTAAAACTTTCCGATCATTATATCACCTGAAGGGTTTCCGATCTGTGTCCCACCAAAACCATGCCCATGAGCATCACATCCACGTTCCTGGCCATTATTTTGGTTAACATCGCGCTGTTCCATGGCAGTATTAACGTGTTGGGCTATGAGTTGTGCCAACTCTTTTGGGGTAATAGGTAGTCCAGAATCCTGTCTCGCTTTTGGCGGCATTTCGTCATTTCTATTATTACAACATAATATTAACATAAGACGATATCTAAAATAATTAAATCATTAAATGCTAGTGGACCATACATTGCGCATGTATAATATCTTCATATTAATGAGAACTATTTTTAAGCCAAAAGGAACTCATTCGATATTTATACCAGAAATTTACAAAACTTGTTTTTAGTACTAAGACTAATCAAAATTCGGCGTGTCTACATCAACACCCGCAACAAGTCTATATGAAATTTCTTCCTTAATATCTGAAAATTTGGCATGCAAGCCATAAATAGGGTTCATCAAATGAGACATACAAAACAAACAACAGAAACAACCAACAACTAACGCTTCAATCCCTGGAAGTCCGACATCTTCCTAACAAGCTCTTCTAGCTCATCAAAATAGTCCATCTGTCCCTCTGAGTCCTTCATTGTCTCCATGCCTCCGCGTAACGTGGCAAACTGACGATCACAGTGAGAGCGATTGACCCAAATCTCCTTCTGCTTCTTTAAAGCGGACGCTGTCTCAACTCTCGAAGTCGATGCGATCTCTCCAACGAGTCGAGTCCTCTTCCTACGGCGAGTGTAGACTAAAAGAGGTGTAGCAAAACACGTGACTCGGATAGCAGAATAAATGATTCTGTAACGACGGGCAAAAGAATCTCAAGTGTAGGCTCGACGGCATCAGTGAGCACTACTAATGGCTTTATAGATCGAGACGTGACATATCGTAACCGTACAAAGTAAGTGTGTGATCAATATGAATAGTAACACATAAGGCCCAAATAAACAGAAAATCACGTATGCACATAAGCACATAAGGGTTTTTATACATGATAAAATTTTCCATGTTTATTTATTTAAAAAAATCTTGGCTTCGAGAATTTTGGACTTCGAATCTCAATATTCTTCGGTTGAAGTCTAGTGTTTTCCTCCGAAAACATCTAGTTCGCTAACAACCATTGGCTCTGATACCAACTTCTGTCACACCCCAAAAACGTCGCAGCGGAATATAAAACGTAGTGGTAAAAGAAGCTGGTGCCCATTTGTATCTTGCTGAACGATGCATCGTAATGTTGGACATTTCACTTAATTAAAACATAGATTTTAAAACATGAAGTCTTAAAGTCCGTTACAATCAAACCATAGTTAAATTGTTTTGATCCTTATGGATCTTATTACATTGGTCCTAGAAAGTTTAAAAGTCAGTCCAACAATTTAAGTGACAAAACATGCATCAGCAAACACAAGATACACCATAATTCCCGAAGCCGAACTCAAGTACCTGTAGAACACGTTAAAATCAAGTGTCAACACAAAGGAAGGTGAGTTCACATATTCACATACAAACAATATTATTCCAAAGGAAAACTTTCTGATTAGGTGTTTATTTGAAAACATCCATATAATTTTAGAAAGTCCATTTTACTTCCTTAATAAAATCCATGGGCCTTCCGTCGGTTCATCGATCCGACAACAGTATTATTGCCCAGGTTTTGTATATTAAATTATTGCGTCAATTTTCAGACTCGTATGTTAGCTAGACGATACGAACTATATATTAACCATGCAGGGATAATCAAAGCTAGACAATAAACATAATATCAATTCGTCGTTTAACTTGACACAGGGCGACCGGTCACGATGGAGTTGTCAACCCGATAGGTCTACCAACAATTCCTCGCGTGCAATACTTAAATGATTAAATGACATCATGGGCGCAGGGTCCTCTTGAAGGACAATATGATGTCTGCCTCACGTACAATATATATATATCCTACTAATATGACAATTTAATACACGATGTTGTACGAATCCCCTGAATCTACATCATTCGAGACCCAGGCCGGCATCCGTTCCAACTATACGGTCATGTTTCGCCTAGGAAATACCGTATCATCCCAATGTCCAACATTTATTCATCAAAAACGTTTTTACTTCGAAACGTATGACTTATCAAATTTCATATATTTTCAACAAAAATATATATTTTATATTAAAAGGTATGTTTTATTTCAAAAACATTATTAAACCATTTTATTGACGTGTTCTACCCCCAAAATATATACAAAGCAGTAAAAAGAGGGGTTTAGTGACACTCACCTTTGGGTGCGTATTTTAAATAACGCAATCCCTCAGTTTGATTTCTACATGTCCTATTATATGTAGGAACGAGTTTTAAATCAATATTCATATATATATATACATCACAAAATCCTAAGTTTCTCTGTTTTCTTAGAATTGTCACATAACTTTGAGATTTTCTCGAAAAGTTATCATTTTTGATTATGTTGGCACGTTAATATATATATATATATATATATATATATATATATATATATATATATGTTAGTCCATATATATATATTTTTTTATGATTTTGTGACTTGAACGGTTTTATTGGTGACCATTATTGTGTAAATCCATTAACTCTCCCGTTTATACGCAATATATCTACGATTTGCGCGTCGTAATATATATATACATAAGCGTTCACATAATTTAACACCGAAACACGCGAAATCTCGTTAACTTATCTATTTTGTCATTTTTAAAGCAAATATACATAAAACATCTCATATGTATCAAATTTCATGCTCGACAAACAAGTTATACGTTTAACGCGATTTTTACCGTTTGTACCGCACAAAACGCACAAATATACATGCATAATCTAAATTTCCAGAATCATGTTAATAAATTAACATACTTTCACATTCTCATGCTTAAACCACATAACACATTTTAATACATATGATTTATCCAAAATTTTACCCATACTTGTGTATACTGAAAAATGCGTATTTTAGTGATTCGGTAACGTTTTCGGGCGTCGGAAGTCATGTATGACCAACCAAACACCAAGTAAACTTAAAATTAGTTAAAATAATCATTTTTAAACTAAAAATATCAGTTTATTTACTGATCTAAATCAGTTTTATAAAAATCACTCGAAAAGCCGATTTTTGACCGTTTTAACGCATAGTTTTGCGTTAAACGTTACTATAATCATCCCAACTCGAAACGACTTGATATTTTAAAACAATACATGTTATTTATTGATTAAAATAGTGGTTATAATCAGATTAGTGCAGTTTTTGTGTAAGTCACATAAATCATGCGATTTCATGTATTTTACAACACATAGAGCACCAAGTACAACATGCAAAGCTAGCAAACTTTATGACAAGGTTTTATACCATTTTAACACTTCAAGTACTCATATTTTTAGTGTTTAGATTCTGATTAAAATTTATTTTTATCAAATCATAACTTAATCATCATTTCATGACCATAATCCAACATGCATGCTCAAGTACAATCATCTAATGCACCCATATCATGTCAAAATCGACTTGCATGAACTTAACGCATCTACATATTTATTTAACTTATTTTTTAAATATTGAAAGACATCTTCATCACATCATCATCATGTTAACATAAATGCAAGATTCACTCTATTCATGAACATATGATAAAATTTCCCACATGCATGTATACACACATATACATACACGACATACACACACATGTGCATACAAAAATCTAAAACTTCACTTTTCATAACATTATTTTATCATAGAACTTCCTATAACATCAACCTTTAATCATGCATGCATCAAATTTTGCATATATCACATCATAAAAATCAAGAATCATCAAAAATTCAATCTCTAATCCATACACTCTAACATTTTCGGCCATATTAACATACGCACAAGTTCCATTTTAAATTTTGTATAAAAAACCATTTGTTTAAAATTTAAGTTTGTGAATCATTCCAAGATTTAAGAGAACCCTTCCAACATCATGAACATCACCAAGAATCAAGAATATGTTTTAAAAATAAATTTTATACCTTCAAGATTCAAGTGGGTTTTGACAAGATTTTGATGTTATGGAGCTTGTTTCTTCTTGGAATCACCTTGGAAACCTTCTTGGATCTTCACAACATCTTGGAAACACTTTCGATTAACCTTAGTTCTTGAAAGAAGCTTCAAAATTTTGAAATGAAGGTGTGTTTAGGGGTGTTCGGCTGATTTGGAAACACTTTCGATTAACCTTAGACCTCCCGACATTCGCGAATAATTCACACCTTTCAAAAAAAGAATACGAATATGAATACACCCATCCTTGGGAAGTTATACATGTACAAATTCATAAATGTGACAAGTTAAGATATATTATTTTAACTAATATTCCAAAATTTAATAAAATATAATTTAAGTTAAAATATTTATTATTTTAACAAATAATTATATACTTGGAATAACATTGTTGACACAAAGGAACGTAACTCAAAAATACTAAATAAGACCTAGGTCAAGGCACGACCCACCCGTCTAATGAACCGTAGTACGCATGTAGGTAGTCGTGCGATCTAGAGGAAGCTTTGAGTTACATTGGATAAGAAGAACGCAAAACTATGAGTTCATGTCCCCCTTTTCTTTAACTGTTTTTGGTTTTTATAACTTCGGGGGTGAAGTACATGTTACAAACTGTTTATATACGATTACATTTGGTATGGTTAGCTAAGGAAAGGTACTCCTAGATTATGTGAATGGTGGGTACAACGCTTAAGACCATTAATCCTCGTTGTAGGACCGAGGGACATGAGTGATAGATCTATTTGGGTGTAGCGAGCCCACACCCATGTGGACCGGGGTTTGGCCCATGAGGTGACTATGTCGTTCCCGCCGGATGACCCAGTACAAAATCTGCTAGGTTTGAGCCTTCCTGCACCATTTCACCTATATTAATGTATTAGCTACACATTAATTGATCTGTTTCCTTATTTGCTTTCATACCAGGGTTTGCAAAACATACATACTTACAATGATATAAAGGTTTATTCGTGCACACATACTAAACACATGAACTCGCTCAACTTTTGTTGATGTTTTCAAAGTACATGTATTTCAGGAAATTAAGTATGGATCTGGCGGGCGTTAAAGTTTACAAGTCATGTCTCTAATAAAAGGTGTCATCCGAAGTCGAAGGGTTTGGGTTATGTATTTTATCTTGGATAAGATACATGGCTCGAAACCTAGTTTGTTACTGTCTTTTGTGAAGTCCTTATGGATCTAAAATTTGTTGGTATTATATTTTGAACATGAAGTCTGTGTTTTGGGATTTAAAACAATGTCGCTTGTAACGTTTAAAAACTATCTATGGATGAACATCTTGGTTTTATCATATAGATGTTTGTTATGGTTGAATGCAATGATATTAAGCAAGTCACACATAATCACGCTTCCGCAAAAGTCAGGGTGTGACAGTTTGTTATCAGAGCTTCGATTGTAGCGAACTAGGATTCCTTCTCGAGTCTATACTACAATCACTAGGGTTCTCTCATGAAAATATTTTTACAACATGTTTTCATTGCATATACACACAACGCCCAGATCCATGGTGTAAACGTTTTACAAAGGAAAAACAAGAAACACGATTGCAAGGTCACATTGGTGGTCTAGTCTGGGGCAGACTAGGAAGGATAGAAAGGTTTCATGATAGATAATGTGAATACATGATTACATGATAAATTGCCTTTGTTTGCACGTACTGAGTGTAGTGGTTACTATACATATATATATGTTAGGATTACGACGTTGTAGGCACACATGTTATCCTTAGAGAATGGATTGTCGGATTCCCGCGACCCGATGGCAGTCGCATCAGACGACGAGGTCATGCCCGCGCCAGAGATATACACGCCAGACACTGCCAGTGATCCTGACATGTTGTCAAGGACGAGGACGACTTCCAGCCGTTTGCGCTACCAGACTTTGTGATGATTTACCCTTGCTGATGGTTTCCCTGACGAGGATCCTTATGTCATTCCTGTTCCAGTCCATGATTATCTCATCATTGGACATCCCAATGGTGAGCACATTGTGGCTCCGATCCTCGATGTCGTACCCTTTGTGGTCATTCCTCCCGAGGCTTGGCCCATCAATAACTTGTTCGAGGACGATGATGATTTGTTTGATGATGACGTTGATTAGTTTGTTGATGGTCCTCCTGTCGACGCCCAGGGTGATGGAGAGATAGATGAGGATGTTGTTGCTATTCCACTTCCTGAGATTCCAGTTATTGAGTTGTCCTCTGATTCTAGTTTGCACTCTGTCTCAGATTCCTTTGAGTCTGTGACATCTTCAGCTTTATGGGCAGTCGGATTACAATGCTATGCCACTGATTCTGATGATGATACTGCTATGTCTGCTGCACCATCTCCTCCACACGGCCCCGAGCCTGAGCCAAATTTTGTTCCTCTTGATCAGCCTGATGTTGCACCTATTGACCTTGAGCCAATTCCTGATCCTGACCATGTTTCGTTTGAATTACCGGATATTGCACTCCGTACCTACACCCGTTGATCTTCCTTTTGCCGAGCCGTATTTTCCTCCACCCGCACCCGCTGATGTTGCTCCTCTCCCTCCTGTAGAGTTCAATGTCCATCGCACTGGTTCGCCGATTGTTTTCCTTCAGGACATCCTTGCACCCCATCCAGGGGAAGGTACTTCAGGTTGGCACCTGCGTGACTATCCTTTCACTTCAGCAGCTTTTCCATAGATCCTTTAGGCTGCACCGTTTGCTCCCTTCACTTCTTCACCGCTGGACAAGCCATTCCGATGGTTCCCACCGTATTCTGTGCCAATATTAGATCCCTATCATCCCTCCTACTTTGTTGGCTATACACAGGATGAGTTGCTTTTCTCACTTCAGCTTTAGTTTGAGTTTATGAGTCGCAGAATTTTGGAGCTTGAGCTGACACCGCGTCCCCTACCGTGTCCTTGTCAGCCTACTTTTGTTCCCCTCGTTCATTACCATCTCCTTTTGCACATCCACCTGCACCTCTTACTCCTTTCCAAAGCTTGATGCTCGATTCCTTACTGTCAAGCAGCAGATCAGTTACTTGCTTCGTCATGTGTGCAAGCTCGAGGAGGAGCTTGCACATCTTCGCAGTTTGTTTTTCTTCCCTCCTCCACCTCAGTCATCAGTACAGTAGGTTTTTGGTCTTATGCAGATGCATTACTTTTGGTGAGAGCACCACTGTTAAGCCGAGATTGTGAAACCTTTTGGAGACCACCTTTTGATTATATGATTTTTGGTATATTAACTGTTGGGATTGAACCCTGCCAGAGGAACAGATAATGAAAGCCAAAACCGGATCATGACTGTGGATTCACAATAAGCAGCAGTTTACACTAAGTCTTCTCCCTTGAAAGTGATTATAACATCTGATGGTCTTACATCTACTGCCCGGATACAACTGCTATTGTTCTTCTAACTACTGATGAAGCCAGAAAACTGCTGAGAAGAAAACACTGCTGATATAATCTACTGATGACAAAGCACTGCCCAATCAAGGACTGATCAACCTTGATGAAAGCACTGATGTAAAGAGAAAGCAGTAGTTTAGTATGTCATCTGTTTTATGTATAGTCAGTGGTTAGGTTTAGCAGTGTTTGTATAAGAACAGTAGATACAGGTTGTTAGGCTGTTAGACGTCGCTTTCATGGTGACGTCAGCTGAGATTCCTCAGTGGTTTGGATTGTCTATAAATGGAACAGTACTCTGTACTGTTACATTTGATTCGGTTTGAGTGAGTTCTTCTCCTCAATTCAATCCTTTCATCTTGTGCAACCAACCGCTGGAGTATCAGGCTGAGGGGGAGTTTAGTTAGTAAGCATGCTTGTAATCTTTTGAATTGCTTTGTAATCTTTTGACTGATGAAAAGCATTTGTTTATCTAAACTATTTTCTTCCTTGATTGTGTTTACAAAGTTTGTGATCATTTCCGCTGCACTTAAATTTCTGTTCATTTCTGTTTGATTTGTCCAAATTATACAAACAAGCACAATCATGAGAGCCTCCGATCCTAACAATTGGTATCAGAGCCTGGACAGTCAAATTCGATCTAACAATCAATTTGACATAACAGTTCGGCTCAAAATTCATTGATACTAAGGTTGGTTGTATTTAGTTGAAAAACAGAGTAACGAGTAACAATGATTAAAATTGCTATTCAAATACTCTGTAAAACAACCAAGATGTCATATGACACACAAATCTCACACAACGAGTGATTTCATGCACAAGCCACTCATGGTTTTTAGATCTCAGAAACATATCTGTTAAACTATGGGATTGTTTCATATTTTCAAAGTTGATTTCAACTGGTGTTATGAAACGTGTGATGTCAGTATATTAGATGCTAAAGTATGAACCTCAGATTAACAAAAGCCTATGTTCATAAAACATTAGTGTTTTTGCTAACGTAAAAAAAAGGAAATTAAAACTTTAGTCATTCAGATCTCATGTATTGAAAACAGGTTGAGATCCTCAAAAGGACAAAATCAACTATGTTAAAATACATTCAGAAAATCAGGGATCAACATAGTCCATATCATATGTAGTGTGGGATTGGTTGAAAAACCTGTGCAAACATGACCAATTCTCTCAAAACATTACTGCGAAATGATATTGGATTAAGGTTTTTCTCAACAAAGACCTCCCAGTAAGTAATTCATTACTTATAAATGGGAAGGGTAAAATGGGAAGAAGAAAATTCATAAAAACTCAGAAGTGTGTTTATCTCAAAACTTTTGAAGTCAGAAGAAAAGAGTATAAACATAAAACACTTAAGAGTCAAAGTTTAGGGTAATAATGGTCATTAAGCAACTATGTGCATTCATCTGTTCAGGAAAAGGTTCTGGTAAAAATAGAAATTTCGATGAATGAACTTCAAAAGGATTAGACAAATCCTCATGTTTGCATTCAACTGACAAGAAAATGGTACCAAACAGTGGTCAAAATGTATTCAAAATTTCCTACCACTGCTGTCAAACCACTGACCATTTTCATAAGCTTGAGAATGATATGATTACGTTTTTTATTGAAAATATACCAGAACCTTTTGATGCTGTTCTCAGAAAAGCCTTTAATCATTTTCTTTTCAAAGGACTTTCTCAAATAACCAGGATATATTGTTCGTTTTTTTAAGAATAATATATTTTGAACTTTTGCTTGTTTTTGTTGGCAATAGTTTCAATTCCCTGTCAGGATATAGTACCTTATTTTTGTTGGTATTATTGTTCTCTTAAATGGGTCAAAAGGAAATGGTACATATGTCAAAGTCATGTCATACTCAGGTTTGCTTTAAACACTAATTAAAGGTTGTTTGCTAAACAGTGCTTAAACTACTGGGGCACTCATGTTTTAATTTGGATATTAAACTAAAATGAGTTGCCTTAGCAAAAAGTTCTTACCATCTGGGGTACTAAACCACTGTCAGAAATTTGAAAAAGCTTCAAAAATGTGTAATTGACATGTGGCAAAAACCTTGAATGGAAAATTCTCTATACAGTTGCTGATATACTTGTCCTTCAAATCTGTACCATTTACCCTAATCACTGTTTTGTTCAAACATCTGATCCCTAATTATTGCCCACTGCTGAAAGTCAACCACTGATCCTTCCATTCTCTTGGCAAGCACTGATGCACAAAATCAGTGACTTATCCACTGATAGTAAAAATCACCCACTGTCCTCATTTTGACCGTTGTAACCACTGATGTTTGCTTCATCAATGGTTTCCAAAACAACTGTTCTTCATAATTCATCTCCTCATCATCTGTTGACACGTGGTTAGTTTTTAGCCTTCAGATCATAATAACCACTGCCACATCAGCGATCACTTTTCCCTTAATAAAACCCAGATCAAAACCCCCAAACAGGGTTTTACACTGTCGAATTGAATTCCAAAATTCTCTTCTCAAAGCAGTTTTCAACCCTTCTTTCCAAAATCATTCTTCGTTCTTCTCCGCAAAAATGACGAAATCAAAATCAAAATCAAAATCTAAACCAAAATCAACACCATCTTCCAAAGAGGTCGCTCAAACGGCCGAAGAATCCATTGAGATACCATACAAATCTCCTCATAATTATCTAGGTTTGCTCACAAAACCCACCGATAACCACACCTTCGACTTCATCATTGATACGCTGTCTAAATCAAAGTACAAAACTTAGTTGACGGCAGACGCTCCAATTTATCTGCAAACCCAGAGAGAGTTCTGGAAAAAGGCGACGCATGAAAAACAAGACGATAAAGTCATAGCCATTAACTCCTCAATACAGGGTAAAGTGATTCAAATCACTCCATAATCAATCTCTGAAGTCTTTAAACTCGACGATCAGAAAGGTAAACCTTCTTTTGATAAAACCGAGTTGAAAAAGGATTTCTTAAAAAGAGGGTATGCAGAACAATCAAAGGTAGATACCTTACAAAAAGGTTATTTCCCTTCTGCACCTAGGTTTTTATTTCACACACTTTTGAGTTGTGTTTCAAATAAAACAACAGCGTTTAACGAAATACCATTGAAGATTCAATGTCTGGGCTATGCTATTTTAAATAATGAAAATTACAACTATTTCCAGGAAATCTTTAATGACTTGGTAAAAAATACTGATAGCAAATCATTTTTACTTTTTTCCAAGGTTTTTAAGCTATTATTTTAAACAAAAATTTGAAAAAGAAAATGAAAATTTGCTTAAACAAGGTGCTTATTTTCAAATAAAAGGGCTAACAACTGAAACATTCTCAAGAATGATGACACCTATAAAAACAAAAGCAGAGGTGCCTGAGCAGAATTTAGCAGCTACCACTGCTCCTCAGGCATCTACTGTTGAGCCCACTGCTCCAGGTGATCAGAGCAGCACAACCACTGCTTTGAAAACCACACCTAACATCACCAAAAAGACCAAAAGAAAATCATACAAAAAGCCCACCAAACCCAAGAAAAAGGCAAATCTGGAAGATGAGATCCCAGAGCAACTGCCTGTGACAACACAAATGTCACCACAAACCACTGCTGCTACTTCCTCACAGCAGTTGGTAGAAAGATCTCCACCATTGCCTCAAACTCCTCCTGCATCCTCACAAAAGGATCAGGTTATAATCACAGGGACACCAAATTATGAAGCTCTGGATCCACTCGGATCCATCTTCCAAAGTCCTGATCCCAAGGACATGTCTCTTTTAACACCTATGCCCTCACCAATCATAATGCCACAATCAATAATACCCTTGTTGCATGCAGTTGCTATAGCTCAGACACAAACCAGTTCCTCTCTATCACCTGTCACTGAGAGTATACTCCCACAAGTGACTGGGTCTGATGCTACTACTCCTGCTATCCCAGCAACAATTGAGGAGGTTACACCCCCTGAGTTACAAGTAACTCTCGGTGGTAGTTCAAGTGGAGCAGCAACTACAACTGATGGATCAACAGATCTTCAGTTGGACAGTTGTTTCATTAGTAAGACTCCCTTGAAGGCAATTTCTTCTATAACACCTTCGATAACCACCAGTGAGTTTGTTTTAACCACTGGTACCATCAAAGGATTATCAAGTGTTGAAGAAAGAAGTCCCTAGTACCAAGAACAAGGGGCATCAATGGGTGATTTTTGGGACTCAGTTCCTAAGTCACAGATTGATACAACCACTGCTGGTGGGGATTCAGATGATTCTACAAACGTAGGTGATGATTCAAAATATCAGGAATTGACGGACAGAGTTGAAAAACTTGAAACTTCAGTTGCTGAGATAAAGGATATGGTGCAGCAGCTATTAAAAGCTCAGAAAGCACAAACCACCGTTGTTCCACCTCAAGCACCTGCTCAACCACAAGCACTTGCTGCAAATGAGCTCTGGAATCTTTTTCAACCCCTGCTTGAAAAACAGAAACAAACGGCTGATCAGCAGCATGAAATGCATGTAAAAATGCTAACAAACATGGTGGAATCTAGATTCAAAGATACTCAAGCAGACATCAAGGCTATAAAGGCCAGCATCCAAAGCACCACTGGAAAAGCTCCACCTACTATCCTCTTCATGGATACACCCCTTGCAGATAATGCCAAAAAGGGGGAGAAAATCCAGCAGTTGAAGATGAAGGGAATTGAGGATGGTGTTTACGCTGAACCGGAAAATCAAAAACAGACATCTAAACCTCAAACCACAAAATATCAAACATCTATCCAAACAGCTGATACAACAGTAGTTACAAAAACTACTGCTAGCCAAACAGCTGTCATCTCATCAACACACACAACTTCACCACACACCACCAAAACCACTGCCCCACCCAAAACCTCATCAACATCATCACCAGCACCTCAACCAACCCCTGCTCAAAAGCAGAAGACATCTGCTGATACATCAGTAGTTGTAATGACAACAGAGGTTGGAACACCAGTTGTTTCAACAGCTGTTTGTCAGTCATATACCACTGCTCTCATCAATATTACATCACCATCACCATCATCACCTCCTGCGAAAAAGCAGAAGACAACAGATGTTACAACATCTGCTGTAAGGACACCAGTAGCTGAAACACCAGTTGTTACAACTACTGTTGGTCCAAATACCCTCACTACATCTCAAGCCATATTTGCTTCAATCAATAAACCACCTAAAAGCACCCCTCCACCAGAAACAATTTACACTCGAAAAAGAAAAACAACTCAGCCAACAGATGACATATATGACCCTGAGGCTGCAAAACATCCACTGGAGCCTGAAGCTGTAAAAAATGAGATGAAACAATTTTACACCGAAGATGATCCTTCAAAAAGGAGATTTCCTTCTCTCATAGGCTTCATAATCCCAGACGATATGGATGAATATCTTGAGCTCAAAACAAGACAAGCTAAGATAAGAGCCAAAGTTGAATGCAAGGATCAAGGTGATGAAGCCATTTTGGAAAGAATGAAATTCCTGCTCACCAAAGTCAAACAAATGGAAGAATATGCAAGTGATCTGAACAAGGAAATGTCAAGCCTATCTCCTGAAGCAGATCAACGAAAAGAATTGAGAACAGAATACCTTGCATACATAATGAAAGAAAAGTTCTATCCTGCTGAAGAACACAATTCAAAGAATGGCCAATAGTTGCATTAAAGCATGAGGCTAACAGAATTGAAAGGATTAAAATTGATCCAAGGAAAAAGAAGACAACTCCAAATTGGAACAAATACAAAAAGTTCATAGCTGATCTTACTTCTGAGTATAAAAGAAAGAAGCAGGAGCTGGTGGATGCAAGGGTGGATACTGTAAATGCCATAGCAAAATGGACTAAGCAGCAAACAAATGAAGCTTATGAAAGGCTTAAGAAAAGGAGGATGACTGTCTCTGACACTCCTTAAAAGTCTGACTACAAAAAGCTAAAGGAGCAGATCAAGACTTTTGAAACACTGATCAACGCAGCAGAAACCTCTGTCACAATGTTGAGAAAAGAAAAGAGGGAACTGCTGACCAGTGAAGAAGAAAAAGAAAAGGAAGCTGAGTACTTCACAGAAGCCATCAAGAAAATGGGTTTAAAAGAAGATAGTTCAGTGAGCCTTCAAAACCTTTTCAAAAAGGTATTAACCAAACCTGCAGCAGATATCACAGAAACTGAACTTGAACAAAGAAAAAGACAAGAGCTGATTGAACAAGAAGCTGCAGAAGACATAGCTGCAGCAAATGAAGTCATAGAAGAGGCTTTTAAACAAATGTCTGAAGTTCAGGATACTGCTTTACAATTTTTCTCAAGGCCAAAATCTCCAAACTCATCAGGAAATAAATCTCCCAAGAAACCCATTGGGTTCAAAAATACTAAAGTGGATGTCTGATCAAAAGACCCACGTATTGACTCTGGTCAGATCCAATGGCGAAGTGAAGTACATATCAAGGAAAGAAGCACTAGGCCTTGGTGTTGAAGATTTGCAGGATCTCCTTGAACTTTCACTATGCAGGGATGAGGATGACACAAGTTCCAAAGAATTTGAAGAAGAATTTAAAAGTCAAGCGAGGGAACTACTGATGAGAAATAAAAATCCAGAATAATGAAGGGTTTTGGCATTATCTGTTCCAGGGGGAGATTGTTGGGATTGAACCCTGCCAGAGGAATAGATAATGAAAGCCAAAACCGGATCATGACTGTGGATTCATAATAAGCAGCAGTTTACACTAAGTCTTCTCCCTTGAAAGTGATTATAACATCTGATGGTCTTACATCTACTGCCCGGATACAACTGCTGCTGTTCTTCTAACTACTGATGAAGCCGGAAAACTGCTGAGAAGAAAACACTGCTGATATAATCTACTGATGACAAAGCACTGCCCAATCAAGGACTGATCAACCTTGATGAAAGCACTGATGTAAAGAGAAAGCAGTAGTTTAGTATGTCTTCTGTTTTATGTATAGTCAGTGGTTAGGTTTAGCAGTGTTTGTATAAGAACAGTAGATACAGGTTGTTAGGCTGTTAGACGTCGCTTTCATGGTGACGTCAGCTGAGATGCCTCAGTGGTTTAGATTGTCTATAAATGGAACAGTACTCTGTACTGTTACATTTGATTCGTTTTGAGTGAGTTCTTCTCCTCAATTCAATCCTTTCATCTTGTGCAACCAACCGCTGGAGTATTAGGCTGAGGGGGAGTTTAGTTAGTAAGCATGCTTGTAATCTTTTGAATTGCTTTGTAATCTTTTGACTGATGAAAATCATTTGTTTATCTAAACTATTTTCTTCCTTGATTGTGTTTACAAAGTTTGTGATCATTTCCGCTACACTTAAATTTCTGTTCATTTCTGTTTGATTTGTCCAAATTATACAAACAAGCACAATCATGAGAGCCTCCGATCCTAACATTAACAGATTTATTGGACAAGGGTAGTATGACCCTATGTCCCTCTTGATGTGATACACTTTGTAGACAATGTGACTGTGGTCAGCAATTAATGAAAGTTCAGTCGTCATGTACTCGCTAAACACTTTGTTGATTTACATGTTGTGCTATGATTATGATGTTGCATGATTGCTTGCTATGATGAATGCTTATATATATACGTACATACGACCTTTGGACGACTAGTTACTTACTTGACGAATAAGACCTGACCTATCCGATCTTCTTCTTAGAAGATGTCGCCTCGAAGGAACATCGATACCAACAACCCTCCGCCGACTACAGAGGCGGAATTACAAGAGCGTATCTCACAGGACATCGCACAGCACGAGGCCCTTCGCTCCGAACACAGCGGAGGTACCTCAGGAAATAACCCACCCAACGGTAATGTTTAGTCACTTAAGACACAATACAAAATGTTTGGACATTTCCAAGTGTGCTTTGCTAATGCCTTATGTGAATGTTGTTGCTTATGTAGCAGGCTGCACCTACAAGCAGTTCTTAGGCTGCAAGCCCCTGCATTTCGACGACACTGGGGGTGCCGTAGCTTTTGTGCGTTGGGTTGAGAAGACGGACTCTGTTTTGCGATTGAGCAAATGTACTCCAGGGCAACAAGTCACGTACATTTCTGGACTGTTTATAGATGGGGCTCTGTCATGGTGGAACCTTCAGGTTCAGACGTTGGGTCAGACTACTGCGTATGCTTTGACATGGGACGAACTGAAGGAGCTGATACGTAAGAAGTATTGTTCGAGGGCAGAAATCCAGAGGTTGGAAACTGAGTTCTGGAACTTGAAAATGGAAGGTTCAAAGATAGCTGAGTATGTGCAGAGATTTCATGATTTATCGCGAGTTGTTCCATATCTGGTGGAACCAGAGGTTGAGAGGATCGAATGTTTCATCTGGGGATTGGCACTTCAGATTCTAAGCATGGTGACAACATCTAAACCCCCAACAATTACCGATGCTATTGACTTAAGTGTGGTGCTCACTGAAGAAGCGGTTAGACTGGGAAAATTTTCAATCTCTGAAGAGAAGAAGGAGACTCATGTGGAGCCATCTGGACATAACAAGAGAAAGTTCACGAATTTCAAGAAGGGTACTCGGGCGAATAACAACAACAAGGCCCAAAAGGGAAAATAGTACATGGGTAAACTACCTAAGTGTGACAATTGTCGACGACATCATACTGGGCAATGTAGATATCGAAAATGTTATAACTGTGGCAAAGTGGGCCATGACAAGGAGACGTGTTGGCGTGGTACTGGACGTGGAAATGGAGGTCAAGATGGTAGTAGAAATCGCTGAGGAAACAATGACAACAACAACTATCAAGACGGAAATGGTGACGATCAAGGATGTGGTCAAGGGTGTTTTAACTGCGGTGATGTGAGGCATTTCAGGAAGTATTGCCCTAAAAACAATCAGGCACGTGGAAGAGTGTCCAACATCGGAGCTAGGGAAGCATGCCATGATCCAAACATGGTTATCGGTACGTCCCCTATTAGTCAACGTTATGCATCTGTGCTGTTTGATACTGGTGCCACTTTTAGCTTCATATCCCTAGAGTTTAAGAATATACTTGGTTTAGTAGCGAGTAGGTTAGATATCCCGTATTCGATAGAACTAGCTATTGGGAAGCTAGTAGAAGCCAAAGGAGTGATTAGAGGCTGTGTTATAGAGCCCCGAGAGCGTGAGTTTTCGATAGATCTTCTGCTAGTTGAATTGGGAAGCTTCGACGTCGTGGTTGGGATGGATTGGCTGTCAAGTAATCGTGCAGAGATGGTTTGCCACGAGAAGATTATCCATATCCCGATGGTGAATGAAGAGATGATTGTGATACACGGGGAGAAGCAGTATACGCCTCTACGGATTATTAGTTGTTTGAAGGCACATAAGTTTTTGCGCAAAGGATGTGTTGCCTTCTTAGCTCATGTCGTGGACAAAGAGGCTGAAGAACCAAAGCTCGGAGATATCCCTATGGTAAGGGAATATCCTGAAGTCTTCCCCGAAGACTCGCCAGGATTACTTCCTCAACGACAAATCGAGTTCCACATTGACTTGGTTCCAGGCGCCGCACCTGTAGCTAAGACACCTTATCGACTTGCGCCTTTAGAAATGCAAGAGTTGTCAACATAGCTTCAGGAGTTGCTAGATAAGGGATTTATAAGACCAAGCTTCTCGCCTTGGGGAGCTCTGGTTCTGTTCGTCAAGAAGAAAGGCGGTGGTTTTCGAATGAGTATCGACTACCAAGAGCTGAACAAGCTAACCATCAAAGAATCGGTATCCCTTGCCGAGGATTAATGATTTATTCGACCGATTGCAAGAATCCAACTACTATTCTAGGATCGATCTTCGATCAGGTTATCGCCAGCTGCGGATTCAGGAAGAAAGTATACCGAAGAACAGTGAGTCGACAATTAGTTTTAAACATACGGTAATATTGTATTTTATACATGGTACACAAAACAGTTACACAGAATACAAAACTTTGAGAATCTAGGAGACATGTACTTAGGACCTTCGGGAACTTATGTCAAAACTCATTAAAGTTTATCACTTGGGAACCCCGTCCATTAACTTGAGCAAACATCATTATTCTGTCGTATATGCTATTTTAGTTAACCGAACAGGTGAAGTACTCGAAATCCTTATATTGAAATTTCCACTTTTACATCTAGTCAGTAGATTTTTACATCTCTACTCCTCTTAATGGTAGTTGCATAACGACAATTTTCTTCATTAGAGCGAACACTCATTTACTTCGGTACTTGATCATTTCATATGATACACATGCAATTGTTTGTTACGCAAGTGGCTTCCCTTCTAATGATCGTTTTCATCAAAGTTACAAATATTATTTCCCTATATCCGATTATTGCCTTGTGACTCGGATATTCTGTATTATTGTGGGTATCAACTCCTTGATATTGAGTCAACAAAACCTTCTTGAAATTTCTTTTCTTTCCAGTTACATACATGGTTTATCCTTGTAACCATGCTTAAATTCCCTTGTCGATACATACGTTTATTGTCAGATTGCGCTGAAACCAAGTTCAATTGCTTGAACTTGTCCATTTCGCATATTCAATTCAAGACACCATATGATGTATTGAGGGCATCATATTCAAATTCATTTTTGCAAGTATTTCTTTTGTTCTGAGTCGTAGTAGACTTGTTTGGTCTACGGCTCCATTAAGTCGTCTGTTGGTTCCAACACCTTGTGGTGGTGACTCCTTGATTTGAAGCCTGCGCTAATCTCGTTTACGCATCTTATACACGGATTTAATTGTTTATTTATTGACTTGCTTTAAATCCGCTCTGTTTTATCAAGATTAAAGCAGTCTTAACACAATCGTGTGTTAAGACAATGGTACATAAATTCATTTTTATATTCCAATGTACCTCCTAACGGTTCTTTCTTTATCGATCGAATGTCTTGCGGTATTTATTGCTTTTTCATCTTCGATCGGAAACAGTAGTTCTTTGGTGCTCTATATTCAATTGGAAAATCCTACGATGCCGTTTGAATCAAAATTTCAGGTTTGCTTCATTACACTTTCATTTGATTTCAAACACGGTGAACTTGTTCGGTCACCGCTATTATTGAATTATGTCATTACGACACCTTGTGGTGTCGGTACAAACTTGTAGCTTGTGTAAGTCATGGTAACCGTTTCATACGAAACTACGTATACTTTTTGTTTGACCCGTCATTTAAACACTCTTATGCAACTATGAATTCAGACGATGATACACCAGGTTCGGTTGTATTTCATTTTAGTGTATTCTTGCAATTCAATAATGTCAACACACTAATTTTATTCATTTCTTTGTTCGAAAGTTGAGGGATCATTTTCATGTCACTATTACATTTGAGCTTGCTGATTTTGAGTGCCTCTAGCGGATGCTATCGTTTCTAGAACTCATTTGCATACTGTGAACGATCGTTCGGAATTCTATTGGTCAAAACTCCACTTTTGTTGAACCCATGTTAACTAAGTTACACTAGGTTATACATCTATACATCTCGTATCCTTTGACATCGAATTCTGAAACACATACCTTATAACTGCTGGGTTCTTATTGTTGTAGTATGTCCTTGGATTCACCTGATCCGAATAAGTTTTGATTCGGTTTCGTGGTTAATCACCTTGGTATTATTCATATCCAACTATGCATGACGTAACTTTAAGGAGTTAACATAGACTAAATTTCGAGGACAAAATTTTCTTAACAGGGGGAGAATGTGACAATTGTCAAATTTGCATGCATCCGTACAATTATTAGACAATGATTAATGCTTAATGACTGTGCTGATTTACAATTTATGACATGAATTGCTTTCTGATGATTGTTATCATATATACATGTGCATCATATATTGCAAATGTCATATCATTATTACATGCAACACTTTATTGATCCAAATGATGCAAGAGGCAAATGTAGCATAAGGCAAAGGTAGCACAGTTATCAGACAAATCAGAAAAATGCTGACGGAGTTCAGTGCATAGACAGACATTGTATTGAGACACAGAATGAGCCAGAAACCAAGAGTTACACTAGTATAGTGTGTAGGAAAGTAAGTATCATAAATCTGCCTTCCTAGTGATAGTTCAAGTGCCGGAAAGTGCCTAAAACTCGCAGAATTCTACAGAATTCAGCATTTAAATAACTTAATATCATGCAGAAATATGATTAAATGGTCCTGAATGCTTTCCTAAGTATCGGGAATCAAAACTGTCACAAAAGGTAACATAAAGCACACTAAACTGCGTAGTTTAGCACCATAACGAACCGGTAACCAACCGAGCAACCAGACACTACCCGAAACACCAAATTTTCACTAAAATCATTGTTTTAACATTACCAAGCTACTTATGGTCCCCGAACATCATAACGCACTATATAACATACTAGTAACTAAACACCTAACTAATACACTTGGATTTCAACTATATAACCTAACTATCTTTACAACCTAAGCCTAGACCCCCCCCCCACCTAGTTCACGGCTAACAAGGGCCCCGCATGAGGATTTTATTTAGTTATTTTAATAGATCTTGCCCCATACTTTAGTGAACATAAAATCCATGAGATCTTGTGATGTTGGAAGATTATTACTTATAACCACAAGACATCCATCCTCTTTCATTCATCATCTTCTTCACAACATAAACCTCCTCCATCTCCTCCATAACTTACGACCAAGCACACCCACACACAACCACCCATTTTCACTTCAATCTCTTCAATTCTAAGGTGTTCACAAGGTGTCTCTTGCATAAATAGGAAGCTTGGAGCTTGTGGAAGTTGAAGGACCTTTCTCTTGTGCTTTTATCCACTCCATTTCATCTAGTAATCATCCCTAGCCTTGAGCTAGTAGTAAGAACACTCTACACTTCATTTTACATCTTATTTTGGTGGTTAAAAGAAGATACAAGTTGTTAATCTTAAAGAACACCAAGAATCTTGAACTTGAAACTTGAACATAAGACTAAATACATAAGAAATCATGATGTTTATGTGTTGTTAAGCTTGTTGATTGTTGTTTGCTCATGTTGTTGATGTTGATCATCATATGATCTTGCTAGATAGTGATTAAAGACATAATCTAGCAAGATGAGAGGATGAAAATGTTAAAGATCAATAGATCATCCTCATGTAAATCATGAACTTGAAAGTATAAGTTGTTTTTCTTTTTAAGTGATGATCAAAGTAAGGTATAAGTCTTGTAAATCTATGATTTTAAGAATGATTTTTCAAGAAATCAAGTTAAAAATACAAAGTTTACTTAAACTTGGTTCTTAAAGAAATTAACCACATTTTTAGTGGTTAATCAAGTGTAGGATCATGTATTTAACAAGAAAAATTCAAGAAGAAATATTTCTAGAAAAATTAATTACAAGTTGTAAAGAACTAATTCTTTCAAAAATGAAGTTTTTAAATAAACAACCACACTTTAAAGGGTAACTAAACCTACTAAATATACTAGTAAGTTACTACACATTTTTATAAATTTTCAAGTTCATGAGGTAGTAGTTTATGCTTGTTTTTGGCAAATTGGTAAGTGTAGATTGATTTGTTGTTGATTGTGTTGATTTACAAAAGAAAATGATATGCCTTGAAGGCATGGAAACCTCCATTTTTAGGGGAAACTATGCCAAAATTTTTCTAAAAATTAAACACTTAGAGAAATATTTTTAAATAAATATTTACAAAGTATATTTTAAACCATGAACTTTTTTTATAAAGTTTGCCATAATTTTTGTTACAAAAATTATAAACATTGGAGTTTGGTTTTTGTAAATAAAAGCAAATAAATATGTATTTAGGAAATATATATTTAGAAGTCACCATGTGTGTGATTATTTGTATATTATGTGTATTGGTTATATTATTTTAGGACTTGAAATAATATGGAACAGGATCAGGAGAGAACGCCTCAAAGTGTGAGAACGGTGAGAACGATTCTCAGCCACAAGATTTTAGTGGTTTGCGGCTGAGATTGATGCGGTGGCATTTTTGTAAATAATAGGGGTCTTGGAACTACCAGGAAGGGTAAAATAGGAAGATCCAATCAATTGTGCACATGTTAATCACATGCCATTTTCCCCCATCATATTTAAACGACAATAACTTTTTTATACGTGATTATTTTTCGAAAAAAATTACACCATAAAACTTAACGTTTTTTTATCTTTCCAATGAGTATACTATTGATATACTTTTCGAAAAAAAATTAACTGGGTTTTATGGCGTTTTTCTGAACTGGGTGTTTTATGGCGTTTTAGACTAGGTATTTTCAAGGCGTTTTTCTTCTGAACTAATTAAATACTTGTGTTCACACTTGTTCACACTATAAGTTACACTTTAGACCCTGAAAATATAACTTTTTTTTGTTATGGCGTTTTGTATTTGTTATGGCGTTTTGTATGATGAAACTAATTAAATACTTGTCTTTACACTTGTTTACACTTGTTCACACTATAAGTTACACTTTAGACCCTGAAAATATAGCTTGTATTTGTTATGGCGTTTTGTATGAAAACTAATTAAATACTTGTGTTCACACTTGTTCACACTATAAGTTACATTTTAGACCCTGAAAATATAGCTTTTTTTGTTATGGCGTTTTGTATGATGAAACTAATTAAATAGTTGTGTTCACACTTGTTTACACTTATTCACACTATAAGTTACACTCTGGACCCTGAAAATATAGCTTTTTTTGTTAACGCGTTTTAACTAGGAGCTGGCTCAAAAAAATGGTTTTTTTGAGCTGTTGTAAATTATAGCTCAAAAAATAGCTTTTGAGTGTTTTATGGCGTTCAAAAAAATGGTTTTTTAGCTGTTGTAAATTATAGCTTAAAAAATAGCTTTTGAGTGTTTGGCGTTTTTCTAAATTGGGTGTTTTTATGGCGTTTTATTTGAACACCCAGTTCATGTGAGTGGGTTTTTTTTGACAATATTACCCCTTAGTGTAATTTAACATCAATGCCACATGTCACCACCAAAATCGTTCTCACCGTTCTCACACTTTTCACCGTTCTCTCTAAATCCAGACCCAAATAATATAACTCACCAAAATACCAAAAATTACAATCCAAAATATTACCAAAATTTCCAAGAGAATGAATATATAAGTTATACACAAAACATTGGAGAAACCGAAAAAGGAATATAACTTACAAAATATTCCGGAATTTAATTTATAAGTATATTTTGGTAATTAGCATTTTGGACACCAAGAGAACAAAAATATGATTTTTACAATTGTTATAAAAATATATCATATTTTTGACAAGGAGAAAATATATTATTTTTGAGTAAATAAAAATACATATGTTTTCTTGAAAATTATTAGAAGATATATTATTTTTGTGAGAAAATATATATTTTCTTGAATAAACATGAAATACATTATTTTTGGGTGAAAAATAAGTTTATATATATTTTCCAAGTTAAACTTGAAAATATATTATTTTTTTTAAGACTTATATGAAATTATAAATATTTTTTGCCAAGGGAAAAATTATAAATAATTTTTCTACGAAATATTTCTTAAAATATACATTTTGGGAATATATATATTGTTGTATTTTTATTAGAAATATTATTCCAAAAAAGTTAATACAAAAATTAAGTATGAGATACTTAATAAACACAATAAAATACGTATTCTTGTACGAATAAATACACACCGGAATACGCCACCGAAACTTGGCAAAATATACAAGTATTAGAATACGAATATGAATACACCCATCCTTGGGAAGTTATACATGTACAAATACATAAATGTGACAAGTTAAGATATATTATTTTAACTAATATTCCAAAATTTAATAAAATATAATTTAAGTTAAAATATTTATTATTTTAACAAATAATTATATACTTGGAATAACATTGTTGACACAAAGGAACGTAACTCAAAAATACTAAATAAGACCTAGGTCAAGGCATGACCCACCCGTCTAATGAACCGTAGTACACATGTAGGTAGTCGTGCGATCTAGAGGAAGCTTTGAGTTACATTGGATACGAAGAACGCAAAACTGTGAGTTCATGTCCCCCTTTTCTTTAACTGTTTTTGGTTTTTATAACTTCGAGGGTGAAGTACATGTTACAAACTGTTTATATACGATTACATTTGGTATGGTTAGCTAAGGATAGGTACTCCTAGATCATGTGAGTGGTGGGTACAACGCTTAAGACCATTAATCCTCGTTGTAGGACCGAGGGACATGAGTGAAAGATCTATTTGGGTGTAGCGAGCCTACACCCATGTGGACCGGGGTTTGGCCCATGAGGTGACTATGTCGTTCCCGCCGGATGACCCAGTACAAAATCTGCTAGGTTTGAGCCTTCCTGCACCATTTAACCTATATTAATGTATTAGCTACACATTAATTGACCTGTTTCCTTATTTGCTTTCATACCAGGGTTTGCAAAACATACATACTTACAATGATTATAAAGGTTTATTCGTGCACACATACTAAACACATGAACTCGCTCAACTTTTGTTGATGTTTTCAAACTACATGTATTTCAGGAAATTAAGTATGGATCTGACGGGCGTTGAAGTTTACAAGTCATGTCTCTAATAAAAGGTGTCATCCGAAGTCGAAGGGTTTGGGTTATGTATTTTATCTTGGATAAGATACATGGCTCGAAACCTAGTTTGTTAGTGTCTTTTGTGAAGTCCTTATGGATCTAAAATTTGTTGGTATTGTATTTTGAACATGAAGTATGTGTTTTGGGATTTAAAACAATGTCGCTTGTAACATTTAAAAACTATCTATGGATGAACATCTTGGTTTTATCATATAGTTGTTTGTTATGGTTGAATGCAATGATATTAAGCAAGTCACACATAATCACGCTTCCGCAAAAGTCAGGGTGTGACACATTCAACAGAGTTACGGAATCGATCCTAACATGAATTCACAAGTGGTATCAGAGCGCGAGATTGATTGGAAGGATTGAAGACACAAGATTCAAGCAATTTCAAGTATCATTAGAGCTGATTTCATCAGATTTTATTATTTCTTCTTCTACTCATTTTCTACATTTCTTTTACATCTTTCAAACTCAGATTCACGACGTTACCTTGGTTAAAAACATCTAATTTTGCAATATGTTGTGGGAAATCTGTGTTTGAACAATCCTACAAAGTTTCAGATTCAAATTCAACCGAAATCATCGAATTTTTTTGAAAATTCATCAAAATTTGAACAATATGAACATGCAGATGTATAATCACGGATCTGAAGTGTAGATTCGTACGGATATACATGACTCTTAGTTCGTGCGAACCTGGAAATTCGGGTTTTTGAAAATTCAGAGTTATTTGTGATTTGCGCACTCGTACGGACCTAGAATCAGCCTGTTCGCACGAACCTAGTATAAAATCTGATTGTTGTGATTGAGTCTATTCATACGGATCAACAAGATCCTCATTCGTACGAATCAACAAGATTTCACATCTGTACGAATCTAGTGTGTTCTTGGGTGTTTGGTTTCAAAATCATTTAAGTGTTTATTGTTTGTTTGCAGGTAATTCTCAAAGTTCAAGATCATGGAAGTGGAATTTTACAATGAGTTTTACAACGCCTTCACATCCGAAACAACACTCACACCAAAGAGTGTTTCAAAGGCTATTTCAGAAAGTATGAAACATGATAACATGTACGGAACTAATACAAAACCATCGAAACTTACAAATATAGAAGATTATAACTGGTGGAAATACAGATTCATTAACTGGGTAAAAGCATATGCTCATGATTGTTGGTTTTTGTTGGAATTTAGATATAAACGACCTTTAAATGATAAAAATGAAGAAATTCCACTTGCAAATTTACAAAAAGAAGATAAACAGACATTTTCTGATGAACAAAGAATGATTGCCTTAATACAACAGTCTATTAGGGATGATATCTTTTCATTGCTTCAACATGATGGATCATCAAAATCTGTGTGGGAAGCACTAAGAGTAAAAGCTGAAGGTGGAAAGCAAATTAAGAAAAACAAAATATCATTGCTGAAGAAAGAGTTCGATCTATTCGACTGTTTGAAGGGAGAGAATGTCCGAAAAATGATCGAAAGATTCTGTCATTTGAAAATTGAACTTGAAAGATTCGGCATTACAAAGACAAGAGAAGAAATCATCGACAAACTGGTCGAAGCATTACCGCGTATAGATGATTGGCAAACATTTGTCATGATTCTAAAAAATGATGCCAAGTACGATGAAATCACACTAGACACGTTGATAGAAAAGCTTGAAGGACATGAGCTGGAACTTCAAAAGCATAATAAAATGAGCAGCTCGAACTATCAGCAAAATATCAATCTTTACTAACGAGCACCAAAGATTGGCACTGCCTTTAGCACAAAGAACACTGATGAAGCATCAAAAGGCAGTTCTTCAAGTTACAATCCTAGTTATCATACATCTTCAGCATCAAACAAAGAAAATCCCGATAAGATTCAATGCAATATCGCACTGAAGTTGAAAAAGTCTCCAAGTATGAATGCTGATGCAGCCAAGCAACAACAAATGAGTTTCTTAGCATCAATTCTGGAGTCGTATGAAAGTCTGGTGGCGGGTAGAATAGGAAACCCAGAAATGACAAAGGTATATTATGACCAGATCGATCCAGAAGAGATGGAACTGATAGATATCAGATGGTGACTGGCTAGTGTCATCAGGAGGGCATAATGATTTATGGAGATTACAGGGAGATCTTGTCTTGGAAGTGCTGACACAAAGCTGGGATTTGACAAGTCAAAGGTCACTTGTTTAAAATGCAACCAGAAAGGATATTTCAAAAGAGAGTGCTCAAATCGACAAGCAGATGAAACAGTGAATCCATTCCATGAAGACTACTACTGAAAAGCAATTTACCATCAACCCAATGAACAACCGCCAAAGTTAAATCAAAAGCAGATTGATGAAGGGTCTTCGAAAAAAAGAAAGAAAGAAAGCTTTGATGGTTAATCAAGAGGACGAAGGTTTCAATTGGAATAAATACATTCCAAAAGAAAATGCTTTGGTTGCTGAGGTGAAACCTGCTCAAGAGAAAACTATGAGAGAAAGAACCATAGCGTGTATCAGGTTGGATGAAATGCAAGCAGCTTACGATGAAGCTAGAAGAATGGGTAGATGGGATAAGAAGAGAGAGTGTTACACATATCTTAAAGGAAATCTGGTGGTAGATTCAAGTAGTGTGAATTTTAAAGATCTACTTGAGGTGATTCCTACTTCTGCAGAACTTTACTTAAAGAAATTTGTGGATAAAACTTATATCCCAAACATGGAAAGGAGAATCAGAGATGTGATGTTGGCGAGATTAAAGAAGAAAGAGGAAGAAAATCTTGAGAAGAATGTTGATAAGATGGTAGAGGAGTTGAAGAAGATGACCATTGATGAAAGTCAAGAGAAGATTGATGAGATATTGAAGAAGACGGTAGATGAGGCCAGTAATGGAAGCCAACAGAAGGTTGAAGATGATCAGAAAGTGACGGCAAAAGAAGCTGAGGTGCCAAAAACTGAGGTAATAATTCAAACTGAATCTTCTGAGTCATTAAAATACTGATAAAATCAATGAACAATTTGATAATAAAACTGATGGGCAGTGCAAGAAATGCATGGAAACATGCAGTGCCTGTACTGAAAAAGATGAAAACTTATGATCTCGAAATGCTGAATTTACTAAAATCGAAAGAGTTGTCAAGGAAAAATGTAAAGAGATGTTTGAAAATGAAAAGATTTTGAAACAAAAAGATGAAGAGCTGACACAAAAATGTAATGTTTTTGAAAAGGAAAATGAAATTTTGAAACAAAAGTGTTCAGCAATGAGTGAAGAATGTTTACAAAAAGAAAATGTAGTTCAAGAAATGAAAAAGGAATATGATGGAATGAAATTGTCATATCATACAATAAAAGAAGCATATGAAGATGTGAAAAGCCAAATGAAACATATTTAAGCTCGACTTGCACAATATTCAGAAACATCACAAACGCTTAAAAACAAATATGAAATAAAACAACAAGTTGTAAATCAATATATTGATGAAGTCGCTGAGCTTAAACGTAAGATGGCTGAACTATAAAAAGATAATAATAAATTACATAGTTATCTTGCTTCTTCATATGATCTTGAACTTATTTTAAACATCAAACCGGATGGTAATGATTCTGAGAAAAAAGAGAAAGGAATTGGCTCAAAATATCATCATGTTCCACCGCCATTTGAGAAAAAGTTTACATTCTATGATGATGAGAAGGTGGCAAAAGCTTTCGACATGGTTGATCAATTGCCAGATAACATTGATGTCACTTACTCCAAATCTGATGATATTGATGATTCAGAGGTGGTAGGTAAGGTTGTTGAAAGTGTTTTGAAATATGATTCTACCAAAACAGATAAGTCCGAATCACAAGATGAAAATGAGGAAAGTTTTCATGAAAGTTATCTTAAGAATTCAAAATCTGAGAAAAATGCAAATGATGATCCGATAAGTTTGGCATATTATATGGTTGGATCGGACAAATTATTCTTAGATATTGAAGTTCCGATTCAGAATGTGATTACGGATAAAATTAACAAAGTTTTTAAACTGGTAGAAATCGAGAAGTCTGATATTGCAAAATTTGCCAGAAAAGCGAGCAAGAAAACTTTTTATAACAAACCTGGTTACAAAAAGAAATACACAAAGGCTGGGTTGGGTTATAAAAAGAAACAAAATCAAAGAAAACAAGCTGAAAAGTCAAATTTTCAAAAGAAAGTGAACTTTGTTCACGAAACAAGTTCTGAAGAAGAGAAAGAAATTCGATTTAGTCGACAGACTAATGAGGAATTCTATGCTCAGAAGAAACAACAACAACAGTCCAAAGATGTTTCAAAGAAAACACGTTTTAAGTGTGATCAAATTGGACATGTTGGTCGCAAATGTCCAAATCTGAAGTCTGTTGATGTTAAACAGAATAAAAGCAAACTGGAGCTGTTAAACAGAAATCAACCAAGTTTAAATCACAACAAACCTGGAAACCGAAATCAAAGACACCCAACTTTGAGACTAAACAGATTTGGAAACAAAAGAATGATTTTTCAAAGTCAAAACAAAATTGGAAGCCAAAAACGTCCAAGTTTGAATCAAAACAAATCTGGAAACCAAAAGTTGATTTGTCAAATCAGAACATTCAAAATGATTCAAGATTTTATCAATGAAATGTTTCAACTGGACAAATTTGGGAGGTCAAGAAACAAAAGACTTCTGTAAGTGACAATAAACGGAAAATCGATTCAACCAAGAAGGTTGAAAATAAGAATGAAAATGTTTTTGTTAAAAATGACAAAGATTTTCCAAAATTGAATAATTTGTATTGTGTTACAATACCCAAGGTCAAACAGGCCAGGGTTGCATTATTCAAGTAATTGAGTTAGATGAATGTGCAGGTTGTGACATCTGTGCTTGTGTAATCATTGTACAAACTCTGAACAATTCAAATATCAATAAAACAATGTGTTTTGATCCCTATATTTGTTTATTTAGGTTTGACATTTTGCACGTTTTGATTTTTGTTCGATTTTAAACTCTAAATCGCTTTCTTGAAAGTTATACGCAAACTGATGCGTAAACGTAACCAGTTTAACGCGAAAAACACTTCGGAACAGTGACATAAGCTTAAAATACCTTAAATAACCTTTACATAACTTAGAAATAAGTTTTAAAGGGTTTGGTATGGCAAAAACAAGTTTATTCGACTACAGGGACTATTTGCGTCGAACTGCAAAAGTCTGCCATTTCGTATGGCAGCGTACATTCTGGAACATGATCATAAGCCAAACATACCATAAATAACCTTAACATAGCTTAGAAATAAGCTTTGAGGGGTTCGATATGCGAAAATGCGCTTATTTGATCACAGGGACTAAAAGCGTCAAAATCTGTGTAAGTTTGCATTTACGCGCATATGTTACATTCTGACCACATCCGGACATCCAAAAATTTTTGTAGTCACTAAAATATTTTGTTTTAGTGATAGGAATGCAAAAATACAATTCGTCGCTTAATTTGGATCGTTTTCGCGTCCGTTCGAGTTTCGTCGCAATTAACCGAATAACGCGACCGTACGACCAAACAAACCGACATCCGTGATATTTCCAAGCATATTTCAAGTCCCTATACTTTGACGCCCTTCTAGAGCGTTGAAAATGGCTTAACGGAGGTTAAATACGTCAAATATGCATGTATGTGTGTGCAGGGGCTGAAACTATAACTTTTGAAAGTTCAGCACCTATGCTCGCGTCACGCGACACCCAGGGGGTGTCTCTGTCACGCCACGCGACCCCCTGGTGTCGACAGAATGCTGTTACCAGCTTGCAGTTGGTTTTCTCTTTGTTTCTTTGCTAGTTTTCATTGTGTGGTGATCAAGTAAACATCTTAGCAAGGCTTCTAACCACAACCAACCACTTGTAGGGTCAAGATCATTACTTGGGCAATACACATACACATGTAATGATTCTACAACACTTCCACAAGTATAAATAGCCTTGAATTTCCATTGTATTCCTTGCTCATTCCATTTTTCTTCATCTCTTGGACTCTAAGTGGAGGCTACCCTCTTTGGAAGCCACCTACCTGAGTTCTAGTGCATCTTTTCCAGCCTTTGAACACCTTGTAAGTGTTCTTTCATGGCTAGTCTTTATCTTCAGCTATTTAAAGCTGAAAGTCAAACAGTTTGACTTTCGGTTTTGACCATCAATTGGTCAAATCAAGGTTCAATTGAACTTTGCAACGTGATCGTAATCACGATGGTTATAATCCACAGCGATTATACCTACTAATTACCACGTTGACTAGTCGTAGTGACGAGTCAAAATTTCGGTCAAAATGCGCATTTTTGTGCATTTTGCGACAGAACTATTTTCAGGTATCAAAACACTTTGTTTTGATACCTGTTTTGATACCAAATCAGTTTTCTAACTTAGTTAAACATGTTTTAACATGTGTAACTCATCACTACTAGTTTAGTGCTTGTTTAGGGTTAGGGTCGTAAATCAAGCTGTCTCGACAACCGCTTAGACTTTCAAACCCGACCCGTTTGTTCGATCATTAGGATCCGACCAAACTTATTTAGTGACCATAGTTGTATAGGGAATGGCCTACTGAGGTTATACCTTATGGTCAGCTTGTTTGGTTAGTTATTCGTTAAGTCGTTTATATGCCCATTAAAAATGATCAAAGTGCCCTTTTTGCGCATAATTTCATTTTTTAACATATGTAACCCAATTTTTGGCATCTAAACTGATTTAATAACATATTTAAATATAATTGGGCACGTAAGACTTAAAAAATGACATAAATAACCATCCGACCTTACTTTTACGCAAACGACACGTTAAAGTAGCTTAAACTACCTTAACGGGTCGAAACAGGTCAAAAGCACTTAGGATAACTTTCTAACCAGAATGTTAGGTCTATTAAATCATGCCATATGAGTTTCAATACTCATTTGATTTATAGAACTTCATTCTATCCTATCTCCCGATTTAGGATCCGATTATTAACCTAGTTACCTATATTAGGTGCCGTTTGATTCCGTGATCTTTCAAGCTTTATTTGGTCTTATTTCCAAGACTATTAAGCAATCCCAAGTGAGTACATAGTCCCCTCTTTTACCGCTTTCAAATATTTTGGGGTGATACACATGTGCCTACTTGTTACTTTCATGCTTTCATTGCTTTTTATGACATAAACATGCTATGTTCACCTAGTACACATATAGTACATGATTTCATTTATATTTTGCTATGTATGTTGACTGAGCATGCTACCACATTGATTTTATAAACACTTTTGCTGCATATGTTTACTCAGCATGTGGGCACATTGATTTATAATACATTTCTGCTGTATATGTTTACTCAGCATATAGGCACATTGATTTCATGAAAATTTCTACTTCGTATGTTTACTTAGCATACGTAGTACATGGTTTTCACATAACATGCTTACATTGGTTATGACATTTAGTATGTTTAACGGGACAATAATATTAACATTGATCACGCCGCTCGGTAGTATGTAATGTAACACCTGTGCCTCCACGGGCATCAAGCAAATACCAAACCAATGAAATATTGTATTTCATACTTGGGATTTGTAAAAATATGTGTATCATTTGCACATATCAATTTATGTTCAATTTCAAACTCTAAATCGCTTTCTGGAAGGTTATACGCGCACTGATGCGTAAATATAACCAGTTTAATGCAACGAACACTCCGGAATAGTGACATAGGCTTAACATACCTTAAATAACCTTTACATAACTTAGAAATAAGTTTTGAAGGCTTTGGTATGGCAAAAACAAGCTAAATTGCTTACAGGGACTAAACTTGACAAACTGCGAAAGTATGCCAATTTGAACTGTAACAGACATTCCGGAACATGACCATAAGTTAAACATACCATAAATATCCTTTACATAGCTTAGAAATAGGCTTTGAGGGGTTTAGTGTGCTAAAATAAACTTTTGGGTCATTCAGGGACTAAAAGTGTCAAAAAGTGCACAAGTTTGCATTTTTACGCATAACTTACGTTCTGAATACATCCGGACATCCAAAAATTTATGTGAGCATGACTATATTATATTTTAGTGTTCTCCTTAAGAAAAATCCATTCGTTTCGTCATTTGGATCGTTTTTCGCGCTTGTGCGCATTCCGTCGTAATTAACCGAACATCGCGTTCGTACGACCAAACGAACCATCACCCGGCATATTTTTGAGCATGTTTCAAGTCCACAATGTTTAGGCATCATTTTAGGGCCTTAAAGTTGGCTTTACGGGCCTTAGAAGTGCCGGAAATGGGCTTAAACACGTGCAGGGACTGAAACTGTCATTTCTGAAACATGTTGTCTGATCAGGACCCTCAGGCGGCCCGCCTGAGTTTTAGCACATCCTGAAGCGGGCCGCTTGGCTCCTTCTGACCAGATTAAGTGTATTAAACAGCAAGTTGCAGCTGTTTGATCCACCACCACATGTTTCCAATTGTCTAGTCAGCTGATAAGGATCACATTTTAGGCACCATAAGTTTCCAACACATGTACGGCTTGGATCATGGCACGTTTTCCATGAAACGATCCTAACGGTGGATCGAATACTATAAATACCCCACCCCCTTTGGCTTAAAAACCCACAAGAATTCTGATTTTAGAGCTCTAAGTTGAAACCATTGTTTCATACCTGAGTTCTTAGATCGGGATTAGCATTCGGGGACCCTGGGTTAGTATTCTTTCGTTCTTTTCCTTATTTTACTGCTTTTCGAGTCAGAAAGTCAAACAAAAGTTTGACTTTCAGCGTTGACCAGTAATGGTCAATGCGAAGTTCGTTTGAACTTCGCAACGTGAGTGTAATCACGTTGGTCATAGTCCCTTGGGACTATGCCCACTGATTACCACGTTGTCTAGGGTCGTAGGGTAGGCGATCTAATAAATCGCCTATACCTTCGAACCCGACCCAGTTTGGTCGATCATTAGGATCCGACCAAATACATTAGGTGACCATAGTGTAGGGAATAACCTTCCGAGGTTATACCCTATGGTCACATCGTTTAAGTAGTTGTATGATAGGTAGTTTATATGCCTTAGGTAAATTACCAGAATACCCTTTTCATGTATAATTTGTAATTAAGCATATGTAACCTAAACTTTTGTCACATAACTGATTATGTAACATGTTTAGGCATATAACACTTGTCATAGGACTAATTAGGCGGTCTGAACGCGTTTCACGCGAACGACGCGTTAAAGTAGCATAAGCTACCTTAATGGGTCGCGATGGGTCGATAATACTTAGGTTAAGTTTCATTTAGTATGTAGGCTTTGTTAAACCATATCATATGAGTTCCTACACTCATTTGGTTTACAAACCCTCCTGCTACCCAGTCTTCCGATTTAGGTCCGGGTTATTTATGTAGTTACCTATATTAGGTACCGTTTGATTTTCGGGACTCCTCTAGCTTATTTGGTAGTTGTTCAAGACTCCTAAGCACTCTCAGGCGAGTACATTATTCCCCTCTTTTACTGTTTTCAACTGTTTTGGGGTGACTCATATGTGCTAAATGCTTTATCAATGATTTCAATAACAATTACTATGTGGTTTCAAGAACAATAACAATTATTTCAAGAACGCTAACAATGATTTCAAGAACGAATACAATGATTTCAAGAACGAATACAATGATTTCAAAGACTAATAACAATTTCAATAAGGTGAACGAACTTGTTGGTTGTAGTTTACATGACCGATGACATTCATTAGCTATGATCAAGCCGACCAGTATTAGGTTATGGTACCATAGGATCTGACAAATCCCGTTATTTACTGCACCCATTGTTATGTGTGGGGGTTGTGGGTAGCGACTGAATCTGTAATTATTAACTTATCCTTTGGTAAGGGTTTGTTAAGAACGAGAACGAGAGCGAGTTGGAACGAGGAACGCGTCAAGAAGGTTTGAATGTTATTAGAGAATCGACCATAAAGTAGTTTCACAATTAAAATATTAACTTACCCTTTGGTAAGGGTTTGTTAAAACAAGAACGATTTGAACGATTAAAACAAGATGGTTTAACGATTGGGTAAACATTTGTACATGATTGACATTTGATCATGTATTTTCCACAAAACATAACTTTGATTTAAACCAAGTTTTACTTCAATACTTTGTTTTTGTGCATATGGTTTAGTTGAGACATTTCACTTGCCATACATGGATATTTGACATAGACATTTGACATGGATATTTGACATAGACATTTGACATGGATATTTAAACATAGACATTTTACATTGTTTGGTTTGGTTTGGTTAAGTGATTGAGTAACGATGCGTGTGTAATATGATACAAACATGGTGGATACGCCGCTGGTACTTCCTATATATAAGTGTTTGTATGGTATTACATATTGTAGCGTTATTTGAATCATTTCAGTTTGAGACATAGAACATTTTATACAAGTAACATACTTTTCACAAGACATTTATTTACAAACAATTCATCTTATAAAGACTCATTTTACATGGTTATTCATTTAATCATGCATCATTCTCTTATTTATACATATCATCTAAACTTATTATTTTTCAAATGATTTACAAAGACAAAGCAAATTACAAGGTTCATGACTAAACATTTTCTTAAACTGAAGTCATGAATCTTATTTTCACAAAACCTATGTACTCGCCAGCATTTCTTTGCTGACCTCGTTTTCACATATGTTTCAGGTATTGTTGGATGATATCGATTGATAAGATGCATGCTCACATAGGACTGGACAAGGCCTTAGTGACTCAATAACAATGATAGACTATATTTAAATAGTATATTTAGATTTCAAGACGATGTAATTACTCAATGTTTAATAAAACGAAACACTTTTGATATCCATGGTTATGAAACATTAATTCTGTTGCAACACGCCCCGATGTTTCCGCCGCGATTTGTTGTTTTACGCGGTCGGGGTGTGACAGAAAAGATGGTATCAGAGCCAATGGTTATAGGGAATTAGGTTATTAGTAATGCTTTGACCTAGTCTATAACTTTCTTAGGACCCTAACGCGAGTTTACTTGCGTTTAGTCATAAAACAATACCGTCACCTATCCTTAGGCGACGACCACAACAAGAACATAAATTTCAAAACCGCTTTGAAAACTAATCATCTGTTCTAGGATGATTGATTACAAGGTTTTGAACCCTCTATTGTAAGGTTTTGAACCCTCTGTTATATGGTTTTGAACCCCTTCGAATTTTCAAAATCTCGACAAGGTTTTGAGTCTTAAATAATGTGAACACGTGCAAACTGGAAGGGTGAATGCCTGTATTCTGGGTTTTCTGTCTAGGCAAGCACTTCGTATATATCTCATCAGACGCGAGACCAGTTGTGCTTACCTGGAAATTCTTGGGATGAGTGTTCACTTATAGGCGAGCATGTCTTCGCGATACATTATTTTTGACCCCTTTACTTTGATCAGTCACTGTGTGCCGTTTGTTGCTTTGTAGTAACAAACAAATAACCACTATCCTTGCTTTCATCAGATTTGTTTCATCTCATTCTTTTCGTCTAAATTCTCTCACTCGTTTCCTTTCATGTTTCCTCTTTTAGACAATGCCTCCTCGACGCGAAAACCAGATAGAGACTGCCGAGCTGGCAGAAATCATTGCGCAGCAAATGGCTGCTCAATTTCCAAACCTCTTTGCTCAATGGAACCAAGCCAACAACAACAACAATGTACTATGCAAATACAAGGATTTTAACCAGGCTAAACCACTCAAGTTTAGTGGTTCTGAAGGAGCGACTGGGCTTCTTCAGTGGTTCGAAAGCATTGAGAATACTTTCCGCCACGTGCAGTGTCCTAACAATCGCAAGGTCGAGTTTTCTTCGAGTGTGTTTCAGAAGAGGGCTCTCACATGGTGGAACGGGGTTATGAGGGATCGTGGTGCAGAAGTTGCTCTGGCACAGACATGGGCTGAACTTAGGGCCCTGATGATGAGGGAATTATGTCCTCGTCATGAGCAGCGAGCTTTGGAGAAGGAATTTGATGAATTGAAGCAAGATAGTGGTGAGCACAGGGCGTATACTGATAGGTTTGAGGAGTTGAGTCTGCTTTGCCCGACAATGGTTACCCCACTTGACATAGCTATCGAAAGGTACATCGACGGCCTACCTGACTCGGTACAAGACATCCTTACTGGTAGTAACCCTGCCACACTCCGTCAGGCGATCGAGTTATCTGCGACATTGACTGAGTCGCAGATCCGGAAGAACAAGTTACACAGAAAGGGTGACAAAGGTAAGAAGCAGGGGTCTGACAAGGAGGATAGCAAGAAAGGCCAAAACAAGAAGGGTAAGGAAGGTGAGACGTCAAAGAAATCAAAGAAGCGAAAGGGTGGTCAGAACTTTGCTGTTACAGCACAGACTGCTCAGAAACCGCGGAACCAACCAGCTCAGCCACCTGCAAAGAAAGCATATGCCGGTACCGCACCTTATTGTGCACGCTGCAACGGTCATCACGCAGTACAACAAGCTTGCTGGCAATGCACGACGTGTGGTAAACTTGGGCATTTGGCCAAGGTTTGTCGTTTGGGACAAAATCAGGCTGCTCAGGTTCAAGCTCCGGTTCAAGGGAATGCTGTGAGATTTCCACTGGGTTCATGTTTCAACTGCGGAGAGATTGGTCACTTCCGCCACAACTGCCCAAGACTGGTGAATGCAAATGCGAACGCAAACCCAAATGCGAACGCCAACGTCAATATGAATCCAGCACATGGTTGAATGTTTAACATCAATGAGGCTATCAACGATGCAGCGATGAACGCTTAGCATTTTGTATTTCCTCTGGTTGTTATCTTGTAACATTTAAAGACAATGCAGTTGTTATATAAATAAAATTTGTGGTTTTATTTTCTAACTAATGCAATTGTATGAATGTTTGATTCAACCTTATGATGTCAACACAAAGACAAAACTACTTGTGTGGTTCTGTCATTTTTATGATCATTTGTGATCTCCCAAAGAACCTCAAACACTTGTTTCTTTTAAATCTAAAGTATCTTATCGTCTTGCACCGTTCGAGATGCAAGAATTATCAAAACAGCTTCAAGAGTTGTCTAATAAAGGATTCATCCGTCCAAACTTTTCACCTTGGAGAAACTCCTGTTCTCCTTGTGAAAAGAAAAATGGATCTTTTCGAATGTATATCGATTAACGTAAGCCTAGTAAGCTTACCATCAAGAATCGATATCCCCCTACCTTAAATCAACGATTTCTCCGATCAACTGCATAGCGTTTCATGCTTTTCCAAGATCGATTTGCGTTTTGGGTATCATCAACTTTGTATTCTCGAAGAAGATATTCCCAAAACGGTTTTTCTGCACGAAGTATGGCCATTACGAGTTTACAGTCATGCCTTTTAGGTTGACAAATACTCCAGCCATCTTCAAGGACTTAATAAATTGAGTCTGCAAGCCTTATTTGGATCAGATCGTCATTGTTATTATTGATGACATCTTGATCTATTCATGTCCTAAGCCGATCACGATCAACACCTTCGTTGACATCGGAGCCCTGATTGAATTCCTTGTACACTTTAAAATGTACAAAACAACTCAATTAGGACAAACCGAATTCCTTTTAAGATCTTCCTATCTTCATAGTTAGATTCTTGAAAATATTTAAAGTGCCAAAGGAAATCCACGGATTGGGTTTCTGGTATGCTTTAAATACCCTTGTCCAAAGATAACAAATTAATGGTCGAATTGAACGATTATGCGATTGAACGAGTACGCAATTATGTGACTATGTGTTTTTGTGTTTTCCTCTATGTTCTTGTGTGGTACGATATTCAAATCCTCTTAGAATCTTTCATATCTTCATATGAGGGATTCATAGTAAGATATTCAAAAGGTACTACCTTAAATCATTATGGGCTTCTACGTGGTAGTTAAGACCCTTGGATTATATAGTACCACTCCTTGATTCATAAGAGACCCTTTAGTGGTCTAGTCAAAAAGATTGATTCACAATTTGGTTAAAAGACGACATCTAGTGATGTAGCTGGACAGACTCCTTGATAGTCTATTTAGATCATTTATTGATTTAGTCAAAAGGACTCTATGGCGGTCTAGTCACACTCATCACAGGATTGTTCATTTGGTTTTCCCCTACACATTATAAAATAGACTGTGTGAACTGTGCAAGGAATTGTCTGATTATGGACGCGTACATAATTATGAAATTTAGTGCACAGAAACCTAGTAAGGTTTATTATGTGTAAGAACCGATAGTGACAACAATAACAAAATGAGAACGATGTAATGGAGGCATGGTGGACGCACCAATGACGCTTCATATACTTGTATATAAGTGTCCCTCTTACATTGCAAACATAATGTTATTAAGGTTACTAGAAGTTCAAGAACCTTAACCAATGTTGTTCGATCTTTTCAACTTCATGTTTTAAACTCTCACCAGTTTCCTCTAAATAAATTTCGGGACGAAATTTCCTAAAGTAGGGGAGACTGTAACACCTGTGCCTCCACGGGCATCAAGCAAATACCAAACCAATGAAATATTGTATTTCATACTTGGGATTTGTAAAAATATGTGTATCATTTGCACATATCAATTTATGTTCAATTTCAAACTCTAAATCGCTTTCTGGAAGGTTATACGCGCACTGATGCGTAAATATAACAAGTTTAATGCAACGAACACTCCGGAATAGTGACATAGGCTTAACATACCTTAAATAACCTTTACATAACTTAGAAATAAGTTTTGAAGGCTTTGGTATGGCAAAAACAAGCTAAATTGCTTACAGGGACTAAACTTGACAAACTGCGAAAGTATGCCAATTTGAACTGTAACAGACATTCCGGAACATGACCATAAGTTAAACATACCATAAATATCCTTTACATAGCTTAGAAATAGGCTTTGAGGGGTTTAGTGTGCTAAAATAAACTTTTGGGTCATTCAGGGACTAAAAGTGTCAAAAAGTGCACAAGTTTGCATTTTTACGCATAACTTACGTTCTGAATACATCCGGACATCCAAAAATTTATGTGAGCATGACTATATTATATTTTAGTGTTCGCCTTAAGAAAAATCCATTCGTTTCGTCATTTGGATCGTTTTTCGCGCTTGTGCGCATTCCGTCGTAATTAACCGAACATCGCGTTCGTACGACCAAACGAACCATCACCCGGCATATTTTTTAGCATGTTTCAAGTCCACAATGTTTAGGCATCATTTTAGGGCCTTAAAGTTGGCTTTACGGGCCTTAGAAGTGCCGGAAATGGGCTTAAACACGTGCAGGGACTGAAACTGTCATTTCTGAAACATGTTGTCTGATCAGGACCCTCAGGCGGCCCGCCTGAGTTTTAGCACATCCTGAAGCGGGCCGCTTGGCTCCTTCTGACCAGATTAAGTGTATTAAACAGCAAGTTGCAGCTGTTTGATCCACCACCACATGTTTCCAATTGTCTAGTCAGCTGATAAGGATCACATTTTAGGCACCATAAGTTTCCAACACATGTACGGCTTGGATCATGGCACGTTTTCCATGAAACGATCCTAACGGTGGACCGAATACTATAAATACCCCACCCCCTTTGGCTTAAAAACCCACAAGAATTCTGATTTTAGAGCTCTAAGTTGAAACCATTGTTTCATACCTGAGTTCTTAGATCGGGATTAGCATTCGGGGACCCTGGGTTAGTATTCTTTCGTTCTTTTCCTTATTTTACTGCTTTTCGAGTCAGAAAGTCAAACAAAAGTTTGACTTTCAGCGTTGACCAGTAATGGTCAATGCGAAGTTCGTTTGAACTTCGCAACGTGAGTGTAATCACGTTGGTCATAGTCCCTTGGGACTATGCCCACTGATTACCACGTTGTCTAGGGTCGTAGGGTAGGCGATCTAATAAATCGCCTATACCTTCGAACCCGACCCAGTTTGGTCGATCATTAGGATCCGACCAAATACATTAGGTGACCATAGTGTAGGGAATAACCTTCCGAGGTTATACCCTATGGTCACATCGTTTAAGTAGTTGTATGATAGGTAGTTTATATGCCTTAGGTAAATTACCAGAATACCCTTTTCATGTATAATTTGTAATTAAGCATATGTAACCTAAACTTTTGTCACATAACTGATTATGTAACATGTTTAGGCATATAACACTTGTCATAGGACTAATTAGGCGGTCTGAACGCGTTTCACGCGAACGACGCGTTAAAGTAGCATAAGCTACCTTAATGGGTCGCGATGGGTCGATAATACTTAGGTTAAGTTTCATTTAGTATGTAGGCTTTGTTAAACCATATCATATGAGTTCCTACACTCATTTGGTTTACAAACCCTCCTGCTACCCAGTCTTCCGATTTAGGTCCGGGTTATTTATGTAGTTACCTATATTAGGTACCGTTTGATTTCCGGGACTCCTCTAGCTTATTTGGTAGTTGTTCAAGACTCCTAAGCACTCTCAGGCGAGTACATTATTCCCCTCTTTTACTGTTTTCAACTGTTTTGGGGTGACTCATATGTGCTAAATGCTTTATCAATGATTTCAATAACAATTACTATGTGGTTTCAAGAACAATAACAATTATTTCAAGAACGCTAACAATGATTTCAAGAACGAATACAATGATTTCAAGAACGAATACAATGATTTCAAAGACTAATAACAATTTCAATAAGGTGAACGAACTTGTTGGTTGTAGTTTACATGACCGATGACATTCATTAGCTATGATCAAGCCGACCAGTATTAGGTTATGGTACCATAGGATCTGACAAATCCCGTTATTTACTGCACCCATTGTTATGTGTGGGGGTTGTGGGTAGCGACTGAATCTGTAATTATTAACTTATCCTTTGGTAAGGGTTTGTTAAGAACGAGAACGAGAGCGAGTTGGAACGAGGAACGCGTCAAGAAGGTTTGAATGTTATTAGAGAATCGACCATAAAGTAGTTTCACAATTAAAATATTAACTTACCCTTTGGTAAGGGTTTGTTAAAACAAGAACGATTTGAACGATTAAAACAAGATGGTTTAACGATTGGGTAAACATTTGTACATGATTGACATTTGATCATGTATTTTCCACAAAACATAACTTTGATTTAAACCAAGTTTTACTTCAATACTTTGTTTTTGTGCATATGGTTTAGTTGAGACATTTCACTTGCCATACATGGATATTTGACATAGACATTTGACATGGATATTTGACATAGACATTTGACATGGATATTTAAACATAGACATTTTACATTGTTTGGTTTGGTTTGGTTAAGTGATTGAGTAACGATGCGTGTGTAATATGATACAAACATGGTGGATACGCCGCTGGTACTTCCTATATATAAGTGTTTGTATGGTATTACATATTGTAGCGTTATTTGAATCATTTCAGTTTGAGACATAGAACATTTTATACAAGTAACATACTTTTCACAAGACATTTATTTACAAACAATTCATCTTATAAAGACTCATTTTACATGGTTATTCATTTAATCATGCATCATTCTCTTATTTATACATATCATCTAAACTTATTATTTTTCAAATGATTTACAAAGACAAAGCAAATTACAAGGTTCATGACTAAACATTTTCTTAAACTGAAGTCATGAATCTTATTTTCACAAAACCTATGTACTCGCCAGCATTTCTTTGCTGACCTCGTTTTCACATATGTTTCAGGTATTGTTGGATGATATCGATTGATAAGATGCATGCTCACATAGGACTGGACAAGGCCTTAGTGACTCAATAACAATGATAGACTATATTTAAATAGTATATTTAGATTTCAAGACGATGTAATTACTCAATGTTTAATAAAACGAAACACTTTTGATATCCATGGTTATGAAACATTAATTCTGTTGCAACACGCCCCGATGTTTCCGCCGCGATTTGTTGTTTTACGCGGTCGGGGTGTGACATGTAATGGTGCTATAGGACTTGACAAATCCCGTTCCTGACTTCCTAGGTTTGTTTGGAAGTAGGGAATGACAGAATCCGAAAACATTTTTGATAAGCCTTTGATTCATTTAAGGGTTTATCCGACAGTCTCAAGGCTTGAATGTATTCAATAAACATTACTGCATAAATGTTTGTAATTATAAAGCATTGGTTTCTACAAAGCATAACTTTTGATTTAAACTTAGGTTTATTCAAAGACATTGTTTTGTACATTTACATATGGGGTTGAGTAAATACTTTTTATTCACCATACATGACATCTGGTTGCACCTTGACATTATACATATGGTTTGAGTAAATACTTTTTACTTGCCATACATTACATTTGATTATACATGATATGGTTCACATTTGACATTTGGACATTGTTTACACATAAACATTTTGACATTGGTTTAATCAAGACATTTTTGGGTGATTATTGATAAGGGATTTAAATAACGAGGAGTGTGTAATATGATAAAAGCATGGTGGATACGTCACTGGTACTTCCTATATATAAGTGCTTTTATGATATTACATATCGTAGCATTATCTAAACCACTTCGATAAAGACATGATACCTTTTTATACAAATAACATATTTTTACAAGACATTGTTTTACAAATGACATATTTCATAAAAATTCATTTTTACTTGGTTATTCATTTAACCATGCATTATTCTTTTATATCATTTGATTTTTGTATTGAATTTCACATGTTTTATAAAAGAAAACATTTTACAAAGTTCATGACTACTTTTTGTTAAACACTTCTTTAACTACAAGTCATGAATCGTTCATCAACAAAACCTATGTATCTCACAAGCATTTTTATGCTGACGTACCTATTTTCACATATGTTTCAGGAGCTAATGTTTGATGATGATTGTGCTACACTTAGGCGGACTCGGGCCTTAGTGACATAAAACTATGAAAGACAGTTTAATTTATGTTATGTTTCAGTTTAATTCCAAGACAATGTAAACACTTTAATATATAAAACCAAATCTTTAAATGCCATGGTTGTGAAACAATAATTCTGTCGCTCCACTCCCCAACGTTTCTGCCGCGGTTTGTTGTTTTACGCGGTCGGGGTGTGACAGAAGAGTTGGTATCAGAGCTCATGGTTATAGGGAATTAGGTTATTAGTAATGCTTTAAACTAGACTATAACCTTTCTAGGACCCTAACACAAGTTATCCTGTGTTTAGATCTTAAAACAATACACATCACCTATCCTTAGGTGATTACCAAAACAAGAACACAAATTTCCAAAATGATTTTGAACTCAATCATCTATTTGTGACAACTGTCAAAATTTCAGGTATCCGTACAACTATTAAACCATGATTAGTGCTTAATGACTGTGCTGAATCACAATTAACTGCTTACTGATTAATGCCATATACATATATATGCATCACATATTGCTTAATGTCATATCATTATTGCATGAAAGTTTATTTGACTTAAATGATGCACGAAACATAGTTAGCACAGTTATCATATAAATCAGAAATATGCTGACGGTGTTCAGTACATAGACAGACAGTGTGTTGAGATACAAAATGAGTCAGAAACCAAGTATTACACTAGTATAGTGTGTAGGAAAGTAAGGATCACAAAACTGCCTTTTTAGAGATAGTTTAAGTGCCGGAAAGTGCCTAAAACTCACATAAAGTGCTGAATGCTTTCCTAAGTGTCGGGAATCAAAAGTGTCACAAAAGGGTACATAAAGCACACTAAATTGCATAGTTTAGCACCTTAACGAACCGGTAACCAACCTAACACTACCCGAAACATCAAATTTTCACTAGAAGCACTGTTTTAACATTACCAAGCTAGTTATGGTCCCCGAACATCATAACACCTCATAAAAATATCTAGTAACTAAATCCTAACTAATACTTACATTTTAACCTTAATATAACAAGTTTAGTTTAAACTTAGTCTAGACCCCCCCCCCCCACCTAGTAATCGGCCCCAACATGGGCCCCACATATGGATTTTTTTTAATTTTATAATAGATTGTGTTGCTTCTAGTGTGACACATTACACAAAGGTAAACATTCTACCCTCTTGTGTGCTCGTTTATCCTATCTAGACATAAGACTCGATTAAGACGAAGTTAACAGACATTAGATGCACCAACAGACTCCCCCTTGGATGTTGACGAAGTCTTCGACGTCGAGACTTTAGTCTTTGTCTCTTTCCAATTTGATTTGACGTTGTAAAAGCTTTCTTCAATTCTTCTCTTCTTCAATAAACAGCTAGCATGAATCACAGAATCTGAATCTTTAATATCTTCAAGCTCCCCCTTGAATATAGATCCAGGAACTGCATCTGACTTTTAAGTCTTCAGACTCCCCCTATTAGTAGGCCGGGATTTTGCTTAGCTGCTTTCATAAATTCATACCTGTTACCTGCATAATCTCTACCTAAATATAAGATATATGACAATAAAAGTTTCAATCCAAACTTACCATTCACCTTCATTCGTTGTATTTGTCAGAATTAGAAATCCACTTAAGTATTCAGGTCCAAATTAATGACCCTGTGTACTTAATTTGTCTACCAAGTCCAATTTAATGACCTTGGTTGATCTAAGACAATTCACACTGACATTTGTTCAACTTTTTCAAACAATATTCTGAAATTCACAAGTCTCAAATTAATAAACTTGCTTTAACTTTTCAATTTCAGGTATAACAAATTAAGCTCACAACTCATCTTCCAGTTCAGAACCTTCCTGCATCTGCTTCAATTTTCGAATCTGAAGATCAGCTTTCCACTTTGGTTTGTCAAAAATAAAGCAGAAATGTAAAATCTTTTTGGATTTTTAATAAAGTTTCTAAACTAGAAATGAAATACAGAAATAAAATGCAGTAAATGTAAACTATTTACAAACAAATTTTTGGTGAGCGTGTTAGGGAATCATATCATCTATTCAAGAAGTCACAAATACCGTTAAGCTTTAATTACATACTCAGAATTAAACAATTCGCTTAGATTGTCGATATACTGATCCACTTAAATTCTCACACAAATTTCAATCTGTTCAGGATACTGATTTAGGTGAATTAAGGACTTAAACTCATTTATGTGTCCCACCTCTTGAATATACTCCTGTATCCAAATCCCAATATTAAGTCTTACAGGTGAATATACCACAGATGATATCTATAAGGGGTTAAATTGCGAGAATCGTGAGAGCTCAGGTCAGAAATTCCGTTCAGTAGAGAGATGACGGCTTCGACTTTTGGTGTGTCCCCTTTAGAGGATATTTTATTTCAACAGCACATGATTGGCATTTTTCAATGTTTCATCATTTTTTATGCTGAGGGTGGTGCTATGTTTCAAGCAAGCAGTAAAGTATTATACGGGGACTAGGCCATTGCTTCCGCAAAATCAGAAGTCCCGGGATAATACCCCAGATATCACTGAGTATAAAGACCTAGTATCTCAGAAAGAGGGATCCTTCAAACGAGATTTCAGGGGTTACCTATATATCCAAGTAGTGTTCCCCACGAAATAAGCAAGTAAGGATTTTAGATTTATATTGTCACACCCTGGCTTTGCGGAAGCGTGGTTAATTTTGGTGTGACTTCTTAATACCATAGCTTAATCATAACAAGCTATATGAATTAAAAACCATGCAAGTCATCCATTAAGTTTTGAAAATCAAACACAATACCATTGTTTTAACATACAACCATAACCTTGTTCAGTAGACATTAGGTCAAAGCATTACTAATAACCTAATTCCCTATAACCATTGGCTCTGATACTAATTGTTTCAAATCCATGGTAATTGAAGTTTCGTTTTATTGATTAAAAGTGTTACAATGTCTTAACAAACAAAGAAATACAACATAATTAACTAATCTTGCATCTTTTATTGTCACTAAAGCCCAAGTCTGCCTATGTGTATCTTGATCATCTTATGCAACAGCTCCTGAAAAACACATGTGAAAATAGGTACGTCAGCATAAAAATGCCTGTGAGATACATAGGTTTTGTGAAAATAGGTTTCATGACTTATGTTTGAGAAAATGTTTAGTCATGAACCTTGTAATTTGCTTTGTCTTGTAAATCATTTGAAAAACGATAAGATCAGATGATATATATAAATAAATGTAAGGTTAAATGAATAACCATGTAAAATGTGTTTGTATAAAATAAGTTGTTTATAAATCAATGTCTTGTGAAAAGTATGTTATTTGTATAAAATGTTCTATGTCTCAAACTGAAATGATTCAAATAACGCTACGACATGTAATACATAGGCTTGTCAATTTGGCTTGTTGTTTGTAATAGAATGAACTCAAGGCTACATCGCCTAGGTCATTTGTGTTTAGGTTATCTCCTACTGCATTGGTTATCATCCGCTTGACCTGCAGAGTCCACCAGGATTCCTGTGCACTACAAATCGTTATTACGTGGGCCCCCGTAATAATAAATTGTCTTGCACAGTTACCCCAAATTTTCTCTCATCCAAGCAGATGATCAATCAAGGAGCAACAGCCGGTGCATTGGCATGAACAGGGTCATACTCCAATGCGGGGTCAGGAGCAACGCCTGGCTCAGGGGCCACGGCTAGCTCCGAATCAAAAACTCCATCTCAAAATCAGCTGGATCAACAATCACAGGGGCTACAGGATCCCCCTAAGGGCTGGTCTAAGTGCATGAACTCAATGTCATGGTCTGGATCAACACCAGGCGGAAAAACAGAATTGTCCTCATAATCGTGATCAAACTCAAAGCTGTGTGTGGGATCCGGTGCAGCTAGTGATGCCATATCAGGGTCGGCGTCGTGTAAGTAGTGCTGCATTCCCTGTATGTGCGAAGATGCGGGTGTCAGAAACTCAAATGAGTCTGGGATAGGGGAATGGTCATAAGTTTCCCCTACAGGAGCGTCCGCATGCAGTAGTCTAATACCAGCAGTAATAAGGCCCTGCCCTCGAATGGGTCCTCCTCCAGTAGATCGTTATCGTCTTCAGAGGCCTCGTTGGGAGGGCGTATCATCAACAGGATAAGCGGCAAGGGCACAGGAGCAGGGATCACTGCCAGTGGTAAAATCCCAACAAGATGGCCATCAGTAGGCTCTGCTACGAAAAGGGCTGAGAGTCGTCCTTGTCTGTGCCGGTAGTATCAGAAATGTACACCTCGTGCTTCGTTGAACTATGTCGTCTGATACTATGGTCATGGGGTTCGTAGTGCCCATCTTTCTAGTACTTGATGAAAGTATAACGTTTGTAACACAAACACATATACGTATAATAATCTATCATATAATCAGTTAATCACATAAGTCACCAAGTAGGGTATCATATACTTCTCCTAGTCTTACTAGTCAATTTCATTCAGTCTATATGACTGCTCTATCCTTCACTTAAACCAAACCTCGATCCTCCAGATCGATTCTATAACAACCAACGTGCTCAACTACCTTGACCATCTCGATCCTCCAGATCGATCCTATAACAAACCAACGTGCTCAAATACCTTGACCATCTCGATCCTCCAGATCGATCCTCAGCCCTCCAAGCTGAACTTATAATTAATAAAATGTGCTCAACATTTGTTTGTAAAAAGTGTGGATCTGGACTTAAGTGGTATGCAGAAAAATGTTTTCGTGAGAGCCCTAGTGATCATAGTCTAGACTCGAGACAGAATCCTAGTTCGCTATGATCAGAGCTCTGATACCAAGCTGTCACACCCTGGCTTTGCGGAAGCGTGGTTAATTTTGGTGTGACTTCTTAATACCATAGCTTAACCATAACAAGCTACATGAATTTAAAAACCATGCAAGTCATCCATTAAGTTTTGAAAACAAAATACAGTACCATTGTTTTTAACATGCAACCATAACCTTGTTCAACAACATTACAACTTATATCATAACATAAACGTGGTTTAAGGACTGTGTCTTGTCCAGGAAAGAGACACATCCCCTAAACCCTGATGACTCCATGACAAGTGCAGCGGAAAACGTTCCATACCGTGCCAGATCCGTTTAATTTCCTGAAATACATGTGAGTTGAAAAATCAACAATAATGTTGAGCGAGTTCATGTGCAAGTGAGTAAGTAAAACACTTGTAAGTATAAAAGTTTCCTGGTATGTAGCAGTGTAAGAGGACTTGTGATCACCAATGGTTTGCAAGGCCATTAGCATGTCGTGAAATGCAAGTAGGAAGACACAACCCTAGCTGATTTTTGCGTTGGGCAACCAAGTCACTCCAGGTCCGTTTTGGTTAGCCTCAGAGAGGTCCGTTTGGCCTAGAGCTGGGCTCGCTACACCCAGATAGATCTACCGCTCGAGTCCCTCGGTGTTCTAACTACCCATTCACATGATCTAAACCTCCTTACGTAATTCATACCGTGTATAAAGTACTTGTAAACAAAGTAACATGTATTTCACCCCCGCAGTTAAGTAAACTGAAAACAGTTAGAGAAAAGGGGGACATGAACTCACAGTGAATGCGCGTCTCTACCAAGTGTCTCCAATACAGTAAGCTGTGCAACGACCTACAAGTGCTAATTCTATTAGACGGACGGCCGTGCCTTAGCTTTATAGTTTATGTCTTTGGGAAATAGTTAGACAACTATTTCGTGTTTATGTTCCGTATACACTTGGTAGTTATACTTCTTCCCAAGGATGGGGGATACAATACATGTGCGTAAGTTACGTTTTATCAATCGTGTGGTAATGTAATTACCGGTGTAACTTATATGTTTATGGAAGCGTTCGTACAGTTTTGGAATCATTAACGCTTGTAAATATTATTTTCACTTTAAAATAATATTTATGTATTTTCACAAAATAATCATAAACAGTGTTGTGACAAATATACTTATCACGTTAATCTTTGTGAAAATCCCACCTCCGAATATTTAGTAAAATATAGTGTTGGCGAAATTTAGGTTTCGAAAATATGTCCAAAAATAGTTCTAACACTTGTTGTATAAATAAATCTAAGTGTTAAGTTTTTAGAAAATTTCGCCAGAGTTTCCTCTGTAACTGGAGGTGGCCACGCTTTCAAGCGTATCATTTTCTTTTAACAAATCAATTCAACAACTTCTTTATTCAATCAAACAATTTCCGACACATCAAACTAGTCGACAAGTATGTAAATTTGCATAATCGCATGAACTTGCAGTTTTTCCGAATCTATAGTGTAAATCCCCTTTATATATGTCGATCTTTATATAAAGTAGCTTTATTCTTGTAAAAACCTTGTGACTAGCGAAATCCGTCTTTACAACTTCTAGTCATTTTTCCCAAAAATAGTTATTTGTCGGATCTCTTCATTTCACAAGTGTCTACACACTTGTGGTTTATAAAATCATATTTATTAGTGTAAGATCCATCTTTAGAAAAACATGATTTCTTTAAAGTGTGGTCTTTCAAAAATACCACTTGCGGATACGTAGATCCGCTAGTTTTAAACATCATTTTACCGGTTAAATCACTTTTTCACAAGTAAAATATTTTCTCACAAGTTCATGTATCTTGTGTGGTAGAGTTTCGCCTTTTAACCCTTGTGGTAACCAAAAACAAGCTTATGTGAAGATACGTGATCTTACAAAGTCGGGTTAAACGGAGATCCGAGCTACCACATCATAGATCGGGTCTAGATAAACACATATTTCAATTACTACGACATTTACACAAGACATGTGCTATTAACCTCCATTTTTGTGATTTTAGTAGACTTTAAAGTTCCAAAACGCATGTTAACGATATTTCACCGATAAAATTCCTTTTAACCACTTTAAACAAGCTTAAATATGAGTTTTACGTGATATACCTCTAGCTCGGGGCTAGGGAAGAATCTCGACGAAAACGGGGTGGATAAAAGCTAACGGTTGAGGTCCTTCGTGTTCCGCTTGTTCCGAGGCTCCTAATATGCGACTTGTGAAGTGTGTATGATGATGGAATGACAAGAGCATGAACCGAAAATATGATGGTGTGTGGGTTGGGGTTCGGCCGTGAGCCACAAAGAAAGAGGGAGAGAGTTGTGAGTTTGTTAAGGTTGAAGTGTTTATGTCTTGTGTTTAGTGGTGTATTTATAGGAAAATCATGTGTTATTACCCATTGGTTAGTATGTCACAAAGATACTAGACAAGGCAAGATCCAACAAGATCACAAGTACAAGGGGTGCCCCCTAGGTAACCAATTCGGTTTTGGGGGGGGGGGGGTCCTTGGTCCGATTTTAATTAGATAGTTAGGAGGGTTGTTTTGTTAATTAAGTTAACCAAGTGTTAGACTCCGTTAGTTATAAATAGCGTGTTATGATGGGTGTTAGGGTAATCAGGGACCCTAACTGGCTCAGAAAAAAAGTAATAATAAAAATAGTAAAGTTTTCATGTTCCGGGTAAAGTCCGGGTGTTCGGTTGGATAGTAATCCGTTAAAGCGCTTAATAAAGCTTTAAAGTGTCGTTATTACATTTTAGTGACACATTTTGTTTTCCCGACACTTTAGAAAGTGTCTAGTGTTATTTTCTCCTGTTCTGGCACTTTAATAGTCAGCTAGAAGCTGGTTTGTGTATTAAAGTGCTGTGTTTGGTACTTAAAGTATGTTTTTGGCACATCCGAATCAGTGTATCTTATCCCTAGAGACGCGGTACCATAACCCTTATATCCCTACACTCACTACCAGTGTAGTCAAAATATATGAGGCTCTTAACAGGCCTTAGAGGCAGTATTTGCCTGATGCTGGTTATATCAGCATGTTCACTGTGTATCCGTTTAGTGCTACTGTGCTTTTTGTGCATCATGTTTGTCACTAGGGTTTAGTATGTAATTAATGTAGTGACAGCAAATAAAGTATGATGCAAGTAAGTGCATGTATCAGTATGCAGGTAGCAGTTTATCAGCTAGTTTCAATCAAGCACAGTAATTAAGCAGTAATTAATCATTAATTAAGTTGTACGGATACCTGGTTTAGTGCGGGTTGTCACATTTTTGTCATCTAAAAATCGAACTAGAAAGATTTAAGATTGAAAAAACAAGAGAAGAAATTGTTGATAAAGTAATTGAAGCGTTACCACGAGCTGATCAGTGGCAAACGTTTGTTTTTATCTTGAAAAATGATGAAAAATTTGATACAATTTCTCTTGATGCATTGTTAGAAAAGATTGAGAGTCATGATCTGGAGCTACAAAAGCAAAACAAGATGGGTGGTTCTTCACATCATCAAAATGTCGGTCTTTATTACAAAGGTAGCACACCTTCGGTGAAAGTTGGTGAATCACCAAAGACCGGATTCAGCGTTGAAAAGATAAAAGAACCACAAACAAGCTCGTCAAGTTACAATCCAGGATACCATTCATCTTCTTCAAAAGCAAGCCCTGAAGAATCTGAAGAAGTTCTCTGCAATATTGCTCTCAAATTGAAGAACTCCCCGAAAATGAGCATCAATGCAGCTAAGAAGCAAATGAGCTTCCTTGCATCTGTTCTGGAATCATATGAAGGTCTTGTAGCTGGAAAAATTGGAAACTCAGAGTTAACCAAAGAAGACTATGACCAGATTGATCCGGAAGAGATGGAACTCATTGACATCCGCTGGTGTTTGGCAAGCTGCATCCGCAGAGCTCAAAGATATATGGAAATTACTGGGAAGCAATCTCTCGGTGGTGCATCTATAAAGCTTGGATTTGACAAGTCCAAAGTGACCTGCTTCAAATGTAAACAAAAAGGTCATTTCAAAAGAGAGTGAAACAATTCTGCGGTTGGTGGAAATGAACATCCATTCAATGATGATTACTACCGAAAGGCAATTTACCACCGTAGCAGAGAAGAGCCAAAGATGATCGAAGATAAACCCAGAGAGAAGTCAAGAGCTTGTGCTGTAATCCACGATGATGAAGGATATGATTGGAGCCAGATTTGTCCAGAAGAAGATCGTGTTGATATTCAAAAAACAGCTCATGGCAGAAAACCATCAAACAGCAAACATTATGTTTTTGTTGCTGAAATCAAAGAGGAAAACAAAGAAGAAAATGTTGTTGCTGAAGCTAAAAAGAAAACCAGAGAAGAAATTCTGAGTGAGAAAACAGACAGAGAAATAAGAATGGCTACGAACAGAATGAATGATATGCAAAGAGAATTTAATGAAGCTGTCAGATACAAAAGATGGGATAAAAAACGAGAATGTTATGTCAACAGATATGGTGAACCTGTTGTTTCCAAGAAGGACATAGTTTTTGATGATGTTCTTCTAGTAATTCCTCGGGTCGGCGAATTTTATTCAAATGCTGTAAAAGACAAAAATTATGAGGAAAAGCTGGAAAAACTCATAAGAGAAGTCATGATATCGAGTTTGAAGAAGAGAGATGAAGAAAGAATGAAGAAGAGTGTTGATGAGATGGTGAATGATTTGAAGAGAGTCGCTGAGGAAGTTAAAGTTATTGAAAATGAGAAGATTGCTGAGGAAGAGAAGGTTAAAGAAAAAGTTGAGGTGAATGAAGAGGTTGAGAAAGTTGTTACTGAAGAACAGCAGGTTGTAGAAGCTGAGAAAAAGCTTGAAAGTTTGATTGAAGTGAAGAATGAGAATTTGGAAGCTGGTGATGCTGGTAATGAAGCTGAGTTGAAGCAAACAGAAGCAAACACCAAAGTGTCAATCACTGAGGTAAATTCTGATTCTGAAATTTCAAAAACAGTTGAACAGTGCAAGAAATGCATGGAAACGTGCAGTGCTTGTACTGAAAAAGACAAACAATTTAATAAAATTGAAGAAGTTTTCAAAAATAAATGCAAAGAAATGTTAGAAAACGAAAAAGTTTTGAAAGATAATGAAGAAAAACTTTTGAAAAAATGTAAAAAGTTAGATAAAGAAAATGAAGGTTTGAAAGAAAATGTTTTGAAAAAGACAGAAGAATGTGACCAAAAAGAAATTGTTTGTCAAGAAATGAAGAAAGAATATGATTCAATAAAATTGGCATATCACATTACAAAAGAATCATATGAAAAAGTGAAGGATGAAATGAAATTTGCTCAATCAAGAATGAATTACTTATCTGAAACAACTAAAGAGCTTAAGCGAATGTATGAAATAAAACAAGATGTTGTAAATTCTTACATTGAGGATGTTGCTAATCTAAAGCGTCAGATTGCTGAGTGAGAACAGGATAACAACAAGTTAAAAAGTTATCACGTGTCGTCATATGTGCTTGAAAGAATTTTCAATATAAAACCGGGAGATGGTGAGTCTGAGCAAAACAAGAAAGGCATTGGCTCAGAGTTTCATCAAGTTCCACCACCGGGAAAGTTTGCATTTTATGATGATGGAAAGGTCGAAAAAGCTTTCAACATGGTAGATCAATTGCCAGATAACATTGACGTAACCTATTCCAAATCTGATGATTCTAGTGATTCAGAGGTGGTAGGTAAGGTCGTTGAAAGTGTGTTGAAAGAAGAGTCGGTTGATACAGGTAAATCTGAATCACAGGATGAAAATGAAGGTAATTTTCATGATGGATATCTGAAAAACTCAAAATCCGAGAAAAATTTGAATGAAGATTCAAAAGGATTGGTTTATACCATAATTGGATCGGACAAATTATTCTTAGATGTTGTTTTCCCGATTCAGAATGTGATATCAGAAAAGGTTGATAAAGTTTTCAAAATGGTTGAGATTGATAAATCTGAAATTCCAAAGTTCGCTGGAAAAGGTCACAAAACTTTTTATAACAAACCTGGTTACAAGAAGAAAAACATGAAGGCTGGGTTGGGTTATAAAAAGAAACAGAATTGGAAGAAAAATGAAACATCAAATTTTCAGACAAAAATGAATTTTGTTCAAGGAATAAATTTAGAAGAAGAGAAAGAACTCCAAGTTATACGACAGTCTAATGAAGAGTTCTGTGCTCAAAAGAAAAGGCAACAACCACAGGTCAAGGATGTGTCCAAGAGTACATGTTTCAAATGTGATCGAACTGGACATCTTGCACGAAAGTGTCCAAACCTGAAACCTGTGGATGTTAATAAAAAGAAGTCTGAAAATGTTGAGAAACAGAAATCTGAGGATGAGAAACACAGGTCAACCAGATTTGATTCAAAACAAACTTGGAGGTACAACACAAACAAGTTTGCTTCGAATCAAAATTGGAAATCTAACCCGAATAGGTTCGATTCTAGACAGATCTGGAATTCTCACACACCCAGATTTAGAACAACACAAAGTTGGAAAACTACTGTTGATACAACAAAACCAAATGAGTTTTGGAAACCAAAAGTTGTTCAGAATGAAAATGTTCAAAAGGAGTCACATTTTTACAAAAGAGGTACTCCGAAAGGTCAAACATGGAGTGTTAAGAAACAAGAGACTTCTGTAAAAGATGAAAAAGTTGAAATCAAAGTTGAAAAAGTCTTTGATGACAAAGATTTTCCAAAACTGCATGATACATATTGTGTTGAAATGCCTAAGGTCCAACAGACCTGGGCTAAATTGTTCAAGTAATCAAGTAGTTTGAATGTGCAGGTGCTCAACAAAACCAAAGATTGTAAGAATGGAAGTTAGAGCAGCCTGGCACAACGAGAAGAAGAGGCTGCTGAACCCTGTGTTGGTTGAAACAGGGAGTTTGTTTGTTTTCTGTAAATAAATAAACAATATTTCAAAAACCCTAAAAATTGAAAATTTAAAAACCAAAAATATGTTAAATTTTGTCAAAAAAAAAAAATTCAAAAATTCAAAAATATGTTGAGTGAATATGCCGAAACCCTCACGGCTAAACAAACATGATTACTTTCACAAGATTAAAAAACGGTTTTCAAACTGTCGAAAATCAATGGGTTGTAAATCATGGGGGTATGTTATATTTTCTGCAAAACAGAGCACGTGAAGCAGAAAATGGATGGAGAGACAAAGCTATCAGTATCGGTTTGTCAAATTTCTTTAAATGGTTTTGGATTTTAGGGGGAGTAATATTGTTAGAAAATACAAAAACATTTGAAAATTTTTTAAAATGAAAAAAAAAGATAAAATTCAAAATTGAGTTTTTGTGTAAAAAGAGGAAATGATAGTACATCAGTAGACAGTTACAGTATGCTAAAGAAATGTATTGATTATATAGCGTTAAACAGTCTCACTGATGATATGCCGATAGGTTTTTATACATTTAGTAAACTTTTTCGGGATATAAACCTAAATTCAAACTTGCTTATTTCGTGGGGAACACTACTTGGATATATAGGTAACCCCTGAAATCTCGTTTGAAGGACCCCTCTTTCTGAGATACTAGGTCTTTATGCTTAGTGATATCTGGGGTATTATCCCGGGACTTCTGATTTTGCGGAAGCAATGGCCTAGTCCCCGGAGAATACTTTCTGCATTGCTTGAAATATAGCGTCGCCCTCAGCAAATTGATGAAACAATAAAATTGATAGTCATTGCTGTTGTAATACAAAAGATCCTCTAAAGGGGACACACCAAAAGTCGAGCCGTCATCTCTCTGCTGAACGGAAGTTCTGACCTGAGCTCTCACAGTTTCGTACTATAATTTATTCCCCTTACAGATATCATCTAGGTATACTCACCTGTAAGACTGAATATTGGGATCTGGATACGGGAGTATATTCAAGAGGTGGGACACATAAATGAGTTTAAGTTCTTAAAAACATCTAATTCGTATCCTGAATCAGTTGAACTTTGTGTGAAAATTTAAGTGGATCAGTATATCGACAATCTAAGTGAATTGGGGTAATTCTTTATGTGTAACTAAGCTCAGCGGTACTTGTGACTTGTCAAAAACTGTTATGATCCTCTGACGCAAACTCAATCAAAAATATTGTCTGTAAATATGTTTGTACATATTTCTTTACTGTTTTACATTTCAGAAAAAGTACAAAAAGATTTTGATTTCTGCTTTATTTTCGACAACCGATGTCTGGATGCTGAGTTTCAAAATCTAAGTATGCTGATCGTGTTTCTGAAAATAAACAAGTTCATTAATTTGAAACTTGAAATTTTTAAAATCAAAAATCAAAAACAGTTTGTGATATCTCCAAGGTCATTAATTTGAACTTGGATGATTAACTGTGAGGGAGTTGGATGCTTATATTGTTAAAATTTATAATAGAGCCAGTTTTCGATGTTGGATTCTTAAATTCTGCCAAATCTTTGAAGATTGTTGATAGGGGGAGAGTATCAAGTAATCCTGGATATATTTCATATTATTATATCTTAGTCCCAGGATCTTGATTTAGAAAGTTTAATAGAGCCAGGTTACGATACCTGGACAACTGAAAATGTTTTCAGTGAAAAATATTTTACTTATGAATGTATGAGATTTGCAGATGGTATTCCAGACTACGATCCCGACAGCCGAGTCTAAGGGGGAGTCTGAAGACGAGCTCAACGCAAAGGGAAGCGTGCATTCAAGGACCCAGGAACTATTCTGGAGGAGCTTGTAAGCGAAAAACCAGGTGTCGATCCCAAAGCACGGAAGCTTGACGACAGGGGGAGCCTGAAGAGTCTACCGAAAGGGGGAGCTGAAGCTGAAGACAGATCCACGGGGATTCTGTTCGAGCTAGAGAGAGAGAAAGAAAAGAAGCTACGAGTTTGACTCAATGATTGAGATTGACTGCGGCAATATCCAAGGGGGAGTCTGTTAGTGTAGTATGTCTATCGCCTCCGTCATCTCAAATCGTAGCTGAAACAGTTTATTTCTAGCCTTACATTGTAATATTAGATAGAAAAGGCAAGGTGGCAATATTGTAAATAAGAGGAAAGCTCTTATAAGCCTTGGCCTATAAATAGATGAGGTAGGGTTAGAATTAGAGACTTTTTGCCATTTGTGACTTGGAGAACTCTAGTGCTAGAGAGAGAAACTAGAGAGAGAAAGTGGCAAGGTGATTCACGGTTCTTGTATGTTATCAGATTTATCAAAGAATCACGTTTATATTACTGTTCGTGTGTTCGGTCTCGTTCGTGCACGGATTCCGCACGTCGCACGAGTCGATTCGCAATCGAAACGGATTCAAAACCGGGCCTAACAGTCCTACTAAATTTGACCCAGGTCCTTGCAGGATCTATACACTGAACAAGGCAAGACTCTTACCAAACCGTTCCCTTAACCCCTGACCAGGTAGCCAACATATCTCCACATAGACCGTGGAGATATGAATGGTGAAAATCTTTTATTTTATATAGACAGTAAAATAATGGCAAGACACCATGGACAAACGATAAGGAAGAATCACCTTCAACATAAGAAACTAGTTATTAAAGTCATTAATACATAACCAAATAAAAAGTGCGAAAAGATTAAAAATAAAAAGTATTACACTAGACACTTGTCTTCACCAAGTGATGTAAGAGACTTAGGCAAACATGGCCTTTGATTGTCAAGAACTCTTACGATTAATCTTGGATCCCGAGATGACTCACACACTCTACGATGGACAATGGATGATGGTGGTGGATGATGGTGTTGTGATGGTGGTGGGAGGTGGGTGAAGTGTGAGAGAGGTGGTGTGCCAAGGGATGGTTTGCAAATGAGCCAAGCACCCCTATTTATAGCTTGAACAGCAGCTCGGGCATGGCCCCGTGTCCATTGGGCACGGCCCCGTGTCCACCTTCTTCTCTGTCTTCATTAATTGCAGTTTGTCTGCATTAGTTGACCACGCCCCCGTGTCCGCTGGGCACGACCCCGTGTGCAGAAGCGTATCTGTACTATCAAGATTTCCCCAGATTCTGCGAATCTTATAGTTGACCACGGCCCTGTGTCCGCTGAGCACGGCCCCGTGGTGGCTGATAGAAGCTTCTACTGCTTTGTCTTTTCTGCTGACACTTGGGCACGCCCCCGTGCTCATTGAGCACGGGGCATGTTCAGCCTTCTGTTCTCTTGTTTTGCTTGGGAAGATGCTGTCGGGGAGGCTGGGCATGCCACGTTTGTTCCTTTTCTTGTATTTATGTTAGATTTAGCTGCCTTTTTGCTTCTTTTGTTCATTTGAGCTCATTTAATCCTGAAAATACAAAAGGAAGACAAAAACACACTTTTTCCAACATTAGTACTAAAAAAGGGTTAGTTTTATGCCATAATTGATGTAATTTATATGTTGCATTTTGTGCACATCAACCCCCTATATCTTATTTTCACACCCCCTATTGTATACGGGCCGTATACAGTTATACGGCCCGTATAGAATGTTTTTGAACAGGAAAATGCGCAGGGAATGTTTTTTTGATTTTACTATATACGCCCGTATAGTGTTATACGAGCCGTATACATGTGTATATGATTTGTAAAACGTATACGGCTCAATGGATTTATTTTTGTGAGGTTTTTTATGTTACCAAATGTATACGGGCCGTATAACTGTATACCGTATATAATGATGTTTTTTCCAGTAAAAACATAATCATTTTAGGGTTTCTAAACTCTTCATCACCTTAAACAATGTCGATAAACGTTGATCGGAAAGAGTAACGTTACCGATCAGTCCGTTGATGGAAACCTTAGCGATCGCAGAGATCTTCGTGTTGGTTATTTATCGATTCTGCTAGTTATCGGCGGGGATGGGTGCAGAAACCACCAAGGGTGATTATGGATTGGTTACAGAAACCACTAGCAGAAGACCCCGACACGTCTTCTATGATGATCAGAAACATTCCGAATAACTAGCAGAAGAACCCGACACAAACAAGTTCTCCACAGTTTATTATTCAGATCTCTATTCGGTCATCTTTCCAAACTACAACACACGATAACTTTAAACTTTATATTGTGTGATTTGACCAGGAAATGATTGGAGGTGATTGCTACTTTTAATAAGCTGTCATCTTTTTTACGCTTTTCTTCGATTTCAACAAATCTTTTCCTTTTCCTTCAATTTCTAGAACATTCTCCGTAACATGAAGACGTGTCGGGTTCTTCTACTAGTGGTATTTTAATGAAGTATTGAAGATTGAATGTGCAAACCGCAACCGTTTTTTACTACGGAAACGGTGGCTATGCGAAATACAAACCGCAATCGTTTGTGACTATGGGAAACACAAGTTTTCTTTTTGAGCTTGATGGATGTCCGTTATCTCAGTTGAGGCATGCATTGTTTAAATCTGAATATAACTAGATGTTACGTGTAACTTCATTAAACCAAGAACAAAGCCTATTTCAAAACACATGTAGATGAAGTCAAATGTGATCAAACTTGGACATCAGACGTAAATCTTGAAGCAAATATGTGGTTCTCAATTAGTTACAGAAACCACTAGCAGAAGAACCCGACATGTCTTCTATCTAGTCTAAAACTTGAAAATGGATATGATCGTGTCAAGATCTTTATCTATCATGTCATCGACCAACTGCTCGAAATCTCTTTTGTTTCTCATGTTAGGGAGAATGTTCTCGAAATTGAAGGAAAAGGAAAAATGGTTGCTGATGTTTGAGAATTAAACGCATGTATGTGACAAAACAAGGATCGTTTTAATAGATTAAAAGAAGGGGTTTACGGTGTTTTGGTAGGTTGAAAGAGATGAATGGTCTTGAAAGATTTGTTGAAATCGAAGAAAAGAGTAACTAGCAGAAGACGTGTCGGGTTCTTCTGCTAGTTATTCGGAATGTTTCGAATCATCACAGAAGACGTGTCGGGTTTGTATTTCCCATAGCCACTGTTTCCGTATACAAAACGGATGCGGTTTGCATATTCAATCTTCATTGCTTCATTAAAATGCTTGGAAATTTGCATCAACTCTCCTATATCAACATACTCTTCTCCAGACGCTTAGTTGTTATGAATGACAACTTGAGGGGTCTAGTTAACTTTCAGATTCAGATTCAGGAAGCAGATGATTTGTCAAAAGACATGATCAATGTAGTAAAATGTGAGCTTTTACACCAACCATATCGAGATACTTTGTGTTAGTTTGATTTGAATTTTGAAAGTTTGAAAGATGTATTCGATGGATGTCTGTTATCTCAACGCTTCTCCTTACATTACTGATCTGGAATTGGACAACCGCAACCATTTTAGTGCTTCTCAATCAGATATTATTTATTGAATCATAACTGAAACAGTCGGAAAATAACTAAATCGAACCAACATAGTTGAAGGTGCAAGAGATTGGCGAGTAAACTGTTGTATTTTTATTGATTTGTTTCTTATTGGCCATTATTCGACCGAGTAATCAGTTGTATTTTTTTTACTGACATGTCGTGCATTGTTTAAATCAGAATCAGGTTCTCAGTTATTTCTGTTGATTCAGTACTTCAAGGCATGCCTGTTGATTCATCCTTATGTTGATTTAGTACTTCTGAGACGATTCAAGTGAGTCCTATGAAGCAAGTGTCTGTCTATTCAATTGAGAGGAAAGATGACTGAATAGAGAACTGAACCAACCCAAATCCACAAATTCCAACAAATTGTGTCTAATGCAAGGATCTTCGAATGCGGTGTGTACGTTAAATACCGTTCACCGCTTTTTTAGTTGCTTCTCTTGTTAAGTTTCTGAACCAACCGAAATCCACAAATTCCAACAGTTTCTTCGTAGATTCCGTCCGGTTTCAAAGCCGGTTGAGGATTACGAGTGTTCTAGACTCTACATTGTATACGATCTCGTAAATTTTTTTCACATGGTGTATACGGGCCGTATAATAGTATACGGCCCATATACTATGGGTAAAAAATGGTTTATTCTCATTAATCTATTAGAACGATCCTTGTTTTGCATCTCCTCTCCTATATCAACATACTCTCATATAAAGATGAGTTGGTATTGAACCAAGAATACGAAGATCAATAAAGATGAATTGGTATTTAACCAAGAATATGAAGATCAGGTTCTCAAACAAACACTACTAAAGAAGAGTTGGTATTGAACCAACATTCCTTCAACTGAAGGTTCAGTGCACGAAAAGTTTCTTACGAAATGTACATGATAAAAAGAGGATGTTGGGAATTAAACGCATGTACGTAACAAAACAAGGATCGTTCTAATAGATTAAAGAAAATAAACCACGTACAAATCATCTGCTTTCTGAATCTGAATCTGAATGTTAACTTTGACTCATAAACCCTTGAATCCCAATGCTTCTCTAAAAAAAATTGTTTCTTTCCTTTTCATGAGGTAAAACCAGTTTCAACATCAAGGGTTGTTTTTCACCTTGTGTGAGCATTGGAAGCCCGACATGTGACACCTGTGTCACTGCAACCATCAAAAAAATACCAAACTAATGAAATATTGTATTTCATACTTTGGACTTGTATAAATATGTGTATCTTTGGCACATATCAACTCTTGTTCGATTTCAAGCTCTAAATCGCTTTCTAGAAGGTTATACGCGCACTAATGCGTAAATATAACCAGTTTAATGCAACAAACACTCTGGAATAGTGACATAGGCTTAACATACCTTAAATAACCTCTACATAACTTAGAAATAAGTTTTGAAAGGTTTGGTATGCCGAAATCAAGTTAAATCGCTTACAGGGACTAAATTTGACAAACTGCGAAAGTATGCCAATTTGAACTGTAACAGACATACCGGAACATGACCATAAGTTAAACACACCTTAAATATCCTTTTCATAGCTTAGAAATAGGCTTTGAGAGGTTCGGTGTGCTAAAATATACTTTTGGGACATTCAGGGACTAAAAGCGTCAAAAAGTGTACAAGATTGCACTTTCGCGCATAACTCACGTTCTGAATACATCCGGATATCCAAAAATTTATGTAAGCACTAAAATATTTTATTTTAGTGTTTGGCATAAGAAAAATCCATTCGTCACGCCATTTGGATCGTTTTTCGCGCTTATGCGCATTCCGTCGTAATTAACCGAACAACGCAATCGTACGGCTAAACGAACCGACATCCGAGATATTTTTGAGCACATTTTAAGTTCCCTATACTTTAACTTCATTTTAGAGCTTTGAAATGGGGTTAACGGGCCTTAAACGCGTCGGAAATGACCTTATAGCACAACAGGGACCAAAATTGTAAATCTGCCAAACTTGGCCCCTGCGCACCGTAAGGGTTTATTTGTTACGGTGCGCAAGCAGGGGCCAGTTGCAGCAAATCATTTTTCTCAGCTGTTAACTGCCCTTAAACACTCCCCAAAGGCCAAGTGCCACTTGTTAATCTCTTGTGGTGGCCAAAATCAGTTACCACAACATTCCGACAAGTGTACGGGCTAGATCATTCCCTCTTCTCCAAGAAACGATCTTAACGGTGGACCGAAAACTATAAATACCCACCTCCACCCTTCACTTTTCCCTCACATTTGAATCTGATTCTACACTCTCTAAGTGGAAGTTTATGCTTCCTACCTGAGAGTGAATCGGGTTCGAATCTTGCGGGGACCCTTCGTAAGTATTCCTTCGTTCTTTTATTGCTTTTCGAGTCTGAAAGTCAAAATTTGTTTGACTTTCTGCGTTGACCAATTTATGGTCAATGCGAATTTCGTTTGAACTTCGCAACGTGATTGTAATCACGATGGTTATAGTCCCTTGGGACTATGCCTACTGATTACCACGTTGTCTAGGGTCGTAAGGGTAAGCGATCTGATAAATCGCTTATACCTTCGAACCCGACCCATTTGGTCGATCATTAGGATCCGACCAAATACATTAGGTGACCATAGTATATAGGAAATAACCTTCCAAGGTTATACCTTATGGTCGCTTCGTTAAGTAGTTGTATGATAGGTAGTATATATGCCTTAGGTAAATTACCAAAATACCCCTTTGATGCCAAAATTCATTATAAACATATGTGACATAACTTTTGACATCTAAACTGATTTAGGGACAATATTAGGCATGTTAAGGCATATTCTACTTGTCATAGGACTAGTTAGGCGGTCCGAACGCGTTTCACGCGAACGACGCGTTAAAGTAGCATAAGCTACCTAAACGGGTCGTAATGGGTCGTAAGCACTTATGTTAGGTTTCTTTTAGTATGTAGGCTTTGTTAAACCATATTACACGAGTCTCCACACTCGTTTGGTTTACGAACCCTCATTCTATCCGATCCTCCGATCTAGGTCTGGTTTATTAACATAGTTACCTATATTAAGTGTCGTTTGATTTCCGTGATCTCTAGCATTGCTTGGTGGTTATCTTAGGACTTCTGAGCAATCTCAAGTGAGTACATAGACCCCTCTTTTACTGTTTTCCAAACTGTTTTGGGGTGAAACACATGTGCCTACTTGTTACTTTCATGTTTTCCTGTTTTCACATCATATACCTGCTATGTTCGTTAGTACATTATAGTACATGATTTTATTACATTTCATGCTATGTATGCCCATTGTGTGTGTGCGTACTTAGTACATTGTTTTGCATTACATTTCATGCTATGTATGCCCATTGTGTGCATTACTTAGTACATTGTTTTACATTACATTTCATGCTATGTATGCCCATTGTGTGCGTACTTAGTACATTGTTTCACATTACATTTCATGCTATGTGTGCCCATTGTGTGCGTACTTAGTACATCGCTTCACATTACATTTCATGCTATGTATTCCCATTGTGTGCGTACTTAGTACATTATTTTACATTACATTTTATGCTATGTATGCCCATTGGGTGCGTACTTAGTACATTTGTTATTCATCACATGCTTACATTTTGACATTTATATACACAATTCATGATTTACATTTGACAATAGACAATTGACTATACATAAACATTTCTGCAATTGTTAAACATTACATCTTGGTGGTTTGGTTTGAGTAAGTGATTAAGTAACGAGGCGTGTGTAATATGATACAAGCATGGTGGATACGCCGCTGGTACTTCCTATATATAAGTGTTTGTATGGTATTACATATCGTAGCGTTATTTGAATCATTTCAATTTGAGACATATAACATTTTATACAAATAACATACTTTTCACAAGACATTGTTTTACAAACAACTTATCTTATACAAACTCATTTTACTTGGTTATTCATTTAACCATACATTACTCTCTTATTTATACATATCATCTGATCTTATCGATTTTCAAATGATTTACAAGACAAAGCAAATTACAAGGTTCATGACTAAACATTTTCTCACACATAAGTCATGAATCCTATTTTCTCAAAACCTATGTATCTCACAGGCATTTTTATGCTGACGTACCTATTTTCACATGTGTTTTCAGGAGATGATGCATAAGACTTATCAAGACATACTTAGGCGGACCTGTGCCTTAGTGACTTAAAACGAGACAAGAACTACTTAAATTTTGTTATGTACTCTTTATTTCTTGTTTAAAGACAATGTAACTCGCTTGTTTGTTGAATAAAACGAAACTTTAATTTCCATGGTTGTGAAACATTAATTCTGTTACAACACTCCCCGACGTTTCCGCCACGTTTTGTATGTTCTACGTGGTCGGGGTGTGACACGACAAACAGTCTTGCAATTACGTCTTCAATGAAGACCGCATTGTTAATTTTAATGATGATTCGAAACATTCCGAATAACTTGCAGAAGAACCCGACACGTCTTCTATGATGATTCGAAACATTCACGAACCACAATGGACTCAGACTCATACTACTCACCCTCCCCTGAGAAAAAGTTTTCCCGACGACTCAAGATAAAGCAGTTGGTTTGTGTTCATATCAGCGTTGTTTATCACCCTGTGTGAGCATTGGAAGCCCGACCACTAGCAGAAGAACCCGACACGTCTTCTACGATGCAGCTGATGAAACCGAAACTGTTATTTCGGTTGTTCAGTACTTCCGAGACGATTCAAGTGAGTCCTATGAAGCAAGTGTCTGTCTATTCAATTGAGAGGAATCATTGCATTACATCCCCGTTGAAAACAAGTGGTTGTAATGACGGGACCCTTGATTTGAAACGAAATCGTTTGTGATTATGGGAAACACAAGTTTCCTTCAAACATTCTAAACCCTACCTGGAAACAAACCAACAAAATCCTTATAGTGAAAAACATCAGCAACCATTTTTTCTTTTCCTTCAATCTCGAGAACATTCTCCCTGTGTATGTGCTTGTGCTGTAGAAACCGGTGATGAATTTGTGTAAACAACTGAACGTTCATTACTGATCTAGAATTGGAGAACCGTTGTGTATTTGCTTACTCTGGAATTGGAGAACCGTTGTTTATCTGAATCAGGTTCTCAAACAAACACTACTAAAGATGAGTTGGTATTGAACCAACATTCCTTCAAACATTCTAAACCCTTCCTGGAAACCGGTGTATGTGCTTGTGCTGTAGAAACCGGTGGTGAATTTGCGTACACAACTGAATTTTAGGTTCAGTGCATGAAAAGTTTCTTACGAAATGTACGTGGCAAAACAAGGATGTTGGGAATTAAACGCATGTACGTGACAAAACAAGGATCGTTCTAATAGATTAAAGAGAATAAACCAAGTACAAATCATGTGCTTTCTGAATCTGAATCTGAATGTTAACTTTGACTCATAAACCCTTGAATCCCAACGCTTCTCTAAAAAAAATTGTTTCTTTCCTTTTCATGAGGTAAAACCGGTTTCAACATCAATGGTTGTTTTTCACCCTGTGTGAGCATTGGAAACCCGACAAACAGTCTTGCAATTACGTCTTCAATGAAGAGCGCATTGTTAATTTTAATGATGATTCGAAACATTCCGAATAACTAGCAGAAGAACCCGACACGTCTTCTATGATGATTCGAAACATTCACGAACCACAATGGACTCAGACTCATACTACTCACCCTCCCCTGAGGAAAAGTTTTCCCGACGACTCAAGATAAAACAATGGACTCAAACTCATTGTTGCGAATTTGGTTTCTTCGGTATAGGCTGATGAAACCGAAGCTGTTAGTTCAGTTGTTCAGTACTTTCGAGACGATTCAAGTGAGTCCTATGAAGCAAGTGTCTGTCTATTCAATTGAGAGGGAAACAAAAGTTTTCTTTTTTAGCCTGATGGATGTCCGTTATCTCAACACTTCTCCTTACAACTCTCATCAAATGCCTCACCCTTTCTTTTATTCTGTAAATATTAAATAAAGAATAACACCATGCCCGTAACCCCGCATTGATAGCTTCCGTTTTATTACAGTCATACGACGCGACTTTTTTTTCTTCAATCTTTGTTACTTGTTAATGTTTTATTTTTTTCTACTTTTAGAAAGGTTTGACCACCTCACGACTGTAAATGTCTCGTGTGATTGGCACCTTAAATCCCTTAAATACTTTGAGAAAAATCTATTTTTTGAAGAATACGGGCCGTATAACAGTATACGGCCCATATACAGCGTTCGTATACATTGTATACGACCAGGTAAATTATTTACACATGGTGTATACGGGCCCGTATAATGTTATACGGCCCGTATGGAATTAAAAAACTGACAAAGTCTGTAAAAACTGACAAAGTCTGCTGGCACAGACTATGTTAGTTTTTTAAATTCTATACGGGCCGTATAACATTATACGGCTCGTATACATCATGTGTAAATAAGTTTTTTCCATATGTTAATATTATGACCCTACAAAAATACGGTTAGGTCAAAGGCTGGTTGTTGGTGATAGGTTATAAAGATCGTTGGAAGTTGGAGTTAAAAGAATTAAAGATAATCTTTGGCATTCAAATATGGTTGTACCTGTATTTTCCTGTGTGGGGGTTGTGGCATTAATGCTGAATGCTGTATTTTTATGTGACGACGTGGATGGTCAGCGATTTGACTTATTTATTAACATGTTTTATCTGGAAGCTGTAGGTCCCATTCCAACTGTTTTACGCTTCATGTTTGACAGCTGAAAGCCTGAAACAGGTAAGCGTGATTGACTTTGTTTGCACATTCTTGTCCATGCAAACTACCCACCAACACATTGTATCCACCGTTCAACTTATCTATGTGTCGGTACTTGATTTGTTTCGTCTTTTTTTTTATTATTCTAAATTATTAAATACTAATTTTTTTTTTAAATACTTAATCAATACCTAGGAGTATACAACACCAAGTTCTTAAATTAAATTTTATCCATTTGATGCGGTGGTTTTACAATCATAAAACCTTTTATTTTAACACTATAAACTAATTTATACGGTAGAGGAAGCATAGATGAGATTATCGGGGAGGTGAAGGCTTTGGGTTATTTTTTGTTGAAGTGTAGATCCAAGTATAGAAATATTGTTTGGAGCATAGTTATCAAATGCGCTAGGCGCACTCTAGGCGCATAGGGCTCCTCGTCTGTCGCCTAGGCGAGAAGCGCAAAAAAAGCGAGGACCTGAGAAAAAAAAAGCACAATCAAATAAAAACATTAAAAAACAAAGTTATGAACCGAAAAAAGCCAAATCCTCAAATTCCAAAAGTTTTCAAATATCATAAACATTAAAAATAAAACCAACATAATTATGAATCAGCAAAATATCCCAAAACCAAAACTGTTAAAGACTTGAAAACAATAAAGTTCAGACTTCAATAAGTAAATAAAGTTCAAAACCAAATGTTCTTCAACTTTAAAAATCATCGGAGTCGAGTCGTCATCCACAACAATTGCCGGCAAAAATACTTTAACAGAATCGATACACATACCTGTAGTATATTTTGTCGGCAAAAAAAAAAGCAGAACTGAATGCTGTGGATACGTCTTAGTTGTTATATAGAGAACATGAATGAATATTGAATATAAAGATAATATATCTCCTAACTTTTTGAAATTCAAAATATCTTTTAAAAATATATACAGAATTGCTGAGATATGATTCTAAAGGATTTTAAATTAGCTGTAAATATAATCTTGTTTTTAAAAGATACGGTTTTAAAAAAAAACACGTTGCTTTTTTTATCTAGGAGACAAAAGCGCAGTTTGGTCGCCCAGGTCGCCTAGGCGTACCAGGCGATCGCTTTTAACAACAGAGGTTTGGAGTGAATGGTGTAATTATTCTTTGTATATGTTGGTGTAATTTGGCGAGGTCCCTCGTTTTTTTTGTCGGGGCTGTCAGTTTGTTTTAATGAAAGTTACCTTAAAAAAAACTAATTTATACATTCACTTAGGTTCCGGTCAGGGGCGGACCCACGTGGTGTCGGTCGGGGTCCCCGGACCCCAATGTTTTTTAAAAATTTAATAGAACCGATATGTTAAATTTGTTAAGGACCCCATAAAAATAATTAGTTGGACCCCATAATGTTAAACGTGAAGCTGTTGCAGTGGGAAATTCCTTGTTTTCTAACAAGAAGGTCATTAGTTCGACTCTTAAATGTCATGTCTTTTGTTTTCTACAACTCTTTCTGACTTGATTTTGTATTTTTTTAAGAATCCCAACAATCCCAAGAGGTTTAAAATGCTGTCATAATTGCTTATGCTATTGGGAACCTACATATATAGTAATACTATTTAATCCTTGTTTAATTTATACTTGTTATTTGTTAAGATTTATACGTGGTAATTCTAATTTATTTACTTAGTTATAAGATGTAGTATCATTTTGTGAAAAAAAAAATAGATCAAAATTATGGAAATAGAATATGAATACGATAACTTAAATATAGAAGGAGAAAAAAAGACTAATATTACATGTCGTCATTATTATGAGGTTGAAAATTTTAACACAATGTTAGATATGCAACTTTGAATATTTGTAATCTTTTCATTTCGTTTGAAGTCACATTTTTATTGTGTGTTTTATAATGAGTAATTTTTATTATGTTTCTCGTCCGCCCCGCCCCGAATGACGACCGACCCAAAAATTATAACGTTTGGTTGTGAAATATGTTAACACAGAAAAAGGGGACCCTATTGGAAAAAAATACTGGGTCCGCCACTGGTTCCGGTATAAATGGGTCTTTATTATATAAATTAGCTTAATATGAGAAGTGAAGGATGGTTTTTTTTTAAGTTTTTTGTCTTATTTTATTAAGCACGTATTTTACTTTCAGAATTTAAAAAAAAATCATGATTTTACACTAGTAGAGTAATTATAATTACTTTACAAAAATTACATAATTACTCTATTATTGTAAAATCACGTTTTTTACATTTTGTAATTAAACATCATACTTAAGTAGATGGTAAAAAAAAATAAAAAGAGCTTTCTTTACTACTTATGTTAAGACCATTTTGTATGTTAAGATCTATTTGTGTTTAATCGTTATGCTATATACATTTTTTGAACGACGACTTTCTTGTGTTAGGCCACCACACTCTCCAGTTGTAGAGCTCCGTTGTCTCACTCCTGCCAAACTATGTTGTCTTAACCGAGCCCACGCTGGCTTCAGAGTTTAGGTTAGGCATTCCCCTGGGAAACCATACCGCCGATTGCCACTTGACAGACGTTCTGCTAGCAGAGGTACTGAACACTCTCTGTCGTAACACACGGTGGGACGAAAACCCAGATGGGCTCCGGATAGAACCTGACACCTCTGCAAGGAGACTAGGCTCTATCCATCATTGCTGTCACACCCCGACCGCGTAAAACAACAAACCGCGGCGGAAACGTCGGGGAGTGGAGTGGCAGAATTATTGTTTCACAACCATGGTATTTAAAGTTTCGTTTTATTTGAAACAAAAAGAATTACATTGTCTTAAAACAAAGGAAACAAAGAGTACATAACATAATTTAAACTAGTCTTGCATCTTTTATTGTCACTAAGGCCCAAGTCTGCCTAAGTGTATCTTGAACAACCCTATGCATCAGCTCCTGAAAACACATATGAAAATAGGTACGTCAGCATAAAAATGCCTGTGAGATACATAGGTTTATGGATTTAGGATTCATGACTTGTAGTTAAAAGAATGTTTAACAAAAAGTTAGTCATGAACCTTAGAAATTGTTTTCTTTTATAAATCATTCGAAAAGCAATAATAAAATCAGATGATATATAAAAGAATACTACTTGGTTAAATAAATAACCAAGTAATAATGAATTTGTTTAAGTTATGTCGTTTGTAAAATAATACCTTGTGAAAATATGTCGTTTGAATAAAATGTAACATGTATTGTTGAAATGATTTAAATAACGCCACAATATGTAATATCATAAAAGCACTTATATATAGGAAGTACCAGCGGCGTATCCACCATGCTTTTATCATATTACACGTCGCTTCGTTATGTAAACCACTTATTAAATAACCACCAAATTGTCTAGTTTAAACAAATGTCAAAATGATTATGTGTATGCAATGTCTAATGTCGAATGTAAATCATGTCTCGTATAATCATATGTTATGTATGGCAAGTAAAAAGTAACTAATCTAACCATATGTATAATGTTTATGTATAATCAAATGAAATGTATGGTGAATAATAGAATTACTCAACCCCATAGGTAAAATGTACAAAACAATATATCTGATAAAAATCATAGTTTGAGTCAAAAATTATGTTTTGCAACAAACACTTATGTGGTAATGTTAAAACGCATACATTCAAGCCTTGCGACTGTGGAAACAAACCCTTAAATAAATTAAAGTTTTATCAAAATTATGTATATCGGATTCAGTCATTTCCTACTTCCAAACAAACCTAGGAAGCCAGAAACGGGAGTTGTCAATTCCTATGGTACCACTACTTACTACCGAGCGGCGTGATCAATGTTAATGAACATATTTATGACCCGTTAAATAAACCAAATGTCATACCAAATGTAGGCATGTTATGTGAAAACAATGTACTAAGTATGCTAAATGAACATACATAGCATGAATGCGATGTAAATCAATGTGTACATATGCTGAAATGTACATATGAAACAAATGTGTTTATGAAATCAATGTACTAGCATGTTAATTAAACATACATAGCATAAACATGGATGAAATCATGTACTATATGTGTACTACTTGAACATAGCAAGCATATGTTATAAAAGTATGAAAAACACGAAAGTAACAAGTAGGCACACGTGTTTCACCCCAAAATGCTTGAAAACAGTAAAAGAGGGGACTATGTACTCACTTGATAATGCTTAGAAATCTTGAAATAACAACCAAACAAAGCTAGAAGGATCGCGGAATCAATCGGCACCTAATATAGATAACTAAGTTAATAAATCGGACCTAAAACAGAAGATCGGATAAAATGTGGTTTCGTAAACCAAATGAGTATAGGAACTCATGTAATATGGTTTAACAAAGCCTACATTCTAAATCGGAACCTATTCTAAGTGCTTACGACCCATTACGACTCGTTTAGGTAGCTTACGCTACTTTAACGCGTCGTTCGCGTAAAACGCGTTCGGACCGCCTAACTAGTCCTATGACAAGTATTATATGCCTTAACATGTCTAATAATGTTGCCTAATCAGTTTAGATGTCAAGATTTAGGTTACATATGCTTAAAATGAAATTATGCGCAAAAAGGGTATTTTGGTCATTTTCCTAAGGCATATAAACTACCTATCATACAACTAACTAAACGTAGTGACCATAAGGTATAACCTCGGAAGGTTATTTCCTATACAACTATGGTCACAAAATGTGTTTGGTCGGATCCTAATGATCGACCAAACGGGTCGGGTTCGAAAGTCTAAGCGGTTGTTTAGACCGCTTATCTTACGACCCTATATAAGCACTAAACTAAAAGTGACGAGTTAAACATGTTAAAACATGTTTAACTAAGTTAGAAAACAAGTTTGATATCAAAACAAAGTGTTTTGATACCCAAAGATAGCTTCGTTGCAAAATACGCTAAACACGTATTTTGACCGAAACTATGAGTCGTCACTACGCCTAATCAACGTGGTAATCAGTAGGTATAGTCACAAGGGACTATAACCATCGTGATTACTCTCACGTTGCAAAGTTCAAACGAACTTTGTGTTGACCAAAGACTGGTAAAAGCAGAAAGTCAAACACTGTTTGACTTTCATTCTTAAAAATGTATAAAAGAATGAAAGAAGCTTACAAGAGGTCCAAAGCCTGAAGAAAGAAGAAGAAAACTTGAAGATTGGGACCTTCAACCAGAAGGGATAGTCCCAATTGTCTAGAAAATGAGAGAAAACAGATTTGAGCAAGTGTTGGAAATGAAATTCATGGGGTATATATAGATTTTGGACAACCGTTAGGATCGTTTCTTGGATTTCGAGCTTCGATCTGGACCTTACAAGTATTACCCACTGTTTTAGCATTCTATGGGTGCCCAAAACCAGCTCCAAGTTTGTTAAAACCATGCTCAAAAGCAAGAAACCAGCAGCTGTTTGCAGAAAACTGATTTTTGCATAACTGGGGATTCTTCGAGGGCCGCGTAGACAAAAGGAATGGGCTAGGTGCCCCTCCTAGTACTTCAGATCAGCAACTTTTGCAAATTGGCAGAACAGGCCCCTGCCCCGTTAACCCATTTTCAAGGCTTAATAATGATGTCAAAGTATAGGAGGCATGAAATATGCTTGAAAATATCACGGATGTCGGTTCGTTTGGTCGTACGGTCACGTTATTCGGTTAATTACGACGAAACATGAACGGACGTGAAAAACGATCCAAATTACACGACGAATGGAATTTTAGCATGCCAATCACTAAAATAAAATATTTTAATGATTACAAAAATTTTTGGATGTCCGGATATGTTCAGAACGTAAGATATGCGCGTAAATGCAAACTTATGCACTTTTTGACGCTTTTAGTCCCTGTTTGACCAATAAGTTTTATTTTAGCATACCGAACCCCTCAAAGCCTATTTCTAAGCTATGTAAAGGATATTTAGGGTATGTTTAACTTATGATCAAGTTCTGGAATGTTCGTTACTATACGAATCGGCATACTTTCGCAGTTTGACATAAATAGTCCCAGTAAGCGAATAAACTTGATTTTGCCATACCAAACCCTTCAAAACTTATTTCTAAGTTATGTAAAGGTTATTTAAGGTATGTTAAGCATATGTGGATGTTCCGGAGTGTTTGTCGCATTAAACTGATTACGTTTACACATCAGTTTGCGTATAACTTTCCAGAAAGCGATATAGAGTTTGAATTTGAACAAAAATTGAAACGTGCAAAATGTCAAACATAAAACAAATATTGGGATCAAATCACATTGTTTTATTGATAATTGAACTGTTTAAGGTTTATACAATGATTACAAGCACAGATGTCACAGTCTCCCCTACTTGTGGAAATTTCGTCCCGAAATTTTATTTAGAGGAAACTTGTGAGAATAGATGCGGACATTTCGCTTTTATTTGATCTTCACGTTCCCTAGTAAATTCTGGTCCACGTTTAGATTCCCAGCGAACTTTGACAAGTGGAATGCGCTTGTGTTTGAGCCATTTGACTTCACGGTCCATGATTTCCATAGGCTTCTCGACAAAGTGCATCGTGTCATCGACACGAATTTCATCAAGTGGTATGTGGAGGTTCTCATCAGCTAAACACTTTTTTAGATTGGACACGTGTGACACCTGTGTCACTTCAACCATCAAACAAATTCCAAACCAATGAAATATTGTATTTCATACTTGGGATTTGTAAAAATATGTGTATCGTTTGCACATATCAACTCTTGTTCGATTTCAAGCTTTAAATCGCTTTCTGGAGGGTTATACGCGCTCTGATGTGTAAATATAACCAGTTTAATGCAACGAACACTCCAGAATGGTGAAATAGACTTAACATACCTTAAATAACCTTTACATAACTTATAAATAAGTTTTGAAGGCTTTGGTATGGCAAAATCAAGTTAAATCGTTTACAGGGACTAAAGTTGACAAACTGCGAAAGTATGCCAATTTGAACTGTAACAGACATTCCGGAACATGACCATAAGTTAAACACACCATAAATATCCTTTACATAGCTTAGAAATAGGCTTTGAGGGGTTCGGTGTGCTAAAATAAACTTTTGGGTCATTCAGGGACTAAAAGCGTCAAAAAGTGCACAAGTTTGCATTTTCGCGCATATCTTACGTTCTGAATACATCCGGACATCCAAAAATTTATGTAAGCACTATAATATTTTATTTTAGTGTTCGGCATGAGAAAAATCCATTCGTTGCGTCATTTGGATCGTTTTTCGCGCTTATGCGCATTCCATCGTAATTAACCGAACATCGCAACCGTACGGCTAAACGAACCGACATCCGAGATATTTTTGAACATGTTTTAAGTTCCCTATACTTTAACTTCATTTTTGAGCTTTGAAATGGGGTTAACGGGCCTTAAACGTGTCGAAAATGACCTTATTGCATAACAGGGACTGAAATGGTAAATCTGCCATTTTACATGCTTACGATGCGCAGGGGTGTTTCCCCTACGATGCGCAAGCCTTGGTCAGATGCAGCAACTCGATTTTCAGCAGCTGTTAGCAGCCTTTAACCGTTCCAAAAGCCAAGTACAAGTGTCAAAACCCTATGGTGAGTGCCAATGAGTCACCACAACTTTCCGACAAGTGTACGGGCTAGATCATTCCCTCTTCTCCAAGAAACGATCCTAATGGTGGACCGAAAACTATAAATACCCAACCCATTTCACTTCATTTCTCACAAGAATCTGATCATTTGTGCTCTAAGTTGAAACCTTTGTTTCATACCTGAGCTATTCTGATCTAGATTAGCATTCGGGGACCCTTCGTAAGTGTTCCTTCGTTCTTTTATTGCTTTTCGAGTCCGAAAGTCAAACTTTGTTTGACTTTCTGCATTGACCAGTTTATGGTCGATGCGAAGTTCATTTGAACTTCATAACGTGAGCGTGATCACGATGGTTATAGTCCCTAGTGACTATACCTACTGATTACCACGTTATCTAGGCTCAGTGACGAGCTGTAGTTTCGGTCAGAATACGTATTCTTGCGTATTTTGTAACCAAACTACTTAAGGGTATCAAAACCGTTTGTTTTGATACCAAACCTGTTTTCTAAACTTAGTTAAGCATGTTTTAGCATGCTTAGCTCGTCACTTTTAGTTTAGTGTTATATAGGGTCGTAAGGTAAGCGATCTAAACAATCGCTTAGACTTTCGAACCCGACCCATTTGGTCGATCTTTAGGATCCGACCAAACACGTTAGGTGACCATAGTATATAGGGAATAACCTTCCAAGGTTATACCTTATGGTCACGACGTTTAGTTAGTTGTATGATCGGTAGTTTATATGCCTTAGGTAAATTACCAAAATACCCCTTTGATGCCAAAATTCATTTTAAACATATGTAACATAACTTTTGACATCTAAACTGATTTGACAACCATATTAGACATGTTAAGGCATATATTACTTGTCATAGGACTAGTTAGGCGGTCCGAACGCGTTTCACGCGAACGACGCGTTAAAGTAGCATAAGCTACCTAAACGGGTCGTAATGGGTCGAAAGCACTTAGGTTAGTTTTCATTTAGTATGTAGCTTTGTTAAACCATATGACACGAGTCTCTATACTCGTTTGGTTTACGAACCCTCATTCTATCCGATCTTCCGATTTAGGTCCGGTTTATTAACATAGTTACCTATATTAGGTGCCGTTTGATATCCGCGATCTCTAGCATTGTTTGGTTGTTACTCAAGGACTACTAAGCAATCTCAAGTGAGTACATAGACCCCTCTTTTACTGTTTTCCAAACATTTTGGGGTGGAACACATGTGCCTACTTGTTACTTTCATGCTTTCCTGCTTTCACATCATATACCTGCTATGTTCGTTAGTACATTACTTAGTACATCACTTTACAATACATTTTATGCTATGTGTGCCCATTGTGTGCATACTTAGTACAGGTCACATGCTACGTATGTCTATTGTTGCATACTTAGTACAGGTCACATGCTACGTATGTCTATTGTTGCATACTTAGTACAGGTCACATGCTACTTATGTCTATTTGTCGCATACTTAGTACATTTGTTATTCATCACATGCTTACATTTTGGATGCATATTACATGATTTACATTGATCATGCATTTCCACAGGACATAACTTTGATTTAAACCAAGTTTTACTTCAATACTATGTTCTTGTGCATATGGTTTAGTTGATGCATTTCACTAGCCATACATATCATTTTGGTTACACATTACATGGTTTACATTTGACACATAAATACTTTTGACATTGGTTATACATTATATGATTTACATCTTGACATAAACATTTTAACATATTATTTCAATACATTTGGAAGTTGGTTTAAACATAGACATCTTACATTGTTTGGTTTGGTTTGAGTAAGTGATTTAAGTAACGAGGCGTGTGTAATATGATACAAGCATGGTGGATACGCCGCTGGTACTTCCTATATATAAGTGTTTGTATGGTATTACATATCGTAGCGTTATTTAAATCATTTCAGTTTGAGACATATAACATTTTATACAAATCACATACTTTTCACAATACATTGTTTTACAAGCAACTTATCTTATACAAACTCATTTTACATGGTTATTCATTTAACCTTACATTTATTTATACATATCATCTGATCTTATCGTTTTTCAAATGATTTACAAGGCAAAGCAAATTACAAGGTTCATGACTAAACATTTTCTCAAACATAAGTCATGAATCCTATTTTCACAAAACCTATGTATCTCACAGGCATTTTTATGCTGACGTACCTATTTTCACATGTGTTTTCAGGAGATGATGCATAGGACTTATCAAGACATACTTAGGCGGACCTGTGCCTTAGCGACTTAAAACGAGACAAGAACTAGTTAATTTATGTTATGTACCCTTTGTTTCTTGTTTAAACCATGTAAACTCTCATGTTTGATTAATAAAACGAAACTTTAATTGCCATGGATTTGAAACGATTAATTTTGTTACAACACTCCCCGACGTTTCCGCCACGTTTTGTATGTTCTACGTGGTCGGGGTGTGACAGAAAAGATGGTATCAGAGCCAATGGTTATAGGGAATTAGGTTATTAGTAATGCTTTGACCTAGTCTATAACCTTCTTAGGACCCTAACGTGAGTTTACTTGCGTTTAGTCATAAAACAATACCGTCACCTATCCTTAGGCGACGACCACAACAAGAACATAAATTTCAAAACCTCTTCGAAAACTAATCATCTGTTCTAGGATGATTGATTACTAGGTTTTGAACCCTCTATTGTAAGGTTTTGAACTCTCTATTATATGGTTTTGAACCCCTTTGAGTTTTCAGAACCTTGTCAAGGTTTTGGGTTTTAAATAATGTGAACACGTGCAAACTGGAAGGGTGAATGCCTGTATTATGGGTTTTCTGTCTAGGCAAGCACTTCATATACATCTCATCAGACGCGAGACCAGTTGTGCTTACCTGGGAATTCTTGGGATGAGTGTTCACTTATAGGCGAGCATGTCTTCGTGATACATTATTTTTGACCTATTTACTTTGATTAATCACCGAGGTCGTTTGTTGATTTGTAGTAACAAACAAATGACCACTATTCTTGCTTTCATCAGATTTGTTTCATCTCATTCTTTTCGTCTAATTCTCTCACTCGTTTCCTTTCATGTTTCCTCTTTTAGAATGCTTCCACGACGCGAAAATCCGGTATCTATTGACGATCTGGCAGCTGTCATTACACAGCAAATAACTGCTGCAATCCCGACCATCGTTGCCCAATGTCACCAAGCTATCAACAACAATAATGCCCTCTGCAACTTCAAGACGTTCAACTCGGCCAAGCCATCAAAGTTTTCTGGGTCTCAAGGAGCGACTGCACTTCTGCAATGGTCCGAGAGTCTAGAGAGCACCTTCAGGCATGTTCAATGTCCAAATGAGCGAAAGGTAGATTTTGCATCTAGTGTCTTTGAGAAACGAGCTTTGACATGGTGGAACGGTGTGGTGAGAGATAGGGGTGCCGAAGTGGCACTGGCCCAAACTTAGGAAGAACTTCGAGCACTGATGATGAAGGAATTCTGTCCTTGTCACGAGATCAGGGCATTGGAAAGGGAATTCGATGATCTTAAGCAAGACAGCGGTGAACATCGAGCATACACTGATCGATATGAGGAGCTGAGCCTGTTGTGTCCTACCATGGTTACGCCTTTGGATAAGGCGATCGAAAAATACATTGATGGTCTCCCTGACTCAGTTCAAGACATTGTTACCGGTAGTAACCCCACTACGGTTAGGCAGGCCATTGAGCTATCTGCAACTTTGACTGAATCTCAGATCAGGAAACGTAAGCTTTTCCGAAAGGGTGACAAGAAACCGGTCGAGGAATCGAAACCAATCGAGGAATCAAAGACCATGGATGAACAGACTGGATCCCTTGAGCGGTCAAAGAAGCAAAAGGCTTCTCAAAACTTCGCCATGGTTACTCACAATGGTCAAGCCGTCCCCAAACAACCAGCTCAACCCCGTGCTAGGAAGCCATACAATGGAACTTCACCTTTGTGCAACAAATGTAACCTTTATCATCATGTTAATGTGAAGTGCAGCGAATGCCAAATTTGTGGACGTAAAGGTCATACAGCAAAAGTTTGCGTAGCAGCGGTTGCACCAAATCAAGCTAACAACAATCCTGCTCGAGCTCGCTTTCCACCAGGTTCTTGCTACAAGTGTGGCGAGATGGGACATTTCCGAAGAACTTGCCCAAAGCTTGCTAATGCTAATCCAGCACAGAGATGAGCATCTGACCGACTAGAAGACAACACTCTTTAGAAATAATCACATCTTATGTATTATTTTCTTTTGTTGTCATGGTCCATGAAACAGTTGTTAACATTGTTTATAAATAAATCTTTTATTTACATTGCAATGTATTTATGTGATTGTATGTATAAACAACATATCCCCTACAATACCGACAATCAAGGAATCATATTCCTTGAAAAGCAAACTACTCCCAAAATTCTTCCATTTTACAATCTCTTGCGTTTTCCACAAAGATCCTAAGTACCCGTCTCTTGCAAAGAAACGAAGTACAAGGTGCAAGTTATAATTCTGTACGAATACCCCAAGTACCACTATAAATTCTTAATAGGGTACCCAAGGGTATTTCCGTATGTCCATAATTAGATCCCTAGAGTGGTCTAGTTAAACAGATTGATCCAAAAATCTGGTTATGAATATCATGTGATGGGATAGCTGAAAGGACTCCTTAGTGGCCTAATTAAAAGGATCATTTGTTGATCTAATTAAAAGGACCTTATGGTAGCCTAGTCACACTCATCACAGGTTCGATTTTTCCTCCCCTTCACATTACAAATAAATTGTGCGGACTATGCAAGGAATTGCGTATTTATGGATGCATACATAATTATGAAATTCAGTGCACGGGAACCACAGCTAGTTTGGTCGTGTGTCTAGAAAATGACTCATTTCGTTCATTTTCGGTTCTGAAGAAGTTGTGGAAAATGACTCATTTCGTTCATTTTCGGTTCTGAAGAAGTTGTGGAAAATGACTCATTTCGTTCATTTTCGGTTCTGAAGAAGTTGTGGAAAATGACTCATTTCGTTCATTTTCGGTTCTGAAGAATGTCCGTTAAGGAAATTTCAGGATTATGCCTTTCATATCTCTGGTGGTTATTTGACACAAAGCCACAGATAGACTCCTACGAATGAATTTCGGGACGGAATTTCCTAAAGTAGGGGAGACTGTGACACCTGTGTCACTTCAACCATCAAACAAATGCCAAACCAATGAAATATTGTATTTCATACTTGGGATTTGTAAAAATATGTGTATCGTTTGCACATATCAACTCTTGTTCGATTTCAAGCTTTAAATCGCTTTCTGGAGGGTTATACGCGCTCTGATGTGTAAATATAACCAGTTTAATGCAACGAACACTCCGGAATGGTGAAATAGACTTAACATACCTTAAATAACCTTTACATAACTTAGAAATAAGTTTTGAAGGCTTTGGTATGGCAAAATCAAGTTAAATCGCTTACAGGGACTAAAGTTGACAAACTGTGAAAGTATGCCAATTTGAACTGTAACAGACATTCCGGAACATGACCATAAGTTAAACACACCATAAATATCCTTTACATAGCTTAGAAATAGGCTTTGAGGGGTTCGGTGTGCTAAAATAAACTTTTGGGTCATTCAGGGACTAAAAGCGTCAAAAAGTGCACAAGTTTGCATTTTCGCGCATATCTTACGTTCTGAATACATCCGGACATCCAAAAATTTATGTAAGCACTATAATATTTTATTTTAGTGTTCGGCATGAGAAAAATCCATTCGTTGCGTCATTTGGATCGTTTTTCGCGCTTATGCGCATTCCATCGTAATTAACCGAACATCGCAACCGTACGGCTAAACGAACCGAAATCCGAGATATTTTTGAACATGTTTTAAGTTCCCTATACTTTAACTACATTTTTGAGCTTTGAAATGGGGTTAACGGGCCTTAAACGTGTCGAAAATGACCTTATTGCATAACAGGGACTGAAATGGTAAATCTGCCATTTTACATGCTTACGATGCGCAGGGGTGTTTCCCCTACGATGCGCAAGCCTTGGTCAGATGCAGCAACTCGATTTTCAGCAGCTGTTAGCAGCCTTTAACCGTTCCAAAAGCCAAGTACAAGTGTCAAAACCCTATGGTGAGTGCCAATGAGCCACCACAACTTTCCGACAAGTGTACGGGCTAGATCATTCCCTCTTCTCCAAGAAACGATCCTAACGGTGGACCGAAAACTATAAATACCCAACCCATTTCACTTCATTTCTCACAAGAATCTGATCATTTGTGCTCTAAGTTGAAACCTTTGTTTCATACCTGAGCTATTTTGATCTAGATTAGCATTCGGGGACCCTTCGTAAGTGTTCCTTCGTTCTTTTATTGCTTTTCGAGTCCGAAAGTCAAACTTTGTTTGACTTTCTGCATTGACCAGTTTATGGTCGATGCGAAGTTCATTTGAACTTCATAACGTGAGCGTGATCACGATGGTTATAGTCCCTAGTGACTATACCTACTGATTACCACGTTATCTAGGCTCAGTGACGAGCTGTAGTTTCGGTCAGAATACGTATTCTTGCGTATTTTGTAACCAAACTACTTAAGGGTATCAAAACCGTTTGTTTTGATACCAAACTTGTTTTCTAAACTTAGTTAAGCATGTTTTAGCATGCTTAGCTCGTCACTTTTAGTTTAGTGTTATATAGGGTCGTAAGGTAAGCGATCTAAACAATCGCTTATACTTTCGAACCCGACCCATTTGGTCGATCTTAGGATCCAACCAAACACGTTAGGTGACCATAGTATATAGGGAATAACCTTCCAAGGTTATACCTTATGGTCACGACGTTTAGTTAGTTGTATGATCGGTAGTTTATATGCCTTAGGTAAATTACCAAAATACCCCTTTGATGCCAAAATTCATTTTAAACATATGTAACATAACTTTTGACATCTAAACTGATTTGACAACCATATTAGACATGTTAAGGCATATATTACTTGTCATAGGACTAGTTAGGCGGTCCGAACGCGTTTCACGCGAACGACGCGTTAAAGTAGCATAAGCTACCTAAACGGGTCGTAATGGGTCGAAAGCACTTAGGTTAGGTTTCATTTAGTATGTAGGCTTTGTTAAACCATATGACACGAGTCTCTATACTCGTTTGGTTTACGAACCCTCATTCTATCCGATCTTCCGATTTAGGTCCGGTTTATTAACATAGTTACCTATATTAGGTGCCGTTTGATATCCGCGATCTCTAGCATTGTTTGGTTGTTACTCAAGGACTACTAAGCAATCTCAAGTGAGTACATAGACCCCTCTTTTACTTTTTTCCAAACATTTTGGGGTGGAACACATGTGCCTACTTGTTACTTTCATGCTTTCCTGTTTTCACATCATATACCTGCTATGTTCGTTAGTACATTACTTAGTACATCACTTTACAATACATTTTATGCTATGTGTGCCCATTGTGTGCATACTTAGTATAGGTCACATGCTACGTATGTCTATTGTTGCATACTTAGTACAGGTCACATGCTACGTATGTCTATTGTTGCATACTTAGTACAGGTCACATGCTACTTATGTCTATTTGTCGCATACTTAGTACATTTGTTATTCATCACATGCTTACATTTTGGATGCATATTACATGATTTACATTGATCATGCATTTCCACAGGACATAACTTTGATTTAAACCAAGTTTTACTTCAATACTATGTTCTTGTGCATATGGTTTAGTTGATGCATTTCACTAGCCATACATATCATTTTGGTTACACATTACATGGTTTACATTTGACACATAAATACTTTTGACATTGGTTATACATTATATGATTTACATCTTGACATAAACATTTTAACATATTATTTCAATACATTTGGAAGTTGGTTTAAACATAGACATCTTACATTGTTTGGTTTGGTTTGAGTAAGTGATTTAAGTAACGAGGCGTGTGTAATATGATACAAGCATGGTGGATACGCCGCTGGTACTTCCTATATATAAGTGTTTGTATGGTATTACATATCGTAGCGTTATTTAAATCATTTCAGTTTGAGACATATAACATTTTATACAAATCACATACTTTTCACAATACATTGTTTTACAAGCAACTTATCTTATACAAACTTATTTTACATGGTTATTCATTTAACCTTACATTTATTTATACATATCATCTGATCTTATCGTTTTTCAAATGATTTACAAGGCAAAGCAAATTACAAGGTTCATGACTAAACATTTTCTCAAACATAAGTCATGAATCCTATTTTCACAAAACCTATGTATCTCACAGGCATTTTTATGCTGACGTACCTATTTTCACATGTGTTTTCAGGAGATGATGCATAGGACTTATCAAGACATACTTAGGCGGACCTGTGCCTTAGCGACTTAAAACGAGACAAGAACTAGTTAATTTATGTTATGTACCCTTTGTTTCTTGTTTAAACCATGTAAACTCTCATGTTTGATTAATAAAACGAAACTTTAATTGCCATGGATTTGAAACGATTAATTTTGTTACAACACTCCCCGACGTTTCCGCCACGTTTTGTATGTTCTACGTGGTCGGGGTGTGACAGAAAAGATGGTATCAGAGCCAATGGTTATAGGGAATTAGGTTATTAGTAATGCTTTGACCTAGTCTATAACCTTCTTAGGACCCTAACGTGAGTTTACTTGCGTTTAGTCATAAAACAATACCGTCACCTATCCTTAGGCGACGACCACAACAAGAACATAAATTTCAAAACCTCTTCGAAAACTAATCATCTGTTCTAGGATGATTGATTACTAGGTTTTGAACCCTCTATTGTAAGGTTTTGAACTCTCTATTATATGGTTTTGAACCCCTTTGAGTTTTCAGAACCTTGTCAAGGTTTTGGGTTTTAAATAATGTGAACACGTGCAAACTGGAAGGGTGAATGCCTGTATTATGGGTTTTCTGTCTAGGCAAGCACTTCATATACATCTCATCAGACGCGAGACCAGTTGTGCTTACCTGGGAATTCTTGGGATGAGTGTTCACTTATAGGCGAGCATGTCTTCGTGATACATTATTTTTGACCTATTTACTTTGATTAATCACCGAGGTCGTTTGTTGATTTGTAGTAACAAACAAATGACCACTATTCTTGCTTTCATCAGATTTGTTTCATCTCATTCTTTTCGTCTAATTCTCTCACTCGTTTCCTTTCATGTTTCCTCTTTTAGAATGCTTCCACGACGCGAAAATCCGGTATCTATTGACGATCTGGCAGCTGTCATTACACAGCAAATAACTGCTGCAATCCCGACCATCGTTGCCCAATGTCACCAAGCTATCAACAACAATAATGCCCTCTGCAACTTCAAGACGTTCAACTCGGCCAAGCCATCAAAGTTTTCTGGGTCTCAAGGAGCGACTGCACTTCTGCAATGGTTCGAGAGTCTAGAGAGCACCTTCAGGCATGTTCAATGTCCAAATGAGCGAAAGGTAGATTTTGCATCTAGTGTCTTTGAGAAACGAGCTTTGACATGGTGGAACGGTGTGGTGAGAGATAGGGGTGCCGAAGTGGCACTGGCCCAAACTTAGGAAGAACTTCGAGCACTGATGATGAAGGAATTCTGTCCTTGTCACGAGATCAGGGCATTGGAAAGGGAATTCGATGATCTTAAGCAAGACAGCGGTGAACATCGAGCATACACTGATCGATATGAGGAGCTGAGCCTGTTGTGTCCTACCATGGTTACGCCTTTGGATAAGGCGATCGAAAAATACATTGATGGTCTCCCTGACTCAGTTCAAGACATTGTTACCGGTAGTAACCCCACTACGGTTAGGCAGGCCATTGAGCTATCTGCAACTTTGACTGAATCTCAGATCAGGAAACGTAAGCTTTTCCGAAAGGGTGACAAGAAACCGGTCGAGGAATCGAAACCAATCGAGGAATCAAAGACCATGGATGAACAGACTGGATCCCTTGAGCGGTCAAAGAAGCAAAAGGCTTCTCAAAACTTCGCCATGGTTACTCACAATGGTCAAGCCGTCCCCAAACAACCAGCTCAACCCCGTGCTAGGAAGCCATACAATGGAACTTCACCTTTGTGCAACAAATGTAACCTTTATCATCATGTTAATGTGAAGTGCAGCGAATGCCAAATTTGTGGACGTAAAGGTCATACAGCAAAAGTTTGCGTAGCAGCGGTTGCACCAAATCAAGCTAACAACAATCCTGCTCGAGCTCGCTTTCCACCAGGTTCTTGCTACAAGTGTGGCGAGATGGGACATTTCCGAAGAACTTGCCCAAAGCTTGCTAATGCTAATCCAGCACAGAGATGAGCATCTGACCGACTAGAAGACAACACTCTTTAGAAATAATCACATCTTATGTATTATTTTCTTTTGTTGTCATGGTCCATGAAACAGTTGTTAACATTGTTTATAAATAAATCTTTTATTTACATTGCAATGTATTTATGTGATTGTATGTATAAACAACATATCCCCTACAATACCGACAATCAAGGAATCATATTCCTTGAAAAGCAAACTACTCCCAAAATTCTTCCATTTTACAATCTCTTGCGTTTTCCACAAAGATCCTAAGTACCCGTCTCTTGCAAAGAAACGAAGTACAAGGTGCAAGTTATAATTCTGTACGAATACCCCAAGTACCACTATAAATTCTTAATAGGGTACCCAAGGGTATTTCCGTATGTCCATAATTAGATCCCTAGAGTGGTCTAGTTAAACAGATTGATCCAAAAATCTGGTTATGAATATCATGTGATGGGATAGCTGAAAGGACTCCTTAGTGGCCTAATTAAAAGGATCATTTGTTGATCTAATTAAAAGGACCTTATGGTAGCCTAGTCACACTCATCACAGGTTCGATTTTTCCTCCCCTTCACATTACAAATAAATTGTGCGGACTATGCAAGGAATTGCGTATTTATGGATGCATACATAATTATGAAATTCAGTGCACGGGAACCACAGCTAGTTTGGTCGTGTGTCTAGAAAATGACTCATTTCGTTCATTTTCGGTTCTGAAGAAGTTGTGGAAAATGACTCATTTCGTTCATTTTCGGTTCTGAAGAAGTTGTGGAAAATGACTCATTTCGTTCATTTTCGGTTCTGAAGAAGTTGTGGAAAATGACTCATTTCGTTCATTTTCGGTTCTGAAGAATGTCCGTTAAGGAAATTTCAGGATTATGCCTTTCATATCTCTGGTGGTTATTTGACACAAAGCCACAGATAGACTCCTACGAATGAATTTCGGGACGGAATTTCCTAAAGTAGGGGAGACTGTGACACCTGTGTCACTTCAACCATCAAACAAATGCCAAACCAATGAAATATTGTATTTCATACTTGGGATTTGTAAAAATATGTGTATCGTTTGCACATATCAACTCTTGTTCGATTTCAAGCTTTAAATCGCTTTCTGGAGGGTTATACGCGCTCTGATGTGTAAATATAACCAGTTTAATGCAACGAACACTCCGGAATGGTGAAATAGACTTAACATACCTTAAATAACCTTTACATAACTTAGAAATAAGTTTTGAAGGCTTTGGTATGGCAAAATCAAGTTAAATCGCTTACAGGGACTAAAGTTGACAAACTGTGAAAGTATGCCAATTTGAACTGTAACAGACATTCCGGAACATGACCATAAGTTAAACACACCATAAATATCCTTTACATAGCTTAGAAATAGGCTTTGAGGGGTTCGGTGTGCTAAAATAAACTTTTGGGTCATTCAGGGACTAAAAGCGTCAAAAAGTGCACAAGTTTGCATTTTCGCGCATATCTTACGTTCTGAATACATCCGGACATCCAAAAATTTATGTAAGCACTATAATATTTTATTTTAGTGTTCGGCATGAGAAAAATCCATTCGTTGCGTCATTTGGATCGTTTTTCGCGCTTATGCGCATTCCATCGTAATTAACCGAACATCGCAACCGTACGGCTAAACGAACCGAAATCCGAGATATTTTTGAACATGTTTTAAGTTCCCTATACTTTAACTACATTTTTGAGCTTTGAAATGGGGTTAACGGGCCTTAAACGTGTCGAAAATGACCTTATTGCATAACAGGGACTGAAATGGTAAATCTGCCATTTTACATGCTTACGATGCGCAGGGGTGTTTCCCCTACGATGCGCAAGCCTTGGTCAGATGCAGCAACTCGATTTTCAGCAGCTGTTAGCAGCCTTTAACCGTTCCAAAAGCCAAGTACAAGTGTCAAAACCCTATGGTGAGTGCCAATGAGCCACCACAACTTTCCGACAAGTGTACGGGCTAGATCATTCCCTCTTCTCCAAGAAACGATCCTAACGGTGGACCGAAAACTATAAATACCCAACCCATTTCACTTCATTTCTCACAAGAATCTGATCATTTGTGCTCTAAGTTGAAACCTTTGTTTCATACCTGAGCTATTTTGATCTAGATTAGCATTCGGGGACCCTTCGTAAGTGTTCCTTCGTTCTTTTATTGCTTTTCGAGTCCGAAAGTCAAACTTTGTTTGACTTTCTGCATTGACCAGTTTATGGTCGATGCGAAGTTCATTTGAACTTCATAACGTGAGCGTGATCACGATGGTTATAGTCCCTAGTGACTATACCTACTGATTACCACGTTATCTAGGCTCAGTGACGAGCTGTAGTTTCGGTCAGAATACGTATTCTTGCGTATTTTGTAACCAAACTACTTAAGGGTATCAAAACCGTTTGTTTTGATACCAAACTTGTTTTCTAAACTTAGTTAAGCATGTTTTAGCATGCTTAGCTCGTCACTTTTAGTTTAGTGTTATATAGGGTCGTAAGGTAAGCGATCTAAACAATCGCTTATACTTTCGAACCCGACCCATTTGGTCGATCTTTAGGATCCAACCAAACACGTTAGGTGACCATAGTATATAGGGAATAACCTTCCAAGGTTATACCTTATGGTCACGACGTTTAGTTAGTTGTATGATCGGTAGTTTATATGCCTTAGGTAAATTACCAAAATACCCCTTTGATGCCAAAATTCATTTTAAACATATGTAACATAACTTTTGACATCTAAACTGATTTGACAACCATATTAGACATGTTAAGGCATATATTACTTGTCATAGGACTAGTTAGGCGGTCCGAACGCGTTTCACGCGAACGACGCGTTAAAGTAGCATAAGCTACCTAAACGGGTCGTAATGGGTCGAAAGCACTTAGGTTAGGTTTCATTTAGTATGTAGGCTTTGTTAAACCATATGACACGAGTCTCTATACTCGTTTGGTTTACGAACCCTCATTCTATCCGATCTTCCGATTTAGGTCCGGTTTATTAACATAGTTACCTATATTAGGTGCCGTTTGATATCCGCGATCTCTAGCATTGTTTGGTTGTTACTCAAGGACTACTAAGCAATCTCAAGTGAGTACATAGACCCCTCTTTTACTTTTTTCCAAACATTTTGGGGTGGAACACATGTGCCTACTTGTTACTTTCATGCTTTCCTGTTTTCACATCATATACCTGCTATGTTCGTTAGTACATTACTTAGTACATCACTTTACAATACATTTTATGCTATGTGTGCCCATTGTGTGCATACTTAGTATAGGTCACATGCTACGTATGTCTATTGTTGCATACTTAGTACAGGTCACATGCTACGTATGTCTATTGTTGCATACTTAGTACAGGTCACATGCTACTTATGTCTATTTGTCGCATACTTAGTACATTTGTTATTCATCACATGCTTACATTTTGGATGCATATTACATGATTTACATTGATCATGCATTTCCACAGGACATAACTTTGATTTAAACCAAGTTTTACTTCAATACTATGTTCTTGTGCATATGGTTTAGTTGATGCATTTCACTAGCCATACATATCATTTTGGTTACACATTACATGGTTTACATTTGACACATAAATACTTTTGACATTGGTTATACATTATATGATTTACATCTTGACATAAACATTTTAACATATTATTTCAATACATTTGGAAGTTGGTTTAAACATAGACATCTTACATTGTTTGGTTTGGTTTGAGTAAGTGATTTAAGTAACGAGGCGTGTGTAATATGATACAAGCATGGTGGATACGCCGCTGGTACTTCCTATATATAAGTGTTTGTATGGTATTACATATCGTAGCGTTATTTAAATCATTTCAGTTTGAGACATATAACATTTTATACAAATCACATACTTTTCACAATACATTGTTTTACAAGCAACTTATCTTATACAAACTCATTTTACATGGTTATTCATTTAACCTTACATTTATTTATACATATCATCTGATCTTATCGTTTTTCAAATGATTTACAAGGCAAAGCAAATTACAAGGTTCATGACTAAACATTTTCTCAAACATAAGTCATGAATCCTATTTTCACAAAACCTATGTATCTCACAGGCATTTTTATGCTGACGTACCTATTTTCACATGTGTTTTCAGGAGATGATGCATAGGACTTATCAAGACATACTTAGGCGGACCTGTGCCTTAGCGACTTAAAACGAGACAAGAACTAGTTAATTTATGTTATGTACCCTTTGTTTCTTGTTTAAACCATGTAAACTCTCATGTTTGATTAATAAAACGAAACTTTAATTGCCATGGATTTGAAACGATTAATTCTGTTACAACACTCCCCGACGTTTCCGCCACGTTTTGTATGTTCTACGTGTTCGGGGTGTGACAACACGTGGAAGGTTGGATGAACATTTCCAAGTTCAGGAGGTAACTCGAGTCTGTAGGCTACCTTTTCGATTCTTTCGACGATCTTGAATGGTCCAACATATCTAGGTGCAAGTTTTCCTGTCTTTCCAAATCTGATCACACCTTTTCAAGGTGAAACCTTAAGTAAGACGCGATCACCGACTTGAAATTCCAAAGGCTTGCGTCGTCTATCCGCATAACTCTTTTGATGGCTTCTAGCTGTCTAAAGGTTATCACGAACTTTCTTAACCTTATCTGTTGTCTCTAGAATGAGGTCAGGTCCAGTAAGCTGAGCCTCACCGATCTCATTCCAGCAGACTGGTGAACGAAATTTTCGACCATATAAAGCTGCGAAAGGAGCCATGTTGATGCTGGAGTTATAACTATTATGGTAGGAGAATTCAATCAACAGTAGATACGAATCCCAACTACCACCAAAATCGATCACACAAGCTCTAAGCGTATCCTCCAAAGTCTGGATTGTTCTTTCAGATTGACCATCCGTTTGCGGATGATAAGTTGTGCACAAATTAAGTTGGGTTCCCATAGCAGATTGCATGGTTCTCCAAAAACGAGATGAGAATCGAGCATCTCTGTCAGATATAATGTTCAAAGGAACGCCATGACGGGATACAATCTCATCCACATAGATTTTAGCCAGCTTGTTGGCAGATAGATCCTCACAGATCGGCAAGAAATGTGCTGACTTTGTAAGACGATCAACAACTACCCAAATAGCATCATTACCTTTCTTAGTGTGTGGAAGTTTGGTAATAAGATCCATAGCAATGTTTTCCCATTTCCAAACTGGAATCTCTGGTTGCTCCAATAATCCAGAGGGATGTTGATGTTCAACCTTAACCTTAAGACAAGTAAGGCATTTGGATACGTATAAGGCAATGTCTTTCTTCATACCAGGCCACCAATACTGAGTACGAAGATCCTTATACATTTTATCTGCACCAGGATGAATAGAGTAACGAGACTTATGAGCTTCATCCATAAGCAAGGTGCGAAGATTGTCTTGACTTAGGACCCACAAACGATCCATGAAGTAATACAATCCATTGTACTTCAGTTCAAGATCAGGCTTAATGTGACAGGGTAATTCCTTACCCATCAGGCCTTGTGTAACACAAGTATGTTGAGCCTGAGAAATGCGGGTTTGAATATCAGATCGAACCTGAACACAATGAAGCTTGACTCGTTCTTTACGACTCAATGCGTCAGCCACGACATTCGCCTTACCAGGATGGTAGCGAATTTCGCAGTCATAGTCATTTAGAAGTTCAACCCAACATCGTTGCCTCATGTTGAGTTCTTTCTGATTGAAGATGTGCTGAAGACTTTTGTGGTCAGTGAAAACCACACATTTTGTACCATACAGATAGTGTCTCCAGATTTTGAGAGCGAATACAACTGCACCTAACTCAAGATCATGAGTCGTGTAGTTCTTCTCGTGAACTTTCAACTGTCTCAATGCATAAGCTATGACTTTGTTTCTTTGCATGAGAACGCAGCCAAGACCTAAATTTGATGCATCACAATACACGACAAAATCATCATTGCCCTCAGGTAAAGATAGAATAGGTGCATCACAAAGTTTCTGTTTCAAGGTCTGAAATGCTTCTTCCTGTTTGGATCCCCATTCAAAAGGTTTATTCTTCTGAGTTAGAGCAGTTAGTGGAACTGCAATCTTGGAGAAGTTTTCGATGAAGCGCCGGTAATAACCCGCAAGACCAAGAAAAGAACGAACCTCAGTAGGAGTAGTAGGTGTATCTCAATCCTTAATCACACTGATCTTGGGGGGATCTACATGAATACCTTGTTCATTAACAATATGTCCCAAAAATTGAACTTCCTTAAGCTAAAATTCGCACTTGGAGAATTTGGCGAAAAGTTGTTCTTTCTTTAGGAGTTCCAAAGTAAGACGGAGATGTTGTTCATGGTCAGCTCGTGTCTTGGAATAGATCAAGATGTCGTCAATGAAAACGATGATGAACTTGTCTAGATAAGGCTTACAAACCCTATTCATCAAGTCCATGAAAACAGCAGGAGCATTAGTCAAACCGAATGGCATAATTGTGAACTCATAGTGCCCATATCTTGTGCGGAAAGCAGTCTTGGGAATATCTTCTTCAAGCACTCGAAGTTGATGATACCCAGAACGTAGATCAATCTTTGAAAAACAAGTAGCACCCTGTAACTGATCAAAGAGATCATCAATGCGAGGTAGGGGATATCGATTCTTGATGGTAAGCTTGTTAAGCTCTCGATAATCGATGCACATTCTGAAAGAGCTATCTTTCTTCTTGACAAAAAGAACGGGAGTACCCCAAGGTGAAAAGCTAGGATGAATAAAACCTTTGTCAGAAAGCTCCTGAAGCTGCTTAGATAATTCTTGCATCTCAGACGGTGCAAGACGATACGGAGATCTAGCGATAGGATTTTCACCAGGTACAAGATCAATACGAAACTCAACTTGGCGTGCTGGGGGTAAACCAGACAATTCTTCAGGAAACACTTCAGGATAATCCCGAACAACAGGAATATCTTGGATAGACTTACCTTTGCCCTTCTCCTCTATGACATGTGCCAAGAAGGCCACATAGTTCTTACGTAGGTACTTCTGAGCTTGAGTACACGACATGAGTTTGAGACTGCTAACAGGTTTCTCACCACGAACCTCTATGATATCACCAGTCGAAAGCGGTATACAGACAATCTTCTCAAAACAAACTACCTCTGCGTGGAACTTGGCTAACCAATCCATTCCCACTATAATGTCGAAACTTCCAAGTTGCATCGGCGTGAGGTCGATAGGAAAAAGATGGTTATTAAGGTTCAACTGGCAATTTTGAAGAACAGAATTGAGAACAATGGGTTCACCACTAGCAACTTCTACTGTCAAGGGCTTTCCTAGTTTTGTTCTAATCATGCATAGCAAAGGTTCAAAAGACAAGGACACAAAACTCTTATCAGCACCCGAATAAAAAAGAACAGAAGCAGGCTGATTGTTAACAAAGAACGTACCATTGACCACTTCGTTGTCTGCTCGCGCCTCATTTGCGTTCATGTTAAAGACTCGACCACGAGCCTGCACTTGATTCGCATTGGCTAACCTAGGACACTGATTTCTGTAGTGGGTCAAATCCCCACAATTATAGCAAGATCCAGGCGGATAATGAGGTTGTGCAGCTTGTGCTTGTTGTTGAGCAGGTGGTTGAGCAGCTTGCTGAGCTGGGTTATGTGCGGCTTGATTGGGAGCAAAACGACAAACATCGGCAAGATGGCCCGATTTTCCACAGTTAGCACAGAAACGACACTGAACTTGCGGTTGATGGTGACTATTGCATCTGTTGCACAACGGTACTTTGCCAGCATACTGTTTCTTTACTGGTGGTTGTGCTGGTTGGTTTGGAGCAGCTTGGATGGTTTGTGTAGTAACAGTGAAATTCTGGGAAGCCTTGCGCTTCTTAGACCTCCTTGAAGAACCAGATTTCTTACCCTTCTTGTTTTCACTCTTGTCAGATGATTGTTTCTTATCCTTGTCACCTTTCCTGTGAAGCTTACCCTTTCTGATTTGCGACTAGGTCAAAGTCGCAGCCAACTCGATTTCCTGACGAACTGTGGTAGGGTTGCTACCAGTGACGATGTCTTGCACGGGGTCAGGTAAACCATCGACATACCTCTCGATAGCTTTCTCGAGTGGGGAAACCATTATAGGGCATAACAAACTCAACTCCTCATACCTATCGGTATAAGCCCGGTGTTCACCACTATCCTGTTTCAGATCATCAAACTCTCTTTCCAACGCCCTCTGTTCATGGCGAGGACAAAATTCCCTCATCATAAGAGCCCTAAGCTCTTCCCATGTCTGACCCAAAGCGACATTAGCACCACGATCCCTCATGACTCCATTCCACCAAGTAGGAGCCCTCTTTTGAAACACACTAGAAGCAAACTCGACTTTGCGATTATCAGGACACTGAACATGACGAAAAGTACTCTTAATGCTTTCAAACCACTGTAGGAGCCCAGTTGCTCCCTCAGAACCACTAAACTTAAGTGGTTTAGCCGAATTGAAACTTTTAAAGTTGCATGGAGCATTATTGTTATTGTTGGCTTGGTTAACTTGAGCAATAATGTTTGGGAGTGCAGCAGCCATTTGCTGCGCAATGATTGCTGCCAGCTCGGCATTAGGTAACTGATTGTCACGTCGAGGAGGCATTCTAAAAGAGGAAACATGAGAGAAAACGAGTGAGATGATTAGATGAAAAAATGGGATGATACAAAAATCTACAAAAGCAAAGATGGTGGTCATTTGTTTGTACCACAAAGCAAACAAACGACACACAGTGACTAATCAAAGTAAATGGGTCACAATAATGTATCGCGAAGACATGCTTTAGCCTATAAGTGGACACTCACCCCAAGAGTTCCCAGGTAAGAGTGACTGGTCCGATTATGTGGATTTGTACGAACACTCTAGCCTAGACAGAAAACTCGAGATACAGGCATCCACCCTTCCAGATTGCACGTGTTCACATTATTTAGACCCAAAACTTTGACGAGATTTTGAAAACTTAGAAGGCATTAAGCCAAAAGAATCATTCAAGAACGGATGATTGAATTTTCAAAATCATTTTGAAATTTTGGAGGGTTCAAAACCTTATAACAAATCATCTATGAATAGGTGATTGATTTTCAAAATCATTTTGGAAAATTGTGTTCTTGTTTTGGTAATCACCTAAAGAGAGGTGACGTGTATATTTTAAGATCTAAACACAAGATAACTTGTGTTGGGGTCCTAGAAAGTTATAATCTAGGTCAAAACATTACTAATAACCTAATTTCCTATAACCATTGGCACTGATACCAACTCTTCTGTCACACCCCGACTGCGTAAAACAACAAACCGCGGCGGAAACGTCGGGGAGTGGAGTGGCATAATTATTGTTTCACAACCATGGTATTTAAAGTTTCGTTTTATTTGAAATAAAAAGAATTACATTGTCTTAAAACAAAGGAAACAAATAGTACATAACATAATTTAAACTTGTCACACCCTGACTTTTGCGGAAGCGTGGGTTATTTGGTGTGACTTCTTAATACCATAGCAACAATCATAACAATGCTATATGATAAAAACACGGGATGTTTATCCATTAATAAAGCTTAGAAATACCACAATACTTGTCTTTGAAAACATTGATACCAAATTTAAATTACAAAGCATGACATGTTCCACTGAGTTCATAAAGACTCCATAAAAGACTTAAATAAAAACCTGCGTTTAGAAACATGTATCCCGTCCAGGATTGGAATACACCTTCTAAACTCATCTACCATGGATAACATCTTTTATTCACTACGCAACTTAAAGACACTTACATACCCTTCCAGATCCATTAGTTTCCTGAAATACATGTAGTTTGAAAAATCAACAAAAGTTGAGCGAGTTCATGTGTATGTGAGTATGTATAAACCTTTAAAGTATGTCTGTATGTATATAAGTCCCTGGTATGTAGCAATTAAGGAAAAAGAGATCACGAATGGGTTGCAAAGCCAATGGTATGTGTGAAATGGTGCAGGAAGTACTCAAACCTAGCAAACTTATCTCCGGGAATAAGACACAATAACCACATGGGCCACCCTGGTCCGCATGGGTGTGGGCTCGCTACACCCAAATAGATATATCACTCATGTCCCTCGGTCCTACAATGAGGATTAATGGCCTTAAGTGTTATACCCACCTTTCACATGATCTAAGTAGTAAACCCTCCTTAAGCAAACCATACTGTCACACCCCCAAAATCCACCATGCGGAGTACCACCGCTTGGAGGCGTGACGTGACCAGGATCGAGCCACCAATCATATTGAACAACTCAATTAAGTAAATAAAACCAAACATAATACGATTGGTGACCAAAGCTAGTTAACCTTGTTTAGTTTAAACAGCGGAAGCATAAACGTGAGTTCAAAAGCATAAGTCCATAGTTTATAAGTTAAAGTTCAAACATACGTTCCATAGGTTTATAAAGTTCAATTATTAAGTATGGGATGTAACAACCCATATTCCACAACAACCTTCTCCTCGTGCAAGCTCCCAAAAGCATCTAGCGACCTGTAAGGCATGTAACAACTAGTCAACAACAAAGTTGAGTGAGTTCACGTTTGGTTGTTTAGTTTTAAGTGTTTCTGAAAACGTGGTTTGACTTTCGTTGGCTTATTTGCCGTGGGGGTTACCCCGTAGTTGAAAGTATGTTTAACCATTTCCCTTTTTCTTTACCCAATCCATAACCATGATCAGTGGGGGTTTTCCCCGTTTGAACTACTAGACGGAATGATATCGACTGCTACGCAAATAAGTTGTGCCCTATATCAGTGTCTATCATCACTGACAATCTGCCATAGTCCATTAGTACACGCCCGTCCAAACGGCACGGTGTGAGGTTTGTTAAACCTAATAGCGCTATTAACTAATGACCCGCTCGCCATTGGCCTCGGCGATTAAGTCGATATGAAGAGGGACTTATTGATAGAGTTTTGTCTAGCTAGTTTTAAGGTTGTTGTCCTGCACCAGGAGGACGAACGTACGTATTCTGCACCAGGAGAATTCGTAGGCTTAATAATGGCATCCACTCTCTGGAGGATGGCCGTACATATCCTACCCAAGGAGGATATGTAGATTCAGTTTTAATTCTTTAACCCATTCCCAAACCACCGGGAATCCCATGCCTTAGAAAGTGTGTGAACTCACCTCGGTTTGCTCGGTTAGATTCTCAATATAGTTAACAGTCAAGGTCGGTCAATCGCGTCCTAATAAGGTACGGATAACAATCAGTTTCTCATGCATAACACGTATCCTACGTACGGTTTATTTGCACATTACTTCTACCACATAACAGGCACACACTTTAACGATTTACGCCCATATATACTTCCCATCCATTCCCCACTCATAAGCAAACATACAATAATGCATATAACACATATAACATGTCAAATCATTCACAGATAGCATACTCGACACTTAGACGCGCAAATCACAACTTATGTTATTTCAGCATTAATATTCAAAACCGGCTGTTTTCGGGCATTTAAATAAAATAGTTAGATTATTTCAAAAATTCCCAAATTTTTATAGAATGTCATAAACATTCCATATTTTATTATGTAAAAATATCGGGGTCCGGTTCATTACTCATATTTTATAAAAATTCATATTCGGGACCGAACTCAGATTTATGTATTTCTGACCACAGTCCACGAAACAATTTATTAAAAATTCATCGTAAGTCCGATTTGCGAAATTCCAGTGGGGTAATTACAAATACTTCAGTTATCATCTACAGTAAAATTTTCATGGCCCGATTCATCACAAAACTCAGGTTATGACTGAAAGTACGACACCCATTTATTGCTGTCAAAATTCAGCCTAGGTTGCTGTTACAAATTAACACTTTAAAAATAGTAAACGGAGTCCAAAAATTACGATTCCGGTGCCATTAGAACCGTATTTCATAATAACATATTTTAGATTCAAAATATCGATTTTTCGTTGAGGTTAAGACCTGTTTACAGCCAACAGAAGTGGGCTGTAAAAGTTAGACAGATTCTGATTCTTTTGTGTTTAACCTTCTAAATCGTGTTCGATCGATTCCTTTAACAAGTTTAGTGACCACAACAACATGACACATTAATATTAATCAGTAAAACAGCAGATAATTAACCAATAATCATAATCACACAAGATCTACATGATTTACACACATATTCATCCATTAACCACCTTGTTCATCACTTTAGTAGACTTTTAGTTGGTGATCTTATATGTTAGTGATTTTTAACCGACGAAACTCTTATTAACCACTCTAGACAAGATCAAGAAGGCGTTTAGAGTCACTTACTACTAGCTCGAGGCTAGGGAAGAAACAAGTCGGAAATGTGGAGGATAATAGCACACAAGAGAGGTCCTTCGAGTTCCAAGCACACCAGGCTTCCTACTTCACCTCCTAGCACCTTGCTATCACCTTGGATTGGATAGACTTGCAACAAAATATGGTGGGTGTGTGGACAAGGGGTTGGCCGTAGCTTTGCAAGAGGAAGGAAAGAATTTTTGTGTTGGTGAATGATGATGAGGATGATAGGTGGTTTATAAATTTCTAAATCTTTTACCCAATGGTCATCATGTCCACTAAGTACCATACATGATCCACACAATCCCAAGAATAGATTTTTATGGGGAATTAGGAGATTTGTGAAGATTTAATCAATCTTGTGGTGGTGGGTCCCCTTAGGGACGGTTATGTATATGGGGGGGGGGGGGGTAATCCGGTTCCATTTCAACTAAACACTAAGTACTAGTTAGTTAAGTGTGGAGGTTAACTCGGTTATTAGTATGTTATGCGTTATAGCGGGTGTTAGGGTATTCGGGGACCCTAACTGGCTCAGAAAAAGAAAAACAATGTTACTGGCAATATTTTCATGTTCCGGGTATAGTCCGGTTGTTCGGTTCGACACTGTTCCGATAAACTGCTTAATTAATCCGTAAAGCGTCCTACTTATATATTTTGTAACGTTTTTAATTTCTAACACTTAGGAAAATATAACGGACTATTTAGTGACTTATCTGTATACTATTGGTATATTAACAAATACGTGTAAGCATAACACAGATATCAGAAAGCAGTTAAGTAATTCCACGCAGTCGTCAGACACTTTAATTATCATTAATGAATTGTACGGAATACATGGGATTTTGAGGGTTGTCACACATACCATGTATAAAAGTGTCTGTAATAATTGTAACATGTATTCCACCCCCGAAGTATAAAACTGAAAACAGTTAGAAGAAAAGGGGGACATGAACTCACAGTAGTGTGTCTTCAGTATCGTCAACTCAAATCTCTGCAGCTAATCACGACTACCTACAGTGTACTAATGTCTATTAGACGAACGGGCCGTGCCTTGGCTTAGAGTTTATTTATTTGAGTTGTGTTCTTAAATTATTCCAAGTTATAATTATTTGTTAAAATAATAATTATTTTAACTTTGAATTATATTTAGTTTTGGAATAATTGTTTAATCAATATCTCGCATTAATACTTCTCAAGTATTTTAACTTCGTATTTCCTTCCCAAGGATGGGGGTATTTATATATGTATATTGTAGTTCCGAAATAATATATTTTTAAGTCCCACTTAGAAAATATATATAACTTATTTGTCAAAAATAATGTATTCCAAAATATATATATTTTTCCCAAAAATAATATATTTTCACTTCTTTAGTTTCCAAAATAATATTTACCAAAAATATATGTGTAAGAGTATTTTCTGGAATATTTTATAAGTTACGTTTTTGCGTTCGGTTTCACAATATCAAGCGTGTAACTTAAATATTTACTCCGTGAGATTTCCGGTATTATTTGGAGTTGTAAATGTCATGGCAAATGTAAGTTATATTATTTTACCCTAAAATAATATAACTATTCCACAAAATAAACAAATATTCACACAAGCGTTTTATTAATAAATATATATTCTAAATATATATTTGTCCATTTTTATTTATAAAAACCAACCTCCGATACTTTGTATTTTGTAAGAAAAATCATGGCGAGATTTATATTTGAAATACAAAGTTAAAAACATATTTGTAAACACTTGTTAGAAAATAATTTCTAAGTGTTGGAATTTTTAGAAAATTTTGCCATAGTCTCCTTTGTAAATGGAGGTGTCCATGCTAATAAGCATATCATTTTCTTTCTGAAAAATCTTTCAAATCAATCAACAACCATACCCTAACAATATTACACTTACCAAGTGCAAAACTATTCTATTTATAACACAACATGAACTTGATGTTTTATTAAAACGCGTAGTAACTCGGTGAAGTGTTTAATGGGTTTAGTTACCCTCCAAAGTGTGTTTACTTTTGTTAAAATCTCATGCTCGGGATTTTTAGATGTTCACAACTTGTGAACTTATTTTACAAAAATATTTGCTTACAATATTTTCTTGTTTTACTAGACTTACTACACTTATTTTGTTACTAAAATAGTGTAGGTTTAACAAAAGTCATAACCCTTCAAAATCATCTTCTATTCTTGGTTTGTTTAGGAAAACCATCCTCAAGACTTGGATTTACAAGATTACTAGTTTACTTGGTTTATTATTTTTCAAGAAAAATCATCCTACTTTCAAGTTCATGTCTTCTCTAGTAGATGATTATTTCATGTACATATAATCATCCCTATCTTGTTAAGCCATGTTTTTAATCATAACTTAACAAGCTCCATATGATGACTAACCATCATATTACTAGTAATCACCAAGAATCAACAACATAACCAAAACAACTTTATTTCATCAAGATTTCATCTTATTTCATCATCATGTTAGCTTTATGTTCAAGACTTATGTTTATGATCTTTTAGTGTTCTTATATTTTCATCAAGATATAACTATTAACCACCATAAACATGAAGTAAATAAGGATCAAAGAAGCTTACTACTAGCTTTTAAGCTAGGGAAGATCAAGCTTGGAAATGTAGAGGATAAAAGCAAACTAGAGAGGTCCTTCAAGTTCCGAGAACACCGAGCCTCCTAATTCACCTTCTAGCACCTTGAAGTACACTTGAAACAAAAATGGTGGTGTGTATAGGGGGGTGTTCGGCCGCAAGCTCTTGAGAGGGAGAGAGTGAGTTGTTGTGGTGTGAAGATGATGAGAAGATACATATAATCTTCAAACCTTAATATCCAATGGGTCTTGTGCTCCCCAAAGTACAACAATATCTCTTACACAAGATTGTAGAAGATTTATGGGGATTTAGAAGAGATTATGTAAATCCTTGGGGTGGGCCATGCTTGAATCGTAAATTAGCATATGGGGGGGGGGGTAAATTGTAATTTGAATGGTAAATAAATTAACTAGTGGAAGGTTAAAGGTAATATCTAATGTTTAGTGTGTAGGATGCTTTATATAGGGAGTTTAGTGTTCGGGAACCAATACTATCTCAGAAAAATAAAAACAATGTTTTTAGCAATATTTTGGTGTTCCGGGTAATGTCCGGTTGTTCGGTTAGATACCGTTCCGTTAAAGTGCTAAGTTATACCGTATAGTGTCTTTTAAGTAACTTTTTGTGACACTTTTAATTCCCGCCACTTAGGAAAGCATACATGACCATTTTATCATGTTTTTGCACATTACTAGCATGTTAAAATGCTGAATTTTGTTGTTAAATGCAGAATTCTGCACTTAGAGTGGGTTTTAGGCACTTTCCGGCACTTAAACTATCACCTAGTGACACAGTTTTATGGTCCTTACTTCCCTACACTCCCTACTAGTGTAGTACCTTGTCTCTGGCTCACACTTGGCCTCAAAACACTGTCTGTCTATGTACTGGAACTGTCAGTATAATTATGAGTTATCCGCTCACTGTGCTAACTGTGCTTTGTGCATCAAGTATGTCACTAAAGTTTGTATGTATGAAATGTGATGCACATGTATGTATGATACAAAAATCAGAAAGCAGTTTAAGTCATCAGTTGTAATTAAGCACAGTCATTAAGCATAAATCAATATTAATTAAACGTACGGATGCATGCAAATTTGACAGTTGTCACAAAACTAGTCTTGCATCTTTTATTGTCACTAAGGCCCAAGTCCGCCTAAGTGTATCTTGAACAACCCTACGCATCAGCTCCTGAAAACACATGTGAAAATAGGTACGTCAGCATAAAAATGCCTGTGAGATACATAGGTTTATTGATTTAGGATTCATGACTTGTAGTTGAAAGAATGTTTAACAAAAAGTTAGTCATGAACCTTAGATATTGTTTTCTTTTATAAATCATTCGAAAAGCAACAATAAAATCAGATGATATATAAAAGAATACTACTTGGTTAAATAAATAACCAAGTAATAATGAATTTGTTTAAGTTATGTCGTTTGAAAAATAATACCTTGTGAAAATATGTCGTTTGAATAAAATGTAACATGTATTGTTGAAATGATTTAAATAATGCCACGATATGTAATATCATAAAAACACTTATATATAGGAAGTACCAGCGATTATTGTTTCTCAACCATGGTATTTAAAGTTTCATTTTATTTGAAATAGAAAGAATTACATTGTCTTAAAACAAAGGAGACAAAGAGTACATAACATAATTTAAACTAGTCTTGCATCTTTTATTGTCACTAAGGCCCAAGTCCGCCTAAGTGTATCTTGAACAACCCTATGCATCAGCTCCTGAAAACACATGTGAAAATAGGTACGTCAGCATAAAAATGCCTGTGAGATACATAGGTTTATTGATTTAGGATTCATGACTTGTAGTTGAAAGAATGTTTAACAAAAAGTTAGTCATGAACCTTAGAAATTGTTTTCTTTTATAAATCATTCAAAAAGAAATAATAAAATCAGATGATATATAAAAGAATACTACTTGGTTAAATAAATAACCAAGTAATAATGAATTTGTTTAAGTTATGTCGTTTGTAAAATAATACGTTGTGAAAATATGTCGTTTGAATAAAATGTAACATGTATTGTTGAAATGATTTAAATAACACCTTAACATGTCTAATAATGTTGCCTAATCAGTTTAGATGTCAAGATTTAGGTTACATATGCTTAAAATAAAATTATGCGCAAAAAGGGTATTTTGGTCATTTTCCTAAGGAATATAAACTACCTATCATACAACTAACTAAACGTAGTGACCATAAGGTATAACCTCGGAAGGTTATTCCCTATACAACTATGGTCACAAAATGTGTTTGGTCGGATCCTAATGATCGACCAAACGGGTCAGGTTCGAAAGTCTAAGCGGTTGTTTAGACCGCTTATCTTACGACCATATATAAGCACTAAACTAAAAGTGACGAGTTAAACATGTTAAAACATGTTTAACTAAGTTAGAAAACAAGTTTGATATCAAAACAAAGTGTTTTGATACCCAAAGATAGCTTCGTTGCAAAATACGCATAAACACGTATTTTGACCGAAACTATGACTCGTCACTACGCCTAACGAACGTGGTAATCAGTAGGTATAGTCACAAGGGACAATAACCATCGTGATTACGCTCACGTTCCAAAGTTCAAACGAACTTTGTGTTGACCAAAGACTGGTCAAAGCAGAAAGTCAAAGACTGTTTGACTTTCATGCTTAAAAATGCATAAAAAGCATAAAAGAAGCTTACAAGAGGTCCAAAGCTTGAAGAAATGAGAGAAAACAGATTTGAGCAAGTGTTGGAAATCAAATTCATGGGGTATAAATAGATTTCAGACAACCGTTAGGATCATTTCTTGGATTTCGAGCTTCGATCTGGACCTTACAAGTATTACCCACTGTTTTAGCATTCTATGGGTGCCCAAAATCAGCTCCAAGTTTGTTAAAACCATGCTCAAAAGCCAGAAACCAGCTGCTGTTTGCAGAAAACTGATTTTTGCATAACTGGGGATTCTTCGCGAGCCGCGTAGATAGAAGGAATGGGCTACGCGCCCCTCCTAGTACTTCAGATCAGCAACTTTTGCAAATTGGCAGAACAGGCCCCTGATGCTTAAAACTTGATTTTTGACACGTTTAAGCCCCGTTAACCCATTTTCAAGGCTCAATAATGATGTCAAAGTATAGGAGGCATGAAATATGCTTGAAAATATCATGGATGTCAGTTCATTTGGTCGTACGGTCACGTTATTCGGTTAATTACGACGAAATACGAACAGACGTGAAAAACGATCCAAATTACACGACGAATGGAATTTTAGCATGCCAATAACTAAAATAAAATATTTTAATGATTACAAAAAATTTTGGATGTCCGGATATGTTCAGAACATAAGATATGCTCGTAAATGCAAACTTATGCACTTTTTGACGCTTTTAGTCCCTGTTTGACCAATAAGTTTTATTTTAGCATACCGAACCCCTCAAAGCCTATTTCTAAGCTATGTAAAGGATATTTAGGGTATGTTTAACTTATGATCAAGTTCCGGAATGTTCGTTACTATACGAATCGGCGTACTTTCGTAGTTTGACGTAAATAGTCCCTGCAAGCGAATAAACTTGATTTTGCCATAACAAACCCTTCAAAACTTATTTCTAAGTTATGTAAAGGTTATTTAAGGTATGTTAAGCATATGTAGATGTTCCGGAGTGTTTTTCGCGTTAAACTGATTACGTTTACGCACCAGTTTGCGTATAACTTTCCAGAAAGCGATATAGAGTTTGAATTTGAACAAAAATTGAAACGTGCAAAATGTCAAACATAATTAAACAAATATTGGGATCAAATCATTGTTTTATTGATAATTGAACTGTTTAAGTTTTATACAATGATTACAAGCACATATGTCACAATTGTCTAATCCACCAAAGTGAAACAAGTAAAAATTGAATTTGGGTCTCAACTGAAAAACTCTAGTCTCCCTACCACTAGGCTACAAGCGGTGGATATCCTTATACTATATACATATTATAGTTTAAAAATGATCATAAAAAAAGCAGGTCCAACTTGTTATTTCTTCTAGAATCTAGATCTTGATCACAATCTTCACAATCTTTTATATCCTATGATCACCTTTTAGCTTAATCTTATATATAATGTATTAATGTTTTTTTTTGAACGGCAAATTTGGATCACTGACGGACCACTGGAGTATCATCGTGCCAACAGCGGAACCACCCGATCGTATCCATCTCCACTATGCATAATGCCTATACACCAATTCAGGAGAAAACCCAATAAATATGGGAAAACCCCCTTGTGGGAATCGAACCCAGGACCTATTGGTCCCAAAGCTTTATCCCACCCCCAAGATGCCACTAGGCTATAAAGCCATGGTATGTTAAAATAAATCACTCACATAATTATTATCATTTATTTTATTTTCCTGTTAACTTTTAAAATTTTATATTTTTTTGGACGCCCAACTAAATTATCGGATAAGCATCCTAGAATGCCCTAAATCGAGCACATGCATCCCCTCATCCATAACAGTCAGAGTTGAATGCATACCCGAGCCACCGAGCCACCAAGCCACCAGTTCCGAGGAAAACTCATCCGACCGAAGGCCCACTGCGGTAAAACCTGGCTCGGTTTAGAACTGGCAACCTCCAGAGAGGCCTAGTTCTAAATTTCATTGTGACCACCAATGTCCTTAAAGTGATGCTAGTTTAGAAATCTCAAGTTGAATTACTAAATGGATATACGGAGTATAAGTATTTATATAGATGTGTCATTCGTTTGCCTTTAAATAATAACTATTACGTGTTGGTGAAACTTGTTAGAAACTAATGTTGTTAAAACCAATAATTTGATAATATGTTATAATCATTTAGTATATGTGTTAAATGACAATGTATTTATGTATCTTTAGACGTTTTTGACAATTGATAAGGCATGAGCCCTTATTTATCCTCCAGTAAACTCGTGTTGCTTGTTATGGTACATGTGTAAGATTAAATATAATTATTGTGTTATATTTAATTGTGTAACTATTATAATTATTTATATTATATAGATTAAAATATATTATACCTATAATATAATTAGTTGGTAATTATTGATGGACCATATTACCCTTATTAACTAATTAGGTTTCCTCTTGGGTGTATATAAGGAGATTACTATAGAGAGATAAGGTTAGACTCTCATAACATCAACATACAAAATCGTCTCCTTTCTTTCTCCATAATCACGAAATCGTAACCCTAGATTTCGGTACTACCATCAAGAACATACATCCTAAACGGGAACCTGATCAAGATGACAATCATATTGAACTCCGTGGCTGCATCTGTCTCTAGATTCTCTGCTGGCCTGTTTGCTGTAACAGGTATGATTTACATGTTTTCCATTATATTTAAACAAAACTGATCAACAGTTGGTATCTGAGCTTATGGTACTCAATAAGTTCTGTTTGTTTTCCATGAATCTGGAATTAAAAGCTGGAAAACAAACATTATGAAAATCTTATAAAACTCAAGAATATGAAATTCGTATAAACTTAATATCTACGGACTTTTATGTTCTAAACAGATGTTTAATCACAATTTCAAAATCTGTATAAACATGTTAATTTTTTAGATTTCATATTCCATAATTTATTTTATTATTTTAGGGTTCATCATGTTCTTATAAGAAATTCGAATAAATTCCTATATTTTGGAATGAATTGAGGATCAAAGGGTGTTTTCTGTTTTTTGATTAAGTTTTATCTAATTAGGATTTCGAAATCTGTTAATTTTAATGGATATTATTTTTAGAAATCTTTTAGATAAATATAAAACAGCACTTAAACAGGAAACATGATCTCCATGATCCCTTATATTTCGAATTTCAACCTTATCACAATTATCAGCCATTAATTAGGATATTTCGAGTCTTGGAGAACAAGTTTCGAGATACATAAGAGATTTCGAGATAATATAGAACTTGAAATCTTACTATTTTTGAAATAACTTCAGTTTACTCGAAATCATTGGAGATCTCGAAAACCCACTTAGAAGTCGAAATCTTATCAGATCTCGAAATCATTAAGGCCCTTGAAATCTCATTAAAATTTCGAAATTAAAAGGCTGCTCGAAATCTCAATAAAACTCTAAATCATAAACTTTTCGAGATCATTAGAGATTTCAAGATTACATAACATTCTCGAAAACTCACTTGTTTCTTGAAAACTAATTTTTCTCGAAAACTCAATGTTTCTCGAAATCTCATTACTTTATCAGTTGTTATTGTGAACTAAATGGTTTTGTAAACATGTGGTTTGCTATTAACTAAATGGTTTTGTAAACACTTACTTAATCAGAATCAGAGAATTTTTACAAAAACCAAATAGCTTAACTTGAATGAGCTTCTGATGTATCACTCTGTGAGTGCATATGTCTATCGCTTCCGTCAATCACGTATCGTAGCTAGATGAAACAAGACTGGATATTAAAGTATATATGTGTGTTAGAGGGTGATGTTGATCCGCAGGATCAACATGTAAGGACCTTCAAAAATGTCCCAAAACGACCCATAAGTGAAAACCCGGACCCCTGAAACCCTACTGTGCATGAAAAACCAAGAAAACCAGATTTTTGAGTTTCACGCGGGCCGCGTAAGAGTAAGCCTAGGCTTACGCGGGCCATGACAGATCATAAAATCTCCGGATCAGCTTGCCAGGCCACGTGTCACACACGTGGCAGACCTAGGTGTGACACGCTAGCCCTAGTCTACGCCTAAGTGGCCCTCGCGGGCCGCGTAAGATCAAGAGGAGGTTTACGCGGGCCGCGTAAACTCCATTTTTCAGCTATAAATTGATCCGATCATGAGCAGTTCACTGGTGTCGAAAACTTTTCTCAAAAAACGAAGTTCTACTGCTCAAAATTATAATTTCCATTAGGGAGGCGCTGCTACGATACAGGGTATTAACTCGATCGCTGCTACGATTCAATGTCCGATCGATTGAAATCAATCCAATGGATGTTTAAGTGCTGCCCACATTAGGGCTATAATTTGTCATTCGTTGTGAATTCGATGGATGTTTAAGTATTGCACTTTGTCATTCGTTGTGAGGATTTTAATCTCGTGAGTTATCGTAAATGCTGTATTAGTTACTGACCTAGTTCGTGTGCATTGTTATTTAAATTAGGTTACAAGGCTAATCAGTAGGCTAAACTCTGCCCTTTTAAATCTGCAATGTGAGTCATTCTCTTTTTATCAAATTGCTTTACAAAACCCTAAATTATTTCAAGGTTATAATTACAGGGATTAAGTCTTTGTAATCTTCAATTACTGCCGGTATGTGGGGCTTTGTATACGTTACTTGTTTCCCGTCACCATTGGACAACGAGTTAGCCAATGGGTGATCTGAGCATAGTCACAGATACTGTCGAGTGACAAATACCGATTTGGGGTAATTGGTTGATAAAAACAATGTAATCACCCTTAATACTGTATATTATAACAATGTGTCATTTTGTGCAACTTGAATGACTCGCCAGTATTTCCCTGCTGATAAAACCTTTTTAAAACATGTTTCAGGTGATCTGTTGTGATCCAGGAAAAAGTGCAGTGTAGCACTACAAGCTTGAAGTAGTGGCTTAATAAAAATAAGGAAACATGTTTTTGTAAAATAGGGGTTTCCTAGTGAAATTCCCTTATTGTAAATAACGGGATTTGTCCCTAATTATGAAATAAAATAATCGGGCATTTTCAAGTTTTAAACGATCCTGTTAATAATTCCGCTGCCAAATTAAATAAATACCACGGGGTTTCTGTCCCGCGGCTCCTGGACCGGGTCAAACCGGGCCAGGGGCCGTGACAGAAAAAGGTGGTATCAGAGCCACTGATTTAAGCCAATTAAGTATTTAGAAATACTTAATTTTCTGATTGTCATTTTGTGATTATGTGTTTTTATGTTATTTGACTATTTGTTAGTTTACAGTATGGGTAAGCAAAGAATTTCGGACATCTATCTTCAATTAGATAGTTCAACAAAAGATAAGGGAACCTCATTCCAATCAAATTCCTCAAGATACTCAGCATATACTGAGGAAGGAATATTTGTTCGTAAGGCACAGTTTGAGAAACCACTTACCATTAAGAAAAGAAGTTGGATTATTAGTAAAAGTCAAGAGAAAATAAAGAAGTCACAAACAAAAGAAGTGATAATTAATAAGGAGACTCAGGAAACAGGTAATAACCCACCATGGAAAGATGAATTAGATGAACAATGGAAAAATCTCTACATGTTAGCCACTACAGCAGTAAATGTTAACTTATAGTTGAATCGCCAAACCAGTACCAACACCTATGCCACCTACGAGCCAGAAACTTTAAAAGAACTTCACCCATTAGATAAACAACCTAGTAGAAGAAAGAGACATAATAAACTTTACATAAACGCATGTTGAATACTCCTATAACCTAGCTAGACTAGAATAATTCACGGATGCATAACCACTAGTATATTCCGAATTTCAGTTGTAAATTGTAATATATATATATAATTCGCAATATTTCGTTTTAATCAATTTGTTTGTATAATTGAATTAGATATTTATAATTAATATTTAACTTTTCTTATTGCCATTCTGTGATTTTGTGAGAATTTAATTTACCAAATTTTAACTTAGAATTTTGTGTGTTTCTTCATATCTGCTAAACAACATGAATGAGTTGTCTGAAGCTCTTCAGAATCTCAATCTCTATTCTGTTAATGTGGAAGTTTCCAGAGACTTTACCGGTTATTGCGCCAACACTGATGAACCTATGGAATTTCAAGCCCAACCTCCGGAGAAACCCAAACCGAAAAAGAGAAGGAGGTTAGTGGGCTGGAGGCGTGTGCGCAGGAAGAAACCAGCGACACGGAAAGTTATAAAGACGGAGGATCCCAAAGATAAAGGCAAGGGAATAGAGATCGGAGAAAGTTCCAAGCAAGACCAGGAAATGTCATATTGGGAGGAGCTGGATCATAAACTGGCACTTAGTGATCTTATCGGACCTACCGGTGAAAACCTCTTTAATTACCCAGCGGAAGCACAACTTCCATTTGATCTAGAGCCTGATATCCCAGATCCTATTATCCACTCCCAACCTCTACCAGCAGAACTATGGACCACCGACTGGCAATTTCAGAATCTCCTAAATAACCCTAATACCTTTTTCCCCCAATTTAATCCTGAGCCTCCACTACACCCACCTATGAGCTTCGAAAACTTGGCAGAACTCCGCCACTATGGCGAGGAGCTAGTAGACGCAGGAAATAGAATCCGGGAAGTAGGGGAGAGGATATCTTGGAAGTACGACAAGAGGGAGCGTCGTTTCTAAAATGCTCGCTGACTGTGGTTGTGGGAACGTGTGTTTAATAATAATATAATAATAAAAATATAATTATGTGAAATAACTTAAAAATAAAACTTTTGTAAGATAACTTGTGTGTACGGATACCTATTATAATATATAAAATATCGAACGTCGAAAAATCGACAATTTTGGCTATACATGTTGATGTGATTATGTGTGACTGATTTGTTATGTTTGGTTGTTAATTATTTTCTGCTAATCACTTATATATATTAATTACCAGATAGAACACGCTGGTAATGAACCCGTTAATGAAGTTAACCAATCTGAACAAAACCATGAAGATCAATTCCTAAATAGGCAAGATATCGAGAATATCGTTGCTCAGGGAATAGTCAATGCTATTCCAGCAATCCTTGCTGCTGCTCGAAAACCAGTTGAACCTCAACAAATTATCCCTAGCAAACGTACTCAGGAAGACAACTTCAGTAATAGCATAAATGGAGGCGGTAACATTAATAATAATGATAATGATGTACTGCAAGCCCCAATTTTCAAAAGAATGAAAGCTGCAACGCCTGGTTGCACTTACAAGGAATTTCTTGCCTGTAAACCTGTTGAGTTCGCATGCAATGAAGGGGCGACTGCGGCGCTGCATTGGTTGGAGAAAACTGAGGCAGTAATCAAAATAAGTAAATGTGCCGAAGAGGATAAAGTTATGTATGCTTCTCACCTTTTTAAGGAAGAAGCATTAGAATGGTGGAATACGATATTACAAGCCAAGGGAAGTGACATGGCCTATGCCATGAGTTGGGGGGAGTTTAAGCGTCTGGTGGAAAGAAAATTCTGCCCAGAATATGAAAAAGAGCAGATGGCGAACAAATTCCTGAGCCACCGAATGGTGAATGTTGATTGCCGAGGGTATACTTCGAAGTTTTTCGAATATGCTCGAATAGTGCCTACTTTGGCTTCGCCAGAGCCGGTACTTATTTCTCGCTACATTTGGGGTTTAATTAGCAAAATCCGTGATATTGTCAAAGCTGCAAGGCCCCGCACGATCGATGATGCGGAGGAATTAGCCAACACTTTGACAGACGGACTGGTGCGTACACGAGAAGAAAATAGGAAGAAGGAATTGGCTCAGAAAATTACCCAAGGATTTCGTGTGGGCAATAATAGCAATTTCAAGAAAAGAGGAACTGGGCAATCTTCCACTCCGCCGTTCTGCAGAAGCTGTAAAAAGAAACATTTTGGCAAATGTAATGAAACCTGCAACTTCTGCAAAGCTGTAGGACATCGTGAAGAAGATTGCAGAAAGAAAACAAGGGTCTGCTATAACTGTGGAGAAACTGGGCATTTCAAACCAGAATGCCCTAAGTTGGTCAAACCAGCAGATAACAAGGCTAAACCTGTAGAAGGAACTACCAAGAAAAACGTAAGGGCCTTCCAGTTGACTACTCAGGAAGCAGAACTAATCCCTGACGTGATAGCTGGTATGTTCCTAGTTCATGACGTTTATGAAAAAGTATTATTTGACTCTGGTGCAAACCAAAGTTTTATAAATACTTCATTCTACCAAGCTCTTAACCTACCTTTAACCAAACTTAGACAAATTTTTACGGTAGAAACGACAGATGGGAATTCTGTTAACATAGATAAGGTTTTGCGAGAAGGAAAGATAGAACTCTTAGGCCATAAGTTTTCTGCAAACCTGTTACCTATGAATTTAGCTGGATTTTATGTTGTGTTAGGAATGGATTGGTTAGTAGCCAACCATGCTCGAATTCTTTGTGATAAAAATTCCATAGAAATTCATACACCTACAGGAAAATTAGTGGTAATTATAGGAGATAAGCCACTAAAACCACTGAAATTCATTTCAGTAATGAAGTTGGCCAGTTATTCAAGAAAAAAAGAAATAGTGTATATGATTTCGGTAATCATTAACACTAAGGGTAAGGAACTTAAAGATATTCCAGTAGTATCAGAATATCCGCATGTATTCCCAGAAGAACTACCTGGATTACCACCCGATAGGGAAGTAGAATTTAGAATTCATCTAATTCCTGGAACTACACCGATAGACAAGGCACCTTATCGGTTAGCACCCACCGAAATGCTAGAATTGAAAAAGCAGTTAGATGAATTATTAAGCAAAGGATTTATACAACCTAGTTCATCCCCTTGGGGAGCACCAGTGTTGTTCGTAAAGAAGAAAGATGGTTCGATGTGAATGTGTATCGATTATAGGGAACTAAACAAAGTTACAATCAAGAATCGATACCCTTTGCCTAGAATTGATGATCTTTTCGATCAACTTCAAGGAGCTAGATATTTTTCTAAGATAGATTTACGCTCCGGATATCATCAATTGAATGTACAAGAAGATGACATACCTAAAACTGCTTTCAGAACTAGGTATGGTCATTACGAGTTTACAGTCATGCCCTTTGGTTTAACAAATGCTCCTGCAGCATTTATGGACATGATGAATAGAATCTGTAAACCGTATTTGGATAAATTTGTAATTGTCGTCATCGACGATATACTCATTTATTCCAAAAGTCAGGATGAGCACTGTCAGCACCTGCATGCACTCTTAAATTTGTTAAGAAAAGAGAAGCTTTACGCCAAATTCTCAAAGTGTGAATTTTGGCCGCAAGAGGTACAATTTTTAGGTCACATGGTGAATCACGAAGGTATTCATGTCGATCCCTCAAAGATAGAAGCGATCACCAAGTGGAAGGTCCCGCAGTCAGCTATGGAAATTAGAAGTTTCCTAGGGTTAGCTGGATACTATAGACGATTCATTAAGGATTTTTCTAAAATAGCTGTCCCGTTAACTAAGCTAACCTGTAAAGCAGTGAAATTTGAATGAGGACCTAGGCAAGAGGAAGCTTTTAAGATCTTAAAGCAGAAATTAACAAACGCTCCAATTCTTGCCTTACCAGAAGGAACGGAAGATTTTGAAGTTTACTGCGATGCTTATAAGCTAGGATTAGGATGTGTGCTAATGCAACGCAAGAAGGTAATTGCGTATGCCTCAAGGCAATTGAAAAAGCACGAAGAAAATTATACGACTCATGACTTAGAATTAGGAGCCATAATTTTTGCCCTTAAGATTTGGAGACACTATTTTTCTGGAAGTAAGTTTTGTCACACCCCTTTCTGCGGCGGAAGCACGAGGTGTGATCATGAAAGGTTCTCATTGCATACGAAAGGTAAACATGCTATATGCTCGTAAAAACATCAAATACCATAATTTGAAAACATACGTTAGCGTTTACATCGCTAAGTCGCATAAAGCATTGTCTTAAAAGTTTACAACTTTATTTAAAGATAAACATAAGCGACATCCACGAGCATAAGCAAGACCACGCGCACATCCATCCTAGTTACCTGAAATACATGTGAGTTTTTGGAAAAACGTCAACATAAAGTTGGTGTGAATTCATGCAGTTTTGTATTTCATGTTTGTATACTTTGTGTGAAAACATAGTTTGTGAGTAAATCAAGTTTTCATATATAAATCCAGTTTCATGTGTACACCACGTACACATGTATAATTCAATTTCTTCTTGAGTACCCCACGTACTCAAGTATAATTCTCATTTTCTTGAGTACCCCACGTACTTCAAGTATAATTCAATCTTTTCTTGAGTACCCCACGTACTCAAGTATTCATCAATTTTTAGTATGGTATGAATTTCATGTAATTAAAATATTCCTGTAAATATCAGGATTGTTAATGGGTTGCAAAGCCATTAACATGTGACACGACATAGGAAGTCACCAAACCTAAGGCATTTAATTGGTATATTCTGAGACACAAAAGCACTACTCGATTCTCGCCCTCACCGAGAGTGTGGCTGCCAGGCACCCGTTAGATCTAACCTTTTGTTCTGCGGTCTAAGTATGTACACGATTAATGGTGCTTCTGTACCCTATTCGTGACACTATTTCTCATAACGCATCCTACTTGGTTCTCGTTCTCACCAAGCGCGTTTCTTGTTATCATTTCTCATAGCGCCTCATACTTGGTTCTCGTTCTCACCAAGTGCGCTTCTCATATTCTTATATTTCGTCACACTTGGTTCTCGTTCTCACCAAGTGTACTTCTTGTATTTATATCATACCAATTATAAATTTTTGTACATTTGTACATGTATTTCACCCCCGAAGTTATAAAAACTGAAAACAGTTAAAGAGAAAAGGGGGAGCATAAACTCACAACTTTGCGTTCCTAGCGTCGTAAACTCCACCGGATTTGCTTAATTAACGTCATAACCTATACACGTTTTCTTAACGTTAGTCACTAGACTTGTGTCGCACAAGTACAGTCACTCTCTTTTGTATATATTCTTGTGTTAAAAATATTCTATATTTTTAACTACGTATCTTACTTATATTATTTTCTCAAAAATAAATATAAGTCTTTTGTGTTTTGCACTTTGCACCCGAATTATGTATCTTGTATGTCGTATGTGTATTTTTATGTTTATACTCCTCATGAGTATTTAGTGTATTTTTAAGTCTTAATACACTAGCACGTATAACACATACTATACACACTTAGCACAAAGTTGGTGATAAAATAATATATATTTTTCTCTCAAAAATATACATATTTATATCCATTTTCATTCTTGAAGAAATCCTCATTTCTTATCACCAAAAATTAGGGAAACCTTGGTAATACTTTTAAATACATTTTTAGGGAATAAGTTTCTCAAAAACTTATATTTTCTAAGTGTCAAAATTTATAAAAATTTTGACAGAGTTTCCCCTAAAAATGGAGGTTTCCCATGTTTTCAAAACATGTGTTTATTTTCTTTTAAATCGTCAACAATCATCAACAACAATTTTCAACAATAATCACTAATTTCTCTATTTCATGAACTTGAATATTTACAAAAATGTGTAGTAACTTACTAGCATATTTAGTAAGTCTTGTTATCCTTAAAAATAAGTTTAGTTTCTTAAAAACTTTATTTTTAAAGATTATGAAGTTTCACAACTTCTAGTCAAGATTCACAAAAATATTTCTTTGTTGAATTTCCTTGTTACACAAGTGTTTACACACTTGTTTATTTACTAAAAATATATTTAGTTCATGTAAGATCCGGGTTTTAAACAAGACTAATATTTTTGCTTGGTTCTTCTGAAAAACCACTTGTAGATCTTTAGATCTACATGTTTAGAGTCTTATTTTTCAAGAAAATTACTTTTACTCAAGTTCATGCCTTATGAATGGATGGATCCATCATCTTTTAACTTTCTAACTTTTACATCCTACTAGTTCATGCTCTCTAACATGGACTAGTATGTCTAGATGATGATCCATCTTGCTTTTACTAACAACAACATCAAATAATCATAACTAGACAATTTTCACAAGATTTACACACATAGTTTCTTTTTATCCAACATTAACCACTTATGTCCAAGACTTTAATGTATGTTCTTTAGTGTTTCATGATTTTTAGCCATTAAATCATCTATTAACCATTATAAACAAGAACAAGATGATGTTTGAGAACACTTACTACTAGCACAAGGCTAGGGAAGTTCAAGAGGGTAAATGAAGTGGATAAAAGCAAATGGTGAAGGTCCTTCAAGATCCGTTGCTTGCAATCTTCCTAAATAGGCTCGAGACACCTTAGAATCACCTTGGAATGGATGGATGATGAACAAAAATGGTGGGCGGTTGGTGGTGGTGGTGAGCCATAGCCAAGAAGAAGAAGAAGGAGGGAGTTTGTGTGTGTTGAAGTGTTGGAAGGAATGAGGGTTATGACCTTTAGGTTAGTTCTTATAACCATCTTTCCATAATACCCAATGTATATTGTGTTACTAAAGTGCCAACACTACTCATTAAAATATAAGAAAGAAATCCCATGAGGGATTTTGGTCTCCCAACCGTCCAACATAGGGGGGGGGGGGGTTATTGGTTGCATTTCAACTAGATACTTAAGGTCTAGTTATGTTAAGTTAGGAGTTTATTTAGTGCATGATGTGTGTTGCATGTTATAACAGGTGTTAGGGTATTCGGGGACCCTAACTGGCTCAGAAAAATAAAAACAATGCTTCTAGCATTATTTTAGTGTTCCGGGTAATATCCGGTTGTTCGGTTAGACACTGATTCGTTAAAGTGCTAAATTACACTTTTTAGTGTCTTTTAAGTACCTTTCTTGTACCCTTTCGATTCCCAACACTTGGGGAAATATTCTGGATAATAAAACGACATTTCTGCATAATATTTATATGTCTAAATGCTGATTTATTGCTGAATTATATAAATTCTGCACTTAAAGTGCGTTTCGGGTGCTTTTTAGTGCTTATTTTTGCTTTCGTATTGCATATATATTAACCCTTGTATGTACTCTTGGGTTTTAATGCATTCTTGTTGTCGGACCTACACCTAGGCTCCAATTTTATTGTCTGACTGCTTTCTGCAGTTTTGTTGACACAGTGTGTCTTACCGGTGAGTTTACTATTATTTCTGACGCAACGCTCTCGTTTATGCATAAAGCAATATTTTGTAGTATACAACGTGCATGAATTCACTTGTTTAGTATGTAATCAGATATTGCTGACAATTAAGCACATAATTGCAGTCATTAAGCAATAATTAATGTGTACGGAAATTACCGGTTTGGGCCAGTTGTCACAGTCTCCCCCCGTTAAAAGAATTTCGTCCCGAAATTCAGGCTGAACTCACTCTCGCTGGAGTCTTCTTGAATAGGTGGGGATACTTTTTCTTGAACTGGTCTTCACGTTCCCATGTGTACTCGGGTCCGTGCTTAGAGCTCCAACGTACTTTGACAAGCTTCACACTGCTCCTCCTGGTCTTGTTGACTTTCCAGTCGGTAACCTCAACGGGTTGCTCTGAAATCGGAGGGCTTCATCAATATGCACTTCATCCATCGGGAATATCGCGTTTTCTTGTGTTGGACTCTTCTTCAGGTTAGATACATGAAACGTATCATGTACTCCATTAAGTTCTTCCGGTAACTCCAACTTGTATGCCACGGTACCAATTCTTTTCAATATTCTGAATGGTCCGATGTATCGTGGATTCAGCTTTCCACGCTTTCCAAATCTGACTACGCCCTTCCAAGGTGAGACTTTTAACAACACTTTGTCTCCCACCTTGAATTCTACTGATTTCCTTTTCGGATCGGCGTAGATCTTTTGTCGTTCTCGAGCCGCCTTAATGCGCTCTCGGATCTGCGCAATCTTGTCGGTTGTCTCTTGTACAAGTTCAGGACCAACCATACGCTTATCTCCGGCATCTGCCCAACATAAGGGCGATCGGCATTTGCGGCCATACAGAGCTTCGAACGGCGCGGCTTTTATGCTCGTATGATAACTGTTATTGTAGGAAAACTCAACTAAAGGTAGATGAGTATCCCAGCTGCCGCCTAGATCCATGACACATGCGCGAAGCATATCTTCTAGCGTTTGTATAGTCCGTTCGCTCTGGCCGTCTGTTTGCGGATGGAATGCCGTGCTTAGATCTAACTGAGATCCAAAGGCTTCCTGAAATGATTGCCAGATTCTTGAGACAAAGCGTCCATCTCTGTCTGAAATGATTGAGATTGGCACTCCATGACGTGCCACAATTTCTCTTAAGTATATTTCAGCAAGCTTTCCAGTGCTGTCTTTTTCTCGGATCGGTAGGAAGTGCGCAGACTTTGTTAACCGATCAACTATTACCCATATCATATCGTGCCCTCTTGGGGTCCTGGGTAATTTCGTTATGAAGTCCATCGAGATTTGTTCCCACTTCCACACGGGAATTTCTGGTTGTTGTAGTAGGCCGGACGGTTTCTGATATTCTGCCTTAACCTTAGCACAGGTTAGGCATTTTCCAACATAGACAGCAACATCGCTTCTAAGTCTCGGCCACCAGTAGTACTCCTTTAAGTCTTGATACATTTTGTCCGATCCTGGATGGATCGAATATCTCGATTTGTGGGCTTCATTAAGGATGACTTCTCGTATGCCACCATAGAGTGGAACCCAAATACGCTTCTTGAAGTATAAGGCTCCCTCTTCGTTTGGCACCATGTATTTCAGCACACCCCATAGGTATTCAGCTTTACGGTTCCCTTCTTTAAGAGCTTCTTGTTGTGCATCCCGAATGCGTACAGTGAGGTTCGTTCGAATCGTCATTTCCAATGCTCGAACCCTTAGGGTCTTAACCCTTTCTTTTCGGCTCAACGCGTCCGCTACGACGTTTGCCTTTCCAGGATGGTACTTAATCTCACAGTCATAATCGTTCAGCAGCTCGACCCAACGTCGCTGGCGCATATTTAATTCCTTCTGATTAAATATGTGTTGTAAGCTTTTGTGATCTGTGAAGATTGTACATCAAGTACCATATAAATAATGTCGCCAAATCTTCAAGGCGAATACCACCGCACCTAGCTCCAGGTCGTGCGTGGTATAGTTTCTTTCATGTACCTTCAGTTGTCTTGAAGCGTAAGCGATGACTTTTTGGCGTTGCATGAGCACGCAACCCAAGCCTTGTCGTGAGGCGTCGCAGTATACCACGAAGTATTCAGTGCCTTCAGGTAATGATAGTATCGGTGCATCGCATAGCTTGCTCTTAAGTAACTGGAAGGCTTCTTCTTGTTTGTGACCCCAGTCGTACTTCTTGTCTTTCTGAGTAAGGGTCGTTAGCGGTTGAGCTATTTTTGAGAAATTCTCAATGAATCGCCGATAATAGCCCGCTAAGCCCAAAAATTGACGAACTTCGGTTGGGGTCTTGGGAGCTTCCCAGTTCTTTATCGCTTCAATCTTGGACGGGTCTACATGAATGCCCTTCTCATTCACCACGTGACCAAGAAATTGTACTTCGCGAATCCAGAATTCGCACTTCGAGAACTTTGCATAAAGCTTCTCTTTCTTCAGTAATTCCAAGATGGTTCTGAGATGTTGCTCGTGCTCTTCTTTCGTTCGCGAGTAAATCAGGATATCATCGATAAATGCAATCACGAATTTATCGAGATATGGTTTACATACGCGGTTCATCAGGTCCATAAAGACCGCTGGTGCATTTGTCAATCCAAATGGCATCACAAGAAATTCGTAGTGCCCATAGCGTGTTCTGAATGCAGTCTTTGGCACGCTTTCATCTTGGATTCTCAGCTGATGGTATCCAGATCGAAGGTCGATCTTGGAATAGTAGCTTGATCCTTGCAGTTGATCAAATAAGTCATCAATCCTCGGTAGCGGATACCGATTCTTGATCGTGAGCTTGTTCAGTTCCCTGTAATCGATACACATCCGCAGTGATCCATCCTTCTTCTTCACGAACAATACTGGAGCTCCCCAGGGTGAGAAGCTTGGCCTTATGAATCCTTTATCTAACAACTCCTGGAGCTGTGTAGATAATTCTTGCATTTCGGATGGCGCAAGTCGATAGGGTGCCTTGGCTACAGGAGCAGCTCCCGGAACCAAGTCTATGTGGAATTCGACTTGTCGTTGCGGAGGTAGTCCTGGAAGATCTTTAGGGAACACATCAGGAAATTCCTTCACCACAGGAATGTCTTCGAGTTTCGGCTCCTCAGCCTTCTTGTCTATAACGTGTGCTAGGAAAGCGACACATCCTTTCCTTAAGCATTTCTGTGCCTTCATGCAACTGATGATTCGGAGAGGCGCGTCTCGTTTTTCTCCATGCACGATGAGAGTTTCATCATTCGCTAAAGGGATGCGAATGATTTTCTCATGACAAATAACTTCAGCTTTGTTCTTGGACAACCAGTCCATCTCGACTACTACATCGAAGCTACCCAATTAAATAGGTAGGAGGTCGATGCTAAACCTTCGTTCGCCAAGTTCCAGTGTGCAGCCTCTAACAACTTCGCTCGATTCAACGAGTTTACCATTGGCTAGTTCTATGGAATAAGGAATTTCTAATCTACTAGATTCTATTCCGAGTATGCGTTTAAATTCCACAGACATGAAGCTATAATCGGCGCCAGTGTCAAATAGTATGGATGCAAAGTGATTGTTAATGAGAAACGTACCGGTGACCACGTTAGGGTCCTCGCGTGCGTCTCTTGCTCCAATCACGAATGCTCGAGCCGGAGCGTTGTTTCTCTTAGGGCAGTTCTCATGAAATGATCATTGCTTCCACACTTGAAGCATCCTTGGTTCTGCCCTTTCCCGTTGCCATTCTTATTACCAGCACCGTTTCCATTTCGGTTCTTTCCTTTTCCCCAACAGTCCTCTGTTCGATGACCCAATTTACCACATTTGTCGCACCTTGGAATGCGACAAGCTCCATCATGATGATACTTACACTTTTGGCATCTAGGTATGGAGCCTTGGTATGCTTTGGTTGCATGGGTTTTCGCCTCCTGGGACGGGTTAGCATCATGCTTCTTGCTGAAACCCTTGTTGTTACGAGTTGCTTGGTTCAAACTTGTATGCTTTCTCTTCTTGTCGCCGGACGACTCGGCATGTGTATCGGTCTTTTCTGTTGGGTTTAGTGATAACTTCTTCATACGAACACAATCTTCAGTCAGGCTGACAGCCAGAGTTACAGCCTCAGTGATTGTTTGTGGTTTGGCCGACGTCACCATGCCACGAAACTCTGGGGCCAGTCCCCAAATGTAGCGTTCAACACGCTTAAACTCAGGAGTCACCATGTAGGGAAGCACTCTAGACAGGTCGTGGAACCTTCGAGTATAACTGCTAATATCCGCACCTTCCATGGTCAAGTGCCAGAACTCCGTTTCCAGACTTTGGAGTTCAGCACGAGAGCAATACTTCTCTCTCATTCTTTCCTTCAGTTCCTCCCAGGTTAGGCCTTAAGCGGCATCATCACCCAAGGTTTGGGCCTGCAGGTTCCACCAAGTCAAAGCTTCATCGACGAACAATCCGGTAGCAAAAGTGATTTGCTGATCCGCGGTACACTTGCTCATGCGGAAAGTAGCTTCAGTCTTCTCCGTCCAGCGCACAAATGCTACTGCACCTCCTGTGCCGTCATAGTTCATCGGCTTGCAGTCGAGGAACTGCTTGAAAGTGCAGCCTGGAATTGATTCAACCAATTCACATGTGAGCAATCGAAGAAATAATGAAACAAAGACCGTTCATAAATTTCCTCATGCGTAGTACAGTGTCTCAAGGTTACCTTGAGCTGCATTGCCTCCAGACGAATCTCCATTCCCATTACGCCTAGCGTTGCTTGGTCCTCCACTGTCTTGGGTTCGGTTCGCCTCGTACTGGGAGATAGCAGCGGAGATCCTTTCCTCTAGCAGAGCGTTCAGCTCTTCAGCAGTTCTTGGTAGTGGGGGAGGTGGAGGTTGATCATCATTGCGAGCATTCACAGCTTTCCTGGGTGCCATGTTCTGACAGAACATAACACAACAGGGTTAGGCACTTGTTTGATATCGTCACACTAGACAGTAGTATCATATATATTCACAGGTATATATACCACATAAGTGACATCAAACAATTATTACTCTAGCAGAGTACTTAGTAGGCTTGCACTGAGGGAATCTATACGTGACAAGACTTGCTGTGATTTCTGTGCACTGAATTCCATAATTATGTATGCATCCATAATTACGTAACTCCTTGCACAGTCCGCACAGTTCGTTTCATCCTCGTATTTCTTCCTTCAGATGAGCCATCGCTATCAGATAAAGTCACGTATATTTGTGACCTTCTACTTCTAGTACATGCTAATTATCACACATAATTGCAAGTAATTTCTAGTCAACGACAAGTGCTACTCAAGTGCACTCTAAGTCTCGTAGTGTCTTTTTCTAGACTCATGTAAACAGTTTCAGGCAGTGGATGTCGCGGGACGTTTTATGCAATGAAAACTCTTTGAAAATTGTTTTCGTGAATGGATCCTAGAGATTGTAGACTAGACTCGAGAAGGAATCCTGGTTCACTACAATCGCAGCTCTGATACCAATCTGTCACACCCCTTTCTGCGGCGGAAGCACGAGGTGTGATCATGAAAGGTTCTCATTGCATACGAAAGGTAAACATGCTATATGCTCGTAGAAACATCAAATACCATAATTTGAAAACATACGTTAGCGTTTACATCGCTAAGTCGCATAAAGCATTGTCTTAAAAGTTTACAACTTTATTTAAAGATAAACATAAGCGACATCCACGAGCATAAGCAAGACCACGCGCACATCCATCCTAGTTACCTGAAATACATGTGAGTTTTTGGAAAAACGTCAACATAAAGTTGGTGTGAATTCATGCAGTTTTGTATTTCATGTTTGTATACTTTGTGTGAAAACATAGTTTGTGAGTAAATCAAGTTTTCATATATAAATCCAGTTTCATGTGTACACCACGTACACATGTATAATTCAATTTCTTCTTGAGTACCCCACGTACTCAAGTATAATTCTCATTTTCTTGAGTACCCCACGTACTTCAAGTATAATTCAATCTTTTCTTGAGTACCCCACGTACTCAAGTATTCATCAATTTTTAGTATGGTATGAATTTCATGTAATTAAAATATTCCTGTAAATATCAGGATTGTTAATGGGTTGCAAAGCCATTAACATGTGACACGACATAGGAAGTCACCAAACCTAAGGCATTTAATTGGTATATTCTGAGACACAAAAGCACTACTCGATTCTCGCCCTCACCGAGAGTGTGGCTGCCAGGCACCCGTTAGATCTAACCTTTTGTTCTGCGGTCTAAGTATGTACACGATTAATGGTGCTTCTGTACCCTATTCGTGACACTATTTCTCATAACGCATCCTACTTGGTTCTCGTTCTCACCAAGCGCGTTTCTTGTTATCATTTCTCATAGCGCCTCATACTTGGTTCTCGTTTTCACCAAGTGCGCTTCTCATATTCTTATATTTCGTCACACTTGGTTCTCGTTCTCACCAAGTGTACTTCTTGTATTTATATCATACCAATTATAAATTTTTGTACATTTGTACATGTATTTCACCCCCGAAGTTATAAAAACTGAAAACAGTTAAAGAGAAAAGGGGGAGCATGAACTCACAACTTTGCGTTCCTAGCGTCGTAAACTCCACCGGATTTGCTTAATTAACGTCGTAACCTATACGAGTTTTCTTAACGTTAGTCACTAGACTTGTGTCGCACAAGTACAGTCACTCTCTTTTGTATATATTCTTGTGTTAAAAATATTCTATATTTTTAACTACGTATCTTACTTATATTATTTTCTCAAAAATAAATATAAGTCTTTTGTGTTTTGCACTTTGCACCCGAATTATGTATCTTGTATGTTGTATGTGTATTTTTATGTTTATACTCCTCATGAGTATTTAGTGTATTTTTAAGTCTTAATACACTAGCACGTATAACACATACTATACACACTTAGCACAAAGTTGGTGATAAAATAATATATATTTTTCTCTCAAAAATATACATATTTATATCCATTTTCATTCTTGAAGAAATCCTCATTTCTTATCACCAAAAATTAGGGAAACCTTGGTAATACTTTTAAATACATTTTTAGGGAATAAGTTTCTCAAAAACTTATATTTTCTAAGTGTCAAAATTTATAAAAATTTTGACAGAGTTTCCCCTAAAAATGGAGGTTTCCCATGTTTTCAAAACATGTGTTTATTTTCTTTTAAATCGTCAACAATCATTAACAACAATTTTCAACAATAATCACTAATTTCTCTATTTCATGAACTTGAATATTTACAAAAATGTGTAGTAACTTACTAGCATATTTAGTAAGTCTTGTTATCCTTAAAAATAAGTTTAGTTTCTTAAAAACTTTATTTTTAAAGATTATGAAGTTTCACAACTTCTAGTCAAGATTCACAAAAATATTTCTTTGTTGAATTTCCTTGTTACACAAGTGTTTACACACTTGTTTATTTACTAAAAATATATTTAGTTCATGTAAGATCCGGGTTTTAAACAAGACTAATATTTTTGCTTGGTTCTTCCGAAAAACCACTTGTAGATCTTTAGATCTACATGTTTAGAGTCTTATTTTTCAAGAAAATTACTTTTACTCAAGTTCATGCCTTATGAATGGATGGATCCATCATCTTTTAACTTTCTAACTTTTACATCCTACTAGTTCATGCTCTTTAACATGGACTAGTATGTCTAGATGATGATCCATCTTGCTTTTACTAACAACAACATCAAATAATCATAACTAGACAATTTTCACAAGATTTACACACATAGTTTCTTTTTATCCAACATTAACCACTTATGTCCAAGACTTTAATGTATGTTCTTTAGTGTTTCATGATTTTTAGCCATTAAATCATCTATTAACCATTATAAACAAGAACAAGATGATGTTTGAGAACACTTACTACTAGCACAAGGCTAGGGAAGTTCAAGAGGGTAAATGAAGTGGATAAAAGCAAATGGTGAAGGTCCTTCAAGATCCGTTGCTTGCAATCTTCCTAAATAGGCTCGAGACACCTTAGAATCACCTTGGAATGGATGGATGATGAACAAAAATGGTGGGTGGTTGGTGGTGGTGGTGAGCCGTAGCTAATAAGAAGAAGAAGGAGGGAGTTTGTGTGTGTTGAAGTGTTGGAAGGAATGAGGGTTATGACCTTTAGGTTAGTTCTTATAACCATCTTTCCATAATACCCAATGTATATTGTGTTACTAAAGTGCCAACACTACTCATTAAAATATAAGAAAGAAATCCCATGAGGGATTTTGGTCTCCCAACCGTCCAACATAGGGGGGGGGGGTTATTGGTTGCATTTCAACTAGATACTTAAGGTCTAGTTATGTTAAGTTAGGAGTTTATTTAGTGCATGATGTGTGTTGCATGTTATAACAGGTGTTAGGGTATTCGGGGACCCTAACTGGCTCAGAAAAATAAAAACAATGCTTCTAGCATTATTTTAGTGTTCCGGGTAATATCCGGTTGTTCGGTTAGACACTGATTCATTAAAGTGCTAAATTACACTTTTTAGTGTCTTTTAAGTACCTTTCTTGTACCCTTTCGATTCCCAACACTTGGGGAAATATTCTGGATAATAAAACGACATTTCTGCATAATATTTATATGTCTAAATGCTGATTTATTGCTGAATTATATAAATTCTGCACTTAAAGTGCGTTTCGGGTGCTTTTTAGTGCTTATTTTTGCTTTCGTATTGCATATATATTAACCCTTGTATGTACTCTTGGGTTTTAATGCATTCTTGTTGTCGGACCTACACCTAGGCTCCAATTTTATTGTCTGACTGCTTTCTGCAGTTTTGTTGACACAGTGTGTCTTACCGGTGAGTTTACTATTATTTCTGACGCAACGCTCTCGTTTATGCATAAAGCAATATTTTGTAGTATACAACGTGCATGAATTCACTTGTTTAGTATGTAATCAGATATTGCTGACAATTAAGCACATAATTGCAGTCATTAAGCAATAATTAATGTGTACGGAAATTACCGGTTTGGGCCAGTTGTCACAAGTTTACTGTCTATACAGATCATAAGAGTTTAAGATACATATTTGGGCAAAAAGAATTGAACATGAGGCAAAGGAGATGGATGGAAATCTTAAGTGACTACGACTGTGATATTCAATATCACGAAGGAAAAGCAAACGTAGTTGCTGATGCTTTAAGTCGTAAGTATCACGAGAAGCAAAAACGAGTTCGTGCTCTTAGATTAAGTCTACAATTAGACTTAATGGAACAACTGAAGAACATTCAAGAAACAGCAATCAAGGATGATGCTAAAGGAATGAAAGGACGAATAAAGGAATTAGAGCAAGGAAGTGATGGAATTTGGAGATTCCACAAAAGAAGAATTTGGATACCTAAGCAAAGAGAATTAAGAAATAAGATTTTAGAAGAAGCTCATAAATCTAGGTATACCATGCATCCTGGTAACAATAAGATGTACCAAGATTTAAGAAATAACTTCTGGTGGATAGGAATGAAAAAGGACATAGCTAGATATGTTTCTAAGTGTCTTACTTTTTCACAAGTTAAGGCAGAACACCAGAAACCTTCAGGACTACTTCAACAATTAGAAATGCCTGTATGGAAATGGGAGCTCATAACCATGGATTTTGTTACTAAGTTACCCAAAACCAGAAAAGGTAATGATGTGATTTGGGTAATTGTGGATCGATTAACCAAATCAGCTCATTTTCTACCCATGAAAGAAACCTTTGCATGGAAAGGTTAGCTAAATTGTACGTAGACGAGGTAGTATCCTTACATGGAGTCCCACTCTCCATTATATCAGATAGGGATAGTCGTTTCACTTCACATTTTTGGACAAGCTTCCAAGAAGCCATGGGGACACGATTAAATTTAAGTACAGCTTATCATCCCCAAACAGATGGACAAAGTGAAAGGACAATCCAAACCCTAGAGGACATGCTTAGGGCATGTGTGATAGATTTTGGTAGAAATTGGGATGACCACCTACCCTTAATTGAATTCTCCTATAACAATAGTTATCATGCAAGCATCGAAGCTGCCCCGTTCGAAACACTATATGGACGGAAGTGTAGAACTCCAGTTTGTTGGGCAGAAATAGGAGAAAGTCAATTATCAGGTCCTGAAATCGTGCAAGAGACCACCGACAAGATCACTCAAATCAAGGAAAGACTGAAAACAGCTCGAGATCGCCAGAAGAGCTATGCTGATAATCGACGCAAGCCACTGGAATTTCAAGTCGGAGATAAGGTACTCTTGAAAGTTTCTCCTTGGAAAGGAATAGTTCGATTCGGGAAGAAGGGAAAGCTAAGTCCAAGGTACGTAGGACCATTCTCAATAATCCAACGCATAGGACCAGTTGCCTATCGCTTACAATTACCAGAAGAATTAGCCGGGGTACATGACGTATTTCATGTATCCAACCTCAAGAAATGTTTATCTGACGAATCCCTGGTAGTACCTCTTTAAGACATAAAGGTAAATGAAAAGTTGAAGTTCATGGAGAAACCGCTTCAAATAGAAGACAAAAAGGTCAAGTTTCTCAAACACAAAAGACTAGTACTAGTCAAGGTCAAATGGGATTCGAAAAGAGGACCCGAATACACCTGGGAGCTGGAATCGGAGATGAAGCGAAAGTATCTTCACTTATTTCAGTAAATCTCGAGGACGAGATTCTAAATAAGGTGGGGAGGATGTAAGGACCTTCAAAAATGTCCCAAAACGACCCATAAGTGAAAACCCGGTCCCCTGAAACCCTACTGTGCATGAAAAACCAAGAAAACAAGATTTTTGAGTTTCACGTGGGCCGTGTAAGAGTAAGCCTAGGCTTACGCGGGCCACGACAGATCATAAAATCTCTGGATCAGCTTGCCAGGCCACGTGTCACACACGTGGCAGACCTAGGTGTGACACGCTAGCCCTAGTCTACGTCTAAGTGGCCCTCGCGGGCCGCGTAAACCCCATTTTTCAGCTATAAATTGATCCGATCATGAGCAGTTCACTGGTGTCGGAAACTTTTCTCAAAAACGAAGTTCTACTGCTCAAAATTATAATTTCCATTAGGGAGGCGCTGCTATGATATAGGGTATTAACTCGATCGCTGCTACGATTCTATGTCCGATCGATTGAAATCAATCCAATGGATGTTTAAGTGCTGCCCACATTAGGGCTATACTTTGTTATTCGTCGTGAATTCGATGGATGTTTAAGTATTGCACTTTGTCATTCGTTGTGAGGATTTTAATCTCGTGAGTTATCGTAAATGCTGTATTAGTTACTGACCTAGGTCGTGTGCATTGTTATTTAAATTAGGTTACAAGGCTAATCAGTAGGCTAAACTCTGCCCTTTTAAATCTACAATGTGAGTCATTCTCTTTTTATCAAATTGCTTTACAAAACCCTAAATTATTTCAAGGTTATAATTACAGGGATTAAGTCTTTGTAATCTTCAATTACTGCCGGTATGTGGGGTTTTGTATACATTACTTGTTTCCCGTCACCATTGGACAACGAGTTAGCCAATGGGTGATCTGACCATAGTCACAGATACTGTCTAGTGACTAATACCGATTTGGGGTAATTGGTTGATAAAAACAATGTAATCACCCTTAATACTGTATATTATAACAATGTGTCATTTTGTGCAACTTGAATGACTCGCCAGTATTTCCCTGCTGATAAAACCTTTTTAAAACATGTTTCAGGTGATCTACTATGATCCAGGAAAAAGTGCAGTGTAGCACTACAAGCTTGAAGTAGTGGCTTAATAAAAATAAGGAAACATGTTTTTGTAAAATAGGGGTTTTCTAGTGAAATTCCCATATTGTAAATAACCGGATTTGTCCCTAATTATGAAATAAAATAATCGGGCATTTTCAAGTTTTAAACGATCCTGTTAATAATTCCGCTGCCAAATTAAATAAATACCACGGGGTTTCTGTCCCGCGGATCCTGGACTGGGTCAAACCGGGCCGGGGGCCGTGACACAACATAAGCTGATCCGCACGAACAGATCGTGGAACTAGGGTTTCATGATCATTCAAGTTGATCCGCGCATAAAGGTCCGTCCGCACCTATCATGTTGATCCACGCACAAGGCTGATCTGCAATTATATGCACCCATCCGTAGATATGTATATGCGGACCTACAACTAGTAAATAGGGTCTTAGGTCTTGTTCATTTGTAACTTTGGATGTTAGAGTGGAGAAACTCTATCCAACTATTTTTGTGGTTTTGTAATGCTTATCAATCAATAGAAAACAACTTATAATTACTTGTTCTTGTTCAGTCCACTCTCGTACTTGGATTCCGCACAAGATACGAGACTTACGCAATCAACGGTGTATCGGAATCGATCCTAACACGCACGTTCAAGTGATATCAGAGCGGGAGATTGATTGCAAGGACTGAAGATAAAAGAAACAAGAAGATTCATCCAAATCAGAGCTGATTTCATCACATTCTACTCATTCTTCTTCTACTCGTTCTTTTTCAACTTTAAAACACAAATTCAAGACGATTTCAAGGTTAAAAACTTTAACACCACTAAAAATATTAAATTATAAATATGTATTGAAAATAAAATAATGAGATTTTAAATTAGGAATAATAAACCTAATTAAAATCTTGTTATAAAAGATGGAAATCAAAGAATTCTAACCATTTTATAAACTTAGAAACTAGAGGTACCAATTGTGCCAAATTGGAAATATGTTTTAAAATACAGGATAAATATCAAAACACACACTTTGTGTGTGATTCTATTCGATCAAAAACCCCAGGAACGAATTCTAGTTCTCAAAACCCTAACTCGTTCAATTCTATTTCTTACATTCACTTTAATTACTTTCATGTCAGTTACTTTGAGTAGATTCTCGGTGGTGCACTCAACACACGTGATCCAAGAATTTGAGTAGTTTGGCCTTTAACAAACTACCTTAACACAATTCCAGTTCGGTTTATTTCGTCGACCCTTCGTTTATGACGTATGACATTCGTGTCCATTCGGGCACACTTGATTTGTGAAGTGTTAGCTACTTAAATTATTGCCTTCTACAAGTCACTCAAATTCAAATGTGACGAGCTCACCTAAACTATATTTGTGCAACCCCCCCCCCCCCCCCTCCGTGGCCATACATGAATAAAATTCATCCGTCAGTGACATACCGATGTATGACACATTGGTGTTCCAACCCTTGTGAGTGTTGCATGTGCTAAACGTAACTTGTTACAAGATTATTTATCATCGATCTCCCATTAACTCAACTTATATTTCTACTTAAGACCAAATACAACTGTCATGTATCAATGTTTTTCTTGATAGCCTAATGTAAACTCCATACGAAATCCTTATGCAAGAATTCACTTCGTTACATCATGACCTATTCAAGCCATAGTGGCTTCACCCACTAAATTCTGAACATTGGTGTCACCTCCATGACAATAGCTATACCTGGGTACTAGGCGGTGTAATATTCCATCTCATTCGTGAAAGGAAACCGGACCACCAAACTTTAATACCATGATACCAATTTGAAATTGCGTCATCTCTTTACTTTGGTGTATACCTACAATGTAAGAGACTCTTATAGTTCTTATTAGCCTCACTTATGTGCACCTACTCTGCTGGAATCGATTTGGTTGTTACGATAATTGACTATTCTATACCTATATATAATTCGTTGTAACTTTTTCGGATGAACACTTGAATCATCGCAACCATGTAGTCTGATCTTACCTCATCTCATTGTACCGTCATATACTTTGACGCTCTCCTTAGCAATGAACTTTCAATCATGGTCCTAAAAATATCACAATTTAAATTTTCAGGACGAAAATTATTTCAACAAGGGGATGATGTGACACCCGACATTTCCAGGTTAACACCGTTAACACAAACAACGTTATCTCAAACACTCATTCATGCATAACACTTGATTTAGGTAAATTAAGTGTGTAGGTAATTTCATAACACTCACGTAACGGTAATTCGGAGAATTACGGAATCACACATCACACATGGGTTTGTACCTGAACATCGATAAACAATTGGAACAGTATTCCGGAACAAACAAATAAATATAAATTAGGTAAATTTATATGCTATGTGACGTTACATGTTATGTAACTTATAGTGCATTTTGTTAACTTACGTGAAACCGTGTATAATTACGTGTAACAACCAATTATTGCATAACCTATAATTGGTGTATTACTGTATACCTTAGCCTAAATTTCGAGATCAAAATTTCTATAACATGGGTAGAATGTGACAACTAGTAATTTCGAGGTTAGAACCGTTCACTTCGCTCGATCTTTTTTAATCATTTTCCGTATACGTTTTATTATACATTGGACCAACCACATTTATTTATTTTTTTAAGCAGAATTTATATTAAAACGAAGTTAAAAATGACCACGTGTATAATCGGAACTTGTGGTAAAACACACCCAAATCGCGACCCACGATTCAAGCCACTTGAATACCCAAACCCAACCCGACACACTTGCGGCCCTCTTCAGTTGCGGCCCGCACCGTTCTAAATTCAGCCCTTGTGGTGAGCCACGTTAAGCCCAAATTAACGAAAACAAACCTAAGCCTAAGCTGTCCCCTTTGAGTTTACGGCCCAACCCCAAGGCAAAAGCCCAACCACGCTCATATGTTGTTACGCATGCATGTTGTGTGCGGGATTCAGAAATCAAACAAGGAGAAAAACCCTAATTCCCACCTCTCATCTCCCTCATGGCATTGGCAGCAGGACACCCCCTCCCTGTCGTGATTCTTCTTCTTTCGGTGCTCTCTCTCGCCCTAGCTCTCTCCCTTGCATCTCCCTTTCACGGTCAGTGTGTTTATGCTACTTTGATTTGGAGTTTTTACATAACCATGGCTGCGTTTTTCTGGTTGGTTTGATACTTGTGATGATATGATGACTTTGGGTAGTACTAGCGACTAGAACTCATGCTTGATTGATGTTGTGATCATATTTCCGTTCGTGTTTTATTAGGGTTTTGATATTCGTGTGATGTTGGGTAAAGTTTTATTAGTTCTTGATGTTCAGTGATGAATGATCTGAGTTTGATGATCACCTAATGTTAGGGAAGTATAAGTGTTGTTTTTATTCGCTAAAAAGGCTAACGGAACCGTTATAACTCGAGTTAGAACGTTAACGACTGAAAAAAGGAAGTTGTCTAACAGTTACAGACGACTTTAATCGGCTGTAACTGGCTCATAACTTAACGAAAACTGGATTTTCTTGAGTTCAAAGTGTATTTTAAAAATACGCTTCAAATGGCGAGGTAATCACAATTTTTGGATGTCGTTTCATATTTTAAATAAAATATTTTGTTTCAGTGATCAAAGCTACATTTTTCTGCAGATTTTGTGTGTTGTATTATATGTTATATCTCGGTGAATACTTGGAGTTTGATCATGAAATTTGTACAGTAAATAGTCTTAGGTGTCGGTATGAATCTCTAAGTCGAATCGGGTCAATCGGGTAATTGAGAATTTTTAAATAATTTTTTCCGTAAACTGTAGTCAGAAAGCGACGAATCTGGACACTGCATAGTAAAATATTTTATAATTTTTTTGATAAAGAGTTAAACCTTAAAAGTTTAACACAAGGATAAACCCACTGAGGGGTACGTCCCGTAAAAAGATCATAATTTTTACAACATCATAAAATATTATGTCACAACTTGTTTATGTGCTATGTGTGCTAGATGAGTGTAGAATTTATGAACTTTGCATAAACACACTAATAACCCTATGGGTGTTATAATAGGTCGTGGTTGACCACATCAACTTATAACACATTTAAGGTTTACCGAGCAAAACTAAGGTGAGTACGCAACTCTTTACTAAAAGCATGCGTCCCTACTTTGGAATAACACACTTATTTCCCTGGTTTGGGAAATACATATGGTACCCCTGGTTTGGGGCTACACGCGCGTTCCTGGATTGAAACCACTGAAACATACTATCCACTGGAGGTGGAGTAGTACACTTGGACTAAGTGAAAACTCTATCATGAAAGTCCCTACACATAATACCAATTAGCTTGCCGGGTTGGCAGACGGGGTATTAGTGGATAGCGCTATTAGGTTTGACAAACCTCACACCATGCTGGGAGCCAAATGTTAACTATGTATCCTACTTATATTATTTTCTCAAAAATAAATATAAGTATCTTGTATTTTCTTAACGTTAGTCACTAGACTTGTATCGCACAAGTACAGTCACTATCTTTTGTATATGTTTTCTTGTGTTAAAAATAATTTATATTTTTTAACTATGTATCCTACTTATATTATTTTCTCAAAAATAAATATAAGTATCTTGTATTTTGCACCCGAATTATGTATTTTGTCCAAGTAATATATTTTCATAAATATATCTTCTTGTATGTGTCTAAGCATGTTGTATGTGTATTTTTGTATTCTTACTCTTATGAATATTTAGTGTATTTTCAAGTCCTAATACACTATTCATGTATAATACATACTACATACACTTAGCACAAAATTTAGTGATCAATAAATACATATATTTTTCCTCAAAAATATACATACTTAATATCAATTTTAATCTTGAAGAAATCATCATTTCTTAACACAAAAATTAGGGAAACCTTGGTAAATATTTTTAGATACATTTTCAGGGAATAAGTTTCTCAAAAACTTATATTTTTCTAAGTGTCAAAATTTATAGAAATTTTGACATGGTTTCCCCTAAAAATGGAGGTTTCACATGTTTTCAAAAAATGTGTTTATTTTCTTTTAAAACATCATCAACAATCAACAACTCATTTCTCATCTAACAAGTGTTAAAATCAAGTAAGTTACATGACAACATGAACTTGTTCTTTCCCAAAACTTGTAGTAACTTGGCAATGTCTCTAGTATACTTAGTTACTCTTTAAAGTGTGTTTATTTCATCAAAAATCCTACTCTTGGAAGATTCGAGTGTTTACAACTTGTAAACATATTTTACAAAAATGTTTCTTTTAGAAAAACCACTCAAGAATCTTAGATTCACAAGATTACTAGCTTGCTTTGTTTAATATTTTTCCAAGAAATCATCCATTCGTCAAGTTCATGTCTTAACAAGAAGATGATCATCTTGGTGTAAACACATAATCATATCTTAATCTTGCTAGATCATGTGTTTAATCACAATCTAGCAAGCTTCATATGAAGATTAACATCATCATCTCTAGTAAACAACTATCAAATATCATTCATGCATCAAACAATGTCATTTCAATACTATTTCATCATATTACAAGCTTTATGTTCATGTTTCATGTGTATGTCTTTTAGTGTTCTTATGATAATCAACTTGTTATATCTTTTAACCACTAAAAATATGAAGTAACAAGGGTGTTCAAGAATCTTACTACTAGCTTAAAGCTAGGGAAGAACAATGATGAAGATTGAGTGGTTAAAAGCAAATGAAGAAGGTCCTTCAAGATCCACTTGCACCGAGCTTCCTTAATTACCTCCTTGCACCTTAATACAAGCTTGGAATGGATGATTGAATGTTGAATGTGGGTGGTATGTGGGTAGGGGGTTTCGGCCGAGAACAATGGAAGAGGGAGGAGGAAAGTTTGTTGGTGAAGATGAAGTGAAAGTCTTGTGCACTTATAACCATCCAAAGCCTTTAACCAAGGGATCTTGTGTCTTGAAAGTACATTACATATCTTTCTCAATCTCATCAAGTCCAAGTAAAGATTTATGGGAGATTATGGGAAGATTTGTTAAGTCTTTGGTGTGGGGTCCCATGCTTGGTCCGAAATCAGCCAAAAGGGGGGGGGGGGGGGGGGTTAGTGTAAATTTCATTCTCTAATTCCATAAGTAAGTAAGCTTTCAAGTGTAAGGTTTAAGGTACTAGTGTGTTATTATGTTATAAGGGGTGTTATGGTGTTCGGGGACCATAACTAGCTCAGAAACATTAAAACAATGCTTCTAATAATATTTTGGTGTTCCGGGTAATGTCTGGTTGTTCGGTTAGATACCGGTTCGTTAAAGTGCTATATTGCACCGTTTAGTGTCTTTTAAGTATTCTTTTGAGACACTTTCAATTCCTAACACTCAGGGAAGTATTCTGGATCAATTTGCCATATTTTTGCATGCTACAATCTTGTCATATTGCTGAATTTTGTTGAATTATATAAAATTCAGTTTTAAAGTGTATTTCGGGTGCTTTTTAGTGCGTATTTTAGCTTCTGGAAAGTCTATATATAAACCCTTGTACGTACTCTTGGGTTTTAATGTATTCTTGTTGTTGGACCTACACCTAGGCTCCAATTCTATTGTCTAACTGCTTTCTGCAGAATCGTTGACACAATGTATCTTACCGGTGAGTTTACTAGTATTTCTGACGCAACGCTGTTCATTAATGCATAAAGTAATTCTTGTAGTATATAACATGCATGAATTTACTTGTATAGTAATCAGAAATTTATTTGTCTGGTAAACTAGATCATACACAGTCATTAAAGCACATATTACTGTTTATTTAGTGTACGGAATGTACGGAAAAGTGATAGTTGTCACAGTCTCCCCCCGTTAAAAGAATTTCGTCCCGAAATTCAAGCGATGCCATCGGTCGTAGGGGAGTTGTGAATCAACGCGATCACTTATATTCGAAATTTGTCTTCATGCTCTCATGTCTGTATTCTATCATACTCAAGTAAACCAATTATATCTTTTCTGTGTCTTGTGGACTCTTGGTCCGAAACCTTAACATATTTTATAGTGATCTTGTCGTTTGTCATTGACGTGAATCTTATTTATGGGAACGACGACTGTTCCTTGAGTCAGACTCCTCTAGACACACGGAATGTGTCGCGATCACTACTGATCTTTTTCTGGAAGTTTCATCAGGTGAACAATGGTTCCGATCCCTACATCGGGGTCCAACCCTTACGTTTTCCAAATCGCATCACGCCTTCTCTAGGCGAGGCTCCCATTAAAGCCATACTTCTTATTTCAAATCCTTACGATTTTCTGCCGCTCATCGGCGAAAGCTTTCTGTATTCCGCGGGCTGTCTCGATATATCCGAACGATCTTGCCTCTAGTTTTTCCTGGACCAACTCGGGCCAGTAGATTTTTTATCTCCGGTCTCCATTCAACATGACGGGGATTAACTTATTATGTTCCATTTAAAGCTTCACACAGAGCGGTTTAAATGGTGGTGTGATAAGTACTGTTGTAGGAAAACTTCACTAAGGGTAAGTGAGTGTTCCGACTTTTCATCAAAGTTTCTCACACAAGCACGTATCATGTCCATACAGTCTGCATCGCTTAGCAGCTCAGTTCATATTCAAGTTCTTACGATCATCGGTGTGCTGCAACCCTTGTGATCAGTAAAGATCGCGCAGCGTTTTCTTTCTGGTAGTGATGTTAAATTTGCGGCACGCAATTACTGTATCTTGATCATGGTTTATTCTTATGATTCCTCAATCAATGTGCCGCGTATGCAATGTTGTGGTCTTGTCGCATCGACGTGCAATCGAGACTTCGTCGAGAAACGTCGCATAATTGCAACTCTAGCTCCTTAGCTCTTGGTTGTAGGGGTGGCATGAATTTCGTTCTTATCCACCATGTATTTTAAAGTTCTCACTTCACGAATTCGAAATCCGTTTTTCGTCATCAAAGCACATAACTGTTCTTCTCTAAGAGTTGCAAGGTAAATTGCAGCTGTTGTTCATGACCTTCCTTGGTCGTTGGCCATATAAGAATGTAGTCAATAAGTATAATCATGATTTATCCAGGTATGGCTCACACGTTCGGTTCATGAGGTCCATGAATATTGTTGATGCATGTGTTAAGCCAAAAGGTACGACAAGGAACTCGTAATGCTCAAAGCGAGTCCTAATGGTCGTTTTAGGGATAATTCCTTCTTGTATTTTCGGTTGAGGACATCCTGTCCTCACGTCAATCTTTGAGTAGTAACTAGAACCTTGCAATTGGTCAGTTCATGTCATCAATCTTGGGCAAAGGATACCAATCCTTGATATCCAATTTTTTGGAATTTATGCAAAATGGGGACTATTAACTTCTTCCTCTTGTCATTAACTAAGGATGTCATGTCCTTAATTCCTTCTGTCTAGTAGCTCTCGCGGTTATATCGGAAGCTCATGCTTCGCGGACAAAACTATTTGGTAGGGCGTCATCTCGTCACTGGTGCCGCTTCTGGTATGAGGTTCATCTTAAACTTCTCTTGTCGTTGTGGGGGGGGGGGGTATTCCTGGCAAGTCTTCGGGAAAGGATTCTGGAAATTCCTCCACTACGGGGTTGTCTTTTGGCCCCAGCTCCTAGGTCTCCTTATCAGCATCATGAGCTAGGAAGGCTATGCAGTCTTCTCGGAGATGCTTCAGTGTTGCTTTGATCAATGAGAGGCATCGCAGATCTGCTTCCTCATGGGGTCTAGCACCCTTGCACCTATTGCAGGAGGGTTGTGTACCATAAGTGTTTCATCATTCGCAAGAGGGATGCAACTGATTTTCCTTATATCGAACGACTTCTATGCTTGAACGTCCAATCCATGCTGACTATCAAAACTTCCCAATTCAATGGTAACAGGAGGTTCCGGCCTTCTGAGTCCCAAAATACAATCCTTACTTGCTTCGTCTGCTTAAACTAGCCTTCTATATGCCCATTTCTAAAGAATACGGACGTCTATTCTACTTGAAACTAGGCCAGGCAGTTTCTTAAGTTCTAAGCATACAAAGTTAAGGTTGGTGCCAGTATTAGTAAAAAATGGATGCATAAGATTGGTTAATAGGGAACATACCCTTAACCATATCTGGATCCTGGCGTGCTTCACGAGCTATGGTCGTGAAAACCCTTCCTTGCTTGTTTCTTCCTAGGGCAATCTTTCCTAAGCGCCCTATTTCACCACATCTGCAGCAACCTGGTACTCCATTATCTCTTCCATCTGGATCTTTCGCCCAACAGGCGTCCTTGTTGTGCCCTTCTTTTCCACACATTTCGCACTTAGGCCTCAGACGTCGACCTTCATGGTGGAAAGTGCATTCCTCGCACCTCGGCTTAGTCCCCGAGTAAATCTTACCTCCAGCCTTATTAGTGGCTCCATCAGATTTCCTGCCACACGGCGAGTTCACTTCCTTTCTTTTGTTTGCCTTAGAGCTTCCATAGCTGGCTTGGGTGCTTGACTTTAGGTTTGAAGGCTTCCTCTTCTTGTTGCCTGATGATTCCACATGAGTCTCTTTTCTTGTTATCCTCAGATTCTAAAAATTTTCCCATGCGTAGAGCTTCCTCAGTAGGAGTGACACTCAAGTCTATAGCCTCTGCGATGGTTGGGGCTTTGAGGTGGGTTAGACAATATTCCGTAATTCTCTATGAGGTGCATAGTACCATAAGCCAACATGTAATCACCCAATATTACATGCATATATAATTAATAATGTATGAGCGAGGAAACAATTACTGAGCCTTCACATAGGCTTGGCAACTTGGCTTATTGTTTGTAATGGGAAAAATGAACTCGAGGCTACATCGCCTTGGTCATTCAAGTTTTAGTTATTTCCTGCTACATCGGTTTTCTTAGGTCTTTAGCTTTACCGATGTGTATATTTTCCCAGAGATGGGGTTGTTCATGTAGGGGTGATAGAATGCGTAATGTCACTGAATCTTTCCGAATGTTATCCATCTTCACTCGCTTATATATCGGTTCTCAAACGTCTCGTACACCGGTAGACACAAAGTAGGCAAGACATATTTCCTACTTTATAAAGTGCTAAAGCACTGGTCTATGTATTGTTCTACCATATGAAGGTGTGTGTGACAACTGGCACCAAACCGGTAATTTCCGTACACTTTAATTATTGCTTAATGACTGCAATTATGTGCTTAATTGTCAGCAATGCCTGATTACATACTAAACAAGTGAATTCATGCACGTTGTATACTACAAAATATTTCTTTATGCATAAACGAGAGCGTTGCGTCAGAAATAATAGTAAACTCACCGGTAAGACACACTGTGTCAACAGAACTGCAGAAAGCAGTCAGACATTAGAATTGAGGCCTAGGTGTAGGTCTGACGACAAAAGTGCATTAAAACCCAAGAGTACATACAAGGGTTTAATATATATGCAATACGAAAGCGAAAACAAGCACTAAAAAGCACCCGAAACGCACTTTAAGTGCAGAATTTATATAATTCAGCAATAAATCAGCATTTAAACATACGAATATTATGCAGAAATGTCGTTTTATCATCCAGAATATTTCCCTAAGTGTTGGGAATTGAAAGAGTACAAGAAAGGTACTCAAAAGACACTAAAAAGTGTAATTTAGCACTTTAACGAATCGGTATGTAACCGAACAACCGGATATTACCCGGAACACCAAAATAATGCTAGAAGCATTGTTTTTATTTTCCTAAGCTAGTTAGGGTCCCCGAACACCCTAACACACTATACATTAAATAACACACACTAGTAACTAACTAAATACTTGGATTTGGGTTATAAACTAACTACATGGTTCATATTTACATTTAGACCCCCTCCCCATATCCTAAACAAATCGGCCCACATGCCTAATTCAAGATTTTATTGGATTTTTTATGTGATTGTGTCTTGTACTTGGGAAGACATAAGATCTAATGGGTAAACACATGTTGGAAGAACATTATATAAAGACCATAAGTCTTACACACCCTTGTCACTTTACTATTCAAGCAACAAGAACTCCTCTTCTTCTCTCCCTTGGCTACGGCCTCAACCACACACCCACACACTTTCATTTTCGATCCATACACATCCATTCTAAGGTGATACTAAGGTGTAAGAAGGTCGCTAACGAGGCTCGGTGCTCACGGAACTTGAAGGACCTTCACCATTTGCTTTTATCCATCTCTTTTGCCCTCTTGAACTTCCCTAGCCTTGAGCTAGTAGTAAGTGTTCTAAAAACATCCTCTTGTTCTTGTTTATGATGGTTAATAGACGATTTAATGGTTAAAAATCAAACACACACAAGAACATAACACAAAGTCTACTAAAATGATAACTAAGTTGGATAAAAGCTATGATGTGGTGTAAAACTTGTAAGACTTGTTTTGTGGTGATTATTTAGTGCCGATCTATGTTGTGGTAGCTCGGATCATCGTCTAACCCGGATTGGTCATGATCATGGATCATGACATAGTGTTGTTTAAGAATAAAAAGGGTTAAATGATGAAACTCTACCACACACTAATCATGAACTTGTGTAAAAACGATTTTACTTACGAAATATTGTTCAAAATTAGTAGATCTACTGATCTACAAGTGGTATTTTTGAATAACCAAGTGTTTGATGAAATCATGTTTAAAAAGCCGGATCTTTCTCGAAATAGAGACATTTTTGAGAACCAAAAAGTGTGTAGACACTTGTGTAACGAAAGGATTTAACAAAGAAATACTCTCGTAAGTACCGACTAGAAGTTGTAAAACTTCATATTCTTTAAAAATAAAGTTTTCGAGATAATGATTTTATTTTAAGGATAACAAGACTTACTAAATATGCTAGTAAGTTACTACACATTTTTGTAAATATTCAAGTTCATGAAATGGAGAAATTAGTGATTGTTGTTGATGAATATTGTTGGTAATTGTGGTTGATGATTGATGATGATTTAAAATAAAATAAACACACGTTTTGAAAACGTGGGAAACCTCCATTTTTAGGGGAAACTCTGTCAAAATTTTTATAAATTTTGACACTTAGAAAAATATAAGTTTTTGAGAAACTTATCCCCTAAAAATATACCTCAAAACATTACCAAGGTTTCCCTAATTTTTGATGATAAGAAATGGTGATTTCTTCAAAAATAAAAAAATGGATATTATGTATATATATTTTGAGAGAAAAATATATATTATGTTATCACCAACTTTTGTGCTAAGTGTATCAAGTATGTGTTATACGTGCTAGTGTATTAAGACTTAAAAATACACTAAATACTCATGAGGAGTATAAACATAAAAATACACATACAACATACAAGATACATAATTCGGGTGCAAAGAGCAAAACACAAAAGACTTATATTTATTTTTGAGAAAATAATATAAGTAAGATACGTAGTTAAAAATACAGAATATTTTTAACACAAGAAAATATACACAAAAGAGAGTGACTGTACTTGTGCGACGCAAGTCTAGTGACTAACGTTAAGAAAACGCGTATAGGTTACGACGTTCATTAAGCAAATCCGGTGAAGTTTACGACGCTAGGAACGCAAAGTTGTGAGTTCATGCTCCCCCTTTTCTCTTTAACTGTTTTCAGTTTTTATAACTACGGGGGTGAAATACATGTACAAATGTACAAAATTTATAATTGGTATGATATAAATACAAGAAGTACACTTGGTGAGAACGAGAACCAAGTGTGACGAAATATAAGAATATGAGAAGCGCACTTGGTGAGAACGAGAACCAAGTATGAGGCGCTATGAGAAATGATAACAACAAACGCGCTTGGTGAGAACGAGAACCAAGTAGGATGCGTTATGAGAAATAGTGTCACGAATAGGGTACAGAAGCACCATTAATCGTGTACATACTTAGACCGTAGAACAAAAGGTTAGATCTAACGGGTGCCTGGCAGCCACACTCTCGGTGAGGGCGAGAATCGAGTAGTGCTTTTGTGTCTCAGAATATACCAATTAAATGCCTTAGGTTTGGTGACTTCCTATGTCGTGTCACATGTTAATGACTTTGCAACCCATTAACAATCCTGATATTTACAGGAATATTTTAATTACATGAAATTCATACCATACTAAAAATTGATGAATACTTGAGTACGTGGGGTACTCAAGAAAAGATTGAATTATACTTGAAGTACGTGGGGTACTCAAGAAAATGAGAATTATACTTGAGTACGTGGGGTACTCAAGAAGAAATTGAATTATACATGTGTACGTGGTGTACACATGAAACTGGATTTAAATATGAAAACTTGATTTACTCACAAACTATGTTTTCACACAAAGTATACAAACATGAAATACAAAACTGCATGAATTCACACCAACTTTATGTTGACGTTTTTCCAAAAACTCACATGTATTTCAGGTAACTAGGATGGATGTGCGCGTGGTCTTGCTTATGCTCGTGGATGTCGCTTGTGTTTAACTTTAAATAAAGTTGTAAACTTTTAAGACAATGTTTTATGCTGTCTAGCGATATAAACGCTAAACTTATGTTTTCAAATTATGGTATTTGATGTTATTTTACGAGCATGTAGCATGTTTACTCTTCGTATGCAATGAGAATCTTTCATGATCACACCTCGTGCTTCCGCCGTAGAAAGGGGTGTGACAGATTGGTATCAGAGCTGCGATTGTAGTGAACCAGGATTCCTTCTCGAGTCTAGTCTACAATCTCTAGGATCCATTCACGAAAACAATTTTCAAAGAGTTTTCATTGCATAAAACGTCCCGCGACATCCACTGCCTGAAACTGTCTACATGAGTCTAGAAAAGACACTATGAGACTTAGAGTGCACTTGAGTAGCACTTATCGTTGACTAGAAATTACTTGCAATTATGTGTGATAATTAGCATGTACTAGAAGTAGAGTGTCACAAGTATACGTGACTATATCTTCAAGCGATGGCCCATCTGAAGGAAGAAATACGAGGATGAAACGAACTATGTGGACTGTGCAAGGAGTTACGTAATTATAGATGCATACATAATTATGGAATTCAGTGCACAAAAATCACAGCAAGTCTTGTCACGTATAGATTCCCTCAGTGCAAGCCTACTAAGTACTCTGCTAGAGTAATAATTGTTTGATGTCATTTATGTGGTATATATATCCCTGTGAATATATATGATACTACTGTCTAGTGTGACGATATCAAGCAAATGCCTAACCCTGCTGTGTTATGTTCTGTCAGAACATGGCACCCAGGAAAGCTGTGAATACTCGCAATGATGATCAACCTCCTCCTCCCCCACTACCAAGAACTGCTGAAGAGCTGAACGCTCTACTGGAAGAAAGGATCTCCGCTGCTATCGCCCAGTACGAGGCGAACCGTACCCAGGACAGTGGAGGACCAAGCAACGCTAGGCGTAATGGGAATGGAGATTCGTCTGGAGGCAACGCAGCTCAAGGTAACCTTAGAACAATTTACTAAGCATGAAGGAATTTATGAACGGTCCTTGTTTCATTATTTCTTCGATTGCTCATAAGTGAATTGGTTGGGTTAATTCCAGGCTGCACTTTCAAGCAGTTCCTCGACTGCAAGCCGATGAACTATGACGGCACAGGAGGTGCAGTAGCATTTGTGCGCTGGACGGAGAAGACTGAAGCTACTTTCCGCATGAGAAAGTGTACCGCGGGTCAACAAGTCACCCTTGCTACTGGGTTGTTTGTCGATGAAGCTCTGACTTGGTGGAACCTGCAAGTCCAAACCTTGGGCGATGATGCCGCTTATGGCCTAACTTGGGACGAGCTAAAGGAAAGAATGAGAGAGAAGTACTGCTCTCGTGCGGAACTCCAAAGGCTGGAAACGGAGTTCTGGCACTTGACTATGGAAGGTGCTGACATCAATGGTTACACTCGAAGGTTCCACGATCTGTCAAGAGTGCTACCCTACATGGTGACTCCGGAATTTAAGCGGGTTGAACGCTACATTTGGGGACTGGCCCCAGAGTTTCGTGGCATGGTGACGTCGGCCAAACCACAAACAATCACCGAGGCTGTAACTATGGCTGTCAGCCTTACTGAAGATTGTGTTCGAATGAAGAAGCTATCACTGAACCCAACAGAAAATGCCGAGACGCATGCTGAGTCGTCTGGCGACAAGAAAAGGAAGCATGCAAACCTGAATCAGGCAATTCGTAACAACAAGAGTTCCAACAAGAAGCGTGACCCCAACCCGCCTCAGGAGGCGAAATCTCTGGCAGCCATGAACGACGCTCCAGCAAAGGGATACCTGGGCACCTTGCCCAAATGCCATCGGTGTAAACGCCATCACGAGGGAGCTTGTCGCATCTCAAAGTGTGACATGTGTGGAAAGTTGGGTCACCGCATTGAAGACTGTTGGAGTAAGAGGAACGGGAATGGAAATCGTAACGGGGCTGATGATAGGAACAATGGTGGAAATGGAAACGGTGCTGGTAGCAAGAATGGTAACGGGAAAGGGCAAGGATGCTTCAAGTGTGGAAGCAATGATCATTTCATGAAGAACTGCCCAGAGAGAAACAACGCTCCGGCTCGAGCATTTGTGATTGGAGCAAGAGACGCACGCGAGGACCCTAACGTGGTCACCGGTACGTTTCTCGTTAACAATCACTTTGCATCCATACTATTTGACACTGGCGCCGATTATAGCTTCATGTCTGTGGAATTTAAACGCATACTCGGAATAGAATCTAGTAGATTAGAAATTCCTTATTCCGTAGAACTAGCCAATGGTAAACTTGTTGAATCGAGTGAAGTTGTTAGAGGCTGCACACTGGAACTTGGCGAGCGAAATTTTAGCATCGACCTCGTACCTATTCAATTGGGTAGCTTCGATGTAGTAGTCGGAATGGACTGGTTGTCCAAGAACAAAGCTGAAGTCATTTTTCATGAGAAAATCATTCGCATCCCTCTGGCGAATGATGAAACTCTCATCGTACATGGAGAAAGACGAAACGCGCCTCTACGAATCATCAGTTGTATGAAGGCACAGAAGTGCTTAAGGAAAGGATGTGTCGCTTTCCTAGCACACGTTATAGACAAGAAGGCTGTGGAGCCAAAACTTGAAGACATTCCTGTAGCGAAGGAATTTCCTGATGTGTTCCCTGAAGATCTACCAGGACTACCTCCGCAACGACAAGTCGAATTCCACATAGACTTGGTTCCAGGAGCCGCTCCTGTAGCCAAGGCTCCCTATCGACTTGCACCATCCGAAATGCAAGAATTATCTACACAACTTCAGGAGTTGTTGGATAAAGGATTCATAAGGCCAAGCTTCTCACCCTGGGGAGCTCCAGTATTGTTCGTAAAGAAGAAGGATGGAACACTGCGGATGTGTATCGATTACAGGGAACTGAACAAGCTCACGATCAAGAATCGGTATCCGTTGCCGAGGAGTGATGACTTATTTGATCAACTGCAAGGATCAAGCTACTATTCCAAGATCGACCTTCGATCTGGATACCATCAGCTGAGAATCCAAGAAGAAAGCGTACCAAAGACTGCATTCAGAACGCGATATGGGCACTACGAATTTCTTGTGATGCCGTTTGGGCTGACGAATGCACCAGCGGTCTTTATGGATCTGATGAACCGCGTATGCAAACCATATCTCGATAAATTCGTGATTGTATTTATCGATGATATCCTGATTTACTTGCGAACGAAAGAAGAGCACGAGCAACATCTCAGGACCATCTTGGAATTACTGAAGAAAGAGAAGCTTTATGCAAAGTTCTCGAAGTGCGAATTCTGGATTCGCGAAGTACAATTTCTTGGTCACGTGGTGAATGAGAAGGGCATTCATGTAGACCCGCCCAAGATAGAAGCAATAAAGAATTAGGAAGTGTCACGACCCCCGACCCACCCTGGACGGAATCGGGTGCCGCGGACAGCCACGTGGTACCGGTGATTATTTTGAAAAATATTGCAGCGGAAATTTCATCAGGACCGTGAGTTAGGAAAAATATCAGAGTTTAGAAAACACCGGATTTTATTTATTTAAATAGATGGGATAAACCCATGTTTTACAATGGTAGCTTTAATAAAGATAAATTTTATTACATAAAACAATATTTCTTATTTTGATTTAATTAATAAAATAAGCCACTTCTTGATGCCTTTCAGAGCCGTATCCATCTCTACTGTAATTACCTGAAACATGTTTGAAAAAGGTTTTATCAGCGGGAAATACTGAGTGAGTTCATTCATTTTTACTAAAACGACGCATTTGTTATAATTTACAGTATTAAGAGCGATTACAATGTTTCTGATATCAAACCAACTACCCACGGTATTTGTCACTCGACCGAATCTGTGACTATGGTCATATCCCCCAATTGGCAGCCCCAATGGTGACGATTATCAAGTAATGTATACAAAACCCCACATACCGGCTGTAACTTGGTGATTAGAAAGACTTAATCCCCGTAATTATAACTTTGAAAATAACATGCTTTTGTAAATAAATTTGATAAAAAGAGAGAATGACTCACATATAATCATGCAGATTCATACGGCCAAAGTTTAGTCTATAGATAAGCCTTGATATATTGCAGATTTATATAGGCAGAGCTTGGCCTATTGATTTAGCCTTGTAACCTAGTGCACACGAACTAGGTAGGTAACTTAATACAGCAATTACGATAACTCACGAGATCAACCCTCACAACGAATGACAAAGTGCTATGCTTAAACATCCATCGAATTAACGATTAATGACAAAGCATCACCCTAATGTGGGCAGCACTTAAACATCCATTGAGTACATTGATCGATCGGACAATGAATCGTAATAGCGATCGAGTTAATACCCGGTATCGTAGCAAAATTCGAGCTAGTGTGTGTTTGGTAGTAATAAAAATATATTTGTAATTGTGTTAAGTATAGTACCCCTAATTCAACCTGACCCCGATGTTCCGAGACAGAACCCCAACGAACTTAGTCGGGCAGAGCCCTGACATGCGCTATGGGCTCAGATCAATCGAAAAGGGTAGCGGTGATCGGGAGTTAAAACACTTAAAACAGGGCATGGCTTTATTATTACTATTATTAAAGAAATGAAAGGGAAAAGAAAAAGGAATTCGACGAGAGAGAGTTCGAGAGACTAAGGATGGAAAGCTCAAAGTTCTCATATTTATAGGGAAACCATTTCTTGGAGAAGACATCCATCTGATGTCTATTTTACACGTATCAATTCAATTTAGTGTCCACATGTCTACTTAATATTTTTAATTAATATTACTATTTTATTATTTGGTTTTATGCTTATCTAATTCTCGACAGGTGTAAAGAATTCAATGGTAAAATTTATTTATTTTATTATTATTAAAATGAATGATATGGAATGTAAAAGGACACGTATGTCTATTACCTGAAGTGAATTTTCTTTTGATTAATTTTATTATTAGTAGGTATATCCTACTTTAGTTAAAATTTCGATTTATTATTATTTAATATATATATATATTATAATTAATTTAACTGTTTTACACTTTTGGCTCTTATAATTTCTAAAAATATGAAGTTTTTAGAAATAATAAATATGTCATTAGAATGAGAATATTTTTGTCTACATTTGGGTCTAAGTTTCATTCAAAATAGAGTAGGTTCAAAATACAAAATATTTTTATAATTTAATTATTATAGGGTTCCTAGGCCCGTCTAGGAACTTTATATTTCTAATAGTCAACTTACCCGTAGACTTCCCGTCTAATATTATAAACTTTTATATACTCTTATTTTATTTAGAAAGGTTACCCATATACAGGCCAATTTATTAATATAATATTTCAAACAACTATATAAAATAGTGTTTAAAACTATTTGGGTTGAATATTTATATTAAAATAAACTAGTTACTAATGGGTAATAAATTTAAATAATCCTATAATTATTATATGATAAAAATAGGGATGTTACATTCTCCCCACCTTGTTTTAAATCTCGTCCTCGAGATTTGGGTTACGATATTTTTTTATGTTATATTTTAGTCAATAAAAACAATATTAAAGTAGATAACATAGAATTAAAATATCAAATTTTGTGAATATGAGTTGTATCATAGGTAGAATTCAATGGTTCAATTGAATTAGTTCGATGGCAAATGAATGAGATGAAATGATATAACTTTCAAAGTGACTAGGTTCAAGCCAAAAGATATATGAGCAATAGATATTTAAAATGAATGTGAAAAAAAATTCTTTGTCAAAAGAAAGCTTACTTTGATTGGCAACTGAGGAAGACTTATAATTGACAGGTTCCAAATGAAATAAAAATATAAAAAATTTGATTTGTCAAATATTTATGATATGAGAAAATCAAAGTGTTGAGATGAGTGAATTGTAAAGATACACCAAAAGATAATAGAATTAGTGTATTATTGTTTAGAGTTCAAAGTTGTTTTAATTGTGAAACAATGTGATAGTACATTATTAGTGACCATATTTTTCATACTACGTCCTAGAGATAAGAACAAGTTGTTTTGGCATGACCAACCATTATATTATATTTGTAAAGCAAATGTAATATATATTATTTGTTTATAGCATTACTAGTGGTAATGTAAGTACTTAAAGCCTATTAAGTATTTAAGACTTTATTATCTATCTACTAGGACTGCATATCACCCAAGAATATTAAAGCTATGTGCTTTAAATATTAAGGTTGTAATTTACTACCTTAGGTATTATTACAATATACTATAATAACTACAACCTAAAACGACGTGGTATCATATTCTTAAGAATATTATTTAAACATTACGACTCAAAAATAATTTTTTTTTTTCTATAAGTATTTAATAGTTGTGGAATATTAAACAAGATGAAAAATGTCTTGTCTATGAATACTTAGACAGTTATTTAGATAATTTTATTCGTCCCTCTAATTCTTGTATTGTTTTATGAAAATATATCTTCTCCTTTCAGTACAAAGTAAAATATTTTTATATGTAATTAAAATTTACTAAATAAGTATGATGACTTAATTTATATATATTAACTGATCATTATCATGGTTAGATATTGGTTAGTGCTGCCTTGTTTAAGCATAGGTGGCCAGTCCATGCCTAACTAAGGCTAGGCTATTCAATATCTGCCCTTGACAATAACCCTAGTACTTGAAAATAATACTAACACTACTGATAATAAAATTAATATAAATTACCACTAATAATTAACTCAACATAAACTTAAATGAGAGTATATCTCAAATAAAATATAATTTCTTCACTTCTATGGTTTAACAAAATTTATTGACTTGATATTAAAGAGTTATCGTTTTGTAATAATGCGGTTTATAGTGCAAAGAACAGAGTGATATTTGAGCTAAAATAATAAATTGGAATGAAGCCCTCCAGTGGTCTTCATAAATCAAACGAACCACATGCGAAATAAACAGTGTATGTGTAACGTGTGGATTTACCAAGAAATGAAATAGATCAATATTCACTACTATGAAAGAAATTCTCATGGTATGATGACCATTAGGGGAAGTAGCAATGCAAAAGTCTATTCGCAGGGTCAGAATTTTAACAAAAGAAATGTAAGAAATTTATCTGAAATTTTATGTGATAACTGTTGTTAAGTGATATTACCAGAGAATGTCGAATAAAATAAAATAAGAAATTTGCAAAGATATGTGATTATTTTTTTTCGGTGATAATAATTATGACTCTGACTAGACTGTGCACTGATGGTTGTGAAATCTTGTTACAACGTACCTCAGCGATATTTATGTCATTTATAGGATCATATGGCAAAGTGCTACTTTATAATTAGTAGTTCTTCTACTGACGGAATTTTAACATTGGTGTTATTGTGCCCAATTTATATTTTCCAAAGGTCTTGCTTTGAAAATCGTATATGATATACTTTAATGTCTGTGAACGTATAATTAAATTTTCATGTGTTTTCTTGTATCTTATCACAACTTTACATTCTTTGTACTTGCGTTAATAGTTTATGATAACGCGTTAGAAATTCTTTTGATGGCGTTTTAGCTTAAAGGGTTTCCATTGTTTATTTTATCACACGAGCTACGAGACAGATGATCAAACGAAATAATGTTTGATATAGGAAAAGAGATTCCTAATAAAGAAATCTAGATACAGATACTTGTGCTTTATTCCAAATTGACTTTTTGAAATTTCTTATAGATATACATACCTATATAATCACATATTTCACATGCTGAAATAAACATACCATCTATCAGGTCAATGTATTTAACAGATTCATATTTCCAAAAACCAGTCAGTTATCTGGTCATAATACTATTTAGGGAAATCTTGTCACTCGTTTGACATATTATATACCCCGTCTTATCCAATTCGCGCCGGAGCGGTAACCTCAGTATATCCGAACAAACTGGAGAGTCTGCTACACCATGCCCAGTTTTGTCGGAGAAAAATTTCTATTTCCCATAAATAGTATTTTTAAAAGTGCCTCTTTTATTTAGGTTTTTATCCAGAATTAAGGAAATTTGTATTTCCATAACATATCTTATTCTAAATAATATCAGATAAGCAATAATTACTATTAATTCTTGCTTATTTATCATATCTTGCAATATTCTAATTACCATTCTTATGGTATACCAGAACCTATCATACTTTATTTACACAAGTACTTAGCTTATCTTGAAGTTTATACTAAGGCATATTTTCTTAAGTTCAAGTCTAAATACTATCATGTGTGCTACCAGTTAATAGCAATCTCCTAACTCTTTTATATGAACTTATGTATTATTATTACAACACTTATTGGCTTCAAGCAGTGGCTCTGATACCACCTTCTGTCACGACCCCCGACCCACCCTGGACGGAATCGGGTGCCACGGACAGCCACGTGGTACCGGTGATTATTTTGAAAAATATTGCAGCGGAAATTTCATCAGGACCGTGAGTTAGGAAAAATATCAGAGTTTAGAAAACACCGGATTTTATTTATTTAAATAGATAGGATAAACCCATGTTTTACAATGGTAGCTTTAATAAAGATAAATTTTATTACATAAAACAATATTTCTTATTTTGATTTAATTAATAAAATAAGCCACTTCTTGATGCCTTTCAGAGCCGTATCCATCTCTACTGTAATTACCTGAAACATGTTTGAAAAAGGTTTTATCAGCGGGAAATACTGAGTGAGTTCATTCATTTTTACTAAAACGACGCATTTGTTATAATTTACAGTATTAAGAGCGATTACAATGTTTCTGATATCAAACCAACTACCCACGGTATTTGTCACTCGACCGAATCTGTGACTATGGTCATATCCCCCAATTGGCTGCCCCAATGGTGACGATTATCAAGTAATGTATACAAAACCCCACATACCGGCTGTAACTTGGTGATTACAAAGACTTAATCCCCGTAATTATAACTTTGAAAATAACATGCTTTTGTAAATAAATTTGATAAAAAGAGAGAATGACTCACATATAATCATGCAGATTCATACGGCCAAAGTTTAGTCTATAGATAAACCTTGATATATTGCAGATTTATATAGGCAGAGCTTGGCCTATTGATTTAGCCTTGTAACCTAGTGCACACGAACTAGGTAGGTAACTTAATACAGCAATTACGATAACTCACGAGATCAACCCTCACAACGAATGACAAAGTGCTATGCTTAAACATCCATCGAATTAACGATTAATGACAAAGCATCACCCTAATGTGGGCAGCACTTAAACATCCATTGAGTACATTGATCGATCGGACAATGAATCGTAATAGCGATCGAGTTAATACCCGGTATCGTAGCAAAATTCGAGCTAGTGTGTGTTTGGTAGTAATAAAAATATATTTGTAATTGTGTTAAGTATAGTACCCCTAATTCAACCTGACCCCGATGTTCCGAGACAGAACCCCAACGAACTTAGTCGGGCAGAGCCCTGACATGCGCTATGGGCTCAGATCAATCGAAAAGGGTAGCGGTGATCGGGAGTTAAAACACTTAAAACAGGGCATGGCTTTATTATTACTATTATTAAAGAAATGAAAGGGAAAAGAAAAAGGAATTCGACGAGAGAGAGTTCGAGAGACTAAGGATGGAAAGCTCAAAGTTCTCATATTTATAGGGAAACCATTTCTTGGAGAAGACATCCATCTGATGTCTATTTTACACGTATCAATTCAATTTAGTGTCCACATGTCTACTTAATATTTTTAATTAATATTACTATTTTATTATTTGGTTTTATGCTTATCTAATTCTCGACAGGTGTAAAGAATTCAATGGTAAAATTTATTTATTTTATTATTATTAAAATGAATGATATGGAATGTAAAAGGACACGTATGTCTATTACCTGAAGTGAATTTTCTTTTGATTAATTTTATTATTAGTAGGTATATCCTACTTTAGTTAAAATTTCGATTTATTATTATTTAATATATATATATATTATAATTAATTTAACTGTTTTACACTTTTGGCTCTTATAATTTCTAAAAATATGAAGTTTTTAGAAATAATAAATATGTCATTAGAATGAGAATATTTTTGTCTACATTTGGGTCTAAGTTTCATTCAAAATAGAGTAGGTTCAAAATACAAAATATTTTTATAATTTAATTATTATAGGGTTCCTAGGCCCGTCTAGGAACTTTATATTTCTAATAGTCAACTTACCCGTAGACTTCCCGTCTAATATTATAAACTTTTATATACTCTTATTTTATTTAGAAAGGTTACCCATATACAGGCCAATTTATTAATATAATATTTCAAACAACTATATAAAATAGTGTTTAAAACTATTTGGGTTGAATATTTATATTAAAATAAACTAGTTACTAATGGGTAATAAATTTAAATAATCCTATAATTATTATATGATAAAAATAGGGATGTTACAGGAAGCTCCCAAGACCCCAACTGAAGTTCGACAATTTTTGGGCTTAGCGGGCTATTATCGGCGATTCATCGAGAATTTCTCAAAGATAACTCAACCGCTAACGACCCTTACTCAGAAAGACAAGAAGTACGACTGGGGTCACAAACAAGAAGAAGCCTTCCAGTTACTTAAGAGAAAGCTATGCGATGCACCGATACTATCATTACCCGAAGGCACTGAAGACTTCGTGGTATACTGCGACGCCTCACGACAAGGCTTGGGTTGCGTGCTCATGCAACGCCAAAAAGTCATCGCTTACGCTTCAAGACAACTGAAGGTTCACGAGAGAAATTATACCACTCATGACCTGGAGCTGGGTGCAGTGGTATTCGCCTTGAAGATTTGGCGACATTATTTATATGGTACTCGATGTACAATCTTCACAGATCACAAAAGCTTGCAACACATATTTGATCAGAAGGAATTGAATATGCGCCAGTGACGTTGGGTCGAGCTGCTGAACGATTATGACTGTGAGATTAAGTACCATCCTGGAAAGGCAAACGTTGTAGCGGACGCGTTGAGCCGAAAAGAAAGGGTTAAGACCCTAAGGGTTCGAGCATTGGAAATGACGATTCGAACGAACCTCACTGCACGCATTCGGGATGCACAACAAGAAGCTCTTAAAGAAGAGAACCGTAAAGCTGAATACCTACGGGGTATGCTGAAGTACATGGTGCCAAACGAAGAGGGAGCCTTATACTTCAAGAAGCGTATTTGGGTTCCACTCTATGGTGGTATACGAGAAGTCATCCTTGATGAAGCCCACAAATCGAGATATTCGATCCATCCAGGGTCGGACAAAATGTATCAAGATTTGAAAGAATACTATTGGTGGCCGAGACTCAAAAGCGACGTTGCTGTTTATGTTGGAAAATGCCTAACCTGTGCCAAGGTTAAGGCAGAATATCAGAAACCGTCCGGCCTACTACAACAACCAGAGATTCCCGTGTGGAAGTGGGAACAAATCTCGATGGACTTCATAACGAAATTACCCAGGACCTCGAGAGAGCACGATATGATATGGGTAATAGTTGATCGATTAACGAAGTCTGCGCACTTCCTACCGATCCGAGAAAAAGACAGCAGTGGAAAGCTTGCTGAAATATACTTAAGAGAAATTGTGGCACGTCATGGAGTGCCAATCTCAATCATTTCAGACAGAGATGGACGCTTTGTCTCAAGAATCTGGCAATCATTTCAGGAAGCCTTTGGATCTCAGTTAGATCTAAGCACGGCATTCCATCCACAAACAGACGGCCAGAGCAAACGAACTATACAAACGTTAGAAGATATGCTTCGCGCATGTGTCATGGATCTAGGCGGCAGCTGGGATACTCATCTACCTTTAGTTGAGTTTTCCTACAATAACAGTTATCATACGAGCATAAAAGCAGCGCCGTTCGAAGCTCTGTATGGCCGCAAATGTCGATCGCCCTTATGTTGGGCAGATGCCGGAGATAAACGTATGGTTGATCCTGAACTTGTACAAGAGACAACCGACAAGATTGCGCAGATCCGAGAGCGCATTAAGGCGGCTCGAGAACGACAAAAGATCTACGCCGATCCGAAAAGAAAATCAGTAGAATTCGAGGTGGGAGACAAAGTGTTGTTAAAAGTCTCACCTTGGAAGGGCGTAGTCAGATTTGGAAAGCGTGGAAAGCTGAATCCACGATATATCGGACCATTCAGAATATTGAAGAGAATTGGTACCGTGGCATACAAGTTGGAGTTACCGGAAGAACTTAATGGAGTACATGATACGTTTCATGTATCCAACCTGAAGAAGAGTCCAACACAAGAAAACGTGATCATCCCGATGGATGAAGTGCATATTGATGAAGCCCTCCGATTTACAGAACAACCCGTTGAGGTTACCGACTGGAAAGTCAACAAGACCAGGAGGAGCAGCGTAAAACTTGTCAAAGTACGTTGGAGCTCTAAGCACGGACCCGAGTACACATGGGAACGTGAAGACCAGTTCAAGGAAAAGTATCCCCACCTATTCAAGAAGACTCCAGCGAGAGTTGGTTCAGCCTGAATTTCGGGACGAAATTCTTTTAACGGGGGGAGACTGTGACAACTGGCACCAAACCGGTAATTTCCGTACACTTTAATTATTGCTTAATGACTGCAATTATGTGCTTAATTGTCAGCAATGCCTGATTACATACTAAACAAGTGAATTCATGCATGTTGTATACTACAAAATATTGCTTTATGCATAAACGAGAGCGTTGCGTCAGAAATAATAGTAAACTCACCGGTAAGACACACTGTGTCAACAGAACTGCAGAAAGCAGTCAGACATTAGAATTGAGGCCTAGGTGTAGGTCCGACGACAAAAGTGCATTAAAACCCAAGAGTACATACAAGGGTTTAATATATATGCAATACGAAAGCGAAAACAAGCACTAAAAAGCACCCGAAACGCACTTTAAGTGCAGAATTTATATAATTCAGCAATAAATCAGCATTTAAACATACGAATATTATGCAGAAATGTCGTTTTATCATCCAGAATATTTCCCTAAGTGTTGGGAATTGAAAGAGTACAAGAAAGGTACTCAAAAGACACTAAAAAGTGTAATTTAGCACTTTAACGAATCGGTATGTAACCGAACAACCGGATATTACCCGGAACACCAAAATAATGCTAGAAGCATTGTTTTTATTTTCCTAAGCTAGTTAGGGTCCCCGAACACCCTAACACACTATACATTAAATAACACACACTAGTAACTAACTAAATACTTGGATTTGGGTTATAAACTAACTACATGGTTCATATTTACATTTAGACCCCCTCCCCATATCCTAAACAAATCGGCCCACATGCCTAATTCAAGATTTTATTGGATTTTTTATGTGATTGTGTCTTGTACTTGGGAAGACATAAGACCTAATGGGTAAACACATGTTGGAAGAACATTATATAAAGACCATAAGTCTTACACACCCTTGTCACTTTACCATTCAAGCAACAAGAACTCCTCTTCTTCTCTCCCTTGGCTACGGCCTCAACCACACACCCACACACTTTCATTTTCGATCCATACACATCCATTCTAAGGTGATACTAAGGTGTAAGAAGGTCGCTAACGAGGCTCGGTGCTCACGGAACTTGAAGGACCTTCACCATTTGCTTTTATCCATCTCTTTTGCCCTCTTGAACTTCCCTAGCCTTGAGCTAGTAGTAAGTGTTCTAAAAACATCCTCTTGTTCTTGTTTATGATGGTTAATAGATGATTTAATGGTTAAAAATCAAACACACACAAGAACATAACACAAAGTCTACTAAAATGATAACTAAGTTGGATAAAAGCTATGATGTGGTGTAAAACTTGTAAGACTTGTTTTGTGGTGATTATTTAGTGCCGATCTATGTTGTGGTAGCTCGGATCATCATCTAACCCGGATTGGTCATGATCATGGATCATGACATAGTGTTGTTTAAGAATAAAAAGGGTTAAATGATGAAACTCTACCACACACTAATCATGAACTTGTGTAAAAACGATTTTACTTACGAAATATTGTTCAAAATTAGTAGATCTACGGATCTACAAGTGGTATTTTTGAATAACCAAGTGTTTGATGAAATCATGTTTAAAAAGCCGGATCTTTCTCGAAATAGAGACATTTTTGAGAACCAAAAAGTGTGTAGACACTTGTGTAACGAAAGGATTTAACAAAGAAATACTCTCATAAGTACCGACTAGAAGTTGTAAAACTTCGTATTCTTTAAAAATAAAGTTTTCGAGATAATGATTTTATTTTAAGGATAACAAGACTTACTAAATATGCTAGTAAGTTACTACACATTTTTGTAAATATTCAAGTTCATGAAATGGAGAAATTAGTGATTGTTGTTGATGAATATTGTTGGTAATTGTGGTTGATGATTGATGATGATTTAAAAGAAAATAAACACACGTTTTGAAAACGTGGGAAACCTCCATTTTTAGGGGAAACTCTGTCAAAATTTTTATAAATTTTGACACTTAGAAAAATATAAGTTTTTGAGAAACTTATCCCCTAAAAATATACCTCAAAACATTACCAAGGTTTCCCTAATTTTTGATGATAAGAAATGGTGATTTCTTCAAAAATAAAAAATGGATATTATGTATATATATTTTGAGAGAAAAATATATATTATGTTATCACCAACTTTGTGCTAAGTGTATCAAGTATGTGTTATACGTGCTAGTGTATTAAGACTTAAAAATACACTAAATACTCATGAGGAGTATAAACATAAAAATACACATACAACATACAAGATACATAATTCGGGTGCAAAGTGCAAAACACAAAAGACTTATATTTATTTTTGAGAAAATAATATAAGTAAGATACGTAGTTAAAAATACAGAATATTTTTAACACAAGAAAATATACACAAAAGAGAGTGACTGTACTTGTACGACGCAAGTCTAGTGACTAACGTTAAGAAAACGCGTATAGGTTACGACGTTCATTAAGCAAATCCGATGAAGTTTACGACGCTAGGAACGCAAAGTTGTGAGTTCATGCTCCCCCTTTTCTCTTTAACTGTTTTCAGTTTTTATAACTACGGGGGTGAAATACATGTACAAATGTACAAAATTTATAATTGGTATGATATAAATACAAGAAGTACACTTGGTGAAAACGAGAACCAAGTGTGACGAAATATAAGAATATGAGAAGCGCACTTGGTGAGAACGAGAACCAAGTATGAGGCGCTATGAGAAATGATAACAAGAAACGCGCTTGGTGAGAACGAGAACCAAGTAGGATGCGTTATGAGAAATAGTGTCACGAATAGGGTACAGAAGCACCATTAATCATGTACATACTTAGACCGTAGAACAAAAGGTTAGATCTAACGGGTGCCTGGCAGCCACACTCTCGGTGAGGGCGAGAATCGAGTAGTGCTTTTGTGTCTCAGAATATACCAATTAAATGCCTTAGGTTTGGTGACTTCCTATGTCGTGTCACATGTTAATGGCTTTGCAACCCATTAACAATCCTGATATTTACAGGAATATTTTAATTACATGAAATTCATACCATACTAAAAATTGATGAATACTTGAGTACGTGGGGTACTCAAGAAAAGATTGAATTATACTTGAAGTACGTGGGGTACTCAAGAAAATGAGAATTATACTTGAGTACGTGGGGTACTCAAGAAGAAATTGAATTATACATGTGTACGTGGTGTACACATGAAACTGGATTTAAATATGAAAACTTGATTTACTCACAAACTATGTTTTCACACAAAGTATACAAACATGAAATACAAAACTGCATGAATTCACACCAACTTTATGTTGACGTTTTTCCAAAAACTCACATGTATTTCAGGTAACTAGGATGGATGTGCGCGTGGTCTTGCTTATGCTCGTGGATGTCGCTTGTGTTTAACTTTAAATAAGGTTGTAAACTTTTAAGACAATGTTTTATGTTGTCTAGCGATATAAATGCTAAACTTATGTTTTCAAATTATGGTATTTGATGTTATTTTACGAGCATGTAGCATGTTTACTCTTCGTATGCAATGAGAACCTTTCATGATCACACCTCGTGCTTCCGCCGTAGAAAGGGGTGTGACAGTGTGAACACCTATAGATTATTTTTGGAGGGATGGTGATCTTTAACTTATCCCGCAGAGTCCACCAGGATTTCCATGCACTACAAGTTGTTATTACGTGGGCCCCCGTAATAATAAATTGCCTTGCATAGTTACCCCAGTTTTCTCTCGTCCAAGCAGATGATCAATCAAGGAGGGGACACTACACTCTTTATATCTCTGTCATGGAAAGGACCCTTGCTGTGGTCCACGCGCTAACACTCGTTATCGTTACGATCGAATAGGCACGATGATTAAATGAAATAGGAATAAAAGGGAATTCCTAGTAGTTGGAGGGGCAGCTTCAGGATGGATACTTCGTCTCCCTTTTCTGGTCAAGTGTGTTGTCAATCTTGCTTTAAAAAAGCCGCAGGGATCTCGTCCTGCTGATTAAGTATTTGTTCAAGGTTGCCGCCTCTGCCTCGTCGTCACTACCGTAGTCAGGTACCTTCACGATCGAGAGGGAAGAGCAGCCATCTCTACGGAAGCAAGCTCAGAGTCTTGCTTGGTAATCATCCCAGCCATGAGCTTTGCAAAGTACGCGAGGTCGATAGCTTCATCGTGCGAGTAAGTACAATAATAGGAGTCAGAGTCGAAGGTATCTCATTCACGTCAGTGATCATTCCGTACACTTATTCGTATGTATATATCAGTAAACAAATATGTTACTTAGCATAAACAGGCAATTCGATGCATTATATCACGTATAACTCTCGGTTATTCTTTTTGGGGGGTCATTTTGTCTTTGGCAAGTCTAACTCGTGTAGACTATGCCTTAGTTGGCACCTTATCTTGAGGGTATTCCCTACTAATGTCTTTGTCTTGTCTCTTCTTTGAAAAGTGGTTGACTCGTGGATCTAGGCGCTTACGTGAATGCAATGAAAACCCATTTTGTAAAATGTTTTTGTGAGAGAACTCTAGTGATTGTAGTCTAGACTCGAGAAAGAATCCTAGTTCACTACAATCGAAGCTCTGATACCAAACTTGTGACGACTCGTGTTTTAGAACCTCTTTTTGTACTTTGATGTAACGTATGTGGAACGTTATGTGATTATTTGAACTTTGTGATTAATTGAATGTTATGTTATGTGTTTATGTGTAACGAATTGTATTGTATATTAACGAACTGATCGCACAACACAACCCGATTGCACAAGCCCTGTTGGGCCGCACAACATGTACTCGAATCAAAAGGGCAGCCCAAGTTGGGTTCGGCCCACTCCTTCATGCGCATACACACACCCTTAGGGAGTTTTGTTTCTCATTTGTTGCAAAACAAGAACACACACAAACCGTACTCTCTCTTCCTTCTCTCACGAAGCCGAAGGCAAACACCATCATCTCTCGAAGTTTTCTTGCTTGGATCGATTCTATCCTTCTCTCAATTGGTTAGTGTTTGCAATTATCAACTGTATGTTAGATGATGTTATGATCTATATGTATTACATGATGATTTAATGATATCTTGTGATTGAATGTGATATAAACTATTAATGGTTGATATAATCGGCTCACATGTGTATGATTGGATCATGATACGAATTAGTAATCAAATAATGATAACAATGATTAGAACCGAAGGTAGGTAAGTCGGCTGTGTTGTGTTTGAACTCGGATGATATGTGATGATCCTAGTGTTAGATCCGATTGAATGTTATGATAGGTTGTGTTCTTGATTCGGATGTTTATTTAGGGTTCATATGAACTTTATGATAAAAACCTTGTTTTGATCGATTAAGGGATTGGTTAGAAATCTTTGATTGTGTTGATTGATAAATGACAAATTTGGAAACTGGTAAATGGTGTAACTGAATTGCATGAGTTTAGGGAAGTTGGTAACAAATCGCACAAGTTGTCGGTCGCACAAGATCAGGTCACACAAGACCTGATCTGATCGCACAAGCTCCCAATCGCACAAGATGGGATACAACTGTTACAGCACAACGTACAACGTATATCTCGCATGATCGCACAAGACCTTGTGGATCACACAAGACAGTGCTGATCGCACAAGGCTTGGGCCACACACGAACACTTGGGCTGTTGGGCCTTAAAGCCCAGAACCCAGTCGCACAAGCCATCCGGATCGCACAAATCCATCCGGACCGCACAAGAGATTCATGTTTATTTATTGGGCCGTTTACATGCTGGACTGCTTATGTTTTATTAGGCCGGGTATCTTTGGGCTTCAATGGGTGAATCGCACATGGCTGTTAGACTTGTGCGAGCCCAATCTTTTGAATCGTACAAGTATGAGTATGTTATGTACATGACTGTTAATGTGTTGCCATGATCAATACGTGTTCGTAATCTGTTAACTTATGTGTAAGCATATGTGCACTACTTGAACCCAGACCTGACTTGTATGGTAACCATGTTAGGACGTGGTTGACCACATAAAGCTCAAGTAACCTTTCTGTGTATCTGCCGAGCAAACCAAGGTGAGTTCACACTCTATCCAAGGCATGGGATTCCCAAGGGTTGGGAATGGGTTAAAGAACTGAACAGTAACTACAAACTTGCGTATTCCCCATACAACAGGATACGTACGACCATAAGACCATCACTCTATCACTTGAAGTCCCTCATTTATCGACTTAATCGTCGAGGCCTATGGCGAGCGGGTCATTAGTTAATAGCGCTATTAGGTCTAACAAACCTCACACCGTGCCAGTCGGACGGGCGTGTACTAATGGACTATGGGCAAAGGGTCAATGCAGATAGACATTGACTTAGGGCACCTCTTACATTTTCGTAGCAGTCGATACGCGTGGTCTAGTAACACATGGGAAGCCCCCACTAATCTTCGCAAACATGTCTGGGAGACCGCGATACTAATTAAAACGATACATGGGTTACAAACGAACATACGATTTACGAAACGAATACTATTACTAAACAACCAACCGTGAACTCGCTCAACTTTTTTTGTTGATTCGTTGCTACATGCCTTGCAGGTCGTTAGGTACTCATGGAGCTTGCACAGGGAGGCGCGGTCATTGTGGGACATGGCAGTGTGTGCCATGCTAAAAACATTACTTTATTTCGTACTTAATACTTGCATTTGGGTTTTTACAATTATGCTTCCGCTAAACACTTAACTACGTTTTGATTTGAAACACCTTTCATATTGTGTGGTTGAATTTTACTTATAACTTGTTATGTTCACTATGATTGGTGGCTTGATCCTGGTCAGTCACGCCTCTAAGCGACTCCGCGTGTGGATTTTGGGGGTGTGACAGATTGGTATCAGAGCCATTGGTTATAGTGAACTTGGTTTTAATAAGGGAAAAAAGTTTTTGTTAAAACCAGACTATAACCTGAACAGTGCTCAACGATCCACAACGACGCTTCGCTCCACGTGCAAGACTGGATATTCTAGGTGATATGGTTTATGTTTACATTGCCTACTTGCTAGATTACATAGAACTTTGCTCATGGTATGCTAAGATAAACATAACAACTATTGTTTGAAAACACATGTGTGCTTACTCTCTTCTGTCATCGCACTTTCGCGAACCCCTCTCATTCGGGTTTCCCTTGATATGAAGATCATGGCTGGACGCGTTAACATGACTCAAGCCCAGTTGACGACTCTGATTAACCAACAAGTCGCTGCGGCACTTGCAGCCGCCCAAGCAGGAGGTATATCCTGCAGTTGCAACCCACTCTAGGATCTTTAGATCCTACACTTCTAACCCAACTCTTGTGCTTAACTTTTTCCTATTCTCGTTTATACAACAGGCCAGCATGCTCAGCCGCCTGCGTGTACGTTCAAAACTTTCATGGACTGTCGTCCTAGTACTTTCAGTGGCACTGAAGGGGCCGTTGGACTCCTCCATTGGTTTGAGAAGCTCGAGTCAGTCTTCGAAATGTGTGAATGCCCTGAGGCTCGTAGGGTGAAGTATGCCACTGGTACTCTCGAAGGCGTTGCGTTGACTTGGTGGAACGCACAAGTCCAAATGTTGGGGCTGGTAGCTGCCAATGCCACCCCATGGAACGAATTTAAGGAACTGATCAAGCAGGAATACTGTAGTCGTGATGACATCCACAAGTTGGAAGTGGAGTTCTTTAAGCTGAAGATGACGGGGTCAGAGATAGAGGCGTATACAAAAAGGTCAAACGAGCTGGCCATCTTGTGTCCAACTATGGTGGATCCTCCCATCAAACGTATCGAGCTGTACCTCAAAGGCTTAGTACCAGAGATTCAAAGCCATGTGACTTCAGCTAACCTTGCTACCATCCAGGATGTTACTCGTCTTGCTCATCGTCTCACAGACCAGGCAGTGAAACAGAACAGGCTGCCTAAGCGCATCGGTGCTACTACTGCTACCACTTCTGCTACTCCCAGTGACACCAAATGAAAGTGGGATGGAACCTCTAGCAAGGGTTCGACTACGGTTCAGTCCCAGGCACAGCAGCGAAAGATCGATGACTACCAGAGTCCTGGTCAGCAATCTTCTGGTAGTCAAGGGCAGGGTGGATATCGAGGAAACCTTCCAAAGTGCAACAAATGCAACAGACACCACAATGGTCAGTGCAACAGGGGTCGTTTCCAGAGGTGTCTCAAGATGGGTCATGAAGCTAAGGATTGCAGGAGCTCACGACCTGCGACTCAGAACCATCAACAACAACCATCCGCTCCACAGAACCAGCAGCAGCAACAGCGAGGCAACCAGGGATGCTTTCAATGTGGTGCTGAAGGCCACTTCAAGCGGGACTGCCCTCAGTTAAACCAGAATCAGAACAACAACAACAATAATCAGGGCAATGGGAACAACAATGGGGGAAACAATGATGGAAACAATGGTGCCAGGGGTCGAGTGTTCGTGCTGGGTCAGGGTGATGCAAGGAATGATCCTAACATAGTGATGGGTAAGTTCCTTCTCGACGACTTTTATGTTACTGTTTTATTTGATTCTGGTGCCGATACCAGTTATGTGTCTCTAAAAGTTAGTCAAATGCTTAAACGCACACCAACACCTTTGAACACTAAGCATGTCGTAGAGTTAGCGAACGGTAAGAGTGTAGAGGCCACACACATAGTTAAGGGCTGTAATCTCGTTTTAGCCGGTCAGACCTTCTCTATCGATCTCATTCCTATAGTTCTGGGTAGTTTCGACATTGTCGTTGGGATGGATTGGTTATCCCAACAGCAAGCAGAGATCCTATGCAAAGAGAAGATTGTTCGTATTCCCCGTTATGGCAAAGAACCTCTCGAAATTCAAGGCGACAAGAGTGGTGCTGTTGTGGGCATCATCTCCTTTCTTAAGGCCCAGAAGTGTTTGCGAAAGGGCCACACTGCTATTTTAGCACTTGTTACTGACGCATCACTGAAAGAGAAGAAGATAGAGGATATTCCAGTTGTACGTGACTTTCCTCAAGTGTTTCCTGAAGATTTACCTGGGCTACCGCCTCATCGTCAGGTCGAATTTCAGATCGAGCTAGCTCCTGGAGCAGCACCCATAACTCGAGCACCTTATCGCTTAGCTCCAACTGAACTGGAAGAACTGTCTAAGCAGTTGCAAGAACTCTTGGAAAAGGGTTTCATTCGTCCTAGCTCTTCACCCTGGGGAGCTCTAGTGTTCTTTGTGAAGAAGAAAGATGGTACCTTTAGGATGTGCATAGATTACCGTGAACTCAACAAGGTGACCGTGAAGAATCGCTATCCTCTTCCACGCATTGATGACTTGTTCGATCAGTTGCAAGGGTCGAGCTACTATTCGAAGATTGACTTAAGGTCAGGCTACCATCAGCTGAGAGTCCGGGACGAGGACATCTCTAAGACAGCGTTCAGGACTCGGTATGGACATTACGAGTTCCTGGTTATGCCTTTCGGACTGACAAACGCACCTGCGGTCTTTATGGACCTTATGAATAGAGTGTGCAAACCTTACCTGGATAAGTTTGTTATTGTTTTCATCGACGACATCCTGATCTATTCTAAGAGTCAGGAGGAACACGAGCAGCATCTGCGGATTATTTTGGAACTGCTTCGAACAGAGCAACTTTATGCTAAGTTTTCAAAATGCGACTTCTGGCTTCGCGAAGTCCATTTCCTAGGCCACGTAGTGAACAAGGATGGGATTCATGTTGATCCATCTAAGGTAGACTCGATTAAGAACTGGCCTGCACCTCGCACACCAACGGAAATTCGCCAATTCTTGGGTTTGGCAGGTTACTATAGAAGGTTTATCAAGGATTTTTCCAAGATTGCGCAACCTCTCACTTTACTGACTCAGAAAGGAGTCACTTACCGTTGGGGTGAGCCACAAGAATCTGCATTTTAGCACCTAAAGGATAGGCTCTGTAGCGCACCTATTCTCTCATTGCCAGAGGGCATAGACGATTTTGTGGTTTATTGTGACGCATCCATCCAAGGACTTGGATGTGTGCTAATGCAACGTGACAAGGTTATCGCTTATGCGTCACATCAACTTAAGGTTCACGAAAGGAATTACACTACACACGATCTAGAGCTGGGAGCTGTTGTTTTTGCACTCAAGATATGGAGACATTACCTGTACGGTACCAGGTGCACCATCTACACCGATCACAGGAGTCTCGAGCATATCTTCAAGCAAAAGGAGTTGAACATGCGACAACGTCGATGGGTCGAGCTACTGAATGATTACGAATGTGCCATCAAGTACCATCCAGGCAAAGCCAATGTTGTGGCTGACGCCCTCAGTAGAAAAGATACTATACCTAGGCGTGTGCGAGCACTACAACTCACCATCCAATCTAGTCTTCCTTCATAGATTCGAGATGCTCAGGTAGAAGCATTGAAACCAGACAACGTCAGGGCTGAAGCCCTACGCGGCTCAAGGCAACGATTAGAACAAAAGGAAGACGGCGCTTACTACGTTACAGGGCGTATTTGGGTCCCACACTATGGAAACTTACGCGAGCTGGTGATGGATGAAGCACATAAGTCTCACTACTTAGTACATCCTGGTTCAGATAAGATGTACCATGACTTGAAAACTACGTATTGGTGGCCTAGCATGAAAGCTCACATAGCAACTTACGTTAGCAAGTGTTTAACTTGTGCGAGAGTCAAGACTGAATATCAGAAACCATCGGGCCTACTCCAATAACCAGAGATACCACAATGGAAATGGGAGCAAATTTCCATGGATTTTGTTACTGGCCTGCCTAGATCTCAACGTGGGAATGATACTATTTGGGTGATCGTGGATCGACTCACAAAGTCTGCACACTTCTTGGCTATCAAGGAAACGGACAAGTTCTCAACTCTAGCAGACGTTTATCTTAAAGAAGTTGTCGCGAGGCACGGGGTGCCAACCTCTATTATCTCTGATCGTGATGCACGTTTTACTTCTGAACTGTGGCAAGCAAAGCACAAGTCCTTTGGCTCACGTTTAGATATGAGCATAGCTTATCATCCACAGACGGATGGACAGTCTGAACGCACCATCCAAACCCTTGAAGACATGCTTAGGGCGTGTGTGATTGACTTTGGCAACGGCTGGGAAAAGCATTTGCCACTGGTGGAATTTTCGTATAATAACAGCTACCACACCAGCATCCAAGCCGCTCCGTTTGAGGCATTGCACGGGCGTAAATGCCGATCACCTCTTTGTTGGGCAGAGGTTGGCGACAGCAAATCACTGGCCCAGAACTTGTGGTAGACGCAACGGAAAGGATTGCACAGATACGACAACGCATGGCGGCAGCACGTGACCGTCAGAAAGCCTACGCAAACAAGCGCAGGAAACCACTCGAGTTCCAGGTTGGGGATCGAGTGCTACTCAAAGTTTCACCCTGGAAGGGTGTGGTTCGTTTTGGCAAAAGGGGCAAGCTCAATCCGCGATATGTCGGACCATTTGAAATCATTGAGAAAATAGGCAAGGTGACCTACAAACTAAACCTGCCCGCAGAACTCAATGCAGTTCACAACGTTTTTCACGTGACGAATCTGAAGAAGTGTCTATCAGATGAGACCCTCATAGTTCCTTTGAAGGAACTCACTATCGACGATCAGTTGTGATTTGTCAAGGAACCAGTTGAAATCACGGACCCGGACGTTAAGGTCCTCAAGCACACCAGAATTCCTCTCGTTCGAGTTCGTTGGAACTCCCGTCGTGGCCCAGAGTTCACCTGGGAACGCGAAGACCAAATGAAACAAAAGTATCCCCAATTGTTCGCAAACAGTACAACCACTACTGAGGCTGAAGCTACTGTGGAATTTCGGGATGAAATTCCAAACCAACGGGGGAAGGATGTAACACCCCAGGAAAACCAGGAAAACCATGCAACTTAACTAGCTTCCTCAGTAACCACGTGCTAAATTTCGGGACGAAATTTCTTTCAAGTTGGGGATAATGTGACAACTCGTGTTTTAGAACCTCTCTTTGTACTTTGATGTAACGTATGTGGAACGTTATGTGATTATGTGAACTTTGTGATTAATTGAATGTTATGTTATGTGTTTATGTGTAACGAATTGTATTGTATATTAATGAACCGATCGTGCAACACAACCCGATTGCACAAGCCTTGTTGGGCCGCACAACATGTACTCGAATCAAAAGGGCAGCCCAAGTTGGGTTCGACCCACTCCTTCATGCGCATACACACACCCTTAGGGAGTTTTGTTTCTCATTTGTTGCAAAACAAGAACACACACAAACCCTACTCTCTCTTCCTTCTCTCATGAAGCCGACGGCAAACACCATCATCTCTCGAAGTTTTCTTGCTTGGATCGATTCTATCCTTCTCTCAATTGGTTAGTGTTTGCAATTATCAACTGTATGTTAGATGATGTTATGATCTATATGTATTACATGATGATTTAATGATATCTTGTGATTGAATGTGATATAAACTATTAATGGTTGATATAATCGGCTCACATGTGTATGATTGGATCATGATACGAATTAGTAATCAAATAATGATAACAATGATTAGAACCGAAGGTAGGTAAGTCAGCTGTGTTGTGTTTGAACTCGGATGATATGTGATGATCCTAGTGTTAGATCCGATTGAATGTTATGATAGGTTGTGTTCTTGATTCGGATGTTTATTTAGGGTTTATATGAACTTTATGATAAAAACCTTGTTTTGATCGATTAAGGGATTGGTTAGAAATCTTTGATTGTGTTGATTGATAAATGACAAATTTGGAAACTGTTAAATGGTGTAACTGAATTGCATGAGTTTAGGGAAGTTGGTAACAAATCGCACAAGTTGTCGGTCGCACAAGATCAGGTCACACAAGACCTGATCTGATCGCACAAGCTCCCAATTGCACAAGATGGGATACAACTGTTACAGTACAACGTATATCTTGCATGATCGCACAAGACCTTGTGGATCGCACAAGACAGTGCTGATCGCACAAGGCTTGGGCCACACACGAACACTTGGGCTGTTGGGCCTTAAAGCCCAGAACCCAGTCGCATAAGCCATCCGGATCGCACAAATCCATCCGGACCGCACAATAGATTCATGTTTATTTATTGGGCCGTTTACATGCTGGACTGCTTATGTTTTATTGGGCCGGGTATCTTTGGGCTTCAATGGGTGAATCGCACAAGGCTGTTAGACTTGTGTGAGCCCAATCTTTTGAATCGTACAAGTATGAGTATGTTATGTACATGACTGTTAATGTGTTGCCATGATCAATACATATTCGTAATCTGTTAACTTATGTGTAAGCATATGTGCACTACTTGAACCCAGACCTGACTTGCATGGTAACCATGTTAGGACGTGGTTGACCACATAAAGCTCAAGTAACCTTTCTGTGTATCTGCCGAGCAAACCAAGGTGAGTTCACACTCTATCCAAGGCATGGGATTCCCAAGGGTTGGGAATGGGTTAAAGAACTGAACAATAACTACAAACTTACGTATTCCCCATACAACAGGATACGTACGACCATAAGACCATCACTCTATCACTTGAAGTCCCTCATTTATAGAATTAATCGACGAGGCCTATGGCGAGCGGGTCATTAGTTAATAGCGCTATTAGGTCTAACAAACCTCACACCGTGCCAGTCGGATGGGCGTGTACTAATGGACTATGGGCAAAGGGTCAATGCTGATAGACATTGACTTAGGGCACCTCTTACATTTTCGTAGCAGTCGATACGCGTGGTCTAGTAACACATGGGAAGCCCCCACTAATCTTCGCAAACATGTCTGGGAGACCGCGATACTAATTAAAACGATACATGGGTTACAAACGAACATACGATTTACGAAACGAATACTATTACTAAACAACCAACTGTGAACTCGCTCAACTTTGTTGTTGATTCGTTGCTACATGCCTTGCAGGTCGTTAGGTACTCATGGAGCTTGCACTTGGAGGCGCGGTCGTTGTGGGACATGGCAGTGTGTGCCATGCTAAAAACATTACTTTATTTCGTACTTAATACTTGCATTTGGGTTTTTACAATTATGCTTCCGCTAAACACTTAACTACGTTTTGATTTGAAACACCTTTCATATTGTGTGGTTGAATTTTACTTATAACTTGTTATGTTCAATATGATTGGTGGCTTGATCGTGGTCATGTCACGCCTCCAAGCGGTGATACTCCGCGTGTGGATTTTGGGGGTGTGACAAAACTGTCCACCCTGACTTTTGCGGAAGCGTACGATGTGTAACTGGTTTAGTATCATTGCATTCAATCATAATAAACAACTACATGATTAAAACGATGTTCATCCATTCAAAAACTTTGAGTGTTACAAACACTTGTTACTTAAGTTTTTAAAACACAACCTCTGAATAGTTTACAAACCAACAAAAGTGGATGACATCTAAACTTGGAAATTTACTTCTAGTTATGACCCTCGCGCCCAAGATCCATCCTGTCACCTGAAAATACATGTAATTTTGGAAAACATCAACAAAAGTTGAGCGAGTTCATGCGTTTTGTATACCTTGTATGAAACATGGTATGTATCTTGTATAAATAAAGTATTCTTGTGAAATAAAGTATTCTTGTAAAATAAAGTATTCTTGTGAAATAAAGTATTCTTGTAAAATAAGGTATTCTTGTGAAATAACGTATTCTTGTGAAATAAAGTATTCTTGTGAAATAAAGTATTCTTGTGAAATAAAGTATTCTTGTGAAATAAAGTATTCTTGTAAAATAAAGTATTCTTGTGAAATAAAGTATTCTTGTAAAATAAAGTATTCTTGTGGAATAACGTATTCTTGTAAAATAAAGTATTCTTGTGGTATGAACCAAATAAAGTATTCTTGTGTACGAACCTCGTACAAATAAAGTATTCTTGTTTAAATAAAGCATTCTTGTATAAATAAAGTATTCTTGTGGTATGAACCATAAAGTATTCTTGTATATATCAGGGTTGTTAATGGGTTGCAAGGCCATTAACATGTGACACGACATAGGAAGTCACCAAACCATAGGCATTTTTCTAGTTGTCGATTCACGACAGAGACACAAAAGCACTACTCGGTACTAGTTTTCACCAAGAGTGTGGCTGCCCGGTCACCCGTTAGATCTAACCTTTTGTTCTGCGGTCTAAGTATGTACACGATTAATGGTGCTTATGGTACCCTATTCGCGACACGATTTCTCGTATCATTCCTCAAAACGCATCATACTTGGTACTAGTTATCACCAAGGGTGCTTCTTGTTTTTCTATCCATCACACCATTTGTAAACATTGTAATATTTGTAACATGTATTTCACCCCCGAAGTTATAAAACTGAAAACAGTTAAAAGAAAAGGGGGAGCATGAACTCACAACTTTGCGTTCCTTGCGTCGTAAACTTCACTGGATTTGCTTAATTAACGTCGTGACCTATACGCGTTTTCTTAACGTTAGTCACTAGACTTGTATCGCACAAGTACAATCACTATCTTTTGTATATGTTTTCTTGTGTTAAAAATAATTTATATTTTTTAACTATGTATGTTACTTATATTATTTTCTCAAAAATAAATATAAGTATCTTGTATTTTGCACCCGAATTATGTATTTTGTCCAAGTAATATATTTTCATAAATATATCTTCATCTTCTTGTATGTGTCTAAGCATGTTGTATGTGTATTTTTGTATTCTTACTCTTATGAATATTTAGTGTATTTTCAAGTCCTAATACACTATTCATGTATAATACATACTACATACACTTAGCACAAAATTTAGTGATCAATAAATACATATATTTTTCCTCAAAAATATACATACTTAATATCAATTTTAATCTTGAAGAAATCATCATTTCTTAACACAAAAATTAGGGAAACCTTAGTAAATGTTTTTAGATATATTTTTAGGGAATAAGTTTCTCAAAAACTTATATTTTTCTAAGTGTCAAAATTTATAGAAATTTTGACATAGTTTCCCCTAAAAATGGAGGTTTCCCATGTTTTCAAAACATGTGTTTATTTTCTTTTAAAACATCATCAACAATCAACAACTCATTTCTCATCTAACAAGTGTTAAAATCAAGTAAGTTACATGACAACATGAACTTGTTCTTTCCCAAAACTTGTAGTAACTTGGCAATGTCTCTAGTAGACTTAGTTACTCTTTAAAGTGTGTTTATTTCATCAAAAATCCTACTCTTGGAAGATTCGAGTGTTTACAACTTGTAAACATATTTTACAAAAATGTTTCTTTTAGAAAAACCACTCATGAATCTTAGATTCACAAGATTACTAGCTTGCTTTGTTTAATATTTTTCCAAGAAATCATCCATTCGTCAAGTTCATGTCTTAACAAGAAGATGATCATCTTGGTGTAAACACATAATCATCTCTTAATCTTGCTAGTTCATGTGTTTTATCACAATCTAGGAAGCTTCTTATGAAGATTAACATCATCATCTCTAGTAAACAACTATCAAATATCATTCATGCATCAAACAATGTCATTTCAATACTATTTCATCATATTACAAGCTTTATGTTCATGTTTCATGTGTATGTCTTTTAGTGTTCTTATGATAATCAACTTGTTATATCTTTTAACCACTAAAAATATGAAGTAACAAGGGTGTTCAAGAATCTTACTACTAGCTTAAAGCTAGGGAAGAACAATGATGAAGATTGAATGGTTAAAAGCAAATGAAGAAGGTCCTTCAAGATCTACTTGCACCGAGCTTCCTTAATTACCTCCTTGCACCTTAATACAAGCTTGGAATGGATGATTGAATGTTGAATGTGGGTGGTATGTGGGTAGGGAGTTTCGGCCGAGAACAATGGAAGAGGGAGGAGGAAAGTTTGTTGGTGAAGATGAAGTGAAAGTCTTGTGCACTTATAACCATCCAAAGCCTTTAACCAAGGGATCTTGTGTCTTGAAAGTACATTACATATCTTTCTCAATCTCATCAAGTCCAAGTAAAGATTTATGGGAGATTATGGGAAGATTTGTTAAGTCTTTGGTGTGGGGTCCCATGCTTGGTCCGAAATCAGCCAAAAGGGGGGGGGGGGGGGTTAGTGTAAATTTCATTCCCTAATTCCATAAGTAAGTAAGCTTTCAAGTGTAAGGTTTAGGGACCTAGTGTGTTATTATGTTATAAGGGGTGTTATGGTGTTCGGGGACCATAACTAGCTCAGAAACATTAAAACAATGCTTCTAATAATATTTTGGTGTTCCGGGTAATGTCCGGTTGTTCGGTTAGATACCGGTTCGTTAAAGTGCTAAATTGCACCGTTTAGTGTCTTTTAAGTATTCTTTTGTGACACTTTCAATTCCCAACACTCAGGGAAGTATTCTGGATCAATTTGCCATATTTTTGCATGCTACAATCTTGTCATATTGCTGAATTATATAAAATTCAGCTTTTAAAGTGTATTTCGGGTGCTTTTTAGTGCGTATTTTAGCTTCCGGAAAGTCTATATATAAACTCTTGTACGTACTCTTGGGTTTTAATGTATTCTTGTTGTTGGACCTACACCTAGGCTCCAATTCTATTGTCTAACTGCTTTCTGCAGAATCGTTGACACAATGTGTCTTACCGGTGAGTTTACTAGTATTTCTGACGCAACGCTGTTCATTAATGCATAAAGTAATTCTTGTAGTATATAACGTGCATGAATTTACTTGTATAGTAATCAGAAATTTATTTGTCTGGTAAACTAGATCATGCACAGTCATTAAAGCACAGATTACTGTTTATTTAGTGTACGGAATGTACGGAAAATTGACAGTTGTCACAATTTATGTCGAATGTGGGAGTTAAATGTTTTACAATTAAACTTGAAATGGTTTAACATGATTAGTGGCTTGATCTTGAAATGTTACGCGCCTCGCGGTAAGACCCTGCATGTGGAATTTGAGGGTGTGACACGGCGGAGGGCGGTGGTGATGGTGATCGGAGCTGGCGACGACAGTGGTAGCGGTGGTGGCGACGACGGTGGGTGGCGGCGGAGGCGGTGACGGGTGGTGGTGGAGGTGGGTGACGGCGATGGGTGGCGGTTGGTGGTGGCAACGGTGGTGGGTTGTGATGTTAATGAGGGGTGAAGAGAGAATGAAATGGAAAAAAAAACAAGGGGGACAAATGAAATAATTTTGAAAGAATGAAATGTATTTTAGAATGAACGGTTTCATTCCATCGAACAACGAAACAGTCCTTTCTTCATTCCCTCACAATGTTCTATTCAATTTCATCCCTTATTGCATACAAAGATAACAAATCTTTCGTGTAGGAAGCAAGCCAAGAAAGAAACGTATGAAGTTAGCCGAAATTAGCATCATCACACGCCGTCCAATATACAAACCATATTTCCAAATCTCATCCACCCAATTTAACCTAATTCATAAAAGACCTTTTATTTATTTATTTATTTATTTTATTTTTATTTTTTCCTCCTAACTACCTCCTTCCCAACTCTCTTTCCCTCGCCCCTATATCATGCCAATTTCTCCCTTTCTTCTCTGAATATTCAATATTAAAAGTTTAGTTTTCTTATGCTGTGAAAATGGCACCTGCTGCAGTTGAATTCCCTGGATCTTCGTCTTCATTCAAGAGGGTTTGTGTAATGGATGCTGGGGGATGTTTTGGGTCTGCACTTGTTCATCGTCTTATTCAAAGGGGCAATATTGTTCATGCCGCAATCAGCAGTCATGGTTCGTTCTTTCTACCTTTTTATTTTCAATAGTTGATAAGTATTTCGATCTGGGTATGATTTGTTGTTTGTATTTAATTTTGGGGGTGGGTTTTGGTTAGTTGAGATGCAGTCTATGGCTGGAGACAGTAAGAACTTGAGAGTGTTCCACACAGACCCATTGGATTATCACAGTATAGTGGAAGCTTTGGAAGGATGTTATGGCTTGTTCTACTCTTTTCAACCCCCCTCTGATCACCCTTCCTATGATGTATGTTCTCTCATCCCTTTCACCGATACTATTCACTCCGCTCGGCTTGTGTTCTTAATCGGTTTAACTGGTCAACCATTACACAAACCCTTTTATTAAACTGGTTTAGTCGTTTAGATATATTCCTATGAATGAACCCATTTATCAAACGGGTGGGTAGTAATCAAGTTGTAAAGTAAAAATTGGGTTGTCGTGTTGGAATTTTCCCCCTTAGTTAAGTGCTCAAACACATGTATCGTTTAGGAATCCATGGCTGAAATGGAGGTACGCGCAGCACATAACGTACTCGAAGCATGTGCGCAAACCGACACTATTGACAAAGTGGTCTTTACGTCATCCGCCACGGCTGTACTTTGGCGGGACCCGAGTGACTCGACTCCTTCATCACAAGATGTTGACGAAAGAAACTGGAGCAATGTTAATTTCTGCAAGAAATTTAAGGTATACATACACCTCAATGGATATGATAGATGATATAATAATGTGTAAATTACTTTTTGAGTCCTTATGTTTTAGTGGTTTTAACCAGTTGAGGACAAAATCAAAAAGGACAAAATCAAAAAGTTTAACGCCCTGAGTCCCTAACCGCTCATTTTATAACGTTTTGAGTCCCTGTGTTTTAGTGCTTTTAACCATTTGGGTCCAAAATAAAAAGGTACACGTGTTACAAATTGGGCTCAAAACGTTATAAAATGAGTGGTTAGGGACTCAGGGCGTTAAACTTTTGATTTTGGACTCAAGTGGTTAAAACCATTAAAACACAGGGACTAAAAAAGTAATTTACTCTATAATAATAATAATAATAATAATAATAATAATAATAATAATAATAATAATAATAATAATAATAATAATAATAATAATAATAATAATAATAATAATAATAATAATAATAATAATAATAATAATAATAATAATAATAATAATAATAATAATAATAATAATAATAATAATAATAATAATAATAATAATAATAATAATAATAATAATAATAATAATAATAATAATAATAATAATAATAATAATAATAATAATAATAATAATAATAATAATAATAATAATAATAATAATAATAATAATAATAATAATAATAATAATAATAATAATAATAATAATAATAATAATAATAATAATAATAATAATAATAATAATAATAATAATAATAATAATAATAATAATAATAATAATAATAATAATAATAATAATAATAATAATAATAATAATAATAATAATAATAATAATAATAATAATAATAATAATAATAATAATAATAATAATAATAATAATAATAATAATAATAATAATAATAATAATAATAATAATAATAATAATAATAATAATAATAATAATAATAATAATAATAATAATAATAATAATAATAATAATAATAATAATAATAATAATAATAATAATAATAATAATAATAATAATAATAATAATAATAATAATAATAATAATAATAATAATAATAATAATAATAATAATAATAATAATAATAATAATAATAATAATAATAATAATAATAATAATAATAATAATAATAATAATAATAATAATAATAATAATAATAATAATAATAATAATAATTTGATGCAACAGTTATGGCACGGGTTGTCAAAAACTCTAGCGGAAAAGACAGCGTGGGCACTAGCCATGGACAGAGGGGTGAGCATGGTTACCATAAATGCAGGATTATTGCTGAGCCCTGATCTCACCATCACGCACCCCTACTTAAAAGGGGCAGCTGAGATGTATGAAGATGGTGTTTTTGTTACTGTTGACCTCAAATTCTTGGTGGATTCTCATATTTGTGTATTCGAAGACGTTTCTGCGTATGGTCGATATTTGTGCTTCAATCGTGTCGTTAATTGCAATGAGGATGCTGTGAAGCTTGCCCAGATCCTATTACCCCCAGATGTGTCTTCACTTCCACCAAGGTTGGTTTGTTTTATCATGGGCCGTTAAACGCCTAAGAGAGGTCAAATTCTGTAACCACAATTGACAATTTAATTGTTTATGAAATTAATATTTTAAAATCTTTGGACTAAAATTAGTCAATTCGTTTGACCTGCCTCTACTTGTAATCCACTCTCAATTTATTTATTTATTATTATTAAACAATTACCACTGTAACTAAAGTAAAAATGAATGGGGTGTTGCAGCATAACCGTAGGGGAGAGCAGAATGGTGCCACAAAGAATAAGCAACAAGAAGCTCAACAAGCTTATGGTTAACTTTGACTCTCAAGTTCCAACTCTTAGCTCCTAAATTTGAAATTATTGATACAAGATTGGATATATTCCAGATTAGATCAGAATAGATGATTTGATCACAAAGATAAAAGTGCAATGTATGTATGTATGACATGGGTTACAAGTTACAACCTCATTCAAGTTTCAAAATATATAATTATATAGTTTAATATTCTTTTATTAGACATCATTTGTCACTTGATTCTTTGTATTGGGCAGCTGTATTTTGGCTGGCAACCAACATCAAGAAAACTTGTGCCATTTTTTTAGGGAAATGTTCTCAACTTATATGCAGTGTCTTGAGTACTATAATTTAATAAAAATCATATGTTCATGTTACAGTTTTTCCAATATGTAAGTCCGTATGGACCAGAACCTGTTATGACATGTTACCAGGCATGATGTTTTTACACGTTTGTGAGCATTTCATCTTATAATTGTTAGTTACTCTCAACTCTCAAGTATTGCTACAGAAACTAACAATCAGTGGGGGCCATCCTCTATGACCAAAAGGTAATGCCTCAATGCTAGCACATACTCTTGGTGTGATGGTTATAGTCTTAAAAGCTTGATTTTGATAGATAACAAATTGAGGTTCTACATTCATTGTCTAGCTATAAAGGTTGCAAAAAGTCATATCTGGATTTTATATTATTTGGAAAGATGACAACTACCCATAGTCCTTTTTCCCAATAATAAAACTTATTTCTTCAGCTTCTCCTCATGATTAACCTACTCGGTGTGCTGGTCTAGGGTAAGGGGGCATTTTCCGTCAAGTGTCTGCCATGTCAGGGGGCCTTGCCCTCCAAAACCCTAAAACCATAGGGTGTTGGGCAAGGGTTAGGGCGTTTTTTGTTTATTATTAAAATCTTTTTTCATTAGCTACTTTTTGAAAACTCGCCACAAATTGCTCGGCCAACACAGAGTCAAAGAGCTCACGCCGGTGAGAAACTTCAAACCCCCAAGGTGCAACACCTAAATCATGTTGGAGGGGGTGGTGTGTGGGTCGTGGAGGGGCTTGCCCTCTCCACACCACCACACCGGGTAGGCTTAACTTATTAGTATATAATGAATCAGGATATATATACACACGTATATTATATATAAACACTTTCTAAATATTAATAATAAATAAATAAATACAACAACAACAACCTTACCCAATTTATCCCATCTATAGCTAAGAAGCTATTGGTAAATAAATAAATATATAATTATATTAATTCTTTATACATCTTCAGAAACAATTTTAAAATAACAATAGAACAATTAAGTTGGATGCAAATTCTTTGTTGATGTACATATATGGTTTTCTATATAGTTGCACAAGAATATTTGTGGAGATTACATAGTGGCGTGATTATAGATATTAAGTACTTTGTAATCCATTCATTACAAAAGGTCTACGACTGCCACATACTTGTGATTATATAATAGGAACCTTAAAGCTAGAAGCACGTATACTCCTTTTGTGACTAATGCGTCATATTATCAATAATTAATTAGGAAACTCTTGTAAGACATAATCATCCAATGTTGAGACGGTCCATGAATTAGTTCTAACAAATTCAAAGACTTATATACTTCATTGAACAATGTGGCGAATACTTTAGTGCTTTTGATCAAGGCCGGTCGGGGAGTCAATGTGATGACTATCGTGGTGGCGTGGTCACCGTGATTATTACGCCGCAAGTGGTGTGATCACAATAGTGACGATGATGGGCGTGATGGTGGTTACGGTCGTGGTTGTTTTGGGGAATGAAAGTGACATTGCTGTGATTAGTTGGAAATGATTTAGTGATGGGTGTGATGAGTGATGCAAGTGATTGTGTGATAGAATTGAATGGAATGAGGTGGCATTTTATGATTGGTTAGTTTGTAAGTGACGACGTGATTGTTTGTAAGGTGCCCCAACCCCCTAATAACTAATTACTAATATAACCATTCTAACCAATCTATGCACCAATCATCACTACCACACCCACGACGACCACGAGAAGCAACTATTGCTAGAATAGTAGAATCATCCATTATATGTGTGACGTAAAGATGAAAGACATTTAAAATTTCAGTAATTGCTGTATGTGAAATGGTGTGTTCAAAGTTTAGATGCGCAATGTGCCTTATTTATATTTATATAGTATTAATTTGCAAGTTGTGTATGCATAATGGTGTTGTATGTTGTGCGTAGTGGTGTTGTACATAAAAGGTTAGCGTACAACTCTTTCAAGCAATTTCAATCTAATCATGTTCCTTTTCTAATGATACGTGTAGTGAACTCCAGGCCACACTCTTTTTTCTTACACACCCCAAACATACACATTCACACTTAGTATTCTCAGAAAAGGAGAGAAAAAAGAGCGTGCGTGCATGAACGAGAGAGAGAGAGAGAGAGAGAGAGAGAAACAGAAGATAGAGAGAAACCGAGAGAAGATGATGTTGGTGAAAAGGGTGTCGGCCACCCTCTTTTGATGATAATAGAAGTGGTCGATGGTGGGTTATAGTGGTTTCGAATAAAGGGTGGGATGAGTGATATGGGTTTTAGTAACATTAGTGGCGACGAAGAAGGGACATGAGCAAAAGGTGGTAGCTAGCACTACTACAAAAAAACATTAATTATAACGGTGTAAAATTTTAATTATAGCGGCTAATATAACACTGGGAAAAAAACAAAAACACTTAAACACAACTATAGATAACACTTGACTAGGAATTCACTATAAAGCATTTTATCCAACAGATTAAAACAACGGTGCAAATTAAATCACATATTTTAATTTATTTTTAAAACCCTACAAAAACACCGTTATATAATGTCATACCCCAACTGAGGGCGGAAATATTGAAGTGAGACAAACTAGATTGTTCAAAGACAACATAACACTATGACTGTGACATAATTTAATAACTCCATTTCATACTATCACTAAAAGTTACATTGTCTTAAAATGGAAAGTACAACATATTGGAAAATAACATAACAACATAATGAGAAAAGATAAAATGTAATTTTGGATGAGTTTCTAGTCCATCATAAGTGTTTCTCTATCATCAATTTCCTGTAATCATGTATATAAAGTATTCGTCAACACAAAAATGTCGGTGAGCATACAAGTTTGGTTTACATAACACAGGTATAGAAAATGTCTCAAATCGACATGGCAATTGTATACTAAGATATATTGTTGGTCCCAGTTAGACTTAAAAACTTTCTTTTCTCGTAATATGGCAAGTGATTTTAACAGATATGAAAATAGTGTGCGGAAATAGAGATCAAACTCTCAAGAAACAAGAATTACATAATTTTCAAGTTTATATCACTTTAAAATAAAATGGTTTACAAGATGATTGTTAGGTTATTAACTAATACAGACGAATACTTGTGAAATTCTGAGGTGAAATGGCAATGAAGTTTTGTAGTATGTATTGAATGCTAGGCTTAACTCATCGTCCTTTGCTGAAGAGCTTTCTATTTATAAAAAGTCTTGGGCATAAATAAACATTTGTTTATTCATTCACTTGTCGTGCAAAAAGTAGATTTTTAACATATTCATTGAATCCAATTGTGTAAACTTGCTTCGATAATTGTGGTAGGATAGAACCTGTTCAGACAAGTGGTCTTCATCAGAATTTCTGATAACCACTTCATCAGAAATTCTGATGAACAAATCATCAGAAAATCCGATGATCAGATTTTACCAGAAACTAATGATATTCATCAGAAATATCATCAGATCCATCAGAATGGCCTTTTCTGATAGCCTTCTCTTGTTCTTAATCAGCATCTGATTTCCAGAGGAAGATGCATTGTTCATTTCAGGTGTCCTATCTCGTTTCTTCTTGCTGTTTTGATCTTCAGGACTTTATCTTCTTCTATAGATCAGGCTGAGTATCTTTTTCTTCAATACTTACATAAAAAGTTTCCTAACAGTTTCCCCCTAAGTATTGTAAGAAAAATGATAACTTATGTCAAACTGAAACAAACTTCAAAATAACTTTAAACAACCAAATACTAAAAGTTCAAACAAGTTCAAAACAGATATTGTTTCCAAACAAATCATAAAACTAAATAAGTTTCCTTAGTTTATCTTCAAACCACTCTTGTAAACATCACCCTTTCTCAACTGCTTCTTGTGCTCAATTCTCTTATGTGTTGCTTTGTTTAGATCTTTATACCATCCTCTAGCAGTCTTCCATTCTTCAATTATGTCTTCAATTTTCTTTCTCAGCTATTCATTATCTTTTGCTTTCTCCTTGAGTTTATCTTGTTTCTTGTTCATACAGTCTTTGATGTCGTTTAAGGTCTGATTTGAGTACCTGTAAATTTCATCAATTTTGAACAAGGCTCTTTTATCATTAGCATCTTTGAACACCAAAGATAGTTCAGATGTTTCAAAGATGGATCCTATTCTTGCTTTAGACATGAGTTCAGTTGGAATGGTTGTGTTAGGAGGAGGTGTGTGCACTTTCTTGCTGTATTCAAATGAGATACTCAGGTCAAAATCTGCTAGAGCTGCTCTTTGATACGTTTTTCTTCCTGCTTCAGTGATGCCGTTGATGGCCCTTCTGTTGAACTTTGTGTTTCCCTTCTCTTTATCAACAAGTTGTTTCATCTTTATGATATCTAAGGGATGAAGCTCATCGACCAAATCACTATCCACAATAGTTGTTATGCTGCCATCTTTTCTGATCAGAGAGTACTTATTCTGTTCATATGTTCCCATGACCCTACCTGATTAAGTTTGACTACTTACTTTCTCAATTTCAACTACTGGATTTGTGAGGGGCGTATGCAAAATGGTCCTGTTTCTCCTTAGTCTTGTATAAGCTGTTCTTGCACTTATAGGAGAGAGAGGCCTTTCAAGTTTGTCTTCCTCATTGTTCCAGTAGAAGTTCTTCAGATGTTGTTCAGGAAACATCATGGTGTCTAGGTCAGCATCCAGTACAGTGTACTCTTTCAGCTTTCCCTCAAGATCTTCTCTGACCTCCGTTCTTGGCTTCTTTGATGATTTTACTTCCCCTTCCCACTTCCTCTTCTCAATATGAACCATTTGTTCACTGAAATCAGTTTCACCAGAAAAGCCTACTTTTGGTTGGCTTCTTGAGATGGAATAGCTTTCAGTTGAGATTTTGGCAGGTGTTAGTGTCAACATTTTCTGTCTTTCTGATCTTGGCTCTTCTGGTGGGGGACCCATGGGTGTTGGTTTGTATGGGATTGGTGTTTCTGTTTGTTTGGTTTGTGTTTGATGGGTGGTTTTTGGTTCTTTTGATGGTGTTTCTTGTGGAATAGGAGTTCTAAGCTCTTGCACATCTATCTTTGCCAATCTGGCAACATTCAGCTGCAACCTCTTCACTAATGATTGAACATTAGATAAAGTCTGAGCATTCATCTTTTCTTGTTCATGCATCCTTTGGAACTCCTGCTTGTGTTGATTCTGCTGTGTAGACCATTCCATCACCATCTTCTCAAGAGTTTCTGCCATGCTGTTGTTATTTGCTCTTAAGACTTGAATTTCTTCGAGAATTTTCTGTTGGGGTTTTTCACATGTTTATCAAAGTTATTTTATCCTTATAAAATAAAAACGCAGCGGAATATTTATTTAAAACGTGTTACTTTCTTGATATAAACCCTATTTTATATGTAAAACCCAATCCCCTGATCCATATACGAACATGCATGCTATCAAAAAGTAAAACACAACCATAGAGTGTTTCAAGAATACTACCTTCCAAGGAGTAAAAGATATGAAGAAGATGATGCTTCTTGAATGGTAGTCTTCAAGTGTAGAATACCTCAAGCTTGTATACCCCAACCCTTCCAGCAAACACTTTGAGTTTAGCTAGGATTTTAACACTTAAAATTCACTTGAAAAATCCCTCTAAATCTACCACCATGGCCAAAAATTGTAGAGAGGATTATGGAATTCTTGCAACTTCATTTTTGTGAGAGAAAGTATATGAAAATCAATGAATGAAAAATATCCATAATTCACCAAATCATATATCAAAATAATGGAAGAGTTGCATGCTTTTTATTTGGCTACAAAGCCTTGGGAAGACCCCATAAGGCCTCCATTTTGACCAATAAAAAATTTTCCCTTTTCCAATTTAAGTCTTATATTATATTTATAACTTTTATAAATATATTTTATAAATATAACATCATATATTTATAAGACTTTTATGCAACAAATCATAACTTTTATAATGTTATTTAACCTATTAAATAACAAGATAAAATATTCTCTCAAAATAAATTATCCATGTAATTTATTAGTTTGTCAAGTGCAAATATTTAGAAAACTAATTTCTAAATATTCTAAGTGTTAATATTTATTTGTTTGATCATATCATAAATAAATATTATAAGTGTTTGTCTAGCTTGTTTTTTGGTATGACTCGACTTGGATCATAACGTACTAGCCACATCAATTTAATATGTGTCTTGGGCATACAGAGTCCAACAATCTCCCACTTGCACAAGATACATAGAAGATTGATGCAAGCAGTAAATAACGCCTAACTACGGTTTACTACCCCTAATACGTATGACTATATGTTCCATTCAATAACATCATCCCCTTCAAGTCCCTTACTTGAACGTGATTTAGGTGAATCTATCATTTATCCTTTCGTTACAGATGTCATGTTAAATCCAGAGACATAGAGTGATCACTCTCTGTTGATTTAACTTTAGCAGGCCTTAGACATCTTACTCTCAACGAATAAGAGGAACAAATCCCGTCTTGACTACATACGTCTCTCACAATCACCCTGTACCACACCTGAGCCTAGCCTTATGTACTGTCTTATTTCAGACAGCGAAGAACTAGGTCAAAGTATAATATTAAGTGAATATCAAGACCCAATATGTATCTCAGGTCAGAGGATACTTTGATATTCTCCTTTACTCAAATTTACTTATGATCAATCACAAATGATTCCATGCAGTAACATTTGAGAGCGAGTCAGTCCAATATTTGTATCCCACAAATATCTATGAACTTTGGCAGCAACACTTTGCTCTATATTCAAACCTAATGAATATCCACCAATCCAAGTTCATAATAGTCTTACTTTCATATTTGTTCCCACAAGTATGATCGACTACATACATTTAGAATATGTAACTTATTCACGGATTTAAACATGCTAAAACGGAACATAACTCAACATACCATAAAGAGTTATAATAACAATTGTTCCAATATCCAAATACAAAATGATCAAATCCAATCACTAGAATATCGAAGTCCCAAGGCACAAGTATGACCCTTCATGCCTTACCCATTCGAGGAGCTTCGTGAGTGGATCCGCAGTATTTTGATCAGTGTGAACTTTGCGAATACATATCTTTCCCTTTTTCAACTTCATCCCTTATGTAGTTGAAACTCCGCTCAATGTGCCTAGTCTTTCGATGTACACGAGGTTCCTTGATTTAAGCAATCACACCATCGTTATCACAAAGATCTCTAGGGGTCCTGAATGGTAGGGACTACCCCTAGATCGGCAATAATTCAAGTGGCAGATCCACATGAATCATCTCGATCAATGAAGCGGCAATGTATTCTAATTATGTAGTGGACAATGCTACCCTGATTGTGATCGAGAATCATCTCGATCAGTTTGGAAATTCGTATCCATGTAACCCTTTACTACGAATTCCGAAACTCGCATCCCTGTAACCCTTTACAACGAGTTCTTCTTCACCAGATCCATATATTAGAAACATATCCTTAGTCCTTCTAAGGTATTTCAATATACTTTTAACAGTCATCCAATGACCGTTACTTAGATTTCGTTGGTATCTTATTGTCATGCTTAAAGCGCATGACATGTCCGGTCTAGTGCATATCATTACATACATAATGGATCCTATAGTAGATGCATATGGGATTCCTTTCATTCTTTCTTGCTCATCCTTTGAGCTTGGACATTGAAACACATTCAATATTGTCCCCTCTTGAACAGGTAGCAAACCTTTCTTAGAGTTCTCCATCTTGAACCTTTTCAAGACTTTGTCAATGTATGCACTTTGGTTTAAACCTATCAAGCGCCTTAATCTATCCCTATAGATCTTTATTCCCAAAAGATAGGCGGCTTCTCCAAGATCTTTAATGGAAAAACAACTTCCAAGCCAAGTTTTTACACCTTCCATGGTTGGAATGTCATTTCCAAATAGTAGAATGTCATCGACATACAATACTAAGAAAGTGATGATGCTCCCACTAGCCTTCTTATACACACAAGCTTCATCGACGTTCTTGATGAATCCAAAATTCCTAATTTCTTCATCAAGACAGTGATTCTGACCTCTTAGATGCTTGTTTCAATCCATAGATTGATATCTTTAACTTGCATACTTTTTTAGGATGTTTTGGATTGACAAAACTTTCAGGTTGAACCATATAGACATCTTCCTCAAGATATCTATTAAGGAAAGCAGTTTTGACATCCATTTGTCAAATCTCATAATCATATTATGCAGGTATGGCAAATAATATCCTAATCGACTTTAGCATCGCCACAGGCGAGAAGGTCTCATCACAATCAACCCCTTGAGTTTAATTGAAACCTTTTGCTACAAGTCTCGCTTTATAAGTATCCAAGTTACCATGCATATCAGTTTTCTTCTTGAAAACCCACTTACTTCCAACCATTTTGGAGTTAAGAGAAGGCACAACCAATTCCCATACTTGGTTGTCATACATGGATTGCATCTCTACGTTCATGGCTTCAAGCCATTTGTCACAATCAGATTTTAACATTGGATCATGGTATGTGGTAGGTTCACCCGAATCTACCACGTAGCATCCATCCATGAAAAATCCATATCTTTCAGGTGGACTACTAATTCTACCAGATCTACGAACGTTTTGTGTGTATTGATCAACCACTTGATCATTTTCAACAACCTCTTGTTGAGTGCTAGTATCAACCAAACGTGTATCGGCTTGTGGTTCTTGATCCTCATCAAGTTCCATTGTTTTACTTATTCCTTCCACAAGGAACTTAGCTTCCAAGAACTCAGCCTTTCGAGCAACAAATACCTTTTGCTCTGTTGGATCGTAGAATTAACATCCTATACCATCTTTAGGATATCCTACAAAGATACACTTAGTGGATTGTGTCACACCCCCAAAATCCACCTGCGGAGTATCACCGCTTGGAGGCGTGACTAACCAGGATCTAGCCACCAATCATATTGAACAAGCAAGTAAGTAATTATAAAAGTTCAACCAATACAACTGGTGTCCAAACAAACATAGTTTAAGTTGCAAGCGGAAGCATAATGTTTAAAACCAAAACAAAATATAAGTTCAAATGTTTCAAGGTTTAACATGGCACACAACTGTCCATGTCCCACAACGACTCTTTCCCATGCAAGCTCCAGCTAAGTACCTATTGACCTGCAAAGCATGTAGTAACGAGTCAACAACAATGTTGAGCGAGTTCACAGTTGGGTGTTTGTTTTAAGTTGTTCCAAAAACAGTTCCTTTAACTGGCATCCCTGTCGTGGGGGTTACCCCATAGTTGAAAACGTGATTTGTTTAACCCATTTACTCTGGCAATCCAGCCGTGGGGGCTACCCCATGTTTAGTTATCTGGCTTTTCGGCCGTGGGGGCTACCCCATGTATATACTAGACTCGTTACCATATCAACTGCTGACTGTAGTCATGTTTATGTGCCCTGAACTGTCAATGTCTATCATCATTGACGTGCCATAGTCCATTAGTTCACGCCCGTCCTCTGCGGCATGGTGTGAGGTTTGTCAAACCTAAATAGCGCTATCTAACTAATGACCCGCTCGCTATTGGCCCGGCGATTAAGTCGATATAAAAAGGAGGGACTTCGTGATAGAGTTTTGGTCTAGTAAAAGTTAACTGTCCATGAGGACGAGGAATTATATTCCTGAACCCGTACTGTCCTACCCAAGAAAGGACGAGGAATCCATATTCCTTAACCCATTCCCAACCCCTGGGAATCCCATGCTTTGTAGAAAGTGTGAACTCACCTTAGGTTAGCTCGGCAGATAAAAGAAAGGTCAATCGAGCTGCTAGAGGTCAACCATGTCCTAACATGGTTACCATTCAAGTCAGGTCTAGGTTCAAATAGTGCACGTATAATTACACATAGCTAACAGATTACGAACACAGGGTATACACAACATACACGTAAAGCAATATCAGACAAGTTAATGACAAAGCCCAACCTGAATAGCCGGCTGTGCGATCCACAATGGGTTATGCGATCAGCCCTAACCCGGCCCAGATAACATATGCAGTCCAAAACTTGTGCGGCCCAAAAATTAATCAAACATTTTTAACTTGTGCGATCCTATTAGTCTTGTGCGACCAATGGTGTCTTGTGCGATCGGAGTTTGGGCTGTTCGTCCCAACTGTATAACAAAAATCAAATATGTTGGGCGGCCCAACATCTTGTGCGATCTGCACAATCTTGTGCGATCCACAAGATGTTGTGCGATTCTCTTGTGTGGTTGGTCTTGTGCGACCGGATCAGATCTTGCAAGATCTGATCTTGTGCGATTAGGGAGCTTGTGCGACCAGTCAACTAATTCCACAAATCATGCATGTCAGTTACTGATTTCAATCAATTCATTTGACCCATATAACAGTTTCCATATTTACATATAATCAATCAACACCATCAACAGTTTTCTAACCATCTCCTATTCGATTAAACAAGGTTTTATTGTCATTAATTCATATGAACCCTAATTAACCAAAATCATGAACAACAACTTATCAACCCTTAAACATATTAACATGATTCTTGTTCTTGATCACTAACATACATCCTATTATGACAACACAATGAATCATCCTAATCGTAAACATGTCACAGCTGATTAACAAACATTCGGTTTTCTTTCATCAACAATTCCAACTTATACTAACACAACTAAGCCACCCGGATCCAAACCCATATAGAGCCGATTACAATCATTCATGATCAATTCATTCATCATCAACCGAATAAAAGTACATAACATGAAACACTAACCGATTAGAGATGGATGAGGGTGATCCGATTCAAAAGCTTCGATGGGGATGGGGTGTTGTTTGGCGTCGGCTTCGAGAGGAGAGAAAGAGAGCTAGGGTTTGTGTGTGTGGGTGTTTTGCAAAATATGAGGAGTATACCCTATCTCCTTAGTGTTATGCGTGTAAAAGAGAGAGTGGGCCGAACCACCATGGGCTGCCCTTGATCCGAGTATAACGAGTGTAGCCCGAATGGGCTTGTGCGATTGGTTCGTGTTGTGCGTTTGGGCTGTTTATATACATACATACATTACACAAAGCACATAATAAACACAACATTCATTTAATCAATCTAGTTTATATAATCACATCACGTTCACATACGTTACATCAAAGCACAAAGATAGATTCCGAAGTACGAGTTGTCACATTATCCCCAAGTTGAAAGAAATTTCATCCCGAAATTTAGCACGTACTCACAGAGGAAGCTAGTTAAGTTGCATGGTTTTCCTGGGGTGTCACATCCTCCCCCCGTTGATCTGGAATTTCGTCCCGAAATTCCGTAGCTTCAGTCTCAGTAGTGGTTGTACTGTTTGCGAACAGTTGGGGATACTTTTGTTTCATCTGATCTTCGCGTTCCCAGGTGAACTCTGGGCCGCGACGAGAGTTCCAACGAACTCGAACGAGAGGGATTCTAGTGCGTTTGAGGACCTTAACATCCCGGTCCGTGATTTCAACTGGTTCCTCGACGAATCGTAACTGCTCGTCGATAGTGAGCTCCTTCAAAGGAACTATGAAAGTCTCATCTGACAGACACTTCTTCAGATTCGACACGTGGAAAACGTTGTGAACTGCACTGAGTTCTGCTGGTAAGTTCAGTTTGTAGGCCACCTTGCCTATTTTCTCGATGATTTCAAATGGTCCAACATATCGTGGGTTAAGTTTGCCCCATTTGCCAAAACGAACCACACCCTTCCAGGGTGAAACTTTGAGTAGCACTTGATCCCCAACCTGGAGTTCGAGTGGTTTCCTGCCCTTATCGGCGTAGCTTTTCTGACGGTCACGAGCTGCCGCCATTCGTTGTCATATCTGAGCAATCCTTTCTGTTGTGTCTACCACAAGTTCTGCACCAGTGATCTGACTATCCCCCACCTCTGCCCAACAAAGAGGTGACCGGCATTTACGCCCGTACAATGCCTCAAACGGAGCAGCTTTAATGCTGGTGTGGTAGCTGTTATTATACGAAAATTCCACAAGTGGCAGATGCTTTTCCCAGCCATGGCCAAAGTCAATTACACATGCCCTAAGCATGTCTTCAAGAGTCTGGATGGTGCGTTCAGACTGCCCATCCGTCTGAGGGTGATAAGCTGTGCTCATGTCTAATCGTGAGCCAAAGGATTTGTGCATCGCTTGCCAAAGTTCAGAAGTAAAACGTGCATCACGGTCCGAGATAATAGAGGTGGGCACCTCGTGCCTCGAGATAACTTCCTTAAGGTATACGTCTGCTAGAGTGGAGAACTTATCCGTTTCCTTGATAGCCAAGAAGTGTGCAGACTTTGTGAGTCGAACCACGATCACCCAAATAGTATCGTTACCACGTTGAGATCTAGGCAGGCCAGTAACAAAATCCATGAAAATTTGTTCCCATTTCCATTGTGGTATCTCTGGTTGTTGGAGTAGGCCTGAAGGTTTCTGGTATTCGACTTTGACTCTCGCACAAGTCAAACACTTGCTAACGTAAGTTGCTATGTGGGCCTTCATGCTAGGCCACCAGTAGGTAGTTCTGAGGTCGTGGTACATCTTATCCGAACCAGGATGTACTGAGTAGCGAGACTTGTGTGCCTCATCCATCACAAGCTCTCGTAGGTTGCCATAAAGTGGGACCCAAATGCGTCCTGTTACGTAGTAAGCACCGTCTTCCTTTTGTTCTAATCGTTGCCTTGAGCCGCGTAGGGCTTCAGCCCTGATGTTTTCTGGTTTCAATGCTTCTACATGGGCATCTCGTATCTGGAAGGAATACTAGACTGTATAGTGAGTTGTATAGCTCGTACGCGCTTAGGCGTAGAGTCCTTTCGACTGAGGGCGTCAGCCACAACATTGGCTTTGCCTGGGTGGTACCTGATCGAGCATTCGTAGTCATTCAGTAGCTCGACCCATCGTCGTTGTCTCATATTCAGTTCCTTCTGTTTGAAGATATGCTCGAGACTCCTGTGATCGATGTAAATGGCGTACTTGGTACCGTACAGGTAATGTCTCCATATCTTAAGCGCAAAAACAACAGCTCCCAGCTCTAAGTCGTGTGTAGTGTAGTTCTTTTCATGAACTTTGAGTTGGCGTGAGGCGTAGGCTATAACTTTATCCCGTTGCATCAAGACACAACCAAGACCCTGAATTGATGCGTCGCAGTAAACCACGAAGTCGTCTGTGCCCTCTGGCAATGAAAGGATAGGTGCGCTGCAGAGTCTATCCTATAAGTGTTGAAACGCTAATTCCTGTGCATTTCCCCATCGATAAACAACACCTTTCTGCGTTAGTGAGGTGAGGGGCTGTGCAATCTTGGAGAAATCCTTAATGAACCTCCTGTAGTAACCTGCCAAGCCCAAGAATTGGCGAATTTCCGTTGGTGTACGAGGTGCAGGCCAGTTCTTAATCGAGTCTACCTTGGATGGATCAACGTGAATCCCATCCTTGTTTACCACATGGCCTAAGAAATGGACTTCACGAAGCCATAAGTCGCATTTTGAAAACTTGGCATACAGCTGTTCTGCTCGAAGAAGTTCTAGAATGAGTCGTAGATGCTGCTCATGTTCCTCCTGACTCTTCGAATAGATCAGGATGTCGTCGATGAAAACTATGACGGACTTGTCCAGGTAAGGCTTGCACACTCGATTCATCAAGTCCATGAAGACCGCATGTGCGTTTGTCAGCCCAAAAGGCATGACCATAAACTCATAGTGTCCATAACGAGTTCTAAAGGCTGTTTTGGAGACGTCCTCTTCCCGGACTCTCAGCTGGTGATATCCCGATCTCAGATCAATCTTCGAGTAAAAGCTCGACCCTTGCAACTGGTCGAATAGGTCGTCGATGCGTGGAAGAGGATAGCGGTTCTTCACCGTCACCTTGTTGAGTTCACGGTAGTCGATGCACATTCTGAAAGTACCGTCTTTCTTCTTCACGAATAATACTGGAGCTCCCCACGGCGAAGAGCTAGGGCGAATAAAACCCTTGTCCAAGAGTTCTTGTAGTTGCATAGAGAGTTCTTCCAACTCTGATGGAGCTAAACGATAAGGTGCACGAGCTATGGGTGCTGCTCCAGGAGCTAGCTCGATGTGAAACTCGACCTGACGATGAGGCGGAAGGCCAGGTAATTCCTCAGGGAATACCTCAGGATAGTCGCGTACAATCGGAAAATCTTCTATCTTCTTCTCTTTCTTTGAGGTATTAGTAACAAGAGCCAAAACAGCAGTGTGACCCTTTCGCAAACACTTCTGGGCCTTAAGGAAAGAGATGATGCTCACAACAGCACCACTCTTGTCGCCACGAATCAATAGAGGTTCATCCCCTGGCCGAGGAATACGGACAATCTTTTCGTTGCAAAGAATCTCTGCTTGATGTTGGGATAACCAGTCCATCCCAATGACAACGTCGAAACTACCCAGAGTGATAGGAAGGAGGTCGATGGAGAAAGTGTGACTAGCAAGAACAAGATTACAACCCTTGACTATGTGTGTGACCTCTAAACTTTTACCATTAGCTAACTCTACAGTGTGCTTGGGGTTTAACAGTGTTGGGGTACACTTAAGCATTTGACTAACTTTTAGGGACACGTAGCTAGTATCAGCACCCGAATCAAATAGTACAGTAACATAAAAGTCGTCGAGTAGGAACTTACCCGTCACAACATTGGGATCATTCCTCGCTTCTCCCTGGCCAATAACGAACACACGACCCCTTGCACCATTTCCGTTGTTACCCCCGTTGTTTCCATTCCCCTGGTTGTTGTTATTGTTGTTGTTGTTCTGGTTCCTGTTCAGTTGGGGACAATCTCTCTTGAAGTGGCCTTCAGCTCCACACTGAAAGCACCCTTTGTTGTTACCTTGCTGCTGCTGGCGTTGATTCTGTTGGACTTGCTGTTGCTGACGATTCTGGTTTGCGGGGTATAAACTCCTGCAATCCCTTGCGGCGTGACCTGGCTTGTTGCACCGATGACAGTTACCCCTGGTGCATGGTCCGCTGTGGTGTAGGTTACAGCGATTGCATTTGGGGTGGTTTCCCTTGTACCCACCATGACTTTGACTACCAGATGTTTGCTGACTAGGGCTCTTATAGTCGTCAGTCCTCCTCTGCTGAGACTGAGATTGAACAGAAGTCAAACCCTTGCTTGATGTTCCATCCCATTTCCGTTTATTGTCACTAGGAGTATCTGAAATAATTGCAGCACCTATGCACTTTGGTAACCTGTTCTACTCCACCGCCTGATCAGTGAGACGATGAGCCAATTGAACAACTTGCTGGATGGTGGCGAGGTTAGCCGAAGTCACATGACTTTGGATCTCTGCACTAAGCCCTTAAGGTATAGTTCGATGCGTTTAATTGGAGGGTCCACCATAGTAGGACACAGAATAGCAAGCTCATTCGATCTTTTCGTGTAGGCTTCAATTTCTGACCCCGTCATCTTGAGGTTGAAGAACTCGACTTCCAGTTTGTGAATTTCATCATGATTACAATACTCCTCTTTGATCATTTCCTTAAAGTTGTTCCATGGGGTGGCGTTAGCAGCAACCAACCCCAGCATTTGGACCTGAGCGTTCCACCACGTGAGCCCTAAACCCTCAAAAGTACTGGTAGCATACTTCACCCTGCAAGCCTCAGGGCATTCACACATCTCGAACACAGATTCGAGCTTTTCAAACCAGTGGAGGAGACCTACGGCTCCTTTAGTGCCGCTGAAAGTAGTGGGTCGGCAGTCCATAAAAGTTTTGAAAGTGCACACAGGAGGTTGTGCAGGTTGACCTGCCGTGATAGTAAGAAAGAACAAAGTTTAACACAAAGGTTGGTTCACGAGAGTAGGACCTGAAGATCCTAGAATGAGTTTAGACAGCAGGGTATACCTCCTGCTTGTGCGGCTGCAAGTGCCGCAGCAACTTGTTGGTTAATCAGAGCCGTCAACTGGGCTTGTGTCATGTTAACGCGTCCAGACATGATCTTCATATCAAGAGAAACATGAGTGAGAGGGGTACGCGAAAGTGCGGTGACAGAAGAGAGTAAGCACACATGTGTTTTCAATTAACAGTTGCTACGTTTATCTAAGCATACCAAAAGCAAAGTTCTATGTAGTCTAGCAAGTAGGCAATAAAACATAAACTATATCACCTAGAATGTCGAGTCTTGCACGTGAAGCGAAGCGTCATTGTGGATCGTAGAGCACTGTACAGGTTATAGTCTGGTTTTAACAAAAACGTTTTCCCCTTATTAAAACCAAGTTCTCTATAACCAATGGCTCTGATACCAATCTGTCACACCCCCAAAATCCACCTGCGGAATATCACCGCTTGGAGGCGTGACTGACCAGGATCCAGCCACCAATCATATTGAACAAGCAAGTAAGTAATTATAAAAGTTCAACCAATACAATTGGTGTCTAAACAAACATAGTTTAAGTTGCAAGCGGAAGCATAATGTTTAAAACCAAAACAAAATATAAGTTCAAATGTTTCAAGGTTTAACATGGCACACAACTGTACATATCCCACAACGACTCTTTCCCATGCAAGCTCCAGCTAATTACCTATTGACCTGCAAAGCATGTAGTAACGAGTCAACAACAATGTTGAGCGAGTTCACAGTTGGGTGTTTGTTTTAAGTTGTTCCAAAAACAGTTCCTTTAACTGGCATCCCTGCCGTGGGGGTTACCCCATAGTTGAAAACGTGATTTGTTTAACCCATTTACTCTGGCAATCCAGCCGTGGGGGCTACCCCATGTTTAGTTATCTGGCTTTTCGGCCGTGGGGGCTACCCCATGTATATACTAGACTCGTTACCATATCAACTGCTGACTGTAGTCATGTTTATGTGCCCTGAACTGTCAATGTCTATCATCATTGACATGCCATAGTCCATTAGTTCACGCCCGTCCTCTGTGGCACGGTGTGAGGTTTGTCAAACCTAAATAGCGCTATCTAACTAATGACCCGCTCGCCATTGGCCCGGCGATTAAGTCGATATAAAAAGGAGGGACTTCGTGATAGAGTTTTGGTCTAGTAAAAGTTAACTGTCCATGAGGACGAGGAATTATATTCCTGAACCCGTACTGTCCTACCCAAGAAAGGACGAGGAATCCATATTCCTTAACCCATTCCCAACCCCTGGGAATCCCATGCTTTGTAGAAAGTGTGAACTCACCTTAGGTTAGCTCGGCAGATAAAAAAAAGGTCAATCGAGCTGCTAGAGGTCAACCACGTCCTAACATGGTTACCATTCAAGTTAGGTCTAGGTTCAAATAGTGCACGTATAATTACACATAGCTAACAGATTACGAACACAGGGTATACACAACATACACGTAAAGCAATATCAGACAAGTTAATGACAAAGCCCAACCTGAATAGCCGGCCCAACCTATTGGGCGATCAGCACCACTTGTGCGATCCACAATGGGTTGTGCGATCAGCCCTAACCCGGCCCAGATAACATATGCAGTCCAAAACTTGTGCGGCCCAAAAATTAATCAAAAATTTTTAACTTGTGCGATCCTATTAGTCTTGTGCGACCAATGGTGTCTTGTGCGATCAGAGTTTGGGCTGTTCGGCCCAACTGTATAACAAAAATTAAATATGTTGGGCGGCCCAACATCTTGTGCGATCTGCACAATCTTGTGCGATCCACAAGATGTTGTGCGATTATCTTATGCGGTTGGTCTTGTGCGACCGGATCAGATCTTGCAAGATCTGATCTTGTGCGATTAGGGAGCTTGTGCGACCAGTCAACTAATTCCACAAATCATGCATGTCAGTTACTGATTTCAATCAATTCATTTGACCCATATAACAGTTTCCATATTTACATATAATCAATCAACACCATCAACAGTTTTCTAACCATCTCCTATTCGATTAAACAAGGTTTTATTATCATTAATTCATATGAACCCTAATTAACCAAAATCATGAACAACAACTTATCAACCCTTAAACATATTAACATGATTCTTGTTCTTGATCACTAACATACATCCTATTATGACAACACAATGAATCATTCTAATCGTAAACATGTCATAGCCGATTAACAAACATTCGGTTTTCTTTCATCAACAATTCCAACTTGTACTAACACAACTAAGCCACCCGGATCCAAACCCATATAGAGCCGATTACAATCATTCATGATCAATCATATATTATTCATACCAACATAACAATACATCATCATATAACATCATCATTCATCATCAACCGAATAAAAGTACATAACATGAAACACTAACCGATTAGAGATGGATGAGGGTGATCCGATTCAAAAGCTTCGATGGGGATGGGGTGTTGTTTGGCGTCGGCTTCGAGAGGAGAGAAAGAGAGCTAGGGTTTATGTGTGTGGGTGTTTTGCAAAATATGAGGAGTATACCCTATCTCCTTAGTGTTATGCGTGTAAAAGAGAGAGTGGGCCGAACCACCATGGGCTGCCCTTGATCCGAGTATAACGAGTGTAGCCCGAATGGGCTTGTGCGATTGGTTCGTGTTGTGCGTTTGGGCTGTTTATATACATACATACATTACACAAAGCACATAATAAACACAACATTCATTTAATCAATCTAGTTTATATAATCACATCATGTTCACATACGTTACATCAAAGCACAAAGATAGATTCCGAAGTATGAGTAGTCACAGATCGTACTTCTAGTTTATTTGAGGTGTATTGCTTCACAACCCCATACCTTCAAATATGATAATGATGGAGCCCTTCCATGCCATATTTCAAAAGGTGTCTTATCCACTTTCTTGGTTGGGGCCACATTTAATATATGGGCCGCGGAGAGCAAAGCGTAACCCCAAAATGATAGAGATAATGTGCTCCTAGCCATCATAGATCGAACTATATCCAATTGAGTTCGATTCCTCCTCTATCAGAACGAAGAACTTTAATTGAGTTGATTTTCTACTTCACTTTTGAAGATTTTGAACGTTTCAAAACTTCATCTTTGTGTCTTAGCAAGTACACATAAGCATAACTACTATAGTTGTCGGTAAAAGGTAATGAAGTATCTCTCACCATTCCTAATTATTGGCTTAAAAGGACCACATACATCCAAATGTATGATACCTAATAAATCTTTTGCCCTTTAGTTGGTACCACTAAAGGGTTTCTTGGTGATTTTACCTTGTAAACAAGATTCGCATGTTTCAAATGAACTAATTTCATTTGTGTCCAAAAGATCATTCTTTTGAAGTGTTTGTATGTGACTTTTGTTTATATGACCAAGACGACAATGCCAAAAATAGGTCTCACTCAAATCCATTTTGAGTCTCATGGTGATTGCTTGGTACATTGAACTATCAAATGATGTATTATCATGAACCAATTCATAAATACCATTTGAAAGCATAACTTTAAAGTAAAACATGTCATTCATCGAAATATAAATGTCATTGTTTACAAACTTTAAATCAAAACAATATTGTCTTATAAGGGGAACTTGAATAATGTTCCTAGTCAAACTAGGAGCATTCATGTGACATTTGTGCTCTGTAAACACTGAACGATGTAGAAAAATATCAATTATCAATGAAACAATGTGTTTTGGTCTCAATATTTGTGAATTTGTGTTTGACAATTTCACGTTTTGATTCCAGTTCAATTTCAAGCTCTAAATCGCTTTCTTGAAAGTTATACGCAAACTGATGCGCAAACGTAATCAGTTTAACATGACATACACTCTGGAATAGCAACATATGCTTAACATACCTTAAATAACCTTTACATAACTTAGAAATAAGTTTTAAAGGGTTTGTTGTGGCAAAAACAAGTTTATTTGATCGCAGGGACTATTTGCGACAAACTACGAAAGTCTGCCGATTCATAAAGTAACGTACACTCCGGAACATGATCAAAGCTAAACATACCATAAATATGCTTTACATAGCTTAGAAATAAGCTTTGAGGGGTTCGGTGTGAGAAAATATGCTTATTTGATCAATAGGGACTAAAAGCGTCAAAAACTGCATAAGTTTGCATTTACGCGCATATCTTACGTTATGAACATATCCGGACATCCAATAATTTTTGAAATCATTAAAATATTTTATTTTAGTGATTGGAATGCTAAAATACCATTCATCGCGTAATTTGGATCGTTTTTCGCCTCCGTTTGAGTTTCGTCGTAATTAACCGAACAACGAGATCGTACGGCCAAATGAACCGACATCTGAGATATTTTCAAGCATATTTCAAGTCCCCTATACTTTGACATCATTATAGAGCCTTGAAAATGGGTTAACGAGGCTTAAACGCGTCAAAAATCAACTTTATAGCATGCTCTGTTTTGCCAAAATATGAAAGTCTGGACAGCAAGTCCTGGCGGGGCGTGTGTCACTCCCTGACTTTTGCGGAAGCGTGATTATCTGTGACTTGCTTAATATCATTGCATTCAACCATAACAAACAACTATATGATAAAACTAAAGATGATCATCCATTAAGTAAGTTTAAAATATCACAAACATCATTGTTTTAGAAATCCAAACACGACTTCAAATGCGAATACAGACCATGCAAATTGTTTTAGAGTTCCACAAGGACACGACAAAAGACATTAATAAAAACCAAGCTTTGAATTATATATCTTATCTAGGATAAGACACACAATCCAAACCATGTAGTTTGAAAACATCAACAAAAGTTGAGCGAGTTCATTTGTTTGTTTGTGTGCACGAATAAACCTTTGTAATCAGTGAAAGTATGTATGTATGTTTGTAAAACCCTGGTATGAAAGCAAAGAAGGAAAAAAGAAAACAGATCATTAATGGTTTGCAAGGCCATTAATATGTGTGACGTGATGCAGGAAGGCTCAAACCTAGCAGATTTTGCACCGGGCTTCAGTTTGAAGACATAGTCACCTCATGGGCCAAACCCCGGTCCACATGGGTGTGGGCTCGCTACACCCAAATAGATCTATCACTCATATCCCTCGGTCCTACAACGAGGATTAATGGTCTTAAGTGTTATACCCACTACTCACATGATCTAGCAGTACCTTTCCTTAGCTAACCATACCATATATAATCGTTCGTAAACAATTTGGAACATGTACATCACCTCCGAAGTTATAAAACTGAGAACAGTTAAAAGAAAAGGGGGACATGAACTCACAATCTTGCGTTCTTCGTAACCAACGGTGACTCAAAGCTTCTTCCGGTGTACACGACTACCTACAACGTACTATGATCTACTAGACGAGCGGGTCGTGCGTTGACTTAGTATTACTTAGTGTCATTGAGTTACGTTTCGTTTCGTTGTGTCCTTAATATTATTCCAAATTATATAATTATTTGTTAAAATAATAAATATTTTAACTTAAATTATATTTATTAAAATTTTGGAATAATAGTTAAAACAATATATTTTAACTTGATACATTTCAAGTATTTATACATGTATATCCTTCCCAAGGATGGGTGTATTTGTATTCGTATTCTTATACTTGTATGTTTTTGCCATGTATTGGTATCGTATTCCGGAGTGTATTTATATGTACGGAATATGTATCTTCTTGTAATTGTTAAGTATTCTTATACTTAATTTTGTATTAATTTTGCTGGAATAACATTTCTAGTAAAAATACATCAATATATATTTCAAAAATGTATATTTTGAGGAATATTACTTAGAAAAATTATTTATAATTTTTCCCTTGGCAAAAATATTTATAATTTCATACAAGTCTCAAAAATAATATATTTCCAAGTCTAACTTAGAAAATATATTTATAAATCCATTTTTCTTCCAAAATAATATATTTCAAGTTTATTTAAGAAAATACATTTTCTCTAAAAAATAATGTATTTCATGTTTGTTTGAGAAAATATATATTTCTTCCAAAAATAATACATTTTCTAATAATTCCAAGAAAAATATATATTTTTACTTGCCAAAAATAATATATTTTCTCATTGTCAAAAATATGATATTATCTTGTAATAATTGTAAAAATCATATTTTTGTTTCCTTGGTGTCCAAAATATTATTTACCAAAAATATACTTGTAAATAAGTTATCCGGAATATTTTTGTGAGTTATATTCCTTTGTTCGGTTCCACCAACAAGTTGGGTATTATTTGTATATTTATTCCTTGGAATTTTGGTAATATTTTGGATTGTAATTTTTGGTATTTTGATGAGTTATATTATTTCAAGTCCTAAAATAATATAACTAATACACATAATATACAAATAATCACACACATGGTGACTTCTAAATATATATTTTCTAAATACATATTTAGTCACTTTTATTTATAAAAACCAACCTCCAATATTTTTAATTTTGTAACAAAAATTTATGGCAAACTTTATATGAAAATTCATGGTTTAAAATACACTTGTAAATATTTGTTTCGAAATATTTTTCTAAGTGTTTAATTTTTAGAAAATTTTTGCCATAGCTTCCCCTAAAAATGGAGGTTTCCATGCCTTCAAGGCATATCATTTTCTTTTGTAAATCAACACAATCAATCAACAATCAATCTATACTTACCAATTTTGCCAAAAACAAGCATAAACTACTACTTCATGAACTTGAAAATTTACAAAAATATGTAGTAACTTACTAGTGTATTTAGTAAGTCTTGTTACCCTTTAAAGTGTGGTTGTTTCTCTAAAAACATCATTTTTAAAGAAAATGGTTCTTTACAACTTGTGATCACATTTTCTAAAAATGTTTCTGCTTGGATTTTTCTTGTTACACATGTGTTTCTACACTTGTTTAACCTCTAAAAACATGGTTGATTTCTTTAAGAACCAAGATTAAGTAAACTTTGTATTTTTAACTTGGTTTCTTGAAAAATCATTCTTGAAATCTTAGATTTACAAGACTTACATCTCACTTTAATCATCATTTTACAAGAAAACAATATATTCCTTCTCGTTCATGATTTATGTGAGGATGATCTATGGATCTTTAACACTTTCATCCTCTCATCTTGCTAGATTATGTTTTTAGTCATGATCTAGCAAGATAATATGATGATCTACATCATTTACATAAGTAAACAACAATCAACAAGTATAACAACACATAAACATCAAGATTTCTTATGATTTTAAGCTTATGTTCATGTTTCATCTTCTTGATTCTTAGTGTTCTTCAAGATTAACATCATGTATCTTCTTTTAACCACTTAAACAATATGTAAAATGAAGAGATTAGTGTTCTTACCACTAGCTCAAGGCTAGGGATGATCAAGAAAAGAAAAGAAGTGGATAAAAGAAAATGGAGAAGGTCCTTTAGCTTCCGAAAGCTCCTAGCTTCCTTATGCACCTTCTAACACCTTTGAGTATATGTAGAATGGGATGAAAGTGAAGTGATGATGGTGATGATGATGTTGTTGCTCTCGGCCGTGAACAAGAAGAAGAGAAGGAGAAGAAGTGGTGTGTTGGGTGATGTTGATGAATGAAGGTCATGAACTCTAAGGTCTTACTTATAATCCATATCATGAGTTTTTGCAATGGTCTTAGTGTTTTTAAAAGTAGGAACATGATCTATTAAAATATTAAAACAAATCAAAGAGTGGGGGCCTTGTTGGGCCGTAAACTAGGTGGGGGGCGGTATAGGTCTAGGTTTAAACCAAGTTAGATTTTATAGTTAGATTTTAAGTGTTCTAGTTAGGGATTTAGTTAGTTGTATGATTTATGGTGTGTTATAATGTTCGGGGACCATAACTAGCTTGGTAATGTTAAAACAGTGCTTCTAGTGAAAATTTTGTGTTTCGGGTAGTGTCCGATTGCTCGGTTGGTTACTGGTTCGTTAAGGTGCTAAACTATGCAGTTTAGTGTGTTTTATGTACCCTTTTATGACAGTTTCGATTCCCGACACTTAGGAAAGCATTCAGGACCATTTATGTAACACCTGTGCCTCCACGGCCATCAAACAAATACCGAACCAATGAAATATTATATTTCATACTTGGGATTGGTAAAAATATGTGTATCGTTTGCACATATCAACTCTTGTTTGATTTCAAGCTTTAAATCGCTTTCTGGAAGGTTATACGCGCACTGGTGCGTAGATATAACCAGTTTAATGCAACGAACACTCCGGAATAGTGAAATAGGCTTAACATACCTTAAATAACCTTTACATAACTTAGAAATAAGCTTTGAGGTGTTCGGTATGCTAAAATAAACTTTTGTGTCATTCAGGGACTAAAAGTGTCAAAAAGTGCACAAGTTTGCATTTTTACGCATAACTTACGTTCTGAATACATCCGGACATCCAAAAATTTATATAAGCATGACTATATTATATTTTAGTGTTCGCCATAAGAAAAATCCATTCGTCGCGTCATTTGGATCGTTTTTCGCGCTTGTGCGCATTCCGTCGTAATTAAGCGAACATCGCGTTCGTACGACCAAACGAACCATCATCCGACATATTTTTGAGCATGTTTCATGTCCACAATGTTTAGGAAACATTTTAGGGCCTTAAAGTTGGCTTTACGGGCCTTAGAAGTGTCGGAAATGGCCTTAAACACGTGCAGGGGCTGAAACTGCCATTTTTGAAAGTTTTATGCGGATCAGAAGGGCCATGCGGCCCGCTTTGTATTTGTCTGATCCTGAAGCGGGCCGCTTCCCACTATCAGACCAGATTAAATGTTTCTAACATCAATTTGCACATGTTGGATCCACCACCACATGTTCTAACTTGCTTAGTCACTAGATAAGGATGGAATTTAGCTTCCATAACCTTTCAACAAGTGTACGGGTTGGATCAAGGCACGGTTTCCTTGAAACGATCCTAACGGTTACCCGAAAACTATATATACCCCATGCCCCCCATTGCATAACTTACTAGAATTCTGATTTTAGAAACTCTAAGTTGAAACCATTGTTTCATACCTGAGATTCTTGAATCGGGATTAGCATTCGGGGACCCTGGGTAAGTATTCTTTCGTTCTTTTCCTTATTTTACTGCTTTTCGAGTCCGAAAGTCAAACTTTGTTTGACTTTCAGCGTTGACCAGTAATGGTCAATGCGAAGTTCGTTTGAACTTCGCAACGTGAGTGTAATCACGTTGGTCATAGTCCCTTGGGACTATGCCCACTGATTACCACGTTGTCTAGGGTCGTAGGGTAGGCGATATAATAAATCGCCTATACCTTCGAACCCGACCCAGTTTGGTCGATCATTAGGATCCGACCAAACACATTAGGTGACCATAGTAGGTAGGGAATAACCTTCCGAGGTTATACCTTATGGTCACATCGTTTAAGTAGTTGTATGATAGGTAGTTTATATGCCTTAGGTAAATTACCAGAATACCCTTTTCATGTATAATTGGTAATTAAGCATATGTAAACTAAACCTTTGTCACATAACTGATTATGTAACATGTTTAGGCATATAACACTTGTCATAGGGCTAGTTAGGCGGTCCGAACGCGTTTCACGCGCACGACGCGTTAAAGTAGCATAAGCTTCCTAAACGGGTCGTAATGGGTCGTAAACAGTTATGTTAAGTTTCATTTAGTATGTAGGCTTTGTTAAACCATATCACACGAGTCTCCACACTCGTTTGGTTTACAAACCCTAATGCTACCCAGTCTTCCGATTTAGGTCCGGTTAATTAACATAGTTACCTATATTAGGTGCCGTTTGATTTCCGTGATCTCTAGCACTGCTTGGTGGTTATCTTTAGACAACTGAGCAATCTCAAGTGAGTACATAGACCCCTCTTTTACTGTTTTCCAAACTGTTTTGGGGTGGAACACCATATACTGCTTTCCTGTTTTAACATCATATACTGCTATGTTCGTTAGTACATTATAGTACATGATTTTATGACATTTCATGCTAGGTGTGCCCAATTGTGTGCATTACTTAGTACCTCGTTTTACATGACATTTTGACATAGACATTTGACATAGACATTTCGGCATAGACATTTTAACATGATTGACATTTGATCATGCATTTCCCACAAAACATAACTTTGATTTAAACCAAGTTTTACTTCAATACTTTGTTTTTGTGCATATGGTTTAGTTGAGACATTTCACTTGCCATACATGACATTTTGACATAGACATTTGACATGGATATTTGACATAGACATTTGACATGGATATTTGACATAGACATTTGACTTGGATATTTGACATAGACATTTTGACATGATTTACATCTTGACATGAACATTTTACATTGTTTGGTTTGGTTTGATTAAGTGATTAAGTAACGATGCGTGTGTAATATGATACAAGCATGGTGGATACGCCGCTGGTACTTCCTATATATAAGTGTTTGTATGGTATTACATGTCGTAACGTTATTTGAATCATTTCAGTTTGAGACATATAACATTTTATACAAATAACATACTTTTCACAAGACATTGTTTTACAACAACTTATCTTATACAAACTCAGTTTACATGGTTATTCATTTAACCATACATTATTCACTTATTTATACATATCATCTAAACTCATTGTTTTTCAAATGATTTACAAGACAAAGCAAATTACAAGGTTCATGACTAAACATTTTCTCAAACATAAGTCATGAATCTTATTTTCACAAAACCTATGTATCTCACAGGCATTTTTATGCTGACGTACCTATTTTCACATGTGTTTTCAGGAACTGTTGCATAAGATGATCAAGATACACATAGACAGACTTGGGCTTTAGTGACAATAAAAGATGCAAGACTAGTTAATTATGTTGTATTTCCTTGTTTGTTAATACATTGTAACACTTTTAATCAATAAAACGAAACTTAAATTTCCATGGTTGTGAAACATTAATTCTGTTACAACACTCCCCGATGTTTCCGCCACGTTTTGTATGTTCCATGTGGTCGGGGTGTGACAGAAAAGATGGTATCAGAGCCAATGGTTATAGGGAATTAGGTTATTAGTAATGCTTTGACCTAGTCTATAACCTTCTTAGGACCCTAACGTGAGTTTACTTGCGTTTAGTCATAAAACAATACTGTCACCTATCCTTAGGCGACGACCACAACAAGAACATAAATTTCAAAACCGCTTTGAAAACTAATCATCTGTTCTAGGATGATTGATTACTAGGTTTTGAACCCTCTGTTATAAGGTTTTGAACCCCTTTGAGTTTTCAAAATCTCATCAAAAGTTTTGGGTTTTAAATAATGTGAACACGTGCAAACTGGAAGGGTGAATGCCTGTATTCTGAGTTTTCTGTCTAGGCAAGCACTTCGTATACATCTCAACCAGACGCGAGACCAGTTGTGCTTACCTGGGAATTCTTGGGATGAGTGTTCACTTATAGGCGAGCATGTCTTCGTGATACATTATTTTTGACCCATTTACTTTGATTAGTCACTGTGTGTAGTTTGTTTGCTTTGTAATGCAAACAAATAACCACTATCCTTGCTTTCATCAGATTTGTTTCATCTCATTCTTTTCGTCTAACTCTCTCACTCGTTTCCTTTCATGTTCCTCTTTTAGAATGCCTCCTCGACGCGACAATCAGATGGCGCCTGCCGAGCTGGCGGAAATCATCGCACAGCAAATGGCTGTTGCCTTCCCAAATCTTTATGCTCAAATGATGCAAGCCATCAACAACAACAATGCTCCATGCAACTTCAAGAGTTTCAACTCGGCTAAACCGCTCAAGTTTAGTGGTTCTGAGGGAGCAACTGGACTTCTTCAATGGTTCGAGAGCATTGAGAATACGTTCCGTCACGTTCAGTGTCCTGAAAATCGCAAGGTCGAGTTTTCTTCAAGTGTGTTTCAGAAGAGGGCTCTTACGTGGTGGAACGGGATTATGAGAGACCGTGGTGCTGAAGTTGCACTAGCACAGACTTGGGCCGAGCTTAGAGCTCTTATGATGAGGGAGTTCTGTCCTCGTCATGAATTGCGAGCTTTAGAAAGGGAGTTTGATGATTTGAAGCAAGACAGTGGTGAACATCGAGCCTATACTGACCGTTTTGAAGAATTGAGCCTGTTGTGTCCTGCTATGGTTACTCCTGTGGATAAGGCGATCGAGAAATATACTGATGGTCTTCCTGACCTAGTTCAGGATATTGTTACTGGCAGTAACCCTACTACTGTCAGACAAGCCATTGAACTGTCTGCCACCCTAACTGAATCCCACATCAGAAAGAAAAAGCTCTTTCGAAAAGGCGACCCAAGACCATCCGACAAGACTGCTCAAGTGGAATCAAAAGAAGAACATGCTGAGGTGTCCAAGGAGAAGAAGCGTAAGGCTTCGCAGAATTTTGCAATTGCTGCTCAACCCAACCAAAACACCCGCAACCAATCAACTCAACCTCCTGCAAGGAAAACTTATGCCGGTACTGCACCGATATGCGACAAATGTAATGCACACCACTTAGCTCACCTACAGTGTCGTTTGTGTGCATCATGTGGGCGACTCGGTCACCTGGAAAATGCTTGTCGTTTTACCCCGAACCAAGCTGGTCCAAACCAATCTCGGGTCAATGCTGCTCAAGCTCGTCTTCCACGAGGTCCTTGCTTCAACTGTGGCGAGATGAGCCATTTCCGAAGAAATTGCCCAAAGATTGCAAATGCGAATCCAGCGCAGGGATGAGCATCGGACCAACTAGAAGACAATGTTGTTTGGAAATAATCAAGCCTTATGTATTATTTTCTTTTGTTGTCAAGGTTCAAGAAACAGTTGTTGTTGTTTATAAATAAATCTTTTTTTTTGCATTGCAATGTACAAATATGATGGCATGTATAAACAACGTATCCCCTACAATACCGACAATCAAGGAATCATATTCCTTGAAGAACAGACTACCCCGTAATTTCTTCTATTTTATGATCTCTTGCGTTTTCCACGGAAATCCAAAGTACCCGTTTCTTTCAAAGAAACGAAGTACAAGGCGCAAGTTACAGCTCTGTATAAATACCCAACGTACCACTATAAATTCTTAATAGGGTACCTAAGGGTATTTCCGTATCTTCAAATTATTGTACCTTAATTCGAATATTGCGTTTTCTTGAAAACGAAATCGAATTTTTGGAAGATCTTTCTATCTTCATAGTTAGATTCTGGTTAATGTTTAAAGTGCCGAATGAAATCCATGAATTGGATTCCTAGTGTGCTTTAAATGCATGTACGTAATTAACAAAACAAAACTTACAAATTAAAGATCTAGATAAACAATTTTGTGGTTATGTGACTATGTGTTTATGCATTTGGTGTTTTTGTATACTCTGGATATACGCTATCCAAATCCTCATAGAATCTTTCTTATCTTCATATGAAGGATTCGTAGTAGGATATTCAAAAAGGTACTACCTTAAATCCTTAATGGACTTCTACTTTGTAGTTAAGTTCCTTGGATTATAAAGTACTATTCCAAAGTTTAAGAACAACATGTGTTGATAAAGTTAAATACATCCTACGTCGGTGTAGTTAAATGTTTTTGAATTAAAGAGATCCTACGTCGATCTAAAGTTAAATACATCCTACGTCGGTGTAGTTAAATGTTTCTCTTAGATAGTTGAGTTAAAGAGATCCTACGTCGGTCTAAAGTTAAATACATCCTACGTCGGTGTAGTTAAATGTTTCTCTTAGATAGTTGAGTTAAAGAGATCCTACGTCGGTCTAAAGTTAAATACATCCTACGTCGGTGTAGTTAAATGTTTCTCTTAGGTAGCTGAGTTAAAGAGATCCTACGTCGATCTAAAGTTGAATACATCCTACGTCGGTGTAGTTAAATGTTTCTCTTAGGTAGCTGAGTTAAAGAGATCCTACGTCGATCTAAATTAAATAGATTGGTCCGACAATCTAGTTAAATACATCCTACGTCGATGTAGTTAAATTTTCCCCGTAGGTAGTTTAGTTAAAGAGATCCTACGTTGATCTAAGTTAAATAGATTGGTTCGACAATCTCGTTAAATATATCATGTGTTTATGTAGTTAAATAGGCCCTCGGGTGGTCTAAATCAAGGGATTGTTTGTTAATCCAATCCTTTGGTGAACTAGTTAAAGTGACTCTATTGCAGTCAAGTTAATTCACCACAGGATTATTCGTTTGATTTTTCCCCATACGCATTATGAAATGAACTGTGCGGACTGTGCAAGGAACTACGTAATTATGGAGGCCTACATAATTATGGAATTCAGTGCACAGAAACCACAGAAAGTTTTGTCATGTGTTAAGACCAACAGTGGCAAGAGTAATGATACGGGAGAAGTCTTGGACTTCGACCAATGTCATTTATTCTCACACTACCAAATTCTGATTTCAATCACACACCAAGTTTCCTATGATAAGTCTTCATAAGAAACGTTCTTCTGTCTGTAGTTCAAAACTTCATGTTTTACTACTTCAAAGAATTCACTTTGAGGGTTAACAAATTCGCTAAGAATCTTAGCATGGCCCAGAGTTTTACTTAAGGGTTCAATGGATCTATTAGAAGGCGAAACCGTCACAGCTGTATTCACAAGTTTCCTCTAAAATTAAATTTCGGGACGAAATTTCCTAAAGTAGGGGAGACTGTAACACCTGTGCCTCCACGGCCATCAAACAAATACCGAACCAATGAAATATTATATTTCATACTTGGGATTGGTAAAAATATGTGTATCGTTTGCACATATCAACTCTTGTTTGATTTCAAGCTTTAAATCGCTTTCTGGAAGGTTATACGCGCACTGGTGCGTAGATATAACCAGTTTAATGCAACGAACACTCCGGAATAGTGAAATAGGCTTAACATACCTTAAATAACCTTTACATAACTTAGAAATAAGCTTTGAGGTGTTCGGTATGCTAAAATAAACTTTTGTGTCATTCAGGGACTAAAAGTGTCAAAAAGTGCACAAGTTTGCATTTTTACGCATAACTTACGTTCTGAATACATCCGGACATCCAAAAATTTATATAAGCATGACTATATTATATTTTAGTGTTCGCCATAAGAAAAATCCATTCGTCGCGTCATTTGGATCGTTTTTCGCGCTTGTGCGCATTCCGTCGTAATTAAGCGAACATCGCGTTCGTACGACCAAACGAACCATCATCCGACATATTTTTGAGCATGTTTCATGTCCACAATGTTTAGGCAACATTTTAGGGCCTTAAAGTTGGCTTTACGGGCCTTAGAAGTGTCGGAAATGGCCTTAAACACGTGCAGGGGCTGAAACTGCCATTTTTGAAAGTTTTATGCGGATCAGAAGGGCCATGCGGCCCGCTTTGTATTTGTCTGATCCTGAAGCGGGCCGCTTCCCACTATCAGACCAGATTAAATGTTTCTAACATCAATTTGCACATGTTGGATCCACCACCACATGTTCTAACTTGCTTAGTCACTAGATAAGGATGGAATTTAGCTTCCATAACCTTTCAACAAGTGTACGGGTTGGATCAAGGCACGGTTTCCTTGAAACGATCCTAACGGTTACCCGAAAACTATATATACCCCATGCCCCCCATTGCATAACTTACTAGAATTCTGATTTTAGAAACTCTAAGTTGAAACCATTGTTTCATACCTGAGATTCTTGAATCGGGATTAGCATTCGGGGACCCTGGGTAAGTATTCTTTCGTTCTTTTCCTTATTTTACTGCTTTTCGAGTCCGAAAGTCAAACTTTGTTTGACTTTCAGCGTTGACCAGTAATGGTCAATGCGAAGTTCGTTTGAACTTCGCAACGTGAGTGTAATCACGTTGGTCATAGTCCCTTGGGACTATGCCCACTGATTACCACGTTGTCTAGGGTCGTAGGGTAGGCGATATAATAAATCGCCTATACCTTCGAACCCGACCCAGTTTGGTCGATCATTAGGATCCGACCAAACACATTAGGTGACCATAGTAGGTAGGGAATAACCTTCCGAGGTTATACCTTATGGTCACATCGTTTAAGTAGTTGTATGATAGGTAGTTTATATGCCTTAGGTAAATTACCAGAATACCCTTTTCATGTATAATTGGTAATTAAGCATATGTAAACTAAACCTTTGTCACATAACTGATTATGTAACATGTTTAGGCATATAACACTTGTCATAGGGCTAGTTAGGCGGTCCGAACGCGTTTCACGCGCACGACGCGTTAAAGTAGCATAAGCTTCCTAAACGGGTCGTAATGGGTCGTAAACAGTTATGTTAAGTTTCATTTAGTATGTAGGCTTTGTTAAACCATATCACACGAGTCTCCACACTCGTTTGGTTTACAAACCCTAATGCTACCCAGTCTTCCGATTTAGGTCCGGTTAATTAACATAGTTACCTATATTAGGTGCCGTTTGATTTCCGTGATCTCTAGCACTGCTTGGTGGTTATCTTTAGACAACTGAGCAATCTCAAGTGAGTACATAGACCCCTCTTTTACTGTTTTCCAAACTGTTTTGGGGTGGAACACATGTGCCTACTTGTTACTTTCATGCTTTCCTGTTTTAACATCATATACTGCTATGTTCGTTAGTACATTATAGTACATGATTTTATGACATTTCATGCTAGGTGTGCCCAATTGTGTGCATTACTTAGTACCTCGTTTTACATGACATTTTGACATAGACATTTGACATAGACATTTCGGCATAGACATTTTAACATGATTGACATTTGATCATGCATTTCCCACAAAACATAACTTTGATTTAAACCAAGTTTTACTTCAATACTTTGTTTTTGTGCATATGGTTTAGTTGAGACATTTCACTTGCCATACATGACATTTTGACATAGACATTTGACATGGATATTTGACATAGACATTTGACATGGATATTTGACATAGACATTTGACTTGGATATTTGACATAGACATTTTGACATGATTTACATCTTGACATGAACATTTTACATTGTTTGGTTTGGTTTGATTAAGTGATTAAGTAACGATGCGTGTGTAATATGATACAAGCATGGTGGATACGCCGCTGGTACTTCCTATATATAAGTGTTTGTATGGTATTACATGTCGTAACGTTATTTGAATCATTTCAGTTTGAGACATATAACATTTTATACAAATAACATACTTTTCACAAGACATTGTTTTACAACAACTTATCTTATACAAACTCAGTTTACATGGTTATTCATTTAACCATACATTATTCACTTATTTATACATATCATCTAAACTCATTGTTTTTCAAATGATTTACAAGACAAAGCAAATTACAAGGTTCATGACTAAACATTTTCTCAAACATAAGTCATGAATCTTATTTTCACAAAACCTATGTATCTCACAGGCATTTTTATGCTGACGTACCTATTTTCACATGTGTTTTCAGGAACTGTTGCATAAGATGATCAAGATACACATAGACAGACTTGGGCTTTAGTGACAATAAAAGATGCAAGACTAGTTAATTATGTTGTATTTCCTTGTTTGTTAATACATTGTAACACTTTTAATCAATAAAACGAAACTTAAATTTCCATGGTTGTGAAACATTAATTCTGTTACAACACTCCCCGATGTTTCCGCCACGTTTTGTATGTTCCATGTGGTCGGGGTGTGACAATTTAACCATATTCCTGCATAACATTAGAGTGTTTAAATACTGATTTTGCTGATTTTCTTTAGAATTCTGCAGTTTGTGTGAGTTTTAGGAACTTTTCGGCACTTAAACTATCTCTAGGAAGGCAGTTTTGTGATCCTTACTTTCCTACACACTATACTAGTGTAATACTTGGTTTCTGGCTCATTCTGTGTCTCAACACATTGTCTGTCTATGTACTGAACTCCGTCAGCATTTTCCCAGTTTGTCTGATAACTGTGCTAACTGTGTTTCGTGCATCATTTGAGTCAATAAAGTTCTCATGCAATAATGATATGACATTAAGCAGTATGTGATGCACATGTATGTATATGGCAATAATCAGAAAGCAATTCAAGTCATTAATTGTAATTCAGCACAGTCACTAAGCACTAATCATGGTTTAATAGTTGTACGGATACCTGGAATTTTGACAGTTGTCACATTCTCCCCCTGTTAAGAAAATTTCGTCCCGAAATTTTAAGCTTTACTACTAGCTGCAGGGGAATTGGGGAATAAATGCGGGTATTTAGCTTTCATGCGGTCTTCACGCTCCCAAGTAAACTCTGGGCCGTGACGCGCATTCCATCGAACCTTGACGAGTTTAACACTACTCCTCTGAGTCTTGTTAACCTTCCAATCAGTAACCTCAACAGGTTCTTTGGTAAAGTGGAGTGTAGCGTCAATGTGAACTTCGTCAGCAGGGATGACCACTGTTTCTTAAGTTGGACTTTTCTTCAGATTAGATACATGAAATGTATCATGAACACCATTGAGTTCTGCTGGTAGCTCCAACTTGTATGCTACAGAACCAACCCTTTCCAAAATTCTGAACGGTCTGATAAATCGTGGGTTTAACTTACCACGCTTCCAAAGCGTGTCACTCCTTTCCAAGGTGAGACTTTTAACAGAACCATATCACCCACTTCAAATTCCAAGGGTTTCCGTCTTTGGTCCGCATAACTCTTCTGGCGAACACGAGCCGCCTTCATGCGCTCTCAGATCTGCATGATCTTATCTGTCGTTTCTTGGACCAGTTTGGGACCAACCAGCTGTCTATCGCCCGCATCTGCCCAGCATAACGGCGATCGACACTTGCGTCTGTAGAGAGCCTCGAACGGTGCAGCTTGAATGCTTGTATGGTAGCTGTTGTTATAGGAGAACTCAACCAGAGGTAGGTGAGTATCCCAACTGCCACCCAAGTCCATTACGCAAGCGTGTAGCATATCTTCTAGCGTCTGAATCGTTCTCTCACTTTGATCGCCCGTCTGTGGATGGAAAGCAGTACTTAGATTCAACTGAGAACTAAAAGCTTCTTGGAAGGATTGCCAAATCCTTGACACAAATCTTCCATCTCTATCTGAAATAATCAAGATAGGCACTCCATGACGTTCTACTATCTCCCTTAGGTAAAACTCAGCTAGCTTACCTGTGTTATCCTTCTCTCTGATTGGGAAAAAGTGCGCAGACTTTGTCAGATGGTCCACGATTACCCAAATTGTATCATGACCTCTGGGTGTCTTTGGCAACTTCGTTATGAAATCCATTGAGATCTGCTCCCATTTCCACATGGGTATCTCAGGTTGCTGCAGAAGACCTGAAGGCTTCTGATACTCGGCCTTCACTTTGGCGCAGGTCAAACACTTTCCAACATATGTAGCCACATCACCCTTAAGTCATGGCCACCAGTAATAATCCTTCAAATCTTGGTATATCTTGTCCGATCCAGGGTGGATCGAGTACCTTGATTTATGAGCTTCATAAAAAATAACATCTCTAAAACCACCAAAAAGCGGAACCCAAATTCATCCCATAAAATACAAAGTTCCTTACTCATTGGGTACCAGTTTTTCTCCATCCCATGAAGATATTCGGCCTTAAGATTCTCTTTCTTAAGAGCTTCTCTCTGTGCAGCACGGATGCGCAACGAGAGATCTATCTGGATAATCATCTCCAAAGCCCTAACCCTTATGGGCTTGATCCTTTCCTTGCAACTCAAGGCATCTACCACCACATTCGCCTTTCCTGGATAATATTTGATTTCGCAATCATAATCATTTAACAGTTCTACCCAACGTCGCTGTCTCATGTTAAGCTCTTTTTGATCGAATATGTGCTGTAGGCTCTTGTGATCTGTAAAGATCGTACATCGGGTACCATATAGATAATGTCGCCAAATCTTCAAAGCAAACACCACCGCGCCTAACTCCAAATCATGTGTGGTGTAGTTCTTCTCATGAACCTTTAATTGGCGCGAAGCATAAGCGATAACCTTTTGTCGCTGCATCAGCACACAACCCAATCCCTGACGCGAGGCATCACAGTATACCACAAAGTCGTCGGTGCCTTCGGGTAGGGATAAAATAGGTGCATCGCAAAGCTTATTCTTAAGCAGCTGAAAAGCCTCTTCTTGCTTATCTCCCCATTCATACTTCTTATCCTTTTGAGTAAGGGAGGTCAGCGGTTGAGTGAATTTTGAAAAATCCTCAATGAATCTGCGATAATACCCTGCTAAACCCAAAAACTGGCGGATCTAGATTGGCATCTTCGGAGTTTCCAAATTCTTAATCGCCTCGATCTTGGTGGGATCCACATGAATTCCATTTTCATTCACCACGTGACTGAGAAACTGTACCTCACGCAACCAGAACTCGCACTTCGAGAACTTAGCATAGAGCTTCTCCTTCTTTAGCAGCTCTAAGATGGCTCTAAGGTGTTGTTCATGATCTTCCTTTGTCCGCGAATAGATCAAAATATCATCGATAAATACAATCAGGAATTTATCGAGATATGGCATGCAAACTCGATTCATCAAATCCATGAATACTGCCGGTGCGTTCGTCAACCTAAACGGCATTACTAGAAACTCGTAATGTCCATAATGTGTTCTGAAGGCAGTCTTTGGTATACTCTCTTCTTGTATCCATAGCTGGTGATAACCTGATCGAAGATCGGTCTTGGAGTAGTAACTCGAACCCTGAAGTTGATCGAATAAATCATCAATCCTCGACAAAGGATACCAATTCTTGATGGTTAACTTGTTCAGTTCTCGGTAGTCAATGCACAGACGAAAACTATCGTCCTTCTTCTTGACAAACAGAACTGGAGCTCCAAAAGGCGAGAAACTTGGTCTAATGAATCCCTTGTCCAGAAGCTCCTGAAGCTGTGTCGACAACTCTTGCATCTCAGAAGGTGCAAGTCGATAAGGTGCCTTGGCGACAGGCGCGGCGCCTGGAACTAAGTCAATATGGAACTCGACTTTTCGTTGGGGCGGTAATCCTGGCAAGTCTTCGGGGAAGACTTCAGGATATTCCGTTACCACAGGGATATATTCGAGCTTTGGTTCTTCGCCTTCTTTATCAACAATGTGAGCCAAGAAGGCAACACATCCTTTACGCAAAAACTTTCGTGCTTTCAAGCAACTGATAATCCGTAGAGGCGTATCATGCGTTTCTCCGTGTACCACAATCGTCTCTTCATTCGCCATCGGGATACGGATAATCTTCTCATGACATACGATCTCAGCTCGGTTACTCGACAACCAATCCATTCCAACCACTACGTCGAAGCTTCCCTGTGACAAATGGCAAATAACCGGAAATTCCGTACAGTCTAATTACTATTCTTAGTATATAATCTCATGCAATTAGCGTAATTTAATTACGTAAGGTGTCGTACATTAGACGACAGTGTTAGGACAAGAAAACAATGATATAACATATATTGGTTTTCGTCGTATTGCGAAACCAATTAAACAATGTCCTAAAAGTGTTGGTAAAAAGTGTTGCGCGCACTATTCACGGTTACACTATTCATGCCAGCAAAACCGTGAAAACAGAACGAAACAAGGAAAAACGACACACGGATAACATAACTGAGTCCATTTATATAAGAAAACACTAATACGAAAACATATCTTACAAAGATACAAGACTTTCCGGTACAACGCCCTAATCGCTAAATCGTCCGTTTCACTAAAAATAAGACAATTTTAACTCGTCCAAAATAATAATTTAGCATTTCCGGGACTCCGGAAATATGACAAATGATGACAAACATATGGAAACAATATGAGGATATTAATGGGGTGTCCGAAACCTAAGCTTTCGACACTGCGTTGCAACCCCCACAACTTGTCCGTTTCTGCACCGACAAGCTAATAAACGACATTTCCGACATAGAAAACAACCAAATGAAAGCTTTGGTGAACTAGTTAAGCTTATTTTGAGATTCCAAATCCCTCTATACATCTCTTGGTTGCGGATTTACAACTTACGGAAAAACTTCGTCGGTAGGAATTAAAAGCGCTTTTATCGAACCGACGACCAAACGGAAGTCGTTTAAGATATCAAAATACCATTTCTACTAGTTTAGTGAATTTGTTAATAATAATTAACATTCTGAATCACTAATTACCTCCTAATGGTGAAAGATTACCCCTAATCACCATACTTAGCCTAATTACCAAAATATCTACATGTTTAAGACATTTTTATAAAAATGTTACACTTTACCCCCCAAACACACATTTATGAACGTTTTTATGAGGGTCCCACATGTCTTCAACTTGCCAAAAATATCTAGATATTTATCTAATTACATGTGGTGAATTAATGGATGAATAAAGTCATGGTATATTTATCTAAAATAGGTATTTTCCATCATTCTTACACCATCATTTACACACACTTAAGAACCCATTTTTCCTTCCAAAAATTCAGCCATATACACCCTTAAATCACCTTACTTTCAAGCTTATTCTTGATGATCAAGTTGTACTTCTATGGAGCATAAGAAGTTCTAAGGAACCTACAAGTTAAAGCAAGCATTTTCATCCATTCAAGAGCTTTCTACCATCAAGATCATCATCTTCTTTGTTTCTTTATCATCATCGAGATCATCCCTAGCCACAAGTGCTAGAAGTGAGCTTCTAAATCTATTTTTCATATTTATTTATGTATATGATGATTTACGAACATGATATAACTAAAAGAATCATACAAAATAATATGAAAATACAAAGAAGCAAAAGGTTATATGGCCGATTTAAACATGGTAAAGTGCATATTACAAAGGTTATATGGCCGATTTTTATTAAAAATCATATGTAAACAAAACCATTATTCTTGGCTAAATCTTTACAAGACTAAAAAGATTTTAAAGAATGGTTTTTATAAAAACAAAGTTAGATAAATATAAATTTTTGAGAAAATATATATTTGGTCACTTTAACAACTTATGTGCAATATGATACTTGGTGTATTAGTTATACATATCAAAACTAGGAACTTGAATTCAATGTAACAAATAAACATAAGATACATTACAATCAAAGTCTTACAAGACTACATAGAAATATGTCTTAAAAACGAGTTACGGACGATCCGAATAATCGGACACAAATTATGGTCTAATCGGACGACGGACGAAACCATAAACTTATTGCCAATCCGAGGAGTTACTACGCCGCTTAGGCGATCTTTCGACGCGAATACATATAAATCACCGACAACAATATCCAGATGTTTTGAACTTATAAAAAAAATTACTAGATATGTACAAATGGGCTTAATTTACAAATGGGTACATTTTACAAATGGGCTTAATTTACAAATAGGTATATTTTACAAATGGGCTTAATTTACAAATGGGCTTATAATACAAATGAGCCTATATTTCACAAATGGGCTTATATTACAAATGGGCCTACATTTCACAAATGGGCTTATACTTACTAATGGGCTTATCTTCCTAAATGGGCTTAACATAAATACATGGGCTAAGCCCAATATCAAAACTCATGGGCTAAGCCCAATACCAAACATATGGACCAAGGCCCAATAACATTAAGCCCAATACTATTTAGGCCCAATACTATTTTGGCCCAATAACATTTGGGCCCAATAACATAAATTCTTGGGCTAGGCCCAATAACATTAAGACATGGGCTCGGCCCAATGACATGAAAACATGGGCTCGGCCCAATGACACAATTAGTGAAACTACCATTATACAATTGATTCATATAAGACATGAAATCAAGAGGACAAGATCCGATGACACAACTCACAAGATACAAGATTACATATATATATATATATATATATATATATATATATATATATATATATATATATATAACTGTTTAATAATTCATACATCTAATACACAGTTCAACGAATAACAAATACAAACAAGTCTTAATACATATTCAAGATAGAAGACTTGTACATGAGTCAATACAAAGACTGAAGTGTCTAACAAATCTAGAACCTTTCTAGGTCGTGATACAATTTAAGACAACTGCAAGTGAGGTTACAATTACATACAGTTTACGGATGCAATTCTCTGAGTTCATGTCCCCTTTTCATCTTAAATGCTTTTCAAGCTTTACAACTATCGGGGAAAATACATGTACAATAGTATGATAAGTCAAGGAATGAAACACCTTAGATCATGTGCGAAATTAGGGCCATAACTAAAGCACCATTAATCTAGTTTGGACCAAGGAACAAAGGGTTAGATCTAATGGGTTTTGGTGAGCCCCACTCATGGCCATTCATTTGCCTAGGAGTGCGTTTGTGTCCCTACGACAGGTGTCGATACAATTAAAATCGTCTAGGGTTGGATTGCTTCCTATTTTGTCACACATATTAATGTCCTTGCAAAACATTAATGATCACGATTTCATTGACGCTTTTCATACTACATTTGATACAAATACATCTCACATTTTACAGATACATCTTATATCCAGTTTGGATACAATTACAATTGAGACAAATACATCTTACATACTGTTTTGATACAGATACAATTTATACAGCTAAACAGCATGAACTCGCTCAACTTTTGTTGATGTTTTCAAACTTACATGTATTTCAGGGAATTAGTGGACCAATGCAAAGATTTCAGTTCTAGGAAAACAAGTATCAAGACTCCATGCCAACTATTGAAGGGTTTGCCTGTTATATACCGCCTCTTTGCGGTGATATAGTGGTTAAGGCCTTGACATTTTAAGACCTACATTTTGATGTATGAAACAATGACAACTTATTTTTCATTTGATGGTTTGTAAACAATGTTCTTAACTTATGTTGTGATCTTTTGAACAATTATGACAATGGCATTGGAGCATGTTTTATTCATTTAGTATGTTTACTTATATCGTTATGCAATGAGAACCGAACATATCACACCTTGCGCTTTCGCTACGAGCGGGTGTGACAGTTTGGTATGAGAGCTTCGATTGTAGTGAACCAGGATTCTTTCTCGAGTCTAGTCTACAATCACTAGGGAACCTCTCACGAAAACAATTTATACAAGAACGAGAAGTTTTCATTGCATAAACATTTTTCAAGGTCCACTACAAACAAAAAATTCATTTCATAAAAACCAAGCAAGGACATTTCCATGGGTAAAGTCTATGAGAGATAGGCGCATTACATTAACAGACTATGTGCCTACAATGCATCACATTATCAGTGCTTATACAAGATAGACACATTACATTATCAGTTTACACATCATAAACAGTTTACAAGTTCAACATATACAAATTCAACTTATGCAAGATAGAAATCCTTGTTAGATAGGATTTCATGTGATTATATATATATATATATGATTTATTTATATATGTGTTGTACAAAATATTTTGCCAAGAACAAAATACCTTCGACTTTAAACTCTATTATTATTCTTTACTCGCACGATGAAAATATCGACCTCACGTCTACTGCGGAGCTTATGGCGAACATGATTCCTAAGTGAAATCTTAAACTTAATTCCGTAAAATATGGTTGCTTTCTCGCGAATGCTGAGATGCCTGACCATGATAATGACGATGAGGCAGAGGTGGTAACCTTGGACAACAACTCCGTTAGTGGGACGAGATCCATGTGACTCATACTACAGGTTGATATACTCTTGTCCCTACAAGGAAAATGAAGTACTCATCTTGAAGGTGCCCCTTCAGTTGTTATTGTTACAGATTCTTTCCATTTCTATTTCATCTAACGCTGTGCCGTTCTGCGAGTAATGACAACGGACGTTGACACGTGAACTATCATGAAGGTCCCTCCTATGTTGAAGGTATATTGACAATAGTGTTTCCTCTCTTACTGATCGGCTGCTTTGTATGAGTGAACGCTAGGGTGACCATGCAAGGCAATTTATTATTACGGTGGCCAACGTAATAACAACTTGTAGTGCATGGGAATTCTGGTGGACTCTGCGGGCCAAGCTAATGATCACTATTCGTTCAAAATTCTTAAGTTATTACTTGAGATTCAATTTTTCTTATCTATTAGAATACGAACTGAGGTGGTTAGTATAACACCCTACAATACAATACAATACAATACAATACAATACAATACAATACAATACAATACAATACAATACAATACAATACAATACAATACAATACAATACAATACAATACAATACAATACAATACAATACAATACAATACAATACAATACAATACAATACAATACAATACAATACAATACAATACAATACAATACAATACAATACAATACAATACAATACAATACAATACAATACAGGAAGACGACACGTATTTGTTCATACCTAACATTCGATTTATATCATGAGACGGTTGAGACTATTCATGTAAACAAACAAAACTTGTTAGCCACTCATGGAGGATTTTCCTAAACATTCTCGAAATTCTTGAACTTGGGTTGGTTCCATGGTGTCTATGACACTTTACCCTACTTTACCTTACCTTACCTTATCATATTCCACCTTATCATATTTATTGGAAATGATACAATAAATTCTGTCGCTTGACATTTGTCTTTTCCCTAGGAATGGTATGGCATGAGCCATGCTGCAACTCCCTCATTGCATTCTATTCGACATTTTTGAAGATTCTAATAATCTTGCTAGAGCTCGTGAAACTTAAGCACTATTACCATAATTGTCACATGGACAAGTAAGACAAAGGATTTTCTCTACTTAGGACGATCAAGGTCTATAGAGTAGGGAATACATATTATATGGACGAAGACCACTGGTTGGCTTCCCCTCCTCAACGAATTATTTTTTTCTTTTTCCATTTAGACATATGACCAATACACGCAAGAGGCATTACACCTTTTGGTTTTGGTTATCCACATTATCATTTATTCAAACATGTATGAACAATGCGGTCTTGAGGTTTCCATGACCGATTGATTGCATTCTTCATTCTTGGGCACATGATAGACTTTATTTATCCAAATACATGTCTAGATTCTTTTAATAGTGTGTATTAAAAAGATCATGGCGCCAAAAGAATCAAATGTTTAAGTCAAAAGTTATGTGTTGAAAATCATTGCTTTTACACAAGACATGGTTTATACATGACATTGTTACGCAAGACATTGTTATACATGGCATTTGACGTTGGTACACACAAGACATTTTTGGTGGTTATTTGTAAGTGATGAGACGTGAGTAATATGATAAAAGCATGGTGGATACGCCGCTGGTACTTCCTATATATAAGTGCTTATATTATATTGCATATCGTGGTGTTATTCAAACCTCTTCGACAAAGACAAGACATGACATTTTTGCACAAGACACGACATCCTCTACACAAGACATAATATTCTATTTCAAGACATGATATATTTATACACTACATTTCAATTGGTTATTTATTTAACCATACATCATTTTTTTTTATATATCTGATTTGCATATCAATTTTCATATGATTTTATTCTAGAACTTGATCACGACTAGAGCCTACGTTGTTGGTTACATTCGATGCTTTCACGGTTTTTCCAGGGTTGTTCCATATATGGTAACACCCGTATTCAAACGCATTGAGCTTTATAATTTAAGTTTAGCCCTGAAATCCAAAACATGACCGCATCATCCCACCCTACCTCGATCACTCAAACAATAACTCTCGCCATGAGAGAAACGAAGGCAATTGCTGCCATAAACGATTTTGGCACCAATAGGTATGCTGGTAACTTGCCAAAATTCTAAATGCGACAAGTGAGACGTTCATCATGAGGGCAATTGCAAAAGCGCCAAGAGTAGCAGTGTGCTGAGACCGGGCACAAAACAAAGGCTAGTAAGACGATAATACATGTCACACCCCGACCACGTAGAACAACAAAACGTGGCGGAAAACGTCGGGGAGTGTTGTAACAGAATCATTGTTTCATAACACATGGATATTGAAATATTGTTTTATTGAATTAAATAGTTACAATGTCTTGACAATCAGAGAAACATAACATAAATAACTAGTCTTGCATCTTTTATTGTCGCTAAGGCCCAAGTACGCCTAAGTGTATCTTGATAGATCCTATGCATCATATCCTGAAACACATGTGAAAATAGGCACGTCAGCATAAAAATGCCTGTGAGATACATAGGTTTATGAAAATAGGATTCATGACTTATCGTTTAAGAAAATGTTTAGTCATGAACCTTGTAATTTGCTTTATCTTGTAAATCATTTGAAAAGTGATAAATAAACCAAATGATATATATGTATAAAAGAATAATACTTGGTTAAGTGGATAACCATGTGAAATGATTTTGTATAAATTAAGTTGTTTGGAAAACAGTGTATTGTGAAAAGTATGTTATTTGTATAACATGTTATATGTCCAAATTGAAATGATTCAAATAACGCTATGATATGTAATACCATACAATCACTTATATATAGGAAGTACCAGCGGCGTATCCACCATGCTTGTATCATATTACACACACCTCGTTACTTAAATCACTTACTTAAACCAAACCAACAACGTAAGATGTTTATGTTTAAACCGATTGCCAAAAGTATTGAATAATATGTCAAAATGTTTATGTCAAGATGTAAATCATGTAATGTATAACCAATGTCAATAATGTCTATGTGTCAAATGTAAATCATGTAATGTGTAACCAAAATGATATGTATGGCTAGTGAAATATATCAACTAAACCATATGCACAAAAACAAAGTATTGAAGTAAAACATGGTTTAAATCAAAGCTATGTTTTGTGGAAATGCATGCTATACTGATACGAACAACTATGCGGTGTTGTGAAAATGCATACATCTTAGCCTTGAGACTGTGGCGATAAACCTTTAAACAATTTAATGGTTTATATAAGTTATGTATATCGAATTCGGTCATTCGTTCCAATCCAAACCTACCCAGGATTTCAGGAACGGGAGTTGTCAATTCCTATGGTACCACTACCTACTAACGAATGGCGTAGCTAATGTTAATGAATGTATTGTTCCATTGTAAACAACCCAAATGTCATACCAAAATGTAAGCATGTGATAAAAACAACTGTACTAAGTATGCACACAATGGGCATACATAGCATGAAATGTAATGTAAAACGATGTACTAAGTACGCACACAATGGGCATACGTAGCATGAAATGTAATGTAAAACGATGTACTAAGTACGCACACAATGGGCATACATAACATGAAATGTAATGAAATCATGTACTATAATGTACTAACAAACATAGCAGGTATATGATGTGAAAATAGGAAAGCATGAAAGTAACAAGTAGGCACATGTGTTTCACCCCAAAACAGTTTGGAAAACAGTAAAAGAGGGGTCTATGTACTCACTTGATATTGCTTAGGAGTCCTTGAGTAACAACCAAACAATGCTAGAGATCACGGATATCAAACGGCACCTAATATAGGTAACTATGTTAATAAACCGGACCTAAATCGAAGGATTTAGATAGAATGAGGGTTCATAAACCAAACGAGTATGGAGACTCGTGTCATATGGTTTAACAAAGCCAACATACTAAATGAAACCTAACCTAAGTGCTTACGACCCATTACGACCCGTTTAGGTAGCTTATGCTACTTTATCGCGTCGATCGCGTGAAACGCGTTCGGACCGCCTAACTAGTCCTATGACAAGTATTATATGCCTAAACATGCTACATAATCAGTTATGTGACAACAGTTTAGGTTACATATGCTTAATTACCAATTATACATGAAAAGGGTATTCTGGTAATTTACCTAAGGCATATAAACTACCTATCATACAACTACTCAAACGATGTGACCATAAGGTATAACCTCGGAAGGTTATTCCCTATATACTATGGTCACCTAATACGTTTGGTTGGATCCTAATGATCGACCAAATGGGTCGGGTTCGAAGGTATAAGCAATTTATTAGATCGCTTACCCTTACGACCCTAGACAACGTGGTAATCAGTAGGCATAGTCACAAGGGACTATAACCATCGTGATTACAACCACGTTGCGAAGTTCAAACGAACTTCGCAATGACCATAAACTGGTCAATGCAGAAAGTCAAAAAAAGTTTGACTTTCGGACTCGAAAAGCAATAAAAGAACGAAAGAATACTTACGAAGGGTCCCCGAATGCTAATCTCGATCCAAGTAACTCAGGTATGAAACAATGGTTTCAACTTAGAGTTTCTCAAATCAAAATTCTAGTGGGTTTTGCAATGGCATGGGGGGGGTATTTATAGTTTTCGGTGAGCCGTTAAGATCGTTTCTCGTTAACCGTGCTTTGATCTCAACCATACACATCAAGATAGTGGTTTTTGAAAACCATTTGAGCCCATAGATTGCCCCAAAACCATGTGCAAAAGTGAAAATGGACCAAATGCACTGTTTCTGTCCAGATGAGGCAGTCGCGTAGCGCGACGGCAAAAGCCTTTAGGGCTCGCGCTACGCCACCATGTACCATATTCAGCAAAGTTTCAAAAATGGCATAAATGGTCCCTGCAGCCCTTTTAAGCTATTTTCGATGCGTTTGAACCCCGTTAACCTCATTTTAAGGCTCTAAAATGAAGTTAAAGTATAGGGAACTCAAAACATGCTCAAAAATATCTCGGATGTCGGTTCGTTTGGTCGTACGATCGCGATGTTCGCTTAATTACGACGGAATGCGCATAAGCGCGAAAAACGATTCAAATGACGCGACGAATGGAACTTTCTTATGCCAAACACTAAAATAAAATATTTTAGTGCTTACATAAATTTTTGGATGTCCGGATGTATTCAGAACGTAAGTTATGCGCGAAAATGCAAACTTGTGCACTTTTTGACGCTTTTAGTCCCTGAATGACCCAAAAGTTTATTTTAGTACACCGAACCCCTCAAAGCCTATTTCTAAGCTATATAAAGGATATTTAAGGTGTGTTTAACTTATGGTCATGTTCCGGAAAGTCTGTTACAGTTCAAATTGGCATACTTTCGCAGTTTGTCAACTTTAGTCCCTGTAAGCGATTTAACTTGATTTTGCCATACCAAAGCCTTCAAAACTTATTTCTAAGTTATGTAAAGGTTATTTAAGGTATGTTAAGCCTATTTCACTATTCTGGAGTGTTCGTTGCATTAAACTGGTTATATTTACGCATCAGTGCACGTATAACCTTCCAGAAAGCGATTTAGAGCTTGAAATCGAACAAGAATTGATATGTGCAAAAGATACACATATTTATACAGATCCCAAGTATGAAATACAATATTTCATTGGTTTGGCATTTGTTTGCTGGTCGCAGTGACCCAGGTGTCACAGTCTCCCCTACTTTAGGAAATTTCGTCCCGAAATTTTATCAGAGGAAACTTGTGAGAGCTTGAAAACATGAAGTTGAAAAGATCAAACAACGTTGGTTAGGGTTCTGAACTTCTAGTAACTTTAATAACATCATGCTTGCAATGTAAGAGGGATACTTATATACTAGTATATGAAGCGTCATTGGTGCGTCCACCGTACCTCCATTACATCGTTCTCATTTTGTTATTTTTGTCACTATCGGTTCTTACACATAATAAATCTTACTGGGTTTCTGTGCACTAAATTTCATAATTATGTACGCGTCCATAATTAGACAATTCCTTGCATAGTTCACACAGTCTACTTTAAAATGTGTAGGGTAAAACCAAATGAACAAACCTGTGATGAGTGCGACTAGACCGCCATAGGGTCCTTTTTAATTAAATCAATAAATGATCTAAATAGACTATCAAGGAGTCTGTTCAGCTACATCACTAGATGTCGTTCTTTAACCAAAATGTGAATCAATCTTTTTGACTAGACCACTAAAAGGGTCTATTATGAATCACGGAGTTGTACTATATAATCCAAGGGTCTTAACTATTACATAGAAGCCCATTAAGGATTTAAGGTAGTACCTTTTGAATATCCTGCTACGAATCCCTCATATGAAGATATGAAAGATTCTGCGAGGATTTGGATAATGAATATCCAGAGTGTAAAAACAAAAATGCATATAAGAAAACATAAGATGCATAAACACATAGTCACATAACCACAAAATTGTTTAACTAGAAATTTGTTCTGCTAACAGAGCACATGTATTTAAAGCACACTAGGAATCCATTCCTTGGATTTCATTTGGTACTTTAAACATTATCAAGAATCTAACTATAAAGATAGAAAGATTTTTAAAAGAAAAATTCGATTTCGATTATAAGGAACCGAAATGTTCGAATTTTGGTACAAAAGGAATCCAATTAAGGATTCTGATTTGAATGATAATCATCCACAAGGGTCTAATTGTGAAGATAAAAAGATCCCATATGGATTTTAGAAGTTGAAGATGTTTTGAAGTCTTGCACTAGACGTGCTTAAGTCAAAACATGAAGTAAAAATGCTTATGAAGTTGAGATGCTAGATATGTCAAGGCGACATATGAAGTAGAATTTGAAGGTTAAGTCAATGTATGAGGAAAATATTTTTGAAAACTATGCATGGGGTTCTTTTAAGAAAAATGTGTTTAACGTTTTTGAAACCTTATATATAATACTTTTAAAATCATAAAGTAGGTGTACTAGGTAGGTATATTTATAAAATGTTTTAAAATCATGCGAGATGAATTTTTGAAATTATGTATAAGGTTTTTGAAAACATGAATGATGCTTTTGAAGTCATGCATTTGATATATACTGTATTAATAACATTTTGAAGTCATGAAGGTTATTTTTGAAACATAGACGATGTTTTTGAAATTATAGAGGTTGTTTTGGAAAACTTATGTTATGCATGTTGAAAAAAAAAAAAAAACAGAATGTAATGGGTATGAGGTTTGGAAATATCCTTAGTTATCTAACCAAGGATTTAATGGCATAGACGTGCAAAAAGCACGATTACTCATAATTTCCCTTTATTTCTTGTACTTCGTCTCCTGGAATGAAACGAGTACTTAAAATTTTTCGAGGGAATCATGAGTAAACACAAAAATAGTAAGTTCACAAAAGTAGTTTGTAAGGAACATAGTTCCTTAATGTAGGTATTATAGGTAATGACATACACATATGTAACTACAATTGTACATCAGAATTTGTGAACAATAATTTATTTATGAACAAAACAGATTGTTTTACATTACAAGAAAACAAAAGAAACAAAGGCATAAGACAGCAACATCCTTTGTTCAGCCAATTGCTCATCCAAGGGTTGGATTTGCACTGACAATCTTCGGGCAGTTGTTCCTATAATGGCTCGTCTCGCCACAGTTGTAGCAAGTACCAGGCGGAAAACGAGCCTGAGTAGGGTTGACTTGGGGTTGATTTGGACCACCTTGGTTCGGGTTATATCGACAAGCACTTGCCAGGTGACCAACTCGTCCACATGATACACACAGACGACACTGTAAGTGAGCTAGGTGATGCCCCTTACATTTGTTGCATAATGGTGCCGTCCCCTTGTATTGTTTCTTAGCAGGTGGTGTTGCCACCCGGATGGGTCCTGTTTGATTTGGTACTGCTGTAGTTGGGCAAACCCTTGTCGTATGACCTATAAGTCCACAAATTTGGCAATTGCGGCACTTCACACTAGCATGATGATGAAGGTTACATTGGTTGCACAAGGGTGCAGTTCCATTGTATGGCTTCCTAGCAGGGGGTTGAATTGGTTGATTGGGGATGGCTTGACCATTGTGAGCGACCATGGCGAAGTTCTGAGAAGCCTTTCGCTTCTTTGACTTCTTAGGGGATCCAGTCTGTCCATCCATGGTCTTTGATTCCTTGATTGGTTTCTTGGCTGGTGGTGCTGTCACTTGGCTAGGTCTTGCCTGTTTTGGTGCAACCACTGTGGGATTCTTTGAAGCTTTACGTTTCTTCGGTTTAGGTGAAGGCTTGGCTTCGGTCTCCTTTGGTGATTCTTGAGTGGCTTCATCCTGGAGACGATACATGGCAGTAGCTAATTCGACAGTCTTCAGGACTACTTCGCCTATTCGCTGGGCAAATTTGGCTGTCTGCTCGGATATCTGGGCGTTACTGAGAGGAAGAGACATTCTAGAAGAAAATGAAAGACATAAGAAGAAACAAGTGAAAGGTTATCAGACAATCAAAACAGCATGACAATGCACAAGAATTTGCGATCATTTGTTTGTTACCTAAGGCAAACAAATGAGACAGTGACTAATCAAACTAAACGGATCATATTAATGTATCACTGAAGACATGCTCGCCTATAAGTGAACACTAACCCCAAGAGTTCCCAGGTAAGAGTGACTGGTCCGATACTGCGGATTTGTACGAACACTTTAGCCTTAGACAGAAAACTCAGGATACAGGCATTCACTCTTCCAGTTTGCACGTGTTCACATTATAAGACCTAAACTTTGACGAGATTTGAAAACTTAGAGGGTTCAAAACCTTATAACAGAGGGTTCAAAACCTAGTAATCAATCATCCTAGAACAGATGATTAGTTTTCAAAGCGGTTTTGAAATTTGTGTTCTTGTTGTGGTCGTCGCCTAAGGATAGGTGACGGTATTGTTTTATGACTAAACGCAAGTAAACTCATGTTAGGGCCCTAAGAAGGTTATAGACTAGGTCAAAGAATTACTAATAACCTAATTCCCTATAACCATGGGCTCTGATACCAACTTTTCTGTCACACCCCGACCACGTAGAACAACAAAACGTGGCGGAAAACGTCGGGGAGTGTTGTAACAGAATCATTGTTTCATAACACATGGATATTGAAATATTGTTTTATTGAATTAAATAGTTACAATGTCTTGACAATCAGAGATGTCACACCCTGGCTTTTGCGGAAGCGTGGGTTTATTTGGTGTGACTTCTTAATACCATAGCAATCAATCATAACAATGCTATATGATAAAACCAAAAGATTTTCATTCATTAATAAAGTTAGGAAAATACCACAATACCATTGTCTTGAAAATATAGACGTCAATTAGTTACAAACCATAATACGTTCAAATGAGTTCCCATGGACTCAACAAAAGACTTTAAATAATCCTGAGCTTAGAAACATGTATCCCGTCCAGGAATAGGATACATCTTTTAAACTCTATGACCACGAATGACATCCTTTATTTAACACGCAGCTTGTAGACACATGCATACACCGCCAGATCCGTTTAGTTCCCTGAAATACATGTAGTTTGAAAATCAACAATAGTTGAGCGAGTTCATGTGTAAGTGAGTAGGTATGAACCTTTGTAAAAATGTCTGTATGTATAAAAATCCCTGGTATGTAGCAATTAAGGAAAAAGAGACCACCATTGGGTTGCAAAGCCAATGATAAGTGTGAAGTGATGCAGGAAGACTCAAACCTAGCGGATTTGTGCGTCGGGCACTTAGTCACTTCGTGGTCCACTCGGCGGACTCAGGAGTGGGGCTCGCTACACCCAAATAGATCTATCACTAATGTCCCTCGGTCCTACAACGAGGATTGATGGCCTTAAGTGTTGTGCCCACCACTCACATGTTTGCATAATAAAAACCCTCCTTAAGCTAACCATACCATGTATATAAATGTCTGTAAATGTCTGTAAATGTCTGTAACATGTATTTCACCCCCGAGGTGTAAAACTGAAAATAGTTAAGAGAAAAGGGGGGACATGAACTCACAGTATTGCGTCTTCGGTACTCGTAACCCAAATCTCTTCAGCAAACACGACTACCTACAATGGTCTAACGTCTATTAGACGAACGGGTCGTGCCTTGTCTTAGTATTTACGTCTTCGAGTTACGTTTCTTATATTATTTCGAGTGATAATTATTTGTTAAAATGATTTGTATTTCAACTTAATCATATGCCGTGTTGGAATATTTGTTCGTTTAATGTTCTAGTAAATTATAGTCTCAGAAAGTAAAGATTTACTAAGTGTTATAATTTCCGAAAATTTCGCCATAGCCTCCTCTGTAAATAGAGGTGTCCATGCATAAAAACATATCATTTTCTTTTACAAATATCTCATAGAGTGTTCCCACATAGCCAATCTTGACAAATCTACAAGCAAAACCCTAACTACGCCTTTTCGGATTTATTACACAAAACAGGACTGTTTTCGAGTATTTAAATAAAATAGTTATCCTTTTTCAAAAATTCTCAAATTTTTACAGTAGGTCATATATAATCCACGATTTATTGTGTAAAAATTTCGGACATCAGTTCATTACCAATTTTATATAAAAATTCTTTTACTCAACTGCAATCAGATTTGATACATTCTGATTGCAGTTTTACGGAAAAATTCACTAAAAATCAATCGTGAGTCGGATTGTCGAAATTTCAGTTGGAGGGTCACAAAAACATCCGTGACTATCTATGGTAAAAATTCCATGAGCTGACTCTGCTCAGGTTTTAAGTTTTGACCCGGATTACCACATACTTTTTCAGCAGAATTATTTCAGCTTTGAGCTGCTGTCCAAAATAATACTTTAAAAATAGTAAACGGTCTCGGAAAATTATGATTCCAGTTTCATTAGTTCGGGTATTCAAAATTACACAATTTAGACTTCAGAACTTAACTTTTTCGATTAAAAACGAACTCATTACAGCCTGTTGAAGGGGCTGGAAAAATTCAATCAGCAAGCTGTTTATGTGTAGAAGTGACTAAAAACGTATAAACAAGGACTCTAACCATGGCGTATCGAAGGATAAATGTTCAAACCTCAAACATGCATTACCCAACCCTAAACCATCCAGATTTTGACTTCATACAACCCTTTCAACTTTGATTTTCATGCAGAAACTTAAGTTCACAAATTTAGTGTTTTAGCTTATAAGTGACATGAACATTCAAACAACATAACAAGAATCAAAGTAGAACAAGAGTGTGGAGGGACATACTTCTAGCACAAGGCTAGGGTAGTAATCGTAGGACAAGATGATGAAGAAAAGTTGGTGACAAAGCTTGAATCAAGCTTCCGCGAAGACCTTCAATCTTGCACTTCAATGGATGAACCTTCAACTTTGAATGGGAGCTTTTGGAGAAGAAGATGGTTGAGGTGAAGAAGGGTGTTGGTGAATTCGGTTATGAGAGAGGGGGAGGGGGTATATGGGCCGATTTTTAGAGAGAGAGAAGAGAGAGGAGTGGTGTATCTTGAGGAATGATGAATATTTCTTGGAAAGGTGCATCTAGTTTGTAGGGGAATCATGACATGAAAAATTGGCCAATGAACTCAAGATCCTCTTTACAAAAGATTTAAACAAAATATATGTTAATGATTTGGGGCAGATTTTCGGTTATGGGGGGGGGGGGGGGTTAGTGTAAATATGTTGGTAATTAGTAGGTAGAAAATAAGAGGTTAAGGGTACTTCCAAGTATAGTGGGTATGTGACATGTTTCTATAGCGCGTAGGGATTTATCGTGACCATAAATAATTAAGAAAGGTAAAATAATAATTCCGAAAATATTTTAGTGTCCCGGAAAATATCTGGTTGTTCGGTTACGTATCGTTCCGTTTAATCGTACCGTAAAGTGTCCTTTGTGTATCTTTTCGTAACGAAAACGTTCCTGGTACTTAGGAAAGTATACAGGACCACTTTGTTATATTCGTATGCTCTCCTGGTATAATAAAATGCTGAATTAAATAAAAGAGAGCAGAATTTTGAAATTAACGCATGTTTTAGGCACTTCCCGACACTATATCTATCACCTAATGACGCAGTCTTATGGTCTTCACCTCCCTACACTACAAACCAGTGTAGTACTCTATTCCGGGCTCATACCGGCCATAGTAATATTGTCTGTCTAAGTGCTGGCATTGTCAGCATTATTTCTGAATCAACCGTTCGGTGTGTCTACTGTGCTGAGTGCATCAAGTATGTCACTAATGTAGGTGTGTAATGAATGGAGTGACTGTATAAAATATGATGCATGTATATATGATATAGAATCATAGAGCAGTTTAAATTATCAGTTGTAATCAAGCACAGTCATTAAGCACGTAATTAAGATTAATTAATTTGTACAGTACCTGAAATTTTGAGGGTTGTCACATTCTCCCCTCGTTAAGAAAATTTCGTCCTCGAAATTTGTACTACCTTAACTCCTTGTGGTTATGTCACACGTGTATGTATATGAATATTACCGAGGTTGATAATCATTAAACTGAATTTAACCTACTCGCGTCAGGTGAGTCCAAGTCTATAAAACAACCCGAATCCTATGGTTAAAGGTGTGTGCTGATATCATTTGATGTCAAAGGTACAGTACGTAGTCTAGTGTAATCCAGCAGCAGTATCCTACAAAAAGGAGTCTTATCCAATAGAGTTTTCAAATGACTGGTCATAGTATGCAAATTTTCACAAACCATAGCATCCGCTATATGAACTCAAAATCAACAACTTGGAGATGAAAATGACCTGCCAACTGGCGAATAAGTAAATGATAAGGATTTGTGTGTTGACATCCTCGAATTGCGAAAATACACCGAATGAAGTACAAGCGAATCTGGTGTATCATTGTCTAAATTTGTAGTTGCATCAGAAATGTTTAAGTGATAAGTCAAACAAAAGTATAAGTCGTTTTGTGTGGAACGGTTAACCATGATTAGCACAAGCTACCAGTTTATGATGACACCACAAGGTGTCGTAATGGCATTATCCAATAATAGTGGTGATTGAACAAGTTCACCGCGTTTGAAACCAAATGAAAGTGCACTGAGACAATCTGCAGATTTGATTTGTACCATGTTATAGAGTTTTCAATTTAATACGGAACATCAAAGGACCACTATTTCCAATCGAAGATGAAAAGTAATGAGTATCGCAAGGCATTTGATTGACAACAAAAGAATCGTTAGGAGGTACATTGTACTTATGAAATTAATATATGTACCATTGCCTTAACACACAACGGTGTTGAGACTGCTTTAATTGTGATAAACGAGACGGACTTAGAGCAATTAAATAATTCAAATCCGTGTATGAAATGAGTAACCAACTTAGCGCAAGCTCAATTCTGTGATAACATCACCGCAAGGTATTGAAATCAGTCAAACGATTTAGTGGAGTCGTAGACCAACCGAACCTACTACGACTTGTAATGAAAGAACCTTTGCAAAATATTTGAATATGATGCTCCCAATACATCATATAGCGTTTCAAATCAAACATGTGAAAATGGATAAGTTCAAGCAATTGAACTTAGTTTTAGCATAACCCGATAGAAACGTATGTATCAACAAAGGAAAGCTCGGCATGGTAACCAAAAATAAACCATGAATGTAATTTGAGATCAAAAGAAGTTTCAAGAGAGTGTGTTGACTTGATAGCAAAGAGTCAACAATTGCAATAATGTAGGTTATTCAGATTACGGACCAGTAATTTGATTTAACAACATAATATCTGAACTTCACTGAAATGTTTGGAGTGAAACCGCATGCGTAGCAGATGGTGCATGCGTAACATGTGAGTTTTCAAGTAATGAAACAATGAGTGTTTGCTAAGATGGAGAAACGACCAAGTATCCGAAGCAAAAGGGTGTTCGCTCTTAGCGAAGAAAATCAACGTGATGCAACTACCATTAAGGGGAGTAGAGATGCAAACATCTACTCGCTAGAAGCAAAAGCGACGGTTCCAACGAAAGAAATTTAAGTACTTTCTATTTTTGTTAGCTGAAAAGGCATGTATGTCAGGTTAATGGTGTTCGATCGAGTTTACAGGTGCAGTTCCTAAGTAACAACCTTTGTGTATTTGGTCCCGGGTTCCCAAAGGTCTTAAGTATATGTTATCTAGATCCTCACGGGTTCGTATTTCGTGTACGTTTAAAAACAAGTTATTGTCCCATAATCTCCCCGGTAAACTTCCTTCCCGAATTCATCGCTAACGACACTCGATCGTCGACCAGTCGTGTATTAGTAGTCAGGTTCTCACCGTCAGTCAAATAAGTAATTCGTCAATCCTTAGCAAGAGCCACCGACCCTGGTTGGCTAGCTCGTCCGACTTCCGATCATTTGAAAATCATCGTCCTTTTTCTTGATGAGCGGAACTGAGGTTTCCCAAAAAGGGAATTTTGGTCTGTTATCTTCCTTCTCTATTCACTGCTAAAACTTCACTGTCAATCCTTGCATCTTCGAAAATGTAAATTGCTACGACGCATTGACTACCGGTGCGGTGCCTGGAATTAAATCGTTGCGAGATTCGACTAATCGTTGAGGAGACGATTCTGGCAAGTCTTTGAGGAAGACTTCAGGATATCCTCTGATCACGGGGGGGTATCTTCGGGCTTTAGTTCTTCGGCTCCCTTGTCCCCGACATGAGCCAGGAAAACAACACATTCTTTACACAACGTCCTTTGTGCCTTCAAGCGATTTGAAATTTGTAGAGGCGTATCCTGCTTCATGAGTCACGATCGTTCCTTTATTCGCCATGGGGGTGCGGATATTAAACTCCGCTCGATCACATGGAAAATTAATCCATCCCAATTACCACGTTGAAGTTCCCAACTCAACGGGCAGCAGATCAAGCGTAAACTTACGCTTTCCAGGTTCTATCTTGCCGTTCCTAGTTACTGTGTTGGCTTCCACTAGCTTCTCCTAGCTAGTCCCATCGAGCGCGAGTTATCTAACTTACTTGCTACTAACCCAAGTACACTCTCAAACTCTAGAGATGCGAAAATTAGATTTTGCAATAGTATCTTGCAACACCGATGCATAACGTTGAGTAGAACGTACCGATACTTGAATCCCGGCGTGTTCCCATAGTTCTGCTACTGAGCTTTTGTCCTTGTGCTTGATTCTTCTTAGGGCAGTACTTTCTGAAATGCTTCTTGCTCCCACAGTTAAGACAACCTTGAGCACGTTTCTGTTTGTCACTCGTTCTGCTCTGGTATTCGTCATTGTCGTTGTTTTCACCGTGATTCTCACTACCTTCTTGGCCTCCATTTCTACTTTCAGTACCTTGCCTACAAGTTTCCTTGGGATGCCCTCTCTTGCCACAGTTATCACATTTTCCATATTTACATCGCCCGACATGATAGCGTAGACAGTTGTCGCACTTAGGTAGGATACCCTTGTAATCCTTTCCCTTTTTGGCCTTCTTCTAGTTACTTACCCGAGTAGCCTTCTTAAAATTCACGAGTTTTCTCTTGTTATCCCCAGATGACTCTACAGGAGCCTCGTTTTTCTCTTCCGGAGTGGAAAATTTTCCTTGTCTAATCGCTTCTTCAGTGAGCGCCACGCTCATGTCGATTGCTTCGATAATCGTTGAAGGCTTAGATGTTGTTACCAGGCTTAGAATCTGCGATGCTAGTCCCCTGATGAAAAGTTCGATCTTCCTAGATTCTGGTTCCACCAAACGCGTTGCAACTTGTGATAACTCGCCAAATCTCTGCACATATTCAGCTATCTTTGGACCTTCCATTCTCAAGTTCCACAATTCAGTTTCCAACTTCTGGACTTCCGCCCTAGAGCAATATCTTTTGCGCATTAATTCCTTCTGTTCGTCCCACGTTATAGCATATGCAGCAGACTCGCCCATTGCCTGAATTTGAAGGTTCCACCATGACAGAGCCCCATCTACAAATAGCCCCGCTATGTACGTAACCTGATGTTCTGGGGCGCATTTGCTCAATCGTAAGACAGAATTCGTCTTTTCCACCCAACGCACAAATGCTAAGGCACCCCCAGTGCCGTCGAATTCTCGAGGTTTGTGGTTCAAGAACTGCTCGTAGGTGCAGCCGCTGGGTGGGTTATTTCCTGAGGTACCTCCGCCGTGTTCGGAGCGAAGGGCCTCGAGTTGTGCAATGGCTTGCGAGATGCGCCCTTGCAGTTCTGACTCTCTTGTCGTCGGCAGAGGGTTGTTGGTATCGTCGTTCCCTTGTATTGACATCTTCTGAGAAGAAGGTTGGTTAGGTCAGGTCTCATTCGTTCGGGGAGTGCATATAGTTGTTTAGAGATCGTATGTACACACACATATTAGGTTATCATACCAACCAATCAAGCAATAGTATAATCATAGTATAACCAAGAAATTTGGTGATTATGTTTAATGAGAGCATAGTAAGCAAGCACGTAGCGTTATAGTTATTGTACACACATATAGATTAATAACGTGCTTAACGGAGACATAGCGACGGAGTTTCGTTGGTCATTGGCCATAAAGTATTGTTGCACGTTTTATAATGATTGGTCCCTAATTATTCCCTGACCAAAATTGTATTGCCTTCCAAAATGTATCACATCAATAGGGGCACAGGGTCACCCTACCCTTGTCCATTAAATGTATTAGTGTATCAAAATCACATAGTCTGAAGTGGTCTTTAATAGTCTCCACAACCCGGCTTATCATTAGTGTCTTTACTTGAAAGCAATGTAATCCGCATAATCCAGAAATCACCATACTAGTGTCTGAGGAGGAGGAAAGAAAAGTAAATTGTTTAACGTGCGTGGACTTCCTCCTTGGGCTTGTGTACACGTCGAAGTAATTATCTGCTCTGCCGCTCGATAGTAACGAAATGAGCATCAGGATCCTGGGAACAGTGTAGTAGTAACGGTTGAGAGCGCAAAAGGAACCTTGATAAATGTGGAGGGTCAAAGTATGCTGGCAATAAACAGGGTGGAGGACGTGGTGTCTTATATCAACTTTTCAGACAATATGCTGTCTTGTGATGTAAATACTTAAATCATGCGTTCAGTTATGTAATGTTTGGCATTGAAGTTACCAAATGTGGTGTCAGTTCTCCAACGTTCTGCGACTCATATCCTCAAACTGTAGTTGGTGTTACAGGAGCAACTCATCTCATGTGTGGCCTCCATAATGTGAGGGATGGTAAGGTTCTAAAATTAGCATAGTGCATTGTAGGAACCATCAAATCGGCTCGTCCAGCGCTGTAGAGGTGAAAGTAGTAAACGGTGCGGCCCGTAAGACCGTAGAAAATGCTGCTGTAGCAAAAGGATCGTTACGCAGGTGCTGGCCTGGAGTACCCTTCTGGGGTGCAGGTATGTCTTGAAAGAAAGCGATAGGCATGTTGATGCAATGGACGTCGGTCTTCACAAGAGCAACATCAGCGGGTGAAGGTGCAGGTGCAGACATCTCAACTGATAAGAAGGTCATTAAGTGCAGGGTTACTGGGTCGGGTATAAGGGATGCATTGCTTGGTAAGTCAAAAGAAATAGGGTCATGATCAAGTAAGGGTGCAGGATCAGTAGGTGCAACATCAAGCTGTCCCAAAAGGTGCAGAAGCTAACTCAGGAGCAGGCCCTGGGTCAGGTAGCGATGTGGTGCTCGAGCAAGTGTTAGTGGAGCCGTCATGATGGCGTCGTTGTCCGCTGTCAGTAGTAGAAAGAGACGACCCAGCCGTCTTAACGGCTGTAAATGTCATAGACTCAAGGGGGGGTCTGAAATCGAATATACGCTAGAATCAGAGGGTGGCCTGTTAACAGGGGCCTTAAGAAGGGAAATTTGTAATAACGTTCTCGTCTAACTTTCTATCACCATAGGCATCAGCAGAAGGACCGTCAATAAATATGTCCACGTCATCATTAATTGCTTGTCGCGTAGTCAACCTTCGGCAGGAAAGTCCCTAGGAAACGCATCGTCGAGGATCAGGGTCATGGGCTAAAACAAGAGTGACAGAGAGATCCTTGCCAGCGAAACCATTAGCAAGGGTAAAGTATCGCCCGAATCTGGTCGCGCGGACGGTTGGAAGTTGTCCTCGTCCTTGGTTAGTATATCAGGATCACTCTCAGTGTCTGACGTAAATGTCTCTGGCGCAGATTCAGTCTCATCACCTGTGACGGCGGCCGTAGTGTTATCAATGTCTGATAACTCGCCTTCTAAATAGTGTGACGTGTGTGCCGGGTAGCATGTATATCCATAGTAATTATTAACAATTAGTGTATGCAAATACTCACCACATATGCACGTATATCAATAATCAGCAATTAGGCGTGTGAGTAATGTCAATGTAAGCATGCAATCATCCTAGTCTTCCCCAGACTATCCCAACCCAGTCTCTCAGACTAAACTCCCTGGTCTCTCAGACTAACTCCCTGATCTCTAAGACCAACTCCCTGGTCTCTAAGACCAACTTTCCTAGCCTCTAAGACTAAATCCCTGGTCTCTAAGACCAACCTCCCAGTCTCTAAGACTAAATCCCTGGTCTCTAAGACCAACTCCCTGGTCTCTAAGACCAACTATCCCCAGCCTCTAAGGCTGATCCTCCCTCAGTCTCTAAGACTGAACCTCCCCCAGCCTCTAAGACTGAACCTCCTCAGCCTCTAAGACTGAATCTCCCCAGCCTCTAAGACTGAATTATAAACATAAATTTTGAAATGTGTATTTGTGCCTTTTGGTTGAAAAAAAAAAATGTTTGTTTCCTGGATCTGGACGATTTGTGTATGCAATGTAAAAATGTTTGAAAACGTTTTCGTGAGAGCCCTGATGATCATAGTCTAGACTCGAGAAAGAATCCTAGTTCGCTATGATCGAGGCTCTGATACCAAGCTGTCACACCCTGGCTTTTGCGGAAGCGTGGGTTTGTTTGGTGTGACTTCTTAATACCATAGCAATCAATCATAACAATGCTATATGATAAAACCAAAAGATTTTCATTCATTAATAAAGTTAGGAAAATACCACAATACCATTGTCTTGAAAATATAGACGTCAATTAGTTACAAACCATAATACGTTCAAATGAGTTCCCATGGACTCAACAAAAGACTTTAAATAATCCTGAGCTTATAAACATGTATCCCGTCCAGGAATAGGATACATCTTTTAAACTCTATGACCACGAATGACATCCTTTATTTAACACGCAACTTGTAGACACATGCATACACCGCCAGATCCGTTTAGTTCCCTGAAATACATGTAGTTTGAAAATCAACAATAGTTGAGCGAGTTCATGTGTAAGTGAGTAGGTATGAACCTTTGTAAAAATGTCTGTATGTATAAAAATCCCTGGTATGTAGCAATTAAGGAAAAAGAGACCACCATTGGGTTGCAAAGCCAATGATAAGTGTGAAGTGATGCAGGAAGACTCAAACCTAGCGGATTTGTGCGTCGGGCACTTAGTCACTTCGTGGTCCACTCGGCGGACTCAGGAGTGGGGCTCGCTACACCCAAATAGATCTATCACTAATGTCCCTCGGTCCTACAACGAGGATTGATGGCCTTAAGTGTTGTGCCCACCACTCACATGTTTGCGTAATAAAAACCCTCCTTAAGCTAACCATACCATGTATATAAATGTCTGTAAATGTCTGTAAATGTCTGTAAATGTCTGTAACATGTATTTCACCCCCGAGGTGTAAAACTGAAAATAGTTAAGAGAAAAGGGGGGACATGAACTCACAGTATTGCGTCTTCGGTACTCGTAACCCAAATCTCTTCAGCAAACACGACTACCTACAATGGTCTAACGTCTATTAGACGAACGGGTCGTGCCTTGTCTTAGTATTTACGTCTTCGAGTTACGTTTCTTATATTATTTCGAGTGATAATTATTTGTTAAAATGATTTGTATTTCAACTTAATCATATGCCGTGTTGGAATATTTGTTCGTTTAATGTTCTAGTAAATTATAGTCTCAGAAAGTAAAGATTTACTAAGTGTTATAATTTCCGAAAATTTCGCCATAGCCTCCTCTGTAAATAGAGGTGTCCATGCATAAAAACATATCATTTTCTTTTACAAATATCTCATAGAGTGTTCCCACATAGCCAATCTTGACAAATCTACAAGCAAAACCCTAACTACGCCTTTTCGGATTTATTACACAAAACAGGACTGTTTTCGAGTATTTAAATAAAATAGTTATCCTTTTTCAAAAATTCTCAAATTTTTACAGTAGGTCATATATAATCCACGATTTATTGTGTAAAAATTTCGGACATCAGTTCATTACCAATTTTATATAAAAATTCTTTTACTCAACTGCAATCAGATTTGATACATTCTGATTGCAGTTTTACGGAAAAATTCACTAAAAATCAATCGTGAGTCGGATTGTCGAAATTTCAGTTGGAGGGTCACAAAAACATCCGTGACTATCTATGGTAAAAATTCCATGAGCTGACTCTGCTCAGGTTTTAAGTTTTGACCCGGATTACCACATACTTTTTCAGCAGAATTATTTCAGCTTTGAGCTGCTGTCCAAAATAATACTTTAAAAATAGTAAACGGTCTCGGAAAATTATGATTCCAGTTTCATTAGTTCGGGTATTCAAAATTACACAATTTAGACTTCAGAACTTAACTTTTTCGATTAAAAACGAACTCGTTACAGCCTGTTGAAGGGGCTGGAAAAATTCAATCAGCAAGCTGTTTATGTGTAGAAGTGACTAAAAACGTATAAACAAGGACTCTAACCATGGCGTATCGAAGGATAAATGTTCAAACCTCAAACATGCATTACCCAACCCTAAACCATCCAGATTTTGACTTCATACAACCCTTTCAACTTTGATTTTCATGCAGAAACTTAAGTTCACAAATTTAGTGTTTTAGCTTATAAGTGACATGAACATTCAAACAACATAACAAGAATCAAAGTAGAACAAGAGTGTGGAGGGACATACTTCTAGCACAAGGCTAGGGTAGTAATCGTAGGACAAGATGATGAAGAAAAGTTGGTGACAAAGCTTGAATCAAGCTTCCGCGAAGACCTTCAATCTTGCACTTCAATGGATGAACCTTCAACTTTGAATGGGAGCTTTTGGAGAAGAAGATGGTTGAGGTGAAGAAGGGTGTTGGTGAATTCGGTTATGAGAGAGGGGGAGGGGGTATATGGGCCGATTTTTAGAGAGAGAGAAGAGAGAGGAGTGGTGTATCTTGAGGAATGATGAATATTTCTTGGAAAGGTGCATCTAGTTTGTAGGGGAATCATGACATGAAAAATTGGCCAATGAACTCAAGATCCTCTTTACAAAAGATTTAAACAAAATATATGTTAATGATTTGGGGCAGATTTTCGGTTATGGGGGGGGGGGGGGGGGGGTTAGTGTAAATATGTTGGTAATTAGTAGGTAGAAAATAAGAGGTTAAGGGTACTTCCAAGTATAGTGGGTATGTGACATGTTTCTATAGCGCGTAGGGATTTATCGTGACCATAAATAATTAAGAAAGGTAAAATAATAATTCCGAAAATATTTTAGTGTCCCGGAAAATATCTGGTTGTTCGGTTACGTATCGTTCCGTTTAATCGTACCGTAAAGTGTCCTTTGTGTATCTTTTCGTAACGAAAACGTTCCTGGTACTTAGGAAAGTATACAGGACCACTTTGTTATATTCGTATGCTCTCCTGGTATAATAAAATGCTGAATTAAATAAAAGAGAGCAGAATTTTGAAATTAACGCATGTTTTAGGCACTTCCCGACACTATATCTATCACCTAATGACGCAGTCTTATGGTCTTCACCTCCCTACACTACAAACCAGTGTAGTACTCTATTCCGGGCTCATACCGGCCATAGTAATATTGTCTGTCTAAGTGCTGGCATTGTCAGCATTATTTCTGAATCAACCGTTCGGTGTGTCTACTGTGCTGAGTGCATCAAGTATGTCACTAATGTAGGTGTGTAATGAATGGAGTGACTGTATAAAATATGATGCATGTATATATGATATAGAATCATAGAGCAGTTTAAATTATCAGTTGTAATCAAGCACAGTCATTAAGCACGTAATTAAGATTAATTAATTTGTACAGTACCTGAAATTTTGAGGGTTGTCACAAGAGAAACATAACATAAATAACTAGTCTTGCATCTTTTATTGTCGCTAAGGCCCAAGTACGCCTAAGTGTATCTTGATAGATCCTATGCATCATATCCTGAAACACATGTGAAAATAGGCACGTCAGCATAAAAATGCCTGTGAGATACATAGGTTTATGAAAATAGGATTCATGACTTATCGTTTAAGAAAATGTTTAGTCATGAACCTTGTAATTTGCTTTATCTTGTAAATCATTTGAAAAGTGATAAATAAACCAAATGATATATATGTATAAAAGAATAATACTTGGTTAAGTGAATAACCATGTGAAATGATTTTGTATAAATTAAGTTGTTTGGAAAACAGTGTATTGTGAAAAGTATGTTATTTGTATAACATGTTATATGTCCAAATTGAAATGATTCAAATAACGCTATGATATGTAATACCATACAATCACTTATATATAGGAAGTACCAGCGGCGTATCCACCATGCTTGTATCATATTACACACACCTCGTTACTTAAATCACTTACTTAAACCAAACCAACAACGTAAGATGTTTATGTTTAAACCGATTGCCAAAAGTATTGAATAATATGTCAAAATGTTTATGTCAAGATGTAAATCATGTAATGTATAACCAATGTCAATAATGTCTATGTGTCAAATGTAAATCATGTAATGTGTAACCAAAATGATATGTATGGCTAGTGAAATATATCAACTAAACCATATGCACAAAAACAAAGTATTGAAGTAAAACATGATTTAAATCAAAGCTATGTTTTGTGGAAATGCATGCTATACTGATACATCCAAGCCTTGAGACTGTGGCGATAAACCTTTAAACAATTTAAAGGTTTATCTAAGTTATGTATATCGAATTCGGTCATTCCTTCCAATCCAAACCTACCTAGGATTTCAGGAACGGGAGTTGTCAATTCCTATGGTACCACTACCTACTAACGAACGGCGTAGCTAATGTTAATGAATGTATTGTTCCATTGTAAACAACCCAAATGTCATACCAAAATGTAAGCATGTGATAAAAACAACTGTACTAAGTATGCACACAATGGGCATACATAGCATGAAATGTAATGTAAAACGATGTACTAAGTACGCACACAATGGGCATACGTAGCATGAAATGTAATGTAAAACGATGTACTAAGTATGCACACAATGGACATACATAACATGAAATGTAATGAAATCATGTACTATAATGTACTAACAAACATAGCAGGTATATGATGTGAAAACAGGAAAGCATGAAAGTAACAAGTAGGCACATGTGTTTCACCCCAAAACAGTTTGGAAAACAGTAAAAGAGGGGTCTATGTACTCACTTGATATTGCTTAGTAGTCCTTGAGTAACAACCAAACAATGCTAGAGATCACGGATATCAAACGGCACCTAATATAGGTAACTATGTTAATAAACCGGACCTAAATCGGAGGATTTAGATAGAATGAGGGTTCATAAACCAAACGAGTATGGAGACTCGTGTCATATGGTTTAACAAAGCCTACATACTAAATGAAACCTAACCTAAGTGCTTACGACCCATTACGACCCGTTTAGGTAGCTTATGCTACTTTATCGCGTCGTTCGCGTGAAACGCGTTCGGACCGCCTAACTAGTCCTATGACAAGTATTATATGCCTAAACATGTTACATAATCAGTTATGTGACAACAGTTTAGGTTACATATGCTTAATTACCAATTATACATGAAAAGGGTATTCTGGTAATTTACCTAAGGCATATAAACTACCTATCATACAACTACTCAAACGATGTGACCATAAGGTATAACCTCGGAAGGTTATTCCCTATATACTATGGTCACCTAATGCGTTTGGTCGGATCCTAATGATCGACCAAATGGGTCGGGTTCGAAGGTATAAGCGATTTATTAGATCGCTTACCCTTACGACCCTAGACAACGTGGTAATCAGTAGGCATAGTCCCAAGGGACTATAACCATCGTGATTACAATCACCTTGCGAAGTTCAAACGAACTTCGCATTGACCATAAACTGGTCAATGCAGAAAGTCAAACAAATTTTGACTTTCGGACTCGAAAAGCAATAAAAGAACGAAAGAATACTTACGAAGGGTCCCCGAATGCTAATCTCGATCCAAGTAACTCAGGTATGAAACAATGGTTTCAACTTAGAGTTTCTCAAATCAAAATTCTAGTGGGTTTTGCAATGGCATGGGGGGGGGGGTATTTATAGTTTTTGGTGAGCCGTTAAGATCGTTTCTCGTTAACCGTGCTTTGATCTCAACCATACACATCAAGATAGTGGTTTTTGAAAACCATTTGAGCCCATAGATTGCCCCAAAACCATGTGCAAAAGTGAAAATGGACCAAATGAAATGTTTCTGTCCAGATAAGGCAGTCGCGTAGCGCGATGGCAAAAGCCTTTAGGGCTCGCGTTACGCCACCATGTACCATATTCAGCAAAGTTTCAAAAATGGTATAAATGGTCCCTGCAGCCCTTTTAAGCTATTTTCGATGCGTTTGAACCCCGTTAACCTCATTTAAAGGCTCTAAAATGAAGTTAAAGTATAAGGAGCTCAAAACATGCTAAAAAATATCTCGGATGTCGGTTCGTTTGGTCGTACGATCGCGATGTTCGCTTAATTACGGCGGAATGCGCTTAAGCGCGAAAAACGATTCAAATGACGCGACGAATGGATTTTTCTTATGCCAAACACTAAAATAAAATATTTTAGTGCTTACATAAATTTTTGGATGTCCGGATGTATTCAGAACGTAAGTTATGCGTGAAAATGCAAACTTGTGCACTTTTTGACGCTTTTAGTCCCTGAATGACCCAAAAGTTTATTTTAGCACACCGAACCCCTCAAAGCCTATTTCTAAGCTATATAAAGGATATTTAAGGTGTGTTTAACTTATGGTCATGTTCCGGAAAGTCTGTTACAGTTCAAATTGGCATACTTTCGCAGTTTGTCAACTTTAGTCCCTGTAAGCGATTTAACTTGATTTTGCCATACCAAAGCCTTCAAAACTTATTTCTAAGTTATGTAAAGGTTATTTAAGGTATGTTAAGCCTATTTCACTATTACGGAGTGTTCGTTGCATTAAACTGGTTATATTTACGCATCAGTGCGCGTATAACCTTCCAGAAAGCGATTTAGAGCTTGAAATCGAACAAGAATTGATACGTGCAAAAGATACACATATTTATACAGATCCCAAGTATGAAATACAATATTTCATTGGTTTGGCATTTGTTTGCTGGTCGCAGTGACCCAGGTGTCACAATACATAAGAATGGATCAAGCTGGTGAATAAGTGTGTGTGGTTAGAACTATGAATACTCCACAAAATCCCAATGATGTCATGAGTCCGTACACTCTACGAACATCATGTATCAATTCTTTTAATACCAACACTGAGCTTAGCTAGTGTCTTTAAATGTTAAGCATATATTTGAATTAGAGTCATGTTGGACACACATTACTATATCAAGTTAGCTAATGGGGAATTAGCTGAGACATGTCAAATCATTAAGGGTAACCGGTACGTATCCTATCAATCAACATTTCACATCCATATTATTTTATACCATTGCCGCTTTTTAGTTTTATCTCAACATTTCACATGCATAGTTTCATGGCTAGTGACGGGATTGTCCTAGCTACAATTAGGGATTGGGTTATCCTACATCTGAACATAGGGATTGGGTTATCCTACATCTAAAACATAGTGATTGGGTTATCCTACATCTAAACATAGGGATTGGGTTGTCCTCTACATCTGTATAGGGAAGTCCTTACTACATAGAATTCAAAATGTACTTGGCCTAGAGTCAAGTAAGCTAGACGTCTCCTCATTCTATAGAATTGGCAAACAGTAAACTAGCCGAGTCAGGAGCAGAATTTTCATATCGTTCTCTTACCCATTGAGTTGGGTATTTTCGACATAGTGGTTGGCATGGATTGGCTATCCAATAATCGAGCCGAAGTCTTCTGTCATGAGAAGATCATTCGCTTACCACTACCGAACGAAGATACACTTGTTATCCATGGAGAGAAGCGCAACACATCAATGCGGTTCATCAATTGCATGAAGGCACAGAAGTGCTTACGAAAAGGTTGTACTGCCTTCCTAGCACAAGTTGTCGACGAGAAGGCCGTTGGGCCGCAGCTGACAGATATTCCTGTGGTATAAGAATTTCCTGAAGTCTTTCCTGAAGACTTGCCAGGACTACCACCATATCAACAAGTCGAGTTTCACATCGACTTGGTACCAGAAGCCGCACCCGTAGCCAAATCTCCATGTCGATTAGCACCTTCTGAACCTTGTAGTTGACCGAATAAGGATGTTGTGAGTTCATAACCCCCACTCTTTACCATTATACATCTTTATAAAGGTTTTGGGGGTGGAAAGACATGCAAGTTTTGCAAAAGTACACAACATTTCGATGAATGAAAATTCATATTTCTAAACCATGTTACAAATGAATTTCCAACTAACTCAACTGGTTTATGAAAGGTTCTAGCTTCTACTCTAAGATAGACTTACGATCGGAGTATCATCAGTTACGAATTCAAGAGGAAAGCATACCGAAAACGACTTTTAAAACTCGTTATGGTTATTACGAGTTTCTCGTCATGCCTTTTGGTTTAACGAAAGCAATAGTGATCTTCATGGATTTAATGAATCGTGTGAGCAAGCCGTACCTCGACAAATGTCATAGTATTTATTGACGACATATTAATATACTCACGATCGACTGATGAACATGAACAACATTTGAGAACCATTTTGGAGCTACTAAAGAAGGGGAAACTATACGCGAAATTTTCCGAGTGCGAATTTTGGATTCGTGAGGTACAATTTCTCAGGCATGTGGTGAACGAGAAAGGCATTCAAGTAGACCCAGGTAAGATTGAAGCAAATGAGAATTGGGAAGTGCCCAAGACTCCAACTGGAGTCCGACAATTTTTTTTGGGATTAGCGGGATATCATCGGAGATCTATTGAGATTTTTTTAAAAATTACTCAATTGCTAACCTCCCTCACCCATAAAGACAATAAATTCGCCCCAATCGAAAAACAAGAAATAGCATTACAACTTATTCTTAAGATTGGTGCATAACATTTTACAATCTTATCATTATCCGACGATACCGATGACTTTGTTGTAAACTATGATGCTTCGCATCAAGGATTGGGTTGCGTACTCGTGCAACGTGAAAAAGTTATCGTGTACACGTCGCGCCAATTAAAAAGTTCACGAGAAGAACTATACCACTCTCGACCTTGAGTTAGGCACGGTGGTATTCGTTTTAAAAATTATGGCAACATTATTTATATGGTACTCAATGCATTATTTTCATGGACCATAAAAGTATTCAACACATATTCAACCAAAAAGAATTAAATATGCATCAACGATGTTGGGTTGAATTATTGAACGACTATGATGGTGAAATAAAGTACCATCCGGGCAAGGCAAACGTTGTAGCTGACGCCTTGAGCCGCAAGGAGCGAGTTAGAACACTGAGAGTTCAAGCATTAGAGAAGATGATTCACAAGCGCTCAAGGAAGAGCATATTCAAGCAGAAACACTTCGAAGCATAAAGGAACAATTACTGCCGAAAGAAGATGGAACTTTATACCTTACGGGTTGAAATTGGGTTCCATTCTTTGGCGGCCTTTGAGATGATATTTTGAGGAAGCACATAGGCCTAAGTATTAAAAGAATACTATTGGTGGCCTAACCTCAAAAGTGATATCGCGACTTATGTCGGAGAATGCTTGACTTGCGCAAAAGTCAAAGCTGAATATCAGAAACCCTCGGACTTGTTACAACAACCCGAGATTCCATTTTGGAATGGGAACAAATATCGATGGAATTCATTACGAAGTTACCCAGGACCTTATGCGGTCATGACATGATTGGGTGATCATCGATAGACTAACAAAGTCCGCACAATTCTTACCGATTCGAGAGGAGGATAGTACATAGAAACTAGCGGAACCTTATCTCAAGGAAATAGTGGCTCGTCATGGAGTACCTATTTCAATCATCTCTATCCGAGACGGTCGTTTTGTTTCAAGAATTTGGAAATCTTTTCAACAGGCCTTTGGATCTCATTTGAATCTAAGTACGGCCTTTCATCCACAAACTGACGGCCAGAGCGAACAGACAATCCAAACACTCGAAGATATGCTTCGTGCGTGTGTTATGGATTTAGGCGGCAATTGGGATACTCATCTACCTTTAGTTGAGTTTTCCTACAATAACATCTACCATACTAGTATACAGGCTGCAACGTTTGAAGCTCTTTATGGTCGATAGTGTCGCTCTCCGCTATGTTGGGCGGAAACTGGCGATAAACAATTAATTGGTCCGGAATTAGTCCACGAGACTACGGATAAAACTTTTCAGATCAGAGACCGTATCAAGGCGGCTCGCGATCGACAAAAGGGCTATGCAGACAAGAGGCGGAAGCCATTATCTTTTGAGGTTGGAGACAAAGTCTTGTTGAAAGTCTCGCCTTGGAAGGGCGTAGCGAGGTTTGGTAAGCATGGAAAGCTTAACCCACGATAACATTGAACCATTTGAAATCTTGAAAAAGATTGGCACCGATGCCTACAGGCTGAAATTTCCAGACAAACTCAGTAGTGTGCATGACACGTTTTATGTGTCGAATCTTAAAAAGAGTTCAACACAAGAAATAGTTATCATCCCTGTGGATGAGATTCATACTAATGACAAACTCCAATTCATTAAAGAACCTGTTGAGGTCATGGACTGGAAGGTCTAGAAAACACGGAGTAGTCGTATTAAATTACTAAATGTACGTTGGAACTCTCGACACGGGCCTGGGTATTTACATCAAAGCCAAATACCCTCACCTGTTTGATTAGTCTCCTACAAAGGATGACTCAGTTTGAATTTCGGGACGAAATTCTCAATAACAGGGGGAGAATGTGACAAATGGCAAATAACCGGAAATTTCGTACAGTCTAATCACTAATCTTAGTATATAATCTCATGCAATTAGCGTAATTTAATTACGTAACGGTGTCGTACATTAGACGACAGTGTTAGGACAAGAAAACAATGATATAACATATATTGGTTTTCGTCGTATTGCGAAACCAATTAAACAATGTCCTAAAAGTGTTGGTAAAAAGTGCTGCGCGCACTATTCACGGTTACGCTATTCATGCCAGCAAAACCGTGAAAATAGAACGAAACAAGGAAAAATGACACACGGATAACATAACTGAGTCCGTTTATATAAGAAAACACTAATACAAAAACATATCTTACAAAGATACAAGACTTTCCGGTACAACGCCCTAATCGCTAAATTGTCTGTTTCACTAAAAATAAGACAATTTTAACTCGTCCAAAATAATAATTTAGCATTTCCGGGACTCCGGAAATATGGAAAATGATGACAAACATATGGAAACAATATGACGATATTAATGGGGTGTCCGAAACTTAAGCTTTCGACGCTGCGTTGCAACCCCCACAACTTGTCCGTTTCTGCACCGACAAGCTAATAAACGACATTTCCGACATAGAAAACAACCAAATGAAAGCTTTGGTGAACTAGTTAAGCTTATTTTGAGATTCCAAATCCCCTTATACATCTCTTGGTTGCGGATTTACGACTTACGGAAAAACTTCGTCGGTAGGAATTAAAAGTGCTTTTATCGAACCGACGACCAAACGGAAGTCGTTTAAGATATCAAAATACCATTTCTACTAGTTTAGTGAATTTGTTAATAATAATTAACATTCCGAATCACTAATTACCTCCTAATGGTGAAATATTACCCCTAATCACCATACTTAGCCTAATTAACATTCCGAATCACTAATTACCTCCTTCCAAAAATTCAGCCATATACACCCTTAAATCACCTTACTTTCAAGCTTATTCTTGATGATCAAGTTGTACTTCTATGGAGCATAAGAATTTCTAAGGCACCTACAAGTTAAAGCAAGCATTTTCATCCATTCAAGAGCTTTCTACCATCAAGATCATCATCTTCTTTGTTTCTTTATCATCATCGAGATCATCCCTAGCCACAAGTGCTAGAAGTGAGCTTCTAAATCTATTTTTCATACTTATTTATGTATATGATGATTTAAGAACATGATATAACTAAAAGAATCATACATAATAATATGAAAATACAAAGAAGCAAAATAATAATCATGATCTATGTTTGTTTATGTGGTGATTTGAGACTTATTACTTGCATATTTGATCTTGTCATGATTATTAGCTTATGAATAAATTGTTAGATGATGTTTAAATACATGATTTAACAAGTATACATGTTTATGTTAAAAGGGTTTTTGTTAAACATAAAGTTTATATGGATGATCATAATCTATGGTGTTGTTAAAGTATTTAGTGTTTTTCATTAAAAACAATACTTCTACAAGATTATGAAAACAAACATACAAGATGGGATTTTTGTAAAAGTGGATGAAACTAGAAGTAAACATGGACTTTGAAATAGTTAACATATGTTATGATCATACCAAAAATCCTACATGATTTTGAGATCATCTTAATGAGGTTATGTTATAAATCTCATGTGATATTCTTTAAGAATGTTATGAGAAAATTGATTGGTGAATTCGAAAAGAAAATGATATGTTTATTTAAACATGGTAAAGTGCATATTACAAAGGTTATATGGCCGATTTTTATTAAAAATCATATGTAAACAAAACCATTATTCTTGGCTAAATCTTTACAAGACTAAAAAGATTTTAAAGAATGGTTTTTATAAAAACAAAGTTAGATAAATATATATTTTTGAGAAAATATATATTTGGTCACTTTAACAACTTATGTGCAATATGATACTTGGTGTATTAGTTATACATATCAAAACTAGGAACTTGAATTCAATGTAACAAATAAACATAAGATACATTACAATCAAAGTCTTACAAGACTACATAGAAATATGTCTTAAAAACGAGTTACGGACGATCCGAATAATCAGACACAAATTATGGTCTAATCGGACGACGGACGAAACCATAAACTTATCGCCAATCCGAGGAGTAACTACGACGCTTAGGCGATCTTTCGACGCGAATACATAAAAATCACCGACAACAATATCCAGATGTTTTAAACTTATAAAAAAATTACTAGATATGTACAAATGGGCTTAATTTACAAATAGGTATATTTTACAAATGGGCTTAATATACAAATGGGCTTATATTACAAATGGGCCTATATTTCACTAATGGGCTTATATTACAAATGGGCCTACATTTCACAAATGGGCTTATACTTACTAATGGGCTTATCTTCCTAAATGGGCTTAACATAAATACATGGGATAAGCCCAATATCAAAACTCATGGGCTAAGCCCAATACCAAACATATGGACCAAGGCCCAATAACATTAAGCCCAATACTATTCAGGCCCAATATTTAGGCCCAATACTATTTAGGCCCAATACTATTTAGGCCCAATAACATTTGGGCCCAATAACATAAATTCTTGGGCTAGGCCCAATAACATTAAGACATGGGCTAGGCCCAATGACATGAAAACATGGGCTCCGTCCAGTGACACAATTAGTGAACTACCATTATACAATTGATTCATATAAGACATGAAATCAAGAGGACAAGATCCGATCAAACAACTCACAAGATACAAGATTACACAAACACACACACACACACACACACACACACACACACACACACACATATATATATATATATATATATATATATATATATATATATATATATATTTGGTGAAATATATATATAACAGTTTAATAATTCATACATCTAATACACAGTTCAACGAATAACACATACAAACAAGTCTTAATACATATTCAAGATAGAAGACTTGTACATGAGTCAATACAAAGACCGAAGTGTCTAACAAATCTAGGACCTTTGTAGGTCGTGATACAATTCAAGACAACTGCAAGTAAGGTTACAATTACATACAGTTTACGGATGCAATTCTGTGAGTTCATGTCCCCTTTTCATCTTAAATGCTTTTCAAGCTTTACAACTATCGGGGAAAATACATGTACAATAGTATGATAAGTCAAGGAATGAAACACCTTAGATCATGTGCAAAATTAGGGCCATAACTAAAGCACCATTAATCTAGTTTGGACCAAGGAACAAAGGGTTATATCTAATGGGTTTTGGCGAGCCCCACTCATGGCCATTCATTTTCCTAGGAGTGCGTTTGTGTCCCTACGACAGGTGTCGATACAATTAAAATTGTCTAGGGTTGGATTGCTTCCTATTTCGTCACACATATTAATGTCCTTGCAAAACATTAATGATCACGATTTCATTGACGCTTTTCATACTACATTTGATACAAATACATCTCACATTTTAAAGATACATCTTATATCCAGTTTGGATACAATTACAATTGAGATAAATACATCTTATATACTGTTTTGATACATATACATTTTATACAGCTAAACAGCATGAACTCGCTCAACTTTTGTTTATGTTTTCAAACTTATATGTATTTCAGGGAATTAGTGGACCAATGAAAAGATTTCAGTTCTAGGAAAACAAGTATCAAGACTCCATGCCAACTATTGAAGGGTTTGCCTGTTATATACCGCCTCTTTGCGGTGATATAGTGGTCAAAGCCTTGACATTTTAAGACCTACATTTTGATGTATGAAACAATGACAACTTATTTTTCATTTGATGGTTTATAAACAATGTTCTTAACTTATGTTGCGATCTTTTGAACAATTATGACAATGGTATTGGTGCATGTTTTATTCATTTAGTATGTTTACTTATATCGTTATGCAATGAGAACCGAATAGATCACACCTCGCGCTTCCGCTATGAGCGGGTGTGACATTCCCAACTCAACTGGCAGCAGATCAAGCGTAAACTCACGCTCTCCAAGCTCTATCACACAGCCTCTAATTACTTCGTTAGCCTCTCTTAGTTTCCCATTAGCTAGTTCTATCGAATACGGGATATCTAACTTACTGGCAACTAACCCAAGTATATTCTTAAACTCTAGAGATACTAAGCTATAGTCGGCACCGGTATCAAATAGCACAGATGCAAAATGTTGATTGATAGGGAACGTACCAGTGACTACGTTCGGATCTTGACGAGCTTCCCTAGCTCCAATGTTGAAGACTCTTCCTTGGGCTTGGTTGTTCTTTGGGCAATTCCGCTTGAAATGCCCTACTTCACCGCAACTAAAGCAACCTTGGCCATTTCCGGTACCACCCTGATTGTTGTTGTCATTTCCTCCTCGGTTTCCACTTCCTACTTGGTTTCCGTTTCTGTTTCCGTTTCCATTACCTCCCTGGTTATTTCTATTCCCATTACCATTTCCACCACGGTTACCGTTGCCATTACCATTTCCTCTCTGACCACCATTCCCACGACCAGTACCAGCCCAACACGTTTCCTTCGAATGACCATTCTTTCCGCAGTTATCACACTTCCTGAACTTGCACTGGCCGGCATGATAATACTGACATACATTACATTTGGGCAGGGTGCCCATATATCGTTTCCCTTTGTTCTCAGAACTTGCAGCACCAGTAGCACCAGCTTATGCCTCCGCTGGTGGGTTAGCGTCTCTACGGTTGTTGGCATTGTTGTTTACACGAGTACCGTTCTTGAAGTTCGAAAACTTCCTTTTGTTTTCTCCAGACGACTCTACACGAGTCTCCTTCTTCTTTTGCTCAGTGATCGAAAACTTGCCCAATCTGATCGCTTCTTCAGTCAATGCCACGCTCAAGTTGATGGCTTCAGTAATCGTTGGAGGCTTAGAAGCAATCACCATGCTCAGTATTTGGGGTGCCAATCCCCAAATGAAACGTTCAACTCGATTGAACTCTGGTTCTACCATGTAAGGGACAACACTAGACAAAATGAAATCTCTGTACGTACTCAGCTACTTTAGGACCTTCCATTTTCAGATTCCAAAATTCAGTTTCCAATTTCTGAATTTCTGCCCTCGAACAGTACTTCTTACGCATCAGCTCTTTCAACTAATCCCAAGTCATAGCATACACTGCAGCCTCACCTAGAGTCTGAACCTGAAGGTTCCACCATGACAGGGCTCCATCTAGGAATAGTCCAGAAATGTAAGTGACTTGATGCTCCGGCGCACACTTACTCATTCGTAGCACAGAATCGGTCTTCTCTGCCCATCTTACAAAAGCTATGGCACCTCCAGTGCCGTCAAAGTTCAGAGGCTTACAGTCAAGAACTACTTGTAAGTACATCCTGTACAAGCAACATCATTCACAAAAGCATTAGCAAACGCACATGGAAATGTCCAAACGTATTGTAATGTGTCTTAAGTGACTTAAACATTACTGTGAGGTGGGTTATTTCCTGAGGTACCTCCGCTGTGTTCGGAGCGTAGGGCCTCATGATGTGCGATTGCCTATGAAATTCATCCTTGCAATTCTGCCTCGGTTGTGGGTAACTGAGTGTTCCTTCGAGGAGGCATCTTCTAAAAGAAGATTGTATAGGTCAGGTCTTATTAAAGACACAGGCACATAAGCATCTACTTAACGAATAAGACCTAGGGGGTGAATATACATAGATATATAAGAAATCATCATAACAAGCAATCATATAACATAACAATCATAGTGTCACACCCCGACCGCGCAAAACAACAATTGCGGCGGAAACGTCGGGGAGTGTCGTAACAGAATCATTGTTTCACAACGCATGGAAATTGAAGTTTTGTTTTATTGAATTAAAAGAGGTTACATTGTCTTAAAAACAAAGAAACATAACATAATTAACTAGTCTTGCATCTTTTATTGTCACTAAGGCCCAAGTCCGCCTAAGTGTATCTTGATCAACCCTATGCATCACCTCCTGAAAAAACATATGTGAAAATAGGTACGTCAGCATAAAAATGCCTGTGAGATACATAGGTTTTATTGATGAAGGATTCATGACTTGTAGGTTAAAAGAATGTTTAACAAAAAGTAGTAATGAACCTTATAAAAATGTTTTCTTTTATGAATCATACGCAAATCGATAAGAAATCAGATGATATAAAAGAATAATTCATGGTTAAATAAATAACCAAGTAAAAATTAATTTGTATGAAATATGTCGTTTGTAAAACAATGTCTTGTGAAAATATGTTATTTGTATAAAATGTAACATGTCTTGTTGAAATGATTTAGATAACGTTACGATATGTAATATCAATAAAGCACTTATATATAGGAAGTACCAGTGGCGTATCCACCATGCTTTTATCATATTACACATGCCTCGTTATTTAAATCACTTACCAAATAAACCACCAAAATGTCTTGTTTAAACCAATGTCAAAATGTTTATGTGTAAACAATGTCAAATGTAAATCATGACTTGTACAATCAAATGTTATGTATGGCAAATAAAAAGTATCTACTCAAACCATATGTAAAATGTACAAAACAATGTATTTGAATAAATCATAGCTTAAGTCAAAAGTTATGTTTTGTAAAATCAATGCTTTACTGATAAGAACATTTATGTGGTAATGTTTATCACATACATTCAAGCTGTCACACCCTGGCTTTGCGGAAGCGTGGTTAATTTTGGTGTGACTTCTTAATACCATAGCTTAACCATAACAAAGCTATATGAAATAAAATCATGCAAGATCATCCGTTTGATTAAGTTTTAAAACCAGAGTAACATACCATTGTCTTAGAGACTTACAACATCATAACGTAAAACATTGTCTTGATCAACATAAACAGTAACATGAAATAAGCGCAGTTTAAGAATTGTGACTTGTCCAGGAAAGAGTCACATTTCCTAAACTGGGATGACCTTGGAACCCTTATGCAGCGGGAAAACATAACATACCGTGCCAGATCTCTAATTTCCTGAAATACATGTAAGTTGAAAAATCAACAATAATGTTGAGCGAGTTCATGTGTAAGTGAGTATGTAAAACACTTGTAAGTATAAAATTTCCCTGGTATGTAGCAGTGTAAGGAAAAAGAGATCACCAATGGTTTGCAAGGCCATTAGTATGTGTGAAGTGCAAGTAGGAAGACTCAACCTAGCAGATTTTTGCGTCGGGTACAAAGTCACTCAAGGTCCGTTCTGCTGGGCCTCTTAGAGGTCCGTTCTGTTGGGCCTAGAGTTGGGCTCGCTACACCCAGATAGATCTACCCCTTACGTCCCTCGGTGTTTCTGCCTACCCACTCACATGATCTAAGTAGTAAACCTCCTTACGCTAACCATACCGTGTATAAAGTACTTGTAATCAAAGTAACATGTATTTCACCCCCGCAGTTAAGAAAACTGAAAACAGTTAGAGAAAAGGGGGACATGAACTCACAGTGAAGCGTCTCTACCAAGTATCTCCTGCTCACGCAGCTGTGCGACGACCTACAGGTGCTAATTTCTATTAGACGGACGGCCGTGCCTTAGCTTTATAGTTTTAAGTCTTTGGGAAATAGTTAGACAACTATTTCGTGTTTTCATTCTGTATATACTTGGTAGTTAATCTCCTTCCCAAGGATGGGGGATTTAATACATGTGCGTTCAAATGATATCATTAAGTCTCACTTAATATATACATATTTCCAATTCCAAAATATAAGTATTTTTCTCAAAAATATTATATTTTCATTTCACATAATTTTTCTCCAATAATACGTTGTTAAAATACGCGTTCATAAATATTTCCGTAAGTGCGTAAGTTACGTTTTAACAATCGGGTGGTAATATAATTACCGGTGTAACTTATATATTTATGGTGAAAGCGTTCGTATTCTTTTGGATTCGTTAACGTTCGTAAATATTATTTTTACTCTAAAAATAATATTTATGTATTTCACAAAATAATCATAAACAGTGTGTGAAAAATATATATATTTATCACGTTAAATTTTGTGAAAATCCCACCTCCGATTATTTAGTAAATAAAGTTATAGCGAAATTTATATTTCGAAAACACATCAAAAATAATTCTAACACTTGTTGTGTAAATAATTCTAAGTGTTAGGTGTTTAGAAAAATTTCGCCAGAGTTTCCTCTGTAACTGGAGGTGGCCACGCTTTCAAGCGTATCATTTTCTTTTACAAAATCAATTTCAACAACTTCCTTATTCAATCAAACAATTTTCGACACATCAAACAAGTCGACAAGTATGTAAATCGCATAATCGCATGAACTTGTAGTTTTTCCGAAACTATAGTGTAAATCCCATTATATTTTGTGGATCTTTATATAAAGTAATTTTGATCTCGTAAAAACCTCGTTTTTAGAGAAATCCGTCTTTACAACTTCTCGTCATCTTTTACAAAGTTTGTTATTTTGACGAAACTTTTCATTTCACAAGTGTTTACACACTTGTGGTTTATAAAAATCATACTTGTTAGTGTAAGATCCGTCTTTTAGAAAACATGATTTCTTTGACGCTTGGTCCTTTGAAAATACCACTTGCAGATACGTAGATCTGCTAGTTTTAAACATAACTTTAACAAGTAAAACTCTTTTACACAAGTTCATGATTCGCGTGTGGTAGAGTTTCACCTTTTAACCCTTGTATTATTCAAAACAAGCTTATGTTAAGATCCATGATCTTACCAAACCGGGTTAAACGATGATCCGAGCTACCACATCATAGATCGGGCCTAAATGAACACAACTTTCAATTACTACAACATTTACACAACTTATGTGCTATTAACCACCATTTTTAGTGTTTTTGGTAAACTTTAAAGCTTCAAAATGCAAGATTCCGAGTTTTAACCGATAAAAATCCTTTTAACCACTTTAGATTAGTTCAAGAAGGTGTTTTAAGCATTATACCTCTAGCTCGAGGCTAGGGAAGAATCTATGCGCAAATGAGGTGGATAAAAGCCAAGTAGAGAGGTCCTTCGCCTTCCGTTTGCTCCAAGACTCCTAATACGTGACCCTTGATGTTTGTATGATGTTGGTATGGCTTGAACTAAACTCGAAATCGGATGTAGGGGAGGGGGGGTGTTCGGCCGAGAGTTGTAGAGCAAGAGAGAAAGAGAGAGTTTTGTGTGGAGTTGTGGTGATGGAATGATCATGTAGACATAAGCATGAACTTATAGGTAATTTCTAATGTGATTAACCAATGGAAATTATGTCTTCTTGATTCTAAACATTTGGATTATTTAAATCTTTAAGTACACAAGGAGTGTCCCCCATGGTTGGGGACGGTTAGGATGGGGGGGGGGTACTAGTTCGATATCAACTAGATAGTTAGGATAAAAGTTAAGTTAAGTAGGTTAGTTAAGCACTTAACTTGGTTAGTAGTGTGTGTCACGCGTTACAAAGGGTGTTAGGGTAATCAGGGACCCTAACTGGCTCAGAAAAAGATAAATAGTGAAAATAACAATATTTTCATGTTCCGGGTAAAGTCCGGTTGTTCGGTTGGATAGTAATCCGTTAAAGTGCTTAATAAAGCTTTAAAGTGTCGTTATTACTCTCTTTAGTGACACAACTTATTTCCGACACTTTGGAAAGTGTCTAGTGCTATTTTTCTCATGTTTTGGCACTTTATTAGTTAGTTAAAAGCTGAATTATTATGTAAAGTGCTGAGTTTTGTACTTAGAGTACGTTTTAGGCACATCCAGTCATTGTAACTTATCCCTAGAGACGCAGTTCCACAACCCTTATATCCCTACACTCACTACTAGTGTAGCAAAACATTTCAGGCTCTTACAGGCCTTAGAGGCAGTGTTTGCCTGATGCTGGCTTTATCAGCATGTTCAATAGGTTATCCGTGTATTGTGCTACTGTGCTTTTTGTGCATCATGGTTGTCACTAGGGTTCAGCATGTAAATAATGTAGTGACGATAAATAAAGTATGATGCAAGTAAGTACATGTATCAGATATCAAGTAGCAGTTCATCAGCTAGTTTAAACAAGCACAGTAATTCAGCCGTAATTAATTACTAATTAAGTCGTACGGATACCTGGTTTAGTGCGGGTTGTCACATTCTCCCCCCGTTAAATAAATTTCGTCCCGAAATTTGAGTTCTGCTTGAAGATGCAGGGTTCTTAGGAAAAAGGTGGGGGTATTTCTCTTTCATTCGGTCCTCCCGTTCCCAGGTGTATTCAGGACCATGTCTGGCATTCCAACGAACTTTGACGAGCTTGACACTGCTCCGGCGGGTCTTGTTAACTTTCCAATCCGTAACCTCGACCGGTTCTTCAACGAAGTGGAGCGTGTCGTCAACATGAATCTCGTCGGTGGGAATGGCAACGGTGACTTGAGTTGGACTTTTCTTTAGGTTGGATACATGAAATGTATCGTGAACACCATTCAGTTCAGCAGGTAGGTCCAACTTGTATGCTACTAGTCCTATTCTTTACAAAACTCGGAAAGGACCAATGTAGCGCGGATTTAACTTCCCACGCTTTCCAAAGCGTGCCACCCCCTTCCAGGGTGAAACTTTCAATAACACCATTTCTCCAACTTGGAAATCCACATGTTTCCGGTTTGGATCCGCATAGGCCTTTTGTCTGTGGCGAGCTGCTTCGATGTGTTTAAGAATCTGTGCAATCTTGTCTGTCTTCTCTTGGACGATTTTGGGACCAGCAAGCTGCCTATCACCTGCGTCAGCCCAACATAAGGGTGATCGGCACTTGCGTCCGTAAAGGGCTTCAAATGGCGCGACACCAATACTGGTGTGGTAGCTGTTGTTGTATGAAAATTCGACCAAAGGCAAATGCTTATCCCAGCTACCGCCCAAATCCATAACACATGCTCTCAGCATGTCTTCCAAAGTCTGTATCGTTCGCTCGCTCTGGCCGTCAGTTTGCGGATGAAACGCAGTGCTCAGATTCAATTGTGAGCCAAAGGCTTCTTGGAAGGATTGCCATATCCTTGACACAAACCTTCCGTCTCTATCAGAGATGATTGAGAGAGGTACTCCATGGCGCGCGACGATCTCTCTCATGTAAATTTCAGCCAATTTGCTCGTATTATCCTTCTCTCTGATAGGTAAGAAGTGTGCTGACTTCGTTAATCGATCCACTATCACCCAGATAGTGTCATGGCCTCTTGCCGTTCTTGGCAATTTCGTAACAAAGTCCATGGATATTTGTTCCCATTTCCACTTGGGAATCTCAGGTTGTTGCAGAAGTCCTGAAGGCTTCTGGTATTCCGCTTTAACCTTAGCGCATGTTAAACATTTGCTCACATAAACAGCAACATCGCCTTTCATCCTAGGCCACCAATAATAATCTTTGAGATCCTGGTACATCTTATCCGCTCCTGGATGGATAGAGTACCGTGATTTGTGAGCTTCATCAAAAATAACTTTCCTTAAACCACCAAACAAAGGAACCCAAATCCTTTTCTCAAAACATAACATTCCTTCTTCGTTTGGTACCAAAAAGCTTCTCCATCCCACGGAGATATTCTTCTTCAAGGTTTCCTTCCTTGAGAGCTTCTTTCTGCGCGGCACGAATGCGCAAGGAAAGATCGGTTTGGATAATCATTTCTAAAGCCCTAACCCTTATGGGCTTGATCCTCTCTTTACGACTTAGGGCATCGGCGACTACATTCGCCTTCCCTGGATGATACTTTATCTCGCAGTCGTAGTCGTTCAGCAATTCAACCCATCGACTTTGCCTCATATTCAACTCCTTCTGGTTGAATATATGTTGTAGGCTCTTGTGATCTGTAAAGATTGTACACTTCGTACCATAAAGGTAGTGTCTCCAGATCTTTAAAGCAAAAACCACTGCGCCGAGCTCCAAATCGTGTGTGGTATAGTTCTTTTCGTGCACTTTCAGTTGACGCGATGCGTAAGCAATAACCTTTTGGCGTTGCATCAACACACAACCTAATCCTTGACGCGAAGCGTCACAGTATACCACAAAATCATCTGTACCTTCCGGTAGAGCTAAAATTGGCGCGTTACAAAGCTTATCCTTCAATATCTGGAACGCTTCTTCCTGTTTGATTCCCCAATCAAACTTCTTATCTTTCTGCGTGAGGAGCGTCAATGGTTGAGCGATCTTCGAAAAGTCCTCAATGAACCTTCGATAGTAGCCAGCCAAACCCAAGAATTGTCGAATCTCGGTTGGCGTCTTTGGCGTTTCCCAATTCTTGATCGCTTCGATCTTTGTGGGATCAACATGGATTCCATTTCCATTAACCACATGTCCAAGAAATTGGACTTCACGTAGCCAAAACTCGCACTTAGAGAACTTGGCATACAGCTGTTCCTTCTTCAGCAGCTCTAGAATGGCTCTAAGATGCTGCTCGTGTTCAGCCTTTGTTCTTGAATAAACCAAGATGTCGTCGATAAACACAATCACGAACTTGTCCAAGTACGGCTTGCAAACTCTATTCATCAAATCCATAAAGACTGCAGGTGCGTTTGTCAAACCAAACGGCATAACAAGGAACTCGTAGTGTCCATAACGAGTTCTGAAGGCTGTCTTCGGGATGCTCTCCTCTTGTATCCTTAACTGATGGTATCCCGATCGAAGGTCGATCTTTGAATAAAAGCTTGAACCTTGCAGTTGGTCAAACAGATCATCAATTCTTGGCAGAGGATATCTATTCTTGATCGTTAGCTTGTTCAGCTCCCGGTAGTCTATGCACATACGAAAACTACCGTCCTTCTTTTTGACAAACAGGACCGGAGCTCCCCAAGGCGAGAAGCTTGGTCGGATAAAACCCTTGTCTAACAACTCTTGAAGTTGTGTCGACAGTTCCTGCATCTCAGACGGAGCAAGTCTGTACGGTGCCTTAGCCACAGGCGCGGCGCCTGGAACTAAGTCAATGCGGAACTCTACTTGCCTCTGAGGTGGCAGTCCAGGCAAGTCTTCTGGGAAGACTTCTGGATACTCCCTCACGACAGGGATATCTTCGATCTTTGGCTCAGCAGCCTTTTCATCCACAATGTGTGCCAGAAAAGCAACACATCCTTTCTGCAAACACTTCTTTGCTTTCAAGCAGCTGATAATTCTCAACGGCGCCTCATGCTTCTCTCCATGAACAACAATGGTCTCACCATCATCGGTTGGGATACGAACAACCTTTTCGTGACAAACTATCTCTGCCTTGTTGCCTGATAACCAATCCATTCCTACCACCACGTCGAAGCTTCCCAACTGGACTGGTAGTAGATCTAGAGCGAACTCACGCTCTCCCAATTCAATCACACAACCTCTGACAACTTCATTGGCTTCTACTAACTTCCCATTAGCTAATTCGATTGAGTACGGAACATCTAACTTAATAGCGGCTAAACCAAGCATATTCTTAAATTCTAACGATACGAAGCTATAGTCGGCACCAGTATCAAATAAAACGGATGCATAGCGTTGGTTCACAGGGAACGTACCAGTAACGACATTGGGGTCCTGGCGCGCTTCCCTTGCTCCGATTTGAAACACTCTTCCACGGGCTTGGTTTAAGTCTGGGCAGTTCTTCTTAAAATGCCCGATACCACCGCAGTTAAAGCATCCAAGTCTTTGCCCGTTTCCACCAGCTTGATCATTCCTCTGATTACGATTCACGGCGCCCGCTTGGTTAGCATTGTTGCCCCGATTCTCGTTACCTCCATAGTTTCCTTGTGGGCGATTACCACCACGATTATTATTCCTATTCTCAAATCCTCCCTGGCCTCCCCGGCCAGCACTAGCCCAACAAGTGTCCTTCGAGTGGCCACGTTTCCCACATGCTTCGTATACTTTTAGTCCGCACTGACCAGAATGGTGGCGCTGGCAGGTGTTGCATTTGGGCTGGGCGCCCATATACCCTTTTCCTTTCTTTCCACTGCCAGCTGATCCTCCTTTCTTAACCGCCACACTGGCGCCTTGCTTGAAGTTTGAGAACTTCCGTTTGCTACCTCCTGATGACTCGACGTGAGTCTCTTTCTTCTTATGCTCAGCATCATCAAACTTGTTCAGGCGAATGGCCTCCTCTGTGAGAGCCACGCTCAAATCAATGGCTTCAGTGATAGTCGCCGGCTTGGATGAGGTTACCATGCTTATGGTTTGAGGAGCTAGTCCCCAAATGAAGCGTCCAATTCTCTTGAACTCAGGAGTGACCATGTAGGGTACCACATGCGATAAGTCATGGAACCTTTGAACGTATTCTGCTATCTTTGGACCGTCCATTTTCAAATGCCAAAACTCGGTCTCCAATCTCTGGATTTCTGCGCGGGAACAGTACTTTTTGCGCATAAGTTCTTTTAATTCGGTCCAGGTGAGCGCGTAGGCAGCAGCTTCGCCTAGTGTCTGAACTTGTAGATTCCACCAAGAGAGGGCTCCATCCAAGAATAGCCCTGAGATATAGGTGACTTGCTGATCCAGTGCGTACTTGCTCATGCGAAGAACAGATTCGGTTTTCTCAGCCCAACGAACAAAGGCGACAGCACCTCCAGTGCCATCAAAGTTGACTGGTTTGCAGTCTAGAAACTGCTTGTAGGTGCACCCGTGAGGTGGATTGTTATTGCCTTGGTTAATACTTCCGCTCGTTCCTGGCTGAGACGCTGCATACTGTGCTATGGCAGCAGCAATGACTTGTTGTAGTTCTGCCTCATTAGTAGGCATGCGTGTCTCACGTCTTGGCGGCATCTTCTAAAAGATGGTTTAAGTTGGTCAGGCCATAGTAAAGCTCCCATGTTATAATGCGTAGGTCAGGTCATAATGTAGCGTACGTATATAACGATAATAATAGTAAAAACACATAACATCTCATGTTATCAATACATCACAAATACCAATCACACAACATCCCATGTCATAAAAATACAAGTAAGCAATCAAGCGAATCAAATATGATGAGAATACTGCGATTGCCATATATCGAGACCACATAGTAAGTGTATCAGTACATCCCTGTGTCATACAATCATCAATCAACTAGGGGCTACATCACCCCTGTCCAAAAGCTACATCATGTCAATGTCAAATACGTCAAATACAAGTAAAAAAAAGTCAGAATCAAATGTAGTCTCCAAAAATGCTGTGCAGTCCAACAATCGCCGTCTTCTCATCCTCGTCTACCCAAACAGCACTGATGAGCTCTATACAGATGGTGGTGGAGGAGGGGGAAAGTGGGTGTAAATCAAACGGCGTAACAGGAGCCAGTCCTCCTCCATAGCCTTCTGGGTACGAATGATAGAAGCAACCTGCTGCTCTAGTGTAAAGAGACGGGCAGCATAATCTGGAGGTAAGGGTCGAAATGGCTGCAGAGGAGAGTGTGTCTGACCATGGCACTGGCATGGCGGCAGCTGAGCTCTCTCAAGCTCCTGGATGCGCTGCGTGTGCGACTCGTGCTGGGCGACAAAAGACATCAAAACGTCCTCAATAGTATACCCCATGTGGAAAGAATGGTAGGGGTCAGTAGGTGGCATAGCAGAGTCTGGTGCCCAAAGGAACGGCTCACTGGTGGGATCGAAAGGTGCCACATGTAGTGGAGCAACAGAGGGTGGAACAGATGACATCTGGGGCATGAAAGGGATAGGCATCGGTACATGCCCAAAGGGATGGGCTGAAGAACCCTCTCCAGTCCTCGCTGGAGGTACAAACTGTGGAACCCGAAAAGAAGAATCAACATGTCGTGTATCAGGGATCTGAGGGGGAAAAGGTGGAACATCCTCATCAGCAGGTATCCAACCGTGCTGTGCATGCTCATCTGGTGGATCCATGTGTGCCGCGAACAGTGCATGCTCGGGCTCTAGTGGAATGGGATCGGGTGCAACAAAAGGGTGAACAGGTGCAATGTGCTCAACAGGATGGTCAACAGGTATATCAACAACAGGTAGAGGAACGACAGGACCAACAACGACATGATCGCCCTCTAACAAAGGAACATCCACGGGGAGATCATCAACAGGCGGGTCTGCTATAACAGGCTCAATAGGGATGCCAGCATGTACGGGGTCATGCTCAAGTATGGGGTCTAGAGCGGCTGCCTGCTCAGGAGCAACGACAGGCTCGGGATCATCAAAAGCCATCTCGAAGTCAAACTCGGGGTCGATAGGGTCTACTGGGTCAGCTGGATCCTCCATGGGCTGATCCATAGGTATAAACTCGATATCATGATCCGGGTCGTATCCCGGGGGAAAGATAGGATCAGAATCCTCTATGTCATCATGGTCAAACTCAAAGCTGGGAATAGGTGCGACAGAGGATGCCTGGTCAGGATCAGAACCATGCGCCAAGTGCTGTGCGCTCAATGTGTGGGAAGGTGCGGATGCCACAGACTCGAAGGAGTCTGGGACAGGAGAATGTGCAGGCGAATCCTCAGCGGGAACGTCAGCGATCATCAGAAGATCATCCGCAGGAAGAAGGGCCTCGCCCTGGATCTCATCCTCAAAGGGCTCCTCCTCAAACAGGTCAACACCGCCGTCAGCCTCGACGTCAAGAAGGAAATCATATGCCGGATAAACGGCTAAGGGTATAGGAGCCGGAATCTCTACTAGGGGTAGGTACTCAGCGGGAGGGTCATCTGCAGGCTCATCAGCACCATCGGGTAGTGCGAAGGGCTGGAAATCATCCTCGTCAGTACTGGTATAGTCAGATGTGTACACCTCGTGCTCGGAGGATGTGAGGTCATCAGATACGATAGGTATGGGTCCAGTAGTGTCCGAGTCGCCAGTACCGGCTGAATCCATGAGTCTGTATCATAAACACAAATATGCTCAAATAATCAGTCATACAATCAGATAATCACATAAGTCACCAAGTAAGATATCACATAATTCTCCTAGTCCCACTAGCCTCCCAGTCTCCTAGACTGCTCTATCAACTACCTCGACCTCTCAGATCGAGCCTCGGTCTCCAATACCGAGCCTCAGCCTCCAAACTGAGCCTACTCTTCCTAGTCCCACTAGCCAATCCTCCTAGTCCCACTAGCCAATTCTCCTAGTCCCACTAGCCAACTAACCTCGATCTCTCAGACCGAGCCTCGGCCTCTCAGACCGAGCCTCAGCCTTTCCAGACTGAGCCTGTAAATAGTAAAATGTGCTCAACATTTGTTTGTAAAAAGTTTTGGATCTGGACTTAAGTGGTATGCAGAAAAATGTTTTCGTGAGAGCCCTAGTGATCATAGTCTAGACTCGAGAAGGAATCCTAGTTCGCTATGATCAGAGCTCTGATACCAAGCTGTCACACCCTGGCTTTGCGGAAGCGTGGTTAATTTTGGTGTGACTTCTTAATACCATAGCTTAACCATAACAAAGCTATATGAAATAAAATCATGCAAGAGCATCCGTTTGATTAAGTTTTAAAACCAGAGTAACATACCATTGTCTTAGAGACTTACAACATCATAACGTAAAACATTGTCTTGATCAAGATAAACAGTAACATGAAATAAGCGCAGTTTAAGAGTTGTGACTTGTCCAGGAAAGAGTCACATTTCCTAAACTGGGATGACCTTGGAACCCTTATGCAGCGGGAAAACATAACATACCGTGCCAGATCTCTAATTTCCTGAAATACATGTAAGTTGAAAAATCAACAATAATGTTGAGCGAGTTCATGTGTAAGTGAGTATGTAAAACACTTGTAAGTATAAAATTTCCCTGGTATGTAGCAGTGTAAGGAAAAAGAGATCACCAATGGTTTGCAAGGCCATTAGTATGTGTGAAGTGCAAGTAGGAAGACTCAACCTAGCAGATTTTTGCGTCGGGTACAAAGTCACTCAAGGTCCGTTCTGCTGGGCCTCTTAGAGGGCCATTCTGTTGGGCCTAGAGTTGGGCTCGCTACACCCAGATAGATCTACCGCTTACGTCCCTCGGTGTTTCTGCCTACCCACTCACATGATCTAAGTAGTAAACCTCCTTACGCTAACCATACCGTGTATAAAGTACTTGTAATCAAAGTAACATGTATTTCACCCCCGCAGTTAAGAAAACTGAAAACAGTTAGAGAAAAGGGGGACATGAACTCACAGTGAAGCGTCTCTACCAAGTATCTCCTGCTCACGCAGCTGTGCGATGACCTACAGGTGCTAATTTATATTAGACGGACGGCCGTGCCTTAGCTTTATAGTTTTAAGTCTTTGGGAAATAGTTAGACAACTATTTCGTGTTTTCATTCTGTATATACTTGGTAGTTAATCTCCTTCCCAAGGATGGGGGATTTAATACATGTGCGTTCAAATGATATCATTAAGTCTCACTTAATATATACATATTTCCAATTCCAAAATATAAGTATTTTTCTCAAAAATATTATATTTTCATTTCACATAATTTTTCTCCAATAATACGTTGTTAAAATACGCGTTCATAAATATTTCCGTAAGTGCGTAAGTTACGTTTTAACAATCGGGTGGTAATATAATTACCGGTGTAACTTATATATTTATGGTGAAAGCGTTCGTATTATTTTGTATTCGTTAACGTTCGTAAATATTATTTTTACTCTAAAAATAATATTTATGTATTTCACAAAATAATCATAAACAGTGTGTGAAAAATATATATATTTATCACGTTAAATTTTGTGAAAATCCCACCTCCGATTATTTAGTAAATAAAGTTATAGCGAAATTTATATTTCGAAAACACGTCAAAAATAATTCTAACACTTGTTGTGTAAATAATTCTAAGTGTTAGGTTTTTAGAAAAATTTCGCCAGAGTTTCCTCTGTAACTGGAGGTGGCCACGCTTTCAAGCGTATCATTTTCTTTTACAAAATCAATTTCAACAACTTCCTTATTCAATCAAACAATTTCCGACACATCAAACAAGTCGACAAGTATGTAAATCGCATAATCGCATGAACTTGTAGTTTTTCCGAAACTATAGTGTAAATCCCATTATATTTTGTGGATCTTTATATAAAGTAATTTTGATCTCGTAAAAACCTCGTTTTTAGAGAAATCCGTCTTTACAACTTCTCGTCATCTTTTACAAAGTTTGTTATTTTGACGAAACTTTTCATTTCACAAGTGTTTACACACTTGTGGTTTATAAAAATCATACTTGTTAGTGTGAGATCCGTCTTTTAGAAAACATGATTTCTTTGACGCTTGGTCCTTTGAAAATACCACTTGCAGATACGTAGATCTGCTAGTTTTAAACATAACTTTAACAAGTAAAACTCTTTTACACAAGTTCATGATTCGCGTGTGGTAGAGTTTCACCTTTTAACCCTTGTATTATTCAAAACAAGCTTATGTTAAGATCCATGATCTTACCAAACCGGGTTAAACGATGATCCGAGCTACCACATCATAGATCGGGCCTAAATGAACACAACTTTCAATTACTACAACATTTACACAACTTATGTGCTATTAACCACCATTTTTAGTGTTTTTGGTAAACTTTAAAGCTTCAAAATGCAAGATTCCGAGTTTTAACCGATAAAAATCCTTTTAACCACTTTAGATTAGTTCAAGAAGGTGTTTTAAGCATTATACCTCTAGCTCGAGGCTAGGGAAGAATCTATGCGCAAATGAGGTGGATAAAAGCCAAGTAGAGAGGTCCTTCGCCTTCCGTTTGCTCCAAGACTCCTAATACGTGACCCTTGATGTTTGTATGATGTTGGTATGGCTTGAACTAAACTCGAAATCGGATGTAGGGGAGGGGGGGTGTTCGGCCGAGAGTTGTAGAGCAAGAGAGAAAGAGAGAGTTTTGTGTGGAGTTGTGGTGATGGAATGATCATGTAGACATAAGCATGAACTTATAGGTAATTTCTAATGTGATTAACCAATGGAAATTATGTCTTCTTGATTCTAAACATTTGGATTATTTAAATCTTTAAGTACACAAGGAGTGTCCCCCATGGTTGGGGACGGTTAGGATGGGGGGGGGTACTAGTTCGATATCAACTAGATAGTTAGGGTAAAAGTTAAGTTAAGTAGGTTAGTTAAGCACTTAACTTGGTTAGTAGTGTGTGTCACGCGTTACAAAGGGTGTTAGGGTAATCAGGGACCCTAACTGGCTCAGAAAAAGATAAATAGTGAAAATAACAATATTTTCATGTTCCGGGTAAAGTCCGGTTGTTCGGTTGGATAGTAATCCGTTAAAGTGCTTAATAAAGCTTTAAAGTGTCGTTATTACTCTCTTTAGTGACACAGCTTATTTCCGACACTTTGGAAAGTGTCTAGTGCTATTTTTCTCATGTTTTGGCACTTTATTAGTTAGTTAAAAGCTGAATTATTATGTAAAGTGCTGAGTTTTGTACTTAGAGTACGTTTTAGGCACATCCAGTCAGAGTAACTTATCCCTAGAGACGCAGTTCCACAACCCTTATATCCCTACACTCACTACTAGTGTAGCAAAACATTTCAGGCTCTTACAGGCCTTAGAGGCAGTGTTTGCCTGATGCTGGCTTTATCAGCATGTTCAATAGGTTATCCGTGTATTGTGCTACTGTGCTTTTTGTGCATCATGGTTGTCACTAGGGTTCAGCATGTAAATAATGTAGTGACGATAAATAAAGTATGATGCAAGTAAGTACATGTATCAGATATCAAGTAGCAGTTCATCAGCTAGTTCAAACAAGCACAGTAATTCAGCCGTAATTAATTACTAATTAAGTCGTACGGATACCTGGTTTAGTGCGGGTTGTCACACAAGCCTTGCGACTGATGGACAAACCCTTAACAAGTTAAAGGTTTATCAATATTATGTATATCGGATTCAGTCATCCCTTACGTCCAAACAAACCTAGGAGTTTAGGGATGGGAGTTGTCAGTTCCTATGGTACCACTACATACTACCGAGCGGCGTGATCAGTGTTAATGAATGTATTTTTGACCCGTTACACAAACCAAATGTCATACCAAATGTAAGCATGTTATATGAAAGCAATGTACTAAGTATGCTAAATGAACATACATAGCAAAAATGTGATGTAAATCAATGTGTACATATGCTAAAATAAACATATGAAACAAATGTGTTTATGAAATCAATGTGCTAGAACATTAATTAAACATACATAGCATAAACATGGATGAAATCATGTACTATATGTGTACTAATGAACATAACAAGCATATGTGTCATGAAAGCACGAAAGTAACAAGTAGGCACATGTGTATCACCCCAAAATATTTAAAAATAGTAAAAGAGGGGTCTATGTACTCACTTGATATTGCTCAATAGTCTTTGAATAACAACCAAGTAAAGCTAGAAGGATTAAAGAATCAATCGGCACCTAATATAGGTAATTACGTTAATAAACCGGACCTAAATCGGAAGATCGGATAGAATGAGGTCTTGTAAACCAAATGAGTATTGGAACTCATGTGACATGGTTTAACAAAGCCTACATTCTAAAATGGAACCTAACCTAAGTGCTTATGACCCGTTTAGGTAGCTTACGCTACTTTAACGCGTCATTTGCGCAAAAGCGCAAACAAGTAGCCTAACTAGTCCTATGACAAGTATTGTATGCCCTAACATGTTTAATAATTAGTTTATATGGCAAAAGTTAAGTTACATATGCTTAAAATGAAGTTATGCGCAAAAAGGGTATTTTGGTCATTTTTCCTAAGGCATATAACTACCTATCATACAACTAAGTAAACTAAGTTACCATAAGGTATAACCTCGGAAGGTTATTCCCTATACAACTATGGTCACAAAATATGTTTGGTCGGATCCTAATGATCGACCAAATGGGTCGGGTTCCAAAGTCTAAGCGGTTGTTTAGACCGCTTTTCTTACGACCCTATATAAGCACTAAACTAAAAGTGACGAGTTAAACATGTTAAAACATGTTTAACTAAGTTAGAAAACAAGTTTGATATCAAAACAAAGTGTTTTGATACCCAAAGATAGCTTCATTGCAAAATACGCATAAACGCGTACTTTGACCGAAACTATGACTCGTCACTATGCCTAATCAACGTGGTAATCAGTAGGTATAGTCACAAGGGACTATAACCATCGTGATTACGCTCACGTTGCAAAGTTCAAACGAACTTTGTGTTGACCAAAGACTTGTCAAAGCAGAAAGTCAAACACTATTTGACTTTCATGCTTGAAATGCATAAAAAGCATGAAAGAAGCTTACAAGAGGTCCAAAGCTTGAAGATAGAACAAGAAAACTTGAAGAATGAGACCTTCAACCAGAAGGGATAGCCCCAAATGAGCAGGAGAAGAAGAAAACCAGAAATGAGCAAGTGTTGAAATGAAATCGAATGGGTTTATATAGAGTTTCAAGAACCGTTAAGATCGTTCCTCATAACTTGAGCTTTGATCTTGGCCCTCCATGTGTTACCCATTGTTTTGTATACCATGGGACCTCAAAAACCAGCTCATAGTGTTGAAAAACCATGAAGAAAACCCAAGGAACAGTTGCTGAATGCTGAAAACATTTTTGTTGAAAAACGGCGCTGTCACGCCATGCACCAGGAGCACCTAGGTCTAGCGCGTGGCATGAGGGAGCCTTTTTTTGGAAAAGTTTCATGTTTTGGCAGAACAGGTCCCTGCATGCTATAAAGTTGATTTTTGACACGTTTAAGCCCCGTTAGCCCATTTTCAAGGCTCTAAAATGAAGTTAAAGTATAGGGAACATGAAATATGCTTGAAAACATCTCGGATGTCGGTTCGTTTGGTCGTACAGTCGCGTTATTCGGTTAATAACGACGAAACACGAACGGACGCAAAAAATGATCCAAATTACGCGACGAATGGAATTTTAGCATGCCAATCACTAGAATAAAATATTTTAATGATTACAAAAATTTTTGGATGTCCGGATATGTTCAGAACGTAAGATATGCGCGTAAATGCAAACTTATGCACTTTTTGACGCTTTTAGTCCCTGATTGACCAATAAGCTTATTTTCGCATACCGAACCCCTCAAAGCCTATTTCTAAGCTATGTAAAGGATATTTACGGTATGTTTAGCTTATGATCAAGTTCCAGAATTTCGCTATTGTACGAATCGGCAAACTTTCGCAGTTTGTCACAAATAGTCCCTACGACCTAATATACTTGTTTTTGCCATACCAAGCCCTTCAAAACTTATTTCTAAGTTATGTAAAGACTATTTAAGGTATGTTAAGCATATTTTGAGGTTTTGGAGTGTTTGTCGCGTTAAACTGACTACGTTTATGCATCAGTTTGCGTAGAACTTTCAAGAAAGCGATTTAGAGTTTGAAATCGAACAAGAATTGAAATGAGAGATTGTTGAACATAAATAAACAATTATAGGGATCAAAATGTCACACCCGCTCGTAGCGGAAACGCAAGGTGTGATCTGTATGGTTTTCATTGCATAAATATCGATGTACATGAACAAACTATATGAATAAAACATACTCCATTGCCATTGCCATTGCCATTACATATGTGTTTCCCAAAAGAATGCAACATAAATTGAATGTATTGGTTACAAACCATCAAATGAAAATAAGTTGTCATCGTTTTATACATCAAAATGTAAGTCTTAAAATGTCAAGACTTTGACCACTATATCACCGCAAAGAGGCGGTATATAACAGGCAAACCCTTCAATAGTTGGCATGGAGTATTGATACTTGTTTTCCTTGACTGAAATGTCTGCCAGGTCCACTAATTTCCTGAAATACATGTTAAGTTTGAAAACATCAACAAAAGTTGAGCGAGTTCATGCAGTTTAGTTGTATGAGATGTATCTGAAAAATGTGAGTTGTATAAACTGTATCCACAACATGTGAATTGTATAAAATGTATCTGTATGTATGATGTATAAACTGTATCCACAACATGTGAATTGTATAAAATGTATTTGTATGTATGATGTATAAACTGTATCCACAACATGTGAATTGTATAAAATGTATTTGTATGTATGATGTAGTATGTAAAGCGTCAATGAAATCGTTGATCATTAATGTTTCGCGAGGACATTAATATGTGTGCCGAATTAGGAAGCAAACCAACCCTAGACGATTTTATGCCGATTCCTATCGACTGGGACACAAACGCACTCTTCCGTAGGGGTCCATGACCAAGAGTGGGGCTCGCCAAAACCCATTAGATCTAAGCCTTTGTTCCTTGGTCCAAACTGGATTAATGGTGCTTATAGTATGGCCCTAATTCGCACATGATCTATGGTGTTTCATTCCCTAACTTTAACATACGATTTAACATGTATCTTCCCCGATAGTTGTAAAGTTGTAAAACATTTAAATGAATAGGGGAACATGAACTCACAGTATTGCGTCCTGAAAATAGATGTAAATAAGATCTTACGTGCGGTCGTCCTGAATAGCGTGGCGACCTACAAACGTTCTTATTTTTGTTAGACACTTCGGTCTTTTGAAAAGAACTTGAGTACAAGTCTTGTGTCTTGAGCGTATGTAAGACTTGTATGTCTTTACTGTTCGTTAACTGGGTATTCGATGTATGAGTTGTTCAAATGTTCGTTAACTGTGTATTCGATGGATGAGTTGTTCAAATGTTCGCTAACTGTGTATTCGATGTATGAGTTGTTCAAATGTTCGCTAACTGTGTATTCGATGTATGAGTTGTTCAAATGTTCTCTAACTGTGTATTCGATGTATGAGTTGTTCAAATGTTCGCTAACTGTGTATTCGATGTATGAGTTGTTCAAATGTTCGCTAACTGTGTATTCGATGTATGAGTTGTATAGTCGGATCTCGTCCGCTGAATCTCGTGTCTTGTATGTATCACTTGTACAGTTGTGTTTCCAATAATAGTATCATTGGGCCAAGCCCATGTTTTCAAGTTATTGGGCTTAAATAGTGCTGGGCCTTAAATAGTGTTGGGCCTCAATAGTGTTGGGCCTCAATAGTGTTGGGCCTCAAATAGTGTTGGGCCTCAATAGTGTTGGGCCTCAATAGTGTTGGGCTTCAATAGTGTTGGGCTTTGGCCCATATGTTTGGTATTGGGCTTAGCCCATGTGTTTATGTTAAGCCCATTATGAAGATAAGCCCATTAATAAAACTAAGCCCATTAAGTGTAAGTAGCCCATTTATAAAAATAGTCTATTAAGTATATTAAGCCCATTTGTAATAAAAATAGCCCACTAGAATAATAAGCCCATTTATTTTTATAAAATCCTTTTTATAAAAATTTACTAAGTATACTAGTTAGTAAATAAACATACTAGTGTTTATAAGTGTATAAACATCCGTAATTTGTTATCGATAGGATACTTGTACTTCGTGTCGATAAATCGTCTAAACGTCGTAGTAACTCCCCAGATTAGCAATTCACTTATGTAGTCGTCCGTTGTCCGTTTTGACCATAATTGGTGTCCGATTATTCTAATCGTCCGTAACTCGTTTTAAGGCGCAATTATGTGAAGTCTCGTAGGACTTTTGTTATAACTTGTTTTGAGTTTAAAAGTGACATGAGATACAAGTTCCTACAATGATATATGTAACTAATATACCAAGTAATATATCACACAAAATTTGTTAAAGTAACCAAATATATATTTTCTAAAAAAATATATATTTTCTTGTCTTTTATTTTATAAACCCTTCTTTAAAAATACCTTTGTAAATCTTGTAGAGATTTACCCAAAAATGTTGTTATTTTATAAAATAAAGTTTTTATAAAAATTGGCCATATAACCTTTGTATTTTTATCTTAACCATGTTTCATTAAACATATCATTTTCTTTATCAAATCAACAACAATTTACTTAACATCTTAACTAAACATTATGAGACTTTTATAACATGAAATCATCAAGATGATATGCAAATCATGTAGGGTTTTAAACATGATTCTTTCATATGTTAACTAGTTCAAAAACCAAGTTTAATTCTAGTTTTAACAACTTTTATAAAAATCTTTAGTTGTATGTTACAATTTATAATCTTGTGAAAGTATTGTTTTTACATAACAACCCTACATACTTTCACAAGATTAATAGTTATGATCATCCATATAACCCTTTATGTTAAAAACCATTTAACATAACATGTATGATTATTAGATCATATTTTTAAAACACCTTCTAACAATTTATTTGCATTCTAATCATCATAACAACATCAAATATGCATATCACAAGTCTTAAATCACAATATAAACAAACATAATTATATCATGATTTTTATCTTTGCTTCTTTGTATTTTTCTTGTTCATTATGTATGATTATCTATGGTTATTATTAATTATAATAACAATCATAACATAATATGTATAAAAAAAATATAGAAGCTTACTTCTAGCACTAGGCTAGGGATGATCTTGGAAAATTATTAAGACTAAGAATATGATGATCTTGATGTTAGAACACTTTGGTATGGATGAAAAACCCTTCCTTTTGCTTCCAAAAGCCTTAGATCACCCTATGTTCCAAAGAAATCCATGTTGATCATGAAGGAGATGAATAAAATAAATGGGTTTTTGAAAGTGTTCTTGATAATATGGATGAAGATGATAAGAGTTCTTGGTTGATGAAAGATGAAATGAGGAATAATGTGCTAGGAGACTTAATGGTTAAGTGTTGAAATAATTCACCATACTAATCCACTTGAAATTAATCAAAATATCTTAGATATTTTAGCAACATAAACAAGGGGGTGGGACCCCTTGTTCACGGTTATAAGGTGGGGGGGGGGGGGTCTCATGTGGTAAAAATAACTTAGTTATTTTTAAGGTTTCACATGAAATATAAGATGTAAGCATTTTGGTGTTTAGGTTTTGCGATTGTCCGAGATGTTTCTCGACCTATAATGATCATAATCTAGCTTTACAAGACTAAAAAAAATAATCACTAGTTCGCTACATGTACCAAAATATAGTTCGGCTCGATGTATAGCGCTCGTTTCGTAAGTAAATAGTCGAAAGGTACGCTTATGGAAGTTGTAGGAAAGATTCCAGTTATGCGTATAATTGATATTCCATAAGTATTCTTATATGAAATTGGTGCCTAAACATCAATTTTTGCATCTTGTAATAAAATTACAATTGCTGAATTTTGCGGAAAAAGAATGAAATTGTCACTTTTAGCGCATTTCGGACAGTTTTTAGTGCTTCCGAGCATTGGTAAAATATTAACCAAACTCTTGTATTCCCATATAGGGTTTAATATATAATTGATATTGGACTCTCACCCGAGTCCTAAAGATGTCATTTTAGATGTTTTCTGCGAATCCGGAGTTTTCGTCAGCACTCTAGTTCACTAGGCACTACTCTAGTTGTTTCGATGAATTGTTTGCACTATTTCAAATGTACCCAATAAAAATGAATCATGTATAATAACCAATGAATATTCCATGAGTTTTATAAGATGTATACCATGTAATCATGCAGTCAGAATATTAAAAACACATGCTTGTATAATGTAAATCACTGTTTTTAAATGTAAGTAATTTACCCGAAAGTGGCAGTTGTCACACAAAATACGTTGTTTCATTGATAATTGAATTGTCCAGAGTTTTTATAATGATTACATAAGCATAGGTGTCACAGTCTCCCCTACTTTAGGAAATTTCGTCCCGAAATTTATTTGGAGGAAACTCGTGAGAGTAGATGTGGATGCTTTTCTTTCAAATAAATCCTCCGTTCCCTAAGTAGAACCTCTGGATCACGTTTGGATTTCCAGTAAGCTTTTTGTTATTTTTACCAGACGATTGTATATAGGGAAGGGTTTAGATCCGAAGGTTTAAACTCCATTCTAATGAGTTGGGGTATGGTTGTACCGAATCTCAAGAGTGCTATAAAATTGTCAAAGTGATGTAAGTGCGTGTGAATTCAACAAGAATCTGAAGCCTCGAACATGGATAAAGAGAATGTTTCTTGTGAAGGCTATCATAGGAGACTTGTGTGAGCTCGAAACTTGAAATCGAAGAGATAAAACAACATTGGTCAAGGTCCTGAGCTTCTAATAACTTGAATAACATTATGCTTGCAATATAATAAGGGACAGTTTTATATGTGTAGAAGCACCATTGGTGTATCTACTGTGTTCTCTTTTTATTGTTCACGTTTCATTATTCTTATCACTATAGGTTCTTACACATGACAAAACTTGTTGTGGTTTCTGTGCACTGAATCCCATAATTATGTATGCATCCATAATTACGTGATTCCTTGCACAGTCCGCACAGTGCATTTTATAATGTGTAGGGGAAGAAAATCAAAAGAATAAACCTATGATGATTGTGACTAGACCACCATAGGGTCCTTTTAATTAGATCAACAAATGATCTCTTTAAATAGACCACCAAAGAGTCTTTTCAGCTATATCATCACATGACATCTTTAACCAGATTAACGAATCAATCTTTTTTAACTAGACCACCCAAGGGGTCTCTTTTGAATTATGGAATAGTACTCTATAATCTAAGGGTCTTAACTATTACATAAAAGCCCATTAAGGATTTAAGGTAGTACCTTTGGATATCCTTCTATGAATCCCTCATATGAGGATATGGGAGATTCTACGAGGATTTGGATAACGAATGTTCGGATTACAATAAAACACATAAACACATAAACACGTAATTGCTTAACTTAGTTTTCAATTTGTTATCAACTTGTTATTAATTTGTTTGTCAACTCGTTATTGCTTTGTTTATGTGTATTTAAAGTGCACCATGAATCCAATCCATGGACTTCAATTAGTACTTTAAACATCCTCATGAATCTAACTATGAAGATAGGAAGATCTTAATAGGAATTCAGCTTTGTCCTTATTGAATCGTAATTTACGTATTAAAGCATACAAAGAATCCAATTAAGGACTCCGATTTTGAGTGTTAAACATCCACAAGGATCTAATTATGAAGATAGGAAGATCCTATATGGATTTTGGAATTTGCGAAGCGAGAGATGTTTCGAAACCTTGTACTAGACATGCTTAGGTCATATATGAGGTAAAGTGTTCATGAAGTTAAGGTGCTAGATATGCCAAGGCGACATATGAAGTAGAATTTGGAGGTCGTGTACTACGTATGTTAAGTTCAATCATACGAGAAGAATGTTTTTGAAAACTATGCATGGGGTTCTTTAGAAATGTGTTTAATGTTTTTGAAACCTTACGTAATACTTTTGATATCATACGGTAAATATGTTTATAAATTGTTTTAAGATCATGTGAGGTAGTTTTGAAATCATGTATAAGGTTTTTTTGAAAACATGGATAATGCTTTTGAAATCATACACTTGGTTTATTAAGTAAATGTTCTATGTTAAAATGTTTTTAAATCATATGAAACATTTTTGAAATCATGAAGGACGTTTTAAAAACATATGTATGCATGTTGTTATAAAAACCAGAATATAATGATATGTACATAAACATATCGCATGAGGTTATTGAAGGACTTATGAAAAGTACCCTTAGATATCTAAGGATTTAAAGTGGTACTTTGAGTGTTCGCCCGAAGTTGTAACTTGTATCTTGTACTTCGTTTCTTAGAAGGAAGCGAATATTTAAGATTTTCGTGAGCGATCACATGAATGGGAGAACTACAAGAGTAGTTTGTTTTGCAAAGAACAAAGTTCCTTGGTGTAAGTATCGTAGGGGTATGCCATACACATATGTAACTACATTTGTTTTTGTACATCAGAATTGTGAACAACAATTTATTTATAAACCAACCACATTGTTTCAGAGTTCAAGGAAAACATAAGCAAGAAAAACATAAGATTTTAGTTATTTCCAAACAACATCATCTTCCAGTCATCCAAATGCTCATTTATGGGTCGGATTTGCATTGACAAGCTTTGGGCATTTGTTCCTGAAAGGACACATCTCGCCACAGTTGTAGCAAGTGCCTGGCAGAAAACGAACTTGTGTTGGATCTGCTTGAAGTTGAACAAGGTTCTGAATAGCTTGGTTTGGCGCAATGACTGAACGACAGACTCTTGCTGTATGACCAAAAAGTCCACAGTTCAAACATTTTCGGCATTTGACACTGGCATGGTGATGGAGGTTACACTGATTGCACATAGGGGCTTTTCCTTTGTATGGTGCTTGAGTGGCAGTAGGGTTTGCAACAGTTTTGTTTTGGATAGCAAAACGGCATGCGTTAACCAAATGTCCCCATCGTCCACAGTGGGTACATTTGAAACATGGTGTTTGATTCTGATGATGACCATTACATCGATTGCACAAAGGAGGAGTTCCCTTGTATGTCTTCTTAGCTAGTGGTGTTGCCACCTGGCTCGGTCCTGCTTGATTCGGAGCAATCGCTGAAAGATTCTTTGAAGCTTTACGCTTTCTTGATCTTTATGAAGGCTTGGCTTCTGTTTCCTTTGGTGTCTCTTGGGCGGCTTCATCCTTGAGACAAGACATGGCGATAGCTAATTCAGCAGTCTTCTGGATTACTACGCCTATTCGTTGGGCAATCGCAGCAGCTTGTTCGGACATTTGAGTGTCGTTGTGATGAAGAGGCATCCTAAAGATAATGGAAGACATGGGAGGAAACAAGTGAGATGTTATCGGATAATCAAAACAGAATGTTTAAATATATCGACAACGCATAAAGATTGTGATCATTTGTTTGTTACCTAAGGCAAACAAATGACACGGTGACAAATCAAAGTAAGCGGGTCATGTTAATGTATCGCGAAGATATGCTTTAGCCTATAAGTGGACACTCATCCCAAGAGTTCCCAGGTAAGAGTGACTGGTCCGATTATGTGGATTTATACGAACACTTTAGCCTTAGATAGAAAACTCGGAATACAGGCATCCACCCTTCCAGATTGCACGTGTTCACATTATAAGACCCAAACTTTGACGAGATTTTGAAAACTTTGAAGGTTCAAAACCTTATAATAAATCATCTAAGAATAGATTATTGGTTTTCAAAACGGATTTGAAATTTGTGTTCTTGCTATGGTTGTCATCTAAAGATAGGTAACGGTATTGTTTTAAGATCTAAACACAAGAATCTTGTGTTATGGTCCTAGGAAGGTTATAGACTAGGTCAAAGCATTACTAATAACCTAATTCCCTATAACCATGAGCTCTGATTGTGACACATGTGCCTCCGCAACCACCAAACAAATACCAAATCAATGAAATATTGTGTTTCATACTTGGGATTTGTATAAATATGTGTATCATTTTCACATATAAACTCTTGTTCGATTTCGAGCTTTAAATCGCTTTCTGGAAGGTTATATGCGAACTGATGTGTAAATATAACCAGTTTAATGTAACAAACACTCTGGAATAGTGACATAGGCTTAACATACCTTAAATAACCTTTACATTCCTTAGAAGTAAGTTTTGGAGGGTTTGGTAAGTCGAAATCAAGTTTATTCGATCACAGGGACTAATTTTGACAAACTGTGAAAGTATGCCAATTCGTACTGTGACGAACATTCCAGAACTTGATCATAAGTTAAATATGCCCTAAATATCCCTTACATAGCTTAGAAATAGACTTTGAGGTGTTTGGTGCGCAAAAATAAACTTCAATAGGGACTGAAAGCGTCAAAAAGTGCATAACTTTGCATTTTCACGCATATCTTACGTTCTGAATATATCCGGACATCCAAAAATTTATGTAATCATTAAAATACTTTATTTTAGTGATTGGCATAATAAAATTCCATTCGTCGTGTAATTTGGATCGTTTTTCGCGTCCGTTCGTGTTTCATCGTAATTAACCGAACAACGCAACCATACGGCCAAACGAACCGACAACCGAGATATTTTTGAGCATATTCTAAGTTACCTATACTTTAACTTCATTTTAGAGCCTTGAAATGGGGTTAACGGGGCTTAAACGTGTCAAAAATGCAACGAAAACCAAGTTTCCGGGCTGAAGGGACCATTTTTGACAATCTGTCAAAGATGGCTAAGAGGGGCGCATAAGACTTGTCTATTTCTTATGCGGCCCGCGAGAGCCCATCAGACAGAAACATTGAATCTGGTCCAAACAGCTGAATTTGATGGTTTTGTTGCTTGTTTTTCAATACCATTTGATGGTTTTCATGCTCCCATTGTATTCTAATACCTTAGGCCCAAGTGTAAGGTCATGATCGAAGCACGGTTTACGAGGAACGATCCTAACGATCATGGGTTTTCTATAAATACCCAACACCCTCATTCTCATTCCTCACAATCTGATTCAAATAGATCTAAGTTGGGGTTTAACACTTCATACCTAAGCAATTTGGATCAAGATTTCCTTGCTTGGACCCTTTGTAAGTATTCCTTCATGCTTTTATGCGTTTTTAAGCACGAAAGTCAAACAGTGTTTAACTTTCTGCTTTTACCAGTCTTTGGTCAACACGAAGTTCATTTGAACTTCGCCACGTGAGCGTAATCACAATGGTTATAGTCCCTAGTGACTATACCTACTGATTACCACGTTGATTAGGTGTAGTGACGAGTCATAGTTTCGGTCAAAATACGCGTTTATGCGTATTTTGCAACCAAACTATTTTTGGGTATCAAGACCCTTTGTTTTGATATCAAACTTGTTTTCAAACTTCGTTAAACATTTTTAACTCGTCACTTTTAGATTAGTGCTTGTATAGGGTCGTAAGATAAGCGGTCTAAACAACCGCTTAGACTTTCAAACCCGACCCGTTTGGTCGATCTTTAGGATCTGACCAAGCATGTTTAGTGACCATAGTTGTATAGGGAATAACCTTTCGAGGTTATACCTTATGGTCACTACGTTTAGTTAGTTGTATGATAGGTAATTTATATGCCTTAGGAAAATGACCAAAATGCCCTTTTTACACATAAATTCATTTTAAGCATATGTAAAATAAATTTTGGCATCTAAACTGATTAGGCAACATTATTAGACATGTTAAGGCATATAATACTTGTCATAGGACTAGATAGGCGGTCCGAACGCGTTTTACGCGAACGACGCGTTAAAGTTGCGTAAGCTACCTTAACGAGTCGTAATGGGTCGTAAGCACTTAGGTTAGGTTTCATTTTAGTGTGTAGGCTTTGTTAAGCCACATCATATGAGTTCCAATACTCATTTGGTTTACGAAACCTCATACTATCCGATCCTCTGAGTTAGGTCCGTTTATTAACATAGTTACCTATATTTGGTGCCGTTTGATTCCGTGATCCCTCTAGCATTGCTTGGTTGTTATTCTAAGACTTCTAAGCATCCTCAAGTGAGTACAAAGTCCCCTCTTTTACTGTTTTTCAAACTGTTTTGGGGTGATACACATGTGCCTACTTGTTATTTTCGTGCTTTTCATGCTTTTATATCACATACTTGCTATGTTCATTAGTACGCATATAGTACATGATTTCATTATGTTTTGCTATGTATGTTCACTTAGCATGCTAGCACATTGATTTTAGTATATTACATTTTGTTGCATATGTTCATCCAGCATATGGACACATTGTTTTACATTTTGAACTGTTTGAACCGTTTGAAGCTGTTTGATCTATGTGAATTATTTGGACTGTTGGAACTGTTTGAAACTGTTTGATTTATGTGAACCGTTTGAAATTGATTGATTGATGTGAACCATTTGAAACTGTTTGAACCGTTGTGTTAGGGAAGTGATTAGGTAACGGGGTGGGGGTAATGTGCTAAAAGCATGGTGGATACGCCGCTGGTACTTCCTATATATAAGTGCTTTTAACACATTACATTTCATTGCGTTATCTAGATCACTTGGGCAAAGGTTATCAAAACAAAGTTATATTACAAGGTTTTTCTAACAATATAAAACATTCGAGTTTTATTTCAAAAACGATTTACAATTTGGGTTTACTTAAACAAATGTTTTGGAGTTAAGATTCATGGTATCCAGGTTTTATAAAACAAATCTGTTTTGACATGGTTATTTCAATCTACATTTCAAACATTTTACAAAACTTGGTTTTCTAATTATCAATTTACAAAAGTGTTCAAGTTATTTTCAAAATATAAACGAGCCATGAATCTGACACTCACATAAAACCTATGTACTCGCTAGCATTTTTATGCTGACGTATTTTCACATGTGTTTCAGGTACCATAGTTGGTGATGTTTGATGATGATATTGATGCATGCTCACATAGGAACGGACGAGGCCTTAGCGACTTAATAATAACAATGAAATTCTATTTGTTCATGTTTTGTTTCTAATTTCAATGCAATGTAATACACTTAATTCAATAAAACAGAACTTTTATCCATGTGTTATGAAACAATGATTTTGTTACAACACTCTGCGACGTTTCCGCCACGATTTGTTGTTTTACTCGGTCGGGGTGTGACAGAAAAGTTGGTATCAGAGCTCATGGTTATTGGGAATTAGGTTATTAGTAATGCTTTGACCTAGTCTATAACCCTCCTAGGACCCTAACGCGAGTTTACTTGCGTTTAGTCATAAAACAATACCATCGCCTATCTTTAGGCGACAACCACAACGGGAACACAAATTTAGAATCTGCTTTGAAAACCAATCATCTGTTCTAGGATGATTTATTATAAGGTTTTGAACCTTCAAAGTTTTCAAAATCTCATCAAAGTTTGGGTCTAAATAATGTGAACATGTGTAAACTGGAAGGGTGGGTGCCTGTACCCTGAGTTTTCTGTCTAAGGCTAGAGTGTTCGTACAAATCCTCAGTATCAGACCAGTCACTCTTACGTGGGAACTCTTGGGGTGAGTGTCCACTTATAGGCGAGCATGTCTTCGCGATACATTATGAGGACCAATTTACTTTGATTCAGCTTTTGTGTGTCGTTTGTTTGCTTCGTGGTTCGAACAAATGACCATCACCCATGCCTTTTGGTCGGAAATTGTAACATCCTTACCCAATACCATTTCACTTGTTTTCTCTCTTGTTTCCCCTTTTAGAATGCCTCCACGACGCGACAATCAGATACCTAATGAAGAACTGGCAGCTATTATTACGCAGCAAATGGCTGCTGCAATCCCAAACATCATTGTTCAATGTAACCAAGCCCTCAATAACAACAATAATTCTCCCTGCAACTTCAAGACGTTCAACTCAGCTAAGCCATCAAAATTTTCTGGGTCTCAAGGAGCGACTGCACTTCTGCAATGGTTTGAGAGTCTAGAGAGCACCTTCAGACATGTTCAATGTCCAAACCAGCGAAAGGTAGAGTTCGCATCTAGTGTTTTTGAGAAACGAGCTTTAACATGGTGGAATGGTGTGATGAGAGATAGGGGTGCCGAGGTAGCACTGGCTCAAACATGGGAAGAGCTTCGAGCTCTAATGATGAGGGAATTCTGTCCTCGTCATGAGATCAGGGTATTGGAAAGGGAATTCGACGATCTTAAGCAAGATAGTGGTGAGCATCGAGCCTACACGGACCGTTATGAGGAGTTAAGTCTGTTATGCCCGAATATGGTTACGCCTTTGGATAAGGCAACCGAAAAGTACATTGATGGCCTCCCTGACTCAGTACAAGACATTGTTACTGGTAGCAACCCCACTACAGTTAGACAGGCCATTGAGCTATCCGCTACCTTGACTGAATCTCAGATCAGGAAAGGTAAACTTTTCCGTAAGGGTGACAATATGAATCTCAGATTCATATTGTCGGCTCATTATTTGAAATCAGTGCATGTGATCATAAACTGAATTGTCAGGCCCAGGTTTGCATGTTATTTTGGTTTTTTTTCATCGGCCCAAGTTTCCATATACATCGATAAAAGACCAAGCGGCCCAATCAGATTTAATGCAAATTTAAAGTTGTCGGTTTGCAAGTGAATTCATGTGATTGTGTGTCAGGCGCATGTGAATTGGGGTCACAAATTTGATAAATTGTCTCGGTTAAATTGAAGGTATTGTTTACAAATTTGATAAAGTGATCATTTGGAGCAAGAAAGTTTGTGTTTTTGTGAACTCTCGAAATCGAAACATGGATTTTGAAGAAGTGTTGGCATATGTGCATCATGAATCTCATCAGTATATTCCGATAAAAAAAGAAGAAGAAACAGTCTCAGCAAAAGAAGTTTTGGAAAAAGTTCCGGTTTTTGATCACTCGTCTGATGAAGAGAGTGACAATTATGAAGAGGAAATCCGGGAACTTGAATATCTTAAAAACAACTTCCATCTGATCAACGCAGTGGAAAGTTATTTTATGCCGATAAAATTGAAAAATTGAAAGAAAAACAAGATGCAAAAAGAAAGAATCAAAAGGCAGTTATTGTTAAAGAAGAGATTAGAGCTGAGCAGATTGAACAAGTTCCATCGGTCAAGGTTGAGAAAGTAGAATCTGAAAAACCTGTATCTATGAATCATGAACCAGAGTTAAAGAAAGAGGTTGCAGAAGACGCACCTATCTTTGATCATTCATCAGAAGAAGAGAGTAAGGATGAAAGTGTTCATGAGGAGAAGAAACAGGTTGAAAATATTTCAGCTTTGAAGGTTGAGACGATAGCTGAAGAGAAACAGATTCTTGGGAAATGCTTAAACTGTGAAAAATCTGAGACAGACAATGCCAAACTCTTAAAGAATGTAGAGAGTTTGTCATTAGAAAACAAAAATTTTAAAAAATCAGAAAATGTTTTGAAAAATCAAATACACAATTTGGAAAATGAAAAAGTAAAAATTGAGAAAGATTTTCAAAGTCAAATAAAAATTTTAGAAGATGAGAGAGATTTGTTTGGTAAAAACAATCTTGAAAACCAAATTGCAATCAATTCTCATCTTGAAAAGATTATTCGACTTGAAAAGGAAGCTGAGTGTGCTCAAAAGAAAATCAAGGAATGGGAAGAAAAGTTGAAGGTGTTTGTGAATACTTCAGCTATTCCCTGTCCTAAACCAGTTAATTCAGTTCCAATAAGTGACGATGTCACAAACTATGATAAAGTCATAGTTGAAGATTGCGATGAAAAATCTGATGATGAAACTGGAAAAATTGAGAAAAAGAAATTATTTTTGAAATTAAAAGAAAAGTTTCAAGAAACTGTTCCACAATCAACTGAAAAGGGAGAATGCTCTAAGCAAAAACCTTTGAAGAAGAAAGTGGAACAAAAAAAAAAGAGAAAATTTTGAAAAATGTTCAAAAAGAAAATAAAAGTTCATCAGATCAATCATCCAATCGCAATCAAAAATTACAAAAAGTAAAAAATGAAAATTCAAAAATTGTTGGTAATGATTGGTGCAGGTCGGACCACAGAGTTCAAAGGCCAAATCCAGCATACAAGAGGATAAATGATTATCACCAAGCCAAACAATGCTATGATCTGAATGTTTGGACTGAAGATGGTGATTGGTACGATAACAGAGTGTGTTACAGATGCGGTTATCAAGGACACATTGCTGTTAACTGCCAGAGTTGGAGTTATGAGTCAAGAAAATGCTTTAACTGCAACATCATTGGCCATATTGCTAGAGATTGCTCAATGAGATCAATGAGAAGATCGAGGGCTGAATCTCAGAAGCAGGTGAAGAAACCAGTCAATGTCAAGCCCAAAGAACAGAAGGTTCAAGAACCTAAAGTTCAAGAAAAGAAAGTGAAGCTTTCACAGGGGCAAAAAGACAGACTGAGGAAGAAGAGGAAGAAAGCGAGAGAGTATCTAGAAAGGATTTTGTCCTCGGGTACAATTGGTAATTCAGATAAAAGTTCTGATGAATCGATTTGCTCAAATGATCAGTCAGGCAAAACGAATTCATCAGATACAAATCTGAGGACAAAAGAGAGAGTAACGAAAGAAAAATTGACTAATCAAACTGATAAACAATCAAAGAAAGTTAATTTTTCAGACAAAACTTTTATCAAAGTTTTTGAATATAAAAGAAACTGTGAAAAGTCATTTATGTCACAAGTTGATGAATTTGGAAAACCTAAATCTAGAGTGGATTGGGTTCCAATAAAAGTCGACGATGAATTTGTTTCTTTGAAAACAAAGGAGCCACTTTCTGGAAATGAATCTGTTTCTTCGGAAACAAAGGAGCCACATGTCGGCGATGAATCTGGCTCATCAAAGTCAGACAAGACACATTCAGGCAATGATTCTGGTATGGTAAAACCAGAAGAGCCAGTTGTTGAGGTAAAAATTGAGAATTCTGGTCTAACAATGGATGATGCAAATTTTCCACCATTGTTGAACAAGAATTCAAAATCACCCAAGGACCGTCAGGCTTGGGTGAATCTGTTTAAATAGAAAAACCTGACTTGCCGGAGTTCCCAGGTTAGTAAGCGTGGAACATGAATCGGCATATTTCTTGAGAAATTCACGAAAGTATTTTCGATTTAAAAGTGGTAAATCAGGGACATTAAGTTGTACTTGATTTTCTTCAAGTGATGTTTGAAGATTGATCTTACAAATGTTAGTTTTTACAAGTGGTTGAAAGAACAAGGTGATGGAACCCCATGTTTGAGAAATGACTTACAAAACTAATTTTCTGGAAAAACCATTTTGATTAAAACAAACTTAAGTGTTTTGAAATCACTATGGAAAATGTTTTGTTGTCAGGGGGAGTTCGGATTGTTCAAGCCAAGTGAATGGAGAATTGAAGTAATTCTCATCATGTTGTCACATTTCTTATACAGCTTGTTTTCAAATTTTCCCAGAAAATCAAAATTGAGACATATTTTGATTTTAGGGGGAGTAAAAATTTTAAAAAAAATTAGAAAATTTGAAAATGTCAAAAACATTAAAAAATGCAAAAATGAGTTTTGTTGTAAAAAGAGGAAATGATAGTAGATCAGTTGGACTGTCACAACATGCTAAAGAAATGGAGAGATAAAATGTGATAAGCGATCTTACTAAAGATGTGACGGTAGGCTCAGCTAGATTAGTAGATTTGCGAGAACGATACAAACCTAAAGCAAAAAGCCTAGTTCTAGTGGGAAACATGGTCAAAAGCATAGTACTTTTTTTTTCCTTCTTGATTGTGTGCTTACTCAGTAATCGCTGATTGTCAAAAGACATAAAACTGGTTAAGTTTGTGAACTTTCACAACTTTGCTGAAAATTCACTGTGATTGTGTATTTCATTTTGCAAAGACTTAAACTTGTTTTATTTCTTTATTTTGTTTAAGCATCGGACATCCTCTGCGTATACGTGAGTATCGACCTGGATGTTCTTGCCTAAACGTTCTGCTTTATTTTCTTTGGTGTTTCGTTTAAGCTTTGGATCACCATTGCGTATACGGAAGTATCGACCTGGTGGTTAAAGCTTAAACAACTTCAACTTGTTTTATTTTTCTTATTTTGTTTAAACATTAGACTTTTTCTGCGTATACGGAAGTATCGACCTGATTGTTAATGTTTAAACATTCTGCTTTGTTTTCGCACAAATCACAGTGGATAAAGTTTAAAGGCATTATTTGAGTCAGTGTATTGCATGATGAGGGGATATGCTGAGATCGTGGGGTCCATAAGAACTTAGTGCTATCTTAATATACCTTAAAGTATCGGTAAGCATTTCGAAAGTTTTTAGATTGAGTTTATGTGGACAACAATATCGTCAATCTACGTGAATCGTTTAGAACTGAAAATGTTTAAAGCTTAACGGTGCTAGTGATTAGTCATATAAACTGATATGATCCTCTTACACAAGCTCACAAAAATATTGTTTGTAAATATTTCTTTATTGCATTCCTTTGTTATCAAAAATCCAAAAAGATTTTCGGAGTGTTTTAGCATAAATTTTGAAAAATACAAAAATATTTTCGACAACTGATTTTGGAGAGCTGATTTTCAAAATTTCAAGTGCTGAATATGATGAACTGGTTTGGGAGTGTGCGTTTAAAAGAAGAAACTGATTTTGAGAAAGAAAGTTAGATTAGTTAATCAAGGTCATTAATTTGAACTTGATATAACTATTACTAGTAAGTTTTTCTTATTGATTTAAGTAAAAACTTATGTTGTGATGAGAAAATGTGTGCAGGAGTTGAGCTGAACAAGAGTTAAAGCCAGGTTGTAATCTCAAGGTGATAGCTAATTCCAGACGGCGATCCCATCATGATGAGAGGGGGAGTCGACGAGGTTAGAGCCAAAGAAAAGATCTTGGTACATGCTAAAAAAGAAAGGAGATCGATCAAGATTGAAGAGTCGTTATGATGAAGACTCTCACTGAAGATTCCGTCAACATTCAAGGGGGAGTCTGTTGGTGCAGTTGTCTGTCGACTTCATCTTAGTTCGAGTCTCAGATTGTGAAAGAGCCCGAAGACCGGTAAAGACTGAAGAATGAGAAGACTCGATTCTTCAGACTCGTCAACATCCGAGGGGGAGTCTGTTAGTGCATACGTCTGTCGACTTCAATATTAACAGTTTACATCATCGTCAACACCTCTCGATCTAGTCATACACATGTGAGCCGATTTTAGAGACATCAATATTAACAGTTTACATCATCATCAATCACATATCATCTAGGACATGTATAATCACATAACATAAATCAACTAGTTAACAAAACACTAACCGGTTAAGAGAGTATAATGAGAATGATCCGAGCACTATGATCTTCGATTGAGAAGGGTGTGTTGCCGTCGAGTTCTAGAGAGAAGGAAGAGAGCTAGGGTTTGTGTGTGTAAAGTGTTTAGCAAACAAATGAGAAGTATACCCCTTCCTCCTAATGCTATGCGTGTAAAAGAGAGAGTGGGCCGAACCCTCCTAATGGGTTGCCCATTCGGTTCAAGTTCAAGAGAAGTGGGCCGAGAGTAGTAAAGCCCAAAGGCATGTACGTTCGAGTTGCTATTGTGCGATTGGTTTATTTCGTGTGATTCCAATACATACATACAAGCACAACACATATTCACATAACATTCACTTATAACATTCATTAAACCAACATGTCAACTAGTCACATAACGTTCAAGCATGTTACATCAAAATACAATGAAGGGTTCTAAATTACGAGTTGTCACATTATCCCCAAGTTGAAAGAAATTTCGTCCCAAAATTTAGTACGTACTCACTGAGGAAGCTAGTTAAGTTGTATGGTTTTCCTGGTTTTCCTGGGGTGTCACATCCTCCCCCCGTTGATCTGGAATTTCGTCCCGAAATTCCGTAGCTTCAGCCTCAGTAGTGATTGTACTGTTTGCGAATAGTTGGGGATACTTTTGTTTCATCTGATCTTCGCATTCCCAGGTAAACTCTGGGCCCCGACGGGAGTTCCAACGAACTCGAACGAGAGGTATTCTAGTGCGCTTGAGGACCTTAACATCCCGGTCTGTGATTTCAACTGGTTCCTCGACGAATCGTAACTGCTCGTCGATGGTGAGCTCCTTCAAAGGAACTATGAGGGTCTCATCTGACAGACACTTCTTCAGATTCGACCCGTGGAAAACGTTGTGAACTGCACTGAGTTCTGCTGGTAAGTTCAATTTGTAGGCCACCTTGCCTATTTTCTCAATGGCTTCGAAAGGTCCGACATATCGTGGGTTTAGTTTGCCTCGTTTACCAAAACAAACCACACCCTTCCAGGGTGAAACTTTGAGTAGCACTTGCTCCCCAACCTGGAGCTCGAGTGGTTTCCTATCCTTATCGGCGTAGCTTTTCTGACGGTCACGAGCTGCCGCCATTCGTTGTCGTATCTGAGCAATTCGCTCTGTTGTGTCTACCACAAGTTCTGGACCAGTGATCTGACTATCCCCCACCTCTGTCCAACAAAGAGGTGACCGGCATTTACGCCCGTACAATGCCTCAAACGGAGCAGCTTTAATGCTGGTGTGGTAGCTGTTGTTGTATGAAAATTCCACAAGTGGCAGATGCTTTTCCCAGCCGTTGCCAAAATCGATTACACATGCACGAAGCATGTCTTCTAAAGTTTGAATAGTGCACTCAGACTGCCCATCCGTCTGAGGGTGATAAGCTGTGCTCATGTCTAATCGTGAGCTAAAAGATTTGTGCATTGCTTGCCATAGTTCTGAAGTAAAACGTGCATCACGATCAGAGATAGTAGAGGTGGGCACTCCGTGCCTCGAGACAACTTCCTTAAGATATACGTCTGCTAGTGTGGAAAACTTATCCGTTTCCTTGATAGCCAAGAAGTGAGTAGACTTTGTGAGTCGATCCACGATCACCCAAATAGTATCGTTACCACGTTGAGATCTAGGCAGGCCAGTAACAAAATCCATGGAAATTTGCTCCCATTTCCATTGTGGTATCTCTGGCTGTTGAAGTAGACCTGAGGGTTTCTGATATTCCGTCTTGACTCTCGCACAAGTCAAGCACCTACTAACGTAAGTTACTATGTGAGCTTTCATGCTAGGCCACCAATACGTAGTTTTTATATCGTGGTACATCTTTTCCGAACCAGGATGTACTGAGTAGCGAGACTTGTGTGCCTCATTCATCACAAGCTCTCGTAGGTTGCCATAGAGTGGGATCCAAATGCGTCCTGTTACGTAGTAGGCACCGTCTTCCTTTTGTTCCAATCGTTGCCTTGAGCCGCGTAGGGCTTCAGCCCTGATGTTTTCTGGTTTCAATGCTTCTACCTGAGCGTCTCATATCTGTGCAGGAAGACTAGATTGAATAGTGAGTTGTAAGGCTCGTACGCACTTAGGCGTAGTGTCCTTTCGACTGAGAGCATCAGCCACCACGTTGGCTTTGCCTGGGTGGTACCTGATCGAGCATTCGTAGTCATTCAGTAGCTCGACCCATCGTTGTTGTCGCATATTCAGTTCCTTCTATTTGAAGATATGCTCGAGGCTCCTGTGATCTGTGTAGATGGCGCACTTGGTACCGTACAGGTAATGTCTCCATATCATAAGTGCAAAAACAACAGCTCCCAGCTCTAAATTGTGTGTAGTGTAGTTCCTTTCATGAACTTTAAGTTGGCGTGAGGCGTAGGCTATAACTTTATCCCGCTGCATCAATACACAACCAAGACCCTGAATGGATGCGTCGCAGTAAACCACAAAGCCGTCTGTGCCCTCTGGCAATGAAAGGATAGGTGCACTGCAAAGTCGATCCTTTAAGTGCTGAAATGCTAATTCCTGTGCGTTTCCCCATCGATAAACAACGCCTTTCTGCATTAGTGAGGTGAGGGGCTGTGCAATCTTGGAGAAGTCCTTGATGAACCTTCTGTAGTAACCTGCCAAGCCCAAAAATTGGCGAATTTCCATGGGTGTACGAGGTGCAGGCCAGTTCTTGATCGAATCTACCTTGGATGGATCAACATGTATCCCATCCTTGTTTACCACGTGGCCTAGGAAATGGACTTCACGAAGCCAGAAGTCGCATTTCGAGAACTTAGCATACATCTGTTCTGTTCGAAGTAGTTCCAAAATGAGTCGTAGATGCTGCTCGTGTTCCTCCTGACTCTTCGAATAGATCAGGATGTCGTCGATGAAAACTATGACGAACTTATCCAAGTAAGGCTTGCACACTCGATTCATCAAATCCAAGAAGACCGCAGGTGCGTTTGTCAGCCCAAAAGGCATGACCAAAAACTCATAGTGTCCATATCGAGTTCTAAAGGCTGTTTTGGAGACGTCCTCTTCTCAGACTCTCAGTTGATGATATCCTGATCTCAAATCAATCTTTGAATAGTAGCTCGACTCTTGCAGCTGGTCGAAAAGGTCGTCGATGCTTGGAAGAGGATAGCGATTCTTCACAGTCACCTTGTTGAGTTCACGGTAGTCGATACCGTCCTTCTTCTTCACAAACAAGACTGGAGCTCCCCAGGGTGAAGAGCTAAGACAAATAAAACCCTTATCCAAGAGTTCTTGTAGTTGTGTAGAGAGTTCTTCCAACTCTGATGGAGCTAAGCGATAAGGTGCACGAGCTATAGGTGCTGCTCCGGGAGCTAGCTCGATCTGAAATTCGACTTGGCGATGCGGCGGAAGGCCAGGTAACTCCTCGGGGAATACCTCAGGATAGTCGCGTATAATCGGAAAAATCTTCTATCTTCTTCTATTTCTTCGAGGTGTCAGTAACGAGAGCCAGAATAGCAGTGTGGCCTTTACGCAAACACTTCTGGGCCTTAAGGAAGGAGATGATGCCCCCTACAGCACCACTCTTGTCGCCTTGAATTTCGAGAGGTTCTCTGCCAGAACGGGGAATACGAATGATCTTCTCTTTGCATAGGATCTCTGCTTGTTGTTGGGATAACCAATCCATCCCAATGACGATGTCGAAACCATCACAACGTTGGGGTTATTCCTAGCATCACCCTGACCAATCACGAACACTCGACCCCTGGCACCATTGCCGTCGTTATTACCCCCGTTGTTATTCCCGTTGCCCTGATTATTGTTGTTGTTGTTGTTCGGATTTTGATTTAACTGGGGGCAGTCCCATTTGAAGTGGCCTTCAGCACCACACTGAAAACATCCCCTGTTACCTTGCTGTCGCTGCTGGTTCTGTGGAGCGGGTGGTTGTTGTTGTTGGTTCTGATTCGCAGGTCGCGAGCTCCTGAAATCCTTAGCTTCATGACCCATCTTGAGACACCTCTGGCAACAACCCCTGTTGCACTGACCACTGCGGTGCCTGTTGCATCTGTTGCACTTCGGGAGGTTTCCTCGATATCCACCCTGCCCTTGACTACAAGAAGATTGCTGACCAGGGCTCTGGTAGTCATCAATCTTTCGCTGCTGTGCTTGGGACTGAACTGAAGTCGAACCCTTGCTGGAGGTTCCATCCCACTAGCACTTATACGCTTAGGCAGTCTGTTCTGTTCCACTGCCTGGTCTGTGAGACGATGAGCAAGACGAGTAACATCCTGGATGGTAGCAAGGTTGGCAGAAGTCACATGACTTTGAATCTCTGGTACTAAGCCTTTGAGGTACAATTCAATGCGCTTGATGGGAGGATCCACCATAATTGGACATAACACTGCCAGTTCGTTGGATCGTTTCGTGTACGCTTCTATCTCTGACTCCATCATCTTCAGGTTAAAGAACTCCACTTCTAATTTGTGGATGTCATCACGGTTACAGTATTCACGTTTGATCAGTTCCTTAAAATCATTCCATGGGGTGGTATTAGCAGCCGCCAGCCCCAACATCTGAACTTGCGCGTTCCACCAAGTTAGCGCAGTGCCTTCGAGTATACCAGTGGCATATTTCACCCTACGAGCCTCAGGGCATTCACACATCTCGAAGACCGATTCGAGCTTCTCAAACCAGTGGAGGAGTCTAACGGCCCCTTCAGTGCCACTAAAAGTACTAGGACGACAGTCCATGAAAGTTTTGAACGTGCACACAGGTGGCTGAGCGTGTTGACTTGTCGTGTGCGTAAGAGTAAACAAAAATTAAGCACAAGTGTTGGGTTACGAGAGTAGGATCTAAAGATCCTAGAGTAAGTTGCGATGGCAGATTATACCTCCTGCCTGGGCAGCTGCGAGCGCTGTAGTAAATTGTTCAGTGATCAAAGCCGCCAACTGGGCTTGAGTTAGGTTAACGCGTCCACTCATGATCTTGATATCAAAGAGAACATGAGTGAGAGAGGTTCGTGAAAGTGCGATGACAGAAGAGAGTAAGCACACAAGTGTTCTCAAGCAATAGTTGTTACGTTTATCTAAGCATACCATGAGCAAAGTTCTATGTAATCTAGCAAGTAGGCAATGTAATCATGAACAGTATTACCTATAGGGTTGAGTCTTGCACGTGGAGCGAAACGTCGTTGTGGATCGTTGAGCACTATACAGGTTATAGTCTGGTTTTAACAAAAACTTTTTTTCCCCTTATTAAAACCAAGTTCACTATAACCAATGGCTCTGATACCAATCTGTCACACCCCCAAAATCCACACGCGGAGTATCACCGCTTGGAGACGTGACTGACCAGGATCAAGCCACCAATCATATTGAACAACCATGTAAGTAAACATAATTCAACTAAACAATATGAAAGGTGTTCAAAACCAAAGCATAGTTAAGTGTTTAGCGGAAGCATAATTGTAAAACCCATTGTAAGTATTAAGTACGAAATAAAGTAATGTTTATAGCATGGCACACACTGCCATATCCCACAACGACCGTTCCTCCCTGTGCAAGCTCCATGAGTACCTAATGACCTGCAAGGCATGTAGCAACGAATCAACAACAAAGTTGAGCGAGTTCACAGTTGGTTGTTTGGTTATAGTATTCGTTTCATAAATCATATGTTCGTTTTGTAAACCATGTATCGTATTAATTCGTATCGCAGTCATTCCTGACATGTTTGCGAAGATTAGTGGGGGCTTCCCATGTGTTATTAGACCACGCGTATCGACTGCTACGAAAATGTAAGAGGTGCCCTAAGTTAATGTCTATCAGCATTAACCCTTTGCCCATAGTCCATTAGTACACGCCCGTCCTACTGGCACGATGTGAGGTTTGTTAAACCCTAATAGCGCTATCTACTAATGACCCGCTCGCCATAGGCCTCGGCGATTAAGTCGATAAATGAGGCACTTAAAGTGATAGAGTTGATGGTCTTATGATCGTGTACGTAGGTTTTACGTACGTGCCCTTCAATCCGAGGACAGTAGTAAGTAGTTTAATAGTAATGGTTGTACGAGTAGTTATTCAATCCCATTCCCAACCCACCGGGAATCCCATGCCTTGGCTAGTGTGAACTCACCTTGGTTTGCTCGGCAGATACACAGAAAGGTTACTTGAGCTAATTGTGGTCAACCACGTCCTAGTATGGTTACCACATAAGTCAGATTCAAACCAAGTAATGCACATATATTTTCTACACGTATACTAGCAAGTTGCACACAAATATTATTCATGGCAGTCCAATCAACAGTACACAACATACACGTTCAACAGTAACATATAAAGTCCATGTATTCGGCCCAATTACTTAGGCCTGTAACAGTGCAAGTTCAAACAGAATATGTGATCATGTGGTCTCGAGTCGAGACTAGGGATCTCGAGTCGAGATAGTGCGGTCTCGGGTTATGAATTCATCACTCGAGACCAGGTGGTCTCGAGTCAGGTCTCGAGTCGCAACAAGGCCCGCAACCAAGGTCTCGAGTCTTTGTTGTTTATGTGCTGATGAGGTATGGTCTCGAGTCGAGACTAGGGGTTCTCGACTCGTTACCCGTGTCGAGACTAAACGTGTAACAACTTTCCAAAATCCCAGCCCATTATCACTGTAACATTTGCTAACAGTTTCCAAAACCAACCATATTCGATCAAACAAAGCTTTTATCTCAAAATTCTTATGAACTCAATCGTAATCAAACATGAACAATAATCACAACACTTAACTAATCCGATTTCAACATACATGCAGCCGATTAACAAACATTCGATCCTTAGAACAATAATATGAAATCCGATTAACATGAACATTATCTAATACATATATGAAAGCCTATTTCGTCATTTGATCCTGAATCATTATACAAGCAAATCCGAAAACAAGACATGCTAGCCGATTAACATCATCACACACAACCGATCTAGTCATACACATGTGAGCCGATTTTAGAGACATCAATATTAACAGTTTACATCATCATCAATCACATATCATCTAGGACATGTATAATCACATAACATAAATCAACTAGTTAACAAAACACTAACCGGTTAAGAGAGTATAATGAGAATGATCCGAGCACTATGATCTTCGATTGAGAAGGGTGTGTTGCCGTCGAGTTCTAGAGAGAAGGAAGAGAGCTAGGGTTTGTGTGTGTAAAGTGTTTAGCAAACAAATGAGAAGTATACCCCTTCCTCCTAATGCTATGCGTGTAAAAGAGAGAGTGGGCCGAACCCTCCTAATGGGTTGCCCATTCGGTTCAAGTTCAAGAGAAGTGGGCCGAGAGTAGTAAAGCCCAAAGGCTTGTACGTTCGAGTTGCTATTGTGCGATTGGTTTATTTCGTGTGATTCCAATAAATAAATACAAGCACAACACATATTCACATAACATTCACTTATAACATTCATTAAACCAACATGTCAACTAGTCACATAACGTTCAAGCATGTTACATCAAAATACAATGAAGGGTTCTAAATTACGAGTTGTCACATTATCCCCAAGTTGAAAGAAATTTCGTCCCGAAATTTAGTACGTACTCACTGAGGAAGCTAGTTAAGTTGTATGGTTTTCCAGGTTTTCCAGGGGTGTCACACATACAATGGAACTGCACCCTTGTGCAACCAGTGTAGCCTTCATCATCATGCTAGTGTGAAGTGCCGCAAATGCCAAATTTGTGGACTTATAGGTTATACAGCAAGAGTTTGCCCAACTGTAGCTGCACCAAATCAAGCTGGCGACAATCCTGCTCAAGCTCGTTTTCTACCAGGTTCTTGCTTCAACTGTGGCGAGATTGGCCATTTCCGAAGAAATTGCCCAAAGCTTGCTAATGCGGATCCAGCGCAAGGATGAGCATTTGACCGACTAGAAGACAACACTGTTTAGAAATTAATCAAGCTTTATGTATTATTTTCTTTCGTTGTCAAGGTCTATGAAACAGTTGTTGTTGTTGTTTATAAATAAATCTTTTATTTACATTGCAATGTATTTATGTGGTTGCATGTATAAACAACATATCCCCTACAATACCAACAATCAAGGAACCGTATTCCTTGAAAAACAGACTCCCCCCAAAATTCTTCCATTTTATGATCTCTTGCGTTTTCCACGAAAATCCTAAGTACCCGTTTCTTCCAAGGAAACGAAGTACAAGGCGCAAGTTACAACTCTGGATGAATACCCAATCCTTAATAGGGTACCTAAGGGTATTTCTGTAAGTCCTTAATTGTTGTGTACCTTAATTCGAATGTTATGATTCCTTGTAATCAAAAATCGAATTTTTGGAAGATCATCCTATCTTTTCAGATAGACTCTTGAGGACGTTGAAGTCCATCGACTGGGTTCCTGGTATACCTTGAATACCTATGTTCAAATCAGTAACAAGTTAATAACAATTTGTATCAAGATAATAACAAGTTAATAACCAAGAAAACAATCATGTGCTTATGTGTTTATGTGTTGACCCAATCAATGTTGTCTCAAGCTTGTTCAAATTCTATCCCTTTCACGTTATAAAACAAACTGTGCGAACTGTGCAAGAAATTACGTAATTATGGATGCATACATAATTATGGAATTTAGTGCACAGAAACCACAACAAGTTTTGTCATGTGTCTAGAGTTAATTCTATTCAATTCCATTTCTGATGAAGCACCCGTCGAAAATGACTCCGTCCGTTCATTTTCGTTTCTGAAGAATGTCCGTTGAGGGAAATGAATATCCATTTGAATTAATTCTATTCATTTCCATTTCTGATGAAGCACCCGTTGAAAATGACTCCGTCTGTTCATTTTCGTTTATGAAGAATGTCCGTTGAGGGAAATGAATATCCAATTCATTTCCATTTCTGATGAAGCACCCGTCGAAAATGACTTCGTTCGTTCATTTTCGTTTCTGAAGAATGTCCGTTGAGGGAAATGAATATCCTTTTGATATCCTATTCATTTCCATTTCTGATGAAGCACCCGTCGAAAATGACTTCGTTCGTTCATTTTCGTTTCTGAAGAATGTCCGTTGAGGGAAATGAATATCCTTATGATTATTCCTTCATTTCCATTTCTGAGGAAGCACCCGTTAAAAATGACTCTGTCCATTCATTTTCATTTCTGAAGAATGTCCGTTGAGGAAATGACAGGATTATGCCTTGCATATCTTTGATGGTTATTTAACACAAAGTCACAGACAGACTCCTACGAATAAATTTCGGGACGAAATTTCCTAAAGTAGGGGAGACTGTGACACCTGGGCCTCCGCAACCATCAAAAAAATACCAAATCAATGAAATATTGTGTTTCATACTTGGGATTTGTATAAATATGTGTATCATTTTCACATATCAACTCTTGTTCGATTTCGAGCTTTAAATCGCTTTCTGGAAGGTTATCCGTGAACTGATGCGTTAATATAACCAGTTTAATGCAACAAACACTTAGTAATAGTGACATAGGCTTAACATACCTTAAATAACCTTTACATAAATTAGAAGTAAGTTTTGGAGGGTTTGGTATGTCGAAATCAAGGTTATTCGATCACAAGGACTAATTTCGACAAACTGCGAAAGTATGCCAATTCGTACTGTGACAAACATTCCGGAACTTGATCATAAGTTAAATATGCCCTAAATATCCCTTACATAGCTTAGAAATAGGCTATGAGGTGTTTGGTGCGCAAAAATAAACTTTCTTGATCAATAGGGACTAAAAGCGTCAAAAAGTGCATAAGTTTGCATTTTCGCGCATATCTTACGTTCTGAATATATCCGGACATCCAAAAATTTATGTAATCATTAAAATACTTTATTTTAGTGATTGGCATGATAAAATTCCATTCGTCGCGTAATTTGGATCGTTTTTCGCGTCCGTTCATGTTTCATCGTAATTAATCGAACAACGTAACCGTACGGCCAAACGAACCGACATCCGAGATATTTTTGAGCATATTCTAGGTTACCTATACTTTAACTTCATTTTAGAGCCTTGAAATGGGGTTAACGGGGGGCTTAAACGTGCCAAAAATGCAACGAAAACCAAGTTTCTGGGCTGCAGAGACCATTTTTGACAATCTGTCAAAGATGGCTAGGAGGGGCGCGTAAGACTTGTCTATTTCTTACGCGGCTCGCGAGAGCCCATCAGACAAAAACATTGAATCTGGTCCAAACAGCTGAATTTGATGGTTTTGTTGCTTGTTTTTCAATACCATTTGATGGTTTTCATGCTCCCACTGTATTCTAATACCTTGGGCCCAAGTGTAAGGTCATGATCGAAGCACAGTTTACGAGGAACGATCCTAACGGTTATGAGTTTTCTATAAATACCCAACACCCTCATTCTCATTCCTCATAATCTGATTCAAATAGCTCTAAGTTGGGGTTTAACACTTCATACCTGAGCAATTTGGATCAAGATTTCCTTGCTTGGACCCTTTGTAAGTATTCCTTCGTGCTTTTATGCGATTTTAAGCACGAAAGTCAAACACTGTTTGACTTTCTACTTTGACCAGTCTTTGGTCAACACGAAGTTCGTTTGAACTTCGCCACGTGAGCGTAATCACGATGGTTATAGTCCCTAGTGACTATATCTACTGACTACCACGTGGATTAGGTGTAGTGACGAGTCATAGTTTTGGTCAAAATACGCGTTTATGCGTATTTTGCAACCAAACTATTTTTGGGTATCAAGACCCTTTGTTTTGATATCAAACTTGTTTTCAAACTTCGTTAAACATGTTTCAACATGTTTAACTTGTCACTTTTAGATTAGTGCTTGTATAGGGTCGTAAGATAAGCGGTCTAAACAACCGCTTAGACTTTCGAACCCGACCCGTTTAGTCGATCTTTAGGATCCGACCAAGCATGTTTAGTGACCAAAGTTGTATAGGGAATAACCTTTTGAGGTTATACCTTATGGTCACTACGTTTAGTTAGTTGTATGATAGGTAATTTATTTGTCTTAGGAAAATGACCAAAATGCCCTTTTTACACATAAATTCATTTTAAGCATATGTAACATACATTTTGGCATCTAAACTGATTAGGAAACATTATTAGACATGTTAAGGTATATAATACTTGTCATAGGACTAGATAGGTGGTCCGAACGCGTTTTACGTGAACGACGCGTTAAAGTGGCGTAAGCTACCTTAACGAGTCGTAATGGGTCGTAAGCACTTAGGTTAGGTTTCGTTTTAGTGTGTAGGCTTTGTTAAACCTGTTGGGTTTTTCACATGTTCATCAAAGTAATTTTATCCGAATAAAATTAGAACGCAGCGGAAAATAATATTTAAAACATGTTACTTACAAGAAATAAAACTCATTTTTTTTATGTAAAACCCAATCTCGGATCCATATACGAACATGCATGCTGTCAAAATAAAACACAACCATAGAGTGTTTAGAATACTATCTTCCATGGAGTAAATGATATGAAGATGATGATGCTTCTTGAACGGTTGCCTTCAAGTGTAGAAGACCTCAAGCTTGTATACCCCAAGCCTTCCAACAAACACCTTATGTTTAGCTAGGATTTATACACTTATAACTCACTAAAATTCTCTCATGAATCCAACTCTTGGAAACCTTCTTATGGCCAATTTTTGAGAGATAACAAAGGTGATTTTACACTTGAAATAACTTGTAAAATCAAAACCCTTGAAGCCCTACCCTTGGCCGAAATTATGAGAGTGTTTCTTGGAGTTTAGCACTTGATTTGTTTCAATATAAGAGCCTCCTAAATCAGCCATAACATGACCGAAAATTGAGAGCTTCTCTTGTTCTTCTGTTTGCATTTTTCATACAAAATGTATATATGAAAGTATGAGAGAGGATGCCACCCATATAAGCCAATCATAACCTTCCTACACATGCAAAATGCATGTGCATGCATTGGACCAAAAGTCTTCCCCAATCAAGAGCCATGCAATTGCATGTAAACTAATTGGCTTAAAATGTCTAGGGAATAATACCCAATCAAATGCCATCTAACATGTAAGATGTGCATGTAAGTTGATTGGCCATTTTGTCTTGGGAAGGGGGGGGGGGGGCTAGCTTATTTTTATATAAAAAAAATTCAATTCTTTTATAAAATTTAAGTCTTGTTTATTTTATACCTTTTATAAAATATAACATCATATGTTCACAAGACTTTATACAACTTTTTATCATGCTATTTAACCCATTAAATAACAAGATAAAATATTCTCTCAAAATAAATTATCCATATAATTTATTAGTTTGTCAAGTGCAATTATTTAGAAAACCAATTTCTAAATATTCTAAGTGTTAATATTTATTTGTTTGATCATATCACAAATAAATAATATAAGTGTTTGTCTAGCTTGTATTTGGGTATGACTCGACTTGGATCATAACGTACTAGCCACATCAATTTAATATGTGTCTTGGGTATACAGAGTCCAACAATCTCCCACTTGCACAAGATACATAGAAGATTGATGCAAGCAGTAAATGACGTCTAACTACGGTTTACTACCCCTAATACGTATGACTATATGTGCCATTCAATAACATCATCCCCTTCAAGTCCCTTACTTGAACATGATTTAGGTGAATCTATCATTTATCCTTTCGTTACAGATGTCATGTCAAATCCAGAGACATAGAGTGATCACTCTCTGTTGATTTAACTTCAGCAGGCCTTAGACATCTTACTCTCAATGAATAAGAGGAACAAATCCCTTCTTGACTACATACGTCTCTCACGATTACCTTGTACCACACCTGAGCTTAGCCTTATGTACTGTCATATTACTGACAGCGAAGAAATAAGTCAAGGTATAATATTTGGTGAATATCAAGACCCAATATGTATCTCAGGTCAGAGGATACTATGATATTCTCCTTTACTCAAATTTACTTATGATCAATCACAAATGATTCCATGCAGAAATATTTGAGAGCGAGTCAGTCCAATATTTGTCTCCCACAAATATCTATGAACTTTGGCAGCAACACTTTGCTATATATTCATATCTAATGAATATCCACCAATCCAAATTCATAATAGTCTTACATTCATATTTGTTCCCACAATTATGATCGACTACGGACATTTAGAATAATTAACTTATTCACGGATTTAAGCATGCTAAAATGGAACATAACTCAAAATACCATAAAGAGTTATAGTAACAGTTGTTCCAATATCCAAATACAAAAATAGATCAAATCCAATCACTAGAATATCAAAGTCCTTAGGCACAAGTATGACCCTTCATGCTTTGCCCGTTCAAGGAGCTTCGTGAGTGGATCTGCAATATTTTAATCAGTGTGAATTTTGCGAATACATACCTTTTCCTTTTTCAACTTCATCCCTTATGTAGTTGAAATTCCGCTCAATGTGCCTAGTCTTTCGATGTACACAAGGTTCCTTGATTTAAGCAATCGCACCTTCGTTATCACAAAGATCTCTAGGGGTCCTGAATGGTATGGACTAACCCTAGATCAATAATTCAAGAAGCAACTTCATATGAATTATCTCAATCAATGAAGCGGCGATGTATTCTGATTATGTAGTGGACAATGCTACCCTGATTGTGATCGAGAACCATCTCGATCAGTTTGGAAACTCGTACCCATGTAACCCTTTACAACGAATTCCGAAACTCGCATCCCTGTAACCTTTTACAATGAGTTCTTTTTCACCAGATCTATATATTAGAAATATATCCTTAGTCCTTCTGAGGTATTTTAATATATTTTTAACAGTCACCCAATGACCGTTACTTGCTGGTTTCTTTTCATCATGCTTAAAGCGCATGATATGTCCGGTCTAGTGCATATCATTACATACATAATGAATCCTATAGCTGACGCATATGGGATTCCTTTCATTCTTTCCTGCTCATTCTTTGAGCTTGGACATTGAGACGTACTCAATATTGTCCTCTCTTGAATAGGTACCAAACCTTTCATAGAGTTCTCTATCTCGAACCTTTTCAGGACATTTTCAATGTATGCACTTAAGTTTAAACCTATCAAGCGCTTTGATCTATCCCTATAGACCTTTATTCCTAGAATATAGGTGACTTCACCAAAATCCTTAATAGAAAAACAACTTCCAAGCCAAGCTTTTACACCTTCCACGGTTGGAATGTCATTCCCAAATAGTAGAATGTCATCGACATACTATACTAAGAAAGTAATAATGCTCCCACTAGCCTTCTTATACACACAAACTTTATCAACGTTTTTGATGAATCCATATTCCCTAATCTCTTCATCAAAACGGTGATTCCAGCTTCTAGATGCTAGTTTCAATCCATAGATTGATTTCTTTAACTTACATACTTTGTCAGGATGTTTTTGGATCGACAAAACCTTCAGGCTGAACCATATAGACATCTTCCTTAAGATATCTTTTAAGGAAAGTCGTTGTGACATCCATTTGCTAAATCTCATAATCATATTATGCAGGTATGGCAAATAATATTCTAATTGACTTTAGTATCGCCACAGGCGAGAAGGTCTCATCATAATCAACCCTTTGAGTTTGAGTGAAACCTTTTGCTACAAGTCTCGTTTTACAAGTATCCAAGTTACCATGCATATCGGTTTCCTTCCTGAAAACCCACTTACTTCCAACTACTTTGGAGTTAAGAGGTGCTACAACCAATTACCATACTTGGTTGTTATACATGGACTGCATCTTTACGTTCATGGCTTCAAGCCATTTGTCACAATCAAATTTTGACATTGTATCATGGTATGTGGTTGATTCACCTGAATCTACCACGTAGCATCCATTTATGAAAAATCCATATCTTTCAGGTGGACTACTAATTCTACCAGATCTGCGAACGCTTTGTGTGTGTTGATCAACCACTTGATCGTTTTTCAACAATCTTTTGTTGAGTGCTAGTTTTAACCAAACGTGTATCGGCTTGTGGTTCTTGATCCTTATCAAGTTCCACTGTTCTAATAATTCCTTCCCCAAGGAACTTAGCTTCTAAGAACTCAGCCTTTCGAGCAACAAGTACCTTTTGCTCTTGTTGGATCGTATAATTAATATCCTATACTATCTTTAGGATATCTTACAAAGATACACTTAGTGGATCGTACTTCTAATTTGTTTAGGGTGCATAGCTTAACATAAGCTTCACAACCCCATACTTTTAAATATGATAATAATGGAGCCCTTCCATGCCATATTTCAAAAGGGTATCGTATCCACTTTCTTGGCTGGGGCCATACGGGCCGCGGAGAGCAAAGCGTAACCCCAAAGTGATAGAGATAATGCGCCCCTAGCCATCATAGATCGAACCATATCTAATAGAGTTTGACTCCTCCTCTATCGAAACGAAGAACTTTAAAAGAGTTGATTTTGTACTTCACTTTTTGAAGATTCTGAACGTTTCAAAACTTCTTCTTTGTGTTAAGTACACATAACCATAACTACTATAGTTGTTGGTAAAAGTAATGAAGTATCTTTCACCATTCCTAGTCATTGGCTTAAAAGGATCACATACATTCGAATGTATGATACCTAATAAATCTTTTGCCCTTTCCCACTAAGGGATTACTTGGTCATTTTACCTTGTAAATGAACCAATTTCATTTGTTTCCAAAAGACAATTCTTTCGAAGTGTTTATATGCGACATCTGTTTATATGACCAAGGCAATAATGCCAAGGATAGGTTTTACTCAAATCCATTTTGAGTTTCTTGGTGATTGATTGGTACATTAAACTATCAAATGATGTATTATTATGAACCAATTCATAAATACCATTTGATGTCACACCCCGACCACGTAGAACATACAAAACGTGGCGGAAACATCGGGGAGTGTTGCAACAGAATTAATGTTTCACAACCATGGAAATTTAAGTTTCGTTTTATTGATTAAAAATGTTACCATGTCTTAATCAAACAAGGAAAATACAACATAATTAACTAGTCTTGCATCTTTTATTGTCACTAAAGCCCAAGTCTGTCTATGTGTATCTTGATCATCTTATGCAACAGCTCCTGAAAAACACATGTGAAAATAGGTACGTCAGCATAAAAATGCCTGTGAGATACATAGGTTTTGTGAAAATAAGATTCATGACTTATGTTTGAGAAAATGTTTAGTCATGAACCTTGTTATTTGCTTTGTCTTGTAAATCATTTGTAAAACGATAAGATCAGATGATAAGTATAAATAAATGTCAGGTTAAATGAATAACCCAGTAAAAATGTGTTTGTATAAGATAAGTTGTTTATAAATCAATGTCTTGTGAAAAGTATGTTATTTGTATAAAATGTTCTATGTCTCAAACTGAAATGATTCAAATAACGTTACAACATGTAATACCATACAAACACTTATATATAGGAAGTACCAGCGGCGTATCCACCATGTTTGTATCATATTACACATGCATCGTTACTTAATCACTTAATCAAACCAAACCAAACAATGTAAAATGTTCATGTCAAGATGTAAATCATGTCAAAATATCTATGTCAAATATCCATGTCAAATGTCTATGTCAAATATCCATGTCAAATGTCTATGTCAAATATCCATGTCAAATGTCTATGTCAAAATGTCATGTATGGCAAGTGAAAGGTCTCAACTAAACCATATGCACAAAAACAAAATATTGAAGTAAAACATGGTTTAAATCAAAGCTATGTTTTGTGTAAATGCATGATCAAATGTCAATCATGTTAAAATGTCTATGCCGAAATGTCTATGTCAAATGTCTATGTCAAAATGTCATGTATGGCAAGTGAAAGGTCTCAACTAAACCATATGCACAAAAACAAAGTATTGAAGTAAAACTTGGTTTAAATCAAAGCTATGTTTTGTGTAAATGCATGCAAATATTTAATATGAACATTTATGCGGTATTGTGAATATGCATACATCCAAGCCTTGTGACTGTGGTGATAAACCCTTTAAACAAATTAAAGGTCTATCTGTCTTTATAACATCGAATTCGGTCATTCCTTTCTGTCCCCTTTCCCTGGGATGTCCGGAACGGGAGTTGTCAATTCCTATGGTACCACTACCTACTAACGAACGGCGTAGCTAATGTTAATGAATGTATTGTCCCATGTAAACAAACCAAATGTCATACCAAAATGTAAACATGTGAAAACAATGCACTAAGTATGTAATCAAATGAACATACATAGCGTGAAATGTCATGTAAAACAATGTACTAAGTAGGCACACAATGGGCATACATAGCATGAAATGTCATGTAAAACAATGTACTAAGTAATGCACACAATGGGCACACCTAGCATAAAATGTAATGAAATCATGTACTATAATGTACTAACAAACATAACCGGTATATGATGTGAAAACAGGAAAGCATGAAAGTAACAAGTAGACACATGTGTTCCACCCCAAAACAGTTTGGAAAACAGTAAAAGAGGGGTCTATGTACTCACTTGAGATTGCTTAGTAGTCCTTGAGTAACAACCAAACAATGCTAGAGATCACGGATATTAAACGGCACCTAATATAGGTAACTATGTTAATAAACCGGACCTATATCGGAAGACTGGGTAGCATTAGGGTTTGTAAACCAAATGAGTGTAGGAACTCATGTGATATGGTTTGACAAGGCCTACATGCTAAATGAAACTTAACCTAAGTCTTATCGACCCATTACGACCCGTTTAGGAAGCTTATGCTACTTTAACGCGTCGTGCGCGTGAAACGCGTTCGGACCGCCTAACTAGTCCTATGACAAGTGTTATATGCCTAAATGTGTTACATAATCAGTTATGTGACAAAGGTTTAGGTTACATATGCTTAATTACCAATTATACATGAAAAGGGTATTCTGGTAATTTACCTAAGGCATATAAACTACCTATCATACAACTACTTAAACGATGTGACCATAGGGTATAACCTCAGAAGGTTATTCCCTACCTACTATGGTCACCTAATGTGTTTGGTCGGATCCTAATGATCGACCAAACTGGGTCGGGTTCGAAGGTATAGGCGATTTATTAGATCGCCTACCCTACGACCCTAGACAACGTGGTAATCAGTAGGCATAGTCCCAAGGGACTATGACCATCGTGATTACAATCACGTTGCGAAGTTCAACCGAACTTCGCATTGACCATTACTGGTCAACGCTGAAAGTCAAACAAAGTTTGACTTTCTGACTCGAAAAGCAGTAAAAATAAGGAAAAGAACGAAAGAATACTTACGAAGGGTCCCCGAATGCTAATTTCGATTCAAGAATCTCAGCTATGAAACAATGGTTTCAACTTAGAGTTTCTCAATCAAAATTCTAGTGATTATGAATGAAACATATGGTGGGTATTTATAGTATTCCATATAGAATATTCCTAGAATATTCCTAGAATATTCCAAGCATATTCCTAGAATATTCCAAGCATATTCCAAGCATATACCTTAGCATATTCCAAGCATATACCTTAGCATATTCCAAGCATATGCCAAGCATATTCCTAGTATATGGCTAAGACGGGTATTTAACTGGGTACCGGGTATTTTATCTAGCGTTTAAATCCCGGTTTATGGCGTTCTAAATTATTTTTATTACTCTCTAAAAATAAACTCACCAAGATATTACTGAAATAAATTTCAGTTGCCAGGACTGGCTGCGTTGTCTGCGTTTTGCAGTAGAAGCACTGTGTTGCGCAGAAACACACGGTACGCGCTTAAACTTTGAAAAATAACGTTTTTAGGCGTTTTAATTTATTTTTCAACACGGACCTGATTAAAATAAGATTTTAATCATAACAGAATATTTGTGGGATTTAAATATTATCCGGTCGGTCACCAACGTTCGTTTGGTCGTACGATCGCGATGTTCGGTTAATTACGACGGAATGCGCATAAGCGCGAAAAACGATCCAAATTGCGCGACGAATGGATTTTTCTTATGCCAAACACTAAAATAAAATATTTTGGTGCTTACATAAATTTTTGGATGTCCGGATGTATTCAGAACGTATGTTATGCGCGAAAATGCAAACTTGTGCACTTTTTGACACTTTTAGTCCCTGAATGACACAAAAGTTTATTTTAGCACACCGAACCCCTCAAAGCCTATTTCTAAGCTATGTAAAGGATATTTAAGGTGTGTTTAACTTATGGTCATGTTCCGGAATGTTCGTTACAGTTCAAATTGACATACTTTCGCAGTTTGTCATATTTAGTCCCTGTAAGCGAATTAACTTGTTTTTGCAATACCAAAGCCTGCAAAACTTATTTCTAAGTTATGTAAAGGTTATTTAAGGTATGTTAAGTATATGTCACTATTCCGGAGTGTTCGTTGCATTAAACTGGTTATATTTACGCATCAGTGCGTGTATAACCTTCCAGAAAGCGATATAGAGTTTGAAATCGAACAAGAATTGATATGTGTAAATGATACACATCTTTTTTTTACAAATCCCAAGTATGAAATACAATATTTCATTGGTTTGGCATTTGTTTGATGGCCGTGGAGGCACAGGTGTTACAGTCTCCCCTACTTTAGGAAATTTCGTCCCGAAATTTATTTAGAGGAAACTTGTGAGAGTTTAAAACATGAAGTTGAAAAGATCAAACAACATTGGTTAGGGTTCTTGAACTTCTAGTAACCTTAATAACATTATGTTTGCAATGTAAGAGGGACACTTATATACAAGTATATGAAGCGTCATTGGTGCGTCCACCGTACCTCCATTACATCGTTGTCATTTTGTTATTGTTGTCGCTATCGGTTCTTACACATAATAAATCTTACTGGATTTCTGTGCACTAAATTTCATAATTATGTGCGCATCCATAATTAGAGAATTCCTTGCACAGTTCACACAGTCTATTTTATAATGTGTAGGGTAAAACCAAATGAACAATCCTGTGATGAGCGTGACTTAGACCGCCATAGAGTCCTGTAGACTAAATCAATAAATGATTTAAATAGACTATCAAGGAGTCTGTCCAGCTACATCACTAGATGTCGTTCTTTAACCAAATTGTGGATCAATCTTTTTGATTAGACCACTAAAGGGGGTCTAATTACGAAGTAGTACTTTATAATCCAAGGGACTTATCTACAACGTAGAAGTCCATTAAGGATTTTAGATAGTACCTTTGGGTATCCTACTATGAATCTCTGGTACAAAGATATGTAAGATTCTACGAGGATTGGGATAACATAATTTGGATCACACGACACATAAAAGGGGACACATAAGCACATAACCACATATTTGTTTAATTGTCATTATCTTGTTATTAATTGCTATAAACTTGGCACCTCGTACTTTGTTTCTCTTGGAAGAAACGGGTACTTAGGATCTTCGTGGAAAACGCAAGAGATCATACAATGGAAGAAATTTGGGGGTAGTCTGTTCTTCAAGGAATGCGGTTCCTTGATTGTCGGTATTGTAGAGGATATGTTGTTTATACATACAATCACATAAATACATTGCGATGTAAATAAAAGATTTATTTATAAACAATGATAACAACAACCGTTTCATGGATCGTGACAACAAAAGAAAATAATACATAAGACGTGATTATTTCTAAACGATGTTGTCTTCTGGTTGGTCATATGCTCATCCCTATGCTGGATTTGCATTAGCAAGTCTTGGGCAATTCCTACTAAAATGGCCCATCTCGCCACAGTTGTAGCAAGATCCTGGTGGAAAATGAGCTTGAGCAGGATTGTTGTTAATCTGATTTGGTGCTGCTGCTGTTGGGCAAACCCTCGCTGTATGACCTATAAGTCCGCAAACTTGGCATGTGCGGCACTTCACACCAGCATGATGATGTAGGCCACATTGGTTGCACAAGGGTGCAGTTCCGTTGTAAGGTTTCCTAGCTGGTGGCCTTGCCACATGGCTAGGTCCCGCTTGATTAGGTGTAACCGCTGCGGGTTTCCTTGAAGCCTTACGTTTCCTTGATTTTGGTGCTGGCTTGACTTCTGTTTCCTTTGGTGGCTCTTGAGTGGCTTCATTGTCGAGACGAGAGGCTTCATTGTTAAGACGAGCCATGGCAATACCTAAATCCACAGTCCTCTGAATCACTTCGCCAATTTGCTGGACAAATTTGGCTGTTCGCTCGGGCATTTGACCAGTGCTAAGAGGAATAGACATTCTAGAAGAAAATGAAAGACAGAGGAAGAAACGAGTGAAAGGTTATTGGATAATCAATACAGAATGGTAACGAATGAAAATTGTGATCATTTGTTTGTTACCTAAGGCAAACAAATGAGATGGTGACAAATCAAAGTAAATAGGTCAAAAATAATGTATCGCGAAGACATGCTCGCCTATAAGTGAACACTCATCCCAAGAATTCCCAGGTAAGCACAACTGGTCTCGCGTCTGATGAGATGTATACGAAGTGCTTGCCTAGACAGAAAACCCAGAATACAGGCATTCACCCTTCCAGTTTGCACGTGTTCACATTATTTAAAACCCAAAACCTTGACGAAGTTTTGAAAACTCACAGGGGTTCAAAACTATATAATAGAGAGTTCAAAACCTTACAATAGAGGGTTCAAAACCTAGTAATCAATCATCCTAGAACAGATGATTAGTTTTCAAAGCGGTTTTGAAATTTATGTTTTTGTTGTGGTCGTCGCCTAAGGATAGGTGACGGTATTGTTTTATGACTAAACGCAAGTAAACTCGCGTTAGGGTCCTAAGAAGGTTATAGACTAGGTCAAAGCATTACTAATTACTAATAACCTAATTCCCTATAACCATTGGCTCTGATACCATCTTTTCTGTCACACCCCGACCACGTAGAACATACAAAACGTGGCGGAAACATCGGGGAGTGTTGCAACAGAATTAATGTTTCACAACCATGGAAATTTAAGTTTCGTTTTATTGATTAAAAATGTTACCATGTCTTAATCAAACAAGGAAAATACAACATAATTAACTAGTCTTGCATCTTTTATTGTCACTAAAGCCCAAGTCTGTCTATGTGTATCTTGATCATCTTATGCAACAGCTCCTGAAAAACACATGTGAAAATAGGTACGTCAGCATAAAAATGCCTGTGAGATACATAGGTTTTGTGAAAATAAGATTCATGACTTATGTTTGAGAAAATGTTTAGTCATGAACCTTGTTATTTGCTTTGTCTTGTAAATCATTTGTAAAACGATAAGATCAGATGATAAGTATAAATAAATGTCAGGTTAAATGAATAACCCAGTAAAAATGTGTTTGTATAAGATAAGTTGTTTATAAATCAATGTCTTGTGAAAAGTATGTTATTTGTATAAAATGTTCTATGTCTCAAACTGAAATGATTCAAATAACGTTACAACATGTAATACCATACAAACACTTATATATAGGAAGTACCAGCGGCGTATCCACCATGTTTGTATCATATTACACATGCATCGTTACTTAATCACTTAATCAAACCAAACCAAACAATGTAAAATGTTCATGTCAAGATGTAAATCATGTCAAAATATCTATGTCAAATATCCATGTCAAATGTCTATGTCAAATATCCATGTCAAATGTCTATGTCAAATATCCATGTCAAATGTCTATGTCAAAATGTCATGTATGGCAAGTGAAAGGTCTCAACTAAACCATATGCACAAAAACAAAATATTGAAGTAAAACATGGTTTAAATCAAAGCTATGTTTTGTGTAAATGCATGATCAAATGTCAATCATGTTAAAATGTCTATGCCGAAATGTCTATGTCAAATGTCTATGTCAAAATGTCATGTATGGCAAGTGAAAGGTCTCAACTAAACCATATGCACAAAAACAAAGTATTGAAGTAAAACTTGGTTTAAATCAAAGCTATGTTTTGTGTAAATGCATGCAAATATTTAATATGAACATTTATGCGGTATTGTGAATATGCATACATCCAAGCCTTGTGACTGTGGTGATAAACCCTTTAAACAAATTAAAGGTCTATCTGTCTTTATAACATCGAATTCGGTCATTCCTTTCTGTCCCCTTTCCCTGGGATGTCCGGAACGGGAGTTGTCAATTCCTATGGTACCACTACCTACTAACGAACGGCGTAGCTAATGTTAATGAATGTATTGTCCCATGTAAACAAACCAAATGTCATACCAAAATGTAAACATGTGAAAACAATGCACTAAGTATGTAATCAAATGAACATACATAGCGTGAAATGTCATGTAAAACAATGTACTAAGTAGGCACACAATGGGCATACATAGCATGAAATGTCATGTAAAACAATGTACTAAGTAATGCACACAATGGGCACACCTAGCATAAAATGTAATGAAATCATGTACTATAATGTACTAACAAACATAACCGGTATATGATGTGAAAACAGGAAAGCATGAAAGTAACAAGTAGACACATGTGTTCCACCCCAAAACAGTTTGGAAAACAGTAAAAGAGGGGTCTATGTACTCACTTGAGATTGCTTAGTAGTCCTTGAGTAACAACCAAACAATGCTAGAGATCACGGATATTAAACGGCACCTAATATAGGTAACTATGTTAATAAACCGGACCTATATCGGAAGACTGGGTAGCATTAGGGTTTGTAAACCAAATGAGTGTAGGAACTCATGTGATATGGTTTGACAAGGCCTACATGCTAAATGAAACTTAACCTAAGTCTTATCGACCCATTACGACCCGTTTAGGAAGCTTATGCTACTTTAACGCGTCGTGCGCGTGAAACGCGTTCGGACCGCCTAACTAGTCCTATGACAAGTGTTATATGCCTAAATGTGTTACATAATCAGTTATGTGACAAAGGTTTAGGTTACATATGCTTAATTACCAATTATACATGAAAAGGGTATTCTGGTAATTTACCTAAGGCATATAAACTACCTATCATACAACTACTTAAACGATGTGACCATAGGGTATAACCTCAGAAGGTTATTCCCTACCTACTATGGTCACCTAATGTGTTTGGTCGGATCCTAATGATCGACCAAACTGGGTCGGGTTCGAAGGTATAGGCGATTTATTAGATCGCCTACCCTACGACCCTAGACAACGTGGTAATCAGTAGGCATAGTCCCAAGGGACTATGACCATCGTGATTACAATCACGTTGCGAAGTTCAACCGAACTTCGCATTGACCATTACTGGTCAACGCTGAAAGTCAAACAAAGTTTGACTTTCTGACTCGAAAAGCAGTAAAAATAAGGAAAAGAACGAAAGAATACTTACGAAGGGTCCCCGAATGCTAATTTCGATTCAAGAATCTCAGCTATGAAACAATGGTTTCAACTTAGAGTTTCTCAATCAAAATTCTAGTGATTATGAATGAAACATATGGTGGGTATTTATAGTATTCCATATAGAATATTCCTAGAATATTCCTAGAATATTCCAAGCATATTCCTAGAATATTCCAAGCATATTCCTAGTATATTCCAAGCATATACCTTAGCATATTCCAAGCATATACCTTAGCATATTCCAAGCATATGCCAAGCATATTCCTAGTATATGGCTAAGACGGGTATTTAACTGGGTACCGGGTATTTTATCTAGCGTTTAAATCCCGGTTTATGGCGTTCTAAATTATTTTTATTACTCTCTAAAAATAAACTCGCCAAGATATTACTGAAATAAATTTCAGTTGCCAGGACTGGCTGCGTTGTCTGCGTTTTGCAGTAGAAGCACTGTGTTGCGCAGAAACACACGGTACGCGCTTAAACTTTGAAAAATAACGTTTTTAGGCGTTTTAATTTATTTTTCAACACGGACCTGATTAAAATAAGATTTTAATCATAACAGAATATTTGTGGGATTTAAATATTATCCGGTCGGTCACCAACGTTCGTTTGGTCGTACGATCGCGATGTTCGGTTAATTACGACGGAATGCGCATAAGCGCGAAAAACGATCCAAATTGCGCGACGAATGGATTTTTCTTATGCCAAACACTAAAATAAAATATTTTGGTGCTTACATAAATTTTTGGATGTCCGGATGTATTCAGAACGTATGTTATGCGCGAAAATGCAAACTTGTGCACTTTTTGACACTTTTAGTCCCTGAATGACACAAAAGTTTATTTTAGCACACCGAACCCCTCAAAGCCTATTTCTAAGCTATGTAAAGGATATTTAAGGTGTGTTTAACTTATGGTCATGTTCCGGAATGTTCGTTACAGTTCAAATTGACATACTTTCGCAGTTTGTCATATTTAGTCCCTGTAAGCGAATTAACTTGTTTTTGCAATACCAAAGCCTGCAAAACTTATTTCTAAGTTATGTAAAGGTTATTTAAGGTATGTTAAGTATATGTCACTATTCCGGAGTGTTCGTTGCATTAAACTGGTTATATTTACGCATCAGTGCGCGTATAACCTTCCAGAAAGCGATATAGAGTTTGAAATCGAACAAGAATTGATATGTGTAAATGATACACATCTTTTTTTTACAAATCCCAAGTATGAAATACAATATTTCATTGGTTTGGCATTTGTTTGATGGCCGTGGAGGCACAGGTGTTACATTTGAAGGTATAGGTTTAAAGTAAAACACGTCATTCATCGATATAAATGTCAATGTTTGCAAACTTTAAGTCAAAACCATATTGTCTTATAAGGGAAACTTGAATAATGTTCCTAGTCAAACTAGGAGCATTCAAGACATTTTAAAACAATTTCCAAACCATTTAGAAGTTTCAAAACATAGTCTCCTTTCTTGTAATGTTTATTTCCTTTGAACCTTTTGCAATGAATTGCAAACATGAGTTCCACATCCGGTATCTAATACCCATGTTTTAGAAGAAATAACATTAAGGTCAATATGTTTCATAAAGATTGTACCTGAGGTTTGCCTAGCATCCCTCTTGTTTTTCAACTCTTTGAGATAGGTTGGACAATTTCTATTTAAATGCCCTATCTCACCACACTCAAAGCATGGATCGTTCATGGCAACCTTTGCCTTCTTTTGGTTTCAGTGGTTTCGCTTTAGTCTTCCTAATCATTTCCCTTTGAATTACCCGTTTCTATTTTCAACATTTGCTTTGGTGTCGGGGTGATGCCCTTTCTAGTTGCCTCCCTCATTGATCGTTAGAATGGATAAAACCCTTTTATCCATATTGAGCCTTTCTAGGTGATCAATGTGGCTTTTCATCTTAAAGACATAAGATGAGACTGATTGGTTTTCCTCCATTCGACATGCATGAAGCGCCCAAAGCGTTCTACCCTTGCATATTGTAGGAACATTTCCTTCAATTGGGTAATCATGTCGTATGCCCATGATGTTCAAAACCCTTTTGAATTTCAGGAATCATAATTCCTAACATGAGACAACTTGCATAGTATCCTCAATATACTTAATCCAATCGTTATAGGCATCCTTATCTTCCATAAGATGTTCATTGGGATTAGGATCGTTCAACACATAGGATATCTTTTCTTACTTGAGAACGATTCTTAAGTTTCGATATTAATCCATAAAGTGTTTTGATTGAAACGATCCTTTTTAAGGATTGTTTTTAGTGATAGGTTACGGACGGTTTGGGTAATATTGTTAGCGGCCATCTACAAAATTTAACAAGGTTCAATTTTAGTATTTTCGATATTATTATATTTTAATCATTAATAGCCTTTTGTGTCTCATAGACAATTAATAATTAAAATCTAGAATCCAACGTTACATTTAAATATTGGTTAGGTGACCTTCATCCCTCTATTTAAATTAACAAGGTAGTCAACGTTTGACAATTGCAACCCTTTGCAACTTCTAGCCATATGGGATCGTTTAAACATCTTTATGTTTAGTTGGCATGTTTAATCCCATCAACACCTTTGTTCCCCATGCTTCGGTGACCCTAAGTTCATGGTTTCCAAATCAAGTCGTCCAACTTACACACATGTGTGAGTTTATACACATAAGTGGTTAGGTGACCTTTATCCCACAAACATGGTAAACCCACCTCGAATATACAAGTTCCCTCAAATATGGTTAGGTGACCTTTATCCCACAAAAGAGTTCCCAAGTGATTCGAGTGTTGTATAAAAGGATGGTGTTTGACTTGTTTTTATAAAAGGGATTTTGAGTTTCCAAATTTCTAGTTTAGAAAACTTTATGTACCATATATTTGCATGCATTCAAATCCTTGGTACTTTAGTGAAAATAAATTTTCAAGGTTCTTTTTAATAAAACCCATTTTATTATAAAATCATTAATTTTTAATAACCTTTTATTAACCAATTTTAATAATCTTTTAAAGAACCAATTTTACGCTTGTTGTTGATTATTAGTTTGTTAAGCATGCATATCCAAATATCATCAAAACAATATAAATAATCAACCACACAAGCACAACACATATATCAATAGGTGCATAACCATAGCCAACTATTTTGACCACACTTGTTAGCCGAAACAAGTGTGCCAAAAGGTCCTTCCTAAAGGGTGAATATTGACACAAATAATGTTTCGTTGAACTCCCACTTGATCCCGCATCCGAATGCTTCAAGTCTCCATCTTGTGTTGTGATTTCTTCACATTCTTTGGGCTTCCAAATGTCTTTTATATTCAGGTCTAAACTCCTTTGGACTTCAAAAATGTGTTTTGGTTATCGGGCTAAAATCCCGTTAAGAACTATGAAGTCCTTTTGGCCCGAAATTTGCCAAAACCAAAATCGCATTTTTGTGTGCATCTTCTTTTACAAAAAATATCCTAATACATTTTCTAGTAAAAATAAAATGCACCTAATCTATTTACTTACATACCAAATGAAAATAAATAAATTACATATTTCACAAATGGAAGAACAAAGATAATTAATTATTACAACCCATTGAAATAATCAAATATAAATCACAAACACAAATATTCAACATATTCACACAAGGTCATGGCTAGGTTATGAACACCAAAATATATATATCCACATATATAAAATTCAATAAGCAAAAAATGGTTTCCTTTTTACAACCTACTTTTCGGTCAAGAATGAAAAAACCGAAAAAGTGGGTTTTTGTCCAAACAAACAAATCATCCAAATGACATAATTTTTCAAGATACTTTTATGCATGTATTAAAATAATCTTGAAAAACAAAAGGATAACCATATATAAAATTTCGGCCATAGGGTTTTAACCAAACCCGAAACCCGAAAATTTCATATCCTATGAAGCATGCATTCATATAAGCGCCTCTGATACCACTGTTGGGTTTTTCACATGTTTATCAAAGTAATTTTATCCGAATAAAATTAGAACGCAGCGGAAAATAATATTTAAAACATGTTACTTACAAGATATAAAACTCATTTTTTTATGTAAAACCTAATCTCGGATCCATATACGAACATGCATGCTATCAAAATAAAACACAACCATAGAGTGTTTAGAATACTACCTTCCATGGAGTAAATGATATGAAGATGATGATGCTTCTTGAACGGTTGCCTTCAAGTGTAGAAGACCTCAAGCTTGTATACCCCAAGCCTTCCAACAAACACCTTATGTTTAGCTAGGATTTATACACTTATAACTCACTAAAATTCTCTCATGAATCCAACTCTTGGAAACCTTCTTATGGCCGATTTTTGAGAGAGAACAAAGGTGATTTTACACTTGAAATAACTTGTAAAATCAAAACCCTTGAAGCCCTACCCTTGGCCCAAATTATGAGAGTGTTTCTTGGAGTTTAGCACTTGATTTGTTTCAACATAAGAGCCTCCTAAATCAGCCATAACATGACCGAAAATTGAGAGCTTCTCTTGTTCTTCTGTTTGCATTTTTCATACAAAATGTATATATGAAAGTATGAGAGAGGATGCCACCCATATAAGCCAATCATAACCTTCCTACACATGCAAAATGCATGTGCATGCATTGGACCAAAAGCCTTCCCCAATCAAGAGCCATGCAATTGCATGTAAACTAATTGGCTTAAAATGTCTAGGGAAGAATACCCAATCAAATGCCATCTAACATGTAAGATGTGCATGTAAGTTGATTGGCCATATTGTCTTGGGAAGGGAGGGGGGGCGGCCTAGCTTATTTTTATATAAAAAAAAATTCAATTCTTTTATAAAATTTAAGTCTTGTTTATTTTATACCTTTTATAAAATATAGCATCATATGTTCACAAGACTTTATACAACTTTTTATCATGCTATTTAACCCATTAAATAACAAGATAAAATATTCTCTCAAAATAAATTATCCATATAATTTATTAGTTTCTCAAGTGCAATTATTTAGAAAACCAATTTCTAAATATTCTAAGTGTTAATATTTATTTGTTTGATCATATCACAAATAAATAATATAAGTGTTTGTCTAGCTTGTATTTGGGTATGACTCGACTTTGATCATAACGTACTAGCCACATCAATTTAATATGTGTCTTGGGCATACAGAGTCCAACAAAACCATATCATATGAGTTCCAATACTCATTTGGTTTACGAAACCTCATACTATCCGATCCTCCGAGTTAGGTCAGTTTATTAACATAGTTACCTATATTAGGTGCCGTTTGATTCCGTGATCCCTCTAGCATTACTTAGTTGTTATTCAAAGACTTCTAAGCATCCTTAAGTGAGTACATAGTCCCCTCTTTTACTGTTTTTCAAACTGTTTTGGGGTGATACACATGTGCCTACTTGTTATTTTCGTGCTTTTCATGCTTTTATATCACATACTTGTTATCTTCATTAGTACACATATAGTACATGATTTCATTATGTTTTGCTATGTATGTTCACTTATCATGCTAGCACATTGATTTTAGTATATTACATTTTGTTGCATATGTTCATCCAACATATGGACACGTTGTTTTACATTTTGAACTGTTTGAACCGTTTGAAGCTATTTTATCTATGTGAATTATTTGGACTGTTGGAACCGTTTGAAACTGTTTGATTTATGTGAACCGTTTGAAATTGATAGATTGATGTGAACCGTTTGAAACTGTTTGAACCGTTGGGTTAAGGAAGTGATTAGGTAACGGGGCGGGGGTAATGTGCTAAAAGCATGGTGGATACGCCGCTGGTACTTCCTATATATAAGTGCTTTTAACACATTACATTTCGTTGCGTTATCTAGATCACTTGGGCAAAGGTTATCAAAACAAAGTTATATTACAAGGTTTTTTCTAACAATATAAAACATTCGAGTTTTATTTCAAAAACGATTTACATTTTGGGTTTACTTAAACAAATGTTTTGGAGTTAAGATTCATGGTATCGAGGTTTTATAAAACAAATCTGTTTTGACATTGTTATTTCAATCTACATTTCAAACATTTTACAAAACTTGGTTTTCTAATTATCAATTTACCAAAGTGTTCAAGTTATTTTCAAAATATAAACGAGCCATGAATCTGACACTCACAGAAAACCTATGTACTCGCCAGCATTTTTATGCTGACGTATTTTCACATGTGTTTCAGGTACCATAGTTGGTGATGTTTGATGATGATATTGATGCATGCTCACATAGGAACGGACGAGGCCTTAGTGACTTAATAACAATGAAAGTCTATTTGTTCATGTTTTGTTTCTAATTTCAATGTAATGTTTCACAAAGCATGGAAATTGAAGTTTTGTTTTATTGAATTAAAAGAGGTTACATTGTCTTAAAAACAAAGAAACATAGCATAATTAACTAGTCTTGCATCTTTTATTGTCACTAAGGCCCAAGTCCGCCTAAGTGTATCTTGATCAACCCTATGCACCACCTCCTGAAAACACATGTGAAAATAGGTATGTCAGCATAAAAATGCCTGTGAGATACATAGGTTTTATTGATGAAGGATTCATGACTTGTAGGTTAAAAGAATGTTTAACAAAAAGTAGTCATGAACCTTATAAAAATGTTTTCTTTTATGAATCATACGCAAATCGATAAGAAATCAGATGATATAAAAGAATAATGCATGGTTAAATAAATAACCAAGTAAAAATGAATTTGTATGAAATATGTCGTTTGTAAAACAATGTCTTGTGAAAATATGTTATTTGTATAAAATGTAACATGTCTTGTTGAAATGATTTAGATAACGTTACGATATGTAATATCATAAAAGCACTTATATATAGGAAGTACCAGCGGCGTATCCACCATGCTTTTATCATATTACACATGCCTCGTTATTTAAATCACTTACCAAATAAACCACCAAAATGTCTTGTTTAAACCAAAGTCAAAATGTTTATGTGTAAACAATGTCAAATGTAAATCATGTCTTGTATAATCAAATGTTATGTATGGCAAATAAAAAGTATCTACTCAAACCATATGTAAAATGTACAAAAAAAATTATTTGAATAAGTCATAGTTTAAGTCAAAAGTTATGTTTTGTAAAATCAATGCTTTACTGATAAGAACATTTATGTGGTAATGTTTATCGCATACATTCAATGTGACACCCGGCTTTTCAGGCCGTACCGTACAATTGTAATATGTGTTGTGAATAGGTAACAGGGTTGTATATGACTGGTTATGATGTTTATATGTGGGATTTAATGAGATGGTAAATTTAAACTTTGGTAAAAATTATGTTGGCAACGTTAAGATAAACGCTTATTGCGTAACGGTTAAAATGCGAAACGAATGTCGGTGACCACCCGATCAGTGTTAAAATCCTAAAAATAGTCTGTTATGATTAGAATAATAATTTTAATCATATTCGTGAGGAAAAATAAATTAAAACTCTAAGAAACTATATTTTTCGATTTTAAGCGCGTACCGTGCGATGTAGTGCGTATACCGACAAAATACCGTCAACACAGCCTGTCAAGGCAACTGATAATCATTTTAGTAATAATTTTATGATTTTATTACTTTATAATGATAAAAATAAACAAAAACGCATAAATCCCTATTTTTGCGATTTTAAGCGCGTACCGCGTAGCACAGCGCGCATACTGCCAAATACCGGCATCGTAGCCAGTTCAGGCAAACAAAATATCGTTCAATAATATTTTGGTGAGTTTATTTTTATAGAGTGTTAAAAATAATTTAAAACGCACTAAAACGGGATTAAAACGCTAGATAAAATACCCGGTATCTAGTAAAATACCAGTTTTTGGCCAAAAAATTAGATATAAATGTATATGTATACATATGGAGGCGTGTATGGATGTGAGAGAAGGAGTTATGTGGCAGCCATGCAACCTTCTCTCTCTCCTCTCTCTTTCATCTATTAGATAAAAAAAGAGGTGGAATCATGGTCATGTTCTATAATCTTCTCAAACATTATCAAAACCAAGAAAGATGTCTCAAACAATAATCACTCTCTCTCTCTCTTCACAATTCAGCCGGATACCCCCCTTACCACCTCCATATTTTCAAAATTTTTGATGTTCTTGCAAGAACTAAATTAAATCCAAGGTGTTTCCAAGTTATTTTGAAGATCCAAAGGTGTTTTCAAGGTGAAACAAGCTCCATAACGTCAAAATCTTGTCAAAAACCCACTTGAATCTTGAAGGTATAAAATTCATTTAAAAAAAAACATATTCTTGATTCTTGGTGTTGTTCTTGATGTTAGAAGTTTCTATTAAATCTTGGAATATTTCACAAACTTGAATTCTTAAAACAAATGGGTTTTCAAAGAAAATAAAAATGAATGTATGTGTATATGTATGTATAGCCGTGAGTGTGTGTATACATGTGTATTTGAGTTGAGTTTTGATTTTGGTTAATTATTGTTTGATTTGATTCTCGAGAATGAAATGCATGCATGATCAAAAGGTGATTTATGAAAGTTCATATGATTAAAAGATGAACATGATAAAGTGAAGTTTTGAAATCATAAGTGTGTATGTATATGAGTCGTGTATGTATCTATAGGTATGCATGCATGTGAAATTTTGATGATTAAAGTCTTAAATGTGTAAGGATATAAGCATATGTCTTGCTTTTATGAATAAATGAGTAGATGATGATGATGTGAAGTATGGAATGTTTGAATATTTGAACATGATTTAAATTTATGATTATATATATATATTTTAGTTCATATAAAATGATGATGATGATGTAATATGGATGCATTAGATTCATTTACTTGAACATGCATGATGATTTGTGATCATGAAATGGTGATTTAGATATGATTTGATAAAAATAATTTTTGATCAGATTCTAAACACTAAAATAAGATTATTTTGAAGTGTTTAATGATATATAACTTTGTCATAATGTTTACTAGCCTTGCATTTTGTACTTGGTGCATTAGAAGTTGTAAAATACGTGAAATCGCATGATTTATGTGACTTACACAAAAACTGCACTAATCTGATTATGATCACTAGTTTAATCAATAAATAATATGTATTGTGTTGAAATAACAAGTCATTTTGAGTTGGGATGGTTGTAGTAACGTTTAACGCAAAACTATGCGGTAAAACGGTCAAAAATCGGCTTTTCAAATGATTTTTATAAAACTGATTTAGATCAGTAAGTAAACTGATATTTTAGTTTAAAAATAAGTATTTTAACTAATTTTAAGTTTACTTGGTGTTTGGTTAGTCATACGTGACTTCCGACGCCCGAAAACGTTACCGAATCGCTAAAATATGCATTTTTCCTAAGTACACTAGTATGGATAAAATTTTGGGTAAACCTTATGTGTTAAAATGTGTTATGTGATTTAAACATGAGAATGTGAAAATATGTTAAGTTTTAACATGATTTTAAAGATTGGATTATGCATGTATATATTTGTACGTTTTGTGCGGTGGAAACGGTAAAAATTGCGTTAAATGTGTAACTTATTTGTCGAGCATGAAATTTGATACATACGAGATGTTTTATGTATATTTACTTTAAAAATGACAAAATAGATAAGTTAACAAGATTGCGCGTGTGTTGATGATAAATTATATGAACGTTTATGTATATATTACAACGCGCAAATCGTAGATATATTGCGTATAAACGGGAGAGTTAACGGATTTACACAATAATGGTCACCAATAAAATCCTTCAAGCCTCAAAATCATAAAAATATATATATATGGACTCATATATATATTAACGTGCCAACATAATAAAAAATAACAACGTTTCGAGAAAATCTCAAAGTTATGTGATAATTCTAAGAAACAGAGATACTTAGGATTTTTGTGTTATGAATATTGATTTAAAATTGTTCCTATATATATATATAATAGGACATGTAGAAATCAATCTTTGGGATTGCGCTATTTAAAATAAGCACCTAAAGGTGAGTGTCACTAAACCCCTCTTTTTACTGCTTTATATATATTTTCTGGGTAGAACACCTAAATAAAAAGGTTTAATAATGTTTTTGAAATAAAACATACCTTTTAATATAAACTATATATTTTCGATGAAATTATATGAAATTTGATAAATCATACGTTTCGAAGTAAAAACGTTTTTGATGAATAAATGTTGGACATTGGGATGATACGGTATTTCCTAGGCAAAACATGACCGTATAGTTGGGACGGATGCTGGCCTGGGTCTCGAATAATGGAGATTCAGAGGATTCGTACAATTACGTGTATTAAATTGTCATATTTGTAGGATATATATATTGTACGTGAGGCAGACATCATATTTTCCTTCAAGAGGACCCTGCGCCCATGATGTCGTTTAATCATTTAAGTATTGCACGCGAGGAATTGTTGGTAGATCTATGGGGTTGACAACCCCGTCGTGATCGGTCGCCCCATGTCAAGTCAAACGATGAATTGATATTCTGTTTATTTTCTAGCTTTTATTATCCCTGCATGGTTAATATATAGTTCGTATCGTCTAGCTAACATACGAGTCTGAAAATTGATGCAATACTTTAATATACAAAACCTGGGCAATATTACTGTTATCGGATTGATGAACCGACGGATGGCCCATGGATTTTATTAAGGAAGTAAAATGAACTTTCTAAAATTATATGGATGTTTTCAAATAAACACCTAATCAGAAAGTTTTCCTTGGAATAATATTGTTCGTATGTGAATATGTGAACTCACCTTCCTTTGTGTTGACACTTGATTTTAACGTGTTCTACAGGTACTTGAGTTCGGCTTCGGGAATTATGGCGTATCGTGTGTTTGTTGATGCATGTTTTGTCACTTAAAATGTTGGACTGACTTTTAAACTTTCTGGGACAGATGTAATAAGATCCGTGAGGATCAAAGACAACTTTATCTTGTCATGGTCATGTCATGTTTTGGGACGTTAAGTTTAAAATCTATATTTTAAATAACTAATATTGTCCAACACTATAATGCATCAAACATCAAGATAGAAATAGGTACCAGCTTCCGTCACCACTACATTTTATATTCCGCTGCGACGTTTTTGGGGTGTGACAGAAGTTGGTATCAGAGCCAATGGTTGTTAGCGAACTAGATGTTTTCGGAGGAAAACACTAGACTTCAACCGAAGAATTTTGAGATCTAAAGTCCAAAATTCTCGAAGCCAAGATTTTTTTTTTAATAAACATGGAAAATTGTATCATGTATGAAAACCCTTATGTGTTTACATGCATACGTGATTTTCTGTTTATTTGGGCCTTATGTGTTACTATTCATATTGATCACACACCTACTTTGTACGGTTACGATATGTCACATCTCGGTCTATAGAGCCATTAGTCATCCTACTCACTGATAATGTCGAGCCTACACTTGAGATTCTTTCACGCGTCGTTACAGAATCGTTTGTTCTGCTATTCGAGTCACGTGTTTTGCTACACCTCTTTTAGTCTACACTCGTCGTAGGAAGAGGACTCGATCCATTAGAGAGATCGCATCGACTTCGAGAGTTGAGACATCGTCCACTTTGAAGAGGCAGAAAGGGGTTTGGGTCAATTGCTCTCACTGTGATCATCAGTTCGCCACGTTACGCGGAGGCATGGAGACGATGAAGGACTCAGAGGGACAGATGGACTGTTATGATAAGCTAGAAGAGCTTGTTAGGAAGATGTTGGACTTCCAGGGATTGAAGCGTTAGTTGCTGGTTGTTTCTGTTGTTTGTTTTGTATGTCTCATTTGATGAACCCTATTTATGGCTTGCATGCCAAATTTTCAGATACTTAGGAGGAAATTTCATATAGACTTGTTGTGGGTGTTGATGTAGGCACGCCGAATTTTGATTAGTCTTAGTACTAAAAACAAGCTTTGTAAATTTCTGGTATAAATATCGAATGGGTTCCTTTTGGTAAAAAAATTGTTCTCATTAATGTGTGGATGTTATACATGCGCAATGTTTGGTCCACTAACATTTAATGATTGAATTTTTATTATCGTCTTATGTTGATATTATGTTGTAATAATAGAAACGACGAAATGCCGCCAAAAGCGAGATAGGGTTCTGGACTACCTATTACCCCGGAAGAGTTGGAACAACTCATAGCCCAACACGTTAATACTGCCATGGAACAGCGCGATGCTAACCAAAATAATGGCCAGGAACGTGAACCTCATGGGCATGGTTTTGGTGGGACACAGATCGGAAACCCTTCAGGTGATATAATGATCAGAAAGTTATAGTAGTTCCTGTGTTATGATATAATCGGAGCGTATTTCTGATTTTCATTGACCTTGTGAACAGTACCTAGATGTACACATAAAATAATCCAGGGTTGTAACCCAAGATCATTTACTGATACCCTATGTATTGACATGGCAATGGTATGCGTGATGTCGGGCCGTCACAGCGGGTCGACCATTCAAATAATTCTGCATTCCGAGCCTAGATCTGGGGATTCGCGAAAGCGAAAGTCTGAGAGTTTGAGGAAGGCGCATGTAGCCAGTTCTATCCGTTCTAGAAAGGATGATGCCAGGGATGGCCGGAGTAGTTTTGAGAAGAAGACTCATAAGGATAAGTGGAGAAAGAGCGCCAGATGTGGTCGGACTAGACTTATGACTCGCGAGTGCTATGCTAAGAGTACATCAGAAGGAGATACACTCGAGGGATGCTACCTGTGTGGTGAGAGAGGACACTACAAAAAAAAGATTGCCCGAAACCGAAAGGACATTTCGAGAGAGATTGTCTGAAAATGAAGGGTCAGAATGGCAGGAGTAGAGCGTTCGAGCTAAATGGGAAGGCACGAGACGATCTTGCTGTTGTTACTGGTATGTTTCAAATAAAAAACCAATCTATGTTAATACTTTTAATACCAAAGCTGACTTGAGTTTTGTTCGAAAAACTCTGAACCATTTTTGTGTTCACCAACAAGTAAGCTGAGTATAAAGTGCCCGATAGAACTAGCAATTGGTAAGTTGATAGAAACTAGTAAGGTCGTTTGCAGTTATAGTATTTAGTTAGGTGATCGTAGTTCTAGTGTTGATATATTTCCAGTGGAGCTGGGGAGCTTTGATGTAGATGCGAGGATGGATTAATTATCCAAGAACGAAGCAGGGATTATTGCTCGAAGAAGCAAGCTAGGATACGTCGTTCTGATGATGGAAAGGTGGTACTTGTTCACGAAGACCGACCGAGTCGAGTGTCGAGTGTTGAGGGTTGAGAGTCGACAGTGTTATAAGGATGCTCAAGTTGTTGTGAAAAGGCTGTCCTGCGTTCTTTGTTAATGTGGTGGATACGAAAGCCAAATGTAGGACTACCGGAGAGATTCCTATTGTTCACAATTATCCAGAAGTTTTCCTAAAAAGACTTACCTGGATTTCCCCTGCGAGACAGATCGAATTTTGGATCGATCTAGCACCCGGTGGTGCACCCGTTTGCAAAATCACCTTATATATTAAGCACCGTTAGAAATGAAGGAAATGTCAAATCAACTTCAAGAGCTATTGGACAAGGGTTTTATTCGATCAAGCTCTTCGCTTTGAGGCGCATCTGTTTTGTGAGAAGGAATGATGGATCCTTCAAGATGTGTATTGATTTCAGAGAGCTGAATAAGTTGACTATAAAGAATCGGTACCCTTTACCGAGAATTGACGATTTGTTCAATCAAGCTACCGGGATCCAGCTGCTACACGAAGATCGATCTACGATTAGGATATCATCAGTTGAAGGTTGCTGACGAAGATATTCCGAAGACTGCTTTTCAAACACGATATGGCCATTACGAGTTATTAGTCATGCCTTTTGACTAAATTAATGCTCCATTTATATTCATGGATCTCGTGAACAGGGTACGGAAACCCTAATCGGATGAATTCGTGATAATATTCATCGATGACATACTTGCCTATGTGCAAACCAAGGAGAATCATTAGTAACGTTTGAAGTTAACTATGGAGTTGGTGAATGATGAGGAGCGCCAAAGACCCCGTCGGGAGTATGATGATCCATATGACTAGCTAGGTGCTACCGGAGATTTATTAAGAATTTCTCTAAATTAGTGCAGCCTTCGACACTAATAACCCCAAAAGGAAAAGGGAAATTGATTGGACAACAAGATAGTGGGAAGCTTTTTGGACCGTTGAAAGAAAAGTTGGGAGCGTGTATGATGGAATCAGTAGGAAGTTAAGATACTCACATGCCATTGGCAGAGTTATCTTACAATATTAATTAACACGCTAGTATTCAGGTTGCTCCGTTTGAAGCCTTGCATGGATGGAAGTGTTGATCACCGTTTTGTTAAGCTAACATGACAAAGGACAATTAACCAGACCTTAGTTTATCTAGGAAACTGGCAACAGGATTTTCCTGGATCAAGGGAAGGTTAAAAGTCGCCAATTGATCAACAGAAGGATTACATGGACAATTGAAGGAACTATTGCGATTCCAGATTAAAGATTTGGTTCTATTAAAGGAGTTATCTTGCAGAGATGCTATTAGGATTAGCAGAGAAAAGAAGAGCTGAGCCACAATGATTAGGTCCTTTCAAGAGCCCCTCTTGAGTTGGATCAGTCGCTTATAGGCTCAAGCTACCATAAGGATGGAGTAGTGTACATGATGTATTGTTTGGATTCAGTTGAGAAAGTGTATAATGGATAATACACTGATTTTGTTCTTTATAGAGATTTGTTTGGAAGATAAACGGAAGTTTATCGAAGCACAGTAGAAGCAGTATGTATAGCTAGAAGAGTTATGCTAATAATCGGACAGGCGATTACAGCATTCTAGTCGTGTATGCGATTTATTGATTTGGCGATTTGTGGATATCTGAAATGAATGCAGGAAGGAAGGAAGACGAGTTTATAAGATTTAATTCTTTCGAGAGCCCATCTCGAGTTGGATCAATCAGGTGTAAACTTAGACTATCTTAGGTACGGGGTAATGTATATGTAAATGTACGTATGTAGAACCCAAATTGGTGGAATTTTGACTTAATCTTCTTGATTAAGTGCTTGTAAATGTTGAACCTTGGAAACGGTGGAGAGCGTTGAGATGTGAGATTAGGAATTGAGAGTGTATGTAATATAGGTCTACAAAGATTCTTTGTAAGAATCAAAGTTTCCCGCAGAAACTATAAGACTATATTCATTAAACCTGTTTTCACTGTTTTCATCTATAGCGAAAACAAAACCTGTAGAGTAAAATTTCGGAGACGAAATTTCCTAAACAGGGGGAGACTGTGACACCCGGCTTTTCAGGCCGTACCGTATAATTGTAATATGTGTTGTGAATAGGTAATAGGGCTGTATTTGATTGGTTATGATGTTTATATGTGGGATTTAATGAGTTGGTAAATTTAAACTTTGGTAAAAATTATGTTGGCAACGATAAGATAAACGCTTATTGTGTAACGGTTAAAATGCGAAACGAACGTTGGTGACCACCCGATCAGTGTTAAAATCCTAAGAATAGCCTGTTATGATTAGAATAATAATTTTAATCATATTCGTGAGGAAAAAAAATTAAAACGCTAAGAAACTATATTTTTCGAGTTTAAGCGCGTACCGCGCGATGTAGCGCGTATACTGACAAAATACTGTCAACACAACCTGTCAAGGCAACTGATAATCATTTTAATAATAATTTAGAATGATAAAAATAAATAAAAATGCATAAATCCCTATTTTTGCGATTTTAAGCGCGTACCGCGCAGCACAGCGCGCAGACTGCCAAATACCGGCAGCGTAGCCAGTCCAGGCAAACAAAATATCATTCAATAATATTTTGGTGAGTTTATTTTTAAAAAGTGTTAAAAATAATTTAAAACGCACTAAAACAGGATTAAAACGCTAGATAAAATACCCGGTATCCAGTAAAATACCAGTTTTTGGCCAAAAATTAGACATAAATGTATAGGTATACATATGGAGGCGTGTATGGATGTGAGAGAAGGAGTTATGTGGCAGCCATGCAATGTTCTCTCTCTCCTCTCTCTTTCATCTATTGGATAAAAAATAGGTGGAATCATGGCCATGTTCTATAATCTTCTCAAACATTATCAAAACCAAGAAAGATGTCTCAAACAATAATCACTCTCTCTCTCTCTTCACAATTCAGCCGAATACCCCCCTTACCACCTCTATATTTTCGAATTTTTGATGTTCTTGCAAGAACTAAATTAAATTCAAGGTGTTTCCAAGTTATTTTGAAGATCCAAATGTGTTTTCAAGGTGAAACAAGCTCCATAACGTCAAAATCTTGTCAAAAACCCACTTGAATCTTGAAGGTATAAAATTTATTTTAAAAAAACATATTCTTGATTCTTGGTGTTGTTCTTGATGTTGGAAGTTTCTCTTAAATCTTGGAATATTTCACAAACTTGAATTCTTAAAACAAATGGGTTTTCAAAGAAAATAAAAATGAATCTATGTGTATATGTATGTATAGCCGTGAGTGTGTGCATACATGTGCATTTGAGTTGAGTTTTGATTTTGGTTAATTCTTGTTTGATTTGATTCTCGAGAATGAAATGCATGCATGATCAAAAGGTGATTTATGAAAGTTCATATGATTAAAAGATGAACATGATAAAGTGAAGTTTTGAAATCATAAGTGTGTATGTATATGAGTCGTGTATGTATGTATAGGTATGCATGCATGTGAAATTTTGATGATTAAAGTCTTAAATGTGTAAGGATATAAGCATATGTCTTGCTTTTATGAATAAATGAGTAGATGATAATGATGTGAAGTATGGAATGTTTGAATATTTGAACATGATTTAAATTTATGATTAGATATATATTTTAGTTCATATAAAATGATGATGATGTTATATGGATGCATTAGATGCATTTACTTGAACATGCATGATGATTTGTGATCATGAAATGATGATTTAGATATGATTTGATAAAAATAATTTTTGATCAGATTCTAAACACTAAAATAAGATTATTTTGAAGTGTTTAATGATATATAACTTTGTCATAATGTTTACTAGCCTTACATGTTGTACTTGGTGCATTAGAAGTTGTAAAATACGTGAAATCACATGATTTATGTGACTTACACAAAAACTGCACTAATCTGATTATGATCACTATTTTAATCAGTAAATAACATGTATTGTGTTGAAATATCAAGTCATTTTGAGTTGGGATGGTTGTAGTAACGTTTAACGCAAAACTATGCGGTAAAACGGTCAAAAATCGGCTTTTCAAACGATTTTTATAAAACTAATTTAGATCAGTAAGTAAACTGATAATTAGTTTAATAATAATTATTTTATCTAATTTTAAGTTTACTTGGTGTTTGGTTAGTCATACATGACTTCCGACGCCCGAAAACGTTACCGAATCGCTAACATATGCATTTTTCCTAAGTATACTAGTATGGGTAAAATTTTGGGTAAACCTTATGTGTTAAAATGTGTTATTTGATTTAAACATGAGAATGTGAAAATATATTAAGTTTTAACAAGATTTTAAAGATTGGATTATGCATGTATATATTTGTACGTTTTGTGCGGTAAAAACAGTAAAAATTGCGTTAAATGTGTAACTTATTTGTCGAGCATGAAATTTGATACATATGAGATGTTTTATGTATATTTGCTTTAAAAATGACAAAATAGATAAGTTAACAAGATTGCGTGTGTGTTGATGATAAATTATATGAACGTTTATGTATATATTACAACTCGCAAATCGTAGATATATTGCGCATAAACGGGAGAGTTAACGGATTTACACAATAATGGTCACCAATAAAATCGTTCAAGTCGCAAAATCATAAATATATATATATATATATATATATATATATATATATATATATATATATATATATATATATATTAACGTGCCAACTTATTCAAAAATGACAACTTTTCGAGAAAATCTCAAAGTTATGTGATAATTCTAAGAAATGGAGAAACTTAGGATTTTTGTGTTATGAATATTGATTTAAAATTGTTCCTATATATATATAATAGGATGTGTAGAAATCAATCTCTAGGATTGCGCTATTTAAAATACGCACCCAAAGGTGAGTATCACTAAACCCCTCTTTTTACTGCTTTGTATATATTTTGGGGGTCGAACACGTAAATAAAAATGTTTAATAATGTTTTTGAAATAAAACATACCTTTTAATATAAAATATATATTTTCGATGAAAATATATGAAATTTGATAAATCATATGTTTCGAAGTAAAAACGTTTTTGATGAATAAATGTTGGACATTAGGATGATACGGTATTTCCTAGGCAAAACATGACCGTATAGTTGGGACGGATGCCGGCCTGGGTTTCGAATAATGGAGATTCAGGGGATTCGTACAATTACGTGTATTAAATTGTCATATTAGTAGGATATATATATTGTAGGTGAGGCAGACATCATATTGTCCTTCAAGAGGACCCTGCGCCCATGATGTCGTTTAATCATTTAAGTATTGCACGCGAGGAATTGTTGGTAGATCTATCGGGTTGACAACCCCGTCGTGACCGGTCGCCCCGTGTCAAGTCAAACGACGAATTGATATTCTGTTTATTGTCTAGCTTTGATTATCCCTGCATGGTTAATATATAGTTTGTATCGTCTAGCTAACATACGAGTCTGAAAATTGACGCAATAATTTAATATACAAAACATGGGCAATATTACTGTTGTCGGATTGATGAACCGACGGATGGCCCATGGATTTTATTAAGGAAGTAAAATGAACTTTCTAAAATTATATAGATGTTTTCAAATAAACACCTAATCAAAAAGTTTTCCTTGGAATAATATTGTTCGTATGTGAATATGTTAACTCACCTTCCTTTGTGTTGACACTTGATTTTAACGTGTTCTACCGGTACTTGAGTTCAGCTTCGGGAATTATGGCGTATCTTGTGTTTGTTGATGCATGTTTTGTCACTTAAAATGTTGGACTGACTTTTAAACTTTCTGGGACAAATGTAATAAGATCCGTGAGGATCAAAGACAACTTTATCTTGTCATGGTCATGTCATATTTTGGGACGTTAAGTTTAAAATATATATTTTAAATAAGTAATATTGTCCAACACTATAATGCATCAAACATCAAGATAGAAATGGGCACCAGCTTCCGTCACCACTACGTTTTAGGGATGGGAGTTGTCAATTCCTATGGTACCACTACATACTACCGAGCGGCGTGATCAGTGTTAATGAATGTATTTTTGACCCGTTAAACAAACCAAATGTCATACCAAATGTAAGCATGTTATATGAAAGCAATGTACTAAGTATGCTAAATGAACATACATGGCAAAAATGTGATGTAAATCTGTCACACCCCGACTCGCAGCGGAAGCGCATGCGGGGGGCAACAGACTCATGGAACAGACACATTGTTCACAAAGATGTTATATTATACATTACAACGTGTTTCGTTTACATTATTTATTAACACAACGACACGTAAGTGACAACTCGGTTTCCCACAAATAATCTTGTGCTAGTAGTTATGCATCTATTGACGTACTATCAATTCTCATAACTTGAAACTCCTACAAGTCTATTCCTCCTTTGCTTTGCCTGAAAAACATGTTACAATTTGGAAAAAATCAGCTAAACATAGCTTAGTGAGTTTCACTGTTTTAGTTTGTATTAAACAGATGTAATTATAGTTCAAGTTGGCACATCTGATAGCATGTATATATATATTCTGAGCCCACAAGTGAAGCCTTGACTGTTACCTCAACCCCGTGGTCAACCACCATGGCACTGCCCCTGTGTAGCTATGGATAGTACCCCATAGCCTATGCTCAAACATGTACAATTGCGTATGTATCTCATGGCGTTCCTGGCCATCGCAATTGGGTTTTTCGGACCAATAGTACTATTTACACATTCAACGGCCTACGGTTAATCACTTGGGGCTGTGGGGACTTTTCATGTACTAGTGTTAACTCAGATAATTCACATCATATCAGGTATATGTGTGCATGTATAAACGTATGTAACATGCATTTCACCCCATGTAAAACAGGAAAACAGTTTGAAAACGGGGAAGTAAAACTCACAGTGTTTGCAGTAGTGTCACACAGGATGTAAACAAGCAACTGGGTCAACTTCTAGAATCACATATGCAAATATGGACTTACGTCAGTATCTAAGTCGGTAACTGGTATAACTTGGATTCGGTCAGCAGTTTTCACTCCAGATTGAGCCTATACAATACTGGTATGGTGATGGAGGTCAGGGTAGTATTAGTTTTCAGTTTGGCTTTCGGGCCCCGGTTCGCGTGCCAGCCAATGTCAGTAGTTTAACGTGTTTGGATAATGGTACGGGAATACCAATAATGCCAACACTTTGTTATTTAAGAATGATTAACTTTTCATTAAGGGAGTTTGGGTGTTTGGGGAGTCCAGGTTGCCCAATTTTGAGTTTCCGTTTCTACCGTCGGGGATTTCCCGAACTGGTATTGGACACACCCCAAGTGTCCAATCCGCCCTGGAATCTCTCGGAATACTCCCTGTGTTTTAATTATAGTATTTTTCGGGTTGGGTCAGTTCCCAGTTCCGGCCAGTTCGTTATACGGTAAACTGCCGAAATTGATTTAAAATAATCCATTTTTAATCCCAAAAATATCCATTTAACTTAGAATATGAATAAAAATCTGTAACATTTTATATAACTTAGTAAAAATCAGTAGATTATGGGAAAAATTCCTGGGGATTTATTTTGGTCTTTTACTTATCTAAATAAATTATTTATATAATCATATTTAACGACATAATTAACATTAATTATACTCATTGCTCAAAAAATCCCAAAAAGATTCCTGGACATCCCTTATAGTTCCAGAAACCTTTCCAAAAATTTTAAGATTTTTCCGATTTCGTTTCGGTGCGTTCCCGGCTACCGAAAATTCGCGAAAATGCGGATTTTTAACCCAAACCAAAACTCAACCAATGGACTCCGAATTTTCCCAGAACATTCCTCATATGTTCCTTAGTGTCTCTGTAAAATTTGTTGATTTATTGAATCCGTTTGGTATTTTGTTCAGAATTATTTTTGTAAAACAGTAAAAAATTCACCAAAAATTGTAGAAAATTCCAAAAATTCTAAAATTTTACGTGGACCTTCCTGAAACTATCCTTCATCACCGAACTAAATTTCAGCTCAATAAAAGTATCACGGACTAAGTTATGATCTAAACAATATTCTGCCTATGCTAGTTTCGAGTTTCGAACAATATACCTCGCGATTTCTCCGAGTCCGAGTGTTTTTCTTGAGTCCAGAAGTATGTATGGACTATATTAAGTACCTACACATCAAGTAAAATCCAAATATGCTAGAACTTAGATCAATCAAGCTTGATTCATTGTTTTTCGGTTAATCGAATAGTTACGCGATTTTTGTCGAATAAGTGTTGATTAGGGTATCATAACCCAAAGATTTGTAACCATGGCTGCCATATAACACCAGGGAATTTTCATGGTGTTCTTATTCAGCCCATAAACTTGTTTAAAACTCAAAATTTCATGGATTAAAACAAGTTTTCATGGCCTATACTATGTTTAATCAAGAAACTAGACTTAAAACCATTAAAAATATGGTTGATACCTTTGATTTGTGAATTGTTCTTGATAATTCAGCTGAGTTTTAATAGAAAGAAGTAGGGAATTTGAGAGAAGATGCAGAATTTTGTAGATAATGGTGTGGGAATTAAAAGGAACAAAAGAAAAAAAAAACATATATAACTAGGGGGTGTTTGGCGGTTTGGGGTGGGCCACCCTAGGCCACCTCATGCATCAAAAATTGAGTTAAAAGATAATGGTTATCCTTCGGTGAGTGTTTAGGTTCGTTTACGGGTCCCGGGCGCGTTCTCGATTTGCGTGACGGACTCCGTTTTGCGCGTAATTAGTGTCAAAAGACTCGGTTTTAAAAGTCATGAATAACCGTCTTGAAATCCAAACCCGGTTACGTTTTAATCAAAAAAGACTCGTATTAGGATGGTTTAAGTGTTTTTAAGCTTGATCGATCGTTCCTTGCACGTTTGATTACCCTATGTTATTCCTGAAACGAGAGTGTTTCCCTAACCGGGAAGCTGCTTCGTTTTGCGTGCCCAATCTCAGATTGGCTTCAAACCTTATGTCACAGTCTATGGTACAAAATTTAGTTGTTCCTGGAACTCGAAATCTTAAATAATACTACTGATAGCCTAATAATCACTGTCAAAGGTTTAGTGCGCTGTTAAACGGAAAACTCCGGTTTAACACGTGTTTAAAGTCTAAGGACACCAACTTCACACTGTTGGTCCTTATTAGTGTCCTGTCAGTCATAACGTGTTCTCGGATTCCTCCGAGACATAACAGATATCATTTAATCAAGCATATAAGTCACACATGTTTTTAGGGTTTTCGCACAATTAAAGTGTTAAGTAGGTGATGCGTGCGAAGTGTTACTTATTTTAGGTGTATATTTTAAGCCCTTTTTAACACTTATTTTAGCCAAGTTTTAAATTTATAAAACACGATATTTCACTAACACTAAACACACATATGGGCAAGTGCACCCATCGTTGAGTGTAGTATAGCGTTGGTAAGATACCGAGGTCGTCCAAGGACACAAGAGCTTTTAGTACCGGTTTATCCTCAACGTCTAACCAAAATAAAAGTTTAGAAAAATGTTTTAAACTAAGAAAAATAAAACTAACTAAAATGCTGAAAATAAAAATAAAAGAAAAAACAGATAGACAAGATGAATCACTTGGTTCCGACTCGTATCTAGTATAACCTTTGATTATTTCCGCACTTTTGCACATAATTAAGAGATTATCTTAGTTATTGTAGTAGGCCCCTCTTTTGAAGGCGACGTTACCCTCACCCCAGTAGTTTGAGTCAGCAGGGATACAATCCTAAAAGGGTGGATTATTGGAAGATAATGAATTAAGTTATTAATGCAGTATTGTGGTAGGCCCCGCTTTTGGCGGTGACGTTACCCTCGGCTAAGTAGTCTGAGTCAGCAGGGATACAGTCCTAAATAGCCGGGTTATAGTATTAATAGTAGTTAACTTATGAGGGGATCAAAGAGTTTGGACCCCCGCCATCCAATACCGTGAAGTATTGAAGGAGGTCCTACTAAATTTGACCCAGGTCCATTGCAGGACCTCTAAACACTGAACAATGGCAAGACCTTTACCAAACCGTTCCCTTAACCCCCTACCAGGTAGCCAACATATCTCCATATAGACCGTGGAGATATGAATGGTGAAAATCCTTTATTTTATATAGACAGTAAAATAATGCCAAGACACCACGGACAAACGATAAGGAAAGATCACCTTCAACATAAGCAACTAGTTATTAAAGTCATTAATACAAAACCAAATAAAAAGTGCAAAAGATTAGAAATAAAAAGTATTATACTAGACACTTTGTCTTCACCAAGTGATGTAAGAGACTTAGGCAAACATGGCCTTGATTGTCAAGAACTCTTACGATCAATCTTGGATCCTGAGACGACTCACACACTCTACGATGGACAATGGATGATGGTGGTGGATGATGGTGTTGTGATGGTGGTGGGTGGTGGATGAAGTGTGAGAGAGGTGGTGTGCCAAGGGATGAGATGAAATGAATCCAAGCACTCCTATTTATAGGCTGAACAGAGAGCTGGACACGGCCCCGTGTCCGCTGGGCACGGCCCCGTGTCCGTCTGACAATCTCTGTCCTCATTAATTGTAATTCGCAATTACAATAAATGCGCCTGCTGTACTTTCGACACGCCCCCGTGTCCGCTGAGCATGGCCCGTGGTGGGCAATAGAAGCTTCTATAGGTTTGTCTTTTCTGCTGCTTCTTGGGCACGGCCCCGTGCTGGCTGAGCACGGGGCGTGTTCAGTCTTCTGATTTCTCTACTTTGCTTTGGAAGGTGCCGTTGAGGGTTCAGGCAGTCCACTAATATCCTTTTCTTGTATTTATGTTGGATTTAGCTGTCTTTTTGCTTCTTTTGTGTTTTTGAGCTCATTTAATCCTGAAAATACAAAAGGAAGACAAAAACACTCTTTTTCCAATATTAGTACTTAAAAAGGGTTAGTTTTATGCCTCATTTGATGTAATTTATATGTTGCATTTTACACACATCAAATACCCCCACACTTGAACTTTTGCTTTTCCTCAAGCAAAACTCTTTAATATGTGGCTTACACTCCCAAATGGAATAGGTAGAAGAGAAGGTTTTGGGCTTGTCGTAGAGTGTCGGGATTTCCAAGATCTTTTTGGGGTTTTATTTTTATTTATTTACACTCTTATTCGTAATGATTTATTTAGAACTTTTCATAAAAGAAATTACTTATTTGGGCATAACATGCCTTTTTAAAATTCTATTTATATACAAGTTCACATACCTCGCGGGGAAATCACTCACACTCGGCCGAAGGTGTATTTTTAGTGAATCACTCGAGAGCGGCATGGAACTTATTCCTACCATAGGCTTGCCAAGAAATCAATCCTCCTCCTTTTTAACTTTTGTACCTTTGTAGATATCAAGAGGACTTTGTGGGTTAAGGGTTAGGCTAGGGTTAAAGGTATGTGGTTGGGTTAGTGGTTAGTAGAAAAAGGGCTAAAAGCGTAACAAGTGTCGGTTTTCGTATTTTTGCAACTTTTTATTTTTATGAAGCTTTTATTCAAACTAAGTTATTTTTGATTAACTTGTTTGTTTATTTTCTTTTTGCTTCATCATTATCACACATTTTTTTTTCCACGAAGAACCGAACTTGTTACTAAAATAAAGGGTTAAAAATGAAAAAGGTTTTGGTGGGTAAAAGGGTTTTTTTGTTTGGGTGATGAAACGAAAAGGTTTAGGCTCAAAGGGGCTAACTAGGGGGATTTTTGGGTAGGTGGTAAAAGAAAAAGAAAAATAATGGTGTAGAAATAAAAAGGGTTAGTCCTAATGCCTCCATCATTTACTTACTTGGGTTTAAGTTGATAAGGACCGGGAATGTATTGTCATGGCAAGTTCTAGAGTCGTAAGAACTAAGCGGCTATTCACACAAGAAACGAAAAATGAGCATTTAGTCAAATGATATGTAATTGTGTGCTCAATAAAGGCTCAAAACTCACTTTTGTGGGAATGAGTTTTTATGTGATCAAGTATATATAATCAAATTTTAAATAAGTTTGCTATGCCTTTTCATAATTTTCTTATGTTGGTTCTTTTTATCACTACGCTATCGGTTGTAAATTCGTAAAAATATAACCTTTTTGAGAACTTGAATTTCCCGAGTTAAACCTAGACAAGTAAAAAAAATGAAATTTTTGAAAAAATTTGGGGTGATTAGCGGTTCCAATAGAGTTTTGTGTAAGGCTTGTATTTAGGACTTGCAAAATTCAAGGTTTTAGCATCCCCCCCACACTTAAATTACACATTGTCCTCAATGTGTCCCAAAAATAAATTTTTAGGTTGATTAGATGTGTAAAATAGTGTTTAAAAAGCAAAAAATTGTGTTACTGGGCACTGAACACGGCCTCGTGTTATCCGGGCACGGCCCCGTGTTCAAGTGCCAGTAACAAAAATAAAATAAGAGAAACAGAAGTCTGGACACGGGGGCGTGTTGGGTGAACACGGCCCGTGTCCAGGTACCTGAACTGGGCGTTTTTCTGCAGGTGGTTCGGCACGGGGCCGTGTTGGTTGAGCACGGCCCGTGTTGAACTTTCTGAAATGGAGAGAATTGTCGGGTTGCCTTGTTCTTGTGCATGGGATCATTTTTCTCGTTCCCCTTTTCATCCTTTACCACCATGAGTGTGTTTTATTCCTGAAAATTAAAACTAACTAGAAAACATAAAAATTAACCTAAATTAAACTAAGGATAGTTCCGTGGAATGCCTCCATGGTGCGCCACGTTTATAAGGGTCCTTGGCTAGACCCAAAGCCTGGTCATATGTTACCCAATTGGGATGTGTTGCATCCCATGTTACACCGTCGGAGAGCGTCATCCAAGCTTGAGTCTATGACCTTCATGTAGTTGACCGGATCTTCTTCCTCTACTCGCTTTCCACATTCAAATTTTACTTCCTCATCCCCAAACTTCAATGTTAGAGTTCCGTCATTCATATCCACCAATGCTTGGGCGGTGGCTAGAAATGGCCTCCCGAGGATGAGAGGGACATCGGTGTCTTCTTCCATGTCTAGGATGACGAAGTCGGTTGGAAAGACGAATTTGTCAACCTTGACTAGCAGATTTTCGGCGACACCTTGTGGGAATTTGACGGACCTGTCGGCGAGTTGTATGCTCATCTTTGTAGGGCTTGTTGTTCCTAGGCCGAGTCGCTTGAACATTGATGTGGGCATGAGGTTGATGCTAGCCCCAAGATCGGCTAAAGCATTTCGGACGGGGGACTTCCCAATCGAACAAGGGATTGTGAAGCTCCCGGGGTCGATTTTCTTTTGTGGAAGTTTGTTGAGTACTAAAGCTGAACATTCTTCGCCTAAGTTAACTAATTGCAATGATTCAATTTTCCTTTTGTGAGTGAGGAAATCCCTCATGAATTTTGCATATTTAGGCATTTGGGTTAGGACCTCAATAAAAGGAATATTAACATGCAATTGTTTTAGTAAACTTTCGAACTTTGCGAATTGCTCATCGGTCTTTTGACGATTTAACCTACCGGGGTACGGAATTGGAGGAGTCTTGGTGGGCTCTTGATTTGGTGTAGAAGCCTTTTCTGGCGCAGGAGGAGTTATAGGCTGGCTAGAATGGCTTCTTTCATTTGGCGGCAATGGAGCATCCTCGGGACCCACGGTTCGATTTCTTAATGTGATGAGATGTACTTGTGCCTTCGGGTTCGTTTCGGTATTACTAGGTAACGCGCCTTGTGGTCTCTCGGAGAAATTTTGAGCTAGTTGATTTAATTGTTTTTCAACGTTTTGAATGCTAGCTTGTTGATTTCTGAAATTCGATTCCAATTGTTGAAATCGATCCGAGTTTTTCTTTTCAGTATCAGAGATGAGGCGAGATACAGTATCTTCAAGCCTTTCTCTTCCACCTTGTTGTTGAGAAAAATTTTGCGGTTGTTGAAAATTAGTTCGTTGGTTTTGTTGGTTACTACTATTGCCGGGATCTCTCCAACCAAGATTTGGGTGGTTACGCCATCCTTGGTTGTAGGTACCCGTTGGAGGACCCGACGGCCTAGGTCTATTATCCATGTAGTTTACCGTTTCAGTTTGTTCATCTAATTCTTTCATACAACTCCAATTTTCATGTGACCCACCACACCCTTCACAAGCCATAACCGAGGCCGTTTTTGTCATTTCTAGCCTTTTGATTTTTGAAGAGAGGGCCTCGATTTGGGCTTGTAAAGAGGTGCTTTCATCAACCTTATGGGCGCCCGGGGCAATAGATTTATTACCTCGGGGAGTGTGCCATTGAAAATTGGTTTGAGCAATTTCCTCAATTTGGTTATATATTTCATTTGGGCGACGATTACCTAAGAGTCCCCCGGAGCTTGAATCAAGTGTTTGTCTTGTGTGTGGCAACAATCCATTGTAGAAAGTGGATACTTGTTGCCATACCGCTAGACCATGGTGAGGACACTTTCTTAGAAGCTCCTTGAACCTTTCCCAAGTTTCATATAAGGATTCCCCATCCTCTTGTGAGTATGTATTAATTTCAGTCATTAATTTAGCCGTTTTAGCAGGAGGGAAATACTTATACAAAAACTTTTGGGCGAGTTCATCCCAGGTGTTTACCGATCCAACTGGGAGGGTGTTAAGCCAAGCCTTAGCTCGGTCTTTTAGTGAAAAAGGAAACATTCGAAGGCGGATGGCGTCATTTGATGCTCCATTGATCCGAAAGGTATCACATATTTCTAAGAAGTTAGTAATATGTAGATGGGGATCCTCGTCCGCAAGCCCGTGGAAGGTTGCGGAGTTTTGGAGCATTTGTATCAAATGCGGCCGAAGTTCGAAGTTGTTGGCCTCGACATTCGGTGCATTGATAGCGGCGCCAAGATTGCCTACGGTAGGCCGTAGGTAATCCATGAGGGTACGTTGGTCCGCCATTGGAAGTGGGTCCCCCGAAGCTTTCTCTTGATTTTTAGCTTTAAGTCTTTTTCTGAGAAAGCGCTCGGGTTCTTCTAGGAGTTCTTTTATGTCTCTACTAGAACTGGAGCTCATGCACTACGTAGGAGGTTCAAATGTGGCGCCTGGGTTCCAAATCCTGCAATAAAAACAAAAAAGAACGTTGGTCAGAATGTTCACCACGGCCCCGTGCTCAGTGAACACGGCCCGTGGTCAGAAGTACAGTAATCGTTTTCTGTATCCCAGTTATTGGGAGTTGGACACGACCCCGTGTTGCACCGACACGGCCCCGTGTTCAGCTCTCTGTAACTCAGAAAATAAAAACTGCAAGTGATGAAGTTGGGCACGGCCCGTGTCTGACCGAGCACGACCCGTGCTGAGCTCTGCAGAAGCTGAAAAACTAAGAAAATCCTAAAAAAAATAAAAAGAAAAATAAAAGATGATTAGGCCGTTGATTCCTAACTTTCTTAAAATCCTTGTGTCCCCGGCAACGGCGCCAAAAACTTGATGCGTGCGAAGTGTTACTTATTTTAGGTGTATATTTTAAGCCCTTTTTAACACTTATTTTAGCCAAGTTTTAAATTTATAAAACACGATATTTCACTAACACTAAACACACATATGGGCAAGTGCACCCATCGTTGAGTGTAGTATAGCGTTGGTAAGATACCGAGGTCGTCCAAGGACACAAGAGCTTTTAGTACCGGTTTATCCTCAACGTCTAACCAAAATAAAAGTTTAGAAAAATGTTTTAAACTAAGAAAAATAAAACTAACTAAAATGCTGAAAATAAAAATAAAAGAAAAAACAGATAGACAAGATGAATCACTTGGTTCCGACTCGTATCTAGTATAACCTTTGATTATTTCCGCACTTTTGCACATAATTAAGAGATTATCTTAGTTATTGTAGTAGGCCCCTCTTTTGAAGGCGACGTTACCCTCACCCCAGTAGTTTGAGTCAGCAGGGATACAATCCTAAAAGGGTGGATTATTGGAAGATAATGAATTAAGTTATTAATGCAGTATTGTGGTAGGCCCCGCTTTTGGCGGTGACGTTACCCTCGGCTAAGTAGTCTGAGTCAGCAGGGATACAGTCCTAAATAGCCGGGTTATAGTATTAATAGTAGTTAACTTATGAGGGGATCAAAGAGTTTGGACCCCCGCCATCCAATACCGTGAAGTATTGAAGGAGGTCCTACTAAATTTGACCCAGGTCCATTGCAGGACCTCTAAACGCTGAACAATGGCAAGACCTTTACCAAACCGTTCCCTTAACCCCCTACCAGGTAGCTAACATATCTCCATATAGACCGTGGAGATATGAATGGTGAAAATCCTTTACTTTATATAGACAGTAAAATAATGCCAAGACACCACGGACAAACGATAAGGAAAGATCACCTTCAACATAAGCAACTAGTTATTAAAGTCATTAATACAAAACCAAATAAAAAGTGCAAAAGATTAGAAATAAAAAGTATTATACTAGACACTTTGTCTTCACCAAGTGATGTAAGAGACTTAGGCAAACATGGCCTTGATTGTCAAGAACTCTTACGATCAATCTTGGATCCCGAGACGACTCACACACTCTACGATGGACAATGGATGATGGTGGTGGATGATGGTGTTGTGATGGTGGTGGGTGGTGGATGAAGTGTGAGAGAGGTGGTGTGCCAAGGGATGAGATGAAATGAATCCAAGCACTCCTATTTATAGGCTGAACAGAGAGCTGGACACGGCCCCGTGTCCGCTGGGCACGGCCCCGTGTCCGTCTGACAATCTCTCTCCTCATTAATTGTAATTCACAATTACAATAAATGCGCCTGCTGTACTTTCGACACGCCCCCGTGTCCGCTGAGCACGGCCCGTGGTGGGCAATAGAAGCTTCTATAGGTTTGTCTTTTCTGCTGCTTCTTGGGCACGGCCCCGTGCTGGCTGAGCACGGGGCGTGTTCAGTCTTCTGATTTCTCTACTTTGCTTTGGAAGGTGCCGTTGAGGGTTCGGGCAGTCCACTAATATTCCTTTTCTTGTATTTATGTTGGATTTAGCTGTCTTTTTGCTTCTTTTGTGTTTTTGAGCTCATTTAATCCTGAAAATACAAAAGGAAGACAAAAACACTCTTTTTCCAATATTAGTACTTAAAAAGGGTTAGTTTTATGCCTCATTTGATGTAATTTATATGTTGCATTTTACACACATCAGTAGGCTTTAGGGTTTTGGACCATGTAGGGTGTACCTGGTTTCGTCATGGTTGTCAAAAAATCAATGTGTACATATGCTAAAAAAAACATATGAAACAAATCTGTTTATGAAATCAATGTGCTAGCACGTTAATTAAACATACATAGCATAAACATGGATGAAATCATGTACTATATGTGTACTAATGAACATAGCAAGCATATGTGTCATGAAAGCACGAAAGTAACAAGTAGGCACAAGTGTATCACCCCAAAATATTTGAAAACAGTAAAAGAGGGGTCTATGTACTCACTTGATATTGCTCAATAGTCTTCGAATAACAACCAAGTAAAGCTAGAAGGATCACGGAATCAATCGGCACCTAATATAGGTAACTACGTTAATAAACCGGACCTAAATTGGAAGATTGGATAGAATGAGGTCTTGTAAACCAAATGAGTATTGGAACTCATCAGACATGATTTAACAAAGCCTACATTCTAAAACGGAACCTAACCTAAGTGCTTATGACATGTTATGACCCGTTTAGGTAGCTTACGCTACTTTAACACGTCATTTGCGCAAAAGCGCAAACGAGTAGCCTAACTTGTCCTATGAAAAGTATTATATGCCCTAAAATGTGTAATAATCAGTTTATATGGCAAAAGTTAAGTTACATGTGCTTAAAATGAAGTTATGCGCAAAAAGGGCATTTTGGTCATTTTTCCTAAGGCATATAACTACCTATCATACAACTAAGTAAACTAAGTGACCATAAGGTATAACCTCGGAAGGTTATTCCCTATACAACTATGGTCACAAAATATGTTTGGTCGGATCCTAATGATCGACCAAATGGGTCGGGTTCGAAAGTCTAAGCGGTTGTTTAGACCGCTTATCTTACGACCCTATGTAAGCACTAAACTAAAAGTGATGAGTTAAACATGTTAAAACATGTTTAACTAAGTTAGAAAACAATTTTGATATCAAAACAAAGTGTTTTGATACCCAAAGATAGCTTCGTTGCAAAATACGCATAAACGCGTACTTTGACCGAAACTATGACTCGTCACTATGCCTAATCAACGTGGTAATTAGTAGGTATAGTCACAAGGGACTATAACCATCGTGATTACGCTCACGTTCCAAAGTTCAAACGAACTTTGTGTTGACCAAAGACTGGTCAAAGCAGGAAGTCAAACACTGTTTGACTTTCATGCTTGAAATGCATAAAAAGCACGAAAGAAGCTTACAAGAGGTCCAAAGCTTGAAGATAGAACAAGAAAACTTGAAGAATGGGACCTTCAACCAGAAGGGATAGCCCCAAATGAGCAGGAGAAGAAGAAAACCAGAAATGAGCAAGTGTTGAAATGAAATTGAATGGGTTTATATAGAGTTTCAAGAACCGTTAAGATTGTTCCTCATAACTTGAGCTTTGATCTTGGCCCTCCATGTGTTACCCATTGTTTTGTATACCATGGGACCTAAAAAACTAGCTCATAGTGTTGAAAAACCATGAAGAAAACCCAAGGAACACCTGCTGAATGCTGAAAACAGGTTTGCTGAAAAACGGCGCTGTCACACCATGCGCCAGGAGCACCTGGGTCTGGCGCGTGGCATGAGGGAGCCTATTTTTGGAAAAGTTTCATGTTTTGGCAGAACAGGTCCCTACATGCTATAAAGTTGATATTTGACACGTTTAAGCCCCGTTAGCCCATTTTCAAGACTCTAAAATGAAGTTAAAGTATACGGAACATGAAATATGCTTGAAAACATCTCGGATGTCGGTTCGTTTGGTCGTACGGTCGCGTTATTCGGTTAATTACGACGAAACACAAACGGACGCGAAAAACGATCCAAATTACGCGACAAATGGAATTTTAGCATGCCAATAACTAAAATAAAATATTATAATGATTACAAAAATTTTTGGATGTCAGAATATGTTCAAAACGTAAGATATGCGCGTAAATGCAAACTTATGCACTTTTTGACGCTTTTAGTCCCTGATTGACCAATAAGTTTATTTTCGCATACCGAACCCCTCAAAGCCTATTTCTAAGCTATGTAAAGGATATTTAGGGTATGTTTAGCTTATGATCAAGTTCTGGAATGTTCGCTATTGTACGAATCGGTAGACTTTCGCAGTTTGTCGCAAATAGTCCCTGCGACCCAATATACTTGTTTTTGCCATACCAAGCCCTTCAAAACTTATTTCTAAGTTATGTAAATGCTATTTAAGGTATGTTAAGCATATTTTGAGGTTCCGAAGTGTTTGTCGCGTTAAACTGACTATGTTTATGCATCAGTTTGCGTATAACTTTCTAGAACGCGATTTAGAGTTTGAAATCGAACAAGAATTTAAATGAGAGATTGTTGAACATAAATAAACAATTATAGGGATCAAAATACGTTGTTTCATTGATAACTCAACTGTCTAGAGTTTGTATAACGATTACATAAGCACAGGTGTCACACATAGCATAAACATGTAATTCAACAACGTATTTAATGAGAACATGACGATTGAGCTTTCATTAATCATCGACCACAAAGTATTGTTACATGTTTTACAAGAGTATTATATCAATAGGAACACAGGGTCACACTACCCTTGTCCAACAAGTCTACCAATCTACAAAAGTCACATAATCAAAAGGTGGTCTCCAAAAGTTTTAACAAGCTCAGCTCAATAGTGGAACTCTCATCAAAAGCAATGCAACCTACATAAAACCAAAAACCAACTATGCTGATGGTGGTGGTGGAGGAGGAGGTGGAGGTGGAGGGAAGAAAAGCAAGCTGCGCACATGCGCAAGCTCCTCCTCAAGCTCATAGACATGACGCAGCAGATAACTAATCTGCTTCTCGACTGTAAGAAATCGAGCATCAAACTCTGGAAATGGAGTAAGAGGAGCATGTGGATGTGAAAATGGAGACGGTAATGAATGAGGGGGAACAAAAGCAGGCTGGCGAGGACATGGTAAAGGACGCAGTGTTATCTCAAGCTCTAAAATCCTACGACTCATGATCTCAAACTGGAGCTGAAATGATAAAAGTAACTCATCCCGTGTATAACCAACAAAGTGAGAGGGATGGTAGGGGTCTGAAATCGGCATGGTGTACGGTGGGAGCCATCGGAATGGCTCATCAAGTGGTGAAGAAGTGAAAGGAGCAAAAGGTGCAGACTGAGGGATATGTGGAAAAGCTGCTGAAACATGAGGGTCATGACTAGGCTGCTGGCCTGAAGTACCTTCCCATGGACGGGGTGCGGGTATGTCCTACAAAAAAACGATAGGTAAATCAACACGATGAACATCAGACTCCACAAGGTGAATAGGAGCAACATCAGCGGGTGCGGGTGCAGGTGAAGGAATAAGTGGCTCAATAACAGGAGGATCAACGGGTGCAGGAACTGGGTCAGGTATAAGGGGTGCAATGTCATGTAAATCAAAAGGTACAGGGTCAGGTAAAGGCTCAGGATCAGCAGGTGCAACATCGGGCTGATCAATAGGAATAAAGTCTGGCTCAGGGTCAAGCTCGGGGTCGTGTGGAGGAGATGGTGCAGCTGACATGGCTTTATCATCATCAGAATCAGTGGCATAGCGTCGTAATCCAACTGCCTGCAAGGCTGAAGACGTCACAGACTCAAAGGAATCTGAGACAGAGTGTAAACTAGAATTAGACGAAATCTCAATAACGGGGATCTCGAGAAGTGGAATAGCAACAACGTCCTCATCCAACTCTCCATCACCATGGTGTCATCAGGAGGACCATCAACAAACAGATCAACATCATCATCAAACAGATCATCAAAAGGCCAATCCTCAAGAGGGATGACCACTAAAGGAACAGGAGCGAGGATCGGTGCCACGATATGCTCACCATCGAGATGCCCGATGATATGATGATCATGGGCTGGAATCGGAATAACAAAAGGATCCTCGTTTGGAATACCATCAGCAAGCGGTAAGTTATCTCCAAAATCAGGCAACGTGAACGGCTGAAAGTCATCGTCGTCGTCTGATAGCATATATGGGTCGCTCTTAGTATCTGAGGTAAAGATCTCCGGCTCAGGTGCGATCTCGTCATCGGACATAATAGCCATGGGGTCATCAGCGTTGGACAATCCACTCTCGGATGAAGACATAGGTCTGTAATAGAACAATCATAACATATGCACATATATTAACCACTATCATTTAGCATGAAATCACAGACAATGTATCATAAAATCAGGTATCCTCATCATTCCTCACGAATCCCTTTTATCCTTCCTAGTCTCCTAGACTAAACCACCTAGTCTCCCAGACTAAAAACCTAGTCTCCCAGACTAAACCACCTAGTCTCCCAGACTAAACCACAAAAGTAAACCTTGCTATCATGCTTTGTGTCTTTCCATTTGTAAAAATGTTCGTTCCCTGGATCTGGGCGTTTCGTGTATGCAGTGAAAACATGTTGTAAAAATATTTTCGTGAGAGCCCTAAGGATTGTAGTCTAGACTCGAGAAGGAATCCTAGTTTGTTACAATCGAAGCTCTGATACCAAACTGTCACACCCTGACTTTTGCGGAAGCGTGATTTTGTGTGACTTGCTTAATAACATTGCATTCAACCATAACAAACAACTATATGATAAAACTAAAGATGATCATCCATTAAATAAGTTTAAAATATCACAAACATCATTGTTTTAGAAATCCAAACACGACTTCAAATCCGAATACAGACCATGCAAATTGTTTTAGAGTTCCACAAGGACTCAACAAAAGACATTAATAAAAACCAAGCTTTGAATTATGTATCTTATCCAGGATAAGACACACAATCCAAACCTTTAGACTCCGGTGACATCTTTTATTTCCAACATTACTTGAAACTTCCAAACGGCCGCCAGATCCACATTTTATTCCCTGAGATACACGTAGTTTGAAAACATCAACAAAAGTTGAGCGAGTTCATGTGTTTGTTTGTGTGCACGAATAAACCTTTGTAATCAGTGAAAGTATGTATGTACGTTTGTAAAACCCTGGTATGAAAGCAAACAAGGAAAATAGAAAACAGATCATTAATGGTTTGCAAGGCCATTAATATGTGTGATGTGATGCAGGAAGGCTCAAACCTAGCAGATTTTGCACCGGGCTTCAGTTTGAAGACATAGTCACCTCATGGGCCAAACCCCGGTCCAAATCGGTGTGGGCTCGCTACACCCAAATAGATCTATCACTCATGTCCCTCGGTCCTACAACAAGGATTAATGGTCTTAAGCGTTATACCCACCACTCACATGATCTAGCAGTACCTTTCCTTAGCTAACCATACCACATATACTCGTTCGTAAACAGTTTGTAACATGTACTTCACCCCCGAAGTTATAAAACTAAAAACAGTTAAAAGAAAAGGGGGACATGAACTCACAATCTTGTGTTCTTCGTAATCAACGGTAACTCAAAGCTTCTTCCGGTGTACACGACTACCTACAACGTACTATGATCTACTAGACGAGCGGGTCGTGCCTTGACTTAGTATTACTTAGTGTCCTTGAGTTACGTTTCATTGTGTCCTTAATATTATTCCAAATTTTATAATTATTTGTTAAACTAATAAATATTTTAACTTAAATTACATTTATTAAATTTTTGGAATAATAGTTAAAACAATATATTTTAACTTGATACATTTCAAGTATTTATACATGTATATCCTTCCCAAGGATAGGTGTATTTGTATTCGTATTCTTATACTTGTATGTTTTTGCCATGTATTGGTGTCGTATTCCGGAGTGTATTTATATGTACGAGAATACGTATCTGTGACAACCCTCACTAAACCAGGTATCCGTATGACTTAATTAATAATTAATTACTGCTTATTTACTGTGCTTGCTTGAACTTGTGAATAAACTGCTACGTGAATACTGATACATGTACTTACTTGCATCATACTTTACTTGCCGTCACTACATTACTTACATGCTGAACCTTAGTGACAAACATGATGCACAAAAAGCACAGTAGCACTATAGCAGATAACCTATTGAGCATGCTGATAAAGCCAGCATCAGGCAAACACTGCGTCTAAGGCCTGTATGAGCCAGAAATATTTTACTACACTAGTGGTGAGTGTAGGGATACAAGGGTTGTAGAACTGCGTCTCTAGGAATAAGTTACAATGACTGGATGTGCCTAAAACGTACTCTAAGTACAAAATTCAGCACTTTACATAATAATTCAGCTTTTAGCTAACTAATAAAGTGCCAAAACATGAGAAAAATATTACTAGACACTTTCCAAAGTGTCAGAAATGAGTTGTGTCACTAAATATAATTATAACGACACTTTAAAGCTTTGTTAAGCACTTTAACGGATTACTATCCAACCAAACAACCGGACTTTACCCGGAACCTGAAAATATTGTTATTTTCATTATTTATCTTTTTCTGAGCCAGTTAGGGTCCCTGAATACCCTAACACCCATTGTAACGCGTGACACACCACTAACCAGGTTAAGCACTTAACTAGTTTACTTAACCTAACTATCATCCTAACTAACTAGTTAGAATCGAACTAGACCCCCCCCCCCCCTTTAGAAACCGTCCCCATCTAGGGGACATACCTTGTCCTTGGATGATTATAATAATCTAGAGTGCTTAATATCATCTAGACACATGATCCATTGGGTAATTAACTTGTGCATTGTCTATAAGTTCAAGTCTAAACACACTTAACCTTAACCACAACTCTCCACACTTGAACACTTTCTCTCCCTCTCTTGGAGGTCTCGACCGAGAGCACCCACCCCCCATCCATCCATTTTCGATTCCATGCAAGCCATTCCAATCATCTACAAGTGATAAGGATCTCATACGAAGAAGCTTGGTGCAATCGGAAGGCGAAGGACCTCTTTATCTTGCTTTTATCCACCCGATTTACGTCTAGATTCTTCCCTAGCCTCGAGCTAGTAGTAAGTTACTTAAATCACCTTCTTGAACTATTCTAAAGTGGTTAAAACGATATATGACGGTTAAAATTTATGAACATGCAAGTTGAAGCACAAAAGTCTACTTAAAACACTAAAATGATGGTTAATAGCTCATATGTTGTGTAAATCATGTAGTATTTGATTTGTGTGATTATTTGGACCCGATCTATGTTGTGGTAGCTCGGATCATCATTTAACCCGGTTTAGTCATGATCTTGGATTATGACATAAAGCTTGTTAAAGTGTAACAAGGGTTAGAAGATGAAACTCTACCACACACGAATCATGAACTTGTGTAAAAGTGTTTTAGCTTGTAAAATAGTGATTAAAACTAGTAGATCTACGGATCTACAGGTGGTATTTTCAAAGGACCGAGTGTCAAAGAAATCATATTTTTCTAAAGACGGATCTTACACTAACAAGAATGGTTTTTAGAACACACAAGTGTGTAAACACTAGTGTAGCACAAAGTATCGACAAAATAACTATTTTTGTGAAAGATGACAAGAAGTTGTAAAGACGAAACTTTTCTAAAAACGAGGTTTTTACGAAACCGGATTGTTTTATATAAAGACCCACTAAAAGTAATGAGATTTACTTCATAGTTTGGATAAATCACAAGTTCATGAAATTTATGCGATTTATATACATATTTTGACTAGTTGTGGTTTAAACATTGTTTTGATTGAATAAGAAGATTGTTGAGTTGATTTATAAAAGAAAATGATACGCTAGAAAGTGTGGCCACCTCTAGTTACAGAGGAAACTCTAGCGAAATTTTTCCAAAAACCTAACACTTAGAAATATTTTCACTATAAGTGTTAGAAATACATTTTGACTTGTTTTCAAATTATAGATTTCGCCATGACTTATTTACAAAATATCGGAGGTGGGATTTCACAAAATAAAACGTGATACATATATATATTTAGTATATATTTTTCACAACATCACTTGTATAAGTGTTTATGATTATTTTGTGAACTACGTAAATATTGTTTTTAGGGTAAAAATAATATTACTAAGTATTATTTTGGGAAAATCACATGTATTAAAGTATAATATTTTTGAGAAGAATATTTATATTTTGAAGTTGGAAATAAGATATATTAAGTGAGACTTAATAGTGTAATCCGAATTATACGAACGCACATGTATTAAATCCCCCATCCTTGGGAAGGAAAATAACTACCAAGTACATACAGAATATAATCACGAAATAGTTGCCTAACTATTTACCAAAAACTTAAACCATAAAGCTAAGGCACGGCCGTCCGTCTAATAGAGTTAGTACGTGTAGGTCGTCACTCAGCTACTTGATTTGGAGGCATACTTGGTAGAGACGCACCACTGTGAGTTCATGTCCCCCTTTTCTCTTAACTGTTTTCAGTTTTCTAACTACGGGGGTGAAATACATGTTACTTTGATTACAAGTACTTTATACATGGTATGATTAGCGTAAGGAGGTTTACTACTTAGATCATGTGAGTGGGTAGGCAGAAACTGGAGGCCATTAATCCTCATTGTAGGACCGAGGGACGTAAGCGGTAGATCTATCTGGGTGTAGCGAGCCCAGCCCCAGGCCCAAACAGAACGGACCTAGGGGTGACTTTGTGCCCCAACGCGAAATCTGCTAGGTTTGAGTCTTCCTACTTGCACTTCACACATATCAATGGTCTTGCAAGCCATTGGTGATCTCTTTTTCCTTATTTGCTACATACCAGGATTTTTATACTTACAAGTGTTTTACATACTCACTTACACATGAACTCGCTCAACATTATTGTTGATTTTTCAACTTACATGTATTTCAGGGAACTAAAGATCTGGCGCGGTATGTTATGTTTTCCCGCTGCATATGGGTTACGAGGTCATCCGAGTTTGGGGAACGTGACTCTTTCCTGGACAAGTCACAGTCCTTAAACTGCGTTTTATTCATGTCGATGTTTATGTCTTTCAAACAATATTTTATGTTATGAGGTTGTAAGTCCCTAAGACAATGTTGTTGTGTTTGGTTTTTAAAACTTAATCTATGGATGATCTTGCATGGTTTTATTTCATATAGCTTTGTTATGGTTAAGCTATGGTATTAAGAAGTCACACCAAAATTAACCACGCTTCCGCAAAGCCAGGGTGTGACAGTATCTTCTTGTAATTGTTAAGTATTCTTATACTTAATTTTGTATTAATTTTTCCGGAATAATATTTCTAGTAAAAATACATCAATATATATTTCCAAAATATATATTTTGAGGAATATTACCCCTAAAAATAGAGGTTTCCATGCCTTCAAGGCATATCATTTTCTTTTGTAAATCAACACAATCACTTAACAATCAATCTATACTTACCAATTTTGCCAAAAAGAAGCATAAACTACTACTTCATGAACTTGAAAATTTACAAAAATGTGTAGTAACTTACTAGTGTATTTAGTAAGTCTTGTTACCCTTTAAAGTGTGGTTGTTTCTCTAAAAACATCATTTTTAAAGAAAATGGTTCTTTACAACTTGTGATCACATTTTCTAAAAATGTTTCTTCTTGGATTTTTCTTGTTACACATGTGTTTCCACACTTGTTTAATCTCTAAAAACATGGTTGATTTCTTTAAGAACCAAGATTAAGTAAACTTTGTATTTTTAACTTGGTTTCTTGAAAAATCATTCTTTAATTCTTAGATTTACAAGACTTACATCTCACTTTAATCATCATTTTACAAGAAAACAATATATTCTTTCAAGTTCATGATTTATGTGAGGATGATCTATGGATCTTTAACACTTTCATCCACTCATCTTGCTAGATTATGTTTTTAATCATGATCTAGCAAGATAATATGATGATCTACATCATTTACATAAGTAAACAACAATCAACAAGTATAACAACACATAAATATCAAGATTTCTTATGATTTTAAGCTTATGTTCATGTTTCATCTTCTTGATTCTTAGTGTTCTTCAAGATTAACATCATATATCTTCTTTTAACCACTTAAACAAGATGTAAAATGAAGAGATTAGTGTTCTTACCACTAGCTCAAGGCTAGGGATGATCAAGAGAAGAAAAGAAGTGGATAAAAGCAAATGGAGAAGGTCCTTTAGCTTCCGAAAGCTCATAGCTTCCTTATGCACCTTCTAACACCTTTGAGTATATGTAGAATGGGATGAAAGTGAAGTGATGATGGTGATGATGTTTTTGTTGCTCTCGGCTGTGAACAAGAAGAAGAGAAGGCGAAGAAGTGGTGTGTTGGGTGATGTTGATGAATGAAGGTCATGAACTCTAAGGTCTTACTTATATAATCCATATCATGAGTTTTTCCAATGGTCTTAGTGTTTTTAAAAGTAGGAACATGATCTATTAAAATATTAAAACAAATCAAAGAGTGGGGGCCTTGTTGGGCCGTAAACTAGGTGTAGGGCGGGGGGTATAGGTCTAGGTTTCTTCCAAGTTAGATTTCATAGTTAGATTTTAAGTGTTCTAGTTAGGGATTTAGTTAGTTGTATGATTTATGGCGTGTTATAATGTTCAGGGACCATAACTAGCTTGGTAATGTTAAAACAGTGCTTCTAGTGAAAATTTGGTGTTTCGGGTAGTGTCTGGTATTCGGTTGGTTACTGGTTCGTTAAGGTGCTAAACTATGCAGTTTAGTGTGCTTTATGTACCCTTTTATGACAGTTTCGATTCCCGACACTTAGGAAAGCATTCAGGACCATTTAACCATATTTCTGCATGACATTAGAGTGTTTAAATGCTGATTTTGCTGATTTTCTGCAGAATTCTTCAGTTTGTTTGAGTTTTAGGCACTTTCCGGCACTTAAACTATCTCTAGGAAGGCAGTTTTGTGATCCTTACTTTCCTACACACTATACTAGTGTAATACTTGGTTTCTGGCTAATTCTGTGTCTCAACACATTGTTTGTCTATGTACTACACTCCGTCAGCATTTTCCCGGTTTGTCTGATAACTGTGCTAACTGTGTTTCGTGCGTCATTTGAGTCAATAAAGTTCTCATGCAATAATGATATGACATTAAGCAGTATGTGATGCACATGTATGTATATGGAAATAATCAGAAATAAATTCAAGTCATTAATTGTAATTCAGCATAATCATTAAGCACTAATCATGGTTTAATAGTTGTACGGATACCTGGAATTTTGACAGTTGTCATAGCGTGACAGCTGAGGCTTCTGTCTACGCGGGGCGCGACAGCCCTAGTTGGGCAGAAACTGGTTTTCCTTCAAATAACAGACGATCCTTTGTTTTTAACCATTGTTTTAGCATTCTATGGGCTGGTTTGTGTGCTCATCAATGTGCCAAATCAATGTATGACAAGTGTATGGTCTAGATTATGTCTCGATCCACTCAAATACACATGGCATTCATCCAATAGCACTAGTTTTTCTATAAATAGCAAGCAATTTTGCCCAACTCCTTGCTCATTCATCTTCTTCATTCACACCTGCTCTTGAGAGGCTCTAACAACTTGTTGAAGGCCTCCTACTTTAGTTTTCCTTTTTCTTTTTCCAAGCCTGGACCTCTTGTAAGTTTCTTTCATGCTTGGTTATGTATTTAAGCAAGAAAGTCAAATAGTGTTTGACTTTCTGCTTTGACCATGACTTGGTCAACACAAAGTTCGTTTGAACTTTGTGACTATACCTACTGATTACCACGTTTAATAGGCGTAGTGACGAGTCATAGTTTCGGTCAAAATTGCCGATTATGCACATTTTGCGACGAAACTATTTTCGGGTATCAAAACACTTTGTTTTGATATCAAATCAGTTTTCTAACTTAGTTAAACATGTTTTAACATGTTTAACTCGTCACTTTTAGTTTAGTGCTTATTTAGGGTCGTAAGTTAAGCGATATAATCAACCGCTTAGACTTTCGAACCCGACCCGTTTGGTAGATCATTAGGATCCGACCAAACATATTTTGTGACCATAGTTGCATAGGGAATAACCTTCCGAGGTTATACCTTATGGTCACTTCGTTTAGTTAGTTGTATGATAGGTAGTTTATATACCTTAGGAAAATGACCAAAATGCCCTTTTTACGCATAATTTCATTTTAAGCATATGTAACCGAAATTTTGACATCTATACTGATTATGCAATACTATTAAACATGTTAAGGCATATAATACTTGTCATAGGACTAGTTAGGCGGTCCGAACGCGCTTTTGCGCGAACGACACGTTAAAGTAGCGTAAAGTACCTTAACGAGTCGTAACGAGTCATAAGCACTTAGGATAGATTCCGACTTAGAATGTAGGCTTTGTTAAACCATACTATATGAGTTCTAACACTCATTTGGTTTACGAGACCTCATTCCATCCGATCTTCTGATTTAGGTTCGGTTTATTAACATAGTTACCTATATTAGGTGCCGTTTGATTCCGTGATCCTTCAAGCGTTATTTGATCTTTATTTCAAGACTATTAAGCAATATCAAGTGAGTACATAGTCCCCTCTTTTACCGCTTTCAAATATTTTGGGGTGATACACATGTGCCTACTTGTTACTTTCATGCTTTTCATGCTTTCCATGACATATACTTGCTATGTTCAACTAGTACACATATAGTACATGATTTCCATTAGGCTTTGCTATGTATGTTGACTGAGCATGCTAGCACATTGATTCACATTGATTTCCATTACATTTCTGCTATGTATGTTTACTGAGCATGCTAGCACATTGATTTACATGACATTTCTGCTTCGTATGTTTACTTAGCATACTTAGTACATTGTTTTCACATAACATGCTTACATTTGGTATGTTTAAGGGGACTAAAATACGTTCATTAACATTAATCACGCCACTCGGTAGTATGTAGTGGTACCATAGGAATTGACAACTCCCATTCTTGGATTCCTAGGTTTGTTTGGAAGTAAGGAATGACAGAATCCGATATACATAATTGATAAACCTTTAACTTGTTAAGGGTTTGTCCGACAGTCGCAAGGCTTGAATGTATGCGATAAACACTACTATATAAATGTTCTTATCAATAAAAGTATTAGTTTTTCAAAACATGACTTTTGATTCAAACATTTGTTTATTCAAAAACATTGTTTTATACATGACATTTGGTTTCAGATGTCATTTGATTATACATTGACATATACATGTGGTTTGAGTAAATACTTTTTATTCACCAAACAAAACATTGTTGTTACTTGACATTTGTTATACAAGACATGATTTACACATGGCATTGAGACATTAAACATTGTTATACATGAACATTTGACATTAGTTAAACAAGACATTTTGGTTATTGGTAAGTGGTTTACATAACGAGACGTGTGTAATATGATAAAAGCATGGTGGATACGCCGCTGGTACTTCCTATATATAAGTGATTTTATGATATTACATATCGTAGTGTTATCTAAATCATTTCGACAAAGACATGATACATTTTATACAAATGACATATTTTAACAAGACATTGTTTTACAAACGACATATTTTATACAAACTCATTTTTACTTGGATATTTATTTAACCATATATTATTCTTTTATATCATCTAATTTTTTTTATCGATTTTCGTATGGTTTATAAAAGAAAACATTTTATAAGGTTCATGACTACTTTTTGTTAAACATTTCTTTTAACTATAAGTCATGAATCCTTCATCAACAAAACCTATGTATCTCACAGGCATTTTTATGCTGACGTACCTATTTTCACATGTGTTTCAGGTGCTGTTATTAGATGATCATGATGCAAAACATAGGATTAGACGAGGACCTTAGTGACATAAAACAAGAAAGGCAATGTGTTTAAACTCGTTTATTTCACTTTAAGACTACGTCGAACAATTATTAACTCAATAAAACAAAACTTCAATTACCATGTGTTGTGAAGCAATGATTCTGTTTCTCCACTCCCTGACATTTCCGCCGCGGTTTGTTGTTTTACGCGGTCGGGGTGTGACAGAAGAATTGGTATCAGAGCTCATGGTTATAGGGAATTAGGTTATTAGTAATGCTTTAACCTAGACTATAACCTTCCTAGGACCCTAACACAAGATTCTTATGTTTAGATCTTAAAACAATACCGTCACCCATCTTTAGGTGACAACCACAACAAGAACACAAATTACAAATCCATTTTGAAAACCAATCATCTATTCTTAGATGATTTATTATAAGGTTTTGAACCTTCAAAAATTTTAAAATCTCATCAAAGATTGGGTCTTATAATGTGAACACGTGCAATCTGGAAGGGTGGGTCCCTGTACCTTGAGTTTTCTGTCTAAGGCTAGAGTGTTCGTACAAATCCACGAAAGTCTACCGATTCATATAGTAACGTACACTCCGGAACATGATCATAAGCTAAACATACCATAAATATCCTTTACATAGCTTAGAAATAATCTTTGAGGGGTTGGGTGTGAGAAAATATGCTTATTTGATCACCAGGGACTAAAAGCATCAAAAACTGCATAGGTTGGCATTTACGCGGATATCTTACGTTCTGAACATATCCGGACATCCAAAACTTTTTGTAATCATTAAAATATTTTATTTTAGTGACTGAAATGCTAAAATATCATTCGTCGCGTAATTTGGATCATTTTTCGCGTCCGTTTGAGTTTCGTTGTAATTAACCGAACAACGCGATCGTACGGCCAAACGAACCGACATCCGAGATATTTTCAAGCATATTTAAAGTCCCCTATACTTTGACATCATTATAGAGCCTTGAAATTGGGTTAACGGGGCTTAAACGCGTCAAAAATCAACTTTATAGTATGCAGGGGTCTGTTTTGCCAAAATATGAAAGTCTGGACAGCAAGTCCTGGCGGGGCGCGACAGCTGAGGCTTCTGTCTACGCAGGGCGTGATAGCCCTAGCTGGGCAGAAACTGGTTTTCCTTCAAACCGCAGCCGATCCTTGGTTTTTAACGATTGTTTTAGCATTCTATGGGATGGTTTGTGTGCTCATCAAGGTGCCAAATCAATGTATGACAAGTGTATGGTCTAGATTATGTCTCGATCCACTCAAATACACATGGCATTTATCCAATGGCACTAGATTTTCTATAAATATCAAGCAATTTTGTGACAACCCGAGATTTCAAGGCCCTTCCCATTCACGTCACTGATTAATCCTGTTTTGCAATTTGTTTCTTCGTGGTGTCATACAGTTTTGTCTGAATAATGAATGTTTGGTGTGTATTGATGATTGTTATTTAATGATTGTTATTTGTGGGGTGTTAAATATAATTATGTATAGTTTAATCAGAATTTAATAATGACTTTCGGCACCTACTAATCTCGACGAAAGACTGAGTCTTTCGCCAACCCTATAACAACGAAACTCAAGTGTTTCGCCACCTGGAACTTTCGTCAAAGAGAGGCCTTCGGCCCAAATGGTACGAGGCCCAGTATGAGGGGATGTATATTATAAACTCTCGTAAACACAATAACCCTAGAATTCTTTCCTCATTCTTGGTGCGACGATAGTAGGAAACTTCAAGGCATTCATTCCATCTCGATTGATCTAAACTCTCTCGCATTACGGTTAGTGCCTAAGCGTTGTATTTGATGAGATAATGATACTGTGATGTTTGTTATCTTGTGTGAAAATAGGGATTCAGTGATAGCATCGTAACTAGGGTTTTGTGCGAACAAGATTATATATGTAACATGGAATCTACGGTTTCGATCATAGGATGGTGTGCTTAGAATATGTGATTGATCACAACATGAATTTATGATTAAATGGTTGATGTTGCTGATGACTTAGGGTTAACAAGGAAACCTATGATTATAAATTGATAACAGATCTTGATCAATGTCTGTTCTTATATGTAAATCCATGCTAATGTTAATATTGAGAATTGTTACTTGTAGTTAAGCTTGATAAGAACAGGATGATGTAACCTTGTTTGATCCATTGTTTATGCTATTGAATGCCTAATTGATGATTGTGAAACCTAGACACAGTAACTGCTTCCGACGAAACATAATGGTAATTAGACATGTATGAATCCGACGAAAGATGGGGACTTTCGTCAAATGAGACGTCGACGAAAGATGGGGACTTTCGTCGCTAGGGTGTTTCGTCAAAGGGTTAGTTGGGTGGAACAGTAGACAGTTTTGAAAGTATATGCTGTTTGGCATCTTGTTTATGAATTACAGTGGTTACATGATAACTTTACTGATCAACATTAAGTGTCATGTGCATGGAATGTGGACTATTATGATATTTCAGTATATGCTTTATGATAACAAAGATCGTAATGCTAGATGCAAACTGTGTAACCACACGTGACTTACTGTATGCAAGTATGTGATTTGAATGAGTATGAAACTGATACTGTTTGATAACCACGGTAGGGTTTGGGTTGACCAACTGGACGGGTAATTTAAAACATACCGAGCAAATCAAAGGTGAGTTCACTACTCTTGAGCATGCGTCCCGGTGGTTGGGACAGTCAGTGGGTATCCCGGGGAGGGATAAGTCTTTTGGGGAAAACTGGGACGTTGGATAATAATCTCACTCTATCACTCTTAAGTCCCATCTTTTTGTTACCAGAGAGGTAGCGGGGTATTAGTTGGTAGCGGTACTTAGGTTTGGCACCCTCACCCCGTACCAGAGAGGACGGGTGTGAACTAATGACCCAGTCATGCCCAGTGCTTTGATAGGAGCACTGGGGAACGGGCAAAACATACATCAGGAGCCGTCTTGTTCAATATCGAGATATTATCAACATTACTTTCGGATTTGTTAACAAACTGGACTAAACACTTGGTAATTAACGTTTTCGTAAAAATCGTGAACTCACCAGCATTGTCTGATACACTTGTTGCATGCTCGCAGGTCGTTAGGTACTTTGGATGGGAACTTCCTATCTAGATAGCTGGAGTGGTCATGGTCATGTCGCTGAGGATTGAATGAATGTTATTTAAACACTATTACATTTGGTTTTGGGAATACCTTAAACATTGTTTTGTCAATTGCTTCCGCTGAATCTGATTACTCTTGTTTGACAATTATGATTGCTTAATTTAATAAACATAAACTTGGTAATGATTTATTATTGGTTCAATGTGATTGGTGGCTTGGATCCTGGTGTGACAACTCGAGTTTCCAAGATTCCATTTTCGCACTATTGCACGTTAATTGTTTAGATTGTTTGTTGACACGACTTGTTTGTTTCACAACCTTACACGTTTGTAAAACGTTAAACCATATTGTGATTGCTTATATATGAGATGATGTGCATTATAAGTGTCTATGCGAGATGTATGCTTATTGTATTGATAGTGTTGTGTACTTAATAAATCCTTGCCGAAAACAACCCCCACACGAAAACCTCTCTAGTCGAATACACCACTGGACGAAAACACCTAAGAGTTTTCGTCAGAATGGGCTTGCGAGGAGAATGGGCTTCGGCCCAGTAGCGAATGTGTTATATTTTTGTCCAACCCTTGCGAGTAGTTTCCAATCGGCAAACCCTAGAGTCCCTTCTGTGTGTGTGTGACGGCATTATCGATTCCTCCAAGCTCTCTCTACAGATCAATTATTCTTTCGGTTTTGGTTAGTTCCACTTGTTTTTTTTATGTGTAATATACTTGAATAATATAATTGTTGTTGCTAGATTATGCATGAATTGAAGATTTAATATAATATGTGATCGCACGATTCAATGCTCATTCACGTGATTGTAATCAGATTGTTTGATCATAGTTGACATCAATGTAATGAATTTAATTTCTATTGGACCTCAATCCAAAAGCTACTGACCACACAACTGTTGCTTCTATTTGATCGAGAATCACATGCTCACATGCAAACATTAATTGTAGAGTGATCTCTAATGCGTCATGTGATAATCTGATTCAAAACGCAGCTTTTTATTAATTAACTTTGATGTAATGGCCGACAATAATGGAAGGATGATTAGGGTTGTTGATGTTATACGTAACTGATGATAATGATGATATATTGAATTCATGAACTTATGCAAATCTGGATGTCGGACTAGAGTTTTGACATGATTGTGCAATTGGAATTGCGTATCCTTGTTTCTGTTGGTCTGATGTTGTGACTTTTTAGATTTGATCATTGATTACTCTCCTGTTGTTATCTAAATCATATAGATCATATATGGTATTCTATAATCTAGGTTGTATGCTCGTGTTGTGATGATTCTGGTGGTATGATGATCGAATGATGATGTTATGATGAAACCGATGTAACAGTTAGACATCATTAGGGTCTTAGTTTATGTAACTGTTAGTGTTGTTGATGATAAGGTCTCAGGAGAAAACTCCCCAACCTGACGAAAACAATGTTTCCATCAAAACCCTTGACGAAATCACTTTGGGATTTCGGCACCCTAGTGATTTCGCCAATAGGTGTTTTCGGCCAAATAAGTGTTTTCGGCTATGGATCTGTAACTTGAATGTTAAGTCTATCACTTGCTAACTCTGTTAGTTGGTATCTGTTAGTCCGTTAACTCTACTAGTTTGTAAACACTGTTAGATGGTTAACTCTGTTAAAGATATAAATGATGATTAGTTTATTAACCCTGTTAATTAAGTAACTTTGTTAAGTAAGTAACCATGTTGGTTTATTTACTCAGTTCGTTAATTCTGTTGATATATAAACTCTGTTAAGTCTAGTACTTCTGTTGAGTCTGTTAGTGGATAACCTTGCCAGAATGGACTGAGAAAGCTATGATGTGAAAGATGAATTTGCATGAATTGGATTAGTTGTTTACATGATAAAGGATGCTAACTCTTAGGCACACTCTGTGATATTACTGTGATGTTAGTTATATGTGAAACTTTACGAACATGTACTGACTGAACATACGTGCATAAATATAGGACTTGACTGATAAATTGTGAGCACTTAACTTAGCATACCGAGCAAACCAAGGTGAGTTCACACTCTTACCAAGGCATGGGATTCCCGGGGTTGGGAATGGGTTTGGATGATTACTTATGCTTAAATTGTTATCAAAATTACATACCATGGGCCTCGGGAGAGGAAGGTTATTGGTAGATACTGCTAGACTAGTGATACATATACTTCTCTTCGCACACACGCCGGGATTGGCTGCGATAATAGAACTAATCTTCTCACACATGCCTGGAATGGCTGCAAACCATACTTTAAACTTCGCACACATGCCGGGTGGGCTGCGATACAAATATACCTAGTCTAGAAAACATGGGAAACCCCCACAATCTTCGCACACATGTCTAAGAGACTGCGATTCAAGTACATACGATCTATGGGTTACTAAACGAACATACGGGTTACAATACGATTACTATAACTGAACAACCAACTGTGAACTCGCTCAACTAGTTATTGACTCTCTGTTACATGCCTTGCAGGACTTTAGGTACCCATGGAGCTTGCACGGGAGGCGCAGTCGTTGTGGAACATGGACCGAGGATGCTATGTTAAAACATTTAAACATTTAAACTTATTACTTACATTGGGTTTACAATTATGCTTCCGCTAGACACTTAATATGCTTTGTTTGAACACCTTTCATATTGTTTGGTTAAATTACATTTATTACTTATTATATTCGATATGATTGGTGGCTTGATCCTGGTCATGTCACGCCTCCAAGCGGTGATACTCCGCGTGTGGATTTTGGGGGTGTGACAGATTGGTATCAGAGCCATTGGTTATAGAGAACTTGGTTTTAATAAGGGGAAAACGTTTTTATTAAAACCAGACTATAACCTGTACAGTGCTCAACGATCCACAACGACGCCTCGCTCCACGTGCAAGACTCAACATTCTAGGTAATATGGTATATGTTTTATTGCCTACTTGCTAGAATTACATAGAACTTTGCTCATGGTATGCTTAGATACACATAACCCCTATTGCTTGAGAATACTTGTGTGCTCACTCTCTTCTGTCATCGCACTATTCGCGAACCTCTCTTACTTATGTTATCTTTGCTATGAAGATCATGGCTGGACGTATCAACATGACACAAGCCCAGTTGACGGCTCTCATTAACGAACAAGTTGCTGCGGCACTTGCAGCCGCACAAGCAGGAGGTATACCCTACAGTTGTAACTCACACTAGGATCTTTAGATCCTACACTCCTAATCCAACACTTGTGTTTAATCTTGTCCTGGTTCTTATACCCAACAGGTCAACCACTGTGTGCACCTTCAAGACTTTCATGGACTGTCGTCCTACTACTTTCAGTGGCACGGAAGGAGCAGTTGGACTCCTCCATTGGTTTGAAAAGTTCAAGTCCGTTTTTGAGATGTGTGAATGCCCTGAGGCTCGCAGGGTGAAATACGCCACTGGTACTCCGGAAGGCCTTGCGCTGACTTGGTGGAAGGCGCAAGTTCAGATGTTAGGGTTGGCAGTTGCTAACGCCACACCCTGGAACGATTTCAAGGAGATGATCAAAGAGGAATACTGTAGCCGTGATGACATTCATAAGTTGGAGGTAGAGTTTTATAATCTGCAGATGACGGGGTCGGAAATTGAAGCATACACCAAAAGATCGAACGAGTTGGCTATACTGTGTCCTACTATGGTAGACCCTCCGATCAAGCGCATTGAGTTGTATCTCAAGGGTCTAGTGCCGGAGATTCAAAGTCACGTAACCTCAGCGAATCTTGGCACCATTCAGCAGATCGTCAAGTTAGCTCATCGTCTCACAGATCAGGCAGTGGAACAGAACAGGCTGCCTAAGCGTATCGGTGCTACTACCACTACTACTACTTCTGCTACTCCCAGTGACAACAAACGAAAGTGGGATGGAACCTCTAGCAAGGGTTCGACTGCGGTTCAGTCCCAGGCAGCAGCGAAAGATCGACGACCACCAGAGTCCTGGTCAGCAATCTTCTGGTGGTCAAGGGCAGGGTGGATATCGAGGGAATCACCCAAAGTGCAATAGATGCAACAGTCACCACAGTGGTCACATAGTCAAGGGTTGTAACCTCGTCTTAGCCGGTCAGACATTCTCCATCAATCTCATTCCTATAACTCTGGGTAGTTTCGACATCGTCATTGGTATGGATTGGTTATCCCAACAACAAGCAGAGATCCTATGCAAGGAGAAGGTCATTCGTATTCCCCGTACTGGAAAAGAACCTCTCGAAGTTCAAGGCGACAAGAGTGGTGTCGTGAGTGGCATCATCTCCTTCTTGAAGGCTCAGAAGTGTTTGCGAAAGGGTCACACAGCTGTTTTAGCACTCGTTACAGATACATCTACGAAAGAGAAGAAGATTGAGGATATTCCAGTAGTACGCGACTTTCCTCAAGTGTTTCCTGAAGAGTTACCTGGGCTACCGCCTCATCGTCAGGTCGAATTTCAGATCGAGCTAGCTCCAGGAGCAGCACCCATAGCTCGAGCACCTTATCGCTTAGCTCCAACTGAACTGGAAGAACTGTCTAAGCAATTGCAAGAACTTTTGGAAAAGGGTTTCATACGTCCTAGCTCTTCGCCCTGGGGAGCTCCAGTATTATTTGTGAAGAAGAAAGACGGTACCTTCCGCATGTGCATAGATTACCGTGAACTGAACAAGGTGACCGTGAAGAATCGCTATCCTCTTCCACGCATCGACGACTTATTCGACCAGTTGCAAGGGTCGAGCTATTACTCAAAGATTGACCTGAGGTCAGGCTATCATCAATTGAGAGTCCGGGATGAGGACGTCTCCAAAATAGCATTTAGAACTCGCTACGGCCACTACGAGTTTCTAGTCATGCCATTCGGGCTAACGAACGCACCTGCGGTTTTCATGGATCTTATGAACAGGGTGTGCAAGCCCTATTTGGATAAGTTCGTTATCATATTTATCGACGACATTTTGATTTACTCCAAGAGTTAGGAGGAACACGAGCATCATTTACGACTTATTTTGGAACTCCTACGAACGGAACAGCTGTACGCCAAGTTTTCAAAATACGACTTCTGGCTTCGTGAAGTCTACTTTCTAGGCCACGTGGTAAACAAGGATGGGATTCATGTCGATCCATCCAAGGTAGATTCGATCAAGAACTGGCCTGCACCTCGCACACCAACCAAAATACGCCAATTCTTGGGTTTGGCGGGTTATTACAGACGGTTCATCAAAGACTTCCCAAAGATTGCACAGCCGCTTACACTTCCGACACAGAAAGGTGTTGCTTACCGTTGGGGTAATACACAGGAAACAACGTTTCAGCACTTAAAGGATAGACTTTGTAGCGCACCTATCCTCTCATTGCCTGAAGGCACGGACGATTTTGTAGTCTACTGCGACGCATCCATCCAAGGTCTTGGATGTGTGTTTATGCAACGGGATAAAGTCATTGCTTATGCTTCACGCCAACTTAAGATTCACGAACGAAATTACACTACACATGATTTAGAGCTGGGAGCTGTTGTTTTTGCGCTCAAGATATGGCGACATTACCTGTATGGCACCAAGTGCACCATCTACACCGATCACAGGAGTCTCGAGCATATCTTCAAGCAGAAAGAATTTAACATGCGACAACGACGATGGGTCGAATTACTGAACGATTACGAATGTGCTATAAAGTACCATCCGGGCAAAGCCAATGTGGTGGCTGACGCCCTCAGTCGAAAGGATACTACACCTAGGCGTGTACGAGCGTTGCAACTCACTATTCAGTCTAGTCTTCCTTCACAGATACGAGATGCTCAGGTAGAAGCATTGAAACCAGAAAACGTCAGGGCTGAAGCCCTACGCGGCTCAAGGCAACGGTTAGAACAAAAGGCAGACGACGCCTACTATGTAACAGGACGCATCTGGGTCCCACTCTATGGTAACTTACGCGAGCTTGTAATGGATGAAGCTCATAAGTCTCGCTGCTCAGTACATCCTGGTTCGGATAAGATGTACCACGACCTCAGAACTACATATTGGTGGCCTAGCATGAAAGCTCACATAGCAACTTACGTTAGCAAGTGTTTGACTTGTGCGAGAGTCAAAGCGGAATATCAGAAACCTTCAGGCCCACTCCAACAACCTGAGATACCACAATGGAAATGGGAACAAATTTCCATGGATTTTGTTACTGTCCTACCCAGATCTCAGCGCGGAAATGACACTATATGGGTGATCGTGGATCGACTCACAAAGTCTGCACACTTCTTGGCTATCAAGGAAACGGATAAGTTCTCCACTTTAGCAGACGTTTACTTGAAGGAAGTGGTTTCGAGGCACGGGGTGCCCACCTCTATTATTTCTGATCGTGATGCACGTTTTACTTCAGAACTGTGGCAAGCAATGCACAAATCTTTTGGTTCACGGTTAGACATGAGCACAGCTTATCACCCTCAGACGGATGGACAGTCTGAGCGCACTATTCAAACTTTAGAAGACATGCTTCGGGCGTGTGTAATTGACTTTGGCAACGGCTGGGAAAAACATCTGCCACTTGTGGAATTTTCGTACAATAACAGTTACCACACCAGCATTAAAGCTGCTCCGTTTGAGGCATTGTACGGGCGTAAATGCCGGTCACCTCTTTGTTGGGCAGAGGTGGGAGATAGTCAGATCACTGGTCCAGAACTTGTAGTTGATACTACTGAAAAGACTGCTCAAATACGACAACGCATGGCGGCAGCTCGTGACCGTCAGAAAGCATACGCCGATAAAGACAGGAAACTACTCGAGTTCCAGGTTGGGGATCGAGTGCTACTCAAAGTTTCACCCTGGAAGGGTGTTGTTCGTTTTGGCAAACGAGGCAAGCTCAATCCGCGATATGTCGGACCATTCAAAATCATAGAGAAAATAGGCAAAGTGGTCTACAGACTAAACTTACCAGCTGAACTCAGTGCAGTTCACAACGTTATCCACGTCTCGAATCTGAAGAAGTGTCTGTCAGATGAGACCCTCATAGTTCCTTTGAAGGAGCTCACTATCGACGAACAGTTACATTTCGTCGAAGAACCAGTTGAAATCACGGACCGGGATGTTAAGGTCCTCAAGCACACCAGAATACCTCTTGTTCGAGTTCGTTGGAACTCCCGTCGTGGCCCAGAGTTTACCTGGGAACGAGAAGACCAAATGAAACTCAAGTATCCCCAGTTGTTCGTAAACAATGCAACTACTACTGAGGCCGAAGCTACTACAGAATTTCGGGACGAAATCCCAAATCAACGGGGGGATGATGTGACACCCTAGAAAAAAAAACCAGTAAACGATACAACTTAACTAGCTTCCTCAGTAACCGCATGCTAAATTTCGGGATGAAATTTCTTTCAAGTTGGGGATAATGTGACAACTCTAGTTTCCAAGATTCCATTTTCGCACTATTGCACGTTAATTGTTTAGATTGTTTATTGACACGACTTGTTTGTTTCACAACCTTACATGTTTGTAAAACGTTAAACCATATTGTGATTGCTTATATATGAGATGATGTGCATTATAAGTGTCTATGTGAGATGTATGCTTATTGTATTGATAGTGTTGTGTACTTAATAAATCCTTGCCGAAAACAACCCCCACACGAAAACCTCTCTAGTCGAATACACCACTGGACGAAAACACCTAAGAGTTTTCGTCAGAATGGGCTTGCGAGGAGAATGGGCTTCGGCCCAGTAGCGAATGTGTTATATTTTTGTCCAACCCTTGCGAGTAGTTTCCAATCGGCAAACCCTAGAGTCCCTTCTGTGTGTGTGTGACGGCATTATCGATTCCTCCAAGCTCTCTCTACAGATCAATTGTTCTTTCAGTTTTGGTTAGTACCACTTGTTTTTTTATGTGTAATATACTTGAATAATATAATTGTTGTTGCTAGATTATGCATGAATTGAAGATTTAATATAATATGTGATCGCACGATTCAATGCTCATTCACGTGATTGTAATCAGATTGTTTGATCATAGTAGACATCAATATAATGAATTTAATTTCTATTGGACCTCAATCCAAAAGCTACTGACCATACAACTGTTGCTTCTATTTGATCGAGAATCACATGCTCACATGCAAACATTAATTGTAGAGTGATCTCTAATGTGTCATGTGATAATCTGATTCAAAACGCAGCTTTTTATTAATTAACTTTGATGTAATGGCTGACAATAATGGAAGGATGATTAGGGTTGTTGATGTTATACGTAACTGATGATAATGATGATATATTGAATTCATGAACTTATGCAAATCTGGATGTCGGACTAGAGTTTTGACATGATTGTGCAATTGGAATTGCGTATCCTTGTTTCTGTTGGTCTGATGTTGTGACTGTTTAGATTTGATCATTGATTACACTCCTGTTGTTATCTAAATCATTTAGATCATATATGGTATTCTATAATCTAGGTTGTATGCTCGTGTTGTGATGATTCTGGTGGTATGATGATCGAATGATGATGTTATGATGAAACCGACGTAATAGTTAGACATCATTAGGGTCTTAGTTTATGTAACTGTTAGTGTTGTTGATGATGAGGTCTCAGGCGAAAACACCCCAACCTGACAAAAACAGTGTTTCCATCAAAACCATTGACGAAATCACTTTGGTATTTCGGCACCCTAGTGATTTCGCCAATAGGTGTTTTCGGCCAAATAAGTGTTTTCGGCTATGGATCTGTAACTTGAATGTTAAGTCTATCACTTGCTAACTCTGTTAGTTGCTATCTGTTAGCCCGTTAACTCTACTAGTTTGTAAACTCTGTTAGATGGTTAACTCTGTTAAAGATATAAATGATGATTAGTTTATTAACCGTGTTAATTAAGTAACTTTGTTAAGTAAGTAACCATGTTGGTTTATTTACTCAGTTCGTTAATTCTGTTGATATATAAACTCTGTTAAGTCTATTACTTCTGTTGAGTCTGTTAGTGGATAACCTTGCCAGAATGGACTGAGAAAGCTATGATGTGAAAGATGAATTTGCATGAATTGGATTAGTTGTTTACATGATAAAGGATGCTAACTGTTAGGCACACTCTGTGATATTACTGTGATGTTAGTTATATGAGAAACTTTACGAACATGTACTGACTGAATATACGTGCATAAATATAGGACTTGACTGATAAATTGTGAGCACTTAACTTAGCATACCGAGCAAACCAAGGTGAGTTCACACTCTTACCAAGGCATGGGATTCCCGGGGTTGGGAATGGGTTTGGATTATTACTTATGCTTAAATTGTTATCGGAATTACATACCATAGGCCTCGGGAGAGGAAGGTTATTGGTAGATACTGCTAGACTAGTGATACATATACTTCTCTTCGCACACACGCCGGGATTGGCTGCGATAATAGAACTAATCTTCGCACACATGACTGGAATGGCTGCGAACCATACTTTAAACTTCGCACACATGCTGGGTGGGCTGCGATACAAATATACCTAGTCTAGAAAACATGGTAAACCCCCACAATCTTTGCACACATGTCTAAGAGACTGCGATTCAAGTACATACGATATATGGGTTACTAAACGAACATACGGGTTACAATACGATTACTATAACTGAACAACCAACTGTGAACTCGCTCAACTAGTTGTTGACTCTCTGTTACATGCCTTGCAGGACTTTAGGTACCCATGGAGCTTGCACGGGAGGCGCAGTCGTTGTGGAACATGGACCGAGGATGCTATGTTAAAACATTTAAACATTTGAACTTATTACTTACATTGGGTTTACAATTATGCTTCCGCTAGACACTTAATATGCTTTGTTTGAACACCTTTCATATTGTTTGGTTAAATTACATTTATTACTTATTATATTCGATATGATTGGTGGCTTGATCCTGGTCATGTCACGCCTCCAAGCGGTGATACTCCGTGTGTGGATTTTGGGGGTGTGACACCTGGTACGTCACACATCCCGCGGTGTATTCGCATGTGGTTTTTGGGGGTGTGACAGTTTGGTATCAGAGCCACTGGTTAAAGTGAACTAGGTTTTAAAACAATTTTATAAAACCAGACTATAACCGAACAGTTTAGAAGGCGACCATGACACTCAGCTCTTGATTGCAAGGTTCGTCTCTCGTTTACTTATTGCATAGTATATCTAGTATACACTTATGTACAATGTTGCATGTGATTGCACACACTTAGCATTTCAGACTGAATACAAGAGCATTTACCTGAGTTATGTGATGGATAGAGTCATAGTGCAATATCCTGTTAGCTTTTCGTGGTTTATGTTTGTGGTGTTTTGTTTTCTTGAGAGAACTCGATGAACCTTTTAGCATGAGTTGGGAGGAGCTGAGATAAACATGCAAATCACATTATTATTGTGGGTGCACACATAATAATAATGTGGGGTGCATGCGAGTCCCAGCGAGATCTAACAAGTGTGAAAGGGGTTCCACTTTGTTGTCTGACGTACTTTGTAATCTGTAGAAGTCGTTGTGAGTTTGACTCCTACCTTATCTCGACTCTTGACCTTTCCTTTCTCTTATATAGAATCATGAGCGGACGAGGTCACGGACGTGGCCACATTGCGATGACCCAGGCTGAGCTGACAAACTTGATTAACACACGTGTGGCTGAGGACTTGGCAGCCTACCAAGCAGGTACGATATGTGCCAATTACCCTTTATTCTTGTGTCGCGTACATAACTCTTACCCCTGTGTTGTATTTTCTTTTGTCCATTAGGTCAGCAAGCACAACAAAATCAAAACAATCCACCTGCTTGTACGTTCAAGACGTTCATGGATTGTAAGCCATAGACCTTCAGTGGGACTGAAGGTGCTGTAGGACTTCTGCGTTGGTTTGAGAAGGCATAATCGGTGTTTGTGATGTGTAACTGTCCTGCTGGGGACATAGTGAAGTATGCTACAGGCACACTCGAGGATGGTGCCCTGACATGGTGGAATGCCCAGGTTCAGATGTTGGGCATTGAGATGGCAAATGCCACTACTTGGGACGATTTTAAGGAGTTGATGAGGGAGGAGTATTGTCCTCATGATAAGATTTAGAAACTGGAGAATGAGTACTATGATCTGAAGATGGTGGGGTCGGAGATCGAGGTATTCACGAAACGATCTCATGAACTAGCAATTTTGTGCCCTAACTTGTCACGACCTCCACACCGAAGAATCAAGATGTATCTCAAGGGATTAGCCCCGCAGGTTAAGGGCTTTGTTACTACAGCAAACCTCAACAACTTACCTTAGATTATCCGTTTGGCTCACAAGATCACCGATCAGGAGGTGGAGTGTGGCTCGCTACCACCGCGTGTTTCTGCCACTAATGCTGCTACAACCACAGCTACTACGCCCGCTACTAATAGCAAGCGGAAATGGAATGATGTAGATAAGGTGACGAACTCGAATCAGTCACAGAAGCGGCCAGACAATAACAACAATTGCAGCTTCAGTCAGTCCTTCGTTAATCAAAGCCAGGGTAACAGTTCGAGTCAGGGTTCTTACGCGGGAAAACAACCAAAGTGCAATAAGTGCAACTATCACCATCTGGGACAGTGTACCCGAGTATGTCACAGGTGCAACAAAGTGGGGCATATGGCCAGGGATTGTAGGGTTTCACTTTTGAACCAGCAGCAGCACACCTCGCAACAGCAACAGCCACAACAGCAGGAAAGGCAACAACCCCAGCAAAACCGTGGAGACCGTAAGGGATGCTTTCAGTGTGGAGCCGAGGGTCACATCAGGCGAGACTGCCCTCAACTAAATCAGAATGCTGGTGGCAACAACAATGGGAACAATAACAACAGAAACAACAACAATGGGGGCAATGGTGGAAATGGTGCGCACGGGAGGGTGTTCACTATTGGAGCTGGGGAAGCCAGAAATGACGTCAACGTGGTGACTGGTACGTTCTCCATAAACAACATATTTGCTTCTGTTTTATTCGACTCTGGTGCCGATTGGAGTTATGTGTCTTTGGGGTTCAGTCGTCAGTTAGGGTTGACTCCCACACCTCTTGTAAATAAGCATGTAGTAGAATTAGCTGATGGTAAATCAATAGAAGCTTCTCATGTTCTGTTTGGCTGTAAACTTGACCTCATGGGTCAAGTGTTCGACATTGACCTACTCCCCGTTACTCTTGGAAGTTTTGATGTGGTCGTTGGCATGAATTGGTTGTCTAAGCATCAAGCGGAAATTCTCTGTAAAGAGAAAATCGTGCGTATTCCTCTCCCTAGTGGGGAATCCTTGTCAGTACAGGGTCATCGTAGTGGTGCTATGGTCGGCATCATCTCAGTCATGAAAGCCCAGAAGTGTCTACGAAAGGACTACCCTCCTATTCTAGCCCTTGTCACCGATTCGCAACCTGAAGAAAGGAAGATCGAGGATCTTCCAGTTGTTTGTGAGTTTCCTGACGTGTTTCCTGAAGAGTTACCTGGTTTACCTCCACATCATCAGGTGGAATTTCAGATTGACCTTATGCCAGGAGCAGCTCCGATTGCTCGTGCTCCTTACCGTCTTGCACCAGGAGAGTTGCAAGAGCTGTCAAACCAACTTCAAGAACTATTGGATAGAGGTTTTATCCAACCCAGTTCTTCGCCTTGGGGAGCCCCAGTTTTGTTTGTAAAGAAGAAGGACGAATCTTTCCGTATGTGTATTGATTACAGAGAACTCAACAAAGTGACAGTCAAGAACCGCTACCCTTTACCACACATTGACGACTTGTTTGACCAGTTATAAGGGTCAAGTTTTTACTCGAAGATCGATTTAAGGTCGGGCTATCATCAGATGAGAGTTCGAGAGGAGGATGCTCCTAAAACAGCTTTTAGAACACGATATGGTCACTTTGAGTTTTTGGTTAAGACATTTGGGTTGACAAACGCACCAGGGATCTTCATGGACCTCATGAACCGTGTATGCAAGCCGTACCTTGGTGATTTCGTTATTGTGTTCATCGATGACATTCTGATCTACTCAAAGAGCAAGGAGGATCACGAGCGACATTTGCGTCTTATTTTGGAACTCCTGAGGAAGGAGCAGATCTACGCGAAGTTTTCTAAGTGTGACTTCTGGATATGAGAAGTGCACTTCCTTGGCCACATCGTCAATGAATCAGGGATACACGTGGATCCTGCTAAGGTTGATGCTATCAGGAATTGGGCGACACCAAAGAATCCTTCGGAGGTGCGACAATTTATGGGTCTCGCTGGGTATTATCGAAGATTTATCAAGGATTTCTTGAAGATCGCTCAACCTCTCACCTCGTTGATGCATAAAGGTGTTGTGTATTCTTTGGGAAGCAAGCAGGAGGATGCTTTCCAACTTTTGAAATAGAAACTCTGCAGTGCACCGATTTTGTCTCTACCTGAAGGTACCGAGGATTTTGTGGTTTATTGTGATGCTTCCATTCAGGGTTATAGCTGTGTGCTAATGCAACGCAACAATGTGATAGCCTACGCCTCTCGACAACTGAAGGTTCATGAGAAGAATTACATGACTCACGACTTAGAGCTGGGAGTCATGGTGTTCGTGTTGAAAATCTGGAGGCATTACGTGTACGGTACCAAATGCACCATCTACACCGATCACAGGAGCCTTCAACATATTTTCGACCAGAAGGAATTGAATATGCGACAACGTCACTGGGTAGAACTACTGAACGACTACGATTGCGCCATCAAGTATCACCCCGGTAAAGCTAACGTTGTAGCTGATGCCCTTAGCCGAAAGGAGACGAAACCCAAGCGTGTGCGAGCTTTGCAGCTCACTATTCACTCAAATCTTCCTGATCAGATCTGCTCGGCTCAGACAGAAGCATTGAAGGAAGAAAACTACGAAGCTGAATATTTGAGGGGCATGGAAAAACGACTTATAAAGAGAACTGATGGTATTCTCTACTGCATGGAATGGATATGGATCCCCTTGTTCGGTAACCTTAGAGAGCTTGTGATGGACGAAGCGCACAAGTCTCGATACTCTGTTCACCCGGGCTCGGATAAGATGTATCAGGATCTTAAGGTCTTGTATTGGTGGCCGAAGATGAAAGCTCACTTCGCGACTTATGTGAGTAAGTGTCTGACTTGTGCTAAAGTTAAAGTGGAATATCAGAAACCGTCTGGGTTGCTGTAACAACCAGAAATACCCATGTGGAAATGGGAGCAGATAGCAATGGATTTTGTCACTGGTTTACCGAGAACTCAAAACGAAAACGATACCATCTGGGTGATCATTGACCGCCTTACAAAATCTGCGCACCTCCTCGCGATCAAGGAAACGGATAAGTTCTCTCAACTCGCTGTTGTGTATCTGAAAGAAGTGGTTTCTAGGCACGGGGCGCCAACCTCTATTATCTCTGACCGTGATCTGCGCTTCATATATGAGTTATGGCAGTCAATGCATAAATCGTTTGGCTCACGTCTCGACATGAGCACTGCGTATCACCCACAGACGGATGGTCAAAGTGAGCGAACCATCCAGACACTTGAAGACATGCTGCGAGCATATGTGATTGATTTTGGTAAGGGCTGGGAGAAACATCTGCCATTGATCGAGTTCTCCTACAACAACATTTACCACACTAGCATCCAGGCAGCTCCGTTTGAAGCATTGTATGGTCGGAAATGTCGTTCTCCTCTTTGTTGGGCTGAGGTGGGTGACAGCCAGGTCACATGTCCAGAACTTGTTCTTAAAACTTCAGAAAAGATTGTCCAGATCAGGAATCGTATGGCGGCGGCATGTGACCGTCAGAAGAGCTACGCTGACAAGCGTAGAAAACCCTTGGAATTCGCTGTAGGCGATCGTGTTATGTTGAAAGTTTCACCCTGGAAGGGTGTGGTGCGCTTTGGGAAGCGCGGTAAGATTAACCCTCGTTATGTTGGGCCTTTCAAAATTCTGGAATGAATTGGTAAGGTGGCCTACAAGCTAGAGTTACCTGCTGAGTTTGGTAATGTTCATGATGTATTCCATGTTTCACAGTTGAAGAAGTGTTTGTCCGATGAAACACTTGTACTACCGTTTCAGGAGCTGAAAATCGATGACAAGTTGCAGTTTGTCGAAGAACCAATAGAAATTATGGACCGGGAGGTCAAGGTCCGTAAGCATAGCCGAATTCTGATCGTGAGGGTTCGTTGGAACTCAAGACGCGGATCGGAGTTCACATGGGAACGCGAGGATCAGATGAAGCTCAAGTACCCACATTTATTCCCAGATGACAAGTCCAAGTCTGGCAAATCTAAGTCTGGCACAACTAGTGAATTTCGGGATGAAATTCCTATTCAAGTTGGGGATGATGTGGCACCCGCGGAAAATCCACGGTCATCCTGAGTTAACATCTTTCCGGTTTGGAGTACTTGTCAAATTTCGGGACGAAATTTATTTCAAGTTGGGGATGATGTGAGAACCCGAGATTTCAAGGTCCTTCCCACACACGTCACTGATTAATCCTGTTTTGCAATTTTTTCTACGTGGTGTCGTACAGTTTTGTTTGAATAATGAATGTTTGGTGTGTATTAATGATTGTTATTTGTGGGGTGTTAAATATAATTATGTAGAGTTTAATCAGAATTTGGTAATGACTTTCAGCACCCACTAATCTCGACGAAAGACTGAGTCTTTCGCCAACCCTATCACGACGAAACTTCAGTGTTTCGCCACCTGGAACTTTCGTCAAAGAGAGGCCTTCGACCCAAATGGTGCGAGGCCCAGTATGAGGGGATGTATATTATAAACTCTCGTAAACACAATAAGCTTAGAGTTCTTTCCTCATTCTTGGTGCGACGACAGTAGGAAACTTTAAGGCATTCATTCCATCTCGATTGATCTAAACTCTCTCGCATTATGGTTAGTGCCTAAGCGTTGTATTTGATGAGATGATGATACTATGATGTTTGTTATCTTGTGTGAAAAATAGGGATTCAGTGATAGCATCGTAACTAGGGTTTTGTGCGAACAAGATTATATGTGTAACATGGAATCTAGGGTTTCGATCATTGGATGGAGTGCTTAGAATATGTGATTGATCACAATATGAATTTATGATTAAATGGTTGATGTTGCTGATAACTTAGGGTTAACAAGGAAACCTGTGATTATGAATTGATAACAGATCTTGATCAATGTCTGTTCTTATATGTAAATCCATGCTAATGTTAATATTGAGAATTGTTACTTGTAGTTAAGCTTGATAAGAACAGGATGATGTAACCTTGTTTGATCCATTGTTTATGATATTGAATGTCTAACTGATGATTGTGAAACCTAGACACAGTAACTGCTTCCGATGAAACATAATGGTAATTAGACATGTATGAATCTGACGAAAGAAGGGGACTTTCGTCAAATGAGACGTCGATGAAAGATGGGGACTTTCGTCAGATGAGACTTCGACGAAAGATGGGGACTTTCGTCGCTAGGGTGTTTCGTCGAAGGGGTAGTTGGGTGGAACAGTAGACAGTTTTGAAAGTATATGCTGTTTGGCATCTTGTTTATGAATTACAGTGGTTACATGATAACTTTACTGATCAACATTAAGTTTCATGTGCATGGAATGTGGACTGTTATGATATTTTAGTATGTGCTTTATGATAACAAAGATCGTAATGCTAGATGCAAACTGTGTAACCACACGTGACTTACTGTATGCAAGTATGTGATTTGAATGAGTATTGTGACATCTGTGTATTTTAATCCTTGTACCGTTCTGAACAACTTTGTTTTTAATAAAATATGGTGATTTAATTTCAATATTTGTTTAATTATTTGTGACATTAGTACGTTTTCAATCATTGTTCAATTCCGAACTCTCAAACCTGATCTGGAAGTGAAATCATAAACCGTTACGTAAACATAATCAGTTTAACGCGACATACACTCCGAAACTGTGACATAAGCCAAACATACCCTAAATACCCTTTACATAACTTAGAAATAAGTTTCGAAGGATTTAGTATGGCAAAAACATGTTTATTCGAACTTTAGAACTACTTACGACAAAACTGCGAAACGAACGTTGGTGACCGCCCGGATAATATTTAAATCCTGAAAATATTTTGTTATGATTAAAATTTATTTTTAATCAGGTTCATGTTGAAAAATAAATTAAGACGCTTAAAAACGTTATTTTTCAAGTTTAAAGCGCGTACCGCGTGTTACTGCGCAACACAATGCTTATACTGCAAAACGCAGACAACGCAGCCAGTCTCGGCAACTGAAATTTACTTCAGTAATATTTTGGCGAGTTTATTTTTATAGAATAATAAAAATAATTTAGAACGCCATAAACCGGGATTTAAACGCTAGATAAAATACCCGGTATCCAGTTAAATACCTGTTTTTATCTAAATTACCAATCAAAATTTAGACTTACCCCCCCCCCCCCCCTTTGATATTCACGGTCACTAGGACCCACCAAAATCCCACCATATCTCAAAGATCTTATTTTTATTATATTCTTGATCTTTCTTGGATTTTGTCTAGATCTTATGAGATCTCAAATAATATTTTAGATATTGTATGTGCCATATATAAAGACCTAAGCTCTCACTACACTCCATCTTCATCTCTCTCTCTCCCCCATGACCGTAAACACCCACCACCACCTCCATTTCCATTTTTGCAACTTTCTTCTTCAAGATCAAACCCTATTCCAAGCTAATTTCAAGTTGGTGTGAAGATCCAAAGGAGTTTCCAAGGTGCTTTCAAGTGATTTCAAGCTCCATATCATCAAAATCTCATCCAAAAACTTACTTGAATCTTGAAGGTATAACATTTATGTTTAAATCATACTCTTGATTCTTGGTTGTTCTTGATGATTTGAAGTTTCTCTTGAATCTTGGAATTTTTCACAAACTTGAAATCTAAAAAGAAATGGGTCTTGATACAAAATAAAAATGGTGGTATATATGGATGTATATAACCATACATATATATATATATATATGTATGAGATTTGAGCTTGATCTTTGGTAAATACTTGTTTAAGTTGTTTCTTGTTCTTGAATAATAGTTAAAATGCAAGTGTTTGATGGTTCGTGCAAGATATGATAAATGATCAATTAAATCAGCAAATAAACATGAATAAATCACATGTTTGATGCATCTAAACTCATATGAAATGTTGATGATATGATAGTATGCTTTAGACACTTGTACATGAGAATACATGTTGATTTAAAGCTCAAGAAGTGATAAAAATGGTTCTATGACAAAAATGTTTTAGAACATATTATAAACACTAAAAATAACATTATTTGGTATATTATAATGGCATCAAACTTTGTCATAGGTTTTATAGCTTTGCATGTTGTACATATAGCTTAGAAAGTGGTAAAATATGTGAAATTTATATGATTTATGTGCTTTATGTGAGACCTGCACTATCATGAGTATAACCACTATTTTATTCAGTAAATAACATGGGTTATGTTAAAATATCAAGTCGTTTCGATCTGGGATGGTTAGGGTAACGTTTGATGCAAAACAATGCGGTAAAACGGTTAGAAATTGGCTTTTCGGAGGATTTTTATAAAACTGTTTTAGATCAGTAAGTAAACTGATATTTTTGATATAAAAATAATTATTTTAACTTATATTAAGTTTACTTGGTGTTTGGTTGGTCATACGTGACTTCCGACGCCCAAAAACGTTACCGAATCGCTAAAATACGCGTTTTTCAATGTACACTAGAATGGGTTGTTCATGGGTAAATTTTATGTGTTACAATGTGTTATGTGTTTTATAATATGTGTATGATGACATGTTAATACTTGACAAGATTATGTGTATTACGATATTTATATCATGTCACAATAAGTATATATATTATGACGCGCAAATCGTAGATATATTGCTTATAACATGATGAGAGTCACCAATAAAATCGTTCAAGTGGCAAAGTTCTTAAAATATGTATATGAACTCATATATACATAAATACACCAATATAATAAAAAATAATAACTTTTCGAGAAGATCTCAAAGTTATGTGAAAATTCTAAGTATCGGAGAAACTTATGTATTTTTGTGGGTTTTTGATTATTAAATCGTTCTTATTTAATTTAGGACGAATAAACAATTTGAGGGATTGTGTTAACATATAAAAACGCACCCAAAGGTGAGTACATAGTCCCCCCTCTTTTACGTTTTCAAATGTTTTGGGGTGATTCATATGTGCATATTCATTATTTTCATGATTTCGACTATATGATTTCACATGCATAAGTACTATATTTTGACGAATTGAGCTATTATCTATGGTTTAAACGACTGATTTCCAAGGTTTGTTAGAACTAATTGTTCATTTATACTGTTATTAATACATTCATTAACAATGATCAAGCCGATTGGTAGTACGATATAGCGCTATAGGACTAGACACCCCATTCCTGTTGTATGGAATGTCAGAAACCAAATTTTAACCTAATAGAATTTGCCTTTGTGGTATTTCTATAGTCTCTAAAGTGTAGTTTGATGCACTAAGGTTTGAATGTATTGCTAAATCGCGATTTAAGGTATATTTCGATATACTACCAACGTGATACTGTTTGCTAAAGCATAATTTGATATGCTATTATTTACTAAAGTATAATTTGATATACTTTGTACAAATCCAAAATATATTTTGTTATTTACTAAAACATAGTTGATATGTTATTTACAAAACCAAAGTATACTTATGATATACTACCGAAAATTATTATTTTATCAACTAAAGTATATTTGATATACTATCTGTTTAACTGTTTTGAAACTAAAATATATTTTAATATATTACTTATCCGACTTTCTTAAAACCAAGGTATATTTTTATGTATACTACAACTTTTATATCAATGCAAAGTGTTCTAGAAACCAAACTTTTATCAAGGATTCATGGCTACTTTTATAAACATATAATCTTTTCTTATATGATCCAAAGCCATGAATCTAATTCACAAAACCTATGTTACTCAAAGGCATTTTTATGCTGACGTATTTACTTTCACATATGTTTCAGGTTTTATTTCGTGACGATTGTTGATTGCTTTACATAGGATGGACATGGGACTTAGTAATTATAAAAACATGAACGACAATTGTATTGTTTGTTGATCAAATTCCAAGACAATGTAACTTTTATGTAATAAAACAATATTCTAAATTCCATGTGTTGTGAAACAATGATTCTGTTACAACACTCTCTGACGTTTCTGCCATGATTTGTTGTTTTACGAGGTCGGGGTGTGATAGAAAAGTTGGTATCAGAGCTCATGGTTATAGGGAATTAGGTTATTAGTAAAATTTTGACCTAGACTATAACCTTCCTAGGACCCTAAGACAAGCTACCTTGTGTTTAGATCATAAAACAATACTATCACCTATCCTTAGGTGATTACCAAAACAAGTACACAAATCTCAATTCCATTTGAAAATCGATCATCTATCCTTAGATGATTAGTTTTTAGGCATTACGCCTTTAAAGTTTTCAAATCTCGTCAAAGTTTGAGTCTTAATAATGTGAACACGTGCAATCCGGAAGGGTGGGTACCTGTACCCTGAGTTTTCTATCTAAGGCTAGAGTGTTCGTATAAATCCACATCATCGGACCAGTCACTCTTACCTGGAAACTCTTGGGGTGAGTGTCCACTTATAGGCTAAAGCATGTCTTCATTATGCATTATGTAGACCTATTTACTTTGATTAGTCACTGTGTTGTTTGTTTGTTTGTTTTAAGTAACGAACAAATGACCACCTTCCTTCGTTTTGTCGATGCTTTCAATACTCCTTTTGATTGTTCTATGTCAATCTCACACATTTCCTTGTGTTCCTTTTCTTTTAGATGCCTCCTCGACGTGATCAAACTCAAGATGCCGCAATGGCAGCCTTGATCACTCAGCAAATCGCTGCTGTACTCCCGAACCTAGTTACCCAGTTAAACAAAGCAAACAACAACAACAACACACCTGTTCCGTGCAACTTTAAGACATTCAACTCTGCTAAACCTTTGAAGTTTTCTGGGACTCAAGGAGCAACCGCGCTCCTGCAATGGTTTGAAAGTTTAGAGAGCACATTCAGGCATGTGCAATGTCTGAATGAGTGTAAGGTTGAGTTTGCATCCAGTGTGTTTGAGAAGCGTGCTCTTACATGGTGGAACGGGGTGATGCGTGATAGGGGTGCCGATGTGGCACTAGCTCCAACTTGGGAGGAGCTACGAGCTCTAATGACGAAGGAGTTCTGTCCTTGTCATGAGCTTAGAGCGTTGGAAAGAGAATTCGACGATTTGAAGCAAGACAGTGGTGAACATCGAGCCTATACTGATCGTTATGAGGAGCTGAGCCTGTTATGTCCTGCTATGGTTACGCCTGTGGAGAAGGCGATTGAAAAGTACATTGATGGTCTTCCTGACTTAGTTCAGGATATCATTACTTGCAGCAACCCTACTACCGTCAGACAGGCCATTGAATTGTCTGCTACCCTGACTGAATCCCAGATCAGGAAAGGTAAGCTTTTTCGAAAGGGCAACCCGAAACCATCTGACAAGTCTGCACAAGAAGAACCAAAGGATAGACAGGCCGAGACATCCAAGAAGAAGAAGCGCAAGGCTTCACAAAACTGCGCAATAACTGCTCAGAACAATCAGGTTGCACCAAATCAGCCAGCACAACCTCATACAAAGAAAAACTATGTTGGTACTACACCTTTGTGCAACAAATGCAAACGTCATCATCTGGAGCAAGTACAGTGTCACAAATGTACCCACTGTGGGCGATTGGGACATTTGGTCAATACCTGTCATTATGCTAACCAAGCTGCTGCAAATCCTGCTGTTGCTCAAGCACAGTTCCCTCCTGGGTCGTGTCCAAAAGAAAGTAACCAACTTTAAGTCAACAGCGGAAGCATAAAATGTAAAACCCAAACATCAGTAATAAGTTCATAAAGTTTAAATGTTTAACATGGAACTCAACCGTCCAGTCCATTTTAGAGTTGTTCCAAAAACATAGTTTAATCTTAACCGGCTATCCAGCCGTGGGGGTTACCCCATAGTTCGAAAATGTTTATTAGTTAATCCATTTTTACTTCGGCCATCTCAGCCATAGGGGCTACCCCGTGTTCCCAATCCTCGGCTATCCAGCCCGGCACTCCGGCCATGGGGTTACCCCATGTTTAAACTACCAGACTCGTTACCATATCGACTACTAACGTTCGTCATGTTTATGTGCCCTCGTCAATGTCTATCATCATTGACGTGCCTAGTCCATTAGTCCACGCCCGTCCTCTGCGGCACGGTGTGAGGTTTGTTAAACCTAATAGCACTATTTAACTAATGACCCGTTCGCCATTGGCCTCGGCGATTAAGTTGATATAAAAGGAGGGACTTCATTTATAGAATTCTAGTCTAGTAAATCTAAATCCGTCTCAACAGGACGAGGAATCTACATTCCTGAACACGTCCCAATAGGACGAGGAAATCCCTATTCCTTAACCCATTCCCAATCCCACCGGGAATTACCATGCTTTGTAGAAAAGTGTGAACTCACCTTTGGTTAGCTCGGCAGATAAGTAAGGGTCGATTGAGCTGCTAGTGGTCAACCACGTCCTAACATGGTTAGCATACAAGTCAGGTCTAGGTTTAAGTAGTGCACGTAAGTTTACACAGAACTAACAAGTCAAGAACACGTAATGATCATGGTAAGCACGTAGAACATGTTAAGCAAATTAGCTAAATACATAAAGCCCAAACTTGTGCGATCAGGATGTGTTGGGCTGAAGTAACAGTGTAAGCCCAATAGCATCTTGTGTGATTGGGTAGGTGAAACCCAAACAACTACCCGGCCCAACATGTTGTGCGATCAGCACAACCTTGTGCGATCCACAGCATGTTGTGCGATCCAATTAAACACCCGGCCCAAACTAATAGGCAGTCCAGCAGCTTGTACGATTGAGTTGGGCCACACGGCCCACTAACGTAACAACTCAATCAACCGTGTGTGGCCCAAGACTTGTGCGATCGGCACTGTCTTGTGCGATCCACAAGTCTTCTGCGATCATGCATATCCTGATTGTACACAGTGCTTTATGTGATTGTACCCAACTTGGGCGACCAGAGCTTGTACGACTAGCTCTTGTGCGATTGGCGGACTGTGCGATCAGTTACAAGACTCCTAAAATTATGCAATCAATTACCTTGTTTCCATTTATTTTGCAAGACCAATTCTAACAGTTTCCAACCATTACATTGATCGATCAAATCAAAGGTTTTAATTAATTTCTTTGAACACTAACAATCATTTAACCATGCATACCCCAGATCAAACGATTGAACTTTCTTAGATTCATATGAGCATCTATAATGATTAATTCACGTATAACCACTAATCACACATCAACCAATTTGCAAACAATCCAAACAACGTATCATGCAGCTCCATTTAATTAAGTATCAACACAACACCAAGATCATGTCAAACATCAAATAAATCTTGCACATATTCATAAATTGAAACCCTATTTCCAAATCAATTATCAGAACTTCAATCAATATCATGACTAGCATTTAACCCTAGCTTTCTTATGAGATCATAGCAACCACAACATGATTAACCTGTCACACCCCCAAAATCCACCTGCGGAAAACCACCGCTTGGAGGTGTGACTGACCAGGATCCAGCCACCAATCATATTGAACAAGCATATAAGTAGTTATAAAAATCCAACCAATACAATTGGTGTTCAAATGAAACATAGTTTAAGTTGCAAGCGGAAGCATAACGTTTAAAATCAAAACATAAGTTTAATTGTTTCAAGGTTTAACATGGCACACAGCCGTCCATGTCCCACAACAACCCTCTTCCATGCAAGCTCCAGCTAGGCGCCTATTGTCCTGCAAAGCATGTAGTAACGAGTCAACAACAAGTTGAGTGAGTTCACAGTTGGGTGTTCGTTTTAAGTTGCTTCGAAAATAGTTTCCTTTATCTGGCATCCTGCCGTGGGGGTTACCCCATAGTTGAAAAACGTGACTTGTTTATTCCCGGTTAGTCTGGCACTCCGGCCGTGGGGGCTACCCCATGTTAGTTATCTGGCATTTCGGCCGTGGGGGCTACCCCATGTATACACTAGACTCGTTACCATATCGACTGCTGACTGTAGTCATGTTTATGTGCCCTGAAACTGTCAATGTCTATCATCACTGACGTGCCCCAGATCCATTAGTTCACGCCCGTCCTCTGCGGCACGGTGTGAGGTTTGTCAGACCTAAATAGCGCTATCTAACTAATGACCCGCTCGCCATTGGCCCGGCGATAAGTCGATATAAAAAGGAGGGACTTCGTGATAGAGTTTTGGTCTAGTACGAGTTATCTGTCCACGCGGACGAGGAATTACATTCCTGAACCAATACTGTCCTATCCAAGAAAGGACGAGGAACCCATGTTCCTTAACCCCATTCCCAACCCAGGGAATCCCATGCTTTGTAGAGGGTGTGAACTCACCTTGGTTTGCTCGGCAGATACACAGAAAGGTCAATCGATTTGTAAGTGGTCAACTACGTCCTAACATAGATACCATTCAAGTCAGGTTCAACCCAAGTAGTACACGTATTTTCTACACGTATTCATACACAAGTAACGATCATGGCATACTCGTTTATCATGGCAGTTCAACAACAGTGCACAACATACTCAATTAACAGTAGCACATACGGCCCATATGTTCGGCCCAATTACTTAGGCCCGTAACAGTGTGAAAGTCCAAACAGCGTGCACATGTATATGGTCTCGAGTCGAGACTATGCGGTCTCTAGTCGAGACTGTGCGGTCTCGAGTTGTAGCCTACTAGTTCTCGAGTCGCAACTGAGGTGGTCTCGGGTCATGCATGTATTGGTCTCGAGTCGCAACCGGACTCGCAAGCATGGTCTCGGGTCATGATGTTTGTGTGCTGATGAAGTATGGTCTCGAGTCGAGACTAGGGGTTCTCGACTCGCAATCTGTGCAGCAATCTATGGTCTCGAGTTGTTATGTGGTAATCTCGAGTTGAGACTGAAGGTCTCGGCTGGAACATTTGCTGATTTCCGTCATTGTACTTAGCCAATGAGGTTTTGATTTCATGCAATAATTGTGTACTATCCACTAAACATGTTTTCTTGTCTAGCAATTTACTAAAATGGATCAAACAAGTATTTTCAAATATTCAAGACACCTTTATATCACATTCATGTTGTTCTTCATACATTCAAGTAGTTCATCATGATCATTCAAACTTGTTCATCATATCTTAGGGTTATTAGCATTAATCATAATCATAACATGAACAACCATCAAAACACTTGAACATACTCATCTAATGGTTTCAAATCATCACATAACACCTCAAACTCGACTCTACACTAATCCGATTACATGACATTATCTAATACATATGCAAGCCGGTTTCATGAACATCAACAACAAGTGGTTTAAATCACATTTAGACACAAGGTATTACTAGCTCATTATGTAATATATCCGAAATCAAAACATGTTAGCCGAATAACATCATCATACACATCCGATTCACAAGAACATCAACATACTTACAACTATACTTAGTTAAATCATGTCATTCATACTATCATCTAACAATAAACATCATAAAACACTAACCGGTTGATGAGGTGTGTGTGTGAAGGAGAGTTGGTTTGTTTTCCGAAAGTTTCCGAGTGAAGAACACAAGCGAATCCGAGAGCTTGGCTTGATCCTTGATCCGGCACAAGAGAAGAGGGTGGTGTTGCTAGGGTTTTAGTGAGAGAGTGAGAGTGTGTGAGTAGGAGAGTGTGTATGGTTTGCCCAAAATGACAAGTGTGGCTAATCACAATGGATATATACTAGTGGGCTAAAGAGGTGCATGGCCCAATCCGGCCCAACCGTTACTGTTCACTCGAGACCGCATGGTCTCGAGTCGTGTCCTTGTGTCTCGGTTCACATAAACACACTCATACATACAAGCATAACACATAAACACATAATTTCACTTAGGTCGTTCATTGAACCAACAAGTTAACTAATCACATAACGTTTCAAGCAAGTTACACCAAGATACAATGAAAGGTTCTAAATTTCGAGTTGTCACATCATCCCCAAGTTGAAAGAAATTTCGTCACGAAATTTGGTAAGCACTCACTGAGGAAGCTAGTTAAGTTGTATGGTTTTCCCGGTTTTCCTGGGGTGTCACATCCACCCCCCGTTGATCTGGAATTTCGTCCCGAAATTCCGTAGCTTCAGCCTCAGTAGTGGGTGTACTGTTTGCGAACAGTTGGGGATACTTTTGTTTCATCCGATCTTCGCGTTCCCAGGTGAATTCTGGGCCGCGACGTGAGTTCCAACGAACTCGAACGAGGGGTATTCTAGTGCTCTTGAGGACCTTAACATCCCGGTCCGTGATCTCGACTGGTTCCTCGACGAATCGTAACTGTTCGTCGATAGTGAGTTCCTTCAGAGGAACTACGTGGGTCTCATCTGACAAACACTTCTTCAGATTCGGCACGTGGAAAACGTTGTGAACTGCACCGAGTTCTGCTGGTAAGTTCAGTCTGTAGGCCACCCTGCCTATTTTCTCAATGATTTCGAAAGGTCCAACGTATCGTGGGTTAAGTTTGCCTCGTTTACCAAAACGAACCACACCCTTCCAGGGTGAAACTTTGAGTAGTACCCGCTCCCCAACCTGGAGCTCTAGTGGTTTCCTGCCCTTATCGGCGTAGACTTTCTAACGGTCACGAGCTGCCGCCATGCGTTTTCGTATCTGAGCAATTTGTTCAGTTGTGTCTACCACATGTTCTGGACCAGTGATCAGACTATCCCCTACCTTTGCCCAACAAAGAGGTGACCGGCATTTACGTCCGTACAATGCCTCAAACGGAGCAGCTTTAATGCTGGTGTGGTAGTTGTTATTGTACGAGAATTCTACGAGTGGCAGATGCTTTTCCCAGCTGTTGCCAAAGTCGATTACACACGCACGAAGCATGTCTTCTAAGGTTTGGATAGTGCGCTCAGACTGTCCGTCCGTCTGAGGGTGATACGCTGTGCTCATGTCTAATCGTGAGCCAAAGGATTTGTGCATTGCTTGCCACAGCTCTGAAGTAAAACGTGCATCTCGATCCGAGATGATAGAGGTGGGCACCCCGTGCCTCGAAACAACTTCCTTGAGGTATATGTCTGCTAAAGTGGAGAACTTATCCGTTTCCTTGATAGCCAAGAAGTGAGCAGACTTTGTGAGTCGATCCACGATCACCCAAATAGTATCGTTACCTCGTTGAGATCTAGGTAGGCCGGTAACAAAATCCATGGAAATTTGCTCCCATTTCCATTGTGGTATTTCTGGTTGTTGGAGTAGGCCTGAGGGTTTCTGGTATTCAGACTTGACTCTCGCACAAGTCAAACACTTGCTGACATAAGTCGCTATGTGGGCCTTCATGCTAGGCCACCAGTACGTAGTTTTGATATCGTGGTACATCTTATCCGAACCAGGGTGTACCGAGTAGCGAGACTTGTGTGCTTCATCCATCACAAGCTCTCGTAGGTTGCCATAGTGTGGGATCCAAACGCGTCCCGTTACGTAGTAAGCACCGTCTTCCTTTTGTTCCAATCGTTGTCTTGAGCCACGTAGGGCTTCAGCCCTGACGTTTTCTAGTTTCAATGCTTCCATCTGAGCAGCTCGTATCTAGGAGGGAAGACTAGAATGGATCGTGAGTTGCAATGCTCGTACGCGCTTAGGCGCAGTGTCCTTTCGACTGAGGGCATCAGCCACAACATTGGCCTTACCCGGGTGGTACCTGATTGAGCACTCGTAGTCGTTCAGTAGCTCGACCCATCGTCGTTGTCGCATATTCAGTTCCTTCTGCTTGAAGATATGCTCGAGGCTCCTGTGGTCGGTGTAGATGGCGCACTTGGTACCGTACAGGTAATGTCGCCATAACTTAAGTGCGAAAACAACAGCTCCCAGCTCTAAGTCGTGCGTAGTGTAGTTCCTTTCATGAGCTTTAAGTTGGCGTGAGGCGTAGGCTATAACCTTATCTCGTTGCATCAATACACAACCAAGACCTTGAATTGATGCGTCGCAATAAACCACGAAGTCGTCTGTGCCTTCTGGCAATGAAAGGATAGGTGCGCTGCAAAGTCTATCCTTTAGATGCTGAAATGCTAACTCCTGTGCGTTTCCCCATCGATAAACAACGCCTTTCTGCGTTAGTGAGGTGAGGGGCTGTGCAATCTTGGAAAAATCCTTAATGAACCTCCTGTAATACCCTGCCAAACCCAAGAATTGGCGAATTTCCTTTGGTGTACGAGGTGCAGGCCAGTTCTTAATCGAGTCTACCTTGGACGGATCAACGTGAATCCCATCCTTGTTTACCACATGGCCTAGGAAATGGACTTCGCGAAGCCAGAAGTCACATTACGAGAACTTTGCGTACAGCTGTTCTGTTCGAAGGAGTTCTAGGATAAGGCGTAGATGCTGCTCGTGCTCCTCCTGACTCTTAGAGTAGATCAGGATGTCGTCGATGAAGACTATAACGAACTTGTCTAGGTAAGGCTTGCACACTCGATTCATCCAGTCCATGAAAATCGCAGGTGCGTTTGTCAGCCCAAAAGGCATGACCAAAAACTCATAGTGCACATAGCGAGTTTTGAAAGCTGTCTTGGAGACGTCCTCTTCTCGGACTCTCAGTTGGTGATATCCCGATCTTAAGTCAATCTTTGAATAGTAGCTCGACCCTTGTAGCTGGTCGAACAAGTCGTCAATGCGTGGTAGAGGATAACGATTCTTCACCGTCACCTTGTTGAGTTCCCGGTAGTCGATGCACATTCTGAAGGTACCGTCCTTCTTCTTCACAAATAGTACTGGAGCTCCCCAGGGTGATGAGCTAGGACGAATGAAACCCTTATCCAAGAGTTCTTGTAGTTGCGTAGAGAGTTCTTCCAACTCTGATGGAGCTAAACGATAAGGTGCATGAGCTATAGGCGCAGCTCTAGGAGCTAGTTCAATCTGAAACTCGACTTGGCGATGGGGCAGAAGACCAGGTAATTCCTCAGGGAATACCTCCGGATAGTCGCATACAACTGGAAAATCTTCTATCTTCTTCTCTTTTTCCGAGGTGTCAGTAACGAGAGCCAAAATGGCAGTATGGCCCTTTCGTAAGCACTTCTGGGCCTTAAGGAGAGAGATGACGTTCTCAACGGCACTCCTCTTGTCGCCACGAATCATGAGAGGTTCACTACCGGAACCTGGAATACGGACAACCTTCTCGTTGCAAAGAATCTCTGCTCGGTGTTGGGATAACCAATCCATCCCAATTACAACGTCGAAACTACCCAAAACGATAGGAATAAGGTCGATAGAGAAGGTCTGGTCTGCAAGAATAAGTTTACAACCCTTGACTACGTGTGTGGCCTCTAAGCTCTTACCGTTTGCTAGCTCTACAGTGTGCTTGTTGTTCAAAGGCGTTGGAACACGCTTAAGCATTCGACTAACTTCTAGTGACATGTAGCTAGTATAGGCACCCGAATCAAATAATACTGAAACATAAAAGTCGTCGAGAAGGAACTTACCCGCCACAACATTGGGGTCATTCCTTGCTTCACCTTGGCCGATCACGAACGCCCACCCCCTGGCACCATTGTTGTTGTTGTTGTTCCCATTGTTACCATTCCCCTGATTGTTGTTATTGTGGTTGTTGTTCTGGTTCCTGTTCAGTTGAGGACAATCTCTCTTGAAGTGGCCTTCAGCTCCACACTGAAAGCACCCTTTGTTATCACCCTGCTGCGGCTGCTGGCGTTGATTCTGCTGAGTTTGCTGACGATTCTGATTGGCGGGATACAGGCTCCTGCAATCCTTTGCTGCGTGACCTGGCTTGTTGCACCGATGACAGTTACCCCTGGTGCATGGCCCGCTGTGGTGCAGGCTGCAGCGATTGCATTTGGGGTGATTCCCCTTGTACCCACCATAACCTTGACCACCAGATGATTGTTGATTAGGGCTCTTGTAGTCATCAGTCCTTCTCTGCTGAGACTGGGACTGAACAGAAGTCGAACCCTTACTTGGAGCTCCATCCCATTTCCGCTTGTTGTCACTAGGGACACCTGAAGTAGTTGCAGCACCTATGCGCTTTGGTAACCTGTTCTGCTCCACCGCCTGGTCCGTGAGACGGTGAGCCAATTGCACAACTTGCTGGATGGTGGCGAGGTTTGCTGAAGTCACATGACTTTGGATCTCTGGCACCAAGCCCTTAAGAAAGAGTTCAATTCGCTTAATTGGAGGGTCCACCATAGTAGGACACAGTATTACCAGTTCATTCGATCTCTTCACATAAGCTTCAATTTCGGACCCCGTCATCTTGAGGTTGAAGAACTCGACCTCCAGCTTATGAATATCATCGCGACTGCAGTATTCCTCCTTGATCATCTCCTTAAAAGTTTCCCATGGGGTGGCGTTGGCAGCAACCAACCCCAGCATTTGAACCTGAGCATTCCACCATGTGAGGGCTAAACCCTCGAGAGTACCGGTAGCATACTTCACCCTGCGCGCCTTAGGGCATTCACACATTTCGAAGACTGATTCTAGTTTCTCAAACCAGTGGAGGAGACCTACCGCTCCTTCAGTGCCGCTAAAAGTAGTGGGTCGGCAGTCCATAAAAGTTTTAAAAGTGCACACGGGTGGTTGAGCGTGTTGACCTAGTGTGGGCGAAAGAAAAGACAGAGTTTAACACAAAAGTTGGTTCACGAGAGTAGGATCTAAAGATCCTAGAATGAGTTTGGACTGCAGGATATACCTCCTGCGTGTGCAGCTGCAAGTGCTGCGGCAACCCGTTCGTTGATCAGAGCCGTCAACTGGGCTTGTGTCATGTTAACGCGTCCAGACATGATCTTCATATCAAGAGTAACACGAGTGAGAGAGGTTCGCGAAAGTACGATGATAGGATAGAGTAAGCACGCACGTGTTCCAGCAACAGTAGTTATACTAACCAAGCATACCATGAGCAAAGTACTATGTAACTATCAAGTAGGCAATACACATAGATCATATCACCTAGAATGTCGAGCCTTGCATGTGGAGTGAAGCGTCGTTGTGGATCGTAGAGCACTGTACAGGTTATAGTCTGATTTTAATAAAACTTTTCCCTTATTAAAACCAAGTTCACTATAACCAATGGCTCTGATACCAATCTGTCACACCCCCAAAATCCACATGCGGAAAACCACCGCTTGGAGGCGTGACTAACTAGGATCCAGCCACCAATCATATTAAACAAGCATATAAGTAGTTATAAAAATCCAACCAATACAATTGGTGTTCAAACGAAACATAGTTTAAGTTGCAAGCGGAAGCATAACATTTAAAATCAAAACATAAGTTTAATTGTTTCAAGGTTTAACATGGCACACAGCCGTCCATGTCCCACAACGACCCTCTTCCATGCATGCTCCAGCTAGGCGCCTATTGTCCTGCAAAGCATGTAGTAACGAGTCAACAACAAGTTGAGTGAGTTCACAGTTGGGTGTTCGTTTTAAGTTGTTTCGAAAACAGTTTCCTTTATCTGGCATCCTGCCGTGGGGGTTACCCCATAGTTGAAAAACGTGACTTGTTTATTCCCGGTTACTCTGGCACTCCGGCCGTGGGGGCTACCCCATGTTAGTTATCTGGCATTTCGGCCGTGGGGGCTACCCCATGTATACACTAGACTCGTTACCATATCGACTGCTGACTGTAGTCATGTTTATGTGCCCTGAAACTGTCAATGTCTATCATCATTGACGTGCCCCAGATCCATTAGTTCACGCCCGTCCTCTACGGCACGGTGTGAGGTTTGTCAGACCTAAATAGCGCTATCTAACTAATGACCCGCTCGCCATTGGCCCGGCGATTAAGTGGATATAAAAAGGAGGGACTTCGTGATAGAGTTTTGGTCTAGTATGAGTTATCTGTCCATGCGGACGAGGAACCCATGTTCCTTAACCCCATTCCCAACCCAGGGAATCCCATGCTTTGTAGAGGGTGTGAACTCACCTTGGTTTGCTCGGCAGATACACAGAAAGGTCAATCGAGTTGTAAGTGGTCAACTACGTCCTAACATAGATACCATTCAAGTCAGGTTCAACCCAAGTAGTGCACGTATTTTCTACACGTATTCATACACAAGTAACGATCATGGCATACTCGTTTATCATGGCAGTTCAACAACAGTGCACAACATACTCAATTAACAGTAGCACATACGGCCCATATGTTCGGCCCAATTACTTAGGCCCGTAACAGTGTGAAAGTCCAAACAGCGTGCACATGTATATGGTCTCGAGTCGAGACTGTGCGGTCTCGAGTTGTAGCCTACTAGTTCTCGAGTCGCAACTGAGGTGGTCTCGGGTCATGCATGTATTGGTCTCGAGTCGCAACCGGACTCACAAGCATGGTCTCGGGTCATGATGTTTGTGTGCTGATGAAGTATGGTCTCGAGTCGAGACTAGGGGTTCTCGACTCGCAATCTGTGCCGCAATCTACGGTCTCGAGTTGTTATCTGGTAATCTCGAGTCGAGACTGAAGGTCTCGGCTGGAACATTTGCTGATTTCCGTCATTGTACTTAGCCAATGAGGTTTTGATTTCATGCAACAATTGTGTACTATCCACTAAACATGTTTTCTTGTCTAGCAATTTACTAAAATGGATCAAACAAGTATTTTCAAATATTCAAGACACCTTCATATCACATTCATGTTGTTCTTCATACATTCAAGTAGTTCATCATGATCATTCAAACTTGTTCATCATATCTTAGGGTTATTAGCATTAATCATAATCATAACATGAACAACCATCAAAACACTTGAACATACTCATCTAATGGTTTTAAATCATCACATAACACCTCAAACTCGACTCTACACTAATCCGATTACATGACATTATCTAATACATATGCAAGCCGGTTTCATGAACATCAACAACAAGTGGTTTAAATCACATTTAGACACAAGGTATTACTAGCTCATTATGTAATATATCCGAAATCAAAACATGTTAGCCGAATAACATCATCATACACATCCGATTCACAAGAACATCAACATACTTACAACTATACTTAGTTAAATCATGTCATTCATACTATCATCTAACAATAAACATCATAAAACACTAACCGGTTGATGAGGTGTGTGTGTGAAGGAGAGTTGGTTTGTTGTCCGAAAGTTTCCGAGTGAAGAACACAAGCGAATCCGAGAGCTTGGCTTGATCCTTGATCCGGCACAAGAGAAGAGGGTGGTGTTGCTAGGGTTTTAGTGAGAGAGTGAAAGTGTGTGTGTAGGAGAGTGTGTATGGTTTGCCCAAAATGACAAGTGTGGCTAATCACAATGGATATATACTAGTGGGCTAAAGAGGTGCATGGCCCAATCCGGCCCAACCGTTACTGTTCACTCGAGACCGCATGGTCTCGAGTCGTGTCCTTGTGTCTCGGTTCACATAAACACACTCATACATACAAGCATAACACATAAACACATAATTTCACTTAGGTCGTTCATTGAACCAACAAGTTAACTAATCACATAACGTTTCAAGCAAGTTACACCAAGATACAATGAAAGGTTCTAAATTTCGAGTTGTCACATAACCTACAATCAAACAATGATGAAATACTAACCGAAGAAAGGGTAGGGCAGGATTGTTTCGAACAAGGAGATCTTCGAGTGGGGGGCTGCCGTCGGGTTCCAAAAGAATGAGAAGAGCTTAGGGTTGATAAACTTTGTATGTTAGATAGTTATGAGGTTTATATATTGACATCCCTTCGTGTCATACGAAAACAATAGGGGCCAGCCCATCATGGGCTGCCCTTTGGTTCTTGGATTCGGATCACAAGTTGGGCCGAGAAGAAAGAATGTGAAATCGAGGTATGTGGCCCAAAAGGAGTTGTGCGATTGAGCATATGTTGTGCGATTTCATTATATACACACACGTTACACATTATAACATAAACATAATATTTTCATTTAAAACCATGTATCAAATATGTGACAACTCGTATTTCCGAACCTATCTTTGTACTTTGAAGTAACGTATGTGTACGATATGTGATTTTATGAAAGTGAATGATTATATGAATGTTATGTTGACACGTGCTTTGTGTAATGTATGTATGATGAAAACACACAACACTCACCCGACCGCACAAGCCCATTCGGGCCACAACTTGTATTCGGAGTAAAGGCAGCCCAAGTTTGGGTTCGGCCCATCCCCTTTAGTCAATTAACACATGGGGTGCTAGTACCCATCTCACACTTTACCAAAACAAACAAATCTACAAACCCTAGTGCTCTTTCTCTCTCTCTCACGAACCCGAAGGCAGCCACACACACTCTCTCTCAATCGAAGATCTTAGCATTCGAATCATCCTTGTTATACTCTCTAATCGGTTAGTGATTCTTGTTATGTATTTTATTTCGGTTGATGATGTATAGTTATCTTGATATAAATAATATGTGATTGCTCATGAATGATTGTAATCGGCTCTATATGGGTTTAGATCCGAATGGTTTGGTTACGTTTAGATATGAATAAGAGGGTTTGTTGTTCATGAAATCGGAATTTCATATGTGTATTAGATAATGTTCATGTTAATCAGATTGCATATTACGGTTCTAAGATCGAATGCTTGTTAACCGGCTGTGATGTATTATTATCCAGATGATTGTTATGTTGATTGTGTAGGGTACATGCTAGTAATCAAGGCCATGAGCTCGTTAATGTGTTTGAGTGTGGTTGATATTCATGTTATGAATTATATTAGGGTTCATATGATAAGTAAGATAAAAACCTTGTTTGATCGATTAGGGGATTGGTTAGAATTGATGATTGTGTTAATTGATAAATGATAAATTTGGAAATCATTGAATGTTGTAACTGATATGCATGAAAAACGGAAACTTAAAATCAGTCGCACAAGACCTCTTAGTCGCACAAGAGGTCCACTCGCACAAGGAGTCCATTCGCACAAGACTCCTGGTTGCACAAGATGTCATCCGTCGCACAAGGCAACCACAGTCGCACAAGTAATGATGTTTGTTTAACTGTTGGGCCTCAAAGCCAAAACCCAGTCGCACAACCCAATCAGATCGCACAAGTCTACCCGGATCGCACAAGACTTGTGTTGTCTATTTGCGCCGATACATGTTAGGACTGTTATGCTATATGTTGGGCCGGGTGTATTTCTGAATCGCACAAGACATGCTATTAGGGCTGTGTTCATGTTATGATTTTGTTTGGGTTTCTTGACATTGGGCCGGGTAGTCTTGGGCTCCAACGGATGACTCGCACAAGGCCACTAAGCTTGTGCGAGCCCAATCTTGAATACGTTATAAGTGTTGAACGTGATAATGTGTGTTGCCATGATCCGTGTGTGTGTTTCTTACATGCTATCTTACGTGATACTTATGTGCACTACTTGAAACCAAAACTTGACTTGTATGGTAACCATGTTAGGACGTGGTTGACCACTAGCTGCTAGACTTGACCTTTCTGTGTATCTGCCGAGCAAACCAAGGTGAGTTCACACTAGCCAAGGCATGGGATTCCCAGGGGTTGGGAATGGGATTTGGATAACTACTCGTACAACCATTACTATTAACTAATTATTACTGTCCTCGGATTGAAGGGCACGTACGTAAAACCTACGTACAGTTATACTTACTACCGTCCTCGGATTGAAGGGCACGTACGTAAAGCCTACGTACACGATCATAAGACCATCACCTCTATCAAATGAAGTCCCTCATTTATCGACTTAATCGCCGAGGCCTATGGCGAGCGGGTCATTAGTTAATAGCGCTATTAGGTTTAACAAACCTCACACCATGCCAGTCGGACGGGCGTGTACTAATGGACTATGGGCAAAGGGTCAATGCTGATAGACATTGACTTAGGGCACCTCTTACATTTTCGTAGCAGTCGATACGTGTGGTCTAGTAATACATGGGAAGCCCCCACTAATCATCGCACACATGCCTGGATTGGCCGCGATACGGATTAATACGATACATGGTTTACAAAACGAACATACGATTTACGAAATGAATACTATAACCAAACAACCAACTGTGAACTCGCTCAACTTTGTTGTTGATTCGTTGCTACATGCCTTGCAGGTCATTAGGTACTCATGGAGCCTGCACAGGGAGGAACGGTCGTTGTGGGACATGGCAGTGTGTGCCATGCTTTAAACATTACTTTATTTCACACTTAATGCTTGCTATGGGTTTTACAATTTTGCTTCCGCTAAACACTTAACTATGCTTTGGTTTTTGAGCACCTTTCATATTGTTTGGTTGAATTATGTTTACTTACATGCTTGTTCAATATGATTGGTGGCTTGATCCTGGTCAGTCACGCCTCCAAGCGGTGATACTCCGCGTGTGGATTTTGGGGGTGTGACAAAATAATCGCATATTGTCCAAGCAAATTACATCAAAGTATCACGAGAGGTTCTAAATTACGAGTTGTCACATTATCCCCAAGTTGAAAGAAATTTCGTCCCGAAATTTAGCACGTAGTCACTGCGGAAGCTAGTTAGGTTGCACGGTTTCTTGGTTTTCCTGGGGTGTCACATCCTTCCCCAGTTGGTTTGGAATTTCATCCCGAAATTCCGCAGTAGCTTCAGCCTCAGTAGTGGTTGTACTTTTCTCAAATAACTGGGGATACTTGTGTTTCATCTGGTCTTCTCGTTCCCAGGTAAACTCTGGGCCACGACTGGAGTTCCAACGAACTCGAACAAGAGGAATTCTGGTGCACTTGAGAATCTTCACCTCTCGGTCTGTAATCTCTACTGGTTCCTCGACAAATCGTAGCTGATCGTCAATAGTGAGCTCCTTGAGAGGAACTATAAGGGTCTCATCTGACAGACACTTCTTCAGATTTGACACGTGGAAAACGTTGTGAACTTCGCTGAGTTCTTCGGGTAGGTTCAGTTTGTAGGCCACCTTGCCTATTTTCTCTATGATTTCGAAAGGTCCGACGTATCGCGGGTTGAGTTTGCCTCATTTTCCAAAACGAACAACACCTTTCCAGGGTGAGACTTTGAGTAGCACTCGATCCCCAACCTGGAACTCGAGTGGTTTGCTACGCTTATCAGCGTAGCTCTTCTGGCGGTCACGAGCTGCCGCCATTCGTTGTCGTATCTGTCACACCCCGACCACGTGGAACATACAAAACGTGGCGGAAACATCGGGGAGTGTCGTAACAGAATTAATGTTTCACAACCATGGAAATTAAAGTTTCGCTTTATTGATAATAAGTGTTACAATGTCTTAACAAACAAAGAAATATAACATAATTAACTAGTCTGCATCTTTTATTGTTACTAAGGCCCATGTCCGCCTAAGTGTATCTTGATCAATCCTATGCTTCATTTCCTGAAAAACACATGTGAAAATATGGTACGTCAGCATAAAAATGCCTGTGAGATACATAGGTTTGTGAAAATAGGACTCATGACTTGTATTTGAGAAAATGTTTAGTCATGAACCTTGTAATTTGCTTTGTCTTGTAAATCATTTGAAAAACGATAAGATCAGATGATATGTATAAATAAATGTAAGGTTAAATGATTAACCATGTAAAATGAGTTTGTATGAAGTAAGATGTTTGTTAACAATGTCTTGTGAAAAGTATGTTATTTGTATAAAATGTCATATGTATCAAACTGTAATGATTCAAATAACGCTACGACATGTAATACCATACAACCACTTATATATAGGAAGTACCAGCGGCGTATCCACCATGCTTGTATCATATTACACACGCATCGTTAGTTAATCACTTTATCAAACCAAACCAATCAATGTAAGATGTCTATGTCAAATGTTTATGTCAAAATGTCTATGTCAAAATGTCATGTATGGCTAGTGAAATGTCTCAACTAAACCATATGCACAAAAGCAAAGTATTGAAGTAAAACTTGGTTTAAATCAATATTATGTCTTGTGTAAATGCATGATCAAATGTCAATCATGTTAAAATGTCTATGTTTAAACCAATAGTCAATAGTCCTTGTATAAATCATGTCAAATGTTTATAGTCCAAAAGTAGTCAAGTAATGTATAACCAAAATGATATGTATGGTAAGTAAAATTTAGACTACTTAAACCATAAGTAAAAATGAACAAAACAAAGTATTGAAGTAAAACTTGGTTTAAATCAAAGTTATGTTTTGTAGAATAATGCATGCTTTACTGATACAAACACTTATGCAGTATGTTAAACGCAAACATTCAAGCCTTGAGACAGTCGGATAACCCTTTCAGTCAAGGTTATCAAAAGAATTGTATTCGGATTCAGTCATTCCTTACATCCAAACAAACCCGGGATGTCAGGAATGGGATTTGTCAAGTCCTATGGTACCACTACTTACTCCCGAGCGGCGTAGCAAATGTTAATGAATGTTATATAGACCCGTTAAACAAACCAAATGTCATACCAAAATGTAAGCATGTGATGAAGATAATGTACCTAGTATGCTAGAGTAAACATACAAGGTAGAGCTGTAAAACAATGTGTCCATATGTTACTGGAACATATGCAACAGAGATGCAATGTAAAACAATGTGTCCATATGCTGAGTAAACATATGCAACAGAAATGCAATGTAAAACAATGTGTTCATATGCTGAGTAAACATATGCAACAGAGATGCAATGTAAAATGATGTACTAAGTATGCTAAGTTAACATACAAAGCAGAAAAGTCATGTAAATCAATGTGCTAGCATGCTATCAGTCAACATACATAGCGGAAATGTAATGAAATCATGTACTATAATGTACTAATGAACATAGCAAGTATATGATGTGAAAACAGGAAAGCAGGAAAGTAACAAGTAGGCACATGTGTTCCACCCCAAAGCAGTTTGGAAAACAGTAAAAGAGGGGTCTATGTACTCACTTGAGATTGCTCAGAAGTCCTAGGATAACCACCAAGCAATGCTAGAGATCGCGGAATATCAAACGGCACCTAATATAGGTAACTACATTAATAAACCGGACCTATATCGGAAGACTGGGTAGCATGAGGGTTTGTAAACCAAATGAGTGTAGGAACTCATGTGATATGGTTAATCAAAGCCTACATACTAAATGAAACTTAACCTAAGTGTCTACGACCCATTACGACCTGTTTAGGTAGCTTATGCTACTTTAACGCGTCGTTCGCGTGAAACGCGTTCGGACCGCCTAACTAGCCCTATGACAAGTGTTATATGCCTAAACATGTTACATAATCAGTTATGTGACAAAAGTTTAGGTTACATATGCTTAATTACCAATTATACATGAAAAGGGTATTCTGGTAATTTACCTAAGGCATATAAACTACCTATCATACAACTACTCAAACGATGTGACCAAAGGGTATAACCTCGGAAGGTTATTCCCTACCTACTATGGTCACCTAATGTATTTGGTCGGATCCTAATGATCGACCAAATGGGTCGAGTTCGAAGGTATAGGCGATTTATTAGATCGCCTACCCTACGACTCTGGACAACGTGGTAATCAGTGGGCATAGTCCCAAGGGACCATGACCAACGTGATTACACTCACGTTGCGAAGTTCAAACGAACTTCGCATTGACCATTACTGGTCAACGCTGAAAGTCAAACAAATTTTGACTTTCTGACTCGAAAAGCAGTAAAATAAGGAAAAGAACGAAAGAATACTAACCCAGGGTCCCCGAATGCTAATCCCGATCCAAGAACTCAGGTATGAAACAATGGTTTCAACTTAGAGCTCTCAAATCAGAATTCTTGTAAGTTTTAAAGCATATGGGGGTGGGGTATTTATAGTTTTCGGTGAACCGTTGAGATCGTTTCATGGAAAAGGAGGCACGATCAATACCGTACACTTGTCGGAATGTTATGGTGACTAATTTGGCCACTCACCATAAGGTATCAACACTTGGCAAGGGAAATGGGAGTGGAAACCAGCTGCAAACAGGCTGTTCTAAACATTGAATCTGGTCTGCAGACCCCTAGCGCACCGTTACACTTATATTGTAGCGGTGCGCTAGCACCTAGTTTGGCAGAATTGCATTTTCAGTCCCTGCACCTTGTTTTAGCCATTTCCGACACGTTTAAGGCCCGTTAACCCCATTTCAAAGCTCTAAAATGAAGTTAAAGTATATGGAACTTAAAATGTGCTCAAAAATATCATGGATGTCGGTTCGTTTGGCCGTACGAACGCGATGTTCGCTTAATTACGACGGAATGCGCATAAGCGCGAAAAACGAACCAAATGACGCGACGAATGGATTTTTCTTATGGCGAACACTAAAATAAAATATTTTAGTGCTTACATAAATTTTTGGATGTCCGGATGTATTCAGAACGTAAGTTATGCGCGAAAATGCAAACTTGTGCATTTTTTGACGCTTTTAGTCCCTGAATGACCCAAAAGTTTATTTTAGCACACCGAACACCTCAAAGCCTATTTCTAAGCTATATAAAGGATATTTATGGTATGTTTAACTTATGGTCATGTTCCGGAATGTCTGTTACAGTTCAAATTGGCATACTTTCGCAGTTTGTCAACTTTAGTCCCTGTAGCGATTAAACTTTGATTTCACCACACCAAACCTTCCAAAACTTATATCTAAGTTATGTAAAGGTTATTTAAGGTATGTTAAGCCTATTTCACTATTCCGGAGTGTTTGTTGCATTAAACTGGTTATATCTACGCATCAGTGCGCGTATAACCTTCCAGAAAGTGATTTAGAGTTTGGAATTGAACAAAAATTGATATGTGCAAATGATACACATATTTTTACAAATCCCAAGTATGAAATATAATATTTCATTGGTTCGGTATTTGTTTGATGGCCATGGAGGCACAGGTGTTACAGTCTCCCCTACTTTAGGAAATTTCGTCCCGAAATTTATTTAGAGGAAACTTGTGAGAGCTTGAAAGCATGAAGTTGAAAAGATCGGACAACATTGGTTAGGGTTCTTGAACTTTTGGTAACCTTAATAACATCATGATTTCAATGTAAGAGGGATACTTATATACAAGTATATGAAGCATCATTGGTGCGTCCACCGTACCTCCAGTACATCGTTCTCATGTTGTTATTTTTTTTTTTTTGTCACTATCGGTTCTTACACATAATAAACCTTACTGGGTTTCTGTGCACTAAATTTCATAATTATGTAGGCCTCCATAATTAGACAATTCCTTGCACAGTTCACACAGTCTATTTTATAATGCGTAGGGTAAAACCAAATGAACAATCCTGTGATGAGCGTGACTTAGACCGCCATAGAGTCCTTTAGACTAAATCAATAAATGATTTAAATAGACTATCAAGGAGTCTGTTCAGCTACATCACTAGATGTCATTCTTTAACCAGATTGTGAATCAATCTTTTTGACTAGACCATTAAAGGTCTCTTATGAATCATGGAGTGGTACTATATAATCCAAGGGTCTTAACTATTACATAGAAGCCCATTTAAGGATTAAAGGTAGTACCTTTTGAATATCCTGCTACGAATCCCTCATATGAAGATATGAAAGATCCTGCAAGGATTTGGATAAAGAATATCCAGAGTATTAAAAACACCAAAAATGCATAAAAGAAAACATAAGATGCATAAACACATAGTCACATAACCACAAAATTGTTTAACTAGTAGTTCGTTCTGCTAACAGAGCACATGTATTTAAAGCACACTAGGAATCCATTTTGTGGATTTCATTTGGTACTTTAAACATTATCAAGAATCTATCTATAAAGATAGAAAGATTTTTTTAAAAGAAAAATTCGATTTCGATTATAAGGAACCGAAATGTTCGAATTTAGGTACATAAGGAATCCAATTAAGGACTCTGATTTGAATGATAATCATCCACAAGGATCTAATTGTAAAGATAAAAAGATCCCATATGAATTTTAGAAGTTGAAGATGTTTTTGAAACCTTGCACTGGATGTGCTTAGGTCAAAACATGATGTAAAATGCTTATGAAGTTGAGATGCTTGATATGTCAAGGCGACATATGAAGCAGAATTTGAAGGTTAAGTCAATGTACGAGGAAAATATTTTTGAAAACTGTGCATGGGGTTCTTTTGAGAAAAATGTGTTTAACATTTTTGAAACCTTATATATAATACTTTTTGAAATCATAAAGTAGGTGTATTAGATAGATATATTTAAAATGTTTTAAAATCATGCAAGATGAATTTTGAAATTATGTATAAGGTTTTTGAAAGGCATGAATGATGCTTTTCGAAATCATGCACATGATAAGAAAATGTATTGTGTTAATATTGTCTTCAGACTATATGAAATATTTTGAAATTAGAAAGGTTGGTTTTGATAACATGGCCAATGTTTTTGAAATAACATAGGCAATGTATCTAGAAAAATTGTTTTCAAACTATATGAAATGTTTTGAGATCATGAAGATTGTTTTTGAAATACCTGTACTGTATATGTTGAAAATCAAAACGTAATGGGTATGAAATTTGAAAAATATCCTTAGTTATCTAACCAAGGATTCAAAGGCACAGATGTGCAGAAGCATGATTACTCATAATGTCACTTTATTTTCTGTACTTCGTATCTTAGAATGAAACGAGTACTTAAAATTTTTGAAGAAATCATGAGTGATCATTTGAAAGAGAGAATCATAAGAGTAGTTTGTAAGGAACACAGTTCCTTAATGCAGGTATCATAGGAATATCTTACACACATATATTATACTTGTATATCAGAATTGCGAACAACAACTTTTATTTATGAACAAGACATATTGTTTCACAATACACAAAAACAAAAGAAACAAAGGCATAAGACAGCAACATCCTTTGTTTAGCCGAATGCTCATCCAAGGGTTGGATTTGCATTAACAAGCTTTGGGCAATCCCTTTGGAAATGGCCCATCTCGCCACAGTTGTAGCAAGACCCTCGTGAGAAACGAGCTTGAGCAGGATTGTCGCCAGCTTGATTTGGTACAGCTGCAGTTGGGCAGACCCTTGCTGTATGACCTATGAGTCCACAAATCTGGCATTTGCGGCACCTCACACTAGCATGATGATGAAGGCTACATTGGTTGCACAAAGGTGCAGTTCCATTGTATGGCTTCCTAGTAGGGGGTTGAGCTGGTTGGTTAGGGATGGCTTGACCAATGTGAGCGATCATGGCGAAGTTCTGAGAAGCCTTTCGCTTCTTAGACTTCTTAGGGGATCGTTCATCCATGGTCTTTGATTCCTCGATTGGTTTATTGGCTGATGGTGCTGTCGCCTGACTAGGTCGTGCCTGTCTTGGTGACTCTTGAGTGGCTTCATCCTGGAGATGATACATGGCAGTAGCTAATTCAACAGTCTTCAGGACTACTTCGCCTATTCACTGAGCGAATTTTGGCTACTTGCTCAGATATCTGGGCGTCATCGTGATGAAGAGACATTCTTGAAGAAAAAGAAAGGCATAGGGAGAAACAGGTGAAAGATTATTGGACAATCAAAACAGAATGATAACGCATGAAGATTGCGATCATTTGTTTGTTACCTAAGGCAAACAAATGAGACGGTGACTGATCAAAGTAAACGGGTCAAAAATAATGTATCGCGAAGACATGCTCGCCTATAAGTGAACACTCATCCCAAGAATTCCCAGGTAAGCACAACTGGTCTCGCGTCTGATGAGATATATACGAAGTGCTTGCCTAGACAGAAAACCCAGAATACAGGCATTCACCCTTCCAGTTTGCACGTGTTCACATTATTTAAAACCCAAAACCTTGACGAAGTTTTGAAAACTCAAAGGGGTTCAAAACCATATAATAGAGAGTTCAAAACCTAGTAATCAATCATCCTAGAACAGATGATTAGTTTTCAAAGCGGTTTTGAAATTTATGTTCTTGTTGTGGTTGTCGCCTAAGGATAGGTGACAGTAGTGTTTTATGACTAAACGCAAGTAAACTCGCGTTAGGGTCCTAGAAAGGTTATAGACTAGGTCAAAGCATTACTAATAACCTAATTCCCTATAACCATTAGCTCTGATACCATCTTTTCTGTCACACCCCGACCACGTGGAACATACAAAACGTGGCGGAAACATCGGGGAGTGTCGTAACAGAATTAATGTTTCACAACCATGGAAATTAAAGTTTCGCTTTATTGATAATAAGTGTTACAATGTCTTAACAAACAAAGAAATATAACATAATTAACTAGTCTGCATCTTTTATTGTTACTAAGGCCCATGTCCGCCTAAGTGTATCTTGATCAATCCTATGCTTCATTTCCTGAAAAACACATGTGAAAATATGGTACGTCAGCATAAAAATGCATGTGAGATACATAGGTTTGTGAAAATAGGACTCATGACTTGTATTTGAGAAAATGTTTAGTCATGAACCTTGTAATTTGCTTTGTCTTGTAAATCATTTGAAAAACGATAAGATCAGATGATATGTATAAATAAATGTAAGGTTAAATGATTAACCATGTAAAATGAGTTTGTATGAAGTAAGATGTTTGTTAACAATGTCTTGTGAAAAGTATGTTATTTGTATAAAATGTCATATGTATCAAACTGTAATGATTCAAATAACGCTACGACATGTAATACCATACAACCACTTATATATAGGAAGTACCAGCGGCGTATCCACCATGCTTGTATCATATTACACACGCATCGTTAGTTAATCACTTTATCAAACCAAACCAATCAATGTAAGATGTCTATGTCAAATGTTTATGTCAAAATGTCTATGTCAAAATGTCATGTATGGCTAGTGAAATGTCTCAACTAAACCATATGCACAAAAGCAAAGTATTGAAGTAAAACTTGGTTTAAATCAATATTATGTCTTGTGTAAATGCATGATCAAATGTCAATCATGTTAAAATGTCTATGTTTAAACCAATAGTCAATAGTCCTTGTATAAATCATGTCAAATGTTTATAGTCCAAAAGTAGTCAAGTAATGTATAACCAAAATGATATGTATGGTAAGTAAAATTTAGACTACTTAAACCATAAGTAAAAATGAACAAAACAAAGTATTGAAGTAAAACTTGGTTTAAATCAAAGTTATGTTTTGTAGAATAATGCATGCTTTACTGATACAAACACTTATGCAGTATGTTAAACGCAAACATTCAAGCCTTGAGACAGTCGGATAACCCTTTCAGTCAAGGTTATCAAAAGAATTGTATTCGGATTCAGTCATTCCTTACATCCAAACAAACCCGGGATGTCAGGAATGGGATTTGTCAAGTCCTATGGTACCACTACTTACTCCCGAGCGGCGTAGCAAATGTTAATGAATGTTATATAGACCCGTTAAACAAACCAAATGTCATACCAAAATGTAAGCATGTGATGAAGATAATGTACCTAGTATGCTAGAGTAAACATACAAGGTAGAGCTGTAAAACAATGTGTCCATATGTTACTGGAACATATGCAACAGAGATGCAATGTAAAACAATGTGTCCATATGCTGAGTAAACATATGCAACAGAAATGCAATGTAAAACAATGTGTTCATATGCTGAGTAAACATATGCAACAGAGATGCAATGTAAAATGATGTACTAAGTATGCTAAGTTAACATACAAAGCAGAAAAGTCATGTAAATCAATGTGCTAGCATGCTATCAGTCAACATACATAGCGGAAATGTAATGAAATCATGTACTATAATGTACTAATGAACATAGCAAGTATATGATGTGAAAACAGGAAAGCAGGAAAGTAACAAGTAGGCACATGTGTTCCACCCCAAAGCAGTTTGGAAAACAGTAAAAGAGGGGTCTATGTACTCACTTGAGATTGCTCAGAAGTCCTAGGATAACCACCAAGCAATGCTAGAGATCGCGGAATATCAAACGGCACCTAATATAGGTAACTACATTAATAAACCGGACCTATATCGGAAGACTGGGTAGCATGAGGGTTTGTAAACCAAATGAGTGTAGGAACTCATGTGATATGGTTAATCAAAGCCTACATACTAAATGAAACTTAACCTAAGTGTCTACGCACCATTACGACCTGTTTAGGTAGCTTATGCTACTTTAACGCGTCGTTCGCGTGAAACGCGTTCGGACCGCCTAACTAGCCCTATGACAAGTGTTATATGCCTAAACATGTTACATAATCAGTTATGTGACAAAAGTTTAGGTTACATATGCTTAATTACCAATTATACATGAAAAGGGTATTCTGGTAATTTACCTAAGGCATATAAACTACCTATCATACAACTACTCAAACGATGTGACCATAGGGTATAACCTCGGAAGGTTATTCCCTACCTACTATGGTCACCTAATGTATTTGGTCGGATCCTAATGATCGACCAAATGGGTCGAGTTCGAAGGTATAGGCGATTTATTAGATCGCCTACCCTACGACTCTGGACAACGTGGTAATCAGTGGGCATAGTCCCAAGGGACCATGACCAACGTGATTACACTCACGTTGCGAAGTTCAAACGAACTTCGCATTGACCATTACTGGTCAACGCTGAAAGTCAAACAAAGTTTGACTTTCTGACTCGAAAAGCAGTAAAATAAGGAAAAGAACGAAAGAATACTAACCCAGGGTCCCCGAATGCTAATCCCGATCCAAGAACTCAGGTATGAAACAATGGTTTCAACTTAGAGCTCTCAAATCAGAATTCTTGTAAGTTTTAAAGCATATGGGGGTGGGGTATTTATAGTTTTCGGTGAACCGTTGAGATCGTTTCATGGAAAAGGAGGCACGATCAATACCGTACACTTGTCGGAATGTTATGGTGACTAATTTGGCCACTCACCATAAGGTATCAACACTTGGCAAGGGAAATGGGAGTGGAAACCAGCTGCAAACAGGCTGTTCTAAACATTGAATCTGGTCTGCAGACCCCTAGCGCACCGTTACACTTATATTGTAGCGGTGCGCTAGCACCTAGTTTGGCAGAATTGCATTTTCAGTCCCTGCACCTTGTTTTAGCCATTTCCGACACGTTTAAGGCCCGTTAACCCCATTTCAAAGCTCTAAAATGAAGTTAAAGTATATGGAACTTAAAATGTGCTCAAAAATATCATGGATGTCGGTTCGTTTGGCCGTACGAACGCGATGTTCGCTTAATTACGACGGAATGCGCATAAGCGCGAAAAACGAACCAAATGACGCGACGAATGGATTTTTCTTATGGCGAACACTAAAATAAAATATTTTAGTGCTTACATAAATTTTTGGATGTCCGGATGTATTCAGAACGTAAGTTATGCGCGAAAATGCAAACTTGTGCATTTTTTGACGCTTTTAGTCCCTGAATGACCCAAAAGTTTATTTTAGCACACCGAACACCTCAAAGCCTATTTCTAAGCTATATAAAGGATATTTATGGTATGTTTAACTTATGGTCATGTTCCGGAATGTCTGTTACAGTTCAAATTGGCATACTTTCGCAGTTTGTCAACTTTAGTCCCTGTAGCGATTAAACTTTGATTTCACCACACCAAACCTTCCAAAACTTATATCTAAGTTATGTAAAGGTTATTTAAGGTATGTTAAGCCTATTTCACTATTCCGGAGTGTTCGTTGCATTAAACTGGTTATATCTACGCATCAGTGCGCGTATAACCTTCCAGAAAGTGATTTAGAGTTTGGAATTGAACAAAAATTGATATGTGCAAATGATACACATATTTTTACAAATCCCAAGTATGAAATATAATATTTCATTGGTTCGGTATTTGTTTGATGGCCATGGAGGCACAGGTGTTACAGTATCTGAACAATCTTCTCAGTTGTGTCTACCACAAGTTTTGGGCCTGTGATTTGGCTGTCACCAATTTCTGCCCAGCAAAGGGGTGATCGGCATTTACGTCCGTACAATGCCTCAAATGGAGCGGCCTGGATACTGGTGTGTTAACTGTTATTATACGAAAATTCCACTAAAGGTAAATGTCGTTCCCAGCCGTTGCCAAAATCTATCGCACATGCCCTAAGCATGTCTTCAAGGGTTTGGATGGTGCGTTCAGACTGCCCATCCGTTTGCGGATGATACGCCGTGCTCATGTCTAGTCGTGAGCCAAAGGACTTGTGCATCGCTTGCCACAATTCAGAGGTAAAACGCGCGTCACGATCAGATATGATAGAGGTTGGCACCTCGTGCCTCGAAACCACTTCCTTTAAGTAAACATCTGCTAAAGTTGAGAACTTGTCTATTTCTTTGATAGCCAAAAAGTGTGCAGACTTAGTCACCCTATCCACTATCACCCAAATAGTGTCATTTCCGCGTTGAGATCTGGGCAGGCCAGTAACAAAATCCATGGAAATTTTCTCCCATTTCCATGTCGGGATCTCTGGTTGTTGGAGTAGGCCTGATGGTTTCTGATATTCAATCTTAACTCTTGCACAAGTCAAACATTTACTAACGTAAGTTGCTATGTTAGCTTTCATGCTAGGCCACCAATACATAGTTTTCAAGTCGTGGTACATCTTATCCGAACCAGGATGCACTGAGTAACGAGACTTATGCGCTTCATCCATCACAAGCTCGCGTAAGTTTCCATAAAGTGGGACCCAGATACGCCCTGTTACGTAGTAGGCGCCGTCTTCCTTTTGTTCTAACCGTTTCCTTGATCCTCGTAGGGACTCCGCCCTGATGTTCACTACTTTCAATGCTTCAACCTGAGCATCTCGTATCTGAGTGGGAAGACTAGACTGGATGGTAAGTTGTAATGCACGCACTCGCTTAGGTGTAGTGTCCTTTCGACTGAGGGCGTCGGCCACAACATTGGCTTTGCCCGGATGGTACTTGATTGTGCATTCGTAATCATTCAAGAGCTGGACCCATCGACGTTGTCGCATGTTTAACTCCTTTTGCTTGAAGATATGCTCGAGACTCATGTGATCGGTGTAAATGGTGCACTTGGTACCGTACAGGTAATGTCTTCATATCTTAAGAGCAAAAACCACTACTCCCAATTCCAAGTCGTGCGTAGTGTAGTTCCTTTCGTGAACTTTAAGTTGGTGTGACGCGTAAGCAATGACCTTGTCATGTTACATCAACACACAACCAAGTCCTTGGATGGATGCGTCGCAATAAACCACAAAATCATATGTGCCTTCAGGCAATGAGAGAATAGGTGCCCTACAAAGTCTATCCTTTAGGTGCTGAAACGCAGTTTCCTGTGCATCACCCCAATGATAGGTGACATCTTTCTGAGTTAGCGAAGTGAGAGGTTGCGCAATCGTGGAGAAATCCTTGATGAACCTTCTGTAATAGCCCGCCAAACCCAAAAATTGGCGGATTTCTGTTGGTGTACAGGGTGCATGCCAGTTCTTGATCGAGTCGACCTTAGATGGATCAACATGAATCCTATCCTTGTTTACCACGTGGCCTAGGAAATGGACTTCGTGAAGCCAGAAGTCACATTTAGCGAATTTAGCGTACAATTGTTCCGTTCGAAGAAGTTCCAAAATGAGTCGCAGGTGACGCTCATGCTCCTCCCGACTCTTAGAATAGATCAGGATGTCGTCGATGAATACAATAACGAACTTATCCGGGTAAGGCTTGCACACTCTGTTCATAAGATCCATGAAGACCGCAGGTGCGTTCGTCAACCCAAAAGGCATAACCAGAAACTCGTAGTGCCCATAACGAGTCCTGAATGCTGTCTTAGAAATATCCTCATCTCGGACTCTTAGTTGATGGTAGCCTGACCACAGGTCAATCTTTGAGTAGAAACTCGACCCTTGCAACTGATCGAATAAGTCATCAATGCGTGGAAGAGGATAGCGATTCTTCACAGTCACCTTGTTGAGTTCGCGATAGTCAATACACATTCTGAAGGTACCGTCCTTTTTCTTCACAAATAATACTGGGGCTCCCCAAGGCGAAGAGCTAGGGCGAATAAAACCCTTGTCCAAGAACTCTTGTAGTTGCGAGGACAGTTCTTCAAGTTCTGATGGAGCTAAGCGATAGGGTGCTCGAGCTATGGGCGCTGCTCCAGGAGCTAGCTCGATTTGAAACTCGACTTGTCGATGAGGCGGCAGACCAGGTAATTCCTTAGGAAATACCTCAGGAAAGTCACGTACGATCGAAATATCTTCTATCTTCTTCTCTTTCTTAGAGGTGTCAGTGACGAGGGCTAAAATAGCAGTGTGGCCCTTTCGCAAACACTTCTGGGTCTTAAGGAAAGAAATGATGCCCACAACAGCACCACTCTTGTCGCCATGAATCACTAAAGGTTCTTCACCAGAACGAGGAATGCGGACGATCTTCTCCTTGCAAAGGATCTCTGCTCGATGTTGAGATAACCAATCCATACCAATAACGATGTCGAAACTACCAAGAATGATGGGGATGAGGTCGATAGAGAAGGTCTGACCAGCTAAGACAAGAGTACAACCCTTAACTATGTGTGTGGCTTCAATACTTTTACCATTTGCTAGTTCTACAGTGTGCTTGGTGTTTAAGGAAATTGGGGCACGCTTAAGCATCTGACAAACTTTTAAGGACACATAACTAGTATCGGCACCCGAATCAAATAAAACAGAAACATAGAAGTCGTCCAGTAGGAACTTACCCGTCACGACATTGGGATCGTTCCTTGCATCACCTTGTCCAATCACAAAAACACGACCCCTGACACCATTGCCGTTGTTACCCCCGTTGTTTCCATTCCCCTGGTTGTTGTTATTGTTGTTGTTCTGATTCTGGTTCAGTTGGGGACAGTCTCTCTTGAAGTGGCCTTCAGCACCACACTGAAAGCACACTTTGTTGTTGCCTTGTTGTTGCTGATGCTGCTGACGTTGATTCTATGGGGCTTGTTGTTGCTGACGATTCCGATTCGCGGGATGCTGACTCCTACAATCCCTTACAATGTGACCAGGCTTGTTGCACCAATGACAGTTGCCTCTACTACATGGTCCGCTGTGGTGCAAGTTACATCGATTGCATTTGGGATGATTCCCCTTGTATCCACCATGCCCTTGACTCCCAGAAGACTGCTGACTGGGGCTCCTATAGTCCTCAGTCCTTCGCTGCTGTGACTGAGACTGAACAGAAGTTGAACCCTTGCTTGAATTTCCGTCCCCCTTGCGCTTGTTGTTGCTAGGAGCCTCTGAAGTAGTTGTAGCACTGATACGCTTGGGCAGCTTGATTTGCTCAACTGCCTGATCCGTGAGACAATGAGCTAGTCGTATGACTTGCTGAATAGTACCAAGGTTAGCCGCAGTCACATGGCTTTGAATTTCTGGCACTAGACCCTTGAGGTACAGCTCAATAGGCTTGATGGGAGGATCCACCATAGTAGGACACAAGATAGCTAATTCGTTCGATCTCTTTGTGTATGCCTCGATTTCAGACCCCGTCATCTTCAAATTGAAAAACTCTACCTCTAGCTTGTGGTTGTCATCCTGACTACAGTACTCCTCTTTGATCAACTCTTTGAAGTCGTTCCATGGGGTGGCATTAGCAACCGCCAGCCCTAACAGTTGAACCTGTGCCTTCCACCAGGTTAACGCAGTACCTTCAAGTGTTCCAGTAGCAAACTTTACCCTACGATCCTCAGGGCATTCACACATCTCGAAGACAGATTCGAGCTTCTCGAACCAGTGGAGGAGACCTACAGCTCCTTCTGTACCACTGAAGGTACTAGGTCTGCAATCCATAAAGGTCTTGAACGTACACGCGGGAGGCTGAGCAGGCTGACCTGTCGCGCAAGAAAGAAAAGACAAGATTAAGCACGAGGGTTGGTTCGTGAGAGTAGGATCTAAACATCCTAGGATAGGTCGAAATGGCAGGTTATACCTCCTGCAGGGACAGCTGCGAGTGCCTCAGCAACTCGTTCATTAATTAGAGCCGTCAGCTGGGCTTGAGTCAAGTTCAGGCGTCCACTCATGATCTTCACATCGAAGGAAACACAAGTAAGAAAGGTGTCGCAAAAATGCGTAAGTGTGGAGTGACAGAAAAGAGCAAGCACGCAAGGTTCAAGCAACCATTGTTACACTAACGAAGTATGTCATGATCAATGCACTACTTAAACTAACAGGCAGGCAATACAATTACAAACCATATCACTTATTGTGTTGAGTCTTGCATGTGGAGCGAAGTGTCGTTGTGGATCATTGAGCACTGTACAGGTTATAGTCTGGTTTTGTCAAACAGCTTTCCCCTTTTTAAAACCGAGTTCACTATAACCAATGGCTCTGATACCAATCTATCACACCCCCAAAATCCACAAGTGGAGTATCACCGCATGGAGGCGTGACTGACCAGGATCAAGCCACCAATCATATTGAACAATGTAATTAAGTAATAAAACCAACCACAATATAATTGGTGTCCAAAAGAAAGTAACCAACTTTAAGTCAACAGCGGAAGCATAAAATGTAAAACCCAAACATAAGTAATAAGTTCATAAAGTTTAAATGTTTAACATGGAACTCAACCGTCCATGTCCCATAACGACTCTTCCCCATGCAAGCTCCTGCTAATCCTAGTGACCTGCAAAGCATGTAGTAACGAGTCAACAACAAAGTTGAGCGAGTTCACAGTTGGTTGTCCATTTTAGAGTTGTTCCAAAAACATAGTTTAATCTTAACCGGCTATCCAGCCGTGGGGGTTACCCCATAGTTCGAAAATGTTTATTAGTTAATCCATTTTTACTTCGGCCATCTCAGCCGTGGGGGCTACCCCGTGTTCCCAATCTTCGGCTATCCAGCCCGGCACTCCGGTCATGGGGGTTACCCCATGTTTAAACTACCAGACTCGTTACCATATCGACTACTAACGTTGGTCATGTTTATGTGCCCTCGTCAATGTCTATCATCATTGACGTGCCTAGTCCATTAGTCCACGCCCGTCCTCTGCGGCACGGTGTGAGGTTTGTTAAACCTAATAGCGCTATTTAACTAATGACCCGTTCACCATTGGCCTCGGCGATTAAGTCGATATAAAAGGAAGGACTTCGTTGATAGAGTTCTAGTCTAGTAAATCTAAATCCGTCTCAACAGGATGAGGAATCTACATTCCTGAACACGTCCCAACAGGATGAGGAAATCCCTATTCCTTAACCCATTCCCAATCCCACCGGGAATTACCATGCTTTGTAGAAAAGTGTGAACTCACCTTAGGTTAGCTCGGCAGATAAGTAAGGGTCGATTGAGCTGCTAGTGGTCAACCACCCTAACATGGTTACCATACAAGTCAGGTCTAGGTTCAAGTAGTGCACGTAAGTTTACACAGAACTAACAGGTCAAGAACACGTAATGATCATGGTAAGCACGTAGAACATGTTAAGCAAATTAGTTAAATACATAAAGCCCAAACTTGTGCGATCAGGATGTATTGGGCTGAAGTAACAGTGTAAGCCCAATAGCATCTTGTGCGATTGGGTAGTTGAAACCCAAACAACTACCCGGCCCAACATGTTGTGCGATCAGCACAACCTTGTGCGATCCACAGCATGTTGTGCGATCCAATTAAACACCCGGCCCAAACTAATAGGCAGTCCATCAGCTTGTGCGATTGAGTTGGGCCACACGGCCCACTAACGTAACAACTCAATCAACCATGTGTGGCCCAAGACTTGTGCGATCGGCACTGTCTTGTGTGATCCACAAGTCTTGTGCGATCATGCATATCCTGATTGTACACAGTGCTTTATGTGATTGTACCCAGCTTGTGCGACCAGAGCTTGTACGACTAGCTCTTGGGCGACTGGAAGACTTGTGCGATCAGTTACAAGACTCCTAAAATTATACAATCAATTACCTTGTTTCCATTTATTTTGCAAGACCAATTCTAACAGTTTCCAACCATTACATTGATCGATCAAATCAAAGGTTTTAATTAATTTCTTTGAACACTAACAATCATTTAACCATGCATACCCCAGATCAAACGATTGAACTTTCTTAGATTCATATGAGCATCTATAATGATTAATTCATGTATAACCACTAATCATACATCAACCGATTTGCAAATAATCCAAACAACCTATCATGCGGCTCCATTTAATTAAGTATCAACACAACACCAAGATCATGTCAAACATCAAATAAATCTTGCACATATTCATAAATTGAAACCCTATTTCCAAATCAATTATCAAAACTTCAATCGATATCATGACTAGCATTTAACCCTAGCTTTCTTATGAGATCATAGCAACCACAACATGATTAACCTACAATCAAACAATGATGAAATACTAACTGAAGAAAGGGTAGGGCAGGATTGTTTCGAACAAGGAGATCTTCGAGTGGGGGGCTGCCGTCAGGTTCCAAAAGAATGAGAAGAACTAAGGGTTGATAAACTTTGTATTTTAGATAGTTATGAGGTTTATATATTGACATCCCTTGGTGTCATACGAAAACAATAGGGGCCGGCCCATCATGGGCTGCCCTTTGGGTCTTGGATTCGGATCACAAGTTGGGCCGAGAAGAAAGAATGTGAAATCGAGGTATCTGGCCCAAAAGGAATTGTGCGACTGAGCATACGTTGTGCGCTTTCATTATATACACATACGCTACACATTATAACATAAACATAATATTTTCATTTAAAACCATGTATCAAATTATCACATATAGTCCAAGCAAATTACATAAAAGTATCACGAGAGGTTCTAAATTACGAGTTGTCACATTATCCCCAAGTTGAAAGAAATTTCGTCCTGAAATTTAGCACGTAGTCACTGAGGAAGCTAGTTAGGTTGCACGATTTCTTGGTTTTCCTGGGGTGTCACAGTGTTATCCGAATATTCATTATCCAAATCCTCATAGAATCTTCCATATCTCCATATGAGGGATTCATAGTAGGATATCCAAAGGCACTACCTTAAATCCTTAATGGGCTTCTACGTAATAGTTAAGACCCTTGGATTATGAAGTAGTCTATAATTGGACCCCTTGAGTGGTCTAGTTAAACAGATAGATTCAAAAATCTGGTTAGGAATATCCTGTGATGATATAACTGAAAAGATCCCTTAAGTGGTCTATTTAAGGAGATCATGTGTTGATCTAGTTAAAAAGATCGTTTGGTTGATCTAGTTAAAAAGATCCTTTGGTGGTCTAGTCAAGTCGCTTCATGTTTATTCAATTGATTTTTCCCCTACGCAGTATGAAATGAACTGTGCGGACTGTGCAAGGAATTACGTAATTATGGATGCATACATAATTATGGAATTCGGTGCATAGAAACCACAACAAGTTTTGTCATGTGTAAGACCTATAGTGAAAAGAATAACGAAATGGGAACAATGTAGAAAAGGGCATGGTGGATACCCCGCTGGTACTTCCTATATATAAGTGTTCCTTATTACATTGCGAACGTAGTGTTATTTAAGTTACTATGTAACACCTGTGCCTCCACGGCCATCAAACAAATACCGAACCAATGAAATATTGTATTTCATATTTGGGATTTGTAAAAATATGTGTATTATTTGCACATATCAAATTTTGTTCGATTTCAAGCTTTAAATCAATTTCTGGAAGGTTATATGCGCACTGATGCGTAAATATAACCAGTTTAAATGCAACGAACACTCCGGAATAGTGAAATTGGATTAACATACCTTAAATAACCTTTACATAACTTAGAAATAAGTTTTGAAGGCTTTGATATGGCAAAAACAAGTTAATTTGACAAACTGCGAAAGTATGCCAATCTGAACTGTAACAGACATTCCGGAACATGACCATAAGTTAAACATACCATAAATATCCTTCACATAGCTTAGAAATAGGCTTTGAGGGGTTCGGTGTGCTAAAATAAACTTTTGGCTCATTCAGGGACTAAAAGTGTCAAAAAGTGCACAAGTTTGCATTTTGGCGCATAACTTACGTTCTGAATACATCCGGACATCCAAAAATTTATGTAAGCACTAAAATATTTTATTTTAGTGTTCGGCATAAGAAAAATCCATTCGTCGCGTCATTTGGATCGTTTTTCGCGCTTGTGTGCATTTCGTCGTAATTAAGCGAACATCGCGTTCGTACGACCAAACGAACTAACATCAGACATATTTTTGAACATGTTTCAAGTCCACAATGTTTAGGCATCATTTTAGGGCCTTAAAGTTGGCTTTACGGGCCTTAGAAGTGCCGGAAATGGGCTTAAACACGTGCAGGGGCTGAAACTGTCAAAATGGAACATAATTTCTGATCTGACTTGGCCAGGCGGCCCGCCTCAGTTTCTGTTAATCCTCATGCGGCCCGTGTCCCACTATCAGACCAGATTAACTGCATTTAACAGCAGATTGCAGCTGTTTGATTCCCACCCACACATTCTAAATTGTCTAGTCAGCTGATAAGGATCATCTTTTATTCACCATAAGGTTCCAACACTTGTACGGATGCGATTAAGGCACGTTTTCCATGAAACGATCTTAACGGTGGACCTTATACTATAAATACCCCACCCCCCATGCTTCATAATCACTAGAATTTTGATTTGAGAAACTCTAAGTTAAAACCTTTGTTTCATACCTGAGATTTTTTAATCGAGATTAGCATTCGGGGACCCTTCGTAAGTATTCTTTCGTTCTTTTCCTTATTTTATTGCTTTTCGAGTCCGAAAGTCAAACTTTGTTTGACTTTCAGCGTTGACCAGCTTATGGTCAATGCGAAGTTCGTTTGAACTTCGCAACGTGAGTGTAATCACGTTGGTTATCTTGTAACATTTAAAGACAATGCGGTTGTTATATAAATAAAAATTTATGGTTTTATTTTGTAACTAATGCAATTGTATGAATGTTTGATCCAACCTTATGATGTCAACACAAAGACAAAAACTACTCGTGTGGTTCTGTCATTTTTATGATCACTTGTGATCTCCCTAAGAACCTCAAACACTTGTTTCTTTTAAATCTAAGTATCTTATCGTCTTGCACCGTTCGAGATGCAAGAATTATCAAAACAGCTTCAAGAGTTGTCTGATAAAGGATTCATCCGTCCGAACTTTTCACCTTGGAAAAACTCTTGCCCTCTTTGTGAAAAAGAAAGATGGATCTTCTCGAATTCATATCGATTAACGTAAGCCTATTAAGCTTACCATAAAGAATCGATATCCCCTACCTTAAATCAACGATTTCTCCGATCAACTGCTTAGCGTTTCATGCTTTTCCAAGATCGATTTACGTTTTGGGTATCATCAACTTTGTATTCTCGAAGAAGATATTCCCAAAACGGTTTTCTGCATGAAGTATGGCCATTACGAGTTTACAGTCATGCCTTTTGGGTTGACAAATGCTCCAGCCATCTTCAAGGACTTAATAGAGTCTGCAAGCCTTATTTGGATCGGTTCGTCATTGTTGTTAATAACATCTTGATCTATTCATATCCCGAGCCGATCACGATCAACACCTTCGTTGACATTGGAACCCCTAAAGAAGGAACAAACTTTTCGCTAAATCCTCCAAGAGGAAATTTTGGCTTAAAGAAGTTCAGTTTTTGGGTCATGTAGTCAACAAGCAGGGTATTCTTGTGGAATCCATCCAAATTGCTGCAATTAAGGATTTGATTCCTTGTATGCTTTAAATACCCGTGTCCAAAGATAACAAATTTAAAGGTCAAATTAAACAATTATGCGATTATGCGATTATGAGTTATGTGTTTATGTGTTCTCCTCTATGTTTTTGTGTGATACGATTTTCAAATCCTCATAGAATCTTTCATATCTTTATATGAGGGATTCATAGTAGGATATTCAAAAGGTACTACCTTAAATCCTTATGGGCTTCTACGTAGTAGTTAAGACCCTTGGGTTATATAGTACCATTCCATGATTCGATGAGAGACCCTTTTAGTGGTCCAGTCTAAAAGATTGATTCACAATTTGGTTAAAGAACGACATCTAGTGATGTAGCTGAACAGAATCCTTGATAGTCTATTTAGATCATTTATTGATTTAATTAAAAGGACTCTACGGCGGTCTAGTCACACTCATCATAGGAATGTTCATTTGGTTTTACCCTACACATTATAAAATAGACTGTGTGAACTATGCAAGGAATTGTCTAATTATGGACGCGTACATAATTATGAAATTTAGTGCATAGAAACCCAGTAGGATTTATTATGTGTAAGAACCGATAGTGACAACAATAACAAAATGAGAACGATGTAATGGAGGTACGGTGGACGCACCAATGACGCTTCATATACTTGTATATAAGTGTCCCTCTTACATTGGAAGCATGATGTTATTAAAGTTACTAAAAGTTGAGAACCCTAACCAATGTTGTTCGATCTTTTCAACTTCATGTTTTCAAGCTCTCACAAGTTTCCTCTAAATGAATTTCGGGACGAAATTTCCTAAAGTAGGGGAGACTGTAACACCTGTGCCTCCACGGCCATCAAACAAATACCGAACCAATGAAATATTGTATTTCATATTTGGGATTTGTAAAAATATGTGTATTATTTGCACATATCAAATTTTGTTCGATTTCAAGCTTTAAATCACTTTCTGGAAGGTTATACGTTCACTGATGCGTAAATATAACCAGTTTAAATGCAACGAACACTCCGCAATAGTGACATTGGCTTAACATACCTTAAATAACCTTTACATAACTTATAAATAAGTTTTGAAGGCTTTGGTATGGCAAAAACAAGTTAATTCGTCTACAGGGACTAAATTTGACAAACTGCGAAAGTAGGCCAATCTGAACTGTAACAGACATTCCGGAACATTACCAAAAGTTAAACATACCATAAATATCCTTCACATAGCTTAGAAATAGGCTTTGAGGGGTTCGGTGTGCTAAAATAAACTTTTGGCTCATTCAGGGACTAAAAGTGTCAAAAAGTGCACAAGTTTGCATTTTCACGCATAACTTACGTTCTGAATACATCCGGACATCCAAAAATTTATGTAAGCACTAAAATATTTTATTTTAGTGTTCGGCATAAGAAAAATCCATTCGTCGCGTCATTTGGATCGTTTTTCGCGCTTGTGCGCATTTCGTCGTAATTAAGCGAACATCGCGTTCGTACGACCAAACGAACTAACATCAGACATATTTTTGAACATGTTTCAAGTCCACAATGTTTAGGCATCATTTTAGGGCCTTAAAGTTGGCTTTACGGGCCTTAGAAGTGCCGGAAATGGGCTTAAACACGTGCAGGGGCTGAAACTGTCAAAATGGAACATAATTTCTTATCTGACTTGGCCAGGCGGCCCGCCTCAGTTTCTGTTAATCCTCACGCGGCCCGCGGCCCACTATCAGACCAGATTAACTGCATTTAACAGCAGATTGCAGCTGTTTGATTCCCACCCACACATTCTAAATTGTCTAGTCAGCTGATAAGGATCATCTTTTAGTCACCATAAGGTTCCAACACTTGTACGGATGCGATTAAGGCACGTTTTCCATGAAACGATCTTAACGGTGGACCTTATACTATAAATACCCCACCCCCATGCTTCATAATCACTAGAATTTTGATTTGAGAAACTCTAAGTTGAAACCTTTGTTTCATACCTGAGATTTTTGAATCGAGATTAGCATTCGGGGACCCTTCGTAAGTATTCTTTCGTTCTTTTCCTTATTTTATTGCTTTTCGAGTCCGAAAGTCAAACTTTGTTTGACTTTCAGCGTTGACCAGCTTATGGTCAATGCGAAGTTCGTTTGAACTTCGCAACGTGAGTGTAATCACGTTGGTTATAGTCCCTTGGGACTATGCCTACTGATTACCACGTGGTCTAGGGTCGTAGGGTAAGCGATCTAATAAATCGCTTATACCTTCGAACCCGACCCAGTTTGGTCGATCATTAGGATCCGACCAAATACATTAGGTGACCATAGTGTATAGGGAATAACCTTCCGAGGTTATACCCTATGGTCACATCGTTTGAGTAGTTGTATGATAGGTAGTTTATATGCCTTAGGTAAATTACCAGAATACCCTTTTCATGTATAATTGGTAATTAAGCATATGTAACCTAAAATTTTGTCACATAACTGATTATGTAATATGTTTAGGCATATAACACTTGTCATAGGACTAGTTAGACGGTCCGAACGCGTTTCACGCGCACGACGCGTTAAAGTAGCATAAGCTACCTTAAAGGGTCGCGATGGGTCGAAAGCACTTAGGTTAGGTTTCATGTAGTATGTAGGCCTTGTTAAACCATATCATATGAGTTCCAATACTCATTTGGTTTACCAAGCCTCATCCTATCCGATCTCCCGATTTAAGTCCGGTTTATTTATATAGTTTTAGATTGCCGACTGATTCCGTGCTCCCTCTAGCTTTGTTTGGTTGTTGTTCAAGACCTCTAAGCATTCTCAGGCGAGTACATTATTCCCCTCTTTTACTGTTTTCAACTGTTTTGGGGTGACTCATATGTGCTAAATGTCTTAACAATGATTTCAAGAACGATTACAATAACAATTACAATGTGGTTTCAAGAACGATAACAATGGTTTCAAGAACGATAACAATGGTTTCAAGAACGATTACAATGGTTTCAAAAACAATAACAATGGTTTCAAAAACAATTACAATGGTTTTTCAAGAACGATTTCAATAAAGTGAACAAACTTGTTGGTTGTAGTTACATAACCAATGACATTCATTAGCAATGATCAAGCCGACCAGTATTAGGTTATGGTACCATAGGATCTGACAAATCCCGATATTCTCTATACCCATGGTTATGTGTGGGTATTTTGGGTAACGACTGAATCTGTAATTATTAATTTACCCTTTGGTAAGGGTTTGTTAAGAACGAGAACGAGAGCGAGTTGGAACGAGGAACGAGTCAAGAAGGTTTGAATGTTATTAGAGAATCGACCATAAAGTAGTTTCACAATTAAAACAAGAACGATTTGAACAATTAAAACAAGAACGACTTGAACGATTTTACAAAATGTTTTAACGATTGGGTAAACATTGGGACATGATTTACATTTGATCATGCATTTACACGAAACATAGTATTGGTTTAAACCAAGTTTTACTTCAATACTTTGTTTTGTGCGTTTCACCTATGGTTTAGTTGATGCATTTCACTAGCCATACATATCATTTTGGTTATACATATTACATGATTTACATTGGACATGAACATTACTTTGGTGGTTTGGTTTAATTAAGTGATTAAGTAACGATGCGTATGTAATATGATATAAACATGGTGGATACGCCGCTGGTACTTCCTATATATAAGTGTTTGTATGGTATTACATATTGTAGCGTTATTTGAATCATTTCAGTTTGAGACATAGAACATTTTATACAAGTAACATACTTTCTACAAGACATTGATTTACAAACAACTTATCTTATACAAACTCATTTTACATGGTTATTCATTTAATCATGCATTATTCTCTTATTGATACATATCATCTAAATTTATTATTTTTCAAATGATTTACAAAGACAAAGCAAATTACAAGGTTCATGACTAAACATTTTCTTAAACAGAAGTCATGAATCTTATTTTCAACAAAACCAATGTATTCGCCAGCATTTCTTTGCTGACCTCGTTTTCACATATGTTTCAGGTATTGTTGGATGATATTGTTTGATAGGATGCATGCTCACATAGGACTGGACAAGGCCTTAGTGACTCAATAACAATGATAGACTATGTTTAAATTGTGTATTTAGATTTCCAGATGATGTAATTATTCAATGTTTATTAAAACGAAACACTTTTTGGTATCCATGGTTATGAAACATTAATTCTGTTACAACACTCCCCGACGTTTCCGCCACGTTTTGTATGTTACACGTGGTCGGGGTGTGACAGAAAAGATGGTATCAGAGCTAATGGTTATAGGGAATTAGGTTATTAGTAATGCTTTGACCTAGTCTATAACCTTCTTAGGACCCTAACGCGAGTTTACTTACGTTTAGTCATAAAACAATACCGTCACCTATCCTTAGGCGACGACCACAACAAGAACATAAATTTCAAAACCGCTTTGAAAACTAATCATCTGTTCTAGGATGATTAATTTCTAGGTTTTGAACCCTCTATTGTATGGTTTTGAACCCTTTTGAGTTTTCAAAATCTCCTCAAGGTTTTGGGTTTTAAATAATGTGAACACGTGCAAACTGGAAGGGTGAATGCCTGTATTCTGGGTTTTCTGTCTAGGCAAGCACTTCGTATATATCTCATCAGACGCGAGACCAATTGTGCTTACCTGGGAATTCTTGGGATGAGTGTTCACTTATAGGCGAGCATGTCTTCGCGATACATTATTTTTGACCTATTTACTTTGATTAATCACCAGGGTCGTTTGTTGCTTTGTAGTAACAAACAAATGACCACTATCCTTGCTTTCATCAGATTTGTTTCATCTCATTCTTTTCGTCTAATTCTCTCACTCGTTTCCTTTCATGTTTCCTCTTTTAGAATGCCTCCTCGACGCGAAAGCCAGATAGAGACTGCCGAATTGGCAGAAATTATTGCGCAGCAAATGGCTGCTCAATTCCCAAATCTCTTTGCTCAATGGATCCAAGCCAACAACAACAACAATGTTACATGCAAATACAAGGATTTTAACCAGGCTAAACCACTCAAGTTTAGTGGTTCTGAAGGGGCGACTGGGCTTCTTCAATGGTTCGAGAGCATTGAGAATACTTTTCGCCACGTGCAGTGTCCTGACAATCGCAAGGTCGAGTTTTCTTCGAGTGTGTTTCAGAAGAGGGCTCTCACATGGTGGAACGGGGTTATGAGGGATCGTGGTGCAGAAGTTGCTCTAGCACAGACATGGGCTGAACTTAGGGCCCTTATGATGAGGGAATTCTGTCCTCGTCATGAGCAGCGAGCTTTGGAGAAGGAATTTGATGAGTTGAAGCAAGATAGTGGTGAGCACAGGGCGTATACTGATAGGTTTGAGGAGTTGAGTCTGCTTTGCCCGACAATGGTTACCCCACTCGACAAGGCTATCGAAAGATACATCGACGGCCTACCTGACTCGGTACAAGACATCCTTACTGGTAGTAGCCCTACCACACTCCGTCAGGCGATCGAGTTAGCTGCGACATTGACTGAGTCGCAGATTCGGAAGAATAAGCTACACAGAAAAGGTGACAAGGGTAATAAGCAGGGGTCTGACAAGGAGGATAGCAAGAAATGTCAAAACAAGAAGGGTAAGGAAGGTGAGACGTCAAAGAAATCAAGAAAGCGAAAGGGTGTTCAGAACTTTGCTGTTACAGCACAGACTGCTCAGAACCCGCGGAACCAACCAGCTCAGCCACCTGCAAAGAAAGCATATGCTGGTACCGCACCTTATTGTGCACGCTGCAACGGTCATCACGCAGTACAACAAGCTTGCTGGCAATGCACGACGTGTGGTAAACTTGGGCATTTGGCCAAGGTTTGTCGTTTGGGACAAAATCAGGCTGCTCAGGTTCAAGCTCCGGTTCAAGGAAACGCTGCGAGATTTCCACTGGGTTCATGTTTCAACTGCGGAGAGATTGGTCACTTCCGCCACAACTGCCCAAGACTGGTGAATGCAAATGCTAACGCAAACCCGAATGCGAACGTCAATGTGAATCCAGCATGTGGTCGAGTGTTTAACATCAATGAGGCACTCAATGATGAAGGAGTGAACAATTAGCATTTTGTATTTTCCTCTGGTTGTTATCTTGTAACATTTAAAGACAATGCGGTTGTTATATAAATAAAAATTTATGGTTTTATTTTGTAACTAATGCAATTGTATGAATGTTTGATCCAACCTTATGATGTCAACACAAAGACAAAAACTACTCGTGTGGTTCTGTCATTTTTATGATCACTTGTGATCTCCCTAAGAACCTCAAACACTTGTTTCTTTTAAATCTAAGTATCTTATCGTCTTGCACCGTTCGAGATGCAAGAATTATCAAAACAGCTTCAAGAGTTGTCTGATAAAGGATTCATCCGTCCGAACTTTTCACCTTGGAAAAACTCTTGCCCTCTTTGTGAAAAAGAAAGATGGATCTTCTCGAATTCATATCGATTAACGTAAGCCTATTAAGCTTACCATCAAGAATCGATATCCCCTACCTTAAATCAACGATTTCTCCGATCAACTGCTTAGCGTTTCATGCTTTTCCAAGATCGATTTGCGTTTTGGGTATCATCAACTTTGTATTCTCGAAGAAGATATTCCCAAAACGGTTTTCTGCATGAAGTATGGCCATTACGAGTTTACAGTCATGCCTTTTGGGTTGACAAATGCTCCAGCCATCTTCAAGGACTTAATAGAGTCTGCAAGCCTTATTTGGATCAGTTCGTCATTGTTGAACTTCGCAACGTGAGTGTAATCACGTTGGTTATAGTCCCTTGGGACTATGCCTACTGATTACCACGTTGTCTAGGGTCGTAGGGTAAGCGATCTAATAAATCGCTTATACCTTCGAACCCGACCCAGTTTGGTCGATCATTAGGATCCGACCAAATACATTAGGTGACCATAGTGTATAGGGAATAACCTTCCGAGGTTATACCCTATGGTCACATCGTTTGAGTAGTTGTATGATAGGTAGTTTATATGCCTTAGGTAAATTACCAGAATACCCTTTTCATGTATAATTGGTAATTAAGCATATGTAACCTAAACTTTTGTCACATAACTGATTATGTAACATGTTTAGGCATATAACACTTGTCATAGGACTAGTTAGACGGTCCGAACGCGTTTCACGCGCACGACGCGTTAAAGTAGCATAAGCTACCTTAATGGGTCGCGATGGGTCGAAAGCACTTAGGTTAGGTTTCATGTAGTATGTAGGCCTTGTTAAACCATATCATATGAGTTCCAATACTCATTTGGTTTACCAAGCCTCATCCTATCCGATCTCCCGACTCAAGTCCGGTTTATTTATATAGTTTTAGATTGCCGACTGATTCCGTGCTCCCTCTAGCTTTGTTTGGTTGTTGTTCAAGACCTCTAAGCATTCTCAGGCGAGTACATTATTCCCCTCTTTTACTGTTTTCAACTGTTTTGGGGTGACTCATATGTGCTAAATGTCTTAACAATGATTTCAAGAACGATTACAATAATAATTACAATGTGGTTTCAAGAACGATAACAATGGTTTCAAGAACGATAACAATGGTTTCAAGAACGATTACAATGGTTTCAAAAACAATAACAATGGTTTCAAAAACAATTACAATGGTTTTTCAAGAACGATTTCAATAAAGTGAACAAACTTGTTGGTTGTAGTTACATAACCAATGACATTCATTAGCAATGATCAAGCCGACCAGTATTAGGTTATGGTACCATAGGATCTGACAAATCCCGATATTCTCTATACCCATGGTTATGTGTGGGTATTTTGGGTAACGACTGAATCTGTAATTATTAATTTACCCTTTGGTAAGGGTTTGTTAAGAACGAGAACGAGAGCGAGTTGGAACGAGGAACGAGTCAAGAAGGTTTGAATGTTATTAGAGAATCGACCATAAAGTAGTTTCACAATTAAAACAAGAACGATTTGAACAATTAAAACAAGAACGACTTGAACGATTTTACAAAATGTTTTAACGATTGGGTAAACATTGGGACATGATTTACATTTGATCATGCATTTACACGAAACATAGTATTGGTTTAAACCAAGTTTTACTTCAATACTTTGTTTTGTGCGTTTCACCTATGGTTTAGTTGATGCATTTCACTAGCCATACATATCATTTTGGTTATACATATTACATGATTTACATTGGACATGAACATTACTTTGGTGGTTTGGTTTGATTAAGTGATTAAGTAATGATGCGTATGTAATATGATATAAACATGGTGGATACGCCGCTGGTACTTCCTATATATAAGTGTTTGTATGGTATTACATATTGTAGCGTTATTTGAATCATTTCAGTTTGAGACATAGAACATTTTATACAAGTAACATACTTTCTACAAGACATTGATTTACAAACAACTTATCTTATACAAACTCATTTTACATGGTTATTCATTTAATCATGCATTATTCTCTTATTGATACATATCATCTAAACTTATTATTTTTCAAATGATTTACAAAGACAAAGCAAATTACAAGGTTCATGACTAAACATTTTCTTAAACAGAAGTCATGAATCTTAATTTCAACAAAACCAATGTATTCTCCAGCATTTCTTTGCTGACCTCGTTTTCACATATGTTTCAGGTATTGTTGGATGATATCGTTTGATAGGATGCATGCTCACATAGGACTGGACAAGGCCTTAGTGACTCAATAACAATGATAGACTATGTTTAAATTGTGTATTTAGATTTCCAGATGATGTAATTATTCAATGTTTAATAAAACAAAACACTTTTTGGTATCCATGGTTATGAAACATTAATTCTGTTACAACACTCCCCGACGTTTCCGCCACGTTTTGTATGTTACACGTGGTCGGGGTGTGACATACTAGAAGTCCGGGACCTTGACCAATGTGATTTTATCTTACACTCTCCGACTCTGTTTTCAAACACACACGAGTTTCCTATGACAGTCTTCATAAGAAACGTTCTTCTGTCCATAGTTCAAAACTCCATGTTTTGTTACTACAAGGACTTCACTTTGACAGTTGACAAATTCGCTAAGAATCCAAACATGGCCCAGAGTTTTACTTAGGGTTCGAGGGATTCATTCGAAAGCGAAACCATCACAGTTGCCTTCAGAAGTTTCCTCTAATAAAATTTCGGGACGAAATTTCCAAAAGTAGGGGAGACTGTGACATCTGTGTATTTTAATCCTTGTACCATTCTGAACAACTTTGTATTTAATAAAATATGGTGATTTAATTTCAATAGTTGTTTAATTATTTGTGACATTAGTACGTTTTCAATCATTGTTCAATTCCGAACTCTCAAACCTGTTCTGGAAGTGAAATCATAAACCGTTACGTAAACATAATCAGTTTAACGCGACGTACACTCCGGAACTGTGACATAAGCCAAACATACCCTAAATACCCTTTACATAACTTAGAAATAAGTTTCGAAGGATTCAGTATGGCAAAAACATGTTTATTCAAACTTTAGAACTACTTACGACAAAACTGCGAAACGAACGTTGGTGATCGCCCGGATAATATTTAAATCCTGAAAATATTCTGTTATGATTAAAATTTATTTTTAATCAGGTTCATGTTGAAAAATAAATTTAGACGCTTAAAAACGTTATTTTTCAAGTTTAAAGCGCGTACCGCGTGTTACTGCGCAACACAGTGCTTATACTGCAAAACGCAGACAACGCAGCCAGTCTCGGCAACTGAAATTTACTTCAGTAATATTTTGGCGAGTTTATTTTAATAGAATAATAAAAATAATTTAGAACGCCATAAACCGGGATTTAAACGCTAGATAAAATACCCGTTATCCAGTTAAATACCTGTTTTTATCTAAATTACCAATCAAAATTTACACTTACCCCCCCCCCCTTGATATTCACGGTCACTAGGACCCACCAAAATCCCACCATATCTCAAAGATCTTATTTTTATTATATTCTTGATCTTTCTTGGATTTTCTCTAGATCTTATGAGATCTCAAATAATATTTTAGATCTTGTATGTGCCATATATAAAGACCTAAGCTCTCACTACACTCCATCTTCATCTCTCTCTCTCTCCCCCATGACCGTAAACACCCACCACCACCTCCATTTCCATTTTTGCAACTTTCTTCTTCAAGATCAAACCCTATTCCAAGCTAATTTCAAGTTGGTGTGAAGATCCAAAGGAGTTTCCAAGGTGCTTTCAAGTGATTTCAAGCTCCATATCATCAAAATCTCATCCAAAAACTTACTTGAATCTTGAATGTATAACATTTATGTTTAAATAATACTCTTGATTCTTGGTTGTTCTTGATGATTTGAAGTTTCTCTTGAATCTTGGAATTTTTCACAAACTTGAAATCTAAAAAGAAATGGGTCTTGATACAAAATAAAAATGGTGGTATATATGGATGTATATAACCGTACATATATATATATATATATATATATATATGTGTGTGTGTGTGTGTGTGTATGAGATTTGAGCTTGATCTTTGGTAAATACTTGTTTAAGTTATTTCTTGTTCTTGAATAATAGTTAAAATGCAAGTGTTTGATGGTTCGTGCAAGATATGATAAATGATCAATTAAATCAGCAAATAAACATGAATAAATCACATGTTTGATGCATCTAAACTCATATGAAATGTTGATGATATGATAGTATGCTTTAGACACTTGTACATGAGAATACATGTTGATTTAAAGCTCAAGAAGTGATAAAAAAATGGTTATATGACAAAAATGTTTTAGAACAGATTATAAACACAAAAAATAACATTATTTGGTATATTATAATGGCATGAAACTTTGTCATAGGTTTGATAGCTTTGCATGTTGTACATATAGCTTAGAAAGTGGTAAAATATGTGAAATTTGTATGATTTATGTGAGACCTGCACTATCATGAGTATAACCACTGTTTTATTCATTAAATAACATCGGTTATGTTAAAATATCAAGTCGTTTCGATATGGGATGGTTAGGGTAACGTTTGATGCAAAAGTATGCGGTAAAACGGTTAGAAATTGGCTTTTCGGAGGATTTTTATAAAATTGTTTTAGATCAGTAAGTAAACTGATATTTTTGATATAAAAATAAGTATTTTAACTTATATTAAGTTTACTTGGTGTTTGGTTGGTCATACGTGACTTCCGACGCCCAAAAACGTTACCGAATCGCTAAAATACGCGTTTTTCAATGTACACTAGAATGGGTTGTTCATTGGTAAATTTTATGTGTTACTATGTGTTATGTGTTTTATAATATGTGTATGATGACATGTTAATACTTGACAAGATTATGTGTATTACGATATTTATTTTATGTCACAATAAGTATATATATTACGACGCGCAAATCGTAGATATATTGCTTATAACATGATGAGAGTCACCAATAAAATCGTTCAAGTCGCAAAGTTCTTAAAATATGTATATGAACTCATATATACATAAATACACCAATATAATAAAAAATAATAACTTTTCGAGAAGATCTCAAAGTTATGTGAAAATTCTAAGTATCGGAGAAACTTATGTATTTTTGTGGGTTTTTGATTATTAAATCGTTCTTATTTAATTTAGGATGAATAAACAATTTTAGGGATCGTGTTAACATATAAAAACGCACCCAAAGGTGAGTACATAGTCCCCCCTCTTTTACGTTTTCAAATGTTTTGGGGTGAATCATATGTGCCTATTAATTATTTTCATGATTTCGACTATATGATTTCACATGCATAAGTACTATCTTTTGACGAATTGAACTATTATCTATGGTTTAAACGACTGATTTCCAAGGTTTGTTAGAACTAATTGTTCATTTATATTGTTATTTATACATTCATTAACAATGATCAAGCCGATTGGTAGTACGATATAGCGCTATAGGACTAGACACCCCATTCCTGTTGTATGGAATGTCAGAAACCAAATTTTAACCAAATAGAATTTGCCTTTGTGGTGTTTCTATAGTCTCTAAAGTGTAGTTTGATGCACTAAGGTTTGAATGTATTGCTAAATCGCGATTTATGGTATATTTCGATATACTACCAACGTGATACTGTTTGCTAAAGCATAATTTGATATGCTATTATTTACTAAAGTATAATTTGATATACTATGTACAAATCCAAAATATATTTTGTTATTTACTAAAACATAGTTGATATGTTATTTACAAAACCAAAGTATACTTATGATATACTACCGAAAACTATTATTTTATCAACTAAAGTATATTTGATATACGATCTGTTTAACTGTTTTGAAACTAAAATATATTTTAATATATTACTTATTCGACCTTCTTAAAACCAAGGTATATTTTTATGTATACTACAACTTTTATATCAATACAAAGTGTTCTAGAAACCAAAATTTTATCAAGGATTCATGGCTACTTTTATAAACATATAATCTTTTCTTATATGATCCAAAGCCATAAATCTAATTCACAAAACCTATGTTACTCACAGGCATTTTTATGCTGACGTATTTACTTTTACATATGTTTTAGGTTTTATTTCGTGACGACTGTTGATTGCTTTACATAGGATGGACATGGGACTTAGTAATTATAAAAACATGAACGACAATTGTACTGTTTGTTGATCAAATTCCAAGACAATGTAACTTTTATGTAATAAAACAATATTCTAAATTCCATGTGCTGTGAAACAATGATTCTGTTACAACACTCCCCGACGTTTCCGCCACAATTTGTTGTTTTATGTGGTCGGGGTGTGACATGTATGAAACTGATACTGTTTGATAAACACGGTAGGGTTTGGGTTGACCAACTGGACGGGTAATTTAAAACATACCGAGCAAATCAAAGGTGAGTTCACTACTCTTGAGCATGCGTCCCGGTGGTTGGGACAGTCAGTGGGTATCCCGGGGAGGGATAAGTCTTTTGGGTAAAACTGGGATGTTGGATAATAATCTTACTCTATCACTCTTAAGTCCCATCTTTTTGTTACCGGAGAGGTAGCGGGGTATTAGTTGGTAGCGCTACTTAGGTTTGGCACCCTCACCCCGTACCGGAGAGGACGGGTGTGAACTAATGACCCAGTCATGCCCAGTGCTTTGATAGGAGCACTGGGGAACGGGCAAAACATACATCAGGAGCCGTCTTGTTCAGTATCGAGATATTATCAACATTACTTTCGGATTTGTTAACAAACTGGATTAAACACTTGGTAATTAACGTTTTCGTTAAAACTGTGAACTCACCAGCGTTGTCTGATACACTTGTTGCATGCTCGCAGGTCGTTAGGTACTTTGGATGGGAACTTGCTATCTGGATTGTCACACCCCGACCACGTAAAACAACAAACCGTGGCGGAAACGTCGGGGAGTGTTGTAACAGAATTATTGTTTCAAACCATGGATACAAAGAGTTTCGTTTTATTAAATATTAAACATTGTCTTAAAGTTAAACAAGCAAGTCAAACATAGTCTATCATCGTTTATTAAATCACTAAGGCCTCGTCCGGTCCTAAGTGAGCATGCATCCTATTCGCAATCAACATTAAGCAACACCACCTGAAACATATGTAAAAACAAAGTCAGCAAGGAAATGCTGGCGAGCACATAGTTTTTGTGTGAGTGTCAGATTCATGGCTCGTTGAAATATCTCATACAACTTCGTAAATCGATATTTAAAACCTTTTTTGTAAAATGTTTGTATTGTAAATGAATAACCAAGTCAAAACAGATTGGTTATAATTTATAAACCTCGATGCCATGAATCTTAACCCAAAACATTTGTTTATGTAAACCAAATCATAATTCGTTCTCGTAATAAAACTCGTATGGTTTATATAGTTTCGTAAACATCGTTGTGTGACATCGTTTAACTCGTTCTCGTTATAGACCATCGTTCATTTGTTTAAATCGTTCATAATCGTTCAAAATCGTTCTCGTACAAATCGTTCTCGTTTTAATTGTGAAAACTACTTTTGGTTGTCTCGCCAATAACATTCAAACCTTTGTGACTCGTTCATCATTCAACTCGTTCTTGCATTAACAAACCTCCAAAGGGTAAGTTAACAATCATCAGATTCAGTCGTTATCCACCTAACCCACACATAACCATGGGTGTGGTCGGATAACGGGATTTGTCAGATCCTATGGTACCATAACCTAATACTGGTCGGCTTGATCAATGCTAATGAATGTCATTCGTTATGTAATTACCACCAACAAGTTCGTTCACATTATCGAAATCGTTATTAGTTTTGTATAAACCATCTCAATCATTTTGAAACCATCGTTAGAATATTGAAATCGTTTTGATACATATGAATCACCCCAAAACAATCGAAAATAGTAAAAAGAGGGGATCTATGTACTCACCTTTGGGTGCGTTTTTATACGTTAACACAATCGCTCAAATTGTTTATTCGTCCTAAATTAAATAAGAATGATTTAATAATCAAAAACCCACAAAATACATAAGTTTCTCCGATACTTAGAATTTTCACATAACTTTGAGATTTTTCGAAAAGTTATTATTTTTTATTATTTTGGTGTATTTGTATATATCGTAATACACATAATTTTGTCAACACTAACACATCATCATACACATATTGTACAACACATAGCACATTGTAATACATAAAATTTACCCACGTACAAGCACATAAATCGTGCAAATTTCACATAATTTACCACTTTTTAAGCTATATGTACAACATGCAAAGCTATCAAACCTATGTAAAAGTTTCATGCCATTATAATGTACCAAATAATAATATTTTTAGTGTTTATAACCTGTTCAAAAATATTTTTGTCATACAATCACTTTTTTATCACTTCTTGAGCTTTAAACCAACATATATTCACATGTACAAGTGCCTAAAGCATACTATCATAACATCATCATTTTATGTTAATCTAAATGCATCAAATATGTGATATATTCAGATTTATTTGCTGATGTAATTTACATTTAACATATCATACATAAATCACCAAATACTTGCATTTTTACCATCATTCAAGAACATGTAACACTTAAACAAGTACTTTATCAAAATAAAGCTCAAAACTCAAACATATATGTATATGTGTACGGCTATATACATATATATACACCACCATTTTCATTTTGTAACAAGACCCCTTTTCATTTTAGATTTCAAGTTTAGTGAATATCCCAAGATTCAAGAGAAACTTCAAATCATCAAGAACAACCAAGAATCAAAAGTATGATTTAAAAAAATAAGTGTTATACCTTCAAGATTCAAGTAGGTTGTAGGATGAGATTTTGATGATAGGAAGCTTGTAATCACTTGACAACACCTTGGGAACACCTTTGTATCTTCACACCACTTGAAACATGCTTGAAAGGGAGTTTGAATGTGAAGAACAAGACTTGAAGGTGATGAAGATGGAGAGAGGACGGTTATGAGGGGGAAGAGAGAGAGGAGTTGAGTGTTGTAATGATCTTGTGAAGATTGATGTAGATTATATAAGATTTTGAAAGATTTATGAATGTGCATGCAACAACACTTGTCACCTAAAGATCAAATTGGATCTTGAAAAATCTTTGAAAAATTTTGGTGGGGCCACCCATTATATGGCCGTGAATATCAAGGGGGGAGGGGCCAAAGTGTAAATTTGATGGTAAATATAGATAAAAACAAGTATTTAATTGGATACCGGGTATTTTATCTAGCGTTTAAATCCCAGTTTATGGCGTTCTAAATTATTTTTATTATTCTATAAAAATAAACTCGCCAAAATATTACTGAAATAAATTTCAGTTGCCAAGACTGGCTGCGTTGTCCGTGTTTTGCAGTAGAAGTACTGTGTTGCGCAGAAACACGCGGTACGCGCTTAAACTTTTAAAAAAAACGTTTTTAAGCATTTTAATTTATTTTTCAACACGAACCTGATTAAAAATAAAATTTTAATCATAACAGAATATTTTTGGGATTTAAATATTATCCGGGCGGTCACCAACGTTCGTTTCGCAGTTTTTGTCGTAAATAGTTCTTTAGTTCAAATAAACAAGTTTTTGCCATACCGAATCCTTCTAAAACTTATTTCTAAGTTATGTAAAGGATATTTAGGGTATGTTTGGCTTATGTCACAGTTCCGGAGTGTACGTCGCGCTAAACTGATTGCGTTTATGTACCAGTTTGCGTATAACCTTCCAGAAAGCGATTTAAAGCTTGAAATCGGAATCGAATCAAATAGTAAAATCATCACACACAATAACACAAATAATAACACCAAAGCACATTGTTTTATTGATAATCAACATTGTTTTACATTATACGATGATTACAGAACACAGTTGTCACAGTGTCCCCTACTTTAGGAAATTTCGTCCCGAAATTTTATTTAGAGGAAACTTGTGAAAACAGATGCGGATATTTCGTCTTCACCTGGTCCTCACGTTCACAAGTAAACTCGGGGCCACGTTTGGATTCCCAACGAACTTTGAGCAATCGATTCCGTTTGTTCTTCAACTGTTTGAATGTACGTTCCACTATCTCCACAGGTTTCTCGATAAAGTGCATTGTTTCATCAATTTGAATCTCGTCGAGAGGAATGTGAAGATCAGCATCAGCTAAACACTTTCTCAAATTGGACACGTGAAAAGTTGGATGAATATTTCCAAGCTCTGGAGGTAGCTCTAGTCGATAGGCAACCTTTCCAATTCTGTCAACAATCTTAAATGGTCCAACATATCATGGTGCAAGTTTTCCTTTCTTTCCAAATCTCACCACTCCCTTCCAAGGTGACACCTTGAGTAGGACACGGTCTCCGATTTGAAATTCCAAGGGCTTGCGTCGCATATCCGCATAACTCTTTTTTCGTCGCAAAGCCACTGGTATGTGTGAAGTGATGCAGGAAAACTCAAACCTAGCAAATTTGTACCGGGCCTCGGCTGTAAGACACAGTCACCTCTATGGGTCACCCTGACCTCACGGGTGTGGGCTCGCTACACCCAAATAGATCTATCACTCTTGTGTCCCTCAGTCCTAACAACGAGGATTAATGGCTTTAAGTGTTGTACCCACCACTCACATGATCTGAACGTCCCAACCCTCCTTAAGCTAACCATACCATGTATAGAAATGTCCTAAATAATTGTAACATGTATTTCACCTCCGAAGTTATAAAACTGAAAACAGTTAAAAGAAAAGGGGGACATGAACTCACAGAAATGCGTATCCTGTAACGTCAATCTCAACCTCGAACTGCTGCGTGACGACCTACACGTACTAATGTCTATTAGACGAATGGGCTGTGCCTTGGCTTAGGGTTTAGTGTTTTGAGTTACGTTACTATGATATTATACTTGTTAAAATAATATTAATTATTTTAACTAACTTTTGTTTTTAGGAAAAATAGTTAGGCAACTATTTTGTATCCACAATTCTTAATTATTTTGTAAGTGTATTTCCTTCCCAAGGATGGGGGTATTTATACATGTACACTTGTAATTCCGAAAAATATATTTTAAGTCCCACATAGAAAAATATATTTTTATCACTTGTCTAAAACATCTTAATTCCAAAATATATATATTTTTCCCAAAAATATTATATTTTACTTCATAAATTTTCCAAAATGATATTTTTACCAAAAACATATATACAAGAGTATTTTCCGAAATACTATATAAGTGACGTCTTAGCGCTTCGTATTGCGATAATACTTGCGTAACTCAAATATTTATTTTGCAAGAATTTTGGTATTATTTTGGAGTCGTAATTTTTATGGTGTCATAATTTATATTATTTTTATCCTAAAAATAATATATCTAGTTCACAGAATAAACGAACAATCACACAAGAGTTTTAGTAATAAATATATATTCTAAATATATATTTATCAAATTTTATTTACGAAAATCAACCTCCGGCACTTAGTATTTTTGTAATAAAAATCATGGCGAAGTTTATTTTGAAAATAAATTTAGAAACATATTTGTAAACACTTACTAGAAAAATATTTTCTAAGTGTTGGATTTTTTTGGAAAATTTCGCCAGAGTTTCCTTTGTAAATGGAGGCGTCCATGATTTCTAGCATATCATTTTCTTTTGTAAAAATCATTCAATCAATTCTCAATCAACAACATATAACCTTCATTTACCAAACTAGCCAAAAACAAGCATAATCATAAACTTATGAACTTGAAGATTTATAAAAACATGTAGTAACTTACTAGCACACTTAGTAAGTCTTGTTATCTTTAAAAATATGATTGGTTCTTTAAAAACTTTATTTTTAAAGAGTTTATATTCTCACAACTTCTAGTCACATTTTCTGAAAATATTTCTTTGTGAAATTTTCTTGTTACACAAGTGTTTCTACACTTGTTTATTCACTAAAAATGGGTTTAGTTTATGTAAGATCCGAGTTTTAACAAAACTCATACTTTTCTCTTGGTTCTTTTGAAAAACCACTCATAGATCTTTAGATCTACAAGATCAAAACTTATTTTGATCTTTATTTTTCAAGAAACTTTCATTTATTCAAGTTCATAGTTTGTGTGTGGATGATTCCATCATCCACAACATTTCTATCTTTCACATCTTGCTAGTTCATGTCTTTAAACATGATCTAGCAAGTCTATATGATGAACCATATCATTTTGTCTAGTAAACAACCATCAACAAACATAACATAAGAACAACATGATTTCATCTTCATTTTAACCATACTTCATCTCTAGTTAGTTTTTACTTCAAGACTTTGTTTATGTTCTTTAGAGTTCTTATATTTTCACCATTCTTTTCACTATTAACCAACAAAAATATGAAAAGTATGAAGATCTAAGGCACTTACTACTAGCACAAGGCTAGGGGAGTTCAAGTGTGTAAAAGTGGTGGATAAAAGAAAACGAGAGAGGTCCTTGAGCTTCCGAACACACCAAGCTTACTTGTATGATCACTTACACCTTTGGGTATGTATGGATTACTTGAAGGAAGCTTGAAGGTGGTGGTATGGTGGCGGCCGAACACAAGAGAGAGGGAGGAGAGAAGTTTGCAAGTGTTTGGTCCTCACTTCCCTACACTCCCTACTAGTGTAGTATTCTATCTCTGGCTCATACTGGCCTCAAAAATATTGTCTGTCTATGTGCTGGCATTGTCAGCATGTTTTCTGGGTTATCCGCTCACTGTGCCAACTGTGCTTTGTGCATCAAGTTTGTCACTAATGTTTGTGTGTAATAAATGGAGTGACAGCGTGGAATGTGATGCATATGTATGTATGTAACAGAATTCAGTAAGCAGTTAAATCAACAGTTGTAATCAAGCACAGTCATTAAGCACAAATTAAGAATTAATTAATTGTACGGATACCTGTAATTTTGAGGGTTGTCACATTCTCCCCCTGTTAGAGAAATTTCGTCCCGAAATTTTAGTTCTGCTACTAGATGCAAGGGTCTTGGGGAATAAATGTGGGTATTTCTCTTTCATACGATCCTCACGTTCCCACGTGAATTCTGGCCCATGTCTTGCATTCCATCGAACTTTGACGAGCTTGACACTACTCCTGCGTGTTTTGTTAACTTTCCAATCCGTAACCTCAACGGGTTCTTCGGTAAAGTGGAGCGTGTCGTCGATATGAACTTCGTCAGCACGAATGATCACTGTCTCTTGTGTTGGACTCTTTTTCAGGTTAGATACGTGAAATGTATCGTGAACGCCATTAAGTTCAGCAGGTAGGTCCAACTTGTATGCCACAAGCCCAATCCTTTGCAGGATTCTGAACGGGCCAATGTATCTGGGATTCAACTTCCCACGCTTTCCAAAGCGTGCCACACCCTTCCAGGGTGAAACCTTTAACAAAACCATATCCCCAACTTGAAACTCTAAAGGTTTCCTCCTTTGATTTGCATAGCCTTTCTGCCTGTCGTGAGCCGCCTTGATGCGCTCTCGGATCTGTGCAATCTTGTCTGTCGTCTCTTGGACCAATTTCGGCCCAACCAACTGTCTATCACCCGCATCAGCCCAGCATAGCGGTGATCGGCACTTGCGTCCATAAAGATCTTCGAACGGTGCGGCTCCAATGCTTGTGTGGTAGCTGTTGTTGTATGAAAATTCGACCAATGGCAAGTGATTATCCCAGCTACCACCTAGGTCCATTACACATGCTCTCAGCATATCTTCCAATGTCTGGATAGTTCTCTCGCTCTGGCCATCAGTTTGTGGGTGAAAAGTAGTGCTTAGATTCAACTCCGAGCCAAAAGCTTCTTGGAAGGATTGCCAAATCCTTGATACAAATCTCCCATCTCTATCAGAGATAATCGAGAGGGGCACTCCATGACGTGCAACAATCTCCCTCATGTATATTTCAGCAAGTTTACTCGTGTTGTCTTTCTCCTTGATTGGCAAGAAGTGCGCAGATTTCGTTAAACGGTCCACTATCACCCAAATTGTATCGTGGCCCTTGGGCGTCTTTGGCAATTTCGTTATGAAGTCCATTGAAATCTGTTCCCATTTCCATTTGGGTATTTCAGGTTGCTGCAGAAGACCTGAAGGCTTCTGGTACTCGGCTTTAACCTTGGCGCAAGTTAAACATTTACCAACATATACCGCAACATCGCCTTTCATCCTTGGCCACCAGTAAAAGTCCTTTAGGTCTTGGTACATTTTATCCGCTCCTGGATGAATCGAGTACCGAGATTTGTGAGCTTCATCAAAAATAACCTTCCTCAAACCACCAAACAAAGGAACCCAAATTCGTTTCATAAAGCACAAAGTTCCTTCCTCATTTGGTACCAACTGCTTCTCCATCCCACGGAGATACTCGTCCTCAATATTCCTTTCTTTCAAAGCTTCTCTCTGCGCGGCACGAATGCGCAAAGAGAGGTCTGTCTGGACGATCATTTCCAAAGCCCTAACCCTTATGGGCTTAATCCTTTCCTTTCGACTCAGGGCATCGGCGACCACATTCGCCTTCCCTGGGTGATACTTGATCTCGCAATCATAATCATTCAACAGCTCTACCCAGCGTCTTTGCCTCATGTTAAGCTCCTTTTGGTCAAATATGTGCTGCAGGCTCTTGTGATCAGTGAAGATTGTACATCGCGTGCCATACAAATAATGTCGCCAGATCTTCAATGCAAACACCACCGCGCCCAATTCCAAATCATGGGTGGTGTAATTTTTCTCGTGAACCTTCAACTGGCATGACGCATATGCTATAACCTTCTGGCACTGCATCAGCACGCAACCCAAACCTTGACGCGAGGCGTCACAATATACCACGAAGTCGTCTGTTCCTTCGGGTAACGATAAGATCGGTGCGTCACAAAGTTTGTTTTTCAACAACTGAAACGCTTCTTCTTGCTTGTCACCCCAATCAAACTTCTTGTCTTTCTGTGTGAGTGCGGTCAGAGGTTGAGCGATTTTAGAGAAATCCTCAATGAACCTTCGATAATACCCAGCCAAACCTAAGAACTGTCGAATCTCGGTTGGCGTCTTTGGGGTCTCCCAATTCTTGATTGCCTCGATCTTTGTGGGATCAACATGAATTCCATTTCCATTAACCACATGCCCAAGAAACTGGACTTCGCGTAGCCAAAACTCACACTTCGAGAACTTAGCGTACAACTTCTCCTTTTTAAGTAGCTCTAGAATAGCTCTTAAGTGCTGTTCGTGCTCGTCCTTCGTCTTCGAGTAGATTAGAATGTCATCAATGAACACGATCACAAACTTATCCAAGTACGGCTTGCAGACTCTATTCATTAGATCCATGAAAACTGCCGGTGCGTTTGTCAACCCAAACGGCATAACCAGGAACTCGTAATGTCCATAACGAGTCCTAAAGGCCGTATTCGGGATACTTTCCTCTTGTATCCTTAGCTGATGATATCATGATCGAAGGTCGATCTTTGAATAAAAGCTCGAACCTTGCAACTGATCGAACAGGTCATCAATCCTTGGCAAAGGATATCTTTCTTGATAGTCAACTTATTAAGCTCGCGGTAGTCTATACACATATGAAAACTACCATCCTTCTTCTTGACGAACAGAACTGGAGCTCCCCAAGGTGAGAAGCTTGGCCTGATGAATCCTTTGTCCAATAGCTCCTGGAATTGTGTTGACAACTCCTGCATCTCCGAAGGTGCAAGTCTATAGGGTGCTTTGGCTACAGGCGCGGCGCCTGGAACCAAGTCAATGTGGAACTCGACTTGTCGCTGTGGTGGCAATCCTGGCAAGTCTTCTGGAAAGACTTCAGGATATTCTCTTACGACCGGAATGTCTTCTATCTTTAGCTCCGCGGCTTCTTTATCTACGATGTGTGCCAAGAATGCAACACATCCCTTCTGTAAACACTTTCTAGCTTTCAGAAAGCTAATGATTCTCAGCGGCGTATCACGCTTCTCTCTGTGCACTACGATCGTTTCTTCATCCGTCATAGGGATGCGGATGGTCTTCTCGTGACAAATGATCTCGGCTTTGTTGCTGGACAACCAATCCATTCCTACTACCACGTCGAAGCTTCCCAACTCGACTGGCAGTAGGTCTAGCGTAAATTCGTGTCCTCCCAGTTCTATCACGCATCCTCTGATGACTTCACCCATTTCAATTAGTTTCCCATTCGCCAATTCAATCGAGTACGGAATGTCTAACTTACTAGTGGTCAACCCAAGTATATTCTTAAATTCTAACAATACAAACTATAATCGGCACCAGTATCAAACAGAACAGATGCAAAGCGTTGGTTTATAGGGAACGTACCAGTGACAAAGTTTGGATCCTGGCGCGCTTCCCTCGCACCAATGTTAAAGACTCTTCCTTGCGCCTGATTCAGTTTTGGGCATTCCCTTTTAAAGTGCCCGACGTCTCCACAGTTGAAGCATCCTTGCCCTCGGCCATTCCCATTCCCATTACCATTTCCGCCTCGATTTCCGTTTGCTCCCCGGTTACCAGCTTGATTTGCGACATTCCCACGATTACCATTTCCTCCATTATTTCCTTGCGGCCGGTTTCCATTACCACCGCGATTGTTGCTATTGAAACCCCTTTGGCCACCCTGGCCTGAACCAACCCAGCAAGTATCCTTCAAGTGGCCAATTTTCCCACAAGCTTCACATTTTCTATTTTTGCACTGGCCAGCATGATGATACTGGCATAATCCACACTTGGGCAGAGTGCCCATGTAACCCTTTCCTTTGTTTTCGACACCGGTTGTGGCTCTGGCCGGCGTGCTCGATTCACCCCTCCAGTTCACACTACTGGTACCTTGCTTGAAGTTGGAAAATTTCCATTTGTTTTCACCAGACGACTCAACATGTGTTTCCTTTTTCTTCTGATCAGAAACTGAGAACTTGTTCAACCTAATGGCCTCCTCAGTAAGCGCCACACTAAGGTCGATGGCTTCCATGATTGTTGCTGGCTTGGACGTGGTAACCATACTCATGATTTGGGGTGCCAATCCCCAGATGAATCGTTCAACACGTTTAAACTCAGGCGTGACCATGTACAGCACTACGTGGGATAGATCGTGGAACCTTTGAACATATTCTGCAATCTTAGGACCTTCCATTCTTAGGTGCCAGAACTCAGTCTCTAGCTTCTGTATTTCAGCTCGTGAGCAGTACTTCCTCCTCATGAGCTCTTTTAGCTCAGCCCATGTCAGTGCGTATGCTGCCGCTTCTCCTAAAGTTTGCACTTGCAGATTCCACCACGATAGGGCACCGTCCAGAAACAGCCCTGAGATGTAGGTCACTTGTTGCTCGGGAGCGCATTTGCTCATTCTTAGGACAGAGTCTGTCTTTTCAGCCCACCTAACAAACGCAACAGCACCTCCAGTGCCGTTGAAATTCACGGGCTTACAGTCGAGGAATTGCTTGTAGGTGCACCCTGCATATACGTTAGAATTTACAATTGGTATTAGCGATCATGCTATAAATATCGAAATGTATTGTAATATGTCTCAAAGGACTTAACCTTACCATTGGGTGGGTTGTTATTGCCGTTGTTGTTTGAAATACTCCCGCTTGTTCCTGCTTGGGAGGTTGCATATTGTGCTATAGCTGCGACAATTATCCCTTGGAGTTTCGCCTGGGTAGTAGGCATGCGTATTTCGCGTCTTGGAGGCATCCTCTAAAAGATGATCATGTTGGTCAGGTCGTAGTAAGTATAATAAATACACATATACAGTAGCATCCATCAAGCACATAACATCTCATGTTATAAATTAAAAGATATAACTCAACAAAGCATGTAATGAGAACGTTGCCATTGAGCTTCATTAATCACGACCACAATATTGTTTTACATGTTTAATAGTACGTCATATATCAAAGTAAGATCGTGGGGCTACATCACCCCCAAAAGTACAAATCTGTCTACACATATCATATACAAAAAGTGTGATCTCTCAAAAGTCTTCGTAAGCTGGCTCAATCGCGACTTTCTCACCAAAATGATCGACCTGCATCAAACCAAAAATATCTATGCTAATGGCGGAGGAGGAGGAGGAAAATGAGAGAAAAGTAAGCGACGCATGTATATCCAATCCTCCTCTAAGGCACGACAGACGCGCAGCAAATATGCAATCTACTGCTCAGATGTCAAGAAACGAACGTCTGAATCAGGGGAAAGTGGACGGGGAGTGTGTGGTGCTGCAAAGGGGGTCTGACAGTGACAAGACGGACGTGGAGCTCTCTCCAACTCCTGATTACGACGGCTCAACGCGTCCTGCTGTAGCTGCAGCGACGCAAGTATATCCTCCGTGGTGTACCCCACATGAAATGGATGGTACGGGTCAGACAATGGCATAACAGGGGACGTAGTCCACAAAAATGGCTCGCTCGATGGTATGAAAGATGGTGCAGTAGGTGGTGCAACATGAGGAAACTGTGACAGAAACGGAAAAGATGATGACAGTATGGGTGGAACAAAAACAGGCGGCTGCCTCGATGACCCCTCTCCAGGACGAGGTGGCGGTATGTCCTGAAGAAATGTGATGGGGAGATCAGTGCGATGGACGTCAGTGGTGTGTGGGTGAAACAGTGGGATATCAGTGGGTGCAGAAACAGGTGCTACGGGAGGTGTGACAGGTAGCACAAATGGTGGGTAGTCATCATCGTCGATCCACCCGTTGAGTGTCACACCCGCTCGTAGCGGAAGCGCGAGGTGTGATCTGATCAGTTCTCATTGCATAACAATATAAGTGAACAATACTAAATGAATAAAAACAAGCTCCAATGCCATTGTCATAATTGTTTCGAAAGAACACAACATAAGTTAAATGTATTTGTTACAAACCATCAAATGAAAATACGTTTTCATCGTTCTATACATCAAAATGTAAGTCTTAAAATGTCAAGGCTTTGACCACTATATCACCGCAAAGAGGCGGTATATAACGGACAAACCCTTCAAATGGTGGCATGGAGTCTTGATACTTGCTTTCCTTGACTGAAATGTCTGCATGGTCCACTAATTTCCTGAAATACATGTTAAGTTTGAAAAACATCAACAAAAGTTGGCGAGTTCATGCAGTTTAGTTGTATGAGATGTATCTGTAAAATGTGAGTTGTATAAAATGTATCCGTAAAATGTGAGTTGTATAAAATGTATCCATAAAATGTGAGTTGTATAAAATGTATCCATAAAATGTGAGTTGTATAAAATGTATCTGTATGTAATGATGTAGTATGTAAAGCGTCAATGAAATCGTTGATCATTAATGTTTCGCGAGGAAATTAATATGTGTGACGAAATAGGAAGCAATCCAAACCTAGACGATTTTGTGTCGACTACTATCGACTGGGACACAAACGCACTCTTCTGTATGGGTCCACGACCAAGAGTGGGGCTCGCCAAAACCCATTAGATCTAACCACTTGTACCTAGGTCCAAACTGGATTAATGGTGCTTAGATGTATAACCCTAATTCGCACATGATCTAAGGTGTTTCATTCCCTAACTTTAACATACGTTGAACATGTATTTTCCCCGATAGTTGTAAAGTTGTAAAACATTTAATTGAATAGGGGACATGAACTCACAGTATCGCGTCCTGTGAATAGAAGTAACTATGATCTCACGTGCGGTCGTCCTGAATAGTGTTGCGACCTACAAATGTTCTTATATTTGTTAGACACTTCGGTCTTTGTAATAACTTGAGTACAAGTCTTGTGTCTTAAATATGTGTAAGACTTGTATGTCTTTACTGTTCGTTGAACTGTGTATTTAGATGAATGATTTGTTAAACTGCTATATATATATATATATATATATATATATATATATTTCACCAAATATATATATATATATATGTCATCTTGTATCTTGTGAGTTGTGTCATCGGGTCTTGTCTTCTTGATTTCGTGTCGTTGTGTAAGTAAATTGTATAATTGAATTTCAAATAATGGTGTCATTGGGCCGAGCCCATGTTTTCATGTTATTGGGCCCCAAATAGTGTTGGGCCTAAATAGTGTTGGGCCTAAATAGTGTTGGGCCTAAATAGTGTTGGGCCTCAATAGTGTTGGGCCTAAATAGTGTTGGGCTTAAATAGTGTTGGGCTTAAATAGTGTTGGGCCTTGGCCCATATGTTTGGTATTGGGCTTAGCCCATGAGTTTTTGATATTGGGCTTAGCCCATGTATTTATGTTAAGCCCATTATAAAATGTAAGCCTATTTGTATAAAGTAGCCCATTAAGAAATGTAAGTCCATTTGTATAAAATAGCCCATTAAGAAATGTAAGCCCATTTGTATAAAATAGCCCATTAAGAAAGTATAAGTCTTTCATTTCTATAAAACATTTTTATAAAAATTCACTAAGTATACTTTTTAGTAAATAAAAACATAATAGTTTTTATAAGTTTAAAAATGTCCGAATTTTGTTAATGGTAACATATTTTGGTGTCCGCGTCGAAAGATCGCCCAAACGTCGTAGTAAGTCCTCGGATTGGCGATATGTTTATAGATTCGCCTGTCGTCCGTTTTGACCATAAGTTGTGTCCGAAAGCTCGGAATGTTTGTAAGTTGTTTTCAAGTGTGTCTATATGTATTCTTGTAAGTCTTTAGTTGTAAGTATGTCTTGTATTTATTTGTGTCATTGTTATCAAGTCTCTAACTTTTATATATAACTAATACAAATAATAACACATAGCACATACTTGATATGTTCAATAAATATGTATTTTACCAAAATATATATTTATGTCAATTTTTATGTTTAGAAAGACCAACTTTCTAATCTTGTAAAGACTTTGTAAAAAAAAATGATAGTTTTTCTAACATATGATTTCTAAGAAAAGTTGTCCATAGTTCCTTTGTAATATGAACTTTGCCATGTTTATTTACATATCATTTTCTTTTCAAATCATCAACAATTTCTCATATCATTTCTAAAAAAAAACACATGAGATTTATAACATAACCTCATTAAGATGATCTCAAAATCATGTAGGATTTTATACATAATCATAACATATGCTAACTAGTTCAAAAACCAAGTTTAATTCTAGTTTTAACAACTTTTATAAAAAATCTCAAGTTGTATGTTACTTTTTATAATCTTGTAAAAGTATTGTTTTTAGTGAAAAACCTCAAATACTTTCACAAGATCAAATGTTATGACCATCCCTTTAAACCTTTATGTTAAAAACCCTTTAACATAAACATGTATAATTGTTAGATCATATTTTTAAAACATCCTCTAACAATTTATTTATATCATAATCATCATAACAAGATCGAATATGCATATAACAAGTCTTAGATCACAATATAAACCAACATAAATATATCATGATTATTATTTTTGCTTCTTTGTATTTTTCATGTTTATTATGTATGATTATTTAGTTATTTATTAGTTATAATAACAATCATAAACATAATATAAGTATGAAAAAAATAGATCTTGAAGCTTACTTCTAGCACTTGGCTAGGGATGATCTTGGAGGATGATTAAGAAATACAAAGATGAAGATCTTGATGATTTAAGGCTCTTGAATGGATGAATACACTTCCTTTAACTTGCAAATGCTTTAGATCACCTTAAGCTCCATGAAACTCCATGTTGATCATCAAGATGTGATAAAATTTAAATGGGTTTTTATGGTGTTCTTGGTGGAAAAAGATGAAGATGATGAGAGCTTTTGTTTGAGTAATTAAAAGATGAAAAATGAATGTGTAACACCTGTGCCTCCACGGCCAACAAACAAATACCGAACCAATGAAATTTTATATTTCATACTTGGGATTTGTAAAAATATGTGTATCATTTGCACATATCAATTTTTGTTCAATTCCAAACTATAAATCGCTTTCTGGAAGGTTATACGCGCACCGATGCGTAAATATAACCAGTTTAATGCAACAAACACTCTGGAATAGTGACATAGGCTTAACATACCTTAAATAACCTTTACATAACTTAGAAATAAGTTTTGAAGGCTTTGGTATGGCAAAAACAAGTTAATTCGCTTACAGGGACTAAACTTGACAAACTGCGAAAGTATGCCAATTAGAACTGTAACAGACATTCCGGAACATGACCATAAGTTAAACATACCATAAATATCCTTCACATAGCTTAGAAATAGGCTTTGAGGGGTTCGGTGTGCTAAAATAAACTTTTGGGTCATTCAGGGACTAAAAGTGTCAAAAAGTGCACAAGTTTGCACTTTCGCGCATAACTTACGTTCTGAATACATCCGGACATTCAAAAATTTATGTAAGCATGACTATATTATGCTTTAGTGTTTGGCTTGCCAAAAATCCATTCGTCGCGTCATTTGGATCGTTTTTCGCACTTATGCGCATTCCGTCGTAATTAAGCGAACATCGCATATTTTTGAGCATGTTTCATGTCCACAATGTTTAGGCATCATTTTAGGGCCTTAAAGTTGGCTTTACGGGCCTTAGAAGTGCTGGAAATGGGCTTAAACACGTGCAGGGACTGAAACTGTCATTTCTGAAACTTTGTTCTGATCTGTGACTCCTAGGCGGCCCGCCTCAGGATCTTAACATCCTCACGCGGCCCGCGTCAGTCCTTCTGACCAGGTTAACTGCATTTAACAGCAGGTTGCAGCTGTTTGATCAACCACCACACATTCTCTTTTGTCTAGTCAGCTGATAAGGATCAACTTTTAGCCACCATAAGGTTCCGACACTTGTACGGTTGCGATTAAAGCACGGTTTCCATGAAACGATCTTAACGGTGGACTGAAAACTATAAATACCCCATCACCCCATTGCTCAAATCACTAGAATTTTGATTTGAGAAACTCTAAGTTGAAACTATTGTTTCATACCTGAGATTTTTGAATCGAAATTAGCATTCGGGGACCCATCGTAAGTATTCTTTCGTTCTTTTATTGCTTTTCGAGTCTTTAGAGTCTGAAAGTCAAACTTTGTTTGACTTTCTGCGTTGACCAGTTTATGGTCAATGCGAAGTTCGTTTGAACTTCGCAACGTGAGTGTAATCACGTTGGTTATAGTCCCTTGGGACTATGCCTACTGATTACCACGTTGTCTAGGGTCGTAGGGTAAGCGATCTAATAAATCGCTTATACCTCGAACCCGACCCATTTGGTCGATCATTAGGATCCGACCAAACACATTAGGTGACCATAGTAGGTAGGGAATAACCTTCCGAGGTTATACCCTATGGTCACATCGTTTGAGTAGTTGTATGATAGGTAGTTTATATGCCTTAGGTAAATTACCAGAATACCCTTTTCATGTATAATTGGTAATTAAGCATATGTAACCTAAACTTTTGTCACATAACTGATTATGTAACATGTTTAGGCATATAACACCTGTCATAGGGCTAGTTAGGCGGTCCGAACGCGTTTCACGCGAACGACGCGTTAAAGTAGCATAAGCTACCTAAACGAGTCGTAATGGGTCGTAAGCATTTATATTAGGTTTCATTTAGTATGTAGGCTTTGTTAAACCAAATGACACGAGTCTCTATACTCGTTTGGTTTACGAACCCTCATTCTATCCGATCTTCCGATTTAGGTCCGGTTATTAACATAGTTACCTATAGTAGGTGCCGTTTGATATCCGCGATCTCTAGCATTGTTTGGTTGTTACTCAAGGACTACTAAGCAATCTCAAGTGAGTACATAGACCCCTCTTTTACTGTTTTCCAAACTGTTTTGGGGTGGAACACATGTGCCTACTTGTTACTTTCATGCTTTCCTGTTTTCATATCATATACTTGCTATGTTTGTTAGTACATTTATAGTACATGATTTCACCGTTTTACATTACATTTTATGCTATGTATGTCCATTGCGTGCATACTTAGTACATCGTTTTCATCACATGCTTACATTTTGTTATGACATTTGGGTTGTTTAAAATGGAACAATACATTCATTAACATTAGCTACGCCGTTCGTTAGTAGGTAGTGGTACCATAGGAATTGACAACTCCCGTTCCGGACATCCCAGGGAAAGGGGATGAAAGGAATGACTGAATTCGATATACATAATTTAGATAAACCTTTAAGTGGTTTAAGGGTTTATCGCCGCAGTCTCAAGGCTTGGATGTATGCATTTTCACAACACCGCATAGATGTTCGTATCAGTATAGCATGCATTTACACAAAACATAGCTTTGATTTAAACCAAGTTTTACTTCAATACTATGTTCTTGTGCATATGGTTTAGTTGATGCATTTCACTAGCCATACAGATCATTTTGGTTACATATTACATGATTTACATTGATCATGCATTTACACAAAACATAGCTTTGATTTAAATCAAGTTTTACTTCAATACTATGTTCTTGTGCATATGGTTTAGTTGATGCATTTCACTAGCCATACAGATCATTTTGGTTACATATTACATGATTTACATTGATCATGCATTTACACAAAACATAGCTTTGATTTAAACCATGTTTTACTTCAATACTATGTTCTTGTGCATATGGTTTAGTTGATGCATTTCACTAGCCATACAGATCATTTTGGTTACATATTACATGATTTACATTGATCATGCATTTCCAGAAAGCATAACTTTGATTTAAACCAAGTTTTACTTCAATGCTTTGTTTTGTGCATTTCATCTATGGTTTAGTTGATGCATTTTCACTAGCCATACATATCATTTTGGTTACATATTACATGGTTTACATTTGACACATAAACACTTTTGACATTGGTTATACATTACATGATTTACATTAGACATGAACATTTTACATTGTTGGTTTGGTTTGAGTAAGTGATTAAGTAACGATGCGTGTGTAATATGATACAAGCATGGTGGATACGCCGCTGGTACTTCCTATATATAAGTGTTTGTATGGTATTACATATCGTAGCGTTATTTAAATCATTTCAGTTTATGACATATAACATTTTATACAAATAACATATTTTTCCCAATACATTGTTTTACAAACAACTTAACTTATACAAACTCATTTTACATGGTTATTCATTTAACCATGCATTATTCTCTTATTTATACGTATCATCTGAACTTATTGTATTTCAAATGATTTACAAAGACAAAGCAAATTACAAGGTTCATGACTAAACATTTTCTTAAACAGAAGTCATGAATCTTATTTTTCACAAAACCTATGTACTCGCCGGCATTTTTATGCTGACGTACCTATTTTCACATGTGTTTCAGGAAATGAAGCATAGGATTGATCAAGATACACTTAGGCGGACATGGGCCTTAGTGACAATAAAAGATGCAGACTAGTTATTTATGTTATGTTTCTTTGATTATCAAGACATTGTAATTCATTTATTCAATAAAACAATATTTCAATTTCCATGTGTTATGAAACAATGATTCTGTTACAACACTCCCCGATGTTTCCGCCATGTTTTGTTGTTTTACGTGGTCGGGGTGTGACAGAAAAGTTGGTATCAGAGCTCATGGTTATAGGGAATTAGGTTATTAGTAATACTTTGACCTAGTCTATAACCTTCTTAGGACCCTAACGCGAGTTTACTTGCGTTTAGTCATAAAACAATACTGTCACCTATCCTTAGGCGACAACTACAACAAGAACATAAATTTCAAAACCGCTTTGAAAACTAATCATCTGTTCTAGGATGATTGATTACTAGGTTTTGAACCCTCTATTGTAAGGTTTTGAACTCTCTATTATATGGTTTTGAACCCCTTTGAGTTTTCAAAATCTCGTCAAGGTTTTGGGTTTTAAATAATGTGAAAATGTGCAAACTGGAAGGGTGAATGCCTGTATTCTGGGTTTTCTGTCTAGGCAAGCACTTCGTATACATCTCATCAGATGCGAGACCAGTTGTGCTTACCTGGGAATTCTTGGGATGAGTGTTCACTTATAGGCGAGCATGTCTTCGCGATACATTATTTTTGACCCATTTACTTTGATTTGTCACCATCTCATTTGTTTGCCTTAGGTAACAAACAAATGATCACAATTTTCATTCGTTACCATTCTGTATTGATTATCCAATAACCTTTCACTCGTTTCTTCCTATGTCTTTCATTTTCTTCTAGAATGTCTATTCCTCTCAGCACTGGTCAAACGTCCGAGTGAACAGCCAAATTTGTCCAGCAAATAGGCGAAGTGATTCAGAAGACTGTGGATTTAGGCATTGCCATGGCTCGTCTCAACAATGAAGCCTCTCGTCTCGACAATGAAGCCACTCAAGAGCCACCAAAGGAAGCAGAAGTCAAGCCAGCACCTAAATCAAGGAAGCGTAAGGCTTCAAGGAAACCCGCAGCGGTTACACCAAATCAAGCGGGACCTAGCCATGTGGCAAAGCCACCAGCTAGGAAGCCATACAATGGAACTTCACCCTTGTGCAACAAATGTAACCTTTATCATCATGCTATGGTGAAGTGCCGTGAATGCCAAATTTGTGGACGTAAAGGTCATACAGCAAAAGTTTGTGTTGCAGCAGTACCAAATCAAACAGGACCCATCCGGGTGGCAACACCAACAGCTAAGAAGCAATACAAGGGAACGGCACCATTATGCAGCAAATGTAAGGGGCATCACCTAGCTCACTTACAGTGTCATCGGTGTGTATCATGTGGAAGAGTTGGTCACCTGGCAAGTGTTTGTCGATGTAACCCAAACCAAGGTGGTCTAACTCAACCCCAAGTCAACCCAACTCAAGCTCGTTTTCCGCATGGTAGTTGCTACAACTGTGGCGATACGAGCCATTTCAGGAACAACTGCCCGAAGATAGTCAGTGCAAATCCAACCCTTGGATGAGCATTCGGCTGAACAAAGGATGTTGCTGTCTTATGCCTTTGTTTCTTTTGTTTTCGTGTATTGTGAAACAATATGTCTTGTTCATAAATAAAAGTTGTTGATCACAATTCTGATATACAAGTATAATAACAAGTGTTTATGGCATTTCCCTATAATACCTGCATTAAGGAACTATGTTCCTTACAAACTACTCTTGTGATTCTCTCTTTCAAATGATCGCTCATGAGTCCCTCAAAAAATTTAAGTACTCGTTTCATTCTAAGATACGAAGTACAGAAAATAAAGTGACATTATGAGTAATCATGCTTCAGCACATCTTTACCTTTAAATCCTTGGTTAGATAATTAAGGGTATTTTCAAATCTCATACCCATTACGTTTTGATTTTTCAACATACACAGTACAAGTATTTCAACACAATCTTCATGATCTCAAAACATTTCATATAGTTTGAAAACAAATTTTTTTTTTATTGTTTTTTTTTTCTTGATGCATTGTCTATGTTATTTCAAAAACATTGGCCATGTTATCAAAACCAACCTTCCTAATTTCAAAATATTTCATATAGTCTGAAGGCAATATTAACACAATACATTTTCTTATCAAGTGCATGATTTCGAAAAGCATCATTCATGTCTTTCAAAAAAAAAAAAAAAAAAAACCTTATACATAATTTCAAAATTTATCTCGCATGATTTTAAAACATTTTGTAAATATATCTACCTAATACACCTACTTTATGATTTCGAAAGTATTATATATAAGGTTTCAGAAACGTTAAACACATTTTTCTTAAAAGAACCCCATGCGTAGTTTTCAAAAATATTTTCCTCATACATTGACTTAACCTTCAAATTCTGCTTCATATGTCGCCTTGACATATCAAGCATCTCAACTTCATAAACATTTTACTTCATGTTTTGACATAAGCACATCCCGTGCAAGGTTTCAAAACATCTTCAACTTCAAAAATCCACATGGGATCTTTTTATCTTCACATTTAGATCCTTGTGGATGATTATCATCCAAAATCAGAGTCCTTAATTGGATTCCTTATGTACCTTAATTCGAACACTTTGGTTCCTAATAATCGAAATCGAATTTTCTTTTTGAATCTTTCTATCTTTATAGTTGGATTCTTGATAACGTTTAAAGTACCAAATGAAATCCACGGAATGGATTCCTAGTGTGCTTTAAATGCATGTACGCAATTTACAAGACAAATTAACAAACAATTTTGTGGTTATGTGACTATGTGTTTATGCATCTTATGTTTTCATTTATGCATTTTTTTGTGTTTTTGTATACTCTGGATATTCGTTATCCAAATCCTCGTAGAATCTTTCATATCTTCATATGATGGATTCGTAGCAGGATATTCAAAAGGCGCTACCTTAAATCCTTAATGGGCTTCTATATAGTAGTTAAGACCCTTGGATTATATAGTACCACTCCATGATTCATAAGAGACCCTTTAGTGGTCTAATCAAAAAGATTGATTCACAATTTGGTTAAAGAACGACATCTAGTGATGTAGTTGGACAGACTCCTTGATAGTCTATTTAGATCAATTATTGATTTAATTAAAAGGACTCTATGGCAGTCTAGTCACACTCATCACAGGATTGTTCATTTGGTTTTCCCCTGCACATTATAAAATGGACTGAGTGAACTATGCAAGGAATTGTCTAATTATGGACGTGTACATAATTATGAAATTTAGTGCACAGAAACCCAGTAAGATTTATTATGTGTGAGAACCGATAGCGACAACAATAACAAAATGAGAACGATGTAATGGAGGTACGGTGGACGCACCAATGACGCTTCATATACTTGTATATAAGTATCCCTCTTACATTGCAAGCATGATGTTATTAAAGTTACTAGAAGTTCAGAACCCTAACCAATGATGTTCGATCTTTTCAACTTCATGTTTTCAAGCTCTCACAAGTTTCCTCTAAATAAATTTCGGGACGAAATTTCCTAAAGTAGGGGAGACTGTAACACCTGTGCCTCCACGGCCATCAAACAAATACCGAACCAATGAAATTTTATATTTCATACTTGGGATTTGTAAAAATATGTGTATCAGTTGCACATATCAATTTTTGTTCAATTCCAAACTATAAATCGCTTTCTGGAAGGTTATACGCGCACCGATGCGTAAATATAACCAGTTTAATGCAACAAACACTCCAGAATAGTGACATAGGCTTAACATACCTTAAATAACCTTTACATAACTTAGAAATAAGTTTTGAAGGCTTTGGTATGGCAAAAACAAGTTAATTCGCTTACAGGGACTAAACTTGACAAACTGCGAAAGTATGCCAATTAGAACTGTAACAGACATTCCGGAACATGACCATAAGTTAAACATACCATAAATATCCTTCACATAGCTTAGAAATAGGCTTTGAGGGGTTCGGTGTGCTAAAATAAACTTTTGGGTCATTCAGGGACTAAAAGTGTCAAAAAGTGCACAAGTTTGCACTTTCGCGCATAACTTACGTTCTGAATACATCCGGACATTCAAAAATTTATGTAAGCATGACTATATTATGCTTTAGTGTTTGGCTTGCCAAAAATCCATTCGTCGCGTCATTTGGATCGTTTTTCGCGCTTATGCGCATTCTGTCGTAATTAAGCGAACATCGCGTTCGTATGACCAAACGAACCAACATCCGGCATATTTTTGAGCATGTTTCATGTCCACAATGTTTAGGCATCATTTTAGGGCCTTAAAGTTGGCTTTACGGGCCTTAGAAGTGCCGGAAATGGGCTTAAACACGTGCAGGGACTGAAACTGTCATTTCTGAAACTTTGTTCTGATCTGTGACTCCTAGGCGGCCCGCCTCAGGATCTTAACATCCTCACGCGGCCCGCGTCAGTCCTTCTGACCAGGTTAACTGCATTTAACAGCAGCTTGCAGCTGTTTGATCCACCACCACACATTCTCTTTTGTCTAGTCAGCTGATAAGGATCAACTTTTAGCCACCATAAGGTTCCGACACTTGTACGGTTGCGATTAAAGCACGGTTTCCATGAAACGATCTTAACGGTGGACCGAAAACTATAAATACCCCATCACCCCATTGCTCAAATCACTAGAATTTTGATTTGAGAAACTCTAAGTTGAAACTATTGTTTCATACCTGAGATTTTTGAATCGAAATTAGCATTCGGGGACCCTTCGTAAGTATTCTTTCGTTCTTTTATTGCTTTTCGAGTCTTTAGAGTCTGAAAGTCAAACTTTGTTTGACTTTCTGCGTTGACCAGTTTATGGTCAATGCGAAGTTCGTTTGAACTTCGCAACGTGAGTGTAATCATGTTGGTTATAGTCCCTTGGGACTATGCCTACTGATTACCACGTTGTCTAGGGTCGTAGGGTAAGCGATCTAATAAATCGCTTATACCTCGAACCCAACCTATTTGGTCGATCATTAGGATCCGACCAAACACATTAGGTGACCATAGTAGGTAGGGAATAACCTTCCGAGGTTATACCCTATGGTCACATCGTTTGAGTAGTTGTATGATAGGTAGTTTATATGCCTTAGGTAAATTACCAGAATACCCTTTTCATGTATAATTGGTAATTAAGCATATGTAACCTAAACTTTTGTCACATAACTGATTATGTAACATGTTTAGGCATATAACACCTGTCATAGGGCTAGTTAGGCGGTCCGAACGCGTTTCACGCGAACGACGCGTTAAAGTAGCATAAGCTACCTAAACGAGTCGTAATGGGTCGTAAGCATTTATATTAGGTTTCATTTAGTATGTAGGCTTTGTTAAACCAAATGACACGAGTCTCTATACTCGTTTGGTTTACGAACCCTCATTCTATCCGATCTTCCGATTTAGGTCCGGTTATTAACATAGTTACCTATAGTAGGTGCCGTTTGATATCCGCGATCTCTAGCATTGTTTGGTTGTTACTCAAGGACTACTAAGCAATCTCAAGTGAGTACATAGACCCCTCTTTTACTGTTTTCCAAACTGTTTTGGGGTGGAACACATGTGCCTACTTGTTACTTTCATGCTTTCCTGTTTTCATATCATATACTTGCTATGTTTGTTAGTACATTTATAGTACATGATTTCACCGTTTTACATTACATTTTATGCTATGTATGTCCATTGCGTGCATACTTAGTACATCGTTTTCATCACATGCTTACATTTTGTTATGACATTTGGGTTGTTTGCAATGGAACAATACATTCATTAACATTAGCTACGCCGTTCGTTAGTAGGTAGTGGTACCATAGGAATTGACAACTCCCGTTCCGGACATCCCAGGGAAAGGGGATGAAAGGAATGACCGAATTCGATATACATAATTTAGATAAACCTTTAAGTGGTTTAAGGGTTTATCGCCGCAGTCTCAAGGCTTGGATGTATGCATTTTCACAACACCGCATAGATGTTCGTATCAGTATAGCATGCATTTACACAAAACATAGCTTTGATTTAAACCAAGTTTTACTTCAATACTATGTTCTTGTGCATATGGTTTAGTTGATGCATTTCACTAGCCATACAGATCATTTTGGTTACATATTACATGATTTACATTGATCATGCATTTACACAAAACATAGCTTTGATTTAAACCAAGTTTTACTTCAATACTATGTTCTTGTGCATATGGTTTAGTTGATGCATTTCACTAGCCATACAGATCATTTTGGTTACATATTACATGATTTACATTGATCATGCATTTACACAAAACATAGCTTTGATTTAAACCAAGTTTTACTTCAATACTATGTTCTTGTGCATATGGTTTAGTTGATGCATTTCACTAGCCATACAGATCATTTTGGTTACATATTACATGATTTACATTGATCATGCATTTCCACAAAACATAACTTTGATTTAAACCAAGTTTTACTTCAATGCTTTGTTTTGTGCATTTCATCTATGGTTTAGTTGATGCATTTTCACTAGCCATACATATCATTTTGGTTACATATTACATGGTTTACATTTGACACATAAACACTTTTGACATTGGTTATACATTACATGATTTACATTAGACATGAACATTTTACATTGTTGGTTTGGTTTGAGTAAGTGATTAAGTAACGATGCGTGTGTAATATGATACAAGCATGGTGGATACGCCGCTGGTACTTCCTATATATAAGTGTTTGTATGGTATTACATATCGTAGCGTTATTTAAATCATTTCAGTTTATGACATATAACATTTTATACAAATAACATATTTTTCCCAATACATTGTTTTACAAACAACTTAACTTATACAAACTCATTTTACATGGTTATTCATTTAACCATGCATTATTCTCTTATTTATACGTATCATCTGAACTTATTGTATTTCAAATGATTTACAAAGACAAAGCAAATTACAAGGTTCATGACTAAACATTTTCTTAAACAGAAGTCATGAATCTTATTTTTCACAAAACCTATGTACTCGCCGGCATTTTTATGCTGACGTACCTATTTTCACATGTGTTTCAGGAAATGAAGCATAGGATTGATCAAGATACACTTAGGCGGACATGGGCCTTAGTGACAATAAAAGATGCAGACTAGTTATTTATGTTATGTTTCTTTGATTATCAAGACATTGTAATTCATTTATTCAATAAAACAATATTTCAATTTCCATGTGTTATGAAACAATGATTCTGTTACAACACTCCCCGATGTTTCCGCCATGTTTTGTTGTTTTACGTGGTCGGGGTGTGACAGAATGGTAAAGTGCTAGTTTAATTAATGTGTAAGTATTGTAATAATTCACCATTTTACTTCCACTTGAAACTAACCATAAAATATCTAGATATTTAGCATGAAAATTAGGGTGTGGGACCCCTTTAAAAACGTGAACATGAGGGGGGAAAGGGTCTTGAATTTGTTTCATGTGTTAAGTGTTCAATTCATGGTAAAATGTAGTAAATGTTTAAGTATTTTAAGAACTTTGACATTTTATATAAAAATATCTACAAGGTTTTAAGCCTTCATATTTTAAAGTAGTGTGACACTAAGTAAAACTAGTTCACCGAAATTTTTAGTGTGTAATTCGGGTGAAAAAGTCGGTTCAGGTCCTGTACCGGGTTAAATACTGACACCGTGTTTTATTTAGAAAAAAACATAACAAAAATTATTTTTGTACTTGTTTTATTATCCAAATATTTAATCCAACTTTTTGGACTAAAACGATTATTATTTTTGACACGGTTCCGGTACCGGCTTTGCTGACTGGCAGTTTACTGAACTAGCCATGCAGCTTAATGCAATAAGATTCGATTGCGGATTTTGTGTCGTTTTTACTACCCATTATATTATTTATGTCAAATAATATTTATTTTTGGGTTTTTCAGATAATTACTGTTTCGTTCTGCGGAATGCTGTATATTTCCGCACGATTTCTGTATTTTTCTGCGGACTTGAACAATTTGGTTTTTAATTGGAATTTTGTAAATAATAAGGCACATATAAATTTTGGACAAAGCTTTTTATAAAATATTTGTGTAGACATAACTGTATGTCATGCTTTCATTGTGTCAGACTGTACCGCGACTAGTACTGACAAGTATCGTTTATTCGCGTTCCTATAGTTAGTCTAGGATATTGTTTCTAATCGCAACGGATTCATTATCATAATTCATTATGATTTTTGTAATTCCTAGACTCTCAAGACTTTAATTAATTAAAATTAAGTCAAATACGCGAAAATAATAGTCGAAATAGTTGTTCAAGTTGTACGGAATTACCGAAATTTTTCCGTTTGTCACATTCTCCCCCTGTTATTGAGAATTTCGTCCCGAAATTCGAGATTTGTTATTCTTTGTAGGAGTCTTTGGAAACAGGTGAGAATATTTTTCTTTCATTTGATCTTCACGTTCCCAAGTATACTCAGGTCCGTGACGAGAGTTCCAACGAACTTTTACTAACTTGATACGACTTCTTCGTGTTTTCTGAACCTTCCAGTCCGTGACCTCAACAGGTTCTTCGGTGAATTGGAATTTGTCGTCAATGTGAATTTCATCCGCAGGGATGATAACGGTATCTTGTGTTGGACTCTTTCTAAGATTCGACACATGAAACGTGTGGTGCACACTGCTAAATTCATTTGGTAACTTCAACTTGTAGGCAACAGTGCCAATCTTTTCTAAGATTTCAAATGGTCCAATGTAACTTGGGTTTAGCTTTCCACGCCTACCGAACCTCGCTACGCCTTTCCAAGGCGAGACTTTTAACAAGACTTTGTCTCCGACCTCGAAAGATAATTGTTTTCGCTTTTTGTTTGCGTAGCTATTTTGTCGATCGCGAGTCGCCTTGATACGGTCTCGGATCTGAAATTTTTTATCCGTAGTCTCTTGGACTAGTTCCGGACCAATTAATTGACTATCGCCTGTTTCCGCCCAACATAGCGGAGAGCGACATTTTCGACCATAAAGAGCTTCAAACGGTGCAGCTTGTATACTAATATGGTAGCTGTTATTGTAGGAAAACTCAACTAAAGGTAGATGAGTATCCCAATTGCCGCCTAAATCCATAACACATGCACGAAGCATATCTTCGAGTGTTTGGATCGCCCGTTCGCTCTGGCCGTCAGTTTATGGATGAAAGGCCGTACTTAGATTCAATTGAGATCCAAAGGCTTGTTGAAATGATTTCCAAATCCTTGAAACAAAACGACTGTCTCGGTCCGAAATGATTGAAACAGGCACTCCATGACGAGCCACTATTTCTCTGAGATAGATTTCCGCTAGTTTATCGGTACTATCCTTCTCCCAAATTGGTAAGAAGTGTGCGGACTTTGTCAATCTATCGACGATTACCCATATCATGTCATGGCCTTTTGAGGTCCTGGGTAACTTCGTAATGAAGTCCATCGATATTTGTTCCCATTTCCAAGAGGGAATCTCGGGTTGTTGTAGCAAGTCCGAGGGTTTCTGATATTCAGCTTTGACTTTTGCGCAAGTGAAGCATTCTCCTACATAAGTCGCGATATCACTTTTGAGGTTAGGCCACCAATAGTATTCTTTTAATACTTAGGCCTATGTGCTTCCTCAAAATATCATCTCGAAGGCCGCCAAAGAATGGAACCCAATTTCGACCCATAGGGTATAGAGTTCCATCTTCTTTCGGCACTAATTGTTCCTTCATGCCTTGAAGTGTTTCTGCTTGAATATGCTCTTCCTTGAGCGCTTGTGAATCATCTTCTCTAATGCTTGAACTCTCAATGTTCTAACTTGCTCCTTGCGGCTCAAGGCGTCAGCTACAGCATTCGCCTTGCCCCAATGGTACTTTATTTCATAATCATAGTCGTTCAACAATTCAACCCAACTTCGTTAACACATATTTAATTCTTTTTGGTTGAATATTTGTTGAAGACTCTTTTATGATCCGTGAAGATAATGCGTTGAGTATCATATAAATAATGTCGCCATAATTTTTAAAACGAATACCACCGTGCCTAACTCAAGGTCGAGAGTGGTATAGTTCTTCTCATGAACTTTTTAATTGGCGCGAAGTGTACACAATAACTTTTTTATGTTGCACGAGTACGCAACCCAATCCTTGATGCGAAGCATCATAGTCTACAACAAAGTCATCGGTATCGTCGGATAATGATAAGATTGTAAAATGCTATGCACCAATCTTAAGGACAAGTTGTAATGCTACTTCTTGTTTTTCGATTGGGGCAAATTTCTTGTCTTTATGGGTGAGGGAGGTTAGCAATTGAGTAAAAAAAAATATATCTCAATAGATCTCCGATGATATCCCATTAATCCCAAAAATTGTCGGCTACAGTTGGAGTCTTGGGTGTTTCCCAGCTCTTAATTGCTTCGATCTTCAAGATGTCTACTTGAATGCCTTTCTCGTTCACTACATGCCTGAGAAATTATACCTCGCGAATCCAAAATTCGCACTTGGAAAATTTTGCGTATAGTTTCCCCTTCTTTAGTAGCTCCAAAATGGTTCTCAAATGTTGTTCGTGTTCATCAGTCGATCGTGAGTATATTAATATGTCGTCAATAAATACTATGAAATTTGTCGAGGTACGGCTTGCACACACGATTCATTAAATCCATGAAGATCACTGTTGCTTTCGTTAAACCAAAAGGCATAACGAGAAACTCGTAATAACTATAACGAGTTTTAAAAGCCATTTTCGGTATGCTTTCCTCATGAATTCGTAACTGATAATACTCCGATCGTAAGTCTATCTTAGAGTAGAAGCTAGAACCTTTCATAAACCATTTGAGTTAGTTGGAAATTCATTTGTAACATGGTTTAGAAATATGAATTTTCATTCATCGAAATGTTGTGCAGTTTTGCAAAACTTTCATGTCTTTCCACCCCCAAAACCTTTATAAAGATGTATAATAGTAAAGAGTGGGGGTTATGAACTCACAGCATCATTATTCGGTCAACTACAAGGTTCAGAAGGTGCTAACCGATATGAAGATCTGGCTATTGGTGTGGCTCCCATTACCAAGTCGATGTGAAACTCGACTTGTCGATATGGTGGTAGTCCTGGCAAGTCTTTAGGAAAGACTTCAGGGAATTCTTTTACCACAAGAATATCTATCATCTGAGGCCCATCGGCCTTCTTGTCGACAACAAGTGCTAGAAAGGCAATACAACCTTTCCGTAAGCACTTTTGTGGTTTCATGCAATTTATGGTCCGCAATGATGTGTTGCGCTTCTCTCCATGGATAACAAGTGTATCTTCGTTCGGTAGTGGTAAGCAAATGATCTTCTCATGACAGAAGACTTCGGCTCGATTATTGGGTAGTCAATCCATGCCAACCACTACGTCGAAAATACCCAACTCAATGGGTAAGAGATCGATATGAAATTTCTGCTCCAGACTCTGCTAGTTTATCGTTTGCCAAATCTATAGAATGAGGAGACGTCTAGCTTACTTGACTCTAGGCCAAGTACATTTTGAATTCTATGTAGTAAGGACTTCCCTGTACAGATGTAGAGAACAATCCAATCCCTGTGTTTAGATGTAGGATAACCCAATCCCTATTTGTAGCTAGGACAATCCCGTCACTAGCCATGAAACTATGCATGTGAAATGTTGCGATAAAGCTAAAAATCGGCAATGGTATCAAATAATATGGATGTGAAATGTTGATTGATAGGATACGTAACGGTGACCCTTTATGATTTGACAAGAGTCAGCTAATTTCCCATTAGCTAAGTTGATATAGTAATGTGTGTCCAACATGACTCTAATTCGAGTATATGCTTAACATTTAAAGACAATAGCTAAGCTCGGTGTTGGTATTAAAAGAATTGGTACATGATGATCGTAGAGTGTACGTACTCATGACTTCATTGGGATTTTGTGGAGTATTCATAGTTCTAGCCACACACACACTTATTCACTAGCTTGATCCGTTCTTAAGTATTATCGTCTTACTAGCCTTTGTTTTGCGCCCGGTATCAGCACACTGCTACTCTTTGTGCTTTTGCAATTGCCCTCATGATGAACGTCTCACTTGTCACATTTAGGATTTCGGCAAGTTACCAGCATACATCCTGGTGCCAAAATCGTTTATGGCAGCAATTGCCTTCATTTCTCTCATGGCGAGAGTTATTGTTTGAGTGATCGGGATAGGGAGGGATGATGCGGTCATGCTTCGGATCTCCGAGGCTAAACCCAAAATGTAACACTCAGGGTGTTTGAATTCGGGTGTTACGTAGTATGGAAACAACCCTTGAGATATTGTGAAAGCATCAAGTGTAACCAACAATATTGGCTCCAGTTATGATCGAGTTCTTTTATAAAATCATATGAAAATAGATATGAAAATCAGATGATATAAAAGAATGATGTATGGTTAAATAAATAACCAATAGAAATGTAGTGTATAAATATATCATGTCTTGAAATAGAATATTATGTCTTGTGTAGAAGATGTCGCGTCTTATGCAAAATGTCATGTCTTGTCTTTGTCGAATAGGTTTGAATAACACCACGATATGCAATATAATATAAGCACTTATATATAGGAAGTACCAGCGGCGTATCCACCATGCTTTTATCATATTACACACGTCTCGTTATTTACGAAAATGTCTTGTATATACTAACGTCAAATGTCATGTCTAACAATGTCTTGCTTAACAGTGTCATGTATAAACCACGTCTTGTGTAAAAGCAATGATTTTCAACACATAACTTTTGACTTAAACATTTGTTTCTTTTGGTGCCATGATATTTTTAATACTCACTATTAAAAGAATCTAGACATATATTTGGATAAATATAGTCTATCATGCGACCAAGAATGAAGAATGCAATCGGTCATGGAAACCTCAAGATCGCATTGTTCATATATGTTTGAATAAATGATAATGTGGATAACCAAAACCAAAAGGTGTAATGCCTCTTGCGTGTATTGGTCATATGTCTAACTGGAAAAAGAGAAAAAAAAATTCATTGAGGAGGGGAAACCAACCAGTGGTCTTCGTCCATATAATATGTATTCCCTACTCTATGGACCTCGATCGTCCTAAGTAGAGAAAATCCTTTGTCTTACTTGTTCATGTGACAATTATGGTAATAGTGCTTGAGTTTCACGAGCTCTAGCAAGATCATTAGAATCTCCAAAGATGTTGAATAGAATGCAATGAGGGAGTTGCAGCATGGCTCATGCCATACCATCCCTTGGGAAAAGACAAATGTCAAGCGAAGGAATTTATTGTATCCATTTCCAATAAATATGAGAAGGTGGAATATGATAAGGTAAGGTAAGGTAAAGTGGGATAAAAAATCTCATAGACACCATAGAACCAACCCATGTTCAAGAATTTCGAGAATGTTGAGGAAAATCCTCCATGAGTGGCTAACAAGTTTTGTTTGTTTAAATGACTAGTCTCAACTGAATCGTGATATAGATCGAATGTTAGGTGTGAACAAATACGTGTCGTCTTCCTGTATTGTATTGCATTGTAGGGTGTTATACTAACCACCTCAGTTCGTGTTTTAATAGATAAAAATTTGAATCTCAAGTAATAACTTAAGAATTTTGAACGAATAGTGATCATTAGCTTGGCCCGCAGAGTCCACCAGAATTCCCATGCACTACAAGTTGTTATTACGTTGGCCACCGTAATAATAAATTTCCTTGCATGGTCACCCTAGCGTTCTCTCGTACGAAGCAGCCGATCAGTAAGAGAGGAAACGATATTGTCAATATACCTTCAACATAGGAGGGACCTTCGTGATAGCTCATGTGTCAACGTTCGTTGTCATTACTCGTAGAACGGCATGGCGTTAGATGAAATAGAAATGGAAAGAATCTGTAACAATAACAACTGAAGGGGCACCTTCAAGATGAGTAATTCATCTTCCTTGTAGGGACAAGAGTATATCAACGTTGATTAATATGAGTCACAGGGATCTCGTCCCACTTATGGAGTTGTTGTCCAAGGTTACCACCTCCGCCTCGTCGTCATTATCATGGTCAGGCATCTCAGCATTCACGAGAAAGCAACCATATTTTACGGAATTAAGTTTAAGATTTCACTTAGGAATCATGTTCGCCATAAGCTCCACAGTAGACGTGAGGTCGATATTTTCATCGTGCGAGTAAAGAATAATAATAGAGTTTGAAGTCGAAGGTATTTTGTTCTTGGCAAAATATTTTGTACAACACATATATAAATAAATCATATATATATATATAATCACATGAAATCCTATCTAACAAGGATTTCTATCTTGCATAAGTTGAATTTGTATATGCTGAACTTGTAAACTATTTATGATGTGTAGACTGATAATGTAATGTGTCTATCTTGTATAAGCACTGATAATGTAATGTATTGTAGGCACATAGTCTGTTAATGTAACGTGTCTATTCCTCATAGACTTCACCCATGGTAATGTCCTCGCTTGATTTATGTGAAATGAATTTTTGTTGTAGTGGACCTTGAAAATGTTTATGCAATGAAAACCTTTTGACCTGTCCAATTTTATTTATAATCTGTTCAACATGAACAAGAGGTTTTCGTGAGAGGTCCCTAGTGATTGTAGACTTAGACTCGAGAAAGAATCTTGGTTCACTACAATCGATGCTCTGATACCAATCTGTCACACTCGCTCGTAGCGGAAGCGTGAGGTGTGATCTGATCGGTTCTCATTGCATAACAATATAAGTGAACAATACTAAATGAATAAAAACAAGCTCCAATACCATTGTCATAATTGTTTCGAAAGAACACAACATAAGTTAAATGTATTTGTTACAAACCATCAAATGAAAATACGTTTTCATCGTTCTATACATCAAAATGTAAGTCTTAAAATGTCAAGGCTTTGACCACTATATCACCGCAAAGAGGCGGTATATAACGGACAAACCCTTCAAATGGTGGCATGGAGTCTTGATACTTGCTTTCCTTGACTGAAATGTCTGCATGGTCCACTAATTTCCTGAAATACATGTTAAGTTTGAAAAACATCAACAAAAGTTGGCGAGTTCATGCAGTTTAGTTGTATGAGATGTATCTGTAAAATGTGAGTTGTATAAAATGTATCCATAAAATGTGAGTTGTATAAAATGTATCCATAAAATGTGAGTTGTATAAAATGTATCCATAAAATGTGAGTTGTATAAAATGTATCTGTATGTAATGATGTAGTATGTAAAGCGTCAATGAAATCGTTGATCATTAATGTTTCGCGAGGACATTAATATGTGTGACGAAATAGGAAGTAATCCAAACCTAGACGATTTTGTGTCGACTACTATCGACTGGGACACAAACGCACTCTTCTGTATGGGTCCACGACCAAGAGTGGGGCTCGCCAAAACCCATTAGATCTAACCACTTGTACCTAGGTCCAAACTGGATTAATGGTGCTTAGATGTATAACCCTAATTCGCACATGATCTAAGGTGTTTCATTCCCTAACTTTAACATACGTTGAACATGTATTTTCCCCGATAGTTGTAAAGTTGTAAAACATTTAATTGAATAGGGGACATGAACTCACAGTATCGCGTCCTGTGAATAGAAGTAACTATGATCTCACGTGCGGTCGTCCTGAATAGTGTTGCGACCTACAAATGTTCTTATATTTGTTAGACACTTCGGTCTTTGTAATAACTTGAGTACAAGTCTTGTGTCTTAAATATGTGTAAGACTTGTATGTCTTTACTGTTCGTTGAACTGTGTATTTAGATGAATGATTTGTTAAACTGCTATATATATATATATATATATATTTCACCAAATATATATATATATGTCATCTTGTATCTTGTGAGTTGTATCATCGGGTCTTGTCTTCTTGATTTCGTGTCGTTGTGTAAGTAAATTGTATAATTGAATTTCAAATAATGGTGTCATTGGGCCGAGCCCATGTTTTCATGTTATTGGGCCCCAAATAGTGTTGGGCCTAAATAGTGCTGGGCCTAAATAGTGTTGGGCCTAAATAGTGTTGGGCCTCAATAGTGTTAGGCCTAAATAGTGTTGGGCTTAAATAGTGTTGGGCTTAAATAGTGTTGGGCCTTGGCCCATATGTTTGGTATTGGGCTTAGCCCATGAGTTTTTGATATTGGGCTTAGCCCATGTATTTATGTTAAGCCCATTATAAAATGTAAGCCTATTTGTATAAAGTAGCCCATTAAGAAATGTAAGCCCATTTGTATAAAATAGCCCATTAAGAAATGTAAGCCCATTTGTATAAAATAGCCCATTAAGAAAGTATAAGTCTTTCATTTCTATAAAACATTTTTATAAAAATTCACTAAGTATACTTTTTAGTAAATAAAAACATAATAGTTTTTATAAGTTTAAAAATGTCCGAATTTTGTTAATGGTAACATATTTTGGTGTCCATGTCGAAAGATCGCCCAAACGTCGTAGTAAGTCCTCGAATTGGCGATATGTTTATAGATTCGCCTGTCGTCCGTTTTGACCATAAGTTGTGTCCGAAAGCTCGGAATGTCCGTAAGTTGTTTTCAAGTGTGTCTATATGTATTCTTGTAAGTCTTTAGTTGTAAGTATGTCTTGTATTTATTTGTGTCATTGTTATCAAGTCTCTAACTTTTATATATAACTAATACAAATAATAACACATAGCACATACTTGATATGTTCAATAAATATGTATTTTACCAAAATATATATTTATGTCAATTTTTATGTTTAGAAAGACCAACTTTCTAATCTTGTAAAGACTTTGTAAAAAAAAAATGATAGTTTTTCTAACATATGATTTCTAAGAAAAGTTGTCCATAGTTCCTTTGTAATATGAACTTTGCCGTGTTTATTTACATATCATTTTCTTTTCAAATCATCAACAATTTCTCATATCATTTCTAAAAAAAACACATGAGATTTATAAAATAACCTCATTAAGATGATCTCAAAATCATGTAGGATTTTATACATAATCATAACATATGCTAACTAGTTCAAAAACCAAGTTTAACTCTCGTTTTATCAACTTTTATAAAAAATCTCAAGTTGTATGTTACTTTTTATAATCTTGTAAAAGTATTGTTTTTAGTGAAAAACCTCGAATACGTTCACAAGATCAAATGTTATGATCATCCCTTTAAACCTTTATGTTAAAAACCCTTTAACATAAACATGTATAATTGTTAGATCATATTTTTAAAACATCCTCTAACAATTTATTTATATCATAATCATCATAACAAGATCGAATATGCATATAACAAGTCTTAGATCACAATATAAACCAACATAAATATATCATGATTATTATTTTTGCTTCTTTGTATTTTTCATGTTTATTATGTATGATTATTTAGTTATTTATTAGTTATAATAACAATCATAAACATAATATAAGTATGAAAAAAAATAGATCTTGAAGCTTACTTCTAGCACTTGGCTAGGGATGATCTTGGAGGATGATTAAGAAATACAAAGATGAAGATCTTGATGATTTAAGGCTCTTGAATGGATGAATACACTTCCTTTAACTTGCAAATGCTTTAGATCACCTTAAGCTCCATGAAACTCCATGTTGATCATCAAGATGTGATAAAATTTAAATGGGTTTTTATGGTGTTCTTGGTGGAAAAAGATGAAGATGATGAGAGCTTTTGTTTGTGTAATTAAAAGATGAAAAATGAATGGTAAAGTGCTAGTTTAATTATTGTGTAAGTATTGTAATAATTCACCATTTTACTTCCACTTGAAACTAACCATAAAATATCTAGATATTTAGCATGAAAATTAGGGTGTGGGACCCCTTTAAAAACGTGAACATGAGGGGGGAAAGGGTCTTGAATTTGTTTCATGTGTTAAGTGTTCAATTCATGGTAAAATGTAGTAAATGTTTAAGTATTTTAAGAACTTTGACATTTTATATAAAAATATCTACAAGGTTTTAAGCCTTCATATTTTAAAGTAGTGTGACACTAAGTAAAACTAGTTCACCGAAATTTTTAGTGTGTAATTCGGGTGAAAAAGTCGGTTCAGGTCCTGTACCGGGTTAAATACTAACACCGTGTTTTATTTAGATAAAAACATAACAAAAAATATTTTTGTACTTGTTTTATTATCCAAATATTTAATCCAACTTTTTGGACTAAAACGATTATTATTTTTGACACGGTTCCGGTATCGGCTTTGCTGACTGGCAGTTTACTGAACTAGCCATGCAGCTTAATGCAATAAGATTCGATTGCGGATTTTGTGTCGTTTTTACTACCCATTATATTATTTATGTCAAATAATATTTATTTTTGGGTTTTTCAGATAATTACTGTTTCGTTCTGCGGAATGCTGTATATTTCCGCACGATTTCTGTATTTTTCTGCGGACTTGAACAATTTGGTTTTTAATTGGAATTTTGTAAATAATAAGGCACATATAAATTTTGGACAAAGCTTTTTATAAAATATTTGTGTAGACATAACTGTATGTCATGCTTTCATTGTGTCAGACTGTACCGCGACTAGTACTGACAAGTATCGTTTATTCGCGTTCCTATAGTTAGTCTAGGATATTGTTTCTAATCGCAACGGATTCATTATCATAATTCACTATGATTTTTGTAATTCCTAGACTCTCAAGACTTTAATTAATTAAAATTAAGTCAAATACGCGAAAATAATAGTCGAAATAGTTGTTCAAGTTGTACGGAATTACCGAAATTTTTCCGTTTGTCACATTGAGGGTGTCGGCGTATCGAGGGTCAATGTGAGAAGAAAATGGTGCATGGTCCGCATGCACTGGGGCTGAAACAGGTACTACAGGTGCTACAATGGGTGCATCAATAACAGGATCATCCACCAATGGTGGTGCAACAATGGGAAAGTCAGCAATGGGTATATCATCAACAAGAGGTGCAATGGCCAGTGCACCCATATCAGGCGGTGCAACGGCTGGGGCATCATAAAAAACAGGGCCATGGTCAACATCAGGCTCTGGTGCTGCGACGGGCTCAGGGTCGTCAAGGTCCATATCAAAATCGGCAGGAATGTCAAACAACGGATCAATGGGAGCCACTTGCGCCTCTAAGGGCTGGTCCACATGAATAAACTCGATATCATGATCAGGATCGAAACCAGGAGGAAAAACTAGATCAAAATCGTCATCGACCTCATGGTCAAACTCAAACTCGTGTAACGGACCAGGTGCAGCTGACATCGCCATGTCGGGTGTCACACCCCCAAAATCCACACGCGGGGTATCACCGCTTGGAGGCGTGACTGACCAGGATCAAGCCACCAATCATATTGAACAACGTAAATAGCAAGTGTAAATCAACCAAACAATATGAAAGGTGTTCCAAAAACCAAAGTATAGTATCAATGTTTAGCAGAAGCATAAAAGTAAACCCAATCATAAGTATAAGTACGAAATGTCATAATGTTTAACAAACATTCACGATCCATGTCCACAACGACCGCGCCTCCCGTGCAAGCTCCATAAGTACCTAAGGTCCTGCAAGGCATGCAGCAGAGAGTCAACAACTAGTTGAGCGAGTTCACAGTAAGTAAGTTCGTAGTAGTAAGTTTGCTTCGTAACATGTGGCGCTACTAGGCCGATAGTATGTTCTATTAGTGGGGGCTTCCCATGTTTGCATATACACAAGACTATTTGTAACCATAAGTGTTCTTCTTACCGAGAACAGTAGTACGTACAAAGTTTACGTAGGTTTTACGTAAGTGTCCTTCACAACCGAGGAAAGGGGTACGCGGGGGTTTACGTAGGTTTTACGTAAGTGTCCTTCCTGACTCCGGAAGACAGTAGCATGTTCTTGTTTACGTAGGTTTTACGTAAGTGCCTGACACAACCGAGGCAGTAGTGAGTATAAGTTCACGTAGGTTTTACGTGAGTGTCCTTCGCAACCTGAGGACAGTGATGAGTACAAGTATACGTAGGTTTTACGTATGTATCCTGCGCATCCGAGGACGATGGTAGATAGTCTAGTAACAATGTAAGTACGAGTATCTATTCAAATCTCATTCCTTCAATCCCCATTCCCATACCCTGGGAATCCCATGCCTTAGTAAAAGTGTGAACTCACCTTGGTTTGCTCGGTATGCTAAAGTATGTGCTCAAAGTAAATCAATCACGTCCTAAAGTATGCACGTATACATAATCAGTTTGTATTCATGAAGTTGGCACGTTGGTATAATCATAGTGGACATCGCATCAATAAACATCGAGTATCATATTGCACGTTTTCGTAATCATACAAGTCATGTTCACCATCTAACAGTAGTTAACTAACTCAGTTAATTTTGACAGAATCAGACTAAGTTACTTGGGCAGATTATACATTTGGCGAAACACAGATTGGCGAAACACAGATTGGCGAAACACATTCTGTTTCGTCGTGGTCTCCTTTGGCGAAACAAAGTTCTGTCTCGTCGACTGCCCTTGGCGAAACAGGTTCTGTTTCGTCAAGAGGTCTATTTCGTCAAGCCTGTTACGGGTGATGTCAGTTACGTCAATCAGTTACATCAGTTACGCAATATCACAGAAACCCTAATTGCCGTCATCATCAAGAATCAATACACTCGACCATGGCCTACATCTGACAATTCTATCATGTTAATAATGGACCGAATTAATTAATGGGCTGCAAGTATTTCACGTGAAACATGGCACACATACTCATCATACATTCTAATCGAAGATTGGGCTGCCACCTCCACAACCTCGATTCCCTAAGTAAAGCCCCACTACAATATTTGTTGCACATGCAAGGTTACTGACAACAATTATGATATTTCATGTCTTTGACTAGAATATCATGTGATTATCAATGTCTAAATTCAAGGTTCCAAATCTCACATGCGCCATTTATATATATATATATAATCGATTATATAGAACAGATAATACAACTGATATCTCAAATCTCTAGAATATCCATTATTAGTTTACACAAACATTAATCATCGTCGACAACCCTATTCTATACCAAACAGTTAACAAGCAATCATACTAGTCATGCGTTCACAGATCATCATAACATTCATCAATAATTCATAAACTAATAAACATTAGTAATAACTAACCGGAGAATAAGCGATTAATACGAACGGAATGGGTGAGTTCTTAAATGATGGGGGGGGGGCTGCCGACGTGCACAGGAGAGCCTCTAGGGTTTCAGTTTTTCTAAAGTGTGGTGAAAGTGGTTGTTCCGTATAACTTATACGCGCATAAGTGTATTGGGCCCTTAATGGGCTTAGCGAACCAGCGGGCCGGCGAAACAACTTGTTTCGTCGAGAGACAAGTGACAAAACACATCTGTTTCGTCGGGTCCTTAATGGGCTTTAACAGTTTAAGTTTTTCAACAGGTTCCTAGTTACACAACCAAACACACAATCCTAGTTACAATGCGTTTCATTATAATATAACGTGTACTGTTACAAGTTAAACAAATCAAACAACTAAGCAGTCAAAGTCAACGTGCAATAAATGCGAAAGTGAAAGTCGGAAACTCGAGTTGTCACATTATCCCCAACTTGAAAGAAATTTTGTCCCGAAATTTAGCATGCGGTTACTGAGGAAGCTAGGTAAGTTGTATCGTTCACTGGTTTTCCTGGGGTGTCACATCATCCCCCCGTTGATTTGGAATTTCATCCCAAAATTCTGCAGTAGTAGCTTCAGCCTCAGTAGTAGTTGCATTGGTTCCGAATAACTGGGGATACTTGAGTTTCATTTGATCTTCACGCTCCCAGGTGAACTCTGGGCCGCGACGGGAGTTCCAACGAACTCGTACAAGAGGGATTCTCGTGTTCTTGAGGACCTTAACATCCCGGTCCGTGATTTCAACTGGTTCCTCGACGAAATGCAACTGTTCGTCGATAGTGAGCTCCTTCAAAGGAACTATGAGGGTCTCATCTGACAGACACTTCTTCAGATTCGACACGTGAAAGACGTTGTGAACTGCACTGAGTTCAGCTGGTAAGTTCAGTCTGTAGGCCACTTTGCCTATTTTCTCTATGACTTCAAAAGGTCCAACGTATCGTGGATTGAGCTTGCCTCGTGTCACACCCCCAAAATCCATCATGCGGAGTACCACCGCTTGGAGGTGTGACGTGACCAGGATCGAGCCACCAATCATATTGAACAACTCAATTAAGTAAATAAAACCAAACATAATACGATTGGTGACCAAAGCTAGTTAACCTTGTTTAGTTTAAACATCGGAAGCATAAACGTGAGTTCAAAAGCATAAGTCCATAGTTCATAAGTTAAAGTTTCAAAACGCAAGTTTAGTAAGTTCATAAGGATTTAAATATTAAGCACGGAACATAACAGTCCGTACACCACAACGACTCCTTCCCCGTGCAAGCTCCAAGCATTTAGCGACCTGTAAGGCATGTAACAACTAGTCAACAACAAAGTTGAGCGAGTTCACGTTTGGTTGTTTAGTTTTAAGTTGTTTCTGAAAAACGTGGTTTGACTTTCGTTGGCTTATTTGCCGTGGGGGTTACCCCGTAGTTGAAAGTATGTTTATCCATATCCTTTTTCTTTACCCAATCCATAACCATGATCAGTGGGGGGTTTTCCCCGTTTGAACTACTAGACAGTATGATATCGACTGCTACGCAAATAAGTTGTGCCCTATATCAGTGTCTATCATCACTGACAATCTGCCATAGTCCATTAGTACACGCCCGTCCGACTGGCACGGTGTGAGGTTTGTTAAACCTAATAGCGCTATTAACTAATGACCCGCTCGCCATTGGCCTCGGCGATTAAGTCGATATAAATTGAGGGACTTCATGATAGAGTTTTGTCTAGCTAGTTTTAAGGTTGTTGTCCTGCACCAGGAGGACCACAACGTACGTATTCTGCACTAGGAGAATTCGTAGGATTAATAATGGCATCCAATCTATGGAGGATGGCCGTACATATCCTACCCAAGGAGGATATGTAGATTTAGTTTTAATTCTTTAACCCATTCCCAAACCACCGGGAATCCCATGCCTTAGAAAGTGTGTGAACTCACCTCGGTTTGCTCGGTTAGATTCTCAATATAGCTAACAATCAAGGTCGGTCAATCACGTCCTAGTATGATTTACCAGTTAGTCATTTAGTGGCTTTCAAATAGAACACAAAGTTCCTACACGTATCTATCACATAACATGCATTACTTTAACTGTTTATGCCCATCTAAGTTTCCCGTCCATTCCCCACTCAAAATCAAACATACGATAATGCACATAAGATATATAACATGTCAAATCATTCACAGATAGCATACTCGACATTTAGACACGCAAGTCACAACTTATGTTAATTCAGCATTAATACTCAAAACCGGCTGTTTTCGGACATTTAAATAAAATAGTTAGATTATTCCAAAAATTCCCAACTTTTTATAGAATGTCATAAACATTCCATATTTTATTGTGTAAAAATATAGGGGTCCGGTTCATTACCCACATTTTATAAAAATTCATATTCGGGACCGAACTCAGATTTATGTATTTCTGACCACAGTCCACGAAACAATTTATTAAAAATACATCGAGTGTCCGATTTACGAAATTCCAGTGGGGTAATTACAAATACTTCAGTTTTCATCTACAGTAGAATTTTCATGGTCCGATTGATCACAAAACTCAGGTTATGACTGAAAGTACGACACCCATTTATTGCTGTCAAAATTCAGCTTAAGTTGCTGTTACAAATTAACACTTTAAAAATAGTAAACGGAGTCCAAAAATTACGATTCCGGTGCCATTAGAACCGTATTTCATAAAAACATATTTTAGATTCAAAATATCAATTTTTCGTTGAATTTATGTCCTGTTTACAGCCAACTGAAGTTGGCTGTAAAACCGGGACAGATTCTGGTTTTAAGTGTTTAACCTTCTAAATCGTGTTCGATCGATTCCGTTAACAAGTTTAGTGACCACAACAACATGACACATTAATATTAATCAGTAAAACATCAGATAATCAACCAATAATCATAATCACACAAGATCTACATGATTTACACACATATTCATCCATTAACCACCATGTTCATCACTTTAGTAAACTTTTAGACTTTGATCTTATATGTTCATAATTTTTAACCGACGAAACTCTTATTAACCACTCTAGAATAGATCAAGAAGATGTTTAGAGTCACTTACTACTAGCTCGAGGCTAGGGAAGATACTAGGCGAAAAACGGGTGGTTAAAAGCAACGTAGAGAGGTCCTTGACAATCCGCAAGCACCGGGTCTCCTTGTATGTGATCCTTCACCCTTGGTTGTATATTAAATTGCAAGATGGAAATAAAAAAAAGATGGTGGGTGGGTCTTGGTTCTCGGCTGTAAGTTCAAGAGGAGTGGAAGGGAGTGATCAATTTTGAGTGGTGGTTTGTGAAAGCAAGTATGGTTCTAGTGGTTATATCTATAACCCACTCTTAGTGTATTGCCCAACAAATATTGTGTACACTAGATATGAGACAAGTTGAATTAAGATAATCAAAATGGGTGGGTGGTGTCCCCTATGGGGAAACCGATCGTTCAAGGGGTGGTACATTTGGTTGGATTTCAACAAAAAAAATTAGTGCTTAGTTAGGAAATAAAAATAATAATTTACTAGTGTGTTATTTAATATAACGGATGTTAGGGTATTCGAGGACCCTAACTAGCTCAGAAAGGTGTAAATAATATCATTGGCAATATTTTTATGTTCCGGGTTAAGTCCGGTTGTTCGGTTCGATACTGTTTCGTTAAACTGCTTAATAAGCATTTAAAGTGTCTTTTATGTATATTTTCGTAACACTTTTAATTTCTGACACCTAGGAAATTATAACGGACTATTTAGTGACCTTTCTGCATACTACTAGTATGTTGATAAGCACATGTAAGCATATCACAGATATCAGAAAGCAGTTAAGTAATTCCACACAGTCGTCAAACACTTTTATTATCAATAATAAATTGTACGGAATACATGTAAATTCGAGGGTTGTCACATTCTCCCCCTGTTAAGAGAATTTCGTCCCGAAATTTAGCGCGTGGTTACTGAGGAAGCTAGTTAAGTTGTGTTGTTTTCCTGATTTTCCTGGGGTGTCACATCATCCCCCCGTTGATTTGGAATTTCGTCCCGAAATTCTGCAGTAGCTTCAGCCTCAGTAGTTGTTGCGTTTTTCTTAAACAGTTGGGGATACTTGAGTTTAATTTGGTCTTCTCGTTCCCAGGTATACTCTGGGCCACGACGAGCATTCCAACGAACTCGAACGAGAGGTATTCTTGTGTGCTTGAGAATCTTAACATCTCGATCAGTAATCTCTACTGGTTCCTCGACGAATCGCAGCTGGTCGTCGATTGTGAGTTCCTTGAGAGGAACTATGAGGGTCTCATCTGACAGACACTTCTTCAGATTTGATACATGGAATACGTTGTGAACTCCGCTGAGTTCTTCAGGTAGATTCAACCTGTAGGCGACTTTGCCAATTTTCTCAATGACTTCAAATGGTCCGACATAACGCGGATTGAGTTTGCCTCGTTTGCCAAAGCGGACTACACGTTTCCAAGGTGAGACTTTGAGTAGCACTCGATCCCCAACCTGGAGCTCGAGTGGTTTTCTTCCCTTATCAGCATAGCTTTTCTGACGGTCACGAGCTGCCGCCATTCGCTGTCGTATCTGAGCAATTCTCTCGGTGGTATCTACCACAAGTTCTGGGCCTGTGATTTGGCTGTCACCAACTTCTGCCCAACAGAGAGGCGATCGGCATTTGCATCCGTACAATGCCTCGAATGGAGCGGCTTGGATGCTGGTGTGGTAGCTGTTGTTATATGAAAACTCCACTAACGGGAGGTGCTTTTCCCAGCCATTACCAAAATCGATCACACATGCCCTAAGCATGTCTTCAAGGGTTTGGATGGTGCGTTCAGATTGCCCATCCATCTGTGGGTGATAAGCGGTGCTCATATCTAAACGTGAGCCAAAAGACTTGTGCATTGCTTGCCACAGTTCAGACGTAAAACGCGCGTCACGATCAGAAATGATGGAGGTTGGCACTCCGTGCCTTGATACCACTTCCTTTAGGTAAATGTCTGCAAAAGTAGAAAACTTATCCGTTTCTTTGATAGCCAGAAAATGTGCAGACTTGGTCAGTCGATCTACGATCACCCAAATGGTATCGTTTCCGCGTTGAGATCTGGGTAGGCCAGTAACAAAATCCATGGAAATTTGCTCCCATTTCCATTTAGGTATCTCTGGTTGTTGAAGTAGGCCTGATGGTTTCTGATATTCAGTCTTGACTCTCGCACAAGTCAAGCACTTACTGACGTAGGTGGCTATGTGGGCTTTCATGCCAGGCCACCAATACGTAGTCTTGAGGTCGTGGTACATTTTATCCGAACCAGGATGTACCAAATAATGAGACTTGTGCGCTTCATCCATCACAAGCTCGCGTAAGTTTCCATAAAGTGGAACCCAGATGCGCCCTGTTACATAGTAAGCGCCGTTTTCCTTTTGCTCTAGCCGCTGCCTCGATCCTCGTAAGGATTCAGCCCTGATGTTTTCTGCCTTCAATGCTTCAACTTGAGCATCACGAATTTGAGTGGGAAGGCTAGACTGAATGGTAAGCTGTAATGCACGTACACGCTTAGGTAAAGTATCCTTTCGACCGAGGGCGTCGGCCACCACATTGGCTTTGCCCGATTGATACTTGATAGCGCATTCGTAATCATTCAAGAGTTCGACCCATCGGCGTTGTCGCATGTTTAACTCCTTTTGCTTGAAGATATGCTCGAGACTCCGGTGATCGGTGTAAATGGTGCACTTGGTACCGTACAGGTAATGTCTCCATATCTTAAGCGCGAAAACAACTGCTCCCAGCTCCAGATCGTGAGTAGTGTAATTTCTTTCGTGAACCTTGAGTTGGCGTGATGCGTAGGCAATGACCTTGTCACGTTGCATCAATACGCAACCAAGTCCTTGGATGGAAGCGTCGCAATAAACCACAAAATCTTCTGTGCCTTCAGGCAATGAGAGGATAGGCGCGCTACAAAGTCTATCCTTCGAGTGCTAAAATGCGGATTCCTGTGCATCACCCCAACGATAGATGACACCCTTCTGAGTCAGTGAAGTGAGAGGTTGTGCAATCTTGGAGAAATCTTTTATAAACCTTCTATAATATCCTGCCAAACCCAAGAATTGGTGGATTTCTGTTGGTGTGCGGGGTGCAGGCCAGTTCTTGATTGATTCAACCTTAGATGGATCCACATGAATTCCATCCTTGTTTACCACATGGCCTAGAAAGTGGACTTCGCGAAGCCAGAAGTCACATTTCGAAAACTTGGCATACAACTGCTCTTTTTGAAGAAGTTCCAGCATAAGTCGTAGATGCTGCTCGTGTTCCTCCTGACTCTTAGAATAGATCAGGATATCGTCGATGAACACAATAACGAACTTCTCCAGGTAAGGCTTGCACACTCGGTTCATGAGATCCATGAAGACCGCTGGTGCATTCGTCAGCCCGAATGGCATAACCAGAAACTCGTAATGGCCGTAACGAGTTCTGAATGCTGTTTTGGAGACGTCCTCATCTCGGACTCTCAGCTGATGGTATCCTGATCTTAAATCAATCTTGGAGTAATAGCTCGACCCTTGCAGTTGGTCGAATAGGTCGTCAATACGTGGAAGAGGATAACGATTCTTCACCGTCACCTTGTTAAGTTCGCGATAGTCAATACACATCCTGAAGGTACAGTCTTTCTTCTTCACGAACAAGACTGGAGCTCCCCAGGGCGAAGAGCTAGGACGTATGAAACCCTTTTCCAAGAGTTCTTGTAGTTGTGTGGACAGTTCTTCGAGTTCTGATGGAGCTAGACGATATGGTGCTCGAGCTATGGGCGCTGCTCCAGGAGCTAGCTCGATTTGAAACTCAACTTGGCGATGAGGCGGAAGACCAGGTAATTCCTCAGGAAATACCTCGGGAAAATCACGCACAATAGGGATGTCTTCCATTCTCTTCTCTTCCGTTGATGTGTCAGTAACGAGTGCTAAAATGGCAGTGTGGCCCTTTCGCAAACACTTCTGGGCCTTAAGGAAAGAGATGATGCCTTCGACAGCACCACTCTTGTCGCCACGAATCATGAGTGGTTCTTCACCAGAACGAGGAATGCGGACGATTTTCTCCTTGCAAACAATCTCCACTTGATGATGAGATAGCCAATCCATCCCAATAACAATGTCGAAACTACCAAGTGTGATAGGAACAAGATCGATAGGGAAAGTCTGACCAGCTAAGACGAGGTTACAACCTTTAACTACGTGTGTAGCTTCAAGACTTTTACCGTTAGCTAGTTCTACCATGTGTTTGGTGTTCAGGAGTGTTGGTGTGCGCTTAAGCATTTGGCTAACTTTTAAGGATACGTAATCTAGTATCGGCACCCGAATCAAACAAAACAGTAACAAAGAAGTCATCCAGAAGGAACTTACCCATTACTGCGTTGGGATCGTTCTTTGCATCACTCTGAAGGTTTCAAGGAGTGATCACCGAGGATTGAGAGTCGAGCCTTCCAAACTTTCTATGCTAGAGGGTGTTCATTTCAGTGTCTTTGCATGGTGGAGCGAGAACGAAATGTCACTGTGGTAAGAGAATGACGGTTTGGTCTAAGCAAATGGTCGAAATTAGACATAACATAAACCAATAATCATGTGTCGGTACAAAAGCTAGTATAAGGATTCCGCGTATTTAAGAAGACTATCATGGAATAGTACGATTTCTTGTAGTGTGAGGCGGGTCAGGTAAGCGTATAGATTATCGTGTTCGCCTGTAGGTTGAGTGATTCCATATTTCCGTCCTTGAGCGTCCTGATGACTATCCTATCAGTAAGGGCATCCATTCGCTAGGTTGGGTTTTCGAAGGAGTAAATCAAATAGAAGAAGCATTAACCACCCAATAAGGTAATGGGGGTAAACTTGTGATCGGTGGAAATAGTGGTGTGGTTGTTGGCGTTTCGTTAAATCAGTTGCCAATCGAAGAAACAGGGAGTTAATGAGGTTCATGCGAAGGATCGAGCGAAAACAGGGGTCCACCAATAACAGAAGAATTCAACCAAGTAATATGTCGCTTAGAAGCAATTCTAGTAGTGAGGTGTGGCGGCATGACACAAAAAGGGAAGTTCGTTGCATCACGATTCACGGAAGTATATTACTTGTCCAAAATAGAGTTTGGTTGGTAGAGTTGCGAGTTGCAAAGCGACGAACGCGCGTAACTGTGGCTGCTTCGTTTCTGGTAACGACAACCAGTGGAGATGATGAGGTCCGTCAACGGGGATGCGTGGGTATAGTTCTCCAAAACCCAAGTTCGTTTGAGCCCGGTCGGATCTTCGTGAATGTTGACGTACAAGCCGAATGCACAGAGGGTCAGATGGTGACGTCATGTCGAGTTAAGCGTGTAAATAGATAGAATGCATAAACAGTTGTCGTAGAGGGGTGATGAGAAATTAGAATAGAATTTGACCACCATTTGTCAAATTTCAAGTAAACAATTGCATATCACAAAGAATGCAGTAGGGCTAATAGACAACATGCTACTACCCTAAATAAACACACCATAAACACCACACCGGACAAAAGTAATCTAGCAAGTAAGAAATATAAACTTAAATCATACCACCTAGTGTGTAGTCTTGCACGTGGAGCGAAGCGTCGTTGTGGATCGTTGAGTACTATACCGGTTATAGTCTGGTTTTATCAAAAACTTTTCCCTTTTTTAAAACCAAGTTCACTATAACCAATGGCTCTGATACCAATCTGTCACACCCCCAAAATCCATCATGCGGAGTACCACCGCTTGGAGGCGTGACGTGACCAGGATCGAGCCACCAATCATATTGAACAACTCAATTAAGTAAATAAAACCAAACATAATACGATTGGTGACCAAAGCTAGTTAACCTTGTTTAGTTTAAACAGCGGAAGCATAAACGTGAGTTCAAAAGCATAAGTCCATAGTTCATAAGTTAAAGTTTCAAAACGCAAGTTTAGTAAGTTCATAAGGATTTAAATATTAAGCACGGAACATAACAGTCCGTACACCACAACGACTCCTTCCCCGTGCAAGCTCCAAGCATTTAGCGACCTGTAAGGCATGTAACAACTAGTCAACAACAAAGTTGAGCGAGTTCACGTTTGGTTGTTTAGTTTTAAGTTGTTTCTGAAAAACGTGGTTTGACTTTCGTTGGCTTATTTGCCGTGGGGGTTACCCCGTAGTTGAAAGTATGTTTATCCATATCCTTTTTCTTTACCCAATCCATAACCATGATCAGTGGGGGGTTTTCCCCGTTTGAACTACTAGACGGTATGATATCGACTGCTACGCAAATAAGTTGTGCCCTATATCAGTGTCTATCATCACTGACAATCTGCCATAGTCCATTAGTACACGCCCGTCCGACTGGCACGGTGTGAGGTTTGTTAAACCTAATAGCGCTATTAACTAATGACCCGCTCGCCATTGGCCTCGGCGATTAAGTCGATATAAATTGAGGGACTTCATGATAGAGTTTTGTCTAGCTAGTTTTAAGGTTGTTGTCCTGCACCAGGAGGACCACAACGTACGTATTCTGCACTAGGAGAATTCGTAGGATTAATAATGGCATCCAATCTATGGAGGATGGCCGTACATATCCTACCCAAGGAGGATATGTAGATTTAGTTTTAATTCTTTAACCCATTCCCAAACCACCGGGAATCCCATGCCTTAGAAAGTGTGTGAACTCACCTCGGTTTGCTCGGTTAGATTCTCAATATAGCTAACAGTCAAGGTCGGTCAATCACGTCCTAGTATGATTTACCAGTTAGTCATTTAGTGGCTTTCAAATAGAACACAAAGTTCCTACACGTATCTATCACATAACATGAATTACTTTAACTGTTTATGCCCATCTAAGTTTCCCGTCCATTCCCCACTCAAAATCAAACATACGATAATGCACATAACATATATAACATGTCAAATCATTCACAGATAGCATACTCGACATTTAGACACGCAAGTCACAACTTATGTTAATTCAGCATTAATACTCAAAACCGGCTGTTTTCGGACATTTAAATAAAATAGTTAGATTATTCCAAATATTTCCCAAATTTTTATAGAATGTCATAAACATTCCATATTTTATTGTGTAAAAATATCGGGGTCCGGTTCATTACCCACATTTTATAAAAATTCATATTCGGGACCGAACTCAGATTTATGTATTTCTGACCACAGTCCACGAAACAATTTATTAAAAATTCATCGAGTGTCCGATTTACGAAATTCCAGTGGGGTAATTACAAATACTTCAGTTTTCATCTACAGTAGAATTTTCATGGTCTGATTGATCACAAAACTCAGGTTATGACTGAAAGTACGACACCCATTTATTGCTGTCAAAATTCAGCTTAAGTTGCTGTTACAAATTAACACTTTAAAAATAGTAAACGGAGTCCAAAAATTACGATTCCGGTGCCATTAGAACCGTATTTCATAATAACATATTTTAGATTCAAAATATCAATTTTTCGTTGAATTTATGTCCTGTTTACAGCCAACTGAAGTTGGCTGTAAAACCGGGACAGATTCTGGTTTTAAGTGTTTAACCTTCTAAATCGTGTTCGATCGATTCCGTTAACAAGTTTAGTGACCACAACAACATGACACATTAATATTAATCAGTAAAACATCAGATAATCAACCAATAATCATAATCACACAAGATCTACATGATTTACACACATATTCATCCATTAACCACCATGTTCATCACTTTAGTAAACTTTTAGACTTTGATCTTATATGTTCATAATTTTTAACCGACGAAACTCTTATTAACCACTCTAGAATAGATCAAGAAGATGTTTAGAGTCACTTACTACTAGCTCGAGGCTAGGGAAGATACTAGGCGAAAAACGGGTGGTTAAAAGCAACGTAGAGAGGTCCTTGACAATCCGCAAGCACCGGGTCTCCTTGTATGTGATCCTTCACCCTTGGTTGTATATTAAATTGCAAGATGGAAATAAAAAAAAGATGGTGGGTGGGTCTTGGTTCTCGGCTGTAAGTTCAAGAGGAGTGGAAGGGAGTGATCAATTTTGAATGGTGGTTTGTGAAAGCAAGTATGGTTCTAGTGGTTATATCTATAACCCACTCTTAGTGTATTGCCCAACAAATATTGTGTACACTAGATATGAGACAAGTTGAATTAAGATAATCAAAATGGGTGGGTGGTGTCCCCTATGGGGAAACCGATCGTTCAAGGGGTGGTACATTTGGTTGGATTTCAACAAAAAAAATTAGTGCTTAGTTAGGAAATAAAAATAATAATTTACTAGTGTGTTATTTAATATAACGGATGTTAGGGTATTCGAGGACCCTAACTAGCTCAGAAAGGTGTAAATAATATCATTGGCAATATTTTTATGTTCCGGGTTAAGTCCGGTTGTTCGGTTCGATACTGTTTCGTTAAACTGCTTAATAAGCATTTAAAGTGTCTTTTATGTATATTTTCGTAACACTTTTAATTTCTGACACCTAGGAAATTATAACGGACTATTTAGTGACCTTTCTGCATACTACTAGTATGTTGATAAGCACATGTAAGCATATCACAGATATCAGAAAGCAGTTAAGTAATTCCACACAGTCGTCAAACACTTTTATTATCAATAATAAATTGTACGGAATACATGTAAATTCGAGGGTTGTCACATTCTCCCCCTGTTAAGAGAATTTCATCCCGAAATTTAGCGCGTGGTTACTGAGGAAACTAGTTAAGTTGCGTTGTTTTCCTGATTTTCCTGGGGTGTCACACCTCGTTTGCCAAAACGAACAACACCCTTCCAGGGTGAAACTTTGAGTAGCACTCGATCCCCAACCTGGAATTCGAGTAGTTTCCTGTCTTTATCTGCGTATGCTTTCTGACGGTCACGAGCTGCCGCCATGCGTTGTCGTATTTGAGCAATCTTTTCAGTAGTATCAACGACCATTTCTGGGCCTGTGATTTGACTATCACCCACCTCTGCCCAACAAAGAGGTGACCGGCATTTACGTCCGTACAATGCCTCGAATGGAGCAGCTTTAATGCTGGTGTGGTAACTGTTGTTGTACGAGAACTCCACTAACGGGAGATGTTTTTCCCAGCCGTTGCCGAAATCGATTACACATGCACGAAGCATGTCTTCTAGAGTTTGAATAGTGCGTTCAGACTGCCCATCTGTCTGAGGGTGATAAGCTGTGCTCATGTCTAAACGAGAGCCAAAAGATTTGTGCATTGCTTGCCACAGTTCCGAAGTAAAACGTGCATCACGATCAGAGATAATGGAAGTTGGCACTCCGTGCCTTGAAACCACTTCTTTAAGATAGATGTCTGCTAATGTAGAGAACTTGTCTGTTTCCTTAATAGCCAGGAAGTGTGCAGACTTTGTGAGTCGATCCACGATCACCCAAATAGTATCATTTCCACGCTGAGATCTAGGTAGGCCAGTAACAAAATCCATGGAAATTTGCTCCCATTTCCATTGTGGTATATCAGGTTGTTGGAGTGGGCCTGATGGTTTCTGGTATTCCGCCTTGACTCTCGCACAAGTCAAGCATTTGCTAACGTATGTTGCTATGTGGGCCTTCATGCTAGGCCACCAATATGTAGTTTTGATATCATGGTACATTTTATCCGAACCAGGATGTACCAAGTAGCGAGACTTGTGTGCCTCATCCATCACAAGCTCTCGTAGGCTGCCATAAAGTGGGACCCAAATGCGTCCTGTGACGTAGTAAGCACCATCTTCCTTCTGTTCCAAGCGTTACCTTGAGCCGCGTAGGGCTTCAGCCCTGACGTTTTCTGGTTTCAATGCTTCTACCTGAGCATCTCGTATCTGAGAAGGAAGACTAGACTGGATAGTAAGTTGCAATGCTCGTACACGCCTAGGCGTAGTATCCTTTCGACTGAGGGCGTCGGCCACCACGTTGGCTTTGCCTGGATGGTACTTTATAGCACATTCGTAATCGTTCAGTAATTCGACCCATCTATGTTGTCGCATGTTCAACTCTTTCTGCTTGAAAATATGTTCGAGACTCCTGTGATCAGTGTATATAGTGCACTTGGTACCGTACAGGTAATGTCGCCATATCTTGAGTGCAAAAACAACGGCTCCCAGCTCTAGATCATGTGTTGTGTAATTCCGTTCGTGAATCTTAAGTTGGCGCGAAGCATAAGCAATAACTTTATCCCGTTGCATCAATACACATCCAAGACCCTGAATTGATGCATCACAGTAGACCACAAAATCATCGGTGCCTTCAGGCAATGAGAGGATAGGCGCGCTACAAAGTCTATCCTTTAAGTGCTGAAATGCTGTTTCCTGTGTATTACCCCAACGATAAACAACACCTTTCTGTGTCAGTAATGTGAGCGGCTGTGCAATCTTTGAGAAGTCTTTGATGAACCGTCTGTAATAACCCGCCAAACCCAAGAATTGGCGTATTTCTGTCGGTGTGCGAGGTGCAGGCCAGTTCTTGATCGAATCTACCTTGGATGGATCAACATGAATCCCATCCTTGTTTACCACGAGACCTAGAAAGTGGACTTCACGAAGCCAGAAGTCGCATTTTGAAAACTTAGCGTATAGCTGTTCTGTTCGTAGGAGTTCCAAAATAAGTCGTAAGTGCTGCTCGTGTTCCTCCCGACTCTTCGAGTAGATCAGGATGTCGTCAATGAAAACAATAACAAACTTGTCAAGATAAGGTTTGCACACCCTGTTCATAAGGTCCATGAAAACCGCAGGCGCGTTCGTTAGCCCGAATGGCATGACCAGAAACTCGTAATGGCCGTAGCGAGTTCTGAATGCTGTTTTGGAGACGTCCTCATCCCGGACTCTCAGTTGATGGTAGCCTGACCTCAGATCAATCTTCGAGTAATAGCTCGACCCTTGCAACTGGTCGAACAAGTCGTCGATTCGTGGAAGAGGATAGCGATTCTTCACGGTCACCTTGTTCAGTTCACGGTAATCTATGCACATGCGGAAGGTGCCGTCTTTCTTCTTGACAAATAATACTGGAGCTCCCCAGGGCGAAGAGCTAGGACGAATGAAACCCTTTTCCAACAGTTCTTGCAATTGCTTAGACAGTTCTTCCAGTTCCGTTGGAGCTAAGCGATAAGGTGCTCGAGCTATGGGTGCTGCTCCTGGAGCTAGCTCGATCTGAAATTCGACCTGGTGATGAGGCGGTAACCCAGGTAACTCTTCAGGAAACACTTGAGGAAACTCGCGTACCACAGGAATATCCTCAATCTTTTTCTCTTTCTTCGATGTATCTGTAACGAGTGCTAAAACAGCTGTGTGGCCCTTTCGTAAACACTTCTGAGCCTTCAAGAAGGAGATGATGCCACTCACGACACCACTCTTGTCGCCTTGAACTTCGAGAGGTTCTTTGCCAGTACGGGGAATACGAATGATCTTCTCCTTGCATAAGATCTCTGCTTGCTGTTGGGATAACCAATCCATACCAATGATGATGTCGAAACTACCCAGAGTTATAGGAATGAGATCGATAGAGAAAGTCTGACCAGCGAGGATAAGATTACAACCCTGAACTATGTGCGTAGCCTCTAGACTTTTACCGTTAGCTAACTCTACGACATGTTTGGTGTTCAAAAGTGTTGGCACGCGTTTAAGCATTTGACTAACTTTCAGAGACATATAACTGGTATCCGCACCCGAATCAAACAAAACAGTAACATAAAAGTCGTCGAGAAGAAACTTACCCATAACCACATTAGGATCGTTCCTTGCATCAGCCTGACCAATCACAAATGCACGACCCCTAGCACCATTGTTGTTGTTTCCCCCGTTGTTGTTATTCCCATTGCCCTGGTTGTTGTTGTTGTTCTGGTTTCGGTTTAACTGAGGGCAGTGTCTTTTGAAGTGACCTTCAGCGCCACAATGAAAACATCCTTTGTTGCCCTGTTGCTGATTCTGCGGTGTTTGCTGTTGCTGCTGATTCTGATTAGCAGGCCGCGGGCTCCTACAATCCTTGGCCTCATGACCCATCTTGAGGCACCTCTGACAGCGACCCTTGTTGCACTGGCCACTGTGGTGTCTGTTACAGTTGTTGCACCTTGGGAGGTTCCCTCGATAACCACCCTGCCTGTGATTGCCCGAAGATTGCTGACTAGGGCTCTGATAGTTGTCAGTCTTTCGCTGCTGAACTTGGGACTGAACTGAAGCTGAACCTTTGCTGGAATCCCCCTCCCATTTTCTCTTGTTATCACTAGGAGTAGCAGGAGTAGCTGAAGTGGTAGCGGTAGTAGTAGCGCTGATACGTTTAGGCAACCTGTTCTGCTCCACCGCCTGATCAGTAAGACGGTGAGCCAGCTGAACAACCTGCTGGTAGGTGGCAAGATTTGCTGAAGTTACATGACTTTGGATCTCTGGCACTAGACCCTTAAGATAGAGTTCGATACGCTTAATTGGAGGGTCCACCATAGTAGGACACAGTAATGCAAGCCCATTTGATCTCTTTGTAAACGCCTCAATTTCTGACCCCGTCATCTTGAGGTTGAAGAACTCGACCTCCAGCTTATGAATGTCGTCACGACTGCAGTATTCTTCCTTGATCATCTCCTTAAAATTGTTCCATGGGGTGGCGTTTGCAGCAACCAACCCCAGCATTTGGACCTGAGCTTTCCACCATGTGAGGGCTAAACCCTCGAGAGTACCGGTAGCATACTTCACCCTGCGTGCCTCAGGGCATTCACACATTTCGAACACAGATTCTAGTTTCTCAAACCAGTGGAGGAGACCTACGGCTCCTTCAGTGCCGCTGAAAGTAGTTGGACGACAGTCCATGAAAGTCTTGAAGGTGCAAACAGGTGGTTGACCTGTTGTGTATAAGAATCAGGACAAGGTTAAATACGAGAGTTGGTTTAGGAATGTAGGATCTAATGATCCTAGTGTGAGTTACAACTGCAGGGTATACCTCCTGCTTGTGCGGCTGCAACCGTCGCAGCAACTTGTTCGTTAATGAGAGCCGTCAACTGGGCTTGTGTCATGTTAATACGTCCAGCCATGATCTTCATAGCAAAGATAACATAAGTAAGAGAGGTTCACAAATAGTGCGATGACAGAAGAGAGTGAGCACATAAGTATTCTCAAGCAATAAGGGTTATGTATATCTAAGCATACCATGAGCAAAGTTCTATGTAATTCTAACAAGTAAGCAATAAAACATGTACCATATTACCTAGGATGTTGAGTCTTGCACGTGGAGCGAGGCGTCGTTGTGGATCGTTGAGCACTGTTCTGGTTATAGTCTGGTTTTAATAAAAACGTTTTCCCCATATTAAAACCGAGTTCTCTATAACCAATGGCTCTGATACCAATCTGTCACACCCCCAAAATCCACACGCGGGGTATCACCGCTTGGAGGCGTGACTGACCAGGATCAAGCCACCAATCATATTGAACAACGTAAATAGCAAGTGCAAATCAACCAAACAATATGAAAGGTGTTCCAAAAACCAAAGTATAGTATCAATGTTTAGCAGAAGCATAAAAGTAAACCCAATCATAAGTATAAGTACGAAATGTCATAATGTTTAACAAACATTCACGATCCATGTCCACAACGACCGCGCCTCCCGTGCAAGCTCCATAAGTACCTAAGGTCCTGCAAGGCATGCAGCAGAGAGTCAACAACTAGTTGAGCGAGTTCACAGTAAGTAAGTTCGTAGTAGTAAGTTTGCTTCGTAACATGTGGCGCTACTAGGCCGATAGTATGTTCTATTAGTGGGGGCTTCCCATGTTTGCATATACACTAGACTATTTGTAACCATAAGTGTTCTTCTTACCGAGAACAGTAGTACGTACAAAGTTTACGTAGGTTTTACGTAAGTGTCCTTCACAACCGACGACAGGGGTACGCGGGGGTTTAGGTAGGTTTTACGTAAGTGTCCTTCCTGACTCCGGAAGACAGTAGCATGTTCTTGTTTACGTAGGTTTTACGTAAGTGCCTGACACAACCGAGGCAGTAGTTAGTATAAGTTCACGTAGGTTTTACGTGAGTGTCCTTCGGAACCTGAGGACAGTGATGCATACAAGTATACGTATGTTTTACGTATGTATCCTGCGCATCCGAGGACGATGGTAGATAGTCTAGTAACAATGTAAGTACGAGTATCTATTCAAATCTCATTCCTTCAATCCCCATTCCCATACCCTGGGAATCCCATGCCTTAGTAAAAGTGTGAACTCACCTTGGTTTGCTCGGTATGCTAAAGTATGTGGTCAAAGTAAATCAATCACATCCTAAAGTATGCACGTATACATAATCAGTTTGTATTCATGAAGTTGGCACGTTGGTATAATCATAGTGGACATCGCATCAATAAACATCGAGTATCATATTGCATGTTTTCGTAATCATGCAAGTCATGTTCACCATCTAACAATAGTTAACTAACTCAGTTAATTTTGACAGAATCAGACTAAGTTATTTGGGCAGATTATACATTTGGCGAAACACAGATTGGCAAAACACAGATTGGCGAAACACATTCTGTTTCGTCGTGGTCTCCTTTGGCGAAACAAAGTTCTGTCTCGTCGACTGCCCTTGGCGAAACACATTCTGTTTCGTCAAGAGGTCTATTTCGTCAAGCATGTTACGGGTGATGTCAGTTACGTCAATCAGTTACATCAGTTACGCAATATCACAGAAACCCTAATTGCCGTCATCATCAAGAATCAATACACTCGACCATGGCCTACATCTGACAATTCTATCATGTTAATAATGGACCGAATTAATTAATGGGCTGCAAGTATTTCACGTGAAACATGGCACACATACTCATCATACATTCTAATCGAAGATTGGGCTGCCACCTCCACAACCTCGATTCCCTAAGTAAAGCCCCACTACAATATTTGTTGCACATGCAAGGTTACTGACAACAATTATGATATTTCATGTCTTTGACTAGAATATCATGTGATTATCAATGTCTAAATTCAAGGTTCCAAATATCACATGCGCCATTTATATATATATATATAATCGATTATATAGAACAGATAATACAACTGATATCTCAAATCTCTAGAATATCCATTATTAGTTTACACAATCATTAATCATCGTCGACAACCCTATTCTATACCAAACAGTTAACAAGCAATCATACTAGTCATGCGTTCACAGATCATCATAACATTCATCAATAATTCATAAACTAATAAACATTAGTAATAACTAACCGGAGAATAAGTGATTAATACGAACGGAATGGGTGAGTTCTCAGATGATGGGGGGGGGGGTTGCCGACGTGCACAGGAGAGCCTCTGGGGTTTCAGTTTTTCTAAAGTGTGGTGAAAGTGACTGTTCCGTATAACTTATAGCGCATAAGTGTATTGGGCCCTTAATGGGCTTAGCGAACCAGCGGGCCGGCGAAACAACTTGTTTCGTCGAGAGACAAGTGACGAAACACATCTGTTTCGTCGGGTCCTTAATGGGCTTTAACAGTTTAAGTTTTTCAACAGGTTCCTAGTTACACAACCAAACACACAATCCTAGTTACAATGCGTTTCATTATAATATAACGTGTACAGTTACAAGTTAAACAAATCAAACAACTAAGCAGTCAAAGTCAACGTGCAATAAATGCGAAAGTGAAAGTCGGAAACTCGAGTTGTCACATCGGGGTCGGTGTCAGGAGAGTGATGCTGCACACCCTGGTCGTGCAAGGACGCGGATGCCACAGACTCCAATGAGTCTGGGACAGGTGAACCAAGAGGAAGCTCCTCTACTGGGGCCTCAGCAATGGGAAGGATAGCATCAACATCGATCGGGGCCCCGCCCTCATAGTCGTCCTCAGGGGGACCCTCCTCGAACAGATCAATGTCGTCATCAGATACGGCATCGAGTGGCACATCCACCTTGGGGAAAGCAGCAAGCGGAACGGGAGCAGGGATCACTGCAAGAGGTAGATCCCCAGCAGGAATGCCATCAGCAGGCTGAACCTCAACTCCGATGTCTAGCAGCGCGAACGGCTGAAAATCATCGTCATCTGTACTCGTGGTGTCGGACGTGTAGACGTCTCCCTCTGATGGTATCTCATCGTCTGACACAACTGCCATGGGGTCCACTGTGTTTGATACTCCTGTGTCGGAAGAAGAAACCATGGTGTCTGTAACACAATCACATATATGCACATATATCAATCATGAAGTCAAATAAACATGTAAATCACAATAAAGCAAACAAGTAATCCTCCTTGTCTCCCAGTACCCTTCCCAGCCTCTCAGACTGAACTTCCTAGCCTCTCAGACTAACTCCCTGGTCTCTAAGACCAACCTCCCAGTCTCTAAGACTAAACCTCCCCAATCTCTAAGATTGAACCCCTCAGTCTCTAAGACTGAACCTCCCTAGCCTCTAAGGCTAAACCTCCCTCAGTCTCTAAGACTGAAATATAAATTTTGAAAAGTGTATTTGTGCCTTTTTGTTTGTAAAAATGTTTTGTACCCGGGATCTGGACGTTTTAGTGTATGCAATGTAAAAGTGTTTTCGTGAGAGCCCTATTAATCATAGTCAAGACTCGAGAAAGAATCCTAGTTCGCTATGATCGAGGCTCTGATACCAAGCTGTCACACCCTGGCTTTTGCGGAAGCGTGGGTTTTTTTGGTGTGACTTCTTAATACCATAGCACAATCATAACAATGCTATATGAAAATAAAACACATGATTGTAATCCATTCATTAAGTTTTAAAAGCTACCACAACAACATTGTTTTAAAAGTCGACACATGAAACAAAATACAATCATGACATAATTAAAAAAAACATGTTCATGCGACACGACAAAAGACTTGACTAGAAATACGGTTTAAGACTTGCAACCCGTCCAGGCAGGGGTCACACTTCCTAAACCTGGATGACATCATTATTCCTTATGCAGCTTGACGTGATTGCATACCTTGCCAGATCCACTAATTTCCTGAAATACATGTAGTTTGAAAAATCAACAAAAGTTGAGCGAGTTCATGTAAAAGTGAGTATGTTTATAAATCGTTAAAGTACATCCCAGTGTATAAATGTTCCTGGTATGTAGCAATTAAGGAAAAAGAGATCACCACTGGGTTGCAAAGCCACTGGTATGTGTGAACTGATGCAGGAAAACTCAAACCTAGCAAATTTGTACCGGGCCTCGACTGTAAGACACAGTCACCTCTATGGGTCACCCTGACCTCACGGGTGTGGGCTCGCTACACCCAAATAGATCTATCACTCTTGTGTCCCTCGGTCCTAACAACGAGGATTAATGGCTTTAAGTGTTGTACCCACCACTCACATGATCTGAACGTCCCAACCCTTCTTAAGCTAACCATACCATGTATAAAAATGTCCTAAATAATTGTAACATGTATTTCACCCCCGAAGTTATAAAACTGAAAACAGTTAAGAGAAAAGGGGGACATGAAATCACAGAAGTGCGTATCCTGTAAAGTCAATCTCAACCTCGAACTGCTACGTGACGACCTACACGTACTAATGTCTATTAGACGAATGGGCTGTTCCTTGGCTTAGGGTTTAGTGTTTTGAGTTGCGTTACTATGATATTATACTTGTTAAAATAATATTAATTATTTTAACTAACTTTTGTTTTTAGGAAAAATAGGTAGGCAACTATTTTGTATCCACACTTCTTAATTATTTTGTAAGTGTATTTCCTTCCCAAGGATTGGGGTATTTATACATGTACACTTGTAATTCCGAAAAATATATTTTAAGTCCCACTTAGAAAAATATATTTTAATCACTTGTCTAAAACATCTTAATTCCAAAATATATATATTTTTCCCAAAAATATTATATTTTACTTCATAAATTTTCCAAAATGATATTTTTACCAAAACATACATACAAGAGTATTTTTCCAAAATACTATATAAGTGACGTCTTAGCGTTTCGTATTGCGATAATACTTGCGTAACTCAAATATTTATTTTGCAAGAATTTTGGTATTATTTTGGAGTCGTAATTTTTATGGCGTCATAAGTTATATTATTTTTATCCTAAAAATAATATATCTAGTTCACAGAATAAACGAACAATCACACAAGAGTTTTAGTAATAAATATATATTCTAAATATATATTTATCAAATTTTATTTACAAAAATCAACCTCCGGTACTTAGTATTTTTGTAATAAAAATCATGGCGAAGTTTATTTTGAAAATAAATTTAGAAACATATTTGTAAACACTTACTAGAAAAATATTTTCTAAGTGTTGGATTTTTTTGGAAAATTTCACCAAAGTTTCCTTTGTAAATGGAGGCGTCCATGCTTTCTAGCATATCAGTTTCTTTTGTAAAAATCATTCAATCAATTCTCAATCAACAACATATAACCTTCATTTACCAAACTAGCCAAAAACAAGCATAATCATAAACTTATGAACTTGAAGATTTATAAAAACATGTAGTAACTTACTAGCACACTTAGTAAGTCTTGTTATCTTTAAAAATATGATTGGTTCTTTAAAAACTTTATTTTTAAAGATTTTATATTCTCACAACTTCTAGTCACATTTTCTGAAAATATTTCTTTGTGAAATTTTCTTGTTACACAAGTGTTTCTACACTTGTTTTGTCACACCCCCAAAATCCACACGCGGAGTATCACCGCTTGGAGGCGCGACTGACCAGGATCAAGCCACCAATCATATCAAACGTAATAAGAATTAAAAGTAATTTAAACCAAACGATATGAAAGGTGTTCCAACAAAACATGTTAAGTGTATAGCGGAAGCATAAAAATGTAAACCCAATGTAAGTAATAAGTTCCATGTTTAATGTTTCAATATAAGATCCACAATCCGTGCCCACAACGACCGCATCTCCCGTGCAAGCGCCATATGTACCTAAGGTCCTGCAAGGCATGCAGCAGAGAGTCAACAACTAGTTGAGCGAGTTCACGGATAACAGTTCAGTAATAGTATAGCGTAAGTAGTAGTATGTTCGTTCGTTACGTCATGTATTCTATTAGTTTCCATCGCGGCCTCCCCGGGCAGGTATGCGAAGATATTAGGGGATGTTTTTCCCAAGTATTCTAGACTAGGTTTATTTGTATCGCGGCCTCCCAGGCAGGTGTGCGAAGATTTGTAAATTTAGTTCGCGGCCTTCCTATGGCAGGTGTGCGAAGTCAGTCATAATATCGCGGCCAACCCTTGGCAGGTGTGCGAAGATCAGTTCAATAAGTGTTACTAGTCTAGTCGTATCTTATCGTTAGGTTCTACCGTCTGAGTATACACAATAATTCATCAAATCCCATTCCCACCCGGGAACCCCATGCCATGGCTGTATGAACTCACCTTGGTTTGCTCGGTATGCTAAGTAGGTGCTCAAAGTAAATCAATCACGTCCTAGAGTATGCACGTATACATAATCAGTTTGTAGTCACAAGGTACACGTATAAGCAGGTAGTACGTATTCGCAATCACACAAGTCATGTATATCATTTAACAGCAGTTAGATATTCCAGTTAACACTTAACAGAATTAACTCAAGTTACTGCACAGCTCGGCGAAACACATAAGTTGGCGAAACACAGATATTGACGAAACACCCATGTTGGCGAAACACATTTGTTTCGTCGAGGTGTCCTTTGGCGAAACAGAACTTCTAATTCGTCGATTACCCTTGGCGAAACACATTCTATTTCGCCGAGAGTTCTGTTTCGTCGGACAGTTCAGCTACGTCGAACATCAGTTACGAATAACACAGAAAACCCTAGTTGCCGTCATCATCTAAATAGCAGTTTCATAAACCGAGACCCTAATGATGTCTAACTGTTACATCGGCTCCATCATAAAAATCATCATTCAATCGTCATTCAGTCATCAGCAATCATTATCTCAATATTCAAACAAAACATAAACTAGTGACATGCACATGAACCATCACATGACTTTATAATAATAATTCAGCCAAAAACTTTATCATGCCACATGCAAATAATAACCTAACAATAGATCATATGCTTCTTATATAGTTGGCTGCACGTGCATAACATCAATAGTCAAAAAGGGTTTACATAAAGTAGCCAACAATCATACCACTAGTCCTAATACTATTGGACCAAACTCAAGGTAACATCATATGTAAATATGAGAAAAAATAGCTGACAACCATATAGAATTCTCATCCGATTGACTGCACTATCTCGTACCATCAATATCACAATATCATATCATCACTAGCAGACAAACACGTAGATCATCTCATCCCATATACATAACAGTTTCATGACTTCCATGTCGCCATTCACATTCACAACAAGTTTCACATATCACCAAGAAGCCTATCATTACCAGATTATAATTTTTACACATCATTCAACATCATTTAGGTTCTTTTACTAAGCACAAAGTCTCATCACATAAGAACAATCGTTCAGCAAACATAAATCATGTTCAATCATTTACCACACGAAACCATTAGCAAGCTAGCATCTTTTAATAATTTATTATCATCAAGGAGGAAATATACTAACCGAAAAGTTGAGTGTGCGAACGAGAAGGGTAGCTATGGATGTGTGCTTCTGCCGTCGATCAATGAGAGAAGGGGAATTATGCTTAGGGTTTGTTATTAAGTTAATATTACGTACATAATAGGAACTACACCCAATTTATGTGGGTATTCGCTGAGTGTGGGCCAAATATCGTTTGGGTTTGGGCCGTGGGCCAACCCAGAGAATTTGCGGAAGGTGTGTGGTTAATAAAGGATATGCGGCCCGAATGCCTTATGCAGCCGAGTTCAGATTTTTACATTACTACATACACTTTACTAGTAATACTCAAATAAACTCAAACACTTTACTCAGATAATTTAGTCATTCAACATATACCCGAAATTACAATGCAAGACACTCACCGAAAGAAACTAGTACAAGAATCTCAAAAGTACGGGTTGTCACATTATCCCCAACTTGAAAGAAATTTCGTCCCGAAATTTAGCATGCGGTTACTGAGGAAGCTAATTGTGTGACGTTGTTTACCTGTTTCGTATCGCGGCTCCCCGAGCAGGTTTGCGAAGATTACTGGTTTTCCTGGGGTGTCACATCATCCCCCCGTTGATTTGGAATTTCGTCCCGAAATTCTGTAGTAGCTTCGGCCTCAGTAGTGGTTGCTTGGTTTCCGAATAACTGGGGATATTTGAGTTTCATTTGATCTTCTCGTTCCCAGGTGAACTCTGGGCCACGACGGGAGTTCCAACGAACTCGAACAAGAGGTATTCTAATGTGCTTGAGGACCTTAACATCCCGGTCCGTGATTTCAACAGGTTCCTCGACGAATCGCAACCGTTCGTCGATAGTGAGCTCTTTCAAAGGAACTATGTGGGTCTCATCTGACAGACACTTCTTCAGATTCGACACGTGAAAGACGTTGTGAACTGCACTGAGTTCAGCTGGTAAGTTTAATCTGTAGGCCACCCTGCCTATCTTCTCAATGACTTCGAATGGTCCGACGTATCGTGGATTAAGTTTGCCGCGTTTGCCAAAACGAACCACACCCTTCCAGGGCGAAACTTTGAGTAGCGCTCGATCCCCAACCTGGAATTCGAGTAGTTTCCTGTCTTTATCGGCGTATGCTTTCTGACGGTCACGAGCTGCCGCCATGCGTTGTCGTATTTGAGCAATCTTTTCAGTAGTATCAACTACCATTTCTGGACCTGTGATCTGACTGTCACCCACCTCTGCCCAACAAAGAGGTGACCGGCATTTACGCCCGTACAATGCCTCGAATGGAGCAGCTTTAATGCTGGTGTGGTAGCTGTTATTATACGAGAACTCCACTAACGGGAGATGTTTTTCCCAGCTGTTGCCAAAGTCAATTACGCACGCCCGAAGCATGTCTTCTAGAGTTTGAATAGTGCGCTCAGACTGCCCATCTGTCTGAGGATGATAAGCTGTGCTCATATCTAAACGAGAGCCAAAAGATTTGTGCATTGCTTGCCACAGTTCTGAAGTAAAACGTGCATCACGATCAGAGATAATAGAGGTTGGCACCCCGTGCCTCGAAACCACTTCTTTTAAGTAGATGTCTGCTAAGGTAGAGAACTTGTCTGTTTCTTTGATAGCTAAGAAGTGAGCAGACTTTGTGAGTCGATCCACGATCAACCAAATAGTATCATTTCCGCGCTGAGATCTAGGTAAGCCAGTAACAAAATCCATGGAAATTTGTTCCCATTTCCATTGTGGTATCGCAGGTTGTTGAAGTGAACCTGAAGGTTTCTGGTATTCGGCTTTGACTCTCGCACAAGTCAGGCACTTGCTAACGTACGTTGCTATGTGGGCCTTCATGCTAGGCCACCAGTATGTAGTTTTGATATCGTGGTACATTTTATTCGAACCTGGATGTACCGAGTAGCGAGACTTGTGAGCTTCATCCATTACAAGCTCACGTAAGTTACCATAGAGTGGGACCCAGATGCGTCCTGTTACGTAATAAGCACCGTCTTCCTTCTGTTCTAAGCGTTGCCTTGAGCAGCGTAGGGCCTCAGCCCTGACGTTGTCTGGTTTCAATGCTTCTACCTGAGCATCTCGTATCTGAGAAGGAAGGCTAGACTGGATAGTAAGTTGCAATGCTCGTACACGCCTAGGCGTAGTATCCTTTCGACTGAGGGCGTCAGCCACCACATTGGCTTTGCCCGGATGGTACTTTATGGCACACTCGTAATCGTTCAGTAGTTCGACCCATCTACGTTGTCGCATGTTCAATTCTTTCTGCTTGAATATGTGCTCAAGACTCCTGTGGTCGGTGTAGATGGTGCATTTAGTGCCATACAGGTAATGTCGCCATATCTTGAGTGCAAAGACAACCGCTCCCAGTTCTAAATCGTGAGTAGTGTAATTCTGTTCGTGAATCTTAAGTTGGCGCGAAGCGTAAGCAATTACTTTATCCCGCTGCATCAACACACATCCAAGACCCTGGATAGATGCATCGCAGTAGACTACAAAATCGTCCGTGCCTTCAGGCAATGAGAGGATAGGTGCGCTACAGAGTCTATCCTTTAAGTGCTGAAACACTGTTTCCTGTGTATTACCCCAACGATAAACAACACCCTTCTGCATCAGTAGTGTAAGCGGCTGTGCAATCTTTGAGAAGTCTTTGATGAATCGTCTGTAATAACCCGCCAAACCCAAGAATTGGCGTATTTCTGTCGGTGTGCGAGGTGCAGGCCAGTTCTTGATCGAATCCACCTTGGATGGATCGACATGAATCCCATCCTTGTTTACCACGTGGCCTAGAAAGTGGACTTCACGAAACCAGAAGTCGCATTTTGAAAACTTAGCGTATAGCTGTTCCGTTCGTAGAAGTTCCAAAATAAGTCGTAAGTGATGCTCGTGTTCCTCCTGACTCTTCGAGTAGATCAGGATGTCGTCGATGAAAACAATGACGAACTTGTCGAGATAAGGTTTGCACACCCTGTTCATAAGATCCGTGAAAACCGCAGGCGCGTTCGTTAGCCCGAATGGCATGACCAAAAATTCGTAGTGACCGTAGCATGTTCTGAATGCTGTCTTGGAGACGTCCTCATCCCGGACTCTCAGTTGATGATACCCCGACCTTAGATCAATCTTCGAGTAATAGCTCGACCCTTGCAACTGGTCGAATAAGTCGTCGATGCGTGGAAGAGGATAGCGATTCTTCACGGTGACCTTGTTCAGTTCGCGGTAATCTATACACATGCGGAAGGTACCGTCCTTCTTCTTTACAAATAATACCGGAGCTCCCCAAGGAGAAGAGCTAGGACATATGAAACCCTTTTCCAAGAGTTCTTGTAGTTGCTTAGATGGTTCTTCCAGTTCCGTTGGAGCTAAGCGATAAGGTGCTCGTGCTATAGGTGCTACTCCTGGAGCTGGCTCGATCTGAAATTCGACCTGACGATGAGGCGGTAACCCAGGTAACTCTTCAGGAAACACTTGAGGAAAATCGCATACTACTGGAATATCCTCAATCTTTTTCTCTTTCTTCGATGTATCCGTAACGAGTTCTAAAACAGCTGTGTGGTCCTTTCGTAAACACTTCTGAGCCTTCAAGAAGGATATGATGCCACTCACGACACCACTCTTGTCGCCTTGAACTTCGAGAGGTTCTTTACCAGAACGGGGAATACGAATGATCTTCTCCTTGCATAGGATTTCTGCTTGCTGTCAGAACCATCGCAACGCTGGGGTCATTCCTAGTATCACCCTGACCAATCACGAACACTCGACCCCTGGCACCATTGCCGTCGTTATTACCCCCGTTGTTGTCTTCCCTAGTTCCCTTTTCCTTGGTTGTGGTTCTGGTTCTGGTTCTGGTTCAACCGTGGGCAGTGTCTCTTGAAGTGACCTTCAGCACCACACTGATAACATCCCTTGTTACCCTGCTATTGCTGCTGATTCTATAGATCTTGTATCTATTGTTGTTGGTTCTGGCTTGCAGGACGTGAGTTTCTACCATCTTTGGCTCCATGACCAAGCTTGTCGCATCATTGACAATGATTTCGGTTGCACTGCCCGCTGTGGTGCAAGTTACATCGTTTGTACTTAGGGTGGTTTCCCTTGTATCCACCCTGCCCTTGACTACTAAAAGGTTGCTGACCAGGACTTTGGTTGTCATCGATCTTTCACTGTTGTGCCTGGGACGGAATCGTATTCGAACCCTTGCTAGAGGTTCCATCCCACTTTCATTTGTTGTCACTGGGAATAGCAGAAGTAGTAGTAGTAGCACCAATACGTCTAGCCAGCTTGTTCTGTTCCACTGCCTGGTCTGTGAGACAATGAGCAAGATGAGTAACATCTTGAATAGTAGCAAGATTAGCAGTCATCACATGACTTTGAATTTCTGGTACTAAGCCTTTGAGGTACCGCTCTCGGTGCGCTTGATGGGAGGTTCCACCATAGTAGGGCACAAAGTTGCCAGTTCGTTAGATCGCTTCGTATATGCCTCTATTTCTGACCCCGTCATCTTCAGGTTAAAGAACTCCACTTCCAGTTTGTGGATGTTATCATAGTTACAGTATTCTAGTTTGATTAGTTCCTTGAATTCGTCCCAAGGGGTGACATTAGCAGCCGCCAGCCCCAGCATCTGAACTTGTGCGTTCCACCAAGTTAACGCAGTGCCTTTGAGAGTATCAGTGGCATATTTCACCTTACGAGCCTCGGGTCATTCACACACTCGAAGACCGATTCGAGTTCCTCGAACTAATGGAGGAGTCCAACAGCTCCTTCAGTGTCGCTGAAAGTAGTAGGACGACAGTCCATAAAAGTCTTGTATGTGCATACAGGTGGCTGAGCGTGTTGACTTGTCGTGTGCGTTAGAGTAATCAAAATTAAGCACAAGTGTTGAGTTACAAGAGTAGGATCTAAAGATCCTAGAGTAAGTGGTGATGGCAGGTTACACCTCCTGCCTGGGCAGCTGCGAGTGCTGCAGTAACTTGTTCAGTGATCGAAGCCGCCAACTGGGCTTGAGTTAGGTTAACGCGTCCACTCATGATCTTGACATCAAGGAGAACATGTGGGTGAGAGGTTCGCGAATAGTGCGAAGAGAGTGAGCACACAAGTATTCTCAAGCAATAACATATAGTAGGTTCTGTAATCTGAGCATACCACGAGCAAAGTTCTATGTAGTTCTAGCAAGTAGGTAAAGTAACATGAATAGTAGTACCTATGATGTTGAGCCTTGCACGTGGAGCGAAGCGTCGTTGTGGATCGTTGAGAGCATTGTTCTGGTTATAGTCTGGTTTTAACAAAAATCGTTTTCCCCTTATTAAAACCGAGTTCTCTATAACCAATGGCTCTGATACCAATCTGTCACACCCCCAAAATCCACACGCGGAGTATCACCGCTTGGAGGCGCGACTGACCAGGATCAAGCCACCAATCATATCAAACGTAATAACAATTAAAAGTAATTTAAACCAAACGATATGAAAGGTGTTCCAACAAAACATGTTAAGTGTATAGCGGAAGCATAAAAATGTAAACCCAATGTAAGTAATAAGTTCCATGTTTAATGTTTCAATATAAGATCCACAATCCGTGCCCACAACGACCGCATCTCCCGTGCAAGCTCCATATGTACCTAAGGTCCTGCAAGGCATGCAGCAGAGAGTCAACAACTAGTTGAGCGAGTTCACAGATAACAGTTCAGTAATAGTATAGCGTAAGTAGTAGTATGTTCGTTCGTTACGTCATGTATTCTATTAGTTTCCATCGCGGCCTCCCCGGGCAGGTATGCGAAGATATTAGGGGATGTTTTTCCCAAGTATTCTAGACTAGGTTTATTTGTATCGCGGCCTCCCAGGCAGGTGTGCGAAGATTTGTAAATTTAGTTCGCGGCCTTCCTATGGCAGGTGTGCGAAGTCAGTCATAATATCGCGGCCAACCCTTGGCAGGTGTGCGAAGATCAGTTCAATAAGTGTTACTAGTCTAGTCGTATCTTATCGTTAGGTTCTACCGTCTGAGTATACACAATAATTCATCAAATCCCATTCCCACCTAGGAACCCCATGCCTTGGCTGTATGAACTCACCTTGGTTTGCTCGGTATGCTAAGTAGGTGCTCAAAGTAAATCAATCACGTCCTAGAGTATGCACGTATACATAATCAGTTTGTAGTCACAAGGTACACGTATAAGCAGGTAGTACGTATTCGCAATCACACAAGTCATGTATATCATTTAACAGCAGTTAGATATTCCAGTTAACACTTAACAGAATTAACTCAAGTTACTGCACAGCTCGGCGAAACACATAAGTTGGCGAAACACAGATATTGACGAAACACCCATGTTGGCGAAACACATTTGTTTCGTCGAGGTGTCCTTTGGCGAAACAGAACTTCTAATTCGTCGATTACCCTTGGCGAAACACATTCTGTTTCGCCGAGAGTTCTGTTTCGTCGGACAGTTCAGTTACGTCGAACATCAGTTACATCAGTTACGAATAACACAGAAAACCCTAGTTGCCGTCATCATCTAAATAGCAGTTTCATAAACCGAGACCCTAATGATGTCTAACTGTTACATCGGCTCCATCATAAAAATCATCATTCAATCGTCATTCAGTCATCAGCAATCATTATCTCAATATTCAAACAAAACATAAACTAGTGACATGCACATGAACCATCACATGACTTTATAATAATAATTCAGCCAAAAACTTTATCATGCCACATGCAAATAATAACCTAACAGTAGATCATATGCTTCTTATATAGTTGGCTGCACGTGCATAACATCAATAGTAAAAAAGGGTTTACATAAAGTAGCCAACAATCATACCACTAGTCCTAATACTATTGGACCAAACTCAAGGTAACATCATATGTAAATATGAGAAAAAATAGCTGACAACCATATAGAATTCTCATCCGATTGACTGCACTATCTCGTACCATCAATATCACAATATCATATCATCACTAGCAAACAAACACGTAGATCATCTCATCCCATATACATAACAGTTTCATGACTTCCATGTCGCCATTCACATTCACAACAAGTTTCACATATCACCAAGAAGCCTATCATTACCAGATTATAATTTTTACACATCATTCAACATCATTTAGGTTCTTTTACTAAGCATAAAGTCTCATCACATAAGAACAATCGTTCAGCAAACAGAAATCATGTTCAATCATTTACCACACGAAACCGTTAGCAAGCTAGCATCTTTTAATAATTTATTATCATCAAGGAGGAAATATACTAACCGAAAAGTTGAGTGTGCGAACGAGAAGGGTAGCTATGGATGTGTGCTTCTGCCGTCGATCAATGAGAGAAGGGGAATTATGCTTAGGGTTTGTTATTAAGTTAATATTACGTACATAATAGGAACTACACCCAATTTATGTGGGTATTCGCTGAGTGTGGGCCAAATATCGTTTGGGTTTGGGCCGTGGGCCAACCCAGAGAATTTGCGGAAGGTGTGTGGTTAATAAAGGATATGCGGCCCGAATGCCTTATGCAGCCGAGTTCAGATTTTTACATTACTACATACACTTTACTAGTAATACTCAAATAAACTCAAACACTTTACTCAGATAATTTAGTCATTCAACATATACCCGAAATTACAATGCAAGACACTCACCGAAAGAAACTAGTACAAGAATCTCAAAAGTACGGGTTGTCACATGTTTATTCACTAAAAATGGGTTTAGTTTATGTAAGATCCGAGTTTTAACAAGACTCATACTTTTCTATTGGTTCTTTCGAAAAACCACTCATAGATCTTTAGATCTACAAGATCATAACTTATTTTGATCTTTATTTTTCAAGAAACTTTCATTTATTCAAGTTCATAGTTTGTGTGTGGATGATTCCATCATCCACAACATTTCTATCTTTCACATCTTGCTAGTTCATGTCTTTAAACATGATCTAGCAAGTCTATATGATGAACCATATCACTTTGTCTAGTAAACAACCATCAACAAACATAACAACATAAGAACAACATGATTTCATCTTCATTTTAACCATACTTCATCTCTAGTTAGTTTTTACTTCAAGACTTTGTTTATGTTCTTTAGAGTCCTTATACTTTCACCATTCTTTTCACTATTAACCAACAAAAATATGAAAAGTATGGAGATCTAAGGCACTTACTACTAGCACAAGGCTAGGGGAGTTCAAGTGTGTAAAAGTGGTGGATAAAAGAAAACGAGAGAGGTCCTTGAGCTTCCGAACACACCAAGCTTACTTGTATGATCACTTACACCTTTGGGTATGTATGGATTGCTTGAAGGAAGCTTGAAGGTGGTGGTATGGTGGTGGTATGGTGGCGGCTGAACACAAGAGAGAGGGATGAGAGAAGTTTGCATGTGTTTGAGTTTGTGAATGTGAAAGATTATGACCCTTGTGTTCATTTATAAACCAAATTCACCATTAACCAACATGTATTATGTTTCATTAACCACTAGCATTCTAAATAAAATATTGAAAAGAATTGTGGGGGGTGTCCCCACCCACATAACCGGTTCGAAGGGGGGGGGGGGGTGGTATGGGGTTGGTTTTCAATGGTTTAGTTGTAGTCTAGTTAGATTTAGTTAGGAAGGTTAAGGGTTAAGTTAGTGAGTTATGATGTGTAGTATATTATAAGGTGTGTTAGGGTGTTCAGGGACCATAACTAGCTCAGAAAAGTAAAAACAATGTGTTTGTCAATATTTTTATGTTCCGAGTAAAGTCCGGTTGTTCGGCTGGGTGTTGTTTCGTTAAAGTGCTTAATTAATCCATAGAGTGTCTTTTATGTTACTTTTAGTGACACATTTAATTCCCAACACTTTGGAAAGTATCTAGGACTATTTTGCCAAGTTTTTGCACTTTACTAGCTTAGTTAAATGCTGAATTTTGTTTAAAAGTGCAGAATTCTGCATTTAAAGTGTGTTTTAGACACTTCCCGGCACTATAACTATCACCTAGTGACGCAGTTTTATGGTCCTCACTTCCCTACACTCCCTACTAGTGTAGTATTCTATCTCTGGCTCATACTGGCCTCAAAAATATTGTCCGTCTATGTGCTGGCATTGTCAGCATGTTTTCTGGGTTATCCGCTCACTGTGCCAACTGTGCTTTGTGCATCAAGTTTGTCACTAATGTTTGTGTGTAATAAATGGAGTGACAGCATGGAATGTGATGCATATGTATGTATGTAACAGAATTCAGTAAGCAGTTAAATCAACAGTTGTAATCAAGCACAGTCATTAAGCACAAATTAAGAATTAATTAATTGTACGGATACCTGTAATTTTGAGGGTTGTCACACTTTTGACGGTTTCTAGCTGTCACAAGATTATCGCGGATTTTCTTGATTTTGTCTGTTGTTTCCTGAATGATCTCAGGTCCAGTAAGCTGAGCTTCACCGATCTCATTCCAACATACAGGTGAACGACATTTTCGACCGTAGATAGCTTCGAATGGTGCCATATTAATACTAGCATGATAACTGTTGTTGTAAGAGAACTCGATCAGTGGAAGATGAGAATACCAATTACCACCAAAGTCTATCACGCATTCTCTAAGCATATCCTCCAAAGTTTGAATCGTCCTCTTAGATTGACCATCTGTTTGGGGATGATAAGCAGTGCTTAGATTCAGTTAGGTTCCCAAAGCAGATTGCATGGTCTTCCAAAAATGAGATGAAAACCGAGCATCACGATCGGAAATGATATCCAAAGGAACACCATGTCGTGATACAATCTCGTCAACATAAATCTTTGCAAGTTTATCAGCAGATAGATCCTCACGAATCGGAATAAAATGAGCTAATTTCATTAATCGATCGATAACAACCCAACTAGCATCGTGACCTTTAGACGTACGTGGTAACTTAGTGATGAGATCCATTGCAATGTTCTCCCACTTCCAAACCGGTATCTCTGGTTGTACAAGCAAACCAGAAGGTCGTTGATGTTCAGCCTTGACTTTGAGATAAGTTAGGCATTTCGATACATACAAGGCAACATCCTTCTTCATACCAGGCCACCAGAACTGAGTACGAAGATCCTTGTACATTTTGTCAGCACCAGGATGGATAGAATATCGAGACTTGTGAGATTCGTCCATTACCAAGGTGCGAAGATCGTCTTGTTTCGGAATCCACAAACGATCCTTGAAATATAGCAACCCATCGTCCTTCGTTTCAAGTTTAAGTTCGAGTTGAAGCGGTAGCTCATATTTTAATAAGTCTTTGATCACACAAGATCATTGAGTTTGAAGGACACGAGATTGAATATCAGTTAGAGTTCGAATAGAATGAAGCTTGACTCGTTCCTTTCGACTAAGCGCATCGGCTACGACATTCGCCTTACCAGGATGGTAGTGGATCTCGCAATCATAATCGTTTAAGAGTTCAACCCGACGTCGTTGCCTCATGTTCACCTCCTTCTGATTGAGAATATGTTGGAGACTTTTGTGGTCTGTGAAAACCACGCACTTCGTTCCATAGAGGTAGTGTCTCCAGATTTTAAGTACGAAAACCACAACTCCTAATTCAAGATCATGAGTCGTATAGTTCTTCTCATGAATTTTCAGCTGTCTAGACGCATAAGCTATGACCTTACGTCGTTGCAAGAGAACACAACCAAGTCCTAGATTCGACGCGTCACAATAGACAACAAAATCATCGTTTCCCTCAGGTAGAGTTAAAACAGGAGCATCACAAAGTTTCCGTTTCAGCGTTTGGAACGCTTCTTCTTGCTTAGGTCCCCACTCAAATGGCTTATTTTTCTGAGTCAAAGCAGTGAGTGGAAACGCGATCTTTGAGAAATTAGAAATGAATCGACGATAATAACCAGCAAGACCAAGAAATGATCGAATCTCTGTAGGTGTCGTCGGTGTATTCCAATCCTTAATTGCAACAATCTTGGATGGATCTACATGAATACCCTGCTCATTGACAATATGACCCAATAACTGAACTTCTTTAAGCCAGAATTCACACTTGGAGAATTTAGCAAAAAGTTGTTCCTTCTTTAGGAGTTCCAATGTCAAACGAAGGTGTTACTCGTGCTCTGCTTGAGACTTTGAATAAATGAGAATATCATCGATGAACACAATGATGAACTTATCTAAATAAGGTTTACAAACCCTGTTCATTAAGTCCATGAAGATAGCTGGGGCATTCGTCAAACCAAAAGGCATGACAGTGAACTCGTAATGCCCATATCTTGTACGGAATGCACTTTTGGGAATATCTTCTTCGAGAACACGAAGTTGATGATACCCAGAATGCAGATCGATCTTGGAAAAACATGAAGAACCTTGCAGCTGGTCAAAGAGATCATCAATTCTAGGTAGGGGATATTGATTCTTGATGGTAAGCTTATTAAGCTCACGATAATCGATACACATTCGAAAAGATCCATCTTTCTTTTTCACAAAGAGGACAGGAGCTCCCCAAGGCGAATAGCTTGGACGGATGAATCCTTTATCAGACACTCTTGAAGCTGTTTCGATAACTCTTGCATCTCCGACGGTGCAAGACGATAAGGTACCTTCGCAATTGGGTTGGCATTGGGTACAAGGTCAATATGAAACTCGACTTGACGAACTGGAGGCAAACCAGGCAGTTCATCGGGAAACACCTCTGGATAATCCCGAACAATTGGAATATCCTGAATACTCTTGCTCTTGCCTTTCTCCTCGGTGACATGTGCCAGGAAAGCAACATATCCTTTTTGCAAATATCTTTGGGCCTTTGTACATGACATAAGCTTCAATCCACCAGATGGCTTCTAGCCACGAACTTCCAGAACATCGCCAGACGGAAGAGGAATACGAACAATCTTATCGAAACAAACCACCTCAGCATGATGTTTGGTTAACCAATCCATCCCCACGATAATATCAAAACTCCCACGTTGCATCGGCGTGAGGTCAATGGAAAAAAGATGGTTATCAAGGTTTAACTGATAATCACGAATAACAGAATCGAGAACAAGAGGTTTACCAGTAGCAACTTCGACAGATAAAGGTTTCCTCAGTTTAGTTCTAGGTATCGCAAGCAAAGGTTCAAAAGATAATGAAACAAAAATTCTATCGGCACCAGAATAAAAAAGAATAGATGCATGTCGATTGTTAACAAGAAACGTACCATTAACCACCTCGTTGTCAGCCCTCGCTTCGTTAGCATTCAGATTGTACGCTCGCCCATGAGTGGGATTCACATTTGCGTTGACATTAGCATTCGGGTTCACATTAGCATTCGCGTTTGCATTTACCAACCTCGGACAGTTGTTGCGGAAGTGACCAAACTTTCCACAATTGAAACATGAACCCGGTGGGAATCTAGCAGCATTCCCCTGAACTGGAGCTTGATTCTAAACAATCTGATTCTGACCCAAATGACAGTTGTTGGCCAGATGCCCAAACTTACCACACGTTGTGCATTGCCTACAAGCTTGTTGGGCAACATGATGACCGTTGCAGCGAGCACAATGAGGTGCGGTACCAGCATACACTTTCTTCGCAGGCGATTGTGTCACACCCCCAAAATCCACCTGCGGAGTACTACCGCTTGGTTGCGTGACTGACCAGGATCCAGCCACCAATCATATTGAACAAGCATGTAAATAGTTATAAAAATCCAACCAATACAATTGGTGTTCAAACAAAACATAGTTTAAGTTGCAAGCGGAAGCATAAGTCTTAAAACCAAAACATAAGTTTAATTGTTCCAAGGTTTAACATGGCACACAGCCGTCCATGTCCCACAACGACTCTCTTCCATGCAAGCTCCAGTTAAGCACCTATTGTCCTGCAAAGCATGTAGTAACGAGTCAACAACAAGTTGAGTGAGTTCACGGTTGGGTGTTCGTTTTAAGTTGTTTCAAAAACAGTTTCCTTTATCTGGCATCCTGCCATGGGGGTTACCCCATAGTTAAAAACGTGACTTGTTTATTCCCGGTTACTCTGGCAATCCAGCCATGGGGGCTACCCCGTGTTAGTTATCTGGCATTTCGGCCATGGGGGCTACCCCAGGTATATACTAGACTCGTTACCATATCGACTGCTGACTGTAGTCATGTTTATGTGCCCTGAAACTGTCAATGTCTATCATCATTGACGTGCCCCAGATCCATTAGTTCACGCCCGTCCTCTGCGGCACGGTGTGAGGTTTGTCAGACCTAAATAGCGCTATCTAACTAATGACCCGCTCGCCATTGGCCCGGCGATTAAGTCGATATAAAAAGGAGGGACTTCGTGATAGAGTTTTGGTCTAGTACGAATTATCTGTCCGTGAGGACGAGGAATTACATTCCTGAACCATTGCTGTCCTACCCAAGGAGGACGAGGAACCCATGTTCCTTAACCCCATTCCCAACCCAGGGAATCCCATGCTTTGTAGAGGGTGTGAACTCACCTTGGTTTGCTCGGCAGACACACAGAAAGTCAATCAAGCAATATTGTGGTCACTCACGTCCTATCATAGTTGTATCATACAAATCAGGTTCGTATTCAAGCAGTACACGTATGTTTCTAGCACATTGCATTCAAGTATCATTCATGGCAGTCCATCAACATTCACGTTCAATCAGTAACGTATAAGGTCTATGCATTAGGCCCAAAAGTCTGGCCCAATCACCCAAGCCCGTAATCATGCAAGTCCAATTCAGCGTGCATATGAAGATGGTCTTGAGTCGAGACTATGCGGTCTCTAGTCGAGACTGTGCGGTCTCGAGTTGTAGCTTACAAGTTTCGAGTCGCAACTGATGAGGCCTCGGGTTATGCATGTGTTGGTCTCGAGTCGCAACCGGACTCGCAAGTAGGGTCTCGAGTCACGATGTTTGGGTGTTGATCAAGTGGGGTCTCGAGTCGAGACTATAGGTTCTCGACTCGCAACTAGTGTCGAAACCAGGGATCTCGAGTTGACATTTGGTGGCCTCGAGTCGAGACAGAAGGTCTCGGCTGGGGACATTTGCTGAATTCGACATTGTACTTGGCCAATGAGATTTCATGGTCATGATATTATGTACTACCCAGTAATATTGCACTAACATGTTCCCTTGTCTATTACTTACCAAAAATGGATCAAACATGGCAATTTCAAATGTTCATAACATATTCATATCATCTTCAAGTTGTTCTTCATATATTCAAGTCATGTTCATGTTGATTATTCAAACTTGTTCATCATATTTCCGGGTTTTTAGCATTAATCCAAACATAATCATGAACAACAAATCAACACACTTGAACATACTCATCTAAAGGTTTCAAATCATCACATAACATCTCAAAATTAACTCTACACTAATCCGATTAACATGGTACTACACATATGCAAGCCGGTTTTCATGAACATCAATAATCAATGGTTTGAATCATATTTAGACACAAGATATCATGAGCTCATTATGTAACATATCCGAAATCAAAACATGTTATCCGATTATCAACATCATACAACTCCGATTCACAAAACATCATCAAGCATACAACTATATTAGTTCAATCATGTCATTCATACTATCATTTAACAACAAACATCATAAGGACACTAACCGGTTGATGGGTTTCGAAGGTGAGTATGAAGCTTCCAAACGGGTGTGTGTGTGAGTCGATCCGAGAGCTCCTAGTGTCACCGGTTTGATCTGAGAGAAGGATGGGAGGAGAGGTGATGTTGAGACTTAGGGTTTAATGGTTTCTAGAGAGAGAGTAGGGGAGTATGTGTGTTGTCCAAAGATGATAGTGTTGGTTAGCAACAAGGATATATACTAACTTCAAGTGGTGCACCCTAATGGGTTTTCGAATAGGCTAAAGGGGTGTGTGGCCCAATCCGGCCCAACTGTTACTGTTCACTCGAGACCGCATGGTCTCGAGTCGGGTCCTTGTTGTCTCGGTTCATATACATACACGCATACATACAATTACAACACATAAACATAACACGTAATCACATAGGATGTTCACATATATCATTACACCAATACGTCAACTAGTCACATAATGTTTCAAGTAGGTTACACTAAGATACACAAAAGGTTCTAAATTTCGAGTTGTCACATCATCCCCAAGTTGAAAGAAATTTCGTCCCGAAATTTGGTAGGCACTCACTGAGGAAGCTAGTTAAGTTGTATGGTGTTCCCGGTTTTCCTGGGGTGTCACATCCACCCCCCGTTGATCTGGAATTTCGTCCTGAAATTCCGTAGCTTCGGCCTCAGTAGTGGGTGTACTGTTTGCGAACAGTTGGGGATACTTTTGTTTCATCTGATCTTCGCGCTCACAGGTGAACTCTGGGCCGCGACGTGAGTTCCAACGAACTCGAACGAGAGGTATTCTAGTGCTCTTGAGGACCTTAACATCCCGGTCCGTGATTTCGACTGGTTCCTCGATGAATCGTAACTGCTCGTCGATCGTGAGTTCCTTCAGAGGAACTACGTGGGTCTCATCTGATAGACACTTCTTCAGATTCGACACGTGAAAAACGTTGTGAACTGCACCGAGTTCTGCTGGTAAGTTCAGTCTGTAGGCCACCCTGCCTATTTTCTCAATGACTTCGATAGGTCCAACGTATCGTGGGTTAAGTTTGCCTCGTTTACCAAAACGAACCACACCCCTCCAGGGCGAAACTTTGAGTAGTACCCGCTCCCTAACCTGGAGCTCAAGTGGTTTCCTGCCCTTATCGGCGTAGACTTACTGACGGTCACGAGCTGCCGCCATGCGTTTTCGTATCTGAGCGATTTGTTCAGTTGTATCTACCACATGTTCTGGACCAGTGATCTGACTATCCCCCACCTCTGCCCAACAAAGAGGTGACCGGCATTTACGTCCGTACAATGCCTCAAACGGAGCAGCTTTAATGCTGGTGTGGTAGCTGTTATTGTACGAGAATTCCACAAGTGGCAGATGCTTTTCCCAGCGGTTGCCAAAGTCGATTACACATGCACGGAGCATGTCTTCTAATGTTTGAATAGTGCGCTCGGACTGCCCGTCCGTTTGAGGGTGATACGCTGTGCTCATATCTAAACGTGAGCCAAAGGATTTGTGCATTGCTTGCCACAACTCTGAAGTAAAACGTGCATCTCGATCTGAGATAATAGAGGTGGGCACCCCGTGCCTCGAAACAACTTCCTTGAGGTATACTTCTGCAAGAGTGGAGAACTTATCCGTCTCCTTGATAGCCAAGAAATGTGTAGATTTTGTGAGTCGATCCACGATCACCCAAATAGTATCGTTCCCGCGCTGGGATCTAGGCAGGCCAGTGACAAAATCCATGGAAATTTGCTCCCATTTCCATTGAGGTATCTCTGGTTGTTGGAGTAGGCCTGAGGGTTTCTGGTATTCAGACTTGACTCTCGCACAAGTCAAACACTTGCTGACGTAGGTTGCTATGTGGGCCTTCATGCTAGGCCACCAGTACGTAGTTTTGATATCATGATACATCTTATCTGATCCAGGGTGTACTGAGTAGCGAGACTTGTGTGCTTCATCCATCACAAGCTCTCGTAAGTTGCCATAGAGTGGGACCCAAACGCGTCCCGTTACGTAGTAAGCACCGTCTTCCTTCTGTTCTAAGCGTTGCCTTGATCCGCGTAGGGCTTCAGCCCTGACATTTTCTGGTTTCAGTGCTTCTATCTGAGCAGCTCGTATTTGGGAAGGGAGACTAGAGTGGATCGTGAGTTGTAAAGCTCGCACGCGCTTAGGCGCAGTGTCCTTCCGACTGAGGGCGTCAGCCACAACATTGGCCTTGCCCGGGTGATATCTGATCGAGCACTCGTAGTCATTCAGTAGCTCGACCCATCGTCGTTGCCGCATATTCAGTTCCTTCTGCTTGAAGATATGCTCGAGGCTCCTGTGGTCGGTGTAGATGGCGCACTTGGTACCGTACAGGTATTGCCGCCATAACTTAAGTGCAAAAACAACAGCTCCCAGCTCTAGGTCGTGTGTAGTGTAGTTCTTCTCGTGAACTTTGAGTTGGCGTGAAGCGTAGGCTATAACTTTATCTCGTTGCATCAACACGCAACCAAGGCCTTGAATTGATGCGTCACAGTAAACCACGAAGTCGTCTGTGCCCTCTGGCAAGGAAAGGATAGGTGCACTGCAGAGTCTATCCTTTAAGTGCTGAAATGCTAACTCCTGTGCATTTCCCCAGCGATAAACAACGCCTTTCTGCGTTAGCGAGGTGAGAGGCTGTGCGATCTTAGAAAATCCTTAATGAACCTCCTGTAGTAACCTGCCAATCCCAAGAATTGGCGAATTTCCTTTGGTGTACGAGGTCCAGGCCAGTTCTTAATAGCGTCTACCTTGGATGGATCAACGTGAATCCCATCCTTGTTTACCACGTGGCCTAGGAAATGGACTTCTCGAAGCCAGAAGTCGCATTTCGAGAACTTTGCGTAAAGCTGTTCGGTTCGAAGAAGTTCCAGAATAAGTCGTAGATACTGCTCGTGTTCCTCCTGGCTCTTAGAATAGATCAGGATGTCGTCGATGAAGACTATAACGAACTTGTCCAGATAAGGCTTGCACACTCGATTCATCAAGTCCATGAAAACCGCGGGTGCGTTTGTCAGCCCAAAAGGCATGACCAAAAACTCATAGTGTCCATAACGAGTTCTAAAAGCTGTTTTGGAGACGTCCTCATCTTGGACTCTCAGCTGGTGATATCCCGATCTCAAATCAATCTTCGAATAGTAGCTCGACCCTTGCAGCTGGTCGAACAAGTCGTCAATACGCGGTAGAGGATAACGATTCTTCACCGTCACCTTGTTGAGTTCCCGGTAGTCGATGCACATTCTGAAGGTACCGTCTTTCTTTTTCACAAATAGTACTGGAGCTCCCCAAGGCGATGAGCTAGGACGAATGAAACCCTTATCTAAGAGTTCTTGTAGTTGCGTAGAGAGTTCTTCCAACTCTGATGGAGCTAAACGATAAGGTGCACGAGCTATAGGCGCAGCTCCAGGAGCTAGTTCGATCTGAAACTCGACTTGGCGATGAGGCGGAAGACCAGGTAATTCCTCAGGAAATACCTCAGGATAGTCGCGTACAATTGGAAAATCTTCTATCTTCCTCTCTTTCTCTGAGGTGTCAGTAACGAGAGCCAAAATGGTAGTGTGCTCCTTTCGCAAGCACTTTTGGGCCTTAAGGAGAGAGATGACGTTCTCAACGGCACTCCTCTTGTCGCCACGGATCAGGAGGGGTTCACTACCGGAGCCTGGAATACGGACAACCTTCTCGTTGCAAAGAATCTCTGCTCGGTGTTGGGATAACCAATCCATCCCAATGACAACGTCAAAACTACCCAAGACGATAGGAATAAGGTCGATAGAGAAGGTCTGGTCAGCAAGAACGAGTTTACAACCCTTGACTACGTGTGTGGCTTCTAAACTCTTACCGTTTGCTAGCTCTACAGTGTGCTTGTTGTTCAAAGGTGTTGGAATACGCTTAAGCATTCGACTAACTTCTAGTGACATGTAGCTAGTATCGGCACCCGAATCAAATAATACTGAAACATAAAAGTCGTCGAGAAGGAACTTACCCGCCACAACATTGGGGTCATTCCTTGCTTCACCTTGGCCAATCACGAACGCTCGCCCCCTGGCACCATTGTTGTTGTTGTTCCCATTGTTACCATTCCCCTGATTGTTGGTGTTGTTGTTGTTGTTCTGGTTCCTGTTCAGTTGGGGACAGTCTCTCTTGAAGTGGCCTTCAGCTCCACACTGAAAGCACCCTTTGTTATCACCTTGCTGCTGCTGCTGACGTTGGTTCTGTTGAGCTTGTTGACGATTCTGATTGGCGGGGTACAAGCTCATGCAATCCTTTGTAGCGTGACCTGGCTTGTTGCACCGATGACAGTTGCCCCTGGTGCATGGCCCGCTGTGGTGCAGGCTGCAGCGATTGCATTTGGGGTGATTCCCTTTGTACCCAACATGACTTTGACCACCAGATGGTTGCTGACTAGGACTCTTGTAGTCATCAGTCTTTCTCTGCTGAGACTGGGACTGAACAGAAGTCGACCCCTTACTTGAAGCTCCATCCCATTTCCGTTTGTTGTCACTAGAGGTACCAGAAGTAGTTGCAGCACCTATGCGCTTTGGTAACTTGTTCTGCTCCACCGCCTGATCAGTGAGACGGTGAGCCAGCTGAACAACTTGCTGGATGTTGGCGAGGTTCGCTGATGTAACAACTGTGCTTGTAATCACTATGAACAGTTCTTTTATCAATAAAACAATGTTATTTGATCCCAATGTTTGTTTTGTTATGTTTTACATTTTTCATGTTTTGACTTTTGATCAATTTCAAACTCTACATCGCTTTCTGGAGAGTTATACGCAAACTGGTGCGTAAACGTACTCAGTTTAATGCGACAAATACTCCGGAACACCAACATATACTCAACATACCTTAAATAACCTTTAAATAACTTAGAAATAAGTTTTGAAGGCTTTGGTATGTCAAAAACAAGTTAATTCGCTTACAGGGACTAAACTTGACAAACTGCGAAAGTATGCCAATTTGAACTGTAACGAACATTCCGAAACATGACCATAAGTTAAACACACCTTAAATATCCTTTACATAGCTTAGAAATAGGCTTTAAGGGGTTCGGTGTGCTAAAATAAACTTTTGGGACATTCAGGGACTAAAAGTGTCAAAAAGTGCACAAGTTTGCATTTTCGCGCATAACTTACGTTCTGAATACTTCCGGACATCCAAAAATTTATGTAAGCACTAAAATATTTTAATTTAGTGTTTGGCATAAGAAAAATCCATTCGTTACGTCATTTGGATCGTTTTTCGCGCTTGTGCGCATTCCGTCGTAATTAACCGAACATCGCGACCGTACGGCCAAACGAACCGACATCCGAGATATTTTTGAACACATTTTAAGTTCCCTATACTTTAACTTCATTTTAGAGCATTGAAATGGGGTTAACGGGCCTTAAACGTGTCGAAAATGGGCTGAATGCATGACAGGGACCAAAAGTGTAAATCTACCAAACTAAGGCCTAGCGCACCTCTACACTCTCAATGTAATGGTGCGCTAGCCTTGTCCAGACCAGATGCAGAGTATTTAAACAGCCTGTTTGCACATGTTTAATTCACAACCACATATCCACACATGTCTAGTCAGCTGATAAGGACCATCTTTTAGCTACCATGAGTTTCCAACAAGTGTACGCACAAGATTAATGCACGTTTTCCATGAAACGATCTTAACGGTGGACCTTTTACTATAAATACCCCACCCCCATGCTTCAAAATCACAAGAACTTTGATTTGAGAAACTCTAAGTTGAAACTATTGTTTCATACCTGAGATTTTTGAATCGAAGTTAGCATTCGGGGACCCTTCGTAAGTATTCTTTCGTTCTTTTCCTTATTTTATTGCTTTAGAGTCAGAAAGTCAAACTTTGTTTGACTTTCAGCGTTGACCAGCTTATGGTCAATGCGAAGTTCGTTTGAACTTCGCAACGTGATTGTAATCACGATGGTTATAGTCCCTTGGGACTATGCCTACTGATTACCACGTTGTCTAGGGTCGTAGGGTAAGCGATCTGATCAATCGCTTATACCTTCGAACCCGACCCAGTTTGGTCGATCATTAGGATCCGACCAAATACATTAGGTGACCATAGTGTAGGGAATAACCTTCCGAGGTTATACCCTATGGTCACATCGTTTAAGTAGTTGTATGATAGGTAGTTTATATGCCTTAGGTAAATTACCAGAATACCCTTTTCATGTATAAATTGGTAATTTAGCATATGTAACCTAAACTTTTGTCACATAACTGATTATGTAACATGTTTAGGCATATAACACTTGTCATAGGACTAGTTAGGCGGTCCGAACGCGTTTCACGCGCACGATGCGTTAAAGTAGCATAAGCTTCCTAAACGGGTCATAATGGGTCGTAAACAATTATGTTAAGTTTCATTTAGTATGTAGGCTTTGTTAAACCAAATGACACGAGTTCCTATACTCGTTTGGTTTACGAAACCTCATTCTATCCGATCTTCCGATTTAGGTCCGGTTTATTAATATAGTTACCTATATTAGGTGCCGTTTGATTCCGAGATCTATAGCATTACTTGGTGGTTATCTTAATACATCTGAGCAATCTCAAGTGAGTACATAGACCCCTCTTTTACTGTTTTCCAAACTGTTTTGGGGTGGAACACATGTGCCTACTTGTTACTTTCATGCTTTCCTGTTTTCACATCATATACCTGCTATGTTCGTTAGTACATTATAGTACATGATTTCATTACATTTTATGCTAGGTGTGCCCATTGTGTGCATTACTTAGTACATTGTTTTACATTACATTTCATGCTAGGTGTGCCCATTGTGTGCATTACTTGGTACATTGTTTTACATTACATTTCATGCTAGGTGTGCCCATTGTGTGCATTACTTAGTACATCGTTTTACATTACATTTCATGCTAGGTGTGCCCATTGTGTGCATTACTTAGTACATCGTTTTACATTACATTTCATGCTAGGTGTGCCCATTGTGTGCATTACTTAGTACATCGTTTTACATTACATTTCATGCTAGGTGTGCCCATTGTGTGCATTACTTAGTACATCGTTTTACATTACATTTTCATGCTATGTATGTTCATTTGATTACATACTTAGTGCATCACATGCTTACATTTTGGTATGACATTTGGTTTGTTTAACATGGAACAATACATTCATTAACATTGATCATGCCATTCGTTAGTAGGTAGTGGTACCATAGGAATTGACAACTCCCGTTCCGGACATCCCAGGGAAAGGGGATGAAAGGAATGACCGAATTCGATATACATAATTTAGATAAACCTTTAATTTGTTTAAGGGTTTATCGCCACAGTCTCAAGGCTTGGATGTATGCATTTTAACAATACCGCATAAATGTTTGTATCAGTATAGCATTCATTTGTTACACAAAACATAACTTTGATTTAAACTGTGTTTTACTTCAATACCTTGTTTTTGTGCATTTTACATATGGTTTAGTTGATACATTTCACTTACCATACATGACAATTCTGGTTATACATTACATGATCTACATTGAACATAAACATTTTGACATTGATATACATATTTGGTGGTTTACATTGGACATAGACATTTAGATATGGTTTACACAATAACACTTGACAATTGGTTTGTACATGAACAAGTTACATTGGTGGTTGTTTGGGTAAGTAATTTGAGTAACGAGGCGTGTGTAATATGATATAATCATGGTGGATACGCCGCTGGTACTTCCTATATATAAGTGCTTGTGTGATATTACATGACGTAGCGTTACTTAAATCACTTCAATGTTTGACATATTACGTGTTACATAAACAACTTATTTCTTACAAGACATTGTCTTACAAAACAGTTTACCGTATACAACTCATTTTACATGGTTATTCATTTAACCTTACATTTATTTATACATATCAACTGATCTTATCGGTTTTCAAATGATTTACAAGACAAAGCAAATTACAAGGTTCATGACTAAACATTTTCTCAAATACAAGTCATGAATCCTATTTTCACAAACCTATGTATCTCACAGGCATTTTTATGCTGACGTACCTATTTTCACATGTGTTTTCAGGAGCTTTTCCGTAGGATGTTGATCACGATACTAGGGCGGACCTGTGCCTTAGAGACTAAAAACGAAGATAGACTTGTTTAATTATGTTATAAACTCTTTTGTTTACTGTTCAAGACAATGTAACACCCTTGTTTAATAAATAAATAAAACTTTGTATGCCATGGTTATGAAACAATTAATTCTGTTACAACACTCCCCGACGTTTCCGCCACGTTTTGTATGTTACACGTGGTCGGGGTGTGACAGAAGAGTTGGTATCAGAGCCAATGGTTATAGGGAATTAGGTTATTAGTAATGCTTTGACCTAGATTATAACTTTCTAGGACCCTAACACAGGTTATCTTGTGTTTAGATCTTAAAACATATACATCACCTATCCTTAGGTGATTAACAAAACAAGAACCAAAATTTTCCGAAACGATTTTTGAAAAAAAAACAATCATCTGTTTTTTGAATAATTTATTACAAGGTTTTGAACCCTCTATTGTAAGGTTTTGAACCCTCTGTTATATGGTTTTGAACCCTTTTCAGTTTGATTTTTGGCCTTGTGCCTTCAAATTTTCAAAATCTCGTCAATGTTTTGGGTTTTAAATAATGTGAACATGTGCAAACTGGAAGGGTGAATGCCTGTATTCTGAGTTTTCTGTCTAGGCAAGCACTTCGTATACATCTCAACCAGACGCGAGACCAGTTGTGCTTACCTGGGAATTCTTGGGATGAGTGTTCACTTATAGGCGAGTATGTCTTCATTATACATTATTTTTGATCCATTTACTTTGATTAGTCACTGTGTGTCGTTTGTTTGCTTTGTGATACGGACGAATGACCACCATCTTTGCTTTTGTTGATTTTGTTTCATCTCATTCTTTTCATCCAATCATCTCACTCGTTTCCTTTCATGTTTTCCTCTTTTAGAATGCCTCCTCGACGCGACAATCTGATAGCAACTGCCGAACTGGCAGAAATTATTGCGCAGCAGATGGCTGCTCAATTTCCAAATCTCTTTCCTCAATGGAACCAAGCCAACAACAACAACAATGTTCCATGCAAATACAAGGATTTTAATCAGGCTAAACCACTTAAGTTTAGTGGTTCTGAGGGAGCGACTGGGCTTCTTCAATGGTTCGAGAGCAGTGAGAATACTTTCCGCCACGTGCAGTGTCCGGATAATCGCAAAGTCGAGTTTGCTTCGAGCGTATTTCAGAAGAGGGCTTTGACATGGTGGAACGGGGTTATGAGAGACAGAGGTGCAGAAGTTGCTCTCGCACAGACTTGGGCTGAACTTAGAGCCCTTATGATGAGGGAATTCTGTCCTCGTCATGAGCAGCGAGCGTTGGAGAAGGAATTTGATGAGTTGAAGCAAGATAGTGGTGAGCACAGGGCATATACTGATCGGTTTGAAGAGTTGAGTTTGCTTTGCCTGACTATGGTTACCCCACTCGACAAGGCTATCGAGAGATACATCGACGGCCTACCTGACTCGGTACAAGACATCCTTACTGGTAGTAACCCTACCACACTCCGTCAGGCAATCGAGTTATCAGCGATACTGACTGAGTCGCAGATCCGGAAGAACAAGTTACACAGGAAGGGTGACAAGGGCAAGAAACAGTCGGCTGATAAGGGGGATAGCAAGAAAGGTCAAAACAGGAATGGAAAGGACTCTGGTCCTTCGAAGAGGTCAAGGAAGCGTAAGGCTTCCCAAAACTATGCTGTCACTGCTCAAGCTAATCAAGCAGCTCCCAATCAACCCGCACAACCTCCAGCGAAGAAACCCTATTCAGGGAATGCACCGTTGTGCAATAGATGCAATAGTCACCATCAGCCGCAACATCAGTGCCGTTTCTGTACTAGCTGTGGGAAGTCAGGTCATCTTGCCGATGTTTGTTGGTTTGCTCAGAATCGCGCAGTTCAGAACCTGGCTCAACAAGTTGCTCAACCTCCTGCTCCGCAACAGGGTCAAGCTGCACGACCATATTACCCACCGGGTGCCTGTTATAATTGTGGGGATCTTACCCACTACAGAAACCGGTGCCCAAGGCTAGCCAACCAGAACCAGAACCAGAATCAGGCTCCGGCTCGAGGCCGAGCCTTTAACATGAATGCCCAAGAGGCGCAGGCGGATGATAATGTGGTGAACGGTACGTTCTTTATTAATAATCAGCCTGCATCTGTTCTTTTCGATTCTGGTGCCGATAAGAGTTTCGTGTCATTGTCTTTTAAGCCTATGCTTCACGTGTCTAGAACAAAACTAGGAAAACCTTTGACAGTAGAAGTTGCTAGTGGTGAACCCATTGTTCTTAATTCTGTTCTACGCAACTGCCAGTTGAACCTTAATGATCATCTTTTTTCTATCGATCTTACGCCTATGCAACTTGGAAGCTTCGACGTCATTGTGGGTATGGATTGGTTATCCAAGCATCACGCAGAGATAGTTAGTTCTGAGAAGATTGTTCGTGTTCCGCTTTCGACAGGCGAGATCCTACAGGTTCAAGGTGAGAAACCTACCGGTGGTCTCAAGCTCATGTCTTGTTTTAATGCTCGGAAATATCTGCGGAAGAACTATGTGGCTTTCTTAGCACATGTTACAGAAGATAAAGGCAAGGGTAAGTCTATTTCAGATATTCCTGTCGTTCGGGATTATTCTGAAGTTTTCCCTGGTCTACCTCCAGCACGCCAAGTCGAGTTCCGCATTGATCTCGTACCAGGTGCAAATCCCATTGCCAAAGCTCCATATCGTCTTGCACCGTCTGAGATGCAAGAGTTATCTAAGCAGCTTCAGGAGCTCTCCGACAAAGGTTTTATCCGTCCCAGCTTTTCACCTTGGGGTGCTCCCGTTCTTTTTGTCAAGAAGAAGGATGGATCCTTTAGGATGTGTATCGATTATCGTGAGCTTAACAAGCTTACCATCAAGAATCGATATCCCTTACCGCGCATAGACGACCTCTTTGATCAGCTACAGGGCGCTTCCTATTTCTCGAAGATTGATCTACGTTCTGGGTATCATCAACTTCGGGTGCAAGAAGAAGATATTCCCAAGACAGCGTTCCGTACTCGTTATGGGCATTATGAGTTCACAGTCATGCCATTCGGTTTGACTAATGCTCCTGCTGTTTTCATGGACTTAATGAATAGGGTCTGCAAACCTTATTTGGATCAGTTCGTTATTGTTTTTATTGATGACATCTTGATTTACTCTAAGACGCGAGCTGATCACGAGCAGCATCTTCGTCTTACTCTGGAACTCCTGAAGAAAGAGCAACTTTTCGCCAAATTCTCCAAGTGCGAATTTTGGCTTAAAGAAGTTCAGTTTTTGGGACATATTATCAACGAACGAGGTATTCAGGTAGATCCCTCCAAGATCAGTGCGATTAAGGATTGGGATACACCTACTACTCCTACTGAAGTTCGTTCTTTTCTTGGTCTAGCGGGTTATTATCGCCGCTTCATTGAAAACTTCTCAAAGATTGCAGTTCCTCTAACTGCTCTAACTCAGAAGAACAAACCCTTTGATTGGGGATTCAAACAAGAGGAAGCTTTTCGACGCTTGAAGCAGAAGCTTTGCGATGCGCCTGTTCTATCATTGCCTGAGGGTGATGATGATTTTGTCGTGTATTGTGATGCATCAAAATTAGGCTTTGGTTGTGTTCTGATGCAAAGGAACAAAGTCATAGCATATGCATCGAGGCAATTGAAGATACATGAGAAGAACTACACCACTCAGGATCTTGAGTTGGGTGCAGTTGTCTTTGCTCTCAAGATCTGGAGACACTATTTGTACGGTACAAAATGTGTGGTTTTCACGGACCACAAAAGTCTTCAGCATATCTTCAATCAGAAAGAACTCAACATGAGACAACGACGTTGGGTTGAGCTACTAAACGACTATGACTGCGAAATTCGCTACCATCCTGGTAAGGCGAATGTCGTAGCTGATGCATTGAGTCGTAAGGAACGTACTAAGCTTCATTGTGTACGTGTTCAGTCTGTTATTCAAGCTCGATCCGATATCCAAGCACGCATTTCTCTGGCTCAACAATCTTGTGTTTCACAAGGATTGATGGATAAGGAATTTCCCTATCACATAACACCTGCTCTGGAACTGAAGGACAATGGATCGTATTACTTCATGGACCGTTTGTGGGTCCCAAGCCAGGATGATCTTCGTACCTTGCTTATGGATGAAGCCCATAAGTCTCGTTATTCTATTCATCCGGGCTCAGATAAAATGTATAAGGACCTTCGTACTCACTATTGGTGGCCTGGTATGAAGAAAGACATTGCCTTATACGTATCAAAATGCCTTACTTGTCTTAATGTTAAGGCTGAACATCAACGTCCTTCGGGTTTATTGGTGCAACCAGAGATTCCAGTTTGGAAATGGGAAAACATTACTATGGATCTCATTACTAAACTTCCGCGCACAAAGAAAGGTCATGATGCCATCTGGGTAGTCGTTGATCGTCTTACTAAGTCAGCGCATTTCTTGCCAATCCGTGAGGATTTTCCTGCTGACAGACTTGCTCAAATCTATGTGGATGAAATTGTAGCTCGACATGGTGTTCCTTTGAACATCATTTCTGACAGAGATGCTCGTTTCACTTCTCATTTTTGGAGAACCATGCAATCTGCTATGGGGACCCAACTTAATCTGAGCATAGCTTATCATCCGCAAACGGATGGTCAATCTGAGAGAACAATCCAGACTCTGGAGGATATGCTTAGAGCTTGTGTGATTGATTTTGGTGGTAGCTGGGATTCACATCTTAAATTGATTGAATTCTCCTACAACAACAGTTATCACACCAGTATCAAAATGGCTCCTTTCGAGGCTCTCTATGGTCGAAAATATCATTCACCAGTCTGCTGGAATGAGATCGGCGAGGCTCAACTTACTGGACCTGCCCTCATTTTAGAGACAACTGACAAGGTCAAGAAAGTTCACGATAACCTTCAGACAGCTATGAGCCGTCAGAAGAGTTACGCGGATCCAAAACGCAAACCCTTGGAATTTCAAGTCGGTGATCGAGTATTACTTAAGGTCTCACCTTGGAAAGGTGTGATCAGATTTGGAAAGAAAGGAAAACTTGCACCTAGATACGTTGGACCATTCAAGATCATCGAAAGAATCGGTAAGGTAGCTTACAGACTAGAGTTACCTCCTGAACTTGGAAATGTTCATCCAACTTTTCACGTGTCCAATCTCAAGAGGTGTTTAGCTGATGAGAACCTCCACATACCGCTTGACGAAATTCGTGTTGGCAAAACACTGAAATTTGTTGAGAAGCCTGTGGAAATCATGGAACGTGAAGTCAAGTGGCTTAAACGCAAGCGCATTCCTTTGGTCAAAGTTCGCTGGGAAGCTAAACGTGGACCCGAGTTTACTTGGGAACACGAAGATCAAATGAAGGCGAAATATCCACATCTTTTTCCTCGAGTTTCCTCTAAATAAATTTCGGGACGAAATTTCCACAAGTAGGGGAGACTGTAACAACTGTGCTTGTAATCACTATGAACAGTTCTTTTATCAATAAAACAATGTTATTTGATCCCAATGTTTGTTTTGTTATCTTTTACATTTTTCATGTTTTGACTTTTGATCAATTTCAAACTCTACATCGCTTTCTGGAGAGTTATACGCAAACTGGTGCGTAAACGTACTCAGTTTAATGCGACAAATACTCCGGAACACCAACATATACTCAACATACCTTAAATAACCTTTAAATAACTTAGAAATAAGTTTTGAAGGCTTTGGTATGTCAAAAACAAGTTAATTCGCTTACAGGGACTAAACTTGACAAACTGCGAAAGTATGCCAATTTGAACTGTAGCGAACATTCCATAACATGACCATAAGTTAAACACACCTTAAATATCCTTTACATAGCTTAGAAATAGGCTTTAAGGGGTTCGGTGTGCTAAAATAAACTTTTGGGACATTCAGGGACTAAAAGTGTCAAAAAGTGCACAAGTTTGCATTTTCGCGCATAACTTACGTTCTGAATACTTCCGGACATCCAAAAATTTATGTAAGCACTAAAATATTTTATTTTAGTGTTTGGCATAAGAAAAATCCATTCGTTGCGTCATTTGGATCGTTTTTCGCGCTTGTGCGCATTCCGTCGTAATTAACCGAACATCGCGACCGTACGGCCAAACGAACCGACATCCGAGATATTTTTGAACACATTTTAAGTTCCCTATACTTTAACTTCATTTTAGAGCTTTGAAATGGGGTTAACGGGCCTTAAACGTGTCGAAAATGGGCTGAATGCATGACAGGGACCAAAAGTGTAAATCTGCCAAACTAAGGCCTAGCGCACCTCTACACTCTCAATGTAACGGTGCGCTAGCCTTGTCCAGACCAGATGCAGAGTATTTAAATAGCCTGTTTGCACATGTTTAATTCACAACCACATATCCACACATGTCTAGTCAACTGATAAGGACCATCTTTTAGCTACCATGAGTTTCCAACAAGTGTACGCACAAGATTAAGGCACGCTTTCCATGAAACGATCTTAACAGTGGACCTTTTACTATAAATACCCCACCCCCCATGCTTCAAAATCACAAGAACTTTGATTTGAGAAACTCTAAGTTGAAACTATTGTTTCATACCTGAGATTTTTTAATCGAAGTTAGCATTCGGGGACCCTTCGTAAGTATTCTTTCGTTCTTTTCCTTATTTTATTGCTTTAGAGTCAGAAAGTCAAACTTTGTTTGACTTTCAGCGTTGACCAGCTTATGGTCAATGCGAAGTTCGTTTGAACTTCGCAACGTGATTGTAATCACGATGGTTATAGTCCCTTGGGACTATGCCTACTGATTACCACGTTGTCTAGGGTCGTAGGGTAAGCGATCTGATCAATCGCTTATACCTTCGAACCCGACCCAGTTTGGTCGATCATTAGGATCCGACCAAATACATTAGGTGACCATAGTGTAGGGAATAACCTTCCGAGGTTATACCCTATGGTCACATCGTTTAAGTAGTTGTATGATAGGTAGTTTATATGCCTTAGGTAAATTACCAGAATACCCTTTTCATGTATAAATTGGTAATTTAGCATATGTAACCTAAACTTTTGTCACATAACTGATTATGTAACATGTTTAGGCATATAACACTTGTCATAGGACTAGTTAGGCGGTCCGAACGCGTTTCACGCGCACGATGCGTTAAAGTAGCATAAGCTTCCTAAACGGGTCATAATGGGTCGTAAACAATTATGTTAAGTTTCATTTAGTATGTAGGCTTTGTTAAACCAAATGACACGAGTTCCTATACTCGTTTGGTTTACGAAACCTCATTCTATCCGATCTTCCGATTTAGGTCCGGTTTATTAACATAGTTACCTATATTAGGTGCCGTTTGATTCCGAGATCTATAGCATTACTTGGTGGTTATCTTAATACATCTGAGCAATCTCAAGTGAGTACATAGACCCCTCTTTTACTGTTTTCCAAACTGTTTTGGGGTGGAACACATGTGCCTACTTGTTACTTTCATGCTTTCCTGTTTTCACATCATATACCTGCTATGTTCGTTAGTACATTATAGTACATGATTTCATTACATTTTATGCTAGGTGTGCCCATTGTGTGCATTACTTAGTACATTGTTTTACATTACATTTCATGCTAGGTGTGCCCATTGTGTGCATTACTTGGTACATTGTTTTACATTACATTTCATGCTAGGTGTGCCCATTGTGTGCATTACTTAGTACATCGTTTTACATTACATTTCATGCTAGGTGTGCCCATTGTGTGCATTACTTAGTACATCGTTTTACATTACATTTAATGCTAGGTGTGCCCATTATGTGCATTACTTAGTACATCGTTTTACATTACATTTCATGCTAGGTGTGCCCATTGTGTGCATTACTTAGTACATCGTTTTACATTACATTTCATGCTAGGTGTGCCCATTGTGTGCATTACTTAGTACATCATTTTACATTACATTTTCACGCTATGTATGTTCATTTGATTACATACTTAGTGCATCACATGCTTACATATTGGTATGACATTTGGTTTGTTTAACATGGAACAATACATTCATTAACATTGATCATGCCATTCGTTAGTAGGTAGTGGTACCATAGGAATTGACAACTCCCGTTCCGGACATCCCAGGGAAAGGGGATGAAAGGAATGACCGAATTCGATATACATAATTTAGATAAACCTTTAATTTGTTTAAGGGTTTATCGCCACAGTCTCAAGGCTTGGATGTATGCATTTTAACAATACCGCATAAATGTTTGTATCAGTATAGCATTCATTTGTTACACAAAACATAACTTTGATTTAAACTATGTTTTACTTCAATACCTTGTTTTTGTGCATTTTACATATGGTTTAGTTGATACATTTCACTTACCATACATGACAATTCTGGTTATACATTACATGATCTACATTGAACATAAACATTTTGACATTGATATACATATTTGGTGGTTTACATTGGACATAGACATTTAGATATGGTTTACACAATAACACTTGACAATTGGTTTGTACATGAACAAGTTACATTGGTGGTTGTTTGGGTAAGTAATTTGAGTAACGAGGCGTGTGTAATATGATACAATCATGGTGGATACGCCGCTGGTACTTCCTATATATAAGTGCTTGTGTGATATTACATGACGTAGCGTTACTTAAATCACTTCAATGTTTGACATATTACGTGTTACATAAACAACTTATTTCTTACAAGACATTGTCTTACAAAACAGTTTACCTTATACAACTCATTTTACATGGTTATTCATTTAACCTTACATTTATTTATACATATCAACTGATCTTATCGTTTTTCAAATGATTTACAAGACAAAGCAAATTACAAGGTTCATGACTAAACATTTTCTCAAATACAAGTCATGAATCCTATTTTCATAAACCTATGTATCTCACAGGCATTTTTATGCTGACGTACCTATTTTCACATGTGTTTTCAGGAGCTTTTCCGTAGGATGTTGATCACGATACTAGGGCGGACCTGTGCCTTAGAGACTAAAAACGAAGATAGACTTGTTTAATTATGTTATAAACTCTTTTGTTTACTGTTCAAGACAATGTAACACCCTTGTTTAATAAATAAATAAAACTTTGTATGCCATGGTTATGAAACAATTAATTCTGTTACAACACTCCCCGACGTTTCCGCCACGTTTTGTATGTTACACGTGGTCGGGGTGTGACAGCTGAAGTCACATGGCTTTGGATCTCTGGCACCAAGCCCTTGAGAAAGAGTTCAATTCGCTTAAATGGAGGGTCCACCATGGTAGGACACAGTAAGGCCAGCTCATTTGATCTCTTAGTGTACGCCTCAATTTCTGACCCCGTCATCTTGAGGTTGAAGAACTCGACTTCCAGCTTATGAATGTCATCACGACTGCAGTATTCTTCCTTGATCATTTCCTTAAAAGTTTCCCATGGGGTGGCGTTGGCAGCAACCAACCCCAGCATTTGGACTTGAGCATTCCACCACGTGAGGGCTAAACCCTCGAGAGTACCGGTAGCATACTTCACCCTGCGCGCCTCAGGGCATTCACACATTTCGAAGACAGATTCCAGCTTCTCAAACCAGTGGAGGAGACCTACTGCTCCCTCAGTGCCGCTAAAAGTAGTTGGTCGGCAGTCCACGAAAGTCTTAAAAGTGCACACGGGTGGCTGAGCATGTTGACCTATTGTGGGAGAAAGAAAAGACAAAGTTTAACACAAAGGTTGGTTCACGAGTGTAGGATTCTAAAGATCCTAGAGTGAGTTCGGACTGCAGGATATACCTCCTGCGTGTGCAGCTGCAAGTGCTGCGGCCACTCGTTCGTTGATCAGAGCCGTCAACTGGGCTTGTGTCAGGTTAACGCGTCCAGACATGATCTTCATATTAAGAAGAACGTGAGTGAGAGGGGTTCGCGAAAATACGATGACAGAAGTGAGTAAGTACACACGTGTTCAAGCAACAGTAGTTATTCTAACCAAGCATACCATGAGCAATGTACTATGTGACTAACAAGTAGGCAATACATACACAGATCATATCACCTAGAATGTCGAGCCTTGCACGTGGAGTGAAGCGTCGTTGTGGATCGTAGAGCACTGTACAGGTTATAGTCTGATTTTAATAAGACCTTTTCCTTTATTAAAACCAAGTTCTCTATAACCAATGGCTCTGATACCAATCTGTCACACCCCCAAAATCCACCAGCGGAGTACTACCGCTTGGAGGAGTGACTGACCAGGATCCAGCCACCAATCATATTGAACAAGCATGTAAATAGTTATAAAAATCCAACCAATACAATTGGTGTTCAAACAAAACATAGTTTAAGTTGCAAGCGGAAGCATAAGTCTTAAAACCAAAACATAAGTTTAATTGTTCCAAGGTTTAACATGGCACACAGCCGTCCATGTCCCACAACGACTCTCTTCCATGCAAGCTCCAGTTAAGAACCTATTGTCCTGCAAAGCATGTAGTAACGAGTCAACAACAAGTTGAGTGAGTTCACGGTTGGGTGTTCGTTTTAAGTTGTTTCAAAAACAGTTTCCTTTATCTGGCATCCTGCCGTGGGGGTTACCCCATAGTTAAAAACGTGACTTGTTTATTCCCGGTTACTCTGGCAGTCCAGCCGTGGGGGCTACCCCGTGTTAGTTATCTGGCATTTCGGCCGTGGGGGCTACCCCAGGTATATACTAGACTCGTTACCATATCGACTGCTGACTGTAGTCATGTTTATGTGCCCTGAAACTGTCAATGTCTATCATCATTGACGTGCCCCAGATCCATAAGTTCACGCCCGTCCTCTGCGGCACGGTGTGAGGTTTGTCAGACCTAAATAGCGCTATCTAACTAATGACCCGCTCGCCATTGGCCCGGCGATTAAGTCAATATAAAAAGGAGGGACTTCGTGATAGAGTTTTGGTCTAGTACGAATTATCTGTCCGTGAGGACGAGGAATTACATTCCTGAACCATTGCTGTCCTACCCAAGGAGGACGAGGAACCCATGTTCCTTAACCCCATTCCCAACCCAGGGAATCCCATGCTTTGTAGAGGGTGTGAACTCACCTTGGTTTGCTCGGCAGACACACAGAAAGTCAATCAAGCAATATTGTGGTCACTCACGTCCTATCATAGTTGTATCATACAAATCAGGTTCGTATTCAAGCAGTACACGTATGTTTCTAGCACATTGCATTCAAGTATCATTCATGGCAGTCCATCAACATTCACGTTCAATCAGTAACGTATAAGGTCTATGCATTAGGCCCAAAAGTCCGGCCCAATCACCCAAGCCCGTAATCATGCAAGTCCAATTCAGCGTGCATATGAAGATGGTCTTGAGTCGAGACTGTGCGGTCTCGAGTTGTAGCTTACAAGTTTCGAGTCGCAACTGATGAGGCCTCGGGTTATGCATGTGTTGGTCTCGAGTCGCAACCGGACTCGCAAGTAGGGTCTCGAGTCACGATGTTTGGGTGTTGATCAAGTGGGGTCTCGAGTCGAGACTATCGGTTCTCGACTCACAACTAGTGTCGAAACCAGGGATCTCGAGTTGACATTTGGTGGCCTCGAGTCGAGACAGAAGGTCTCGGCTGGGGACATTTGCTGAATTCGACATTGTACTTGGCCAATGAGATTTCATGGTCATGATATTATGTACTACCCAGTAATATTGCACTAACATGTTCCCTTGTCTATTACTTACCAAAAATGGATCAAACATGGCAATTTCAAATGTTCATAACATATTCATATCATCTTCAAGTTGTTCTTCATATATTCAAGTCATGTTCATGTTGATTATTCAAACTTGTTCATCATATTTCCGGGTTTTTAGCATTAATCCAAACATAATCATGAACAACAAATCAACACACTTGAACATACTCATCTAAAGGTTTCAAATCATCACATAACATCTCAAAATTAACTCTACACTAATCCGATTAACATGGTACTACACATATGCAAGCCGGTTTTCATGAACATCAATAATCAATGGTTTGAATCATATTTAGACACAAGATATCATGAGCTCATTATGTAACATATCCGAAATCAAAACATGTTATCCGATTATCAACATCATACAACTCCGATTCACAAAACATCATCAAGCATACAACTATATTAGTTCAATCATGTCATTCATACTATCATTTAACAACAAACATCATAAGGACACTAACCGGTTGATGGGTTTCGAAGGTGAGTATGAAGCTTCCAAACGGGTGTGTGTGTGAGTCGATCCGAGAGCTCCTAGTGTCACCGGTTTGATCCGAGAGAAGGATGGGAGGAGAGGTGATGTTGAGACTTAGGGTTTAATGGTTTCTAGAGAGAGAGTAGGGGAGTATGTGTGTTGTCCAAAGATGATAGTGTTGGTTAGCAACAAGGATATATACTAACTTCAAGTGGTGCACCCTAATGGGTTTTTGAATAGGCTAAAGGGGTGTGTGGCCCAATCCGGCCCAACTGTTACTGTTCACTCGAGACCGCATGGTCTCGAGTCGGGTCCTTGTTGTCTCGGTTCATATACATACACGCATACATACAATTACAACACATAAACATAACACGTAATCACATAGGATGTTCACATATATCATTACACCAATACGTCAACTAGTCACATAATGTTTCAAGTAGGTTACACTAAGATACACGAAAGGTTCTAAATTTCGAGTTGTCACAGATTGGGCTGGTGGGTTCTGAGGGTTCTGAGCAGTAACTGCAAAGTTCTGAGCACCCTTTCGCTTTCTCGACTTCTTCGACGACTCACCTTTCTTACCCTTACCCTTTTCCTTGACAGATTCGATCGACTTCTTCTTATCACCCTTGCAGGTAAGTTTACCCATCCTGACTTGAGACTCAGTCAGGGTAGCAGATAACTCGATCACTTGACGAACAGTAGTAGGATTAACGCCAGTCACAATATCCTGTATGGAATCAGGTAAACAATTGATATACCTTTCTATCGCTTTATCCAACGGGGTAACCATAGTAGGACACAAAAGACTGAGTTCCTCAAATCGATCCGTATACGCACGGTGTTCTCCCCCATCTTGTTTCAGATCATCAAACTCTCGTTCCAAAGCTAGAATTTCGTGACGGAGATAAAACTCTTTCATCATGAGAGCCTGAAGCTCTTCCCATGTTTGTGCCAATGCCACTTCGGCACCCCTGTCGCGCATCACTTCATTCCACCAAGTAAGAGCAAGCTTCTCAAACACACTTGATGCAAATTCAACCTTACGTCCATTCGGACATTGCACATGTCTGAATGTGTTCTCGATACTTTCAAACCATTGAAGGAGTGCAGTTGCTCCTTGCGACCCAGAAAACTTTAGCGGCTTAGCAGAGTTGAAAATCTTGAAATTACATTGTGCATTGTTATTGTTGTACAGCTCGTGGATTTGGGTCACAACGCCTGGAAGCACAGCAGCCATTTGCTGAGAGACAAGGGCTGCCACTTCTTCAGCAGTAAAAGTTTGTGCATCACGTCGAGGAGGCATTGTCTAACAAGGAAATTTGAGAAACGAGTGAGGTTGACAATTAGGAAAAACAAAGAGGTATTGAAAATATCGACAAAACATAAGGAAGGCGATCATTTGTTCGTTACCTCGATCAAACAAATGACACGCAGTGACTAATCAAACTGATGAATCAAAATAATGTATCGCAGAGACATGCTCGCCTATAAGTGAACACTCACCCCAAGAGTTTCCAGGTAAGAGTGACTGGTCCGATTATGTGGATTTGTACGAACACTCTAGCCTTAGACAGAAAACTCAGGGTACAGGCATTCACTCTTCCAGTTTGCACGTGTTCACATTATTTAGACCCAACTTTGACGAGATTTTGAAAACCCAGAAGGCACTAAGCCAAAAATGAGTCAAACTGGAAGGGTTCAAAACCTTACAACAGAGGGTTCAAAACCTAGTAATCAATCATCCTAGAAAAGATGATTAATTTTCGAAGCAGATTCGGATTTTGTTTTTAAAAATCTAAACGTGCGTTGGGGTCCTAGAAAGTTATAGTCTAGGTCAAAACATTACGAATAACCTAATTCCCTATAACCATTGGCTCTGATACCAACCTCTTCTGTCACACCCCGACCACGTAAAACAACAAACCGTGGCGGAAACGTCGGGGAGTGTTGTAACAGAATTATTGTTTCAAACCATGGATACAAAGAGTTTCGTTTTATTAAATATTAAACATTGTCTTAAAGTTAAACAAGCAAGTCAAACATAGTCTATCATCATTTATTAAATCACTAAGGCCTCGTCCGGTCCTAAGTGAGCATGCATCCTATTCGCAATCAACATTAAGCAACACCACTTGAAACATATGTAAAAACAAAGTCAGCAAGGAAATGCTGGCGAGCACATAGTTTTTGTGTGAGTGTCAGATCCATGGCTCGTTGAAATATCTCATACAACTTCGTAAATCAATATTTGAAACCTTGTTTTGTAAAATGTTTGTATTGTAAAATGAATAACCAAGTCAAAACAGATTGGTTATAATTTATAAACCTCGATGCCATGAATCTTAACCCAAAACATTTGTTTATGTAAACCAAATCATAAATCGTTCTCGTAATAAAACTCGTATGGTTTATATAGTTTCGTAAACATCGTTGTGTGACATCGTTTAACTCGTTCTCGTTATAGACCATCGTGCATTTGTTTAAATCGTTCATAGTCGTTCAAAATCGTTCTCGTACAAATCATTCTCGTTTTAATTGTGAAAACTGCTTTTGGTCGTCTCGCTAATAACATTCAAACCTTTGTGACTCGTTCATCGTTCAACTCTTTCTTGCATTAACAAACCTCCAAAGGGTAAGTTAACAATCATCAGATTCAGTTGTTATCCACCTAACCCACACATAACCATGGGTGCGGTCGGATAACGGGATTTGTCGGATCCTATGGTACCATAACCTAATACTGGTCGGCTTGATCAATGCTAATGAATGTCATTTGTTACGTAACTACCACCAACAAGTTCGTTCACATTATCAAAATCGTTATTAGTTTTGTATAAACCATCTCAATCGTTTTGAAACCATCGTTAGAATATTGAAATCGTTTTGATACATATGAATCACCCCAAAACAATCGAAAACAGTAAAAAGAGGGGATCTATGTACTCACCTTTGGGTGCGTTTTTATACGTTAACACAATCCCTCAAATTATTTATTCGTCCTAAATTAAATAAGAATGATTTAACAATCGAAAACCCACAAAATACATAAGTTTCTCCGATACTTAGAATTTTCACATAACTTTGAGATTTCTCGAAAAGTTATTATTTTTGATTATTTTGGTGTATTTGTATATATCGTAATTGTAGGATCGTGTACGTGACCCAAACGAGTCGTTCAGAGGAGCTTTTATCTGTTTCAGATGCGGAAACTAAGAAACAGACTTCGAAACAGCAAGCAATTCACTTTAAACACCTTGTAAATTGATATAACAGCTAGTACAATCAGAAAACACACCGGCAACACCTCGGTATTAAATTCAAGAACTGTTACAACTGATCTGCTTGAACCTGCTATATATAGAACTTGGGGTTTCGCTTGAAATGACAAGTAACATTTCAAGCGAAATCAAATGGATATGATTTCGCTTGAAACTGTCACAATACATTTCAAGCGGAATCACCTCTGTCAAGCGAAATCTCACTAATTTACACATAAACCTCCTATATTCTCGAACAACGTGCCCTGATCTAACATATCTAGAGACAAGACTCGATATAAGACGAAGTCGACAGAAGCATGCACCAACAGACTCCCCCTCGAATGTTGACGAGTCTTCAATGTCGAGTCTTCAACGTCTTCAGTCTTTATCAGTCTTCGGGCTCTTCTCTTTCTATCAGCACCAACATGCTCCCTTCGAACTAATCCTTTTCTCTGATGTCTTCAGACTCCCCCTGTCGATATACTGGGATCTTAGTCTGGCTTGTTTAAATCACATATTCTTCAGATATCGGAACCTAGCTCTCTGCTCTTTTCACAGGTTCAAGATCGTAACCTGGCTCAAATCTTGCTCAGGATCGAAATCTGGCTAACCTACACATTCTTAATCCAGAAATAAATTTCACAAATTTAACAATTAACAACTTTATCTACAAACTCCCTCTTCAAATTAATTCAGAATGATATATCAAAGATAGAAACTTCAAATGACCAATTGTAACGAAAAATATTCAAAAAATTTCTCATTTAAACACACACTCCCAAACCACATGTTCATCATGTCTAGCACCTGGAATTTTGAAAATCAGCTCTCCAACATCAGCTGTCGAAAATCTTTTTGAATTTTTCAAAATTTATGCTAAAACACACCGAAATTTTTTTTTATATATAAACGAAATGAAATGCAGCAAAGAAATATTTACATACAATATTTTTGTGAGATTATGTAAGAGGATCATATCAGTTTTTGAGACAAATCACCAACACCGTTAAGCTTTAAACATTTTAAGTTCTAAACGATTCACTTAGATTGTCAGTATATTGATCCACTTAAATTTTCACACAAAGTTCAACTGCTTCGAGATACGAGATTAATGTCTTAGATACTAAACTTAATCGCATGTTCCACCTCAGAATATACTCCCATATCCAGATCCCAATATTCAGTCTTACAGGTGAGTATACCACAGATGATATCTGTATGGGGTTAATTGCGAAACCGTGATAGCTCAGGTCAGAACTTCCGTTTAGCAGAGAGATGACGGCTTGACTTTTGGTGTGTCCCCTTTAGAGGATCTTTTGTTACAACAGCAATGATTATCAATTTTATAGTTTTATCATTTTTGCTAAGGGCGGCGCTATATTTCAAGCAATTATAAAGTATTCTCCGGGGACTAGGCCATTGCTTCCGCATTATCAGAAGTCCCGGGATAATACCCCAGATATCACTGAGCATAAAGACCTAGTATCTCAGAAAGAGGGACCTTTCAAACAAGATTTCGGGGGTTACCCATATATCCGAGAGATGTTTCCCCACGATATAAGCAAGTTTGAATTTAGGTTTATATCTCGTCACAATCTACTAAATGTGCAAAAACCTACTGGCACATCATCAGTGAGACCATTTATCACATTTTAACTTTCCAATTCTTTAGCATGTTGTGATCGTCCACTGATGTACTATCATTTCCTCTTCTTTGACACAAAAACTCATTTTTGAATTTTATCATGTTTTTGGCTTTTTCAAATTTTCAAATGTTTTTGGATTTTCTGAAATTTCTTACTCCCCCTAAAATGCAAACACATTTCAGGAAATTTGAAAACAAACTATACAAGTAAATTGACAACCGATATCAAATCGCTTCAATTCGCCATCCACTTGGCATAAACAATCAGAACTCCCCCTTTCAACAAACTATTTTCTCATTATGATTTCAAAACACTTAAGTTTGTTTTAACCAAAATGATTTTTCCGGAAAATAAGTTTTGTTGATTGATTTTACCATTTGTAGGTTAGGGGTTTGATTCATCACATTGTTTCTCAACCACTTGTAGGAAAATGCAAGTACAACTTAATGTCCTTGATTTACCACTTGTCAGTGAAAACCTTCTCAATCACTAGCAGGTTCACTTGCCAATCAAAATCACTTGTAAATCAAAATATAACAATATAATGATATCACCTGTAAATTTACCAACCAAATCTTTCAAGAATGATGCCGATTCCTGCTCTACGCTTACCAACCTGGGAGCTCCGGCAAGTCACAACCTGTAAAATTCAAACATTTTAAGATTCTTTTTCACAATCAGATTTTAAGAACGATGCCGATTCCTGATCCGCGATTACAAACTTGGGATCTCCGGCAAGTCAGATTTTTCAAGGAAACAAAATTTCCACCCAAGTCTTACCAACCTTGGGTGTATTCAATTCTTGTTCAGTAGGGTTATAAGTTGCTTTCTTTGTCGCATAAAAATCTTTAACCCCTTTTACTTTCCCATCAATCATCTTCCTAAAAATTTTCTTCACATTTCCATTAAAAGCTTTCTCAACATCGAATTCATTCTTCTCAGAATAAAATTGATTTGAGATTTCCACTTTACCAATCTTTTGTTTAACATTTTCATCCTTCAGTGATGGAATTTTTACATCATCCACTGAAGACATTGATTTTCCTTCTTGTACTTCAACATGTGGCTCCTCCGATTTTGTGAAATCAGGTTCATCGCCGATTTTCTCATCAACCTTTTTAACAACCCACATTTGGTTGTCTTTTGCTCTCTTTTTTGTAAAACTTTTTCTTTGAACACTCACAAACTTCATATATCGAATTTTCAAAAATTTTAAATTTTTCAGTTGGTGATTCATCATTCTCAACAACTTTTTCTTTAAGTTTTTCGGAAACTCCCTGTTTTTTCTTTGATTCTTTCGGACAATTCCATGCAATGTGACCAGCTTCATTACATTTAAAACAGGTTCGAGTATACTTTTTGTGAAAAACTCCAGTTCCAGTTCTTTTCTTCTCAGCAAGAAACTCCTGGTTTGATTGTCTCCAGAATGGTTTCTTCTGTTCTTCCTCAGCACTTCCTCCTGAAACAAATTCTATTTTTGTTTTAGAATTTTTCTCATTTTTATAATTTTCTGGTGGAATAAAACCTAATCCTTTCTTTTTGAAATTACCATTATGGTTTGGTTTCTTTTGAAAACCATAACCAGAATTGTAACCCTTTTTCTTGTTTAGTCACTGTTGAACTCTTGAAGTGTATTTTTTAGGTTTTTCAGTAAGATTTAAATCTTTTATTTCAGAAATATTAATTTCTGTCATTTTGAAAACCTTTTTGATCATTTCAAATCGAACACTTCTTATTGGAAATTCTTTGTCAGAATATAATTTGTCAGAATCATTAAAAGTGTATGTTACTTCAAATGTTTCATCATCCAAACTTGATTTTGATAACAAAAACTCTTTACTGTAAACCCATTTAACCGACGATTTTGGACTGTTGACTGACGAACTTGAACCTCCAGACTCAGACTCCTCATCATTATCCAACACCTGATCGACCACCTTTTTTGTGACAAATGGCAAATAACCGGAAATTCCGTACAGTCTAATCACTATTCTTAGTATATAATCTCATGCAATTAGCGTAATTTAATTACGTAACGGTGTCGTATATTAGACGACAATGTTAGGACAAGAAAACAATGATATAACATATATTGGTTGTCGTTGTATTGCGAAACCAATTAAACAATTTCCTAAAAGTGTTGGTAAAAAGTGCTGCGCGCACTATTCACGGTTACACTATTCATGCCAGCAAAACCGTGAAAACAGAACGAAACAAGGAAAAACGACACACGGATGACATAACTGAGTCCGTTTATATAAGAAAACACTAATACGAAAACATATCTTACAAAGATATAAGACTTTTCGGTACAACGCCCTAATCGCTAAATCGTCTGTTTCACTAAAAATAAGACAATTTTAACTTGTCCAAAATAATAATTTAGCATTTCCGGGACTCCGAAAATATGACAAATGATGACAAACATATGGAAACAATATGAGGATATTAATGGAGTATTCGAAACATAAGCTCTCGACACTGCGTTGCAACCCCCACAACTTGTCCGTTTCTGCACCGACAAGCTAATAAACGACATTACCAACATCAAAAACAACCAAATGAAAGCTTTAGTGAACTAGTTAAGCTTATTTTGGGATTCAAAATAACTTCATACATCTTTTTAATGCGGAATGTCAACTTACGGCAAACTTCCGTCGGTACGCCACAAAAGTGCCGTAAACTAGCCAACGACGAAACGAAAAGCATTCAAAGTATCAAAACATGATTTCTACTAGTTTAGTGAACTAGTTAATGTTAATTTATGTTTCGAATCACTAATTACCCTCTAATGGTGAAAGATTACCCTAATCACCATACTTAGCCTAATTACCAAAATATCTACATGTTTAAGACATTTTTATAAAAAATGTTACACTTTACCCCTTATTCTTTTGATTAATATCTAGATATTTTTCATTAGTTGCAAGTGGATGATGTTGGTGAAAGATTATAACACTTAGTACTTTAGTTACTAACCACATTATCATACTTTTACACCTTATCTTTCACACACATAAGAACTCTTTCAATCTTCATCCATATTACCAAGAACATCTTCAAAAACCCATTTATTTTTATTACTTCCTTCATGATCAATATGGATTTCCAAGTAACATAAGGTGATCTAAAGTTTTTGGAAGTAAAAGGAAGGGTTTTCATCCATACAAAAGTGTTCTACCATCAAGATTATCATCTTCTTAGTTCTTATAATCTTCTAAGATCATCCCTAGCCTAGTGCTAGAAGTAAGCTTCTATATCTATTTTTTTTATACAAATGTATTAAGTTTATGATTGTTATTATTGCTAATAATAACCAAGAAAATCATACATAAAATACATGAAGAAAATACAAAGAAGCAAAGAATAAAAATCATGATATAATTATGATTGTTTATATTATGATCTAAGACTTGATATATGCTTATTTAGTCTTGTTATGATGTTTATGATGCAAATAAATTATTAGAAGATGTTTTAAGTTATGATCTAAAAATTATGCATGTTTATGTTAAAGGGTTTTTAACATAAAGGATTAATGGATGATCATAACTATTGATCTTGTGAAAATATATAGGGTTTTTATTTAAAAACAAGACTTTTACAAAATTATAAAAAGTAACATACAACTAGAGATTTTTATAAAAGTTGTTAAAACTAGAATTAAACTTGGTTTTTGAACTTGTTAGCATATGAAATGATCATGGTTAAAACCCTACATGATTTGGATATCATCTTGATAATTTCATGTTATAAAAGTCTCATATGTTTAGTTAAGATGTTGAGTAAATTGATGATGATTTGAAAGAAAAAGAAAATGATATGTTTATGAAACATGGTTAAGATAAAAATACAAAGGTTATATGGCCATTTTTCATAAAAAACTTTATTTTATAAAGTAACAACATTTTTGGTTAATTTTAGACAAGAGAAATATATATTTTTTTTTAGAAAATATATATTTGGTTATTTTGACAATTTTTGTGACATGTATTACTTGATGTATTAGTTATATATATCAAAGTAGGAACTTGAATCAAATTGTCACATTTAAACTCAAGACACTTTATAACAAAAGTCCTACGAGACTTCATATAATTATGCCATAAAAACGAATACGGACAATCCGAAGGATCGGACACCATTTATGGTCAAAACGGACAACGGACGAATCCTTAAACGAGTCACCAATCCGGGGAGTTACTACGACGTTTAGATGATCTTTCGACACGAAATATAAATATGCTATCTATAACAAATTTCGGATGTTTATAAACTTATAAACACTAGTATGTTTATTTACTAACAAGTATACTTAGAAAATTTTTATAAAAAGGTTTTTATAAAAACAAATGGGCTTATATTACTTAAAGGGCTATTTTACTTAATGGGCTATTTTTCTTAATGGGCTTATCTTCATAATGGGCTTAACATAAACACATGGGCTAAGCCCAATACCAAACATATGGGCCAAGGCCCAATAACATTGAAGCCCAACACTATTGAAGCACAACACTATTGAAGCCCAACACTATTGAAGCCCAACACTATTTGAGGCCCAACACTATTTGAGGCCCAACACTATTGAGGCCCAACACTATTTAAGGCCCAGCACTATTTAAGCCCAATAACTTGAAAACATGGGCTTGGCCCAATGATACCATTTTTGTGAACACAACTATACAACGGATACATATAAGACACGAAATTCAGCGGACTAGATCCGACTATACAACTCACAAGATACAAGATAACATTTATATATATATATATTTGGTGAAAAATATATATATAACATTTGAACAACTCATTCATCGAATACACAGTTAACGAACAGTAAAGACATACAAGTCTTACACATATTGAAGACACAAGACTTGTACTCAAGTTCTTTTCAAAGACCGAAGTGTCTAACAAAAATAAGAACATTTGTAGGTCGCAACACTTTTCAGGACGACCGCACGTGAGATCTTATTTACTTCTATTCATGGACGCAATTCTGTGAGTTCATGTTCCCCTATTCATTTAAATGTTTTACAACTTTACAACTATCGGGGAAGATACATGTTCAATAGTATGTTAAAGTTAGGTAATGAAACACCATAGATCATGTGCGAATTAGGGCCATACTATAAGCACCATTAATCCAGTTTGGACCAAGGAACAAAGGCTTAGATCTAATGGGTTTTGGCGAGCCCCACTCTTGGTCGTGGACCCATACAGAAGAGTGCGTTTGTGTCCCAGTCGATAGGAGTCGACATAAAATCGTCTAGGGTTGGATTGCTTCCTATTTCGTCACACATATTAATGTCCTCGCGAAACATTAATGATCAACGATTTCATTGACGCTTTACATACTACATCATACATACAGATACATTTTATACAATTCACATGTTGTGGATACAGTTTATACATCATACATACAGATACATTTTATACAATTCACATGTTGTGGATACAGTTTATACATCATACATACAGACACATTTTATACAATTCACATGTTGTGGATACGGTTTATACATCATTCATACAGATACAGTTTATACAACTCACATTTTACAGATACAGTTTATACAACTCACATTTTACAGATACATCTCATACAGCTAAACTGCATGAACTCGCTCAACTTTTGTTGATGTTTTCAAACTTAACATGTATTTCAGGAAATTAGTGGACCTGGCAGACATTTCAGTCAAGGAAAACAAGTATCAATACTCCATGCCAACTATTGAAGGGTTTGCCTGTTATATACCGCCTCTTTGCGGTGATATAGTGGTCAAAGTCTTGACATTTTAAGACTTACATTTTGATGTATAAAACGATGACAACTTATTTTCATTTGATGGTTTGTAACCAATACATTCAACTTATGTTGCATTCTTTTGGGAAACACATATGTAATGGCAATGGCAATGGAGTATGTTTTATTCATATAGTTTGTTCATGTACATCGATATTTATGCAATGAAAACCATACAGATCACACCTTGCATTTCCGCTACGAGCGGGTGTGACAGATTGGTATCAGAGCATCGATTGTAGTGAACCAGGATTCTTTCTCGAGTCTAAGTCTACAATCACTAGGGATCTCTCACGAAAACCTCTTGTTCATGTCGAACAGATTATAAATAATATTGGACAAGTCAAAAGGTTTTCATTGCATAAACATTTTTTTTTCAAGGTCCACTACAGCAAAAATTCATTTCACATAAATCAAGCGAGGACATTTCCATGGGTGAAGTCTATGAGAAACAGACACAATACATTAATAGACTATGTGCCTACAATACATTACATTATCAGTTTATGCATTATAAACAGTTTACAAGTTCAGCTTATACAAGATAGAAATCCTTGATTGATAGGATTTTACATGATTATATATATAGGTGGTTCATATATATGTTGCATGAAATATTTTGCCAAGAACAAAATACCTTCGACTTCAAACTCTATTATTATTCTTTACTCACACGGTGAAAATATCGACCTCATGTCTATTGCGGAGCTTATGGCGAACATGATTCCTAAGTGAAATCTTAAACTTAATTCCGTAAAATATGGTTGCTTTCTCGCGAATGCTGAGATGCCTGACCATGATAATGACGACGAGGCGAAGGTGGTAACCTTGGACAACAACTCCATTAGTGGGACGAGATCCATGTGACTCATACTAATCAAGGTGGATATACTCTTGTCCTTACAAAGAAGATGAAGTACTCATCTTGAAGGTGCCCCTTCAATTGTTATTGTTACAGATTCTTTCCATTTCTATTTCATCTAACGTCGTACCGTCCTACGAGTAACAACAACGGACGTTGACACGTGAACTATCACGAAGTTTCCTTCTATGTTGAAGGTATATAAACAATAATGTCCTCTCTCTGACTGATCGCCTGCTCTGAACGAGAGAATGCTAGGGTGACCATGCAAGACAATTTATTATTACGGGGGCCCACGTAATAACAACTTGTAGTGCATGGAAATTCTGGTGGACTCTGCGGGTCAAGCTAATGATCACAATTCATTCAAAATTCTTAAGTTATTACTTGAGATTCAATTCTTCCTATCTAGTAGAACACGAACTGGGGGTGGTTAGTATAACACCCTACAATACAATACAATACAATACAATACAATACAATACAATACAATACAATACAATACAATACAATACAATACAATACAATACAGTACAATACAATACAATACGGGAAGACGACACATATTTGTCCACACCTAACATTCGATCTATATCACGATTCAGTTGAGACTAGTCATTTAAACAAACAAAACGTGTTAGCTACTCATGGAGGATTTTCCTCAACATTCTCGAAATTCTTGAACATGGGTTGGTTCCAGAGTGTCCATGACACTTTATCCTACTTTACCTTACCTTACCTTATCATATTTATTGGAAGTGATACAATAAATTCCGTCGTTTGACATTTGTCTTTTCCTAGGGATGGTATGGCATGAACCATGCTGCAACTCCCTCATTACATTCTATTCGACCTCTTTAGAGATTCTAATAATTTCGCTAGAGCTCGTGAAACTCAAGCACTATTACCATGTTAATCACATGGACAAATAATACAAAGGATTTTCCTTACTTTGGACGACCGAGGTCCATATAGTATGGAATATATATTATAGGGACGGAGGCCATGGGTTGGTTTCCCCTCCTCAACGAATTTTTTTTTTCTTTTTCCATTTAAACATATGACCAATACATGCAAGAGGCATTACACCTTTTGATTTTGGTTATCCACATTATCATTTATTCAAACATGTATGAACAATATGGTCTTGAGGTTTCCATGACCGATTGATTGTATTCTTCATTCTTGGGCACATGATAGACTTTATTTATTCAAATAAATGTCTAGATTCTTTTAATTGTGTGTATTAAAAAGATCATGGCGCCAAAAGAATCAATTGTTTAAGTTAAAAGTTATGTGTTGAAAACTATTGCTTTTACACAAGACATGGTTTATACATGACATTGTTACGCAAGACATTGTTATACATATCATTTGATGTTGGTTTACACAAGACATTTTTGGTAGTTATTGATAAGTGATGAGACGTGTGTAATATGATAAAAGCATGGTGGATACGCCGCTGGTACTTCCTATATATAAGTGCTTATATTATATTGCATATCGTGGTGTTACTCAAACCTCTTCGACAAAGACAAGACATGACATTTTTGCACAAGAAGCGACATCCTCTACACAAGACATAATATTCTATTTCAAGACATGATATATTCCATACACTACATTTCAATTGGTTATTTATTTAACCTTACATCATTTTTTTTATATATCTGATTTGCATATCAATTTTTATATGATTTTAATTCTAGAACTCGATCACGACTAGAGCCAATGTTGTTGGTTACATTCGATGCTTTCATAGTTTCTCAAGGGTTGTTCCATACTTGGTAACGCCTGATTTCAAACGCCTTGAGTGTTACAATTTAAGTTTAGCCCTAAAATCCAAAGTACGGTCACATTTTCTTACTCTACCTCGATCACTCAAACAGTAACTCTCGCAGTTAATCTCACCGAGGATGTGTGAATACTCCACAAAATCCCAATGATGTCATGAGTATGTACACTTTACGATCATCATGTATCGATTCTTTTAATACCAACACCGAGCTTAGCTAGTGTCTTTAGATGTTAAGCATATACTCGAATTAGAGTCATGTTGGACACATTACTATATCAAGTTAGCTATTGGGGAATTAGCTGAGACATGTCAAATCATTAAGGGTCACCGGTACGTATTCTATCAATCAACATTTCACATCCATATTATTTGATACCATTGCCGATTTTTAGCTTTATCTCAACATTTCACATGCATAGTTTCATGGCTAGTGACGGGATTTTCCTAGCTACAATTAGGGGATTGGGTTATCCTACATCTGAACATAGGAATTGGGTTATCCTACATCTAAACATAGGAACTGGATTGTTCTACATCTAAAATTATACAGTGAATTTTTCACTACATAGAATTCAAAATGTACTTGGCCTAGAGTCAAGCAAGCTAGACGTCTCCTCATCCTATAGAATTGGCAAATGGTGAACTAGTCGAGTCAGGAGCGGAAATTCAATATTGATCTGTTACCCGTTCAGTTGGGTAGGTTCGACGTAGTGCTTAGCATGGATTGGCTATCCAATAATTGAGCTGAAGTCTTCTGTCATGAGAAGATCGTTCGCTTACCACTACCGAATGAAGATACACTTGTTATCTATGGAGAGAAGCGCAACACATCATTGCAGACCATAAATTGCATGAAGCCACAAAAGTGCTTACGAAAAGGTTGTATTGCCTTTCTAGCACTTGTTGTCGACAAGAAGGCCGATGGGCCTCAGATGACAGATATTCCAGTGGTAAAAGAATTCCTTGAAGTCTTTCCTGAAGACTTGCCAGGACTACCACCATATCGACAAGTCGAGTTTCACATCGACTTGGTACCGGGAGCCGCACCCATAGCCAAATCTCCATGTCGATTAGCACCTTCTGAACCTTGTAGTTGACCGAATGAGGATGTTGTGAGTTCATAACCCCTACTCTTTACCACTATACATCTTTATAAAGGTTTTGGGGGTGGAAAGACATGCAAGTTTTGCAAAAATGCACAACATTTCGATGAACGAAAATTCATATTTCTAAACCATGTTACAAATGAATTTCCAACTAACTCAAATGGTTTATGAAAGGTTCTAACTTCTACTCTAAGATAGACTTACGATCGGAGTATCATCAGCTACGAATTCAAGAGGAAAGCATACCGAAAACGGCTTTTAAGACTCGTTACGGTCATTACGAGTTTCTCGTTATGCCTTTTGGTTTAACAAATGCACCAGCGATCTTCATGGATTTAATGAATCGTGTGTGCAAGCCGTATCTCGACAAATTCGTCATAGTGTTTATTGACGACATTTTGATATACTCTCGACCGATTGATGAACATGAGCAACATTTGAGAACCATTTTAGAGTTGTTAAAGACAATAAATTCGCCCCAAATCGAAAAACAAGATATAGCCTTACAACTTATTCTTAAGATTGGTGCATAGCATTTTACAATCTTATCATTATCCGACGATACCAATGACTCTGTTGTAGACTGTAATGCTTCGCATCATGCAACGTGAAAAAGTTATTGTGTACACGTCGCGCCCATTTAAAAAGTTCACGAGAAGAACTATACCACTCTCGACCTTGAGTTAGGCGTGGTGGTATTCGCTTTAAAAAAAAAAATATTATTATGGCGACATTATTTATATGGTACTCAATGCATTATTTTCACGGATCATAAAAGTCTTCAACACATATTCAACCAAAAAGAATTAAATATACGTCAACGATGTTTGTTGAATTGTTGAACGACTATGATTGTGAAATAAAGTACCATTCGGGCAAGGCAAATGTTGTAGCAGATGCCTTGAGCCGCAAGGAGCGAGTTAGAATACTAAGAGTTCAAGCATTAGAGAAGATGATTCACAAGCGCTCAAGGAAGAGCATATTCAAGCAGAAACACTTCGAGGCATGAAGGAACAATTAGTGTAAAGAAGATGGAACTTTATACATTATGTGTCGAAATTGGGTTCTATTCTTTGGCGGCCTTCGAGATGATATTTTGAGGAAGCACATAGGCCTAAGTAGTGAAAGAATACTACTGGTGGCCTAACCTCAAAAGTGATATCGTGACTTATATCGGAGAATGCTTGACTTGCGCGAAAGTCAAAGTCGAGTAGCAAAATCCCTCGGACTTGTTACAACGACCCGAGATTCCCGTTTGGTAATGGGAACAAATATCGATGTACTTCATTACGAAGTTACTCAGGACCTCAAGAGGTCACTACATGATATGTGTAATCATCGATAGACTAACAAAGTCCACCCACTTCTTACCGATTTGGTAGAAGGATAATACTGAGAAACTAGCGGAACTCTATCTCAAAGAAATAGTGGCTCGTCATGGAGTGCCTATTTCAATCATTTTAGACCGAGACGATCGTTTTATTTCTAGAATTTGGAAATTATTTCAACAGGCCTTTGGATCTCAATTGAATCTAAGTACGGCCTTTCATCCATAAACTGACGGCCAGAGCGAACGGACAATCCAAACACTCGAATATATGTTTCGTGCATGTGTTATGGATTTAGGCGGCAATTGGGATACTCATCTACCTTTAGTTGAGTTTTCCTACAATAACAGCTACAATACTACTATACAAGCTGCACCGTTTGAAGCTCTTTACGGTCGAAAGTGTCGCTCTCCGCTATGTTGGGCGGTAGCAAGCGATAAACAACTAATAAGTCAGGAATTAGTCCAAGAGACTACGGATAAAATTTTTCAGACCCGAGACCGTATCAAGGCGGCTCGCGATCGACAAAAGAGCTACGCAGATAAAAGACGAAAACCATTATCTTTCGAGGTTGGAGACAAAGTCTTGTTGAAAGTCTCGCCTTGGATAGGCGTAGCGAGGTTCGGTAAACGTGGAAAGCTTAACCCACGTTACATTGGACCATTTGAAATCTTAGAAAAGATTGGCACTGTTGCCTACAAGTTGAAGTTACCAGATGAACTTAACAGTATGCACGACACGTTTCATGTGTCGAATCTTTAAAAGAGTCCAACACAAGAAACGGTTATCATCCCTGCGGATGAGATTCATGTTGACGACAAACTTCAATTCACCGAAGAACTTATTGAGGTCATGGACTGGAAGGTCCAGAAAAACACGGAGAAGTCATATCAAATTAGTAAATGTACGTTGGAACTCTCGACACGGACCCGGGTATACTTGGGAACGTGAAAAATCAAATCAAAGTCAGATATCCTCACCTGTTTGAGTAGTCTCCTACAAAGGATGACTCAGTTTGAATTTCGGGACGAAATTCTCAATAACAGGGGGAGAATGTGACAAATGGCAAATAACCGGAAATTCCGTACAGTCTAATCACTATTCTTAGTATATAATCTCATGCAATTAGCGTAATTTAATTACGTAACGGTGTCGTATATTAGACGACAATGTTAGGACAAGAAAACAATGATATAACATATATTGGTTGTCGTTGTATTGCGAAACCAATTAAACAATTTCCTAAAAGTGTTGGTAAAAAGTGCTGCGCGCACTATTCACGGTTACACTATTCATGCCAGCAAAACCGTGAAAACAGAACGAAACAAGGAAAAACGACACACGGATGACATAACTGAGTCCGTTTATATAAGAAAACACTAATACGAAAACATATCTTACAAAGATATAAGACTTTTCGGTACAACGCCGTAATCGCTAAATCGTCCGTTTCACTAAAAATAAGACAATTTTAACTTGTCCAAAATAATAATTTAGCATTTCCGGGACTCCGAAAATATGACAAATGATGACAAACATATGGAAACAATATGAGGATATTAATGGAGTATTCGAAACATAAGCTCTCGACACTGCGTTGCAACCCCCACAACTTGTCCGTTTCTGCACCGACAAGCTAATAAACGACATTACCAACATAAAAAACAACCAAATGAAAGCTTTAGTGAACTAGTTAAGCTTATTTTGGGATTCAAAATAACTTCATACATCTTTTTAATGCGGAATGTCAACTTACGGCAAACTTCCGTCGGTACGCCACAAAAGTGCCGTAAACTAGCCAACGACGAAACGAAAAGCATTCAAAGTATCAAAACATGATTTCTACTAGTTTAGTGAACTAGTTAATGTTAATTTATGTTTCGAATCACTAATTACCCTCTAATGGTGAAAGATTACCCTAATCACCATACTTAGCCTAATTACCAAAATATCTACATGTTTAAGACATTTTTATAAAAAATGTTACACTTTACCCCTTATTCTTTTGATTAATATCTAGATATTTTTCATTAGTTGCAAGTGGATGATGTTGGTGAAAGATTATAACACTTAGTACTTTAGTTACTAACCACATTATCATACTTTTACACCTTATCTTTCACACACATAAGAACTCTTTCAATCTTCATCCATATTACCAAGAACATCTTCAAAAACCCATTTATTTTTATTACTTCCTTCATGATCAATATGGATTTCCAAGTAACATAAGGTGATCTAAAGTTTTTGGAAGTAAAAGGAAGGGTTTTCATCCATACAAAAGTGTTCTACCATCAAGATTATCATCTTCTTAGTTCTTATAATCTTCTAAGATCATCCCTAGCCTAGTGCTAGAAGTAAGCTTCTATATCTATTTTTTTTATACAAATGTATTAAGTTTATGATTGTTATTATTGCTAATAATAACCAAGAAAATCATACATAAAATACATGAAGAAAATACAAAGAAGCAAAGAATAAAAATCATGATATAATTATGATTGTTTATATTATGATCTAAGACTTGATATATGCTTATTTAGTCTTGTTATGATGTTTATGATGCAAATAAATTATTAGAAGATGTTTTAAGTTATGATCTAAAAATTATGCATGTTTATGTTAAAGGGTTTTTAACATAAAGGATTAATGGATGATCATAACTATTGATCTTGTGAAAATATATAGGGTTTTTATTTAAAAACAAGACTTTTACAAAATTATAAAAAGTAACATACAACTAGAGATTTTTATAAAAGTTGTTAAAACTAGAATTAAACTTGGTTTTTGAACTTGTTAGCATATGAAATGATCATGGTTAAAACCCTACATGATTTGGATATCATCTTGATAATTTCATGTTATAAAAGTCTCATATGTTTAGTTAAGATGTTGAGTAAATTGATGATGATTTGAAAGAAAAAGAAAATGATATGTTTATGAAACATGGTTAAGATAAAAATACAAAGGTTATATGGCCATTTTTCATAAAAAAACTTTATTTTATAAAGTAACAACATTTTTGGTTAATTTTAGACAAGAGAAATATATATTTTTTTTTAGAAAATATATATTTGGTTATTTTGACAATTTTTGTGACATGTATTACTTGATGTATTAGTTATATATATCAAAGTAGGAACTTGAATCAAATTGTCACATTTAAACTCAAGACACTTTATAACAAAAGTCCTACGAGACTTCATATAATTATGCCATAAAAACGAATACGGACAATCCGAAGGATCGGACACCATTTATGGTCAAAACGGACAACGGACGAATCCTTAAACGAGTCACCAATCCGGGGAGTTACTACGACGTTTAGATGATCTTTCGACACGAAATATAAATATGCTATCTATAACAAATTTCGGATGTTTATAAACTTATAAACACTAGTATGTTTATTTACTAACAAGTATACTTAGAAAATTTTTATAAAAAGGTTTTTAGAAAAACAAATGGGCTTATATTACTTAAAGGGCTATTTTACTTAATGGGCTATTTTTCTTAATGGGCTTATCTTCATAATGGGCTTAACATAAACACATGGGCTAAGCCCAATACCAAACATATGGGCCAAGGCCCAATAACATTGAAGCCCAACACTATTGAAGCCCAACACTATTGAAGCCCAACACTATTGAAGCCCAACACTATTTGAGGCCCAACACTATTTGAGGCCCAACACTATTGAGGCCCAACACTATTTAAGGCCCAGCACTATTTAAGCCCAATAACTTGAAAACATGGGCTTGGCCCAATGATACCATTTTTGTGAACACAACTATACAACGGATACATATAAGACACGAAATTCAGCGGACTAGATCCGACTATACAACTCACAAGATACAAGATAACATTTATATATATATATTTGGTGAAAAATATATATATAACATTTGAACAACTCATTCATCGAATACACAGTTAACGAACAGTAAAGACATACAAGTCTTACACATATTGAAGACATAAGACTTGTACTCAAGTTCTTTTCAAAGACCGAAGTGTCTAACAAAAATAAGAACATTTGTAGGTCGCAACACTTTTCAGGACGACCGCACGTGAGATCTTATTTACTTCTATTCATGGACGCAATTCTGTGAGTTCATGTTCCCCTATTCATTTAAATGTTTTACAACTTTACAACTATCGGGGAAGATACATGTTCAATAGTATGTTAAAGTTAGGTAATGAAACACCATAGATCATGTGCGAATTAGGGCCATACTATAAGCACCATTAATCCAGTTTGGACCAAGGAACAAAGGCTTAGATCTAATGGGTTTTGGCGAGCCCCACTCTTGGTCGTGGACCCATACAGAAGAGTGCGTTTGTGTCCCAGTCGATAGGAGTCGACATAAAATCGTCTAGGGTTGGATTGCTTCCTATTTCGTCACACATATTAATGATCAACGATTTTGTCACACCCCGACCGCGTAAAACAACAAATCGCGGCGGAAACATCGGGGCGTGTTGCAACAGAATAAATTGTTTCATAACCATGGCATACAAAGTTGTCTTTTATTTATAAACAAAGGTGTTTCATTGTTTCAAACAGGAAATTAAAGAGTTCAGAACATAATTAAACATAGTCTATCTTATTTGAAAGTCTCTAAGGCACAGGTCCGCCCTAGTATCATGATCAACATCCTATGGAAAAGCACCTGAAAACACATGTGAAAATAGGTACGTCAGCATAAAAATGCCTGTGAGATACATAGGTTTGTGAAAATAGGATTCATGACTTGTATTTGAGAAATGTTTAGTCATGAACCTTGTAATTTGCTTTGTCTTGTAAATCATTTGAATAACAATAAGATCAGATGATATGTATAAGTAAATGTCAGGTTAAATAAATAACCATGTAAAAATGTGTTTGTATAAGATAAGTTGTTTGCAAATCAATGTCTTGTGAAAAGTATATTATTTGTATAAAATGTTCTATGTCTCAAACTGAAATGATTCAAATAACGTTACGACATGTAATACCATACAAACACTTATATATAGGAAGTACCAGCGGCGTATCCACCATGCTTGTATCATATTACACACGCATCGTTACTTAATCACTTAATCAACCAAACCAACCAATGTAAGAAGTCTATGTTTAAATCAATTGTCAAAAGTGTTCGTGTCAAATGTAAATCATGTCAAAATGTCTATGTCAAATATCCATGTCAAATGTCTATGTCAAATATCCAGGTCAAATGTCTATGTCAAATATCCATGTCAAATGTCTATGTCCAATATCCATGTCAAATGTCTATGTCAAAATGTCATGTATGGCAAGTGAAATGTCTCAACTAAACCATATGCACAAAAACAAAGTATTGAAGTAAAACTTGGTTTAAATCAAAGTTATGTTTTGTGTAAATGCATGCAACTATTTAATATGAACATTTATGCGGTATTGTGAAAATGCATACATCCAAGCCTTGCGACTGTGGTGATAAACCCTTTAAACAAATTAAAGGTCTATCTGTCTTATATCAACGAATTCGGTCATTCCTTTCTGTCCCCTTTCCCTGGGATGTCCGGAACGGGAGTTGTCAATTCCTATGGTACCACTACCTACTAACGAACGGCATGATCGGTGTTAATGAATGTATTGTCCCATGTAAACAAACCAAATGTCATACCAAAATGTAAGCATGTGAAAATAATGCACTAAGTATGTAATCAAATGAACATACATAGCGTGAAATGTCATGTAAAACGATGTACTAAGTAATGCACACAATGGGCATACATAGCATGAAATGTCATGTAAAACGATGTACTAAGTAATGCACACAACGGGCATACATAGCATGAAATGTAATGTAAAACAATGTACTAAGTAATGCACACAATGGGCACACCTAGCATAAGATGTAATGAAAGCATGTACTATAATGTACTATCAAACATAGCCGGTATATGATGTGAAAACAGGAAAGCATGAAAGTAACAAGTAGGCACATGTGTTCCACCCCAAAACAGTTTGGAAAACAGTAAAAGAGGGGTCTATGTACTCACTTGAGATTGCTCAGATGTATAAAGATAACCACCAAGTAATGCTATAGATCACGGAATCAAACGGCACCTAATATAGATAACTATGTTAATAACCGGACCTATCTCGGAAGAATGGGGTAGCATGAGGGTTTGTAAACCAAACGAGTGTAGAGACTCGTGTCATTTGGTTTAACAAAGCCTACATACTAAATGAAACTTAACATAATTGTTTACGACCCATTACGACCCGTTTAGGAAGCTTATGCTACTTTAACGTGTCGTGCGCGTGAAACGCGTTCGGACCGCCTAACTAGTCCTATGACAAGTGTTATATGCCTAAACGTGTTACATAATCAGTTATGTGACAAAGGTTTAGGTTACATATGCTTAATTACAATTTATACATGAAAAGGGTATTCTGGTAATTTACCTAAGGCATATAAACTACCTATCATACAACTACTTAAACGATGTGACCATAGGGTATAACCTCGGAAGGTTATTCCCTACCTACTATGGTCACCTAATGTGTTTGGTCGGATCCTAATGATCGACCAAACTGGGTCGGGTTCGAAGGTATAGGCGATTTATTAGATCGCCTACCCTACGACCCTAGACAACGTGGTAATCAGTAGGCATAGTCCCAAGGGACTATGACCATCGTGATTACAATCACGTTGCGAAGTTCAACCGAACTTCGCATTGACCATTACTGGTCAACGCTGAAAGTCAAACAAAGTTTGACTTTCGGACTCGAAAAGCAGTAAAAATAAGGAAAAGAACGAAAGAATACTAACCCAGGGTCCCCGAATGCTAATCTAGATTAAAATAACTCAGGTATGAAACAACGGTTTCAACTTAGAGCATTCTTAATCAGATTCTAGTGGTTTTAGAGGTAATGGGGGTGGGGTATTTATAGTTTTCGGGTAACCGTTAGGATCGTTTCTTGGAAAAGGGGAAAAGATCTAGTCCGTACACTTGTCACAATGTTGTGGAAGCTAAATATGATCCTTATCTTAGTGACTAAGCAAGTTTAGAACATGTGGATGTGGTTTAATCAGCTGAAATCTGCTGACTGTTAACACTTATCTGTTCTGCAGAACCCATACGCATCGTAGCACAAAAGTGCTACGCATCGTAGCCATACAAGTTTGGCAGAATTACCATTTTAGTCCCTGTTATGCAATAAGGTCATTTTCGACACGTTTAAGGCCCGTTAACCTCATTTCAAAGCTCTAAAATGAAGTTAAAGTATAGGGAACTTAAAATGTGTTCAAAAATATCTCGGATGTCGGTTCGTTTGGCCGTACGGTCGCGATGTTCGGTTAATTACGACGGAATACGCATAAGCGCGAAAAACGATCCAAATGACGCGACGAATGGATTTTTCTTAAGGCGAACACTAAAATATAATGTAGTCATGCTCACATAAATTTTTGGATGTCCAGATGTATTCAGAACGTAATTTATGCGCGAAAATGCAAACTTGTGCCCTTTTTGACACTTTTAGTCCCTGAATGTCCCAAAAGTTTATTTTAGCACACCGAACCCATCAAAGCCTATTTCTAAGCTATGTAAAGGATATTTAGGGTATGTTTAACTTATGGTCATGTTCCGGAATGTTCGTTACAGTTCAAATTGGCATACTTTCGCAGTTTGTCAATTTTAGACCCTGTAAGCGAATTAACTTGTTTTTGCCATACCAAAGCCTTCAAAACTTATTTCTAAGTTATGTAAGGGTTATTTAAGGTATGTTGAGTATATGTTGATGTTCCGGAGTATTTCTCGCATTAAACCGAGTACGTTTACGCACCAGTTTGCGTATAACTCTCCAGAAAGCGATGTAGAGTTTGAAATTACATAAAAGTCAAAACATGAAAAATGTAAAACATAACAAAACAAACATTGTGATTAAATAACATTGTTTTATTGATAACAGAACTGTTCATAGTGATTACAAGCACAGTTGTTACAGTCTCCCCTACTTGTGGAAATTTCGTCCCGAAATTTATTTAGAGGAAACTCGTGGAAAAAGATGTGGATATTTCGCCTTCATTTGATCTTCGCGTTCCCAAGTAAACTCAGGTCCACGTTTAGCTTCCCAGCGAACTTTGACCAAAGGAATGCGCTTGCGTTTAAGCCACTTGACTTCACGTTCCATGATTTCCACTGGTTTCTCAACAAATTTCAGTGTTTTGCCAACACGAATTTCGTCAAGCGGTATGGAGAAATTCTCATCAGCTGAACACTTCTTGAGATTGGACACGTGAAAAGTTGGATGAACATTTCCAAGTTCAGGAGGTAACTCAAGTCTGTAGGCTACCTTTCCGATTCTTTCGACGATCTTGAATGGTCCAACGTATCTAGGTGCAAGTTTTCCTTTCTTTCCAAATCTGATCACACCTTTCCAAGGTGAGACCTTAAGTAATACTCGATCACCGACTTGAAATTCCAAGGCTTTGCGTTTTGGATCCGCGTAAATCTTCTGACGGCTTCTAGCTGCCTGAAGGTTATCACGAACTTTCTTGACCTTGTCAGTTGTCTCTAAAATGAGGGCAGGTCCAGTAAGTTGAGCCTCGCCAATCTCATTCCAGCAGACTGGTGAACGACATTTTCGACCATAGAGAGCTTCGAAAGGAGCCATTTTGATGCTAGTGTGATAACTGTTGTTGTAGGAGAATTCAATCAATTTAAGATGTGAATCCCAGCTACCACCAAAATCGATCACACAAGCTCTTAGCATATCCTCCAGAGTCTGGATTGTTCTCTCAGATTGACCATCCGTTTGCGGATGATAAGCTGTGCTCAGATTAAGTTGGGTCCCCATAGCAGATTGCATGGTTCTCCAAAAATGAGAAGTGAAACGAGCATCTCTGTCAGAAATGATGTTCAAAGGAACACCATGTCGAGCTACAATTTCATCTACATAGATTTGAGCAAGTCTGTCAGTAGGAAAATCCTCACGGATTGGCAAGAAATGTGCTGACTTTGTAAGACGATCAACGACTACCCAGATGGCATCATGACCTTTCTTTGTGCGCGGGAGTTTGGTAACAAGATCCATAGTAATGTTTTCCCATTTCCAAACTGGGATCTCTGGTTGTTCCAATAAACCAGAAGGACGCTGATGTTCAGCCTTAACCTTAAGACAAGTAAGGCATTTGGATACGTATAAGGCAATGTCTTTCTTCATACCAGGCCACCAATAGTGAATACGAAGATCCTTATACATTTTATCTGAGCCCGGATGAATAGAATAACGAGACTTATGGGCTTCATCCATAAGCAAGGTGTAACACCTGTGCCTCCACGGACATCAAACAAATACCAAACCAATGAAATATTGTATTTCATACTTGGGATTTGTAAAAATATGTGTATCATTTGCACATATCAAATTTCTGTTCAATTTCAAACTCTAAATCGCTTTCTGGAAGGTTATACGCGTACTGATGCGTAAATATAACCAGTTTAATGCAACAAACACTCCGGAATAGTGACATAGGCTTAACATACCTTAAATAACCTTTACATAACTTAGAAATAAGTTTTGAAGGCTTTGGTATGGCAAAAACAAGTTAAATCCGTTACAGGGACTAAAGTTGACAAACTGCGAAAGTATGCCAATTTGAACTGTAACAGACATTCCGGAACATGACCATAAGTTAAACATACCATATATATCCTTTACATAGCTTAGAAATAGGCTTTGAGGGGTTCGGTGTGCTAAAATAAACTTTTGGGTCATTCAGGGACTAAAAGTGTCAAAAAGTGCACAAGTTTGCATTTTCGCGCATAACTTACGTTCTGAATACATCTGGACATCCAAAAATTTATGTAAGCATGACTACATTATATTTTAGTGTTCTCCTTGAGAAAAATCCATTCGTCGCGTCATTTGGATCGTTTTTCGCGCTTATGCGTATTCCGTCGTAATTAACCGAACATCGCGTTCGTACGACCAAACGAACCATCACCCGGCATATTTTTGAGCATGTTTCAAGTCCACAATGATTAGGCATCATTTTAGGGCCTTAAAGTTGGCTTTACGGGCCTTAGAAGTGCCGGAAATGGGCTTAAACACGTGCAGGGACTGAAACTGTCATTTCTGAAACATGTTGTCTGATCAGGACCCTCAGGCGGCCCGCCTGAGTTTTAGCACATCCTGAAGCGGGCCGCTTGGCCCCTTCTGACCAGATTAAGTGTATTAAACAGCAAGTTGCAGCTGTTTGATCCACCACCACATGTTTCCAATTGTCTAGTCAGCTGATAAGGATCACATTTTAGGCACCATAAGTTTCCAACACATGTACGGCTTGGATCATGGCACGTTTTCCATGAAACGATCCTAACGGTGGACCGAATACTATAAATACCCCACCCCCTTTGGCTTAAAAACCCACAAGAATTCTGATTTTGGAGCTCTAAGTTGAAACCATTGTTTCATACCTGAGTTCTTAGATCGGGATTAGCATTCGGGGACCCTGGGTTAGTATTCTTTCGTTCTTTTCCTTATTTTACTGCTTTTCGAGTCCGAAAGTCAAACTTTGTTTGACTTTCAGCGTTGACCAGTAATGGTCAATGCGAAGTTCGTTTGAACTTCGCAACGTGAGTGTAATCACGTTGGTCATAGTCCCTTGGGACTATGCCCACTGATTACCACGTTGTCTAGGGTCGTAGGGTAGGCGATCTGATAAATCGCCTATACCTTCGAACTCGACCCAGTTTGGTCGATCATTAGGATCCGACCAAATACATTAGGTGACCCTAGTATAGGGCATAACCTTCCGAGGTTATACCCTATGGTCACATCGTTTAAGTAGTTGTATGATAGGTAGTTTATATGCCTTAGGTAAATTACCAGAATACCCTTTTCATGTATAATTTGTAATTAAGCATATGTAACCTAAACTTTTGTCACATAACTGATTATGTAACATGTTTAGGCATATAACACTTGTCATAGGACTAGTTAGGCGGTCCGAACGCGTTTCACGCGAACGACGCGTTAAAGTAGCATAAGCTACCTTAATGGGTCGCGATGGGTCGATAATACTTAGGTTAAGTTTCATTTAGTATGTAGGCTTTGTTAAACCATATCATATGAGTTCCTACACTCATTTGGTTTACAAACCCTCCTGCTACCCAGTCTTCCGATTTAGGTCCGGGTTATTTATGTAGTTACCTATATTAGGTACCGTTTGATTTCCGGGACTCCTCTAGCTTACTTGGTAGTTGTTCAAGACTCCTAAGCACTCTCAGGCGAGTACATTATTCCCCTCTTTTACTGTTTTCAACTGTTTTGGGGTGACTCATATGTGCTAAATGCTTTATCAATGATTTCAATAACAATTACTATGTGGTTTCAAGAACGCTAACAATGATTTCAAGAACGAGTACAATGATTTCAAGAACGAATACAATGATTTCAAAAACAAATAACAATTTCAATAAAGTGAACGAACTTGTTGGTTGTAGTTTACATGACCGATGACATTCATTAGCTATGATCAAGCCGACCAGTATTAGGTTATGGTACCATAGGATCTGACAAATCCCGTTATTTACTGCACCCATTGTTATGTGTGGGGGTTGTGGGTAGCGACTGAATCTGTAATTATTAACTTATCCTTTGGTAATGGTTTGTTAAGAACGAGAACGAGAGCGAGTTGGAACGAGGAACGCGTCAAGAAGGTTTGAATGTTATTAGAGAATCGACCATAAAGTAGTTTCACAATTAAAATATTAACTTACCCTTTGGTAAGGGTTTGTTAAAACAAGAACGATTTGAACGATTAAAACAAGATGGTTTAACGATTGGGTAAACATTTGTACATGATTGACATTTGATCATGTATTTCCCACAAAACATAACTTTGATTTAAACCAAGTTTTACTTCAATACTTTGTTTTGTGCATATGGTTTAGTTGAGACATTTCACTTGCCATACATGACAATTTGACATAGACATTTTGATATGATTTACATTTGACATGAACATTTTACATCTTTATGGTTTGGTTTGATTAAGTGATTAAGTAACGATGCGTGTGTAATATGATACAAACATGGTGGATACGCCGCTGGTACTTCCTATATATAAGTGTTTGTATGGTATTACATATTGTAGCGTTATTTGAATCATTTCAGTTTGAGACATTTCACTTGCCATACATGGACATTTGACATGGATATTTGACATAGATATTTGACATGGATATTTGACATAGACATTTGACATGGATATTTGACATAGACATTTGACATGGATATTTAAACATAGACATTTTACATTGTTTGGTTTGGTTTGGTTAAGTGATTAAGTAACGATGCGTGTGTAATATGATACAAACATGGTGGATACGCCGCTGGTACTTCCTATATATAAGTGTTTGTATGGTATTACATATGGTAGCGTTATTTGAATCATTTCAGTTTGAGACATAGAACATTTTGTACAAGTAACATACTTTTCACAAGACATTTATTTACAAACAACTCATCTTATAAAGACTCATTTTACATGGTTATTCATTTAATCATGCATTATTCTCTTATTTATACTTATCATCCGAACTTATTATTTTTCAAATGATTTACAAAAGACAAAGCAAATTACAAGGTTCATGACTAAACATTTTCTTAAACAGAAGTCATGAATCTTATTTTCACAAAACCTATGTATTCGCCAGCATTTCTTTGCTGACCTCGTTTTCACATATGTTTCAGGTATTGTTGGATGATATCGATTGATAAGATGCATGCTCACATAGGACTGGACAAGGCCTTAGTGACTCAATAACAATGATAGACTATGTTTAATAGTGTAATTAGATTTCCAGACGATGTAATTACTCAATGTTTAATAAAACGAAACACCTTTGATATCCATGGTTATGAAAAATTAATTCTGTTGCAACACGCCCCGATGTTTCCGCCGCGATTTGTTGTTTTACGCGGTCGGGGTGTGACAGAAAAGATGGTATCAGAGCCAATGGTTATAGGGAATTAGGTTATTAGTAATGCTTTGACCTAGTCTATAACTTTCTTAGGACCCTAACGCGAGTTTACTTGCGTTTAGTCATAAAACAATACCGTCACCTATCCTTAGGCGACGACCACAACAAGAACATAAATTTCAAAACCGCTTTGAAAACTAATCATCTGTTCTAGGATGATTGATTACAAGGTTTTGAACCCTCTATTGTAAGGTTTTGAACCCTCTGTTATATGGTTTTGAACCCCTTCGAATTTTCAAAATCTCAACAAGGTTTTGAGTCTTAAATAATGTGAACACGTGCAAACTGGAAGGGTGAATGCCTGTATTCTGGGTTTTCTGTCTAGGCAAGCACTTCGTATATATCTCAACCAGACGCGAGACCAGTTGTGCTTACCTGGGAATTCTTGGGATGAGTGTTCACTTATAGGCGAGCATGTCTTCGCGATACATTATTTTTGACCCATTTACTTTGATCAGTCACTGTGTGCCGTTTGTTGCTTTGTAGTAACAAACAAATAACCACTATCCTTGCTTTCATCAGATTTGTTTCATCTCATTCTTTTCGTCTAAATTCTCTCACTCGTTTCCTTTCATGTTTCCTCTTTTAGACAATGCCTCCTCGACGCGAAAACCAGATAGAGACTGCCGAGCTGGCAGAAATCATTGCGCAGCAAATGGCTGCTCAATTTCCAAATCTCTTTGCTCAATGGAACCAAGCCAACAACAACAACAATGTGCTATGCAAATACAAGGATTTCAACCAGGCTAAACCACTCAAGTTTAGTGGTTCTGAAGGAGCGACTGGGCTTCTTCAATGGTTCGAGAGCATTGAGAATACTTTCCGCCACGTGCAGTGTCCTAACAATCGCAAGGTCGAGTTTTCTTCGAGTGTGTTTCAGAAGAGGGCTCTCACATGGTGGAACGGGGTTATGAGGGATCGTGGTGCAGAAGTTGCTCTGGCGCAGACATGGGCTGAACTTAGGGCCCTGATGATGAGGGAATTCTGTCCTCGTCATGAGCAGCGAGCTTTGGAGAAGGAATTTGATGAATTGAAGCAAGATAGTGGTGAGCACAGGGCGTATACTGATAGGTTTGAGGAGTTAAGTCTGCTTTGCCCGACAATGGTTACCCCACTTGACATAGCTATCGAAAGGTACATCGATGGCCTACCTGACTCGGTACAAGACATCCTTACTGGTAGTAGCCCTACCACACTCCGTCAGGCGATCGAGTTATCTGCGACATTGACTGAGTCGCAGATCCGGAAGAATAAGTTACACAGAAAGGGTGACAAAGGTAAGAAGCAGGGGTCTGACAAGGAGGATAGCAAGAAAGGCCAAAACAAGAAGGGTAAGGAAGGTGAGACGTCAAAGAAATCAAAGAAGCGAAAGGGTGGTCAGAACTTTGCTGTTACAGCACAGACTGCTCAGAAACCGCGGAACCAACCAGCTCAGCCACCTGCAAAGAAAGCATATGCCGGTACCGCACCTTATTGTGCACGCTGCAACGGTCATCACGCAGTACAACAAGCTTGCTGGCAATGCACGACGTGTGGTAAACTTGGGCATTTGGCCAAGGTTTGTCGTTTGGGACAAAATCAGGCTGCTCAGGTTCAAGCTCCGGTTCAAGGGAATGCTGTGAGATTTCCACTGGGTTCATGTTTCAACTGCGGAGAGATTGGTCACTTCCGCCACAACTGCCCAAGACTGGTGAATGCAAATGCGAACGCAAACCCGAATGCGAACGTCAACGTCAATGTAAATCCAGCACGCGGTCGAGTGTTTAACATCAATGAGGCACTCAATGTTGAAGGAGTGAACAATTAGTATTTTGTTTTTCCTCTGGTTGGTATCTTGTAACGTTTAAAGACAATGCAGTTGTTATATAAATAAAATTTGTGGTTTTATTTTTAACTAATGCAATTGTATGAATGTTTGATTCAACCTTATGATGTCAACACAAAGACAAAACTACTTGTGTGGTTCTGTCATTTTTATGATCACTTGTGATCTCCCAAAGAACCTCAAACACTTGTTTCTTTTAAATCTAAAGTATCTTATCGTCTTGCACCGTTCGAGATGCAAGAATTATCAAAACAGCTTCAAGAGTTGTCTGATAAAGGATTCATCCGTCCGAACTTTTCACCTTGGAGAAACTCCTGTTCTCTTTGTGAAAAGAAAAATGGATCTTTTCAAATGTATATCGATTAACGTAAGCCTAAGTAAGCTTACCATCAAGAATCGATATCCCCCCCTACCTTAAATCAACGATTTCTCCGATCAACTGCATAGCGTTTCATGCTTTTCCAAGATCGATTTGCGTTTTGGGTATCATCAACTTTGTATTCTCAAAGAAGATATTCCCAAAACGGGTTTTCTGCACGAAGTATGGCCATTACGAGTTTACAGTCATGCCATTTAGGTTGACAATTACTCCAGCCATCTTCAAGGACTTAATAAATAGAGTCTGCAAGCCTTATTTGGATCAGATCGTCATTGTTATTATTGATGACATCTTGATCTATTCATGTCCTGAGCCAATCACGATCAACACCTTCGTTGACATCGGAGCCCTGATTGAATTCCTTGTACACTTTAAAAGTACAAAACAACTCAATTAGGACAAACCAAATTCCTTTTAAGATCTTCCTATCTTCATAGTTAGATTCTTGAAAATATTTAGAGTGCCAAAGGAAATCCACGGATTGGGTTTCTGGCATGCTTTAAATACCCGTGTCCAAAGATAACAAATTAAAGGTCAAATTGAACGATTATGCGATTGAACGAGTATGCAATTATGTGACTATGTGTTTATTCATCTTATGTTTTCTTTTATGCATTTTTTTGTGTTTTAATACTCTGGATGTTCGTTATCCAAATCCTCGCAGAATCTTTCATATCTTCATATGAGGGATTCGTAGCAGGATATTCAAAAGGTACTACCTTCAAATCCTCAATGGGCTTCTATGTAATAGTTAAGACCCTTGGATTATATAGTACCACTCCATGTTTTATAGGAGACCCTTATGTGGTCTAGTCAAAAAGATTGATTCACAATTTGGTTAAAAGACGACATCTAGTGATGTAGCTGGACAGACTCCTTGATAGTCTATTTAGATCATTTATTGATTTAGTCAAAAGGACTCTATGGCGGTCTAGTCACACTCATCACAGGATTGTTCATTTGGTTTTCCCCCTACACATCATAAAATAGACTGTGTGAACTATGCAAGGAATTGTCTGATTATGGACGCGTACATAATTATGAAATTTAGTGCACAGAAACCTAGTAAGGTTTATTATGTGTAAGAACCGATAGTGACAACAATAACAAAATGAGAACGATGTAATGGAGGCATGGTGGACGCACCAATGACGCTTCATATACTTGTATATAAGTGTCCCTCTTACATTGCAAACATAATGTTATTAAGGTTACTAGAAGTTCAGAACCCTAACCAATGTTGTTTGATCTTTTCAACTTCATGTTTTAAACTCTCACAAGTTTCCTCTAAATAAATTTCGGGACGAAATTTCCTAAAGTAGGGGAGACTGTAACACCTGTGCCTCCACGGACATCAAACAAATACCAAACCAATGAAATATTGTATTTCATACTTGGGATTTGTAAAAATATGTGTATCATTTGCACATATCAAATTTCTGTTCAATTTCAAACTCTAAATCGCTTTCTGGAAGGTTATACGCGTACTGATGCGTAAATATAACCAGTTTAATGCAACAAACACTCCGGAATAGTGACATAGGCTTAACATACCTTAAATAACCTTTACATAACTTAGAAATAAGTTTTGAAGGCTTTGGTATGGCAAAAACAAGTTAAATCCCTTACAGGGACTAAAGTTGACAAACTGCGAAAGTATGCCAATTTGAACTGTAACAGACATTCCGGAACATGACCATAAGTTAAACATACCATATATATCCTTTACATAGCTTAGAAATAGGCTTTGAGGGGTTCGGTGTGCTAAAATAAACTTTTGGGTCATTCAGGGACTAAAAGTGTCAAAAAGTGCACAAGTTTGCATTTTCGCGCATAACTTACGTTCTGAATACATCTGGACATCCAAAAATTTATGTAAGCATGACTACATTATATTTTAGTGTTCTCCTTGAGAAAAATCCATTCGTCGCGTCATTTGGATCGTTTTTCGCGCTTATGCGTATTCCGTCGTAATTAACCGAACATCGCGTTCGTACGACCAAACGAACCATCACCCGGCATATTTTTGAGCATGTTTCAAGTCCACAATGATTAGGCATCATTTTAGGGCCTTAAAGTTGGCTTTACGGGCCTTAGAAGTGCCGGAAATGGGCTTAAACACGTGCAGGGACTGAAACTGTCATTTCTGAAACATGTTGTCTGATCAGGACCCTCAGGCGGCCCGCCTGAGTTTTAGCACATCCTGAAGCGGGCCGCTTGGCCCCTTCTGACCAGATTAAGTGTATTAAACAGCAAGTTGCAGCTGTTTGATCCACCACCACATGTTTCCAATTGTCTAGTCAGCTGATAAGGATCACATTTTAGGCACCATAAGTTTCCAACACATGTACGGCTTGGATCATGGCACGTTTTCCATGAAACGATCCTAACGGTGGACCGAATACTATAAATACCCCACCCCCTTTGGCTTAAAAACCCACAAGAATTCTGATTTTGGAGCTCTAAGTTGAAACCATTGTTTCATACCTGAGTTCTTAGATCGGGATTAGCATTCGGGGACCCTGGGTTAGTATTCTTTCGTTCTTTTCCTTATTTTACTGCTTTTCGAGTCCGAAAGTCAAACTTTGTTTGACTTTCAGCGTTGACCAGTAATGGTCAATGCGAAGTTCGTTTGAACTTCGCAACGTGAGTGTAATCACGTTGGTCATAGTCCCTTGGGACTATGCCCACTGATTACCACGTTGTCTAGGGTCGTAGGGTAGGCGATCTGATAAATCGCCTATACCTTCGAACTCGACCCACTTTGGTCGATCATTAGGATCCGACCAAATACATTAGGTGACCCTAGTATAGGGCATAACCTTCCGAGGTTATACCCTATGGTCACATCGTTTAAGTAGTTGTATGATAGGTAGTTTATATGCCTTAGGTAAATTACCAGAATACCCTTTTCATGTATAATTTGTAATTAAGCATATGTAACCTAAACTTTTGTCACATAACTGATTATGTAACATGTTTAGGCATATAACACTTGTCATAGGACTAGTTAGGCGGTCCGAACGCGTTTCACGCGAACGACGCGTTAAAGTAGCATAAGCTACCTTAATGGGTCGCGATGGGTCGATAATACTTAGGTTAAGTTTCATTTAGTATGTAGGCTTTGTTAAACCATATCATATGAGTTCCTACACTCATTTGGTTTACAAACCCTCCTGCTACCCAGTCTTCCGATTTAGGTCCGGGTTATTTATGTAGTTACCTATATTAGGTACCGTTTGATTTCCGGGACTCCTCTAGCTTACTTGGTAGTTGTTCAAGACTCCTAAGCACTCTCAGGCGAGTACATTATTCCCCTCTTTTACTATTTTCAACTGTTTTGGGGTGACTCATATGTGCTAAATGCTTTATCAATGATTTCAATAACAATTACTATGTGGTTTCAAGAACGCTAACAATGATTTCAAGAACGAGTACAATGATTTCAAGAACGAATACAATGATTTCAAAAACAAATAACAATTTCAATAAAGTGAACGAACTTGTTGGTTGTAGTTTACATGACCGATGACATTCATTAGCTATGATCAAGCCGACCAGTATTAGGTTATGGTACCATAGGATCTGACAAATCCCGTTATTTACTGCACCCATTGTTATGTGTGGGGGTTGTGGGTAGCGACTGAATCTGTAATTATTAACTTATCCTTTGGTAAGGGTTTGTTAAGAACGAGAACGAGAGCGAGTTGGAACGAGGAACGCGTCAAGAAGGTTTGAATGTTATTAGAGAATCGACCATAAAGTAGTTTCACAATTAAAATATTAACTTACCCTTTGGTAAGGGTTTGTTAAAACAAGAACGATTTGAACGATTAAAACAAGATGGTTTAACGATTGGGTAAACATTTGTACATGATTGACATTTGATCATGTATTTCCCACAAAACATAACTTTGATTTAAACCAAGTTTTACTTCAATACTTTGTTTTGTGCATATGGTTTAGTTGAGACATTTCACTTGCCATACATGACAATTTGACATAGACATTTTGATATGATTTACATTTGACATGAACATTTTACATCTTGATGGTTTGGTTTGATTAAGTGATTAAGTAACGATGCGTGTGTAATATGATACAAACATGGTGGATACGCCGCTGGTACTTCCTATATATAAGTGTTTGTATGGTATTACATATTGTAGCGTTATTTGAATCATTTCAGTTTGAGACATTTCACTTGCCATACATGGACATTTGACATGGATATTTGACATAGATATTTGACATGGATATTTGACATAGACATTTGACATGGATATTTGACATAGACATTTGACATGGATATTTAAACATAGACATTTTACATTGTTTGGTTTGGTTTGGTTAAGTGATTAAGTAACGATGCGTGTGTAATATGATACAAACATGGTGGATACGCCGCTGGTACTTCCTATATATAAGTGTTTGTATGGTATTACATATGGTAGCGTTATTTGAATCATTTCAGTTTGAGACATAGAACATTTTGTACAAGTAACATATTTTTCACAAGACATTTATTTACAAACAACTCATCTTATAAAGACTCATTTTACATGGTTATTCATTTAATCATGCATTATTCTCTTATTTATACTTATCATCCGAACTTATTATTTTTCAAATGATTTACAAAAGACAAAGCAAATTACAAGGTTCATGACTAAACATTTTCTTAAACAGAAGTCATGAATCTTATTTTCACAAAACCTATGTATTCGCCAGCATTTCTTTGCTGACCTCGTTTTCACATATGTTTCAGGTATTGTTGGATGATATCGATTGATAAGATGCATGCTCACATAGGACTGGACAAGGCCTTAGTGACTCAATAACAATGATAGACTATGTTTAATAGTGTAATTAGATTTCCAGACGATGTAATTACTCAATGTTTAATAAAACGAAACACCTTTGATATCCATGGTTATGAAACATTAATTCTGTTGCAACACGCCCCGATGTTTCCGCCGCGATTTGTTGTTTTACGCGGTCGGGGTGTGACACAAGGCACGAAGATCATCCTGGCTTGGGACCCACAAACGGTCCATGAAGTAATATGTTCCATTGTCCTTCAGTTCCAGTGCAGGTGTTATGTGATAAGGAAATTCCTTATCCATCAATCCTTGTGAAACACAAGATTGTTGAGCTTGAGAAATGCGTGCTTGAATATCGGATCGAGCTTGAATAACAGATTGAACACGTACACAATGAAGCTTAGTACGTTCCTTACGACTCAATGCATCAGCTACGACATTCGCCTTACCAGGATGGTAGCGAATTTCGCAGTCATAGTCGTTTAAAAGCTCAACCCAACGTCGCTGTCTCATGTTGAGTTCTTTCTGGTTGAAGATATGCTGAAGACTTTTGTGGTCTGTGAAAACCACACATTTTGTACCGTACAAATAGTGTCTCCAGATCTTGAGAGCAAAGACAACTGCACCCAACTCAAGATCATGAGTGGTGTAGTTCTTCTCATGTATCTTCAACTGCCTCGATGCATAAGCTATGACTTTGTTCCTTTGCATAAGAACACAGCCAAGACCCAATTTCGATGCATCACAATACACAACAAAATCATCATCACCCTCGGGCAATGATAGAACAGGCGCATCGCAAAGCTTCTGCTTCAGGTGTTGAAAAGCTTCCTCTTGTTTGTTTCCCCAATAAAAGGGCATTTTCTTCTGAGTTAGAGCAGTTAAAGGAACTGCAATCTTTGAGAAGTTTTCTATGAAGCGGCGATAATAACCCGCTAGACCAAGAAAAGAACGAACTTCAGTAGGAGTAGTAGGTGTATCCCAATCCTTAATCGCACTGATCTTGGAGGGATCTACATGAATACCTCGTTCGTTGATAACATGCCCCAAAAATTGAACTTCTTTAAGCCAAAATTCGCACTTGGAGAATTTGGCGAAAAGTTGCTCTTTCTTCAGGAGTTCAAGAGTAAGACGAAGATGTTGCTCATGCTCAGCTTGCGTCTTAGAGTATATCAAGATGTCATCAATAAAAACAATGACGAACTGATCCAAATAAGGTTTGCAGACCCTATTCATTAAGTCCATGAAAACAGCAGGAGCATTAGTCAAACCGAATGGCATGACTGTGAATTCATAATGCCCATAACGAGTACGGAACGCTGTCTTCGGAATGTCTTCTTCTTGCACCCGAAGTTGATGATACCCGGAACGTAGATCAATCTTCGAAAAATAAGAAGCGCCCTGTAACTGATCAAAGAGGTCGTCTATGCGAGGTAAGGGATATCGATTCTTGATGGTAAGTTTGTTAAGCTCACGATAATCGATACACATCCTAAAGGATCCATCCTTCTTCTTTACAAAAAGAACGGGAGCACCCCAAGGTGAAAAACTAGGACGTATAAAACCTTTGTCAGAGAGCTCCTGAAGTTGTTTAGACAACTCTTGCATCTCGGATGGTGCAAGACGATATGGAGCTCTAGCAATGGGATTTGCACCAGGTACGAGATCAATGCGGAACTCGACTTGGCGTGCTGGAGGTAGACCAGGTAAATCTTCAGGGAATACTTCAGAATAATCCCGAACGACAGGAATATCTGAAATAGACTTACCCTTGCCTTTATCTTCTGTAACATGTGCTAAGAAAGCCACATAGTTCTTCTGCAGATACTTCCGAGCTTTAAAACAAGACATGAGTTTGAGACCAACGGTAGGCTTCTCACCTTGAACCTGCAGGATTTCGCCTGTCGAAAGCGGCACACGAACAATCTTCTCAGAACAAACTATCTCTGCGTGATGCTTGGATAACCAATCCATTCCCACAATAACGTCAAAGCTTCCGAGTTGCATAGGCGTGAGATCGATAGGGAAAAGATGATCATTTAGGTTCAACTGGCAGTTGCGTAGAACAGAATCAAGAATAATGGGTTCACCACTAGCAACCTCTACTGTCAAAGATTTGCCTAGTTTCGTTCTAGACACACGAAGCATTTGCTCAAAAGACAAAGACACGAAACTCTTATCGGCACCGGAATCGAAAAGAACAGATGCAGGCTGATTATTAATAAAGAACGTACCGTTCACCACATTATCGTCAGCCTGTGCCTCTTGGGCATTCATGTTAAAGACTCGGCCTCGAGCCGGAGCCTGATTCTGGTTCTGGTTCTGGTTCGCCAGTCTTGGGCACCGATTCCTATAGTGGGTCAGATCCCCACAATTGTAACAAGCACCCGGTGGGTATCGTGGTCGTGCAGCTTGACCCTGTTGCGGAGCAGGAGGCTGAGCAACTTGTTGAGCCGGGTTCTGAACCGCGGGATTCTGAGCAGATCGACAAACATTGGCGAGATGGCCTGATTTCCCACAGTTAGTACAGAAACGGCATGGAAGTTGCGGCTGGTGGTGACTGTTGCATCTATTGCACAAAGGTGCATTCCCTGTATAGGGTTTCTTTGCTGGAAGCTGTGCGGGTTGGTTAAGAGCTGCCTGGTTAGCTTGGGCAGTAACAGCATAGTTTTGGGAAGCCTTACGCTTCTTTGCCCTCTTCGAAGAACCAGAGTTCTTTCCATTCCCGTTTTGACCTTTCTTGCTATCCACCTTGTCAGCCGATTGTTCCTTGCCCTTGTCACCCTTCCGGTGTAACTTGTTCTTCTGGATCTGCGACTCAGTCAATGTCGCAGATAACTCGATCGCCTGACGGAGTGTGGCAGGTTCACTACCAGTAAGAATGTCTTGTACCGAGTCAGGTAGGCCGTCGATATATCTTTCGATAGCCTTGTCAAGTGGGGTAACCATAGTCGGGCAAAGCAAACTCAACTCTTCAAACCGATCAGTATAAGCCCTGTGCTCACCACTATCTTGCTTCAAATCATCAAATTCCTTCTCCAAAGCTCGTTGCTCATGACGAGGACAGAATTCCCTCATCATAAGGGCTCTCAGTTCGGCCCATGTCTGTGCGAGAGCAACTTCTGCACCTCTGTCTCTCATAACCCCGTTCCACCATGTCAAAGCCCTCTTCTGAAATACGCTCGAGGAGAACTCGACCTTGCGATTATCCGGACACTGCACATGGCGAAAAGTATTCTCTATGCTCTCGAACCACTGAAGAAGCCCAGTCGCTCCCTCAGAACCACTAAACTTGAGTGGTTTAGCCTGATTAAAATCCTTGTATTTGCATGGAACATTGTTGTTGTTGTTGTTGTTGGCTTGGTTCCATTGAGCAAAGAGATTTGGAAACTGAGCAGCCATCTGCTGCGCAATAATTTCTGCCAGTTCGGCAGTTGCAATCAGATTGTCGCGTCGAGGAGGCATTCTAAAAGAGAAGAACATGAAAGGAAACGAGTGAGATGATTGGATGAAGAGAATGAGATGAAACAAAATCAACAAAAGCAAAGATGGTGGTCATTCGTCCGTATCACAAAGCAAACAAACGACACACAGTGACTAATCAAAGTAAATGGATCAAAAATAATGTATAATGAAGACATGCTCGCCTATAAGTGAACACTCACTCCAAGAATTCCCAGGTAAGCACAACTGGTCTCGCGTCTGGTTGAGATGTATACGAAGTGCTTGCCTAGACAGAAAACTCAGAATACAGGCATTCACCCTTCCAGTTTGCACATGTTCACATTATTTAAAACCCAAAACGTTTGACGGGATTTTTGAAAATTAGAAGGCACAAGGCCAAAAACCAATACTGAAAAGGGTTCAAAACCATATAACAGAGGGTTCAAAACCTTACAATTGAGGGTTCAAAACCTTGTAAAAATTTATTCAAAAACAGATGATTGTTTTTCAAAAATCGTTTCGAAAAAATTTTGGTTCCTTGTTTTGTTAATCACCTAAGGATAGGTGATGTACATGTTTTAAGATCTAAACACAAGATAACTCGTGTTAGGGTCCTAGAAAAGTTATAGTCTAGGTCAAAGCATTACTAATAACCTAATTCCCTATAACCATTGGCTCTGATACCAACTCTTCTGTCACACCCCGACCGCGTAAAACAACAAATCGCGGCGGAAACATCGGGGCGTGTTGCAACAGAATAAATTGTTTCATAACCATGGCATACAAAGTTGTCTTTTATTTATAAACAAAGGTGTTTCATTGTTTCAAACAGGAAATTAAAGAGTTCAGAACATAATTAAACATAGTCTATCTTATTTGAAAGTCTCTAAGGCACAGGTCCGCCCTAGTATCATGATCAACATCCTATGGAAAAGCACCTGAAAACACATGTGAAAATAGGTACGTCAGCATAAAAATGCCTGTGAGATACATAGGTTTGTGAAAATAGGATTCATGACTTGTATTTGAGAAATGTTTAGTCATGAACCTTGTAATTTGCTTTGTCTTGTAAATCATTTGAATAACAATAAGATCAGATGATATGTATAAGTAAATGTCAGGTTAAATAAATAACCATGTAAAAATGTGTTTGTATAAGATAAGTTGTTTGCAAATCAATGTCTTGTGAAAAGTATATTATTTGTATAAAATGTTCTATGTCTCAAACTGAAATGATTCAAATAACGTTACGACATGTAATACCATACAAACACTTATATATAGGAAGTACCAGCGGCGTATCCACCATGCTTGTATCATATTACACACGCATCGTTACTTAATCACTTAATCAACCAAACCAACCAATGTAAGAAGTCTATGTTTAAATCAATTGTCAAAAGTGTTCGTGTCAAATGTAAATCATGTCAAAATGTTTATGTCAAATATCCATGTCAAATGTCTATGTCAAATATCCAGGTCAAATGTCTATGTCAAATATCCATGTCAAATGTCTATGTCCAATATCCATGTCAAATGTCTATGTCAAAATGTCATGTATGGCAAGTGAAATGTCTCAACTAAACCATATGCACAAAAACAAAGTATTGAAGTAAAACTTGGTTTAAATCAAAGTTATGTTTTGTGTAAATGCATGCAACTATTTAATATGAACATTTATGCGGTATTGTGAAAATGCATACATCCAAGCCTTGCGACTGTGGTGATAAACCCTTTAAACAAATTAAAGGTCTATCTGTCTTATATCAACGAATTCGGTCATTCCTTTCTGTCCCCTTTCCCTGGGATGTCCGGAACGGGAGTTGTCAATTCCTATGGTACCACTACCTACTAACGAACGGCATGATCGGTGTTAATGAATGTATTGTCCCATGTAAACAAACCAAATGTCATACCAAAATGTAAGCATGTGAAAATAATGCACTAAGTATGTAATCAAATGAACATACATAGCGTGAAATGTCATGTAAAACGATGTACTAAGTAATGCACACAATGGGCATACATAGCATGAAATGTCATGTAAAACGATGTACTAAGTAATGCACACAATGGGCATACATAGCATGAAATGTAATGTAAAACAATGTACTAAGTAATGCACACAATGGGCACACCTAGCATAAGATGTAATGAAAGCATGTACTATAATGTACTATCAAACATAGCCGGTATATGATGTGAAAACAGGAAAGCATGAAAGTAACAAGTAGGCACATGTGTTCCACCCCAAAACAGTTTGGAAAACAGTAAAAGAGGGGTCTATGTACTCACTTGAGATTGCTCAGATGTATAAAGATAACCACCAAGTAATGCTATAGATCACGGAATCAAACGGCACCTAATATAGATAACTATGTTAATAACCGGACCTATCTCGGAAGAATGGGGTAGCATGAGGGTTTGTAAACCAAACGAGTGTAGAGACTCGTGTCATTTGGTTTAACAAAGCCTACATACTAAATGAAACTTAACATAATTTTTTACGACCCATTACGACCCGTTTAGGAAGCTTATGCTACTTTAACGTGTCGTGCGCGTGAAACGCGTTCGGACCGCCTAACTAGTCCTATGACAAGTGTTATATGCCTAAACGTGTTACATAATCAGTTATGTGACAAAGGTTTAGGTTACATATGCTTAATTACAATTTATACATGAAAAGGGTATTCTGGTAATTTACCTAAGGCATATAAACTACCTATCATACAACTACTTAAACGATGTGACCATAGGGTATAACCTCGGAAGGTTATTCCCTACCTACTATGGTCACCTAATGTGTTTGGTCGGATCCTAATGATCGACCAAACTGGGTCGGGTTCGAAGGTATAGGCGATTTATTAGATCGCCTACCCTACGACCCTAGACAACGTGGTAATCAGTAGGCATAGTCCCAAGGGACTATGACCATCGTGATTACAATCACGTTGCGAAGTTCAACCGAACTTCGCATTGACCATTACTGGTCAACGCTGAAAGTCAAACAAAGTTTGACTTTCGGACTCGAAAAGCAGTAAAAATAAGGAAAAGAACGAAAGAATACTAACCCAGGGTCCCCGAATGCTAATCTAGATTAAAATAACTCAGGTATGAAACAACGGTTTCAACTTAGAGCATTCTTAATCAGATTCTAGTGGTTTTAGAGGTAATGGGGGTGGGGTATTTATAGTTTTCGGGTAACCGTTAGGATCGTTTCTTGGAAAAGGGGAAAAGATCTAGTCCGTACACTTGTCACAATGTTGTGGAAGCTAAATATGATCCTTATCTTAGTGACTAAGCAAGTTTAGAACATGTGGATGTGGTTTAATCAGCTGAAATCTGCTGAATGTTAACACTTATCTGTTCTGCAGAACCCATACGCATCGTAGCACAAAAGTGCTACGCATCGTAGCCATACAAGTTTGGCAGAATTACCATTTTAGTCCCTGTTATGCAATAAGGTCATTTTCGACACGTTTAAGGCCCGTTAACCTCATTTCAAAGCTCTAAAATGAAGTTAAAGTATAGGGAACTTAAAATGTGTTCAAAAATATCTCGGATGTCGGTTCGTTTGGCCGTACGGTCGCGATGTTCGGTTAATTACGACGGAATACGCATAAGCGCGAAAAACGATCCAAATGACGCGACGAATGGATTTTTCTTAAGGCGAACACTAAAATATAATGTAGTCATGCTCACATAAATTTTTGGATGTCCAGATGTATTCAGAACGTAATTTATGCGCGAAAATGCAAACTTGTGCACTTTTTGACACTTTTAGTCCCTGAATGTCCCAAAAGTTTATTTTAGCACACCGAACCCATCAAAGCCTATTTCTAAGCTATGTAAAGGATATTTAGGGTATGTTTAACTTATGGTCATGTTCCGGAATGTTCGTTACAGTTCAAATTGGCATACTTTCGCAGTTTGTCAATTTTAGACCCTGTAAGCGAATTAACTTGTTTTTGCCATACCAAAGCCTTCAAAACTTATTTCTAAGTTATGTAAGGGTTATTTAAGGTATGTTGAGTATATGTTGATGTTCCGGAGTATTTCTCGCAATAAACCGAGTACGTTTACGCACCAGTTTGCGTATAACTCTCCAGAAAGCGATGTAGAGTTTGAAATTACATAAAAGTCAAAACATGAAAAATGTAAAACATAACAAAACAAACATTGTGATTAAATAACATTGTTTTATTGATAACAGAACTGTTCATAGTGATTACAAGCACAGTTGTTACAGTTTTCATTGACGCTTTACATACTACATCATACATACAGATACATTTTATACAATTCACATGTTGTGGATACAGTTTATACATCATACATACAGATACATTTTATACAATTCACATGTTGTGGATACAGTTTATACATCATACATACAGACACATTTTATACAATTCACATGTTGTGGATACGGTTTATACATCATTCATACAGATACAGTTTATACAACTCACATTTTACAGATACAGTTTATACAACTCACATTTTACAGATACATCTCATACAGCTAAACTGCATGAACTCGCTCAACTTTTGTTGATGTTTTCAAACTTAACATGTATTTCAGGAAATTAGTGGACCTGGCAGACATTTCAGTCAAGGAAAACAAGTATCAATACTCCATGCCAACTATTGAAGGGTTTGCCTGTTATATACCGCCTCTTTGCGGTGATATAGTGGTCAAAGTCTTGACATTTTAAGACTTACATTTTGATGTATAAAACGATGACAACTTATTTTCATTTGATGGTTTGTAACCAATACATTCAACTTATGTTGCATTCTTTTGGGAAACACATATGTAATGGCAATGGCAATGGAGTATGTTTTATTCATATAGTTTGTTCATGTACATCGATATTTATGCAATGAAAACCATACAGATCACACCTTGCGTTTCCGCTACGAGCGGGTGTGACATTTTTAATTAACTCAGACTCATGATCAGTGTCAGACGATGTGAAAGTAACGTCAATGTTTTCTGGTAAATCATCAGTTGTATCGGTTTTTAGCTTTATATTGACTGCTTTTTCGACTTGCTCTTCATTTGGTTTTCTAGGAGAATAACCTTCCCAGATTGGAGGCGGACACTTGTTATAACTAACACTCTGTTTCTTACCAGTATCCTTCTTCTTTGGCTTCTCTTCTTGGAAAGCTTCGAAACCTGCAACAGTTGGATAAATTCGATCAATAAGATAATCAGAACTAGAATAACTTTGTAATAAACGTCTGATTCTCTCATTCTCAATTTTCTCCTTTTCCAACTCTTGTTTCAGCTTGGCACACTCCTCAATATAATGATTTATAGCTTTTTGCTTTGTCATCATCACAGCATTCATCATAGTTAATGCTTTTTCTCTTTCAGAATTCGTCTTTTGAAGACCAGTTACTGTTCTGTTCAAAACATCATAGGATTCTTTCACGTAATTTAGATTGAGCAGTAATTGCTCTTTCATCTTCTCAAACTCAACCAGCTTCTCATCTTTTGCTGCACATTCTTTGCAAGATTCAAGACACTTTGGGCAAGGCTTGATGACTTCCACAATTTTTTCTATTTCAACTGTTTTCACCACCTCAACCACCTTTTCTGTATCAACAATCTCCTCGGCAGCAACTTTAACTTCTTCATTTTGAACAGTCTCATCTTTTTCAGCAACACTTTCAGACTTCATTTTCTTTTGTTCTTTTGTAGCTTGTTTCTTTTTCAGCTTCTCCAATCGATCTGCAAAATAAAAATGAAAGCTTTCAGGAGAGAGATGAGATTTTGCAACATTAATATGTCTTTCTTCTTCATCATCACTACTGTTATCAGTTGGTGATTGATCAAACTCTATTGACTTGTTAGAACTATCATCTGAAGAACCAGAATCAGATGGTGTTTGATCAAAAACAATTTCCTTTTCTGAACTATCATCTGAAATTTGTGAGTTTTCATCAGATGAAACAGACTTTTCTTCTTCATTCTTCACACTAACACCAATTGATTTCATCCATTCTGTAAACATATATGGTTCTTTCACGATCTTAGCAATGAAAGCTTTAAACTCTCCTTTTTCATCCACAAACATATCCCAGCTAAAACCTTCAGGTAACCTTTCATCATCTTGATTGATTAAACATGCTTTGCTGTCGGATGAAATGTATTTGTTCCAGTTAAAATCTTCTTGATTTACCAAACATGCTCTCTTTGAATCCTCTATCACTTTTCTACCATGAGCTACTTGTGGTTCTTGTTGTTTTTGTTGACTAACTTGTTGATATATGGCTTTCCGGTAGTAATCATCATTTCCGAATGGATTCTTTGCTTCACTTGCTTCTCTATTCTTGCATTCCCTCTTAAAATGACCTTTCTCCCTGCACCGAAAACAAGTAACTTTAGATTTATCAAAACCTAAAGTAGAAACATGTGCATCAAGAAAATCATTTCTTCCAGTGATCAATTTGAACTTTTCGGCTCTTCTAAGGACACTAGCTAGACACCACTTGATGTCCATTAGTTCCATTTCTTTAGCATCTATCTGATCATAATCCTCCTTTGTCAGCATAGGATTCCCAATCCTTCCTGCAACCAAGCCTTCATAGGATAGTAGCATGGAACCAAGTAATGCCATGTGATCTTTTGCAACTTCTTCAGAGAAACTTTGACCCTCAGGAAGATTCAAAGCAATGTTGTATTGAATCACATAACCATTTCCACTTTAGAACTTTGATGCTGAAAGCTTGATGTTGTATCTTTTGGATTAACACTCGGATATGAAGAGAATCCACTGCTTTTGTTTGAACTTTGATCAACTTTTTCAGATGAATCTCCAGCACTAAATGCAGTTTGTATCTTCGGGCTTCTTTCAACTTCTTGAACACTGCCTTTGTAGTACATTTTTACATCTTGTTGACTACTCGGATTATTCATCCTCGCAATCTTTTGCTGTTCCAGATCTTGACCCTCAATATTCTCGATGAACTGAGAAATAGTCAAATCATCATAAACTCCAGTGTTCTTTAAATCATCAAATAAGTACCCCATTCCTTTTGTGGTAAAGCGTCAGCTAACTTGTCGACCCATTCTTCACGATCTTTGGTTATACTTAGCATCGACATGGATCGCACTAAGTGGCAATATCTTTCAATTAGCTTCTTTGTATCTTCCCCGGGCAAACTTGTGAATAGATCAAATTCTTTCTTAAGCAGTGCCTTTTTTACTCTTAATCATGTTTTCACTTCCCTCAAACTTGATTCGAAGAGCATCCCAAATTGATTTTGAAGTCTTGTCATGTTGAAGCAACACAAAGATGTCTTCTTTGATAGCTTGCTGAAGTAAACTGATCATCATTTTTTCAGCTTTGTACATATCTCGTTCTTGGTCACTAAATTCAGAAATTGTTTTCACAACTTGCAACTCTGTACGTGGTAGAACATACTTCTTCAGAATGCATTCCAATGATCTCAGATAATTAGCTTGAACTCAGTTTTCAAATCTGTCTTTCCATCCGTAATACTCTTCAATGCTCATTAGCTTCGGGGGTTTTTGTAATGTTCCAGTTTCGTTTTCCAAATTCATGTTTTGAGAAATGGAAGCCGGAGTAGTCGGAGATGTTGCGAACGCGTTGTAAAATTCTTCACTCATGATTTGGTAGCACGTTTTTAAAAACAACACACTTCAAGCGAAATAAGCTTTCAAGCGAGATACCCTTTTCAAGCGGAAATACAAACTTGCAATTTCAAGCGAAATACTCAACTAAACAACTTCAAGCGAAATACCAACTAATAGTTTCAAGCGGAATATCTGATTTGAAGCGGAATCAACACTGTTTCGAGCGGAATATCAGGTTTCGCTTGAAATTTTCAAGCGAAATAACTACTTTCAAGCTAAATCACTAAATGTTCGTTCACGCGGAATCTAGTCTAAGATCCATTTTACCACTTTTTAGGCTAAATTTTAAGCTGAAACTTTCAAGGGTTTGTTACAATGCACTTTTATACAATCTGTGAGAAATTGAGCCGATTTTGACCGTTAAATCATATTCTATTGAAGAAAGAAGGTGTAGAAGTAAGAAAACACAACGAAAACAGCTATAATCTACAGAACTCCTCCTCCTGAGCTCTGATACCAATTGTAGGATCGTGTACGTGACCCAAACGAGTCGTTCAGATGAGCTTTTATCTGTTTCAGATGCGGAAACTAAGAAACAGACTTCGAAACAACAAGCAATTCACTTTAAACACCTTGTAAATTGATATAACAGCTAGTACAATCAGAAAACACACCGGCAGCACCTCGGTATGAAATTCAAGAACTGTTACAACTAATCCGCTTGAACCTGCTATATATAGAACTTGGGGTTTCGCTTGAAATGACAAGTAACATTTCAAGCGAAATCAAATGGATATGATTTCGCTTGAAACTGTCACAATACATTTCAAGCGGAATCACCTCTGTCAAGCGAAATCTCACTAATTTACACATAAACCTCCTATATTCTCGAACAACGTGCCCTGATCTAACATATCTAGAGACAAGACTCGATATAAGACGAAATCGGCAGACGCATGCACCAACAGTAATACACATAATTTTGTCAACACTAACACATCATCATATACATATTGTACAACACATAGCACATTGTAATACATAAAATTTACCCACGAACAAACCATTCTAGTGTATGTCGAAAAACACTTATTTTAGCGATTCGGTGATATTTTTGGGCGTCGGAAGTCACGTATGACTAACCAAGCACCAAGTAAACTTAATATAAGTTAAATTACTTATTTTTATAGCAAAAATATCAGTTTGGTTACTGATCTAAAACAGTTTAATAAAAATCTCCGAAAATGCGATTTTTGACCGTTTTACCGCATAGTTTTGCATCAAACGTTACCCGAACCATCCCAAATCGAAATGACTTGAAATTTTAACACAACCCATTTTATTTACTGAATAAAATAATGGTTATACTCATGATAGTGCAGGTCTTAAACAAGCACATAAATCATGCAAATTTCACATAATTTACCACTTTTTAAGCTATATGTACAACATGCAAAGCTATCAAACCTATGTCAAAGTTTCATGCCATTATAATGTACCAAATAATAATATTTTTAGTGTTTATAACCTGTTCAAAAATATTTTTGTCATACAATCACTTTTTTTATCACTTCTTGAGCTTTAAACCAACATATATTCACATGTACAAGTGCCTAAAGCATACTATCATAACATCATCATTTTATGTTAATCTAAATGCATCAAATATGTGATATATTTAGATTTATTTGCTGATGTAATTTACATTTAACATATCATATATAATCACCAAATACTTGCATTTTTACCATCATTCAAGAACATGTAACACTTAAACAAGTACTTTATCAAAATAAAGCTCAAAACTCAAACACATATGTATATGTGTATGGTTATATACATATATATACACCACCATTTTCATTTTGTAACAAGACCCCTTTTCATTTTAGATTTCAAGTTTAGTGAAAATCCCAAGATTCAAGAGAAACTTCAAATCATCAAGAACAACCAAGAATCAAAAGTATGATTTAAAAAAATAAGTGTTATACATTCAAGATTCAAGTAGGTTGTAGGATGAGATTTTGATGATAGGAAGCTTGTAATCACTTGACAACACCTTGGGAACACCTTTGTATCTTCACACCACTTGAAACATGCTTGAAAGGGAGTTTGAATGTGAAGAACAAGACTTGAAGGTGATGAAGATGGAGAGAGGGAGAGAGGACGGTTATGAGGGGGAAGAGAGAGAGGAGTTGAGTGTTGTAATGATATTGTGAAGATTGATGTAGATTATATAAGATTTTGAAAGATTTATGAATGTGCATGCAACAACACTTGTCACCTAAAGATCAAATTGGATCTTGAAAAATCTTTGCAAAATTTTGGTGGGGCCACCCATTATATGGCCGTGAATATCAAGGGGGAGGGGCCAAAGTGTAAATTTGATGGTAAATATAGATAAAAACAGGTATTTAACTGGATACCGGGTATTTTATCTAGCGTTTAAATCCCGGTTTATGACGTTCTAAATTATTTTTATTATTCTATAAAAATAAACAAGCCAAAATATTACTGAAATAAATTTCAGTTGCCAAGACTGGCTGCGTTGTCCGTGTTTTGCAGTAGAAGCACTGTGTTACGCAGAAACACGCGGTAGGAGCTTAAACTTTTAAAAATGATGTTTTTAAGCGTTTTAATTTATTTTTCAACACGAACCTGATTAAAAATAAAATTTTAATCATAACAGAATACTTTTGGGATTTAAATTTTATCCAGGCGGTCACCAACGTTCGTTTCGCAGTTTTTGTCGTAAATAGTTCTTTAGTTCAAATAAACAAGTTTTTGCCATACCGAATCCTTCGAAACTTATTTCTAAGTTATGTAAAGGATATTTAGGGTATGTTTGGCTTATGTCACAGTTCCGGAGTGTACGTCGCGTTAAACTGATTGTGTTTATGCACCAGTTTGCGTATAACCTTCCAGAAAGCGATTTAAAGCTTGAAATCGGAATCGAATCAAATAGTAAAATCATCACACACAATAACACATATAATAAAACCAAAGCACATTGTTTTATTGATAACCAACATTGTTTTACATTATACGATGATTACAGAACACAGTTGTCACATGGATAGCTGGAGTGGTCATGGTCATATCGCTGAGGATTGATTGAATGTTATTTAAACACTATTACATTTGGTTTTGGGCATACCTTAAACATTGTTTTGTCAATTGCTTCCTCTGAATCTGATAACTCTTGTTTGACAATTATGATTGCTTAATTTAATAAACATAAACTTGGTAATGATTTATTATTGGTTCAATGTGATTGGTGGCTTGGATCCTGGTACATCACACGTCCCGCGGTGTATTCGCATGTGGTTTTTGGGGGTGTGACAAATTTTGCCCAACTCCTTGCACATTCATCTTCTTCATTCACACCTACTCTTGAGAGGCTCTCACAACTTGTTGAAGGCCTCCTACTTCAGTTTTCCTTGTTCTTTTTCCAAGCTTGAACCTCTTGTAAGTTTCTTTCATGCTTGGTTAGGTATTTAAGCAAGAAAATCAAACAGTGTTTGACTTTCTGCTTTGACCATGACTTGGTCAACACAAAGTTCGTTTGAACTTTGCAACGTGAGCGTAATCACGATGGTTATAGTCCCTTATGACTATACCTACTGATTACCACGTTTATTAGGTGTAGTGACGAGTCATAGTTTCGGTCAAAATGCCGATTATGCGCATTTTGCGACGAAACTATTTTCGGGTATCAAATCAGTTTTCTAACTTAGTTAAACATGTTTTAACATGTTTAACTCGTCACTTTTAGTTTAGTCCTTATTTAGGGTCGTAAGTTAAGTGGTCTAAACAACCGCTTAGACTTTCGAACCCGACCCGTTTGGTTGAACCTTATGGTCACTTCGCTTAGTTAGTTGTATGATAGGTAGTTTATATGTCTTAGGAAAATGAAAAAAATTCCCTTTTTACGCACAATTTCATTTTAAGCATATGTAACCTAAATTTAGACATCTATACTGATTATGCAATATTATTAAACATGTTAAGGCATACAATACTTGTCACAGGACTAGTTAGGCGGTCCGAACACGCTTTTGTGCGAACGACACGTTAAAGTAGCGTAAACTACCTTAACGAGTCGTAACGTGTCATAAGCACTTAGGATAGGTTCCGACTTAGAATGTAGGCTTTGTTAAACCATACTATATGAGTTCTAACACTCATTTGGTTTACGAGACCTCATTTCATCCGATCTTCCGATTTAGGTTCGGTTTATTAACATAATTACCTATATTAGGTGCCGTTTGATTCCGTGATCCTTCAAGCGTTATTTGATCTTTATTTCAAGACTATTAAGCAATATCAAGTGAGTACATAGTCCCCTCTTATACCGCTTTCAAATATTTTGGGGTGATACACATGTGCCTACTTGTTACTTTCATGCTTTTCATGCTTTCCATGACATATACTTGCTATGTTCAACTAGTACACATATAGTACACGATTTCCATTATGCTTTGCTATGTATGTTGACTGAGCATGCTAGCACATTGATTTCATAAACACTTTTGCTTCATATGTTTACTCAGCATATGGGCACATTGATTTGCATTACATTTATGTTATGTATGTTTACTGAGCATGCTAGCACATTGATTTACATGACATTTCTGCTTCATATGTTTACTTAGCATTCTTAGTACATTGTTTTCACATAACATGCTTACATTTGGTATGTTTAACGGGACTAAAATACGTTCATTAACATTGATCACGCCGCTCGGTAGTATGTAGTGGTACCAAAGGAATTGACAACTCCCATTCCTGGATTCCTAGGTTTGTTTGGAAGTAAGGAATGACAGAATCCGATATACATAATTGATAAACCTTTAACTTGTTAAAGGTTTGTCCAACAGTCGCAAGGCTTGAATGTATGCGATAAACACTACTATATAAATGTTCTTATCAATACAAGCATTAGTTTTTCAAAACATAACTTTTGATTCAAACATTTGTTTATTCAAAAACATTGTTTTATACATGACATTTGGTTTCACATGACATTTGATTATACATTGACATATACATGTGGTTTGAGTAAATACTTTTTATTCACCATACAAGACATTGTTGTTACTTGACATTTGTTATACAAGACATGATTTACACATGGCATTGAGACATTAAACATTAAACATTGTTATACATGAACATTTGACATTAGTTAAACAAGACATTTTGGTTATTGGTAAGTGGTTTACATAACGAGACGTGTGTAATATGATAAAAGCATGGTGGATACGCCGCTGCTACTTCCTATATATAAGTGCTTTTATGATATTACATATCGTAGTGTTATCTAAATCATTTCGACAAAGACATGATACATTTTATACAAATGACATATTTTCACAAGACATTGTTTTACAAACGACATATTTTATACAAACTCATTTTTACTTGGTTATTTATTTAACCATGCATTATTCTTTTATATCATCTGATTTTCTTATCGATTTTCGTATGGTTTATAAAAGAAAACATTTTATAAGGTTCATAACTACTTTTTGTTAAACATTTCTTTTAACTACAAGTCATGAATCCTTCATCAACAAAACCTATGTATCTCAAAAGCATTTTTATGCTGACGTACCTATTTTCACATGTGTTTCAGGTGCTGTTATTAGATGATCATGATGCAAAACATAGGATTGGACGAGGACCTTAGTGACATAAAACAAGAAAAACAATATGTTTAAACTCGTTTATTTCACTTTAAGACTATGTCGAACAATTATTAATTCAATAAACAAAACTTCAATTACCATGTGTTGTGAAGCAATGATTCTGTTACTCCACTCCCCGACATTTCTGCCGTGGTTTGTTGTTTTCCGCGGTTGTGGTGTGACAATTCAAAACATTTTTAAAACAATTTCCAAACCATTTGGAAGTTTCAAAACATAGTCTCCTAGGGCTTCAACTTGAACTTTCATTCCATTGCCCATGAAGAGACTAGCATCTCCCTTTTGTAATGCTTATTTTTTTTAACCCTTTGCAACAAATTGCAAACATGAGTTCCACATCAGGTATCTAATACCCATGTTTTAGAAGAAATAATATTAAGGTCAATATGTATCATAAAGATTGTACCTGAGGTTTGCCCCGCATCCCTCTTATTTTTCAACTCTTTGAGATAGGTTGGACAATTCCTTTTTTCAAATGCCCTATCTCACCACACTTAAAGTATGGATCGTTCGTGGCAACCTTTACCTTCTCTTCTTTTGGCTTCAGTAGTTCCGCTTTAGTCTTTCTTTTTCCTTTCCCTTTGATGTGCCCGTTTCCATTTGCAATATTTGCTTTGGTGTCGGGGTGATGCCCTTTCTTGTTGCCACCCTCATTGATCGTTTAGAATGGATAAAGCCCTTTTACCCATATTGAGCCTTTCGAGGCGATCATTGTGGCTTTTCATCTTAAAGACATAAGATGAGACCGATTGGGTTTCCTCTATCCGAAATGCATGAAGTGTTCGAACCGTTTCGAAGCGTTCTGCCCTTGCTTCTTGTAGGAACATTTCCTTCAATTGGGTAATCATGTCGTACGCTCATGATGTTCAAAATCCTTTTGAATCTCGGGAATCATAATTCCCAACATGAGACGAGAGGCTTGCATACTATCCTCGGTATACTTAATTCAATTGTTATAGGCATCCTCATCTTCCATAAGATGTTTATCGGGAATAGGATCGTTCAACACATAGGATATCCTTTCTTGCTTGCGAACAATTCTCAAGTTTCGATACCAATCCATGAAGTGTTATGGTTGAGACGACCCTTTTCAAGGATTGTTATTAGTGATAGGTTACGGACGGTTTGGGTAATATTGTTAGCGGCCATCTACAAAATTTACCAAGGTTCAATTTTAGTATTTTCGATATTATTATATTTTAATCATTAATACCCTTTTATGTCTCATAGACAATTAATAATTAAAATCTAGAATCCAACGTTACATTTAAATATTGGCTAGGTGACCTTTATCCCATTATTTAAATTAACAAGGTATTCAACGTTTGACGATTGCAACCCTATGCAACTTCTAGCCATATGGGATCGGTTAAACATCTTTATGTTTAGTTGGCATGTTTAATCCCATCAACACCTTTGTTCGCCATGCTTCGGTGACCCTAAGTTCATGGTTTCCAAATCAAGTCATCCAACTTATACACACATGTGAGTTTACACATATAAGTGGTTAGGTGACCTTTATCCCACAAACACGGTAACCCCACCTCGAACGTACAAGTTCCCTCAAATGTGGTTAGGTGACCTTTATCCCACAAAAGAGTTCCCAAGTGATTCGAGTGTTGTATATGTCACACCCGCTCATAGCGGAAGTGCGAGGTGTGATATGTATGGTTTTCATTGCAAAAATATTGATGTACATGAACATACTATATGAATAAACATACTCCATTGCCATTACATATTTGTTTTCAAAAGATTACATCACAAGTTTAGTGTGTCGGTTACAAACCATTAATATGAAAGTAAAGTGTTATTGTTTCATACATCAAAAAGAAAATAAACTACTAAGGTCTAAACCATCATATTGCTGCAAAGAGGCGGAATATAATAGTTAAACCCTCCAAAAGATGGCATGGAGTTTCGATACTTGTTATCTTGTTTGAGAATCCCGTCATGGTCCACTAATTCCCCGAAATACATGTTAACTTTGGAAAACATCAACAAAAGTTGGCGAATTCATGCAGTTTAGTTGTAAAAGATGTGTTTAAAATGTAAGTTGTAGTATGTAAAGCGTCAATGAAATCGTTGATCATTAATGTTTTGCAAGGACATTAATATGTGTGATGAAAAAGGAAGCAATCCAAACCTAGATGATTTTGTGTCGACTACTATCGACTGGGACACAAAAGCACTCTTTTGTATGGGTCCACGACCAAGAGTGGGGCTCGACAAAACCCATTAGATCTAACCACTTGTACCTAGGTCCAAACTGGATTAATGGTGCTTAGATGTATAACCCCTATTCGCACATGATCTAAGGTGTTCCATTCCCTAACTTTAACATATGTTTGAACATGTATTTTCCCCGATAGTTGTAAAGTTGTAAAACATTTAAATGAATAGGGGACATGAACTCACAGTATTGCATCCGTGAATGGTACGTGTTTGTGATCTTACACATGGTAGTCTTGAACAATGTTGCGACCTACAAATGTTCTTGTATTTGTTAGACACTTCGATCTTTGTAAATGACTTGAGTACAAGTCTTCTGTCTTGAATGTGTGTTAAGACTTGTATGTCTTTGTTATATGTTGAACTGTGTCTTAGATGTATAACTGATAACTGTTTAGTGTATATATATATTTCGCCAAATATATATATTCTTGTATCATGAGTTGTATCGTAGATGCATAAGTGTGTTCTCACCAAGTGTTAGGTGAAGTATATGTGTATCATTGTACGTATAGAAATACGTATGTTCTCGTGTGTATTATACGTGCTCTTGTTTTCTTAGAATATATATGCTTATATATTCTAACATATAGGTGAAATATATAATTAACATGTCAAAACCCGACCGCGTAAAACAACAAACCGTGGCGGAAACGTCGGGGAGTGGAGTAACAGAATCATTGTTTCACAACACATGGTATTTAAAGTTTGGTTTTATTTATTAAGTTGTTTACATTGTCTTGGAAATAACAGAAACATAACGTAAATTAAACTTGTCTTGCTTCTTTTTAAGTCACTAAGGTCCTTGTCTGATTCTGTGTTTGCATCATGATTATCTAACAACATCACCTGAAACACATGTGAAAATAGGTACGTCAGCATAAAAATGCATGTGAGATACATAGGTTTTGTTAATGAAGGATTCATAACTTGTAGTTAAAAGAAGTGTTTAACAAAAAGTAGTCATGAACCTTGTAAAAGTGTTTTCTTTTATAAAATCATATGAGGATCGATAAAAAAATCAGATGGTATAAAAGAATAATGCATGGTTAAATAATAACCAAGTAAAAATGAGTTTGTATAAAATATGTCGTTTGTAAAACAATGTCTTGTGAAAATATGTCATTTGTATCAAATTGTATCATGTCTTTGTAGAAATGATTTAGATAACGCTACGATATGTAATATCATAAGAGAACTTATATATAGGAAGTACCAGCGGCGTATCCAGCATGCTTTTATCATATTACACGTCGCCTCGTTATTTAAATCACTTACCAAACAAACTACCGAAAATGTCTTGTTTAAACCAATGTCAAAATGTTCATGTATAAAACAATGTTTTTGAATAATCAAATGTTTGAATCAAAAGTTATGTTTAGAAAAACTAATGCTTGTACTGATAAGAACATTTATATGGTAATGTTTATCGTATACATCCAAGCCTTGCGACTGACGGACAAACCCTTAACAAGTTAAAGGTTTATCAATTATGTATATCGGATTCTGTCATTCCTTACGTCCAAACAAACCTAGGATTCCAGGAATGGGAGTTGTCAATTCCTAGGGTACCACTACATACTACCGAGCGGCGTGATCAGTGTTAATGAACGTATTTTAGTTTCGTTAAACAAACCAAATTTCATACCAAATGTAAGCATGTTATGTGAAAATAATGTACTAAGTATGCTAAGTAAACATACAAAGTAGAAATGTTTATGAAATCAATGTTGTGACAACCGGAACTTTTGAGGTTAGTAACGTCTCGCCTTACGATCCTAACTCCTCGCTACTTGATTTTAACATCGTTAGACTTAAACGCTTAGTGAAAATTGTTGGGCCGCGGGTAATGCACCAAACCGTATCGGCCCAAACGGATTGACTGGGCCCAGCAAGTGCCTCGTGTGTATTGACTGTGTGGTGTGAGTATTAGATAACCGGCCCACTTGTGTGTGAGTTAACATATTGATAACCGGCCCACTTGTGTATCAAATGGCATTTAGATTAATCGGCCCATTAGTGATATCCAACTTATAACCAAACACACGTATCATGCACATGCCTTACAATTTACAACATAATATTATACCACAAACCCTATTGCCGCAAACCCTATTCTCCCTACTACTGGGCGACGACAGGCACACAATCTTCATCTCGTTTCACAGGCTATCGATCAAGCTTTTGAACCCGTAGGTACATGCTCGTGTTAACCCTAAATACTTGATTGTGTTATGTGCATTAGATAAACGATGTTGAATGAACCCTCAAGGGAAAGCTGTTAGGGTTTATGTATCACAACGGCTGTGATGAATACATGCTAATGTGTTAGATGTTGTCGTGATGAATAATTCATTATTTATTGGTAGGATTGGCGAGGGTTACATGATCGTTGATGTAGTAATATGACTTCATGCTAGAATTATTGTTAACTATTAGTAGATGAATATATTTCCATATAATCTGGATTGTTTAAGTTGTTTTTTTTATAGTAATTATTTATGTGAGGATTAAGTGTGTATGGGCATGATCGAGTGTTGCAATATGTTAAGATGTAATCGGCTAAGCGGTCGTATGATCTCGATATAGTGATAAGGTTCTGATATTCATATGGGCATGATTATTAATTGTGTTGTACTAAGTATTTTCACCTTATTTGTTTACGAATAAACTTTTGTTAATTAAACGGTGGTACTTGATCAGATTCAGTTGACGATGAAGTGTGCGTGAACGGTTGTGTTATCGCTTGTATGGCATGTTGAATTACCTCTTTGAAACCTGAATTAATAATATGTAATGCTTGCAAACTGATTGATAGAATGCAGTGACTGATTGAGACTTAGTATAGCAAATTATGCATATGATTGGGCGAATTAATAGGGTATGATTAATTGGTTGTTTATCACTAATCGATGTGCATGAATACACAGTAATATGGGGTCAATGAAATCAAAAGGGGAGGTTGATAGTTGGGCCGGTTAGCGGGTAAATAACAAGTCCAAATGTTATGTCCACTGTTGTGTCAGGATATTAATTCTTGTATGAGCCGGTGACATTACATGGAATGTATTCATTCGGTTGTGAGAGTGGGCTGTATACACACACACATGTAAATTGAATGGCATTGCTGGGCCACAAACAAGGCAACTCGCAGCTGGGTCGGAACCAGCTGAGCGACTGGACTTGGGCCGAGAAGTACTGCCAAGGCAGTATTTGAATTTGATACAAGTGGGTGACCCATGAATGTTTGTTGTGATCATAACTGTAATATCTACATGCTTTGTTATCCAAGCTATACATGTTTAGTAGTTGGTTGAAAGAGTGGATTAGTAGATTGTGTTTACATGTGTATAACATGCTTACTGTTGTGAGTGAGATTATATGTGCGCGTTATGTGAGCAATATACATGTTTGGTGTAAATCATGAGTACATGGATTAGTCGTAACTAACTATCGATAACCCTTTTAGGGCGTGGTTGATCAAACAGTTAAACGAGTAAATAACCTTACCGAGCAAAACCAAGGTGAGTTCACTACATTTGAGCATGCGTCCCGGTGGTTGGGACAGTCAGTGGGTATCCCGGGGAGGGATAAGTCTTTTGGGTAAAACTGGTATATTGAATAATATTCTCATCCTATCACTTTTAAGTCCCATTCATTGTTACCGGGGAGGTAACGGGTATTAGTTGGTAGCGCTACTTAGGTTTGGCACCCTCACGCCGTACCGGGGAGGACGGTTGTGAACTAATGACCCAGTCGGGCCCAGTGCTTTGATAGGAGCACTGGGGAAAGGGCAAAACATACATCAGGAGCCGTCTTGTTCAGAAATGAGATATTATCAATATTACTTGCATTTGTTAATGAACTGTTTCATACATCTGGTAACAAACGTTTTCTTAAACTGTGAACTCGCCAGCTTTGTCTGATACATTTGTTGCATGCTCGCAGGTCGTTACATTTGTTGCATCCGCTGAACTTAGTGGTTTTTCGTATAAACTCTTGTTGAGATTTTTATAATTAAATTGGGAATTTTATTTCGAGACTTGTGGATTCAATGTAATTAGTGGCTCATTGTCAGTCCGTCACATGCCTTTCAGGGACACTCCCGAGGTGGTATTTTGGGGGTGTGACAGTTTGGTATCAGAGCCACTGGTTATAGTGAACTTGGTTTTAAAACGTTTTTTATAAAACCAGACTATAACTGAACAGATCCGAAATCGACCATGACACTCAGCTCCAGACTGCAAGGTTCGTCTCTTGTTTACTATTACATAGTATATCTAGTGTTTGCTTATGATTAGCATCACACGTGAATGCACACTTGGCACTACAGTATGAGTTTCTATGTTACCAACCCATGTTACGTGTTTTAAGAGTGGGACTCTCCTTGAACTTACATGCTCTATGTGGTGATGTCATTTTTCGTGTTTCTTGAATTCAGGGGAACCTTTTAACATGAGTTGGGAGGAACTGAGATAAACATGCAAACTGGGTTATTATTATGGGTGCACACATAATAATAATGTGGGGTGCATGTGAGTCCCAGTGAAACTTGACAAGTGTGAGAAGGGATTCCGCTCTGCTAGTTGATGCTATGATAGAACTCAGTAGTCTATGGGAGGTTATAGTAATGCTTGACTCCTACTTGTACTTGCATGTTAAATCCTTCCTTTTCATATATATAGAGTCATGAACGGACGTGGCGGACGTAACGGTGGATGTGGTGGAGGCCGCGGTGGTGGACGTGGCCATATTGCTATGACTCAAGCTGAGTTAACCGATCTTATCAACACTCGCGTGGCTGAAGCCTTAGGGCTTATCAGGCTGGTACGATGCGTACCAAATACTCTTTATCCTTGTGTCGCATGCCTGAGTCTTACTTGATTGTTTTATGCTCTTTCGTCAATAGGTCAACAGGTGCAACATAATCTACACCATCCGCCTGTTTGCACGTTCAAAACCTTCATGGATTGTAAGCCGCAGACCTTTAGTGGGACTGAAGGGGCTGTAGGACTCTTGTGTTGGTTCGAGAAGGCGGATTCCGTATTCGCGATGTGTAACTGCCCTGTTGGGGACAGAGTGAAGTATGCTACGGGCACGCTCGAGGATGGTGCCTTGACATGGTGGAATGCCCAGGTTCAGCTGTTAGGCATCGAGGCGGCGAACGCCACTACGTGGGACGACTTTAAGGAGTTGATGAGGGAGGAATACTGTCCTCATGATAAGATACAGAAACTAGAGAACGAGTATTATGATCTGAAAATGGTGGGATCTGAGGTTGAAGCATACGTGAAGCGGTCGTATGAGTTGGCTGACTTGTGTCCGAATTTGTCCCGACCTATGTCTCGAAGAATTGAGTTGTTCATCAAGGGATTACCTCCACGAGTGAAGGGTTTGGTTACTGCAGCAAACCTCAATAACTTAACTCAGATTGTCCGTTTGACTCACAAGATTGTTGATCAGGAGGTGGAGAGTAATTCACTACCACCACGTGTTTCTGCTACTACTACTACTACTGCCGCTACTACAGCTACTACTCCCACTACTGACAGCAAGCGTAAGTGGAACGATGTGGACAAGACATCCAATTCAGTGCAGTCACAGAAGAGGGCAGACACCGGCAGCAATCGCAGTTTTAGCCAGTCGTCTTCAGTGAATCAGAATCAGGGTAACAATTCGGGGCAGGGTTCTTATGCGGGAAAACTACCACTGTGCAGTAAGTGTAACTATCATCATCGGGGGCAGTGTGCCCGGGTTTGTCACAGGTGTAACAGAGCAGGACACATGGCCAGGGATTGTAGGGTTTCACTCCCGAACCAGCAACAGTCGTCACAGCAGCAGGGTAGACAGCAGCCTCAGCAGAACCAGGGTATTCGGAAGGGGTGCTTTCCATGTGGAGCTGAGGGTCACATCAAGCGAGACTGCCCTCAGCTGAATCAGAATGTGGGTGGTAATAACAATGGGAATAACAATACTGGGAATAACAACGGAAACAATGGGGGAAACGGTGCGTGTAGGCGCGGGTTTACTATCGGAGCTGGGGAGGCTCAGAATGACGGCAATGTAGTGACTGGTACGTTTTCAGTAAATGGTATATTTGCTTCTATTTTATTCGACTCTGGTGCCGATTGGAGTTATGTATCTTTGGGGTTCAGTCATCAGTTAGGGTTAAGTCCTACACCACTTGTAACTAAACACATAGTAGAGATAGCTGATGGTAAGACAATTGAAGCTTCACATGTTCTTGTTGGGTGCAAACTCGATCTCATGGGTCAGGTATTCGACATTGACCTACTCCCTATTACTCTTGGAAGTTTCGATGCGGTTATCGGCATGGACTGGTTGTCCAAGCATCAGGTGGAAATTCTCTGCAAGGAGAAAATCGTGCGTGTTCCTCTCCCTAGTGGAGAATTCTTATCGGTTCAGGGTCATCGCAGTGGAACCCCGGTTAGCATTATTTCGGCAATGAAGGCCCAGAAGTGCCTGCGCAAGTGCTATCCTGCTATTTTAGCCCTTGTTACTGATTCACAGTCTGGTGAGAGGACGATCGAGGATCTTCCAGTTGTTCGTGAGTTCCCTGATGTGTTTCCTGAAGAACTTCCTGGCTTACCTCCACACCGTCAGGTGGAATTTCAGATTGACCTCGCGCCAGGAGCAGCCCCGATTGCTCGTGCTCCTTATCGTCTTGCGCCAGGGGAGTTGGAGGAGTTGTCAAATCAGCTCCAAGAGCTGTTGGATAGGGTTTTTATCCGACCTAGCTCTTCACCTTGGGGAGCCCCAGTACTGTTTGTGAAGAAGAAGGATGGATCTTTTCGGATGTGCATAGATTATCGCGAGCTCAATAAGGTGACGGTCAAGAACCGTTATCCTTTGCCCCGTATTGACGACCTGTTTGACCAACTGCAAGGGTCAAGTTTCTATTCCAAAATCGACTTAAGGTCGGGTTATCATCAGGTGCGGGTTAGAGAAGAGGATATTCCCAGAACGGCTTTTCGAACGCGGTATGGCCACTATGAGTTCTTGGTTATGCCGTTTGGATTGACTAATGTACCAGCGGTCTTCATGGATCTCATGAACCGCGTGTGCAAGCCGTATCTTGACGACTTCGTTATTGTTTTCATCGACGACATTTTGATTTTTTCCAAGAGCAAGGAGGATCACGAGCGGCATCTACGTCTTATTTTGGAACTCCTGAGGAAGGAGCAGCTTTACGCAAAACTTTCTAAGTGTGATTTCTAGATTCGGGAAGTACACTTTCTTGGGCATATTGTCAACGAGATGGGGATACATGTAGATCCTGCCAAGATCGATGCTATTAAGAGTTGGGCGGCACCGAAGAATCCTTCAGAGGTGCGACAATTCCTGGGTCTTGTAGGGTACTACCATCGATTTATTCAGGATTTCTCGAAGATTGCTCAACCACTCACCTCCTTGACATAGAAGAACGTTGTTTATACTTGGGGAACGAAACAGGAGGATGCTTTTCAGCTATTGAAGCAGAAATTATGCAGCGCGCCAATCTTGTCTCTACCAGAGGGTACGGAGGATTTTGTGGTTTACTGTGATGCGTCGATTCAGGGTCTCGGTTGCGTGTTGATGCAACGCGAGAAGGTGATAGCTTATGCTTCTCGTCAGTTGAAGGTACACGAGAAGAATTATACGACTCATGACTTGGAGTTAGGGGCTGTGGTTTTCGCGTTGAAGATTTGGAGGCATTATCTGTACGGTACCAAGTGCACCATCTACACCGATCACAGGAGTCTCCAGCATATCTTCGACAGAAGGAATTGAATATGCGGCAGCGTCGTTGGATAGAGCTTTTCAACGATTATGAGTGTGCCATCAAGTATCATCCGGGTAAAGCTAACGTCGCCGCTGATGCACTTTGCCGAAAGGAGTCAAAGCCTAAACGTGTTCGTGCCTTACAGCTCACCATTCATTCTGGTTTACCCGCTCAGATTCGTTCAGCTCAAGATCGAGGCATTGAAGGAAGAAAACATCGAGGCTGAATATTTGTGGGGCATGGAAAAATGACTTGAGAAGAGGTCTGACGGTATTTATTACTTTATGGAGCGGGTATGGGTTCCTTTATATGGTAATCTTCGAGAGCTTGTGATGGATGAAGCGCACAAGTCTCGGTATTCTGTTCACCCAGGCTCAGATAAGATGTATCAGGATCTCAGGGTCATGTATTGGTGGCCAAAGATGAAGGCTCACATTGCGACGTACGTGAGTAAGTGTTTGACTTGTGCTAAAGTCAAAGCAGAGTATCAGAAACCCTCGGGTCTACTCCAGCAGCCAGAGATACCCATGTGGAAATGGGAGCAGATCGCCATGGATTTCGTTACAGGATTACCGAGAACACAGGCTGGGAATGATACTATATGGGTGATTGTAAACCGACTCACGAAGTCAGCACATTTTCTGGCAATCAAGGAAACAGATAAGTATTCTCAGCTTGCAGCAGTCTATCTCAAGGGGGTTGTCTCTAGGCACGGGGTGCCAACTTCTATCATTTCTGATCGAGATCCACGTTTTACTTCTGAGTTATGGCATTCTATGCACAAATCGTTCAGTTCACGGCTTGATATGAGTACCGCTTATCACCCACAAACAGATGGTCAGAGTGAGCGCACCATACAGACGCTTGAAGACATGCTGTGGGCATGTGTGATTGATTTTGGGAAAGGATGGGAGAAGCACTTTCCATTGATAGAATTCTCCTACAACAACAGCTACCACACTAGTATCAAGGCAGCTCCGTTCAAAGCATTGTACGAGCGGAAATGCCGTTCTCCTCTCTGTTGGGCTGAAGTGGGTGACAGTCAGATCACGGGTCCTGAGCTTGTACTGGAAACTTCGGAGATGATTGTTCAGATCAGGAACCGCATGGCAGCAGCACGTGACCATCAGAAAAGCTACGCTGACAAGCGTAGCAAACCGTTGGAGTTTGCAGTAGGTGATCGGGTTATGCTGAAAGTTTCACCCTGGAAGGGCGTCGTACGCTTTGGAAAGCACGGTAAGCTTAATCCGCATTACGTTGGACCGTTTAAAATCTTGGAGCGAATCGGTAAAGTCACTTACAAGCTTGAGTTACCTGCTGAGTTGGGTAATGTTCACGATGTTTTCCACGTTTCTCAGTTAAAGAAGTGCCTGGCTGATGAGACACTGGTTGTGCCATTTCAAGAGCTCAAGATTGATGACAAGTTACAGTTTATCGAAGAGCCTATTGAGATCATGGACCGAGAGGTCAAGGTGTGTAAACATAGTCGTCTCCCGATCGTTAGAGTTCGTTGGAACTCAAGATGTGGATCGGAGTTCACGTGGGAGCGAGAGGATCAAATGAAGCTCAAGTATCCACACCTTTTTCCGAAACACAAACCTGAATCTAGTAAAGCTGGCGAATTTCGGGACGAAATCCCCCTTCAAGTTGGGGATGATGTGACACCTGAGCAGAATCCGCAACAATCTTGATTCATCACTTCACCCCAGTGCTCACCTGTCAAATTTCGGGACGAAATTTCTTTCAAGTTGGGGATGATGTGACAACCGGAACTTTTGAGGTTAGTAACGTCTTGCCTTACGATCCTAACTCCTCGCTACTTGATTTTAACATCGTTAGACTTAAACGCTTAGTGAAAATTGTTGGGCCGCGGGTAATGCACCAAACCGTATCGGCCCAAACGGATTGACTGGGCCCAGCAAGTGCCTCGTGTGTATTGACTGTGTGGTGTGAGTATTAGATAACCGGCCCACTTGTGTATGAGTTAACATATTGATAACTGGCCCACTTGTGTATCAAATGGCATTTAGATTAACCGGCCCAATAGTGATGTCCAACTTATAACCAAACACACGTATCATGCACATGCCTTACAATTTACAACATAATATTATACCACAAACCCTATTGCTGCAAACCCTATTCTCCCTACTACTGGGCGACGACAGGCACACAATCTTCATCTCGTTTCACAGGCTATCGATCAAGCTTTTGAACCCGTAGGTACATGCTCGTGTTAACCCTAAATACTTGATTGTGTTATGTGCATTAGATAAACGACGTTGAATGAACCCTCAAGGGAAAGCTATTAGGGTTTATGTATCACAACGGCTGTGATGAATACATGCTAATGGGTTAGATGTTGTCGTGATGAATAATTCATGATTTATTGGTAGGATTGGCGAGGGTTACATGATCGTTGATGTAGTAATATGACTTCATGCTAGAATTATTGTTAACTATTAGTAGATGAATATATTTCCATATAATCTGGATTGTTTAAGTTATTTTTTTATAGTGATTGTTGATGTGAGGATTAAGTGTGTATGGGCATGATCGAGTGTTGCAATATCTTAAGATGTAATCGGCTATGCAGTCGTATGATCTTGATATAGTGATAAGGTTCTGATATTCATATAGGCATGATTATTAATTGTGTTGTACTAAGTATTTTCACCTTATTTGTTTACGAATAAACTTTTGTTAATTAAACGGTGGTACTTGATCCGATTCAGTTGACGATGAAGTGTGCGTGAACGGTTGTGTTATCACTTGTATGGCATGTTGAATTACCTCTTTGAAACCTGAATTAATAATATGTAATGCTTGCAAACTGATTCATAGAATGCAGTGACTGATTGAGACTTAGTATAGCAAATTATGCATATGATTGGGCGAATTAATAGGTTATGATTAATTGGTTGTTTATCACTAATTGATGTGCATGAATACACAGTAATATGGGGTCAATGAAATCAAAAGGGGCGGTTGATAGTTGGGCCGGTTAGTGGGTAAATAACAAGTCCAAATGTTATGTCCACTGTTGTATCAGGATATTAATTCTTATATGAGCCGGTGACATTATATGGAATGTATTCATTCGGTTGTGAGAGTGGGTTGTATACACACACACATGTAAATTGAATGGCATTGCTGGGCCACAAACAAGGCAACTCGCAGCTGGGCCGGAACCAGCTGAGCGACTGGACTTGGGCCGAGAAGTACTGCCAAGGCAGTATTTGCATTTGATACAAGTGGGTGACCCATGAATGTTTGTTGTGATCATAACTGTAATATCTACTTGCTTTGTTATCCAAGCTATACATGTTTAATAGTTGGTTGAAAGAGTGGATTAGTAGATTGTGTTTACATGTGTATAACATGCTTACTGTTGTGAGTTAGATTATATGTGCGCATTATGTGAGCAATATACATGTTTGGTGTAAATCATGAGTACATGGATTAGTCGTAACTAACTATCGATTACCCTTTTAGGGCGTGGTTGATCAAACAGTTAAACGAGTAAATAACCTTACCGAGCAAAACCAAGGTGAGTTCACTACATTTGAGCATGCGTCCCGGTGGTTGGGACAGTCAGTGGGTATCCCGGGGAGGGATAAGTCTTTTGGGTAAAACTGGTATATTGAATAATATTCTCATCCTATCACTTTTAAGTCCCATTCATTGTTACCGGGGAGGTAACGGGTATTAGTTGGTAGCGCTACTTAGGTTTGGCACCCTCACGCCGTACCGGGGAGGACGGTTGTGAACTAATGACCCAGTCGGGCCCAGTGATTTGATAGGAGCACTGGGGAAAGGGCAAAACATACATCAGGAGCCGTCTTGTTCAGAAATGAGATATTATCAATATTACTTGCATTTGTTAATGAACTGTTTCATACATCTGGTAACAAACGTTTTCTTAAACTGTGAACTCGCCAGCTTTGTCTGATACATTTGTTGCATGCTCGCAGGTCGTTAGATTTCTTAGATGTGGAACTTTATGTTTGGAGCGGTTTGAGTGGTCATGGATTGTGCTGATTGGATACACTTATTGGAATATTGGTTTTTCGTACATTTGCTTTGAGAATATTTAAATTATGGTTTTGATAACGCTTCCGCTGAACTTAGTGGTTTTTCGTATAAACTCTTGTTGATATTTTTATAATTAAATTGGGAATTTTATTTTGAGACTTGTGGATTCAATGTAATTAGTGGCTCATTGTCAGTCCGTCACACGCCTTTCAAGGACACTCCCGAGGTGGTTGTTTGGGGGAGTGACAAATGTGCTAGCATGCTAAGTAAACATACATAGCAGAAATGTAATGTAAAACAATGCGTCCATATGCTAAGTAAACATATGTAACAAAAATGTTTATGAAATCAATGCACTAGCATGCTAAGTAAACATACATAGCAAAAATGTAATGTAAATCAATGCACTAGCATGCTAAGTAAACATACATAGCAAAAATGTAATGTAATTCATGTACTATATGCGTACTAATGAACATAGCAAGTATATGTCATGAAAGCATGGAAGACACAAAAAGTAACAAGTAGGCACATGTGTTTCACCCCAAGTTATTTGAAAGCGGTAAAAGAGGGGAACTATGTACTCACTTGATATTGCTTAATAGTCTTGAAATAACAATCAAATAACGCTTGAAGGATCACGGAGTCAATCGACACCTAATATAGGTAACTATGTTAATAAACCGGACCTTAAATCGGAAGATCGGATAAAAGGAGGTCTCGTAAACCAAATGAGTATTGGAACTCATATGACATGGTTTAACAAAGCCTACATTCTAAGTCAGTTTACGCTACTTTAACGTGTTGTTCGCGCGAAGCGCGTTCGGACCGTCTAACTAGTCCTATGACAAGTATTACATGCCTTAACATATCTAATAATATTGCATAATCAGTTTAGATGCCAAAATTTAGGTTACATATGCTTAAAATGAAATTATGCGTAAAAAGGGCATTTTGGTCATTTTCCTAAGGCATGTAAACTACCTATCATATAACTAATTAAACGAAGTGACCATAAGGTATAACCTCGGAAGGTTATTCCCTATATAACTATGGTCACAAAATATGTTTGGTCGGATCCTAATGATCAACCAAACGGGTCGGGTTCGAAAGTCTAAGCGGTTGTTTAGACCGCTTATCTTACGACCCTACATAAGCACTAGACTAAAAGTGACGAGTTAAACACGTTAAAACATGTTTAACTAAGTTAGAAAACAGGGTTGATATCAAAAAAAAGTGTTTTGATACCCGAAAATAACTTCGTTGCAAAATACGCATAAATACGCATTTTGACCGAAACTTTGACTTGTCACTACGCCTAATCAACGTGGTAATCAGTAGGTATAGTCACAAGGGACTATAACCATCGTGATTACGCTCACGTTGCAAAGTTCAAACGAACTTTGTGTTGACCAAATTCATGGTCAAAGCAGAAAGTCAAACACTGTTTGACTTTCATGCTTGAAATACATGAATAAGCATGAAAGAAACTTACAAAAGGTCCAAGCTAGGAAGAATTGAACTAAAAATACTCAGGTATGAAGCCTTCAACAAGTGAGAGCTTCAACTTAGAGCAGATTAGATCAAATGAGCAAGGAACAAGAATGAAAAACCCGAGCTATTTATAGAAATCTTGAATCAACAAGATCATTCCATGTGTTTTTGAGTGGATCAAAGCTTGATCCTAGCCCTACACATGTTGCCCATTGTTTTAAATACTTGAAACAAGCTCCATGTATTGAAAACCCATGTTAAAAACCAAAGAAACAGCTGCTGAAAGCCAGATTCAATGTTTCTGCCAACTCCAGGCCTCGCAGGCCGTTAAGACAGGCACAACCGGCTTCGCCCTAGGCGAGGGAGTCTGATCACCAACTTTCACAAATTGGCAGAACAGGCCCCTGTAGCTTAAAACTTGATTTTTTGACGCGTTTAAGCCCCGTTAACCAAATTTCAAGGCTCTACAAGGATGTTAAAGTATAGGGGGCATGAAATATTCTTGAAAATATCATGGATGTCGGTTCGTTTGGTCGTACGACTACGTTGTTCGGTTAATTACCATGAGACACGAACGGACGCGAAAAACGATCCAAATTACGCGACGAATGGTATTTTAGCATTCCAATGACTAAAATAAAATATTTTATGATTACAAAATTTTTTGGATGTCCGGATATGTTCAGAACGTAAGATATGCGCGTAAACGCAAACTTATACACTTTTTGACGCTTTTAGTCCCTGTTGATCAAATAAGTTTATTTTCTCACACCGAACCCCTCAAAGCTTATTTCTAAGCTATGTAAAGGATATTTATGGTATGTTTAACTTATGACCATGTTCCGGAATGTACGTTACTATATGAATCGGCAGACTTTCGCAGTTTGTCGCAAATAATCCCAGCGATCGAATAAACTTGATTTTGCCATACGAAACCCTTCAAAACTTATTTCTAAGTTATGTAAAGGTTATTTAAGGTATGTTAAGCATATATTGATGTTTTGGTGTGTTTGTCGAGTTAAACTGATTACGTTTGCACATTAGTTTTGCGTATAACTTTCAAGAAAGCGATTTAGAGTTTGAAATCGAACAAGAATTGAAATGTGAAATTTTCACGTGTAATTTGTACAATCCCGAGAATGAAACACAAGATTTCATTGGATTCGTAATCATAGGATGGTTGTTGAGGCACAGATGTTACAGTCTCCCCTACTTTAGGAAATTTCGTCCTGAAATTTAATTTAGAGGAAACTTGTGAAAACAGATGTGGATGTTTTGCTTTCAATTAAATCCTCCGTTCCTTAAGTAGAATCTCTGGGCCACGTTTGGATTTCCAGCAAACTTTTGTTATTTGTACCAGTCTGTTGTTTATAGGGAAGGGTTTAGATCCGAAGATTTAAACTTCATTCTAATGAGTTTGTGTATGGTTGTACCGAACCTCAAGAGTGTCACAAAATTGTTAAAATGATGTCCTTGTTGTAGTAAAATGTAGAGAGCGTGTGAATTCCACAAAAATTGGAGTTTCGAACAACGGATAGAGAGAATGTTTCTTGTGAAGGTTATTATAGGAAACTTGTGGGTGCTCGAAACTTGAAGTCGGAGAGATAAAACAACATTGGTCAAGGTCCTGAACTTCTAGTAACTTAAATAACGTCATGCTTGCAATGTAATAAGGGACATATATATATATATATATATATATATATAGGGAGAAGATCATGCGAGAACCACCTCTTATTGCGAGAACCACGAGAACCAATGTGAACACAATCAAAAATGCCTAAAAAAAGCTAAAAATCACACAAAATTTTTTTTTAATATTTTTTATATAAAAATCGCTACTTTTCGAAGCCACTAAAAGTAGCGATTTGAGCATAAAAAATATTTAAAAAAAAATTAGATTTTTTTTTGATTTTTTTAGATTTTTTTTAGTTTTTTTTTTTAGGTTTTTTGGGGGTTTAGTTTTTAGCATTTTAGCTTGGAAGGGGTGGGGGGTGGGGGGGGTTTAGGTTTTTGGGGGTTGGGGGAGGGGGGTTTAGGTTTTTAGGGGGGGGGGGTTAGGTTTTTTTTAGTGGGGGGGGGGGTGGGGGGGTTTAGGTTTTTTTGGGGGGGGGGGGGGGGTTAGGTTTTTTTAGCTATTTTAGGTTGTGTTCACATTGGTTCTTGCGGTTCTCGCAATAAGGGTGGTTCTCGCATGAGCTCCTCCCTATATATATATATATACATTTATATACAGGAAGCACCATCGGTGTATCCATCATGTCCTCATTACATTGTTTACGTTTCATTATTCTTATCACTATAGGTTCTTACACATGACAAAACTTGCTGTGGTTTCTATGCATTGAATTCCATAATTATGTATGCATCCATAATTACGTAATTCCTTGCACAGTCCGCACAGTATATTTTATAATGTGTAGGGGAAGAAAAAATTAAACGAATAAACCGACAATGACTGTGACTTGACCACCCAAGGGGTCTCTTTAACTTTGGAATAGTACTTTATAATCCAAGGGTCTTAACTATTATATAGAAGCCCATTAAGGATTTAAGGTGGTACCTTTGGAATTCCTTCTATGAATCCCTCATAAGAAGATATGGGAGATTCTACGAGGATTTGGATAGCGAGCATTTAAGTCACACATAAACACCTAAACATATAAACACATAATCACATAATTGTTCAACTTGGTTATCAATTTGTTATCAACTTGTTATTAATTTGTTCGTCAACTTGTTATTGATTTGTACATGTGTATTTAAAGTACACCCGGAATCCAATTCATGGACTTCAATTAGTACTTTACACATTCTCAAGAATCTAACTATGAAGATAGGAAGATCTTATAGGAATTAAATCATAATATACGTATTAAAGCATGCAAAGAAATCAATTAAGGATTTTGATTTTGTGCTTTAATCATCCACAAGGATCAAATTATGAAGATAGGAAGATCCTATAAGGATTTTGGAATTCGTGTAGCGAGAGATGTTTGGAAACCTTGTACTAGATGTGCTTAAGTCAATACATGAGGTAAAATGTTCATGAAGTTAAGGTGCTAGGTATGCTAAATCAACATATGAAGCAGGATTTGGAGATCGTGCACTACGTATGTTAAGTCAACATATGAAATAAGATGAAAACATGATGTTAATATGAAGTTGTTTTGATTCTTGTTGATTACCTGATGATTTGCTTGTTAATATTGATGTTTGATGTTGTTGTGATCACTAAACATGTTAACGGAATCAATCGAACACGAGTTAGAAAGCTAAAAGCTGAAAACAGTTTCTGTCCAAGCTTTTACAGCCAACTTCAGTTGGCTATAAACAGGTCAATATTTAACGAAAAACGGATTTTCTTGAGTCTATAACAGGCTATTTCGAAATACGGTTCTAATGGCACCGGAATCATAATTTTTGGACTTTGTTTACTATTTTTAAAGATCTGTTTTTGGACAGCAGCTCAAGCTGCATTTTCACTGCTGAAAATATGCATTCTAATTTCTACCATAACTTGAATTCTGTGTACAGTTAGATCATGAAATTTGTACTGTAGATGACCACCGATGTATTTGTAATTCTCTCACTGGAATTTCATAAATCGGACTCTCTATGAATTTTAAATAAATTATTCCGTTGACTGCAGTCAGAAAAAGATAAATCTGATTTCAGTCCGGAAAATGAATTTTTATAAAATATTGGTAACGAATTGGATTCCAATATTTTTACACAATAATATTTGGATCGTTTAAGATATTCTGTAAAAATTTAGGAATTTTTGTAATAAGTTAACCATTTTATTAAAATGCCCGAAAACAGCCCAGTTTTGGATATTTGAATTGAAATGACATAAGTAGTAATTCCCGGTGTGACAACTCGTGTTTCAGAACCAATCTTTGTACTTAGTATAACATGTTTTGAATGCTACGTGATTATATGATGCATTGATTTAATGGAATGTTATGTTATATGTTATGTTTGATTTTGTGTTATGTGAATGTATGTAACCCGGATCGCACAACTCTAATTCGATCGTACAAGCCCATTCGGGCCACACTCTTTGTATCCGAACCAAGGGCAGCCCAAAGCTGGGTTCGGCCCACTTCTTCTTACGCATACACATAAACTTAGGGAGTTTTGTTTCTCATTTGTTACAAAACAAGAACACACACCAAACCCTAATATCTCTCTCTCCCTCACGAACTCGACGGCAGCCACATCCCTTCTCCATCGAAGACTTTCTATTCGGATCAATCCTCGTTCCATCCTTCTAATCGGTTAGTGTTTGTGATTATAGGTTGTATGTTTGATGATGTTATGATCTATGTGATGATTTAGTAATATCTTGTGATTGAACATGATATAAACTGTTGAATCTTAGTGCTCACGAAATCAGCTCACATGTGTGAAATTGATAATGTTCTTATTAATCGGATCTGCATATTATTGATCTAGAACCGGATAGATATTAATCGGCTATTATGTTCCTGTGCTTCGGATTGTTTGCTTGATGATGTTGAAAGCTTAAAATCTGATAGTTTGAATGTTTTAAAATGTTGTTTATGCTTGAAACATGATTAGGGTTCATAGAGATTTGATGCTAAAAACCCTTGTTTGATCGATTAATTGTATGAATGGAAACTGTTAGTGTTGTTGATTGATAACTTCATAAATGGAAACCATATAACTGATTGCCATGATTTCGGATATTATATAACCAATCGCACAAGTTTGTCGGTCGCACAAGATCAGGTCACACAAGACCTGATCTGATCGCACAAGCTCCCAATCGCACAAGATAGGATACAACTGTTACAGCACTATGTACAACATATATCTTGCATGATCGCAAAAGACCTTGTGGATCGCACAAGACAGTGCTGATCGCACAATACAGTGCTGATCGCACAAGGCTTGGCCACACACACTGTTTGGACTTTATTATGTAGATTAGGCCTTAAAGCCCAAATATCAGTCGCACAAGACATGTTGTAATCGTACAAGGACATACCAAACGCACAAGATTATTAGGATCGCACAAGCTGTTTGTTCGTTAATTGTTGGGCCGCACAAGTCTTGAACTGCATATGATTTACAGGGCCGGGTTTATGGCTGATCGCACAACCCATTGTGGATCGCACTAGTTGTGCTGATCGCACAATAGGTTGGGCCGGCTATTCATATTGGGCTTTTACACAAGCTTGTCTGATATTTCTCTATGTGCACACTATGTGATCGTAACTTGCTAGTTCTGTGTAAACTTATGTGCTACTTGAACCTAGACCTGACTTGTATGGTAACCATGTTAGGACGTGGTTGACCACTCGTAGCTCAACTAATCTTTTCGTGTATCTGCCGAGCTAACCTAAGGTGAGTTCACACTTTATACAAAGCATGGTAATTCCCGGTGGGTTGGGAATGGGTTAAGCAATATGGATTCCTCGTCCTTCTTGGGTAGGATAGTACGGGTTAAGGAATGTAATTCCTCGTCCTCTTGGACAGTTTAAATTTCACTAGACCAACACTCTATCACGAAGTCTGTCACACCCCAAAATCCACCTGCGGAGTACTACCGCTTGGAGGCGTGACTGACCAGGATCCAGCCACCAATCATATAGAACAAGCATATAAGTAGTTATAAAAATCCAACCAATACAGTTGGTGTTCAAACAAAACATAGTTAAGTTGCAAGCGGAAGCATAAGTCTTAAATCAACACATAAGTTTAATTGTTTCAAAGTTTAACATGGCACACAGCCGTCCATGTCCCACAACGACTCTCCTCCATGCAAGCTCCAGCTAAGCACCTATTGACCTGCAAAGCATGTAGTAACGAGTCAACAACAAGTTGAGTGAGTTCACGGTTGGGTGTTCGTTTTAAGTTGTTTCGAAAATAGTTTCCTTTATCTGGCATCCTGCCGGGGGGTTACCCCATAGTTAAAAACGTGACTTGTTTACTACCGGTTACTCTGGCAATCCAGCCGTGGGGGCTACCCCGTGTTAGTTATCTGGCATTTCGGCCGTGGGGGCTACCCCATATATCCACTAGACTCGTTACCATATCGACTGCTGACTGTAGTCATGTTTAAGTGCCCTGAAACTGTCAATGTCTATCATCATTGACGTGCCCCAGATCCATTAGTTCACGCCCGTCCTCTGCGGCACGGTGTGAGGTTTGTCAGACCTAAATAGCGCTATCTAACTAACGACCCGCTCGCCATTGGCCCGGCGATTAAGTCGATATAAAAAGGAGGGACTTCGTGATAGAGTTTTGGTCTAGTACGAGTTATCTGTCCGTGAGGACGAGGAATTACATTCCTGAACCATTGCTGTCCTACCCAAGGAGGACGAGGAACCCATGTTCCTTAACCCCAATTCCCGACCCCTGGGAATCCCATGCTTTGTAGAGGGTGTGAACTCACCTTGGTTTGCTCGGCAGATACACAGAAAGGTTAATCAAGCAATATTGTGGTCACTCACGTCCTATCATAGTTGTATCATACAAATCAGGTTCGTATTCAAGTAGTACACGTATGTTTCTACACGTATGCTAACACATTGTACTCAAGTATCATTCATGGCAGCCCAACAACATTCACATTCAACAGTAACACATAAGGCCCAAGAGTCCGGCCCAAACACCCAAACCCGTGATCGTGCAAGTCCAATTCAGCGTATACATGTAGTTGGTCTCGAGTCGAGACTGTGCGGTCTCTAGTCGAGACTGTGCGGTCTCGAGTTGTGCTTATGTGTTCTCGAGTCGCAAACGTGAAGGTCTCGGGTCATGTCTCGAGTCGCAACCGGACTCGCAACCCCGTTCTCCAGTCATGCTGTGTGTGTTGATGAAGTATGGTCTCGAGTTGAGACTATAGGTTCTCGCCTCGCAACTAGTGTCGCAAGCGGGGGTCTCGAGTTGTCATGTTTCCGATCTCGAGTCGAGACTGAAGTTCTCGGCTGGGGACATTTGCTGAATTCCAACATTGTACTAGACCAATGGGATTTCACTGTTGTGATTTTGTGTACTATCCAATGAGGTTCTACAAACATGTCTAATTGTCTAACAATTAACCAAAATGGATCAAACATATCCATTTCAAATATCCATATAACAATCAACAAGTTCTTCACATGTTCATCATGTTCTTCATTTTAGTGTTTTTAGCATCAATCTCTATGGACTTTAACATGATCATAACATGAACACAATCATAACACTCAAACAACTAATCCGATTTCCACATGTATGCAGCCATTTAACAAGCATTTGATTTGTAACATAAGAGTATGCAATCCGATTTAACAACTAATGGTTTAGACCACATTTAAACACAAGATATCATTAACCCATCATACAATATATCCGAAATCGAGTCATGTTATCTTATTAATCATCATCATGCATAAAACTTAACAAATAAACATATTATTACATAACCTTCATCATACATCATCATCAAACCAGAACAAACGCATAATATGCATCATTAACCCATAACATCACACATCAACACCTTTAATCATGAAAATACATGTGTTTGCAAAGGAATCACTAACCGGTTCAAGTATAGGTTCAAAGGTGTGAGTGAAGCTTCCAACGGGTGTGTGTGTGAGTCGATCCGAGAGTTCCTAGTGTCACCGGTTTGATCCGAGAGTAAAGGAGAGGAAAGGTTGTGGTTTAGGGTTTTAGTGAGGGAGAATGGAGAGTGTGTGTGTTAGAGGAGTATGTGTGTTGTTTGCTCAAAAATGACAAGTGTGGCTATCACTAAGTTTATATACTTGTTCCACCATGGTGCACCCTAATGGGTTTCGGATGAGGTGCACGGCCCAACCGGCCCATATGTTGCACTATTCACTCAAGACCACATGGTCTCGAGTCGGGTTCTTGGTTCTCGGCTCACTTAAACATGTACCCATACTATCACACACAAGCATACATATAAACATAACACATATTCACTTGTCATTAATCACATAAGTTAACTAGTCACACGTTCAAGCATACAACGAAAGGTTCTAAATTTCGAGTTGTCACATCATCCCCAAGTTGAAAGAAATTTCGTCCCGAAATTTGGTAGGCACTCACTGAGGAAGCTAGTTAAGTTGTATGGTGTTCCCGGTTTTCCTGGGGTGTCACATCCACCCCCCGTTGATCTGGAATTTCGTCCCAAAATTCCGTAGCTTCGGCCACAGTAGTGGGTGTACTGTTTGCGAACAGTTGGGGATACTTTTGTTTCATCTGATCTTCGCGCTCCCAGGTGAACTCCGGGCCGCGACGTGAGTTCCAACGAACTCGAACGAGAGGTATTCTAGTGCTCTTAAGGACCTTAACATCCCGGTCCGTGATTTCGACTGGTTCCTCGACGAATCGCAACTGTTCGTCGATGGTGAGTTCCTTCAGAGGAACTGCGTGGGTCTCATCTGACAGACACTTCTTCAGATTCGACACGTGAAAAACGTTGTGAACTGCACCGAGTTCCGCTGGTAAGTTCAGTCTGTAGGCCACCCTGCCTACTTTCTCAATGACTTCGAAAGGTCCAACGTATCGTGGGTTAAGTTTGCCGCGTTTACCAAAACGAACCACACCCTTCCAGGGTGAAACTTTGAGTAGTACCCGCTCCCCAACCTGGAGCTCTAGTGGTTTCCTGCCCTTATCGGCGTAGACTTTCTGACGGTCACGAGCTGCCGCCATGCGTTTTCGTATTTGAGCAATCTGTTCGGTTGTGTCTACCACATGTTCTGGACCAGTGATCTGACTATCTCCCACCTCTGCCCAGCAAAGAGGTGACCGGCATTTACGTCCGTACAATGCCTCAAATGGAGCTGCTTTAATGCTGGTGTGGTAGCTGTTATTGTACGAGAATTCCACCAGTGGCAGATGCTTCTCCCAGCGGTTGCCAAAATCGATTACACATGCACGAAGCATGTCTTCTAAGGTTTGAATAGTGCGCTCGGACTGCCCGTCCGTCTGAGGGTGATACGCTGTGCTCATGTCTAATCGTGAGCCGAAGGATTTGTGCATTGCTTGCCACAGCTCTGAAGTAAAACGTGCATCTCGATCCGAGATAATGGAGGTGGGCACCCCGTGCCTCGAAACGACTTCCTTAAGGTATATTTCTGCAAGAGTGGAGAACTTATCCGTCTCCTTGATAGCCAAGAAGTGTGTAGATTTTGTGAGTCGATCCACGATCACCCAAATGGTATCGTTCCCGCGCTGGGATCTAGGCAGGCCAGTGACAAAATCCATGGAAATTTGCTCCCATTTCCATTGAGGTATCTCCGGTTGTTGGAGTAGGCCCGAGGGTTTCTGGTATTCGGACTTGACTCTCGCACAAGTCAAACACTTGCTGACGTAGGTTGCTATGTGGGCCTTCATACTAGGCCACCAATACGTAGTTTTGATGTCGTGGTACATTTTATCCGAACCAGGATGTACCAAGTAGCGAGACTTGTGTGCCTCATCCATCACAAGCTCTCGTAGGTTGCCATAGAGTGGGACCCAAACGCGTCCCGTTACGTAGTAAGCACCGTCTTCCTTCTGTTCTAATCGTTGCCTTGATCCGCGTAGGGCTTCAGCCCTGACGTTTTCTGGTTTCAGTGCTTCTATCTGAGCAGCTCGTATTTGGGAAGGGAGACTAGAGTGGATCGTGAGTTGTAAAGCTCGCACACGCTTAGGCACAGTGTCCTTCCGACTGAGGGCGTCAGCCACAACATTGGCCTTGCCCGGGTGATACCTGATTGAGCACTCGTAGTCATTCAGTAGTTCGACCCATCGTCGTTGTCGCATGTTCAGTTCCTTCTGCTTGAAGATATGCTCGAGGCTCCTGTGGTCGGTGTAGATGGTGCACTTGGTACCGTACAGCTCCCAGCTCTAGGTCGTGTGTAGTGTAGTTATTCTCGTGAACTTTGAGTTAGCGTGAGGCGTAGGCTACAACTTTATCTCGTTGCATCAACACGCAACCAAGACCCTGAATTGATGCGTCGCAGTAAACCACAAAGTCGTCCGTGCCCTCCGCAAGGAAAGGATAGGTGCACTGCAGAGTCTATCCTTTAAGTGTTGAAATGCTAACTCCTGTGCATTTCCCCAGCGATAAACAACGCCTTTCTGCGTTAGTGAGGTGAGAGGTTGTGCGATCTTAGAAAAATCCTTAATGAACCTCCGGTAGTAACCTGCCAATCCTAAGTGCAGGCCAGTTCTTAATCGAGTCTATCTTGGATGGATCAACGTGAATCCCATCCTTGTTTACCACGTGGCCTAGGAAATGGACTTCTCGAAGCCAGAAGTCGCATTTCGAGAACTTTGCATAAAGTTGTTCTGTTCAAAGGAGTTCCAGGATAAGCCGTAGATGCTGGTCATGCTCTTCCCGACTCTTAGAATAGATCAGGATGTCGTCGATGAAGACTATAACGAACTTGTCCAGGTAAGGCTTGCACACTCGGTTCATCAAGTCCATGAAAACCGCAGGTGCGTTCGTCAGTGTGACAACCCGTAACTTCAAGGTACGAACCGTTTGTTTCGCTTTATAAATCGAATCCGATATTTATTTTATTTGATGAATTAACTATGTTCCTACTGAGTTATATCTTATCCATGTCATGTTGAATTGACTTGAGCCGTTGGAACCATAGCCATGTCCCGCTAGTCAACCCAACCTACTCGCGCAACCCGAAACCCTTGAGGGTCAAAACATAGCGTGGATATCATACACGACATTGCTGATTCGTCGTAAATATATATATTTATATATTTGTTGGTTTAGTAAAAATAATAATAATATAATACTAATAATAGTAGTAATGCGTGATTGATAATAAAAATACCTATTGTTAGTTCTGAATCAAATTGTTGATGGATACTGTTATGAAATCCAATTTCCCCAGCCCACTTGATCTCATATCTCGGCCCACGCACATAAAACCCCCACCGCCTTCCATGTTCGTTTAATTATGTTGCATGAATACATGTATATATATTCGGGATAGGGTCACCTCACGCATAGAACCGAAAACCCTACGGCAGCAAGAAGACCCCCGCCTCACCGTCGCAACTCTCCCCCTCTCACTCGAACTCCTACGACGAACCGGTCACCATCATCGTCTTCTCCGGCGAGTTCAGTCTCCGCCGAACACCGGTAAGATCCTCTATTCCCCACTCGCTCGCAATTCTAGTTAAAGGACTCGTCACGGTTTCGGTTCGAGTCGTAGTTCATGTTCACGTAATGCCGTGGTTAACTATTCATGTGTGTGTGGTGCTATATCTATGTGTGTATGTGAACACCAACAAAGTTGAGAGTCATGAAGCTGTGTGTAGATATGTTTTTATATAAACAACAAAGGATTTGGAAAGTTATGAAACTACATGTATAGAATACCATGCTTATTATATGTATATATTCATGCAAACATGTTTAGTGAATGTAGATGTGTGCGTATATATGTAATCGTAATATGAACGGGCATCGTTACGACTAACCGGCAGTAGATTTCATGAAGGTGTGTAGGTGGAATGTGATATGTATGAACTTATTGAATTAATGATATGTATGAATATGATAATCTGAGCGTGATATATGAACTTTTTGATCTCATTATAGTTGTAACAAAGCCGTAGGTGTCTAGACACGAAACGGGTTAACGATGTCGAGCATATGTGATCGAACTATGAATGTTTATGTGTCCATAATTGAGTGATTTTATGCAACTATATATATTGCCATACACGTACAGTGATATATGTCCATGATGGAAGTTTCGATTCGATTCCGTTTCGAGAACACGAACTCTTATACGATCATGCGTGTGATTCCTGAGTTACAAGGTTGTGTGTGTATGCATGTGATGAATAGGTACATTGGTTTGATTTGCTGTGCATACATGAATACGATTATATACATAAATATATAGGCTGCTCAAGTTAAGTGTCTAAGTGGGTGTTCATGAGTACGATTATATGCATGTGTAAAAGTGGGTGTTTATGTAGAGGAAATAATTATGTTAGTTTGAATTATGGTGTATGCGAAAGGCTGTAGTGTGGGACGTGATGCATGAACATATATATGTGCATATATTGGATAGGTGTGATAAACATAGTGCCCATGCATACATGTAAATATATGATTATACAGTATGTGCAAATGTACTAGTGGTTGGATGTTTGAGCTTGTTGTGACAATTAGAATTCTCTGACACCGAAACCGAGACAACCACATGAACCTAGATGATGACATTTAATTAATATACTAATAAGAAAATAACAACGTGACCAGGACGTAATTGGACGTAGAGACATCTATACTTAATATTTTATTTTCTGCCGAGCACATCAAGGTGAGTTCACACTTTCCACAAGGCATGGGATTCCCAGGGGTTGGGAATGGGTAAAGGATTGAAACTGAAACTGCGTGATCTCCTTATTGGAACACGTACACACCCTCTTAATTGAAGGGTGACAACACGTGATAAGAATACAATTGGAACCTGCGTAATCTCCTGGTTTGGGATTACGTACACACCCTCTTTACTGAAGGGTGACAACACGGATACTAGACCAAAACTCTCTATCATGAAGTCCCTCCTTTTTATATCGACTTAATCGCCGGGCCAATGGCGAGCGGGTCATTAGTTAGATAGCGCTATTTAGGTTTGACAAGCCTCACACCGTGCCGCAGAGGACGGGCGTGAACTAATGGATCTGGGCACTAGTCAATGATGATAGACATTGACGTCAGGGCACCAACTTACTTTAGTCAGTGGTCGATATGGTAAACAGGTCTAGTGGTTAACATGGGGAAGCCCCCACCAACTATGGATATGTTTGGGAAACAGGGTAAACTGATTAACTTACAACTTACAAATGAATTCCTGGTTTTTGAAACAACTTAACAATGAACACCAACTGTGAACTCGCTCAACTTTGTTGTTGACTCGCTGTTACATGCCTTGCAGGTCGTTAGGTACTTATGGAGCTTGCACGAGGAGGCGTGGTCGTTGTGGGACATGGACAACTGTGTGCCATGTTAAACATTTAAACATTTGAACTTATATTTGGTTTTGGATTTAATCATTATGCTTCCGCTTGCAACTTAAACTATGTTTTGTTTGGACACCAATTGTATTGGTTGGATTTTCTAATTACTTACATGCTTGTTCAATATGATTGGTGGCTGGATCCTGGTCAGTCACGCCTCCAGGAGGTGATACTCCGCGTGTGGATTTTGGGGGTGTGACAGATTGGTATCAGAGCCATTGGTTATAGTGAACTTGGTTTTAAAAAGGGGAAAAGCTTTTTGATAAAACCAGACTATAACCTGTACAGTGCTCAACGATCCACAACGACGCTTCGCTCCACGTGCAAGACTCCACTCTATAGGTGATATGATTTATGTTTATATTGCCTACTTGCTAGTTACATAGAACTTTGCTCGTGATATGCTTAGATAAATGTAACAACTATTGTTTGAAAACACTTGTGTGCTTACTCTCTTCTGTCATCGCACTTTCACGAACCTCTCTCACCCATGTTTCCTTTGATGTGTCAGTACACATTTGTTTATGACGAAACACACGAACACACACTCGTCACTATAGCAAGATGGCATGGATTGCTTGCTCACCTTATGATGCGTTGATAGTATGCCATAGTCCTTAGGTTTTTGTGATCTTATTACATTGACGACCTCCGTTTGATATCTGAGTTGGAGGAACCATTTGACATGAGTTAGGAGGAACTGAGATGAGCATGCAAATCGCAATATTATTGTGGGTGCACACATAATAATAATGTGGGGTGCATGCGAGTCCCAGTAAGCCTTGACAAGTGGAAAAGGGGTTCGTTCCGTTATTTGACCGATGTGAAACATAACAAACCTATAGGGGTCATAGCAGTGATTGTCCCCTACTCGAATGTGAACTTTTCATTCATCTCTGGATCCTTTCGAATCTCGATGCTATCGAGTATTACCTGAACACCCATCTGAACACCTAGCGAACCGTGTAGAATGTTAGGTGCTTATACGAACGTCCCTGAGTAGGATGTCGCAGCGTCGAATGATCGATCGATACCTTTTTTTTTCCTCTTCGTTTGTTGGAACTCATGTATTGACGACTCAGATTCCGAAGTGCGATCACTTCTGCAACACTCCCGCCACATACTGAGTATTACTCGAACCACTTGCAACATCGATGGACAGGAGGATGAGCGTAGCACTTTACCGACCTCAGTACTTTGACGACCCTGATTACCGGCAATGAGCACCAGCGAATTGGCTTCAAACGAATCCTTAACCCTTGTCAGCAACTCATGGGAGTCAACTCTTCTGAATCAATCGGGGCATAAGTGAGGACAGCTGATGGTAGTATGGAAGGTGTGACTGCCAGCACAGTGAGTAACGCGTTAGGACGTGGCTTAGAATGTGAAAAGATGGTCCTTGATGGTGAAGAGTCGTAGAGCTTCGTTTCAAACAACAGCATTAGAGGCAACGGTCGCGGCAACAACAAGGTATTTGTAATGGTAACCAACAGTACGGAAAGTGAAGGTGCTTACGGCATGGAGTGGCCAATGTTAAATTCAACGACAACAACCAAGGGAACGACGGCCGTACTGGAAATCCTCGCAACGAGTACAACAACACGGGAAATGATGCTCATAGAGGGACATTAGGGATTGGCGTGGGCGACGCCGGGATTATAACAACATGGTAGCCTACGTGTTCTTGGTGACTAATCACTTCGCCACTGTTCTACTTAACCCTGATGCTTCTTGAAACCCAACCTGTTGTGAAATCGGCTGATGGCGAAAACAATGAAACCACTACTGAGGCTGAAGCTACTGCGGAATTTCGGGATGAAATTCCGAACCAACGGGGGGATGATGTGACACCCCAGGGAAAACCAGGGAAACTACGCAACCTAACTAGCTTCCTCAGCAATTACGTGCTAAATTTCGGGACGAAATTTCTTTCAACTTGGGGATGATGTGACAACCCGTAACTTCAAGGTACGAACCGTTTGTTTCGCTTTATAAATCGAATCCGATATTTATTTTATTTGATGAATTAACTATGTTCCTACTGAGTTATATCTTATCCATGTCATGTTGAATTGACTTGAGCCGTTGGAACCATAGCCATGTCCCGCTAGTCAACCCAACCTACTCGCGCAACCCGAAACCCTTGAGGGTCAAAACATAGCGTGGATATCATACACGACATTGCTGATTCGTCGTAAATATATATATTTATATATTTGTTGGTTTAGTAAAAATAATAATAATAATATAATACTAATAATAGTAGTAATGCGTGATTGATAATAAAAATACCTATTGTTAGTTCTGAATCAAATTGTTGATGGATACTGTTATGAAATCCAATTTCCCCAGCCCACTTGATCTCATATCTCGGCCCACGCACATAAAACCCCCACCGCCTTCCATGTTCGTTTAATTATGTTGCATGAATACATGTATATATATTCGGGATAGGGTCACCTCACGCATAGAACCGAAAACCCTACGACAGCAAGAAGACCCCCGCCTCACCGTCGCAACTCTCCCCCTCTCACTCGAACTCCTACGACGAACCGGTCACCATCATCGTCTTCTCCGGCGAGTTCAGTCTCCGCCGAACACCGGTAAGATCCTCTATTCCCCACTCGCTCGCAATTCTAGTTAAAGGACTCGTCACGGTTTCGGTTCGAGTCGTAGTTCATGTTCACGTAATGCCGTGGTTAACTATTCATGTGTGTGTGGTGCTATATCTATGTGTGTATGTGAACACCAACAAAGTTGAGAGTCATGAAGCTGTGTGTGGATATGTTTTTATATAAACAACAAAGGATTTGGAAAGTTATGAAACTACATGTATAGAATACCATGCTTATTATATGTATATATTCATGCGAACATGTTTAGTGAATGTAGATGTGTGCGTATATATGTAATCGTAATATGAACGGGCATCGTTACGACTAACCGGTAGTAGATTTCATGAAGGTGTGTAGGTGGAATGTGATATGTATGAACTTATTGAATTAATGATATGTATGAATATGATAATCTGAGCGTGATATATGAACTTTTTGATCTCATTATAGTTGTAACAAAGCCGTAGGTGTCTAGACACGAAACGGGTTAACGATGTCGAGCATATGTGATCAAACTATGAATGTTTATGTGTCCATAATTGAGTGATTTTATGCAACTATATATATTGCCATACACGTACAGTGATATATGTCCATGATGGAAGTTTCGATTCGATTCCGTTTCGAGAACACGAACTCTTATACGATCATGCGTGTGATTCCTGAGTTACAAGGTTGTGTGTGTATGCATGTGATGAATAGGTACATTGGTTTGATTTGCTGTGCATACATGAATACGATTATATACATAAATATATAGGCTGCTCAAGTTAAGTGTCTAAGTGGGTGTTCATGAGTACGATTATATGCATGTGTAAAAGTGGGTGTTCATGTAGAGGAAATAATTATGTTAGTTTGAATTATGGTGTATGCGAAAGGCTGTAGTGTGGGACGTGATGCATGAACATATATATGTGCATATATTGGATAGGTGTGATAAACATAGTGCCCATGCATACATGTAAATATATGATTATACAGTATGTGCAAATGTACTAGTGGTTGGATGTTTGAGCTTGTTGTGACAATTAGAATTCTCTGACACCGAAACCGAGACAACCACATGAACCTAGATGATGACATTTAATTAATATACTAATAAGAAAATAACAACGTGACCAGGACGTAATTGGACGTAGAGACATCTATACTTAATATTTTATTTTCTGCCGAGCACATCAAGGTGAGTTCACACTTTCCACAAGGCATGGGATTCCCAGGGGTTGGGAATGGGTAAAGGATTGAAACTGAAACTGCGTGATCTCCTTATTGGAACACGTACACACCCTCTTAATTGAAGGGTGACAACACGTGATAAGAATACAATTGGAACCTGCGTAATCTCCTGGTTTGGGATTACGTACACACCCTCTTTACTGAAGGGTGACAACACGGATACTAGGCCAAAACTCTCTATCATGAAGTCCCTCCTTTTTATATCGACTTAATCGCCGGGCCAATGGCGAGCGGGTCATTAGTTAGATAGCGCTATTTAGGTTTGACAAGCCTCACACCGTGCCGCAGAGGACGGGCGTGAACTAATGGATCTGGGCACTAGTCAATGATGATAGACATTGACGTCAGGGCACCAACTTACTTTAGTCAGTGGTCGATATGGTAAACAGGTCTAGTGGTTAACATGGGGAAGCCCCCACCAACTATGGATATGTTTGGGAAACAGGGTAAACTGATTAACTTACAACTTACAAATGAATTCCTGGTTTTTGAAACAACTTAACAATGAACACCAACTGTGAACTCGCTCAACTTTGTTGTTGACTCGCTGTTACATGCCTTGCAGGTCGTTAGGTACTTATGGAGCTTGCACGAGGAGGCGTGGTCGTTGTGGGACATGGACAACTGTGTGCCATGTTAAACATTTAAACATTTGAACTTATATTTGGTTTTGGATTTAATCATTATGCTTCCGCTTGCAACTTAAACTATGTTTTGTTTGGACACCAATTGTATTGGTTGGATTTTCTAATTACTTACATGCTTGTTCAATATGATTGGTGGCTGGATCCTGGTCAGTCACGCCTCCAGGCGGTGATACTCCGCGTGTGGATTTTGGGGGTGTGACAGTCAGCCCAAAAGGCATGACCAAGAACTCATAGTGTCCGTAACGTGTTCTAAAAGCTGTTTTGGAGACGTCCTCTTCTCGGACTCTCAGCTGGTGATATCCCGATCTCAAATCAATCTTTGAATAGTAGCTCGACCCCTGCAGCTGGTCGAACAAGTCGTCAATCCGCGGTAGAGGATAACGATTCTTCACCGTCACCTTGTTAAGTTCCCGGTAGTCGATGCACATTCTGAAGGTACCGTCTTTCTTCTTCACAAATAGTACTGGAGCTCCCCAGGGCGATGAGCTAGGACGAATAAAACCCTTATCCAAGAGCTCTTGTAGTTGCGTAGAGAGTTCTTCCAACTCTGATGGAGCTAAACGATAAGGTGCACGAGCTATAGGCGCAGCTCCAGGAGCTAGTTCGATCTGAAACTCGACTTGGCGATGAGGCGGAAGACCAGGTAATTCCTCAGGAAATACCTCTGGATAATCGCGTACAACTGGAAAATCTTCTATCTTCTTCTCTTTTTCTGAGGTGTTAGTAACGAGAGCCAAAATGGCAGTGTGGCCCTTTCGCAAGCACTTTTGGGCCTTAAGGAGAGAAATGACGTTCTCAACAGCACTCCTCTTGTCGCCATGAATCATGAGAGGTTCGCCACCGGGACCTGGAATACGGACAACCTTCTCGTTGCAAAGAATCTCTGCTCGGTGTTGGGATAACCAATCCATCCCAATGACAACGTCGAAACTACCCAAGACAATAGGAATGAGGTCGATAGAGAAGGTCTGGTCAGTGAGAATAAGTTTACAACCCTTGACTACGTGTGTGGCTTCTAAACTCTTACCATTTTCTAGCTCTACGGTGTGCTTGTTGTTCAAGGGTGTTGGAATACGCTTAAGCATTTGGCTAACTTCTAGTGACATGTAGCTAGTATCGGCACCCGAGTCAAATAAAACTGAAACATAAAAGTCGTCGAGAAGGAACTTACCCGCCACAACATTGGGGTCATTCCTTGCTTCACCTTGGCCAATCACAAACACCCGCCCCCTGGCGCCATTGTTGTTGTTGTTCCCATTGTTACCATTCCCCTGATTGTTGTTATTGTTGTTGTTGTTGTTCTGGTTCCTGTTCAGTTGGGGACAATCTCTCTTGAAGTGGCCCTCAGCTCCACACTGAAAGCACCCTTTGTTATCACCCTGCTGTTGCTGCTGGCGTTGATTCTGTTGAGCTTGCTGACGATTCTGATTGGCGGGGTATAAGCTCCTGCAATCCTTTGCAGCGTGACCAGGCTTGTTGCACCGATGACAGTTTCCCCTGGTGCATGGCCCGCTGTGGTGCAGGCTGCAGCGATTGCATTTGGGGTGATTTCCTTTGTACCCACCATGACTTTGACCACCAGACGATTGCTGATTAGGGCTCTTGTAGTCATCAGTCTTTCTCTGCTGAGACTGGGACTGAACAGAAGTCGAACCCTTACTTGAAGTTCCATCCCATTTCCGTTTGTTGTCACTAGAGGTACCAGAAGTAGCTGCAGCACCTATGCGTTTTGGTAACTTGTTCTGCTCCACCGCCTGATCCGTGAGACGGTGAGCCAACTGAACAGCTTGCTGGTAGGTGGCGAGGTTCGCTGAAGTCACATGACTTTGGATTTCTGGCACTAAGCCCTGAAGAAATAGTTCGATGCGCTTGATGGGGGGATCCACCATAGTAGGACACAGAATTGCCAGTTCGTTCGACCTTTTCACATAAGCTTCAATTTCCGACCCCGTCATCTTGAGGTTGAAGAATTCCACCTCTAGTTTGTGAATCTCATCCCGACTGCAGTATTCTTCCTTGATCATTTCCTTAAAATTCTCCCATGGGGTGGCGTTGGCAGCAACCAACCCCAGCATTTGGACCTGAGCGTTCCACCACGTGAGAGCTAAACCCTCGAGAGTACCAGTAGCATACTTCACCCTGCGCGCCTCAGGGCATTCACACATTTCGAACACAGATTCTAGTTTCTCAAACCAGTGGAGGAGACCTACTGCTCCTTCAGTGCCGCTAAAAGTAGTTGGTCGGCAGTCCATGAAAGTCTTAAAAGTGCACACGGGTGGCTGAGCATGTTGACCTATTGTGGGTGAAAGAAAAGACAGAGTTTAACACAAAGGTTGGTTCACGAGAGTAGGATTCTAAAGATCCTAGAATGAGTTCGGACTGCAGGATATACCTCCTGCGTGTGCAGCTGTAAGTGCTGCGGCAACTCGTTCGTTGATCAGAGCCGTCAACTGGGCTTGTGTCAGGTTAACGCGTCCAGACATGATCTTCATATCAAGAAGAACGTGAGTGAGAGGGGTTCGCGAAAGTACGACGATAAAATAGAGTAAGCACGCACGTGTTCAAGCAACAGTAGTTATACTAACCAAGCATACCATAAGCAATGTACTATGTAACTAACAAGTAGGCAATATATACACAGATCATATCACCTAGAACATCGAGCCTTGCATTCGAGTGAAGCGTCGTTGTGGACCGTTGAGCACTGTACAGGTTATAGTCTGGTTTTAACAAAAACGTTTTCCCCTTTATTAAAACCAAGTTCACTATAACCAATGGCTCTGATACCAATCTGTCACACCCCCAAAATCCACCTGCGGAGTACTACCGCTTGGAGGCGTGACTGACCAGGATCCAGCCACCAATCATATAGAACAAGCATATAAGTAGTTATAAAAATCCAACCAATACAGTTGGTGTTCAAACAAAACATAGTTAAGTTGCAAGCGGAAGCATAAGTCTTAAATCAACACATAAGTTTAATTGTTTCAAAGTTTAACATGGCACACAGCCGTCCATGTCCCACAACGACTCTCCTCCATGCAAGCTCCAGCTAAGCACCTATTGACCTGCAAAGCATGTAGTAACGAGTCAACAACAAGTTGAGTGAGTTCACGGTTGGGTGTTCGTTTTAAGTTGTTTCGAAAATAGTTTCCTTTATCTGGCATCCTGCCATGGGGGTTACCCCATAGTTAAAAACGTGACTTGTTTACTCCCGGTTACTCTGGCAATCCAGTCGTGGGGGCTACCCCGTGTTAGTTATCTGGCATTTCGGCCGTGGGGGCTACCCCATATATCCACTAGACTCGTTACCATATCGACTGCTAACTGTAGTCATGTTTAAGTGCCCTGAAACTGTCAATGTCTATCATCATTGACGTGCCCTAGATCCATTAGTTCATGCCCGTCCTCTGCGGCACGGTGTGAGGTTTGTCAGACCTAAATAGCGCTATCTAACTAATGACCCGCTCGCCATTGGCCCGGCGATTAAGTCGATATAAAAAGGAGGGACTTCGTGATAGAGTTTTGGTCTAGTACGAGTTATCTGTCCGTGAGGACGAGGAATTACATTCCTGAACCATTGCTGTCCTACCCAAGGAGGACGAGGAACCCATGTTCCTTAACCCCAATTCCCGACCCCTGGGAATCCCATGCTTTGTAGAGGGTGTGAACTCACCTTGGTTTGCTCGGCAGATACACAGAAAGGTCAATCAAGCAATATTGTGGTTACTCACGTCCTATTATAGTTGTATCATACAAATCAGGTTCGTATTCAAGTAGTACACGTATGTTTCTACACGTATGCTAACACATTGTACTCAAGTATCATTCATGGCAGCCCAACAACATTCACATTCAACAGTAACATATAAGGCCCAAGAGTCCGGCCCAAACACCCAAACCCGTGATCGTGCAAGTCCAATTCAGCGTATACATGTAGTTGGTCTCGAGTCGAGACTGTGCGGTCTCTAGTCGAGACTGTGCGGTCTCGAGTTGTGCTTATGTGTTCTCGAGTCGCAAACGTGAAGGTCTCGGGTCATGTCTCGAGTCGCAACCGGACTCGCAACCCCGTTCTCCAGTCATGCTGTGTGTGTTGATGAAGTATGGTCTCGAGTTGAGACTATAGGTTCTCGACTCGCAACTAGTGTCGCAAGCGGGGGTCTCGAGTTGTCATGTTTCCGGTCTCGAGTCGAGACTGAAGTTCTCGGCGACATTTGCTGAATTCCAACATTGTACTAGACCAATGGGATTTCACTGTTGTGATTTTGTGTACTATCTAATGAGGTTCTACAAACATGTCTAATTGTCTAACAATTAACCAAAATGGATCAAACATATCCATTTCAAATATCCATATAACAATCAACAAGTTCTTCACATGTTCATCATGCTCTTCATTTTAGTGTTTTTAGCATCAATCTCTATGGACTTTAACATGATCATAACATGAACACAATCATAACACTCAAACAACTAATCCGATTTCCACATGTATGCAGCCATTTAACAAGCATTTGATTTGTAACATAAGAGTATGCAATCCGATTTAACAACTAATGGTTTAGACCACATTTAAACACAAGATATCATTAACCCATCATACAATATATCCGAAATCGAGTCATGTTATCTTATTAATCATCATCATGCATAAAACTTAACAAATAAACATATTATTACATAACCTTCATCATACATCATCATCAAACCGGAACAAACGCATAACATGCATCATTAACCCATAACATCACACATCAACACCTTTAATCATGAAAATACATGTGTTTGCAAAGGAATCACTAACCGGTTCAAGTATAGGTTCAAAGGTGTGAGTGAAGCTTCCAACGGGTGTGTGTGTGAGTCGATCCGAGAGTTCCTAGTGTCACCGGTTTGATCCGAGAGTAAAGGAGAGGAAAGGTTGTGGTTTAGGGTTTTAGTGAGGGAGAATGGAGAGTGTGTGTGTTAGAGGAGTATGTGTGTTGTTTGCTCAAAAATGACAAGTGTGGCTATCACTAAGTTTATATACTTGTTCCACCATGGTGCACCCTAATGGGTTTCGGATGAGGTGCACGGCCCAACCGGCCCATATGTTGCACTGTTCACTCGAGACCACATGGTCTCGAGTCGGGTTCTTGGTTCTCGGCTCACTTAAACATGTACCCATACTATCACACACAAGTATACATATAAACATAACACATAATCACATAAAGGTTCACTTGTCATTAATCACATAAGTTAACTAGTCACACGTTCAAGCATACAACGAAAGGTTCTAAATTTCGAGTTGTCACAAAGTCCCTCCTTTTTATATCGACTTAATCGCCGGGCCAATGGCGAGCGGGTCATTAGTTAGATAGCGCTATTTAGGTCTGACAAGCCTCACACCGTGCCGCAGAGGACGGGCGTGAACTAATGGATCTGGGCACATCAATGATGATAGACATTGACGCTAAGGGCACATAAACATGACTAAAGTCAGTGGTCGATATGGTAACGAGTCTAGTAGTATAAACATGGGGTAGCCCCCAAGGCTGGATTGCTGGAGTAAATGTAATAAACAAATCACGTTTTCAACTATGGGGTATCCCCCACGGCTCAACTTTGTTGTTGACTCGTTACTACGGAAACTACGTTTTTGGAATAACTTAAACAAACACCCAACTGTGAACTCGCTCAACTTTTTTGTTGACTCGTTACTACATGCTTTGCAGCTCACTAGGTTTAGCAGGAGCTTGCATGGAGAAGAGTCGTTGTGGAGCATGGACATTGAGTGTTCATGATGAACTTAAACACTTTTACTTTATGATTTGGGTTTTGAACTGATTGCTTCCGCTGATAACTTAGACTTATTAAATTGTTTTAGACACCAGTTATATTGTGTGGTTGAACTTTTAATTACTTTACTTTATGGTTCAATATGATTGGTGGCTTGATCCTGGTCATGTCACGCCTCCAAGCGGTGATACTCCGCGTGTGGATTTTGGGGGTGTGACAGATTGGTATCAGAGCCATTTGTTATAGTGAACTTGGTTTTAAAAAGGGGAAAACTTTTGAATAAAACCAGAGTATAACCTGAACAGTGCTCAACGATCCACAACGACGCTTCACTCCACGTGCAAGGCTCAACACCATAGGTGATATGATTTATGTTTATATTGCCTACTTGCTAGTTACATAGTACATTGCTCATGGTATGCTTAGTTTGTATAACAACTGTTGCTTGAACTCTGGGTGTTTACTCTATTCTGTCACTCCACATTTACACACATGCGCGACAGTTTTCTTACTTGTGCTTTCTTCGATGTGATGATCATGAGTGGACGCCTGAACTTAACTCAAGCCCAGCTCACGGCTTTGATCAATGAACAAGTTGCTGCGGTACTTGCAGCCGCTCAGGCAAGAGGTATACCCTGCCATTTCAACTCACTCTAGGATCTCTAGGTCCTACTCTCGTGAACCAACCTTTGTGTTAAACTTTGTCCTTTCTTACTCTCACGGCAGGTCAACCTGCACAACCTCCTGTGTGCACTTTCAAGACCTTTATGGACTGTCGACCTAGTACCTTCAATGGTACCGAAGGAGCTGTAGGTCTCCTCCACTGGTTTGAGAAGCTCGAATCTATCTTCGAGATGTGTGAATGCCCTGAGGCTCGCAGGGTGAAATATGCTACTGGTACTCTTGAGGGTATAGCGCTCATGTGGTGGAACCCTCAAGTCCAAATGCTGGGGTTAGTTGCTGCTAACGCCACCCCATGGAACGATTTCAAGGAATTGATCAAGGAAGAATACTGCAATCGTGACGACATTCACAAGCTGGAGGTAGAGTTTTTCAACTTGAAGATGACGGGGTCAGAAATTGAAGCGTACACTAAAAGATCGAACGAGTTGGCTATCCTGTGTCCTACTATGGTAGACCCTCCCATCAAACGTATCGAACTGTATCTCAAGGGTTTGGTGCCAGAGATTCAAAGTCACATGACCTCAGCAAATCTTGGCACCATTCAGCAGATCATCAAGTTGGCTCATCGTCTCACGGACCAGGCGGTGGAGCAGAACAGGTTACCAAAGCATATTAGCGCTACTACATCTGATACTCTCAGCGAAAACAAGCGTAAATGGGATGGAACTTCAAGCAAAGGTCCAACTTCTATTCAGTCCCAGTCTCAGCAGAGAAGGACTAACGACTACAAGAGCCCTAGTCAGCAACCAACTAGTAGCCAAAGTCAAGGTGGGTACAGGGGAATTCACCCCAAATGCAATCGCTGTAATCTACACCACATCGGGCCATGCACCAGGAGTAACTGTCATCGATGCAACAAGCTAGGCCACGCCGCAAAGGATTGCAGAAGTTTACGCCCCGTGAATCAGAATCGTTAGCAACAACAAGCCCCACAGAACCAACGTCAGCAGTATCAGCAACAACAGGGTAACAACAAAGGGTGCTTTCAGTGTGGAGCTGAAGGCCACTTCAAGAGAGATTGTCCCCAACTAAACCAGAACCAGAATACCAACAACAATAATAACAACCAGGGGAATGGAAACAATGGGGGTAACAACGGCAATGGGGCCAGGGGTCGTGTATTCGTTATTGGCCAGGGTGAAGCGAGGAATGATCCCAATGTTGTGATGGGTAAGTTCCTACTGGACGACTTTTATGTTACTGTTTTATTTGATTCGGGTGCCGATACTAGCTACGTGTCCCTAAAAGTTAGTCAAATGCTTAAGCGTACCCCAACACTTTTGAACACCAAGCACACTGTAGTGTTAGCTAATGGTAAAAGTTTAGAGGTCACACACGTAGTCAAGTGTTGTAATCTTGTTTTTGCTGGTTACACCTTCTCTATCGACCTCATTCCTATCGTTCCGGGTAGTTTCGACGTTGTCATTGGGATGGATTGGTTATCCCAACACCAAGCAGAGATTCTTTGCAACGAGAAGATTGTCCGTATTCCCCATTCCGGTGATGAACCTCTCATGATTCGTGGCGACAAGAGTGGTGCTGTTGTGAGCATCATCTCTTTCCTTAAGGCCCAGAAGTGTTTACGAAAGGGTCACACTGCTATTTTGTCTTTCGTTACTGATACCTCAAAGAAAGAGAAGAAGATAGAAGATTATCCGATTGTACGTGACATTCCTGAGGTATTCCCTGAGGAATTACCTGGTCTTCCGCCTCATCGTCAAGTCGAATTTCAAATCGAGCTAGCTCCTAGAGCAGCGCCCATAGCTCGCGCACCTTATCGTTTAGCTCCATCAGAACTAGAAGAACTGTCTACGCAACTACAAGAGCTTTTGGACAAGGGTTTTATTCGTCCTAGTTCTTCGCCCTGGGGAGGTCCAGTGTTATTTGTGAAGAAGAAAGACGGTACCTTCAGAATGTGTATTGCCTACCGCGAACTCAACAAGGCGACCGTGAAGAATCGCTATCCTCTTCCACGCATTGATGACTTATTCGACCAGTTGTAAGGGTCGAGCTTCTATTCAAAGATTGATCTGAGGTCAGGCTACCATCAACTAAGAGTCCGGGAAGAGGATGTCTCCAAAACAACATTTAGAACTCGCTACAGCCACTACGAGTTTCTGGTCATGCCATTCGGGCTGACAAATGCACCTGCAGTCTTCATGGACCTTATGAACCGAGTGTGTAAACCTTACCTGGATAAGTTCGTTATAGTTTTCATCGAAGACATATTGATCTATTCAAAGAGTCAGGAGGAACACGAGCAGCATCTACGACTTATTTTGGAACTCCTTCGAACAGAACAACTTTATGCTAAGTTTTCGAAATGCGACTTCTGGCTTCGCGAAGTCCATTTTCTAGGCCACGTGGTAAACAAGGACGGGATCCACGTTGATCCATCCAAGGTAGACTCGATCAAGAACTGGCCTGCACCCCGTACACCAATAGAAATCCGCCAATTCTTGGGTTTGGCAGGTTACTACAGAAGGTTTATCAAGGATTTCTCCAAGATTGCGCAACCTCTCACCTCACTAACTCATAAGGGTGTCACCTATCGTTGGGGTGATGCACAGGAAACGGCGTTTCAGCACTTAAAGGATAGACTTTGTAGCGCACCTATCCTCTCATTGCCTGAAGGCACAGACGATTTTGTGGTTTATTGCGACGCATCCATTCAGGGTCTTGGGTGTGTGTTGATGCAACGTGACAAGGTCATTGCTTATCCGTCACGTCAACTTAAAGTTCATGAAAGGAACTACACTACGCATGACTTGGAATTGGGAGCAGTGGTTTTTGCTCTTAAGATATGGAGACATTACCTGTACGGTACCAGGTGCACCATCTACACCGATCACAGGAGTCTCGAGCATATCTTCAAGCAGAAGGAATTAAACATGCGACAACGACGATGGATTGAGATTTTGAATGATTACAAATGTGCCATCAAGTACCATCCAGGCAAAGCCAATGTCGTGGCTGACGCCCTCAGTTGAAAGGATACTACGCCTAAACGCGTTCGAGCATTACAACTTACCATTCAGTCTAGTCTTCCTGCACAGATAAGAGATGCTCAGGTAGAAGCATTGAAACCAGAAAACGTCTGGGCAGAGGCCCTACGAGGATCAAGGAAACGGTTAGAACAAAAGGAAGACGATGCCTATTATGTAACAGGACGCATCTGGGTCCCACTCTATGGCAACCTACGAGAGCTTGTGATGGATGAAGCACATAAGTCTCGCTACTCAGTACATCCTGGTTCAGATAAGATGTACCACGATCTCAGATCTACGTATTGGTGGCCTAGCATGAAAGTTCACATAGCGACTTACGTTAGCAAATGTTTGACTTGTGCGAGAGTCAAGACGGAATATCAGAAACCATCGGGCCTACTTCAACAACCAGAGATACCAAAATGGAAATGGGAGCAAATTTCCATGGATTTCGTTACTGGCCTACCTAGATCTCAGTGCGGAAAAGACACTATTTGCGTGATCGTGGATCGACTCACAAAGTCTGCACACTTTTTGGCTATTAAAGAAACAGACAAGTTCTCTACTCTAACAGACGTTTACTTAAAGGAAGTAGTATCAAGGCACGGAGTGCCAACGTCCATTATCTCTGATCGTGATGCGCGTTTTACTTCTGAACTGTGGCAAGCAATGCACAAGTCCTTAGGCTCACGATTAGACATGAGCACATCTTATCATCCACAGACGGATGGGCAGTCTGAACGACAATCCAAACGCTTGAAGACATGCTTAGGGCATGTGTGATTGATTTTGGCAATGGCTGGGAAAAGCATCTTCCATTAGTGGAATTTTCGTATAATAACAGTTACCACACCAGTATCCAGGCCGCTCCGTTTGAGGCATTGTACAGACGTAAATGCCGATCACCTCTTTGCTGGGCAGAGGTTGGTGATAGTCAGATCACTGGCCTAGAACTTGTGGTAGACACAACAGAAAGAATTGCTCAGATACGGCAACGAATGGCAGCAGCTCGTGACCGCCAGAAAAGCTACGCTAATAAGCGCAGGAAACCACTCGAGTTCCAGGTTGGGGACCGAGTGCTACTCAAAGTATCACCTTGGAAAGGTGTGGTTCATTTTGGTAAACGAGGCAAACTCAACCCGCGATACGTTGGACCATTCGACATCATAGAGAAAATAGGCAAGGTGGCCTACAAACTGAACCTTCCAGCAGAACTCAGTGGAGTTCACAACGTATTTCACGTGTCGAATCTGAAGAAGTGTCTGTCAGATGAGACCCTCATAGTTCCTTTGAAGGAGCTCACTATCGACGATCAGCTGCGATTTGTCGAGGAACCAGTAGAGATTACTGACCGAGAAGTTAAGGTTCTCAAGCGCACTAGAATTCCTCTTGTTCGAGTTCGTTGGAACTCCCGTCGTGGCCCAGAGTTCACCTGGGAACGCGAAGACCAAATGAAACAAAAGTATCCCCAATTGTTCGAGAACAGTACAACCACTACTGAGGCTGAAGCTACTGCGGAATTTCGGGACGAAATTCCAAACCAACGGGGGAAGGATGTGACACCCCAGGAAAACCATGCAACTTAACTAGCTTCCTCAGTGAGTACGTGCTAAATTTCAGGACGAAATTTCTTTCAACTTGGGGATAATGTGACAACTCGTGTTTCAGAACCTATCTTTGTAGTTAGTATAACATGTTTTGAACGCTACGTTATTATATGATGCATTGATTTAATGGAATGTTATGTTATATGTTATGTTTGATTTTGTGTTATGTGAATGTATGTAACCCGGATCGCACAACTCTAATTCGATCGTACAAGCCCATTCGGGCCACACTCTTTGTATCCGAACCAAGGGCAGCCCAAAGCTGGGTTCAGCCCACTTCTTCTTACGCATACACATAAACTTAGGGAGTTTTGTTTCTCATTTGTTACAAAACAAGAACACACACCAAACCCCTAATATCTCTCTCTCCCTCACGAACTCGACGGCAGCCACATCCCTTCTCCATCGAAGACTTTCTATTCGGATCAATCCTCGTTCCATCCTTCTAATCGGTTAGTGTTTGTGATTATCGGTTGTATGTTTGATGATGTTATGATCTATGTGATGATTTAGTAATATCTTGTGATTGAACATGATATAAACTGTTGAATCTTAGTGCTCACGAAATCAACTCACATGTGTGAAATTGATAATGTTCTTATTAATCGGATCTGCATATTATTGATCTAGAACCGGATAGATATTATTCGGCTGTTATGTTCCTGTGCTTCGGATTGTTTGCTTGATGATGTTGAAAGCTTAAAATCTGATAGATTGAATGTTTTAAAATGTTGTTTATGCTTGAAACATGATTAGGGTTCATAGAGATTTGATGCTAAAAACCCTTGTTTGATCGATTAATTGTATGAATGGAAACTGTTAGTGTTGTTGATTGATAACTTCATAAATGGAAACCATATAACTGATTGTCATGATTTCGGATATTATATAACCAATCACACAAGTTTGTCGGTCGCACAAGATCAGGTCACACAAGACCTGATCTGATTGCACAAGTTCCCAATCGCACAAGGTAGGATACAACTGTTACAACACTATGTACAACATATATCTTGCATGATCGCACAAGACCTTGTGGATCGCACAAGACAGTGCTGATCGCACAAGGCTTGGCCACACACACTGTTTGGACTTTATTATGTAGATTGGGCCTTAAAGCCCAAATATCAGTCGCATAAGACATGTTGTAATCGTACAAGGACATACCAAACGCACAAGATTATTAGGATCGCACAAGCTGTTTGTTCGTTAATTTTTGGGCTGCACAAGTCTTGAACTGCATATGATTTACTGGGCTGGGTTTATGGCTGATCGCACAACCCATTGTGGATCACACAAGTTGTGCTGATCGCACAATAGGTTGGGCCGGCTATTCATATTGGGCTTTTACACAAGCTTGTCTAATATTTCTCTATGTGCACACTATGTGATCGTAACTTGCTAGTTCTGTGTAAACTTATGTGCTACTTGAACCTAGACCTGACTTGTATGGTAACCATGTTAGGACGTGGTTGACCACTCGTAGCTTAAGTAATCTTTTCGTGTATCTGCCGAGCTAACCTAAGGTGATTTCACACTTCCTACAAAGCCTGGTAATTCCCGGTGGGTTGGGAATGGGTTAAGGAATATGGATTCCTCGTCCTTCTTGGGTAGGACAGTACGGGTTAAGGAATGTAATTCCTCGTCCTCTTGGACAGTTTAAATTTCGCTAGACCAAAACTCTATCACGAAGTCCCTCCTTTTTATATCGACTTAATCGCCGGTCCAATGGCGAGCGGGTCATTAGTTAGATAGCGCTATTTAGGTCTGACAAGCCTCACACCGTGCCGCAGAGGACGGGCGTGAACTAATGGATTTGGGCACGTCAATGATGATAGACATTGACGCTAAGGGCACATAAACATGACTAAAGTCAGTGGTCGATATGGTAATGAGTCTAGTATTATAAACATGGGGTAGCCCCCACGGCTGGATTACCGGAGTAAATGGGAAAAACAAATCACGTTTTCAACTATGGGGTATCCCCCACGGCAAGGGTGCCAGTTAACAGAAACTACGTTTTTGGAATAACTTAAACAAACACCCAACTGTGAACTCGCTCAACTTTGTTGTTGACTCGTTACTACATGCTTCGCAGGTCACTAGGTTTAGCAGGAGCTTGCATGGAGAAGAGTCATTGTGGAGCATGGACATTGAGTATTCATGATGAACTTAAACACTTTTACTTTATGATTTGGGTTTTGAACTGATTACTTCCGCTGATAACTTAGACTTATTAAATTGTTTTAGACACCAGTTATATTGTGTGGTTGAACTTTTAATTACTTTACTTTATGGTTCAATATGATTGGTGGCTTAATCCTGGTCATGTCACGCCTCCAAGCGGTGATACTCCGCATGTGGATTTTGGGGGTGTGACACCCGGTGGGAATGGGAATGGGTTCAGGAATAGGGATTCCTCGTCCATGAGACGTGGTCAGGAATGTAAATTCCTCGTCCTGTGGGGACGGATTAGACTTACTAGACTAGAACTCTTGTTGGTGCACGAATGTCTAAAGCCTGCGTCTTAGTCTTAGTTGTTCAATGTATAGGGTCTAGATGTGTTAATTATGAATGTATAGGGGGTTAATATGTAAAAGTTGGGTTTGAAATGTTATGATTTCGCTTTTATGGACATTGAGTCATATGAGCGAAATCCCATCAAGATGATTTCGCTCATATGAACATGTCATATAAGCGAAACCCTCACCCCTATATATAGTGTAGTTGTTTTCTCATTTTATACGTTCATGTCTCCCGTGTAGCCGAACTGCTGCTCGTGTATTTTGTGAAAGATTAATGAGAAAACTGCTTTAAAGTGATCTACTTCTGTTTCTACTCCATTTCTGCTTTGATTCATGCCGATTTTGTATTTCCGCTGCATTTTCGGTAGTATCTAGCTCTGATTGACTCACACGACTGTCAATAACGGTCCTACAATTGGTATCAGAGCCAGTTGTGAGCTTGTTTACCCGAATCAAAGCCTTTTTCTAGCACATTTTGAGTTTCTGGACTTTCCGACGGACAAAATGGACTGAAATTTGAACACATAGTGTAAAATTGTCTAATAACAAACCCTTGAGAAATTCAGACCTAAAAACAGCTTAAAAGTGACCTAAAATGGCTCGTGAACAGGTTTCGCTCATATGGTACTTGAGTGATTTCGCTCATACGGCATAAGCGAAATCAGGGGTTTCGCTTTTGTGGTTTCGCTCATTGTGCCATATTTGGGTTTCGCTCTTGTGGTTTCGCTTATTATTACACTTTGATTTCGCTCATATGGTCATTACTTGATTTCGCTCATATAGTCTTTGTCTTATTTCGCTTTTGTGAGCATTAGGTGATTTCGCTCATAACAACACTTAAAATCTGATTTCACTTATAAGACCTGTTTTAGTGTAAAAGTCATGGTTTGAGCGTTTAGTCCATTTCGTACGTGATCGAGTGTTGGAAACTCAGTCTGTGTTAAAAGTTTTTCGATAAAAACAACCTGTTAATCAAAAAGTTAAACATTTTTTCTAATTTTGTTAATAAAAATGGAAAACCAAGATTTCTACAATTTCTTCGCTGGTAGTGGTATGGCAGCAGGACAAACATCGGGTAGCATAGTTCAAAATGTCAACATGGAGAATGAGCTAGGAACTATGCAGAAACCGCCAAAACTTATGAATTTGGATGAATATGCTGGATGGTCGAGTCGTTTCAAGAATTGGGTCCAAGCCAACCATTTTGAGTGTTGGATGAAGATAGAAAAGAAATATGTTCCACCTGTTGATGGATTGGGCTTAGAGAAAGGCATTGGAAGTTTGACTGAAACTGAACAGAGTGATTTTAAGGCTGAGAAGAAGATGGTCAGTATTCTCCAACAGGCCATAAAAGAAGATATTCTGGTGTTATTACAACACGATGACAACTCACAATCAATGTGGCAAGCATTAAAGTTGAAGTGCCAAGGCAGTGTTTCTATGCTCAAAAGTAAGAAAGCCCTGATCAAGAAAGAGTTCGACATCTTCACCGGGATGAAGGGTGAAACAACGAAGCAGTTAATTGAACGTTATTGCCATCTTGTGGTAGAGATGAAAAGATTGGAGATTACAAAGACAAACGAGGAGTGGATTGACAAGTTGTCCGACGCATTACACTATGATGAATGGGGAACATACTTGATGATGCTGGAAAACAACTCGGACTTCGTGAATTTGAATCTCAGTTCATTTATCGAGAAGATAGAGGCTCATGAGTTGGAATTGTTGAAGATAAAGAAAATGAATTCAACAAATGTGCAGCAAGACATATCTCTTTATTACAAAGGAAGCATTCCTGTAGCAACAAATCAAAGTCCAAAGATACAGACGGGTTTTAGTGCTGATACAAATTCGAGTGGTTCTACAAACACTCCACAATCAAACAAGCCTTCACCATTTGTGAACTATGATCCAAACTTCAAAGCTCAAGAGCAGTTTTTACCTCAAAGCTCTACAAGTTCAAATAATCAGGCTTATGTTTCTGGGGTGCATTGCAACATCGCGGAGAATATTAAGAATGGAAATGAAATTACTGAAACAGCCGCGAAACAACACATTGCGTTACTTGCTTCCGTTCTAGAGGCTTATGAAGGATTAGTGGCGGGTAGGATTGGTAATCCCGATATGACAAAAGAGGATTACGACCAGATCGACCCGGAAGAGCTTGAATTGATTGATATAAAATGGGGAATGGCAAGTTTGGTTAGAAGGGCACAACGCTTTATGGAGATCACAGGCAGAAACAGTCTCTCAGGTCCTGATCAGAAGCTAGGGTTTGACAAATCAAAAGTTACGTGCTTCAAGTGTAAAGAACGTGGTCATTTCAAGAGAGAATGCCCAAACCGTGAAGTGAACAACCATCAGAACCCTTTCACAAACGATTATTACAGGCAGGCAATCTATCATCGATCTAACCAACAACCTGCTGTTCAAAGGCAGCAAATCGAGAATAAACCGGAGAAGGCTCTTATTGTGAATCAAGATTATGAAAAAGTAGCTGAAGGTTTTAGCTGGGATAAATATGTCCCCGGAAGCGATGGGCAGGCCATGATGGCAGAAATCGTTGAAGTCCCTGAGATAGTGACTGAACTAGAAATAGTTGTTGAAGATGTTCCTGTTGAAAATGTTATTGATATTGAAGAAATCGCTGCAGAAGTTTACTATTACCAGTCAGAACAGGAGGTCAAAGTGTCTGAGTCTGAATTGAAAAATGTCGGTAAACTAGATGTGAAAACTGTTTGTGATGAACAGGTTGTTGAGAAAGTCATTTCAATCCCTGAAACACCATGCCAGAAGTGTTTACAACCGTGCATGGAGTGTCTTGAGAGAGACACTAAGTATCAGGAAATGAAACATCATGCAGACATGCTTAAATTTGACCTTGGACAAGTCAAAGAGGCTTATGATACTCTTGCCAGGTCAATTAAAATGATCCAAAAAGAGAGTGTTGAAAATGACAAGGCAACTAAATTGGTTAAAGCAACACTGTTTGATAAACAAGTCGAGGTTAATTTTCATTTAGACACGATCGCTTCACTTAAGAAAGAGCTTGAATTAGCAAAAATTGAAAATGATCGAATTGATAAAAAATTGATGAGTTATGTGGCTTCATCATATGTCCTTGAACAGATTGTTCCACAACAGCCACATGCTGATCCAGTCTTTAAGAGCGTTCCACCCCCAATGTGGAATCATTATACACAGAAATATCCAGATGGGGTGGAAGCTGCTTTGAATCTCAAATTGAGATCATTTGAGGATGATTTGCCTGAAAGCATCGATGTTACATTCTCTGCATCCGATACCAACAACGAATCACAGGTTATCAAAACCGTTGTCGATCAGGTGTTAGATGAAGAGAGTGATAACTCTGAGAAGTCTCAATCTGAGAAAGATGTTATAGATTCTGAAGATGAGGGTAATTTCTTGGAACGGTTCATACCAAAATCGGACAAGAGAGCGAATGATGATCCGATTATGGTAGTATACACTATGATTGGAACACACAAACTTTACTCCGATTTCGAGTATCCTCTTCAGAATGTGAAAATTGAGAATGTTGAGAAAGTTTTTAGGTTGGTTGAAATGAATATTGATGAGATTAATAACAAAGAATTCTTTTCAAAACCTAAAAAATCATTTGTTACATTACATCCTACCAGCTCGGGAAAGAAAGAATGGGAGAGTAAGGGTAATTACAAGAAAAATAATTTTAGGAACAAATGGATTGGTTTTAAGAAGAAGGTGGCTAAGCAGGTGTTTAAGCCAAAAGAGAAAATAAATGATATCTTTGTTGCTGGTCCAAGTGTGGACGATGAGGAGAATTACATCTTTAGTCAAAAGGCCATTGACGATTTCAATGCGGCAAAGAAACTGAAAGAAGAATCATTCAAATCAACTTTTGTCGAGTATGACAAAAGAGTTTGTTATCGCTGCAATGAAATCGGGCACATGGCAAAACAATGCAAGAAAGTTTTCGAAAAACCTGTCGTTAAATCTGTTGTTCAAAAACCTCAACCTAAGTCACCAGTTGACAAAAAGGGTAAAAAACAAATGGTTTCACTAATCCGCATCTTGAAAAGAGGTGAATCATTGAAGTCGGAAGATAATCCGAAATCGACATTTGAGATTGGCGAATCTTCAAAGTCACAAAAGACTTCAAAGATTTATCCGAAAACAAAATTTTTTGAAACTCAATCATGGGTGGTTAAACCAAAACAATCAGTTGAGGTGAAGAAAATGGAAAATGAGTTAAAGTTTGAATCAAAAGCCTTTAATCCAAATGTTTTAAATATTTTTGGAAAAATGGTTGACAGAAAAGTCAAAGGGGTAAAGGAATTTTATGAATCAAAAGTGGGTGCTAATGATAATCATGAATTTGAATTTGAGCTTGATAAGTTTCTTGCAGAGTTTCCCCCGATCACAAATGAAGTAAAATCAAAAGTAAAAACTAATGTTCCGAATGTCACGTTTAACTTTCCAAAGATTGGTGAGAAATGTGATATAGTGTTTGGAAGTGTCTCAACAGTTAAGAAGCCATGGGCATCATTGTTTGAATGAGTTGCTCTAATGTTTGCAGGGGCTGCCCAAGTCAATCATTTCCAAATGGATCATGGACAGTGGAGCCTCAAGACACATGACAGGGATGTTGGCACTGCTTTACGACGTTAAATCAATCAATGGAGGTTACGTGGGTTTTGCAGGGAACCAAGGAGGAAGGATTGTCGGTCAAGGAACATTAACAAATGGAGTAATTTCGTTAGAGAAAGTTAACTACATAATTGAATTGGAAAACAATTTACTCAGTATTTCACAAATTTGTGATAATTCTTTTACCGTACATTTCACTAAAAATGAATGTCTTGTCTTAAAACCTGGTTTCAAAATTCCGGAAGAAATGGTGTTGTTGCAAGCTCCACGATTAAATGATCTATACATTCTTGATATGAGTGTCGCAACAACAACAGATAATCAAAACCAATGTTTTGTGTCAAAAACCAAAGCTACTGAAAAGGATTCGGTAATGTGGCATCGAAAGATGGGCCACATTCATATCAGAAAAATGAATTTTCTTGTATCAAATGATTTAGTTGAAGGTGTAAATTTGAGAAACTTTCACTTGAATGATGATTGTGTAGCTTGCAAGAAAGGAAAGCAGACCAGGAAATCACATCCACAAAAGTTGCTGAATTCGATCAGAGTACCGCTTGAGAGACTCCACATGGATCTTTTCGGGCCAGTGAATGTGCAGAGTATCAGTGGAGATTTATATTGCCTGGTGGTAACTGATGATTTCATGAGATTTTACTAGGTGGCATGCTTGGAAAGAAAGGATCAAACTTTTGAGACATTGATGATTTTATTCAAGAAAATGGAAACATTGTATAAGGTGCCGATTAGAAGAATACGAAGTGATAATGGAACGGAGTTCAAGAATAACCGCATGCTAGAGTACTGTAACGAGATGGGAATTCTTCATGAATTCAGTGCACCATACACTCCACAGCAGAATGGTGTAGCTGAAAGAAAGAACCGTACCCTAATTGAAACTGCTCGAACCATGTTGGCTGATTCTAAACTACCAATCCATTTCTGGAGTGAAGCTGTGGCTGCGGCATGCTATACTTTGAACCGGGTGCTGGTTGTGAAGAAATACAAAAAGACTTGTTTTGAACTTCTTCATAGATACAAGCCAAATCTGAAGTTTCTTGAGCCGTTCGGATCACCATGTACTTTCATTGATCCTGATGGAAAATTCGGCGCAAAAAGCAATGAAGGTTTCTTTGTGGGATACGCAAGTCCCTTGAAAAGAGTGTTCGTACCATGTCTGAAGAAGGTGATTGAAGTTCATCTTGTGGATTGTCAGAAACACACGGCTTCACCTCAACTTCCCCGAAACAGATTGTTGTTCGATTACGATAAACTTTGGGAGTCGTTCCAACTACCTACTGAGCCGAGTGAAGAGGAACTTATTTACTTGTACCAACAACAGCAATCATCTTTTCAAGATCAGGTGCCTAGACCGTTGGTGGTTTCTCAACCAGAAGTGGATACAAACGCTCCTACAACTGGTGCAAACGATCACGAGGCAGGTCCGAGTGGAACAGCTCATGACGACCTAGTAGAACCAACTCCATCATTTGATCAATCCGATGACTCAGATTCAGAGAACGGTCCGATATTTGATGAGGATCCAAATGTTGCATCAACTGAAGCTGAGGATCACACCGGTGATCTAGACATCACGAATCAGCAATCGGAAGTTGTTTTGCCTGACACCATCATGCCACGAACATTATCTTACCATCCTTCAGAACAGATTATCGGAGATCTTCAAAGTGGTGTTAAGACTAGAGATCAAATTAACCGAGCTCTTACATGTTTTTACTCATCTGTTGCTCCTTTACAAGAGGAATTCTCACTGAAATGTTTTATTTCGCAGATCGAGCCCAGAACGTATAAAGAAGCGTTGACTGAAGATAGCTGGGTGAATGCAATGCAGGAGGAGCTGCAACAATTTGAGAAGCTGGGAGTATGGAGACTAGTAGACCTCCCTGAGAATCAAAAGTTGATTAAAACGAAGTGGGTTTTCAAATGTAAGAGAGACGATAGAGGTGTCGAGGTCAGGAACAAAGCACGATTAGTGGTACAAGGCTTTAGTCAACAAGAAGGAATCGATTATGATGAGGTGTACGCACCCATTGCTCGACTGGAAGCTATTCGGATTTTTCTGGCATTTGCATCATGGAAAAGCTTTAAAGTGTACCAGCTGGATGTTAAATATGCCTTCCTATACGGAAAGATTAAAGAAGTGGTGTATGTGGGACAACCACCGGGGTTTACTGATCCACAACACAAGAACAAGGTCTATCTGCTGGATAAGGCGCTCTACGGTTTACACCAGGCCCCGAGAGCCTGGTATGAGCCTGGTATAGCACATTGTTCACAAAAGAAGTTGCAGGCCATCTCCTAATCGTGCAGATCTACGTTGACGATATCATTTTTGGTTCGACCAACGACGACTTGTGTAAAGAATTTGAGTTGGTGATGAAAAAGAAATTCGAAATGATTTCAATGGGGGAGATGAAGTTCTTCCTCGGGCTGCAGGTAGAACAGATGCCCGATGGAATCCTCATTCACCAAACAAAGTATGTGAAGGACGTGCTTGAAAAGTTTGATATGGCTCAATGCAGTCCTGCAGCAACCCCCCTTGCACAGAATCACGGTATCTGTCCTGATGAGAGTGGCGTCAAAGTGGATGAGACATTGTACCGGTCAATCATAGGATCCTTAATGTACCTCACTGCTTCCCGACCGGACATCATGTACCTGACATGTCTGTGCGCCAGATATCAATCGAGCCTGAAGCAATCACACCTGACAATTGTTAAAAGGATATTACGGTATTTCAAAGGCTGTCCAAGCATCGGCTTGTGGTATCCTTGCTCGGGTGACTTTTCATTGACAGGTTTCGCTGATTCTGACTTTGGAAGCTGCAAGCAGAACGCTAATTCCACCACTGCTGGGTGTCAGTTCTTTGGAACTCGACTCGTTACCTGGCAGTGCAAGAAACAAACCTCTGTGGTGCTTTCTACTTGTGAGGCTGAATACGTTTCAGCCTCCAGCTGTTGCTCTCAGATCCTTTGGATCCAGCAGCAAATGCGCGACTTTGGTTTGCAGTTCTTGGATACACCCATATTTGTGGACAATGAAGCGGCTATAAACATTACTAAAAACCCGGTTCATCACTCGAAAACTAAACACATTGAGATTCGGCATCACTTCATATGTGATTGCTATGAAAAGAAGTTAATCAGAATTGAATATGTGCACACCGATGAACAGAAGGCTGATTTCTATACCAAACCTTTTGATAGAAAAAGATTTAATTATCTTTTAAAATTGAATGGGTTGAAAAATTTGCTTTCTGGGAGGGTAATCGAGTGTGAAGCCGTGGAGGACGGCGATCAAATGTGAACCACATCATGTTGTCACGTTTATTTGTACAGTTGTTTTTTCTGCTTTTCGATAAAAACAAAAACACAAAAATATGTTTTTATTTTTAGGGGGAGAAAGTTTGCAGAAAAATACAAAAACATGATAAAATTACAAAAACCAAAAACATTTGAAAAAGTAAAAATGAGTTTGTGTAAAAAAGGGAAATGATAGTACATCAGCGAGACAGTGCAGTATGCTAAAGAAATGTAATGTATAAATGTGTTAAGCAGTCTTGTAGATGATAGGCCGATAGGTTTTTACACATTCAGTAGGTGTGTTCGGGATATAATCATAAAATTACTTACTTTCATGTGGGGAAACATCTCTCGGATATATGGGTAACCCCCGAAATCTTGTTTGAAAGGTCCCTCTTTCTGAGATACTAGGTATTTATGCTTAGTGATATCTGGGGTATTATCCCGGGACTTCTGATAATGCGGAAGCAATGGCCTAGTCCCCGGAGAATACTTTAATGCATGCTTGAAATATAGCACCACCCTCAGCAGAAATAGACAATAAAATTGCTAAATCAATGATATTGTAAAAAAGATCCTCTAAAGGGGACCCACCAAAGTCGAAGAAGTCGTCATCTCTCTGCTGAACGGAAGTTCTGACCTGAGCTCTCACGATCTCCGCATCTTAACCCCTACAGATATCATCTAGGTATATTCACCTGTAAGACTGAATATTGGGATCTGGATACGGGAGTATATTCTGAGGTGGGACACATATGAAAGTTAAGTCTTAAAACATTAAATCCGTATCCTGAACAGATTGAACTTTGTGTGAGAATTTAAAGTGGACAAGTATATCGACAATCAATGCAAACTGTTTAATGCTTAAAATGTTACCTAAAGCTTAACGGTACTTGTATCTCGTCAGCAGCTGATATGATCCCTTAACACGCTCGCAAAAAGATTGTGTGTACAGTTTATTGTTTTTCATATTCAAAATCCAAAAAGATTTTATTTTCCATCTTATTTTAGACAACAGATGTTGGAGATTGGATGATCAAAGTCTTATGTGCTAAACATGTCGGATCTTGAGGGTTGGGAAAACAATAGATTGTGAAATATGATCGGTAAGTGATTCAAAGTTCAAAAGTTCATTAATTTGAACTTATTTTTTTAAAAAGTCAGCATCTTCATAAATTGGTCAGCCAGGGTCATTAATTTGGACTTGGCAGGCTAAACAGTTGACCAGGGTCATTAACTTGGACTTGGTTGACTGAGTGTGTCGGTAAAATTCAGAAAAAAATCAAAAAGTCAAATTTTAAGTGCTTGTTCGCTTGAAAGCTCTCTGACCGCTTCAAAGGGTTCTGCTTGCTTGAGTGCTTGATCGCTTGAAACTGCTTGTACATTTTTACTCTTTGTCCGCTTGAAATGTATCTCTTTGTCCGCTTGAAATACTGTTTCTTGTGATCGCTTGAACTGAATTGCTTATCTGTGTTCGCTTGAAATGCATATAGTTGTGTGTGACCGCTTGAATGATGTTCTTCAATGAAATCTTTCAAAGTAATTAATTTGTTTGTTTGTTGTTATGTTTCAGCCATCAAAATTGAAGTTCAATGCACAACACAATGTTTGTTGTGAACTTGATGAAGCAATGGCTTCGAAGCTGTCGGAATTTAGAAGCATACTGGAGTTTATGAAAAGAGTGCCTATACAGAAAGTGTTGACAGACAAACGTTTGGTTTTTGAATCTCACATTAAGCGTTTCTGGAAACATGCAACTTATGATGAAGCTGGAAAAATAATCAGTTCATTGGTCAAAGTAAATGATGAAAAGAAAACAATTCTTATCTCGGAAGCTGATGTAACTGGAAAGGGGGAGTCTGCTGATGATCAAAATGTTGAAGGTATTGAAAAGCTGATTTTGCTTATTGAACCTGAAGTTGAAGAGGGGGAGATTAGACATAATTACACGTTAGATGAAGTTTTAAAGATATTCAATGTGAAAGATAATGAAGTTCAGTCTGATGTTGTAGAAGAGTTAAATGCGTTTGATGTGAATCAAGAGATTGAATATAAGTATAAGTATGTGGAAGATGCAGATCTTTGTGATCGTGTTGAAGTTGAAGATTGCACTGATGATGAAAGTGTAAATGAAGATACTTCTCAGTTTCCTACACTGATGGAGTTCTTTACTGAAGAAAACAGGGATGAGTTAAGATGAAAAGTCGATGAAATTTTGAAAGACAAGGATTTCGATGGTACTCATAAAGAAAGAATGTGAAGAACGAGATCGTATGCTGCGAGGCAAGTTTATGAGAGAACAGGAAGCAGAAAAATTGAAAATTGCAAATGAGAATGAGAAGATTAGAAAAGCTTTACTAAAAAAGTCTAAGCCGCGTGAAGAAACTTTCAAGTCACTCTAAAGACCCAAAGACAAGACTGAAGACTCCGGTTGTATCCAAGGGGGAGTTTGTTGGTGCACGAATGTCTAAAGCCTGCGTCTTAGTCTTAGTTGTTCAATGTATAGGGTCTATATGTGTTAATTATGAATGTATAGGGGGTTAATATGTAAAAGTTGGGTTTGAAATGTTATGATTTCGCTTTTATGGACATTGTGTCATATGAGCGAAATCCCATCAAGATGATTTCGAACATATGGACATGTCATATAAGAGAAACCCTCACCCCTATATATAGTGTAGTTGTTTTCTCATTTTGTACGTTCATCTCTCCCGTGTAGCCGAACTGCTGCTCGTGTATTTTGTGAAAGATTAATGAGAAAACTGTTTTAAAGTGATCTACTTCTGTTTCTACTCCATTTCTGCTTTGATTCATGCCGATTTTGTATTTCCGCTGCATTTTCGGTAGTGTATAGCTCTGATTGACTCACATGACTGTCAATAACGGTCCTACAACTCTATCAGCGAAGTCCCTCCCTTTTTGTATCAACTTAATCACCGAGGCTATGGCGAGCGGGTCATTAGTTAATAGCGCTATTAGGTTTAACAAACCTCACACCGTGCCAGTTGGACGGGTGTGTACTAATGGACTATGGCACATCGGTGATGATAGACACCGACGTTAGGGCACATTTAATTTTCTTTAGTAGTCGATATGATAAACGAGTCTGGTAGTTTAAATAATGGGGTAGCCCCCATGGCCGGAGTGCCGGGCTGGATAGCCAGGGAAGGTGGACATGGGATGGTTAACTAATAAACCTTTTCGAACTATGGGGTAACCCCCATGGCTGGATAGCTGAATGAGATTAAACCACGTTTTTGGAAACAACTCTAAAATGGACAACCAACCGTGAACTCACTCAACTTTGTTGTTTACTCGTTGTTACATGCTTTGCAGGTCGCTAGATGCTATGGGGCTTGCACATGGAGGTGGTCGTTGTGGGATGCGAACTGTTATGTCCCGTACTCAATAAATAAACTTTATGAACTTGTGGAACTTATGTTTTGGGTCTTTAAACTTATGAACAACGAACTTATGTTTTGACGTCTTATGCTTTCGCTGTTTAAATTGAACTTGGTTAACTTCCTTTTGGTCACCAATTGTATTGTGGTTGCTTTTATTTACTTAATTATGTTGTTCAATATGATTGGTGGCTCGATCCTGGTCATGTCACGCCTCCAAGCGGTGATGCTCCACGTGGTGGATTTTGGGGGTGCGACAGATTGGTATCAGAGCCATTGGTTATAGTGAACTTGGTTTTAAAAAGGGCAAAAGCTTTTGATAAAACCAGACTATAACCTGTACAGTGCTCAACGATCCACAACGACGCTTCACTCCACGTGCAAGACTCGACACAATAGGTGGTATGATTTATGTTGTATTATCGGTTAGATAGTTCACACTGTGCATTGATTAACGTGATAATTGCAATTTGAACCTTGTGTGCTTACTCTCTACTGTCGTCCCACACTTACGCACTTTCGCGACACTTTTCTCACTTACGTTGCTTCGTTGTGAAGATCATGAACGGACGCGGAGGACGTATCAACCTAACTCAAGCCCAGTTGACGGCTTTGATCAACGAACGAGTTGCTGAGGCACTCGCAGCAAATCCAGCAGGAGGTATAACCTGCCATATCAACCCACCTTAGGATGTTTAGACCCTACCTTCATAAACCAACCCTCGTGCTTAACCTTGTCTTTTATTCTCGCGCAACAGGTCAACATGCTCAGCCTCCTGTGTGCACATTCAAAACCTTCATGGATTGCCGACCTAGTACTTTCAGCGGCACAGAAGGAGCTGTAGGCCTTCTTCACTGGTTCGAGAAGCTTGAATCTGTTTTCGAGATGTGTGAATGCCCTGAAGATCGTAGGGTGAAATATGCTACTGGAACACTCGAAGGTGCTGCGTTAACATGGTGGAAAGCGCAGGTTCAACTACTTTGGTTGGCGGTTGCTAATGCCACCCCATTGAATGACTTCAAGGAACTGATCAAGGAATAGTACTGCAGTCGTGACGACATCCACAAGCTAGAGGTGGAATTTTTCAATCTGAAGATGACGGGGTCTGAGATTGAGGCGTATACGAAAAGGTCAAACGAGCTGGCCATCTTGTGCCCTACTATGGTGGACCCTCCCATCAAACGCATTGAGCTGTACCTCAAGGGTCTTGTACCAGAGATTCAGATTCACGTGACTTCAGCTAACCTGGGTACCATTCAGCAAATCATCAAGTTGGCTCATCGCCTCACCGATCAGGCAGTTGAGCAGAACAGGCTGCCCAAGCGTATTAGCGCTGCTACTACTGATACTCCTGGCGACAACAAGCGAAGATGGGATGGAAATTCGAGCAAAGGCTCTACCTCCGTTCAGTCTCAGTCTCAGCAACGAAGGACTGAGGACCATAAGAGCCCCAGTCAGCAGCCTTCTGGAAATCAAGGTCAGGGTGGATACAAGGGAAATCACCCCAAATGTAATCCCTGTAACTTGCACCACAGCGGGCCATGTAATAAAGGCAACTGTCATCGATGCAACAAGCCTGGTCACATTGCAAGAGATTGCAGGAGTCAGCGTCCAGCGAATCAGAACCGGCAGCAACAGCAAGCCCCACCAAATCAACGCCAACAGCAGCAACAACCAGGTAACAACAAAGGGTGCTTTCAATGTGGTGCTGAGGGCTATTTCAAGAAAGACTGCCCCCAGCTAAATCAGAACCAGAACAACAACAATCAGGGGAATGGAAACGGCAATGGGGGAAACAACAATGGTAATGGGGCAAGGGGTCGTGTGTTCGTGATTGGTCAGGGTGATGCAAGGAACGATCCCAACGTTGTGATGGGTAAGTTTCTTCTGGATGATTTCTTTGTTACTGTTTTATTTGATTCGGGTTCCGATACTAGCTACGTGTCCTTAAAAGTTAGTCAGATGCTTAAGCGTACTCCAACACTTTTGAACACCAAGCACATCGTAGAGTTAGCAAATGGTAAAAGTCTCGAAGCCACACACATAGTTAAAGGTTGTAACCTCATCTTAGCTGGTCAGACTTTCTCTATCGACCTTATTCCTATCATACTTGGTAGTTTCAACGTCGTTATTGGGATGGATTGGTTATCTCATCATCAAGCGGAGATTATTTGCAAGGAGAAAATCGTCCGCATTCCTCGTTCGGGTGAAGAACATCTAATGATTCATGGCGACAAGAGTGGTGCTGTCGTAGGCATTATCTCCTTCCTTAAGGCCGAGAAGTGTTTGCGAAAGGGCCACACTGCCATCCTAGCCCTCGTTTCTGATGCATCCTCGGAAGAAATGAAGATAGAAGCATACCCATAGTACGTGATTTTCCTGAGGTATTTCCTGAGGAATTACCTGGTCTTCCGCCTCATCACCAAGTTGAGTTTCAAATCGAGCTAGCTCCTGGAGCAGCACCAGTAGCTCGAGCACCATATCGTCTAGCTCCATCAGAACCCAAAGAACTGTCCACGCAACTACAAGAACTCTTGGAAACGGGTTTCATACATCCTAGCTCTTCGCCATGGGGAGCTCCAGTGTTATTCGTAAAGAAGAAGGACGGTACTTTCAGAATGTATATTGACTACCGCGAACTCAACAAGGTGACCGTGAAGAATCATTATCCTCTTCCACGTATTGACGACTTGTTCGACCAGCTTCAAGGATCGAGCTTTTACTCTAAGATTGATTTGAGATCGGGATACCATCAGCTGAGAGTCCGAGAGGAGGACGTCTTCAAAACAGCATTCAGAACTCGCTACGACCATTACGAATTTCTGGTTATGCCTTTCGGATTAACGAATGCACCCGCGGTCTTCATGGATCTCATGAACCGAGTGTGTAAGCCTTACCTGGATAAGTTTTTCATAGTGTTCATCGACAACATCCTGATCTATTCTAAGAGTCATGAGGAACACGAGCAGCATCTACGGCTTATCCTAGAACTTCTTCGTGAAGTGCAGTTGTATGCCAAGTTTTCGAAATGTGACTTCTGGCTTCGCGAAGTCCACTTTCTAGGCCATGTGGTAAACAAGGATGGAATTCATGTGGATCCATCCAAGGTTGACTCGATCAAGAACTGGCCTGCACCCCGTACACCAACAGAAATCCGCCAATTCTTAGGTTTGGCAGGATATTACAGAAGATTTATCAAGGATTTCTCAAAGATTGCGCAACCTCTCACTTCACTTACTCAGAAGGGTGTCACCTATCGTTGGGGTGATGCGCAGGAATCTGGTTTTCAGCACCTAAAGGAGAGACTTTGCAACGCGCCTATCCTCTCAATGCCGGAGGGCACAGATGATTTTGTGGTTTATTGCGACGCTTCCATCCAAGGACTTGGTTGCGTGTTGATGCAACGTGACAAGGTCATTGCTTACGCATCGCGCCAACTTAAAGTTCACGAAAGGAACTACACTACGCATGACTTGGAATTAGGAGCAGTTGTCTTCGCACTTAAGATATGGAGACATTACATGTACGGTACCAAGTGCACCATTTACACCGATCACAGGAGTCTCGAGCATATCTTCAAGCAAAAGGACTTAAACATGCGTCAGCGCCGATGGGTCGAGCTCTTGAATGATTACGAATGCGCGATCAAGTACTATCCGGGCAAGGCCAATATGGTGGCCGACGCCCTCAGTCGAAAGGATACTATACCTAAGCTTGTACGTGCTTTACAGCTTACCATCCAATCCAACCTTCCCGCTCAGATTCGCAATGCTCACGTTGAAGCATTGAAAGTAGAGAACATCAGGGCCGAGTCCTTATGAGGATCGAGGCAGCGGCTAGAACGAAAGGAAAATGGGGCCTACTATGTTAACGGGCGCATCTGGGTTCCACTGTATGGAGACCTACGCGAGCTTGTGATGGATGAAGCACATAAGTCTCGTTATTCAGTACATCCTGGTTCGGATAAGATGTACCACGACCTAAAGACTACATACTGGTGGCCTGGCATGAAAGCCCACATAGCAACCTACGTCAGTAAATGCTTGACTTGTGCTAGAGTCAAGACCGAATATCAGAAACCATCAGGCCTACTTCAACAACCAGAGATCCCGAAATGGAAGTGGGAGCAAATTTCCATGCATTTCATTACTGGCCTGCCTAGATCTCAACGCGGAAATGATACCATTTGGGTGATCGTGGATCGATTGACTAAGTCTGCACACTTCTTGGCTATCAAGGAAACCGACAAGTTTTCAACCCTAGCAGACATCTACTTGAAGGAAGTAGTATCATGGCATGGAGTGCCAACCTCCATCATTTTTTATCGTGACTCACGTTTTACATCTGAATTGTGGCAAGCTATGCACAGGTCTTTTGGCTCACGTTTAGAGATGAGCACGACATATCATCCACAGACGGATGGGCAATCTGAATGCACCATCCAAACCCTTGAAGACATGCTTAGGGCATGTGTAATCGACTTCGGTAATGGCTGGGAAAAACACCTCCCGTTAGTGGAGTTTTCGTATAACAACAGTTACCACACCAGCATCCAGGCCGCTCCGTTTGAGGCATTATATGGATGGAAGTGCCGATCACCTCTCTGTTGGGCAGAAGTTGGCGACAGTCAAATCACAGGCCCAAAACTCATAGTAGATACAACCGAAAGGATTGCTCAAATACAACAATGAATGGCGGCAGCCCGTGACCGTCAGAAAAGCTATGCGGATAAGCGAAGGAAACCACTCGAGTTCCAGGTTGGGGATCGAGTGCTACTCAAAGTCTCACCTTGGAAAGGTGTAGTTCATTTTGGCAAACGAGGCAAGCTCAATCCGCGCTATGTCGGACCATTCGAAATCATTGAGAAAATTGGCAAAGTCGCTTACAAGCTGAATCTACCGGCAGAACTCAGCGGAGTTCACAATGTATTCCATGTGTCGAATCTGAAGAAGTGTCTGTCAGATGAGACTCTCATAGTTCCCTTAAAGGAACTCACTATCGACGACCAGCTGCGATTCATCGAGGAACTAGTAGAGATTACAGATCTAGATGTTAAGATTCTCAAGCGTACCAGAATACCTCTCGTCCGATTCCGTTGGGATTCCCGTCGTGGCCCAGAGTATACCTGGGAACAAGAAGAGCAAATGAAACTCAAGTATCCCCAGCTGTTTAAGAAAAGTGCAACCATTACTGAGGCTGAAGCTACTGCAGAATTTCGGGACGAAATTCCAAATCAATGGGGGGATGATGTGACACCCCAGGAAAACCAGGAAACCAACGCAACATAACTAGCTTCCTCAGTAACCACGAGCTAAATTTCGGGACGAAATTTTCTTAACAGGGGGAGAATGTGACAACCCTCATAATTCCATGTATCCGTACAATTTATTAATGATAATTAAAGTGCTTGATGACTGTGCTGAATCACTTAACTGCTTTCTGATAACGGTGTCATGCTTACATGTGCTTGTTAACATACTAGTAGTGTACGGAAAAGTTACTAAATAGTCCGGTATGCTTTCCAGAGTGTTGAGAATTAAAAATGTTACAAAAATATATATATGACACTTTACGGATTAATTAAGCACCTTAACGGAACAGTATCAAACCGAACAACCGGACATTACCCGGAACAAAAAAATATTGCCAAACACATTGTTTTTATTTTTCTGAGCTAGTTAGTGTCACACCCCGACCGCGTAAAACAACAAATCGCGGCGGAAACATCGGGGCGTGTTGCAACAGAATAAATTGTTTCATAACCATGGCATACAAAGTTGTCTTTTATTTATAAACAAAGGTGTTTCATTGTTTCAAACAGGAAATTAAAGAGTTCAGAACATAATTAAACATAGTCTATCTTATTTGAAAGTCTCTAAGGCACAGGTCCGCCCTAGTATCATGATCAACATCCTATGGAAAAGCACCTGAAAACACATGTGAAAATAGGTACGTCAGCATAAAAATGCCTGTGAGATACATAGGTTTGTGAAAATAGGATTCATGACTTGTATTTGAGAAAATGTTTAGTCATGAACCTTGTAATTTGCTTAGTCTTGTAATTCATTTGAATAACAATAAGATCAGATGATATGTATAAGTAAATGTCAGGTTAAATAAATAACCATGTAAAAATGTGTTTGTATAAGATAAGTTGTTTGTAAATCAATGTCTTGTGAATAGTATGTTATTTGTATAAAATGTTCTATGTCTCAAACTGAAATGATTCAAATAACGTTACGACATGTAATACCATACAAACACTTATATATAGGAAGTACCAGCGGCGTATCCAGCATGCTTGTATCATATTACACACGCATCGTTACTCAACCACTTAATCAAACTAAACCAACCAATGTAGTGTCAAATGTAAATCATGTCAAAATGTCTATGTCCAATATCCATGTCAAATGTCTATGTCAAATATCCAGGTCAAATGTCTATGTCAAATATCCATGTCAAATGTCTATGTCAAATATCCATGTCAAATGTCTATGTCAAATATCCATGTCAAATGTCTATGTCAAAATGTCATGTATGGCAAGTGAAATGTCTCAAACTAAACCATATGCACAAAAACAAAGTATTGAAGTAAAACTTGGTTTAAATCAAAGCTATGTTTTGTGTAAATGCATGCAGATATTTAATATGAACATTTATGCGGTATTGTGAATATGCATACATCCAAGCCTGGCGACTGTGGTGATAAACCCTTTAAACAAATTAAAGGTCTATCTGTCTTAATGTCAACGAATTCGGTCATTCCTTTCTGTCCCCTTACCCTGGGATGTCCGGAACGGGAGTTGTCAATTCCTATGGTACCACTACCTACTAACGAACGGCATGATCGGTGTTAATGAATGTATTGTCCCATGTAAACAAACCAAATGTCATACCAAAATGTAAGCATGTGAAAATAATGCACTAAGTATGTAATCAAATGAACATACATAGCGTGAAATGTCATGTAAAATGATGTACTAAGTAATGCACACAATGGGCACACCTGGCATGAAATGTCATGTAAAACAATGTACTAAGTAATGCACACAATGGGCACACCTAGCATGAAATGTAATGTAAAACAATGTACCAAGTAATGCACACAATGGGCACACCTAGCATAAGATGTCATAAAATCATGTACTATAATGTACTAACGAACATAACCGGTATATGATGTGAAAACAGGAAAGCATGAAAGTAACAAGTAGGCACATGTGTTCCACCCCAAAACAGTTTGGAAAACAGTAAAAGAGGGGTCTATGTACTCACTTGAGATTGCTCAGTTGTATAAAGATAATCACCAAGTAATGCTAGAGATCTCGGAATCAAACGGCACCTAATATAGGTAACTATGTTAATAACCGGACCTAAATCGGAAGATTAGGTAGCATGAGGGTTTGTAAACCAAACGAGTATGGAGACTCGTGTAGTACGGTTCAACAAAGCCTACACACTAATTGAAACCTAACATAATTGATTACGACCCATTACGACCCGTTTAGGAAGCTTATGCTACTTTAACGCGTCGTTCGCGTGAAACGCGTTCGGACCGCCTAACTAGCCCTATGACAAGTGTTATATGCCTAAACATGTTACATAATCAGTTAAGTGACAAAGGTTTAGGTTACATATGCTTAATTACCAATTATACATGAAAAGGGTATTCTGGTAATTTACCTAAGGCATATAAACTACCTATCATACAACTACTTAAACGATGTGACCATAGGGTATAACCTCGGAAGGTTATTCCCTACCTACTATGGTCACCTAATGTGTTTGGTCGGATCCTAATGATCGACCAAATGGGTCGGGTTCGAAGGTATAAGCGATTGATCAGATCGCTTACCCTACGACCCTAGACAACGTGGTAATCAGTAGGCATAGTCCCAAAGGACTATGACCATCGTGATTACAATCACGTTGCGAAGTTCAATCGAACTTCGCATTGACCATTACTGGTCAACACTGAAAGTCAAACAAAGTTTGACTTTCGGACTCAAAAAGCAGTAAAAATAAGGAAAAGAACGAAAGAATACTAACCCAGGGTCCCCGAATGCTAATCCCGATCTAAGAACTCAGGTATGAAACAATGGTTTCAACTTAGAGCTCTAAAATCTGAATTCTTGTGGGTTTTTAAGCCAAAGGGGGTGGGGTATTTATAGTTTTCGGTGAACCGTTGAGATCGTTTCTTGGAAAAGGGGAAAAGATCTAGCCCGTACACTTGTCACAAGGTTATGGAAGCTTAATTCCATCCTTATCTAGTGACTAAGCAATTGGAAACATGTGGTGGAGGATCAAATGGCTGCAACTTGTGATAAAATGCATTTAATCTGGTCAGAAGGTGGGAAGCGGCCCGCTTTAGGATCAGCCAAACACAATGCGGGCCGCCTGAGCATGTCAGATCAGAAACAACTTTCAAAAATGACAGTTTAGGTCCCTGCACGTGTTTAAGGCCATTTCCGACACTTCTAAGGCCCGTAAAGCCAACTTTAAGGCCCTAAAATGTTTCCTAAACATTGTGAACATGAAACATGTTCAAAAATATGTCGGATGATGGTTCGTTTGGTCGTACGAACGCGATGTTCGCTTAATTACGACGGAATGCGCACAAGCGCGAAAAACGATCCAAATGACGCAACGAATGGATTTTTCTTAAGGCGAACACTAAAATATAATGTAGTCATGCTTACATAAATTTTTGGATGTCCGGATGTATTCAGAACGTAAGTTATGCGCGAAAATGCAAACTTGTGCACTTTTTGACACTTTTAGTCCCTGAATGTCCCAAAAGTTTATTTTAGCACACCGAACCCCTCAAAGCCTATTTCTAAGCTATGTAAAGGATATTTAAGGTGTGTTTAACTTATGGTCATGTTCCGGAATGTTCGTTACAGTTCAAATTGACATACTTTCGCAGTTTGTCATATTTAGTCCTTGTAAGCGAATTAACTTGTTTTTGCCATACCAAAGTCTTCAAAACTTATTTCTAAGTTATTTAAAGGTTATTTAAGGTATGTTGAGCATATGTTGATGTTCCAGAGTATTTCTCGCATTAAACTGAGTACGTTTACACACTAGTTTGCGTATAACTCTCCAGAAAGCGATGTAGAGTTTGAAATTACATAAAAGTCAAAACATGAAAAATGTAGAACATAACAAAACAAACATTGTGATCAAATAACATTGTTTTATTGATAACAGAACTGTTCATAGTGATTACAAGCACAGTTGTTACAGTTAGGGTCCCCGAACACCCTAACACATTATATATTTGATAACACACTAACTATATCATTGAATCCTAACTAGATTAGTAACTAACCATTGAAACCCAACCCTATACCCCCCCGCCCCCATTGGAGACGGTCACCATGGGTGTCCCCACCCATGGATTTCTTTGATTACTATATTAGATTATGTAGTTGGATATTAAGGCATGATATACAATGGTTAATAAGGGTTGAAAGGATTATAAATATACCTTGTAGTCCACCATTCTCTCACATCACAACATCTAGCAAACACACTCTTCTCCTCTCCTTCCCCTTGTTCGGCCGACCCCCTTCACCCACACACCACCCATCATCATTTAAAGTTCAAGCTTTTCAAGAGCATCCATAGGTGTAAGAAGGTGAATAACGAAGCTCGGTGTGTTTGGAAGTTGAAGGACCACTCTCATCTTCTTTTAACCACCAATTTTCTACACTCGAACTCCCCTAGCCTTGAGCTAGTGGTAAGAACTTAGATCCATTCATTTTTCATGTTATTTAAGTGGTTAATAGTTATTTGATGATGAGAATCCATGAACACTATAGGGTCATAAACAAAGTCTTGAATATGAAGTAACATGATGATGAAATAAGATGAAAACATGATGTTAATATGAAGTTGTTTTGATTCTTGTTGATTACCTGATGATTTGCTTGTTAATATTAATGTTTGATGTTGTTGTGTTCACTAAACATGTTAACGGAATCAATCAAACACGAGTTAGAAAGCTAAAAGCTATAAACAGTTTCGGTCCAAGCTTTTACAGCCAACTTCAGTTGGCTGTAAACAGGTCAGTATTTAATGGAAAACGGATTTTCTTGAGTCTATTACAAGCTATTTCGAAATACGGTTCTAATGGCACCGGAATCATAATTTTTGGACTTCGTTTACTATTTTTAAAGATCTGTTTTTGGACAGCAGCTCAAGCTGCATTTTCACTGCTGAAAATATGCGTTCTGTTTTCTGCCATAACTTGAATTCTGTGTAGAGTTAGATCATGAAATTTGTAATATAGATGACCACCAATGTATTTGTAACTCTCTCACTGGAATTTTGTAAATCGGGCTCTCGATGAATTTTAAATAAATTATTCCGTGGACTGCAGTCAGAAAAAGATAAATCTGATTTCAGTCCGGAAAATGAAATTTTATAAAATATTGGTAACGAATTGGATCACGATATTTTTACAAAATAATATTTGGATTGTTTAAGATATTCTGTATAAATTTGGGAATTTTTGGAATAAGTTAACCATTTTATTAAAATGCCCGAAAACAGCCCAGTTTTGGATATTTGAATTGAAATGACATAAGTAGTAATTTGCGTGTCTAAATGTCGAGTATATTATCTGAGGATGATCTAACATGTTATATGTCAATGAAAGTAATATGTGCAATATCATATGCTTGTTCTTGAGTAGCTATAGGTGGAATGTTTATATGAGCGTGAACTATTAAAGTGAATGCATGTTATGTAGTAGATACGTGTAGGAACTTTGTGCTCTATTTGAAACCACTAAATGATTGACTGGTAATCATGTTAGGACGTGATTGACCGACCTTGACTGTTAGCTATATTTGAGAATCTAACCAAGCAAACCGAGGTGAGTTCACACTTTTCTACAAAGCATGGTAATTCCCGGTGGGAATGGGAATGGGTTCAGGAATAGGGATTCCTCGTCCGTGAGACGTGTTCAGGAATGTAAATTCCTCGTCCTGTGGGGACGGATTAGACTTACTAGACTAGAACTCTATCAGCGAAGTCCCTCCCTTTTTGTATCGACTTAACCGCCGAGGCTATGGCGAGCGGGTCATTAGTTAATAGCGCTATAAGGTTTAACAAACCTCACACCGTGCCAGTTGGACGGGTGTGTACTAATGGACTATGGCACGTCGGTGATGATAGACACCGACGCTAGGGCACAAGTAATTTCCGTTAGTAGTCGATATGATAAACGAGTCTGGTAGTTCAAATAATGGGGTAGCCCCCACGGCCGGAGTGCCGCGCTGGATAGCCAAGGAAGGTGGACATGGGATGGTTAACTAATAAACGTTTTCGAACTATGGGGTAACCCCCATGGCTGGATAGCTGAATGAGATTAAACCACGTTTTTGGAAACAACTCTAAAATGGACAACCAACCGTGAACTCACTCAACTTTGTTGTTGACTCGTTGTTACATGCTTTGCAGGTCGCTAGATGCTATGGGGCTTGCACATGGAGGTGGTCGTTATGGGATGCGAACTGTTATATCCCGTACTCAATAAATAAACTTTATGAGCTTATGGAACTTATGTTTTGCGTCTTTAAACTTATGAACAACGAACTTATGTTTTGACGTCTTATGTTTCCGCTTTTAAATTGAACTTGGTTAACTTCCTTTTGGTCACCAATTATATTGTGGTTGCTTTTATTTACTTAATTATGTTGTTCAATATGATTGGTGGCTCGATCCTGGTCATGTCACGCCTCCAAGCGGTGATGCTCCGCGTGGTGGATTTTGGGGGTGTGACATGGCCAACTAGGAACGGGTAATGTAATGTAGCATACCGAGCAAATCTAAGGTGAGTTCACTGCTCTTTTTCCCAAGCATGCATCCCGGGGAGGGACATCTGGTAAACGTTCCGGGGAGGAATGTCGAGTTTTTGGGATGTTGGTTAATACACTCATATCTATCACCTAAGTCCCTTCTACCGATTGTTGCCAGGGAGGCAACGGGGTATTAGTTAATAGCGCTATTTAGGTTTGGCAACCTGACACCGCACCATGGAGGTCGGGAGTGAACTAATGATCCCAGTCTTGACCGTTGCTTTGATAGAGGCATTGGGGTTTGGGCAAATAATCTGGAGCCATCGGCGTTAATCGAGCTATTAATGATATCAAATCATTGAAATGTTTTATACTCATATCTGGTAACTAAACGTGTTAAAAAAACTTTGAACTCACCAGCGTCGTCTGACACACTTGTCTGCATGCTTGCTGGTCTATAGTGTCACACCCCCAAAATCCACACGCGGAGTATCACCGCTTGGAGGCGTGACTGACCAGGATCAAGCCACCAATCATATCAAACATAATAAGTGATAGAGTAATTTAAACAAAAGATATGATAGGTGTCCAACAAAACATGTTAAGTGTATAGCGGAAGCATAGAATGTAAACCCAACGTAAGTAATAAGTTCGAATGTTTAATGTTTCAATATAAGATCCACAATCCGTGCCCACAACGACCGCGCCTCCCGTGCAAGCTCCAAATGTACCTAAGGTCCTGCAAGGCATGTAACAGAGAGTCAACAACTAGTTGAGCGAGTTCACAGTTGGTTATTCAGTTATAGTGTTCGTATTGTAATTCGTAAGCTCGTTTAGTAATCATGTAATGTATATAATGGTATCGCGGCCCTCCAGGCATGTTTGCAAAGTTTAGTGGGGGTTTCCCATGTTTTCTAGACTAGGTATATTTGTATCGCGGCCACCCGGCATGTTTGCGAAGATTAAAGTATAGTTCGCGGCCATTCTAGGCATGTTTGCGAAGATTGTTCTAGTATCGCGGCCAATCCCGGCGTGTTTGCGAAGAGAGAGTATATGTATCACTAGTCTAGCAGTATCTACCAATAACCTTCCCCTCCCGAGGAATAATTTCATTAATCATGTAAGTATAAGAATCATTCAACCCATTCCCAACCCCGGGAATCCCATGCCTTGGTAAGAGTGTGAACTCACCTTGGGTTTGCTCGGTATGCTAAGTATGTGCTCAAAGTAAATCAATCACGTCCTAAAGTACGCACGTATACAATAATCAGTTTGTGTTCACGTATAAGTACACAGTCGATAAGCAAGTAGCACATGGCACGTATTTAAGATCATACACAGGATGGTTACACTTAACAGCAGTTAACTAACCCGGTTAACTTCTAAACAGAATTCAAGTGGGTTACTGTGCTGATTACACATTTGGCGAAACACACATATTGGCGAAACACATATGTTGGCGAAACACACATGTTGGCGAAACACATATGTTGGCGAAACACATTCTGTTTCGTCGTGTATTGCGTTTCGTCAACAAGTCTGTTACGTCGTTAATTGGTTACACAGAAACCCTAATTCTTATTAACAGCCGTCATCAATATCATCATCATACAGAAATCATGCAGTATTTATCCAGCAAATCATCCGACATCACCATACAACAATCATCATACAAATCAAATCAAAACCATATGCTTATCATCATGACTTTTATCACTTCAATGGCAGACAATTTTAATCACCTCAAGAGGTGATTGGACCAATTTATGACATGTTATATTTATTAAAGCAATATATCGATCATCATCATATCAGCCACATTCCCTAGCTTTAAAACATGTGCACATAATCATGTTTCTGACAAACTCATGTGTAAAAATGAATGCAAGGCCGATCATGTGATTATACTTAATTGGCTGATCATGCGATTATATTTAATTGGCTACATATGTATCACATCTCACATGATCAAATAAGTTTTACATATAATGGCCGACATCCATTCTCTAATCCGATTACTATTGGACCAAAAATCAAAGTAACAATCACATATGCAAATATGAGAATAATAGCTGACAACCCTACAGAATTCTTATCCGATTGACTGCACTATCACGTACCATCAATATCACAATATCATATCATCACTATCACTCCAAAATAATAATCGATTCACGTAACAAGCAGATTGTTCATGATGGATTTAAATCTAGAAGGTGACTAACCTCCAACAGAAAGCACAACCAATCAATCGATAAAAGGGGTCTCGAGATCTCTAGGTTGCCGTCACAGTTAGAAAGCTCTAGGGTTTAAGAACTTGATAACTATACAGCTTAAAGATAACCCTAATCTAATATAATCACGTACTCGAGTTTGGGCCCGTACTGGGCTTCGCGTAACAGTTGGGCCGGCGAAACGGATTTGCCAACGGAACGGCTTCTGTTTCGTCGGGTTTGGTCTTGGCGAAACACTTTGTTTCGTCGGGTCCTTTCATTGTGTTAAACAGTTTTAGTTTTCTAAACAGTCTCATGCTATACAACCAAACACAAAATCATGCAAACACAATGCGTTTCATTATAACAAAGTGTACTGTTACAAAGTAAGACAAGTCAAACAACTAAACAGTCAAAGTCAATGTGCACTTAATGCGAAAGTGAAAGTCGGAAACTCGAGTTGTCACATTATCCCCAACTTGAAAGAAATTTCGTCCCGAAATTTAGCATGTAGTTACTGAGGAAGCTAATGGTGTGACGTTGTTTACCTGTTTCGTATCGCGGCTCCCCGAGCAGGTTTGCGAAGATTACTGGTTTTCCTGGGGTGTCACATCATCCCCCCGTTGATTTGGAATTTCGTCCCGAAATTCGGTAGTAGCTTCGGCCTCAGTAGTGGTTGCTTGGTTTCCGAATAACTGGGGATATTTGAGTTTCATCTGATCTTCGCATTCCCAGGTGAACTCTGGGCCACGGCGGGAGTTCCAACGAACTCGTACAAGAGGTATTCTAGTGTTCTTGAGGACCTTAACATCCTGGTCCATGATTTCAACAGGTTCCTCGACGAATCGTAACTGTTCATCAATAGTGAGTTCTTTCAGAGGAACTATGTGGGTCTCATCTGACAGACACTTCTTCAGATTCGACACGTGAAAGACGTTGTGAACTGCACTGAGTTCAGCTGGTAAGTTCAATCTGTAGGCCACCTTGCCTATCTTCTCAATGATTTCGAATGGTCCAACGTATCGTGGATTAGGTTTGTCGCGTTTGCCAAAACGAACAACACCCTTCCAGGGTGAGACTTTGAGTAGTGCTCGGTCCCCAACCTGGAACTCGAGTAGTTTTCTGTCTTTATCTGCGTATGCTTTCTGACGGTCACGAGCTGCCGCCATGCGTTGTCGTATCTGAACAATCTTTTCTGTAGTATCAACTACCATTTCTGGACCCGTGATTTGACTATCACCCACCTCTGCCCAACAAAGAGGTGACCGGCATTTACGTCCGTACAATGCCTCAAATGGAGCAGCTTTAATGCTGGTGTGGTAGCTGTTATTGTACGAAAATTCCACAAGTGGCAGATGCTTTTCCCAGCCGTTTCCGAAATCGATTACACACGCACGAAGCATGTCTTCTAGAGTTTGAATAGTGCGCTCAGACTGCCCATCCGTCTGAGGATGATAGGCTGTGCTCATGTCTAACCGAGAGCCAAAAGATTTGTGCATTGCTCGCCATAGTTCTGAAGTAAAACGTGCGTAACGATCAGAGATAATAGAGGTGGCCACCCCGTGCCTCGAGACAACTTCCCTAAGGTATACGTCTGCTAAAGTGGAGAACTTATTCGTTTCCTTGATAGCCAAGAAGTGAGCAGACTTTGTGAGTCGATCCACGATCACCCAAATAGTATCATTTCTGCGCTGAGATCTAGGTAAGCCAGTAACAAAATCCATGGAAATTTGTTCCCATTTCCATTGTGGTATCTCAGGTTGTTGGAGTGGGCCTGATGGTTTCTGATATTCCGCTTTGACTCTCGCATAAGTCAAACACTTGCTAACGTAAGTGGCTATGTGAGCTTTCATGCTAGGCCACCAATATGTAGTTCTGAGGTCGTGGTACATCTTATCTGAACCAGGATGTACTGAGTAGCGAGACTTATGAGCTTCTTCCATTACAAGCTCGCGTAAGTTGCCGTAGAGTGGGATCCAGATGCGTCCTGTTACATAATAAGCACCATCTTCCTTCTGTTCTAAGCGTTGCCTTGAGCCACGTAGGGCTTCAGCCCTGACGTTGTCTGGTTTCAATGCTTCTACCTGAGCATCTCGTATCTGAGAAGGAAGGCTAGACTGGATAGTAAGTTGCAATGCTCGTACACGCCTAGGCGTAGTATCCTTGCGACTGAGGGCGTCAGCCACCACATTGGCTTTGCCCGGATGGTACTTTATGGCACACTCGTAATCGTTCAGTAGTTCGACCCATCTACGTTGTCGCATGTTCAATTCTTTCTGCTTGAATATGTGCTCAAGACTCCTGTGGTCGGTGTAGATGGTGCATTTAGTGCCATACAGGTAATGTCGCCATATCTTGAGCGCAAAGACAACAGCTCCCAGCTCTAAATCATGTGTAGTGTAATTCCGTTCGTGAATCTTAAGTTGGCGCGAAGCATAAGCAATAACTTTATCCCGTTGCATCAACACACATCCAAGACCCTGGATAGATGCATCGCAGTAGACTACAAAATCGTCCGTGCCTTCAGGCAATGAGAGGATAGGTGCACTACAGAGTCTATCCTTTAAGTGCTGAAACGCTGTTTCCTATGTATTACCCCAACGATAACCAACACCTTTCTGTGTCAGTAGTGTAAGCGGCTGAGCAATCTTCGAGAAGTCTTTAATGAACCGTCTGTAATAACCTGCCAAACCCAAGAATTGGCGTATTTCTGTCGGTGTGCGAGGTGCAGGCCAGTTCTTGATCGAATCCACCTTGGATAGATCAACATGAATCCCATCCTTGTTTACCACGTGGCATAGGAAGTGGACTTCACGAAGCCAGAAGTCACATTTTTGAAAACTTAGCGTATAGCTGTTCCGTTCGAAGAAGTTCCAAAATAAGTCGTAAGTGTTGTTCGTGTTCCTCCTGATTCTTCGAGTAGATCAGGATGTCGTCGATGAAAACAATGATGAACTTGTCGAGATAAGGTTTGCACACCCTGTTCATAAGATCCATGAAAACCACAGGCGCGTTCGTTACCCCGAATGGCATGACTTGAAACTCGTAATGGCCGTAGCGAGTTCTGAATGCTATTTTGGAGACGTCCTCATCCCGGACTCTCAGTTGATGGTAACCTGACCTCAGATCAATCTTCGAGTAAAAGCTCGACCCTTGCAACTGGTCGAATAAGTCGTCGATGCGTGGAAGAGGATAGCGATTCTTCACAGTCACCTTGTTCAATTCGCGGTAGTCTATACACATGCGGAAGGTACCGTCCTTCTTCTTTACAAATAATACCGGAGCTCCCCAGGGCGAAGAGCTAGGACATATGAAACCCTTTTCCAAGAGTTCTTGCAGCTGCTTAGACAGTTCTTCCAGTTCCGTTGGAGCTAAGCGATAAGGTGCTCGAGTTATGGGTGCTGCTCCTGGGACTAGCTCGATCTGAAATTCGACCACTGGAATATCCCCAATCTTTTTCTCTTTCTTCGATGTATCAGTAACGAGTGCTAAAACAGCTGTGTGGCCCTTTCACAAACACTTCTGGGCCTTCAAGAAGGGTATGATGCTACTCACGACACCACTCTTGTCGCCTCGCACTTCGAGAGGCTCTTTGTCAAAACGAGGAATACGAATGATCTTCTCCTTGCATAGGATCTTTGCTTGTTGTTGGGATAACCAATCCATACCAATGACGATGTCGGAACCATCGCAACGCTGGGGTCATTCCTAGTATCACCCTGACCAAACACGAACACTCGACCCCTGGCATCATTGCCGTCGTTATTACCCCCCGTTGTTGTCTTCCCTAGTTCCCGTTTCCTTGGTTGTGGTTCTGATTCTGGTTCTGGTTCAACCGTGGGCAGTGTCTCTTGAAGTGACCTTCAGCACCACACTGATAACATCCCTTGTTACCCTGCTGTTGCTGCTGATTCTATAGATCTTGTATCTGTTGTTGTTGGTTCTGGCTTGCAGGACGTGAGTTTCTACCATCTTTGGCTCCATGACCAAGCTTGTCGCATCATTGACAATGATTTCGGTTGCACTGCCCGCTGTGGTGCAAGTTACATCGTTTGCACTTAGGGTGGTTTCCCCTGTATCCACCCTGCCATTGACTGCTGAAAGGTTGCTGACCAGGACTTTGGTTGTCATCGATCTTTCACTGCTGTGCCTGGGACGGAATCGTAGTCGAACCCTTGCTAGAAGTTCCATCCCACTTTCATTTGTTGTCACTGGGAATAGCAGAAGTAGTAGTAGTAGCACCAATACGTCTAGGCAGCTTGTTCTGTTCCACTGCCTGGTCTGTGAGATGATGAGCAAGATGAGTAACATCTTGAATAGTAGCAAGATTAGCAGTCATCACATGACTTTGAATTTCTGGTACTAAGCCTTTGAGGTACCGCTCTCGGTGCGCTTGATGGGAGGTTCCACCATAGTAGGGCACAAAGTTGCCAGTTCGTTAGATCGCTTCGTATACGCCTCTATTTCTGACCCCGTCATCTTCAGGTTAAAGAACTCCACTTCCAGTTCGTGGATGTTATCATAGTTACAGTATTCTAGTTTGATTAGTTCCTTGAATTCGTCCCAAGGGGTGGCATTAGCAGCCGCCAGCCCCAGCATCTGAACTTGCGCGTTCCACCAAGTTAACGCAGTGCCTTCGAGAGTATCAGTGGCATATTTCACCTTACGAGCCTCGGGTCATTCACACACTCGAAGACCGATTCGAGTTCCTCGAACTAATGGAGGAGTCCAACAGCTCCTTCAGTGTCGCTGAAAGTAGTAGGACGACAGTCCATAAAAGTCTTGTATGTGCACACAGGTGGCTGAGCGTGTTGACTTGTCGTGTGCGTAAGAGTAATCAAAATTAAGCCCAAGTGTTGAGTTACGAGAGTAGGATCTAAAGATCCTAGAGTAAGTGGTGATGGCAGGTTACACCTCCTGCCTGGGCAGCTGCGAGTGCTGCAGTAACTTGTTCAGTGATCGAAGCCGCCAACTGGGCTTGAGTTAGGTTAACGCGTCCACTCATGATCTTGACATCAAGGAGAACATGTGGGTGAGAGGTTCGCGAATAGTGCGAAGAGAGTGAGCACACAAGTATTCTCAAGCAATAACATATAGTAGGTTCTGTAATCTGAGCATACCACGAGCAAAGTTCTATGTAATTCTAGCAAGTAGGTAAAGTAACATGAATAGTAGTACCTATGATGTTGAGCCTTGCACGTGGAGCGAAGCGTCGTTGTGGATCGTTGAGAGCACTGTTCTGGTTATAGTCTGGTTTTAACAAAATCGTTTTCCCCTTATTAAAACCGAGTTCTCTATAACCATTGGCTCTGATACCAATCTGTCACACCCCCAAAATCCACATGCGGAGTATCACCGCTTGGAGGCGTGACTGACCGGGATCAAGCCACCAATCATATCAAATATAATAAGTGATAGAGTAATTTAAACCAAAAGATATGATAGGTGTCCAACAAAACAAGTTAAGTGTATAGCGGAAGCATAGAATGTAAACCCAACGTAAGTAATAAGTTCGAATGTTTAATGTTTCAATATAAGATCCACAATCCGTGCCCACAATGACCGCGCCTCCCGTGCAAGCTCCAAATGTACCTAAGGTCCTGCAAGGCATGTAACAGAGAGTCAACAACTAGTTGAGCGAGTTCACAGTTGGTTATTCAGTTATAGTGTTCGTATTGTAATTCGTAAGCTCGTTTAGTAATCATGTAATGTATATAATGGTATCGCGGCCCTCCAGGCATGTTTGCAAAGTTTAGTGGGGGTTTCCCATGTTTTTCTAGACTAGGTATATTTGTATCGTGGCCACCCGGCATGTTTGCGAAGATTAAAGTATAGTTCGCGGCCATTCTAGACATGTTTGTGAAGATTGTTCTAGTATCGCTGCCAATCCCGGCGTGTTTGCGAAGAGAGAGTATATGTATCACTAGTCTAGCAGTATCTACCAATAACCTTCCCCTCCCGAGGAATAATTTCATTAATCATGTAAGTATAAGAATCATTCAACCCATTCCCAACCCCGGGAATCCCATGCCTTGGTAAGAGTGTGAACTCACCTTGGGTTTGCTCGGTATGCTAAGTATGTGCTCAAAGTAAATCAATCACGTCCTAAAGTACGCACGTATACAATAATCAGTTTGTGTTCACGTATAAGTACACAGTCGATAAGCAAGTAGCACATGGCACGTATTTAAGATCATACACAGGATGGTTACACTTAACAGCAGTTAACTAACCCGGTTAACTTCTAAACAAAATTCAAGTGGGTTACTGTGCTGATTACACATTTGGCGAAACACACATATTGGCGAAACACATATGTTGGCGAAACACACATGTTGGCGAAACACATATGTTGGCGAAACACATTCTGTTTCGTCGTGTATTGCATTTCGTCAACAAGTCTGTTACGTCGTTAATTGGTTACACAGAAACCCTAATTCTTATTAACAGCCGTCATCAATATCATCATCATACAGAAATCATGCAGTATTTATCCAGCAAATCATCCGACATCACCATACAACAATCATCATACAAATCAAATCAAAACCATATGCTTATCATCATGACTTTTATCACTTCAATGGCAGACAATTTTAATCACCTCAAGAGGTGATTGGACCAATTTATGACATGTTATATTTATTAAAGCAATATATCGATCATCATCATATCAGCCACATTCCCTAGCTTTAAAACATGTGCACATAATCATGTTTCTGACAAACTCATGTGTAAAAATGAATGCAAGGCCGATCATGTGATTATACTTAATTGGCTGATCATGCGATTATATTTAATTGGCTACATATGTATCACATCTCACATGATCAAATAAGTTTTACATATAATGGCCGACATCCATTCTCTAATCCGATTACTATTGGACCAAAAATCAAAGTAACAATCACATATGCAAATATGAGAATAATAGCTGACAACCCTACATAATTCTTATCCGATTGACTGCACTATCACGTACCATCAATATCACAATATCATATCATCACTATCACTCCAAAATAATAATCGATTCACGTAACAAGCAGATTGTTCATGATGGATTTAAATCTAGAAGGTGACTAACCTCCAACAGAAAGCACAACCAATCAATCGATAAAAGGGGTCTCGAGATCTCTAGGTTGCCGTCACAGTTAGAAAGCTCTAGGGTTTAAGAACTTGATAACTATACAGCTTAAAGATAACCCTAATCTAATATAATCACGTACTCGAGTTTGGGCCCGTACTGGGCTTCGCGTAACAGTTGGGCCGGCGAAACGGATTTGCCGACGGAACGGCTTCTGTTTCGTCGGGTTTGGTCTTGGCGAAACACTTTGTTTCGTCGCGTCCTTTCATTGTGTTAAACAGTTTTAGTTTTCTAAACAGTCTAATGCTATACAACCAAACACAAAATCATGCAAACACAATGCGTTTCATTATAACAAAGTGTACTGTTACAAAGTAAGACAAGTCAAACAACTAAACAGTCAAATTCAACATGCATTTAATGCGAAGTGAAAGTCGGAAACTCGAGTTGTTACATATAGGGTTATGTCATTGGAACTTGTTGGCTGGGAGGCTGGAGTGGTCATGGGTCGAGATTCATGGAATCGCAAGACAAGTCTAATGGTTTTTGTACATGTGGTTTATGAAACACTTAACAAATGATTTATGCTTCCGCTGTATACAATGAATTACATTTAACGTTTTGTAACACTTTATGTTAATGAATGAAAGTTTCTATTTAAATATAGTTATGAATTCAATGTGATTGGTGGCTAGATCCTGGTACGTCACACGTCCTGCGGTGTTTCCGCTAGTGGTATTTTAGGGGTGTGACAGTTTGGTATCAGAGCCACTGGTTATAGTGAACTTGGTTTTAAAACGTTTTTGTAAAAAAAACCAGACTATAACCGAACAGTTCTGAATACGTGAATACGACCATGACACTCAGCTCCAGATTGCAAGGTTCGTCTTTCTCACTTGTTGCATACACTACATGACTAGTACACATTTGTTTATGACGTAACATACAAACACACACTCGTCACTATAGAATGTTTAGATGAATTGCTTGCTTACATTATGATGCGTTTGTAGCATGTCATAATCCTTAGATTCTTGTGATCTTATCGTTTTGATAACCTCTATTCAGCATTTGAGATTGAGGAACCATTTGACATGAGTTAGGAGGAACTGAGATGAGCATGCAAATCGCAATATTATTGTGGGTGCACACATAATAATAATGTGGGGTGCATGTGAGTCCCAGTGAGCCTTAACGAGTGAAGAAGGGGTTCTGTTCTGTTATTTAATCCATGAGAAACGTAACAAATTTATAGGAGTCTTAGCAGTGATTGTCTTCTACTCGAACGTGATCTTTTCACTCCTCCCTGAATCCTTTCAAATCTTGATGCCATCGAGTCTTACCTGAACACTCATCTGAACGCCTAGCGAACTGTGTAGAATGTTAGGTGCTAGTACGAACGTCCCTGAGTTGGATGTCTCAGCATCGAATGATTGGTATATACCTTCCTCACTCCTCTTTGATTGTTGGAACCCAGTGTACTGACGTCTTAGATCCCGAAGTGCGATCACTTCTGCAACACTCTCGCAACATACCGTGTATTACTCACTCAACTTGCAAGAACGATGGACAAGAGGATGAGTGTAGTGCCTTACCGACCTCAGTATTAGGACAACCCTGGTTACCGGCCACTAACACTAGCAGATTGACTTCAACCGAATCCCTAACCCTAGTCAGCAACTTGTGGGAGTCAACTCTTACGAATCAATCGGGACATAAGCGATGACACCAGATTATAGTGTGGAATGTGTGACTACCAGCATAGTGAGTAGCGTGATAGGACGTGGCACAGAATGTGAAAAGATGGACTTGGTTGGTGAAAGATGGTAGGGCTCTGTTTCAAGAAACGACATTAGATGCAACAGTCACGACGACATCAAGGTACTCGTAATCGTAGCTTACAGTATGGAAACGAATGTGACCTTGACAAGGATTGACTGTGTTAAGTCAAAATGTCAACAACCAAGGGAACAAAGACGGTATTGGGAATTCTCGTAACGAAAACAACAACACTGGAAATGATGCTCATGGAAGGGCATTTAGGATTGGCGTAGACGACGCCAGGCATAATAGCAGCATGGTAGCTTGTATGAGTAGCCCTGTTTTGGTTAACCCTGATGCTTCTTGAAACCGAACCTGTTGTAGAATCAGCTGATGGCAAGCCAATTGAAACCTCATATGTTCGTTGGGATGCAAGCTCGACCTTATGGGAAAAGTGTTCGACATCGACCTTCCTTCTGATGTCCCTGATAGTTTCGATGCAGTAGTTAGTATGGGTTGGTTATTCGGATATCGCGCAGACATACCATATGAGAAGAAATTTAGCGTCGCTATATGCTCTAAAGTATCAGAGTGGTGTAAAGATTAGCGTCATATCAGTAATGAAAGCCCAGAAAGCGCTTACAGAGGGATTACCCCACTATGTTAGCAACCGTTACTGATGTTAAGACTAAGGAAAAGAGGATTGAGGATCCACCGATTGCCCATGATTTCTCTCGATGTGCTACCCGTAGAATTTACCGGTCTACTTCCACAATTGTAGAGAAGAATCTTAGTTGATCTCGCGCTAGAGGCAGCCCTGATTACTTGTGCTTCTACCATCTTGCACCAGGAGGGTTGCAAGAATTGTCTAATCAACTACAGGAACTATTGGACAGGAGTTTTATCGGACCTAGTTTTTCGCTTTGGGGAGCCCCAGTTATATCCATGAAGACAAGCCTTTTCGTATGTGCACTGACTATCGAGAACTCAACAAGGTGACAATCAAGAACTGTTTACCTCAACCATGTATTGATAACCTGTCGACCAGTTGCGAGGGACAAGCTTCCATTCGAGGATTGACTAACGAACGAACTATCATCAGATGGAAGTCCAAGGGGAGAATGTTCCTAGAACGGCATATCGAACGCAATGCGGCCATTGTGACTTTGTATACCATGACCTTTGGGTTAATCAACACACCAGCAGCTTTATGGACTACATGAATCAACCGTGTTTATTGATGACGTTTTGGATCATTTCTAGGAGAAAGGAACATCATGGGATGCATTTGTATATTATTTTAGAGCCCCTGAAGGAGGAGCCACTCCGCGCGAAGTCTTGTTAAATGTAACTTCTAGATTCAAGAGGTACATTATTGGTCATATAATCAACGAAGTGGAATACACGTGGATCTCGCTAAGATCCATTTTGTAAGAAACTGATTGGCACCAAAGATTCTTTCTAGGATACAGCCATTTCTTGGTTTCGCTAGATACTATCACAGATTCATCATGTGATTTTCAAAGATTACGCAGCTTTAACCTCTTTAGCACAACAGGGAGCTGTGAATTCATGGGAAACAAAACGGGGGAACGTCTTTTCAGCTTTTGCAACCCAACTCTACAATGCACTAAGCATCGATTCTATCCGGGGGCATTGATGATCTAGTGGTATACCATTATGGTATGAATCAGAGTCCCAGTTACACGCCAATGCAACACGAGCAGGCGATGACTTATGTGGTGGATTAACAAGAAGAATTGCACGACTCACAACCTGGGGGTGGAAACCATGGCCCTGGATTTAAATTGGGGGCATTACTTGGACGGTACCAAATGCATTACTTAGACCGATCACAAGGGCCTCCTGTGTATCGTTGTTTTGAAAAGAGCTAAAGCATGCAATGACATCGCTGGATGGAACCTTTGAATGATTATGACTGTGAAACCTGAACGTGCACGAGCTTTGCAACTCACTATCGACTCTAACCTACCTGATCAGTCTCGCTCTGTGCAAACTGGAGAACTGAAGAAAGAAAATTTTCAAGTTGAACCCATGCAGGGCATGGAGAAGCAACCTTTGGCAGGTCGGACGATGTTCGCTACCTCACGGAACGAATGTGGATCTCCTTATACGGAAACTATAGGGAACTTGTGTGACAACCCTCACTAAACCAGGTATCCGTACGACTTAATTAATAATTAATTACTGCTTAATTACTGTGCTTACTTGAACTTGTGGATAAACTGCTACTTGAATACTGATACATGTACTTACTTGCATCATACTTTACTTGTTGTCACTCCATGTTTTGCTTACAGCACCTTTGTGACAACCTTGATGCACCAAAAGCACAGTAGCACAATGAACGGATAACCTATTAAACGAGCTGTCATAACTAGCACCAGGCAGGTACTGCCTCTAAGGCCTGTAAGAGCCTGAGATAGTTTGCTACACTAGTGGTGAGTGTAGGGATATAAGGGTTGTAGAACTGCGTCACTAGGAATAAGTTACAGTGACCGGATGTGCCTAAAACGTACTCTAAGTACAAAATTCAGCATTTAGCTAACTAATAAAGTGCCAAAACATGAGAAAAATGTTACTAGACACTTTCCAAAGTGTCGGGAATAAGTTGTGTCACTAAAAATAATAATAACGACACTTTAAAGCTTTGTTAAGCACTTTAACGGATCACTATCCAACTGAACAACCGGACTTTACCCGGAACATAAAAATATTGCCAACAACATTGTTTTTCCTTTCTGAGCCAGTTAGGGTCCCCGAATACCCTAACACCCGTCACAACTTACTACACGCTAGTAACCGGATTAATTTCCTAATCATCTAACTAAGTCCTAACTATATAGTTGAAATTGAACCAAGGACCCCCCCCTAGCCGAACTCGTCCCCAAGGGGACACCTTTGTCCTTTACTTGATTTTAATAATCATGTTTGTCTAATATCAATTAGACATAAGAACCATTGGTTAATGAACTCAAAATTGCCTATAAGATCAAGACTAAGCACAACATAACATTCTCACCACAAAACTCTCTCTCCCTCTCCTTGCTAAACTCACGGCCGAACACCCCCACAACCATCCATCCATTTTCGGTTTTGATCTTGCAAGTTCCAAGGGTATACAAGTGTTAAGGATCTCACATAAGGAAGCTTGGTGCATTCGAAACGCGAAGGACCTCACCCTATTGCTTTTATCCACTCAATCTTCGACTAGTTTCTTCCCTAGCCTCGAGCTAGTAGTAAGTTGCTATAAACACACTCTTGATCTATTTTAAAGTGGTTAAAAAGAACTTTGTCGGTTAAAATCTATGAACATACAAGAAGACATGCTAAAAGTTTACTAAAATGATAAAAATGTTGGATAAAAGCTTGTAAAACTATTTAGTGCCGATTTATGTTGTGGTAGCTCGGATCATCATCTAACCCGGATTAGTCATGATCATGGATCATGACATAGAGTTTGTTTAAGTGTACAAAGGGTTAAATGATGAAACTCTACCACACACTAAACATGAACTTGTGTAAAATCGATTTTACTTATGAAATAGTGTTCAAAACTAGTAGATCTACGGATCTACAAACGGTATTTTCAAAGGACCACGTGTCAAGAGAAAACATACTTTTAAAGACGGATCTTTCATAAACAAGAATGATTTTAGCAAACACACAAGTGTGTAAATACTTGTGTAACACTAAGTTTCGACAAAGAACTAGTATTGTTAAATTCTACAAGAAGTTGTAAAGATGAAATTCCTTTAAAAACTAGACTTTCAAGAAACAAAGTTGATTTATATAAAGATCCACTAAAAGTAATGGGATTTACTACATATTTTTGGGTAAACCACAAGTTCATGTATTTCTGCGATTATATCTATTTTGACTAGTTTGATGCTTTGGATATTGTTTTGGTTGAATGAGAAAATTGTTGATTTGAATTATAAAAGAAAATGATACGCTTGAAAGCGTGGCCACCTCCAGTTACAGGGGAAACTCTGGCGAAATTTTTCTAAAAACCTAACACTTGGAAATATTTTCACTACAAGTGTTGTAAATCTATTTTTGACTTGTTTTCAAAACGTAAGTTTCGCCACGACTTTATTTATGAAACATCGGAGGTGGGGTTTTCACAAAAAAAAACGGGGTAAATATATATTTGATATATATATTTTTCATAAGCGTCACTTGTAAAATGTTTATGATTATTTTGTGAAATATACGAATATTATTTTTAGAGTAAAAATAATATTACTAAGTACAAATGATTCCAAAAATAATACATACGCTTTCATAATTAATAATAAGTTACAACGGTATAATTATTACCACCTGATCTTTAAAACTTAACTTACGCACTTTAAGAAAATATTTATGAGCGCGTATTTTTGTCAAAGTATTATCTTGGGAAGAATATTTATATTTTTGGAGTAAGAAATAAAATATATTAAGTGAGACTTAATAATGTATTTCGAATTTTACGAACACACATGTATTGAATCCCCCATCCTTGGGAAGGAGAATAATTACCAAGTATTTACAAAAATATAAACACGAAATAGTTGTCTAACTATTTCCCAAAAACTTAAACCTTAAGCTAAGGCACGGCCGTCCGTCTAATTGATTTAGTACGTGTAGGTCGTCGCACAGCTGCTTGATCAGGAGATATACTTGGTAGAGACGCACCACTGTGAGTTCATGTCCCCCTTTTCTCTTAACTGTTTTCAGTTTTCTAAACTGCGGGGGTGAAATACATGTTACTATGATTACGAATAATTCTTACATGGTATGGTTAGCGTAAGGAGGGTTATTATTCAGATCATGTGAGTGGGTAGGCGGAAACTTGAGGCCATTAATCCTCAGGGTAGGACCGAGGGGCAGGATCGGTAGATCTATCTGGGTGTAGCGAGCCCAGCCCCAGGCCCAAACAGAACGGACCTCGGGGTGACTTTGTACCCAACGCATAAATCTGCTAGGTTTGAGTCTTCCTACTTGCACTTCACACATATCAATGGCCTTGCAAACCATTGGTGATCTCTTTTTCCTTATTTGCTACATACCAGGGTTTTTATACATACAAAGTGTAACAACTGTGCTTGTAATCACTATGAACAGTTCTGTTATCAATAAAACAATGTTATTTGATCACAATGTTTGTTTTGTTATGTTTAACATTTTTCATGTTTTGACTTTTGTTCAATTTCAAACTCTACATCACTTTCTGGAGAGTTATACGCAAACTGGTGCGTAAACGTACTCAGTTTAACGCGACAAATACTCCAGAACAGCAACATATGCTCAACATACCTTAAATAACCTTTAAATAACTTAGAAATAAGTTTTGAAGACTTTGGTATGGCAAAAACAAGTTAATTCGCTTACAAGGACTAAATATGACAAACTGCGAAAGTATGTCAATTTGAACTGTAACGAACATTCCGGAACATGACCATAAGTTAAACACACCTTAAATATCCTTTACATAGCTTAGAAATAGGCTTTGAGGGGTTCGGTGTGCTAAAATAAACTTTTGGGACATTCAGGGACTAAAAGTGTCAAAAAGTGCACAAGTTTGCATTTTCGCGCATAACTTACGTTCTGAATACATCCGGACATCCAAAAATTTATGTAAGCATGACTACATTATATTTTAGTGTTCGCCTTAAGAAAAATCCATTCGTTGCGTCATTTGGATCGTTTTTCGCGCTTGTGCGCATTCCGTCGTAATTAAGCGAACATCGCGTTCGTACGACCAAACGAACCATCATCCGACATATTTTTGAACATGTTTCATGTTCACAATGTTTAGGCAACATTTTAGGGCCTTAAAGTTGGCTTTACGGGCCTTAGAAGTGTCGGAAATGGCCTTAAACACGTGCAGGGACCTAAACTGTCATTTTTGAAAGTTGTTTCTGATCTGACATGCTCAGGCGGCCCGCATTGTGTTTGGCTGATCCTAAAGCGGGCCGCTTCCCACCTTCTGACCAGATTAAATGCATTTTATCACAAGTTGCAGCCATTTGATCCTCCACCACATGTTTCCAATTGCTTAGTCACTAGATAAGGATGGAATTAAGCTTCCATAACCTTGTGACAAGTGTACGGGCTAGATCTTTTCCCCTTTTCCAAGAAACGATCTCAACGGTTCACCGAAAACTATAAATACCCCACCCCCTTTGGCTTAAAAACCCACAAGAATTCAGATTTTAGAACTCTAAGTTGAAACCATTGTTTCATACCTGAGTTCTTAGATCGGGATTAGCATTCGGGGACCCTGGGTTAGTATTCTTTCGTTCTTTTCCTTATTTTTACTGCTTTTTGAGTCCGAAAGTCAAACTTTGTTTGACTTTCAGCGTTGACCAGTAATGGTCAATGCGAAGTTCGATTGAACTTCGCAACGTGATTGTAATCACGATGGTCATAGTCCTTTGGGACTATGCCTACTGATTACCACGTTGTCTAGGGTCGTAGGGTAAGCGATCTGATCAATCGCTTATACCTTCGAACCCGACCCATTTGGTCGATCATTAGGATCCGACCAAACACATTAGGTGACCATAGTAGGTAGGGAATAACCTTCCGAGGTTATACCCTATGGTCACATCGTTTAAGTAGTTGTATGATAGGTAGTTTATATGCCTTAGGTAAATTACCAGAATACCCTTTTCATGTATAATTGGTAATTAAGCATATGTAACCTAAACCTTTGTCACTTAACTGATTATGTAACATGTTTAGGCATATAACACTTGTCATAGGGCTAGTTAGGCGGTCCGAACGCGTTTCACGCGAACGACGCGTTAAAGTAGCATAAGCTTCCTAAACGGGTCGTAATGGGTCGTAATCAATTATGTTAGGTTTCAATTAGTGTGTAGGCTTTGTTGAACCGTACTACACGAGTCTCCATACTCGTTTGGTTTACAAACCCTCATGCTACCTAATCTTCCGATTTAGGTCCGGTTATTAACATAGTTACCTATATTAGGTGCCGTTTGATTCCGAGATCTCTAGCATTACTTGGTGATTATCTTTATACAACTGAGCAATCTCAAGTGAGTACATAGACCCCTCTTTTACTGTTTTCCAAACTGTTTTGGGGTGGAACACATGTGCCTACTTGTTACTTTCATGCTTTCCTGTTTTCACATCATATACCGGTTATGTTCGTTAGTACATTATAGTACATGATTTTATGACATCTTATGCTAGGTGTGCCCATTGTGTGCATTACTTGGTACATTGTTTTACATTACATTTCATGCTAGGTGTGCCCATTGTGTGCATTACTTAGTACATTGTTTTACATGACATTTCATGCCAGGTGTGCCCATTGTGTGCATTACTTAGTACATCATTTTACATGACATTTCACGCTATGTATGTTCATTTGATTACATACTTAGTGCATTATTTTCACATGCTTACATTTTGGTATGACATTTGGTTTGTTTACATGGGACAATACATTCATTAACACCGATCATGCCGTTCGTTAGTAGGTAGTGGTACCATAGGAATTGACAACTCCCGTTCCGGACATCCCAGGGTAAGGGGACAGAAAGGAATGACCGAATTCGTTGACATTAAGACAGATAGACCTTTAATTTGTTTAAAGGGTTTATCACCACAGTCGCCAGGCTTGGATGTATGCATATTCACAATACCGCATAAATGTTCATATTAAATATCTGCATGCATTTACACAAAACATAGCTTTGATTTAAACCAAGTTTTACTTCAATACTTTGTTTTTGTGCATATGGTTTAGTTTGAGACATTTCACTTGCCATACATGACATTTTGACATAGACATTTGACATGGATATTTGACATAGACATTTGACATGGATATTTGACATAGACATTTGACATGGATATTTGACATAGACATTTGACCTGGATATTTGACATAGACATTTGACATGGATATTGGACATAGACATTTTGACATGATTTACATTTGACACTACATTGGTTGGTTTAGTTTGATTAAGTGGTTGAGTAACGATGCGTGTGTAATATGATACAAGCATGGTGGATACGCCGCTGGTACTTCCTATATATAAGTGTTTGTATGGTATTACATGTCGTAACGTTATTTGAATCATTTCAGTTTGAGACATAGAACATTTTATACAAATAACATACTATTCACAAGACATTGATTTACAAACAACTTATCTTATACAAACACATTTTTACATGGTTATTTATTTAACCTGACATTTACTTATTCATATCATCTGATCTTATTGTTATTCAAATGAATTACAAGACTAAGCAAATTACAAGGTTCATGACTAAACATTTTCTCAAATACAAGTCATGAATCCTATTTTCACAAACCTATGTATCTCACAGGCATTTTTATGCTGACGTACCTATTTTCACATGTGTTTTCAGGTGCTTTTCCATAGGATGTTGATCATGATACTAGGGCGGACCTGTGCCTTAGAGACTTTCAAATAAGATAGACTATGTTTAATTATGTTCTGAACTCTTTAATTTCCTGTTTGAAACAATGAAACACCTTTGTTTATAAATAAAAGACAACTTTGTATGCCATGGTTATGAAACAATTTATTCTGTTGCAACACGCCCCGATGTTTCCGCCGCGATTTGTTGTTTTACGCGGTCGGGGTGTGACAGAAGAGTTGGTATCAGAGCCAATGGTTATAGGGAATTAGGTTATTAGTAATGCTTTGACCTAGACTATAACTTTTCTAGGACCCTAACACGAGTTATCTTGTGTTTAGATCTTAAAACATGTACATCACCTATCCTTAGGTGATTATCAAAACAAGAACCAAAATTCTTCCGAAACGATTTTTGAAAAACAATCATCTGTTTTTGAATAAATTTTTGTAAGGTTTTGAACCCTCTGTTATATGGTTTTGAACCCTTTTCAGTATTAGATTTTTGGCCTTGTGCCTTCAAATTTTCAAAATCTCGTCAAACGTTTTGGGTTTTAAATAATGTGAACACGTGCAAACTGGAAGGGTGAATGCCTGTATTCTGAGTTTTCTGTCTAGGCAAGCACTTCGTATACATCTCAACCAGACGCGAGACCAGTTGTGCTTACCTGGGAATTCTTGGGATGAGTGTTCACTTATAGGCGAGCATGTCTTCATTATACATTATTTTTGACCCATTTACTTTGATTAGTCACTGTGAGTCGTTTGTTTGCTTTGTGATACGGACGAATGACCACCATCTATGCTATTTGCAATTCTTGTTTTTATCATCTCATTCTTTTCATCCAATAATCTCACTCGTTTCCTTTCATGTTTTTCCTCTTTTAGAATGCCTCCTCGACGCGACAATCAGATAGCTACTGCCGAACTGGCAGAAATTATTGCGCAGCAGATGGCTGCTCAATTCCCAAATCTCTTTGCTCAATGGCAACAAGCCAACAACAACAACAATGGTCCGTGCAAATACAAGGATTTTAATCAGGCTAAACCACTCAAGTTTAGTGGTTCTGAAGGAGCGACTGGGCTTCTTCAGTGGTTTGAGAGCATAGAGAATACTTTTCGCCACGTGCAGTGTCTCGAAAATCGCAAGGTCGAGTTTGCTTCGAGCGTATTTCAGAAGAGGGCTTTGACATGGTGGAACGGGGTTATGAGGGATAGGGGTGCAGAAGTTGCTCTCGCACAGACATGGGCCGAACTGAGAGCCCTTATGATGAGGGAATTCTGTCCTCGCCATGAGCAGCGAGCGTTGGAGAAAGAGTTTGATGTTTTGAAGCAAGATAGTGGTGAGCACAGGGCTTATACTGATCGGTTTGAAGAGCTGAGTTTGCTTTGCCCGACTATGGTTACCCCACTTGACAAGGCTATCGAAAGATATATCGACGGCCTACCTGACTCGGTACAAGACATTCTTACTGGTAGTGAACCTGCCACACTCCGTCAGGCGATCGAGTTATCTGCGACATTGACTGAGTCGCAGATCCGGAAGAACAAGTTACACCGGAAGGGTGACAAGGGCAAGGAACAATCGGCTGACAAAGTGGATAGCAAGAAAGGTCAAAACTTGAATGGAAAGAACTCTGGTTCTTCGAAGAGGGCAAAGAAGCGTAAGGCTTCCCAAAACTATGTTGTCACTGCCTAAGCTAACCAGGCAGCTCCCAACCAACCCGCACAGCCTCCAGCAAAGAAACCCTATACAGGGAATGCACCTTTGTGCAATAGATGCAACAGTCACCACCAGCCGCAACTTCCATGCCGTTTCTGTACTAACTGTGGGAAGTCAGGCCATCTTGCCAATGTTTGTCGGTCTGCTCAGAATCCCGTGGTTCAGAACCCGGCTCAACAAGTTGCTCAGCAACAGGGTCAAGCTGCAAGACCACAATACCCACCGGGTGCTTGTTACAATTGTGGGGATCTGACCCACTACAGAAACCGGTGCCCAAGGCTAGCCAACCAGAACCAGAACCAGAACCAGAACCAGAACCAGAACCAGAATCCGGCTCCAGCTCGAGGCTGAGTTTTTAACATGAATGCCCAAGAGGCACAGGCTGACGATAATGTGGTGAACGGTACGTTCTTTATTAATAATCAGCCTGCATCTGTTCTTTTCGATTCTGGTGCCGATAAGAGTTTCGTGTCTTTGTCCTTTGAGCAAATGCTTCGCGTGTCTAGAACGAAACTAGGCAAATCTTTGACAGTAGAGGTTGCTAGTGGTGAACCCATTATTCTTGATTCTGTTCTTCGCAACTGCCAGTTGAATCTTAACGACCATCTTTTTCCTATTGACCTCGCGCCTATGCAACTTGGAAGCTTCGACGTTATTGTGGGAATGGATTGGTTATCCAAGCATCACGCAGAGATAGTTTGTTCTAAGAAGATTGTTCGTGTGCCGCTTTCTACAGGCGAGATTCTGCAGGTTCAAGGTGAGAAGCCTACCGTTGGTCTCAAACTCATGTCTTGTTTTAAAGCTCGGAAGTATCTGCAGAAGAATTATGTGGCTTTCTTAGCACATGTTACAGAAGATAAAGGCAAGGGTAAGTCTATTTCAGATATTCCTGTCGTTCGGGATTATTCTGAAGTATTCCCTGAAGATTTACCTGGTCTACCTCCAGCACGCCAAGTCGAGTTCCGCATTGATCTCGTACCTGGTGCAAATCCCATTGCTAGAGCTCCATATCGTCTTGCACCATCCGAGATGCAAGAGTTGTCTAAACAGCTTCAGGAGCTCTCTGACAAAGGTTTTATACGTCCTAGTTTTTCACCTTGGGGTGCTCCCATTCTTTTTGTCAAGAAGAAGGATGGATCCTTTAGGATGTGTATCGATTATCGTGAGCTTAACAAGCTTACCATCAAGAATCGATATCCCCTACCTCGCATTGATGATCTCTTTGATCAGTTACAAGGCGCTTCTTATTTCTCGAAGATTGATCTGCGATCTGGATATCATCAACTTCGGGTGCAAGAAGAAGATATTCCGAAGACAGCGTTCCGTACCCGTTATGGGCATTACGAGTTCACAGTCATGCCATTCGGTTTGACTAATGCTCCGGCTGTTTTCATGGACTTAATGAATAGGGTCTGCAAACCTTATTTGGATCAGTTCGTCATTGTTTTTATTGACGATATCTTGATTTACTCTAAGACGCGAGCTGATCACGAGCAACATCTTCGTCTTACTCTGGAACTCCTAAAGAAAGAGCAACTTTTCGCCAAATTCTCCAAGTGCGAATTTTGGCTTAAAGAAGTTCAATTTTTGGGGCATGTTATCAACGAACGAGGTATTCATGTAGATCCCTCCAAGATCAGTGCGATTAAGGATTGGGATACACCTACTACTCCTACTGAAGTTCGTTCTTTTCTTGGTCTAGCGGGTTATTATCGCCGCTTCATTGAGAATTTCTCTAAGATTGCAGTTCCTCTAACTGCTCTAACTCAGAAGAAAACGCCCTTTTACTGGGGATTCAAACAAGAGGAAGCTTTTCAACACCTGAAGCAGAAGCTTTGCGATGCGCCTGTTCTATCATTGCCCGAGGGTGATGATGATTTTGTTGTGTATTGTGATGCATCGAAATTGGGTCTTGGCTGTGTTCTTATGCAAAGGAACAAAGTCATAGCTTATGCATCGAGGCAGTTGAAGATACATGAGAAGAACTACACCACTCATGATCTTGAGTTGGGTGCAGTTGTCTTTGCTCTCAAAATCTGGAGACACTATTTGTACGGTACAAAATGTGTGGTTTTCACTGACCACAAAAGTCTTCAGCATATCTTCAACCAGAAAGAACTCAACATGAGACAACGACGTTGGGTTGAGCTTTTAAACGACTACGACTGCGAAATTCGCTACCATCCTGGTAAGGCGAATGTCGTAGCTGATGCATTGAGTCGTAAGGAACGTACTAAGCTTCATTGTGTACGTGTTCAATCTGTTATTCAAGCTCGATCCGATATCCAAGCACGCATTGCTCAAGCTCAACAATCTTGTGTTTCACAAGGTTTGATGGATAAGGAATTTCCTTATCATATAACACCTGCACTGGAACTGAAGGACAATGGATCATATTACTTCATGGACCGTTTATGGGTCCCAAGCCAGGATGATCTTCGTGCCTTGCTTATGGATGAAGCCCATAAGTCTCGTTATTCTATTCATCCGGGCTCAGATAAAATGTATAAGGATCTTCGTACTCACTATTGGTGGCCTGGTATGAAGAAAGACATTGCCTTATACGTATCAAAATGCCTTACTTGTCTTAAGGTTAAGGCTGAACATCAGCGTCCTTCTGGTTTATTGGAACAACCAGAGATCCCAGTTTGGAAATGGGAAAACATTACTATGGATCTTGTTACCAAACTCCCGCGCACAAAGAAATGTCATGATGCCATATGGGTAGTCGTTGATCGTCTTACAAAGTCAGCACATTTCTTGCCAATCCGTGAGGATTTTCCTACTGACAGACTTGCTCAAATCTATGTAGATGAAATTGTAGCTCGACATGGTGTTCCGTTGAACATCATTTCTGACAGAGATGCTCGTTTCACTTCTCATTTTTGGAGAACCATGCAATCTGCTATGGGGACCCAACTTAATCTGAGCACAGCTTATCATCCGCAAACGGATGGTCAATCTGAAAGAACAATCCAGACTCTGGAGGATATGCTAAGAGCTTGTGTGATCGATTTTGGTGGTAGCTGGGATTCACATCTTAAATTGATTGAATTCTCCTACAACAACAGTTATCACACTAGCATCAAAATGGCTCCTTTCGAAGCTCTCTATGGTCGAAAATGTCGTTCACCAGTCTGCTGGAATGAGATTGGCGAGGCTCAACTTACTGGACCTGCCCTCATTTTAGAGACAACTGACAAGGTCAAGAAAGTTCGTGATAACCTTCAGGCAGCTAGAAGCCGTCAGAAGATTTACGCCGATCCAAAACGCAAACCCTTGGAATTTCAAGTCGGTGATCGAGTATTACTTAAGGTCTCACCTTGGAAAGGTGTGATCAGATTTGGAAAGAAAGGAAAACTTGCACCTAGATACGTTGGACCATTCAAGATCGTCGAAAGAATCGGTAAGGTAGCCTACAGACTTGAGTTACCTCCTGAACTTGGAAATGTTCATCCAACTTTTCACGTGTCCAATCTCAAGAAGTGTACAGCTGATGAGAATTTCTCCATACCGCTTGACGAAATTCGTGTTGGTACAACACTGAAATTTGTTAAGAAACCAGTGGAAATCATGGAACGTGAAGTCAAGTGGCTTAAACGCAAGCGCATTCCTTTGGTCAAAGTTCGCTGGGAAGCTAAACGTGGACCTGAGTTTACTTGAGAACGCGAAGATCAAATGAAAGCGAAATATCCGCATCTTTTTCCACGAGTTTCCTCTAAATAAATTTCGGGACGAAATTTCCACAAGTAGGGGAGACTGTAACAACTGTGCTTGTAATCACTATGAACAGTTCTGTTATCAATAAAACAATGTTATTTGATCACAATGTTTGTTTTGTTATGTTTAACATTTTTCATGTTTTGACTTTTGTTCAATTTCAAACTCTACATCACTTTCTGGAGAGTTATACGCAAACTGGTGCGTAAACGTACTCAGTTTAACGCGACAAATACTCCAGAACAGCAACATATGCTCAACATACCTTAAATAACCTTTAAATAACTTAGAAATAAGTTTTGAAGACTTTGGTATGGCAAAAACAAGTTAATTCGCTTACAAGGACTAAATATGACAAACTGCGAAAGTATGTCAATTTGAACTGTAACGAACATTCCGGAACATGACCATAAGTTAAACACACCTTAAATATCCTTTACATAGCTTAGAAATAGGCTTTGAGGGGTTCGGTGTGCTAAAATAAACTTTTGGGACATTCAGGGACTAAAAGTGTCAAAAAGTGCACAAGTTTGCATTTTCGCGCATAACTTACGTTCTGAATACATCCGGACATCCAAAAATTTATGTAAGCATGACTACATTATATTTTAGTGTTCGCCTTAAGAAAAATCCATTCGTTGCGTCATTTGGATCGTTTTTCGCGCTTGTGCGCATTCCGTCGTAATTAAGCGAACATCGCGTTCGTACGACCAAACGAACCATCATCCGACATATTTTTGAACATGTTTCATGTTCACAATGTTTAGGCAACATTTTAGGGCCTTAAAGTTGGCTTTACGGGCCTTAGAAGTGTCGGAAATGGCCTTAAACACGTGCAGGGACCTAAACTGTCATTTTTGAAAGTTGTTTCTGATCTGACATGCTCAGGCGGCCCGCATTGTGTTTGGCTGATCCTAAAGCGGGCCGCTTCCCACCTTCTGACCAGATTAAATGCATTTTATCACAAGTTGCAGCCATTTGATCCTCCACCACATGTTTCCAATTGCTTAGTCACTAGATAAGGATGGAATTAAGCTTCCATAACCTTGTGACAAGTGTACGGGCTAGATCTTTTCCCCTTTTCCAAGAAACGATCTCAACGGTTCACCGAAAACTATAAATACCCCACCCCCTTTGGCTTAAAAACCCACAAGAATTCAGATTTTAGAACTCTAAGTTGAAACCATTGTTTCATACCTGAGTTCTTAGATCGGGATTAGCATTCGGGGACCCTGGGTTAGTATTCTTTCGTTCTTTTCCTTATTTTTACTGCTTTTTGAGTCCGAAAGTCAAACTTTGTTTGACTTTCAGCGTTGACCAGTAATGGTCAATGCGAAGTTCGATTGAACTTCGCAACGTGATTGTAATCACGATGGTCATAGTCCTTTGGGACTATGCCTACTGATTACCACGTTGTCTAGGGTCGTAGGGTAAGCGATCTGATCAATCGCTTATACCTTCGAACCCGACCCATTTGGTCGATCATTAGGATCCGACCAAACACATTAGGTGACCATAGTAGGTAGGGAATAACCTTCCGAGGTTATACCCTATGGTCACATCGTTTAAGTAGTTGTATGATAGGTAGTTTATATGCCTTAGGTAAATTACCAGAATACCCTTTTCATGTATAATTGGTAATTAAGCATATGTAACCTAAACCTTTGTCACTTAACTGATTATGTAACATGTTTAGGCATATAACACTTGTCATAGGGCTAGTTAGGCGGTCCGAACGCGTTTCACGCGAACGACGCGTTAAAGTAGCATAAGCTTCCTAAACGGGTCGTAATGGGTCGTAATCAATTATGTTAGGTTTCAATTAGTGTGTAGGCTTTGTTGAACCGTACTACACGAGTCTCCATACTCGTTTGGTTTACAAACCCTCATGCTACCTAATCTTCCGATTTAGGTCCGGTTATTAACATAGTTACCTATATTAGGTGCCGTTTGATTCCGAGATCTCTAGCATTACTTGGTGATTATCTTTATACAACTGAGCAATCTCAAGTGAGTACATAGACCCCTCTTTTACTGTTTTCCAAACTGTTTTGGGGTGGAACACATGTGCCTACTTGTTACTTTCATGCTTTCCTGTTTTCACATCATATACCGGTTATGTTCGTTAGTACATTATAGTACATGATTTTATGACATCTTATGCTAGGTGTGCCCATTGTGTGCATTACTTGGTACATTGTTTTACATTACATTTCATGCTAGGTGTGCCCATTGTGTGCATTACTTAGTACATTGTTTTACATGACATTTCATGCCAGGTGTGCCCATTGTGTGCATTACTTAGTACATCATTTTACATGACATTTCACGCTATGTATGTTCATTTGATTACATACTTAGTGCATTATTTTCACATGCTTACATTTTGGTATGACATTTGGTTTGTTTACATGGGACAATACATTCATTAACACCGATCATGCCGTTCGTTAGTAGGTAGTGGTACCATAGGAATTGACAACTTCCGTTCCGGACATCCCAGGGTAAGGGGACAGAAAGGAATGACCGAATTCGTTGACATTAAGACAGATAGACCTTTAATTTGTTTAAAGGGTTTATCACCACAGTCGCCAGGCTTGGATGTATGCATATTCACAATACCGCATAAATGTTCATATTAAATATCTGCATGCATTTACACAAAACATAGCTTTGATTTAAACCAAGTTTTACTTCAATACTTTGTTTTTGTGCATATGGTTTAGTTTGAGACATTTCACTTGCCATACATGACATTTTGACATAGACATTTGACATGGATATTTGACATAGACATTTGACATGGATATTTGACATAGACATTTGACATGGATATTTGACATAGACATTTGACCTGGATATTTGACATAGACATTTGACATGGATATTGGACATAGACATTTTGACATGATTTACATTTGACACTACATTGGTTGGTTTAGTTTGATTAAGTGGTTGAGTAACGATGCGTGTGTAATATGATACAAGCATGGTGGATACGCCGCTGGTACTTCCTATATATAAGTGTTTGTATGGTATTACATGTCGTAACGTTATTTGAATCATTTCAGTTTGAGACATAGAACATTTTATACAAATAACATACTATTCACAAGACATTGATTTACAAACAACTTATCTTATACAAACACATTTTTACATGGTTATTTATTTAACCTGACATTTACTTATTCATATCATCTGATCTTATTGTTATTCAAATGAATTACAAGACTAAGCAAATTACAAGGTTCATGACTAAACATTTTCTCAAATACAAGTCATGAATCCTATTTTCACAAACCTATGTATCTCACAGGCATTTTTATGCTGACGTACCTATTTTCACATGTGTTTTCAGGTGCTTTTCCATAGGATGTTGATCATGATACTAGGGCGGACCTGTGCCTTAGAGACTTTCAAATAAGATAGACTATGTTTAATTATGTTCTGAACTCTTTAATTTCCTGTTTGAAACAATGAAACACCTTTGTTTATAAATAAAAGACAACTTTGTATGCCATGGTTATGAAACAATTTATTCTGTTGCAACACGCCCCGATGTTTCCGCCGCGATTTGTTGTTTTACGCGGTCGGGGTGTGACACAAAGGTTTACTTACTCACTTACACATGAACTCGCTCAACATTATTGTTGATTTTTCAACTTACATGTATTTCAGGGAATTAAAGATCTGGCGCGGTATGTTGTGTTTTCCCGCTGCACATGGGTTCCGAGGTCATCCCGGTTTAGGAAATGTGACTTTTTCCTGGACGAGTCACAAATCTTAAATTGCGTTTTATTCATGTTGATGTTTATGTCTTTCAAAACAATGTTTTATGTTATGGTGTTATAGTCCCTAAGACAATGTTATGTTACTTCGGTTTTAAAACTTAAATCTATGGATGATCTTGCATGGTTTTATTATCATATAGCTTTGTTATGATTAAGCTATGGTATTAAGAAGTCACACCAAATTAACCACGCTTCCGCAAAGCCAGGGTGTGACAACTTGTGTGGAGCAAAGCACCCTTCTAGTCGTCTGGGTATTGACGAAAGATATTAGGATCTATAGATCTTGTACTGGTGATAGGGCATTAAGGCCCATCCAGCAATGTATGTGAATGATGTTTGACTTATGGGAACGTTAAGGTGGAGTATCAGCAACCAGCAACACTCATATGGAAATGAGAACAGGCTGCCATGGATTTTGTCGCTAGCCTACTTACAACTCAAAACGGAAACAATATCACCTGGGTAATCGTTGATTGTCTCACGTAAACAGCACACTTTCTTGCAATCAGGGAAACTGACGAGTCTTCACAAGCTGTGAATGTTCCTCTGAGAGAGGCGGCTTTTAGACATGAGGTGCCAACTCCTGTTACCTCTGGTTTTGATCTATACCTGATTTATGACAGGCAATACACAACACCCTTGGCTCACGTCTAGACATGAGCATTGCTTATCACTGTTGGACAAACGACAGAGTAAACGAACCATCCTGACACTCGAAGACATGTTGCGAGTATGTGTATGATTGACTTTAGTGAAGATCAGAAGGACACTTACCTTGGGATGAGTTCTACTGCAGCAGTTACCATTCTAGTATTCAGGAAGCTCCGTGTGAGGCATTACTTAGGCACAATGCCGATCTTCTTGTTGAACTAAGGTGGGTGACAACCTAATCATAGATCCAGGATTTGTACTTGAACCTCTTGGGAAGATTGTTCAGATCGGAAAAATCGTTTGGTGGTAACGCGTGACCGTCAGGAAAGCTGAAAAGCTTGGGAAACATTGATAGTTCGTTGCAGGCGAACGTGTCATGATTGGAAGTCTCACCCTGGGAGGGTGCGGTGCGCTTTGGGAAGCGCGGCAAGATGAATTTACGATATGGCCTACTAACTCGAGTTACCCGACGAATTGGGTAACGTACATGATAACAGTTATGTCTCGAATCTAAGGCAGTGGTTGTCCGATTAAACGCTTGTGATACCCTTATTAGAATCTGAGGTTAATGACAAGTTGCAGTTGTTGAGGAATCTACTGAAATCATGGACCTGGGCGTCAAGATTTGTTAGCATAGTCGAATTCCAATCGCGAAAGTTTGTTGGAACTCAGTACGTGGACCGAAGTCCTTGTGGGAGCGTAAGAATCAAAGGGAACTCTAATGTCTCCAGTTGTTCGAACGGTTGAATCAACTCCTGATATCAATGAGGAATTTCGGGACGAAATTCCCTTTCAAATTGGGGATGATGTGGCACCTGGGGAAAACACCACAGTCATCCTGATCTAACAACGTGCTGTTTTGAGTTGCTTATCAAATTTCGGGATGAAATTTCTTTCAAGTTGGGGATAATGTGACAACCCGAGATTTCAAGGTCCTCTTCCCTACGAATCACTTGTTTTATAATCCTGCTTTGATTACATTTTATCAATGTTAAGCATGTATAGTTATGGAATGAATTTTGTATCATTTAAATGTTAATGTTAGTATACATTGGGCTCGATGAAACATAATCATTCGGTGAAGAATGATTTTCGTCGCTCACACTCATGACGAAGAATAACTTTCGTCGAGGAGGGATATTCGTCGAGAGGGAGTTCGGCCCAGTTGTGGCCCAGTTCGGCCCTGTTCACGTTATATATATATATATATATATATATATATATATATATATATATATATATATATAAAGAACTCATGAAAACCCTAAAACACTATTATTCACCCTCACATAACTGAGGGCTGGTTCCTATGACTCGAAGTCGCTGGCTCTCAAACTGAGTAATCCATTCAATTGCACGGTTAGTGAAATATCAATTCTTAATTCTGTAAAACCAATGATTATTATAATTGATGCAAAGTATTGTGTTTGAACATGTTTTTGTGCGATGATACATGTTTGGTATGCTATGGTTAGTGAACCATTAGGGTTGATCCACAGTAGCATGAGTATCGGTTAATGGTTAGGGCTGCTAGTCATTGAATATGAATGAGTTATGATTCTGTGATTCTGTGATCGTGTGGATGGTTGTTAGTTGCATGATATTAGAACATGATTCAGGGTTTCATTGTAAACTAAACAGAATCTGGTAAATAGTTAGGGTGTTATTGAATAACTACTGGTAACACAAATCCATGCAAATAATTGGTAAGCGGGCATGTTATATGTGTTCAGGATTTCGGTTAGCTCTTGATAATATCCAAGTCTAGATCGCTGTTTTGATGTTAATTGTGTGTTCATGATTAAATGGTGATTGGAATTATGAGGAATGTAATAGAGGATTGGAGCGATTTAGTGATTATTTTAGTTGATTGTAATAACATGAATGGAACAGTGAAACTGTTAGGTTAGCGACGAAAGACTATTGACAAACAATTATTGTCGACGAAACCCCTGTTGACGAATCATGGGTCTTTCGTTACCCATATTCTTGACGAAACACTAGATGTTTCGTTACCCCTCATCTCGATGAAACATGGGGTGTTTCATCGTGTAAGTAAATGAGCTGAATAGTTAGGTTGTTTATGATGTTGTACACTGGTGTTTGTGAAACTTAGTCTGTTGTATGATGATAATGATAACCAGAGATGAGAGTCTTGAATCAACTATTGTGGGTAGCCAACTTATCTTTAAAACATTGTTATGTGTCATGAACACAGGATGTAGACTTGTTTGGAAACTGGGTACTTGATATGTGTTATACTATGATCCTAACTAAATGCAATCTGTGACAACACGTGAACCAATTATTATGAAACTGGTGTCATCATGGACAACTGTTGGGAACATGAACTTCTGACGTAAATGCGTATGAAATCTAAACACTTGCTATGCGCTACGTGACAATAGTATTACGTGTGACTTGTTGAATATGTGACTTGAGAATGTGTTTACGAAACTGATCATCTCTGGTAACCACGGTAGGGATTGGTTGGCCAACTGGGAACAGGTAATGTAACGTAGCATACCAAGCAAATCTAAGGTAAGTTCACTGCTCTTTTTCCCAAGCATGCGTCCCGGGGAGGGACATCTGGTAAACGTTATGGGGAGGAATGTCGGGTTATTGGGATGTTGGTTAATCCACTCATATCTATCACCTAAGTCCCTTCTACTGATTGTTGTCGGGGAGGCAACTGGGTATTAGTTAATAGCGCTATTTAGGTTTGGTAACGTCACACCGCACCGAGGAGGTCAGGAGTGAACTAATGATCCCAGTCTTGACCATTGCTTTGATAGAGGCATTGGGGTTTGGGAAAATAATCTAGAGCCATTTGCGGTAATCGAGTTATTAACGGCATCAAATCATTGAAATGTTTTATTCTCATATCTGGTAACTAAACCTGTTAACAAAACTTTGAACTCACCAGTGTCGTCTGACACACTTGTCTGCATGCTTGCAGGTCTATAGGGTTATGTCATTGGAACTTGCTGTCTGGGAGGCTGGAGTGGTCATGGGTCGAGATACATGGAATCGCAAGACAAGTCTAATGGTTTTCGTACATGTGGTTTATGAAACACTTAACAAATGATTTATGCTTCCGCTGTATACAATGAATTACATTTAACATTTTGTAACACTTTATATTAATGAATGAAAGTTTCTATTTAAATATAGTTATGAGTTCAATGTGATTGGTGGCTAGATCCTGGTACGTCACAAGACCTGCGGTGTCACACCCCCAAAATACCACATGCGGAAACCCCCACGAGGCGTGTGACGTACCAGGATCCAAGCCACCAATTACATTGAACTCATAAATATAATTAAATAAAACTTTCATTCATTAACATAAAGTGTTACAAACGTTACATATCATTCATTGTATACAGCGGAAGCATAACTCATTTGTTAAGTGTTTCGTAAACCATGTGTATATAAACCATTAAGCTTGTATTGAGATTCCATGTATCTCGACCCATGACCACTCCAGCCTCCCAGACAGCAAGTTCCAAATGATATAAGCCTATTGACCTGCAAGCATGCAGACAAGTGTGTCAGATTGTTAACATGTTTAGATACCATTTACCAGATTAAAACGTTTCACAGATTTGATTTGATGTTGTTATTAACTCGATTACCACAGATGGAAGCTAGATTTGTTTGCCCAACCCCAATGTCTCTATCAAAACATTGGTCAAGTGGTTAAGGTAATTAGTTCACGCCCGTCCTCCGCGGTACGTTGTGAGGGTGCCAAACCTAATAGCGCTATCAACTAATAACCTCGTTGCCTCCCCGACAACTATCGGTAGATGTAAGGGGTCTTAAATGATAGAAATGAGTGTAATAACCAACATCCCAATAACCCGACATTCCTCCCTGGAATAATTACCAGATATCCCTCCTCGAGATGCATGCTTGGAAAAAGAGCAGTGAACTCACCTTAGATTTGCTCGGTATTTAACAAGTTACTTTACCCGTTCCAAGTTGGTCAACCAAACCCTACCTTGGTGACCAAAGACAATCAGTATAATGTCCACACATATCACGTATTTAACGTACACATTGCATAAGTATTAGACAGTAAGACACACGTCCTTATTTGCATCATAACTGTTAATCATACAATCCGTTGACCATATAACCAGTGCATGGGTTTCACATGCAATCACTCACTTAACAGTACACGTGTTTTCACAGTTCCCAGACATAGAAGAGACCCTCGTGTATCACATAACAAATTACTCAATTCATACAGGTTCACATTCATAAGCATGTCACTTTGTGGCATTTATCAAGTAAATTAGTTATTCACAAAGGTTAATTCAAGTTCTTCATTCCTAACTGTAGTTGCTAACATGTTTCAATTGTATAATCAGCACATTCACCATCATTGGTATCAAGGATTATTTGAACATCACAACAGTTTCTAATTTCTAAATCCTGACACACTATTCTTTCAAGTGATGCTCATCATCCTACTCAGAATCATGCATTCATACATTTCTATGTAACAAGTTTACATTTCAAGCATTACAGAAACAAATCATCAGGTTTTCGTCGTGGAGGTGAAGGTGGCGAAACACTATGTTTCGCCGGCAAGGTGGTGGCGAAACTCTAGGTTTCGTCATCATGCAGTTTCGTCTTAATGCTAGCTCATCATGCACACACAGAAACCCTAATCATCATGCCACTTTTCAACATTATTATAACCACCACAAATCACTAATTCTCATGATTTAATCATACACGAGTCTTGTGACCCTTGAACTAAACAATCAGTGAACATCAGATCTAATAAAATTGCCAACATAATCACAATCATGCAGTCACAGTTCATAGGTTTATGCTACCTTAATACTCACCAAATCTATTCATCTGTTAACACAAGAACATCACCATTCCAATTCATTAATTCAATATTTACACAACTCAGTTAGTCCAACATTATTACATGATTCTACCAAAACCCTAAATCATAGTAACTCTCATGCACTAGGCATCAATCATCAAATAATAACACAATCAAAGAAGGATCAAATATGTAAGAAACACAATCGAAACAATCAATCAATCAATCATCATAAACACACTAACCTGAAATGCAGGGCCGACAAGTATGCTAAGATCAAAGAGATATGGCTTCAATGGATGAAGAGAGGCTACTAAGATGATGCACGATAAGATGGAGGAGGAGAAACTGCCATCAAGAATATGAGGGTCTAGGGTTTTCGTTTACATCTTATAACATTACACAGTTGTGCCACGAAATGGATTGGGTCGAAGCCTTTATTGGTGAAACTCTCCTGGCGAAATTCCTAGTGTTTCGTCGAGACCCATGAGTGACAAAAGTCATTCATGCTCAAACATTAAACCCACCACACTACTAACATTAAATCATTCTACACTGATATTAACGATACAACGCTCAACGAAATGTAAAACATGATTCGCAAAACAGGTGACGCGTAAAAGAAAGGTCTTGAAACCTCGGGTTGTCACCTCATCCCCAACTTGAAAGAAATTTCATCCCGAAATTTGATAAGCAAATCAAAAGTGACACGGTAACTCAAAGGTAACACAAAGCGGCAAAGTGCTAGACTAGCATAACTGTGGAATTTCCTCGGGTACCACATCATCGCCAACTTGAAAGAGAATTTTGTCCCGAAATTCGCCAATGATAGCAACAGTTGATTCAACCACCTGAACAGTTGAGGATATTAGAGTTTTATCAGGTCCTTACGTTCCCGCGTGAACTCCGGTCCACGTATTGAGTTTCAACGAACTCTCACGATTGTCATACAACTTATGCTAATGAACCTTGACTTCTTATTCCATGTTTTCGATAGATTCCCCAATAATTACAACTGGTTAGATAACCTTAGACTCTGGTAAAGGTATCACAAGTGTTTCATCGAACAACACTGCCTTAAATTCGAGGCATAAGTATCATCGCGAACGTTATCCCATTTCGTCAGTTAACTCGAGTTTGTGAGCCATGTCACCGATTCGTTCCAGAGATCTGGATATCCCAACGCATCGTAAACTAAGCTTGCCACGTTGTCTATAGCGTACCCCACCCTCCCAGGGTGGGACTTTCGATTATGACATGTTCGCCTACGGCGAACTCCCAGTGTTTCCTAAGCGTATCAACTTTCCTGACAGTCACGCGTTGCCGTCAAACAATTTCTGATCTAAGCAATCTTCAAGAGTTTCGAGTACAAGTCCTGGGTCTATGATTCGGTTGTCACCCTCCTTAGCCCAACAAGAAAATTGGTATTATTATCCAGGCAATGCCCCAAACAGAGTTGTCTGAACACTAGAATGGTAACTGTCGCAGTAGAACTCTGCCATGTCACACCCCGACCGCGTAAAACAACAAATCGCGGCGGAAACATCGGGGCGTGTTGCAACAGAATTAATTGTTTCATAACCATGGCATACAAAGTTGTATTTATTTATTAAACAAAGGTGTTACATTGTTTCAAACAGGAAATTAAAGAGTTCAGAACATAATTAAACATAGTCTATCTTATTTAAAAGTCTCTAAGGCACAGGTCCGCCCTAGTATCATGATCAACATCCTATGGAAAAACACCTGAAAACACATGTGAAAATAGGTACGTCAGCATAAAAATGCCTGTGAGATACATAGGTTTGTGAAAATAGGATTCATGACTTGTATTTGAGAAAATGTTTAGTCATGAACCTTGTAATTTGCTTAGTCTTGTAATTCATTTGAATAACAATAAGATCAGATGATATGTATAAGTAAATGTCAGGTTAAATAAATAACCATGTAAAAATGTGTTTGTATAAGATAAGTTGTTTGTAAATCAATGTCTTGTGAAAAGTATATTATTTGTATAAAATGTTCTATGTCTCAAACTGAAATGATTCAAATAACGTTACGACATGTAATACCATACAAACACTTATATATAGGAAGTACCAGCGGCGTATCCACCATGCTTGTATCATATTACACACGCATCGTTACTCAACCACTTAATCAAACTAAACCAACCAATGTAGTGTCAAATGTAAATCATGTCAAAATGTCTATGTCCAATATCCATGTCAAATGTCTATGTCAAATATCCAGGTCAAATGTCTATGTCAAATATCCATGTCAAATGTCTATGTCAAATATCCATGTCAAATGTCTATGTCAAATATCCATGTCAAATGTCTATGTCAAAATGTCATGTATGGCAAGTGAAATGTCTCAAACTAAACCATATGCACAAAAACAAAGTATTGAAGTAAAACTTGGTTTAAATCAAAGCTATGTTTTGTGTAAATGCATGCAGATATTTAATATGAACATTTATGCGGTATTATGAATATGCATACATCCAAGCCTGGCGACTGTGGTGATAAACCCTTTAAACAAATTAAAGGTCTATCTGTCTTAATGTCAACGAATTCGGTCATTCCTTTCTGTCCCCTTACCCTGGGATGTCCGGAACGGGAGTTGTCAATTCCTATGGTACCACTACCTACTAACGAACGGCATGATCGGTGTTAATGAATGTATTGTCCCATGTAAACAAACCAAATGTCATACCAAAATGTAAGCATGTGAAAATAATGCACTAAGTATGTAATCAAATGAACATACATAGCGTGAAATGTCATGTAAAATGATGTACTAAGTAATGCACACAATGGGCACACCTAGCATGAAATGTCATGTAAAACAATGTACTAAGTAATGCACACAATGGGCACACCTAGCATGAAATGTAATGTAAAACAATGTACCAAGTAATGCACACAATGGGCACACCTAGCATAAGATGTCATAAAATCATGTACTATAATGTACTAGCGAACATAACCGGTATATGATGTGAAAACAGGAAAGCATGAAAGTAACAAGTAGGCACATGTGTTCCACCCCAAAACAGTTTGGAAAACAGTAAAAGAGGGGTCTATGTACTCACTTGAGATTGCTCAGTTGTCTAAAGATAACCACCAAGCAGTGCTAGAGATCTCGGAATCAAACGGCACCTAATATAGGTAACTATGTTAAATAACCGGACCTAAATCGGAAGACTGGGTAGCATTAGGGTTTGTAAACCAAACGAGTGTGGAGCTTCGTGTGATATAGTTTAACAAAGCCTACATACTAAATGAAACCTAACATAACTGTTTATGACCCATTACGACCCGTTTAGGAAGCTTACGCTACTTTAACGCATCGTGCGCGTGAAACGCGTTCGGACCGCCTAACTAGCCCTATGACAAGTGTTATATGCCTAAACATGTTACATAATCGGTTATGTGATAAAAGTTTAGGTTACATATGCTTAATTACCAATTATACATGAAAAGGGTATTCTGGTAATTTACCTAAGGCATATAAACTACCTATCATACAACTACTTAAACGATGTGACCATAGGGTATAACCTCGGAAGGTTATTCCCTACCTACTATGGTCACCTAATGTATTTGGTCGGATCCTAATGATCGACCAAACTGGGTCGGGTTCGAAGGTATAAGCGATTGATCAGATCGCTTACCCTACGACCCTAGACAACGTGGTAATCAGTAGGCATAGTCCCAAAGGACTATGACCATCGTGATTACAATCACGTTGCGAAGTTCAATCGAACTTCGCATTGACCATTACTGGTCAACGCTGAAAGTCAAACAAAGTTTGACTTTCGGACTCGAAAAGCAGTAAAAATAAGGAAAAGAACGAAAGAATACTAACCCAGGGTCCCCGAATGCTAATCCCGATCTAAGAACTCAGGTATGAAACAATGGTTTCAACTTAGAGCTCTAAAATCAGAATTCTTGTGGGTTTTTAAGCCAAAGGGGGTGGGGTATTTATAGTTTTCGGTGAACCGTTGAGATCGTTTCTTGGAAAAGGGGAAAAGATCTAGTCCATACACTTGTCACAATGTTGTGGAAGCTAAATATGATCCTTATCTAATGACTAAGCAAGTTTAGAACATGTGGTGGAGGATTAAATGGCTGCAACTTGTGATTAAAAACATTTAATCTGGTCAGAAGGTGGGAAGCGGCCCGCTTTAGGATCAGCCAAACACAATGCGGGCCGCCTGAGCATGTCAGATCAGAAACAACTTTCAAAAATGACAGTTTAGGTCCCTGCACGTGTTTAAGGCCATTTCCGACACTTCTAAGGCCCGTAAAGCCAACTTTAAGGCCCTAAAATGTTGCCTAAACATTGTGGACATGAAACATGTTCAAAAATATGTCGGATGATGGTTCGTTTGGTCGTACGAATGCGATGTTCGCTTAATTACGACGGAATGCGCACAAGCGCGAAAAACGATCCAAATGACGCAACGAATGGATTTTTCTTAAGGCGAACACTAAAATATAATATAGTCATGCTCACATAAATTTTTGGATGTCCGGATGTATTCAGAACGTAAGTTATGCGCGAAAATGCAAACTTGTGCACTTTTTGACACTTTTAGTCCCTGAATGATCCAAAAGTTTATTTTAGCACACCGAACCCCTCAAAGCCTATTTCTAAGCTATGTAAAGGATATTTAAGGTGTGTTTAACTTATGGTTATGTTCCGGAATGTTCGTTACAGTTCAAATTGACATACTTTCGCAGTTTGTCATATTTAGTCCCTGTAAACGAATTAACTTGTTTTTTTTGCCATACCAAAGCCTTCAAAACTTATTTCTAAGTTATGTAAAGGTTATTTAAGGTATGTTGAGTATATGTTGATGTTCCAGAGTATTTCTCGCATTAAACTGAGTACGTTTACGCACTAGTTTGCGTATAACTCTCCAGAAAGTGCTATAGAGTTTGAAATTACATAAAAGTCAAAACATGAAAAATGTAGAACATAACAAAACAAACATTGTGATCAAATAACATTGTTTTATTGATAACAGAACTGTTCATAGTGATTACAAGCACAGTTGTTACATGCCATAGGTAAATATCCCTCAAATTTCACTATAGTCAATCACACACATGCACACAGCATGTCTTCGAGTCTCAGGATGGTTCGCTTACTCAGACCGTTTCTCCTATGGTGATAAGCAATGCCCATGTCTAGACGTGAGCCCAGGGTATCGTGTATTGCCTGTCATAAATCAGGTATATCTCAAAATCAGAAGCAACGGGAGTTGGCACCTCGTGCCTAAAAGCCGCCTCTCTCAAAGGAACGTTCACAACTGTGAAGACTCGTCAGTTTCCTTGGTTGCAAGAAGGCGTGCTGGTAGCGTGAGACAATCAACGATCACCCAAGTGATATTGTTTCCGTTTCGAGTTCTAGGTAGCCCAGTGACAAAATCCATGGCAGTTTGTTCTCCTTTCCATATGAATGTTTCTAGTTGCTGATACCTCACCTTGACTTTCCCACGAGTCAAACATCGTTCACATACCTAGCTAGGTGGGCCTTCATGCCCTATCACCAGTACAAGGTTCATAACTCCTAATGACTCTCATCAAAACCCAGACGACTAGAATATCGAGGCCGGGGTGCTTTGCTCAACACAAATCCCCTACCGTTACTGTATAATGAGATCCACATTCGTTCCACGAGGTAGCGAATATCGTCCGACTTGCCAGAAGTTGCTCTTCCATGCCCCGCATGGACCTAACGTGAAATTCCTCTTCCCTTAGTGCTTCGCTTAGAATAAGGCGAATCTGATCGGGTGGGCTAGAGTCGATAGTGAGCTGCATGCTCATACGTGTTTTAGGTTCCATCGTCATAACCGCTCGAGAGTTCCATCCAGTGATGTCATCATATGTTTAGCTTTTTCGAAACACGGGTACACAGGAGGCCCTTGTGATCGGTCTAAGTAGCGCATCGGGTACCATCCAAGTAATGCCTCCAACTTAAATCCAAAGACCATGGTTTCCACCACAGGTTGTGATTTGTGCAGTTCTTCTTGTAATCCCACTGCGTAGGTCGTCACCTTCTCGCGTTGCATCGGCGCGTAGCTGGGACTCTGATTCGAACCATCATGCATGATATACCACTAGATCACCCGCATCCTCGGGTAAAGACGATGCTCAGTGCGTTGCAGAGTTGGGATTCGAAAGCTGAATAGTCGTCCTCATGTTTTGTCTTCTACGAACACCGCACCCTGCTGTGTATAAGAGTTTGAAGCTACACGATCTTCGAAAATCCTGTGATGAATCTGCGGCAGTATCTAGTGAGGCCAAGAATGTGCTGCATCCTTGAAGGGATCTTTGGAGTCGATCAGTTTCTAACAGAATGGATCCTAGCGAGATCTACGTGTATTCCCACTTCGTTGATTACATGACCAAAAATGCACTTCTCGAATCAAGAAGTCACATTTAACAAGAGGTCGCGCGGAGTGGCTCCTCCCTCAGGAGCTCTAAAATAAGATTCAAATGCCGTCCATGACGTTCCTGTCACACCCCGACCACGTTAAAACAACAAACCATGGCGGAAACGTCGGGGAGTGTTGTAACAGAAGTATTGTTTCAAACCATGGATACAAAGAGTTTCATTTTTATTGAATATTAAACATTGTCTTAAAGTTAAACAAGCAAGTCAAACATGGTCTATCATCGTTATTAAATCACTAAGGCCTCGTCCAGTCCTAAGTGAGCATGCATCCCATTCGCAATCAACATTAAGCAACATCACCTGAAACATATGTAAAAACAAAGTCAGCAAAGAAATGCTGGCGAGCCCATAGTTTTTGTGTGAGTGTTAGATTCATGGCTCGTTGAAATATCTCGTACAACTTCTTTAATCAATATTTGAAACCATGTTTTGTAAAATGTTTGTATTGTAAAATGAATAATCAAATCAAGCAGATTGGTTATAATTTTATAAACCTCGATGCCATGAATCTTAGCCCAAAACATTTGTTTATGTAAACAAAATCATAAATCGTTCTCGTAATAAAACTCGTATGGTTTATATAGTTTTGTAAACATCATTGTGTGACATCATTTAACTCGTTCTCGTTATAGATGTTCATTTGTTTAAATCGTTCATAATCGATCAAAATCGTTCTCGTACAAATCGTTCTCGTACAAATCGTTCTTGTTTTAATTGTGAAAACTACTCTTTGGTCGTCTTGCTAATAACATTCAAACCTTTGTGACTCGTCCATCGTTCAACTCATTCTTGCATTAACAAACCTCCAAAGGGTAAGTTAACAATCATCAGATTCAGTCGTTACCCACCTAACCCACACATAACCATGGGTCCGGTCTGATAACGGGATTTGTTGGATCCTATGGTACCATAACCTAATACTGGTTGGCTTGATCAATGCTAATGAATGTCATTCGTTATGTAACTACCACCAACAAGTTCGTTCACATTATCGAAATCGTTATTAGTTTTGTATAAACCATCTCAATCGTTTTTGTGACAATTGTGTTCTGTAATCGATGTACGATGTAAAACAATGATGATTATTAATAAAACAATGTGATTTGGTGTTATTATATGTGTTTTGATGTTATTATGTGTGCAATTATGTTTGGTAAATTTGCAATTCGATTCGATTCCAATTACAAGCTTTAAATCGTGTTCCGGAAGGTTATACGCAAACTGGTGCGTAAACACAGTCAGTATAACGCGACAAACACTCCAGAATAGTGACATAGGCTTAACATACCTTAAATAACCTCCACATAACTTAGAAATAAGTTTTGAATGGTTTGGTGTGTCGAAATCAACTTTGTTCGATCGCAGGGACTATTTGTGTCAAACTGCGAAACTATTCCGATTTGAACTATAACGAACATTCCGGAACATGACCATAAGTTAAACATACCCTAAATAACCTTTACATAGCTTAGAAATAGGCTTTGAGGGGTTCGGTATGCTAAAATAAACTTTATGGTCATTCAGGGACTAAAAGCGTCAAAAAGTGCACAAGTTTGCACTTTCACGCATAACTTACGTTCTGAATACATTCGGACATTCAAAAATTTATGTAAGCATTAAAATATTTTATTTTAGTGTTTGGCATTATAAAATTCCATTCGTCGCTTAATTTGGATCGTTTATGCGTTCGTTACGACTTCTTTCGTAATTAACCGAACAATGCAACCGTACGGCCAAACGAACCGACATCCAATATATTTTTGAGCACATTCTAAGTTCCCTATACTTTAACTTCATTTTAGAGCTTTGAAATGAGGTTAACGGGGCTTAAACGTGTCAAAAATGCATCGAAAACCAAGTTTGGAGCTGCAGGGACCAAAACTGTCAATTCAGCAAAGTTGATGGCTTACGGACCGTAAGCCCTCAACCTTACGGTCCGTAAGGACCTCCCAGTTGCTCAGAAACTTCTAAACCAGCTGTTACCCACTCCTAATCTCATTCCACATGTTGATACCTGATCATGGGGGGCCATTTTTAGTGTACCATGGTTACCAACAAGTGTATGGATGAGATTAAATCACGGATTTCGAGAAACGATCCTAACGGTTGTCCATTTACTAAAAATACCCAACCCATTTCCTTACAAAACCCACAAATCTGATCTAAGAATGCTCTAAGTTGAAGCCATTGCTTCATACCTGAGCTACTTGGATCAAGATTAGCTTGCGGGGACCCTTTGTAAGTGTTCCTTCGTTCTTTTATCGCTTTTCAAGTCCGAAAGTCAAACTATGTTTGACTTTCTACGTTGACCAGTTTATGGTCAACACGAAGTTCGGTTGAACTTCATAACGTGAGAGTAATCATGATGGTTATAGTCCCTTGTGACTATACCTACTGATTACCACGTTATCTAGGCTCAGTGACGAGTCGTAGTTTCGGCCAAAATGCGCATTTACGCGTATTTTGTAACCAAACTACTTGTGGGTATCAAAACCGTTTTTTTTATACCAAACCTGTTTTCAAACCTTGTTAAACATGTTCTAACATGTTTAGCTCGTCACTTTTTAGTTTAGTGCTTGTGTAGAGTCGTAAGTCAAGCGGACTAAACACCCACTTAGACTTCCGAACACGACCCGTTCGGTCGATCTTAGGATCCGACCAAACATGGTTATTGACCATAGTAGTATAGGGAATAACCTTCCAAGGTTATACCTTATGGTCACCTAGTTTAGGTAGTTGTATGATAAGTAGTTTATATGCCTTAGGTAAATTACCAGAATACCCCTTTCATGTATAATTGGTAATTTAGCATATGTAACCTAAACTTTTGTAACATAACTGATTATACAACATGATTAGACTTGTATAGGCATATAATACCTGTCATAGGACTAGTTAGACGTCTCGAACGCGCTTTGCGCGCACGACGCGTTAAAGTAGCGTAAGCTACCTTAATGGGTCGCGATGGGTCGAAAGCACTTAGGCTAGGTTTCATTTAGGATGTAGGCTTTGTTAAACCATATCACATGAGTTCCAACACTCATTTGGTTTACAAGACCTCATTCTGTCCGATCTTCCGATTTAGGCGTCTATTGTTTGACTAGTGGTTCGATTACTAGGTGCTACTTGATTTCTCTAGTTTACTCGAGTTTGTTGAAGTACTGTTGAGTGAGGATACCTTGCACTACATGTGAGTACATAGTTCCCCTATTTTACAACTTTCAATTGTTTTGGGGTGATTCATATGTATAAAATGTTTTCAAGGTTTAAACGATGATTTCAAAAACGAATAGAACGATTTATACTAACTATTAAGGATATCGATAATGTGAACGAACTTGTTGGTTGTAGTTACATAACGAACGAAATTCATTAGCATTGATCAAGCCGACCAGTATTAGGTTATGGTACCATAGGATATGACAAATCCCGTTATTGCACTATACCCATGGTTATGTGTGGGTGTTGTGGGTAACGACTGAATCTGATGATTGTTAACTTACCCTTTAGAGGTTTGTTAATGCAAGAACGAGTTGAACGCTGAACGAGTCACAAAGGTTTGAATGTTATTAATGAGACGACCATATATAAGTTTTCACAATTAAAACAAGAACGATTTGAACGATTGAACGATTTGAACGATTGAACTATTTGAACGATTAAACGATTTAAACGAGTAAACGATTTGGAAACGATGTTAAACGATTTGGGGTAAACGATTGATTTTTGGTTAGTGTTTAGATAACGAGATGGGTGTAATGTAGTGAAAACATGGTAGATACGCTGCTGGTACTTATTATATATAAGTGTTTTCAACATATTACATGCCGTGGCGTTATTTAGTTCACTTGGGTAAACGATAGTGAAACGATGTCACACAACTATGTTTTCGAAACAATATACGAGTTTTATTTACAAGTTATTACGAGATGTTTTACAATTTGCCTTACTAAAACAAATGTTTTTGGGTTAAGAATCATGGCTACGAGGATTTCTAAACCATAACCATCTTGATTTGAGTTGGTTAATTTAGTTGCAATATAATACTCTTTTCAAAACAAGGTTTTTAATAAAGTATTGCAACATTTAAAATATCCATGAATCCGACACTCCTATAAAACCTATGTACTCGCCAGCATTTCTTTGCTGTCTTTGTTTTCACATATGTTTCAGGTGTTGTTGCTTGATTGACGTTCTAGGATGCATGCGTCACTTAGGATCTGGACGAGGCCTTAGTGACGTAAAACAATGATAGTCGATATAAAACTTGTTTGTTATGTGTTAAGACAATGTTAATGTTTAATGTTATCAATAAAACGAAACACTTTTTGTATCCATGGTTATGAAACGATAATTCTGTTGCAACACGCCCCGACGTTTTCCGCCGCGCTTTGTTGTTTTACGCGGTCGGGGTATGACAGAAGAGTTGGTATCAGAGCTAATGGTTATAGGGAATTAGGTTATTAATAATGCTTTGACCTAGACTATAACTTCTAGGACCCCAACGCAAGTTTATTTGCGTTTAGATTTTTAAAACAAAATCGTCACCTACCCTTAGGTGATAACCACAATGAGAACACAATTTTCGAAGCCGCTTTGAAAACTAATCATCTGCTTTAGGATGATTGATTACTAGGTTTTGAACCCTCTATTATATGGTTTTGAACCCTTTAAGTTTTCAAAGTCTCGTCAAAGTTTAGGCCAAAATAATGTGAACACGTGCAAACTGGAAGAGTGAATGCCTGTACCCTGAGTTTTCTGTCTAAGGCTATAGTGTTCGTACAAATCCACATAATCGGACCAGTCACTCTTACCTGGGAACTTTTGGGGTGAGTGTTCACTTATAGGCGAGTGTGTCTTCGCGATACATTATTTTTGACCTATTTACTTTGATTAGTCACTGTGTGTCGTTTGTTTGTTCGAGGTAACGAACCAATGATCGCCTCTCTTGTGTTTTGTCGATACCTCTTTGTTTTTTTTTCAATTGTTGATCCCACTCATGGGCGAGCGTACAATCTGAATGCAAACGAGGCTCGAGCTGACAACCTCGTTGTCAGAGGTACATTGGTTGTCAATGGTACGTTTCTTGTTAATAATCGACCTGCATCTATTCTTTTTGATTCTGGTGCCGGTAGAAGTTTTGTTTCTTTGTCTTTTGAGCCTTTGCTTGCGATACCTAGAACCAAACTGAGGAAACCCTTATCTGTCGAAGTTGCTACTGGTAAACCTCTTGTTCTCGATTCTATTATTCGTAATTGTCAGTTGAACCTTGGTAACCATCTTTTTCCTATTGACCTCACACCGATGCAACTTGGGAGTTTCGATATTATCGTTGGAATGGATTGGTTAACCAAACACCACGCCGAGGTGGTTTATTTCGATAAGATTGTTCGTATTCCTTTGTCTTCTGGCGATGTTCTGGAAATTCGTGGAGAGAAGCCATCTGGCGGTTTGAAGCTTATGTCGTGTTTGGAAGCCCAAAGGTATCTACGAAAAGGATATGTTGCTTTTCTGGCACATGTCACCGAGGAGAAAAGCAAGAGCAAGAGTATTCAGGATATTTCGATTGTTCAGGATTATCCGGAGGTGTTTCCTGATGAATTGCCTGGTTTGCCTCCAGTTCGTCAAGTCGAGTTTCATATTGACCTTGTTCCCAATGCCAACCCGATTGCAAAAGCACCTTATCGTCTTGCACCGGCGGAGATGCAAGAGTTATCAAAACAGCTTCAAGAGTTATCTGATAAAGGATTCATCAGACCGAGCTTTTCACCTTGGGGAGCTCCTGTCCTCTTCGTGAAAAAGAAAGATGGATATTTTCGAATGTGTATCGATTATCGTGAGCTTAATAAGCTCACCATCAAGAATCGATATCCCCTACCTCGAATTGATGACCTCTTCGACCAGCTGCAGGGTGCTTCATGCTTTTCCAAGATCGATTTGCGTTCTTGGTATCATCAACTTCGTGTTCTCGAAGAAGATATTCCCAAAACTACTTTCCACACAAGATATGGGCATTACGAGTTTACTGTCATGCCTCTTGGTTTGACGAATGCTCCAGCTATCTTTATGGACTTAATGAATAGGGTCTGCAAGCCTTATTTGGATCAGTTCGTCATTGTTTTTATTGATGACATCTTGAATTATTCAAAGTCTCGAGCCGAGCACGAACAACACCTTCACTTAACATTGGAACTCCTGAAGAAGGAACAACTTTTTGCTAAATTCTCCAAGTGTAAATTCTGGCTTAAAGAAGTTCAATTCTTGGGTCATATAGTCAATGAGAAGGGTATTCATGTGGATCCATCCAAGATTGCTGCTATTAAGGACTGGAGTACACAGACAACACCTACAGAGACTCGATCTTTCCTTGGTCTTGTTTGTCATTATCGTCGTTTCATTTCAAATTTCTCGAAGATTGCGGTTCCACTCACTGCTTTGACTCAGAAGAATAAGCCTTTTGAGTGGGGACCCAAGCAAGAAGAAGCGTTCCAAACGCTGAAGCAGAGGTTATGTAATGCTCCTGTTCTATCTCTGCCTGAGGGAAGCGATGATTTCGTTGTCTATTGCGATGCGTCCAACTTAGGCCTTGGTTGCGTTCTTATGCAATGAGGTAAGGTTATTGCATATGCATCTAGACAGCTGAAAGTTCACGAGAAGAACTACACGACTCATGATCTTCAGTTAGGAGCTGTGGTTTTCGCACTTAAAATCTGGAGACACTACCTCTATGGAACAAAGTGTGTGGTTTTCACAGACCACAAAAGTCTCCAGCATATTCTTAATCAGAAAGAGCTGAATATGAGGCAACGATGTTGGGTTGAACTCTTGAACGACTATGATCGCGAGATTCGCTACCATCCTGGTAAGGCGAATGTCGTAGCTGATGCGCTTAGTCGAAAAGAACGAGTCAAGCTTCATTCTGTTCGAACTCTATCTGACCTTCAATCTCGTGTCCTTCAAGCTCAATAATTTTGTGTTTCACAAAATTTGATGGGTACGGAATTACCACATCAACTTGAGCTTATGCTCGAAGTGAAAGACGATGGTTTGCTCTATTTTATGGATCGATTGTGGATTCCAAAACAAGACGATCTTCGCACCTTGGTAATGGACGAATCTCATAAGTCTCGATATTTTATCCATCCTGGTGCTGATAAAATGTGCAAGGATCTTCGTACTCGGTGCTGGTGGCCTGGTATGAAGAAGGATGTTGCCTTGTATGTATCGAAATGCCTAACTTGTCTCAAAGTCAAGGCCGAACATCAACGACCTTCTGGCTTGCTTGTACAACCAGAGATACCGGTTTGGAAGTGGGAGAACATTGCGATGGATCTCATCACTAAGTTACCGCGTACGTTTAAAGGTCATGATGCTATCTGGGTTATTGTCGATCGATTAACGAAATCAAACCATTTCATTCCGATTCACGAGGATCTATCTGATGATAAACTTGCAAAGATTTATGTTGATGAGATTGTGTCACGACATGGTGTTCCTTTGGACATCATATCTGATCGTGATGCTCGATCTTCATCTCATTTCTTGAAGGCCATGCAATCTGCTTTGGGAACCCAACTGAATCTAAGCACTGCTTATCATCCCCAAATAGATGGCCAATCTGAGAGAACGATTCAAACTTTGGAGGATATGCTTAGAGCATGCGTGATAGACTTTGGTGGTAATTGGGATTCTCATCTGCCGTTGATCGAGTTCTCTTACAACAATAGGTATCATACTAGCATTAATATGGCACCATTCGAAGCTCTCTACGGTCGAAAATGTCATTCACCTGTCTGTTGGAACGAGACCGGTGAAGCTCAGCTTACTGGACCTGAGCTCGTTCTGGAAACAACTGATAAAATCAAGAAAATCAGCGATAATCTTGTGACAGCTCGAAACCGTCAAAAGAGATATGCGGATTTGGGACGCAAGCCCTTAGAATTTCAAGTCAGAGATCGTGTCCTACTCAAGGTTTCACCTTGGAAGGGAGTCGTGAGATTTGGAAAGAAAGGAAAACTTGCACCTCGATATGTGGGACCATTTAAGATTGTGGAAAGAATTGGAAAGGTTGCCTATCGACTAGAGCTACCTCCAGAGCTTGGAAATATTCACCCGACTTTTCACGTGTCCAATCTACGAAAGTGTTTAGCTGATGCTGATCTACACATTCCTCTCGACGAGATTCGAATTGATGAAACAATGCACTTTGTCAAGAAACCTGTGGAGATAGTGGAACATACATACAAACAGTTGAAGAACAAACGGATTCATTTGGTTAAAGTTCGCTGGGAATCCAAACGTTGCCCAGAGTTTACTTGGGAACGTGAGGACCAGATGAAGACAAAATATCAGCATTTTTTTTCACAAGCTTCCTCTAGTTAAAATTTCGGGACGAAATTTCCTGAAGTAGGGGAGACTGTGACAACTGAGTTCTGTAATAGATGTACGATGTAAAACAACGATGATTATTAATAAAACAATGTGCTTTGGTGTTATTATATTTTTTTTGATGTTATTATGTGTGAAATTATGTTTGGTGAATTTGCAAATCGATTCGATTCCAATTACAAGCTTTAAATCGCGTTCTCGAAGGTTATACGCAAACTGGTGCGTAAACGCAGTCAGTATAACGCGACAAACACTTTGGAATAGTGACATAGGCTTAACATACCTTAAATAACCTCCACATAACTTAGAAATAAGTTTTGAATGGTTTGGTGTGTCGAAATCAACTTTGTTCGATCGCAGGGACTATTTGTGTCAAACTGCGAAACTATTCCGATTTGAACTATAACGAACATTCCGGAACATGACCATAAGTTAAACATACCCTAAATAACCTTTACATAGCTTAGAAATAGGCTTTGAGGGGTTCGGTATGCTAAAATAAACTTTATGGTCATTCAGGGACTAAAAGCGTCAAAAAGTGCACAAGTTTGCACTTTCACGCATAACTTACGTTCTGAATACATCCGGACATCCAAAAATTTATGTAAGCATTAAAATATTTTATTTTAGTGTTTGGCATGATAAAATTCCATTCGTCGCTTAATTTGGATCGTTTATGCGTTCGTTACGACTTCTGTCGTAATTAACCGAACAACGCAACCGTACGGCCAAACGAACCGACATCTGAGATATTTTTGAGCACATTCTAAGCTGCCTATACTTTAACTTCATTTTAGAGCTTTGAAATGAGGTTAACGGGGCTTAAACGTGTCAAAAATGCATCGAAAACCAAGTTTGGAGCTGCAGGGACCAAAACTGTCAATTCAGCAAAGTTGATGGCTTACGGACCGTAAGCCCTCAACCTTATGGTCCGTAAGGACCTCCCAGTTTCTCAGAAACTTCTAAACCAGCTGTTAATAGCTGTTACCCACTCCTAATCTCATTCCACATGTTGATACCTGATCATGGGGGGCCATTTTTGGTGTACCATGGTTACTAACAAGTGTATGGATGAGATTAAATCACGGATTTCGAGAAACGATCCTAACGGTTGTCCATTTACTATAAATACCCAACCCATTTCCTTACAAAACCCACAAATCTGATCTAAGAATGCTCTAAGTTGAAGCCATTGCTTCATACCTGAGCTACTTGGATCAAGATTAGCTTGCGGGGACCCTTTGTAAGTTTTCCTTCGTTCTTTTATGGCTTTTCGAGTCCGAAAGTCAAACTATGTTTGACTTTCTGCGTTGACCAGTTTATGGTCAACACGAAGTTCGGTTGAACTTCATAACGTGAGCGTAATCACGATGGTTATAGTCCCTTGTGACTATACCTACTGATTACCACGTTATCTAGGCTCAGTGACGAGTCGTAGTTTCGGCCAAAATGCGCATTTACGCGTATTTTGTAACCAAACTACTTGTGGGTATCAAAACCATTTGTTTTGATACCAAACCTGTTTTCAAACCTTGTTAAACATGTTGTAACATGTTTAGCTCGTCACTTTTTAGTTTAGTGCTTGTGTAGAGTCGTAAGTCAAGCGGACTAAACACCCGCTTAGACTTCCGAACACGACCTGTTTGGTCGATCTTAGGATCCGACCAAACATGGTTATTGACCATAGTAGTATAGGGAATAACCTTCCAAGGTTATACCTTATGGTCACCTAGTTTAGGTAGTTGTATGATAAGTAGTTTATATGCCTTAGGTAAATTACCAGAATACCTTTTCATGTATAATTGGTAATTTAGCATATGTAACCTAAACTTTTGTCACATAACTGATTATACAACATGATTAGACTTGTATAGGCATATAATACTTGTCATAGGACTAGTTAGACGTCTCGAACGCGCTTTGCGCGCACGACGCGTTAAACTAGCTTAAGCTACCTTAATGGGTCGCGATGGGTCGAAAGCACTTAGGCTAGGTTTCATTTAGGATGTAGGCTTTGTTAAACCATATCACATGAGTTCCAACACTCATTTGGTTTACAAGACGTCATTCTGTCCGATCTTCCGATTTAGGCGTCTATTGTTTGACTAGTGGTTCGATTACTAGGTGCTACTTGATTTCTCTGGTTTACTCGAGTTTGTTGAAGTACTATTGATTGAGGATACCTTGCACTACATGTGAGTACATAGTTCCCCTATTTTACAACTTTCAATTGTTTTGGGGTGATTCATATGTACAAAATGTTTTCAAGGTTTAAACGATGATTTCAAAAATGAATAGAATGATTTATACTAAACTATTAACGATTTCGATAATGTGAACGAACTTGTTGGTTGTAGTTACATAACGAACGAAATTCATTAGCATTGATCAAGCCGACCAGTATTAGGTTATGGTACCATAGGATATGACAAATCCTGTTATTGCACTATACCCATGGTTATGTGTGGGTGTTGTGGGTAACGACTGAATCTGATGATTGTTAACTTACCCTTTAGAGGTTTGTTAATGCAAGAACGAGTTGAACGCTGAACAAGTCACAAAGTTTTGAATGTTATTAACAAGACGACCATATATAAGTTTTCACAATTAAAACAAGAACGATTTGAACGATTGAACGATTTGAACGATTGAACGATTAAACGATTTAAACGAGTAAACGATTTGGAAACGATGTTAAACGATTTGGGGTAAACGATTGATTTTTGGTTAGTGTTTAGATAACGAGATGGGTGTAATGTAGTGAAAACATGGTAGATACGCCGCTGGTACTTCTTATATATAAGTGTTTTCAACATATTACATGCTGTGGCATTATTTAGTTCACTTGGGTAAACGATAGTGAAACGATGTCACACAACTATGTTTTCGAAACAATATACGAGTTTTATTTACAAGTTATTCCAAGATGTTTTACAATTTGCCTTACTAAAACGAATGTTTTTGGGTTAAGAATCATGGCTACGAGGATTTCTAAACCATAACCATCTTGATTTGAGTTGGTTAATTTAGTTGCAATATAATACTCTTTTCAAAACAAGGTTTTTAATAAAGTATTGCAACATTTAAAATAGCCATGAATCCGACACTCCTATAAAACCTATGTACTCGCCAGCATTTCTTTGCTGACTTTGTTTTCACATATGTTTCATGTGTTGTTGCTTGATTGACGTTCTAGGATGCATGCGTCACATAGGATCTGGACGGGGCCTTAGTGACATAAAACAATGATAGTCGATATAAAACTTGTTTGTTATGTGTTAAGACAATGTTAATGTTTAATGTTATCAAGAAAACGAAACACTTTTTGTATCCATGGTTATGAAACGATAATTCTGTTGCAACACGCCCCGACGTTTTCCGCCGCGCTTTGTTGTTTTACGCGGTCGGGGTGTGACAGTTTTGAAACCATCGTTAGAATATTGAAATCGTTTTGATACATATGAATCACCCCAAAGCAATCGAAAACATTAAAAACAGGGGATCTATGTACTCACCTTTGGGTGCGTTTTTGTATGTTAACACTATCCCTCAATTGTTTATTCGTCCTAAATTAAATAATAATGATTTAATAATCAAAACCCACAAAAATACATAAGTTTCTCCAATACTTAGAATTTTTACATAACTTTGAGATTTCTCGAAAAGTTATTATTTTTGATTATTTTGGTGTATTTGTATATGTATATACTCAAGCGTAATACACATAATCTTGTCAACACTAACACATCATCATACACATATTTTAAAACACATAACACATTGTAATACATAAATTTACTCATGAACAACCCATTCTAGTGTATGTCGAAAAATGCTTATTTTAGCGATTCAGTGACATTTTTGGGCGTCGGATGTCACGTATGACTAACCAAACATCAAGTAAACTTAATATAAGTTAAAATACTTATTTTTATATCAAAAATATCAGTTTGGTTACTGATCTAAAACAATTTTGTAAAAATCCTCCGAAAAGGCGATTTTTAACCGTTTTACCGCATAGTTTTGCATCAAACGTTACCCGAACCATCCCAAATAGAAATGACTTGAAATTTTAACACAACCCATGTTATTTACTGAGTAAAATAATGGTTATACTCATGATAGTGCAGGTCTTAAACAAAGCACATAAATCATGCAAATTTCACATAATTTACCACTTTTTAAGCTATATGTACAACATGCAAAGCTATCAAACCTATGTCAAAGTTTCATGTCCTTATAATATACCAAATAATGTTATTTTTAGTGTTTGTAACCTGATCTAAAACATTTTTGTCATACAACCCTTTTTTACCATTTCTCGAGCTTTACATCAACATGTATCTTCATGTACAAGTGCCTAAAGCATACTATCATAACATCATCATTTTATGTTAATCTAAATGCATCAAATATGTGATATATTCAGATTTATTTGCTGATGTAATTTACATTTAACATATCATACATAAATCACCAATTACTTGCATTTTTACCATCATTCAAGAACATGTAACACTTAAAGAAGTACTTTATCAAAATAAAGCTCAAAACTCAAACACATATGTATATGTGTACGGTTATACATGTACATATACATCACCATTTTTTTATTTGTATCATGACCCATTTCATTTTAGATTTCAAGTTTAGTGAAAATCCCAAGACTCAAGAGAAACTTCAAATCATCAAGAACAACAAAGAATCAAAGTATGATTTAAACATAAGTGTTATACCTCAAAACTCAAACACATATGTATATGTGTACGATTATACATATACATATACATCACCATTTTTTTATTTGTATCATGACCCATTTCATTTTAGATTTCAAGTTTAGTGAAAATCCCAAGATTCAAGAGAAACTTCAAATCATCAAGAACAACCAAGAATCAAAGTATGATTTAAACATAAGTGTTATACCTTCAATATTCAAGTGGGTTGTGGGATGAGATTTTGATGATAGGAAGCTTGAAATTACTTGAATGCACCTTGGAAACACCTTTGTATCTTCACACCACTTGAAACATGTTTGAAAGGGAGTTTGAATGTGATGAACAAAACTTGAAGATATGAATATGGTGAGAGAGAGAGAGGGGTGTACGGTTGGGAGGGAGGAAAGAGAGGAAGAAGATTGTTTTTGATATTGTGATCTTATGAAAGATTGAAGAAGATATAAAAAGATATTGAGAAGTAGCATGCAATACAAGTGTCCTAAATAATCTAGCAAGGATCCAAGGAAATAAGATCAAGATCTTGGAAAATATTAGGTGGGGACCACTTATTATAACCGTGAACAAGCAAGGGGGGGGGGTAGAGTGTAATTTTTGATGGTATATTAGATAAAAGTAGGTGTTTAACTGGATACTGGTATTTTATTTAGCGTTTAAATCCCGGTTAATGGCGTTCTAAATTATTTTTATTTTTCTATAAAAATAAAATCGCCAAAATATTACTGAAATAAATTTCAGTTGCCAAGACTGGCTGCGTTGTCTGCGTTTTGCAGTAGAAGCACTGTGTCGCGCAGAAACACACGGTACGCGCTTAAACTTGAAAAATAACGTTTTTAGGCGTTTTAATTTATTTTTCAACACGAACCTGATTAAAAATAAAATTTTACTCATAACAGAATATTGTTGGGATTTAAATATTATCCGGGCGGTCACCAACGTTCGTTTCGCAGTTTTGTCGTAATTAGTCCTTTAGCTTAAATAAACATGTTTTTGCCATACCGAATCCTTCGAAACTTATTTCTAAATTATGTAAAGGATATTTAGGGTATGTTTGGCTTACGTCACAGTTCTGGAGTGTACGTCGCGTTAAACTGATTGCGTTTATGCACCAGTTCGCGTATAACCTTCCAGAAAGTGATTTAAAGATTGAAATCGGAATCGAATCAAATTGTAAAATTTAATAAACACAATTACACACATAATAACACCAAAGCACATTTTTTTATTGATAAGCAACATTGTTTTACATTATACGAGGATTACAGAACACAGTTGTCACAGTCTCCCCTACTTTAGGAAATTTCGTCCCGAAATTTTATTTAGAGGAAACTTGTGAAAACAAATGCGGATATTTAATCTTCATCTGGTCCTCACGTTCCCAAGTAAACTCAGGGCCACGTTTGGATTCCCAGCTAACTTTGACCAATCGAATCCGTTTGTTCTTCAACTGTTTGCATGTACGTTCCACTATCTCCACACGTTTCTCGATAAAGTGCATTGTTTCATCGATTTGAATCTCGTCGAGAGGAATGTGAAGATCCGCATCAGCTAAACACTTTCACAAATTGGACACATGAAAAGTCGGATGAATATTTCCAAGCTCTAGAGGTAGCTCTAGTCGTTAGGCAACCTTTCCAATTCTTTCAACAATCTTAAATGGTCCAACATATCGTGGTGCAAGTTGTCCTCTCTTTCCAAATCTCACCACTCCCTTCCAAGGTGACACCTTGAGTAGGACACGGTCTCCGATTTGAAATTCTAAGGGCTTGCGTCGCAAATCCACATAACTCTTTTGACGGCTTCTAGCTGTCATAAGATTATCGCGAATTTTCTTGATTTTGTCTGTTTTTTTCCAGAATGAGCCCAGGTCCAGTAAGCTGAGCTTCACCGATCTCATTCCAACATACAGGTGAACGACATTTTCGACCGTAGAGAGCTTCGAATGGTGCCATATTAATACTAGCATGATAACTGTTGTTGTAAGAGAACTCGATCAGTGGAAGATGAGAATCCCAATTACCACCAAAGTCTATCACGCATGCTCTAAGCATATCCTCCAAAGTTTGAATCGTTCTCTCAGACTGACCATCTGTTTGGGGATGATAAGCAGTGCTTAGATTCAGTTGGGTTCCCAAAGCAGATTGCATGGTCTTCCAGAAATGAGATGAAAACCGAGCATCACGATCGGAAATGATATCCAAAGGAACACCATGTCGTGATACAATCTCATCAACATAAATCTTTGCAAGTTTATCAGCAGATAGATCCTCGCGAATCGGAATAAAATGAGCTGACTTCGTTAATCGATCGATAACAACCCAAATAGCATCATGACCTTTAGACGTACGCGGTAACTTAGTGATGAGATCCATTGCAATGTTCTCCCACTTCCAAACCGGTATCTCTGGTTGTACAAGCAAACCAGAAGGTCGTTGATGTTCAGTCTTTACTTTGAGACAAGTTAGGCATTTCGATACATACAAGGCAACATCCTTCTTCATACCAGGCCACCAGAACTGAGTACGAAGATCCTTGTACATTTTATCAGCACCAGGATGGATAGAATATCGAGACTTGTGAGATTCGTCCATTACCAGGGTGCGAAGATCATCTTGTTTCGGAATCCATAAACGATCCTTGAAATATAGCAGCCCATCGTCCTTTGTTTCATGTTTAAGTTTGAGTTGAAGCGGTAGCTCATATTTCAATAAGCCTTTGATCACACAAGATCGTTGAGTTTGAAGGACACGAGATTGAATATCAGTTAGAGTTCGAACAGAATGAAGCTTGACTCGTTCCTTTCGACTAAGCGCATCGGCTATGACATTCGCCTTACCAGGATGGTAGCGGATCTCGCAATCATAATCGTTTAAGAGTTCAACCTAACGTCGTTGCCTCATGTTCAGCTCCTTCTGATTGAGAATATGCTGGAGACTTTTGTGGTCTGTGAAAACCACACACTTCATTCCATAGAGGTAGTGTCTCCAGATTTTAAGTGCGAAAACCACCGCTCCTAATTCAAGATCATGAGTTGTATAGTTCTTCTCGTGAATTTTCAGCTGTCTAGACGCATAAGCTATGACTTTACCTCGTTGCATAAGAACGCAACCAAGTCCTAGATTCGACGCGTCACAATAGATAACAAAATCATCATTTCCCTCAGGTAGGGATAAAACAGGAGCATCACAGAGCTTCCGTTTCAGCATTTGGAACGCTTCTTCTTGCTTAGGTCCCCACTCAAAAGGTTTATTTTTCTGAGTCAAAGCAGTGAGTGGAACCGCGATCTTTGAGAAATTAGAAATGAATCGACGATAATAACCAGCAAGACCAAGAAATGATCGAACCTCTGTAGGTGTCATCGGTGTATTCCAATCCTTAATTGCAACAATCTTGGATGGATCTACATGAATACCCTGCTTATTGACAATATGACCCAAGAACTGAACTTCTTTAAGCCAGAATTCACACTTGGAGAATTTAGCAAAAAGTTGTTCCTTCTTCAAAAGTTCCAATGTCAAACGAAGGTGTTGCTCGTGATCGGCTTGAGACTTCGAATAAATGAGAATATCATCGATGAACACAATGATGAACTTATCTAAATAAGGTTTACAAACCCTGTTCATTAAGTCCATGAAGATAGCTGGGGCATTCGTCAAACCAAAAGGCATGACAGTGAACTCGTAGTGCCCATATCTCGTACGAAATGCAGTTTTGGGAATATCTTCTTCGAGTACACGAAGTTGATGATACCCAGATCGCAGATCGATCTTGGAAAAGCATGAAGCACCTTGCAGCTGGTCGAAGAGATCATCAATTCTAGGTAGGGGATATCGATTCTTGATGGTAAGCTTATTAAGCTCACGATAATCGATACACATTCGAAAAGATCCATCTTTCTTTTTCACAAAGAAGACAGGAGCTCCCCAAGGCGAAAAGCTCGGACGGATGAATCCTTTATCAGACAACTCTTGAAGCTGTTTCGATAACTCTTGCATCTCTGACGGTGCAAGACGATAAGGTGCCTTCGCAATCGGGTTGGCATTGGGTACATGGTCAATATGAAACTCGACTTGACGAACTGGAGGCAAACCAGGCAGTTCATCGGGAAACACCTCTAGATAATCCCGAACAATCGGAATATCCTGAATACTCTTGCTCTTGCCTTTCTCCTCGGTGACATGTGCCAGGAAAGCAACATATCCTTTTCGCAAATAACTTTGGGCCTTTGTACACGACATAAGCTTCAAATCACAAGATGGCTTCTCTCCACGAACTTCCAGAACATCGCCAGACGGAAGAGGAATACGAACAATCTTATCGAAAGAAACCACCTCAGCATGATGTTTGGTTAACCAATCCATCCCCACGATAATATCGAAACTCCCAAGTTGCATAGGCGTGAGGTCAATGGGAAAAAGATGGTTATCAAGGTTTAACAGACAATCACGAATAACAGACTCGAGAACAAGAGGTTTACCAGTAGCAACTTTGACAGATAAGGGTTTCCTCAGTTTAGTTCTAGGTATCGCAAGCAAAGGTTTGAAAGATAATGAAACAAAACTCCTATCGGCACCAGAATAAAAAAGAATAGATGTGGTCGATTGTTAACAAGAAACGTACCATTAACCACCTCGTTGTCAGCCCTCGCTTCGTTAGCATTCAGATTCTACGCTCGCCCACGAGCGGGATTCACATTTGCATTGACATTAGCATTCGGGTTCGCATTAGCATTCGCGTTTGCATTCACCAGCCTCGGACAGTTGTTGCGGATGTAACAACTGTGCTTGTAATCACTATGAACAGTTCTGTTATCAATAAAACAATGTTATTTGATCACAATGTTTGTTTTGTTATGTTTTACATTTTTCATGTTTTGACTTTTATGTAATTTCAAACTCTATATCACTTTCTGGAGAGTTATACGCAAACTAGTGCGTAAACGTACTCAGTTTAATGCGAGAAATACTCTGGAACATCAACATATACTCAACATACCTTAAATAACCTTTAAATAACTTAGAAATAAGTTTTGAAGGCTTTGGTATGGCAAAAACAAGTTAATTCGCTTACAGGGACTAAATATGACAAACTGCGAAAGTATGTCAATTTGAACTGTAACGAACATTCCAGAACATGACCATAAGTTAAACACACCTTAAATATCCTTTACATAGCTTAGAAATAGGCTTTGAGGGGTTCGGTGTGCTAAAATAAACTTTTGGATCATTCAGGGACTAAAAGTGTCAAAAAGTGCACAAGTTTGCATTTTCGCGCATAACTTACGTTCTGAATACATCCGGACATCCAAAAAATTTATGTAAGCATGACTATATTATATTTTAGTGTTCGCCATAAGAAAAATCCATTCGTCGCGTCATTTGGATCGTTTTTCGCGCTTGTGCGCATTCCGTCGTAATTAAGCGAACATCGCGATCGTACGGCCAAACGAACCGACATCCTTGATATTTTTGAGCATATTTTGAGTTCCCTATACTTTAACTTCATTTTAGATACTTGAAATGAGGTTAACGGGGTTCAAACGCATCGAAAATCGCTTAAACAAGGTGCAGGGACCATTTCTGTAAAATCTGCCAAAACAGGGGCCTAGCGTGACGCGAGGGGCCTTAGCGTCACGCGAGCCCCCTTCTGGACCAGATTAAGTGTATTTGACAGCTGGTTGCAGCTGTTTTGCACTCCCTAACCCCTTGCCAAGTGTTGATTCCTTATGGTGGTGAGCATTTTGAGGCACCACAACTTCCCGACACTTGTACGGGTGGGATTAAGGCACGTTTTCCATGAAACGATCTTAACGGTGGACCGAATACTATAAATACCCACCCCCCTTTGGCTTAAAAACCCACAAATCTGATCATTTGGGCTCAAAGTTGGAACCTTCGTTTCATACCTGAGCTATTTTGATCTGGGTTAGCATTCGGGGACCCTTCGTAAGTATTCTTTCGTTCTTTTCCTTATTTTTTTACTGCTTTTCGAGTCAGAAAGTCAAACTTTGTTTGACTTTCAGCGTTGACCAGTAATGGTCAATGCGAAGTTCGTTTGAACTTCGCAACGTGATTGTAATCACGATGGTCATAGTCCCTTGGGACTATGCCTACTGATTACCACGTTGTCTAGGGTCGTAGGGTAGGCGATCTAATAAATCGCCTATACCTTCGAACCTGACCCAGTTTGGTCGATCATTAGGATCCGACCAAACACATTAGGTGACCATAGTAGGTAGGGAATAACCTTCCGAGGTTATACCCTATGGTCACATCGTTTAAGTAGTTGTATGATAGGTAGTTTATATGCCTTAGGTAAATTACCAGAATACCCTTTTCATGTATAATTGGTAATTAAGCATATGTAACCTAAACCTTTGTCACATAACTGGTTATGTAACATGTTTAGGCATATAATACTTGTCATAGGACTAGTTAGGCGGTCCGAACGCGTTTCACGCGCACGATGCGTTAAAGTAGCGTAAGCTTCCTAAACGGGTCGTAATGGGTCGTAAACAATTATGTTAAGTTTCATTTAGCATGTAGGCTTTGTTAAACCAAATGACACGAGTCTCTACACTCGTTTGGTTTACGAAACCTCATTCTATCCAATCATCCGATTAAGGTCCGGTTATTAACATAGTTACCTATATTAGGTGCCGTTTGATTCCGAGATCTCTAGCATTACTTGGTGATTATCTTTATACATCTGAGCAATCCCAAGTGAGTACATAGACCCCTCTTTTACTGTTTTCTAAACTGTTTTGGGGTGGAACACATGTGCCTACTTGTTACTTTCATGCTTTCCTGTTTTCACATCATATACATGCTATGTTCGTTAGTACATTATAGTACATGATTTCATATCATCTTATGCTAGGTGTGCCCATTGTGTGCATTACTTAGTACATTGTTTTACATTACATTTCATGCTAGGTGTGCCCATTGTGTGCATTACTTAGTACATCGTTTTACATGACTTTTCACGCTACGTATGTTCATTTGATTACATACTTAGTGCATCGTTTTCACATGCTTACATTTTGTTATGACATTTGGTTTGTCTACATGGGACAATACATTCATTAACATTAGCTACGCCGTTCGTTAGTAGGTAGTGGTACCATAGGAATTGACAACTCCCGTTCCGGACATCCCAGGGAAAGGGGACAGAAAGGAATGACCGAATTCGATGATATATAAGACAGATAGACCTTTAATTTGTTTAAAGGGTTTATCACCACAGTCACAAGGCTTGGATGTATGCATATTTACAATACCGCATAAATGTTCATATTAAATAGTTGCATGCATTTACACAAAACATAGCTTTGATTTAAACCAAGTGTTACTTCAATACTTTGTTTTTGTGCATATGGTTTAGTTGAGACATATCACTTGCCATACATGACATTTTGACATAGACATTTGACCTGGATATTTGACATAGACATTTGACATGGATATTTGACATAGACATTTGACATGGATATTTGACATAGACATTTGACATGATTTACATTTGACATATAACATGTTTGACAATTGGTTTAAACATAGACTTCTTACATTGGTTGGTTCGGTTTGATTAAGTGATTAAGTAACGATGCGTGTGTAATATGATACAAGCATGGTGGATACGCCGCTGGTACTTCCTATATATAAGTGTTTGTATGGTATTACATGTCGTAACGTTATTTGAATCATTTCAATATTGAGACATAGAACATTTTATACAAATAACATACTTTTTACAAGACATTGATTTACAAACAACTTATCTTATACAAACACATTTTTACATGGTTATTTATTTAACCTGACATTTACTTATACATATCATCTGATCTTATTGTTATTCAAATGATTTACAAGACAAAGCAAATTACAAGGTTCATGACTAAACATTTCTTAAATACAAGTCATGAATCCTATTTTCACAAACCTATGTATCTCACAGGCATTTTTATGCTGACGTACCTATTTTCACATGTGTTTTCAGGTGCTTTTCCATAGGATGTTGATCATGATACTAGGGCGGACCTGTGCCTTAGAGACTTTCAAATAAGATAGACTATGTTTAATTATGTTCTGAACTCTTTAATTTCCTGTTTGAAACAATGTAACACCCTTGTTTAATAAATAAAATACAACTTTGTATGCCATGGTTATGAAACAATTAATTCTGTTACAACACTCCACGACATTTCCGCCACGTTTTGTATGTTCCACGTGGTCGGGGTGTGACAGAAGAGTTGGTATCAGAGCCAATGGTTATAGGGAATTAGGTTATTAGTAATGCTTTGACCTAGACTATAACTTTTCTAGGACCCTAACACAAGTTATCTTGTGTTTAGATCTTAAAACATGTACATCACCTATCCTTAGGTGATTATCAAAACAAGAACCAAAATTTTTCTGAAACGATTTTTTTGAAAAAACAATCACCTATTTTTGAAGGATTTATTACAAGGTTTTGAACCCTCAATTGTAAGGTTTTGAACCCTCTGTTATATGGTTTTGAACCCTTTTCAGTTTGGTTTTTGGCCTTGTGCCTTCAAATTTTCAAAATCTCGTCAAACGTTTTGGGTTTTAAATAATGAGAACACGTGCAAACTGGAAGGGTGAATGCCTGTATTCTGAGTTTTCTGTCTAGGCAAGCACTTCGTATACATCTCAACCAGACGCGAGACCAGTTGTGCTTACCTGGGAATTCTTGGGATGAGTGTTCACTTATAGGCGAGCATGTCTTCATTATACATTATTTTCGATCCATTTACTTTGATTAGTCACTGTGTGTCGTTTGTTTGCTTTGTGATACGGACGAATGACCACCATCTATGTTGTTTGCAATTCTTGTTTTTATCATCTCATTCTTTTCATCCAATCATCTCACTCGTTTCTTTTCATGTTTTCCTCTTTTAGAATGCCTCCTCGACGCGAGAACCAGATAGCAACTGCCGAGCTGGCAGAAATTATTGCGCAGCAGATGGCTGCCCAATTCCCAAATCTCTTTGCTCAATGGAACCAAGCCAACAACAACAACAATGTTCCATGCAAATACAAGGATTTTAATCAGGCTAAACCACTCAAGTTTAGTGGTTCTGAAGGGGCGACTGGGCTTCTTCAGTGGTTCGAGAGCAGTGAGAATACTTTTCGCCATGTGCAGTGTCCGGATAATCGCAAAGTTGAGTTTGCTTCGAGCGTATTTCAGAAGAGGGCTTTGACATGGTGGAACGGGGTTATGAGAGATAGGGGTGCTGAAGTTGCTCTTGCACAGACCTGGGCTGAACTTAGAGCCCTTATGATGAGGGAATTCTGTCCTCGTCATGAGCAACGAGCGTTGGAGAAGGAGTTTGATGAGCTGAAGCAAGATAGTGGTGAGCATAGGGCTTATACTGATCAGTTTGAAGAGTTGAGTCTGCTTTGCCCAACAATGGTCACCCCACTCGACAAGGCTATCGAGAGATACATCGATGGCCTACCTGACTCGGTACAAGACATTCTTACTGGTAGTAACCCTGCCACACTTCGTCAGGCAATCGAGTTATCAGCGACACTGACCGAGTCACAGATCCGGAAGAACAAGTTACACAGGAAGGGTGACAAGGGCAAGAAACAGTCGGCTGACAATGGTGATAGCAAGAAAGGTCAAAACGAGAATGGAAAGAACTCTGGTTCTTCGAAGAGGGCAAAGAAGCGTAAGGCTTCCCAAAACTATGCTGTCACTGCCCAAGCTAACCAGGCAGCTCCCAACCAACCCGCACAGCCTCCAGCGAAGAAACCCTATTCAGGGAATGCACCTTTGTGCAATAGATGCAACAGTCACCACCAGCCGCAACTTCCATGCCGTTTCTGTACTAACTGTGGGAAATCAGGCCATCTTGCCAATGTTTGTCGGTCTGCTCAGAATCCCGCGGTTCAGAACCCGGCTCAACAGGTTGCACAGCCTCCTGCTCCGCAACAGGGCCAAGCTGCACGACCACAATACCCACCGGGTGCTTGTTATAATTGTGGGGACCTAACCCACTACAGAAACCGGTGCCCAAGACTAGTCAACCAGAACCAGAACCAGAACCAGAACCAGAATCAGAATCAGGCTCCGGCTCGAGGCCGAGTTTTTAACATGAATGCCCAAGAGGCACAGGCTGACGATAATGTGGTGAACGGTACGTTCTTTATTAATAATCAGCCTGCATCTGTTCTTTTCGATTCCGGTGCCGATAAGAGTTTCGTGTCTTTGTCTTTTGAGCAAATGCTTCGCGTGTCTAGAACGAAACTAGGCAAATCTTTGACAGTAGAAGTTGCTAGTGGTGAACCAATTATTCTTGATTCTGTTCTTCGCAACTGCCAGTTGAATCTTAACGACCATCTTTTTCCTATTGACCTCACGCCTATGCAACTAGGAAGCTTCGACGTTATTGTGGGAATGGATTGGTTATCCAAGCATCACGCAGAGATAGTTTGTTCTGAGAAGATTGTTCGTGTGCCACTTTCGACAGGCGAGATCCTGCAGGTTCAAGGTGAGAAGCCTATCGGTGGTCTCAAACTCATGTCTTGTTTTAAAGCTCGGAAATATCTGCGGAAGAACTATGTGGCTTTCTTAGCACATGTTATAGAAGATAAAGGCAAGGGTAAGTCTATTTCAGATATTCCTGTCGTTCGGGATTATTCTGAAGTGTTCCCTGAAGATTTACCTGGTCTACCTCCAGCACGCCAAGTCGAGTTCCGCATTGATCTCGTACCTGGTGCAAACCCCATTGCCAGAGCTCCATATCATCTTGCACCATCTGAGATGCAAGAGTTGTCTAAACAGCTTCAGGAGCTCTCTGACAAAGGTTTTATACGTCCTAGTTTTTCACCTTGGGGTGCTCCAGTTCTTTTTGTCAAGAAGAAGGATGGATCCTTTAGGATGTGTATCGATTATCGTGAGCTTAACAAGCTTACCATCAAGAATCGATATCCCCTACCTCGCATAGACGACCTCTTTGATCAGCTACAGGGTGCTTCTTATTTTTTGAAGATTGATCTACGTTCCGGATATCATTAACTTCGTGTGCAAGAAGAAGATATTCCGAAGACAGCGTTCCGTACTCGTTATGGACATTACGAGTTCACAGTCATGCCATTCGGTTTGACTAATGCTCCTGCTGTTTTCATGGACTTAATGAATAGGGTCTGCAAACCTTATTTGGATCAGTTCGTCATTGTTTTTATCGATGACATCTTGATTTACTCTAAGACGCGAGCTGATCACGAGCAGCATCTTCGTCTTACTCTGGAACTCCTGAAGAAAGAGCAACTTTTCACCAAATTCTCCAAATGCGAATTTTGGCTTAAAGAAGTTCAATTTTTGGGACACATTATCAACGAACGAGGTGTTCATGTAGATCCCTCCAAGATCAGTGCGATTAAGGATTGGGATACGCCTACTACTCCTACTGAAGTTCGTTCTTTTCTTGGTCTAGCGGGTTATTATCGCCGCTTCATAGAAAACTTCTCTAAGATTGCAGTTCCTCTAACTGCTCTAACTCAGAAGAAAATGCCCTTTTATTGGGGATTCAAACAAGAGGAAGCTTTTCAACACCTGAAGCAGAAGCTTTGCGATGCGCCTGTTCTATCATTGCCTGAGGGTGATGATGATTTTGTCGTGTATTGTGATGCATCTAAATTGGGTCTTGGCTGTGTTCTTATGCAAAGAAACAAAGTCATAGCCTATGCATCGAGGCAGTTGAAGATACATGAGAAGAACTACACCACTCATGATCTTGAGTTGGGTGCAGTTGTCTTTGCTCTCAAGATCTGGAGACACTATTTGTACGGTACAAAATGTGTGGTTTTCACTGACCACAAAAGTCTTCAGCATATCTTCAACCAGAAAGAACTCAACATGAGACAACGACGTTGGGTTGAACTTTTAAACGACTATGACTGCGAAATTCGCTACCATCCTGGTAAGGCGAATGTCGTAGCTGATGCATTGAGTCGTAAGGAACGTACTAAGCTTCATTGTGTACGTGTTCAATCTGTTATTAAAGCTCGATCCGATATTCAAGCACGCATTTCTCAGGCTCAACAATCTTGTGTTTCACAAGGTTTGATGGATAAGGAATTTCCTTATCACATAACACCTGCACTGGAACTGAAGGACAATGGATCATATTACTTCATGGACCGTTTGTGGGTCCCAAGCCAGGATGATCTTCGTACCTTGCTTATGGATGAAGCCCATAAGTCTCGTTATTCTATTCATCCGGGCTCAGATAAAATGTATAAGGATCTTCGTACTCACTATTGGTGGCCTGGTATGAAGAAAGACATTGCCTTATACGTATCCAAATGCCTTACTTGTCTTAAGGTTAAGGCTGAACATCAGCGTCCTTCGGGTTTATTGGAGCAACCAGAGATCCCAGTTTGGAAATGGGAAAACATTACTATGGATCTTGTTACCAAACTCCCGCGCACAAAGAAAGGTCATGATGCCATCTGGGTAGTCGTTGATCGTCTTACAAAGTCAGCACATTTCTTGCCTATCCGTGAGGGTTTTCCTGCTGACAGACTTGCTCAAATCTATGTGGATGAAATTGTAGCTCGACATGGTGTTCCTTTGAACATCATTTCTGACAGAGATGCTCGTTTCACTTCTCATTTTTGGAGAACCATGCAATCTGCTATGGGGACCCAACTTAATCTGAGCACAGCTTATCATCCGCAAACGGATGGTCAATCTGAGAGAACAATCCAGACTCTGGAGGATATGCTAAGAGCTTGTGTGATCGATTTTGGTGGTAGCTGGGATTCGCATCTTAAATTGATTGAATTCTCCTACAACAACAGTTATCACACTAGCATCAAAATGGCTCCTTTCGAAGCTCTCTATGGTCGAAAATGTCGTTCACCTGTCTGCTGGAATGAGATTGGCGAGGCTCAACTTACTGGACCTGCCCTCATTTTAGAGACAACTGACAAGGTCAAGAAAGTTCGTGATAACCTTCAGGCAGCTAGAAACCGTTAGAAGATTTACGCGGACCCAAAACGCAAAGCCTTGGAATTTCAAGTCGGTGATCGAGTATTACTTAAGGTCTCACCTTGGAAAGGTGTGATCAGATTTGGAAAGAAAGGAAAACTTGCACCTAGATACGTTGGACCATTCAAGATCGTCGAAAGAATCGGAAAGGTAGCCTACAGACTAGAGTTACCTCCTGAACTTGGAAATGTTCATCCAACTTTTCACATATCAAATCTCAAGAAGTGTACAGCTGATGAGAATTTCTCCATACCGCTTGACGAAATTCGTGTTGGTACAACACTGAAATTTGTTGAGAAACCAGTGGAAATCATGGAACGTGAAGTCAAGTGGCTTAAACGCAAGCGCATTCCTTTGGTCAAAGTTCGCTGGGAAGCTAAACGTGGACCCGAGTTTACTTGGGAACGCGAAGATCAAATGAAGGCGAAATATCCAAATCTTTTTCCACGAGTTTCCTCTAAATAAATTTCGGGACGAAATTTCCACAAGTAGGGGAGACTGTAACAACTGTGCTTGTAATCACTATGAACAGTTCTGTTATCAATAAAACAATGTTATTTGATCACAATGTTTGTTTTGTTATGTTTTACATTTTTCATGTTTTGACTTTTATGTAATTTCAAACTCTATATCACTTTCTGGAGAGTTATACGCAAACTAGTGCGTAAACGTACTCAGTTTAATGCGAGAAATACTCTGGAACATCAACATATACTCAACATACCTTAAATAACCTTTAAATAACTTAGAAATAAGTTTTGAAGGCTTTGGTATGGCAAAAACAAGTTAATTCGCTTACAGGGACTAAATATGACAAACTGCGAAAGTATGTCAATTTGAACTGTAACGAACATTCCGGAACATGACCATAAGTTAAACACACCTTAAATATCCTTTACATAGCTTAGAAATAGGCTTTGAGGGGTTCGGTGTGCTAAAATAAACTTTTGGATCATTCAGGGACTAAAAGTGTCAAAAAGTGCACAAGTTTGCATTTTCGCGCATAACTTACGTTCTGAATACATCCGGACATCCAAAAAATTTATGTAAGCATGACTATATTATATTTTAGTGTTCGCCATAAGAAAAATCCATTCGTCGCGTCATTTGGATCGTTTTTCGCGCTTGTGCGCATTCCGTCGTAATTAAGCGAACATCGCGATCGTACGGCCAAACGAACCGACATCCTTGATATTTTTGAGCATATTTTGAGTTCCCTATACTTTAACTTCATTTTAGATACTTTAAATGAGGTTAACGGGGTTCAAACGCATCGAAAATCGCTTAAACAAGGTGCAGGGACCATTTCTGTAAAATCTGCCAAAACAGGGGCCTAGCGTGACGCGAGGGGCCTTAGCGTCACGCGAGCCCCCTTCTGGACCAGATTAAGTGTATTTGACAGCTGGTTGCAGCTGTTTTGCACTCCCTAACCCCTTGCCAAGTGTTGATTCCTTATGGTGGTGAGCATTTTGAGGCACCACAACTTCCCGACACTTGTACGGGTGGGATTAAGGCACGTTTTCCATGAAACGATCTTAACGGTGGACCGAATACTATAAATACCCACCCCCCTTTGGCTTAAAAACCCACAAATCTGATCATTTGGGCTCAAAGTTGGAACCTTCGTTTCATACCTGAGCTATTTTGATCTGGGTTAGCATTCGGGGACCCTTCGTAAGTATTCTTTCGTTCTTTTCCTTATTTTTTTACTGCTTTTCGAGTCAGAAAGTCAAACTTTGTTTGACTTTCAGCGTTGACCAGTAATGGTCAATGCGAAGTTCGTTTGAACTTCGCAACGTGATTGTAATCACGATGGTCATAGTCCCTTGGGACTATGCCTACTGATTACCACGTTGTCTAGGGTCGTAGGGTAGGCGATCTAATAAATCGCCTATACCTTCGAACCCGACCCAGTTTGGTCGATCATTAGGATCCGACCAAACACATTAGGTGACCATAGTAGGTAGGGAATAACCTTCCGAGGTTATACCCTATGGTCACATCGTTTAAGTAGTTGTATGATAGGTAGTTTATATGCCTTAGGTAAATTACCAGAATACCCTTTTCATGTATAATTGGTAATTAAGCATATGTAACCTAAACCTTTGTCACATAACTGGTTATGTAACATGTTTAGGCATATAATACTTGTCATAGGACTAGTTAGGCGGTCCGAACGCGTTTCACGCGCACGATGCGTTAAAGTAGCGTAAGCTTCCTAAACGGGTCGTAATGGGTCGTAAACAATTATGTTAAGTTTCATTTAGCATGTAGGCTTTGTTAAACCAAATGACACGAGTCTCTACACTCGTTTGGTTTACGAAACCTCATTCTATCCAATCATCCGATTAAGGTCCGGTTATTAACATAGTTACCTATATTAGGTGCCGTTTGATTCCGAGATCTCTAGCATTACTTGGTGATTATCTTTATACATCTGAGCAATCCCAAGTGAGTACATAGACCCCTCTTTTACTGTTTTCTAAACTGTTTTGGGGTGGAACACATGTGCCTACTTGTTACTTTCATGCTTTCCTGTTTTCACATCATATACATGCTATGTTCGTTAGTACATTATAGTACATGATTTCATATCATCTTATGCTAGGTGTGCCCATTGTGTGCATTACTTAGTACATTGTTTTACATTACATTTCATGCTAGGTGTGCCCATTGTGTGCATTACTTAGTACATCGTTTTACATGACTTTTCACGCTACGTATGTTCATTTGATTACATACTTAGTGCATCGTTTTCACATGCTTACATTTTGTTATGACATTTGGTTTGTCTACATGGGACAATACATTCATTAACATTAGCTACGCCGTTCGTTAGTAGGTAGTGGTACCATAGGAATTGACAACTCCCGTTCCGGACATCCCAGGGAAAGGGGACAGAAAGGAATGACCGAATTCGATGATATATAAGACAGATAGACCTTTAATTTGTTTAAAGGGTTTATCACCACAGTCACAAGGCTTGGATGTATGCATATTTACAATACCGCATAAATGTTCATATTAAATAGTTGCATGCATTTACACAAAACATAGCTTTGATTTAAACCAAGTGTTACTTCAATACTTTGTTTTTGTGCATATGGTTTAGTTGAGACATATCACTTGCCATACATGACATTTTGACATAGACATTTGACCTGGATATTTGACATAGACATTTGACATGGATATTTGACATAGACATTTGACATGGATATTTGACATAGACATTTGACATGATTTACATTTGACATATAACATGTTTGACAATTGGTTTAAACATAGACTTCTTACATTGGTTGGTTCGGTTTGATTAAGTGATTAAGTAACGATGCGTGTGTAATATGATACAAGCATGGTGGATACGCCGCTGGTACTTCCTATATATAAGTGTTTGTATGGTATTACATGTCGTAACGTTATTTGAATCATTTCAATATTGAGACATAGAACATTTTATACAAATAACATACTTTTTACAAGACATTGATTTACAAACAACTTATCTTATACAAACACATTTTTACATGGTTATTTATTTAACCTGACATTTACTTATACATATCATCTGATCTTATTGTTATTCAAATGATTTACAAGACAAAGCAAATTACAAGGTTCATGACTAAACATTTCTTAAATACAAGTCATGAATCCTATTTTCACAAACCTATGTATCTCACAGGCATTTTTATGCTGACGTACCTATTTTCACATGTGTTTTCAGGTGCTTTTCCATAGGATGTTGATCATGATACTAGGGCGGACCTGTGCCTTAGAGACTTTCAAATAAGATAGACTATGTTTAATTATGTTCTGAACTCTTTAATTTCCTGTTTGAAACAATGTAACACCCTTGTTTAATAAATAAAATACAACTTTGTATGCCATGGTTATGAAACAATTAATTCTGTTACAACACTCCCCGACATTTCCGCCACGTTTTGTATGTTCCACGTGGTCGGGGTGTGACAGCGGAAGTGTCCAAACTCTCCACAATTGAAACATGAACCCGGTGGGAATCTAGCAGCATTCCCCTGAACTGGAGCTTGATTTTGAACAATCTGATTCTGACCCAAACGACAGTTGTTGGCCAGATGCCCAAACTTACCACACGTTGTGCATTGCCTACAAGCTTGTTGTGCAACATGATGACCGTTGCAGCGAGCACAATGAGGTGCGGTACCAGCATACGCTTTCTTCGCAGGTGGTTGAGCTGGTGGGTTCTGAGGGTTCTGAGCATTTTGTGCAGTTACTGCAAAATTTTGAGCACCCTTTCGCTTTCTCGACTTCTTCGACGACTCACCTTTCTTACCCTTACCCTTTTCCATGACAGATTCGGTCGACTTCTTCTTATCACCCTTACAGGTAAGTTTACCCTTCCTGACTTGTGACTCAGTCAGGGTAGCAGATAACTCGATCGCTTGACGAACCGTAGTAGGATTAACGCCAGTCACAATATCTTGTATGGAATCGGGTAAACCATCGATATACCTCTCTATCGCTTTCTCCAACGGGGTAACTGTTATGGGTGAAATTCTGAGCTCATATCCTGGAAAATATCTTGATCTATATCTTGTTTATGTAGTATCTGTTTACATCTGGGATGCTGGTTCAGGATATTGGTAACATCCTGAATGGTATCCTCGGGATTACTAATGGATTATGTCACACCCCCAAAATCCACACGCAGAGTACTACCGCTTGGAGGCGTGACATGACCAGGATCAAGCCACCAATCATATTGAACATAAGTATATAGTAAAAGTCATTCATCAATACGATAGGTGTTTCCAAAACCAAAAATAAACAAGTGTGTAGCGGAAGCAATAATGTAAAACCCAACATAAGTTTAAGTACAAAATGTCATAATGTTTAACAACACATTCACGATCCATGTCCACAACGACTGTGCCTCCCGTGCAAGCTCCAAAAGTACCTAAGGTCCTGCAAGGCATGTAACAGAGAGTCAACAACTAGTTGAGCGAGTTCACAGTTGGTTATTTAGTTCTAATGTTCGTATCGTAAATCGTATGTTCTTTTAGTAATCATGTATCGTATGTAATAGCATCACGGCCCTCTAGGCATGTTTGCGAAGTTTAGTGGGGGTTTCCCATGTTTTCTAGACTAGGTATATTTGTATCGCGGCCCTCCAGGCATGTTTGCGAAGTTTAAAGTATAGTTCGCGGCCATTCCAGGCATGTTTGCGAAGATTGTTCTAGTATCGCGGCCGATCCCGGCATGTGTGCGAAGAGAAGTATATGTATCACTAGTCTAGTAGTATCTACCATTGACCTTCCTCTCCCGAGGCCTATGGTATGTAAATCCGATAACTCTTAAGCATCAAAAATCAATCAACCCATTCCCAACCCCGGGAATCCCATGCCTTGGTAGAAGTGTGAACTCACCTTGTTTGCTCGGTATGCTAAGTTAAGTGCTCACAATTAATCAGTCAAGTCCTATAGTGCACGTATGTTCAGTCAGTTTACGTTCGTAATATTTCACATGTAACTATCATCACAGTAATATCACAAAGCGTGTTTGGCAGTTAATCGCACATCACATAACAGTTAATCACAGTTTATTATAGCATATTATCCAATAACATACTTAATACAGTTACTGACTTGGCATAGTTAATGAGCCATAACATAGTTGAATAAGAACTAACAGAGTTAACATATGTAACTGGATTAACAACTTAATGTAGTTAAGAACAAACAGAGTTACATACAGACAAGTTTAATAACTTACTGTGTAAATTAAATAAATAGAGTTAACAACTTAACAAGGTTAACAAACCATAAAAGTTAACAACTTACTAGCTTAACAGAGTTAAGTAAACTAACTGAGTTATACAAGTGGTTAGTTTATTTGAATAACATATTCAATGACATTAATAATAACAGTTAACAAGTTGCCAAAAACACATAATTGCCGAAAACACCCTATGCCGAAAACCCCTTTATAGCCGAAAACCAACTTGGGCCGAAAACACTTATATGGGCCGAAAACACCCTTTGGGCCGGAACTGTTTGGGCCGAAATCACTTTATGTGATTTCGTCCAGTTTATTATTGTGGGGGGTGTTTTCGTGAGCATGTGTGTGACGAAATCACTAAGGTGCCGAAATCCCTTAGTGATTTCGTTGGTTTCCTCATCATCTTCAACACTTACAGTAACAAAAACCCAGCAACAAATAATCGATTAACAGTTACATGATCTGTTATAATGAAATCATTCCATCAAATTATGATATGTAACAATTACACTACCAAATCATTGTGAAATCTAGAACATAATTCCATCAGTTTATCATTCATAACATATACCCACTGTTGATCCAAACATCCAATATTCAGACAGTTCATAGATAATAATTATCTAACAATCACACAATGATCAATCACATAATCACATATATAAATGTATACATACATCATGATTAAACATCCAAAAATCATACAATATGCAACTAAAACAACTGAATCATGAAATTACTAACCAAGGATTTAAACAGAGGTTTGGCTTCCTGTTGTTGGGTTTCAGAGATAGAGAGAGAAACAAAGTGATAAGATATGGTTTGGTAAGTGAGAAACTTCTCCGAGAAGATTTGTTTATAAAATGATTATATAAAATATCTCAAAATACTGGGCCATGGGCCAAGCCCATCTCTGTTTTCGTCAGCCACATGGACGAAAACACTATAAGATGTTTTCACCACTAGGGTGATTTCACCAGGGAGGTGGTGTTTTCATATTAGCAAGGGTGTTAGGCCAAACTTCCATAATAAATTATACAATCCGAATTAGCACAAATTACACTATCATCATATAATATAATATGCACCCCAGATATCAAATATCAATCGCAGTACTATTTAACGTTTTACAAATGTAAGCGTTGTGAAACAAACAAGTTGAGTAACAAACAACATAAAAAAAATTAACGTGCACTAAATGCGAAGATGGAAATCTTGGAAACTCGAGTTGTCACATTATCCCCAACTTGAAAGAAATTTCGTCCCGAAATTTAGCATGCGGTTACTGAGGAAGCTGGGTAAGTTATCGTTTACTGGTTCTCCTGGGGTGTCACATTATCCCCCCGTTGATTTGGAATTTCTTCCCGAAATTCTGTGGTAGCTTCAGCCTCAGTAATAGTTGCATTGTTTTCGAACAACTGGGGATATTTGAGTTCCATTTGGTCTTCGCGTTCCCAGGTAAACTCTGGGCCACGACGGGAGTTCCAACGAACTCGAACAAGAGGTATTCTGGTGTTCTTGAGGACCTTAACATCCCGGTCCGTAATTTCAACTGGTTCTTCGACGAAATGCAACCGTTCGTCGATAGTGAGCTCCTTCAAAGGAACTATGAAGGTCTCATCTGACAGACACTTCTTCAGATTCGACACGTGAAAGACGTTGTGAACTGCACTGAGTTCAGCTGGTAAGTTCAGTCTGTAGGCCACTTTGCCTATCTTCTCTATGACTTCAAATGGTCCAACGTATCGTGGATTGAGCTTGCCTCGTTTGCCAAAACGAACAACACCCTTCCAGGGTGAAACTTTGAGTAGTGCTCGATCCCCAACCTGGAGCTCGAGCAGTTTCCTGTCTTTATCGGCGTATGCTTTCTGACGGTCACGAGCTGCCGCCATGCGTTGTCGTATTTGAGCAATCTTTTCAGTAGTATCAACTACCATTTCTGGACCTGTGATCTGACTGTCACCCACCTCTGCCCAACAAAGAGGTGATCGGCATTTACGCCCGTATAATGCCTCAAATGGAGCAGCTTTAATGCTGGTGTGGTAACTGTTGTTGTACGAAAATTCCACAAGTGGCAGATGTTTTTCCCAGCCCTTGCCAAAGTCAATTACGCACGCCCGAAGCATGTCTTCTAGAGTTTGAATAGTGCGCTCAGACTGCCCATCTGTCTGAGGATGATAAGCTGTGCTCATGTCTAAACGAGAGCCAAAAGATTTGTGCATTGCTTGCCACAGTTCTGAAGTAAAGCGTGCGTCACGATCAGAGATAATAGAGGTGGGCACCCCGTGCCTCGAGACAACTTCTTTAAGGTATATGTCTGCTAGAGTGGAGAACTTATCCGTTTCCTTGATAGCCAAGAAGTGAGCAGACTTTGTGAGTCGATCCACGATCACCCAAATAGTATCATTCCCACGTTGAGATCTAGGTAGGCCAGTAACAAAATCCATGGAAATTTGCTCCCATTTCCATTGTGGTATCTCAGGTTGCTGGAGTGGGCCTGATGGTTTCTGATATTCCGCTTTGACTCTCGCACAAGTCAAACACTTGCTAACGTAAGTTGCTATGTGGGCCTTCATGCTAGGCCACCAATATGTAGTTCTGAGGTCGTGGTACATCTTATCCGAACCAGGATGAACTGAGTAGCGAGACTTATGAGCTTCATCCATTACAAGCTCGCGTAGGTTGCCATAGCGTGGGACCCAGATGCGTCCTGTTACATAGTAGGCGCCGTCTGCCTTTTGTTCTAACCGTTGCCTTGAGCCGCGTAGAGCTTCAGCCCTGACGTTTTCTGGTTTCAATGCTTCTACCTGAGCATCTCGTATCTGTGAAGGAAGACTGGACTGAATAGTGAGTTGCAACGCTCGTACACGCCTAGGTGTAGTATCCTTTCGACTGAGGGCGTCGGCCACCACATTGGCTTTGCCCGGATGGTACTTTATAGCACATTCGTAATCGTTCAGTAACTCGACCCATCGACGTTGTCGCATGTTCAATTCTTTCTGCTTGAAGATATGCTCAAGACTCCTGTGATCGGTGTAGATGGTGCACTTGGTGCCATACAGATAATGTCTCCATAACTTGAGCGCAAAGACAACGGCTCCCAGCTCTAAATCGTGCGTAGTGTAATTCCGTTCGTGAATCTTAAGTTGGCGTGAAGCATAAGCAATAACTTTATCCCGTTGCATCAACACACATCCAAGACCTTGGATGGATGCGTCGCAGTAGACTACAAAATCATCCGTGCCTTCAGGCAATGAGAGGATAGGTGCGCTACAAAGTCTATCCTTTAGGTGCTGAAATGTTGTTTCCTGTGTATCACTCCAACGGTAAGCAACACCCTTCTGTGTCAGTAATGTAAGCGGCTGTGCAATCTTTGAGAAGTCTTTGATAAACCGTCTGTAATAACCCGCCAAACCCAAGAATTGGCGTATTTCGGTTGGTGTGCGAGGTGCAGGCCAGTTCTTGATCGAATCTACCTTGGATGGATCGACATGAATCCCATCCTTGGTCACCACGTGGCCTAGAAAGTGGACTTCACGAAGCCAGAAGTCGCATTTGAAAACTTGGCGTACAGTTGTTCCATTCGTAAGAGTTCCAAAATAAGTCGTAAGTGCTGCTCGTGTTCCTCCCGACTCTTCGAGTAAATCAGGATGTCATCAATGAAAACAATAACAAACTTGTCAAGATAAGGTTTGCACACCCTGTTCATAAGATCCATGAAAACCGCAGGCGCGTTCGTTAGCCCGAATGGCATGACCAAAAACTCGTAATGGCCGTAGCGAGTTCTGAATGCTGTTTTGGAGACGTCCTCATCCCGGACTCTCAATTGATGGTAACCTGACCTCAGGTCAATCTTCGAGTAAAAGCTCGACCCTTGCAACTGGTCGAATAAGTCGTCGATGCGTGGAAGTGGATAGCGATTCTTCACCGTCACCTTGTTCAGTTCGCGGTAATCTATGCACATACGAAAGGTACCGTCTTTCTTCTTCACAAATAATACTGGAGCTCCCCAGGGCGAGGAGCTAGGACGTATGAAACCCTTTTCCAAGAGTTCTTGCAATTGCTTAGACAGTTCTTCCAGTTCAGTTGGAGCTAAGCGATAAGGCGCTCGAGCTATAGGTGCTGCTCCTGGAGCTAGCTCGATCTGAAATTCGACCTGGCGATGGGGCGGTAGTCCAGGTAACTCTTCAGGAAACACTTGAGGAAAGTCGCGTACTACAGGAATATCCCCAATCTTTTTCTCTGTCGTGGATGTATCAGTAACAAGTGCTAAAATAGCTATGTGGCCCTTTCGTAGACACTTCTGAGCCTTCAAGAAGGAGATGATGCCACTCACGACACCACTCTTGTCGCCTTGAACTTCGAGAGGTTCTTTTCTAGTACGGGGAATACGAATGATCTTCTCTTTGCATAGGATCTCTGCTTGTTGTTGGGATAACCAATCCATACCAATGACAATGTCGAAACTACTCAGAGTTATAGGAATGAGATCGATAGAGAAAGTCTGACCAGCGAGGATAAGATTACAACCCTGAACTATGTGAGTGGCCTCTAGACTTTTACCGTTAGCTAACTCTACGACATGTTTGGTGTTCAAAAGTGTTGGTGCGCGTTTAAGCATTTGACTAACTTTCAGAGACATATAACTGGTATCCGCACCCGAATCAAATAATACGGTAACATAAAAGTCGTCGAGAAGAAACTTACCCGTAACCACATTAGGATCGTTCCTCGCATCACCCCGACCAATCACAAATGCACGACCCCTAGCACCACTGTCGTTGTTGTTTCCCCCATTGTTGTTCCCAGTGCCCTGATTATTGTTGTTGTTATTCTGATTCTGGTTTAACTGGGGGCAGTTCCGCTTGAAGTGGCCTTCAGCCCCACACTGAAAGCATGCCTTATTTCCTTGCTGTTGTTGCTGTGGCTGGTTTCGTGGAACGGGTGGCTGTTGTTGCTGGTTCTAATTCGCAGGCCTTGAGCTCCTGCAATCTTTAGCTTCATGACCTACCCTTAGACATCTCTGACAGCGGCCTTTACGACACTGACCACTGTGGTGTTTGTTGCACCTGTTACACAGTGGATGAGTTCCCCGATATCCACTCTGCCCCTGACCACCAGACGATTGCTGACTCGGGCTCTGGAAATCACTAGTCTTGCGCTGCTGCTGTGCTTGAGACTGTACAGTAGCTGAACCCCTGCTGGAATCCCCTTCCCATTTCCGCTTGTTGTCACTGGGATTAGCAGGAGTAGCTGGAGTGGTAGCGGTAGTAGTAGCGTTGATACGTTTAGGCAGCCTGTTCTGTTCCACTGCCTGATCGGTGAGGCGATGAGCTAGCTTGACGATCTGTTGAATGGTGCCAAGATTCGCTGAAGTTACGTGACTTTGAATTTCCGGCACAAGACCATTGAGATACAGTTCGATACGCTTAATGGGAGGGTCCACCATAGTAGGACACAGAATAGCCAACTCATTCGATCTTCGGGTGTACGCTTCAATTTCTGACCCCGTCATTTTCAAGTGGTAAAACTCTACCTCTAGCTTATGAATGTCATCACGGCTACAGTATTCCTCTTTGATCAATTCCTTGAAACCGTTCCAAGGTGTGGCGTTAGCAACAGCCAACCCTAACATCTGAACTTGCGCATTCCACCAAGTCAGCGCAATGCCTTCTAGAGTACCAGTGGCGTACTTCACCCTACGAGCCTCAAGGCATTCACACATTTCAAATACGGACTCGAGCTTTTCAAACCAATGGAGGAGTCCAACCGCTCCTTCTGTGCCACTAAAAGTAGTAGGACGACAGTCCATGAAAGTTTTGAAGGTACAAACAGGTGGTTGACCTCCTGCTTGTGCGGCTGCAACTGCCGCAGCAACTTGTTCGTTAATGAGAGCCGTCAACTGGGCTTGTGTCATGTTGATACGTCCAGACATGATCTTCATAGCAAAGATAACATAAGTGAGAGAGGTTCGCGAGTAGTGCGATAACAGAAGAGAGTAAGCACACAAGTGTTCTCATGCAATAGTGTTAAGTTAACCTAAGCATACCCTGAGCAAAGTTCTATGCAATTCTAGCAAGTAGGCAATAAGACATGTACCATATTACCTAGGATGTTGAGTCTTGCACGTGGAGCGAGGCGTCGTTGTGGATCGTTGAGCACTATTCTGGTTATAGTCTGGTTTTAATAAAAACGTTTTCCCCTTATTAAAACCGAGTTCTCTATAACCAATGGCTCTGATACCAATCTGTCACACCCCCAAAATCCACACGCGGAGTACTACCGCTTGGAGGCGTGACATGACCAGGATCAAGCCACCAATCATATTGAACATAAGTATATAGTAAAAGTCATTCATCAATACGATAGGTGTTTCCAAAACCAAAAATAAACAAGTGTGTAGCGGAAGCAATAATGTAAAACCCAACATAAGTTTAAGTACAAAATGTCATAATGTTTAACAACACATTCACGATCCATGTCCACAACGACTGTGCCTCCCGTGCAAGCTCCAAAAGTACCTAAGGTCCTGCAAGGCATGTAACAGAGAGTCAACAACTAGTTGAGCGAGTTCACAGTTGGTTATTTAGTTCTAATGTTCGTATCGTAAATCGTATGTTCTTTTAGTAATCATGTATCGTATGTAATAGCATCGCGGCCCTCTAGGCATGTTTGCGAAGTTTAGTGGGGGTTTCCCATGTTTTCTAGACTAGGTATATTTGTATCGCGGCCCTCCAGGCATGTTTGCGAAGTTTAAAGTATAGTTCGCGGCCATTCCAGGCATGTTTGCGAAGATTGTTCTAGTATCGCGGCCGATCCCGGCATGTGTGCGAAGAGAAGTATATGTATCACTAGTCTAGTAGTATCTACCATTGACCTTCCTCTCCCGAGGCCTATGGTATGTAAATCCGATAACTCTTAAGCATCAAAAATCAATCAACCCATTCCCAACCCCGGGAATCCCATGCCTTGGTAGAAGTGTGAACTCACCTTGTTTGCTCGGTATGCTAAGTTAAGTGCTCACAATTAATCAGTCAAGTCCTATAGTGCACGTATGTTCAGTCAGTTTACGTTCGTAATATTTCACATGTAACTATCATCACAGTAATATCACAAAGCGTGTTTGGCAGTTAATCGCACATCACATAACAGTTAATCACAGTTTATTATAGCATATTATCCAATAACATACTTAATACAGTTACTGACTTGGCATAGTTAATGAGCCATAACATAGTTGAATAAGAACTAACAGAGTTAACATATGTAACTGGATTAACAACTTAATGTAGTTAAGAACAAACAGAGTTACATACAGACAAGTTTAATAACTTACTGTGTAAATTAAATAAATAGAGTTAACAACTTAACAAGGTTAACAAACCATAAAAGTTAACAACTTACTAGCTTAACAGAGTTAAGTAAACTAACTGAGTTATACAAGTGGTTAGTTTATTTGAATAACATATTCAATGACATTAATAATAACAGTTAACAAGTTGCCAAAAACACATAATTGCCGAAAACACCCTATGCCGAAAACCCCTTTATAGCCGAAAACCAACTTGGGCCGAAAACACTTATATGGGCCGAAAACACCCTTTGGGCCGGAACTGTTTGGGCCGAAATCACTTTATGTGATTTCGTCCAGTTTATTATTGTGGGGGGTGTTTTCGTGAGCATGTGTGTGACGAAATCACTAAGGTGCCGAAATCCCTTAGTGATTTCGTTGGTTTCCTCATCATCTTCAACACTTACAGTAACAAAAACCCAGCAACAAATAATCGATTAACAGTTACATGATCTGTTATAATGAAATCATTCCATCAAATTATGATATGTAACAATTACACTACCAAATCATTGTGAAATCTAGAACATAATTCCATCAGTTTATCATTCATAACATATACCCACTGTTGATCCAAACATCCAATATTCAGACAGTTCATAGATAATAATTATCTAACAATCACACAATGATCAATCACATAATCACATATATAAATGTATACATACATCATGATTAAACATCCAAAAATCATACAATATGCAACTAAAACAACTGAATCATGAAATTACTAACCAAGGATTTAAACAGAGGTTTGGCTTCCTGTTGTTGGGTTTCAGAGATAGAGAGAGAAACAAAGTGATAAGATATGGTTTGGTAAGTGAGAAACTTCTCCAAGAAGATTTGTTTATAAAATGATTATATAAAATATCTCAAAATACTGGGCCATGGGCCAAGCCCATCTCTGTTTTCGTCAGCCACATGGACGAAAACACTATAAGATGTTTTCACCACTAGGGTGATTTCACCAGGGAGGTGGTGTTTTCATATTAGCAAGGGTGTTAGGCCAAACTTCCATAATAAATTATACAATCCGAATTAGCACAAATTACACTATCATCATATAATATAATATGCACCCCAGATATCAAATATCAATCGCAGTACTATTTAACGTTTTACAAATGTAAGCGTTGTGAAACAAACAAGTTGAGTAACAAACAACATAAAAAAAATTAACGTGCACTAAATGCGAAGATGGAAATCTTGGAAACTCGAGTTGTCACAGATTACGTGCAGGTACGTGGGATAGAAGCTAACAACATTCACAAGACTTATTCCGTGGAAGACTCGGTCCAAGTCGTTCAAAGAAAGACGTTGAAACCTTATTACTCGGTCTACAACGTTCGTGGTGGAATATTCGGAGTATCCCATATTTATAGGAATATTTGTTTGTATTTCGTTACTATAAATAGGAGGAACACCAGATCAAATAGGACACAACAATCTCACTGCAATCACACTCACTACACTCTAACACTTGTTCTCTCGCAATTTGTACTCTCGCACGAATTCATTGTAACACTTAGTGATCTGGTTGATATCCTGCACTGTATCCTGAAGTTTAAAGCAATAAGAAGAACAAGGCAGCTGCGATTGTCAGCTCCCGAGGTTTTATACCGGCGATCTAGATTGATCAAGGGCTTTCCTCGTACATCTCGTGTCATTTCCTTTACTTTTTATTCATTGTTTGCTCATTGTTTGATCATTGATACAGCTCGATATCCTGAGCCGTATCCTGGATACTGATTTTCTAAGTAACTCAACAAGTATATTTTCTATACACTTTCTAGCACACTACCTCACATTACTAATTTGATCACTAAATTGCTTCGGTAATTTTTGACCAAAACAATTTGGCGCCCACCGTGGGGCAAGTGGTGCTCTCTTTACTAAAAATTTTTGGTAAATCGCTAATCGGTTATCTATTTTCAAAACTTTTTGCCACATTGTCCATAATTGCCTCAAGATCAAACATGAGTTCCTCTACTGTGTCTGCTACGACTTCTGCTACTACAGGTTCGGTGCTTCCACCACCTCCTCCAAGAATGCCAGCCTCTACACGACCTCAGGATATTATCCCTACCCGCAGTGTTCAGGAATCTGCCCCTGTTTTAGCTTCTAACGATGAAATTTTAACCTTATTTGGAAGTGTGCAGGAACAAATGAGGCAGCAGCAAGAGACAAACCAAATGCTTTTAAGGGAAATACAACTCCTGAAGTCTGGCTCGAGCAGATCTGCTGAGGATATTGTCACTCCATTGCAACCCAGAACTTTGAACTTCAGTTCTGCTGTGTATACTGAGGATAACAGGGGGAATATTGTGCCCAGCCTTCCTCAAAATCATACTCCTGAAATACCCTCCTCGGTCAGGATGTCGACCATAAGGAGCTCAGGATATGCTTCAGGATATGGGCAAAATCCTCCAACGGGTAACGTGTCAAATAATAATAATACTTATGCTACTAACAATAGTGGATCTATGCAGGATACAGGTGTGACATCGGCACTTACTAGGGAACTTCAGAAGTTGAAGGACATGATATCAAGTGTACCCGGGGTGGTCCAGCCAATCCCGGAAGTGTCTCAAGACAGCCACAAGATATCTCGTTTTGCATATCCTATCTGTGATGCTGAGATCCCAAAGAGGTTCCAAACCCCCAACATGAAGCTTTACGACGGAACAACGGATCCTGAAGAGCATATTGCTCAGTATAGGGAAAGGATGGAGATCAACCCTATCCCTCCGGATCTCAAGGAAGCGTGCTTGTGCAAGGGTTTTGGTTCAACCTTGACAGGATCAGCTTTGAAATGGCTCTTGAATGTTCCTCCACATTCAATTACATCTTTTGCTCATTTAGTAAATTTATTTAATAGTCAGTTTTCTTGTAGTAGAAGCTTCGAAAAATTAACAAGTGATCTCTACAGGATAACACAAGGGCCTCAGGAATCCCTTAGGGATTATGTGAACAAGTTCAGCCGGGAATCACTAGACATTCCTCATCTTGATGTTGCAACAGCTGTGCAAGCTTTCAAGATGGGGTTGCAAAAGGATTCTCAATTTTATCAAGACCTTGTAATGAACCCATGCAGGAACCTGGATGAAGCTCGGAACAGGGCCCTAAGATACATTCGGTTGGAAGATGACAGAAAGATGCAAGAAAGGATGAACTCATCCAACACTTATGAGTCAACTAACAGGAAGTCGGAATCCTCATTCAAGTCGTATCGGCCTAAGCCATATGGCAGAAATGAGAACAAGAGAGTGAATGCTGTCGAAGATGAGGATCCTGAAGAGTATCCTGAATTATCTGAATATTGCTTTTCTGTTAACATTCCTGAATTGATGTATGCCATGCAGGGTCTAGGGGACAAGGCAAGATGGCCTCGAAAGAATCAACAAAAAGCGGATTGGAAAGACAAATCAAAATGGTGTGCTTTCCATGAAGATTTCGGGCATATGACTGAGGATTGCATCGCTTTGAGGAAAGAAATAAGCTATCTTCTAAGCAAGGGATATTTGAAAGATCTCTTAGGAAGAAAGAAGAATAAGGGTCAGGATACTGAGAAGGATCCTGAGCGAGCAGCATCACCTCCCGCGGATGCCAAGATAATCAACTTCATTTCGGGAGGATCCGACATTTGTGGGACTTCGTATTCGGTAGCAAAAAGACATGCAAAAGAAGCTAAGGCCGAAAGGGGAGACAAACCTGTCAGGATGACTACACTCACAACCGACAAAGTGATCACATTTGATGCTGATGACAGGGATACTGTCCAGGATCCTCACCATGATGCTCTGGTAATAACGTTATATGTGGCTAACCATTTTGTACGCAGGATATTGGTTGATAATGGCAGCTCCATCAACATAATCCAACTAGAAACACATAAAAGAATGAATGTATCTCCAATGGATATCACTTCAAAGTCTACCGTGCTTGTTGGGTTCAGTGGAGAGGCTAGAAACACAGTGGGAGAGATAAAGTTGCCGGTGTACGTTGAAGGAGTCAACTCGATACAACGTTTCTGTGTGATGGACTCTCTATCCTGCTATAACATTATACTGGGAAGACCGTGGATTCACGATATGAAGGCCGTGCCATCGACATATCACCAATGCATCAAGATACCTACCCCTTGGGGAGTTGTTAAAGTTGATAGAGATCAGCAGGAGGCGAAAGAATGCTACTCATCCTCGATGAAATCCTCAACCAAACCTAGTGCAGCATAGCAATTAAAGACGCGGGCCCAGGATATCGTGGAGGATCCGGAGCAGGATGTGAAGAAAATTATCCTAGACCAGGATAATCCCGATGTTTCGGTGCTCGTGGGAACCAATATCCCTCAGGATATTGAAGAGCAATTAATTATTTTTTTAAAATGCAGGATGTCGACGTTTGCATGGAAGCATGAGGATATGACAGGCATATCCAAAGATATTATCACTCACAAGCTTGGAATTGATAAATCATTCAAGCCTGTTCAGCAAAAAAGAAGAAAGTTTGCTCCTGAGCGGAATACGATTATCCAAGAGGAAGTTGAGAGATTATTGAAGTCCAGGATGATCAGAGAAGTTAAGTTCCCAAGGTGGCTAGCAAACGTGGTTGTGGTACAGAAGAAAAATGGGAAATGGAGAGTTTGTGTAGACTACACAGACTTGAACAAAGCCTGTCCTAAAGATCCATTTCCTCTCCCCCACATTGATGCAATGGTAGATGCCACTGCTGGGCATGAAATGCTGACTTTCATGGATGCATCCTCAGGATTTCAACAGATCCAAATGGAGCCTTCTGACCAGGAGGATACTGCCTTCATGACACCAACAGGTATTTATTGTTATACAGCTATGCCTTTTGGTTTGAAAAATGCAGGTGCAACATACCAAAGATTGGTAAACATGATGTTCAAAGACAAACTGGGGGACCCCATGGAGGTGTACGTTGACGATATGGTGGTAAAGTCAAAGAAAGCTCAGGATCACCTCCAGGATATTAAAGGAGCATTTGATATCCTGGATCAGTATAATATGAAGCTGAATCCTGCTAAGTGCCATTTTGGAGTAGGAGCAGGAAAATTCCTAGGATATATGGTGACCAAAAGAGGAATAGAAGCAAGCCTGGAGCAGATTAAAGCCATCTTGGATATTAAATCACCCTCAAATATGAAGGATGTTCAACGACTAACAGGGCGAGTGGCAGCATTGAATAGATTTATCTCAAGATCTTCAGAAAAATGCAAGGATTTTTATGATATCCTGAAGAAGAACAAAAAAATCGAGTGGGGTGAGAAGCATGAAGCAGCCCTACAGGATTTGAAACGATATCTCTCAACCGCACCTCTACTGATGAAACCTGAAAGTGGTGAACCACTATCCCTGTACCTTGCTGTATCAGGGAATGCTGTAAGTGCCGTTCTTATAAAAGACCATGAAGGTCAGCAATATCCTGTTTATTATGTTAGTAAGAGTTTGTTAGATGCTGAAACTAGGTATTCTCATTTAGAAAAATTGATACTAGCATTAGTTATGGCGTCAACCAAACTTAGACACTACTTGGAGACACATAGGATACACGTTAAAACAAATTATCCTGTCAAAAGTGTACTTAGGAAACCGGAAATGTCGGGTAGAATGGCTAAGTGGTCAGTAAAGTTAAGTGCTTATGATTTAGTATATGAACCTAGAAATGCCATAAAGTCTCAGGCTTTAGCTGACTTTGTGGCTGATTTTAGTAGTGACATTCAGGATGAGGTAGACCTAGAAGTTCAACAGTTAGGAGAATCCTCAGGATCATGGACATTATATACTGATGGTGCATCTAATATAAGAGGAGTAGGATTAGGAATACTACTAAAATCGCCACAGGGGGACATATTACCCCAGGCTATTAGGTGTGAATTTCCTGCTACCAATAATGAAGCAGAATATGAGGCTTTAATTGCAGGATTAGAATTGGCTAAGAGCATGAATATAAAAAGCTTACAAGTATATGTTGATTCTTTGTTAATTACTAACCATTTTAATGGATCCTATGCAGTTAAGGGTGAGAAGTTAATAGAATATCTTGATATTCTCAAAAAATTAGCAGGATATTTCGATGTTTTTACACTTGAACAGGTACCAAGGGAGGATAATGCTGAAGCAGATGCCTTAGCAAATTTGGGATCATCAATCAGGATACCTGAAGGGACCCAAATACCAATATTACATGTCTTATATCCTGCAACGAATCCTCAGGATAAAGCGGTAGCGGGTATTCAGGATCCTGAGGTGGGATATCCTGAACAGGATCCTAAATCTTGGACGGCTCCAATTGTGAGATATCTCAAAGAAGGACACATCCCCGGAAATGAAAATCCTAAGGCATTTAGGATGAAGGTATCATGATTCACTATTATAAATAATGTTTTATACAAGAAATCTCTTGCAGGACCGTATTTGAGGTGCTTGGAGGATCCTGAAGCCCAAGAAGTACTTCAGGATATACATGAAGGGGATTGTGGTAATCACACTGGGGGCAGATCATTGTTCTCGAAAATATTAAGGACAGGATATTATTGGCCAACGATGAGGAAAGATGCTGCAGAATATGCTCGAAGATGTGATGCATGTCAAAGGCATAGTAACATACTACATCAACCAGCTGAACCACTATATCCTGTAGTTTCCCCTTGGCCATTCATGAAATGGGGGATGGATATAGTAGGGAAGTTACCAAAAGCTCCGGGAGGAAAAGTTTTTATGTTGGCTATGACAGATTATTTCTCCAAGTGGGTTGAGGCTGAAGCATTTGTCCAAGTTAGAGACCAAGAAGTAGTATCCTTTATAAAGAGGAATATCCTGACTAGGTTTGGAGTGCCAGCAGAGATCATTTGTGATAATGGGTCCCAGTTTATAAGCAAAAGGACTACCGACTTTTGCAAGAGTTGGGGAATCAAAATGATCACATCTACTCCGGTACATCCTCAAGCGAATGGACAAGCTGAATCTTCAAACAAGATAATAGTCAATAACTTAAAGAAGAAACTTGGGGCCAAAAAAGGAAGATGGGCAGATGAATTACCCTTTGTTTTGTGGGCTGATAGGACAACGGTAAAGAATGCAACCGGCCAAACCCCGTTTTCCTTGGTATTTGGAGCGGAGGCGATGATTCCAACAGAAATGACGATACCTACTGCAAGATCTATGCTGCAGAATCCTGAACAGAATCCTGAAGTCTTATGTTAGGATTTGGATACTGATGTGTGTAAAATGCAACATATAAATTACATCAAATGAGGTATAAAACTAATCCTTTTTTAGTACTAATATTGGAAAAAGAGTGTTTTTGTCTTCCTTTTGTATTTTCAGGATTAAATGAGCTCAAAAACGCAAAAGAAGCAAAAAGACAGCTAAATCCAACATAAATACAAGAAAAGGAATATTAGTGGACTGCCCGAACCCTCAACGGCACCTTCTAAAGCAAAATAGAGAAAACAGAAGACTGAACACGCCCCGTGCTCAGCCAGCACGGGGCCGTGCCCAAGAAGCAGCAGAAAAGACAAACCTATAGAAGCTTCTATTGCCCATCACGGGGCCGTGCTCAGCGGACACGGGGGCGTGTCGAAAGTACAGCAGGCACATTTATTGTAATTGCGAATTACAATTAATGAGGAGAGAGAGTGTCAGACGGACACGGGGCCGTGCCCAGCGGACACGGGGCCGTGTCCAGCCTTCTGTTCAGCCTATAAATAGGAGTGCTTGGATTCATTTCATCTCATCCCTTGGCACACCACCTCTCTCACACTTCATCCACCACCCACCACCATCACAACACCATCATCCACCACCATCATCCATTGTCCATCATAGAGTGTGTGAGTCGTCTCGGGATCCAAGATTGATCGTAAGAGTTCTTGACAATCAAGGCCATGTTTGCCTAAGTCTCTTACATCACTTGGTGAAGACAAAGTGTCTAGTATAATACTTTTTATTTCTAATCTTTTGCACTTTTTATTTGGTTTTGTATTAATGACTTTAATAACTAGTTACTTATGTTGAAGGTGATCTTTCCTTATCGTTTGTCCGTGGTGTCTTGGCATTATTTTACTGTCTATATAAAATAAAGGATTTTCACCATTCATATCTCCACGGTCTATATGGAGATATGTTGGCTACCTGGTAGGGGGTTAAGGGAACGGTTTGGTAAAGGTCTTGCCATTGTTCAGCGTTTAGAGGTCCTGCAATGGACCTGGGTCAAATTTAGTAGGACCTCCTTCAATACTTCACGGTATTGGATGGCGGGGGTCCAAACTCTTTGACCCCCTCATAAGTTAACTACTATTAATACTATAACCCGGCTATTTAGGACTGTATCCCTGCTGACTCAGACTACTTAGCCGAGGGTAACGTCACCGCCAAAAGCGGGGCCTACCACAATACTGCATTAATAACTTAATTCATTATCTTCCAATAATCCACCCTTTTAGGATTGTATCCCTGCTGACTCAAACTACTGGGGTGAGGGTAACGTCGCCTTCAAAAGAGGGGCCTACTACAATAACTAAGATAATCTCTTAATTATGTGCAAAAGTGCGGAAATAATCAAAGGTTATACCAGATACGAGTCGGAACCAAGTGATTCATCTTGTCTATCTGTTTTTATTTTTATTTTATTTTCAGCATTTTAGTTAGTTTTATTTTTCTTAGTTTAAAACATTTTTCTAAACTTTTATTTTGGTTAGACGTTGAGGATAAACCGGTACTAAAAGCTCTTGTGTCCTTGGACGACCTCGGTATCTTACCAACGCTATACTACACTCAACGATGGGTGCACTTGCCCATATGTGTGTTTAGTGTTAGTGAAATATCGTGTTTTATAAATTTAAAACTTGGCTAAAATAAGTGTTAAAAAGGGCTTAAAATATACACCTAATATATACGACACTTCACACGCATCAAGTTTTTGGCGCCGTTGCCGGGGACACAAGGATTTTAAGAAAGTTAGGAATCAACGGCCTAATCATCTTTTATTTTTCTTTTTAATTTTTTAGGATTTTCTTAGTTTTTCAGCTTCTGCAGAGCTCTGCACGGGCCGTGCCCGCTGAACACGCCCCCGTGCTCAATCATTGGAACTGGCAATCCTGTTTACATCAGACAGTAAGCTGAACACGGGGCCGTGCCCACTCAACACGCCCCCGTGCCCAAGTTTCAGTTACTGAAAACAGAACCGTTAGATCCCGACGGTTGGTAATTTCTGACATAAACATGAGTGATAGTAATTATTTTTACTTTCGGCACTCTTATGGTACGTGGTGTCAATTATGTGGTGGCGAACATGAAGAAGTAAAATGCTACTTCCTAAATTATAGGCCCCACTACATGGACCCACCATCTTCTCATAACCTTAAGAGGGGCGAAAGTAAAAATAAGCACTATTTCTCCCTCGAATACGCCCAGCCAGATATTCTAGGGGAAATGCTCCTTAGCGAGTTATTTCAACTAGAAGAGCTAGTTCTGAAATGGTTAGAAGAGCTTAGGAAGGATTTTATTGATCCACCCCAAGACGATACCCATGAAGAAATGTTGGAACCGCATTCCGACAACCTCGTTGCTCCCGAAAATACCTTTGTACCTAGCAAAGACTTGGACGATAGTCGTCCCTGTGTCGATTGTGCCGTGAAGGACTCTCCATCGACTTCGTTCGGTGCATACATAGACCTGAGCGATTCGGCATATACCTTCTTTAACAAGAGCCCGGAAAAGGGTTGGACTTGTCCACCTAGAATAAAAATAGGAATTACCCTCACCGACAACCTCTTGCGTTCCCGCCTTAGTCTAGGACAATTAAGGTATATTAGGCACTTTGGGGTTGTTCCAACCAGTCAGGAACCACCCGATATCGATGAAATCCTTGAAGTAGCAAAACTCCATAAAGCAGCCTCCAGACACGGGGCCGTGTCCAGGTCAACACGCCCCCGTGCTCACTAAAAAAGATTCTCTGCTGATTTGGTCAGAATACGGACAAAAGGTGTCAGGATTTCCTCTGAACACGGGGCCGTGTCCAGTCAACACGGGGCCGTGCTCAGGGCACTGTCGTTTTCTTTAAATGCAGCCTGATTCCTGCTCATTTTGACCACCTCAATTGACAGAGATCCCTGGGAATTTCACTCATACCATCCTAGGTAAGTGTTAAAAGAAGGTTCCAAGGGACCCTCTTGTCCCTTCCACTTTTATTCATTTCCTCCTCTTTCAAAATTTTTTCAAAATTTCCTCCATGGAAGCTTGGAAATCCCTTGATTCCATCCCTCTATGAGAAGTTTGTAAGATTATTTGCTAAAGATTCTGGCTTAAAGTTAGTTGTATAACCTTGTTTTAAATTATCTGAGCTTAAAACCCAGATAGAAATCATAAAAATAATTTAAAACTCCAAGATTCTTTAACCAAAAATCCTGCAGACAAATGGACACGGGGCCGTGCTCAACAAGCACGGGGCCGTGTCCAGGGGCTCTGTTTTGTAAAAATTTAGCTCTCTTCGGTTTCCTTCGCAGAAAATGGCAAGCAGAACAAGCGGATCATCTTCAAGAAATAACCGACAAGGGAGGAGATCTTCAACAGCGGAAGACTCTCTTGTAAACTATGTTTACGCTCTAAGGGAGGCTATTGATGAAATGACGGGAGTGGAAGAAGCATTGGTCGACCGTATCAACCATCTTACAGTAGGGCTGGAGGGCTGCCTCCATGAAGTAAACCTCTTGCACCAGAGGTTGAACCTTCTCGCCTCCCCGCCTTTGGTACCTATAATAACCCAAAGGGCGTGGAACATGGTGCCCGAAGTTGTCATTCCAGCTGAATGGTACGCCATGCACCAAGAGCTTCCGCGAAGAGTGGTGCAAGGAGTCCCGGTGAATGTTCCCCCTCAACCACCGGCAGTGGAGGAAAATGAAGCCGCATTCTTCCTTCCTAGGGAGATCGAAGAACGGCTTTAAACAACGGTTAGGGAAGCATTCGTTCGGCTATAAGTCCTACTATATCGGGAAACCTTCCTCGAAATTTTCTTAAAATAGTAGGACTCCTTATGATAACCTCGTGTACCTGCTGACCTATCTAGATAAGTTTTAGTTCCATTTTAATTTAGGATTATGTAAGTTCTATCTATGATGAAATGAAATGATGGTTTTAAGGTTTGGATGGTTTGTAATGAATAAAACACACTCATGGTGGTAAAGGATGAAAAGGGAAACGAGAACAATGACCCCATGCACAAGAACGAGGCAACCCGACAGTTCTCTCCATTACAGAAGGTTCAACACGGGCCGTGCTCAACCAACACGGCCCCGTGCCGAACCTCCTGCAGAAAACGCCCAGTTCAGGTACCTGGACACGGGCCGTGTTCACCCAACACGCCCCCGTGTCCAGACTTCTGTTTCTCTTATTTTAATTTTGTTACTGGCACTTGAACACGGGGCCGTGCCCGGATAACACGGGGCCGTGTTCAGTGCCCAGTAACACAAATTTTTGCTTTTTAAACACTATTTTACACATCTAATCAACCTAAAAATTTATTTTTGGGACACATTGAGGACAATGTGTAATTTAAGTGTGGGGGGGATGCTAAAACCTTGAATTTTGCAAGTCCTAAATACAAGCCTTACACAAAACTCTATTGGAACCGCTAATCACCCCAAATTTTTTCAAAAATTTCATTTTTTTTTTACTTGTCTAGGTTTAACTCGGGAAATTCAAGTTCTCAAAAAGGTTATATTTTTACAAATTTACAACCGATAGCGTAGTGATAAAAAGAACCAACATAAGAAAATTATGAAAAGGCATAGCACACTTATTTAAAATTTGATTATACACACTTGATCACATAAAAACCCATTCCCACAAAAGTGAGTTTTGAGCCTTTATTGAGCACACAAATTACATATCATTTGACTAAATGCTCATTTTTCGTTTCTTGTGCGAATAGCCGCTTGGTTCTTACGACTCTAGAACTTGCCATGACAATACATTCCCGGTCCTTATCAACTTAAACCCGAGTAAGTAAATGATGGAGGCATTAGGACTAACCCTTTTTATTTCTACACCATTATTTTTCTTTTTCTTTTACCACCTACCAAAAAATCCCCCTAGTTAGCCCCTTTGAGCCTAAACCTTTTTCGTTTCATCACCCAAACAAAAACCCTTTTACCCACCAAAACCTTTTTCATTTTTAACCCTTTATTTTAGTAACAAGTTCGGTTCTTCGTAAAAAAAAAATAAATAAAAAATAAAAAAAATAAAAAATAAAAAATAAAAAAATTTTGATAATGATGAAGCAAAAAGAAAATAAACAAACAAGTTAATAAAAAATAACTTAGTTTGAATAGAAGCTTCATCAAAATAAAAAGTTGCAAAAATACGAAAACCGACACTTGTTACGCTTTTAGCCTTTTTTCTAACCACTAACCCAACCACCTACCTTTAACCCTAGCCTAACCCTTAACCCGCAAAGTCCTCTTGATATCTACAAAGGTATAAAAGTTAAAAAGGAGGAGGATTGATTTCTTGGCAAGCCTATGGTAGGAATAAGTTCCATGCCGCTCTCGAGTGATTCACTAAAAATACACCTTCGGCCGAGTGTGAGTGATTTCCCCGCGAGGTATGTGAACTTGTATATAAATAGAATTTTAAAAAGGCATGTTATGCCCAAATAAGTAATTTCTTTTATGAAAAGTTCTAAATAAATCATTACGAATAGGAGTGTAAATAAATAAAAATAAAACCCAAAAAGATCTTGGAAATCCCGACACTCTACGACAAGCCCAAAACCTTCTCTTCTACCTATTCCATTTGGGAGTGTAAGCCACATATTAAAGAGTTTTGCTTGAGGACAAGCAAAAGTTCAAGTGTGGGGGTATTTGATGTGTGTAAAATGCAACATATAAATTACATCAAATGAGGTATAAAACTAATCCTTTTTTAGTACTAATATTGGAAAAAGAGTGTTTTTGTCTTCCTTTTGTATTTTCAGGATTAAATGAGCTCAAAAACGCAAAAAAAGCAAAAAGACAGCTAAATCCAACATAAATACAAGAAAAGGAATATTAGTGGACTGCCCGAACCCTCAATGGCACCTTCCAAAGCAAAATAGAGAAAACAGAAGACTGAACACGCCCCGTGCTCAGCCAGCACGGGGCCGTGCCCAAGAAGCAGCAGAAAAGACAAACCTATAGAAGCTTCTATTGCCCATCACGGGGCCGTGCTCAGCGGACACGGGGGCGTGTCGAAAGTACAGCAGGCACATTTATTGTAATTGCGAATTACAATTAATGAGGAGAGAGAGTGTCAGACGGACACGGGGCCGTGCCCAGCGGACACGGGGCCGTGTCCAGCCTTCTGTTCAGCCTATAAATAGGAGTGCTTGGATTCATTTCATCTCATCCCTTGGCACACCACCTCTCTCACACTTCATCCACCACCCACCACCATCACAACACCATCATCCACCACCATCATCCATTGTCCATCATAGAGTGTGTGAGTCGTCTCGGGATCCAAGATTGATCGTAAGAGTTCTTGACAATCAAGGCCATGTTTGCCTAAGTCTCTTACATCACTTGGTGAAGACAAAGTGTCTAGTATAATACTTTTTATTTCTAATCTTTTGCACTTTTTATTTGGTTTTGTATTAATGACTTTAATAACTAGTTACTTATGTTGAAGGTGATCTTTCCTTATCGTTTGTCCGTGGTGTCTTGGCATTATTTTACTGTCTATATAAAATAAAGGATTTTCACCATTCATATCTCCACGGTCTATATGGATATATGTTGGCTACCTGGTAGGGGGTTAAGGGAACGGTTTGGTAAAGGTCTTGCCATTGTTCAGCGTTTAGAGGTCCTGCAATGGACCTGGGTCAAATTTAGTAGGACCTCCTTCAATACTTCACGGTATTGGATGGCGGGGGTCCAAACTCTTTGACCCCCTCATAAGTTAACTACTATTAATACTATAACCCGGCTATTTAGGACTGTATCCCTGCTGACTCAGACTACTTAGCCGAGGGTAACGTCACCGCCAAAAGCGGGGCCTACCACAATACTGCATTAATAACTTAATTCATTATCTTCCAATAATCCACCCTTTTAGGATTGTATCCCTGCTGACTCAAACTACTGGGGTGAGGGTAACGTCGCCTTCAAAAGAGGGGCCTACTACAATAACTAAGATAATCTCTTAATTATGTGCAAAAGTGCGGAAATAATCAAAGGTTATACCAGATACGAGTCGGAACCAAGTGATTCATCTTGTCTATCTGTTTTTATTTTTATTTTATTTTCAGCATTTTAGTTAGTTTTATTTTTCTTAGTTTAAAACATTTTTCTAAACTTTTATTTTGGTTAGACGTTGAGGATAAACCGGTACTAAAAGCTCTTGTGTCCTTGGACGACCTCGGTATCTTACCAACGCTATACTACACTCAACGATGGGTGCACTTGCCCATATGTGTGTTTAGTGTTAGTGAAATATCGTGTTTTATAAATTTAAAACTTGGCTAAAATAAGTGTTAAAAGGGCTTAAAATATACACCTAATATATACGACACTTCACACGCATCAATACTATAGACGAAAAAAGAGATGCAGCAAGGCTAAGGATAGCAGCATATCAACAAAGAATATCCAGAGCATATAATAAAAACATAAGGACTAGAAGATTTCGAGTTGGTGATTGGGTGCTAAGAAAGGCTTTTCAAAATACCACTAATCCTGCCGATGGCAAGCTAGCTCCGAAATGGGAAGGACCTTATGAAGTCGAGTCTGAAGCAGGGAAAGGAGCATATCGACTCAGGAATATGGAAGGGGATATGCTACCAAGATCCTGGAATGCAATACATTTGAAGCTTTATTTCAAGTAAGAGTAGAATTTATTTTCTATCCCGGAATGGTATGTATTCTATTTTTAAATATATTTTGAACCCACTACTGACTTAAGCATCGGAGGGGTGTTAGCCAAGCTAACACCCACCTTAGTTTACAGTTGTTTTGCAGCATATGTTTCAGGATATAGCTCCAGAATATATGCTCAGGATAAATCGAAAGATTAGAGGATTGGCCCCCTCTCTCACGTTTAAGGGATCCTGATCCCTTCACAGGTTTAAAGGTATTCACCTTTCTCACGAATTGGGTTTAAACACCCCGCCTGGAGTGCAAGTTATCCAGGGGTAGTTCAAGGTAGCGGGACCAGTTCATGTAAAAGTGGCTGACAATTTCGTTACTGTTGGCTATACCCTGGATCCTTAAGGTATATGAGGATTGATCACCCTCTCTCGCGAAAGGGTATTTTCATACTCTCTAAGGTTTAAAGGTTTTCACCTTTCTAAGAATTGGAGTTTATACACTCTCGCCTGTAGCGCATGAAATTTAGGGTTTATCCCCAGATATCAGGGTTTATCCCCAGGATATTAAGGGTTTATCCCAAGTATGCTAAGGATTCATTTCAGGATATCATGGGTTTTGCCCTGGGGTATTCGGTGTTCATTGGAGTCAAAATATAAATACATTGGTGTTTTTGGCAAACACAGGGGACATACGTAAGACTGCTCAAAGGATGGATCCAAGTTTATAAGTATACACTGGGGACAAACTTATGATAAAAGATTGGAACTGATCCTCTAAGGATCTCTGGTATGATCTCTCCTTTTTATTTGGACAAATTATAGGTGTATTTTAATATCCTGATCAAGATATCTTTTAGGATATCTTCCAGGATTCATTTATAATATATGTTCCTAAGAATGTTCAAACCAAACAATTTTCATAAGTAAAATTTGTATGACAATAACAATAAAGTCAAAAGAGTAGTTATATTATTAACATACCAAAAGTTGTGCTCTTAGTTTCACCTCAAAACAAGGCCCATCCACTAAGAGCACTAATAGTTCATAACCATATTTACCCAACAGTTGAAGGCTTCATCTCAAACCGAGACCCATCCACCTTCAACTGTTGTATTGTTCAAAAAGCATGCAGGTAATGTAGATTGTTCAGGTACGGGAAAGTAAAATGTAGAAAAGTAAATTGTTTGTGGGACTACAAACCAACATTCAAATTCAAAAAGGTGGGCTCTGGCCTTGGCACGTGTATCCGTCATCGCCCACCTAAATGCCCTCACACAGCGGCATCACCTCCAACCTTCTCAGACTTCTCCGCTCCAGCATCCTGACCAGCATCCTGCGCAGCATCCTTACCAATGTCCATCCCAGCATCAGCTCCAGCATCCTTCTTCTCTCCAGCTTGCACCACCACCTCTGCTGACTTAGAAGACTCGCCGGCTTCAGCAGGAAGTGGCACAGCCTTGCCTCCGAGCTCCTTTAGCTTAGCCACCCAGGATTCAACTGGCCAAGATGGACAAACAAGGCCCGTCTCCTTGGCCTCGTAGGCCATCTTGATACGTGCTTGTAGCAGGGAGACGATAGCAGAAGCCTTGATTCCCTCTCGAAAGTTGATCAAGGCCTGATCATGATCCATTTGAACGCTGGAAAGTTTGACCTCAGCGTCTTGGGTGACCTTCTTCAGCAAGCTTTCATAGTGCCGGCTCTTCGCTTCAGCAATAGCACCTTGATCAGCAACGGTGCTCTCGAGCTGCTTGATCCTGGCTTCATGAAGTGCCACAGTACCACAAGCGTCATTGTACAAGTGGAGCAAATGCTGGAGGCCCTGCACATTAATTACAGGTATGGAGTTAGAATGTATGCTGATTGAGATATCCTACCAGGATATCCTGTTAGGATATACGTGCAAGATATATGTGCAGGATATATTAGAAGGATATGCGTCAGGATATTACCTTGTTGAGGAAGGATGTCATTGGCTCTAAGGAGTCAGAGAAGCTGAGTTCGTCATAGGAAAACCCTTCTGAGCCTGGAGCACTGACCTCAAGACCCTTTCTCTTTTTCGCTGCGGAAGCACGGGTTCTTGGATTGGCCTTGGGAGCCGGGAGTGGCTTGGAGCTGGTAGTAGCAGGAGTCTCCTTCTTGACTATGGCTGGAGTTGGATAGCTGTCAAGTTCATCCAGGTCTAGATAGACTGGGACTTTGCTGGAATTTGCACACAGGGAGTAAATTCTAAATCCCTCCTATGAATAACAGATAAAAAACATATGTGTGCAGGATATCTTGCAGGATCCTTACCAGACATGTTAGCACTTGAAAGGGGGCTTGGAGTTGGTGGAGAAGGATTGAAACTTCTCTCTGCCTCTGGAAGAAGTCTGATGGCGTCTATTCTTTCTTGAGAATTAGCTAGAGGAGGTGCAATCTTCCTGAAATCAGCTGCACAAAAATGAAAATTTATTAGTTCAGAATATGAGACAGGATAAGAGACAGGATCATTCTTAAACCCTAAGTCCTACCCTTTCTTAACCATCTCATCGGATAATCCGTTCCACCGGGGATTGAATCCCTTTTTACGAAGAAAAACTTGGATTGCCAACCATCCTCGTTTTTGGTGGCACGAAGTATCAATGGATCACCGGAAGTAGAATAAAATAGGAATCTAGATGAGCCATGGCATCTAAGCTTGTAGGCTAAAGGGAGGTCATGGACGGAAAGGTCAGGTATGTGGTTTCTCTTGATTTGGTCAAGAACAGACAAAACACGCCAAAGCATTGGCATGGTTTGACTGAAAGAAATGTTAGTGATATTAAAGAACTCGGCAATGAAGTCCGGAAAGGGGAATCGTAGCCCTAAGGTAAAGGGAAAGCATTGAAACAAATCCACTCGGTGGAAACCATATCTGACCGGATTTCTCTATCAAAGGGTCGGAATATGGTTCCATCCGGAAAGATACCGGAGGATTTCAAAGCCGACAGATGAGCACTATCAAAGGTGCATGTTTCATTCTCCGGTTCTTGGAGAAGATTCTGTTGGATGAATGTGGGAGCCGAGTCGCCTGAACTGGACCTTGTTTGCCTAGGCATTTGGTCGCCTGAATTCTTGCCGGAGAAAAATAAAAGATGATTATGAAGATGGGAGAGAGTATATTACCTTTTTCTTGTCGATTGTGGGTAAAAAAGGAGATGAGGATGAGAAGATATAGGGTATGATGAGTAAATATAGGCCGGGTGGTTGAAAGCTGTCACATCAATAGTCTTATCTCTTAATTGCCTTGGCCACCGTGAAAAAATGTAACCGTTAGGATATGAAACGGTAACATTTTTGGGGACAATTGTTATGGGTGAAATTCTGAGCTCATATCCTGGAAAATATCTTGATCTATATCTTGTTTATGTAGTATCTGTTTACATCCAGGATGCTGGTTCAGGATATTGGTAACATCCTGAATGGTATCCTCGGGATTACTAATGGATTACGTGCAGGTACGTGGGATAGAAGCTAACAACGTTCACAAGACTTATTCCGCGGAAGACTCGGTCCAAGTCGTTCAAAGAAAGACGTTGAAATCTTATTACTCGGTCTACAACGTTCGTGGTGGAATATTCGGAGTATCCCATATTTATAGGAATATTTGTTTGTATTTCGTTACTATAAATAGGAGGAACACCAGATCAAATAGGACACAACAATCTCACTGCAATCACACTCACTACACTCTAACACTTGTTCTCTCGCAATTTGTACTCTCGCATGAATTCATTGTAACACTTAGCGATCTGGTTGATATCCTGCACTGTATCCTGAAGTTTAAAGCAATAAGAAGAACAAGGCAGCTGCGATTGTCAGCTCCCGAGGTTTTATGCCGGCGATCTAGATTGATCAAGGGCTTTCCTCGTACATCTCGTGTCATTTCCTTTACTTTTTATTCATTGTTTGCTCATTGTTTGATCATTGATACAACTCGATATCCTGAGCCGTATCCTGGATACTGATTTTCTAAGTAACTCAACAAGTATATTTTCTATACACTTTCTAGCACACTACCTCACATTACTAATTTGATCACTAAATTGCTTCGGTAATTTTTGACCAAAACAGTAACCATAGTAGGACACAAAAGACTGAGCTCCTCAAATCGATCCGTGTACGCATGGTGTTCTCCCCCATCTTGTTTCAGATCGTCAAACTCTCGTTCCAAAGCTCGAATTTCGTGACGGGGCCAAAACTCTTTCATCATGAGAGCTCGAAGCTCTTCCCATGTTTGTGCCAATGCCACTTCGGCACCCCTATCGCGCATCACTCCGTTCCACCATGTAAGAGCACGCTTCTCAAACACACTTGATGCAAATTCAACCTTACGCCCATTCGGACATTGCACATGTCTGAATGTACTCTCGATACTTTCGAACCATTGAAGGAGTGCAGTTGCTCCATGTGACCCAGAAAACTTTAGCGGCTTAGCAGAATTGAAACTCTTGAAATTACATTGTTGTCACACCCCGACCACGTAGAACATACAAAACGTGGCGGAAATGTCGGGGAGTGTTGTAACAGAATTAATTGTTTCAAATCCATGGCAATTGAAGTTTCGTTTTATTGATTAAAAGTGTTACAATGTATTAACAAACAAGGAAATACAACATAATTAACTAGTCTTGCATCTTTTATTGTCACTAAAGCCCAAGTCTGCCTATGTGTATCTTGATCATCTTATGCAACAGTTCCTGAAAACACATGTGAAAATAGGTACGTCAGCATAAAAATGCCTGTGAGATACATAGGTTTTGTGAAAATAAGATTCATGACTTATGTTTGAGAAAATGTTTAGTCATGAACCTTGTAATTTGCTTTGTCTTTGTAAATCATTTGAAAAACAATAAGTTCAGATGATACGTATAAATAAGAGAATAATGTATGGTTAAATGAATAACCATAGTAAAATGGGTTTGTATAAGATAAGTTGTTTATAAAACAATGTCTTGTAAAAAGTATGTTATTTGTATAAAATGTTATATGTATCAAACTGAAATGATTCAAATAACGCTACAATATGTAATACCATACAAACACTTATATATAGGAAGTACCAGCGGCGTATCCACCATGCTTGTATCATATTACACACGCATCGTTACTTAATCACTTAATCAAACCAAACCAAACAATGTAAAATGTTCATGTCAAGGTGTAAATCATGTCAAGATGTCTATGTCAAATATCCATGTCAAATGTCTATGTCAAATATCCATGTCAAACGTCTATGTTAAGATGTCATGTATGGCAAGTGAAATGTCTCAACTAAACCATATGCACAAAAACAAAGTATTGAAGTAAATCTTGGTTTAAATCAAAGTTATGTTTTGTGGGAAATGCATGATCAAATGTCAATCATGTTAAAATGTCTATGCCGAAATGTCTATGTCAAAATGTCATGTAAAACGAGGTACTAAGTAATGCACACAATTGGGCACACCTAGCATGAAATGTCATAAAATCATGTACTATAATGTACTAACGAACATAGCAGTATATGATGTTAAAACAGGAAAGCATGAAAGTAACAAGTAGGCACATGTGTTTCACCCCAAAACAGTTTGGAAAACAGTAAAAGAGGGGTCTATGTACTCACTTGAGATTGCTCAGTTGTCTAAAGATAACCACCAAGCAGTGCTAGAGATCACGGAAAATCAAACGACACCTAATATAGGTAACTATGTTAATTAACCGGACCTAAATCGGAAGACTGGGTAGCATTAGGGTTTGTAAACCAAACGAGTGTGGAGACTCGTGTGATATGGTTTAACAAAGCCTACATACTAAGTGAAACTTAACATAACTGTTTACGACCCATTACGACCCGTTTAGGAAGCTTATGCTACTTTAACGCGTCGTGCGCGTGAAACGCGTTCGGACCGCCTAACTAGCCCTATGACAAGTGTTATATGCCTAAACATGTTACATAATCAGTTATGTGACAAAGGTTTAGGTTACATATGCTTAATTACCAATTATACATGAAAAGGGTATTCTGGTAATTTACCTAAGGCATATAAACTACCTATCATACAACTACTTAAACGATGTGACCATAGGGTATAACCTCGGAAGGTTATTCCCTACCTACTATGGTCACCTAATGTATTTGGTCGGATCCTAATGATCGACCAAACTGGGTCGGGTTCGAAGGTATAGGCGATTTATTAGATCGCCTACCCTACGACCCTAGACAACGTGGTAATCAGTAGGCATAGTCCCAAGGGACTATGACCAACGTGATTACACTCACGTTGCGAAGTTCAAACGAACTTCGCATTGACCATTACTGGTCAACGCTGAAAGTCAAACAAAGTTTGACTTTCTGACTCGAAAAGCAGTAAAATAATGAAAAGAACGAAAGAATACTAACCCAGGGTCCCCGAATGCTAATCCCGATCTAAGAACTCAGGTATGAAACAATGGTTTCAACTTAGAGCTCTAAAATCAGAATTCTTGTGGGTTTTTAAGCCAAAGGGGGGTGGGTATTTATAGATTTCGGGTAACCGCTAGGATCGTTTCTTGAATATCGTGCCACGATCCAAGCCGAACACTTGTCACAATGTTGTGGTGGCTAAAATGTTGTTCTTATCCGCTGACTAGACGATAGGAAACGTGTGGACACGAATCAATTCAGTTGCAAGTTGCAAAACAAACATTGAATCTGGTCAGAAGGGCTAATGCGGCCCGCTTTAGATTTAGGCAAACACAATGCGGGCCGCTTGGGGCCTCTGATCTGCACATATGTTTCAGAAATGACAGTTTAGGTCCCTGCACGTGTTTAAGGCCATTTCCGACACTTCTAAGGCCCGTAAAGCCAACTTTAAGGCCCTAAAATGTTGCCTAAACATTGTGGACATGAAACATGCTCAGAATTATGTCGGATGTTGGTTCGTTTGGTCGTACGAACGCGATGTTCGCTTAATTACGACGGAATGCGCACAAGCGCGAAAAACGATCCAAATGACGAAACGAATGGATTTTTCTTATGGCGAACACTAAAATAAAATATTTTAGTGCTTACATAAATTTTTTGAAGTCCGGATGTATTTAGAACGTAAGTTATGCGTAAAAATACAAACTTGTGCACTTTTTGACACTTTTAGTCCCTGAATGACCCAAAAGTTTATTTTAGCACACCGAACCCCTCAAAGCCTATTTCTAAGCTATGTAAAGGATTTTTATGGTATGTTTAACTTATGGTCATGTTCCGGAATGTCTGTTACAGTTCAAATTGGCATACTTTCGCAGTTTGTCAACTTTAGTCCCTGTAAGCGATTAAACTTTGATTTTGCCATACCAAAGCCTTCAAAACTTATTTCTAAGTTATGTAAAGGTTATTTAAGGTATGTTAAGACTATTTCACTATTCTGGAGTGTTCGTTGCATTAAACTGGTTATATTTACGCATTAGTGCGCGTATAACCTTCCAGAAAGCGATTTAGAGCTTGAAATCGAACAAGAATTGATATGTGCAAATGATACACATATTTTTACAAATCCCAAGTATGAAATATAATATTTCATTGGTTCGGTATTTGTTTGATGGCCGTGGAGGCACAGGTGTTACAGTCTCCCCTACTTTAGGAAATTTCGTCCCGAAATTTAATTTTAGGAGAAACTTGTGGAGACGACGGTGATGTTTTCGCTTTGAATGAACCCCTTGAACCCTAAGTAGAACTCTGGGCTATGTTAGGATTCTTAGCGAAAATGTCAACCATCAAAGTGAAGTCATTGTAGTAACAAAACACGGAGTTTTGAACTACGGACAGAAGAACGTTTCTTATGAAGACTCATCATAGGAAACTGTGTGTATGATTGAGATCAGAATTGGGAAGTGTGAGAATAAATGACATTGGTCAAAGTCCAAGACTTCTCCCGTATCATTACTCTTGCCACTGATGGTCTTAACACATGACAAAACTTCCTGTGGTTTCTATGCACTGAATTCCATAATTATGTAGGCCTCCATAATTACGTAGTTCCTTGCACAGTCCGCACAGTTCGTTTCATAACATCTCTTGATTTAGACCACCCGAGGGCCTATTTAACTACATAAACACATGATATATTTAACTAGATTGTCGAACCAATCTATTTAACTTAGATCGACGTAGGATCTCTTTAACTAACTACCTACGGGGAATATTTAACTACACCGATGTAGGATGTATTTAACTTCAGATCGACGTAGGATCTATTTAACTCAACTATCTAAGAGAAACATTTAACTACACCGACGTAGGATGTATTTAACTTTAGATCGACGTAGGATCTCTTTAACTCAAAAACATTTAACTACACCGACGTAGGATGTATTTAACTTTAGATCGACGTAGGATCTCTTTAACTCAAAAACATTTAACTACACCGACGTAGGATGTATTTAACTTTAGATCGACGTAGGATCTCTTTAACTCAAAAACATTTAACTACACCGACGTAGGATGTATTTAACTTTATCAACACATGTTGTCCTTAAACTTTGGAATAGTACTTTATAATCCAAGGGATTTAACTACAACGTAAAAGTCCATTAAGGATTTAAGATAGTACCTTTTTGAATATCCTACTACGAATCCTTCATATGAAGATAAGAAAGATTCTACGAGGATTTGGATAGCGAATATCCAGAGTATACAAAAACACAAAACACATAAGAAAACACATAAGCACATAATCACATAGTTGTTTAACTTGGTTATCATCTTGTTATCTTTGGACGCGGATACTTAAAGCACACCAGGAATCCAATTCGTGGATTTCATTTTGGCACTTTAATCAATTCAAGAATCTATCTATGAAGATAGGATAATCTTAAAAGGAATTCGGCTTTGTCCTTATTGAATTGTGATGTACGTATTGAATCATACAAAGAATTCAATTAAGGACTCCGATGAATGATACCCATCCACAAGGATCTAATTATAAGGATAGAAAGATCCTACATGGATTTTTGGAGTTTGTATAACGGGAGGTGTTCCGACACCTTGCACTAGGCGTGCTTACGCCGATACACAAGGTAGAAAGTTCAAGAGGTTGAGGCGCCAGATATGTCAAGCGACATATGAAGCAGAGTTTGAAAGTTGAGCAGCAGCAGGATTTGTAACAGCTTTGCTTTGGATTGCAAAGCGGCACATGTTAACCAAATGTCTCCATCGTCCACCGTGGGTACATTTGTAACATGGTATTTGATTTGAATAATGACGATGGCATTGATTGCACCAAGGAGCAGTTCCCTTATACAGCTTCATCCCTGAGGCGTGTCATGGTGATAGCTAAGTCAACGGTCCTCTGGAGTAAGTCGCCTATTCGCTGGGTAATTGCAGCACCTGGTTCGGACATTGTCGTTGCGATGAAGAAGCATCTTGAAGATAACAAAAGGTATAGGAGGAAACAAGCGAAAGATAGTCAAAAGGAAATGACAAGGCATTTAGATTGTGACCATTTGTTTGTTACCAAAGGCAAACAAATGAGACAGTGACTAATCAAAGTAAGCGGGTCAAAAATAATGTATCGCGAAGACATGCTCTCCTATAAGTGAACACTCATCCCAAGAATTCCCAGGTAAGCACAACTGGTCTCGCGTCTGATGAGATGTATACGAAGTGCTTGCCTAGACAGAAAACCCAGAATACAGGCATTCACCCTTCCAGTTTGCACGTGTTCACATTATTAAAAACCCAAAACCTTGACGAGAGTTTTGAAAACTCAAAGGGTTCAAAACCTTATAATAGAGAGTTCAAAACCTTACAATAGAGGGTTCAAAACCTAGTAATCAATCATCCTCGAACAGATGATTAGTTTTCAAAGCGGTTTTGAAATTTATGTTCTTGCTGTGGTCGTCGCCTAAGGATAGGTGACGGTATTGTTTTATGACTAAACGCAAGTAAACTCGCGTTAGGGTCCTAAGAAGGTTATAGACTAGGTCAAAGCATTACTAATAACCTAATTCCCTATAACCATTGGCTCTGATACCATCTTTTCTGTCACACCCCGACCACGTAGAACATACAAAACGTGGCGGAAATGTCGGGGAGTGTTGTAACAGAATTAATTGTTTCAAATCCATGGCAATTGAAGTTTCGTTTTATTGATTAAAAGTGTTACAATGTATTAACAAACAAGGAAATACAACATAATTAACTAGTCTTGCATCTTTTATTGTCACTAAAGCCCAAGTCTGCCTATGTGTATCTTGATCATCTTATGCAACAGTTCCTGAAAACACATGTGAAAATAGGTACGTCAGCATAAAAATGCCTGTGAGATACATAGGTTTTGTGAAAATAAGATTCATGACTTATGTTTGAGAAAATGTTTAGTCATGAACCTTGTAATTTGCTTTGTCTTTGTAAATCATTTGAAAAACAATAAGTTCAGATGATACGTATAAATAAGAGAATAATGTATGGTTAAATGAATAACCATAGTAAAATGGGTTTGTATAAGATAAGTTGTTTATAAAACAATGTCTTGTAAAAAGTATGTTATTTGTATAAAATGTTATATGTATCAAACTGAAATGATTCAAATAACGCTACAATATGTAATACCATACAAACACTTATATATAGGAAGTACCAGCGGCGTATCCACCATGCTTGTATCATATTACACACGCATCGTTACTTAATCACTTAATCAAACCAAACCAAACAATGTAAAATGTTCATGTCAAGGTGTAAATCATGTCAAGATGTCTATGTCAAATATCCATGTCAAATGTCTATGTCAAATATCCATGTCAAACGTCTATGTCAAGATGTCATGTATGGCAAGTGAAATGTCTCAACTAAACCATATGCACAAAAACAAAGTATTGAAGTAAATCTTGGTTTAAATCAAAGTTATGTTTTGTGGGAAATGCATGATCAAATGTCAATCATGTTAAAATGTCTATGCCGAAATGTCTATGTCAAAATGTCATGTAAAATGAGGTACTAAGTAATGCACACAATTGGGCACACCTAGCATGAAATGTCATAAAATCATGTACTATAATGTACTAACGAACATAGCAGTATATGATGTTAAAACAGGAAAGCATGAAAGTAACAAGTAGGCACATGTGTTTCACCCCAAAACAGTTTGGAAAACAGTAAAAGAGGGGTCTATGTACTCACTTGAGATTGCTCAGTTGTCTAAAGATAACCACCAAGCAGTGCTAGAGATCACGGAAAATCAAACGGCACCTAATATAGGTAACTATGTTAATTAACCGGACCTAAATCGGAAGACTGGGTAGCATTAGGGTTTGTAAACCAAACGAGTGTGGAGACTCGTGTGATATGGTTTAACAAAGCCTACATACTAAGTGAAACTTAACATAACTGTTTACGACCCATTACGACCCGTTTAGGAAGCTTATGCTACTTTAACGCGTCGTGCGCGTGAAACGCGTTCGGACCGCCTAACTAGCCCTATGACAAGTGTTATATGCCTAAACATGTTACATAATCAGTTATGTGACAAAGGTTTAGGTTACATATGCTTAATTACCAATTATACATGAAAAGGGTATTCTGGTAATTTACCTAAGGCATATAAACTACCTATCATACAACTACTTAAACGATGTGACCATAGGGTATAACCTCGGAAGGTTATTCCCTACCTACTATGGTCACCTAATGTATTTGGTCGGATCCTAATGATCGACCAAACTGGGTCGGGTTCGAAGGTATAGGCGATTTATTAGATCGCCTACCCTACGACCCTAGACAACGTGGTAATCAGTAGGCATAGTCCCAAGGGACTATGACCAACGTGATTACACTCACGTTGCGAAGTTCAAACGAACTTCGCATTGACCATTACTGGTCAACGCTGAAAGTCAAACAAAGTTTGACTTTCTGACTCGAAAAGCAGTAAAATAATGAAAAGAACGAAAGAATACTAACCCAGGGTCCCCGAATGCTAATCCCGATCTAAGAACTCAGGTATGAAACAATGGTTTCAACTTAGAGCTCTAAAATCAGAATTCTTGTGGGTTTTTAAGCCAAAGGGGGGTGGGTATTTATAGATTTCGGGTAACCGCTAGGATCGTTTCTTGAATATCGTGCCACGATCCAAGCCGAACACTTGTCACAATGTTGTGGTGGCTAAAATGTTGTTCTTATCCGCTGACTAGACGATAGGAAACGTGTGGACACGAATCAATTCAGTTGCAAGTTGCAAAACAAACATTGAATCTGGTCAGAAGGGCTAATGCGGCCCGCTTTAGATTTAGGAAAACACAATGCGGGCCGCTTGGGGCCTCTGATCTGCACATATGTTTCAGAAATGACAGTTTAGGTCCCTGCACGTGTTTAAGGCCATTTCCGACACTTCTAAGGCCCGTAAAGCCAACTTTAAGGCCCTAAAATGTTGCCTAAACATTGTGGACATGAAACATGCTCAGAATTATGTCGGATGTTGGTTCGTTTGGTCGTACGAACGCGATGTTCGCTTAATTACGACGGAATGCGCACAAGCGCGAAAAACGATCCAAATGACGAAACGAATGGATTTTTCTTATGGCGAACACTAAAATAAAATATTTTAGTGCTTACATAAATTTTTGGAAGTCCGGATGTATTTAGAACGTAAGTTATGCGTAAAAATACAAACTTGTGCACTTTTTGACACTTTTAGTCCCTGAATGACCCAAAAGTTTATTTTAGCACACCGAACCCCTCAAAGCCTATTTCTAGGCTATGTAAAGGATTTTTATGGTATGTTTAACTTATGGTCATGTTCCGGAATGTCTGTTACAGTTCAAATTGGCATACTTTCGCAGTTTGTCAACTTTAGTCCCTGTAAGCGATTAAACTTTGATTTTGCCATACCAAAGCCTTCAAAACTTATTTCTAAGTTATGTAAAGGTTATTTAAGGTATGTTAAGACTATTTCACTATTCTGGAGTGTTCATTGCATTAAACTGGTTATATTTACGCATTAGTGCGCGTATAACCTTCCAGAAAGCGATTTAGAGCTTGAAATCGAACAAGAATTGATATGTGCAAATGATACACATATTTTTACAAATCCCAAGTATGAAATATAATATTTCATTGGTTCGGTATTTGTTTGATGGCCGTGGAGGCACAGGTGTTACAATTGTGCATTGTTATTGTTATTGTTGTTGTACAGCTCGTGGATTTGGGTCACAACGCCTGGAAGCACAGCAGCCATTTGCTGAGAGACAAGGGCTGCGACTTCTTCTGCAGTAAAAGATTATGCATCACGTCGAGGAGGCATTGTCTAACAAGGAAATATGAGAAACGAGTGAGGTCGATAGTTTGGAAAAAAAAAAGAGGTATCGAAAATATCGACGAAACATAAGGAAGGCGATCATTTGTTCGTTACCTCGAACAAACAAATGACACGCAGTGACTAATCAAAGTAATGAGTCAAAATAATGTATCGCGAAGACATGCTCGCCTATAAGTGAACACTCACCCCAAGAGTTCCCAGGTAAGAGTGACTGGTCCGATTATGTGGATTTGTACGAACACTCTAGCCTTAGACCGAAAACTCAGGGTACAGGCATTCACTCTTCCAGTTCGCACGTGTTCACATTATTTAGACCCAAACTTTGATGAGATTTTGAAAACTCAGAAGGCACTAAGCCAAAATGAGTCAAACTAGAAGGGTTCAAAACCTTACAATAGAGGGTTCAAAACCTAGTAATCAATCATCGTAGAACGGATGATTAATTTTCGAAGCAGATTCGGATTTTGTTTTAAAAATCTAAACGCAAATCAACTTGCGTTGGGGTCCTAGAAAGTTATAGTCTAGGTCAAAGCATTACTAATAACCTAATTCCCTATAACCATTGGCTCTGATACCAACCTCTCCTGTCACACCCCGACCATGTTAAAACAACAAACCGTGGCGGAAACGTCGGGGAGTGTTGTAACAGAAGTATTGTTTCAAACCATGGATACAAAGAGTTTCATTTTATTGAATATTAAACATTGTCTTAAAGTTAAACAAGCAAGTCAAACATGGTCTATCATCGTTATTAAATCACTAAGGCCTCGTTCAGTCCTAAGTGAGCATGCATCCTATGCGCTATCAACATTAAGCAACATCACCTGAAACATATGTAAAAACAAAGTCAGCAAAGAAATGCTGGCGAGCACATAGTTTTTGTGTGAGTGTCAGATTCATGGCTCGTTGAAATATCTCGTAGAACTTCGTTAATCAATATTCGAAACCTTGTTTTGTAAAATGTTTGTATTGTAAAATGAATAACCAAATCAAGCAGATTGGTTATAATTTTATAAACCTCGATGCCATGAATCTTAACCCAAAACATTTGTTTATGTAAACCAAATCATAAATCGTTCTCGTAATAAAACTCGTATGGTTTATATAGTTTCGTAAACATCGTTGTGTGACATCATTTAACTCGTTCTCGTTATAGATCATCGTTCATTTGTTTAAATCATTCATAATCGTTCAAAATCGTTCTCGTACAAATCGTTCTCGTACAAATCGTTCTTGTTTTAATTGTGAAAACTACTCTTTGGTCGTCTTGCTAATAACATTCAAACCTTTGTGACTCGTCCATCGTTCAACTCGTTCTTGCATAAACAAACCTCCAAAGGGTAAGTTAACAATCATCAGATTCAGTCGTTACCCACCTAACCCACACATAACCATGGGTCCGGTCTGATAACGGGATTTGTCGGATCCTATGGTACCATAACCTAATACTGGTCGGCTTGATCAATGTTAATGAATGTCATTCGTTATGTAACTACCACCATCAAGTTCGTTCACATTATCGAAATCGTTATTAGTTTTGTATAAACCATCTCAATCGTTTTGAAACCATCGTTAGAATATTGAAATCATTTTGATACATATGAATCACCCCAAAACAATCGAAAACAGTAAAAAGAGGGGATCTATTGTGACAACCCTCAATAAACCAGGTATCCGTACAACTTAATTAATAACTAATTACTGCTTAATTACTGTGCTTGCTTGAACTTGTGAATAAACTGCTACTTGAACACTGATACATGTACTTACCTGCATCATACTTTAGTTGCTGTCACTACATTATTTACATGACTGAACCTTAGTGACAAACATGATGCACAAAAATCACAGTAGCACTATAACGGATAACCTATTGAACATGCTGATAAAGCCAGCATCAGGCAAACACTGCCTCTAAGGCCTGTAAGAGCCTGAAATATTTTGCTACACTAGTGGTGAGTGTAGGGATACAAGGGTTGTAGAACTGCGTCTCTAGGAATAAGTTACAATGACTGGATGTGCCTAAAACGTACTCTAAGTACAAAACTCAGCACTTTACATAACAATTCAGCTTTTAGCTAACTAATGAAGTGCCAAAACTTGAGAAAAATATTACTAGACACCTTCCAAAGTGTCAGAAATGAGTTGTGTCACTAAAAAGGGTATTAACGACACTTTAAGCTTTGTTAAGCACTTTAACGGATTACTATCCAACCGAACAACCGGACTATACCCGAAACATGAAAATATTGTTATTTTCATTATTTATCTCTTTTTGAGCCAGTTAGGGTCCCTGAATACCCTAACACCCGCTGTAAAGCATAACACATTAGTAACCGGGTTAATCCCTAAACTAACTAGGTTTAACCTAACTAATAACTAAAGACTAGTTGGAAGTGAACTAGTACCCTCCCCCCCCCCCCCCCTCCTTAGGAACCGTCCCCATCTAGGGGACATACATGGTACAATTGTGATTATATTAATCATCCATGCATGATATCTAGAGGACACATGATCCAAAGGTTAATTACCTTAAAACTTTGTCTATAAGTTCCCCACTAAACCCACCATAACATAATCACTTTCACAAATCAACAAACACTACTCTCTCCCTCTCTTGGAGCTCACGGCCGAGAACAACCCACCCCCACCCATCCATTTTCGATCTTGTTCAAGCCATTCCAACATCATACAAGCTTCAAGGATCACATATTAGGAGGCTTGGTGCACTCGGAGTTTGAAGGACCTCTTTATCTTGCTTTTATCCGCGCATTTTTCGTCTAGATTCTTCCCTAGCCTCGAGCTAGTGGTATGTTACTTAAATCACCTTCTTGAACTATTCTAAAGTGGTTAATACGATTTATAACGGTTAAAACTCGAAATCTTACAGGATGATACTTTAAAGTCTACTAAAAATGCTATAAGTGTTGGATAAAAGCTCACTAGTTGTGTAAATGTTGTAGTAATTGAAATTTGGGATTATTTAGACCCGATCTATGTTGTGGTAGCTCGGATCATCACTTAACCCGGTTTGGTCATAATCACGAATCATGACATAAGGTTGTTTTGAATAGAACAAGGGTTAAAGGGTGAAACTCTACCACACGCGAACCATGAACTTGTGTAAAAACGTTTTACTTGTGGAATAGTGTTTAAAACTAGCAGATCTACGTATCTGCAAGTGGTATTTTCAAAGGACCAAGCGTTAAAGAAATCATGCTTTCAAAAAAATGGATCTTACACTAACAAGAATGGTTTTTAGAACACACAAGTGTGTAAACACTTGTGTAACACAAGTCTCGACAAAATAACTATTTTTGTAAAAGTTGACGAGAAGTTGTAAAGACGGAACTTCCATAAAAACGAGGTTTTTACAAAATCGGATTGCTTTATATAAAGATCCACTAAAAGTAATGAGATTTACTTCACAGTTTGGATAAATCACAAGTTCATGAAGTTTATGCGATTTATATACATATTTTGACTAGTTTGTGATTTGAACGTTGTTTTGGTTGATTGAGAAGATTGTTGGTTGATTTGTAAAAGAAAATGATACGCTTGAAAGCGTGGCCACCTCCAGTTACAGAGGAAACTCTGGCGAAATTTTTCCAAAAACCTAACACTTAGAAATATTTTCACTATAAGTGTTAGAAAGACATTTTGAGTTGTTTTCAAAATATAAGTTTCGCCACGACTATATTTACAAAACATCGGAGGTGGGATTTTCACAAAATAAAACGTGATACATAAATATATTTAGTATATATTTTTCACAACATCACTTGTATAAGTGTTTATGATTATTTTGTGAACTACGTAAATATTATTTTTAGAGTAAAAATAATATTACTAAGTATTATTTTGGGAAAATCACATGTATTAAAATATAATATTTTTGGGAAGAATATTTATATTTTGGGAGGTTAGAAATAAAATATATTAAGTGAGACTTAATAGTGAAATCAGAATGTTACGAACGCACATGTATTAAATCCCCCATCCTTGGGAAGGAGAATAACTACCAAGTATATACAGAACGTAAACACGAAATAGTTGCCTAACTATTTCCCAAAAACTTAAACCATAAAGCTAAGGCACGGCCATCCGTTTAATAGAGTTAGCACGTGTAGGTCGTCATACAGCTGATTGATTTGGAGGCATACTTGGTAGAGACGCACCACTGTGAGTTCATGTCCCCCTTTTCTCTTAACTGTTTTCAGTTTTCTTAACTACGGGGGTGAAATACATGTTACTTTGATTACAAGTACTTTATACATGGTATGGTTAGCGTAAGGAGGTTTACTACTTAGATCATGTGAGTGGGTAGGCAGAAACTGGAGGCCATTAATCCTCATTGTAGGACCGAGGGACGTAAGCGGTAGATATATCTGGGTGTAGCGAGCCCAACTCTAGGCCCAACAGAACGGACCTCAGAGAGGCCCAACAGAACGGACCTTGGAGTGACTTTGTACCCAACGCTAAATCTGCTAGGTTTGAGTCTTCCTACTTGCACTTCACATATATCAATGGCCTTGCAAACCATTGGTGATCTCTTTTTCCTTATTTGCTACATACCAAGACTATTTTTACACCTACAAGTGTTTTACATACTCACTTACACATGAACTCGCTCAACATTATTGTTGATTTTTCAACTTACATGTATTTCAGGAAATTAAAGATCTGGCACGGTATGTTATGTTTTCCCGCTGCATATAGGTTACGAGGTCATCCGGGTTTGGGGAATGTGACTCTTTCCTGGACAAGTCACAGTCCTTAAACTGTGTTTATGTCATGTTGATGTTTATGATGGTTGAACAATGTCATTAGGATTTGTTTTCCGTTAAGACAATGTTGTTATGTTTGGTTTTTAAAACTTAATCTATGGACGATCTTGCATGATTTTATTTCATATAGCTTTGTTATGGTTAAGCTATGGTATTAAGAAGTCACACCAAAATTAACCACGCTTCCGCAAAGCCAGGGTGTGACAGCTTGGTATCAGAGCTCTGATCATAGCGAACTAGGATTCTTTCTCGAGTCTAGACTATGATCACTAGGGCTCTCACGAAAACATTTTTACTGCATACCACTTAAGTCCAGATCCAAAACTTTTTACAAACAAATGTTGAGCACATTTTATTATTTATAGGCTCAGTCTAGAAGGGCTGAGGCTCGGTCTGAGAGGCCGAGGCTCGGTCTGAGAGATCGAGGTAGTTGGCTAGTTGGACTAGGAAGAGTAGGCTCAGTCTTGGAGGCTGAGGCTTGGTATTGGAGACCGAGGCTCGATCTAAGAGGTCGAGGTAGATGATAGAGCAGTCTGAGAGGCTGGGAGGCTAGTGGGACTAGGAGAATGATTTGAATGCTTACTTGGTGACTTATGTGATTATCTGATTGTATGATTGACTGTTTGTGCATGTTTGTGTTTATGTTACAGACACTATGGACACCTCTGGCACTGGTGATTCAGACACCACATGACCTAGACCTATAGTATCGGACGACCTAGAGTCTTCTGAGCGCGAGGTTCACACATCCGACGTTACGAGCACGGACGAGGATGATTTCCAGCCCTTCGCTTTACCTGATGGTGCTGATGAGCTCGCTGATGGCCCTTTGGCCGGGGACCTACCACTTGTAGTGATCCCTGCTCCCATACCGTTGGCTTCATATCCTGCTTACGATTTGCCCCTCGACGCCAACGCTGACGACGACGTCGATCTTTTTGATGACGAGCCTTTGGAGGATGAGGTTCAGGGCGAGGCCCTTCTTTTTGCTGCTGGTGATCTTTTGATGATCGCAGATGCTCCCGCCGAGGAGTCACCTGCTCACTCTCCGGTCCCAGACTCTTCCGAGTCTGTGGCCTCCGCACCTTCACACACCCAGAGTGCGCAGCACTTCTCATATGGATCAGATCCCGACCAGGCATCCTCTGTTGCCCCTATTCCTAGTTTTACTTTCGACCACGATGATTTGGAGGATTCCGATCCTGTCTTTCCCCCAGGATACGACCCTGATGAGGATATAGAGTTTATACCCATGGATCAGCCTATGGAGGATCCAGTCGACCCAGTTGATCCCATCGACCCTGAGTTTGATTTTGAGATGGCCTTTGATGATCCCGAGCAGCCACTAGACCCTGCTCCTGACCCAGTGCTTGAGCATGACCCAGTTCATGCTGACGCACCTATTATTGAGCCTGTCTTTGCTGACCCACCTATTGATGATCACCCTATAGATACTCCATTGTTGGAGGGCGATCATTTCTTTGCTGCTGATCATGTTGATCCCCCACTCATTGCTGATGCACCAGTTGACCCTCTTGTTGCACCTCACCATGATCCTATACCAGTTCAGTTTGATCGTGCGCTTTTTGAGGCACGGATCGACCCCCGAGACGAGCACGCCCAGTGTGGGTGGATTCCGGCAGATGACGAGGTCCCACCTTTTCCCCCTCAGATCCCTGATACCCGTCACGTTGATACTTCTTTTTCATTTCCTCAGTTTACACCTCCAGCACGAGCTGGAGAAGGTTCTTCGGCTCACCCTTTTGGACATGTACCTGTATCTATACCACCGTCTGCTACTTTTCCCCCTGTTTCACCATTTCATGTGGCACCTTTTGATCCCACCAGTGAGCCGTTCCTTTGGGCACCACACTCTGCTATGCCACCGACTGACCCCTACCATTCTTTCCACATGGGGTATACTATTAAGGACGTTTTGATGTCTTTTGTCGCCCAGCACGAGGCACACACACAGCGCATTCAGGAGCTTGAGAGAGCTCAGACGCCGCCGTGTCCGTGCCAGGGTCAGACCCACTCTCCGTTGCAGCTCTCTCGACCTGTACCACCAGACTATGCTGCACGCCTTTTTGCCCTGGAGCAGCAGGTTGCTTCATTCTTACGCACCCAGAGAGCCATGGAGGAGGACTGGCTCCATTTGCGCCGCTTGTTTTACACTCACTTTCCCCCTCCTCCACCGCCATCCGTGTAGAGCTCTTCAGCACCATATAGGTAGACGCTGGTGAGAAGACGACGATTTCTTTTGACTGCACATCATTTTTGGAGACTACATTATGATTCTGACTTTTGTTGATGTATTTGATGTATTGACACTGATTTGATATGGTTTTTGGACTAGGGTGATGTAACCCTTAGTCGAGGATGATTGTATGACACTGTGCTGTACTTGTACGCTTACTATGTGGTCTCGATATATGGCAATCGCAGTATTCTCATCATATTTGATGCTTGATTTGGTTATTTGTATTTTAGGACATGGGATGTTGTGTGATTGATGTTTGTGACATGGGATGTTGTGTGATTGATATGATTATAACATGAGATGTTATGTAATGTTACTATCGTTATATACATACGCTATATGATGACCTGATTTATGTATTATAACTATGGCCTGACCGACGTAAACACATCTTTGAGAAGATGCCGCCAAGACGTCAAACGCCGTTGCCTACCAATGAGGCAGAACTCCAGCTAATTATCGCTGCTGCCATTGCACAATACGCCGCCTCTCAAGGAGGGACTAGTGGAAGCAACTCTGGCAACACTGGCAACAACAATAATCCACCTCATGGATGCACCTACAAGCAGTTTCTAGACTGCAAACCGGTCAACTTTGATGGCACAGGAGGTGCTGTCGCCTTTGTTCGTTGGGCCGAGAAAACTGAATCTGTTCTTCGCATGAGCAAATGCGCACTAGATCAGCAAGTCACCTATATCTCAGGGCTATTCTTGGATGGAGCCCTCTCTTGGTGGAATTTGCAAGTACAGACACTTGGTGAAGCTGCTGCCTACGCGCTAACCTGGACCGAACTGAAGGAACTTATGCGCAAGAAGTACTGCTCTCGCGCTGAAATCCAAAGATTGGAAACCGAGTTCTGGCATTTGAAAATGGACGGTCCAAAGATCGCAGAATACGTTCAAAGGTTCCATGACTTATCGCATGTGGTACCCTACATGGTCACTCCGGAGTTCAAGCGGATTGAACGTTTCATTTGGGGATTAGCTCCTCAAATCATAAGCATGGTGACCTCATCCAAGCCTGCGACCATTACTGAGGCGATTGATTTGAGCGTGGCTCTCACAGAGGAGGCTATTCGCCTGAACAAGTTTGATGAGATCAAGACGAAGAAGGAAGAGACTCACGTTGAGTCATCCGGAGGTAACAAACGGAAGTTCTCAAACTTCAAGCAGGGCGCCAGTGTGGTTGTTAAGAAAGGAGAACCAAGCACGCCAGCACAGGTTACAGCTGGTAGTGGGAAGAAAGGAAAGGGATACATGGGCACCCAACCTAAGTGCAAAAACTGCCAACTCCACCATTCTAGCCGATGCGGGCCAAAAATATGCGAAGCGTGTGGAAAACGTGGCCACTTGAAGGACACTTGTTGGGCCACTGCTGGCCAGGGAGGCCAGGGAGGATTCGGAAACAGAAATAACAACCGAGGTGGGAATGGAAATCGCCCACAAGGAAACCATGGAGGAAACAAGAATCGAGGCAACAATGCTAACCAAGCGGGCGCCGTGAATCGTAATAAGAGGAATGATCAAGCTGGTGGAAACGGGCAAAGACTTGGATGCTTTAACTGCGGTGATATCGGGCATTTTAAGAAGAACTGCCTAGAGTTAAACCAAGCCCGTGGAAGAGTGTTCCAAATCGAAGCAAGGGAAGCACGCCAGGACCCCAATGTCGTTACTGGTACGTTCCCTGTAAATCAACGCTATGCATCCGTTTTATTTGATACTGGTGCCGATTATAGCTTCGTGTCGTTAGAATTTAAGAATATGCTTGGGTTAGCCGCTAATAAGTTAGATATTCCCTACTCAATCGAATTGGCTAATGGGAAGTTAGTAGAAGCCAACGAAGTTATCAGAGGTTGTGTGATCGAATTGGGAGAACGTGAGTTTGCTTTGGATTTACTACCAGTCCAGTTGGGAAGCTTTGACGTAGTGGTAGGAATGGATTGGTTATCAGGCAACAAGGCTGAGATAGTTTGTCACGAAAAGGTTGTTCGTATCCCAACCGAAGATGGCGAAACAATTGTGGTTCACGGAGAGAAGCGTGATACGCCGTTAAGAATTATCAGCTGCCTGAAAGCGCGAAAGTGTTTGCAGAAGGGATGTGTTGCCTTCCTGGCACACATTGTAGACAAGAAAGCTGCAGAACCGAAGATCGAAGACATCCCTGTCGTGAGGGAATATCCAGAAGTCTTCCCAGAGGACTTACCTGGACTGCCACCTCAGAGACAAGTAGAGTTCCGCATTGACTTAGTTCCAGGCGCCGCGCCTGTGGCTAAGGCACCTTACAGACTTGCTCCGTCTGAGATGCAGGAACTGTCGACACAACTTCAAGAGTTGTTAGACAAGGGATTTATCCGACCAAGCTTCTCGCCTTGGGGAGCTCCGGTCCTGTTTGTCAAGAAGAAGGACGGTAGTTTTCGTATGTGCATCGACTACCGGGAGCTGAACAAGCTGACGATCAAGAATAGATATCCTCTGCCAAGAATCGATGATCTATTCGATCAGTTGCAAGGCTCAAGCTTTTATTCAAAGATCGATCTTCGATCTGGATACCATCAGCTAAGGATACAAGAGGAGAGTATCCCGAAGACAGCCTTTAGAACTCATTATGGACACTACGAGTTCCTTGTTATGCCGTTTGGTTTGACAAACGCACCTGCAGTCTTTATGGACTTGATGAATAGAGTTTGTAAGCCGTACTTGGACAAGTTCGTGATTGTGTTTATCGACGACATCTTGATTTATTCAAGAACAAAGTCCGAGCACGAACAACATTTAAGAGCTATTTTGGAGCTGCTGAAGAAGGAACAGTTGTATGCCAAGTTCTCTAAGTGCGAGTTTTGGCTACGTGAAGTCCAATTTCTTGGACATGTGGTTAATGGAAATGGAATCCATGTTGATCCCACAAAGATCGAAGCGATTAAGAATTGGGAAACGCCAAAAACGCCAACCGAGATTCGACAATTCTTGGGTTTGGCTGGCTACTATCGAAGGTTCATTGAGGATTTTTCGAAGATCGCTCAACCATTGACGCTCCTCACGCAAAAAGATAAGAAGTTTGATTGGGGAATCAAACAGGAAGAAGCGTTCCAGATATTGAAGGATAAGCTCTGCAATGCGCCAATCTTAGCACTACCGGAAGGTACAGATGATTTTGTGGTATACTGTGACGCCTCACGTCAAGGATTGGGTTGTGTGTTGATGCAACGCCAAAAGGTTATTGCTTACGCATCGCGTCAACTGAAAGTGCACGAAAAGAACTATACCACACATGATTTGGAACTTGGCGCAGTGGTATTTGCTTTAAAGATCTGGAGACACTACCTTTATGGTACGAAGTGTACAATTTTTACAGATCACAAGAGCCTACAGCACATATTCTACCAGAAGGAGTTGAATATGAGGCAAAGACGATGGGTTGAGTTGCTGAACGATTACGACTGCGAGATAAAGTATCACCCAGGGAAGGCGAATGTAGTCGCCGATGCCCTAAGTCGAAAGGAGAGGATCAAGCCCATAAGGGTTAGGGCTTTAGAAATGATTATCCGAACCGATCTTTCCTTGCGCATTCGTGCCGCGCAGAAAGAAGCTCTCAAGGAAGGAAACCTTGAAGAAGAATATCTCCGTGGGATGGAGAAGCTACTGGTACCAAACGAGGAAGGAACGTTATGCTTTGAGAAAAGGATTTGGGTTCCTTTGTTTGGAGATTTAAGGAAGGTTATTTTCGATGAAGCTCACAAGTCACGGTACTCTATCCATCCAGGAGCGGATAAGATGTACCAAGATCTCAAAGATTATTATTAGTGGCCTAGGATGAAAGGCGATGTTGCTGTGTATGTGAGCAAGTGTTTAACATGCGCCAAGGTTAAGCCCGAATACCAGAAGCCTACAGGACTTCTGCAACAACCCGAGATCCCCAAATGGAAATGGGAACAAATCTCCATGGATTTTATTACGAAATTGCCAAGAACGCCAAGAGGCCATGACACTATTTGGGTAATAGTGGATCGATTAACAAAGTCAGCACACTTCTTACCTATCAAAGAGAAGGATAATACGAGCAAATTGGCTGAAATTTACATCAGAGAGATCGTCGCGCGCCATGGAGTACCTCTCTCAATCATCTCTGATAGAGACGGAAGGTTTGTGTCAAGGATATGGCAATCCTTCCAAGAAGCCTTTGGCTCACAATTGAATCTGAGCACTGCGTTTCATCCGCAAACTGACGGTCAGAGCGAGCGAACGATACAGACTTTGGAAGACATACTGAGAGCGTGTGTTATGGATTTGGGCGGTAGCTGGGACAAGCATTTGCCTTTGGTCGAATTTTCATACAACAACAGCTACCACACCAGTATTGGTGTCGCGCCATTTGAAGCCCTTTACGGACGCAAGTGTCGATCACCTTTATGTTGGGCTGACGCAGGTGATAGACAGCTTGCTGGTCCCGAAATCGTCCAAGAGACGACAGACAAGATTGCGCAGATTCTTAAACGCATCGAAGCAGCTCGCCACAGGCAGAAAGCCTATGCGGATCCAAACCGAAAACATGTGGAATTCCAAGTCGGAGAAATGGTGTTATTAAAAGTTTCACCCTGGAAAGGGGTGGCACGCTTCGGAAAGCATGGGAAGTTAAATCCGCGCTACATTGGTCCTTTCAGAGTTTTGGAAAGAATAGGACTAGTAGCATACAAGTTAGACCTACCTGCTGAACTCCATTCAGTCCACGATACATTTCATGTATCCAACCTGAAGAAAAGTCCAACTCAAGATGACATTGCCATTCCCATCGACGAGATTCATGTTGACGACACGCTCCATTTCGTTGAAGAACCGGTTGAGGTTACGGATTGGAAAGTAAACAAGACCCGCAGGAGCAGTGTCAAGCTCGTCAAAGTTCGTTGGAATGCCAGACAAGGTCTTGAGTACACCTGGGAGCGTGAGGACCGGATGAAAGAGAAATACCCCCACCTATTTCCTAAGAACCCTGCTTCTAGTAGCAGAACATAAATTTCGGGACGAAATTTATTTAACGGGGGGAGAATGTGACAACCCTCACTAAACCAGGTATCCGTACAACTTAATTAATAAATAATTACTGCTTAATTACTGTGCTTGCTTGAACTTGTGAATAAACTGCTACTTGAACACTGATACATGTACTTACCTGCATCATACTTTACTTGCTGTCACTACATTATTTACATGACTGAACCTTAGTGACAAACATGATGCACAAAAAGCACAGTAGCACTATAACGGATAACCTATTGAACATGCTGATAAAGCCAGCATCAGGCAAACACTGCCTCTAAGGCCTGTAAGAGCCTGAAATATTTTGCTACACTAGTGGTGAGTGTAGGGATACAAGGGTTGTAGAACTGCGTCTCTAGGAATAAGTTACAATGACTGGATGTGCCTAAAACGTACTCTAAGTACAAAACTCAGCACTTTACATAACAATTCAGCTTTTAGCTAACTAATGAAGTGCCAAAACTTGAGAAAAATATTACTAGACACCTTCCAAAGTGTCAGAAATGAGTTGTGACACTAAAAAGGGTATTAACGACACTTTAAGCTTTGTTAAGCACTTTAACGGATTACTATCCAACCGAACAACCGGACTATACCCGAAACATGAAAATATTGTTATTTTCATTATTTATCTCTTTTTGAGCCAGTTAGGGTCCCTGAATACCCTAACACCCGTTGTAAAGCATAACACATTAGTAACCGGGTTAATCCCTAAACTAACTAGGTTTAACCTAACTAATAACTAAAGACTAGTTGGAAGTGAACTAGTACCCCCCCCCCCCCTCCTTAGGAACCGTCCCCATATAGGGGACATACATGGTACAATTGTGATTATATTATTCATCCATGCATGATATCTAGAGGACACATGATCCAAAGGTTAATTACCTTAAAACTTTGTCTATAAGTTCCCCACTAAACCCACCATAACATAATCACTTTCACAAATCAACAAACACTACTCTCTCCCTCTCTTGGAGCTCACGGCCGAGAACAACCCACCCCCACCCATCCATTTTCGATCTTGTTCAAGCCATTCCAACATCATACAAGCTTCAAGGATCACATATTAGGAGGCTTGGTGCACTCGGAGTTTGAAGGACCTCTTTATCTTGCTTTTATCCGTGCATTTTTCATCTAGATTCTTCCCTAGCCTCGAGCTAGTGGTATGTTACTTAAATCACCTTCTTGAACTATTCTAAAGTGGTTAATACGATTTATAACGGTTAAAACTCGAAATCTTACAAGATGATACTTTAAAGTCTACTAAAAATGCTATAAGTGTTGGATAAAAGCTCACTAGTTGTGTAAATGTTGTAGTAATTGAAATTTGTGATTATTTAGACCCGATCTATGTTGTGGTAGCTCGGATCATCACTTAACCCGGTTTGGTCATAATCACGAATCATGACATAAGGTTGTTTTGAATAGAACAAGGGTTAAAGGGTGAAACTCTACCACACGCGAACCATGAACTTGTGTAAAAACGTTTTACTTGTGGAATAGTGTTTAAAACTAGCAGATCTACGTATCTGCAAGTGGTATTTTCAAAGGACCAAGCGTTAAAGAAATCATGCTTTCAAAAAAATGGATCTTACACTAACAAGAATGGTTTTTAGAACACACAAGTGTGTAAACACTTGTGTAACACAAGTCTCGACAAAATAACTATTTTTGTAAAAGTTGACGAGAAGTTGTAAAGACGGAACTTCCATAAAAACGAGGTTTTTACAAAATCGGATTGCTTTATATAAAGATCCACTAAAAGTATTGAGATTTACTTCACAGTTTGGATAAATCACAAGTTCATGAAGTTTATGCGATTTATATACATATTTTGACTAGTTTGTGATTTGAACGTTGTTTTGGTTGATTGAGAAGATTGTTGGTTGATTTGTAAAAGAAAATGATACGCTTGAAAGCGTGGCCACCTCCAGTTACAGAGGAAACTCTGGCGAAATTTTTCCAAAAACCTAACACTTAGAAATATTTTCACTATAAGTGTTAGAAAGACATTTTGACTTGTTTTCAAAATATAAGTTTCGCCACGACTATATTTACAAAACATCGGAGGTGGGATTTTCACAAAATAAAACGTGATACATAAATATATTTAGTATATATTTTTCACAACATCACTTGTATAAGTGTTTATGATTATTTTGTGAACTACGTAAATATTATTTTTAGAGTAAAAATAATATTACTAAGTATTATTTTGGGAAAATCACATGTATTAAAATATAATATTTTTGGGAAGAATATTTATATTTTGGGAGGTTAGAAATAAAATATATTAAGTGAGACTTAATAGTGAAGTCTGAATGTTACGAACGCACATGTATTAAATCCCCCATCCTTGGGAAGGAGAATAACTACCAAGTATATACAGAACGTAAACACGAAATAGTTGCCTAACTATTTCCCAAAAACTTAAACCATAAAGCTAAGGCACGGCCGTCCGTCTAATAGAGTTAGCACGTGTAGGTCGTCATACAGCTGATTGATTTGGAGGCATACTTGGTAGAGACGCACCACTGTGAGTTCATGTCCCCCTTTTCTCTTAACTGTTTTCAGTTTTCTTAACTACGGGGGTGAAATACATGTTACTTTGATTACAAGTACTTTATACATGGTATGGTTAGCGTAAGGAGGTTTACTACTTAGATCATGTGAGTGGGTAGGCAGAAACTGGAGGCCATTAATCCTCATTGTAGGACCGAGGGACGTAAGCGGTAGATCTATCTGGGTGTAGCGAGCCCAACTCTAGGCCCAACAGAACGGACCTCAGAGAGGCCCAACAGAACGGACCTTGGAGTGACTTTGTACCCAACGCTAAATCTGCTAGGTTTGAGTCTTCCTACTTGCACTTCACATATATCAATGGCCTTGCAAACCATTGGTGATCTCTTTTTCCTTATTTGCTACATACCAAGACTATTTTTACACCTACAAGTGTTTTACATACTCACTTACACATGAACTCGCTCAACATTATTGTTGATTTTTCAACTTACATGTATTTCAGGAAATTAAAGATCTGGCGCGGTATGTTATGTTTTCCCGCTGCATATGGGTTACGAGGTCATCCGGGTTTGGGGAATGTGACTCTTTCCTGGACAAGTCACAGTCCTCAAACTGTGTTTATGTCATGTTGATGTTTATGATGGTTGAACAATGTCATTAGGATTTGTTTTCCATTAAGACAATGTTGTTATGTTTGGTTTTTAAAACTTAATCTATGGACGATCTTGCATGATTTTATTTCATATAGCTTTGTTATGGTTAAGCTATGGTATTAAGAAGTCACACCAAAATTAACCACGCTTCCGCAAAGCCAGGGTGTGACATCTATGTACTCACCTTTGGGTGCGGTTTTGTATGTTAACACTATCCCTCAATTGTTTATTCATCCTAAATTAAATAACAATGATTTAATAATCAAAACCCACAAAAATACATAAGTTTCTCCAATACTTAGAATTTTCACATAACTTTGAGATTTCTCGAAAAGTTATTATTTTTGATTATTTTGGTGTATTTGTATATGTATATACTCAAGCGTAATACACATAATCTTGTCAACACTAACACATCATCATACACATATTGTAAAACACATAGCACATTGTAATACATAAATTTACTCATGAACAACCCATTCTAGTGTATGTCGAAAAATGCTTATTTTAGCGATTCGGTGACATTTTTGGGAGTCGAAAGTCACGTATGACTAACCAAACATCAAGTAAACTTAATATAAGTTAAAATACTTATTTTTATATCAAAAATATCAGTTTGGTTACTGATCTAATACATTTTTGTAAAAATCCTCCGAAAAGGCGATTTTTAACCGTTTTACCGCATAGTTTTGCATCAAACGTTACCCGAACCATCCCAAATAGAAATGACTTGAAATTTTAACACAACCCATGTTATTTACTGAATAAAATAATGGTTATACTCATGATAGTGCAGGTCTTAAACAAAGCACATAAATCATGCAAATTTCACATAATTTACCACTTTTTAAGCTATATGTACAACATGCAAAGCTATCAAACCTATGTCAAAGTTTCATGTCCTTATAATATACCAAATAATGTTATTTTTAGTGTTTGTAACCTGATCTAAAACATTTTTGTCATACAACCCTTTTTTACCATTTCTCGAGCTTTACATCAACATGTATCTTCATGTACAAGTGCCTAAAGCATACTATCATAACATCATCATTTTATGTTAATCTAAATGCATCAAATATGTGATATATTCAGATTTATTTGCTGATGTAATTTACATTTAACATATCATACATAAATCACCAATTACTTGCATTTTTACCATCATTCAAGAACATGTAACACTTAAACAAGTACTTTATCAAAATAAAGCTCAAAACTCAAACACATATGTATATGTGTACGGTTATACATGTACATATACATCACCATTTTTTTATTTGTATCATGACCCATTTCATTTTAGATTTCAAGTTTAGTGAAAATCCCAAGATTCAAGAGAAACTTCAAATCATCAAGAACAACCAAGAATCAAAGTATGATTTAAACATAAGTGTTATACCTTCAAGATTCAAGTGGGTTGTGGGATGAGATTTTGATGATAGGAAGCTTGAAATTACTTGAATGCACCTTGGAAACACCTTTGTATCTTCACACCACTTGAAACATGTTTGAAAGGGAGTTTGAATGTGATGAACAAAACTTGAAGATATGAATATGGTGAGAGAGAGAGAGGGGTGTACGGTTGGGAGGGAGGAGAGCGAGGAAGAAGATTGTTTTTGATATTGTGATCTTATGAAAGATTGAAGAAGATATAAAAAGATATTGAGAAGTAGCATGCAATACAAGTGTCCTAAAAAATCTAGCAAGGATCCAAGGAAATAAGATCAAGATCTTGGAAAATATTAGGTGGGGGCCACTTATTATAACCGTGAACAAGCAAGGGGGGGGGGGTAGAGTGTAATTTTTGATGGTATATTAGATTAAAGTAGGTGTTTAACTGGATACCGGGTATTTTATCTAGCGTTTAAATCCTGGTTTATAGCGTTCTAAATTATTTTTATTTTTCTATAAAAATAAACTCGCCAAAATATTACTGAAATAAATTTCAGTTGCCAAGACTGGCTGCGTTGTCTGCGTTTTGCAGTAGAAGCACTGTGTCACGCAGAAACACATGGTACGCGCTTAAACTTGAAAAATAACGTTTTTAGGCGTTTTAATTTATTTTTTAACACGAACCTGATTAAAAATAAAATTTTAATCATAACAGAATATTTTTGGGATTTAAATATTATCTAGGCGGTCACCAACGTTCGCTTCGCAGTTTTGTCGTAATTAGTCCTTTAGCTCAAATAAACATGTTTTTGCCATACCGAATCCTTCGAAACTTATTTCTAAGTTATGTAAAGGAAAATTAGGGTATGTTTGGCTTACGTCACAGTTCCAGAGTGTACGTCGCGTTAAACTGATTGCGTTTATGCACTAGTTCGCGTATAACCTTCCAGAAAGTGATTTAAAGCTTGAAATCGGAATCGAATCAAATTGTAAAATTTAATAAACACAATTACACACATAATAACACCAAAGCACATTGTTTTATTGATAAGAAACATTGTTTTACATTATACGAGGATTACAGAACACAGTTGTCACAGTTCCTTTCTCCTGGAAATAATCCAAAACGTCGTCGATAAACACGGTCGATTCATGTGGTCTATAAAACTGCTGGTGTGTTGATTAACCCAATGGTTATGGTGTACAAGGTCGCATTGGCCGTATTGCGTTTGATATGCCGTTCCAGGAACATCCATCCCTTGGACTTCCATCTGATAATCGCTTGTTCGTAAATCAATCCTCGAATGGAAGCTTGTCCCTCGTAACTGGTCAACAGGTTGTCAATACAATGGTTGAGGCAAACAGTTCTTGACTGTCGCCTTGCTGAGTTCTAGATAAACAGTACTCATACAAAAAGGCATATCTTCACGGAAATAACTGGGGCTCCCCAAAGCGAAAAACTAGGTCCGACAAACTCCTGTCCAACAGTTCCTGAAGTTGATTAGACAATTCTTGCAACCCTCGTAGCGCAAGACGGTATGAGTACAAGTAATCAGAGTTGCCCCTGGCGTAGGTCAAACTGAGATTCTGCCTAACAGTTGTGGAAGCAAGTCCAAAAGATCCTCGTGTAGCGCGTCGGGAGGAATAACGAACAATTGGTGGATCCTCGATCCTCTTTTCCTTAGCCTTAACATCAGTAACGGTTGCTAACATTGCGGGGTAATCCCTCCGTAGACACTTCTGAACCTTCATTGCTGATATGATGCTAACCCTTACACCACTCTGACACTTCAAAGTATAAAGTGACGCAAAATTTCCTTCCCTTAAGGTATATCTACGCGATATCCAGATAACCAATCCACACTACTACGGCATCGAGACCATCAAGGATAGCAAAAAGGAAGGTCGATGTCGAACACTTGTCCCACAAGGTCGAGTTTGCATCCCAATGAACATACAAGGCTTCAATTGACTTGCCATCAGCCGGTTCCATAACAGGTTTGGTTTCGAGAAGCATCAGGGTTAAACGGAATCGAGACGAAGCGGTTAGCTACCCATGCAAGCTACCATGATGTTATTATGCATGGCGTCGCCTACGCCAATCCTAAATGCCCTTCCACAAGCACCACTACCAGTGTTGTTATGATCACGTGGATTTCCCAATATTGTCATCGTTCCCTTGGTTGTTGACATTTTGACTTAACAACAGTTAATCCTTGTCGAAGTCACCCTTGTTTCCATACGATAGGCTACGATTACGAGTACGTTGATGTCGCCATGACTGTTGCCTCTCATGCCGTTGCTTGAAACGGAGATAGGGTCCATCTTGTCACATTTCCATGCCACGTCCTAAGGCGCTACTCATTGTGCTGACAGTTACACATTCCACACCATGGTCAGTTGTCATTGTTTATGTCCCGATTATTCCGTAGGAGCTGACTCCCATAAATCGCTGACTAGGGTTAAGGATTCGGTTGAAGTCAGCCTGCTGGTGTCCGTTGCCGGTAATCAAGGTCGTTCTAATACTAAGGTTGGTACGGCACTACGCTCATCCTCTTATCCATCATTCTTGCAAGTTGACTGAGTATTACACGATATGTTTCCAGAGCGTTGCAGAAGTGATCGCACTTCAGGGTCTAAGACGTTAACGTGCTAGGTTCTAACAAACAAAGATAGTGAGGAAGGTATAGATCAATCATTCGACGCAGAGACATCCATCTCAGAGACGTTCGTACAAGCACTTAACATTCTACACAGTTCGCTAGACGTTCAAATGGGTGTTCAGGTAATACTCGATAGCATCGAGATTCGTAAGGATTCAGGGTGGAGTGAAAAGATCACGTTCAAGTAAGAGACAATCACTGCTATGACTCTTATAGACTGTTGTGTTTCACATCGATTTAATAACAGAACAGAACCCCTTTTCACTTGTTAAGCCTCACTGGGACTCGCATGCACCCCGCACTATTATTATGTGTGCACCCACAATAATATTGTGATTTGCATGCTCATCTCAGCTCCTCCTAACTCATGTCAAATGGTTCCTCAAACTCAAGTAGTAACAAAGAGCATTACGATACGTGAGTCATGAATGTTTAGGGAAATACCACCCTATCAGTCACATAACACATGCAAGTAATACATGAATTCATAATGTTGAGTTAAACGTGCAATCACATGCAATATCATATGTAACGCTGTGTTCCCGAGTTTACTAAAAGAAAGAATAGAAAAGAAAGAAAGTTTAAGAGGGAAAAGAAAATAAGAGAAAGAAAAATATACAAATTTATTTCACGTTCCAGAGTTTGAAGGAAATGAAAAGAAAATAAACATTTTGTGTGTTCCCGAGTGCAGAGAAAAAGAAAAGAAAGTGACAATTTTACTATTATACCCTTTAAAGTAAAATTAAAATAAAATAATCATGATAACTGATGATGCCATAACTGAGTTTTCTTTAAACATTTCGTTCTTCTTCAAATCCATCTACATGTCTCAGCATAAACAACTAAAAAGAATCAAAACACGAATTAAAATGATCACTTAATACCTGTTTGTGCTACGTAACTAAACATGCACAGTCAATTACATTGTATCATTGTAATCATCAGCATTTGAATACTTTTCGTCTCTTGATCTTCTTGAAAGCTTTTGAATATTAGCTTCTTTCTGGATGCAGATATCACCACATTCAAATAACCAAGGTTGCCAGCATGTCAAAGAGATTTAATTTTAAAGTTTCAAATTGACCAAGCAACTAAAATGTATTACAATAGTAGATGCTATCTTGCAATAACCATATAGCACTGGAAGAATATAACAAAGCCAAGAACTAGTTGCCAAGATAAGCCCAGGAACAACAGTAGCTGAAAGGGAATCCACTTGAGTAGAGGCACCATTAACACAAGTAATAACATGGTTATAACTCCATAAACTCCTGCTTCAATGCCCAAATCACAAGCAGAAAGTGTTTCAAATCGAACCATTTCAACGCGAACCGTTTCGACCCGTGCCGTTTCGACATGAACCGTTTCAACCCAAACCGTTTCGACGTGAACCGTTTTGAATCGAACCGTTTCGGCGCGAAGCGTTTTGACGCGGACCGTTTCTACCCGTGCCGTTTAGATTTTTAGTGTTGCTGCAAATGATAGCACATCATGTAACTATGTTTAATTACAAAAACATCCAAATTATCGATGCAGTGTCTATTGTTGTTCCGAATCCGAATTTGTGCTACGGGACTAAACATGCAGGCGTCAATTACCCTTGTAGTCTCATCAGCAGCTTCCTCCGGTTGCCCATCCTCAGCCTCTACCGGCTGCACTGTCACACCCCCAAAATCCACACGCGGAGTATCACTGCTTGGAGGCGTGATTGACCAGGATCCAGCCACCAATCATATTGAACAAGCATGTAAGTAATTATAAAAATCCAACCAACACAATTGGTGTCTAAACAAAACATAGTTTAAGTTGCAAGCAGAAGCATAATTGTTTAAAACCAAAACATAAGTTTAAACGTTTCAATGTTTAACATGGCACACAATTGTCCATGTCCCACAACGACTCTTCCCCATGCAAGCTCCAGCTAAGTACCTATTGACCTGCAAAGCATGTAGTAACGAGTCAACAACAAAGTTGAGCGAGTTCACAGTTGGGTGTTTGTTTTAAGTTGTTTCGAAAACGGTTTCCTTTAACTGGCATCCCTGCCGTGGGGGTTACCCCATAGTTGAAAACGTGTTTTGTTTATTCCCGTTTACTCTGGCAATCCAGCCGTGGGGGCTACCCCATGTTTAATTACCTGGCTCTTTGGCCGTGGGGGCTACCCCATGTATATACTACTAGACTCGTTACCATATCGACTGCTGACTGTAGTCATGTTTATGTGCCCTGAACTGTCAATGTCTATCATCATTGACGTGCCCAAATCCATTAGTTCACGCCCGTCCTCTGCGGCACGGTGTGAGGATTGTCAAACCTAAATAGCGCTATCTAACTAATGACCCGCTCGCCATTGGCCCGGCGATTAAGTCGATATAAAAAGGAGGGACTTCGTGATAGAGTTTTGGTCTAGTAAAAGTTAACTGTCCATGAGGACGAGGAATTATATTCCAGAACCCGTACTATCCTACCTAAGAAGGACGAGGAATCCATATTCCTTAACCCATTCCCAACCCCTGGGAATCCCATGCTTTGTAGAAAGTGTGAACTCACCTTAGGTTAGCTCGGCAGATAAACGAAAGGTCAATCGAGCTGCTAGAGGTCAACCACGTCCTAACATGGTTACCATAAAAGTCAGGTCTAGGTTCAAATAGTGCACGTATGTTTACACAGATATAGCAAGTTACGAGCACATGGTATACACGACATACACGTAAGCAATATCAGACAAATAAATAACAAAGCCTAATATGAATAGGCGGCCCAACCTATTGTGCGATCAGCACAACTTGTGCGATCCACAATGGGTTGTGCGATCAGCCTTAAACCCGGCCCAAACATAAAACATGTGACAACTCGTATTTCTGAACCTATCTTTGTACTTTGAAGAAACGTATGTGTACGATATGTGATTTTATGAAAGTGAATGATTATATGAATGTTATGTTGATACGTGCTTTGTGTAATGTATGTATGTATATAAACGGCTCAAACGCACAACACTCACCTGATCGCACAAGCCCATTCGGGCCACAACTTGTATTCGGAGCAAGGGCAGCCCAAGTTTGGGTTCGGCCCATCCCCATTAGTCGATTAACACATGGGGTGTTAGTACCCATCTCACATTTTACCAAAACACAAAAACCCTAGCTTCTCTCATCCTCTCTCTCTCAAACTCGACGGCAAACATTCTCTCATCATCGAAGATCTTTCTTGTTCGGATCAATCATCTATTCCACCCTCCTCTCAATCGGTTAGTGTTCATGATGTTATGATTCCATGATTTTATTTAATGATTAAGTGTTGCTTATATGATGAACAATGATGTTTATGTGATTATGCTTAAGTGAATCGGATGTTATAATTAAGAACCGAATAGATGTTAATTGATCATCATGACCTGTTTTTGGATTGTTGATGAATGATTTGGGGAATGTTAAATGATTAACTAGGGGTTGCTTATGATTACTAATCACTAGGGGTTGCTTATGTGGATCGAATCACTTGTGTAGGGTGCTTAAACCGAGATTAGAATTGATGTTATGTGATGAAAATCTTGATTCAGATGCATTGTAATCAGTTGTATATTCAGAAATCGGATCAAACAGTAGGATTTGTTAGGTTGTTCATATTTGTGATTTTAGGGTTTATGTAAATTAGTTGTTAAAAACAATGATTTGATCTATTTTTATTTGATTTGGAAGTTGTTAGCATTTATTAATAAATTGTGAAATTGGAAACCACTAAATGTTGGTAACTGTTATGCATGAAAAACGGAACTTTAAAACAGTCGCACAAGACCTCTTGATCGCACAAGAGGTCCACTCGCACAAGGAGTCCATTCGCACAAGACTCCTGGTCGCACAAGATGTCATCAGTCGCACAAGGCACCCATAGTCGCACAAGTAATGATGTGTGTTTAACTGTTGGGCCTCAAAGCCCAAACCCGGTCGCACAACCCAAGCAGATCGCACAAGTCTACTCGGATCGCACAAGACTTGTGTTATCTATTTGGGCCGATACATGTTAGGACTGTTATGTTGTATGTTGGGCCGGGTGTATTACTGAATCGCACAAGACATGTTACTAGGGCTGTGTTCATGTTATGGTTTTGTTGGGTTTCTTGACATTGGGCCGGGTAGTTTTGGGCTCCAACGGATGACTCGCACAAGGCCACTAAGCTTGTGCGAGCCCAATCTTGAATACGTTATAAGTGTTGAACGTGATAATGTGTGTTGCCATGATCCGTGTGTGTGTTTCTTACATGCTATCTTACGTGATACTTATGTGCACTACTTGAAACCAAAACCTGACTTGTATGGTAACCATGTTAGGACGTGGTTGACCACTAGCTGCTAGACTTGACCTTTCTGTGTATCTGCCGAGCAAACCAAGGTGAGTTCACACTAGCCAAGGCATGGGATTCCCAGGGGTTGGGAATGGGATTTGGATAACTACTCGTACAACCATTACTATTAACTAATTATTACTGTCCTCGGATTGAAGGGCAAGTACGTAAAACCTACGTACAGTTATACTTACTACTGTCCTCGGATTGAAGGGCACGTACGTAAAGCCTACGTACACGATCATAAGACCATCACCTCTATCAAAGGAAGTCCCTCATTTATCGACTTAATCGCCGAGGCCTATGGCGAGCGGGTCATTAGTTAATAGCGCTATTAGGTTTAACAAACCTCACACCGTGCCAGTCGGACGGGCGTGTACTAATGGACTATGGGCAAAGGGTCAATGCTGATAGACATTGACTTAGGGCACCTCTTACATTTTCGTAGCAGTCGATACACGTGGTCTAGTAACACATGGGAAGCCCCCACTACTCATCGCACACATGCCTGGATTGGCCGCGATACGGATTAATACAATACATGGTTTACAAAACTAACATACGATTTATGAAATGAATACTATAACCAAACAACCAACTGTGAACTCGCTCAACTTTGTTGTTGATTCATTGCTACATGCCTTGCAGGTCATTAGGTACTCATGGAGCTTGCACAGGGAGGAACAGTCGTTGTGGGACATGGTAGTGTGTGCCATGCTTTAAACATTACTCTATTTCATACTTAATACTTGCTATGGGTTTTACAATTATGCTTCCGCTAAACACTTAACTATGTTTTAGTTTTTGAACACCTTTCATATTGTTTGGTTGAATTACGTTTACTTACATGCTTGTTCAATATGATTGGTGGCTTGATCCTTGTCAGTCACGCCTCCAAGCGGTGATACTCCGCGTGTGGATTTTTGTCACACCCTGGCTTTGCGGAAGCGTGGTTAATTTGGTGTGACTTCTTAATACCATAGCTTAACGATAACAAAGCTATATGAAATAAAACCATGCAAGATCATCCATAGATTAAGTTTTAAAAACCACATACAACAACATTGTCTTAACGGAAACACCTCCTAATGACATTGTTCAACAAACATAAACATCAACATGACATAAACACAGTTTAAGGACTGTGACTTGTCCAGGAAAGAGTCACATTCCCCAAACCCGGATGACCTCGTAACCCATATGCAGCGGGAAAACATAACATACCGCGCCAGATCTTTAGTTCCCTGAAATACATGTAAGTTGAAAAATCAACAATAATGTTGAGCGAGTTCATGTGTAAGTGAGTATGTAAAACACTTGTAAGTATAAAAATCCTGGTATGTAGCAAATAAGGAAAAAGAGATCACCAACGGTTTGCAAGGCCATTGATATGTGTGAAGTGCAAGTAGGAAGACTCAAACCTAGCAGATTTCGCGTTGGGGCACAAAGTCACCCCTAGGTCCGTTCTGTTTGGGCCTGGGGCTGGGCTCGCTACACCCAGATAGATCTACCGCTTACGTCCCTTGGTCCTACAATGAGGATTAATGGCCTTCAGTTTCTGCCTACCCACTCACATGATCTAAGTAGTAAACCTCCTTACGCTAACCATACCATGTATAAAGTACTTGTAATCAAAGTAACATGTATTTCACCCCCGCAGTTAAAAACTGAAAACAGTTAAGAGAAAAGGGGGACATGAACTCACAGTGGTGCGTCTCTACCAAGTATGCCTCCAAATCAAGTAGCTGAGTGACGACCTACATGTACTAACTCTATTAGACGGACGGCCGTGCCTTAGCTTTATGGTTTAAGTTTTTGGGAAATAGTTAGACAACTATTTCGTGTTTATATTCTGTATATACTTGGTAGTTATTTTCCTTCCCAAGGATGGGGGATTTAATACATGTGCGTTCGTATAATTCGGATTACACTATTAAGTCTCACTTAATAAATTTTATTTCCAACTTCAAAATATAAATATTCTTCTCAAAAATATTATACTTTAATACATGTGATTTTCCCAAAATAATACTTAGTAATATTATTTTTACCCTAAAAATAATATTTACGTAGTTCACAAAATAATCATAAACACTTATACAAGTGATGTTGTGAAAGAAAATATATACTAACTATATATATATATCACGTTTTATTTTGTGAAAATCCCACCTCCGTTGTTTTGTAAATATAGTTGTGGCGAAACTTATATTTTGAAAACAAGTCAAAATGTATTCCTAACACTTATAGTGAAAATATTTCTAAGTGTTAGGCTTTTGGAAAAATTTCGCCAGAGTTTCCTTTGTAACTGGAGGTGGCCACGCTTTCGAGCGTATCATTTTCTTTTGCAAATCAACCAACAATTTTCTCATTCAACCAAAACAATGTTCAAATCACAAACTAGTCAAAATATGTATATAAATCGCATAGATTTCATGAACTTGTGATTTATCCAAACTATGAAGTAAATCCCATTACTTTTAGTGGACCTTTATAAAATAGTCCGATTTTGTAAAAACCTTGTTTTTAAAGAAATTCCATCTTTACAACTTCTCGTCATCTTTTCCAAAATAGTTATTTTGTCGAAACTTTGTGTTACACAAGTGTTTACACACTTGTGTGTTTACTAAAATCATTCTTGTTTATGAAAGATCCGTCTTTAAAAGTATGTTTTCTCTTGACACTTGGTCCTTTGGAAATACCACTTGTAGATCCGTAGATCTACTAGTTTTAAACACTATTTCACAAGTAAAATCGCTTTTACACAAGTTCATGATTCGTGTGTGGGAGAGTTTCATCTTTTAACCCTTGTTACTTCCAAAACAACCTTATGTCATGATCCAAGATCATAACCAACCCGGGTTAAATGATGATCCGAGCTACCACAACATAGATCGGGTCCAAATAATCACACAAATCAATTACTACAAGATTTACACAACATATGAGCCTTTATCCAACACTTATAGCATTTTTAGTAGAATTTTAAGCTTCAACTTGTATGTTCATGTCTTTTAACCGTTACAATTCATATTAACCACTTAAAAATAGTTCGAGTAGGTGATTTAAGTAACATACCACTAGCTCGAGGCTAGGGAAGAATCTAAGTGCAAATGGGGTGGATAAAAGCAATGTAACGAGGTCCTTCGTCTTCCGAATGCACCAAGGTTCCTTATACACGATCCTTATCACTTGTATGAGCTTGGAATGTGAAGATCAAAAATCGAAAGTGATGGATGGGGGTGGGGTGTGTTCGGCCGAGAGCTTTAGGAGAGGGAGAGAGAGTTGTTGGTTTTTGTTAAGTGTTGTGAATATCATGTGGGTTTAGTGAAGAACTTATAGACAATTTACAAGAGCATTAACCAATAGTCCATATGTCTACTAGATTTTAATCACACAAGATTATAATAATCTTGCAAGGACAAGGGGTGTTCCCTCTAGTTGGGGACGGTTAGAGAGGGGGGGGGGGGGGGTTCTAGTCCATTTTCAACTAATTAGTTGAATATTAGTTAGGTTAAGTAAGTTAGTTAAGTGCTTAACCCGGTTACTAGTGTGTAGTATGTTATGACGGGTGTTAGGGTATTCAGGGACCCTAACCGGCTCAGAAAAAGATAAATAATGAAAATAACAGTATTTTCATGTTTCGGGTAAAGTCCGGTTGTTCGGTTGGATAATAATCTGTTAAAGTGCTAACAAAGCTTTAAAGTGTCGTTAATACCCTTTTTAGTGACACAACTCATTTCTGACACTTTGGAAAGTGTCTAGTAATATTTTTCTCATGTTTTGGCACTTTATTAGTTAGCTAAAAGCTGAATTTTTATGTAAAGTGCTGAATTTTGTACTTAGAGTACGTTTTAGGCACATCCAGTCATTGTAACTTATTCCTAGAGACGCAGTTCTACAACCCTTGTATCCCTACACTCACCACTAGTGTAGTAAAATATTTCTGGCTCATACAGGCCTTAGAGGCAGTGTTTGCCTGATGCTGGCTTTATCAGCATGTTCAATAGGTTATCCGTTATAGTGCTGCTGTGCTTTTTGTGCATCATGTTTGTCACTAAGGTTCAGCATGTAAATAATGTAGTGACAGTAAGTAAAGTATGATGCAAATAAGTACATGTATCAGTATTCACGTAGCAATTTATTCACAAGTTCAAGCAAGCACAGTAATTAAGCAGTAATTAATTATTAATTAAGTCGTACGGATACCTGGTTTAGTGAGGGTTGTCACATTCTCCCCCCGTTAGAAAAATTTCGTCCCGAAATTTTAAGTTCTGCTTGTAGATGCAGGGTTCTTAGGAAATAAGTGGGGGTATTTCTCTTTCATCCAGTCCTCGCGCTCCCAGGTGTATTCAGGACCATGTCTGGCATTCCAACGAACTTTGACGAGCTTGACACAGCTCCGGCGGGTCTTGTTTACTTTCCAATCCGTAACCTCAACCGGTTCTTCAACGAAATGGAGCGTGTCGTCAACATGAATCTCGTCGATGGGAATGGCAATGTTATCTTGAGTTGGACTTTTCTTCAGGTTGGATACATGAAATGTATCGTGAACACCATTCAGTTCAGCAGGTAAGTCCATCTTGTATGCTACTAGTCCTATTCTTTCCAAAATTCTGAAAGGACCAATGTAGCGCGGATTTAACTTTCCACGCTTTCCGAAGCGTGCCACACCCTTCCAGGGTGAAACTTTCAATAAAACCATTTCTCCAACTTGGAATTCCACATGTTTCCGGTTCGGATCCGCATAGGCCTTCTGTCTGTGGCGAGCGGCTTCGATGCGTTTTAGAATCTGCGCAATCTTGTCTGTCGTCTCTTGGACGATTTCGGGACCAGCAAGCTGCCTATCACCTGCGTCAGCCCAGCATAAGGGTGATTGGAACTTGCGTCCGTAAAGGGCTTCAAATGGCGCGACACCAATACTGGTGTGGTAGCTGTTGTTGTATGAAAATTCGACCAAAGGCAAATGCTTATCCCAGCTACCGCCCAAATCCATAACACACGCTCTCAGCATGTCTTCCAAAGTCTGTATCGTTCGCTCGCTTTGACCGTCAGTTTGCGGATGAACGCAGTGCTCAGATTTAATTGTGAGCCAAAAGCTTCTTGGAAGGATTTCCATATCCTTGACACAAACCTTCCGTCTCTATCAGAGATGATCGAGAGAGGTACTCCATGGCGCGTAACGATCTCTCTCATGTAAATTTCGGCCAACTTGCTCGTATTATCCTTCTCTCTGATAGGTAAGAAGTGTGCTGACTTCGTTAATCGATCCACTATTACCCAAATAGTGTCATGGCCTCTTGGCGTTCTTGGCAACTTCGTAATAAAATGCATTGAGATTTGTTCCCATTTCCACTTGGGAATCTCAGGTTGTTGCAGAAGTCCTGAAGGCTTCTGGTATTCGGCTTTAACCTTAGCGCATGTTAAACATTTGCTCACATAAACAGCAACATCGCCTTTCATCCTAGGCCACCAATAATAATCTTTGAGATCTTGGTACATCTTATCCGCTCCTGGGTGGATAGAGTACCGCGACTTGTGAGCTTCATCAAAAATAACTTTCCTTAAACCTCCAAACAAAGGAACCCAAATTCTTTTCTCAAAACATAACGTTCCTTCCTCGTTTGGTACCAGTAGCTTCTCCATCCCACGGAGATATTCTTCTTCAAGGTTTCCTTCCTTGAGAGCTTCTTTCTGCGCGGCACGAATGCGCAAGGAAAGATCGGTTCGGATAATCATTTCTAAAGCCCTAACCCTTATGGGCTTGATCCTCTCCTTTCGACTTAGGGTATCGGCGACCACATTCGCCTTCCCTGGATGATACTTTATCTCGCAGTCGTAGTCGTTCAACAACTCAACCCATCGTCTTTGCCTCATATTCAGCTCCTTCTGGTTGAATATGTGTTGTAGGCTCTTATGATCTGTAAAAATTGTACACTTTGTACCATAAAGGTAGTGTCTCCAGATCTTTAATGCAAAAACCACTGCCCCTAGCTCCAAATCGTGCGTGGTATAGTTCTTTTCGTGCACTTTCAATTGGCGTGATGCGTAAGCAATAACCGTTTGAGGCATTGTACGGGCGTAAATGCCGGTCACCTCTTTGTTGGGCAGAGGTGGGGGATAGTCAGATCACTGGCCCAGAACTTGTGGTAGACACAACAGAATGAATCGCTCAAATACGACAACGTATGGCGGCAGCTCGTGACCGTCAGAAAATCTACGCCGATCAGGGCAGAAAACCCCTCGAGCTCCAGGTCGGGGAGCGGGTGCTACTCAAAGTTTCACCCTGGAAGGGTGTGGTTCATTTTGGTAAGCAAGGCAAACTTAACCCATGATACGTTGGACCTTTCAAAGTCATTGAGAAAATAGGCAAAGTGGCCTACAAACTAAACTTACCAGCAGAACTCAGTGCAGTTCACAACGTTTTCCACGTGTCGAATCTGAAGAAGTGTCTGTCAGACGAGACCCACATAGTTCCCTTGAAGGAGCTCACTATCGACGAGCAGTTACGATTCGTCGAGGAACCAGTTGAAATCACGGACTGGGATGTTAAGGTCCTCAAACGCACCAGAATACCTCTCATTCGAGTTCGTTGGAACTCCCGTCGCGGCCCAGAGTTCACCTGGGAACGCGAAGATCAAATGAAGCAAAAGTATCCCCAACTATTCGCAAACAGTACAACCACTACTGAGGCTGAAGCTACGGAATTTCGGGACGAAATTCCAGATCAACGGGGGGAGGTTGTGACACCCCAGGAAAACCAAGAAAACCATACAACTTAACTAGCTTCCTCAGTGAGTACGTACCAAATTTCAGGACGAAATTTCTTTCAACTTGGGGATAATGTGACAACTCGTATTTCCGAACCTATCTTTGTACTTTGAAGTAACGTATGTGTACGATATGTGATTTTATGAAAGTGAATGATTATATGAATGTTATGTTGATACGTGCTTTGTGTAATGTATGTCTGTATATAAACGGCTCAAACGCATAACACTCACCCGATCGCACAAGCCCATTCGGGCCACAACTTGTATTCGGAGCAAGGGCAGCCCAAGTTTGGGTTCGGCCCATCCCCATTAGTCGATTAGCACATGGGGTGTTAGTACCCATCTCACATTTTACCAAAACACACAAACCCTAGCTTCTCTCATCCTCTCTCTCTCAAACTCGACGGCAAACATTCTCTCATCATCGAAGATCTTTCTTGTTCAAATCAATCATCTATTCCACCCTCCTCTCAATCGGTTAGTGTTCATGATGTTATGATTCCATGATTTTATTTAATGATTAAGTGTTGCTTATATGATGAACAATGATGTTTATGTGATTATGCTTAAGTGATCGGATGTTATAATTAAGAACCGAATAGATGTTAATTGATCATCATGACCTGTTTTCGGATTGTTGATGAATGATTTGGAGAATGTTAAATGATTAACTAGGGGTTGCTTATGATTGCTTATGATTGCTAATCACTAGGGGTTGCTTATGTGGATCGAATCACTTGTGTAGGGTGCTTAAACCGAGATTAGAATTGATGTTATGTGATGATAATCTTGATTCAGATGCATTGTAATCGGTTGTATATTCAGAAATCAGATCAAACAGTAGGATTTGTTAGGTTGTTGTTCATATTTGTGATTTTAGGGTTTATGTAAATTAGTTGTTAAAAACAATGATTTGATCTATTTTTATTTGATTTGGAAGTTGTTAGCATTTATTAATAAATTGTGAAATTAGAAACCACTAAATGTTGGTAACTGTTATGCATGAAAAACGGAACTTTAAAACAGTCGCACAAGACCTCTTGATCGCACAAGAGGTCCACTCGCACAAGGAGTCCATTCGCACAAGACTCCCGGTCGCACAAGATGTCATCAGTCGCACAAGGCACCCATAGTCGCACAAGTAATGATGTGTGTTTAATTGTTGGGCCTCAAAGCCCAAACCCGGTCGTACAACCCAAGCAGATCGCACAAGTCTACTCAGATCGCACAAGACTTGTGTTATCTATTTGGGCCGATACATGTTAGGACTGTTATGTTGTATTGTGACACCTGGTCACTTCCACCATCAAACAAATACCAAGCCAATGAAATATTGTATTTCATACTTGGGATCTGTATAAATATGTGTATCGTTTACACATATCAATTCATGTTCGATTCCAAACTCTATATCGCTTTCTGGAGAGTTATACGCAAACTGATGCGTAAACGTACTCAGTTTAACGCGACAAATACTCCGGAACATCAACATATAATTAACATACCTTAAATAACCTTTACATAACTTAGAAATAAGTTTTGAAGGCTTTGGTATGGCAAAAACAAGTTAATTCGCTTACAGGGACTAAACTTGACAAACTGCGAAAGTATGCCAATTTGAACTGTAACAGACATTCCAGAACATGACCATAAATTAAACATACCATAAATATCCTTTACATAGCTTAGAAATAGGCTTTGAGGGGTTCGGTATGCTAAAACAAACTTTTGGGTCATTCAGGGACTAAAAGTGTCAAAAAGTGCACAAGTTTGCATTTTCGCACATAACTTACGTTCTGAATACATCCGAACATCCAAAATTTATGTAAGCACTAAAATATTTTATTTTAGTGTTTGGCATGAGAAAAATCCATTCGTTGCGTCATTTGGATCATTTTTCGCGCTTATGCGCATTCCATCGTAATTAACCGAACATCGCAACCGTACGGCTAAACGAACCGACATCCGAGATATTTTTGAACATGTTTTAAGTTCCCAATACTTTAACTTCATTTTAGAGCTTTGAAATGGGGTTAACGGGCCTTAAACGTGTCGAAAATGGGCTGAATGCATGACAGGGACCAAAATTGTAAATCTGCCAAACTTGACCCCTGCGCACCGTAAGGGTTTCTTTGCTACGATGCGCAAGCAGTGTCCAGATGCAGCAAATCGTTTTTGGCTGCTGTTATCTGCCCCTAAACATTCTCCAAAGGTCAAGTGCCACTTGTTAAACTCTTATGGTGGCCAAAAATCAGTCACCACAACATTGCAACAAGTGTACGGGCTAGATCATTCCCTCTTTTCCAAGAAACGATCCTAACGGTGGACCGAAAACTATAAATACCCAACACATTTCACTTCAATTCTCACAAGAATCTGATCATTTGTGCTCTAAGTTGAAACCTTTGTTTCATACCTGAGCTATTTTGATCTAGATTAGCATTCGGGGACCTTTCGTAAGTGTTCCTTCGTTCTTTTATTGCTTTTCGAGTCCGAAAGTCAAACTTTGTTTGACTTTCTGCATTGACCAGTTTATGGTCGATGCAAAGTTCGTTTGAACTTCATAACGTGAGCGTGATCACGATGGTTATAGTCCCTAGCGACTATACCTACTGATTACCACGTTATCTAGGCTCAGTGACGAGCCGTAGTTTCGGGCAGAATACGTATTCTTGTGTATTTTGTAACCAAACTACTCTTAGGTATCACAACCGTTTGTTGTGATACCAAACCTGTTTTCTAAACGTAGTTAAGCGTGTTTTAGCATGCTTAGCTCGTCACTTTTAGTTTAGTACTTATATAGGGTCGTAAGGTAAGCGATCTAAACAATCTCTTATACTTTCGAACCCGACCCGTTTGGTCGATCATTAGGATCTGACCAAGCACTTTAGGTGACCATAGTATATTGGGAATAACCTTACAAGGTTATACCTTATGGTCGCTTCGTTTAAGTAGTTGTATGATAGGTAGTTTATATGCCTTAGGTAAATTACCAAAATACCCCTTTGATGCCAAAATTCGTTTTAATCATATGTAACATAACTTTTGACATCTAAACTGATTTGACAACCATATTAGACATGTTAAGGCATATTTTACTTATCATAGGACTAGTTAGGCGGTCCGAACGCGTTTTACGCAAACAACGCGTTAAAGTAGCATAAGCTACCTAAACGGGTCGTAATGGGTCGTAAGCACTTAGGTTAGGTTTCTCTTAGTATGTGGGCTTTGTTAAACCATATTACACGAGTTCCCATACTCATTTGGTTTACGAGCCTCATTCTATCCGATATTCCGATTTAGGTCCGGTTTATTAATGTAGTTACCTATATTAGGTGCCGTTTAATATCCGCGATATCTAGCATTGTTTGGTTGTTACTCAAGGACTTCTGAGCAATCTCAAGTGAGTACATAGACCCCTCTTTTACTGTTTTCCAAACATTTTAGGGTGGAACACATGTGCCTACTTGTTACTTTCATGTTTTCCATGTTTTCACATCATATACTTGCTATGTTCATTAGTACATTTATAGTACATGTTTTACATTACATTTCATGCTACGTATGTCTATTGTCGCATACTTAGTACATTTGTTATTCATCACATGCTTACATTTTGGATGTGTGTTACATTATTTACATTGATCATGCATTTACTACACAAAACATAACTTTGAGTTAAACTACGTTTTACTTCAATACTATGTTTTTGTGCATATGGTTTAGTTGATGCATTTCACTAGCCATACATATCATTTTGGTTACACATTACATGGTTTACATTTGACACATAAACACTTTTGACATTGGTTATACATTACATGATTTACATCTTGACATAAACATTTTAACATATTATTTCAATACATTTGGAAGTTGGTTTAAACATAGACATCTTACATTGTTTGGTTTGGTTTGAGTTAGTGATTAAGTAACGAGGCGTGTGTAATATGATACAAGCATGGTGGATACGCCGCTGGTACTTCCTATATATAAGTGTTTGTATGGTATTACATATCGTAGCGTTATTTGAATCATTTCAGTTTGAGACATAGAACATTTTATACAAATAACATACTTTTCACAAGACATTGTTTTACAAACAACTTATCTTATACAAACACATTTTACATGGTTATTCATTTAACCTTACATTTATTTATACATATCATCTGATATTATCGTTTTTCAAATGATTTACAAGACAAAGCAAATTACAAGGTTCATGACTGACTGTTATTAAACAAATTCTCAAACATAAGTCATGAATCCTATTTTCACAAAACCTATGTATCTCACAGTCATTTTTATGCTGACGTACCTATTTTCACATGTGTTTTCAGGAGATGATGCATAGGATTTATCAAGACATACTTAGGCGGACTTGTGCTTTAGTGACTTAAAACGAGACAAGAACTAGATAATTTATGTTATGTACTCTTTGTTTCTCGTTTAAAACAATGTAAACTCTCATATTTGTTTAATAAAACGAAACTTTAATTTCCATGGTTGTGAAACATTAATTCTGTTACAACACTCCCCGACGTTTCCGCCACGTTTTGTATGTTCTACGTGGTCGGGGTGTGACAGAAAAGATGGTATCAGAGCCAATGGTTATAGGGAATTAGGTTATTAGTAATGCTTTGACGTAGTCTATAACCTTCTTAGGACCCTAACGCGAGTTTACTTGCGTTTAGTCATAAAACAATACCGTCACCTATTCTTAGGCGACGACCACAACAAGAACATAAATTGCAAAACCGCTTTGAAAACTAATCATCTGTTCTAGGATGATTGATTACTAGGTTTTGAACCCTCTGTTATATGGTTTTGAACCCCTTTGAGTTTTCAAAATCTCGTCAAGGTTTTGGGTTTTAAATAATGTGAACACGTGCAAACTGGAAGGGTGAATGCCTGTATTCTGGGTTTTCTGTCTAGGCAAGCACTTCGTATACAACTCATCAGACGCGAGACCAGTTGTGCTTACCTGGGAATTCTTGGGATGAGTGTTCACTTATAGGCGAGCATGTCTTCGCGATACATTATTTTTGACCCATTTACTTTGATTAGTCACTGTGTGTCGTTTGTTTACCTTGTGGTAACAAACAAATGACCACTATCCTTGCTTTCATCAGATTTGTTTCATCTCATTCTTTTCGTCTAATTCTCTCACTCGTTTCCTTTCGTGTTTCCTCTTTTAGAATACCTCCTCGACGCGAGAACCAGATAGCGACTGCCGAACTGGCGGAAATCATCGCGCAGCAAATGGCTGCTGCTTTCCCAAATCTTTATGCTCAAATGATGCAAGCCATCAACAACAACAATGCTCCATGCAATTTCAAGAATTTTAACTCGGCTAAACCACTCAAGTTTAGTGGTTTTGAGGGAGCAACTGGGCTTCTTCAATGGTTCGAGAGCATTGAGAATACTTTCCGTCATGTTCAGTGTCCTGAAAATCGCAAGGTCGAGTTTTCTTCAAGTGTGTTTCAGAAGAGGGCTCTTACGTGGTGGAACGGGGTTATGAGAGACCGCGGTGCTGAGGTTGCATTAGCACAGACTTGGGCTGAGCTTAGGGCTCTTATGATGAAGGAGTTTTGCCCTCGTCATGAACTGCGAGCTTTGGAGAGGGAGTTTGATGATTTGAAGCAAGACAGTGGTGAACATCGAGCCTATACTGACCGTTTTGAAGAATTGAGCCTGTTGTGTCCTGCTATGGTTACTCCTGTGGATAAGGCGATCGAGAAATATACTGATGGTCTTCCTGACCTAGTTCAGGATATTGTTACTGGCAGCAACCCTACTACTGTCAGACAAGCCATTGAATTGTCTGCTACTCTAACTGAATCCCACATCAAAAAGAAAAAGCTTTTTCGAAAAGGCGACCCAAGACCATCCGACAAGACTGCTCAAGTGGAACCAAAGGAAGAACATGCTGAGGTGTCCAAGAAGAAGAAGCTTAAGGCTTCGCAGAATTGTGCGATTGCTGCTCAACCCAACCAAAACACCCGCAACCAACCAACTCAACCTCCTGCAAGGAAACCTTATGCCGGTACTGCACCAATATGCGAAAAATGTAATGCACACCACTTAGCTCATCTACAGTGTCGTTTATGTGCATCATGTGGGCGACTCGGTCACCTGGAAAATGTTTGTCGATTTACCCCGAACCAAGGTGGTCCAAACCAACCTCAAGTAAATCCTGCTCAAGCTCGTCTTCCACTAGGTCCTTGCTTCAACTGTAACGAGATGGGCCATTTCCGAAGAAATTGCCCAAAGATTGCTAATGCGAATCCAGCGCAGGGATGAGAATCGGACCAACTAGAAGACAATGTTGTTTAGAAATAATCAAGCCTTATGTATTATTTTCTTTTGTTGTCAAGGTCCATGAAACAGTTGTTGTTGTTTATAAATAAATCTTTTTATTTTGCATTGCAATGTACAAATATGATGGCATGTATAAACAATGTATCCCCTACAATACTGACAATCAAGGAACCGTATTCCTTGAAGAACAGACTACCCCGTAATTTCTTCCATTTTATTATCTCTTGCGTTTTCCACGGAAATCCTAAGTACCCGTTTCTTCCAAGGAAACGAAGTACAAGGCGCAAGTTACAATTCTGTACGAATACCCAACGTACCACTATAAATTCTTAATAGGGTACCTAAGGGTATTTCCGTATCTTCAAATTTTTGTGTTCCTTAACTCGAATATTGCGTTTTCTTGAAAACGAAATCAAAGTTTTGGAAGATCTTGCTATCTTCATAGTTAGATTCTTGCTAATGTTTAAAGTACCAAATGAAATCCCTGAAATGGATTCCTAGTGTGCTTTAAATGCATGTACGTAATTAACAAAACAAAACTTACAAATTAAAGATCTAGATAAACAATTATGTGTTTATGTGACTATGTGTTTATGCATTTTGCGTTTTCTTTTATGCATTTTTGTGTTTTTGTATACTCTGGATATTCGTTATCCAAATCCTCATAGAATCTTTCTTACCTTCATATGAAGGATTCGTAGTAGGATATTTAAAAAGGTACTATCTTAAATCCTTAATGGACTTCTACTTTGTAGTTAAGTTCCTTGGATTATAAAGTACTATTCCAAGGTTTAAAGACAACATGTGTTAATATAGTTGAAGAGATTGGTCCGACAATCTAGTTAAATACATCCTGCGTCATTGTAGTTAAATATTCCTCTTGGGTAGTTTAGTTGAAGAGATTGGTACGACAATCTAGTTAAAGACATCCTACGTCGATGTAGTTAAATATTCCCCGTGGGTAGTTAAGTTAAAGAGATCCTACGTCGATCTAAGTTAAATAGATTGGTTCGATAATCTAGTTAAATATATCATGCGTTGATATAGTTAAAGAGATCCTACGTCGATCTAAGTTAAATAGATTGGTTCGACAATCTAGTTAAATTTATCATTGCGTTGATATAGTTAAAGAGATCCTACGTCGATCTAAGTTAAATAGATTGGTTCGACAATCTAGTTAAATATATCATTGTGTTGATATAGTTAAAGAGATCCTACGTCGATCTAAGTTAAATAGATTGGTTCGACAATCTAGTTATATATATCATGTGTTTATGTAGTTAAATAGGCCCTCGGGTGGTCTAGTTCAAGAGATTGTTCGTTGATCTAATCCTTTGGTGACCTAGTTAAAGAGACTCTATTGCAGTCAAGTTAAATCACCACAGGATTATTCGTTTGATTTTTCCCCATACGCATTATGAAATGAACTGTGCGGACTGTGCAAGGAACTACGTAATTATGGAGGCCTACATAATTATGGAATTCAGTGCACAGAAACCACAGGAAGTTTTGTCATGTGTTAAGACCAACAGTGGCAAGAGTAATGATACGGGAGAAGTCTTGGACTTTGACCAATGTCATTTATTCTCACACTCCCCAATTCTGATCTCAATCACACACACAGTTTCCTATGATAAGTCTTCATAAGAAACATTCTTCTATCCGTAGTTTGAAACTCTATGTTTTGCTGCTACAAGGACTTCACTTTGAGGGATTGACAATTTCGCTAAGAACCCTATCATGGCCCAGAGTTCTACTTAGGGTTCAAGGGGTTCATTAAAAGCGAAAACATCACCGTCGTCCCCACAAGTTTCTCCTAAAATTTAATTTCGGGACGAAATTTCCTAAAGTAGGGGAGACTGTGACACCTGGTCACTTCGACCATCAAAAAAATACCAAGCCAATGAAATATTGTATTTCATACTTGGGATCTGTATAAATATGTGTATCGTTTACACATATCAATTCATGTTCGATTCCAAACTCTATATCGCTTTCTGGAGAGTTATACGCAAACTGATGCGTAAACGTACTCAGTTTAACGCGAAAAATACTCCGGAACATCAACATATACTTAACATACCTTAAATAACCTTTACATAACTTAGAAATAAGTTTTGAAGGCTTTGGTATGGCAAAAACAAGTTAATTCGCTTACAGGAACTAAACTTGACAAACTGCGAAAGTATGCCAATTTGAACTGTAACAGACATTCCGGAACATGACCATAAATTAAACATACCATAAATATCCTTTACATAGCTTAGAAATAGGCTTTGAGGGGTTCGGTATGCTAAAACAAACTTTTGGGTCATTCAGGGACTAAAAGTGTCAAAAAGTGCACAAGTTTGCATTTTCGCACATAACTTACGTTCTGAATACATCCGGACATCCAAAAATTTATGTAAGTACTAAAATATTTTATTTTAGTGTTTGGCATGAGAAAAATCCATTCGTTGCGTCATTTGGATCATTTTTCGCGCTTATGCGCATTCCATCGTAATTAACCGAACATCGCAACCGTACGGCTAAACGAACAGACATCCGAGATATTTTTGAACATGTTTTAAGTTCCCAATACTTTAACTTCATTTTAGAGCTTTGAAATGGGGTTAACGGGCCTTAAACGTGTCGAAAATGGGCTGAATGCATGACAGGGACCAAAATTGTAAATCTGCCAAACTTGACCCCTGCGCACCGTAAGGGTTTCTTTGCTATGATGCGCAAGCAGTGTCCAGATGCAGCAAATCGTTTTTGCCTGCTGTTATCTGCCCCTAAACATTCTCCAAAGGTCAAGTGCCACTTGTTAAACTCTTATGGTGGCCAAAAATCAGTCACCACAACATTGCAACAAGTGTACGGGCTAGATCATTCCCTCTTTTCCAAGAAACGATCCTAACGGTGGACCGAAAACTATAAATACCCAACACATTTCACTTCAATTCTCACAAGAATCTGATCATTTGTGCTCTAAGTTGAAACCTTTGTTTCATACCTGAGCTATTTTGATCTAGATTAGCATTCGGGGACCCTTTGTAAGTGTTCCTTCGTTCTTTTATTGCTTTTCAAGTCCGAAAGTCAAACTTTGTTTGACTTTCTGCATTGACCAGTTTATGGTCGATGCGAAGTTCGTTTGAACTTCATAACGTGAGCGTGATCACGATGGTTATAGTCCCTAGCGACTATACCTACTGATTACCACGTTATCTAGGCTCAGTGACGAGCCGTAGTTTCGGGCAGAATACGTATTCTTGCGTATTTTGTAACCAAACTACTCTTAGGTATCACAACTGTTTGTTGTGATACCAAACCTGTTTTCTAAACTTAGTTAAGCATGTTTTAGCATGCTTAGCTCGTCACTTTTAGTTTAGTACTTATATAGGGTCGTAAGGTAAGCGATCTAAACAATCGCTTATACTTTCGAACCCGACCCGTTTGGTCGATCATTAGGATCTGACCAAGCACTTTAGGTGACCATAGTATATAGGGAATAACCTTACGAGGTTATACCTTATGGTCGCTTCGTTTAAGTAGTTGTATGATAGGTAGTTTATATGCCTTAGGTAAATTACCAAAATACCCCTTTGATGCCAAAATTCGTTTTAATCATATGTAACATAACTTTTGACATCTAAACTGATTTGACAACCATAATAGACATGTTAAGGCATATTTTACTTATCATAGGACTAGTTAGACGGTCCGAACGCGTTTTACGCAAACGACGCGTTAAAGTAGCATAAGCTACCTAAACGGGTCGTAATGGGTCGTAAGCACTTAGGTTAGGTTTCTCTTAGTATGTGGGCTTTGTTAAACCATATTACACGAGTTCCCATACTCATTTGGTTTACGAGCCTCATTCTATCCGATCTTCCGATTTAGGTCCGGTTTATTAATGTAGTTACCTATATTAGGTGCCGTTTAATATCCGCGATCTCTAGCATTGTTTGGTTGTTACTCAAGGACTTCTGAGCAATCTCAAGTGAGTACATAGACCCCTCTTTTACTGTTTTCCAAACATTTTGGGGTGGAACACATGTGCCTACTTGTTACTTTCATGTTTTCCATGTTTTCACATCATATACTTGCTATGTTCAATAGTACATTTATAGTACATGTTTTACATTACATTTCATGCTACGTATGTCTATTGTCGCATACTTAGTACATTTGTTATTCATCACATGCTTACATTTTGGATGTGTGTTACATGATTTACATTGATCATGCATTTACTACACAAAACATAACTTTGAGTTAAACTACGTTTTACTTCAATACTATGTTTTTGTGCATATGGTTTAGTTGATGCATTTCACTAGCCATACATATCATTTTGGTTACACATTACATGGTTAACATTTGACACATAAACACTTTTGACATTGGTTATACATTACATGATTTACATCTTGACATAAACATTTTAACATATTATTTCAATACATTTGGAAGTTGGTTTAAACATAGACATCTTACATTGTTTGGTTTGGTTTGAGTTAGTGATTAAGTAACGAGGCGTGTGTAATATGATACAAGCATGGTGGATACGCCGCTGGTACTTCCTATATATAAGTGTTTGTATGGTATTACATATCGTAGCGTTATTTGAATCATTTCAGTTTGAGACATAGAACATTTTATACAAATAACATACTTTTCACAAGACATTGTTTTACAAACAACTTATCTTATACAAACACATTTTACATGGTTATTCATTTAAGCTTACATTTATTTATACATATCATCTGATATTATCGTTTTTCAAATGATTTACAAGACAAAGCAAATTACATGGTTCATGACTGACTGTTATTAAACAAATTCTCAAACATAAGTCATGAATCCTATTTTCACAAAACCTATGTATCTCACAGGCATTTTTATGCTGACGTACCTATTTTCACATGTGTTTTCAGGAGATGATGCATAGGATTTATCAAGACATACTTAGGCGGACTTGTGCTTTAGTGACTTAAAACGAGACAAGAACTAGATAATTTATGTTATGTACTCTTTGTTTCTCGTTTAAAACAATGTAAACTCTCATATTTGTTTAATAAAACGAAACTTTAATTTCCATGGTTGTGAAACATTAATTCTGTTACAACACTCCCCGACGTTTCCGCCACGTTTTGTATGTTCTACGTGGTCGGGGTGTGACATGTATGTTGGGCCGGGTGTATTACTGAATCGCACAAGACATGTTACTAGGGCTGTGTTCATGTTATGGTTTTGTTGGGTTTCTTGACATTGGGCGGGGTAGTTTTGGGCTCCAACGGATGACTCGCACAAGGCCACTAAGCTTGTGCGAGCCCAATCTTGAATACGTTATAAGTGTTGAACGTGATAATGTGTGTTGCCATGATCCGTGTGTGTGTTTCTTACATGCTATCTTACGTGATACTTATGTGCACTACTTGAAACCAAAACCTGACTTGTATGGTAACCATGTTAGGACGTGGTTGACCACTAGCTGCTAGACTTGACCTTTCTGTGTATCTGCCGAGCAAACCAAGGTGAGTTCACACTAGCCAAGGCATGGGATTCCCAGGGGTTGGGAATGGGATTTGGATAACTACTCGTACAACCATTACTATTAACTAATTATTACTCTCCTCGGATTGAAGGGCACGTACGTAAAACCTACGTACAGTTATACTTACTACTGTCCTCGGATTGAAGGGCACGTACGTAAAGCCTACGTACACGATCATAAGACCATCACCTCTATCAAAGGAAGTCCCTCATTTATCGACTTAATCGCCGAGGCCTATGGCTAGCGGGTCATTAGTTAATAGCGCTATTAGGTTTAACAAACCTCACACCGTGCCAGTCGGACGGGCGTGTACTAATGGACTATGGGCAAAGGGTCAATGCTGATAGACATTGACTTAGGGCACCTCTTACATTTTCGTAGCAGTCGATACGCGTGGTCTAGTAACACATGGGAAGCCCCCACTACTCATCGCACACATGCCTGGATTGGCCGTGATACGGATTAATACGATACATGGTTTACAAAACTAACATACGATTTACGAAATGAATACTATAACCAAACAACCAACTGTGAACTCGCTCAACTTTGTTGTTGATTCGTTGCTACATGCCTTGCAGGTCATTAGGTACTCATGGAGCTTGCACAGGGAGGAACAGTCGTTGTGGGACATGGAAGTGTGTGCCATGCTTTAAACATTACTCTATTTCATACTTAATACTTGCTATGGGTTTTACAATTATGCTTCCGCTAAACACTTAACTATGTTTTGGTTTTTGAACACCTTTCATATTGTTTGGTTGAATTACGTTTACTTACATGCTTGTTCAATATGATTGGTGGCTTGATCCTGGTCAGTCACGCCTCCAAGCGGTGATACTCCGCGTGTGGATTTTGGGAGTGTGACAAAACACGGCCCAAACAATAATACATCCACACAATCAACTTGTGCGATTCATGCTGTTCATATAATCTTGTGCGACTGGTGTCATTTGTGCGATTGGTCTTTGGGCTTTGAGGCCCAACAGTTATCCAAGAACATAACTTGTGTGATCCAATAGTCTTGTGCAACTACTGGTATCTTGTGCGACTGGACTTGTGCGTCTGGCACTTGTGCGATCAGATCAGGTCTTGTGCGACCTGATCTTGTGCGATCAACAACTTGTACGATCAGAAAGCTTGTGTGATAAGATGTGTTCTTGTGCGATTTGTTACCAACTTCCCTAAACTTATGCAATCGGTTTTATTGTTTCCATCTATGAACTTTATCAATTAACAATACTAACAGTTTCCATACGAAACAATAATCGATCAAAACAAGCATATTTCAACCAAATCCTCATGAACCCTGATTATGAATAACACATGAACAATAATCATAGCACTTAAGCATATCCAATTAGGGGTTTCAAATCATCATATGCCACCTCATATTCGACCATACCACTGATCCGATTTCACATACATAATTACCAACTCTAAACAATTCAAATCATGTTACACCTATGAGCCGATTATATATATTCGGTTCTAAATCCAGATCATGCCATCCTAATCATATGAATATCATCAAGTACACATGTGAGCCGATTATCATGAACACCAACATTAACAGTTTTCATCACCATTAATCATATATCATTCCTACATCATCATGTATAACACAACATCATACAATCATGAAAGCAATAGTTAAAACACTAACCGGTTAGAGAAAGAACAAGGATTGATCCGAATAGAAAGCTTAGAGAGATGTCACACTTCTCGTCATCTTCTTCAAAAATAGTTATTTTGTCGAAACTTTGTGTTACAAGTGTTTATGTCACACCCTGGCTTTGCGGAAGCGTGGTTAATTTGGTGTGACTTTTTAATACCATAGCTTAACCATAACAAAGCTATATGAAATAAAAACCATGCAAGATCATCCATTCGATTAAGTTTTGAAAACCAAATACAATAACATTGTCTTGATGGAAACACATCCTAACGACATAAACATTGTTTAACAACATAACATAAGCATAGTTTAAGGGCTGTGACTTGTCCAGGAAAGAGCCACATTCCCTAAACCCGGATGACCTCGTAACTAGTGCAGCGGGAAAACGTGCCATACCGCGCCAGATCTGTTAATTTCCTGAAATACATGTAGGTTGAAAAATCAACAATAATGTTGAGCGAGTTCATGTGTAAGTGAGTAAGTAAAACCTTTGTAAAGATGTCTGTTCGTATGAAAACTCCTGGTATGTAGCAAATAAGGAAAAAGAGATCACCATTGGGTTGCAAAGCCAATGATATGTGTGAAGTGCAAGTAGGAAGACTCAAACCTAGCGTATTTGGCGATGGGTACAAAGTCACCACCTGGTCCATTATGCGGGCTCAGGGGTTGGGCTCGCTACACCCAGATAGATCTACCGCTTACGTCCCTCGGTTCCTACAATGAGGATTAATGGTCTCCAGTTCACGCCTACCCACTCACATGATCTAAGTAGTAAACCTCCTTACGCTAACCATACCATGTATATAGTACTTGTAATCAAAGTAACATGTATTTCACCCCCGTAGTTTAGAAAACTGAAAACAGTTAAGAGAAAGTGGGGGACATGAACTCAACGTGGTGCGTCTCTACCAAGTATGCCTCCAAATCAATCAGCTGTATGACGACCTACACGTGCTAACTCTATTAGACGGATGGCCGTGCCTTAGCTTTATGGTTTAAGTTTTTGGGAAATAGTTAGGCAACTATTTCGTGTTTACATTCTGTATACTTGGTAGTTATTCTCCTTCCCAAGGATGGGGGATTTAATACATGTGTGTTCGTAACATTCGGATTATACTATTAATTCTCACTTAATATATTTTATTTCCAACTTCAAATATAAGTATTCTTCCCAAAAATATTATATTTTAATACATGTGATTTTCCCAAAATAATACTTAGTAATATTATTTTTACCCTAAAAATAATATTTATGTAGTTCACAAAATAATCATAAACACTTATACAAGTGATGTTGTGAAAAATATATACTAAATATATTTATGTATCACGTTTTATTTTGTGAAATCCCTCCTCCGATATTTTATAAATAAAGTCGTGGCGAAATTCATAATTTTGAAAACAAGTCAAAATGTATTTCTAACACCTATAGTGAGAATATTTCTAAGTGTTAGGTTTTTGGAAAAATTTCGCCAGAGTTTCCTCTGTAACTGGAGGTGGCCACGCTTTCAAGCGTATCATTTTCTTTTATAAATCAAACCAACCATTTTTATTATTCCATCAAAACAATGTTCAAACCACAAACTAGTCAAAATATATATAAATCGCATAAATCTCATGAACTTGTGATTTATTCAAACTATGAAGTAAATCCCATTACTTTTAGTGGATCTTTATATAAAACTATCCGATTTTGTAAAAACCTCGTTTTTAGGGAAGTTCCATCTTTACAACTTCTCGTCATCTTTTTCAAAAATAGTTATTTGTCGAAACTTTGTGTTACACAAGTGTTTACACACTTGTGTGTTCTAAAAACCATTCTTGTTAGTGTAAGATCCGTCTTTAGAAAAACATGATTCCTTGACACTCGGTCCTTTAAAAATACCACCTGTAGATCCGTAGATTTACTAGTTTTAATCACTATTTTACAAGCTAAAACACTTTTACACAAGTTCATGATTCGAGTGTGGTAGAGTTTCATCTTCTAACCCTTGTTACACTTAAACAAGCTTTATGTCATAATCCAAGATCATGACTAAACGGGTTAAATGATGATCCGAGCTACCACAACATAGATCGGGTCCAAATAATCACACAAATCAAATACTACATGATTTACACAACATATGTGCTTTTAACCACCATTTTAGTGTTTTAAGTAAACTTTAAAGCATTATCTTGTAAGATTTCGAGTTTTAACCGTTACAAATCATTTTAACCACTTTAAAATAGTTCAAGAAGGTGATTTAAGCAACATACCACTAGCTCGAGGCTAGGGAAGAATCTAGACGAAAAACGCGTGGATAAAAGCAAAGTAGAGAGGTCCTTCGCCTTCCGTTTGCTCCAAGGTTCCTTATACGCGACCCTTAACACTTGTATGAACTTGAAATGGCAAGATCAAAGCTCGACAATGGTTGGGTGTGGGTGTGGGTGTTCGGCCGTAGCTTCTATAGAGAGAGGGAGAGAGTTTTGTTGTGGTGTGTGTTAAGTGAATGATCATATGTGCTAAGTCATGAACTTATAGATAATTTTCAAGTGCATTATCCAATGGATGCTCTGTCTTCTTGATTCTAAACACACAAGATTATTTAAATCAACAAGGACAAGAGGTGTCCCCCTCTAGTTGGGGACGGTTAGAGAGGGGGGGGGGGGTTCTAGTCCATTTCCAACTAGTAGTTAGGTAAATTAGTTAGGTTAAGTAAGTTAGTTAAGTGCTTAACCCGGTTATTAGTGTGTAGTGTGTTACAATGGGTGTTAGTGTCACACCCCCAAAATCCACCATGCGGAGTATCACCGCTTGGAGGCGTGACATGACCAGGATCGAGCCACCAATCATATTGAACATCGTAATATAGTAAGTGAGACCAATCACAATACGATTGGTGACCAAAGCTAATTAACCATGTTTAGTTTAAAACAGCGGAAGCATAAACGTGAGTTCAAAACATAAGTCCATAGTTCATAAGTTAAAGTTTCAAAACGCTAATTTAGTAAGTTCATAAGGATTTAAACATTAAGCACGCAACATAACAGTCCGTACACCACAACGATTCCTTCCCCGTGCAAGCTCCAAGCATTTAGCGACCTGTAAGGCATGTAACAACGAGTCAACAACAAAGTTGAGTGAGTTCACGTTTGGTTGTTTAGTTTTAAGTTGTTTCTGAAAACGTGGTTTGACTTTCGTTGGCTTATTTGCCATGGGGGTTACCCCGTAGTTGAAAGTATGTTTAACCATTTCTCTTTTTTCTTTACCCAATCCATAACCATGATCAGTGGGGGTTTTCCCCGTTGGAACTACTAGACGGAATGATATCGACTGCTACGCAAATAAGTTGTGCCCTATATCAGTGTCTATCATCACTGACAATCTGCCATAGTCCATTAGTACACGCCCATCCGAACGGCACGGTGTGAGGTTTGTTAAACCTAATAGCGCTATTAACTAATGACCCGCTCGCCATTGGCCTCGGCGATTAAGTCGATATGAAGAGGGACTTATTGATAGAGTTTTGTCTAGCTAGTTTTAAGGTTGTTGTCCTGCACCAGGAGGACGAACGTACGTATTCTGCACCAGGAGAATTCGTAGGATTAATAGTGGCATCCGCTCTATGGAGGATGGCCGTACATATCCTACCCAAGGAGGATATGTAGATTTAGTTTTAATTCTTTAACCCATTCCCAAACCACCGGGAATCCCATGCCTTAGAAAGTGTGTGAACTCACCTCGGTTTGCTCGGTTAGATTCTCAATATAGCTAACAGTCAAGGTCGGTCAATCACGTCCTAGTATGATTTACCAGTTAGTCATTTAGTGGTTTTCAAATAGAACACAAAGTTCCTACACGTATCTATCACACAACATGCATCACTGTAACGGTTTACGCCCATCTAAGTTTCCCGTCCATTCCCCACTCAAAATCAAACATACGATAATGCACATAACATATATAACATGTCAAATCATTCACAGATAGCATACTCGACATTTAGACACGCAAATCATTACTTATGTCGTTTCAGCATTAATACTCAAAACCGGCTGTTTTCGGACATTTAAATAAAATAGTTAGATTATTCCAAAAATTCCCAAATTTTTATAGAACATCATAAACATTCCATATTTTATTGTGTAAAAATATCGGGGTCCGGTTCATCACCAATATTTTATAAAAATTCATATTCGGGACTGAACTCAGATTTATGTATTTCTGACCACAGTCCACGAAACAATTTATTAAAAATTCTTCGTAAGTCCGATTTGCGAAATTCCAGTGGGGTAATTACAAATACTTCAGTTATCATCTACAGTAAAATTTTCATGGTCCGATTCATCACAAAACTCAGGTTATGACTGAAAGTACGACACCCATTTATTGCTGTCAAAATTCAGCTTAAGTAGCTGTTACAAATTAACACTTTAAAAATAGTAAACGGAGTCCAAAAATTACGATTCCGGTGCCATTAGAACCGTATTTCATAATAACATATTTTAGATTCAAAATATCGATTTTTCGTTGAGGTTAAGACCTGTTTACAGCCAACAGAAGTGGGCTGTAAAAGTTGGACAGATTCTGATTTCAAGTGTTTAACCATCTAAATCATGTTCGATCGATTCCGTTAACGAGTTTAGTGACCACAACAACATCATATACTAATATCATTCAGTAAAGCATCAGATAATCACCCAATCATCATAATCACACAAGATTTACATGGTTTACACACATATTCATCCATTAACCACCTTGTTCATCACTTTAGTAAACTTTTAGACTTTGATCTTATATGTTCGTAATTTTTAACCGACGAAACTTTTATTAACCACTCTAGACAAGATCAAGAAGAGGTTTAGAGTCACTTACTACTAGCTCGAGGCTAGGGAAGAAATAAGATGCAAATGTGGTGGATAAAAGGATTCTAGAGTGGTTCTTGAACTTCCGAAAGCACCGAGCTTAGTTGTCGACCTTCTAACACCTTTGTGTGCTTATAAAATGCTTGAAGGTGATCTAGTAATGGTGGTGGTGTGGTGATGATGGGGCTGCCGTAGGTAGTGAGGGAAGAGGGGAGAGTTGTTTGGAGATGGGTGTTTGATGAAAATGAAGTTCAAGTGCTAGTGGTTTAATTTATAAACCATGTTTCTTGTTTACCCAACATACAATGTGTCTTCTTGATACCAAACATAAACAATAAAATAATCAAGGGAGGACAAGGGGTGTCCCTATCCCTTGTAACCGTGATTTGAGGGGGGGGGGGTATGGTTGGGTTGTAATGGCATGTTTACTAATTAGTTGAAATCTAAGGGTTTAGTTAGGATGTCTATGTGTGTTATGAAATATAAAGGGTGTTAGGGTATTCGGGGACCCTAACTAGCTCAGAAAAGTATAAACAATGTGTTTAACAATATTTTTGTGTTCCGGGTAGAGTCCGGTTGTTCGGTTCGATACTGTTCCGTTAAACTGCTTAATTAATCCGTAAAGCGTCCTACTTATATATTTTGCAACGTTTTTACTTTCTAACACTTAGGAAAATATAACGGACTATTTAGTGACCTTTCTGTACACTATTAGTATATTAACAAATACGTGTAAGCATAACACAGATATCAGAAAGCAGTTAAGTGATTCCACACAGTCGTCAAGCACTTTAATTGTCATTAATAAATTGTACGGAATACATGGAATTTGAGGGTTGTCACATTCTCCTCCTGTTAAGAGAATTTCGTCCCGAAATTTAGTTGCGTTGTTTTCCTGATTTTCCTGGGGTGTCACATCATCCCCCCGTTGATTTGGAATTTCGTCCCGAAATTCTGCGGTAGCTTCAGCCTCAGTAGTGGTTGCGTTTTTCTTAAACAGTTGGGGATACTTGAGTTTCATTTGGTCTTCTCGTTCCCAGGTATACTCTGGGCCACGACGAGCATTCCAACGAACTCGAACGAGAGGTATTCTTGTGTGCTTGAGAATCTTAACATCTCGATCAGTAATCTCTACTGGTTCCTCGACGAATCGCAGCTGGTCGTCGATTGTGAGTTCCTTGAGAGGAACTATGAAGGGCTCATCTGACAGACACTTCTTCAGATTTGATACGTGGAATACGTTGTGAACTCCGCTGAGTTCTTCAGGTAGATCCAACCTGTAGGCGACTTGGCCAATTTTCTCAATGACTTTGAACGGTCCGACATAACGCGGATTGAGTTTGCCTCGTTTGCCAAAGCGGACTACACCTTTCCAAGGTGAGACTTTGAGTAGCACTCGATCCCCAACCTGGAGCTCGAGTGGTTTTCTTCCTTTATCAGCATAGCTTTTCTGACGGTCACGAGCTGCCGCCATTCGCTGTCGTATCTGAGCAATTTTCTCGGTGGTATCTACCACATGTTCTGGGCCAGTGATTTGGCTGTCACCAACTTCTGCCCAACAGAGAGGTGATCGGCATTTGCGTCCGTACAATGCCTCAAACGGAGCGGCTTGGATGCTGGTGTGGTAGCTGTTGTTATATGAGAACTCCACTAGCGGGAGGTGCTTTTCCCAGCCGTTACCAAAATCGATTACACATGCCCTAAGCATGTCTTCAAGGGTTTGGATGGTGCGTTCAGATTGCCCATCCGTCTGCGGGTGATAAGCGGTGCTCATATCTAAACGTGAGCCAAAGGACTTGTGCATTGCTTGCCACAGTTCAGAAGTAAAACGTGCGTCACGATCAGATATAATAGAGATTGGCACTCCGTGCCTTGATACCACTTCCTTTAGGTAAATGTCTGCAAGAGTAGAGAACTTGTCCGTTTCTTTGATAGCCAGAAAATGTGCAGACTTGGTTAGTCGATCTACGATCACCCAAATGGTATCGTTTCCGCGTTGAGATCTGGGCAGGCCGGTAACGAAATCCATGGAAATTTGCTCCCATTTCCATTTCGGGATCTCCGGTTGTTGAAGTAGGCCTGATGGTTTCTGATATTCAGACTTGACTCTCGCACAAGTCAAGCACTTGCTGACGTAGGTTGCTATGTGGGCTCTCATGCCAGGCCACCAATACGTAGTCCTGAGATCGTGGTACATTTTATCCGAACCAGGGTGTACCGAATAACGAGACTTGTGCGCTTCGTCCATCACAAGCTCGCGTAAATCTCCATAAAGTGGAACCCAGATGCGCCCGTTAACATAGTAGGCACCGTTTTCCTTTAGTTCCAGCCGCTGCCTCGATCCTCGTAAGGATTCAGCCCTGATGTTCTCTGCTTTCAATGCTTCGACCTGGGCATCTCGAATCTGAGCAGGAAGGTTAGACTGGATGGTAAGCTGTAATGCTCGTACACGCTTAGGTAAAGTATCCTTTCGACTGAGGGCGTCAGCCACAATATTGGCTTTGCCCGGATGATACTTGATAGCGCATTCGTAATCATTCAAGAGTTCGACCCATCGGCGTTGTCGCATGTTTAACTCTTTTTGCTTGAAGATATGTTCGAGACTCCTGTGGTCGGTGTAAATGGTGCACTTTGTACCGTACAGGTAATGTCTCCATATCTTAAGTGCGAATACAACTGCTCCCAGCTCCAGATCGTGAGTAGTGTAGTTTCTTTCGTGAACTTTAAGTTGGCGCGATGCGTAGGCAATGACCTTGTCACGTTGCATCAATACGCAACCAAGTCCTTGGATGGAAGCGTCGCAATAAACCACGAAATCATCGGTGCCTTCTGGCAATGAGAGGATAGGCGCGCTACAAAGTCTATCCTTTAGATGTTGAAACGCGGACTCCTGTGCATCACCCCAACGATAGATGATGCCCTTCTGAGTCAGTGAAGTGAGAGGTTGCGCAATCTTGGAGAAATCTTTTATAAACCTTCTGTAATATCCGGCCAAACCCAAGAATTGGCGGATTTCTGTTGGTGTGCGGGGTGCGGGCCAGTTCTTGATCGATTCAACCTTAGATGGATCCACATGAATTCCATCCTTGTTTACCACGTGGCCTAGAAAGTGGACTTCGCGAAGCCAGAAATCACATTTCGAAAACTTGGCATACAACTGTTCTTTTCGAAGAAGTTCCAGCATAAGCCGTAGATGCTGCTCGTGTTCCTCCTGACTCTTAGAATAGATCAGGATATCATCGATGAACACAATAACGAACTTATCCAGGTAAGGCTTGCACACTCGGTTCATGAGGTCCATGAAGACTGCCGGTGCATTCGTCAGCCCGAACGGCATAACCAGAAACTCGTAATGGCCGTAACGAGTTCTGAATGCTGTTTTGGAGACGTCCTCATCTCGGACTCTCAGCTGATGGTATCCCGATCTCAAATCAATCTTGGAGTAATAGCTCGACCCTTGCAACTGGTCAAACAAGTCGTCAATACGTGGAAGAGGATAACGATTCTTCACAGTCACCTTGTTGAGCTCGCGATAGTCAATACACATCCTGAAGGTACCATCTTTCTTCTTCACGAATAGTACTGGAGCTCCCCAGGGCGAAGAGCTAGGACGTATAAAACCCTTTTCCAAGAGTTCTTGTAGTTGTGTGGACAGTTCTTCGAGTTCTGATGGGGCTAGACGATATGGTGCTCGAGCTACTGGCGCTGCTCCAGGAGCTAGCTCGATTTGAAACTCAACTTGGCGATGAGGAGGAAGACCAGGTAATTCCTCGGGAAATACCTCAGGAAAATCGCGCACAATAGGGATGTCTTCAATTCTCTTCTCTTCCGTGGATGTGTCAGTAACGAGTGCTAAAATGGCAGTGTGGCCCTTTCGCAAACACTTCTGGGCCTTAAGGAAAGAGATGATGCCTTCGACAGCACCACTCTTGTCGCCACGAATCACGAGGGGTTCTTTATCAGAACGAGGAATGCGGATGATTTTCTCCTTGCAGACAATCTCCGCTTGATGATGAGATAACCAATCCATCCCAATAACGACGTCGAAACTACCAAGTGTGATAGGAACAAGATCGATAGGGAAAGTCTGACCAGCTAAGACGAGGTTACAACCTTTAACTACGTGTGTGGCTTCAAGACTTTTACCGTTAGCTAGTTCTACCGTGTGTTTGGTGTTCAGGAGTGTTGGGGTGCGCTTAAGAATTTGGCTAACTTTTACGGACACATAACTGGTATCGGCACCCGAATCGAATAAAACAGTAACGAAGAAGTCGTCAAGAAGAAACTTACCCATCACAACGTTGGGATCGTTCCTTGCTTCTCCCTGACCAATCACGAACACACGACCCCTTGCCCCGTTGCCATTGTTGTCTCCCCCATTTCCGCCTCCATTGTTGTTCCCATTGTGGTTCCCATTTCCTTGGTTATTGTTATGGTTTTGGTTTAGCTGGGGGCAGTTCCTCTTAAAGTGGCCTTCAGCGCCACACTGAAAGCATCCTTTATTTCCCTGCTGATGCTGTTGCTGGTGGTTCTGTGGGGCTTGTTGTTGTTGTTGGCGATTCTGATTCGCAGGACGTGGGCTCCTGCAATCTTTGGCTTCATGGCCCAGCCTGTGACATCTCTGACATCGACCTTTGCTGCACTGCCCGCTGTGATGCTTGTTGCACCGGTTGCACTTGGGGTGGTTTCCTCGGTATCCACCCTGTCCTTGATTACCAGAAGATTGCTGACCGGGACTCTGGTAGTCATCATTCTTTCGCTGTTGAGACTGAACTGAAGTAGACCCCCTTCCGGAGTTCCCATCCCATTTTCGCTTGTTGTCGGTAGGTGCATCAGAAGTAGCTGTGGCACTGATACGTTTGGGTAGCCTGTTTTGCTCCACCGCCTGGTCGGTGAGACGATGAGCCAACTTGATAATTTGCTGAATGGTACCCAGGTTGGCTGAAGTTACGTGACTTTGAATCGCTGGTGCAAGGCCCTTGAGGTAAAGCTCAATACGTTTGATGGGAGGGTCCACCATAGTTGGGCACAGGATGGCCAGTTCATTCGACCTCTTGGTATACGCCTCAATCTCAGATCCTGTCATCTTCAGATTGTAAAATTCCACTTCTAGCTTGTGGATGTCATCCCGACTACAGTACTCCTCTTTGATCAGCTCTTTGAAACCATTCCAGGGCGTGGCATTAGCAACTGCCAGCCCTAGTAGTTGAACCTGTGCCTTCCACCAGGTTAACGCAGCTCCTTCAAGTGTTCCGGTAGCATATTTCACCCTACGGTCTTCGGGGCATTCGCACATCTCGAAAACTGTCTCAAGCTTTTCAAACCAGTGAAGAAGGCCCACTGCTCCTTCGGTGCCACTGAAAGTGGTAGGTCGACAGTCCATGAACGTCTTGAACGTGCACACAGGAGGTTGAGCATGTTGACCTCCTGCAGGGTTAGCTGCGAGTGCCTCCGCAACTCGTTCGTTGATCAAAGCCGTCAACTGGGCTTGAGTGAGGTTGATACGTCCTTCGCGTCCGCTCATGATCTTCATAATGAAGCAACGTAAGTGAGGAAAGTGTCGCGAAAGTGTGTAAGTGTGTGGGACGACATTAGAGAGTAAGCACACAAGGTTCAAATAGCAATTATCACGTTATCTAATGCACAGTGAGAACTATCTAACCGACAATATAACATAATCATACCACTTATGGTGTCGAGCCTTGCACGTGGAGCGAAGCGTCGTTGTGGATCGTTGAGCACTGTACAGGTTATAGTCTGGTTTTAATAAAAACTTTTTCCCTTATTAAAAACCAAGTTCACTATAACCAATGGCTCTGATACCAATCTGTCACACCCCCAAAATCCACCATGCGGAGTATCACCGCTTGGAGGCGTGACATGACCAGGATCGAGCCACCAATCATATTGAACATCGTAATATAGTAAGTGAGACCAATCACAATACGATTGGTGACCAAAGCTAATTAACCATGTTTAGTTTAAAACAGCGGAAGCATAAACGTGAGTTCAAAACATAAGTCCATAGTTCATAAGTTAAAGTTTCAAAACGCTAATTTAGTAAGTTCATAAGGATTTAAACATTAAGCACGGAACATAACAGTCCGTACACCACAACGATTCCTTCCCCGTGCAAGCTCCAAGCATTTAGCGACCTGTAAGGCATGTAACAACGAGTCAACAACAAAGTTGAGTGAGTTCACGTTTGGTTGTTTAGTTTTAAGTTGTTTCTGAAAACGTGGTTTGACTTTCGTTGGCTTATTTGCCGTGTGGGTTACCCCGTAGTTGAAAGTATGTTTAACCATTTCTCTTTTTTCTTTACCCAATCCATAACCATGATCAGTGGGGGTTTTCCCCGTTGGAACTACTAGACAGAATGATATCGACTGCTACGCAAATAAGTTGTGCCCTATATCAGTGTCTATCATCACTGACAATCTGCCATAGTCCATTAGTACACGCCCGTCCGAACGGCACGGTGTGAGGTTTGTTAAACCTAATAGCGCTATTAACTAATGACCCGCTCGCCATTGGCCTCGGCGATTAAGTCGATATGAAGAGGGACTTATTGATAGAGTTTTGTCTAGCTAGTTTTAAGGTTGTTGTCCTGCACCAGGAGGACGAACGTACGTATTCTGCACCAGGAGAATTCGTAGGATTAATAGTGGCATCCGCTCTATGGAGGATGGCCGTACATATCCTACCCAAGGAGGATATGTAGATTTAGTTTTAATTCTTTAACCCATTCCCAAACCACCGGGAATCCCATGCCTTAGAAAGTGTGTGAACTCACCTCGGTTTGCTCGGTTAGATTCTCAATATAGCTAACAGTAAAGGTCGGTCAATCACGTCCTAGTATGATTTACCAGTTAGTCATTTAGTGGTTTTCAAATAGAACACAAAGTTCCTACACGTATCTATCACACAACATGCATCACTGTAACGGTTTACGCCCATCTAAGTTTCCCGTCCATTCCCCACTCAAAATCAAACATACGATAATGCACATAACATATATAACATGTCAAATCATTCACAGATAGCATACTCGACATTTAGACACGCAAATCATTACTTATGTCGTTTCAGCATTAATACTCAAAACCGGCTGTTTTCGTACATTTAAATAAAATAGTTAGATTATTCCAAAAATTCCCAAATTTTTATAGAACATCATAAACATTCCATATTTTATTGTATAAAAATATCGGGGTCCGGTTCATCACCAATATTTTATAAAAATTCATATTCGGGACTGAACTCAGATTTATGTATTTCTGACCACAGTCCACGAAACAATTTATTAAAAATTCTTCGTAAGTCCGATTTGCGAAATTCCAGTGGGGTAATTACAAATACTTCAGTTATCATCTACAGTAAAATTTTCATGGTCCGATTCATCACAAAACTCAGGTTATGACTGAAAGTACGACACCCATTTATTGCTGTCAAAATTCAGCTTAAGTAGCTGTTACAAATTAACACTTTAAAAATAGTAAACGGAGTCCAAAAATTACGATTCCGGTGCCATTAGAACCGTATTTCATAATAACATATTTTAGATTCAAAATATCGATTTTTCGTTGAGGTTAAGACCTGTTTACAGCCAACAGAAGTGGGCTGTAAAAGTTGGACAGATTCTGATTTCAAGTGTTTAACCATCTAAATCATGTTCGATCGATTCCGTTAACGAGTTTAGTGACCACAACAACATCATATACTAATATCATTCAGTAAAGCATCAGATAATCACCCAATCATCATAATCACACAAGATTTACATGGTTTACACACATATTCATCCATTAACCACCTTGTTCATCACTTTAGTAAACTTTTAGACTTTGATCTTATATGTTCGTAATTTTTAACCGACGAAACTTTTATTAACCACTCTAGACAAGATCAAGAAGAGGTTTAGAGTCACTTACTACTAGCTCGAGGCTAGGGAAGAAATAAGATGCAAATGTGGTGGATAAAAGGATTCTAGAGTGGTTCTTGAACTTCCGAAAGCACCGAGCTTAGTTGTCGACCTTCTAACACCTTTGTGTGCTTATAAAATGCTTGAAGGTGATCTAGTAATGGTGGTGGTGTGGTGATGATGGGGCTGCCGTAGGTAGTGAGGGAAGAGGGGAGAGTTGTTTGGAGATGGGTGTTTGATGAAAATGAAGTTCAAGTGCTAGTGGTTTAATTTATAAACCATGTTTCTTGTTTACCCAACATACAATGTGTCTTCTTGATACCAAACATAAACAATAAAATAATCAAGGGAGGACAAGGGGTGTCCCTATCCCTTGTAACCGTGATTTGAGGGGGGGGGGGGTATGGTTGGGTTGTAATGGCATGTTTACTAATTAGTTGAAATCTAAGGGTTTAGTTAGGATGTCTATGTGTGTTATGAAATATAAAGGGTGTTAGGGTATTCGGGGACCCTAACTAGCTCAGAAAAGTATAAACAATGTGTTTAACAATATTTTTGTGTTCCGGGTAGAGTCCGGTTGTTCGGTTCGATACTGTTCCGTTAAACTGCTTAATTAATCCGTAAAGCGTCCTACTTATATATTTTGCAACGTTTTTACTTTCTAACACTTAGGAAAATATAACGGACTATTTAGTGACCTTTCTGTACACTATTAGTATATTAACAAATACGTGTAAGCATAACACAGATATCAGAAAGCAGTTAAGTGATTCCACACAGTCGTCAAGCACTTTAATTGTCATTAATAAATTGTACGGAATACATGGAATTTGAGGGTTGTCACATTCTCCCCCTGTTAAGAGAATTTCGTCCCGAAATTTAGCGCGTGGTTACTGAGGAAGCTAGTTAAGTTGCGTTGTTTTCCTGATTTTCCTGGGGTGTCACAGTTAGGGTATTCAGGGACCCTAACTGGCTCAGAAAAAGATAAACAATGAAAATGACAATATTTTCATGTTCCGGGTATAGTCCGGTTGTTCGGTTGGATAGTAATCCGTTAAAGCGTTAACATAGCTTTAAAGTGTTGTTAATACCATTTTTAGTGACACAACTCATTTCTGACACTTTGGAAAGTGTCTAGTAATATTTTTCTCATGTTTTGGCACTTTATTAGGTAGCTAAAAGCTGAATTATTATGTAAAGTGCTGAATTTTATGCTTAAAGCACGTTTTAGGCACATCCAGTCATTGTAACTTATTCCTAGAGACGCAGTTCTACAACCCTTATATCCCTACACTCACCACTAGTGTAGCAAAATATTTCTGGCTCATACAGGCCTTAGAGGCAGTGTCTGCCTGATGCTGGCTTTACCAGCATGTTCAATAGGTTATCCGTTTATAGTGCTACTGTGCTTTTTGTGCATCATGTTTGTCACTAAGGTTCAGCATGTAAATAATGTAGTGACGGTAAGTAAAGTATGATGCAAGTAAGTACATGTATCAGAAATCAAGTAGCAGTTCATCAGTAATTTCAAACAAGCACAGTAATTAAGCAGTAATTAATTATTAATTAAGTCGTACGGATACCTGGTTTAGTGAGGGTTATCACATTCTCCCCCCGTTAAATAAATTTCGTCCCGAAATTTTAAGTTCTGCTACTAGATGCAGGGTTCTTAGGAAATAGGTGGGGGTACTTCTCTTTCATCCGGTCCTCACGCTCCCAGGTGTATTCAGGACCGTGTCTGGCATTCCAACGAACTTTGACGAGCTTGACACTGCTCCGGCGGGTCTTGTTTTCCTTCCAATCCGTAACCTCAACCGGTTCTTCAACGAAATGGAGCGCGTCGTCAACATGAATCTCGTCGATGGGAATGGCAATGTTATCTTGAGTTGGACTTTTCTTCAGGTTGGATACATGAAATGTATCGTGAACAGAATGGAGTTCAGCAGGTAGGTCCAACTTGTATGCTACTAGTCCTATTCTTTCCAGAATTCTGAAAGGACCAATGTAGCGCGGATTTAACTTCCCACGCTTTCCGAAGCGTGCCACACCCTTCCAGGGTGAAACTTTCAATAACACCATTTCTCCAACTTGGAATTCCGCATGTTTCCGGTTTGGATCCGCATAGGCCTTCTGTCTGTGGCGAGCTGCTTCGATGCGTTTTAGAATCTGCGCAATCTTGTCTGTCGTCTCTTGGACGATTTCGGGACCAGCAAGCTGCCTATCACCTGCGTCAGCCCAGCATAGGGGTGATCGGCACTTGCGTCCGTAAAGGGCTTCAAATGGCGCGACACCAATACTGGTGTGGTAGCTGTTGTTGTATGAAAATTCGACCAAAGGCAAATGCTTATCCCAGCTACCGCCCAAATCCATAACACACGCTCTCAGCATGTCTTCCAAAGTCTGTATCGTTCGCTCGCTTTGACCGTCAGTTTGCGGATGGAACACAGTGCTCAGATTTAATTGTGAGCCAAAAGCTTCTTGGAAGGATTGCCATATCCTTGACACAAACCTTCCGTCTCTATCAGAGATGATCGAGAGAGGCACTCCATGACGTGCGACGATCTCTCTCATGTATATTTCGGCCAATTTGCTCGTATTATCCTTCTCTCTGATAAGTAAGAAGTGTGCTGACTTTGTTAATCGATCCACTATTACCCAAATAGTGTCATGGCCTCTTGGCGTTCTTGGCAATTTTGTAATAAAATCCATTGAGATTTGTTCCCATTTCCACTTGGGAATCTCAGGTTGTTGCAGAAGTCCTGAAGGTTTCTGGTATTCGGCTTTAACCTTAGCGCACGTTAGACATTTGCACACATAAATAGCAACATCGCCTTTCATCCTAGGCCACCAATAATAATCTTTGAGATCCTGGTACATCTTATCCGCTCCTGGATGGATAGAGTACCGTGATTTGTGAGCTTCATCAAAAATAACTTTCCTTAAATCTCCAAACCAAGGAACCCAAATCCTTTTCTCAAAACATAACGTTCCTTTCTCGTTTGGCACCAAAAGCTTCTCCATCCCACGGAGATATTCTTCTTTAAGGTTTCCTTCCTTGAGAGCTTCTTTCTGCGCAGCACGAATGCGCAAGGAAAGATCGGTTCGGATAATCATTTCTAAAGCCCTAACCCTTATGGGCTTGATCCTCTCCTTTCGACTTAGGGCATCGGCGACCACATTCGCCTCCCCTGGATGATACTTTATCTCGCAGTCGTAATCGTTCAGCAACTCAACCCATCGTCTCTGCCTCATATTCAGCTCCCTCTGGTTGAATATGTGCTGTAGGCTCTTGTGATCTGTAAAGATTGTGCACTTTGTACCATAAAGGTAGTGTCTCCAGATCTTTAATGCAAATACCACTGCGCCAAGTTCCAAATCATGTGTGGTATAGTTCTTCTCGTGCACTTTCAGTTGACGCGATGCGTAAGCAATAACCTTTTGGCGTTGCATCAACATACAACCCAATCCTTGACGCGAAGCGTCGCACATACCACAAAATCATCTGTACCTTCCGGTAGTGCTAAGATTGGCGCATTGCAGAGCTTATCCTTCAATATCTGGAGCGCTTCTTCCTGTTTGATTCCCCAATCAAACTTCTTATCTTTCTGCGTGAGGAGTGTCAAAGGTTGAGCGATTTTTGAAAAATCCTCAATGAACCTTCGATAGTATCCAGCCAAACCCAAGAATTGTCGAATCTCAGTTGGCGTCTTTGGCATTTCCCAATTCTTGATCGCTTCGATCTTGGTTGGATCCACATGGATTCCATTTCCATTAACCACATGTCCAAGAAATTGGACTTCACGTAGCCAAAACTCGCACTTAGAGAATTTGGCGTACAGCTGTTCTTTCTTTAGCAGCTCCAAAATAGCTCTTAGATGCTGTTCGTGCTCAGCCTTTGTCCTTGAATAAATCAAGATGTCGTCGATAAACACAATCGCGAACTTGTCCAAGTACGGCTTGCAAACTCTATTCATCAAGTCCATAAAGACTGCAGGTGCGTTTGTCAACCCAAACGGCATAACAAGGAACTCGTAGTGTCCATAACGAATCCTGAAGGCTGTCTTTGGGATACTCTCCTCTTGTATCCTTATCTGATGGTATCCAGATCGTAAATCGATCTTTGAGTAAAAGCTTTGAACCTTGCAGTTGATCGAATAAGTCATCGATCCTCGGCAGGGGATACCTATTCTTGATAGTCAACTTGTTCAACTCCCGGTAGTCGATGCACATATGAAAACTACCGTCTTTCTTCTTAACAAACAGGACCGGAGCTCCCCAAGGTGAGAAGCTTGGTCTGATGAATCCTTTGTCTAGCAACTCTTGAAGTTGTGTTGACAATTCCTGCCTCTCAGCTGGTTCAAGTCTATAAAGTGACCTAGCTACAGGCGCGGCGCCTAGAATCAAATTGAAGCCAAAATTCGACTTGTCGTCCAGGAGATTACGCCAGCAAGTCTTCGAGGAAGACTTCAGGGTATACTCCGATCACGGGGGTATCGTTAAGTTTTAGTTCTTCGGCTCCCTTGTCCCCGATATGAGCCAGGAAACAACACATCCTTCCGACAACAACTTTCGAGCCCTAAGTAATTGTGATCGGCGGTGGCGTATCTTGCTTCGTGAGTCACAATTATTCCTTCATTCGACATCGAGGTGCGGATAACAACCTCCGCTCGATCGCTTGCCAACTAATACATCCAATTACCACGTTGAAGCTTCCAAACTCAACTGGCAATAGATCTAGCGTAAACTTACGCTATTCGGGTCCTATCGTGCCGATTCCAGTTACTGCGTTGGCTTCCACTAGCTTCCCCTAAGCTAGTTCTAATGGGTACTGGACTAACTAATCACTCGCTACATAAACCAATTATGTCCTTGAACACTAGAATTGCGAATCGTAAAATTTGCAACAGTAGTTGGCAATACAGATGCATAATATTGAGTAATATGGGACGTACCGCTATCCATGCTTGGATCTCTGGCGTGCCTCCCTAGCTCCGATGGGGAGCTTCCGTCCTTGCGCCTGATTGTTTTTCGGGCAATATCTTCTGAAATGCTTTTTGCTTCCACAGTTTAAACATCCTCGAGCACGCTTCTGTTTATCACTCATTCTGCCTCGACAATTATCATTGTCGTTGTCCCCTTAGTGATTCTCACTACCGTCTTGGCCCCCATTACTATGTTCAGTATTTTGCCAACAAGTTTCCTTGACATGTCCCACCTTGCCACAGTTACCACAGTTTCCATATTTGCATCGCCCGACATGATAACGTAAACAATTGTCGCACTTAGGTAGGATACCCTTGTAATCTTTTCCCTTTTTGGCCTTCTTCTTGTTACTTACCCGAGTAACCATCTTGAAATTTGAGAGCTTCCTCTTGTTATCCCCAGATGCCTTTATAGCAGTCTCCTTTTTCTCCTCCGCAGTGGAAAATTCTCCTCGTCTAACTGCTTCTTCCGTGAGTGCTATGCTTATGTTGATAGCCTCGGTGATCGTTGAGGGTTTTGATGTTGTTACCAGGCTTAGAATCTGAGGTGCCAATCCCCTTATGAATTGTTCGATTCTCTTAAACTCTGGTGTCCCCAGGAGTAAGGCAACTTGTGATAATTCGTTAAATCTCTGCACATACTCTGCTATCTTCGGTCCTTTCATTTTCAAGTTCCACAGTTCTGTCTCCAATCTCTGGACTTCTGCCTTCGAGCAATATCTTTCACGCATCAGATTTTTCAGTTCGTCCCACGTCATAGCATGCGCAGCGGTCTCACCCATCGTCCGAATTTGATGGTTCCACCATGACAGAGCCTCATCCATCAATAGTCCAGTTATATACTTGACTTGATGTTCGTGGTCACATTTGCTCAATCGTAAGACAGAATCTGTCTTTTCAACCCAGCGCACGAAGGCTAAGGCACCCCCGGTGCCGTCGAACTCTCGAGGTTTGTGGTCTAAGAACTGCTTGTAGGTGCAGCCGTTGGGGGGGTTATTTCCTGAGGTACCTTTGCTGCAATCGGAGCGATGGGCCTCGTGCTGTGCTCTAGTTGTGGCAATTATCTCTTGAAGTTCTGCCTCCGAGGTGGGTATGCGCATCTTGCGTCTTGGTGGCATCTTCTAAAAGATGTTTCACGTAGGTTAGGTCATAGCGAGTAAAGTGTACGTATGTATTCGACAATATCACATAACATCTCCTGCTATGAATAAATCAACCACATAACATCTCATGTCATAGAACATAAACAGTAGATCATTCATCACAAGTGATGAGAATACTGTGATTGCATTGCCATAAATCGAGACCACAATGTAAGGTTTACAAGTACACAACTGTATCATACAACATCAATGACTTAGTAGGGGACGACCCTAGACAAGTCGTGCGATCGCTGGACAAGTTCAGGAATTTCTGGTTCGTCCATTTTCAAATTCCTGAACTCCACCCCAAGCTTCTAAATTCCAGTCCTAAAACAACATTTCTTCTCAATCGTTTCCTTGAGCTCGTCCCAGCTCAGTGCATAAGCAGCGTCTGTGCCAAGGGTCTGAGACTGAAGGTTTCACCATGAGAGTGAGTTATCTAGAAATAACCCCGGGATGTAGGTAACACTCTGTTGGGACGAACAGTCACTCATTCTTGGAATGGAGTCAATCTTTTTGGACCAACGAACAAATGCAACGGCGCCTCCTGTTCCGTTAAAGTTCAAAGGCTTGCAGTTCAGGAACTGTTTATAGGTGCAGCCAGTTAGAGGGTTATTTCCAATAATGCCATCATTGTACTTAGAGCGGAGGGCTTCATGTCGTGCATTTATCTGTGAGATGCGTCCTTGCAGCTCGGCTTCTGTCCTTGGCAACGTACTGGTGTTTGTGTCACGTCTGGGTGACATTCCCTTTTGTCGAAGTGGTGTGAAGCGGGTTAGACAACGTTTCAATTGTCTATGAGGTATATATAGCAACATAAGCCATCATGTAATCACCCAATTTCACACGCAAATATACTCAATGTATGAGTGGGGAAGTAAATTTCTGAGCCTTCACATAGTCTTGCCAATTTGGCTTGTTGCTTGTAATAGAATGAACTCGAGGCTACATCGCCTCGCCTTGGTCATTCGTATTTAGATATTTCCTGCTACATTGGTTTTCATTAGCTTGACCGCAGAGTCCACCAGGATTTCTGTGCACTACAAGTCGTTATTACGTGGGCCCCTGTAATAATAAATTGTCTTGCACAGTTACCCCAAATTTTCTCTCGTCCAAGCAGATGATCAATCAAGGAGCAACAGCAGGTGCATCGGCATGAACAGGGTCATGCTCCAATGCGGGGTCAGGAGCAACGCCTGGCTCAGGGGCCACGGCTGGCTCCGGATCAAAAACTCCATCTCAAGATCAGCTGGATCAACAAACACAGGGGGTTACAGGATCTTCCAAGGGCTGGTCTAAGTGTATGAACTCAAGGCCATGGTCTGGATCAGAACCAGGTGGAAAAGCAGGATCAACCTCAATATCGTGATCAAACTCAAAGCTGTGGGCGGGAACCGGTGCAGCTGATGATGCCATATCAGGGTCGGCGTCGTGTGAGTGGTGCTGCATTCCCTGTAAGTGCGAAGATGCGGATGTCAGAAACTCAAATGAGTCTGGGATAGGGGAATGGACATGAGTTTCCCCTACAGGAGCGTCCGCATGCAGTAGTCTAATACCAGCAGTAATAGGGCCCTGCCCTCGAATGGGTCCTCCTCTAGTAGATTGTTATCGTCGTCAGAGGCCACGTTGGGGAGGGGGGGCATATCAACAACAGGATAAGCGGCAAGGGGGCACAGGAGCAGGGATCACCGCGAGTGGCAAACTCCCAACAAGATGGCCATCAGTAGGCTCTGCTATGACTTCAGGCAGCGCAAAAAGGGTTGAAAGTCGTCATTTTCTGTGCCGGTAGTATCGGAAATGTACACCTCGTGCTTCGATGAAACTATGTCGTCTGATACTATGGCCATGGGATTCGTAGTGCCCATCTTTCTAGTACATGATGAAAGCATGACGTTTGTAACACAAACACATATACGTATAATAATCAATCATATAATCATATAAACATGTTAGTCAATCAAATAATTCTCCTAGTCCCACTAGCCTCCCAGTCTCCTAGACTGACATTCCTAGTCTCACTAGCCAAATTCTTCCCAGTCTCTAAGACTGCTCTATCATCTACCTCGACCTCTTAGATCGAGCCTCGGCCTCTAAGACCGAGCCTCAGCCTCCAGGACTGAGCCTACTCTTCCTAGTCTTACTAGCCATCTACCTCGATTTCTTAGATCGAGCCTCGGTCTCTAAGACCGAGCCTCAGCCTCCAAGACTGAGCCTACTCTTCCTAGTCCAACTAGCCAACTACCTCGATCTCTCAGACCGAGCCTCGGCCTCCAAGACCGAGCCTCAGCCTTTCCGGACTGAGCCAAAAAATAATGAATAAAATGTGCTCAACATTTGTTTGTAAAAAGTGTTGGATCTGGACTTAAGTGGTATGCAGAAAAAAGTTTTCGTGAGAGCCCTAGTGATCATAGTCTAGACTCGAGAAGGAATCCTAGTTCGCTATGATCAGAGCTCTGATACCAAGCTGTCACACCATGGCTTTGCGGAAGCGTGGTTAATTTGGTGTGACTTCTTAATACCATAGCTTAACCATAACAAAGCTATATGAAATAAAAACCATGCAAGATCATCCATTCGATTAAGTTTTGAAAACCAAATACAATAACATTGTCTTGATGGAAACACATCCTAACGACATAAACATTGTTTAACAACATAACATAAGCATAGTTTAAGGGCTGTGACTTGTCCAGGAAAGAGCCACATTCCCTAAACCCGGATGACCTCGTAACTAGTGCAGCGGGAAAACGTGCCATACCGCGCCAGATCTGTTAATTTCCTGAAATACATGTAAGTTGAAAAATCAACAATAATGTTGAGCGAGTTCATGTGTAAGTGAGTAAGTAAAACCTTTGTAAAGATGTCTGTTCGTATGAAAACTCCTGGTATGTAGCAAATAAGGAAAAAGAGATCACCATTGGGTTGCAAAGCCAATGATATGTGTGAAGTGCAAGTAGGAAGACTCAAACCTAGCGTATTTGGCGATGGGTACAAAGTCACCACCTGGTCCATTATGCGGGCTCAGGGGTTGGGCTCGCTACACCCAGATAGATCTACCGCTTACATCCCTCGGTTCCTACAATGAGGATTAATGGTCTCCAGTTCACGCCTACCCACTCACATGATCTAAGTAGTAAACCTCCTTACGCTAACCATACCATGTATATAGTACTTGTAATCAAAGTAACATGTATTTCACCCCCGTAGTTTAGAAAACTGAAAACAGTTAAGAGAAAGGGGGGACATGAACTCACCGTGGTGCGTCTCTACCAAGTATGCCTCCAAATTAATCAGCTGTATGACGACCTACACGTGCTAACTCTATTAGACGGATGGCCGTGCCTTAGCTTTATGGTTTAAGTTTTTGGGAAATAGTTAGGCAACTATTTCGTGTTTACATTCTGTATACGTGGTAGTTATTCTCCTTCCCAAGGATGGGGGATTTAATACATGTGTGTTCGTAACATTCGGATTATACTATTAAGTCTCACTTAATATATTTTATTTCCAACTTCTAATATAAGTATTCTTCCCAAAAATATTATATTTTAATACATGTGATTTTCCCAAAATAATACTTAGTAATATTATTTTTACCCTAAAAATAATATTTATGTAGTTCACAAAATAATCATAAACACTTATACAAGTGATGTTGTGAAAAATATATACTAAATATATTTATGTATCACGTTTTATTTTGTGAAATCCCTCCTCCGATATTTTATAAATAAAGTCGTGGCGAAATTCATAATTTTGAAAACAAGTCAAAATGTATTTCTAACACCTATAGTGAGAATATTTCTAAGTGTTAGGTTTTTGGAAAAATTTCGCCAGAGTTTCCTCTGTAACTGGAGGTGGCCACGCTTTCAAGCGTATCATTTTCTTTTATAAATCAAACCAACCATTTTTATTATTCCATCAAAACAATGTTCAAACCACAAACTAGTCAAAATATATATAAATCGCATAAATCTCATGAACTTGTGATTTATTCAAACTATGAAGTAAATCCCATTACTTTTAGTGGATCTTTATATAAAACTATCCGATTTTGTAAAAACCTCGTTTTTAGGGAAGTTCCATCTTTACAACTTCTCGTCATCTTTTTCAAAAATAGTTATTTGTCGAAACTTTGTGTTACACAAGTGTTTACACACTTGTGTGTTCTAAAAACCATTCTTGTTAGTGTAAGATCCGTCTTTAGAAAAACATGATTCCTTGACACTCGGTCCTTTAAAAATACCACCTGTAGATCCGTAGATCTACTAGTTTTAATCACTATTTTACAAGCTAAAACACTTTTACACAAGTTCATGATTCGAGTGTGGTAGAGTTTCATCTTCTAACCCTTGTTACACTTAAACAAGCTTTATGTCATAATCCAAGATCATGACTAAACGGGTTAAATGATGATCCGAGCTACCACAACATAGATCGGGTCCAAATAATCACACAAATCAAATACTACATGATTTACACAACATATGTGCTTTTAACCACCATTTTAGTGTTTTAAGTAAACTTTAAAGCATTATCTTGTAAGATTTCGAGTTTTAACCGTTACAAATCATTTTAACCACTTTAAAATAGTTCAAGAAGGTGATTTAAGCAACATACCACTAGCTCGAGGCTAGGGAAGAATCTAGACGAAAAACGCGTGGATAAAAGCAAAGTAGAGAAGTCCTTCGCCTTCCGTTTGCTCCAAGGTTCCTTATACGCGACCCTTAACACTTGTATGAACTTGAAATGGCAAGATCAAAGCTCGACAATGGTTGGGTGTGGGTGTGGGTGTTCGGCCGTAGCTTCTATAGAGAGAGGGAGAGAGTTTTGTTGTGGTGTGTGTTAAGTGAATGATCATATGTGCTAAGTCATGAACTTATAGATAATTTTCAAGTGCATTATCCAATGGATGCTATGTCTTCTTGATTCTAAACACACAAGATTATTTAAATCAACAAGGACAAGAGGTGTCCCCCTCTAGTTGGGGACGGTTAGAGAGGGGGGGGGGGGGGTTCTAGTCCATTTCCAACTAGTAGTTAGGTAAATTAGTTAGGTTAAGTAAGTTAGTTAAGTGCTTAACCCGGTTATTAGTGTGTAGTGTGTTACAATGGGTGTTAGGGTATTCAGGGACCCTAACTGGCTCAGAAAAAGATAAACAATGAAAATGACCATATTTTCATGTTCCGGGTATAGTCCGGTTGTTCGGTTGGATAGTAATCCGTTAAAGCGTTAACAAAGCTTTAAAGTGTTGTTAGTACCATTTTTAGTGACACAACTCATTTCTGACACTTTGGAAAGTGTCTAGTAATATTTTTCTCATGTTTTGGCACTTTATTAGGTAGCTAAAAGCTGAATTATAATGTAAAGTGCTGAATTTTATGCTTAAAGCACGTTTTAGGCACATCCAGTCATTGTAACTTATTCCTAGAGACGCAGTTCTACAACCCTTATATCCCTACACTCACCACTAGTGTAGCAAAATATTTCTGGCTCATACAGGCCTTAGAGGCAGTGTCTGCCTGATGCTGGCTTTACCAGCATGTTCAATAGGTTATCCGTTTATAGTGCTACTGTGCTTTTTGTGCATCATGTTTGTCACTAAGGTTCAGCATGTAAATAATGTAGTGACGGTAAGTAAAGTATGATGCAAGTAAGTACATGTATCAGAAATCAAGTAGCAGTTCATCAGTAATTTCAAACAAGCACAGTAATTAAGCAGTAATTAATTATTAATTAAGTCGTACGGATACCTGGTTTAGTGAGGGTTGTCACAGTTCACACACTTGTGTGTTCTAAAAACCATTCTTGTTAGGGTAAGATCCATTTTTAGAAACCATGGTTTCTTTAACGCGTGGTCCTTTGAAAATACCACTTGCAGATACGTAGATCTGCTAGTTTTAAACACTATTCCACAAGTAAAACATTTTTACACAAGTTCATGGTTCGCGTGTGGTAGAGTTTCACCCTTTAACCCTTGTTCTATTCAAAACAACCTTATGTCATGATTCATGTTTATGACCAAACCGGGTTAAGTGATGATCCGAGCTACCACAACATAGATCGGGTCTAAATAATCACAAATTTCAATTACTACAACATTTACACAACTAGTGAGCTTTTATCCAACACTTATAGCATTTTTAGTAGACTTTAAAGTATCATCTTGTAAGATTTCGAGTTTTAACCGTTATAAATCGTATTAACCACTTTAGAATAGTTCAAGAAAGTGATTTAAGTAACATACCACTAGCTCGAGGCTAGGGAAGAATCTAGACGAAAAATGCACGGATAAAAGCAAGATAAAGAGGTCCTTCAAACTCCGAGTGCACCAAGCCTACTAATATGTGATCCTTGAAGCTTGAATGATCTTGGAATGGCTTGATGAAAACCGTAAATGGATGGGTGGGGGTGGGTTGTTCTCGGCCGTGAGCTCCAAGAGAGGGAGAGAGTAGTGTTTGTTGATTTGTGAAAGTGATTATGTTATGGTGGGTTTAGTGGGGAACTTATAGACAAAGTTTTAAGGTAATTAACCTTTGGATCATGTGTCCTCTAGATATCATGCATGGATGATTAATATAATCACAATTGTACCATGTATGTCCCCTAGATGGGGACGGTTCCTAAGGAGGGGGGGGGGGTACTAGTTCACTTCCAACTAGTCTTTAGTTATTAGTTAGGTTAAACCTAGTTAGTTTAGGGATTAACCCGGTTACTAATGTGTTATGCTTTACAGCGGGTGTTAGGGTATTCAGGGACCCTAACTGGCTAAAAAAAAAAGATAAATAATGAAAATAACAATATTTTCATGTTTCGGGTATAGTCCGGTTGTTCGGTTGGATAGTAATCCGTTAAAGTGCTTAACAAAGCTTAAAGTGTCGTTAATACCCTTTTTAGTGACACAACTCATTTCTGACACTTTGGAAAGTGTCTGGTAATATTGTTCTCATGTTTTGGCACTTCATTAGTTAGCTAAAAGCTGAATTGTTATGTAAAGTGCGGAGTTTTGTACTTAGAGTACGTTTTAGGCACATCCAGTCATTGTAACTTATTCCTAGAGACGCAGTTCTACAACCCTTGTATCCCTACACTCACCACTAGTGTAGCAAAATATTTCAGGCTCTTACAGGCCTTAGAGGCAGTGTTTGCCTGATGCTGGCTTTATCAGCATGTTCAATAGGTTATCCGTTATAGTGCTACTGTGCTTTTTGTGAATCATGTTTGTCACTAAGGTTCAGTCATGTAAATAATGTAGTGACAGCAAGTAAAGTATGATGCAGGTAAGTACATGTATCAGTATTCAAGTAGCAGTTTATTCACAAGTTCAAGCAAGCACAGTAATTAAGCGGTAATTAATTATCAATTAAGTTGTACGGATACCTGGTTTAGTGAGGGTTGTCACATTCTCCCCCCGTTAAATAAATTTCGTCCCGAAATTTAAGTTCTGCTTGTAGATGCAGGATTCTTAGGAAAAAGGTGGGGGTATTTCTCTTTCATCCGGTCCTCACGCTCCCAGGTGTACTCAGGACCGTGTCTGGCGTTCCAACGGACTTTGACGAGCTTGACACTGCTCCGGCGGGTCTTGTTTACTTTCCAATCCGTAACCTCCACCGGTTCTTCAACGAAGTGGAGCGTGTCGTCAACATGGATCTCGTCGAGGGGAATGGCAATTTTATCTTGAGTTGGACTTTTCTTCAGGTTGGATACATGAAATGTATCGTGAACACCATTCAGTTCAGCAGGTAAGTCCAACTTGTATGCTACTAGTCCTATTCTTTCCAAAACTCTGAAAGGACCAATGTAGCGTGGATTTAACTTCCCACGCTTTCCGAAGCGTGCCACACCCTTCCAGGGTGAAACTTTCAATAACACCATTTCTCCAACTTGGAATTCCACATGTTTCCGGTTTGGATCCGCATAGGCCTTCTGTCTGTGGCGAGCTGCTTCGATGCGTTTAAGAATCTGCGCAATCTTGTCTGTCGTCTCTTGGACGATTTCGGGACCAGCAAGCTGCCTATCACCTGCGTCAGCCCAACATAAGGGTGATCGGCACTTGCGTCCGTAAAGGGCTTCAAATGGCGCGACACCAATACTGGTGTGGTAGCTGTTGTTGTATGAAAATTCGACCAAAGGCAAATGTTTATCCCAGCTACCGCCCAAATCCATAACACACGCTCTCAGCATGTCTTCCAAAGTCTGTATCGTTCGCTCGCTTTGACCGTCAGTTTGCGGATGAAACGCAGTGCTCAGATTCAATTGTGAGCCAAAGGCTTCTTGGAAGGATTGCCATATCCTTGACACAAACCTTCCGTCTCTATCAGAGATGATTGAGAGAGGTACTCCATGGCGCGCGACGATCTCTCTCATGTAAATTTCAGCCAATTTGCTCGTATTATCCTTTTCTCTGATAGGTAAGAAGTGTGCTGACTTTGTTAATCGATCCACTATTACCCAAATAGTGTCATGGCCTCTTGGCGTTCTTGGCAATTTCGTAATAAAATCCATGGAGATTTGTTCCCATTTCCACTTGGGGATCTCGGGTTGTTGCAGAAGTCCTGAAGGCTTCTGGTATTCGGCCTTAACCTTGGCGCATGTTAAACATTTGCTCACATATACAGCAACATCGCCTTTCATCCTAGGCCACCAATAATAATCTTTGAGATCCTGGTACATCTTATCCACTCCAGGGTGGATAGAGTACCGCGACTTGTGAGCTTCATCAAAAATAACTTTCCTTAAACCTCCAAACAAAGGAACCCAAATCCTTTTCTCAAAGCATAACGTTCCTTCCTCGTTTGGTACCAGTAGCTTCTCCATCCCACGGAGATATTCTTCTTCAAGGTTTCCTTCCTTGAGAGCTTCTTTCTGCGCGGCACGAATGCGCAAGGAAAGATCGGTTCGGATAATCATTTCTAAAGCCCTAACCCTTATGGGCTTGATCCTCTCTTTTCGACTTAGGGCATCGGCGACCACATTCGCCTTCCCTGGGTGATACTTTATCTCGCAGTCGTAATCGTTCAGTAACTCAACCCATCGTCTTTGCCTCATATTCAACTCCTTCTGGTTGAATATGTGCTGTAGGCTCTTGTGATCTGTAAAAATTGTACACTTCGTACCATAAAGGTAGTGTCTCCAGATCTTTAATGCAAATATCACTGCGCCAAGTTCCAAATCATGTGTGGTATAGTTCTTTTCGTGCACTTTCAGTTGACGCGATGCGTAAGCAATAACCTTTTGGCGTTGCATCAACACACAACCCAATCCTTGACGTGAGGCATCACAGTATACCACAAAATCATCTGTACCTTCCGGTAGTGCTAAGATTGGCGCATTGCAGAGCTTATCCTTCAATATCTGGAACGCTTCTTCCTGTTTGATTCCCCAATCAAACTTCTTATCTTTTTGCGTGAGGAGCGTCAATGGTTGAGCGATCTTCGAAAAATCCTCAATGAACCTTCGATAGTAGCCAGCCAAACCCAAGAATTGTCGAATCTCGGTTGGCGTTTTTGGCGTTTCCCAATTTTTAATTGCTTCGATCTTTGTGGGATCAACATGGATTCCATTTCCATTAACCACATGTCCAAGAAATTGGACTTCACGTAGCCAAAAATCGCACTTAGAGAACTTGGCATACAACTGTTCCTTCTTCAGCAGCTCCAAAATAGCTCTTAAATGTTGTTCGTGCTCGGCCTTTGTTCTTGAATAAATCAAGATGTCGTCGATAAACACAATCACGAACTTGTCCAAGTACGGCTTGCAAACTCTGTTCATCAAGTCCATAAAGACTGCAGGTGCGTTTGTCAAACCAAACGGCATAACAAGGAACTCGTAGTGTCCATAACGAGTTCTGAAGGCTGTCTTCGGGATACTCTCCTCTTGTATCCTTAACTGATGGTATCCAGATCGAAGATCGATCTTTGAATAAAATCTTGAGCCTTGCAACTGATCGAATAGATCATCGATTCTTGGCAGAGGATATCTATTCTTGATCGTCAGCTTGTTCAGCTCCCGGTAGTCGATGCACATACGAAAACTACCGTCCTTCTTCTTGACAAACAGGACCGGAGCTCCCCAAGGCGAGAAGCTTGGTCGGATAAATCCCTTGTCTAACAACTCTTGAAGTTGTGTTGACAGTTTCTGCATCTCAGACGGAGCAAGTCTATAAGGTGCCTTAGCCACAGGCACGGCGCCTGGAACTAAATCGATGTGAAACTCTACTTGCCTCTAAGGTAGCAGTCCAGGTAAGTCCTCTGGGAAGACTTCTGAATATTCCCTCACGACAGGGATGTCTTCGATCTTCGGTTCTGCAGCTTTCTTGTCTACAATGTGTGCCAGGAAGGCAGCACATCCTTTCTGCAAACTCTTTCGCGCTTTCAAGCAGCTGATAATTCTTAACGGCGTATCACGCTTCTCCCCGTGAACCACAATTGTTTCGCCATCTTCGGTTGGGATACGAACGACCTTTTCGTGACAAACTATCTCAGCCTTGTTGCCTGATAACCAATCCATTCCTACCACCACGTCGAAGCTTCCCAACTGGACTGGTAGTAGATCCAAAGCAAACTCACGCTCTCCTAATTCGATCACACAACATCCCATGTCACAAAGTACAAATAACCAAATCAAGCATCAAGTATGGTGAGAATACTGCGATTGCCATATATTGAGACCACATAGTAAGCGTACAAGTACAGCACAGTGTCATACAATCATCCTCGACTAAGGGTTACATCACCCTAGTCCAAAAACCATATCAAATCAGTGTCAATACATCAAATACATCAACAAAAGTCAGAATCATAATGTAGTCTCCAAAAATGCTGTGCAGTCAAAAGCATTCGCCGTCTTCTCACCAATGTCTACCTATATGGTACTGAAGAGCTCTACACGGATGGCGGTGGAGGAGGGGGAAAGTGAGTGTAAAACAAGTGGCGCAAATGGAGCCAGTCCTCCTCCATGGCTCTCTGGGTACGCAAGAATGAAGCAATCTGCTGCTCCAGGGCAAAAAGGCGTGCAGCATAGTCTGGTGGTACAGGTCGAGAGGGCTGCAAAGGAGAGTGGGTCAGACCCTGGCACTGACACGGCGGCGTCTGAGCTCTCTCAAGCTCCTGAATGCGCTGTGTGTGTGCCTCGTGCTGGGCGACAAAAGACATCAAAACGTCCTCAATGGTATACCCCATGTGGAAAGAATGGTAGGGGTCAGTCGGTGGCATGGCAGAAGGTGACGCCCAGAGAAACGGCTCACTGGGGGGATCAAAAGGTGCCACATGGAATGGTGAAACAGTGGGAAAAGTAGCAGACGGTGGTATAGCAGGGATAGATACCGGTATGTGTCCAAAAGGGTGAGCCGAAGAACCTTCTCCAGCTCGTGCCGGAGGTGTAAACTGAGGAAATGAAAAAGAGAAATCAACGTGACGTGCATCAGTGGTATGAGGAGGAATAGGTGGAACCTCATCATCAGCAGGAATCCACCCACACTGGGCGTGCTCATCCCGTGGGTCAATCTGTGCCTCAAAAAGTGCTCGATCAAACTGAACAGGCATAGGGTCGAGGTGAGGTGCAACAAGAGGGTCAACTGGTGCATCAACAATAAGTGGGGGATCAACATGATCAGCAGCAATGACATGATCGCCCTCCAACAATGGAGCATCAACAGGGTGATCATCGATAGGTGGATCAGCAACGACAGGCTCAATAAACATGCCAGCATGAGCAGGGTCATGCTCAAGCACTGGGTCAGGAGCAGGGTCTAGTGGCTGCTCGGGCTCATCAAAGGCCATCTCAAAATCAAACTCAGGGTCGATGGGATCAACTTGGTCAAATGGGTCGACTGGATCCTCCATAGGCTGATCCATGGGTATAAACTCTATATCCTCATCTGGGTCGAATCCTGGGGGAAAGACAGGATCGGAATCCTCCAAATCATCGTGGTCGAAAGTAAAACTAGGAATAGGGGCAACAGAGGATGCCTGGTCAGGATCTGATCCGTGAGAAAAGTGCTGCGCACTCTGAGTGCGTGAAGGTGCGGAGGCCACAGACTCGAAAGAGTCTGGGACCGGTGAGTGAGCAGGTGACTCCTCGGCGGGAGCATCTGCGATCATCAAAAGATCACCAGCAGCAAGAAGGGCCTCGCCCTGAACATCATCCTCTAAGGGCTCGTCATCATACAGATCGACGTCGTCATCATCGTCAGTGTCGAGAAGCAAATCGTAAGCAGGATATGAAGCCAACGGTATGGGAGCAGGGATCACTACAAGTGGTAGGTCCCCGGCCAAAGGGCCATCAGCGAGCTCATCAACACCATCAGGTAAAGCGAAGGGCTGGAAATCATCCTCGTCCGTGCTCGTAACGTCGGATGTGTGAACCTCGCGCTCAGAAGACTCTAGGTCGTCCGATACTATATGTCTAGGTCCTGTGGTGTCTGAATCACCAGTGCCAGAGGTGTCCATAGTGTCTGTAACATAAACACAAACATGCACAAACAGTCAATCATGCAATCAGATAATCACATAAGTTACCAAGTAAGCATTCAAATCATTCTCCTAGTCCCACTAGCCTCCCAGCCTCTCAGACTGCTCTATCATCTACCTCGACCTCTTAGATCGAGCCTCGGTCTCCAATACCGAGCCTCAGCCTCCAAGACTGAGCCTACTCTTCCTAGTCCAACTAGCCAACTACCTCGATCTCTCAGACCGAGCCTCGGTCTCCAATACCGAGCCTCAGCCTCCAAGACTGAGCCTACTCTTCCTAGTCCAACTAGCCAACTACCTCGATCTCTCAGACCGAGCCTCGGTCTCCAATACCGAGCCTCAGCCTCCAAGACTGAGCCTACTCTTCCTAGTCCAACTAGCCAACTACCTCGATCTCTCAGACCGAGCCTCGGCCTCTCAGACCGAGCCTCAGCCTCTAAGACTGAGCCTATAAATAATAAAATGTGCTCAACATTTGTTTGTAAAAAGTTTTGGATCTGGACTTAAGTGGTATGCAGTAAAAATGTTTTCGTGAGAGCCCTAGTGATCATAGTCTAGACTCGAGAAAGAATCCTAGTTCGCTATGATCAGAGCTCTGATACCAAGCTGTCACACCCTGGCTTTGCGGAAGCGTGGTTAATTTTGGTGTGACTTCTTAATACCATAGCTTAACCATAACAAAGCTATATGAAATAAAATCATGCAAGATCATCCATTTGATTAAGTTTTAAAACCAGAGTAACACAACATTGTCTTAGAGACTCACAACCTCATAACATAAAACATTGTCTTGAACAACATAAACACCGACATGAAATAAACGCAGTTTAAGATTTGTGACTTGTCCAGGAAAGAGTCACATTTCCTAAACTGGGATGACCTTGGAACCCTTATGCAGCGGGAAAACATAACATACCGCGCCAGATCTTTAATTTCCTGAAATACATGTAAGTTGAAAAATCAACAATAATGTTGAGCGAGTTCATGTGTAAGTGAGTAAGTAAACCTTTGTGAGTATAAAAATAGTCTTGGTATGTAGCAAATAAGGAAAGAGAGATCACAATGGTTTGCAAGGCCATTGATATATGTGAAGTGCAAGTAGGAAGACTCAAACCTAGCAGATTTAGCGTTGGGTACAAAGTCACTCCAAGGTCCGTTCTGTTGGGCCTCTCTGAGGTCCGTTCTGTTGGGCCTAGAGTTGGGCTCGCTACACCCAGATAGATCTACCGCTTACGTCCCTCGGTCCTACAATGAGGATTAATGGCCTCCAGTTTCTGCCTACCCACTCACATGATCTAAGTAGTAAACCTCCTTACGCTAACCATACCATGTATAAAGTACTTGTAATCAAAGTAACATGTATTTCACCCCCGTAGTTAGAAAACTGAAAACAGTTAAGAGAAAAGGGGGACATGAACTCACAGTGGTGCGTCTCTACCAAGTATGCCTCCAAATCAATCAGCTGTATGACGACCTACACGTGCTAACTCTATTAGACGCACGGCCGTGCCTTAGCTTTATGGTTTAAGTTTTTGGGAAATAGTTAGGCAACTATTTCGTGTTTACATTCTGTATACTTGGTAGTTGTTCTCCTTCCCAAGGATGGGGGATTTAATACATGTGTGTTCGTAACATTCAGATTTCACTATTAAGTCTCACTTAATATATTTTATTTCCAACTCCAAAATATAAGTATTCTTCCCAAAAATATTATATTTTAATACATGTGATTTCCCAAAATAATACTTAGTAATATTATTTTTACTCTAAAAATAATATTTACGTAGTTCACAAAATAATCATAAACACTTATACAAGTGATGTTGTGAAAAATATATACTAAATACATTTATGTATCACGTTTTATTTTGTGAAATCCCACCTCCGATGTTTTGTAAATATAGTCGTGGCGAAACTTATATTTTGAAAACAAGTCAAAATGTCTTTCTAACACTTTAGTGAAAATATTTCTAAGTGTTAGGTTTTTGGAAAAATTTCGCCAGAGTTTCCTCTGTAACTGGAGGTGGCCACGCTTTCAAGCGTATCATTTTCTTTTACAAATCAACCAACAATTTTCTCATTCAACCGAAACAATGTTCAAATCACAAACTAGTCAAAATATGTATATAAATCGCATAAATTTCATGAACTTGTAATTTATCCAAACTGTGAAGTAAATCTCATTACTTTTAGCGGATCTTTATATAAAACTATCCGATTGTGTAAAAACCTCGTTTTTATGGAAGTTCCGTTTTTACAACTTCTCGTCATCTTCTTCAAAAATAGTTATTTTGTCGAAACTTTGTGTTACAAGTGTTTACACACTTGTGTGTTCTAAAAACCATCCTTGTTAGGGTAAGATCCATTTTTAGAAAGCATGGTTTCTTTAACGCGTGGTCCTTTGAAAATACCACTTGCAGATACGTAGATCTGCTAGTTTTAAACACTATTCCACAAGTAAAACATTTTTACACAAGTTCATGGTTCGCGTGTGGTAGAGTTTCACCCTTTAACCCTTGTTCTATTCAAAACAACCTTATGTCATGATTCGTGTTTATGACCAAACCGGGTTAAGTGATGATCCGAGCTACCACAACATAGATCGGGTCTAAATAATCACAAATTTCAATTACTACAACATTTACACAACTAGTGAGCTTTTATCCAACACTTATAGCATTTTTAGTAGACTTTAAAGTATCATCTTGTAAGATTTCGAGTTTTAACCGTTATAAATCGTATTAACCACTTTAGAATAGTTCAAGAAGGTGATTTAAGTAACATACCACTAGCTCGAGGCTAGGGAAGAATCTAGACGAAAAATGCGCGGATAAAAGCAAGATAAAGAGGTCCTTCAAACTCCGAGTGCACCAAGCCTCCTAATATGTGATCCTTGAAGCTTGAATGATCTTGGAATGGCTTGATGAAAACCGTAAATGGATGGGTGGGGGTGGGTTGTTCTCGGCCGTGAGCTCCAAGAGAGGGAGAGAGTAGTGTTTGTTGATTTGTGAAAGTGATTATGTTATGGTGGGTTTAGTGGGGAACTTATAGACAAAGTTTTAAGGTAATTAACCTTTGGATCAAGTGTCCTCTAGATATCATGCATGGATGATTAATATAATCACAATTGTACCATGTATGTCCCCTAGATGGGGACGGTTCCTAAGGAGGGGGGGGGGTACTAGTTCACTTCCAACTAGTCTTTAGTTATTAGTTAGGTTAAACCTAGTTAGTTTAGGGATTAACCCGGTTACTAATGTGTTATGCTTTACAGCGGGTGTTAGGGTATTCAGGGACCCTAACTGGCTCAAAAAAAAGATAAATAATGAAAATAACAATATTTTCATGTTTCGGGTATAGTCCGGTTGTTCGGTTGGATAGTAATCCGTTAGAGTGCTTAACAAAGCTTAAAGTGTCGTTAATACCCTTTTTAGTGACACAACTCATTTCTGACACTTTGGAAAGTGTCTGGTAATATTGTTCTCATGTTTTGGCACTTCATTAGTTAGCTAAAAGCTGAATTGTTATGTAAAGTGCGGAGTTTTGTACTTAGAATACGTTTTAGGCACATCCAGTCATTGTAACTTATTCCTAGAGACGCAGTTCTACAACCCTTGTATCCCTACACTCACCACTAGTGTAGCAAAATATTTCAGGCTCTTACAGGCCTTAGAGGCAGTGTTTGCCTGATGCTGGCTTTATCAGCATGTTCAATAGGTTATCCGTTATAGTGCTACTGTGCTTTTTGTGCATCATGTTTGTCACTAAGGTTCAGTCATGTAAATAATGTAGTGACAGCAAGTAAAGTATGATGCAGGTAAGTACATGTATCAGTATTCAAGTAGCAGTTTATTCACAAGTTCAAGCAAGCACAGTAATTAAGCGGTAATTAATTATCAATTAAGTTGTACGGATACCTAGTTTAGTGAGGGTTGTCACACCTTGTTTACCACGTGGCCTAGGAAATGGACTTCACGAAGCCAGAAGTCGCATTTCAAGAACTTCGCATAAAGCTGTTCTGTTCGAAGGAGTTCCAAAATAAGTCGTAGATGCTGCTCGTGTTCCTCCTGACTCTTAGAATAGATCAGGATGTCGTCGATGAAAACTATCACGAACTTATCCAGGTAAGGCTTGCACACTTGATTCATCAAGTCCATGAAAACCGCAGGTGCGTTTGTCAGCCCAAAAGGCATGACCAAAAACTCGTAGTGTCCATAACGAGTTCTAAAGGCTATTTTGGAGACGTCCTCTTCTCGGACTCTCAACTGGTGATATCCCGATCTTAGATCAATCTTCGAGTAATAGCTCGACCCTTGCAGCTGGTCGAATAGGTCATCAATACGTGGAAGAGGATAGCGATTCTTCACAGTCACTTTGTTGAGTTCGCGGTAATCAATACACATTCTGAAGGTACCGTCTTTCATCTTTACAAATAATACTGGAGCTCCCCATGGCAAAGAGCTAGGACAAATAAAACCCTTGTCCAAGAGTTCTTGTAGTTGCGTAGAGAGTTCTTCCAACTCTGATGGAGCTAAACGATACGGTGCACGAGCTATTGGTGCGGCTCCAGGAGCTAGCTCGATTTGAAACTCGACTTGACGAAGAGCGGAAGACCAGGTAATTCCTCAGGGAATACCTCAGGAAAGTCGCGTACAATAGGAAAATCTTCTATCTTCTTTTCTTTCTTCGAGGTGTCAGTAACGAGAGCCAAAATAGCAGTGTGGCCCTTTCGCAAACACTTCTGGGCCTTAAGGAAAGAGATGATGCTCACAACAGCACCACTCTTGTCGCCACGAATCATGAGAGGTTCATCATCTGAACGAGGAATACGGACAATCTTTTCGTTGCAAAGAATCTCTGCTTGGTGTTGGGATAACCAATCCATCCCAATGACAACGTCGAAACTACCCAGAACGATAGGAAGGAGGTCGATAGAGAAAGTGTGAGCAGCAAGAACAAGGTTACAACCCCTGACTACGTGTGTGACCTCTAAACTTTTACCATTAGCTAACTCTACAGTGTGCTTGGTGTTCAATAGTGTTGGGGTACGCTTAAGCATTTGACTAACTTTTAAGGACACGTAGCTAGTATCAGCACCCGAATCAAATAAGACAGTAACATAAAAGTCATCCAGTAGGAACTTACCCGTCACAACATTGGGATCATTCCTCGCTTCACCCTGGCCAATAACGAATACATGACCCCTTGCACCATTGCCTTTGTTACCCCCGTTGTTTCCATTCCCCTGGTTGTTATTATTATTGTTGTTGTTCTGGTTCCTGTTCAGTTGGGGACAATCTCTCTTGAAGTGGCCTTCAGCTCCACACTGAAAGCACCCTTTGTTGATGCCTTGCTGTTGCTGCTGCTGGCGTTGATTCTGTGGGGCTTGTTGTGGCTGACGATTCTGCTTTGCCAGGTATAAACTTCTACAATCTTTTGCGCCGTGGCCCGGCTTGTTACACCTATGACAGTTACCCCTGGTGCATGGCCCGCTGTGGTGTAGGTTACAGCGATTGCATTTGGGGTGAACTCCCCTGTACCCTCCTTGACTTTGACTACCAGACGATTGCTGACTAGGGCTCTTGTAGTCGTCAGTCCTTCTCTGCTGAGACTGAGATTGAACAGAAGTTGAACCTTTGCTTGAAGCTCCATCCCATTTTTGCTTGTTGTCACTAGGAGCATCTGAAGTAGCTGTATCACTAATACGCTTTGGTAACCTGTTCTGCTCCACCGCCTGATCAGTGAGACGATGTGCCAATTGAACAACTTGCTGGATGGTGGCGAAGTTAGCTGAAGTCACATGACTTTGAATCTCTGGCACTAAACCCTTGAGATACAGTTCAATACGTTTGATGGGAGGGTCTACCATAGTAGGACACAGAGTAGCCAACTCGTTCGATCTCTTGGTATAAGCTTCAATTTCTGACCCCGTCATCTTTAGGTTGAAGAACTCTACCTCCAACTTGTGAATGTCATCACGGTTGCAGTACTCTTCCTTAATCATTTCCTTAAAATTGTTCCATGGGGTGGCATTAGCAGCAACCAACCCCAGCATTTGGACTTGGGCGTTCCACCAAGTGAGCGCTATACCCTCGAGAGTACCGGTAGCATACTTCACCCTACGAGCCTCAGGGCATTCACACATCTCGAAAATAGATTCGAGCTTTTCAAACCAATGGAGGAGACCTACAGCTCCTTCGGTACCACTGAAGGTACTAGGTCGGCAGTCCATAAAGGTCTTGAAAGTACACACAGGAGGTTGTGCAGGTTGACATGTCATGAGAGTAAGAAAGGACAAAGTTTAACACAAAGGTCGGTTCATGAGAGTAGGACCTAGAGATCCTAGAGTGAGTTTAGACTGCAGGGTATACCTCCTGCTTGTGCGGCTGCAAGTGCCGCAGCAACTTGTTGGTTAATCAGAGCCGTCAACTGGGCTTGAGTCATGTTAACGTGTCCACTCATGATCTTCATATCAGAGTAAAACATGAGTGAGAGAGGTTCGCAAAAGTGCGATGATAGAAGAGAGTAAGCACACATGTGTTTTCAAACTATAGTTGCTACGTTTATTCTAAACATACCATGAGCAAAGTTCTATGTAACTAGAAAGTAGTCAATATAAACATAAATCATATCACCTAGAATGTCGAGTCTTGCACGTGGAGCTAAGCGTCGTTGTGGATCGTTGAGCACTGTACAGGTTATAGTCTGGTTTTAACAAAAACGTTTTCCCTTATTAAAACCAAGTTCACTATAACCAATGGCTCTGATACCAATCTGTCACACCCCCAAAATCCATACGCGGAGTATCACCGCTTGGAGGCGTGACTGACCAGGATCCAGCCACCAATCATATTGAACAAGCATGTAAGTAATTACAAAAATCCAACCAATACAATTGGTGTCCAAACAAAACATAGTTTAAGTTGCAAGCGGAAGCATAATTGTTTAAAACCAAAACATAAGTTTAAACATTTCAATGTTTAACATGGCACACAATTGTCCATGTCCCACAACGACTCTTCCCCATGTAAGCTCCAGCTGAGTACCTATTGACCTGCAAAGCATGTAGTAACGAGTCAACAACAAAGTTGAGCGAGTTCACAGTTGGGTGTTTGTTTTAAGTTGTTTCGAAAACGGTTTCCTTTAACTGGCATCCCTGTCGTGGGGGTTACCCCATAGTTGAAAACGTGTTTTGTTTATTCCTGTTTACTCTGGCAATCCAGTCGTGGGGGCTACCCCATGTTTAATTATCTGGCTCTTTGGCCGTGGGGGCTACCCCATGTATATACTACAAGACTCGTTACCATATCGACTGCTGACTGTAGTCATGTTTATGTGCCCTGAACTGTCAATGTCTATCATCATTGATGTGCCCAGATCCATTAGTTCACGCCCGTCCTCTGCGGCACGGTGTGAGGCTTGTCAAACCTAAATAGCGCTATCTAACTAATGACCCGCTCGCCATTGGCCCGGCGATTAAGTCGATATAAAAAGGAGGGACTTCGTGATAGAGTTTTGTTCTAGTAAAAGTTAACTGTCCATGAGGACGAGGAATTATATTCCTGAACCCGTACTGTCCTACCCAAGAAGGACGAGGAATCCATATTCCTTAACCCATTCCCAACCCCTGGGAATCCCATTCTTTGTAGAAAGTGTGAACTCACCTTAGGTTAGCTCGGCAGATAAACGAAAGGTCAATCGAGCTGCTAGAGGTCAACCACGTCCTAACATGGTTACCATACAAGTCAGGTCTAGGTTCAAACAGTGCACGTATGTTTACACAGATATAGCAAGTTACGAGCACATGGTATACACGACATACATGTAAGCAATATCAGACAAATAAATAACAAAGCCCAATATGAATAGGCGGCCCAACCTATTGTGCGATCAGCACAACTTGTGCGATCCGCAATGGGTTGTGCGATCAGCCTTAAACCCGGCCCAAACATAAAACACGGCCCAAACAATAATACATCCACACAATCAACTTGTGCGATTCATGCTATTCATATAATCTTGTGCGACTGGTGTCATTTGTGCGATTGGTCTTTGGGCTTTGAGGCCCAACAGTTATCCAAGAACATAACTTGTGCAATCCAATAGTCTTGTGAGACTACTGTTATCTTGTGTGACTGGACTTGTGCGTCTGGCACTTGTGCGATCAGATCAGGTCTTGTGCGACCTGATCTTGTGCGATCAACAACTTGTATGATCAGAAAGCTTGTGTGATAAGATGTGTTCTTGTGCGATTTGTTACCAACTTCCCTAAACTTATGCAATCAGTTTTATTGTTTCCATCTATGAACTTTATCAATTAACAATACTAACAGTTTCCATACCAAACAATAATCGATCAAAACAAGCATATTTCAACCAAATCCTCATGAACCCTGATTATGAATAACACATGAACAATAATCATAGCACTTAAGCATATCCAATTAGGGGTTTGAAATCATCATATGACACCTCATATTCGACCATACCACTGATCCGATTTCACATACATAATTACCAACCCTAAACAATTCAAATCATGTTACACCTATGAGCCGATTATATATATTCGGTTCTAAATCCAGATCATGCCATCCTAATCATATGAATATCATCAAGTACACATGTGAGCCGATTATCATGAACATCAACATTAACAGTTTTCATCACCATTAATCATATATCATTCCTACATCATCATGTATAACACAACATCATACAATCATGAAAGCAATAGTTAAAACACTAACTGGTTAGATAAAGAACAAGGATTGATCCAAATAGAAAGCTTAGAGAGATGGAGGTGTTGTCGTCGGGTTTGAGAGAGAGAGAGAGAAGAGATTTAGGGTTTTGATGTGTAAAGTGTTTTGCAAGTTATGAGAAACAAAACCCAATGATAGTTGCTTGTATGCGCTTAAAAGGGAGTGGGCCGAACCCTTTACATGGCTCCCCTTTGGTTCGATTACAAAAGAGTGTGGGCCGAGAGTGGTAAGGAACCAAAGCCCAAAGGCTTGTGCGGTCGGTTCGTTCATCTACATACATACATTACACATAACACATATCAAACATTTTCATTAATCAACAAAGTTCACATAATCACATAGGATCCACATACGTTACATTAAGCACAACGATAGGTTCTGAAATACGAGTTGTCACATGCACTCCCTAACGCCCCACCACCTTCCAACCCACAGTCAAACCAATTTTCGTACTACGCGCCACCTGGTCAAACGGTAGAAGCACCACCACCACGTCAAGTATCTTGTAATTTACAAGTTGTAAATATATATATATATATATATATTTTGTTACTGTCAGTGTAGATAGTGGTTACCTCTACAGCTGGGTAGTAATCAAAGTATAAAGAAATAGACAAAGATATCATTTTAAACAAAGGTTGATGGATCAGTAAGCAAAATGACAAACTTAAACTTTCCATACATCACACAAATATTTGTAATGGTCATAGGGTTGGGGTTGAAACAAATAATTTCTTTTACCAAAAATCACAAAACCAATCATTTTTTCAGATGTGTTATAAATTTTTTTTTTTTGGAACGGCTGTTATAGTTGCATAGTTATATTAAAGAACAAATACATATTTGTGCATATAGTCATAACTCATAACATTATGTAAATTCGATCACATACAAGGGCGTAGCTTTGTGGGGGCGGGAGGAGGCGGCCGACCCCCCGAACTTTTTGCTCGCTAGTGGATAGTATGTAGTTTTCGTATAAATTTTTTTGGGTATATACGTTTTTAACCCCCCGGTTTTATAGAAATTTTTGGTATATACGTTTTCGACCCCCGGTCGGAAAGCTCAAGCTTCGCCACTGGCAATGATATCAGTCATGTAGAATTATAACTTCAAAAACACTCAGTAACAAGATTTTTAAATAAATAGATATAATAGTACCTTCTTAGCGTTAGGACGATCTTTAGGCTCAAGTGGGCAACTTTTGACCCGTTTGACATGGCCCTAATAAAATAAATACCTATAAGTGACCCACCTATTCGCTAATGGGTTCGATTTGGCATGTCTACTATTTTCTTTGTAACAGGTCAAAATGGTTACTCATCTGTGCGCACACCAAATGTGGATCTTGAGGATGCTCCACCAGCAAGATCTGCAACATATTTATAAGTAAATCGGTTTATATAAAAGGCTTACTCGGGTATCAACAAGTCAAGAATATCTGTGTTTTGTTCCAAATATTCAGCAGCGACGTAATGGCCATGCAGGTCCAATAATCTTGAATTATAGCAACATACTTTTATCAAACAGCTTGTCATTGTTCATCAGCGGGTCAAACAGCTTGTCATTGTACTTTTATCAAACAGCAACAGGAATTTGGAGGCCTATAGCGTCTCATAACTCATAACATCTTAACCTTATGTAAACACACTTTAACTTATAAAGTACCAGCGATAGCATTATATCAGTTAATCAAAATGTAAAACTTAATAAAAACTTGATCATTCAAATGTAAAGAAAACATACCTGGATCAGTTCACATATGCTAACGTCAGGCTGGAAGAAGACACCTGTTCTGATCAATATTGAGCAGCAAATAATATGTCACATCAGATGAAATATAAGTATTTTAGCATCATAAACAATCCAAGAAACCGACAGTACCAATAATTGTGAAATAACGCCATAACCACTACACGAAACAATAAATTAAAAGAGGAAATAAAGAAACCAAGTCATTGAGAAAGCAAGGTCCATAACCATACAGTAAAATATCCAAACAAAGAAATAAAAGTCACAATTTTTGAACTTACTAAAAACAGAAAAACTTCAACTAGTTAATTGCATCCTAAACTCGCTTAGTTACCGGAACCCATCATATCTCTTAGTAAACCCAACCGTATCAGAGGAGGACAACTAAATAGCATCCTTGCTTTTGCTTGGTTGGTTGCCAAGTAATTTAAAGCTCCACGTATTTCATGGGAATCCAAACCCAATGGCTCCAGTGCCATTATAAATTTCTTCACTTGTGTATTCACGATGATAAGCTATTTCAAGTATTTTATTGCCTTCTAAAATAGCATTAGCTACACTGCTAATGCCATTCATAGTCATAGAGGTTAAATCTTTCTACTCTTACATTTCTTTGCACAAGAAGACGTAGGAGGTAACACTTGAATATGATCATCAGTATTGCATTGGCTCTCCATGTCACACCCTGGCTTTGCGGAAGTGTGGTTAATTTTGGTGTGACTTCTTAATACCATAGCTTAACCATAACAAAGCTATATGAAATAAAACCATGCAAGATCATCCATTCGATTAAGTTTTAAAACCAGAGTAACACAACATTGTCTTAGAGACTTACAACCTCATAACATAAAACATTGTCTTGAATAACATAAACACCGACATGAAATAAACGCAGTTTAAGATTTGTGACTTGTCCAGGAAAGAGTCACATTTCCTAAACTGGGATGACCTTGGAACCCTTATGCAGCGGGAAAACATAACATACCGCGCCAGATCTTTAATTTCCTGAAAACAATAATGTTGAGCGAGTTCATGTGTAAGTGAGTAAGTAAACCTTTGTGAGTATAAAAATAGTCCTGGTATGTAGCAAATAAGGGAATTGAGATTACCAGTGGTTTGCAAGGCCACCGATATATGTGAAGTGCAAGTAGGAAGACTCAAACCTAGCAGATTTAGCGTTGGGTACAAAGTCACTCCAAGGTCCGTTCTGTTGGGCCTCCCAGAGGTCCGTTCTGTTGGGCCTAGAGTTGGGCTCGCTACACCCAGATAGATCTACCGCTTACGTCCCTCGGTCCTACAATGAGGATTAATGGCCTCCAGTTTCTGCCTACCCACTCACATGATCTAAGTAATAAACCTCCTTACGCTAACCATACCATGTATAATGTACTTATAATCAAAGTAACATGTATTTCACCCCCGCAGTTAAGAAAACTGAAAACAGTTAGAGAAAAGGGGGACATGAACTCACAGTGGTGCGTCTCTACCAAGTATGCCTCCAAATCAATCAGCTGTATGACGACCTACACGTACTAACTCTATTAGACGGATGGTCGTGCCTTAGCTTTATGGTTTAAGTTTTCGGGAAATAGTTAGACAACTATTTCGTGTTTACATTTTGTATATACTTGGTAGTTATTTTCCTTCCCAAGGATGGGGGATTTAATACATGTGTGTTCGTATAATTTCGGAATATATTATTAAGTCTCACTTAAAATATATTTTATTTCCAACTTCAAAATATAAATATTCTTCCCAAAAATATTATATTTTAATACATGTGATTTTCCCAAAATAATACTTAGTAATATTATTTTTACTCTAAAAATAATATTTACGTAGTTCACAAAATAATCATAAACACTTATACAAGTGATGTTGTGAAAAATATATACTAAATATATTTATGTATCACGTTTTATTTTGTGAAAATCCCACCTCCGATGTTTTGTAAATATAGTCGTGGCGAAACTTATATTTTGAAAACAAGTCAAAATGTATTTCTAACACTTATAGTGAAAATATTTCTAAGTGTTAGGCTTTTGGAAAAATTTCGCCAGAGTTTCCTCTGTAACTGGAGGTGGCCACGCTTTCAAGCGTATCATTTTCTTTTACAAATCAAACCAACAATCTTCTTATTCAATCAAAACCATGTTCAAATCACAAACTAGTCAAAATATGTATATAAATCGCATAAACTTCATGAACTCGTGGTTTATCCAAACTGTGAAGTAAATCTCATTACTTTTAGTGGATCTTTGTATAAAACAATCCGATTTTGTAAAAACCTCGTTTTTATGGAAGTTCCGTCTTTACAACTTCTCGTCAACTTTTACAAAAATAGTAATTTTGTCAAGACTTTGTGTTACACAAGTGTTTACACACTTGTGTGTTCTAGAAACCATTCTTGTTAGTGTAAGATCCATTTTTAGAAAGCATGATTTCTTTAACGCTTGGTCCTTAGAAAATACCACTTGCAGATACGTAGATCTGCTAGTTTTAAACACTATTCCACAAGTAAAACATTTTTACACAAGTTCATGGTTCGCGTGTGGTAGAGTTTCACCCTTTAACCCTTGTTCTATTCAAAACAACCTTATGTCATGATTCGTGATTATGACCAAACCGGGTTAAGTGGTGATCCGAGCTACCACAACATAGATCGGGTCCAAATAATCACAAATTTCAATTACTACAACATTTACACAACTAGTGAGCTTTTAACCACCATTTTTCATGTTTTTAGTAGACTTTAATGCACCATTTTGTAAGATTTCGAGTTTTAATCATTACACCACATATTAACCGCTTTAGATTAGTTCAAGATAGGGATTTAAACAACATACCACTAGCTCAAGGCTAGGGAAGAATCTATGCGAAAAACGCGTGGATAAAAGCAAGATAAAGAGGTCCTTCGCCTTCCGATTGCACCAAGCTTCCTAATATGCGATCCTTGAAGCTTGTATGATGTTGGAATGGAATAAGCTAAACTCGAAAATGGATGTAGGGGAGGGGGGGTGTTCGGCCGAGACTTAGAGAGCAAGAGAGGAGAGTTTTTGTGTGGTGTTATGTGTTGATTATTCTTATGTGCATTACCAAGTTACTTATAGACAATTGTGGGATTAATAACCAATGGATCACATGTCATTTAGATATTAGACATTGTGATTAAAATAATCAAAAGAAATCAAAGGGTGTCCCCTCTAGTTTGGGGCCGGTTAGCAAGGGGGGGGGGGGGGTCTTGGTCCATTTCCAAGTATTAGTTAGTTACTAGTTAGGTTAAGTTAGTTAGTTAGGTACTTAACCCGGTTAGTAGTGTGTAGTATGTTACAATGGGTGTTAGGGTAATCAGGGACCCTAACTGGCTCAGAAAAAAGGTAAATAATGAAAATAACAATATTTTCATGTTTCGGGTAGAATCCGGTTGTTCGGTTGGATAGTAATCCGTTAAAGTGCTTAACAAAGCTTTAAAGTGTCGTTATTACCCCTTTTTGTGACACAACTCATTTCTGACACTTTGGAAAGTGTCTAGTAATATTTTTCTCAAGTTTTGGCACTTTATTAGTTAGCTAAAAGCTGAATTATTATGTAAAGTGCTGAATTTTGTACTTAGAGTACGTTTTAGGCACATCCAGTCATTGTAACTTATTCCTAGAGACGCAGTTCTACAACCCTTGTATCCCTACACTCACCACTAGTGTAGTAAAATATTTCTGGCTCATACAGGCCGTAGAGGCAGTGTTTGCCTGATGCTGGCTTTATCAGCATGTCAAATAGGTTATCCGCTATAGTGCTACTGTGCTTTTTGTGCATCATGTTTGTCACTAAGGTTCAGTATGTAAATAATGTAGTGACAGTAAGTAAAGTATGATGCAAGTAAGTACATGTATCAGTATTCAAGTAGCAGTTCATCAGCAAGTTCAAGTAAGCACAGTAATTAAGCAGTAATTAATTACTAATTAAGTCGTACGGATACCTGGTTTAGTGCGGGTTGTCATATTCTCCCCCCGTTAGAAAAATTTCGTCCCGAAATTTTAAGTTCTGCTTGTAGATGCAGGGTTCTTAGGAAATAAGTGGGTGTATTTCTCTTTCATCCGGTCCTCACGTTCCCAGGTGTATTCAGGACCATGTCTGGCATTCCAACGAACGTTGACGAGCTTGACACTGCTCCGGCGGGTCTTGTTTACCTTCCAATCCGTAACCTCAACCGGTTCTTCAACGAAATGGAGCGTGTCGTCAACATGGATCTCGTCGATGGGAATGGCAATGTCATCTTGAGTTGGACTTTTCTTCAGGTTGGATACATGAAATGTATCGTGAACAGAATGGAGTTCAGCAGGTAGGTCCAACTTGTATGCTACTAGTCCTATTCTTTCCAGAATTCTGAAAGGACCAATGTAGCGCGGATTTAACTTCCCACGCTTTCCGAAGCGTGCCACACCCTTCCAGGGTGAAACTTTCAATAACACCATTTCTCCAACTTGGAATTCCACATGTTTCCGGTTTGGATCCGCATAGGCCTTCTGTCTGTGGCGAGCTGCTTCGATGCGTTTAAGAATCTGCGCAATCTTGTCTGTCGTCTCTTGGACGATTTCGGGACCAGCAAGCTGCCTATCACCTGCGTCAGCCCAACATAGGGGTTATCGGCACTTGCGTCCGTAAAGGGCTTCAAATGGCGCGACACCAATACTGGTGTGGTAGCTGTTGTTGTATGAAAATTCAACCAAAGGTAAATGCTTATCCCAGCTACCACCCAAATCCATAACACACGCTCTCAGCATGTCTTCCAAAGTCTGTATCGTCCGCTCGCTTTGACCGTCAGTTTGCGGATGAAACGCAGTGCTCAGATTTAATTGTGAGCCAAAAGCTTCTTGGAAGGATTGCCATATCCTTGACACAAACCTTCCGTCTCTATCAGAGATGATCGAGAGAGGTACCCCATGGCGTGCGACGATCTCTCTCATGTAAATTTCAGCCAGTTTGCTAGTGTTATCCTTTTCTCTGATAGGTAAGAAGTGTGCTGACTTTGTTAATCGATCCACTATTACCCAAATAGTGTCATGGCCTCTCGGCGTTCTTGGAAACTTTGTAATAAAATCCATTGAGATTTGTTCCCATTTCCACTTGGGAATCTCAGGTTGTTGCAGAAGTCTTGAAGGCTTCTGGTATTCGGCTTTAACCTTAGCGCATGTTAAACATTTGCTCACATAAACAGTAACATCGCCTTTCATCCTAGGCCACCAATAGTAATCCTTGAGATCTTGGTACATCTTATCCGCTCCAGGGTGGATAGAGTACCGCGACTTGTGAGCTTCATCGAAAATAACTTTCCTTAAACCACCAAACAGAGGAACCCAAATCCTTTTCTCAAAACATAACGTTCCTTCCTCGTTTGGTACCAAAAGCTTCTCCATCCCACGGAGATATTCTTCTTCAAGGTTTCCTTCCTTGAGAGCTTCTTTCTGCGCGGCACGGATGCGCAAGGAAAGATCGGTGCGGATAATCATTTCTAAAGCCCTAACCCTTATGGGCTTGATCCTCTCCTTTCGACTTAGGGCATCGGCGACCACATTCGCCTTCCCTGGATGATACTTTATCTCGCAGTCGTAATCGTTTAGCAACTCAACCCATCGTCTTTGTCTCATATTCAGCTCCTTCTGGTTGAATATGTGTTGTAGGCTCTTGTGATCTGTAAAAATTGTACACTTCGTACCATAAAGGTAGTGTCTCCAGATCTTCAATGCAAATACCACTGCGCCAAGTTCCAAATCATGTGTGGTATAGTTCCTTTCGTGCACTTTCAATTGGCGTGATGCGCAAGCAATAACCTTTTGGCGTTGCATCAACACGCAACCCAATCCTTGACGCGAAGCGTCGCAGTATACCACAAAATCATCTGTACCTTCCGGTAGTGCTAAGATTGGCGCATTGCAGAGCTTATCCTTCAATATCTGGAATGGTTCTTCCTGTTTGATTCCCCAATCAAACTTCTTATCTTTATGCGTGAGGAGCGTCAAAGGTTGAGCGATTTTTGAAAAATCTTCAATGAACCTTCGATAGTAGCCAGCCAATCCCAAGAATTGTTGAATCTCGGTTGGTGTCTTTGGCGTTTCCCAATTCTTGATTGCTTCGATCTTGGTTGGATCCACATGGATTCCATCTCCATTCACCACGTGTCCAAGAAATTGAACCTCACGTAGCCAAAATTCGCACTTAGAGAATTTGGCGTACAGCTGTTCTTTCTTCAGCAGCTCCAAAATAGCTCTTAAATGCTGTTCGTGCTCGGCCTTTGTTCTTGAATAAATCAAGATGTCATCGATAAACACAATCACGAACTTGTCCAAGTACGGCTTGCAAACTCTATTCATCAAATCCCTAAAGACTACAGGTGCGTTTGTCAAACCAAATGGCATAACAAGGAACTCGTAGTGTCCATAACGAGTTCTGAAGGCTGTCTTCGGGATACTCTCCTCTTGTATCCTTAACTTATGGTATCCAGATCGCAAGTCAATCTTTGAGTAAAAGCTTGACCCTTGCAGTTGGTCAAACAGATCGTCAATTCTTGGCAGAGGATACCTATTCTTGATCGTCAGCTTGTTCAACTCCCGGTAGTCAATGGACATACGAAAACTACCGTCCTTCTTCTTGACAAACAGGACCGGAGCTCCCCAAGGCGAGAAGCTTGGTCGGATAAATCCCTTGTCTAACAACTCTTGAAGTTGTGTTGACAGTTCCTGCATCTCAGACGGAGCAAGTCTATAAGGTGCCTTAGCCACAGGCGCGGCGCCTGGAACTAAGTCAATGCGGAACTCTACTTGCCTCTGAGGTGGCAGTCCAGGTAAGTCCTCTGGGAAGACTTCTGGATATTCCCTCACGACAGGGATGTCTTCTATTCTTGGCTCAGCAGCCTTCTTATCCATAATGTGTGCCAGGAAGGCAACACATCCTTTCTGCAAACACTTTCACGCTTTCAGGTAGCTGATAATTCTTAACGGCGTATCACGCTTCTCCCCGTGAACCACAATTGTTTCGCCATCTTCGGTGGGGATACGAACGACCTTTTCGTGACAAACTATCTCAGCCTTGTTGCCTGATAACCAATCCATTCCTACCACCACGTCGAAGCTTCCCAACTGGACTGGTAGTAAATCCAAAGCAAACTCACGCTCTCCTAATTCGATCACACAACCTCTGATGACTTCGTTGGCTTCTACTAACTTCCCATTAGCCAATTCGATTGAGTAAGGAATATCTAACTTATTAGCGGCTAACCCAAGCATATTCTTAAATTCTAACGACACGAAGCTATAATCGGCAACAGTATCAAATAAAACGGATGCATAGCGTTGGTTTACAGGGATAGTACCAGTGACAACATTGGGATCCTGGCGCGCTTCCCTTGCTTCAATATTAAACACTCTTCCACGGGCTTGGTTTAACTCTGGGCAGTTCCTTTTGTAATGCCCGAGATCACCACAGTTGAAGCATCCGGGTCTCTGCCCGTTTCCACCAGCTTGATCATTCCTCTGGTTACGATTCACGGCGCCCGCTTGGTTAGCATTGTTTCCTTGTGGGCGATTTCCATTCCCACCCCGGTTGTTATTTCTGTTTCCGAATCCTCCCTGGCCTCCCTGGCCAGCAGTGGCCCAACAAGTGTCCTTCAAGTGGCCACGTTTCCCACATGCTTTGCATACTTTTGGCCCGCATTGGCCAGAATGGTGGCGTTGGCAGTTGTTGCACTTGGGCTGGGTGCCCATATATCCCTTTCCCTTCTTTCCACTACCAGCTGTAACCTGAGCTGGCGTATTTGATCCTCCTTTCTTAACCACCACACTGGCGCCTTGCTTGAAGTTCGATAACTTCCGTTTGTTACCTCCCGATGACTCAACGTGAGTCTCTTCCTTCTTCGTCTTGATCTCATCAAACTTGTTCAGGCGAATAGCCTCCTCTGTGAGAGCCACGCTCAAATCAATTGCCTCAGTAATTGTCGCAGGCTTGGATGAGGTCACCATGCTTATGATTTGAGGCGCCAATCCCCAAATGAAACATTCAATCCTCTTGAACTCCGGAGTGACCATGTAGGGTACCACATGTGATAAGTCATGGAACCTTTGAACGTATTCTGCGATCTTTGGACCTTCCATTTTCAAATGCCAGAACTCGGTTTCCAATCTTTGGATTTCCGCGCGAGAGCAGTACTTCTTGCGCATAAGTTCCTTTAGTTCGGTCCAGGTTAGCGCGTAGGCAGCAGCTTCACCAAGTGTCTGTACTTGCAGATTCCACCAAGATAGGGCTCCATCCAGAAATAGCCCAGAAATGTAGGTGACTTGCTGGTCTGGTGCGCATTTGCTCATGCGAAGAACAGATTCAGTTTTCTCAACCCAACGAACAAAGGCGACAGCACCTCCTGTGCCATCAAAGTTGACAGGCTTGCAGTCCAGAAACTGCTTGTAAGTGCACCCTGCACATACGTTACAACATGTGAACGGCATTAGCATCTTTGCTAAAGATATCCAATTAGGTCATGGTATGTCTAAATGTCTTAGTATTACCATGAGGTGGATTATTGTTGTTGCCAGAGTTGCTTCCACTAGTCCCTCCTTGAGAGGCGGCGTATTGTGCAATGGCAGCAGCGATAATTTGCTGGAGTTCTGCCTCATTGGTAGGCATGTGTGTCTCACGTCTCGGCGGCATCTTCTAAAAGATGGTTTACGTTGGTCAGGCCATAGTAAAGATCTCATGTTATAATACGTAAGTCAGGTCATAATGTAGCGTACGTATATAATGATAGTAATAGTACATAACATCTCATGTTATAATCACATCAATCTCACAACATCCCATGTCATAGAATATAAATAATCAAATCAAGCATCAAGTATGCTGAGAATACTGCGATTGCCATATATCGAGACCACATAGTAAGCGTACAAGTACATCACAGCGTCATACAACATCAGTCGACTAAGGGCTACATCACCCTAGTCCAAAAACTATATCAAATCTGTGTCAATACATCAAATACATGTCAGCAAAAGTCAGAATCAAAATGTAGTCTCCAAAAATGTTGTGCTGGTCAAAAGCATTCGCCGTCTTCTCACCAATGTCTACCTATACGGTACTGAAGAGCTCTACACGGATGGCGGTGGAGGAGGGGGAAAGTGAGTGTAAAACAAGCGGCGCAAATGGAGCCAGTCCTCCTCCATGGCTCTCTTGGTACGCAAGAATGAAGCAACCTGCTGCTCCAGGGCAAAAAGGCGTGCAGCATAGTCTGGTGGTACAGGTAGAGAGGGCTGCAAAGGAGAGTGGTCCTGACCCTGACACTGACATGGCGGTGGCTGAGCTCTCTCGAGCTCCTGAATACGCTGCGTGTGTGCCTCGTGCTGGGCGACAAAAGACATCAAAACATCCTCAATAGTATACCCCCTATGGAAAGAATGGTAGGGGTCAGTCAGAGGAATAGCAGAGTGTGGCGACCAGAGAAACGGCTCACTGGTGGGATCAAAAGGTGCTACATGAAATGGAGAAACAGGGGGAAAAGTAGTAGACGGTGGTATAGCAGGGATAGATACCGGTACATGTCCAAAAGGGTGAGCCGAAGAACCTTCTCCAGGTCGCGCTGGAGGTGTAAACCGAGGAAATGAAAAGGAGGTATCAATGTGACGGGTATCAGTGATATGAGGAGGAATAGGTGGAACCTCATCATCAGCAGGAATCCACCCACACTGGGCGTGCTCATCTCATGGGTCAATCTGTGCCTCAAAAAGTGCTCGATCAAACTGAACATGTATAGGATCAAGGTGAGGTGCAACAAGAGGGTCAACTGGTGCATCAGCAATAAGTGGGGGATCAACATGATCAGCAGCAATGACATGATCGCCCTCCAACAATGGAGCATCAACAGGGTGATCATCGATAGGTGGGTCAGCAACGACAGGCTCGATAAACATGCCAGCATGAGCAGGGTCATGCTCAGGCACTGGGTCAGGAGCAGGGTCTAGTGGCTGCTCGGGCTCATCAAAGGCCATCTCAAAATCAAACTCAGGGTCGATGGGATCAACTGGGTCAAATGGGTCGACTGGATCCTCCATAGGCTGATCCATGGGTATAAACTCTATATCCTCATCAGAGTCGAATCCTGGGGGAAAGACAGGATCGGAATCCTCCAAATCATCGTGGTCAAAAGCAAAACTAGGAATAGGGGCAACAGAGGATGCCTGGTCGGGATCTGATCCATATGAGAAGTGCTGCGCACTCTGAGTATGTGAAGGTGCGGAGGCCACAGACTCGAAAGAGTCTGGGACCGGAGAGTGAGCAGGTGACTCCTCGGCGGGAGCATCTGCGATCATCAAAAGATCACCAGCAGCAAGAAGGGCCTCGCCCTGAACATCATCCTCTAAGGGCTCGTCATCATACAGATCGACGTCGTCATCATCGTCAGCGTCGAGAAGCAAATCGTAAGCAGGATATGAAGCCAACGGTATGGGAGCAGGGATCACTACAAGTGGTAGGTCCCCGGCCAAAGGGCCATCAGCGAGCTCATCAGCAACATCAGGTAAAGCGAAGGGCTGGAAATCATCCTCGTCCGTGCTCGTAACGTCGGATGTGTGAACCTCGCGCTCAGAAGACTCTAGGTCGTCCGATACTATAGGTCTAGGTCCTGTGGTGTCTGAATCACCAGTGCCAGAGGTGTCCATGGAGTCTATAACATAAACACAACATGCACAAACAGTCAATCATACAATCAGATAATCACATAAGTTACCAAGTAAGTATTCAAATCATTCTCCTAGTCCCACTAGCCTCCCAGTCTCCTAGACTGATACTCCTAGTCTCACTAGCCAAATTCTCCTAGTCTCTAAGACTGCTCTATCATCTACCTCGACCTCTTAGATCGAGCCTCGGCCTCTAAGACCGAGCCTCAGCCTCCAAGACTGAGCCTACTCTTCCTAGTCCAACTAGCCAACTACCTCGATCTCTCAGACCGAGCCTCGGCCTCTCAGACCGAGCCTCAGCCCTTCTAGACTGATCCTATAAATAATAAAATGTGCTCAACATTTGTTTGTAAAAAGTTTTGGTTCTGGACTTATGTGGTATGCAGTAAAAATGTTTTCGTGAGAGCCCTAGTGATCATAGTCTAGACTCGAGAAGGAATCCTAGTTCGCTATGATCAGAGCTCTGATACCAAGCTGTCACACCCTGGCTTTGCGGAAGCGTGGTTAATTTTGGTGTGACTTCTTAATACCATAGCTTAACCATAACAAAGCTATATGAAATAAAACCATGCAAGATCATCCATTCGATTAAGTTTTAAAACCAGAGTAACACAACATTGTCTTAGAGACTTACAACCTCATAACATAAAACATTGTCTTGAATAACATAAACACCGACATGAAATAAACGCAGTTTAAGATTTGTGACTTGTCCAGGAAAGAGTCACATTTCCTAAACTGGGATGACCTTGGAACCCTTATGCAGCGGGAAAACATAACATACCGCGCCAGATCTTTAATTTCCTGAAATACATGTAAGTTGAAAAATCAACAATAATGTTGAGCGAGTTCATGTGTAAGTGAGTAAGTAAACCTTTGTGAGTATAAAAATAGTCTTGGTATGTAGCAAATAAGGGAATTGAGATCACCAGTGATTTGCAAGGCCACCGATATATGTGAAGTGCAAGTAGGAAGACTCAAACCTAGCAGATTTAGCGTTGGGTACAAAGTCACTCCAAGGTCCGTTCTGTTGGGCCTCCCAGAGGTCCGTTCTGTTGGGCCTAGAGTTGGGCTCGCTACACCCAGATAGATCTACCGCTTACGTCCCTCGGTCCTACAATGAGGATTAATGGCCTCCAGTTTCTGCCTACCCACTCACATGATCTAAGTAATAAACCTCCTTACGCTAACCATACCATGTATAATGTACTTATAATCAAAGTAACATGTATTTCACCCCCGCAGTTAAGAAAACTGAAAACAGTTAGAGAAAAGGGGGACATGAACTCACAGTGGTGCGTCACTACCAAGTATGCCTCCAAATCAATCAGCTGTATGACGACCTACACGTACTAACTCTACTAGACGGATGGATGTGCCTTAGCTTTATGGTTTAAGTTTTCGGGAAATAGTTAGACAACTATTTCGTGTTTACATTTTGTATATACTTGGTAGTTATTTTCCTTCCCAAGGATGGGGGATTTAATACATGTGTGTTCGTATAATTTCGGAATATATTATTAAGTCTCACTTAAAATATATTTTATTTCCAACTTCAAAATATAAATATTCTTCCCAAAAATATTATATTTTAATACATGTGATTTTCCCAAAATAATACTTAGTAATATTATTTTTACTCTAAAAATAATATTTACGTAGTTCACAAAATAATCATAAACACTTATACAAGTGATGTTGTGAAAAATATATACTAAATATATTTATGTATCACGTTTTATTTTGTGAAAATCCCACCTCCGATGTTTTGTAAATATAGTCGTGGCGAAACTTATATTTTGAAAACAAGTCAAAATGTATTTCTAACACTTATAGTGAAAATATTTCTAAGTGTTAGGCTTTTGGAAAAATTTCGCCAGAGTTTCCTCTGTAACTGGAGGTGGCCACGCTTTCAAGCGTATCATTTTCTTTTACAAATCAAACCAACAATCTTCTTATTCAATCAAAACCATGTTCAAATCACAAACTAGTCAAAATATGTATATAAATCGCATAAACTTCATGAACTCGTGGTTTATCCAAACTGTGAAGTAAATCTCATTACTTTTAGTGGATCTTTATATAAAACAATCCGATTTTGTAAAAACCTCGTTTTTATGGAAGTTCCGTCTTTACAACTTCTCGTCAACTTTTACAAAAATAGTAATTTTGTCGAGACTTTGTGTTACACAAGTGTTTACACACTTGTGTGTTCTAGAAACCATTCTTGTTAGTGTAAGATCCATTTTTAGAAAGCATGATTTCTTTAACGCTTGGTCCTTTGAAAATGCCACTTGCAGATACGTAGATCTGCTAGTTTTAAACACTATTCCACAAGTAAAACATTTTTACACAAGTTCATGGTTCGCGTGTGGTAGAGTTTCACCCTTTAACCCTTGTTCTATTCAAAACAACCTTATGTCATGATTCGTGATTATGACCAAACCGGGTTAAGTGGTGATCCGAGCTACCACAACATAGATCGGGTCCAAATAATCACAAATTTCAATTACTACAACATTTACACAACTAGTGAGCTTTTAACCACCATTTTTCATGTTTTTAGTAGACTTTAATGCACCATTTTGTAAGATTTCGAGTTTTAATCATTACACCACATATTAACCGCTTTAGATTAGTTCAAGATAGGGATTTAAACAACATACCACTAGCTCAAGGCTAGGGAAGAATCTATGCGAAAAACGCGTGGATAAAAGCAAGATAAAGAGGTCCTTCGCCTTCCGATTGCACCAAGCTTCCTAATATGCGATCCTTGAAGCTTGTATGATGTTGGAATGGAATAAGCTAAACTCGAAAATGGATGTAGGGGAGGGGGGGTGTTCGGCCGAGACTTAGAGAGCAAGAGAGGAGAGTTTTTGTGTGGTGTTATGTGTTGATTATTCTTATGTGCATTACCAAGTTACTTATAGACAATTGTGGGATTAATAACCAATGGATCACATGTCATTTAGATATTAGACATTGTGATTAAAATAATCAAAAGAAATCAAAGGGTGTCCCCTCTAGTTTGGGGCCGGTTAGCAAGGGGGGGGGGGGTCTTGGTCCATTTCCAAGTATTAGTTAGTTACTAGTTAGGTTAAGTTAGTTAGTTAGGTACTTAACCCGGTTAGTAGTGTGTAGTATGTTACAATGGGTGTTAGGGTAATCAGGGACCCTAACTGGCTCAGAAAAAAGGTAAATAATGAAAATAACAATATTTTCATGTTTCGGGTAGAATCCGGTTGTTCGGTTGGATAGTAATCCGTTAAAGTGCTTAACAAAGCTTTAAAGTGTCGTTATTACCCCTTTTTGTGACACAACTCATTTCTGACACTTTGGAAAGTGTCTAGTAATATTTTTCTCAAGTTTTGGCACTTTATTAGTTAGCTAAAAGCTGAATTATTATGTAAAGTGCTGAATTTTGTACTTAGAGTACGTTTTAGGCACATCCAGTCATTGTAACTTATTCCTAGAGACGCAGTTCTACAACCCTTGTATCCCTACACTCACCACTAGTGTAGTAAAATATTTCTGGCTCATACAGGCCGTAGAGGCAGTGTTTGCCTGATGCTGGCTTTATCAGCATGTCAAATAGGTTATCCGCTATAGTGCTACTGTGCTTTTTGTGCATCATGTTTGTCACTAAGGTTCAGTATGTAAATAATGTAGTGACAGTAAGTAAAGTATGATGCAAGTAAGTACATGTATCAGTATTCAAGTAGCAGTTCATCAGCAAGTTCAAGTAAGCACAGTAATTAAGCAGTAATTAATTACTAATTAAGTCGTACGGATACCTGGTTTAGTGCGGGTTGTCACACTCCAGAACTACATCATTGGCAGCGCAAAAGTCATCAACTTCTGGAATTGTTTCTATGTTAATTTTGTCATTTTCTTTCAGTCGGGCATTTCTTTCTTTAGCTGTTTCAGCTTGTGCACAGATGCCCTATCTTTTGCAAAGAGTTGTAGCATTTCATTGAAGTTTGAGACTTTCTTCGTCTTCAATGCCACAGCATCAGGCTTTGACTATTTAACAAAATTAAGCTAATTAGTATTATAAACAATATTCTAAATATTCAAGTAAATAATTAAAAAAACTTACATCTATTAATTTATCCCAGACTTCATCCTCCGCTTCAATTAATTGAGTTTCTGAATTCCATGAGAATCCACTCAATGACGTTCCACGAAACATGTCGTACCATTGAGAAAAATGCTCTTTCAACGTTTTTAAACGATTCTTCAAATGTTTTTTGGTCAATTCAATTTGAAGCTTTGTGTTCAGCTCCTCAATCATATTGTTGTATGCTTGTGAAGTAAAACTGCCATTAATCCTATTGCCATTATCCTGTTGTGCTATCATGGATTGTATGAATATATTATCCATACTTTCTGTCCACTTTATTTGTTCCTTCTTTCCGGTGGGTTCGTGTTTGCTCATGATAACTTTCTACATGGTAATAGATACATAAATTCAAATATGTACATATGTAAATGGTTGCTTATGCTAAATAGAATTAGTATATGCACACGCTAATAAAAAAGAACAAAGTCACCGATTAATTGAAACCATAACAGTCAATCAAAATCGAAATGAAATACTATAATGTACTATTCTAAAACTACTTGACATATCTATTTCATTGTTTGGATAATTCAAATAGTTGGTCCACATTTCATTTGCAATTGAGTTCCTTAGTTGTTCGGATCTCGTACTACCCTCACGCACGTCTCTTGTAATTTGACTTTCTTCCTCTTGTGGTCCATCTAACACTTCTTGTATGACCTCATCTTCAAGATCTTTGTCACGATCTTCCTCTAGTAAAAAGTTGTGTAAAATACAACATGCTAAAAAGATGCCAGACTATGTTTCACACGAGTAAAATGGTTCGGTTGTCCTTCTAACAATAGGAAACCTCTTTTTTAGGACACCAAATGCTCGTTCAATTGTGTTGCGTAATGATGCATGACGAAGGTTAAACAACTCCTTTGCATTCTCAGGGAAATGAACCCGCGTGAGGTAAACCCGCGTCTACTAAACAATATCTACCTATAAACAACTTGTAATTAGTATTAGAATACATTATTAAACAATTTAAGTAAATCTGGTGAAAGAAATTACCAGTTGGAATGGCTAGTTTATCATCTCTAGTAAGCGCATTCTTTATAATCCTTGAGTCTGATGTTGTACCCTCCCATCCAGTTAGCACATACGTAAACTTTAAATCAAATGTACAAGCAGCCAATACATTTGTTGTCGGGTATCCCTTACGACCACGATATTTAGGGGCATCCTTATTAGGTACTTTGACGCGAACATGTGTTCGATCAATTGCACCGATACAATCCTTAAAAAAGGATAAAATCTCTTTTTTTCCTGAATTTCTTTTGGGACAATATCACCTTTAGGTTGTTGAATATAATGACCTTCTAATGATATAATCGCTCGCAAAACTCTATGGACGCACCGACTAATTGTTGACCCAGAACGACGGTATAGCCACGAGGTAAACCGATTTCTCAAATCATTGCCTACAATATGCAAAAATGTTGCAACATGCTCTTCAACAGACATGCGTTGAGTAGCTCGAAGTCCACCATCACGCTTTAAGATACTGCACAATGTCATAAAAGCTTTCTCACTCATGCGGATAAGCTCACGACATTTACCGCCGTTTGAAAGGTCGTGTAACATCTCTTCTCGCACATATCGTCGTTGTAAAATTTCATCATTAGTAGGTAAATTAGCATAACTTCTGGTTGACAATCTACGTAGTGCAACGAAAGCCACCAGAAAGCAAATCAGGTTAGCTGCTTGCAATTGTCTAGCTCGCACAAGTTCAGCTGCCTCGCGTATCTGATTATCCATTGTAAACTTACTTGCTGTTGAAAATTGTTATTAGATTAGAAAATTGTTAGTTAAAACTTTACCTTCTTGTTATATAAAACTATTGTAGGATGCACTGACATGTTTTTTAATTAATGCTTGTGTCTATTGGAGTTAGTAAATCAAATAAGAGTAAACTAGAAACTAGGGTTGAGGAGAATTCAATTTTGTGGTATTCTGGTCAACAAAATACGACCTAAAACAACTATTAGCCTATTAGGTCAGATCTGACTCAACTTAAAGTCAAAATATGTAACACTTGAGCAATAACTAATTAGATAACGTGTCAAGAAGATGATTAGATCAGATAACTTCAATCATTAACAGGAAAATTGCTAAACAAAACTGGAACAACGCACTCCAGACCCCATCGAGCAACACGAAACATTCAGCGACTGCTGCCTTTTTGTTCCTCTTTTTTAAACCAAACAACAACGAAACTCGAAGGCCAATGGCGTCTCCGAAATCCAACTATCCAGCCACAAAAAAAATGCCCCAACCAGAAATTTGGAGCTTTTTTATTTGCTTTTGTTCCAGTAGAACTCATATTGCTACTGTGATAATGTGTTTCTCAACTTTTGGCTGAGTTGGCTTTACTTTTGTGTTTTTGAACAGCTGCTAGCTGTTAGCCTTAGATGAGTGGCAACCCCATATTCACTTTTCTCATCTATAAATCTAGAGTCTATACTTTAAGCAACTTGTTGAAGCTTTATACGTAAGATTGATACAACTCTTACACTACAAAAGGGATATAAGACATGATGTTTAACCATATATTAACTTCTATATTATATATTTAATACACGAACAATATACTTTTCTTCTTTCACTGGATTGTAACTTATTGGCTTGGCTTTCAGTTTATTTACAGTATACATTTACAACACATAATCTCACCATCTATCATTAGATTTTAATATCATCAAATCATGGCATTCAAGAGTTAATTTGAGCAACTTCTGTTAGTAGCATATCTCATAAGCATGATCAAGTCATGAATTTCACATCTAATCTAACACTCGCTAAACTCATAGCAATTACAGTGCCAAAAACCTAGAACACAACACATACACATTAACACACCAGAAGCCCTAAATTTATACACACTAACTCAGATCTCTATCACAGTTTTTCATCACTAAACCGTAGTTCTCCTAAATCAATAACTAAACCAAAATTAAACCCTAAATGTGACACATGTGTCTCTGCAACCATCAAACAAATACCAAATTAATGAAATATTATGTTTCATACTTGGGATTTGTAAAAATATGTTTATCGTTTGCACATATCAATTCTTGTTCGATTTCGGGCTTTAAATCGCTTTCTGGAAGGTTATACGTGATCTGATGCGTGAATATAACCAGTTTAATGCAACAAACACTCCGAAACAGTGAAATAGGCTTAAAATACCTTAAATAACCTTTACATAACTTAGAAATAAGTTTTGGATGGTTTGGTATGCCGACATCAAGCTTATTCGCTTACGGGGACTAAATTCTACAAACTTCGAAAGTATGCCGATTTGTACTGTAACGAACAATCCGGAACTTGACCATAAGTTAAACATACCCTAAATATCCTTTACATAGCTTAGAAATAGGCTTTGAGGGGTTCGGTGTACTAAAATAAACTTTTTGGTCATTCAGGGACTAAAAGCGTCAAAAAGTGCATAAGTTTGCACTTTCGCGCATATCTTACGTTCTGAATACATCCGGACATCCAAAACTTTATGTAATAATTAAAATATTTTATTTTAGTGATTGGCATGATAAAATTTCATTCGTCACGTAATTTGGATCGTTTTTCGTATTCGTTCGTGTTTCGTCGTAATTAACCGAACAACGCAACCGTACGACCAAACGAACTTACATATGAGATATTTTTAAGCATGTTTCATGTTCCCTATACTTTAAATTCATTTTAGAGCCTTGAAATGTGATTAACGGGGCTTAAACGTGTCAAAAATGCATCAAAAACCATGTTTTGCACATTCAGGGACCAAAATTGACATTCTGCCATAGTTATCTTAGGAAGGGACCAAAATGAAAAATATAAATTCCAGCTTATTCCAGCTGTTCCCCTCATTTGCACGTGGTTTTAATGAAACTAGGGGCTCCCATGGTTTCACAAAACCATGGGCACATGTGTACGGATGAGATCGAAGCTCGTTTTACGATGAACGATCTTAACGGTTGTGCAAAAACTATATAAACCCCACACCCTTTGCTCTCAAACTCACATTTGATCTGATTTTCATTCTCTAAGTTGAATTCTTGCACTTCATACCTGAGAATAAATTGGATCAAACCTCCTTGGACCTTTTGTAAGTCCTCTTTCGTTCTTTTATGCATTTTTAGCGTGAAAGTCAAACTTTGTTTGACTTTCTGCATTGACCAGTTTATGGTCAATACGAAGTTCATTTGAACTTCATAACGTGAGCATAACCACGATGGTTTTAGTCTCTTATGACTATACCTACTGATTACCACGTTATCTAGGCATAGTGGCGAGTCGTAGTTTCGGCCAAAATGCGTATTCTTGCGTATTTTGTAACCAAACTACTTTTAGGTATCAAAACCATTTGTTTTGATACCAAACCTGTTTTCTAACTTCGTTAAACATGTTTTAACATGTTTAGCTCGTCACTTTAGGTTTAGTGCTTATGTAGAGTCGTAAGTCAAGCGGTCTAAACAACCGCATAGACTTTCGAACTACACCCGTTTGGTCGATCATTAGGATCCGACCAAACATGTTTAGTGACCATAGTTGTATAGGGAATAACCTTCCGAGGTTATACCTTATGGTCACTTCGTTTAAGTAGTTGTATGATAGGTAGTTTATATGCCTTAGGTAAATGACCAAAATGCCCTTTTTACGCTTAAATTCATTTTAAGCATATGTAACCTAAATTTTCACATCTAAACTGATTAGGTAACATTATTAGACATGTTAAGGCATATATTACTTGTCATAAGACTAGTTAGGCGGTCCGAACGCGTTTTACGCGAACGACGCGTTAAAGTAGCGTAAGCTACCTAAACGGGTCGTAATGGGTCGTAAGCACTTAGGTTAGGTTTCCTTTTAGTATGTAGGCCTTGTTAAACCATATCATATGAGTCCCCACACTCATTTGGTTTATGAGACCTCATTCTATCCGATCTTCCGATTTAGGTCCGGTTTATTTGCCTAGTTACCTATATTAGGTGCCGTATGATTCTGTGATCCCTCTAGCTTTGCTTGGATGTTGTTCAAGAGTTCTAAGCACCCTCAAGTGAGTACATAGTTCCCCTCTTTTACTGTTTTTCAAACGTTTTGGGGTGAAACACATGTGCCTACTTGTTACTTTCGTGGTTTCCATGTTTTCATATCTTATACTTGCTATGTTCATTAGTACACTATTAGTACATGATTTCATTATGTTTTGCTATGTATGTTCTCTCAGCATGCTAGCCCATTGTTTTACATTTTGAACCGTTTGTAACCTTTGATTTATGAGAACCATTTGTAACCACTCGATGTATGTGAACCATTTGTAACCATACGATGTATCGGAACCATTTGAAATCATGGGATGTATGAGAACCATTTGTAATCGTTGGATGTATGTGAACCATTTGTAATCATTTGATTGATGTGAACCATTTGTAACCATTTGATATATGTGAACCATTTGTAACTGTCTGAACCGTTGGGTTAGGGAAGTGATTAGGTAACGCGGCGGGTGTAATGTGTTAAAAGCATGGTGGATACGCCGCTGGTACTTCCTATATATAAGTGTTTTTAACACATTATATATCGTTGCGTTATCTAGATCACTTGGGTAAACGATTTTGAAACTATGTCACACAAGGATGTTTTCTGAATATTATAAACCATACGAGTTTTACTAACGAGTTTTCTACAATATGTTTTACAATTTGATTTCATAAAACAAATGTTTTGGAGTTAAGAATCATGGCTACGAGATTTTATAAATTATAACCAACTTGATTTGAGTTGGTTAATTATGTCGCAATACTATACTTTTCAAAACAAGGTTTTTAATTACGTATCGCAACATGTAAAACGAGCCATGAATCTGACACTCATATAAAACCTATGTACTCGCCGGCATTTTTATGCTGACGTATTTTCACATGTGTTTCAGGTACCATAGTTGATGATGTTTGATGATGATATTTGCGTACGCTCACATAGGAATAGACGAGGCCTTAGTGACTTAATTGTCACACCCCCAAAATCCACCTGCGGAGTATCACCACTTGGAGGCGTGACTGACCAGGATCAAGCCACCAATCATATTGAACAAGCAAGTAAGTAATTATAAAAATCCAAACAATACAATTGGTGTCCAAACAAACATAGTTTAAGTTGCAAGCGGAACCATAACGATTAAATCCAAAACCAAAATATAAGTTTTATTGTTTCAAAGTTTAACATGGCACACAGCTGTCCATGTCCCACAACGACTCTCCCCCATGCAAGCTCCAGCTAAGTACCTATTGACCTGCAAAGCATGTAGTAACAAGTCAACAATAATGTTGAGCGAGTTCACAATTGGGTGTTTGTTTTAAGTTGTTTCAAAAACGGTTTCCTTTAACTGGCATCCCTGTCGTGGGGGTTACCCCATAGTTGAAAACGTGTTTTGTTTATTCCCGTTTACTCTGGCAATCCAGCCGTGGGGGCTACCCCATGTTTAGTTATCTGGCTTTTTGGCCATAGGGGCTACCCCATGTATACTACTAGACTCATTACCATATCGACTACTGACGTTAGTTATGTTTATGTGCCCTTAGCGTCGGTGTCTATCATCACCGACATGCCATAGTCCATTAGTTCACGCCCATCCTCTGCGGCACGGTGTGAGGTTTGTCAAACCTAAATAGTGCTATCTAACTAATGACCCGCTCGCCATTGGCCCGGCGATTAAGTCGATATAAAAAGGAGGGACTTCGTGATAGAGTTTTGGTCTAGTGAAAACCGTCCAAGATGGACGAGGAATTATATTCCTGAACCCGTACTGTCCTACCCAAGAAAGGACGAGGAATCCATATTCCTTAACCCATTCCCAACCCCTGGGAATCCCATGCTTTGTAGAAAGTGTGAACTCACCTTAGGTTAGCTCGGCAGATATACGAAAGGTCAATCGAGCTGCTAGAGGTCAACCACGTCCTAACATGGTTACCATACAAGTCAGGTCTAGGTTCAAATAGTGCACGTATGTTTACACAGAGATAGCAAGTTACGAACATATACAGATCATGGCAAACACATATCATCACGTTTAACAGTCATAACATATCCGAACTCGTGCGATCAAAAGATTGGGCTCGCACATGTCTAGCTGCCTTGTGCGACTCACCCATAGAAGCCCAATAGTACCCGGCCCAATAACCAGAAAGCCCAAATACATCCATATACATATACATGGCCCAACATATAAACAGATAGTCCATCTTGTGCGATCCATACATCTTGTGCAATCCATACATCTTGTGCGACCAGCTTTGTTACCCAACCCAACAATCTACGGCCCAACAGGTATACATACGGCCCAAAATATTAAACAGACAAACAATCTTGTGCGACTCAAATTACTTGTGCGACTGAGTTATCCTTGTGCGATCCGGTTAACTTGTGCGACTGGGTTTTGGGCCATTCGGTCCAATAACATGTTAAGTTCAATCAGTGTGTAAGGCCCAAGATCTTGTGCGGTCGGCAGCATCTTGTGCGACTGCACTTGTGTGTTTGGTCTTGTGCGATCGGAGCCTCTTGTGCGATTAAGAGACTTGTGTGATTAGTTATGATTTCCTAATTTCATGCAATCACTTACCAATTCCTAATCAATTCATTTGACCCAAATTAACAGTTTCCATACATGTAGATAATCAATCAACAACTAACGGTTTCAAACTTAACAATACTCGATCAAACCAAGTAATCCTCACTAAATCATATGAACCCTAATCAAAGTTAAAACATGAACAATAATCATAGCTCATGAACATATGCTAACATAATTTATGTTCTTGATCACTAGCATGCATTCCAATCATGACAACTCAACAATCATTCGGACACAATATATATAACAGCCGATTACTTTTATCCAATCGGTTCTTAAATTCATATTGTGACTTCTGATTCACATGAACATCAACACATAAACATTATTGTTCATCATACATACAACCCTAGCCATTTAATCAAGTAATAAAATCATATCATCATTTACAAAACACAAGTCATGAATCACTAACCGATTAAGATGAGATAAGAGTGTTCCGAATCAAGAGCTTCGATGGGGATGGGGTGTTGTTTGGCGTCGGCTTCAAGAGGAGAGAAAGAGAGTAGGGTTTTGTAAACTTTTAGTGATTAGGTAAAGTGTGGAATATGTTCTAACACCCTATGTGATAATCGAACTAATGGGAATGGGCCGAACCCAAACTTGGGCTGCCCTATAGATTCGAGTACAAGTTGTGTAGCCCGAATGGGCTTGTGCGATTGGATTAGACTTGTGCGGTTGAGTTGTGTTGTGTGTTCATATTACATACATACGTGTATTACACCTAATCACAAAACACAACAACATAACATTCCATTTAATCATCAAATTCACATAGTCATATAATGTTCACATACGTTACATCAGTTCAACACATGCTACACTTAGCACGAAAATAGGTTCTGAAATACGAGTTGTCACATTATCCCCAAGTTGAAAGAAATTTCGTCCCGAAATTTGGTACGTACTCACTGAGGAAGCTAGTTAAGTTGCATGGTTTTCCTGGTTTTCCTGGGGTGTCACATCCTCCCCCCGTTGATCTGGAATTTCGTCCCGAAATTCCGTAGCTTCAGCCTCAGTAGTGGTTGTACTGTTTGCGAACAGTTGGGGAAACTTTTGTTTCATCTGATCTTCGCGTTCCCAGGTGAACTCTGGGCCGCGACGAGAGTTCCAACGAACTCGAACGAGAGGGATTCTAGTGCGTTTGAGGACCTTAACATCCCGGTCCGTGATTTCAACTGGTTCCTCGACGAATCGTAACTGCTCGTCGATAGTGAGCTTCTTCAAAGGAACTATGAGGGTCTCATCTGACAGACACTTCTTCAGATTCGACACGTGGAAAACGTTGTGAACTGCACTGAGTTCTGCTGGTAAGTTCAGTTTGTAGGCCACCTTACCTATTTTCTCGATGATTTCAAATGGTCCAACATATCGTGGGTTAAGTTTGCCTCATTTGCCAAAACGAACCACACCCTTCCAGGGTGAAACTTTGAGTAGTACTCGCTCCCCAACCTGGAGCTCGAGTGGTTTCCTGCCCTTATCGGCGTAGCTTTTCTGACTGTCAAGAGCTGCCGCCATTCATTGTCGTATTTGAGCAACTCGTTCTGTTGTGTCTACCACAAGTTCTGGACCAGTGATCTGACTATCTCCCACCTCTGCCCAACAAAGAGGTGACCGGCATTTACACCCGTACAATGCCTCAAACAGAGCAGCTTTAATGCTGGTGTGGTACCTGTTACTATACGAAAATTCCACAAGTGGCAGATGCTTTTCCCAGCCGTTGCCAAAGTCAATTACACATGCCCTAAGCATGTCTTCTAAAGCTTGAATAGTGCGCTCAGACTGCCCATCCGTCTGAGGGTGATATGCTGTTCTCATGTCTAATCGTGAGCCAAAGGACTTGTGCATTGCTTGCGATAGTTCAGAGGTAAAACGTGCATCACGATCCGAGATAATAGAGGTGGGCACCCCGTGCCTCGAGACAACTTCCTTAAGGTATACGTCTGCTAGAGTGGAGAACTTATCCGTTTCCTTGATAACCAAGAAGTGTGCAGACTTTGTGAGTCGATCCACGATCACCCAAATAGTATCGTTACCACGTTGAGATCTAGGCAAGCCAGTAACAAAATCCATGGAAATTTGTTCCCATTTCCATTGTGGTATCTCTGGTTGTTGGAGTAGGCCTGAAGGTTTCTGGTATTCGACTTTGACTATCGCACAAGTCAAACACTTGTTGACGTAAGTTGCTATGTGGGCCTTCATGCTAGGCCACCAGTAGGTAGTTCTGAGGTCGTGGTACATCTTATCCGAACCAGGATGTATTGAGTAGCGAGACTTGTGTGCCTCATCCATCACAAGCTCTCGTAGGTTGCCATAAAGTGGGACCCAAATGCGTCATGTTACGTAGTATGCACCGTCTTCCTTTTGTTCTAATCGTTGCCTTGAGCCGGGTAGGGCTTCAGCCCTGATGTTTTCTGGTTTCAATGCTTCTACCTGGGCATCTCGTATCTGGGAAGGAAGACTAGACTGTATATTGAGTTGTAAAGCTCGTACGCGCTTAGGCGTAGAGTCCTTTCGACTGAGGGCGTCAGCCACAACATTGGCTTTGCCTGGGTGGTACCTGATCGAGCATTCGTAGTCATTCAGTAGCTCGACCCATCGTTGTTGTCGCATATTCAGTTCCTTCTGTTTGAAGATATGCTCGAGACTCCTGTGATCGGTGTAAATGGCGCACTTGGTACCGTACAGGTAATGTCTCCATATCTTAAGCGCAAAAACAACAGCTCCCAGCTCTAAGTCGTGTGTAGTGTAGTTCTTTTCGTGAATCTTAAGTTGACATGACGCATAATCAATGACCTTGTCACGTTGCATCAGCACACATCCAAGTCCCTGAATGGATGCGTCGCAATAAACCACAAAATCATCTGTGCCTTCAGGCAATGAGAGGATATGGGCGCTACAAAGTCTATCCTTTAAGTGTTGGAACGCATTTTCCTGTGCATCACCCCAACGATAGGTGACACCCTTCTGAGTTAGTGAGGTGAGAGGTTGGGCAATCTTGGAGAAATCCTTGATAAACCTTCTGTAATAGCCCGCCAAACCCAAGAATTGGCGAATTTCCGTTGGTGTTCTAGGTGCAGGCCAGTCCTTGATTGAGTCTACCTTGGATGGATCAACGTGAATCCCATCCTTGTTTACCACGTGGCCTAGGAAATGGACTTCACGAAGCCAGAAGTCGCATTTCGAGAACTTTGCATAAAGTTGTTCTGTTTGTAGGAGTTCCAAAATAAGTCGTAGATGCTGCTCGTGCTCTTCCTGACTCTTAGAATAGATCAGGATGTCGTCTATGAAAACTATCACAAACTTATCCAGGTAAGGCTTGCACACTCGATTCATCAAGTCCATGAAAACTGCAGGTGCGTTTGTCAGCCCAAAAGGCATAACCAGAAACTCGTAATGTCCATAACGAGTTCTAAAAGCTGTTTTGGAGACGTCCTCTTCTCGGACTCTCAGCTGGTGATATCCCGATCTCAAATCAATCTTCGAGTAGTAGCTCGATCCTTGCAGTTGGTCGAACAAGTCGTCAATGCGTGGAAGAGGATAACGATTCTTCACCGTCACCTTGTTGAGTTCACGGTAGTCGATGCACATTCTGAAAGTACCGTCTTTCTTCTTCACGAATAATACTGGAGCTCCCCATGGTGAAGAGCTAGCGCGAATAAAACCCTTGTCCAAGAGTTCTTGTAGTTGCGTAGAGAGTTCTTCCAACTTTGATGGAGCTAAACGATACGGTGCACGAGCTATTGGTGTGGCTCTAGGAGCCAGTTCAATCTGAAATTCGACCTGACGATGAGGCGGAAGGCCAGGTAGTGTGACAACCCGAGTTTTCAAGGTTTCTATCCGACTTAACCTTGTACTTATTTGCGAAGTGTGTTTATATATGTTTGGTGTGCATTACATAAGTGTGTATGTAATTTATATATTTGTGTTAATGATATAATTAGACTTAATATTATGATTGTTTATGTAAAATGTGGAACTATGCCAAACACCTCTCACGAAATCACATCCCAACCGAACACACTTCATGTTTTCATCACCCACACCTTACTGAAAACACAAGGTGATTTCGCCCACCACATGTCCAACGAAAACAACAAATGGGCTTTGGCCCAGTAGTGTTTAGAAATAGGGTCTTGTTATTGTTCATAACCTTTACACGAAGTCTGTTATTTGGCAAACCCTAATCACATCACCTCTCCTTCTCTCTCTCGCTTTTCTTTGAAACCCGACGGCTGCCCTTCCCTTATCCGAAGTTAGATCCTGTTGGGTTGATTGTTCTTTATTCGGTTAGTATAATCTTTTCATGCTGATAATTATTTATTGCCTATGTGTTTTCATGTGAAAGTAGGGATCTAGAATGTTTATTATGAATGGCATGTGTGATGTCTTGAAAATACAATCAATCGGATAAGGATACTTCATAGTTGTCGGCCATTGTGATATATTGCTTGTGATGGTGATATGATAATAGTAATATATTGATCCACTACACAAATATTATATGAAATCGGTCCAATACCATCCTGAGGTGTTATTAGATTTTCGGCTATTGTTGATTATTTTATTGATGATGATGATCCGATGTGAATGATGACCATGGGATAGAATTAAGTGAATTGATTGGGAAATAAAAATTGCCTGCCACTAAAGTCATCGATTAGTAATCATAGTTGGCACTTGTCGGTTTAGTGGATTGGAGGTCCAATAGGCTTTTGATTGAAACATTGCATGTGATCTCACTAATAATGGCGGTCCAATGGTATTAGGTTAGGGGTACAGTTGTCGACCATATAACCCATGATTTCATGTGAATTGATTTATGTAACTGCTATTTAGATGATGACAGCAACTAGGGTTTTCTGTGTTAATCTTTGTAACTGATATGATGATGACGTAACTGAATTAATGACGAAACCAACTCACGGCGAAACAGACCCGACAAAACAAATGTGTGTTTCGCCGAGGGATGTCACGACGAAACGGAAGTGATTCGTCGAAGGGGCTCACGGCGAAACAGAGGGTGTTTTGCCGACTTGGGTAATTTGCACAGTAACCTAGTTAGACTCTGTTAGTAGTTAACTGGATTAACTAACTGCTGTTAGATGATATGCATGACTTGTATGATTTTGAGTACGTGATCTATGCCACTTGGTGATTTAATATGCATGCATGAACTTCGTGAATATGAAACTGATTATGTACACGTGCGTACTTTAGGACGTGATTGATTACTTTGAGCACTTACTTAGCATAGCGAGCAAACCAAGGTGAGTTCACACAGCCAAGGCATGGGGTTCCCAGGGTGGGAATGGGTTTGGATTATTTACTTGTACTTACCTAGCTTATGGAACTTAGTTATATGGTCCTCGGGTGAGGAAGGGTTATTGATAAGATACGACTAGACTAGTGATACTTATAGAACTGATCTTCGCACACACGCCAGGGTTGGCTGCGATAATATGACTGATCTTCGCACACACGCCAGGGTTGGCTGCGATAATATGACTGATCTTCGCACACACACCGGGGTTGGCTGCGATAATATGACTGATCTTCGCACACATGCCTGGGATGGCTGCGAAGCATACTTTGAACTTCGCACACATGCCGGGTGGGCTGCGATACAAATATACCTAGTATAGAAAACATGGGAAACCCCCCCCCCCCACATTCTTCGCACACATGTCTGGGAGACTGCGATTCAAGTACATACGATATATGGGTTACTAAACGAACATACGGTTTACAATACAATTACTATAACTGAACAACCAACTGTGAACTCGCTCAACTAGTTATTAACTCTCTGTTACATTCCTTGCAGGACCATAGGTACACATGGAGCTTGCACGGGAGGCACGGTCGTTGTGGACATGGATCGTGAATGCTTTGTTAACCATTATAACATTTCATACTTATACTTATGTTGGGTTTTACATTTATGCTTCAGCTAAACATCGATACTATACTTTTGTTTTCAAACTCCTTTCATATTGTTTGGTTGATTTACATTTATTAATAACATGGTTCAATATGATTGGTGGCTTGATCCTGGTCAGTCACGCCTCCAAGCGGTGATACCCCGCATGTGGATTTTCGGAGTGTGACAGATTGGTATCAGAGCCATTGGTTATAGAGAACTCGGTTTTAATAAGGGGAAAACGTTTTTATTAAAACCAGACTATAACCAGAACAGTGCTCAATGATCCACAACGACGCCTCGCTCCACGTGCAAGACTCAACATTCTAGGTAATATGGTATATGTTTTATTGCCTACTTGCTAGAATTACATAGAACTTTACTCATGGTATGCTTAGATGCACATAACCCCTATTGCTTGAGAATACTTGTGTGCTCACTTTCTTCTGTCATCTCACTTTTGCGAACCTTTCTCACTCATACTCCCTTCGATGTGAAGATCATGAGTGGCGCGTTAACCTAACTCAAGCCCAGTTGGCGGCTTCGATCACTGAACAAGTTACTGCAGCACTCGCAGCTGCCCAGGCAGGAGGTGTAACCTGCCATCACCACTTACTCTAGGATCTTTAGATCCTACTTTCGCAAACCGACACTTGTGCTTAATTTTGTTTACTCTTACGCACACGACAAGTCAACACGCTTAGCCACCTGTTTGCACCTTCAAGACTTTCATGGACTGTCGTCCTACTACTTTCAGTGGCACGGAAGGAGCAGATGGACTCCTCCATTGGTTTGAAAAGCTCGAGTCCGTTTTTGAGATGTGTGAATGCCCTGAGGCTCGTAGGGTGAAGTATGCCACTGGTACTCTCGAAGGCACTGCGCTAACTTGGTGGAACGCGCAAGTTCAGATGCTGGGGCTGGCGGCTGCTAATGCCACCTCATGGAATAATTTTAAGGAACTGATCAAACGAGAATACTGTACACGTGATGACATCCACAAGTTAGAAGTGGAGTTCTTTAACCAGAAGACGACGGGGTCAGAGATAGAAGCGTACACGAAACGATCCAACGAACTGGCAGTGTTATGTTCAACTATGGTGGATCCTCCCATCAAACGCATTGAGCTGTACCTCAAAGGCTTAGTACAAGAGATTCAAAGTCATGTGACTCCTGCCAACCTTGCTACTATCCAGGATGTTACTCGTCTTGCTCATCGCCTCACAGACCAGGCAGTGGAACAGAACAGGCTGCCTAAACGTATTGGTGCTACTACTACTACTACTACTACTACTACTACTACTACTACTTCTGCTATTCCTAGTGACAACAAGCGAAAATGGGATGGAACCTCCAGCAAGGGTTCAACTTCGGTTCAATCCCAGGCACAGCAGCGAAAGAAAGATAATTACCAGAGCCCCAGTCAGCAGTCTTCTGGTAGTCAAAGGCAGGGTGGATATCGAGGAAATCACCCAAAGTGCAATAGATGCAACAGACACCACAGTGGTCACATAGTCTAGGGTTGTAACCTCGTCTTAGCTGGTCAGACTTTCTCTATCGATCTCATTCCTATAGTTTTGGGTAGTTTCGACATCGTCATAGGGATGGATTGGTTATCCCAACAACAAATAGAGATACTATGTAAAGAGAAGATTGTTCGTATTCCCCGTTCTGGAAAAGAACCTCTTGAAGTTCAAGGCGACAAGAGTGGTGTCGTGAGTACAGAAGTGTTTGCGAAAGGGCCACACAGCTATTTTAGCACTCGTTACAGATACATCGACGAAAGAGAAGAAGTTAGAGGATATTCCTGTTGTACGCGACTTTCCTCAAGTGTTTCCTGAAGAGTTACCTGGGTTACCGCCTCATCGCCATGTTGAATTTCAGATCGAGCTAGCTCCAGGAGCAGCACCCATAGCTCGAGCACCTTATCGCTTAGCTCCAACTGAACTGGAAGAACTGTCTAAGCAATTGCAAGAACTCTTGGAAAAGGGTTTCATACGTCCTAGCTCTTCGCCCTGGGGAGCTCCAGTATTATTTGTGAAGAGAAAGACGGTACCTTCCGCATGTGTATAGATTACCGCGAACTGAACAAGGTAACTGTGAAGAATCGCTATCCTCTTCCTCGCATCGATGACTTATTCGACCAGTTGCAAGGGTTGAGCTATTACTCGAAGATTGACCTGAGGTCAGGCTGTCACCAACTGAGAGTCCGGGATGAGGACGTCTCCAAAACAGCATTCAGAACTCGCTACGGCCATTACGAGTTTTTGGTCATGCCATTCGGGCTAACGAACGCGCCTGCGGTTTTCATGGATCTTATGAACAGGGTGTGCAAACCTTATCTTGACAAGTTTGTTATTGTTTTCATCGATGACATCCTGATCTACTCGAAGAGTCAGGAGGAACACGAGCAGCACCTACGACTTACTTTGGAACTTCTTCGAACGGAACAACTGTACGCCAAGTTTTCGAAATGCGACTTCTGGCTTCGTGAAGTCCACGTGGTAAACAAGGATGGGATTCATGTTGATCCATCCAAGGTAGATTCGATCAAGAACTGGCTTTCACCTCGCACACCAACCGAAATACGCCAATTCTTGGGTTTGGCGGGTTATTATAGAAGGTTCATCAAAGATTTCTCAGAGATTGCACAGCCGCTTACACTACTGACACAGAAAGGTGTTGTTTATCGTTGGGGTAATACACAGGGAACAGCGTTTCAGCACTTAAAGGATAGACTTTGTAGCGCACCTATCCTCTCATTGCCTGAAGGCACGGACGATTTTGTAGTCTACTGCGACGCATCTATCTAGGGTCTTGGATGTGTGTTGATGCAACAGGATAAAGTCATTACTTATGCTTCGCGCCAACTTAAGATTCACGAACGGAATTACACAACACATGATTTAGAGCTGGGAGCTGTTGTCTTTGCGCTCAAGATATGGCGACACTACCTGTATGGCACTAAGTGCACCATCTATACCGACCACAGGAGTCTCGAGCATATCTTCAAGCAGAAGGAGTTGAACATGCGACAGCGTCGATGGGTCGAGCTACTGAACGATTACGAATGTGCTATAAAGTACCATCCGGGCAAAGCCAATGTGGTGGCCGATGCCCTCAGTCGAAAGGATACTACACCTAGGCGTGTACGAGCGTTGCAACTCACTATTCAGTCTAGTCTTCCTTCACAGACACGAGATGCTCAGGTAGAAGCATTGAAACCAGAAAACGTCAGGGCTGAAGCCCTACGCGGCTCAAGGCAACGGTTAGAACAAAAGGCAAACGGTGCCTACTATGTAACAGGACGCATCTGGGTCCCACTCTATGGCAACTTACGCGAGCTTGTAATGGATGAAGCTCATAAGTCTCGCTACTCAGTACATCCTGGTTCGGATAAGATGTACCACGATTTGAAGACTACATATTGGTGGCCTAGCATGAAAGCTCACATAGCAACTTACGTTAGCAAGTGTTTGACTTGTGCAAGAGTCAAAGCGGAATATCAGAAACCTTCAGGCCCACTCCAACAACCTGAGATACCACAATGGAAATGGGAGCAAATTTCCATGGATTTTGTTACTGGCCTACCTAGATCTCAACGTCGTAACGATACTATTTGGGTGATTGTGGATCGACTCACAAAGTCTGCACACTTCTTGGCTATCAAAGAAACAGACAAGTTCTCAACCTTAGCAGACATCTACTTAAAAGAAGTGGTTTCAAGGCACGGGGTGCCAACCTCTATTATCTCTGATCGTGATGCACGATTTACTTCAGAACTATGGCGAGCAATGCACAAATCTTTTGGCTCTCGTTTAGACATGAGCACAGCTTATCACCCTCAGACGAATGGGCAGTCTGAGCGCACTATTCAAACTCTAGAAGACATGCTTCGTGCATGTGTAATCGATTTCGGCAACGGCTGAAAAAAAAAACATCTTCCGTTAGTGGAGTTCTCGTACAACAACAGCTACCACACCAGCATTAAAGCCGCTCCATTCGAGGCATTGTACGGGCGTAAATGCCGATCACCTCTCTGTTGGGAAGAGGTGGGTGATAGTCAGATCACAGGTCCAGAACTGGTAGTAGACACAACAGAAAAGATTGCTCAAATACGACAACGCATGGCGGCAGGTCATGACCGTCAGAGAGCATACGCCGATAAAGACAGGAAACCACTCGAGTTCCAGGTTGGGGATCGAGTGCTACTCAAAGTTTCACCCTGGAAGGGTGTGGTTCGTTTTGGCGAACGAGGCAAGCTCAATCCGCGATATGTCGGACCATTCGAAATCATTGAGAAAATGGGCAAAGTGGCCTACAGACTAAACTTACCAGCTGAACTCAGTGCAGTTCACAACGTCTTTCACGTGTCAAATCTGAAGAAGTGTCTGTCAGATGAGACCCTTATAGTTCCTCTAAAGGAGCTCACTATCGACGAACAGTTACGATTCGTCGAGGAACCAGTTGAAATCACGGACCGGGATGTTAAGGTCCTCAAGAACACCAGAATACCTCTTGTTCGAGTTCGTTGGAACTCCCGTCGTGGCCCAGAGTTCACCTGGGAACGAGAAGATCAAATGAAACTCAAGTATCCCCAGTTATTCGGAAACAATGCAACTACTACTGAGGCTGAAGCTACTACAGAATTTCGGGACGAAATTCCAAATCAACGGGGGGATGATGTGACACCCCAGGAAAACCAGGAAACAATACAACACAACTAGCTTCCTCAGTAACCGCATGCTAAATTTCAGGACGAAATTTCTTTCAAGTTGGGGATAATGTGACAACCCGAGTTTTCAAGGTTTCTATCCGACTTAACCTTGTACTTATTTGCGAAGTGTGTTTATATATGTTTGGTGTGCATTACATAAGTGTGTATGTAATTTATATATTTGTGTTAATGATATAATTAGACTTAATATTATGATTGTTTATGTAAAATGTGGAACTATGCCAAACACCTCTCACGAAATCACATCCCAACCAAACACACTTCATGTTTTCATCACCCACACCTTACTGAAAACACAAGGTGATTTCGCCCACCACATGTCCAACGAAAACAACAAATGGGCTTTGGCCCAGTAGTGTTTAGAAATAGGGTCTTGTTATTGTTCATAACCTTTACACGAAGTCTGTTATTTGGCAAACCCTAATCACATCACCTCTCCTTCTCTCTCTCGCTTTTCTTTAAAACCCGACGGCTGCACTTCCCTTATCCGAAGTTAGATCCTGTTGGGTTGATTGTTCTTTATTCGGTTAGTATAATCTTTTCATGCTGATAATTATTTATAGCCTATGTGTTTTCATGTGAAAGTAGGGATCTAGAATGTTTATTATGAATGGCATGTGTGATGTCTTGAAAATACAATCAATCGGATAAGGATACTTCATAGTTGTCGGCCATTGTGATATATTGCTTGTGATGGTGATATGATAATAGAGATATATTGATCGACTACACAAATATTATATGAAATCGGTCCAATACCATCCTGAGGTGTTATTAGATTTTCGGCTATTGTTGATTATTTTATTGATGATGATGATCCGATGTGAATGATGACCATGTGATAGAATTAAGTGAATTGATTGGGAAATAAAAATTGCCTGCCACTAAAGTCATCGATTAGTAATCATAGTTGGCACTTGTCGGTTTAGTGGATTGGAGGTCCAATAGGCTTTTGATTGAAACATTGCATGTGATCTCACTAATAATGGCGGTCCAATGGTATTAGGTTAGGGGTATAGTTGTCGATCATATAACCCATGATTTCATGTGAATTGATTTATGTAACTGCTATTTAGATGATGACGGCAACTAGGGTTTTCTGTGTTAATCTTTGTAACTGATATGATGATGACGTAACTGAATTAATGACGAAACCAACTCACGGCGAAACAGACCTGACAAAACAAATGTGTGTTTCGCCGAGGGATATCACGACGAAACGGAAGTGATTCGTCGAAGGGGCTCACGGCGAAACAGAGGGTGTTTCGCCGACTTGGGTAATTTGCACAGTAAACTAGTTAGACTCTGTTAGTAGTTAACTGGATTAACTAACTGCTGTTAGATGATATGCATGACTTGTATGATTTTGAGTACGTGATCTATGCCACTTGGTGATTTAATATGCATGCATGAACTTCGTGAATATGAAACTGATTATGTACACGTGCGTACTTTAGGACGTGATTGATTACTTTGAGCACTTACTTAGCATACCGAGCAAACCAAGGTGAGTTCACACAGCCAAGGCATGGGGTTCCCAGGGTGGGAATGGGTTTGGATTATTTATTTGTACTTACCTAGTTTATGGAACTTAGTTATATGGTCCTCGGGTGAGGAAGGGTTATTGATAAGATACGACTAGACTAGTGATACTTATAGAACTGATCTTCGCACACACGCCAGGGTTGGCTGCGATAATATGACTGATCTTTGCACACACGCCAGGGTTGGCTGCGATAATATGACTGATCTTCGCACACACGCCGGGGTTGGCTGCGATAATATGACTGATCTTTGCACACATGCCCGGGATGGCTGCGAACCATACTTTGAACTTCGCACACATGCCGGGTGGGCTGCGATACAAATATACCTAGTCTAGAAAACATGGGAAACCCCCCCCCCCCCACATTCTTCGCACACATGTCTGGGAGAGTGCGATTCAAGTACATACGATATATGGGTTACTAAACGAACATACGGTTTACAATACAATTACTGTAACTGAACAACCAACTGTGAACTCGCTCAACTAGTTGTTGACTCTCTGTTACATGCCTTGCAGGACCATAGGTACACATGGAGCTTGCACGGGAGGCACGGTCGTTGTGGACATGGATCGTGAATGCTTTGTTAACCATTATAACATTTCATACTTATACTTATGTTGGGTTTTAAATTTATGCTTCCGCAAAACATCGATACAGTACTTTGGTTTTCGAACACCTTTCATATTGTTTGGTTGATTTACATTTATTAATAACATGGTTCAATATGATTGGTGGCTTGATCCTGGTCAGTCACGCCTCCAAGCGGTGATACCCCGCATGTGGATTTTGGGAGTGTGACTGGTAATTCCTCAGGGAATACCTCAGGATAGTCACGTACAATCGGAAAATCTTCTATCTTCTTCTCTTTCTTTGAGGTATCAGTAACAAGAGCCAAAATAGCACTGTGGCCCTTTCGTAAACACTTCTGGGCCTTAAGGAAGGAGATGATGCTCACAACAGCACCACTCTTGTCACCACGAATCAATAGAGGTTCATCCCCTGTGCAGGGAATACGGACGATCTTTTCGTTGCAAGGACTCTCTGCTCGATGCTGGGATAACCAATCCATCCCAATGACAACGTCGAAACTACCCAAAACTATTGGAATGAGGTCGATAGAGAAGGTGTGATCAACAAGAACAAGATTACAACCCTTGACTATGTGTGTGACCTCTAAACTTTTACCATTAGCTAACTCTACAGTGTGCTTGGGGTTTAACAGTGTTGGGGTACGCTTAAGCATTTGACTAACTTTTAGGGACACGTAGCTAGTATCAGCACCCGAATCAAATAGTACAGTAACATAAAAGTCGTCGAGTAGGAACTTACCCGTCACAACATTGGGATCATTCCTCGCTTCTACCTGGCCAATAACGAACACACGACCCCTTGCACCATTTCCGTTGTTACCCCCGTTGTTTCCATTCCCCTGGTTGTTGTTATTGTTGTTGTTGTTCTGGTTCCTGTTTGTGACAACTCGTATTTCCGAACCTATCTTTGTACTTTGAAGTAACGTATGTGTACGATATGTGATTTTATGAAAGTGAATGATTATATGAATGTTATGTTGATACGTGCTTTGTGTAATGTATGTATGTATATAAACGGCCCAAACGCACAACACTCACCCGATCGCACAAGCCCATTCGGGCCATAACTTGTATTCGGATCAAGGACAGCCCAAGTAAGGGTTGGCCCACTCCTCTTATTCGCTCACACACACCATTAGGGAGTTGTTTTCTCATTTGTTGCTAATCACACAACACACGTAAAACCCTAGTGCTCTCCTCTCTCTCTCTAAGCCGACGGCAAGCATCCCCTTTCTCTCGAAGACCATTCCTTGAATCGGATCACCCTTTTCTCAATCGGTTAGTGTTTATGATTTATGTTTAGTTACACGATTGTTATGATTGCATGATTTGATTAAATGGTTAGGGTTGTATGAATGATGAACAATGATGTTATGTGTTGATGTTTAAACAAATTCGATTTGCATGATTATGATCTGGAACCGAATGCTTGTTAAATCGGCTGTTATGTTTATGCTTAGGATTGTTAATCATGTGATGTTGGTATATGATTGTTGATCATGTGATGTTGTTAATCAATTGCAAATAATCGGCTGTGATATACGATTAGGATGATAGTTGGGTTGTTAGGATGTATGCTAGTAATCAAGAACATGAATCGTGTAAATGATTATGATTGATATTGATATTGATATTGATATTGATATTGATATTTATGTTTTGATTATATTTAGGGTTCATATGAACTAGATGTTAAATTGCTTAGTTTAATCGATTGTAGGTTGTTTAGATAATTGGAAACTGTTGATTGATTGTAAACTTGGAAACTATTGAATGGTTGTAACTGATTAACATATTATTCGGATGTTTAAATCAGTCGCACAAGACCTCTTGATCGCACAAGAGGTCCACTCGTACAAGGAGTCCATTCGCACAAGACTCCTGGTCGCACAAGATGTCTTTAGTCGCACAAGGCACCCACAGTCGCACAGGTAATGATGTTTGTTTAACTGTTAGGCCTCAAAGCCCAAACCCAGTCGCACAACCCAATCGGATCGCACAAGACTTGTGTGTCTATTTGGGCCGATACATGTTAGGACTGTTATGCTAATTGTTGGGCTGGGTGTATATGTTGGGCCGGGTGTATTAAAGAATCGCACAAGACATGTTATAAGGGCCGTGTTCATGATTATAGTATTGTTGGGTTCTTGATAATGGGCCGGGTTTTATTGGGCTCCAACGGATGACTCGCACAAGGCCACTAAGCTTGTGCGAGCCCAAACTTGAATACGTTATATGTGTTGAATGTGATGATGGATGTTGCCTTGATCTGTGTGTGTTCCTTACATGCTATCTTATGTGATACTTATGTGCACTACTTGAAACCAAAACCTGACTTGTATGGTAACCATGTTAGGACGTGGTTGACCTCTAGCAGCTCGATTGACCTTTCGTTTACCTACCGAGCAATCTAAGGTGAGTTCACACTCTACAAAGCATGGGATTCCCAGGGGTTGGGAATGGGGTTAAGGAACATGGATTCCTCGTCCTTTCTTGGGTAGGACAGTAATGGTTCAGGAATGTAATTCCTCGTCCTCACGGATAGATAACTTTTACTAGACCAAAACTCTATCACGAAGTCCCTCCTTTTTATATCGACTTAATCGCCGGGCCAATGGCGAGCGGGTCATTAGTTAGATAGCGCTATTTAGGTCTGACAAGCCTCACACCGTGGCGCAGAGGATGGGCGTGAACTAATGGATCTGGGCACGTCAATGATGATAGACATTGACAGTTCAGGACACTTAAACCTGACTACAGTCAGCAGTCGATATGGTAACGAGTCTAGTGTATACATGGGGTAGCCCCCACGGCCGAAATGCCAGATAACTAACATGGGGTAGCCCCCACAGCTGGATTGCCAGAGTTAATGGGTTAAACAAATCACGTTTTCAACTATGGGGTAACCCCCATGGCAGGGATGCCAGTTAAAGGAACTGTTTTTGGAATAACTTAAAACGAACACCCAACTGTGAACTCGCTCAACATTATTGTTGACTCGTTACTACATGCTTTGCAGGTCAATAGGTACTTAGCGGGAGCTTGCATGGGGAGATTCATTGTGGGACATGCACAGCTGTGTGCCATGTTAAACCTTTGGATATTTAAACTTGTGTTTTGGATTTAAACATTATGCTTCCGCTCAAAACTTAAACATTGTTTGTTTTGAACACTAACTGTGTTGGTTGGATTTTTACAATTAATTACTTGCTTGTTCAATATGATTAGTGGTTTGATCCTGGTCAGTCACGCCTCCAAGCGGTGATACTCCGCGTGTGGATTTTGGGGGTGTGACAGATTGGTGTCAGAGCCATTGGTTATAGAGAACTTGGTTTTAATAAGGGAAAACATTTTTGTTAAAACCAGACTATAACCTGTACAGTGCTCTACGATCCACAACGACGCTTCACTCCACGTGCAAGGCTCGACATTCTAGGTGATATGGTTTATGTTGTATTATGTCACACCCCGACCACGTAGAACATACAAAACGTGGCGGAAACATCGGGGAGTGTTGTAACAGAATTAATCGTTTCAAATCCATGGCAATTGAAGTTTCGTTTTATTGATAAAGAGTGTTACAATGTCTTAACAAACAAAGAAATACAACATAATTAACTAATCTTGCATCTTTTATTGTCACTAAAGCCCAAGTCTGCCTATGTGTATCTTGATCATCTTATGCAACAGCTCCTGAAAAACACATGTGAAAATAGGTACGTCAGCATAAAAATGCCTGTGAGATACATAGGTTTTGTGAAAATAGGTTCCATGACTTATGTTTGAGAAAATGTTTAGTCATGAACCTTGTAATTTGCTTTGTTTTATAATTCATTTGAAAAACAATGAGTTCAGATGATATGTATAAATAAGTGAATAATGCATGGTTAAATGAATAACCAAGTAAAATGAGTTTGTAAAAGATAAGTTGTTTTGTAAAACAATGTCTTGTAAAAAGTATGTTATTTGTATAAAATGTTATATGTATCAAACTGAAATGATTCAAATAACGCTACAATATGTAATACCATACAAACACTTATATATAGGAAGTACCAGCGGCGTATCCACCATGCTTGTATCATATTACACACGTATCGTTACTTAATCATTTAATCAAACCAAACCACCAAAGTAATGTTTAACAATAGTAGAAATGTTTATGTATGGTCAAATACGGTTCACAGATACAAACGGTTCACAGATACAAACGGTTCACAGATACAAACGGTTCACAGATACAAACGGTTCACAGATACAAACGGTTCACAGATACAAACGGTTCACAGATACAAACGGTTCACAGATACAAATGGTTCACAGATATCAACGGATCACAGATACAAACGGTTCACAGATATCAACGGATCACATAGTCAAATGATTACAATGGTTCACATAGTCAAATGTTTACAACGGTTCAATATGTAGTATAATGTGTCCATATGCTGGATAAGCATATGCAACAGAAAAGCAGTATAAAACAATGTACTAAGTATGCACACAATGGACATACGTAGTATGAAATGTAATGAAATCATGTACTATAATGTACTAACGAACATAGCAGGTATATGATGTGAAAACAGGAAAGCATGAAAGTAACAAGTAGGCACATGTGTTTCACCCCAAAACAGTTTAGAAAACAGTAAAAGAGGGGTCTATGTACTCACCTGAGATTGCTCAGTAGTTCTGGAGTGACAACTAAACAATGCTAGAGATCGCGGATATCAAACGGCACCTAGTATAGGTAACTATGTTAATAAACCGGACCTAGATCGGAAGATTGGGTAGCATTAGGGTTTGTAAACCAAACGAGTGTAGAGACTCGTGTCATTTGGTTTAACAAAGCCTACATACTAAATGAAACTTAACCTGAGTGATTTCGACCCATTACGACCCGTTTAGGTAGCTTATGCTACTTTAACGCGTCGTTCGCGTGAAACGCGTTCGGACCGCCTAACTAGCCCTATGACAAGTGTTATATGCCTAAACATATTACATAATCAGTTATGTGACAAAGGTTTAGGTTACATATGCTTAATTACCAATTATATATGGAAAGGGTATTCTGGTAATTTACCTAAGGCATATAAACTACCTATCATACAACTACTTAAACGATGCGACCATAGGGATAACCTCGGAAGGTTATGCCCTATACTAGGGTCACCTAATGTATTTGGTCGGATCCTAATGATCGACCAAACTGGGTCGGGTTCGAGGTATAAGCGATTTATCAGATCGCTTACCCTACGACCCTAAACAACGTGGTAATCAGTGGGCATAGTCCCTAAGGGACTATGACCAACGTGATTACACTCACGTTGCGAAGTTCAAACGAACTTCGCGTTGACCATTACTGGTCAACGCTGAAAGTCAAACAAAGTTTGACTTTCTGACTCGAAAAGCAGTAAATAAGGAAAAGAACGAAAGAATACTTACGAAGGGTCCCCGAATGCTAATCCCGATTCAAGAATCTCAGGTATGAAACAATGGTTTCAACTTAGAGGTTCTCAAATCAGAATTCTAGTGATTTTAGCAATGGGGGGTATGGGGTATTTATAGGAATACCCGAACCGTTAAGATCGTTTCATGGAAAACGTGCCTTAATCCCATCCGTACATGTGTTGCAAAGTTATGGTGTTTAGGTGCTTAAATTCCATCCATACATGTGTTGCAAAGTTATGGTGCCTAAATTCCATCCTTATCCGGTGACTAAGCATGTTAGAATGTGTGGTTGTGAATTAAACAACGGCTAATACATCGAATCTGGTCCCGAAAGTGCAAAACTGATATTTCTGCATGTTTTCTGTCCAGCATAGGCAGTCGCGTAGCGCGACTGGTAAAGTCTATAGGGCTCGCGCTACGCTAGCACCCCTCTGATTCAGAAATGTTTCAAAGTTGGCAGAAATGGTCCCTGCACGTGTTTAAGGCCTTTTTCGATGCGTTTGAACCCCGTTAACCTCATTTCAAGGCTCTTAAATGAAGTTAAAGTATAGGGAACTCAAAACATGCTCAAAAATATGCCGGATGTTGGTTCGTTTGGTCGTACGAACGCGATGTTCGCTTAATTACGACGGAATGCGCACAAGCGCGAAAAACGATCCAAATGACGTGACGAATGGATTTTTCTTATGGCGAACACTAAAATAAAATATTTTAGTGCTTACATAAATTTTTGGATGTCCGGATGTATTCAGAACGTAAGTTATGCGCGAAAATGCAAACTTGTGCACTTTTTGACACTTTTAGTCCCTGAATGACCCAAAAGTTTATTTTAGCACACCGAACCCATTAAAGCCTATTTCTAAGCTATGTAAAGGATATTTATGGTGTGTTTAACTTATGGTCATGTTCCGGAATGACTGTTACAGTTTAAATTGGCATACTTTCGCAGTTTGTCAACTTTAATCCCTGTAAGCGATTAACTTTGATTTCACCACACCAAACCTTCCAAAACTTATATCTAAGTTATGTAAAGGTTATTTAAGGTATGTTAAGCCTATTTCACTATTCCGGAGTGTTCGTTGGATTAAACTGGTTATATCTACACATTAGTGCGCGTATAACCTTCCAGAAAGCGATTTAGAGCTTGAAATCGAACAAGAATTGATATGTGCAAAAGATACACATATTTTTACAAATCCCAAGTATGAAATATAATATTTCATTGGTTCGGTATTTGTTTGATGGTTGAAATGACACAGGTGTTACAGTCTCCCCTACTTTAGGAAATTTCGTCCCGAAATTAATTTAGAGGAGTCTATTTGTGACTTTGTATCAGATAACCACCAGAGATATGTAAGGCATAATCCTATCATTTCCTTAACGGACAATCTTCAGAAATGAAAATGAACAAACGGAGTCATTTTCCTCAACGAGTATTCTTTAGAATCGGAAATGAAGGAATAAACAAACGGGGATTCATTTCCTTAACGGAAAATCTTCAGAAACGAAAATGAACAAACGGAGTCATTTTCAACAGATGCTTCCTCAGAAACGGAAATGAGAATGATAGACAAACGGATATTCATTTCCTCAACGGACAATTCTTCAAAAACAAAAATGAACAACAGAGTCATTTTCAACGGTTGCTTCCTCAGAAACGGAAATGAAAATGGTAGACAAACGGATATTCATTTCCTCAACGGATAATCTTCAGAAACGAAAATGAACTAACGGAGTCATTTTCAACGGTTGTTTCCTCAGGAACGGAAATGAAAATTGTAGACAAACGGATATTCATTTCCTCAACGGATAATCTTCAGAAACGAAAATGAACTAACGGAGTCATTTTCAACGGTTGTTTCCTCAGGAACAGAAATGAAAATGGTAGACAAACGGATATTCATTTCCTCAACGGATAATCTTCAGAAACGAAAATGAACTAACGGAGTCATTTTCAACGGTTGTTTCCTCAGGAACGGAAATGAAAATGGTAGACAAACGGATATTCATTTCCTCAACGGATAATCTTCAGAAACGAAAATGAACAAACAGAGTCATTTTCAACGGTTGTTTCCTCAGGTTCGGAAATGAAGGATTAAATAAACGGATATTCATTTCCCTCGACGGATGCTCTTCAGAACGAAAATGAACAAACGAAGTCATTTTCCTTAATCGGTTATTCTTCAGAATTGGAAATGAAGGATAAACGGATATTCATTTCCTTAACGGATATTCTTCAGAAGTGAAAAATGAATAGCTAGTTCATTTTTCCTCAACGGATACTTCATCAGAATTGGAAATGAATAGGGTTAACTTCTAGGTACATGACAAAGCTCGCTGTGGTTTCTGTGCACTAAATTCCATAATTATGTATGCATCCATAATTACGTAATTCCTTGCACATTCCGCACAGTTTGTCTTGTAATGTTCATAAGCACATAATCACATAGTTGTTTAATTGTTATTATCTTGTTATTGATTGCTATTAACTTGGCACCTCGTACTTCGTTTCTCTTGGAAGAAACGGGTACTTAGGATTTTCATGAAAAACGCAAGAGATCATACAATGGAAGAAATTTGGGAGTAGTCTGTTCTTCAAGGAATGCGGTTCCTTGATTGTCGGTATTGTAGGGGATATGTTGTTTATTCATACAATCACATAAATACATTGCAATGTAAATAAAAGATTTATTTATAAACCATGATAACAACTGTTTCTTGGATCTTGACAACAAAAGAAAATAATACATAAGACGTGATTATTTCTAAACGATGTTGTCTTCTGGTTGATCATATGCTCATCCCTGCGCTGGATTTGCATTAGCAAGCCATGGGCAATTCCTACGAAAATGGCCCATCTCGCCACAGTTGTAGCAAGATCCCGGTGGAAAACGAGCTTGAGCAGGATTGTTGCCAGCTTGATTTGGTGCAGCTGTGGTTGGGCAAACCCTAGCTGTATGACCTATAAGTCCGCAAACTTGGCATGTGCGGCACTTCACCCCAGCATGATGATGTAGGCCACATTGGTTGCACAAGGGTGCAGTTCCGTTGTAGGGTTTCCTGGCAGGGGGTTGAGCTGGTTGGTTGAGGACGGCTTGATCATTGTGAGCGACCACAGCGTAGTTCTGAGAAGCCTTTCGCTTCTTTGACCTCTTAGGGGATCCAGTCTGTTCATCCATGATCTTTGATTCCCCGATTGGTTTCGATTCTTCGACCGGCTTCTTGTCACCTTTTCGGAAAAGTTTACCTTTCCTGATCTTTGATTCAGTTAAGGTTGCAGATAGCTCAATGGCCTGTCTAACTGTAGTAGGGTTGCTACCAGTCAAAATGTCTTGTATTGAATCAGGGAGGCCATCAATGTACTTTTCGATTGCCTTATCCAAAGGCGTGACCATGTTTGGGCATAACAGACTCAACTCCTCGTAACGGTCCGTGTAGGCTCTATGCTCACCGCTGTCTTGCTCAAGATTGTCGAATTCCCTTTCCAAAGCCCTGATCTCGTGTCGAGGACAGAATTCCTTCATCATAAGGGCCCTAAGTTCAGCCCATGTCTGTGCTAGAGCAACCTCTGCACCACGATCTCTCATAATCCCGTTCCACCACGTAAGGGCTCTCTTCTGGAACACACTTGAAGCAAACTCGACCTTGCGATTGTCAGGACACTGCACGTGGCGGAAAGTATTCTCAATGCTCTCGAACCATTGAAGAAGCCCAGTCGCTCCCTCAGAACCACTAAACTTGAGTGGTTTTGCCGAGTTAAAATCCTTGTATTTGCATGGAGCATTGTTGTTGTTGTTGGCTTGTTGCCATTGAGCAAAGAGGTTTGGGAATTGAGCAGCCATTTGCTGCGCAATGATTTCTGCCAGCTCGGCAGTCGCTATCTGGTTTTCGCGTCGAGGAGGCATTCTAAAAGAGGAAACATGAAAGGAAACGAGTGAGAGAATTAGACGAAAAGAATGAGATGAAACAAATTTGATGAAAGCAATGGATAGTGGTCATTTGTTTGTTACTACAAAGCAACAAACGACCTCGGTGAATAATCAAAGTAAATAGGTCAAAAATAATGTATCGCGAAGACATGCTCGCCTATAAGTGAACACTCATCCCAAGAATTCCCAGGTAAGCACAACTGGTCTCGCGTCTGATGAGATGTATACGAAGTGCTTGCCTAGACAGAAAACCCAGAATACAGGCATTCACCCTTCCAGTTTGCACGTGTTCACATTATTTAAAACCCAAAACCTTGACGAGATTTTGAAAATTCAAAGGGGTTCAAAACCATATAACAGAGGGTTCAAAACCTTATAATAGAGGGTTCAAAACCTTATAATAGAGGGTTCAAAACCTTGTAATAAATCATCCTAGAACAGATGATTAGTTTTCAAAGCGGTTTTGAAATTTATGTTCTTGTTGTGGTAGTCGCCTAAGGATAGGTGACGGTATTGTTTTATGACTAAACGCAAGTAAACTCGCGTTAGGGTCCTAAGAAGATTATAGACTAGGTCAAAGCATTACTAATAACCTAATTCCCTATAACCATTGGCTCTGATACCATCTTTTCTGTCACACCCCGACCACGTAGAACATACAAAACGTGGTGGAAACATCGGGGAGTGTTGTAACAGAATTAATCGTTTCAAATCCATGGCAATTGAAGTTTCGTTTTATTGATAAAGAGTGTTACAATGTCTTAACAAACAAAGAAATACAACATAATTAACTAATCTTGCATCTTTTATTGTCACTAAAGCCCAAGTCTGCCTATGTGTATCTTGATCATCTTATGCAACAGCTCCTGAAAAACACATGTGAAAATAGGTACGTCAGCATAAAAATGCCTGTGAGATACATAGGTTTTGTGAAAATAGGTTCCATGACTTATGTTTGAGAAAATGTTTAGTCATGAACCTTGTAATTTGCTTTGTTTTGTAATTCATTTGAAAAACAATGAGTTCAGATGATATGTATAAATAAGTGAATAATGCATGGTTAAATGAATAACCAAGTAAAATGAGTTTGTAAAAGATAAGTTGTTTTGTAAAACAATGTCTTGTAAAAAGTATGTTATTTGTATAAAATGTTATATGTATCAAACTGAAATGATTCAAATAACGCTACAATATGTAATACCATACAAACACTTATATATAGGAAGTACCAGCGGCGTATCCACCATGCTTGTATCATATTACACACGTATCGTTACTTAATCATTTAATCAAACCAAACCACCAAAGTAATGTTTAACAATAGTAGAAATGTTTATGTATGGTCAAATACGGTTCACAGATACAAACGGTTCACAGATACAAACGGTTCACAGATACAAACGGTTCACAGATACAAACGGTTCACAGATACAAACGGTTCACAGATACAAACGGTTCACAGATACAAACGGTTCACAGATACAAACGGTTCACAGATACAAACGGTTCATAGATACAAACGGTTCACAGATACAAACGGTTCACAGATACAAACGGTTCACAGATACAAACGGTTCACAGATATCAACGGATCACAGATACAAACGGTTCACAGATATCAACGGATCACATAGTCAAATGATTACAACGGTTCACATAGTCAAATGTTTACAACGGTTCAATATGTAGTATAATGTGTTCATATGCTGGATAAGCATATGCAACAGAAAAGCAGTATAAAACAATGTACTAAGTATGCACACAATGGACATACGTAGTATGAAATGTAATGAAATCATGTAATATAATGTACTAACGAACATAGCAGGTATATGATGTGAAAACAGGAAAGCATGAAAGTAACAAGTAGGCACATGTGTTTCACCCCAAAACAGTTTAGAAAACAGTAAAAGAGGGGTCTATGTACTCACCTGAGATTGCTCAGTAGTTCTGGAGTGACAACTAAACAATGCTAGAGATCGCGGATATCAAACGGCACCTAGTATAGGTAACTATGTTAATAAACCGAACCTAGATCGGAAGATTGGGTAGCATTAGGGTTTGTAAACCAAACGAGTGTAGAGACTCATGTCATTTGGTTTAACAAAGCCTACATACTAAATGAAACTTAACCTGAGTGATTTCGACCCATTACGACCCGTTTAGGTAGCTTATGCTACTTTAACGCGTCGTTCGCGTGAAACGCGTTCGGACCGCCTAACTAGCCCTATGACAAGTGTTATATGCCTAAACATATTACATAATCAGTTATGTGACAAAGGTTTAGGTTACATATGCTTAATTACCAATTATACATGGAAAGGGTATTCTGGTAATTTACCTAAGGCATATAAACTACCTATCATACAACTACTTAAACGATGCGACCATAGGGTATAACCTCGGAAGGTTATGCCCTATACTAGGGTCACCTAATGTATTTGGTCGGATCCTAATGATCGACCAAACTGGGTCGGGTTCGAGGTATAAGCGATTTATCAGATCGCTTACCCTACGACCCTAAACAACGTGGTAATCAGTGGGCATAGTCCCTAAGGGACTATGACCAACGTGATTACACTCACGTTGCGAAGTTCAAACGAACTTCGCATTGACCATTACTGGTCAACGCTGAAAGTCAAACAAAGTTTGACTTTCTGACTCGAAAAGCAGTAAATAAGGAAAAGAACGAAAGAATACTTACGAAGGGTCCCCGAATGCTAATCCCGATTCAAGAATCTCAGGTATGAAACAATGGTTTCAACTTAGAGGTTCTCAAATCAGAATTCTAGTGATTTTAGCAATGGGGGGTATGGGGTATTTATAGGAACACCCGAACCGTTAAGATCGTTTCATGGAAAACGTGCCTTAATCCCATCCGTACATGTGTTGCAAAGTTATGGTGTTTAGGTGCTTAAATTCCATCCATACATGTGTTGCAAAGTTATGGTGCCTAAATTCCATCCTTATCCGCTGACTAAGCATGTTAGAATGTGTGGTTGTGAATTAAACAACGGCTAATACATCGAATCTGGTCCCGAAAGTGCAAAACTGATATTTCTGCATGTTTTCTGTCCAGCATAGGCAGTCGCGTAGCGCGACTGGTAAAGCCTATAGGGCTCGCGCTACGCTAGCACCCCTCTGATTCAGAAATGTTTCAAAGTTGGCAGAAATGGTCCCTACACGTGTTTAAGGCCTTTTTCGATGCGTTTGAACCCCGTTAACCTCATTTCAAGGCTCATAAATGAAGTTAAAGTATAGGGAACTCAAAACATGCTCAAAAATATGCCGGATGTTGGTTCGTTTGGTCGTACGAACGCGATGTTCGCTTAATTACGACGGAATGCGCACAAGCGCGAAAAACGATCCAAATGACGTGACGAATGGATTTTTCTTATGGCGAACACTAAAATAAAATATTTTAGTGCTTCCATAAATTTTTGGATGTCCGGATGTATTCAGAACGTAAGTTATGCGCGAAAATGCAAACTTGTGCACTTTTTGACACTTTTAGTCCCTGAATGACCCAAAAGTTTATTTTAGCACACCGAACCCATTAAATCCTATTTCTAAGCTATGTAAAGGATATTTATGGTGTTTTTAACTTATGGTCATGTTTCGGAATGACTGTTACAGTTCAAATTGGCATACTTTCGCAGTTTGTCAACTTTAATCCCTGTAAGCGATTAACTTTGATTTCACCACACCAAACCTTCCAAAACTTATATCTAAGTTATGTAAAGGTTATTTAAGGTATGTTAAGCCTATTTCACTATTCCGGAGTGTTCGTTGGATTAAACTGGTTATATCTACACATTAGTGCGCGTATAACCTTCCAGAAAGCGATTTAGAGCTTGAAATCGAACAAGAATTGATATGTGCAAAAGATACACATATTTTTACAAATCCCAAGTATGAAATATAATATTTCATTGGTTCGGTATTTGTTTGATGGTTGAAATGACACAGGTGTTACATATTACCTACATGCTAGATATCATAGAACTTTGCTCATGATATGCTTAGTTAGTATAGCTACGGTTGCTTTAACACATGTGTGCTTACTCTCTTCTGTCATCGCACTTTCGCGAACCCTTCTCACTCATGTTTCCCTTGATATGAAGATCATGTCTGGACGCATTAACATGACTCAAGCCCAGTTGATGGCTCTGATTAACGAACAGGTTGCTGCGACACTTGCAGCCGCACAAGCAGGAGGTATACCCTGCAGTTTAAAACTCATTCTAGGATCTTTAGGTCCCACTCTCGTGAACCTATCCTTGTGTTAAACTTTGTCCTTTCTTATACCCACAACAGGTCAGCATGCTCAGCCACCTGTGTGCACCTTCAAAACCTTCATGGACTACCGACCAACTACTTTCAGCGGCACTGAAGGAGCCGTAGGTCTCCTCCACTGGTTTGAGAAACTAGAATCTGTGTTCGAAATGTGTGAATGCCCTGAGGCACGCAGGGTGAAGTATGCTAACGGTACTCTCGAGGGTTTAGCCCTCACATGGTGGAATGCTCAGGTCCAAATGCTGGGGTTGGTTGCTGCCAACGCCACCCCATGGAACAATTTTAAAGAGATGATCAAGGAAGAATACTGCAGTCATGAAGACATTCATAAGCTGGAAGTCGAGTTCTTCAACCTCAAGATGACGGGGTCAGAAATTGAGGCGTATACGAAGAGATCAAATGAGCTTGCATTACTGTGTCCTACTATGGAGGACCCTCCAATTAAGCGTATCGAACTTTTCTCAAGGGCTTAGTGCCAGAAATCCAAAGTCATGTGACTTCAGCAAACCTTGCCACCATCCAGCAGGTTGTTCAGTTGGCTCACCGTCTTACTGATCAGGCGGTGGAGCAGAACAGGTTACCAAAGCGTATAAGTGCTACAGCTACTTCGGATGCTCCTAGTGACAACAAGAGAAAATGGGATGGAGCTTCAAGCAAAGGTTCAACTTCTGTGCAATCTCAGTCTCAGCAGAGATGGACTGACGACTATAAGAGTCCTAGTCAGCAATCATCTGGTAGCCAAAGTCATGGTGTGTACAAGGGAAATCACCCTAAATGCAATCGCTGTAACCTACATCACAGCGGGCCATGCACCAGGGATAACTGTCATCGGTGCAACAAGCCAGGCCAAGCAGCAAAGGATTGTAGAAGTTTATACCCCTCAAACCAGAATCATCAGCAACAACAAGCTCAACAGAATCAATGCCAGCAGCAGCAGCAAGTTAACAACAAAGGGTGCTTTCAGTGTGGAGCTGAAGGCCACTTCAAGAGAGATTGTCCCCAACTGAACAGGAACCAGAACAACAATAACAACAACAATCAGGGGAATGGGAACAACAGGGGTAACAATGGCAATGGTGCAAGGGGCCGTGTGTTCGTTATTGGCCAGGGAGAAGCGAGGAATGATCCCAATGTTGTGACGGGTAAGTTCCTTCTCGACGACTTTTACGTTACTGTCTTGTTTGATTCAGGTGCTGATACTAGTTATGTGTCCCTAAAAGTTAGTCAACTGCTTAAGCGTACCCCAACACCTTTGAACCCCAAGCACGCTGTAGAGTTAGCTAATGGTAAGAGTTTAGAGGTCACACACGTAGTCAAGGGTTGTAATATTGTTCTTGCGGATCATACTTTCTCGATCGACCTCCTTCCTATCACACTGGGTAGTTTCGACGTTGTCATTGGGATGGACTGGTTATCCCAACACCAAGCAGAGATTCTTTGCAACGAAAAGATTGTCCGTATTCCCCGCTCCGGTGAGGAACCTCTTATGATTCGTGGCGACAAGAGTGGTGCTGTTGTGAGCATCATCTCTTTCCTAAAGGCCCAAAAGTGTTTGCGAAAGGGCCACACTGCTATTCTGGCTCTCGTTACTGACACCTCGAAGAAAGAGAAGAAGATAGAAGATTTTCCAATTGTATGCAACTATCCTGAGGTATTTCCTGAGGAACTACCTGGCCTCCCGCCTCATCGCCAGGTCGAGTTTCAAATCGAGCTAGCTCCTGGAGCAGCGCCCATAGCTCGAGCACCCTATCGTTTAGCCCCATCAAAACTAAAAGAGCTGTCTACGCAACTACAAGAACTCTTGGATAAGGGTTTTATTCGTCCTAGCTCTTCGCCCTGGGGAGCTCCAGTGCTATTTGTGAAGAAGAAAGACGGTACCTTCCGTATGTGTATCGACTACCGTGAACTCAACAAGGTGACCGTGAAGAATCGCTATCCTCTTCCACGCATTGACGACTTGTTCGACAAGTTACAAGGGTCGAGCTACTATTCAAAGATTGATTTGAGATTAGGATATCACCAGCTGAGAGTCCGAGAAGAGGACGCCTCTAAAACAGCCTTTAGAACCCGTTATGCACATTATGAGTTTTTGGTCATGCCTTTTGGGCTGACAAACGCACCTGCTGTCTTCATGGACTTGATGAATCGAGTGTGCAAGCCGTACCTAGAAAAGTTCGTTATTGTATTCATCGACGACATCCTGATCTATTCTAAGAGTCGGGAGGAGCACGAGCAACATTTACGACTCATTCTGGAACTCCTTCGAGCAGAACAGCTATACGCCAAGTTTTCAAAATGCGACTTCTGGCTTAGTGAAGTCCATTTCTTAGGCCATGTGGTGAACAAGGATGGGATTCACGTTGATCCATCCAAGGTAGACTCGATTAAGAATTGGCCTGCACCTCGCACACCAACGGAAATTCGCCAATTCTTGGGTTTGGCAGGTTACTACAGGAGTTTCATTAAGGATTTTTCCAAGATTGCACAGCCTCTCACCTCACGAACGCAGAAAGGCGTTGTTTATCGATGGGGTAATGCACAAGAGCTAGCGTTTCAGCACTTAAAGGATAGACTTTGCAGTGCACCTATCCTTTCATTGCCAGAGGGCACAGACGACTTCGTGGTTTACTGCGACACATCAATTCAGGGTCTTGGTTGTGTATTGATGCAACGGGACAAGGTTATAGCCTACGCCTCGCGCCAACTCAAGGTTCATGAAAGAAACTACACTACGCACGACTTATAGCTGGGAGCTGTTGTTTTTGCACTTAAGATATAGCGACATTACCTGTACGGTACCAAGTGCGCCATCTACACCGACCACAGGAGCCTCGAACATATCTTCAAACAGAAGGAACTGAATATGCGACAACGACGATGGGTCGAACTGCTGAATGACTACGAATGCTCGATCAGGTACCACCCAGGCAAAGCCAATGTTGTGGCTGACGCCCTCAGTCGAAAGGACACTGCGCCCAAGCGCGTACGAGCTTTACAACTTACTATACAGTCTGGTCTTCCTTCTCAGATACGAGAGGCTCAGGTAGAAGCATTAAAACCAGAAAACATCAGGGCTGAAGCCCTACGCGGCTCAAGGCAACGCTTAGAATAGAAGGAAGACGGTGCTTACTACGTAACATGACGAATTTGGGTCCCACTTTATTGCAACCTACGAGAGCTTGTGGTGGATGAGGCACACAAGTCTCGCTACTCGGTACATCCTGGTTCGGATAAAATGTACCATGATATCAAAACTACGTACTATTGGCCTAGCATGAAGGCCCACATAGCAACTTACGTTAGCAAGTGCTTGACTTGTGTGAGAGTCAAGTCAGAATATCAGAAACCTTCAGGCCTACTCCAACAACCAGAAATAACACAATGGAAATGGGAGCAAATTTCCATGGATTTTGTTACTGGCCTACCTAGATCTCAACGTGGTAACGATACTATTTGGGTGATCGTGGATCGACTCACAAAGTCTGCTCACTTCTTGGCTATCAAGGAAACGGATAAGTTCTCCACGCTAGCAGACGTATATCTTAAGGAAGTTGTCTCAAGGCACGGAGTGCCCACCTCTATTATCTCGGATCGAGATGCACGTTTTACATCGGAACTGTGGCAAGCAATGCACAAGTCCTTTGGCTCACGTTTAGATATGAGCACAGCTTATCACCCGCAAATGGATGGGCAGTCGGAACGTACCATCCAGACCCTCGAAGACATGCTTAGGGCATGTGTAATTGACTTTGGCAACGGCTGGGAAAAGCATCTGCCACTCGTGGAATTTTCATACAATAACAGCTACCACACCAGTATTAAAGCTGCTCCGTTTGAGGCATTGTACGGGCGTAAATGCCGGCCACCTCTTTGTTGGGCAGAGGTGGGGGATAGTCAGATTACTGGTCCAGAACTTGTGGTAGACACAACAGAACGGATTGCTCAGATACGACAACGAATGGCGGCAGCCCTTGACCGTCAGAAAATCTACGCTGATAAGGGCAGGAAACCACTCGAGCTCCAGGTTGGGGAGCGAGTGCTACTCAAAGTTTCACCCTGGAAGGGTGTGGTTCGTTTTGGTAAACGAGGCAAACTTAACCCACGATACGTTGGACCTTTCGAAGTCATTGAGAAAATAGGCAAGGTGGCCTACAAACTGAACTTACCAGTGGAACTCAGTGCAGTTCACAACGTTTTCCACGTGTCAAATCTGAAGAAGTGTCTGTCAGATGAGACCCACATAGTTCCTTTGAAGGAGCTCACTATCGACGAGCAGTTATGATTCGTTGAGGAACCAGTTGAAATCACGGACCGGGATGTTAAGGTCCTCAAGCGTACTAGAATACCTCTCATTCGAGTTCGTTGGAACTCACGTCGCGGCCCAGAGTTTACCTGGGAGCGCGAAGATCAAATGAAGCAAAAGTATCCCCAACTATTCGCAAACAGTACAACCACTACTGAGGCTGAAGCTACGGAATTTCGGGACGAAATTCCAGATCAACGGGGGGAGGATGTGACACCCTAGGAAAACCAAGAAAACCATGCAACTTAACTAGCTTCCTCAGTGAGTACGTGCTAAATTTCGGGATGAAATTTCTTTCAACTTGGGGATAATGTGACAACTCGTATTTCCAAACCTATCTTTGTACTTTGAAGTAACGTATGTGTACGATATGTGATTTTATGAAAGTGAATGATTATATGAATGTTATGTTGATACGTGCTTTGTGTAATGTATGTATGTATATAAACGGCCCAAACGCACAACACTCACCCGATCGAACAAGCCCATTCGGGCCACAACTTGTATTCGGATCAAGGACAGCCCAAGTAAGGGTCGGCCCACTCCTCTTATTCCCTCACACACACCATTAGGGAGTTGTTTTCTCATTTGTTGCTAATCACACAACACACGTAAAACCCTAGTGCTCTCCTCTCTCTCTCTCTAAGCCGACGGCAAGCATCCCCTTTCTCTCGAAGATCATTCCTTGAATCGGATCACCCTTTTCTCAATCGGTTAGTGTTTATGATTTATGTTTAGTTACACGATTGTTATGATTGCATGATTTGATTAAATGGTTAGGGTTGTATGAATGATGAACAATGATGTTATGTGTTGATGTTTAAACAAATTCAATTTGCATGATTATGATCTGGAACCGAATGCTTGTTAAATCGGCTGTTATGTTTATGCTTCGGATTGTTAATCATGTGATGTTGGTATATGATTGTTGATCATGTGATGTTGTTAATCAATTGCAAATAATCGGCTGTGATATACGATTAGGATGATAGTTGGGTTGTTAGGATGTATGCTAGTAATCAAGAACATGAATCGTGTAAATGATTATGATTGATATTTATGTTTTGATTATATTTAGGGTTAATATGAACTAGATGTTAAATTGCTTAGTTTGATCGATTGTAGGTTGTTTAGATAATTGGAAACTGTTGATTGATTGTAATCTTGGAAACTATTGAATGGTTGTAACTGATTAACATAATATTCGGATGTTTAAATCAGTCGCACAAGACCTCTTGATCGCACAAGAGGTCCACTCGTACAAGGAGTCCATTCGCACAAGACTCCTGGTCGCACAAGATGTCTTTAGTCGCACAAGGCACCCACAGTCGCACAAGTAATGATGTTTGTTTAACTGTTGGGCCTCAAAGCCCAAACCCAGTCGCACAACCCAATCGGATCGCACAAGACTTGTGTGTCTATTTGCGCCGATACATGTTAGGACTGTTATGCTAATTGTTGGGCTGGGTGTATATGTTGGGCCGGGTGTATTAAAGAATCGCACAAGACATGTTATAAGGGCCGTGTTCATGATTATAGTATTGTTGGGTTCTTGATAATGGGCCGGGTTTTATTGGGCTCCAACGGATGACTCGCACAAGGCCACTAAGCTTGTGCGAGCCCAAACTTGAATACGTTATATGTGTTGAATGTGATGATGGATGTTGCCATGATCTGTGTGTGTTCCTTACATGCTATCTTATGTGATACTTATGTGCACTACTTGAAACCAAAACCTGACTTGTATGGTAACCATGTTAGGACGTGGTTGACCTCTAGCAACTCGATTGACCTTTCGTTTACCTACCGAGCAATCTAAGGTGAGTTCACACTCTACAAAGCATGGGATTCCCAGGGGTTGGGAATGGGGTTAAGGAACATGGATTCCTCCTCCTTTCTTGGGTAGGACAGTAATGGTTCAGGAATGTAATTCCTCGTCCTCACGGACAGATAACTTTTACTAGACCAAAACTCTATCACGAAGTCCCTCCTTTTTATATCGACTTAATCGCCGGGCCAATGGCGAGCGGGTCATTAGTTAGATAGCGCTATTTAGGTCTGACAAGCCTCACACCGTGCCGCAGAGGACGGGCGTGAACTAATGGATCTGGGCACGTCAATGATGATAGACGTTGACAGTTCTGGGCACTTAAACATGACTACAGTCAGCAGTCGATATGGTAACGAGTCTAGTGTATACATGGGGTAGCCCCCACGGCCGAAATGCCAGATAACTAACATGGGGTAGCACCCACAGCTGGATTTCCAGAGTTAATGGGTTAAACAAATCACGTTTTCAACTATGGGGTAACCCCCACGGCAGGGATGCCAGTTAAAGGAACTGTTTTTGGAATAACTTAAAACGAACACCCAACTGTGAACTCGCTCAACATTATTGTTGACTCGTTACTACATGCTTTGTAGGTCAATAGGTACTTAGCGGGAGCTTGCATGGGGAGAGTCGTTGTGGGACATGGACAGCTGTGTGCCATGTTAAACCTTTGGATATTTAAACTTGTGTTTTGGATTTAAACATTATGCTTCCGCTCAAAACTTAAACTATGTTTGTTTTGGACACTAACTGTGTTGGTTGGATTTTTACAATTAATTACTTGCTTGTTTAATATGATTAGTGGTTTGATCCTGGTCAGTCACGCCTCCAAGCGGTGATACTCCGCGTGTGGATTTTGGGGGTGTGACACTGTTCAGTTGGGGACAATCTCTCTTGAAGTGGCCTTCAGCTCCACACGGAAAGCACCCTTTGTTGTTACCTTGCTGCAGCTGCTGCTGGCGTTGATTCTGTTGGACTTGCTGTTGCTGACGATTCTGGTTTGCGGGGTATAAACTCCTGCAATCCCTTGCGGCGTGACCTGGCTTGTTGCACCGATGACAGTTACCCCTGGTGCATGGTCCGCTGTAGTGTAGGTTACAGCGATTGCATTTGGGGTGGTTTCCCTTGTACCCACCATGACTTTGACTACCAGATATTTGATGACTAGGGCTCTTATAGTTGTCAGTCCTCCTTGCTGAGACTGAGATTGAACAGAAGTCGAACCCTTGCTTGAAGCTCCATCCCATTTCCGTTTATTGTTACTACGAGTATCTGAAATAGTTATAGCACCTATGCGCTTTGGTAACCTGTTCTGCTCCACCGCCTGATTAGTGAGACGATGAGCCAATTGAACAACTTGCTGGATGGTGGCGAGGTTAGCCGAAGTCACATGACTTAGGATCTCTGGCACTAAGCCCTTAAGGTATAGTTCGATGTGTTTAATTGGAGGGTCCACTATAGTAGGACACAGAATAGCAAGCTCATTTGATCTTTTCGTGTACGCTTCAATTTCTGACCCCGTCATCTTGAGGTTGAAGAACTCGACTTCCAGTTTGTGAATTTCATCATGATTACAATATTCCTCTTTGATCATTTCCTTAAAGTTGTTCCATGGGGTGGCGTTAGCAGCAACCAAACCCTGCATTTGAACCTGAGCGTTCCACCACGTGAGCGCTAAGCCCTCGAGAGTACTGGTAGCATACTTCACCCTGCGAGCCTCAGGGCATTCACACATCTCGAAGACAGATTCGAGTTTCTCAAACCAGTGGAGGAGACCTACGGCTCCTTCAGTGCCGCTGAAAGTAGTGGGTCGGTAGTCCATAAAAGTTTTGAAAGTGCACACAGGAGGTTGTGCAGGTTGACCTGCCATGAGAGTAAGAAAGGACAAAGTTTAACACAAAGGTTGGTTCACGAGAGTAGGACCTAAAGATCCTAGAATGAGTTTAGACGGCAGGGTATACCTCCTGCTTATGCGGCTGCAAGTGCCGCAGCAACTTGTTGGTTAATCAGAGCCATCAACTGGGCTTGTGTCATGTTAACGCGTCCAGACATGATCTTCATATCAAGAGAAACATGAGTGAGAGGGGTTCGCGAAAGTGTGATGACAGAAGAGAGTAAGCACACATGTGTTTTCAAACTATCGTTGCTACGTTTATCTAAGCATACCTTAAGCAAAGTTCTATGTAATCTAGCAAGTAGGCAATAAAACATAAACCATATCACCTAGAATGTCGAGTCTTGCACGTGGAGTGAAGCGTCGTTGTGGATCGTTGAGCACTGTACAGGTTATAGTCTGGTTTTAACAAAAACTTTTTCCCTTATTAAAACCAAGTTCACTATAATCAATGGCTCTGATACCAATCTGTCACACCCCCAAAATCCACATGCGGAGTATCACCGCTTGGAGGCGTGACTGACCAGGATCAAGCCACCAATCATATTGAACAAGCAAGTAAGTAATTATAAAAATCCAACCAATACAATTGGTGTCCAAACAAACATAGTTTAAGTTGCAAGCGGAAGCATAACGATTAAATCCAAAACCAAAATATAAGTTTTATTGTGTGACAACTCGAAATTCCGACATCCTTTATTTGCATTTAATGCACGTTGACTTTGATTGTATAGTTGTGATATGATAAAATGCATTGTGTTTGCATGGTTATGTGTGATGGTATAACTTGTGTGCTATTTGTAAAACATAAACTGCTTAACTTATAAAAGAACCCGACGAAACACAACAGTGTTTCGCCATAGTCATGTACGACGAAACAGATTATGTTTCGCCATTCTCATCTCGACGAAACAGGCTGTTTCGCCGAGCCCAGTTCGCCAAAAGCCCAGTTCGGGCCCAGCTTGTTCTTTTGGGTTTTAAAACGTGTAGCAGCCTTAGTTTCGCACATTTATCATAACAACCGAAACCCTAGAGCCATCCTCTCCTTGGTGACGGCAGTAGGAGCTTCTCGAAGATATCCCTAGCGATTGATTGTGTTTTCTCACATCTCGGTTAGTATGTGTTCGTTAATCGGTTCATGTTTCTGTGATATTTCGATCCGTGCTTGTGCTTATAGTTGATGTGTGTTACTGCTGTGATTATAAGAATATGTTGATGTTATAGATTTTGATATGTATGTTGTAGTTGGATATAAATCATTCTATGCGAAACTTAATACAATCGAATGCTCGGTTCTGGATATTGTTATTATGTTCTGATTCTGAATATAAGTTAGCATCTTGATAGGGTTCAATGATATGATTGTTGTATGTTAAATTAATATGTTATACACAAAAACTAGGGTTTATGCTAGACAATGATTCTTGGATGATTGAGTTATGATGATTCGTATTGCACATTGACCTTCGTATGATTTCTGATATTGATGACGGCTGCTAGCATGATTAGGGTTCTGTGTATATTCGTAACTGCTGCATCTGATGTCTGCGAAACTGACATCCGACGAAACAGAACTCTCGGCGAAACAGAAAGTGTTTCGCCAAGAGTAATCGACGAAATTGAATTCTGTTTCGCCAATTAAGACCACGACGAAACAGAACGTGTTTCGTCAAGCGTGTGTTTCGCCAACTTATGTGTTTCGTCATTATCTGTGTTTCGCCATTATCTGTGTTTCGTCAGCATGTGTGTTTCGCTGGATAGCTGATCTGTGCAGGAACTTGAGTTAATTCTGTTAAAAGTTAACTGGAATATTTAACTGCTGTTAAGTGTAACCATCTTGTATACGATTGTGAATACGTGCTACCTGCTTACACGTGAACAACTTGAACTCAAACTGATTATTCTATACATGCATACTCTAGGACGTGATTGATTTACTTGAGCACATACTTAGCATACCGAGCAAACCAAGGTGAGTTCACACTCTTACCAAGGCATGGGATTCCCCAGGTGTGTTGGGAATGGGATTGAATGATTACTTGTACTTACATCACCACTAGACTACTTATCACGGTCCTCGGATTGGGAAGGATGCCTGTGCCAAAATCTACGTATAACATACGTACTATCCTCGGTTTGGGAAGGATACTAGTGTTAACACATACAAAAATCCTACGTACTGTCCTCGGATTGGGAAGGACACCAGCACTAATCCTACGTAAACCTACGTACTACCGTCCTCGGATTGGGAAGGACGCCAATGCTAAACCTACGTACTACCGTCCTCGGATTGGGAAGGACGCCAGCGCTAAAACCTACGTACTCGCTACGTACTGTCCTCAGTTGGGAAGGGCACTTACGTAAAACTTACGTAAACCTATACTTACTACTATCCTCGGATTGGGAAGGATACTTATGATTACGAATAGTCTAGTGGATATACAATATGGGAAGCCCCCACCAATAGAACGTACTATCGGCCCAGTAGAGCCACATGTTACATACGAACTTACTATTACGCATTTACTTTCTGTGAACTCGCTCAACTAGTTGTTGATCCGCTGTTACATGCCTTGCAGGACCTTAGGTACTTATGGAGCTTGCACGGGAGGCGTAGTCGTTGTGGGCAAGGATCTTGAATACTTGTTTAGACCTTATGACATTTCATACTTTATTATGATGGGTTTAATTATACGCTTCCGCTATACAGTGATAACATACTTATGTTTTGGAACACCTCTCATATGGATTGTTTGGAATTAAATTGCAATTACATTTACTTTATACATTGTTCTATATGATTGGTGGTTTGATCCTGGTCAGTCACGCCTCCAAGCGGTGATACTCCGCGTGTGGATTTTGGGGGTGTGACAGATTGGTATCAGAGCCATTGGTTATAGAGAACTCGGTTTTAATAAAGGGAAAACGATTTTGTTAAAACCAGACTATAACCAGAACAGTGCTCTCAACGATCCACAACGACGCTTCACTCCACGTGCAAGGCTCAACATCCTAGGTAATAAGGTTTATGTTTATTGCCTACATGCTAGAAATTACATAGAACTTTGCTCGTGGTATGCATAGATTACATTGCCTACTATTCGTTATTGTTTGAGAATACTCGTGTGCTCACTCTCTTCTGTCAATACACCCTCGCGAACCTCTCTCACTCATGTTCTCCTTGATGTCAAGATCATGAGTGGACGCGTTAACCTAACTCAAGCCAGTTGGCGGCTTCGATCACTGAACAAGTTACTGCAGCACTCGCAGCTGCCCAGGCAGGAGGTGTAACCTGCCATCACCACTTACTCTAGGATCTTTAGATCCTACTCTCGTAACTCAACACTTGTACTTAATTTTGATTACTCTTACGCACACGACAAGTCAACACGCTCAGCCACCTGTATGCACATACAAGACTTTTATGGACTGTCGTCTTACTACTTTCAGCGACACTGAAGGAGCTGTTGGACTCCTCCATTAGTTCGAGGGACTCAAATCGGTCTTCGAGTGTGTGAATGACTCGAGGCTCGTAAGGTGAAATATGCCACTGATACTCTCGAAGGCACTGCGCAAACTTGGTGGAACGCGCAAGTTACGATGCTGGGGCTGGCGGCTGCTAATGCCACCCCATGGAATGATTTTAAGGAACCTATCAAACGTGAATATAGTAGTTATGATGCCATCCACAAGTTGGAAGTGGAGTCCTTTAACATGAAGATGACGGGGTCAGAGATAGAAGCGTGCACGATAACGATCCAACAAACTGGCAACTTTGTGCCCTACTATGGTGGAACCTCCCATCAAGCGCATCGAGAGCGGTACCTCAAAGGCTTAGTACCAGAAATTCCAAGTCATGTGATGACTGCTAATCTTGCTACTATTCAAGATGTTACTCATCTTGCTCATCGTCTCACGGACCAGGCAGTGGGACAGAACAAGCTGCCTCAACGTATCAGCGATACTACTACCACTACTACTTCCACTACTTCTGCTACCCTAAGTGCAAACGATGTAACTTGCACCACAGCGGGCAGTGCAACCGAAATCATTGTCAATGATGCAACAAGCTTGGTCATGGAACCAAAGATGGTAGAAACTCACGTCCTGCAAACCAGAACCAACAACAACAGCAACCACAAGCTCCACAGAATCAACAGCAACAGCAGGGTAACAAGAGATGTTATTAGTGTGGTGCTGAAGGTCTCTTCAAGAGACACTGCCCACGGTTAAACCAGAATCAGAACCGCAACCAAGGAAATGGAAACTAGCGAAGACAACAACGGGGGTAATAACGACGGCAATGGTGCCAGGGGTCGAGTGTTCGTGATTGGTCAGAGTGATACTAGGAATGACCCCAGCGTTGCGATAGTTTCGACATCGTCATTAGTATGGACTGGTTATCCCAACAACAAGCAGAGATCCTATGCAAGGAGAAGACCATTCGTATTCCACGTTCTGGTGAAGAACCTCTCGAAGTTCAAGGCGACAAGAGTGGTGTCGTGAGTGGCGTCATTTCCTTCCTGAAGGCTCAGAAGTGTTTGCGAAAGGGCCACACAGCTGTTTTAGCTCTCGTTACCGATTCATCGAAGAAAGAGAAAAAGATTGAGGATATTCCTGTGGTACGCGATTTTCCTCAAGTGTTTCCAGAAGAGTTACCTGGGTTACCGCCTCATCGTCAGGACGAATTTCAGATCGAGCTCGCTCCAGGAGCAGCACCTATAGCTCGAGCACCTTATCGTTTAGCTCCAACTGAATTGGAAGAACTGTCAAAGCAGCTACAAGAACTCTTGGAAAAGGGTTTTATACGTCCTAGCTCTTCGTCCTGGGGAGCTCCAGTGCTTTTCGTAAAGAAGAAAGTCAACGTGCATTAAATGCAAATAAAGGATGTCGGAATTTCGAGTTGTCACATTATCCCCAACTTGAAAGAAATTTCGTCCCGAAATTTAGCATGCGGTTACTGAGGAAGCTAATAGTGTGACGTTGTTTACCTGTTTCGTATCGCGGCTCCCCGAGCATGTATGCGAAGATTACTGGTTTTCTTGGGGTGTCACATATTGTTTCAAAGTTTAACATGGCACACAGCTGTCCATGTCCCACAACGACTCTCCCCCATGCAAGCTCCAGCTAAGTACCTATTGACCTGCAAATCATGTAGTAACGAGTCAACAATAATGTTGAGCGAGTTCACAGTTGGGTGTTTGTTTTAAGTTGTTTCGAAAACGGTTTCCTTTAACTGGCATCCCTGCCGTGGGGGTTACCCCATAGTTGAAAACGTGTTTTGTCTATTCCCGTTTACTCTGGCAATCCAGCCGTGGAGGCTACCCCATGTTTAGTTATCTGGCTTTTCGGCCGTGGGGGCTACCCCATGTATACTACTAGACTCGTTACCATATCGACTACTGACGTTAGTCATGTTTATGTGCCCTTAGCGTCGGTGTCTATCATCACCGACGTGCCATAGTCCATTAGTTCACGCCCGTCCTCTGTGTCACACCCCGGCCACGTATAACATACAAAACGTGGCGGAAACGTCAGGGAGTGTTGTAACAGAATTAATTGTTTCATAACCATGGCATTCAAAGTTGTATTTTATTTATCAACATAAGAGTTACATTGTCTTAAACAGGAAATAAAGAGTTCATAACATAATTAAACTAGTCTATCTTCATTTTTTAGTCTCTAAGGCACAGGTCCGCCCTAGTGTCACGATCATCATCCTACGCAAAAGCTCCTGAAAACACATGTAAAAATAGGTACGTCAGCATAAAAATGCCTGTGAGATACATAGGTTTTGTGAAAATAGGATTCATGACTTAAGTTTAAGAAAAGTTGTTTAGTAACAGTCAGTCATGAACCTTGTAAGTTGTTTTGTTTTGTAAGTCATTCAAAAAGCGATGATATGTATAAATAAGTGAATAATGTAAGGTTAAATGAATAACCAAGTAAAATGAGTTTGTATAAGATAAGTTGTTTTGTAAATCAATGTCTTGTGAAAATAAGTTGTTTATGTAAAACGTAAATGTGTCAAATATTGAAATGATTCAAGTAACGCTACGACATGTAATATCATACAAACACTTATATATAGGAAGTACCAGCGGCGTATCCACCATGCTTGTATCATATTACACACGCCTCGTTACTCAGATCACTTACTCAAACCAACCACCAATGTAAATTGTTTATGTATAAATGTATTGTCATGTGTTAATGTGTAAACCATATTGAAATGTCTATGTCCAATGTAAACCACTAAATGTGCAATATCAATGTCAAAATGTTTATGTTTAATGTGGATCATGTAATGTGTAACCAAAAAATGTCATGTATGGTAAGTGAAATATATCAACTAAACCATATGTAAAATGCACAAAAACAAGGTATTGAAGTAAAACATGGTTTAAATCAAAGTTATGTTTTGTGGAACAATTGCATGTTATACTGATATAAACATTTATGCGGAATTGTGAAAATGCATACATCCAAGCCTTGAGACTGTGGCGATAAACCCTTAAACAAATTAAAGGTTTATCTAAGTTATGTATATCGAATTCGGTCATTCCTTCCAATCCAAACAAACCCAGGATTTCAGGAACGGGAGTTGTCTATTCCTATGGTACCACTACCTACTAACGAACGGCGTAGCTAATTTTAATGAATGTATTGTTCCATTGTAAACAACCCAAATGTCATACCAAAATGTAAACATGTGATGAAAACAACTGTACTAAGGATGCACACAATGGGCGTACCTAGCATGAAATGTAATGTGAAACAATGTACTAAATATGCACACAATGGGCATACATAGCATGAAATGTAATGTAAAACAATGTACTAAATATGCACACAATGGGCATACATAGCATGAAATGTAATGTATAAAACAATGTACTAAATATGCACACAATGGGCATACATAGCATGAAATGTAATGTAAAACAATGTACTAAATATGCACACAATGGGCATACATAGCATGAACACAATGAAATCATGTACTATAAATGTACTAATGAACATAGCAAGTATATGATGTGAAAGCATGAAAGCACGAAAGTAACAAGTAGGCACATGTGTTTCACCCCAAAACAGTTTGGAAAACAGTAAAAGAGGGGTCTATGTACTCACTTGAGATTGCTCAGTAGTCCTTGAGTGACAACCAAACAATGCTAGAGATCTCGGAATCAAACGGCACCTAATATAGGTAACTATGTTAATAAACCGGACCTAAGTCGGAGGATTTAGATAGAATGAGGGTTCGTAAACTAAACGAGTATAGAGACTCGTGTAATATGGTTTAATAAAGCCTACATACTAAATGAAACCTAACATAAGTGCTTACGACCCATTACGACCCGTTTAGGTAGCTTATGCTACGTTAACGCGTCGTTCGCGTGAAACGCGTTCGGACCGCCTAACTAGTCCTATGACAAGTATTATATGCCTAAACATGTTACATAATCAGTTATGTGACAAAAGTTTAGGTTACATATGCTTAATTACCAATTATACATGAAAAGGGTATTCTGGTAATTGTTATGGCTCATTTTCTAAGCATACATATCCTGACCAATATCCTGCCTTTATTTGTTTATTTGTGACCAGGATGCTGGAAGAGGATATTACTAACATCTTGGGCGATATCCTGAGGTTTATCGAATTAACCACGTGCAGGTTAAAGGCTGAGACTTGCTAACGGTCAAGTGGACTTCTTCTCCTCAAGACTCGGACGTGTTTGTTGAAGGAGAGACGTTGAACCCGAAAGACCAGGTCTACAACGTTCGATTAAGGAATATTCGGTGGATCCCGGAAGTTTAGGATAGTTTGTTATATTATCTTTACTATAAATAGATAGGGGCGGATCAGTTTAAGGCACACAATTTACACTTACTCTCTCGAACACTTTCACTCTCTAGCTCATTGCAAACACCACACTTGTATTCAAATTTCATTGTAACACATAGTCGATCCGCACCACATCCTGCACTGTATCATGGCGTTTGAAGTAATAAGAAGAACAAGGCAGCTGCGATTGTCAGCTCCCGAGGTTTATGCCGGCGATCTAGATTGATCAAGGGCTTTCCTCGTACATCTCGTGTCGTTTACTTTACTTTTGCTCATAGTTTGATCATAGATACAGCTCAATATCCCGAGCCGTATCCTGAATACTGATTTTTATAAATAACTTAACAAGCATATTTTCAACAAACTTTTTAGCACACTACCTCACTTTACTAATTTGATCACTAAATTGCTTCGGTAATTTTTGACCAAAACAATTTGGCGCCCACCGTGGGGCAAGTGGTGCTCTCTTTACTAAAAATTTTTGTGAAATCGCTAATCGGCTTTCTATTTTCAAAACTTTTTGCCACATTGTCCATAATGGCCTCAAGATCAAACATGAGTTCCTCTACTGTGTCTGCTATGACTTCTGCTACTACCGGTTCGGTGCTTCCACCACCTCCTCCAAGGATGCCAGCCTCTTCACGACCTCAGGATGAACAAATGAGGCAGCAATAGGAAACAAACCAAATGCTTTTAAGGGAAATACAACTCCTGAAGTTTGGCTCGAGCAGATCTGCTGAGGATATTGTCGCTCCATTACATCCCAGAACTTTGAACTTCAGTTCAGCTGTGTTTACTGAGGATAATAGGGGGAATATTGTGCCCAGCCTTCCTCAGAATCATACTCCTGAAATACCCTCCTCGGTCAGGATGTCAACCATGAGGAGCTCAGGATATGCTTCAGGATATGGGCAAAATCCTCCAACGGGTAACGTGTCAAATAATAATAATACTCATGCTACTAACAATAGTGGATCTTTGCAGGATACAGGTGTAACATCAGCACTTACTAGGGAACTTCGGAAGTTGAAGGACATGATATATAGTGTACCTGGGGTGGTCCAGCCGATCCCGGAAGTGTCCCAAGACAGCCACAAGATATCTCGTTTTGCATATCCTATCTGTGATGCTGAGATTCCAAAGAGATTTCAAACCCCCAACATGAAGCTCTACGACGGAACTACGGATCCTGAGGAGCATATTGCTCAGTATAGGGAAAGAATGGAGATTAACCCTATCCCTCCGGAGCTCAAGGAAGCATGTTTGTGCAAGGGATTTGGTTCTACTCTAACAGGATCAGCCTTAAAATGGCTGTTAAACGTTCCTCCTCACTCAATTACTTCGTTTGCTTATTTGGTTAATTTATTTAACAGTCAATTTTCTTGTAGTCGGAGTTTTGAGAAACTAACCAGTGATCTTTACAGGATAACTCAAGGGCCTCAGGAATCCTTGAGGGATTATGTGAACAAATTCAGTCGAGAATCCTTGGACATCCCACATCTTGATGTTGCAATAGCTGTGCAAGCTTTTAAGATGGGATTACAAAAGGATTCTCAGTTTTATCAGGATCTTGTAATGAATCCCTGAAGGAATCTCGACGAAGCTCGTAACAGGGCTTTGAGATATATCCATCTGGAAGATGACAGGAAGATGCAAGAGAGAATGAACTCATCCAACACCTATGAGTCGACCAACAGGAAGTCTGAATCCTCATTCAAGCCATATCGGCCTAAGCCATATGGTAGAAATGAAAATAAAAGAGTGAATGCTGTTGAAGATGAGGATCCTGAAGAATATCCTGAGTTGTCTGAATATTTCTTTTCTGTTAACATTCCTGAATTGATGTATGCCATGCAGGGTCTGGGAGACAAGGCTAGGTGGCCTCGAAAGAGTCAACAGAAAGCGGACTGGAAAGATAAGTCAAAATGGTGTGCTTTCCACGAAGATTTCGGACATATGACTGAGGATTGCATTGCTCTAAGGAAAGAAATAAGCTATCTTCTAAGCAAGGGATATCTGAAAGATCTCTTAGGAAAAAAGAAGAATAAGGGTCAGGATACTGAGAAAGATCCTGAACGAGCAGCATCACCTCCCGCGGATGCCAAGATAATCAACTTCATTTCGGGAGGATCCGACATTTGTGGGACTTCGTATTCGGCGGCAAAGAGACATGCAAAGGAAGCTAAGGCCGAAAGGGGAGACAGACCTGTCAGGATGACTACCCTCACAACTGACAAAGTGATCACTTTTGAAGCTGATGACAGGGATACTGTCCAGGATCCTCACCATGATGCTCTGGTAATAACGTTATATGTGGCTAACCATTTTGTAAGCAGGATATTGGTTGATAATGGCAGCTCCATCAACATAATCCAACTAGAAACTCTGAAGAGAATGAATGTATCTCCAATGGATATCACTTCAAAGTCTACCGTGCTTGTTGGGTTCAGTGGAGAGGCTAGAAACACAGTGGGAGAGATAAAGTTACCAGTATACGTTGAAGGAGTCAACTCAATACAACGTTTCTGTGTGATGGATTCTCTATCCTGCTATAACATCATACTGGGAAGACTGTGGATTCACGATATGAAGGCTGTGCCATCAACATATCACCAATGCATCAAAATACCTACCCCTTGGGGAGTTGTCAAAGTTGATAGTGATCAGCAGGAGGCGAAAGAATGCTACTCATCCTCGATGAAATCCTCAACCAAACCTAGTGCAGCATAGCAATTAAAGACGCGGGCCCAGGATATCATGGAGGATCCGGAGCAGGATGTGAAGAAAATTATCCTGGACCATGATAATCCCGATATTTCGGTGCTCGTAGGGACCAATATCCCTCAGGATATTGAAGAACAATTAATTAACTTTTTGAAATGCAGGATGTCGACATTTGCATGGAAGCATGAGGATATGACAGGCATATCCAAAGACATTATCACTCACAAGCTTGGAATTGATAAATCATTCAAGCCTGTTCAGCAAAAAAGAAGGAAGTTTGCTCCTGAGCGGAATACGATTATCCAAGAGGAAGTTGAGAGATTATTGAAGTCCAGGATGATCAGAGAGGTTAAGTTCCCAAGGTGGCTAGCAAACGTGGTTGTGGTACAGAAGAAAAATGGGAAATGGAGAGTTTGTCTAGACTACACAGACTTGAACAAAGCTTGTCCTAAAGACCCATTTCCTCTTCCCCACATTGATGCAATGGTAGATGCCACTGCCGGGCATGAAATGCTGACCTTCATGGACGCATCCTCAGGATTTCAACAGATCCAAATGGAGCCTTCTGACCAGGAGGATACTGCCTTCATGATACCAACAGGTATTTATTGTTATACAGCCATGCCTTTTGGTTTGAAAAATGCAGGTGCAACATACCAAAGATTGGTAAACATGATGTTCAAAGACAAACTGGGGGACACCATGGAGGTGTACATCGACGACATGGTGGTAAAATCAAAGAAAGCTCGGGATCACCTCCAGGATATTAAAGGAGCATTTGATATCCTGGATCAGTATAACATGAAGCTGAATCCTGCCAAGTGCCATTTTGGAGTGGGGGCAGGAAAATTTCTAGGATATATGGTGACCAAAAGAGGAATAGAAGCGAGCCCGGAGCAGATTAAAGCCATCTTGGATATTAAATCGCCCTCAAATATGAAGGATGTTCAACGATTAATAGGGCGAGTGGCAGCATTAAACCGGTTTATCTCGAGATCCTCAGAGAAATGTAAAGATTTTTATGATATCCTGAAGAAGAAAAAAAATTCGAATGGGGTGAGAAGCATGAAGCAGCCCTACAGGATTTGAAGCGATATCTCTCAACCGCACCTCTATTGATGAAACCTGAAAATGGTGAACCACTATCCCTATACCTTGCCGTATCAGGGAATGCTGTAAGTGCCATTCTTATAAAAGACCATGAAGGTCAGCAATATCCTGTTTATTATGTTAGTAAAAGTTTGTTAGATGCTGAAACTAGGTACTCTCATTTAGAAAAATTGATACTAGTGTTAGTCATGGCATCAACGAAACTTAGACATTACCTTGAGACACATAGGATACACGTTAAAACAAGTGGTCAGTAAAGTTAAGTGCTTATGATTTAGTATATGAACCTAGAAATGCCATAAAGTCTCAGGCCTTAGCTAACTTTGTGGCTGATTTTAGTAGTGACATTCAGGATGAGGTAGACCTAGAAGTTCAACAGTTAGGAGAATCCTCAGGATCCTGGACATTATATACTGATGGCGCATCTAATGTAAAAGGAGTAGGATTATGAATACTACTAAAATCGCCACAGGGGGACATATTACCCCAGGCTATTAGGTGTGAATTTCCTGCTACTAATAATGAGGCAGAATATGAAGCTTTAATTGCAGGATTAGAATTGGCTAAGAGTATGAGTATCAAAAACTTGCAAGTATATGTTGACTCTTTGTTAATTACTAACCATTTTAATGGATCCTATGCAGTTAAGGGTGAGAAATTAATCGAATATCTTGATATTCTAAAAAACTTAGCAGGATATTTCGATGTTTTTATACTTAAACAGGTACCAAGGGAGGATAATGTTGAAGCGGATGCCTTAGCAAATTTGGGATCATCAATCAGGATACCTGAAGGGACCCAAATACCAATATTACATGTCTTATATCCTGCAACGAATCCTCAGGATAAAGAAGTAGCGGGTATTCGAGATCCTGGAGCAGAGCATCCTGAAGAGGATCCTAAATCCTGGACGGCTCCAATCATGAGATATCTCAAAGAAGGACACATCCCTGGAAATGAAAATCCTAAGGCATTTAGGATGAAGGTATCACGATTCACTATTATAAATAATATTTTATACAAGAAATCTCTTGCAGGACCGTATTTGAGGTGCTTGGAGGATCCTGAAGCCAAAGAAGTACTTCAGGATATACATGAAGGGGATTGTGGTAACCATACTGGGGGCAGGTCGTTATTCTCGAAAGTATTAAGGACAGGATATTATTGGCCAACAATGAGAAAAGATGCCGCAGAATATGCTCGAAGATGTGACGCATGTCAAAGACATAGTAACATACTGCATCAACCTGCTGAACCATTATATCCTATTGTTTCCCCTTGGCCATTTATGAAATGGGGTATGGATATAGTGGGAAAGCTACCAAAAGCTCCGGGAGGAAAAGTCTTTATGCTAGCAATGACGGACTATTTCTCTAAGTGGGTTGAAGCTGAAGCATTTGTTCAAGTAAGAGACCAAGAAGTAGTATCCTTCATAAAGAGGAATATCCTGACCAGATTCGGAGTACCAGCCAAGATAATTTGTGACAATGGTTCTCAGTTTATAAGCAAGAGAACTACTGACTTTTGCAAGAGTTGGGGAATCAAAATGATAACATCTACTCCAGTACATCCTCAAGCGAATGGACAAGCAGAATCCTCAAACAAGATAATTGTCAATAACTTAAAGAAAAGGCTTGGAGCCCAAAAAGGAGGATGGGCAGAAGAATTACCCTTTGTTTTATGGGCTGATAGGACAACGGTAAAGAATGCAACAGGCCAAACCCCATTTTCCTTGGTATTTGGAGCAGAAGCAATGATTCCAACGGAAATGACGATACCTACTGCAAGATCTACCCTAAGTGATCCTGAGCAGAATCCTGAAGCCTTGAGTCAGGATTTAGACACTATAGATGAGAAGAGAGATGCGGCAAGGCTAAGGATGGCAGCATATCAACAGAGAATATCCAGGGCATATAACAAGAATATTAGGACCAGAAGATTTAAAGTTGGAGATTGGGTGTTAAGAAAGGCTTTTCAGAATACTGCTAATCCTGCCGATGGCAAGCTAGCTCCAAAATGGGAAGGACCATACGAAGTTGAATCAGAAGCAGGGAAAGGAGCATACAAACTCAAGAATATGGAGGGGGATATGCTACCGAGATCTTGGAATGCTATACACCTTAAGCTCTATTTCAAATGAGTTTAGAATTTAATTTCTAACTCAGGATGGTATGAATTCTACCTTTTTTAAATATGTTTGGTTTAATTTGTTCTTTGTAACCCAATACTAACTTAAGCATCAGAGGGGTGTTAGCCAAGCTAACACCCACCTTAGTTTAAGGATGTTTTGCAGTATATGCTTCGGGATATAGCTCCGGGATGCTCACTCAGGATATTTCGGAAGATTAGAGGATTGGCCCCCTCTCTCACGTACAAGGGATCCTGATCCCTTCACAGGTTTAAAGGTATTCACCTTTCTTCCGAATTGGGTTTAAACACCCCGCCTGGAGCGCAAGTTATTCAGGGATAGTTCAAGGTGGCGGGACCAGTCCATGTAAAAGTGGCTGACAATTTCGTTACTGTTGGATATATCCTGAATCCTAAAGGTATATGAGGATTGATCACCCTCTCTCACGAAAGGGTATTTTCATACTCTCTAAGGTTTAAAGGTTTTCACCTTTCTAAGTCTTGGAGTTTATACACTCCCGCCTGTAGCGCATGAAAATTTGGGATTTTCCCCAGGATAAAAGAGATTTATCTCCAGTACATCCTTGGGTTTTACCCTTGGGATCTAAAAAATTGCCTATACGATGGAAATTGACATTCAGAAGATTTCTAAGTGTTTGAAGACATTGTACACAGGGGACATTCCTACCAAGGCAGTGGTGTAAAGCTCAAAGGCTAAAGCTTGGAACTAGTATGTTAAATATCTCACACAGGGGACATCTTCATTGGAAAAGTTGCAAAAAGATTGAGGTTTGATAATAGTGTTATATACTACTCCGGGTATGATATTTCCTTTGTAAACATCGTCTAAGTTTTTAGTAACACTATGTTTTATAAAAGGTCAAGTATCCTTATGTATTCTCAAAGTCCTTTTCAGGATATTTGATTAAGGTGTTTGAAACTAGTATTAGTTTGGAACTTTGATTATTTAAGTATTATCATAATCTGGTTTTGGAAAAATAGATTATTTTTCAAAAACTTTCTACAAAGTTGAAGGAATGTTTGGAAGTTCTATCTAATAAAAAGTTTTTACAATATATCGCTTAGTATACTGATCAGGATATTTTCATAAGATAATAATACAAAATTTTACAAAGCTAAGAGTTACACTATGTAATGCAAGGCAATAACAAACAAATAGAAAGACGAAATTATTCTTGAAGCAATCAATACTGGTTGATAACCGAAGGTTTCATCCTGAAACCCAGGACCCATCCACCTTCGGCTATCAAATTGTTTCGATACGGAAATAAAAATTGTTCATAAAAACATAAAATTGTTCGAATAATCTAAAGGAAATAAGCTCTAGGGGGTAGTGCCTTCTTCGTCCATAGTGGTTTCAGCAACATCCGCCTTGGGATCCGCCTCAACATCCTTCTCAGCATCGGTTGCTTTTTCAACTGCTTTGGAAGATTCTTCGACAGCTGATTTGAAAGAAACGCCGCCGAGGTTCTTTAGCTTGGTCTCCCAGGCATCTACATCCCAAGAAGGGCATTCGAAGCCTAATAATTTGGCTTCGTCGGCCATCTTCAACCTGGCTTGAAGGAGAGAAATGACGACGGAACTCTTGAGGCTTTCCCGGTAGCTGACCATATCTCGTTCGTATTGCGTGTGGGCAGCTTCAAGGTCGGTCTGGGCCTGAAGAACAGCTTTGTTGAGAGCAGTTTGGTGTTCTTGAGTCATGGCTTTAAATTTCTGCTCGTAATGACGAGATTTGGCGGCTGCAATCATGCCTTGATCAGAGATTGTGGTTTCAGCTTCCTTTAGCTTGGTTTCAAGCGTCTTGTTGAGCTTGCAGGATTCTTGATATAAGTTAACCAAAGGCTCAAGACCCTGCAAAGGTAAGACGACAGGTATTAATATTGATAAATCTTTGATAATAATGTAAATCGCAGAATATGATATGAGAATACTAACCTGGTTAAGAAAAGAAGTCATAAACCCGCTAGCTTCAATGAACCCGTGCTTCTCATAAGGAAATGTGTCAGAAATGACGGGGGAATCAGGTTCTTTCCTTTTGCGGGAACTTGAACTCCGGGGCTTGGTAGCCGGTGAAGGTTTGGGAATAATGATGGCTTTGGAACTACTGGGTTTGGATGTGGCTGTGGTCTTGGGGCTAGGTTCTTTCTTGACCTGGATCTGATCAGAATAACTGTCCAATTCGTCGAGGTCAAAGACTTCAGGGATCTTGGCCGGTGCTGCATAAAGGGAAAAGTTTTACTCTTTATTTTAATATTATACTATCTTGACTAATTATTTTGAAAGTAATCCTTACCAGACATTTCAGATGACGAGTATTGACTGGAACTGGGGACGTGTGTGGTGAAGGTCCTGTCTATTGCTGGTAACTGGTAAACAGTATTGATTCTTTCTTCTGACTCGGCGGTAGGAGGAGCGACTTCCTTGAAGTTCACTGCATAAAGATCAAAAATAAGGATATTAATAGAAGATTAGAATTAAATGGTCTATGGGAATATTTATAACCCTACCGGTGGTTAACCACTCCACCGGAAGGTTGGCACCCTCAGCAATGGAGTCTCGTTTGACAAAGAAAAATTTGCGTTGCCATCCGTCTTCGTTTTTGGTGGCTTTGAGAATCAGGGGTTTACTAGAGGTCGAGAAGAGCAAGAACCGGCTAGAGCCATGGGATCGGAGGCGATAAGCAATAGGCAAATCCTCGATGCGGAGGTCGGAACAATGGAGGTTTTTGATTTGGTTAAGTACAATTAGTACTCTCCAAATCATGGGCATAGTTTGAGCAAAAGAGATGCCGGTGGTTCGAAAGAATTGCATCATGAATTCAGGAAAAGGGTATCGAAGACCTAGCGAAAAAGGATATGCTGGAAAACAAACCCATTCAGTGGAAGAAACATCTGATCGGATTGACCGATCGAATGGTCTAAAGACCGTGTTATCAGGGAAAGCGCCGGAGGCTCGTAAAGCTGCAATATCTGCGTTGTCAAAAGCACAGATCTCTTTTTCGGGATTTTTAAGGAGGTTCTGCTGGGTGAAGGTCTCGGCATCCATTGCAAGTAAGGTAATGTAAATTGACGGAAAGTAAATCAGAAATGGAGAATTACCTGAAGGTTCTGTTGAAGATATCTGCTTTTCAAACAAGAAAAGAGAAGATATAGGGGCATTGTGGATCTCCATTGAGTAAAAAACGTGTTGGAAGTTACGATGTGATCTTGACCGTCGCTTCGTTTTAAATTCCTTGAGTTATGGGATAAGATTTTTTGAAATATATCCGTTGGATTGGTATACCAACTGATATATTTGGGGACAATTGTTATGGCTCATTTTCTAAGCATACATATCCTGACCAATATCCTGCCTTTATTTGTTTATTTGTGACCAGGATGCTGGAAGAGGATATTACTAACATCTTGGGCGATATCCTGAGGTTTATCGAATTAACCACGTGCAGGTTAAAGGCTGAGACTTGCTAACGGTCAAGTGGACTTCTTCTCCTCAAGACTCGGACGTGTTTGTTGAAGGAGAGACATTGAACCCGAAAGACCAGGTCTACAACGTTCGATTAAGGAATATTCGGTGGATCCCGGAAGTTTAGGATAGTTTGTTATATTATCTTTACTATAAATAGATGGGGGCGGATCAGTTTAAGGCACACAATTTACACTTACTCTCTCGAACACTTTCACTCTCTAGCTCATTGCAAACACCACACTTGTATTCAAATTTCATTGTAACACATAGTCGATCCGCACCACATCCTGCACTATATCCTGACGTTTGAAGTAATAAGAAGAACAAGGCAGCTGCGATTGTCAGCTCCCGAGTTTTTATGCCGGCGATCTAGATTGATCAAGGGCTTTCCTCGTACATCTCGTGTCGTTTACTTTACTTTTGCTCATAGTTTGATCATAGATACAGCTCAATATCCCGAGCCGTATCCTGAATACTGATTTTTATAAATAACTTAACAAGCATATTTTCAACAAACTTTTTAGCACACTACCTCACTTTACTAATTTGATCACTAAATTGCTTCGGTAATTTTTGACCAAAACAGTAATTTACCTAAGGCATATAAACTACCTATCATACAACTACTTAAACGTCGTGACCATAAGGTATAACCTCGGAAGGTTATTCCCTACCTACTATGGTCACCTAAAGTATTTGGTCGGATCCTAATGATCGACCAAATGGGTCGGGTTCGAAGGTATAAGCGATTTATTAGATCGCTTACCCTTACGACCCTAGACAACGTGGTAATCAGTAGGCATAGTCCCAAGGGACTATAACCATCGTGATTACAATCACGTTGCGAAGTTCAAACGAACTTTGCATTGACCATAAACTGGTCAACGCAGAAAGTCAAACAAAGTTTGACTTTCAGACTCGAAAAACAATAAAAGAACGAAAGAATACTTACGAAGGGTCCCCGAATGCTAATCTAGATCAAAATAACTCAGGTATGAAACAATGGTTCCAACTTAGAGTCTTTTATGTAACAACTGTGCTTATAATCACTATGAACAGTTCTATTTATCAATAAAACAATGTTATTTGATCCCAATGTTTGTTTGATTGTGTTTTACATTTTTCATGTTTTGACTTTTATCCAATTCCAAACTCTACATCACTTTCTGGAGAGTTATACGCAAACTGGTGCGTAAACGTACTCAGTTTAATGCGATAAATACTCCGGAACAGCAACATATACTCAACATACCTTAAATAACCTTTACATAACTTAGAAATAAGTTTTGAAGGCTTTGGTATGGCAAAAACAAGTTAATTCGCTTACAGGGTCTAAAATTGACAAACTGCGAAAGTATGCCAATCTGAACTGTAACAAACATTCCGGAACATGACCATAAGTTAAACACACCTTAAATATCCTTTACATAGCTTAGAAATAGGCTTTGAGGGGTTCGGTGTGCTAAAATAAACTTTTGGGACATTCAGGGACTAAAAGTGTCAAAAAGTGCACAAGTTTGCATTTTCGCGCATAACTTACGTTCTGAATACATCCGGACATCCAAAATTTTATGAAAGCATGACTACATTATATTTTAGTGTTCGCCTTAAGAAAAATCCATTCGTCGCGCAATTTGGATCGTTTTTCGCGCTTATGCGCATTCCGTCGTAATTAACCGAACATCGCGATCGTACGACCAAACGAACGTTGGTGACCGACCGGATAATATTTAGATCCCACAAATATTCTGTTATGATTAAAATCTTATTTTAATCAGGTCCGTGTTGAAAAATAAATTAAAACGCCTAAAAACGTTATTTTTCAAAGTTTAAGCGCGTACCGTGTGTTTCTGCGCAACACAGTGCTTCTACTGCAAAACGCAGACAACGCAGCCAGTCATGGCAACTGAAATTTATTTCAGTAATATCTTGGCGAGTTTATTTTTATAGAGTAATAAAAATAATTTAGAACGCCATAAACCGGGATTTAAACGCTAGATAAAATACCCGGTACCCAGTTAAATACCCGTCTTAGCCATATACTAGGAATATGCTTGGCATATGCTTGGAATATGCTAAGGTATATGCTTGGAATATGCTAAGGTATATGCTTGGAATATGCTAAGGTATATGCTAGGAATATGCTTGGAATATGCTAGGAATATTCTAGGAATATTCTAGGAATATTCTATATGGAAAAACTATAAATACCCACCATATGTTTCATTCATAATCACTAGAAATTTGAATTGAGAAACTCTAAGTTGAAACATTAGTTTCATACCTGAGATTTTCGAATCGAGTTTAGCATTCGGGGACCCTTCGTAAGTATTCTTTCGTTCTTTTCCTTATTTTTACTGCTTTTCGAGTCCGAAAGTCAAACTTTGTTTGACTTTCAGCGTTGACCAGTAATGGTCAATGCGAAGTTTGTTTGAACTTCGCAACGTGATTGTAATCACGATGGTCATAGTCCCTTGGGACTATGCCTACTGATTACCACGTTGTCTAGGGTCGTAGGGTAGGCGATCTAATAAATCGCCTATACCTTCGAACCCGACCCATTTGGTCAATCATTAGGATCCGACCAAACACATTAGGTGACCATAGTAGGTAGGGAATAACCTTCCGAGGTTATACCCTATGGTCACATCGTTTAAGTAGTTGTATGATAGGTAGTTTATATGCCTTAGGTAAATTACCAGAATACCCTTTTCATGTATAATTGGTAATTAAGCATATGTAACCTAAACCTTTGTCACATAACTGATTATGTAACACGTTTAGGCATATAACACTTGTCATAGGACTAGTTAGGCGGTCCGAACGCGTTTCACGCGCACGATGCGTTAAAGTAGCATAAGCTACCTAAACGGATCATAATGGGTCAATAAGACTTAGGTTAAGTTTCATTTAGCATGTAGGCTTTGTTAAACCATATCACGTGAGTTCCGACACTCATTTGGTTTACAAACCCTAATGCTACCCAGTCTTCCGAGATAGGTCCGGTTTATTAACATAGTTACCTATATTAGGTGCCGTTTGATTCCGAGATCTCTAGCATTACTTGGTGATTATCTTTATACATCTGAGCAATCCCAAGTGAGTACATAGACCCCTCTTTTACCATTTTCCAAACTGTTTTGGGGTGGAACACATGTGCCTACTTGTTACTTTCATGCTTTCCTGTTTTCACATCATATACCGGTTATGTTTGTTAGTACATTATAGTACATGATTTTACATGACATTTTATGCTAGGTGTGCCCATTGTGTGCATTACTTAGTACATTGTTTTACATGACATTTCATGCTATGTATGCCCATTGTGTGCCTACTTAGTACATTGTTTTACATGACATTTCACGCTATGTATGTTCATTTGTTTACATACTTAGTGCATTGTTTTCATCACATGCTTACATTTTGTTATGACATTTGGTTTGTTTACATGGGACAATACATTCATTAACATTAGCTACGCCGTTCGTTAGTAGGTAGTGGTACCATAGGAATTGACAACTCCCGTTCCGGACATCCCAGGGAAAGGGGACAGAAAGGAATGACCGAATTTGATGATATAAGACAGATAGACCTTTAATTTGTTTAAAGGGTTTATCACCACAGTCACAAGGCTTGGATGTATGCATTTTCACAATACCACATAAATGTTCATATTAAATATTTGCATGCATTTTTCCACAAAGACATAATATTGATTTAAACCATGTTTTACTTCAATATTTTGTTTTCGTGCATATGGTTTAGTTGAGACATTTCACTTGCCATACATGACATTTTGACATAGACATTTTACACAAAGACATTTGACATAGACATTTGACATGGATATTTGACATAGACATTTGACATGGATATTTGACATAGACATTTGACATGATTTACATTTGACATATAACATGTTTGACAATTGGTTTAAACATAGACTTCTTACATTGGTTGGTTTGGTTTGGTTAAGTGATTAAGTAACGATGCGTGTGTAATATGATACAAGCATGGTGGATACGCCGCTGGTACTTCCTATATATAAGTGTTTGTATGGTATTACATGTCGTAACGTTATTTGAATCATTTCAATATTGAGACATAGAACATTTTATACAAATAACCTACTTTTCATAAGACATTGATTTACAAACAACTTATCTTATACGAACACATTTTTACATGGTTATTTATTTAACCTGACATTTACTTATACATATCATCTGATCTCATTGTTTTCAAATGATTTACAAGACAAAGCAAATTACAAGGTTCATGACTAAACATTTTGCTTAAACATAAGTCATGAATCCTATTTTGACAAACCTATGTATCTCACAGGCATTTTTATGCTGACGTACCTATTTTCACATGTGTTTTCAGGTGCTTTTCCATAGGATGTTGATCATGATACTAGGGCGGACCTGTGCCTTAGAGACTTTAAAAGAATATAGACTATGTTTAATTATGTTCTGAACTCCTTAATTTCTGTTTAAGACAATGTAACACTCCTGTTTAATAAATAAAATACAACTTTGTATGCCATGGTTATGAAACAATTAATTCTGTTGCAACACGCCCTGATGTTTCCGCCGCGATTTGTTGTTTTACGCGGTCGGGGTGTGACAGAAGAGTTGGTATCAGAGCCAATGGTTATAGGGAATTAGGTTATTAGTAATACTTTGACCTAGACTATAACTTTTCTAGGACCCTAACACGAGTTATCTTGTGTTTAGATCTTAAAACATGTACATCACCTATCCTTAGGTGATTATCAAAACAAGAACCAAAATTTTTCCGAATCGATTTTTGAAAAACAATCATCTGTTTTTGAATAAATTTTTACAAGGTTTTGAACCCTCAATTGTAAGGTTTTGAACCCTCTGTTATATGGTTTTGAACCCTTTTCAGTATTGGTTTTTGGCCTTGTGCCTTCAAATTTTCAAAATCCCGTCAAACGTTTGTGTTTTAAATAATGTGAACATGTGCAAACTGGAAGGGTGAATGCCTGTATTCTGAGTTTTCTGTCTAGGCAAGCACTTCGTATACATCTCAACCAGACGCGAGACCAGTTGTGCTTACCTGGGAATTCTTGGAGTGAGTGTTCACTTATAGGCGAGCATGTCTTCATTATACATTATTTTTGATCCATTTACTTTGATTAGTCACTGTGTGTCGTTTGTTTGCTTTGTGATACGGACGAATGACCACCATCTTTGCTTTTGTTGATTTTGTTTCATCTCATTCTCTTCATCCAATCATCTCACTCGTTTCTTTTCATGTTTTCCTCCTTTAGAATGCCTCCTCGACGCGACAATCTGATAGCAACTGCCGAACTGGCAGAAATTATTGCGCAGCAGATGGCTGCCCAATTCCCAAATCTCTTTGCTCAATGGAACCAAGCCAACAAAAACAACAACAACAATGTTCCATGCAAGTACAAGGATTTTAACCAGGCTAAACCACTCAAGTTTAGTGGTTCTGAGGGAGCGACTGGGCTTCTTCAGTGGTTCGAGAGCATAGAGAATACTTTTCGCCATGTGCAGTGTCCGGATAATCGCAAGGTCGAGTTCTCCTCGAGCGTATTTCAGAAGAGGGCTTTGACATGGTAGAACGGGGTTATGAGAGACAGGGGTGCAGAAGTTGCTCTCGCACAGACATGGGCTGAACTTAGAGCCCTTATGATGAGGGAATTCTGTCCTCGTCATGAGCAACGAGCATTGGAGAAGGAGTTTGATGAACTGAAGCAAGATAGTGGTGAGCACAGGGCTTATACTGATCGGTTTGAAGAGCTGAGTTTGCTTTGCCCGACCATGGTTACCCCACTTGACAAGGCTATCGAAAGATACATCGACGGCCTACCTGACTCGGTACAAGACATTCTTACTGGTAGTGAACCTGCCACACTCCGTCAGGCGATCGAGTTATCTGCGACATTGACTGAGTCGCAGATCCGGAAGAACAAGTTACACCGGAAGGGTGACAAGGGCAAGGAACAATCGGCTGACAAGGTGGATAGCAAGAAAGGTCAAAACTTGAATGGAAAGAACTCTGGTTCTTCGAAGAGGGCAAAGAAGCGTAAGGCTTCCCAAAACTATGCTGTTACTGCCCAAGCTAACCAGGCAGCTCTCAACCAACCCGCACAGCTTCCAGCAAAGAAACCCTATACAGGGAATGCACCTTTGTGCAATAGATGCAACAGTCACCACCAGCCGCAACTTCCATGCCGTTTCTGTACTAACTGTGGGAAATCAGGCCATCTTGCCAATGTTTGTCGGTCTGCTCAGAATCCCGCGGTTCAGAACCCGGCTCAACAAGTTGCTCAGCCTCCTGCTCCGCAACAGGGTCAAGCTGCACGACCACAATACCCACCGGGTGCTTGTTATAATTGTGGGGATCTGACCCACTACAGAAACCGGTGCCCAAGGCTAGCCAATCAGAACCAGAACCAGAATCCAGCTCCGGCTCGAGGCCGAGTTTTTAACATGAATGCCCAAGAGGCACAGGCTGACGATAATGTGGTGAACGGTACGTTCTTTATTAATAATCAGCCTGCATCTGTTCTTTTCGATTCCGGTGCCGATAAGAGTTTCGTGTCTTTATCTTTTGAGCCAAAGCTTCGCGTGTCTAGAACAAAACTAAGTAAATCTTTGACAGTAGAAGTTGCTAGTGGTGAACCCATTATTCTTGATTCTGTTCTACGCAACTGCCAGTTGAACCTAAATGATCATCTTTTTTCCTATTGACCTCGCGCCTATGCAACTTGGAAGCTTCGACGTTATTGTGGGAATGGATTGGTTATCCAAGCATCACGCAGAGATAGTTTGTTCTAAGAAGATCGTTCGTGTGCCGCTTTCGACAGGCGAGATTCTGCAGGTTCAAGGTGAGAAGCCTACCGTTGGTCTCAAACTCATGTCTTGTTTTAAAGCTCGGAAGTATCTGCAGAAGAACTATGTGGCTTTCTTAGCACATGTTACAGAAGATAAAGGCAAGGGTAAGTCTATTTCAGATATTCCTGTCGTTCGGGATTATTCTGAAGTGTTCCCTGAAGATTTACCTGGTCTACCTCCAGCACGCCAAGTCGAGTTCCGCATTGATCTCGTACCTGGTGCAAATCCCATTGCTAGAGCTCCATATCGTCTTGCACCATCCGAGATGCAAGAGTTGTCTAAACAGCTTCAGGAGCTCTCTGACAAAGGTTTTATACGTCCTAGTTTTTCACCTTGGGGTGCTCCCGTTCTTTTTGTAAAGAAGAAGGATGGATCCTTTAGGATGTGTATCGATTATCGTGAGCTTAACAAACTTACCATCAAGAATCGATATCCCTTACCTCGCATAGACGACCTCTTTGATCAGTTACAAGGCGCTTCCTATTTCTCGAAGATTGATCTACGTTCCGGATATCATCAACTTCGCGTGCAAGAAGAAGACATTCCGAAGACAGCATTCCGTACTCGTTATGGGCATTATGAGTTCACAGTCATGCCATTCGGTGTGACTAATGCTCCTGCTGTTTTCATGGACTTAATGAATAGGGTCTGTAAACCTTATTTGGATCAGTTCGTCATTGTTTTTATTGACGACATCTTGATTTACTCTAAGACGCGAGCTGATCATGAGCAACATCTTCGTCTTACCCTAGAACTCCTGAAGAAAGAGCAACTTTTCGCCAAATTCTCCAAGTGCGAATTTTGGCTTAAATAAGTTCAATTTTTGGGGCATGTTATCAACGAACGAGGTATTCATGTAGATCCCTCCAAGATCAGTGCGATTAAGGATTGGGATACACCTACTACTCCTACTGAAGTTCGTTCTTTTCTTGGTCTAGCGGGTTATTATCGCCGCTTCATAGAAAACTTCTCAAAGATTGCAGTTCCTTTAACTGCTCTAACTCAGAAGAAAATGCCCTTTTATTGGGGAAACAAACAAGAGGAAGCTTTTCAACACCTGAAGCAGAAGCTTTGCGATGCGCCTGTTCTATCATTGCCTGAGGGTGATGATGATTTTGTCGTGTATTGTGATGCATCGAGATTAGGCCTTGGTTGTGTTCTGATGCAAAGGAACAAAGTCATAGCTTATGCATCGAGGCAGTTGAAGATACATGAGAAGAACTACACCACTCATGATCTTGAGTTGGGTGCAGTTGTCTTTGCTCTCAAAATCTGGAGACACTATTTGTACGGTACAAAATGTGTGGTTTTCACTGATCACAAAAGTCTTCAGCATATCTTCAACCAGAAAGAACTCAACATGAGACAACGACGTTGGGTTGAGCTTTTAAACGACTATGACTGCGAAATTCGCTACCATCCTGGTAAGGCGAATGTCGTAGCTGATGCATTGAGTCGTAAGGAACGTACTAAGCTTCATTGTGTACGTGTTCAATCTGTTATTCAAGCTCGATCCGATATCCAAGCACGCATTTCTCAGGCTCAACAATCTTGTGTTTCACAAGGATTGATGGATAAGGAATTTCCTTATCACATAACACCTGCACTGGAACTGAAGGACAATGGATCATATTACTTCATGGACCGTTTGTGGGTCCCAAGCCAGGATGATCTTCGTACCTTGCTTATGGATGAAGCCCATAAGTCTCGTTATTCTATTCATCCGGGCTCAGATAAGATGTACAAGGATCTTCGTATTCACTATTGGTGGCCTGGTATGAAGAAAGACATTGCCTTATACGTATCAAAATGCCTTACTTGTCTTAAGGTTAAGGCTGAACATCAGCGTCCTTCTGGTTTATTGGAGCAACCAGAGATCCCAGTTTGGAAATGGGAAAACATTACTATGGATCTTGTTACCAAACTCCCGCGCACAAAGAAAGGTCATGATGCCATATGGGTAGTCGTTGATCGTCTTACAAAGTCAGCACATTTCTTGCCAATCTGTGAGGATTTTCCTACTGACAGACTTGCTCAAATTTATGTAGATGAAATTGTAGCTCGACATGGTGTTCCTTTGAACATCATTTCTGACAGAGATGCTCGTTTCACTTCTCATTTTTGGAGAACCATGCAATCTGCCATGGGGACCCAACTTAATCTGAGCACAGCTTATCATCCGCAAACGGATGGTCAGTCTGAAAGAACAATCCAGACTCTGGAGGATATGCTAAGAGCTTGTGTGATCGATTTTGGTGGTAGCTGGGATTCACATCTTAAATTGATTGAATTCTCCTACAACAACAGTTATCACACTAGCATCAAAATGGCTCCTTTCGAGGCTATCTATGGTCGAAAATGTCGTTCACCAGTCTGCTGGAATGAGATTGGCGAGGCTCAACTTACTGGACCTGCCCTCATTTTAGAGACAACTGACAAGGTCAAGAAAGTTCGTGATAACCTTCAGGCAGCTAGAAGCCGTCAGAAGATTTACGCGGATCCAAAACGCAAAGCCTTGGAATTTCAAGTCGGTGATCGAGTATTACTTAAGGTCTCACCTTGGAAAGGTGTGATCAGATTTGGAAAGAAAGGAAAACTTGCACCTAGATACGTTGGACCATTCAAGATCGTCGAAAGAATCGGAAAGGTAGCCTACAGACTTGAGTTACCTCCTGAACTTGGAAATGTTCATCCAACTTTTCACGTGTCCAATCTCAAGAAGTGTACAACTGATGAGAACTTCTCCATACCGCTTGACGAAATTCGTGTTGGCAAAACACTGAAATTTGTTGAGAAACCAGTGGAAATCATGGAACGTGAAGTCAAGTGGCTTAAACGCAAGCGCATTCCTTTGGTCAAAGTTCGCTGGGAAGCTAAACGTGGACCTGAGTTTACTTGGGAACGCGAAGATCAAATGAAGGCGAAATATCCACATCTTTTTCCACGAGTTTCCTCTAAATAAATTTCGGGACGAAATTTCCACAAGTAGGGGAGACTGTAACAACTGTGCTTATAATCACTATGAACAGTTCTATTTATCAATAAAACAATGTTATTTGATCCCAATGTTTGTTTGATTGTGTTTTACATTTTTCATGTTTTGACTTTTATCCAATTCCAAACTCTACATCACTTTCTGGAGAGTTATACGCAAACTGGTGCGTAAACGTACTCAGTTTAATGCGAGAAATACTCCGGAACAGCAACATATACTCAACATACCTTAAATAACCTTTACATAACTTAGAAATAAGTTTTGAAGGCTTTGGTATGGCAAAAACAAGTTAATTCGCTTACAGGGTCTAAAATTGACAAACTGCGAAAGTATGCCAATCTGAACTGTAACAAACATTCCGGAACATGACCATAAGTTAAACACACCTTAAATATCCTTTACATAGCTTAGAAATAGGCTTTGAGGGGTTCGGTGTGCTAAAATAAACTTTTGGGACATTCAGGGACTAAAAGTGTCAAAAAGTGCACAAGTTTGCATTTTCGCGCATAACTTACGTTCTGAATACATCCGGACATCCAAAATTTTATGAAAGCATGACTACATTATATTTTAGTGTTCGCCTTAAGAAAAATCCATTCGTCGCGCAATTTGGATCGTTTTTCGCGCTTATGCGCATTCCGTCGTAATTAACCGAACATCGCGATCGTACGACCAAACGAACGTTGGTGACCGACCGGATAATATTTAGATCCCACAAATATTCTGTTATGATTAAAATCTTATTTTAATCAGGTCCGTGTTGAAAAATAAATTAAAACGACTAAAAACGTTATTTTTCAAAGTTTAAGCGCGTACCGTGTGTTTCTGCGCAACACAGTGCTTCTACTGCAAAACGCAGACAACGCAGCCAGTCATGGCAACTGAAATTTATTTCAGTAATATCTTGGCGAGTTTATTTTTATAGAGTAATAAAAATAATTTAGAACGCCAAAAACCGGGATTTAAACGCTAGATAAAATACCCGGTACCCAGTTAAATACCCGTCTTAGCCATATACTAGGAATATGCTTGGCATATGCTTGGAATATGCTAAGGTATATGCTTGGAATATGCTAAGGTATATGCTTGGAATATGCTAAGGTATATGCTAGGAATATGCTTGGAATATGCTAGGAATATTCTAGGAATATTCTAGGAATATTCTATATGGAAAAACTATAAATACCCACCATATGTTTCATTCATAATCACTAGAAATTTGAATTGAGAAACTCTAAGTTGAAACATTAGTTTCATACCTGAGATTTTCGAATCGAGTTTAGCATTCGGGGACCCTTCGTAAGTATTCTTTCGTTCTTTTCCTTATTTTTACTGCTTTTCGAGTCCGAAAGTCAAACTTTGTTTGACTTTCAGCGTTGACCAGTAATGGTCAATGCGAAGTTCGTTTGAACTTCGCAACGTGATTGTAATCACGATGGTCATAGTCCCTTGGGACTATGCCTACTGATTACCACGTTGTCTAGGGTCGTAGGGTAGGCGATCTAATAAATCGCCTATACCTTCGAACCCGACCCATTTGGTCGATCATTAGGATCCGACCAAACACATTAGGTGACCATAGTAGGTAGGGAATAACCTTCCGAGGTTATACCCTATGGTCACATCGTTTAAGTAGTTGTATGATAGGTAGTTTATATGCCTTAGGTAAATTACCAGAATACCCTTTTCATGTATAATTGGTAATTAAGCATATGTAACCTAAACCTTTGTCACATAACTGATTATGTAACACGTTTAGGCATATAACACTTGTCATAGGACTAGTTAGGCGGTCCGAACGCGTTTCACGCGCACGATGCGTTAAAGTAGCATAAGCTACCTAAACGGATCATAATGGGTCAATAAGACTTAGGTTAAGTTTCATTTAGCATGTAGGCTTTGTTAAACCATATCACGTGAGTTCCGACACTCATTTGGTTTACAAACCCTAATGCTACCCAGTCTTCCGAGATAGGTCCGGTTTATTAACATAGTTACCTATATTAGGTGCCGTTTGATTCCGAGATCTCTAGCATTACTTGGTGATTATCTTTATACATCTGAGCAATCCCAAGTGAGTACATAGACCCCTCTTTTACCATTTTCCAAACTGTTTTGGGGTGGAACACATGTGCCTACTTGTTACTTTCATGCTTTCCTGTTTTCACATCATATACCGGTTATGTTTGTTAGTACATTATAGTACATGATTTTACATGACATTTTATGCTAGGTGTGCCCATTGTGTGCATTACTTAGTACATTGTTTTACATGACATTTCATGCTATGTATGCCCATTGTGTGCCTACTTAGTACATTGTTTTACATGACATTTCACGCTATGTATGTTCATTTGTTTACATACTTAGTGCATTGTTTTCATCACATGCTTACATTTTGTTATGACATTTGGTTTGTTTACATGGGACAATACATTCATTAACATTAGCTACGCCGTTCGTTAGTAGGTAGTGGTACCATAGGAATTGACAACTCCCGTTCCGGACATCCCAGGGAAAGGGGACAGAAAGGAATGACCGAATTCGATGATATAAGACAGATAGACCTTTAATTTGTTTAAAGGGTTTATCACCACAGTCACAAGGCTTGGATGTATGCATTTTCACAATACCACATAAATGTTCATATTAAATATTTGCATGCATTTTTCCACAAAGACATAATATTGATTTAAACCATGTTTTACTTCAATATTTTGTTTTCGTGCATATGGTTTAGTTGAGACATTTCACTTGCCATACATGACATTTTGACATAGACATTTTACACAAAGACATTTGACATAGACATTTGACATGGATATTTGACATAGACATTTGACATGGATATTTGACATAGACATTTGACATGATTTACATTTGACATATAACATGTTTGACAATTGGTTTAAACATAGACTTCTTACATTGGTTGGTTTGGTTTGGTTTGGTTAAGTGATTAAGTAACGATGCGTGTGTAATATGATACAAGCATGGTGGATACGCCGCTGGTACTTCCTATATATAAGTGTTTGTATGGTATTACATGTCGTAACGTTATTTGAATCATTTCAATATTGAGACATAGAACATTTTATACAAATAACCTACTTTTCACAAGACATTGATTTACAAACAACTTATCTTATACGAACACATTTTTACATGGTTATTTATTTAACCTGACATTTACTTATACATATCATCTGATCTCATTGTTTTCAAATGATTTACAAGACAAAGCAAATTACAAGGTTCATGACTAAACATTTTGCTTAAACATAAGTCATGAATCCTATTTTGACAAACCTATGTATCTCACAGGCATTTTTATGCTGACGTACCTATTTTCACATGTGTTTTCAGGTGCTTTTCCATAGGATGTTGATCATGATACTAGGGCGGACCTGTGCCTTAGAGACTTTAAAAGAATATAGACTATGTTTAATTATGTTCTGAACTCCTTAATTTCTGTTTAAGACAATGTAACACTCCTGTTTAATAAATAAAATACAACTTTGTATGCCATGGTTATGAAACAATTAATTCTGTTGCAACACGCCCCGATGTTTCCGCCGCGATTTGTTGTTTTACGCGGTCGGGGTGTGACATTTTAGATCAGATTCTTGTGAGTTTGAAGCAAATGGGGTGGGGTATTTATAGTATTTCCCGAACCATTAAGATCGTTTCTTGGAAAATGTGATCGAATCTCGTGCGTACACTTGTTGGAAAGTTGTGGTAACTAAAAATGGTCCCTCATGAGCTGAAAGGGCAAGTGTGAGTTTGTGGTTGTGGGTTAAACAGCTGTAATCTGCTGATTAAGCGATCTTATCTGATATGGGACACTGACGCGGGCTGCGTAAAGATACACACTGATCTTACGCGGGCCGCCTGGCCTGCACAGATCAGAAATATGTTTCTGAATTGACAGTTTTGGTCCCTGTTACGTATTTAAGCCATTTCCGATACTTCTAAGGCCCGTAAAGCCAAATTTAAGGCCCTAAAATGATGCCTAAACATTGTGGACATGAAACATGCTCAAAAATATGTCTGACGTTGGTTCTTTTGGTCGTACGAACGCGATGATCGCTTAATTACGACGGAATGCGCATAAGCGCGAAAAACGATCCAAATGACGCGATGAATGGATTTATCTTATGCCAAACACTAAAATAAAATATTTTAGTGCTTACATAAATTTTTGGATGTCCGGATGTATTCAGAACGTAAGTTATGCGCGAAAATGCAAACTTGTGCACTTTTTGACACTTTTAGTCCCTGAATGACCCAAAAGTTTATTTTAGCACACCGAACCCCTCAAAGCCTATTTCTAAGCTATGTAAAGGATATTTAAGGTGTGTTTAACTTATGGTCATGTTCCGGAATGTTCGTTACTGTTCAAATTGGCATACTTTCGCAGTTTGTCAAGTTTAGTCCCTGTAAGAGAATTAACTTGTTTTTGCCATACCAAAGCCTTCAAAACTTATTTCTAAGTTATGTAAAGGTTATTTAAGGTATGTTAAGTATATGTTGATGTTCCGGAGTATTTGTCGCATTAAACTGATTACGTTTACGCACCAGTTTGCGTATAACTCTCCAGAAAGTGATGTAGAGTTTGAAATTGAATAAAAGTCACAACATGAAAAATGTAAAACACAACCAAACAAACATTGGGATCAAATAACATTGTTTTATTGATAACTGAACTGTTCACAATGGTTACAAGCACAGATGTTACAGTCTCCCCTACTTGTGGGAATTTCGTCCCGAAATTTATTTAGAGGAAACTCGTGGGAAAAGATGCGGATATTTCGCCTTCATTTGATCTTCGCGTTCCCAAGTAAACTAGGGTCCACGTTTAGCTTCCCAGTGAACTTTGACCAAAGGAATGCGCTTGCATTTAAGCCACTTGACTTCACGTTCCATGATTTCCACTGGCTTCTCAACAAATTTCAGTGTTTTATCAACACGAATTTCGTCAAGCGGTATGTGGAGGTTCTCATCAGCTAAACACCTCTTGAGATTGGATACGTGAAAGGTTGGATGAACATTTCCAAGTTCAGGAGGTAACTCAAGTCTGTAGGCTACCTTACCAATTCTTTCGACGATCTTGAATGGTCCAACGTATCGAGGTGCAAGTTTTCCTTTCTTTCCAAATCTGATCACACCTTTCCAAGGTGAGACCTTAAGTAATACTCGATCACCGACTTGAAATTCCAAGGGTTTGCGTTTTGGATCCGCGTAACTCTTCTGACGGCTTCTAGCTGTCTGAAGGTTATCACAAACTTTCTTGACCTTATCAGTTGTCTCTAAAATGAGGGCAGGTCCAGTAAGTTGAGCCTCACCGATCTCATTCCAGCAGACTGGTGAACGACATTTTCGACCATAGAGAGCCTCGAAAGGAGCCATTTTGATGCTGGTGTGATAACTGTTGTTGTAGGAGAATTCAATTAACGGAAGATGTGAATCCCAACTACCACCAAAGTCGATTACACAAGCTCTAAGCATATCCTCCAGAGTCTGGATTATTCTTTCAGATTAACCATCCGTTTGCGGATGATAAGCTGTGCTCAGATTAAGTTGGGTCCCCATAGCAGATTGCATGGTTCTCCAAAAGTGAGAAGTGAAACGAGCATCTCTGTCAGAAATGATGTTCAAAGGAACACCATGACGAGCTACAATTTCATCCACATAGATTTTAGCAAGTTTGTCAGCAGGAAAATCCTCACGGATTGGTAAGAAATGCGCTGACTTAGTAAGACGATCAACGACTACCCAGATGGCATCAAGACCTTTCTTTGTGCGTGGAAGTTTGGTAACAAGATCCATAGTAATGTTTTCCCATTTCCAAACTGGGATCTCTGGTTGCACCAATAAACCTGATGGACGTTGATGTTCAGCCTTAACCTTAAGACAAGTAAGGCATTTTGATACGTATAAGGCAATGTCTTTCTTCATACCAGGCCACCAATACTGAATACGAAGATCCTTATACATCTTATCTGAGCTCGGATGAATAGAATAACGAGACTTATGGGCTTCATCCATAGGCAAGGTACGAAGATCATCCTGGCTTGGGACCCACAAACGGTCCATGAAGTAATACGATCCATTGTCCTTCAGTTCCAGATCAGGTGTTATGTGATAGGGAAATTCCTTATCCATCAAACCTTGTGAAACACAAGATTGTTGAGCCTGAGAAATGCGGGCTTGGATATCAGATCGAGCTTGAATAACAGATTGAACATGTACACAATGAAGTTTAGTACATTCCTTACGACTCAATGCATCGACTACAACATTCGCCTTACCAGGATGGTAGCGAATTTCGCAGTCATAGTCGTTTAGAAGCTCAACCCAACGTCGTTGCCTCATGTTGAGTTCTTTCTGATTGAAGATATGTTGAAGACTTCTGTGGTCAGTGAAAACCACACATTTTGTACCGTACAAATAGTGTCTCCAGATCTTGAGAGCGAAAACAACTGCACCTAACTCAAGATCATGAGTGGTGTAGTTCTTCTCATGTATCTTCAACTGCCTCGATGCATATGCTATGACTTTGTTCCTTTGCATCAGAACGCAACCAAGACCCAATTTCGATGCATCGCAGTAAACGACGAAATCATCATTGCCCTCGGCAAAGTTAGAACAGGCGCGTCGCAAAGTTTTTGTTTCAAGTGTTGAAAAGCTTCCTCTTGCTTGAATCCCCAATCAAAGGGCTTGTTCTTCTGAGTTAGAGCAGTTAGAGGAACTGCAATCTTTGAGAAGTTTTCTATGAAGCGGCGGTAATAACCCGCTAGACCAAGAAAAGAACGAACTTCAGTAGGAGTAGTAGGCGTATCCCAATCCTTAATCGCACTGATCTTGGAGGGATCTACATGAATACCTTGTTCGTTGATAATATGTCCTAAGAATTGAACTTCTTTAAGCTAGAATTCACACTTGGAGAATTTGGCGAAAAGTTGCTCTTTCTTTAGGAATTCCAAAGTAAGACAAAGATGTTGCTCGTGATCATCTCGCGTCTTAGAGTAAATCAAGATGTCATCAATAAAAACAATGACGAACTGATCCAAATAAGGCTTGCAGACCCTATTCATTAAGTCCATGAAAATAGCAGGAGCATTAGTCAAACCGAATGGCATGACTGTGAACTTATAATGCCCATAACGAGTACGGAATGCTGTCTTGGGAATATCTTCTTCATGCACCCGAAGTTGATGATACCCAGAACGTAGATCAATCTTTGAAAAATAGGAAGCGCCCTGTAACTGATCAAAGAGATCGTCTATGCGCGGTAGGGGATATCGATTCTTGATGGTAAGCTTGTTAAGCTCACGATAATCGATACACATCCTAAAGGATCCATCCTTCTTCTTGACAAAAAGAACGGGAGCACCCCAAGGTGAAAAGCTAGGACGGATAAAACCTTTGTCAGAGAGCTCCTGAAGCTGCTTAGACAACTCTTGCATCTCAGACGGTGCAAGATAATATGGAGCTCTGGCAATGGGATTTGCTCCAGGTACGAGATCAATGCGAAACTCGACTTGGCGTGCTGGGCGTAGACCAGGTAACTCTTCAGGGAAAACTTCAGAATAATCCCGAACGACAGGAATATCTGAAATAGACTTACCCTTGCCTTTATCTGCTGTAACATGTGCTAAGAAAGCCTCATAGTTCTTCTGCAGATATTTCCGAGCTTTAAAACAAGACATGAGCTTGAGACCACCAGACGGTTTCTCACCTTGAACCGGTAGAATCTCGCCTGTCGAAAGTGGCACACGAACAATCTTCTCGAAACAAACTACCTCTGCGTAATGCTTGGATAACCAATCCATACCCACAATGACGTCGAAGCTTCCAAGTTGCATAGGCGTGAGGTTGATAGGAAAAAGATGGTCGTTAAGGTTCAACTGGCAGTTGCGTAGAACAGAATCAAGAACAATCGGTTCACCATTAGCAACTTCTACTGTCAAAGGTTTACCTAGTTTCGTTCTAGACACGCGAAGCATTGGCTCAAAAGACAATGACACAAAACTCTTGTCGGCACCAGAATCGAAAAGAACAGATACAGGCTGATTATTAATAAAGAACGTACCGTTCACCACATTATCGTCTGCTTGTGCCTCTTGAGCATTCATGTTGAAGACTCGCCCTCGAGCCTGAGCCTGATTCTGGTTTGGATTTTGATTCTGGTTAGCCAGCCTTGGGCACCGATTTCTGTAATGGGTCAGATCCCCACAGTTATAACAAGCACCTGGTGGGTAGGGTGGTCGTGCAGCTTGACCCTGTTGCGGAGCAGGAGGCTGAGCAACTTGTTGAGCCGGGTTCTGAACTGCGCGATTCCGAGCAAACCGAAAAACATCGGCAAGATGACCTGACTTCCCATAGTTAGTACAGAAACGGCACTGATGTTGCGGCTGATGGTGGCTGTTGCATCTATTGCACAAAGGTGCATTCCCTGAATAGGGTTTCTTCGCTGGAGGCTGTGCGGGTTGGTTGGGAGCTGCCTGGTTAGCTTGGGCAGTGACAGCATAGTTTTGGGAAGCCTTACGCTTCCTTGCCCTTTTCGATGAACCAGAATCCTTTCCATTCTTGTTTTGACCTTTCTTGCTATCTTCTTTGTCAGCCGACTGTTTCTTGCCCTTGTCACCCTTCCTGTGTAACTTATTCTTCCGAATCTGCGACTCAGTCAATGTCGCTGCTAACTCAATAGCCTGACGGAGTGTGGCAGGGTTACTACCAGTAATGATGTCTTGTACTGAGTCAGGTAGGTCGTCGATGTATCTTTCGATAGCCTTGTCGAGTGGGGTAACCATAGTCGGGCAAAGCAGACTCAACTCCTCAAATCTATCAGCATATGCCCTGTGCTCACCACTATCTTGCTTCAAATCATCAAATTCCTTCTCCAAAGCTCGCTGCTCATGACGAGGACAGAATTCCCTCATCATAAGGGCTCTAAGTTCAGCCCAGGTTTGTGCTAGAGCAACTTCTGCACCACGGTCTCTCATAACCCCGTTCCACCATGTGAGAGCCCTCTTCTAAAACACACTTGAAGAAAACTCGACCTTGCGATTGTCAGGACACTGCATGTGGCAGAAAGTATTCTCAATGCTCTCGAACCATTGAAGAAGCCCAGTCGCTCCCTCAGAACCACTAAACTTGAGTGGTTTAGCCTGGTTAAAATCCTTGTATTTGCATGGAACATTGTTGTTGTTGCTGGCTTGGTTCCATTGAGCAAAGAGATTTGGAAATTGAGCAGCCATCTGCTGCGCAATGATTTCTGCAAGTTCGGCAGTCGCTATCTGGTTTTCGCGTCGAGGAGGCATTCTTAAAAGAGGAAAACATGAAAGGAAACGAGTGAGATGATTGGATGAAGAGAATGGGATGAAACAAAATTAACAAAAGAAAAGATGGTGGTCATTTGTCCGCATTACCAAGCAAACAAACGACACACAGTGACTAATCAAAGTAAATGGATCAAAATAATGTATTGCGAAGACATGCTCGCCTATAAGTGAACACTCATCCCAAGAATTCCCAGGTAAGCACAACTGGTCTCGCGTCTGATGAGATATATACGAAGTGCTTGCCTAGACAGAAAACCCAGAATACAGGCATTCACCCTTCCAGTTTGCACGTGTTCACATTATTTAAAACCCAAAACCTTGACGAGATTTTGAAAACTCAAAGGGGTTCAAAACCATATAACAGAGAGTTCAAAACCTTACAATGGAGGGTTCAAAACCTTGTAATAAATCATCCAAAAACAGATGATTGTTTTTCAAAAATCGTTTCGGAAAAATTAGGTTCTTGTTTTGATAATCACCTAAGGATAGGTGATATGCATGTTTTAAGATCTAAACACAAGATAACTTGTGTTAGGGTCCTAGAAAGGTTATAGTCTAGGTCGAAGAATTACTAATAACCTAATTCCCTATAACCATTGGCTCTGATACCAACTCTTCTGTCACACCTCGACCACGTATAACATACAAAACGTGGCGGAAACGTCGGGGAGTGTTGTAACAGAATTAATTGTTTCATAACCATGGCATTCAAAGTTGTATTTTATTTATCAACATAAGAGTTACATTGTCTTAAACAGGAAATAAAGAGTTCATAACATAATTAAACTAGTCTATCTTCAGTTTTTAGTCTCTAAGGCACAGGTCCGCCCTAGTGTCACGATCATCATCCTACGCAAAAGCTCCTGAAAACACATGTGAAAATAGGTACGTCAGCATAAAAATGCCTGTGAGATACACAGGTTTTGTGAAAATAGGATTCATGACTTAAGTTTAAGAAAAGTTGTTTAGTAACAGTCAGTCATGAACCTTGTAAGTTGTTTTGTTTTGTAAGTCATTCAAAAAGCGATGATATGTATAAATAAGAGAATAATGTAAGGTTAAATGAATAACCAAGTAAAATGAGTTTGTATAAGATAAGTTGTTTTGTAAATCAATGTCTTGTGAAAATAAGTTGTTTATGTAAAACGTAAATGTGTCAAATATTGAAATGATTCAAGTAACGCTACGACATGTAATGTCATACAAACACTTATATATAGGAAGTACCAGCGGCGTATCCACCATGCTTGTATCATATTACACACGCCTCGTTACTCAGATCACTTACTCAAACCAACCACCAATGTAAATTGTTTATGTATAAATGAATTGTCATGTGTTAATGTGTAAACCATATTGAAATGTCTATGTCCAATGTAAACCACTAAATGTGCAATATCAATGTCAAAATGTTTATGTTTAATGTGGATCATGTAACGTGTAACCGAAAAATGTCATGTATGGTAAGTGAAATATATCAACTAAACCATATGTAAAATGCACAAAAACAAGGTATTGAAGTAAAACATGGTTTAAATCAAAGTTATGTTTTGTGGAACAATTGCATGTTATACTCATATAAACATTTATGCGGTATTGTGAAAATGCATACACCCAAGCCTTGAGACTGTGGCGATAAACCCTTAAACAAATTAAAGGTTTATCTAAGTTATGTATATCGAATTCGGTCATTCCTTCCAATCCAAACAAACCCAGGATTTCAGGAACGGGAGTTGTCAATTCCTATGGTACCACTACCTACTAACGAACGGCGTAGCTAATGTTAATGAATGTATTGTTCCATTGTAAACAACCCAAATGTCATACCAAAATGTAAACATGTGATGAAAACAACTGTACTAAGTATGCACACAATGGGTGTACCTAGCAGGAAATGTAATGTGAAACAATGTACTAAATATGCACACAATGGGCATACATAGCATGAAATGTAATGTAAAACAATGTACTAAATATGCACACAATGGGCATACATAGCATGAACACAATGAAATCATGTACTATAAATGTACTAATGAACATAGCAAGTATATGATGTGAAAGCATGAAAGCACGAAAGTAACAAGTAGGCACATGTGTTTCACCCCAAAACAGTTTGGAAAACAGTAAAAGAGGGGTCTATGTACTCACTTGAGATTGCTCAGTAGTCCTTGAGTGACAACCAAACAATGCTAGAGATCTCGGAATCAAACGGCACCTAATATAGGTAACTATGTTAATAAACCGGACCTAAGTCGGAGGATTTAGATAGAATGAGGGTTCGTAAACCAAACGAGTATAGAGACTCGTGTAATATGGTTTAACAAAGCCTACATACTAAATGAAACCTAACATAAGTGCTTACGACCCATTACGACCCGTTTAGGTAGCTTATGCTACGTTAACGCGTCGTTCGCGTGAAACGCGTTCGGACCGCCTAACTAGTCCTATGACAAGTATTATATGCCTAAACATGTTACATAATCAGTTATGTGACAAAAGTTTAGGTTACATATGCTTAATTAACAATTATACATGAAAAGGGTATTCTGGTAATTTACCTAAGGCATATAAACTACCTATCATACAACTACTTAAACGTCGTGACCATAAGGTATAACCTCGGAAGGTTATTCCCTACCTACTATGGTCACCTAAAGTATTTGGTCAGATCCTAATGATCGACCAAATGGGTCGGGCTCGAAGGTATAAGCGATTTATTAGATCGCTTACCCTTACGACCCTAGACAACGTGGTAATCAGTAGGCATAGTCCCAAGGGACTATAACCATCGTGATTACAATCACGTTGCGAAGTTCAAACGAACTTCGCATTGACCATAAACTGGTCAACGCAGAAAGCCAAACAAAGTTTGACTTTCGGACTCGAAAAACAATAAAAGAACGAAAGAATACTTACGAAGGGTCCCCGAATGCTAATCTAGATCAAAATAACTCAGGTATGAAACAATGGTTCCAACTTAGAGTCTTTTAGATCAGATTCTTGTGAGTTTGAAGCAAATGGGGGTGGGGTATTTATAGTATTTCCCGAACCGTTAAGATCGTTTCTTGGAAAATGTGATCGAATCTCGTGCGTACACTTGTTGGAAAGTTGTGGTAACTAAAAATGGTCCCTCATGAGCTGAAAGGGCAAGTGTGAGTTTGTGGTTGTGGGTTAAACAGCTGTAATCTGCTGATTAAGCGATCTTATCTGATCTGGGACACTGACGCGGGCCGCGTAAAGATACACACTGATCTTACACGGGCCGCCTGGCCTGCACAGATCAGAAATATGTTTCTGAATTGACAGTTTTGGTCCCTGTTACGTATTTAAGCCATTTCCGATACTTCTAAGGCCCGTAAAGCCAACTTTAAGGCCCTAAAATGATGCCTAAACATTGTGGACATGAAACATGCTCAAAAATATGTCTGACGTTGGTTCTTTTGGTCGTACGAACGCGATGATCGCTTAATTACGACGGAATGCGCATAAGCGCGAAAAACGATCCAAATGACGCGACGAATGGATTTATCGTATGCCAAACACTAAAATAAAATATTTTAGTGCTTACATAAATTTTTGGATGTCCGGATGTATTCAGAACGTAAGTTATGCGCGAAAATGCAAACTTGTGCACTTTTTGACACTTTTAGTCCCTGAATGACCCAAAAGTTTATTTTAGCACACCGAACCCCTCAAAGCCTATTTCTAAGCTATGTAAAGGATATTTAAGGTGTGTTTAACTTATGGTCATGTTCCAGAATGTTCGTTACTGTTCAAATTGGCATACTTTCGCAGTTTGTCAAGTTTAGTCCCTGTAAGAGAATTAACTTGTTTTTGCCATACCAAAGCCTTCAAAACTTATTTCTAAGTTATGTAAAGGTTATTTAAGGTATGTTAAGTATATTTTGATGTTCCGGAGTATTTTTCGCATTAAACTGATTACGTTTACGCACCAGTTTGCGTATAACTCTCAAGAAAGTGATGTAGAGTTTGAAATTGAATAAAAGTCACAACATGAAAAATGTAAAACACAACCAAACAAACATTGGGATCAAATAACATTATTTTATTGATAACTGAACTGTTCACAATGATTACAAGCACAGATGTTACTGTGAAAACCCGCACTAAACTAGGTATCCGTACGACTTAATTAATGATTAATTACTGCTTAATTACTGTGCTTGTTTGAACTAGCTGATGAACTGCTACTTGATATCTGATACATGCACTTACTTGCATCATACTTTACTTATCGTCACTACATTATTTACGTGCTGAACCCTAGTGACAACCATGATGCACAAAAAGCACAGTAGCACAATACACGGGTAACCTATTGAACATGCTGATAAAGCCAGCATCAGGCAAACACTGCCTCTAAGGCCTGTACGAGCCAGAAACGTTTTGCTACACTAGTAGTGAGTGTAGGGATATAAGGGTTGTGGAACTGCGTCTCTAGGAATAAGTTACTATGACTGGATGTGCCTAAAACGTACTCTAAGTACAAAACTCAGCACTTTACAAAATAATTCAGCTTTTAGCTAACTAATAAAGTGCCAAAACATGAGAAAAATAACGCTAGACACTTTCCAAAGTGTCAGGAATGAGTTGTGTCACTAAAAGTAACAATAACGACACTTTAAAGCTTTAGTAAAGCTTTAACGGATTACTATCCAACCAGACAACCGGACTATACCCGAAACATGAAAATATTGTTATTTTCATTATTACTCTTTGTCTGAGCCAGTTAGGGTCCCCGTATACCCTAACACCCGTCATAACGCATAACATACTAATAACCAAGTTAACACTTAACCTAACTTAGTTTAACTTAACTAATACTTAGTGATTAGTCACAACCTAACCAAATAACCCCCCCCCCCTTACGATTTCGGTCCTCATGGGAGACACCCCCCTTTGTACTTGATTAATATTTTAATCCCTTTGCTTAAGATCTAGAGGACACATTAACCATGGGTTAATAATCTTGAGTATTATCTATAAGTATCTAGCTAAATCCATCCATCACTTACACTTCACAAATCAACACTCACACCTCTCCCTCTTGCTCTCTAACTCTCGGCCGAACACCCCCCCTCCCCTATCCATCATTTTCGGTTTTGATCTTCAAGTTCCATCATCATTCAAGCATCAAGGGTCTCGTATTAGGAAGCTTGGAGCAAGCGGAACGCGAAGGACCTCTTTCTTTGGCTTTTATCCACCTCATTTGCGCATAGATCCTTCCCTAGCCTTGAGCTAGAGGTATAATACTTAAAACTCGTATTTGAACTATTCTATTGTGGTTAAAAGGATTTGTATCGGTTAAATCTCGTTAAAATGCAAAATGATTCACAAAAGTCTACTAAAAACACTTAAAATGGTGGTTAATAGCTTATATGTTGTGTAAATGTTGTAGTAACTGAAACTTGTGATTATTGAGACCCGATCTATGATTGTGGTAGCTCGGATCACCATTTAACCCGATGTAGTCATGTTCTTGGATCATGACATAAGGTTATATTAGAAGATACAAGGGTTAAAAGGTGAAACTCTACCACACATGAAACATGAACTTGTGTAAAAGTATTTCTACTTGCAAAATAGTGTTTAAAACTAGCAGATCTACGTATCTGCAAGTGGTATTTTCAAATGACCAAGCGTTAAAGAAACCATGTTTTCTAAAAGACGGATCTTACAACAACAAGTATGATATTTAGAACACACAAGTGTGTGAACACTTGTGTAACACAAATTTCGACAAAATAACTATCTTTGTAAAAATGGACAAGAAGTTGTAAAGACGGAACTACTCTAAAAAACAAGACTTTGACGAAACCGGCTTTATTTATATAAAGATCCACTAAAGGTAATGATATTTACCACATATTCTCGGAAAAACTACAAGTTCATGTAATATACGCAATTTGTATATTTTGACTTAGATACAATATTGGAATATTGTTTGATGACGTTGAGAAGATTGTTGATTTGATTTGTAAAAGAAAATGATACGCTTGAAAGCGTGGCCACCTCCAGTTACAGAGGAAACTCTGGTGAAATTTTTCTAAAAACCTAACACTTAGAACTAAGTACACTACAATTGTTAGAATTATTTTTGACATGTCTACGAAACATAAATTTTGCCATGACTTTATTTACTAAATATTCAGAGGTGGGATTTTCACAAAACTTAACGTGATAAATATATATTTTCACACACTGTTTATGATTATTTTGTGAAAATACATAAATATTATTTTTAGAGTAAAAATAATATTTACGAACGTTAACGAATCCAAAATAATACGAACGCTTTCACCATAAATATATAAGTTACATCGGTAATTATATTACCACTCGATTGTTAAAACGTAACTTACGAACTTACGGAAATATAATTGGAACGCACATGTATTGAATCCCCCATCCTTGGTAAGGAGATTAACTACCAAGTATATACAGAACGTAAACACGAAATAGTTGTCTAACTATTTCCCAAAAATTTAAACTATAAAGCTAAGGCACGGCCGTCCGTCTAATAAAATTAGCACTTGTAGGTCGTCGCACAGCTGCCTGATTTGGAGTACTTGGTAGAGACGCACCGACAGTGAGTTCATGTCCCCCTTTTCTCTAACTGTTTTCAGTTTTCTTAACTACGGGGGTGAAATACATGTTACTATGACTACGAGTACTTTATACACGGTATGGTTAGCGTAAGGAGGTTTATTACTCAGATCATGTGAGTGGGTAGGAGCAATATGAGGCCATTAGTCCTCATGTCGGGACCGAGGGACAGGAGCGGTAGATCTATCTGGGTGTAGCGAGCCCAGCCCCAGGCCAAACTAGAAACGGACCTTGGGGTGACTTTGTCCACATACTAATGCCGTAGCGAAATCTGCTAGGTTTGAGTCTCCCTATTTGCACTTCACATATATCAGTGGCCTTGCAAACCATTGGTGATCACAAGTCCCCTTATTTGCTACATACCACGACTATTTTTTTTATATACTCACAAAGGTTTACTTACTCACTTACACATGAACTCGCTCAACATTATTGTTGATTTTTCAACTTACATGTATTTCAGGAAATTAACGAGATCTGGCACGGTATGGCATGTTTTTCCGCTGCACTAGTTTCCGAGGTCATCCGGGGTTTAGGGGATGTGTCTCTTTCCTGGACAAGACACAATCCTTAAACCATGCCTATGTTATGTTTTAAGTTTGTAATGTCTGTTAAACAAGATAATGGTTGTTAGGGTATGTTCCCGTTAAACAATGGTACTGTATTTGGTTTTCAAAACTTAATGGATGATCTTGCATATTTTTAATTCATATAGCTTGGTTATGATTAAGCTATGGTATTAAGAAGTCACACCAAAAATTAACCACGCTTCCGCAAAGCCAGGGTGTGACAGCTTGGTATCAAAGCTCTGATCATAGCGAACTAGGATTCTTTCTCGAGTCTAGACTATGATCACTAGGGCTCTCACGAAAACATTTTACTGCATACCACTTAAGTCCAGATCCAAAACTTTTTACAAACAAATGTTGAGCACATTTTATTATTTATAGGCTCAGCCTGGAGGGCTGAGGCTCGGTCTGGAGGATCGAGGCTCGGTCTAGGTGACCGAGGTAGTTGAACACGTTGATTTATTATAGGCTCAGCCTGGAGGGCTGAGGCTCGGTCTAGAGGATCGAGGCTTGGTCTAGGTCACCAAGGTAGTTGGCTAGGAAGAGTAGGCTCAGTCATGAAGGCTGAGGCTCGGTCAAGGGGACCGAGGCTCGATCTAAGAGGTCGAGGTGGAGGATAGAGCAGTCTTCGAGACTGGGAGGAATTTGGCTAGTGGACTAGGAGAATTATGTGATACCTTACTTGGTGACTTATGTGATTATCTGATTGTGTGACTGATTATTTGAGCATATTTGTGTTACAGACTCATGGACTCCGCCGGTACTGGCGATTCGGACACCACTGGACCCATACCTATCGTATCTGATGACCCCACATCCTCCGAGCATGAGGTGTACACATCTGACTATACCAGTACTGACGAGGATGATTTCCAGCCTTTCGCACTACCCGATGGTGCTGATGAGCCTGCAGATGACCCTCCCGCTGAGTACCTACCTCTAGTGGAGATTCCGGCCCCTATACCCTTAGCCGTTTATCCAGCATATGATCTCCTTCTTGACGTCGAGGCTGATGGCGATATTGACCTGTTTGAGGATGAGCCTTTTGAGGATGAGATCCAGGGCGAGGCCCTTCTTCCTGCAGACGATCTTCTGATGATCGTTGACGTTCCCGCTGAGGATTCGCCTGCACATTCTCCTGTCCCAGACTCCTTCGAGTCTGTGGCATCCGCACCTTCTCACACATTGAGCGCACAGCACTTTGCGCATGATTCTGATCCTGACCAGGCATCCTCTGTTGCACCTATACCCAGCTTTGAGTTTGACCATGATGATATAGAGGATTCTGATCCTATCTTTCCCCCGGGATACGACCCAGATCGTGATATCGAGTTTATACCTATGGATCAGCCCATGGAGGATCCAGCTGACCCAGTAGATCCTATCGACCCAGAGTTTGACTTCGAGATGGCTTTTGATGATCCCGAGCCTGTCATCGCTCCCGAGCAGGCAGCCGCTCTAGACCCCATACTTGAGCATGATCCCGTACATGCTGACATCCCAATTGAGCCTGTTATAGCAGACCCACCTGTTGATGATCTCCCCGTGGATGTTCCATTGTTAGAGGGCGATCATGTTGTTGTTGATCCTGTTATTCCTTTACCTGTTGTTGATACACCTGTTGACCATCCTGTTGAGCACATTGCACCTGTTCATCCTTTTGTTGCCCCACCTGATCCCATCCCACTAGAGCCCGAGCATGCACTGTTCGCGGCACGCATGGATCCACCAGATGAGCATGCACAGCACGGTTGGATACCTGCTGATGAGGATGTTCCACCTTTTCCCCCTCAGATCCCTGATACACGACATGTTGATTTTTCTTTTCAGGTTCCACAGTTTGTACCTCCAGCGAGGCCTGGAGAGGGTTCTTCCGCCCACCCTATTGGGCATATACCGATGTCTATCCCCTTCATGCCCCAGATGTCATCTGTTCCACCCTTTGTTGCTCCATTTCATGTGGCACCTTTTGACCCCACCAGTGAGCCGTTCCTTTGGGCACCAGACTCTGGTATGCCACCTACTGACCCCTACCATTCTTTTCACAGGGGGTATACTATCGAGGACGTTTTGATGTCTTTTGTCGCTCAGCACGAGTCACACACGCAGCGCATCCAGGAGCTTGAGAGAGCTCAGCTGCCACCGTGTCCGTGCCATGGTCAGACACACTCTCCTCTGTAGCCATTTCGACCTTTACCACCAGATTATGCTGCCCGTCTCTTTACACTAGAGCAGTAGGTTGCTTCTATCATTCGTACTCAGCAGGCTATGGAGGCGGACTGGCTCCAGTTACGTCGTTTGTTTTACACCCACTTTCCTCCTCCTCCACCACCATCTGTATAGAGCTCATCAGTGCTGTTTGGGTAGACGAGGGTGAGAAGGCGGCGATTGCTTTTGACTGCACAGCATTTTTGGGAGACTACTTTATGATTCTGACTTTTATTGACATGTATTTGATGTTGTATTGACACTGATGTAGTTTTTGGACAGGGGTGATGTAGCCCCTAGTTGATTGATGATTGTATGACACAGGGATGTACTGATACACTTACTATGTGGTCTCGATATATGGCAATCGCAGTATTCTCACCATATTTGATTCGCTTGATTGCTTATTTGTATTTTTGTGACATGGGATGATGTGTGATTGGTATTTGTGATGTGTTGATGACATGAGATGTTATGTGCTATTACTATTACTATATACGTACGTTTTACTATGGCCTGACCAACTTAAACCATCTTTTAGAAGATGCCGCCAAGACATGAGACACGCATGCCTACTAATGAGGCAGAACTACAACAAGTCATTGCTGCTGCCATAGCACAGTATGCAGCATCTCAGCCCGGAACGAGCGAAAGTATTAACCAAGGCAATAACAATCCACCTCACGGATGCACTTTCAAGCAGTTTCTAGACTGCAAACCGGTCAACTTTGATGGCACTGGAGGTGCTGTCACCTTTGTTCGTTGGGCTGAGAAAACCGAATCTGTTCTTCGCATGAGCAAGTGCGCGCTGGATCAGCAAGTCACCTATATCTCAGGGCTGTTTCTAGATGGAGCCCTATCCTGGTGGAATCTACAAGTACAGACACTAGGCGAAGCTGCTGCCTACGCGCTGACCTGGACCGAACTAAAAGAACTTATGCGCAAAAAGTACTGTTCCCGCGCAGAAATCCAGAGGTTGGAGACCGAGTTTTGGCATTTGAAAATGGATGGTCCAAAGATAGCAGAATACGTTCAAAGGTTCCATGACTTATCGCATGTGGTACCCTACATGGTCACTCCTGAGTTCAAGAGAATTGAACGCTTCATTTGGGGATTAGCTCCTCAAATCATAAGCATGGTAACCTCATCCAAGCCTGCAACTATTACTGAGGCGATTGATTTGAGCGTAGCTCTCACTGAGGAGGCGATCCGCCTAAACAAGTTTGATGATGTTGAGCATAAGAAGAAAGAGACTCACGTTGAGTCATCAGGAGGTAGCAAACGGAAGTTCTCAAACTTCAAGCAGGGCACCAGTGTGGCGGTTAAGAAAGGAGGATCAGCTGGTAATGGAAAGAAAGGAAAAGGATACCAGGGCACCCAGCCCAAGTGTAATACCTGCCAACGCCACCATACTGGGCATTGTAATGTGAAAATATGTGAAGCATGTGGAAAGCTGGGCCACTCGAAAGATTCTTGTTGGGCTAGTGCTGGCCGGGGAGGCCAGGGAGGATTTGGGAATAGAAATAATAACCGTGGTGGTATTGGAAATCGCCCACAGGGGAACAATGGAGGAGACGGAAATCGAGGCAACAATGCTAACCAAGCGGGCGCTGTGAATCGTAATCAGAGGAATGATCAAGCTGGTGGAAACGGGCAAAGATTTGGATGCTATAACTGCGGTGATATCGGGCATTTTAAGAAGAACTGCCCAGAGTTAAACCAAGCCCGGGGAAGAGTGTTCCAAATCGAAGCTAGGGAAGCGCGCCAGGACCCCAATGTTGTTACTGGTACGTTCCCTGTAAATCAACGCTATGCATCCGTTTTATTTGATACTGGTGCCGATTATAGCTTCGTGTCGTTAGAATTTAAGAAAATGCTAGGTTTAGCCGCTAATAAGTTAGATATTCCCTACTCAATCGAATTGGCCAATGGGAAGTTAGTAGAAGCCAATGAAGTTATCAGAGGTTGTGTGATTGAATTAGGAGAGCGTGAGTTTGCTTTAGATCTACTACCGGTCCAGTTGGGAAGCTTCGACGTGGTAGTAGGAATGGATTGGTTATCAGGAAACAAGGCTGAGATAGTATGCCACGAAAAAGTTGTTCATATCCCAACCGAAGATGGCGAAACAATTGTGGTTCACGGAGAGAAGCGTGACACGCCGCTAAGATTTATCAGCTGCCTGAAAGCGCGAAAGTGTTTGCAAAAGGGATGTGTTGCCTTCCTGGCACACATTGTGGATAAAAAGGCTGCTGAGCCAAGAATCAAAGACATCCCTGTCGTAAGGGAGTATCCAGAAGTCTTCCCGGAGGACTTACCTGGACTGCCACCTCAGAGGCAAGTAGAGTTTCACATCGATCTAGTCCCAGGTGCCGCGCCTGTGGCTAAGGCACCGTATAGACTTGCTCCGTCTGAGATGCAAGCTTCTCGCCTTGGGGAGCTCCGGTCCTGTTTGTCAAGAAGAAGGACGGTAGTTTTCGTATGTGCATCGACTACCGGGAGCTGAACAAACTGACGATCAAGAATAGGTATCCTCTGCCAAGAATTGATGATCTGTTCGACCAACTTCAAGGTTCAAGCTTTTATTCAAAGATCGATCTTCGATCTGGATACCATCAGCTAAGAATACAAGAGGAAAGTATCCCAAAGACAGCCTTCAGAACTCGTTATGGACACTACGAGTTCCTTGTTATGCCATTCGGTTTGACAAACGCACCTGCAGTCTTTATGGACTTGATGAATAGAGTTTGCAAGCCGTACTTGGATAAGTTCGTGATTGTATTCATCGACGACATCTTGATTTATTCAAAGACGAAGGCTGAACACGAGCAGCATCTTAGAGCTATTTTGGAGCTGCTGAAGAAAGAACAGCTGTATGCCAAATTCTCCAAGTGCGAATTTTGGCTACGTGAAGTCCAGTTTCTTGGACATGTGGTTAATGGAAATGGAATCCATGTTGATCCCACAAAGATCGAGGCGATCAAGGATTGGGAAACGCCAAAGACGCCAACCGAGATTCGACAATTCTTGGGTTTGGCTGGCTACTATCGAAGGTTCATTGAGGATTTCTCAAAAATCGCTCAACCATTGACGCTCCTCACCCAGAAAGATAAGAAGTTTGATTGGGGAATCAAACAGGAAGAAGCCTTCCAGATACTGAAGAGTAAGCTTTGTAACGCGCCTATCTTAGCTCTACCAGAAGGTACAGATGATTTTGTGGTATAATGCGATGCATCGCGTCAAGGATTGGGTTGCGTGTTGATGCAACGCCAAAAGGTTATTGCTTACGCATCGCGTCAATTGAAAGTTCACGAAAAGAACTATACCACACACGATTTGGAGCTCGGCGTAGTGGTTTTTGCTTTAAAGATCTGGAGACACTACCTTTATGGTACGAAGTGTACAATCTTCACAGATCACAAGAGCCTACAGCACATATTCAACCAGAAGGAGTTGAACATGAGGCAAAGACGATGGGTTGAATTGCTGAACGACTACGACTGCGAGATAAAGTATCATCCAGGGAAGGCGAATGTGGTCGCCGATGCCCTAAGTCGTAAAGAGAGAATCAAGCCCATAAGGGTTAGAGCTCTAGAAATGATTATACGAACTGATCTTTCCTTGCGCATTCGGGCCGCGCAGAAGGAAGCTCTCAAGGAAAGGAATCTTGAAGAAGAATATCTCCGTGGGATGGAGAAGCTTTTGGTACCAAACGAGGAAGGAACATTATGTTTTGAGAAAAGGATTTGGGTTCCTCTGTTTGGTGGTTTAAGGGAAGTTATTTTTTATGAAGCTCACAAATCACGGTACTCTATACACCAGGAGCGGATAAGATGTACCAAGACCTCAAAGATTTTTATTGGTGGCCTAGGATGAAAGGCGATGTTGCTGTTTACGTGAGCAAATGTTTAACGTGCGCTAAGGTTAAAGCGGAATACCAGAAGCCTTCAGGACTTCTGCAACAACCTGAGATTCCCAAGTGGAAATGGGAACAAATCTCCATGGATTTTGTTACAAAATTGCCAAGAACGCCAAGAGGCCATGACACTATCTGGGTGATAGTGGCCGAAATATACATGAGAGAGATCGTCGCGCGCCATGGAGTACCTCTCTCGATCATCTCTGATAGAGACGGAAGGTTTGTGTTAAGGATATGGCAATCCTTCCAAGAAGCCTTTGGCTCACAATTGAATCTGAGCACTGCATTTCATCCGCAAACTGACGGCCAGAGCGAGCGAACGATACAGACTTTGGAAGACATGCTGAGAGCGTGTGTTATGGATTTGGGCGGTAGCTGGGATAAACATTTACCTTTGGTCGAATTTTCGTACAACAACAGCTACCACACCAGTATTGGTGTCGCGCCATTTGAAGCCCTTTACGGACGTAAGTGCCGATCACCCTTATGTTGGGCTGACGCAGGTGATAGGCAGCTTGCTGGTCCCGAAATCGTCCAAGAGACGACAGACAAGATCGCGCAGATTCTTAAACGCATCGAAGCAGCTCGCCACAGACAGAAGGCCTATGCGGATCCAAACCGGAAACATGTGGAATTCCAAGTTGGAGAAATGGTGTTATTGAAAGTTTCACCCTGGAAGGGGGTGGCACGCTTTGGGAAGCGTGGGAAGTTAAATCCGCGCTACATTGGTCCTTTCAGAATTCTGGAAAGAATAGGACTAGTAGCATACAAGTTGGACCTACCTGCTGAACTGAATGGTGTTCACGATACATTTCATGTATCCAATCTAAAGAAAAGTCCAACTCAAGTCACCATTACCATTCCCACCGACGAGATTCACGTTGACGACACGCTCCACTTCGTTGAAGAACCTGTTGAGGTCACGGATTGGAAGGTAAACAAGACCCGCCGGAGCAGTGTCAAACTCGTCAAAGTTCGTTGGAATGCCAGACATGGTCCTGAGTTCACCTGGGAACGTGAAGACCGGATGAAAGAGAAATACCCCCACCTTTTTCCTAAGAACCCTGCATCTACAAGCAGAACTTAAATTTCGGGACGAAATTTATTTAACGGGGGGAGAATGTGACAACCCGCACTAAACCAGGTATCCGTACGACTTAATTAATGATTAATTACTGCTTAATTACTGTGCTTGTTTGAACTAGCTGATGAACTGCTACTTGATATCTGATACATGCACTTACTTGCATCATACTTTACTTATCGTCACTACATTATTTACGTGCTGAACCCTAGTGACAACCATGATGCACAAAAAGCACAGTAGCACAATACACGGGTAACCTATTGAACATACTGATAAAGCCAGCATCAGGCAAACACTGCCTCTAAGGCCTGTACGAGCCAGAAACGTTTTGCTACACTAGTAGTGAGTGTAGGGATATAAGGGTTGTGGAACTGCGTCTCTAGGAATAAGTTATTATGACTTGATGTGCCTAAAACGTACTCTAAGTACAAAACTCAGCACTTTACAAAATAATTCAGCTTTTAGCTAACTAATAAAGTGCCAAAACATGAGAAAAATAACGCTAGACACTTTCCAAAGTGTCAGGAATGAGTTGTGTCACTAAAAGTAACAATAACGACACTTTAAAGCTTTAGTAACGCTTTAACGGATTACTATCCAACCAGACAACCGGACTATACCCGAAACATGAAAATATTGTTATTTTCATTATTACTCTTTGTCTGAGCCAGTTAGGGTCCCCGTATACCCTAACACCCGTCATAACGCATAACATACTAATAACCAAGTTAACACTTAACCTAACTTAGTTTAACTTAACTAATACTTAGTGATTAGTCACAACCTAACCAAATAACCCCCCCCCCCTTACGATTTCGGTCCTCATGGGGGACACCCCCCTTTGTACTTGATTAATATTTTAATCCCTTTGCTTAAGATCTAGAGGACACATTAACCATGGGTTAATAATCTTGAGTATTATCTATAAGTATCTAGCTAAATCCATCCATCACTTACACTTCACAAATCAACACTCACACCTCTCCCTCTTGCTCTCTAACTCTCGGCCGAACACCCCCCCTCCCCTATCCATCATTTTCGATTTTGATCTTCAAGTTCCATCATCATTCAAGGATCAAGGGTCTCGTATTAGGAAGCTTGGAGCAAGCGGAACGCGAAGGACCTCTTTCTTTGGCTTTTATCCACCTCATTTGCGCATAGATCCTTCCCTAGCCTTGAGCTAGAGGTATAATACATAAAACTCGTATTTGAACTATTCTATTGTGGTTAAAAGGATTTGTATCGGTTAAATCTCGTTAAAATGCAAAATGATGCACAAAAGTCTACTAAAAACACTTAAAATGGTGGTTAATAGCTTATATGTTGTGTAAATGTTGTAGTAACTGAAACTTGTGATTATTGAGACCCGATCTATGATTGTGGTAGCTCGGATCACCATTTTACCCGATGTAGTCATGTTCTTGGATCATGACATAAGGTTATATTAGAAGATACAAGGGTTAAAAGGTGAAACTCTACCACACATGAAACATGAACTTGTGTAAAAGTATTTCTACTTGCAAAATAGTGTTTAAAACTAGCAGATCTACGTATCTGCAAGTGGTATTTTCAAATGACCAAGCGTTAAAGAAACCATGTTTTCTAAAAGACGGATCTTACAACAACAAGTATGATATTTAGAACACACAAGTGTGTGAACACTTGTGTAGCACAAATTTCGACATCATAACTATCTTTGTAAAAATGGACAAGAAGTTGTAAAGACGGAACTACTCTAAAAAACAAGACTTTGACGAAACCGGCTTTATTTATATAAAGATCCACTAAAGGTAATGAGATTTACCTCATATTCTCGGAAAAACTACAAGTTCATGTAATATACGCAATTTGTGTATTTTGACTAGATACAATATTGGAATATTGTTTGATGACGTTGAGAAGATTGTTGATTTGATTTGTAAAAGAAAATGATACGCTTGAAAGCGTGGCCACCTCCAGTTACAGAGGAAACTCTGGCGAAATTTTTCTAAAAACCTAACACTTAGAACTAAGTACACTACAAGTGTTAGAATTATTTTTGACATGTCTACGAAACATAAATTTTGCCATGACTTTATTTACTAAATATTCGGAGGTGGGATTTTCACAAAACTTAACGTGATAAATATATATTTTCACACACTGTTTATGATTATTTTGTGAAAATACATAAATATTATTTTTAGAGTAAAAATAATATTTACGAACGTTAACGAATCCAAAATAATACGAATGCTTTCACCATAAATATATAAGTTACATCGGTAATTATATTACCACTCGATTGTTAAAACGTAACTTACGAACTTACGGAAATATAATTGGAACGCACATGTATTGAATCCCCCATCCTTGGGAAGGAGATTAACTACCAAGTATATACAGAACGTAAACACGAAATAGTTGTCTAACTATTTCCCAAAAATTTAAACTATAAAGCTAAGGCACGGCCGTCCGTCTAATAAAATTAGCACTTGTACGTCGTCGCACAACTGCCTGATTTGGAGTACTTGGTAGAGACGCACCGACAGTGAGTTCATGTCCCCCTTTTCTCTAACTGTTTTCAGTTTTCTTAACTACGGGGGTGAAATACATGTTACTATGATTATGAGTACTTTATACACGGTATGGTTAGCGTAAGGAGGTTTATTACTCAGATCATGTGAGTGGGTAGGAGCAATATGAGGCCATTAGTCCTCATGTCGGGACCGAGGGACAGGAGCGGTAGATCTATCTGGGTGTAGCGAGCCCAGCCCCAGGCCAAACTAGAAACGGACCTTGGGGTGACTTTGTCCACATACTAATGCCGTGGCGAAATCTGCTAGGTTTGAGTCTCCCTATTTGCACTTCACATATATCAGTGGCCTTGCAAACCATTGGTGATCACAAGTCCCCTTATTTGCTACATACCACGACTATTTTTTTTTATATACTCACAAAGGTTTACTTACTCACTTACACATGAACTCGCTCAACATTATTGTTGATTTTTCAACTTACATGTATTTCAGGAAATTAACGAGATCTGGCACGGTATGGCATGTTTTTCCGCTGCACTAGTTTCCGAGGTCATCCGGGGTTTAGGGGATATGTCTCTTTCCTGGACAAGACACAATCCTTAAACCATGCCTATGTTATGTTTTAAGTTTGTAATGTCTGTTGAACAAGATAATGGTTGTTAGGGTATGTTCCCGTTAAACAATGGTACTGTATTAGGTTTTCAAAACTTAATGGATGATCTTGCATATTTTTAATTCATATAGCTTGGTTATGATTAAGCTATGGTATTAAGAAGTCACACCAAAAATTAACCACGCTTCCGCAAAGCCAGGGTGTGACAGTTACACTCTGCGGCACGGTGTGAGGTTTGTCAAACCTAAATAGCGCTATCTAACTAATGACCCGCTCGCCATTGGCCCGGCGATTAAGTCGATATAAAAAGGAGGGACTTCATGATAGAGTTTTGGTCTAGTGAAAACCGTCCAAGATGGACGAGGAATTATATTCCTGAACCCGTACTGTCCTACCCAATAATGGACGAGGAATCCATATTCCTTAACCCATTCCCAACCCCTGGGAATCCCATGCTTTGTAGAAAGTGTGAACTCACCTTAGGTTAGCTCGGCAGATATACGAAAGGTCAATCGAGCTGCTAGAGGTCAACCACGTCCTAACATGGTTACCATACAAGTCAGGTCTAGGTTCAAATAGTGCACGTATGTTTACACAGAGATAGCAAGTTACGAACATATACAGATCATGGAAAACACATATCATCACGTTTAACAGTCATAACATATTCGAACTCGTGCGATCAAAAGATTGGGCTCGCACAAGTCTAGCTGCCTTGTGCAACTCACCCATAGAAGCCCAATAGTACCCGGCCCAATAACCAGAAAGCCCAAATACATCCATATACATATACACGGCCCAACATATAAACAGATAGTCCATCTTGTGCGATCCATACATCTTGTGCGATCCATACATCTTGTGCGACCAGCTTTGTTACCCAACCCAACAATCTACGGCCCAACAGGTATACATACGGCCCAAAATATTAAACAGACAAACAATCTTGTGCGACTCAAATTACTTGTGCGACTGAGTTATCCTTGTGCGATCCGGTTAACTTGTGCGACTGGGTTTTGGGCCATTCGGTCCAATAACATGTTAAGTTCAATCAGTGTGTAAGGCCCAAGATCTTGTGTGTTTGGTCTTGTGCGATCGGAGCCTCTTGTGCGATTAAGAGACTTGTGTGATTAGTTATGATTTCCTAATTTCATGCAATCACTTACCAATTCCTAATCAATTCATTTGACCCAAATTAACAGTTTCCATACATGTAGATAATCAATCAACAACTAACGGTTTCAAACTTAACAATACTCGATCAAACCAAGTAATCCTCACTAAATCATATGAACCCTAATCAAAGTTAAAACATGAACAATAATCATAACTCATGAACATATGCTAACATAATTTATGTTCTTGATCACTAGCATGCATTCCAATCATGACAACTCAACAATCATTCGGACACAATATATATAACAGCCGATTACTTGTATCCAATCGGTTCTTAAATTCATACTATGACTTCCGATTCACATGAACATCAACACATAAACATTATTGTTCATCATACATACAACCCTAGCCTTTTAATCAAGTAATGAAATCATATCATCATTTACAAAACACAAGTCATGAATCACTAACCGATTAAGATGAGATGAGAGTGTTCCGAATCAAGAGCTTCGATGGGGATGGGGTGTTGTTTGGCGTCGGCTTCAAGAGGAGAGAAAGAGAGTAGGGTTTTGTAAACTTTTAGTGATTAGGTAAAGTGTGGAATATGTGCTAACACCCTATGTGATAATCAAACTAATGGGAATGGGCCGAACCCAAACTTGGGCTGCCCTATAGATTCGAGTACAAGTTGTGTAGCCCGAATGGGCTTGTGCGATTGGATTAGACTTGTGCGGTTGAGTTGTGTTGTGTGTTCATATTACATACATACGTGTATTACACCTAATCACAAAACATAACAACATAACATTCCATTTAATCATCAAATTCACATAGTCACATAATGTTCACATACGTTACATCAGTTCAAAACATGCTACACTTAGCAAGAAGATAGGTTCTGAAATACGAGTTGTCACATTAATAACAATGAAAGACTATTTGTTCATGTTTTGTTTCTAATTCCAATGTAATGTAATACATTTAATTCAATAAAACGAAACTGTTTGATCCATGGCTGTGAAACAATGATTCTGTTACAACACTCCCCGACGTTTCCGCCACGTTTTGTTGTTTTACGTGGTCGGGGTGTGAAACTAAATATCGTAATCCAAACTGTTAATAAGCTCAAATTAACAATCAAACGAACATGAATACATGAGTTAATTTAAGCATTCTTCTTTTAGTAGTATATCTCATAAGCCTAATCAAGTTATCAATTTCACATCTAACACTAGTCATAGCAACTACAGTGCCAAATATTTGAACCACAACACATTACTTTTTCAAAAATAAAAGAAAAGGAAAGGAATCAAATCAAGTAAAATAAACCATACTTATAAATTATAACCTCAATCAATAACGAGCAATTCTTCAATTAATTATCTCAAATTTTACATACAAAAGAAACTGAAACTGAACTAAGTGCAGGGTCAGGCCTCATCCATACATACATACAGTTCTCATACTGCAAATTAGCACTTATCTGGCCTCATTCATACATACATACATACATACATACAGTAGGTAAAATAGCACTTAACAGGCCTCATTCATACGTACATACAGTAGGTAAATTAGCACTTATCAGGCCTCACTCATACATACATACAGTAGGTAAATTAGCACTTATCAGGCCTCATTCATACATACATACAGTTCTCAAATGACAAATTCAGGCCTATGCTTCAAAAGTTTTGGCTATAAACAATCAAAGCAATCTAATTTAATCAAACGTAAACAATTCAAGAAGCCAAAACCCAAATGGGACACATTAATTTAATCAAAATTTTAGATAGAAAGACCACGCAAAGGAGAGGGCCGCTCAAAATTGGATGTGAAATAGGAACATGACGTTACCTGGAAGATGAAATGCTGATTGCTGAGGAGAGCAGGTTACGGAAACGATGATCAAACAGTTTTGCAATTGAGGGATAGATGATGGAAGGTGGGTTGATGATTTGGCGGGATGTGGGAGATATACCCGCCATATTTCTTACGAGGGTAAAATTGGAAGAGAATTAGGAACGTGATGTTTATCTCTTCTGTTCTCTGAGAATCATTCCGATTTGGAATGAAACAAATAAGGAATAAAAAACCTCCTCATTCTCTTCTCTTCTTCCCCTTTCTCCCCATATAAAAAACTCTGGAACATCATTACTATCCTCTTTCTTTCCAATTCCTTTCTCTTCTCTAGTTAAGTGAGACTCTGGAACACAGTGTAAGTGTTCACTAGTTATGTTGTGCAATGAGTAAACGAGAGACGAACCTTGCTATCAGGAGCTGAGTGTCATGGTCGTATTCTTGTGGTCAAAACTGTTCGGTTATAGTCTGGTTTTATAAAAACGTTTTAAAACCAAGTTCACTATAACCAGTGGCTCTGATACCAAACTGTCACACCGCCGAAATACCACATGCGGAAACCCCCGTGAGCCGTGTGACGTACCAGGATCCAAGCCACCAATCACATTGAACTCATAAATATAATTAAATAAAACTTTCTTTCATTAACGTAAAGTGTTACAAACGTTACATATCATTCATTGTATACAGCGGAAGCATAACTCATTTGTCAAGTGTTTCGTAAACCATGTGTACATAAACCATTAAGCTTGTATTGAGATTCCATGTATCTCGACCCATGACCACTCCAGCCTCCCAGACAGCAAGTTCCAAATGATATAAGCCTATAGACCAGCAAGCATGCAGACAAGTGTGTTAGACGACGCTGGTGAGTTCAAAGTTTGTTAACGTGTTTAGATACCAGTTACCAGATTAAAACGTTTCACAGATTTGATTTGATGTTGTTATTAACTCGATTACCGCAGATGGCAGCTAGATTTGTTTGCCCAACCCCAATGTCTCTATCAAAACATTGGTCAAGTGGTTAAGGTAATTAGTTCATGCCCGTCCTCCCCGGTACGGTGTGAGGGTGCCAAACCTAATAGCGCTATCAACTAATAACCTCGTTGCCTCCCCGGCAATTATCGGTAGATGTAAGGGGTCTTAAATGATAAAAATGAGTGTAATAACCAACATCCCAATAACCCGACGTTCCTCCCCGGAACAATTACCAGATATCCCTCCCCGGGATGCATGCTTGGAAAAAGAGCAGTGAACTCACCTTAGATTTGCTCGGTATTTAACAAGTTACTTTACCCGTTCCAAGTTGGTCAACCAAACCCTACCGTGGTGACCAAAGACAATCAGTATAATGTCCACACATATCACGTATTTAACGTACACGTTGCACAAGTATTAGACAGTAAGACACACGTCCTTATTTGCATCATAACTGTTAATCATACAATCCGTTGACCATATAACCAGTGCATGAGTTTCACATGCAATCACTCACTTAACAGTACACGTGTTTTCACAGTTCACAGACATAGAAGAGACCCTCGTGTATCACATAACAAATTACTCAATTCATACAGGTTCACATTCATAAGCATGTCACTTTATGGCATTTATCAAGTAAATTAGTTATCCACAAAGGTTAATTCAAGTTCTTCATTCCTAACTGTAGTTGCTAACATGTTTCAATTGTATAATCAGCACATTCACCATCATTGGTATCAAGGATTATTTGAACATCACAACAGTTTCTAATTTCTAAATCCTGACACACTATTCTTTCAAGTGATGCTCATCATCCTACTCAGAATTATGCATACATACATTTCTATGTAACAAGTTTACATTTCAAGCATTACAGAAACAAATCATCAGGTTTTCATCGTGGAGGTGAAGGTGGCGAAACGCTATGTTTCGCCGGCAAGGTGGTGGCGAAACTCTAAGTTTCGTCGGCAATGGGGTGGCGAAACTCTAGGTTTCGTCATCATGCAGTTTCGTCTTAATGCTAGCTCATCTTGCACACACAGAAACCCTAATCATCATGCCACTTTTCAACATTATTTTAACCACCACAAATCACCGATTCTCATGATTTAATCATACACGAGTCTTGTGACCCTTGAACTAAACAATCAGTGAACATCAGATCGAATAAAATTTCCAACATAATCACAATCATGCAGTCACAGTTCATAGGTTTATGCTACCTTAATACTGACCAAATCTATTTATCTGTTAACACAAGAACATCACCATTCCAATTCATTAATTCAATATTTACACAACTCAGTTAGTCCAACATTATTACATGATTCTACCAAAACCCTAAATCATAGTAACTCTCATGCACTGTGCATCAATCATCAAATAATAACACAATCAAAGAAGGATCAAATATGTAAGAAACACAACCAAAACAATCAATTAATCATCATAAACACACTAACCTGAAATGCAGGGCCGACAAGTATGCTAAGATAAAAGAGATATGGCTTCAATGGATGAAGAGAGGCTACTAAGATGATGCACAATAAGATGGAGGAGGAGAAACTGCCGTCAAGAATATGAGGGTCTAGGGTTTTCGTTTACATCTTATAACATTACACAGTTGAGCCACGAAATGGATTGGGCCGAAGCCCTTATTGGCGAAACTCTCCTGGCGAAACTCCTAGTGTTTCGTCGAGACCCATGAGTGACGAAAGTCATTCATGCCCAAACATTAAACCCACCACATAACTAACATTAAATCATTCTACACTGATATTAACGATACAATGGTCAACGAAATGTAAAACAGGATTCGCAAAACAGGTGACGCGTAAAAGAAGGGTCTTGAAATCTCGGGTTGTCACATGCGGTGTTTCCGCTAGTGGTATTTTGGGGGTGTGACATAAAATGGAAACGACCAAATTTATTTATGGAACAACCAAAGTGTTTCAAGATTCTTGGAAAGCAAAAGAAACAAAACATAAAATAAGAGTTGTTTCTAAGTAGCATCGTCTTCTAGTCAGCCAAATGCTCATTCATGGGTCGGATTTGCATTAACAAGCTTTGGGCAATTGTTCCTGAAATGACCCATCTCGCCACAGTTGTAGCACGATCCAGGTGGGTATGGTGCTTGAGCAGCAACAGGATTTGTATCAGTTTTGTTTTGGATAGCAAAACGGCATGCATTTACCAAATGTCCCCAACATCCACAGTGGGTACATTTGAGACATGGTGTTTGATTCGGATGATGACGGTTGCATCGATTGCATAGAGGAGCTTTTCCTCTGTATGGATTCTTAGCTGGTGGTGTTGCCACCTGGCTAGGTCCCACTTGATTTGGAGCAATCGCTGTAAGATTCTTTGAAGCTTTATGCTTCCTTGATTTTCTTGAAGGCTTGGCTTTTGTCTCCTTTGGTGTGTCTCTTGGGTGGTTTCAACCTTGAGATGAGACATGGCAATAGCTAATTCAATGGTCCTCTGGAGTACTACGCCTATTTGTTGGGCAATTGTAGTAGCCCGTTCGGACATTTGAGTGTCGCTACGATAAAGAGGCATCCTAAAGATAGTGGAAGACATGGGAGGAAACAAGTGAGATGTTATCGGATAATCATAACTGAACATTAGAAATATCAACGAAACATAAGGGTCGTGACCATTTATTTGTTAACTAAAATAGACAACGTCACTGTGGCTAATCAAAGTAAGCAGGTCGTAACAATGTATCGCCAAGACATGCTTTAGCCTATAGGTGGACACTCACCCCAAGAGTTCCCAGGTAAGAGTGACTGGTCTGATTATGTGGATTTGTACGAACACTCTAGCCTTAGACAGAAAACTCGGGATACAGGCACCCACCCTTCCAGATTGCACGTGTTCACATTATAAGACCCAAACTTTGATGCGATTTTGAAAACTTTAAAGGTTCAAAACCTTATAATAAATCATCTTGGAATAGGTGATTGGTTTTCAAAAACAGATTTGTAATTTGTGATCTTGTTATGGTTGTCACCTAAAGATAGGTGACGGTATTGTTTTAGAATCTAAACGCAAGTAAACTCGCGTTAGGGTCCTAGGAAGGTTATAGACTAGGTCAAGGCATTACTAATAACCTAATTCCCTATAACCATGAGCGTTGATACCAACTCTTCTGTCACACCCCGACCGCGTAAAACAACAAACCGCGGCGGAAACGTTGGGGAGTGGAGTAACAAAATCATTGTTTCATAACACATGGTATTTAAAGTTTGGTTTTATTTATTAAGTTGTTTACATTGTCTTGGAAATAACAGAAACATAACGTAAATTAAACTTGTCTTGCTTCATTTTAAGTCACTAAGGCCCTTGTCCGATTCTATGTTTGCATCATGATTATCTAACAACAGCACCTGAGACACATGTGAAAATAGGTACGTCAGCATAAAAATGCCTGTGAGATACATAGGTTTTGTTAATGAAGGATTCATAACTTGTAGTTAAAAGAAGTGTTTAACAAAAAGTAGTCATGAACCTTGTAAAAGTGTTTTCTTTTATAAAATCATATGAGGATCGATAAGAAAATCAGATGGCATAAAAGAATAATGCATGGTTAAATAAATAACCAAGTAAAAATGAGTTTGTATAAAATGTCGTTTGTAAAACAATGTCTTGTGAAAATATGTCATTTGTATCAAATTGTATCATGTCTTTGTCGAAATGATTTAGATAACGCTACGATATGTAATATCATAAGAGCACTTATGTCACACCTCGACCGCGTAAAACAACAAACCGCGGCGGAATCGTCGAGGAGTGTCATAACAGAATCATTGTTTCACAACACATGGAAATTGAAAATTTGTTTTATTAAAATAAAAGAGGTTACAATGTCTTAAAAACAAAGAAACATGACATAATTAACTAGTCTTGCATCTTTTATTGTCACTAAGGCCCAAGTCCGCCTAAGTGTATCTTGATCAATCCTATGCATCAGCTCCTGAAAACGCATGTGAAAATAGCTACGTCAGCATAAAAATGCCTGTGAGATACATAGGTTTTATTGAAATAGGATTCATGACTTGTAAGTTTAAAGAAAATGTTTAACAAAAGTTAGTCATGAACCTTGTAAAATGTTTTCTTTTATAACTCATACAAAAATTTATAAGAAATCAGATGATATAAAAGAATAATGCATAGATGAATAAATAACCAAGTAAAATGAGTTTGTATAAAATATGTTGTTTGTAAAACAATGTTTCATGAAGATATGTTATTTGTGTAAAATGCAATATGTCTAAATTGAAATGGTTTAAATAATGCTACGATATGTAATATCATAAAAGTACTTATATATAGGAAGTACCAGCGGCGTATCCACCATGCTTTTATCATATTACACACGCCTCGTTATTTAAATCACTTAAACAATCCACCAAAATGTATTGTTTAAACCAATGTAATAATGTTCATGTATAATCCAATGTTATGTATGGTAAAGTAAAAAAAAAAATATCTACTCTAACCATATGTAAAATGTACAAAACAATGTATTTGAATAAATCAAAGTTTAAATCAAATGTTAGGTTTTGTAAAATAAATGCATACTTTACTGATACAAACACTTATGTGGAAATGTTAAACGTCTACATTCAAGCCTTGCGACTGTGGCGACAAACCCTTAAATAAATTAAAGGTTTATCTAGATTCTGTATATCGAATTCGGTCATTCCTTCCACCCAAACAAACCTAGGATTTCAGGAACGGGATTTGTCAATTCCTACGGTACCACTACGTACTAACGAATGACATGATCGGTGTTAATGAATGTATTTATGACCCGTTAAACAATCCAAATGTCATACCAAATGTAAGCATGTTATATGAAAATAATGTACTTAAATGTGCTAAATGAACATATAAATTAGAAATGTAAAACAATGTGTCCGTATGCTAGATGAACATATGCAACAAAATGTAATATATGAAATCAATGTGCTAGCATGTTAATAAAACATACATAGCAAAAACATGGAAGAAATCATGTACTATATGTGTACTAATGAACATAGCAAGTATATGATATAAAAGCATGAAAAGCACGGAAGTAACAAGTAGGCACATGTGTTTCACCCCAAAACATTTGAAAGCAGTAAAAGAGGGGACTATGTACTCACTTGAGGGTGCTTAGAAGTCTTGAATAACAACCAAGCAAAGCTAGAGGGATCACGGAATCAAACGGCACCTAATATAGGTAACTATGTTAATAAACCGGACCTAAATCGGAAGATCGGATAGAATGAGGTTTCGTAAACCAAATGAGTATAGGAACTCATGTAATATGGTTTAACAAAGCCTATATTCTAAATCGAAACCTATCCTAAGTGCTTACGACCCGTTTAGGTAGCTTACGCTACTTTAACGCGTCGTTCGCGTAAAACACGTTCAGACCGCCTAACTAGTCCTATGACAAGTATTATATGCCTTAACATGTCTAATAATGTTACCAAATCAGTTTAGATGTAAAAATTTAGGTTACATATGCCTAAAATGAATTTATGCGTAAAAAGGGCATTTTGGTCATTTTTCCTAAGGCATATAAATTACCTATCATACAACAAACTAAACGAAGTGACCATAAGGTATAACCTCGGAAGGTTATTCCCTATACAACTATGGTCACAAAATATGTTTGGTCGGATCCTAATGATCGACCAAACGGGTCGGGTTCGAAAGTCTAAGCGGTTGTTTAGACCGCTTATCTTACGACCCTATATAAGCACTAAACTAAAAGTGACGAGTTAAACATGTCAAAACATGTTTAACGAAGTTAGAAAACAAGTTTGATATCAAAACAAAGGGTTTTGATACCCAAGAATAGTTTGGTTGCAAAATTCGCATGAATACGCATTTTGACCGAAACTATGACCGTCACTATGCCTAATCAATGTGGTAATCAGTAGGTCTATAGTCACAAGGGACTATGACCATCGTGATTACGCTCACGTTGCAAAGTTCAAAAGAACTTCGTGTTGACCATTGACTGGTCAAAGCAGAAAGTTAAACACTGTTTGACTTTCATGCTTAAAATGCGATTAAAGCACGAAAGAACTTACAAAAGGTCCAAGCCTTGAAGATAGAACAAGATGACAAGAAGATTAGGACCTTCAACCAGAAGGGATAGTCCCAATTTGTCCAGAAATGAGAGAAATTCTTAATTGTGCAAGTGTGAAGTGAAATAGGGGTGGGTTTATATAGGATTTCCAAAACTGTTAGGATCGTTCCTCGATAAACGAGATTCAATCTGGACCGTCCATGTGTGCCCACTATTTTGGTAATCTATGGGTGCCCAAAAAAAGCTCATGGTATAAGAAAAACCTTGTGCAAACCCAGAAACCAGTTGCAGAATGCTAAAAACTGATTTTTGCTGATCTGGTGGGCTCTCAAGCCCCGCGTAGGCTGAGCCTACTTCTTACGTGGCCCGCCACCTAAAGCAGATCAGCAACAAGTTTTCAGTTTTTACATATTTAGTCCCTGCATGTGTATAAGCCCCTTTTTGACATGTTTAAGGCTCGTTAAGCCATTTTCAAGGCTCCACAATGATGCCTAAGCATAGGGAACATGAAACATGCTTGAAAACATCTCAGATGTTGGACGAACGTGAAAAACGATCCAAATTACACGAAGAATGGAATTTTATCATGCCAATCACTAAAATAAAATATTTTAATGATTACATAAACTTTTGGATGTCCGGATATACTCAGAACGTGAGATATGCGCGAAAATGCAAACTTATGCACTTTTTGACGCTTTTAGTCCCTGTTGATCAAATAAGTTTATTTTTGCGCACCAAACACCTCAAGGCCTATTTCTAAGATATGTAAAGGATATTTAGGGTATGTTTAACTTATGATCAAGTTCTGGAATGTTTGTTACCATAGGAATCGGCAGACCTTTGTAGTTTGACGTAAATACTCCCTGCGATCGAATAAACTTGATTTCGACACACCAAACCTTCGAAAAGTTATTTCTAAGTTATGTAAAGGTTATTTAAGGTATGTTAAGCCCATGTCACTATTCCAGAGTGTTTGTCGTGTTAAACTGATTACGTTTATGCATCAGTTCGCGTATAACTTTCAAGAAAGCAATTTAGAGCTTGAAATCAAACAAGAATTGATATGTGCAAATGATACACATATTTATACAAATCCCAAGTATAAAACACAATATTTCATTGATTTGGTATTTTTTTTGATGGTCGTAGAGACACAGATGTCACAGTCTCCCCTACTTCAGGAAATTTCATCCCGAAATTTATTTAGAGGAAACTTGTGAGAGCTCGAAACATGATGTCGAAAAGATAAAACAACATTGGTTAGGGTTCTGAACTTCTAGTAACTTAAATAACATCATGCTTGCAATGTAAGAGGGACACTTATATATATATATATATATATATATACTAGCTTTCTACCCGCGCGATGCGGCGGGGGAGGCGATTTACAATAGGATACTCGTTTACCGTTAGTTTATCAGTCGTTTCATGGTATATTATAAGGGTGATCACGGTTCGGTTTCAAATTGTAAAACTGCCCAAACCGGTCTTCGGTTTGGTTTCGTGGTCACTTTCTTTCTCTAAATTTTGGCTTTTCGGTTTCAAAATCTTCAAAACATAGCGACTGGTTTGATATTCGTTTTTATACCAAAACCGGCCATATAAATCAGACCAGACCTTAATGCGGTGGCGACAATTTACAATGTTGATCTCGTTTTCTATTATTTTATGAATCCCTCTCCGAATACCCGAACCACGTACCTGTACCGGAGCGAACTGTGAATTAGGTAAATAATACTAATTAATAAATTAATAATGAATCACTTGTATCATTTGTATCATATGTCTAAATCAACGTTAAGGTTTGAAGATTTAAAATGAATTGGCTTCAAAAGATAAAAATGAATATACATGAGTTTCAGACTGTATACATTAATCATAAAATAGATACCCTAATAACGTACCATTTATCTAAATATGTTTTATGTAATGCTATCAAACGTAAAAAAATATACAATAAAAGTTTAAAAGTTAATATACGACTATGCTACCAGATGTGTAATCGTTATAACATAATCAAACAAGTATAACACAAAGTCACAAATGATGATTAATTTTTGTGGTTTGTCATTTGAAATTATTAATAATTTCTTATTATCTTTCTACTTTGTTCAAATCAAGATGCAAGATTAATAAGCAGAATTTTATTAGTAAATTAAACATCATTTTCTTTTTTCTTCATTAAGTAGCATCTTTTTTATAAGCTGAGTTATAGTAAATCAAATATATGTAACAAAGCTAGAGTTCATAGAACCATAACAAACCTGTCACTTATACAACAATTAACCATCATTCTATGAAAGTTTACAAGTGCACGTTTCATTAACACCCATCTTCGAATCCAGATCTTTCGAGGCCTATATATGATGATCAACTACAACGACGTATATGTAATCAAACTCACATCGAGTATATAATCTCCCCGTTGTTGTCAATATCAAGGTCTGGATCACTCTCCCGGTCCTCATCCATGTCATCATCAATATCCAGGCATCCCGTGAGGTACTGGTTGAGGTTTTGGGCCCCAGCCGCAGGGATAGTTGCTTCGGCTATTATCTGCATATTTCATCGACAAATTGGGTTGGTTGGTCTGTCCCCCCAAATTGGTCAACAGCATTCTCATTGACCAGGTCGCCCGGAAGGTTCTTCGTAAACCACTCGTGATTTCTTATCTCGTCCATGGTTATCCTCTAGTTTAGATTATAGAGAATTACACCCCAAAAAGAATCAGTAAATGCTAAAGTTTTAATGATTAAACAATACAAATAATCATGGCATTTACAAAGTTGGTTTCGAAAATAAACAGGTTGGGTAGTGGTTCAAAAGGGGTTTTAAGCATTATAACGACTTTTGGTCCATTTGACTATTTTGTCCATTTGACCCGTTTCTTTTTTATAAGTAAATGGTTTAAACAACCACCACAACCAGTATGCATAGATATATTTAAATGTAACTATAGCATGCAGACCTTAGCGGGATCGACTACAAAAATTTTAGACATCAGTTGGCGGCACCCAATGGATATATGAACATAGGACAGAATCGAGTACTGAACATTGAGAACTCTCTGAAAAAGCAAGCTATCATTTGAGTTAATAAATGCAAATGAAATTGTCATGTATTGCCAAAAACAAGAGGATGGAGTATTTACTTGTATTGTCTTTCGAAAATTCTTAGGCTCCTCAGGGTCTTCAAACGGGTATGCTCCCACAAGCATCACGTATAATGTTACACCACACGACCACACATCTGCCATCAGAATTCATAATTTTATTTTCACCATATATTAGTTACAAATTATAGCAACCTACCCAAACCTGAAGTGATCTTCGTGTGTCATGAATGAAAATCATGTTAAAGATTTTGATGGGCTTACCTTGCTATCATATTCTTTCTTAAGTAAGACTTCTGAAGAAATATATGCAGGCGTTCCGAAAGTCGATTTTGGTTGTGAATGCAGAACAAAGGACTGGATACAAATACAAAGAAATAGGAGGCTTAGAAGTAAAGATAATATCAAAAGATATAAAACACAAGGAGACTATTTAACTTTATATATGTTCATCAATGAGTAGAACCTAGAACATTTGATGGATACCAAAAGGAAAAAAAATACCCAAAACGTTTGATGGTTTGACCATACCGTGTCTGACCCAGTTAACCTAGTTGACCCACTCACCAAACAGCGCCCCAATCGCATCCAGATTTCTTATGATATTTTCCAATGAAGAAATCTTGTGAAAACAAAAAAAAATTGAAACAAATGTATAAAGATTTTAGAGACAATGTATAAAGATTTGATTAAAAATCACCCAAAAAACTAATACCTTCAATAACAGTTCTAATTAACAAAGGGTTAGGTTTAAATGAGACATAAAAATTGAAACAATTTTTATAGACTAATAAACATGTTTATTAGCTGCACAAGTTGCAGCTTTGAAGGTGACTCCACTAAACTATTTATAAATATTTTAAAGGCTAACTATTTATAAAATACTAAAAAAGGTTGTTTCATTAATCATGATTGGCAGCTATTTATAAAATAATAAAAAAATCAAATAAGGCGTATTGGCTCATCTCAACCAGTACCAATCATGATTGGCAGCTATTTATAAAATAATAAAAAAAATCAAATAAGGTGTATTGGCTCATCTCAACCAGTACCAAGAATGACTCATTTTGACACGTACCGTTTTGACCCATTATCCGTCCCAGGCCTCACACTTAATGATTTTTTGCACATACCCATCTTTCGGAAGTGTGGATATGACTATAACCACCGAAGGTCCACTGAACCTAGCAAAAAAAGATGACTAATATAATAATTTACGGCCAAAGGTCGACTTTATTCTAATTAATCATAAGAATATGATGAATCAATGTTTTGAGACCTGCTTTTGCAAGTCAATGATACCAGATGAGAAAAATCAAGGGTTCAGTTGACATGAAACATAATATGAACCGAAAATTCTACGATTCAAAACAGAAGAGCAAGCAACCAGTACCACAGTTTAACTTATGGTTCTATACATCATCATGCCATTCCTACATTAGAAAAATTAGAATAGATGACCCATGTCAAATTGGAACCAAACTCTTACATTTACCTTGCCTTTTGCCCACCATAATGACCCACTTCAAATTGAAGTGCCTATAATAAAGACCAACTAAAAATCAATAGAAAACCCTGCTTAAAATGAAATAGTACCAGAGTTTTACCATCACATTAGCAATTTAATTGTTATTTGTATCTTGTTTATCTATCCATCCAATCTACTACAAAAGGTAATGACTTTGAATGATTGTGGAACTGAAAAATTATATTTTACATGTTCCCAACAATGTCTGGGTATGATAGAAGAGTTGACAAAATGAATATAACAAAATATATTACCTTATAAATGCTCTTGTAACCCCTACTTTAGCTCCAAAACCAGTATATGCACAAAAACAAACGATGTGAATCTTTAAATAATGTATAAATGCAACTATATGAAACAGTTCAATTAGTTTTTTTTTTATTTAATGGATGGTAAGCTTTTCACGCATCCCTGCTACTCTATTTCTTTAACATGGAACCAAAGATCAAACTAACATACTTTAGGTAATTAAAAAGGTAATTTGTGTTTGTGACAGAAAGCATATAATCAACTATTTGAAAGAAAACTTCCCTAACTGAAGAATCTCAAATTGATGCTAAGAAATTAAAATGTGAGAATCAAACAGTCATTCAATTACAATCGAAGCTTTCTTACAGTTCAATAGTGGAAGAAAAGCCTGAAAAGAAGTGGCTTTTGCGTAATTATTTTTCTCATCTTCAACATCATTCATGAAAAACAAATTGAAAAACAACTAAAAAACAAATTAAATTTGGTCAAAATTGAATATAACCAAAAAAAGGAAGTCAGCGCCTCAATACTGTCCAGATCTGAGAAGTTCTTATGACGGAACCATAACATCATCATCAATGTTGACCTCTACAGCTTTTGCTACCATGAGTACCTGTTTCTATATGATCTGAAACCAAAAATTAGGTTTGCGATTGTTACGTAACATTTGTATGAAATGAAATGATTGAATCACGAACCTCTTGAACCGTATTCTTCATTGGATTTGATTTATGTTAAAGATTGTGAATCTGAATTTGAGATCGATTTTCGATGTCAACTGATGGGAAATTTGTTAACTGCATCTCCTCTTCAATATCCACATATTCTTCTCCAGCATCCCTTTCCCTAAACTGTTCTTCCACCTAAACATCCAATTCATTCAACAATCATCAACAGTCAATATCAATCAACAAATGCAGAGTACTAACTACAAAACACTTACATTGTCAGTCTGTACAGAAGAAACCATGTTACAAGTCGCTGCAGCCTCCTTTTCCTACACCTTTTGCCTCAACAGGATTTTCGTCTTCATAGAATAAAGCCACCTGAATCATTATACAAAGATGTCAGCTATCTTTTACCAACAAGTTTGATATAGATATCACAAAAATCACTGATAATTTAATCGACACTCCTTAACAAATCTCAAACCAAAGTATTCATTATTCACTATAAAAACTTACATAAAAAAGAAAACCCTTACATTTCAGCCGAATCAAAGAAGTTGATTCTAGAATCAATTGCTTTGTCTAACAGCTTAAATGAAGTCTAAAACATACATAATCAAGCAAACTTAAAACGAAAACCCATATAACTGAGTTAAACAAAAAAAGCCTAACAAAACAGTTATTAATCATTAAATTCATCTTCAATCAGCTACAACAACAAATCCGATTATAATACAACAGGAAATTAGTCAATCACAGCTTTAAAAACAGATTTTAATCAATAACAAACAAATAGTTATACCAGATTTACCGTAAACGTGAACGTGAACACACCAGCTGAAAATTCAGATAAATTTTGCCGTGAAACTGAGTTAAGATCTGGCCGGTACCTTCAAAACAACTAACAATTGGGAAATTTAGGGCATTAGAAACTATAAAAACTGAGAAATTTAAAGTAAAATGCCATTTTCGTCCCTATGATTTGGCCACTTTTGCAACGTTTGTCCATAGGTTTGTTTTTCCCCATCTAGATCCAAAAGGTTTGTAATCTTGCAATTTTCATCCAACTCGTTAACTCCATCCATTTTTCTCCGTTAAATGAGGGGCATTTCCGTCTTTTTAGACATTTTTTTTGTGATGATTAAAGCATTTGGATGGGGAGAAATCAACAGAGGTGAATCTTTATTTCTTATAGTGTCTTTATTTTAATAAAAAAAGTGTATAAAAAGACGGAAATGCCCCTCATCTAATGGAGAAAAATGGACGGAGTTGATGAGCTGGATGAAATGGCAAGATTTCAAACCTTTTGGAACCAAATGCGACAAAACAAACCTTGGGACAAAAGTCGCAAACCTCTGGGATAATATGACAGCTGAGCAGCAGCTACCAGAGCATCATCGGTGTAACGGAGTTTATTGTGAATTTCATATCATTCTCCAAGCCCCTTTAAAATCTGTATGGTTTCATCAACTATGGGCTCGGGCACCTTTACGGGCTGGAAACGTCTCTTCAGTGCTAGGTCCTTCTCAATATGCTTCTGGTACTAATCAAGTGTTGTAGCCCCAATACACTGCACCAATAGATAATTGACACATAATGAGTTCAGCATAAAATCATAAATCAATAGAAAATACGAAGAACGGATACATATATAATGATATAAACTTACCAATACTCCCGTGAACCTGCTGAAGCATGATGTAGTACCACCACCGCAAGTCACCACTGTCGCCGGTGTCATTGAAACCAAACCCCTTGTTGCAGCTTATCCTCGACAGCAGTTGCACCAACAAACACAAGTATATTAACAACCACATAGAAACACAACAAATAAAAAGCTGAAAACTGAATCACCAGATTGAGTTTAACGATTTAACCTTTATCTGACGCTTTAGAAAACACCAAATCAGCAGAAGTAATCATCAACGAAGCCAAATCCAACCATCTACCAGCAATCATGAACTCCTGAACCTCCAAACCTGAGCCAAGAAATATAAGAATAAAAAGTGCAGTGTTAGATTTAGTAGTAAAGTAAACTAACCTATTGTCAATAGCCTCTTTTATATTCCTGATATCCAAACTTGTTGGGCCGCCTCGAATCCAAGTCATTTGCCCTGAAGGGCCACTAACCTGCAAACATAATTAGAAATAACCACACCAGTTACTTTTAAAATCAATAGGTACATCTAACGAAAGGCATTACCCTGAAAATTTTCATTCTCATATCATAACATTTCACTATCCTATGCTATTTATAAGAGAGCTAAAACATTATATCCACAGAAGATCTATAAAGAACAATTTTCAAGAATTAAAAAAAAATACAACTGAAATATGGAATTAAAGTATCTAGAAATTCATATACAGAGTAGATATCTCATCAACATTTATACATATATCTAAACAAATAAGTTCCAACGTGTAAGGGATGACAAAAATATCACAATTTCAGTAGTTACACATTTTTTATCCTTCATTATATTTCCTTGACATATTAAAGATGCAAGAGAAAATAACATTTAAACTCAATATATTAACTTGATTTTCCGATTATGATAGTAAATAAGCCAGATTTTTGGAGGTTTTTTTTAACCAACAGGAATTAAAATGTCACAACAGAAACATTTAACACACCAATATTATTAGAACGAAAGGTGCGCGCACTTACCAGCAAGCCAAAGGCCGCTTTAGATATAGACCAAGTTTCATCAGTCACCGGAGAACTCGCCGGAGCCTCACCAGACTTCTGTAACATCGAAAATAGCTTCAACCGAAACAACATATGCCGATCTAACTTAAAAAGGAACATGCAACTGAATCGACTAATCGAGGCTTACCAGAATTCTTGCTGGAGTTAACCTGAGTCTCGTAACAACCCTAGCTCGCGCCGCTTCAATCTTTGTCCACCGCTTCAATCTCGATGGAAAGGCGGATCTGAATAGCTTGGATCGCGAGAGAGATAGCAGAGAAACCCTAGATCCAGATCTGGATCTGGAATCGCCAGAGAGAGAGAGACTGGTGAGATGTGAGTTCTGAGAGAGATGAGAGAGAATGAAGGGGAAAGGTGGATCCGAGTGAAAAATACATCATCCGTCAGATCACGATCCGTGTGAAGACATAAAGGAAATGGACGGCTGATGATGGATCCGGGTAAAAGCTAAAAGTTTTGGAGGGGCATAATTGGAAGTGTAAATTATTTTGTGCTTTAGAGGGTTGTAAACCATGTTTTAGGGGTGTTTGAAGGGAATTTTTATGGAATTTAAGAAGTCCTTCCTATATGTATTATAAAGTAGTATATATATATATATATATATATATATATATATATATATATATATATATATATATATATGAAGCGCCATCGGTGCGTCCACCGTACCTCCATTACATTGTTCACGTTTCGTTATTTTTGCCACTATAGGTTCTTACACATGACAAATATCACTGTGGCTATGTGCACTGAAATTCATAATTATGTATGCATCCATAATTACGTAATTCCTTGCATAGTCCGCACAGTGCATTTTATAATGCGTAGGGGAAAATCAAATGAACAAACCTGTGATGAGTGTGACTAGACCACCATAGGATCCTTTTAATTAAATCAATAAATGATCTCTTTAAATAGACCACCAAGGAGTCTTTTCAGCTATATCATCACATGTCATTCCTAACCAGATTTTTGAATCAATCTTTTTAACTAGACCACTCAAGGGGTCTCTTTTGAATTATGGAATGGTAATATATAATCCAAGGGTCTTGACTATTACGTAGAAGCCCATTAAGGATTTAACGTAGTACCTTTGGATATCCTACTATGAATCCCTCATATGAAGACATGGAAGATTCTACGAGGATTTGGATAACGAATATTTAGATTACACAAAAACACAAAAGAAAACACATAACACATAATCACATAATCACAAAATTGTTTAACATGATCTTCAATTTGTTATCATTTTGTTAATTTGTACATGAGTATTTAAAGCACACCAGGAATCCAATTCGTGGATTTCATTTGGCACTTTAAACATTTCCAAGAATCTAACTATGAAGATAGGAAGATCTTAATAGGAATTCGGCTTTGTCCTTATTGAATCGTAATGTTCGTATTAAGGCATACAAAGAATTCAATTAAGGGCTCCGATTTGAGCGATAATCATCCACGAGGATCTAATTGTGAAGATAAGAAGATCCTATATGGATTTTGGAATTTGAATAGCGGGAGATGTTTCGAAATCTTGCACTAGACGTGCTTAAGTCGATACACGAGGTAGAATGAAGTTGAGATGCTAGATATGCCAATGCGACATATGAAGCAGAATTTTGTATGTTAAATCAATCACACGAGAAGAATGTTTTTCAAAAACTATGCATGGGGTTCTTTAGAAATGTGTTTAATGTTTTTGAAACCTTACGTAATACTTTTGAAATCATATGGTAGATGTATTAGGTAAATAGGTTTATAAATTGTTTTAAAATCATGTGAGATGAATTTTGTAATCATGTATAAGGTTTTGGAAAACATAGATAATGCTTTTGAAATCATGCATTTGATATAAAATATACTGTGTTAAAATTGTTTTCAAACTATATGAAATATTTTGAAATCATGAAGGTTGTTTTTGAAAAGCATATACTATGTATGTTGTTATGAAAACCAGAATGTAATGATATGGGTATGAGATCGAAAAATACCCTTAGTTATCTAACCAAGGATTTAAAGTGACATTTCGAGTAATCGTCTAAAATTGTCACATATATTCTGTACTTTGTTTCTTAGAATGAAACGAGTACTTAAAATTTTCGAGGAGATCATGAGCGATCACATGAAAGGGAGAATCACAAAAGTAGTTTGTTTAAAGAACATGGTTCTTTGGTGTAGGTATCATAGGGGTATGCCATACACACATGTAACTACATTTGTACATCAGAATTGTGAACAACGATTTTTTATAAACCAAACCGATTGTTTCAAAGTTCAAGAAAAACAAAAGAAAAAAAGCATAAGATTCAGATTATTCAAAGGAGCAACATCTTCTAATCAGCCAAATGCTCATCCGTGGGTCAGATTTGCATTGACAATCTTTGGGTATTCGTCCCTGAAATGACTCCTCTCGCCATAGAAGTAGCAAGTACCAGGAGGAAAACGACCTTATGCTGGATCTGCTCGAAGTTGAACAGGGTTCTGAACAACTTGGTTTAGCACAGTGACTTAACGACAAACTCTTGCCGTATGGCCAATAAGTCCACAGTTGAAACATGTTCGGAATTTGACACTGGCATGGTGATGGAGGTTACACTGAGTGCACAAAGGAGCAGTTCCAAAGTACGGCTTCTTGGCTGGTGGTGCTGCCACCTAGCTAGGCCCTGCTTGATTTGGTGCAACGGCTGGAGGATTCTTTGAACCTTTACGCTTCTTTGATTTTCGTGAAAGCTTGGCTTCGATTTCCTTTGGTGATTCTTGGGTAGCTTCATCCTTGAGAAGAGACATGGCAAAAGCTAATTCAGCAGTCTTCTGGATTACTACGCCTATTCGTTGGGCAATTTTGGTAGCCTGCTCGTACATTTGAGTGTCACTGCGATGAAGAGACATCCTAAAGGAAATGGAAGACATGGGAGGAAACAAGTGATATGTTATCGGACAATCAAAACAGAATGACAACGCATAAAAAATGTGATCACTTGTTTGTTACCTAAGGCAAACAAATGAGATGATGACTAATCAAAGTAAGTGGGTCATATTAATGTATCGCGAAGACATGCTTTAGCCTATAAGTGGACACTCACCCCAAGAGTTCCCAGGTAAGAGTGACTGGTCCGATTATGTGGATTTGTATGAACACTCTAGCCTTAGACAGAAAACTCAAAGTACAGGCATCTACTCTTCCAGATTGCACGTGTTCACATTATAAGACCCAACTTTGACGATATTTTGAAAACATTGAAGGTTCAAAACCTTATAATAAATCATCCTAGAACAGATGATTGGTTTTCCAAGCGGATTTGAAATTTGTGTTCTTGTTATGGTTGTCGCCTAAGGATAGGTGACGGTATTGTTTTAAGATCTAAACACAAGAATCTTGTATTGGGGTCCTAGGAAGGTTATAGACTAGGTCAAAGCATTACTAATAACCTAATTCCCTATAACCATGAGCTTTGATACCAACTCTTCTGTCACACCCCGACCCCGTAAAACAACAAACCGCGGCGGAATCGTCGGGGAGTGTCGTAACAGAATAATTGTTTCACAAAAGATGGAAATTGAAAATTTGTTTTATTAAAATAAAAGAGGTTACAATGTCTTAAAAACAAAGAAACATGACGTAATTAACTAGTCTTGCATCTTTTATTGTCACTAAGGCTCAAGTCCGCCTAAGTGTATCTTGATCAATCCTATGCATCAGCTCCTGAAAACACATGTGAAAATAGCTACGTCAGCATAAAAATGCCTGTGAGATACATAGGTTTTATTGAAATAGGATTCATGACTTGTAAGTTTAAAGAAAATGTTTAACAAAAGTTAGTCATGAACCTTGTAAAATGTTTTCTTTTATAACTCATACAAAAATTTATAAGAAATCAGATGATATAAAAGAATAATGCATAGATAAATAAATAACCAAGTAAAATGAGTTTGTATAAAATATGTTGTTTGTAAAACAATGTTTCATGAAGATATGATATTTGTGTAAAATGTAATATGTCTAAATTGAAATGGTTTAAATAACGCTACGATATGTAATATCATAAAAGTACTTATATATAGGAAGTACCAGCGGCGTATCCACCATGCTTTTATCATATTACACACGCCTCGTTATTTAAATCACTTAAACAAACCACCAAAATGTATTGTTTAAACCAATGTAATAATGTTCATGTATAATCCAATGTTATGTATGGTAAAGTAAAAAAAAATATCTACTCTAACCATAAGTAAAATGTACAAAACAATTGTAGGATCGAGATTCGACCTAAACGAGTCGTTCAGAAGAGTTTTTGATCAATACGAGAGGCATAAACAGACGTATTGATGTTGAATCAGCTTGATATGCACTTAGAATCACTTTAACTATCTCTGGTATTGATTTGGAACAGTTTACAGATCTGGAGACACTTCGGCAGAGCTTCGCTACCGGAATCCAAAGTTACAAATGAAACACATGAGCTCCCTATTTATAGAGTTGGCCAGTTCGCATGAAACAGACATCACCAGTTCATGCGAAGTGCCACTTCGTATGAACTGGCTCTGCCAGTTCGTGTGAACTGGTTCAACATCTCTAACATCCTATTTTCTATGCTATTGAGCTCCCGTCTATCCAATCTAGATACACGACTCGATACAAGACGAAGTCAACAGACATATGTACCAACAGACTCCCCCTTGGATGTTGACGAAGTCTTCGGTATGAGTCTTCAGTATGAAAAGTCTTCAGTCTTGATCAGTCTTCATGCTCTTTCCAAAGTATCTGACACTGTAAGCATCTCTCAATCTTTATCTTTCAATCTTCAGACTCCCTTTTGCTAACAGACTCCCCATTAAGTTGTTCCGGGATCGCAATCTGACATAGCACTCGTTCTAAGATCGTATCCTGGCTTAAACACTGCTCAGGCTTAGACACGGGGATCTGCACAAATCTCTACCCAACAATAAATTTCACAATTTTTAAGATTTAACAATTTTAGAAACCACTTGTAGATATCGTTCCATCTCTGCTTACCACTTGTAATCGAAACATTCAAATTTGGTATTTCATTAATTTGAAATCATTTCTTGTTTCAAACAAACTCGCCCAACCCTATTCATCATGTTCAGCACTCGGAATTTTGAAAATCAGCTTTTCAACATCAGTTGTCGAAAATAAGATGAAATAAAATCTTTTTGAATTTTCAAAATTTTATGCTAAAACACATTCTTTTTGGATTCTTGTTTTTAATGAAAAGCAATAAAGAAATATTTACCGACAATATTTTTGTGAGTTTGTGTAAGAGGATCATATCAGTTTTTGATAAATCACTAGCACCGTTGAGCTTTAAAAACTTTAAGTTCTAAACGATTCACTTAGATTGTCAGTATACTGATCCGCTTAAATTTTCACACAAAGTTCAATTGATTCGAGATACGAGATTAGTGTTTTAAGAACTTAAACTTATTCGCGTGTCCCACCTCAGAAGATACTCCTGTATCTAGACTCTTATATTAAGTCTTACAGGTGAATGTACACTAATGATATCTGTAAGGGGTTAAATGCGAGACCATGAGAGCTTAGGCTATTGTTTCCGCAAAATCAGAGAGATGATGGTTCGACTTTTCGGTGTGTTCTCTTTAGAGAATCTTTTCTTCAACAGCACATGATTAGCATTTTTCAATGTTTTATCATTTTTTATGTTGAGGGTAAGCTTTAAGATTAAAGCAATGCAAAGTATTATATGAGGACTAGGCTATTGCTCCCGCAAAATCAGAAGTCCTGGTATAATACCCCAGATATCATCACGCACAAAGACCTAGTATGTCAGAAATAGAAAAGCCCTTCAACCAAGATTTCAGGGGTTACCTATATATATCCGAGAGATGTTCCCCACAAGATAAGTAAGTAATGATTTTTAGGTTTATATCTCGAAAACAATCTACTAAGCATGCGAAAACCTACTGGCATATCATCAGTGAGACCGTTTAACACATTATAACTTTCCAATTCTTTAGCGTACTGTGATTGTCTACTGATGTACTATCATTTCCTCTTTTTCACAACAAAACTCATTTTGAATTTTATCATGTTTTTGGCTTTTTCAAATTTTCTAATGTTTTTGGATTTTCTGAAATTTCTTACTCCCCCTAAAATTCAAAACCATTTAAAGAAAATTTGACAAACTGATGTGAATTGCTTCAATTCTCCATTCACTTGGCATAAACAATCAGAACTCCCCCTGACGACAAACTATTTTTCCAATATGATTTCAAAACACTTAAGTTTGTTTTAATCAAACGGTTTTTCCAGAAAATTAGTTTTGTTGAAACCACTTGTAGAATCGAGGTTTCATCACATTGTTCTTTCAACCACTTGAACGAAAGTTAAATCACGTTCAACTTAATGACCTTGATTAACTACTTGTAGCTTCTCATCAAAAATACCACTTGTAAGTTGAAATAAAACAATTTTGAATTTCTCAAGAAAGATGCCGATTCATGCTCCACGATTACCAACTTGGGAGCTCTGGCAGGTCAGGATTTTTAAGCAATGAATACAGACACCCTAGCCTGACCAGCTTTGGGTGCGTCCGAGTTATTTTCACTCGGTGTTTGATCATTCCTTTTTTATTCATAAAAATCTATAACCCCTTTGGCCTTACCATCGACCATTTTTCCAAAAATATTTTTCACTTTGCTATTGAAAGCCTTTTCGACATCAAATTCTTTCTTTTCAGAATAAAATTGATTCGAAATTTCAACCTTTCCAACTTTTTGTTTAAAATTTTCAGCCTGCAATGGTGGAAAGTTGACATCATCCATTGGTGGAACTGAATTATCATTTTTTGGCTCAACTTATGGCTCCTCTGACATTGACGAGTCAGATTCATCACCAAATTTAGCCGCTGATTTCTTAGCAACCCACATTTGGTTGTTAAGATTCACTCTTCTTTTGTAAAACCTTTTTGAACTCTCACCAACTTCAAATGTAGAATTTTTAAACACTTTGAATTTTTCAGTTGGTGGTTCGGTTTTATCAACAACTTTTTCTTTCAATTTAGAAAACACTCCCTGTTGTGTGTTGGTTGCCTTTGGACAGTTCCAGGCGATATGACCAACTACTTTGCATCGGTAACAGGCTCTTGTCTCCTTTTTCTGATTAGCTTCATTCTTCTGATTTTTCTGTTTTTCTGCAAGAAACGTTTTGTTTGACTGTTTCCAGAAAGCTTTTTCCTTTTCTTCTTCTGAAGAAGCACCTGAAACAAATACTGTATTTGTAACTTTTATCATTATTATTATTATCGACATCATAACCCAACCCCTTCTTTTTGAAATTGCTTTTATGATTAGGTTTCTTTTGATAACCTGGACCAAAACCTTTCTTCTTGTTTAAACGTTGTTGAACTCTAGAAGTATATTTAGGTTTTGAAAATCCCATTTTATCTTTTATTTCTGAAAACTTGATTTCTATCAATTTAAAAACTGTTTTAATATTTTCAATTTTCACATTTTTGATTGGAAATTCCTCATCAGAATATAATTTGTCTGAATCATTCAAAGTATATGCCACTTTGATTGGTTTGTCATTCAAATTATTTTTTGATAACATAAATTCTTTATTGTAAACCCTTTTGACCGATGATTTCGAACTGTTGACTGATGAACTTGAACTCTCAGATTCAAACTTTGACTCTGACTCCTCATCCTTATCCAACACCTGATCGACCACTTTCTTTATTAACTCAGACTTATGATCAGTGTCAGACAATGTGAATGTGACATCAATGTTGTCTGGTAACTCATCAGTTGTTTCAGACTTTAACTTTATATTGACTGCCTTTTTGAGTTATTCCTCATTTGGTTTTCTGGGAGAATAACCATCCCAGATCGGAGGTGGACACTTGTTATAATTTGCACTTTGTTTCTTACCAGTATCCATATTTTCCGGCTTCTTATCTTGAAAGGCTTCAAAACCTACAATTGTTGGATAAATTATGTCAATCAAGTAATCAGAACTTGAGTAACTCAGCAACAATCGTCTGATTCTTTCATTTTTAATCTTTTCAATCTCCAATTCCTTCTTCAACTCTGCATACTCTTCAATATAGTGATTGATGGTCTTATGTTTAGTCATCATAGTTGCATTCATCATAGTCAAATCATCTTCTCTTTCTGAATTTGTCTTTTCCAAACTATTAACTATTATGTTCAACACATCATATGACTCTTTCACATACTTAACATCGAACAATAGTTTTTCTTTCATCTCATCAAGCTCACTATACTTCTTGTCTTTTTCTTCACAATGTTTGCATGGTTCCAAACATTTCAGACAAGGTTTAGTGACCTCTACAATCTTTTCAACAACTTTGACCTCTTTACTCTGTTCATGCTTCTCTTCCTCAGCAACATTCTCACATTTTACTTCTTTTTTTTCTTTTGTTGCTCGTCTCTCCTTTAGCTTCTCCAATTTATCTGCAAAATAAAATTTGAAACTTTCAGGAGATAGATGAGTTTTACCAATGTTTATTTGATTAATTTCTTCATCATCACTATCAATTGATGATTGATCAAAGACGGGTGTCTTTTCTGAACTATCTTCTGAAGAAACAGACTCTTCATCTTGACTTTTCTCATCATCAGCAAACACTTCCATCCATTCTTTCATCAACTCTGGTTCTAGAATGATTTGTGCAATAAATGGTCTAAACTTTGAATTACTTTCTGCCGGAATATATTTGTCCCAGCTAAATCCCTCTGGCAATCTTTCATCATCTTGATTCACTAGATAAGCTTTCTTTGGTGGCTCTTCGATCAGATCCTTCCTAGCATGCGAAGTTTGTGATGATTGTTGATGTGGCTGTTGAGCAATTTGATGATAAATCGCTTTTCGATGATAATCATTGTTGCCGAATGGATTTTGAGCTCCACTTGCTTCGCGATTGGTACATTCCCTCTTGAAATGTCCTTTTTCCCTGCACCGAAAACAAGTAACTTTAGACTTATCAAAACCTAAAGTAGAAACATTAGCATCACGAAAGTCATCTCTTCCGGTAATCTGCTTAAATTTCTAAGCTCTCCTCAACACACTCGCTAAACACCACTTAATATCCATTAACTCCAATTCCTCAGCATCAATCTGATCGTAATCCACTTTTGTTAACATAGGATTTCCGATTCTTCCTGCAACCTAACTCTCATACGATTCTAACACAGTAACCAGTAATGCCGTATGTCCTTTAGCGATATCTTCAGAGAAATTCTTACCGTTCTGAAGATGCAACGCAATGTTGCATTGTAGCACATGACCATTACCATTGTTTGAGCTTTGAACACTCAGATTAACACTCGGATATGAAGAAAAACCACTGTTGTTGATTGAACTTTGATTGAGTGATCCAGATGAGTTTTCTGCGCTGAAAGCGGTTTGGATCTTCGGACTTGTTTCAACATTTTGACCATTACCTTTGAAATACAACTTGATATCTTGTTGACCACTTGGATTGTTCATTCTAGCAATCTTCTGTTGTTCAAGATCTTGTCCTTCAAGTTTTTCAATGAACTGAGCAATTGTCAAACCATCATACTCTCAGGTATTCTTCAAGATCATAAGATATGTACCCCATTCTTTTTGAGGTAAAGCATCGGCTAATTTTTCAACCCATTCCTCACGATCCTTTTTTATATCCAACCGGGTCATTGAACGCACTAAATGACAATATCTTTCGATAAGATTCTTTGTAGTTTAACCCTGCAAACTAGAGAACAAATCAAATTCTTTCTTTAATAGAGACTTCTTATTCTTGATCATTTCCATACTTCCTTCGAATTTTGTACGAAGTGCTATCCAAATCGAATACGCACTATCATCATGTTGAAGTAATATGAATATATCTTCTTTCACAGCTTGTTGAAGTAAACTGATCATCATTTTTTCAGGCTTTGTACATGTCTCTCTCTTTGTCCGTAAATTCCGAAATAGTCTTTACAACTCCCATGTTATTTCGAGGATGAACATACTTTTTTTCAATACACTCCCAAGACCTTAGAGGATTTGCTTGGACCCAGTTTTCAAAACGCTCTTGCCAACTATAATACTCTTCAATGCACATTAGTTTTGGAGGTTTCTGCAATGTTCCAGTTTCATTTTCCATTGTTACACTCTGAGCAACGGTAACAGGAGTACCCGGGGCAGTAGCAAAGGCATTATAAAATTCGTTATCCATGTTTCGGTATCGAGAGTTCACAAAAACACAATTTTCAAATGAGTTAGACTGTTTTCAAATGAACTGAAATCCTCAAGCGAACTGGAACAAATCACTCCGTGCGAACTGAATTATTTTCCTCGTGCGAACTGATTAAGACTCCAACACGTGCGAACTGGACTTTAACCAACTCTTGCGAAGTGGCTGTTCTTGGTGCGACCTGGTTCACTCCGTACAACCTCGTGCTAAGTGAGTTTACTTCGTGCGAACTGAACAGTTTTCGTGTAACCTGGATCAAATTTGGTGCGAAGTGGAGTCACTTCTTGCGAACTGAAGTTTCCTAGTCGTGCGAACTACTGATGATGTCACACGATCGGACAAGTTTTTGACAAAATTGAACAAGATTTATGTCGATTTTAGGTCTGATTCTTTCAAGGATTGATTAGAACAGCGTTTTACGTGTTATATGTGAAAATCAATCCATTTTATCCGTGAAATCGTGATTAATTTTGAAAAACGTGTAAAAGAATGAGTAGAAGACATAATTTTTGGTGAAAACAAGCTGAAACGGTAAGAACTCTTCCTCCTGAGCTCTGATACCACTTGTAGGATCGAGATTCGACCTAAACAAGTCGTTCAGAAGAGTTTTTGATCAATACGAGAGGCGGAAACAGACGTATTGATGTTGAATCAGCTTGATATGCACTTAGAATCACTTTAACTATCTCTTGTATTGATTTGGAATAGTTTACAGATATGGAGACACTTCGGCAGAGCTTCGCTACCGGAATCCAAAGTTACAAATGAAACACATGAGCTCCCTATTTATAGAGTTGGCCAGTTCGCATGAAACAGACATCACCAGTTCATGCGAAGTGCCACTTCATACGAACTGGCTCTGCCAGTTTGTGTGAACTGGCTCTGCCAGTTCGTGTGAACTGGTTCAACATCTCTAACATCCTATTTTCTATGCTATTGAGCTCCCGTCTATCCAATCTAGACACACGACTCGATACAAGACGAAGTCAACAGACATGTATTTGAATAAATCAAAGTTTAAATCAAATTTTATGTTTTGTAAAATAAATGCATGCTTTACTAATACAAACACTTATGTGGAAATGTTAAACGTCTACATTCAAGCGACTGTGGCGACAAACCCTTAAATAAATTAAAGGTTTATCTAGATTCTGTATATCGAATTCGGTCATTCCTTCCACCCAAACAAGCCTCGGATTTCAGGAATGGGAGTTGTCAATTCCTATGGTACCACTACCTACTAACGAACGGCATGATCGGTGTTAATGAATGTATTTATGACCCGTTAAACAATCCAAATGTCATACCAAATGTAAGCATGTTATATGAAAATAATGTACTTAAATGTGCTAAATGAACATATAAAGTAGAAATGTAAAACAATGTGTCCATATGCTGGATGAACATATGCAACAAAATGTAATATATGAAATCAATGTGCTAGCATGTTAATAAAACATACATAGCAAAAACATGGAAGAAATCATGTACTATATGTGTACTAATGAACATAGCAAGTATATGATATAAAAGCATGAAAAGCACGGAAGTAACAAGTAGGCACATGTGTTTCACCCCAAAACATTTGAATGTAGTAAAAGAGGGGACTATGTACTCACTTGAGGGTGCTTAGAAGTCTTGAATAACAACCAAGCAAAGCTAGAGGGATCATAGAATCAAACGACACCTAATATAGGTAACTATGTTAATAAACCGGACTTAAATTGGAAGATCGGATTGAATGAGGTTTCGTAAACCAAATGAGTATAGGAACTCATGTAATATGGTTTAACAAAGCCTACATTCTAAATCGAAACCTATCCTAAGTGCTTACGACCCATTAAAACCCGTTTAGGTAGCTTATGCTACTTTAACACGTCGTTTGCGTAAAACGCTTTCGGACCGCCTAACTAGTCCTATGACAAGTATTATATGCCTTAACATGTCTGATAATGTTACCAAATCAGTTTAGATGTAAAAATTTAGGTTACATAAGCTTAAAATGAATTTATGCGTAAAAAGGGCATTTTGGTCATTTTTCCTAAGGCATATAAATTAGCTATCATGCAACTAACTAAACGAAGTGACCATAAGGTATAACCTCGGAAGGTTATTCCCTATACAACTATGGTCACAAAATATGTTTGGTTGGATCCTAATGATCGACCAAACGGGTCGGGTTCGAAAGTCTAAGCGGTTGTTTAGACCGCTAATCTTACGACCCTATATAAGCACTAAACTAAAAGTGATGAGCTAAACATATCAAAACATGTTAAACGATGTTATAAAACAAGTTTGATATCAAAACAAAGGGTTTTGATACCCAAGAATAGTTTGGTTGCAAAATACGCATGAATACGCATTTTGACCGAAACTATGACTCGTCACTACGCCTAACCATCGTGATTACGCTCACGTTGCGAAGTTCAAACGAACTTCATGTTGACCATTGACTGGTCAAAGCAGAAAGTCAAACACTGTTTGACTTTCATGCTTAAAATGCGATAAAAGCACGAAAGAACTTACAAAAGGTCCAAGCCTTGAAGATAGAATAAGAAGACAAGAAGATTAGGACCTTCAACCCGAAGGGATAGTCCCAATTTGTCCAGAAATGAGAGAAATTCTGAATTGTGCAAGTGTGAAGTGAAATGGGGGTGGGTTTATATATGATTTCCAAAACCGTTAGGATCGTTCCTCGATAAACGAGCTTCAATCTGGACCGTCCATGTGTGCCCACTGTTTTGGTAATCTATGGGTGCCCAAAACAAGCTCATGGTATAAGAAAAACCTTGTGCAAACCCAGAAACCAGTTGCAGAATGCTAAAAAAATGATTTTTGCTGATCTGGTGGGCTCTCGCGCCCCGCGTAGGCTGAGCATACTTCTTACACGGCCCGCCACCTAAAGCAGATCAGCAATAAGTTTTCAGTTTTTACATATTTAGTCCCTGCGTGTGTATAAGCACCTTTTTGACACGTTTAAAGCTCGTTAAGCCATTTTCAAGGCTCCACAATGATGCCTAAGCATAGGGAACAAGAAATATGCTTGAAAACATCTCGGATGTCGGTTCGTTTGGTCGTACAGTTGCGTTGTTTGGTTAATTACGACGAAACTCGAACGGACGCGAAAAACGATCCAAATTACGCGACGAATGGAATTTTATCATGCCAATCACTAAAATAAAATATTTTAATGATTACATAAATTTTTGGATGCCTGGGTAAACTCAGAACATGAGATATGCGCGAAAATGCAAACTTATGCACTTTTTGACGCTTTTAGTCCCTGTTGATCAAATAAGTTTATTTTTGCGCACCAAACACCTCAAGGCCTATTTATAAGCTATGTAAAGGATATATAGGGCATGTTTAACTTATGATCAAGTTCCGGAATGTTTTTTACCATATGAATCGGCAGACTTTTGCAGTTTGAGGCAAATAGTCCCTGCAATCGAATAAACTTGATTTCGACACACCAAACCTTCCAAAACTTATTTCTAAGTCATGTAAAGGTTATTTAAGGTATGTTAAGCCCATTTCACTATTCTGGAGTGTTTGTCGTGTTAAACTAATTACGTTTACGCATCAGTTCGCGTATGATTTTCTTGAAAGCGATTTAGAGCTCGAAATCGAACAAGAATTGATATGTGCAAATGATACACATATTTATACAAATCCCAAGTATGAAACTCACTATTTCATTGATTTGGTATTTTTTTATGGTCGTAGAGACACAGATGTCACAACTTATATATAGGAAGTACCAGCGGCGTATCCACCATACTTTTATCATATTACACGTCGCCTCGTTATTTAAATCACTTACCAAATAAACTACCCAAAATGTCTTGTTCAAACGAATGTCAAAATGTTCATGTATAAAACAATGTTTTTGAATAAACAAATGTTTGAATCAAAAGTTATGTTTTGAAAAACTAATGCTTGTACTGATAAGAACATTTATATGGTAATGTTTATCATATACATCCAAGCCTTGTGACTGACGGACAAACCCTTAACAAGTTAAAGGTTTATCAATTATGTATATCAGATTCTGTCATTCCTTACGTCCAAACAAACCTAGGATTCCAGGAATGGGAATTGTCAATTCCTATGGTACCATTACATACTACCGAGAGGTGTGATCAGTGTTAATGAACGTATTTTAGTTTTGTTAAACAAACCAAATGTCATACCAAATGTAAGCATGTTATGTGAAAATAATGTACTAAGTATGCTAAGTAACCATACAAAGTAGAAATGTTTATGAAATCAATGTGCTAGCATGCTAAGTAAACAAACATAGCAGAAATGTAATGTAAAACAATGCGTCCATATGCTAAGTAAACATATGTAACAAAAATGTTTATGAAATCAATGCACTAGCATGCTAAGTAAACATACATAGCAAAAATGTAATGTAAATCAATGCACTAGCATGCTAAGTAAACAAACATAGCAAAAATGTAATGTAATTCATGTACTATATGCGTACTAATGAACATAGCAAGTATATGTCATTAAAGCATGGAAAACACAAAAAGTAACAAGTAGGCACATGTGTTTCACCCCAAGATATTTGAAAGCGGTAAAAGAGGGGAACTATGTACTCACTTGATATTGCTTAATAGTCTTGAAATAACAATCAAATAACGCTTAAAGGATCACGGAATCAATTGGCACCTAATATAGGTAACTATGTTAATAAATCGGACCTTAAATCGGAAGATCGGATAAAATGAGGTCTCATACACCAAATGAGTATTAGAACTCATATGATATGGTTTAACAAAGCCTACATTCTAAATTGGAACCTATGCTAAGTGCTTGTGACCCGTTACGACTCGTTAAGGTAGTTTACGCTACTTTAACGTGTCGTTCATGCGAAGCGCATTCGGACCGCCTAACTAGTCCTATGACAAGTATTATATGCCTTAACATGTCTAATAACATTGCATAATCAGTTTAGATGTCAAAATTTATGTTACATATGTGACACCTGGGTCACTGCGACTAGCAAACAAATACCAAACCCATGAAATATTGTGTTTCATACTTGGGTTTGGTAAAAATATGTGTATAATTTGCACATATCAATTCTTGTTCGATTTCGGGCTCTAAATCGCTTACTGGAAGGTTATACGCGCACTGATGCGTAAATATAACCTGTTTAATGCAAAAAACACTCCAGAATAGTGACATAGGCTTAACATACCTTAAATAACCCTTACATAACTTAGAAATAAGTTTTGAAGGCTTTGGTATGGCAAAATCAAGTTTAAATCGCTTATAGGGACTAAATTCGACAAACTGCGAAAGTATGGCGATTCGTAGTAGAACAGACATTCCGGAACATGAACATAAGTTAAACATACAATAAATATCCTTTACATAGCTTAGAAATAGTCTTTGAGGGGTTCGGTGTGCTAAAATAAACTTTTGGGTCATTTAGGGACTGAAAGCGTCAAAAAGTGCACAAGTTTGCATTTTCACGCATATCTTACGTTCTAAATATATCCGGACATACAAAAAAATATGTAAGCATTAAAATATTTTATTTTAGTGTTTGGCATGATAAAATTCCATTCGTCGCTTAATTTGGATCGTTTTTGCGTTCGTTATGACTTCCGTCGTAATTAAGCAAATAACGCAACCGTACGACCAAAAGAACCGACATCCGAGATGTTTTTGAGCATATTTTAAGTTCCCTATACTTTAACTTTATTTTAGAGCCTTGAAATGGGGTTAACGGGGCTTAAAAGTGCCAAAAATCAAGTTTTACAAGTGCAGGGACCATTTTTGAAATTTCTGGCAGATTCAATGAACCTAGTCCATTTTGAAGTGTTGATGGTTTTAACCCATGGTTTTGCAAAACCATGGGCTGGTATTCAATGAACATAGTCCATATTAGGGGCTCCCATGGTTTTCACATGTAAGGTCCAGATCAAAGCTTAGTTTTCGATGAACGATCTTAACGGTTCTTGAATTCCTATAAATACCCACCCTCACTTCCTCCCAAAGCACACTTGAATCTGATTTTGGCTCTCTAAGTTGAAGTTTATGCTTCATACCTGAGAGTAAATCGGATCAAGAGCTTGCGGGGACCTTCTGTAAGTATTCTTTCGTTCTTTTCATTCGTTTTTGTCGTTAAAGTCAAACTGCGTTTGACTTTCTGATTTGACCAGTTTATGGTCAACGCGAAGTTCGTTTGAACTTCATAACGTGGGCGTAATCACGATGGTTATAGTCCCTAGTGACTATACCTACTGATTACCACGTTATCTAGGCACAGTGACGAGTCGTAGTTTCGGCCAAAATGCGTTTTCTCGCGTATTTTGTAACCAAACTACTCTAGGATATCAAAACCGTTTGTTTTGATATCAAAACCTGTTTTCTAACTTAACTAAACATGTTCTAGCATGTTTAGCTCGTCATTTTTTTTATTAGTGCTTGTATGGAGCCGAAAGTCAAGCGAACTAAACACCCGCTTAGACTTTCGAACACGACCCGTTTGGTCGATCATTAGGATCCGACCAAACATGTTAAGTGACCATAGTAGTGTAGGGAATAACCTTCTGAGGTTATACCTTATGGTCACTTAGGTTTGATTAGTCGCATGATAGGTAGTTTATATGCCTTAGGTAAATTACCAAAATGCCATTTTTACGCCAAAATTCATTTTAAGCATATGTAACATAATTTTTGATATCTAAACTGATTTAGCAACAATATTAGACATGTTAAGGCATATTTTATTTATCATAGGGCTAGTTAGGCATTCCAAACGTGTTTTACGTGAACGACGCGTTAAAGTAGCATAAGCTACCTACACGGGTCGTAATGGGACGTAAGCACTAAGGTTAGGTTTCATTTTAGTATGTAGGCTTTGTTAAACCATATTACACGAGTTCCCATACTCGTTTGGTTTACGAACCCTCATTCTATCTGATCCTCCGATTTAGGTCCGGTTTATTAACATAGTTACCTATATTAGGTGTCGTTTGATTTCCGTGATCTCTAGCATTGTTTGGTTGTTACACAAGGACTTCTAGGCAATCTCAAGTGAGTACATAGACCCCTCTTTTACTGTTTTCCAAACTGTTTTGGGGTGAAACACATGTGCCTACTTGTTACTTTCATGCTTTCCATGTTTTCACATCATATACTTGCTATGCTCATTAGTACACTATTAGTACATGATTTACATTACATTGTTTTGCTATGTATGTTTACTTAGCATACTTAGTACATTGTTTTACTTTACATTTCTGCTATGTATGTTGACTGGGCATGCTAGCACATTGATTTACATTACATTAGTTGCATATGTTTACTCAACATATGGACACATTGTTTTACATTACATTTTGTTGCATGTGCTCATCCAGCATATGAACACATTATATTACATTTTGAACCGTTTATAACTATTTGACTATGTGAACCGTTGTAACCATTTGATTATATGAACCGTTTGTAACTGTTGAACCGTGTGAACTGTATTTGACCATACATAAACATTTCTACAATTGATTAAACATTTCATCTTGGTGGCTGTTTGGGTAAGTGATTTAAGTAACGAGGTGACGTGTAATACGATAAAAACATGGTGGATATGCCGCTGGTACTTCCTATATATAAGTGCTTTTATGGTATTACATATCGTAGCGTTATTTAAACCATTTTAGTTTATACATATTACATCTACAATACAATCTTCACATAAACATCGATTTACAAATAACTTAACTTATACAAACCCATTTTACATGGTTATTCACTTAACCATACAATATTCTTTTTTATACATATCATTTGATTTATTCATTGCTTTTCAAATGATTTATGAAAGAAAACACTCAACAAGATTCATGACTACTTTTTATTAAACATTTTCTTTAAACTCAAGTCATGAATTCCATTTTCACAAAACCTATGTATCTCAAAGGCATTTTTATGCTGATGTACCTATTTTCACGTGTGTTTTCAGGAGCTGTTGCATAGGATGATCGAGACACACTTAGGCGGACCTGTGCCTTAGTGACTTAAAACGAAGCAAGAACTAGTTAAATTATGTTATGTACTCTTTGTTTCTTGTTTTAAGACAATGTAACCCTCTTGTTTGATAAATAAAACGTAACTTTAATTTCCATGGATGTGAAACAATTAATTCTGTTACAACACTCCCCAACGTTTCCGCCACGTCTTCTTGTTCTACTTGGTCGGGGTGTGACAGAAAAGTTGGTATCAGAGCCAATGGTTATAGGGAATTAGGTTATTAGTAATGCTTTGACCTAGACTATAACCTTTCTAGGACCCTAACGTAAGAAGATTTGCATTTAGATTTTTTTTTTAAAAAACAAAAACCGCCACCTATCCTTAGGTGATAACCACAACGGGGGCATCAATTCCGAATCCGCTTCGAAAATTAATCATCTGTTCTTGGATGATTGATTACTAGGTTTTGAACCCTCTGTTGTAAGGTTTTGAACCCTCTATTATAAGGTTTTGAACCCTCTATTATAAGGTTTTGAACCCTCTTTTATAAGGTTTTGAACCCCTTTGAGTTTTCAAAATCTCGTCAAAGTTCTGGGTCCTAAATAGTGTGAACACGTGCAAACTGGAAGGGTGAATGCCTGTACCCTGGGTTTTCTGTCTAAGGCTAGAGTGTTCGTACAAATCCACATAATCGGAATAGTCACTCTTACCTGGGAACTCTTGGGGTGAGTGTTCACTTATAGGCGAGCATGTCTTCGCGATACATTATTTTTGACCCATTTACTTTGATTAGTCAAAATGTGTCGTTTGTTTGCCTTGTGGTAACAAACAAATGACCACCATCTTTGCTTTTGTCAAATTTTGTATCACCTCATCCTTTTCATCTAATCATCTCACTCGTTTCCTTTCATATTTCCCTCCTTTTAGAATGCCTCCTCGACGCGACAAGCCGACAATCAGATAGCGAATGCCGAACTGGCAGAAATCATCGCGCAGCAAATGGCTGCTGCTTTCCCAAATCTTATTGCTCAACTGAACCAAGCCAATAACAACAATAATGCTCCAAGCAATTTCAAGAGTTTCAATTCGGCTAAGCCACTCAAGTTTAGTGGTTCTGAAGGAGCAACTGGGCTCCTACAATGGTTCGAGAGCACTGAGAGTACGTTTCATCACATTCAGTGTCCTGATAATCGCAAGGTCGAGTTTGCTTCCAGTGTGTTTCAGAAGAGGGCTCTTACATGGTGGAACGGGGTGATGAGAGACCATGGTGCCGAGGTTGCTTTAGCACAGACTTGGGCCGAGCTTAGGGCTCTTATGATGAAGGAATTATGTCCTCGTCATGAGCTAAGGGCTCTAGAAAGGGAATTTGATGATCTTAAGCAAGATAGCGGTGAGCATCGAGCCTACACGGACCGTTATGAGGAGTTAAGTCTGTTATGCCCAAACATGGTCACGCCTTTGGATAAGGCAATCGAAAAGTACATTGATGGCCTCCCTGACTCAATACAAGACATTGTGACTGGTAGCAACCCTACTACAGTTAGACAGGCCATTGACCTAGCTGCAACCTTGACTGAATCTCAGATCAGGAAAGGTAAACTTTTTCGAAAGGGTGACAAGAAACCAATCGAGGAATCAAAGACCATGGATGAACAGACTGGATCCCCTAAGAAGTCAAAGAAGCGAAAGGCTTCTCAGAACTTCGCCTTAGTTGCACACAATGATCAAGCCATCCCCAACCAACCAGCTCAACCCCCTGGTAGGAAGCCCTACGACGGAACTGCACCCTTGTGCAACCAATGTAGCCTACATCATCATGCTGGTGCGAAGTGCCGCACATGCCAAGTTTGTGGACTTATAGGTCATACGGCGAGGGTTTGCCCAACTACAGCTGCACCCAACCAAGTTAACAACAATCCTTCTCAAGGTCGTTTTCCACCAGGTTCTTGTTTCAACTGTGGCGAGATGGGCCATTTCCGAAGAAACTGCCCAAAGCTTGCTAATACGAATCCAGTGCAGGGATGAGCATCTGACCGAATGGAAGACAACGCTGTTTAGAAATAATCACGTCTTATGTATTATTTTCTCTTGTTGTCTAGGTCCATGAAACAGTTGTTAATGTTGTTTATAAATAAATCTTTTACTTACATTACAATATGTTTATTGTGGTTGCATGAATAAACAACATATCCCCTACGATACCGACAATCAAGGAACCGTATTCCTTGAAGAACAGACTACCCCCAAATTTCTTCCATTGTATGATCTCTTGCGTTTTCCACGAAAATCCTAAGTAACCGTTTCCTCCAAGGAAAACGAAGTACAAGGCGCAAGTTACAACTCTGGACGAATACCCACTCCTTAATGGGGTACCTAAGGATATTTCCGTAAGTCCTTAATTGTTGTATACCTTAATTCGAATGTGGTGATTCCTTGTAAAAATCGAATTTTTAGAAGATCACCCTATCTTTTCAGATAGATGCTTGAGGACGTTGAAGTCCATCAACTGGGTTCCTGGTATGCCTTGAATACCCATGTTCAAATCAATGCCAAGTTAATAATAATCAATAACAAGATAATAACAATTAATAACCAAGAAAACAATTATGTGACTAAGTGCTTATGTGTTCCCTTTTATGTTTTTGTGTGATCCAAAAATCTGGTTAGGAATATCATGTGATGATATAACTGAAAGGACTCCTTGGTGGCCTAATTAAAAAGATCATCTGTCGATCTAATTAAAAAGGACCCTATGGTAGTCTAGTCACCCTCATCACAGGTTTGATTTTCTTCCCCTAAACAATTACAAAACAAACTGTGCGGACTGTGCAAGGAATTACGTAATTATGGATGCATACATAATTATGGAATTTAGTGCACAAGAATCACAGCAAGTTCTGTCATGTATCTAGAGTTAACCCAATTCATTTCCGTTTCTGAGGAAGCAACCGTTGAAGATGACTCCGTCTGTTCATTTTCGTTTCTAAAGATTATCCGTTGAGGAAATGAATAACCGTTGTCTAATCCTTCTCATTTCTGTTTATGAGGAAGCAACCATTGAAGATGACCCCGTCTGTTCATTTTCGTTTCTAAAGATTATCCGTTGAGGAAATGAATATCCGTTTGTTTAATCCTTCATTTCCAATTCTGAAGAATACCCGTTGAGGAAATGACTCTGTTTGTTCATTTTCGTTCTGAAGAATATCCGTTGAGGGAAATGAATACCCGTTTGTTTAATCCTTCATTTCCAATTCTGAAGAATACCCTTTGAGGAAAATGACTCTATTTGTTCATTTTCGTTCTGAAGAATATCCGTTGAGGGAAATGAATACCCGTTTGTTTAATCCTTCATTTCCAATTCTGAAGAATACCCGTTGAGGAAAATGACTCTGTTTGTTCATTTTCGTTCTGAAGAATATCCGTTGAGGGAAATGAATATCCGTTTGTTTAATCCTTCATTTCTAATTCTGAAGAATACCCGTTGAGGAAAATGACTCTGTTTGTTCATTTTCGTTCTGAAGAGTATCCGTCGAGGGAAATGAATATCCGTTGATTATTCTTTCATTCCCGTTTCTAATGAAGAACCCGTTGAGGAAAATGAATCATCCATTCATTTTCACTTCTGAAGAATATCCGTTGTGTAACACCCCGGCCAGAGGCGGAAAAGCCAAAGGTGTCACGTAACTTGATAGAATGCATTTGAGCACATGGAGATTATATTAAGTTGAAATGTAATTTAAGTTCAATTCAATAGATTGCATTCACATATGAGAATATAAGAGTACATAAACAAATACATCATAAATTGTTTCATAAGTGATAAGTTCGGATTTAATCTAAGGCAAAAGTCTTGATCAATCCTATGTATATATTCTTGCAAATCATGTCATCAAACATTGTCACCTGAAACATATGTTAGGGAAAATATTTGGGGCAACAAACGGTTGAGTGAATTCATAGGTTTTTGTGTGAGTATCAGATTCATGGCTCGTTTGTATGTTGAAACAACTTGTACAACTTCGTTAATTGATATTAGAAAACCTTATTTTGTAAAATGTTTGTATTGTAAATGAATAACCAAGTCAAAATAGATTGGTCATAATTTATAACCCTTGCCATGAATCTTAACCCAAAACATTTGTTTATGTAAACGAAATCATAAATCGTTTTTATAATAAAACTCGTATGGTTTATATAGTTTCGTAAACATCGTTGTGTAATATTGTTTAACTCGTTCTCGTTATAGAACATCGTTCATTCATTTAAATCGTTCCAAATCGTTCAACTCATTCACTCGTTTAAATCGTTCTCGATTTAATTGTGAAAACTACTTTTGGTCGTCTTGCTAATAACATTCAAACCTTTGTGACTCGTTCATCGTTCAACTCGTTCTTGCATTAACAAACCTCCAAAGGGTAAGTTAACAATCATCAGATTTAGTCGTTACCCACTTAACCCACACATAACCATGGGTCTAGTTGATAATGGGATTTGTCGGATCCTATGGTACCATAACCTAATACTGGTCGGCTTGATCAATGCTAATGAATGTCACTCGTTATGTAATTACCACCAACAAGCTCGTTCACATTATTGAAATCGTTATTAGTTGAGTATAAACCATCTCAGTCGTTTTGAAACTATTGTTAGAATATCGAAATCGTTTTGATACATATGAATCATATGTTTCATCCCAAAGATAATGTAAAAAGGGACTATGAACTCACCTTGATCTCAGGTAAGTCCAAACAAGTATGCAAAGTGTGAGAGTTCTTGGAATTAAGATTCCACGTCACTCTAATTGATTGAACATGCAACAATATCGAATATGTATCAACAATAATGTTTAATTAGATAATTGGAAATCCTAAATCTATAGGATTCGGTAGTGTTTTGTTTAAATGGTAATTATGTGGTTTGGATAACCTAACAAGAGGACTCGGGAAATGAATATGATGTAAAGGAATTACTTATGAAAAATATTAATTTAACATAAATAATAAAATTGCAAAGATATGTAATTGTTTTAATATAAACATTTGTAATAATAAATCAAATATAATTAATTAGTATAATTAAATAACGTAATTAAATATAATGATTATTGGTAAAATATTGTACAAGTGATGTAATTAATTTATAAAAATTATAAATTAATTTAGATGGTTGAAATATATATTATTTGATAAATAATAAATATTTTGTTTAAAAGAATAAATATGATAATTATATGATTAATTATCAAAATAATTATATTAAATCTGAATAATTAAAAATTACATTTTTAATTATTGAACTTTAATATTACTGATTTAAAATAATTATTATGATCTTGAAATCATTTTAAACAAATAAAATAAATTAAAATGATTTAATAACAATAAATAAGTTTATATAAGTTTAATTATCTAAATAATTAAAGATAATAAAAATTCAGATTCTAAATTTATATAAACTCAGAATAATGCATCTTTTGTCATAAGAATAATTTTGGATCAAAATTATATAGTTATATAATTTAATTACATTAAATTAAACTATATAAATAAGCATAAATACTGATTTATTTATATAAATATCAAATTTATATAAAATGTGAGTAACAACATTATTTTTGTAAGGATCAGTATTTAAAATAATTAATCTGAAACTTTCAGATTTTAATTCCTAAAAATCAATTTATTAGGAATTATTTAGTAATAAACTGTTTTAAATAATAAAAAAATAAATTATAATCTGTCATCTTCCCCAAATCGATTGAATCCGGTCAACCAAAAAGTCAACGTACCCAATACTCGATCAAATCTGTTCTATACTCAAATCAACCTTGGAAAAACACTGAACCAGTATAAACAAAGTAAATGAACGAAGAAAAACGAACTGGTATTGATCCAAACAACGAAACGGCTAATTCCGGCGAGCTCCGATTCCGGCGACAATTGCAGGTTCCTGTTCCGTCGATTTTCGATGTTTTGGTGGATTGTGAAGGGTGTACAAGCTTAGTAGTGATCTAAGGAGCTTAAATAGAGGTCCAATTTAATCTCAGATTCGACAATTTTAGTGGGATTGATCCGGTTTTTATTTTTTTATAAAAATTCTGATAACAGTTGGTTTGGCACGATGTTATGTCGAATTGAAGTGGGTAATCGAGTTGGCAATGAGTTGGGAGCATGTGGGTGATGAGTTCGGATCGATTAAACAATAACAAGTGGGATTTGGGTCGAAAACCGGCAAACAGACGTGGTTTCTGGTTTCAGATTTGAAATATTATATTTAATTTTAAAGTGTTGTTAAATATAATAAAAGTCCTAGAAATAACCAGATGAGGGCTTAGCCCGACCGGTCAAGAGTTCGTTTGTTAAGTTGAATGTCGCGAGTTCGATCCCCCCCATGTGACCGGTTCGATTGGTTTTAAAACCTTTTTATTCGATTAAATGAGAATTTACATTTTGGCCCTTGTGGTTCCACCTTTACATAATTAGTCCCTGTAATACCCAGTTAGTTAGACTAACTGGGTTAATATTTGGAGAGTATTTCTTATATAAAAAGTTAACCCGGTTAGAAAGTTTAGTTAAAGTGAGGTTATAAAAGTCAGTTTTAGTCCCTGAAATGCAAGTTTGAGAAAATGGCTAATTAAACCCTAGACTTTTATTATAAAAAAAAATCTTTTTATTTCTTTTATAAAACAAGTTTCAAAAATTACAAAGTGAAACCTAAACTTGTAGTTTGAAATAATTGCACTTTAACCCTTGTATTTCTATAGTTTCAACAATGACAAATTAGTCCCTAAACTTTGTACTTTCAAATAATGACGGTTTTAGTCCTCGAAATTAAAAAGTAATAACTTCAAGCAAGTTTCAAAGAATGTCAAATAGATCCCTTAGATTGTAGTTTCACAAAATGTCACAATAGGCCCTTATAGTTTATGTAACCTTGTTTAATAGCATAAAACTCAACAAATTTGAAATTGTTTCACGTGTTTGTATTGGTATAAGCATGTATAAGCACAAAGCAAGTGTGTTCAAATAAGTTTCATTCCAATTACGGTATTTGTTACCTTGCAAGTCAAAACAAATGCGAGTGTGAAAACCAGGGTGGTTACAGTCTCCCCTACTTTAGAAAATTTCGTCCCGAAATTTATTCGAAAGAGACCGTAGAATATAATTGTAATGATTAGAAAGATAATCAAATCATTGTTTGGTGCTGATAATTTTGAGGAATTTACGAGGATCATTGTATAGAAATTGTTTTGCATGGCACTATGTTATGCTGGATTTGTAATGTAAATATTATGCAAACAAATGTGTGTACAAATAAGCAAATAATGGATAATCACATAACCACATAATTTTATATACGCCACCTTACTTTGTGACAACCCGCACTAAACCAGGTATCCGTACAACTAAATTAATGATTAATTACTACTTGATTACTGTGCTTGATTGAACTAGCTGATAAACTGCTACCTGCATACTGATACATGCACTTACTTGCATCATACTTTATTTGCTGTCACTACATTATTTACATACTGGACCCTAGTGACAAACATGATGCACAAAAAGCACAGTAGCACTAAACGGATACACAGTGAACATGCTGATATAACCAGCATCAGGCAGATACTGCCTCTAAGGCCTGTTAAGAGCCTCATATATTTTGACTACACTGGTAGTGAGTGTAGGGATATAAGGGTTGTGTTACCGCGTCTCTAGGGATAAGATACACTGATTCGGATGTGCCAAAAACGTACTTTAAGTACCAAACACAGCACTTTAATAATTTAACCGGCTTCTAGCTGACTAGTAAAGTGCCAGAAATGAGAAAATAACACTAGACACTTTCTAAAGTGTCGGGAAAACAAATGGTATCACTAAAATGTAATAACGACACTTTAAAGTCTTTTGTAACACTTTAACGGATTACTATCCAACCGAACAACCGGACTATACCCGGGACATGAAAATATTAGTATTTTCACTATTATTATTTTTCTGAGCCAGTTAGGGTCCCTGATTACCCTAACACCCGTCATAACACATAATACACAACTAACTAAGTTAATTACTTAGTTAACCCTTTCAACCAAACTAAACACTAACTAACCAAGTTTAAACCGAACTAACCCAACCCCCATCCCATAACCGGCCCCAAATATTAGGGGACACACAAGTACACTAGAGATTGGCATAATCTTGTGTTGTCTAGTATCATTAGGACACATTAACCATTGGACTATAACACATGATTTTTCTATAAATACCCACTAATTCACTAGAGATAATCATCACCAACTCACCACAACTTTCACTCTCTCTCTTGCTCCCTTTGGTTCTCGGCCGAACCCCACTCACACCACCATCACAATTTTCGGTTCTTGTCTCATCATTCCAAGATCATACACACTTCAAGGATCACGTATAAGGAGCTTTGGTGCAAGCGGAACACGAAGGACCTCAACCGTTGGCTTTTATCCACGCGTTTTTCGTCACGATTCTTCCCTAGCCCCGAGCTAGAGGTATATCACGTAAAACTCATATTTAAGCTTGTTTAAAGTGGTTAAAAGGAATTTTATCGGTGAAATATCGTTAACATGCGTTTTGGAACTTTAAAGTCTACTAAAATCACAAAAATGGAGGTTAATAGCACATGTCTTGTGTAAAAGTCGTAGGACTTGAAATTTGTGTTTATCTAGACCCGATCTATAATGTGGTAGCTCGAATCTTCGTTTAACCCGACTTTGTAAAATCATGTATCATCACATAAGCTTGTTTTTGAAAGATACAAGGGTAAAGGTGAAACACTACCACATTTTAGAGACATGAACTTGTGTAGAAATATTATACTTGTGTAAAAGTGATTTAACCGGTAAAATGGTGTTTAAAACTAGCAGATCTACGTATCCGCAAGTGGTATTTTTGAAAGACCACACTTTAAAGAAATCATATTTTTCAAAAGATGAATCTTACACTAATAAATATGATTTTATAAACCACAAGTGTGTAGACACTTGTGAAAGGAAGAGATCCGACAAATAACTATTTTTGGGAAAAATGACTAGAAGTTGTAAAGACGGATTTCGCTAGTCACAAGGTTTTTACAAGAATAAAGCTACTTTATATAAAGATCGACATATATAAAGGGGATTTACACTATAGATTCGGAAAAACTGCAAGTTCATGCGATTATGCAAATTTACATACTTGTCGACTAGTTTGATGTGTCGGAAATTGTTTGATTGAATAAAGAAGTTGTTGATTGATTTGTTTAAAAGAAAATGATACGCTTGAAAGCGTGGCCACCTCCAGTTACAGAGGAAACTCTGGCGAAATTTTCCTAAAAACCTGACACTTAGACTTTTTACACAACAAGTGTTAGAACTATTTATGAACATACTTTCGAAACATAAATTTCGCCAGCACTATATTTTACTAAATATTCGGAGGTGGGATTTTCACAAAGAATAACGTGATAAGTATATTTGTCACAACACTGTTTATGATTATTTTGTGAAAATACATAAATATTATTTTAGAGCAAAAATAATATTTACAAGCGTTAATGATCCCAAAACTTTACGAACGCTTCCACAAACATATAAGTTACACTGGTAATTACATTACCACAAGATTGTTAAAACGTAACTTACGCACATGTATTGTATCCCCCATCCTTGGGAAGAAGAATAACTACCAAGTGTATACGGAACATAAACACGAAATAGTTGCCTAACTATTTCCCAAAGACATAAACTATGAAGCTAAGGCACGGCCGTCCGTCTAATAGAATTAGCACTTGTAGGTCGTTGCACAGCTTACTATATTGGAGACACTTGGTAGAGACGCGCATTCACTGTGAGTTCATGTCCCCCTTTTCTCTAACTGTTTTCAGTTTACTTAACTGCGGGGGTGAAATACATGTTACTTTGTTTACAAGTACTTTATACACGGTATGAATTACGTAAGGAGGTTTAGATCATGTGAATGGGTAGTTAGAACACCGAGGGACTCGAGCGGTAGATCTATTTGGGTGTAGCGAGCCCAGCTCTAGGCCAAACGGACCTCTCTGAGGCTAACCAAAACGGACCTGGAGTGACTTGGTTGCCCAACGCAAAAATCAGCTAGGGTTGTGTCTTCCTACTTGCATTTCACGACATGCTAATGGCCTTGCAAACCATTGGTGATCACAAGTCCTCTTACACTGCTACATACCAGGAAACTTTTATACTTACAAGTGTTTTACTTACTCACTTGCACATGAACTCGCTCAACATTATTGTTGATTTTTCAACTCACATGTATTTCAGGAAATTAAACGGATCTGGCACGGTATGGAACGTTTTCCGCTGCACTTGTCATGAAGTCATCAGGGTTTAGGGGATGTGTCTCTTTCCTGGACAAGACACAATCCTTAAACCACGCTTATGTTATGTTAGAAGTTGTAATGTTGTTGAATAAGGTTATGGTTGTTGGTTAAAAACAATGGTACTGTATCTGATTTTCAAAACTTAATGGATGACTTGCATGGTTTTTAAATTCATATAGCTTGTTATGATTAAGCTATGGTATTAAGAAGTCACACCAAAATTAACCACGCTTCCGCAAAGCCAGGGTGTGACAGCTTGGTATCAGAGCTCTGATCATAGCGAACTAGGATTCTTTCTCGAGTCTAGACTATGATCACTAGGGCTCTCACGAAAACATTTTTCTGCATACCACTTAAGTCCAGATCCACACTTTTACAAACAAATGTTGAGCACATTTTATTAATTATAAGTTCAGCTTGGAGGGCTGAGGATCGATCTGGAGGATCGAGATGGTCAAGGTGGTTGAGCACGTTGGTTTGTTATAGGATCGGTCTGGAGGATCGAGGCTTGGTCTAGGTGACCAAGATAGTGGGCTAGCAAGGATAGGAAGGAAAGGTTCAGCCTGGAGGGCTAAGGATCGATCTGGAGGATCGAGGTTTGGTAGACTGGATGGTATTGGCTAGTAAGACTAGGAGGATTATGTGATGCCTTACTTGATGACTTATGTGATTACTTGATTGACTATTTGTGCATGTTTGTGTATATGTTACAGACACATGGATCCGGCTGATTCAGGTGGTTCAGACATCACCGACCCCAGGCGTATTGTGTCGGACGACCTGGAGTCGTCAGAGCATGAGGTTTTTACGTCAGACTTCACCAGCACGGATGACGATGACTTTCAGCCATTCGCCTTACCCGACGGCGTTGATGAGCTCCCAGTTGATCTTCCAGCAGGGGATCTACCCTTGGCACTGATCCCTGCTCCCATACCGCTGGCTGCGTACCCAGCTTATGATTTACCCATCGACGATGAGGAGGATGATATCGATATGTTTGAGGAGGAGCCTTTGGAGGATGCTCAGGGCGAGGCCCTACCTGCTGTTGCTCCCTTACTGATCGCAGATGCTCCGGCTGCGGAGTCACCTGCACATTCCCCAGTCGCGGACTCCTTTGAGTCTGTGGCTTCCGTACCCACACATGCTCATAGTGCGCAGCACTTTTCCCATGGGTCCGATTCTGACCAGGCTTTTTCTGTTGCTTCCATACCTGGACTTGTTTTTGACCATGACGTCGAGGAGGATTCAGATCCTATGTTCCCACCAGGATTTGATCCTGACCGTGATTTAGAGTATGTCCCGATGGACGAGTTGATGGAGGATCCAGCAGATCCTATTGACCTTTTTGATCCGATTGATCCCGATTTTGACATGGCGTTTGATGATTTTGAGCCTGCCATTGCACCTGAGCAGGCAGCTGCCCTTGACCCTTTACCAGAGCATGACCCTGTGCATGCTGATGTACCTTTTGAGCCCATTGCTGACGATCACCACATAGAAGTTCCTGCTGATCCCATTGATCCTTTACCCATTGCTGCTGTACCAGTTGACCCCCCTTTCGAGCACTTGGCACCCGTTCACCCTGTTGTTGCTCCCTTATTTGATCCCGTTCCCATAGAGCCCGGACATGCACCATTCGCTGCTCATATGGATCCACCGGACGAGTCTGCCCAGCATGGCTGGATACCGGCAGACGAGGACGTTCCCCCATTCCCTCCACAGATTCCTGTTGCACCACATACTGACTTTTCGTTTCAGGTTCCTATGTTTACACCTCCAGCAGGGCCTGGAGAGGGCTCTTCAGCACACCCTGATGGACATGTACCGATGCCCATGCCTTTCATGCCTCAGATTCCTTTTGTTCCACCCACTACAGCTCCTTTCGGGGTGGCACCCTTTGACCCCACACGTGAGCCACTGCTGTGGTCACCATTTTCCCCTATGCCACCCACTGATCCATACCACAGGTTCCACGTGGGACACACCATCGAGGATGTATTGATGTCATTTGTATACCAGCATGAGTCGCGCCCGTCTGCAGCCATGTCAGTGCCATGGCCGGGTACCCTCTCCGTTGCAGCCATCACGACCATTACCCCCTGACTATGCTGCTCGTCTTACTACTTTGGAGCAGCAGATTGCTTCCATTATTCGTACACAGCAGGCGATGGAGGCGGACTGGTTACAGTTGCGCCGTTTGTTTTATACCCGTTTTCCTCCTCCACCACCATCTACTTAGAGCTCATCGGTGCCACTTGGGTAGGCGAGGTGATAAGGCGGCGATTGCTTTTTGATTGCACAGCATTTTGGGGAGACTACGTTATGATTTGACTTTTGTTATGTACTTGATGTTGTATTGATACTGATGTAGCTTTTGACAGGGGTGATGTAGCCCCTAATGATTGATGATTGTATGTATACACTTACGATGTGGTCTCATTTATATGGCAATCGCAGTTTTCTCACCATATTTGGATTCGCTTGATTACTTATTTGCATTGTTATGGTATGGGATGTTGTGTGATTGATATTTGTGTTATGTGATTATACTATTACTACTGTTATATACGTACACTATATTACGAACTGATTTACGTATTATAACAACGGAACCTTACTATGGCCTAACTAACTTAAACCATCTTTTAGAAGATGCCGCCAAAACGCCCTACGCCCATGCCAATACCTACTAACGAGGCAGAGCTACAGCAAGTCATTGCAGCTGCCATAGCACAGTACGCAGCATCTCAGCCAGGAGGGAGCGGAAGTGTTAACCAAGGCAATAACAATCCACCTCACGGATGCACCTACAAGCAGTTCTTAGACTGCAAACCAGTTAACTTCGATGGCACAGGAGGTGCAGTTGCCTTTACCCGCTGGGCTGAGAAAACCGACTCTGTCTTACGCATGAGCAAGTGTGCTGAGGATCAGCAAGTCACATACATTTCAGGGCTGTTTCTAGATGGAGCCCTATCCTGGTGGAACCTACAAGTACAAACACTAGGCGAAGCTGCCGCCTACGCCCTGACTTGGGCCGAATTGAAAGAACTGATGCGCAAGAAGTACTGTTCACGCGCAGAAATCCAAAGGTTAGAGACTGAATTTTGGCACTTAAAGATGGACGGTCCAAAGATTGCGGAATATGTCCAGAGGTTTCACGACTTATCTCAAGTGGTTCCTTACATGGTTACGCCTGAATACAAGCGAATCGAGCGCTTCATTTGGGGTTTGGCTCCCCAAATCATAAGTATGGTAACCTCCTCCAAACCAGCAACTATCACTGAAGCCATCGATTTAAGCGTGGCTCTCACCGAGGAGGCGATTCGTCTAAACAAATTTGGTGATGTTAAGGCAAAGGAGAATGAGACTCATGTTGAGTCGTCAGGAAGTAACAAGAGAAAGTTTTCGAACTTCAAACAAGGTGTTAGCAGTGATGGTAAGAGAGGAGCACCAAGCACGCCAGCTCAGGGTGCAGCTGGCAGTGGAAGGAGAGGAAGAGGATATATGGGCACTCTGCCTAAGTGTAGTGCCTGCCAGCGTCACCATTCGGGTCAATGTAGGCTAAAAGTATACGAAGTATGTGGGAAACGTGGTCATTTGAAGGACACCTGTTGGGTTGGTACTGGCCGGGGAGGCCAGGGAGGATATGGAAATAGAAATGATAACCGTGGTGGAAACGGAAACCGCCCGCAAGGAAATTTTGGAGGTAACAGAAATCAGGGCAACAACGCTAACCAAGCGGGCGCAGTAAATCGTAATCCGGGGAATGATCAAGCTGGTGGTAATGGACAGAGGCTCGGATGCTATAACTGCGGGGAAATCGGGCATTTTAAGAAGAATTGCCCAACATTGAATCAAGCCCGTGGTAGAGTATTCCAACTCGAAGCTAGGGATGCACGCCAGGATCCAAATGTTGTTACGGGTACGTTCCCTATCAATCAGCGCTATGCATCTGTTTTATTTGATACTGGTGCCGACTATAGCTTCGTATCATTAGAATTTAAGAATATGCTTGGGTTAGCTGCTAATAAGTTAGACATACCCTACTCGATCGAATTAGCAAATGGAAAGTTAGTTGAAGCCGACGAAGTAATCAGAGGCTGCGTGATAGAACTGGGAGAACGCGAGTTTACTTTGGATCTACTACCCGTCGAATTGGGAAGTTTCGACGTGGTGGTAGGAATGGATTGGTTATCCGGAAACAAGGCTGAGATAGTATGTCACGAGAAAGTTGTTCGTATCCCAACTGACGATGGTGAGACAATTGTGGTTCACGGAGAGAAGCGTGACACGCCACTAAGATTTATCAGCTGCTTGAAAGCAAGGAAGTGTTTACAAAAAGGATGTGTTGCTTTCCTGGCACACATCGTGGATAAGAAGGCTGCCGAACCAAGGATCGAAGACATCCCTGTCGTAAGGGATTATCCAGAAGTCTTCCCGGAAGACTTACCCGGACTGCCACCTCAGAGGCAAGTGGAGTTTCACATTGACTTAGTTCCAGGCGCCGCGCCTGTGGCTAAGGCACCGTACAGACTTGCTCCGTCTGAGATGCAGGAATTGTCGACACAACTTCAAGAGTTGTTAGACAAAGGTTTTATCCGACCAAGCTTCTCGCCTTGGGGAGCTCCGGTCTTGTTTGTCAAGAAGAAGGACGGAAGTTTCCGCATGTGTATTGACTGCAGAGAATTGAACAAGCTAACGATCAAGAACAGGTATCCACTGCCAAGAATCGATGATCTGTTCGACCAACTTCAAGGTTCAAGCTGTTACTCTAAGATCGATCTTCGATCTGGATACCATCAACTAAGGATACAGGAGGAAAGTATCCCGAAAACAGCCTTCCGAACTCGTTATGGACACTACGAGTTCCTCGTTATGCCATTTGGCTTGACAAACGCGCCTGCGGTATTCATGGATCTAATGAATAGGGTTTGCAAGCCATACTTAGACAAGTTCGTGATTGTATTCATCGACGACATCCTGATTTACTCAAAGACGAAGGCTGAACACGAACAACATCTTAGAACCATATTGGAGCTGCTAAAGGAGGAACAGCTGTACGCCAAATTCTCTAAGTGCGAGTTTTGGCTACGCGAAGTCCAGTTTCTTGGACATATGGTTAATGGGGATGGAATTCATGTTGATCCCACAAAGATCGAGGCAATCAAGAATTGGGAAACGCCTACAACGCCAACCGAGATCCGACAATTCTTGGGTTTGGCTGGCTACTATAGAAGGTTCATCGAGGATTTCTCGAAAATCGCTCAACCGTTGACGCTCCTGACCCAGAAGGATAAGACGTTTGATTGGGGAATCAAACAGGAGGAAGCATTCCAGATATTGAAGAATAAGCTTTGTAACGCGCCAATCTTAGCTCTACCAGAAGGTACTGACGATTTTGTGGTATACTGCGACGCATCGCGTCAGGGATTGGGTTGTGTGTTGATGCAACGCCAAAAGGTCATTGCTTACGCATCACGCCAACTGAAAGTGCACGAAAAGAACTATACCACCCACGATTTAGAGCTTGGCGCAGTGGTTTTTGCACTAAAAATCTGGAGACACTACCTGTATGGTACGAAGTGCACAATCTTCACAGATCACAAAAGCCTACAACATATATTTAACCAGAAAGAGTTGAATATGAGGCAAAGACGTTGGGTTGAATTGTTGAACGATTACGACTGCGAGATAAAGTATCACCCAGGGAAGGCAAATGTAGTCGCCGATGCCCTAAGTCGTAAGGAAAGAATCAAGCCCATAAGGGTTAGAGCTTTGGAAATGATTATACGAACCGATCTTTCCTCGCGCATTCGTGCTGCACAAAAAGAAGTTCTCAAGGAGGGAAACCTTGAGGAAGAATATCTCCGTGGAATGGAGAAGTTTTTGGTACCAAACGAGGAAGGAACGTTACGTTTTGAGAAAAGGATTTGGGTTCCTCTGTTTGGTGGATTAAGGGAAGTTATTTTCGACGAAGCGCACAAGTCACGGTACTCTATCCACCCTGGATCGGATAAGATGTACCAAGATCTCAAAAATTACTATTGGTGGCCTAGGATGAAAGGCGACGTTGCTGTTTACGTGAGCAAATGTTTAACGTGCGCTAAAGTCAAGGCGGAATACCAGAAGCCTTCGGGACTTCTGCAACAACCTGAGATTCCCAAGTGGAAGTGGGAACAAATCTCAATGGATTTTGTTACGAAACTGCCAAGAACGCCAAGAGGCCATGATATGATTTGGGTGATTGTTGACCGCCTAACAAAGTCCGCACACTTTCTGCCAATCAAGGAGAAAGACAGTACTAGTAAACTTGCGGAAATTTACATGAGAGAGATCGTAGCACGTCACGGAGTACCTCTCTCGATCATCTCTGATAGAGACGGAAGATTTGTGTCAAGAATATGGCAATCTTTCCAAGAATCTTTTGGCTCACAATTGAATCTGAGCACTGCATTCCATCCGCAAACTGATGGCCAGAGCGAGCGAACGATACAAACCTTGGAAGACATGCTGAGGGCATGTGTTATGGATTTAGGCGGTAGCTGGGATAGACACTTACCCTTGGTCGAATTTTCATACAACAACAGCTACCACACCAGTATTGGTGTCGCGCCATTTGAGGCCCTATACGGACGCAAGTGCCGATCACCACTATGTTGGTCTGACGCAGGTGATAGGCAGCTTGCTGGTCCCGAGATCGTCCAAGAGACGACAGACAAGATCGCGCAAATTCTTAAACGCATCGAAGCCGCTCGCCACAGACAAAAGGCCTACGCGGACCCAAACCGGAAGCATGTGGACTTCCAAGTCGGAGAGATGGTATTATTGAAAGTTTCACCCTGGAAAGGGGTAGCACGCTTTGGAAAGCGTGGGAAGTTAAATCCACGCTACATTGGTCCTTTCAGAATTCTGGAAAGAATTGGGACAGTAGCATACAAGTTGGACCTACCTGTAACACCTGTGCCTCCACGGGCATCAAGCAAATACCAAACCAATGAAATATTGTATTTCATACTTGGGATTTGTAAAAATATGTGTATCATTTGCACATATCAATTTATGTTCAATTTCAAACTCTAAATCGCTTTCTGGAAGGTTATACGCGCACTGATGCGTAAATATAACCAGTTTAATGCAACGAACACTCCGGAATAGTGACATAGGCTTAACATACCTTAAATAACCTTTACATAACTTAGAAATAAGTTTTGAAGGCTTTGGTATGGCAAAAACAAGCTAAATTGCTTACAGGGACTAAACTTGACAAACTGCGAAAGTATGCCAATTTGAACTGTAACAGACATTCCGGAACATGACCATAAGTTAAACATACCATAAATATCCTTTACATAGCTTAGAAATAGGCTTTGAGGGGTTTAGTGTGCTAAAATAAACTTTTGGGTCATTCAGGGACTAAAAGTGTCAAAAAGTGCACAAGTTTGCATTTTTACGCATAACTTACGTTCTGAATACATCCGGACATCCAAAATTTTATGTGAGCATGACTATATTATATTTTAGTGTTCGCCTTAAGAAAAATCCATTCGTTTCGTCATTTGGATCGTTTTTCGCGCTTGTGCGCATTCCGTCGTAATTAACCGAACATCGCGTTCGTACGACCAAACGAACCATCACCCGGCATATTTTTGAGCATGTTTCAAGTCCACAATGTTTAGGCATCATTTTAGGGCCTTAAAGTTGGCTTTACGGGCCTTAGAAGTGCCGGAAATGGGCTTAAACACGTGCAGGGACTGAAACTGTCATTTCTGAAACATGTTGTCTGATCAGGACCCTCAGGCGGCCCGCCTGAGTTTTAGCACATCCTGAAGCGGGCCGCTTGGCTCCTTCTGACCAGATTAAGTGTATTAAACAGCAAGTTGCAGCTGTTTGATCCACCACCACATGTTTCCAATTGTCTAGTCAGCTGATAAGGATCACATTTTAGGCACCATAAGTTTCCAACACATGTACGGCTTGGATCATGGCACGTTTTCCATGAAACGATCCTAACGGTGGACCGAATACTATAAATACCCCACCCCCTTTGGCTTAAAAACCCACAAGAATTCTGATTTTAGAGCTCTAAGTTGAAACCATTGTTTCATACCTGAGTTCTTAGATCGGGATTAGCTTTCGGGGACCCTGGGTTAGTATTCTTTCGTTCTTTTCCTTATTTTACTGCTTTTCGAGTCAGAAAGTCAAACAAAAGTTTGACTTTCAGCGTTGACCAGTAATGGTCAATGCGAAGTTCGTTTGAACTTCGCAACGTGAGTGTAATCACGTTGGTCATAGTCCCTTGGGACTATGCCCACTGATTACCACGTTGTCTAGGGTCGTAGGGTAGGCGATCTAATAAATCGCCTATACCTTCGAACCCGACCCAGTTTGGTCGATCATTAGGATCCGACCAAATACATTAGGTGACCATAGTGTAGGGAATAACCTTCCGAGGTTATACCCTATGGTCACATCGTTTAAGTAGTTGTATGATAGGTAGTTTATATGCCTTAGGTAAATTACCAGAATACCCTTTTCATGTATAATTTGTAATTAAGCATATGTAACCTAAACTTTTGTCACATAACTGATTATGTAACATGTTTAGGCATATAACACTTGTCATAGGACTAATTAGGCGGTCTGAACGCGTTTCACGCGAACGACGCGTTAAAGTAGCATAAGCTACCTTAATGGGTCGCGATGGGTCGATAATACTTAGGTTAAGTTTCATTTAGTATGTAGGCTTTGTTAAACCATATCATATGAGTTCCTACACTCATTTGGTTTACAAACCCTCCTGCTACCCAGTCTTCCGATTTAGGTCCGGGTTATTTATGTAGTTACCTATATTAGGTACCGTTTGATTTCCGGGACTCCTCTAGCTTATTTGGTAGTTGTTCAAGACTCCTAAGCACTCTCAGGCGAGTACATTATTCCCCTCTTTTACTGTTTTCAACTGTTTTGGGGTGACTCATATGTGCTAAATGCTTTATCAATGATTTCAATAACAATTACTATGTGGTTTCAAGAACAATAACAATTATTTCAAGAACGCTAACAATGATTTCAAGAACGAATACAATGATTTCAAGAACGAATACAATGATTTCAAAAACTAATAACAATTTCAATAAAGTGAACGAACTTGTTGGTTGTAGTTTACATGACCGATGACATTCATTAGCTATGATCAAGCCGACCAGTATTAGGTTATGGTACCATAGGATCTGACAAATCCCGTTATTTACTGCACCCATTGTTATGTGTGGGGGTTGTGGGTAGCGACTGAATCTGTAATTATTAACTTATCCTTTGGTAAGGGTTTGTTAAGAACGAGAACGAGAGCGAGTTGGAACGAGGAACGCGTCAAGAAGGTTTGAATGTTATTAGAGAATCGACCATAAAGTAGTTTCACAATTAAAATATTAACTTACCCTTTGGTAAGGGTTTGTTAAAACAAGAACGATTTGAACGATTAAAACAAGATGGTTTAACGATTGGGTAAACATTTGTACATGATTGACATTTGATCATTTATTTTCCACAAAACATAACTTTGATTTAAACCAAGTTTTACTTCAATACTTTGTTTTTGTGCATATGGTTTAGTTGAGACATTTCACTTGCCATACATGGATATTTGACATAGACATTTGACATGGATATTTGACATAGACATTTGACATGGATATTTAAACATAGACATTTTACATTGTTTGGTTTGGTTTGGTTAAGTGATTGAGTAACGATGCGTGTGTAATATGATACAAACATGGTGGATACGCCGCTGGTACTTCCTATATATAAGTGTTTGTATGGTATTACATATTGTAGCGTTATTTGAATCATTTCAGTTTGAGACATAGAACATTTTATACAAGTAACATACTTTTCACAAGACATTTATTTACAAACAATTCATCTTATAAAGACTCATTTTACATGGTTATTCATTTAATCATGCATCATTCTCTTATTTATACATATCATCTAAACTTATTATTTTTCAAATGATTTACAAAGACAAAGCAAATTACAAGGTTCATGACTAAACATTTTCTTAAACTGAAGTCATGAATCTTATTTTCACAAAACCTATGTACTCGCCAGCATTTCTTTGCTGACCTCGTTTTCACATATGTTTCAGGTATTGTTGGATGATATCGATTGATAAGATGCATGCTCACATAGGACTGGACAAGGCCTTAGTGACTCAATAACAATGATAGACTATATTTAAATAGTATATTTAGATTTCAAGACGATGTAATTACTCAATGTTTAATAAAACGAAACACTTTTGATATCCATGGTTATGAAACATTAATTCTGTTGCAACACGCCCCGATGTTTCCGCCGCGATTTGTTGTTTTACGCGGTCGGGGTGTGACAGAAAAGATGGTATCAGAGCCAATGGTTATAGGGAATTAGGTTATTAGTAATGCTTTGACCTAGTCTATAACTTTCTTAGGACCCTAACGCGAGTTTACTTGCGTTTAGTCATAAAACAATACCGTCACCTATCCTTAGGCGACGACCACAACAAGAACATAAATTTCAAAACCGCTTTGAAAACTAATCATCTGTTCTAGGATGATTGATTACAAGGTTTTGAACCCTCTATTGTAAGGTTTTGAACCCTCTGTTATATGGTTTTGAACCCCTTCGAATTTTCAAAATCTCGACAAGGTTTTGAGTCTTAAATAATGTGAACACGTGCAAACTGGAAGGGTGAATGCCTGTATTCTGGGTTTTCTGTCTAGGCAAGCACTTCGTATATATCTCATCAGACGCGAGACCAGTTGTGCTTACCTGGGAATTCTTGGGATGAGTGTTCACTTATAGGCGAGCATGTCTTCGCGATACATTATTTTTGACCCCTTTACTTTGATCAGTCACTGTGTGCCGTTTGTTGCTTTGTAGTAACAAACAAATAACCACTATCCTTGCTTTCATCAGATTTGTTTCATCTCATTCTTTTCGTCTAAATTCTCTCACTCGTTTCCTTTCATGTTTCCTCTTTTAGACAATGCCTCCTCGACGCGAAAACCAGATAGAGACTGCCGAGCTGGCAGAAATCATTGCGCAGCAAATGGCTGCTCAATTTCCAAACCTCTTTGCTCAATGGAACCAAGCCAACAACAACAACAATGTACTATGCAAATACAAGGATTTTAACCAGGCTAAACCACTCAAGTTTAGTGGTTCTGAAGGAGCGACTGGGCTTCTTCAGTGGTTCGAAAGCATTGAGAATACTTTCCGCCACGTGCAGTGTCCTAACAATCGCAAGGTCGAGTTTTCTTCGAGTGTGTTTCAGAAGAGGGCTCTCACATGGTGGAACGGGGTTATGAGGGATCGTGGTGCAGAAGTTGCTCTGGCACAGACATGGGCTGAACTTAGGGCCCTGATGATGAGGGAATTCTGTCCTCGTCATGAGCAGCGAGCTTTGGAGAAGGAATTTGATGAATTGAAGCAAGATAGTGGTGAGCACAGGGCGTATACTGATAGGTTTGAGGAGTTGAGTCTGCTTTGCCCGACAATGGTTACCCCACTTGACATAGCTATCGAAAGGTACATCGACGGCCTACCTGACTCGGTACAAGACATCCTTACTGGTAGTAACCCTGCCACGCTCCGTCAGGCGATCGAGTTATCTGCGACATTGACTGAGTCGCAGATCCGGAAGAACAAGTTACACAGAAAGGGTGACAAAGGTAAGAAGCAGGGGTCTGACAAGGAGGATAGCAAGAAAGGCCAAAACAAGAAGGGTAAGGAAGGTGAGACGTCAAAGAAATCAAAGAAGCGAAAGGGTGGTCAGAACTTTGCTGTTACAGCACAGACTGCTCAGAAACCGCGGAACCAACCAGCTCAGCCACCTGCAAAGAAAGCATATGCCGGTACCGCACCTTATTGTGCACGCTGCAACGGTCATCACGCAGTACAACAAGCTTGCTGGCAATGCACGACGTGTGGTAAACTTGGGCATTTGGCCAAGGTTTGTCGTTTGGGACAAAATCAGGCTGCTCAGGTTCAAGCTCCGGTTCAAGGGAATGCTGTGAGATTTCCACTGGGTTCATGTTTCAACTGCGGAGAGATTGGTCACTTCCGCCACAACTGCCCAAGACTGGTGAATGCAAATGCGAACGCAAACCCAAATGCGAACGCCAACGTCAATATGAATCCAGCACATGGTTGAATGTTTAACATCAATGAGGCTATCAACGATGCAGCGATGAACGCTTAGCATTTTGTATTTCCTCTGGTTGTTATCTTGTAACATTTAAAGACAATGCAGTTGTTATATAAATAAAATTTGTGGTTTTATTTTCTAACTAATGCAATTGTATGAATGTTTGATTCAACCTTATGATGTCAACACAAAGACAAAACTACTTGTGTGGTTCTGTCATTTTTATGATCATTTGTGATCTCCCAAAGAACCTCAAACACTTGTTTCTTTTAAATCTAAAGTATCTTATCGTCTTGCACCGTTCGAGATGCAAGAATTATCAAAACAGCTTCAAGAGTTGTCTGATAAAGGATTCATCCGTCCAAACTTTTCACCTTGGAGAAACTCCTGTTCTCCTTGTGAAAAGAAAAATGGATCTTTTCGAATGTATATCGATTAACGTAAGCCTAGTAAGCTTACCATCAAGAATCGATATCCCCCTACCTTAAATCAACGATTTCTCCGATCAACTGCATAGCGTTTCATGCTTTTCCAAGATCGATTTGCGTTTTGGGTATCATCAACTTTGTATTCTCGAAGAAGATATTCCCAAAACGGTTTTTCTGCACGAAGTATGGCCATTACGAGTTTACAGTCATGCCTTTTAGGTTGACAAATACTCCAGCCATCTTCAAGGACTTAATAAATTGAGTCTGCAAGCCTTATTTGGATCAGATCGTCATTGTTATTATTGATGACATCTTGATCTATTCATGTCCTAAGCCGATCACGATCAACACCTTCGTTGACATCGGAGCCCTGATTGAATTCCTTGTACACTTTAAAATGTACAAAACAACTCAATTAGGACAAACCGAATTCCTTTTAAGATCTTCCTATCTTCATAGTTAGATTCTTGAAAATATTTAAAGTGCCAAAGGAAATCCACGGATTGGGTTTCTGGTATGCTTTAAATACCCTTGTCCAAAGATAACAAATTAATGGTCGAATTGAACGATTATGCGATTGAACGAGTACGCAATTATGTGACTATGTGTTTTTGTGTTTTCCTCTATGTTCTTGTGTGGTACGATATTCAAATCCTCTTAGAATCTTTCATATCTTCATATGAGGGATTCATAGTAAGATATTCAAAAGGTACTACCTTAAATCATTATGGGCTTCTACGTGGTAGTTAAGACCCTTGGATTATATAGTACCACTCCTTGATTCATAAGAGACCCTTTAGTGGTCTAGTCAAAAAGATTGATTCACAATTTGGTTAAAAGACGACATCTAGTGATGTAGCTGGACAGACTCCTTGATAGTCTATTTAGATCATTTATTGATTTAGTCAAAAGGACTCTATGGCGGTCTAGTCACACTCATCACAGGATTGTTCATTTGGTTTTCCCCTACACATTATAAAATAGACTGTGTGAACTGTGCAAGGAATTGTCTGATTATGGACGCGTACATAATTATGAAATTTAGTGCACAGAAACCTAGTAAGGTTTATTATGTGTAAGAACCGATAGTGACAACAATAACAAAATGAGAACGATGTAATGGAGGCATGGTGGACGCACCAATGACGCTTCATATACTTGTATATAAGTGTCCCTCTTACATTGCAAACATAATGTTATTAAGGTTACTAGAAGTTCAAGAACCTTAACCAATGTTGTTCGATCTTTTCAACTTCATGTTTTAAACTCTCACCAGTTTCCTCTAAATAAATTTCGGGACGAAATTTCCTAAAGTAGGGGAGACTGTAACACCTGTGCCTCCACGGGCATCAAGCAAATACCAAACCAATGAAATATTGTATTTCATACTTGGGATTTGTAAAAATATGTGTATCATTTGCACATATCAATTTATGTTCAATTTCAAACTCTAAATCGCTTTCTGGAAGGTTATACGCGCACTGATGCGTAAATATAACCAGTTTAATGCAACGAACACTCCGGAATAGTGACATAGGCTTAAAATACCTTAAATAACCTTTACATAACTTAGAAATAAGTTTTGAAGGCTTTGGTATGGCAAAAACAAGCTAAATTGCTTACAGGGACTAAACTTGACAAACTGCGAAAGTATGCCAATTTGAACTGTAACAGACATTCCGGAACATGACCATAAGTTAAACATACCATAAATATCCTTTACATAGCTTAGAAATAGGCTTTGAGGGGTTTAGTGTGCTAAAATAAACTTTTGGGTCATTCAGGGACTAAAAGTGTCAAAAAGTGCACAAGTTTGCATTTTTACGCATAACTTACGTTCTGAATACATCCGGACATCCAAAAATTTATGTGAGCATGACTATATTATATTTTAGTGTTCGCCTTAAGAAAAATCCATTCGTTTCGTCATTTGGATCGTTTTTCGCGCTTGTGCGCATTCCGTCGTAATTAACCGAACATCGCGTTCGTACGACCAAACGAACCATCACCCGGCATATTTTTGAGCATGTTTCAAGTCCACAATGTTTAGGCATCATTTTAGGGCCTTAAAGTTGGCTTTACGGGCCTTAGAAGTGCCGGAAATGGGCTTAAACACGTGCAGGGACTGAAACTGTCATTTCTGAAACATGTTGTCTGATCAGGACCCTCAGGCGGCCCGCCTGAGTTTTAGCACATCCTGAAGCGGGCCGCTTGGCTCCTTCTGACCAGATTAAGTGTATTAAACAGCAAGTTGCAGCTGTTTGATCCACCACCACATGTTTCCAATTGTCTAGTCAGCTGATAAGGATCACATTTTAGGCACCATAAGTTTCCAACACATGTACGGCTTGGATCATGGCACGTTTTCCATGAAACGATCCTAACGGTGGACCGAATACTATAAATACCCTACCCCCTTTGGCTTAAAAACCCACAAGAATTCTGATTTTAGAGCTCTAAGTTGAAACCATTGTTTCATACCTGAGTTCTTAGATCGGGATTAGCATTCGGGGACCCTGGGTTAGTATTCTTTCGTTCTTTTCCTTATTTTACTGCTTTTCGAGTCAGAAAGTCAAACAAAAGTTTGACTTTCAGCGTTGACCAGTAATGGTCAATGCGAAGTTCGTTTGAACTTCACAACGTGAGTGTAATCACGTTGGTCATAGTCCCTTGGGACTATGCCCACTGATTACCACGTTGTCTAGGGTCGTAGGGTAGGCGATCTAATAAATCGCCTATACCTTCGAACCCGACCCAGTTTGGTCGATCATTAGGATCCGACCAAATACATTAAGTGACCATAGTGTAGGGAATAACCTTCCGAGGTTATACCCTATGGTCACATCGTTTAAGTAGTTGTATGATAGGTAGTTTATATGCCTTAGGTAAATTACCAGAATACCCTTTTCATGTATAATTTGTAATTAAGCATATGTAACCTAAAATTTTGTCACATAACTGATTATGTAACATGTTTAGGCATATAACACTTGTCATAGGACTAATTAGGCGGTCTGAACGCGTTTCACGCGAACGACGCGTTAAAGTAGCATAAGCTACCTTAATGGGTCGCGATGGGTCGATAATACTTAGGTTAAGTTTCATTTAGTATGTAGGCTTTGTTAAACCATATCATATGAGTTCCTACACTCATTTGGTTTACAAACCCTCCTGCTACCCAGTCTTCCGATTTAGGTCCGGGTTATTTATGTAGTTACCTATATTAGGTACCGTTTGATTTCCGGGACTCCTCTAGCTTATTTGGTAGTTGTTCAAGACTCCTAAGCACTCTCAGGCGAGTACATTATTCCCCTCTTTTACTGTTTTCAACTGTTTTGGGGTGACTCATATGTGCTAAATGCTTTATCAATGATTTCAATAACAATTACTATGTGGTTTCAAGAACAATAACAATTATTTCAAGAACGCTAACAATGATTTCAAGAACGAATACAATGATTTCAAGAACGAATACAATGATTTCAAAAACTAATAACAATTTCAATAAGGTGAACGAACTTGTTGGTTGTAGTTTACATGACCGATGACATTCATTAGCTATGATCAAGCCGACCAGTATTAGGTTATGGTACCATAGGATCTGACAAATCCCGTTATTTACTGCACCCATTGTTATGTGTGGGGGTTGTGGGTAGCGACTGAATCTGTAATTATTAACTTATCCTTTGGTAAGGGTTTGTTAAGAACGAGAACGAGAGCGAGTTGGAACGAGGAACGCGTCAAGAAGGTTTGAATGTTATTAGAGAATCGACCATAAAGTAGTTTCACAATTAAAATATTAACTTACCCTTTGGTAAGGGTTTGTTAAAACAAGAACGATTTGAACGATTAAAACAAGATGGTTTAACGATTGGGTAAACATTTGTACATGATTGACATTTGATCATGTATTTTCCACAAAACATAACTTTGATTTAAACCAAGTTTTACTTCAATACTTTGTTTTTGTGCATATGGTGTAGTTGAGACATTTCACTTGCCATACATGGATATTTGACATAGACATTTGACATGGATATTTGACATAGACATTTGACATGGATATTTAAACATAGACATTTTACATTGTTTGGTTTGGTTTGGTTAAGTGATTGAGTAACGATGCGTGTGTAATATGATACAAACATGGTGGATACGCCGCTGGTACTTCCTATATATAAGTGTTTGTATGGTATTACATATTGTAGCGTTATTTGAATCATTTCAGTTTGAGACATAGAACATTTTATACAAGTAACATACTTTTCACAAGACATTTATTTACAAACAATTCATCTTATAAAGACTCATTTTACATGGTTATTCATTTAATCATGCATCATTCTCTTATTTATACATATCATCTAAACTTATTATTTTTCAAATGATTTACAAAGACAAAGCAAATTACAAGGTTCATGACTAAACATTTTCTTAAACTGAAGTCATGAATCTTATTTTCACAAAACCTATGTACTCGCCAGCATTTCTTTGCTGACCTCGTTTTCACATATGTTTCAGGTATTGTTGGATGATATCGATTGATAAGATGCATGCTCACATAGGACTGGACAAGGCCTTAGTGACTCAATAACAATGATAGACTATATTTAAATAGTATATTTAGATTTCAAGACGATGTAATTACTCAATGTTTAATAAAACGAAACACTTTTGATATCCATGGTTATGAAACATTAATTCTGTTGCAACACGCCCCGATGTTTCCGCCGCGATTTGTTGTTTTACGCGGTCGGGGTGTGACAGAAAAGATGGTATCAGAGCCAATGGTTATAGGGAATTAGGTTATTAGTAATGCTTTGACCTAGTCTATAACTTTCTTAGGACCCTAACGCGAGTTTACTTGCGTTTAGTCATAAAACAATACCGTCACCTATCCTTAGGCGACGACCACAACAAGAACATAAATTTCAAAACCGCTTTGAAAACTAATCATCTGTTCTAGGATGATTGATTACAAGGTTTTGAACCCTCTATTGTAAGGTTTTGAACCCTCTGTTATATGGTTTTGAACCCCTTCGAATTTTCAAAATCTCGACAAGGTTTTGAGTCTTAAATAATGTGAACACGTGCAAACTGGAAGGGTGAATGCCTGTATTCTGGGTTTTCTGTCTAGGCAAGCACTTCGTATATATCTCATCAGACGCGAGACCAGTTGTGCTTACCTGGGAATTCTTGGGATGAGTGTTCACTTATAGGCGAGCATGTCTTCGCGATACATTATTTTTGACCCCTTTACTTTGATCAGTCACTGTGTGCCGTTTGTTGCTTTGTAGTAACAAACAAATAACCACTATCCTTGCTTTCATCAGATTTGTTTCATCTCATTCTTTTCGTCTAAATTCTCTCACTCGTTTCCTTTCATGTTTCCTCTTTTAGACAATGCCTCCTCGACGCGAAAACCAGATAGAGACTGCCGAGCTGGCAGAAATCATTGCGCAGCAAATGGCTGCTCAATTTCCAAACCTCTTTGCTCAATGGAACCAAGCCAACAACAACAACAATGTACTATGCAAATACAAGGATTTTAACCAGGCTAAACCACTCAAGTTTAGTGGTTCTGAAGGAGCGACTGGGCTTCTTCAGTGGTTCGAAAGCATTGAGAATACTTTCCGCCACGTGCAGTGTCCTAACAATCGCAAGGTCGAGTTTTCTTCGAGTGTGTTTCAGAAGAGGGCTCTCACATGGTGGAACGGGGTTATGAGGGATCGTGGTGCAGAAGTTGCTCTGGCACAGACATGGGCTGAACTTAGGGCCCTGATGATGAGGGAATTTTGTCCTCGTTATGAGCAGCGAGCTTTGGAGAAGGAATTTGATGAATTGAAGCAAGATAGTGGTGAGCACAGGGCGTATACTGATAGGTTTGAGGAGTTGAGTCTGCTTTGCCCGACAATGGTTACCCCACTTGACATAGCTATCGAAAGGTACATCGACGGCCTACCTGACTCGGTACAAGACATCCTTACTGGTAGTAACCCTGCCACGCTCCGTCAGGCGATCGAGTTATCTGCGACATTGAGGACCGGATGAAAGAAAAATACCCCCACTTATTTCCCAAGAACCCTGCTTCTACAAGCAGAACTTAAATTTCGGGACGAAATTTATTTAACGGGGGGAGAATGTGACAACCCGCACTAAACCAGGTATCCGTACAACTAAATTAATGATTAATTACTACTTGATTACTGTGCTTGATTGAACTAGCTGATAAACTGCTACCTGCATACTGATACATGCACTTACTTGCATCATACTTTATTTGCTGTCACTACATTATTTACATACTGGACCCTAGTGACAAACATGATGCACAAAAAGCACAGTAGCACTAAACGGATACACAGTGAACATGCTGATATAACCAGCATCAGGCAGATACTGCCTCTAAGGCCTGTTAAGAGCCTCATATATTTTGACTACACTGGTAGTGAGTGTAGGGATATAAGGGTTGTGTTACCGCGTCTCTAGGGATAAGATACACTGATTCGGATGTGCCAAAAACGTACTTTAAGTACCAAACACAGCACTTTAATAATTTAACCGGCTTCTAGCTGACTAGTAAAGTGCCAGAAATGAGAAAATAACACTAGACACTTTCTAAAGTGTCGGGAAAACAAATGGTGTCACTAAAATGTAATAACGACACTTTAAAGTCTTTTGTAACACTTTAACGGATTACTATCCAACCGAACAACCGGACTATACCCGGGACATGAAAATATTAGTATTTTCACTATTATTATTTTTCTGAGCCAGTTAGGGTCCCTGATTACCCTAACACCCGTCATAACACATAATACACAACTAACTAAGTTAATTACTTAGTTAACCCTTTCAACCAAACTAAACACTAACTAACCAAGTTTAAACCGAACTAACCCAACCCCCATCCCATAACCGGCCCCAAATATTAGGGGACACACAAGTACACTAGAGATTGGCATAATCTTGTGTTGTCTAGTATCATTAGGACACATTAACCATTGGACTATAACACATGATTTTTCTATAAATACCCACTAATTCACTAGAGATAATCATCACCAACTCACCACAACTTTCACTCTCTCTCTTGCTCCCTTTGGTTCTCGGCCGAACCCCACTCACACCACCATCACAATTTTCGGTTCTTGTCTCATCATTCCAAGATCATACACACTTCAAGGATCACGTATAAGGAGCTTTGGTGCAAGCGGAACACGAAGGACCTCAACCGTTGGCTTTTATCCACGCGTTTTTCGTCACGATTCTTCCCTAGCCCCGAGCTAGAGGTATATCACGTAAAACTCATATTTAAGCTTGTTTAAAGTGGTTAAAAGGAATTTTATCGGTGAAATATCGTTAACATGCGTTTTGGAACTTTAAAGTCTACTAAAATCACAAAAATGGAGGTTAATAGCACATGTCTTGTGTAAAAGTCGTAGGACTTGAAATTTGTGTTTATCTAGACCCGATCTATAATGTGGTAGCTCGAATCTTCGTTTAACCCGACTTTGTAAAATCATGTATCATCACATAAGCTTGTTTTTGAAAGATACAAGGGTAAAGGTGAAACACTACCACATTTTAGAGACATGAACTTGTGTAGAAATATTATACTTGTGTAAAAGTGATTTAACCGGTAAAATGGTGTTTAAAACTAGCAGATCTACGTATCCGCAAGTGGTATTTTTGAAAGACCACACTTTAAAGAAATCATATTTTTCAAAAGATGAATCTTACACTAATAAATATGATTTTATAAACCACAAGTGTGTAGACACTTGTGAAAGGAAGAGATCCGACAAATAACTATTTTTGGGAAAAATGACTAGAAGTTGTAAAGACGGATTTCGCTAGTCACAAGGTTTTTACAAGAATAAAGCTACTTTATATAAAGATCGACATATATAAAGGGGATTTACACTATAGATTCGGAAAAACTGCAAGTTCATGCGATTATGCAAATTTACATACTTGTCGACTAGTTTGATGTGTCGGAAATTGTTTGATTGAATAAAGAAGTTGTTGATTGATTTGTTTAAAAGAAAATGATACGCTTGAAAGCGTGGCCACCTCCAGTTACAGAGGAAACTCTGGCGAAATTTTCCTAAAAACCTGACACTTAGACTTTTTACACAACAAGTGTTAGAACTATTTATGAACATACTTTCGAAACATAAATTTCGCCAGCACTATATTTTACTAAATATTCGGAGGTGGGATTTTCACAAAGAATAACGTGATAAGTATATTTGTCACAACACTGTTTATGATTATTTTGTGAAAATACATAAATATTATTTTAGAGCAAAAATAATATTTACAAGCGTTAATGATCCCAAAACTTTACGAACGCTTCCACAAACATATAAGTTACACTGGTAATTACATTACCACAAGATTGTTAAAACGTAACTTACGCACATGTATTGTATCCCCCATCCTTGGGAAGAAGAATAACTACCAAGTGTATACGGAACATAAACACGAAATAGTTGCCTAACTATTTCCCAAAGACATAAACTATGAAGCTAAGGCACGGCCGTCCGTCTAATAGAATTAGCACTTGTAGGTCGTTGCACAGCTTACTATATTGGAGACACTTGGTAGAGACGCGCATTCACTGTGAGTTCATGTCCCCCTTTTCTCTAACTGTTTTCAGTTTACTTAACTGCGGGGGTGAAATACATGTTACTTTGTTTACAAGTACTTTATACACGGTATGAATTACGTAAGGAGGTTTAGATCATGTGAATGGGTAGTTAGAACACCGAGGGACTCGAGCGGTAGATCTATTTGGGTGTAGCGAGCCCAGCTCTAGGCCAAACGGACCTCTCTGAGGCTAACCAAAACGGACCTGGAGTGACTTGGTTGCCCAACGCAAAAATCAGCTAGGGTTGTGTCTTCCTACTTGCATTTCACGACATGCTAATGGCCTTGCAAACCATTGGTGATCACAAGTCCTCTTACACTGCTACATACCAGGAAACTTTTATACTTACAAGTGTTTTACTTACTCACTTGCACATGAACTCGCTCAACATTATTGTTGATTTTTCAACTCACATGTATTTCAGGAAATTAAACGGATCTGGCACGGTATGGAACGTTTTCCGCTGCACTTGTCATGAAGTCATCAGGGTTTAGGGGATGTGTCTCTTTCCTGGACAAGACACAATCCTTAAACCACGCTTATGTTATGTTAGAAGTTGTAATGTTGTTGAATAAGGTTATGGTTGTTGGTTAAAAACAATGGTACTGTATCTGATTTTCAAAACTTAATGGATGACTTGCATGGTTTTTAAATTCATATAGCTTGTTATGATTAAGCTATGGTATTAAGAAGTCACACCAAAATTAACCACGCTTCCGCAAAGCCAGGGTGTGACATACTTAACAAGGCTTACTATGATTCTCATACGTCGAACCCCGTAATTAAGAGTGCACCCAAAATTACGCGTTTCGTTGCGTGGTCCACATAGCACTTCTAGTTAAGTGAGGAAAACAAATAAGATTAAGGTATTGTTTAAATCAAACAAGCATCAATATAACATAACATCAACTGAATCAAAACGTATTTCACATTAGCAATGATAGCATTGTTTGTTTGACAGTCTATTGAACAAATTTACATTTGAAATAAGTCATGTAATGGACCAAATTCAGGATTATAAGGTGGTGGAGGTGGTAGAGGCAGTTGCATATGATCAGTTATTTGTCTCAGCATGCTTTCCAACCATTGATTTCTTTCTGTCAACCATTTTATTTGTTGAGACAAATTTTGAACTTGATTGTTTAACCTAGTCACTTCGTCTCCCAATGAATCTGGAGGTAGATTCATTTGAGGCATCGTACTTGGGCCTGCCATATCAGTTGGTGGCAGTTGTTCTACTTCATTCAACAGTGACTGGAAAGAATGTGGCAGTAATGGTGCTTGCAAAAAGGGTTCTGATGCTAACTGTTCTTGAGTCATCATGTTTTCATCAAACCAAGTTCCTTGCATCGTTGAATTCTCCTCAAAAAATAACGGTGGGAAGCTTGGTAAGACGTTCGGTGTTAAAGGTTGGAATAAGTTAGTTGTAATAGGTTCTTGTATGTATGGCAGTGGTGGTTGCATATCAAACCGATAAAAAGACGGTTGAGGAAACTGCAAAAATGATTGTTGTAAATTTTGTGGGAAGGTATTCTCTAAGATAACTGGAGCTCCCTCCGACTGTGATGGTTGTGTTAGTGTACCAATATGAACAGGTGTTAGCCTCATGGTGTAAGGATTGACAATCCCATGTGCCTTCGGAGGAGATAATCCCTGGATAATCTGATCACTTAAGACACCTAATGATTGTGCTATTTTTGTAATGTAAGACCCTCCCATGAGACTTCTCAGAGGATTTGATTGTAGACTAGAAAAATATTCAGCAAGCTCGTGGGCAATATTACAGGGAACTTGCTCAAAAATACTATACAAATAGAAAAGTTCGATTGCTCTAACCCTTTGTTGATTATGTTTGCGGCCCGTGATAGTGTTGGCTAAAACACGGTGCATATATTGATAACAAGGGTTTATGAAGTTTGTAGAATTATTGTTGACACACCATTCTTTTAGTGAATGGCATTGCCAATAATTTACCATATCCGCGGAGGAACAAGAGGTTGATGCCTCCGTAAAAATGGGTTGTTTGACTTCTTCATCTGTATATATGCCCATATGAACTGCAAATTCTGTTAATGACTTAGTATGAAGTTGCCCACAAAGTTGAAAATGAATGGATTCATTGGTAAGATTTTTATTATATTTGTAATAGAAAGTGGACAAGAACTCATACACCAGTTCATCGTATGATGGTTCTAGGATGTCGAAGAAACGGCGCCAGGGTGTATTAGGTTGTAGAAATCTTGCCAGCAAACCACTGGAATCAAACATTCCCATTTGTTACCAATCAATACCGCTAATAGCAAGAACTTACTGATGCTTGAGTTTTTGATACCTCTCTCGGTTGTGTAAATTAGCAAACTGAAGGAAGGGATGAATTTTTGCAGCATTTGAAGATTCAGCATATGCTGCTGGGAGATTTGCCATTGGGATATGGGGTTTTGTTGAACTAAGAAAAGTTTGGGTATGGGGTATTGAATTATATTAGAAATTGTAGTTCTTGTGTAGATTAGCTCGAGTAGTGAGTTTCTTATATAGATAAGGAGATTCCGGATTACACCATGTGATCGGTTAGTGCTTCCATGCTACGTTCTGCAGCTAGTTTGAAAATTTGAATCTGACAGGTGTGGTCTCGAGAAAATTTTGAAACTTTGAAAAGGAGGGAATCGTATCGTAAAAAATTGATAATAGTACAACGTAGGTTGATTAGAGCTTGGATTGTTCTGAAACGGAGAAAAGAAAAAAAAATCCTTTTGAATTAGGGTAACATGCCTTGAGCCGATAGGCATACTGTACTCTCATCGGTAGTTCCCAGGTAGGCAAACGTGTGTCTCGTCGTGGAGGTGATTTCATAATCGGGTAAAGTAGTTTCATAAAATCAATGAGGATCAAAGAAGACACGTAACAAGATGGATATCATTTATTCCATGAATAAACGACATCAATGACAAGTCAAAGTAGTTGGGTTCTTATAACTTGGTGAAGTCATGCTTTAGCCTATAAGTGGATAATCATCCCAAGAATTCCCAGGTAAGCACAACTGGTCTCGCGTCTGATGAGATTTATACGAAGTGCTTGCCTAGGCATAAAACTCAGAATACAGGCATCCACCTTTCCAGATTGCACGAGTTCGTTATTAGAGCCCAAGACTTTGATGAGAATTTAAAAATCAGAAGAGGTTTTGAAAATAATCACCTAAGAATAGGTGATGAGCATTTGTAAAATCTAAAGATGGGATCTGTGGTGACGAGGCATTGGTTACGAAAGATAAGAATAGGGATGAAGACAAGGCAAAGATAACAGAAGAGTTACTAATGGAAAGTGTCCTAGGTAAGTTATAGTCTAGGTCAAGAGTAATTTCTAATAACCTAAATCCCTATAACCATGGCTCTGATACCAACCTGTAACACCCCGGCCGGAGGCGGAAAAGCCAAAGGTGTCACGTAACTTGATGGAATGCATTTGAGCACATGGAGATTATATTAAGTTGAAATGTAATTTAAGTTCAATTCAATAGATTGCATTCATATCTGAGAATATAAGAGTACATAAACAAATACATCATAAATTGTTTCACAAGTGATAAGTTCGGATTTAATCTAAGGCAAAAGTCTTGATCAATCCTATGTATATATTCTTGCAAATCATGTCATCAAACATTGTCACCTGAAACATATGTTAGGGAAAATATTTGGGTCAACAAACGGTTGAGTGAATTCATAGGTTTTTATGTGAGTATCAGATTCATGGCTCGTTTGTATGTTGAAACAACTTGTACAACTTCGTTAATTGATATTAGAAAACCTTATTTTGTAAATGTTTGTTTTGTAAATGAATAACCAAGTCAAAATAGATTGGTCATAATTTATAACCCTTGCCATGAATCTTAACCCAAAACATTTGTTTATGTAAACCAAATCATAAATCGTTTTTATAATAAAACTCGTATGGTTTATATAGTTTCGTAAACATCGTTGTGTAATATTGTTTAACTCGTTCTCGTTATAGAACATCGTTAATTCATTTAAATCGTTCCAAATCGTTTAATTCATTCACTCGTTTAAATCGTTCTCGATTTAATTGTGAAAACTACTTTTGGTCGTCTTGCTAATAACTTTCAAACCTTTGTGACTCGTTCAGCGTTCAACTCGTTCTTGCATTAACAAACCTCCAAAGGGTAAGTTAACAATCATCAGATTTAGTCGTTACACACTTAACCCACACATAACCATGGGTCTAGTTGATAACGGGATTTGTCGGATCCTATGGTACCATAACCTAATACTGGTCGGCTTGATCAATGCTAATGAATGTCACTCGCTATGTAATTACCACCAACAAGCTCGTTCACATTATTGAAATCGTTATTAGTTGAGTATAAACCATCTCAGTCGTTTTGAAACTATTGTTAGAATATCGAAATCGTTTTGATACATATGAATCATATGTTTCATCCCAAAGATAATGTAAAAAGGGACTATGAACTCACCTTGATCTCGGGTAAGTCCAAACAAGTATGCAAAGTGTGAGAGTTCTTGGAATTAAGATTCCACGTCACTCTAATTGATTGAACATGCAACAATATGGAATATGTATCAACAATAATGTTAAATTGGATAATTGGAAATCCTAAATCTATAGGATTCGGTAGTGTTTTGTTTAAATGGTAATTATGTGGTTTGGATAACCGAACAAGAGGACTCGGGAAATGAATATGATGTAAAGGAATTACTTATGAAAAATATTAATTTAACATAAATAATAAAATTGCAAAGATATGTAATTGTTTTAATATAAACATTTGTAATAATAAATCAAATATAATTAATTAGTATAATTAAATAACGTAATTAAATATAATGATTATTGGTAAAATATTGTACAAGTGATGTAATTAATTTATAAAAATTATAAATTAATTTAGATGGTTGAAATATATATTATTTGATAAATAATAAATATTTTGTTTAAAAGAATAAATATGATAATTATATGATTAATTATCAAAATAATTATATTAAATCTGAATAATTAAAAATTACATTTTTAATTATTGAACTTTAATATTACTGATTTAAAATAATTATTATGATCTTGAAATCATTTTAAACAAATAAAATGAATTAAAATGATTTAATAACAATAAATAAGTTTATATAAGTTTAATTATCTAAATAATTAAATGTAATAAAAATTCAGATTCTAAATTTATATAAACTCAGAATAATGCATCTTTTGTCATAAGAATAATTTTGGATCAAAATTATATAGTTATATAATTTAATTACATTAAATTAAACTATATAAATAAGCATAAATACTGATTTATTTATATAAATATCAAATTTATATAAAATGTGAGTAACAACATTATTTTTGTAAGGATCAGTATTTAAAATAATTAATCTGAAACTTTCAGATTTTAATTCCAAAAAATCAATTTATTAAGAATTATTTAGTAATAAACTGTTTTAAATAATAAAAAAATAAATTATAATCTGTCATCTTCCCCAAATCGATTGAATCCGGTCAACCGAAAAGTCAACGTACCCAATACTTGATCAAATATGTTCTATACTCAAATGAACCTTGGGAAAACACTGAACCAGTATAAACAAAGTAAATGAACGAAGAAAAACGAACCGGTATTGATCCAAACAGCGAAACGGCTAATTCCGACGAGCTCCGATTCCGGCGACAATTGCAGGTTCCTGTTCCGTCGATTTTCGATGTTTTGGTGGATTGTGAAGGGTGTACAAGCTTAGTAGTGATCTAAGGAGCTTAAATAGAGGTCCAATTCGATCTCAGATTCGACAATTTTAGTGGGATTGATCCGGTTTTTATTTTTTTTTATAAAAAGTCTGATAACAGTTGGTTTGGCACGATGTTATGTCGAATTGAAGTGGGTAATCGAGTTGGCAATGAGTTGGGAGCATGTGGGTGATGAGTTCGGATCTATTAAACAATAACAAGTGGGATTTGGGTCGAAAACCGGCGAACAGACGCGGTTTCTGGTTTCAGATTTGAAATATTATATTTAATTTTAAAGTGTTGTTAAATATAATACAAGTCCTAGAAATAACCGGATGAGGGCTTAGCCCGACCGGTCACGAGTTCGTTTGTTAAGCTGAATGTCGCGAGTTCGATCCCCCCATGTGACCGGTTCGATTGGTTTTAAAACCTTTTTATTCGATTAAATGAGAATTTACATTTTGGCCCCTGTGGTTCCACCTTTACATAATTAGTCCCTGTAATACCCAGTTAGTTAGACTAAATGGGTTAATATTTGGAGAGTATTTCTTATATAAAAAGTTAACCCGGTTAGAAAGTTTAGTTAAAGTGAGTTTATAAAATTCAGTTTTAGTCCCTGAAATGCAAGTTTGAGAAAATGGCTAATTAAACCCTAGACTTTTATTATAAAACAAATCTTTTTATTTCTTTTATAAAACAAGTTTCAAAAATTACAAAGTGAACCCTAAACTTGTAGTTTGAAATAATTGCACTTTAACCCTTGTATTTCTATAGTTTCAACAATGACAAATTAGTCCGTAAACTTTGTACTTTCAAATAATGACGGTTTTAGTCCTCGAAATTAAAAAGGAGTAACTTCAAGCAAGTTTCAAAGAATGTCAAATAGATCACTTAGATTGTAGTTTCCCAAAATGTCACAATAGGCCCTTATAGTTTATGTAACCTTGTTTAATAGCATAAAACTCAACAAATTTGAAATTGTTTCACGTGTTTGTATTGGTATAAGCTTGTATAAGCACAAAGCAAGTGTGTTCAAATAAGTTTCATTCCAATTACGGTATTTGTTACCATGCAAGTCAAAACAAATGCGAGTGTGAAAACCAGGGTGGTTACACGTTGAGGGAAAAGAATATCCGTTTAGTTAACTCCTTCATTTTCCATTTCCGAAGAACTCGTTGAGGAAAATGACTCCGTTCGATCATTTTCGCTTCTGAAGAATATCCGTTGAGGAAAATGACAGGATTATGCCTTGCGTATCGCTGATGATCATTTAACACAAAGTCACCGACAGACTCCTACGAATAAATTTCGGGATGAAATTTCCTGAAGTAGGGGAGACTGTGACACCTGGGTCACTGCGACTAGCAAACAAATACCAAACCCATGAAATATTGTGTTTCATACTTGGGTTTGGTAAAAATATGTGTATCATTTGCACATATCAATTCTTGTTCGATTTCGGGCTCTAAATCGCTTTCTGGAAGGTTATACGCGCACTGATGCGTAAATATAACCATTTTAATACAACAAACACTCCGAAATAGTGACATAGGCTTAACATACCTTAAATAACCCTTACATAACTTAGAAATAAGTTTTGAAGGCTTTGGTATGGCAAAATCAAGTTTCATTGTAGTATGTGAACGACACGTTAAAGTAGCATAAGCTACCTAAACGGGTCGTAATGGGTCGTAAGCACTTAGGTTAGGTTTCATTGTAGTATGTAGACCTTGTTAAACCATATCACATGATTTCCCTTACTCATTTGGTTTACGAGCCCTCATTCTATCCAATCCTCCGATTTTAGGTCCGGTATATTAACATAGTTACCTATATTAGGTGCCGTTTGATATCCCTTGCTATGCTCATTAGTACACTATTAGTACATGATTTACATTACATTGTTTCGCTATGTATGTTTACTTAGCATACTTAGTACATTGTTTTACTTTACATTTCTGATATGTATGTTGACTGGGCATGCTAGCACATTGATTTACATTACATTAGTTGCATATGTTTACTCAACATATGGACACATTGTTTTACATTAAATTTTGTTGCATATGCTCATCCAGCATATGAACACATTATATTACATTTTGAACCGTTTATAACTATTTGACTATGTGAACCGTTGTAACCATTTGATTATATGAACCGTTTGTAACTGTTGAACCGTGTGAACTGTATTTGACCATACATAAACATTTCTACAATTGATTAAACATTTCATCTTGGTGGCTGTTTGGGTAAGTGATTTAAGTAACGAGGCGACGTGTAATACGATAAAAACATGGTGGATACGCCGCTGGTACTTCCTATATATAAGTGATTTTATGGTATTACATATCGTAGCGTTATTTAAACCATTTCAGTTTATACATATTACATCTACAATACAATCTTCACATAAACATCGTTTTACAAATAACTTAACTTATACAAACCCATTTTACATGGTTATTCACTTAACCATACAGTATTCTTTTATATACATATCATTTGATTTATTCATTGCTTTTCAAATGATTTATGAAAAAAAAACACTCAACAAGATTCATGACTACTTTTTATTAAACAGTTTCTTTAAACTCAAGTCATGAATCCTATTTTCACAAAACCTATGTATCTCACAGGCATTTTTATGCTGACGTACCTATTTTCACGTGTGTTTTCAGGAGCTGTTGCATAGGATGATCGAGACACACTTAGGCGGACCTGTGCCTTAGTGACTTAAAACGAAGCAAGAACTAGTTAAATTATGTTATGTACTCTTTTTTTCTTGTTTTAAGACAATGTAACCCTCTTGTTTGATAAATAAAACGTAACTTTAATTTCCATGGTTGTGAAACAATTAATTCTGTTACAACACTCCCCGATGTTTCCGCCACGTCTTGTTGTTCTACGTGGTCGGGGTGTGACAACATATGCTTAAAATGAAATTATGCGTAAAAAGGGCATTTCGGTCATTTTCCTAAGGCATATAAACTACCTATCATATAACTAACTAAACGAAGTGACCATAAGGTATAACCTCGGAAGGTTATTCACTATATAACTATGGTAACAAAATATGTTTGGTCGGATCCTAATGATCGACCAAACAGGTCGGGTTCGAAAGTCTAAGCGGTTGTTTAGACCGCTTATCTTACGACCCTATATAAGCACTAGACTAAAAGTGACGAGTTAAACATGTTAAAACATGTTTCACTAAGTTAGAAAACATGTTTGATATCAAAACAAAGTGTTTTGATACCCGAAAATAGATTCGTTGCAAAATACGCATAAATACGCATTTTGACCGAAACTTTGACTCGTCACTACGCCTAATCAACGTGGCAATCAGTAGGTATAGTCACAAGGGACTATAACCATCGTGATTACACTCACATTGCAAAGTTCAAACGAACTTTGTGTTGACAAAATTCATGGTCAAAGCAGAAAGTGAAACACTGTTTGACTTTCATGCTTGAAATACGTGAACAAGCTTGAAAGAAACTTACAAAAGGTCCAAGCTAGGAAGAATTGAACTAAAAATACTCAGGTATGAAGCCTTCAACAAGTGAGAGCTTCAACTTAGAGCAGATTAGATCAAATGAGCAAGGAAAAAGAATGAAAATCCAAGCTATTTACAGAAATCTTGAATCAACAAGATCATTCCATATGTTTTTGAGTGGATCAAAGCTTGATCCTAGCCCTACACATGTTGCCCATTGTTTTAAATACTTGAAACATGCTCCATGTATTGAAAAACCGTGTTAAAAACCAAAGAAACAGCTGCTGAAAGCCAGATTCAATGATTCTGCCAGCTCAAGGCCTCACAGGCCGCGAAGACAGGCACAACAGGCTTCGCCCCAGGCGAGGGAGTTTGATCAGCAACTTTCACAAATTGGCAGAACAGACCCCTGTAGCTTAAAACTTAATTTTTTGACGCGTTTAAACCCCGTTAACCAAATTTCAAGGCTCTACAAGGATAATAAAGTATAGGGGGCATGAAATATGCTTGAAAATATCATGGATGTCGGTTCGTTTGGTCGTACGACTACGTTGTTCGGTTAATTACGACGAAACACGAGCGGATGCGAAAAACAATCCAAATTACGCGACGAATGGTATTTTAGCATTCCAATCACTAAAATAAAATATTTTAATGATTACAAAATTTTTGGATGTCCGGATATGTTCAGAGCGTAAGATATGCGTGTAAATGCAAACTTATGCACTTTTTGACGCTTTTAGTCCCTGTTGATCAAATAAGTTTATTTTCTCACACCGAACCCCTCAAAGCTTATTTCTAAGCTATGTAAAGGGTATTTATGGTATGTTTATGTAATAACCATAAATTTAAAACCATTATTATTATTATTTATTTTAGTTAATAGGAAACCCTAATTAAGACACCCAAGTAATTCCGTACAAACCCTAAAATTTTCAGAATTTTCAGAATCAGGATTAGGGCCCCTAAAACTCAGGGGGGGTATTCCCTACTTGACGATTATCCTAATAACTTGCGGCCGAAGTTGAAATTTTAAAATCTGTCGACTCAGCTAGGCTAGTCCCACACGTGTCAACCCTACGCATAAAATAAGTTTTTACGCGGGCCGCGTAAGGATTAACCTAGGGTTACGCGGGCCGCGAGAACATCAAAATTCGACTATAAATACAGGACATTGGCACTTGAATTCTGGCACAAAAACGACGAAGAAACTCCAAATACGCACTGAGATATCGTCCAATTACTCTCAAAACACACACGAAACACTAATTAAGTATAGCGGGGTGCTGCAGAACAGGGTAATAACTCGATCGCTATTACGATTCATTATCCGATCGATCAATATATCCAATGGATGTTTAAGTGCTGCCCACATTAGGGTTATACTTTGTCGTTCGTCATTAATTCGATGAATGAGTTTAAGTATCGTACTTTGTCGTTCGTCGTTAATTCGATGGATGAGTTTAAGTATCGTACTTTGTCGTTCGTCGTTAATTCGATGGATGTTTAAGTATTGCACTTTGTCGTTCGTTGTGAGAATTTGATCTCGTGAGTTATCGTAAATGCTGTATTAAGTTACTAACCTAGTTGTGTGCATGTTATTTAAATTAGGTTAAAAGACTAATCAGTAGTCTAAACTCTGCCCGTATAAATCTGAAATATTATCACAAGGTAGCTTCACTTTGGAATTATTAAGGTACGGATCCTTACCCCACTTCTTATTGCTTCAGATACAAATTGTTATAAACCCATTAAATTCGTACACTCTTCACGTCTTTGATTATCGATTCATTTGATAGTCCGTTGAATTCCTATTCTAAAACTTTGAATTTAGCTCTCATGTCATGCGATAGTTTTCTGTTAAGTTGTACTCATTATCGCATGTTCCAATATAAGTTATGTTTTGTTATGAAAAGTATTTTGATAAGTTATGTAAATAAGACTATTTGTACTCTGTTACCCTGAGTATCGCTTCTCGTGGAGTGTCCCACGAGCATGTTGTTACGGCATCGACATCATGTGCTCCACCCGTGACGGAGAGATCAGTTCACGGCGTCTCTTAAGTACAAGTGTGGTACATAAGGCTATTAGGAGGCGTATGGATCGATCCTAGGATTTAAGTTAAGGAGGTGGATAACGGGTATGCCAATTCGCCATCTCGTGTGAGAATTATGCAGGAGTAGCTACCTGTGTATTGTCACGTTTTAAGTTTGGCTCATGGGTACATCCGTATGATATGATTATGAAATTACGTTACTTGTATCGTATCATTTTCGCATAAGTTCCGTTCGGATAACATTTCATATAAAGCATTATTTGTTATTTGAGCCTATTATTCCGTACTGAGCATTCGGCTCATTCAGTAAATTTTTGTATGTACAGGTTCACAGGTTACGTCGGGCGGGGGAAAGAGAGAAGAGTAAAGCCTAGGAATAAATCTGAAGATGTTAGTTAATTAAATCGAATGTCTCTGTTTGTATAATTAAACCTTAAGTTTCGTTGTTATATGGTTGTATCCTTGTCAAATAAATAAATGGAATTATGACTTTTGTTTATGATACTACTGTTATTGTGACACGTCAGCCCTTCCGGGTTGGGGTGTTACAGTTTAACTTATGACCATGTTCCAGAATGTACGTACTATATGAATCGGCAGACTTTCGCAGTTTGTCGCAAATAATCCATGCGATCGAATAAACTTGATTTTGCCATACCAAACCCTTCAAAACTTATTTCTAAGTTATGTAAAGGTTATTTAAGGTATGTTAAGCATATATTGATGTTCCGGTGTGTTTGTCGCGTTAAACTAATTATGTTTACGCATCAGTTTTGCGTATAACTTTCCAGAAAGCGATTTAGAGTTTCAAATCGAACAAGAATTGAAATGTGAAATTATCACGTGTAATTTGTACAATCCCGAGAATGAAACACAAGATTTCATTGGATTCGTAATCATATGATGGTTGTTGAGGCACAGATGTTACATAACACTTGGTAATAAAAGGTATAGAAAAATATCTTAAAAATAATCTATTTTTAAGATTGGTTTTAATAATATAATTTTAGTCTTTTGCTAAAACTATATATTTTAGACGTTTAGAAAATAAATATAACTTATATCTTCCAAAAAATACCTTTTTAATAATAAACCATAAGTAATATTTTGTATATTTGTAGAAAAATATATGTTTACTTCTTTGGTTTTAGAAAATGTAATTTTTACCAAGTCGTCGATATATGGTATATTACAGTCCGTAATATATATATAGGGAGAAGATCATGCGAGAACCACCTCTTATTGCGAGAACCGCGAGAACCAATGTGAACACAACCAAAAATGCCTAAAAATAGCTAAAAATCACACAAATATTTTTTTTTAATATTTTTTATATAAAAATCGCTACTTTTCTAAGCCAAAAAAAATAAATAAAAAAAAAAAATTTTTTGGCCACTAAAAGTAGCGATTTGAGCATAAAAAATATAAAAAAAAAAATTTAGATTTTTTTTAGATTTTTTTAGATTTTTTTAAGATTTTTTTAGGTTTTTTGGAGGTTTAGTTTTTAGCATTTTAGCTTGGGGGTGGGGGGGGGGGTTAGGTTTTTGGGGGGTGGGGGAGGGGGGTTTAGGTTTTTTTTTTTGGGGGGGGGGGGGTGGGTTAGGTGTTTTTTTAGGGTTTTTGTGGGTTTAGTTTTTAGCATTTTAGCTTGGGGGGGGGGGTTTAGGTTTTTGGTGGGTTGGGGAGGGGGGTTTAGGTTTTTTTTTTTGGGGGGGGGGGGTTAGGTTTTTTTTTAGGTTTTTTGGGGTTTTAGTTTTTAGCATTTAGCTTGGGGGGGGGGGTGGGGGTTAGGTTTTGTTTAGGTTTTTTTAGCTATTTTAGGTTGTGTTCACATTGGTTCTCGCGGTTCTCGCAATAAATGGAGTTCTCGCATGAGCCCCTCCCTATATATATATATATATATATATAGTCCGTATATTTGTCCGTAAGCCCGATTTGTCCAAAAGTTCTGTCCGAAGGCTCGGAACGTCCGTAAGTTGTTTTTAAGGCGTATTTACATGTAGTCTTGTAAGACTTTAGTCGAAATGTACTTTGTGTTTATTTGTACCATTGTATTCAAGTTCCTAGTTATCATACATATAACTAATACAAACAAATAACACATAGCACATAAGTTAAGTTAACTAAATATATATTTTCTCAAAAATATATATTTATATCAATTTTTGCTTTTATAAAAACTATTTTTTAAAATCTTTTTAATCTAATAAAGATTTTGTCAAAAATAATAGTTTTTATAACTTATGATTTTTAAGAAAAATGGCCATATTTCCTTTGAAATATATACTTTGCCATGTTTATATAAAACATATCTTTTTCTTATAAAATCACCAATAATCTTCTCATATTTTTCTTAATAAAAACATATGAGATTTATATCAAAATCTTAACAAGATGAAATCAATAACATGTAGTTCAAAATCCATGCTTTACTTCTAGTTTTAATATAAGTTAACTAGTTCAAAATCCATGCTTTACTTCTAGTTTTAATAAACTTTTTATAAAAACTCATCTTGTATGTTTCTTTTTATAACTTTGTAAAAGTATTATTTTTAGTGAAAAACCTCTTATACTTTATCAAAATCCAAGATTATGATCATCCATCTAAACATTTATGTTTAACAAAACCCTTAAACATTAACATGTATACTTGTTAGATTATGTTTTTAAACATCATCTAACAAGTTATTCATATGCTAATCATCAAAACTAGATCAAATATGCAAGTAATCATCCTTAAATCACAACATAAACACACTTTTATATCATGATTATTATTTTGCTTCTTTGTATTTTCATATTATCTAGTATGGTTATTTAGTTTATTACATGTTCTTTAAACAAATAATACATAAATAAGTATGGAAAAGAGATTTTAGAAGCTTACTTCTAGCACTAATGGCTAGGGATGATCTTGATGATGATTAAAGAAAAGAAAAAGTGTTGATCTTGGTGTTTGGAAGCTATGGAATGGATGAAAAGGCTTGCTTCTTCTTGTAGTATCCTTAGATAATCTTATGTATCTTCAAGCTCCATGTTGTTTATCAAGGAAGTGTTAAAAAGATGAGGGTTTTTGATAGTGTTCTTGGCTAAGGTATGAAGGTTGAGAGAGTTTTCTTAACTAGGTGAAAGTAAAGGTAAAAATTAGATGAATGTGGTTAGTGATTATGAATCAAAGTGTTAAAAGTCTTTCACTAACTTCACCAACTTGTGCAAGTTGCAAGTAAATGGTAAATATCTAGATATTTATGGGAACAAGGTGAAAAAAGGGGGGTCCCACAAGGACTTTGTAACCGTGAATGGGAGGGGGGGGGGGGTAACCTTGTTTTGCTACTTGATTTTCCTTGTTAAAAAGTGTTAGGATTATAGAGGAAATGTTTAGGGAACATGTATGTTCAAGTGTTTAAGTGATTAGAGGGTGTTAAGTGACCATTACTAGACCATAACGATCCAATTAACACTAGATGGTCACTAAAAAAAGATTTGATATTGTTCGGTTATTCGTTTCGTATTGTTTTCGTTAGTCGTTATTTGAACGCTAAGTTGTGTAACTTGTGTGAATTGATGTAGTTATTGGTTCGGATGATACCCGAAGGTATCCTCATATGAATTCTATGTTAAATAGCATTTTTTACATGTTGCAAATGTGACAACTGGCCCAAACCGGTAATTTCCGTACACATTAATTATTGCTTAATGACTGCAATTATGTGCTTATTGTCAGCAATGTCTGAACACATGATTAAACTAGTGAATTCATGCACGTTGTATACTATAAAATATTGCTTTATGCATAAACGAGAGCGTTGCGTCAGAAATACTAGTAAACTCACCGGTAAGACACACTGTGTCAACAGAACTGCAGAAAGCAGTCATGACAATAAAATTGGAGCCTAGGTGTAGGTCCGACAACAAGAATGCATTAAAACCCAAGAGTACATACAAGGGTTTAATATATATGCAATACGAAAGCAAAAATAAGCACTAAAAAGCACCCGAAACGCACTTAAAGCGCAGAATTTATATAATTCAGCAATAAATCAGCATTTAAACATATGAATATTATGCAGAAATGTCGTTTTATCATCTAGATTATTTCCCTAAGTGTTGGGAATTGAAAGAGTACAAGAAAGGTACTTAAAAGACACTAAAAAGTGTAATTTGGCACTCTAACGAACCAGTGTCTAACCGAACAACCGGACAATACCCGGAACACCAAAATAATGCTAGAAGCATTGTTTTTATTTTTCTAAGCTAGTTAGGGTCCCCGAATACCCTAACACCCTTTATATTAAACTACACACTAATAACCTACATAAAGTCCTAACTAGACATAACTAGAACATGTGACTACCAATTGAAATCCAACTATACCCCCCCCCCTTTCCTTCTACGGTTTGGTGATGTGGGGAACACCCCACAATTGTTTGATTATTTTATTCATCTATGTTGTATATCTAGTACACATAAGGTATGATGGATAATAAGAATATGGTTAAAAGTAAACATGAGAGTTTATAACCTTCATTTTCACTAAGTACCCAACAACAAACTCTCCCTCTTTCTTTCTTCTAAACCTACGGCTCCAACACCCCCTCTCCATACCTTCATTTTCAATCATCTTCTACACATTCCAAGCATATCCTAAGGTGTAAGAAGCATAACAAAGAAGCTAGGAGCTTACGGAAGTTGAAGAACCTCAACCATTTGCTTTTATCCACCTCATTTATACACTTGAACTTCCCTAGCCTTGTGCTAGTAGTAAGTGTTCTCAAACATCATCTTGTTCTTGTTTATGATGGTTAATAGATGATTTAATGGCTAAAAATCATGAAACACTAAAGAACATACATTAAAGTCTTGAAATATAAGTGATATATGTTGGATAAAGAATAGATATGTGTGTAAATCATGTGAAACTTGTCTAGTTATGATTATTTGATGTTGTTGTTAGTAAAAGCAAGATGGATCATCATCTAGACATACTAGTCCATGTTAGAAAGCATGAACTAGTAGGATGTAAAAGTTAGAAAGTTAAAAGATGATGGATCCATCCATTCATAAGACATGAACTTGAGTAAAAGTAATTTTCTTGTAAAAATAAGACTCTAAACATGTAGATCTAAAGATCTACAAGTGGTTTTTCGGAAAAACCAAGCAAAAATGTTAGTCTTGTTTAAAACCCGGATATTATATGAACTAAATGTATTTTTAGTAAATAAACAAGTGTGTAAACACTTGTGTAACAAGGAAGTTCAACAAAGAAATATTTTTGTGAATCTTGACTAGAAGTTGTGAAACTTCATATTCTTTAAAAATAAAGTTTTTAAGAAACTAAACTTATTTTTAAAGGTAACAAGACTTACTAAATGTGCTAGTAAGTTACTACACATTTTTGTAAATATTCAAGTTCATGAATTGGAGAAATTAGTGATTATTGTTGATGATTATTGTTGATAATTGTTGTTGACGATTTAAAAGAAAATAAACACATGTTTTGAAAACATGGGAAACCTCCATTTTTAGGGGAAACTCTGTCAAAATCTTTATAAATTTTGACACTTAGAAAAATATAAGTTTTCGAGAAACTTATTCCCTAAAAATGTATTTAAGAGTATTACCAAGGTTTCCCTAATTTTGGTGATAAGAAATGAGGATTTCTTCAAGAATGAAAATGGATATAAATATGTATATTTTTGAGAGAAAAATACATATTATTTTATCACCAACTTTTGTGCTAAGTGTGTATAGTATGTGTTATACGTGCTAGTGTATTAAGACTTAAAAATACACTAAATACTCATGAGGAGTATAAACATAAAAAAATACACATACAACATACAAGATACATAATTCGGGTGCAAAGTGCAAAACACAAAAGACTTATATTTATTTTTGAGAAAATAATATAAGTAGGATACGTAGTTAAAAATATAGAATATTTTTAACACAAGAATATATACAAAAGAGAGTGGTTGTACTTGTGCGACGCAAGTCTAGTGACTAACGTTAAGAAAACGCGTATAGGTTACGACGTTAATTAAGCAAATCCGGTGAAGTTTACGACGCAAGGAACGCAAAGTTGTGAGTTCATGCTCCCCCTTTTCTTTTAACTGTTTTCAGTTTTTATAACTTCGGGGGTGAAATACATGTACAAAAGTACAATATTTATAAATGGTATGATATAAATACAAGAAGTACACTTGGTGAGAACGAGAACCAAGTGTGACAAAATATAAGATAATAAGAAACGCACTTGGTGAGGACGAGAACCAAGTTGGATGCGTTATGAGAAATGATAAAAAGAAACGCGCTTGGTGAGGACGAGAACCAAGTTGGATGCGTTATGAGAAATGATAAAAAGAAACGCGCTTGGTGAGGACGAGAACCAAGTTGGATGCGTTATAAGAAATGATAAAAAGAAACGCGCTTGGTGAGGACGAGAACCAAGTTGGATGCGTTATGAGAAATAGTGTCACGAATAGGGTACAGAAGCACCATTAATCAACAATATACTTGGACCGCAGAACAAAAGGTTAGATCTAACGGGTGCCTGGCAGCCACACTCTCGGTGAGGGCGAGAATCGAGTAGTGCTTTTGTGTCTCAGAATATACCAATTAAATGCCTTAGGTTTAGTGACTTCCTATGTCGTGTCACATGTTAATGGCTTTGCAACCCATTAACAATCCTGATATTTACAGAAATACTGTATTTATATAAAATTCATACCATACTAGAATTGATATATAACTTGAAGTACGTGGGGTACTCAAGAAAATTGATATATAACTTGACGTACCTGGGGTACTCAAGAAGATTGATATATAACTTGAAGTACGTGGGGTACTCAAGAAAATTGATATATTAGTTGACGTACGTGGGGTACTCAAGAAGATTGATATATAACTTGAAGTACGTGGGGTACTCAAGAAAAACTTGATTTATTCACAACTATGTTTTTATACAAAGTATACAAACGTGAAATACAAAACTGCATGAATTCACACCAATATTATGTTGACGTTTTTTTTTTCCAAAACTCACATGTATTTCAGGTAACTAGGATGGATGTGCGCGCGGTCTCGCTTATGCTTGTGGATGTCGCTTAAGTTTATCTTTAAATAAAGTTGTAAACTTTTTAAGACAATGTTTTATGCGACTTAGCGATATAAACGCTAAACTTATGTTTTCAAATTATGGTATTTGATGTTTTTACGAGCATATAGCATGTTTACCTTTCGTATGCAATAAGAACCTTTCATGATCACACCTCGTGCTTCCGCCGCAGAAAGGGGTGTGACAGATTGGTATCAGAGCTGCGATTGTAGTGAACCAGGATTCCTTCTCGAGTCTAGTCTACAATCTCTAGGATCCATTCACGAAAACAATTTTCAAAGAGTTTTCATTGCATAAAACGTCCCGCGACATCCACTGCCTGAAACTGTCTACATGAGTCTAGAAAAGACACTACGAGACTTAGAGTGCACTTGAGTAGCACTTGTCGTTGACTAGAAATTACTTGCAATTATGTGTGATAATTAGCATGTACTAGAAGTAGAATGTCACAAGTATACGTGACTTTATCTGAAAGCGATGGCCCATCTGAAGGAAGAAATACGAGGATGAAATGAACTGTGCGGACTGTGTAAGGAGTTACGTAATTATGGATGCATACATAATTATGGAATTCAGTGCACAAAAATCACAGCAAGTCTTGTCACGTATGGATTCCCTCAGTGCAAGCCTACTAAGTACTCTGCTAGAGTAATAATTGTTTGATGTCACTTATGTGGTATATACCTGTGAATATATATACTACTACAGTCTAGTAGGACGATATCAAACAAATGTCTAACCCTGCTGTGTTATGTTCTGTCAGAACATGGCACCCAGGAGAGCTGTGAATGCTCGCAATGACGATCAACCTCCACCTCCCCCACTACCAAGAACTGCTGAAGAGCTGAACGCTCTACTGGAAGAAAGGATCTCCGCTGCTATCGCCCAGTACGAGGCGAACAGTACCCAGGACAGTGGAGGACCAAGCAACGCTAGGCGTAATGGGAATGGAGATTCATCCGGAGGCAGCGCAGCTCAAGGCTGCACTTTCAAGCAGTTCCTCGACTGCAAGCCGATGAACTATGATGGCACAGGAGGTGCAGTAGCATTTGTGCGCTGGACGGAGAAGACTGAAGCTACTTTCCGCATGAGCAAGTGTACCGCGGGTCAACAAGTCACCTTGGCTACTGGGTTGTTTGTCGATGAAGCTCTGACTTGGTGGAACCTGCAAGTCCAAACCTTGGGCGATGATGCCGCTTATGGCCTAACTTGGGATGAACTGAAGGAAAGAATGAGAGAGAAGTACTGCTCTCGTGCGGAACTCCAAAGGCTGGAAACGGAGTTCTGGCACTTGACTATGGAAGGTGCTGACATTAATGGTTATACTCTAAGGTTCCATCATCTGTCAAGAGTGCTTCCCTACATGGTGACTCCCGAATTCAAGCGCGTTGAATGCTACATTTGGGGACTGGCCCTAGAGTTTCGTGGCATGGTGACGTCGGCCAAACCACAAACAATCACTGAGGCTGTAACTCTGGCTGTCAGCCTGACTGAAGATTGTGTTCGTATGAAGAAGTTATCACTAAACCCAACAGAGAAGACCGAGACACATGCCGAGTCGTCCGGCGACAAGAAGAGAAAGCATACAAGTTTGAACCAAGCAACTCGTAACAACAAGGGTTTCAGCAAGAAGCATGACGCTAACCCGTCCCAGGAGGCGAAAACCCATGCAACCAAAGCATACCAAGGCTCCATACCTAGATGCCAAAAATGTAAGTATCATCATGATGGAGCTTGTCGCATTCCAAGGTGCGAAAAATGTGGTAAATTGGGTCATCGAACAGAAGACTGTTGGGGAAAAGGAAAGAACCGAATTGGAAACGGTGCTGGTAGCAAGAATGGTAACGGGAAAGGGCAGAACCAAGGATGCTTCAAGTGTGGAAGCAATGATCATTTCATGAAGAACTGCCCAGAGAGAAACAACGCTCCGGCTCGAGCATTTGTGATTGGAGCAAGAGACGCACGCGAGGACCCTAACGTGGTCACCGGTACGTTTCTCATTAACAATCACTTTGCATCCATATTATTTGACACTGGCGCCGATTATAGCTTCATGTCTGTGGAATTTAAACGCATACTCGGAATAGAATCTAGTAGATTAGAAATTCCTTATTCCATAGAACTAGCCAATGGTAAACTTGTTGAATCGGGCGAAGTTGTTAGAGGCTGCACGCTAGAACTTGGTGAACGAAGGTTTAGCATCGACCTCCTACCTATTCAATTGGGTAGCTTCGATGTAGTAGTCGGAATGGACTGGTTGTCTAAGAACAAAGCTGAAGTTATTTGTCATGAGAAAATCATTTGCATCCCTTTAGCGAATGGTGAAACTCTTATCGTGCATGGAGAAAAACGAGACGCACCTCTTCGAATCATCAGTTGCATGAAGGCACGGAAGTGCTTAAAGAAAGGATGTGTCGCTTTCCTAGCACACGTTATAGACAAGAAGGCTGTGGAGCCAAAACTTGAAGACATTCCTGTGGTGAAGGAATTTCCTAATGTGTTCCCTGAAGATCTGCCAGGACTACCTCCGCAACGACAAGTCGAATTCCGTATAGACTTGGTTCTAGGAGCTGCTCCTGTAGCCAAGGCACCCTATCGACTTGCGCCATCCGAGATGCAGGAATTATCTACACAACTCCAGGAGTTGTTGGATAAGGGATTTATAAGGCCAAGCTTCTCACCCTGGGGAGCTCCGGTATTATTCGTAAAGAAGAAGGATGGAACACTGCGGATGTGTATCGATTACAGGGAACTGAACAAACTCACGATCAAGAATCGGTATCCGCTACCAAGGATTGATGACTTATTTGATCAATTGCAAGGATCAAGCTACTATTCCAAGATCGACCTTCGATCTGGATACCATCAGCTGAGAATCCAAGAGGAAAGCGTACCAAAGACTGCATTCAGAACGCGATATGGGCACTACGAATTTCTGGTGATGCCATTCGGGCTGACGAATGCACCAGCGGTCTTCATGGATCTGATGAACCGCGTTTGCAAACCATATCTCGATAAATTCGTGATTGTATTTATCGATGATATCCTGATTTATTCACGAAAGAAAGAAGAACACGAGCAACATCTCAGAACCATCTTGGAACTACTGAAGAAAGAGAAGCTTTATGCAAAGTTCTCCAAATGCGAATTCTGGATTCGCGAAGTACAATTTCTTGGTCACGTTGTGAATGAGAAGGGCATTCATGTAGACCCATCCAAGATTGAAGCGATAAAGAACTGGGAAGCTCCCAAACCCCAACTGAGGTTCGTCAATTTTTGGGCTTAGCGGGATATTATCGGCGATTCATCGAGAATTTCTCAAAAATAGCTCAACCGCTAACGACCCTTACTCAGAAAGACAAGAAATACGACTGGGGTTACAAACAAGAAGAAGCCTTCCAGTTACTTAAAAACAAACTCTGCGATGCACCAATACTATCATTACCCGAAGGCACTGAAGACTTCGCGGTATACTACGACGCCTCACGACAAGGCTTGGGTTGTGTGCTCATGCAACGCCAAAAAGTCATCGCTTATGCTTCAAGACAACTGAAGGTTCACGAGAGAAATTATACCACTCACGACCTGGAGCTGGGCGCAGTGGTATTCGCCTTAAAGATTTGGCGACATTATTTATATGGTACTCGATGTACAATCTTCACAGATCACAAAAGCTTACAACACATATTTGATCAGAAGGAATTGAATATGCGCCAGCGACGTTGGGTCGAGCTGCTGAACGATTATGACTGTGAGATTAAGTACCATCCTGGAAAGGCAAACGTTGTAGCGGACGCGTTAAGCCGAAAAGAAAGGGTTAAGACCCTAAGGGTTCGAGCATTGGAAATGACGATTCGAACGAACCTCACTTCACGCATTCGGGATACACAACAAGAAGCTCTTAAAGAAGAGAACCGTAAAGCTGAATACCTACGGGGTATGCTGAAATACATGGTGCCAAACGAAGAGGGAGCCTTATACTTCAAGAAGCGTATTTGGGTTCCACTCTATGGTGGCATACGAGAAGTCATCCTTAATGAAGCCCACAAATCGAGATATTCGATCCACCCAGGATCGGACAAAATGTATCAAGACTTGAAAGAATACTATTGGTGGCCGAGACTCAAAAGCGACGTTGCTGTTTATGTTGGAAAATGCCTAACCTGTGCCAAGGTTAAGGTAGAATATCAGAAACCGTCCGGCCTACTACAACAACCAGAGATTCCCGTGTGGAAGTGGGAACAAATCTCGATGGACTTCATAACGAAATTACCCAGGACCCCGAGAGGGCACGATATGATATGGGTAATAGTTGATCGATTAACGAAGTCTGCGCACTTCCAACCGATCCGAGAAAAAGACAGCACTGGAAAGCTTGCTGAAATATACTTAAGAGAAATTGTGGCACGTCATGGAGTGCCAATCTCAATCATTTCAGACAGAGATGGACGCTTTGTCTCAAGAATCTGGCAATCATTTCAGGAAGCCTTTGGGTCTCAGTTAGATCTAAGCACGGCATTCCATCCACAAACAGACGGCCAGAGCGAACGGACTATACAAACGTTAGAAGATATGCTTCGCGCATGTGTCATGGATCTAGGCGGCAGCTGGGATACTCATCTACCTTTAGTTGAGTTTTCCTACAATAAAAGTTATCATACGAGCATAAAAGCCACGCCGTTCGAAGCTCTGTATGGCCGCAAATGCCGATCGCCCTTATGTTGGACAGATGCCGGAGATAAGCGTATGGTTGGTCCTGAACTTGTACAAGAGACAACCGACAAGATTGCGCAGATCCGAGAGCGCATTAAGGCGGCTCGAGAACGACAAAAGATCTACGCCGATCCGAAAAGGAAATCAGTAGAATTCAAGGTGGGAGACAAAGTGTTGTTAAAAGTCTCACCTTGGAAGGGCGTAGTCAGATTTGGAAAGCGTGGAAAGCTGAATCCACGATACATCGGACCATTCAGAATATTGAAAAGAATTGGTACCGTGGCATACAAGTTGGAGTTACCGGAAGAACTTAATGGAGTACATGATACGTTTCATGTATCCAACCTGAAGAAGAGTCCAACACAAGAAAACGTGATCATCCCGATGGATGAAGTGCATATTGATGAAGCTCTCAGATTTACGGAACAACCCGTTGAGGTTACCGACTGGAAGGTCAACAAGACCAGGAGGAGCAGTGTGAAACTTGTCAAAGTACGTTGGAGCTCTAAGCACGGACCCGAGTACACATGGGAACGTGAAGACCAGTTCAAGAAAAAGTATCCCCACCTATTCAAGAAGACTCCAGCGAGAGTGAGTTCAGCCTGAATTTCGGGACGAAATTCTTTTAACGGGGGGAGACTGTGACAACTGGCCCAAACCGGTAATTTCCGTACACATTAATTATTGCTTAATGACTGCAATTATGTGCTTATTGTCAGCAATGTCTGAACACATGATTAAACTAGTGAATTCATGCACGTTGTATACTATAAAATATTGCTTTATGCATAAACGAGAGCGTTGCGTCAGAAATACTAGTAAACTCACCGGTAAGACACACTGTGTCAACAGAACTGTAGAAAGCAGTCATGACAATAAAATTGGAGCCTAGGTGTAGGTCCGACAACAAGAATGCATTAAAACCCAAGAGTACATACAAGGGTTTAATATATATGCAATACGAAAGCAAAAATAAGCACTAAAAAGCACCCGAAACGCACTTAAAGCGCAGAATTTATATAATTCAGCAATAAATCAGCATTTAAACATATGAATATTATGCAGAAATGTCGTTTTATCATCTAGAATATTTCCCTAAGTGTTGGGAATTGAAAGAGTACAAGAAAGGTACTTAAAAGACACTAAAAAGTGTAATTTGGCACTCTAACGAACCAGTGTCTAACCGAACAACCGGACAATACCCGGAACACCAAAATAATGCTAGAAGCATTGTTTTTATTTTTCTAAGCTAGTTAGGGTCCCCGAATACCCTAACACCCTTTATATTAAACTACACACTAATAACCTACATAAAGTCCTAACTAGACTTAACTAGAACATGTAACTACCAATTGAAATCCAACCATACCCCCCCCCCCTTTCCTTCTATGGTTTGGTGATGTGGGGAACACCCCACAATTGTTTGATTATTTTATTCATCTATGTTGTATATCTAGTTTACATAAGGTATGATGGATAATAAGAATATGGTTTATAAGTAAACATGAGAGTTTATAACCTTCATTTTCACTAAGTACCCAACAACAAACTCTCCCTCTTTCTTTCTTCTAAACCTACGGCTCCAACACCCCCTCTCCATACCTTCATTTTCAATCATCTTCTACACATTCCAAGCATATCCTAAGGTGTAAGAAGCATAACAAAGAAGCTAGGAGCTTACGGAAGTTGAAGAACCTCAACCATTTGCTTTTATCCACCTCATTTATACACTTGAACTTCCCTAGCCTTGTGCTAGTAGTAAGTGTTCTCAAACATCATCTTGTTCTTGTTTATGATGGTTAATAGATGATTTAATGGCTAAAAATCATGAAACACTAAAGAACATACATTAAAGTCTTGAAATATAAGTGATATATGTTGGATAAAGAATAGATATGTGTGTAAATCATGTGAAACTTGTCTAGTTATGATTATTTGATGTTGTTGTTAGTAAAAGCAAGATGGATCATCATCTAGACATACTAGTCCATGTTAGAAAGCATGAACTAGTAGGATGTAAAAGTTAGAAAGTTAAAAGATGATGGATCCATCCATTCATAAGACATGAACTTGAGTAAAAGTAATTTTCTTGTAAAAATAAGACTCTAAACATGTAGATCTAAAGATCTACAAGTGGTTTTTCGGAAAAACCAAGCAAAAATGTTAGTCTTGTTTAAAACCCGGATCTTACATGAACTAAATGTATTTTTAGTAAATAAACAAGTGTGTAAACACTTGTGTAACAAGGAAGTTCAACAAAGAAATATTTTTGTGAATCTTGACTAGAAGTTGTGAAACTTCATATTCTTTAAAAATAAAGTTTTTAAGAAACTAAACTTATTTTTAAAGGTAACAAGACTTACTAAATGTGCTAGTAAGTTACTACACATTTTTGTAAATATTCAAGTTCATGAAATGGAGAAATTAGTGATTATTGTTGATAATTGTTGTTGACGATTTAAAAGAAAATAAACACATGTTTTGAAAACATGGGAAACCTCCATTTTTAGGGGAAACTCTGTCAAAATCTTTATAAATTTTGACACTTAGAAAAATATAAGTTTTCGAGAAACTTATTCCCTAAAAATGTATTTAAGAGTATTACCAAGGTTTCCCTAATTTTGGTGATAAGAAATGAGGATTTCTTCAAGAATGAAAATGGATATAAATATGTATATTTTTGAGAGAAAAATATATATTATTTTATCACCAACTTTTGTGCTAAGTGTGTATAGTATGTGTTATATGTGCTAGTGTATTAAGACTTAAAAATACACTAAATACTCATGAGGAGTATAAACATAAAAAAATACACATACAACATACAAGATACATAATTCGGGTGCAAAGTGCAAAACACAAAAGACTTATATTTATTTTTGAGAAAATAATATAAGTAGGATACGTAGTTAAAAATATAGAATATTTTTAACACAAGAATATATACAAAAGAGAGTGGCTGTACTTGTGCGACGCAAGTCTAGTGACTAACGTTAAGAAAACGCGTATAGGTTACGACGTTAATTAAGCAAATCCGGTGAAGTTTACGACGCAAGGAACGCAAAGTTGTGAGTTCATGCTCCCTCTTTTCTTTTAACTGTTTTCAGTTTTTATAACTTCGGGGGTGAAATACATGTACAAAAGTACAATATTTATAAATGGTATGATATAAATACAAGAAGTACACTTGGTGAGAACGAGAACCAAGTGTGACCAAATATAAGATAATAAGAAACGCACTTGGTGAGGACGAGAACCAAGTTGGATGCGTTATGAGAAATGATAAAAAGAAACGCGCTTGGTGAGGACGAGAACCAAGTTGGATGCGTTATGAGAAATGATAAAAAGAAACGCGCTTGGTAAGGACGAGAACCAAGTTGGATGCTGCCACACCCTGGCTTTGCGGAAGCGTGGTTAATTTGGTGTGACTTCTTAATACCATAGCTTAATCATAACCAAGCTATATGAATTAAAAACATGCAAGATCATCCATTAAGTTTTGAAAACCAAATACAGTACCATTGTTTTAACGGGAACATACCCTAACAACCATAACCTTGTTCAACAAACATTACAAACTTGAAACATAACATAAACATGGTTTAAGGACTGTGTCTTGTCCAGGAAAGAGACACATCCCCTAAACCCCGGATGACCTCGGAAACTAGTGCAGCGGAAAACCTGCCATACCGTGCCAGATCTCGTTAATTTCCTGAAATACATGTAAGTTGAAAAATCAACAATAATGTTGAGCGAGTTCATGTGCAAGTGAGTATGTAAAACACTTGTAAGTATAAAAGTTCCCTGGTATGTAGCAGTGTAAGGAAAAGAGATCACCAATGGTTTGCAAGGCCATTAGCATGTGTGAAATGCAAGTAGAAAGACTCAACCTAGCAGATTTTTGCGTCGGGTACAAAGTCACTCAAGGTCCGTTCTGTTGGTCCTCTTAGAGGTCCGTTCTGTTAGGCCTAGAGTTGGGCTCGCTACACCCAGATAGATCTACCGCTTACGTCCCTCGGTGTTCTGCGTACCCATTCACATGATCTAAGTAGTAAACCTCCTTACGTTAACATACCGTGTATAATAGTACTTGTAAACAAAGTAACATGTATTTCACCCCCGCAGTTAAGAAAACTGAAAACAGTTAGAGAAAAGGGGGACATGAACTCACAGTGAATGCGTCTCTACCAAGTACTCCAAATCAGAAAGCTGTGCGACGACCTACAAGTGCTAATTCTATTAGACGGACGGCCGTGCCTTAGCTTTATAGTTACATCTTTGGGAAATAGTTAGACAACTATTTCGTGTTTACATTTTGTATATATATACTTGGTAGTTAATCTCCTTCCCAAGGATGGGGGATTTAATACATGTGCTTTCGAATTATATCATTAAGTCTCACTTAATCTTTATATATTTCCAACTCCAAAACATAAGTATTTATCCAAAATACGTTGTTAAAATACGCGTTCATAAATATTTCCGTAATTGTGTAAGTTACGTTTTAACATTCGAGTGGTAATATAATTACCGATGTAACTTAAATATTTATGGTGGATGCGTTTGTATTATTTTGGATTCGTTAACTTTCGTAAATATTATTTTTACTCTAAAAATAATATTTATGTATTTCACAAAATAATCATAAACAGTGTGTGAAAATATATATTTATCACGTTAATATTTTGTGAAAATCCCACCTCCGAATATTTAGTAAATAAAGTCATGGCGAAATTTATGCTTTGAAAACATGTCAAAAATGATTCTAACACTTGTAGTGTAAATAAGTCTAAGTGTTAGGTTTTTAGGAAAATTTCGCCAGAGTTTCCTCTGTAACTGGAGGTGGCCACGCTTTCAAGCGTATCATTTTCTTTATCAAATCAAATCAATCAATGTTCTCAACATTATCAAACAACTTTTCAACATTTTAACTAGTCAACAAGTATGTAAATCGCATAATCGCATGAACTTGTAGTTTTTCCGAATCTATAGTGTAAATCCCATTATATTTTATGGATCTTTATATAAGGAAATTTTAACCTCGTAAAAACCTCGTTTTTAGAGAAATCCGTCTTTACAACTTCTTGTCATTTTTCCCAAAAATAGTTATTTTGTCGAAACTTGTGTTACACAAGTGTTTACACACTTGTGGGTTATAAAATCATACTTGTTATTGTAAGATCCATCTTTTGGAAAACATGATTTCTTTAACGCGTGGTCCTTTGAAAATACCACTTGCAGATACGTAGATCTGCTAGTTTTAAACACTACTGCACATGTTAAAACATTTTTATACAAGTTCATGTTTCATGTGGGGTAGAGTTTCACCTTTTAACCCTTGTATCATTCAAAAATAGCTTATGTTAAGATCCGTGATCTTACCAAACTGGGTTAAACGATGATCCGAGCTACCACAATCATAGATCGGGTCTAGATAATCACCACTTTCAAATACTACAACTTTTACACTAGTTATGATCTTTTATCCAACAAGATTCAAGTTTTAGTAAACTTTAAAGATTCAAAAGATGGGTTTCCGCATTTTAACCGTTATAAATCGTATTAACCACCTTAGATATGTTCAAGAGTGAGATTTAAACATTATACCTCTAGCTCGGGGCTAGGGAAGAATCTAGGCGAAAATGAGGTGGATAAAAGCTAACGAAAGAGGTCCTTCGTGTTCCGCTTGCTCCGAGGCTCCTAATACGTGACCTTTGACACTTGTAGGATGATGGAATGTAGTGATCAAGGGCCGAAAGTATGATGGTTGCAAGAGTGGGGTTCGGCCGAGAGCTCCAAGGGTGAGGGAGAGAGTTTTGGTCTTGAGTGTTAAGTGATAATAATCTCATGAGTTTAGTGGTTATTTTATAGGCAAATTAAGCATGTTTATCCAATGGTCACAATGTCCCCTAGATATTTAACATCCTAGATTAGCCAAATCAACAAGTACAACTTGTGTTCCCCATGGTTAGGCCGATTAGAGTGGGGGGGGGGGGGTCTTGGTTCCAAATCAACTAGGTTAGTTGATGTTTAGTTTGGTTAAGTTAAGTAATTAACTTAGTTACTTGTGTGTAGTACGTTACAACGGGTGTTAGGGTAATCAGTGACCCTAACTGGCTCAGAAAAATATAAATAGTGAAAATAATAATATTTTCATGTTCCGGGTATAGCCCGGTTGTACGGTTGGATAGTAATCCGTTAAAGCGTTACAAAAGCTTTAAAGTGTCGTTATTGTTATTTTTAGTGACACATCTTGTTTCCAACACTTTAGAAAGTGTCTAGTGTTATTTTCCCCATGTTTTGGCACTTTACTAGTCAGCTAGAAGCTGGATCATTTATTAAAGTGCTGTGTTTTGTACTTAAAGTACGTTTTAGGCACATCCAATCAGTGTATCTTATTCCTAGAGACGCAGTTCTACCACACTTGTATCCCTACACTCACCATTAGTGTAGCAAAATATTTGAGGCTCTTAACAGGCCTTAGAGGCAGTGTTTGCCTGATGCTGGCTTTATCAGCATGTTCAATAGGTTATCCGTTATAGTGCTACTGTGCTTTTTGTGCATCATGTTTGTCACTAGGGTTCAGCATGTAATTATTGTAGTGACAGCAAATAAAGTATGATGCAAGTAAGTGCATGTATCAGTATGCAGGTAGCAGTTTATCAGCAATTTCAGTTAAGCACAGTAATTAAGCAGTAATTAATCATTAATTAAGTCGTACGGATACCTGGTTTTGTGCGGGTTGTCACATTCTCCCCCCGTTAAATAAATTTCGTCCCGAAATTTAAGTTCTGCTTGTAGAAGCAGGGTTCTTAGGAAAAAGGTGGGGGTATTTTTCTTTCATCCGGTCTTCACGCTCCCAGGTGAACTCAGGACCATGTCTGGCATTCCAACGAACCTTGACGAGCTTGACACTGCTCCGGCGGGTCTTGTTAACTTTCCAATCTGTGACCTCGACAGGTTCTTCAACGAAGTGGAGCGTGTCGTCAACATGAATCTCGTCGATGGGAATGGCAACGTCAACTTGAGTTGGACTTTTCTTTAGATTGGATACATGAAATGTATCGTGAACACCATTTAGTTCAGCAGGTAGGTCCAACTTGTATGCTACTTGTCCTATTTTGTCCAAAATTCTGAAAGGACCAATGTAGCGCGGATTTAACTTCCCACGCTTCCCAAAGCGTGCCACCCCCTTCCAGGGTGATACCTTCAATAACACCATTTCTCCAATTTGAAAATCCACATGTTTTCGGTTTGGATCCGCATAGGCCTTTTGTCTGTGGCGAGCTGCTTCAATGCGTTTAAGAATTTGCGCAATCTTGTCTGTCGTCTCTTGGACGATTTCGGGACCAGCAAGCTGCCTATCACCAGCGTCAGCCCAACATAGTGGTGATCGGCACTTGCGTCCGTATAGGGCTTCAAATGGCGCGACACCAATACTTGTGTGGTAGCTGTTGTTGTATGAAAATTCAACCAAAGGTAAATGTTTGTCCCAGCTACTGCCCAAATCCATCACACATGCTCTCAGCATGTCTTCCAAAGTCTGTATCGTTCGCTCGCTCTGGCCGTCAGTTTGCGGATGGAACGCAGTGCTCAAATTTAATTGTGAGCCAAAAGCTTCTTGGAAGGATTGCCATATCCTTGACACAAATCTTCCGTCTCTATCAGAGATGATTGAGAGAGGCACTCCATGTCGTGCGACGATCTCTCTCATGTATATTTCCGCCAGTTTACTAGTGCTGTCTTTCTCTTTGATTGGCAGAAAGTGTGCGGATTTTGTTAGGCGGTCAACTATCACCCAAATCATATCCTGGCCTCTTGGCGTTCTTGGCAATTTTGTAACAAAATCCATTGAGATTTGTTCCCATTTCCACTTGGGAACCTCAGGTTGTTGCAGCAGCCCTGAAGGCTTCTGGTATTCCGCCTTCACCTTAGCGCACGTTAAACATTTGCTCACGTAGACAGCAACATCGCCTTTCTTCCTAGGCCACCAATAATAATCTTTGAGATCCTGGTACATTTTATCCGATCCAGGGTGGATAGAGTACCGTGACTTGTGAGCTTCATCGAAAATAACTTTCCTTAAATCACCAAACAGGGGAACCCAAATCCTTTTCCCAAAACATAATGTTCCTTCCTCGTTTGGTACCAAAAGCTTCTCCATCCCACGGAGATATTCCTCTTCAAGATTCCTTTCCTTGAGAGCTTCCTTTTGTGCAGCACGAATGCGCAAGGAAAGATCGGTTCGTATAATCATTTCCAAAGCTCTAACCCTTATGGGGTTGATTCTCTCTTTACGACTTAGGGCATCGGCGACTACATTCGCCTTCCCTGGATGATACTTTATCTCGCAGTCGTAGTCGTTTAGCAACTCAACCCATCGTCTTTGTCTCATATTCAACTCCTTCTGGTTGAATATATGCTGTGGGCTCTTGAGATCTGTGAAGATTGTGCACTTCGTACCATAAAGGTAGTGTCTCCAGATCTTTAAAGCAAAAACCACTGCGCCGAGCTCCAAATCGTGTGTGGTATAGTTCTTCTCGTGCACTTTCAGTTGACGCGATGCGTAAGCAATAACCTTTTGGCGTTGCATCAATACGCAACCCAATCCTTGGCGCGATGCGTCGCAGTATACCACAAAATCGTCAGTACCTTCCGGTAATGCTAAGATTGGCGCATTGCAGAGCTTATCCTTCAGTATCTGGAATGCTTCTTCCTGTTTGATTCCCCAATCAAACGTCTTATCTTTCTGCGTGAGTAGCGTCAATGGTTGAGCGATCCTCGAAAAGTCCTCAATGAACCTTCGATAGTAGCCAGCCAAACCCAAGAATTGCCGAATCTCGGTTGGCGTCTTTGGCGTTTCCCAATCCTTGATTGCCTCGATCTTTGTTGGGTCCACGTGGATTCCATCTCCACTTACCACGTGCCCAAAGAATTGGACTTCACGTAGCCAAAACTCGCACTTAGAGAATTTGGCGTACACTTGTTCCTTCTCTAGCAGCTCCAAAATGGTTCTAAGATGCTGCTCGTGTTCAGCCTTCGTCTTTGAATAAATTAGAATGTCATCGATGAATACAATTACGAACTTATCCAAGTACGGTTTGCAAACTCTATTCATTAGATCCATGAATACTGCAGGTGCGTTTGTCAAACCAAACGGCATAACTAGGAACTCGTAGTGTCCATAACGAGTCCTGAAGGCTGTCTTTGGGATACTTTCTTCTTGAATCCTCAACTGGTGGTATCCAAATCGAAGATCGATCTTAGAGTAAAAGCTTGAGCCTTGCAGTTGGTCAAACAGATCGTCGATTCTTGGCAGAGGATACCTATTCTTGATCGTCAGCTTGTTCAATTCTCTGTAGTCAATGCACATACGAAAACTACCGTCCTTCTTCTTGACAAACAGGACCGGAGCTCCCCAAGGCGAGAAGCTTGGTCAGATAAAACCCTTGTCTAACAACTCTTGAAGTTGTGTCGACAATTCTTGCATCTCAGACGGAGCAAGTCTGTACGGTGCCTTAGCCACAGGCGCGGCGCCTGAAACTAAGTCAATGTGAAACTCTACTTGCCTCTGAGGTGGCAGTCCAGGCAAGTCTTCTGGGAAGACTTCTGGATACTCCCTTACAACAGGGATGTCTTCGATTCTTGGCTCAGCAGCCTTCTTATCCACAATGTGTGCCAGGAAGGCAACACATCCTTTCTGCAAACACTTCCTTGCTTTCAAGCAGCTGATAATCCTCAACGGCGTCTCACGCTTTTCTCCATGAACCACAATGGTCTCACCATCATCGGTTGGGATACGAACAACTTTCTCGTGACATACTATCTCAGCCTTGTTTCCTGATAAACAATCCATTCCTACCACCACGTCGAAGCTTCCCAACTGGACTGGTAGTAGATCTAGAGTGAACTCATGTTCTCCCAATTCAATCACACAACCTCTGATAACTTCATTAGCTTCTACTAACTTCCCATTGGCCAAATCGATCGAGTAAGGAATATCTAACTTACTAGCGGCTAGGCCAAGCATACTCTTAAATTCTAACGACACGAAACTATAATCGGCACCAGTATCAAATAAAACGGATGCATAGCGTTGATTCACAGGGAACGTACCAGTAACGACATTAGGGTCCTGGCGTGCTTCCTTTGCTCCGATCTGGAACACCCTTCCACGGGCTTGGTTTAAATCTGGTCAATTCTTCTTAAAATGCCCAATATCACCGCAGTTAAAACATCCAAGTTTTCGACCACTTCCGGCGCCATCCCCAACTTGCTGGTTGTTTTGGTTCGCATTATTGACTCCGTTTCCTCCATTATTTCCTTGTGGGCGATTTCCGGTACCACCACGATTGTAGTTTCTGTTTCCATATCCTCCCTGGCCTCCCCGGCCAGCACTAGCCCAACAAGAATCTTTCGAGTGGCCTGGCTTCCCGCATGCTTCACATACTTTCACATTACAATGCCCCGTATGATGGCGTTGACAGACACTACACTTGGGCTGGGTGCCCTGGTATCCTTTTCCTTTCTTCCCACTGCTAGCTGATCCTCCTTTCTTCACCGCCACACTGGCGCCCTGCTTGAAGTTTGAGAACTTCCGTTTGTTACCTCCTGATGACTCGACGTGAGTCCCTGCCTTCTTCGTCTTGATCTCATCAAACTTGTTCAGGCGAATCGCCTCCTCAGTGAGGGCTATGCTCAAATCAATTGCCTCAGTAATGGTTGCAGGCTTGGATGAGGTTACCATGCTTATGATTTGGGGAGCCAAACCCCAAATGAAGCGCTCAATTCGCTTGTATTCTGGTGTAACCATGTAAGGGACCACTTGAGATAAGTCATGGAACCTTTGAACGTATTCCGCTACCTTTGGACCGTCCATTTTCAAGTGCCAGAACTCGGTCTCCAATCGCTGGATTTCTGTGCGGGAACAATACTTTTTTGCGCATAAGCTCTTTCAGTTCGGTCCAGGTCAGCGCGTAGGCAGCAGCTTCGCCTAGTGTCTGTACTTGTAGATTCCACCAAGAGAGGGCTCCATCCAAGACTAGCCCTGAGATATAGGTGACTTGCTGATCTAGTGCGCATTTGCTCATGCGTAGAACAGATTCAGTTCTCTCGGCCCAACGAACAAAGGCGACAGCACCTCCTGTGCCATCGAAGTTGACCGGTTTGCAGTCTAGAAACTGCTTGTATGTGCATCCATGAGGTGGATTATTGTTGTTGCTAGTGTTGCCAGAGTTGCTTCTACTAGTCCCTCCTTGAGAGGCGGCGTATTATGTAATGGCAGCAGCGATAATTTGCTGGAGTTCTGCCTCATTGGTAGGCAACGGCGTTTGACGTCTTGGCGACATCTTCTAAAAGATGTGTTTACGTTGGTCAGGTCATAATAAGTAGAGTGTAAGTATATAACAATGTCAACACATGACATCTCATGTTATCCATCACAAAACATCTTATGTTATAAATAGATCACCCATATTGATAGCTTCTGCAATGGTTGAGGGCTTTGAGGTAGTAACCATACCCCTGATCTGGGGTGCAAGTGTCCAAATGAATCGTTCAATCCTTTTGAACTCCGGTTTGACTAAGTAGGGGGGGGGGGCGACCCTAGATAAGTCGTGCGATCGCTGGACAAGTTCAGGAATTTCTGGTTCGTCCATTTTCAAATTTCTGAACTCCACCTCAAGCTTCTAAATTCCAGTCCTAAAACAACATTTCTTCTCAATCGTTTCCTTGAGCTCGTCCCAGCTCAGTGCATAAGCAGCGTCTGTGCCAAGGCTCTGAACCTGGAGGTTCCATTAAGAGAGTGTGCCATCTAGAAATATCCCCGAGATATAGGTAACACTCTGTTGGGGCGAACAGTTACTCGTTCTTAGAATGGAGTCGGTCTCTTCGGACCAACGAACAAATGCAACGGTGCCTCCTGTTCCGTCAAAGTTTAAAGGCTTGCAGTTCAGGAACTGTTTATCGGTGCAGCCAGTTGGAGGGTTATTTCCAGTAATGCCATCGTTGTACTTAGAGTGGAGGGCTTCATGTCGTGCATTTATCTGTGAGATGCGTTCTTGCAACTCGGCTTCTGTCCTTGGCAACGTACTGGTGTTTGTGTCACGTCTGGGTGACATTCCCTTTTGTCGAAGTGGTGTGAAGCGGGCTAGACAACGTTTCAATTGTCTATGAGGTGTATAAAGCAACATAAGCCATCATGTAATCACCCAATTTCACACGCAAATATACTCACTGTATGAGTGGGGAAGTAAATTTCTGAGCCTTCACATAGGCTTGCCAATTTGGCTTGTTGCTCGTAATAAAATGAACTCGAGGCTACATCGCCTTGGTCATTCGTGTTTAAGTTATTTCCTGCTGCGTTGGTTATCATTAGCTTGACCCGCAGAGTCCACCAGGATTCCTGTGCACTACAAATCGTTATTACGTGGGCCCCCGTAATAATAAATTGTCTTGCACAGTTACCCCAAATTTTCTCTCGTCCAAGCAGATGATCAATCAAGGAGCAACAGTAGGTGCATTGGCATGAACAGGGTCATGCTCCAATGCGGGGTCAGGAGCAGCGCCTGGCTCAGGGGCCACGGCCGACTCCGGATCAAAAACTCCATCTCAAGATCAGCTGGATCAACAAACACAGGGGGTTACAGGATCCCCCAAGGGCTGGTCTAAGTGCATGAACTCAACGTCATGGTCTGGATCAACACCAGGTGGAAAAACAGAATTGTCCTTATTATCGCAATCAAACTCAAAGCTGTGTGCGGGAACTGGTGCAGCTGATGACGCCATATCAGGGTCGGCGTCGTGTGAGTAGTGCTGCACTCCCTGTGTATGCAAAGATGCGGATGTCAGAAACTCAAATGAGTCTGGGATAGGGGAATGGACATGAGTTTCCCCTGCAGAAGCGTCCGCATGCAGTAGTCTAATACCAGCAGCAATAGGGCCCTGCCCTTGAATGGGTCCTCCTCCAGTAGATCGTGATCATCGTCAGAGGCCACGTCTGGAGGGCATATCATCAACAGAATAAGCAGCAAAGGGGCAAATTCCCAACAAGATGGCCATCAGTAGGCTCTGCTACGACTTCAGGCAGCGCAAAAGGGCTGAAAGTCGTCATTGTCTGTGCAGGTAGTATCGGAAATGTACACCTCGTGCTTCGATGAAACTATGTCGTCTGATACTATGGCCATGGGATTCGTAGTGTCCATCTTTCTAGTACTTGATGAAAGCATGATGTTTGTAACACAAACGCATATACGTATAATAATCAATCATATAATCAGTTAAGCACATAGTCACCAAGTAAGCATTCAAATCATTCTCCTAGTCCCACTAGCCTCCCAGCCTCTCAGACTGCTCTTCCTAGTCCCACTAGCCAACTTCTCCTAGTCCCACTAGCCAACTTCTCCTAGTCCCACTAGCCAACTTCTCCTAGTCCCACTAGCCAACTTCCTCGATCTCTCAGACCGAGCCTCAGTCTCTCAGACCGAGCCTCAGTCTCTCTGACTAAGCCTATAATAATGAATAAAATGTGCTCAACATTTGTTTGTAAAAACGTTTTGGATCTGGACTTAAGTGGTATGCAGTAAAAATGTTTTCGTGAGAGCCCTAGTGATCATAGTCTAGACTCGAGAAAGAATCCTAGTTCGCTATGATCAGAGCTCTGATACCAAGCTGTCACACCCTGGCTTTGCGGAAGCGTGGTTAATTTGGTGTGACTTCTTAATACCATAGCTTAATCATAACCAAGCTATATGAATTAAAAACATGCAAGATCATCCATTAAGTTTTGAAAACCAAATACAGTACCATTGTTTTAACGGGAACATACCCTAACAACCATAACCTTGTTCAACAAACATTACAAACTTGAAACATAACATAAACATGGTTTAAGGACTGTGTCTTGTCCAGGAAAGAGACACATCCCCTAAACCTCGGATGACCTCGGAAACTAGTGCAGCGGAAAACATGCCATACCGTGCCAGATCTCGTTAATTTCCTGAAATACATGTAAGTTGAAAAATCAACAATAATGTTGAGCGAGTTCATGTGCAAGTGAGTATGTAAAACACTTGTAAGTATAAAAGTTCCCTGGTATGTAGCAGTGTAAGGAAAAGAGATCACCAATGGTTTGCAAGGCCATTAGCATGTGTGAAATGCAAGTAGAAAGACTCAACCTAGCAGATTTTTGCGTCGGGTACAAAGTCACTCAAGGTCCGTTCTGTTGGTCCTCTTAGAGGTCCGTTCTGTTGGGCCTAGAGTTGGGCTCGCTACACCCAGATAGATCTACCGCTTACGTCCCTCGGTGTTCTGCATACCCATTCACATGATCTAAGTAGTAAACCTCCTTACGTTAACATACCGTGTATAATAGTACTTGTAAACAAAGTAACATGTATTTCACCCCCGCAGTTAAGAAAACTGAAAACAGTTAGAGAAAAGGGGGACATGAACTCACAGTGAATGCGTCTCTACCAAGTACTCCAAATCAGAAAGCTGTGCGACGACCTACAAGTGCTAATTCTATTAGACGGACGGCCGTGCCTTAGCTTTATAGTTACATCTTTGGGAAATAGTTAGACAACTATTTCGTGTTTACATTTTGTATATATATACTTGGTAGTTAATCTCCTTCCCAAGGATGGGGGATTTAATACATGTGCTTTCGAATTATATCATTAAGTCTCACTTAATCTTTATATATTTCCAACTCCAAAACATAAGTATTTATCCAAAATACGTTGTTAAAATACGCGTTCATAAATATTTCCGTAATTGTGTAAGTTACGTTTTAACATTCGAGTGGTAATATAATTACCGATGTAACTTAAATATTTATGGTGGATGCGTTTGTATTATTTTGGATTCGTTAACTTTCGTAAATATTATTTTTACTCTAAAAATAATATTTATGTATTTCACAAAATAATCATAAACAGTGTGTGAAAATATATATTTATCACGTTAATATTTTGTGAAAATCCCACCTCCGAATATTTAGTAAATAAAGTCATGGCGAAATTTATGCTTTGAAAACATGTCAAAAATGATTCTAACACTTGTAGTGTAAATAAGTCTAAGTGTTAGGTTTTTAGGAAAATTTCGCCAGAGTTTCCTCTGTAACTGGAGGTGGCCACGCTTTCAAGCGTATCATTTTCTTTATCAAATCAAATCAATCAATGTTCTCAACATTATCAAACAACTTTTCAACATTTTAACTAGTCAACAAGTATGTAAATCGCATAATCGCATGAACTTGTAGTTTTTCCGAATCTATAGTGTAAATCCCATTATATTTTATGGATCTTTATATAAGGAAATTTTAACCTCGTAAAAACCTCGTTTTTAGAGAAATCCGTCTTTACAACTTCTTGTCATTTTTCCCAAAAATAGTTATTTTGTCGAAACTTGTGTTACACAAGTGTTTACACACTTGTGGGTTATAAAATCATACTTGTTATTGTAAGATCCATCTTTTGGAAAACATGATTTCTTTAACGCGTGGTCCTTTGAAAATACCACTTGCAGATACGTAGATCTGCTAGTTTTAAACACTACTGTACATGTTAAAACATTTTTACACAAGTTCATGTTTCATGTGGGGTAGAGTTTCACCTTTTAACCCTTGTATCATTCAAAAATAGCTTATGTTAAGATCCGTGATCTTACCAAACCGGGTTAAACGATGATCCGAGCAACCACAATCATAGATCGGGTCTAGATAATCACCACTTTCAAATACTACAACTTTTACACTAGTTATGATCTTTTATCCAACAAGATTCAAGTTTTAGTAAACTTTAAAGATTCAAAAGATGGGTTTCCGCATTTTAACCGTTATAAATCGTATTAACCACCTTAGATATGTTCAAGAGTGAGATTTAAACATTATACCTCTAGCTCGGGGCTAGGGAAGAATCTAGGCGAAAATGAGGTGGATAAAAGCTAACGAAAGAGGTCCTTCGTGTTCCGCTTGCTCCGAGGCTCCTAATACGTGACCTTTGACACTTGTAGGATGATGGAATGTAGTGATCAAGGGCCGAAAGTATGATGGTTGCAAGAGTGGGGTTCGGCCGAGAGCTCCAAGGGTGAGGGAGAGAGTTTTGGTCTTGAGTGTTAAGTGATAATAATCTCATGAGTTTAGTGGTTATTTTATAGGCAAATTAAGCATGTTTGTCCAATGGTCACAATGTCCCCTAGATATTTAACATCCTAGATTAGCCAAATCAACAAGTACAACTTGTGTTCCCCATGGTTAGGCCGATTAGAGTGGGGGGGGGTCTTGGTTCGAAATCAACTAGGTTAGTTGATGTTTAGTTTGGTTAAGTTAAGTAATTAACTTAGTTACTTGTGTGTAGTACGTTACAACGGGTGTTAGGGTAATCAGTGACCCTAACTGGCTCAGAAAAATATAAATAGTGAAAATAATAATATTTTCATGTTCCGGGTATAGCCCGGTTGTACGGTTGGATAGTAATCCGTTAAAGCGTTACAAAAGCTTTAAAGTGTCGTTATTGTTATTTTTAGTGACACATCTTGTTTCCAACACTTTAGAAAGTGTCTAGTGTTATTTTCCCCATGTTTTGGCACTTTACTAGTCAGCTAGAAGCTGGATCATTTATTAAAGTGCTGTGTTTTGTACTTAAAGTACGTTTTAGGCACATCCAATCAGTGTATCTTATTCCTAGAGACGCAGTTCTACCACACTTGTATCCCTACACTCACCATTAGTGTAGCAAAATATTTGAGGCTCTTAACAGGCCTTAGAGGCAGTGTTTGCCTGATGCTGGCTTTATCAGCATGTTCAATAGGTTATCCGTTATAGTGCTACTGTGCTTTTTGTGCATCATGTTTGTCACTAGGGTTCAGCATGTAATTATTGTAGTGACAGCAAATAAAGTATGATGCAAGTAAGTGCATGTATCAGTATGCAGGTAGCAGTTTATCAGCAATTTCAGTTAAGCACAGTAATTAAGCAGTAATTAATCATTAATTAAGTTGTACGGATACCTGGTTTTGTGCGGGTTGTCACAGATGCGTTATAAGAAATGATAAAAAGAAACGCGCTTGGTGAGGACGAGAACCAAGTAGGATGCGTTATGAGAAATAGTGTCACGAATAGGGTACAGAAGCACCATTAATCAACAATATACTTGGACCGCAGAACAAAAGGTTAGATCTAACGGGTGCTTGGCAGCCACACTCTCGGTGAGGGCGAGAATCTAGTAGTGCTTTTGTGTCTCAGAATATACCAATTAAATGCCTTAGGTTTGGTGATGTGACACCCTAGGAAAACCTGTAAACGATACAACTTACCTAGCTTCCTCAGTAACGGCATGCTAAATTTCGGGACGAAATTTCTTTCAAGTTGGGGATAATGTGACAACCCGAGTTTTCAAGGTCTCTATTCCATTTAACTTATTTCGTAACTGCCGTGTGTTTGTTTTATAATTACTTGATGTGCAATACACGTATTGATTTTAGTATGTAGTGTACATGTTATGTGTATAGAGGCAATACATTTTGGATAGATTATTGGATTGTATAATTGAAAAAAAAATGGATTGTGGAACTTTAGCCGAAAACCTCAACAATGAAAACACTTTGTGTCCGAAAACACTTGAGTGTTTTCGTCCACACCAAGCAGCCGAAAACAACAACTGGGCTTCGGCCCAGTAGTGAAGGATATATAGGAATTGTTTTAATCATGTACGAAATCGTTAACTGGCAAACCCTAATTATCTTTCGACCTCTCTCTCACTCTCTTTTGACACCGACGGCAGCCCTCATCCCAGTCAAAGCCAAACCCCTCTTGTTGATTCTAGGTTAGTGATTTACATGTTCAGTAACTTAAATGCTTAACATATGTTTATGATGGAATCTTGTTTTGTTGAATTGTCACTTATGGAATGTTTAATCGTGATGTATGGTCATATATATGGATTTGATGATGATTGGAATACATGTGCATGATATTGATCGGCCCAATCATATAACATAGAAGTTTAGTAATTGTCGGCTACTGTATATTGATGGGATGATATGATTTCATGTTGAGGGTTTCATTAATTGAATATATGTGATGAGTGGTTGTCGGCCACTACAGGTAGACATTATTGAATATTGATGATGAGAAGCCAATTGAATAAATGAATGATAACCACATGATCGGCTTTGCATTAATATATGCACATGAGTTTGTCAGAAAGCATAAGGTTTATTAGTTTGCAACTTTGATTTCTTTTGGTTTAGCATGATGGTGATAATCTGACAACTTGTCATGTGCCGTTGACTACTTAGTAAATGATCATGTTATGTATGATATATTCGAAGTACCTGTTAGAATGATAGGATTTTGGGAAAATTGTAACTGTTGCTGTTGATGATCATGATACTCAACGAAATCACACATGGGATTTCGGCTCATAAGGAGATTTCGGCCGTAGGTGATTTCGGCCAAGGGTGTTCGGCCCAATGATTATTTTCGGCCCAACTGTTAAATGGTTAAGTTATTTATTTTGATTTAACTCGGTTAGTTTATTATTCATGTTTAGTGTGCTAGCTTTGATTAGTTTATCAACTTCGTTAAGTATGTTAAAGGAGAATTATGTTAGATTGAACTGCAAATGATATGAACGTGAAGCAAGAATTATGTGAACTTGAATAACTGTATGCGTGGTACATGATATTAACTGCCAAGCACCATGTAACACTAGATTTTATGTGAGTTCTTGCAAACATAGACTGATTGTATATACGTGCATACTATAGGTCGTGACTGATTATTTGTGAACGTGTGATTGATAGCATACCGAGCAAACCAAGGTGAGTTCACACAGCCAAGGCATGGGGTTCCCAGGGTGGGAATGGGTTTGGATTATTTACTTGTACTTACCTAGCTTATGGAACTTAGTTATATGGTCCTCGGGTGAGGAAGGATTATTGATAAGATACGACTAGACTAGTGATACTAATAGAACTGATCTTCGCACACACGCCAGGGTTGGCCGCGATAATATGACTGATCTTCGCACACATGCCAGGGTTGGCCGCGATAATATGACTAATCTTCGCACACATGCCTAGGAAGGCCGCGAACTATACACTAAACTTCGCACACATGCCGGGTGGCCGCGATACAAATATACCTAGTCTAGAATACTCGGGAAGTTTTCCCTAATCTTCGCATACATGCCTAGAGGGCCGCGATACGAACTAATACGATACATGACTTAATGAACGAACACAAGGCTTACTATACTATTACAATTACTGAACTATTAACTGTGAACTCGCTCAACTAGTTGTTGACTCTCTGCTGCATGCCTTGCAGGACCTTAGGTACTTATGGAGCTTGCACGGGAGGCGCGGTCGTTGTGGACATGGATCGTGAATGTTTGTTAAACATTTTGAACATTTGAACTTATGACTTACATTGGGTTTACATACTTATGCTTCCGCTAAACATTGATACTATACTTTGGTTTTTGGAACACCTCTCATATTGTTTGGTTGATTTACACTTACTATTTACGTTGTTCAATATGATTGGTGGCTTGATCCTGGTCAGTCACGCCTCCAAGCGGTGGTACTCCGCGTGTGGATTTTGGGGGTGTGACAGATTGGTATCAGAGCCATTGGTTATAGAGAACTCGGTTTTAATAAGGGGAAAACATTTTTATTAAAACCAGACTATAACCAGAACAGTGCTCAACGATCCACAACGACGCCTCGCTCCACGTGCAAGACTCAACATCCTAGGTAATATGGTATATGTTTTATTGCCTACATGCTAGATTACATAGAACTTTGCTCATGGTATGCTTAGATAAACGTAACAACTATTGCTTGAGAATACTTGTGTGCTCACTCTCTTCTGTCATCGCACTATTCGCGAACCTCTCTTACTTATGTTACCTTTGCCATGAAGATCATGGCTGGACGTATTAACCTAACTCAAGCCCAGTTGGCGGCTTCGATCACTGAACAAGTTACTGCAGCACTCGCAGCTGCCCAGGCAGGAGGTGTAACCTGCCATCACCACTTACTCTAGGATCTTTAGATCCTACTCTCGTAAACCAACACTCGTGCTCAAGTATGTTTACTCTTACGCACACGACAGGTCAACACGCTCAGCCACCTGTGTGCACGTTCCAAACTTTCATGGACTGTCATTCTAGTACTTTTAGTGGCACTGAATGGGGGCCGTTGGACTCCTCCACTGGTTCGAGAAGCTCGAATCGGTCTTCGAAATGTGTGAATGCCCTGAGGCTCGTAGGGTGAAGTACGCCACTGGTACTCTCGAAGGCACTGCGCTAACTTGGTGGAACGCGCAAGTCAGATGCTGGGGCTGGCGGCTGCTAATGCCACCCCATGGAATGATTTTAAGGAACTGATCAAATGTGAATACTATAGTCGTGATGACATCCACAAGCTGGAAGTGGAATTCTTTAACCTGAAGATGACGGGGTCAGAGTTAGAAGCATACACGAAACGATCCAACGAACTGGCAGTGTTATGTCCAACTATGGTGGATCCTCCCATCAAACGCATTGAGCTGTACCTCAAAGTCTTGGTACCAGAGATTCAAAGTCATGTGACTTCTGCCAACCATGCTACTATCCAGGATGTTACTCGTCTTGCTCATCGTCTCACAGACCAGGCAGTGGAACAGAACAGGCTGCCTAAGCGTATCGGTGCTACTACTACTACTACTACTACTACTACTACTACTACTACTACTACTACTACTACTACTACTGCTACTCCCAATGATAACAAACGAAAATGGGATGGAACCTCCAGCAAGGGTTCGACTACGGTTCAGTTCCAGGCACAGCAGCGAAAGATCGATGACTATCAGAGCCCTAGTCAGCAATCTTCTAGTAGTCAAGGGTTGTAACCTCGTTTTAGCTGGTCAGACATTCTCCATCAACCTCATTCCTATAGTCTTGGGTAGTTTTGACATCGTCATTGGTATGGATTGGTTATCCCAACAGCAACCAGAAATCCTATGCAAAGAGACGATTGTTCGTATTCCCCATTCTGGCAAAGAACCTCTCGAAATTCAAGGCGACAAGAGTGGTGCTGTAGTAGGCATCATCTCCTTCCTTAAGGCCCAGAAGTGTTTGCAAAAGGGGCACACTGCTATTTTAGCGCTTGTTACGGACGTGTCAACGAAAGAGAAGAAGATAGAGGATATTCCAGTAGTACGCGACTTTCCTCAAGTGTTTCCTGAAGATTTACCTGGGCTACCGCCTCATCGCCAGGTCGAATTTCAGATCGAGCTAGCTCCTGGAGCAGCACCCATAGCTCGAGCACCTTATCGCTTAGCTCCAACCGAACTGGAAGAACTATCTAAGCAATTGCAAGAACTTTTGGAAAAGGGTTTCATACGTCCTAGCTCTTCGCCCTGGGGAGCTCCAGTATTGTTTGTGAAGAAGAAAGACGGTACCTTCCGCATGTGCATAGATTACCGCGAACTGAACAAGGTGACCATGAAGAATCACTATCCTCTTCCACGCATCGACGACTTATTCGACCAGTTGCAAGGGTCGAGCTATTACTCGAAGATTGACCTGAGGTCAGGCTACCATCAACTGAGAGTCCGGGATGAGGACGTCTCCAAAACAGCATTCAGAACTCGCTACGGCCATTATGAGTTTTTGGTCATGCCATTCGGGTTAACGAACGCACCTGCGGTTTTCATGGATCTTATGAACAGGGTGTGCAAACCTTACCTTGACAAGTTTGTGATTGTATTCATCGACGACATTCTGATTACTCCATGAGTCAGGAGGAACATGAGCAGCATTTACGACTTATATTGGAACTCCTCCGAACAGAACAGTTGTACGCTAAGTTTTCGAAATGCGACTTTTGGCTTCGTGAAGTCAATTCCCTAGGCCACGTGGTAAACAAGGATGGGATTCATGTTGATCCATCCAAGGTAGATTCGATCAAGAACTGGCCTGTACCTCGCACACCAACAGAAATTCGCCAATTCTTGGGTTTGGCAGGTTATTACAGACGGTTCATCAAAGACTTCTCAAAGATTGCACAGCCGCTTACACTACTGAAACAGAAAGGTGTTGCTTACCGTTGGGGTAATACACAGGAAACAGCGTTTCAGCACTTAAAGGATAGACTTTGTAGCGCACCTATCCTCTCATTGCCTGAAGGCACGGACGATTTTATAGCCTACTGCGACGCATCTATCCAAGGTCTTGGATGTGTGTTGATGCAACGGGATAAAGTTATTGCTTACGCTTCGCGTCAACTTAAGATTCACGAACGGAATTACACCACACACGATTTAGAGCTGGGAGCTGTTGTTTTTGCGCTCAAGATATGGCGACATTACCTGTATGGCACTAAGTGCACCATCTACACCGATCACAGGAGTCTCGAGCATATTTTCAAACAGAAAGAGTTAAACATGCGTCAGCATCGATGGGTCGAACTACTGAACGATTACGAATGTGCTATAAAGTACCATCCGGGCAAAGCCAATGTGGTGACCGACGCCCTCAGTCGAAAGGATACTACACCTAGGCGTGTACGAGCGTTGCAACTCACTATTCAGTCTAGTCTTCCTGCACAGATACGAGATGCTCAGGTAGAAGCATTGAAACCAGAAAACGTCAGGGCTGAAGCCCTACGCGGCTCAAGGCAACGGTTGGAACAAAAGGCAGACGGAGCCTACTATGTAACAGGACGCATCTGGGTCCCACTCTATGGCAACTTACGCGAGCTTGTAATGGAAGAAGCTCATAAGTCTCGCTACTCAGTACATCCTGGTTCGGATAAGATGTACCACGACCTCAGAACTACATATTGGTGGCCTAGCATGAAAGCTCACATAGCCACTTACGTTAGCAAATGCTTGACTTGTGCGAGAGTTAAAGCGGAATATCAGAAGCCTTCAGGTCCACTCCAACAACCTGAGATACCACAATGGAAATGGGAGCAAATTTGCATGGATTTTGTTACTGGTCTACCTAGATCTCAGCGCGGAAATGATACTATTTGGGTGATCGTGGATCGACTCACAAAGTCTGCTCACTTCTTGGCTATCAAGGAAACGGATAAGTTCTCCACTCTAGCAGACGTATACCTTAAGGAAGTTGTCTCGAGGCACGGGGTGCCCACCTCTATTATCTCTGATCGTGATGCACATTTTACTTCAGAACTGTGGCAAGCAATGCACAAATCTTTTGGCTCTCGTTTAGACATGAGCACAGCTTATCACCCTCAGACGGATGGGCAGTCTGAGCGCACCATTCAAACTCTAGAAGACATGCTTCGGGCGTGCGTAATTGACTTTGGCAATGGCTGGGAAAAACATCTGCCACTTATGGAATTTTCGTACAATAACAGTTACCACACCAGCATTAAAGCCGCTCCATTCGAGGCATTGTACTGGCGTAAATGCCGATCACCTCTCTGTTGGGCAGAGGTGGGTGATAGTCAGATCACAGGTCCAGAACTGGTAGTAGACACAACAGAAAAGATTGCTCAAATACGACAACGCATGGCGGCAGCTCGTGACCGTCAGAAAGCATACGCCGATAAAGACAGGAAACCACTCGAGTTCCAGGTTGGGGGTCGAGTGCTACTCAAAGTTTCACCCTGGAAGGGTGTGGTTCGTTTTGGCAAACGAGGCAAGCTCAATCCGCGATATGTCAGACCATTCGAAATTATTGAAAAGATAGGCAGGGTGGCCTATAGATTGAACTTACCAGCTGAACTCAGTGCAGTTCACAATGTTTTCCACGTGTCGAATCTGAATAAGTGCCTGTCAGATGAGATCCTCATAGTTCCTTTGAAGGAGCTCACTATCGACGAACAGTTGCGATTCATCGAGGAACCAGTTGAAATCACGGACCGGGATGTTAAGGTCCTCAAGCACACCAGAATGTCTCTTGTTCGAGTTCGTTGGAACTCCCGTCGCGGCCCAGAGTTCACATGGGAGCATGAAGATCAAATGAAACTCAAGTATCCCCAGTTATTCGGAACCAATGCAACTATTACTGAGGCTGAAGCTACTACAGAATTTCGGGACGAAATTCCAAATCAACGGGGGGATGATGTGACACCCCAGGAAAACCTGTAAACGATACAACTTACCTAGCTTCCTCAGTAACGGCATGCTAAATTTCGGGACGAAATTTCTTTCAAGTTGGGGATAATGTGACAACCCGAGTTTTCAAGGTCTCTATTCCATTTAACTTATTTCGTAACTGCCGTGTGTTTGTTTTATAATTACTTGATGTGCAATACACGTATTGATTTTAGTATGTAGTGTACATGTTATGTGTATATGTTATGTGTATAGAGGCAATACATTTTGGATAGATTATTGGATTGTATAATTGAAAAAAAAAATGGATTGTGGAACTTTAGCCGAAAACCTCAACAATGAAAACACTTTGTGTCCGAAAACACTTGAGTGTTTTCGTCCACACCAAGCAGCCGAAAACAACAACTGGGCTTCGGCCCAGTAGTGAAGGATATATAGGAATTGTTTTAATCATGTACGAAATCGTTAACTGGCAAACCCTAATTATCTTTCGACCTCTCTCTCACTCTCTTTTGACACCGACGGCAGCCCTCATCCCAGTCAAAGCCAAACCCCTCTTGTTGATTCTAGGTTAGTGATTTACATGTTCAGTAACTTAAATGCTTAACATATGTTTATGGTGGAATCTTGTTTTGTTGAATTGTCACTTATGGAATGTTTAATCGTGATGTATGGTCATATATATGGATTTGATGATGATTGGAATACATGTGCATGATATTGATCGGCCCAATCATATAACATAGAAGTTTAGTAATTGTCGGCTACTGTATATTGATGGGATGATATGATTTCATGTTGAGGGTTTCATTAATTGAATATATGTGATGAGTGGTTGTCGGCCACTATAGGTAGACATTATTGAATACTGATGATGAGAAGCCAATTGAATAAATGAATGATAACCACATGATCGGCTTTGCATTAATATATGCACATGAGTTTGTCAGAAAGCATAAGGTTTATTTGTTTGCAACTTTGATTTCTTTTGGTTTAGCATGATGGTGATAATATGACAACTTGTCATGTGCCGTTGACTACTTAGTAAATGATCATGTTATGTATGATATATTCGAAGTACCTGTTAGAATGATAGGATTTTGGGAAAATTGTAACTGTTGCTGTTGATGATCATGATACACAACGAAATCACACATGGGATTTCGGCTCATAAGGAGATTTCGGCCATAGGTGATTTCGGCCAAGGGTGTTCGGCCCAATGATTATTTTCGGCCCAACTGTTAAATGGTTAAGTTATTTATTTTGATTTAACTCTGTTAGTTTATTATTCATGTTTAGTGTGCTAGCTTTGATTAGTTTATCAACTTCGTTAAGTATGTTAAAGGAGAATTATGTTAGATTGAACTGCAAATGATATGAACGTGAAGCATGAATTATGTGAACTTGAATAACTGTATGCGTGGTACATGATATTAACTGCCAAGCACCATGTAACACTAGATTTTATGCGAGTTCTTGCAAACATAGACTGATTGTATATACGTGCATACTATAGGTCGTGACTGATTATTTGTGAACGTGTGATTGATAGCATACCGAGCAAACCAAGGTGAGTTCACACAGCCAAGGCATGGGGTTCCCAGGGTGGGAATGGGTTTGGATTATTTACTTGTACTTACCTAGCTTATGGAACTTAGTTATATGGTCCTCGGGTGAGGAAGGATTATTGATAAGATACGACTAGACTAGTGATACTAATAGAACTGATCTTCGCACACACGCCGGGGTTGGCCGCGATAATATGACTGATCTTCGCACACATGCCAGGGTTGGCCGCGATAATATGACTAATCTTCGCACACATGCCTAGGAAGGCCGCGAACTATACACTAAACTTCGCACACATGCCGGGTGGCCGTGATACAAATATACCTAGTCTAGAATACTCAGGAAGTTTTCCCTAATCTTCGCATACATGCCTAGAGGGCCGCGATACGAACTAATACGATACATGACTTAATGAACGAACACAAGGCTTACTATACTATTACAATTACTGAACTATTAACTGTGAACTCGCTCAACTAGTTGTTGACTCTCTGCTGCATGCCTTGCAGGACCTTAGGTACTTATGGAGCTTGCACGGGAGGCGCGGTCGTTGTGGACATGGATCGTGAATGTTTGTTAAACATTTTGAACATTTGAACTTATGACTTACATTGGGTTTACATACTTATGCTTCCGCTAAACATTGATACTATACTTTGGTTTTTGGAACACCTCTCATATTGTTTGGTTGATTTACACTTACTATTTACGTTGTTCAATATGATTGGTGGCTTGATCCTGGTCAGTCATGCCTCCAAGCGGTGGTACTCCGCGTGTGGATTTTGGGGGTGTGACAGGTGACTTCCTATGTCGTGTCACATGTTAATGGCTTTGCAACCCATTAACAATCCTGATATTTACAGAAATACTGTATTTATATAAAATTCATACCATACTAGAATTGATATATAAATTGAAGTACGTGGGGTACTCAAGAAAATTGATATATAACTTGACGTACGTGGGGTACTCAAGAAGATTGATATATAACTTGAAGTACGTGGGGTACTCAAGAAAATTGATATATAACTTGACGTACGTGGGGTACTCAAGAAGATTGATATATAACTTGAAGTACGTGGGGTACTCAAGAAAAACTTGATTTATTCACAACTATGTTTTTATACAAAGTATACAAACGTGAAATACAAAACTGCATGAATTCACACCAACATTATGTTGACGTTTTTTTTCTCTAAAACTCACATGTATTTCAGGTAACTAGGATGGATGTGCGCGCGGTCTTGCTTATGCTTGTGGATGTCGCTTAAGTTTATCTTTAAATAAAGTTGTAAACTTTTTAAGACAATGTTTTATGCGACTTAGCGATATAAACGCTAAACTTATGTTTTCAAATTATGGTATTTGATGTTTTTACGAGCATATAGCATGTTTACCTTTCGTAAGCAATGAGAACCTTTCATGATCACACCTCGTGCTTCCGCCGCAGAAAGGGGTGTGACAGCAAAAATATTAAAAAGCTGATTTCTGCAGAAAAGTGTTGAAATCGTCGCTTTTAGTGCTTTTCGGGTAGTTTTTAGTGTTATCGGACTTCGGAAAGGTTTTAAATCAAACCCTTGCATTCCTAGTTAGGGTTTAATGTATATTAGATGTTAGACTTTCGTCTGAGTCCTAAAGATATCATTTAGATGGTTTCTGCGGATCCTAGGTTTTCGTCAGAATACTAGTTTACTAGGTGCTTTTCTAGTAGTTTCGATGCATTGTTTAAACTGTTTCAAATGTACTTAATAAAAATGAATCATATGCATCCTAAGTAAGTATTCCACGAGTATTCTAAGTGTATGTCACGAAATACGCAGTTCGGGTGTTCAAAATGCATAAAAATGTAGCTAAAAATGAGTATTTTAAGTGTAAGAAAGTTACCGAAAAGTGGCAGTTGTCACATTCTCCCCCTGTTATTGAGAATTTCGTCTCGAAATTCAAGCCGAGTCATCCTTTGCAGGAGTCTTCACGAACAGGTGAGGATATTTTGCCTTGATCTGATCTTCACATTCCCAAGTATACTCGAGTCCGTGTCGAGAGTTCCAACGGACTTTGACTAACTTGATGCGACTTCTCCATGTTTTCTGGATCTTCCAATCCATGACCTCAACTGGTTCTTCAGTTTATTGGAGTTTGTCGTCTATGTGAACTTCATCCGCCGGGATGATAACTGTTTCTTGTGTTGGACTCTTCTTAAGATTCGACACATGAAATGTGTCATGTACACTACTTAGTTCTTCTAGTAACTTCAGCTTGTAGGCAACAGTGCCAATCTTTTCCAAGATTTCAAATGGTCCTACACATCGGGGGTTAAGCTTTCCACGCTTACCAAATCTTGCTACGCCCTTCCAAGGAGAGACTTTCAATAAGACTTTGTCTCCGACCTCGAAAGATAATGGCTTCCGTCTCTTGTCTGCGTAGCTCTTTTGTCGATCGCGAGCCGCCTTGATACGGTCTCTGATCAGAAAGATTTTATCTGTAGTCTCTTGGACTAACTCCGGACCAATGAATTGTGTATCGCCCCCTTCCGCCCAACATAGCGGAGAGCGACACTTTCAACCGTAAAGAGCTTCGAACGGTGCAGCTTGTATACTTGTGTGGTAGCTGTTGTTGTAGGAAAACTCAACTAACGGTAACTGAGTATCCCAGTTGCCATCCAAATCCATAACACACGCATGAAGTATATCTTCGAGTGTTTGGATTGTCCGTTCGCTCTGGCCGTCAGTTTGTGGATGAAAGGCCATGCTTAGATTCAAATGCGATCCAAAGGCCTCTTGAAAAGACTTCCAAATTCGTGAAATGAGGCGACCATCTCGGTCTGAAATGATTGAAATAGACACTCTATGACGAGCCACTATTTCTTTGAGATAGAGTTCCACCAGTTTCTCTGTAATATCCTTCTCCCGAATTGGCAAGAAGTGTGCGGACTTTGTCAACCTATTGACGATTACCCATATCATGTCGTGGCCTCTTGAAGTCCTGGGTAACTTCGTAATAAAGTCCATCGATATATGTTCCCATTTCCAAACGGGTATCTCGGGTTGTTGCAGCAAACCTGACGGTTTCTGATACTCTGCCTTGACCTCGCGCAGGTCAAGCATTTTCCGACATAGATAGCGATATCCTTTTTGAGGTTAGGCCACCAATAACTCCTTCAAGTCTTGGTACATCTTATCTGATCAGGGATGGATCGAGTACTTTGACCTATGTGCTTCCTCAAAAATGAGATCTCGAAGGCCTCCAAAGAGTGGAACCCAAATTCTACCTGCAACGTACAAAGTTCCATCCTCCATTGGCACTAACCGTTTTTCCATGCCTTGAAGTGACTCTGCTTTAAGATGTTCTTCCTTAAGTGCTTCTTGTTGTGCATCACGGATTCGTGTGGTAAGATCCGTGTGAATTGTCATCTCTAAGGCTCGAACTCTCAAAGTTCTAACCCGTTCCTTTCGGCTCAAGGCATCTGCTACAACGTTCGCCTTGCTCGGATGGTACTTAATTTCACAATCATAGTTGTTTAGCAATTCAATCCAGCGTCGCTGACGCATATTAAGTTCCTTTTGATTGAATATGTGCAGAAGACTCTTATGATCCGTGAAAATTGTACACTGAGTACCATATAAATAATGCCGCCATATCTTCAATGCGAATACCACTGCGCCTAACTCGAGGTCATGAGTAGTATAGTTCTTTTCATGAACTTTTAGTTGTCGTGATGCATACGCGATAACTTTATCCCGTTGCATAAGTACGCAACCCAAACCTTGATGCGATGCATCACAATATACTACGAAGTCATCGGTACCATCGGGTAGTGATAAGATTGGTGCCTCGCACAACTTATCCTTGAGTAGTTGAAACGACTCTTCTTGCTTCTCACTCCAATCGAATTTCTTGTCTTTTTGGGTAAGGGAGGTTAGCGGTTGAGCAATTTTTGAAAAATTCTCGATAAATCTCCGATAATACCCCGCTAATCCCAAGAATTGTCAGGAGTCTTAGGCGCTTCCCAGTTTTTAATTGCTTCGATCTTCGAGGGGTCTACTTGAATGCCTTTCTCGTTCACTATATGCCTGATAAATTGCATTTCACGAATCCAAAACTAACATTTGGAAAACTTCGCGTATAGTTTCTCCTTCTTGAGTAGTTCTAAGATGGTTCTCAAATGTTGTTCATGCTCGTCTGCCGATTGTGAGTATATCAAGATGTCGTCAATGAACACTATGACGAATTTGTCGAGATACTACTTGAACACGCGGTTCATTAAATCCATGAAGACTGCTTGTAACGCCCCAATCGCGTAATACAACAACACGCGGCGGACATATCGGGGAGTCACGTTACAAATTACTCACAACTACTGGTACTAAATTCTTTTAATATTATTAACATTGTTTTACAAACAAAGAACACATGTAATTGTTCTTTTGATTTAGAAGTCTGAGGCCCGAATGCAATCCTATGCGTTGCATGCTTGAATGGTTGAAAACCTGAAACGTATGTGAAAAATAGTCAGCATAAAAATGCCGGCGAATACATAGGTTTTGTTGGCCAAATAAATGCCAAAACATTTGATATTGCAATACTTTGACAACTACGTGAGCTGTCAATTGATAATAAATCTTGAAGCCAAAGAATGGCAAAAATTTAGTATTGCAATACATAATCTTGATTGTGAAAACTCGTGGAAAATAGTTTTGTATATGGCAATATGATTATTACTAAGTCATTTTTATGCCATTTGAAATTGTAAAACTCGTTAATGTGTTATTAGAAAATTCAATTAAGGATTAATAATAACTGTTTTAAAATAAATCAAAATTTGTGTGAGTATTATATAAATCAAATCAATGATTCATGATAATACTTTAGATATCCTTCTAAGAATCTAACATATAAAGATATGGGAGATTCTTCGAAGATTTCGATAATCGAACATTGAAACAATTATACACGCATCCTAAAGTGATTCGGATAACGCTACAAGAATAATAAAATAAGAACACTTATATATAGGAAGTACTTGCGGCGTATCCACCATGTTCTTATTTTATTACACCCGTTTCGTTATCTAAATCACAACTACCACATAAACACATAAATCGTTAACTCGTTCCAACTCCTAAACATGCATTAAAGTACACAATGAATCTAAACAGGGACTCTAATGTTAGTACTCTAAACATCCCATATATGTCTAGCTATGAAGATAGATAGATACTACAGGGATCAGGTTCTCGTCACATCGTCTCGTTACATACGCATTAAAGTACACAACCAATCCATACAAGGACTCCAATATTAGTACTCTAAACATCCTAGAAGAATCAATCTATGAAGATAGGTTGATGTTAAAAGGATTTCGTTTATGTCGTATTGAATCATTGTATCACAACATCCTAAATCCTAATAGTGATTCGGGATAATGCCACGAAGGGTAATATGTCACACCCCGACCGCGTCAAAACAATGAAACCGCGGCGGAAACGTCGGGGAGTGTTGCAATAGAATTATTGTTTCACAACCATGGATACAAAAGTTTCGTTTTATTGATTCATTAAGTAATGTACAACGTCTTAATACAAAACAAACAAGTTACATATCGTCTATCATTATTATTATGTCACTAAGGCCTCCTCCAGGTCCTATGTGAACATGCTTCCTAGCAATGAACATCATGCAACACCACCTGAAACATATGTGAAAACAAAGTCAGCAAAGAAATACTGGCGAGCACATAGGTTTTATAAGAGTATTGGATTCATGGCTCGTTTATATGTTGCAGTACCTCATTAGACTACAAGAGTCAAAAGTACAAACCTCATTTTGAAAAGTGTATTGCAACATGATTAACCAACTCAAATCAAGTTGGTTATAGTTTATAAAATCTCGTAGCCATGATTCTTAACCCCAAATCATTTGTTTAAGTAAACAAAATCGTAAATTGTTCTCGTTATAAAACTCGTATGGTTTATATTATTTCGAAAACATCGTTGTGTGACATAGTTTCAAAATCGTTTCCCAATTGAACTAAATAAGGACACGGAATGTAATATGATAAAAGCACTTATATATAAGATGTACCAGCGGCGTATCTACCATGTTTTCATCATATTACACCCGTCCCATTATCTAATCACTACCCAAAAACCAATCGTTTATCCAATTCGTTTCACTCGTTAAAATCGTTTCAAATCGTTTAACTCATCCCAAAATAGTTTTTGTTTTAATTGTGAAACTACTTTTGGTCATCTCGCTAATAACATCCAAACCTTCATTACTCGACTATCTCGAAACTCGCATTAACAAACCACCAAAGGGTAAGTTAACAATCACAGATTCGGTCATTACCCACATAACCCACACATAACCATGGGTACAGTCTGATAACGGGATTTGTCAGATCATATGGTACCATAACCTAATACTGGTCGGCTCAGCCAAAGCTAATGAATGTCATTCGTTATGTAAATACATCCAACAAGTTTGTTCACATTATCGAAATCGTTATTAGTTTAATATAAACCATTTCAATCGTTTTTTGAAACCATCGTTTAAACCTCGAAATCATTTAGCACATATGAATCACCCCAAAACAATTGAAAACAGTAAAATAGGGGAACTATGTACTCACATCGAAGTGCAAAGTATCCTCAATCTAAAGAACTCAACAAGCTCAGGCAAATCAAGGAAACTCAAGCAGCACCTAGTAATCGAATCACTAGTACGTTCTCTCTCATTGGTGGCGACCAACCCTTAATTCGAAGCTTGCCTCCTGCCTAGTCCATCAATTGGTTAGTATGATTCTTCTTGTTTTAATCGTGGAATGATTGTTTCAGTTGTGTGCAATATGTTAGTAATTGAAGATTAGGATCATGAGATTTACTGTGATTTAGGGTTTGCAAAAGGGTAACATAAATCGACGAACTGTGTCTGCATATTGTGTTTATGATAATGATATTATTCGACTTGATGATCACTGATGATTAGTCCGACGATCACATGATTTTTGTATGATCGGATTATGTAAACTGAAGATCTTGTAGTGGTTATTCCAGTGCTGAATGATTTCAGCGATTATTAGGGTTATTGCTCCATGATGATAATGATTAAACTTGTATCGTATGATGATTGTTCCCCGACGAAACCCTCAGGCCGACGAAACATCGACGAAACCCTCAGGCCGACGAAACATCGACGAAACCCTCAGGCCGACGAAACATCGACGAAACCCTCAGGCCGACGAAACATGGTTTTTCGTCGCCTGGCCACATTGACGAGGAATGGTTGGTGTTATGGCAGCAAGTATTTATGTTTATAAATATAATCTGTGTGCATGTCACTAATGTTGAAATAGAAGGATGTAATTTGAGTGCATGTTAATGTTGAATAAGAATGATATAATTTGAGGGCATGTTAAAGTTGAATTAGAATGATATAATTTAAGTGCATGATTAATACTGAGTTAGAATGAGAAGTGTGATTGACTGTTACTAGCAGACCCACCTGTTAGGTGTATTACGTGCCACACACATGGGAATGTAGACTTGTATAAGGATTGGGTATTTATTATGTGTTAAACGGTAACTCATGCGGCGAGTGCAATCAGTGGAAATATGTGTACTGTTGTGTGAATGACTTGCATATGAAACCCATACGCTGGCTATGTGATTTTACGATAAATGTTATAGAGAAATGGGTTGCATGTTTAACGGTTATGAGTTGTATAAGAACATGTGTTTTACTTGGCTGCTACTTGTGCAACGTGTACGATAAATACGTGATATGTGTGAACACTATACTGACTGTCTTTGGTAACCACGGTAGGGCTGGCTGATTAACTGGAATGAGTAAATTGTTAAATACCGAGCAAATCCAAGGTGAGTTCACTGCTCTTTTTCCAAGCATGCGTCCCGGGGAGGGACATCTGGTAAATATTCCGGGGAGGAATATTGGGTAATGGGTTTGACTGTAACGTTAAACCGGAATGTTGGTTAATACACGTCTATATCTATCACTCAAGTCCCTCCTACCGATTGTTTCCGAGGAGGCAACGGGGTATTAGTTAGTAGCGCTACTTAGGTTAGGCACCCTCACACTGCACCGGGGAGGTCGGTGATGAACTAATGACCCCCATCATGACCATTGCTTTGATAGAGGCATTGGGGTTTAGGGCAAATAATCTGGAGCCATCTGCGGTAAGCGTGTGATTTACAACATCAAATCTGTGAAACGTTTTAATCTGGTAACTGGTAACTAAATGCGTTAACAAAACTTTGAACTCACCAGCGTCGTCTGACACACTTGTCTGCATGCTTGCAGGTCTATAGGTTTATATCATTGGGACTTACTGTCTGGGATGCTGGAGTGGTCATGGGTCGAGATACATGGAATCGCAATACAAGCCTAATAATTTATGTACACATGGTTTATGAAAACTTAACAAATGAGTTATGCTTCAGCTGTATACAACGTATGATATGTAATGTTTTGCAACACTTTATGTTAATGAATGAAAGTTTTATTTAAATATAATTATGAGTTCAATGTGATTGGTGGCTAGATCCTGGTACGTCACATGCCCCGCGGTGTTTTCGCAGGTGGTATTTTTGGGGTGTGACAGTTTGGTATCAGAGCCAGGTTATAGTGAACTTGGTTTTAAAAACGTTTTTATAAAACCTGACTATAACCGAACAAGTTCTGAATACGACCATGACACTCAGCTCCAGACCTCAAGGTTCGTCTCCCGTTTACTCATTGCACAGCAAAACTAGTGAACACTTACATATGATATTGCATGTGATTGCACGTTTAGCACAACAATATGAATTCATGTATTAATTGCATGTGTTATGTGATTGATAGGGTGGTATTTCCCTAGACATTCATGAATTACGTTCTGTGATGTTCTTTGTTTGCTACTCGAGGTTGTGGACCCATTTGACATGAGTTAGGAGGAGCTGAGATGAGCATGCAAATCACAATATTATTGTGGGTGCACACATAATAATAGTGTGGGGTGCATGCGAGTCCCAGTGAGGCTTAACAAGTGAAAAATGGGTTTCATTCCGTTATTTGATCCATGTGAAACGTAACAAGTTTATAGGAGTCATAGTAGTGATTGTCTCCTACTCGAATGTGATCTTTTCATTTCCCTCTGAAACCCTTCGAATCTCGATGCTATCGAGTATTATCTGAACACCCATCTGAATGCCTAGCGAACTGTGTAGAATGTTAGGTGCTTGTACGAACGTCCCTGAGTTGGATTTTGCAGCGTCAATGATTGGACCGTACCTCTCGCACACTCCTCTTTGTTTGCTGGAACGCAATGAACTGACGTCTTAGATCCAAGAGTGCGATCACTTCTGCAACACTCTCGCAACATACCGTGTATTAGTCAATCAACTTGCTGAATCGATGGACAAGGGGGATGAGCGTAGTATCTCACCAACCTCAGCGATAGGACGACCCTGATTACCGGCAGTGAACATCAGCAATTTGACTCAAATCGAATCATTAACCCTAGACAGCGACTTATGGAAGTCAACTCTTACGAGTCAATCGAGACATAAGCGATGACGAGTGACCATGGTGTGGAATGTGTAACTGCCAGCACGATGAGTAGCGCTTTAGGACGTGGCATGGGATGTGACAAGATGGACCCTATTGGTGAAAGATCGTAGGGCTCCGTTTCAAGCAACGGCATTAGAGGAAACAGTCACGACAACATCAAGGTACTCGTAATCGTAGCCTGCTGTATGGAAACAAAGGTGACCTCGACAAGGATTGACTGTCATTAAGTCAAAATGTCAACAACCAAGGGAACGATGACAGTATTGGGAATCCACGTGATCGTAACAACACTGGTAGTGGTGCCCGTGGAAGGCCATTTAGGACTGGCTTAGGTAACGCCAGGCATAATAGCAACATGGTAGCTTGTATGAGTAGTTAATCGCCTCGTCCTTGTTTTGTTCAACACTGATGCTTCTTGGAAACCGAACCTGTTGTGGAATCAACTGATGGCAAGTCAAATGAAACCTCATATGTCCGTTGAAATGTAAACTTGACCTTGTGGGACAAGTGTTCGACATCGACCTTCCTTCTGCAATCCTCGATGGTTTTAATGCATTAGTTGGTATGGATTGGTTATCCATACATCGCGCAGATATACCCTGTGAGAAGAAAACTTTGCATACCCCTCTCCCTAGTGGAGAATCGTCATCTGTCCAAAGAATCAGAGTTGTGTAAAGGTTAGCATCAATTCTACAATGAAACCTAGAAGTGTCTACGGAAGGATTACCCCACCATTGTTAGCAACCGTTACTGACGATAAGGCTAAGGAAGAGAGAATCGAGGATCCACCAATTGTTCATGATTCCTCTTGGTGTGCCATCCAAGGAACTTTCAAGTTTACTTCCACAACTGTTAGGTGAAATCTCAGTCTGATCTCACGCTAGAGGCAGCCCTGACTACACATACTCTTACCGTCTTGCACCAGGAGGATTGCAAGAGCTGTCTAATCAACTGCAGGAATTGTTGAACAGGAATTTTTTCGGACCTAGTTTTTCGCTTTGGGGAGCCCAGTTATATCCACGAAGATAAGCCTTTTCATGTGTATTGATTATCGAGAACTTAACAAGGTGACAACTAAGAACTGCTTGCCTCGACCATGTATCGCCAGTCTGTCGACCAGTAGCGAGGGTCAAGCTCCCATTCGAGGATTGAGTAATGAACGAACTATTGTCAGAAGGAAGTCTAAGGAGGGAATGTTCCTACAATGGCATATCAGACGTAGTGTGGGCATTTCGACGTTGTATTCCAAGACCTTTGGGCTAATCATCACATTAGCAGCTGTAGGGATCACATGAATCGACTATGCTTATTGACGATGTGGTGAATCACTTCCAGGAAAAAGGAACATCAGGGACGGCATCTGTATCTTATTTTAGAGCTCCTGAGGGATGATCCATTCCGTGTGAAGTCTTGTCAAATGTAACATCCAGATTCGAGAGATACGTTTTGAGCAGGTAACCAATGAAGTGGGGATACCCGTGGATCTCGCCAAGATCCATTTTGTTAGAAACTGATCAACACCAAAGATCCCTTCGAGGATACAGCAATCTCTTTAGCACAGCAGGGTGTTGTGCTCATGGAAGACAAAACAGGAGGACGTCTTTTCAGCTTTCGAATCCCAACTCTGCAATACACTGAGCATCGTCTTCACCCGAGGGTGCGGATGATTTAGTGGTATATCATGATGGTTCGAATCAGAGTCCCAGTTATACGTCGATGCAACACAAGAAGGTGATAGTTTACGTAGTAGACTTACAAGAAGAATTGCCCGAGTCACAACCGACGGTGGAAGCCATAGCCCTTGGATATAAATTGGAGGCATTACTTGGACGATACCAAATGCACTACTTAGATCAATCACAAGAGCCTCTCATGTACCTTTGTTTCGAAAGAGCTAAAATGTGTAATGACATCGTTGGATGGAACTTTTGAATGATTATGACTGTGAAACCTGAACGAGCACGAGCTTTGCAACTCACTACCGACTCTAACTTACTTGATCAGACTTGCTCTGTTCAAAACTGGAGAACTGAAGAAAGAGAATTTTCAAGTTAAACCCATGCAGGGCATGGAAGAGCAACTCTTGGCAAGATGGACGATATTCGCTACTTTATGGAACGCATATGTTTCCTCGTTATACGGAAACTGTAGGGAACTCGTGTTGAGCAAAGCACACCAGCCTCGATATTCTAGTCATCTGGGTTTTGTTGAGAGATATTAGGACCTATAAATCTTATACTGGTGAATCGGGCATGAAGGCCCACCTAGCTATGTATGTGAATGATGTTTGACTTGTGAGAAAGTCAAGGGGAAGTATCAGCAACCAGAATCACCCATATGGGAATGAGAACAGACTGCCATGGATTCTGTCACTAGCCTACTTACAACTCGAAACGAAAACAATATCACCTGGGTGATCATTAATCATCTCACGCAATCAGCACACTCTCTTGCCATCAAGGAAACTGTCGAGCCTTCGCAAGCTGTGAATACTCCTCTGAGAGAGGTGGTCTTTTTAGGCATGAGATGCCAACTCCTGTTATCTCTGATTTTGATCTATACCTGATTTGTGACAGGCATTACACAACCCTCTTGGCTCACGTATAGACAGGAGCATTACTCATCATCATAGGACAAACGGTTAGAGTAAACGAACCATCCTGACACTTGAAGACATGATGTGAGCATGTGTGTGATTGACTTAGTAACATTGTAAGGACACCTACCCCTGGTTGGATTTACTACAACAACTACCATTCTAGTATTCAGACAGCTCTGTTTGTGGGCATTGCATGGACGATAATACCAATCTTCTTGTTGGACTAAGGTGGCTGACAATCTAATCATAGATCCAGGACTTGTACTCGAAACTCTTGAAGATTGCTTAGATCAGATATTGTTGACGACAACGCGTGACTATCAGGAAACACTGGGAGTTCGCTGTAGGCGAACGTGTTATAATCGAAAGTTTCACCCTGGGAGGGTGCGGTACGCTATGGGAAACGTGGTAAGCTTAGCCTGCGGTACGCTGGGACATTCGGATTCCTGGAACGGATCAGTGATATGACTCACAAACATGAGTTACCTGATGGATTGGGTAACGGTCACAATGCCATTTATGCCTCGAATATAAAGAAGTGTTTGTCCGACGGAAAAACTTGTGATACCCTTATTAGAACCTAAGACTGACGACAAGTTGCAGTTGTCATATAATCTACTGAAATCATGGACCAGGACGTCAGGATTCGTTAGCATAGACGAATTTCAATCGTGAGAGTTCGTTGGAACTCAAAACGTGGACCGGAGTTCACATGGGAATGCAATGATCGGAGTAAGCTCTAGTATCCTCAGTTGTTCAAGCGGTAGTATTAACTTATGACATCATTGGCGAATTTCAGGACGAAATTCCCTTTCAAGGTAGGGATGATGTGGCACCTGGGGAAGATCCACAGTCATTCTGATTTAACACATTCTGATCTAACACTATGCTGCTTTGGGGTACTTATCAAATTTCGGGCGAAATTTCTTTCAAGTTGGGGATGATGTGACAACCCGAACTTTCAAGGTTGACGTTATTTGATTTCTTGATTTTGTAGCTAGTATAATTATGCGTCTTGTCACCTATTATAGTTGTGTATGCTATGTTAATCATGGATTGGTTATATAAAGTCGTACCTATTGGGTTGTAAGTATATATTATTTAACTGTCGAGTCCGTGAACCCAGTCGCACACCCGCACATGATCGTACACTAGTTTAATTTACATATAAACCATGGCCCAAATCATTCCATCTCACAAGTCTAATTATCGGCCCAAACAAAGCCCGAAGGCTGGGCCCAAAGCAAAACACATCACCTACACCTTCATGTCCTCATAATTTCAAAACTAAAAACATAACTGAACCCTAGCACGTTCTCTCTCATTGGTGGCGACCAACCCTTAATTCGGAGCTTGCCTCCTGCCTAATCCATCAATCGGTTAGTATGATTCTTCTTGTTTTAATCATGGAATGATTGTTTCAGTTGTGTGCAATATGTTAGTGATTGATGATTAGGATCATGAGATTTACTGTGATTTAGGGTTTGCAAAAGGGTAACATAAATCGACGAACTGTGTCTGCATGTTGTGTTTATGATAATGATATTATTCGACTTGATGATCACTGATGATTAGTCCGAGGATCACATGATTTATGTATGATCGGATTATGTAATTTGATGATCTTGTAGTGGTTATTCCAGTGCTGAATGATTTCAATGATTATTAGGGTTATTGCTTAATGATGATAATGATTAAACTGGTATCGTATGATGACTGTTCCCTGACGAAACCCTCAGGCCGACGAAACATGGTTTTTCGTCGCCTGGCCACATTGACGAGGAATGGTAGGTGTTTCGCCGGTAGGTATTTTCATCGACAGGGGGGGTCCCACTGGGATAGTTATGGCAGCAAGTATTTATGTTTGTAAATATAATATGCGTGCATGTCACTAGTGTTGAAATAAAAGGAGGTAATTTGAGTGCATGTTAATGTTGAATAAGAATGATATAATTTGAGTGCATGTTAATGTTGAATTAAAATGATATAATTTGAGTGCATGATTAATACTGAGTTAGAATGAGAAGTGTGATTAACTGTTAGTAGCAGACCCACCTGTTAGGTGTATTACGTGCCACACACATGGGAATGTAGACTTGTATAAGGATTGGGTATTTGTTATGTGTTAAACGGTAACTCATGTGGTGAGTGCAATCGGTGGAAATATGTGTACTGTTGTGTGAATGACTTGCATATGAAACCCATACGCTGGCTATGTGATTTTACGATAAACGGTATAGAGCAATGGGTTGCATGTTTAACGGTTATGACTTGTATAAGAACATGTGTTTTACTTGTCTGCTACTTGCGCAACGTGTACCATAAATACGTGAATAACTGGAACAGGTAAATTGTTAAATACCGAGCAAATCCAAGGTGAGTTCACTGCTCTTTTTCCAAGCATGCGTCCCGGGGAGGGACATCTGGTCAATATTCCGGGGAGGAATATTGGGTAATGGGTTTGACTGGAACGTTAAACCGGAATGTTGGTTAATACACGTCTATATCTATCACTCAAGTCCCTCCTACCGATTATTGCCGGGGAGGCAATGGGGTATTAGTTAGTAGCGCTACTTACGTTTGGCACCCTCACACCACACCGGGGAGGTCGGTGATGAACTAATGACCCCCATCATGACCATTGCTTTGATAGAGGCATTGGGGTTTAGGGCAAATAATCTGGAGCAATCTGCGGTAAGCGTGTGATTAACAACATCAAATCTGTGAAATGTTTTAATCTAGTAACTGGTAACTAAACGCGTTAACAAAACTTTGAACTCACCAGCGTCGTCTGACACACTTGTCTGCATGCTTGCAGGTCTATAGGTTTATATCATTGGGACTTGCTGTCTGGGATGCTGGAGTGGTCATGGGTCGAGATACATGGAATTGCAATACAAGCCTAATGATTTATGTACACATGGTTTATGAAAACTTAACAGATGAGTTATGCTTCCGCTGTATACAACTTATGATATGTAACGTTTTGCAACACTTTATGTTAATGAATGAAAGTTTTATTTAAATATAATTATGAGCTCAATGTGATTGGTGGCTAGATCCTGGTACGTCAGATGCCCCGCGGTGTTTCCGTATGTGGTATTTTGGGGGTGTGACAGTCGTGAAATGAAAAATGAAATTCATTTCAATCGTCTAGAATCAAACATATCACCGAAGGTAATATGATGAAATAGTATTGTGAAAGGAAAGTTGTTTCGATTGTCGTGAATAACAAACATATTACCGAGGGTAATATGAATGAGTAGCTTTACAAATGTTGTTTAGAAATCATTCGGCATAGTCAAGATGGATAGGTTTTTATAATGCTTCACGAAGACATGCTTTAGCCTATAAGTGGACACTCACCATAAGAGTTCCTAGGTAAGAGTGACTGGTCCGATAATGCGGATTTGTACGAACACTCTAGCCTTAGACAGAAAACTTGGGGTACAGGCATCCACCCTTCCAGATTGCATGTGTTCACATTATTAAAACCCGAGATTTCGATGAAAAACGTTTGAGAAAAAAAACATTTGAGAAATCTTTTGATAAAAATCGTTTAAGATAAACATGTTTGCGAAATATTTTGACGAAAATGTTTGAGAAAACATTTTGAGAAATATTTCAATGAAAATGTTTTGAGAAAACATTTTGAGGAATACCTTAAGGCATGAAGCCTAAGGTTCAGGATAAATCATCTAGGGCTAGATGATTTGTAAATCATAGAGTAGTTGTGGAATGAATAAGGATGAGGATTTAGGAAGGAGTTCCTAAGTCTACTCATGTTTGGGTCCTAGGAAGGTTATAGACTAGGTTTAACGCATGTTAATAAACTAATTCCCTATAATCAGTGCTCTGATACCAATCTGTAACGCCCCAATCGCGTAATACAACAACACGCGGCGGAAATATCGGGGAGTCACGTTACAAATTGCTCACAACTACTGGTACTAAATTGTTTTAATATTATTAACATTGTTTTACAAATAAAGAATACATGTAATTGTTCTTGTGATTTAGAAGTCTAAGGCCCGAATGCAATCCTATGCGTTGCATGCTTGAATGGTTGAAAACCTGAAACATATGTGAAAAATAGTCAGCATAAAAATGCCAACGAATACATAGGTTTTGTTGGCCAAATAAATGGCAAAACATTTGATATTGCAATACTTTGACAACTACGTGAGCTGTCAATTGAAAATAAATCTTGAAGCCAAAGAATGGCAAAAATTTAGTATTGCAATACATAATCTTGATTGTGAAAACTCGTGGCAAATAGTTTTGTATATGGCAATATGATTATTACTAAGTCATTTTATGCCATTTGAAATTATACATCGTAATCTCGTTTAAACCATTGTAAAACTCGTTAATGTGTTATTAGAAAATTCAATTAAGGATTAATAATAACTGTTTTGAAATAAATCAAAACTTGTGTGAGTATTATATAAATCAAATCAATGATTCATGATAATACTTTAGATATCCTAAGAATCTAACATAGAAAGATATGGGAGATTCTACGAAGATTTCGATAATCGAACATTGAAACAATTGTACACGCATCCTAAAGTGATTCGGATAATGCTACAAGAATAATAAAATAAGAACACTTATATATAGGAAGTACCAGCGGCGTATCCACCATGTTCTTATTTTATTACACTCGTTTCGTTATCTAAATCACAACTACCAAATAAACACATAAATCGTTAACTCGTTCCAACTCGTAAACATGCATTAAAGTACACAATGAATCCAAACAGGGACTCTAATGTTAGTACTCTAAACATCCCATATATGTCTACCTATGAAGATAGATAGATACTACAGGGATCAGGTTCTCGTCACATCGTCTCGTTACATACGCATTAAAGTACACAACGAATCCAAACAAGGACTCCAATATTAGTACTCTAAACATCCTAGAAGAATCAATCTATGAAGATAGGTTGATGTTAAAAGGATTTCGTTTCTGTCGTATTGATTAATTGTATCACAACATCCTAAATCCTAATAGTGATTCGGGATAATGCCACGAAGGGTAATACAATAAGCACAGTTATATATAGGAAGTACCAGTGGCGTATCCACCATGTGCTTATTGTATTATCTAGTTTCCTTATCTAAATCACCAACAATATACACATAAACCATATCCATCGTGTCGTAAAGTACTTCTTAAAAATCTCACTATGAAGATAGGAAGATCTAAGACTGTACTTCAAATATCCTATAAGAATCTAACTATGAAGATAGGTAGATCTATTAAGGATTTAAATAAACATCGTATTTGCATAATAGGAATAGTACAGATAAAATCACTTAGTAAACACATATATGCTGTGACACCTGTGTCACTCCAACCATCAATTAAATGCCAAACCAATGAAATATTGTATTTCATACTTGGGATTTGTAAAAATATGTGTATCGTTTGCACATATCGACTCTTGTTCGATTTCAAGCTTTAAATCGCTTTCTGGAGGGTTATACGCGCTCTGATGTGTAGATATAACCAGTTTAATCCAACGAACACTCCGGAATAGTGAAATAGGTTTAACATACCTTAAATAACCTTTACATAACTTAGATATAAGTTTTGGAAGGTTTGGTGTGGTGAAATCAAAGTTTATTCGCTTACAGGGACTGAATTTGACAAACTGCGAAAGTATGCCAATTTGAACTGTAACAGACATTCCGGAACATGACCATAAGTTAAACACACCTTAAATATCCTTTACATAGCTTAGAAATAGGCTTTAAGGGGTTCGGTGTGCTAAAATAAACTTTTGGGTCATTCAGGGACTAAAAGTGTCAAAAAGTGCACAAGTTTGTATTTTCGTGCATAACTTACATTCTGAATACATCCGGACATCCAAAAATTTATGTAAGCACTAAAATATTTTATTTTAGTGTTTGGCACAAGAAAAATCCATTCGTCACGCCAGTTGGATCATTTTTCGCGCTTGTGCGCATTCCGTCGTAATTAAGCGAACATCGCGTTCGTACGACCAAACGAACCAACATCCGACATATTTTTGAGCATGTTTCATGTCCACAATGTTTAGACATCATGTTAGGGCCTTAAATTTGGCTTAACGGGCCTTAAACATGTCGGAAATGGCTTAAACACATAACAGGGACTGAAACTGCAACATTTGAAACTTGTTTTCTGATCTGAAGAGCTAGGCGGCCCGCGTGAGCCCAAGCTTAAATCTTAGGCGGCCCGCGTCAGCCTCTCTGATCAGATAATATCGAACAGTCAGCAGATTCCAGCTGTTTTATTCACATCCACACATTCTCAACTGCACATTCAGCTCATTTAGACCCATTTTTAGCCACCACAACTTTCCGACACTTGTACGGATACGATTAAAGCACGTTTTCCATGAAACGATCTTAACGGTTACCCGAAAACTATAAATACCCCACCCCCATTGCTTCTAAACCCACAAGAATCTGATTAAAAAGACTCTAAGTTGGAACCATTGTTTCATACCTGAGTTATTTTGATCTAGATTAGCATTCGGGGACCCTTCGTAAGTATTCTTTCGTTCTTTTCTTTCTTTTATTGCTTTTCGAGTCAGAAAGTCAAACTTTGTTTAACTTTCAGCGTTGACCAGCTTATGGTCAATGCGAAGTTCGTTTGAACTTTGCAACGTGAGTGTAATCACGTTGGTTATAGTCCCTTGGGACTATGCCTACTGATTACCACGTTGTCTAGGGTCGTAGGGTAAGCGATCTGATAAATCGCTTATACCTTCGAACCCGACCCAGTTTGGTCGATCATTAGGATCCGACCAAATACATTAGGTGACCATAGTGTATAGGGAATAACCTTCCGAGGTTATACCTTATGGTCACATCGTTTAAGTAGTTGTATGATAGGTAGTTTATATGCCTTAGGTAAATTACCAGAATACCCTTTTCATGTATAATTGGTAATTTAGCATATGTAACCTAAACTTTTGTCACATAACTGATTATGTAACATGTTTAGGCATATAACACTTGTCATAGGACTAGTTAGGCGGTCCGAACGCGTTCCACGCGAACGACGCGTTAAAGTAGCATAAGCTACCTTAATGAGTCGCGTTAGGTCGAAAACACTTAGGTTAGGTTTCATTTAGTATGTAGGCTTTGTTAAACCATACGACACGAGTCTCTATACTCGTTTAGTTTACAAACCCTCATTCTATCAGATCTTCCGATTTAGGTCCGGTTTATTAACATAGTTACCTATATTAGGTGCCGTTTGATATCCGCGATCTCTAGCATTGTTTGGTTGTTACTCAAGGACTACTAAGCAATCTCAAGTGAGTACATAGACCCCTCTTTTACTGTTTTCCAAACGTTTTGGGGTGGAACACATGTGCCTACTTGTTACTTTCATGCTTTCCTGTTTTCACATCATATACTTGCTATGTTCATTAGTACATTATAGTACATGATTTCATTACATTTCATGCTAGGTGTGCCATTGTGTGCATTACTTAGTACATCGTTTTACATTACATTTCATGCTAGGTGTGCCCATTGTGTGCATTACTTAGTACATCGTTTTACATTACATTTCATGCTATGTATGTCTATTGTTGCATACTTAGTACAGTTCACATGCTATGTATGTTCAATCGTTGCATTGTTCTTCATACTTAGTACATTTGTTATTCATCACATGCTTACATTTTAGATGCATATTACATGATTCACATTGATCATGCATTTACTACACAAAACATAACTTTGATTTAAACTACGTTTTACTTCAATACTATGTTTTTGTGCATAAGGTTTAGTTGATACCTTTCACTAGCCATACATATCATTTTGGATACATATTACATGATTTACATTAGACATGGACATTTTACTTTGGTAGTTTGGTTTGAGTAAGTGATTAAGTAACGAGGCGTGTGTAATATGATACAAGCATGGTGGATACGCCGCTGGTACTTCCTATATATAAGTGTTTGTATGGTATTACATATTGTAGCGTTATTTGAATCATTTCAATTTGAGACATAGAACATTTTATACAAATAACATACTTTTCACAAGACATTGATTTACAAACAACTTATCTTATACAAACTCATTTTACATGGTTATTCATTTAACCTTACATTTATTTATACATATCAATTGATATTATCGTTTTTCAAATGATTTACAAGACAAAGCAAATTACAAGGTTCATGACTAAACATTTTCTCAAACATAAGTCATGAATTCTATTTTCACAAAACCTATGTATCTCACAGGCATTTTTATGCTGACGTACCTATTTTCACATGTGTTTTCAGGTGATGATGCGTAGGACTTATCAAGATACACTTAGGCGAACTGGGGCCTTAGTGACAATAAAAGATGCAAGACTAGTTAATTTATGTTATGTACTCTTTGGTTCTTATTTAAAACAATGTAAACTCTCATGTTTGTTTTAATAAAACGAAACTTTAATTGCCATGGATTTGAAACATTAATTCTGTTACAACACTCCCCGACATTTCCGCCACGTTTTGTATGTTATACGTGGTCGGGGTGTGACAGAAAATATGGTATCAGAACCAACGGTTATAGGGAATTAGGTTATTAGTAATGCTTTGACCTAGTCTATAACCTTTCTAGGACCCTAACGCGAGTTTACTTGCGTTTAGTCATAAAACAATACCGTCACCTATCCTTAGGCGACGACCACAACAAGAACATAAATTTCAAAACCGCTTTGAAAACTAATCATCTGTTCTAGGATGATTGATTACTAGGTTTTGAACCCTCTGTTATAAGGTTTTGAACCCTTTGAGTTTTCAAAATCTCGTCAAGGTTTTGGGTTTTAAATAATGTGAACACGTGCAAACTGGAAGGGTGAATGCCTGTATTCTGGGTTTTCTGTCTGGGCAAGCACTTCGTATACATCTCATCAGACGCGAGACCAGTTGTGCTTACCTAGGAATTATTGGGATGAGTGTTCACTTATAGGCGAGCATGTCTTCGCGATACATTATTTTTGACCTATTTACTTTGATTAATCACCGAGGTCGTTTGTTGCTTTGTAGTAACAAACAAATGACCACTATCCTTGCTTTCATCAGATTTGTTTCATCTCATTCATTTCGTCTAATTCTCTCACTCGTTTCCTTTCATGTTTCCTCTTTTTAGAATGCCTCCACGACGTGAAAATCCGATACCTATTGATGAGCTGGCAGCTGTCATTACACAGCAAATGACTGCTGCAATCCCGAACGTCGTTGCTCAATGTTACCAAGCTATCAACAACAATAATGCCCTCTGCAGCTTCAAGACGTTCAACTCGGCCAAGCCATCAAAGTTTTCTGGGTCTCAAGGAGCGACTGCACTTCTGCAATGGTTCGAGAGTCTAGAAAGCACCTTCAGGCATGTTCAATGTCCAAACGAGCGAAAGGTAGATTTTGCATCTAGTGTCTTTGAGAAACGAGCTTTGACGTGGTGGAACGGTGTAGTGAGAGATAGGGGTGCCGAAGTGGCACTGGCTCAAACGTGGGAAGAACTCAGAGCACTAATGATGAAGGAATTCTGTCCTCGTCACGAGATCAGGGCCTTGGAAAGAGAATTCGACGACCTTAAGCAAGACAGCGGCGAACATCGAGCATACACTGATCGATATGAGGAGCTGAGCCTGTTGTGTCCTACCATGGTTATGCCTTTGGAAAAGGCGATCGAAAAATACATTGATGGTCTCCTTGACACAGTTCAAGACATTGTTACTGGTAGTAACCCCACTACGGTTAGGCAGGCCATTGAGCTATCTGCAACTTTGACTGAATCTCAGATCAGGAAACGTAAGCTTTTCCGAAAGGGTGACAAGAAACCGGTCGAGGAATCGAAACCAATCGAGGAATCAAAGACCATGGATGAACAGACTGGATCCCTTGAGCGGTCAAAGAAGCAAAAGGCTTCTCAGAACTTCGCCATGGTTACTCACAATGATCAAGCCGTCCCCAAACAACCAGCTCAACCCCGTGCTAGGAAGCCATACAATGGAACTTCACCCTTGTGCAACAAATGTAACCTTTATCATCATGCTATGGTGAAGTGCCGCGAATGCCAAATTTGTGGACGTAAAGGTCATACAGCAAAAGTTTGCGTAGCAGCAGTTGCACCAAATCAAGCTAACAACAAACCTGCTCGAGCTCGCTTTCCACCGGGTTCTTGCTACAAGTGTGGCGAGATGGGACATTTCCGAAGAAATTGCCCAAAGCTTGCTAATGTTAATCCAGCACAGAGATGAGCATCTGACCGACTAGAAGACAACACCGTTTAGAAATAATCATGTCTTATGTATTATTTTCTTTTGTTGTCAAGGTCCATGAAACAGTTGTTATCATTGTTTATAAATAAATCTTTTATTTACATTGCAATGTATTTATGTGATTGTATGTATAAACAACATATCCCCTACAATACCGAAAATCAAGGAATCGTATTCCTTGAAAAGCAGACTACCCCCAAAATTCTTTCATTTTACAATCTCTTGCGTTTTACACAAAGATCCTAAGTACCCGTCTCTTGTAAAGAGACGAAGTACAAGGTGCAAGTTATAATTCTGTACGAATACCCCAAGTATCACTATAAATTCTTAATAGGGTACCCAAGGGTATTTCCGTATGTCCTAAATTATTGTGTACTTTAATTCGAATATTGCATTTTCCTGAAAACGAAAATCGAATTATTGGTAGATCATCCTATTTTCATGGATGGATTCTTGAAATGATTAAAGTGCCAAATGAAATCCACGAATTGGATTCCTGGTGTACTTTAAGTATCCGCGTCCAAAGATAATAAATTAATAACCAAGTTAAACAACTATGTGATTATGTGCTTATGAACATCCTTTTATGTTTTTGGTGTAATCCAAGTTTTGTTATCCAAATCCTCGTAGAATCTTCCATATCTTCGTATAAGGAATTCATAGTAGGATATCCAAAGGTACTATATTAAATCCTCAATGGGCTTGTACGTAATAGTAAAGACCCTTGGATTATATTGTACCATTCCATAATTAGACCCCTGAGTGGTCTAGGTAAACAGATTGATCCAAAAATCTGGTTAGGAATATCATGTGATGATATAGCTGAAAGGACTCCTTGGTGGCCTAATTAAAAGGATCATTTGTCGATCTAATTAAAAGGACCCTATGGTAGTCTAGTCACACTCATCACAGGTTTGATTTTCCTCCCCTTCACATTACAAGCAAATTGTGCGGACTATGCAAGGAATTGCGTAATTATGGATGCATACATAATTATGGAATTCAGTGCACGGAAACCACAGCTAGTTTGGTCGTGTGTCTGGAAAATGACTCTTTTCGTTCATTTTCGGTTCTGAAGAAGTTGTGGAAAATGACTTATTTCGTTCACTTTCGGTTCTGAAGAAGTTGTGGAAAATGACTCATTTCGTTCATTTTCGGTTCTGAAGAAGTTGTGGAAAATGACTCTTTTCATTCATTTTCGGTTCTGAAGAAGTTGTAGAAAATGACTCTTTTCGTTCATTTTCGGTTCTGAAGAAGTTGTGGAAAATGACTCTTTTCGTTCATTTTCGGTTCTGAAGAAGTTGTGGAAAATGACTTATTTCGTTCATTTTCGGTTCTGAAGAAGTTGTGGAAAATGACTCATTTCGTTCATTTTCGGTTCTGAAGAAGTTGTGGAAAATGACTTATTTCGTTCATTTTCGGTTCTGAAGAAGTTGTGGAAAATGACTTATTTCGTTCATTTTCGGTTCTGAAGAAGTTGTGGAAAATGACTCATTTCGTTCATTTTCGGTTCTGAAGAAGTTGTGGAAAATGACTCATTTCGTTCATTTTCATTTCTAAAGAATGTCCGTTAAGGAAATGACAGGATTATGCCTTTCATATCTCTGGTGGTTATTTGACACAAAGCCACAGATAGACTCCTACGAATTAATTTCGGGACGAAATTTCCTAAAGTAGGGGAGACTGTGACACCTGTGTCACTCCAACCATCAATCAAATGCCAAACCAATGAAATATTGTATTTCATACTTGGGATTTGTAAAAATATGTGTATCGTTTGCACATATCGACTCTTGTTCGATTTCAAGCTTTAAATCGCTTTCTGGAGGGTTATACGCGCTCTGATGTGTAGATATAACCAGTTTAATCCAACGAACACTCCGGAATAGTGAAATAGGCTTAACATACCTTAAATAACCTTTACATAACTTAGATATAAGTTTTGGAAGGTTTGGTGTGGTGAAATCAAAGTTTATTCGCTTACAGGGACTGAATTTGACAAACTGTGAAAGTATGCCAATTTGAACTGTAACAGACATTCCGGAACATGACCATAAGTTAAACACACCTTAAATATCCTTTACATAGCTTAGAAATAGGCTTTAAGGGGTTCGGTGTGCTAAAATAAACTTTTGGGTCATTCAGGGACTAAAAGTGTCAAAAAGTGCACAAGTTTGCATTTTCGTGCATAACTTACATTCTGAATACATCCGGACATCCAAAAATTTATGTAAGCACTAAAATATTTTATTTTAGTGTTTGGCACAAGAAAAATCCATTCGTCACGCCAGTTGGATCGTTTTTCGCGCTTGTGCGCATTCCGTCGTAATTAAGCGAACATCGCGTTCGTACGACCAAACGAACCAACATCCGACATATTTTTGAGCATGTTTCATGTCCACAATGTTTAGAAATCATGTTAGGGCCTTAAAGTTGGCTTAACGGGCCTTAAACATGTCGGAAATGGCTTAAACACATAACAGGGACTGAAACTGCAACATTTGAAACTTGTTTTCTGATCTGAAGAGCTAGGCGGCCCGCGTGAGCCCAAGCTTAAATCTTAGGCGGCCCGGGTCAGCCTCTCTGATCAGATAATATCGAACAGTCAGCAGATTCCAGCTGTTTTATTCACATCCACACATTCTCAACTGCACATTCAGCTCATTTAGACCCATTTTTAGCCACCACAACTTTCCGACACTTGTATGGATACGATTAAAGCACGTTTTCCATGAAACGATCTTAACGGTTACCCGAAAACTATAAATACCCCACCCCCATTGCTTCTAAACCCACAAGAATCTGATTAAAAAGACTCTAAGTTGGAACCATTGTTTCATACCTGAGTTATTTTGATCTAGATTAGCATTCGGGGACCCTTCATAAGTATTCTTTCGTTCTTTTCTTTCTTTTATTGCTTTTCGAGTCAGAAAGTCAAACTTTGTTTGACTTTCAGCGTTGACCAGCTTATGGTCAATGCGAAGTTCGTTTGAACTTCGCAACGTGAGTGTAATCACGTTGGTTATAATCCCTTGGGACTATGCCTACTGATTACCACGTTGTCTAGGGTCGTAGGGTAAGCGATCTGATAAATCGCTTATACCTTCGAACCCGACCCAGTTTGGTCGATCATTAGGATCCGACCAAATACATTAGGTGACCATAGTGTATAGGGAATAACCTTCCGAGGTTATACCTTATGGTCACATCGTTTAAGTAGTTGTATGATAGGTAGTTTATATGCCTTAGGTAAATTACCAGAATACCCTTTTCATGTATAATTGGTAATTTAGCATATGTAACCTAAACTTTTGTCACATAACTGATTATGTAACATGTTTAGGCATATAACACTTGTCATAGGACTAGTTAGGCGGTCCGAACGCGTTCTACGCGAACGACGCGTTAAAGTAGCATAAGCTACCTTAATGAGTCGCGTTGGGTCGAAAACACTTAGGTTAGGTTTCATTTAGTATGTAGGCTTTGTTAAACCATACGACACGACTCTCTATACTCGTTTGGTTTACAAACCCTCATTCTATCAGATCTTCCGATTTAGGTCCGGTTTATTAACATAGTTACCTATATTAGGTGCCGTTTGATATCCGCGATCTCTAGCATTGTTTGGTTGTTACTCAAGGACTACTAAGCAATCTCAAGTGAGTACATAGACCCCTCTTTTACTGTTTTCCAAACGTTTTGGGGTGGAACACATGTGCCTACTTGTTACTTTCATGCTTTCCTGTTTTCACATCATATACTTGCTATGTTCATTAGTACATTATAGTACATGATTTCATTACATTTCATGCTAGGTGTGCCATTGTGTGCATTACTTAGTACATCGTTTTACATTACATTTCATGCTAGGTGTGCCCATTGTGTGCATTACTTAGTACATCGTTTTACATTACATTTCATGCTATGTATGTCTATTGTTGCATACTTAGTACAGTTCACATGCTATGTATGTTCAATCGTTGCATTGTTCTTCATACTTAGTACATTTGTTATTCATCACATGCTTACATTTTGGATGCATATTACATGATTTACATTGATCATGCATTTACTACACAAAACATAACTTTGATTTAAACTACGTTTTACTTCAATACTATGTTTTTGTGCATAAGGTTTAGTTGATACCTTTCACTAGCCATACATATCATTTTGGATACATATTACATGATTTACATTAGACATGGACATTTTACTTTGGTAGTTTGGTTTGAGTAAGTGATTAAGTAACGAGGCGTGTGTAATATGATACAAGCATGGTGGATACGCCGCTGGTACTTCCTATATATAAGTGTTTGTATGGTATTACATATTGTAGCGTTATTTGAATCATTTCAATTTGAGACATAGAACATTTTATACAAATAACATACTTTTCACAAGACATTGATTTACAAACAACTTATCTTATACAAACTCATTTTACACGGTTATTCATTTAACCTTACATTTATTTATACATATCAATTGATATTATCGTTTTTCAAATGATTTACAAGACAAAGCAAATTACAAGGTTCATGACTAAACATTTTCTCAAACATAAGTCATGAATTCTATTTTCACAAAACCTATGTATCTCACAGGCATTTTTATGCTGACGTACCTATTTTCACATGTGTTTTCAGGTGATGATGCGTAGGACTTATCAAGATACACTTAGGCGAACTGGGGCCTTAGTGACAATAAAAGATGCAAGACTAGTTAATTTATGTTATGTACTCTTTGGTTCTTATTTAAAACAATGTAAACTCTCATGTTTGTTTTAATAAAACGAAACTTTAATTGCCATGGATTTGAAACATTAATTCTGTTACAACACTCCCCGACATTTCCGCCATGTTTTGTATGTTCTACGTGGTCGGGGTGTGACATATGCCATACATTTGGAAAATAAGTCGGTTACACATATGAATCACCCCAAAACATTTGAAAACGGTAAAAGAGGGGAACTATGTACTCGCCTGGGATTGCGTATAGTTCTTGTTCAAGTGATATAACAAAGCTCAAAGGATCAAAAGTTCAAGTGTCGAAGTGGTTCCTAGTGTAACAGATACTATGTTAGTGAATCAACACCTAAATCGGAAGATCAGGTAGAATGAGGTCTTGTAAACCAAATGAGTATTGGAACTCATGTGATACGGTTTAACAAAGCCTACATTCTAAATCGGAACCTATCCTAAGTGCTTACGACCCATTACGACCCATAAAGGTAGTCTACGCTACTTTAACGCGTCGTTCATGCGAATTCGCGTTCGAGACACCTAACAAGTCCTATGACAAGTATTATATGCCTTAACATATCTAATTATGTTATATAATCAGTTTAGATGTCAAAACATGTGTTACATATGCATAAAATGAAATTATGCGCAAAAGGGCATTTTGGTCGTTTTCCTAAGGCATATAAACTACCTATCATACAACTAACTAAACAAATAACCTCGGAAGGTTATTCCCTATACAACTATGGTCACAAAATATGTTTGGGCGGATCCTAATGATCGACCAAACGGGTCGGGTTTGAAAGTCTAATCGGTTGTTTAGACCGCTTGACTTACGACCTTATACAAGCACTAAACTAGAAGTGACGAGTTAAACATGTTAAAACATGTTTAACTAAGTTAGAAAACAAGTTTGATATCAAAACAAAGTGTTTTGATACCCAAAGATAGTCTCGTTGCAAAATACGCATAAACGCGTACTTTAACCAAAACTATGACTCGTCACTATGCCTAATCAAAGTGGTAATCAGTAGGTATAGTCACAAGGGACTATAACCATCGTGATTACGATCATGTTGCAAAGTTCGAACGAACTTTGTTGACCAATTCGTGGTCAAAGCAGAAAGTCAAACACTGTTTGACTTTCACGCTTGAAATACATAAACAAGCATGAAAGAAACTTACAAAGGGTCCGAGAAGTGAAGGTTTGATCTTAAAATACTCAGGTATGAAGCTAAGGCTTCAACTTAGAGCAATTCTTAGATCAATAGTGAAGAATGAAAGAAAATCAAGTGGGTATTTATGGAATTCCAAGAACCGTCAGGATCGTTTCTCGTAATTCGTGCTTTAATCTAGACCTTACATGTGTAGAACATGGTTTCTAATACCATGGGAACTTGAAAACCAGCTCCATGTATTGCAAAAGTTACAAAAAGGACCCTGAACTTCGAGTCGGTTGCAGAAAACAGGCTTGTTGTTGCTGAAACAAGATTTCTGTCCAGCTATAGGCGTCGCGTCATAGCAAAGGCCTTTTGCCGTCGCCGGACGCCACGTCATAGCCTGAAGTTTCAGAATTGGCAAAACAGGCCCCTGCACTCATTTTAATGCATTTTCGACGTGTTAAACCCCCATTAACCCATTTTCAAGGCTCTATAATGAAGTTAAAGCATAGGGGACTTGAAATACGCTTGAAAATATCTCGGGTGTCGGTTCGTTTGGTCGTACGGTTGCGTTGTTCGGTTAATTACGATGAAACACGAACGAACGCGAAAAACGATCCAAATTGCGCGGAGAATGGAATTTTAGCATTCCAAACACTAAAATAAAATATTTAATGATTACAAAATTTTTTGGATGTCCGGATATGTTCAGAACGTGAGATATGCGCGAAAATGCAAACTTATGCACTTTTTTGACGCTTTTAGTCCCTGTTTGATCAAAAAGTTTATTTTCGCATACCGAACCCCTCAAAGCCTATTTCTAAGCTATGTAAAGGATATTTAGGGTATTTTTAGCTTATGATCAAGTTCCGGAATGTTCGTTACGGTACGAATCAGAAGACTTTCGCAGTTTGACGCAAATAGTCTCTGTGATCGAATAAACTTGTTTTTGACACACCAAAGCCTTCAAAACTTATTTCTAAGTTATATAAAAGTTATTTAAGGTATGTTAAGCCTATGTCACTATTCCGGAGTGTTTGCCGCATTAAACTGATTATGTTTATGCATCAGTTCGCGTATAACTTTCTAGAAAGTGATTTAAAGCTTCAAAATGAACTAGAATCAAAACGTGAAATTGTCAAACATAAAAAGCATACATCGAGACCAAAATACATTGTTTATTTGATAAAAGATATTGTCCTACATCGTGCGGTGTTTACGGAGCACAAGTGTCACACTGCTGGTGTGTTCGTTAGACCAAAAGGTATAACGAGAAACTCGTAATGACCATAACGAGTTCGAAAGTCCGTTTTCGGTATGCTCTCTTTTTGTATTCGTAGTTGGTGATACCCCGATCGTAAGTCTATCTTGGACTAGAAGCTCAAACCTTGCAATTGGTCGAATAAGTCATCAATCCTCGGTAGTGGATACCGATTCTTGATGGTGAGTTTATTCAACTCCTTGTAGTCGATGCACATTCTGAATGTCCCGTCCTTGTTCTTCACAAAAAGAACTGGAGCTCCCCAAGGCAAGAAAGATGGTCTAATGAATCCCTTATCTAACAACTCTTGAAGTTGTGTGGATAATTCTTGCATCTCAGAATGTGCTAATCGATATGGAGATCTGGCTACAGGTGCAGCTCCTGGCACCAAATATATGAGAAACTCCACTTATCGAATTGGTGGTAGTCCCGGAAAGTCGTCAGGAAAGACTTCAGGAAAGTATTTTATCACTAGAGTGTCTGTCAGTTGCGGCCCCTCTGCCTTCTTGTCGGCAACATGCGCAAGGAATGCAATACCACCCTTCTGTAAGCACTTCTGTGCCTTCATACAATTGATAATCCGCATCGGTGTGTCGCGCTTCTCTCCATGTATTACAAGTGTCTCTTCGTTCGGTAGTTGTAGGCGTATCGTCTTCTCATGGCACACGACTTCGGCTTGGTTATCAGATACCCAATCCATGCCAACCACTACGTCGAAACTACCAAACTCCATGGGTAAGAGATCGATATTGAATGTTCGCTCGCCAAGTTCTAAGGAACACCCCTTAGCAACTTCCCCGGACTCGACAAGTTTACCGTTTGTAATTCTATAGAGTAAAGAACATCTAACTTACTTGTTTCTATGCCCAGAATATTTTTAAAGTCCATAGAAATAAAGCTAAAATCAGCATCAGTATCAAATAATATGGATGCGAAATGATTGTTGATGAGGAACGTACCAGTGACTACATTAGGGTCTTGGGGCGCATCCTTAGCTCCGATCACAAATGCCCTACCCTGAGCTGGGTTTTCTTTAGGACAGTCTTTCTTGAAGTGATCTTTGCTTCTGCATCCAAAGCATCCTTGACTACGCCCATTCCCATTCCCATTCTTGTTACCATTTCCACTTCCCGATCCAGTATTATTTCCCGTTCCCCAACACGCTTCAGCACGGTGGCCATTCTTGCCACACTTGACAACCCGAAAATTGCCCAAGTGATGATATTTGCATCGCTCACACTTGGGTAAAGTACCAGCGTACTTCTTAGGACTAGTGTCGTTTGTGGCTACAAACTGTGACACCTGGCTACAAACACGTGTTGTGAATAGATAAAAAGGATTTATTTGATTGATTATGATGTTTATATATGATATTTGATTAATTGGTAAATCCAAACATTGGTAAAAATTAGAGTGAATTGCAAGTTTTGTCCTTTATCTTTAGTCCATTTTGCAAGTTTTGTCCTTTATGTTTAAATTTGACGAGTTTTGTCCTTTATGTTTGAAAATCAAGCACGTTTTACCCTTTGGGCCTTAAAAATCAAGCACGTTTTGTCCTTTATGTTTAAAAATCAAGCTCGTTTTGTCCTTTATGTTTAAAAAATCAAGCACGTTTTGCCCCAAAGGGTAAAACGTGCTTGATTTTCAAACATAAAGGACAAAACTCGTCAAATTTAAACATAAAGGACAAAACTTGCAAAATGGCCTAAAGATAAAGGACAAAACTTGCAATTCACTCGTAAAAATTATGTTGGCAACGATAAAATAAACGCTTATCGCGTAACGATTAAAATGAGAAACGAACGTCGGTGACCACCCTATCAGTCTTAAAATTCTAAAAATAGTCTGTTATGATTAGAATAGTCATTTTAATCATATCCATGAGGAAAAATAAATTAAAATGCTAAGAAACTCTATTTTTCGAGTTTGAGTGCGTACCGCGCGATACTGCGCGTATTAGACAAAATACTATCTACGCAGCCAGTCAAGGCAACTAGTAATTATTTCAGTAATAATTTTGTGTGATTATTTTTATAGAATGATAAAAAATAATTTAAAACGCACTAAAACGGGATTAAAACGCTAAATAAAATACCCGCTATCCAGTGAAATACTTGTTTTTAATACTATTTCACATATATATATGTATGTATATGATATTGTGTTTGTATATAAGAGCGAGAGAGAGGGTAAGGTGGCAGCTAGGGAGGCCACCTTTCTCTTGAAATTGACAAGTGTTGGGCATAGGGACAAGACGTGATGATTAATACTACTCTCACACTCAAGATCCTTCACATTCTAACTTTAACTTTTCAAAAATTCACTCTCTCTCCCTCTCATTACAAAGCTCGGCTAAACACCCCCATAACCATACACTTTCAAAAATTTCAAACCATTTCTTGAAGATTTAAAGGCATTTCAAGGTGTTTTCAAGCTAGTATGAAGGTTTAGAGGTGATTCCAAAGAGATTTGAGCAAGAACAAGGCTTCATATTATCATTATTTTCAAAACCCACTAAGAATCTTGAAGGTATAACATATTTTCTTTCAAATCATGTTCATGATTCTTGGTGTTGAAAATGCTAGTGGAAGGTTTCTCTTGTTCTTAGATTTAAACACTAACTTGAAAACTAAAATAAATGGGTTTTTGGAATAAAAATAAAATGGATATGTGTATGTGTGGGTGTAGCCGTATGTATGTATGTATATGTATATTGAGTTTTGACTTTTGATAGATTCTTGTTTGACATGATTTTTGTAAAGTGAAATACATGTGTAATCAAAGGAATGTTCTAAAAAGATTTAATGATTTGAAATGGATATGTTAAAAAGTAAAACTTTGGAAGTTTATGTATGTATGTATGTATGTATGTATGTATGTATATGTGTCGTATATATATATATATATATATATATGTATATGTACACATGCATGTGAATTTTTGATGATTAAAAGACTTAAATATGTAAGAATGTGTACGTCTTGCATTTATAATAAATGATTGGATGATGATCATATGAAAGTTGGAATGTTTGAGTATGTGAAACATCAGTTAAATGAAGGTCTAGATGCATTCAAGTTCATACAAAATGATTAGAACATGTTATGGATGCATTAGATGCATTTACTAGATCATGCTTGTTGGAATATGATCATGAAATGATGATTTGAATATGATTTGATAAAAATAAATTTTAATCAGATTCTAAACACTAAAAATGTAAATATTTGAAGTGTTTAATGGTATATAACTTTGTCATAATGTTTTCTAGCTTTGCATGTTGTACTTGGTGCATTAGAAGTTGTAAAATACGTGAAATCGCATGATTTATGTGACTTACACAAAAACTGCACTAATCTGATTATAACCACTATTTTATTCAGTAAATAACATGTATTGTGTTAAAATGTCAAGTCATTCCAAGTTGGGATGCTTATAGTAACGTTTAACGCAAAACTATGCGTTAAAACGGTTAAAAATCGGCTTTTCGAACGATTTTTATGAAACTGATTTAGATCAGTAAGCAAACTAATATTTTTGTTTTACAAATGAGTATTTTAACTAATTTTAAGTTTATTTGGTGTTTAGTTGGTCATACGTGACTTCCGACGCCCGAAAACGTTACCGAATCGCTAAAATACGCGTTTTTCAATGAACACTAGTATGAGTAATTTTTGGATGAACCTTATGTGTTGAGATGTATTATGTGATTTAAACATGTGAATGTGAAAATATGTTAAGTTTTAACATGATATTGGGAAATTTAGATTATGCATGTATACTTGTGCGTTTTATGTGATAGAAACGGTAAAAATCGCGTTAAACGTGTAACTTGTTTGTCGAGCATGAAATTTGATACATATAAGATATTTTATGTATACTTGCCTTAAAAATGACAAAATAGATAAGTTAACGAGATTACGCGTGCTTCGATAATAATTTATGTGAACGTTTATGTATATATATTACGACGCGCAAATCGTAGATATATTACGTATAAATGGGAGTGTTAATGGATTTATATGATAACGGTCACCAATAAATTCGTTCAAGTCGCAAAATCTTAAATATATATATATATATGGACTCATATATATATATTAACGTGCCAACATAATAAAAAATGATAACTTTTCGAGAAAATCCCAAAGTTATGTGACAATTCTAAGAAACGGAGAAACTTAGGATTTTTGTGATATATTGATTTAAAAATCGTTCCTACATATAATTGGACGTGTAGAAATCAATCTGTGGGATTGGCTATTTAAAAATACGCACCCAAATGTGAGTGTCACTAAACCCCCTCTTTTTACTGTTTTGTATATGTTTTGGGGGAAGAACACGCCTAAAAGGGTTTAATAATGTTTTTAAATTAAAACATACCTTTTAAATATAAATCATATATTTTCGTTGAGAATATATGAAGTTTTTATAAATTATATGTGACAACCCATGTGTCCAAGGTTAGTTACGTTTATTCTTCACAATTTATGTTTCTTCACTGCTTGTTACCGTCCTACATCATATTAAACTGAATTTAATTTGTCTACACAAACCTATAAGTGTATTTTTTTGAAGATGTCACTTGTGTGCACGAATTATTAACCCGCTTGACGTGCCCGATCCGGTTATTCCCTTATCATGAGTGGTAGCTATGTTTTTGTACTAATCATTAGTTATTATAACAATAATAACTCGTTGTGCAACTGGGTATATAGGAATAGTTGAGGGTTGTTTTTATAAGTTTAAGATTTGAAAAAAAACTATATTAATCCTAACTACCCCCCCCCCCATGCGTCGTCTCCCTCATACCCAAACCCTAACGTCAACCCTACAACCCGCCTGTATTACCTGCTGAACACCCCCTTGCACATTTTCGCTCAACGCAACCCTCATTGACGCCGCAACTGCCACCGTAAATCATCTCCACAGTCGGTACGTTCTGATATTTCAATAGTTGATAATTAAGAGCTTGTTGTCGCGGTTTCGTTTTGATCTATACTTCTTATTGATTGCTCTTAGTGGTATTCGAACTTGTTGTCTGAATGTTTATAATTATGAGACTATGATTAGGATTAAAGGTTGTTACAAGTTCTGTTATGAAGGGCTCGATTTCTGTAGAGATGTTTGTTTAATGGTATTGCTAAACATAAAGGACTTTGATGAAGTTTGCATGATAAAAAGTGTAGATGAGTATGAGATGTATGTATTTGTTAGTTTGTTGATTAGGATAGCTAGGGTTCAGCGAGTCATTAATGATGTTTTTGAGTTGCATCATGATGCATAGTTGTTGATATAATCATGTTGGTCAATTTGCCTTGAATACGAATCACGATCATGAAACTGTTAAGGAGTAATTAGAGCTTTTGCAAAACATAGAGAATAGCTTTAATTGTATCGTAAGAACGAAATGGATAAGGGCCGATGGTGGGATCCAGTAAAATCGGATGGATACAAGATTGACCAAACAACCATTGGTGAGTCGCACAGTGTGTCGGGCCACATTCAGGATTGGGCTGCATAGTATTGGGCCACATAACTTAGATCGCACACCTTATAATTGGGCTCATGATTAACGGGCCACACACACTTTGGGTCAGGCTGTGCGGTTAGAGGATCAGACAGTGAAATGAGCGACTAGTGTGATACTGGTCTTGTAAAGACTATATTGAACTTTAACATGATTAATTGGTTTAGTAAAGGAATATTGTTTGTCTATGTATATATATATATATATATATATGGAACATGTTAATTCGGATTGGTAATAAGATACGTGCATGACTAGTTGATTTACATGCAAACTGATTAGGTGTAATCAACTTGAAAGGTGTAAACATGACTCTATTTGCTGACATATGTGCAAAGATGTGTAAATAATTGTTTATGCCAAACTGATTATTCTATGATAACTACATTAGGGTTGGTTGATTGAATTGGATCATATAACTAGTCTTACCGAGCAAACCAAAGGTGAGTTCATTTCTCTTGAGCATGCGTCCCGGTGGGTGGGACAATCAAATGGGTATTCCTAAGAGGAATAGGTCTTTTGGGTAAAACTGGAAATGTTAGATAATACACTCTTATCCTATCACTTTAAGTCCCATCTTATACCGAATTAGTTACTTGAGAGGTAACGGGGTATTAGTTTATAGCGCTATTAGGCTTGGCAACCTCACACCGTACCTGAGAGGACGGGCGTGAAGTAATGACCTTAAATCATGACCAATGCTTAGATAGGGGCATTGGGGACGGGCAAAACAATCTGGTAGCCATCTTGTACGGTACTTGAGTTATTATCAACATTATTATCTATGAACTGGACTAAACACTTGGTAACTAACGTTTTCACAAAACTATGAACTCGCCAGCTTTGTCTGATACACTTGTTGCATGCTCGCAGGTCGTTAGATTTCTTGGATTTGGAACTTGCTGTCTGGAATAGCTGGAGTGGTCATGGGTCAAACAGATTGGATACAAATGACATGCTTACTGATTTTTATACATTGGTTTTGAGAACATTTAGACAATGGTTTACTATTTGCTTCCGCTGAACTTGTTGGTTTTCTTTTTGTTAAACTTATTGTTTCGTACATTTTCATTTATAACTGAGAAATCCATTTCAAAACTTGTTATGAGTTCAACATGATTAGTGGCTAGATCCTGGTTCGTCACACGCCTAGCGGGGTTTTCCGTATGTGGTATTTTGGGGGTGTGACATTATACGTTTTCGAGATAAAATGTTTTTGATAAATATATGTTTCGAGGAGAAACTAGGATGGTATGGTGTTTCAGAGGAAAAACCGACCGTGTTGTTGGGACGGGTTTGCTTGGTCCAAGGGATTTTAGTAAATTTCGTACAACCATTTATAATAAATTTGACATATTAGTAGGATATATATATTGTACGTGAGGCAGGCATCATAGATGGTCTCGATATGGACCATGCGCCAATGATGTCGTTTAATCATTTAAGTATTGCATGCGATGAACTGTTGGTAGATCTATCGGGTTGACAACCCCGTCGTGACCGGTCGCCCCGTGTCAAGTCAAACGACGAATTGAAATTCTGTTTATAGTCTAGCCTTGATTATCCCTACATTGTAAATATATAGTTCATAATGTCTAGCTAACTCACCTTCCTTTGTGTTAACACTTGATTTTAAACGTGTTCTACAAGTACTTAAGTCCGGCTTCGGGAATCATGGCGTATCTTGTGGTTGTTGATGCATGTTTTGTCACTTAAATATGTTGGACTAACTTTTAAACTTTCTGGGACAAATGTAATAAGATCCGTGAGGATCAAAGACAACTTAATTATGTCATGGTTATGTCGTGTTTTGGAACGCTAAGTTTAAAATCTATGTTTTAACTAAGTTATTATGTCCAACAATATAATGCATCAAACATCAAGATAGAAATGGGCACCAACTTCCGTTACCACTACATTTTATATTCCGCTGCGACGTTTTTGGGGTGTGACAGAAGTTGGTATCAGAGCCTATGGTTGTTAGCGAACTAGATGTTTTCGGGAGAAAACACTAGACTTCAACCGAAGAATTTTGAGATTTAAAGTCCAAAATTCTTGAAGCCAAAATTTATAAATCAACATGGAAAATTTTATCATGTATGAAAACCATTACCTGTTTATGTGCATACGTGATTTTCTGTTTATTTGGGCCTTATGTGTTACTATTCATTTTGATCACACACTTACTTGTACGGTTATATGTGTGTCACAGATGTCGCACGAACACGAGGTCATCGAGATCCACGACTCTGGTAGCGAGCCAAATTTCGAGACTTCACCCAGATCCATTCTACCAGAGATACCTATCACGACCCCACAGATGGTTGGTATTGCTGAGTTTGCTTCATCTTTTCACGTCGACCCTGCTGCCTTTGCCAGCCAGGTAGACCCCTGATACGCTTTCACTAGCAATGGGTGGATTGATGATAATGATGATGCTCCTCTCTCGATTCATGAGATGGAACAATCATCTGGCTAAGTACCAGTTATCAATGACGTGATTAGAGGCGTCCCTGCTATCGGAGGATCTCTTAGTATTGCACCAGTGGTGGACGTCACTATTTTCACGGCTCGACCATTAGAGCCATCAGTCGTTCCACCTGCTACTGTGATCGAGCCTATCGCTGAGATCCCTCCACCTGTTTTATCTGAGTCATCTTTACCTGTTGTTGAGTCACGCGCACCTACTACACCTCTATTAGTCTATTGTCGCCGTAGGAAGAGGATTAGGCCTGCTGGAGGGATCGCATCTATGTCACACGCTGAGACGGCATCTGCTTCCAAGAAGCAGAAAGGGGTTTGGGTAGACCGATGTTGCCACTGTGATCGACAGTTTGCCACTCTGCACGGAGACCTAGATACAGCCAAGGGTAAGATGAAGGACCTTGAGGGACAGATGGGATTAGTATGATAAGTTGAAGGATTTAGATAACAGTGCGATGAACCAAATGCATTGGAGGATAGTGGATCTGGAGGAGTTGGTCAGGAAGATGTTAGATTTCCTGGGTTTGAAGCGTTAGATGTTTGTAGTCGTTGTTTGTTTTTGGTAGTTGTGTAAGACACTTTTTGATACTTTTGTTTGGGGCCTGCGTTCCAGTCATATTTTTGGGATATTAGGTAGAAATTTTTGTGAAAACTTGTTATGGGTGTCGACGTAGACATGCCAAGGGTAGTCGGGTTGCACTAGAAACAAGTTTGTTAATTTCTATTGTCACACTCCGACCACGTAAAACAACAAATCGTGGCGGAAACGTCGGGGAGTGTTGTAACAGAATTATCGTTTCACAACCATGGATTCAAAAGAGTTTCGTTTTATTTATTCATTAAGTAAATTACATTGTTTTAGCATGAAACAAACAAGTTATTATATCGACTATCATCGTTATTATATCACTTAAGGCCTCATCCAGATCCTATGTGACTTATGCATCCTAGCAATCAATCATTAAGCAACATCACCTGAAACATATGTAAAAACAAAGTCAGCAAAGAAATGCTGGCGAGCACATAGTTTTTGTGTGAGTGTCAGATTCATGGCTTGTTTACATGTTGAAATATCTCGTACAACCTCGTTAATCGCTATTAGAAACCTTGTTTTGTAAAATGTTTGTATTGTAAAATGAATAACAAAGTCAAAACATATTGGTTATAGTTTATAAAACCTCGATGCCATGAATCTTAACCCAAAACATTTGTTTATGTAAACCAAATCATAAATCGTTCTCGTAATAAAACTTGTATGGTTTATATAGTTTGGTAAACATCGTTGTGTGACATCGTTTAACTCGTTCTCGTTATAGATCATCGTTCATTTGCTTAAATCGTTCATAATCGTTCAATCGTTCAAAATCGTTCTCTTTTTAGTTGTGAAAACTACTTTTGGTCGTCTCGCTAATAACATTCAAACCTTCGTGACTCGTTCATCATTCAACTCGTTCAACTCGTATTAACAAACCACCAAAGGGTAAGTTAACAATCATCAGGTTCAGTCATTACCCACATAACCCACACATAACCATGGGTGCAGTCTGATAACGGGATTTGTCGGATCCTATGGTACCATAACCTAATACTGGTCGGTTCGGCCAAAATTAATGAATGTCATTCGTTATGTAACTACAACCAACAAGTTCGTTCATATCGTCGAAATCGTTGTTAATTTAGTATAAACCATCTTAATCGTTTTTGAAATCATCGATAAAATATCGAAATCGTTTTGATACATATGAATCACCCCAAAACAATCGAAAACAGTAAAAAGAGGGGATCTATGTACTCACCTTTGGGTGCGTTTTATATGTTAACACAATCCCTCAAATTGGTTATTCGTCCTAAATTAAATAAGAATGATTTAATAATCAAAAACCCACAAAATACATAAGTTTCTCCGATACTTAGAATTTTCACATAACTTTGAGATTTCTCGAAAAGTTATTATTTTTTATTATATTGGTGTATTTATATATATATACTCAAACGTAACATAAAATAAATATCGTAATACACATAATCTTGTCAACACTAACACATCATCATACACATATTGTAAAACACATAGCACATTGTAACATATAAAATTTACCCATGAACAATCCATTCTAGTGTATGTCGAAAAACACTTATTTTAGTGATTCGGTAACATTTTTGGGCGTCGGAAGTCATGTATGACCAACCAAACACTAAGTAAATTTAATATAAGTTAAAATACTTATTTTTACATCAAAAATATCAGTTTACTTACTGATCTAAAACAGTTTTATAAAAATCCTCCGAAAAGCCGATTTTTAACCGTTTTACCGCATAGTTTTGCATCGAATGTTACCATAACCATCCCAAACCGAAACGACTTGATATTTTAACATAACCCATTTTATTTACTGAATAAAATAGTGGTTATACTCATGATAGTGCAGGTCTCACATAAAGCACATAAATCATGCAAATTTCACATATTTTACCACTTTTTAAGCTATATGTACAACATGCAAAGCTATCAAACCTATGTCAAAGTTTCATGCCATTATAATGTACCAAATAATGTTATTTTTAGTGTTTATAATCTGTTCTAAAATATTTTTGTCATATAACCATTTTTTTTATCACTTCTTGAGCTTTAAATCAACATGTATTCTCATGTACAAGTGTCTAAAGCATACTATCATATCATCAACATTTCATATTAGTTTAGATGCATCAAATATGCAACTTATTCATGTTTATTTGCTGATGTATTTGAACATTTATCATATCATGCTTATATCATTAAACACTTGCATTTTAACTATCATTCAAGAACAAGCAATAACTTAAACAAGTACTTATCAAGAAATCAAACTCAAAGCTCATACACACAAATATATATATATATATGTACGGTTATATATACATATACATCACCACCATTTTTTATTTGTATCAAGACCCATTTCATTTTAGATTTCAAGTTTGTGAAAATTCCAAGATTCAAGAGAAACTTCAAATCATCAAGAACCATCAAGAATCAAAAGTATGATTTAAACATAAATGTTATACCTTCAAGATTCAAGTAAGTTGTTGGATGAGGTTTTGATGATATGGAGCTTGAAATCACTTGAAAGCACCTTGGAAACACCTTTGGATCTTCACACCAACTTTAATTTAGCTTGAAATGGAGTTGGATCTTAAAGAACAAAGTTGCAAAAGATGAAGATGGTGATGGTGATGAAGGTGGGGTTACGGTTCAAGGGAGAGAGAGAGAGTGAAGGATTTGAGTGATGGGTGATCTTGTAAGGATTGTTGAGATCTTAGAAAGATATAGAAGATATATGAAGGGATATGGAGTGAAGCATGCTACAACACTTGTCCAAACAAGATCAATTATGATATTTGTAAGATCTAGCAAAATTTTGGTGGGGTCCCCTTATGGTGACCGTGAATTTCAAGGGGGAGGGGGTCCATGTGTAATTTTGATGGTAATATAGATAAAAACAGGTATTTAACTGGATACCGGGTATTTTATCTAGCGTTTAAATCCCGGTTTATGGCTTTCTAAATTATTTTTATTAATCTACAAAAATAAACTCGCCAAAATATTACTGAAATAAATTTCAGTTGCCGAGACTGGCTGCGTTGTCTGCGTTTTGCAGTAGAAGCACTGTGTTACGCTGTAACACGCGGTACGCGCTTACACTTGAAAAATAACGTTTTTAAGCGTTTTAATTTATTTTTCAACACGAACCTGATTAAAAGAAAATTTTAATCATAACATAATATTTTTGGGATTTAAATATTATCCGGGCGGTCACCAACGTTCGTTTCGCAGTTTTGTCGTAAATAGTTCTAAAGTTCAAATAAACATGTTTTTGCCATACCGAATCCTTCGAAACTTATTTCTAAGTTATGTAAAAGGATATTTAGGGTATGTTTGGCTTACGTCACAGTTCCGGAGTGTACGTCGCGTTAAACTGATTGCGTTTATGCACCAGTTTGCGTATAACCTTCCAGAAAGCGATTTAAAGCTTGAAATCGGAATCGAATCAAATTGTAAAATCATCAAACACAATAACACATATAATAGCACCAAAGCACATTGTTTTATTGATAATCAACATTGTTTTACATTATACGATGATTACAGAACACAGTTGTCACAGTCTCCCCTACTTTAGGAAATTTCGTCCCGGAATTTTTACTTAGAGGAAACTTGTGAAAACAAATGCGGATATTTCGTCTTCATCTGGTCCTCACGTTCCCAAGTAAACTCAGGGCCACGTTTGGATTCCCAGCGAACTTTGACCAATCGAATCCGTTTGTTCTTCAACTGTTTGTATGTACGGTCCACTATCTCCACAGGTTTCTCGACAAAGTGCATTGTTTCATCGATTTGAATCTCGTCGAGAGGAATGTGAAGATCAGCATCAGCTAAACACTTTCGCAAATTGGACACGTGAAAAGTCGGATGAATATTTCCAAGCTCTGGAGGTAGCTCTAGTCGATAGGCAACCTTTCCAATTCTTTCAACAATCTTAAATGGTCCAACATATCGTGGTGCAAGTTTTCCTTTCTTTCCAAATCTCACCACTTCCTTCCAAGTTGACACCTTGAGTAGGACACGATCTCCGATTTGAAATTCTAAGGGCTTGCATCGCATATCCGCATAACTCTTTTGACGGCTTTGAGCTGTCACAAGATTATCGCGGATTTTCTTGATTTTGTCTGTTGTTTCCAGAATGAGCTCAGGTCCAGTAAGCTGAGCTTCACCGATCTCATTCCAACAGACAGGTGAACAACATTTTTGTGACAAATGTGTTCTGTAATCCTCGTACAATGTAAAACAATGTGATTTGGTGTTATTATGTGTGTAATTGTGTTTATTAATTTTACACTTTGATTCGATTCGGATTTCAAGCTTTAAATCACTTTCTGGAAGGTTATACGCAAACTGGTGCATAAACGCAATCAGTTTAACGTGACGTACACTCCGGAACTGTGACGTAAGCCAAACATACCCTAAATATCCTTTACATAACTTAGAAATAAGTTTCGAAGGATTCGGTATGGCAAAAACATGTTTATTTGAACTAAAGAACTAATTACGACAAAACTGCGGAACGAACGTTGGTGACCGCCCGGATAATATTTAAATCCCAAAAATATTCTGTTATGATTAAAATTTTATTTTAATCAGGTTCGTGTTGAAAAATAAATTAAAACGCCTAAAAACGTTATTTTTCAAGTTTAAGCGCGTACCGTGTGTTTCTGCGCGACACAGTGCTTCTACTGCAAAACGCAGACAACGCAGCCAGTCTTGGCAACTGAAATTTATTTCAGTAATATTTTGGCGATTTTATTTTTATAGAATAATAAAAATAATTTAGAACGCCATAAACCGGAATTTAAACGCTAGATAAAATACCTGGTATCCAGTTAAACACCCGTTTTAGCCTACATATAGCATATTTATATAAAAATTTACACTTACCCCCCATATATATTTACGGTTATATATGTGTTTGGACCCCACCAAGATTTTTGCCTAGATCTTTCAATATTTCATTTGATATTGTATGACACTTGTATGTGCATGCTATCCTCCATATCCCTTCATATCTTACATATCTTCTACTTAATCTTTCCAAGATCATCCTACCTCCAACAACACTCAATCTCCTCTCTCTCTCCTCCCTCAAAACCATACCCCCTCTCTCTCTCTCCATCTTCATCCTTTCTTCAATCTTGTTCTTCATATTCATGCTCATTTCTAGCAACCTTTAAGTTGGTGTGAAGATCTAAAGGGGTTTCCAAGGTGCATTCAAGTAATTCCAAGCTTCCTATCATCAAAATCTCATCCCACAACCCACTTGAATCTTGAAGGTATAACACTTATGTTTAAATCATACTTTGATTCTTGGTTGTTCTTGATGATTTGAAGTTTCTCTTGAATCTTGGGATTTTCACTAAACTTGAAATCTAAAATGAAATGGGTCATGATACAAATAAAAAAAATGGTGATGTATATGTATATGTATAACCATATACATATATATATGTGTTTGAGTTTTGAGCTTTATTTTGAAGAAAGTACTTGTTTAAGTGTTACATGTTCTTGAATGATGGTAAAAATGCAAGTATTTGGTGATTTATGTATGATATGTTAAATGTAAATTACATCAGCAAATAAACCTTAATATATCACATATTTGATGCATTTAAACTCATATGAAAAGTTGAGGTTACGATAGTATGCTTTAGGCACTTGTACATGAAGATACATGTTGATGTAAAGCTCAAGAAATGGTAAAAAAGGGTTGTATGACAAAAATGTTTTAGATCAGGTTACAAACACTAAAAATAACATTATTTGGTATATTATAATGGCATGAAACTTTGACATAGGTTTGATAGCTTTGCATGTTGTACATATAGCTTAAAAAAGTGGTAAATTATGTGAAATTTTCATGATTTTTGTGCTTTATTTAAGACCTGCACTATCATGAGTATAACCATTATTTTATTCAGTAAATAACATGGGTTATGTTAAAATTTCAAGTCGTTTCGATTTGGAATGGTTTGGGTAACGTTTGATGCAAAACTATGCGGTAAAACGGTCAAAAATCGCCTTTTCGGAGGATTTTTATTAAACTGTTTTAGATCAGTAAGTAAACTGATATTTTTGATATAAAAATAATTATTTTAACTTATATTAAGATTACTTGGTGTTTGGTTAGTCATACGTGACTTCCGACGCCCAAAAATGTCACCGAATCGCTAAAATAAGTGTTTTTCAACATACACTAGAATGGGTTGTTCATGGGTTATTTTATGTGTTACAATGTGCTATGTGTTTTACAATATGTGTATGATCATGTGTTAATCTTGACAAGATTATGTGTGTTACGCTTGAGTACGTATATACAAATACACCAAGATAATAAAAAATAATAACTTTTCGAGAAATCTCAAAGTTATGTGAAAATTCTAAGTATCGGAGAAACTTAGGTATTTTGTGAGTTTTTGATTATTAAATCATTATTATTTAATTTAGGACGAATAAACAATTGAGGGATAGTGTTAACATACAAAAATGCACCCAAAGGTGAGTACATAGATCCCCTCTTTTTACTGTTTCCGATTGTTTTGGGGTGATTCATATGTATCAAAACGATTTCAAATATTCTAACGATGGTTTCAAAACGATTGAGATGGTTTATATAAAACTAATAACGATTTTGATAATGTGAACGAACTTGTTGGTGGTAGTTACATAACGAATGACATTCATTAACATTGATCAAGCCGACCAGTATTAGGTTATGGTACCAAAGGATCCGACAAATCCCGTTATCAGACCGGACCCATGGTTATGTGTGGGTTAGGTGGGTAACGACTGAATCTGATGATTGTTAACTTACCCTTTAGAGGTTTGTTAATGCAAGAACGAGTTGAACGATGGACGAGTCACAAAGGTTTGAATGTTATTAGCAAGACGACCAAAAAGTAGTTTTCACAATTAAAACGAGAACAATTTGTACGAGAACGATTTTGAACAATTGAATGATTATGAACGATTTAAACAAGTGAACGATGATCTATAACAAGAACGAGTTAAACGATGTTACACAACGAGGTTTACTAACCGATATAAACCATACGAGTTTTATTACGAGGACGATTTACAATTTGGTTTACGAAAACAAATGTTTTGGGTCAAGATTCATGGCATCAAGTTTTATAAATTATAACCAATCTATTTTGACTTGGTTATTCATTTTACAATACAAACATTTTACAAAACAAGGTTTTCTACTATCGAACAACGAAGTTGGACGAGTTATTTCAACATGTAAACGAGCCATGAATCTGACAATCACACAAAAACTATGTGCTCGCCAGCATTTCTTTGCTGACTTTGTTTTTACATATGTTTCATGTGATGTTGCCTAATGTTGATTGCGAATAGGATGCATGCTCACTTAGGACTGGACGAGGCCTTAGTGATTTAATAACGATGATAGACCATGTTTGACTTGCTTGTTTAACTTTAAGACAATGTTTAATATTCAATAAAATGAAACTCTTTGTATCCATGGTTTGAAACAATACTTCTGTTACAACACTCCCCGACGTTTCCGCCACGATTTGTTGTTTTACGTGGTCGGAGTGTGACAGAAGAGGTTGGTATCAGAGCCAATGGTTATAGGGAATTAGGTTATAAGTAATATTTTGACCTAGACTATAACTTTCTAGGACCCCAACGCAAGTTGATTTGCGTTTAGATTTTAAAAACAAAATCCGAATCTGCTTCGAAAATTATTCACCCGTTCTAGGATGATTGATTACTAGGTTTTGAACCCTCTGTTGTAAGGTTTTGAACCCATCCAGTTTGACTCATTTTTGGCTTAGTGCCTTCTGAGGTTATCAAAATCTCGTCAAAGTTTGGGTCCAAATAATGTGAACACGTGCAAACTGGAAGAGTGAATGCCTATACCCTGAGTTTTCTGTCTAAGGCTAGAGTGTTTGTACAAATCCACATAATCGGACCAGTCACTCTTACCTGGGAACTCTTGGGGTGAGTGTTCACTTATAGGCGAGCATGTCTTCGCGATACATTATTTTGATTCATTACTTTGATTAGTCAATGCGTGTCGTTTTTTTGTTCGAGGTAACGAACAAATGATCGCCTTCCTTATGTTTAGTCGATATTTTCAATATCTCTTTTGTTTTTCCTAATTGTCGACCTCACTCGTTTCTCATATTCCTTGTTAGAAAATGCCCCCTCGACGTGATGCTCAAACTTTTACTGCTGAAGAAGTCGCAGCCCTTGTCTCTCAGCAAATGGCTACTGTGCTTCCAGGCATTGTGACCCAAATCCACGAGCTGTACAACAACAACAACAATAACAATGCACAATGTAATTTCAAGAGTTTCAATTCTGCTAAGCCGCTAAAGTCTTCTGGGTCACAAGGAGCAACTGCACTCCTTCAATGGTTTGAAAGTATCGAGAACACATTCAGACATGTGCAATGTCCGAATGGGCGTAAGGTTGAATTTGTATCAAGTGTGTTTGAGAAGTGTGCTCTTACATGGTGGAACGAAGTGATGCGCGATAGGGGTGCCGAAGTGGCATTGGCACAAACATGGGAAGAGCTTCGAGCTCTCATGATGAGAGAGTTCTGTCCCCGTCATGAAATTCGAGCTTTGGAACAAGAGTTTGACGATCTAAAACAAGATGGGGGAGAACACCGTGCGTATACGGGTTGATTTGAGGAGCTCAGCCTTTTGTGTCCAACTATGGTTACCCTGTTGGAGAAAGCGATAGAGAGTTATATCGATGGTTTACCCGATTCCATACAGGATATTGTGACTGGCGTTAATCCTACTACGGTTCGTCAAGCGATCGAGTTATCTGCTACTGTTGGTGCACTTAGTGTCTGTTAACTTCTTCTTAATCGAGTCTTATGTCTAGATAGGATGAACGAGCACACAACAGGATAGAATTTAGGGTTTGTTCATGGTTAAGTGAGTGATTTCGCTTGAAGGTGACACAGACCAGTTCAAGCGAAATTAACTGAAGTGATTTCGCTTGAAGTGAGCCATGTCACTTTCAAGCGAAATCAGAACAACTATATATAGATGTTGTGTGTTGTCATTTGAAGCGGAATCTAGTCTTGTTCTCTGAGTCGAGGTGTTGACCGTGTATCATTTGAAAGTGTAAAAAGCTCAGGAAAGCATTAATAGGAAAGAATTGAAAGGAAACAAGCTGTTTGACATTGTTTGCATTGATTCTGCCTTTGTAAATGATGATGAACTACTCAACTTGACTTTTTAGGGTCACCGGAACGATCCAACAAGTGGTATCAGAGCTTAGGACGAGGAGTTCATACCAAATTCAGCTTGATTTTACCGGATTCTCACTCTTCTACTCTTTCTTTTCTGATTTGGACATAATTCACGGTTGAAATGGTCTGAAATTCTCACATATCAAGCGAAACACATTGTTAACTAATCCTTGAAAGTTTTGGACTAAAATTCGGCTTAAAACTTGATCTAAAATCAGATTTCGCTTGAAATTGTTCGTAAAAAGATGACGTCATAGGTTATCTCGCTTGAAAAGTAACATTTAAACTGATTTCGCTTGAAAGTTTTGAGGGATTTCGCTTAAAGAATACACATATTCGTCTGATTTCGCTAGAATACGGGTTCCGCTTGAAAGTTCAAGCGAAATAGGAGATTTCGCTTCAAGAAGCCTGATTTCGCTTGAACTTGTTTTGCTATTCCGCTTGAAAAGCTTTCTTGCTTAAAAGCTGATTCCGCTTGAACAGATTCTACTTGAATCTGTCTTTTTCAAAACCAAGAACTTTCTAAGTGTTTGTTAATCATTTCAGGTATGTGAAGATGGATGATTTCAATCCGTTTTGTGATATTTTTGCCTTTGCTGGAAACTCTGGAGATGATACTTCTAGCAACACAAATGAGAACACGTCGAATGCAAAGAAAACTTTATCGGATACTTTAGGTGTGGAAAGTGCATACGGAACATATAACAGCTACCCTGACTGAGTCACAAGTCAGGAAGGGTAAACTTACCTGCAAGGGTGATAAGAAGAAGTCGACCGAATCTGTCAAGGAAAAGGGCAAGGGTAAGAAAGGTGAATCATCGAAGAAGTCGAGAAAGCGAAAGGGTGCTCAGAACTTTGCAGTAACTGCACAAAATGCTCAGAACCCTCAGAACCCACCAGCTCAACCGCTTGTGAAGAAAGCATATGCTGGTACCGCACCTCATTGTGCTCGCTGCAACGGTCATCATGTTGCACAACAAGCTTGTAGGCAATGCACAACGTGTGGTAAGTTTAGGCATCTGGCCAACAACTGTCGTTTGGGTCAGAATCAGATTGTTCAGAATCAAGCTCTGGTTCAGGGGAATGCTGCTAGATTCCCACCGGGTTCATGTTTCAATTGTGGAGAGTTTGGTCACTTCCGCAACAACTGTCCAAGGCTAGTGAATGCAAATGCGAATCCGAACGTGAATGTCAACGCGAATGTGAATCCCGCTCGTGGACGAGCGTACAACCTGAATGCTAACGAAGCGAGGGCTGACAATGAGCTTATTAATGGTACGTTTCTTGTTAACAATCGACCTGCATCTATTCTTTTTGATTCTGGTGCCGATAGAAGTTTTGTTTCGTTATCTTTTGAGCCTTTGCTTGCGATACCTAGAACTAAACTGAGGAAACGCTTATCTGTCGAAGTTGCTACTGGTAAACTTCTTGTTCTCGATTCTGTTATTCGTGATTGTCAGTTAAACCTTGATAACCATCTTTTTCCCATTGACCTCACACCGATGCAACTTGGGAGTTTCGATATTATCGTGGGGATGGATTGGTTAACCAAACATCATGCTGAGGTAGTTTGTTTCAATAAGAATGTTCGTATTCCTCTTCCGTCGGGTGATGTTCTGGAAGTTCATGGCGAGAAGCCATCTGGTGGATTGAAGCTTATGTCGTGTACAAAGGCCCAAAGATATTTGTGAAAAGGATATGTTGCTTTCCTGGCACATGTCACCGAGGAGAAAGGCAAGAGCAAGAGTATTCAGGATATTCCGATTGATCGGGATTATCCAGAGGTGTTTCCCGATGAACTGCCTGGTTTGCCTCCAGTTCGTCAAGTCGAATTTCATATTAACCTTGTACCCAATGCCAACCCGATTGCGAAAGCACCTTATCATCTTGCACCGTCGGAGATGCAAGAGTTATCGAAACAGCTTCAAGAGTTGTCTGATAAAGGATTCATCCGTCCGACCTTTTCGCCTTGGGGAGCTCCTGTCCTCTTTGTGAAAAAGAAAGATGGATCTTTTCAAATGTGTATCGATTATCATGAGCTTAATAAGCTTACCATCAAGAATCGATATCCCCTACCTAGAATTGATGAGATCTTCGACCAGCTGCAAGGTTCTTCATGCTTTTCCAAGATCGATCTACGATCTGGGTATCATCAACTTTTTGTTCTCAAAGAAGATATTCCCAAAACTGCTTTCCGTACGAGATATGGGCACTACGAGTTCACTGTCATGCCTTTTGGTTTGACGAATGCCCCAGCTATCTTCACGGACTTAATGAATAGGGTCTGTAAACCTTATTTAGATAAGTTCATCATTGTGTTCATCGACGATATTCTCATTTATTCGAAGTCTCAAGCCGATCACGAGCAACACCTTCGTTCGACATTGGAACACTTAAAGAAGGAACAACTTTATTCTAAATTCTCCAAGTGTGAATTTTGGCTTAAGGAAGTTCAGTTCTTGGGTCAGATAGTAAATGAGCAGGGTATCCATGTGGATCCTTGCAAAATAGCAGCTATTAAGGATTGGAGTACACCGACGACACCTACAGAGATTCGATCATTTCTTGGTCTTGCTGGTTACTATCGTCGATTCATTTCTAATTTCTCAAAGATTGCGGTTCCACTCACTGCTTTGACTCAAAAAAATAAGCCTTTTGAGTGGGGACCTAAGCAAGAAGAAGCGTTCCAAACGCTGAAACGGAAACTCTGTGATGCTCCTGTTTTATCTCTACCTGAGGGAAACGATGACTTTGTAGTCTATTGTGACGCGTCGAATCTAAGACTTGGTTGCATTCTTATGCAACGAGGTAAAGTCATAGCTTATGCGTCTAGACAGCTGAAAATTCACGAGAAGAACTATACGACTCATGATCTCGAATTAGGAGCTGTGGTTTTCACACTCAAAATCTGGAGACACTACCTCTATGGAATGAAGTGTGTGGTTTTCACAGACAACAAAAGTCTCCAGCATATTCTCAATCAGAAGGAACTGAACATGAGCCAACGACGTTGGGTTGAACTCTTAAACGATTATGATTGCGAGATCCGCTACCATCCTGGTAAGGCGAATGTCATAGCCGATGCGCTTAGTCGAAAGGAACGAGTCAAGCTTCATTCTGTTCGAACCCTATCTGATATTCAATCTCGTGTCCTTCAAACTCAACGATCTTGTGTGATCAAAGGCTTATTGAAATATGAGCTACCGCTTCAACTTGAGCTTAAACTCGAAAGGAAAGACGATGGTTTGCTTTATTTCAATGAGCGTTTGTGGATTCCGAAACAAGACGATCGTCACACCCTGGTAATGGACGAATCTCACAAGTCTTGATATTCTATCCATCCTGGTGCTGATAAAATGTACAAGGATCTTCGTACTCAGTTCTGGTGGCCTGGTATGAAGAAGGATGTTGCCTTGTATGTATCGAAATGCCTAAGTTATCTCAAAGTCAAGGCTGAACATCAACGACCTTCTGGTTTGCTTGTACAACCAGAGATATCGGTTTAGAAGTGGGAGAACATTGCAATGGATCTCATCACTAAGTTACCGCGTACGTCTAAAGGTCACGATGCTATTTGGGTTGTCATCGATCGATAAACGAAATCAGCTCATTTTATACCAATTCGCGAGGATCTATCTGCTGATAAACTTGCAAAGATTTATGTTGATGAGATTGTATCATGACATGGTGTTCCTTTGGATATCATTTCCGATCGTGATGCTCGGTTTTCATCTCATTTCTGGAAGACTATGCAATCTGCTTTGGGAACTCAACTAAATCTAAGCACTACTTATCATCCTCAAACAGATGGACAATCTGAGAGGACGATTCAAACTTTGGAGGATATGCTTAGAGTATGCGTGATAGACTTTGGTGGAAATTGGGATTCTCATCTTCCACTGATCGAGTTCTCTTACAACAACAGTTATTGTTAGGGGAGGATTTCTTAACAATCGGTGATCCTCAAGTGTTATCCTGTTTGGTGATCCTTACTTCTGTGACAATTAGTGATCCTCAGAAGTACTTCAGGATCAGGATCAAGGATCATCCTAAGGATCCTTATACTAATGATTGTTCACTTTGAATTCGGTATTGTTTTGCAGGAGTACCGGCTTGGACTTGGTCATGGCGATATTCCTGGAGTAATTCTCTTCAATTCTGCACGTGCTGGGCCATTTGTGAACGTTATGGAGAACGTGGGGAGAAGGCACAAAATGCGGACAGTTAGTTAGGCTTGATTTTTTTCTAATTTAAAAGGGGTAGCGAGCTAATTAGACAACACTTTTTGCTAATTTTGGCTACACACTCTCGTACAACTGCACTCACCAGCTCTCAGCAAAACACTTAGCATTTTTTCATACATTTCTACACGACACACTATAGTGATCCTTGTATTTAGCTCGCTATCATCCGAAGTTGTAAAAGAATTATTGTTTAATTTGAGTTGGTGATCGGTAGTTTCCATCACCAGAGGTTTTTTATGCCGGAGATCATTCGTTGATCAAGGGCTTTTTCCTCGTATAAATCTTTGTGTCTCTTGTGCAATTCATTTCTGATTGATCCTCATTATTGTTAATCAATTCAAGCATCATACCCCGTAACAGAGAGTTTGGTTGCATTATCCTCATCTGATTTTTGACCAAAACAGTTTGGCGCCCACCGTGGGGCAATTGGTGCTTCATTCCTGAGAAATTCTCATTTTTGTGATCATTTCAGTTCATTACATCCGAGCAGATGGCTTCATCATCAAAGAATACCTCCAGTGCGATGTCTGCAGTTAATTCATCCCAGGGCATTCCACCTTTGCCTCCACCACCTTCTGGACCTCAGAAAAATGCCGAGAAGAAACCAACTCCCATTTTCTCAAAACCTCCAACTTCTTCTGCTTCTTATACTCCCACTGCTAGTGACTTGTTTACTCTGATTTTGCAGATGAAGGATCATATACAGCAGCAGGATAAGACCAATGAAAGGATTCTTAGAGAAATTGGAGACATCAAGAAACAGAAGAGATCGGCAGAGGATCATTCCCCACTGATGCCCAGATCTTTGAATTTCGATACTCCGGCTATAACTTCCCAGCCTTCAGTGGTTCCAGACGTTCAATATGTGGGAGGACCAAAGGGAGTGCATTACGGATCATCAGCAATGACTCAGGCTTCAGGGTCATACTTCCAACCAGCAGGATCCCATCCTCAGCATATAGGATCCTTTGTAAGCTCAGGAGGATACTCAGGAGCGCATCAGATTCAAGGGTTCTGGCCGTTTCAAGGATCATCCCAGGTTCAAGGATCATCTCAGGTTCAAGGATCCTTCTATGTTCCAGGATCCTCCCAGGTTCAAGGATCCCCCTATGTTCCAGGATCATCCCAAGTTCAAGGATCCTCTCAGTTTCAAGAATCCTCCCAGGTTCAAGGATCTTCCTACGTCCCAGGATCTTCGCAGGTTCAAGGATCCTCTCAGTTTCATGGATCCTTCCAGATTCCGGGATCCTTAAGGAGTTTGCAATCAGGGAGTTCCGATATCCATCAAGGAGATTTTATTCCAATGCAGACCATTGCTTCTACTGGTCCATCGGTCATTCCAGAGCCCCAACAATATGGATTCACATCCGCTCTTCCTAATTTGAACCCAATGGGAGGTAACACTTTCAATAATTCCTATACCACTAACCATGGTATTGTGCAGGATACAGGTATCAATCATGCCATGGCCAGAGAATTGCAAAAGTTAAAGGATATGATATAAAGTGTTCCAGGAGTGGTCAAGCCTATACCGGAGATTGTAGATGGGAGCCACAAGATATCTCGTTTTGCACCACCAATCTGTGATGCTGAGATACCCAAGAGGTTCCATGTGCCTACCATGAAGTTGTATGACGGTTCAACAGATCCTGAAGAACACATAGCACAATACAGGGAAAGGATGGAGATCAATCCCATCCCAGAAAGGTTAAAGGAAGCGTGTCTGTGCAAGGGATTTGGATCCACTCTTACTGGATCGGCTCTTAAATGGCTGCTAAGTCTTCCCCCTTACTCTATTACCTCGTTTGCTAATCTAGTTAATCTATTTAATAACCAGTTTTCTTGTAGTAGAAAATTTGAGCGTTTAACTAGTGATCTGTATAGGATAACCCAAGGTCATAATGAATCATTAAGAGATTATATCACTAAATTTAGTAAAGAATCCTTAGATATTCCTAACCTGGATATAGCTACGGCTGTTGAAGCCTTTAAAATGGGATTGCTTAGGGATTCGTTATTCTATGATGATCTTGTTATGACATCATGCAGGAATCTAGACGAGGTAAGAACCTGGGCCCTTAGGTTCATCCGGTTAGAGGATGACAAAAGGATCCAGGAGAGGTTAGTAGGATCCTCAAAGCAAGAGAAGCAAGGATCCTCATTCAAGAACAACAAGTTCAGATCCTATAACAAATCTGATAACCAGAATGTGCATGCTGTTGAACAAGAAGAGGATGATGAGGATTATCCTCCAATTTCTGAATATTGTTTTTCTGTTGATAACAATGAACTAATCCTTGCGATGCAGAATTTAGGTGATAAGGCTAGATGGCCCAGGAAAAATGACAGACCAGCTGCAACCAAAGATAAGTCAAAGTGGTGTGCATATCATGAAGATTTTGGGCATCTCACAGAAGAATGCATCGCACTGAGAAAAGAAATTGGATACTTGTTGATCAAGGGGCACTTGAAAGAACTATTGGGGAGAAAAAAGTCAAGGACTCAGGATCCTGGAAGGATCCCAGAGAAAGCTCCAGCCCCTCCAGCAGATGCACAAGTTATAAACTTTATTTCTGGAGGATCAGACATTTGTGGAACATCCTTCTCTGCAGCAAAAAGACATGCAAAGGAAACCAAGATGGATAATGGAGATAGACCCATTCGAACATCCAGTGTCTCCGAAGGGAAAGTTATAACTTTTGATGAGGATGATCGTGTTGACATTCAGGATCCTCATCACGATGGTTTGGTTATTACTCTTTTTATTTCTAACCATTTTGTTCGCAGGATCCTTATAGATGGAGGAAGCTCTGTGAACATTATCCAGCTTGATGTCCTCAGGAAGATGAATATTCCTGAATCTGATATCATACCAAGATCCTCTGTGCTCGTGGGATTCAGTGGCGAGACTAAGAATACTCTGGGGGACATTAAACTCCCAATCTATATCGAAGGCTTACATTCTTACCAAAAAATTTGTGTTATTGACTGTTTATCTTGTTGTAATGTTATCCTTGGCAGGCCTTGGATACATGACATGAAGGCAGTCCCATCCACTTATCATCAATGTGTGAAGCTTCCTAGTCCTTGGGGAATAGTGAAGATTGATAGTGATCAGCAAGAAGCTAAGAACTGCTACACCTCATCAATGAAACCAGCCTCAAAGTCAAGGGAGCAATAGCAATTAAAGCATCCTCCAAGGGATGTCCTGGAGGCAAGAGAGCATGATATAGTAGAAATCCTTATGGATCCTGATGATCCTGAATCTAAAGTTTATATAGGATCAGGGATCCTTGGCGAAATGAAGGAAGACCTCATATCCTTCCTCAAAAGGAGAAAGACTACCTTTGCATGGAAACACGAAGACATGACAGGTATATCGAAAGATATAATCACTCAAAAACTTGGCATTGATAGGTCCTTCAAACCAATCCATCAAAAAAGGAGGAAATTTGCACCAGAAAGAAATGCCATTATCCAGGAGGAGGTAGAGAAATTACTCCGAGCAGGTATGATTAGAGAGGTCAAGTATCCAAGATGGTTAGCCAATGTGGTTGTTGTTCAAAAGAAAAACGGAAAGTGGAGGGTATGTGTCGATTTCACTGATTTAAATAAGGCATGTCCCAAGGATCCTTTCCCATTACCCCACATTGACTCCATGGTGGATGCAACTGCGGGTCATGAACTGTTAACTTTTATGGTTGCTTCATCTGGATTTCAACAAATTCAGATGGAACCATCCGATCAAGAGGATACAGCCTTTATGACTCCAACTGGTATATACTGTTATATTGCTATGCCATTTGGACTAAGAAATGCAGGTGCAACTTATCAAAGGCTAGTGAATATGATGTTCAAGGATCAGATTGGACAAACTATGGAGGTCTACATAGACGATATGGTGGTAAAATCCAAAAAGGCTGAGGATCACCAAAGGGACTTGGAGGAAGCATTCAATATCCTTGGCAAATATAACATGAAACTTAATCCTTCGAAATGTCACTTTGGTGTTAAAGCAGGTAAATTCTTAGGATATATGGTGACAAAGAGAGGCATTGAAGCCAGTCCAGAACAAATTAAAGCTATAGTGAACATCAAGTCCCCTGCCAATGCTAAGGATGTTCAGAGATTAACAGGCAGGATTGCAGCTTTAAACAGATTCATATCCAAATCCTCAGAAAAGTGCAAGGAATTCTACGATATCCTAAGGAAGAACAAGAAATTCGAATGGACTGAGAAGCATGAAAGTGCCCTAAGAGCTCTTAAGGATTACCTATCCTCGGCCCCGGCCTTGATGAAACCAGAAAAAGGAGACGTGTTATCCTTATATCTTGCGGTATCCTCAAAAGCAGTAAGTGCCGTCCTTGTTAAGGATCACGAAGGTACACAACATCCTGTCTATTATGTAAGTAAGAGTTTACTTGATGCTGAATCCAGGTATTCACACTTAGAAAAACTTATCCTTGCATTAATTATGGCATCTACTAAATTGAGACATTATTTTGAAACTCATGCCATTATTGTCAAAACTAATTTTCCAATTAAGAATGTCCTCAGGAATCCTGAAATGTCAGGAAGGATGGCTAAGTGGGCAGTGAAGCTTAGTGCATATGATATAAGATATGAGCCCAGGACAGCCATTAAATCTCAAGCATTAGCTGACTTTGTGGCAGATTTCCGTAGTCATTTGCAAAAGGAAGCTGAATTAGAAGTCCAGCAGCTAGAGGAGACTAAGGATCCTTGGATACTCTATACTGATGGATCCTCAAATGTCAAAGGAACAGGGCTTGGAATACTACTAAAATCGCCATAGGGGGACATAATACCCCATTCTATAGCTTGTGAATTCCAAACTACTAACAATGAGGCTGAATATGAAGCCTTGATTGCGGGTTTGCAAATTGCTAAGCATATGAGGATCAAGTATCTTGAGGTACATGTAGATTCTTTGTTAATCACTAATCACTTTAATAGATCCTATGCTGTTAAAGGTGAAAAGCTAACCAAATATTTGGAGATAGTCAAAGAATTGGCACTCTCTTTTGTTTCCTTTAGTTTGACACAGGTACCAAGGGAAGAAAATGCAGAAGCTGATGCATTGGCTAATCTAGGATCATCTTTGAAGATCCTGGAGGATATAAGTATCCCCATTATCCATATCCTGGCTCCTGCCATTGAGGATCACGTGGCTATGGAAATAGGAGAGGATTCCACAATTATCCCTAGTGAGGATACTCAATCTCATTCAGGATCATGGATCCTCCCAATCATGAGATACTTACAACATGGAGAGATTCCTACAGGAGAAAACCCTAGGGCTTTCAAAATTAAGGTATCTCAATTCACAATTTTAAATAATATGTTGTATAAACGATCTCTTGCAGGACCATATTTAAGATGCATTGAGGATCCTGAAATCCAAGAAGTTTTAAAAGACTTCCATGAAGGAGATTGTGGAAACCACACTGGGGGCAGGGCATTATTCTCAAGGATCCTGAGGACAGGATACTATTGGCCAACTATGAAGAGAGATGCTGTGGAGTATGCTAAGAAATATGATCCTTGTCAGAGACACAGCAATATCCTTCATCAACCAGCTGAATTTTTACATCCTATATCCTCCTCTTGGCCATTTATGAGATGGGGTATGGATATAGTTGATAAGCTCCCTAAGGCACCTGGTGGAAAAGTGTTCATGCTTGCTATGACTGATTACTTCTCCAAGTGGATAGAGGCTGAAGCTTTTGCCCAAGTCAGAGAAAAGGAAGTTATATCCTTCATTAAAAGAAATATTATAACTAGATTTGGTATTCCTTCTGAAATTATATGTGATAATGGTTCCCAATTTATTGGGGGCAGAACTACTAACTTTTGTGACAGCTGGGGGATTAAGATGATAACATCAACACCAGTCCACCCATAAGCTAATGGTTAGGCAGAATCATCCAATAATATCATCATCAACAATTTGAAGAAGAAGCTTGGATCCAAGAAAGGGAAATGGGCAGAAGAACTACCTTATGTGCTTTGGGCTGATAGGACAACTCCTAAAAATGCTACAGGCCAAACTCCATTCTCTTTGGTATTTGGGGCAGAATCAGTGATCCCTACAGAAATGGTGGTTCCAACTGCTGGAACAAGTATTCGTGATCCTAAGGAAAATGATGAGAACTTGGTTCAAGACCTGGATACTATAGAAGAAATCAGGGATTTGGCAAGGATAAGGATGGCCAGTTATCAGCAAAGGATGGCTGGTGCTTACAATAAAAACGTCAGGATCAGGAAGTTCCAAATTGGTGATATGGTTTTGAGGAAAGCATTTCAAAATACTACCAATCCTGCTGATGGAAAGTTGGCACCAAAGTGGGAAGGACCTTACTTGATTGAAGCAGAGGCAGGAAAGGGGGCATATCGATTGCTAACAATGGAAGGTGATTTGCTACCTAGAGCCTGGAATGTTGTCCATTTGAAGAAATATTTCATGTGATAAGGATCCATGATCCTCACATGATAAGTATCCTTAAAGGATCCTTAAAGCACAGATGATCCTTATTTTGGTAACATTCTAGTCTCAAACTATTTCGTTCTCTTATTTCCTCATTTAAGGATAAGGATCCTGCATCCTTTATCCACCTTTCACGTGATTCTGAGTTTTGAAGGTTCAGGTATCTTTAGCAAAAGGATGGTTATCCACAAAATCATCCAGTTACTTGGGTTTGACATAGTTATTTGGGCTTGACCTCAGTTCCGCCAGTAGCGCACGATGATCCTGGTATAGTTCATGGCAGTGGGACCAGTACTCATTTTAGGGGCTGATAATTCCATTGTACTGGCTATACCTAGGATCCTACGTATAATGGTAGACGTACCATATATCCGTTCTTAAGGTTTCTAACGTTTTCACGTTAGCTAAGGTTTTGGCATTTTCATGCCACTAAGTTTGGATAGTCGCCAGTTAGGGCCATACTCCAGTTCACACACGATCCATGGGCTTGTCCCCAGCTATCCTTGGGCTTGTCCCCAGTTATCCTTTGGGCTTGTCCCCAGCTATCCTTGGGCTTGTCCCCAGTTATCCTTTGGGCTTGTCCCCAGTTATCCTTTGGGCTTGTCCCCAGTTGCTAACTTTTATCTTATATTGGCTTAGTCCCAAGTTGTGCTCTATTTCAGGTCTTTGAAGTTAAACAACCAAGGATCCTTGATCCTTACTTCTTACTAAGGTTGGTCTTATGGTTATCCTGGTTATAGTATTAAGGCTTAGGATCTTAACTTGGATCCTCAGGTATGATCCTTAACTATTTTGATTTTATTCATTGTTTATTTGAGTAACCCTTATCATTTGACAACTAAACTTATGATCCTTAAAATATGTTGCTTTTCAGAATTTGACAATTATAGGATATGTGATTCTTGATCATATCCTAAATCTTTTTGAGGATATTTCTTAAATTTTCCTTTACTTAATAAGTTTAAACAAAATAAACATCACAACAGTTGGAAAGTAAAATCTTAACAAGGATATCAACACAGTTAAGCCAAAAAGTTAAAGTTATTTTATTAACAAAAGATTAAACCCTTTTAAGGTTGTCAAAATTGCCAACCCATGTTTCTACCAGCAAAACGTGGCCCGTCCACATGGGTTGGCAAAGGGTGTCCATTGTCTAAAGGTCTTGGTAGTGCAGGAAATTAAAAATGCCAGGATCACAATGGCTTCATCCCCCAAACAGAGGATCCCTCCACCATTTGTAATCCTACCTATTATCCAAAGGATCCTAGATCCTTAGTCCTAAAACTATTGTTCAAATACAAACCATCATTGTTTTAAAACAGCACAACCACAAAAAGACTACTACCGAATTTAAAAAATTGGGCTCCGGCTATGTCTAGAAGTGTCCATCATTGCCCAATCATGCAGCCTACACCTTCGCTGCATCTTCATCCCCTCCAGCTTCGATATCCTTCACCTGATCCTTCCCACTGCCTCCACCCTCGATCGCCAAAACCTCCTCAGCCTCTTCATCATCTTCCAGATCAGCTAACCTCGCCTTCCAGCCCTCAACATCCCAGCTGCTTCTGTCGAAGTTAGGATCTTGAGCTTCCTAGGCCATCTTTAGTTTTGTCTGATACATTGTGATGGCAGCAGAGACCTTTGCACCTTCCACGAGCTCATGTTTCTCGTAGTCAATGTCGATCAAGATTTTAGCTGTCTGAGTCTCGGCGTCTTTAAGGGCTTTTTCAAGATCAACAATCTTAAGATCCTTGAGCACTGCAACTTGTTGGAGGTCAGCAATCTTCTTATCCAGCTCCTCAACGCTCCCCACATAATCTTCAATCTCAGCAAATTTCTGCAAAAAAAAAAAGACAAAGCAGTTCAAGATCAGATGATCCTCAAATAAGTAGGATACCTAGGCAGAATTGATGATCCTCACGTCATTGAAGTATTCAAGGAACTGGTGGCGGATCAGTGGCAGGCCTTGTAGATCCTCTATCTCGGAGTTTTTCCTCCTCTTGCCACCCCTTCCTTTAATGGGTGCTTTGGGGATCGAGACACTAGGGCTGGCAGCGGTCTTCTTCTTTCTGGATCGTACAGTGTCAAGGTCGGCCATGTTGAAATTGGAGGCAGGCTTGGAAGCTTTTCCAGCACCTACACATTCAAAACAGATAAGTATCCTTATCCTACCTCTATTTAACTATTTATTTAAATCTTTAACTATACAAAAAACAGGATACTTACTTGACATGGTGACTGAGCCTGAGGATACCTCTTGAGAATCCTGGGCAATTGTCTTGAATGATCTTGTTTCAGGATCGAGTCTTCTAAAAGCAGCAAGCCTTTCCTTGGTAGCAGGGGACGGTATGAGGTGTGAAACAGTGACAGCTGCATAACATAAAACAAAAGGGGGTTAGTGATCTTATCACAAGAGCAAGATTATTCGGTGATCCTTCTCAGGATCCTCTGTCCTACCATGGGTGGACCACTTCCTGGGTAGATCCTTTCCATTTGGGATAGTGTCTCTTCTGACAAAGAAAAAGCGTCGTTTCCAGTTTGTGTCGTTCTTGGTGGCTTTAAAAATGGGGTGTTCTTCACCAGGTTTTCGTTTAAACAAATATCGGTGGGATCCAAACGTTATGAGATTATACATCTCAGCCAACTCTGACATTCCTAGATCAATCCCTTCCTGCTCGATGATCCTTTCAAGGGTATATAACACCCTCCAGATCATCGGCATAGCCTGGATGTAGGAGATGCCGGTAAGGGAGAAAAAGGATTGGGTAAAGGATGGAAAAGGATAGGTGTATCCTATGGTGAATGGGGTAACAGGAAAGGCAACCCAAGTCTCAGAAGTGTAGTCGCTCAGAACAGTGGGATCGAAAGGTTTGAAAAAGGTTTTCGCCGGAAAGCAGTGCCGGATCCTATCTACTTGTGGGTCAGTAAAGCAGCACCTCTCATTCGCTGAATATTTGATGATTCCTTAACTCTTCAATGGACTATTCTTCTGATGATCCTTGGCGGGAGAGGATCGGAGCATCATTCTTAACGTGATGATTGGTAAAGAAAGAAAAACAGAGTAAGAGAAGGAAAGATGGGAAAAGAGATACCTGATTGATCTTCAGATAAGAATTTAAAGGGAGCTTCTCTTGGATTTAAATGCAAATTGATCCTATCTCTAACTCCTATTTATAATGATGATTTTGCAGGATAAGTCACCTCAGTGACGTCAGAATTACAACGGCTAGTTCGATATTAACGGCTATATATCCATTAGTTTGTTACGGATAAGATCGACAAAATACAACTCATTTATTTACAATATTACTCCTTATATTTTGGGGGCAATTATTAGGGGAGGATTTCTTAACAATCGGTGATCCTCAAGTGTTATCCTGTTTGGTGATCCTTACTTCTGTGACAATTAGTGATCCTCAGAAGTACTTCAGGATCAGGATCAAGGATCATCCTATGGATCCTTATACTAATGATTGTTCACTTTGAATTCGGTATTGTTTTGCAGGAGTACCGGCTTGGACTTGGTCATGGCGATATTCCTGGAGTATATTCTCTTCAATTCTGCACGTGCTGGACCATTTGTGAACGTTATGGAGAACGTGGGGAGAAGGCACGAAATGCGGACAGTTAGTTAGGCTTGATTTTTTCTAATTTAAAAGGGGTAGCGAGCTAATTAGACAACACTTTTTGCTAATTTTGGCTACACACTCTCGTACAACTGCACTCACCAGCTCTCAGCAAAACACTTAGCATTTTTTTATACATTTCTACACGACACACTATAGTGGTCCTTGTATTTAGCTCGCTATCATCCGAAGTTGTAAAAGAATTATTGTTTAATTTGAGTTGGTGATCGGTAGTTTCCATCACCCGAGGTTTTTTATGCCGGAGATCATTCGTTGATCAAGGGCTTTTTCCTCGTATAAATCTTTGTGTCTCTTGTGCAATTCATTTCTGAGTGATCCTCATTATTGTTAATCAATTCAAGCATCATACCCCGTAACAGAGAGTTTGGTTGCATTCTCCTCATCTGATTTTTAACCAAAACAGTTATCATGCTAGTATTAATATGGCACCATTCAAAGCTCTCTACGGTCGAAAATGTCGTTCACCTGTATGTTGGAATGAGATCGGTGAAGCTCAGCTTACTGGACCTGAGCTCATTCTGGAAACAACAGACAAAATTAAGAAAATTCGCGATAATCTTGTGACAGCTAGAAGCCGTCAAAAGAGTTATGCGGATTTACGACGCAAGCCCTTAGAATTTCAAATCGGAGACCGTGTCCTACTCAAGGTGTCACCTTGGAAGGGAGTGGTGAGATTTGGAAAGAAAGGAAAACTTGCACCACGATATGTTGGACCATTTAAGATTGTTGAAAGAATTGGAAAGGTTGCCTATCGACTAGAGTTACCTCCAGAGCTTGGAAATATTCATCCGAATTTTCACATGTCCAATCTGCGAAAGTGTTTAGCTGATGCTGATCTTCACATTCCTCTCGACGAGATTCAAATCGATGAAACAATGCACTTTGTCGAGAAACCTGTGGAGATAGTGAAACGTACATTCAAACAGTTGAAGAACAAACGGATTCGATTGGTCAAAGTTCGTTGGGAATCCAAACGTGGCCCCGAGTTTACTTGGGAACGTGAGGACCAGATGAAGACGAAATATCCGCATTTGTTTTCACAAGTTTCCTCTAAATAAAATTTCTGGACGAAATTTCCTAAAGTAGGGGAGACTGTGACAACTGTGTTCTGTAATCCTCGTACAATGTAAAACAATGTGCTTTGGTGTTATTATGTGTGTAATTGTGTTTATTAATTTTACAATTTGATTCGATTCCGATTTCAAGCTTTAAATCACTTTCTGGAAGGTTATACGCAAACTGGTGCATAAACGCAATCAGTTTAACGAGACGTACACTCCAGAACTGTGACGTAAGCCAAACATACCCTAAATATCCTTTACATAACTTAGAAATAAGTTTCGAAGGATTCGGTATGGCAAAAACATGTTTATTTGAACTAAAGAACTAATTACGACAAAACTGCGGAACGAACGTTGGTGACCGCCCGGATAATATTTAAATCCAAAAAATATTCTGTTATGATTAAAATTTTATTTTAATCAGGTTCGTGTTGAAAAATAAATTAAAACGCCTAAAAACGTTATTTTTCAAGTTTAAGCGCGTACCGTGTGTTTCTGCGCGACACAGTGCTTGTACTGCAAAACGCAGACACCGCAACAAGTCTTGGCAACTGAAATTTATTTCAGTAATATTTTGGCGAGTTTATTTTTATAGAATAATAAAAATAATTTAGAACGCCATAAACCGGAATTTAAACACTAGATAAAATACCCGGTATCCAGTTAAACACCCGTTTTAGCCTACATATAGCATATTTATATAAGAATTTACACTTACCCCCCCCCATATATATTTACGGTTATATATGTGTTTGGACCCCACCAAGATTTTTGCCTAGATCTTTCAATATTTCATTTGATCTTGTATGACACTTGTATGTGCATGCTATCCTCCATATCCCTTCATATCTTACATATCTTCTACTTAATCTTTCCAAGATCATCCTACCTCCAACAACACTCAATATCCTCTCTCTCTCCTCCCTCAAAACCGTACCCCTTCTCTCTCTCCATCTTCATCCTTTCTTCAATCTTGTTCTTCATATTCAAGCTCATTTCTAGCAACCTTCAAGTTGGTGTGAAGATCTAAATGTGACAACCCTCACCAAACCAGGTATCCGTACGAATTAATTAATATTTAATTAATGCTTAATTACTGTGCTTACTTACAGTTGTGATTAAACTGCTACTTGAATTCTGATACATACTTATACATGCATCATACCTTATTGCTGTCACTCCATTATTTACACAGAACTATAGTGACAAACTTGATGCACAAAAGCACAGTAGCACAATGAACGGATAACCCAGTAAATATGCTGATATAGCCAGCATCAGACAGGCACTGTCTCTGAGGCCAGTATGAGCCAGGAATAGTTTACTACACTAGTAGGGAGTGTATGGAGGTGAGGATTGTTGAACTGCGTCACTAGGTGATAGTTATAGTGACCGGATGTGCCTAAAACATGCTCTAACTACAAAATCCTGCACTTCAATACAAAATTCAGCATTTAAAAAAAAAAAGGGTAGATGCACGGTACCCCCGACCGCGGAAGGGATTTCCCTTCCCAGGCTAGCGACCCGACAACGCTGCCTGGCGGCGAATACCCTGCCAACACTAGGGGTTCGACAGAACTGGGGTTGCCAGGTATCGAACCCGAGACCTCAAGGATCCTAGAGTTGGTTTAAAGCGGGTGTCGGTGGCCAACTGAGCTAGCCCAGTTGGTTAAAATTCAGCATTTAAGCTAACTAGTAAAGTGCAAAAATATGGGAAAATAATATTAGACACTAACCAAAGTGTCGGGAATTCTTTGTGTCACTAAAACTAATATTAACGACACTTTAAATGCTTATTTAGCACTTTAACGGATTAATATCCAACCGAACAACCGGACTTTACCCGGAACATAAAAATATTGTCAATGACATTATTTATCCTTTTCTGAGCTAGTTAGGGTCCCTGAACACCCTAACCCACGTTATAACACATAACACAACAGTAACTAATTTTAATTCCTAACTAAACTAACTTAACACCTAACTAGCTAGTTAAAATCAAACCCATTACCCCCCCCCCCCCCATGAACCGAACGGTTCCCCATAGGGGACACCATCCACCCATTTTGATTATTTTATTCCAAGTTGTCTAGTATCAAGTTTGCATATTACTTGTTGGTTAATAACCTAACATGGTTTATAAATAAAACCATTAGACTCCTCACATTCATATAATCACCAACACAAAAATTTTGCATCTCTCTCTCCCTCCCTTGTTGAGTTCGGCCGTGAGCATCCACACACCCATCATCACCTTCCAAATTCAATCTTGTTATTTTACATACACACAAAGGTGAAAGAGTTCATACGAGGAGACCCGGTGCTTACGGAATCTCAAGGACCTCTCTACATCGCTATTAACCACCTAGTTTTCGCCTTGAATCTTCCCTAGCCTTGAGCTAGTAGTAAGTGATTCTAAGCACTCTATTGAGCTTGTTTAAAGTGGTTAATAAGAAGTTTAACGGGTAAAAATCATGAACACTAAAGATCAAACCTAAAAGTCTTGCTAGAATGATAAACTTGGTGGTTAAAGAGTAAATAATGGTGTAAAGCTTGTTAAACTTCTTTTGTTATGATTATTTTATGTTGTTGGTTGCTAGTAGTGGAACGGATCGTCGTCTAACCACGCTAGATCATGTTCATGGAACATGAACTAGCATTATGTTAAGTAGGAAAGTTACAAGATGACGAACCCTCTCATACACGAACATGAACTTGTGTAAAAATAGTTTTCTTGTAAAATGGAGTTTTAAACTAGTAGATCTAAAGGTCTACAAGTGGTATTTTCGAAGAACCAAGTGTAAGATGCAAATCATGTTTAAAAGCCGGATCTTCTTGAAACAAAAACATTTTTGTGAACAAACAAGTGTGTAGGCACTTGTGTAACAAAAGGTTTTAACAAAGAAATATTCTCGTAATTTTTGACTAGGAAGTTGTAAAGTTACATCTTCTTTAAAGATAAGATTTCCAAGAAACCGATTTTATTTTTGGAAATAGAAAGATCTACTAAAAGTGTTGGAAGATTACTACGTATTTTCACATAACTTACAAGTTCATGTGTTTGCGATTTATACTTGTTTTGACTAGTTCAATGTTTGAATATTGTTTGTTGATGATGGAAAATTGATTGGTTGAATTTTTAAAAGAAAATGATACGCTAGTAAGTGTGGCCACCTCCAGTTACAGAGGAAACTCTAGCGAAATTTTTCCAGAAAATAACACTTAGAATATTTTTGGTGACAAGTGTTATGAATATATTTTTGACTTGTTTTCCAAACAAACTTCGCCATGATTTTTGTTATAAAATAACCAAGTATTCGGAGGTGGATTTTCGTAAATGAAACTTGTTAAATATATATTTAGAATATATATTTCATAGTAAAACACTTGTTTGAATTTATGATTATTTTGTGAACTATATATTATTTTTAGGGTAAAAATAATATAACTGGAATACATTGTGAAAGCACGACTCCAAAATAATACAACGCTATCACAAATAAATATTTAAGTTACACCGGTATTAGTATTATTACCACACGAACTGTAAAACGTAACTTACGAATATTTTTTTTCGGAAAAATACTCTTGAATGTGTATTTTGACAAATATTATTTTGGGAATCGTATGGAATAAAATATAATATTTTTGGAAAAAATATGTATATTTTGGAGTTAGAATATTTTAGACAAATATATTTTAAGTGAGACTTAATAATGTATTTTGGATTTACAAAACGCACATGTATTAAAACCCCCATCCTTGGGAAGGAATATAACTATAGATAATTACGAAGTGTAAATACGAAATAGTTGCCTAACTATTTCCCAAAAACGTTAAACCTTAAGCCAAGGCACGGCCGTCCGTCTAATAGAAGTTAGTACGTGTAGGTCGTCAAGCAGCAGGTTATTTTGGGATTACTATTTCGAGACACACTTCTTTGAGTTCATGTCCCCCTTTTCTCTTAACTGTTTTCAGTTTTTATACTGTGGGGGTGAAATACATGTTACGATTATTACGAACTTTAACTTACATGGTATGGTTAGCGTAAGGAGGGTTACTACTTAGATCATGTGAGTGGGTAGGCGGGAACTGGAGGCCATTAATCCTCATGGTAGGACCGAGGGTCTTTAGCGGTAGATCTATCTGGGTGTAGCGAGCCCAGCCCCAGGCCCAACAGTACGGACCTCGGGGTGACTTGGTACCCGACGCAAAAATCTGCTAGGTTTGAGTCTTCCTACTGCACTTCACACATATCAATGGCCTTGCAAACCATTGGTGATCTCTTTATTTCCTTATTTGCTACATACCAGGAATTTTATACTTACAAAGGTTTTACATACTCACTTTCACATGAACTCGCTCAACTTTATGTTGTATTTCAGGGAATTAGGATCTGGCGAAGTATGCTACGTTTTCACGCTGCGTAAGAGTTATGAGGTCATCCACGTTTAGGGATTGTGACTTTTACCTGGACGAGTCGCAAGTCTTAAACCGTGTCTATTTTATGTTTATGGTTATGTCGTATGAACAATGTTTTTATGGGTTGTAACTCGTTGCATGTGTCAACTTTAAACAATGATGTCGTATTTTACTTTTAAAACTTAAATCAACGGATGATCTTCATGGTTTTATTTTCATATAGCTTTGTTGTGGTTAAGCTATGGTATTAAGAAGTCACACCAAATAAACCCACGCTTCCACAAAGCCAGGGTGTGACAGCTTGGTATCAGAGCTTTGATCATAGCAAACTAGGATTCCTTCTCGAGTCTAGACTATGATCACTAGGGCTCTCACGAAAACATTTTTACATTGCATACACTACGTCCAGATCCTGGTCACAAAACATTTCCCCAAACAAAAGAGTGAGCACATTTTATTTGTTAGTTATAGCTCAGTCTGAGAGGCTGAGGGAGTAGTCTAGTGGGACTAGGAGGCTCAGTCTGAGAGGCTGAGGGAGTAGTCTAGTGGGACTAGGAGGCTCAGTCTGAGAGGCTGAGGGAGTAAGTCTAGTGGGACTAGGAGGATCAGTCTGAGAGACTGAGGGAGTAGACTAGTGGGACTAGGAAGTTCAATCTGAGAGGCTGGGAAGGTAGTCTGAGAGACTAGGAGATTCAGTCTGAGAGGCTGGGGGGTTAGACTAGTGGGACTAGGAGAATTACTTGATTGCTTATTGGTGACTAACATGCTTATTTGATTATATGATTGATTATTTGTGCATGTGTGTGTTTGTGTTACAGACATCATGCCTTCATCAGATACTGGAGAGTCGGACACTACAGATCCCATGGCCATAGTATCAGACGACATAGTTTAATCAGAGCATGAGGTGTATACTTCCGATACGACCAGCACGGATGATGACGACTTTCAGCCCTTTGCGCTGCCAGATGTCATAGCAGAGCCTGCTGATGGCCATCTTGTTGGGGATTTGCCACTCGTGGAGATCCCTGCTCCCATACCCCTTGCCGCTTATCCCGTTGTTGATATGCCCCTCGACGTTGTCTCTGACGATGATGTCGACTTGTTTGAGGAGGACCCACTTGAGGGCGAGGCCCATATTGCTGCCGGTGATATCCCACTTCTTGCTGATGCTCCTGCGAAGGAGGCTCCCGTTCATTCACCTGCTCCAGACTCCTTTGAGTCTGTGGCATCCGTACCTTCGCACACACAGGGAGTGCAGCACCACTCACACGATGCCGACCCGGACATGGCGTCATCCCCTGCACCTGCTCCTGCGCACAGTTTTGACTCCGATCATGATGTTGATGATGATTCAGATCCTATTTTTCCACCTGGCTTTGATCCAGACTAGGACATTGAGTTCGTACACTTAGACCAGCATTTGGAGGATCCTGTAGCCCCTGTCGACCCTATGTTTGCTGATCCAGCTGATTTTGAGATGGAGTTTGTTGATCCGGAGCTGGTCGTGGCCCCTGAGCCAGGCGTTGTTCCTGACCCCGCATTGGAGCATGACCATGTTCATGCCGATGCACCTGCTGTTGCTCCTTTGGTTGATGACATACCTGTTGATGATCATCCTGTTGTTGTTCCACAGTTGGGGGATGATCATGTTGCTGACGCTCCTGTTGATGCTCCACTTCTGTTAGAGGATCCTGTTGTCACACCATTTCCTGACCCTATGCCGGTGATGTTCGACCGCGCACCTTTTGCGACCCACATTGATCCACGATACGCTCACACCCACAATGGGTGGATAGATGATGACGATGATTACCCACCTTTCGTGATACCAGTTACACCACCAGTAGCCCCCGTTACAGCCCCTGTTTCAGTTCCTATTGATGTTCCTTTGATTCCCACACATACTACCGGTGTTCACCGCACCGACTTACCTATCATGTTTCGTCAGGACATACCTCCCCCACGTCCTGGGGAGGGTTCCTCTCGTCAGCCGTTTGGTCATTCACCTTTCATGACAGGAGGAGGTCAGTTTGTACCTCAGGTTTCTTACCCCACTGTTGTTCCCACTGTTGCACCATTTACTGTGCCATCCTTTGCTCCGTCGAGGGAGCCATTTCTCTGGACCACGCCCCCCATTATGCCACCGACTGATCCATATCACCCATATCATGTCGGGTCTTCTACCGAGGATGTCCTTGTTTCTTTCATGATACAGCAGGAGGCGCTGACCCGTCGCGTACAGGAGCTAGAGAGAGCTCAGCGACTCCCGTGCCAGTGCCAGACTCCACCTGCGGTATCACACCCTCCTCGACCACTTTCACCTGATTCTGCTGCTCGTTTTTGGACTCCAGAGCAGCAGATAGCTTACTTACTGCGCGCTCATCGAGCTATGGAGGAGGACTGGCTTCATATGCGACGTTTGCTCTTTTCTCGTTTTCCCCCTCCTCCACCGCCATCAGCTTAGGGCCATTTTGTATGACTCGGGTGGACTTTTGATGAGAGGAACGCGATTGTGCAGACTACACAGCTTTTGAAGACCGCATTTTTGATGATTTGTATATTTGATGTTGTTGTCACTGACTAGATATTTTGGACTAGGGCGATGTGGCCCTTAGTCACTGATGATGTACGATACAGTTATGTACTTGTAAACTTTACATTGTGGTCTTGATTTATGACAGCGCAATCGCAGTATTCTCATCATTTGTGATGTTTGATTGATTGTTTATGTTCTATAACATGAGATGTTATGTGGTTGATTTATTTATAACATGAGATGTTATGTGTGGTTGAATTATTTATAACATGAGATGTTATGTGTTGATATTGTTGAATACATACGTACACTTTACTTACTATGACCTAACCAACACGATCATCTTTTAGAAGATGCCACCGAAACGCGATCCGCGCATTCCTGCTAACGAGGCAGAACTTCAAGGAATCATTGCTGCCGCCATAGCGCAGTATGCAGCCTCAAACGGAGGAACCAGCGGAAGCAGTTCATAGAACAACGGCAATAACAATCCATCACATGGTAATGTTAATTCATTGAGACAAACTACGATACAATTGTATATTTTTAGCACATTCGCTAATGCCATTTGTATATTCTAACGTATGTGCAGGGTGCACTTACAAGCAGTTCTTAGACTGCAAGCCCGTAAACTTTGACGGCACCAGAGGTGCTGTTGCTTTTGTAAGATGGGCCGAAAAGACAGACTCTGTTCTTCGAATGAGCAAGTGCGCTCCAGACCAACAAGTGACTTACATTTCTGGGCTATTTTTGGACGGAGCCCTATCCTGGTGGAACTTACAAGTGCAAACTCTTGGTGAAGCCGCTGCTTACGCGTTGACCTGGGTTGAGTTAAAAGAGTTGATGCGAAGAAAGTATTGTTCTCGTGCTGAGATACAAAGGTTGGAGACTGAGTTCTGGCATTTGAGGATGGATGGTCCCAAGATTGCTGAGTACGTTCAAAGATTCCACGACCTGTCGCATGTGGTACCTTATATGGTTACACCGGAATTCAAGCGAATCGAGCGCTTTATCTGGGGTATAGCTCCACAGATCATGAGTATGGTCACTACTTCCAAGCCTGCAACAATCACAGAGGCCATCGATCTGAGCATAGCTCTTACTGAGGAAGCCATCCACCTGAACAAGTTTTCGAACGTTGAACCAAAGAAGAAAGAGACTAACGTAGAGTCGTCTGGTGAGAATAAGAGGAAATTCTCAAACTTCAAGCAGGGCACTAGCAATGTTGGTAATAAAGGAGAATCAAGCGCTCCGGTCCAAGCTGCAACCGGTACTGGGAAGAAAGGGAAAGGATATATGGGTACACATCCCAAGTGTAACACCTGCCAGCGTCATCATTCTGGCCGGTGTGGGCCAAAAGTATGTGAATCTTGTGGAAAAGTTGGCCACCTGAAGGATAACTGCTGGGCTAGTGCAGGCCGGGGAGGCCAAGGAGGTTTTGGTAATCGGAACAATAATCGTGGTGGTAATGGAAATCGTCCACGAGGGAATAATGCAAATCAAGCTGGGGACGCGAATCGAAATCAAAACAACACTCAAGCTGGGAACGGAGAAGGTAATGGTCAAAGATTGGGTTGTTTTAACTGCGGTGACATTGGGCATTTTAAGAGGAACTGCCCAGGATTGAATCATGCCCGCGGAAGAGTGTTTAACATTGAGGCGAGGGAAGCGCGCCAGGATCCCAACGTTGTTACCGGTACGTTCCCGATAAACCAACGTTTTGCATCCGTTTTGTTTGATACTGATGCCGATTATAGCTTCGTGTCATTAGAATTTAACAATATACTTGGGTTGACGCCTAGTAAGTTAGATGTTCCATACTCGATCGAATTAGCAAATGGGAAACTAGTTGAGACCAGTGAAGTTGTCCGAGGATGTGTGATTGAACTAGGAGGGCACGAGTTTACGCTAGATTTACTACCTGTCGAGTTGGGAAGCTTTGATGTGGTAGTGGGAATGGATTGGCTATCGAGTAACAAGGTGGAGATAGTTTGCCATGAGAAGACCATCCGCATCCCTCTGACGGATGAAGAAACGATCATAGTGCACGGAGAGAAGCATGATATGCCTATGAGAATTATTAGCTGCCTGAAAGCTAGAAAGTGCATGAAGAAAGGATGCGTTGCATTTTTGGCACACATCGTGGATAAGAAAGCTGCCGAACCAAAGATCGAAGACATTCCAGTCGTCAAGGAATATCCGAAAGTCTTTCCAGAAGACTTGCCAGGAATACCGCCTCAAAGGCAAGTTGAGTTCCACATTGATTTGGTTCCAGGTGCCGCACCTGTAGCCAAGGCACCCTATAGACTTGCGCCATCAGAGATGCAGGAGTTGTCGACACAACTCCAGGAGTTATCGACATAACTCCAGGAGTTATTGGACAAAGGATTCATCAGACCAAGCTTCTCACCTTGGGGAGCTCCGGTTCTGTTTATCAAAAAGAAGGATGGTAGTTTCCGTTTGTGTATAGACTACCGTGCACTTAATAAGTTGACCATCAAGAATAGATATCCTTTGCCAAGAATCGATGATCTATTTGACCAGTTGCAAGGCTCAAGCTTTTATTCGAAGATCGATGTCACACCCCGACCGCGTAAAACAACAAATCGCGGCGGAAACATCGGGGCGTGTTGCAACAGAATTAATGTTTCATAACCATGGATATCAAAAGTGTTTCGTTTTATTAAACATTGAGTAATTACATCGTCTGGAAATCTAATTACACTATTTAAACATAGTCTGTCATTGTTATTGAGTCACTAAGGCCTTGTCCAGTCCTATGTGAGTATGCATCTTATCAATCGATATCATCCAACATACCTGAAACATATGTGAAAACGAGGTCAGCAAAGAAATGCTGGCGAATACATAGGTTTTGTGAAAATAAGATTCATGACTTCAGTTTAAGAAAATGTTTAGTCATGAACCTTGTAATTTGCTTTGTCTTTGTAAATCATTTGAAAAATAATAACTTCGGATGATAAGTATAGATAAGAGAATAATGCATGATTAAATGAATAACCATGTAAATGAGTTTGTATAAGATATGTTGTTTGTAAATAAATGTCTTGTGAAAAGTATGTTACTTGTATAAAATGTTCTATGTCTCAAACTGAAATGATTCAAATAACGCTACAATATGTAATACCATACAAACACTTATATATAGGAAGTACCAGCGGCGTATCCACCATGTTTGTATCATATTACACACGCATCGTTATTTAATCACTTAACCAAACCAAACCAAACAATGTAAAATGTCTATGTTTAAATATCCATGTCAAATGTCTATGTCAAATATCCATGTATGGCAAGTGAAATGTCTCAACTAAACCATATGCACAAAAACAAAGTATTGAAGTAAAACTTGGTTTAAATCAAAGTTATGTTTTGTGGAAAATACATGATCAAATGTCAATCATGTACAAATGTTTACCCAATCGTTAAACCATCTTGTTTTAATCGTTCAGATCGTTCTTGTTTTAACAAACCCTTACCAAAGGGTAAGTTAATATTTTAATTGTGAAACTACTTTATGGTCGATTCTCTAATAACATTCAAACCTTCTTGACTCGTTCCTCGTTCCAACTCGCTCTCGCTCTCATTCTTAACAAACCCTTACCAAAGGATAAGTTAATAATTACAGATTCAGTCGCTACCCACAACCCCCACACATAACAATGGGTGCAGTAAATAACGGGATTTGTCAGATCCTATGGTACCATAACCTAATACTGGTCGGCTTGATCATAGCTAATGAATGTCATCGGTCATGTAAACTACAACCAACAAGTTTGTTCACTTTTTGAAATTGTTATTAGTTTTTGAAATCATTGTATTCGTTCTTGAAATCATTGTATTCGTTCTTGAAATCATTGTTAGCGTTCTTGAAATAATTGTTATTGTTCTTGAAACCACATTGTAATTGTTCTTGAAACCATTGATAAAACATTTAGCACATATGAGTCACCCCAAAACAGTTGAAAACAGTAAAAGAGGGGAATAATGTACTCGCCTGAGAGTGCTTAGGAGTCTTGAACAACTACCAAATAAGCTAGAGGAGTCCCGGAAATCAAACGGTACCTAATATAGGTAACTACATAAATAACCCGGACCTAAATCGGAAGACTGGGTAGCAGGAGGGTTTGTAAACCAAATGAGTGTAGGAACTCATATGATATGGTTTAACAAAGCCTACATACTAAATGAAACTTAACCTAAGTGCTTTCGACCCATCGCGACCCATTAAGGTAACTTATGCTACTTTAACGCGTCGTGCGCGTGAAACGCGTTCGGATCGCCTAACTAGTCCTATGACAAGTGTTATATGCCTAAACATGTTACATAATCAGTTATGTGACAAAAGTTTAGGTTACATATGCTTAATTACCAATTATACATGAAAAGGGTATTCTGGTAATTTACCTAAGGCATATAAACTACCTATCATACAACTACTTAAACGATGTGACCATAGGGTATAACCTCGGAAGGTTATTCCCTACCTACTATGGTCACCTAATGTATTTGGTCGGATCCTAATGATCGACCAAACTGGGTCGGGTTCGAAGGTATAGGCGATTTATTAGATCGCCTACCCTACGACCCTAGACAACGTGGTAATCAGTGGGCATAGTCCCAAGGGACTATGACCAACGTGATTACACTCACGTTGCGAAGTTCAAACGAACTTCGCATTGACCATTACTGGTCAACGCTGAAAGTCAAACTTTTGTTTGACTTTCTGACTCGAAAAGCAGTAAAATAAGGAAAAGAACGAAAGAATACTAACCCAGGGTCCCCGAATGCTAATCCCGATCTAAGAACTCAGGTATGAAACAATGGTTTCAACTTAGAGCTCTAAAATCAGAATTCTTGTGGGTTTTTAAGCCAAAGGGGGTGGGGTATTTATAGTATTCGGTCCACCGTTAGGATCGTTTCATGGAAAACGTGCCATGATCCAAGCCGTACATGTGTTGGAAACTTATGGTGCCTAAAATGTGATCCTTATCAGCTGACTAGACAATTGGAAACATGTGGTGGTGGATCAAACAGCTGCAACTTGCTGTTTAATACACTTAATCTGGTCAGAAGGAGCCAAGCGGCCCGCTTCAGGATGTGCTAAAACTCAGGCGGGCCGCCTGAGGGTCCTGATCAGACAACATGTTTCAGAAATGACAGTTTCAGTCCCTGCACGTGTTTAAGCCCATTTCCGGCACTTCTAAGGCTCGTAAAGCCAACTTTAAGGCCCTAAAATGATGCCTAAACATTGTGGACTTGAAACATGCTCAAAAATATGCCGGGTGATGGTTCGTTTGGTCGTACGAACGCGATGTTCGGTTAATTACGACGGAATGCGCACAAGCGCGAAAAACGATCCAAATGACGAAACGAATGGATTTTTCTTAAGGCGAACACTAAAATATAATATAGTCATGCTCACATAAATTTTTGGATGTCCGGATGTATTCAGAACGTAAGTTATGCGTAAAAATGCAAACTTGTGCACTTTTTGACACTTTTAGTCCCTGAATGACCCAAAAGTTTATTTTAGCACACTAAACCCCTCAAAGCCTATTTCTAAGCTATGTAAAGGATATTTATGGTATGTTTAACTTATGGTCATGTTCCGGAATGTCTGTTACAGTTCAAATTGGCATACTTTCGCAGTTTGTCAAGTTTAGTCCCTGTAAGCAATTTAGCTTGTTTTTGCCATACCAAAGCCTTCAAAACTTATTTCTAAGTTATGTAAAGGTTATTTAAGGTATGTTAAGCCTATGTCACTATTCCGGAGTGTTCGTTGCATTAAACTGGTTATATTTACGCATCAGTGCGCGTATAACCTTCCAGAAAGCGATTTAGAGTTTGAAATTGAACATAAATTGATATGTGCAAATGATACACATATTTTTACAAATCCCAAGTATGAAATACAATATTTCATTGGTTTGGTATTTGCTTGATGCCCGTGGAGGCACAGGTGTTACAATCGATTTGCGATCAGGATACCATCAACTTAGGATACAGGAGGAAAGTATCCCGAAGACCGCTTTCAGAACTCGCTACGGACACTACGAGTTCCTAGTTATGCCGTTTGGGTTGACAAACGCGCCTGCAGTTTTCATGGACCTAATGAACCGAGTCTGCAAGCCATATTTGGATAAGTTCGTGATTGTGTTCATAGACGATATCTTGATTTACTCAAAGACAAAGGACGAGCACGAACAGCACTTAAGAGCTATTCTAGAGCTACTTAAGAAGGAGAAATTATACGCCAAGTTCTCGAAGTGTGAGTTCTGGCTGCGTGAAGTCCAATTCCTTGGACATGTGGTAAATGGAAATGGAATCCATGTTGATCCCACAAAGATCGAGGCGATCAAGAGTTGGGAGACCCCAAAGACGTCAACCGAGATCCGACAGTTCTTGGGTTTGGCTGGTTATTATCGAAGGTTCATCGAGGATTTTTCTAAAATCGCTCAACCTCTGACCACACTCACACAGAAGGATAAGAAGTTTGATTGGGGAATCAAACAGGAAGAAGCATTCCAGTTACTGAAAGACAAGCTTTGCAATGCACCGATCTTAGCGCTACCAGAGGGAACTGATGATTTCATGGTCTACTGTGACGCCTCACGACAAGGTTTGGGTTGCGTGCTGATGCAACGCCAGAAGGTTATAGCTTACGCTTCACGCCAATTGAAAGTTCATGAAAAGAACTATACCATGCATGATTTGGAGCTAGGCGCAGTGGTATTTGCGCTTAAAATTTGGAGACATTATTTGTATGGTACGAGATGTACAATCTTTATGGATCATAAAAGTCTGCAGCACATATTCGACCAGAAAGAGCTGAATATGAGACAAAGACGTTGGGTCGAATTGTTGAACGACTACGACTGCGAGATCAAGTATCATCCAGGGAAGGCGAATGTGGTCGCCGACGCCCTAAGTCGAAAAGAAAGGATCAAGCCCATAAGGGTTAGGGCTTTGGAGATGATTGTCCAGACAGATCTCTCTCTACGCATTCATGCCGCGCAAAGAGAAGCTTTGAAAGAAAGAAATATTGAAAATGAGTATCTCCGTGGGATGGAGAAGCAGTTGGTGCCAAACGAGGAAGGAACTTTATGTTTCATGAAAAGGATTTGGGTTCCTCTGTTTGGCGGATTAAGGAAGGTTATTTTTGATGAAGCTCACAGATCACGGTACTCTATTCATCCCGGTGCGGATAAGATGTACCAAGATCTCAAGGATTATTATTGGTGGCCTAGGATGAAAGGCGATGTTGCTGTTTATGTTGGCAAGTGTCTAACGTGCGCTAAAGTGAAAGCTGAATACCAGAAGCCTTCAGGACCTCTGCAACAACCTGAGATTCCCAAGTGGAAATGGGAACAGATTTCAATGGATTTCGTTACGAAATTGCCAAAGACGCCCAGAGGCCATGATATGATTTGGGTAATAGTTGACCGTCTGACCAAGTTCGCATAATTCCTGCCAATCAAAGAGAAGGATAACACTAGTAAACTGGCGGAAATATACATGTGAGAGATTGTTGCACGTCATGGAGTGCCTCTCTCGATCATCTCTGATAGAGATGGACGTTTCATATCAAGGATTTGGCAATCCTTCCAAGAAGCTTTTGGCTCACAATTAAATCTGAGCACTGCGTTTCATCCGCAAACTGATGGCCAGAGTGAACGAACTATTCAGACATTGGAGGATATGCTGAGAGCATGTGTAATGGATTTGGGTGGTAGCTGGGATAATCATTTACCATTGGTCGAATTTTCGTACAACAACAGCTACCACACCAGCATTGGAGCTGCGCCATTTGAAGCTCTTTACGGACGCAAGTGTCGATCACCGCTATGCTGGGCTGATGCAGGTGATAGGCAGCTTGTTGGTCCCGAAATAGTCCAAGAGACGACAGACAAGATTGCGCAGATTCGAAAGCGCATCGAGGCGGCTCGCGACAGGTAGAAATCCTATGCAGATCCAAAGAGGAAACCTTTGGAATTTCAAGTCGGGGATATGGTTTTATTGAAAGTTTCACCCTGGAAGGGTGTGGCACGCTTCGGAAAGCGTGGGAAGTTGAATCCGCGTTACATTGGCCCGTTCAAGATACTGCAAAGGATTGGGCTTGTAGCCTACAAGTTGGACCTACCTGCTGAACTCAATGCTGTTCACGATACATTCCATGTATCAAATTTGAGAAAGAGTCCAACACAAGAAACAGTGATCATTCCTGCTGACGAAGTTCATATCGACGACACGCTCCACTTCACTGAAGAACCTGTTGAGGTCACGGATTGGAAAGTTAACAAAACTCGCAGGAGCAGTGTCAAACTCGTCAAAGTTCGTTGGAATGCAAGGCATGGACCTGAATTCACGTGGGAACGTGAGGATCGTATGAAAGAGAAGTACCCCCATTTATTTCCTAAGACCCCTGCATCTAGAAGCAGAGCTTAAATTTCAAGACGAAATTTATTTAACGGGGGGAGAATGTGACAACCCCCACCAAACCAGGTATCCGTACGAATTAATTAATATTTAATTAATGCTTAATTACTGTGCTTACTTACTGTTGTGATTAAACTGCTACTTGAATTCTGATACATACTTATACATGCATCATACCTTGTTGCTGTCACTCCATTATTTACACAGAACTATAGTGACAAACTTGATGCACAAAAGCACAGTAGCACAATGAACGGATAACCCAGTAAATATGCTGATATAGCCAGCATCAGACAGGCACTGTCTCTGAGGCCAGTATGAGCCGGGAATAGTTTACTACAATAGTAGGGAGTGTAGGGAGGTGAGGATTGTTGAACTGCGTCACTAGGTGATAGTTATAGTGACCGGATGTGCCTAAAACATGTTCTAACTACAAAATCCTGCACTTCACCCATTTTGATTATTTTATTCCAAGTTGTCTAGTATCAAGTTTGCATATTACTTGTTGGTTAATAACCTAACATGGTTTATAAATAAAACCATTAGACTCCTCACATTCATATAATCACCAACACAAAAATTTTGCATCTCTCTCTCCCTCCCTTGTTGAGTTCGGCCGTGAGCATCCACACTCCCATCATCACCTTCCAAATTCAATCTTGTTATTTTACATACACACAAAGGTGAAAGACTTCATACGAGGAGACCCGGTGCTTACGGAATCTCAAGGACCTCTCTACATCGCTATTAACCACCTAGTTTTCGCCTTGAATCTTCCCTAGCCTTGAGCTAGTAGTAAGTGATTCTAAGCACTCTCTTGAGCTTGTTTAAAGTGGTTAATAAGAAGTTTAACGGGTAAAAATCATGAACACTAAAGATCAAACCTAAAAGTCTTGCTAGAATGATAAACTTGGTGGTTAAAGAGTAAATAATGGTGTAAAACTTGTTAAACTTGTTTTGTTATGATTATTTTATGTTGTTGGTTGCTAGTAGTGGAACGGATCGTCATCTAACCACGCTAGATCATGTTCATGGAACAAGAACTAGCATTATGTTAAGTAGGAAAGTTACAAGATGACGAACCCTCTCATACATGAACATGAACTTGTGTAAAAATAGTTTTCTTGTAAAATGGAGTTTTAAACTAGTAGATCTAAAGGTCTACAAGTGGTATTTTCGAAGAACCAAGTGTCAGATGCAAATCATGTTTAAAAGCCGGATCTTCTTGAAACAAAAGCATTTTTGTGAACAAACAAGTGTGTAGGCACTTGTGTAACAAAAGGTTTTAACAAAGAAATATTCTCGTAATTTTTTACTAGGAAGTTGTAAAGTTACATCTTCTTTAAAGATAAGATTTACAAGAAACCGATTTTATTTTTGGAAATAGAAAGATCTACTAAAAGTGTTGGAAGATTACTACGTATTTTCACATAACTTACAAGTTCATGTGTTTGCGATTTATAGTTGTTTTGACTAGTTCAATGTTTGAATATTGTTTATTGATGATGGAAAATTGATTGGTTGAATTTTTAAAAGAAAATGATACGCTAGTAAGCGTGGCCACCTCCAGTTAAAGAGGAAACTCTGGCGAAATTTTTCCAGAAAATAACACTTAGAATATTTTTGGTGACAAGTGTTATGAATATATTTTTGACTTGTTTTCCAAACAAACTTCGCCATGATTTTTGTTAGAAAATAACCAAGTATTCGGAGGTGGATTTTCGTAAATGAAACTTGTTAAATATATATTTAGAATATATATTTCATAGTAAAACACTTGTGTGAATTTATGATTATTTTGTGAACTATATATTATTTTTAGGGTAAAAATAATATAACTGGAATACATTGTGAAAGCACGACTCCAAAATAATACCAACGCTATCACAAATAAATATTTAAGTTACACCGGTATTAGTATTATTACCACACGAACTGTAAAACGTAACTTACGAATTTTTTTTCGGAAAAATACTCTTGAATGTGTATTTTGACAAATATTATTTTGGGAATCGTATGGAATAAAATATAATATTTTTTGGGAAAAATATGTATATTTTGCAGTTAGAATATTTTAGACAAATATATTTTAAGTGAGACTTAATAATGTATTTTGGATTTACAAAACGCACATGTATTAAAACCCCCATCCTTGGGAAGGAATATAACTATAGATAATTACGAAGTGTAAATACGAAATAGTTGCCTAACTATTTCCCAAAAACGTTAAACCTTAAGCCAAGGCACGGCTGTCCGTCTAATAGAAGTTAGTACGTGTAGGTCGTCAAGCAGCAGGTTATTTTGGGATTACTATTTCGAGACGCACTTCTGTGAGTTCATGTCCCCCTTTTCTCTAAACTGTTTTCAGTTTTTATACTGCGGGGGTGAAATACATGTTACGATTATTACGAACTTTAACTTACATGGTATGGTTAGCGTAAGGAGGGTTACTACTTAGATCATGTGAGTGGGTAGGCGGGAACTGGAGGCCATTAATCCTCATGGTAGGACCGAGGGTCTTTAGCGGTAGATCTATCTGGGTGTAGCGAGCCCAGCCCCAGGCCCAACAGTACGGACCTCGGGGTGACTTGGTACCCGACGCAAAAATCTGCTAGGTTTGAGTCTTCCTACTTCACTTCACACATATCAATGGCCTTGCAAACCATTGGTGATCTCTTTATTTCCTTATTTGCTACATACCAGGAATTTTATACTTACAAAGGTTTTACATACTCACTTTCACATGAACTCGCTCAACTTTATGTTGACTTTTCAACTTACATGTATTTCAGGGAATTAGGATCTGGCGAAGTATGCTACGTTTTCACGCTGCGTAAGAGTTATGAGGTCATCCACGTTTAGGGATTGTGACTTTTACCTGGACGAGTCGCAAGTCTTAAACGGTGTCTATTTTATATTTATGGTTATGTCGTATGAACAATGTTTTTATGGGCTGTAACTCGTTGCATGTGTCAACTTTAAACAATGATGTCGTATTTTACTTTTAAAACTTAAATCAACGGATGATCTTCATGGTTTTATTTTCATATAGCTTTGTTGTGGTTAAGCTATGGTATTAAGAAGTCACACCAAATAAACCCACGCTTCCGCAAAGCCAGGGTGTGACACTAAAGGGGTTTCCAAGGTGCATTCAAGTAATTCCAAGCTTCCTATCATCAAAATATCATCCCACAACCCACTTGAATCTTGAAGGTATAACACTTATGTTTAAATCATACTTTGATTCTTGGTTGTTCTTGATGATTTGAAGTTTCTCTTGAATATTGGGATTTTCACTAAACTTGAAATCTAAAATGAAATGGGTCATGATACAAATAAAAAAAATGGTGATGTATATGTATATGTATAACCGTATACACATATATATATGTGTGTTTGAGTTTTGAGCTTTATTTTGAAGAAAGTACTTGTTTAAGTGTTACATGTTCTTGAATGATGGTAAAAATGCAAGTATTTGGTGATTTAGGTATGATATGTTAAATGTAAATTACATCAGCAAATAAACCTGAATATATCACATATTTGATGCATTTAAACTCATATGAAAAGTTGAGGTTATGATAGTATGCTTTAGGCACTTGTACATGAAGATACATGTTGATGTAAAGCTCAAGAAATGGTAAAAAAGGGTTGTATTACAAAAATGTTTTAGATCAGGTTATAAACACTAAAAATAACATTATTTGGTATATTATAATGGCATGAAACTTTAACATAGGTTTGATAGCTTTGCATGTTGTACATATAGCTTAAAAAAGTGGTAAATTATGTGAAATTTGCATGATTTATGTGCTTTATTTAAGACCTGCACTATCATGAGTATAACCATTATTTTATTCAGTAAATAACATGGGTTATGTTAAAATTTCAAGTCGTTTCGATTTGGGATGGTTCGGGTAACGTTTGATGCAAAACTATGCGGTAAAACGGTCAAAAATCGCCTTTTCGGAGGATTTTTATTAAACTGTTTTAGATCAGTAAGTAAACTGATATTTTTGATATAAAAATAAGTATTTTAACTTATATTAAGATTACTTGGTGTTTGGTTAGTCATACGGGACTTCCGACGCCCAAAAATGTCACCGAATCGCTAAAATAAGTGTTTTTCAACATACACTAGAATGGGTTGTTCATGGGTTATTTTATGTGTTACAATGTGCTATGTGTTTTACAATATGTGTATGATCATGTGTTAGTGTTGAAAAGATTATGTGTGTTACGCTTGAGTACATATATACAAATACACCAAGATAATCAAAAATAATAACTTTTCGAGAAATCTCAAAGTTATGTGAAAATTCTAAGTATCGGAAAAACTTAGGTATTTTGTGAGTTTTTGATTATTAAATCATTATTATTTAATTTAGGACAAATAAACAATTGAGGGATAGTGTTAACATACAAAAACGCACCCAAAGGTGAGTACATAGATCCCCTCTTTTTACTGTTTTCGATTGTTTTGGGGTGATTCATATGTATCAAAACGATTTCAAATATTCTAACGATGGTTTCAAAACGATTGAGATGGTTTATACAAAACTAATAACGATTTCGATAATGTGAACGAACTTGTTGGTGGTAGTTACATAACGAATGACATTCATTAGCATTGATCAAGCCGACCAGTATTAGGTTATGGTACCATAGGATCCGATAAATCCCGTTATCAGACCGGACCCATGGTTATGTGTGGGTTAGGTGGGTAACGACTGAATCTGATGATTGTTAACTTACCGTTTGGAGGTTTGTTAATGCAAGAACGAGTTGAACAATGGACGAGTCACAAAGGTTTGAATGTTATTAGCAAGACGACCAAAAAGTAGTTTTCACAATTAAAACGAGAACAATTTGTACGAGAATGATTTTGAATGATTGAACAATTATGAACGATTTAAACAAGTGAACGATGATCTATAACAAGAATGAGTTAAACGATGTTACACAACGAGGTTTACTAAACGATATAAACCATACGAGTTTTATTACGAGGACGATTTACAATTTGGTTTACGAAAACAAATGTTTTGGGTCAAGATTCATGGCATCAAGTTTTATAAATTATAACCAATCTATTTTGACTTGGTTATTCATTTTACAATACAAACATTTTACAAAACAAGGTTTTCTACTATCGAACAACGAAGTTGGACTAGTTATTTCAACATGTAAACGAGCCATGAATATGACACTCACACAAAAACTATGTGCTCGCCAGCATTTCTTTGCTAACTTTGTTTTTACATATGTTTCAGGTGATGTTGCCTAATGTTGATTGCGAATAGGATGCATGCTCACTTAGGACTGGACGAGGCCTTAGTGATTTAATAACGATGATAGACCATGTTTGACTTGCTTGTTTAACTTTAAGACAATGTTTAATATTCAATAAAATGAAACTCTTTGTATCCATGGTTTGAAACAATACTTCTGTTACAACACTCCCCGACGTTTCCGCCACGATTTGTTGTTTTACGTGGTCGGGGTGTGACAATTTTCAACCGTAGAGAGCTTCGAATGGTGCCATATTAATACTAGCATGATAACTGTTCTTGTAAGAGAACTCGATCAGGGGAAGATGAGAATCTCAATTACCACCAAAGTCTATCACGCATGCTCTAAGCATATCCTCCAAAGTTTGAATTGTTCTCTAAGATTGTCCATCTGTTTGGGGATGATAAGCAGTGCTTAGATTTAGTTGGGTTCCCAAAGCAGATTGCATGGTCTTCAAAAAATGAGATGAAAACCGAGCATCACGATCGGAAATGATATCCAAAGGAACACCATGTTGTGATACAATCTCATCAACATAAATCTTTGCAAGTTTATCAGCAGATAGATCCTCGCGAATTGGTATAAAATGAGCTGATTTCGTTAATCGATCGATAACAACCCAAATAGCATCGTGACCTTTAGACGTGCGCGGTAACTTAGTGATGAGATCCATTGCAATGTTCTCCCACTTCCAAACCGGTATCTTTGGTTGTACAAGCAAACCAGAAGGTCGTTGATGTTCAGCCTTGACTTTGAGAGAAGTTAAGCATTTCGATACATACAACGCAACATCCTTCTTCATACCAGGCCACCAGAACTGAGTATGAAGATCCTTGTACATTTTATCAGCACCAGGATGGATAGAATATCGAGACTTGTGAGATTCGTCCATTACCAAGGTGCAAAGATCGTCTTGTTTCAGAATCCACAAACGATCCTTGAAATATAGCAACCCATCGTCCTTCGTTTCGAGTTTAAGTTCGAGTTGAAGCGGTAGTTCATATTTCAATAAGTCCTTGATCACACAAGATCGTTGAGCTTGAAGGACACGAGATTGAATATTAGATAGAGTTCGAACAGAATGAAGCTTGACTCGCTCCTTTCAACTAAGCGCATCGGCTACGACATTCGCCTTACCAGGATGGTAGCGGATCTCGCAATCATAATCGTTTAAGAGTTCAACCCAACGTCGTTGCCTCATGTTCAGCTCCTTTTGATTGAGAATATGCTGGAGAATTTTGTGGTCTGTGAAAACCACACACTTCGTTCCATTGAGGTAGTGTCTCCGGATTTTAAGTGCGAAAACCACAGCTCCTAATTCAAGATCATGAGTCGTATAGTTCTTCTCGCGAATCTTCAGCTGTCTAGATGCATAAGCTATGACTTTACCTCGTTGCATAAGAACGCAACCAAGTCCTAGATTTGACGCGTCACAATAGATAACAAAATCATCGTTTCCCTCAGGTAGAGATAAAACAGGAGCATCACAAAGCTTCCGTTTCAGTGTTTGGAACGCTTCTTCTTGCTTAGGTCCCCACTCAAAAGGCTTATTTTTCTGAGTCAAAGCAGTGAGTGGAACCGCGATCTTTGAGAAATTAGAAATGAATCGATGATAATAACCAGCAAGTCCAAGAAATGATCGAATCTCTGTAGGTGTCGTCGGTGTATTCCAATCCTTAATAGCTGCTATTTTGCAAGGATCCACATAGATACCCTACTCGTTGACTATATGTCCCAAAAATTGAACTTCTTTAAGCCAGAATTCACACTTGGAGAATTTAGCAAAAAGTTGTTCCTTCTTTAGGAGTTCCAATGTCAAACGAAGATGTTGTTCGCGATCGGCTCGAGACTTTGAATTAATGAGAATATCGTCGATGAACACAATGATGAACTTGTCTAAATAAGGTTTACAGACCCTATTCATTAAGTCCATGAAGATAGCTGGGGCATTCGTCAAACCAAAAGGCATGACAGTGAACTCGTAATGCCCATATCTTGTACGGAAAGCAGTTTTGGGAATATCTTCTTCGAGTACACGAAGTTGATGATACCCAGAACGCAGATCGATCTTGGAAAAGCATGAAGCACCTTGCAGCTGGTCGAAGAGATCATCAATTCGAGGTAGGGGATATCGATTCTTGATGGTAAGCTTATTAAGCTCACAATAATCGATACACATTCGAAAAGATCCATCTTTCTTTTTCACAAAGAGGACAGGAGCTCCCCAAGGCGAAAAGCTCGGACGTATGAATCCTTTATCAGACAACTCTTGAAGCTGTTTCGATAACTCTTGCATCTCCGACGGTGCATGATGATAAGGTGCTTTCGCGATCGGGTTGGCATGGGTACAAGGTCAATATGAAACTCGACTTGACGAACTGGAGGAAAACCAGGCAGTTCATCGGGAAACACCTCTGGATAATCCCGAACAATCGGAATATCATGAATACTCTTGCTCTTGCCTTTCTCCTCGGTGACATGTGCCAGGAAAGCAACATATCCTTTTCGCAAATAACTTTGGGCTTTCGTACACGACATAAGCTTCAATCCACCAGATGGTTTCTCGCCACGAACTTCCATAACATCACCAGACGGAAGAGGAATACGAACAATCTTATCGAAACAAACCACCTCAGCATGATGTTTGGTTAACCAATCCATCCCCACGATAATATCGAAACTCCCAAGTTGCATCGGCGTGAGGTCAATGGGAAAAAGATGGTTATCAAGGTTTAACTGACAATCACGAATAACAGAATCGAGAACAAGAGGTTTACCAGTAGCAACTTCGACAGATAAGGGTTTTCTCAGTTTAGTTCTAGGTATCGCAAGCAAAGGTTCAAAAGATAATGAAACAAAACTTCTATCGGCACCGGAATCAAAAAGAATAGATGCAGGTCGATTGTTAACAAGAAACATACCATTAACCACCTCGTTGTCAGCCCTCGCTTCTTTAGCATTCAGATTGTACGCTCGCCTACGAGCGGGGTTCACATTAGCGTTGACATTAGCATTCGGGTTCGCATTAGCATTCGCGTTTGCATTCACCAGCCTCGGACAGTTGTTGCGGAAGTGACCAAACTCTCCACAGTTGAAACATGAACCCGGTGGGAATCTAGCAGCATTCCCCTGAACTGGAGCTTGATTATGAACAATCTGATTCTGACCCGAACGACAGATGTTGGCCAGATGCCCAAGCTTACCACACGTTGTGCATTGCCTACAAGCTTGTTGTGCAACGTGATGACCGTTGCGGCGAGCACAATGAGGTGCGGTACCAGCATACGCTTTCTTCGCAGTCGGTTGAGCTGGCGGGTTCTGAGGGTTCTGAGCAGTAACTGCAAAGTTCTGAGCACCCTTTCGCTTTCTCAATTTCTTCGATGACTCACCTTTTATACCCTTACCCTTTTCCTTGACTGATTCGGTCAACTTCTTCTTATCACCCTTGCAGGTAAGTTTACCCTTCCTGACTTGCAACTCAGTCAGGGTAGCAGATAACTCGACCGCGTGACGAACAGTAGTAGGATTAACGCCAGTCACAATATCCTGTATGGAATCGGGTAAAAAATCGATATACCTCTCTATCGCTTTCTGAAACGGGGTAACCATAGTAGGACACAAAAGACCGAGTTCCTCAAATCGATCCGTATACGCACAGTGTTCTCCCCCATCTTGTTTTAGATCATCAAACTCTCGTTCCAAAGCTCGAATTTCATGACGGGGATAAAACTCTTTCATCATGAGATCTCGAAGCTCTTCCCATGTTTGTGCCAATGCCACTTCGGCACCCCTATCGCGCATCACTCTGTTCCACCATGTAAGAGCACGCTTCTCAAGCACACTTGATGCAAATTCAACCTTACGCCCATCCGGACATTGCACATGTCTGAATGTGCTCTCGATACTTTCGAACCATTGAAGGAGAGCAGTTGCTCCTTATGACCCAGAGAACTTCAACGGCTTAGCAGAATTGAAATTCTTGAAATTACATTGTGCATTGTTATTATTATTGTTGTTGTACAGCTCGTGGATTTGGGTCACAACGCCTGGAAGCACAGCAACCATTTGCTGAGAGACAAGGGCTGCGACTTCTTCAGCAGTAAAAGATTGTGCATCACGTCGAGGAGGCATTGTCTAACAGGGAAATATGATAAACGAGTGAGGTCGACAATTAGGAAAAACAAAAGAGGTACTGAAAATATCGACGAAACATAAGGAAGGCAGTCATTTGTTTGTTACCTCGAACAAACAAACGACACACAGTGACTAATCAAAGTAATGAATCAAAATAATGTATCGCGAAGACATGCTCGCCTATAAGTGAACACTCACCCCAAGAGTTCCCATGTAAGAGTGACTGGTCCGATTATGTGGATTTGTACGAACACTATAGCCTTAGACAGAAAACTCAGGGTACAGGCATTCCGTGTTCACATTATTTAGACCCAAACTTTGACGAGATTTTGAAAACTCAGAAGGCACAAAGCAAACAAATGAGTCAAACTGGAAGGGTTCAAAACCTTACAACAAAGGGTTCAAAACCTAGTAATCAATCATCCTAGAACGGATGATTAATTTTCGAAGCAGATTCGGATTTTGTGTCCTCGTTGTGGTTATCACCTAAGGGTAGGTGATGGTTTTGTCTTTAAAAATCTAAACGCAAATCAACTTGCGTTGGGGTCCTAGAAAGTTATAGTCTAGGTCAAAACATTACTAATAACCTAATTCCCTATAACCATTGGCTCTGATACCAACTCTTCTGTCACACCCCGACCACGTAAAACAACAAATCGTGGCGGAAACGTCGGGGAGTGTTGTAACAGAATTATCGTTTCACAACCATGGATACAAAAGAGTTTCGTTTTATTTATTCATTAAGTAAATTACATTGTTTTAGCATGAAACAAACAAGTTATTATATCGACTATCATCGTTATTATGTCACTTAAGGCCTCGTCCAGATCCTATGTGACTTATGCATCCTAGCTGTCACACCCTGGCTTTGCGGAAGCGTGGGTTAATTTGGTGTGACTTCTTAATACCATAGCTTAATCACAACAAAGCTATATGAAAATAAAACCATGCAGATCATCCATTGATTTAAGTTTGAAAAGTAAAATACCACAACATTGTCTTAATGCGTTGACACATGCAACGGAAATTATAACCTAATAACATAAAAACATTGTTTGAAAGACACAACCACAAACTTAAGATAAACGCCGTTTAAGACTTGCGACTCGTCCAGGTAAAAGTCGCAATCCTTAAACATGGATGATACCATATTCTAACGCAGCGCGAAAACGTAGCATACCGTGCCAGATCCTTAGTTCCCTGAAATACATGTAAGTTGGAAAAATCAACAAAATTTGTTGAGCGAGTTCATGTGTAAGTGAGTATGTAAAACCTTTGTAAGTATAAAAATCCCTGGTATGTAGCAAATAAGGAAAAAGAGATCACCAATGGTTTGCAAGGCCATTGATATGTGTGAAGTGCAAGTAGGAAGACTCAAACCTAGCGGATTTGTGCGTCGGGTACATAGTCACTCCAAGGTCCGTACCGTGGGCCTGGAGCTGGGCTCGCTACACCCAAATAGATCTACCGCATTGTGCCCCTCGGTCCTACAATGAGGATTAATGGCCTCCAGTTCCCGCCTACCCACTCACATGATCTAAGTAGTAACCCTGCTTACGCTAACCATACCATGTAAAAAGTATTCGTAATCATAGTAACATGTATTTCACCCCCGCAGTTAAAAACTGAAAACAGTTAAGAGAAAAGGGGGACATGAACTCACCGAAGTGCGTCTCTAAAAAGTATCTCCCAGAAAATCTGCTGTGCGACGACCTACACGTACTAACTTCTATTAGACGGACGGCCGTGCCTTAGCTTAAGATTTAAAGTCTTTGGGAAATAGTTAGGCAACTATTTCGTGTTTACACTTCGTAATTATTTGATAAATATATTCCTTCCCAAGGATGGGGGTTTTGATACATGTGTGTTTTCTTGTAAAACCAAAATATGTATTATTAAGTCTCACTTAAAATATATTTAAATTCTATCTCCAAAATATAAATATTTTTCCCAAAAATATTATATTTTATTCCATATAATTTTACCCAAAATAATACTTCTAACGAAATACACACTTATGAGTATTTTCTGAAAATACGTAAGTTACGTTGTAAGGTTCGGGTGGTATAAATAATACCGGTGTAACTTAAATATTTATTGTGAAGGCGTTCATATTATTTTGGAGTCGTTAATATTTGGTAATATTATTTTTACCCTAAAAATAATATTTACGTAGTTCACAAAATAATCAAAAAAAAAAAAAATTTACACAGGTGTTGTGTATGAAAAATATATACAAAATATATATTTTAGCAAGTTTTATTTTGTGAAAATCCCACCTCCGACACTTGGAAGTTTCGTAATAAAAATCGTGGCGAAAGTTATTTGGGAAAACAGTTAAAAATATATCCATAACACTTGTGATAAAAATATTTACAAGTGTTAGATTTTTGGAAAAATTTCGCCAGAGTTTCCTCTGTAACTGGAGGTGGCCACGCTTACAAGCGTATAATTTTCTTTTAAAATTTCAAATCAACAATGTTCCCAACATCAAAATAACAATATTCCAACATCATACTAGTTCAAAAATATCACAAACGCATGAACTTGTGGGTTGTGTAAAAGTGTGTAGTAACTTCCCATTATTTTTAATAGATCTTTCTATTTTTATAAATGAAATCGGTTTCTCGAAATTCTTATTTTTACAGGAAATGCATTTGTACATCTTCTAGTCAAAATTTCAAGAATAATTCTTTTGTTAAAACTTTTTGTCACACAAGTGTCTACACACTTGTGTGTGTACAAAAATCACCTTTGTTTAGGAAAGATCCAGCTTTAAAAATATGATTTCTTTTGACACTTGGTCCTTTGAAAATACCCCTTGTAGATCCGTAGATCTACTAGTTTAGAACTCCATTTTGTAAGAAAAATTGTTTTTACACAAGTTCATGGTTATAAGTAGTAGTGTTCTTCATCTAACCACCTTTCACACTATAACATACACTAGGTCATGTTCCATGAACATGACTTAGTCGGGTTAGATGACGATCCGAACTAACACTAGCATAAAACAACACTAAATAATCATAACAAAACAAGTCTTATATGTTTTACACCAATATTCATCTATTAACCACTTTGTTTATATTTTTTTAGTAGACTTTAAATTTTGTTCTTACATGTTCATAAATTTCAACCGTCAAAATTCTTATTAACCACTTTAGAATAGATCAAGAAGGCGTTTAGAGTCACTTACTACTAGCTCGAGGCTAGGGAAGAAACTAGACGAAAAACGGGTGGTTAATAGTGTTGTAGGGAGGTCCTTTGCAATCCGCAAGCACCGGGCTTCCTTGTGTGAGATCCTTCACACTAGTATGTGTGTAGAATTGCAAGATAAAAATTGAATGGTGGGTGGATGTGAGTGTTGGGTTTCGGCCGTAAGTAAGCAAAGAGGAAAGAAAGAGTTGTGAAATTTTGTTGGTGCTTGTGAAATGAATTGTCAATCTCTTAGGTAATTATAAAGTCCAATTGGTGGTTTTTATCCAACAAATAATATGCTAGCATGATATGAGACAATTGGATAAAAAAAAATCAAAAGAATAAGGTGTGTTCCCTACATGGGGAAACGAACGGATGGAGGGTTGGGCCATTTAGTTTATTTTGAACTAATTGGTTAGTGGTAGTATGTTAAGTTTAGGTGATTAATATTAATTATTAGTGTGTAATACTTTGTAACGGGTGTTAGGGTACTCAGGGAGCCTAACTGGCTCAGAAAAGGAAAAATAATGTCGTGCCAATATTTTTATGTTCCGGGTTAAGTCCGGTTGTTCGGTTGGATATTACTCCGTTAAAGCGCTAAATAAATACGTAAAGTGTCGTTAATATTTATTTTAGTGACACAATTTATTCCCGACACTTTGGAAAGTGTCTAGTAGTATTTTTCCAACTTTTTGCACTTTACTAGTTTTGGTAAATGCTGAATTTTTATTTAAAGTGCAGAATTTTGTACTCAAAGTACGTTTTAGGCACATCCGGTCACTATAATTATTACCTAGTGACGCAGTTCTACAATCCTCACCTCCCTACACTCCCTACTAGTGTAGTAAACTATTCCCGGCTCATACTGGCCTTAGAGACAGTGTCTGTCTGACGCTGGTTATGTCAGCATGTTTACTGGGTATCCCGTATAGTGTGCTCACTGTGCTTTTTGTGCATCAAGGTTGTCACTGATGTTTGTGTAAAAATAATAGAGTGACAGTATAAAATGTGATGCATGAGTATGTATGTATCAGAAATCAGTAAGCAGTTTAATCACAGTTGTAAGCAAGCACAGTAATTAAGCAGTAATTAAATATTAATTAATTCGTACGGATACCTGGTTTGGTGTGGGTTGTCACATTCTCCCCCCGTTAAATAAATTTCGTCCCGAAATTTAAGTTCTGCTTCTAGATGCAGGGTTCTTAGGAAATAAATGGGGGTATTTCTCCTTCATACGATCCTCACGTTCCCACGTGAATTCAGGTCCATGCCTAGCATTCCAACGAACTTTGACGAGTTTGACACTGCTCCTGCGCGTTTTATTAACTTTCCAATCCGTGACCTCAACAGGTTCTTCAGTGAAGTGGAGCGTGTCGTCGATATGAACTTCGTCAGCAGGAATGATCACTGTATCTTGTGTTGGACTCTTTATTAAATTTGATACATGGAATGTATCGTGAACACCATGGAGTTCAGCAGGTAGGTCCAACTTGTAGGCTACAAGCCCAATCCTTTGCAGGATTCTGAAAGGGCCAATGTAACGCGGATTCAACTTCCCACGCTTCCCGAAGCGTGCCACACCCCTTCCAGAGTGATACTTTCAATAAAACCATATCTCCAACTTGGAATTCCAAATGTTTCTGGTTTGGATCTACATAGGCTTTCTGTCTGTCACGAGCCGCTTCGATGGGTTTTTGAATCTGCGCAATCTTGTCTGTCGTCTCTTGGACGATTTCGGGACCAACAAGCTGCCTATCACCTGCGTCAGCCCAGCATAGGGGTGATCGACACTTGCGTCCGTAAAGAGCTTCAAATGGCGCGGCTCCAATACTGGTGTGGTAGCTGTTGTTGTATGAGAATTCGGCCAATGGTAAATGCTTATCCCAGCTACCACCAAGATCCATTACATATGCTCTCAGCATATCCTCCAATGTCTGAATAGTTATTTCTCTTTGGCCGTTAGTTTGCGGATGAAACGCAGTGCTCAAATTCAATTGTGAGCGAAAAGCTTCTTGGAAGGATTGCCCAATCCTTGATACAAATCTCCCATCTCTATCTGAGATAATCGAGAGAGGCACTCCATGACGTGCAACAATCTCTCGCATGTATATTTCCGCAAGTTTACTAGTGTTGTCCTTCTCTTTGATTGGCAAGAAGTGTGCGGACTTGGTCAGACGGTCAACTATTACCCAAATAGTGTCATGACCCCTGGGCGTCTTTGGCAACTTAGTTATGAAGTCCATTGAAATCTGTTCCCATTTCCACTTGGGAATCTCAGGTTCTTGCAGAAGTCCTGAAGGCTTCTGATATTCAGCTTTTACCTTGGCACACGTTAAACACTCGCTAACATAAACAGCAACGTCGCCTTTCATTCTAGGCCACCAATAGTAATCTTTAAGATCTTGGTACATCTTATCCGCTCCTGGATGGATAGAGTACCGTGATTTGTGTGCCTCATCAAAAATAACTTTTCTCAAACCACCAAACAGAGGAACCCAAATCCTTTTCATGAAACATAAAGTCATTTCCTCGTTTGGCACCAACTGCTTCTCCATCCCACGGAGATACTCATCTTCAAGGTTTCTTTCCTTAAGAGCTTCTTTCTGCGCGGCACGAATGCGCAGGGAAAGATCTGTTTGGATAATCATTTCTAAAGCCCTAACCCTTATGGGCTTGATCCTTTCTTTTCGACTTAGAGCATCGGCGACCACATTCGCCTTCCCTGGATGGTACTTTATCTCACAGTCGTAATCGTTCAAAAGCTCTACCCAGCGTCTTTGTCTCATATTCAGCTCTTTCTGGTTGAATATGTGCTGTAAACTCTTGTCGTCCGTGAAAATTGTACACTTTGTACCATACAAATAATGTCTCCAGATTTTCAACGCAAATACCACTGCGCCTAGTTCCAAATCATGCGTGGTATAATTCTTTTCATGAACTTTCAACTGACGTGACGCGTAAACTATAACTATCTGGCGTTGCATCAGCACGCAACCCAATCCTTGTCGTGAGGCATCACAGTATACCACGAAATCACCAATACCTTCCGGTAGTGCTAAGATTGGCGCATTGCAGAGCTTATCCTTTAACAATTGAAACGCTTCCTCCTGTTTGATTCCCCAATCAAACTTCCTATCTTTCTGCGTGAGGAGTGTCAGTGGTTGAGCGATTTTTTAAAAATCCTCAATGAACCTTCGATAATAGCCAGCCAAACCTAAGAACTGTCGAATCTCGGTTGGCGTCTTTGGAGTCTCCCAGCTCTTGATCGCCTCGATCTTTGTGGGATCAACATGGATTCCATTTCCCTTTACCACATGTCCAAGGAACTGGACTTCACGTAGCCAAAACTCGCACTTTGAGAATTTGGCATAGTTCCTTCTTCAGCAACTCCAAAATAGCCCTTAAATGTTGTTCGTGTTCATTCATCGTCTTCGAATAAATCAAAATGTCGTCTATGAACACAATCACAAACTTATCCAAGTATGGTTTGCAGAATCGGTTCATTAAGTCCATAAAAACAGCAGGCGCGTTTGTCCACCCAAACGGCATAACTAGGAACTCGTAGTGTCCATAACGAGTTCTGAAGGCTGTCTTCAGGATACTCTCCTCTTGTATCCTTAGCTGATGGTACCCAGATCGAAGATCGATCTTAGAGTAAAAGCTTGAACCTTGGAGCTGATCGAATAAGTCATCGATCCTTGGCAGGGGATACCTATTCTTGATAGTCATCTTGTTCAACTCCCGGTAGTCGATGCACATACGAAAACTACCGTCCTTCTTCTTGACAAACAGGACCGGAGCTCCCCAAGGTGAGTAGCTTGGTCTGATGAATCCTTTATCCAATAGCTCCTGGAGTTGTGTCGACAGCTCCTGCATCTCTGACGGTGCAAGTCTATAAGGTGCCCTAGCTACAGGCGCGGCGCCTGGAACTAAGTCTATACGGAACTCCACTTGCCTCTGGGGTGGCAATCCTTGCAAGTCCTCAGGGAAGACTTCAGGATACTCCCTTACGACAGGGATGTCTTCGATTTTTGGCTCAGCAGCTTTCTTATCCACGATGTGTGCCAGGAAGGTCGCACATCCCTTCTGTAGACTCTTTCGCGCTTTCAGGCAGCTGATGATTCTAAAAGGCGTATCACGCTTTTCACCATGAACCACAATCGTTTCACCATCTTCAGTTGGGATGCGAATGATCTTCTCGTGGCAGACAATTTCTGCCTTGTTACATGATAACCAATCCCTTGACTGGTAGTAGATCCAAAGCAAACTCACGCTCTCCCAATTCGATTACACAACCTCTGACCACTTCATTAGCTTCTACTAACTTCCCATTAGCCAGTTCAATTGAGTACGGGATATCTAGTTTACTAGCGGCTAAACTAAGCATATTCTTAAACTCTAACGATACAAAGCTATAATCGGCACCAGGATCAAATAAAACGGATGCAAAGCGTTGATTTATAGGGAACGTACCAGTAACAACATTGGGATCCGGGCGCGCTTCCCTCGCTTCGATATTGAAAATCCTTCCCCGTGCTTGGTTCAATTCTGGGCAGTTCCTCTTATAGTGCCCAATGTCACCACAGTTAAGACAACCCGGTCTCTGCCCGTTTCCACCTCCATTCCCAGCTTGATTGTTGTTTTGGTTACGATTCACTGCACCAGCTTGATTCGCGTTGTTGCCTCGATTCCCATTCCCTCCATTGTTCCCCTGTGGGCGATTCCCAATACCAACATGATTATTGTTTCTATTCCCAAATCCTCCTTGGCCTCCCCGGCCAGCACTAGCCCAGCAAGAATCCTTCAAGTAACCAAGTTTTCCACAAGCTTCACATACTTTTGGCCCACATCGGCCAGAATGATGACGTTGGCAGGAGTTACACTTGGGATGAGTACCCATATATCCTTTTCCTTTCCTCCCAGCACCATTTGCAGCTTAGATCGGTGCGCTTGATTTGCCTTTCCTGCCAACACCGCTAGTTCCCTGCTTGAAGTTCGAGAACTTCCTTTGGTTATCCCCAGACGACTCTACGTGAGTCTCTTTCTTCTTTGGCTCAACATTCGAAAACTTGTTCAACCTAACAACCTCCTCTGTAAGCGCCGTGTTTAAGTCGATGGCTTCTGTGATCGATGCATGCTTAGAAGTGGTGACCATACTCATGATCTGTGGAGCTAAACCCCAGATAAAGCGTTTGATTTGCTTGAATTCCGGTGTAACCATATAAGGTACCACATGAGACAGGTCCTGGAATCTCTGAACATATTCCGCGATTTTGGGACCATCCATCCTCAAATGCCAGAATTCAGTCTCCAACCTTTGATTCTTAGCGCGAGAACAATACTTCCTTCGCATGAGCTCCTTTAGCTCATTCCATGTCATTGCGTAAGCTGCAGCTTCACCAAGAGTTTGAACTTGTAAATTCTACCAGGATAGGGCTCCGTCCAGGAATAGCCCAGAAATGTAAGTAACTTGTTGGTCTGGAGCGCACTTGCTCATTCGGGGAATAGACTCCGTCTTTTCGGCCCATCTTACAAAAGCAACAGCACCTCCGGTGCCGTCGAAGTTCACGGGCTTGCAGTCTAGGAACTGCTTGTACGTGCACCCTGCACATACGTTAGAATATACAAATGGTATTAGCGGACGTGCTATAAATATCCAAATGTATGGTAATATGTCTCAAGTCACTTGACATTACCATGAGTCGGGTTGTTGTTGTCGTTGTTACTCGAATGGCTCCTGCTCGTTTCTCCGTTTGAGGCTGCATACTGCGCTATGGCGGCAGCAATGATTCCTTGAAGTTCTGCCTCGTTGGTAGGCATACGCGTCTCGCGTCTTGGTGGCATCTTCTAAAAGATGGTTCACGTTGGTCAGGTCATAGTAAGTAGAGTGTACGTAAGTATGCAACAATATCAACACATAACATCTCATGTTATAAATAAATCAATCACATAACATCTCATGTTAAATCCCCCATATTGATAGCCTCTGCGATGGTTGAGGGCTTCGAGGTAGTAACCATACCCCTGATCTGGGGTGCAAGTCCCCAAATGAATCGTTCAATCCTTTTGAACTCTGGTTTGACTAAGTAGGGGACGACCCTAGACAAGTCGTGAGATTGCCGGACCTATTCAGGAATCTCTGGTCCATCCATTTTCAATTCCAGAACTCCACCTCAAGCTTCTGGATTCCAGCCCTAGAATTGTAATTTCTTCTCCATCATTCCTTTGAGCTCGTCCCAGCTCAGTGCATAAGCAGCATCTGTGTCAAGGGTCTGAACCTGAAGGTTCCATCATGAGAGTGTGTCATCTAGAAATAACCCCGAGGTATAGGTAACACTCTGTTGAGGCGAACCGTTACTCATTCTTAGGATGGAGTCAATATTTTCGGACCAACTAACAAATGCAACGGCACCTCCCGTTCCGTCAAAGTTCAAAGGCTTGCAGTTCAGGAACTGCTTATAGGTGCAGCCAGTTGGAGGGTTATTTCCAGTAATGTCATCGCTGTGCTTAGAGCGGAGGGCTTCATGTCATGCATTTGCCTGTGAGATACGTTCTTGCAGCTCGGCTTCTATCCTTGGCAGTGTACTGGTGTCTGTGACACGTATGGGTGGCATCCTCTTCTGTCGAAGTGGTATGAAGCGGGCTAGACAACATTTCAATTGTCTATGAGATACACAGCACCATAAGCCATCATGTAATCACCCAATTTTACACGTAAGTATACTCAATGTATGAGTGAGGAAATAATTTCTGAGCCTTCACATAGGCTTGCCAAATTGGCTTATTGCTTGTAATAGAATGAACTCAAGGCTACATCGCCTTGGTCATTCGTGTTTTAGTTATTTCCTGCTACAATGGTTTTCATTAGCTTGACCCGCAGAGTCCACCAGGATTTCTGTGCACTATAAGTCGTTATTACGTTGGCCCCCGTAATAATAAATTGTCTTGCACAGTTACCCCAATTTCCTCTCGTCCAAGCAGATGATCAATCAAGGAGCAACAGCAGGTGCATTGGCATGAACAGGGTCATGCTCCAATGCGGGGTCAGGAGCAACGCCTGGCTCAGGGGCCACAGCCAGCTCTGGATCAACAAACTCCATCTCAAAATCAGCTGGATCAACAAACATAGGGTCGACAGGGGCTACAGGATCCTCCAAGGGCTGGTCTAAGTGTATGAACTCAATGTCATGGTCTGGATCCAAACCAGGTGGAAAAACAGAATCGTCCTCAATATCGTGATCAAACTCAAAGCTGTGTGCGGGAACTGGTGCAGCTGATGACGCCATATCAGGGTCGGCGTCTTGTGAGTGGTGCTGCACCCCCTGTATGTGCAAAGATGAGGACGCCACAGGCCCAAATGAGTCTGGGATAGGTGAACGGGCATGAGCCTCCTCTGCAGGAGCGTCAGCAAGCAGTAGGCTATCACCAGCAACAATAGGGTCTCGCCCTCAAGTGGGTCCTCCTCTAATAGATCGACATCGTCGTCAGAGACAACGTCGGGGGGCATATCAACAACGGGATAAGCGGCAAGGGGCACAGGAGCAGGGATCACCGTGAGTGGCAAATCCCCAACAAGATGGCCATCAGCAGGCTCTGCTACGACATCAGGCAGTGCAAAGGGCTGAAAGTCGTCCTCATCTGTGCTGGTCGTATCGGAAGTGTACACCTCGTGCTCCGATGAAACTATGTCGCCTGATACTATGGTCATGGGATTCGTAGTGTCCATCTTTCTAGTACATAATGAAGGCATGACGTTTGTAACACAAACACACATACGTATAACAATCAATCATATAATCATATAAACATATTAGTCACCAATAAGAAATCAAATAGCTCTCCAAGTCCCACTAGCCTCCCAGCCTCCCAGACTGAATCTCCTAGTCTCTCAAACTACATTCCCAGCCTCTCGGACTGTTCTTCCTAGTCCCACTAGCCTACTTCCTCAGCCTCCCAGACCGAGCCTCAGCCTCCCAGACTGAGCCATAACTAATAAATAAAATGTGCTCAACTTTTGTTCGTAAAAATGTTTTGGATCTGGACTTAAGTGGTATGCAGTGTAAAAATGTTTTCGTTAGAGCCCTAGTGATCATAGTCTAGACTCGAGAAGGAATCCTAGTTCGCTATGATCAGAGCTCTGATACCAAGCTGTCACACCCTGGCTTTGCGGAAGCGTGGGTTAATTTGGTGTGACTTCTTAATACCATAGCTTAATCACAACAAAGCTATATGAAAATAAAACCATGCAGATCATCCATTGATTTAAGTTTGAAAAGTAAAATACCACAACATTGTCTTAATGCGTTGACACATGCAACGGAAATTACAACCTAATAACATAAAAACATTGTTTGAAAGACACAACCACAAACTTAAGATAAACGCCGTTTAAGACTTGCGACTCGTCCAGGTAAAAGTCGCAATCCCTAAACGTGGATGATCCCATATTCTAACGCAGCGCGAAAACGTAGCATACCGTGCCAGATCCTTAGTTCCCTGAAATACATGTAAGTTGGAAAAATCAACAAAATTTGTTGAGCGAGTTCATGTGTAAGTGAGTATGTAAAACCTTTGTAAGTATAAAAATCCCTGGTATGTAGCAAATAAGGAAAAAGAGATCACCAATGGTTTGCAAGGCCATTGATATGTGTGAAGTGCAAGTAGGAAGACTCAAACCTAGCGGATTTGTGCGTCGGGTACATAGTCACTCCAAGGTCCGTACCGTGGGCCTGGAGCTGGGCTCGCTACACCCAAATAGATCTACCGCATTGTGCCCCTCGGTCCTACAATGAGGATTAATGGCCTCCAGTTCCCGCCTACCCACTCACATGATCTAAGTAGTAACCCTACTTACGCTAACCATACCATGTAAAAAGTATTCGTAATCATAGTAACATGTATTTCACCCCCGCAGTTAAAAACTGAAAACAGTTAAGAGAAAAGGGGAACATGAACTCACCGAAGTGCGTCTCTAAAAAGTATCTCCCAGAAAATCTGCTGTGCGACGACCTACACGTACTAACTTCTATTAGACGGATGGCCTTGCCTTAGCTTAAGGTTTAAAGTCTTTGGGAAATAGTTAGGCAACTATTTCGTATTTACACTTCGTAATTATTTGATAAATATATTCCTTCCCAAGGATGGGGGTTTTGATACATGTGCGTTTTCTTGTAAAACCAAAATATATATTATTAAGTCTCACTTAAAATATATTTAAATTCTATCTCCAAAATATAAATATTTTTCCCAAAAATATTATATTTTATTCCATATAATTTTACCCAAAATAATACTTCTAACGAAATACACACTTATGAGTATTTTCTGAAAATACGTAAGTTACGTTGTAAGGTTCGGGTGGTATAAATAATACCGGTGTAACTTAAATATTTATTGTGAAGGCGTTCATATTATTTTGGAGTCGTTAATATTTGGTAATATTATTTTTACCCTAAAAATAATATTTACGTAGTTCACAAAATAATCAAAAAAAAAAATATTTACACAAGTGTTGTGTATGAAAAATATATACTAAATATATATTTTAGCAAGTTTTATTTTGTGAAAATCCCACCTCCGACACTTGGAAGTTTCGTAATAAAAATCGTGGCGAAAGTTATTTGGGAAAACAGTTAAAAATATATCCATAACACTTGTGATAAAAATATTTACAAGTGTTAGATTTTTGGAAAAATTTCGCCAGAGTTTCCTCTGTAACTGGAGGTGGCCACACTTACAAGCATATCATTTTCTTTTAAAATTTCAAATCAACAATGTTCCCAACATCAAAATAACAATATTCCAACATCATACTAGTTCAAAAATATCACAAACGCATGAACTTGTGGGTTGTGTAAAAGTGTGTAGTAACTTCCCATTATTTTTAATAGATCTTTCTATTTTTATAAATGAAATCGGTTTCTCGAAATTCTTATTTTTACAGGAAATGCATTTGTACATCTTCTAGTCAAAATTTCAAGAATAATTCTTTGTTAAAACTTTTTGTCACACAAGTGTCTACACACTTGTGTGTTTACAAAAATCACCTTGTTTAGGAAAGATCCAGCTTTAAAAATATGATTTCTTTTGACACTTGGTCCTTTGAAAATACCACTTGTAGATCCGTAGATCTACTAGTTTAGAACTCCATTTTGTAAGAAAAATTGTTTTTACACAAGTTCATGGTTATAAGTAGTAGTGTTCTTCATCTAACCACTTTTCACACTATAACATACACTAGGTCATGTTCCATGAACATGACTTAGTCGGGTTAGATGACGATCCGAACTAACACTAGCATAAAACAACACTAAATAATCATAACAAAACAAGTCTTATATGTTTTACACCAATATTCATCTATTAACCACTTTGTTTATATTATTTTAGTAGACTTTAAATTTTGTTCTTACATGTTCATAAATTTCAACCGTCAAAATTCTTATTAACCACTTTAGAATAGATCAAGAAGGCGTTTAGAGTCACTTACTACTAGCTCGAGGATAGGGAAGAAACTAGACGAAAAACGGGTGGTTAATAGTGTTGTAGGGAGGTCCTTGGCAATCCACAAGCACCGGGCTTCCTTGTGTGAGATCCTTCACACTAGTATGTGTGTAGAATTGCAAGATAAAAATTGAATGGTGGGTGGATGTGAGTGTTGGGTTTCGACCGTAAGTAAACAAAGAGGAAAGAAAGAGTTGTGAAATTTTGGTGGTGCTTGTGAAATGAATTGTCAATCTCTTAGGTAATTATAAAGTCCAATTGGTGGTTTTTATCCAACAAATAATATGCTAGCATGATATGAGACAATTGGATAAAAAAAAATTCAAAAGAATAAGGTGTGTTCCCTACATGGGGAAACGAACGGATGGAGGGTTGGGCCATTTAGTTTATTTTGAACTAATTGGTTAGTGCTAGTATGTTAAGTTTAGGTGATTAATATTAATTATTAGTGTGTAATACTTTGTAACGGGTGTTAGGGTACTCAGGGACCCTAACTGGCTCAGAAAAGGAAAAATAATGTCGTGCCAATATTTTTATGTTCCGGGTTAAGTCCGGTTGTTCGGTTGGATATTACTCCGTTAAAGCGCTAAATAAATACGTAAAGTGTCGTTAATATTTATTTTAGTGACACAATTTATTCCCGACACTTTGGAAAGTGTCTAGTAGTATTTTTCCAACTTTTTGCACTTTACTAGTTTTGGTAAATGCTGAATTTTTATTTAAAGTGCAGAATTTTGTACTCAAAGTACGTTTTAGGCACATCCGGTCACTATAATTATTACCTAGTGATGCAGTTCTACAATCCTCACCTCCCTACACTCCCTACTAGTGTAGTAAACTATTCCCGGCTCATACTGGCCTTAGAGACAGTGTCTGTCTGACGCTGGTTATGTCAGCATGTTTACTGGGTATCCCGTATAGTGTGCTCACTGTGGTTTTTGTGCATCAAGGTTGTCACTGATGTTTGTGTAAAAATAATAGAGTGACAGTATAAAATGTGATGCATGAGTATGTATGTATCAGAAATCAGTAAGCAGTTTAATCACAGTTGTAAGCAAGCACATTAATTAAGCAGTAATTAAATATTAATTAATTCGTACGGATACCTGGTTTGGTGAGGGTTGTCACACTAGCAATCAATCATTAAGCAACATCACCTGAAACATATGTAAAAACAAAGTCAGCAAAGAAATGCTGGCGAACACATAGTTTTTGTGTGAGTGTCAGATTCATGGCTCGTTTACATGTTGAAATATCTCATACAACCTCGTTAATCGCTATTAGAAACCTTGTTTTGTAAAATGTTTGTATTGTAAAATGAATAACCAAGTCAAAACAGATTGGTTATAGTTTATAAAACTTCGATGCCATGAATCTTAACCCAAAACATTTGTTTATGTAAACCAAATCATAAATCGTTCTCGTAATAAAACTCGTATGGTTTATATAGTTTCGTAAACATCGTTGTGTGACATCGTTTAACTCGTTCTCGTTATAGATCATCATTCATTTGCTTAAATCGTTCATAATCTTTCAATCGTTCAAAATCGTTGTCGTTTTAGTTGTGAAAACTACTTTTGGTCGTCTCGCTAATAACATTCAAACCTTCGTGACTCGTTCATCGTTCAACTCATTCAACTTGTATTACCAAACCACCAAAGGGTAAGTTAACAATCATCAGGTTCAGTCGTTACCCACATAACCCACACATAACCATGGGTGCAGTCTGATAACGGGATTTGTCGGATCCTATGGTACCATAACCTAATACTGGTCGGTTCGGCCATAATTAATGAATGTCATTCGTTATGTAACTACAACCAACAAGTTCGTTCACATCGTCGAAATCGTTGTTAATTTAGTATAAACCATCTTAATCGTTTTTGAAATCATCGATAAAATATCGAAATCGTTTTGATACATATGAATCACCCCAAAACAATCGAAAACAGTAAAAAGAGGGGATCTATGTACTCACCTTTGGGTGCGTTTTTATATGTTAAAACAATCCCTCAAATTGTTTATTCGTCCTAAATTAAATAAGAATGATTTAATAATCAAAAACCCACAAAATACATAAGTTTCTCCGATACTTAGAATTTTCACATAACTTTGAGATTTCTCGAAAAGTTATTATTTTTTATTATATTGGTGTATTTATATATATATACTCAAACGTAACATAAAATAAATATCGTAATACACATAATCTTGTCAACACTAACACATCATCATACATATATTGTAAAACACATAGCATATTGTAACATATAAAATTTACCCATGAACAACCCATTCTAGTGTATGTCGAAAAACACTTATTTTAGTGATTCGGTAACATTTTTGGGCATTGGAAGTCACGTATGGCCAACCAAACACCAAGTAAACTTAATATAAGTTAAAATACTCCGAAAAGCCGATTTTTAACCGATTTACCGCATAGTTTTGCATCGAATGTTACCCTAACCATCCCAAATCGAAACGACTTGATATTTTAACATAACCCATGTTATTTACTGAATAAAATAGTGGTTATACTCATGATAGTGCAGGTCTCACATAAAGCACATAAATCATGCAAATTTCATATATTTTACCACTTTTTAAGCTATATGTACAACATGCAAAGCTATTAAACCTATGTCAAAGTTTCATGCCATTATAATGTACCAAATAATGTTATTTTTAGTGTTTATAATCTGTTCTAAAATATTTTTGCATATAACCATTTTTTATCACTTCTTGAGCTTTAAATCAACATCTATTCTCATGTACAAGTGTCTAAAGCATACTATCATATCATCAACATTTCATATTAGTTTAGATGCATCAAATATGCAACTTATTCATGTTTATTGGCTGATGTGTTTGAACATTTATCATATCATGCTTAGATCATTAAACACTTGCATTTTAACTATCATTCAAGAACAAGCAATAACTTAAACAAGTACTTATCAATAAATCAAACTCAAAGCTCATACACACAAATATATATATATATATACGGTTATATATACATATACATCACCACCATTTTTATTTGTATCAAGACCCATTTCATTTTAGATTTCAAGTTTGTGAAAATTCCAAGATTCAAGAGAAACTTCAAATCATCAAGAACAACCAAGAATCAAAAGTATGATTTAAACATAAATGTTATACCTTCAAGATTCAAGTAAGTTGTTGGATGAGGTTTTGATGATATGGAGCTTGAAATCACTTGAAAGCACCTTGGAAACACCTTTGGATCTTCACACCAACTTGAATTTAGCTTGAAATGGAGTTGGATCTTGAAGAACAAAGTTGCAAAAGATGAAAATGGTGATGAAGGTGGGGTTACGGTTCAAGGGAGAGAGAGAGAGAGAGAGTGAAGGATTTGAGTGATGGGTGATCTTGTAAGGATTGTTGAGATCTTAGAAAGATATAGAAGATATATGAAGGGATATGGAGTGAAGCATGCTACAACACTTGTCCAAACAAGATCAATTATGATATTTGCAAGATCTAGCAAAATTTTGGTGGGGTCCCCTTATGGTGACCGTGAATTTCAAGGGGGGAGGGGGTCCATGTGTAATTTTGATGGTAATATAGATAAAAACAGGTATTTAACTGGATACCGGGTATTTTATCTAGCGTTTAAATCCTGGTTTATGGCGTTCTAAATTATTTTTATTATTCTATAAAAATAAACTCGCCAAAATATTATTGAAATAAATTTCAGTTGTCGAGACTGGCTGCGTTGTCCGTGTTTTGCAGTAGAAGCACTGTGTTATGCAGTAACACGCGGTACGCGCTTACACTTGAAAAATAATGTTTTTAAGCATTTTAATTTATTTTTCAACACGAACCTGATTAAATTAAAATTTTAATTATAACAGAATATTTTTGGGATTTAAATATTATCCGGGCGGTCACCAACGTTCGTTTCGCAGTTTTGTCGTAAATAGTTCTAAAGTTCAAATAAACATGTTTTTGCCATACCAAATCCTTCGAAACTTATTTCTAAGTTATGTAAAAGGATATTTAGGGTATGTTTGGCTTACGTCACAGTTCTGGAGTGTACGTCGCGTTAAACTGATTGCGTTTATGCACCAGTTTGCGTATAACCTTCCAGAAAGCGATTTAAAGCTTGAAATCGGAATCGAATCAAATTGTAAAATCATCAAACACAATAACACATATAATAGCACCAAAGCACATTGTTTTATTGATAATCAACATTGTTTTACATTATACGATGATTACAAAACACACTTGTCACATCTATGATAATATTAGATGATTTACTTTTGGTTTAAAAGTTGTTCTCATTAATATGTGGATATTATACATGCACAATGTTTGGTCCAATAACATTTAATGATTGAATTATTTTTGGTTATCGTCTTATGTGATTATTATTATTGTAAATGATAGAAACGACGAAAATGCCGCCAAAAGCAAGACAGGGTACTGGACTACCTACCACACCAGAAGAGTTGGCACAACTCATAGCCCAACACGTTAATACTGCCTTGGAACAGCGTAATGCTAACCATAATGATGGCCAGGAACGTGGATGTGGTGCTCTCGGGCATGGTTTTGGTGGGGCACAGATTGGAAACCCTCCAGGTAAAATAATGATCGGAAAGTTTTAGTAGTTCATGTGTTATGACATCATTGGAACGTATTCCTGATTTTCATTAACCGTATGAACAGTACATAGATGTATACACAAAACAATCTAGGGTTGTAGCCCAAGATCAATTACTGGTGCTCTATGCAATGATGTGGCAGCGATATGCGTGATATCGGGCTGTCAAAACGAGTCGGTCATTTGAGTAGTTCAGCGTTCCAAACCTAGAACTGGAGATTCGAAGAAGCGCAAGCCTGAGAGCTCAAAGAAGAATCTCGAAGAGGAACATGAGAAGAAACGTAGCTTGGAGAAAGCGTGTGTAGCTAACCCTAGAGAGTTGGGAAAGGATAATGTCAGAGATGCCATAAGTAGTCCAGAGAAGAAGACTCACGGTGATGAGAAAGAGAAGTACGCCAGATGTGGCCGAACTAGACATGCGACTCGCAAGTGCTATGCTAGGAGTACATCAGAGGGAATTGCACTTGAGGGATGCTTCGAGTGTGGTGAGCAAGGACACTACAAAAGAGACTGCCCGAAACAGAAGGGTCAGAATGCCGAGGGCAAAGCTTTCGAGATGAGTGCTGGGAAGGCACGTGACGATCCTGCTATTGTTACTGGTATGTCATTAATCAATAACCAATCTATGTTCATAACTTTCATACCAAAGCTGACTTGAGTTTTGCTTCGGAAAAACTTTGAACCATTTTCGTGTTCTATAACAAGTAAGCTAAGTAAAAAGTACTCGATAAAACCAGTAATTGGTAAGTTGATAGAAACTAGCGAGGTCGTTCGCGGTTGTAGTATTTAGTTAGGTGATCATAGTTTTAGTGTCGATTTATTTCCAGTTGAGCTGGGGAGCTTTGATGTAGTTGTAGGAATGGATTTGGCTATCCAAGGACAAGCTAGGACTATTTCCTCGAAGAGGCAAGCTTGGATACCTCATTCTGAAGGTGGAGAGATGGCAGTTGTTCACAGAGACCGAACGAGTCGAGTGTTGAGAGTCGTCAGTGTGACACCTGTGCTTGCGTAATCATTATTCAAACTCTGAAAAGTTTAATTATCAATGAAATAAAGTATTTTGATTCCTCTATTTGTTTATTTATGTTTGACAATTTCTCATTTCAATCCTTGTTCGATTTCAAACTCTAAATCGCTTTCTGGAAAGTTATAAGCAAACTGATGCGTAAACGTAATCATTTTAACATGACAAACACTCCATAACATCAACATAAGCTTAACATACCTTAAATAACCTTTACATAACTTAGAAATAAGTTTTGAAGGGTTTGGTATGGCTAAAACAAGTTTATTCGCTCTTAGGGACTATTTGCGTCAAACTGCAAAAGTCTACCAATTCGTATAGAAACTTACCTTCCGAAACATGATCATAAGTTAAACATACCATAAATATCCTTTACATAGCTTAGAAGTAGGCTTTGAGGGGTTCGGTATGCGAAAATAAACTTATTTGATCAAACAGGGACTAAAAGCATCAAAAAGTGCATAAGTTTGCATTTACGCGCATATATTACGTTCTGAACATATCCGGACATCCAAAAGTTTTTTTAATCATTAAAATATTTATTTTAGTGATTGTAATGCTAAAATACCATTTGTTGGGTAATTTGGATCGTTTTTCGCGTCCGTTCGTGTTTCGTCGTAATTAACCGAATAACGTGACCGTACGACCAAACGAACCGACATCCGTGATATTTTCAAGCATATTTCATGTCCCCTATACTTTGACATCATTATTGAGCCTTGAAAATGGGTTAACGAGGCTTAAACGTGTCAAAACCCATGTTTTATGCATGCAGGGACCATTTCTGACATTTTGAGATTTTGGTCTCTGGCGGGGCGCGACAGGCCTCTCGCGGGGTGCCACAGACTGATCTGTGCAGAATTTGATATTCTTCAAACAGCAGCTGGTTCCTTTGATTTTAACCATTGTTTTAGCATACTTTGGGTTGGTTTTTGGACTCCCATGGTATTTAAAACCATGTGCCACACATGTATGGCTAGGATCAAAGCTCTAAACACTTGGAACGATCTTAACGGCTCTTGATTTCCTATATAAACCCATGAATTCTCAAACCCAAATTTGCTCATTCATTCCATTTTCTTCTCCATCTGATCTTTGGAGCTATCCTTTCTGGTTGAAGGCTCTAATCTTCAAGTTTTCTTGTTCTTGATCCAAGCTTGGACCCTTTGTAAGTCTCCTTCATGCTTGTTTAAGCATTTCAAGCATGAAAGTCAAACAGTGTTTGACTTTCTGCTTTGACCAGTTTATGTTCAAGTCAAAGTTCATTTGAACTTTGTAACGTGAGCGTAATCACGATGGTTATAGTCCCTTGTAACTGACTATACCTACTGATTACCACGTTGATTAGGCGTAGTGGCGAGTCAAAGTTTCGGTCAAAATACGTATTTATGCATATTTTGCAACGAAGCTATTTTTAAGTATCAAAACACTTTGTTTTGATATCAAGCTTGTTTTCTAACTTAGTTAAACATGTTTTAACATGTTTAACTCGTCACTTTTAGTCTAGTGCTTTTATAGGGTCGTAAGTTAAGCGGTCTTAACAACCGCTTAGACTTTCGAACCCGACCCGTTTAGTCGATCATTAGGATCCAACCAAACACATTTTGTGACCAAATTTGTATAGGGAATAACCTTCCGAGGTTATACCTTATGGTCACTTCGTTTAGTTAGTTGTATTATAGGTACTTTATATGCCTTAGGAAAATGACCAAAATGCCCTTTTTACGCATAATTTCATTTTAAGCATATGAAACCTAAATTTTTACATCTAAACTGACTAGGAAATGTTATTAGACATGTTAAGGCATATAATACTTGTCATAGGACTAGTCAGGCGGTCCAAACGCGCTTTTGCGTGAACGACACGTTAAAGTAGCGTAGACTACCTTAACGAGTCGTAACGGGTCGTAAGCACTAAGGATAGGTGCCGATTTAGAATGTTGGCTTTGTTTTATCATATTACATGAGTTCCAATACTCATTTGGTTTACGAAACCTCATTTTATCCGATCTTCCGATTTAGGTCCGGTTTATTAACGTAGTTACCTATATTAGGTGCTGTTAGATCCCGTGATCTTTCAAGCGTTATTTGGTCGTTATATCAAGACTTTTAAGCAATATCAAGTTAGTACATAGTCCCCTATTTTACTGTTTTCAAATATTTTGGGGTGAAACACATGTGCCTACTTGTTACTTTCATGCTTTTCGTGCTTTCATGACATAAACTTGCTATGTTCATTAGTACGCATATAGTACATGATTTCATTTATGCTTTGCTATGTATGTTGATTGAGCATGCTAGCACATTAATTTCATAAATACATTTGTTTCATATGTTTATTTCAGCATATGTACATATTGATTTACATCACATTTTTGCTATGTATGTTCATTTAGCAAACTTAGTACATTGTTTTCACATAACATGCTTACATTTGGTATGACATTTGGTTTGTTTAACTGGTCTAAAATACGTTCTTTAACACTGATCACACCGCTCGGTAGTATATAATGGTACCATAGGAATTGACAACTCCCATCCCTGGAATCCTAGGTTTGTTTGGACGTAAGGGATGACTGAATCCGATATACATAATTGATAAGCCTTTAACTTGTTAAGGGTTTGTCCGTCACTCACAAGGCTTGAATGTATGCGATAAACATTACCACATAAATGTTCTTATCAGTAAAGCATTGATTTTACAAAACATAACTTTTGACCTAAACTATGATTTATTCAAATACATTGATTTGTACATTTTACATGCGGGGTTGAGTAAATTCTTTTATTCACCCTACATAACATTGATTTCACATAACATTTGATTATACATTAACATTTTACCTATGGGATTGAGTAAACCATATTTATTCACCATACATGATATTGTTGTTACTTGCAATTTAATTTACAAGACTTTTTGGTGGTTTATTTATAAGTGATTTAAATAATGAAACGTGTGTAATATGATAAACGCATGGTGGATACGCCGCTGGTACTTCCTATATATAAATACTTTTATGATATTACATATCGTAGCGTTATCTAAACCACTTAGACAAAGACATGATACATTTTATACAAACGACATATTTACACAAGACATTGGTTTACAAACGACATATTTTATACAAACTTATTTTACTTGGTTATTCATTTAACCTTACACCTTTCTTTTATAACATTTGACTTCCTTATCGAATTTCGTATGATTTATAAAAGAAAACACTTTTAATAAGATTCATGACTAACTTTGTGTTAAACATTTCTTTCAACTACAAGTCATGAATCCTTCATCAATAAAACCTATGTATCTCACAGGCATTTTTATGCTGACGTACCTATCTTCACATGTGTTTCAGGTGCTATTGTTGTTCGTTTACATCACCGATCTCCAAACACTCCTTGTTGAAGCGAGTGATAAAATCTTCTAACCCCTCGTTGTCTCTGCGCCAGATGTCTGTTACTTCAGACGTATCACGCTGATAACATCTTTGCTAGCTGAAATGGTTTACAAATTGGGTTCTGAAGTCAACCCATGACGTGATTTTTCCAGGCAGAAGGCTGTCGAACTAGGCGCGAGAAGCCCTTGTGAAAGTCTGGATAAACAGATGGCACCACATTGGCATGTTCCATCCTCCTAAAACACCAACGCTTGTAAATACTCGAACATGATCATCAGGATCAGTGAGACCATTGAACTTTCCCACTATTGGAGGTAATTTTTCTTTTGATAGCGGGGCTAGAGCAATCTTTGGAATGAACTTCGAGTGTTCGGCGGCTTCAGTTGGTCTATAGACGAGGCTGAAATCACGTTCTGCTTCTTCGCTATAAGCGATGCGCTGCCTTGGTCTGTAAGACTCATGATTCTTCTGCAGACGGTTGAAAACTGAGGAACCTTCATCCTCTTGCCAAGTATAATCATCCGGATCCGTGTCATCCCATTCGTTTTTCATGTTGCGCAGCCCCAGCCGGCTGTGAACTGGACCCCTTTGCACATTTGACGGGTGGTCATAATAACTGTCTGTCTCCCCACGTATGTCGCGCGTATCGTGCACGCTTGGTCTTCTCTGGGGAGGAGGCCTGCTGATTCTCCCTTGAATGTTTTGCTGCGGGGGTGTTTGGCGCGCCCCCTGACTTGGACCCGGAGGAGTAACCAAGGATGGTTCTGCTTGCAGAATTGCTTGTTGTGCGCTCAGAGACTGATACGCAACATTTATAGTAGAAATCTGTTTGGCGTACCAGGAAGCTAAAGTTTCGCCTTCTGGTTGCCCAAGTAGCGCCGAAATGTTCGGGTTTGGAGCTGGGTTTAATGGACCAGCGCCAATGCTTGTTGGGGTTCCCGTCTGAGTGATGCGAGTGATGCTCGCGCGGGGTCCCCCAGTGTTCGTTGCTTCGATTTCGACCATCTCCTCAGCAGGTTTGACTTGGACATTGGGATTGTCCTCCCCCAATCCTACGTTAGAGTTTGTGCCGAAATCGAAATCTGGAATTATCCCTTGACCAGCCATGATAAAGAGAACAGAAGAAAACTCAGAAAAAAGAAGATGAAGTGATTGTAAAAATCGGTGGGCGCCAATGAAGAAACACGTAACTAATTTTAGGGTTAATTAGTTTGGTTTATGTTTCAAACATGAGGGTTAATCTTCTTAAACCTTCCTGAGCTCCGATTTGTTCTGTTCTTCCTGCAAACCAGCAACACTGTTAGTTCGTTAAGAGGGGAATATGGGGGTTTCCCTTTTAACCAGACTCCGGCGTGAGAATAAGTAACTGCTTTGAGGAAATAAGTGTGTGTTAAGAGTGAGAGAAGAGAGTATGGAATGTTTAACCTGTGTATGGAGGTCTCTATTTATAGTCGGAGTGGTGTAACAAGGAATATCCTCCTTGTCTCACTGGTGTCGACCGTTAATGGTTTCTAGAAGCTCTCCGGTGCTGGCGCACCTTGATTGGAGCCACGTGTCACAGTTTTTGGCCTTGTTATCCCTCTGCCATTAGCAGGTAAGTGGAGATCATGGGGCAGTTGTCGCCGCCCCCTGATTGGTGCCACATAAGCGTCCTTGTGTACTCTCTCTCCTGCACGTCAGACGATCGTGTAGCACGATAGAGCACAGCCTGGTGGACGCTAATTGGCTCATTCTTCTGCCACTTGTACCTTGTGTACTTTCTGAAATGGCCTTGCGCCGTAACCCTTGCCGAGCACGTAACTAACCCGCGCAGGGTTGTAGGGGCTGAAGGCTCTTATTCAGAACACCAAGTGTGGAAACTGATGCTATCTCTTGTTTGCACCTCAAGCGAGGTCAGGCTTTGCTTGGGCACCCCGCGCGAGGTCTGAAGATTGATCAGCTTACTGAGTAAGGAGTATGGTCTAGCGCGCGACCTAAAATGGTCTGGGCGACTTTTTGGGACCATACCCCTTCAGGTCTCTAGTTTTTTATCCTCTTCCTCCTTTATGACTTTCTTACTTTTCATAAATATCCATTCTTCCTCTTCTATGAGGTCCCTGTCTTCTAACACCTGCTCAAGAGCTTCCAGATCCGCTCTCGCACTCGCCACCAAATTGCCCTCTTTTTTTAGCATATCATCCCTCCAGTCCTTTAAACGGTTTCTTAGGTGACACAGCTTCTTGGTAAACCACAGATCCACAAGACCCCCACTCTCCACAAATCAACTAAACGCCTCAGTGACAGCTTCCTCGTAACCTATTCTACCGATCCACGAATTGAAAACCCGGAAATGATGGGCCCCGAAATTAATGGCTATTGTGAGTAAAATTATCGGACAATGGTCTGACAGAAACCGCAACAGCGTCTCAGAACATGCTTCAGGCCAAGCATTAAAGAATTCCGCCTTAACCAGGAATCTATTGAGCTTACTCAACTTTCTACCATGATCTGAACTGCACGTGAAATGCCTGCCTTGCATATTGTATTTGATCAGCCCGGCTTCAAAGATAAACGAATTAAAATTATTAGCACATGAAAGTTTGAAGGAACAGTTCCTTTTCTCCTCCCAGAACTGGATAGCGTTGAAGTCCCCAGTGACAACCCATTAACCATCATTCCCTGAAATCACAGAAATCAGCGAATCCCAAAGAGATTTATTCGTCAACACTCCCTGAGGAGCGTAGACATTGAGAATGTTCATAACAATGTTGCATCCCAACAAAGTACCCCTGATGTGAAGAAAGTTCCTGCCTTTGGTGGACCCGTCTGACAAAACATCGATTCGTCCCACATACACACTAGCCCTCCTGACATCCCAACCGATTCAACAATGTCCCTACCAAACCTGTTGTTGCCCTAGAAACCTCCAACCCCCACCGGCAGCACCCTTTCCTATTTAGTTTCCTAAAGAGCCAAGAAATTAATATCGTATTTCACTTTGATTCCTTTCACCCACCCTGGTTTGTTATCACCCCCTAAGCCACGAATATTCAGTGAGAGAATATTCTTGACCCAACCCCATTAATTCCTGTAACTTCCACGAGGTTCCTGATCAGGTCCGTGTGCTTCGAGAGATCCGTTCCAACCACAGAACCCACTGCAACAGTTCGAGCCACCTCCTGTTCGATCGGTGTCGCAACCCCCGTCCCCTAACAACCCGGGAACGGGCGGCCATGGCCAGTTTGGGTGGTATCTCTTATTTTATCCATTTTGGCAGCGAAAATTTCATCAGGACCATAGTTAGGAAATATTTTATCAGAGTAATATACCACACTTTCATAATATTAAACACGTGGGAAAAATCCCAAGTTTTAAGTACACACATTTTTCATAGGGATAAACCCTATTTTATTTAATAAAAACATCTCTTTTATTTTTAGGTAACTTTATTGCCACTTCTCAAAGCCTTCAGTGCTGTCCAGCTGGCTTCTATTTGGCTTTCACATTTTGTTACCTGAAACGCGTTTAAAACATTTTGTCAGTGGGAAATACTGGTGAGTGAATCCCAGTTTAATCAAATTTAATAAAGACCATTGTACAGTATTGAGGGCGGTCGCGCAATTACATTTGTTTCCATCTATTCAATTACCACCCACGGTATTGTCAACCCGACTTATGGTCATGTTACTCCTCGCAAGGTAGTAACAAATTTTGTATACAAAACCCCAACATACCGACAATAATTGTAGAATACAAATACTCAATAACTGTTTAATATATTATTAATTGCTTGAAGTTTTGTAAAAACAATTTGTAAAACGGAGATTACTCGCATTGCTGTCTTAGGTTTTCTGTAAGGGTTTCCTTGTAATTATCTATAATTTACACAAATGCACACGTGTTAGTATAATAACCCAACATTTATATTAACGATACCCTCCCCGAGACGGCATTCCAACGACTATGTCAGGCAGAACCACGACAGCCGTTAGGAACCCTAGATCAATCGGGCAGCGTATCTAATACGTAACCGGGGTTATGATACTTACAACGGAGCAGAACTTCATTATTTAGGGGGTATTATATCCGAGAATAGCTTCTACTATTAAGAAATTCGAGATAAAGAAAAGGAAATGAGCGATCGGAAACTGAAGCCGATGCCCTCCTTATATAGGGCCTGATTTCGAGTTTTACACGGCCCGCGTAAGACGTAGCTAAGGGCTACGCGGCCCACGAGGCTCCCTAGGGTAGGCCCTAGGGTTGCTGATTTGGAACATAGACTCCACACGTGTTATGCCACGTGGCACCTCAGGGTGCGACCCTGGTCTCGAGCTGTCGCGGCCCGCGTAGCTCAAAGAGATGGCTTACCGGCCCCGCGAGAGACCATAAAAATTGGTTTTTAATTAGTTTTAATAAAAATAAAGGTATTCGGGCCCTGTTTTCGCGTATGGGGTGTATTTTAAGACATATTGGGGTATTTTAATATATTTTTAGGGTGTCGGAATATTTTGGAGGGTTGTTATATCCTCCCCACCTTGTTTTAGAGCTCGTCATCGAGATCTATTGGAATAAGTGCGGGTATTTCCTATGCATTTCTGATTCAAGCTCCCATGTATACTCTGGTACTCTTTTGGAGTCCCATTTCACTTTGACCAGAACTAATCTCTTGTGCTTGAGGTTTTTAACTTTCCTATCCTCAATCTGTAGAGGCCTCTCTACAAATTTTAACTGCTCATTTACTTCTATGTCCTTAAGAGGCACTACCAGTGAGTCATCAGCTAAGCATTTCTTGAGATTAGATACATGAAATACATCGTGTATTCCTGCTATTTCCTCTGGCAGTTGTAGCTGATAGGCTACAGGTCCTATTCTTCTAATAATCTCAAAAGGTCCAACATACCTGGGACTTAGCTTTCCCCTTTTGATGAATCTTACCACTCCTTTCCAAGAAGAGACTTTCAATAACACTTTATCTCCTACTTAAAATTCCATCGGTTTTTGCCTGTTATCTGCAAAACTCTTCTGTCGGTCGCGTGCTGCTTTCAGTCTTTCCTTGACTTGAATGATCATGTCGGTTGTCTCTTGCACTATTTCTGGTCCAGATAGTTGCTTTTCCCCAATTTCTGCCCAACAGACTGGGGTTCGGCACTTTCGTCCATAAAGTCCTTCGAATGGTGCAGCATTGATACTTGTGTGATAACTATTATTATAAGAAAATTCTATCAATGGTAAGTGATCGTCCCAATTACCTCCGAAATCAATTACACAAGCTCTAAGCATGTCTTCCATTGTCTGAATTGTTCTTTCGCTTTGTCCATCCGTTTGAGGATGATAAGCTGTGCTTAGATTTAACTTGGTTCCCATTGCTTTTTGGAAACTTGTCCAAAAATGAGAGGTAAAACGACTAACCCTATCAGAAACAATTGATAAAGGAATTCCATGTAATGAAACTATTTCATTTACATACAATTTAGCTAATTGTTCCATATTAAAGGTTTCCTTCATTGGTAGGAAATAAGCTGACTTAGTTAGCCTGTCTACAATCACCCAGATTGTATCATTACCTTTTCTTGTTTTGGGTAATTTGGTAACAAAATCCATTGTTATCAATTTCCATTTCCACACTGGCATTTCTAATTGCTGCAACAAACCTGAGGGTTTCTGATGTTCAGCTTTAACTTGTGAGCAGGTTAAACACTTGGAAACATAAGCTGCTATATCCTTCTTCATTCCTATCCACCAAAAATTCTTTCTTAAATCCAGATACATCTTATCACTTCCAGGATGCATCGTATACTTAGACTTATGGGCTTCTTCTAATATACAGTGGTGTAGGTTTCCTAATTTAGGTATCCACATTCTCTTTTTATGGAATCTCCAAATTCCATCGGTTCCTTGTTCTAATTCTTTAATCATACCTTTTAATTTTTCAGTATCATCCTTGATAACTGATTCTTGTGCTTTTCTAATCTGCTCATTTAAATCTACTTGTAGATTTAATTTAAGAGAACGTACCCTTTTTGGCTTTTCATGATACTTTCGACTTAAAGCGTCAGCCACTACATTTGCCTTTCCTGCATGATACTGGATATTACAATCATAATAACTAAGTATCTCCATCCAGCGTCTTTGTCTCATATTCAATTCCTTTTGCCCAAAAACATACCTTAAACTCTTATGATCAGTGAAAATGGTAAACTTACTACCAAAAAGGTAATGTCTCCAAATTTTCAGGGCAAAAATTATGGCTCCTAATTCTAAATCATGAGTTGAATAATTCTCTTCATGATTTTTAAGTTGTTAAGATGCGTAAGCTATAACTTTTTGACGTTGCATCAATACACATCCATAACCTAACTTAGAAACGTCACAATAGACTATAAAATCTTCAGTTCCTTCTGGTAACGCTAATATGGGCGCATGGGTTAATCTTTGCTTAAGGATTCTAAATACTTCTTCTTGTTTTGGTCCCCATTCAAACTTAATGGATTTACAGGTTAGCTTAGTCAAGGGAATGGCTATTCTAGAAAAATCTCGAATAAATCTTCTATAATAACCGACTAATCCTAAGAAACTTCTAACCTCGGTTGGTGACTCAGGGGTTTTCCATTTAGTAATCGCTTCGATCTTGGTGGGATCCACATGAATTCCTTCATGGTCGACTAAGTGTCCAAGAAACTGTACCTGTTGTAACCAAAACTCGCACTTTGAAAACTTTGCATAAAGTTTTTCCTTCCTCAATAAACTTAGAAGAGCGTGCAAATGTTGTGCATGTTCTTCTTTACTCTTAGAGTAAATGAGAATATCATCTATAAAAACAATTATGAATTTATCCAAATATGGCTTACATATTCGGTTCATCATTTCCATAAATGCAGCTGGGGCATTGGTTAAACCAAATGGCATGACTGTAAATTCATAATGACCGTGTCACACCCCAACCACGTAAAACAACAAATCGTGGCAGAAACGTCGGGGAGTGTCGTAACAGAATCATTGTTTCACAACCATGGATTAAATGGTTTCGTTTTATTGAATTATTGAACTCATTGTTTTATTACAAATCAGATAAATACAAATATTGTCTTTCAAGTTTTAAAGTCGCTAAGGCACGAGTCCATCCTATGTGTAGCATGCATTGACATTCATCATGCAGTAACACCTGAAACATATGTAAAAATAGGTACGTCAGCATAAAAATGCCGGTGAGATACATAGGTTTTATTAATGCAGGATTCATGACTTATAAATTTAAAAGAATGTTTAACAAAAAGTAGTCATGAACTTAAAAATGTTTTCTTTATAAATCTTGCGAAAATTGATAAGAACTCAGATGATATAAAAGAATAATGCACAGATAAATAAATAACCAATTAAAATGAGTTTGTATAAAATATGTTGTTTGTAAAACAATGTTTTGATAAAAAGGTTTGTAGTATATATAAAAATATACCTTGGTTTTGAGAAAATCGGATAAGTAATATATATTAAAATATATTTTAGTTTCAAAACAGTTAATCAGATAGTATATCAAATATACTTTAGTTGTTAAAATAATAGTTTTCAGTAGTATATCATAGGTATACTTTGGTTTTGTAAATAACATATCAAACTATGTTTTGGTTTTGAAAATAACATATCAATTATGTTTTGGTTTTGAAAATAACATATCAATTATGTTTTAGTTTTGAAAATAACATATCAATTATGCTTTAGTAAATAACAAAATATATGTTGGTTATGTACATAGTATATCAAATTATACTTTGGTAAACAATATCACATATGGGAGCATATCAAACTATACTTTGGAAGTATATCAAAATATACAAAAGAAAATGTGATTTAGAATTCATTCAAACCTTAGTGTATCAAACTACACCTTAGAGACTATAGAAATACCACAAAGGCAACTTCTATTTGGATAAAATTTGGTTTCTGACATTCCATACAACAGGAATGAGTTGTCTAGTCCTATAGCGCTATATCATACTACCAATCGGTTTGGTGAATGTATAAAATAAGTACAACCCAACAATTTATTTAATAATATTTGAAAAATTAGTGTTTAAACCATAGATAATCATTCAGTTTGTCAAAAGATAAGTACTAGCATGTATAATCAATTTATACTTTGAAATCATGAAAATAACAATTAAGCACACATGTTTCACCCCAAAACATTTGAAAACAGTAAAAGAGGGGACTATGTACTCACTTGAGGATGCTTAAAAGTCTTGAATAACAACCAAGCAAAACTAGAGGGATCACGGAAATCAATCGGCACCTAATATAAGTAACTACGTTAATAGACCGGACCTAAATCGGAAGATCGGATAGGATGAGGTTTCGTAAACCAAATGAGTATTGGAGCTCATATGACATGGTTTAACAAAGCCTACATACTAAATCGAAACCTAACCTAAGTGCTTACGACCCATTACGACTCGTTTAGGTAGCTTACGCTACTTTAACGCTTCATTCGCGTGAAACGCGTTCGGACCGCCTAACTAGTCCTATGACAAGTATTATATGCCTTAACATGTCTAATAATTTTACCTAATCAGTTTAATTGTCAAAATTTAGGTTACATATGCTTAAAATGAATTTATGTGTAAAAAGGGCATTTTAGTCATTTTCCTAAGGCATATAAATTACCTATCATACAACTAACTAAACGAAGTGAACATAAGGTATAACCTCGGAAGGTTATTCCCTATACAACTATGGTCACAAAACATGTTTGGTCAGATCCTAATGATCGACCAAACGGGTCGGGTTCGAAAGTCTAAGTGGTTGTTTAGACCGCTTATCTGACGACCCTATATAAGCACTAATCTAAAAGTGATGAGTTAAACATGTTAAAACATGTTTAACGAAGTTAGAAAACATGTTTGATATAAAAAAAAAGGTTTTGATACCCAAAAATAGTTTGGTTGAAAAATACGCATAAACGCGCATTTTGACCAAAACAATGACTCGTCACTATGCCTAAATAACGTGGTAACCAGTAGGTATAGTCACAAGGGACTATAACCATCGTGATTACACTCACGTTGCGAAATTCAAACGAACTTCGTTTTGACCAAAGACTGGTCAAAGCAGAAAGTCAAACACTGTTTGACTTTCGTGCTTAAAAACGCAATAAAAGCACGAAAGAAACTTACAAAGGGTCCAAGCTAGGAAGATTTAATCTAAGAATACTTAGGTATGAAGTTTAGAACCTCAACTTAGATCAAACTCAGATCAAAGTGTGAGAAATGAAAGAAAACAAGTGGGTTTATATAGATTTCGAAGAACCATTAGGATCGCTCCTCGTAAATCGTGCCTTGATCTTGACCCTCCATGTGTAGCCCATGGTTTACAAAACAATGGGACACTCAAAACCATCAAATGGTATTGCAAAACAAGCAACAAAACCTTCAAATTCAGCTGTTTTGGACCAGATTCAATGTTTCTGTCTGATGTGCTCTCGCGGGCCGCGTAAGAATAGACCATGGCTTATGCGCCCCTCCTGGCCAACTTTGACAGATTGTCAAAAATGGTCCCTGCAAGCTTGAAACTTGGTTTTCGATGCATTTTTGGCATGTTTAAGCCCCGTTAACCCCATTTCAAAGCTCTAAAATGAAGTTAAAGTATAGGGAACTCAAAATATGCTCAAAAATATCTCAGATGTCAGTTCGTTTGGTCGTACGGTCGCGTTGTTTGGTTAATGACGATGAAACACGAACAGACGCGAAAAACGATCCAAATTACGCGACGAATAGAAATTTATCATGCCAATCACTAAAATAAAATATTTTAATGATTACATAAATTTTTGGATGTCCGGTTATATTCAGAATGTAAGATATGCGCGAAAATGCAAACTTATGCACTTTTTGACGCTTGTAGTCCCTGATTGACCAAAAAGTTTATTTTAGCACACTGAACCCCTCAAAGCCTATTTATAAGCTATGTAAAGGATGTTTAGGGTATGTTTAACTTATGACTAAGTTCTGGAATGTTCGTTACTATACAAATCAGTATATTTCGCAGTTTGACACAAATAGTCCCTACGATCGAACAAAACTTGATTTCGACACACCAAACCATCCAAAACTTATTTCTAAGTTATGTAAAGGTTATGTAAGGTATGTTAAGCCTATGTCACTATTCCGGAGTGTTTTTCGCGTTAAACTGATTTCGTTTACGTATCAGTTCGCGTATAACTTTCCAGAAAGCGATTTAGAGCTCGAAATCGATCCAGAATTGATATGTGCAAATGATACACATATTTATACAAATCCCAAGAATGAAACACAATATTTCATTGGTTTGATATTTGTTTGATGGTCGTAGTGACACAGGTGTCATAGTCTCCCCTACTTTAGGAAATTTCGTCCCGAAATTTAATTTTAGAGGAAACTTGTGTGTGCTCGAAATCAGAGTCGGAGAGTGTAAGATAAAATAACATTGGTCAAGGTCCAGGACTTCTAGTAACTTAAATAACGCTACATTCGCAATGTAATAAGGAATACTTACATATAGGAAGTACAAGCGGCGTATCCACCATGCCCCTTTCTACATTGTTCCCGTTCCGTTATTCTAATCACTATAGGTCTTAACACATGACAAAACTTGCTGTGGTTTCTGTGCACTGAATTCCATAATTATGTATGCATCCATAATTACATAATTCCTTGCACAGTCCGCACGGTTTATTTCATAATGCGTAGGGAAAAAAAATCAATCGAATAAACATGAAGTGACTTGACTTGACCACCAAAGGATCTTTTTAACTAGATCAACAAATGATCTTTTTAACTAGATCAACACATGATCTTCTTAACTAGACCGTCGTACGATCTCCTTAAATAGACCACTTAAGGGATCTTTTCAGCTATATCATCACATGATATTCCTAACCAGATTTTTGAATCAATCTTTTTAACTAGACAACTCAAGGGGTCCAATTATAGAATAGTATGTGACAACCCTCACAAATCCAGGTATCCGTACACATTAATTAATATTTAATTAGTACTTAATTACTGTGCTTGCTTACAATTGTGGTTAAACTGTTTCTTGACTTCTGATACATACATACTCATGCATCACATTTTATACTATCACTCTATTATTTACACACAAACATTAGTGACAACCTTGATGCACAAAGCACAGTTAGCACCATGAACGGATAACCCAGTAAACATGTTGACATTGCCAGCACCTATACAGACATTATATTGAGGCCAGTATGAGCCGGGAATAAAGTACTACACTGGTAGAAAGTGTAGGGAGGTGAGGATCATAAGACTGCGTCACTAGGTGATAGTTATAGTGCCCGGAAGTGCCTAAAACATACTTAAAGTGTAGAATTCTGCATTAGTATACCAAAATTCAGCTTTTAACAAAGCTAGTAAAGTGCAAAAACTTGGTAAAATAATTCTAGACACTTTCCAAAGTGTCGGTAAATTAATGTGTCACTAAAAATAATATTAAAGACACTTTAAAGCGTATTTGACACTTTAACGGATCAATATCCAACCGAACAACCGGACTTTACCCGGAACATAAAAATATTGCCAAAGACATTGTTTATACTTTTCTGAGCTAGTTAGGGTCCCCGAACACCCTAACACCCTTTATATTAATAAACACACAAGTATCCTAACTAAACCCTTTTGATTTCAACTAATTAGTAAACATGTCATTACACCACCCAACCCTTACCCCCCCCCCCCCTCTTGCGACGGTTCCCCATGTGTGGGGACACACCCTTGTTTCTTGATTATTTTATTTAGTAATGTTGGATATCTTAAAGACACTTTACATGGAGGTTAAAGCTAGAATATGGATTATAAATAAACCCTTAAGATCACCATTATCTTTCATTCCACACACATCAACCAACTTATCTTCTTCCTCCTTCCTTTGAGTTCGGCCGAAACCACTAACCACCATACATCCACCATCAAGTCTTGATCTAGCTATTTTACATACATACAAGTGTGCAAGGGATCATACAAGGAGGCTCGGTGCTTTCGGAAGTGCAAGAACCTCTCTAGATTTCTTTTATCCACCTCATTTATGCATTATTTCTTCCCTTGCCTTGAGCTAATAGTAAGTGCCTCTAAACAACATCTTGATCATGTTTATGGTGGTTAATACGTGAATTAATGGTTGAAAGTTAAGAACACTAAATAACATAACATAAAGTCTTGAAAATAAGATGAACAAGTTGGATAAAGAGAAGTTAGTGGTGTAAATCTTGTAAATCTTGTATAGTTGTGATTACTTGATGTTGTTTGTTACTAAAAGTGGGATGGATCATCATCTAACCATACTAGATCATGTTTAAGAACATGAACTAGTAGTATGTTAGTGTTAGAATTATGAAAGGTGATGAAACCTTCCATCCATGAAACATGAACTTGAATAAATAAATTTTTTCTTGTAAAATAAGACTCTAAACATGTAGATATAAGGATCTACAAGTGGTTTTTTGGAAGAACCAAGTGAAAGATGCAAGTCTTGTTAAAACCCGGATGTTTTAAGAACTAGAAGCATTTTTGGAAGGTAAACAAGTGTGTAAACACTTGTGTAAACAAGAAAATTTAACAAGAAGTATTTTTGAAAATCTTAACTAGAAGTTGTAAAACTTCAAGTTCTTTAAAAATAAAGTTTGTAAGAAACTAATTTTATTTTTAAAGATAACAAAACCTACTAAATACACTAGTAACTTACTACATATTTTTACGAAGCTTTCAAGTTCATGAGTTTGTGATTTAGGCTTGTTTTGTCAAGTTTGATGTTTAAATATTGTATGTTGATGATTGTTAAATTGTTTGATTGAGTTTTGAAAAGAAAATGATACGCTTGTAAGCGTGGACACCTCCGGTTACAAAGGAAACTCTGGCGAAATTTTTCCAGAAATATAACACTTAGAAATATTTTTGTAACAAATGTTTATAAATGTGTTTTTAACTTGGTTTTCAAAATAAACTTCGCCATGATTTTTATTACAACAATTACAAAGTGTCGGAGGTGGATTTTCGTAAATAAAACTTGTTAAATATATATTTAGAATATATATTTCATAATAAAACGCTTGTGTGATTTTGTGATTATTTGGTGAACTAGATATATTATTTTTAGGATAAAAATAATATAACCTGGGAATATTATGAAATCACGACTCCAAAATAATACCAACGCTATCACAAATAAATATTTGAGTTACACCGGTATTGTTATTACAACGCGAACTTTAGAATGTAACTTATGTATATTTCGGAAAATACCCTTACGCGTATATTTTGATAAGTATTATTTTGGAAGATATATAAAGTAAAATATAATATTTTTGTGAAAAATATGTATATTTTGGGAGTTAAGAATATTTTAGACAAGTGAATTAAAATATATTTTTCAAGTGAGACTTAAAGATATATTTTCGATTTTATAAAGCAAACATGTATTAAAACCCCCATCCTTGGGAAGGAATACAATTATAAAATAAATAAGAAGTGTGAATACGGAATAGTTACCTAACTATTTCTCCAACAAAACGTTAGGCCCTAAATCAAGGCACGGCCATCCGTCTAATAGGAATTAGTACGTGTAGGTCGTCACGCAGCAGACAGAGTTGGAGATTGACGTTTCTGGATACGCACTTCAGTGAGTTCATGTCCCCCTTTTCTCTTAACTATTTTCAGTTTTTATACTTCGGAGGTGGAATACATGTTACAGTAATTATGGATACTTTTATACATGGTATGGTTAGCTTAAGGAGGGTTTACTACTTAGATCATGTGAGTGGGTAGGCGGAAACTAGAGGCCATTAATCCTCATTGTAGGACCGAGGGTCATGATGTGGTAGATCTATCTGGGTGTAGCGAGCCCAACTCCAGGCCCACTGTATGGACCTTGGGGTGACTATGAGCCCGACGCAAAAATCTGCTAGGTTTGAGTCTTCCTACAGCACTTCACACATATCATTGGCTTTGCAACCCAATGGTGATCTCTTTTTCCTTAATTGCTACATACCAGGGATTTTCATACATACAGACTTATTACAAAGGTTTATACATACTCACTTACACATGAACTTGCTCAACTTTATGTTGATTTTTTTTTCAACTTACATGTATTTCAGGAAATTAATGGATCTGGCCAAGTATGCAAGAGTGTTAAGCTGGGTAGGAGTAATGATGTCATCCGAGTTTAGGAAATGTGATCTTTGCCTGGATGGGTCACAAGTCTTAAACTGTGTTTTTATTCATGTCTTTTAGTCGTGTCTTGCGAACAAGTTCTAAGTATGTTGTGGTTGTATTTGGTTATGTACGTGTCTAGTTAAAACAATGTTGTCGTGTTTACTTTTAAAACTTACCTAATGGATGAACATCATGGTTTTATTTTCATATAGCATTGTTGTGATTATGCTATGGTATTAAGAAGTCACACCAAAATAAACCCACGCTTCCGCAAAGCCAGGGTGTGACAGCTTGGTATCAGAGCATCGATCATAGCGAACTAGGATTCCTTCTCGAGTCTAGACTATGATCACTAGGGCTCTCACGAAAACATTTTTACATTGCATACACTAAACATCTAGATCCAGGGCATAAAACATTTTTACAAACAGAAGGGCACAATACACTTCTTCAAAATTTATATATTTCAGTCTTAGAGACTGAGGGAGGATCAGTCTTAGAGACAGAGGGAGGATCAGTCTTAGAGACTGAGGGAGGAATTTGGTCTTAGAGATCAGGGAATTTAGTCGGAGAGACTGGGAAGGATAGTCTGGGGAAGACTAGGATGATTACTTGCTTGCTTTATTGTGGCTAACATGTTTACTTGACTTTATGATTGATATATGTACATATATGTGATTGGGTTACAGACGACATGGTTTCATCGTCAGACACCGGAGTATCGGATACACCAGACCCCATGGCGATCGTGTCAGATGACGAGATTTCATCAAAGCAGGAGGTCTACACATCAGACACCACCAGCACGGACGATGATGATTTTCAGCCGTTCGCGCTGCCTGATGTTGGAGTTGAGCCTGCTGATGGCCTTCCTGACGGGGACTTACCACTTGCGGTGATCCCTGCTCCTATACCATTTGCCGCTTTTCCAGTCGTTGACATGCCCCTCGATGTCGTTTCTGACGACGACATCGATCTGTTTGAGGAGGTTCCACCTGATGCTGACTATGAGGGCGGGGCCCCTACTGCTGCTGACGTTATTCTTCCCATCGCTGAGGCCCCTTTTGAGGAGCTTCCTGTTGGTTCGCCTGTCCCGGACTCATTGGAGTCTGTGGCATCTACATCTTTACACGACCACGGTGTGCAGCCCCACTTCTCTGATCCTGACATGGCGATGTCGGCTGCACCCGGCCCATCGCATGAGTTCGAGTTTGATCACGATGACGCTGTTGAGCCGATCTTTCCACCTGACCACGATATTGAGTTCATTCACTTGGATCAGCCTCTAGATGCACCCGTAGATCCTATTGATCCTTTGCTTGACATCCCTGCTAATCTTGATATAGATCCTATCAACCCGGAGCCTGCTGTGGCCCCAGAGCCTGTAGTTGCTCCTGACCTTGCAATGGAGCATGACCCTGTTCATGCTGATGCAGCTGCCGTTGCACCTGTTGCTGATGATGTACCCGTGGCTGATCTTCACGCTGTTGCTCCACCTTTGATAGATGGTCCTATTGTTGATGCACCACTTCCCGATCCTGTACCAGTACTATTTGACCATGCACCTTTTGCTACTCATATAGACCCACGTTACGCCGACACCCGTAATGGGTGGCTTGACGACGACGACTATCCACCATACATAGTACCCATCACACCCGCTTTGGCACACACTGATATTCCCTTGATTCCCCCACACACCACAGATGCTCACCGCACAGATCTTCAGATCACCTATCTCCAGGACATCCCTCCACCACGTCCTGGGGAGGGTTCATCACGATAGCCGTTTGGTCATACACCTTTCCTGGCAGGAGGCAGCCAGTTTGTACCCCAGATTTCTCATCCCACTTTTGCACCACCTATATCGACGTCTGATCCGTTTCCATCTCAGTTTCCTTCTATGGCACAACATACTGCACCATCTTCCATGCCGTCTAGCGAGCCATTTTTATGGACTACGCCCCCTATCATGCCACTTTCTGATCCATACCACCCGTACCATGTTGGGTCCTCTACGGAGGACATCCTTATTTCTTTGATGATACAGCAAGACGCATTGACGCGTCGTATTCAGGTTTTGGAGAGTGCACCATGTCCATCTTATCATTGCCAGGCACCATTTACAGCACCGCACCCTCCGCGCCCACTATCCCCCGATTCTGCCGCTCGCTTTTGGACTCCTGAGCAACAGATAGCATACTTGTTGTGCGCCTATCGCGCTATGGAGGAGGACTGGTTACATATGCATCGCTTACTCTATTCTCATTTTCCTCCTCCTCCGCCACCATCAGCATAGGCATATTTTTGGTTTGTTGCAGGTGATGTTACTTTTGGTGAGAAAACAGCGATTGGGCCGACTACACAGCATTTTGGAGACCACATTTTGGACATGATGACTTTTGGTGTTTGATGTTTGATTGTTGTATATGTTTAGACGATTCAGACGAGGGCATTGTGACCTTTAGTCTCTTTTGGGATGTACGATACATTTGGAAAACTTGCAAAACACTGTTGTGGTCGTGATTAATGAAGCTCAATGGCAACATTCTCACCACATGCTTTGTTGAGTTATATGTTTTAATTTATAACATGAGATGTTATGTGATTGATGAATGCTACTGTATATACATTCTTATAATACTTGCTATGACCCGACCTACATGATCATCTTTTAGGAGATGCCACCAAGACGCGAAGTACGCATGCCTACTACCCATGCAGAACTCCAAGGGATAATTGACGCCGCTATAGCACAGCACGAGGCTCTACGCTCCGAACCTAGCAAGGGTGCCACAGAAAACAACCCACCTCATGGCTGTACCTACTGGCACTTCCTCAACTACGAGCCTCCGAAGTTCGACGGCGCTGGAGGTACCATAGCCTTTGTGAAGTGGATCGAAAGAATGGATTCCATCTTTCAATTGAGCAGTTGTACGCCAGAACAACAAGTCCCATACGTTTCTGAGTTGTTTCTAGATGAAGCTCGTTTATGGTGGAACCTTCAGATTCGAATAATGGGCGCGACTGCAGCATATGCGTTAACATGGGGTGAGCTGAAAGGAATGATGCATAAGAAGTATTGCTCCCAAACGGAAACCCAGAAGTGGGAAGGTGAATTCTGGAGCCTGGTGAGGGAAGGTCCAAAGGTGTTGGCGTACGTACAAAGACTTCATGATTTGTCACGAGTTGTTCCATACCTGGTGAAACCAGAATTGAAGGAATTGGGACAATTCATTTGGGAACTGGCGCCTCAAGTCTTGAGCTTGATGACAACATCAACACCACCAACAACTATTGCTACAAGTAAGATGGGTTTGGCACTCGCTACGGAAGCACTTAGACTAGAAAAACTTGCAAACCCTGCCAAGAAGAAGGAGACTCAGGTTGAGTCATCCGGAAAGAACAAAAGGAAGCTCACCGAAGATAACCGAACGAATAATGATGAACAAAGATCTGTTCGAGGTTGTTTTGACTGCGGGGACAAAGGGCATTTCAAGAAAGATTGCCCTAACAACAAACAAGCCGGTGTTAAGATTTACTTAGAAACTAAGCCGAGACGTGATGGGTGCAAGTATTACCACGAATGTGGATGTCGGAAGCCTAAGTGCGGTAGGTGTGGGAAGAGAGGACACAACAAGGATGCCTGTGGGACGAAGAGTCCCAAACAAGGAGGGAACAATGACAACAACCAAAATGGAAATAATAATAAATTTCCAGGCTGCTACCGATGCGGGAACGTGGGGCACTTTAGGAAAAATTGCCCAAGGAGGATTAACAAAGACCATGAAGGGACATCCAACATCGGAGCTTGTGAAGCATGCCAGGATCCAGACATGATTACTGGTACGTTCTCTATCAAACAGAAATTTTGCATCCACGTTATTTGATACCAGTACCGATTATAGTTTCGTATCGTTAGAATTTAAGAATATACTTGGGTTGGCCACTAGTAAGTTAGACGTTCCATACTCGATCGAATTGGCGAATGGAAAACTAATTGAAACAGGAGAAGTCATTAGAGGATGCGTGATAGAACTGGGAGGACACGAGTTTATGCTAGATCTGCTACCTGTCGAGTTGGGAAGCTTCAACGTAATAGTAGGAATGGTTTGGTTGTCGAGCAACAAGGCCGGGATTGTTTGCCACGAGAAGACCATCCGCATCCCCATGACGGATGAAGAAACAACCATAGTGTACGGAGAGTAGCATGATACGCCGCTGAGGATTACTGGCTGTCTGAAAGCCAGAAGGTGTTTATAACAAGGATGTGCTGCACTCTTGGCACACATCGTGGATAAGGAAGCTGCTGAACCAAAGATCGAAGATGTTCCAGTTGTAAGGGAATATCCTGAAGTCTTCCCCGAAGACTTGCCAGAATTATTTCCTCAACGACTAGTCAAATTTCGCATCAGATTGATTCCAGGTGTCACGCCTGTAGTCAATACCCCTTAACGACTTACACCTTCAGAGATGCAATGATTGACAGTGAAGCTTCAGAAGTGGATAGAGAAGGAAGATAACAGACCAAAATTCCCTTTTGGGTAACCCCCAATTCTGCTCGTCAAGAAGAAGGATGATGATTTTCAAATAAGCATCCACTGCCAGGAGCCGAACGAGCTAACCCACGAGAGTCAGTGACTCTTGCTGAGGATTAACGAACTTTTTACATAACTGATTGTAAGGACCCAACTACTATTACACGACTGGTCGACGATCGAGTGTCGTTAGCAATGAATTCGGGAAGAAAGTATACCAGGAAAATTGTGGGACAATGACTTGTTCTTAGACGTACACAAAAATAGTGCTTCCTTCACAATGCACAAACCAGTTCTACACGGGATATGAAATCGGGAGGATTTAGGAAACATATACTTAGGACCTTTGGGAAACCAGGTCCAAACTCGTAAGAGTTTTTACTTAGGAACAATATCTGTCAACTCAATCAACCATCATTAACCTGACAAACTTGTCATTTTCTTTCGTTGAAATCTTCACTTTTACTTCTAGCAAGTAGATGTTTGCATCTCTACTTCCCTCAAAGTAGTTACATTACGTTGATTCTCTTCGCTGAGAGCGAACACACGTTTGCTTCATATGCTTGGTCACTTCTCCATTTTAGCAGTTACACACCGCTTCTTTACTTGAAAACTTATATATAACCCATGCACTTTTTGCTACGCATACGGTTTCATTTCGAATAAACGCTTCATTAAAATTCCAAATATTACGTTGCTAAATCTAATTACTGGGTTGTGATTCGAATGACCTACATTATTGAAATTGTTGGCTCTTTTGCTATCAAGACAACATACTCTCTTAACTTCTTTTATTACAAATTTCATTCATGGTTTATTTTGTTGCCATGCCGATTTTCCCTTTGTTGATAGATACCATTATTGCCGGGCTACACTGAAATTAAGTTCGATTGCTTGAACTTATCCACTTCGCATGTTCAGTTTCAGACGTCATATGATGTATTGGGAGCATCATATTCAAATATTTTTGCAAAGATTCTTTCACTTCGAGTCATGGCAGGTTCGGTTGGTCCACGACTCCACTGAATCGGTTGATTTGTTTCGATACCTTGCGGTGATATTTTCACCGAATTGAAGCTTGTGCTAATTGGGTTACTCACTTCATACACGGATTTAATTGCCTACCTATTTGTCAACAATCCATTTTTATATTCACAATCAAAGCAGTCTCAACACAATTGTGTGTTAAGGCAATGGTACATATATTCATTTCATAAGCACAATGTACCTCCTAACGATTCTTTCGTTAACAATCGACTGCCTTACGGTACTTAATACTTTTTCATCCTTCGATCAAAAACAGTGACTCTTTGATTTTCCGTATTCAATAAAGACTTTGTAACATTGTGTAAATCAAATCTTCAGGCTTGTTTCGGTACCCTTTCGTTTGGTTTAAAACACGGTGAACTTGATTCAATCACCACTATTATTGAATTATGTCATTGCGACACCCTGTGGCGTCATTACAAACTTATAGCTTGTGCTAACCATGCTCAACTGTTTCATGCAAAACTACATATACTTTTGTTGACTTGTCATTTAAACATTTCTGATGCAACTACGAGTCAAGACGATGATACACCAAATCCGCTTGTATTCCATTCGGTGTATCTTCACAATTCAAAAATGACAACGCACTAGTTCTTACCATTCAATTGATTCGAGAGTTGATAGATCATCTTACTATTTCATGGGGGTTGTTGATCTTGAATTCATATGGCGGACGCTATGGGTTGTGAAAAACTCGTTTGCATATTACGATCGATCGTTTGAAAATCTTATTTGTCAAAACCTCTCTTTTGTGGAACCCCCCCTGCTAGCTGGATTACACTAGACTATACGTCAAATGCGTCTTGTACCTTTGACATCCAATGCTAAAAGCACACACCTTTTAACCCTAGGATTCAGGTTGTTATATATTCTTGGACTCGCCAAATGTGAGTAAGGTTGGATTCGGTTTGATGATTATCTACCCCGATATTATTCATATACATACACGTGCGACGAAACCATAAGGGGTTAAGGTAGTACAAATTTCGAGGACAAAATTTTCTTAACCGGGGAAGAATGTGACAACCCTCATAAATCCAGGTATCCGTACACATTAATTAATATTTAATTAGTGCTTAATTACTGTGCTTGCTTACAATTGTGGTTAAACTGTTTCTTGACTTCTGATACATACATACTCATGCATCACATTTTATACTGTCACTCTATTATTTACACACAAACATTAGTGACAACCTTGATGCACAAAGCACAGTTAGCACCGTGAACGGATAACCCAGTAAACATGCTGACATTGCCAGCACCTATACAAACATTATATTGAGGCCAGTATGAGCCGGGAATAAAGTACTACACTGCGTCACTAGGTGATAGTTATAGTGCCCGGAAGTGCCTAAAACATACTTAAAGTGCAGAATTCTGCATTAGTATACCAAAATTCAGCTTTTAACAAAGCTAGTAAAGTGCAAAAACTTGGTAAAATAATTCTAGACACTTTCCAAAGTGTCGGTAAATTAATGTGTCACTAAAAATAATATTAAAGACACTTTAAAGCGTATTTGACACTTTAACGGATCAATATCCAACCGAACAACCGGACTTTACCCGGAACATAAAAATATTGCCAAAGACATTGTTTATACTTTTCTGAGCTAGTTTGGGTCCCCGAACACCCTAACACCCTTTATATTAAAAAACATACAAGTATCCTAACTAAACCCTTTTGATTTCAACTAATTAGTAAACATGTCATTACACCACCCAACCTTTACCCCCCCCCCCTCTCTTGTGACGGTTCCCCATGGGTGGGGACACACCCTTGTTTCTTGATTATTTTATTTAGTAATGTTGGATATCTTAAAGACACTTTACATGGAGGTTAAAGCTAGAATATGGATTATAAATAAACCCTTAAGATCACCATTATCTTTAATTCCACACACATCAACCAACTTATCTTCTTCCTCCTTCCTTTGAGTTCGGCCGAAACCACCAACCACCATACATCCACCATCAAGTCTTTATCTAGCTATTTTACATACATACAAGTGTGCAAGGGATTATACAAGGAGGCTCGGTGCTTTCGGAAGTGCAAGAACCTCTCTAGATTTCTTTTATCCACCTCATTTACGCATTATTTCTTCCCTAGCCTTGAGCTAGTAGTAAGTGCCTCTAAACATCATCTTGATCTTGTTTATGGTGGTTAATAAGTGATTTAATGGTTGAAAGTTAAGAACACTAAATAACATAACATAAAGTCTTGAAAATAAGATGAACAAGTTGGATAAAGAGAAGCTAGTGGTGTAAATCTTGTAAATCTTGTATAGTTGTGATTACTTGATGTTGTTTGTTACTAAAAGTGGGATGGATCATCATCTAACTGTGACACCTGGGTCACTGCGACTATCAAACAAATACCAAGCCAATGAAATATTGTATTTCATACTTGGGATCTGTATAAATATGTGTATTTTTTGCACATATCAATTCTTGTTCAATTTCAAGCTCTAAATCGCTTTCTGGAAGGTTATACGCGCACTGATGCGTAAATATAACCAGTTTAATGCAACAAACACTCCGGAATAGTGAAATAGGCTTAACATACCTTAAATAACCTTTAAATAACTTAGAAATAAGTTTTGAAGGCTTTGGTATGGCAAAATCAAGTTAAATCGCTTACTGGGACTAAAGTTGACAAACTGCGAAAGTACGCCAATTTGAACTGTAACAGACATTTCGGAACATGACCATAAGTTAAACATACCATAAATATCCTTCACATAGCTTAGAAATAGGCTTTGAGGGGTTCGGTGTGCTAAAATAAACTTTTGGGTCATTCAGGGACTAAAAGCGTCAAAAAGTGCACAAGTTTGCATTTTCACGCATAACTTACGTTCTGAATACATCCGGACATCCAAAAATTTATGTAAGCACTATAATATTTTATTTTAGTGTTTGGCATAAGAAAAATCCATTCGTCACGCCATTTGGATCGTTTTTCGCGCTTTTGCGCATTCCGTCGTAATTAAGCGAACATCGCGATTGTACGGCCAAACGAACCGACATCCGAGATATTTTTGAGCACATTTTAAGTTCCCTATAGTTTAACTTCATTTTAGAGCTTTGAAACGGGGTTAACGGGGCTTAAAAGTGTCAAAATTGCATCAAATAGCAAGTTTGGAGCTTCAGGGGCCTGTTCTGCCATTTTTCAAACTTTCTGGTCTGCAAGGTCCTTGCGCACCTCAACACTCAGGACCTTACGGTGCGCAAGCAGGTGTCAGATGCAGAAACTTGTTTTTAACAGCCTTTTTCCAGCCTTTAAACCCCCCAAAGGCCAATGCCACTTGTCAATAACTGGTGGTGGGGGCAAAATGAGCTACCATAACATTCCAACACTTGTACGGATGAGATTCGATCATGTTATTCGAGGAACGATCCTAATGGTGGTCCATTTACTATAAATACCCATCCATCCCCATTGTAAAACCCACTTGAAATCTAAGTTTTTCTCTAAGTGGTTGTGTTTATACACTTCCTACCTGAGATTACTTGGAAATCAATCTTGCGGGGACCCTTTGTAAGTGTTCCTTCGTTCTTTTATTGCTTTTCAAGTCCGAAAGTCAAACTTTGTTTGACTTTCTGCATTGACCAGTTTATGGTCAATGCGAAGTTCGTTTGAACTTCATAACGTGAGCGTGATCACGATGGTTATACTCCCTAGTGACTATACCTACTGATTACCACGTTATCTAGGCTCAGTGACGAGTCGTAGTTTCGGCCAGAATGCGCATTCTTGCGTATTTTGTAACCAAACTACTCTTAGGTATCAAAACCGTTTGTTTTGATACTAAACCTATTTTCTAAACTTAGTTAAGCATGTTTTAACAAGCTTAGCTCGTCACTTTTAGTTTAGTGCTTATATAGGGTCGTAAGGTAAGCGATCTAAACAATCGCTTATACTTTTGAACCCGACCCGTTTGGTCAATCATTAGGATCCAACCAAACACATTAGGTGACCATAGTATATAGGGAATAACCTTCCAAGGTTATACCTTATGGGCTAGCTCAAGTGGCCACCGACATCCTTGCTAAATCTCTCGGGGACCCTCATTTGGAGAGGTCTCGGGTTCGATCCCACTCGAGTACGACCAGAGGATATTTTCTGCTAGGGATCTTTGTCGGGTAGTGAACTGGGAGGGGAGATCCCCTCCGCGGTCGGGGTTACCGTGCAAATTAACCTTTTTTTTAGTACAACACTTTACAATACATTTCATGCTATGTACGCCCATTGTGTGCATACTTAGTACATTGTTTTTACATTACACTTATGCTATGTATGTCCATTACGTGCATACTTAGTACATTGTTTTACATTACACTTATGCTATGTATGTCCATTACGTGCATACTTAGTACATTGTTTTACATTGCATTTCTGTTGCATATGCTCATCCAACATATGAACACATTATACTACATTTTGAACCGTTGTAACCATTTGACTATGTGAACCGTCGTACCCCTTTGATTATATGAACCGTTTGTAACTATTGAACCGTGTGAACCAATTGTATCTGTTGACATGATTTACATTTGACAATAGACATTTAACTATACATAAACATTTCTACAATTGTTAAATATTTTACTTTGGTGGTTTGGTTTGAGTAAGTGATTTAAGTAACAAGGCGTATGTAATATGATACAAGCACGGTGGATACACCGCTGGTACTTCCTATATATAAGTGTTTGTATGGTATCACATATTGTAGCGTTATTTGAATCATTTCAATTTGAGACATATAACATTTTATACAAATAACATACTTTTCACAAGACATTGATTTACAAACAACTTATCTTATACAAACTCATTTTACATGGTTATTCATTTAACCATACATTATTCTCTTATTTATGCATATCATCTGATCTTATCGTTTTTCAAATGATTTACAAGACAAAGCAAATTACAAGGTTCATGACTAAACATTTTCTCAAACATAAGTCATGAATTCTGTTTTCACAAAACCTATGTATCTCACAGGCATTTTTATGCTGACGTACCTATTTTCACATGTGTTTTCAGGAGATGATGCATAGGACTTATCAAGACATACTTAGGCGGACCTGTGCCTTAGTGACTTAAAACGAGACAAGAACTAGTTAATTTATGTTATGTACTCTTTGGTTCTTGTTTAAAACAATGTAAACTTTCATGTTTGATTAATAAAACGAAACTTCAATTGCCATGGATTTGAAACAATTAATTCTGTTACAACACTCCCCGACGTTTCCGCCACGTTTGGTTGTTCCACGTGGTCGGGGTGTGACAGAAAAGTTGGTATCAGAGCCAATGGTTATAGGGAATTAGGTTATTAGTAATGATTTGACCTAGACTATAACCTTCCTAGGACCCTAACGCGAGTTTACTTGCGTTTAGTCATAAAACAATACCGTCACCTATCCTTAGGCGACGACCACAACAAGAACATAAATTTCAAAACCGCTTTGAAAACTAATCATCTGTTCTAGGATGATTAATTACTAGGTTTTGAACCCTCTGTTATAAGGTTTTGAACCCCTTTGAATTTTCAAAACTCTCGTCAAAGTTTTGGGTCCTAAATAGTGTGAACACGTGCAAACTGGAAGAGTGAATGCCTGTACCCTGGGTTTTCTGTCTAAGGCTTGAGTGTTCGTACAAATCCACATAATCGCACCAGTCACTCTTACCTGGGAACTCTTGGGGTGAGTGTCCACTTATAGGCGAGCATGTCTTCGCGATACACTATGAGGATCTATTTGCTTTGATTCAGCCTTTGTGTTGTTTGTTTGCTTCGTGGTTCAAACAAATGACCATCAACCATGATTATGGTCGGTAATTGTAACATCCTATTCTTACCCAATGCCATTTCATTGGTTTTCTTTCTTGTTTCTCTTTTAGAATGCCTCCTCGATGCGAAAACCAGATAGCGACTGCCGAACTGGCAGAAATCATTGCGCAGCAAATGGCTGCTCAATTCCCAAACCTCTTTCCTCAATGGAACCAAGCCAACAACTACAACAATAGTCCATGCAATTTCAAGAGTTTTAACTCGGCTAAACCACTCAAGTTTAGTGGTTCTGAGGGAGCGACTGGGCTTCTTCAATGGTTCGAGAGCATTGAGAATACTTTCCGCCACGTGCAGTGTCCTGACAATCGCAAGGTCGAGTTTTCTTCGAGTGTGTTCCAGAAGAGGGCCCTTACGTGGTGGAACGGGGTTATGAGAGATCGTGGTGCAGAAGTTGCTCTAGCACAGACATGGGCTGAACTTAGGGCCCTTATGATGAGGGAATTCTGTCCTCATCATGAGATCAGGGCCTTGGAATGGGAATTTAACGATCTTACGCAAGATAGCGGTAAGCATCGAGCCTACACGGACCGTTATGAGGAGTTAAGTCTGTTATGCCCAAACATGGTCACGCCTTTGGATAAGGCAATCGAAAAGTACATTGATGGCCTCCCTGACTCAATACAAGACATTATGACTGGTAGCAACCCTACTACAGTTAGACAGGCCATTGAGCTATCTACAACCTTGACTGAATCAAAGATCAGGAAAGGTAAACTTTTCCGAAAAGGTGACAAGAAACCGGTTGAGGAATCGAACCCAATCGAGGAATCAAAGACCATGGATGAACAGACTGGATCCCCTAAGAAGTCAAAGAAGCGAAAGGCTTCTCAGAACTTCGCCATGGTTACTCACAATGATCAAGCCGTCCCCAACCAACCAGCTCAACCCCCTGCTAGGAAGCCATACAATGGAACTGCACCCTTGTGCAACCAATGTAGCCTCCATCATCATGCCAATGTAAAGTGCCGCAAATGCCAAACTTGTGGACTTATAGGCCATACAGCAAGAGTCTGCCCAGCTGCAGCTGCACCAAACCAAGCTGGTAATAATCCCGCTCAAGGTCGTTTTCTACCAGGTTCTTGTTTCAACTGTGGCGAGATGGGTCATTTCCGAAGAAATTGCCCAATGCTTGCTAATGCAAATCCAGCACAGGGATGAGCATCTGACCGACAACATCGTTTAGAAATAATCACGTCTTATGTATTATTTTCTTTTGTTGTCATGGTCCATGAAACAGTTGTTATCATTGTTTATAAATAAATCTTTTATTTACATTGCAATGTATTTATGTGGTTGTATGTATAAACAACATATCCCTTACAATACCGACAATCAAGGAATTGTATTCCTTGAAAAGCAAACTACCCCCCAAAATTTTTCCATCTTATGATCTCTTGCGTTTCCACGAAATTCCTAAGTACCCGTTTATTCTAAGGAAACGAAGTACAAGGCGCAAGTTACAACACGAGACGAATACCCAAAGTACCACTATAAATCCTTAATAAGGGTACCTAAGGATATTTCCGTAAATCCTAAAATTGTTGTGTTCCTTAATTCGAATATTACATTTCTTTGAAAACAAAATCGAATTTTGGGAGATCATCCTATCTTTTTAGATAGATCCCAGGGGACAGTGAAGTCCAGCGACTGGTTTCCTGGTGTACCTTGAATATCCATATTCAATCACTAACAAGTGAATAACAAATTAATAACTGAGTTAAGCAACTATGTGATTATGTGCTTATGTGTTCCCTTTTATGTTTTTGGTGTAATCCAAGTTTTTGTTATCTAAAATCCTTAATGGACTTCTACGTTGTAGTTAAGTCCCTTGGGTTATAATGTACTACTCCATAATTAGACCCCTTGAGTGGTCTAGTTAAACAGATTGATCCAAAAATCTGGTTAGGAACATCATGTGATGATATAGCTGAAAGGACTCCTTGGTGGCCTAATTAAAAAGATCATTTGTCGATCTAATTAAAAGGACCCTATGGTAGTCTAGTCACCCTCATCACAGGTTTGAATTTTTTTTCTTCCCCTAAACATTACAAGACAGACTGTGCGGACTGTGCAAGGAGTTACGTAATTATGGATGCATACATAATTATGGAATTTAGTGCACAGAAACCACAGCGAGCTTTGTCATGTGCCTAGAAGTTAACTCTATTCATTTCCGTTTCTGAGGAAGCACCCGTTGAAAATGACTCCGTTTGTTCATTTTCGTTTCTGAAGATTGTCCGTTGAGGAAATGAATATCCGTTTGATTATCCTTTTCATTTCCATTTCTGAGGAAGCACCCGTTGAAAATGACTCCGTTTGTTCATTTTCGTTTCTGAAGATTGTCCGTTGAGGAAATGAATATCCGTTTGATTATCCTTTTCATTTCCGTTTCTGAGGAAGCACCCGTTGAAAATGACTCCGTTTGTTCATTTTCGTTTCTGAAGATTGTCCGTTGAGGAAATGAATATCCGTTTAATTATCCTTTTCATTTCCATTTCTGATGAAGCACCCGTTGAAAATGACTCCGTCAGTTCATTTTTCGCTTCTGAAGATTTTCCGTTGAGGAAATGAATATCCGTTTGTTCCTCCTTTTCATTTCCATTTCTGATGAAGCACCCGTTGAAAATGACTCCGTAAGTTCATTTTTCATTTCTGAAGATTGTCCGTTGAGGAAATGAATATTCATTTGTTTCTCCTTTTCATTTCCATTTCTGATGAAGCACCCATTGAAAATGACTCTGTAAGTTCATTTTAAGTTTCTGAAGATTGTCCGTTGAGGAAATGAATCCCCGTTTGTTTATTCCTTCATTTCCGCTTCTGAAGACTACTCGTTGAGGAAAATGATTCCTTCTGTTCATTTTTGTTCTGAAGAATGTCCGTTAAGGAAATAACAGGATTATTCCTTACATATCTCTGGTGGTTATTTGACACAACGTCACAAATAGACTCCTACGAATAAATTTCGGGACGAAATTTCCTAAAGTAGGGGAGACTGTGACACCTGGGTCACTGCGACCATCAAACAAATACCAAGCCAATGAAATATTGTATTTCATACTTGGGATCTGTATAAATATGTGTATCTTTTGCACATATCAATTCTTGTTCAATTTCAAGCTCTAAATCGCTTTCTGGAAGGTTATACGCGCACTGATGCGTAAATATAACCAGTTTAATGCAACGAACAGTCCAGAATAGTGAAATAGGCTTAACATACCTTAAATAACCTTTAAATAACTTAGAAATAAGTTTTGAAGGCTTTGGTTTGGCAAAATCAAGTTAAATCGCTTACAGGGACTAAAGTTGACAAACTGCGAAAGTACGCCAATTTGAACTGTAACAGACATTTTGGAATATGACCATAAGTTAAACATACCATAAATATCCTTCACATAGCTTAGAAATAGGCTTTGAGGGGTTCGGTGTGCTAAAATAAACTTTTGGGTCATTCAGGGACTAAAAGCGTCAAAAAGTGCACAAGTTTGCATTTTCACGCATAACTTACGTTCTGAATACATCCGGACATCCAAAAATTTATGTAAGCACTATAATATTTTATTTTAGTGTTTGGCATAAGAAAAATCCATTCGTCATGCCATTTGGATCGTTTTTCGCGCTTATGCGCATTTCGTCATAATTAAGCGAACATCGCGATTGTACGGCCAAACGAACCGACATCCGAGATATTTTTGAGCACATTTTAAGTTCCCTATACTTTAACTTCATTTTAGAGCTTTGAAATGGGGTTAACGGGGCTTAAACGTGTCAAAAGTGCATCAAATAGCAAGTTTGGAGCTTCAGGGGCCTGTTCTGCCATTTTTCAAACTTTCTGGTCTGCAAGGTCCTTGCGCACCTCAACACTCAGGACCTTACGGTGCGCAAGTAGGGTTCAGATGCAGAAAATTGTTTTTAACAGCCTGTTTCCAGCCTTTAAACCCCCCAAAGGCCAATGCCACTTGTCAATAACTGGTGGTGGGGGCAAAATGAGCTACCATAACATTCCAACACTTGTACGGATGAGATTCGATCACGTTATTCGAGGAACGATCCTAACGGTGGTCCATTTACTATAAATACCCATCCATCCCCATTGCAAAACCCACTTGAAATTTGAGTTTTTCTCTAAGTGGTTGTGTTTATACACTTCCTACCTGAGATTACTTGGAAATCAATCTTGCGGGGACCCTTTGTAAGTGTTCCTTCGTTCTTTCATTGCTTTTCGAGTCCGAAAGTCAAACTTTGTTTGACTTTCTGCATTGACCAGTTTATGGTCAATGCGAAGTTCGTTTGAACTTCATAACGTGAGCGTGATCACGATGGTTATAATCCTAGTGACTATACCTACTGATTACCACGTTAATAAGGCTCAGTGAAGAGTCGTAGTTTCGGCCAGAATGCGCATTCTTGCGTATTTTGTAACCAAACTACTCTTAGGTATCAAAACCGTTTGTTTTGATACCAAACATGTTTTCTAAACTTAGTTAAGCATGTTTTAACAAGCTTAGCTCGTCACTTTTAGTTTAGTGCTTATATAGGGTCGTAAGGTAAGCGATCTAAACAATCGCTTATACTTTCGAACCCGACCCGTTTGGTCGATCATTAGGATCCGACCAAACACATTAGGTGACCATAGTATATAGGGAATAACCTTCCAAGGTTATACCTTATGGTCGCTTCGTTTAAGTAGTTGTATGATAGGTAGTTTATATGCCTTAGGTAAATTACCAAAATGCCCTTTTGACGCCAAAATTCATTTTAAGCATATGTAACATAACTTTTGGTATCTAAACTGATTTGGTAACAATATTAGACATGTTAAGGCATATTTTACTTATCATAGGACTAGTTAGGCGGTCCGAACGCGTTTCACGCGAACGACGCGTTAAAGTAGCATAAGCTACCTAAACGGGTCGTAATGGGTCGTAAGCACTTAGGTTAGGTTTCATTTTAGTATGTGGGCTTTGTTAAACCATACTACATGAGTTCCCATACTCATTTGGTTTACGATCCCTCATTCTATCCAATCCTCCGATTTAGGTCCGGTTTATTAACATAGTTACCTATATTAGGTGCCGTTTGATTTCGTGATCTCTAGCATTGCTTGGTGGTTATCTTAGGACTTCTAAGCAATCTCAAGTGAGTACATAGAACCCCCTCTTTTAAATGTTTTCAAGGTGTTTATGTGAGTACATAGACCCCTCTTGTACTGTTTTCCAAACTGTTTTGGGGTGAAACACATGTGCCTACTTGTTACTTTCATGCTTTCCTGTTTTCACATCATATACTTACTATGTTTATTAGTACATTTATAGTACATGATTTCAATACATTTTATGCTATGTATGCCCATTGTGTGCATACTTAGTACATCACTTTATAATACATTTTATGCTATGTATGCCCATTGTGTGCATACTTAGTACAACACTTTACAATACATTTCATGCTATGTACGCCCATTGTGTGCATACTTAGTACATTGTTTTTACGTTACACTTATGCTATGTATGTCCATTACGTGCATACTTAGTACATTGTTTTAAATTACACTTATGCTATGTATGTCCATTACGTGCATACTTAGTACATTGTTTTACATTGCATTTCTGTTGCATATGCTCATCCAGCATATGAACACATTATACTACATTTTGAACCGTTGTAACCATTTGACTATGTGAACCATCGTAACCCTTTGATTATATGAACCGTTTGTAACTATTGAACCGTGTGAACCAATTGTATCTGTTGACATGATTTACATTTGGCAATAGACATTTGACTATACATAAACATTTCTACAATTGTTAAATATTTTACTTTGGTGGTTTGGTTTGAGTAAGTGATTTAAGTAACGAGGCATACGTAATATGATACAAGCACGGTGGATACGCCGCTGGTACTTCCTATACATAAGTGTTTGTATGGTATCACATATTGTAGCGTTATTTGAATCATTTCAATTTGAGACATATAACATTTTATACAAATAACATACTTTTCACAAGACATTGATTTACAAACAACTTATCTTATACAAACTCATTTTACATGGTTATTCATTTAACCATACATTATTATCTTATTTATACATATCAACTGATCTTATCGTTTTTCAAATGATTTACCAGACAAAGCAAATTACAAGGTTCATGACTAAACATTTTCTCAAACATAAGTCATGAATTCTGTTTTCACAAAACCTATGTATCTCACAGGCATTTTTATGCTGACGTACCTATTTTCACATGTGTTTTCAGGAGATGATGCATAGGACTTATCAAGACATACTTAGGCGGACCTGTGCCTTAGTGACTTAAAACGAGACAAGAACTAGTTAATTTATGTTATGTACTCTTTGGTTCTTGTTTAAAACAATGTAAACTTTCATGTTTGATTAATAAAATGAAACTTCAATTGCCATGGATTTGAAACAATTAATTCTGTTACAACACTCCCCGACGTTTCCACCACGTTTGGTTGTTCAACGTGGTTGGGGTGTGACACTAACCATACTAGATCATGTTCAAGAACATGAACTAGTAGTATGTTAGTGTTAGAATTATGAAAGGTGATGAAACCTTCCATCCATGAAACATGAAGTTGAATAAATAAAATTTTTCTTGTAAAATAAGACTCTAAACATGTAGATCTAAGGATCTACAAGTGGTTTTTCGGAAGAACCAAGTGAAAGATGCAATTCTTGTTAAAACCCGGATGTTTTATGAACTAGAAGCATTTTTGGAAGGTAAACAAGTGTGTAAACACTTGTGTAAACAAGAAAATTTAACAAGAAGTATTTTTGAAAATCTTGACTAGAAGTTGTAAAACTTCAAGTTCTTTAAAAATAAAGTTTGTAAGAAACTAATTTTATTTTCAAAGATAACAAAACCTACTAAATACACTAGTAACTTACTACATATTTTTACGAAGCTTTCAAGTTCATGAGTTTGTGATTTAGGCTTGTTTTGTCAAGTTTGATGTTTAAATATTGTATGTTGATGATTGTTAAATTGTTTGATTGAGTTTTGAAAAGAAAATGATACGCTTGTAAGCGTGGACACCTCCGGTTACAAAGAAAACTCTGGCGAAATTTTTCCAGAAATATAACACTTAGAAATATTTTTGTAACAAATGTTTATAAATGTGTTTTTAACTTGGTTTTCAAAATAAAATTTGCCATGATTTTTAGTACAACAATTACAAAGTATCGGAGGTGGATTTTCGTAAATAAAACTTGTTAAATATATATTTAGAATATATATTTCATAATAAAACGCTTGTGTGATTTTGTGATTATTTGGTGAACTAGATATATTATTTTTAGGATAAAAATAATATAACCTGGGAATATTATGAAATCACGACTCCAAAATAATACCAACGCTATCACAAATAAATATTTGAGTTACACCGGTATTGTTATTACAAAGCGAACCTTAGAATGTAACTTATGTATATTTCAGAAAATACCCTTACGCGTATATTTTGATAAGTATTATTTTGGAAGATATATAAAGTAAAATATAATATTTTTGGGAAAAATATGTATATTTTGGGAGTTAAGAATATTTTAGACAAGTGAATTAAAATATATTTTTCAAGTGAGACTTAAAGATATATTTTCGATTTTATAAAGCAAACATGTATTAAAACCCCCATCCTTGGGAAGGAATACACTTATAAAATAAATAAGAAGTGTGAATACGGAAATAGTTACCTAACTATTTCTCCAACAAAACGTTAGGCCCTAAATCAAGGCAGGCCATCCGTCTAATACGAATTAGTACGTGTAGGTCGTCACGCAGCAGACAGAGTTGGAGATTGACGTTTCTGGATACGCACTTCAGTGAGTTCACGTCCCCCTTTTCTCTTAACTGTTTTCAGTTTTTATACTTCGGGGGTGGAATACATGTTACAGTAATTATGGATACTTTTATACATGGTATGGTTAGCTTAAGGAGGGTTTACTACTTAGATCATGTGAGTGGGTAGGCGGAAACTAGAGGCCATTAATCCTCATTGTAGGACCGAGGGTCATGATGCGGTAGATCTATCTGGGTGTAGCAAGCCCAACTCCAGGCCCACTGTACGGACCTTGGGGTGACTATGAGCCCGACGTAAAAATCTGCTAGGTTTGAGTCTTCCTACAGCACTTCAGACATATCATTGGCTTTGCAACCAAATGGTGATCTCTTTTTCCTTAATTGCTACATACCAGGGATTTTCATACATACAGACTTATTACAAAGGTTTATACATACTCACTTACACATGAACTCGCTCAACTTTATGTTGGTTTTTTTTTCAACTTACATGTATTTCAGGAAATTAATGGATCTGGCCAAGTATTCAAGAGTGTTAAGCTGCGTAGGAGTAATGATGTCATCCGAGTTTAGGAAATGTGATCTTTGCGTGGACGGGTCACAAGTCTTAAAATGTGTTTTTATTCATGTCTTTTAGTCGTGTCTTGCGAACAAGTTCTAAGTATGTTGTGGTTGTATTTGGTTAAGTACGTGTCTAGTTAAAACAATGTTATCGTGTTTACTTTTAAAACTTACCTAATGGATGAACATCATGGTTTTATTTTCATATAGCATTGTTGTGATTATGCTATGGTATTAAGAAGTCACACCAAAATAATCCCACGCTTCCGCAAAGCCAGGGTTTGACATAGTACTTCATAATCCAAGGGTCTTAACTATTATATAGGAGCCCATCAAGGATTTAAGGTAGTACCTTTGAATAGCCTACTATGAATCCATCATATGGAGATATGGAAGATTCTACGAGGATTTGGATAATGAATACTCGGATCACACAAAAACACAAAACATATAAGAAAACACATAAGCGCATAATAACATAATTGTTTAACTTGATCTTCAATTTGTTATCATTTCGGACACGGATATTTAAAGCACACCAGGAATCCAATCCGTGGATTTCAGTTGGCACTTTAAACATCTTCAAGAATCTAACTATGAAGATAGAAAGATCTTAATAGAAATTCGGCTTTGTCCTTATTGAATCATAATGTACGTATTAAGGCATACAAATAATTCAATTAAGGGATCCAATTTGAGCAACAATCACCCACAAAGATCTAATTGTGAAGATAAGAAGATCCTATATGGATTTTTGGAATTTGAATAACGGGAGATGTTTCGAAATCTTGCACTAGACATGCTTAGGTCGATACACGAGGTAGAATGTTCATGAGGTTGAGGTGCTAGATATGCCAAGGCGACATATGAAGCAGAGTTTGGAGGTTGGGTACTACGTATGTTAAGTCGATCATTCGAGCAGGGTTGACTTGGGGTTGGTTTGGACCACCTTGGCTTGGGTTGAATTGGCTAGCATTTTCCAGGTGACCGAGTCGTCCACATGATGCAACCAGACGACACTGCAGGTAAGCTTGGTGAGGTGCATTACATTTGTTGCACATCGATGCAGTACCTGCATAAGGTTTCCTTGCAGGAGGTTGAGCAGCAGCAGGATTTGCAACAGCTTTGTTTTGGATAGCAAAGCGGCACATGTTAACCAAATGTCCCCATCGTCCGCAGTGGGTACATTTGAAACAGGGTATTTGATTCAGATGATGACGGTTGCATTGATTGCACCAAGAAGCGGTTCCCTTGTACGGCTTCATCCCTGAGGCGAGTCATGGTGATAGCTAAATCAACGGTCCTCTGGAGTACGACGCCTGTTTGTTGGGCAATTTGTAGCACCTAGTTCGGACATTTGAGTGTTGTTGCGATGAAGAGGCATCTTAAAGACATTGCAAGACATGGGAGGAAACAAGTGAAATGTTATCGGATAATCAAAACAGAATGAAAACGCATAAAAAATGGTGATCATTTGTTTGTTACCTAAGGCAAACAAATGAGATGGTGACTAATCAAAGTAAGTGGGTCATATTAATGTATCGCGAAGACATGCTTTAGCCTATAAGTGGACACTCACCCCAAGAGTTCCTAGGTAAGAGTGACCGGTCCAATTATGTGGATTTATACGAACACTCTAGCCTTAGACAGAAAGCTCAGAGTACAGGCATCCACCCTTCCAGATTGCACGTGTTCACATTATAAGACCCAACTTTGACGAGATTTTGAAAACTTTGAAGGTTCAAAACCTTATAATAAATCATCCTAGAACAGATGATTGGTTTTCAAAGCGGATTTGAAATTTGTGTTCTTGTTGTGGTTGTCACCTAAGAATAAGTGACGGTATTGTTTTAAGATCTAAACACAAGAATCTTATGTTAGGGTCCTAGGAAGGTTATAGTCTAGGTCAAAGCATTACTAATAACCTAATTCCCTATAACCATTGGCTCTGATACCAACTTTTCTGTCACACCCCGACCACGTAAAACAACAAATCTTGGCGGAAACATTGGGGAGTGTCGTAACAGAATCATTGTTTCACAACCATGGATTAAATGGTTTCGTTTTATTGAATTATTGAACTCATTGTTTTATTACAAATCAGATAAATACAAATATTGTCTTTCAAGTTTTAAAGTCGCTAAGGTATGAGTCCATCCTATGTGTAGCATGCATTGACAATCATCATACAGTAACACCTGAAACATATGTAAAAATAGGTACGTCAGCATAAAAATGCCTGTGAGATACATAGGTTTTATTAATGCAGGATTCATGACTTATAAGTTTAAAAGAATGTTTAACAAAAAGTAGTCATGAACTTAAAGATGTTTTCTTTATAAATCATGCGAAAATTGATAAGAACTCAGATGATACAAAAGAATAATGCACAGATAAATAAATAACCAAGTAAAATGAGTTTTTATAAAATATGTTGTTTGTAAAACAATGTTTTGATAAAAAGGTTTGTAGTATATATAAAAATATACCTTGGTTTTGAGAAAATCGGATAAGTAATATATATTAAAATATATTTTAGTTTCAAAACAGTTAAACAGATAGTATATCAAATATACTTTAGTTATTAAAATAATAGTTTTCAGTAGTATATCATAAGTATACTTTGGTTTTGTAAATAACATATCAAACTATGTTTTGGTTTTTGAAAATAACATATCAATTATGTTTTGGTTTTGAAAATAACATATCAATTATGTTTTAGTTTTGAAAATAACATAGCAATTATGCTTTAGTAAATAACAAAATATATGTTGGTTATGTACATAGTATATCAAATTATACTTTGGTAAACAATATCACATATGGGAGCATATCAAACTATACTTTGGAAGTATAACAAAATATACAAAAGAAAATGTGATTTAGAATTCATTCAAACCTTAGTGTATCAAACTACACCTTAGAGACTATAGAAATACCACAAAGGCAACTTCTATTTGGATAAAATTTGGTTTCTGACATTCCATACAATAGGAATGGGGTGTCTAGTCCTATAGCGCTATATCATACTACCAATCGGTTTGGTGAATGAATAAAATAAGTACAACCCAACAATTTATTTAATAATCTTTGAAAAATTAGTGTTTAAACCATAGATAATCATTCAGTTTGTCAAAAGATAAGTACTAGCATGTATAATCAATTTATACTTTGAAATCATGAAAATAACAATTAAGCACACATGTTTCACCCCAAAACATTTGAAAACAGTAAAAGAGGAGACTATGTACTCACTTAAAGATGCTTAGAAGTCTTGAATAACAACCAAGCAAAGCTAGAGGGATCACAGAAATCAATCGGCACCTAATATAAGTAACTACGTTAATAGACCGGACCTAAATCGGAAGATCGGATAGGATGAGGTTTCGTAAACCAAATGAGTATTGGAACTCATATGACATGGTTTAACAAAGCCTACATACTAAATCGAAACCTAACCTAAGTGCTTACGACCCATTACGACTCGTTTAGGTAGCTTACGCTACTTTAATACGTTGTTCGCGTGAAACGCGTTCGGACCGCCTAACTAGTCCTATGACAAGTATTATATGCCTTAACATGTCTAATAATGTTACCTAATCAGTTTAATTGTCAAAATTTAGGTTACATATGCTTAAAATGAATTTATGCGTAAAAAGGGCATTTTGGTCATTATCCTAAGGCATATAAATTACCTATCATACAACTAACTAAACGAAGTGACCATAAGGTATAACCTCGGAAGGTTATTCCCTATACAACTATGGTCACAAAACATGTTTGGTCGAATCCTAATGATCGACCAAACGGGTCGGGTTCGAAAGTCTAAGTGATTGTTTAGACCGCTATTCTTACGACCCTATATAAGCACTAATCTAAAAGTGACGAGTTAAACATGTTAAAACATGTTTAACGAAGTTAGAAAACAATTTTGATATCAAAACAAAGGGTTTTGATACCCAAAAATAGTTTGGTTGCAAAATACGCATAAACGCGCATTTTGACCGAAACTATGACTCGTCACTATGCCTAAATAACGTGGTAACCAGTAGGTATAGTCATAAGGGACTATAACCATCGTGATTATGCTCATGTTGCGAAGTTCAAACGAACTTCGTCTTGACCAAAGACTGGTCAAAGCATAAATTCAAACACTGTTTGACTTTCGTGCTTAAAAACATAATAAAAGCACGAAAGAAACTTACAAAGGGTCCAAGCTAGGAAGATTTGATCTAAGAATACTCAGGTATGAAGTTTAGAACCTCAACTTAGAGCAAACTCATATCAAAGTGTGAGAAATGAAAGAAAATAAGTGGGTTTATATAGATTTCGGAGAACCGTTAGGATCGTTCCTCGTAAATCGTGCCTTGATCTTGACCCTCCATGTGTAGCCCATGGTTTACAAAACAATGGGACACTCAAAACCATCAAATGGTATTACAAAACAAGCAACAAAACCATCAAATTCAGCTGTTTTGGACCAGATTCAATATTTCTGTCTGATGTGCTCTCGCGGGCCATGTAAGAATAGACCATGGCTTACGCGCCCCTCCTGGCCATCTTTGACAGATTGTCAAAAATGGTCCCAGCAAGCTTGAAACTTGGTTTTCGAAGCATTTTTCACACGTTTAAGCCCCGTTAACCCCATTTCAAAGCTCTAAAATGAAGTTAAAGTATAGGGAACTCAAAATACGCTAAAAAATATCTCGGATGTCGGTTCGTTTGGTCGTACGATAGCGTTGTTCGGTTAATTACGACGAAACACGAACGAACGCGAAAAAAGATCCAAATTACGCGACGAATGGAAATTTATAATGTCAATCACTAAAATAAAATATTTTAATGATTACATAAATTTTTGGATGTCCGAATATATTCAAAACATAAGATATGCGCGAAATTGCAAACTTATGCACTTTTTGACGCTTTTAGTCCCTGATTGACCAAAAAGTTTATTTTAGCATACCGAACCCCTCAAAGCCTATTTCTAAGTTATGTAAAGGATATTTAGGGTATTTTTAACTTATGACCAAGTTCCGAAATGTTCGTTACTATACAAATCGGTATATTTCGCAGTTTGACACAAATAGTCCCTGCGATCGAACAAAACTTGATTTCGACACACCAAACCATCCAAAACTTATTTCTAAGTTATGTAAAGGTTATGTAAGGTATGTTAAGCCTATGTCACTATTCTGGAGTGTTTGTCGCATTAAACTGATTTTGTTTACGTATCAGTTCGCGTATAACTTTCCAGAAAGCGATTTAGAGCTCGAAATCGATCCATAATTGATATGTGCAAATGATACACTTATTTATACAAATCCCAAGTATGAAACACAATATTTAATTGGTTTGGTATTTTTTGATGGTCGTAGTGACACGGGTGTCATAGACCGTACCTTGTTCTAAATGCGGTCTTAGGAATGTCCCCTTCATGTACCTTTAATTGATGATATCCTGACCTTAAATCGATTTTAGAGAAAAATCGAGCTCCTTGCAATTGATTGAACAGATCATCGATCCTTGGTAATGGATACCAATTCTTAATTGTGACCTTGTTTAATTCACGGTAATCAATGCACATACGCATCGATCCGTCTTTCTTTTTAACGAATAAAATCGGTGCTTCCCATGGTGATGAGCTTGGCTGCATGAATCCTTTCTCTAATAATTCGTCCAATTGTTTCTTCAATTCCTGCATTTCTGCGGGTGCCAGGCGGTAAGGTGCTTTGGCAATCGGTGCTGTCCCTGGTAGCAGATGGATTCTGAATTCAACTTCTCTGTCTGGCGGTAGTCCTGGTAATTCTTCTGGAAATACATCTGGAAACTGAGATACTACTGGAATATCTTTCAGTTCCTTTCCTTTAGTGTTAGTGATTATAGAAATTAAATATACTAATGACCCTTTTCTTACATAACTTGCTGTTTTCATCACAGAGATGAATTTTGTGGATCTAGATGACTTATCTCCTTTAATTGCGATCTTTTCACCCTTTGGTGAATTTACATGAATTGACTTTTGATCACATAAAATATTGGCTTTGTTGGATATTACCCAATCCATTCCTAATACAACATCAAATCATGCCAGATTCATTGGGTAAAGGTTTGCAATAAACTTTTGATTTAAAAATTCTATTCTTGCTCCCTGCAAGATTTCAGAAATCCTAACAGTTTCTCCATTTGCTGTCTCTACTAGACATTCTTGTGGGAGTTTTGTTAATGATTGATTAAGATGTTTGCAAAACGAAGTATTGATAAAACTTTGGTTCGCACCAGAGTCAAATAATACTTTAGCAAAAACATCATTAACTAAAAACGTACCGGCTATTACGTCCGAAATCATCTTGGCTTCATCTTCCGTCAGAACAAATGCTCTAGCATTTTTGGTGTTCTTGTTACCCATGGCTGGAACTAGTTTTGGACAGTTGGGCTTGATGTGACCTTTTTCTCCACAGTTGAAGCACATTCCATTGTTCGGTTTCCTCCTGCAATCTTCTTCCTTGTGCCCCGGTATCTTACAGAAATTGCAGTAAGTGGAGGATTTTCCCGAATGCTTTTTCTTGCAAGCCTTGCAGTAGGGTGTAGAGGAAGAACCTACATTTCTCCCACGGTTGGAACTTCCATAACGAAATTCTTGGGTAAGCCTTTAGGCTAGGTTTCTCCTCTGGTCTTCTTCTCGAGTACGGACTAATTCATCAGTCAAGGTATTGGCTAGTTCTACAGCTTCTTCTATGGTTTGGGGTCTAGCTGCCTTGACTACATGCCTAATCTCCCCGATTAATCCCCAGATGTAACGGGAGATTAATACTGGTTCAGGTGATGCAAGGGTTGGTACTATTCTAGCATATTCAAAGAATAATGTAGTGTACCCTTTGCTATCTACTCCAGTCATCCTAAGGTTTAGTAACTTATTTGCAAACTGTTCTTTTTCTTTGGGATGGCAGAATTTCCTTTCTACCATGTTCTTAAATTCTTCTCACTCCATATTATAAACCCTATCACTTCCCCTAGACTGGAGGATAGTGTTCCACCATTCTAAGGCTGAGTTCTTGAACAGATTGGAAGCAAACATTATCTTATCCTCTTCCGCACACTTGCTTATTTTTAAGATTGCCTCAGTCTTTTCTATCCAGCGTAGAGCTGCAATGGGTCCTTCATTGCCCGAGAATTCTATTGGTTTGCAGGACCAGAATTCCTTGTAAGAACAACCATAAGGCATGGTTCTTCTTCTTTTGGGAATGGGCGCTTGAAGTATGGGTCCATTGTTTACGCTGTGTTCAGGTTCAGTTGGTCGCTTACTGCTATGTTTACTTTTATTATCTACTTCCTTAACAGTTTGAATAATAAATGGCATTGCATCTATAATTCCTTGTGCCACTATGTGTTGGATGCCACTATTATCCACTTGGTTTCCATTGTTATTGTTGTTTGGATTCTCATTATTCGGGTTATTATCGTTCTGGTTATTATCGTTCTGGTTTTCCTGGTTCACTTCGTTGTCCAACTGAATTTCAAACATTTACCACGTATTAATATCATAAAATAATATTTAATATAGCCAATCACACAACGCATATTGATAAAAAACGTCGAGCATTGCGACTTACTCTTTTTATATAGTATGCATCAAGTACAAACCGATACTGGAAATTAAAATTACAATACAACTGGAATTTAAAATTACACTACTAGTAGTAGGCATCCGTAGTTTTTTTTTCATACACACATATCATATATTATTATTTTATTATTATTATTACTACTACCTCCACCATCACCTTCACGGATATGGATTCATCCAGAAATCCATATTGCGCTCGTCGTACTTCCAGACGAGTCGCTCTCCCACCTGTCTCATCCTCTCGCTACTCTCTAAAATCTCTTCTCCGAAAGTTCGGAGCTCTTGCACATTTTCTGCACTCATTGGGGGTGCAGGTGCTGGTACCGGGTTTGGAAACTGGGGTGCGGGTTCCTGGTACGGGTAAGGATTCTCTAAAATTTCCCTAATGAATACATCGTTATCATAGTAGGGATCTAGAGGGTCCAAACCTGGGTAGGCTTCTAGATTCGGCATGGGTTCATTTTCTTCTATTGGGTATCGTTGCACATAATCCCTATTGTCATCCCACCACAGGTCATAATCCGGGTCTAAGGGATTGGGTGCGGGTACCCTAGGTATCTCCTCTGGGTTGAAATCATGCATTTCGACTTGATTTTCAGGGTTAATTTCTATTTCCATGGGTTGTAATGGTTGGGGTGCTATCAGTTGCTCCAGGTTAGGGTCGGCTGCTGTGGTTGCTAGGATATGGAAATTGGCTAAACCCCTATTAATCATGTCCTGGGCGTGGGCATCGGTCTCCCTTTAGCGGCTGCTAGGGCTCTCTGTTGTTGCAACTTTTTCATTTGTTTCCTATGCTCATGTGCTCCCCTACTGAACCATCCTCTCTTTTTAGGAGGGAATGGCTCTTCAGAATGAGCCTTAAACACGAATATTCCTTCTTCACTATCAGCAGAATACCCTGAGAGGGCAGGCTGTGAAGAGGCACCTTCGCTTCTAGGCGAACCGGACAACTGACGGTACGCGTTGGATGGTCCTTGGTCGCTCGTACTGTAAACTAACAAATAGTCAAATAACACATAACAATAATATGCAATTATGCACGTAGTTCCGTAATTTATTTCCTAACATATTGAATTTTGGGGTCAGCAGAACACTTATGTGGCTGAATCAGTGGCTTAGCTCTGAAACCACCTTCTGTCGCAACCCCCGTCCCCTAACAACCCGGGAACGGGCGGCCGCGGCCAGTTTGGGTGGTATCTCTTATTTTATCCATTTTGGCAGCAGAAATTTCATCAGGACCGTAGTTAGGAAATATTTTATCAGAGTAATATACCACACTTTCATAATATTAAACACGTGGGAAAAATCCCAAGTTTTAAGTACACACATTTTCAAAGGGATAAACCCTATTTTATTTAATAAAAACATCTTTTTTATTTTTAGGTAACTTTATTGCCACTTCTCCAAGCCTTCAGTGTTGTCCAGCTGGCTTCTATTTGGCTTTCACATTTTGTTACCTGAAACGCGTTTAAAACATTTTGTCAGTGGGAAATACTGGTGAGTGAATCCCAGTTTAATCAAATTTAATAAAGACCATTGTACAGTATTGAGGGCGGTCGCGCAATTACATTTGTTTCCATTTATTCAATTACCACCCACGGTACTGTCAACCCGACTTGTGGTCATGTTACTCCTCGCAAGGTAGTAACAAATTTTGTATACAAAACCCCAACATACCGACGATAATTGTAGAATACAAATACTCAATAACTGTTTAATATATTATTAATTGCGTGAGGTTTTGTAAAAACAATTTGTAAAAAGGAGATTACTCACATTGTTGTCTTAGGTTTTCTGTAAGGGTTTCTTGGTAATTATCTATAATTTACACAAATGCACACGTGTTAGTATAATAACCCAACATTTATATTAACGATACCCTCCCCGAGACGGCATTCCAACGACTACGTCGGGCAGAACCACGACAGCCATTACGGAACCCTGGATCAATCGGGCAGCGTATCTAATACGTAACCGGGTTTATGATACTTACAACGGAGTAGAACTTCGTTATTTATGGGGTATTATATCCGAGAATAGCTTCCACTATTAAGAAATTCGAGATAAAGAAAACGAAATGAGCGATCGGAAACTGAAGCCGATGCCCTCCTTATATAGGGCCTGATTTCAAGTTTTACGCGGCACGCGTAAGACGTAACTAAGGGCTACGCGGCCCGCGAGGCTTCCTAGGTTAGGCCCTAGGGTTGCTGATTCGAAACATAGACTCCACACGTGTTATGCCACATGGCACCTCAGGGTGCGACCCTGGTCTCGAGCTGTCGCGGCCCGCGTAGCTCAAGGAGATGGCTTACGCGCCCCGCGAGAGACCATAAAAATTGGTTTTTAATTAATTTTTGATAAAAATAAAGGTATTCGGGCCCTGTTTTCGCGTATGGGGTGTATTTTAAGACATATTGGGGTATTCTAATATATTTTTAGGGTGTCGGAATATTTTGGAGGGTTGTTATAATCGGCTCCCTTGTAACCTTCTCAATTTCCTTCCGCCTGACCTGAACTTGTCATGTCCACCAGTTGGGACTCCACCACTCTGCTGATAATAACCGGATCCGAGTTCGTTCTTTCGTTCAGATCGAAAACCCACTTAGAATTTGAACCCCCTAGGTTATCGTCTGCAGGGGGCATCCCCTTTGAGCAGCTTCTTTCCACCATTTCATCTAATGTAAACCTGGGCCTCTTTCTAGGCCTCAGCGAAGGGGACACTGAGTACTTATTCAATTGGACCTGGCCTCCCTTGGGTTTAACATGAACATTGGGCTTCTTCACGGCTTGTTTTCCTTTATCTTCAGAATTGAAAAAAAAAACATTATTAATGTTATGGGCCCCACCCTTATCAGCCGCATTAACTGATCCCATCTGGGGATTTTCTAACTGGTAAAAAACCTCTCTCCTAGGGAAACCACCACATGCCGCCTCGGCTCTAACCCCACCAACTTCTCTCTCCTCGTGCATGGACTTCTCATTTCCATGCACCGTCTCTTTGGCTTCCGACGTTGCTTGCTTTGCCAGATCATTACCTTCCGACGACTTGCTGGTGGAGAAACTGTCTTCACTTGAATCGTCATCCACGTCCACTACCTGCAAAAAATCTAGGATCCAATCATCCAACTCTTCTGAAATCCATACCCTTAACCGACAGATCCCCCATGTCCAGGCATAGCCCAGACACATTGATGATCATCCCGAAAACTTGACCAATTCTAGTGAACACCTCCTCTTCCCCCAGATTGAATGGGACTCCTGTGATCTTGTGCCAAGTAATACGTTAGAACGGAAGTTATTGCCCGTTCCAAATGTCTAACCTACTGAACCAACCCTTCCAATCTTCTTGACTTTGTAGAAAGATAGAAGCCTCCTCCAACCCACCAAAACAAATGAGAACCGAGAAGCCAGCGAGATAGTGCAAGGTCGTCAATAGGCCTTGCAAGGCACTGAGATGCTTATTGATGTTAATCAAAGAATCGAGATTGGTTGTCTTCCCCACCAGAGCCCTAACTTGAAGATCCTTAAAAGCACTAGTCTCCGATGGAACCTTGATAACACTACCTTGTAATTCCAACGATCCCCCTCTATCAACCCCTCTGGAACCTTTTGCCAGAATTTCTCTGTAGGAGAATTCACCCTTCCACACCTGACCCCTCCCTGGCATCACCGGTGGGGGCTGTTGATCCAGACCATTTTGGCATGGAGCATTGTTATCCTTAGCCTCTGACTCACGATGTTTAGCATTCTCTAAAGCGAACCTGACAATGTTAACATGGAGCTTATTCCCTCCCATCTTCACGTTATGCAAACTACGTTCCAGTTCCACCTTGTCCTTCACGTCCCTAAAACTCACAAATCAGAACCTGTTGCCCAGCTTATCCTTCTTCCTCACGATGTATGTACCAGAAACCTCTCCGAACACAGCCAAGAACGAGGAGAGTTCCCACAGAGTGCGTCCGTTTGGGAGATTGGACACATAAAACTTGGTGATATTCCTCTCCAGCCTCTTCCTGTTAGCCTGGTTATCTCCTACCGATTTCTTCTCCAGAGAATCGCCGTCCCTCCGGTGACCGTTGGACTCCTGCCTTGGGACATCACCGGGTCTTCTCTCCATCTCTCACTCTTTTGTTATTGTTTTTTTTTTTTGTGATTCCATTTGCAGGTACTTTTAAGATTAGTAGGTATGTTTTCAAATTAATTAACCACTATCATTTAGCATGCTAATGCTACATGTTCTTAATTATCAGAGTCGTTCCTAAGAATTCTCAAAATATTTTGGGCCCGGGGCGAGTAAAATAATTGGGCCCTTATAACATAAACTAAATAATCATCATCCTTATGTCTCGTTCTTCTTTTTTCCCACCATTGGCCCTCACAAACCTTTTATTTATTTTATAGTTTAATTTTTTAATGAGTTTTAATCATTGGACATTTTTTAATAGTTGAATAATTTGATTAGTTAGGTCTGTTTTAATTTGGGTTTAGATTTTTTTAAGGAAAATTAACAAAAAATAATATATTTGTAAAAGGTGTATTTAATGGGCTATTTTGTGTCAATTCCAAAACTCAATTCTTGGAAAAAAAAAGGGTAAAGTTTGGGTTTCGAACCAACAACACACAATTAAATACAACATTCATTAACCAGTTTGGCTGGGGCTTTTAGCAATATATTATAAGGTAGTAGTTATTATATTTTGAAAGTAATATATGTGTGAGGAATAGTGGTGATGACTACATGTATGATAATGTCTCACTGGTATCTTTCAGTCTATAACATTTTTTTGTGATGATTAATGAAGTATTTTTTGCTGTTAAAAAAAAGTAGTTATTATCTATTATATATAATGAATGTAAGTTATTTGGGCCACGTGTCAGTAGATTAGGGCATCCCTGGATTGCTTTTCCAGCTCAAAACCTCTGTCCTTTTTTTTCCTTTTATGATGGATATCCATTTGATTTGGATACATATATTTCCACATCTCTCTTCTTCACATGCCAAGAAACCCTAACCTGCATCCTCTTCTATCATAAAAAAACCCTAGATATCTCTATTTCAAGATCCGATCATCGATTGATTCATTCTCTCATTAAACTTTCTATATGACACAAAACTCTCCTATTTGCAAATCCATATTCAAACCCATCAAAAAAAAACACTGCAACTATCCTAACGATCCAATTCTCCCTAATTCATATGCCTTTATTCGATCTGGTTTTCGATTCTTCCTTTTCAAGGTGAGTTCATCTTACAGGTTAAGTTTCTTTGTTTCAATTTTGTTACACCGAATTGATGTTGGGATTAGGGTTTCATCGTTATGTTCAGGTCAGGGTTTGATTTGGTTTAGATTTGTTCCGATTAGGCTTTTTTAGTCAAATTTATTCCGATTGGGATTTTTTAGTCAGATTTGTTAACATTAGTGTTTTTTTGTTTTGTTACGGAGATGGCATATTGTTCAAATTAGGGTTTTATTTTGGTGAGATGTTTTTCATATTTTGATCTCTATCTTAACATTATCTTCCTCTCCATCAATTTTTTTGATCGTCGTTAGCCATATTTGTTTATCTTGTGATTGTTTGTGTAGATAGACAAGACCAAAATTCAAAAGAAGATGAAAAGGATAAGGTATGTGTAGGATCGGTCAATCGATCAAATGAGTCGATCAGAAGAGTTCTCGATCAATACGAAAGGCAGAAACAGACGTATTGATGTTGTTGCAGCTTGATTTACACTTAGAATCACTTTAAATGTCGATTAGATTGATTTCACAACGTTTTACAGGCTTGCCGACACTTCGGCAGAGCTTCGCTACCGGAATCCAAAGTTACAAATGAAGACCCAAGACCTAGTATTTATAGCCACTGCCAGTTCGCATGAAACAGTTAAGTCCAGTTCGCACGGACTGGTCCAGTTCGCACGAACTGGCCACTTCATGTGAACCTACTGGTTTTGGCCTGTTTCCCGTTTCTTTCGAACTACGTGTCTTGGTTTATCTATTCTATTACATGACTCAATACAAGACGAAGTCAACAAACATATGCACCAACAAACTCCCCCTTGGATATTGACGAGTCTTTAGTGTAAGTGTTCAGTGTGTTGAGTCTCCAGTCTTGATCAGTCTTCTCGCTCTTTCCAAAGTGTCTTTCTCTGTAAGCATCTTCAATCTCTCTCTTCTTCTATCAGAATCTCAACCTGGCTCTATTCTCTCTCTAATTCTCTTGATCAGGTCTCTTGATTCCTTAAGTTCATTAGAATTAGCAGCTTCTATTTTGTTTGCTAACAGACTCCCCCTTAAGTTGTTCCGGGATCGTACCCTGGCTCAAACTCTGCTCAGGCTTAGACACGGGGATCTGCACAAATCTCTACCCAACAATAAATTTCACAATTTTTAAGATTTAACAATTTTAGAAACCACTTGTAGATATTATTCAGATTTGGTTTCAAGTTAATGAACCATTTACTCATTTCAAAAACATTTCTTGTTTCAAACAAACTCTCCCAAACCATTGTTCATCATGTTTAGCACTCGGAATTTTGAAAATCAGCTTTCCAAACATCAGTTGTCGAAAATAAGATGAAACAAATCTTTTTGAATTTTCAAAAATTTATGCAAAAACAGTCTGAAAATTTTTTTGATTTTGTCTTTAATGAAAAGCAGTAACGCAATATTTACAGACAATATTTTTGTGAGTTTGTGTAAGAGGATCATATCAGTTTATGACAAATCACTAGTACCGTTGAGCTTTAAACACTTTAAGTTCTAAACGATTCACTTAGATTGTCAGTATACTGATCCACTTTAATTTTCACACAAAGTTCAATTGATTCGAGATGCGGATTAGTGTTTAATGGACTTAAACTTATTTGCGTGTCCCACCTCAGAATATACTCCCATATCCAGACTCTTATACTCAGTCTTACAGGTGAATGTACACTAATGATATCTGTAAGGGGTGAATGCGAGACCATGAGAGCTCAGGCTATTGCTTCCACAAAATCAGAGAGATGATGGCTCGACTTTAGGTGTGTTCCCTTTAGAGAATCTTTTCTTCAACAGCACATGATTAGCATTTTTCAATGTTTCATCATTTTTTATGCTGAGGGTGGGCTTTATGATTAAAGCAGTGCAAAGTATTATACGAGGACTAGGCTATTGCTCCCGTAAAATCAGAAGTCCCGGTATAATACCCCAGATATCATCACGCACAAAGACCTAGTATGTCAGAAATAGAAAGCCCTTCAAACAAGATTTCAGGGGTTACCTATATATCCGAGAGATGTTTCCCACGAAATAAGTAAGAATTTGATATTTAGGTTTATATCTCGACAACAATCTACTAAGCGTGCGAAAACCTACTGGCATATCATCAGTGAGACCGTTTATCACATTTTAACCTTCCAATTCTTTAGCGTACAGTGATTGTCTACTGATGTACTATCATTTCCTCTTTTTCACAACAAAACTCATTTTGATTTTTGATGTTTTTGGATTTTTCAAATTTTCAAAATCAAAAATATGTTTCAATTTTTGATTTTCCGGGAAAATTTGAAAATAAACGCAATAAACTGTACAAAGTTAAATGACAAACTGATGTGAATTGCTTTAATTCTCCATCCACTTGGCGTAAACAATCAGAACTCCCCCTGACAACAGACTATTTTCCCATAAATATTTCAAAACACTTAAGTTTTTGTAATCAAAATGGTTTTTCCGAAAAATTAGATTTGTTTGTCATTTCACAAACACGGGGTTTCATCACATTGTTTTCAACCACTTGTAAAATCTAACATTTTTAGGTTTTTCACAAAAACATTTTTCAAGAATAATGCCACTTGTAAGAAAGTAAAATCAAGTTCAACTTCATGACCTTGATTAACCACTTGTAAGTCTTTGACAGTGATATTTCGACTTATAATTGTGAATTTCTTAAGAAAGATGTCGATTCATGCTCCACGATTACCAACTTAGGAGCTCCGGCAAGTCAGGATTTTAAACAAAGAATGGTGACACCCAAGCCTGACCAGCCTTGGGTGCATCCGAGGTATTTTCACTCGGTGGGTAAGTTCTCCTCTTTGATTCATAAAATTCTTTTACCCCTTTTTCCTTTCCATCGACCATCTTTCCAAAAATATGTTTCACTTTACCATTAAACGCTTTTTCGACATCAAATTCTTTCTTTTCATAATAGAATTGATTCGAAATTTCCACTTTTCCAACTTTTGATTTTAAATTTTCAGCCCGCAATGGTGGAAAGTTTGCGTCATCCATTGGCGGAACTGAATTTTCTCGTTTTAGCTCAACTTGTGGCTCCTCTGACTTTGACGAGTCAAATTCATCGCCAGAAAGTGGCTCCTTTGCTTCTGAAGAAACAAATTCATCACCAGACTTAACATCTGATTTCTTAACAACCCACGTTTGGTTGTTAAGATTCACCCTTCTTTTGTAAAACCTTCTTGAACTCTCACCAACTTCAAATGTAGATTTTTTAAACACTTTGAATTTTTCAGTTGGTGGTTCAGTTTTATCAACAACTTTCTCTTTGAGTTTAGAAGACACTCCCTATTGTGTGTTGGTTGCCTTTGGACAGTTCCAGACGATGTGACCAACTATTTTGCATTTATAGGAAGTTCTTGTCTCCTTTTTCTGATTGGCTTCATTCTTCTCATGTTTCTGTTTTTCTGCAAGAAACGCTTTGTTCGATTGCTTCCAGAATGAGCTCTTTTTCTCTTCTTCAGAACTTATCCCTGAAACAAATACAGTTTTTGGTTTAAAATCTTTAATATTTGGATTATTTTCAACATCAAAACCCAACCCCTACTTTTTGAAATTGCTTTTATGATTCGGTTTCTTTTGATGACCTGGACCGAAACCTTTCTTCTTGTTTAAACGTTGTTGAACTCTAGAAGTATATTTAGGTTTTGAAAATCCCATTTTATCTTTTATTTCTGAAATCTTTATTTTTATCAATTTAAAAATTGTTTTAATATTTTCAATTTTCACATTTTTAATTGTAAATTCTTCATCAGAATATAATTTGTCTGAATCATTCAAAGTATATGCCACTTTGATTAGTTCATCATTCAAATTATTTTTTTATAACAGAAATTCTTTATTGTAAACCCTTTTGACCGATGAATTCGAACTGTTGACTGATGAACTTGAACTCTCAGATTCAGACTTTGACTCTGACTCCTCATCCTTATCCAACACCTGATCGACCACTTTCTTTATTAACTCAGACTCATGATCAGTGTCAGACGATGTGAATGTGACATCAATGTTGTCTGGTAACTCATCAGTTGTTTCAGACTTTAACTTTATATTGACTGCCTTTTTGACTTGTTCCGAATTTGGTTTTCTTGGAGAATAACCTTCCCAGATCGGAGGCGGACACTTGTTATAATTTGCACTTTGTTTCTTACCAGTATCCATATCTTCCAACTTCTTATCTTGAAAAGCTTCAAAACCTGCAACAGTCGGATAGATTCTATCAATCAAATAATCAGAACTTGAATAATCCATTAGCAATAGTCTGATTCTTTCATTCTCAATCTTTTCAGTCTCTAATTCCTGTTTCAACTCTGCACACTCTTCAATATAGTGATTGATGGCCATCTGCTTAGACATCATTGTTGCATTCATCATTGTCAAAGCATCTTCTCTTTCTGAATTTGTCTTTTCCAACTGGTTTACTGTTCTGTTCAACACATCATAAGATTCTTTCACGTACTTAACATCAAACAATAATTTTTCTTTCATCTCGTCGAGCTCATTAAACTTCTTATCTTTTTCTTCACAATGTTTGCATGGTTCCAAACATTTCAGACAAGGTTTTGTGACTTCTACAATATTTTCAATAATCTTTTCAGCAACTTTAACCTCTTCACTCTGTTCATTCTTCTCTTCCTGAGCAACATTCTCACATTTTACTTCTTTCTTTGCTTTTGCAGCTCGTTTCTCCTTCAGCTTCTCCAATTTATCTGCAAAATAAAATTTGAAACTTTCAGGAAATAGATGAGTTTTTCCAATGTTTATTTGATTAATTTCTTCCTCATCATCACTGCTATCACTTGATTATTGATCAAAGACTGGTGTCTTTTCTGAACTATCTTCTGAAGTGACAGACTCTCCATCTTGACTTTTCTCATCATTTGCAAACACATCCATCCATTCTTTCATCAACTCTGGCTCTTGAATGATCTGTGCAATAAATGCTCTAAACTTTGAGTTACTTTCTGTCGGAATGTATTTATCCCAGCTAAATCCCTCTGGCAATCTTTCATCTTCTTGATCTGGAATAGTAATACAAGCTTTCTTCTTTCCATCTTCAATAGCACGGGATGATGACGGTTGTTGAGCTACCTGATGATATATTGCTTTCCGATAATAATCATTGTTCCCGAAAGCATTCTGAGCTCCACCTTCTTCTCGGTTGGTACATTCCCTCTTGAAATGTCCTTTTTCCCTGCACCGAAAACAAGTAACTTTAGACTTATCAAAACCTAAAGTAGAAACATTAGCCTCACGTAAATCATCTCTTCCAGTAATCTGCTTAAATTTCTCGGCTCTCCTCAACACACTCGCTAAACACCACTTAATATCCATTAGCTCCATTTCCTTAGCATCAATCTGATCGTAGTCCTCTTTTGTTAACATGGGATTTCCGATCCTTCCCGCAACCAAACTCTCATATGATTCTAATACGGTAACCAGTAATGCCATATGACATTTAGCGACTTCTTCAGAGAAATTCTGACCGTTCTGAAGATGCAACGCAATGTTGCATTGTAGCACATTACCATTACCATTTGTTGAGCTTTGAAACTGATGATTTGAAGTTGAGACATTAGGATTAACACTCGGATATGAAGAAAATCCACTGTTGTTGATTGAACTTTGATTGAGTGATCCGGATGAGTTTTCTGCGCTGAAAGTGGTTTGGATCTTCGGACTAGCTTCAACAATTTGACCATTACCTTTGAAATACAACTTGATATCTTGTTGACCACTTGAATTTTTCATTCTAGCGATCTTTTGTTGTTCAAGATCTTGTCCTTCAAGTTTTTCAATGAACTGAGCAATTGTCAATCTATCATACTCTCCGGTATTCTTCAAGATCATAAGATATGTACCCCATTCTTTTTGAGGTAAAGCATCGGCTAATTTTTCAACCCATTCCTCATGATCTTTAGTGATATCCAACAGTGACATAGAACGCACTAGATGACAATATCTTTTGATAAGAGTCTTTGTAGTTTCACCCAGCAAACCTGAAAACAATTTAAATTCTTTCTTTAGCAGTGACTTCTTATTCTTGATCATCTCCGTACTTCCTTCGAATTTTGTACGAAGTGCTTCCCAAATTGAATGTGCACTATCATCATGTTGAAGTAATATGAAGATGTCTTCTTTCACAGCTTGTTGAAGTAAACTGATCATCATTTTTTCTGCCTTGTACATTTCTCTCTCTTTTTCTGTAAACTCAGAAATATTCTTTACAACTCCCATATTATTACGAGGTCGAACATACTTAGTTTCAATACACTCCCAAGACCTTAGATGGTTTGCTTGAACCCAGTTTTCGAACCGTTCTTGCCAACTATAATATTCTTCAATACTCATCAGCTTTGGAGGTTTCTGTAACGTTCCCGTTTCATTTTCCATAGTCACACTCCGAGCAACGGTAACAGGAGTACCCGGGGCAGTAGCAAATGCATTATAAAATTCAGAATCCATGTTCCGGTTTTGAAATTTCACACTGACACAAAGTTCAAACGATCTGGTTAACTTGGTACGACCTGGGATTTAAACTCAAACGACCTGAATTGGTACGAACTGACTATGGTGCGATCTGGTGGATTTCAAACGAATTGAGTTATAAATGAACTGAAGGTTCACTTCATGCGAACTGGTTAATTTCCAAACGACCTGATACACTTTTCACTTCGTGCGAACTGAGGTCAAATTTAAACGAACTGGTTATATCTCAAACCGTGCGAACTGAGGTCAAATTCAAACGAACTGAACCTATTCCAAACGAACTTGATCACTATCACACAACTTGAACTACCTTGTGCGAACTGGTTCACCTCGTGCGAACTGGTTCAAACGACCTGAGGACCTATTAATCACTTCGTATGAACTGAAAGAATCAATCCGTGCGAGCTGGTTCACTAACTGATCAAACCTTGTGAGCTGGTTCACTAACTGATCAAACCGTGTGAACTGGCACGACTTCGCACGACCTGGTTCAACTTCGTGTGAACTGAAACCCTAATTTCACACGATCTGAGCCATGTTCGATCGAACTGATGTGCTTTTGTCAAATTAGATCAAGTTTTAGGTTGAATTAAGTTCTGATTTTTTCAGGGATTGATTAAAACTCTATTTTACATGTTATATGTGAAATTCAAGTCATTTTAACCATGAAAACTCAGTTAATTTTGAGAAAACGTGAAGAAAGTGAGTAGAAATGAGTAGAAATCAAAATTTTCGGTGAAAACAAGCTGAAATGGTAAGAACTCTTCCTCCTGAGCTCTGATACCACATGTAGGATTGGTGAATCGATCAAATGAGTCATTCAGAAGAGTTCTCGATCAATACGAAAGGCGGAAACAGACGTATTGATGTTATTGCAGCTTGATTTACACTTAGAATCACTTTAAATGTTGATTAGATTGATTTCACAACGTTTTACAGGCTTGGCAACACTTCGTCAGAGCTTCGCTACCGGAATCCAAAGTTACAAATGAAGACCCAAGACCTAGTATTTATAGCCACTGCCAGTTCACATGAAACAGCTAAGTCCAGTTCGCACGAACTGGTCCAATTCGCACAAACTGGCCACTTCGTGTGAACCTGTTGGTTTTAGCCTGTTTCCCGTTTCTTTCGAACTACGTGTCTTGGTTTATCTATTCTATTACATGACTCGATACAAGACGAAGTCAACAGACATATGCACCAACAGTATGATTTTATATTTTTATTCTTTTTTTCATGTCTAATACATTTACGGTGGCTAGATTTAGGTTGGTGAATTGTAATCTGGGCAGGCCTTCAAAGAGCTTAATGCTAAAGCTCAAAAAGAGTGGCAAGAAATGAGTCCTGCAATGGCAGAGGTAAAGTTATTGCATTTTCTTAATTATTAATGAAATTATGTATGATGTATTTGTGATAACCCAAATTTATCCTCTTATGTGTTTGATTAAACGTTTCTTAGATAAATACATTTTTGGGATTGATGTAGTGGTATTTGGATATATGATGACAGAACTTGCAGGCATTTTGACAGAATGATATACATGGAAGGATGTGGTCTTCTTTTTTATGATTCTTTTTGTGTAAAATATTAGGGGTATATCGTTGCACGAGACACTAATGATGGATTTTGAAAGCTGCATTATGGGTTTAGTTCAAAAGAGGTTTTGCCTCGACATTGGTGTCAACCAGATATGGCATTTTAAGAGGTAACTTTCAAGTAATGATTTATGCTCGTGAAAATGCTACAAGTAAGTGTCGAAACCTGAATAGCATCAAATTTGAACATGAAGGGAATGATTTATTATCTTGACAATGCTGCAAGTATGTGTTGAAACCTTAATAAAATCAAAATCTAACATATTAGTAATGATTTCGACTCTTGAAATGCTGTAAGTGTTGAAATCTCAATAGCATAAAAAGTGAAGATGAAAGTAATAAATTCTACTCCCATTTTGTAGTTTTGCCTGTTATGATTTCATCAAAGTTATTGCCGGAGATAGAAGCAGAGGCCAACGCCAAGCGAGAGCAGCTACTATACGGTATGCAGAATCTGTCCATACCCGCATAAATTGAAAAGTTAAAGGTAATATATATCGTATCACTGCACAATTGTGATTATCTTTATATTTTCATATAACCTTACATATCCGCAATTACGCCGTCTGCAGGCTAGAATTGACATGATTGGAGCAGCCTGTGAAGGTGCTGAAAAGGTCATCGCTGATACTCGGAAAACCTATTTTGGCACTCGACAGGGGCCCACCAATATCCTGACTTTAGATAAGGCTCAAGCTGCAAAGATTCAGGAACAAGGAAATATACTAAGACATGATGTTAATCATGGTCAAGGTGTTTTTCTAAAGTGCTACATATAGTTTTTTTCATATAGTAGTTCAATGCTTTCATTATTTTCTTTGGTGTTGTTATGTGAGATATTACTTTATTAGGTTCATAAGTTATTACTTTTTTTAGGCTTACGTATACCCATGGATCAAAGGCAGATCACATCAGCACTTCCAGCTCATCTAGCAGATGTTCTTCCAGTTGGTGACAACACACAGACCGTTTCCAAGTCATCTGGTGGTACGTGCTTAAATAAAAAATGTAGAAGTCTACAGTAACTATTGGATATCCGTCCATATAATAATTTATTGGTTTTTTCTTTTATTGTTTTTATAGGAATGTACATGAAGAATACACCTCCGGTGTCTTCACACAATGTAAACAACCAAGAGCATTGATGCAGGTTAGATAATCATGTTTTTAATAATTCCTGGTCATTTGACAGAATCAATCATGTTAAGGTATTGTGTTCCAATGTTATTTTCTTTCTTTTCCTTTTTATTAGATATTTGTTTATGTGTACTTATTAACATGTTCTGATGTTTTAGGCTGCAACCGTGCTCTCTAATATTGTTACAACAATATCACCAACTTATGCACAAGAGTTGCGGACTTCACAGGTAGGGGTGTTTATCGGATTTTCTTTGGGTTTCGGGTTTTTCGGATTGGGTAGTTCTGGTTGTTGTCTAGAAAAAACTGACCCGATAACCAACCTATTTAAAGTTAGGGTTAGTCGGGTTTGGGTTGTTCGGGTCCGGTTGTTCGGTTTTCGAGTTATAGATGTAAAATGAAAATAAATGTTTTTTTACAAAATATAATCAAAATGCATCGATGTCAGCTTGGTCATCTTTGAAACTTTGTAAGAAATATCATTTTATCAGAAATGATCTTCTTTGATTGGATGGTTAAACGTAACGGGTCAAAATGAACTTTAATTTTTATAATTTGTTTCATTTGTTGATGAGAGTTTGTGAAAAAGGAATTAACATGCTTATTCCACTCAGGATCAGTAATGAGTGACACTAAAAGAAAGCACATACTCATATCCAAAGGAATGCAGTTAAAGTCGTCGACAACAACGGCACCGACAGCGGCATCAAATGCAAAAATGTCATTGTTAGTGTAGGTTTTGTATATTAATTACGAGTTCAGAATTTAAATGATCAGTTATTATTGCTTATTGATTTTGAATGCTATGTGGTGACACACCCCGACCACGTAAAACAACAAACCGCGGCGGAAACGTCGGGGAGTGGAGCGACAGAATTATTGTTTCACAAAACATGGTATTTAAAGTTTGGTTTTATTTATTAAATTGTTTACATTATTTTTGTTCAAACATAAAACAGAACGTAAATTAAACTTGTCTTGCAGCATTTTAAGTCACTAAGGCCCAAGTCCGCCTAAGTGTGTCATGATAATCCTCAAACATTATCTCCTGAAACACATGTGAAAATAGGTACGTCAGCATAAAAATGCCTGTGAGATACATAGGTTTTATTGTTGAAGGATTCATGACTTGTAGTTAAAAGAAGTGTTTAACAAAAGTAGTCATGAACCTTTAAAAGTGTTTTCTTTTATAAAATCATATGAAAATCGAAGTGAAAATCAGATGATAATAAAAGAAAAATGCATGGTTAAATAAATAACCAAGTAGAAATGAAATTGTGTAAAACATGTTGTTTATAAAACAATGTCTTGTAAAAATATGTTGTTTGAATAAATATGTATCATGTCTTTGTCGAAGTGGTTTAGATAACGTTACGATATGTAATATCATAAAAGCACTTGTATATAGGAAGTACCAGCGGCGTATCCACGATGCTTTTATCATACTACACACGCCTCGTTATGTAAATCACTTATCAATAACCACCCAAAATGTCTTGTTTAAACCAATGTCAGGATGTTTATGTGTAAACAATGTCCAAATGTCAAATGTAAACCATGTCTTGTATAATCAATTGTTATGTATCGCAAGTAAAAATATTTACTCAAACCATATGTATAGTGTCAATGTGTAACCAACGGTCATGTATGGTGAATAAAGAGTATTTACTCAAACCATATGTAAACTGTACAAAACAATGTCTTTGAATAAACCTAAGTTTAAATTAAAAGTTATGTTATGCAAAACCAATGCTTTATGGATACAAACATTTATGTAGATATGTTCATCTCATACATTTAAGCCTTGCGACTATCGGATAAACCCTTAACAAGTAAAAGGTTTATCAATGATGTTTTCGGATTCTGTCATTCCCTACTTCCAAACAAACCTAGGAAGCCGGGAACGGGATTTGTCAAGTCCTATGGTACCATTACTGTCACACCCTGGCTTTGCGGAAGCATGGGTTTATTTGGTGTGACTTCTTAATACCATAGCAACAATCATAACAATGCTATATGATAAAAACATGAGATATTCATCCATTAATAAAGTTTAGAAAACTCCCATTTTCAACAATCACAAAATAAGTTACAAACCTTAACTTGATTTAATTGAGTTTATAAAGACTTAGCAAAAGACTTTAAACAATACTAGGTTTAGAGATATGTAACCCGTCCAGGAAGAGGTTACACCTTCTAAACCCTGGATGACTTCTTTATTCAAACGCAGCTTGAAAATACGTGCATACCGTGCCAGATCTGTTAGTTTCCTGAAATACATGTAGTTTGAAAAGTCAACATAAAGTTGAGCGAGTTCATGTGTAAGTGAGTATGTACAAACATTTGAAAATGTTGTAAGTATGTATAAAAGTCCCTGGTATGTAGCAATTAAGGAAAAAGAGATCACCATTGGGTTGCAAAGCCAATGATATGTGTGAAGTGCTGTAGGAAGACTCAAACCTAGCAGATTTATGCGTCGGGCTCAAAGTCACCACCTGGTCCACTAAGCGGGCTCAGGGGTTGGGCTCGCTACACCCAGATAGATCTACCGCTACTGACCCTCGGTCCTACAATGAGGATTAATGGCCTCCAGTTCTCGCCTACCCACTCACATGATCTAAGTAGTAACCCTCCTTAAGCTAACCATACCATGTAAGTAAAAGTTCGTAATAATCGTAACATGTATTTCACCCCCGCAGTATAAAACTGAAAACAGTTAAGAGAAAAGGGGGACATGAACTCACAGAAGTGCGTCTCGAAATAGTCAATCCCAATCAACCTGCTGCGTGATGACCTACACGTACTAACTTCTATTAGACAGACGGCCGTGCCTTGGCTTAAGGTTTAACGTTTTTGGGAAATAGTTAGACAACTATTTCGTATTTAGACTTCTTAATCATTAAATAGATATATTCCTTCCCAAGGATGGGGGTATTAATACATGTGCGTTTTATAATTTCGAAAATATATTTTTAAGTCTCACTTGAAAATATATTCTAATTCACTTGTCTAAAATATTCTGTCTCCAAAATATATATATTCTTCCCAAAAATAATATATTTTCACCTCCTTAATTTCCAAAATAATATTTTACCAAAATATACGTATACGTTATAATTCCGAAAAATATATTTTTAAGTCTCACTTGGAAAATATATTTTAACTCACTTGTCCAAAATATACATATTTTTCCCAAAAATATTATATTTTACTTCATACCTTTTCCAAAATAATACTTATCAAAATATACGCGTAAAAGTATTTTCCGAAAATACACAAGTTACATTTTAGAGTTCGCGTTGTATAAACAATACCGATGTAACTTAAATATTTAGTTGTGAGGGCGTTGGTATTATTTTGGAGTCGTGCTTTCACAATGTATTCCAGTTATATTATTTTTACTCTAAAAATAATATACATATAGTTCACAAAATAATCATAAAATCACGCAAGCGTTTTACTATGAAATATATATTCTCAATATATATTTAACAAGTTTTATTTAAGAAAATCCACCTCCGAATAATTGGTTATTTTTTAATAAAAATCATGGCGAAGTTTGTTTGGAAAACAAGTCGAAAATATATTCATAACACTTGTCACAAAAATATTCTAAGTGTTATTTCCTGGAAAAATTTCGCCAGAGTTTCCTCTGTAACTGGAGGTGGCCACGCTTACTAGCGTATCATTTTCTTTTCAAAATTCAATCAACAATTTTCCAATCATCAACAAATAATATTCAAACATTAAACTAGTCAAAACAAGTATAAATCGCAAACACATGAACTTGTAAGTTGTGTAAAAAGATGTAGTAACTTTCCAACACATTTAGTAGATCTTTCCATCTTTAAAAATAAAATCAGTTTCTTGGAAACTTTATTTTTAAAGAAAATGTAATCTTACAACTTTTAGTCGAAAATTACGGAAATATTTCTTTGTTAAATTCTTTTTGTTACACGAGTGTCTACACACTTGTTTGTTCACAAAAACATCTTTAGTTTATGAAAGATCCGGCTTTAAAAATAAGACTTGTATATTTTACTTGGTTCTTCGAAAATACCACTTGTAGATCTTTAGATCTACTAGTTTAAAACTCCATTTTACGAGAAAAACTGTTTTTACACAAGTTCGTGTTTATGTATGAAAGGGTTCGTCATCTTGTAACTTTCCTACTTAACATAATGCTAGTTCATGTTCCATGAACATGATCTAGCATGGTTAGATGACGATCCGTTCCACTTCTAGCATACAACAACATAAAATAACCATAACTAAACAAGATTCACAAGTTTTACACCATTATTTTCTCTTTAACCACCATGTTTATCATTCTTTCAAGACTTTAAGTTTTGTTCTTAAGTGTTCTCGAGTTTTAACCATTAAATCTTTTGTTAACCACCTTAGACATGAACAAGAGAGTGTTTAGCATCACTTACTACTAGCTCAAGGCTAGGGAAGAATCAAAGCGAAAACTAGGTGGATAAAAGCAATGTAGAGAGGTCCTTGAGATTCCGTAAGCACCGAGCCTCCTTGTATGAACTCTAGCACACTTGTATGTAGATGGTTTGCATGAGAAAGATCAAATGATGGTGGTGGTGGTGCTCCTTGGTTTCGGCCGAACCCACAAGAGAAGAGAGGAAGAGTGCTTGTGTTGATGTGTGTTTATGAAGGATAAGGGTGATCTCTTGGTCCCATTTATAAACCATTTTTAGTCTTTAACCCCCATGTAATGTGTCTTTAAGATACTAGACAATTGTGATTATAAAAATCAAAGTAGGACAAGTGTGGGTCACCATATGGTGACCGTCCATGGAAGGGGGGGGGGTTATAGTTGGATTTCAACTACATAGTTAAGTGATCTAGTTATGTTTAGTTAGGGATTTATGTTAGTTACTAGTGTGTTATGTAATATAATGGGTGTTAGGGTATTCGGGGACCCTAACTGGCTCAGAAAAGGAAAAAACAATGTCATTGACAATATTTTTATGTTCCGGGTAAAGTCCAGTTGTTCGATTGGATAATCCGTTAAAGTGCTAAATAAGCATTTAAAGTGTCGTTAATATTTGTTTTAGTGACACAATGAATTCCTGACACTTTGGAAAGTGTCTAGTATTATTTTCCCATGTTTTTGCACTTTACTAGTTATGTTAAATGCTGAATTTTGTAATTAGAGCATGTTTTAGGCACATCCGGTCACTATAACTATCACCTAGTGACGCAGTTTAACAATCCTCACCTCCCTACACTCCCTACTAGTGTAGTAATCTATTCCCGGCTCATACTGGCCTCAGAGACAGTGCCTGTCTGATGCTGGCTATGTCAGCATGTTTACTGGGTTATCCGTTCATTGTGCTACTATGCTTTTGTGCATCAAGTTTGTCACTATAGTTCTGTGTAAATAATGGAGTGACGGCAATAAAGTATGATGCATGTATGTGTATGTATCAGAATTCAAGTAGCAGTTTAATCACAACTGTAAGCAAGCACAGTAATTAATCATTAATTAAATATTAATTAATTCATACGGATACCTGGTTTGGTGAGGGCTGTCACATTCTCCCCCCGTTAAAGAAATTTCATCCCCGAAATTTGTACTACCTTAACTCCTTATGGTTAAGTCACACATGAATAATATCGAAGTAAATAATCATTAAATCGAAACAAACATTACTCATATTAGGTGAGTCCAAGAATATATAACAACCCGAATCCTAGGGTTGAAAGGTGTGTGCTTTTAGCATTGGATGTCAAAGGTACAAGACGCATTTGACGTATAGTCTAGTGTAATCCAGCTAGCAGGGGTTCCACAAAAGTGGAGTTTTGACTAATAAGATTTTTAAACGATCGGTTGCAATATGCAAACGAGTTTTCACAAACCATAGCACCCGCTATATGAACTCAAAAGCCACAACTCAACGTAATAGTAAAATGATCTGTCAATTCCTGAATAAATGTCTGGTAAGGTTTAGTGTGTTGACATTTTTGAATGGTGAAGATACACCGAATGGAATACAAGTGAATCTAGTGTATCATTGTCTTGATTCGTAGTTGCATCAGAAATGTTTAAATGATAAATCCAACAGAAGTACGTGTGGTCTCGTGTGAAACGGTTAACCATGATTAGCACAAGCTACAAGTTTATGATGACACCACAAGGTGTCGTAATGGCATTATCCAATAATAGTGGTGACTGAAACAAGTTCACCGCGTTTGAAATTAAATGAAAGTGTACTGAGACAATCTGAAGATTTGATTTATACCATGTTATAGAGTTTCCAATTAAATACGAAACATCAAAGGACCACTGTTTCCGATCGAAGATGAAAAGTAATAAGTATCGCAAGGCATTTGATTGACAACGAAACAATCGTTAGGAGGTACATTGTGCTTATGAAATGAATATATGTACCATTTCCTTAACACACAATTGTGTTGAGACCGCTTTGATCGTGAAGATCCAAAATGGATTGTTAACAACTAAATAGGGAATTAAATCCGTGTACGAAGTGGGTAACCAAATTAGCGCAAGCTTCAATTTTGTGAAAATGTCACCGCAAGGTATCGAAACAAATCAAACATTTTAGTGGAGTCATAGACCAATCAAATCTACTACGATTCGAAATGAAAGAATCTCTGCAAAAATAGTTGAACATGATGCTCCCAATACATCATATAGCGTTTCAAGTTAAACCTGTGAACTGGATAAGTTCAAGCAATTGAACTTGGTTTCAACGTAACCTGACAATAAACGTATGTATCAACAAGGAATTCTCGGCATGGTAGCCAAATAAACCATGAATGTAGCTTGAAAGAAAACGGTTTCAAGAAAGTGTGTTGGCTTGGTAGCAAAGGAGCCAACAATTACAATAATGTAGGTCATTCGAATCACATTTCAGTAATCAGATTTAGCAACATAATATTGGAACTTTAATGAAGCATTTGCAATGGAACCGCATGCGCAGTAAAAGCTGCATGCATAACATATGAGTTTTCAAGTGATGAAGCGATGTTTTTCTACCAAAAGGGAGAAGTGACCAAGTACACGAAGCAAACGTGTGCTCGCTCTCAGCGAAAAAATTATTGTGATGCAACTACCATTAAGAGGAGTAGAGATGCAAACATCTACTCGCCAGAAGTAAAAGAAATCCAAGTACTCTCTGTTTGGTCAACGGAACTGGCATATGTGCCAGGTTAATGATGGTTGATTGAGTTGACAGATGTGGTTCCTAAATAAAAACCCTTACGAGTTTGGACCTAGGTTCCCAAAGGTCCCAAATATATGTTTTCTAAATCCTCCAGATTTCGTATCCCGTGTGGATCCGGTTTGTACATTGTGTAGGAAGCACCGTTTTTTGTGTACGTCTAAGAACTAGTCATTGTCCCACAATTTTCACCGGTAAACTTTCTTCTTGGATTCACTGCTAACGACGCTCGATTATCGACCAATCGTGTAATAGTAGTTGGGTCCTCACAGTCAGTTATATAAGAAGTTCGTTAGTCCTCAGCAAGAGCCACCGACTCTGGTTGACTAGCTCGTCCGACTCCCGGTCATTTGAAAGTCATTCGTCCTTTCTTTTGGCGAGCAGAACTGAGGTTATCCAAAACAAAAGTTTTGGTATGTTATCTTCCTTCTTTATCAACCACTGAGGTTGTACTGTCAATCCTTGCATCTCCGGAAGTGTAAGTCGCTACGATGCATCGGCTACAGGCGTGGTGCCTGGGATTAAATCGATGCGAGACTCGACTAATCGTTGAGGAGGTGATTCCGGCAAGTCTTTGAGGAAGACTTCAGGATATCCTCTGATCACGGGGGTATCTTCAAGTTTTAGTTCTTTGGCTCCCTTGTCCCCGACATGAGCCAGAAAACAACACATTCTTCCCACAACAACTTTCGTACCTTAAGCAATTCGTGATCTGTGGTGGCGTATCCTGCTTCGAGAGCCACGATCGTTCCTTCATTCATCATCGAGGTGCGGATATCAACCTCCGCTCGACCGCTTGGCAACTAATACATCCAATTACCACGTTGAAGCTTCCCAACTCAACTGGCAATAGATCTAGCGTAAACTTATGCTTTCCGGGTTCTATCTTGCCGATTCCAGTTACTGCGTTGGCTTCCACTAGCTTCCCCTAAGCTAGTTCTAATGGGTACTGGAATATCTACTTACTCGCTACTTAAACCAATTATGCTCCCGAACTCTAGAAGTGCGAACCGTAAAAATTGCAACAGTATTTGGCAATACAGATGCATAATATTGAGTATTATGGGACGTACCGATATCCTCGCCAGAACTCCTGGCGTGCTTCCCTAGCTCTGGCATGGAGCTTTAATCCTTGTTCCCGATCGTCCTTAGGGCAATATTTTCTGAAATGCTTTTTGCTTCCACAGTTAAAACAACCTCGAGCACGTTTCCGTTTATCACTCATTCCACCTTGACAATTGTCATTGTCGTTGTCCCCTTCGTGATTCTCACTACCGTCCTGGCCCCCATTACCACGTTCAGTATTTTGCTAACAAGTTTCTTTAGGATGCCCCCTCTTACCACAGTTGTCACATTTTCCATATTTACATCGTCCGACATGATAACGTAAACAATTGTCGCACTTAGGCAAGATACCCTTGTAGTCTTTTCCCTTTTTGGCCTTCTTCTTGCTACTCCCCCGAGTAACCATCTTGAAATTTACGAGCTTTCTCTTGTTATCCCCAGATGCCTCTATAGCAGTCTTCTTTTTCTCCTCCGCAGTGGAAAATTCTCCTCGTCTAATTGCTTCTTCCGTGAGTGCCATGCTTATGTTGATAGCCTCGGTGATCGTTGAAGGTTTAGATGTTGTTACCAGGCTTAGAATCTGAGGTGCCAATCCCCTTATGTACTGTTCAATTCTCTGAAACTCTGGTGCCCCCAGGAGTAAGGCAACTTGTGATAATTCGTTAAATCTCTGCACATACTCCGCTATCTTTGGTCCTTCCATTTTCAAGTTCCACAGTTCTGTTTCCAACTTCTGGACTTCTGCCCTCGAGCAATATCTCTTATGCATCAGATCTTTCAGTTCGTCCCATGTCATAGCATACGCAGCGGTCTCGCCCATTGTCCGAACTTGATGGTTCCACCATGACAGAGCCTCATCCACCAATAGTCCAGTTATATACTTGACTTGATGTTCGGGGTCACATTTGCTCAATCGCAAAACAGAATCTGCCTTTTCAACGCAGCGCACGAAGGCTAAGGCACCCCCAGTGCCGTCGAACTCTCGCAGTTTGTGGTCCAAGAACTGCTTGTAGGTGCAGCCTGCGATGTAAGCAACATTATTCGCATAAGGCCTTAGCAAGGCACTCGTGGAAATGTCCAAACGTTTTGTAATGTGTCTTAAAGGACTAGACATTACCGTTGGGGGGGTTATTTCCCGAGGTACCTCCGGTGCAATCGGAGCGACGGGCCTCGTACCGAGCGATGGCCTGTAAGAGGCGCTCTTGCATTTCTGCGTCTGTTGTCGGTAAAGGGTTGTTGTTATCGGTGTTCCCTTGAGTCGACATCTTCCTAGAAGAAGGTCGGTTAGGTCAGGTCTAATTTGCTTCGTGCGTGCATTTGGTTGTTTAGTGGTCATAAGTACATACACATAACAGGTTACCATACCAACCAATCAAATAATAGTACAATCATAGTATGACCAAGTGATTCGGTAATTTTGTTTAATGAGAGCATAGCAAGTAAGCACGTAGTATTATACACACACATAGATCAATGACGTGCTTAGTGGAGACATAGCGACGGAGTTTTTCGTTAGTCATTAGTCATATGTACTGTCGTGTGTTTAAAGATGATCGGGCTTTCATTATCCTCCGGCCACAATCACTGTGTTTTACAAAATGCTCCACATCAGAAGGGACACAGGGTCACCCTACCCTTGTCCAATAAGTATATTAGTGCATCAAAATTACGTAGTCAGAAGTGGTCCTCAAAAGTCTCCGCAATCCCGGCTTATCATTAGTTTCTTTACCCAAGGGTAATGCAATCCGCATAATCCAGAAACCAACTATACTGGTGACTGAGGTGGAGGAGGAAAGAAAAGTAAATTGTTAACATGCGTGTGTCCCTCCTCGAGCTTGTATATACGTTGAAGTAATTATCTGCCCTGCCGCTCGCTAGTAAAGAAATGAGTATCAGAATCCTGGGAACGGTGTAATAGCAACGGTCGAGAGCGCACAAGGAACCTTGATGTATGTGGCGGATCAAAGCATGCTGGTGATAGGAAGGGTGGAGGACGTGGTGTTTTACATAAACTTTTCTGACAAAATGTTGTCTTGTGATGTAGACACTTAAATCCTGTTTTTGGTTATGTAATGTTTTGTTTTTTAAGTTGCCAATTGTGGCGTCAGCTCAAGCTCCATCATTCCGCGACTCGTATCCTCAACTGTAGTTGATGTTACAGGGACACTCATCCTGTATACAGCCTCCATAATGAGAGGGATGGCAAGGGTCTAAAATCAGTATAGCGTGTTATAAGATCCATCAAAGTGGCTCGTCCGGCGTTGTAGAGGTGAATGTAGCAAATGGTGCGACCTGTGCAGTTGGGAAAATGCTGTTGTACCAAAAGGATCGCTACGTGGGTACAGACCTGGAGTACCTTTCCGGGGCATAGGTATGTCTTGAAATAAAGCGATAGGCGCGTTGGCGCAATGGACGCCGGTCTTCATAGGGGAAAGGAGCAACATCAGCGGTTATGGATGCAAAAACAAACGCTTCAACCAATAAGGAGATTGTCAGGTGCTGGTACTGGGTTAGATAGTAGGGGTGCAATGTCTAGTAAACCAAAAGTATCAGGGTCACAATCAAGCAAGGGTGTAGGACCAGCAGTTGCAACATCAGGCTGACTCAAAAGGTGCAGAAGCTAGCTCAGCAGCAGGCCCTGGGTCAGTACCCACCTACTTTGATTATAAAAATCAAAGTAGGACAAGTGTGGGTCACCATATGGTGACCGTCCATGGAAGGGGGGGGGGGTTATAGTTGGATTTCAACTACATAGTTAAGTGATCTAGTTATGTTTAGTTAGGGATTTATGTTAGTTACTAGTGTGTTATGTAATATAACGGGTGTTAGGGTATTCGGGGACCCTAACTGGCTCAGAAAAGGAAAAAACAATGTCATTGACAATATTTTTATGTTCCGGGTAAAGTGTAGATGGTTTGCATGAGAAAGATCAAATGATGGTGGTGGTGGTGCTCTTTGGTTTCGGTCGAACCCACAAGAGAAGAGAGGAAGAGTGCTTGTGTTGATGTGTGTTTATGAAGGATAAGGGTGATCTCTTGGTCCCATTTATAAACCATTTTTAGTCTTTATCCCCCATGTAATGTGTCTTTAAGATACTAGACAATTGTGATTATAAAAATCAAAGTAGGATAAGTGTGGGTCACCATATGGTGACCGTCCATGGAAGGGGGGGGGGGGGGTTATAGTTGGATTTCAACTACATAGTTAAGTGATCTAGTTATGTTTAGTTAGGGATTTATGTTAGTTACTAGTGTGTTATGTAATATAACGGGTGTTAGGGTATTCGGGGACCCTAACTGGCTCAGAAAGGGAAAAAACAATGTCATTGACAATATTTTTATGTTTCGGGTAAAGTCCGGTTGTTCGGTTGGATATTGATCCGTTAAAGTGCTAAATAAGCATTTAAAGTGTCGTTAATATTTGTTTTAGTGACACAATGAATTCCTGACACTTTGGAAAGTGTCTAGTATTATTTTCCCATGTTTTTGCACTTTACTAGTTATGTTAAATGCTGAATTTTGTATTAAAGTGTAGAATTTTGTAATTAGAGCATGTTTTAGGCACATCCGGTCACTATAACTATCACCTAGTAACGCAATTTAACAATCCTCACCTCCCTACACTCCCTACTAGTGTAGTAATCTATTCCCGGCTCATACTGGCCTCAGAGACAGTGCCTGTCTGATGCTGGCTATGTCAGCATGTTTACTGGGTTATCCGTTCATTGTGCTACTGTGCTTTTGTGCATCAAGTTTGTCACTATAGTTCTGTGTAAATAATGGAGTGACGGCAATAAAGTATGATGCATGTATGTGTATGTGTATGTATCAGAATTCAAGTAGCAGTTTAATCACAACTGTAAGCAAGCACAGTAAATAATCATTAATTAAATGTTAATTAATTCGTACGGATACCTGGTTTGGTGAGGATTGTCACATTCTTCCCCCGTTAAAGAAATTTCATCCTCGAAATTTGTACTATCTTACTCCTTATGGTTAAGTCACACACGTATGTATATGAATAATATCGAAGTAGATAATCATCAAATTGAAACAAACATTACTCACATTAGGTGAGTCCAAGAATATATAACAACCCGAATCCTAGGGTTGGAAGGTTTGTGCTTCTAGCATTGGATGTCAAAGGTACAAGACGCATTTGACGTATAGTCTAGTGTAATCCAGCTAGCAGGGGTTCCACAAAAGTGGAGTTTTGACTAATAAGATTTTTAAACGATCGGTTGCAATATGCAAACGAGTTTTCACAAACCATAGCACCCGCTATATGAACTCAAAAGCCACAACTCAACGTAATAGTAAAATGATCTGTCAATTCCTGAATAAATGTCTGGTAAGGTTTAGTGTGTTGACATTTTTGAATGGTGAAGATACGCCGAATGGAATACAAGCGAATCTGGTGTATCATTGTCTTGATTCGTAGTTGCATCAGAAATGTTTAAATGATAAATCCAACAGAAGTACGTGTGGTCTCGTGTGAAACGGTTAACCATGATTAGCACTAGCTACAAGTTTATGATGACACCACAAGGTGTCGTAATGGCATTATCCAATAATAGTGGTGACTGAACAAGTTCACCGCGTTTGAAATCAAATGAAAGTGTACTGAGACAATCTGAAGATTTGATTTATACCATGTTATAGAGTTTCCAATTAAATACGGAACATCAAAGGACCACTGTTTCCAATCGAAGATGAAAAGTAATAAGTATCGCAAGGCACTTGATTGACAACGAAAGAATCGTTAGGAGGTACATTGTGCTTATGAAATGAATATATGTACCATTGCCTTAACACACAATTGTGTTGAGACCGCTTTGATCGTGAAGATCCAAAATGGATTGTTAACAACTAAATAGGGAATTGAATTCTGTGTACGAAGTGAGTAACCAAATTAGCGCAAGCTTCAATTTTGTGAAAATATCACCGCAAGGTATCGAAACAAATCAAACGTTTTAGTGGAGTCGTAGACCAACCAAATCTACTACGATTCTAAATGAAAGAATCTCTGCAAAAATAGTTGAACATGATGCTCCCAATACATCATATAGCGTTTCAAGTTAAACCTGTGAACTGGATAAGTTCAATCAATTGAACTTGGTTTCAACGTAACCTGACAATAAACGTATGTATCAACAAGGAATTCTCGGCATGGTAGCCAAATAAACCATGAATGTAGCTTGAAAGAAAACGGTTTCAAGAAAGTGTGTTGGCTTGGTAGCAAAGGAGCCAACAATTACAATAATGTAGGTCATTCGAATCACATTTTAGTAATCAGATTTAGCAACATAATATTGGAACTTCAATGAAGCGTTTGCAATGGAACCGCATGCGCAGTAAAAGGTGCATGCATAACATAAGAGTTTTCAAGTGATGAAGCGATGTTTTTCTACCAAAAGGGAGAAGTGACCAAGTACATGAAGCAAACGTGTGCTCGCTCTCAGCGAAAAAATTATTGTGATGCAACTACCATTAAGAGGAGTAGAGATGCAAACATCTACTCGCCAGAAATAAAAGAAATCCAAGTACTCTCTGTTTGGTCAACGGAACTAGCATATGTGCCAGGTTAATGATGGTTGATTGAGTTGAAAGATGTGGTTCCTAAATAAAAACCCTTACGAGTTTGGACCTGGGTTCCCAAAGGTCCCAAATATATGTTTTCTAAATCCTCCAGATTTCGTGTCACGTGTGGATCCATTTTGTACATTGTGTAGGAAGCACCGTTTTTGTGTACGTCTAAGAACTAGTCATTGTCCCACAATTTTCACCGGTAAACTTTCTTCTTGGATTCACTGCTAACGATGCTCGATTGTCGACCAGTCGTGTAATAGTAGTTGGGTCCTCACAGTCAGTTATATAAGAAGTTCGTTTGTCCTCAGCAAGAGCCACCGACTCTGGTTGGCTAGCTCGTCCGACTCCCGGTCATTTGAAAGTCATTCGTCCTTTCTTTTGGCGAGCAGAACTGAGGTTATCCAAAACAAAAGTTTTGGTCTGTTATCTTCCTTCTTTATCAACCACTGAGGTTGTACTGTCAATCCTTGCATCTCCGGAAGTGTAAGTCGCTACGATGCATCGGCTACAGGCGTGGTGCCTGGGATTAAATCGATGCGAGACTCGACTAATCGTTGAGGAGGTGATTCCAGCAAGTCTTCGAGGAAGACTTCAGGATATCCTCTGATCACGGGGGTATCTTCAAGTTTTAGTTCTTCGGCTCCCTTGTCCCCGACATGAGCCAGAAAACAACACATTCTTCCCACAACAACTTTCGTGCCTTAAGCAATTCGTGATCTGTGGTGGCGTATTCTGCTTCGAGAGCCACGATCGTTCCTTCATTCATCATCGAGGTGCGGATATCAACCTCCGCTCGACCGCTTGGCAACTAATACATCCAATTACCACGTTGAAGCTTCCCAACTCAACTGGCAATAGATCTAGCGTAAACTTACGCTCTCCGGGTTCTATCTTGCCGATTCCAGTTACTGCGTTGGCTTCCACTAGCTTCCCCTAAGCTAGTTCTAATGGGTACTTGAATATCTACTTACTCGCTACTTAAACCAATTATGCACTCGAACTCTAGAAGTGCGAATCGTAAAAATTGCAACAGTATTTGGCAATACAGATGCATAATATTGAGTATTATGGGACGTACCGATATCCTAGCCAGAACTCCTGGCATGCTGCCCTAGCTCCGGCGTGGAGCTTTCATCCTTGTGCCCGATCGTCCTTAGGGCAATATTTTCTGAAATGCTTTTTGCTTCCACAGTTAAAACAACCTCGAGCACGTTTCCGTTTATCACTCATTCCGCCTTGACAATTGTCATTGTCGTTGTCCCCTTCGTGATTCTCACTACCGTCTTGGCCCCCATTACCACGTTCAGTATTTTGCCAACAAGTTTCTTTAAGATGCCCCCTCTTACCACAGTTGTCACATTTTCCATATTTACATCGTCCGACATGATAACGTAAACAATTGTCGCACTTAGGCAAGATACCCTTGTAGTCTTTTCCCTTTTTGGCCTTCTTCTTGCTACTCCCCCGAGTAACCATCTTGAAATTTGCGAGCTTTCTCTTGTTATCCCCAGATTCCTCTATTGCAGTCTTCTTTTTCTCTTCCATAGTGGAAAATTCTCCTCGTCTAACTGCTTCTTCCGTGAGTGCCATGCTTATGTTGATAGCCTCGGTGATCGTTGAAGGTTTAGATGTTGTTACCAGGCTTAGAATCTGAGGTGCCAATCCCCTTATGAACTGTTCAATTCTCTTAAACTCTGGTGCCCCCAGGAGTAAGGCAACTTGTGATAATTCGTTAAATCTCTGCACATACTCCGCTATCTTTGGTCCTTCCATTTTCAAGTTCCACAGTTTTGTTTCCAACATCTGGACTTCTGCCCTCGAGCAATATCTCTTACGCATCAGATCTTTCAGTTCGTCCCACGTCATAGCATACGCAGCGGTCTCGCCCATTGTTCGAACTTGATGGTTCCACCATGACAGAGCATCATCCACCAATAGTCCAGTTATATACTTGACTTGATGTTCGGGGTCACATTTGCTCAATCGTAAAACAGAATCTGTCTTTTCAACCCAGCGCACGAAGGCTAAGGCACCCCCAGTGCCATCGAACTCTCGCGGTTTGTGGTCCAAGAACTGCTTGTAGGTGCAACCTGCGATGAAGCAACATTATTCGCGTAAGGCCTTAGCAAGGCACTCGTGGAAATGTCCAAACGTTTTGTAATGTGTCTTAAAGGACTAGACATTACTGTTAGGGGGGTTATTTCCTGAGGTACCTCCGCTGCAATCGGAGTGACGGGCCTCGTACCGAGCGATGGCCAGTAAGAGGCGCTCTTGCATTTCTGCCTCTGTTATCGGTAAAGGGTTGTTGTTATCGGTGTTCCCTTGAGTCGACATCTTCCTAGAAGAAGGTCGGTTAGGTCAGGTCTAATTTGCTTCGCGCGTGCATTTGGTTGTTTAGTGGTCATAAGTACATACACATAACAGGTTACCATACCAACCAATCAAATAATAGTATAATCATAGTATGAACAAGTGATTCGGTAATTATGTTTAATGAGAGCATAGCAAGTAAGCACGTAGTATTATACACACACATAGATCAATGACGTGCTTAGTGGAGACATAGCGACGGAGTTTTTCGTTAGTCATTAGTCATATGTACTGTCGCGTGTTTAAAGATGATCGGGCTTTCATTATCCTCCGGCCCCAATCACTGTGTTTTACAAAATGCTCCACATCAGAAGGGACACAGGGTCACCCTACCCTTGTCCAATAAGTATATTAGTGCATCAAAATTACGTAGTCAGAAGTGGTCCTCAAAAGTCTCCGCAATCCCGGCTTATCATTAGTTTCTTTACCCAAGGGTAATGCAATCCGCATAATCCAGAAACCAACTATACTGGTGACTGAGGTGGAGGAGGAAAGAAAAGTAAATTGTTAACATGCGTGTGTCCCTCCTCGAGCTTGTATATACGTTGAAGTAATTATCTGCCCTGCCGCTCGCTAGTAAAGAAATGAGTATCAGAATCCTGGGAACGGTGTAATAGTAACGGTCGAGAGCGCACAAGGAACCTTGATGTATGTGGCGGATCAAAGCATGCTGGTGATAGGCAGGGTGGAGGACGTGGTGTTTTACATAAACTTTTCTGACAAAATGCTATCTTGTGATGTAGACACTTAAATCCTGTTTTTGGTTATGTAATGTTTTGTTTTGTTTTTGAAGTTGCCAATTGTGGCGTCAGCTCAAGCACCATCATTCTGCGACTCGTATCCTCAACTATAGTTGATGTTACAGGGACACTAATCCTGTATACAGCCTCCATAATGAGAGGGATGGCAAGGGTCTAAAGTCAGTATAGCGTGTTATAAGATCCATCAAAGTGGCTCGTCCGGCGTTGTAGAGGTGAATGTAGCAAATGGTGCGACCTGTGCAGTTGGGAAAATGCTGTTGTACCAAAAGGATCGTTACGTGGGTACTGACCTGGAGTACCTTTCCGGGGCATAGGTATGTCTTGAAAGAAAGCGATAGGCGCATTGGCGCAATGGACGCCGGTCTTCATAGGGGAAAGGAGCAACATCAGCGGTTATGGATGCAAAAACAAACGCTTCAACCAATAAGGAGATTGTCAGGTGCTGGTACTGGGTTAGATAGTAGGGGTGCAATGTCTAGTAAACCAAAAGTATCAGGGTTACAATCAAGAAAGGGTGTAGGACCAGCAGTTGCAACATCAGGCTGACTCAAAAGGTGCAGAAGCTAGCTCAGCAGCAGGCCCTGGGTCGTGTAACGGTGTGGTGCCTCGAGCAGGTGATAGTGTAGCAGCCATGTCGTCGTCGTCTTGTGTTAGTAGTAGAATGTTGTACTCCAGCTGTCTGTAAGCCTGCAGATGTCACATACTCAAAGGAGTCTGAAACCGAGTGTATATTAGAATCAGAGGGTAGCTTGACAGCAGGGATCTCAAAATGTGCAATCAGTAATAAGGTTCTCATCTAACTTTTCATCATCATGGGCGTTACCGGAAGGACCATCAATATCCCGTTGATATCGTTATCAATTGTTCGCCGAGTAATCAACCTTCGGAAGGAATGTCCACAAGAGGCGCATAGTCTAGGATTCGGATCCATGGTGTGCTCATCATCGGGATGTCCAGTGACGAAGTGGTCATGGACCGAAACAAGAGTGACAGAAGGATTCTTGTCAGAGAAGCCATCAGCAAGGGTAAAGTATTACCAGAATCTGGTAGCGCGGACTGTTGGAAGTCGTCCTCGTCCTTGGTCGGCATATCAGGATCACTCTCAGTGTCTGCCGTAAATATCTCTGGCGCAGATGCAGTCTCCTTATTCGAGGAGGCGGCCGTAGGGTTATCAATGCCTGATAACTCGTTTTCTAAATAGAGTGACATGTGTGCCGGTTCATAATAGTCATAGTACGTATACCCATAGTAGTTATTAACAGTGAGTGTATGAAAATATTCACCGCATGTGCACATATATCAATAATCATAAATTAAGCAGTAACAATGTAAGCATGTAATCATCCTAGTCTTCCCCAGACTATCCTCTCAGCCTCTCAGACTGAACTTCCTAGTCCCTCAGACTAAAATCTCCCAATCTCTCAGATTGCTCCTCCTAGTCCCACTAGACTGCTCCCTCAGGCTCTCAGACTGGGCCTCCTAGTCCCACTAGACTACTCCCTCAGCCTCTCAGACTGAACTTCCTAGTCCCTCAGACTAAAATCTCCCAATCTCTCAGATTGCTCCTCCTAGTCCCACTAGACTGCTCCCTCAGCCTCTCAGACTGGGCCTCCTAGTCCCACTAGACTACTCCCTCAGCCTCTCAGACTGAGCCTCCTAGTCCCACTATATTATCCTCCCAGTCTCTCAGACTGATTCTCCTAGTCTCTCAGACTATCCTCCCAGTCTCTCAGACTGATTTATAAATTTAAATTTGGGAATGTGTATTTTTGCCTTTTTGTTTGTAAAAAGGTCTGTTCCCTGGATCTGGACGTATAGTGTATGCAATGTAAAAGTGTTTGAAAACATTTTCGTGAGAGCCCTGATGATCATAGTCTAGACTCGAGAAAGAATCCTAGTTCGCTATGATCGAGGCTCTGATACCAAAGAGAAGAGAGGAGAGTGTTTTCCGGGCTGAAATCAGATTTATCTTTTTCTGACCACAGTCCGCGGAATAATTTATTTAAAATTCATCGAGAGTCCGATTTACGAAATTCTAGTGAGAGTGTTACAAATACATCGGTGTTCATCTACAGTATAAATTTTATGATCTGACTCTACACAGAAATCAAGTTATGACTAAAAATATGACTCTCATTTACTGCTGTAAAAATGCAGCTCTAGCTGCTGTTACATAATGGCACTTTAAAAATAGTAAACGAAGTCCAAAAATTATGATTCTGGTGCCATTAGAACCGTATTTCATAATGACACGTTGTAGACTCAAGAAATATATTTTCAAGTGAGACTTAAAAATATATTTTCGGAATCATAACAATGCTATATGATAAAAACATGAGATATTCATCCATTACAATGCTATATGATAAAAACATGAGATATTCATCCATTAATAAAGTTTAGAAAAATCCCATTTTCAACAATCACAAAATAAGTTACAAACCTTAACTTGATTTAATTGAGTTTATAAAGACTTAGCAAAAGACTTTAAACAATACTAGGTTTAGAGATATGTAACCCGTCCAGGAAGAGGTTACACCTTCTAAACCCTAGATGACTTCTTTATTCAAACGCAGCTTGAAAATACGTGCATACCGTGCCAGATCCGTTAGTTTCCTGAAATACATGTAGTTTGAAAAGTCAACATAAAGTTGAGCGAGTTCATGTGTAAGTGAGTATGTACAAACATTTGAAAATGTTGTAAGTATGTATAAAAGTCCCTGGTATGTAGCAATTAAGGAAAAAGAGATCACCATTGGGTTGCAAAGCCAATGATATGTGTGAAGTGCTGTAGGAAGACTCAAACCTAGCAGATTTATGCGTCGGGCTCAAAGTCACCACCTGGTCCACTAAGCGGGCTCAGGGGTTTGGCTCGCTACACCCAGATAGATCTACCGCTACTGACCCTCGGTCCTACAATGAGGATCAATGGCCTCCAGTTCTCGCCTACCCACTCACATGATCTAAGTAGTAACCCTCCTTAAGCTAACCATACCATGTAAGTAAAAGTTCGTAATAATAGTAACATGTATTTCACCCCCGCAGTATAAAACTGAAAACAGTTAAGAGAAAAGGGGGACATGAACTCACAGAAGTGCGTCTCGAAATAGTCAATCCCAATCAACCTGCTGCGTGACGACCTACACGTACTAACTTCTATTAGACGGACGGCCGTGCCTTGGCTTAAGGTTTAACGTTTTGGGGAAATAGTTAGACAACTATTTCGTATTTAGACTTCTTAATCATTAATTAGATATATTACTTCCCAAGGATGGGGGTATTAATACATGTGTGTTTTATAATTTCGAAAATATATTTTTAAGCCTCACTTGAAAATATATTCTAATTCACTTGTCTAAAATATTTTGTCTCCAAAATATATATATTCTTCCCAAAAATAATATATTTTCACCTCCTTAATTTCCAAAATAATATTTTACCAAAATATACGTATACGTTATAATTCCGAAAAATATGTTTTTAAGTCTCACTTGAAAAATATATTTTAACTCACTTGTCCAAAATATACATATTTTTCCCAAAAATATTATATTTTACTTCATACCTTTTCCAAAATAATACTTAGCAAAATATACGCGTAAAAGTATTTTCCGAAAATACGCAAGTTACATTTTAGAGTTCGCGTTGTATAAACAATACCGATGTAACTTAAATATTTAGTTGTGAGGGCATTGGTATTATTTTGGAGTCGTGCTTTCACAATGTATTCCAGTTATATTATTTTTACTCTAAAAATAATATGCATATAGTTCACAAAATAATCAGAAAATCACGCAAGCGTTTTACTATGAAATATATATTCTCAATATATATTTAACAAGTTTTATTTAAGAAAATCCACCTCCGAATACTTGGTTATTTTATAATAAAAATCATGGCGAAGTTTGTTTGGAAAACAAGTCGAAAATATATTCATAACACTTGTCACAAAAATATTCTAAGTGTTATTTCCTGGAAAAATTTCGCCAGAGTTTCCTCTGTAACTGGAGGTGGCCACGCTTACTAGCGTATCATTTTCTTTTCAAAATTCAATCAACAATTTTCCAATCATCAACAAATAATATTCAAACATTAAACTAGTCAAAACAAGCATAAATCGCAAACACATGAACTTGTAAGTTGTGTAAAAAGATGTAGTAACTTTCCAACACATTTAGTAGATCTTTCCATCGTTAATAATAAAATCAGTTTCTTGGAAACTTTATTTTTAAAGAAAATGTAATCTTACAACTTTTAGTCGAAAATTACGGAAATATTTCTTTGTTAAATTCTTTTGTTACATGAGTGTCTACACACTTGTTTGTTCACAAAAACATCTTTAGTTTATGAAAGATCCGGCTTTAAAAATAAGACTTGTATATTTTACTTGGTTCTTCGAAAATACCACTTGTAGATCTTTAGATCTACTAGTTTAAAACTCCATTTTACGAGAAAACTGTTTTTACACAAGTTCATGTTTATGTATGAAAGGGTTCGTCATCTTGAAACTTTCCTACTTAACATAATGCTAGTTCATGTTGCATGAACATGATCTAGCGTGGTTAGATGACGATCCGTTCCACTTCTAGCATCCAACAACATAAAATAACCATAACTAAACAAGATTCACAAGTTTTACACCATTATTTTCTCTTTAACCACCATGTTTATCATTCTTTCAAGACTTTAAGTTTTGTTCTTAAGTGTTCTCGAGTTTTAACCATTAAATCTTTTATTAACCACCTTAGACATGAACAAGAGAGTGTTTAGCATCACTTACTACTAGCTCAAGGCTAGGGAAGAATCAAAGCGAAAACTAGGTGGATAAAAGCAATGTAGAGAGGTCCTTGAGATTCCGTAAGCACCGAGCCTCCTTGTATGAACTCTAGCACACTTGTATGTAGATGGTTTGCATGAGAAAGATCAAATGATGGTGGTGGTGGTGCTCCTTGGTTTCGGCCGAACCCACAAGAGAAGAGAGGAAGAGTGCTTGTGTTGATGTGTGTTTATGAAGGATAAGGGTTATCTCTTGGTCCCATTTATAAACCATTTTTAGTCTTTAACCCCCATGTAATGTGTCTTTAAGATACTAGACAATCGTGATTATAAAAATCAAAGTAGGACAAGTGTGGGTCACCATATGGTGACCGTCCACGGAAGGGGGGGGGGTTATAGTTGGATTTCAACTACATAGTTAAGTGATCTAGTTATGTTTAGTTAGGGATTTATGTTAGTTACTAGTGTGTTATGTAATATAACGGGTGTTAGGGTATTCGGGGACCCTAACTGGCTCAGAAAAGGAAAAAAACAATGTCAGTGACAATATTTTTATGTTCCGGGTAAAGTCCGGTTGTTCGATTGGATATTGATCCGTTAAAGTGCTAAATAAGCATTTAAAGTGTCGTTAATATTTGTTTTAGTGACACAATGAATTCCTGACACTTTGGAAAGTGTCTAGTATTATTTTCCCATGTTTTTGCACTTTACTAGTTATGTTAAATGCTGAATTTTGTATTAAAGTGCAGAATTTTGTAATTAGAGCATGTTTTAGGCACATCCGGTCACTATAACTATCACCTAGTGACGCAGTTTAACAATCCTCACCTCCCTACACTCCCTACTAGTGTAGTAATCTATTCCCGGCTCATGTTGGCCTCAGAGACAGTGCCTGTCTGATGTTGGCTATGTCAGCATGTTTACTGGGTTATCCGTTCATTGTGCTACTGTGCTTTTGTGCATCAAGTTTGTCACTATAGTTCTGTGTAAATAATGGAGTGACGGCAATAAAGTATGATGCATGTATGTGTATGTATCATAATTCAAGTAGCAGTTTAATCACAACTGTAAGTAAGCACAGTAATTAATCATTAATTAAATATTAATTAATTCGTACGGATACCTGGTTTGGTGAGGGTTGTCACAATTACATACTACCGAGCGGTGTGATCAATGTTAATGAATGTATTTTTGTCCCGTTAAACATACCAAATGTCATAACCAATGTAAGCATGTCATGTGAAAACCATGTACTAAGTATGCTAAGTAAACATACGAAGTAGAAATGTTCATGAAATCAATGTGCCCATATGCTGAGTAAACATATGCAGCAGAAATGTATTGTATATCAATGTGCCCACATGCTGAGTAAACATATGCAGCAAAAGTGTTTATGAAATCAATGTGCTAGCATGCTCAGTCAACATACATAGCAAAACATAATTGAAATCATGTACTATATGTGTACTAGTTGAACATAGCAGGCGTATGTCATAAAAGCATGAAAAGCATGAAAGTAACAATTAGGCACATGTGTATCACCCTAAAATATTTGAAAGCGGTAAAAGAGGGGAATATGTACTCACTTGAGATTGCAAGTATCCTTGATCTATTGAACTATCAAAGCTCGGGAAACCAAGTAATCAAGTGGCACCTAGTATGGAATCACTATGTTAATAATCGGATCCTAAATCGGGAGATAGGATAGAATGAGGTCTTGTAAACCGAATGAGTATTGGAACTCGTATGATATGGTTTAACAAAACCTACATTCTGAATTGATACCTATCCTAAGTGCTTATGACCCGTTATGACTCGTTAAGGTAGTGTATGCTACATTAACGCATCATTTGCGCAAAAGCGCATTCGGATAGCCTAACTAGCCCTATGACAAGTATTATATGCCCTAATATGTTTAATAACATTGCATAATCAGTTTAAGTGTCAAAAAAACTTGGTTACATATGCTTAAATTCAAATTATTCATGAAAAGGGCATTTTGGTCATTTTCCTAAGGCATATAAACTACCTATCATACAACTAATTAAACTAAGTGACCATAAGGTATAACCTCAGAAGGTTATTCCCTATACAACTATGGTCACAAAATCTGTTTGGTCGGATCCTAATGATCGACCAAACAGGTCGTGTTCGAAAGTCTAAGCGGTTGTTTAGACCGCTTAACTTACGACCCTAAATAAGCACTAAACCAAAAGTGACGAGTTAAACATGTTAAAACATGTTTAACTAAGTTAGAAAACTATTTTGATATCAAAACAAAGTGTTTTGATATCAAAACAAACTGTTTTGATACCCAAAAATAGTTTCGACGCAAAATGCACATAATCGGCATTTTGACCAAAAATTTGACTCGTCACTTCGACTAGTCAACGTGGTAATCAGTAGGTATAGTCGTAAGGGACTATAACCATCGTGATTACGCTCACGTTGCAAAGTTCAAACGAACTTTGTCTTGACCAAAACATGGTTAAAGCTGAAAGTCAAACACTGTTTGACTTTCATGCTTGAAATGAATGAACAAGCATGAAAGAACACATACAAGTGTTCTTGGCTGGAAAAATTGAACTAGAATGCTCAAGCATGAAGCCTCCAACTTAATGTGGTAGCCTCAATCAGAGCAATAGATCAGATTTGAAGGAATGAGCAAAGAATGGAGCTAAGGGACCTTGCTATTTATGGTTTTCTTGGGTTAATTTGATCATGCCATGTGGATTGTGTGTTGATCAAGGAAGAATCATGGCCATACAATTGTTGGAACTTGATTGGAGGACTTGTTGATCACACAAACCAGCCCACCAATTGAAGAAACCAGGGATTAAAACCAAGACAGCAGCTGAATTAGAAGTTTCTGATTTTTGTGGTGCTGGCAACTGCTTACGGACCGTAAGTTCCTAAGCATACGGTCCGTATGGACCTTGCAGACCAGCAAGTTTCACAAATTGACAGTTTCAGTCCATGTGCTTGTTTCGTCGAGTTTTGGCATTTCTAACACCCGTCAAACCCATTTTCAAGCTTCATAATGAAGTTAAAGTATATTTAACTTGAATTATGCTAAAAAATGTCACAGATGTCGGTTCGTTTGGCTGTACAGATACGCTTTTCGGTTAATTACGACGGAAATCGTAACGGACGCGAAAACGATCCAAATTACGAAACGAAAGGTATTTTTGCATTCCAATCACTAAAGTATAATATTATACTGATTAAAAAATTTTTTGGATGTCCGGATGTGGTCAGAACGCAAGATATGCACGTAAATGCATATTTTCGCAGTTTTGACGCTTTTAGTCCATGTGATCAAATAAGCGTATTTTCGCATACCGAACCCCTCAAAACTTATTTCTAAACTATGTTAAGGGTATTTAGGGTATTTTTAGCTTATGATCTTGTTTCGGAGTGTACGTTGCTGTACGAATCGGCAGACTTTTGCAGTTTGACGCAAATAGTCCCTGTGATCGAATAAACTTGTTTTTGCCATACCAAACCCTTCAAAACTTATTTCTAAGTTATGTAAAGGTTATTTAAGGTATGTTAAGCATATGTCACTTTTCCGGAGTGTTTATCGCGTTAAACTGATTACGTTTATGCATCAGTTTGCGTATAACTTTCTAGAATGCGATTTAGAGTTTAAAATTGAACAAAAATCAAAATGTGCAAAATGTCAAACATAAATAAACAAATATTGGGATCAAAACACATTGTTTTATTGATAATTGAATTGTTCAGAGTTTGAACAATGATTACACAAGCACAGATGTCACATGTGGATTGTAGGGAGTAGAGAAGCTGATGTCTCGATCTAATCATAGAATTCATTTGCATAGTTAGGAGGATATTTTCTCAGATTTTGTTCTACACGAAAGAATTTTCGTGATTTTGATGGTAATTCTAGCCTATCTTGATCTTGCTAAGCAAATTAAAATTGTTGTTGAATAGTTATTTTATTTTGTTAAATGTTCATTATATTCATTGAATTGAAGGGTTTGATTAGTTCTTTTCATCGGTAGATTGAGAGTGAAGTTTGGTGCAATTTGGTTTATTATAGGATTTGTCTTGAAGTATAGTACTCGGTTTGCAAAACCATCAATACTTGACCCAGTGGTATTCAGACTCTTTCCAATCTGAATTGCCCCTCTGCCATTGATTCTGAGAGTGACTCAGAAGGCCCTCAGGAGTACTATACCTGCGGCGAAACAAGGTTTGCACTTTTTTACTCACAAGCCCTAGTTGTATCATTTAATATTTTTTGTTTTGAATTGGATCTTTTTTGTAGTCTATTGTTTGTGAGTTAAGAGAATTGTGGAAAGACTGTAACTTTGGTAATTTAAGAACTTGAGAATTTAGTTCATACTAGAATTGAACATCTTTTGCATTAAATATGGAGGTTTTTGATCTTCTGTTACATAAGAACTATAGGTCACCTTGGAGAATTCATTAATTACATATGAGTACTTTAAATCTAAAGGGATGTGTGAATGTGTATTTTGAAATGTGATTGCTACAACTTGATGAACTAGAAGCAGAGAAATAGTTGATTAAAGTTAGGGTAGATGTCGATGGGGTATTTTATGTTTATCTCAATAATCAGTGTTCTTTTTTCATATTTAAACACACTTCCAAATACCCTATAAATATGGCTAAATTTTTAGGTGTCACATGCTTTGACTTTCTTTTAAAGTTTGACTTTCTTCTAAATGATATATAGGCTGCACTTCTGTCTTCCGTGCACTTGAGATCCAATTTGTTTTTATTTGTTTGAATAGTTTATAGTACCTGGGTAGTTGGTGGGTCTCATTCATGACAAATTTTGTTGTTTCTAGCATATTCATATTCGTGAAAAGATTGTTGTCATCAAAACATCTTTCATTGAGCAATATTCTAATTTTAATTCTAATTATAAACAATTTGAATTGCCATAGGTCAGATTTTTAAATTTCAGCATTTATAGTGGACGAGCCGATGGCATGCTGCTGCTGCTTTTGGTGATTATATATTTATGGCGGTCTAGGTGGAGGTAACACTAGACCCTGCAGTTTTAAATTAACGTTTTTGTAACCAGATGAGTAATTATAGTCTTGATTGGTTAGTTGATTCTTTTGTAGTTTGGTCATATTTGCAAAACTAAAAGTTTTAAGTTTTTTATGGCTGCATACAAGCTCATAATCTGGACTAAGAACTTATATCCTATTCACTCCTTGCCGGTGCAAACCAGCCGAGCCGATTTTGATTTTACCCACCCTTTAAACGTATAACATAACCCGAATACATTTAGATGTTAATGGATTGAAACTAAGCATCTGTTAAAGGGTTAAATGGGAACCGGCTAAAGGGTTAGAATGGGTTGTTCTCAAAGGTTATAAAGGGTTAGAATGGCAATGATCGGCAGTCATAAAACGAGCCTGTTGTGATTACTCCGGCCGGAAATAGTAGTAAAACTGGAAACCGAAAACAGCAACACAGAGAATATTCATATTCATGAAAAGTTAACAACCTTTAAATGAAGGACCCTACACAAATTTAGAATAGAACGACCCACTTCGACAAAAACCCAATTCGTCTTGCTACCGGACCCGACCTGCCCGTTTTGTTGTGCTAAATATTTCTTTTTGAGCGGTCTCGGAATGAAGGATTCATGGGGACCTTTGAAGGCTTTGGCAGTTGTAAGTGTTATCAACGACATTGGTGATGTAGTTCTCTGCTTATTTTTCGGTTACAGTATCGCTGGTGCAACATGGGCAACAATGGTGTCTCAGGTATTATCTACAAAAACTTTGTTCAAAAAAATATTTTGGTAGATTACTCGACATCTTTTGGTAAGTTTTGATCTGTTTTTTTACTTTTTTCTTTGCTAACTCAGCTTGAATCCAATGAATATTAGGTTTGGTATTGATGATTATGTCCATCGATGTATGCGCAACACATTTTTGCTTTGCTAAATTACCTTCAGTAGGCGGTCATGGATGGGAACTGATCGAGGCGAGTACTGGCAAATCGGTTATTTAAGTCGATTGTTCGAGAAGCTTTATTATCTTGGAACAGATTTGCGAGTGCGGTCCAGGCGTCATAACCAATTGTGTTTGGTTTCAGAATGGTGTGTAAGAGATCAGAAGAAATTGTACCGTAAATCCATTGCAAAACTATCGAATCCAACCGTTCCCAGGTTTCAGCCGGTGCTTGTTCTTTGTCTTTGTCTTTGTCCGATGACGAAGTAGCAGGCGTTTCACGGGGCTGGAGGTGATCATACACTTGAAACGATTTACACTGGATTTTGAACAGTTCCGACCACGTTGTGTAATGGCCGGTTTCAATATCCAGGGTGACGGGAATAAGGGTACGGATATTAGAAACGGTGACAGCGGGGTGAAGTTGGGAAGCCATTGGTGTGAATACTGGTACTGCGGTTGATGGGAGGATTTGTAGCCGAAGAATTTTGCTTGTGGGCTAAGGATTTATTTGGTGTTGGTTGAGTCTTGGAAGGTGTTACGCATCAGTGGATCTGATTTTGGTAGTTGGAGAATTTTGCTTGTGGGCTAAGGATTTATTTGTTGGGATGAAGCTTAAAAAAAAAAAAAGAAACAGAGGAGATCGGATTTATTTGTTGGGATTTATTTGTTGGGATCGAGAAAGAAGAAAAGAAACAGGTTAGGGGATCAGAACTTGAGCTCTGATACCATGAAGGTTTAATAATTTCGATGCCATTCTCATTAATATCGATCCTTATAAATACAAGAGGATCTCCACTATTTTTGGTAGGAGATATCCTTAACCAATACATATTTATCTCTAAAAATACAAGATATAAATCTAATCTATATTTACAAAATTGAGCTAATCTATTAGGTAAAAATCGGTATTTTATCATTACTGTACCGAACCGAAAGTACCGGTACGGAAAAAGTAGGTACCAAATTGGTACCAAAAATATTTTCGATATTGAAAAAATTCGGTATTGGTACCAAATACCAAATGCTTATCCCTAATCATACATTTCTGGAATGGACCTGGTGGTCTGTGGTGATTAGACCACCCGTAGTGGGGCGGTATTTCTAAAAAAAATTGAAAAAAAAGCTCAAAAACGCCCCCCCCCCCCCTTACATGGGGCGTTTTTTTTTTTAAAAAATTCAAAAAATTGAATCTGGCGTTTTATTAATAACGCTGAAAGAGAATGGCATGTGGCCAATGGGAGTGGTCCAAGGTTTGACTGGCCAATGATAAATAGTTTGCTTTTTTTTTGTTTAATGATTGGAAGGGGCATTATTAGGCATTTTTTCCACTAAGCCACTTTTGCAATAATGCCCCATACTGACTGGACTGTCACGTGTCGAATAATGCCCCATGGTGGGGGCATTATTTTGTTTAACCACTACACATGGTCTTATGAAGTTTGGGAATTTGTACTACTTAACGCACGAATGGAACAAAGGAAAAGATCTTTGTCTAACCTTTGGACATTTTCTTTTGTTTGGAAAGATTGATGACTCGTGATGGTCTACAACTTTGTGAGCCAGAAAAGCCAGTTAATGAAGATGATAGAAGATCATTTCAAAAGTTGAGGTTATTGAAATTAAAAGTGATTTATCTTTAAATATTGAAGATGATAAAGATTAATCCGAGCACCATGTAGTTGAAATTGGAAGTCATACTTTTGTTTTACAGCTTTGTAATGTTACTTTTAAACTTCATTTTTAATTTATAATTCAAATATTGAATACATATTTAGATACATTAATTAATTTTAAAATATTTTGTTAAATTTTGTTATATCATTTACCAGCGAAATTTATTACTTTGGCTTGATTGGATAAAGTCGAGCAACTCAAAGTGAAGATTTTCGATGCATCAATTGCGAAAATACAAATGCGAGTGGAACGACCCGAAGGTAAGAACTAAGAAGAGGTATGCTCTGAGAGGATGGGAGAAGTTCATGAAAGATATTGGATTAACAAGTGGTTAAGGATACAAGGATGAAAAAGTATGTTACTAATTTCAAATGCTTAGGTTTGTGATATTGATCTTATGGGCTGTTTAGGAAAAAAATGATTTTTTTAGGATGTTTAGCTTCTGAACTGATCATGTTTAAGATAAATGTGTTTTACTATGAAAATTATTGTGTTTTTAGGCAATGTATACGAATATCTGTAAGGTTTTATCAAGTTCAAGTTGAATGTTTTTAAACCTGTTACATTTTTTTGGTTTAATGTGGTCAACATAATTTTTTAAGTAATTAATAAAATTTTTGATTGCTTACAAATATCAGTTGATGACTTGATATTATGCCAACTAGAAATTTGCAAAATTGAATTCTTCTTAGTTTCTTAACAAATTCCGATTCAAAATTGAATTCTTCTTAGTTTCTTAACAAATTCCGAATATATTGTTATTTGCTAATATAACAACTTTTCTATTATTTTCCGAATATATTGTTACTAGGCTAATGCCCGCTTTAAACGCGTCTTCAACAAAAAATAAATTATTTATGTTCAAATTTAATATTCTGTAAAAACACATACATTGGAAGAAACAAAAAAAAATTATTCAAATCCCGAAAAAACTTCCTTGTAGACGACATTTGTTGTTTTTACCTCTCACTCGAATGTGAATTGGATTTTTCACTGATCATGAGTAACATGAATACAGTGGGTTAATTTTTAACTTCTGGAACTAAAAGTTTTATCTCTCACACGAATGTGAATTGGATCTTTCACTGTTCATGAATCCTTCATGTGATCTATTGTATCACTTGACATGCATAGAATTAATTGATCATTAATATAGGTGGTTTTGATCAGTTTGTAATAGACCTTTAACTAATTTTCAATGGTTTTATTAATCATTAAATTTATAATAAAAAAGGACATTAAAAACATGAATAATAACCACTCAAAAAGTTTACAAGTATGCGTACAATTTGACAGTCCGTACTTTAGTTTACGACAACTTTATAACTCTAATTATAGCAAACACATTGATCTGTCAATACATTTTTACCCTTTTAAGTATGTATTAATCATAAATAATAAGAATATTAGTAATTTTCTCGAGCCCAGGAAGCAATCCCGGGTGATAACATAGTATTTACATACAGTAGAAACTCTATAAAATAATACACTTGGGACCACCAAAATTTATTAATTAAAAGAGTTATTAATTAATCGATAAATTAATAATTATTAATTTATATATTAATTAATATTTTATTAATTTATAGTAGAATACTTAGTTTACAAACACCTTTCAAGCTTCCACTTAATTATTGTATACAATGCATGTATATCAAATGAACGACCCAATTTGAAAGAAACATTCAATCTCCCACCTTATTATGCTTCTTGTGTTCAACGTATTACTTTATGGACATTAAAAATATTTTCTATATAAATACAAGATCAAAATAGGTTAAGACAAACAAATCATACACACAACATGGCTTCCCATCTTAAAGGTGTGAACTAATCATCGAGAAGGCGAAAAAGTTCATGAAAGATATGTATCCAGTGGATACTCCAGACTTTACTTTTTCTATTGGTTGGCTTGGAAAATTCAAAGCAAGATATGGAATTAAAAATTTCCGGCGTTTTGGAGAGAGTGGATCTGTTGAAATGGAGGGCATGGAGGACAAATTAAAATCCATAAGAGACAAAGTTGATCAGTTTGAAATGAAAGACATCTTTAATATGGATGAAACAGGTTTGTTTTTTTATTATTTTATTTTATATTTTGTACTTTAGTGATGTAATTATTTACATGTTTTGATCTTAAACAGGTTTGTTTTTTAGACTTCAACCGGATCATTCCCTTGCAACAATGCAGCTTGAAGCAGTGGTGGATCTTGCCCGTTAAACCAGCCAGGGCCGAAAGACACGGGCACTAAAATTAGCACTACGGCCGAAAAACATGCCAGGGCCGAACACAGTATATATACAAAATTTCGATCGAAATGCGGAAAATTAGCACTACGGCCCAAAAACTTGCCAGGGCCGTGGCCCTGCCACGGCTCCACTAAGATCCGCCCATGGCTTGAAGGGAAAAAACAAGATAAGGAAAGACTAACTGTTGCTATTTGCTGTAATGAGGACGGTTCAGAAAAACTTCCTTTATGGATTATTGGGAAATATGCTAAATCAAGGTTCTTACCATGCTAAGGAAAATTAGAGACGAGATTCAAGGGGAAATTGATTTCAACAAAAAACAAAAGACAATTGAGTTATTTTTCAAGAAACCTTCATAAATCATTCATGTAATATGCTATATATAAGGAATTATTAATTTATATTTTATATGAGGTCTAAAGAAATTATCAAAAATGTATTATCTTATAATTTTAGGGAATTATTAATTTAGCACCCTATCCCCGAGTTGGGACCGGCAAAAAATATTATCTTAGAGAGTTTATTAAATAATCGAGTATTAATTTATCGAGTTTCTACTGTATACATATGTATAAAAGCTGTAAAAAAATCTCAGGTCCCTGGAGGATTTGAGCCTTGGGCCGTCACCCACCTCGCCCTCCCTCTGGGCCGGGCGTGTTAATTATTATTATATTTTTGTTTATCGATGAAGAAATTTAAATTCAACAGTCGCCGGATTGTAGTGAAAGTAAGCAAGAAGGTGAGTAAATAAGTAAATATAAATGGTTAAACCCGTAAACTTCACCTAGTGATTTTATAAACATAATAACCCGTGTGTAATCAACCATATCATAAACCAATACATAATATCTTTTGTTCCTCTAGTGACAAGTTTGATTCGAAATTCTCCTATTTGAAGGACTGATATTCAAATCGCAGGAGGAGACTGAAACAATGCGAATATTGAACAAATTAAGTATCCTAGCCTTACCGGAGATCCTCGTGTAGGTAGACACCGGCAGGCTACCGCGAATAATATCAGCATAAACGTCAACATTTGCCAGCAACCGATCTGCAAAAAAGCGTGAGCATAAGGTTCAGCTGCTGAGTGTCATCAGAGCCGATCTCACCAGGTGGGATGGGAACATCACCCACGACTTGGCCTTTGTACAAAAGAGTCGCTGAGCTGTTGAGGAACTTGACACCAACTTTGTTGGGGTTTTTGATTGTGATGTCCAGGTCAAGCGTCACATTTAACGATACCCTTGGCGGAAGGAGGTTGACAGTGGCGTCTAAATCTTTAACGGCGACAGAGTTGACGGTGGTGATTGGCTTTTTGGGTTTGAAGACGGTGAGAGCTAGAATGAGAATGGTTAAGGCGACGAGTAGTATAGCCGCCATGATTATCGATAAACAAATACATCTCCGGCGTTTGCGTTTGCGTTTGTCGTCGAGTGGCAGTTCAACCTTTTTTTCGACGTCCATTTGGGCCGGAAGTTTAAAAATTCAAGGTGTAATTAAATGTTAGGGATGTGAGGTTGTTGACTATATGTCATAGAATTTAATGGATGTGGGTAACGGTTGGGGGTTTCTGACTTTCCGCCAAGTGTAATTATTTATTTTCACAAAGACTAAATTGCTATTTTGACCCTTATAGTTTAACCCATTTAACTCTTTTAGTTTAAAAAAATCTTTTAATATATTAGATCTTGAGATTTCATTTTTCAACGGTCTTGGCCTCTAACACTAGCTTAGTTACCTTTTTCCAGTTAAGTTTAAGGGTATTATGGTCCTTTTATAGCTTAGGGGCTGTTTATGTAAGTTATAAAGTTATTTTAATATTTTTATTTATGTAATTAGTTAATTTTTTTATTTCTTTATTTCATGATTATTATTTAACAATATACGCTTTAAATATACAAATAAATACATATTTAAAAAAAAAAATTATAAATGTCATTTAAAAAAATTTGTTTTATAAACCGTCTATCATTTTTAAAATCGTTTCTTTTTAAACTACTTGTCATTAAAATCATTCTTTTTTAAGTCCTTCGTTTTAAAAAAAAAAGTTGAACAGTTCATTTTTTACCATTCTTTTTAAAACCATATGGTTTTGAGTTAAATGCTTGGTTGGTCCCTGTGGTTTAACAAAATTTCACACTTGGTCCTAGTGGTTCACTATTTACACTCTTGGTCCCAAAACTTGTTAAAAATGCACTCGGTTGGTCCCCAGCCCTAACTTCAGTTAAATTTCTCAATTAAATATGTGTGAAATGACTATATTACCCTTGAACAATTAAAAACCTAAGCTCAATCATCATCATCATCTTCATCACCATCATCATCTGCATCATCTTCATCATCTGTTCCGATCCATTAAGAAACCCACTGCGAAATTCAATAAACAAATTCAATACCCACATAACAATCCCACTAATTAATTTCAAAAATTCAAGAACACATCATCATAAAGGTTTTTCATAACCATAGAAAAAAATAATGATATTTCATACCTTGATTCACCTGAACTGAAATCAGTGAAATTATGCAACTTTGTTCGTTAATCAGCGCTGAATGACAGTTGATCAGAGGTCAACGAAGGTTAATCGTAGGTCAATCGGTGGTTGGTCGATAATGGAGTCACCACCGCCTGTACCTCCACCGTCGCCGTCGTGAGCGACGGCGCTACCGTCGTTCCACCATCTTCTCCGATCTCTTCTCTCTCTTGTCGTCTTTCTCCTCTCTCTTCGTTTCTGATCTCTGATCGCTTCTGATCTCCGATCTCTTCTGATCTCCGATCTCTTCTCTCTCTTGTCGTCTCTCTCCTCTCTCTTCGCTTTTGATCTCCGATATCTTATCTCTCTTGAAGATGATGATGGTGATGAAAATGATGATGGTAAAGTCAAAATGTGTGGTTAGTTAGGGTTATGGTGAAGAAGAAAGGGGGTAATCAGTTGAGGATGAGCAAGTGTTTAGGGATAAAGTTCTAGGTTTTTGTTGAAGATGATAAAGTTCTGGATATAAAGGCGGGTGTTTGCAAATGTGTATATGTTGAAGATGATAAAGTTCTGAGCAAGTGAAGGGTATTTTGGTCATTTAACATGAACGTAACTGAGAAATTTAACTGAAGTTAGGGCTGTGGACCAACCGAGTGCATTTTTAACAAGTTTTGGGACCAAGAGTGTAAATAGTGAACCACTAGGACCAAGTGTGAAATTTTGTGAAAGCACATGGACCAACCAAGAATTTAACTCTATGGTTTTTAAAAAATTCATTTTTTAAAAGCGCTCATTTTTTAAAATCGTTTATTTTTAAAGCTTCCATTTAGAACCCTTTTTTTGTAAAACGTTCATTTTATTTTTATAGCATTATTCGAATCATTTATCATTTTTAAAATCTTTCATTTTTGGATCGTTCATTTGTTCGAAATTCGTTCATTTTTAAACCTTTTATTTATTAAAACCATATGCTTTTTAAAACCTTACATTTTTTACATAATTTTTTAGTACCTTTTGCTTTATTTTTAAAAACGCCGTTTTTTAGCATGATAGATGTGATTTAGGATCACTTATTGATGGTCGTATACAATATGTATTATATACCATATGCTATTTTTAACATGATAGATGTGATTTAGAATCACTTATTCGGGGGTGGCTGTGAGATTTTTATAACATATTGATGGTCGTACACAGTATGTATTATATACATGTATGTATATTATGTACACGTATGTATGGTATAATTGAAGTTCTAGACCTGCGTCTCCGTTGTTTTTGATAAAAGAAAAAACCATGATACCCAGATGATAAATAGCATAAAGACCACATATCTTTGAACCTCGACAATCTATCAAACGAAATTTCGGTACCAAGACCATATGCCAATGGGTGGTTCCACACGGTCTTCAGTTCGTTATGTTTATATCGCCCTGCACACTTTAAAATTATTTTGAGCCTACCGATACATCATCGTTAGCAACACTAGGCGACATGTAAACTTTGTGGGGAATAAGAAAAAGATGTGTATCATTTAATCACAGTTTGTTATGTGACTTCAGTTCTATGGTACAAAGTGAGTACGTAGTGCAAAATACAACAAATTTTCGCTTTCAACATGAAGGATTTACTGGAATTCTACAAACAAAGCACAATTGATGTCTGGAAAAGAAGCTTCATAAAAACAATAATTTTGACAACGTGTTGGACCATTTGGAGAGCGAGAAACGAACTCATTTTTAGCAGAAAAAGGGGTGAATTTAAAGGCAATATATGGAGAGATGCAGGAAACATCCTTCTTATGGATCAAATGCAGGGGAAAAAAATCAAACCTGGAGTGGAATAAATGGTTAGTATGTACACGTATGTATAGTATCATGGAAGTTCAAGACTTGCGTATAGTATGTACACGTATGTATGGTATCATGAAAGTTCTAGACTTGCGTCCCCGTTGTTTTCGATCAAAGAAAAAAACATGATACCCAGATGATAAACAACATAAAGACCACATATCTTTGAACCTCGCCAATCTATTAAATGAAATTTCGGTACCATGACCATATGCCAATGAGTGGTTTCCACATTGTGCTTAGTTCGTTATGTTTAAATCGCCCTGCACACTTTAAAATTATTGTGAGCCTACCGATACATCCTTGTTAGCAACACTGGGCGACATGTAAACTTTATGGGGAACAAGAAAAAGATGTGTATCATTTATTCACGGCTTGTTATGTGACTTCAGTTCTATGGTACAAAGTGAGTAAGTGGTGCTAAATACAACAAATTTTCGCTTTTAACATGAAGGATTTACTGGAATTCTACAAACAAAGCACAATTGATGTCTGGAAAAGAATCTTCATAAAAACAATAATTTTGACAACGTGTTGGACCATTTGGAAGGCGAGAAACGAACTCATTCTCAGCAGAAAAAGGGTGAATTTAGAGGCAATATATGGAGAGATGCAGGCAACATCCTTCTCATGGATCAAATGCAGGGGAAAAAAATCAAACCTGGAGTGGAATAAATGGTTAGTATGTACACGTATGTATGGTATCATGGAAGTTCAAGACTTGCGTATAGTATGTACACGTATGTATGGTATCATGGAAGTTCTAGACTTGCGTCCCCGTTGTTTTCGGTAAAAGAAAAAATCATGATACCCAGATGATAAACAACATAAAGACCACATATATCTGAACCTCGGCAATCTATCAAACGAAATTTCGGTACCAAGACCATATGCCATTGAGTGGTTCCCACACGGTCTTCAGTTCGTTATGTTTATATCGCCCTACGCACATTAAAATTATTTTGAGCCTACAGATACATCATTAGTAGAGCTACCTATCGTTTTTCATTTTAAGTTTAAAGAGGTTTCGACAGACCACTGATTTATTATCATTTTCTCTTTTTCTCGCAAGGAAACTCATTTTTGTTTTTCTCTTGTTTTTGTGCATTTTGATGTTTTTCAATGTTTTTCTACTATTCCTAGTAGTCAGGGTACGGCGAAGCATGCCTGGTACGTAAGTGAATACCGATCACGTGGGTTTGTACTGATCCGCTTTCGAGCTGTCGAGTGACGATTGCTCCATCTATTAAGAAAGGACGCGGGGGGGGGGGGGGTGTCTTATAATAAAGGGGGTATTCTCTTCTCTGATGTGCGCTATATTATTGTGTCCTATTCCTGAAGGAGTGATCCGGGATTAAGCCACGTGGCGATACCCGCCAAAAGAAAGGGGGCCTTTCGTATAGATTGGAGTACGAAGAGAATTCTTCAGCACGCTAAAATCTAGTGGATCCGGTTCCATATTCATGAAAAGCCGGGGTTGAAACTTGTTGTGAAACTAAGACAACTTATCTTACTAATAATAAGAAAGAGTTAGGCGCCTCCAAGGCCTATAAAAAGAAGCTTCTTTCAGTCTATATTTTCAAAGAGAGAGGTAGAAGTCAGAAAGAAAGACTTTCAGTAACACTTAGTCCAAAAACAAACACTCTAATGGATATCACCGGAAGACTTGCAACAATTCAGCACGAGATAGGTTGTGCAGAAAACAAGAAGCTCCAATAGGAGCAAATGATCGGTCTGTTTCAGGAGCATTCGCCTGCTCTCGATCCGGAGGTTGTAGGAAATATGATACAGTTGACCCGGGGCCGTATTCGCGGTCTGGAAGACTGGATTCGGGCCCTCCTCCCCGAACAAAAAGAGCTCATTGTGCGGGCTGCCACCCTTAGTGACCAGGGAGACTAGAAGAGTTCGTCGACTCTTCCTAGAAGATTTAAATAAGTGTTTGTAGACGCAAAGTAGTTTGTTTCGATGTATGGTGTTCTTTGTCTTATGTTAGTAGGGATCTACTCCGATGCTTACAAGTGATAGACTTCCATGCTAAGTTAAGTGTCTTTGTTTGGTTTTGTTAGTTATGTTGTGTTTAGTTGTTTGGATGGTCTATGTGTGTGTAAGCTTCCTATTGGATGTAATCCCATGTAACAAAATGCTTGTAGTGTGGAATGAAAAAAATCTACTTTATTCTAGTTCATTCTCTTTCCCTATTTTGTGCAGAAAAATATCTTATTTTAATTCTTTTTTAAATATCCTTTATTTTCTTATTCATTTTTCACATATACAAGCTAAAACTACAGCCAACAGGGTGGAAGTTGTGTGTTTATGGTATAAATCCTCTAATAGCATAGCAGATAGCTTCCATGCCGACCTGTCAAGAGTATTCTCGTCGAACTCCGCTCTTCAAGCTCAGCTTCAGCAACAACAACTCAAAAAGCTATTGAGAAAGCCAACAATTCTATCCGGATCTTGATTCCGAATATCTTAGATCGAACATCACAAGCCTTATCACTAGAATTCACAACTCACTCCCGGCCGAGAAGAGGCGCCTCCGTCCAACCTCGATAGTCTTGAATACTCCTTCCATCCAAGCATGATAGTTCATTTTATGGTCAGAACTCAATCCCGGGATGGTGAATTAGACTCAGCCTATGCTGGCCTTATACATCCGAAAATATTTTTGAATAATCAAATAAGTTTTTCTTATTAGTTGTTGCAACCCATTTGAATTTGAAAACTTCAACACCAACAACGGATAGGACCAAATCTTCTATTTTCTCGATAGCTCTTACTAAAACAGAAAAGACTTTCTAGGGAATAGGGATTCGTTGAACTATGAAAAACTCATACCGGTTATTCTACAGAAAGAGGAACTTGAATTAGCCCTTGGGTTGTGAACCATTGTTACTAGTTACGTAACGAAGTTCAGTATCCGTATGCTAGCCAAGAGATGATTAGTCGATTCCTCTGAAAAGATGATGATTTGAGAAGCTCTATACGTATAGTAGATGTAGAGCTATTCATTTTTCAACTCATTCACTACGTATCTAAGTTCGAGCTGAATCTCCTACGTGACTGTGGTCAGGTAACTGTTAGTATAGTAAGAAGCTCTGGTTCACAAAAGAAAGAGCATCAACAAGCTTCTAGTTCTCATTCCATTTCCATTTCTTTGATCTCTTCCTCAGAGTGAAGCTTGCCACTCTCAATTAGTGGAGTAGGCAACTTGCTTCGGCTGTTTCCATTGATAGAGGCCTTGTCTTATGATAGGATAAATTACAAGGAATACCAATCCCCTTGGGGGCAGCCCCCATAAACACCTCCTCACACTCTTATCGATCCGGCTGAATGAGTGTAACGAAAAGATATGTATCTAAGTGAACGAACGGAATTCTAAAAGACTCATGTCACACCCCCAAAATCCAAATGCGTGGTATCACCGCTTGGAGGCGTGACTGACCAGGATCAAGCCACCAATCATATTGAACTTATAAATAAATAGTAAATGTCATTCATCAATACGATAGGTGTTTTCAAAACCAAACATAAACAAGTGTGTAGCGGAAGCAATAGTGTAAAAACCCAACATAAGTGTTAAGTTGAAATGTTATAAAAGAGTTTATCATAACATCCACAATCCGTGCCCACAACGACCGCGCCTCCCGTGCAAGCTCCATGGGTACCTATGGTCCTGCAAGGCATGTAACAGAGAGTCAACAACTAGTTGAGCGAGTTCACAGTAAGTAAGTTCGTTGCATAACTATGCGTTATTAACTAAGCCGTTGTGTAGATTCAATTGGTGGGGGCTTCCCACGTTGTATGTACTATCAGTGGGGGCTTCCCATGTTTGTATTTACTAGACTAGTGGTACCATAAGTGTTCTTCTTAACCCGAGAACAGTAGTACGTACGAGGTTTACGTAGGCTTTACGTAAGTGCCCTTCTTAACCCGAGGACAGTGGTACGCGAGGGTTTACGTAGGTTTTACGTAAGTGTCCTTCTTAACCCGAAGACAGTAGTATGTATGAGTTTACGTAGGTTTTATGTAAGTGTCCCTCGAACCCTGAGGACAGTAGTAAGCACAAGTATACGTAGGTTTTACGTAAGTGTCCCTCGAAACCTGGGGACGATGGTAGGTAGTCTAGTGTTTTACGTAGGTTTTACGTAAGTCTATCATATCTATCAATACCATTCTATCAATACCATTCCTAACCCACCGGGAATCCCATGCCTTGGAAATGTGAACTCACCTTGGTTTGCTCGGTATGCTAAAAGGGATTACACGTTCACAATTAATCAATCACGACCTTTAGTGCGCACGTGTATATAATCAGTTTTCGTTCATAACAATCTTGCACACAAATCTAACGTCACATAGTGTGTTTGGTAGTTAATCATCATGCGGCATATAAGCAGTCAGTCAAATCCATGTAAATTCATGCTTGACAGGATTAACAGGCAGTTAACATACTTTACCAGGTTAACACATTTAACAGGGTTACATGCATATCTTAACAGAGTTAACATCTAACGGAATTAATAAACTAATAGAGTTTACTAAGTTAACAACGTTAATAATGATCAGGTTCAATAAACTAACAGTGTTTCATGCTGAACAGTGTTACCAACATACTTAACGGGGTTAATAAGTTTAACGGAAGTAATAGAGTTAACATGTTTAACTGAATTGACAACTAACGGAGTTAATGCTAACAGAGTTACCTACTAACTGCAGAACATCAGCCGAAAACCCTATTTGGCGAAGACACTTGTTGGCGAAATCACTAGGGTGACGAAATCCCAAAGTGATTTCGTCAAGCCTTTGGTTTTCGTCGGGGTGGGGATTTCGCTGGGGTAGGGTTTTCATTCCACAACAACAGTTAAGCAAATTATTAACTATCAATTACGTCTAGATCATCAAACAGATCATCAATCAATGGCTCATTCAAATCATACCAGAAGCTATAACATATACCCTTGATCAACAGGTTATCATCATGAAATCATTATTCAATAGTTAAACAAGTTATTATGAATATACAGTAGTCGACGTATACTCAACATAGAACCATATTCTGCTATTTATCCACTATCATCACATCAATACAGTTACGAAATCAGCAATCCCCAAATCAAAAGCAAGTCGCCGATTATCAAAGTCTAATCCCTATTTATGAGAGCACTTGCAGTCATCATATCAAATCTTAAATGCACATGCAAGACAAGAACAAAGTGGCCGACAATTCATGAAGTAAAGCTTTATCTACTTTGGCTGCATTTTCGATACAAAACACATGCATAATCAGCCATAACCTAATCGCATATATATTAAATCCATGAACCAAATTACCTAACTGTTACTACATAAGATCAAACAATTAATCACAAATGTTTTTAATCCACTACCCGAACAAGGATCACACTAACCGAGATAGGAACTAATGGATTGATGGCACAAGAAGGTTCCGTAGGCTTGTAGTTGCCGTCACAGTTAGAGAAGTTGTCATACCCCGACCACGTAAAGCAACCAAACGTGGCGGAAACGTCGGGGAGTGTTGTAACAGAATTATTGTTTCATAACCATGGCATAAATAAATTATGTTTTATTGAATAAATGAACTCATTGTTTTAGTACAATAAAAAGTACAACTATGATCTTCCAAGTTTTAAAGTTGCTAAGGCACGAGTCCATCCTATATGTAGCATGTATCAACAATCATTGCAAAGCAGTACCTGAAACATGTGTAAAAATAGGTACGTCAGCATAAAAATGCCTGTGAGATACATAGGTTTTGTGAAATAAGATTCATGACTTATGTTTAAGAAAATGTTTAGTCATGAACCTTGTAATTTGATTTGTCTTGTAAATCATTTGAAAAACGATAAGATCAGATGATATGTATAAATAAATGTAAGGTTAAATGAATAACCTTGTAAAATGAGTTTGTATAAAATAAGTTGTTTGTAAAACAATGTCTTGTGAAAAGTATGTTATTTGTATAAAATGTTATATGTCTCAAATTGAAATGATTCAAATAACGCTACAATATGTAATACCATATAAACACTTATATATAGGAAGTACCAGCGGCGTATCCACCATGCTTGTATCATATTACACACGCCTCGTTACTTAATCACTTACTCAAACCAAACCAACAATGTAAGATGTCTATGTTTAAACCAATTGCCAAATGTATTGAATAGTATGTCAAAATGTTTATGTGTCCAATGTAAATCATGTAATGTGTAACCAAAGTGATTTGTATAAATAAATGTAAGATTAAACAAATAACCCTATAGTAGCATATTAAAAGTATACTTTGGATTTGTAAGTAACATATTAAACTATGTTTTGGTTTCATAGATAACATATCAAAATATGCTTTAGATGTGATAAATAACATATTAAACTATGTTTTGGTTTTGTAAATAACATATCAAAATATGCTTTGGATGATTAACAAAATATATGTTGGTTTTGTACAATACCACACATGAGAGTATATCAAACTATACTTTAATAGTGTGATTTGAGAATTCATTCAGACCTGGTGCATCAAAATACACCTTTGAGACTATAGAAATACCACAAAGGCAATCCCTATTTGGATGGAGCAACAAATTGGTTTCAGACATTCCATGACAACAGGAATGGGGTGTCAAATCCTATAGCGCTATATCATACTAACAATCGGTCTGGTGAACATAAAATAAGTACAATTCAACATTTTTATTTTATGTTCTTTGAGAAATCAATGCTTAAATCATAGATAGTCATTCAATTTGTCAATAGATAAGTAATAACATGTATAATCAATTATACTTTTGGAAAACACGAAAGTAACAGATAGGTACACATGCTTCACCCCAAAACAGTTTGGAAAACAGTAAAATAGGGGAACTATGTACTCACTTGAGAGTGCTTAGGAGTCCTTGTATATCAACCAAACAATGCTAGAGATCACGGATATCAAACGGCACCTATTATAGGTAACTATGTTAATAAACCGGACCTAAATCGGAGGATTTAGATAGAATGAGGGTTCGTAAACCAAATGAGTATAGAGACTCGTGTCATATGGTTTAACAAAGCCTACATACTAAATGAAACCTATCCTATGTGTTTTCGACCCATCGCGACACATTAAGGTAGCTTATGCTACTTTAACGCGTTGTGCGCGCAAAAGCGCACTCGGACCGCCTAACTAGTCCTATGACAAGTGTTATATGCCTAAACATGTTACATAATCAGTTATGTGACAAACGTTTAGGTTACATATGCTTAATTACCAATTAATTATACATGAAAAGGGTATTCTGGTAATTTACCTAAGGCATATAAACTACCTATCATACAACTATTTAAATGATGTGACCATAAGGTATAACCTCGGAAGGTTATCCCCTACACTATGGTCACCTAATGTATTTGGTCGGATCCTAATGATCGACCAAACTGGGTCGGGTTCGAAGGTATAAGCGATTTGTTAGATCGCTTACCCTACGACCCTAGACAACGTGGTAATCAGTAGGCATAGTCCCAAGGGACTATAACCATCGTGATTACAATCACGTTGCGAAGTTCAAACGAACTTCGCATTGACCATAAGCTGGTCAACGCTGAAAGTCAAACAAAGTTTGACTTTCGGACTCGAAAAGCAATAAAATAAGGAAAAGAACGAAAGAATACTTACGAAGGGTCCCCGAATGCTAATCTAGATCTTAATAACTCAGGTATGAAACAATGGTTCCAACTTAGAGTCACTTAGATCAAATTCTAATGGTTTTGGAGTAATGGGGGGTGGGGTATTTATAGTTTTCGGGTAACCGTTAAGATCGTTTGTCGAATATCGTGCCTTAATCGTATCCGTACAAGTGTCGGAAAGTTATGGTGCCTAAAGACAATCCTTATCAGCTGAATATGCAAGTGGTGAGTGTGTGGTGGTGGTTAAAACAGCTGGAACACGCTGACTGTTCGATCTGATCTGATCAGACATGCGTACGCGGCCCGCTTCAGGATGTGTAGAAACTCAGGCGGGCCCCCTGAGAGTTGCAGATCAGAAATAACTTTCTGTTTTGGCAGTTTCAGTCCCTGTTGATGTTTAAGGCCATTTCCGACACTTCTAAGGCCCGTAAAGCCAACTTTAAGGCCCTAAAATGTTGCCTAAACATTGTGGACATGAAACATGCTCAAAAATATGCCGGGTGTTGGTTCGTTTGGTCGTACAAATGCGATGTTCGCTTAATTACGACGGAATGCGCATAAGTGCGAAAAACGATCCAAATGACGCAACGAATGGATTTTTGGCAAGCCAAACACTAAAGCATAATATAGTCATGCTTACATAAATTTTTGGATGTCCGGATGTATTCAGAACGTAAGTTATGCGCGAAAATGCAAACTTGTGCACTTTTTGACACTTTTAGTCCCTGAATGACCCAAAAGTTTATTTTAGCACACCGAACCCCTCAAAGCCTATTTCTAAGCTATATAAAGGATATTTAAGGTGTGTTTAACTTATGGTCATGTTCCGAAATGTCTGTTACAGTTCAAATTGACATACTTTCGCAGTTTGTCAAGTTTAGTCCCTGTAAGCGAATTAACTTGTTTTTGCCATACCAAAGCCTTCAAAACTTATTTCTAAGTTATGTAAAGGTTATTTAAGGTATGTTAAGCCTATTTCACTATTCCGGAGTGTTCGTTGGATTAAACTGGTTATATTTACGCATCAGAGCGCGTATAACCTTCCAGAAAGCGATTAAAAGCTTAAAATCGAACAAGAGTTGATATGTGAAATGATACACATATTTTTACAAATCCCAAGTATGAAATACAATATTTCATTGGTTTGGCATTTGTTTGATGGTTTAAGTGACACAGGTGTCACAGTCTCCCCTACTTTAGGAAATTTCGTCCAGAAATTTAATTCTAGAGGAAACTTGTGAAGACAGCTGTGACGATTTCGCCTTCTAATAGATCCATTGAACCCTTAAGTAATACTCTGGGCCATTTTAGAACTCTTAGCGAATTTGTTACCCTCAAAGTGAATTGCTTGTAATAGTAAAACATGGAATTTTGAACTACAGACAGAAGAACGTTTCTTATGAAAACTTATCATAGGAAACTTGTGTGTGCTTGAAATCAGAATTGGGGAGTGTAAGAATAAATGACATCGGTCAAAGTCCGAGACTTCTCCCGTATCATTATTCTCGTCACTTTAGGTCTTAACACATGACAAAACTTCTTGTGGTTTCTGTGCACTGACTTCCATAATTATGTAGGCCTCCATAATTACGTAATCCCTTGCACAGTCCGCACAGTTCATTTCATAATGTGTAGTGGAAAATCAATTGAATAAGCATGAAGCGACCTGTCTAGACCACCAAAGGATCTTTTCAACTAGATCAGCGAACGATCTTTTTAACTAGATCAACGCATGATCTTCTTAACTAGACCGTCGTACGATCTTCTTGAATAGATCACTTAAGGGATCTTTTTAATTATATCATCACATGATATTTCTAATCAGATTTTCAAAATCAATATGTTTAACTAGACCACCCAAGGGGTCCAATTATAGAATAGTACTTTAAAACCCAAGGGACTTGACTACAACGTAGAAGTCCATTAAGGATTTAAGATAGTAACTTTGGATATCCTATTATGAATCTCTCGTATGAGATATGAAGGATTTCATGAGGATTTGGATGGATCACATACAACCACAAACATGTAAGAAAACACATAAGCACAAAATTAGTTAACTTGATTCTTTAATTTGTTGTCTTTGAGCATGGATAATTAAAGCACATCAGGAATCCAATCCATGGATTTCATTTGGCACTTTAAGTATTTTCAAGGATCCATCTATAAAGATAGAAGGATTTTCAATAAGAGTTTGGCTTTGTTTCTTAAAAGAAACGAGTGTCTAAGATTCTTGGGGAGATCACAAGTGATCATAAAATGACAGAACCATATGAGTAGTCTGTCTTTGGGTTGACATCATAAGATTGTATCCAACGTTCCCACAATCGTATCAGTTTTGCAAAAATAAAAACGACGAATTTTTATTTATATAACAACTGACTTGTCTTTAAACATCATAAGATAACAACCAAGGAAATAACAAAACACTAATTGTTCACTGCTGCATCGTTGTTCATGTTTGCCCCATTGATGTTGAACACTCGTCCACGCGCTGGAGGTGCGTTAACAAGTCTTGGGCAATTGTTCCTGTAGTGGGTAAGGTCACCACAGTTATAACATGACCCCGGAGGGAACCGTGCTTGAACAGCAGCAGGGTTTGCAGCAGCTTGATTTGCATAACGACACACATTGATCAAATGTCCCAACCGCCCACAGTGGGTACATTTGTGACACTGCTCTTGCTCTTGATGATGACGGTTGCACTTGTTGCACAAAGGTGCAGTACCAACATAGTTTTGCCTTTTGCGAGGTTGTGCTGGCTGGTTTGGTGCAACCTGTTTGTTTTGAGCAGTTACAGCGCAGTTCTGAGAGGCTTTGCGCTTCTTCTTCTTGGACACCTCAGCAGGTTCTTCCTTGGGTTCCACTTGAGCAGTCTTGTCAGATGGTCTTGGGTCGCCCTTTCGAAACAGCTTTTTCTTTCTGATGTGGGATTCAGTTAGGGTGGCGGACAGTTCAATGGCTTGTCTGACAGTAGTAGGGTTACTGCCAGTAACAATATCCTGAACTAGGTCAGGAAGACCATCCGTATATTTCTCAATCGCTTTATCCACAGGAGTAACCATAGTAGGACACAACAGGCTCAATTCTTCAAAACGGTCAGTATAGGCTCGATGTTCACCACTGTCTTGCTTCAAATCATCAAACTCCCTCTCCAAAGCTCGCAGTTCATGACGAGGGCAAAACTCCTTCATCATAAGTGTGACAACTCGAGTTTCCAAGATTTTATCTTCGCATTTAGTGCACGTTAAATTTTTTTTTTATTTTTATTATTGATTATGTGTTTGTTTACACGACTCGTTGTTCCACAACGCTTACCTTTGTAATACGTTATATCGTATTTCGATTAATATTTTATACTTGTGATCCATATATATTTTTATGTGTGATTGTATGTTAATAAGGTGTTATTATTTAAACATAGGTTAAATAAAGTTGGAATTTACTGTAAACAAGTACCCATGAAATCACCTAAGTGATGAAAACACTTTAGTGTTTTCGTCCAGCCATGTTTGGCGAAATCAGACATGGGCTTTGGCCCATGGCCCAGTTTTGAGATATTATAGATATTTATTTTGTCACAATCTTCTCAGAGAAGTTTCATACTTATCAAACCTTATCTTATCACATTTGTCTCTCTCTACCCTTTAAAACCAACAGCAGATTCCCTTATTAGAAACCAAACCTCTGTTTAATTCAAGGTTAGTGATTTACATGATTCAGTTGGTTTAGATGCTTATCGCATGATTTTTGATGTTTAATTGTTATATATGAATATACATATGTGGTTGTTCACAAACTGTTATATATATTAGATGAGCTATTCGATTATATGTGCCTGTATATTGGATGAATTGATCAACAGTAAGTATCTGTTAATGAAAGATATGCTAATCTAGATATAGTCTTGATCTCAATGATTTGGTAGTTTAATTGTTACATATCATATCATGATTTGATTAATAACTTCATTTATAACTAATCATGTAATCGTAATAAGATTTTTAGTTGCTGGGTTTAACTTACAGAGAGTGTTGGAGAAGATGATAACTGGACGAAATCACCCACCACAAAATAAAGTGGACGAAATCATTTAAAAGTGATTTCGGCCCAAACAAGTTCCGGCCCAAAGGGTGTTTTCGGCACCCATGTGATTTCGGCCCATGTGTTTGGTTTTCGGCACTTATTGGATTTCGGACATAAGGTGATTTCGACTAAAGGGTGTTTTCGGCCATATGTGGATTTCGAACTTAAAGGGGTTTTCGGCCTTAGAGTGATTTCGCAACTTATGTGTTTTGGCAACTTGGTTTACTTGTTTACTAATTAACTTGTTAACTTTGTTTAAGCACACTCTGTGACATAAATGGCATGTGAAACTTTACGAAATTGAACTGACTGAACATACGTGCACTATAGGACTGGACTGATAAATTGTGAGCACTTAACTTAGCATACCGAGCAAAACAAGGTGAGTTCACACTCTTTCTAAGGCATGGGATTCCCCGGTGGTTTGGGAATGGGTTAAGAAATTAAAAATGGAACCTACATATCCTCCTTGGGTAGGATATGTACCGCCATCCTCCATGGGTAGGATGCCAATATTAATCCTGCGTATTCTCCTTGGGTAGAATACATACGTTCGTCCTCCTTGGGTAGGACAACAAACCTTAACGCATGCTCGTCCTCCTTGGGTAGGACAATCACACTCGCTACGGTCCTTGGATCAAGAAGGGCACGTACAAACATGACTAGTCTAACACATGGGGAAGCCCCCACTAATCTTCGCACGGATGTCTGAAAAGACCGCGATACGGCCACTAACCTTCGCACAGATGTCTGGAGGACCGCGATACGGCCACTAATCTTCGCACAGATGTCTGGAGGACCGCGATGGGAATTAATAAGAAACATGGTTTACAAAACGAACAACTGATTTACGAAACGAATTCTATAACTGAATAACCAACTGTGAACTCGCTCAACTAGTTGTTGACTCTCTGTTACATGCCTTGCAGGACCATAGGTACTCTTGGAGCTTGCACGGGAGGCGCAGTCGTTGTGGGCATGGATGTGGATGTTTTGTTGGAAAACATTATGACTCTTTAAACTAAACACTTGAGTTGGATGTTCATAACTATGCTTCCGCTACCTATGCTATGCTTTTGATTTAGCACCAATTGTATTGTGATGGATTACATTTACTTTTACTTTTACTTATATGTTCAATATGATTGGTGGCTTGATCCTGGTCATGTCACGCCTCCAAGCGGTGGTACTCCGCGTGTGGTTTTTGGGGGTGTGACAGATTGGTATCAGAGCCATTGGTTATAGAGAACTCGGTTTTAATAAAGGGAAAACGTTTTTATTAAAACCAGACTATAACCTGTACAGTGCTCAACGATCCACAACGACGCCTCGCTCCACGTGCAAGACTCAACATTCTAGGTAATACGATTCATGTTTACATTGCCTACATGCTAGAATTGCATAGAACTTTGCTCAGGGTATGCTTAGATTAACGTAACACTATTGCTTGAGAATACTTATGTGCTTACTCTCTTCTGTCATTGCACTATTCGCAAACCTCTCTCACTCATGTTCTCCTTGATATCAAGATTATGAGTGGACGCGTTAACATAACTCAAGCCCAGTTGGCGGCTTCGATCACTGAACAAGTTACTACAGCACTCGCAGCTGTCCAGGCAGGAGGTGTAATCTGCCATTACCACTTACTCTAGGATCTTTAGATCCTACTTTCGTGAACCAACACTCGTGCTCAAGTATGTTTACTCTTACGCACACGACAGGTCAACACGCTCAGCCACCTGTGTGCACGTTCAAAACATTCATGGACTGTCGTCCTACTACTTTTAGTGGCACGGAAGGAGCAGTCGGACTCCTCCATTGGTTTGAAAAGCTCGAGTCCGTATTTGAAATGTGTGAATGCCCTGAGGCTCGCAGGGTGAAGTACGCCACTGGTACTCTAGAAGGCATTGCGCTGACTTGGTGGAATGCGCAAGTTCAGATGTTAGGGTTGGCTGTTGCTAATGCCACCCCCTGGAACGAGATTAAGGACCTAGTTAAGGAAGAGTTTTGCAGTCGGGAAGACATCCACAAACTGGAGGTGGAGTTCCTCAACTTACAGATGGCGGGGCCTGAAATTGAGGCTTATACGAAGAGATCAAATGAATTAGCCACATTTTGTCCCACTATGGTAGACCCTCCCACCAAACGCATCGAGCTGTATCTCAAGGGTCTGGTGCCCGAAATTCAGAGTCATGTGACCGCAGCAAATCTTGGCACTATCCAGCAAGTCACTCGGCTTGCTCATCGTCTCACAGATCAGGCAGTAGAACAAAACAAACTACCAAAACGTGTTAAAGCTGCAACTACATGTGCTTCTAGTGACAACAAACGCAAGTGGGATGGAAACTTGAGTAAGGAATTAATTCCGGTTCAGCCTCTGGCACAGCAGCAGAAGAAAAATGACTACCAGTGTCCCAGTCAGCAATTTTCTAGTAGTCGTGGGCAGAGCGGATATCGAGGAAATCATCCAAAGTTTAACAGATGCAATAGGCACCACAGCGGTCAGTGCAACAAGGGTCATTGTCAGAGGTGTCTCAAGATAGGTCATGAAGCTAAGGATTGTCGAAACTCACGTCCTGTAACTCAAGAACAGCAACAACCACGTGATTGGTCAGGGTGACGCAAGGGATGATCCCAACATAGTTATGGGTAAGTTTCTTCTTGACGATTTTATGTTACTGTATTGTTTGATTCGGGTGCGGATACCAGTTTTATGTCTCCAAGTTAGCCAAATGTTAAAACATGCACCAACTCCCTTGAACACCAAACCTATTTGTAGTGTTAACTAATGGTAGAAGTCTAGAGGCCACTCATAGTTTAGGGTTGTAATCTTATCCTCGCTGGTCAGACGTTCTCTATCGACCTCATTCCTATAGTGCTGGGAAGCACCTGTAGCTCGCGCACCGTATCGCTTAGCTCCAACTGAACTGGAAGAACTGTCTAAGCAACTGCAAGAACTCTTGGATAAGGGCTTTATTCGTCCTAGCTCTTCGCCTTGGGGAGCTCCAGTATTATTTGTAAAGGAGAAGGACGGTACCTTCCGCATGTGTATAGACTACCGCGAACGGAACAAGGTGACTGTGAAGAATCTCTATCTTCTTCCACGCATCGACGACTTATTCGACCAGTTGCAAGGGTCGAGCTATTACTCGAAGATTGACCTGAGGTCAGGCTATCATCAACCGAGAGTCCGGGATGAGGACGTCTCTAAAACAGCATTCACAACACGCTACGGCCATTACGAGTTTTTGGTCATGCCATTCGGGCTAACGAACACGCCTGTGGTTTTCATGGATCTTATGAACAGGGTGTGCAAACCTTATCTTGACAAGTTTGTTATTGTTTTCATTGATGACATCCTGATCTACTCGAAGAGTCGGGAGGAACACGAGCAGCACTTACGACTTATTTTGGAACTCTTGCGAACGGAACAGCTATACGCTAAGTTTTTAAAATGCGACTTCTGGCTTCGTGAAGTCCACTTCTTAGGCCACGTGGTAACCAAGGATGGGATTCATGTCGATCCATCCAAGGTAGATACGATCAAGAACTGGCCTGCACCTCGTACACCAACCGAAATACGCCAACTCTTGGGTTTGGCGGGTTATTATAGAAGGTTCATCAAAGACTTCTCAAAGATTGCACAGCCGCTTACATTACTGACACAGAAAGGTGTTGCTTATCGTTGGAGTAATACACAGGGAAAACAGCATTTCAGCACTTAAAGGATAGACTCTGTAGCGCACCTATCATCTCATTGCCTGAAGGCACGGATGATTTTGTAGTCTACTGCGACGCATCCATCCAAGGTCTTGGATGTGTGTTGATGCAACGGGATAAAGTTATTGCTTATGCTTCACGCCAACTTAAGATTCACGAACGGGATTATACTACGCACGATTTAGAGCTTGGAGCTGTTATCTTTGCACTCAAGATATGGCGACATTATCTGTATGGCACCAAGTGCACTATATACACCGATCACAGGAGTCTTGAGCATATCTTCAAGCAGAAAGAATTGAACATGCGACAACGTCGATGGGTTGAGTTACAGAACGATTACGAATGTGCTATAAAGTACCATCCAGGCAAAGCCAATGTGGTGGCAGACGCCCTCAGTCGAAAGGATACTACACCTAGGCGTGTACGAGCGTTACAACTCACTATTCAGTCTAGTTTTCCTTCACAGATACGAGATGCTCAGGTAGAAGCATTGAAACCAGAAAACGTCAGGGGTGAAGCTCTACGCGGCTCAAGGCAACGGTTAGAACAAAGGGCAGACGGTGCCTACTATGTAACAGGACGCATCTGGGTCCCACTCTATGGTAATTTACGCGAGCTTGTAATGGATGAAGCTCATAAGTCTCGCTACTCAGTACATCCTGGTTCAGATAAGATGTACTACGACCTCAGAACTACATATTGGTGGCCTAGCATGAAGGCCCACATAGCAACTTACGTTAGCAAGTGTTTGACTTGTGCGAGAGTCAAAGCGGAATATCAGAAACCATCAGGCCCACTCCAACAACCTGAGATACCACAATGGAAATGGGAGCAAATTTCCATGGATTTTGTTACTGGCCTGCCTAGATCTCAGCGCGGAAATGATACTATTTGGGTGATCGTGGATCGACTCACAAAGTCTGCTCACTTCCTGACTATCAAGGAAACGGATAAGTTCTCCACTCTAGCAGACGTATATCTTAAAGAAGTTGTCTCGAGGCACGGGGTGCCCACCTCTATTATTTCTGATCGTGATGCACGTTTTACTTCAGAGCTGTGGCAAGCAATGCACAAATCTTTTGGCTCTCGATTAGACATGAGCACAGCTTATCATCCTCAGACAGATGGGCAGTCTGAGCGCACTATTCAAACTTTAGAAGACATGCTTCGGGCGTGCGTAATTGACTTTGGCAAGGGCTGGGAAAAACATCTGCCACTTGTGGAATTTTCGTACAACAACAGTTACCACACCAGCATTAAAGCTGCTCCGTTTGAGGCATTGTACGGGCGTAAATACCGATCACCTCTTTGTTGGGCAGAGGTGGGTGACAGTCAGATCACTGGTCCAGAAATGGTAGTTAATACTACTGAGAAGATTGCTCAAATACGACAACGCATGGCGGCAGCTCGTGACCGTCAGAAAGCATACGTCGATAAAGACAGGAAACTACTCGAGTTCCAGGTTGGGGATCGAGCACTACTCAAAGTTTCACCCTGGAAGGGTGTTGTTTGTTTTGGAAAAAGGGGCAAACTCAATCCACGATACGTTGGACCATTTGAAGTCGTAGAGAAGATAGGCAAAGTGGCCTACAGACTGAACTTACCAGCTGAACTCAGTGCAGTTCACAACGTCGTTCACGTGTCGAATCTGAAGAAGTGTCTGTCAGATGAGACCCACATAGTTCCTCTAAAGGAGCTCACTATCGACGAACAATTGCATTTCGTCGAGGAACCAGTTGAAATCACGGACCGGGATGTTAAGGTCCTCAAGAACACCAGAATACCTCTTGTTCGAGTTCGTTGGAACTCCCGTCGTGGCCCAGAGTTTACCTGGGAACGCGAAGACCAAATGGAACTCAAATATCCCCAGTTGTTCGAAAACAATGCAACTACTACTGAGGCTGAAGCTACTACAGAATTTCGGGAAGAAATTCCAAATCAACGGGGGGATGATGTGACACCCCAGGAAAACCAGTAAACGATAACTTACCTAGCTTCCTCAGTAACCGCATGCTAAATTTCGGGACGAAATTTCTTTCAAGTTGGGGATAATGTGACAACTCGAGTTTCCAAGATTTTATCTTCGCATTTAGTGCACGTTAAATTTTTTTTTTATTATTGATTATGTGTTTGTTTACACGACTCGTTGTTCCACAACGCTTACCTTTGTAATACGTTATATCGTATTTCGATTAATATTTTATACTTGTGATCCATATATATTTTTATGTGTGATTGTATGTTAATAAGGTGTTATTATTTAAACATAGGTTAAATAAAGTTGGAATTTACTGTAAACAAGTACCCATGAAATCACCTAAGTGATGAAAACACTTTAGTGTTTTCGTCCAGCCATGTTTGGCGAAATCAGACATGGGCTTTGGCCCATGGCCCAGTTTTGAGATATTATAGATATTTATTTTGTCACAATCTTCTCAGAGAAGTTTCATACTTATCAAACCTTATCTTATCACATTTGTCTCTCTCTACCCTTTAAAACCAACAGCAGATTCCCTTATTAGAAACCAAACCTCTGTTTAATTCAAGGTTAGTGATTTACATGATTCAGTTGGTTTAGAGGCTTATCGCATGATTTTTGATGTTTAATTGTTATATATGAATATACATATGTGGTTGTTCACAAACTGTTATATATATTAGATGAGCTATTCGATTATATGTGCCTGTATATTGGATGAATTGATCAACAGTAAGTATCTGTTAATGAAAGATATGCTAATCTAGATATAGTCTTGATCTCAATGATTTGGTAGTTTAATTGTTACATATCATATCATGATTTGATTAATAACTTCATTTATAACTAATCATGTAATCGTAATAAGATTTTTAGTTGCTGGGTTTAACTTACAGAGAGTGTTGGAGAAGATGATAACTGGACGAAATCACCCACCACAAAATAAAGTGGACGAAATCACTTAAAAGTGATTTCGGCCCAAACAAGTTCCGGCCCAAAGGGTGTTTTCGGCACCCATGTGATTTCGGCCCATGTGTTTGGTTTTCGGCACTTATTGGATTTCGGACATAAGGTGATTTCGACTAAAGGGTGTTTTCGGCCATATGTGGATTTCGAACTTAAAGGGGTTTTCGGCCTTAGAGTGATTTCGCAACTTATGTGTTTTGGCAACTTGGTTTACTTGTTTACTGATTAACTTGTTAACTTTGTTAAGTTGATAATTATGTTAAGTAAGTAACCCTGTTAGTTTATTTACTCATCTGTTAGTAAGATAAATATATTTGTACAGCGTTTGGTTCTGTTAAATATATTAGTTATATTAATAAGTTAACTGGGTTATGTTAACTAGGTTAAGTATGTCAACCTCATTATATATGATAACTCTGTTATGGCTGTTAAAAGGTTAACTCTGTTAAATATTAACTGTGTTATAAATGTCAGTTATGTTATGTATGTTAACTGGGTTACGTTAACTATACAAACTCTTTATACATGATAACACTGTTATGATACACTGTATATGATAAGTGGGTTAACTTAACTATACATGTTAGTTCTATTGATCCTAGTTAAAGTTGTTAGCACAAGTTAAGTGTACCAAGACTGTTAATAAATAACTATGGTTAGTACAAACCTTGAATGACATTCCTATGAAACATGAACTGTACTGCTTTGATAAATTTCTTATGTGATACGTGCTGATTGTTTAAGCACACTCTGTGACATAAATGGCATGTGAAACTTTACGAAATTGAACTGACTGAACATACGTGCACTATAGGACTGGACTGATAAATTGTGAGCACTTAACTTAGCATACCGAGCAAAACAAGGTGAGTTCACACTCTTTCTAAGGCATGGGATTCCCCGGTGGTTTGGGAATGGGTTAAGAAATTAAAAATGGAACCTACATATCCTCCTTGAGTAGGATATGTACCGCCATCCTCCATGGGTAGGATGCCAATATTAATCCTGCGTATTCTCCTTGGGTAGAATACATACGTTCGTCCTCCTTGGGTAGGACAACAAACCTTAACGCATGCTCGTCCTCCTTGGGTAGGACAATCACACTCGCTACGGTCCTTGGATCAAGAAGGGCACGTACAAACACGACTAGTCTAACACATGGGGAAGCCCCCACTAATCTTCGCACGGATGTCTGAAAAGACCGCGATACGGCCACTAACCTTCGCACAGATGTCTGGAGGACCGCGATACGGCCACTAATCTTCGCACAGATGTCTGGAGGACCGCGATGGGAATTAATAAGAAACATGGTTTACAAAACGAACAACTGATTTACGAAACGAATTCTATAACTGAATAACCAACTGTGAACTCGCTCAACTAGTTGTTGACTCTCTGTTACATGCCTTGCAGGACCATAGGTACTCTTGGAGCTTGCACGGGAGGCGCAGTCGTTGTGGGCATGGATGTGGATGTTTTGTTGGAAAACATTATGACTCTTTAAACTAAACACTTGAGTTGGATGTTCATAACTATGCTTCCGCTACCTATGCTATGCTTTTGATTTAGCACCAATTGTATTGTGATGGATTACATTTACTTTTACTTTTACTTATATGTTCAATATGATTGGTGGCTTGATCCTGGTCATGTCACGCCTCCAAGCGGTGGTACTCCGCGTGTGGTTTTTGGGGGTGTGACAATAAGAGCCCTAAGCTCAGCCCAAGTCTGTGCTAATGCAACCTCAGCACCGCGGTCTCTCATCACCCCGTTCCACCATGTGAGAGCCCTCTTCTGAAACACACTTGAAGAAAACTCGACCTTGCGATTTTCAGGACACTGAACATGACGGAAGGTATTCTCAATGCTCTCGAACCACTGAAGAAGCCCAGTTGCTCCCTCAGAACCACTAAACTTGAGCGGTTTGGCCGAGTTGAAACTCTTGAAATTGCATGGAGCATTGTTGTTGTTGATGGCTTGCATCATTTGAGCATAAAGATTTGGGAAGGCAACAGCCATTTGCTGCGCGATGATTTCCGCCAGTTCGGCATTCGCCATCTGATTTTCACGTCGAGGAGGCATTCTAAAAGAGGAAACATGAAAGGAAACGAGTGAGAGAATTAGACGAAAAGAATGAGATGAAACAATTCTGATGAAAGCAAGGATAGTGGTTATTTGTTCGCATTACAAAGCAAACAAACTACACACAGTGACTAATCAAAGTAAATGGGTCAAAAATAATGTATCACGAAGACATGCTCGCCTATAAGTGAACACTCATCCCAAGAATTCCCAGGTAAGCACAACTGGTCTCGCGTCTGATGAGATATATACGAAGTGCTTGCCTAGACAGAAAACCCAGAATACAGGCATTCACCCTTCCAGTTTGCACGTGTTCACATTATTTAAACCCAAAACCTTGACGAGATTTTTGAAAACTTAAAGGGGTTCAAAACCATATAACAGAGGGTTCAAAACCTTACAATAGAGGGTTCAAAACCTTGTAATAAATCATCCTAGAACAGATGATTAGTTTTCAAAGCGGTTTTGAAATTTATGTTCTTGTTGTGGTAGTCGCCTAAGGATAGGTGACGGTATTGTTTTATGACTAAACGCAAGTAAACTCGCGTTAGGGTCCTAAGAAGGTTATAGACTAGGTCAAAGCATTACTAATAACCTAATTCCCTATAACCATTGGCTCTGATACCAACTTTTCTGTCACACCCCGACCACGTAAAGCAACCAAACGTGGCGGAAACGTCGGGGAGTGTTGTAACAGAATTATTGTTTCATAACCATGGCATAAATAAATTATGTTTTATTGAATAAATGAACTCATTGTTTTAGTACAATAAAAAGTACAACTATGATCTTCCAAGTTTTAAAGTTGCTAAGGCACGAGTCCATCCTATATGTAGCATGTATCAACAATCATTGCAAAGCAGTACCTGAAACATGTGTAAAAATAGGTACGTCAGCATAAAAATGCCTGTGAGATACATAGGTTTTGTGAAATAAGATTCATGACTTATGTTTAAGAAAATGTTTAGTCATGAACCTTGTAATTTGATTTGTCTTGTAAATCATTTGAAAAACGATAAGATCAGATGATATGTATAAATAAATGTAAGGTTAAATGAATAACCTTGTAAAATGAGTTTGTATAAAATAAGTTGTTTGTAAAACAATGTCTTGTGAAAAGTATGTTATTTGTATAAAATGTTATATGTCTCAAATTGAAATGATTCAAATAACGCTACAATATGTAATACCATATAAACACTTATATATGGAAGTACCAGCGGCGTATCCACCATGCTTGTATCATATTACACACGCCTCGTTACTTAATCACTTACTCAAACCAAACCAACAATGTAAGATGTCTATGTTTAAACCAATTGCCAAATGTATTGAATAGTATGTCAAAATGTTTATGTGTCCAATGTAAATCATGTAATGTGTAACCAAAGTGATTTGTATAAATAAATGTAAGATTAAACAAATAACCCTATAGTAGCATATTAAAAGTATACTTTGGATTTCAAAGTAACATATTAAACTATGTTTTGGTTTCATAGATAACATATCAAAATATGCTTTAGATGTGATAAATAACATATTAAACTATGTTTTGGTTTTGTAAATAACATATCAAAATATGCTTTGGATGATTAACAAAATATATGTTGGTTTTGTACAATACCACACATGAGAGTATATCAAACTATACTTTAATAGTGTGATTTGAGAATTCATTCAGACCTGGTGCATCAAAATACACCTTTGAGACTATAGAAATACCACAAAGGCAATCCCTATTTGGATGGAGCAACAAATTGGTTTCAGACATTCCATGACAACAGGAATGGGGTGTCAAATCCTATAGCGCTATATCATACTAACAATCGGTCTGGTGAACATAAAATAAGTACAATTCAACATTTTTATTTTATGTTCTTTGAGAAATCAATCCTTAAATCATAGATAGTCATTCAATTTGTCAATAGATAAGTAATAACATGTATAATCAATTATACTTTTGGAAAACACGAAAGTAACAGATAGGTACACATGCTTCACCCCAAAACAGTTTGGAAAACAGTAAAATAGGGGAACTATGTACTCACTTGAGAGTGCTTAGGAGTCCTTGTATATCAACCAAACAATGCTAGAGATCACGGATATCAAACGGCACCTATTATAGGTAACTATGTTAATAAACCGGACCTAAATCGGAGGATTTAGATAGAATGAGGGTTCGTAAACCAAACGAGTATAGAGACTCGTGTCATATGGTTTAACAAAGCCTACATACTAAATGAAACCTATCCTATGTGTTTTCGACCCATCGCGACACATTAAGGTAGCTTATGCTACTTTAACGCGTTGTGCGCGCAAAAGCGCACTCGGACCGCCTAACTAGTCCTATGACAAGTGTTATATGCCTAAACATGTTACATAATCAGTTATGTGACAAACGTTTAGGTTACATATGCTTAATTACCAATTATACATGAAAAGGGTATTCTGGTAATTTACCTAAGGCATATAAACTACTTATCATACAACTATTTAAACGATGTGACCATAAGGTATAACCTCGGAAGGTTATCCCCTACACTATGGTCACCTAATGTATTTGGTCGGATCCTAATGATCGACCAAACTGGGTCGGGTTCGAAGGTATAAGCGATTTGTTAGATCGCTTACCCTACGACCATAGACAACGTGGTAATCAGTAGGCATAGTCCCAAGGGACTATAACCATCGTGATTACAATCACGTTGCGAAGTTCAAACGAACTTCGCATTGACCATAAGCTGGTCAACGCTGAAAGTCAAACAAAGTTTGACTTTCGGACTCGAAAAGCAATAAAATAAGGAAAAGAACGAAAGAATACTTACGAAGGGTCCCCGAATGCTAATCTAGATCTTAATAACTCAGGTATGAAACAATGGTTCCAACTTAGAGTCACTTAGATCAGATTCTAGTGGTTTTGGAGTAATGGGGGGTGGGGTATTTATAGTTTTCGGGTAACCGTTAAGATCGTTTGTTGAATATCGTGCCTTAATCGTATCCGTACAAGTGTCGGAAAGTTATGGTGCCTAAAGACAATTCTTATCAGCTGAATATGCAAGTGGTGAGTGTGTGGTGGTGGTTAAAACAGCTGGAACACGCTGACTGTTCGATCTGATCTGATCAGACATGCGTACGCGGCCTGCTTCAGGATGTGTAGAAACTCAGGCGGGCCGCCTGAGAGTTGCAGATCAGAAACAACTTTCTGTTTTGGCAGTTTCAGTCCCTGTTGATGTTTAAGGCCATTTTCGACACTTCTAAGGCCCGTAAAGCCAACTTTAAGGCCCTAAAATGTTTCCTAAACATTGTGGACATGAAACATGCTCAAAAATATGCCGGGTGTTGGTTCGTTTGGTCGTACGAACGCGATGTTCGCTTAATTACGACGGAATGCGCATAAGTGCGAAAAACGATCCAAATGACGCAACGAATGGATTTTTGGCAAGCCAAACACTAAAGCATAATATAGTCATGCTTACATAAATTTTTGGATGTCCGGATGTATTCAGAACGTAAGTTATGCGCGAAAATGCAAACTTGTGCACTTTTTGACACTTTTAGTCCCTGAATGACCCAAAAGTTTATTTTAGCACACCGAACCCCTCAAAGCCTATTTCTAAGCTATATAAAGGATATTTAAGGTGTGTTTAACTTATGGTCATGTTCCGGAATGTCTGTTACAGTTCAAATTGACATACTTTCGCAGTTTGTCAAGTTTAGTCCCTGTAAGCGAATTAACTTGTTTTTGCCATACCAAAGCCTTCAAAACTTATTTCTAAGTTATGTATAGGTTATTTAAGGTATGTTAAGCCTATTTCACTATTCCGGAGTGTTCGTTGGATTAAACTGGTTATATTTACGCATCAGAGCGCGTATAACCTTCCAGAAAGCGATTTAAAGCTTAAAATCGAACAAGAGTTGATATGTGCAAATGATACACATATTTTTACAAATCCCAAGTATGAAATACAATATTTCATTGGTTTGGAATTTGTTTGATGGTTTAAGTGACACAGGTGTCACAGAAGTGCTCTAGGGTTTTGCGATCCAACTCTAATCGTATAGGTTGGAATTTAAAACATATAATAGAACATCACTGGGCCAAGGCCCATACCTGTTTCCATTGACCTCCAAGTGTGGACGAAAACACTTGGTGTTTTCGTGGGGTGGGATGATTTCATGAGGGGGTGTTTGGCATGATTCAATTGTATTGATTATAATTTCACCAACATATTAATAACACAAAGCATAATATTACCACATCAAAACATATAAACACACTCAACACCCATCAAGTATAATATGAATCCCATCCTTGTTTCATGAGGTGCAGGCCAGTTCTTGATCAAATCTACCTTGGATGGATCAACATGAATCCCATCCTTGTTTACCACATGACCTAGGAAGTGGACTTCACGAAGCCAGAAGTCGCATTTTGAAAACTTGGCGTACAGCTGTTCCGTTCGAAGGAGTTCCAGAATAAGTCGTAAATGCTGCTCGTGTTCCTCCTGACTCTTTGAATAGATCAGGATGTCGTCTATGAAAACAATAACAAACTTGTCAAGATAAGGTTTGCACACCCTGTTCATAAGATCCATGAAAACCGCAGGTGCGTTCGTTAACCCGAATGGCATGACCAAAAACTCGTAATGGCCGTAGCGAGTTCTGAACGCTGTTTTGGAGACGTCCTCGTCCCGGACTCTCAATTGATGATAGCCTGACCTCAGGTCAATCTTCGAGTAATAGCTCGACCCTTGCAACTGGTTGAATAAGTCGTCGATGCGTGGAAGAGGATAGCGATTCTTCACGGTCACCTTGTTCAGTTCGCGGTAATCTATGCATATGCGGAAGGTACCGTCTTTCTTCTTCACAAATAATACTGGAGCTCCCCAGGGCGAAGAGCTAGGACGTATGAAACCCTTTTCCAAGAGTTCTTGCAATTGCTTAGATAGTTCTTCCAGTTCGGTTGGAGCTAAGCGATAAGGTGCTCGAGCTATGGGTGCTGCTCCAGGAGCTAGCTCGATCTGAAATTCGACCTGGCGATGAGGCGGTAACCCAGGTAACTCTTCAGGAAACACTTGAGGAAAGTCGCGTATAACTGGAATATCCTCTAACTTCTTCTCTATCGTTGATGTATTTGTAACGAGTGCTAAAACAGCTGTGTGGCCCTTTCACAAACACTTATGGGCCTTCAAGAAGGAGATGATGCCACTCACGACACCACTCTTGTCGCCTTGAACTTCGAGAGGTTCTTTGCCAGAACGGAGAATGCGAATGATCTTTTCCTTGCATAGGATCTCTGCTTGTTGTTGAGATAACCAATCCATACCAATGACGATGTCGAAACTACCCAGAGTTATGGGAATGAGATCGATAGAGAAAGCCTGACCAGCGAGGATAAGATTACAACCCTGAACTATGTGTGTGGCCTCTAGACTTTTACCGTTAGCTAACTCTACGACATGTTTGGTGTTCAAAAGTGTTGGTGCGCGTTTAAGCATTTGACTAACTTTCAGAGACATATAACTGGTATCCGCACCCGAATCAAATAAAACAGTAACATAAAAGTCTTCGAGAAGAAACTTACCCATAACCACATTAGGATCGTTCCTTGCATCACCCTGACCAATCATAAATGCACGACCCCTAGCACCATTGTTGTTATTGTTTCCCCCATTATTGTTCACATTGCCTTGATTATTGTTGTTGTTGTTGTTGTTCTGGTTTCGGTTTAACTGGGGACAGTGTCTCTTGAAGTGACCTTCAGCACCACAATGAAAACATCCCTTGTTACCCTGTTGTTGGTTCTGCTGTGTTAGCTGCTGCTGCTGCTGATTCTGAGTTACAGGCCGTGGGCTCCTACAATCCTTGGCCTCATGACCCATCTTGAGACACCTCTGACAACGACCCTTGTTGCACTGGCCACTGTGGTGTCTGTTACAATTGTTGCACCTTGGGTGATTTCCTCGATAAACTCTCTGCCCGTGACTACCAGATGACTGCTGACTGGGACTCTGGTAGTTGTCAGTCTTTCGCTGCGGAACCTGAGACTGAACCGTAACTGAACCCTTGCTGGAATCCCCCTCCCATTTCCGCTTGTTGTCACTGGGAGTAGCAGGAGTAGCTGAAGTGGTAGCGGTAGTAGTAGCGCTGATACGTTTAGGCAGCCTGCCCTGTTCTACTGCCTGATCGGTGAGGCGATGAGCTAACTTGACGATCTGTTGAATGGTGCCAAGATTCGCTGAGGTTACGTGACTTTGAATCTCAGGCACTAGTCCCTTGAGATACATTTCAATACGCTTGATTGGAGGGTCCACCATAGTTGGACACAAAATGGCCAGCTCGTTTGATCGTTTCGTATAAGCTTCAATTTCCGATCCCGTCATCTGTAAATTGTAGCACTCTACCTCCAGCTTGTGAATGTCATCACGGCTACAGTATTCCTCTTTGATCAACTCCTTGAAATCATTCCAGGGTGTGGCGTTAGCAACTGCCAACCCTAACATCTGAACTTGCGCCTTCCACCAAGTCAGCGCAATGCCTTCTAGAGTACCACTGGCGTACTTCACCCTGCGAGCCTCAGGGCATTCACACATCTCAAAAACGGACTCGAGCTTTTCAAACCAATGGAGGAGTCCAACTGCTCCTTCCGTGCCACTGAAAGTAGTAGGACGACAGTCCATGAAAGTCTTGAAGGTACAAACAGGTGGCTGACCTGTTGGGTATAAGAACCAGGACAAGATTAAACACAAGAGTTGGATTAGGAGTGTAGGATCTAAAGATCCTAGTGTGAATTACAACTGCAGGGTATACCTCCTGCTTGTGCGGCTGCAAGTGCCGCAGCAACTTGTTCGTTAATGAGAGCCGTCAACCGGGCTTGTGTCATGTTGATACGTCCAGCCATGATCTTCATAGCAAAGATAACATAAGTAAGAGAGGTTCGCGAATAGTGCAATGACAGAAGAGAGTGAGCACACAAGTATTCTCAAGCAATAGGGGTTATGTGTATCTAAGCATACCATGAGCAAAGTTCTATGTAATTCAAGCTAGTAGGCAATAAAACATATACCATATTACCTAGAATGTTGAGTCTTGCACGTGGAGCGAGGCGTCGTTGTGGATCGTTGAGCACTGTACAGGTTATAGTCTGGTTTTAATAAAAACGTTTTCCCCTTATTAAAACCGAGTTCTCTATAACCAATGGCTCTGATACCAATCTGTCACACCCCCAAAATCCACATGCGGGGTATCACCGCTTGGAGGCGTGACTGACCAGGATCAAGCCACCAATCATATTGAACATATAAATAAATAGTAAATGTCATTCATCAATACGATAGGTGTTTTCAAAACCAAACATAAACAAGTGTGTAGCGGAAGCAATAGTGTAAAAACCCAACATAAGTGTTAAGTTGAAATGTCATAAAAGAGTTTATCATAACATCCACAATCCGTGCCCACAACGACCGCGCCTCCCGTGCAAGCTCCATGGGTACCTATGGTCCTGCAAGGCATGTAACAGAGAGTCAACAACTAGTTGAGCGAGTTCACAGTAAGTAAGTTCGTTGCATAACTATGCGTTATTAACTAAGCCGTTGTGTAGATTCAATTGGTGGGGGCTTCCCACGTTGTATGTACTATCAGTGGGGGCTTCCCATGTTTGTATTTACTAGACTAGTTGTACCATAAGTGTTCTTCGTAACCCGAGAACAGTAGTACGTACGAGGTTTACGTAGGCTTTACGTAAGTGCCCTTCTTAACCCGAGGACAGTGGTACGCGAGGGTTTACGTAGGTTTTACGTAAGTGTCCTTCTTAACCCAAAGACAGTAGTATGTATGAGTTTACGTAGGTTTTACGTAAGTGTCCCTCGAACCCTGAGGACAGTAGTAAGCACAAGTATACGTAGGTTTTACGTAAGTGTCCCTCGAAACCTGAGGACGATGGTAAGTAGTCTAGTGTTTTACGTAGGTTTTACGTAAGTCTATCATATCTATCAATACCATTCTATCAAGTTAACAACGTTAATAATGATCAGGTTCAATAAACTAACAGTGTTTCATGCTGAACAATGTTACCAACATACTTAACGGGGTTAATAAGTTTAACGGAAGTAATAGAGTTAACATGTTTAACTGAATTGACAACTAACGGAGTTAATGCTAACAGAGTTACCTACTAACTGCAGAACATCAGCCGAAAACCCTATTTGGCGAAGACACTTGTTGGCGAAATCACTAGGGTGACGAAATCCCAAAGTGATTTCGTCAAGCCTTTGGTTTTCGTCGGGGTGGGGATTTTGCTGGGGTAGGGTTTTCATTCCACAACAACAGTTAAGCAAATTATTAACTATCAATTACGTCTAGATCATCAAACAGATCATCAATCAATGGCTCATTCAAATCATACCAGAAGCTATAACATATACCCTTGATCAACAGGTTATCATCATGAAATCATTATTCAATAGTTAAACAAGTTATTATGAATATACAGTAGTCGACGTATACTCAACATAGAACCATATTCTGCTATTTATCCACTATCATCACATCAATACAGTTACGAAATCAGCAATCCCCAAATCAAAAGCAAGTCGCCGATTATCAAAGTCTAATCCCTATTTATGAGAGCACTTGCAGTCATCATATCAAATCTTAAATGCACATGCAAGACAAGAACAAAGTGGCCGACAATTCATGAAGTAAAGCTTTATCTACTTTGGCTGCATTTTCGATACAAAACACTTGCATAATCAGCCATAACCTAATCGCATATATATTAAATCCATGAACCAAATTACCTAACTGTTACTACATAAGATCAAACAATTAATCACAAATGTTTTTAATCCACTACCCGAACAAGGATCACACTAACCGAGATAGGAACTAATGGATTGATGGCACAAGAAGGTTCCGTAGGCTTGTAGTTGCCGTCACAGTTAGAGAAGTGCTCTAGGGTTTTGCGATCCAACTCTAATCGTATAGGTTGGAATTTAAAACATATAATAGAACATCACTGGGCCAAGGCCCATACCTGTTTGCGTTGACCTCCAAGTGTGGACGAAAACACTTGGTGTTTTCGTGGGGTGGGATGATTTCATGAGGGGGTGTTTGGCATGATTCAATTGTATTGATTATAATTTCACCAACATATTAATAACACAAAGCATAATATTACCACATCAAAACATATAAACACACTCAACACCCATCAAGTATAATATACCGACTACAATACGTTTTAACATATTACAACGTGTCCGGTTGTGAAACAAACAAGTCGTGTATCGGACAATCTAAACAATTAACGTGCAATAGTGCGAACATGGAATCTTGGAAACTCGAGTTGTCACAACTCACTCTAAACGAACGGAATGTTTGACTTGGAGGTGGGTCATTCATCATATGCTTAATAGCTCCAACAGGTACTGGATAGGGGTTAGCTCTGTAAATGTGTAGAGCCAAGTGTAGTCTGGTGTAGTAGTAGGCACTTCTAGGCCCCTTCCCGACTACTGGATCACTCTAGTGCTTCGAGTACTACGGACCCTCTACCATCCATTGCAGCAGAGCCCTTTCATGAGCGGGAGAGGGCTAGGCACAGTTCTTTGAATCAAACGTTGAATGAAATTGATTATTTTTTCGATATCAAAATAGAAATCGGATAGGATAGATGGATCTATCTTTCTCTTTATATATATGACTAAAAAAAGGATTTTCTAGTGAAGTAGCGTAGCAAGAAGCCCTAAATCCTTTATTTGGCCAGGAAAGACTACACTGCTTTGGGCCCAAGAAGCGAAGGGAATGAGCTCGGCTGCTTCTCCTCCTAACTTCCTTTTCTTCGTGGCTGTTCTGCATGCGCTTCGCGCGCCATTGGCGCTTTGCTCTCCTCTTATTCTTCATTGGACGGTTCGGATGGACTTCGCCGTTCTTTCCCAACTAAAATAGAAAAAGCTATACGACATCGAGATGTCGATTCGTTTTCTGCCCCCAATGAGATGGGGAATTTATAACTCCCTATTTAGACTTTTGGGCCTTTCATCTTTCTGAATCGAGACCCGGCCCGGCTCGCGTCATTCCTACAACCGGCGGGTAGCTCCTTATTATACAATTACGTACACTAATTGGGAGTCCTATTACATCTAAGGCCAACTTCAATTCACCAAACAAAGGTTCATCTCGTGTACTGATTGTGGACCCATACAAGGATATTGAGTAGACTGCTGATGTATCAAACTCGACCCTATTTTTTGTAGCATGCATTCGCATCCGTGTCGCAACTGATTCGGTAAGCTACGTGTCCGATCCATGGAGAACTGCCTTCGGTCCCCCAAACTGACTTACTCGTGGCAACCTTCCGGCCGCTCAACGACCTATAACGCTAGTCACTATTCCCACTGTGGCTTGGAAATAAGCCCCAAAACCCAAAGCGACGAAGAACAAATAGAATTTGCTACAAAATCCAGCTAACGGGGGTATTTCTGCGTAGGAAAACATAGTAATGGAGAAGGTAATAGCCAAAATAGGAATCGTTTTGGCTAGAGCGCCCAAATCGGCTATATATTTGACACGGCTTTCCCGTAATGCTGAAACTATGGCAAATGCATCTATCATCATTGATGCATAACTAAAGATACCAATTAGTAGTGATTGAATTCCTTCTATGGTTCCACAAGAGAAACCAGTACGAATATAACCTACATGTCCAATTGAACTATGAGTTAGAAGTCTTTTGACTTTCGTTTGGGCCATGGCGGCCAGCGCTCCTAAGATCATAGAAGCAATGCTGTAGAAAAAGAAGATATGTTGCAATGTAGCTCCATAAGAACCATATATAGAAAGACGTGAAATATTAGCAGAAATTGAGATTTTAGGCGCAATAGAAAGGAATGTTGTAACCGGGGTGGGTGAACCCTCATAGATATCAGGTGCCCACATATATAGAGTCAAAAGAGATATGGAATCCGAAGGGGAGGGGGGTTTTCTTCGGGACTCGAGAGATGGAAAAGACAGGGCCCTACTATCACACCCCAACCGCGTAAAACAACAAACCGCGGCAGAAATATCGGGGAGTCATGTCACAGAATTATTGTTTCACAACACATGATACTTAAATTTTAGTATTACAAAGTGACATGTTTACATTGTTTTGGTTCATATGGAAAACATAACATAAAATATAACGTTTTTCTTGATTTTAAGTCGCTAAGGCCCAAGTCGCACTAAGTGAAGCATGCTCAACATCAAACATTCACTCCTGAAACATATGTAAAAGTAAATACGTCAGCATAAAAATGCATGTGAGTAACATAGGTTTTGTGTTGAAGATTCATGACTTTGAATGTTAAAAGAAATGTTTAACTGAAAAGCAGCCATGAATCTTTACAAAATGTTTTCTTTTATAAAATCATATGAAAATCAAATGATTTAAAGAAGTAATGTAAGGTTAACTGAATAAATAAATATGATGTGAGTAAAACAATGTCATGTATAGAAAGTGTCATGTCTTGTATAAAAATGTGTCAGGCATAAAAAATATTATGTATCGAACAATGTCTTATGTAAGCCAAATTGTAATGTATAAACCAATGTCTTGTATAAAACAATGTTTTTGAATGAACAAGAGTATTGTTTCTCAAAAGTTTTGTTTTATAAATCATTGCTTTTATTGCGTAAACATTTATTAGATTTGTTGGCGAATACACCCAAGCCTTGTTGACTATCGGATAAACCCTTATCAGGATCAAGGTTTACTAATGTTCATCGGATTCTATCGTTCCCTAGGGTCCACTTCCAAACAAACCTAGGAAGCGGGAACGGGATTGTCAATCCTATGGTACCACTACATACTATCGGTCGGCGTGATCAAAGTTAATGAATGATTCATTGTATATTCAATGCACCAATATGTCTTAAACAATGTAAGCATGTCATGAAAAATGTTTTGAAATCATGTATGCTAGGTAAACATACGAAGTAATAATGTCTTTGAAATAATGTGCTAGGTATGCTAGGTAAACATACGAAGCAAAATATGTAGGATCGTGTTTGTGACCCAAATGAGTAGTTCAGAGGTGTTCTACTCAAAATGAAAGGCGGAAACAGACATAATGAGTTGAATTCAGCTAGATATCACTTAATCTGTAGTTTGTATTGATCTGGAACGTTTTTATAGCAAGACAACACTTCGAAAGAGCTTCGCCGTCGGAAACACACATACACAACTGTTACACAAGCGAAATCAGACAACCCTATATATAGGCCAAGAGATTTCGCTTGAACATGCTCAAGCGAAACACACTCAAGCGAAATACTGTATTCAAGCTAAATCAACTGTTCAAGCGAAATCAACTATTTCGCTTGAACCTGCCATGCTCTTCCTCAAGCGAAATCAGCTTAAAGACTTGTTTCCTCGATCTTCGTGCCATATGCAAATGCAAGACTCGATACAAGACGAAGTCGACAGACGCATGCACCAACAGACTCCCCCTCGAATGTTGACGAGTCTTAAAGTGTCGAGTCTTGAACGTCTTCAGTCTTAATCAGTCTGAACGTGTAAACATCCTCGAATTTTATCTTTTTCTTCTCTTTCTTCCAGAATCACAACCTAGCTCTTAGCTCTTTCCACAGGTGTCTTCAGACTCCCCCTTTCGATATGCTGGGATCGCAGTCTGGCTTGTTGAAATCACATATTCTTCAGGTATCGGAACCTGGCTCTCTATCACTCAGAATCAAGATCGAAACCTGTCTACACCTGCACATTCTCTATCCAATAGTAAATTTCACAAATTTAACACTTGACAAATAATTTATCTATACAGACTCCCTCTCAATAAAATCCATAATGATCTATCAATGATAATTTCTGATGAACCACTTGTAGAAATAATCATTTTTCTTTCAAAAACAACACACTCTCCCAAACCAATTGTTCATCATGTTTAGCACTTGAAATTTTGAAAATCAGCTCTCCAACATCAGTTGTCGAAAATCTTTTTGAAATTTTTCAAAAATTATGCTAAAACACACTTAAAATCTTTTTGGAATTTTGAAAGTAATGAAATGCAGTAAAGAAATATTTACAGACACTATTTTTTGAGAGTTTGTGTAAGAGGATCATATCAGTTTATGAGACATATCACCAACACCGTTAAGCTTTAAACATTTTAAGTTTTAAACGATTCACTTAGATTGTCAATATACTGATCCACTTAAATTTTCACACAAAGTTCAACTGCTTCGAGATACGAGATTAATGTCTTAGATACTTAAACTTAATCGCGTGTCCCACCTCAGAATATACTCCCGTATCCAGATCCCAATATTCAGTCTTACAGGTGAGTATACCACAGATGATATCTGTAAGGGGTTAATTGCGAAAACCGTGAGAGCTCAGGTCAGAACTTCCGTTCAGTGGAAAGATGACGGCTCGACTTTTGGTGTGTCCCCTTTAGAGGATCTTTTTTACAACAGCAATGATTATCAATTTTATTGTTTCATCATTTTTGCTGTGGGCGGCGCTATATTTCAAGCAAGTGTAAAGTATTCTCCGGGGACTAGGCCATTGCTTCCGCATTATAAGAAGTCCCGGGATAATACCCCAGATATCACTGAGTATAAAGACCTAGTATCTCAGAAAGAGGGACCTTTCAAACAAAATTTTGGGGGTTACCCATATATCCAAGAGATGTTTCCCCACGATATAAGCAAGTTTGAATTTAGGTTTATATCTCGTCACAATCTACTAAATGTGCAAAAACCTACTGGCACATCATCAGTGAGACCGTTTATCACATTTTAACTTTCCATTTCTTTAGCATGTTGTGATAGTCCACTAATGTACTATCATCTCCTCTTCTTTGACACAAAAATTCATTTTTCATTTTATCATGTTTTTGACTTTTTCAAATTTTCAAATGTTTTTGGATTTTCAAAAATTCTTACTCCCCCTAAAATGCAAACACATTTCAGGAAATTTGAAAACAAACTATACAATAAAGTGACAACCGATATCGAATCGCTTCAAATCGCCATCCACTTGGCATAAACAATCAGAACTCCCCCTTACAACAAACTATTTTCCCATTGATCTCAAAACACTTAAGTTTGTTTTAATCAAATGGTTTTTCTAGAAAATAAGTTGTGTTGATTTTATAAAACCATTTGTAGGTTAAGGGTTTGATTCATCACATTGTTTCTCAACCACTTGTAGGAAAATGCAAGTACAACTTAATGTCCTTGATTTACCACTTGTCAGTGAAAACCTTCTCAATTACTAACAGGTTCACTTATCAACCAAAACCACTTGTAAATCAAAATATAACAATATAAAAATATAACAATATAATGATATCACCTGTAAATTTACCAACCAAACCTTTCAAGAATAATGCCGATTCCTGCTCCACGCTTACCAACCTGGGAGCTCCGGCAAGTCATACTTCTCACATATGAAAAACAGACATCCAAGCTTCTCCAAACTTGAATGTTTCTTCCTCACCTGCACTTGGAATGTAAGTAGCTTTCTTTGTTTCATAAAACTCTTTTACTCCTTTAACCTTACCCTCAACCATTTTTCCAAAAATCTTTTTAACATTTTCATTAAAAACTTTCTAAACATCAAATTCTTTCTTCTCAGAATAGAACTGATTCGAGATCTCAACTTTCCCAACCTTTGATTTAAAATTTTCAGCCCTCAATGGTGGAAAATGAACGTCATCCATTGGAGGTACTGATGTTTCCAGTTTTATCTCAATTTGTGGCTCGTCTGACTTTGTGGAATCAGATTCATCGCCAAGAATCTTCTTAACAACCCACACTTGGTTGTCCTTAGCTCTCCTTTTATAAAAATGAGTCTTTGAGCATTCACCAACTTCATATGTTGAATTTTCAAAAATCTTAAATTTTTCCGTTGGTGGCTCATTTTTCTCAACAACTTCTTTTCCTTTGAATTTCTTAGAGACTTCCTGTTTTGTCTTTTGTCACACCCCCAAAATCCACCTGCGGAGTATCACCGCTTGGAGGCGTGACTGACCAGGATCCAGCCACCAATCATATAGATCAAGCAAGTAAATAATTAGAAAAGTTCAACCAGTATGATTGGCGTCCAAATAAAACATAGTTTAAGTTGCAAGAGGAAGCATAAAGTTCAAAACCAAAACATAAGTTTAATTGTTTCAAGTTTAAAATGGCACACAACTGTCCATGTCCCACAACGACTCTCTTCCATGCAAGCTCCAGCTAAGCACCTAAAGTCCTGCAAAGCATGTAGTAACGAGTCAACAACAAGTTGAGTGAGTTCACAGTTGGGTGTTTGTTTTAAGTTGTTCTGAAAACAGTTTCCTTTATCTGGCATCCTGCCGTGGGGGTTACCCCATAGTTGAAAACGTGATTTGTTTAACCCATTCATTCTGGCAATCCAGCCGTGGGGGCTACCCCATGTTAGTTATCTGGCATTTCGGCCGTGGGGGCTACCCCATGTATATACTAGACTCGTTAACATATCGACTACTGACGTTAGTCATGTTTATGTGCCCTTAGCGTCGGTGTCTATCATCACCGACGTGCCATAGTCCATTAGTTCACGCCCGTCCTCTGCGGCATGGTGTGAGGTTTGTTAAACCTAAATAGCGCTATCTAACTAATGACCCGCTCGCCATTGGCCCGACGATTAAGTCGATACAAAAAGGAGGGACTTCGTGATAGAGTTTTGGTCTAGTACGAGTTATCTGTCCATGAGGACGAGGAATTACATTTCTGAACCACTGCTGTCCTACCCAAGGAGGACGAGGAATCCACATTCCTTAACCCCATTCCCAACCCAGGGAATCCCATGCTTTGTAGAGGGTGTGAACTCACCTTGGTTTGCTCGGCAGATACACAGAAAAGTCAATCAAGTTGTATGCGGTTAACTACGTCCTAACATAGATACCATTCATGTCATGTTCACATCCAAGTAGTGCACGTATGTTCTACACGTATTGTACACAAGTAACAATCATGGCATACATATCTAGCATGGCAGTTCAACAACAGTTCGTAACAGGTTCCACAGTAACGTTCACGTAACAACCAAAGTCCAAGGGTGCGGCCCAACTACTAAGGCCCATGGCAGTGTGCAAGTCCAAATAGCGTGCACAACATACACAATTAACATTACACAGGAAGTCCATACATTCGGCCCACTAACTTAGGCCCGTAACTATGCAAGTCCAACAGAACATACATAATTAGGTGGTCTCGAGTCGAGACTATAGATCTCGAGTCGAGACTGTGCGGTCTCGAGTTATACATGCACTGGTCGAGACCAGATGATCTCGAGTCGCAACCGGACCCGCAACCATGGTCTCGAGTTGTGGTGTTTGTGTGCTGATAACGTGTGGTCTCGAGTCGAGACTAGAGGTTCTCGACTCGCAACCTTGTGTCGAAACCGTGATCTCGAGTTGACATGTGGTGATCTCGAGTCGAGACCGAAGGTCTCGGTTGGACATCTGCTGATTTCCTGACATATGTACTAAACCAATAGAATTACAATTTCATGAGATAATGTACTATCCAATGGTATTTCATAAACATGTTTCCTTGTCTACTACTAACCAAAAACGGATCAAACATAGAAATTTCAAATATCTACAACACATTCATATCATATTCAACAAGTTCTTCATATATTCAAGTCATTCATCATGATCATTCAAACTTGTTCATCACATTTTAGGGTTTTTAGCATCAATCACAATCATAATATGAACATCAATCAAAACACTTGAACATACTCATTTAAGGGTTTCAATCATCACATAACACCTCAAAATCGTCTCTACACTAATCCGATTTCCACACACTATCACATATGCAAGCCGGTTTCATGAACATCCACATTTAATGGTTTGAATCACATTTAGACACAAGATATCATGAGCTCATTATGCAATATATCCGAAATCAAAACATGTTAGCCGAATAACATCATCATATATAACATCATCATACGAAATAAACACCTAGCATGCATCACTAACCTATATCATTACACATCAACACCTTTAATCATGTATAAACATGTATTTGCAAAGAAATCACTAACCGGTTCAAGTGTGGGTTCAAAGGTGTGAAGTAGTAATGGATGAAGCTTGCAAATGTGTGTGTGTGAGCCGATCCGAGAGCTCCTTGTGGTCACCGGTTTGATCCGAGAATGAGGGAGTGAAGGTTTGTGCTTCTAGGGTTTTAGTGAGAGAGAGAAAGTAGGAGAGTGTGTGTGTAGGAGGGTGTGTGTTGTCCAAAGAATGGCAAGGTTGGCTATCCCTCATGGTTATATACTAACTTCAAGTGATGCACCCTAATGGGTTTTCGGATGGATTAAAGGGGCGCATGGCCCAACCGGCCCATATGTTGCACTGTTCACTCGAGGCCACATGGTCTCGAGTCGGGTTCTTGTGTCTCGGGTCGCATACATACAAGCATACACATAAACATAACACATAATCACATAGGATGTTCACTTATATCATTAAATTAACAAGTTAACTAGTCACGTAACGTTCAAGCATGTTACATCAAGATACAACGAAGGTTTCTAAATTTCGAGTTGTCACATCATCCCCAAGTTGAAAGAAATTTCGTCCCGAAATTTGGTAAGCACTCACTAAGGAAGCTAGTTAAGTTGTATGGTTTTCCCGGTTTTCCTGGGGTGTCACATCCACCCCCCGTTGATCTGGAATTTCGTCCCGAAATTCCGTAGCTTCAGCCTCAGTAGTGGTTGTATTGGTTGCGAACAGTTGGGGATACTTTTGTTTCATCCGATCTTCGCGCTCCCAGGTGAACTCTGGGCCGCGACGCGAGTTCCAACGAACTCGAACGAGAGGTATTCTAGTGCTTTTGAGGACCTTACCATCCCGATCCGTGATTTCAACTGGTTCCTCGATGAATCGTAACTGCTCGTCGATAGTGAGTTCCTTCAGAGGAACTATGTGGGTCTCATCTGACAGACACTTCTTCAGATTCGACACGTGGAAGACGTTGTGAACTGCACCGAGTTCTGCTGGTAAGTCCAGCCTGTAGGTCACCCTGCCTATTTTCTCGATGATTTCGAAAGGTCCGACGTATCGTGGGTTAAGTTTGCCTCGTTTACCAAAACGAACCACAGCCCTCCAGGGTGAAACTTTGAGTAGTACCCGCTCCCCAACTTGGAGCTCAAGTGGTTTCCTGCCCTTATCGGCGTAGACTTTCTGGCGGTCACGAGCTGCCGCCATGCGTTTTCGTATTTGAGCAATTTGTTCGGTTGTGTCCACCACATGTTCTGGACCAGTGATCTGACTATCCCCCACCTCTGCCCAACAAAGAGGTGACCGCCATTTATGTCCGTACAATGCCTCAAACGGAGCAGCTTTGATGCTGGTGTGGTAGCTGTTATTGTACGAAAATTCCACAAGTGGCAGATGCTTTTCCCAGCCGTTGCCAAAGTCGATTACACATGCACGAATCATGTCTTCTAAGGTTTGAATAGTGCGCTCGGACTGCCCGTCCGTCTGAGGGTGATACGCTGTGCTCATGTCTAATCGTGAGCCAAAGGATTTGTGCATTGCTTGCCACAGTTCTGAAGTAAAACGTGCATCTCGATCTGAGATAATAGAGGTGGGCACCCCGTGCCTCGAAACAACTTCCTTGAGGTATACCTCTGCAAGAGTGGAGAACTTATCCGTCTCCTTGATAGCCAAGAAGTATGCAGATTTTGTGAGTCGATCCACGATCACCCAAATAGTATCGTTTCCGCGCTGAGATCTAGGCAGGCCAGTAACGAAATCCATGGAAATTTGTTCCCATTTCCATTGAGGTATCTCTGGTTGTTGGAGTAGGCCTGAGGGTTTCTGGTATTCAGACTTGACTTTCGCACAAGTCAAACACTTGCTGACGTAGGTTGCTATGTGGGCCTTCATGCTAGGCCACCAATACGTAGTTTTGATGTCGTGGTACATTTTATCCGAACCAGGATGTACCGAGTAGCGAGACTTGTGTGCTTCATCCATCACAAGCTCTCGTAGGTTGCCATAGAGTGGGACCCAAACGCGTCCCGTTACGTAGTAAGCACCGTCTTCCTTTTGTTCCAATCGTTGTCTTGAGCCGCGTAGGGCTTCAGCCCTGACGTTTTCTGGTTTCAGTGCTTCTATCTGAGCAGCTCGTATCTGGGAAGGTAGACTAGAATGGATCGTGAGTTGCAAAACTCGTACGCGCTTAGGCGCAGTGTCCTTTCGACTGAGGGCGTCAGCCACAACATTGGCCTTGCCCGGGTGATACCTGATCGAGCACTCGTAGTCATTCAGTAGTTCGACCCATCGTCGTTGCCGCATATTCAGTTCCTTCTGCTTGAAGATATGCTCGAGGCTCCTGTGGTCGGTGTAGATTGCGCACTTGGTACCGTACAAGTAATGTCGCCATAACTTAAGTGCAAAAACAACAGCTCCCAGCTCTAAGTCGTGCGTAGTGTAGTTCTTTTCATGAACTTTAAGTTGGCATGAGGCGTACGCAATAACTTTATCTCGTTGCATCAATACACAACCAAGACCTTGAATTGATGCGTCGCAGTAAACCACAAAGTCGTCTGTGCCTTCCGGCAAGGAAAGGATAGGTGCGCTGCAAAGTCTATCCTTTAGGTGCTGAAATGCCAACTCCTGTGCATTTCCCCATCGATAAACAACGCCTTTCTGCGTTAGTGAGGTGAGAGGCTGCGCAATCTTGGAAAAATCCTTAATGAACCTCCTGTAATACCCTGCCAAACCCAAGAATTGGCGAATTTCCTTTGGTGTACGAGGTGCAGGCCAGTTCTTAATCGAGTCTACCTTGGATGGATCAACGTGAATCCCATCCTTGTTTACCACATGGCCTAGGAAATGGACTTCGCGAAGCCAGAAGTCACATTTTGAGAACTTTGCGTACAGCTGTTCTGTTCGAAGGAGTTCTAGGATAAGGCGTAGATGCTGCTCGTGCTCCTCCTGACTCTTAGAGTAGATCAGGATGTCGTCGATGAAGACTATAACGAACTTGTCCAGGTAAGGCTTGCACACTCGATTCATCAAGTCCATGAAAATCGCAGGTGCGTTTGTCAGCCCAAAAGGCATGACCAAAAACTCATAGTGCCCATAGCGAGTTCTGAAAGCTGTCTTGGAGACGTCCTCTTCTCAGACTCTCAGTTGGTGATATCCCGATTTTAAGTCAATCTTTGAATAGTAGCTCGACCCTTGTAGCTGGTCGAACAAGTCGTCAATGCGTGGTAGAGGATAACGATTCTTCACCGTCACCTTGTTGAGTTCCCGGTAGTCGATGCACATTCTGAAGGTACCGTCTTTCTTCTTCACAAATAGCACTGGAGCTCCCCAGGGCGATGAGCTAGGACGAATGAAACCCTTATCCAAGAGTTCTTGTAGTTGCGTCGAGAGTTCTTCCAACTCTGATGGTGATAAACGATAAGGTGCACGAGCTATAGGCGCAGCTCCAGGAGCTAGTTCAATCTGAAACTCGACCTGGTGATGAGGCGGAAGACCAGGTAATTCCTCAGGAAATACCTCCGGATAGTCGCGTACAACTGGAAAATCTTCTATCTTCTTTTCTTTCTCCGAGGTGTCAGTAACGAGAGCCAGAATGGCAGTGTGGCCCTTTCGCAAGCACTTCTGGGCCTTAAGGAGAGAGATGATGTTCTCAACAGCACCCCTCTTGTCGCCACGAATCATGAGAGGTTTACTACCGGAACCTGGAATACGGACAACCTTCTCGTTGCAAAGAATCTCTGCTCGGTGTTGGGATAACCAATCCATCCCAATGACAACATCGAAACTACCCAAGACGATAGGAATGAGGTCGATAGAGAAGGTCTGGTCAGCGAGAATAAGTTTACAACCCTTGACTACGTGTGTGGCCTCTAAACTCTTACCATTTGCTAGCTCTACAGTGTGCTTGTTGTTCAAAGGTGTTGGAATACGCTTAAGCATTTGACTAACTTCTAGTGACACGTAGCTAGTATCGGCACCCGAATCAAATAAAACTGTAACATAAAAGTCGTCGAGAAGGAACTTACCCGCCACAACATTGGGGTCATTCCTTGCTTCACCTTGGCCGATTACGAATGCCCGCCCCCTGGCACCATTGTTGTTGTCGTTCCCGTTGTTACCATTCCCTTGATTATTGTTATTGTTGTTGTTGTTGTTCTGGTTCCTGTTCAGTTGGGGGCAATCTTTCTTGAAGTGGCCTTCAGCTCCACACTGAAAGCACCCTTTGTTATCACCCTGCTGCTGCTGCTGGCATTGATTCTGTTGAGCTTGCTGATGATTCTGATTGGCGGGATACAAGCTCCTGCAATCCCTTGCAGCGTGACCTGGCTTGTTGCACCGATGGCAGTTACCCCTGGTGCATGGCCCGCTGTGGTGCAGGCTGCAGCGATTGCATTTGGGGTGATTCCCTTTATACCCACCATGACTTTGACCACCAGATGATTGCTGACTAGGGCTCTTGTAGTCTTCAGTCCTCCTCTGTTGAGACTGAGACTGAACAGGAGTCGAACCCTTGCTTGAAGCTCCATCCCATTTCCTCTTGTTGTCACTAGGAACACCCGAAGTAGTTGCAGCGCCTATGCGCTTTGGTAACCTGTTATGCTCCACCGCCTGATCCGTGAGACGGTGAGCCAATTGCACAACTTGCTGGATGGTGGCGAGGTTTGCTGAAGTCACATGACTTTGGATTTCTGGCACTAAGCCCTTGAGAAATAGTTCGATGAGTTTGATGGGAGGATCTACCATGGTAGGGCACAAAATTGCCAGTTCATTCGATCTTTTCACATAAGCTTCGATCTCTGACCCCGTCATCTTGAGGTTGAAAAACTCCACTTCCAGTTTGTGAATCTCATCACGACTGCAGTATTCTTCCTTGATCATTTCCTTAAAATTCTCCCAGGGGGTGGCGTTAGCAGCAACCAACCCCAGCATTTGGACCTGAGCGTTCCACCATGTAAGGGCTAAACCCTCGAGAGTACCAGTAGCATACTTCACCCTGCGCTCCTCAGGGCATTAACACATTTCGAACACAGATTCTAGCTTCTCAAACCAGTGGAGGAGACCTACTGCTCCTTCAGTGCCGCTAAAAGTAGTGGGTCGGCAGTCCATAAAGGTTTTAAAAGTGCACACGGGTGGCTGAGCGTGTTGACCTAGTGTGGGCGAAAGAAAAGACAGAGTTTAACACAAAAGTTGGTTCACGAGAGTAGGATCTAAAGATCCAAGAATGAGTTCAGACTGCAGGATATACCTCCTGCGTGTGCAGCTGCAAGTGCTGCGGCAACTCGTTCGTTAATCAGAGCCGTCAACTGGGCTTGTGTCATGTTAACGCGTCCAGACATGATCTTCATATCAAGAGGAACGTGAGTGAGAGAGGTTCGCGAAAGTGAGATGACAGAAGGGAGTAAGCACACACGAGTTCAAGCAACAGTAGTTATACTAACCAAGCATACCATGAGCAATGTACTATGTAACTAACAAGTAGGCAATATATACATAGATCATATCACCTAGAATGTTGAGCCTTGCATGTGGAGTGAAGCGTCGTTGTGGATCGTAGAGCACTGTACAGGTTATAGTCTGATTTTAATAAAACTTTTCCCCTTATTAAAACCAAGTTCTCTATAACCAATGGCTCTGATACCAATCTGTCACACCCCCAAAATCCACCTGCGGAGTATCACCGCTTGGAGGCGTGACTGACCAGGATCCAGCCACCAATCATATAGATCAAGCAAGTAAATAATTAGAAAAGTTCAACCAGTATGATTGGCGTCTAAATAAAACATAGTTTAAGTTGCAAGCGGAAGCATAAAGTTCAAAACCAAAACATAAGTTTAATTGTTTCAAGTTTAACATGGCACACAACTGTCCATGTCCCACAACGACTCTCTTCCATGCAAGCTCCAGCTAAGCACCTAAAGTCCTGCAAAGCATGTAGTAACGAGTCAACAACAAGTTGAGTGAGTTCACAGTTGGGTGTTTGTTTTAAGTTTTTCTGAAAACAGTTTCCTTTATCTGGCATCCTGCCGTGGGGGTTACCCCATAGTTGAAAACGTGATTTGTTTAACCCATTCATTCTAGCAATCCAGCCGTGGGGGCTACCCCATGTTAGTTATCTGGCATTTCGGCCGTGGGTGCCACCCCATGTTAGTTATCTGGCATTTCGGCCATGGGGGCTACCCCATGTATATACTAGACTCGTTACCATATCGACTACTGACGTTAGTCATGTTTATGTACCCTTAGCGTCGGTGTCTATCATCACCGACGTGCCATAGTCCATTAGTTCACGCCCGTCCTCTGCGGCACGGTGTGAGGTTTGTCAAACCTAAATAGCGTTATCTAACTAATGACCCGCTCGCCATTGGCCCGGCGATTAAGTCGATACAAAAAGGAGGGACTTCGTGATAGAGTTTTGGTCTAGTACGAGTTATCTGTCCATGAGGACGAGGAATTACATTCCTGAACCAATGCTGTCCTACCCAAGGAGGACGAGGAATCCACATTCCTTAACCCCATTCCCAACCCAGGGAATCCCATGCTTTGTAGAGGGTGTGAACTCACCTTGGTTTGCTCGGCAGATACACAGAAAAGTCAATCAAGTTGTATGCGGTTAACTACGTCCTAACATAGATACCATTCATGTCAGGTTCACATCCAAGTAGTGCACGTATGTTCTACACGTATTGTACACAAGTAACAATCATGGCATACATATCTAGCATGGCAGTTCAACAACAGTTCGTAACAGGTTCCACAGTAACGTTCACGTAACAACCAAAGTCCAAGGGTGTGGCCCAACTACTAAGGCCCATGGCAGTGTGCAAGTCCAAATAGCGTGCACAACATACACAATTAACATTACACAGGAAGTCCATACATTCGGCCCACTAACTTAGGCCCGTAACTATGCAAGTCCAACAGAACATACATAATTAGGTGGTCTCGAGTCGAGACTATAGATCTCGAGTCGAGACTGTGCGGTCTCGAGTTATACATGCACTGGTCGAGACCAGATGATCTCGAGTCGCAACCGGACCCGCAACCATGGTCTCGAGTTGTGGTGTTTGTGTGCTGATAACGTGTGGTCTCGAGTCGAGACTAGAGGTTCTCGACTCGCAACCTTGTGTCGAAACCGTGATCTCGAGTTGACATGTGGTGATCTCGAGTCGAGACCGAAGGTCTCGGTTGGACATCTGCTGATTTCCTGACATATGTACTAAACCAATAGAATTACAATTTCATGAGATAATGTACTATCCGATGGTATTTCATAAACATGTTTCCTTGTCTACTACTAACCAAAAACGGATCAAACATAGAAATTTCAAATATCTACAACACATTCATATGATATTCAACAAGTTCTTCATATATTCAAGTCATTCATCATGATCATTCAAACTTGTTCATCACATTTTAGGGTTTTTAGCATCAATCACAATCATAATATGAACATCAATCAAAACACTTGAACATACTCATTTAAGGGTTTCAATTATCACATAACACCTCAAAATCGTCTCTACACTAATCCGATTTCCACACACTATCACATATGCAAGCCGGTTTCATGAACATCCACATTTAATGGTTTGAGTCACATTTAGACACAAGATATCATGAGCTCATTATGTAATATATCCGAAATCAAAACATGTTAGCCGAATAACATCATCATATATAACATCATCATACGAAATAAACACCTAGCATGCATCACTAACCTATATCATTACACATCAACACCTTTAATCATGTATAAACATGTATTTGCAAAGAAATCACTAACCGGTTCAAGTGTGGGTTCAAAGGTGTGAAGTAGTAATGGATGAAGCTTCCAAATGTGTGTGTGTGAGCCGATCCGAGAGCTCCTTGTGGTCACCGGTTTGATCCGAGAATGAGGGAGTGAAGGTTTGTGCTTCTAGGGTTTTAGTGAGAGAGAGAAAGTAGGAGAGTGTGTGTGTAGGAGGGTGTGTGTTGTCCAAAGAATGGCAAGGTTGGCTATCCCTCATGGTTATATACTAACTTCAAGTGATGCACCCTAATGGGTTTTCGGATGGATTAAAGGGGCGCATGGCCCAACCGGCCCATATGTTGCACTGTTCACTCGAGGCCACATGGTCTCGAGTCGGGTTCTTGTGTCTCGGGTCGCATACATACAAGCATACACATAAACATAACACATAATCACATAGGATGTTCACTTATATCATTAAATTAACAAGTTAACTAGTCACGTAATGTTCAAGCATGTTACATCAAGATACAACGAAGGTTTCTAAATTTCGAGTTGTCACATCTTTGATGCCTGAGAACAGTTCCATGCAATGTGACCAGCTTCATTGCATTTAAAACAGATTCGAGTATCCTTTCTGTGAAAAACTCCAGTTCCTATTCTCTTCTTCTCAGCAAGAAAGTCCTGGTTTGATTGTCTCCAGAAAGGTTTCCTCTGTTCTTCCTCAGCACTTCCTCCTGAAACAAATGTCATTTTTGATTTAAAATCTCGTACATATTTTTCATTTTTATAATTTTCTGGAGGAATAAATCCAAGACCTTTCTTTTTGAAATTACCGTTATGGTTTGATTTCTTTTGAAAACCAGAACCAGAAATGTAATTTTTTTTCTTGTTTAACCGTTGTTGAACTCTTGAAGTGTACTTTTTAGGTTTTTCTTTAAGATTTACATCTTTTATTTCAGAAATACTAAATTTCTGTCATTTTGAAAACCTTTTTGATCTTTTCAAATTTAACACTTCTTATTGGAAATTCCTCATCAGAATATAATTTGTCTGAATCAATCAATGTATATGCCACTTTGATTGCTTCGTCATTCAAATTAGATTTTGATAACAGGAATTCTTTATTATAAACCCGTTTAACCGACGACTTTGAACTGTTGACCGACGAACTCGGACTTTTGACGGACGAACTTGAACATCCAGACTCGGACTTTTACTTAGACTTTAACTCCGACTCCTCATCTGTATCTAACACCTGATCGACCACCTTTTTTATTAACTCATTGGTTATGTCGGACTTTAACTGTATATTGACCGCTTTTTCGACTTGCTCCTCATTCGGTTTTCTAGGCGAATACCCTTCCCAAATTGGAGGCGGACATTTGTTATAACTAGCACTCTGTTTCTTACCAGTATCCTTCTTCTTTGGCTTCTCATCATCTTTAAATACTTCAAAACCTGCAACAGTTGGATAAATTCGATCAATGAGATAATCAGAACTAGAATAACTCTGTAACAAACGTCTGATTCTTTCATTTTCTATCTTTTCATTTTCCAACTCTCTCTGCAGCTTTGCACATTCTTCTATGTAATGATTTATCGCCTTCTGCTTTGTCATCATCACAACATTCATCATAGTCAGTGCATCTTCTCTTTCAGAATTTGTCTTTTGAAGACCTGTTACTGTTTTGTTTAGCACATCATACGACTCTTTCACATAGTTGAGATTGAACAACAATTGTTCTTTCATCTTTTCTAACTCAACCAATTTCTCATCTTTTTCAGCACATTGCTTGCACAATTCTGAACACTTTGAACAAGGTTTGATGACTTCTGTGACAACCCTCAAAATCCCATGTATTCCGTACAAATTATTAATGATAATAGAGTGCTTGACGACTGTGTGGAATTACGTAACTGCTTTCTGATGTCTGTGTTATATTTACATGTGCATGTTAACACACTAGTAGTGTACAGAAAAGTCATTAAATAGTCTGTTATGACTTCCTGAGTGTTAAAAATTAAAAACGTTGCAAAAATATATAAGTAGGACGCTTTACGGATCAATTAAGCACTTTAACGGAACAGTGTCAAACCGAACAACCGGACTTTACCCGGAACACTAGAATATTGCAAAAAGTATTGTTGTTATTTTTCTGAGCTAGTTAGGGTCCCCGAACACCATAACACACCTCATAATTAACAACACACCACAACCACTAACTAAACAATTTAAATCTAACTAGATTAGTAACTTACCATTGGAACCCAACCCTATACCCCCCCCCCCCCTTGTGTGTAACCGTCCCCAAGGGACTCACCACCCCAAGATTTGAGTAAATCTTCCAAGTTCCTAGGTAATCTCTTTAGAAGATTTGATAAGGACCATGTCTTGTACTCTTGAGACACTAAACCTATTGGGTAATACTCAACTTTGGATTATAAGAGGACATGAGAAGATATTAATCACAACACTTTCACAACTTCATCTTCTCCTCCCTCCCACATTAAGTTTCAGCCGAACACTCCCTAGATCACCATCACCATTTTCGTTTCAACTTCAAGCAATCCAAGTGTACTTCTAGGTGCTACAAGGCGTGCAACGAAGCTCGGTGCATTCAGAAGTTGAAGGACCTCTCTCGTTTTCTTTTAACCACCACTTTTCCACACTCGAACTCTCCTAGCCTTGTGCTAGTGGTAAGAACTTAGATCCGTTCATTCTTCATGTTATTTAAGTGGTTAATAGGTGATTTGATGATTTAAAGTTTTGAAACACTAAAGAACTTGCACTAAAGTCTTGAACATGTTGGTTAAAGAGTAACTAGTGGTGTAAAACATGTAGATCTTGTGTGATATGATTATTGGTTGATTATTTGATGATTTTCTGATTAATATTAACGTGTCATGTTGTTGTGGTTACTAAACTTGTTAAAGGAATCGATCGAACACGATTTAGAAGGTTAAACACAAAAGAATCAGAATCTGTCTAACTTTTACAGCCCACTTCTGTTGGCTGTAAACAGGTCTTAACCTCAACGAAAAATCGATATTTTGAATCTAAAATATGTTATTATGAAATACGGTTCTAATGGCACCGGAATCGTAATTTTTGGACTCCGTTTACTATTTTTAAAGTGTTAATTTGTAACAGCTACTTAAGCTGAATTTTGACAGCAATAAATGGGTGTCGTACTTTCAGACATAACCTGAGTTTTGTGATGAATCGGACCATGAAAATTTTACTGTAGATGATAACTGAAGTATTTGTAATTACCCCACTGGAATTTCGCGAATCGGACTTACGATGAATTTTTAATAAATTGTTTCGTGGACTGTGGTCAGAAATACATAAATCTGAGTTCAGTCCCGAATATGAATTTTTATAAAATATTGGTGAGGAACCGGACCCCGATATTTATACACAATAAAATATGGAACGTTTAAGACATTCTGTAAAAATTTGGGAATTTTTGGAACATGTTAACTATTTTATTAAAATCCCCGAAAACAGCCCAGTTTCGAGTATAAAAGCTGAAACGACATAAGTAGTGATTTGCGTGTCTAAATGTCGAGTATGCTATCTGTGAATGATCTAACATGTTATATGTGTTATATGCATTATTGTATGTTTGCTTATGAGTGGGGAATGGATGGGAAGTATATATGGGCGTAAATCGTTAAAGTGTGTGCCTGTTATGTGATAGAAGTAATGTGCAAATAAACCGTACGTAGGATACGTGTTATGCATGAGAAACTGATTGTTATCCGTACCTTATTAGGACGCGATTGACCGACCTTGACTGTTAACTATATTGAGAATCTAACCGAGCAAACCGAGGTGAGTTCACACACTTTCTAAGGCATGGGATTCCCGGTGGTTTGGGAATGGGTTAAAGAATTAAAACTGAATCTACATATCCTCCTTGGGTAGGATATGTACGGCCATCCTCCAGAGAGTGGATGCCATTATTAAACCTACGAATTCTCCTGGTGCAGAATACGTACGTTCGTCCTCCTGGTGCAGGACAACAACCTTAAAACTAGCTAGACAAAACTCTATCAATAAGTCCCTCTTCATATCGACTTAATCGCCGAGGCCAATGGCGAGCGGGTCATTAGTTAATAGCGCTATTAGGTTTAACAAACCTCACACCGTGCCAGTCGGACGGGCGTGTACTAATGGACTATGGCAGATTATCAGTGATGATAGACACTGATATAGGGCACAACTTATTTGCGTAGCAGTCGATATCATTCCGTCTAGTAGTTCAAACGGGGAAAACCCCCACTGATCATGGTTATGGATTGGGTAAAGAAAAAGGGAGTTGGTTAAATGTACTTTCAACTACGGGGTAACCCCCACGGCAAATAAGCCAACGAAAGTCAAACCACATTTTCAGAACACTTAAAACTAAACAACCAAACGTGAACTCACTCAACTTTGTTGTTGACTAGTTGTTACATGCCTTACAGGTCGCTAGATGCTTTTGGGAGCTTGCACGAGGAGAAGGTTGTTGTGGAATATGGGTTGTTATATCCCATACTTAATAACTGAACTTTATAAACCTACGGAACTTATGTTTGAACTTAAACTTATGAACTGTGAACTTATGTTTTGAACTTACGTTTTATGCTTCCGCTGTTAACCTAAAATCGGTTTACTCCCTTTTGGTCACCAATCGTATTGTGTTTGGTTTTATTTACTTAATTATGTTGTTCAATATGATTGGTGGCTCGATCCTGGTCATGTCACGCCTCCAAGCGGTGATACTCCGCGTGTGGATTTTGGGGGTGTGACAGATTGGTATCAGAGCCATTGGTTATAGAGAACTTGGTTTTAATAAGGGAAAAGTTTTCATTAAAACCAGACTATAACCTGTACAGTGCTCAACGATCCACAACGACGCTTCGCTCCACGTGCAAGACTCGACACCATAAGTGGTATGATTTATGTTATATTGTCGGTTAGATAGTTCTCACTGTGCATTAGATAATGTGATAATTTCTATTTGAACCTTGTGTGTTTACTCTCTAATGACGTCCCACACACTTACGCACTTTCGCGACACTTTCCTCACTTACGTTGCTTCATTATGAAGATCATGAGCGGACGCGAAGGACGTATCAACCTCACTCAAGCCCAGTTGACGGCTTTGATCAACGAACGAATTGCGGAGGCACTCGCAGCTAACCCTGCAGGAGGTATAACCTGCCATACCAACTCACCTTAGGACGTTTAGATCCTACCTTCGCAAACCAACCCTCGTGCTTAAACTTGTCTTTTATTCTCGCGCAACAGGTCAACATGCTCAACCTCCTGTGTGCACGTTCAAGACGTTCATGGACTGTCGACCTACCACTTTCAGTGGCACCGAAGGAGCAGTGGGCCTTCTTCACTGGTTTGAAAAGCTTGAGACAGTTTTCGAGATGTGCGAATGCCCCGAAGACCGTAGGGTGAAATATGCTACCGGAACACTTGAAGGAGCTGCGTTAACCTGGTGGAAGGCACAGGTTCAACTACTAGGACTGGCAGTTGCTAATGCCACGCCCTGGAATGGTTTCAAAGAGCTGATCAAAGAGGAGTACTGTAGTCGGGATGACATCCACAAGCTAGAAGTGGAATTTTACAATCTGAAGATGACAGGATCTGAGATTGAGGCGTATACCAAGAGGTCGAATGAACTGGCCATCCTGTGCCCAACTATGGTGGACCCTCCCATCAAACGTATTGAGCTTTACCTCAAGGGCCTTGCACCAGCGATTCAAAGTCACGTAACTTCAGCCAACCTGGGTACCATTCAACAAATTATCAAGTTGGCTCATCGTCTCACCGACCAGGCGGTGGAGCAAAACAGGCTACCCAAACGTATCAGTGCCACAGCTACTTCTGATGCACCTACCGATAACAAGCGAAAATGGGATGGGAACTCCAGTAAAGGTTCAACTTCAGTTCAGTCTCAACAGCGAAAGAGTGATGACTACCAGAGTCCCGGTCAGCAATCTTCTGATAATCAAGGACAGGGTGGATACCGAGGAAACCACCCCAAGTGCAACCGGTGCAACAAGCATCACAGCGGACAGTGCAACAAAGGTCGATGTCAGAGATGTCACAGGCTGGGCCATGAAGCCAAAGATTGCAGGAGCCCACGTCCTGCAAATCAGAATCGCCAACAACAACAACAAGCCCCACAGAACCACCAGCAACAGCATCAGCAGGGAAATAAAGGATGCTTTCAGTGTGGCGCTGAAGGCCACTTTAAGAGGAACTGCCCCCAGCTAAACCAAAACCAGAACAATAACCAAGGAAATGGGAACCACAATGGGAACAACAATGGAGGCGGAAATGGGGGAGACAACAATGGCAACGGGGCAAGGGGTCGTGTGTTCGTGATTGGTCAGGGAGAAGCAAGGAATGATCCCAACGTTGTGATGGGTAAGTTTCTTCTTGACGACTTCTTCGTTACTGTTTTATTCGATTCAGGTGCCGATACCAGTTATGTGTCCGTAAAAGTTAGCCAAATTCTTAAGCGCACCCCAACACTCCTGAACACCAAACACACGGTAGAACTAGCTAACGGTAAAAGTCTTGAAGCCACACACGTAGTCAAAGGTTGTAACCTCGTCTTAGCTGGTCAGACTTTCCCTATCGATCTTGTTCCTATCACACTTGGTAGTTTCGACGTCGTTATTGGGATGGATTGGCTATCTCATCATCAAGCGGAGATTGTTTGCAAGGAGAGAATCATCCGCATTCCTCGTTCTGATAAAGAACCCCTCGTGATTTATGGCGACAAGAGTGGTGTTGTCGAAGGCATCATCTCTTTCCTTAAGGCCCAGAAGTGTTTGCGAAAGGGCCACACTGCCATTTTAGCACTCGTTACTGACACATCCACGGAAGAGAAGAGAATTGAAGACATCCCTATTGTGCGCGAATTTCCCGAGGTATTTCCTGAGGAATTACCTGGTCTTCCTCCTCATCGCCAAGTTGAGTTTCAAATCGAGCTAGCTCCTGGAGCAGCGCCAGTAGCTCGAGCACCATATCGTCTAGCCCCATCAGAACTCGAAGAACTGTCCACACAACTACAAGAACTCTTGGAAAAGGGTTTTATACGTCCTAGCTCTTCACCCTGGGGAGCTCCAGTCTTGTTCGTGAAGAAGAAAGACGGTACCTTCAGGATGTGTATTGACTATCGCGAACTTAACAAGGTGACTGTGAAGAATCGTTATCCTCTTCCACGTATTGACGACTTGTTTGACCAGTTGCAAGGGTCGAGCTATTACTCCAAGATTGATTTGAGATCGGGATACCATCAGCTGAGAGTCCGAGATGAGGACGTCTCCAAAACAGCATTCAGAACTCGTTACGGCCATTACGAGTTTCTGGTTATGCCATTCGGGCTGACGAATGCACCGGTAGTCTTCATGGATCTCATGAACCGAGTGTGCAAGCCTTACCTGGATAAGTTCGTTATTGTGTTCATCGATGATATCCTGATCTATTCTAAGAGTCAGGAGGAACACGAGCAGCATCTACGACTTATGCTGGAACTTCTTCGAAAAGAACGGTTGTATGCCAAGTTTTCGAAATGTGATTTCTGGCTTCGCGAAGTCCACTTTCTAGGCCATGTGGTAAACAAGGATGGAATTCATGTGGATCCATCTAAGGTTGAATCGATCAAGAACTGGCCTGCACCCCGCACACCAACAGAAATCCGCCAATTCTTGGGTTTGGCCGGATATTACAGAAGGTTTATAAAAGATTTCTCCAAGATTGCGCAACCTCTCACTTCACTGACTCAGAAGGGCGTCATCTATCGTTGGGGTGATGCACAGGAGTCCGCATTTCAACATCTAAAGGATAGACTTTGTAGCGCACCTATCCTCTCATTGCCTGAAGGCATAGAAGATTTTGTGGTTTACTGCGATGCTTCCATCCAAGGACTTGGTTGCGTGTTGATGCAACGTGACAAGGTCATTGCCTATGCATCACGCCAACTCAAGGTTCACGAAAGAAATTACACTACTCACGATCTGGAGCTGGGAGCAGTTGTATTCGCACTTAAGATATGGAGACATTACCTGTACGGTACAAAGTGCACCATTTACACCGACCACAGGAGTCTCGAGCATATCTTCAAGCAAAAAGAGTTAAACATGCGACAACGCCGATGGGTCGAACTCTTGAATGATTACGAATGCGCTATCAAGTATCATCCGGGCAAAGCCAATGTTGTGGCTGACGCCCTCAGTCGAAAGGATACTTTACCTAAGCGTGTACGAGCATTACAGCTTACCATCCAGTCTAACCTTCCTGCTCAGATTCGAGATGCCCAGGTCGAAGCATTGAAAGCAGAGAACATCAGGGCTGAGTCCCTACGAGGATCGAGGCAGCGGCTAGAACAAAAGGAAGACGGTGCCTACTATGTTAACGGACGCATCTGGGTTCCATTTTATGGCAACTTACGCGAGCTTGTGATGGATGAAGCACATAAGTCTCGTTATTCTGTACACCCTGGTTCAGACAAGATGTACCACGACCTCAAGACTACGTATTGGTGGCCTGGCATGAAAGCCCACATAGCAACCTACGTTAGTAAGTGCTTGACTTGTGCGAGAGTCAAGTCCGAATATCAGAAACCATCAGGCCTACTTCAACAACCGGAGATCCCGAAATGGAAATGGGAGCAAATTTCCATGGATTTCGTTACCGGCCTGCCCAGATCTCAACGCGGAAACGATACCATTTGGGTGATCGTAGATCGATTAACCAAGTCTGCACATTTTCTGGCCATCAAGGAAACGGATAAGTTTTCTACTCTTGCAGACATTTACCTAAAGGAAGTGGTATCAAGACACGGAGTGCCAATCTCTATTATATCTGATCGTGACGCACGTTTTACTTCTGAACTGTGGCAAGCAATGCACAAGTCCTTTGGCTCACGTTTAGATATGAGCACCGCTTATCACCCGCAGACGGATGGGCAATCTGAACGCACCATCCAAACCCTTGAAGACATGCTTAGGGCATGTGTAATCGATTTTGGTAACGGCTGGGAAAAGCACCTCCCGCTAGTGGAGTTCTCATATAACAACAGCTACCACACCAGCATCCAAGCCGCTCCGTTTGAGGCATTGTACGGACGCAAATGCCGATCGCCTCTCTGTTGGGCAGAAGTTGGTGACAGCCAAATCACTGGCCCAGAACATGTGGTAGATACCACCGAGAAAATTGCTCAGATACGACAGCGAATGGCGGCAGCTCGTGACCGTCAGAAAAGCTATGCTGATAAGGGAAGAAAACCACTCGAGCTCCAGGTTGGGGATCGAGCGCTACTCAAAGTCTCACCATGGAAAGGTGTAGTCCGCTTTGGCAAACGAGGCAAACTCAATCCGCGTTATATCGGACCATTCAAAGTCATTGAGAAAACTGGCCAAGTCGCCTACAGGTTGGATCTACCTGAAGAACTCAGCGGAGTTCACAACGTATTCCACGTATCAAATCTGAAGAAGTGTCTGTCAGAGGAGACCTTCATAGTTCCTCTCAAGGAACTCACAATCGACGACCAGCTGCGATTCGTCGAGGAACCAGTAGAGATTACGGATCGAGATGTTAAGATCCTCAGGCACACGAGAATACCTCTCGTCCGAGTTCGTTGGAATGCTCGTCGTGGCCCAGAGTATACATGGGAACGAGAAGACCAAATGAAACTCAAGTATCCCCAACTGTTTAAGAAAAACGCAACCACTACTGAGGCTGAAGCTACCGCAGAATTTCGGGACGAAATTCCAAATCAACGGGGGGATGATGTGACACCCCAGGAAAATCTGGAAAACAACGCAACTTAACTAGCTTCCTCAGTAACCACGCGCTAAATTTCGGGACGAAATTCTCTTAACAGGGGAAGAATGTGACAACCCTCAAAATCCCATGTATTCCGTACAAATTATTAATGATAATAGAGTGCTTGACGACTGTGTGGAATTACGTAACTGCTTTCTGATGTCTGTGTTATATTTACATGTGCATGTTAACACACTAGTAGTGTACAGAAAAGTCATTAAATAGTCTGTTATGACTTCCTGAGTGTTAAAAATTAAAAACGTTGCAAAAATATATAAGTAGGACGCTTTACGGATCAATTAAGCACTTTAACGGAACAGTGTCAAACCGAACAACCGGACTTTACCCGGAACACTAGAATATTGCAAAAAGTATTGTTGTTATTTTTCTGAGCTAGTTAGGGTCCCCGAACACCATAACACACCTCATAATTAACAACACACCACAACCACTAACTAAACAATTTAAATCTAACTAGATTAGTAACTTACCATTGGAACCCAACCCTATACCCCCCCCCCTTGTGTGTAACCGTCCCCAAGGGACTCACCACCCCAAGATTTGAGTAAATCTTCCAAGTTCCTAGGTAATCTCTTTAGAAGATTTGATAAGGACCATGTCTTGTACTCTTGAGACACTAAACCTATTGGGTAATACTCAACTTTGGATTATAAGAGGACATGAGAAGATATTAATCACAACACTTTCACAACTTCATCTTCTCCTCCATCCCACATTAAGTTTCAGCCGAACACTCCCTAGATCACCATCACCATTTTCGTTTCAACTTCAAGCAATCCAAGTGTACTTCTAGGTGCTACAAGGCGTGCAACGAAGCTCGGTGCATTCAGAAGTTGAAGGACCTCTCTCGTTTTCTTTTAACCACCACTTTTCCACACTCGAACTCTCCTAGCCTTGTGCTAGTGGTAAGAACTTAGATCCGTTCATTCTTCATGTTATTTAAGTGGTTAATAGGTGATTTGATGATTTAAAGTTTTGAAACACTAAAGAACTTGCACTAAAGTCTTGAACATGTTGGTTAAAGAGTAACTAGTGGTGTAAAACATGTAGATCTTGTGTGATATGATTATTGGTTGATTATTTGATGATTTTCTGATTAATATTAACGTGTCATGTTGTTGTGGTCACTAAACTTGTTAAAGGAATCGATCGAACACGATTTAGAAGGTTAAACACAAAAGAATCAGAATCTGTCTAACTTTTACAGCCCACTTCTGTTGGCTGTAAACAGGTCTTAACCTCAACGAAAAATCGATATTTTGAATCTAAAATATGTTATTATGAAATACGGTTCTAATGGCACCGGAATCGTAATTTTTGGACTCCGTTTACTATTTTTAAAGTGTTAATTTGTAACAGCTACTTAAGCTGAATTTTGACAGCAATAAATGGGTGTCGTACTTTCAGACATAACCTGAGTTTTGTGATGAATCGGACCATGAAAATTTTACTGTAGATGATAACTGAAGTATTTGTAATTACCCCACTGGAATTTTGCGAATCGGACTTACGATGAATTTTTAATAAATTGTTTCGTGGACTGTGGTCAGAAATACATAAATCTGAGTTCAGTCCCGAATATGAATTTTTATAAAATATTGGTGAGGAACCGGACCCCGATATTTTTACACAATAAAATATGGAACGTTTAAGACATTCTGTAAAAATTTGGGAATTTTTGGAACATGTTAACTATTTTATTAAAATCCCCGAAAACAGCCCAGTTTCGAGTATAAAAGCTGAAACGACATAAGTAGTGATTTGCGTGTCTAAATGTCGAGTATGCTATCTGTGAATGATCTAACATGTTATATGTGTTATATGCATTATTGTATGTTTGCTTATGAGTGGGGAATGGATGGGAAGTATATATGGGCGTAAATCGTTAAAGTGTGTGCCTGTTATGTGATAGAAGTAATGTGCAAATAAACCGTACGTAGGATACGTGTTATGCATGAGAAACTGATTGTTATCCGTACCTTATTAGGACGCGATTGACCGACCTTGACTGTTAACTATATTGAGAATCTAACCGAGCAAACCGAGGTGAGTTCACACACTTTCTAAGGCATGGGATTCCCGGTGGTTTGGGAATGGGTTAAAGAATTAAAACTGAATCTACATATCCTCCTTGGGTAGGATATGTACGGCCATCCTCCAGAGAGTGGATGCCATTATTAAACCTACGAATTCTCCTGGTGCAGAATACGTACGTTCGTCCTCCTGGTGCAGGACAACAACCTTAAAACTAGCTAGACAAAACTCTATCAATAAGTCCCTCTTCATATCGACTTAATCGCCGAGGCCAATGGCGAGCGGGTCATTAGTTAATAGCGCTATTAGGTTTAACAAACCTCACACCGTGCCAGTCGGACGGGCGTGTACTAATGGACTATGGCAGATTATCAGTGATGATAGACACTGATATAGGGCACAACTTATTTGCGTAGCAGTCGATATCATTCCGTCTAGTAGTTCAAACGGGGAAAACCCCCACTGATCATGGTTATGGATTGGGTAAAGAAAAAGGGAGTTGGTTAAATGTACTTTCAACTACGGGGTAACCCCCACGGCAAATAAGCCAACGAAAGTCAAACCACGTTTTCAGAACACTTAAAACTAAACAACCAAACGTGAACTCACTCAACTTTGTTGTTGACTAGTTGTTACATGCCTTACAGGTCGCTAGATGCTTTTGGGAGCTTGCACGAGGAGAAGGTTGTTGTGGAATATGGGTTGTTATATCCCATACTTAATAACTGAACTTTATAAACCTACGGAACTTATGTTTGAACTTAAACTTATGAACTGTGAACTTATGTTTTGAACTTACGTTTTATGCTTCCGCTGTTAACCTAAAATCGGTTTACTCCCTTTTGGTCACCAATCGTATTGTGTTTGGTTTTATTTACTTAATTATGTTGTTCAATATGATTGGTGGCTCGATCCTGGTCATGTCACGCCTCCAAGCGGTGATACTCCGCGTGTGGATTTTGGGGGTGTGACAACTTCCACAATCTTCTCAACTTCGATGACCTTCTCAACTTCAACAACTTTCTCAATCTCAATCACTGGTTCAGATTCAGTCATCTTCTCAGCTTTAACTTCTTCATTTTGAACATTTTCTTCTTTTTGATCAACACTTTCACTCTTCATTTTCTTTTGTTCTTTTGCTGCTCTTCTCTCCTTCAGTTTCTTCAAGCGATCTGCAAAATAGAATTGAAAACTTTCAGGAGATAGATAAGTTTTTGCAACATTAATATGTATTTCTTCCTCATCATCACCACTGTTATTAGTTGGTGATTGATCAAAATCTATTGTCTTTTCAGAACTCTCATCTGAAGAACTAGAATCAGATGGTGTATGATCAAAATTTAATGTCTTTTCAGAACTATCATCTAAAGAAACAGAATCAGATGATGTTTGATCAACAACAGTAGCTTCTTCTGAGCTTTCATCGGATGAAATAGACTCTTCTTCTTGATTCTTCTCATGAACACCAATTGCTTTCATCCATTCAGTAAACAAATCAGGTTCTTGAACTATCTTTGCAATGAAAGCTTTAAAATTCCCATGCTCATCTGCAAACTGATCCCAGCTGAAACCTTCAGGTAACTTTTCATCATCTTGGTTTATTAAACATGCTTTACTATCCGCTAAAATATATTTGTTCCAGTTGAAATTTGGAGCCATTTTTTCATCATCTTGATCAATGATACCAGAATAAGCTTTCTTGTTAGCATCTTCTATCATTTTTCCATGAGCAGTTTGTGTTTCCTTTTGTTGATATGGTTGATGAGCAACTTGTTGATATATGACTTTCCGATAATAATCATCTTTACCAAACGGATTCTTTGCTCCACTAGCCTCTTGATTTTTGCATTCTCTCTTGAAATGACCTTTCTCCCTGCATCTAAAACAAGTAACTTTAGATTTATCAAAACCCAAAGTAGACACATGTGCATCCAAAAAATCATTTCTCCCTGTGATCATTTTAAACTTTTCTGCTCTCCTCAAGACACTCGCTAGACACCATTTAATATCCATAAGCTCCATCTCTTCAGTGTCTATCTGATCGTAATCCTCTTTTGTCAGCATAGGATTTCCGATCCTCCCCGCAAAAAAACCTTCATATGATTGTAGCACCGTTGCAAGTAACGCCATGTGATCTTTTGCAATTTCTTCAGAAAAACTTTGACCATCTGGAAGATTCAACGCAATGTTGCACTGTATCACACAACCATTTCCACTTTTTGAATTTTGAGAATGAAAACTTGAATTTGAACTCTTTGGATTAACATTCGGATATGAAGAAAATCCACTGCTGCTGTTTGGACTTTGTTCAACATTTTCTAATGAGTTTCCACCACTAAAGGCAGTTTGAATTTTCGGACTCTTTTCAATCTCTTGAACATTTCCTTTGTAATACATCTTCACATCTTGTTGATTACTCGGATTATTCATCCTTGCAATCTTTTGTTATTCAAGATCTTGACTTTCAATCTTCTCGATAAACTGAGAGATCGTCAACCCATCATAAACTCTGGTGTTCTTTAAGAACATCAAGAATGTACCCCACTCTTTCTGAGGTAAAGCATCAGCTAATTTGTCTACCCATTCTTCATGATCTTTTGTTATGCTTAACAACAAAATGGAACGCACTAAGTGGCAATATCTTTCAATCAGTTTCTTTGTATCTTCCCCTGACAAACTTGTGAATAGATCAAATTCTTTCTTAAGCAATGACTTTTTACTTTTGATCATATTCTCACTTCCCTCAAATTTAATCTTAAGAGCATCCCAAATTGATTTTGAAGTTTTATCATGTTGAAGCAGTACAAAGATGTCTTCTTTAATAGCTTGCTGAAGAAGACTGATCATCATCTTTTCAGCTCTATACGTGTCTCGTTCTTTATCATTGAATTCAGAGATTTCTTTTCCAACTTGCAGATCAGTACGTGGTAGAACATATTTCTTCAAAATACATTCCCAAGATCTCAAATGGTTTGCTTGAACCCAGTTCTCAAACTGATCTTTCCATCCGTAATACTCTTCAATGCTCATTAGCTTCGGGGGTTTTTGTGTAGTTCCAGTTTCATTTTCCAAATTCATGTTTTGAGCAATGGTAGCCGAAGTTGTGACACCTGGGTCGCTGCGACCATCAAACAAATACCAAACCAATGAAATATTGTATTTCATATTTGGGATTTGTATAAATATGTGTATCATTTGCACATATCAATTTTTGTTCGATTCCAAACTCTAAATCGCTTTCTGGAAGGTTATACGCGCACCGATGCATAAATATAACCAGTTTAATGAAACAAACACACTGGAATAGTGACATAAGCTTAACATTCCTTAAATAACCTTTACATAACTTAGAAATAAGTTTTGGAAGGTTTGGTATGCCGAAATCAAGTTAATTCGCTTACAGGGACTAAATTTGACAAACTGCGAAAGTATGCCAATTTGAACTGTAACAGACATTCCGGAACATGACCATAAGTTAAAAATACCATAAATATCCTTCACATAGCTTAGAAATAGGCTTTGAGGGGTTCGGTGTGCTAAAATAAACTTTTGGGACATTCAGGGACTAAAAGTGTCAAAAAGTGCACAAGTTTGCATTTTCGCGCATAACTCATGTTCTGAATACATCCGGACATCCAAAAATTTATGTAAGCACTATAATATTTTATTTTAGTGTTTGGCATAAGAAAAATCCATTCGTCACGCCATTTGGATCGTTTTTCGCGCTTATGCGCATTCCGTCGTAATTAAGCGAACATCGCGTTCGTACGACCAAACGAACCGACATCCGAGATATTTTTGAGCATGTTTTGAGTTCCCTATACTTTAACTTCATTTTAGAGCCTTGAAATGAGGTTAACGGGGCTCAAACGCATCGAAAAAGGCCTTAAACACGTGCAGGGACTAAAACTGTCAGTTTTGAAATCCTCCTTGGCCTCCCCGGCCAGCACTATTTCTATTCCCAAATCCTCCTTGGCCTCCCCGGCCAGCACTAGCCTAACAAGAATCCTTCAAGTGACCAGTCTTTCCACAAGCTTCACATACTTTTGGCCCGCATCGGCCAGAATGATGGCGTTGGCAAGAGTTGCACTTGGGATGTGCACCCATATATCCCTTACCTTTCCTCCTACCATCAGCTGTATCCTGAGCTGGCACGTTTTGCTCTCTTTTCTTAACCACCACACTGGCGCCTTGCTTGAAGTTCGAGAACTTCCGTTTGTTACCTCCGGATGACTCGACATGAGTCTCTTTCTTCTTTTGCTCAACATCACCAAACTTGTTTAGGCGGATCGCCTCCTCAGTGAGAGCTACGCTCAAATCAATCGCCTCAGTAATGGTCGCAGGCTTGGATGAGGTCACCATGCTTATGATTTGAGGAGCTAATCCCCAAATGAAACGTTCAATCCTCTTGAACTCCGGAGTGACCATGTAGGGTACCACATGCGATAAGTCATGGAACCTTTGAACGTATTCTGCGATCTTTGGACCGTCCATTTTCAAATGCCAGAACTCGGTTTCCAATCTTTGGATTTCCACGCGAGAGCAGTACTTCCTGCGCATAAGTTCCTTCAGTTCGGTCCAGGTTAGCGCGTAGGCAGCAACTTCACCAAGTGTCTGTACTTGCAGATTCCACCAAGAGAGGGCTCCATCCAAGAATAGCCCTGAGATATAGGTGACTTGCTGGTCTGGTGCGCATTTGTTCATGCGAAGAACAGATTCAATTTTCTCGGCCCAACGAACAAAGGCGACAGCACCTCCTGTGCCATCAAAGTTGACCGGTTTGCAGTCTAGAAACTGCTTGTAGGTGCACCCATGAGGTGGATTATTGTTGCCAGTGTTGCCAGAGTTGCTTCCACTAGTCCCTCCTTGAGAGGCGGCGTATTGTGCGATGGCAGCAGCGATAATTTGCTGGAGTTCCGCCTCATTGGTAGGCATGCGTGTTTCACGTCTCGGCGGCATCTTCTAAAAGAGGGTTTACGTTGGTCAGGCCATAGTAAAGATCCCATGTTATAATACGTAAGTTAGGTCATAATGTAGCGTACGTATATAACGATAGTAATAGTACATAACATCTCATGTTATAATCATATCAATCACACAACATCCCATGTCCTAGAATACAAATAACCAAATCAAGCATCAAATATGATGAGAATACTGCGATTGCCATATATTGAGACCACATAGTAAGCGTACAAGTACATCACAGTGTCATACAACATCAGTCGACTAAGGGCTACATCACCCTAGTCCAAAAACTATATCAAATCAGTGCCAATACATCAAATACATGTCAACAAAAGTCAGAATCAAAATGTAGTCTCCAAAAATGCTGTGCAGTCAAAAGCATTCGCCGTCTTCTCACCAATGTCTACCTATACGGTACTGAAGAGCTCTACACGGATGGCGGTGGAGGAGGGGGAAAGTGAGTGTAAAACAAGCGGCGCAAATGGAGCCAGTCCTCCTCCATGGCTCTCTGGGTACGCAAGAATGAAGCAACCTGCTGCTCCAGGGCAAAAAGGCGTGCAGCATAGTCTGGTGGTACAGGTCGAGAGGGCTGCAAAGGAGAGTGGGTCTGACCCTGGCACCGACACGGCGGCGTCTGAGCTCTCTCAAGCTCCTGAATGCGCTGTGTGTGTGCCTCGTGCTGGGCGACAAAAGACATCAAAACGTCCTCAATAGTATACCCCATGTGGAAAGAATGGTAGGGGTCAGTCGGTGGCAGAGCAAAAGGTGATGACCAGAGAAACGGCTCACTGGTGGGATCAAAAGGTGCCACATGAAATGGAGAAACAGGGGGAAAAGTAGCAGACGGTGGCATAACAGGGATAGATACCGGTACATGTCCAAAAGGGTGAGCCGAAGAACCCTCTCCAGCTCGTGCTGGAAGTGTAAACCGAGGAAATGAAAAGGAAGTATCAATGTGTCGGGTATCAGTGATCTGAGGGGGAAAAGGTGGGACCTCGTCATCAGCAGGAATCCACCCACACTGGGCGTGCTCGTCTCGTGGGTCCACCTGTGCCTCAAAAAGTGCACGGTCAAACTGAACTGGCATAGGGTCAAGGTGAGGTGCAACAAGAGGGTCAACTGGTGCATCAGCAATAAGTGGGGGATCAACATGATCAGCAGCAATGACATGATCGCCCTCCAACAACGGAGCATCTATAGGGTGATCATCAATAGGTGGGTCAGCAAAGACAGGCTCAATAATAGGTGCGTCAGCATGAACTGGGTCATGCTCAAGTACTGGGTCAGGAGCAGGGTCTAGTGGCTGCTCGGGCTCATCAAAGGCCATCTCAAAATCAAACTCGGGATCGATGGGGTCAACTGGGTCGACTGGATCCTCCATAGGCTGATCCATGGGTATAAACTCTATATCCTCATCTGGGTCGAATCCTGGGGGAAAGACAGGATCGGAATCCTCCAAATCATCGTGGTCAAAAGCAAAACTAGGAATAGGGGCGACAGAGGATGCCTGGTCGGGATCTGATCCAGGAGAAAAGTGCTGCACACTCAGAGTGTGTGAGGGTGCGGAGGCCACAGACTCGAAAGAGTCTGGGACCGGAGAGTGAGCAGGTGACTCCTCGGCGGGAGCATCTGCGATCATCAAAAGATCTCCAGCAGCAAGAAGGGCCTCGCCCTGAACCTCGTCCTCTAAGGGCTCGTCATCAAAAAGATCGACGTCGTCGTCAGCGTCGGCGTCGATGAGTAAATCGTAAGCAGGATATGAAGCAAGTGGTATGGGAGCAGGGATCACCACTAACGGTAGGTCCCCGGCCAAAGGGCCATCAGCGAGCTCATCAGCACCATGAGGTAAAGCGAAGGGCTGGAAATCATCCTCGTCCGTGCTCGTAACGTCGGATGTGTGAACCTCGCGCTCAGAAGACTCTAGGTCGTCCGATACTATAGGTCTAGGTCCTGTGGTGTCTGAATCACCAGTGTCAGAGGTGTCCATGGTTTCTGTAACATAAACACAAACATGCACAAACAGTCAATCATACAATCAGATAATCACATAAGTTACCAAGTAAGCATTCAAATAGTTCTCCTAGTCCCACTAGCCTCCCAGCCTCTCAGACTGCTCTTCCTAGTCCCACTAGCCAATTCTCCTAGTCCCACTAGCCAATTCTCCTAGTCCCACTAGCCAATTCTCCTAGTCCCACTAGCCAATTCTCCTAGTCCCACTAGCAAACTACCTCGATCTCTCAGACCGAGCCTCGGCCTCCAAGACCGAGCCTCAGCCTCCAAGACTGAGCCTATAAATAATAAATAAATGTGCTCAACATTTGTTTGTAAAAAGTTTTGGATCTGGACTTAAGTGGTATGCAGTAAAAATGTTTTCGTGAGAGCCCTAGTGATCATAGTCTAGACTCGAGAAAGAATCCTAGTTCGCTATGATCAGAGCTCTGATACCAAGCTGTCACACCCTGGCTTTGCGGAAGCGTGGTTATTTTGGTGTGACTTCTTAATACCATAGCTTAACCATAACAAAGCTATATGAAATAAAATCATGCAAGATCATCCAAAGATTTAAGTTTTAAAACTAAAGTAACATAACATTGTCTTAGAGACTTACAACATCATAACATAAAATATTGTCTTGAAAAACATAAACACCGACATGAAATATACGCAGTTTAAGATTTGTGACTTGTCCAGGAAAGAGTCACATTTCCTAAACTGGGATGACCTTGGAACCCTTATGCAGCGGGAAAACATAACATACCGCGCCAGATCTTTAATTTCCTGAAATACACGTAAGTTGAAAAATCAACAATAATGTTGAGCGAGTTCATGTGTAAGTGAGTAAGTAAACCTTTGTATATATATAAAAATCCTGGTATGTAGCAAATAAGGAAAAAGAGATCACCAACGGTTTGCAAGGCCATTGATATGTGTGAAGTGCAAGTAGGAAGACTCAAACCTTACGATTTTGCGTCGGGGCACAAAGTCACCCCGAGGTCCGTACTGTTGGACCTGGGGTTGGGCTCGCTACACCCAGATAGATCTACCGCTTACGTCCCTCGGTCCTATAATGAGGATTAATGGCCTCCAGTTCACGCCTACCCACTCACATGATCTAAGTAGTAAACCTCCTTACGCTAACCATACCATGTAAAAAGTACTCGTAATCATAGTAACATGTATTTCACCCCCGTAGTTTAGAAAACTGAAAACAGTTAAGAGAAAGGGGGGACATGAACTCACCGTGGTGCGTCTCTACCAAGTATGCCTCCAAATCGATCAGCTGTATGACGACCTACACGTGCTAACTCTATTAGACGGATGGCCGTGCCTTAGCTTTATGGTTTAAGTTTTTGGGAAATAGTTAGGCAACTATTTCGTGTTTACATTCTGTATACTTGGTAGTTATTTTCCTTCCCAAGGATGGGGGATTTAATACATGTGCGTTCGTATAATTCGGATTTCATTATTAAGTCTCACTTAATATATTTTATTTCCAACTTCAAAATATAAGTATTCTTCCCAAAAATATTATATTTTAATACATGTGATTTTCCCAAAATAATACTTAGTAATATTATTTTTACCCTAAAAATAATATTTATGTAGTTCACAAAATAATCATAAACACTTATACAAGTGATGTTGTGAAAAATATATACTAAATATATTTTTATGTATCACGTTTTATTTTGTGAAATCCCACCTCCGATATCTTAAAAATAAAGTGGTGGCGAAATTCATAGTTTGAAAACAAGTCGACAAGTATCTCTAACACTTATAGTGAAAATAATTCTAAGTGTTAGGTTTTTAGAAAAATTTCGCCAGAGTTTCCTCTGTAACTGGAGGTGGCCACGCTTTCAAGCGTATCATTTTCTTTTATAAATCAAACCAACCATTTTTATTATTCAATCAAAACAATGTTCAAACCACAAACTAGTCAAAATATATATAAATCGCATAAATTTCATGAACTTGTGATTTATTCAAACTATGAAGTAAATCCCATTACTTTTAGTGGATCTTTATATAAAACTATCCGATTGTGTAAAAAACCTCGTTTTTATGGAAGTTCCGTCTTTACAGCTTGTCGTCATCTTTTTCAAAAATAGTTATTTTTTCGAAACTTTGTGTTACACAAGTGTTTACACACTTGTGTGTTCTAAAAACCATTCTTGTTAGTGTAAGATCCATCTTTAGAAAAACATGATTTCTTGACACCCGGTCCTTTAAAAATACCACCTGTAGATCCGTAGATCTACTAGTTTTAATCACTATTTTACAAGCTAAAACACTTTTACACAAGTTCATGATTCGAGTGTGGTAGAGTTTCATCTTCTAACCCTTGTTATACTAAAACAAGCTTTATGTCATAATCCAAGATCATGACTAAACCGGGTTAAATGATGATCCGAGATACCACAACATAGATCGGGTCCAAATAATCACACAAATCAAATGCTACATGATTTACACAACATATGAGATTTTATCCAACACTTAAAATAGTTCGAGAAGGTGATTTAAGCAACATACCACTAGCTCGAGGCTAGGGAAGAATCTAGACGTAAATCGGGTGGATAAAAGCAAGATAAAGAGGTCCTTCGCCTTCCGTTTGCTCCAAGGTTCCTTATATGCGGCCCTTAACACTTGTAGATGATTGGAATGTGAAGATCAAAAACCGAAAATGGATGTATGTAGGAGGGGTGTTCGGCCGTGAGCTAGGTAGAGAGGGAGAGAGAGTTGTGTTGAGTGAAATGCTAAGTGAATGTTCATGTGTGTTTAGTGTTGATCTTATAGGCAAAACATAGGATTATTAACCAATGGTCACTATGCTTCCTAGATATTAAGCACAAGAGATTTAAACAAATCAACAAGGACAAGTGTGTCCCCCTCTCATGGGGACGGTTTCTAAAAGGGGGGGTTCTAGTCCGAATCCAACTAGTTAGTTAGGATAATAGTTAGGTTAAGTAAGTTAGTTAAGTGCTTAACCCGGTTATTAGTGTGTAGTGTGTTACACTGGGTGTTAGGGTATTCAGGGACCCTAACTGGCTCAGAAAAAGATAAATAATGAAATTGACAATATTTTCATGTTCCGGGTATAGTCCGGTTGTTTGGTCGGATAGTAATCCGTTAAAGTGCTTAACAAAGCTTTAAAGTGTCGTTAATACCCTTTTTAGTGACACAACTCATTTCTGACACTTTGGAAAGTGTCTAGTAATATTTTTTCTCATGTTTTGGCACTTTATTAGTTAGCTAAAAGCTGAATTATTATGTAAAGTGCTGAATTTTGTACTTAGAGTACGTTTTAGGCACATCCAGTCATTGTAACTTATTCCTAGAGACGCAGTTTTACAACCCTTGTATCCCTACACTCACCACTAGTGTAGCAAAATATTTCTGGCTCATACAGGCCTTAGAGGCAGTGTCTGCCTGATGCTGGCTTTATCAGCATGTTCTATAGGTTATCCGTTTATAGTGCTACTGTGCTTTTGTGCATCATGTTTGTCACTAAGGTTCAGCATGTAAATAATGTAGTGACAGTAAGTAAAATATGATGCAGGTATATGCATGTATCAGAAATCAAGTAGCAGTTCATCAGTAATTTCAAACAAGCACAGTAATTAAGCAGTAATTAATTATTAATTAAGTCATACGGATACCTGGTTTAGTGAGGGTTGTCACATTCTCCCCCCGTTAGAAAAATTTCGTCCCGAAATTTTAAGTTCTGCTTGTAGATGCAGGGTTCTTAGGAAATAGGTGGGGGTACTTCTCCTTCATCCGATCCTCACGCTCCCAGGTGTATTCAGGACCGTGTCTGGCATTCCAACGAAATTTGACGAGCTTGACACTGCTCCGGCGGGTCTTGTTTTCCTTCCAATCCGTAACCTCAACCGGTTCTTCAACGAAATGGAGCGTGTCGTCAACATGAATCTCGTCGATGGGAATGGCAATGTTATCTTGAGTTGGACTTTTCTTCAGGTTGGATACATGAAATGTATCGTGGACTGAATGGAGTTCAGCAGGTAGGTCCAACTTGTATGCTACTAGTCCTATTCTTTCCAGAATTCTAAAAGGACCAATGTAGCGCGGATTTAACTTCCCACGCTTTCCGAAGCGTGCCACACCCTTCCAGGGTGAAACTTTCAATAAAACCATTTCTCCCACTTGAAATTCCACGTGTTTCCGGTTTGGATCCGCATAGGCCTTCTGTCTGTGGCGAGCTGCTTCGATGCGTTTAAGAATCTGCGCAATATTGTCTGTTGTCTCTTGGACGATTTCGGGACCAGCAAGCTGCCTGTCACCTGCGTCAGCCCAGCATAGGGGTGATCGGCACTTGCGTCCGTAAAGGGCTTCGAATGGCACGACACCAATATTGGTGTGGTAGCTGTTGTTGTATGAAAATTCGACCAAAGGCAAATGCTTATCCCAGCTACCGCCCAAATCCATAACACACGCTCTCAGCATGTCTTCCAAAGTCTGTATCGTTCGCTCGCTTTGACCGTCAGTTTGCGGATGAAACGCAGTGCTCAGATTCAATTGTGAGCCAAAGGCTTCTTGGAAGGATTGCCATATCCTTAACACAAACCTTCCGTCTCTATCATAAATGATTGAGAGAGGCACTCCATGACGTGCGATGATCTCTCTCATGTAAATTTCAGCCAATTTGCTCGTATTATCCTTCTCTCTGATAGGTAAGAAGTGTGCTGACTTTGTTAATCGATCCACTATTACCCAAATAGTGTCATGGCCTCTCGGCATTCTTGGCAACTTCGTAATAAAATCCATTGAGATTTGTTCCCATTTCCACTTGGGAATCTCAGGTTGTTTGCAGAAGTCCCGAAGGCTTCTGGTATTCCGCTTTCACCTTAGCGCATGTTAAACATTTGCTAACATAAACAGCAACATCGCCTTTCATCCTAGGCCACCAATAGTAATCTTTGAGATCCTGGTACATCTTATCCGCTCCAGGGTGGATAGAGTACCGCGACTTGTGAGCTTCATCAAAAATAACCTTCCTTAAACCTCCAAACAAAGGAACCCAAATCCTTTTCTCAAAACATAACGTTCCTTCCTCGTTTGGTACCAGTAGCTTCTCCATCCCACGGAGATATTCTTCTTCAAGGTTTCCTTCCTTGAGAGCTTCTTTCTGCGCGGCACGAATGCGCAAGGAAAGATTGGTTCGGATAATCATTTCTAAAGCCCTAACCCTTATGGGCTTGATCCTCTCCTTTCGACTTAGGGCATCGGCGACCACATTCGCCTTCCCTGGATGATACTTTATCTCGCAGTCGTAATCGTTCAGCAACTCAACCCATCGTCTCTGCCTCATATTCAGCTCCTTCTGGTTGAATATGTGCTGTAGGCTCTTGTGATCTATAAAGATTGTACACTTTGTACCATAAAGGTAGTGTCTCCAGATCTTTAATGCAAAAACCACTGCGCCAAGTTCCAAATCATGTGTGGTATAGTTCTTCTCGTGCACTTTCAGTTGACGCGATGCGTAAGCAATAACCTTTTGGCGTTGCATCAACACACAACCCAATCCTTGACGCGAAGCGTCACAGTATACCACAAAATCATCTGTACCTTCCGGTAGTGCTAAGATTGGCGCATTGCAGAGCTTATCCTTCAATATCTGGAACGCTTCTTCCTGTTTGATTCCCCAATCAAACTTCTTATCTTTCTGCGTGAGGAGCGTCAATGGTTGAGCGATTTTTGAAAAATCTTCAATGAACCTTTGATAGTACCCCGCCAAACCCAATAATTGTCGAATCTCGGTTGGCGTCTTTGGCGTTTCCCAATTCTTGATCGCTTCGATCTTTGTGGGATCAACATGGATTCCATTTCCATTTACCACGTGTCCAAGAAATTGGACTTCACGTAGCCAAAATTCGCACTTGGAGAATTTGGCATACAGTTGTTCTTTCTTCAGCAATTCCAAAATAGTTCTTAAATGCTGTTCGTGCTCAGCCTTTGTCCTTGAATAAATCAAGATGTCGTCGATAAACACAATCACGAACTTGTCCAAGTACGGCTTGCAAACTCTATTCATCAAGTCCATAAAGACTGCAGGTGCGTTTGTCAAACCAAACGGCATAACAAGGAACTCGTAGTGTCCATAACGAGTTCTGAAGGCTGTCTTTGGGATACTCTCCTCTTGTATCCTTAACTGATGGTATCCAGATCGAAGGTCGATCTTTGAATAAAAGCTTGAGCCTTGCAGTTGATCGAATAGATCATCGATTCTTGGCAGAGGATATCTATTCTTGATCGTCAGCTTGTTCAGCTCCCGGTAGTCGATGCACATACGAAAACTACCGTCCTTCTTCTTGACAAATAGGACCGGAGCTCCCCAAGGCGAGAAGCTTGGTCGGATAAAACCCTTGTCTAACAACTCTTGAAGTTGTGTCGACAGTTCCTGCATCTCAGACGGAGCAAGTCTATAAGGTGCCTTAGCCACAGGCGCGGCGCCTGGAACTAAGTCAATGTGAAACTCTACTTGCCCCTAAGGTGGCAGTCTAGGTAAGTCTTCTGGGAAGACTTCTGGATATTCCCTCACGACAGGGATGTCTTCGATCTTCGGTTCTGCAGCTTTCTTGTCTACGATGTGTGCCAGGAAGGCAGTACATCCCTTCTGCAAACACTTTCGAGCTTTCAGGCAGCTGATAATCCTTAACGGCGCATCACGCTTCTCCCCGTGAACCACAATTGTTTCGCCATCTTCGGTTGGGATACGAACAACCTTTTCATGACAAACAATTTCTGCCTTGTTGCCTGATAACCAATCCATTCCTACCACCACGTCGAAGCTTCCCAACTGGACTGGTAGTAGATCCAAAGCAAACTCACGCTCTCCCAATTCGATCACACAACCTCTGATAACTTCATTGGCTTCTACTAACTTCCCATTAGCCAATTCGATTGAGTAGGGAATATCTAACTTATTAGCGGTTAAACCAAGCATATTCTTAAACTCTAATGTCACGAAGCTATAATCGGCACCAGTATCAAATAAAACGGATGCATAGCGTTGGTTTACAGGGAACGTACCAGTAACAACATTGGGGTCCTGGCGCGCCTCCCTTGCTTCGATTTGGAACACTCTTCCACGGGCTTGGTTCAACTCTGGGCAATTCCTTTTAAAATGCCCAATATCACCGCAGTTAAAGCATCCAAGTCTTTGCCCGTTTCCACCTCCATTTCCAGCTGGGTTGTTGTTTTGGTTCGCATTACCAGCCTGATTCACAATGTTGCCTCGATTTCCATTACCTCCATTGTTTCCTTGTGGGCGATTCCCCATACCACCACGATCATTATTTCTATTCCCAAATCCTCCTTGGCCTCCCCGGCCAGCACTAGCCCAACAAGAATCCTTCAAGTGACCAGTCTTTCCACAAGCTTCACATACTTTTGGCCCGCATCGGCCAGAATGATGGCGTTGGCAAGAGTTGCACTTGGGATGTGCACCCATATATCCCTTACCTTTCCTCCTACCATCAGTTGTATCCTGAGCTGGCACGTTTTGCTCTCTTTTCTTAACCACCACACTGGCGCCTTGCTTGAAGTTCGAGAACTTCCGTTTGTTACCTCCGGATGACTCGACATGAGTCTCTTTCTTCTTTTGCTCAACATCACCAAACTTGTTTAGGCGGATCGCCTCCTCAGTGAGAGCTACGCTCAAATCAATCGCCTCAGTAATGGTCGCAGGCTTGGATGAGGTCACCATGCTTATGATTTGAGGAGCTAATCCCCAAATGAAACGTTCAATCCTCTTGAACTCCGGAGTGACCATGTAGGGTACCACATGCGATAAGTCATGGAACCTTTGAACGTATTCTGCGATCTTTGGACCGTCCATTTTCAAATGCCAGAACTCGGTTTCCAATCTTTGGATTTCCGCGCGAGAGCAGTACTTCCTGCGCATAAGTTCCTTCAGTTCGGTCCAGGTTAGCGCGTAGGCAGCAACTTCACCAAGTGTCTGTACTTGCAGATTCTACCAAGAGAGGGCTCCATCCAAGAATAGCCCTGAGATATAGGTGACTTGCTGGTCTGGTGCGCATTTGCTCATGCGAAGAACAGATTCAATTTTCTCGGCCCAACGAACAAAGGCGACAGCACCTCCTGTGCCATCAAAGTTGACCGGTTTGCAGTCTAGAAACTGCTTGTAGGTGCACCCATGAGGTGGATTATTGTTGCCAGTGTTGCCAGAGTTGCTTCCACTAGTCCCTCCTTGAGAGGCGGCGTATTGTGCGATGGCAGCAGCGATAATTTGCCGGAGTTCCGCCTCATTGGTAGGCATGCGTGTTTCACGTCTCGGCGGCATCTTCTAAAAGAGGGTTTACGTTGGTCAGGCCATAGTAAAGATCCCATGTTATAATACGTAAGTTAGGTTATAATGTAGCGTACGTATATAACGATAGTAATAGTACATAACATCTCATGTTATAATCATATCAATCACACAACATCCCATGTCCTAGAATACAAATAACCAAATCAAGCATCAAATATGATGAGAATACTGCGATTGCCATATATTGAGACCACATAGTAAGCGTACAAGTACATCACAGTGTCATACAACATCAGTCGACTAAGGGCTACATCACCCTAGTCCAAAAACTATATCAAATCAGTGCCAATACATCAAATACATGTCAACAAAAGTCAGAATCAAAATGTAGTCTCCAAAAATGTTGTGCAGTCAAAAGCATTCGCCGTCTTCTCACCAATGTCTACCTATACGGTACTGAAGAGCTCTACACGGATGGCGGTGGAGGAGGGGGAAAGTGAGTGTAAAACAAGCGGCGCAAATGGAGCCAGTCCTCCTCCATGGCTCTCTGGGTACGCAAGAATGAAGCAACCTGCTGCTCCAGGGCAAAAAGGCGTGCAGCATAGTCTGGTGGTACAGGTCGAGAGGGCTGCAAAGGAGAGTGGGTCTGACCCTGGCACCGACACGGCGGCGTCTGAGCTCTCTCAAGCTCCTGAATGCGCTGTGTGTGTGCCTCATGCTGGGCGACAAAAGACATCAAAACGTCCTCAATAGTATACCCCATGTGGAAAGAATGGTAGGGGTCAGTCGGTGGCAGAGCAAAAGGTGATGACCAGAGAAACGGCTCACTGGTGGGATCAAAAGGTGCCACATGAAATGGAGAAACAGGGGGAAAAGTAGCAGACGGTGGCATAACAGGGATAGATACCGGTACATGTCCAAAAGGGTGAGCCGAAGAACCCTCTCCATCTCGTGCTGGAAGTGTAAACCGAGGAAATGAAAAGGAAGTATCAATGTGTCGGGTATCAGTGATCTGAGGGGGAAAAGGTGGGACCTCGTCATCAGCAGGAATCCACCCACACTGGGCGTGCTCGTCTCGTGGGTCCACCTGTGCCTCAAAAAGTGCACGGTCAAACTGAACTGGCATAGGGTCAAGGTGAGGTGCAACAAGAGGGTCAACTGGTGCATCAGCAATAAGTGGGGGATCAACATGATCAGCAGCAATGACATGATCTCCCTCCAACAACGGAGCATCTATAAGGTGATCATCAATAGGTGGGTCAGCAAAGACAGGCTCATTAATAGGTGCGTCAGCATGAACTGGGTCATGCTCAAGTATTGGGTCAGGAGCAGGGTCTAGTGGCTGCTCGGGCTCATCAAAGGCCATCTCAAAATCAAACTCGGGATCGATGGGGTCAACTGGGTCGACTGGATCCTCCATAGGCTGATCCATGGGTATAAACTCTATATCCTCATCTGGGTCGAATCCTGGGGGAAAGACAGGATCGGAATCCTCCAAATCATCGTGGTCAAAAGCAAAACTAGGAATAGGGGCGACAGAGGATGCCTGGTCGGGATCTGATCCAGGAGAAAAGTGTTGCGCACTCAGAGTGTGTGAAGGTGCGGAGGCCACAGACTCGAAAGAGTCTGGGACCGGAGAGTGAGCAGGTGACTCCTCGGCGGGAGCATCTGCGATCATCAAAAGATCTCCAGCAGCAAGAAGGGCCTCGCCCTGAACCTCGTCCTCTAAGGGCTCGTCATCAAAAAGATCGACGTCGTCGTCAGCGTCGGCGTCGATGAGTAAATCGTAAGCAGGATATGAAGCAAGTGGTATGGGAGCAGGGATCACCACTAACGGTAGGACCCCGGCCAAAGGGCCATCAGCGAGCTCATCAGCACCATGAGGTAAAGCGAAGGGCTGGAAATCATCCTCGTCCGTGCTCGTAACGTCGGATGTGTGAACCTCGCGCTCAGAAGACTCTAGGTCGTCCGATACTATAGGTCTAGGTCCTGTGGTGTCTGAATCACCAGTGTCAGAGGTGTCCATGGTGTCTGTAACATAAACACAAACATGCACAAACAGTCAATCATACAATCAGATAATCACATAAGTTACCAAGTAAGCATTCAAATAGTTCTCCTAGTCCCACTAGCCTCCCAGCCTCTCAGACTGCTCTTCCTAGTCCCACTAGCCAATTCTCCTAGTCCCACTAGCCAATTCTCCTAGTCCCACTAGCCAATTCTCCTAGTCCCACTAGCCAATTCTCCTAGTCCCACTAGCAAACTACCTCGATCTCTCAGTCCGAGCCTCGGCCTCCAAGACCGAGCCTTAGCCTCCAAGACTGAGCCTATAAATAATAAATAAATGTGCTCAACATTTGTTTGTAAAAAGTTTTGGATCTGGACTTAAGTGGTATGCAGTAAAAATGTTTTCGTGGGAGCCCTAGTGATCATAGTCTAGACTCGAGAAAGAATCCTAGTTCGCTATGATCAGAGCTCTGATACCAAGCTGTCACACCCTTGCTTTGCGGAAGCGTGGTTATTTTGGTGTGACTTCTTAATACCATAGCTTAACCATAACAAAGCTATATGAAATAAAATCATGCAAGATCATCCAAAGATTTAAGTTTTAAAACTGAAGTAACATAACATTGTCTTAGAGACTTACAACATCATAACATAAAACATTGTCTTGAAAAACATAAACACCGACATGAAATATACGCAGTTTAAGATTTGTGACTTGTCCAGGAAAGAGTCACATTTCCTAAACTGGGATGACCTTGGAACCCTTATGCAGCGGGAAAACATAACATACTGCGCCAGATCTTTAATTTCCTGAAATACATGTAAGTTGAAAAATCAACAATAATGTTGAGCGAGTTCATGTGTAAGTGAGTAAGTAAACCTTTGTATATATATAAAAATCCTGGTATGTAGCAAATAAGGAAAAAGAGATCACCAACGGTTTGCAAGGCCATTGATATGTGTGAAGTGCAAGTAGGAAGACTCAAACCTTGCGATTTTGCGTCGGGGCACAAAGTCACCCCGAGGTCCGTACTGTTGGACCTGGGGTTGGGCTCGCTACACCCAGATAGATCTACCGCTTACGTCCCTCGGTCCTATAATGAGGATTAATGGCCTCCAGTTCACGCCTACCCACTCACATGATCTAAGTAGTAAACCTCCTTACGCTAGCCATACCATGTAAAAAGTACTCGTAATCATAGTAACATGTATTTCACCCCCGTAGTTTAGAAAACTGAAAACAGTTAAGAGAAAGGGGGGACATGAACTCACCGTGGTGCGTCTCTACCAAGTATGCCTCCAAATCGATCAGCTGTATGACGACCTACACGTGCTAACTCTATTAGACGGATGGCCGTGCCTTAGCTTTATGGTTTAAGTTTTTGGGAAATAGTTAGGCAACTATTTCGTGTTTACATTCTGTATACTTGGTAGTTATTTTCCTTCCCAAGGATGGGGGATTTAATACATGTGCGTTCGTATAATTCGGATTTCATTATTAAGTCTCACTTAATATATTTTATTTCCTACTTCAAAATATAAGTATTCTTCCCAAAAATATTATATTTTAATACATGTGATTTTCCCAAAATAATACTTAGTAATATTATTTTTACCCTAAAAATAATATTTATGTAGTTCACAAAATAATCATAAACACTTATACAAGTGATGTTATGAAAAATATATACTAAATATATTTATGTATCACGTTTTATTTTGTGAAATCCCACCTCCGATATCTTAAAAATAAAGTGGTGGCGAAATTCATAGTTTGAAAACAAGTCGACAAGTATCTCTAACACTTATAGTGAAAATAATTCTAAGTGTTAGGTTTTTAGAAAAATTTCGCCAGAGTTTCCTCTGTAACTGGAGGTGGCCACGCTTTCAAGCGTATCATTTTCTTTTATAAATCAAACCAACCATTTTTATTATTCAATCAAAACAATGTTCAAACCACAAACTAGTCAAAATATATATAAATCGCATAAATTTCATGAACTTGTGATTTATTCAAACTATGAAGTAAATCCCATTACTTTTAGTGGATCTTTATATAAAACTATCCGATTGTGTAAAAAACCTCGTTTTTATGGAAGTTCCGTCTTTACAGCTTGTCGTCATCTTTTTCAAAAATAGTTATTTTGTCGAAACTTTGTGTTACACAAGTGTTTACACACTTGTGTGTTCTAAAAACCATTCTTGTTAGTGTAAGATCCGTCTTTAGAAAAACATGATTTCTTGACACCCGGTCCTTTAAAAATACCACCTGTAGATCCGTAGATCTACTAGTTTTAATCACTATTTTACAAGCTAAAACACTTTTACACAAGTTCATGATTCGAGTGTGGTAGAGTTTCATCTTCTAACCCTTGTTATACTAAAACAAGCTTTATGTCATAATCCAAGATCATGACTAAACCGGGTTAAATGATGATCCGAGATACCACAACATAGATCGGGTCCAAATAATCACACAAATCAAATGCTACATGATTTACACAACATATGAGCTTTTATCCAACACTTATAGCATTTTTAGTAGACTTTTAAGCTTCAACTTGCATGTTCATGACTTTTAACCGTTACATATCGTATTAACCACTTCAAAATAGTTCGAGAAGGTGATTTAAGCAACATACCACTAGCTCGAGGCTAGGGAAGAATCTAGACGTAAATCGGGTGGATAAAAGCAAGATAAAGAGGTCCTTCGCCTTCCGTTTGCTCCAAGGTTCCTTATATGCGGCCCTTAACACTTGTAGATGATTGGAATGTGAAGATCAAAAACCGAAAATGGATGTATGTAGGAGGGGTGTTCGGCCGTGAGCTAGGTAGAGAGGGAGAGAGAGTTGTGTTGAGTGAAATGCTAAGTGAATGTTCATGTGTGTTTAGTGTTGATCTTATAGGCAAAACATAGGATTATTAACCAATGGTCACTATGCTTCCTAGATATTAAGCACAAGAGATTTAAACAAATCAACAAGGACAAGTGTGTCCCCCTCTCATGGGGACGGTTTCTAAAAGGGGGGGGGGGGTTCTAGTCCGAATCCAACTAGTTAGTTAGGATAATAGTTAGGTTAAGTAAGTTAGTTAAGTGCTTAACCCGGTTATTAGTGTGTAGTGTGTTACACTGGGTGTTAGGGTATTCAGGGACCCTAACTGGCTCAGAAAAAGATAAATAATGAAATTGACAATATTTTGATGTTCCGGGTATAGTCCGGTTGTTCGGTCGGATAGTAATCCGTTAAAGTGCTTAACAAAGCTTTAAAGTGTCGTTAATACCCTTTTTAGTGACACAACTCATTTCTGACACTTTGGAAAGTGTCTAGTAATATTTTTCTCATGTTTTGGCACTTTATTAGTTAGCTAAAAGCTGAATTATTATGTAAAGTGCTGAATTTTGTACTTAGAGTACGTTTTAGGCACATCCAGTCATTGTAACTTATTCCTAGAGACGCAGTTTTACAACCCTTGTATCCCTACACTCACCACTAGTGTAGCAAAATATTTCTGGCTCATACAGGCCTTAGAGGCAGTGTCTGCCTGATGCTGGCTTTATCTGCATGTTCTATAGGTTATCCGTTTATAGTGCTACTGTGATTTTGTGCATCATGTTTGTCACTAAGGTTCAGCATGTAAATAATGTAGTGACAGTAAGTAAAATATGATGCAGGTACATGCATGTATCAGAAATCAAGTAGCAGTTCATCAGTAATTTCAAACAAGCACAGTAATTAAGAAGTAATTAATTATTAATTAAGTCATACGGATACCTGGTTTAGTGAGGGTTGTCACATTCTCCCCCCGTTAGAAAAATTTCGTCCCGAAATTTTAAGTTCTGCTTGTAGATGCAGGGTTCTTAGGAAATAGGTGGGGGTACTTCTCCTTCATCCAGTCCTCACGCTCCCAGGTGTATTCAGGACCGTGTCTGGCATTCCAACGAACTTTGACGAGCTTGACACTGCTCCGGCGGGTCTTGTTTTCCTTCCAATCCGTAACCTCAACCGGTTCTTCAACGAAATGGAGCGTGTCGTCAACATGAATCTCGTCGATGGGAATGGCAATGTTATCTTGAGTTGGACTTTTCTTCAGGTTGGATACATGAAATGTATCGTGGACTGAATGGAGTTCAGCAGGTAGGTCCAACTTGTATGTTACTAGTCCTATTCTTTCCAGAATTCTAAAAGGACCAATGTAGCGCGGATTTAACTTCCCACCCTTTCCGAAGCGTGCCACACCCTTCCAGGGTGAAACTTTCAATAAAACCATTTCTCCCACTTGAAATTCCACGTGTTTCCGGTTTGGATCCGCATAGGCCTTCTGTCTGTGGCGAGCTGCTTCGATGCGTTTAAGAATCTGCGCAATCTTGTCTGTTGTCTCTTGGACAATTTCGGGACCAGCAAGCTGCCTGTCACCTGCGTCAGCCCAGCATAGGGGTGATCGGCACTTGCATCCGTAAAGGGCTTCGAATGGCGCGACACCAATACTGGTGTGGTAGCTGTTGTTGTATGAAAATTCAACCAAAGGCAAATGCTTATCCCAGCTACCGCCCAAATCCATAACACACGTCCTCAGCATGTCTTCCAAAGTCTGTATCGTTCGCTCGCTTTGACCGTCAGTTTGCGGATGAAACGCAGTGCTCAGATTCAATTGTGAGCCAAAGGCTTCTTGGAAGGATTGCCATATCCTTGACACAAACCTTCCGTCTCTATCAGAAATGATTGAGAGAGGCACTCCATGACGTGCGACGATCTCTCTCATGTAAATTTCAGCCAATTTGCTCGTATTATCCTTCTCTCTGATAGGTAAGAAGTGTGCTGACTTTGTTAATCGATCCACTATTACCCAAATAGTGTCATGGCCTCTCGGCATTCTTGGCAACTTCGTAATAAAATCCATTGAGATTTGTTCCCATTTCCACTTGGGAATCTCAGGTTGTTTGCAGAAGTCCCGAAGGCTTCTGGTATTCCGCTTTCACCTTAGCGCATGTTAAACATTTGCTAACATAAACAGCAACATCGCCTTTCATCCTAGGCCACCAATAGTAATCTTTGAGATCTTGGTACATCTTATCCGCTCCAGGGTGGATAGAGTACCGCGACTTGTGAGCTTCATCAAAAATAACCTTCCTTAAACCTCCAAACAAAGGAACCCAAATCCTTTTCTCAAAACATAACGTTCCTTCCTCGTTTGGTACCAGTAGCTTCTCCATCCCACAGAGATATTCTTCTTCAAGGTTTCCTTCCTTGAGAGCTTCTTTCTGCGCGGCACGAATGCGCAAGGAAAGATTGGTTCGGATAATCATTTCTAAAGCCCTAACCCTTATGGGCTTGATCCTCTCCTTTCGACTTAGGGCATCGGCGACCACATTCGCCTTCCCTAGATGATACTTTATCTCGCAGTCGTAATCGTTCAGCAACTCAACCCATCGTCTCTGCCTCATATTCAGCTCCTTCTAGTTGAATATGTGCTGTAGGCTCTTGTGATCTGTAAAGATTGTACACTTTGTACCATAAAGGTAGTGTCTCCAGATCTTTAATGCAAAAAACCACTGCGCCAAGTTCCAAATCATGTGTGGTATAGTTCTTCTCGTGCACTTTCAGTTGACGCGATGCGTAAGCAATAACCTTTTGGCGTTGCATCAACACACAACCCAATCCTTGACGCGAGGCATCACAGTATACCACAAAATCATCTGTACCTTCCGGTAGTGCTAAGATTGGCGCATTGCAGAGCTTATCCTTCAATATCTGGAACGCTTCTTCCTGTTTGATTCCCCAATCAAACTTCTTATCTTTCTGCGTGAGGAGCGTCAATGGTTGAGCGATTTTTGAAAAATCTTCAATGAACCTTCGATAGTAGCCAGCCAAACCCAAGAATTGTCGAATCTCGGTTGGCGTCTTTGGCGTTTCCCAATTCTTGATCGCTTCGATCTTTGTGGGATCAACATGGATTCCATTTCCATTTACCACGTGTCCAAGAAATTGGACTTCACGTAGCCAAAATTCGCACTTGGAGAATTTGGCATACAGTTGTTCTTTCTTCAGCAATTCCAAAATAGTTCTTAAATGCTGTTCGTGCTCAGCCTTTGTCCTTGAATAAATCAAGATGTCGTCGATAAACACAATCACGAACTTGTCCAAGTACGGCTTGCAAACTCTATTCATCAAGTCCATAAAGACTGCAGGTGCGTTTGTCAAACCAAACGGCATAACAAGGAACTCGTAGTGTCCATAACGAGTTCTGAAGGCTGTCTTTGTGATACTCTCCTCTTGTATCCTTAACTGATGGTATCCAGATCGAAGGTCGATCTTTGAATAAAGGTAAGCGATCTGATAAATCGCTTATACCTTTGAACCCGACCCATTTGGTCGATCATTAGGATCCGACCAAATACATTAGGTGACCATAGTAGGTAGGGAATAACCTTCCGAGGTTATACCTTATGGTCACGACGTTTAAGTAGTTGTATGATAGGTAGTTTATATGCCTTAGGTAAATTACCAAAATACCCCTTTGATGCCAAAATTCATTATAAACATATGTGACATAACTTTTGACATCTAAACTGATTTGGCGACAATATTAGGCATGTTAAGGCATATTCTACTTGTCATAGGACTAGTTAGGCGGTCCGAACGCGTTTCACGCGAATGACGCGTTAAAGTAGCATAAGCTACCTAAACGGGTCGTAATGGGTCGTAAGCACTTATGTTAGGTTTCATTTAGTATGTAGGCTTTGTTAAACCATATTACACGAGTTTCCATACTCGTTTGGTTTACGAACCCTCATTCTATCCGATCCTCCGATTTAGGTCCGGTTTATTAACATAGTTATCTATATTAGGTGCCGTTTGATTCCGTGATCTCTAGCATTGTTTGGTTGTTACTCATGGACTACTAAGCAGTCTCAAGTGAGTACATAGACCCCTCTTTTACTGTTTTCCAAACTGTTTTGGGGTGAAACACATGTGCCTACTTGTTACTTTCATGCTTTCCTGTTTTCACATCATATACTTCCTATGTTCATTAGTACATTTATAGTACATGATTTCATTACATTTTATGCTATGTATGCCCATTGCGTGCGTACTTAGTACATTGTTTTACATTTACATTTTATGCTATGTATGTCCATTTGTTGCATACTTAGTACCGTTGTTTTCATCACATGTTTACGTTTTGGTATGACATTTGGGTTGTTTAACATGGAACAATACATTCTTTAACATTGATCACGCCGTTCGTTAGTAGGTAGTGGTACCATAGGAATTGACAACTCCCGTTCCTGAAATCCTGGGTAGGTTTGGATTGGAAGGAATGACCGAATTCGATATACATAACTTAGATAAACCTTTAAATTGTTTAAGGGTTTATCGCCACAGTCTCAAGGCTTGGATGTATGCATTTTCACAACACCGCATAGATGTTCGTATCAGTATAGCATGCATTTCCACAAAACATAGCTTTGATTTAAACCATGTTTTACTTCAATACTTTGTTTTTGTGCATATGGTTTAGTTGATATATTTCACTAGCCATACATATCATTTTGGTTACACATTACATGATTTACATTTGACACATAAACATTATTGACATTGGTTATACATTACATGATTTACATTTTGACATAAACATTTTGACATATTATTCAATACATTTGGCAATTGGTTTAAACATAAACATCTTACGTTGTTGGTTTGGTTTAAGTAAGTGATTTAAGTAACGAGGTGTGTGTAATATGATACAAGCATGGTGGATACGCCGCTGGTACTTCCTATATATAAGTGATTGTATGGTATTACATATCATAGCGTTATTTGAATCATTTCGATTTGGACATATAACATATTATACAAATAACATACTTTTCACAATACACTATTTTACAAACAACTTAATTTATACAAAATCATTTCACATGGTTATCCACTTAACCATGTATTATTCTTTTATACATATATATCATTTGGTTTATTTATCACTTTTCAAAAGCTTTACAAGACAAAGCAAATTACAAGGTTCATGACTAAACATTTTCTTAAACAATAAGTCATGAATCCTATTTTCATAAACCTATGTATCTCACAGGCATTTTTATGCTGACGTACCTATTTTCACATGTGTTTCAGGATATGATGCATAGGATTTATCAAGATACACTTAGGCGGACTTGGGCCTTAGTGACAATAAAAGATGCAAGACTAGTTATTTATGTTATGTTTCTTTGATTGTCAAGACATTGTAACTACTTTAATCAATAAAACAATATTTCAATTTCCATGTGTTATGAAACAATGATTCTGTTACAACACTCCCTGATGTTTCCGCCAAATGTGATGTATGCCAGTTCCATCATGCCGGCCAGTGTAGGTTCAGGAAATGTGAATCCTGTGGAAAGAATGGCCATTCGAAGGAAACATGCTGGGCTGGTAATGGTCGTGGGAATGGTGGTCAGAGAGGTAATGGCAATGGAAACCCTGGTGGAAATGTTAATGGGAATCAGACTGGGAACCACAACCAAGGAGGAAATGGAAATTTCGGTGGTAATGGAAACCGTGGCGGTTCTGGAAACCAAGCTGGAAACGGAAACCGTGGAGCAAACAACAAACAGGGCGGTACTGGAAACAAACAGGGTTGCTTTAGTTGTGGTGATGTTGGGCATTTTAAGAGAGATTGCCCAAAGAACAATCAAGCCTAAGGGAGAGTCTTCAACATTGGAGCTAGGGAAGCCCGTTAAGATCCGAACGTAGTCGCGGGTACGTTACCTATCAGCCAACACTTTGTATCTGTGCTATTTGATACTGGTGCCGATTATAGTTTCGTATCAGTAGAATTTAAGAATATATATGGGTTAGTTGCCAGTAAGCTAGATATTCCATACTCGATAGAACTAGCTAATGGAAAGCTAGTAGAGGCAAATGAAGTGATTAGAGGTTGTGTGATAGAGCTTGGAGAGCATGAGTTTACACTCGATCTTCTACCAGTTGAGTTGGGAAGCTTTGACATGGTAGTTGGAATGGACTGGTTATCGAGCAACCAACCTGAGATCGTATGTCATGAGAAGATTATCCGTATCCCGATGACGAATGAAGAAACAATAGTAGTGCATGGAGGGAAGCATGACACGCCTCTAAGGATTATCAGTTGTTTGAAGGCCCAAAAGTTTTTACAGAAAGGATGTGTTGCCTTTTTGGCTCACATTGTTGATAAAGAAGTCGAAGAGCCAAAGCTAGAAGATATCCCGGTGGTAAGGGAATATCCTGAAGTCTTCCCCGAAGACTTGCCAGGATTACCGCCCCAGCGACAAGTCGAGTTCCATATTGACTTGGTTCCAGGCACCGCGCCTGTAGCCAAAGCACCTTATCGGCTTGCGCCTTCCGAGATGCAAGAGTTGTCGACGCAGCTTTAGGAGCTTCTGGACAAGGGATTCATTAGACCATGCTTCTCGCCTTGGGGAGCTCCGGTTTTGTTTGTCAAAAAGAAGGACGGTAGTTTCCATATGTGCATTGACTACCGAGAGCTGAACAAGTTAACCATCAAGAATCGGTATCCTTTGCCGAGGATTGATGACCTCTTCGATTAACTTCAATGTTCGAGTTATTACTCCAAGATCGATCTTTGATCAGGTTATCACCAACTGCGGATTCAAGAAGAGAGCATATCGAAGACTGCCTTTAGAATTCATTATGGACATTACGAGTTTCTAGTGATGCCATTTGGTTTAACAAATGCACCAGCAGTGTTTATGGATTTGATGAACCGAGTTTGTAAGCCATATCTCGATAAATTCATGATTGTATTTATCGATGATATTTTGATCTATTCGCGGAAAAAGGAAGAACATGAGTAACACCTTAGAGCCATCTTAGAGCTGCTCAAGAAGGAGAAACTGTACGCTAAGTTCTCGAAGTGCGAGTTCTGGTTGCGTAAAGTACAATTCCTTGGTCATGTAGTAAATGAAGATGGAATCCATGTGGATCCCACCAAGATCGAGGCGATTAAGAATTGGGAAACTCCGAAGACACCAACCGAGATCCGCCAGTTTCTAGGTTTAGCTGGGTACTATTGCAGATTCATTGAGGATTTTTCAAAAATCGCTCAGCCGCTGACCTCCCTTACTCAGAAGGATAAGAAGTACGAATGGGGAGATAAGCAAGAGGAAGCTTTTCAGCTGCTAAAGAACAAGCTTTGCGATGCACCTATTTTATCCCTACCCGAAGGCACCGATGACTTCGTGGTATACTGTGACGCCTCGCGTCAGGGATTGGGCTGTGTGCTAATGCAGCGATAAAAGGTTATCGCTTATGCTTCACGCCAGTTAAAGGTTCATGAGAAGAATTACATCACACATGATTTGGAATTAGGCGCAGTGGTGTTTGCTTTGAAGATTTGGCGGCATTATTTGTATGGTACCCGATGCACGATCTTTACAGATCACAAGAGCCTTCAGCACATATTCGATCAAAAAGAGCTTAATATGAGACAGCGACGATGGGTTGAGTTGTTAAATGACTATGATTGCGAAATCAAGTATCACCCAGGAAAGGCGAATGTGGTGGCAGATGCCTTAAGTCGAAAGGAGAGGATTAAGCCTATAAGGGTTAGGGCTTTAGAGATGATCCTTCAGACAAACCTCTCATTGCGTATTCATGCTGCACAGAGAGAAGCTCTTAAGAAAGAGAATCTTAAGGATGAATATCTCCATGGGATGGAGAAAAATTGGTGCCCAATGAGGAAGGAACTTTGTGTTTTATGGGACGAATTTGGGTTCCCCTCTTTGGTGGTCTTAGAGATGTTATCTTTGATGAAGCTCATAAATCGAGGTACACGATCCACCCAGGATCGGACAAGATGTACCAAGATTTGAAGGATTTCTACTGCTGGCCAAGACTAAAAGGTGATGTCGCAACTTATGTTGGAAAGTGTTTGACTTGCGCCAAGGTGAAGGCCGAGTATCAGAAGCCTTCTGGTCTCCTACAGTAACCTGAGATACCCATGTGGAAGTGGGAGCAGATCTCAATGGATTTCATAACGAAGTTGCCAAGGACACCTAGAGGTCATGATACGATTTGGGTAATCGTAGACCGCCTGACAAAATCTGCGCACTTTTTGCCGATCAGAGAAAAGGATAACATAGGTAAACTAGCTGAGCTGTACCTAAGGGAGATAGTTGCATGACATGGAGTACCTATCTCGATTATATCGGATAGAAACGGAAGATTTGTGTCAAGGATTTGGCAATCTTTCCAAGAAGCGTTTGGTTCTCAGTTGAATCTGAGCACAACATTTCATCCACAGACGGACGGTCAAAGTGAGAAGACGATTCAGACGCTTAAAGATATGTTACGAGCTTGTGTAATGGACTTGGGTGGCAGTTGTGACACTCACCTACCTTTGGTCGAGTTCTCCTATAACAACAGGTACCATACATTCATTCAAGCTGCACCGTTCGAAGCCCTCTACGGACAAAAGTGTCGATCACCGTTATGCAGGGCAGATGCAGGTGGTAGACAGCTGGTTGGTCCCGAATTGGTCCAGGAAACGACAGATAAGATCATGCAGATCCAAGAACGCATCAAGGCGGCTCGCGATCGACAAAAGAGCTATGCGGACCAAAGAAGGAAACCTTTGGAATTTGAAGTGGGTGATATGGTTCTGTTGAAAGTCTCACCTTGGAAAGGTGTGGCACGCGTTGGGAAGCGTGGTAAGTTAAACCCACGATATATCGGACCGTTCAAAATCCTGGAAAGGATTGGTCCCGTAGCTTACAAGTTGGAGCTACCGGCAGAACTCCATGGTGTTGATGATACATTCCATGTATCTAATCTGAAGAAGAGTCCAACACAAGAAATAGTGGTTATTCCTGCTGATGAAGTTCACATTAACGACACACTCCACTTTACCGAAGAACCCGTTGAGGTTACTGACTGGAAAGTCAACAAGACTCGGAGGAGTAGTGTTAAACTTGTCAAGGTTCGATGAAACGCACCTCACGGCCCAGAGTTCACTTGGGAGCGTGAAGACCGCATGAAAGCTAAATACCCTCATTTATTCCCTAACACCCCTGCTGCTAGTAGTAAAGCTTAAAATTTCGGGACGAAATTTTCTTAACAGGGGGAGAATGTGACAACTGTCAAAATTTCAGGTATCCGTACAACTATTAAACGATGATTAGTGCTTAACGACTTCGCTGAATTGCAATTAACTGCTTACTGATTATTGCCATATACATACATGTGCATCATATATTGCATAATGTCATACCATTATTGCATGAAAGCTTATTTGACTCAAATGATGCACGAAACACAGTTAGCACAGTTATCAGATAAATCAGGAATATACTGACGGAGTTCAGTACATAGACAGACAGTGTGTTGAGACACAGAATGAGCCAGAACCAAGTATTACACTAGTATAGTGTGTAGGAAAGTAAGGATCACAAAACTGCCTATTTATAGATAGTTTAAGTGCCGGAAAGTGCCTAAAACTCACATAAAGTGCTGAATTCAGCAAAATTCAGCATTTAAAAAATCTAATATCATGCAGAAATGTGGTTAAATGGTCTTGAATGCTTTGCTAAGTGTAGGGAATCCAAAGTGTCACAAAAGGGTACATAAAGCACACTAAACTGCATATTTTAGCACCTTAACGAACCGGTAACCAACCGAACAACCGGACACTACCCGAAACACCAAATTTTCACTAGAAGCATTGTTTTAACATTACCAAGCTAGTTATGGTCCCCGAACATCATAATACCCCATATAAATATCAACTAACTAGAAACCTAGCTACATACTTACAATTTTACCATAATCTAACTTATGATTAGAACCTAGTCTACTCCCCCCCCCCCCACCTAGTGGACGGCCCCAACAAGGGCCCCACTCTTGATTTTCTTTCAATTTTAAATTAGATCATGTTGTGCTTTACAAAACATATGAACCATGAGTTAAAATGATGAAATGGGTTATAAGTAAACTTGAAGGATCATAGTCTCATTTCTACACACATCAAAACACACACAAACTTCTCCTTCTTCCCCTTGTGCTCTCGGCCGAGAATCAACACACACACACCCACCGTTTTTTATCAAGACTCATACAATCCAAGTATATGCAAAGGTGTTAGAGGTTACACAAAGGAGCTAGGAACTTTCGGAAGTTCAAAGACCTTGTTCATTTACTATTATCCACTTGTTTTCTTCACTTGATCATCCCTAGCCTTGTGCTAGTGGTAAGAACCTTGATCTTGCTATTCTACATCTTATATTAGTGGTTAAAAGATGTTACATAATGTTGATCATGAAAGAACACTAAGAATCACAAGAAGTAAACTTCAACATAAGCTTAAAATATGAAGAAATCTTAATGAATATGAGTTGTTATGCTTGATGATTGTTATTTAAACATGTATTTGATGTTGATCATCATATGATCTTGCTAGATCATGATTAAAAACATAATCTAGCAAGATGAGCGGATGAACGTGATAGAAGTTAATGGATCATCCTCATGAGAAGCATGAACTTGAAAGAATATGTGGTTTTCTTGTAAAGTAATGACCAAAGTGAGTTGTTAATCATGTAGATCTAAAATTTCATGGATGATTTCTTAAGAAACCAAGCTAAAAATATAAGATTTACTTCATCTTGATTCTTACATAAACAAACCTTGTTTTTGGTGGTTAATAATGTGTAGAAGTATATGTGTAACAAGAAAAATCCATGAAGAAACATTTTTAGAAAAAAAATGATCATAAGTTGTAAAGATCTATCTTCTTCAAAAATGATGTTTTTAAAGAATCAACCACATTTCAAAGGGTAACAAGACTCGCTAAATACCCTAGTTAGTTCCTACAAATTTTTACAAATATTCAAGTTCATGAAGTAGTAGATTATGTTGATTTTTACAAAAGAAAATGATATGCTTGAAAGCATGGAAACCTCCATTTTTAGGGGAAACTATGGCAAAATTATTTCAAACCATAAATCTTTACATAAACTTTGCCATAATTTTTGGTACAAAAATATAAATATTGGAGGTTGGTTTTTACAAATAAAAGTGACTAAATATGTATTTAGGAAATATATATTTAGATGACACCATGTGTGTGATTATTTGTATATTTTGTGTATTAGTTATATCATTTTAGGACTTGAAATAATATAACACATCAAAATACCAAAAATTACCATCCAAAATATTACCAAAATTCCCAAAAATATAAACATATACATTTTACACAAGTATTGGTGAAACCGAATCAAGTAATATAACTTATAAAATATTCCGGAAATTATATTCACAAGTATATTTTGGCAATAATATTTTGGACACCAAAAAGCAAAAATATGATTTTTACAATTATTACAAACTTATATCATATTTTTGAAAAGAAGAAAATATATTATTTTTGGGTGAATAAAAAATATGTATTTTCTTGGAAATATTAGAAGATATATATATATATATATATTTGGGAAAGAAATATATATATTCCTCAAACAAACTTGAAATATATTAATTTTTGGAAGAAAAATGGATTTATATATATATATTCTAAGTTAAACTTGAAAATATATTATTTTTGGAATGTATATGAAAATACAAATATTTTTGCCAAGGGAAGATTTAAATAATATTTCTTAAAATATATATTTTGGAAATATATTTTAAAGTATTTCTACTAGAAATATTATTCCTGAAAAGTTGATATGACATTAAGTATAAGGATACTTAATAATTACGAGAAATACGTATTGTCATACGTATAAATACACACCGGAATACGACCCCAATACATGGCAAAAATATACTAATACAAGAATCCGAGTACACCCATCCTTGGGAAGGATATACGAGTATAAATACTTGAAAAGTATTAAGTTAAAATATATTATTAACAATTATTCCAGAATTTAATAAATATAATTTAAGTTAAAATATTTATTATTTTAACAAATAATTATAACTTGGAATAATAATGAAGACACTTTGAAACGTAACTCAAAGACACTAATTAATACTAAGTCAAGGCACGACCCGCTCGTCTAATAGATCATAGTAGGGGGGGGGGGGGGGGTTATTGCACGGACCTCCCGGCCGCTGGAGTGATCCCACTCCACAAGCTAGCATTGTAGGTAGTCGTGTTTATCCGAAGAAGCTTGAGTTACGGTGGTTGAAGACGCAAGATTGTGATTTCATGGCCCCCTTTTCTTTTAACTGTTTTTGGTTTTATAACTTCGGGGGTGAAGTACATGTTACAAACTGTTTACAAACGTTATTATTTGGTATGGTTAGCTAAGGAAGGGTACTGCTAGATCATGTGAGTGGTGGGTATAACGCTTAAGACCATTAATCCTCGTTGTAGGACCGAGGGACATGAGTGATAGATCTATTTGGGTGTAGCGAGCCTCACCGATGTTGGACCAGGGTTTGGCCCATGGGTTGACTATGTCTTACAGCAGGAAGCCCGGTGCAAAGTCTGCTAGATTTGAGCCTTCCTGCATCACGTCACACATATTAATGGCCTTGCAAACCATTAATGATATGTTTTCCTTTTTGCTTTCATACCAGGGTTTTCAAACATACATACATACTTTCAGTAATTACAAAGGTTTATTCATACACACAAACAAACACATGAACTCGCTCAACTTTTGTTGAGGTTTTTAAAACTACACGTATTTCAGGGAATTAGATGTGGATCTGGCGGGCGTTCGAAAGTTCCAAGTGTGGTTTGAGAATAAAAGATGTCATCCATGGTCTTAGGGTTTGGTCAGTGTGTCTTATCCTGGACGAGACACGTCTTCCCAAAACCTGGTTTTTATTTAATGCCTTTTGTTGAGTCCTTGTGAACTCTAACAACAAGTTGCATGGTTTGTACTCGAATTTGAATTCTATGTTTCAAGACAATGTTGTTATGTTTTTAAACTTATTTAATGGATGAACATCTTCGGTTTTATCATATAGTTGTTGTTATGATTGAATGCAATGATATTAAGCAAGTCACACATAATCACGCTTCCGCAAAAATCAGGGTGTGACACCACATTTGTATTTTATCTCTCCTACATACACGAGTACACATATAACATATATATAACATAGGCTTTAAACTGGTATTTTACTGATTACCGGGTATTTTAACTAGCGTTTTAATCCCGTTTTAAGGCGTTTTAAATTATTTTTATCACTCTATAAAAATAAACTTATCAAATTATTACTGAAATAAATATCAGTTGCCTTGACTGGCTGCGTTCTCCGTGTTTCGTAGTATACGCACTGTGTTGCTCAATACGCGCTTAAACTCGAAAAATAATGTTTTTAAGCATTTTAATTTATTTTTCATTCCGAAAACATGATTAAAAGTAGAATTTTAATCAATACAAAATATTTTTTTTAGGATTTTAATATTATCCGGGCGGTCACCGACGTTCGTTTCGCAGTTTGTCACAAATAGTTCTTAAGTTCGAATAAACATGTTTTTGCCACACCGAACCCTTCAAAACTTATTTCTAAGTTATGTAAAGGGTATTTAGGGTATGCTTAGCTTATGTCATTGTTCCAGAGTGTACGTTGCGTTAAACTGATTACGTTTGCGTAACAGTTTACGTATAACTTCCAGGAAAGCTTTGAGGGGTTCAAGATTGAACAAGGATTGAAAACGTACAAATGTCATAAATAATTAAACAAATCTTGGAATACACCATATTTCATTAAATACAAAATTGTTCGGAAATGTATAATGATTGAAATACACAAATGTCACAGTCTCACCTACTTTAGGAAAATTCGTCCCGAAATTTAATTAGAGGAAACTTGTGAGAAAAGATGTGGATATTTCACCTTCATTTGATCCTCTTGTTCCCAAGTAAATTATGGGCCACGTTTGGATTCCCAGCAAACTTTGACTATGACTATCGGTATGTGCTTGCGCTTGAGTTTCTTAACTTCACGGTCCAATATTTCCACAGGTTTCTCAACGAAGTGCATCGGGTTGTCGACACGAATTTCATAAAGGGAAATGTGGAGGTTTTCATCAGCCAAACACTTTTTAAGATTGGATATGTGGAAAGTTGGATGAACATTTCCAAGTTCAGGAGGCAGCTCAAGTCTGTAAGCTACTTTTCTGATTCTTTCAACGATCTTGAATGGTCCAACATATTGTGGTGCAAGTTTTCCTCTCTTTCCATATCTAACCACACATTTCCAAAGGGATACCTTGAGAAGGACGTGATCACTGACTTGGAATTCCAAGGGCTTGTGTCGTCTATCCGCATAACTCTTTTGACGGCTTCTAGCTGTTAAGGGGTTATCGCGAATTTTCTTGACTTTGTCTGTAGTCTACAGAATGAGTTCAGGTCAGGTGAGCTGAGCTTCACCAATCTCATTCCAGCAGACTGGTGAACAGTATTTTCGACCGTATAAAGCTTCGAAAGGAGCCATGTTGATGCTGGAGTGATAACTATTGTCGTAGGAGAATTCGATCAATGGTAAATGCGAACCCAGTTACATTTTAATCATAAAAGACTCGTATTAGAGTGGTTTAAGTGTTTTTAAGCTTGATCGATCATTCCTTGCACTTTTGATTGCCTTATGTTATTCCTGAAACGAAAGCGTTTCCCTAACCGGGAAGCTGCTCCGTTTTGCGTGCCCGATCTCTGATTGGTTTCAAACCTGATGTCACAGTCTAAGGCATAAAACTAAGTTGTTCCTGGAACTAGAAATCTTAAATGATGCTACCGATAACCTAATAATCAATGTCAAAGGTTTAAAGCGTTGTTAAACGGAAAGCTTCGGTTTAACACGAGTTTAAAGTCTAAGGATACCAATTTCACATCATGGGTCCTTATTAGTGTCATGTCATTCATAACGTGTTCTCGGATTCCCCCGAGACATAACAGATAGCAGTTAATCAAGCATATAAGTCACACATGTTTTTAGGGTTTTCGCGAAATTAAAGTGTTAAGTGTGCTTTATAGTTTTGGACCGTTTAGGGTGTACCTGGTTTCGTCGTGGGTGTCACAGTCTCCCCTGGTTTAGAAATTTCATCCCCGAAATTCAATTCATTTAGTTAGAGAAGAGATGTGGGTATTTTCTACAGAACTTATCCTTCCGTTCCCAGGTATACTCAGGTCCTTGCTTCGAGTTCCACCGGACTTCTAGTAGCGAGATTTTGTTATAACGTAGTTGTTTGGTCTTCCCGTCTACTATTTCTACCGGTCCCTCCACAAAGTAGAGTTTGTCATCAATGTGCACATCTTCTAATGGTATAATAGCTGCTTCATCCGTGAGACACTTCTTTAAGTTGGATACGTGGAAGACATCGTGAATTGTGCTCAGTTCATCTGGTAATTTCAGTCGGTACGCTACAGATCCAACCTTAGCAATAATTTCATATGGCCCAATGTATCTCGGAGCCAACTTTCCTGTCTTGCCAAACCTGATCACTCCTTTCCACGGTGACACTTTTAACAGTACTTTGTCACCTACTTCAAACGACAACGGTTTCCTGCGAACATCGGCGTAACTTTTCTGCCGATCTCGGGCCGCTTTCAGTCTACTTTGGATCTTATGCACCTTGTCTGTCGTTTCTTGAATTAGTTCAGACCCCGTGAGTTGAGTATCGCCCACTTCAGCCCAACAAAGTGGCGATTTGCACTACCGGCCATATAGTGCTTCGTACGGTGCAGCTTGAATGCTACTATGATAGCTGTTATTGTAAGAGAATTCAATGAGGGGAAGGTGCTTATCCCAACTTCCTCCAAAGTCTAGGGTGCAAGCACGAAGCAGATCCTCTAAGTTCTGGATAGTTCGTTCTGATTGGCCGTCGGTTTGGGGATAGTAAGCCGTACTCAGGTCTATTCTAGACCCCAAAGCTTCTTGTAACTGTTGCCAATAGTGTGAAGTGAAATGACTATCACGGTCTGAAATGATTGCAACCGGTACCCCGTGTCTAGCCATAATTTCATTCGTGTAGATCTCGGCCAATTTCACGGTGTTGTAGGTAGTACGAATCGGAATAAAGTGCACTGATTTGGTTAGTCTATCTACTACTACCCAAATCGCATCATGACCTCGGGGTGATTTTGGAAGGTGGGTCACGAAATCTATCGTGATTTACTCCCATTTCCATTAAGGTATTTCGGGTTGCTGTAACATTCCCGAGGGTTTCTGGTATTCTGCCATTACCCGGGCACAAGTGTAGGATCAAATCGAGCCAAAAATCTGATTTTGAATAATAAATCAAGATGAACACACTCAAAATCAAGCTTTAAAACCCACTAGATTAATTTGCAAATGATAAATACAATTAGCCCCAAATTCTCTAGAAAGTGTGTCCCCAAAACCCTAATTGTCACACCCCGACCACGTAGAACATACAAAACGTGGCGGAAACGTCGGGGAGTGTTGTAACAGAATTAATGTTTCACAACAATGGAAATTAAAGTTTCGTTTTATTAAATAAAAGTGTTACAATGTCTAAACAAACAAAGAAGTACAACATAATTAACTAGTCTTGCATCTTTTATTGTCACTAAAGCCCAAGTCTGTCTATGTGTATCTTGATCATCTTATGCAACAGTTCCTGAAAAACACATGTGAAAATATGGTACGTCAGCATAAAAATGCCGGTGAGATACATAGGTTTTGTGAAAATAGGATCCATGACTTATGTTTGAGAAAATGTTTAGTCATGAACCGTGTTATTTGCTTTGTTTTGTAAATCATTTGAAAAAAACAATAAGTTCAGATGATACGTATAAATAAGAGAATAATGCATGGTTAAATGAATAACCAAGTAAAATGAGTTTGTAAAAGATAAGTTGTTTTGTAAAACAATGTCTTGTGAAAAATAGGTTATTTGTATAAAATGTTCTATGTCTCAAACTGAAATGATTCAAATAACGCTACGACATGTAATACCATACAAACACTTATATATAGGAAGTACCAGCGGCGTATCCACCATGCTTGTATCATATTACACACGCATCGTTACTTAATCACTTAATCAAACCAAACCAAACAATGTAAAATGTTCATGTCAAGATGTAAATCATGTCAAAATGTCTATGTCAAATATCCATGTCAAATGTCTATGTCAAATATCCATGTCAAATGTCTATGTCAAATATCCATGTCAAATGTCTATGTCAAAATGTCATGTATGGCAAGTGAAATGTCTCAACTAAACCATATGCACAAAAACAAAGTATTGAAGTAAAACTTGGTTTAAATCAAAGTTATGTTTTGTGGGAAATGCATGATCAAATGTCAATCATGTTAAAATGTCTATGCCGAAATGTCTATGCCAAATGTCTATGTCAAATGTCTATGTAGAAGTGTCAAAAATCATGTACTATAATGTACTAACGAACATAGCAGGTATATGATGTGAAAACAGTAAAGCATGAAAGTAACAAGTAGGCACATGTGTTCCACCCCAAAACAGTTTGGAAAACAGTAAAAGAGGGGTCTATGTACTCACTTGAGATTGCTCAGTAGTCCTTGAGTAACAACCAAACAATGCTAGAGATCGTGGATATCAAACGGCACCTAATATAGGTAACTATGTTAATAAACCGGACCTAAATCGGAAGATAGGGTAGAATGCGGGTTCGTAAACCAAACGAGTGTAGAGACTCGTGTCATTTGGTTTAACAAAGCCTACATACTAAATGAAACCTAACATAACTGCCTACGACCCATTACGACCCGTTTAGGAAGCTTATGCTACTTTAACGCGTCGTGCGCGTGAAACGCGTTCGGACCGTCTAACTAGTCCTATGACAAGTGTTATATGCCTAAACATGTTACATAATCAGTTATGTGACAAAAGTTTAGGTTACATATGCTTAATTACCAATTATACATGAAAAGGGTATTCTGGTAATTTACCTAAGGCATATAAACTACCTATCATACAACTACTTAAACGATGTGACCATAGGGTATAACCTCGGAAGGTTATCCCCTACACTAAGGTCACCTAATGTGTTTGGTCGGATCCTAATGATCGACCAAATGGGTCGGGTTCGAAGGTATAGGCGATTTATCAGATCGCCTACCCTACGACCCTAGACAACGTGGTAATCAGTGGGCATAGTCCCAAGGGACTATAACCAACGTGATTACACTCACGTTGCGAAGTTCAAACGAACTTCGCATTGACCATTACTGGTCAACGCTGAAATTCAAACAAAGTTTGACTTTCTGACTCGAAAAGCAGTAAAATAAGGAAAAGAACGAAAGAATACTTACGAAGGGTCCCCGAATGCTAATCCCGATCCAAGAACTCAGGTATGAAACAATGGTTTCAACTTAGAGCTCTCAAATCAGAATTCTTGTGCAAAATGAGGTTGTGTGGGTTGGGTATTTATAGGAATACCCGAACCGTTAGGATCGTTCCATGGAAAACGTGCCATGAATCCAACCCGTACACTTGTCGGAACCTTATGGTAACTAAAATTCCATCCTTATCACATGACTAGACAATTGGGATTGTGTGGTTGAGGTTAAATCTGCTGAAAACAGGCTGTTTAAACATTGCACCTGGTCTGGAGACCCCTTGCGCATCGTAGCAAGATATGGCTACGCATCGTAGCCATACAAGTTTGGCAGAATTACCATTTTAGTCCCTGTTATGCAATAAGGTCATTTTCGACACGTTTAAGGCCCGTTAACCCCATTTCAAAGCTCTAAAATGAAGTTAAAGTATAGGGAACTTAAAATGTGTTCAAAAATATGTCGGATGCCGGTTCGTTTGGCCGTACGAACGCGATGTTCGCTTAATTACGACGGAATGCGCATAAGCGCGAAAAACGAACCAAATGACGCGACGAATGGATTTTTCTTAAGGAGAACACTAAAATATAATATAGTAATGCTCACATAAATTTTTGGATGTCCGGATGTATTCAGAACGTAAGTTATGCGCGAAAATGCAAACTTGTGCACTTTTTGACACTTTTAGTCCCTGAATGACACAAAAGTTTATTTTAGCATACCGAACACCTCAAAGCCTATTTCTAAGCTATGTGAAGGATATTTATGGTATGTTTAACTTATGGTCATGTTCCGGAAAGTCTGTTACAGTTCAAATTGGCATACTTTCGCAGTTTGTCAACTTTAGTCCCTGTAGACGAATAACTTTGATTTCACCACACCAAACCTTCCAAAACTTATATCTAAGTTAAGTAAAGGTTATTTAAGGTATGTTAAGCCTATTTCACTATTCCGGAGTGTTCGTTGGATTAAACTGGTTATATTTACGCATCAGTGCGCGTATAACCTTCCAGAAAGCGATTTAGAGTTTGAAATCGAACAAGAGTTGATATGTGCAAAAGATACACATATTTATACAAGTCCAAAGTATGAAATACAATATTTCATTGGTTTGGCATTTGTTTGATGGTTGAAATGACACAGGTGTTACAGTCTCCCCTACTTTAGGAAATTTCGTCCCGAAATTTAATTTTAGGAGAAACTTGTGGAGACGACGGTGATGTTTTCGCTTTGAATGAACCCCTTGAACCCTAAGTAGAACTCTGGGCTATGTTAGGATTCTTAGCGAAAATGTCAACCATCAAAGTGAAGTCATTGTGGTAACAAAACATGGAGTTTTGAACTACGGACAGAAGAACGTTTCTTATGAAAACTTATCAAAGGAAACTGTGTGTGTGATTGAGATCAGAATTGGGGAGTGTGAGAATAAATGACATTGGTCGAAGTCCAAGACTTCTCCCGTATCATTACTCTTGCCACTGTTGGTCTTAACACATGACAAAACTTCCTGTGGTTTCTATGCACTGAATTCCATAATTATGTAGGCCTCCATAATTACGTAGTTCCTTGCACAGTCCGCACAGTTCGTTTCATAACATCTCTTGATTTAGACCACCCGAGGGCCTATTTAACTACACCGACGTAGGATGTATTTAACTCTAGATCGACGGAGGATCTATTTAACTTTAGATCAACGTAGGATCTATTTAACTCAGCTACCTAAGAGAAAAATTTAACTACACCGACGTAGGATGTATTTAACTTTAGATCGACGTAGGATCTCTTTAACTCAATAGATCGACGTAGGATCTCTTTAACTCAACTATCTAAGAGAAACATTTAACTACACCGACGCAGGATGTATTTAACTTTAGATCGACGTAGGATCTCTTTAACTCAATAGATCGACGTAGGATCTCTTTAACTCAATAGATCGACGTAGGATCTCTTTAACTCAATAGATCGACGTAGGATCTCTTTAACTCAATAGATCGACGTAGGATCTCTTTAACTAGATTGTCGAACCAATCTCTTCAACAAAACTACCCATGAGGAATATTTAACTACACCGACGTAGGATGTATTTAACTAGATTGTCGAACCAATCTATTTAACTTAGATCGACGTAGGATCTCTTTAACTAGATTGTCGAACCAATCTCTTCAACGAAACTACCCAAGAGGAATATTTAACTTTTTGAATAGTACTTTATAATCCAAGGGACTTAACTACAACGTAGAAGTCCATTAAGGATTTTATGTAGTACCTTTGGGTATCCTACTATGAATCCCTTATACGAAGATATGGAAGATTCTACGAGGATTTGGATGACAAAACTTGGATCACACAAAAACATAAAAGGAAACACATAAGCACATAATCACATAGTTGTTTAACTTGGTTATTGATTTGTTATCTTTGGACGCGGATACTTAAAGTACACCAGGAATCCAATTCGTGGATTTCATTTGGCACTTTAATCATATCAAGAATCTATCTATGAAGATAGGATAATCTTAAAAGGAATTCGGCTTTATCCTTATTGAATTGTGATGTACGTATTGAATCATACAAAGAATTCAATTAAGGACTCCGATGAATGATACCCATCCACAAGGATCTAATTATGAGGATAGAAAGATCCTACATGGATTTTTGGAGTTTGTGTAACGAGAGTGTTCCGACACCTTGCACTAGGCGTGCTTACGTCGATACACAAGGTAGAAAGTTCATGAGGTTGAGGCGCCAGATATGCCAAGCGACATATGAAGCAGAGTTTGAAGGTTGAGCAGCAGCAGGATTTTTAACAGCTTTGCTTTGGATTGCAAAGCGGCATATGTTAACCAAATGTCTCCATCGTCCACCGTGGGTACATTTGAAACAAGGTATTTGATTTGAATAATGACGATGGCATTGATTGCACCAAGGAGCAGTTCCCTTATACAGCTTCGTCCCTGAGGCGAGTCATGGTGATAGCTAAGTCAACGGTCCTCCGGAGTACGACGCCTATTCGCTGGGTAATTGCAGCACCTGGTTCGGACATTGTTGTTGCGATGAAGAAGCATCTTGAAGATAACGAAAGGCATAGGAGGAAACAAGCGAAAGATAGTCAAAAGAAAATGTCAAGGCATGTAGATTGTGACCATTTGTTTGTTACCAAAGGCAAACAAATGAGACAATGACTAATCAAAGTAAGCAGGTCAAAAATAATGTATCGCGAAGACATGCTCGCCTATAAATGAACACTCATCCCAAGAATTCCCAGGTAAGCACAACTGGTCTCCCGTCTGATGAGATGTATACGAAGTGCTTGCCTAGACAGAAAACCCAGAATACAGGCATTCACCCTTCCAGTTTGCACGTGTTCACATTATTAAAAACCCAAAACCTTGACGAGAATTTGAAAACTCAAAGGGTTCAAAACCTTATAATAGAGAGTTCAAAACCTTGTAATAAGTCATCCTAGAACAGATGATTAGTTTTCAAAGCGGTTTTGAAATTTATGTTCTTGTTGTGGTCGTCGCCTAAGGATAGGTGACGGTATTGTTTTATGACTAAACGCAAGTAAACTCGCGTTAGGGTCCTAGAAAGGTTATAGACTAGGTCAAAGTATTACTAATAACCTAATTCCCTATAACCATTGGCTCTGATACCATCTTTTCTGTCACACCCCGACCACGTAGAACATACAAAACGTGGCGGAAACGTCGGGGAGTGTTGTAACAGAATTAATGTTTCACAACAATGGAAATTAAAGTTTCGTTTTATTAAATAAAAGTGTTACAATGTCTAAACAAACAAAGAAGTACAACATAATTAACTAGTCTTGCATCTTTTATTGTCACTAAAGCCCAAGTCTGTCTATGTGTATCTTGATCATCTTATGCAACAGTTCCTGAAAAACACATGTGAAAATATGGTACGTCAGCATAAAAATGCCGGTGAGATACATAGGTTTTGTGAAAATAGGATCCATGACTTATGTTTGAGAAAATGTTTAGTCATGAACCGTGTTATTTGCTTTGTTTTGTAAATCATTTGAAAAAAACAATAAGTTCAGATGATACGTATAAATAAGAGAATAATGCATGGTTAAATGAATAACCAAGTAAAATGAGTTTGTAAAAGATAAGTTGTTTTGTAAAACAATGTCTTGTGAAAAATAGGTTATTTGTATAAAATGTTCTATGTCTCAAACTGAAATGATTCAAATAACGCTACGACATGTAATACCATACAAACACTTATATATAGGAAGTACCAGCGGCGTATCCACCATGCTTGTATCATATTACACACGCATCGTTACTTAATCACTTAATCAAACCAAACCAAACAATGTAAAATGTTCATGTCAAGATGTAAATCATGTCAAAATGTCTATGTCAAATATCCATGTCAAATGTCTATGTCAAATATCCATGTCAAATGTCTATGTCAAATATCCATGTCAAATGTCTATGTCAAAATGTCATGTATGGCAAGTGAAATGTCTCAACTAAACCATATGCACAAAAACAAAGTATTGAAGTAAAACTTGGTTTAAATCAAAGTTATGTTTTGTGGGAAATGCATGATCAAATGTCAATCATGTTAAAATGTCTATGCCGAAATGTCTATGCCAAATGTCTATGTCAAATGTCTATGTAGAAGTGTCAAAAATCATGTACTATAATGTACTAACGAACATAGCAGGTATATGATGTGAAAACAGTAAAGCATGAAAGTAACAAGTAGGCACATGTGTTCCACCCCAAAACAGTTTGGAAAACAGTAAAAGAGGGGTCTATGTACTCACTTGAGATTGCTCAGTAGTCCTTGAGTAACAACCAAACAATGCTAGAGATCGTGGATATCAAACGGCACCTAATATAGGTAACTATGTTAATAAACCGGACCTAAATCGGAAGATAGGGTAGAATGCGGGTTCGTAAACCAAACGAGTGTAGAGACTCGTGTCATTTGGTTTAACAAAGCCTACATACTAAATGAAACCTAACATAACTGCCTACGACCCATTACGACCCGTTTAGGAAGCTTATGCTACTTTAACGCGTCGTGCGCGTGAAACGCGTTCGGACCGTCTAACTAGTCCTATGACAAGTGTTATATGCCTAAACATGTTACATAATCAGTTATGTGACAAAAGTTTAGGTTACATATGCTTAATTACCAATTATACATGAAAAGGGTATTCTGGTAATTTACCTAAGGCATATAAACTACCTATCATACAACTACTTAAACGATGTGACCATAGGGTATAACCTCGGAAGGTTATCCCCTACACTAAGGTCACCTAATGTGTTTGGTCGGATCCTAATGATCGACCAAATGGGTCGGGTTCGAAGGTATAGGCGATTTATCAGATCGCCTACCCTACGACCCTAGACAACGTGGTAATCAGTGGGCATAGTCCCAAGGGACTATAACCAACGTGATTACACTCACGTTGCGAAGTTCAAACGAACTTCGCATTGACCATTACTGGTCAACGCTGAAATTCAAACAAAGTTTGACTTTCTGACTCGAAAAGCAGTAAAATAAGGAAAAGAACGAAAGAATACTTACGAAGGGTCCCCGAATGCTAATCCCGATCCAAGAACTCAGGTATGAAACAATGGTTTCAACTTAGAGCTCTCAAATCAGAATTCTTGTGCAAAATGAGGTTGTGTGGGTTGGGTATTTATAGGAATACCCGAACCGTTAGGATCGTTCCATGGAAAACGTGCCATGAATCCAACCCGTACACTTGTCGGAACCTTATGGTAACTAAAATTCCATCCTTATCACATGACTAGACAATTGGGATTGTGTGGTTGAGGTTAAATCTGCTGAAAACAGGCTGTTTAAACATTGCACCTGGTCTGGAGACCCCTTGCGCATCGTAGCAAGATATGGCTACGCATCGTAGCCATACAAGTTTGGCAGAATTACCATTTTAGTCCCTGTTATGCAATAAGGTCATTTTCGACACGTTTAAGGCCCGTTAACCCCATTTCAAAGCTCTAAAATGAAGTTAAAGTATAGGGAACTTAAAATGTGTTCAAAAATATGTCGGATGCCGGTTCGTTTGGCCGTACGAACGCGATGTTCGCTTAATTACGACGGAATGCGCATAAGCGCGAAAAACGAACCAAATGACGCGACGAATGGATTTTTCTTAAGGAGAACACTAAAATATAATATAGTAATGCTCACATAAATTTTTGGATGTCCGGATGTATTCAGAACGTAAGTTATGCGCGAAAATGCAAACTTGTGCACTTTTTGACACTTTTAGTCCCTGAATGACACAAAAGTTTATTTTAGCATACCGAACACCTCAAAGCCTATTTCTAAGCTATGTGAAGGATATTTATGGTATGTTTAACTTATGGTCATGTTCCGGAAAGTCTGTTACAGTTCAAATTGGCATACTTTCGCAGTTTGTCAACTTTAGTCCCTGTAGACGAATAACTTTGATTTCACCACACCAAACCTTCCAAAACTTATATCTAAGTTAAGTAAAGGTTATTTAAGGTATGTTAAGCCTATTTCACTATTCCGGAGTGTTCGTTGGATTAAACTGGTTATATTTACGCATCAGTGCGCGTATAACCTTCCAGAAAGCGATTTAGAGTTTGAAATCGAACAAGAGTTGATATGTGCAAAAGATACACATATTTATACAAGTCCAAAGTATGAAATACAATATTTCATTGGTTTGGCATTTGTTTGATGGTTGAAATGACACAGGTGTTACACTAATCATCTCATTCTATTTATAGCCTTTACCATTTTAGGCTAATTACAATTAAGTCCCTAGAGATAATTACTTACTAAAAATAGCACTAAACATGAAAACTCATTAAACAAGATAATAAATATATTTTGACTACTCAAAATATATTTAATTATCCAAAGCATTATAACTATCGAATCTCGAACTTCCACACGCCATATCTTTCTTTGATCTTCCCGTGTCGACTTGCACGTTGACTTTGACTTGATGGCGTTGACTTTGTTGACTTGATTCGTTGATAACATTAGACTACACGTTTTAGACCCAACAATCTCCCCCTTAGGCTAATGTTATCAAACTCTTGCGTCATCTTTAGAACCGTCAACTTCATGCGTGTTGTAATCTTCAATTTGGCAAGCTTCAGTCTCAATTTTAGACCCAACAACAAGTCAAGCATTTGCTCACGTACTCTGCTACGTTCTTTTTCATACATGGCCACCAATAAAATTATTTAAGGTCGTGATACGTTTTATCTGTACCCGGGTGAATTGAATACTTTGATTTGTGGGCCTCATCCATGATTAATTGTCTCAGCTCCGGATCCGCAGGGATCCACACTCGATCTTTAAAGTACCACACTTCATCTGTTTTCTTCACAAAATTGATCTCATTTCCGTACAAGCCTTCACCTGGTAACCAGCTTTCTTCCAAGGCATGCTTCTGTGCATTCCGAATTCATTCGGTAAGGCTTGTTTGTACAATCATTCCCAATGCTCGTACGTGGAGAGGTTCAATTCGATCCTTTCTACTAAGAGCGTCTGCTACTACGTTCGCTTTTCCCGGGTGGTACTTGATCTCACAGTCATAATCATTCAATAATTCCACCCATCTGCGCTGTCTTATATTCAGTTCCTTTTGGTCGAAGATATGTTAGAGGCTCTTGTGATATGTATAAATTGTACATTTGGTAACGTACAAGTAATGCCTCCAGATCTTAAGTGCAAAAATCACTGCACCCAGCTCTAAATCATGCGTTGTATGGTTCTTTTCATGCACTTTCAATTGTCTGGAAGCATATGCAATAACCTTGTTTCTCTGCATCAATACGCATCCTAGACCATGTCAAGATGCGTCGCAATACACTACAAAGTCATCATTACCCTCTTCCAAAGTCAAAATTGGCGCCTCCCATAACTTTTGTTTTAACAGCTGAAAAGCTGTTTCTTGTTCTTCGCCCCATTCTTACTTTGGATCTTTCTGTGTCAAGGCAGTTAAGGATCGAGCAATGCAGGAGAAGTTTTCAATAAAGCAACGGTAATATCCAGCCAATCCCAAGAATTGGCGTATCTCTTTTGGAGACTTAGGCGCTTGCCAATTCTTAATAGCTTTGATCTTACTAGGGTCAACATGAATCCCTTGTTGATCTACCACATGTCCTAAAAATTGCACCGCTTGTAACTAGAAGTCACACTTTGAAAGCTTGGCGTACAACTTCTCTTTCCTCAATATCTCTAGTATGGCTCGTAGATGGTGCTTGTGTTCCTTTTTACTCTTGGAATAGATGAAAATATCGTCAATAAAGACTATGACGAATTTATCTAGATATGGTTCACAAACTCGGTTCATGAGGTCCATAAATATCGCGGGTGCGTTGGTTAACCCGAAGGGCATAACCAGGAACTCATAGTGACCCTACCGAGTTCGAAAGGTTGTTTTAGGGATATCTTCCTCTTGAACTTTCACTTGATGATAACCGGATCTAAGATCGATTTTGGAAAAGTAACAGGCTCCTTGCAACTGATCAAATAAATCATCGATTCGCGGAAGAGGATATTGATTCTTTATGGTAACCTTGTTCAGCTCCTGGTAGTCAATACACATCCGAAAGCTTCCATCCTTTTTCTTCACAAATAACACTGGTGCTCCCCAAAGTGAATAACTGGGACGGATAAAACGTCGGTCTAGCAGTTCTTGTAACTGAGATGATAGTTCTTGCATCTCCGAAGGTGCTAAACGGTAAGGTGCTTTTGCAATTGCAGCTGCTCCCGGTATTAAGTCGATACGGAACTCGACTTGCCGATTGGGTGGCAATCCGGGCAATTCATTGGGAAACACGTCTGGGTAATCACACACTATTGGAATATCCTTAATACGTTGTTCTTCTGGTTCGATCGTCATTACACTTGCTAAGAACACATCACATCCTTGACGTATACATTTCAACACTTTAAGGTGGGATATAAGGTTTAATATGGTACCAGACTTCTCTCCCTGTACCATAATAACTTCATCATTTAGGAAAAGGGATCCTAACAGTCTTTTGCTCACATATAATCTCTGCATTGTACTTGGACAACCAGTCCATTCCCACTACTATATCGAAACTTCTGAGCTCTACCGGTAGTAGGTCAATAAGGAATTGGTGGTCGTTAAGAATTAAAGGACAATCACGAATGATTTGGTGACTAGTTATAGGTTTACCGTTAGTAAGTTCTATGGAATAGGGACTTGTTAATTCAATAGGCGGCATATTTAATAGGGGTAAGAAATTAATGGAAACGTAGCTCCTATCTGCGCCCGTATCAAACAATACTGAAGCATACTGATCGGAAATGAGAAAGGTACTTGTCACCACATTTGGATCCTGCCGTGTGTCACCAGACCCAAGTATAATGGCACGACCTCGAGCTGCATTTGAGGTAGAAGCTTGGCCCTGCGTATCCCTTCTTGCTGGCTGTTGAGCAAACTTTGGGCCGCTTCTTCGGAAGTGCTCCGTACAGCCACATCCGTAGCAAGTACGGGGGTAGGTAATCTGTTGCGTTGGTGGTTGGGGTCGTTGCTGAAGAGGCTGAGGCATTGGGGTTTGGAAACGGTTGGGTTCCAATGTTGTCTTACATTTTCGGGTATAATGTCCACTTTTATGGCACCTCGAGCAGATCCCTGCTCGACATGCACCATAGTGGTGCAAAGTGCACTTGTTGCATTTTGGGGCTATTCCTTTATAGCCACCAGAGTTTCCCGTTGGTGTAGTCATGGCGTAGCTTTGACTAGTGGCTCTCCTCTTCTTCGGTATGGCTGCCCCCGCTCGACTACTTTCCGGGGCCTCTCGCTTATTTCCTGCCGGCTCTCCCGGCATTGTCAAAATCTTGTGTCTAACCATGTCGTACGTAACCATGCCTGACCTAGCTACCACTCCGTGGATGGTCAGGTGCTCCACAGAATTAATGATACTCCTTACTTCCGGGGCCAGTCCCGAGATATACCTCTCGATCCTCTTGGACTCCGGTCGAACCATATCTAGCAAGATGCGTGCTAGTTCATTGAAGCGATTTGTGTAACCTGCATGATCCGCACCTTGCATCTGCAGGTTCCAAAACTCATGCTCGAGTTTCTGAATTTCGTGGAATGGGCAGAACCTTTCTCTCATTAGTATCTTAAGATCATCCCAAGTCATAGCATTAATCGCATCCTGCCCGCGAGATTGCACAATAGCATTCCACCAGTTCAAAGCGTGGTCGGTAAAAGTGCAAGCTGTATACTTTACCGCACAGCTACCCGGACAATTACTTATGTTAAGGACCGATTCCGACTTCTCGATCCATTTCAAAAACCCATTCGGTCCTTCAGTTCCATTAAACTCTATTGGTTTGCACTCCATAAAGTGTTTAAACGTGCAACCTGGCCTAACATTGTTTTGATTATTGTTAGGATCTCCCGGCCCTGGTCGCGGGTTCGGTTGCGGGTTCGCATTGATGCCGGCGTTAACCTGCGCCACGATAGTGGGGATAACAGCTTGAAGTTGTTGTGCTATCAGTTGGGCAATTTTTGCCTCTGTCATTTGAGGTACACGTTTCGGGGCCATTCTATTATAAACAATAGATATGTATGTATCAATGTCACATAGTTACTCATCACTTATCACATTTTCAGTTATCACATACCACACACTTCCATCACACCTCACATAATTTCATCGCACACATAAGTTCTCAACACGTATATCCAAAATCATCATCACATATATAATAACATCTATCAAATTTTGCACACAGACTTAACCCATAAGGGCTAGTGCCTAAATGCGTTATCAAAACTGGTCACCAAAGTGACGTACGTGCATCGTACCGCAAACGTGTATAGATATCGTGGTTACAACAACTGTGGCCTCATCTTTCGCATCAACCAGGGTCTAAGTCTCAACACTGCATTGCCCAAAACATAACCGAACGGATCGCAACATGAATCCCGTCTGCCCTGAGTAACGGTACCTTGATAATGTAGCCGGCTGTTTTTATATAGGAAGTACCGCAGCATATCCACCACACCCATATACATGATCAATGTTCCGTTCACCAAAATATTCAGGCCTAATGTTACTTTCCGTGAATAACCAACTAAAATCCGAAACACTCATTAATCGGAAAAAAACACAATGTAACCGACGGTCATACGAAACGAGATTTCACAACGCAAAGCGTTCCAAGAAATCTATATCATCACAAAATTTATACCCAATGGAACCGAATGACAACCGGAAGAGTAACTTATTCATGCACTCCATGCCATCTCCATAACCCGGAGATCGTCATATTCAGATATAACATATATCGAAACATGTGCTAAGGAATACCACGAAGCATTCTAGTATCACACGACGTGAAGGCTAAAGCCAATATTGTAAACATAAGAGGAATCCAGCGGACAATCAAATGGATCATGGATTCACGGACGAAAAAGTTTCGTAAGATGTTTAAACTCTACGACTGTATAACAATCGAATGTGAAGCAATGAGAAGTGGAGTAAGGATCCGTACACGTCCTCCCAATCTATCAGAACGACCTGAGCGTTCTTTGGGTATCTATGTTCTTTTTGAAGTATCACTCTCGTATATAACCATCGTTATAGTAGCTATAAGAGTAGAGTTGGTGAGATCGTATCATAATAAAGTCTTGAGTTCTCACATCATAAAGTATAAGTAACAACTGTGTGAGTGATAGGAATCAAACCCTAGTGTATAATAAATATGTGATCAGTAGGAATGTGGAATGGATTGTAATACCATTTTTCTGCCTATCACTAAGGCACATGCAGTAACGTATAATCCACCAATCCCAATTCATGTATCAATCCACACACAAACATCCACACACTATCACCTTGGTACACGCATGTATCACTCCACATATTTAAGCGTGTTTATTACCATGACTTTCCCAACACCGCCTCGTATGCGCAAGTCTGTTATTACGTTCCGGACCATAATAACCCACTTGCCCCACAAGGCCATCCTGGTACTCGCCAATAGGATACTTTACAGTGTTCATTAACTACTTTTAGTAGTGGTTAATTTTCCAGTGATGTCCACTAAGGTCCGAGCCTGGAGTTATAGTCTAGGTTTCCTTAAAGGCACCTAATTCTCTATAACCAATGGCTCTGATACCATCTTCTGTCACACCCCGATTTGCAGCGGAAGAAAAAAAAAACGTGGGATGCAACAGACACCTCTGGTACAAGCACATTGTTTATAAAGACACTACAATTTATGAATTACAAAATGTTGATTACATACTACATGTATGTTACAACTGCGTGTTCCCATGAACCACATAAGTCTTCTAATTCGCATGCGTCTATCTCAATATTTGCCAATAAACACGTCTTGAACAACATACACGGATCACATCAGTCTCAAGTTACCTGAAATGCGTGTTAGTTTTAAAAAAGGGTCAGCTAAACGCTGCTGGTGAGTTCCACTGGTTTGGTTGTTTCGTTTCAAAATGTATCAACATGTTTAATTTCACATATTACGGTTCATAGATGGAATTACACGAGTGTCACAAGTGAAACCTAGACTGTTTTAATCGTACTGTGTCACACAGACACTTAATTGCACCACCTGCATCACGTACAGCTTAATGCCCTTGGGTAGTTATGTCTAACAATATAACCGGGTTGGACACGTGCAGTTGCCTGGCTGCCGGTCGCACCTGTCCGGCGGCAACTGGGTTTGTCAGACTAATAGTAGTATCCACTGCCCACGGCTTACGTTAATCACTTGTATCGGGGATAATATCGTGTGTTAGATAATTCACATCATACAGTTTGGGCAATTAACACAGTTCGTAACATGCAAATCACCCTAGAAAACAGTAAAACAGATTAAAAGTGGGGGAGTGAAACTCACAGTGCAAATAGTAGTCTCGGCTAAAGAGTGTTTAATCAACGAAATCAGCTTTAATAGCACACATGCAAGTAAGGACTCAAATCAGTATCTAAGTCGGTAATGGTTATAACTTGGATTTGGTCAGGAGTTTTCACCCCGGATTGAGTCTATAGGACACGGGTATGGTGATGGAGGTCAGGGTAGTATTAGTTTTCAGTTTGGCTTCCGGGCACCGGTTCGCGTGCCAGCCAATGTCAGTAGTTTAACGTGTTCGGATAATAGTACGGAAAAACCAATAGTGCCAACACGTTGTTATTGAATAATTATTAACTTCTCATTAAGGGAGTTTAGGAGTCTGGGGAGTCAAGGTTGCCCAATTTTGAGTTTCCGTTTCCACCGGCGGGGATTTCCCGAAATGGTATTGGACACACCCCGAGTGTCCAATCCGCCCTGGAATCTCCCAGAATATTCCCCGTGTTCCAATTATAGTATTTTTCGGGTTGGGTCAGTTCCCAGTTCCGGCAGGTTCGTTACACGGTAAACTGCCGAAATTGATTTAAAATAACCCATTTTTAATCCCAAAAATTCCCATTTTATCCATAATTTAAATAAAATTCTGAGAATTTTTATATAACTCAGTAAAAATATGTAGAATATGGGAAAAAATTCTGGAATTTTATTTTGGCATTTTACTTGTCTAAATAAATTATATATAAAACCATATTTAACCACATAATTAACATTAATTACCATAAATGATCAAAAAATTCCCAAAAACTTCCTCGACATCCCTTATGTTTCCAGAAACATCTCCCAAAATTTTATGATTTTTCCGATTTCGTTTCCATGCGTTTCCGGCTACCGAAAATTCGCAAAAACGCGGATTTTAAACCCAAATCAAAACTCAACCAATGGACTCAGAATTTTCCCAGAACATTTCTGATATGTTCCTTAGTGTCTATGTAAAATTTGGTGATTTATTGAATCAGGTTGGTATTTTTTCCAGAATTCTTTTGGTAAAAGAGTCAAAATTTCACCAAAACTCGTATAAAATTCCAAAACTTCTAAAATTTTACTTGGACCTTCCTGACACTACCCTTCATCACCACACCAAATTTTAGCTCAATCCAAGTGTCACGGACCAAGTTATAGTCTAAACAATATTCTGCCTAGTCTAGATTCAAGTGTCGGGTCATATACCTAGCGATTCCTTCAATTCCGAGCGTTCCTTGTGAGTCCAGAAGTATGTGTGGGCTATATTTAGTACCTACACATCATGTACAATCCAAATATGCTAGAACTTAGATCAATCAAGCTTTATTTCATTGTTTTTCGGTTAATCGACTAGTTAAGCGATTTCTGTCGAATAAGTGTTGCTTAGGGTATCAAAACTCAAATATTTATAACCATGGCTGCCATATAACACCAGGGTATTCATATGGTGTTCATATTCAGCCCATAAACATGTTTAAACTTCCAAAAATCATGGATTAAAAAGGGTTTTCATGGCCTAAACCATGTTTAATCAAGAAACCAAGCTTAAAACCATAAAAATTAAGGTTGATATCTTTAATTTGAGGCTTGTTCTTGTTAGATCAGCTGGAATTTATGAGAAAGAAGCAGAATTTTGGGAGGATTTATGTGTGAAATTTAAAAGAAAAATGAAAGAAAAAAATATATATATAGGGGGGTGGTGGCGGTTTGGGTGGGCCCCCTAGGGCCACCTCGTGCTTCGTTTTAAGCACCTAAAGATGATTTTTATCTTCCGTTGAGTGTTTAGGTTCGTTTACGGGTCCCGGACGCATTCTCGATTTGCGTGACGGACTCCGTTTCACGCGTAATTAGTGCCAAAAGACTCGGTTTTAAAAATCATGCATAACCGTCTTGAAATCCGAACCCAGTTACGTTTTAATCATAAAAGACTCGTATTAGAGTGGTTTAAGTGTTTTTAAGCTTGATCGATCGTCCCTTGCACTTTTGATTGCCTTATTTTATTCCTGAAACGAAAGCGTTTCCCTAATCGGGAAGCTGCTCCGTTTTGCATGCCCGATCTCTGATTGGTTTCAAACCTGATGTCACAGTCTAAGGCACAAAACTAAGTTGTTCCTGGAACTCGAAATCTTAAATGATGCTACCGATAACCTAATAATCAATGTCAAAGGTTTAAAAGCGCTGTTAAACAGAAAGCTCCGGTTTAACACGTGTTTAAAGTCTAAGGATACCAATTTCACATCATGGGTCCTTATTAATGTCATGTCATTCATAACGTGTTCTCGGATTCCCCCGAGACATAACAGATAGCAGTTAATCAAGCATAGAAGTCACACATGTTTTTAGGGTTTTCGCGAAATTAAAGTGTTAAGTGTGCTTTATAGTTTTGGACCGTTTAGGGAGTACCTGGTTTCGTCGTGGGTGTCACATTTTATCATATTACACGTCGCCTCGTTACCTAGATCATTTATCAATAACCATCAAAATGTCTTGTTTAAACAAATGTCAAAATGTTTATGTATAATTAATGTCCAATTGTTAAATGTAAACCATGTCTTGTATAATCAAATGTTATGTATGGCAAGTAAAAGTAACTACTCAAACCATATATATAACGTTTATGTGTAATCAAATGAAATTTATGGTGAATAAAAGTATTACTCAACCCCATAGGTAAAATGTACAAAACAATGTATTTGAATAAATCATAGTTTAAGTCAAAAGTTATGTTTTGCAAAATCAATGTTTACTGATATAAACATTTATGCGGTATTGTTTATCGCATACATTCAAGCCTTGCGACTGAAGGACAAACCCTAAACAAGTTAAAGGTTTATCAATTATGTATATCGGATTCAGTCATCCCTTACGTCCAAACAAACCTAGGATTCCATGGACGGGAGTTGTCAATTCCTATGGTACCACTACATACTACCGAGCGGCGTGATCAATGTTAATGAATGTATTTTTGACCCATTAAACAAACCAAATGTCATACCAAATGTAAGCATGTTATGTGAAAACAATGTACTAAGTATGCTAAATGAACATACATAGCAAAAATGTAATGTAAATCAATGTGTGCATATGTTGATTAAACATATGAAACAAATGTGTTTATGAAATCAATGTGCTAGCATGCTCAATCAACATACATAGCAAAGCATAAATGAAATCATGTACTATATGCGTACTAATGAACATAGCATGTATATGTCATGAAAGCACGAAAAACACGAAAGTAACAAGTAGGCACATGTGTTTCACCCCAAAATATTTGAAAATAGTAAAAGAGGGGACTATCTACTCACTTGATATTGCTTAGTAGTCTTGAAATAACAATCAAACAATGCTAGAAGGATCACGGAATCAATCGGCACCTAAATATAAGTAACTACGTTAATAAACCGGACCTAAATCGGAAGATCAGATAGAATGAGGTTTTGTAAACCAAATGAGTATTGGAACTCATGTGATATGGTTTAACAAAGCCTACATTCTAAATCGGAACCTAACCTAAGTGCTTATGACCCGTTACGACTCGTTAAGGTAGTCTACGCTACTTTAACGCGTCGTTTGACAAAACGCGTTCGGACCGCCTAACTAGCCCTATGACAAGTATTATATGCCTTAACATGTCTAATATTAACGCCTAATCAGTTTAGATGTCTAAATTTAAGTTACATATGCTTAAAATGAAATTATGCGCAAAAAGGGCATTTTGGTCATTTTCCTAAGGCATATAAACTACCTATCATAAAACTAACTAAACGAAGTGACCATAAGGTATAACGTCGGAAGGTAATTCCCTATACAACTATGGTCACAAAATATGTTTGGTCAGATCCTAACGATCGACCAAACGGGTCGGGTTCGAAAGTCTAAGCGGTTGTCAAGACCGCTTGACTTACGACACTAAACAAGCACTAGACTAAAAGTGACGAGTTAAACATGTTAAAACATGTTTAACTAAGTTAGAAAACAAGTTTGATATCAAAACAAAGTGTTTTTATACCCAAAAATAGCTTCATTGCAAAATACGCATAAACACGTATTTTGACCGAAACTTTGACTCGTCACTTCAACTAATCAACGTGGTAATCAATAGGTATAGTCACAAGGGACTATAACCATCGTGATTACGCTCACGTTGCAAAGTTTAAATGAACTTTGTGTCGACCAATTCATGGTCAAAGCAGAAAGTCAAACACTGTTTGACTTTCATGATTGAAAAGCATAAAAAGCATGAAAGAAGCTTACAAAAGGTCCAAGAAAGGAAGATTTGATTCAAATTACTTAGGTATGAAGTATAAAACTCCAACTTAGAGCAGATTTTGAATCAAGTGTGAAGAATGAAGTGAAGAACCCACTTCTATTTATAGGAAGTTAGGATCAACAAGATCATTCCAAGTGTTTTTGCAAGAATCAAGGTTCAATCCTTGCCATACACATGTGGAACATGGTTTTATATACAATGGGAGCTCCAAAACTAGTTCATAGTATTGAGAAAGTTGCATAAAAGATCCTCAAATTCAAGCTGGTTGCTGAAAACAGGATTTATGTCAAAATGAACCCATCGCTTGCTGCCACAGCAAAGGGAGGTACCCTGTCGCGCTACGCCACCACTCCCTATGTCCAGAAAGTTTCAAAAACTGACAAAAATGGTCCCTGCAGCATGTTTATGCGATTTTCGACGCGTTTAAACCCCGTTAACCCATTTTCAAGGCTCTACAAGGATGTTAAAGGGTAGGGGACTTGAAACATGCTTGAAATCATCTCGGATGTCGGTTCGTTTGGTCGTACGGTTGCGTTATTCGGTTAATTACGATGAAACACGAACAGACGCGAAAAACGATCCAAATTACGTGAAGAATGAAATTTTAGCATTCCAAACACTAAAATAAAATATTTTAATGATTAGAAAAATTTTTGGATGTCCAGATATATTCAAAACGTAAGATATGCGCGTAAATGCAAACTTATGTACTTTTTGACGCTTTTAGTCCCTGATTGTCCAATAAGTTTATTTTAGCATACCGAACCCCTCAAAGCCTATTTCTAAGCTATGTATAGGATATTTATGGTATGTTTAGCTTATGATCAAGTTCCGGAATGTTCGTTACTATACGAATCGGCATACTTTCGCAGTTTGTCACAATTAGTCCCTGTGATTCAATAAACTTGATTTTGCCATACCAAACCCTTCAAAACTTATTTCTAAGTTATGTAAAGGTTATTTAAGGTATGTTAAGCATATGTTGATGTTCCAAAGTGTTTGTCGCGCTAAACTAATTACGTTTACGCATCAGTTTGCGCATAACTCTCCAGAAAGCGATTTAGAGTTTGAAATCGAACAAAAATCAAAACATGTAAAATGTCAAACATAAATGAAAAAACATTGGGGTCAAATCACATTGTTTTATTGGTAAATGAACTATTTAGAGTTAATACAATGATTACAAGCACAGATGTCACAGTCTCCCCTGCTTGAGGAAATTTCGTCCCGAAATTTATTTAGAGGAAACTTGTGAGAATAGATGTGGATATTTCGCCTTCATTTGATCTTCACGTTCCCAAGTAAATTCCGGTCCACGTTTAGATTCCCAGCGAACTTTGACAATAGGTATGCTCTTGCGCTTGAGCCATTTGACTTCATGTTCCATGATTTCCATAGGTTTCTCAACAAAATGCATCGTGTCATCAACATGAATTTCATCAAGCGGTATGTGGAGGTTTTCATCAGCCAAACACTTTTTAAGATTGGACACGTGGAAGGTTGGATGAACATTTCCAAGTTCATGAGGTAACTCTAATCTGTAGGCCACTTTTCGGATTATTTCGACGATCCTGAATGGTCCAACAAATCTAGGTGCAAGTTTTCCTGTCTTTCCAAATCTGATCACTACTTTCCAAGGTGAAACCTTAAGTAAGACGTGATCATCGACTTGAAATTCCAGAGGCTTGCTTCGTTTATCCACGTAACTCTTTTGACGGCTTCTAGCTGTCTGAAGGTTATCGCGAACTTTCTTAACCTTATCTGTAGTCTCTAGAATGAGCTCAGGTCATGTAAGCTGAGCTTCACCGATCTCATTCCAGTAGACTGGTGAACGACATTTTCGACCGTATAAAGCTTCGAAAGGAGCCATGTTGATGCTGAAGTGATAACTATTGTTGTAGCAGAATTCAATAAATGGAAGATACGAATCCCAGCTACCACCAAAATCGATCACACAAGCTCTAAGCATATCCTCCAATGTCTGGATTGTTCTTTCAGATTGAACATCAGATTGCGGATGATAAGCTGTGCTCAAATTAAGTTGGGTTCCCATTGCAGATTGCATGGTTCTCCAAAAGGAACATCATGACGGGATACAATCTCATCCACATAGATTTTAGCTAGCTTGTTGGCAGATAGATCCTCACGGATTGGCAAGAATTGTGCTGACTTTGTAAGACAATCAACAACTACCCAGATAACGTCATGACCTCTTTTAGTGTGTGAAAGTTTGCTAATAAGATCCATAGCAATGTTTTCCCATTTCCAAACTGGAATCTCTAGTTGCTCCAATAATCCAGAGGGATGTTGATGTTCAGCCTTAACCTTAAGACAAGTAAGGCATTTGGATACATATAAGGCAATGTCTTTCTTCATACCGGGCCACCAATACTGGGTTCGAAGATCCTTATACATTTTCTCTGCACCATGATGAATATAATAATGAGACTTATGAGCTTCATCCATTAGCAAGGTGCGAAGATTGTCTTGACTTGGGACCCACAAACGATCCATGAAATAGTACAATCCATTGCCCTTCAGTTTAAGATCAGGCTTAATGTGATATGGTAATTCCTTACCCATCAAGTCTTGTGTAACACAAGTATGTTGAGCCTGAGAAATGCGGGTTTGAATATCAGATCGAACCTGAACACAATGAAGCTTGACACGTTCTTTACGACTCAATGCATCAGCCACGAGATTCGCTTTACCAAGATGATAGCGAATTTTGCAGTCATAGTCGTTTAAAAGTTCAACCCAACATCGTTGCCTCATATTAAGTTCCTTCTGACTGAAAATATGCTGAAGACGTTTTTGGTCAGTGAAAACCACACATTTTGTACCATACAAGTAGTGTCTCTAGATTTTGAGAGCAAAAACTACTGCACCTTGCTCAAGATCATGAGTCGTGTAGTTATTCTCGTGTATCTTCAGCTGTCTCGATGCATAAGCTATGACTTTGTTTCTTTGCATAAGAACATAACCAAGACCCAAATTTGATGCATCGCATTACATGAAAAAATCATCATTGCCCTCAGGTAAAGATAGAATAGGCGCATCACAAAGTTTCTATTTCAAGGTCTGAAATGCTTCTTCCTGTTTGGATCCCCATTCAAAGGGTTTATTCTTCTGAGTTAGAGCAGTGAGAGGAACTGCAATCTTGGAGAAGTTTTCGATAAAGCGGCGGTAATAACTGTGACACTTGTACTCGATAAACACCACATGATGTAGGACACTATATTTTATTAAAGAAACAATGTGTTTTGGTCTCAAAATTAGTTTATTTGTGTTTTATAATTTCACGTTTTGATTCTAGTTCATTTTTAAGCTTTAAATCGCTTTCTTGAAAGTTATACGCGAACTGATGCGTAAACATAATCTGTTTAATGCGGCAAACACTCCGGAACAGTGACATAGGCTTAACATACCTTAAATAACTTTTATATAACTTAGAAATAGGTTTTGAAAGCTTTGGTGTGTCAAAAACAAGTTTATTCACTCTCAGGGACTATTGCGTCAAACTGCGAAAGTCTACTGATTCGTATAGTAACGAAAATTCCGGAACTTGATCATAAGCTAAACGTACCCTAAATATCCTTTACATAGCTTAGAAATAGGCTTTGAGGGGTTCGTTATGCGAAAATATGCTTACTTGATCAATAGGGACTAAAAGCGTCAAAAACTGCGTAAGTTTGCATTTACGCGCATAACTTACATTCTGGATATATCCGGACATCCAAAAATTTTTGTAACCATTAAAATATTTTATTTTAGTGTTTGGAATGTTAGAATTTCACTTGTCGCGTAATTTGGATCGATTTCGCGTCTGTTACGACTCCCGTCGTAATTAACCGAACAACGCGATCGTACGACCAAACGAACCGACATCCGAGATGTTTTTGAGCATGTTTCATGTTCCCTATGCTTTAACATCCTTGTAGAGCCTTGAAAATGGGTTAACGGGGTTTAAACGCATCAAAAATGGCTTAAAAGTGTTGCAGGGACCAAAACTGTCAATATTCGAATGTTTCTGGATCTGGGGACCTGTGGCGTCGCGCCACAACCTAATGGTTTTGTGGTGGCATGTCACACCCCAACCACGTAAAACAACAAACCGCGGCGGAAACGTCGGGGAGTCGAGCAACAGAATTATTGTTTCACAACCATGGTATTTAAACTTTTGTTTTATTTATAAACAAAGGGGTTACGTTTAACTTATGATCAAATTACGGAATGTTCATTACAGTACGAATCGGCATACTTTTGCAGTTTGTCGAAATTAGTCCCTGTAAGCGAATAAACTTGATTTTGCCATACCAAAGCCTTCAAAACTTATTTATAAGTTATGTAAAGGTTATTTAAGGTATGTTAAGCATAAATTGATGTTCCGGAGTGTTTGTCGTGTTAAACTAATTACGTTTACGTATCGGTTTGCGTATAACTCTCCAGAAAGCGATATAGAGTTTGAAATTGAACAACAATCAAAACATGAAAAATGTCAAACATAAACAAACAAAAATTGGGATCAAATAACATTGTTTTATAGATAACTGAACTGATTAAGGTTTATACAATCATTACAAGCACAGATGTCACATGGCGGCACGCCACCCCCTCATCTGGGCAGAAAACTCATTTTCAGCAATGGGGTTGAACTTGGGGGTCTTTTGTGTAACTTTCTCAATGCCGTTTGATGGTTTTGGGGCACCCATAGTATTCTAAATCAGTGGGCACACATGTAAGGTCTAGATTGAAGCACGATTTACGAGAAACGATCCTAACGGTTCTTGAAATCCTATAAATACCCACTTGAATTTCCTTTATTCCTCACATTTGAATCTCAATCTCCTTCTCTAAGTTAAAGCTCTGCTTGTGAAGCTTCATACCTAAGAAAGTTTGAGTTCAAATATTCCTTGCTTGGACCTTTTGTAAGTTTCTTTCATGCTTGTTATCGTTTTTCAAGCGTGAAAGTCAAACAATGTTTGACTTTTTGCTTTGACCACTCTTTGGTCAACACAAAGTTCGTTTGAACTTTGCAACGTGAGCGTAATCACGATGGTTATAGTCCCTTGTGACTATACCTACTGATTACCACGTTAATTAGGCGTAGTGACGAGTCGTAGTTTCGGTCAAAATACGTGCTTATGCGTATTTTGCAACCAAACTATTCTTGGGTATCAAAACCGTTTGTTTTGATATCAAACCTATTTTCTAACTTAGTTAAACATGTTTTAACATGTTTAACTCGTCACATTTAGGATAGTGCTTATATAGGGTCGTAAGATACGCAGTCTAAACAACCGCTTAGACTTCCGAACCCGACCCGTTTGGTCGATCATTAGGATCCGACCAAACATGTATTGTGACCATAGTTGTATAGGGAATAACCTTCCGAGGTTATACCTTATGGTCACTTCGTTTAGTTAGTTGTATGATAGGTAGTTTATATGCCTTAGGAAAATGACCAAAATACCCTTTTCGCGCATAATTTCATTTTAAGCATATGTAACACATGTTTTGACATCTAAACTGATTATATAACATAATTAGATATGTTAAGGCATATAATATACTTGTCATAGGACTAGTTAGGCGTCTCGAACGCGCTTTTACGTGAACGACGCGTTAAAGTAGCATAAGCTACCTTAATGGGTCGTAATGGGTCGTAAGCACTTAGGATAGGTTTCGATTTAGAATGTAGGCTTTGTTAAACCATATCACATGAGTTTCAATACTCGTTTGGTTTACAAGACCTCATTGTAGGATCGAGTTGTGACCCAAACGAGTCGTTCAGAAGGGTTCTTGTCTGTTTCAGGGGCGGAAACTAAGAAACAGACTTCGAAAACAGCTTGTTTCACTCTTAAACGTCTTGTTTATTGATAATAACAGCAATACAGATCAAACGACGCGTCGGCAGCACTTCAGTACCGGAATGAAAAGTGTTCCAAATGATTTCGCTCGGAATATATTTATAGACTCGAGATTCCACTTGAAAGTGACCAGGTGTCAGTTCAAGCGAAATCAACAAACTTGATTTCGCTTGAAAGTGTAACTTGTCATTTCAAGCGGAAACAAGTACTTCAAGCGGAATCAGCTTAAACACACCCTAAAACCTCCTATTTTCTCGTACAACGCGCCCTGATCTAACAAATCTAATACTAGACTCGATACAAGACGAAGTCGACAGACGTATGCACCAACAGACTCCCCCTCGGATGTTGACGAGTCTTAAGTGTCGAGTCTTCAACGTCTTCAGTCTTTGGGCTTCCAGAATCTTGATCTGGCTCTTGCCTTACTCCAATTTCTTCTTTCTCTAGTATTGCCCAGGAACAAACCCCGGCTCTACTCCTATCAGCTTTTCTTGATCCCTTAAGTTCATCAGCATCAGTAATCTCAAGATCAAAACCTGGCTCTTTGTCATTCAGACTCCCCCTCAACTTGTGTTGGGATCATAGTCTGGCTATTTTCAGGTTCAACCATCGCAACCAGGCTCTCCTGCAAATCCTCTACCCAAAACATAAGTTTCATAAAAGATAAGATATAACAAACTTAGAAACCCTGCTAACCACTTGAAAATACAACCTTAACACAACATTTTCAAGTATCAAATAAAAAGATTTATCATATAAGTCACTGATGAACCACTTGGATGTATATCATTTTCTTTTTTTCAAGCATCTTCAAACCAACTTTCCCAAACCTGTTCGTCATGTTCAACACTTGGAATTTTCATAATCAGCTTTTCAACATCAGTCGTCTAAATTTTTTTTTTAATTTTTAAAAAAATTATGCTAAAACACACTTAAATTTTTTTTATATAACAGAAATAAAATGCAGTAAAGAAATATTTACATACAATATTTTTATGAGTTTGTGTAAGAGGATCATATCAGTTTTTGGGACAAAACACCAACACCGTTAAGCTTTAAACATTTTAAGTTCTAAACGATTCACTTAGATTGTCAGTATACTGATCCACTTAAATTTTCACACAAAGTTCAACTGTTTCGAGATACGAGATTAGTGTTTTAAGCACTTAAACTTATTCACATGTCCCACCTCAGAATATACTCCTGTATCCAGATCCCAATATTCAGTCTTACAGGTGAGTATACCTAGATGATATCTGTAAGGGGTTAAATTGCGAAAACCGTGAGAGCTCAGGTCAGAACTTCCGTTCAGTAGAGAGATGACGGCTCGACTTTAAGTGGGTCCCCTTTAGAGGATCTTTTTTACAACAGCATTGATTAGCAATTTTATTGTCTCATCATTTAATGCTGAGGGCAGCGCTATATTTCAAGCAAGCAGTAAAGTATTCTCCGGGGACTAGGCCATTGCTTCCGCAAAATCAGAAGTCCCGGGATAATACCCCAGATATCACTAAGCATAAAGACCTAGTATCTCAGAACGAGGGGTCCTTCAAACAAGATTTCGGGGGTTACCCATATATCCGAGAAATGTTACCCACGATATAAGCAAGTTTGAAATTTAGTTTATATCTCGTCACAATCTACTAAATGTGTAAAAACCTACTGGCACATCATCAGTGAGACCGTTTATCACATTTTTCTTTCCAATTCTTTAGCATGCCGTGATCGTCCACTGATGTACTATCATTTCCTCTTTTATACAACAAAACTCATTTTTAATTTTATCATGTTTTTGGCATTTTCAAATTTTCAAAATGTTTTTAGATTTTCTGAAATTTTTACTCCCCCTAAAATGCAAACACATTTTAGGAAATTTGAAAACAAACTGTACAAGTAAAACGACAACTGATATCAAATCACTTCAAATCGCCATCCACTTGGCATAAATAATCAGAACTCCCCCTCACAACAAACTATTTTCCCATTGTGATTTCAAAACAGTTAAGTTTGTTTTAATCAAATGGTTTTTCCAGAAAATTAGTTTTGTTGATTTTCAAACCACTTGTAGGTTAGGGGATAAACTCATCATTTTGTTTTTTCAACCTCTTGAAAAAAAATATAACATTTTAAAATTCAAACATCAAACACCATCTGTAGAAAATCAAGTACAACTTAATGTCCCTGATTTACCACTTGTAAGTCGAAATATCACAGTTACCATCCTGTGAATTTCTCAAGAAATGTGCCGATTCCTGCTTCACTATTACCAGCTTGGAAGCTCCGGTAAGTCATACCTCTCAAAAACAACAATTCAAGAATAATGCCGATTCATGCTCCACGATTACCTACTTGGGAGCTCCGGCAAGTCAGGTTTTTAGTTAGGAAGTACTTTCCCCCAAGCCTGACCAGCCTTGGGAGATTCTGGAACACATCTATCCCACCAACATTTTGATTTATAAAATCTTTTGCACCCTTTACCTTCCCATCCACCATCTTCCCAAAGATGTGTTTGACTTTCCCACTGAAAGCCTTTTCAGCATCAAATTCTTTGTTACCAGCAAAGAATTGACCTGAAATCTCAGTTTTACCAACCTTCAACTTCAAATTTTCATTCGACAACTTGGGAAAATTTTCATCGTTCATCTCTGGAACGGAATTCTCATTCTTCTTCTCAACAGATGACTCCTCTGATTTTATGGAATCAGATTCATTGTCAGAACTACTTTCAGATTTTACAACCCATCTTTGTTTGTTTAAATCAACTTGTCTTTTGTAAAACCTTTTTGAAGTTTCACCAACTTCCACAGTCGATTTGTCAACCATTTTAACCTTTTTCTTTTAATTGTTCAAATTTGTCAACATATTTTCTTCTCATTTCAAAGTTAGAAGAAACTCCCTGTTTTGAATAAGTGGACTCTTGGCAGTTCCAAGCAATATGTCCAACTTTTTGGCATTTAAAACAAGTTCTTCTGTCAATTATTTGAGCAAATTTCTTCACATTCTTCTTTACTTCAGCAAGAAATTCTTGATTTGATTGTTTCCAGAATGGTTTCTTCTGCTCATCTTCAGAACTTCCACCTGAAACAAATTTTGTTTTTGGTTTATAATTTTTCTCATTTTTATAATTTTCTGAAGAATTAAAACCAAGACCTTGTTTTTTGAAATTACCGTTGTGGTTTGGTTTCTTTCGATAACCTGAACCAGAACTGTAACCCTTTTTCTTGTTCAATCTCTGTTGAACTCTTGAAGTGTATTTTTTAGGGTTTTCATCAAGATTTAAATATTTTATTTCAGAAATGTTAATTTCTGTTAGTTTGAAAACCTGTTTGATCATTTCCGTTTTGACACTTCTTATTGGAAATTCTTCATCAGAATATAATTTGTCTGAATCTTTCAAAGTATAAGCCACTTTGATTGATCCATCATTCAAATTAGATTTTGATAACAAGAATTCTTTATTGTAAACCCTTTTAACCGGTAAACTAGGACTCTTCTCTGACGAACTCGAACTTTCAGATTTAGACTCCGGTTTTGACTCTTCATCCATATCTAACACCTGATCGACAACTTTCTTTACCAACTCAGACTCATGATCAGTGTCAGACGCTGTGAATGTGACATCAATATTGTCTGGTAATTCATCAATGATTTCAGACTTTAACTTGATGTTGACTGCCTTTTTTAAACGCTCCTCGTTAGGATTCCTTGGAGAATAACTTTCATGGATCGAGGGTGGACATCTGTTATACTTGACACTTGGTTTCTTACCAGTATCAGTATCTTCAGTCTTTTTCTCCATGAATGCCTCAGGACCTACAACAGTAGGATAAACACGATCAATCAAATAATCACATGTTGTATAGCTCAACAACAATCGTTTAATCCTTTCACTCTCAATCTTCTCAAGTTCTAACTCTTGTTTCAGCTTAGCACAGTCTTCGATATACTCATTGATAACGCTCTGCTTCGTCATTAATGTTGCGCTCATTTTTGTCATTGCATTTTCAAGTTCTGAATTCGTCTTTTTTAGGCTATCAATTGTTCTATTCAGAACATCATATGACTCCTTCACATATTTCACATCAGACAGTAAATCTTCTTTAATCTTCTCCAAATCAGCAATCTTCTTATCTTTCTCCTCACAAACTTGGCAAGATTCTAAACACTTCAAACATGGTTTTTCAACTTCAACCACTTTTTCAACTATCTTTTCAACCTCGACAGTCTTTTCAACTTCAACGAATTTCTCAACTTCAACAATTTTTTCTATTTCGACAAGTTTCTCTACTTCGACTAATTTTTTGACTTCAACTATTTTTTCAACTTCAACTAATTTTTCCACCACTTTCTCCACCTCAACGATTTTCTCTACAACTTTCTCAGTTGCTGGTTCAACATTAGCTTCTCCAGCTTCTGTCTTTGGCTTTTCATCAGGGAGTATTTTTGCTGCTTCCAGCTCTCTCCTCAATCTGGCAATCTTCTTCTGATTCAGCATCTCCATCTTATCTACAAAAAAGAAATTAAAGCTGTCAGGATCTAAGCCTTTTCTAGCTTTATTAAGATGTTCTTCTTTATCATCAGTATCAATATCACTTCCAAGATCTGGAAAATCGGAATTCTTTTCTGACTAGTTTCATCTTCATCCAGAATTCTAGCAACAAGAGCTGAACCAGGTATGTATTTGTCCCAACTAAATCCCTCTGCAACTTTTTCATCATCTTGATGAATAAGTAAAGCTTTCTTCTTTCCATCTTCAATAGCACGAGCAGGTGCAGTTTGCGGTTGTTGAGCAATCTGATGGAAAATTGATTTCTGATAATAATTGTTCTTTTCTTGATTCTCGGTTGCTTCTTGGTTTTTACACTCTCGTTTAAAGTGTCCCTTTCCTTTGCAACGAAAACATGTTACTTTTGACTTGTCAAATCCTAATGGAGAATTAGCCAATCCCCGAAACTCATCTCTTCCTGTGATTTGTTGAAATTTTTCTGCACGTCTAACATCACTAGCCATACACCATTTCACATCCATCAATTCAAGTTCCTCTGCATCAATTTGTCATAATCTTCTTTTGTAAGCATTGGATTTCCAATTTTTCCAGCAATCAAACTTTCATATGATTCCAACATAGCAACGAGAGATGCCATGTGTTGCTTGGCTATTTCTGGAGACAAATCTTGACCATTTTGAATGTTCAAAGTGACATTGCATTGAAGATTTGTTGAGTTTTGTCTTTGAGAACTTGATGTTGTATGATTTGGATCAAAGCTTGAATATGAAGATGAAGATCCACCGCTCTGTATCACATTACTACCCTTAGTTCCAGATGAGCTATCAGCACTAAAACCAGTTTGGATCTTTGGGCTATGGCTAGCCTTAAACTTGTTCCCTCTGTAATACAAACTAACATCTTGTTGAGCATTTGGATTTGTCATGATTGCAGTTTTCTGAATATCCAGCTCCTGCTCTTCAATCTTTTGAATAAACTGTGCCAAATTCATACTCTCAGATTTTCTTGTGTGTTTTAAAATCATCAAATAAGTTCCCCACTTATGCTGTGGTAGTGCTTCAGCTAGTTTATCGACCCACTCATCATCCTCTTTCTCAATATTCAATCTTTTCATTTCCAATACCAGATGACAATATCTATCAATGGTTTGCTTTGTTGTTTCATGGTCGAAAGCTGAAAACATATCAAACGATTTCTTCAATAACGCCTTTTTGTTTTTGATCATATCTGCGCTTCCTTTGAATTTCTGAATCAATGCTTCCCAAATTGACTTAGCTGTATTATCATGTTGGAGCAAAACAAATATATCTTCTTTAATCGCTTGTTGAAGAATACTAATCATTATTTTCTCACTTGTAAATTTCAATTTATCACCCTCTGAATAATCAATAATAGCTTTTTCAATCCCACGTTCATTCTTTGGTTTCTCATAATCTTTCAACAATGAACACCATGCATCAAATTTGTAAGCTTGCACCCAGTTCTCGAATCGATTTTTCCATCCTTGAAAATCTTCAATGTACATGAGCTTTGGTGGTTTCTGATAAGTTCCTGTCTCATTCTCATTATACACGGTTTCAGCAGCAGTAACAGGTGCAATCGGTGTAGCAAATGCATTGTAGAAATCCTCGTCCATGTTTCGGAAAATTTTTTCACAAAAATACAAGTTTCAAACTGAATCACTCCTTTGAAGCGAAATCACACCCTTAAGCGAAATACCTTGAAGCAAAATAACACCCTGAAGCGAAAACAACAAATTTCGCTTGAATCAACTCAAGCGGAATCACACTATGAAGCGAAATAAACGGCTCAAGCGAAATCACCCCTGAATCGGAATCAGGTGTACTATTCAAGTGGAATAGCAAACTCAAGCGGAACTAGGTCAAATTTTCAAGCGGAAACACGATTTCAAGCAAAATCAACCTGCTAATCTCGCTTGAAATGCTGCTGACGTCATTTTTTGCGATCTGGATTCAAGCGGAATTAAGTATTTTTACCAGTTTTAAGCCGATTTTAATTCCAAAACTCTCAAGGATTCATTAAAATACTGTTATGTATATAATATGTGAAATTCAAAACTTTTTGACCGTGAAAACTAGTTCAATTTCAAAAAGAAGGTGTAGAAGTTAGGAAATAAGGCTGTTTTGGCAAGAACTCTTCTTCCCGAGCTCTGATACCACTTGTAGGATCGAGTTGTGACCCAAACGAGTCGTTCAAAAGGGTTCTTGTCTGTTTCAGAGGCAGAAACTAAGAAACAGACTTCGAAAACAGCTTGTTTCACTCTTAAACGTCTTGTTTATTGATAATAACAGCAATACAGATCAAACGACGCATCGGCAGCACTTCGGTACCGGAATGAAGAGTGTTCCAAATGATTTCGCTCGAAAGATATTTATAGACTCGAGATTCCGCTTGAAAGTGACCAGGTGTCAGTTCAAAACTTGATTTCGCTTGAAAGTGTAACTTGTCATTTCAAGCGGAATCAAGTACTTCAAGCGGAATCAGCTTAAACGCACCATAAAACCTCCTATTTTCTCGTACAACGCGCCCTGATCTAACAAATCTAATACTAGACTCGATACAAGACGAAGTCGACAGACGTATGCACCAACACTCATTCTACCTGATCTTCCGATTTAGGTGTCGATTCGCTAACATAGTATCCGTTACCCTAGGAACCGCTTCAACACTTGAACTCTTGGTCTTTTGAGCTTTGTTATACCCTTTGAATCGGAACTATACGCAATCCCAGGCGAGTACATAGTTCCCCTCTTTTACCATTTTCAATGTTTTGGGGTGATTCATATGTGTAATCGATTTGTTTTCAAAATGTATGGCATATATGTGTTTACTAAGTGATTTGAGGTGTCTTATTCTGATTATGCAAACACAGTGACTATCTAGAATCCTTATAGAATCTATCTATCTTCATAGATTGATTCTTATAGGATGTTTGAAGTATAGTCTTAGATCTTCCTATCTTCATAGTAAGGTTTTTAAGAAGTACTTTACGACTCGATGGTTGGTTGTGTGTAGATTGTTGGTGATTTAGATAAGGAAACTAGATAATATAATAAGCACATGGTGGATACGCCGCTGGTACTTCCTATATATAAGTGTGCTTATTGTATTACCCTTCGTGGCGTTATCCCGAATCACCATTAAGATTTAGGATGTTGTGATACAATGATTCGATGTAGCGAGAACCTGATCCCTAAAGTATCTATCTATATTCATAGCTAGACTTACTTGTAGGATGTTTAGAGTACTAATATTGAAGTCCATGTTTGGATTCATTGTGTACTTTAATGCGTGTTAGATTAGACGATGTAACCACAACCTGATCCCTGTAGTATCTATCTATCTTCATAGCTAGACATATATGGGATGTTTAGAGTACTAATATTGGAGCCCCTGTTTGGATTCATTGTGTACTTTAATGCGTGTTTACGAGATGGAACAAGTTGACGATTATGTGTTTATGTGGTTGTTGTGATTTAGATAACGAAACGGGTGTAATAAAATAAGAACATGGTGGATACGCCGCTGGTACTTCCTATATATAAGTGTTCTTTTTTATTATTCTTGTAGCGTTATCTGGATCACTTTAGGATTTTGTGTATGATTGTTTCAATGCTTGATTATAGAAATCTTCATAGAATCTCCCATATTTTTATATGTTAGATTCTTAGAAAGATATCTGAAGTATTATCATGACTCACTGATTTGATTTATATAATACTTACACAAGTTTTGATTTATTTCAAAACAGTTATTATTAATCCTTGATTGGATTTCTAATAACATATTAACGAGTTTTTACGATGGTTTTAACGAGATTACGATGTAAGGCATAAAAATGACTTAGTAATAATCATATTGCCATATATAAACCTATTTGTCACGAGTTTTCACCATTAAGATTATGTATTGCAATACTAAATTTTTGCCATTCTTTGGCTTCAAGATTTATTTTCAATTGACAGCTCTCGTAGCTGTTAAAGTATTGCAATACCAAATGTTTTGCCATTTACATGGCTAATAAAACCTATGTATTCGACGACATTTTTATGCTGACTGTTTTTCACATATGTTTCAGTTTTTCGACTATTTAAGCATGCAATGCATAGGACTGCATACAGGCCTTAGACTTCTTAAACAAAAGAACAATTACATGTATTCTTTGTTTGAAAACTATGTTAATGATATTGAAACAATTTAGTACCAGTAGTTGTGAGGAATTTGTAACGTGACTCCCCGATATTTCCGCCGTGTGTTGTTGTATTACGCGATTGGGGTGTTACAGATTGGTATCAAAACACTGGTTATAGGGAATTAGGTTATTAGCATGCCTTAAACCTAGTCTATAACCTTCTTAGGACCCAAACGTGAGTAGACTTAGGAACTCTTTCCTAAATCCTCATCCTTATTCGTGCCATAACTACTCTATGATTTACAAATCATCTAGCGCAAGATGATTTATCCTAAACCTTAGGCTTTATGCCTTGGGGTATTCCTCAAAATGTTTTTTCAAAACATTTTCATTGAAATATTTTTCAAAATGTTTTCTTAAATGTTTTTATCAAAATATTTCGCAAACGTGTTTTATCTCAAACGATTTGTATCAAAAGATTTCTTAAATGTTTTTCCTCAGACGTTTTTCATCGAAATTTTGGGTTTGAATAATGTGAACACATGCAATCTGGAAGGGTGGGTGCCTGTACCCCGAGTTTTCTGTCTAAGGCTAGAGTGTTCGTACAAATCCGCATTATCGGACCAGTCACTCTTACCTGGGAACTCTTACGGTGAGTGTCCACTTATAGGCTAAAGCATGTCTTCGTGAAGCATTATAAAAACCTATCCATCTTGACCCTACCGAATGATTTCTAAACGACCTTTGTAACGTTACTCATTCATATTACCCTCGGTAATATGTTTGCTCTTCACGATAATCGAAACAACTTTTGTCACACCCGCAAAATACCACGTGCAGAAACCCCCGCGAGGCGTGTGACATACCAGGATCCAAGCCACCAATCACATTGAACTCATTATTATAATTAAATAAAACTTTCATTTATTAGCATAAAGCGTTACAAACGTTACATATCATTCATTATATACAGCGGAAGCATAAATCATCTGTTAAGTGTTTAGTAAACCAAGAGTACATAAACCATTAAGCTTGTATTGAGATTAGATGTATCTCGACCCATGACTACTCCAGCCTCCCAGACAGCAAGTTCCAAAAATAGGTACCTAAAGGCCTGCAAGGCATGTAACAACGAGTCAACAACAAAGTTGAGCGAGTTCACAGTTGGTTGTTTAGTTTTAAAAGTTTGTTTGAAAACCGTAAGTTGTTTCGTAAACCATGAGTTAACCAGTAACTTTGTTTCCCAAACCATATCCATAATCAGTGGGGGCTTCCTCTGACCGGCACGGTGTGAGGCTTGTCAACCCTAATAGCGCTATTAACTAATGACCCGCTCGCCATTGGCTCGGCGATTAAGTCGATATAAAAATGAGGGACTTCATGATAGAGTTTTGTCTAGTAAGTTTAAGGTTGTTGTCCTACCCAAGGAGGACGAACGTATGTATTCTACCCAAGGAGAATACACTGGATTAATTTTGGCATCCTACCCATGGAGGATGGCGGTACATATCCTACCCAAGGAGGATATGTAGGTTCCGTTTTAGTTCTTTAACCCCATTCCCAACCACCGGGAATCCCATGCCTTAGAAAGTGTGTGAACTCACCTTGGTTTGCTCGGTAAGACTACGTTACGTGTTCCGAATTGATCAATTAGTTCCTATTGTGATTACAACTAATAGTTAGAACCTCATTCTATCCAATCACGTACCAAACCACACATGAAACAATTTGTATCAAGTATTACATAGTCACGTAATAAATATTCGAATCACATAGATTTCACATAATCCGTCATGTCTCACGTAACCACTTAGCAACTCAATGCCTAAACCCGAGTAACTGTGCGGTTAATTAGCTTTAGGTTTGGCCCAATAATTAACACAAAAACCCCTTGACCTGTTAACTCTAACATCCTACCCAACCCAACATATCCTGGCCCGCAACCCCTAAACAGCCCTGTTACCCCCTTGCAGCCCAATATCAAACAAGTAAGTCCAATAGATCTAGTAATACATTTAATCAATATTGGCCCAACTACATGTGCGCAATCTGTCATAGTGTTCGGCCCAACTTATTATGTGAAACCCAATGCATTTTATATTCATTACATCCAATTAAGCAGTTCCCTATATTCATACAACCATGATGCAATTTACATAACCATCATCAGTAACTCTTAATCAAACTAAACATATCATGTCCTTCTTTCTATTGTCTAAATCTGTAAGCAACATAACCTATCCTTAATCATGCATGACCATAAAGTCCAACCCACAACCGATCCCCCTTTGCACATATTATGAACATCAAAATCATCACCCAGCTATATTACAATTCACAAATCAAAATCATGATTACAATCTATTTGTGGGTGTGTAACAGAATCGTGACAACAACTTATAACACAAACCGAGATTACCAAAAACAATCAACCTATTAACATATCATACCTATACCCATGCCATCACACGACACCATTAACTATTAAATCATAGTTGCAAGCATACCAAGCCCAAACATGCCATCATGCATATACACCCAAATACACACACTGTTACTACCAATATTCATAATTCGTTTCATGTGTATAATGATCAAGATGACATCAATTCATGCTTCTAGTTCTTGATCATAATATGTTCATGACACATACTAACACATATAATATAACATATAATCATACTTCATGTCATCATCGAAAATAACCAGCAGATTAATAATAAAGATTCACTATACTAACCGAAGTTAAGAGCACAAAGATTGAAAGGCTTTGAGCAAGGAAGGGGGGTGGGGGTCGTCTTCGTCTGCCGTTTGCAAGATTGAGAAGGGGTAGGGTTTGTTTGAGTTAAGTGATAATCATTAACATGATACGTATACATAATGATCTTGGGCACGGTTAAACTATTTGGCCGAAGTGGGCTCAACTTGGGCCTGTGACAACATATCAGGCCTCATACAACTATTACGATGAACACATGGTGGTCGGCCCAATTTCCTTATCCCTATTATGATATAGTATGTGTGTGAAATCAGGTTGGGCCAACGTGTGAGTGCTAAGCGGGCTTGCGGCCCATTTATGTTTGTTTTCAAGATTAATTAAACGACACGTGAAAGTGTTTAGCGATTTCATGTAAACATACACATAAACAATCTATAGTGCACAAGATAGGTAATTTAACGCAGAACACACGCTAAGGGTTTGTGCAATTTAAGCAATACTAACCTTGGAAATACGGGTTGTCTCATCATCCCCAACTTGAAAGAAATTTTGTCTCGAAATTTAGCACGTAGCTACTGAGGAAGCTAGTTAAGTTGCATGGTTTCCTAGTTTTCCTGGGGTGTTACATCATCCCCCCGTTGGTTTGGAATTTCGTCCTGAAATTTCGTAGTAGCTTCAGCCTCAGTAGTGGTTTCATTTCTCTCGAACAATGGGGATATGTGTGTTTCATTTGGTCTTCTCGTTCCCAGGTAAACCATGGGCCACGACGGGGGTTCCAACGAACTCGAACAATAGGTATCATGATGTGTTTGAGAATCTTGACCTCCCGGTCCTAGATTTTCACAGGTTCTTCGACAAATCGCCTCTGATCGTCGATGGTGAGCTACTTGAAAGGAACTATGAGGGTTTCATCTGACAGACATTTCTTCAGATTTGATACGTGAAATACGTTGTGAACTCCACTAAGCTCTTCGGTAAGTTCAATCTGCAAGCGACCTTGCCAATTCGTTCGGTGATTTCGTGGGTTTAGCTTGCCTCGTTTACCAAACGAACCACACCCTTCCAGGGTGAGACTTTAAGTAGAACCCGGTCCCCGACCTGGAATTCTAAAGGTTTCCTACGCTTATCAGCGTAACTTTTCTGACGATCACGAGCTGCCGCCATTCGTTGTCGTATCTGAGCAATCTTTTCTGTCGTGTCTACTACAAGTTCTGGACCATTGATTTGGTTGTCCCCAACCTCTGCCCAACAGAGAGGTGATCGGAATTTACGTCCGTACAATGCCTCAAACGGGGCAATCTGGATGCTGCTGTGGTAACTGTTGTTATACGAAAACTCCACCAAAGGTAGATGCCGCTCCCAGCCGTTATCGATTACTCATACCCGAAGCATGTCTTCAAGAGTTTGGATGGCGCGTTCAGTCTGCCCATCAGTCTGTGGATGATATGTTGTGCTCATGTCTAGACGTGAGCCAAAGGATTTGTGCATCGCTTGCCACAAATCAAGTGCTAATCGTGGGTCGTGATCAGAGATAATGGAGGTTGGCACCTCGTGTCTAGCAACCGCTTCTTTCAGGTAGATGACTGCAAGTGTAGAAAACTTATCCGTTTCCTTGATGGCTAGAAAGTGTGTTGGTTACGTGAGACCATCAACGATTATCCAGGTGATATTGTTTCCATTTCGAGTTGTAAGTAGACTAGCGACTAAATCCATGGCAGTCTGTTTTCGCTTTCCATATAGGTGTTTTTGGTTGCTAACATTTCACCTTGACTTTCCTACAAGTCAAACATCATTCCCATACCTGGCTAGGTGGGCCTTCATGCCCGATTACCAGTACAAGGTTTATAAATCCTAATGCCTCTCATCAAAGCCCAGACGACTAGAATATCGAGGCCGGTACTTTGCTCAACATAAATTTCCTATAGTTCCCTACAGATGCCGGTTGCTTCTCCATGCCCCGTATGGGTTCAACTTGGAAATCCTCTTCCTTCAGTTCTCCAGTTTAAACAGAGCGAGTCTGATCAGATAAGTTAGAGTTGATAGTGAGCTGCAAGGCTTGCGCATGTTCAAGTTTCATAGTTGTAATCATCCAAAAGTTCCCTCCAGCGATGCCCTTAACTGATTTAACTCTGCCAAAGCCAAGGTACAAGGGAGGCCCTTGTGATAGGTCTAAATAACGCATCTGGTACCGTCCAAGTGATGCCTCCATCTAAAATCCCAAGGCCATGGTTTTCACTGCCAGTTGTGTCGTGCAGTTCCTCTTTGTAACTCCTCCACGTAAGTCATCACTCTCTCGTGTGGCGTCGGTGTGTGACAGGGACTCTGATTTGGACCATCATGGTATACCACTAAGTCACTCGCACCCCCGGGTAAAGACGATGCTCGGTGCGTTGAAGAGTTGGAATTCGATAGCTAAAAAGACGTCCTCCTATTTCGTCTTTCACGAACACAGCACCCTGCTGTGCTAAAGAGATTTAAGCTGTGCGACCTTCGAAAATCCAGTGGGTAAGCTGCGATAGTATCTAACGAGACCAAGGAATTGCTGCATCCCCAAAGGAATATTTGGTTTCGATCAGTCTCTAACAAGATGATTCTCAGCGAGATCCACGTGTATTCCCACTCCTTTTGTGTGACAACCGTCACTTTTCCGTACATTCCGTACACTAAATAAACAGTAATCTGTGCTTTAATGACTGTGCACGATCTAGTTTACCAGAAAAATAAATTTCTAAATTCCATGCAAGTGAATTCATGCACGATTTATACTACAAGAATTACTTTATGATAGCGTTGCGTCAAAAGTATTAGTAAACTCACCGGTAAGACACATTGCGTCAACAATTCTGCAGAAAGCAGTTAGACAATAGAATTGGGGCCTAGGTGTAGGTCCAACGACAAGAACACATTAAAACCCAAGAGTACATACAAGGGTTAACATATAGACATTCCGAAAGCTAAAATACGCACTAAAAAGCACCCGAAACGCACTTTAAGTGCATAATTTTATTAAATTCAGCTATGAATCAACTTTTAACACTTAAATATTATACAGAAATCATGATTTATCATCCAGAATACTTCCCTAAGTGTCGGGGATTGAAAGGGTTACAAAAGGGTACATAAAAGACACTAAACGGTGCAATTTAGCACTTTAACGAACCGGTGTTTAACCGAACAACCGGACATTACCCGGAACATAAAGATATTGCTAGAAACATTGTTTTAATGTTTTTGAGCTAGTTAGGGTCCCCGAACACCCTAACACACTATATATTATATAACACACCAAAACCACTAACTAAACACTTAACTTCCTAACTAAATCACTAACTAAACATTTAAAACCCAACAAGACACCCCCCCCATGGGGACGGTTACATGGGTGACCCACCAATGGATTTCTTCCATTATTTTATTAGATCTTGTTGATGGATTTAGAAGCATAATAACCCATGGTTAAAAAGTTGTTGGAACTCACTTATATAAACACACTAGTCCATCACCACATTACATTCACAAACATCAAACAACACCACTCTCTCCCTCTCTTCTCTTGTTCGGTCGAAGACCACCACACCCACCATCACCACCTTCAAGTCTCTTTCATACAATCCATCTACATCCAAAGGTGCTAGAGATCATACAAGCAAGCTTGGTGTGTTCGGAAGCTCAAGGACCGCTCGCATTTTCTTTTATCCACCACTTTTATACTCTTGAACTCCCATATCCTTGTGCTAGTGGTAAGTGTCTTAGATCTTCATTCTCTTCATGTTGTTGGTGGTTAATAGTTAAAAGAATGGTGAAATCTTAAGAAACACTAAGAACATAAACAAAGTCTTGAAACATAAACTAACAAAGTGATGAAGAATGGTTAAAATGATGAAGAAATCATGATATTCTTGTGTTATGATGCTTGTTGAATGTTGTTTGCTAGTAGAAATGTTATGGTTCATCACATGGTCTTGCTAGATCATGTTTAAAAACATGAACTAGCAAGATGAGAAAGCAAGAATGTTGTGGATGATGGAATTATCCAAACATAAACTATGAACTTGAATAAATAGGTGTTTTCTTGAAAAATAAAGATCAAAGTAAGTTCTAATATTATAGATCTAAAGATCCATGAGTGGTTTTTCGAAAGAACCAAGTGAAAAGTATGAGTTTTGTTAAAACATGGATCTTACACAAACTTAACATATTTTTAGTGGATAAACAAGTGTAGAAACACTTGTGTAATAAGAAAATTTCACAAAGTAATATTTTTAGAAAATATGACTAGAAGTTGTAAATATTCAAACTCTTTAAAAATAAAGTTTTTAAAGAACCAATCACATTTTGAAAGGTAACAAGACTTACTAAGTGTGCTAGTAAGTTACTACATGTTTTCATAAATATTCAAGTTCATGGGTTTATAGTTATGCTTGTTCTTGACAAGTTGGGTAAGAAGAAGTTGCATATTGTTGATTGTTGAGGATGTTTTAAAAGAAAATAAACACATGTTTTGAAAACATGGGAAACCACCATTTTTAGGGGAAACTCTGTCAAAATTTCTATAAATTTTGACACTTAGAAAAATATAAGTTTTTGTGAAACTTATTCCCTAAAAATGTACCTAAAAATATTTACCAAGGTTTCCCAATTTTTATGAAAACTTCAAGATAAGAAACGATGATTTCTTCAAGATTAAAATTGATATTAAGTATGTATATTTTTGAGGAAAAATATATGTATTTATTGATCACTAAATTTTGTGCTAAGTGTATGTAGTATGTATTATACATGAATAGTGTATTAGGACTTGAAAATACACTAAATACTCCTAAGGAGGGAAGATACAAAAAAAATACACATACAACATACTTAGGCAAATACAAGATACTTATATTTATTTTTGAGAAAATAATATAAGGAAGACACATAGTTAAAAATATAAATTATTTTTAACACAAGAACACATATACAAAAGATAGTGACTTGTACTTGTGCGATACAAGTCTAGTGACTAACGTTAATAAAACACGTTTAGGTCACGACGCTAGATAAGCAAATCCGGTGAAGTTTACGACGCAGGAACGCAAAGTTGTGAGTTCATGCTCCCCCTTTTCTTTAACTGTTTTTGGTTTTATAACTCTCGGGGGTGAAATACATGTTACAAATAATACAATGTTTATAAATGATAAGATAACAAGAAGCACTCTTGGTGAGAACGAGTACCAAGTATGATGCGATTTGAGAATACAAAAATACAAGAAGCACTCTTGGTGAGAACGAGTACCAAGTATGTTGCGATTTGAGAATACAAAAATACAAGAAGCACTCTTGGTGAGAACGAGTACCAAGTATGATGCGTTTTAAGAGATGCCTAGGAAATACTAGATCATGTGAGCCAAACATAATACTAAAAATGCCATAAAATCTTGGTGAAAACTAGTACCAAGCCATTAAAAACATTCTAATTAGGGACGAGGGTTAGATCTAACGGGTATGGCCGAACCCCACTCAAGGTCACAACTAGTACCTAGATGTGCTTCGGAGTCCCAGTCGAGGTTAATCGATACAGTCGAGGTTAATCGACACAGTCGAGGGTAATGGACACAATCAAGGGAAATTGACACAGTCGAGGTTAATCGACACAGTCAAGGAAAATCGACAAAGGTAGGAGCCATTACGAGTGCTCCCTATGAGCCATTACGAATACTCCCTAGGAGTCATAACAAGTACTCCCATGTCCTCAAGGAGTCATAACAAGTACTCCCCATGTCCTCACATGCCTTAAAGTCTCTCAAAGATTTACAAGAATACTTTATTGGTACTAGATTTGTACCACAAGAATACTTTATTGGTACAAGATTTGTACCACAAGAATACTTTATTGGTACAAGATTTTTACCACAAGAATACGTTATTGGTACAAGATTTGTATCACAAGAATACTTTATTTTACAAGAATACGTTATTTCACAAGAATACTCTATTTATACAAGATACATACCATGTTTCATACAAGGTATGCAAAACGCATGAACTCTCTCAACTTTTTGTTGATGTTTTCCAAAATTACATGTATTTCAGGTGACAGGATGGATCTTGGGCGCGGGTATCGTAACTAGAAGTAGACTTCAAGTTTAGATGTCATCCACTTTTGTTGAATTGTAACCTAGACGAAGGTTGTGTTTTTAAAACTTAAATAACAAGTATTTGTAATACTTAAATTTTCATGAATGGATGAACATCGTTTTGATCATGTAGTTGTTTATTATGATTGAATGCAATGATAGCAAACCAGTCACACATCATACGCTTCCGCAAAAGACAGGGTGTGACAGTTTGGTATCAGAGTATCGATTGTAGTGAACTGGGATTCCTTCTCTAGTCTAGACTACAATCACTAGAGTTCTCTCACGAAAATATTTTTACAAAAAGGTTTTCATTGCATTCACGTAAGCGCCAAGATTCACGAGTTAAACACTTTTCGAAAAGAGAAAAGCAAGGATATTAGTCGGGAATACCCTCAAGATAAGGTGCCAATTAAGGCATAGTCTACACAAGTTAGACTTACCAAAGATAAAATACACTCTTGGTGACCACTAGTACCAAGTAGTGTTTCCGTCGTAAAACGACAACTAGAAAAATGACCCCCCAAAAACGAGAATTATACGTGATATAATGCATCAAATTGCTTGATTATGCTAAGTAGCATATTTGTTATTGATATACATACATACGAATAAGTGTACGGAATGATTATTGACGTGAATAAGATACCTTCGACTCCGACTCCTATTGTTGTACGTAACTCGCATGATGAAGTTGTCGACCTCGCGTTCATTGCAAAGCTCGTAGCTAGAGTGATTACCAGACAAGATTCTGAGCTTGCTTCCGTAGGAGATGGCTACTCTTCCCTCTAGATCGTGAAGGTGCCTGACTACGGTGATGATGACGAGGCAGAGGCGGCAACCTTGGACGAATTCTTAATCAACGGGACGAGATCCCTGCGACTTATGTGAAGCAAGATTGACGGCATACTTGACTAGAAAAGGAAGATGAAGTATTCATCTTGAAGGTGCCTCTCCAACTGCTAGGAATTCTCTTTATTCCTATTTCATTTAATCATCGTGCCTGTTCGCGCATAACGATAACGAGTGTTAGCGCATGGACCATCGCAAAAGTCCTTTCCATGATAGAGGTATAAGGACAGTAGTATCCCCTCCTTGATTAATCATCTGCTTGGACGAGAGAAAATTGGGGTAACTGTGCAAGACAATTTATTATTACGGGGGCCCACGTAATAACAGCTTGTAGTGCACAGAAATCCTGGTGGACTCTGCGGGTCGAGCTAATGAAAACCACACAAAATTAATCTATAGGAGATCACACCTTCATCTGGTAGAACAATACATGGATCAGTGCTTTAGCGCGTTATAAAGTAGGAAGCCTGTCTTAGCCTACTTCGTGACTGACACTTCTACCTATATATGAGACGTTTGAGAAAACGACATTTAAGCAAGTGAAGATGGGTAACATTCAAAAAGATTCAGCGACGTTACACTCTCTATCACCTATACATGAACAACCCCATCTCTGGGAAAATATACACATCAATAAAGCTAATATAGCAGGAAATAACTGAAACCTGAATGACCGAGGTGATATAACCTCGAGTTCATTTTATTACGAACAATAAGCCAAGTTGGCAAGCCTATGTGAAGGCTCAGTAATTGTTTCCTCGCTCATACATTGATTATATATACATGTGAAATGGGGTGATTACATGATGGCTTATGGTGCTAGGTACCTCATAGACAATTGGGGAATATTGTCTAACCTACTTCATACCATTTTGACAGAAGAGAATGCCGCCCAGACGTGACACAAACACCAGTACGTTGCCAAGAACAGAAGCTGAGCTTCAAGAACGAATCTCACAGGAAATTGCACGACATGAAGCCCTCCGCTCCGAACACAGCGGTGGCGCTATCAGAAATAACCCTCCAACTGGCTGCACCTATAAACAGTTCCTGGACTGCAAGCCATTAAACTTTGATGGCACAGGAGGTGCCATTGCATTTGTTCGTTGGTCAGAAAAGACTGACTCCATTCTAAGAATGAGTAACTGTTCGCCCCAACAGAGTGTTACCTATATCTCAGGGTTGTTTTTGGATGGCGCACTCTCCTGGTGGAACCTTTAGGTTCAGACCCTTGGTGCAGATGCTGCTTATGCACTGAGCTGGGACAAGCTCAAGGAAATGATGGAAAAGAAATACTGTTCTAGGGCTGAAATCCAGAAGCTCGAGGTGGAGTTCTGGAACTTGAAAATGGACGGACCGAAGATTCCTCAATACGTCCAGCGATTTCACGACTTGTCTAGGGTCGTCCCTTACTTAGTCAAGCCGGAATTCAAATGGATTGAACGATTCATTTGGGGACTTGCACCTCAAATTAGGAGCTTGGTTACTACCTCAAGGCCTTCAACCATCGCAGAGGCTATCGACTTAAGCGTTACACTTACTGAAGAAGCTCTACGTGCGGGAAAATTTTCGGAATCTGAGGATAACAAGAAAGAGACTAATGTGGAGTCATCAGGCAATAAGAAAAGGAAGTCTTCGAACCTAAAGATAAGCACCCAAGCTAGCTATGGAAGCTCTAAAGCAAACAAAAGGAAGAAAGTGAACCCGCCGCATGGCAGGAAAGCTGATGGAGCCACGGATAAGACCGGTGGTAAAGTTTACTCAGGGACTAAGCCGAGGTGCGGGGAATGCAATTTTCACCATGAAGGTCAATGTCTGAGGCCTAAGTACGGGAAGTGTGGAAAAGAAGGGCACAACAAGGATGCCTGTTGGGCGAAGGACCCAGATGGAAGATATAAGAGAATACCAGGCTGCTACAAATGTGGTGAAGCAGGGCACTTTAGGAAAGATTGCCCTAGGAAGAAACAAGCAAGGAAGGGTTTTCGCGATCGAAACTCGTGAAGCATGCCAGGATCCAGATGCGGTTAATGGTACGTTCCTTACTAACCAACCTAATGCATCTATTTTTAATTAATACTGGCATCAACTTTAACCTTGCATGCTTAGAACATAAGAAACTGCTTGGCCTAGTAAAATAGACGTCCCGTATTCTCTAGAAATGGGCATATAGAAGGCTAGTTTAAGCAGACGAAGCAATTAAGGATTGTATTTAGGGACTCAGAAGGCCAGAACCTTCTGTTACCATTGACTTGAGAAGTCATGATATGATAGTCAGCATGGATTGGATATCCAAGTAGACTGCAGAGCTTGAGAACATCCCCATGGCAGAAGAAGTTCCAGTAGCCTTTTCTGAAGATTTGCCAGGAACGCCCCTCCACAACAACAAGAGGAGTTTAGGATAAACCTCCTGCCAGGAGCAGCACCAGTGCCGAATGACACCTTACCGACTAGCTTCGTCCGCGAAGCATGAGCTTCTGGTATAACTGCAAGAGCTGCTAGACAGAAGGAAATAAGGACATGTCGTCCTTAGTTAAGGACATGAGGAGAAAGCTGATAGTTTGTTGACAGTTTCCATTTTGCATAAATTTCAGAGAATTGAGAATCAGAATCCTTTGCCAAGGACTGATAACATACAAATCGTCAGGTTATGGTTACCACCCAAAGATCGGCTTGAGGACAAGATATCCTCCACTGTGAATGCAAGAAGGGAATATCTCTAAAACGACCTTTAGGACTCGCTTCGAGTATTACGAGTTCCTTGTCGTATCATTTGGCTTAACACATGCATCGACAATATTCATGGACTTCACGAATCGAACGTGTGACAACCCTCAGCAAACCAGGTATCCGTACGAATTAATTAATATTTAATTAATACTTAATTACTGTGCTTGCTTACAGTTGTGATTAAACTGCTACTTGATTTCTGACACATACACATATACATGCATCATACCTTATTACTGTCACTCCATTATTTACACAGAACTATAGTGACAAACTTGATGCACAAAAGCACAGTAGCACAATAAACGGATAACCCAGTAAACATGCTGACATAGCCAGCATCAGACAGGCACTATCTCTGAGGCCAATATGAGCCGTGAATAGATTACTACACTAGTAGGGAGTGTAGGGAGGTGAGGATTGTAAAACTGCGTCACTAGGTGATAGTTATAGTGACCGGATGTGCCTAAAACATGCTCTAATTACAAAATCCTTCACTTTAATACAAAATTCAACATTTAAGCTAACTAGTAAAGTGCAAAAACATGGAAACATAATACTAGACACTTTCCAAAGTGTCAGGAATTCATTGTGTCACTAAAACGAATATTAACGACACTTTAAATACTTATTTAGCACTTTAAGGGATTAATATCCAACCGAACAACCGGACTTTACCCGGAACATAAAAATATTGTCAATGACATTGTTTTTCCTTTTCTGAGCCAGTTAGGGTCCCCGAACACCCTAACACCCGTTACAAAACACTACACACTAATAACTAAATTAATCACCTAACTAAACTAACTAGCTTGTAACTATACCATCAAAATCAAACCATTAACCCCCCCCCCCCCCCCATGAACCGAATCGGTCCCCATGTGGGGACACACTCTTACAAATGTTGATTATTTTATTGATGGTTGTCTAATATCTCCATAACACATTGCATGTTGGACAATAAGGATTATGGATTATAAGTAAGTATGAAGGGTAAGAGTTCATTATCACTAAACTCTTAACAAAACTCTCTCTCTTTCTCTCTTGGAGACTCTCGGTCGAACACAACCATCATCACCACCACTACCTTCAAGTCTTGATCAACCATTTCTTACATACTCAAGGGTGCAAGGTGACATACAAGCAAGCTCGGTACTTACGGAATCACAAGGACCTCTCTACATCGCTATTAACCACCTTGTTTTCGCTTTGATTCTTCCCTAGCCTTGAGCTAGTTGTAAGTGATTCTAAACACCCTCTTGATCTTGTCTAAAGTGGTTAATAGGAGGTTTAATGGTTAAAACTCAAGATCATACGAAAACAAAACTTAAAGTCTTGCTAGAAAGATGAACATGGTGGTTAAATAGTAAATACTGGTGTAAAACTTGTTAATCTTGTTTAGTAATGATTATTTTATGTTGTTTAATGCTAGTAGTGGAACGGATCGTCATCTAACCACACTAGATCATGTTCATGAAACATGAACTAGCATTATGTTAAGTAGGAAAGTTACAAGATGACGAACCCTTCCATACATAACCATGAACTTGTGTAAAAATAGTTTTTCTTGTAAAATGGAGTTCTAAACTAGTAGATCTAAAGATATACAAGTGGTATTTTCAAAGAACCAAGTGTAAGATGCAAACCATGTTTAAGAGCCGGATCTTTCATGAACTAAAAGCATTTTGTGAACAAACAAGTGTGTAAACACTTGTGTGATAAAAGGATTTAACAAAGAAATATTTTCGTAATTTTTGGACTATAAGTTGTAAAGTTACATATTCTTTAAAAATAAAGTTTTCGAGAAACTGATTTTATTTTTAAAGATGGAAAGATCTACTAAAAATGTTAGAAAGTTACTACATACTTTCACACAATTTACAAGTTCATGTGTTTGCGATTTATGTTGATTTTGACTAGTTTGACGATTAAACATTGAATGTTGATGATTGGAAAATTGTTGGTTGAATTTTTAAAAGAAAATGATACGCTAGTAAGCGTGGCCACCTCCAGTTACAGAGGAAACTCTGGTGAAATATTTCTAGAAAATAACACTTAGAATATTTTTGGTAACAAGTGCTTATAAATACATCTTTGACTTGTTTTTCCAAATAAAATTAGCCCAGATTTTTATTACAATATAACCAAGTGTTCGGAGGTGGGTTTTCATAAATAAAACTTGTTAAATATATATTGAGAATATATATTTCCTAATAAAACACTTACGTGATTTTATGATTATTTTGTGAACTATATATTATTTTTAGAGTAAAAATAATATAACTGGAATACATTGTGAAAGCACGACTCCAAAATAATAACCAACGCCTTCACAAATAAATATTTAAGTTACATCGGTATTATTACTACCACACGAACTGTAAAACGTAACTTATGTATTTTCAAAAAATACTCTTAAATGCGTATTTTGACAAAGTATTATTTTGGAATTTGTATAAAGTAAAATATAATATTTTTGGGAAAAATATGTATATTTTGGAGTTAGAATATTTTAGACAAATATATCCTATTAAGTGAGACTTAATAATATATTTTTGTAAAAATTACGAAAACGCACATGTATTAAAACCCCCACCCTTGGGAAAGAATACAATTATTAAATAATTAAGAAGTGGAAATACGAAATAGTTGCCTAACTATTTCCCAAAAACGTTAAACCTTAAGCCAAGGCACGACCGTCCGTCTAATAGAAGTTAGTACGTGTAGGTCGTCACGCAGCAGGTTATTTTGGGACGGACTATTTCGAGACGCACTTCTGTGAGTTCATGTCCCCCTTTTCTCTTAACTGTTTTCAGTTTTTATACTGCGGGGGTGAAATACATGTTACGATTATTACAAACTTTTACTTACATGGTATGGTTAGCGTAAGGAGGGTTACTACTTAGATCATGTGAGTGGGTAGGCGGGAACTGGAGGCCATTAATCCTCATTGTAGGACCGAGGGTCTTTAGCGGTAGATCTATCTGGGTGTAGCGAGCCCAGCCCCAGGCCCAACAGTACGGACCTCGGGGTGACTTGGTACCCGACGCAAAAATCTGCTAGGTTTGAGTCTTCCTACTGCACTTCACACATATCAATGGCCTTGCAAACCATTGGTGATCTCTTTATTTCCTTATTTGCTACATACCAGGGATTTTATACTTACAAAGGTTTTACATACTCACTTTCACATGAACTCGCTCAACTTTATATTGATTTTTCAACTTACATGTATTTCAGGGAATTAGGGATCTGGCGAAGTATGCTACGTTTTCACGCTGCGTAAGAGTTATGAGGTCATCCACGTTTAGGGATTGTGACTTTTACCTGGATGAGTCACAAGTCTTAAACGGTGTTTATTTTATGTTTGTGGTTATGTAGTATGAACAATGTTTTATTTTGTCGGGTTGTAACTCGTTGCATGTGTCAACTTTAAAACAATGTCGTCGTATTTTACTTTTGAAACTTGAATCAATGGATAATCATCCTGGTTTTACTTTCATATAGCTTTGTTGTGATTAAGCTATGGTATTAAGAAGTCACACCAAATAAACCCACGCTTCCGCAAAGCCAGGGTGTGACAGCTTGGTATCAGAGCTTTGATCATAGCGAACTAGGATTCCTTCTCGAGTCTAGACTATGATCACTAGGGCTCTCACGAAAACATTTTACATTGCATACACTACGTCCAGATCCAGGTCACAAAACATTTCCCCAAACAAAAGAGTGAGCACATTTTATTTGTTAGTTATAGCTCAGTCTGAGAGGCTGAGGGAGTAGTCTAGTGGGACTAGGAGGCTCAGTCTGAGAGGCTGAGGGAGTAGTCTAGTGGGAATAGGAGGCTCAGTCTGAGAGGCTGAGGGAGTAGTCTAGTGGGACTAGGAGGATCAGTCTGAGAGACTGAGAGAGTAGTCTGAGAGACTAGGAAGTTCAGTCGGGGAGACTGAGAGGATAGCCTAGGGTAGACTAAGATGATTACTTGTTTGCTTATTGGTGACTAATATGTTTATTTGATTATATGATTGATTATTTGTGCATGTGTGTGTTTGTGTTACAGACGTCATGCCTTCATCCGGTACTAGGGAGTCGGACACTACAGATCCCATGGCCATAGTATCAGACGACATAGTTTCATCGGAGCACGAGGTGTACACTTCCGATACTACCAGCACAGACGATGATGACTTCCAGCCCTTTGCGCTGCCTGACGTCGTAGCCGAGCCTGCTGATGGCCATCTCGCTGGGGATTTACCACTCGTGGTGATCCCTGCTTCTGTGCCCCTTGCCGCTTATCCCGTTGTTGATATGCCCCTCGACGTTGACTCTGACGACGATGTTGATCTATTTGAGGAGGACCCACTTGAGGGCGAGGCCCATATTGCTGCAGGTGATATCCTACTTCTTGCTAATGCTCCTGCAGAGGAGGCTCCCATCCATTCACTTGTTCCAGACTCCTTTGAGTCTGTGGCATTCGTACCTTCGCACACACAGGGAGTGCAGCACCACTCACACGACGCCGACCCGGACATGGCGTTATCCGCTGCACCTGCTCCTGCGCACAGCTTTGAGTTCGATCATGATGTTGATGATGATTCAGATCCTATTTTTCCACCTAGCTTTGATCCAGACCAGGACATTGAGTTCGTATACTTAGACCAGCACTTGGAGGATCCTGTAGCCCCTGTCGACCCTATGTTTGCTGATCCAGCTGATTTTGAGATGGAGTTTGTTGATCCGGAGTCGGTCATGGCCCCTGAGCCAGGCATTGCTCCTGACCCCGCATTGGAGCATGACCCTGTTCATGCCGATGCACCTGCTGTTGCTCCTTTGGTTGAGGATATACCTGTTGACGATCATCCTGTTGTTGTTCCACCGTTGGTGGATGATCATGTTACTAACGCTCCTGTTGATGCTCCACTTCTGTTAGAGGATCCTGTTGTCGCACCATTTCCTGACCCTATGCCGGTGATGTTCGACCGCGCACCTTTTGCGACCCACATTGATCCACGATACGCTCACACCCACAATGGGTGGATAGATGATGACGATGATTACCCACCTTTCATGATACCAGTTACACCACCTGTAGCCCCCGTTTCAGCTCCTGTTTCAGCTCCCATTGATGTCCCGCACACCACAGATACTCACCGCACAGATCTCCCGGTCACTTATCTCCAGGACATTCCTCTGCCACATCCTGGGGAGGGTTCGTCACGTCATCCATTTGGTCATACACTTTTTGTGTCAGGAGGAGGCCAGTTTGTGACTCAGGTTTCTCGTCCTTCTGTTGTTCCCACTATTGCACCATTTACTGTACCATCCTTCGCTCCATCTAATGAGCCATTCCTTTGGACCACGCCCCCCATTATGCCACCGACGGATCCATATCACCCATATCACGTGGGGTATTCCACGGAGGATGTTCTCACATCTTTCATGATATAGCAGGAGGCGCTGACCTGTCGCGTACAGGAGCTGGAGAGAGCTCAGCGACTCCCGTGCCAGTGCCAGACCCCACCTGCAGTATCACACCCTCCTCGACCACTTTCACCTGATTCTGCCGCTCGTTTTTGGACCCCCCGAGCAGCAAATAGCTTACTTACTACGAGCTTATCGTGCTATGGAGGAGGACTGGCTTCATATGTGACGTTTACTCTTTTCTCGTTTTCCCCCTCCTCCACCGCCATCAGCTTAGGCCATTTTGATTCGACGCTGGTAGACTTTTGGTGAGACGACCGCAATTGTGTAGACTATACACAGCTTTTGGAGATCACATTTTGATGATTGTGACTTTTGATGATTTGTATATTTGATGTTGTTGTCACTGACTAGATAGTTTGGACTAGGGCGATGTGGCCCTTAGTCACTGATGATGTATGATACAGTTATGAACTTGTAAACCTTACATTGTGGTCTTGATTTATGACAGCGCAATCGCAGTGTTCTCATCATATGTGATGTTTGATTGATTGTTTATGTTCTATAACATGAGATGTTATGTGGTTGATTTATTTATAACATGAGATGTTATGTGGTTGATTTATTTATAACATGAGATGTTGATATTGTTGGATACATACATACACTTTACTTACTATGACCTGACCTACGTGAAACATCTTTTAGAAGATGCCACCGAGACGTCAGACACGCATGCCTACCAACGAGGCAGAACTCCAAGGAATCATTGGTGCTGCCATAGCGCAGTATGCAGCCTCAAACGGAGGAACCAGCGGAAGCAGTTCACAGAACAACGGCAATAACAATACACCACATGGTAATGTTAAGTCATTGAGACAAACTACGATACATTTGGATATTTTTAGCACGTTCGCTGATGCCATTTGTATATTCTAACGTATGTGCAGGGTGCACTTACAAGCAGTTCCTAGACTGCAAGCCTGTGAACTTTGACGGCACCGGAGGTGCTGTTGCTTTTGTAAGATGGGCCGAAAAGACGGAGTCTGTTCTACGAATGAGCAAGTGCGCTCCAGACCAACAAGTGACTTACATTTCTGGGCTATTTTTGGACGGAGCCCTGTCCTGGTGGAACTTACAAGTGCAAACTCTTGGTGAAGCCGCTGCTTACGCGTTGAGCTGGGCTGAGTTAAAAGAATTGATGTGAATGAAGTATTGTTCTCGTGCTGAGATACAAAGGTTGGAGACTGAGTTTTGGCATTTGAGGATGGACGGTCCCAAAATCGCGGAATATGTTCAGAGATTCCACGACCTGTCTCATGTGGTACCTTATATGGTTACACCGGAATTCAAGCGAATTGAGCGCTTTATCTGGGGTTTAGCTCCACAGATCATGAGTATGGTCACTACTTCCAAGCCTGCAACAATCACAGAGGCTGTCGATCTGAGCGTGTCTCTTACTGAGGAAGCCATCCGCCTGAACAAGTTTTCGAATGTTGAGCCGAAGAAGAGAGAGACTCACGTAGAGTCGTCTGGTGAAAATAAGAGGAAATTCTCGAACTTCAAGCAGGGTACTAGCGGTGTTGGCAAGAAAGGAGAACCAAGCACACCGGTCCAAGCCGCAACCGGTGTTGGGAAGAAAGGGAAAGGATATATGGGTACTCATCCCAAGTGTAACACCTGCCAGCGTCATTATTCTGGCCGGTGTGGGCCAAAAGTATGTGAAGCTTGTGGAAAAGTTAGCCACCTGAAGGATAACTGCTGGGCTAGTGCAGGCCGGGGAAGCCAAGGAGGTTTTGGTAGTAGAAATAATAATCGTGGTGGTAATGGAAATCGTCCACAAGGGATTAATGGAGGCGATGGAAACCGTGGGAACAATGCAAATCAAGCTGGGGACGCGAATCGAAATCAAAACAACAACCAAGCGGGGAACGGAGGAGGTAATGGTCAAAGATTGGGTTGTTTTAACTGCGGTGACATTGGGCATTTTAAGAGGAACTGCCCAGGATTGAATCAAGCCCGCGGAAGAGTGTTTAACATTGAGGCGAGGGAAGCGCGCCAGGATCCCAACGTAGTCACTGGTACGTTCCCTATAAACCAACGCTTTGCATCCGTTTTGTTTGATACTGGTGCCGATTATAGCTTCGTGTCATTAGAATTTAAGAATATACTTGGGTTGACGCCTAGTAAGTTAGACGTTCCATATTCGATCGAATTGGCGAATGGGAAATTAGTTGAGACCAGTGAAGTTGTCCGAGGATGTGTGATTGAACTAGGAGGGCACGAGTTTACGCTAGACCTACTACCAGTCGAGTTGGGAAGCTTTGATGTGGTAGTGGGAATGGATTGGCTATCGAGTAACAAAGCCGAGATAGTTTGCCATGAGAAGACCATCCGCATTCCACTGACGGATGAAGAAATGATCATAGTACACGGGGAGAAGCATGATACACCACTAAGAATTATTAGCTGCCTGAAAGCTAGAAAGTGCTTGAAGAAGGGATGTGTTGCATTCTTGGCACACATCGTGGACAAGAAAGCTGCTGAGCCAAAGATTGAAGACATTCCAGTCGTCAAGGAATATCCGGAGGTCTTTCCAGAAGACTTGCCAGGATTACCGCCTCAAAGGCAAGTCGAGTTCCACATTGACTTGGTTCCAGGTGCCGCGCCTGTAGCCAAGGCACCCTATAGACTTGCGCCGTCAGAGATGCAGGAGTTGTCAACACAACTCCAGGAGCTATTGGACAAAGGATTCATCAGACCAAGCTTCTCACCTTGGGGAGCTCCAGTACTGTTCGTTAAGAAGAAGGACGGTAGTTTCCGTATGTGTATAGACTACCGAGAGCTCAATAAGTTGACAATCAAGAACAGATATCCCTTGCCGATAATCGATGATCTTTTCGACCAACTCCAAGGTTCAAGCTACTACTCGAAGATCGATTTGCGATCTGGATACCATCAACTTAGGATACAAGAGGAAAGTATTCCTAGAACCGCTTTCAGAACTCGCTATGGACACTACGAGTTTCTGGTGATGCCGTTTGGGTTGACAAACGTGCCAGCTGTTTTTATGGATTTGATGAATAGAGTTTGTAAGCCGTACTTGGACAAATTTGTGATTGTGTTCATAGACGATATCTTGATTTATTCAAAGACGAAGAATGAACACGAACAGCATCTAAGAGCTATTTTGGAGTTGCTGAAAAAGGAAAAATTGTATGCCAAATTCTCAAAGTGCGAGTTTTGGCTACGCGAAGTCCAGTTTCTTGGACACGTGGTTAATGGAAATGGAATCCATGTTGATCCCACAAAGATCAAGGCGATCAAGAATTGGGAGACCCCAAAGACGCCAACCGAGATTCGACAGTTCTTGGGTTTGACTGGTTATTATCGAAGATTCATTGAGGATTTTTCCAAAATCGCTCAACCTCTGACCACGCTCACACAGAAGGATAAGAAGTTTGATTGGGGAATCAAACAGGAAGAAGCATTCCAGTTACTGAAAGACAAGCTTTGCAATGCGCCGATCTTAGCGCTACCGGAAGGAACCGATGATTTCGTGGTATACTGTGATGCCTTGCGTCAAGGATTGGGTTGCGTGTTGATGCAACGCCAGAAGGTTATAGCTTACGCTTCACGCCAATTGAAAGTCCATGAAAAGAACTATACCACGCATGATTTGGAACTAGGCGCAGTGGTATTTGCACTGAAAATCTGGAGACATTATTTGTATGGTACAAAGTGTACAATCTTTACGGATCATAAGAGTCTGCAGCACATATTCGACCAGAAAGAGCTCAATATGAGGCAAAGACGTTGGGTCGAATTATTAAACGATTACGACTGCGAGATCAAGTATCATCCAGGGAAAGCGAATGTGGTCGCTGATGCCCTGAGTCGAAAAGAAAGGATCAAGCCCATAAGGGTTAGGGCTTTGGAGATGATCATACAGACAGACCTCTCTCTGCGCATTCGTGCCGTCCAGAGAGAAGCTTTGAAAGAAAGGAATATTGAAGAGGAATATCTCCGTGGGATGGAGAAGCAATTAGTGCCAAACGAGGAAGGAACGTTATGTTTCATGAAAAGGATTTGGGTTCCTCTGTTTGGTGGTTTAAGAAAAGTTATTTTTGATGAAGCCCACAAATCACGGTACTCTATTCATCTCGGTGCGGATAAGATGTACCAAGATCTCAAGGATTACTATTGGTGGCCAAGGATGAAAGGCGATGTTGCTGTTTATGTTAGCAAGTGTTTAACGTGCGCCAAGGTAAAAGCTAAATATCAGAAGCCTTCAGGACTTCTGCAACAACCTGAGATTCCCAAGTGGAAATGGGAACATATTTTAATGGACTTTATAACGAAACTGCCCAAGACGCCCAGAGACCATGATATGATTTGGGTGATAGTTGACCGCCTAACAAAGTCCGCACATTTCTTGCCAATCAAAGAAAAGGATAACACTAGTAAACTTGTGGAAATATACATGCGAGAGATTGTTGCACGTCATGGAGTGCCTCTCTCGATCATCTCTGATAGAGATGGACATTTCACATCAAGGATTTGGCAATCCTTCCAAGAAGCTTTTGGCTCACAATTAAATCTGAGCACTGCGTTTCATCCGCAAACTGATGGGCAAAGTGAAAGAACTATTCAGACATTGGAGGATATACTGAGAGCATGTGTAATGGATTTGGGTGGTAGCTGGGATAATCATTTACCATTGGTCGAATTTTCGTATAACAACAGCTACCACACCAGCATTGGAGCCGCGCCATTTGAAGCGCTTTATGGACGCAAATGTCGATCACCCTTATGCTGGGCTGATGCGGGTGATAGACAACTCGTTGGTCCTGAAATAGTCCAAGAGACAACGGACAAGATCGCACAAATTCAAAAGCGCATCGAGGCGGCTCGCTACAGACAGAAAGCCTATGCAGATCCAAAGAGGAAACATTTGGAATTTCAAGTTGGGGATATGGTTTTATTGAAGGTTTCACCCTGGAAGGGTGTGGCACGCTTCGGAAAGCGTGGGAAGTTGAATCCGCGTTACATTGGCCCGTTCAGAATTCTGCAAAGGATTGGGCTTGTAGCTTACAAGTTGGACCTACCTGCTGAACTCAATGGTGTTCACGATACATTTCATGTATCAAATTTAAGAAAGAGTCCAACACAAGAAACAGTGATCATTCCTGCTGACGAAGTTCATATCGACGACACGCTCCACTTTACCGAAGAACCCGTCGAGGTTACGGATTGGAAAGTTAATAAAACACGCAGGAGTAGTGTCAAGCTCGTCAAAGTTTGTTGGAATGCAAGACATGGGCCTGAATTCATGTGGGAACGTGAGGATCGTATGAAACAGAAGTACCCCCATTTGTTTCCGAAGACCCCTGCATCTAGAAGCAGAGCTAGAAAATTTCAGGACGAAATTTATTTAACAGGGGGAGAATGTGACAACCCTCACCAAACCAGGTATCCGTACGAATTAATTAATATTTAATTAATGCTTAATTATTGTGTTTGCTTAGAGTTGTGATTAAACTGCTACATGATTTCTGACACATACACATATACATGCATCATACCTTATTACTGTCACTCCATTATTTACACAGAACTATAGTGACAAACTTGATGCACAAAAGCACAGTAGCACAATGAACGGATAACCCAGTAAACATGCTGACATAGCCAGCATCAGACAGGCACTGTCTCTGAGGCCAATATGAGCCGGGAATAGATTACTACACTAGTAGGGAGTGTAGGGAGGTGAGGATTGTAAAACTGCGTCACTAGGTGATAGTTATAGTGACCGGATGTGCCTAAAACATGCTCTAATTACAAAATCCTGCACTTTAATACAAAATTCAGCATTTAAACTAACTAGTAAAGTGCAAAAACATGGAAAAATAATACTAGACACTTTCCAAAGTGTCGGGAATTCATTGTGTCACTAAAACAAATATTAACAACACTTTAAATGATTATTTAGCACTTTAATGGATTAATATCCAACCGAACAACCGGACTTTACCCGGAACATAAAAATATTGTCAATGACATTGTTTTTCCTTTTCTGAGCCAGTTAGGGTCCCCGAACACCCTAACACCCGTTACAAAACACTACACACTAATAACTAAATTAATCACCTAACTAAACTAACTAGCTTGTAACTATACCATCAAAATCAAACCATTAACCCCCCCCCCCCCCCCCCATGAACCAAATCGGTCCCCATGTGGGGACACACTCTTACAAATGTTGATTATTTTATTGATGGTTGTCTAATATCTCCATAACACATTGCATGGTGGACAATAAGGATTATGGATTATAAGTAAGTATGAAGGGTAAGAGTTTATTATCACTAAACTCTTAACAAAACTCTCTCTCTTTCTCTCTTGGAGACTCTCGGCCAAACACAACCATCATCACCACCACTACCTTCAAGTCTTGATCAACCATTTCTTACATACTCAAGGGTGCAAGGTGACATACAAGCAAGCTCGGTACTTACGGAATCACAAGGACCTCTCTACATCGCTATTAACCACCTTGTTTTCGCTTTGATTCTTCCTTAGCCTTGAGCTAGTTGTAAGTGATTCTAAACACCCTCTTGATCTTGTCTAAAGTGGTTAATAGGAGGTTTAATGGTTAAAACTCAAGATCATACGAAAACAAAAATTAAAGTCTTGCTAGAAAGATGAACATGGTGGTTAAAGAGTAAATAATGGTGTAAAACTTGTGAATCTTGTTTAGTAATGATTATTTTATGTTGTTTAATGCTAGTAGTGGAACGGATCGTCATCTAACCACACTAGATCATGTTCATGAAACATGAACTAGCATTATGTTAAGTAGGAAAGTTACAAGATGACGAACCCTTCCATACATAACCATGAACTTGTGTAAAAATAGTTTTTCTTGTAAAATGGAGTTCTAAACTAGTAGATCTAAAGATCTACAAGTGGTATTTTCAAAGAACCAAGTGTAAGATGCAAACCATGTTTAAGAGCCGGATCTTTCATGAACTAAAAGCATTTTGTAAACAAACAAGTGTGTAAACACTTGTGTGATAAAAGGATTTAACAAAGAAATATTTTCGTAATTTTTGGACTATAAGTTGTAAAGTTACTTATTCTTTAAAAATAAAGTTTTCGAGAAACTGATTTTATTTTTAAAGATGGAAAGATCTACTAAAAATGTTAGAAAGTTACTACATACTTTCACACAATTTACAAGTTCATGTGTTTGCGATTTATGTTGATTTTGACTAGTTTGACGATTGAACATTGAATGTTGATGATTGGAAAATTGTTGGTTGAATTTTTAAAAGAAAATGATACGCTAGTAAGCGTGGCCACCTCCAGTTACAGAGGAAACTCTGGTGAAATTTTTCCAGAAAATAACACTTAGAATATTTTTGGTAACAAGTGCTTATAAATACATCTTTGACTTGTTTTTCCAAATAAAAATCGCCATGATTTTTATTACAATATAACCAAGTGTTCAGAGGTGGGTTTTCATAAATAAAACTTGTTAAATATATATTGAGAATATATATTTCCCAATAAAACACTTACGTGATTTTATGATTATTTTGTGAACTATGTATTATTTTTAGAGTAAAAATAATATAACTGGAATGCATTGTGAAAGCACGACTCCAAAATAATAACCAACGCCTTCACAAATAAATATTTAAGTTACACCGGTATTATTACTACCACACGAACTGTAAAACGTAACTTATGTATTTTCAGAAAATACTCTTAAATGCGTATTTTGACAAAGTATTATTTTGGAATTTGTATAAAGTAAAATATAATATTTTTGGGAAAAATATGTATATTTTGGAGTTAGAATATTTTAGACATATATATCCTATTAAGTGAGACTTAATAATATATTTTTGTAAAAATTACGAAAACGCACATGTATTAAAACCCCCACCCTTGGGAAGGAATACAATTATTAAATAATTAAGAAGTGAAAATACGAAATAGTTGCCTAACTATTTCCCAAAAACGTTAAACCTTAAGCCAAGGCACGGCCGTCCGTCTAATAGAAGTTAGTACGTGTAGGTCGTCACGCAGCAGGTTATTTTGGGACGGACTATTTCGAGACGCACTTCTGTGAGTTCATGTCCCCCTTTTCTCTTAACTGTTTTCAGTTTTTATACTGCGGGGGTGAAATACATGTTACGATTATTACGAACTTTTACTTACATGGTATGGTTAGCGTAAGGAGGGTTACTACTTAGATCATGTGAGTGGGTAGGCGGGAACTGGAGGCCATTAATCCTCATTGTAGGACCGAGGGTCTTTAGCGGTAGATCTATCTAGGTGTAGCGAGCCCAGCCCCAGGCCCAACAGTACGGACCTCAGGGTGACTTGGTACCCGACGCAAAAATCTGCTAGGTTTGAGTCTTCCTACTGCACTTCACACATATCAATGGCCTTGCAAACCATTGGTGATCTCTTTATTTCCTTATTTGCTACATACCAGGGATTTTATACTTAGTAAGGTTTTACATACTCACTTTCACATGAACTCGCTCAACTTTATGTTGATTTTTCAACTTACATGTATTTCAGGGAATTAGAGATATGGCGAAGTATGCTACGTTTTCACGCTGCGTAAGAGTTATGAGGTCATCCACGTTTAGGGATTGTGACTTTTACCTGGACGAGTCACAAGTCTTAAACGGTGTTTATTTTATGTTTGTGGTTATGTAGTATGAACAATGTTTTATTTTGTCGGGTTGTAACTCGTTGCATGTGTCAACTTTAAAACAATGTCGTCGTATTTTACATTTGAAACTTGAATCAATGGATGATCATCATGGTTTTACTTTCATATAGCTTTATTGTGATTAAGCTATGGTATTAAGAAGTCACACCAAATAAACCCACGCTTCCGCAAAGCCAGGGTGTGATAGAACGTGTAAGCCATACCTGGATAGATCATGATTACATTTATTGACTACATTCTCATATGGCCAACGGCCAAGGAAAGTCAGCTGCAATTCACCTTGCAAATTCTTAGAGAAAAGAATAGTTATGTGCTATGATGATGAAAAGCGGATTTCGAATTCGCAAAATGAGAACTTTAAGATACATGGTGGATAAGAACGAAATTCATGCCAACCCTGCAACCAAGAGCTAAGGAGCTAGAGTTGCAATTATGTGACGCTCCTCGACAAAGTCTCGATTGTACGTCGATGCAACGAGACCACAACATTGCACACGTGGCACATTGATTTAGGAATCATAAGAAGAAATCTTGAGCTAGATACAGTAATTGCGCGCCGCAAAACTTGGCGTCACTACCTGAAAGAAAACGCTGCACGATCTTTACTAATCACAAGGGTTGCAGCACACCGATGATCGTAAGAACTTGAATATTAACATAGATGGACTAAACTACTGAACGATGCAGACTGTATGAACACGATACGTGCTTGTGTGATAAACTTTGATAAAAAGTTGGAACACTCACTTGCCTTTAGTGGAGTCTTCCTACAATGGTATTTATTACACCGCCGTTTAAACCGCTTCGAGTGAAGCTTTAGAGGAAACATAAATAAGTCGGTCCCCGCCGTATGATCAAAAACCGAGAACAAACAATCTACTGGCCCGAGTGGGTTCAGGAAAACTAGAGGCAAACCGTTTAGATATGTGAACATATCAAGGCAGCCCGCATGATACAGAAAGATTGCGCCGATGAGCGGCAGAAATCGTAAGAAATTGAGACAAGAAGTATGACTAAAATGAGAGTCTCACCTAGAGAAGGCGTAGTGTGATTTGGAAAACGAAAAGGTTGAATCCCCGGTGTAGGGATCATAAACATTGCGCACAAGATGAAACTTCCAGAAAAAGGATCAGTAGTGATCGCGACGCATTCATATATCTAGTCTTTAGAGGAGTCTGACTCAAGGAACAGTCGTTGTTCCCATAATTAAGATTCACGTCAATGACAAACGACAAGAATTACTATAAAAACATGTTAAGGTTTCGGACCGAGAGTCCACAATACTATAAAAACCTGTTAAGGTTTCGGACCAAGAGTCCACAATACTATAAAAACCTGTTAAGGTTACGGACCAAGAGTCCACAAGACACAGAAAAGACATAATTGATTTACGCGAGTACGATAGAATTCATAGCATGACCCAGAGTGCATGGGAACATAAAGACAAATCATAAATCTAAGTGACCATATTTGATTCACAACTCCCCTGCGACCGATCGCATCGCTTGAATTTCGGGACGAAATTCTTTTAACGGGGGGGGGGGGGAGACTGTGACAACCGTCACTTTTCCGTACATTCCGTACACTAAATAAACAGTAATCTGTGCTTTAATGACTGTGCACGATCTAGTTTACCAGACAAATAAATTTCTGAATTCCATGAAAGTGAATTCATGCACGATTTATACTACAAGAATTACTTTATGATAGCGTTGCGTCAAAAGTATTAGTAAACTCACCGGTAAGACACATTGTGTCAACAATTCTGCAGAAAGCAGTTAGACAATAGAATTGGGGCCTAGGTGTAGGTCCAACGACAAGAACACATTAAAACCCAAGAGTACATACAAGGGTTAACATATAGACATTCCAAAAGCTAAAATACGCACTAAAAAGCACCCGAAACGCACTTTAAGTGCAGAATTTTATTAAATTCAGCTATGAATCAGCTTTTAACACTTAAATAATATACAGAAATCATGATTTATCATCCAGAATACTTCCCTAAGTGTCGGGGATTGAAAGGGTTACAAAAGGGTACATAAAAGACACTAAACGGTGCAATTTAGCACTTTAACGAACCGGTGTTTAACCGAACAACCGGACATTACCCGGAATATAAAGATATTGCTAGAAACATTGTTTTAATGTTTTTGAGCTAGTTAGGGTCCCCGAACACCCTAACACACTATATATTATATAACACACCAAAACCACTAACTAAACACTTAACTTCCTAACTAAATCACTAACTAAACATATAAAACCCAACAAGACACCCCCCCCCATGGGGACGGTTACATGGGTGACCCACCAATGGATTTCTTCCATTATTTTATTAGATCTTGTTGATGGATTTAGAAGCATAATAACCCATGGTTAAAAAGTTGTTGGAACTCACTTATATAAACACACTAGTCCATCACCACATTACATTCAAAAACATCAAACAACAACACTCTCTCCCTCTCTTCTCTTGTTCGGCCGAAGGCCACCACACCCACCATCACCACCTTCAAGTCTCTTTCATACAATCCATCTACATCCAAAGGTGCTAGAGATCATACAAGCAAGCTTGGTGTGTTCAGAAGCTCAAGGACCGCTCGCATTTTCTTTTATCCACCACTTTTATAGTCTTGAACTCCCCTAGCCTTGTACTAGTGGTAAGTGTCTTAGATCTTCATTCTCTTCATGTTGTTGGTGGTTAATAGTTAAAAGAATGGTGAAATCTTAAGAAACACTAAGAACATAAACAAAGTCTTGAAACATAAACTAACAAAGTGATGAAGAATGGTTAAAATGATGAAGAAATCATGATATTCTTGTGTTATGATGCTTGTTGAATGTTGTTTGCTAGTAGAAATGTTATGGTTCATCACATGGTCTTGCTAGATCATGTTTAAAAACATGAACTAACAAGATGAGAAAGCAAGAATGTTGTGGATGATGGAATCATCCACACGTAAACTATGAACTTGAATAAATAGGTGTTTTCTTGAAAAATAAAGATCAAAGTAAGTTCTAATATTGTAGATCTAAAGATCCATGAGTGGTTTTTCGAAAGAACCAAGTGAAAAGTATGAGTTTTGTTAAAACATGGATCTTACACAAACTTAACATATTTTTAGTGGATAAACAAGTGTAGAAACACTTCTGTAATAAGAAAATTTCACAAAGTAATATTTTTAGAAAATATGACTAGAAGTTGTAAATATTCAAACTCTTTAAAAATAAAGTTTTTAAAGAACCAATCACATTTTGAAAGGTAACAAGACTTACTAAGTGTGCTAGTAAGTTACTACATGTTTTCATAAATATTCAAGTTCATGGGTTTATAGTTATGCTTGTTCTTGACAAGTTGGGTAAGAAGAAGTTGCATATTGTTGATTGTTGAGGATGTTTTAAAAGAAAATAAACACATGTTTTGAAAACATGGGAAACCACCATTTTTAGGGGAAACTCTGTCAAAATTTCTATAAATTTTGACCCTTAGAAAAATATAAGTTTTTGTGAAACTTATTCCCTAAAAATGTACCTAAAAATATTTACCAAGGTTTTCCAATTTTTATGAAAACTTCAAGATAAGAAACGATGATTTCTTCAAGATTAAAATTGATATTAAGTATGTATATTTTTGAGGAAAAATATATGTATTTATTGATCACTAAATTTTGTGCTAAGTGTATGTAGTATGTATTATACATGAATAGTGTATTAGGACTTGAAAATACACTAAATACTCCTAAGGAGGGAAGATAAAAAATAATACACATACAACATACTTAGGCAAATACAAGATACTTATATTTATTTTTGAGAAAATAATATAAGTAAGACACATAGTTAAAAATATAAATTATTTTTAACACAAGAACACATATACAAAAGATAGTGACTTGTACTTGTGCGATACAAGTCTAGTGACTAACGTTAATAAAACACGTTTAGGTCACGACGCTAGATAAGCAAATCCGGTGAAGTTTACGACGCAGGAACGCAAAGTTGTGAGTTCATGCTCCCCCTTTTCTTTAACTGTTTTTGGTTTTATAACTCCCGGGGGTGAAATACATGTTACAAATAATACAATGTTTATAAATGATAAGATAACAAGAAGCACTCTTGGTGAGAACGAGTACCAAGTATGATGCGATTTGAGAATACAAAAATACAAGAAGCACTCTTGGTGAGAACGAGTACCAAGTATGTTGCGATTTGAGAATACAAAATACAAGAAGCACTCTTGGTGAGAACGAGTACCAAGTATGATGCGTTTTAAGAGATTCCTAGGAAATACTAGATCATGTGAGCACAGACATAATACTAAAAATGCCATAAAATCTTGGTGAAAACTAGTACCAAGCCATTAAAAACATTCTAATTACGGACGAGGGTTAGATCTAACGGGTACGGCCGAACCCCACTCATGGTCACAACTAGTACCTAGCAGTGCTTCGGAGTCCCGGTCGAGGTTAATCGAAACAGTCGAGGTTAATCGACACAGTCGAGGGTAATTGACACAGACAAGGGAAATCGACACAGTCGAGGTTAATCGACACAGTCGAGGAAAATAGACAAAGGTAGGAGCCATTACGAGTGCTCCCTATGAGCCATTACGAATGCTCCCTAGGAGTCATAACAAGTACTCCCATGTCCTCAAGGAGTCATAACAAGTACTCCCCATGTCCTCACATGCCTTAAAGTCTCTCAAAGATTTACAAGAATACTTTATTGGTACAAGATTTGTACCACAAGAATACGTTATTGGTACAAGATTTGTATCACAAGAATACTTTATTATACAAGAATACGTTATTTCACAAGAATACTCTATTTATAGAAGATACATACCATGTTTCATACAAGGTATGCAAAACGCATGAACTCGCTCAACTTTTTGTTGATGTTTTCCAAAATTACATGTATTTCAGGTGACAGGATGGATCTTGGGCGTGGGTGTCGTAACTAGAAGTAGACTTCAAGTTTAGATGTCATCCACTTTTGTTGAATTGTAACCTAGACGAAGGTTGTGTTTTTAAAACTTAAATAACAAGTATTTGTAATACTCAAATTTTCATGAATGGATGAACATCGTTTTGATCATGTAGTTGTTTATTATGATTGAATGCAATGATAGCCAACCAGTCACACATCATACGCTTCCGCAAAAGACAGGGTGTGACAGTTGGTTACATGATCAAAATACATCTCTCGAATCTAGATGTGACATTTAACAAGACTTCACACGTAATGGCTCCTCCCACAAAAGCGCTAAAGTGGGATACATATGCCACCCATGGTGTTCCTTTCTCCTGGTCATGATTCAGGACGTCAACAACAAATACAATCGATTCATGTGATCCTTGAAGCTGCTGGTGTGTTGATCAACTCAATGATCATGGTGTACAAAGTTGTAATGGCTGCATTACGTTCGTCACGCTGTTCTTAAGAGCATTCTCCTCTTGGACTTCCATCTGATGATGTGAAGGTAAACCTGATAGTTCTTCTGGTAGCACTTAGAGAGAAATCACGAACAATTGGTGGATCCTCGATCCTCCTTTCCTTAGCCTTGACATCAGTAACGAGTGCTATCATGGCGGGGTAACCCTTCTGTAGACACTCCTGGCTTTTCTTGCTGAAATGACGCTAACCGTTGTGCCACTCTGACGCGTTAGAGCAGATAACAATTCTCCACGAAAGAGAGGGACACGAAGAATCGTCTCATCACAGTGTACATCTATCAAGAACACAGAAGAAGGGTCGATGTCGAACACTTGTCCCACAAGGTTGAGTTTGCATTCCAATGGACGTATGAGGTTTCATTTGGCTTGTCGTCAGTCGATTCCACACCAGGTTCGGTTTCAAGAAGCGTCAGGGTTAAACAAAACAGAGACGAAGTGATTAGCTACTCATACAAGCTACCATGCTGCTATTATGCCTGGCGTCACCTAAGCCAATCCTGGATACCCTCCTGTGAGCATTACTACTAGTGTTGCTGCTACTGTTGTGAGGATTCCCATTACTGTCTTGGTTCCTTGGGTTGTTGTCATCTTGACTTAACACAGTCAATCCTTGTCGTAGGCACCTTCATTTCTGTGACAACCCTCGAATTTACATGTAACTTACAGTTTATTAATAATAATAAAGTGCTTGACGACTGTGTGGAATTACTTAACTGCTTTCTGATATCTGTTTTATGCTTACACGTATTTGTTAATATACTAATAGTGTACAGATAGGTCACTAAATAGTCCGTTATATTTTCCTAAGTGTTAGAAAGTAAAAACGTTACAAAATATATAAATAGGACACTTTACGGATTAATTAAGCACTTTAACGGAACAACACCGAACCGAACAACCGGACTTTACCCGGAACCTAAAAATATTGTCTATGACATTGTTTTCTTTTTCTGAGCCAGTTACGGTCCCCGAATACCCTAACACCCGTCACAACGCATAACATACTAGTAAATGGTTAACCTCCAACTTAACTAACTAATACTTAACTATTAGTTGGAACCTAACTAGGAGACCCCCCCCCCCCCCCAACTGAGTTCGGTCACTATGTGACCACCCCATGTACTTTACTTGATTATTTAAATCAAGGTTGTCTAATATCTAGCTAGCATTAGGACCATTGGTTAAACTTGAAGGAAATTATCTATAAGTTGCAACCTTAATCCATCATATCATTCATCACAACTCAACAAACCAACTCTCTCTCCCTCTCTTTCACTCTCGGCCGAAGACACAAGCACCCCCCACCGCCACCTTTCGATCTTGATCTTGCCATTCCAAGCTTATACAAGGATTAAGGATCTCATACAAAGGAGCTCGGTGCATTCGGAACGCGAAGGACCTCGCTACATTGCTTTTATCCACTCGATTTTCGACTAGTTTCTTCCCTAGCCTCGAGCTAGTAGTAAGTGACTCTAAACATCTTCTTGATCTATTCTAAGGTGGTTAATAAGAGTTTCGTCGGTTGAAAATCACTAACATATAAGATCACCAACTAAAAGTCTACTAAAGTGATGAACAAGGTGGTTAATGGATGAATATTAGTGTAAAGCATGTAGATCTTGTGTGATTATGATTATTGGTTGATTATCTGATGTTTTACTGATTGATATTAATGTGTCATGTTGTTGTGGTCACTAAATTTGTTAACGGAATCGATCGAACACGATTTAGAAGGTTAAACACTGAAAATCAGAATCTGTCCAACTTTTACAGCCAACTTCAGTTGGCTGTAAACAGGTATTAAACTCAACGAAAAATCGATATTTTGAATCTAAAATATGTTATTATGAAATACGGTTCTAATGGCACCGGAATCGTAATTTTTGGACTTCGTTTGCTATTTTTAAAGTGTTAATTTGTAACAGCAACTTAAGCTGAATTTTGACAGCAATAAATGAGTGTCGTACTTTCAGTCATAACCTGAGTTTCGTGATGAATCGGACCATGAAATTTGTACAGTAGATAACAACCTATGTATTTGTAATTACCCCACTGGAATTTCGTAAATCGGACACTCGATGAATTTTTAATAAATTTTTCCGTGGACTGTGGTCAGAAATACATAAATCTGAGTTCAGTCCGGAATATGAATTTTTATAAAATATTGGTAATGAACCGGACCCCGATATTTTTACACAATAAAACATGGAACGTTTACGACATTCTGTAAAAATTTGGGAATTTTTAGAATAATTTAACTATTTTATTAAAATGTCCGAAAACAGCCGGTTTTGAATATAAATGCTGAAATGACATAAGTTGTGACTCGCGTGTCTAAATGTCAAGTATGCTATCTGTGAATGATCTAATATGCTATATATGTTATGTGTATTATCGTATGTTTGATTATGAGTGGGGAATGGATGGGAAACATACATGGGCATAAACAGTTAAAGTAATGCATGTTATGTGCTAGATACGTGTAGGAACTTTGTGCTCTAATTGAAAGCCACTAAATGACTAACTGATAAATCATACTAGGACGCGATTGACCGACCCTGACTGTTAGCTATATTGAGAATCTAACCGAGCAAACCGAGGTGAGTTCACACTTTCTAAGGCATGGGATTCCCGGTGGTTGGGAATGGGTTAAAGAAATTAAAACGGGATCTACATATTCTCCTTGGGTAGGATATGTACGGCCATCCTCCATAGGCAGGATGCCATTATTAATCCTACGAATTCTCCTGGTGCAGAATACGTACGTTTGTCCTCCTTGGGTAGGACAACAACCTTAAAACTAGCTAGACAAAACTCTATCATGAAGTCCCTCAAATTATATCGACTTAATCGCCGAGGCCAATGGCGAGCGGGTCATTAGTTAATAGCGCTATTAGGTTTAACAAACCTCACACAGTGCCAGTCGGACGGGCGTGTACTAATGGACTATGGCAGATTGTCAGTGATGATAGACACTGATATAGGGCACAACTTATTTGCGTAGCAGTCGATATCATACCGTCTAGTAGTTCAAACGGGGAAAACCCCCACTGATCATGGTTATGGATTGGGTAAAGAAAAAGGATATGGATAAACATACTTTCAACTACGGGGTAACCCCCACGGCAAATAAGCCAACGAAAGTCAAACCACGTTTTTCAGAAACAACTTAAAACTAAACAACCAAACGTGAACTCACTCAACTTTGTTGTTGACTAGTTGTTACATGCCTTACAGGTCGCTAAACACTTGGAGCTTGCACGAGGAAGGAGTCGTTGTGGTGTACGGACGGTTATGTCCAGTGTTTAATATTTAAAACATCATGAACTTATTAAACCTAAGTGTTGGACTTTAAACTTATGAACTGCGAACTTATGTTTTGAACTTTACGTTTATGCTTACGCTGTCTAAATTAAAACTTGGTTAACTAGCTTTGGTCACCAATCGTATTGTGGTTGGTCTTATTTACTTAATTACGATGTTCAATATGATTGGTGGCTCGATCCTGGTCACGTCACGCCTCCAAGAGGTGATACCCCGCATGGTGGATTTTGGGGGTGTGACAGATTGGTATCAGAGCCATTGGTTATAGTGAACTTGGTTTTAAAAAAAAAGGAAAGGCTTTTGATAAAACCAGACTATAACCTGTACAGTGCTCAACGATCCACAACGACGCTTCGCTCCACGTGCAAGACTCGACACCATAAGTGGTATGATTTATGTTATATTGTCGGTTAGATAGTTCTCACTGTGCATTAGATAATGTGATAATTGCTATTTGAACCTTGTGTGCTTACTCTCTAATGTCGTCCCATACACTTACACACTTTCGCGACACTTTCCTCACTTACGTTGCTTCATTATGAAGATCATGAGCGGACGCGAAGGACGTATCAACCTCACTCAAGCCCAGTTGACGGCTTTGATCAACGAACGAGTTACGGAGGCACTCGCAGCTAACCCTGCAGGAGGTATAACCTGCCATACCAACTCACCTTAGGACGTTTAGATCCTACCTTCACAAACCAACCCTCGTGCTTAACCATGCCTATTATTCTCGCACTACAGGTCAACATGCTCAACCTCCGGTGTGCACGTTCAAGACGTTCATGGACTGCCGACCTACCACTTTCAGTGGCACCGAAGGAGCAGTGGGCCTTCTTCACTGGTTTGAAAAGCTTGAGACTGTTTTCGAGATGTGCGAATGCCCCGAAGACCGTAGGGTGAAATATGCTACCGGAACACTTGAAGGAGCTGTGTTAACCTGGTGGAAGGCGCAGGTTCAACTACTAGGACTGGCAGTTGCTAATGCCACACCCTGGAATGGTTTTAAAGAGCTGATCAAGGAGGAGTACTGTAGTCGGGATGACATCCACAAGCTAGAAATGGAATTTTACAATCTGAAGATGTCAGGATCTGAGATCGAGGCGTATACTAAGAGGTCAAACGAGCTGGCCATCTTGTGTCCAACCATGGTGAACCCTCCCATCAAATGAATTGAGCTCTATCTCAAGGGCCTTGTGCCAGAGATTCAAAGTCACGTGACTTCAGCCAACTTGGGTACCATCCAGCAAGTCGTCAAACTGGCTCATCGTCTCACCGACCAGGCGGTGGAGTAAAACAGGCTACCCAAACGTATCAGTGCCACAGCTACTTCTGATGCACCTACCGATAACAAGCGAAAATGGGATGGGAACTCCGGAGAGGGTTCTACTTCAGTTCAGTCTCAGCAGCGAAAGACTGATGACTACCAGAGTCCTGGTCAGCAATCTTCTGGTAACCAAGGATAGGGTGGATACCGAGGAAACCACCCCAAGTGCAACCGGTGCAACAAGCATCACAGCGGGCAGTGCAACAAAGGTCGCTGTCAGAGATGTCAAAAGCTGGGTCATGAAGCTAAGGATTGCAGGAGCCCGCGTCCTGTGAATCAGAATCGCCAACAGCAACAAGCTCCACAGACCCATCAGCAGCAACAACAACAAGGCAATAAAGGATGCTTTCAGTGTGGCGCTGAAGGCCACTTTAAGAGAAACTGCCCCCAACTGAACCGGAATCAGAACAACAACGACCAAGGAAATGGGAACCACAATGGGAACAACAATGGAGGCAACAATGGAGGCGGCAATGGGGGAAACAACAATGGTAATGGAGCAAGGGGTCGTGCGTTCGTGATTGGTCAGGGAGAAGCAAGGAACGATCCCAACGTTGTGATGGGTAAGTTTCTTCTGGATGACTTCTTTGTTACTGTTTTATTCGATTCGGGTGCCGATACTAGTTATGTGTCCTTAAAAGTTAGCCAAATGCTTAAGCGCACTCCAACACTCCTGAACACCAAACACGCGGTAGAGCTAGCAAATGGTAAAAGTCTTGAAGCCACACACATAGTTAAAGGTTGTAACCTCGTCTTAGCAGGTCAGACTTTCCCTATCGATCTTGTTCCTATCACCCTTGGTAGTTTCGACGTCGTTATTGGGATGGATTGGCTATCTCATCATCAAGCGGAGATTGTTTGCAAGGAGAAAATCGTCCGCATTCCTCGTTCTGGTGAAGAACCTCTCATGATTCGCGGCGACAAGAGTGGTGCTGTCGAAGGCATCATCTCTTTCCTTAAGGCCTAGAAGTGTTTGCGAAAGGGCCACACTGCCATTCTAGCACTCGTTACTGACACATCCACGGAAGAGAAGAGAATTGAAGACATCCCTATTGTGCGCGATTTTCCCGAGGTATTTCCTGAGGAATTACCTGGTCTTCCGCCTCATTGCCAAGTTGAGTTTCGAGCTAGCTCCTGGAGCAGCGCCAGTAGCTCGAGCACCATATCGTCTAGCTCCATCAGAACTCGAAGAACTGTCCACACAACTACAAGAACTCTTGGAAAAGGGTTTTATATGTCCTAGCTCTTCGCCCTGGGGAGCTCCAGTCTTGTTCGTAAAGAAGAAGGATGGTACTTTCAGAATGTGTATTGACTATCGCGAGCTCAACAAGGTGACTGTGAAGAATCGTTATCCTCTTCCACGTATTGACGACTTATTCGACCAGCTGCAAGGGTCGAGCTATTACTCTAAGATTGATTTGAGATCGGGATACCATCAGCTGAGAGTCCGAGATGAGGACGTCTCCAAAACAGCATTCAGAACTCGTTACGGCCATTACGAGTTTCTGGTTATGCCATTCGGGCTAACGAATGCACCGGCGGTCTTCATGGATCTCATGAACCGAGTGTGCAAGCCTTACCTGGATAAGTTCGTTATTGTGTTCATCGACGACATCCTGATCTATTCCAAGAGTCAGGAGGAACACGAGCAGCACCTACGACTTATGCTGGAACTTCTTCGAAAAGAGCAGTTGTATGCCAAGTTTTCGAAATGTGACTTCTGGCTTCGCGAAGTCCATTTTCTAGGCCATGTGGTAAACAAGGATGGGATTCATGTGGATCCATCTAAGGTTGAATCGATCAAGAACTGGCCTGCACCCCGTACACCAACAGAAATCCGCCAATTCTTGGGTTTGGCAGGATATTACAGAAGGTTTATCAAGGATTTCTCAAAGATTGCACAACCTCTCACTTCACTGACCCAGAAGGGTGTCGTCTACCATTGGGGTGATACACAGGAATCCGCTTTTCAACACCTAAAGGATAGACTTTGTAGCGCGCCTATCCTCTCATTGCCTGAAGGCACAAATGATTTTGTAGTTTATTGCGATGCATCCATCCAAGGACTTGGTTGCGTGTTGATGCAACGTGACAAGGTCATTGCCTACGCATCACGCCAACTCAAGGTTCACGAAAGAAATTACACTACTCACGATCTGGAGCTGGGAGCAGTTGTTTTCGCACTTAAGATATGGAGACATTACCTGTACGGTACCAAGTGCACCATTTACACCGACCACAGGAGTCTCGAGCATATCTTGAAGCAAAAAGAGTTAAACATGCGACAACGCCGATGGGTCGAACTCTTGAATGATTATGAATGCACTATCAAATATCATCCGGGCAAAGCCAATGTTGTGGCCGACGCCCTCAGTCGAAAGGATACCATACCTAGGCGTGTACATGCATTACAGCTTACCATCCAATCTAACCTTCCGTCTCAGATTCGTGATGCTCAGGTTGAAGCATTGAAAGCAGAGAACATCAGGGCTGAATCCTTACGAGGATCAAGGCAGTGGCTGGAACTAAAGGAAGACGGTGCCTACTATGTTAACGGACGCATCTGGGTTCCATTTTATGGCAACTTACGCGAGCTTGTGATGGATGAAGCACATAAGTCTCGTTATTCTGTACACCCTGGTTCGGACAAGATGGACCACGACCTCAAGACTACGTATTGGTGGCCTGGCATGAAAGCCCACATAGCAACCTACGTCAGTAAGTGCTTGACTTGTGCGAGAGTCAAGTCTGAATATCAGAAACCATCAGGCCTACTTCAACAACCGGAGATCCCGAAATGGAAATGGGAGCAAATTTCCATGGATTTCGTTACCGGCCTGCCTAGATCTCAACGCGAAAATGATACCATTTGGGTGATCGTAGATCGACTGACCAAGTCTGCACATTTTCTGGCTATCAAAGAAACGGATAAGTTTTCTACTCTTGCAGACATTTATCTAAAGGAAGTGGTGTCAAGGCACGGAGTGCCAACCTCTATTATATCTGATCGTGACGCGCGTTTTACTTCTGAACTGTGGCAAGCAATGCACAAATCCTTTGGCTCACGTTTAGATATGAGCACCGCTTATCACCCACAGACGGATGGGCAATCTGAACGCACCATCCAAACCTTGGAAGACATGCTTAGGGCATGTGTAATCGATTTTGGTAGTGGCTGGGAAAAGCACCTCCCGCTAGTGGAGTTCTCATATAACAACAGCTACCACACCAGCATCCAAGCCGCTCCATTTGAGGCATTATACGGACGTAAATGCCGATCGCCTCTCTGTTGGGCAGAAGTTGATGACAGCCAAATCACTGGCCCAGAACATGTGGTAGACACCACCGAGAAAATTGCTCAGATATGACAGCGAATGGCGGCAGCTCGTGACCGTCAGAAAAGCTATGCTGATAAAGGAAGAAAACCACTCGAGCTCCAGGTTGGGGATCGAGTGCTACTCAAAGTCTCACCTTGGAAGGGTGTAGTCCGCTTTGGCAAACGAGGCAAACTCAATCCGCATTATGTCGGACCATTCAAAGTCACCGAGAAAATTGGCAAAGTCGCCTACAGGTTGAATCTACCTGAAGAACTCAGCGGAGTTCACAATGTTTTCCATGTGTCGAATCTGAAAAAGTGCCTGTCAGATGAGACCCCCATAGTTCCCCTCAAGGAACTCACAATCGACGACCTGCTGCGATTCGTCGAGGAACCTGTAGAGATTACTGATCGAGATGTTAAGATCCTCAAGCATACCAGGATACCTCTGGTCCGAGTTCGTTGGAATGCTCGTCGTGGCCCAGAGTATACCTGGGAACGCGAAGACCAAATGAAACTCAAGTATCTCCAGCTGTTTAAGAAAAACGCAACCACTACTGAGGCTGAAGCTACTGCAGAATTTCGGGACGAAATTCCAAATCAACGGGGGGAATATGTGACGCCCCAGGAAAATCTGGAAAACAACGCAACTTAACTAGCTTCCTCAGTAACCACGCGCTAAATTTCGGGACGAAATTCTCTTAAAAGGGGGAGAATGTGACAACCCTCGAATTTACATGTAACTTATAGTTTATTAATAATAATAAAGTGCTTGACGACTGTGTGGAATTACTTAACTGCTTTCTGATATCTGTGTTATGCTTACACGTATTTGTTAATATACTAATAGTGTACAGATAGGTCACTAAATAGTCCGTTATATTTTCCTAAGTGTTAGAAAGTAAAAACGTAACAAAATATATAAATAGGACACTTTACGGATTAATTAAGCACTTTAACGGAACAACACCGAACCGAACAACCGGACTTTACCCGGAACCTAAAAATATTGTCTATGACATTGTTTTCTTTTTCTGAGCCAGTTAGGGTCCCCGAATACCCTAACACCCGTCACAACGCATAACATACTAGTAAATGGTTAACCTCCAACTTAACTAACTAATACTTAACTATTAGTTGGAACCTAACTAGGAGACCCCCCCCCCCCCCCCCAACCGAGTTCGGTCACTATGTGACCACCCCATGTACTTTACTTGATTATTTAAATCAAGGTTGTCTAATATCTAGCTAGCATTAGAACCATTGGTTAAACTTGAAGGAAATTATCTATAAGTTGCAACCTTAATCCATCATATCATTCATCACAACTCAACAAACCAACTCTCTCTCCCTCTCTTTCACTCTCGGCCGAAGACACAAGCACCCCCCACCGCCACCTTTCGATCTTGATCTTGCCATTCCAAGCTTATACAAGGATTAAGGATCTCATACAAAGGAGCTCGGTGCATTCGGAACGCGAAGGACCTCGCTACATTGCTTTTATCCACTCGATTTTCGACTAGTTTCTTCCCTAGCCTCGAGCTAGTAGTAAGTGACTCTAAACATCTTCTTGATCTATTCTAAGGTGGTTAATAAGAGTTTCGTCGGTTGAAAATCACTAACATATAAGATCACCAACTAAAAGTCTACTAAAGTGATGAACAAGGTGGTTAATGGATGAATATTAGTGTAAAGCATGTAGATCCTGTGTGATTATGATTATTGGTTGATTATCTGATGTTTTACTGATTGATATTAATGTGTCATGTTGTTGTGGTCACTAAACTTGTTAACGGAATCGATCGAACACGATTTAGAAGGTTAAACACTGAAAATCAGAATCTGTCCAACTTTTACAGCCAACTTCAGTTGGCTGTAAACAGGTCTTAAACTCAACGAAAAATCGATATTTTGAATCTAAAATATGTTATTATGAAATACGGTTCTAATGGCACCAGAATCGTAATTTTTGGACTTCGTTTGCTATTTTTAAGGTGTTAATTTGTAACAGTAACTTACGCTGAATTTTGACAGCAATAAATGAGTGTCGTACTTTCAGTCATAACCTGAGTTTCGTGAGGAATCGGACCATGAAATTTGTACAGTAGATAACAACCTATGTATTTGTAATTACCCCACTGGAATTTCGTAAATCGGACACCCAATGAATTTTTAATAAATTTTTCCGTGAACTGTGGTCAGAAATACATAAATCTGAGTTCAGTCCGGAATATGAATTTTTATAAAATATTGGTAATGAACCGGACCCCGATATTTTTACACAATAAAAAAAGGAACGTTTACGACATTCTGTAAAAATTTGGGAATTTTTGGAATAACTTAACTATTTTATTAAAATGTCCGAAAACAGCCGGTTTTGAATATAAATGCTGAAATGACATAAGTTGTGACTCGCGTGTCTAAATGTCAAGTATTTGTAATTAAATGAGTGTCGTACTTTCAGTCATAACCTGAGTTTCGTGATGAATCGGACCATGAAATTTGTACAGTAGATAACAACCTATGTATTTGTAATTACCCCACTAGAAATTCGTAAATCGGACACTCAATGAATTTTTAAAAAAAATTTCCGTGGATTGTGGTCAGAAATACATAAATCTGAGTTCAGTCCGGAATATGAATTTTTATAAAATATTGGTAATGAACCGGACCCCGATATTTTTACACAATAAAATATGGAATGTTTACGACATTCTGTAAAAATTTGGGAATTTTTGGAATAATTTAACTATTTTATTAAAATGTCCGAAAACAGCCGGTTTTGAATATAAATGCTGAAATGACATAAGTTGTGACTCGCGTGTCTAAATGTCAAGTATGCTATCTGTGAATGATCTAATATGCTATATATGTTATGTGTATTATCGTATGTTTGATTATGAGTGGGGAATGGATGAGAAACATACATGGGCATAAACAGTTAAAGTAATGCATGTTATGTGCTAGATACGTGTAGGAACTTTGTGCTCTAATTGAAAGCCACTAAATGACTAACTGATAAATCATACTAGGACGCGATTGACCGACCCTGACTGTTAGCTATATTGAGAATCTAACCGAGCAAACCGAGGTGAGTTCACACTTTCTAAGCCATGGGATTCCCGGTGGTTGGGAATGGGTTAAAGAAATTAAAACGGGATCTACATATTCTCCTTGGGTAGGATATGTACGGCCATCCTCCATAGGCAGGATGCCATTATTAATCCTACGAATTCTCCTGGTGCAGAATACGTACGTTCATCCTCCTTGGGTAGGACAACAACCTTAAAACTAGCTAGACAAAACTCTATCATGAAGTCCCTCAAATTATATCGACTTAATCGCCGAGGCCAATGGCGAGCGGGTCATTAGTTAATAGCGCTATTAGGTTTAACAAACCTCACACCGTGCCAGTCGGACGGGCGTGTACTAATGGACTATGGCAGATTGTCAGTGATGATAGACACTGATATAGGGCACAACTTATTTGCGTAGCAGTCGATATCATACCGTCTAGTAGTTCAAACGGGGAAAACCCCCACTGATCATGGTTATGGATTGGGTAAAGAAAAAGGATATGGATAAACATACTTTCAACTACGGGGTAATCCCCACGGCAAATAAGACAACGAAAGTCAAACCACGTTTTTCAGAAACAACTTAAAACTAAACAACCAAACGTGAACTCACTCAACTTTGTTGTTGACTAGTTGTTACATGCCTTACAGGTCGCTAAACACTTGGAGCTTGCACGAGGAAGGAGTCGTTGTGGTGTACGGACGGTTATGTCCAGTGTTTAATATTTAAAACATCATGAACTTATTAAACCTAAGTGTTGGACTTTAAACTTATGAACTGCGAACTTATGTTTTGAACTTTACGTTTATGCTTCCGCTGTCTAAATTAAAACTTGGTTAACTAGCTTTGGTCACCAATCGTATTGTGGTTGGTCTTATTTACTTAATTACGATGTTCAATATGATTGGTGGCTCGATCCTGGTCACGTCACGCCTCCAAGAGGTGATACCCCGCATGGTGGATTTTGGGGGTGTGACAATTTCTATACTGTTGGTTGCCATTTCAAGTATCTTGATGTTGCAGTGACTGTTGCCTCCAATGCTGTTGTTTGAAACAGAGCTCAACGATCTTTCATCGATAGGGTCCATCTTTTCACATTCTGAGCCACGTCCTAAAGTGCTACTCACTGTGCTGACAGTTACACATTTCTCGTTATATTCGATTGTCATTGCATACGTCCTGATTGATTCGCAAGAGTTGACTCCCATGAGTCGCTGACAAGGGTTAAGGATTCGGCTGAAGCCAATTCACTGGTGCTCATTGCCGGTAATCAGGGTCGTTAAAGTACTGAGGTCGGTAAAGTGCTACGCTCATTCATATCAATAAAAGCAATGGTTTTCAAAACATAACTTTTGTTTTAAACTTTGGTTTATTCAAAGACTTTGTTTTATACATGACATTTGATTACATAAGACATTTGTTTATACACGACATTATGCATTTGGCTTGAGTAAATACTATTTATTCGCCATACAAGACATGGTTTATATTGGACATTGGTTATACATGACATTGACATATTTTATACATATTATTTTCATTTGGTTATTTACTTAACCATACATCATTCTTTTATATCATTTAATTTTCATATGATTTTATAAAAGAAGACATTTTTACAAGGTTCATGACTACTTTTCGTTAAACATTTCTTCTAACCTTCAAAGTCATGAATCTTCAACACTAAACCTATGTTACTCACAGACATTTTTATGCTGACGTATTTACTTTCACATATGTTTCAGGAGCGAATATTTGATGTCAGCAAGCTTCACTTAGGGCGACTTGGGCTTTAGCAAATCTAAAATCAAGAAAGTTATCATCTTTTATGTTATGTTTTTCGTTTGAACTAAGACAATGTAATAATTTAAGCATGTAAAACTTAACTTTAATTATCATGTGTTTTTGAAACAATAATTCTGCCACAGCACTCCCCGACGTTTCCACCGCGGTTTGTTGTTTTACGCGGTCGGGGTGTGACATCATGACCCCTTTTTCTTTTAACTATTTTCAGTTTTATAACTTCGGGAGTGAAATACATGTAACAACTATTTACAAACATTTTGATTTGGTATGGTTAGCTTAGGAAGGGTACTGCTTGATCATGTGAGTGGTGGGTACAACACTTAAGGCCATTAATCCTCGTTGTAGGATTGAGGGACATGAGTGATAGATCTATTTGGGTGTAGGGAGCCCACACCCATGTGGACCAGGGTGGCCCATGAGGTGACTATGTCTTATTCCCAGATACAAATCCGCTAGGTTTGAGTTTTCATGCATCGCTTCACACATATCAATGGCCTTGCAAACCATTGGTGATCTGTTTTCCTTGTTGCTTTCATACCAGGAGTTTACAAACATACATACATACTTTCAATGATTACAAAGGTTATTCATACACACAAACAAACACATGAACTCACTCAACTTTTGTTGATGATTTCAGACTACATGTATTTCAGGGAATTAGATGTGCATCTGGCGGGCTTTCGGAAGCTCCAAGTGTGGTTTAAGAATAAGAGATTTCATCCATGGTCTTAGGGTTTGGTCAGTGTGTCTTATCCTGGACGAGACACGTTTTCCAAAACCTGGCTTTATTTAATGTCTTTTGTCGAGTCTTTGTGAACTCTTAAACAAGTTGCATGGTTTGTACTCGAATTTTGTCACACCCCGACCGCGTAGAACATGCAACCGCGGTGGAAACGTCGGGGAGTGTTGTAACAGAATTAGTTGTTTCACAACCATGGCATACAAAGTTATATTTTATTTATTAAACAAGAGTGTTATATTGTCTTAAACAGGAAACAAAGAGTTCATAACATAATTAAACTAAGTCTATCTTCATTTTAAGTCTCTAAGGCACAGGTCCGCCCTAGTGTCACGATCATCATCCTACGCAACAGCTCCTGAAAACACATGTGAAAATAGGTACGTCAGCATAAAAATGCCTGTGAGATACATAGGATTTGTGAAAAGAGGATTCATGACTTATAAGTTTAGAAAAAAAATTGTTTAACAAAAGTCAGTCATGAACCTTGTAAATTGTTTTGTTTTGTAAATCATTCAAAAAGCGATGATATGTATAAATAAGAGAATAATGTAAGGTTAAATGAATAACCAGTAAAATGAGTTTGTATAAGATAAGTTGTTTTGTAAATCAATGTCTTGTGAAAATAAGTTGTTTATGTAAAACGTAATATGTCAAATATTGAAATGATTTAAGTAACGCTACGACATGTAATGTCATACAAACATTTATATATAGGAAGTACCAGTGGCGTATCCACCATGCTTGTATCATATTACACCCGCCTCGTTACTCAAATCACTTACTCAAACCAACCACCAATGTAAATTGTTTATGTATAAATGAATTGTCATGTGTTAATGTGTAAACCATATCGAAATGTCTATGTCCAATGTAAACCACTAAATGTGTATATCAATGTCAAAATGTTTACGTTTAATGTAGATTATGTAAGGTGTACCCAAAAAATATCATGTATGGTAAGTGAAATATATCAACTAAACCATATGTAAAATGCACAAAAACAAGGTATTGAAGTAAAACATGGTTTAAATCAAAGTTATGTTTTGTGGAACAAATGCATGCTATACTAATACAAACATTTATGCGGTATTGTGAAAATGCATACATCCAAGCCTTAAGACTGTGGCGATAAACCCTTAAACAAATTAAAGGTTTATCTAAGTTATGTGTATCGAATTCGGTCATTCCTTTCATCCAAACCTACCCAGGATGTCCGGAACGGGAGTTGTCAATTCCTATGGTACCACTACCTACTAACGAACGGCGTAGCTAATGTTAATGAATGTATTGTTCCATTTTAAACAACCCAAATGTCATACCAAAATGTAAACATGTAATGAAAACAACTGTACTAAATATGCACACAATGGGCATACATAGCATGAAATGTAATGTGAAACAATGAACTAAGTATGCACACAATGGACATACATAGCATGAAATGTAATGTAAAACGATGTACTAAGTATGCACACAATGGACATACATAGCATGAAATGTAATGTAAAACAATGTACTAAGTATGCACACAATGGACATACATAGCATGAAATGTAATGAAATCATGTACTATAATGTACTAACGAACATAGCAAGTATATGATGTGAAAACATGGAAAGCATGAAAGTAACAAGTAGACACATGTGTTTCACCCCAAAACAGTTTGGAAAACAGTAAAAGAGGGGTCTATGTACTCACTTGAGATTGCTCAGAAGTCCTAAGATAACCACCAAGCAATGCTAGAGATCACGGAATCAAACGACACCTAATATAGGTAACTATGTTAATAAACCGGACCTAAATTGGAGGATCGGATAGAATGAGGGTTCGTAAACCAAACGAGTATGGAGACTCGTGTAATATGGTTTAACAAAGCCTACATACTAAATGAAACCTAACATAAGTGCTTACGACCCATTACGACCCGTTTAGGTAGCTTATGCTACTTTAACGCGTCGTTCGCGTAAAACGCGTTCGGAACGCCTACTAGTCCTATGACAAGTAAAATATGACTTAACATATCTAATATTGTCACCAAATCAGTTTAGATACCAAAAGTTATGTTACATATACTTAAAATGAATTTTGGCGTAAAAAGGGCATTTTGGTAATTTACCTAAGCCATATAAACTACCTATTATACAACTACTTTAAACGAAGTGACCATAAGGTATAACCTCGGAAGGTTATTTTCTATATACTATGGTCACCTAATGTGTCTGGTCGGATCCTAATGATCGACCAAATGGGTCGGGTTCGAAGGTATAAGCGATTTATTAGATCGCTTACCCTTACGACCCTAGACAACGTGGAAATCAGTAGGCATAGTCACAAGGGACTATAACCATCGTGATTACGCTCACGTTGCGAAGTTCAAACAAACTTCGCATTGACCATAAACTGGTCAATGCAGAAAGTCAAACAAAGTTTGACTTTCGGACTCGATAGCAATAAAAGAACGAAGGAACACTTACAAAGGGTCCCCGAATGCTAATCTTGATTCAAGTAGCTCAGGTATGAAACAAAGGTTTCAACTTAGAGCTTCTCAAATCAGATTCTTGTGAGGAATGAGTGAAGTTGAGGTGGGTATTTATAGATTTCGGTTCACCGTTAGGATCGTTTCTTGGAGAAGAGGGAATGATCACATCCCTACACTTGTTGGAATGTTGTGGTAGCTCATTTTGCCCCCACCACAAGAGTTTGACACATGGCATTGGCCTTTGGAGGGTTTAAGGGCTGTTAACAAGTGATTAAAATGGCTTTTGCTGATCAGAAGGGGCCTCGCGTGACGTCAAGGGGGCTAGGTGTCACGCTAAGGCCCCCCTGTTCAGCAACCAGTTTCTTAATCTTCCAATTCAGTCCCCGTTGTGTATTTAGGCCATTTCCGACATCTTTAAGGCTCGTGAAGCCATTTTCAAGGCCCTAAAATGATGCCTAAACATTTTGGAGATGAAACATGCTCAAAAATATGTCGGATGTCAGTTCGTTTGGTCGTACGATCGCGATGTTCGGTTAATTACGACGGAATGCGCATAAGCGCAAAAAACGATCTAAATTGCGTGACGAATGGATTTTTCTTATGCCAAACACTAAAATAAATTATTTTAGTGCTTACATAAATTTCTGGATGTCCGGAGGTATTCAGAATGTAAGTTATGCGCGAAAATGCAAACTTGTGCACTTTTTGACGCTTTTAGTTCCTGAATGACCCAAAAGTTTATTTTAGCACACCGAACCATTCAAAGCCTATTTATAAGCTATGTAAAGGATATTTATGGTATGTTTAACTTATGGTCATGTTCCGGAATGTCTGTTACAGTTTAAATTGGCATACTTTCGCAGTTTGTCAAATTTAGTCCCTGTTAGCGAATTAACTTGTTTTTGCCATACCAAAGCCCTTAAAACTTATTTCTAAGTTATGTAAAGGTTATTTAAGGTATGTTAAGCATATGTTGATGTTCCGGAGTATTTTTCACATTAAACTGATTACGTTTACGCACCAGTTTGCGTATAATTCTCCAGAAAGCGATGTAGAGTTTGAAATTGAACAAAAGTCAAAACATGAAAAATGTAAAACACAACCAAACAAACATGGGGATCAAATATCATTGTTTTATTGATAATTGTACTGTTCACAATGATTACAAGCACAGATGTTACAGTCTCCCCTACTTGTGGAAATTTCGTCCCGAAATTTATTTAGAGGAAACTCGTGGGAAAATATGCGAATATTTCGCCTTCATTTGATCTTCGCGTTCCCAAGTAAACTCAGGTCCATGTTTAGTTCCCAGCGAACCTTGACCAAAGGAATGCGCTTGCGTTTAAGCCACTTGACTTCACGTTCCATGATTTCCACAGGTTTCTCGACAAATTTCAGTGTTTTGTCAACACGAATTTCGTCAAGCGGTATGTGGAGGTTCTCATTAGCTAAACACCTCTTGAGATTGGACACGTGAAAAATTGGATGAACATTTCCAAGTTCAGGAGGTAACTCAAGTCTGTAGGCTACCTTACCGATTCTTTCGACGATCTTGAATGGTCCAACGTATCTAGGTGCAAGTTTTCCTTTCTTTCCAAATCTGATCATACCTTTCCAAGGTGAGACCTTAAGTAATACTCGATCACCGACTTGAAATTCCAAGGGCTTGTGTTTTGGGTCCGCGTAACTCTTTTGACGGCTTCTAGCTGTCTGAAGGTTATCACGAACTTTCTTAATCTTGTCAGTTGTCTCTAAAATGAGGGCAGGTCCAGTAAGCTGAGCCTCGCCGATCTCATTCCAGCAGACTGGTGAACGACATTTTCGACCATAGAGAGCCTTGAAAGGAGCCATGTTGATGCTGGTGTGATAACTGTTGTTGTAGGAGAATTCAATCAACGGAAGATGTGAATCCCAACTACCACCAAAATCGATCACACAAGCTCTAAGCATATCCTCCAGAGTCTGGATTGTTCTTTCAGATTGACCATCCATTTGCGGATGATAAGCTGTGCTCAGATTAAGTTGGGTCCCCATCGCAGATTGCATGGTTCTCCAAAAATGAGAAGTGAAACGAGCATCTCTGTCAGAAATGATGTTCAAAGGAACACCATGTCAAGCTACAATTTCCTCCACATAGATTTTAGCAAGTTTGTCAGCAGAAAAATCCTCACGGATTGGCAAGAAATGCGCTGACTTAGTAAGACGATCAACGACTACCCAGATGGCATCATGACCTTTCTTTGTGCGTGGAAGTTTGGTAACAAGATCCATAGTAATGTTTTCCCATTTCCAAACTGGGATCTCTGGTTGCACCAATAAACCCGAAGGACGCTGATGTTCAGCCTTAACCTTAAGACAAGTAAGGCATTTTGATACATATAAGGCAATGTCTTTCTTCATACCAGGCCACCAATAATGAATACGAAGATCCTTATACATCTTATCTGAGCCAGGATGAACAGAATAACGAGACTTATGGGCTTCATCCATAAGCAAGGTGCGAAGGTTATCTTGGCTTGGGACCCACAAACGGTCCATGAAGTAATACGATCCATTGTCCTTCAGTTCAAGACCAGGTGTTATGTGATAGGGAAATTCCTTATCCATCAAACCTTGTGAAACACAAGATTGCTGAGCCTGAGAAATGCGTGCCTGGATATTGGATCGAGCTTGGATAATAGATTGAACACGAACACAATGAAGCTTAGTACGTTCCTTACGACTCAGTGCATCGGCTACGACATTCGCCTTGCCAGGATGGTAGCGAATTTCGCAGTTATAGTCATTTAGAAGCTCGACCCAACGTCGTTGCCTCATGTTGAGTTCTTTCTGATTGAAGATATGTTGAAGACTTTTGTGGTCCGTGAAAACCACACATTTTGTACCGTACAAATAGTGTCTCTAGATCTTAAGAGCGAAGACAACTGCACCCAACTCAAGATCATGAGTGGTGTAGTTCTTCTCATGTATCTTCAACTGCCTCGATGCGTATGCTATGACTTTGTTCCTTTGCATCAGAACACAACCAAGACCCAATTTAGATGCATCGCAATAAACGACAAAATCATCATTGCCCTCAGGCAAAGTCAGAACAGGCGCGTCGCAAAGCTTCTGCTTCAAGTTTTGAAAAGCTTCCTCTTGCTTGAATCCCCAATCAAAGGGCTTGTTCTTCCGAGTTAGAGCAGTTAGAGGAACTGCAATCTTTGAGAAGTTTTCAATGAAGCGGCGGTAATAACCCGCTAGACCAAGAAAAGAACGAACTTCAGTAGGAGTAGTAGGCGTATCCCAATCCTTAATCGCACTGATCTTGGAGGGATCTACATGAATACCTTGTTCGTTGATAATATGCCCCAAAAATTGAACTTCTTTAAGCCAAAATTCGCACTTGGAGAATTTGGCGAAAAGTTGCTCTTTCTTTAGGAGTTCCAGAGTAAGACGAAGATGTTGCTCGTGATCAGCTCGCGTCTTAGAGTAAATCAAGATGTCGTCAATAAAAACAATGACGAACTGATCCAAATAAGGCTTGCAGGCCCTATTCATTAAGTCCATGAAAACAGCAGGAGCATTAGTCAAACCGAATGGCAGGACTGTGAACTCGTAATGCCCATAACGAGTGCGGAAAGCTGTCTTGGGAATATCTTCTTCATGCACACGAAGTTGATGATACCCGGAACGCAGATCAATCTTCGAAAAATAAGAAGCGCCCTGTAACTGATCAAAGAGATCGTCTATGCGCGATAGGGGATATCGATTCATGATGGTAAGCTTGTTAAGCTCACGATAATCGATACACATCCTAAAGGATCCATCCTTCTTCTTGACAAAAAGAACGGGAGCACCCCAAGGTGAAAAGCTAGGACGTATAAAACCTTTGTTAGAGAGCTCCTGAAGCTGCTTAGACAACTCTTGCATCTCAGATGGTGCAAGACGATATGGAGCTCTGGCAATGGGATTTGCACCAGGTACGAGATCAATGCGGAACTCGACTTGGCGTGCTGGGGGTAGACCATGTAACTCTTCAGGGAAAACTTCAGAATAATCCCGAATGACAGGAATATCTAAAATAGACTTACCCTTGCCTTTATCTGCTGTAACATGTGCTAAGAAGGCCACATAGTTCTTCCGCAGATATTTCCGAGCTTTAAAACAAGACATGAGCTTGAGACCACCAGACGGTTTCTCACCATGAACCTATAAGATCTTGCTTGTCGAAAGCGGCACACGAACGATCTTCTCGAAACAAACTACCTCTGCATGATGCTTGGATAACCAATCCATACCCACAATGACGTCGAAGCTTCCAAGTTGCATAGGCGTGAGGTTGATAGGAAAAAGATGGTCGTTAAGGTTCAACTGGCAGTTGCGTAGAACAGAATCAAGAACAACGGGTTCACCACTAGCAACTTCTACTGTCAAGGGTTTTCCTAGTTTCGTTCTAGACACGCGAAGCATTGGCTCAAAAGACAATGACACAAAACTCTTATCGGCACCCGAATTAAAGAGAACAGATGCAGGCTGATTATTAATAAAGAACGTACCGTTCACCACTTCGTTGTCTGCTTGTGCCTCTTGAGCATTCATGTTGAAGACTCGACCTCAAGCCTGAGCTTGATTCAGATTTGGATTCTGATTCTGGTTGGCTAGCCTTGGGCACCGGTTCCTGTAGTAGGTCAGATCCCCACAATTGTAGCACGAACCAGGAGGAAAATGAGGTCGTGCAGCTTGACCTTGTTGCTGAGCAAGAGGCTGAGCAACTTGTTGGGCTTGGTTCTAAACTGCCTGATTCTGAGTAAACCGACAAACATTGGCAAGATGACCTGACTTCCCACAGTTATTACAGAAACGGCATTGATGTTGCATCTATTGCACAAAGGTGCATTCCCTGAATAGGGCTTCTTCGCTGGAGGCTGTGCGGGTTGGTTGGGAGCTGCCTGGTTAGCTTGGGCAGTGACAGCATAGTTTTGGGAAGCCTTACGCTTCCTTGCCCTTTTCATTGAACCAGGATCCTTTCCATTCTTGTTTTGACCTTTCTTGCTATCTTCCTTGTCAGACGACTGTTTCTTGCCCTTGTCACCCTTCCTGTGTAACTTATTCTTCCGAATCTAAAACTCAGTCAATGTCGCTGCTAACTCGATAGCCTGACGGAGTGTGGCAGGGTTACTACCAGTAATGATGTCTTGCACTGAGTCAGGTAGGCCGTCGATGTACCTTTCTATAGCCTTGTCAAGTGGGGTAACCATTGTTGGGCAAAGCAGACTCAACTCCTCAAATCTATCAGTATATGCCATGTGCTCGCCACTGTCTTGTTTCAAGTCATCGAACTCTCTCTCCAAAGCTCGCTGTTCATGACGAGGACAAAACTCCCTCATCATAAGGGCCCTAAGTTCAGCCCAAGTTTGTGCTAGAGTAACTTCTGCACCACGGTCTCTCATAACCCCGTTCCACCATGTGAGAGCCCTCTTCTGAAACACACTCGAAGAAAACTCGACCTTGCGATTGTCAGGACACTGCACGTGGCGAAAAGTATTCTCAATGGTCTCGAAGCATTGAAGAAGCCCAGTCGCTCCTTCAGAACCACTAAACTTGAGTGGTTTAGCCGAGTTAAAATCCTTGTATTTGCATGGAGCATTGTTGTTGTTGTTGGCTTGGTTCCATTGAGCAAAGAGGTTTGGGAATTGAGCAGCCATTTGCTGCGCAATGATTTCTGCCAGTTCGGCAGTCGCTATCTGGTTTTCGCGTCGAGGAGGCATTCTAAAAGAGGAAACATGAAAGGAAATGAGTGAGACGATTGGATGAAGAGAATGAGATGAAACAAAATCAACAATAGCAAAGATGGTGGTCATTTGTTCGTCTCACAAAGCAAACAAACGACACACAGTGACTAATCAAAGTAAATGGGTCAAAAATAATGTATCACGAAGACATGCTCGCCTATAAGTGAACACTCACCCCAAGAGTTCACAGGTAAGAGTGACTGGTCCGATTATGTGGATTTATACGAACACTCTAGCCTTAGACAGAAAATCCAGGGTACAGGCATTCACCCTTCCAGTTTGCACGTGTTCACATTATTTAAAACCCAAAACGTTGACGAGATTTTGAAAACTCAAAGGGGTTCAAAACCATATAACAGAGGGTTCAAAACCTTACAATAGAGGGTTCAAAACCTTGTAATAAATCATCCAAAAACAGATGATTGTTTTTCAAAAATCGTTTCGGAAAAAAAAATTTGGTTTTTGTTTTGATAATCACCTAAGGATAGGTGATGTGCATGTTTTAAGATCTAAACTCAAGATAACTTGTGTTAGGGTCCTAGAAAGGTTATAGTCTAGGTCAAAGAATTACTAATAACCTAATTCCCTATAACCATTGGCTCTGATACCAACTCTTCTGTCACACCCCGACCGCGTAGAACATGCAACCGCGGCGGAAACATCGGGGAGTGTTGTAACAGAATTAATTGTTTCACAACCATGGCATACAAAGTTATATTTTATTTATTAAAAAAGAGTGTTATATTGTCTTAAACAGGAAACAAAGAGTTCATAACATAATTAAACTAAGTCTATCTTCATTTTAAGTCTCTAAGGCACAGGTCCGCCCTAGTGTCACGATCATCATCCTACGCAACAGCTCCTAAAAACACATGTGAAAATAGGTACGTCAGCATAAAAATGCCTGTGAGATACATAGGATTTGTGAAAAGAGGATTCATGACTTATAAGTTTAGAAAAAAAATTGTTTAACAAAAGTCAGTCATGAACCTTGTAAAATGTTTTGTTTTGTAAATCATTCAAAAAGCGATGATATGTATAAATAAGAGAATAATGTAAGGTTAAATGAATAACCAAGTAAAATGAGTTTGTATAAGATAAGTTGTTTTGTAAATCAATGTCTTGTGAAAATAAGTTGTTTATGTAAAACGTAATATGTCAAATATTGAAATGATTTAAGTAACGCTACGACATGTAATGTCATACAAACATTTATATATAGGAAGTACCAGCGGCGTATCCACCATGCTTGTATCATATTACACCCGCTTCGTTACTCAAATCACTTACTCAAACCAACCACCAATGTAAATTGTTCATTTATAAATGAATTGTCATGTGTTAATGTGTAAACCATATCGAAATGTCTATGTCCAATGTAAACCACTAAATGAGTATATCAATGTCAAAATGTTTATGTTTAATGTAGATTACGTAATGTGTACCCAAAAAATATCATGTATGGTAAGTGAAATATATCAACTAAACCATATGTAAAATGCACAAAAACAAGGTAATGAAGTAAAGCATGGTTTAAATCAAAGTTATGTTTTGTGGAACAAATGCATGCTATACTGATACAAACATTTATGCGGTATTGTGAAAATGCATACATCCAAGCCTTGAGACTGTGGCGATAAACCCTTAAACAAATTAAAGGTTTATCTAAGTTATGTGTATCGAATTCGGTCATTCCTTTCATCCAAACCTACCCAGGATGTCCGGAACGGGAGTTGTCAATTCCTATGGTACCACTACCTACTAACGAACGGCATAGCTAATGTTAATGAATGTATTGTTCCATTTTAAACAACCCAAATGTCATACCAAAATGTAAGCATGTGATGAAAACAACTGTACTAAATATGCACACAATGGGCATACATAGCATGAAATGTAATGTGAAACAATGTACTAAGTATGCACACAATGGACATACATAGCATGAAATGTAATGTAAAACAATGTACTAAGTATGCACACAATGGACATACATAGCATGAAATGTAATGTAAAACAATGTACTAAGTATGCACACATTGGACATACATAGCACGAAATGTAATGTAAAACAATGTACTAAGTATGCACACAATGTACATACATAGCATGAAATGTAATGAAATCATGTACTATAATGTACTAACGAACATAGCAGGTATATGATGTGAAAACATGGAAAGCATGAAAGTAACAAGTAGGCACATGTGTTTCACCCCAAAACAGTTTGGAAAACAGTAAAAGAGGGGTCTATATACTCACTTGAGATTGCTCAGAAGTCCTAAGATAACCACCAAGCAATGCTAGAGATCACGGAATCAAACGGCACCTAATATAGGTAACTATGTTAATAAACCGGACCTAAATCGGAGGATCGGATAGAATGAGGGTTCGTAAACCAAACGAGTATGGAGACTCATGTAATATGGTTTAACAAAGCCTACATTCTAAATGAAACCTAACATAAGTGCTTACGACCCATTACGACCCGTTTAGGTAGCTTATGCTACTTTAACGCGTCGTTCGCGTAAAACGCGTTCGGAACGCCTAACTAGTCCTATGACAAGTAAAATATGCCTTAACATATCTAATATTGTCACCAAATCAGTTTAGATACCAAAAGTTATGTTACATATGCTTAAAATGAATTTTGGCGTAAAAAGGGCATTTTGGTAATTTACCCAAGACATATAAACTACCTATTATACAACTACTTTAAACGAAGTGACCATAAGGTATAACCTCGGAAGGTTATTTTCTATATACTATGGTCACCTAATGTGTCTGGTCGGATCCTAATGATCGACCAAATGGGTCGGGTTCGAAGGTATAAGCGATTTATTAGATCGCTTACCCTTACGACCCTAGACAACGTGGTAATCAGTAGGCATAGTCATAAGGGACTATAACCATCGTGATTACGCTCATGTTGCGAAGTTCAAACGAACTTCGCATTGACCATAAACTGGTCAATGCAGAAAGTCAAACAAAGTTTGACTTTCGGACTCGAAAGCAATAAAAGAACGAAGGAACACTTACAAAGGGTCCCCGAATGCTAATCTTGATTCAAGTAGCTCAGGTTTGAAACAAAGGTTTCAACTTAGAGCATCTCAAATCAGATTCTTGTGAGGAATGAGTGAAGTTGAGGTGGGTATTTATAGATTTCGGTTCACCGTTAGGATCGTTTCTTGGAGAAGAGGGAATGATCACATCCCTACACTTGTTGGAATGTTGTGGTAGCTCATTTTGCCCCCACCACAAGAGTTTGACACATGGCATTGGCCTTTGGAGGGTTTAAGGGCTGTTAACAAGTGATTAAAATGGCTTTTTCTGATCAGAAGGGGCCTCACGTGACGTCAAGGGGGCTAGGTGTCACGCTAAGGTCCCCCTGTTCAGCAACCAGTTTCTTAAGCTTCCAATTCAGTCCCCGTTGTGTATTAAGGCCATTTCCGACATGTTTAAGGCTCGTGAAGCCATTTTCAAGGCCCTAAAATGATTCCTAAACATTGTGGAGATGAAACATGCTCAAAAATATGTCGGATGTCAGTTCGTTTGGTCGTACGATCGCGATGTTCGGTTAATTACGACGGAATGCGCATAAGCGCGAAAAACGATCTAAATTGCGTGACGAATGGATTTTTCTTATGCCAAACACTAAAATAAATTATTTTAGTGCTTACATAAATTTTTGGATGTCCGGAGGTATTCAGAACGTAAGTTATGCGCGAAAATGCAAACTTGTGCACTTTTTGACGCTTTTAGTCCCTGAATGACCCAAAAGTTTATTTTAGCCCACCGAACCCTTCAAAGCCTATTTCTAAGCTATGTAAAGGATATTTATGGTATGTTTAACTTATGGTCATGTTCCGGAATGTCTGTTACAGTTTAAATTGGCATACTTTCGCAGTTTGTCAAATTTAGTCCCTGTTAGCGAATTAACTTGTTTTTGCCATACCAAAGCCCTTAAAACTTATTTCTAAGTTATGTAAAGGTTATTTAAGGTATGTTAAGCATATGTTGATGTTCCGGAGTATTTGTCGCATTAAACTGATTACGTTTACGCACCAGTTTGCGTATAATTCTCCAGAAAGCGATGTAGAGTTTGAAATTGAACAAAAGTCAAAACATGAAAAATGTAAAACACAACCAAACAAACATGGGGATCAAATATCATTGTTTTATTGATAATTGTACTGTTCACAATGATTACAAGCACAGATGTTACAAATTTGAATTTCTATGTTCTAAAACAATGATGTTGTTATGTTTTTAAAACTTATTTAATGGATGAACATCTTCGGTTTTATCATATAGTGGTTGTTATGATTGAATGCAATGATATTAAGCAAGTCACACATAATCACGCTTCCGCAAAAGTCAGGATGTGACAAAAGATACCATTCATAGATATTTTAAAAACATAATACAAAGCATTTGAAAACATATTCACAATGTTTTTCCCAAAATACCATTTCAAGTTACAAAATAACTTTAATAATGTCACACCCCGACCACGTGAGACAACGAAACGTGGCGGAAACGTCGGGGAGTGTTGTAACAGAATTAATTGTTTCACAGCCATGGAAATTAAAGTTTCGTTTTATTAATCAAATAAGAGAGTTACATTGTCTTTAAACAAGAAATAAAGAGTACATAACATAAATTAACTAGTTCTTGTCTCATTTTAAGTCACTAAGGCACAGGTCCGCCTAAGTATGTCTCGATAAGTCCTATGCATCAACTCCTGAAAACACATGTGAAAATAGGTACGTCAGCATAAAAATGCCTATGAGATACATAGGTTTTGTGAAAATAAGATTCATGACTTATGTTTAAGAAAATGTTTAGTCATGAACCTTGTAATTTGCTTTGTCTTGTAAATCATTTGAAAAGTGATAAATAAACCAAATGATATATATGTATAAAAGAATAATACATGGTTAAGTAAATAACCAAGTAAAATGAGTTTGTATTAGATAAGTTGTTTGTAAAACAATGTATTGTGAAAAGTATGTTATTTGTATAAAATGTTATATGTCTAAATTGAAATGATTCAAATAACGCTACGATATGTAATACCATACAAGCACTTATATATAGGAAGTACCAGCGGCGTATCCACCATGCTTGTATCATATTACACACGCCCCGTTACTTAAATCACTTACTCAAACCAAACCATCAAAGTAGAATGTTTATGTATAATCAAATGTCAAATTTTTTGTGTGAAAACCATGTCAAATGTCTATGTCTAATGTAAATCATGAATTGTGTATATCAATGTCAAAATGTTTATGTCTAATGCAAATCATGTAATGTGTATCCAAAATATCATGTATGGTAAGTGAAATATATCAACTAAACCATATGTAAAATGCACAAAACCAAGGTATTGAAGTAAAACATGGTTTAAATCAGAGTTATGTTTTGTGGAACAAATGCATGCTATACTGACACAAACATCTAGGCGGTTTTGTTATACTAAAATGTAAGCATGTGATGAATAACAAATGTACTAAGTATGCACACAATGGACATACATAGCATAAAATGTAATGTAAAACAATGTACTAAGTATGCACACAATGGACATACATAGCATAAAATGTAATGTAAAATGATGTACTAAGTATGCACACAATGGGCATACATAGCATAAAATGTAATGTAAAACGATGTACTAAGTATACACACAATGGGCATACATAGCATAAAATGTAATGTAAAACGATGTACTAAGTATGCACACAATGGGCATACATAGCATAAAATGTAATGTAAAACGATGTACTAAGTATGCACACAATGGGCATACATAGCATAAAATGTAATGTAAAACGATGTACTAAGTATGCACACAATGGGCATACATAGCATAAAATGTAATGTAAAACGATGTACTAAGTATGCACACAATGGGCATACATAGCAAAAGCACAATGAAATCATGTACTATAAGTGTACTATTGAACATAACAAGCGTATGATATGAAAACATGGAAAAAGCATGAAAGTAACAAGTAGGCACATGTGTTTCACCCCATCTTCAAATGCCAGAACTCAGTTTCCAATCTTTGGATTTCAGCGCGAGAACAATACTTCTTGCGCATCAGTTCCTTCAGTTCGGTCCATGTTAGTGCGTAGGCAGCAGCTTCACTAAGTGTCTGTACTTGCAAATTCCACCAAGATAGGGCTCCATCCAGAAATAGCCCAGAAATGTAGGTGACTTGCTGGTTCGGTGCACATTTGCTCATGCGGAGAACAGATTCAGTCTTCTCGGCCCAACGAACAAAAGCGACAGCACCTCCGGTGCCATCAAAGTTGACAGGCTTGCAGTCTAGAAACTGCTTGTAGGTGCACCCTACACATATGTTACAACATATGAATGGCATTAGCATCCTTGCTATAGATATCCAATTAGATCATGGTATGTCTTAATGACTTAGTATTACCATGAGGTGGATTGTTGTTGCCATTGTTGTTTGAGCTGCTTCCGCTGGGTCCTCCTTGCGAGGCGGCGTATTGCGCGATGGCAGCAGCGATGACTTGTTGGAGTTCTGCCTCATTGGTAGGCATCGGCGTTTGACGTCTCGGCGGCATCTTCTAAAAGATGGGTTCACGTCGGTCAGGCCAAAATAAAGCGTACGTATATAACGATAGTAATAGTACATAACATCTCATGTTATAATCATATCAATCACACAACATCCCATGTTATAAAACATAAATAATCAATCAAAACATCACATATGATGAGAATACAGCAATTGTATTGCCAAACTCGAGACCACATGGTAGAGTGTACAAGTACATAATAGTGTCATACATCATCATCGACTAAGGGCTACATCACCCCAGTCCAAAAGAATATCAAATCAGTGTCAATACATCCCATATACATGATCAAAAAAAGTCAGAATCAGAATGCAGTCTCCAAAAATGCTGTGTGGTCGGAGCTGTCACACCCCGACCACGTAGAACATACAAAACGTGGCGGAAACGTCGGGGAGTGTTGTAACAGAATTAATTGTTTCAAATCCATGGCAATTGAAGTTTCGTTTTATTAAACAAATATGAAAGATTACATTGTTTTATACAAGAACCAAAAAGTACATAACATAAAGTAGCTAGTTCTTGTCTCGTTTTAAGTCACTAAGGCACAGGTCCGCCTAAGTATGTCTTGATAAGTCCTATACATCATCACCTGAAAACACATGTGAAAATAGGTACGTCAGCATAAAAATGCCTGTGAGATACATAGGTTTTGTGAAAATAGGTTTCATGACTTATGTTTGAGAAAAATGTTTAGTCATGAACCTTGTAATTTGCTTTGTTTTGTAAATCATTTAAAAAACGATACGATCAGATGATATGTATAAATAAATGTAAGGTTAAATGAATAACCATGTAAAATGAGTTTGTATAAGATAAGTTGTTTGTAAAACAATGTCTTGTGAAAAGTATGTTATTTGTATAAAATGTCATATGTCATAAACTGAAATGATTCAAATAACGCTACGATATGTAATACCATACAAACACTTATATATAGGAAGTACCAGCGGCGTATCCACCATGCTTGTATCATATTACACACGCCTCGTTACTTAATCACTTACTCAAACCAAACTATCAAGATGAAATGTTTAACAAGTGTAGAAATGTTCATGTATAGTCAAATACGGTTCACACGGTTCACAGATACAAACGGTTCACAGATACAAACGGTTCACAGATACAAACGGTTCACAGATACAAACGGTTCACAGATACAAACGGTTCACAGATATAAACGGTTCACAGATATCAACGGTTCACATAGTCAAATGATTACAACGGTTCACATAGTTAAATGATTACAACGGTTCAAAATGTAGTATAATGTGTTCATATGCTGGATGAGCATATGCAACAGAAAGGCAATGTAAAACAATGTACTAAGTATGCACACAATGGACATACATAGTATGAAACGTAATGTAGAACGATGTACTAAGTATACACACACAATGGGCATACATAGCATGTAATGTAAAACGATGTACTAAGTACACACACAATGGGCATACATAGCATGAAATGTAATGAAATCATGTACTATAACGTACTAACGAATATAGCAGGTATATGATGTGAAAACATGGAAAGCATGAAAGTAGCAAGTAGGCACATGTGTTCCACCCCAAAACAGTTTGGAAAACAGTAAAAGAGGGGTCTATGTACTCACTTGAGATTGCTTAGTAGTCCTTGAGTAACAACCAAACAATGCTAGAGATCGCGGATATCAAACGACACCTAATATAGGTAACTATGTTAATAACCAGACCTAAATCGGATGATTGGATAGAATGAGGGTTCGTAAACCAAATGAGTATAGAGACTCGTGTCATATGGTTTAACAAAGCCTTCATGCTAAATGAAACCTAACCTAAGTGCTTACGACCCATTATGACTCGTTTAGGTAGCTTATGCTACTTTAACGCGTCGTTCGCGTGAAACGCGTTCGGACCGCCTAACTAGCCCTATGACAAGTGTTATATGCCTAAACATGTTACATAATCAGTTATGTGACAAAAGGTTTAGGTTACATATGCTTAATTACCAATTATACATGAAAAGGGTATTCTGGTAATTTACCTAAGGCATATAAACTACCTATCATACAACTACTTAAACGATGTGACCATAGGGTATAACCTCGGAAGGTTATTCCCTATATACTATGGTCACCTAATGTATTTGGTCGGATCCTAATGATCGACCAAACTGGGTCGGGTTTGAAGGTATAAGCGATTTATTAGATCGCTTACCCTACGACCCTAGACAACGTGGTAATCAGTAGGCATAGTCCCAAGGGACTATGACCATCGTGATTACAATCACGTTGCGAAGTTCAAACGAACTTCGCATTGACCATAAGCTGGTCAACGCTGAAAGTCAAACAAAGTTTGACTTTCTGACTCGAAAAGCAATAAAATAAAGAAAAGAACGAAAGAATACTTACGAAGGGTCCCTGAATGCTAATCTAGATCACAATAACTCGGGTATGAAACAATGGTTCCAACTTAGAGTCACTTAGATCAGATTCTAGTGATTTTTGAAGTTAAGTGGGTTGGGTATTTATAGGAATACCCGAACCGTTAAGATCGTTTTTCGAATATCGTGCCTTAATCGTATCCGTACAAGTGTCGGAAAGTTATGGTGCCTTAAAACCATCCTTATCAGCTGAATAGGCAAGTGGTGAGTGTGTGGTTGTGGTTAAAACAGCTGGAACATGCTGACTGTTCGATCAAATCTGATCAGGGAGGCAGACGCGGGCCGTGTAAAGGACACAAGGATCTCACGCGGGCCGCCTGGCCTGCACAGATCAAAAACAAGTTTACAAAATGGCAGTTTCAGTCCCTGCACGTGTTTAAGCCATTTTCGACACTTCTAAGGCCCGTAAAGCCAACTTTAAGGCCCTAAAATGTTGCCTAAACATTTTGGACATGAAACATGCTCAAAAATATGTCGGATGTTGGTTCGTTTGGCCGTACGAACGCGATGTTCGCTTAATTACGACGGAATGCGCACAAGCGCGAAAAACGATCCAAATGACGAAACGAATGGATTTTTCTTATGCCAAACACTAAAATAAAATATTTTAGTGCTTACATAAATTTTTGGATGTCCGGATGTATTCAGAACGTAAGTTATGCGCGAAAATGCAAACTTGTGCACTTTTTGACGCTTTTAGTCCCTGAATGACCCAAAAGTTTATTTTAGCACACCGAACCCCTCAAAGCCTATTTCTAAGCTATGTAAAGGATATTTATGGTGTGTTTAACTTATGGTCATGTTCCGGAATGTCTTTTACAGTTCAAATTGGCATACTTTCGCAGTTTGTCAACTTTAGTCCCTGTAAGCGATTTAACTTGTTTTTGCAATACCAAAGCCTTCAAAACTTATTTCTAAGTTATGTAAATGTTATTTAAGGTATGTTAAGTATATGTCACTATTCCGGAGTGTTCGTTGCATTAAACTGGTTATATTTACGCATCAGTGCGCGTATAACCTTCCAGAAAGCGATATAGAGTTTGAAATCGAACAAGAATTGATATGTGTAAACGATAAACGATACACATATTTTTACAAATCCCAAGTATGAAATACAATATTTCATTGGTTTGGTATTTGTTTGCTGGTCGCAGTGACACAGGTGTCACAGTCTCCCCTACTTTAGGAAATTTCGTCCCGAAATTAATTCGTAGGAGTCTATTTGTGACTTTGTGTCAGATAACCACCAGAGATATGTAAAGCATAATCCTGTCATTTCCTTAACGGACATTCTTCAGAACGAAAATGAACAGACGGAGTCATTTTCCTCAACGAGTATTCTTCAGAAGCGGAAATGAAGGAATAAACAAACGGGGATTCATTTCCTTAACGGACAATCTTCAGAAACGAAAATGAACAAACGGAGTCATTTTCAACGGATGCTTCCTCAGAAACGGAAATGAAAATGATAGACAAACGGATATTCATTTCCTCAACGGACAAATCTTCAGAAACGAAAATGAACAAACGAAGTCATTTTCAACGGTTGCTTCCTCAGAAACGGAAATGAAAATGATAGACAAACGGATATTCATTTCCTCAACGGACAAATCTTCAGAAACGAAAATGAACAAACGGAGTCATTTTCAACGGTTGCTTCCTCAGAAACGGAAATGAAAATGATAGACAAACGGATATTCATTTCCTCAACGGATTAATCTTCAGAAACGAAAATGAACAAACGGAGTCATTTTCAAAGGTTGCTTCCTCAGAAACGGAAATGAAAAAGGATAGTCAAACGGATATTCATTTCCTCAACGGACAAATCTTTAGAAACGAAAATGATCAAACGGAGTCATTTTCAACGGTTGTTTCCTCAGGTTCGGAAATGAAAGATTAAGCAACGGATATTCATTTCCTCAACGGATAATCTTCAGAAACGAAAATGAACTAACGGAGTCATTTTCAACGGTTGTTTCCTCAGGTTCGGAAATAAAGGATTAAATAAACGAATATTCATTTCCCTTGACGGATACTCTTCAGAACAAAAAAAAATGAACAAACAGAGTCATTTTCCTCAACGGGTATTCTTCAGAATTGGAAATGAAGGATAAACGGATATTCATTTCCTCAACGGATATTCTTCAGAAGTGAAAAATAAATAGCTAGTTCATTTTTCCTCAACAGATACTTCATCAGAATTGGAAATGAATAGGTTTAACTTCTAGGTACATGACAAAGCTCACTGTGGTTTCTGTGCACTAAATTCCATAATTATGTATGCATCCATAATTACGTAATTCCTTGCATAGTCCGCACAGTTTGTCTTGTAATGTTCATAAGCACATAATCACATAGTTGTTTAATTGTTATTGTCTTGTTATTGATTGCTATTAACTTGGCACCTCGTACTTCGTTTCTCTTGGAAGAAACGGGTACTTAGGATTTTCGTGAAAAACGCATGAGATCATACAATGGAAGAAATTTGGGGGTAGTCTGTTCTTCAAGGAATGCGGTTCCTTGATTGTCGGTTTTGTAGGGGATATGTTGTTTATACATACAATCACATAAATACATTGCAATGTAAATAAAAGATTTATTTATAAACAATGATAACAACTTCTGTTTCATGGATCGTGACAACAAAAGAAAAATAATACATAAGACGTGATTATTTCTAAACGATGTTGTCTTCTAGTTGGTCAAATGCTCATCCCTGCGCTGGATTTGCATTAGCAAGCCTTGGCAATTCCTACGAAAATGGCCCATCTCGCCACAGTTGTAGCAAGATCCCGGTGGAAAACGAGCTTGAGCAGGATTGTTGCCAGCTTGATTTGGTGCAGCTGCGGTTGGACAAACCCTAGCTGTATGACCTATAAGTCCGCAAACTTGGCATGTGCGGCACTTCACCCCAGCATGATGATGTAGGCCACATTGGTTGCACAAGGGTGCAGTTCCGTTGTAGGGTTTCCTGGCAGGGGGTTGAGCTGGTTGGTTGGGGACGGCTTGATCATTGTGAGTAACCATGGCGAAGTTCTGAGAAGCCTTTCGCTTCTTTGACTTTTTAGGGGATCCAGTCTGTTCATCCATGGTCTTTGATTCCTCGATTGGTTTCGATTCCTCGACCGGCTTCTTGTCACCTTTTCGGAAAAGTTTACCTTTCCTGATCTTTGATTCAGTCAAGGTTGCAGATAGCTCAATGGCCTGTCTAACTGTAGTAGGGTTGCTGCCAGTCACAATGTCTTGTATTGAGTCAGGGAGGCCATCAATGTACTTTTCGATTACCTTATCCAAAGGCGTGACCATGTTTGGGCATAACAGACTTAACTCCTCATAACGGTCCGTGTAAGCTCGATGCTCACCGCTGTCTTGCTCAAGATTGTCGAATTCCCTTTCCAAAGCCCTGATCTCGTGTCGAGGACAAAATTCCTTCATCATAAGGGCTCTAAGTTCAGCCCATGTCTGTGCTAGAGCAACTTCTGCACCACGATCTCTCATAACCCCGTTCCACCACGTAAGGGCTCTCTTCTGGAACACACTCGAAGCAAACTCGACCTTGCGATTGTCAGGACACTGAACGTGGCGGAAAGTATTCTCAATGCTCTCGAACCATTGAAGAAGCCCAGTTGCTCCCTCAGAACCACTAAACTTGAGTGGTTTCGCCGAGTTAAAACTCTTGAAATTGCATAGACCATTGTTGTTGTTGTTGGCTTGATTCCATAGAGCAAAGAGGTTTGGGAATTGAGCAGCCATTTGCTGCGCAATGATTTCTGCCAGTTCGGCAGTCGCTATCTGGCTTTCGCGTCGAGGAGGCATTCTAAAAGAGGAAACATGAAATGAAACGAGTGAGAGAATTAGACGAAAAGAATGAGATGAAACAAATCTGATGAAAGCAATGATAGTGGTCATTTGTTTGTTACCACAAGGTAAACAAACGACACACAGTGACTAATCAAAGTAAATGGGTCAAAAATAATGTATCGCGAAGACATGCTCGCCTATAAGTGAACACTCATCCCAAGAATTCCCAGGTAAGCACAACTGGTCTCGCGTCTGATGAGATGTATACGAAGTGCTTGCCTAGACAGAAAACCCAGGATACAGGCATTCACCCTTCCAGTTTGCACATGTTCACATTATTTAAAACCCAAAACCTTGACGAGATTTTGAAAACTCATAGGGGTTCAAAACCATATAACAGAGGGTTCAAAACCTAGTAATCAATCATCCTAGGACAGATGATTAGTTTTCAAAGCGGTTTTGAAATTTATGTTCTTGTTGTGGTCGTCGCCTAAGGATAGGTGACGGTATTGATTTATGACTAGACGCAAGTAAACTCGCGTTAGGGTCCTAAGAAGGTTATAGACTAGGTCAAAGCATTACTAATAACCTAATTCCCTATAACCATTGGCTCTGATACCATCTTTTCTGTCACACCCCGACCACGTAGAACATACAAAACGTGGCGGAAACGTCGGGGAGTGTTGTAACAGAATTAATTGTTTCAAATCCATGGCAATTGAAGTTTCGTTTTATTAAACAAATATGAAAGATTACATTGTTTTATACAAGAACCAAAAAGTACATAACATAAAGTAGCTAGTTCTTGTCTCGTTTTAAGTCACTAAGGCACAGGTCCGCCTAAGTATGTCTTGATAAGTCCTATACATCATCACCTGAAAACACATGTGAAAATAGGTACGTCAGCATAAAAATGCCTGTGAGATACATAGGTTTTGTGAAAATAGGTTTCATGACTTATGTTTGAGAAAAAATGTTTAGTCATGAACCTTGTAATTTGCTTTGTTTTGTAAATCATTTGAAAAACGATACGATCAGATGATATGTATAAATAAATGTAAGGTTAAATGAATAACCATGTAAAATGAGTTTGTATAAGATAAGTTGTTTGTAAAACAATGTCTTGTGAAAAGTATGTTATTTGTATAAAATGTCATATGTCATTAACTGAAATGATTCAAATAACGCTACGATATGTAATACCATACAAACACTTATATATAGGAAGTACCAGCGGTGTATCCACCATGCTTGTATCATATTACACACGCCTCGTTACTTAATCACTTACTCAAACCAAACTATCAAGATGAAATGTTTAACAAGTGTAGAAATGTTCATGTATAGTCAAATACGGTTCACACGGTTCACAGATACAAACGGTTCACAGATACAAACGGTTCACAGATACAAACGGTTCACAGATACAAACGGTTCACAGATATCAACAGTTCACATAGTCAAATGATTACAACGGTTCACATAGTCAAATGATTACAACGGTTCAAAATGTAGTATAATGTGTTCATATGCTGGATGAGCATATGCAACAGAAAGGCAATGTAAAACAATGTACTAAGTATGCACACAATGGACATACATAGTATGAAATGTAATGTAGAACGATGTACTAAGTATGCACACACAATGGGCATACATAGCATGTAATGTAAAACGATGTACTAAGTACACACACAATGGGCATACATAGCATGAAATGTAATGAAATCATGTACTATAACGTACTAACGAATATAGCAGGTATATGATGTGAAAACATGGAAAGCATGAAAGTAGCAAGTAGGCACATGTGTTCCACCCCAAAACAGTTTGGAAAACAGTAAAAGAGGGGTCTATGTACTCACTTGAGATTGCTTAGTAGTCCTTGAGTAACAACCAAACAATGCTAGAGATCGCGGATATCAAACGGCACCTAATATAGGTAACTATGTTAATAACCGGACCTAAATCGGATGATTGGATAGAATGACGGTTCGTAAACCAAACGAGTATAGAGACTCGTGTCATATGGTTTAACAAAGCCTTCATGCTAAATGAAACCTAACCTAAGTGCTTACGACCCATTATGACTCGTTTAGGTAGCTTATGCTACTTTAACGCGTCGTTCGCGTGAAACGCGTTCGGACCGCCTAACTAGCCCTATGACAAGTGTTATATGCCTAAACATGTTACATAATCAGTTATGTGACAAAGGTTTAGGTTACATATGCTTAATTACCAATTATACATGAAAAGGGTATTCTGGTAATTTACCTAAGGCATATAAACTACCTATCATACAACTACTTAAACGATGTGACCATAAGGTATAACCTCGGAAGGTTATTCCCTATATACTATGGTCACCTAATGTATTTGGTCGGATCCTAATGATCGACCAAACTGGGTCGGGTTCGAAGGTATAAGCGATTTATTAGATCGCTTACCCTACGACCCTAGACAACGTGGTAATCAGTAGGCATAGTCCCAAGGGACTATGACCATCGTGATTACAATCACGTTGCGAAGTTCAAACGAACTTCGCATTGACCATAAGCTGGTCAACGCTGAAAGTCAAACAAAGTTTGACTTTCTGACTCAAAAAGCAATAAAATAAAGAAAAGAACGAAAGAATACTTACGAAGGGTCCCCGAATGCTAATCTAGATCACAATAACTCAGGTATGAAACAATGGTTCCAACTTAGAGTCACTTAGATCAGATTCTAGTGATTTTTGAAGTTAAGTGGGTTGGGTATTTATAGGAATACCCGAACCGTTAAGATCGTTTGTCGAATATCGTGCCTTAATCGTATCCGTACAAGTGTCGGAAAGTTATGGTGCCTTAAAACCATCCTTATCAGCTGAATAGGCAAGTGGTGAGTGTGTGGTTGTGGTTAAAACAGCTGGAACATGCTGACTGTTCGATCAAATATGATTAGGGAGGCAGACGCGGGCCGCGTAAAGGACACAAGGATCTCACGCGGGCCGCCTGGCCTGCACAGATCAGAAACAAGTTTACAAAATGGCAGTTTCAGTCCCTGCACGTGTTTAAGCCATTTTCGACACTTCTAAGGCCCGTAAAGCCAACTTTAAGGCCCTAAAATGTTTCCTAAACATTGTGGACATGAAACATGCTCAAAAATATGTCGGATGTTGGTTCGTTTGGCCGTACGAACGCGATGTTCGCTTAATTACGACGGAATGCGCACAAGCGCGAAAAACGATCCAAATGACGAAACGAATGGATTTTTCTTATGCCAAACACTAAAATAAAATATTTTAGTGCTTACATAAATTTTTGGATGTCCGGATGTATTCAGAACGTAAGTTATGCGCGAAAATGCAAACTTGTGCACTTTTTGACGCTTTTAGTCCCTGAATGACCCAAAAGTTTATTTTAGCACACCGAACCCCTCAAAGCCTATTTCTAAGCTATGTAAAGGATATTTATGGTGTGTTTAACTTATGGTCATGTTCCGGAATGTCTGTTACAGTTCAAATTGGCATACTTTCGCAGTTTGTCAACTTTAGTCCCTGTAAGCGATTTAACTTGTTTTTGCAATACCAAAGCCTTCAAAACTTATTTCTAAGTTATGTAAAGGTTATTTAAGGTATGTTAAGTATATGTCACTATTCCGGAGTGTTCGTTGCATTAAATTGGTTATATTTACGCATCAGTGCGCGTATAACCTTCCAGAAAGCGATATAGAGTTTGAAATCGAACAAGAATTGATATGTGTAAACGATACACATATTTTTACAAATCCCAAGTATGAAATACAATATTTCATTGGTTTGGTATTTGTTTGCTGGTCGCAGTGACACAGGTGTCACAGGAGCAATCGCCGTTTTCTCACCAACGTCTACCCATGCTGTACTAAAGATGCCCTAAACTGATGGTGGTGGAGGAGGGGGAAAATGGGTGTAGAACAAACGTCGCAAATGGAGCCAGTCCTCCTCCATGGCTCTCTGGGTACGCAACCAAGAAGCAACCAGCTGCTCAAGTGCCAAAAGGCGTGCAGCATAGTCAGGTAACAAAGGTCGAGGGTGCTGCGAAGAAGCAGGGTGGGTCTGACCCTGACACTGGCACGGCGGTGACTGAGCTCTCTCAAGCTCCTGAATACGCCGTGTGAGTGCCTCCTGCTGGACAACAAACGACATCAGAACGTCCTCAATAGTATACCCCATATGGAAAGGATGGTAGGGGTCGGTCGATGGCATAACAGAAGGTGACGTCCAGATAAACGGCTCGCTGGCTGGATCAAAGGGTGGCACAAAGAATGGTGGTACAGGGGGAATAGCAGATGAAGACTGTGGCATAACTGGAATATATGTCGGCACATGTCCAAAGGGATAAGCCGAGGAACCCTCTCCAGGTCGAGCTGGAGGTGTGTACTGTGCAAATGAAAAAGAGAAATCAACGTGACATGCATCGGTGGTATGAGGAGGAATAGGTGGAAGCTCATCATCCGCAGGAATCCACCCGCACTGGGCGTGCTCATCTCGTGGGTCAATCTGTGCCTTAAAAAGTGCTCGATCAAACTGTACAGGCATAGGGTCAAGGTGAGGTGCAACAAGAGGGTCAGCAGGGATATCCGCGATAAGTGGGGGATCAACATGATCAGCAGCGATAACATGGTCACCCTCCAGTAGTGGTGCATCAGCAGGGTGATCATCAATGGGTGGGTCAGCAATCACAGGATCAATAGGTATGCCAGCATGAGCAGGGTCATGCTCAAGCACTGGGTCAGGAGCAGCTACTGGCTCAAGGGCCATGGCAGGCTCGGGATCAACGAACTCCATATCAAAATCTGCATGATCAGCGAATGCAGGGTCAACTGGGTCTACTGGGTCAACCATAGGCTGATCCAAGTGGATGAACTCTATCTCCTGGTCCGGGTCATATCCAAGGGGAAAAACAGGGTCTGAATCCTCATCGAGGTCGTGATCGAAAACAAATCTAGAAGCAGAGGCAGCAGATGATGCCCTGTCAGGATCTGAACCGTGTGAATAGTGCTGTGCGCTCCGAGTGTGTGACGGTGTGGAGGCCACAGACTCGAAGGAGTCTGGAGCGGGTGAGTGTGCAGGTGACTCCTCAGCTGGAGCATCTGCGAGTAACAAAAGACCACCGTCAGCTAGAAGGGCCTCGCCCTCAACATCGTCCTCCAGGGGCTTCTCATCAAACAGATCGACGTCGTCGTCAACGTCGGCGTCGAGGAGCATATCATAAGCAGGATAAACGGCCAAAGGTATGGGAGCAGGGATCTCTACGAGTGGTAGGTACCCAGCAAAAGGACCATCAGCGGGCTCATCGACATCGTCGGGCAGCACAAAGGGCTGAAAGTCGTCCTTGTCTGTGCTGGTAACATCTGATGTGTGGACCTCGTGCTCCGAAGACTCTAAGTCGTCTGATACAATGGGTCTAGGGCCTGTGGTGTCTGAATCACCTGTGCCGGGCGAGTCCATGGTGTCTGTAACACAAATATATACAAATAATCAATCATACAATCAGATAAGCACATTAGTCACCAAGTAAGCAGTCAAATAATTCTCCTAGTCCCACTAGCCTCCCAGCCTCTCAGACTGCTCTTCCTAGTCCTACTAGCCAAATTCTCCCAGCCTCTCAGACTGCTCTTCCTAGTCCCACTAGCCTATTCTCCCAGCCTCTCAGACTGCTCTTCCTAGTCCCACTAGCCTATTCTCCCAGCCTCTCAGACTGCTCTCCCTAGTCCTACTAGGCAACTACCTCAGTCTCCTAGACCGAGCCTCGGTCCTCCAGACCGAGCCTCAGCCTCTCAGACTGAGCCTATAAATAATAAATAAATGTGCTCAACATTTCTTTGTAAAAGTTTTGGATCTAGACTTGAGTGGTATGCAGTAAAAATGTTTTCGTGAGAGCCCTAGTGATCATAGTCTAGACTCGAGGAGGAATCCTAGTTCGCTATGATCAGAGCTCTGATACCAAGCTGTCACACCCTGGCTTTGCGGAAGCGTGGTTAATTTGGTGTGACTTCTTAATACCATAGCTTAATCATAACAAGCTATATGAAATAAAAACCATGCAAGATCATCCATAGATTTAAGTTTTAAAACCGAAGTAACATAACATTGTCTTAGGGACTACAACACCATAACATAAAACATTGTTTTGAAAGACATAAACATCAACATGAATAAAACGCAGTTTAAGATTTGTGACTCGTCCAGGAAAAAGTCACATTTCCTAAACCGGGATGACCTCGGAACCCATATGCAGCGGGAAAACATAACATACCGCACCAGATCTTTAATTCCCTGAAATACATGTAAGTTGAAAAAAATCAACAATAATGTTGAGCGAGTTCATGTGTAAGTGAGTAAGTAAACCTTTGTATGTATAAAAAAAATCCTGGTATGTAGCAAATAAGGAAAAAAGAGATCACCAATGGTTTGCAAGGCCATTGATATGTGTGAAGTGCAAGTAGGAAGACTCAAACCTAGCAGATTTATGCGTTTGGTACAAAGTCACCCCGAGGTCCGTTCTGTGTTAGGCCTGGGGTTGGGCTCGCTACACCCAAATAGATCTACCGCTCCTGCCCCTCGGTCCTACCTTGAGGATTAATGGCCTCAAGTTTCTGCCTACCCACTCACATGATCTGAATAATAATAACCCTCCTTACGCTAACCATACCATGTAAGAATTATTTGTAATCATAGTAACATGTATTTCACCCCCACAGTTTAGAAAACTGAAAACAGTTAGAGAAAAGGGGGACATGACCTCACAGTGGTGCGTCTCTACCAAGTATATCTCCTGATCAAGCAGCTGTGCGACGACCTACACGCACTAAGTCTATTAGACGGACGGCCGTGCCTAAGCTTAAGGTTTAAGTTTTTGGGAAATAGTTAGACAACTATTTCGTGTTTATATTTTTGTAAATACTTGGTAATTATTCTCCTTCCCAAGGATGGGGGATTTATACATGTGCGTTCGTATTATTCTGGGATCGTTATCATTTGGTAATATTATTTTTACCCTAAAAATAATATTTGTATAGTTCATAAAATAATCATAAAAATTCACAAGTGTTGTTACTAAATATATACTAAATATATATCTTAGCAAGTTTTTATTTTGTGAAAATCCCACCTTCGATAATTAGAAATCTTGTAATAAAGTCATGGCGAAATCTATAATTCGAAAACACGTTAAAAATGTATTTCTAACACTTGTAGTGAAAGTATTTCTAAGTGTTAGGTTTTTGGAAAAATTTCGCCAGAGTTTCCTCTGTAACTGGAGGTGGCCACGCTTTCAAGCGTATCATTTTCTTTTACAAATCAAACCAACAATTTTCTCATTCAATCAATAAACATTATTCAAACCATCAAACTAGTCAAAACAGATGTAAATCGCAAAAATACATGAACTTGTGGTTTTTCCAAAATATGTAGTATCTTTCCATTATTTTTAGTGGATCTTTCGTATAAATCAACCCGGTTTCGTAAAAGTCTCGTTTTTAAAGAAAATAAATTTCCACAACTTCTTGTCAACATTTACAAAAATAGTTCTTTCGTCAAAACTTTGTGTTACACAAGTGTCTACACACTTGTGTGTTTACAAAAGCACTTTTGGTTATGTAAGATCCGTCTTTAAAAGTATGTTTTCTCTTGACACGTGGTCCTTTGAAAATACCGCTTGTAGATCCGTAGATCTACTAGTTTTAAACACTATTTCGTAAGTAAAATCGTTTTTACACAAGTTCATGTTTTTCGTGTGGTAGAGTTTCATTACTTAACCCTTGTTACACTTAAACAAGCTCTATGTCATGATCCATGATCATGACCAATCCGGGTTAAACAATGATCCGAGCTACCACAACATAGATCGGCACTAAATAATTACACAAAACAAATCCTACATGATTTACACAACAATCAAGCTTTTAACCATCATTTTTAGCATTTTTAGTAGACTTTTTCATATCATTTTGTATGTTCATGAGTTTTAACCATCATATACCGTTTTAACCACTTTAAAATAGATCGGGAGTGTGTTTCAAGCAACTTACTACTAGCTCGAGGCTAGGGAAGATTCTAGTCGAAAAATGAGTGGATAAAAGCAATGAGAAGAGGTCCTTCGCGTTCCGAATGCACCGAGCTCCTTTGTATGAGATCCTTAACCCTTGTGCAAGCTTGGAATGGCAAGATCAAAACTCGAAAATGGATGGGTGTGGGTGTGGGTGTGTGTGTTCGGCCGAGAGCCAAAGAGAGGGAGAGAGTTTTGTTGTGAGTTTGAGTGTTGGATGGTTATGATGTGCTAAGTCTTATTCTTATAGACAATTATCAAGATCATTACCCAAAGGTTTATGTGTCTTCTTGATATGGGACCAAGGTGATTAAAATAATCATATGGAGGACAAGAGGTGTCCCTCTTGGGGACGGTTTGGTTAGGAGGGGGGGGGGGGGGGTAATCCGGTTGGTTTCCAACTAAACATTAAGTATTAGTTAGATTAATTTAGTTAGTTTAGGGATTAACCCGGTTACTAGTGTGTCATGCATTATGACGGGTGTTAGGGTATTCAGGGACCCTAACTGGCTCAGAAAAGAAAAACAGTGTTGATGGCAATATTTCTATGTTCCGGGTATAGTCCGGTTGTTCGGTTGGATAGTGATCCGTTAAAGTGCTTAACAAAGCTTTAAAGTGTCGTTATTATTACTTTTAGTGACACAACTTATTCCCGACACTTTGGAAAGTGTCTAGTAATATTTTCCTCATGTTTTGGCACTTTATTAGTTAGCTAGATGCTGAATTATTATTTAAAGTGCTGAATTTTGTACCTAGAGTACGTTTTAGGCACATCCGGTCAATGTAATCTCATTCCTAGTGACGCAGTTCTACAACCCTTATATTCCTACACTCACCACTAGTGTAGCAAACTATCTCAGGCTCTTACAGGCCTTAGAGGCAGAACCTGCCTGGTGCTAGTTATGTCAGCACGTTTAATAGGTTATCCGTTCATTGTGCTACTGTGCTTTTGGTGCATCAAGGTTGTCCCAAAGGTGCTGTAAGCAAAACATGGAGTGACAGCAAGTAAAGTATGATGCAAGTAAGTACATGTATCAGTATTCAAGTAGCAGTTTATCCACAATTTCAAGTAAGCACAGTAATTAAGCAGTAATTAATTATTAATTAAGTCGTACGGATACCTGGTTTAGTGAGGGTTGTCACATTCTCCCCCCGTTAGAAAAATTTCGTCCCGAAATTTTAAGTTCTGCTTGTAGATGCAGGGTTCTTAGGAAATAGGTGGGGGTATTTCTCTTTCATCCAGTCCTCACGCTCCCAGGTGTATTCAGGACCATGTCTGGCATTCCAACGAACTTTGACGAGCTTGACACTGCTCCGGCGGGTCTTGTTTACTTTCCAATCCGTAACCTCAACAGGTTCTTCAACGAAATGGAGCGTGTCGTCAACATGAATCTCGTCGGTGGGAATGGTAATGGTATCTTGAGTTGGACTTTTCTTCAGGTTGGATACATGAAATGTATCGTGAACTCCATTCAGCTCGGCAGGTAAGTCCAGCTTGTATGCTACTAGTCCTATTCTTTCCAAAATTCTGAAAGGGCCAATGTAGCGCGGATTTAACTTCCCACGCTTTCCGAAGCGTGCCACACCCTTCCAGGGTGAAACTTTCAATAAAACCATATCTCCAACTTGGAATTCCAAGTGTTTCCGGTTTGGATCTGCATAAGCTTTCTGTCTTTCGCGAGCTGCTTCGATGCGTTTTCGAATCTGCGCAATCTTGTCTGTCGCCTCTTGGACGATTTCGGGACCAACAAGCTGCCTATCACCTGTGTCAGCCCAGCATAGGGGTGATCGACACTTGCGTCCGTAAAGAGCTTCAAATGGCGCGGCTCCAATACTGGTGTGGTAGCTGTTGTTGTATGAAAATTCGACCAATGGTAAATGCTTATCCCAGCTACCGCCCAAATCCATAACACATGCTCTCAGCATATCTTCCAAGGTCTGAATAGTCCGCTCGCTTTGACCGTCGGTCTGAGGGTGAAATGCAGTGCTCAGATTTAATTGTGAGCCAAAAGCTTCTTGGAAGGATTGCCAAATCCTTGATATGAAATGTCCATCTCTATCAGAGATGATCGAGAGAGGTACTCCATGGTGCGTGACGATTTCTCGCATGTAAATTTCAGCCAACTTGCTCGTATTATCCTTCTCTTTGATTGGCAGAAAGTGTGCGGACTTTGTTAGGCGGTCAACTATCACCCAGATAGTGTCATGGCCTCTTGGCGTTCTTGGCAACTTTGTAATAAAATCCATGGAGATTTGTTGCCATTTCCATTTGGGAATCTCAGGTTGTTGCAGAAGTCCTGAAGGCTTCTGGTACTCCGCTTTCACCTTAGCACACGTTAGACACTTGCTCACATAAACAGCAACATCACCCTTCATCCTAGGCCACCAATAGTAAGCCTTGAGATCTTGGTACATCTTATCCGCTCCTTCTGGTTGAATATGTGTTGTAGGCTCTTATGATCTGTAAAAATTGTACATTTCGTACCATATAGGTAGTGTCTCCAGATCTTTAAAGCAAATATCACTGCGCCTAGCTCCAAATCGTGCGTGGTATAGTTCTTCTCATGTACCTTCAATTGACGTGACGCGTAAGCAATAACCTTCTGGCGTTGCATCAACACGCAACCCAATCCTTGACGCGAGGCGTCACAGTATACCACGAAATCGTCAGTACCTTCCGGTAGTGCTAGGATTGGCGCATTGCAGAGCTTATCCTTCAACAGCTGAAACGCTTCTTCCTGTTTGATTCCCCAATCAAACTTCTTATCTTTCTGGGTGAGGAGCGTCAATGGTTGAGCGATCTTCGAAAAATCCTCAATGAACCTTCGATAGTAGCCAGCCAAACCCAAGAATTGTCGAATCTCGGTTGGCGTCTTTGGCGTTTCCCAATTCTTGATCGCTTCGATCTTGGTCGGATCCACATGGATTCCATCTCCATTTACCACATGTCCAAGAAATTGGACTTCACGTAGCCAAAATTCGCACTTAGAGAATTTGGCATACAGCTGTTCTTTCTTCAGCAGCTCCAAAATAGCTCTTAGATGCTTTTCGTGCTCAGCCTTTGTGCTTGAATAAATCAAGATGTCGTCGATAAACACAATCACGAACTTGTCCAAGTACGGCTTGCAAACTCTATTAATCAAATCCATAAAGACTGCAGGTGCGTTTGTCAACCCAAACGGCATAACAAGGAACTCGTAGTGTCCATAACGAGTTCTGAAGGCTGTCTTCGGGATACTCTCCTCTTGTATCCTTAACTGATGGTATCCAGATCGCAAATCGATCTTTGAGTAAAAGCTTGAACCTTGCAGTTGGTCAAACAGATCATCAATTCTTGGCAGAGGATATCTATTCTTGATCGTCAGCTTGTTCAGCTCCCGGTAGTCTATGCACATTCGAAAACTACCGTCCTTCTTTTTGACAAACAGGACCGGAGCTCCCCAAGGCGAGAAGCTTGGTCGGATAAATCCCTTGTCTAACAACTCTTGAAGTTGTGTCGACAATTCTTGCATCTCAGACGGGGCAAGTCTATAGGGTGCCTTAGCCACAGGCGTGGCGCCTGGGACTAAATCGATGTGAAACTCCACTTGCCTCTGAGGCGGCAGTCCAGGCAAGTCCTCCAGGAAAACTTCCGGATACTCCCTCACGACAGGGATGTCTTCGATCTTCGGTTCTGCAGCTTTCTTGTCTACAATGTGTGCCAGGAAGGCAGCACACCCTTTTTGCAAGCACTTTCGCGCTTTGAGGCAGCTGATAATCCTTAACGGCGTATCGCGCTTTTCGACATGAACCACAATCGTTTCTCCATCTTCGGTCGGGATACGAACGACCTTTTCGTGACAAACGATTTCTGCCTTGTTGCTTGATAACCAATCCATTCCTACTACTACGTCAAAGCTCCCCAGCTGGACTGGTAGTAGATCCAAAGTAAACTCACGTTCTCCCAACTCGATTGCACAACCTCTGATCACTTCATTGGCTTCTACTAACTTCCCATTAGCCAATTCGATTGAATAGGGAATATCTAACTTACTAGCGGCTAAACCAAGCATATTCTTAAATTCTAATGATACGAAGCTATAGTCGGCACCAGTATCAAATAAAACGGATGCATAGCGTTGGTTTACAGGGAACGTACCAGTAACGACATTGGGGTCCTGGCGCGCTTCCCTCGCTTCGATATGGAATACTCTTCCACGGGCTTGGTTCAACTCTGGGCAGTTCCTCTTAAAGTGCCCGATATCACCACAGTTAAAGCATCCAAGTCCTTGCCCATTTCCACCTCCATTTCCAGCTTGGTTATTCCCTTGGTTATGATTTACAGCGCCTGCTTGATTCGCATTGTTGTCTCAATTCCCATTACCTCCATTGTTTCCTTGTGGGCGATTTCCAATTCCACCCCGGTTATTGTTTCTGTTTCCAAATCCTCCTTGGCCTCCCTGACCAACAGTGGCCCAACAAGAATCCTTCAAGTGGCCAGGTTTCCCACACGCTTCACATACCTTCAAACCACATCGGCCAGAATGGTGACGCTGGCAGGTGTTGCACTTGGGCTGGGTGCCCATATATCCCTTTCCTTTCTTTCCACCACCAGCTGTAACCTGAGCTGGCGCGTTTGGCTCTCCTTTCTTAACAACACCACTAGTGCCTTGTTTGAAGTTCGAGAACTTTCGTTTGTTACCTCCGGATGACTCGACGTGAGTCTCTTTCTTCTTTGTCTCGATCTCACCAAACTTGTTCAGGCGGATAGCCTCCTCAGTGAGAGCTACGCTCAAATCGATTGCCTCAGTAATTGTTGCAGGCTTGGAGGAGGTCGCAATGCTTATGATTTGAGGAGCTAATCCCCAAATGAAGCGTTCAATCCGCTTGAATTCTGGAGTGACCATATAGGGTACCACATGCGACAAGTCGTGGAACCTCTGAACATATTCCGCGATCTTCGGACCTTCCATCTTCAAATGCCAGAACTCAGTTTCCAATCCTTGGATTTCAGCGCGAGAACAATACTTCTTGCGCATCAGTTCCTTCAGTTCGGTCCATGTTAGTGCGTAGGCAGCAGCTTCACTAAGTGTCTGTACTTGCAAATTCCACCAAGATAGGGCTCCATCCAGAAATAGCCCAGAAATGTAGGTGACTTGCTGGTTCGGTGCACATTTGCTCATACGGAGAACAGATTCAGTCTTCTCGGCCCAACGAACAAAAGCGACAGCACCTCCGGTGCCATCAAAGTTGACAGGCTTGCAGTCTAGAAACTGCTTGTAGGTGCACCCTGCACATATGTTACAACACATGAATGGCATTAGCATCCTTGCTAGAGATATCCAATTAGATCATGGTATGTCTTAATGACTTAGTATTACCATGAGGTGGATTGTTGTTGCCATTGTTGTTTGAGCTGCTTCCGCTGGGTCCTCCTTGCGGGGCGGCGTATTGCGCGATGGCAGCAGCGATGACCTGTTGGAGTTCTGCCTCATTGGTAGGCATCGGCGTTTGACGTCTCGACGGCATCTTCTAAAAGATGGGTTCACGTCAGTCAGGCCAAAATAAAGCGTACGTATATAACGATAGTAATAGTACATAACATCTCATGTTATAATCATATCAATCACACAACATCCCATGTTATAAAACATAAATAATCAATCAAAACATCACATATGATGAGAATACAGCGATTGTATTGCCAAACTCGAGACCACATGGTAGAGTGTACAAGTACATAATAGTGTCATACATCATCATCGACTAAGGGCTACATCACCCCAGTCCAAAAGAATATCAAATCAGTGTCAATACATCCCATATACATGATCAACAAAACTCAGAATCAGAATGCAGTCTCCAAAAATGCTGTGTGGTCGGAGCAATCACCGTCTTCTCACCAACGTCTACCCATGCTGTACTAAAGATGCCCTAAACTGATGGTGGTGGAGGAGGGGGAAAATGGGTGTAGAACAAACATCGCAAATGGAGCCAGTCCTCCTCCATGGCTCTCTGGGTACGCAACCAAGAAGCAACCTGCTGCTCAAGTGCCAAAAGGCGTGCAACATAGTCAGGTAACAAAGGTCGAGGGTGCTGCGAAGAAGCAGGGTGGGTCTGACCCTGACACTGGCACGGCAGTGACTGAGCTCTCTCAAGCTCCTGAATGCGCCGTTTGAGTGCCTCCTGATGGACAACAAACGACATCAGAACGTCCTCAATAGTATACCCCATATGGAAAGGATGGTAGGGGTCGGTCGATGCCATAACAGAAGGTGACGTCCAGATAAACGGCTCGCTGGCTGGATCAAAGGGTGGCACAAAGAATGGTGGTACAGGGGGAATAGCAGATGAAGACTGTGGCATAACTGGAATATATGTCGGCACATGTCCAAAGGGATAAGCCGAGGAACCCTCTCCAGGTCGAGCTGGAGGTGTGTACTGTGCAAATGAAAAAGAGAAATCAACGTGACGTGCATCGGTGGTATAAGGAGGAATAGGTGGAAGCTCATCATCCGCAGGAATCCACCCGCACTGGGCGTGCTCATCTCGTGGGTCAATCTGTGCCTCAAAAAGTGCTCGATCAAACTGTACAGGCATAGGGTCAAGGTGAGGTGCAACAAGAGGGTCAGCAGGGATATCCGCGATAAGTGGGGGATCAACATGATCAGCAGCGATAACATGGTCACCCTCCAGTAGTGGTGCATCAGCAGGGTGATCATCAATGGGTGGGTCAGCAATCACAGGATCAATAGGTATGCCAGCATGAGCAGGGTCATGCTCAAGCACTGGGTCAGGAGCAGCTACTGGCTCAAGGGCCATGGCAGGCTCGGGATCAACGAACTCCATATCAAAATCTGCATGATCAGCGAATGCAGGGTCAACTGGGTCTACTGGGTCAACCATAGGCTGATCCAAGTGGATGAACTCTATCTCCTGGTCCGGGTCGTATCCAAGGGGAAAAACAGGGTCTGAATCCTCATCGAGGTCGTGATCGAAAACAAATCTAGAAGCAGAGGCAGCAGATGATGCCCTGTCAGGATCTGAACCGTGTGAATAGTGCTGTGCGCTCCGAGTGTGAGACGGTGCGGAGGCCACAGACTCGAAGGAGTCTGGAGCGGGTGAGTGTGCAGGTGACTCCTCAGCTGGAGCATCTGCGAGTAACAAAAGACCACCGTCAGCTAGAAGGGCCTCGCCCTCAACATCGTCCTCCAGGGGCTCATCATCAAACAGATCGACGTCGTCGTCAACGTCGGCGTCGAGGAGCATATCGTAAGCAGGATAAACGACCAAAGGTATGGGAGCAGGGATCTCTACGAGTGGTAGGTACCAAGCAAAAGGACCATCAGCGGGCTCATCGACAGCGTCGGGCAGCGCAAAGGGCTGAAAGTCGTCCTTGTCTGTGCTGGTAACATCTGATGTGTGGACCTCGTGCTCCGAAGACTCTAAGTCGTCTGATACTATGGGTCTAGGGCCTGTGGTGTCTGAATCACCTGTGCCTGGTGAGTCCATGGTGTCTGTAACACAAATATGTACAAATAATCAATCATACAATCAGATAAGCACATTAGTCACCAAGTAAGCAGTCAAATAATTCTCCTAGTCCCACTAGCCTCCCAGCCTCTCAGACTGCTCTTCCTAGTCCTACTAGCCAAATTCTCCCAGCCTCTCAGACTGCTCTTCCTAGTCCCACTAGCCTATTCTCCCAGCCTCTCAGACTGCTCTTCCTAGTCCCACTAGCCTATTCTCCCAGCCTCTCAGACTGCTCTCCCTAGTCCTACTAGGCAACTACCTCGGTCTCCTAGACCGAGCCTCGGTCCTCCAGACCGAGCCTCAGCCTCTCAGACTGAGCCTATAAATAATAAATAAATGTGCTCAACATTTGTTTGTAAAAGTTTTGGATCTAGACTTGAGTGGTATGCAGTAAAAATGTTTTCGTGAGAGCCCTAGTGATCAAAGTCTAGACTCGAGGAGGAATCCTAGTTCGCTATGATCAGAGCTCTGATACCAAGCTGTCACACCCTGGCTTTGCGGAAGCGTGGTTAATTTGGTGTGACTTCTTAATACCATAGCTTAATCATAACAAGCTATATGAAATAAAAACCATGCAAGATCATCCATAGATTTAAGTTTTAAAACCGAAGTAACATAACATTGTCTTAGGGACTACAACACCATAACATAAAACATTGTTTTGAAAGACATAAACATCAACATGAATAAAACGCAGTTTAAGATTTGTGACTCGTCCAGGAAAAAGTCACATTTCCTAAACCGGGATGACCTCGGAACCCATATGCAGCGGGAAAACATAACATACCGCGCCAGATCTTTAATTCCCTGAAATACATGTAAGTTGAAAAAAATCAACAATAATGTTGAGCGAGTTCATGTGTAAGTGAGTAAGTAAACCTTTGTATGTATAAAAAAAATCCTGGTATGTAGCAAATAAGGAAAAAAGAGATCACCAATGGTTTGCAAGGCCATTGATATGTGTGAAGTGCAAGTAGGAAGACTCAAACCTAGCAGATTTATGCGTTGGGTACAAAGTCACCCCGAGGTCCGTTCTGTGTTGGGCCTGGGGTTGGGCTCGCTACACCCAAATAGATCTACCGCTCCTGCCCCTCGGTCCTACCTTGAGGATTAATGGCCTCAAGTTTCTGCCTACCCACTCACATGATCTGAATAATAATAACCCTCCTTACGCTAACCATACCATGTAAGAATTATTCGTAATCATAGTAACATGTATTTCACCCCCGCAGTTTAGAAAACTGAAAACAGTTAGAGAAAAGGGGGACATGAACTCACAGTGGTGCGTCTCTACCAAGTATATCTCCTGATCAAGCAGCTGTGCGACGACCTACACGCACTAAGTCTATTAGACGGACGGCCGTGCCTTAGCTTAAGGTTTAAGTTTTTGGGAAATAGTTAGACAACTATTTCGTGTTTATATTTTTGTAAATACTTGGTAATTATTCTCCTTCCCAAGGATGGGGGATTTATACATGTGCGTTCGTATTATTCTGGGATCGTTATCATTTGGTAATATTATTTTTACCCTAAAAATAATATTTGTATAGTTCACAAAATAATCATAAAAATTCACAAGTGTTGTTACTAAATATATACTAAATATATATCGTAGCAAGTTTTTATTTTGTGAAAATCCCACCTCCGATAATTAGAAATCTTGTAATAAAGTCATGGCGAAATCTATAATTCGAAAACACGTTAAAAATGTATTTCTAACACTTGTAGTGAAAGTATTTCTAAGTGTTAGGTTTTTGGAAAAATTTCGCCAGAGTTTCCTCTGTAACTGGAGGTGGCCACGCTTTCAAGCGTATCATTTTCTTTTACAAATCAAACCAACAATTTTCTCATTCAATCAATAAACATTATTCAAACCATCAAACTAGTCAAAATAGATGTAAATGGCAAAAATACATGAACTTGTGGTTTTTCCAAAATATGTAGTATCTTTCCATTATTTTTAGTGGATCTTTCGTATAAATAAACCCGGTTTCGTAAAAGTCTCGTTTTTAAAGAAAATAAATTTCCACAACTTCTTGTCAACATTTACAAAAATAGTTCTTTCGTCAAAACTTTGTGTTACACAAGTGTCTACACACTTGTGTGTTTACAAAAGCACTTTTGGTTATGTAAGATCCGTCTTTAAAAGTATGTTTTCTCTTGACACGTGGTCCTTTGAAAATACCGCTTGTAGATCCGTAGATCTACTAGTTTTAAACACTATTTCGTAAGTAAAATCGTTTTTACACAAGTTCAAGTTTTTCGTGTGGTAGAGTTTCATTACTTAACCCTTGTTACACTTAAACAAGCTCTATGTCATGATCCATGTGTGACAACCGTCACTTTTCCGTACATTCCGTACACTAGATGAACAGTAATTTGTGCTTTAATGACTGTACATAATCTAGTTACCAGACAAATAAAATTTCTGAATTCCATGCAAGTGAATTCATGCACATTTTGTGTTAGGTCCCGGATTGATCCGATTCGATTGCGAACCGACTCGTACGACGTGCGGAATCCGTGCACGAGTGAGACCGAAACACACGAACAGTAATATAAACGTGATTCTTTGATAAATCTGATAACGTACAAGAACCGTGAATCACGATGTCACTTTCTCTCTCTACTTTCTCTCTCTAGCTTCTATCTTCTCCAAAGTCTTCAAATGAGCAAAGTGACAAAAGTTCCTAAGGCTAACCCTAAGGCACCTATTTATAGGCCAAGGCTTATAAGGAGAGTTCCCCTTATTTACAATAATGCCACCTTGCCTTTTCTATGTAATATTACAATATAAAGCACTAAAAATAAACTGTTTCAGCTACGATCTTGAGATGACGGAGGCGATAGACATACTGCACTAACAGACTCCCCCTTGGATATTGCCGCAGTCAATCTCAAACATTTAGTCAGACTCGTAGCTTTAAGTCTTTCTCTCTCTCTCTAGCTCGAACATAATCCCCGTGGATCTGTCTTCAGCTTCAGCTTCTTCCTTTCAGTAGACTCCTCAGGCTCCCCCTTTTGTTAAGCTTCCGTGCTTTTGGGATCGACACCTGGCTTTTCGGTTACAAGCTCTTCCGGGAAAGAATCCTGGCTCTTATGCACGCTTCCCCTTGCGTTGAGCTCGTCTTCAGACTCCCCCTTAGACTCGGCTATCGGGATCGTAGTCTGGAATCTGCAATCCTCAAACATTTATAAGTAACAATGTTTTGATTGACCAATTGTCCAGGAATTGTAACCTGGCTCTATTTAAACTTTCTAAATCAAGATCCTGGCTTTAAAGATATAATAATATGAAATATATCCAGGATTACTTGAATCTCTCCCCCTATCAACAATCTTTAAGGATTTGGCAGTTTCAACGAACCGGATCGGAAACTAGCTCTTTTACAGATTTTAACAGTATAAGCATCCAAATCCCTCACAGTTAATCATCCAAGTCCAAATTAATGACCTTGGAGATATCACAAACTGTTTTTGATTTTGATTTTTAATTCAAGTTTCAAATTAATGAACTTGTTTTATTTTTCAGAAACACAATCAACATACTCAGATTTTGAAACTCAGCACTCAGACATCGGTTGTCGAAAATAAAGCAGAAATCAAAATCTTTTTGTACTTTTTCTGAAATATAAAGCAATAAAGAAATATTTACAGACAATATTTTTGTTTGAGTATGCGTCAGAGGATCATATCAGTTTTTGACAAGTCACAAGTACCGTTGAGCTTAATTACACATTAAGAATTAAACAATTCACTTAGATTGTCGATATATTGATCCACTTAAATTTTCACACAAATTTCAACTGATTCAGGATACGAATTAGGTGTTTTAAGAACTTAAACCTATACATGTGTCCCACCTCTTGAATATACTCCCGTATCCAGATCCCAATATTCAGTCTTACAGGTGAGTATACCTAGATGATATCTGTAAGGGGAATAAATTATAGTACGAAACCGTGAGAGCTCAGGTCAGAACTTCCGTTCAGCAGAGAGATGACGGCTCGACTTTTGGTGTGTCCCCTTTAGAGGATCTTTTCTTCAACAGCACATGATTAGCATTTTTCAATGTTTCATCATTTTTTATGCTGAGGGCTGTGCTATGTTTCAAGCAATGCGAAAAGTATTCTCCGGGGACTAGGCCATTGCTTCCGCAAAATCAGAAGTCCCGGGATAATACCCCAGATATCACTAAGCATAAAGACCTAGTATCTCAGAAAGAGGGACCTTTCAAACGAGATTTCAGGGGTTACCTATATATCCAAGTAGTGTTCCCCACGAAATAAGCAAGTTTGAATTTTAAGTTTATATCCCGAAAAAGTTTACTAAATGTATGAAAACCTATCGGCATATCATCAGTGAGACTGTTTAACGCTAATTAAACATTACATTTCTTTAGCATACTGTAACTGTCTACTGATGTACTATCATTTCCTCTTTTTACGCAAAAACTCAATTTTGAATTTTATCATGTTTTTGGCTTTTTCAAATTTTCTAATGTTTTGGGATTTTCTGACAATTTCTTACTCCCCCTAAAATTCAAAATCATTTAAAGAAAATTTGACAACCAATACTGATAGCTTTGTCTCGCCATCCATTTTCTACTAAAAGTGCTCTGATTTGCAGAAAGACTAATATAAAGTACCCCCATGATTTACAACCCACTGATTTTCGACAGTTTGAAAACCGTTTTTCAATCTTGTGAAAGTAATCATGTTTGTTCAGCCGTGAGGGTTTCGGCGTATTCAAGCAACATATTTTTGAATTTTTGAATATTTTTGACAAAAACAAAAAAATAATTTTTGGTTTTTCAAAATTTTTCAATTTTTAGGGTTTTTGAAATATTGTTTATTTATGTACAGAAAACGATAAACTCCCTGTTCAACCAAACCAGGGTTCAGCAGCCTTCTCCTCCTGTGCCAGGCTGCTCATCAATTCTCTTCCTTGACAATCAAACTTCATGAGCACCTGCACAATCACAAAGACTCAATTACTTGAACAATTTAGCCCAGGTCTGTTGGACCTTAGGCATTTCAACACAATAAAATTCATTCAATGATGGAAAATCTTTGTCATTTTTCACAAAAACTTTTTCATCTTTGTCTTCGACTTTTTCAACATTTACATAAGTCACTTGTTTCTTGACCACCCAGTTCTGTCCTTTTGAAGCACTTCTCTTGTAAAATCGTGACTCGTTTTGATTATTTTGACTTTGAACAACAACTTTTGGTTTCCAAAATTGATTTGGCATTGTCATATCAACTGATGTTTGCCAACTTTGTGTTGTTCTGAATCTGGGTGTGTGAGAAATCTGTGTTTGTTTTGAATCAGACCTAGTCTGTTTTGGTTTCCAAGTTTGATTCGAAGCAAACTTGTTTGTGTTGAACCTCCAAGTTTGTTTTGAATCAAATCTGGTAGACTTTTGTTTCTCAACCTCAGATTTCTGTTTTTCAACATCAACAGGCTTTGGATTTTGACACTTTCGAGCAACATGTCCAATTTGATCACATTTAAAACACACTTTCTTTGAAACATCCTTGGCCTGTTGTTGTTTCTTTTTCATAGCATCAAACTCCGCATTAGACTGTTGTCCAATTTTGAGTTTTTCTTCTTCTGCTAAACTTTTTCCTTGAACAAAACTTGTTTTAACCTGAACATTTTTCTTCCAATTTTGTTTCTTTTTATAACCCAAACCAGCCTTCATGTTTTTCTTCTTAAAACCAGGTTTGTTATAAAAAGATTTATGACCTTTACCAACAAACTTTGAATTTCCGACTTCTCAATCTCAACCATTTTGAAAACTTTATTGACCTTCTCTGAAATCACATTCTGAATCGGGAATACAACATCTAAGAATAGTTTGTCCGATCCAATCATGGTATAGACCAATCCTTTTGAATCATCATTCACAACTTTCTCAGATTTTGAATGTTTGAGATAACCATCATGAAAATTTCCTTCATCTTCATCCTGTGATTCAGACTTACCTTTTGTAGACTCATCTTTCAAAACGCTTTCAACAACCTTACTTACCACCTCTGAATCATTAGCATCATCAGATTTAGAGTAAGTCACATCGATACTTTCAGGTAACTGGTCAGCTATGTTCAAACCCTTTGCCACCTTTTCCTCATCATAAAAAGTATAATTGTTTCTCAATGGTGGTGGTACCTGATGAAACTCTGAACCAATACCCTTTTTGCAATTGTCAGTATCTTTGTCATCTGGTGTGATGTTGAAAATGCGTTCAAGAATGTATGAAGAGTTATGATAACTTTGAAGTTTTGTAACAACCTTTTCTTTTTCAGCCAAGACTTGTTTAAGATTAGCAATTTCATCAACACATTTGTTTAATTCAATTTGCTTTTCTTTAAACTTTCTTTCATACATTTCTTTAGTGACTAAAGTTTCTGACAATCTTTGATCAAAACTTTTGACTTGGCTCTTCAAAGTATCATAAGCTTCTTGTACTCTCTGACTCGACCACTTTAAAGAATCATACTGTTTTTGTAAATCTTGAAATTTAGATTCTTTTTCAACACAACCAACACGTTTTGCTGTACACATTTCTTTCAAAATCTTATTTTCCTTTTCAAAATCATGACATTTCTGTGTCAATTTTTCAACCTTTTGTTTCAAAATTTCTTCTTTTTCAATCATTTCTTTATATTTTATTTTGAAAACATTTTCAAGTTTATTTGTTTCAATATCTTTTGTTTTTATCATTTCATCTTTTTCGGTACAGGCTTTGCACATTTCTATGCAATTCCTGCACTTGTTTTCATTTTTATCATCAGACTGTTCAATGCTTTTGTCTTTGTCAATCAATTCAGAAGATTCAGTTTGAATTTTTTCTGTTATCATACCTCCTTCTTCTGTCTTTTTCTGATCTTCATCTTTGTTCTCCTCTTTTTCTTCTTTCTGTTCATCTTCTATCTTCTGTTCTTCTTCAACAGCAAGCTTCGCGACAGTTTTTACTTCCTCAATCATCTTCTTCAATTCTTCTTCTTTTCTCTTTTTCATCTCTACCACCTTCGGTAGACTTGCTTCAAAAACTTCTTTTATCTTCTTCATTAAATCCGGCAAGTAACTTTTATCAGAAAGCCTTCTTGTGTTGAAAGTACCCTCTCTTGGAAACAAATTTGTTACTGCCTCAAAATCCACTTTTGAAGGGTCAACCACTGGATTACCCTGTGGATCCATATAACATTCCAGTTCATCATTCCATCTTTTGGCTCTTTTTGCTTCCTTAAATGGTTCATTCAACTTGCTAATCTCCCATCTCGCACTGTCTCTTCTCCACCATCTATCATGAGCACTTTCTTCTGACATTTTAAATCTTCTTCTTGATATTCGCCCCTTGTAAATCTTTAATCACCTAGGATCACAAACAAACACAATGAGTTTAATCAAATTTGTCAAACAATCGTAAAAGAATTTGGTCCGTTCGGATGGAACAATGGTCAATCGGATGATATTGGCCCAATCGGATGAGATCAGCACACTTGGATATTTGTCTTCGAACGGATGGAGATCCGGATGATGATTCGTCCGAATGGGGAATCGGATGGTGATTCGTACGGGTGGGGATCCGTGCGGATGAATTAACACGGATTGTTGTTCGTACGTGTAACAATGTTGTCCATATGAATGTCACTACACGACAAACTGTTGTCCGATCGGGTAGCTTGTTGACTTCTTTGATCTCAAAATGATACCAACTGTTATGATTTAATGAAAGATCACATGCATACCGACACAAACTAATGCAATTTCAGAAATAATGGCCGACAACTATCTATCACCTCATTGGACCTCAATTCACTAGTGTCGATTCCCTTTTATCACATGCACTACCGAATATTCAATTAAATGTCATGTGCTTTGACACTGATTGTTCTGACGAGTAATGATATCCGCGCGAGTAGTGTATCCGTCCGGATGGTCAAATAATCAGTCAACGCGGATTGTTATCTGTGCGGATGAAGATCCGTGCGAATGGTCAAATATCAGTCAACCCGGATTGTTATCCGTACGGATGGGGATCCGGATGATGTTATCCGCACGGGTGGTGATGTTATCCGCGCGGACAAGTTGTCCGTACGAGTGGCAAGTCAACAAGTCAACACGGATGGCTGAAAGTAATCCGTGCGGGTGGGGAATGATGCTATCCGCACGGGTGACCTGATCTGGACGAAGTGGTGTTATCCGCACGGATATGTGATCCGTATGAAGTGAATTTTATCCGTGCGAGTAAGATGTTGTCCAAACACGTGACCTGTTGACTCTTTGACAAGAACCGTGAACTTTAATTTTCAGAATATTATCACATATAATACTGAATTCTCAATAGTTCACATGCAATCTTGATGCACACTAAACAATGGCCGACATTTCATATACCAAGTTTAATCCTATTTGACCTCACTATATGGATTTACATGAAGCACATGTTGACAATTAAATTCCTGACAAACTTTAATAAAGATCACGTGATTTATAAATGTACTGACAATCTATGTAAACATCACTTTCAATTAATATCTCACATGCATGTTCACTTCTAAACTCGATTGATTTTATGAATCAATAAACGGTGCTGACAAGATTGATTAAAGTTGACTAAGTGACAAAGTATTGAGTTCACGTGGCAAGCTTAAGTGAAATATTGTGACACGGATTAAGAGGTCAACTTAAGTCAACCCGAGTAAGTTGTCCACACGAGAATATTATCCGTCCGGATAGTCAACTACGGTCAACCCGGATAAGTTGTCGGTACGAAGATGCTATCCGTGCGAGTAGCCAGTCAACTGATGGTCAACACGGATTTGTTATCCGCACGGAGAAGTTATCCGTGCGGGTGACAAATAACAACAGCAACAGTTTTCAACATTTTTTACAAACTTTCGAACCACAAAATTTTCGATTTCTTCCAAACGGCTTTGAATTAGGATATGAATCTTTGTAGACTTGTAGATCAGGTACTTTCGCTCAACATATCCAAAATTCAGCAGTTTTCGACCGTAAAAACCTGTTCAAATTGACAAAATCAGATAAAAACGTGAAGAACAAGAAAATATGAGAAATTTGACAAATCTGGATGATTTAGGCTCTGAATCTGATCAAATCTTGAACGAATCTGTGTATTTGATCTTCGCAACCGAGCACCCGCTCTGATACCACTTGTTAGGTCCCGGATTGATCCGATTCGATTGCGAACCGACTCGTACGACGTGCGGAATCCGTGCACGAGTGAGACCGAAACACACGAACAGTAATATAAACGTGATTCTTTGATAAATCTGATAACGTACAAGAACCGTGAATCACGATGTCACTTTCTCTCTCTAGCTTCTATCTTCTCCAAAGTCTTCAAATGAGCAAAGTGACAAAAGTTCCTAAGGCTAACCCTAAGGCACCTATTTATAGGCCAAGGCTTATAAGGAGAGTTCCCCTTATTTACAATAATGCCACCTTGCCTTTTCTATCTAATATTACAATATAAAGCACTAAAAATAAACTGTTTCAGCTACGATCTTGAGATGACGGAGGCGATAGACATACTGCACTAACATTTTGTGCTACAAGATATAGCTTTATGAATAAACGAGAGCGTTGCGTCAGAAATATTAGTAAACTCACCGGTAAGACACATCGTGTCAACAAAACTGCAGAAAGCAGTCAGACTTTAGAATTGAGGCCTAGGTGTAGGTCCGACGACAAAAGTACATTAAAACCCACGAGTACATATAAGGGTTTAATTTATAGACATTGCGAAAGCAAAAATAAGCACTAAAAAGCACCCGAAACGCACTTTAAGTGCAGAATTTATACAATTCAGCAATAATTCAGCATTTAAACATATGAATATTATGCAGAAATTTCGTTTTATCATCCAGAATATTTCCCTAAGTGTTGGGAACTGAAAGGATGCAAAAAGGTACTTAAAAGACACTAAAAAGTGTGATTTAGCACTTTAACGAACCGGTGTCTAACCGAACAACCGGGTATTGCCCGGAATACCAAAATAATGCTAGAAGCATTGTTTTTATTTTTCTAAGCTAGTTAGGGTCCCCGAACACCCTAACGCACTATATATTACTTAACATACTTAAAACCCCTAAACATATCACTTAAGATGTAACTAGATTTAGTAACCAAGAATCGAGATCCAACCAAACACCCCCCCCCCCTCATGACCGGTTTGGACAAGGGTGGCCCACCCTTGATTTCTTCCATTTGTTTAATTGATCATGTTGGGGTATTTAGAACATAAAAACCATGGGGTAAAGCCTTGGAATGAGTTATAAGTATGCACATTAGGATCTTGAGTTCATATTTCACACACTAGAAAAACACACAACTCCTCTCTCTCCCTCCCCATGCTCTCGGCTCAAGCATAGCATCACCACCACCATTATTTCAATTCCATCCAATCCATTCCAAGGTGATATTATGGTGTAAGAAGGTCGCTAACGAGGCTCGGTGCTCACGGAACTTGAAGGACCTTCGCCATTTGCTTTTATCCACCTCATTTGCACTCTTGAACTTCCCTAGCCTTGAGCTAGTAGTAAGTGTTCTAAAACACCTTCTTGATCTTGTCTAGAGTGGTTAATAAGAGATTTGTCGATTGAAAATCATGAACATACTAAATCACCAACTAAAAGTCTATTAAAATGATGAATATGATGGTTAATAGATGGATAATTGTGTAAAACTTGTTAAACTTGTTTTGTGATGATTATTTTGTGTTGTTTAATGCTAGTAGTAGTTCGGATCGTCATCTAACCCGGCTAGGTTATGTTCTTAGAACATGAGCTAGTGTATGTTAAAGTATAAAAAGGACTAGATGATGAACACTACTACTATTAAACATGAACTTGTGTAAAAGTAATTTTTCTTGTAAAATGAAGTTCTAAACTAGTAGATCTAAAGATCTACAAGTGGTATTTTCGAAAGACCAACTGTAAGACAAAACCATGTTTTAAAACCGGATCTTTCATGAAGTAGAGATGTTTTTGTGAACAAACAAGTGTGTGGACACTTGTGTAACAAAAAGTTTTAACAAAGAAATAATTTTCGTAAAAACCGACTAGAAGTTGTGAAACTTCATATTCTTTAAAAATAAAGTTTATAAGAAATTAAACTTATTTTTAAAGATAACAAGACTTACTAAATGTGCTAGTAAGTTACTACACATTTTTGTAAATATTCAAGTTCATGAAATGGAGAAATTAGTGATTATTGTTGATGATTATTGTTGATAATTGTTGTTGATGATTGTTGACGATTTAAAAGAAAATAAACACATGTTTTGAAAACATGGGAAACCTCCATTTTTAGGGGAAACTCTGTCAACATTTTTATAAATTTTGACACTTAGAAAAATATAAGTTTTTGGGAAACTTATTCCCTAAAAATGTATTTAAAGTATTACCAAGGTTTCCCTAATTTTTGGTGATAAGAAATGAGGATTTCTTCAAGAATAAAAATGGATATAAGTATGTATATTTTTGAGAGAAAAATATATATTATTTATTATTTTATCACCAACTTTTGTGCTAAGTGTATATAGTATGTGTTATACGTGCTAGTGTATTAAGACTTAAAAATACACTAAACACTCATGAGGAGTATAAACATAAAAATACACATACAACATACAAGATACATAATTCGGGTGCAAAGTGCAAAACACGAGATACTTATATTAATTTTAGAGAAAATAATATAAGTAAGATACGTAGTTAAAAATATAGAATATTTTTAACACAAGAATACGTACACAAGAGATAGTGACTGTACTTGTGCGACGCAAGTCTAGTGACTAACGTTAAGAAAACGCGTATAGGTTACGACGTTAATTAAGCAAATCCGGTGAAGTTTACGACGCACAGGAACGCAAAGTTGTGAGTTCATGCTCCCCCTTTTCCTTTAACCATTTTCGGTTTTATAACTCTCGGGGGTGAAATACATGTTACAAATATTATAATTTTTTACAAAGGGTAAAAATACAAGAAGCACTCTTGGTGAGAACGAGAACCGAGTGCAATATGATTTAAGAATACAAGAAGCACTCTTGGTGAGAACGAGAACCGAGTGCAATATGATTTAAGAATACGAGAACCACTCGTGGTGAGTGCAATATGATGAGCTTTAAGAAAAGCCTAGAAAATACTAGATCATGTGAGCTTAAACTAGATATTGAGATGCCATTAATACTTAATTAGGGACGAGGGTTAGATCTAACGGGTACGGCCGAGCCCCACTCATGGTCCTTATGTGACCATTTGAGTGCTTCGGTGTCCCAGTCGAGGGAAATCGACGCAGTCGAGGGTAATCGACACAGTCGAGGGTAATCGACACAGTCAAGGGAAATCGACACAGTCGAGGTTAATCGACACAGTCGAGGGAAATCGACATAGTTAGAGGGAGAATATACTAATGCTCCTATGTCCTCACATGCCTTGAAGGAGAAAATACTAATGCTCCTCTGTCCTCACATGCCTTGAAGGAGAATATACTAATGCTCCATATGTCCTCACGTGCCTTAATGTCCTTGTAGAGACAATCATTTAAAACGTGGGGTACACAAGAAAACTAAATGATACTTGAGTACGTGGGGTACTCAAGAAAACGGGAATTATACTTGAGTACGTGGGGTACTCAAGAAAGACTTGAATTATACAAGACACATACTATGTTTTCATACAAAGTATAAAAACGTGAAATACAAGAATGCATGAACTCGCTCAACTTTATGTTGATGTTTTCCAAAATTACATGTATTTCAGGTGACAGGATGGATCTTGGGCGCAAGTTTCATAACTAGAAGTAGACTACAAGTTTAGATGTCATCCACTTTTGATGAATAGTAACCTTGTCAAAGGTCGTGTTTTGAAAACTTAAATAACAAGTGTTTGTAATACTCAAATTTTCACGAATGGATGAACATCGTTTTGATCATGTAGTTGTTTATTACGATTGAATGCAATGATAACAAGCTAGTCACACATCATACGCTTCCGCAAAAGACAGGGTGTGATAGTTTGGTATCAGAGCTTCGATTGTAGTGAACTAGGATTCTTTCTCGAGTCTAGACTACAATCACTAGAGTTCTCTCACGAAAACATTTTACAAAAAGGTTTTCATTGCATTCACGAAAGCGCCAAGATCCATAAGTCATACACTTTTCAAAAGTGACAAGGCAAGGACATTAGTGAGGAATGCCTTTAAAATAAGGTGCCAACCAAAGCATAGTCTACACGAGTTAGACTTGCCAAAAACAAAATGACCCCCAAAAACGAGAGTTATACGTGATATAATGCATTAAAATGCTTGTTTATGCTAAGTAGCATATATGTTATTGATATACATACATACAAATAAGTGTACGGAATGATTATTGACGTGAATAAGATACTTCGACTCCGACTCCTATTACTATACGTGACTCGCACGATGAAGCTACCGACCTCGCGTCCTTTGCAAAGCTCTTGGCTGGGAGTGATTACCTAACAAGATGCTGAGCTTGCTTCCATAGGAGGTGGCAGCTCTTCCCGCTCGATCGTGAAGATGCCTAACTACGGTGATGATGACGAGGCAGAGGCGGCAACCTTGAACGAATTCTCAATCAACGGGACGAGATCCCTGCGGCTTATGTGAAGCGAGATTGACGACATACTTGACCAGAAAAGGAAGATGAAGTATTCATCTCGAAGGTGCCCCTCCAACTACTAGGAATTCTCTCTATTCCTATTCCATCTAAGCATCGTGCCTATACGCATGTAACGATAACGAATGTTAGCGCGTGGACCATCGCAAAGGTCCTTTCCATGACAAGAGGTATAAGGACAGTAGTGTCCCCTCTTTGATTGATCATCTGCTTGGACGAGAGAAAATTTGGGTAACTGTGCAAGACAATTTATTATTACGGGGGCCCACGTAATAACGACTTGTAGTGCACAGGAATCCTGGTGGACTCTGCGGGCCGTACTAATGAAAACCATACAAAATTAATCTATAGGTGTCCTCACCTTCATCTGGTAGAACAACACATAGATCAGTGCTTTGGCACGTTAGAAAGTAGGAAGCCTGTCTTAGCCTACTTCGTGACTGACACATCTACCTGCATACGAGACGTCTGAGAAAACTATGTTTAAGCAAGAGAGGTGAAAAGACATTCAAGAAGAATCAGTGACGACACACTCTCTACCACCTCGACACTGACAACCCCATCTAAGGGAAAGTATACGCACCAGTAAAGCTAAAAACCTAAGAAAACCAATGTAGCAGGAAATAACTGAAACTTGAATGACCAAGGCAATGTAGCCTCGAGTTCATTTCAAACAATAAGCCAAGTTGGCAAGCCTATGTGAAGGCTCAATAACTATTTCCTCGCTTATACATTGATTATATATACATGTGAAATTGGGTGATTACATAATGGCTTATGGTGCTATGTATATCATAGACAATTGGGAATGTTGTCTAACCTACTTCATACCATTTTGGCAGAAGAGAATGCCGCCCAGGCAAGACACAAACACCAGTATGTTGCCAAGGACAGAGGCCGAGCTGCAAGAATGCATCTCACAGGCAATTGCGCGACATGAAGCCCTCCGCTCTAAGCACAGCGATGGCACTACTGAAAATAACCCCCCAACTAGCTGCACCTTTAAGCAGTTCCTGGACTGCAAACCATTAAATTTTGATGGCACAGGAGGTGCCGTTGCATTTGTTCGTTGGGCAGAAAAGACTGACTCCATTCTAAGAATGAGTAACTGTTCGCCCTGACAGAGTGTTACTTATATCTCAGGGTTATTTGTAGATGGCGCACTCTCCTGGTGGAACCTTCAGGTTCAAATCCTTGGTGCGGATGCTGCTTATGCACTAAGCTGGGACAAGCTCAAGGAAATGATGGAAAAGAAATACTGTTCTAGAGCTGAAATCCAGAAGCTTGAGGTGGAGTTCTGGAACTTGAAAATGGACGGACTGAAGATTCATGAATATGTCCAACGATTTCACGACTTGTCTAGGGTCGTCCCCTACTTAGTCAAACCGGAATTCAAAAGGGTTGAACGATTCATTTGGGGACTTGCACCTCAGATCAGGAGCATGGTTACTACCTCAAAGCCCTCAACCATTGCAGAGGCTATCGATATGAGTGTCACTCTTACTGAAGAAGCTCTACGTGCGGGAAAATTTTCGGAATCTGAGGATAACAAGAAAGAGACTCATGTGGAGTCGTCAAGCAACAAGAAGAGGAAGTCCTCAAACCTAAAGATGAACACCCAAGTCAACTATGGAAGCTCTAAAGCAAACAAAAGAAAGAAAGTGAATCTGCCACATGACAGGAAAACTGATAGAGCCACTAATAAGGCTGGTGGCAAAATATACTCGGGGACTAAGCCGAGATGCGGGGAATGCACTTTTCACCATGAAGGTCGATGTTTGAAGCCTAAGTGCGGAAAGTGTGGAAAAGAAGGGCACAACAAGGATGCCTGTTGGGCGAAGGACCCAGGTGGAAGAAATAAGAGAATACCAGGCTGCTACAAATGTGGTGAACCAGGGCACTTTAGGAAGAATTGTCCTGAGAAGAAACAAGCAAGGAAGGGTTTTCACGATCGAAACTCGTGAAGCACGCCAGGATCCAGATGCGGTTACGGGTACGTTCCCTATTAACCAACCTAATGCATCTACTTTTAATTAATACTGGCATCAACTTTGACCTTACATGCTTAGAACTTAAGAAACTGCCTGGCCTAGTTTCAAATAAGATAGACGACCGATATTCTTTCGAAATAGGCACATAGAAGGCTAGTTTAAACAGTCGAAGCAATTAAGGACTGCATTTAGGGACTCAGAAGGTCGGAACCTTCTGTTACCATTGACTTGCAAAGTCATGAGATGATAGTCAGCATGGATCAGAAATCCAAGTATAGAGCTGAAGTTGTTCAATATGAGAAAATCGGACGCATCCCTCTTGCGGATGATGAAACCTAACTTCCCTGCAATAGGTGCAAGGATGCTAGACCCCACCAGGCGGCAGATCTACGACATCCCTCATTGGTCGAAGAGGCATAGAAACGCCTCCGGGTAGACTATAGAGCCTGAGAACATCCCCGTGATGGAAGAAGTCCCAGTAGCCTTTCAGAAGACTTGCCAGGAACGCCTCTCTGTAGCGACGAGAGGAGTTTGGGATAAATCGTGTGCCAGGAGCAGCACCAGTGACGAATGACGCCATACCGACTAGCTTCTCCAGCGAAGCATGAACCTCTGATATAACTGCAAGAGCTGCTAGACAGAGGAAATTAAGGACATAACATCCTTAGTTAAGGAGACAAGGAGAAAGTTGGTAGTCTCCACTTTACATAACTTCAGAAAATTTAGAATCAGAATCCTTTGCCAAGGAGCAACTTGAGGACAGGAGGTCCTCCACTGCGAATACAAATGGAAATATCCCTAAAACGACCTATAGGACTTGCTTCGTGCATTACAAGATCCTTGTCATATCATTTGGCTTGACACATGCATCGACAATATATTCATGGACTTCGTGAATCGAACGTGTGAGCCATACCTGGATAAGTTATATACTTATTGACTACATTCTTATATGGCCAACGACCAAGGAAGGTCGTGAGCAACAGCTGCAATTTACCTTGCAACTCTTAGAGAAAGCACAGTTATGTGCAATGATGACGGAAAGCGGATTTCGAGTTCGCGAAGGGAAAACTGAAGATACATGGTGGATAAGAACGAAATTCATGCCAACCCTGCAACCAAGAGCTAAGGAGCTATAGTTGCAATTATGTGACGTCTCTCGACAAAGTCTCGATTGTCGTCGATGCAACGAGACCACGACATTGCATACGCGGCACATTGATTAAGGAATCATGAGAAGAGACCTTGAGATAGATACAGTAATTGCGCGCCGCAAACTGGACGTCATTACCTGAGAGGAAACACTGCATGATCTTTAATGATCACAAGGGTTGCAGCACACCGATGATCGTAAGAACTCGAATATGAACTGAGCTGCTGAACGATGCAGACTATATGAACACAGTATGTGCTTGTGTGATAGACTTTGATGAAAAGTTGGAACACTCACTGGCCCTTAGTGGAGTTTTCCTACAACGGTATCTATCACACCGCCGTCTAAACCGCTTCGTGTAAAGCTTTAGACGGAACATAATGAGTAAATTCCCGTCATGTTGAACGGAGACCAGAAATAAACAATCAACTGGCCCGAGATGGCCCAGGAAAACTAGAGGCCAGATCCTTCAGATATGTAATCATATCAGGACAGCCCGTAGAATTCAGAAAGATTACGCCGATGAGCGGCATAAATCGTAAGAATTTGAGGCAAGAAGTATGACTTAAATGAGAGCCTCGCCTAGAGAAGGTGTAGTGTGAGTTGAAAAACGAAAAGGTAGAATCCCCGGTGTAGGGATCAGAACCATTTTACACAAGATAAAACTCCCAGAAAAAGATCAGTAGTGATCGCGACACATTCATGTGTCTAATCGTTAGAGGAGTCTGACTCAAGGAACAGTCGTTGTTCCCACAAATAAGATTCACGTCAATGACAAACGACAAGAATTATAATATAGAAACCTGTTAAGGTTTTGGACCAAGAGTCCGTGATAATATAGAAACCTGCTAAGGTCTTGGACCAAGAGTCCGTGATAATATAGAAACATGTTAAGGTTTTGGACCAAGAGTCCGTGATAATATAGAAACCTGTTGAGGTTTTGGACCAAGAGTCCGTGATAATATAGAAACCTGTTGAGGTTTTGGACCAAGAGTCCGTGATAATATAGAAACCTGTTAAGGTTTTGGACCAAGAGTCCGTGATAATATAGAAACCTGTTGAGGTTTTGGACCAAGAGTCCGTGATAATATAGAAACCTGTTGAGGTTTTGGACCAAGAGTCCGTGATAATATAGAAACCTGTTGAGGTTTTGGACCAAGAGTCCGTGATACTATAGAAACCTGTTGAGGTAATGGACCAAGAGTCCACAAGATACAGAAAAGACATGATTGATCTACTTGAGCATGATAGAATTCATGACATGACCCAGAGATTTCATGGGAACATGAAGACAAATCATGAATCTAAGTGACCATATTGGTTTCACAACTCCCCTGCGACTGATGGCATCGCTTGAATTTCGGGACGAAATTCTTTTAACGGGGGGAGACTGTGACAACCGTCACTTTTCCGTACATTCCGTACACTAGATGAACAGTAATTTGTGCTTTAATGACTGTACATGATCTAGTTACCAGACAAATAAAATTTCTGAATTCCATGCAAGTGAATTCATGCACATTTTGTGCTACAAAATATAGCTTTATGCATAAACGAGAGCGTTGCGTCAGAAATATTAGTAAACTCACCGGTAAGACACATCGTGTCAACAAAACTGCAGAAAGCAGTCAGACTTTAGAATTGAGGCCTAGGTGTAGGTCCGACGACAAAAGTACATTAAAACCCACGAGTACATATAAGGGTTTAATTTATAGACATTGCGAAAGCAAAAATAAGCACTAAAAAGCACCCGAAACGCACTTTAAGTGCAGAATTTATACAATTCAGCAATAATTCAGCATTTAAACATATGAATATTATGCAGAAATTTCGTTTTATCATCCAGAATATTTCCCTAAGTGTTGGGAACTGAAAGGATGCAAAAAGGTACTTAAAAGACACTAAAAAGTGTGATTTAGCACTTTAACGAACCGGTGTCTAACCGAACAACCGAATATTGCTCGGAATACCAAAATAATGCTAGAAGCATTGTTTTGATTTTTCTAAGCTAGTTAGGGTCCCCGAACACCCTAACGCACTATATATTACTTAACATACTTAAAACCCCTAAACATATCACTTAAGATGTAACTAGATTTAGTAACCAAGAATCAAGATCCAACCAAACACCCCCCCCCCCTCATGACCGGTTTGGACAAGGGTGGCCCACCCTTGATTTCTTCCATTTGTTTAATTGATCATGTTGGGGTATTTAGAACATAAAAACCATGGGGTAAAGCCTTGGAATGGGTTATAAGTATGCACATTAGGATCTTGAGTTCATATTTCACACTCTAGAAAAACACACAACTCCTCTCTCTCCCTCCCCATGCTCTCGGCTCAAGCATAGCATCACCACCACCATTATTTCAATTCCATCCAATCCATTCCAAGGTGATATTATGGTGTAAGAAGGTCGCTAACGAGGCTCGGTGCTCACGGAACTTGAAGGACCTTCGCCATTTGCTTTTATCCACCTCATTTGCACTCTTGAACTTCCCTAGCCTTGAGCTAGTAGTAAGTGTTCTAAAACACCTTCTTGATCTTGTCTAGAGTGGTTAATAAGAGATTTGTCGGTTGAAAATCATGAACATACTAAATCACCAACTAAAAGTCTATTAAAATGATGAATATGATGGTTAATAGATGGATAATTGTGTAAAACTTGTTAAACTTGTTTTGTGATGATTATTTTGTGTTGTTTAATGCTAGTAGTAGTTCGGATCATCATCTAACCCGGCTAGGTTATGTTCTTAGAACATGAGCTAGTGTATGTTAAAGTATAAAAAGGACTAGATGATGAACACTACTACTATTAAACATGAACTTGTGTAAAAGTAATTTTTCTTGTAAAATGAAGTTCTAAACTAGTAGATCTAAAGATCTACAAGTGGTATTTTCGAAAGACCAACTGTAAGACAAAACCATGTTTTAAAACCGGATCTTTCATGAAGTAGAGATGTTTTTGTGAACAAACAAGTGTGTGGACACTTGTGTAACAAAAAGTTTTAACAAAGAAATAATTTTCATAAAAACCGACTAGAAGTTGTGAAACTTCATATTCTTTAAAAATAAAGTTTATAAGAAATTAAACTTATTTTTAAAGATAACAAGACTTACTAAATGTGCTAGTAAGTTACTACACATTTTTGTAAATATTCAAGTTCATGAAATGGAGAAATTAGTGATTATTGTTGATGATTATTGTTGATAATTGTTGTTGATGATTGTTGACGATTTAAAAGAAAATAAACACATGTTTTGAAAACATGGGAAACCTCCATTTTTAGGGGAAACTCTGTCAACATTTTTATAAATTTTGACACTTAGAAAAATATAAGTTTTTGGGAAACTTATTCCCTAAAAATGTATTTAAAGTATTACCAAGGTTTCCCTAATTTTTGGTGATAAGAAATGAGGATTTCTTCAAGAATAAAAATGGATATAAGTATGTATATTTTTGAGAGAAAAATATATATTATTTATTATTTTATCACCAACTTTTGTGCTAAGTGTATATAGTATGTGTTATACGTGCTAGTGTATTAAGACTTAAAAATACACTAAACACTCATGAGGAGTATAAACATAAAAATACACATACAACATACAAGATACATAATTCGGGTGCAAAGTGCAAAACATGAGATACTTATATTAATTTTAGAGAAAATAATATAAGTAAGATACGTAGTTAAAAATATAGAATATTTTTAACACAAGAATACGTACACAAGAGATAGTGACTGTACTTGTGCGACGCAAGTCTAGTGACTAACGTTAAGAAAATGCGTATAGGTTACGACGTTAATTAAGCAAATCCGGTGAAGTTTACGACGCACAGGAACGCAAAGTTGTGAGTTCATGCTCCCCCTTTTCCTTTAACTGTTTTTGGTTTTATAACTCTCGGGGGTGAAATACATGTTACAAATATTATAATTTTTACAAAGGGTAAAAATACAAGAAGCACTCTTGGTGAGAACGAGAACCGAGTGCAATATGATTTAAGAATACGAGAAGCACTCGTGGTGAGTGCAATATGATGAGCTTTAAGAAAAGCCTAGAAAATACTAGATCATGTGAGCTTAAACTAGATATTGAGATCCCATTAATACTTAATTAGGGACGAGGGTTAGATCTAACGGGTACGGCCGAGCCCCACTCATGGTCCTTATGTGACCATTTGAGTGCTTCGGTGTCCCAGTCGAGGGAAATCGACGCAGTCGAGGGAAATCGACGCAGTCGAGGTTAATCGACGCAGTCGAGGTTAATCGACGCAGTCGAGGGTAATCGACACAGTCGAGGGTAATCGACACAGTCAAGGGAAATCGACACAGTCGAGGTTAATCGACACAGTCGAGGGAAATCGACATAGTTAGAGGGAGAATATACTAATGCTCCTATGTCCTCACATGCCTTGAAGGAGAAAATACTAATGCTCCTCTGTCCTCACATGCCTTGAAGGAGAATATACTAATGCTCCCTATGTCCTCACGTGCCTTAATGTCCTTGTAGAGACAATCATTTAAAACGTGGGGTACACAAGAAAACTAAATGATACTTGAGTACGTGGGGTACTCAAGAAAACGGGAATTATACTTGAGTACGTGGGGTACTCAAGAAAGACTTGAATTATACAAGACACATACTATGTTTTCATACAAAGTATAAAAACGTGAAATACAAGAATGCATGAACTCGCTCAACTTTATGTTGATGTTTTCCAAAATTACATGTATTTCAGGTGACAGGATGGATCTTGGGCGCAAGTTTCATAACTAGAAGTAGACTACAAGTTTAGATGTCATCCACTTTTGATGAATAGTAACCTTGTCAAAGGTCGTGTTTTGAAAACTTAAATAACAAGTGTTTGTAATACTCAAATTTTCACGAATGGATGAACATCGTTTTGATCATGTAGTTGTTTATTACGATTGAATGCAATGATAACAAGCTAGTCACACATCATACGCTTCCGCAAAAGACAGGGTGTGACACCATGATCATGACCAATCCGGGTTAAACAATGATCCGAGCTACCACAACATAGATCGGCACTAAATAATTACACAAAACAAATCCTACATGATTTACACAACAATCAAGCTTTTAACCATCATTTTTAGCATTTTTAGTAGACTTTTTCATATCATTTTGTATGTTCATGAGTTTTAACCATCATATACCGTTTTAACCACTTTAAAATAGATCGGGAGTGTGTTTCAAGCAACTTACTACTAGCTCGAGGCTAGGGAAGATTCTAGTCGAAAAATGAGTGGATAAAAGCAATGAGAAGAGGTCCTTCGCGTTCCGAATGCACCGAGCTCCTTTGTATGAGATCCTTAACCCTTGTGCAAGCTTGGAATGGCAAGATCAAAACTCGAAAATGGATGGGTGTGGGTGTGTGTGTTCGGCCGAGAGCCAAAGAGAGGGAGAGAGTTTTGTTGTGAGTTTGAGTGTTGGATGGTTATGATGTGCTAAGTCTTATTCTTATAGACAATTATCAAGATCATTACCCAAAGGTTTATGTGTCTTCTTGATATGGGACCAAGGTGATTAAAATAATCATATGGAGGACAAGAGGTGTCCCTCTTGGGGACGGTTTGGTTAGGGGGGGGGGGGTAATCCGGTTGGTTTCCAACTAAACATTAAGTATTAGTTAGATTAATTTAGTTAGTTTAGGGATTAACCCGGTTACTAGTGTGTCATGCATTATGACGGGTGTTAGGGTATTCAGGGACCCTAACTGGCTCAGAAAAGAAAAACAGTGTTGATGGCAATATTTCTATGTTCCGGGTATAGTCCGGTTGTTCGGTTGGATAGTGATCCGTTAAAGTGCTTAACAAAGCTTTAAAGTGTCGTTATTATTACTTTTAGTGACACAACTTATTCCCGACACTTTGGAAAGTGTCTAGTAATATTTTCCTCATGTTTTGGCACTTTATTAGTTAGCTAGATGCTGAATTATTATTTAAAGTGCTGAATTTTGTACCTAGAGTACGTTTTAGGCACATCCGGTCACTGTAATCTCATTCCTAGTGACGCAGTTCTACAACCCTTATATTCCTACACTCACCACTAGTGTAGCAAACTATCTCAGGCTCTTACAGGCCTTAGAGGCAGTACCTGCCTGGTGCTAGTTATGTCAGCACGTTTAATAGGTTATCCGTTCATTGTGCTACTGTGCTTTTGGTGCATCAAGGTTGTCACAAAAGTGCTGTAAGCAAAACATGGAGTGACAGCAAGTAAAGTATGATGCAAGTAAGTACATGTATCAGTATTCAAGTATCAGTTTATCCACAATTTCAAGTAAGCACAGTAATTAAGCAGTAATTAATTATTAATTAAGTCGTACGGGTGAGGGTTGTCACAAAAGAGGGGTCTATGTACTCACTTGAGATTGCTTAGTAGTCCTTGAGTAACAACCAAACAATGCTAGAGATCACGGATATCAAACGGCACCTAATATAGGTAACTATGTTAATATACCGGACCTAAATCGGAGGATCGGATAGAATGAGGGCTTGTAAACCAAATGAGTATGGGAACTCATGTAACATGGTTTAACCAAGCCTACATACTACAATGAAACCTAACCTAAGTGCTTACGACCCATTACGACTCGTTTAGGTAGCTTATGCTACGTAAACGCGTCATTCGCGTAAAACGCGTTCGGAAAGCCTAACTAGCCCTATGATAAGTAAAATATGCCTTAACATGTCTAATATTGTTACCAAATCAGTTTAGATACCAAACGTTATGTTACATATGCTAAAAATGAATTTTGACGTTAAAAGGGCATTTTGGTAATTTACCTAAGGCATATAAACTACCTATCATACAACTACTTAAACGAAGCGACCATAAGGTATAACCTCAGAAGGTTATTCCCTATACACTATGGTCACCTAATGTGTTTGGTCGGATCCTAATGATCGACCAAACGGGTCGGGTTCGAAAGTATAAGGGATTGTTTAGATCGCTTACCTTACGACCCTATATAAGCACTAAACTAAAAGTGACTAGCTAAGCATGTTAAACATGCTTACCTAAGTTTAGAAAATAGGTTTGGTTACAAAATACGCAAGAATACGCATTCTGGCCGAAACTACGACTCGTCACTGAGCCTAGATAACGTGGTAATCAGTAGGTATAGTCACTAGGGACTATAACCATCGTGATTACGCTCACGTTATGAAGTTCAAACGAACTTCATGTTGACCATAAACTAGTCAACGCAGAAAGTCAAACAAAGTTTGACTTTTAACGCTAAAAGAATAAAAGAACGAAGGAACACTAACAAAGGATCCCCGCAAGCTAATCTCGATCCAAATAACTCAGGTATGAAGCAAGGGCTTCAACTTAGAGCACTTTTGATCAGATTTGTGAGGAAGAAGTGAAAACTAAGGTGGGTATTTATAGGAAATGGACCACCGTTAGGATCGTTTCTCGAATAACGTGATCGAATCTCATCCGTACATGTGTTGGAATGTTATGGTAACTCATTTTGCCCCCACCATCAGAGATTGACATGTGGCATTGGCCTTTGGGGGGTTGAAATGCTGTTAACAATTGATTAAACAACTTTTGATGTTCTGAAGGGGCCTCGCGTGACGCCAATGGGGCTAGGTGTCACGCTAAGGTCCTTCTGATCAGCAACAATTTCCAAAGTTTCCATTTCAGTCCCCGTTGTGTATTAAGGCCATTTCCGACATGTTTAAGGCTCGTTAAATCATTTTCAAGGCTCCACAAGGATGCCTAAACATTGTGGACATGAAACATGCTCAAAAATATGTCGGATGTTGGTTCGTTTGGTCGTACGAACGTGATGTTCGCTTAATTACGACGGAATGCGCATAAGCGCGAAAAACGATCCAAATTGCGCGACGAATGGATTTTTCTCATGCCAAACAATAAAATAAAATATTTTAGTGCTTACATAAATTTTTTGGATGTCCGGATGTATTCAGAACGCAAGATATGCGCGAAAGTGCAAACTTGTGCACTTTTTGACGCTTTTAGTCCCTGAATGACCCAAAAGTTTATTTTAGCATACCGAACCCCTCAAAGACTATTTCTAAGCTATGTAAAGGATATTTATGGTATGTTTAACTTATGGCCATGTTCTGGAATGTCTGTTACAGTTCAAATTGGCATACTTTCGTAGTTTGTCAACTTTAGTCCCTGTAAGCGATTTAACTTGATTTTGCCATACCAAAGCCTTCAAAACTTATTTCTAAGTTATGTAAAAGTTATTTAATGTATGTTAAGCCTATTTCACTATTCTGGAGTGTTCGTTGCATTAAACTGGTTATATTTACGCATCAGTGCGCGTATAACCTTCCAGAAAGCGATTTAGAGCTTGAAATCGAACAAGAATTGATATGTGCAAATGATACACATATTTATACAAATCCCAAGTATGAAATATAATATTTCATCGGTTTGGTATTTGTTTGATGGTTGAAGTGGCACAGGTGTCACAGTCTCCCCTACTTTAAGAAATTTCGTCCCGAAATTTATTTCTAGAGGAAACTTGTGAAGATAGTTGTGACTGTTTCGCCTTCAAATAGATCCATTGAACCCTTAAGTAAAACTATGGGCCATGTTAGGATTCTTAGCGAATTTGTCAACCCTCAAAGTGAAGTCCTTGTAGTAGCAAAACATGGAGTTTCAAACTACGGGCTGAAAAATGTTTCTTATGAAGACTCATCATAGGAAACTTGGTGTGTGATTGAGATCAGAATTGGGGAGTGTAAGGATAAATGACATTGGTCGAGGTCCAAGACTTCTCCCGTATCATTACTCTTGTCACTATAGGTCTTAACACATGACAAAACTTCCTGTGGTTTCTGTGCACTGAATTCCATAATTATGTAGGCCTCCATAATTACGTAATTCCTTGCACAGTCCGCACAGTTCATTTCATAATGCGTATGGGGAAAAAAAATCAAACGAATAATCCTGTGGTGATTTAACTTGACTGTAATAAAGTCTCTTTAACTAGGTCACCAAAGGATTAGATCAACGAACAATCTCTTGAACTAGACCACCCGAGGGCCTATTTAACTACATAAACACATGATATCTTTAACTAGATTGCCGAACCAATCTATTTAACTAGGTCAATGAAGGATCTCTTTAACTAGACCACCAGAGGGCCTCTTTAACTATATCAACGCATGATATATTTAACTAGATTGTCAAACCAATCTCTTTAACTTAGATCGACGAAGGATCTCTTTAACTAGACCACCAGATGGCCTCTTTAACTATATCAAGGCATGATATATTTAACTAGATTGTCGAACCAATCTCTTTAACTTAGATCGACGAAGAATCTCTTTAACTAGACCACCAGAGGGCCTCTTTAACTATATCAACGCATGATATATTTAACTAGATTGTCGAACCAATCTCTTTAACTTAGATCGACGAAGGATCTCTTTAACTAAGCTACCCAAGAGGAATATTTAACTACATCGATGGAGGATGTCTTTAACTAGATTAACGAATCAATCTCTCTAACTAAACTACCCAAGAGGAATGTTTAACTACATCGACGGAGGATGTCTTTAAACTTTGGAATAGTACTTTATAATCCAAGGGACTTAACTACAACGTAGAAGTCCATTAAGGATTTAAGATAGTACCTTTGGATATCCTACTACGAATCCCTTATACGAAGATATGGAAGATTCTACGAGGATTTGGATAACAAAAATTTGGATCACATAAAAAGGGAACACATAAGCACATAATCACATAATTGTTTAATTTGGCCTTAAATTTGTTATCTTTGGACGTGGATACTTAAAGCACACCAGGAATCCAATCCGTGGATTTCATTTGGCACTTTAATCATTTTTCAAGAATCTATCTATGAAGATAGGATGATCTTCCAAAAATTTGATTTTGTTTTCCAAGAAACATCATATTCGAATTAAGGTACACAACAATTTTAGGATTTACGGAAATACCCTTAGGTACCCTATTAAGGATTTACAGTGGTACTTTTGGGTATTCGTCCAGAGTTGTAACTTGCGCCTTGTACTTAGTTTCCATGGAAGAAACGGGTAATTAGGATTTTCGTAGAAAACGCAAGAGATAATAAAATGGAAGAATTTTGGGGGTAGTCTGTTCTTCGAGGAATACAGCTCCTTGATTGTCGGTATTATAGGGGATACGTTGTTTATACATGCCATCACATTTGTACATTACAATGTAAAATAAAAAGATTTATTTATAACCAACAACAACTGTTCCATGGACCTTGACAACAAAAGGAAATAATACATAAGGCTTGATTATTTCTAAGCAACATTGTCTTTTAGTTGGTCCGATGCTCATCCCTGCGCTGGATTCGCATTAGCAATCTTTGGGCAATTTCTTCGGAAATGGCCCATCTCGCCACAGTTGAACCAAGGACCTTGTGGAAAACGAGCTTGAGCAGGATTTACTTGAGGTTGGTTTGGACCACCTTGGTTTGGGGTAAATCGACAAGCATTTTCCAGGTGACCGAGTCACCCATATGATGCACATAAACGACACTGTAGGTGAGCTAAGTGGTGTGCATTACATTTGTTGCATATCGGTGCAGTACCGGCATAAGGTTTCCTTGCAGGAGGTTGAGTTGGTTGGTTGCGGGTGTTTTGGTTGGGTTGAGCAGCAATCGCACAATTCTGCGAAGCCTTACGCTTCTTAGAAGGTTCGGTTTTGCTTTCCTTGGTTTCCTCCTGAACATTAGCTGCTTGTTTCTTGTCGCCTTTCCGAAAAAGTTTGCCTTTCCTGATCTGAGATTCAGTCAAGGTTGCAGCTAGCTCAATGGCCTGCCTAACCGTAGTGGGGTTACTACCAGTAACAATGTCCTGAACTGAGTCAGGGAGACCATCAATGTATTTTTCGATCGCCTTATCCAAAGGCGTAACCATGGTAGGACACAACAGGCTCAGCTCCTCATATCGATCGGTGTAGGCTCGATGTTCACCGCTGTCTTGCTTAAGATCGTCGAATTCCCTTTCGAAAGCCCTAAGTTCATGATGAGGACAGAACTCCTTCATCATCAGAGCTCGAAGCTCTTCCCATGTTTGAGCCAGTGCCACATCGGCACCCCTATCTCTCACCACACCGTTCCACCACGTCAAAGCTCGTTTCTCAAAGACACTAGATGCGAAATCTACCTTTCGCTCATTTGGACATTGAACATGTCTGAAGGTGCTCTCTAGTCTCTCAAACCATTGCAGAAGTGCAGTCGCTCCTTGAGACCCAGAGAACTTTGATGGCTTAGCCGAGTTGAACGTCTTGAAGTTGCAGGGGGCATTATTGTTGTTGAGGGCTTGGTTACATTGGGCAACGATGTTCGGGATTGCAGGAGTCATTTGCTGTGTAATGACAGCTGCCAGCTCCTCAATAGATACCTGATTTTCGCGTCGTGGAGGCATTCTAAAAGGGGAAAAAAGAGAGAAAACAAATGAAATGGCATTGGGTAAGAATAGGATGTTACAATTTCCGACTAAAATCATGGGTGATGGTCATTTGTTTGAACCACGAAGCAAACAAACAACACAAAGGCTGAATCAAAGCAAATAGATCCTCATAATGTATCGCAAAGACATGCTCGCCTATAAGTGGACACTCACCCCAAGAGTTCCCAGGTAAGAGTGACTGGTCCGATTATGTGGATTTGTACGAACACTCTAGCCTTAGACAGAAAACCCAGGGTACAGGCATTCACTCTTCCAGTTTGCACGTGTTCACACTATTTAGGACCCAAAACTTTGATGAGAGTTTTCAAAATTCAAAGGGGTTCAAAACCTTATAACAGAGGGTTCAAAACCTAGTAATCAATCATCCTAGAACAGATGATTAGTTTTCAAAGAGGTTTTGAAATTTATGTTCTTGTTGTGGTCGTCGCCTAAGGATAGGTGACGGTATTGTTTTATGACTAGACGCAAGTAAACTCGCGTTAGGGTCCTAGGAAGGTTATAGACTAGGTCAAAGCATTACTAATAACCTAATTCCCTATAACCATTGGCTCTGATACCAACTTTTCTGTCACACCCCGACCACGTGAGACAACGAAACGTGGCGGAAACGTCGGGTAGTGTGGTAACAGAATTAATTGTTTCACAACCATGGAAATTAAAGTTTCTTTTTATTAATCAAATAAGAGAGTTACATTGTCTTTAAACAAGAAATAAAGAGTACATAACATAAATTAACTAGTTCTTGTCTCGTTTTAAGTCACTAAGGCACATGTCCGCCTAAGTATGTCTCGATAAGTCCTATGGATCAACTCCTGAAAACACATGTGAAAATAGGTACGTCAGCATAAAAATGCATGTGAGATACATAGGTTTTGTGAAAATAAGATTCATGACTTATGTTTAAGAAAATGTTTAGTCATGAACCTTGTAATTTACTTTGTCTTGTAAATCATTTGAAAAGTGATAAATAAACCAAATGATATATATGTATAAAAGAATAATACATGGTTAAGTAAATAACCAAGTAAAATGAGTTTGTATTAGATAAGTTGTTTGTAAAACAATGTATTGTGAAAAGTATGTTATTTGTATAAAATGTTATATGTCTAAATTGAAATGATTCAAATAACGCTACGATATGTAATACAATACAAGCACTTATATATAGGAAGTACCAGCGGCGTATCCACCATGCTTGTATCATATTACACACGCCCCGTTACTTAAATCACTTACTCAAACCAAACCATCAAAGTAGAATGTTTATGTATAATCAAATGTCAAAATGTTTGGGTGAAAACCATGTCAAATGTCTATGTCTAATGTAAATCATGAATTGTGTATATCAATGTCAAAATGTTTATGTCTAATGCAAATCATGTAATGTGTATCTAAAATATCATGTATGGTAAGTGAAATATATCAACTAAACCATATGTAAAATGCACAAAAACAAGGTATTGAAGTAAAACATGGTTTAAATCAGAGTTATGTTTTGTGGAACAAATGCATGCTATACTGATACAAACATCTAGGTGGTTTTGTTATACTAAAATGTAAGCATGTGATGAATAACAAATGTACTAAGTATGCACACAATGGACATACATAGCATAAAATGTAATGTAAAACAATGTACTAAGTATGCACATAATGGACATACATAGCATAAAATGTAATGTAAAATGATGTACTAAGTATGCACACAATGGGCATACATAGCATAAAATGTAATGTAAAACAATGTACTAAGTATGCACACAATGGTCATACATAGCATAAAATGTAATGTAAAACGATGTACTAAGTATGCACACAATGGGCATACATAGCATAAAATGTAATGTAAAACGATGTACTAAGTATGCACACAATGGGCATAAATAGCATAAAATGTAATGTAAAACGATGTACTAAGTATGCACACAATGGGCATACATAGCAAAAACACAATGAAATCATGTACTATAAGTGTACTATTGAACATAACAAGCGTATGATATGAAAACATGGAAAAAGCATGAAAGTAACAAGTAGGCACATGTGTTTCACCCCAAAATGTTTGGAAAACAGTAAAAGAGGGGTCTATGTACTCACTTGAGATTGCTTAGTAGTCCTTGAGTAACAACCAAACAATGCTAGAGATCACGGATATCAAACGACACCTAATATAGGTAACTATGTTAATATACCGGACCTAAATCGGAGGATCGGATAGAATGAGGGCTCGTAAACCAAATGAGTATGGGAACTCATGTAACATGGTTTAACTAAGCCTACATACTACAATGAAACCTAACCTAAGTGCTTACGACCCATTACGACTCGTATAGGTAGCTTATGCTACTTTAACGCGTCATTCGCGTAAAACGCGTTCGGAACGCCTAACTAGCCCTATGATAAGTAAAATATGCCTTAACATGTCTAATATTGTAACCAAATCAGTTTAGGTACCAAAAGTTATGTTACATATGCTAAAAATGAATTTTGGCGTTAAAAGGGCATTTTGGTAATTTACCTAAGGCATATAAACTACCTATCATACAACTACTTAAACGAAGCGACCATAAGGTATAACCTCGGAAGGTTATTCCCTATATACTATGGTCACCTAATGTGTTTGGTCGGATCCTAATGATCGACCAAATGGGTCGGGTTCGAAAGTATAAGCGATTGTTTAGATCGCTTACCTTACGACCCTATATAAGCACTAAACTAAAAGTGACTAGCTAAGCATGTTAAACATGCTTAACTACGTTTAGAAAATAGGTTTGGTATCAAAACAAACGGTTTTGATACTCAAGAGTAGTTTGGTTACAAAATACGCAAGAATACGCATTCTGGCCGAAACTACGACTCGTCACTGAGCCTAGATAACGTGGTAATCAGTAGGTATAGTCACTAGGGACTATAACCATCGTGATTACACTCACGTTATGGAGTTCAAAGGAACTTCGTGTTGACCATAAACTGGTCAACGCATAAAGTCAAACAAAGTTTGACTTTTAACGCTAAAAGAATAAAAGAACGAAGGAACACTTACAAAGGGTCCCCGCAAGCTAATCTCGATCCAAATAACTCAGGTATGAAGCAAGGGCTTCAACTTAGAGCACTTTTGATCAGATTTGTGAGGAAGAAGTGAAAACTAAGGTGGGTATTTATAGGAAATGGACCACCGTTAGGATCGTTTCTCGAATAATGTGATCGACCGTACATGTGTTGGAATGTTATGGTAACTCATTTTGCCCCCACCATCAGAGATTTACATGTGGCATTGGCCTTTGGGGGGTTAAAAGGCTGTTAACAATTGATTAAACAACTTTTTCTGTTCCGAAGGGGCCTCGTGTGACGCCAAGGGGGCTAGGTGTCACGCTAAGGTCCTTCTGATCAGCAACAGTTTCCAAAGTTTCCATTTCAGTCCCCGTTGTGTATTAAGGCCATTTCCGACATGTTTAAGGCTCGTTAAATCATTTTCAAGGCTCCACAAGGATGCCTAAACATTGTGGACATGAAACATGCTCAAAAATATGTCGGATGTTGGTTCGTTTGGTCGTACGAGCGTGATGTTCGCTTAATTACGACGGAATGCGCATAAGCTCGAAAAACGATCCAAATTGCGTGACGAATGGATTTTTCTCATGCCAAAAACTAAAATAAAATATTTTAGTGCTTACATAAATTTTTTGGATGTCCGGATGTATTCAGAACGCAAGATATGCGCGAAAGTGCAAACTTGTGCACTTTTTGACGCTTTTAGTCCCTGAATGACCCAAAAGTTTATTTTAGCACACCGAACCCCTCAAAGCCTATTTATAAGCTATGTAAAGGATATTTATGGTATGTTTAACTTATGGCCATGTTCTGGAATGTCTGTTACAGTTCAAATTGGCATACTTTCGCAGTTTGTCAACTTTAGTCCCTGTAAGCGATTTAACTTGATTTTGCCATACCAAAGCCTTCAAAACTTATTTCTAAGTTATGTAAAGGTTATTTAAGGTATGTTAAGCCTATTTCACTATTCCAGAGTGTTCGTTGCATTAAAATGGTTATATTTACGCATCAGTGCGCGTATAACCTTCCAGAAAGCGATTTAGAGCTTGAAATCGAACAAGAATTGATATGTGCAAATGATACACATATTTATACAAATCCCAAGTATGAAATATAATATTTCATCGGTTTGGTATTTGTTTGATGGTTGAAGTGACACAGGTGTCACAAATAAAACATAGTTCACATCGATAATTCAAAACAAGGTTTTGACTTCTATATGCACGCACGAGGGCGTAATATATAAGGTAAACCCTTCAAAATGGACATCGTTTCTTGTTTATCAACTTTTCTTGACCTTCCGTCTTGTTATGTTTCTTTCCTGAAATACATGTAAGTTTTAAAAAGTCAACAATGAATTAGTGAATTCATGCATTTGTTTTCTTTGTATCAAATGAGTTTCAAAAACATTTGAAATATATTGCGTAAACCGGTGTGTGATAGCGTCTATGAAATTTGAGGATCCATTAATGTGTAGCTAATACATTAATATGTGTGCCACATAAATAAGCAACCAAACCTAGACGATGATATTCGGACACTTCCGATACGGGACCAAAAAAGCTCCCCTAAAAGGTTGACAAACCAGGAGTGGAGCTCGCTAAAACTCATTAGATCTACACCTTGTGCTCCTCGGTCATTTCGATTAATGGTTACTCTTGATCATTTTCTACTTATGTGCACATGATCTAAAGTGATTTCATTCCTAGCTAGCATCCCATTTATTGTAACATGTATTTCCCCTCGATTGTTTAACAAAACATGGGTGTCCGTATTTGTATTTGTTGGGTTTTTCACATGTTTATCAAAGTTATTTTATCCTTATAAAATAAAAACGCAGCAGAATATATATTTAAAACATGTTACTTACGAGATATAAAACTCATTTTATTATGTAAAACCCAATCCCCGGATCCATATATGAACATGCATGCTATCAAAAATTAAAACACAACCATAGAGTGTTTCAAGAATACTACCTTCAAGGAGTAAAAGATGTAACATCTGTGCTTGTAATCATTGTGAACAGTTCAGTTTTCAATAAAACAATGTTATTTGTGTCACACCCGCTCGTAGCGGAAACGCGAGGTGTGATCGGTATGGTTTTCATTGCATAAATATCGATGTACATGAACAAACTATATGAATAAAACATACTCCATTGCCATTACATAAGTGTTTCCAAAAGATTACAACATAAGTTTAGTGTGTCGGTTACAAACCATTAACGTAAAAGTAAAGTGTTATTGTTTCATACATTAACATTAAAATAAACTACTAAGGTTTAAACCATCATATTTCTGCAAAGAGGCGGAATATAATAGTTAAACCCTCCAAAAGATGGCATGGAGTTCCGGTACTTGTTATCTTGACTGGAAAATCCGACATGGTCCTTTAATTCCCTGAAATACATGTTAAGTTTGGAAAACATCAACAAAAGTTGGTGAATTCATGCAATTTAGTTGTAATAGATATATTTAAAATGTAAGTTGTAGTATGTAAAGCGTCAATGAAATCGTTGATCATTAATGTTTTGCAAGGACATTAATATGTGTGACGAAAAAGGAAGCAATCCAACCCTAGACGATTTTTATGTCGATTCCTATCGACTGGGACACAAAAGCACTCTTCTGTATGGGTCCATGACCAAGAGTGGGGCTCGCCAAAACCCATTAGATCTAACCACTTGTACCTAGGTCCAAACTGGATTAATGGTGCTTAGATGTATAACCCTAATTCGCACATGATCTAAGGTGTTTCATTCCCTAACTTTAACATACGTTTAACATGTATTTTCCCCGATAGTTGTAAAGTTATAAAACATTTAAATGAATAGGGGACATGAACTCACAGTATCGCGTCCTGTGAATAGATGTAAATAAGATCTCACGTGCGGTCGTCCTGAATAGCGTTGCGACCTACAAATATTCTTATATTTGTTAGACACTTCGGTCTTTGTAATAACTTGAGTACAAGTCTTGTGTCTTAATTGTGTGTAAGACTTGTATGTCTATACTGTTCGTTGAACTGTGTATTTAGATGAATGATTTGTTAAACTGTTATATATATATATTTCACCAAATATATATATATATATATATATGTCATATTGTATCTTGTGAGTTGTATCATCGGGTCTTGTCTTCTTGATTTCGTGTCGTTGTGTAAGTAAATTGTATAATGGTAATTTTTACCAATTATATGTCATTAGGCTTAGCCCAAGAATTCAAGTTATTGGGCCCAAAATAGTGTTGGGCCTCAATAGTATTGGGCCTAAATAGTGTTGGGCTTAAATAGTGTTGGGCCTCAATAGTGTTGGGCCTCAATAGTGTTGGGCCTAAATAGTGTTGGGCCTTGGCCCATATGTTTGGTATTGGGCTTAGCCCATGTGTTTTTGATATTGGGCTTAGACCATGTATTTATGTTAAGCCCATTATGAAAAACAAGCCCATTTGTATAAAAATAGCCCACTAAGTAAAGTAAGTCTTTCATTTTTATAAAAAAACCTTTTTATAAAAATTTACTAAGTATACTTTTTAGTTAATAAAAACATACTAGTTTTTATAAGTTCGTAAACATCCGAACTTTGTTATCGATAGCATATTTATATTTTCGTGTCGAAAGATCGTCTAAACGTCGTAGTAACTCCTCGGATTGGTGATTCGTTTAAGGATTCGTCCGTCGTCCGTTTTGACCATAAATGGTGTCCGATCCTTCGGATTGTCCGTACTCGTTTTTAAGGCGTAATTATATGAAGTCTTGTAGGACTTTTGTTATAAAGTGTCTTGAGTTTAAATGTGACAATTAGATTCAAGTTCCTACTTTGATATATATAACTAATACATCAAGTAATATATAACACAAAAATTGTCAAAATAACCAAATATATATTTTCTAAAAAAATATATATTTATCTTGTCTAAATTTAACCAAAAATGTTGTTACTTTATAAAATAAAGTTTTTTATGAAAAATGGCCATATAACCTTTGTATTTTAAACTTTACCATGTTTCATAAACATATCATTTTCTTTTCCAAATCACCATCAATTTACTCAACATCTTAACTAAAACATATTAGACTTTTATAACATCAAATTTATCAAGATGATTTCCAAATCATGTAGGGTTTTAAACATGATCATAACATATGCTAACTAGTTCAACAACCAAGTTTAATTCTAGTTTTAACAACTTTTATAAAAATCTCTAGTTGTATGTTACTTTTTATAATCTTGTAAAAGTCTTGTTTTTAAATAAAAACCTTAAATACTTTCACAAGATCAATAGTTATGATCATCCTTTTAGACCTTGATGTTAAAAACCCTTTTACATACATATGTATAATTGTTAGATTATATTTTTAAAACATACTCTAACAATTTATTTATATCATAATCATCATAACAAGATCAAAAATGCATATAACAAGTCTTAAATCACAATATAAACCAACATAAATATATCATGATTATTATCTTTGCTTCTTTGTATTTTTCATGTTTATTATATATGATTATCTAGTTATTATTTGTTATATTAACAATCATAACATAATATAAGTATGAGAAAAAAAAATAGATCTTGAAGCTTACTTCTAGCACTAGGCTAGGGATGATCTTAGAAGATTATTAAGAACTAAGAAGATGATGATCTTGATGATTTATGTAACACCTGTGTCATTTCAACCATCAATCAAATGCCAAACCAATGAAATATAGTATTTCATACTTGGGATTTGTAAAAATATGTGTATCGTTTACACATATCAATTCTTGTTCGAATACAAGCTCTAAATCGCTTCCTGGAAGGTTATACACGCACTGATGCGTAAATATAACCAGTTTAATGCAACGAACACTCCGGAATAGTGAAATAGGCTTAACATACCTTATATAACCTTTACATAACTTAGATATAAGTTTTGGAAGGTTTGGTGTGGTGAAATCAAAGTTATTCGTCTACAGGGACTAAAGTTGACAAACTGCGAAAGTATGCCAATTTGAACTGTAACAGACCTTCCGGAACATGACCATAAGTTAAACATACCATAAATATCCTTTACATAGCTTAGAAATAGGCTTTGAGGGGTTCGGTGTGCTAAAATAAACTTTTGGGTCATTCAGGGACTAAAAGTGTCAGAAAGTGCAAAAGTTTGCATTTTCGCGCATAACTTACGTTCTGAATACATCCGGACATCCAAAAATTTATGTAAGCATGACTATATTATATTTTAGTGTTCGCCATAAGAAAAATCCATTCGTCGCGTCATTTGGATCGTTTTTCGCGCTTATGCGCATTCCGTCGTAATTAAGCGAACATCGCGTTCGTACGGCCAAACGAACCGACATCCGAGATATTTTTGAGCACATTTTAAGTTCCCTATATTTTAACTTCATTTTAGAGCTTTGAAATGGGGTTAACGGGCCTTAAACGTGTCGAAAATGGCCTAAATACAGTTCAGGAACCAAAAGTGTAATTCTGCCGAAATAGTGCCTAGCGGTGCGCTACACTTTAAGCGTAGCGGTGCGCTAGGGGTCTGCTGACCAGATTCAGAGGTTCTAAACAGCAGGCTGCAGCTGTTTTAATCTCACCCACATGTTCCCAATTGCTTAGTCATGAAGATAAGGATCACTTTTAGGCACCATAAGGTTCCAACACATGTACGGCCTTGATCGTTTCCCCTTTTCCAAGAAACGATCTCAACGGTGGACCGAATACTATAAATACCCCACCCCCCATTGCTTTAAAACTCACAAGAATTCTGATTTGAGAGCTCTAAGTTGAAACCATTGTTTCATACCTGAGTTCTTGAGTCGGGATTAGCATTCGGGGACCCTGGGTAAGTATTCTTTCGTTCTTTTCCTTATTTTATTGCTTTTAGAGTCAGAAAGTCAAACTTTGTTTGACTTTCAGCGTTGACCAGTAATGGTCAATGCGAAGTTCGTTTGAACTTCGCAACGTGAGTGTAATCACGTTGGTCATAGTCCCTTGGGACTATGCCCACTGATTACCACGTTGTCTAGAGTCGTAGGGTAGGCGATCTAATAAATCGCCTATACCTTCGAACTCGACCCTTTTGGTCAATCATTAGGATCGGACCAAACACATTAGGTGACCATAGTAGGTAGGGAATAACCTTCCGAGGTTATACCCTATGGTCACATCGTTTAAGTAGTTGTATGATAGGTAGTTTATATGCCTTAGGTAAATTACCAGAATACCCTTTTCATGTATAATTGGTAATTAAGCATATGTAACCTAAACTCTTGTCACATAACTGATAATGTAACATGTTTAGGCATATAACACTTGTCATAGGACTAGTTAGGCGGTCCGAACGCGTTTCACGCGAACGACACGTTAAAGTAGCATAAGCTTCCTAAACGGGTCGTAATGGGTCGTAGACACTTGGGTTAAGTTTCATTTAGTATGAAGGCTTTGTTAAACCATATCATATGAGTTCCTACACTCATTTGGTTTACAAACCCTAATGCTACCCAATCTTCCGATTTAGGTCCGGTTAATTAACATAGTTACCTATATTAGGTGCCGTTTGATTTCCGTGATCTCTAGCTTTGTTTGGTTGTTACTCAAGGACTACTGAGCAATCTCAAGTGAGTACATAGACCCCTCTTTTACTGTTTTCCAAACTGTTTTGGGGTGGAACACATGTGCCTACTTGTTACTTTCATGCTTTCCTGTTTTCAAATCATATACTTCCTATGTTCATTAGTACATTATAGTACATGATTTCATTACATTTCATACTAGGTGTGCCATTGTGTGCATTACTTAGTACATTGTTTTACATTACATCACATGCTACGTATGTCTATTGTTGCATACTTAGTACAGGTCGCATGCTACGTATGTATGTTGTTGCATACTTAGTACAGATATTTCAGTTCACATGCTATGTATGTTTGTTGTAGCATACTTAGTACATTTCTTATTCATCATATACTTACATTTTGGACGCATATTACATGATTTACATTGATCATGCATTTACTACATAAAACATAACTTTGATTTAAACCAAGTTTTACTTCAATACTTTGTTTTGTGCATATGGTTTAGTTGAGACCTTTCACTTGCCATACATGACATATTTGACATAGACAGTTAACATGGATATTTGACATAGACAATTTGACATGATTTACATCTTGACATGAACATTTTACATTGTTTGGTTTGGTTTGATTAAGTGATTAAGTAACGATGCGTGTGTAATATGATACAAGCATGGTGGATACGCCGCTGGTACTTCCTATATATAAGTGTTTGTATGGTATTACATGTCGTAACGTTATTTGAATCATTTCAGGTTGAGACATAGAACATTTTATACAAATAACATATTTTTCACAAGACATTGATTTACAAACAACTTATCTAATACAAACTCATTTTACATGGTTATTCATTTAACCATACATTATACATTATTTATACATATCATCTGATCTTATCGATTTTCAAATGATTTACAAAACAAAGCAAATAACAAGGTTCATGACTAAACATTTTCTCAAACATAAGTCATGAAACCTATTTTCACAAAACCTATGTATCTCACCGGCATTTTTATGCTGACGTACCTATTTTCACATGTGTTTTTCAGGAGCTGTTGCATAAGATGATCAAGATACACTTAGACAGACTTGGGCTTTAGTGACAATAAAAGATGCAAGACTAGTTAATTATGTTGTATTTCTTTGTTTGTTAAGACATTGTAACACTTTTAATCAATAAAACGAAACTTCAATTGCCATGGATTTGAAACAATTAATTCTGTTACAACACTCCCCGACGTTTCCGCCACGTTTTGTATGTTCCACGTGGTCGGGGTGTGACAGAAAAGATGGTATCAGAGCCAATGGTTATAGGGAATTAGGTTATTAGTAATGCTTTGACCTAGTCTATAACTTTCTTAGGACCCTAACGCGAGTTTACTTGCGTTTAGTCATAAAACAATACCGTCACCTATCCTTAGGCGACGACCACAACAAGAACATAAATTTCAAAACCGCTTTGAAAACTAATCATCTGTTCTAGGATGATTTATTACAAGGTTTTGAACCCTCTATTGTAAGGTTTTGAACTCTCTATTATATGGTTTTGAACCCCTTTGAGTTTTCAAAATCTCGTCAAGGTTTTGGGTTTTAAATAATGTGAACACGTGCAAACTGGAAGGGTGAATGCCTGTATTCTGGGTTTTCTGTCTAGGCAAGCACTTCGTATACATCTCATCAGACGCGAGACCAGTTGTGCTTACCTGGGAATTCTTGGGATGAGTGTTCACTTATAGGCGAGCATGTCTTCGCGATACATTATATAGACCCGCTTACTTTGATTAGTCACTGTCTCATTTGTTTGCCTTTGGTAACAAACAAATGGTCACAACCTTCATGCGTTGTCATTTTTCTTTCGACTATCTTTCGCTTCTTTCCTCCTATGTCTTCCATTTTCTTCATGGTGCCTCTACGTTGCAACAACGATGTCCGAACCAGGTGCTACAATTTCCCAACAAATAGGCGTCGTACTCCAGAAGACCGTTGATTTAGCTCTCACCAAGACTCGCCTAAGGGATGAAGCCGTAAGGGAACTGCTCCTTGGTGCAATCAATGCAACTGTCAGCATCCAAACCAAATACCTGTTTCAAATGTACCCACGGTGGACGATGGAGACATTTGGTTAACATGTGCCGCTTTGCAATCCAAAGCAAAGCTGTTACAAATCCTGCTGCTACTCAACCTTCAAACTCTGCTTCATATGTCGCTTGACATATCTGGCGCCTCAACCTCATGAACTTTCTACCTTGTGTGTCGACGTAAGCACGCCTAGTGCAAGGTGTCGAAACACCTCCCGTCACACAAACTTCAAAAAAATCCATGTAGGATCTTTCTATCCTCATAATTAGATCCTTGTGGATGGGTATCATTCATCGGAATCCTTAATTGAATTCTTTGTATGATTCAATACGTACATCACAATTCAATAAGGACAAAGCCGAATTCCTTTTAAGATTATCCTATCTTCATAGATAGATTCTTGATATGATTAAAGTGCCAAATGAAATCCACGAATTGGATTCTTGGTGTGCTTTAAGTATCCGCGTCCAAAGATAACAAATTAAACAACTATGTGATTATGTGCTTATGTGTTTCCTTTTATGTTTTTGTATAAATCCAAGTTTTGTTATCCAAATTCTCGTAGAATCTTCCATATCTTTGTGTACTATATTAAATCCTCAATGGGCTTCTACGTTGTAGTTAAGTCCCTTGGATTTTATTGTACTATTCTATAATTAGACCCCTTGAGTGGTCTAGTTAAACAGATTGATCCAAAAATCTGGTTAGGTATATCATGTGATGAAATAGCTGAAAGGACTCCTTGGAGGTCTAATTAAAAAGATCATGTGTTGATCTGATTAAAAGGACCCTATGGTGGTCTAGTCACACTCATCACAGGTTTGATATTTTCTTCCCCTACACATCATGAAATGCACTGTGCGGACTGTGCAAGGAATTACGTAATTATGGACGCGTACATAATTATGGAAATTCAGTGCACAGAGACCACAGCAAATTTTGTCATGTATTCCGTTCATTTTTGTTTCTGAAGATGTAAAATGACTCATTCGGTTCATTTTTGTTTCTGAAGATGTAAAATGACTATTCCGTTCATTTTTGTTTCTGAAGATGTAAAATGACTCATTCGGTTCATTTTTGTTTCTGAAGATGTAAAATGACTATTCCGTTCATTTTTGTTTCTGAAGATGTAAAATGACTTATTCCGTTCATTTTTGTTTCTGAAGATGTAAAATGACTATTCCGTTCATTTTTGTTTCTGAAGATGTAAAATGACTCATTCGGTTCATTTTTGTTTCTGAAGATGTAAAATGACTATTCCGTTCATTTTTGTTTCTGAAGATGTAAAATGACTCATTCGGTTCATTTTTGTTTCTGAAGATGTAAAATGACTATTCCGTTCATTTTTGTTTCTGAAGATGTAAAATGACTTATTTCGTTCATTTTTGTTTCTGAAGATGTAAAATGACTATTCCGTTCATTTTTGTTTCTGAAGATGTAAAATGACTCATTCGGTTCATTTTTGTTTCTGAAGATGTAAAATGACTATTCCGTTCATTTTTGTTTCTGAAGATGTAAAATGACTATTCCGTTCATTTTTGTTTCTGAAGATGTAAAATGACTCATTCGGTTCATTTTTGTTTCTGAAGATGTAAAATGACTATTCCGTTCATTTTTGTTTCTGAAGATGTAAAATGACTCATTCGGTTCATTTTTGTTTCTGAAGATGTAAAATGACTATTCTGTTCATTTTTGTTTCTAAAGAATGCCTGTTGAAAATAACTCCGTTCATTTTTCATTTCTGAAAAATGATAGTTAAAGAGAAATTACAGGATTATGACTTGTTCATTTTTGATGGTTGTTTAACACAAAGTCACATATAAACTCCTACAAATAAATTTCGGGACGAAATTTCCTAAAGTAGGGGAGACTGTAACACCTGTGTCATTTCAACCATCAATCAAATGCCAAACCAATGAAATATAGTATTTCATACTTGGGATTTGTAAAAATATGTGTATCGTTTACACATATCAATTCTTGTTCGAATACAAGCTCTAAATCGCTTCCTGGAAGGTTATACACGCACTGATGCGTAAATATAACCAGTTTAATGCAACGAACACTCCGGAATAGTGAAATAGGCTTAACATACCTTATATAACCTTTACATAACTTAGATATAAGTTTTGGAAGGTTTGGTGTGGTGAAATCAAAGTTATTCGTCTACAGGGACTAAAGTTGACAAACTGCGAAAGTATGCCAATTTGAACTGTAACAGACCTTCCGGAACATGACCATAAGTTAAACATACCATAAATATCCTTTACATAGCTTAGAAATAGGCTTTGAGGGGTTCGGTGTGCTAAAATAAACTTTTGGGTCATTCAGGGACTAAAAGTGTCAGAAAGTGCACAAGTTTGCATTTTCGCGCATAACTTACGTTCTGAATACATCCGGACATCCAAAAATTTATGTAAGCATGACTATATTATATTTTAGTGTTCGCCATAAGAAAAATCCATTCGTCGCGTCATTTGGATCGTTTTTCGCGCTTATGCGCATTCCGTCGTAATTAAGCGAACATCGCGTTCGTACGGCCAAACGAACCGACATCCGAGATATTTTTGAGCACATTTTAAGTTCCCTATATTTTAACTTCATTTTAGAGCTTTGAAATGGGGTTAACGGGCCTTAAACGTGTCGAAAATGGCCTAAATACAGTTCAGGGACCAAAAGTGTAATTCTGCCGAAATAGTGCCTAGCGGTGCGCTACACTTTAAGCGTAGCGGTGCGCTAGGGGTCTGCTGACCAGATTCAGAGGTTCTAAACAGCAGGCTGCAGCTGTTTTAATCTCACCCACATGTTCCCAATTGCTTAGTCATGAAGATAAGGATCACTTTTAGGCACCATAAGGTTCCAACACATGTACGGCCTTGATCGTTTCCCCTTTTCCAAGAAACGATCTCAACGGTGGACCGAATACTATAAATACCCCACCCCCCATTGCTTTAAAACTCACAAGAATTCTGATTTGAGAGCTCTAAGTTGAAACCATTGTTTCATACCTGAGTTCTTGAGTCGGGATTAGCATTCGGGGACCCTGGGTAAGTATTCTTTCGTTCTTTTCCTTATTTTATTGCTTTTAGAGTCAGAAAGTCAAACTTTGTTTGACTTTCAGCGTTGACCAGTAATGGTCAATGCGAAGTTCGTTTGAACTTCGCAACGTGAGTGTAATCACGTTGGTCATAGTCCCTTGGGACTATGCCCACTGATTACCACGTTGTCTAGAGTCGTAGGGTAGGCGATCTAATAAATCGCCTATACCTTCGAACTCGACCCTTTTGGTCAATCATTAGGATCGGACCAAACACATTAGGTGACCATAGTAGGTAGGGAATAACCTTCCGAGGTTATACCCTATGGTCACATCGTTTAAGTAGTTGTATGATAGGTAGTTTATATGCCTTAGGTAAATTACCAGAATACCCTTTTCATGTATAATTGGTAATTAAGCATATGTAACCTAAACTCTTGTCACATAACTGATTATGTAACATGTTTAGGCATATAACACTTGTCATAGGACTAGTTAGGCGGTCCGAACGCGTTTCACGCGAACGACACGTTAAAGTAGCATAAGCTTCCTAAACGGGTCGTAATGGGTCGTAGACACTTGGGTTAAGTTTCATTTAGTATGAAGGCTTTGTTAAACCATATCATATGAGTTCCTACACTCATTTGGTTTACAAACCCTAATGCTACCCAATCTTCCGATTTAGGTCCGGTTAATTAACATAGTTACCTATATTAGGTGCCGTTTGATTTCCGTGATCTCTAGCTTTGTTTGGTTGTTACTCAAGGACTACTGAGCAATCTCAAGTGAGTACATAGACCCCTCTTTTACTGTTTTCCAAACTGTTTTGGGGTGGAACACATGTGCCTACTTGTTACTTTCATGCTTTCCTGTTTTCAAATCATATACTTCCTATGTTCATTAGTACATTATAGTACATGATTTCATTACATTTCATACTAGGTGTGCCATTGTGTGCATTACTTAGTACATTGTTTTACATTACATCACATGCTACGTATGTCTATTGTTGCATACTTAGTACAGGTCGCATGCTACGTATGTATGTTGTTGCATACTTAGTACAGATATTTCAGTTCACATGCTATGTATGTTTGTTGTAGCATACTTAGTACATTTCTTATTCATCATATACTTACATTTTGGACGCATATTACATGATTTACATTGATCATGCATTTACTACATAAAACATAACTTTGATTTAAACCAAGTTTTACTTCAATACTTTGTTTTGTGCATATGGTTTAGTTGAGACCTTTCACTTGCCATACATGACATATTTGACATAGACAGTTAACATGGATATTTGACATAGACAATTTGACATGATTTACATCTTGACATGAACATTTTACATTGTTTGGTTTGGTTTGATTAAGTGATTAAGTAACGATGCGTGTGTAATATGATACAAGCATGGTGGATACGCCGCTGGTACTTCCTATATATAAGTGTTTGTATGGTATTACATGTCGTAACGTTATTTGAATCATTTCAGGTTGAGACATAGAACATTTTATACAAATAACATATTTTTCACAAGACATTGATTTACAAACAACTTATCTAATACAAACTCATTTTACATGGTTATTCATTTAACCATACATTATACATTATTTATACATATCATCTGATCTTATCGATTTTCAAATGATTTACAAAACAAAGCAAATAACAAGGTTCATGACTAAACATTTTCTCAAACATAAGTCATGAAACCTATTTTCACAAAACCTATGTATCTCACCGGCATTTTTATGCTGACGTACCTATTTTCACATGTGTTTTTCAGGAGCTGTTGCATAAGATGATCAAGATACACTTAGACAGACTTGGGCTTTAGTGACAATAAAAGATGCAAGACTAGTTAATTATGTTGTATTTCTTTGTTTGTTAAGACATTGTAACACTTTTAATCAATAAAACGAAACTTCAATTGCCATGGATTTGAAACAATTAATTCTGTTACAACACTCCCCGACGTTTCCGCCACGTTTTGTATGTTCCACGTGGTCGGGGTGTGACAATTTAAGGCTCTTGAATGGATGAATAACTTTCCTTTAACTTGCAAATGCTTTAGATCACCTTAAGTTCCAAAGAAATCCATCTTGATCGTGAAGGAGGTAATAAAAATAAATGGGTTTTTGAAGATGTTCTTATGAAAAAGATGAAGATAATTAGAGAGTTCTTTGTTTGAAAGATAGGTGATAAGGGTGATAAAGTGCTAGTAATGTTAATGGTTAAGTGTTATAATAATTCACCAACATACATCCACTTGCAACTTAATAAAATATCTAGATATTTTATAACATAAACAAGGGGTAAGGGACCCCTTGTTCACGATCATAATATGGGGGGGGGGGGGTCTTATGTTGTTGAAAAGTGTTAGTATTATTTGTGGTTTCAAATGAATTAAAAAGTTTAAGTCTTTAGGTGTTTATAGTTTACTATTTTTTTCGAGATGATTCATGACTAGAAATGTTCATAAACTAGCTTTACAAGACCAAAAATAATGCTCACTAGTTCGCTACATGTGCCAAAATATAGTTTGGCTAGATGTTTAGCGCTCGTTTCGCAAGAAGATAGTCGAAAGGTTCGCTTATGGAAGTTGTAGGAAAAATTTCAGTTATGTGTGTAATTGATATTCCATAATTATTTTTATATGAAATTGGTGCTTAAACAACAATTTTTGAATCTTGAAATAAAAATACAATTGCTGAATTTTGCGGAAAATTAATGAAATGGTCGCTTTTAGCACTTTTCGGACAGTTTTTAGTGCTACCGGGCATTGGTAAAATATTAACCAAACCCTTGTATTCCCATATAGGGTTTAATATATAATTGATGTTGGACTCTCGTCCGAGTCCTAAAGATGTCATTTAGATGTTTTCTGTGGATCCGGAGTTTTCGTCAGCACTCTAGTTCACTAGGCACTATTCTAGTTGTTTCGCTGGATTGTTTGCACTATTTCAAATGTACCCAATAAAAGTGAATCATGTGTAATAATAAATGAATATTCCATGAGTTTTCTAAGATGTATATTATGTAATCATGCAGTCCGAATATTCAAAACACATACTTGTATAATGTAAATCATCGTTTTAAATGTAAGTATATTACCCGAAAGTGGCAGTTGTCACATTCTCCCCCTGTTATTGAGAATTTCGTCCCGAAATTCTAGCTTTGTTATTCTTTGCAGGAGTCTTCGGAAATAGGTGGGGATATTTTGCCTTCATTTGATCTTCACGTTCCCAAGTATATTCGGGTCCGTGACGAGAGTTCCAACGAACTTTTACTAACTTGATACGACTTCTCCGTGTTTTCTGGACCTTCCAGTCCGTGACCTCAACAGGTTCTTCAGTGAATTGGAGTTTGTCGTCAATGTGAATTTCATCCGCAGGAATGGTAACGGTTACTTGTGTTGGACTCTTTTTAAGATTCGACACATGAAACGTGTGGTGTACATTGCTAAGTTCATCTGGTAACTTCAACTTGTAAGCAACAGTGCCAATCTTTTCTAAGATTTCAAATGGTCCAATGTAACGCGGGTTAAGCTTTCCACGTTTACCGAACCTTGCTACGCCTTTCCAAGGTGAGACTTTCAACAAAACTTTGTCTCCAACCTCGAAAGATGCTGGTTTTCGTTTTCCATCTGCGTAGGTCTTTTGTCGATCGCGAACCGCCTTGATACGGTCTCGGATCTGAAAAATTTTATCCGTAGTATCTTGGACTAGTTCCGGACCAATTAATTGACTATCGCCTGTTTTCGCCCAACATAGCGGAGAGCGACACTTTCGACCATAAAGAGCTTCAAACGGTGCAGCTCGTATACTTGTATGGTAGCTGTTATTGTAGGAAAACTCAACTAGAGGTAGATGATTATCCCAATTGCCGCCTAAATCCATAACACATGCACGAAGCATATCTTCGAGTGTTTGGATTGTCTGTTCGCTCTGGCCGTCAGTTTGTGGATGAAAGGCCGTACTTAGATTCAATTGAGATCCAAAGGCCTGTTGAAATGATTTCCATATTCTTGAAACAAAACGACCTTCTCGGTCCGAAATGATTGAAATAGGCACTCCATGACGAGCCACTATTTCTTTGAGATAGATTTCCGCTAGTTTCTCAGTACTATCCTTCTCCCGAATTGGTAAGAAGTGTGCGGACTTTGTCAATCTATCGACGATTACCCATATCATGTCATGACCTTTTGAGGTCCTGGGTAACTTCGTAATGAAGTCCATAGATATTTGTTCCCATTTCCAAGCGGGAATCTCCGGTTGTTGTAGTAAACCCGATGGTTTCTGATACTCTGCCTTGACCTTCGCGCAGGTCAAGCATTTTCCAACATAGATAGCAATATCCTTTTTGAGGTTAGGCCACCAATAGTACTCTTTTAAGTCTTGGTACATCTTATCTGATCCAGGATGGATCGAGTACTTTGACCTATGTGCTTCCTCAAAAATGAGATCTCGGAGACTTCAAAGAATGGAACCCAAATTCTACCTGCAACGTACAAAGTTCCATCTTCCTTCGGCACTAACTGTTTTTCCATGCCTCGAAGTGATTCTGCTAGAATATGCTCTTCCTTGAGCGCTTCTTGTTGTGCAATTTGAATTCGTGCGGTAATATCTGTGTGAATCGTCATCTCTAATGCTCGCACTCTTAGTGTTTTAACTTGTTCCTTGCGGCTCAAGGCGTCTGCTACAACGTTCGCCTTGCCCGGATGGTACTTGATTTCACAATCATAGTCGTTCAATAATTCAACCCAACGTCGCTGATGCATATTTAATTCTTTTTGGTTGAATATGTGTTGTAGACTCCTATGATCTGTGAAAATAGTGCACTGTGTACCATATAAGTAATGCAGCCAAATTTTCAAAGCAAATACCACCGCGCCTAACTCTAGGTCGTGAGTGGTATAGTTCTTCTCGTGAACTTTCAATTGGCGGGATGCGTACGCGATAACCTTTTCACGTTGCATGAGTACACAACCCAAACCTTGATGCGAAGCATCACAGTATACCACAAAGTCATCAGTACGGTCGGGTAATGATAAGATTGGTGCAATGCACAATTTGTCTTTAAGAAGTTGAAATGCTGCTTCTTGTTTCTCTCCCCAATCGAATTTCCTGTCTTTCTGTGTAAGAGAAGTTAGCGGTTGAGCAATCTTTGAAAAATTCTCAATAAATCTCCGATAATATCCCGCTAAGCCCAAAAATTGTCGCACTTCAGTAGGAGTCTTGGGCGCTTCCCAATTCTTAATCGATTCAATCTTCGACGGGTCTACTTGAATACCCTTCTCGTTCACTATATGCCCGAGAAATTGTACTTCACGAATCCAAAACTCACATTTGGAAAACTTCGCGTATAGTTTCTCCTTCTTGAGTAGTTCTAAGATGGTTCTCAAATGTTGTTCATGCTCGTCTGCCGATCGTGAGTATATCAAGATGTCGTCAATGAACACTATGACGAATTTGTCGAGATACGGCTTGCACACGCGGTTCATTAAATCCATGAAGACCGCCGGTGCGTTCGTTAAACCAAAAGGCATAACGAGAAACTCGTAATGACCGTAACGAGTCCGAAAAGCCGTTTTCGGTATGCTTTCTTCTTGAATCCGTAACTGATGATACCCCGATCGTAAGTCTATCTTTGAATAAAAACTCGACCCTTGAAGTTGATCGAATAAGTCGTCAATCCTCGGTAGTGGATACCGATTCTTGATGGTGAGTTTATTCAACTCTCTGTAATCGATACACATTCTGAATGTCCCATCCTTCTTTTTCACAAAAAGAACTGGAGCTCCCCAAGGCGAGAAACTCAGTCTAATGAATCCCTTATCCAACAACTCTTGAAGTTGTGTGGACAATTCCTGCATTTCAGAAGGTGCTAATCGATATGGAGATCTGGCTACAGGTGCGGCTCCCGGTACCAAGTCGATGTGAAATTCGACTTGTCGATAAGGCGGTAGTCCTGGCAAGTCTCCAGGAAAGACTTCAGGAAATTCTTTTACTACCGGAATATCCGTCAACTTCGGCCCATCGGCCTTCTTATCCACAACATGCGCTAGAAAGGCAATATAACCTTTCCGTAAGTATTTCTGTGCTTTCATGCAATTGATAATCCGCAATGGGGTGTCACGCTTCTCTCCATGTATAACAAGTGTCTCTTCGTTCGGTAGTGGTAGGCGAATGATCTTCTCGTGGCAAACGACTTCAGCTCGATTTTTGGATAGCCAATCCATGCCAACCACTACGTCGAAGCTACCCAATTCAACGGGTAAGAGATAGATATTGAATTTTTGTTCGCCAAGTTCTAAGGTACACTCCTTAACAACTTCTCCCGTCTCTATTAGTTTACCGTTAGCCAATTCTATAGAATATGGAACATCTAGTTTACTAGGTTCCAAGCCCAGAATATTTTTAAATTCTCTAGAAAGAAAACTAAAATCGGCTCCGGTATCAAATAATATGGATGCGAAATGATCATTGAGGAGAAACGTACCAGTGACCACATTAGGGTCTTGGCGCGCATCCTTGGCTCCAATCACAAAAGATCGACCACGAGCTTGGTTTTCTTTAGGACAGTCTTTCTTGAAGTGATCTTTGCTTCCGCATCCAAAACATCCTTGACCACGACCATTCCCGTTCCCATTCTTGTTACCAAATCCACTTCCCGATCCAGTATTATTTCCCGTTCCCCAACATGATTCAGCACGGTGGCCATTCTTGCCACACTTGTCACACTTGACAACCCGACAATCACCCAAGTGATGATATTTGCATCGCTCGCACTTAGGTAAAGTACCAGCGTACTTCTTAGGACCAGTGTCGTTTGTGGCTGCAAACGCCCTTGCATCCTTTTGCGAGTTATTCTGTCGCCTGTTGCTGTTGTTGTTGTTGTTGTTGTTGGGGTTATTGTTATTGTTGTTGTGGTTGTTGTTACTGTTGTTGTTGTTGTTGTTGTTGTTGTTGTTATTACCGCGGGTTCCCTTCTTGAAATTCGAGTAACTCCTCTTCCCACGGTTGGAAGACTCGGCATGTGTTTCCTTCTTATCATCACCTTCCTCAATGAATATTTTCATCCTGACCCCGTCTTTAGTAAGACTCACGGCTATAGTCACAGCCTGAGTAATAGTCGTGGGTTTAGCTGCAGTAACCAGACTTCGAATCTTGTCAGAAAGTCCCCAGATGTAGCGTTCGATACGCTTGTATTCTGGTGTTACAAGATAAGGAATCACGCGGGACAGATCGTGAAATCTTTGCGTATATCCCGTGATATCAGCTCCGACCATGGTAAGGTTCCAAAACTCGTTCTCCAACTTCTGGAGTTCAGCACGAGAACAGTACTTATCCCTCATACGTTCCTTAAGTTCATCCCAAGTCAACGCATAAGCAGCGTTTTCACCCAAAGTTTGCACTTGTAAGTTCCACCATGTAAGAGCCTCGTTGAGAAACAAGCCAGTAATGAAAGTGACTTGCTGATTAGCGGAACATCTGCTCATTCTGATAGTGGAATCCGTTTTCTCAGTCCATCTCACGTAAGCCACGGCACCGCCTGTGCCATCGTAGTTAAGTGGCTTGCAGTCTAGAAACTGCTTGAATGTGCACCCTGAAATTGGACAACGGATTTTTGAATGAGCAAATAGTGAATCGTACGAATAGATTTAGAAAGAAATTTGATGAGTTGTAATAAAACAAATAAACGTTACCCGTAATATTTGTTCCACCTGAAGGACCGCTTTGGCCCTAGCCTCCCGATCCGCCGGTGCCACCACTTTGGTCGGCGCGGGATGCCTCATACAGTGCGATAGCTTGGGCGATCCTCTGTTCTATTAGTGCATTCAGTTCTGCCTCGGTCGTAGGCATTGGTGGAGGCGGGGGTGGATTAACTGTCCGTGAACGTAAAACTCTCCTCGGTGGCATGATTCTTCCAAAGGAGAAATAGGATAAAGATTAGACGTTGATTTGGTTTGTTAATTATTTTTACTAAGTAAGAAAAGAAAGAAAAAAAATTTCATAACATTAATAGCAATACCACCAAGAAACATATAATGTGAGTAAATAAGTTAATCACAAACAATAAGATATGTCCAACCAGACCACTCAGATGCATTTAATAGCTAACACCAAGTTTTTCATATATATAGTCAACCGGTTACATAATCGTTTGAAAGGAAACAAAATAGACTCGGGCTACATAACCCGGTCATACTAGTCTAGTACAACAAAAGAGATAACAAAATCTTCCTTCCAACTGTGTGATCCGCTGTATGTCGGTTGTCTTCAAAACTTGGTGTAGCGTCAATATGTACACAAAACGGATCTAGATACCCGTCTCAAAAGTATGATACCTGCAAACATAGTCTATGGTGGGGGAAAGACTGGTGGTGGAATCGGGAACAATAACCTGTGAACATGAGAAACCCTACTCTCCAAATCAAGAACCAAACGGTTAAGGAACACAATCTGCTGCTCGAGCGCCAGAACACGAGCAGGTAAATCAACTGGTGGTATATCAACTGGTGGCATCTGAGGTGGTAGTGGGGGTAATGGTGGTGACCCTGGTGGTGGTGGTGGAGCATGAGGTGGTGGTGGAGCCAGAAGTACCAAACCAAGAAGGTGAGTAAGCTCATCCTCGAGTTCACTAACTCGACGGATAATAAAGTCTATCTGATGCTCGAGTGTCAGCACACGAGCACGTAACTCGGTAGTAGCAGCTGGGTAATGCAATGGGTGGTATGGATCTGTCATGGGCATAACATGAGGTGGAGAGTGTGGCGCAATAAGAGGCTCGACAGGGACCTGTGGGACTGAGTGAAACTGCTGATAGTATAGGTCCATATCACTGGGTGGTATGTGTGCATGTCCAGATGGTCCGGCCTCATCAGTATGATCAGTGCGCATGATGCGAATGTGCTCGGGAGATGCATCTGGTGCAGGGACTGGAATAGGTGCGGGAATGGCTGGCTCCGCTTGTAACACCTGTGCCTCCACGGGCATCAAGCAAATACCAAACCAATGAAATATTGTATTTCATACTTGGGATTTGTAAAAATATGTGTATCATTTGCACATATCAATTTATGTTCAATTTCAAACTCTAAATCGCTTTCTGGAAGGTTATACGCGCACTGATGCGTAAATATAACCAGTTTAATGCAACGAACACTCCGGAATAGTGACATAGGCTTAACATACCTTAAATAACCTTTACATAACTTAGAAATAAGTTTTGAAGGCTTTGGTATGGCAAAAACAAGCTAAATTGCTTGCAGGGACTAAACTTGACAAACTGCGAAAGTATGCCAATTTGAACTGTAACAGACATTCCGGAACATGACCATAAGTTAAACATACCATAAATATCCTTTACATAGCTTAGAAATAGGCTTTGAGGGGTTTAGTGTGCTAAAATAAACTTTTGGGTCATTCAGGGACTAAAAGTGTCAAAAAGTGCACAAGTTTGCATTTTTACGCATAACTTACGTTCTGAATACATCCGGACATCCAAAAATTTATGTGAGCATGACTATATTATATTTTAGTGTTCTCCTTAAGAAAAATCCATTCGTTTCGTCATTTGGATCGTTTTTCGCGCTTGTGCGCATTCCGTCGTAATTAACCGAACATCGCGTTCGTACGACCAAACGAACCATCACCCGGCATATTTTTGAGCATGTTTCAAGTCCACAATGTTTAGGCATCATTTTAGGGCCTTAAAGTTGGCTTTACGGGCCTTAGAAGTGCCGGAAATGGGCTTAAACACGTGCAGGGACTGAAACTGTCATTTCTGAAACATGTTGTCTGATCAGGACCCTCAGGCGGCCCGCCTGAGTTTTAGCACATCCTGAAGCGGGCCGCTTGGCTCCTTCTGACCAGATTAAGTGTATTAAACAGCAAGTTGCAGCTGTTTGATCCACCACCACATGTTTCCAATTGTCTAGTCAGCTGATAAGGATCACATTTTAGGCACCATAAGTTTCCAACACATGTACGGCTTGGATCATGGCACGTTTTCCATGAAACGATCTCAACGGTGGACCGAAAACTATAAATACCCCACCCCCTTTGGCTTAAAAACCCACAAGAATTCTGATTTTAGAGCTCTAAGTTGAAACCATTGTTTCATACCTGAGTTCTTAGATCGGGATTAGCATTCGGGGACCCTGGGTTAGTATTCTTTCGTTCTTTTCCTTATTTTACTGCTTTTCGAGTCAGAAAGTCAAACAAAAGTTTGACTTTCAGCGTTGACCAGTAATGGTCAATGCGAAGTTCGTTTGAACTTCGCAACGTGAGTGTAATCACGTTGGTCATAGTCCCTTGGGACTATGCCCACTGATTACCACGTTGTCTAGGGTCGTAGGGTAGGCGATCTAATAAATCGCCTATACCTTCGAACCCGACCCAGTTTGGTCGATCATTAGGATCCGACCAAATACATTAGGTGACCATAGTAGGTAGGGAATAACCTTCCGAGGTTATACCCTATGGTCACATCGTTTAAGTAGTTGTATGATAGGTAGTTTATATGCCTTAGGTAAATTACCAGAATACCCTTTTCATGTATAATTGGTAATTAAGCATATGTAACCTAAACTTTTGTCACATAACTGATTATGTAACATGTTTAGGCATATAACACTTGTCATAGGACTAGTTAGGCGGTCTGAACGCGTTTCACGCGCACGACGCGTTAAAGTAGCATAAGTTACCTTAATGGGTCGCGATGGGTCGAAGGCACTTAGGTTAAGTTCCATTTAGTATGTAGGCTTTGTTAAACCATATCATATGAGTTCCTACACTCATTTGGTTTACAAACCCTCCTGCTACCCAGTCTTCCGATTTAAGTCCGGTTTATTATATAGTATTGGATTTGCCGACTGATTCCGTGCTCCCTCTAGCTTTGTTTGGTTGTTGTTCAAGACTCCTAAGCACTCTCAGGCGAGTACATTATTCCCCTCTTTTACTGTTTTCAACTGTTTTGGGGTGACTCATATGTGCTAAATGCTTTATCAATGATTTCAATAACAATTACTATGTGGTTTCAAGAACAATAACAATTATTTCAAGAACGCTAACAATGATTTCAAGAACGAATACAATGATTTCAAGAACGAATACAATGATTTCAAAAACTAATAACAATTTCAATAAAGTGAACGAACTTGTTGGTTGTAGTTACATGACCGATGACATTCATTAGCAACGATCAAGCCGACCAGTATTAGGTTATGGTACCATAGGATCTGACAAATCCCGTTATTTACTGCACCCATTGTTATGTGTGGGTGTTGTGGGTAGCGACTGAATCTGTAATTATTAACTTATCCTTTGGTAAGGGTTTGTTAAGAACGAGAACGAGAGCGAGTTGGAACGAGGAACGCGTCAAGAAGGTTTGAATGTTATTAGAGAATCGACCATAAAGTAGTTTCACAATTAAAATATTAACTTACCCTTTGGTAAGGGTTTGTTAAAACAAGAACGATTTGAACGATTAAAACAAGATGGTTTAACGATTGGGTAAACATTTGTACATGATTGACATTTGATCATGTATTTTCCACAAAACATAACTTTGATTTAAACCAAGTTTTACTTCAATACTTTGTTTTTGTGCATATGGTTTAGTTGAGACATTTCACTTGCCATACATGGATATTTGACATAGACATTTGACATGGATATTTGACATAGACATTTGACATGGATATTTAAACATAGACATTTTACATTGTTTGGTTTGGTTTGGTTAAGTGATTAAGTAACGATGCGTGTGTAATATGATACAAACATGGTGGATACGCCGCTGGTACTTCCTATATATAAGTGTTTGTATGGTATTACATATTGTAGCGTTATTTGAATCATTTCAGTTTGAGACATAGAACATTTTATACAAGTAACATACTTTTCACAAGACATTTATTTACAAACAATTCATCTTATAAAGACTCATTTTACATGGTTATTCATTTAATCATGCATCATTCTCTTATTTATACATATCATCTAAACTTATTATTTTTCAAATGATTTACAAAGACAAAGCAAATTACAAGGTTCATGACTAAACATTTTCTTAAACTGAAGTCATGAATCTTATTTTCACAAAACCTATGTACTCGCCAGCATTTCTTTGCTGACCTCGTTTTCACATATGTTTCATGTCACACCCTGGCTTTGCGGAAGCGTGGTTAGTTTTGGTGTGACTTCTTAATACCATAGCTTAATCATAACAAGCTATATGAATTTAAAAACCATGCAAGTCATCCATTAAGTTTTGAAAACAAAATACAGTACCATTGTTTTTAACATGCAACCATAACCTTGTTTAACAACATTACAACTTATAACATAACATAAACGTGGTTTAAGGACTGTGTCTTGTCCAGGAAAGAGACACATCCCCTAAACCCTGATGACTCCATGACAAGTGCAGCGGAAAACGTTCCATACCGTGCCAGATCCGTTTAATTTCCTGAAATACATGTGAGTTGAAAAATCAACAATAATGTTGAGCGAGTTCATGTGCAAGTGAGTAAGTAAAACACTTGTAAGTATAAAAGTTTCCTGGTATGTAGCAGTGTAAGAGGACTTGTGATCACCAATGGTTTGCAAGGCCATTAGCATGTCGTGAAATGCAAATAGTAAGACACAACCCTAGCTGATTTTTGCGTTGGGCAACCAAGTCACTCCAGGTCCGTTGTGGTTAGCCTCATAGAGGTCCGTTTGGCCTAGAGCTGGGCTCGCTACACCCAAATAGATCTACCGCTCGAGTCCCTCGGTGTTCTAACTACCCATTCACATGATCTAAACCTCCTTACGTAAATCATACCGTGTATAAAGTACTTGTAAACAAAGTAACATGTATTTCACCCCCGCAGTTAAGTAAACTGAAAACAGTTAGAGAAAAGGGGGACATGAACTCACAGTGAATGCGCGTCTCTACCAAGTGTCTCCAATACAGTAAGCTGTGCAACGACCTACAAGTGCTAATTCTATTAGACGGACGGCCGTGCCTTAGCTTTATAGTTTATGTCTTTGGGAAATAGTTAGACAACTATTTCGTGTTTATGTTCCGTATACACTTGGTAGTTATACTTCTTCCCAAGGATGGGGGATACAATACATGTGCGTAAGTTACGTTTTAACAATCGTGTGGTAATGTAATTACCGGTGTAACTTATATGTTTGTGTAAGCGTTCGCAAAGTTTTGGAATCATTAACGCTTGTAAATATTATTTTTGCTCTAAAATAATCATAAACAGTGTTGTGACAAATATACTTATCACGTTATTCTTTGTGAAAATCCCACCTCCGAATATTTAGTAAAATATAGTGTTGGCGAAATTTATGTTTCGAAAGTATGTTCAAAATAGTTCTAACACTTGTTGTGTAAAAAGTTTAAGTGTTAGGTTTTTAGGAAAATTTCGCCAGAGTTTCCTCTGTAACTGGAGGTGGCCACGCTTTCGAGCGTATCATTTTCTTTTAAACAAATCAATCAGCAACTTCTTTATTCAATCAAACAATTTCCGACACATCAAACTAGTCGACAAGTATGTAAATTTGCATAATCGCATGAACTTGCAGTTTTTCCGCATCTTTAATGTAAATCACCTTTATATATGTAGATCTTTATATAAAGTAGCTTTATTCTTGTAAAAAACCTCGTGTTTAGAGAAAACCGTCTTTACAACTTCTAGTAACAAGTGACAAATTTACTTCTTTGTCGGATCTCTTCATTTCACAAGTGTCTACACACTTGTGGTTTATAAAATCATATTTATTAGTGTAGGATCCATCTTTAGGAAAACATGATTTCTTTAAAGTGTGGTCTTTCAAAAATACCACTTGCGGATACGTAGATCCGCTAGTTTTAAACACCATTTTACCGGTTAAATCACTTTTACACAAGTATAATATCTCTACACAAGTTCATGTCTCTAAAATGTGGTAGTGTTTCACCTTTAACCCTTGTATCTTTCAAAAACAAGCTTATGTGATGATACATGATTTTACAAAGTCGGGTTAAACGAAGATTCGAGCTACCACATTATAGATCGGGTCACAATAAGCACAAATTTCAAGTCCTACGACTTTTACACAAGTTATATGCTATTAACCACCATTTTTATGATTTTACTAGACTTTAATGCATCATCTTTCAATATAACGAGATTCAACCGACAATAATCCTTTTAACCACTTTAGACGAGTGTAAAAACAAGTTTTAAACAATATACCTCTAGCTCGGGGCTAGGGAAGAATCGTGACGAAAAACGCGTGGATAAAAGCCAACGAGAGAGGTCCTTCGTGTTCCGCTTGCACCAAAGCTCCTTATACGTGACCCGTGAAGCTTGAATGATCTTGGAATGTTGAGAGCTAGACCCGAAAGTATGGTGTGTGTGTGTTTGGTGTTCGGCCGTGAGCCACAAAGAGAGCAAGAGAGAGAGTAATTTGGTGTTTGATTATGAATGAACTCTCATGTTTAGTTTAGGTTTTATAGACAATCTTTAAGGTGTATTATCCTTTGGATCTTGTGTCATGAAGATGCTAGACAATTAGGATTGAGCAAGATCACAAGTACAAGGGGTGTGTCCCCTAGATATGGGGCCGGTCATGGCATGGGGGGGGGGGGGGGGTTAGTTCGATTAGAAGTAGGTTAGTTAGGATAATTAGGTTAGTTAAGTAAGTTAACCAAGTATCTAACCTTGTTAGTTATATACTGCGCGTTATGACGGGTGTTAGGGTAATCAGGGACCCTAACTGGCTCAGAAAAATAAAAATAGTGAAAATACTAATATTTTCATGTCCCGGGTAAAGTCTGGGTGTCTGGTTGGATAGTAATCCGTTAAAGTGTTACAAGAGACTTTAAAGTGTCGTTATTACATTTTAGTGACACAATTTGTTTTCCCGACACTTTAGAAAGTGTCTAGTAATATTTTCTCATGTTCTGGCACTTTACTAGTCAGCTAGAAGCTGGATAAATTATTAAAGTGCTGTGTTTGGTACTTAAAGTACGTTCTGGCACATCCGAATCAGTGTATCTTATCCCCTAGAGACACGGTACCATAACCCTTATATCCCTACACTCACTACCAGTGTAGTCAAAATATATGAGGCTCTTAACAGGCCTTAGAGGCAGTATCTGCCTGATGCTGGTTATATCAGCATGTTCACTGTGTATCCGTTTAGTGCTACTGTGCTTTTTGTGCATCATGTTTGTCACTAGGGTTCAGCACGTAAATAATGTAGTGACAGCAAATAAAGTATGATGCAAGTATGTGCATGTATCAGTATGCAGGTAGCAGTTTATCAGCTAGTTTCAATCAAGCACAGTAATTAAGCAGTAATTAATCAGTAATTAAGTTGTACGGATACCTGGTTTAGTGCGGGTTGTCACATTCTCCCCCCGTTAAATAAATTTCGTCCCGAAATTTAAGTTCTGCTTGTAGAAGCAGGGTTCTTGGGAAATAAGTGGGGGTATTTCTCTTTCATCCGGTCCTCACGTTCCCAGGTAAATTCAGGACCATGTCTGGCATTCCAACGTACTTTGACGAGTTTGACACTGCTCCGGCGGGTCTTGTTAACTTTCCAATCCGTGACCTCGACAGGTTCTTCAACGAAGTGGAGCGTGTCGTCAATGTGAATCTCGTCGATAGGAATGGCAACGTCAATTTGAGTTGGACTTTTCTTTAAATTGGATATATGAAATGTATCGTGAACACCATTTAGTTCAGCGGGTAGGTCCAACTTGTATGCTACTGTCCCAATTCTTTCCAGAATTCTGAAAGGACCAATGTAGCGTGGATTTAACTTCCCACGCTTTCCAAAGCGTGCTACCCCTTTCCAGGGTGAAACTTTCAATAATACCATCTCTCCGACTTGGAAGTCCACATGCTTCCGGTTTGGATCCGCGTAGGCCTTTTGTCTGTGGCGAGCGGCTTCTATGCGTTTAAGTATTTGCGCAATTTTGTCTGTCGTCTCTTGGACGATCTCGGGACCAGCAAGCTGCCTATCACCCGCGTCAGACCAACATAGTGGTGATCGGCACTTGCGTCCGTATAGGGCCTCAAATGGCGCGACACCAATACTGGTGTGGTAGCTGTTGTTATACGAAAATTCGACCAAAGGTAAGTGTTTATCCCAGCTACCGCCTAAATCCATAACACATGCCCTCAGCATGTCTTCCAAAGTTTGTATCGTTCGCTCGCTCTGGCCGTCAGTTTGCGGATGGAACGCAGTGCTCAGATTCAGTTGTGAGCCAAAAGATTCTTGGAAGGATTGCCATATTCTTGACACAAATCTTCCGTCTCTATCAGAGATGATCGAGAGAGGTACTCCATGCCGTGCTACGATCTCTCTCAAGTAAATTTCCGCAAGTTTGCTCGTGCTATCTTTCTCTTTGATTGGCAGAAAGTGTGCGGATTTTGTTAGGCGGTCAACAATCACCCAAATCATATCGTGGCCTCTTGGCGTTCTTGGTAATTTTGTAACAAAATCCATTGAGATCTGTTCCCATTTCCACTTGGGAATCTCAGGTTGTTGCAGCAGCCCCGAGGGCTTCTGGTATTCTGCCTTGACTTTTGCGCAAGTTAAACATTTGCTCACGTAGACAGCAACGTCGCCTTTCATCCTAGGCCACCAATAGTAATTTTTGAGATCCTGGTACATCTTATCCGATCCAGGGTGGATAGAGTACCGTGACTTGTGCGCTTCGTCGAAAATAACTTCCCTTAATCCACCAAACAGAGGAACCCAAATCCTTTTCTCAAAACATAACGTTCCTTCCTCGTTTGGTACCAAAAGCTTCTCCATTCCACGGAGATATTCTTCCTCAAGGTTTCCCTCCTTGAGAGCTTCCTTTTGTGCAGCGCGAATGCGCGAGGAAAGATCGGTTCGTATGATCATTTCCAAAGCTCTAACCCTTATGGGCTTGATTCTTTCTTTACGACTTAGGGCATCGGCGACTACATTCGCCTTCCCTGGATGATATTTTATCTCGCAGTCGTAGTCGTTTAGCAACTCAACCCATCGTCTTTGCCTCATATTCAACTCCTTCTGGTTGAATATATGCTGTAGGCTTTTGTGATCTGTGAAGATTGTGCACTTCGTACCATACAGGTAGTGTCTCCAGATCTTTAGTGCAAAAACCACTGCGCCAAGCTCTAAATCGTGGGTGGTATAGTTCTTTTCGTGCACTTTCAGTTGGCGTGATGCGTAAGCAATGACCTTTTGGCGTTGCATCAACACACAACCCAATCCCTGACGCGATGCGTCGCAGTATACCACAAAATCGTTAGTACCTTCTGGTAGAGCTAAGATTGGCGCGTTACAAAGCTTATTCTTCAATATCTGGAATGCTTCCTCCTGTTTGATTCCCCAATCAAACGTCTTATCCTTCTGGGTCAGGAGCGTCAACGGTTGAGCGATTTTCGAGAAATCCTCGATGAACCTTCTATAGTAGCCAGCCAAACCCAAGAATTGTCGAATCTCGGTTGGCGTTGTAGGCGTTTCCCAATTCTTGATTGCCTCGATCTTTGTGGGATCAACATGAATTCCATCCCCATTAACCACATGTCCAAGAAACTGGACTTCGCGTAGCCAAAACTCGCACTTAGAGAACTTGGCGTACAGTTGTTCTTTCTTTAGCAGCTCCAATATGGTTCTAAGATGTTGTTCGTGTTCAGCCTTCGTCTTTGAGTAAATCAGGATGTCGTCGATGAATACAATCACGAACTTGTCTAAGTATGGCTTGCAAACCCTATTCATTAGATCCATGAATACCGCAGGCGCGTTTGTCAAGCCAAATGGCATAACGAGGAACTCGTAGTGTCCATAACGAGTTCGGAAGGCTGTTTTCGGGATACTTTCCTCCTGTATCCTTAGTTGATGGTATCCAGATCGAAGATCGATCTTAGAGTAACAGCTTGAGCCTTGAAGTTGATCGAACAGATCGTCGATTCTTGGCAGTGGATACCTGTTCTTGATCGTCAGCTTGTTCAATTCTCTGTAGTCAATACACATGCGGAAACTTCCGTCCTTCTTCTTGACAAACAAGACCGGAGCTCCCCAAGGCGAGAAGCTTGGTCGGATAAAACCCTTGTCTAACAACTCTTGAAGTTGTGTTGACAGTTCCTGCATCTCAGACGGCGCAAGTCTGTACGGTGCCTTAGCCACAGGCGCGGCGCCTGGAACTAAGTCAATGTGAAACTCCACTTGCCTCTGAGGTGGCAGTCCGGGTAAGTCTTCTGGGAAGACTTCTGGATATTCCCTTACGACAGGGATGTCTTCGATCCTTGGTTCGGCAGCCTTCTTATCCACGATGTGTGCCAGGAAAGCAACACATCCTTTTTGTAAACACTTCCTTGCTTTCAAGCAGCTGATAAATCTTAGCGGCGTGTCACGCTTCTCTCCGTGAACCACAATTGTCTCACCATCATCAGTTGGGATACGAACAACTTTCTCGTGACATACTATCTCAGCCTTGTTTCCAGATAACCAATCCATTCCTACCACCACGTCAAAACTTCCCAATTCGACTGGCAGTAGATCCAAAGTAAACTCGCGTTCTCCCAGTTCTATCGCACAGCCTCTGATTACTTCGTCGGCTTCAACTAACTTTCCATTAGCTAATTCGATCGAGTAGGGAATGTCTAACTTATTAGCAGCTAACCCAAGCATATTCTTAAATTCTAGCGATACGAAGCTATAATCGGCACCAGTATCAAATAAAACGGATGCATAGCGTTGATTAATAGGGAACGTACCCGTAACAACATTTGGATCTTGGCGTGCTTCCCTGGCTTCTAGTTGGAACACTCTACCACGGGCTTGATTCAACGTTGGGCAGTTCTTCTTAAAATGCCCGATTTCCCCGCAGTTATAGCATCCGAGCCTCTGTCCGTTACCACCAGCTTGATCATTTCCCTGATTACGATTTACTGCGCCCGCTTGGTTAGCGTTGTTGCCCTGATTTCTGTTACCTCCAAAATTTCCTTGCGGGCGGTTTCCGTTTCCACCACGGTTATCATTTCTATTTCCATATCCTCCCTGGCCTCCGCGGCCGGCAGGGACCCAACAAGTATCCTTCGAGTGACCACGTCTCCCACAAGCTTCGCACACTTTTAACCCACATTGGCCAGAATGGTGACGCTGGCAGGTACTACACTTAGGCAGAGTGCCCATATATCCTCTTCCTCTCCTTCCACTGCCGGCTACTCCCTGAGCTGGCGTGCTTGGTGCTCCTCTCTTACCATCACCACTAACACTTTGTTTGAAGTTCGAAAACTTTCTCTTGTTACTTCCAGACGACTCAACCTGAGTCTCTTTCTCTTTTGCCTTAACATCACCAAACTTGTTCAGACGAATCGCCTCCTCGGTGAGAGCCACGCTCAAGTCGATGGCTTCAGTGATAGTCGCTGGTTTGGAGGAGGTTACCATACTTATGATTTGGGGAGCCAAACCCCAAATGAAGCGCTCGATTCGCTTGTATTCAGGCGTAACCATGTAAGGAACCACTTGAGATAAGTCGTGAAACCTCTGGACATATTCCGCAATCTTTGGACCGTCCATCTTTAAGTGCCAAAATTCAGTCTCCAACCTTTGAATTTCTGCGCGTGAACAGTACTTTTTGCGCATCAGTTCTTTCAATTCGGCCCAAGTCAGGGCGTAGGCGGCAGCTTCGCCTAGAGTTTGTACTTGCAGGTTCCACCAGGACAGGGCTCCATCTAGAAACAGCCCTGATATGTATGTGACTTGCTGATTCTCTGCACACTTGCTCATGCGTAAGACAGAATCGGTTTTCTCAGCCCAGCGGGTAAAGGCAACTGCACCTCCTGTGCCATTGAAGTTAACTGGTTTGCAGTCTAAGAACTGCTTGTAGGTGCATCCTGCACGTATGTTAAAACATGTGTTTGGCATTAGCATCATCGCTAAAATCTCCAACTAGTTCATGGTAGGTTCGAATGGCGTGGTATTACCGTGAGGTGGATTGTTATTGCCTTGGTTAACACTTCCGCTTCCTCCAGGCTGAGATGCTGCGTACTGTGCTATGGCAGCTGCAATGACTTGCTGTAGCTCTGCCTCGTTAGTAGGCATTGGTGTTGGGCGTTTTGGCGGCATCTTCTAAAAGATGGTTTAAGTTAGTTAGGCCATAATAAGGCTCCGTTGTTATAATACGTAAATTAGTTCGTAATATAGTGTACGCATATAATGGTAGTAATAGTATAATCACATATCGTCTCATGTTATCACACATCACAAATATCAATCACACACATCCAATGTCAATATAAACAAGTAGTCAAGCAAATCAAAATATGGTGAGAACACTGCGATTGCCATATAACTGAGACCACATCGTAAGTGTATACATACAATCATCAATCACTAGGGGCTACATCACCCCTGTCAAAAGCTACATCAGTATCAATACAACATCAAGTACATAACAAAAGTCAAATCATAACGTAGTCTCCCCAAAATGCTGTGCAGTCAAAAAGCAATCGCCGCCTTATCACCTCGCCTACCCAAGTGGCACCGATGAGCTCTAAGTAGATGGTGGTGGAGGAGGAAAATGGGTATAAAACAAACGGCGCAACTGTAACCAGTCCGCCTCCATCGCCTGCTGTGTACGAATAATGAAGGCAATCTGCTGCTCCAAAGTAGTAAGACGAGCAGCATAGTCCGGGGGTAATGGTCGTGATGGCTGCAACGGAGAGGGTACCCGGCCATGGCACTGACATGGCTGCAGATGGGCTCTCTCCAACTCCTGTAGTCGCTGCTCATGCGACTCATGCTGGTATACAAATGACATCAATACATCCTCAATGGTATGGCCCACATGGAACCTGTGGTATGGATCAGTGGGTGGCATAGGGGAAAACGGTGCCCAAAGCAGTGGCTCACGTGTGGGATCAAAGGGTGCCACACGAAAAGGAGCAGTAGTAGGTGGAACAAACGGAATCTGAGGCATGAAAGGCATGGGCATCGGTACATGCCCATCAGGGTGTGCTGAAGAGCCCTCTCCAGGCCCTGCTGGAGGTATAAACATAGGAACCTGAAACGAAAAGTCAGTATGTGGTGCAACAGGAATCTGTGGAGGGAATGGGGGAACGTCCTCGTCTGCCGGTATCCAGCCATGCTGGGCAGACTCGTCCGGTGGATCCATATGAGCCGCGAACGGTGCATGTCCGGGCTCTACGGGAACGGGATCAAATAAGGGAGCAGCAACAGGGTGAACGGGTTCCAAGTGCTCGAGAGGGGGGTCAACTGGTACAGCAACAATGGGTAATGGATCAATGGGATCAGCAGGAACATCTATGTGGTGATCATCAGCAATGGGCTCAAAAGGTACATCAGCATGCACAGGGTCATGCTCTGGTAAAGGGTCAAGGGCAGCTGCCTGCTCAGGTGCAATGGCAGGCTCAAAATCATCAAACGCCATGTCAAAATCGGGATCAATCGGATCAAAAAGGTCAATAGGATCTGCTGGATCCTCCATCAACTCGTCCATCGGGACATACTCTAAATCACGGTCAGGATCAAATCCTGGTGGGAACATAGGATCTGAATCCTCCTCGACGTCATGGTCAAAAACAAGTCCAGGTATGGAAGCAACAGAAAAAGCCTGGTCAGAATCGGACCCATGGGAGAAGTGCTGCGCACTATGAGCATGTGTGGGTACAGAAGCCACAGACTCAAAGGAGTCCGCGACTGGGGAATGTGCAGGTGACTCCGCAGCCGGAGCATCTGCGATCAGTAAGGGAGCAACAGCAGGTAGGGCCTCGCCCTGAGCATCCTCCAAAGGCTCCTCCTCAAACATATCGATATCATCCTCCTCATCGTCGATGGGTAAATCATAAGCTGGGTACGCAGCCAGCGGTATGGGAGCAGGGATCAGTGCCAAGGGTAGATCCCCTGCTGGAAGATCAACTGGGAGCTCATCAACGCCGTCGGGTAAGGCGAATGGCTGAAAGTCATCGTCATCCGTGCTGGTGAAGTCTGACGTAAAAACCTCATGCTCTGACGACTCCAGGTCGTCCGACACAATACGCCTGGGGTCGGTGATGTCTGAACCACCTGAATCAGCCGGATCCATGTGTCTGTAACATATACACAAACATGCACAAATAGTCAATCATAAATCAAGTAATCACATAAGTCATCAAGTAAGGCATCACATAATCCTCCTAGTCTTACTAGCCAATACCATCCAGTCTACCAGACTGCTCTATCCTTTACTTAAACCAAACCTCGATCCTCCAGATCGATCCTTAGCCCTCCAGGCTGAACCTTTCCTTCCTAGCCTTGCTAGCCCACTATCTTGGTCACCTAGACCAAGCCTCGATCCTCCAGACCGATCCTATAACAAACCAACGTGCTCAACTACCTTGACCATCTCGATCCTCCAGATCGATCCTCAGCCCTCCAAGCTGAACTTATAATTAATAAAATGTGCTCAACATTTGTTTGTAAAAAGTGTGGATCTGGACTTAAGTGGTATGCAGAAAAATGTTTTTGTGAGAGCCCTAGTGATCATAGTCTAGACTCGAGACAGAATCCTAGTTCGCTATGATCAGAGCTCTGATACCAAGCTGTCACACCCTGGCTTTGCGGAAGCGTGGTTAGTTTTGGTGTGACTTCTTAATACCATAGCTTAATCATAACAAGCTATATGAATTTAAAAACCATGCAAGTCATCCATTAAGTTTTGAAAACAAAATACAGTACCATTGTTTTTAACATGCAACCATAACCTTGTTTAACAACATTACAACTTATAACATAACATAAACGTGGTTTAAGGACTGTGTCTTGTCCAGGAAAGAGACACATCCCCTAAACCCTGATGACTCCATGACAAGTGCAGCGGAAAACGTTCCATACCGTGCCAGATCCGTTTAATTTCCTGAAATACATGTGAGTTGAAAAATCAACAATAATGTTGAGCGAGTTCATGTGCAAGTGAGTAAGTAAAACACTTGTAAGTATAAAAGTTTCCTGGTATGTAGCAGTGTAAGAGGACTTGTGATCACCAATGGTTTGCAAGGCCATTAGCATGTCGTGAAATGCAAATAGTAAGACACAACCCTAGCTGATTTTTGCGTTGGGCAACCAAGTCACTCCAGGTCCGTTGTGGTTAGCCTCATAGAGGTCCGTTTGGCCTAGAGCTGGGCTCGCTACACCCAAATAGATCTACCGCTCGAGTCCCTCGGTGTTCTAACTACCCATTCACATGATCTAAACCTCCTTACGTAAATCATACCGTGTATAAAGTACTTGTAAACAAAGTAACATGTATTTCACCCCCGCAGTTAAGTAAACTGAAAACAGTTAGAGAAAAGGGGGACATGAACTCACAGTGAATGCGCGTCTCTACCAAGTGTCTCCAATACAGTAAGCTGTGCAACGACCTACAAGTGCTAATTCTATTAGACGGACGGCCGTGCCTTAGCTTTATAGTTTATGTCTTTGGGAAATAGTTAGACAACTATTTCGTGTTTATGTTCCGTATACACTTGGTAGTTATACTTCTTCCCAAGGATGGGGGATACAATACATGTGCGTAAGTTACGTTTTAACAATCGTGTGGTAATGTAATTACCGGTGTAACTTATATGTTTGTGTAAGCGTTCGCAAAGTTTTGGAATCATTAACGCTTGTAAATATTATTTTTGCTCTAAAATAATATTTATGTATTTTCACAAAATAATCATAAACAGTGTTGTGACAAATATACTTATCACGTTATTCTTTGTGAAAATCCCACCTCCGAATATTTAGTAAAATATAGTGTTGGCGAAATTTATGTTTCGAAAGTATGTTCAAAATAGTTCTAACACTTGTTGTGTAAAAAGTTTAAGTGTTAGGTTTTTAGGAAAATTTCGCCAGAGTTTCCTCTGTAACTGGAGGTGGCCACGCTTTCGAGCGTATCATTTTCTTTTAAACAAATCAATCAGCAACTTCTTTATTCAATCAAACAATTTCCGACACATCAAACTAGTCGACAAGTATGTAAATTTGCATAATCGCATGAACTTGCAGTTTTTCCGCATCTTTAATGTAAATCACCTTTATATATGTAGATCTTTATATAAAGTAGCTTTATTCTTGTAAAAAACCTCGTGTTTAGAGAAAACCGTCTTTACAACTTCTAGTAACAAGTGACAAATTTACTTCTTTGTCGGATCTCTTCATTTCACAAGTGTCTACACACTTGTGGTTTATAAAATCATATTTATTAGTGTAGGATCCATCTTTAGGAAAACATGATTTCTTTAAAGTGTGGTCTTTCAAAAATACCACTTGCGGATATGTAGATCCGCTAGTTTTAAACACCATTTTACCGGTTAAATCACTTTTACACAAGTATAATATCTCTACACAAGTTCATGTCTCTAAAATGTGGTAGTGTTTCACCTTTAACCCTTGTATCTTTCAAAAACAAGCTTATGTGATGATACATGATTTTACAAAGTCGGGTTAAACGAAGATTCGAGCTACCACATTATAGATCGGGTCACAATAAGCACAAATTTCAAGTCCTACGACTTTTACACAAGTTATATGCTATTAACCACCATTTTTATGATTTTACTAGACTTTAATGCATCATCTTTCAATATAACGAGATTCAACCGACAATAATCCTTTTAACCACTTTAGACGAGTGTAAAAACAAGTTTTAAACAATATACCTCTAGCTCGGGGCTAGGGAAGAATCGTGACGAAAAACGCGTGGATAAAAGCCAACGAGAGAGGTCCTTCGTGTTCCGCTTGCACCAAAGCTCCTTATACGTGACCCGTGAAGCTTGAATGATCTTGGAATGTTGAGAGCTAGACCCGAAAGTATGGTGTGTGTGTGTTTGGTGTTCGGCCGTGAGCCACAAAGAGAGCAAGAGAGAGAGTAATTTGGTGTTTGATTATGAATGAACTCTCATGTTTAGTTTAGGTTTTATAGACAATCTTTAAGGTGTATTATCCTTTGGATCTTGTGTCATGAAGATGCTAGACAATTAGGATTGAGCAAGATCACAAGTACAAGGGGTGTGTCCCCTAGATATGGGGCCGGTCATGGCATGGGGGGGGGGGTTAGTTCGATTAGAAGTAGGTTAGTTAGGATAATTAGTTTAGTTAAGTAAGTTAACCAAGTATCTAACCTTGTTAGTTATATACTGCGCGTTATGACGGGTGTTAGGGTAATCAGGGACCCTAACTGGCTCAGAAAAATAAAAATAGTGAAAATACTAATATTTTCATGTCCCGGGTAAAGTCCGGGTGTCTGGTTGGATAGTAATCCGTTAAAGTGTTACAAGAGACTTTAAAGTGTCGTTATTACATTTTAGTGACACAATTTGTTTTCCCGACACTTTAGAAAGTGTCTAGTAATATTTTCTCATGTTCTGGCACTTTACTAGTCAGCTAGAAGCTGGATAAATTATTAAAGTGCTGTGTTTGGTACTTAAAGTACGTTCTGGCACATCCGAATCAGTGTATCTTATCCCCTAGAGACACGGTACCATAACCCTTATATCCCTACACTCACTACCAGTGTAGTCAAAATATATGAGGCTCTTAACAGGCCTTAGAGGCAGTATCTGCCTGATGCTGGTTATATCAGCATGTTCACTGTGTATCCGTTTAGTGCTACTGTGCTTTTTGTGCATCATGTTTGTCACTAGGGTTCAGCACGTAAATAATGTAGTGACAGCAAATAAAGTATGATGCAAGTATGTGCATGTATCAGTATGCAGGTAGCAGTTTATCAGCTAGTTTCAATCAAGCACAGTAATTAAGCAGTAATTAATCAGTAATTAAGTTGTACGGATACCTGGTTTAGTGCGGGTTGTCACATTTCAGGTATTGTTGGATGATATCGATTGATAAGATGCATGCTCACATAGGACTGGACAAGGCCTTAGTGACTCAATAACAATGATAGACTATGTTTAAATAGTGTAATTAGATTTCCAGACGATGTAATTACTCAATGTTTAATAAAACGAAACACTTTTGATATCCATGGTTATGAAACATTAATTCTGTTGCAACACGCCCCGATGTTTCCGCCGCGATTTGTTGTTTTACGCGGTCGGGGTGTGACACCGCTGGCATCACGTCATCCCCAAAGTCTGCGTTTCGCTGTAGGCCAATGGCCTGCAGTGCAGACGAAGTAACAGATGCATAAGAGGAAGCATCTGGGTCGGTATCGGAGTCAGAAGAAATGACAATAACCGGGACTACCGGTGCAGCGACCTCCAAAATAACCAAGTCATGAATCTCCCCGTCCCCTATATCAGCATCCACGTGATCCACCGGAATCACTGGAATGACGTCGTCGTCATCGTCGAGGTCGACGATGTAAAGTATAACATCAAGGGGAACGACGTCTTAGGGTATGATCTCTACCACATGTTCACCCTCTGGGTGACCCATGATAACAATCTCGTTGAGTAGAGGGGGCATATCTAGCACATCATCATCAATGATGTCTCCTAACACGTCAGCGTCGATAATGTCACCAACAAGTGTGAACGGCTGAAAGTCATCCAAATCGTCGTCAGATGCCGACTCGCTGTCGGATGTAATGGCCTGAACTGCCGGTACATACTCGTCGTCGGAGGATAGCTCCATCGGGTCTACGTCGTCGTATATGTTGCTTCCCTTAGAGGAAGACATGATATCCTGAGAAATAAGTTGTTCGACACGTATGAGTATTTGTTATTTTACATATATACACGAAATGTATTTTTTTTCACATAATGTTCATTTTAAGTTATCCTAATTGAGTTGTGTGGATTAACTTAGAGTTGCATGTCTACCATTTAGATGACTTAAGACACTAATGTCCTTGCTTGCTTTGTATGAGATGAATTCTTGTTGAGAATGGACCATGAAAAATGTTTATGCAAGTGAAAACATTTGTTTGTATTTAAATGGTTTTTGTGAGAGATCCCTAGTGATTGTATACTTAGACTCGATAAAGAATCCTGGTTCACTACAATCGATGCTCTGATACCAAACTGTCACACCCGCTCATAGCGGAAACGCGAGGTGTGATCGGTATGGTTTTCATTGCATAAATATCAATGTACATGAACAAACTATATGAATAAAACATACTCCATTGCCATTACATAAGTGTTTCCAAAAGATTACAACATAAGTTTAGTGTGTCGGTTACAAACCATTAACGTAAAAGTAAAGTGTTATTGTTTCATACATTAACATTAAAATAAACTACTAAGGTTTAAACCATCATATTTCTGCAAAGAGGCGGAATATAATAGTTAAACCCTCCAAAAGATGGCATGGAGTTCCGGTACTTGTTATCTTGACTGGGAAATCCGACATGATCCTTTAATTCCCTGAAATACATGTTAAGTTTGGAAAACATCAACAAAAGTTGGTGAATTCATGCAATTTAGTTGTAATAGATGTATTTAAAATGTAAGTTGTAGTATGTAAAGCGTCAATGAAATCGTTGATCATTAATGTTTTGCAAGGACATTAATATGTGTGACGAAAAAGGAAGCAATCCAACCCTAGACGATTTTTACGTCGATTCCTATCGACTGGGACACAAAAGCACTCTTCTGTATGGGTCCACGACCAAGAGTGGGGCTCGCCAAAACCCATTAGATCTAACCACTTGTACCTAGGTCCAAACTGGATTAATGGTGCTTAGATGTATAACCCTAATTCGCACATGATCTAAGGTGTTTCATTCCCTAACTTTAACATACGTTTAACATGTATTTTCCCCGATAGTTGTAAAGTTGTAAAACATTTAAATGAATAGGGGACATGAACTCACAGTATCGCGTCCTGTGAATAGATGTAAATAAGATCTCACGTGCGGTCGTCCTGAATAGCGTTGCGACCTACAAATATTCTTATATTTGTTAGACACTTCGGTCTTTGTAATAACTTGAGTACAAGTCTTGTGTCTTAATTGTGTGTAAGACTTGTATGTCTATACTGTTCGTTGAACTGTGTATTTAGATGAATGATTTGTTAAACTGTTATATATATATATATTTCACCAAATATATATATATATATATATGTCATATTGTATCTTGTGAGTTGTATCATCGGGTCTTGTCTTCTTGATTTCGTGTCGTTGTGTAAGTAAATTGTATAATGGTAATTTTTACCAATTATATGTCATTAGGCTTAGCCCAAGAATTCAAGTTATTGGGCCCAAAATAGTGTTGGGCCTCAATAGTATTGGGCCTAAATAGTGTTGGGCTTAAATAGTGTTGGGCCTCAATAGTGTTGGGCCTCAATAGTGTTGGGCCTCAATAGTGTTGGGCCTAAATAGTGTTGGGCCTTGGCCCATATGTTTGGTATTGGGCTTAGCCCATGTGTTTTTGATATTGGGCTTAGCCCATGTATTTATGTTAAGCCCATTATGAAAAATAAGCCCATTTGTATAAAAATAGCCCACTAAGTAAAGTAAGTCTTTCATTTTTATAAAAAAACCTTTTTATAAAAATTTACTAAGTATACTTTTTAGTTAATAAAAACATACTAGTTTTTATAAGTTCGTAAACATCCGAACTTTGTTATCGATAGCATATTTATATTTTCGTGTCGAAAGATCGTCTAAACGTCGTAGTAACTCCTCGGATTGGTGATTCGTTTAAGGATTCGTCCGTCGTCCGTTTTGACCATAAATGGTGTCCGATCCTTCGGATTGTCCGTACTCGTTTTTAAGGCGTAATTATATGAAGTCTTGTAGGACTTTTGTTATAAAGTGTCTTGAGTTTAAATGTGACAATTAGATTCAAGTTCCTACTTTGATATATATAACTAATACATCAAGTAATATATAACACAAAAATTGTCAAAATAACCAAATATATATTTTCTAAAAAAAATATATATTTATCTTGTCTAAATTTAACCAAAAATGTTGTTACTTTATAAAATAAAGTTTTTATGAAAAATGGCCATATAACCTTTGTATTTTAAACTTTACCATGTTTCATAAACATATTATTTTCTTTTCCAAATCACCATCAATTTACTCAACATCTTAACTAAAACATATTAGACTTTTATAACATCAAATTTATCAAGATGATTTCCAAATCATGTAGGGTTTTAAACATGATCATAACATATGCTAACTAGTTCAACAACCAAGTTTAATTCTAGTTTTAACAACTTTTATAAAAATCTCTAGTTGTATGTTACTTTTTATAATCTTGCAAAAGTCTTGTTTTTAAATAAAAACCTTAAATACTTTCACAAGATCAATAGTTATGATCATCCTTTTAGACCTTGATGTTAAAAACCCTTTTACATACATATGTATAATTGTTAGATTATATTTTTAAAACATACTCTAACAATTTATTTATATCATAATCATCATAACAAGATAAAAAATGCATATAACAAGTCTTAAATCACAATATAAACCAACATAAATATATCATGATTATTATCTTTGCTTCTTTGTATTTTTCATGTTTATTATATATGATTATCTAGTTATTATTTGTTATATTAACAATCATAACATAATATAAGTATGAGAAAAAAAATAGATCTTGAAGCTTACTTCTAGCACTAGGCTAGGGATGATCTTAGAAGATTATTAAGAACTAAGAAGATGATGATCTTGATGATTTAAGGCTCTTGAATGGATGAATAACTTTCCTTTAACTTGCAAATGCTTTAGATCACCTTAAGTTCCAAAGAAATCCATCTTGATCATGAAGGAGGTAATAAAAATAAATGGGTTTTTGAAGATGTTCTTATGAAAAAGATGAAGATAATTAGAGAGTTCTTTGTGTTTGAAAGATAGGTGATAAGGGTGATAAAGTGCTAGTAATGTTAATGGTTAAGTGTTATAATAATTCACCAACATACATCCACTTGCAACTTAATAAAATATCTAGATATTTTATAACATAAACAAGGGGTAAGGGACCCCTTGTTCACGATCATAATATGGGGGGGGGGGGGGGGTCTTATGTTGTTGAAAAGTGTTAGTATTATTTGTGGTTTCAAATGAATTAAAAAGTTTAAGTCTTTAGGTGTTTATAGTTTACTATTTTTTTCGAGATGATTCATGACTAGAAATGTTCATAAACTAGCTTTACAAGACCAAAAATAATGCTCACTAGTTCGCTACATGTGCCAAAATATAGTTTGGCTAGATGTTTAGCGCTCGTTTCGCAAGAAGATAGTCGAAAGGTTCGCTTATGGAAGTTGTAGGAAAAATTTCAGTTATGTGTGTAATTGATATTCCATAATTATTTTTATATGAAATTGGTGCTTAAACAACAATTTTTGCATCTTGAAATAAAAATACAATTGCTGAATTTTGCGGAAAATTAATGAAATGGTCGCTTTTAGCACTTTTCGGACAGTTTTTAGTGCTACCGGGCATTGGTAAAATATTAACCAAACCCTTGTATTCCGATATAGGGTTTAATATATAATTGATGTTGGACTCTCGTCCGAGTCCCAAAGATGTCATTTAGATGTTTTCTGTGGATCCGGAGTTTTCGTCAGCACTCTAGTTCACTAGGCACTATTCTAGTTGTTTCGCTGGATTGTTTGCACTATTTCAAATGTACCCAATAAAAGTGAATCATGTGTAATAATAAATGAATATTCCATGAGTTTTCTAAGATGTATATAATGTAATCATGCAGTCCGAATATTCAAAACACATACTTGTATAATGTAAATCATCGTTTTAAATGTAAGTAAATTACCCGAAAGTGGCAGTTGTCACAATTTGATCTCAATGTTTGTTTGGTTATGTTTTACATTTTTCATGTTTTGACTTTTGTTCAATTTCAAACTCTACATCGCTTTCTGGAGAATTATACGCAAACTGGTGCGTAAACGTAATCAGTTTAATGCGACAAATACTCCGGAACATCAACATATACTTAACATACCTTAAATAACCTTTACATAACTTAGAAATAAGTTTTAAAGGCTTTGTTATGGCAAAAACAAGTTAATTCGCTTACAGGGACTAAACTTGACAAACTGCGAAAGTATGCCAATTTGAACTGTAACGAACATTCCGGAACATGACCATAAGTTAAACACACCTTAAATATCCTTTATATAGCTTAGAAATAGGCTTTGAGGGGTTCGGTGTGCTAAAATAAACTTTTGGGTCATTCAGGGACTAAAAGCGTCAAAAAGTGCACAAGTTTGCCCTTTCGCGCATAACTTACGTTCTGAATACATCCGGACATCCAAAATTTTATGTAAGCACTATAATATTTTATTTTAGTGTTTGGCATAAGAAAAATCCATTCGTCACGCAACTTGGATCGTTTTTCGCGCTTATGCGCATGTCGTCGTAATTAAGCGAACATCGCGATCGTACGACCAAACGAACTGACATCCGGCATATTTTTGAGCATGTTTCATATCCACAATGTTTAGGCATCCTTGTGGAGCCTTGAAAATGATTTAACGAGCCTTAAACATGTCGGAAATGGCTTTAATACACAACGGGGACTGAATTGGAAACTTTGGAAATTGGTTGCTGATCAGAAGGACCTTAGCGTGACACCTAGCCCCCTTGGCGTCACGTGAGGCCCCTCCTGATCAGCAAAAGCCATTTTAACAGCTGTTAACAGCTGTTTAGCACTCCCAACTCAATTCCACTTGTTGTTTCCTGATGTTGTGGGGCCAATGTGATGTACATGAGGTTACCAACAAGTGTAGGGATGTGATTAAATCACGGTTTACGAGAAACGATCCTAACGGTCGTCCATTTACTATAAATACCCACCTCAATTCCTTGCAAAACCCACAAATCTGATCTAAGAAGCTCTAAGTTGAAGCCATTTGCTTCATACCTGGGTTGTTTGATCAAGATTAGCTTTCGGGGACCCTTTGTAAGTGTTCCTTCGTTCTTTTATTCGTTTTAGCGTTAAAGTCAAACTTTGTTTGACTTTCTTCATTGACCAGTTTATGGTCAATGTGAAGTTCGTTTGAACTTCATAACGTGAGCGTGATCACGATGGTTATAGTCCCTAGTGACTATACCTACTGATTACCACGTTATCTTAGCTTAGTGACGAGTCGTAGTTTCGGCCAAAATGCGTGTTATTGCGTATTTTGTAACCAAACTACTCTTGGGTATCAAAACCGTTTGTTTTGATACCAAACCTGTTTTCTAAACTTAGTTAAGCATGTTCTAACATGCTTAGCTCGTCACTTTTAGTTTAGTGCTTATATAGGGTCGTAAGGTAAGCGATCTAAACAATCGCTTATACTTTCGAACCCGGCCCGTTTGGTCGATCATTAGGATCCGACCAAACACATTAGGTGACCATAGTATATAGGGAATAACCTTTCGAGGTTATACCTTATGGTCGCTTCGTTTAAGTAGTTGTATGATAGGTAGTTTATATGCCTTAGGTAAATTACCAAAATGCCCTTTTTACGCCAAAATTCATTTTAAGCATATGTAACATAACTTTTGGTATCTAAACTGATTTGGTAACAATATTAGACATGTTAAGGCATATTTTACTTATCATAGGACTAGTTAGGCATTCCGAACGCGTTTACACGAACGACGCGTTAAAGTAGCATAAGCTACCTAAACGGGTCGTAAAGGTTCGTAAGCACTTAGGCTAGGTTTCATTTAGTATGTAGGCTTTGTTAAACCATAATACCTGAGTTCCCATACTGATTTGGTTTACGAGCCCTCATTCTATCTGATCCTACGATATAGGTCCGGTTTATTCACATAGTTACCTATATTAGGTGCCGTTTGATATCCGTGATCTCTAGCATTGTTTGGTTGTTACTCAAGGACTTCTGAGCAATCTCAAGTGAGTACATAGACCCCTCTTTTACTGTTTTCAAATTGTTTTGGGGTGAAACACATGTGCCTACTTGTTACTTTCATGCTTTCCATGTTTTCACATCATATACTTGCTATGTTCGTTAGTACATTTATAGTACATGATTTACATTACATTGTTTTACTTTACATTATTTTGCTATGTATGTTGACTGATAGCATACTTAGTACATTGTTTTACTTTACATTGTTCTGCTATGTATGTTGACTGATAGCATGCTAGCACATTGATTTACATGACTTTTCTGCTTTGTATGTTAACTTAGCATACTTAGTACATTGTTTTCATAAGTCATGTATACAATTGCTATAACATTTGGTTTGCACAAACGGGACTTATATACGTTCATTAACATTAGCTACGCCGCTCGGCAGTAAGTAGTGGTACCATAGGACTTGACAAATCCCATTCCTGACATCCCGGGTTTGTTTGGATGTAAGCAATGACTGAATCCGAAAACATTTCTTTTGATAACCTTGACTAAAAGGGTTATCCGACTGTCTCAAGGCTTGAATGTATGCGTTAACTTACCACATAAATGTTTGTATCATTGGTGGTTTGTTTAAGTGATTTAAGTAACGAGACGTGTGTAATACGATACAAGTATGGTGGATACGCCGCTGGTACTTCCTATATATAAGTGTTTGTATGGTATTACATATCGTAGTGTTATTTGAATCATTTCAATTTAGACATATAACATTTTATACAAATAACATATCTTTCACAAGACATTGCTTTACAAACAACTTATTTTATACAACTCATTTTACTTGGTTATTCATTTAACCATGTATTATTCTTTTATGTATACATATCATCTAATATTATCGCTTTTTAAATGATTTACAAAACAAAACAATTTACAAGGTTCATGACTAAATTTTATTAAACATTTTCTAAAACTTAAGTCATGAATCCTATTTTCACAAAACCTATGTATCTCATAGGCATTTTTATGCTGGCGTACCTATTTTCACATGTGTTTTCAGGAGCTGTTACTTAGGATGATGATTGTAACAATAGGGCGGACCTGTGGCTTAGAGACATAAAATGAAGATAGACTTAGTTTAATTATGTTCTGAACTCTTTTTTTCCTGTTTTGAGACAATGTAACACTCTTGTTTGATAAATAAAATATAACTTTGTATGCCATGGTTGTGAAACAATTAATTCTGTTACAACACTTCCCGACGTTTCCGCCGTGGTTGCATGTTATACGCGGTCGGGGTGTGACAGAAGAGTTGGTATCAGAGCCAATGGTTATAGGGAATTAGGTTATTAGTAATGCTTTGACCTAGACTATAACCTTTCTAGGACCCTAACACAAGTTGTCTTGTGTTTAGATCTTAAAACATGCACATCACCTATCCTTAGGTGATTATCAAAACAAGAACCCAATTTTCCGAAATGATTTTTGAAAATCAATCATCTGTTTTTGAATGAATTATTACAAGGTTTTGAACCCTCTATTGTAGGATTTTGAACCCTCTGTTATATGGTTTTGAACCCCTTTGAGTTTTCAAAATCTTATCAAGGTTTTGGGTTTTAAATAATGTGAACACGTGCAAACTGGAAGAGTGAATGCCTGTACCCTGGGTTTTCTGTCTAAGGCTAGAGTGTTCGTACAAATCCACATAATCGGACCTGTCACTCTTACCTGGGAACTCTTGGGGTGAGTGTTCACTTATAGGCGAGAATGTCTTCGCGATACATCATTTTTATCCCATTTACTTTGATTAGTCACTGTGTGTCGTTTGTTTGCTTTGCGATGCGAATGAATGACCACCATCTTTGCTTTTGTTGATTTTGTTTCATCTCATTCTCTTCATCCAATCGTCTCACTCGTTTCCTTTCATGTTTTCCTCTTTTAGAATGCCTCCTCGACGCAAAAACCAGATAGCGACTGCCGAACTGGCAGAAATCATTGCGCAGCAAATGGCTGCTCAATTCCCAAACCTCTTTGCTCAATGGAACCAAGCCAACAACAACAACAATGCTCCATGCAAATTCAAGGATTTTAACTCGGCTAAACCACTCAAGTTTAGTGGTTCTGAGGGAGCGACTGGGCTTCTTCAATGGTTCGAGAGCATTGAGAATACTTTCCGCCACGTGCAGTGTCCTGACAATCGCAAGGTCGAGTTTTCTTCAAGTGTGTTTCAGAAGAGGGCTCTTACGTGGTGGAACGGGGTTATGAGAGATCGTGGTGCAGAAGTTGCTCTAGCATAAACTTGGGCCGAACTTAGGGCCCTTATGATGAGGGAGTTTTGTCCTCGTCATGAACAGCGAGCTTTGGAGAGAGAGTTCGATGACTTGAAACAAGACAGTGGCGAGCACAGGGCGTATACTGATAGATTTGAGGAGTTGAGTCTGCTTTGCCCAACTATGGTTACCCCACTCGACAAGGCTATCGAAAGGTACATCGACGGCCTACCTGACTCAGTGCAAGACATCATTACTGGTAGTAACCCTACCACACTCCGTCAGGCGATCGAGTTAGCTGCGACATTGACTGAGTCGTAGGTTCGAAAGGGGAAGCTGCACAAAAAGGGTGACAAGGGTAAGAAGCAGGCGTCTGACAAAGAAGATAGCAAGAAAGGTCAAAACAAGAATGGAAAGAATTATGGTTCCTCAAAGGGTTCTAGGAAGCGAAAGGCTTCCCAAAACTATGTCGTTACTGCACAGGCTCAAGCTGCACCAAATCAGCCTGCGCAACCACTAGCCAAGAAGCCATATCTTGGCAATGCACCTTTGTGCAACAGGTGTAACGGCCATCACCTACCACATCTCCAATGTCGTCATTGCACTAACTGCGGAAGAATTGGTCATCTGGCTGCCACCTGCCGCATTCCTGCTAATCAGAACCAGGCAGTTCAGAACAAAGCCCAACAAGTTGCTCAGCCTCTTGCTCATCAACAAGGTCAAGCTGCACGACCTCATTTTCCTCCTGGTTCGTGCTACAATTGTGGGGATCTGACCCACTAAAGAAACCGGTGCCCAAGGCTAGCCAACCAGAATCAGAATCCAAATCAGAATCAGGCTCAGGCTCGAGGTCGAGTCTTCAACATGAATGCACAAGAGGCACAAGCAGACAATGAAGTGGTGAACGGTACGTTCTTTATTAATAATCAGCCTGCATCTGTTCTTTTTTATTCGGGTGCCGATAAGATTTCGTGTCATTATCTTTTGAGCCATTACTTCACGTGTCTAGAACGAAACTAGGTAAACCTTTGACAGTAGAGGTTGCTAATGGTGAACCCATTGTTCTTGATTCTGTTCTTCGCAACTGCCAGTTGAACCTTAACGACCATCTTTTTCCTATTAACCTCACGCCTATGCAACTTGGAAGCTTCGACGTTATTGTGGGTATGGATTGGTTAGCCAAGCATCGCGCAGAGGTAGTTTGTTTTGAGAAGGTCATTCGTGTGCCGCTTTCGGCGGGCGAGATCCTACAGGTTCGTGGTGAGAAACCTGCTGGTGGTCTCAAACTCATGTCTTGTTTTAAAGCTCGGAAGTATCTACGAAAGAACTATGTGACCTTTTTGGCACATGTTGTAGCAGATAAGGGCAAAGGTAAATCTATTCAAGATATTCCTGTTGTTAGGGATTATTCTGAAGTATTCCCTGAAGATTTACCTGGTCTACCCCCAGCACGCCAAGTCGAGTTCCGTATTGATCTCGTACCTAGAGCAAATCCCATTGCCAGATCTCCATATCGTCTTGCACCATCTGAGATGCAAGAGTTGTCTAAGCAGCTTCAGGAGCTCTCTGACAAAGGTTTTATCCGTCCTAGCTTTTCACCTTGGGGTGCTCCCGTTCTTTTTGTCAAGAAGAAGGATGGATCTTTTAGGATGTGTATCGATTATCGTGAGTTTAACAAGCTTACCATCAAGAATCGATATCCCCTACCTCGCATTGATGATATCTTTGATCAGTTACAGGGCGCTTCTTATTTTTCAAAGATTGATCTGCGTTCTGGGTATCATCAACTTCGTGTGCATGAGGAAGATATTCCCAAGACAGCGTTCCGCACTCGTTATGGGCATTATGAGTTCACAGTCATGCCATTCAGTTTGACTAATGCTCCTGCTGTTTTAATGGACTTGATGAATAGGGTCTGCAAGCCTTATTTGGATCAGTTCGTCATTGTTTTTATTGACGACATCTTGATATACTCTAAGACGTGAGCTGATCATGAGCAACATCTTCGTCTTACTTTGGAACTCCTAAAGAAAGAGCAACTTTTCGCCAAATTCTTCAAGTGTGAATTTTGGCTTAAAGAAGTTCAATTTTTAGGACATATTGTCAACGAACAAGGTATTCATGTAGATCCTTCCAAGATCAGTGCGATTAAGGATTGGGATACGCCTACTACTCCTACTGAAGTTCGTTCTTTTCTTGGTCTAGCGGGTTATTACCGCCGCTTCATTGAGAACTTCTCGAAGATTGCAGTTCCTCTAACTGCTTTAACTCAGAAGAACAAGCCCTTTGATTGGGGATTCAAACAAGAGGAAGCGTTTCTGACTTTGAAACAAAAACTTTGCGACGCGCCTGTTCTGACTTTGCCTGAGGGCAATGATGATTTTGTCGTTTACTGCGATGCATCTAAATTGGGTCTCGGCTGTGTTCTGATGCAAAGGAACAAATTCATAGCATATGCATCGAGGCAGTTGAAGATACATGAGAAAAACTACACCACTCATGATCTTGAGTTGGGTGCAGTTGTCTTCGCTCTTAAGATCTAGAGACACTATTTGTACGGTACAAAATGTGTGGTTTTCATGGACCACAAAAGTCTTCAGCATATCTTCAATCAGAAAGAACTCAACATGAGGCAACGACGTTGGGTTGAGCTTCTAAACGACTATGACTGCGAAATTCGCTACCATCCTGGTAAGGCGAATGTCGTAGCCGATGCATTGAGTCGTAAGGAACGTACTAAGCTTCATTGTGTTCGTGTTCAATCTGTTATTCAAGCTCGATCCGATATCCAAGCACGCATTTCTCAGGCTCAACAATCTTGTGTTTCACAAGGTTTGATGGATAAGGAATTTCCCTATCACATAACACCTGATCTGGAACTGAAGGACAATGGATCGTATTACTTCATGGACCGTTTGTGGGTCCCAAGCCAAGATGATCTTCGCACCTTGCTTATGGATGAAGCCCATAAGCCTCGCTATTCTATTCATCCTGGCTCAGATAAGATGTATAAGGATCTTCGTACTCAGTATTGGTGGCCTGGTATGAAGAAAGACATTGCCTTATATGTATCAAAATGCCTTACTTGTCTTAAGGTTAAGGCTGAACATCAACGTCCTTCTGGTTTATTGGTGCAACCATAGATCCCAGTTTGGAAATGGGAAAACATTACTATGGATCTCATTACTAAACTTCCGCGCACAAAGAAAGGTCATGATGCCATCTGGGTAGTTGTTGATCGTCTTACTAAGTCAGCGCATTTCTTGCCAATCCGTGAGGATTTTTCTGCTGACAAACTTGCTAAAATCTATGTGGATGAAATTGTAGCTCGACATGGTGTTCCTTTGAACATCATTTCTGACAGAGATGCTCGCTTCACTTCTCATTTTTGGAGAACCATGCAATCTGCTATGGGGACCCAACTTAATCTGAGCACAGCTTATCATCCGCAAACGGATGGTCAATCTGAGAGAACAATCCAGACTCTGGAGGATATGCTTAGAGCTTGTGTGATCGATTTTGGTGGTAGTTGGGATTCACATCTTCCGTTGATTGAAATCTCCTACAACAACAGTTATCACTCCAGCATCAACATGGCTCCTTTCGTGGCTCTCTATGGTCGAAAATGTCGTTCTCCAGTCTGCTGGAATGAGATCGGTGAGGCTCAGCTTACTGGGCCTGCCCTCATTTTAGAGACAACTGATAAGGTTAAGAAAGTTCGTGATAACCTTCAGACAGCTAGAAACCGTCAGAAGAGTTACGCGGACCTAAAACGCAAGCCCTTGGATTTTCAAGTCGGTGATCGTGTATTACTTAAGGTCTCACCTTGGAAAGGTGTGATCAGATTCGGAAAGAAAGGAAAACTTGCACCTAGATACGTTGGACCATTCAAGATCGTCGAAAGAATCGGTAAGGTAGCCTACATACTTGAGTTACCTACTGAACTTGGAAATGTTCATCCAACTTTTCACGTGTCCAATCTCAAGAGGTGTTTAGCTGATGAGAACCTCCACGTACCGCTTGACGAAATTCGTGTTGATAAAACGCTGAAATTTGTTGAGAAGCCAGTGGAAATCATGGAACGTGAAGTCAAGTGGCTTAAACGCAAGCGCATTCCTTTGGTCAAGTTTCGCTGGGAATCTAAACGTGGACCCGAGTTTACTTGGGAACGCGAAGATCAAATGAAGGCGAAGTATCCGCATCTTTTTCCACGAGTTTCCTCTAAATAAATTTCGGGACGAAATTTCCACAAGTAGGGGAAACTGTAACATCTGTGCTTGTAATCATTGTGAACAGTTCAGTTATCAATAAAACAATGTTATTTGATCCCAATGTTTGTTTGGTTATGTTTTACATTTTTCATGTTTTGACTTTTGTTCAATTTCAAACTCTACATCGCTTTCTGGAGAATTATACGCAAACTGGTGCGTAAACGTAATCAGTTTAATGAGACAAATACTCCGGAACATCAACATATACTTAACATACTTTAAATAACCTTTACATAACTTAGAAATAAGTTTTAAAGGCTTTGGTATGGCAAAAACAAGTTAATTCGCTTACAGGGACTAAACCTGACAAACTGCGAAAGTATGCCAATTTGAACTGTAACGAACATTTCGGAACATGACCATAAGTTAAACACACCTTAAATATCCTTTATATAGCTTAGAAATAGGCTTTGAGGGGTTCGGTGTGCTAAAATAAACTTTTGGGTCATTCAGGGACTAAAAGCGTCAAAAAGTGCACAAGTTTGCACTTTCGCGCATAACTTACGTTCTGAATACATCCGGACATCCAAAATTTTATGTAAGCACTATAATATTTTATTTTAATGTTTGGCATAAGAAAAATCCATTCGTCACGCAACTTGGATCGTTTTTCGCGCTTATGCGCATGTCGTCGTAATTAAGCGAACATCGCGATCGTACGACCAAACGAACTGACATCCGGCATATTTTTGAGCATGTTTCATATTCACAATGTTTAGGCATCCTTGTGGAGCCTTGAAAATGATTTAACGAGCCTTAAACATGTCGGAAATGGCCTTAATACACAACGGGGACTGAATTGGAAACTTTGGAAACTGGTTGCTGATCAGAAGGACCTTAGCGTGACACCTAGCCCCCTTGGCGTCACGCGAGGCCCCTCCTGATCAACAAAAGCCATTTTAACAGCTGTTAACAGCTGTTTAGCACTCCCAACTCAATTCCAGTTGTTGTTTCCTGATGTTGGGGGGCCAATGAGATGTACATGAGGTTACCAACAAGTGTAGGGATGTGATTAAATCACGGTTTATGAGAAACGATCCTAACGGTGGTCCATTTACTATAAATACCCATCTCAATTCCTTGCAAAACCCACAAATCTAATCTAAGAAGCTCTAAGTTGAAGCCATTTGCTTCATACCTGGGTTGTTTGATCAAGATTAGCTTTCGGGGACCCTTTGTAAGCGTTCCTTCGTTCTTTTATTCGTTTTAGCGTTAAAGTCAAACTTTGTTTGAGTTTCTGCATTGACCAGTTTATGGTCAATGCGAAGTTCGTTTGAACTTCATGACGTGAGCGTGATCACGATGGTTATAGTCCCTAGTGACTATACCTACTGATTACCACGTTATCTTGGCTCAGTGACGAGTCGTAGTTTCGGCCAAAATGCGTGTTATTGCGTATTTTGTAACCAAACTACTCTTGGGTATCAAAACCATTTGTTTTGATACCAAACCTGTTTTCTAAACTTAGTTAAGCATGTTCTAACATGCTTAGCTCGTCACTTTTATTTTAGTGCTTATATAGGGTCGTAAGGTAAGCGATCTAAACAATCGCTTATACTTTCGAACCCGACCCGTTTGGTCGATCATTAGGATCCGACCAAACACATTAGGTGACCATAGTATATAGGGAATAACCTTCCGAGGTTATACCTTATGGTCGCTTCGTTTAAGTAGTTGTATGATAGGTAGTTTATATGCCTTAGGTAAATTACCAAAATGCCCTTTTTACGCCAAAATTCATTTTAAGCATATGTAACATAACTTTTGGTATCTAAACTGATTTGGTAACAATATTAGACATGTTAAGTCATATTTTACTTATCATAGGACTAGTTAGGCATTCCGAAAGCGTTTTACGTGAACGACGCGTTAAAGTAGCATAAGCTACCTAAACGGGTCGTAAAGGGTCGTAAGCACTTAGGCTAGGTTTCATTTAGTATATAGGCTTTGTTAAGCCATACTACCTGAGTTCCCATACTCATTTGGTTTACGAGCCCTCATTCTATCCGATCCTCCGATATAGGTCCGGTTTATTCACATAGTTACCTATATTAGGTGCCGTTTGATATCCGTGATCTCTAGCATTGTTTGGTTGTTACTCAAGGACTTCTGAGCAATCTCAAGTGAGTACATAGACCCCTCTTTTACTGTTTTCAAACTGTTTTGGGGTGAAACACATGTGCCTACTTGTTACTTTCATGCTTTCCACGTTTTCACATCATATACTTGCTATGTTCGTTAGTACATTTATAGTACATGATTTACATTACATTATTTTACTTTACATTGTTTTGCTATGTATGTTGACTGATAGCATACTTAGTACATTGTTTTACTTTACATTGTTCTGCTATGTATGTTGACTGATAGCATGCTAGCACATTGATTTACATGACTTTTCTGCTTTGTATGTTAACTTAGCATACTTAGTACATTGTTTTCATAAGACATGTATACAATTGCTATAACATTTGGTTTGCACAAACGGGACTTATATACGTTCATTAACATTAGCTACGCCGCTCGGCAGTAAGTAGTGGTACCATAGGACTTGACAAATCCCATTCCTGACATCCCGGGTTTGTTTGGATGTAAGGAATGACTGAATCCGAAAACATTTCTTTTGATAACCTTGACTAAAAGGGTTATCCGACTGTCTCAAGGCTTGAATGTATGCGTTAACTTACCACATAAATGTTTGTATCAATAAAACATGCATCTACTTTGCAAAACATAACTTTTTGATATATTCAAAATACTTTGTTTTGCACATTTCTACATTTGGTTTATGTGACAATACTTTACTTACAATACATAACATTCGTTACACATTACTTGACTACATTTGGACTTTTTAACATTTGACATGGTTTATACAAGGACTTTTTGACAATTGGTTTAAACATGGACTTTATACATTGGTGGTTTGTTTAAGTGATTTAAGTAACGAGACGTGTGTAATACGATACAAGTATGGTGGATACGCCGCTGGTACTTCCTATATATAAGTGTTTGTATGGTATTACATATCGTAGCGTTATTTGAATCATTTCAATTTAGACATATAACATTTTATACAAATAACATATCTTTCACAAGACATTGCTTTACAAACAACTTATTTTATACAACTCATTTTACTTGGTTATTCATTTAACCATGTATTATTCTTTTATGTATACATATCATCTAATCTTATCGCTTTTTAAATGATTTACAAAACAAAACAATTTACAAGGTTCATGACTAAATTTTATTAAACATTTTCTAAAACTTAAGTCATGAATCCTATTTTCACAAAACCTATGTATCTCACAGGCATTTTTATGCTGACGTACCTATTTTCACATGTGTTTTCAGGAGCTGTTGCTTAGGATGATGATTGTGACACTAGGGCGGACCTGTGCCTTAGAGACATAAAATGAAGATAGACTTAGTTTAATTATGTTCTGAACTCTTTATTTCCTGTTTTGAGACAATGTAACACTCTTGTTTGATAAATAAAATATAACTTTGTATGCCATGGTTGTGAAACAATTAATTCTGTTACAACACTCCCTGACGTTTCCGCCGCGGTTGCATGTTATACGCGGTCGGGGTGTGACAAAAGATATGAAGAAGATGATGCTTCTTGAATGGTAGTCTTCAAGTGTAGAATACCTCAAGCTTGTATACCCCAAGCCTTCCAACAAACACTTTGATTTTAGCTAGGATTTTACACTCAACAAACTCACTTGAAAAATCCCTCTTAATCAACCACCATGGCCGAAATTATGAGAGAAGTTTATGGAGTTTTATGCACTTGAAAACCTTCTTGGAGACCCATCTTGGCCGATTTTACTAGAGAGCATTCTCTAGTGTGTTTTTTTTCAAGTTCGTCTCTCTTATTTTGTCATACAAATGAAATATTAAAAGGATCTGAGAGAAAGTAGGAGATAGAATCAGCATTCAATGTGTCTTGGAAGAGATGTGTTGCATGCATTTTAAGTGGTGGAATCCCACCTTGGGAAGCCATAAATGTGCTGGCCATTAAATGCTTTTCCCACCCAAAATTTCAAAATTTTCCCTTAAATTTAATGTTGTATTTATTTATAACTTTTATAAAATATAACACAACATGTTACAAGACTTATGCAACATTTCACAACATTTTAAAATGTTATTTAACCCATTAAATAACAAAATAAAATATTCTCTCAAAAATAAATTATCCATATAATTTATTATTTTCTCAAGTGCAATTATTTAGAAAACCAATTTCTAAATATTATAAGTGTTAATATTTATTTGTTTGATCATATCACAAATAAATATTATAAGTGTTTGTCTAGCTTGTATTTGGGTATGACTCGACTTGGATCATAACGTACTAGCCACATCAATTTAATATGTGTCTTGGGCATACAGAATCCAACAATCTCCCACTTGCACAAGATACATAGAAGATTGATGCAAGTAGTAAATGACGCCTAACTACGGTTTACTACCCCTAATACGTATGACTATATGTCCCATTCAATAACATCATCCCCTTCAAGTCCCTTACTTGAACATGATTTAGGTGAATCTATCATTTATCCTTTTGTTACAGATGTCATGTCAAATCCAGAGACATAGAGTGATCACTCTCTGTTGATTTAACTTTAGCAGGCCTTAGACATCTTGCTCTCAAAGAATAAGAGGAACAAATCCCTTCTTGACTACATACGTCTCTCACAATCACCTTGTACCACACCTGTACTGTCTTATTACAAACAGGGAAGAACTAAGTCAAGGTATAATATTTAGTGAATATCAAGACCCAATATGTATCTCAGGTCAGAGGATACTATGATATTCTCCTTTACTCAAATTTACTTATGATCAATCACAAATGATTCCATGCAGTAATATTTGAGAGCGAGTCAGTCCAATATTTGTATCCCACAAATATCTATGAACTTTGGCAGCAACACCTTGCTCTATATTCATACCTAATGAATATGCACCAATCCAAGTTCATAATAGTCTTACATTCATATTTGTTCCCATAAGTATGATCGACTACGGACATTTATAATAAGAAACTTATTCACGGATTTAAACATGCTAAAATGGAACATAACTCAACATACCATGTGAGAGTTATAATAACAGTTGTTCCAATATCCAAATACAAAATAGATCAAATCCAATCACTAGAATATCGAAGTCCTAAGGCACAAGTATAACCCTTCATGCTTTGCCCGTTCAAAGAGCTTCGTGAGTGGATACGCAATATTTTGATCAGTGTGAACTTTGTGAATACATATCTTTCCCTTTTTCAACTTCATCCCTTATATAGTTGAAACTCTGCTCAATGTGCCTAGTCCTTTGATGTGCACGAGGTTCCTTGATTTGAGCAATCGCACCATCGTTATCACAAAGATCTATAGGGGTCCTGAATGGTAGGGACTTCTCCTAGATCGGCAATAATTCAAGTGGCAGATCCATATGAATAATCTCGATCAATGAAGCGGTAATGTATTCTAATTCTGTAGTGGACAATGAAATGTATTCTGATTCTGTAGTGGACAATGCTACCCTGATTGTCATCGAGAATCATCTCGATTAGTTTGGAAACTCATATCCGTGTAACCTTTTACAATGAATTCCACTTCACCAGATTCATATATTAGAAACATATCCTTAGTCCTTATAAGGTATTTCAATATACTTTTAACAGTCATCCAATAACCGTTACTTGGATTTCGCTAGTATCTTCTCGTCATGCCTAAAGCGCATGACATGTCCGGTCTAGTGCATATCATTACATACATAATGGATCCTATAGCTGACGCATATGGGATTCCTTTCATTCTTTCTTGCTCATCCTTTGAGCTTGGACATTGAGACGCACTCAATATTGTCCCCTCTTGAATAGGTAACAAACCTTTCTTAGAGTTCTCCATCTTGAACCTTTTCAAGACTTTTTCAATGTATGCACTTTAATTTAAACCTATCAAGCGCCTTGATCTATCCCTATAGATTCTTTATTCCTATATTATAGGCGACTTCACCAAGATCCTTAATGGAAAAACAACTTCCAAGCCAGGTTTTAACACCTTCCATGGTTGGAATGTCATTTCCAAATAGTAGAATGTCATCGACATACAATACTAAGAAAGTAATAATGCTCCCACTAGCCTTCTTATACGCAAGCTTCATCGATGTTCTTGATGAATCCATATTCCCTAATCTCTTCATCAAAATGGTGATTCCAACTTCTAGATGCTTGTTCCAATCCACATATTGATTTATTTAACTTGCATACTTTGTTAGGATGTTTTGGATCGACAAAACTTTCAGGCTGAACCATATAGACATCTTCCTCAAGATATCCATTGAGGAAAACCGTTTTGACATCCATTTGCCAAATCTCATAATCATATTATACAGGTATGGCAAATCATATCCTAATTGACTTTAGCATCGCCACAGGCGAGAAGGTCTCAACATGTCACACCCCCAAAATCCACCATGCGGAGTATCACCGCTTGGAGGCATGACATGACCAGGATCGAGCCACCAATCATATTGAACAACATAATTAAGTAAATAAAACCAACCACAATACAATTGGTGACCAAAAGAGAGTAACCGATTTTAAGTTAACAGCGGAAGCATAAAACGTAAGTCCAAAACATAAGTTTCATAGTTCATAACTTTAAAGTCCAAAACGTAGGTTTAGTAAGTTCATAAGGACTTAAATATTAAGCACGGATCATAACAGTCCGTATCCCACAACGAGCTCCTCCTCGTGCAAGCTCCATAAGCATCTAACGACCTGTAAGGCATGTAACAACGAGTCAACAACAAAGTTGAGTGAGTTCACGGTTGGTTGTTTAGTTTTATGTTGTTTCTGAAAACGTAGTTTGTCTTTCGTTGGCTTACTTGCCGTGGGGGTTACCCCTTAGTTGAAAGTATGATTAACCAGTTCCTTCTTCATTACCCAAACCATATCCATAATCAGTGGGGACTTCCCCATGTGAACCACTAGACTGATATCGACAACTGACGAACAATAGTTGTGCCCTACGTCAATGTTCTATCATCATTGACAGTTTGCCATAGTCCATTAGTACACGCCCGTTCGGACGACACAGTGTGAGGTTTGTTAAACCTAATAGCGCTATTAACTAATGACCCGCTCGCCATTGGCCTCGGCTGTCACACCCCGACCACGTGGAACATACAAAACGTGGCGGAAATGTCGGGGAGTGTTGTAACAGAATTAATTGTTTCATAACCATGGCATACAAAGTTGTATTTTATTTATTAAACAAGGGTGTTACATTGTTTCAAACAGGAAATTAAAGAGTTCAGAACATAATTAAACATAGTCTATCTTATTTGAAAGTCTCTAAGGCACAGGTCCGCCCTAGTATCATGATCAACATCCTATGGAAAAGCACCTGAAAACACATGTGAAAATAGGTACGTCAGCATAAAAATGCCTGTGAGATACATAGGTTTGTGAAAATAGGATTCATGACTTGTATTTAAGAAATGTTTAGTCATGAACCTTGTAATTTGCTTTGTCTTGTAAATCATTTGAATAACAATAAGATCAGATGATATGTATAAGTAAATGTCAGGTTAAATAAATAACCATGTAAAAATGTGTTTGTATAAGATAAGTTGTTTGTAAATCAATGTCTTGTAAAAAGTATGTTATTTGTATAAAATGTTCTATGTCTCAATATTGAAATGATTCAAATAACGTTACGACATGTAATACCATACAAACACTTATATATAGGAAGTACCAGCGGCGTATCCACCATGCTTGTATCATATTACACACGCATCGTTACTTAATCACTTAATCAAACCGAACCAACCAATGTAAGAAGTCTATGTTTAAACCAATTGTCAAACATGTTATATGTCAAATGTAAATCATGTCAAATGTCTATGTCAAATATCCATGTCAAATGTCTATGTCAAATATCCATGTCAAATGTCTATGTCAAATATCCAGGTCAAATGTCTATGTCAAAATGTCATGTATGGCAAGTGATATGTCTCAACTAAACCATATGCACAAAAACAAAGTATTGAAGTAACACTTGGTTTAAATCAAAGCTATGTTTTGTGTAAATGCATGCAACTATTTAATATGAACATTTATGCGGTATTGTAAATATGCATACATCCAAGCCTTGTGACTGTGGTGATAAACCCTTTAAACAAATTAAAGGTCTATCTGTCTTATATATCATCGAATTCGGTCATTCCTTTCTGTCCCCTTTCCCTGGGATGTCCGGAACGGGAGTTGTCAATTCCTATGGTACCACTACCTACTAACGAACGGCGTAGCTAATGTTAATGAATGTATTGTCCCATGTAGACAAACCAAATGTCATAACAAAATGTAAGCATGTGAAAACGATGCACTAAGTATGTAATCAAATGAACATACGTAGCGTGAAAAGTCATGTAAAACGATGTACTAAGTAATGCACACAATGGGCACACCTAGCATGAAATGTAATGTAAAACAATGTACTAAGTAATGCACATAATGGGCACACCTAGCATAAGATGATATGAAATCATGTACTATAATGTACTAACGAACATAGCATGTATATGATGTGAAAACAGGAAAGCATGAAAGTAACAAGTAGGCACATGTGTTCCACCCCAAAACAGTTTAGAAAACAGTAAAAGAGGGGTCTATGTACTCACTTGGGATTGCTCAGATGTATAAAGATAATCACCAAGTAATGCTAGAGATCTCGGAATCAAACGGCACCTAATATAGGTAACTATGTTAATAACCGGACCTTAATCGGATGATTGGATAGAATGAGGTTTCGTAAACCAAACGAGTGTAGAGACTCGTGTCATTTGGTTTAACAAAGCCTACATGCTAAATGAAACTTAACATAATTGTTTACGACCCATTACGACCCGTTTAGGAAGCTTACGCTACTTTAACGCATCGTGCGCGTGAAACGCGTTCGGACCGCCTAACTAGTCCTATGACAAGTATTATATGCCTAAACATGTTACATAACCAGTTATGTGACAAAGGTTTAGGTTACATATGCTTAATTACCAATTATACATGAAAAGGGTATTCTGGTAATTTACCTAAGGCATATAAACTACCTATCATACAACTACTTAAACGATGTGACCATAGGGTATAACCTCGGAAGGTTATTCCCTACCTACTATGGTCACCTAATGTGTTTGGTCGGATCCTAATGATCGACCAAACTGGGTCGGGTTCGAAGGTATAGGCGATTTATTAGATCGCCTACCCTACGACCCTAGACAACGTGGTAATCAGTAGGCATAGTCCCAAGGGACTATGACCATCGTGATTACAATCACGTTGCGAAGTTCAAACGAACTTCGCATTGACCATTACTGGTCAACGCTGAAAGTCAAACAAAGTTTGACTTTCTGACTCGAAAAGCAGTAAAAAAATAAGGAAAAGAACGAAAGAATACTTACGAAGGGTCCCCGAATGCTAACCCAGATCAAAATAGCTCAGGTATGAAACGAAGGTTCCAACTTTGAGCCCAAATGATCAGATTTGTGGGTTTTTAAGCCAAAGGGGGGTGGGTATTTATAGTATTCGGTCCACCGTTAAGATCGTTTCATGGAAAACGTGCCTTAATCCCACCCGTACAAGTGTCGGGAAGTTGTGGTGCCTCAAAATGCTCACCACCATAAGGAATCAACACTTGGCAAGGGGTTAGGGAGTGCAAAACAGCTGCAACCAGCTGTCAAATACACTTAATCTGGTCCAGAAGGGGGCTCGCGTGACGCTAAGGCCCCTCGCGTCACGCTAGGCCCCTGTTTTGGCAGATTTTACAGAAATGGTCCCTGCACCTTGTTTAAGCGATTTTCGATGCGTTTGAACCCCGTTAACCTCATTTCAAGTATCTAAAATGAAGTTAAAGTATAGGGAACTCAAAATATGCTCAAAAATATCAAGGATGTCGGTTCGTTTGGCCGTACGATCGCGATGTTCGCTTAATTACGACGGAATGCGCACAAGCGCGAAAAACGATCCAAATGACGCGACGAATGGATTTTTCTTATGGTGAACACTAAAATATAATATAGTCATGCTTACATAAATTTTTTGGATGTCCGGATGTATTCAGAACGTAAGTTATGCGCGAAAATGCAAACTTGTGCACTTTTTGACACTTTTAGTCCCTGAATGATCCAAAAGTTTATTTTAGCACACCGAACCCCTCAAAGCCTATTTCTAAGCTATGTAAAGGATATTTAAGGTGTGTTTAACTTATGGTCATGTTCCGGAATGTTCGTTACAGTTCAAATTGACATACTTTCGCAGTTTGTCATATTTAGTCCCTGTAAGCGAATTAACTTGTTTTTGCCATACCAAAGCCTTCAAAACTTATTTCTAAGTTATTTAAAGGTTATTTAAGGTATGTTGAGTATATGTTGATGTTCCAGAGTATTTCTCGCATTAAACTGAGTACGTTTACGCACTAGTTTGCGTATAACTCTCCAGAAAGTGATATAGAGTTTGAAATTACATAAAAGTCAAAACATGAAAAATGTAAAACATAACAAAACAAACATTGTGATCAAATAACATTGTTTTATTGATAACAGAACTGTTCATAGTGATTACAAGCACAGTTGTTACAGTCTCCCCTACTTGTGGAAATTTCGTCCCGAAATTTATTTAGAGGAAACTCGTGGAAAAAGATTTGGATATTTCGCCTTCATTTGATCTTCGCGTTCCCAAGTAAACTCGGGTCCACGTTTAGCTTCCCAGCGAACTTTGACCAAAGGAATGCGCTTGCGTTTAAGCCACTTGACTTCACGTTCCATGATTTCCACTGGTTTCTCAACAAATTTCAGTGTTGTACCAACACGAATTTCGTCAAGCGGTATGGAGAAATTCTCATCAGCTGTACACTTCTTGAGATTTGATATGTGAAAAGTTGGATGAACATTTCCAAGTTCAGGAGGTAACTCTAGTCTGTAGGCTACCTTTCCGATTCTTTCGACGATCTTGAATGGTCCAACGTATCTAGGTGCAAGTTTTCCTTTCTTTCCAAATCTGATCACACCTTTCCAAGGTGAGACCTTAAGTAATACTCGATCACCGACTTGAAATTCCAAGGCTTTGCGTTTTGGGTCCGCGTAAATCTTCTGACGGTTTCTAGCTGCCTGAAGGTTATCACGAACTTTCTTGACCTTGTCAGTTGTCTCTAAAATGAGGGCAGGTCCAGTAAGTTGAGCCTCGCCAATCTCATTCCAGCAGACAGGTGAACGACATTTTCGACCATAGAGAGCTTCGAAAGGAGCCATTTTGATGCTAGTGTGATAACTGTTGTTGTAGGAGAATTCAATCAATTTAAGATGCGAATCCCAGCTACCACCAAAATCGATCACACAAGCTCTTAGCATATCCTCCAGAGTCTGGATTGTTCTCTCAGATTGACCATCCGTTTGCGGATGATAAGCTGTGCTCAGATTAAGTTGGGTCCCCATAGCAGATTGCATGGTTCTCCAAAAATGAGAAGTGAAACGAGCATCTCTGTCAGAAATGATGTTCAAAGGAACACCATGTCGAGCTACAATTTCATCCACATAGATTTGAGCAAGTCTGTCAGCAGGAAAACCCTCACGGATAGGCAAGAAATGTGCTGACTTTGTAAGACGATCAACGACTACCCAGATGGCATCATGACCTTTCTTTGTGCGCGGGAGTTTGGTAACAAGATCCATAGTAATGTTTTCCCATTTCCAAACTGGGATCTCTGGTTGCTCCAATAAACCCGAAGGACGCTGATGTTCAGCCTTAACCTTAAGACAAGTAAGGCATTTGGATACGTATAAGGCAATGTCTTTCTTCATACCAGGCCACCAATAGTGAGTACGAAGATCCTTATACATTTTATCTGAGCCCGGATGAATAGAATAACGAGACTTATGGGCTTCATCCATAAGCAAGGTACGAAGATCATCCTGGCTTGGGACCCACAAACGGTCCATGAAGTAATATGATCCATTGTCCTTCAGTTCCAGTGCAGGTGTTATGTGATAAGGAAATTCCTTATCCATCAAACCTTGTGAAACACAAGATTGTTGAGCCTGAGAAATGCGTGCTTGAATATCGGATCGAGCTTTAATAACAGATTGAACACGTACACAATGAAGCTTAGTACGTTCCTTACGACTCAATGCATCAGCTATGACATTCGCCTTACCAGGATGGTAGCGAATTTCGCAGTCATAGTCGTTTAAAAGTTCAACCCAACGTCGTTGTCTCATGTTGAGTTCTTTCTGGTTGAAGATATGCTGAAGACTTTTGTGGTCAGTGAAAACCACACATTTTGTACCGTACAAATAGTGTCTCCAGATCTTGAGAGCAAAGACAACTGCACCCAACTCAAGATCATGAGTGGTGTAGTTCTTCTCATGTATCTTCAACTGCCTCGATGCATAGGCTATGACTTTGTTTCTTTGCATAAGAACACAGCCAAGACCCAATTTAGATGCATCACAATACACGACAAAATCATCATCACCCTCAGGCAATGATAGAACAGGCGCATCGCAAAGCTTCTGCTTCAGGTGTCACACCCCGACCACGTGGAACATACAAAACGTGGCGGAAACGTCGGGGAGTGTTGTAACAGAATTAATCGTTTCAAATCCATGGCAATTGAAGTTTCGTTTTATTAATTAAAAGTGTTACAATGTCTTAACAAACAAGGAAAATACAACATAATTAACTAGTCTTGCATCTTTTATTGTCACTAAAGCCCAAGTCTGCCTATGTATATCTTGATCATCTTATGCAACAGTTCCTGAAAAACACATGTGAAAATATGGTACGTCAGCATAAAAATGCCGGTGAGATACATAGGTTTTGTGAAAATAGGTTTCATGACTTATGTTTGAGAAAATGTTTAGTCATGAACCTTGTTATTTGCTTTGTTTTGTAAATCATTTGAAAATCGATAAGATCAGATGATATGTATAAATAATGTACGGTTAAATGAATAACCATGTAAAATGAGTTTGTATTAGATAAGTTGTTGTAAATCAATGTCTTGTGAAAAATATGTTATTTGTATAAAATGTTCTATGTCTCAACCTGAAATGATTCAGATAACGCTACAATATGTAATACCATACAAACACTTATATATAGGAAGTACCAGCGGCGTATCCACCATGCTTGTATCATATTACACACGCATCGTTACTTAATCACTTAATCAAACCAAACCAAACAATGTAAGATGTCTATGTTTAAACCAATTGCCAAATGTATTGAATAATATGTCAAAATGTTTATGTCAAGATGTAAACCATGTAATGTGTAACCAAAATGATATGTATGGCTAGTGAAATGCATCAACTAAACCATATGCACAAGAACATAGTATTGAAGTAAAACTTGGTTTAAATCAAAGTTATGTTTTGTGTAGTAAATGCATGATCAATGTAAATCATGTAATATGCGTCCAAAATGTAAGTATGTGATGAATAACAAATGTACTAAGTATGAAGAACAATGCAACGATTGAACATACATAGCATGTGAACTGTACTAAGTATGCAACAACAGACATACGTAGCATGCGACCTGTACTAAGTATGCAATAATAGACATACATAGCATGTGATGTAATGTAAAACAATGTACTAAGTATGCTAAGTTAACATACAAAGCAGAAAAGTCATGTAAATCAATGTACTAATAGTGTACTAATGAACATAACCAGTATATGATATGAAAACAGGAAAGCACGAAAGTAACAAGTAGGCACATGTGTTCCACCCCAAAACAGTTTGGAAAACAGTAAACGAGGGGTCTATGTACTCACTTGAGATTGCTCAGTTGTCCTAGGATAACCACCAAGCAAAGCTAGAGATCACGGAATCAAACGGCACCTACTATAGGTAACTACATTAATTAACCGGACCTAGATCGGAAGATCGGGTAGCATTAGGGTTTGTAAACCAAATGAGTGTAGGAACTCATGTGATATGGTTTAACAAAGCCTACATACTAAATGAAACTTAACCTAAATGTCTACGACCCATCGCGACCCATTAAGGTAGCTTATGCTACTTTAACGCATCGTTCGCGTGAAACGCGTTCGGAACGCCTAACTAGCCCTATGACAAGTGTTATATGCCTAAACATGTTACATAATCAGTTATGTGGCAAAAGTTTAGGTTACATATGCTTAATTACCAATTATACATGAAAAGGGTATTCTGGTAATTTACCTAAGGCATATAAACTACCTATCATACAACTACTTAAACGATGTGACCATAGGGTATAACCTCGGAAGGTTATTCCCTACCTACTATGGTCACCTAATGTGTTTGGTCCGATCCTAATGATCGACCAAAAGGGTCGAGTTCGAAGGTATAGGCGATTTATTAGATCGCCTACCCTACGACTCTAGACAACGTGGTAATCAGTGGGCATAGTCCCAAGGGACTATGACCAACGTGATTACACTCACGTTGCGAAGTTCAAACGAACTTCGCATTGACCATTACTGGTCAACGCTGAAAGTCAAACAAAGTTTGACTTTCTGACTCGAAAAGCAGTAAAATAAGGAAAAGAACGAAAGAATACTTACCCAGGGTCCCCGAATGCTAATCCCGATTCAAGAATCTCAGGTATGAAACAATGGTTTCAACTTAGAGCTCCTCAAATCAGAATTCTAGTGCATTTGGAGTAATGGGGGGTGGGGTATTTATAGTATTCGGTCCACCGTTAAGATCGTTTCAAGGAAACCGTGCCTTAATCGTAACCGTACAAGTGTCGGGACCTTATGGTGACTAAAATTCCATCCTTATCTTATGACTAGATAATTAGGAACATGTGGTTGTGGGTTAAACTGCTGCAAACAGGCTGTTTGGTACTCTGCATCTGGTCTGCAGACCCCTAGCGCACCGCTACGCTTAAAGTGTAGCGCACCGCTAGGCACTATTTGGCAGAATTACACTTTTGGTCCCTGAACTGTATTTAGGCCATTTTCGACACGTTTAAGGCCCGTTAACCCCATTTCAAAGCTCTAAAATGAAGTTAAAGTATAGGGAACTTAAAATGTGTTCAAAAATATCATGGATGTCGGTTCGTTTGGCCGTACGAACGCGATGTTCGCTTAATTACGACGGAATGCGCATAAGCGCGAAAAACGAACCAAATGACGCGACGAATGGACTTTTCTTAAGGCGAACACTAAAATATAATATAGTCATGCTTATATAAATTTTTGGAAGTCCGGATGTATTCAGAACGTAAGTTACGCGTAAAAATGCAAACTTGTGCACTTTTTGACGCTTTTAGTCCCTGAATGACACAAAAGTTTATTTTAGCATACCGAACACCTCAAAGCCTATTTCTAAGCTATGTGAAGGATATTTATGGTATGTTTAACTTATGGTCATGCTCCGGAAGGTCTGTTACAGTTCAAATTGGCATACTTTCGCAGTTTGTCAACTTTAGTCCCTGTAAGCGATTAAACTTTGATTTCACCACACCAAACCTTCCAAAACTTATATCTAAGTTATGTAAAGGTTATATAAGGTATGTTAAGCCTATTTCACTATTCCGGAGTGTTCGTTGGATTAAACTGGTTATATCTACACCTCAGAGTGCGTATAACCCTCCAGAAAGCAATTTAAAGCTTGAAATCGAACAAGAGTCGATATGTGCAAACGATACACATATTTTTACAAATCCCAAGTATGAAATACAATATTTCATTGGTTTGGAATTTGTTTGATGGTTGGAATGACACGGGTGTTACAGTCTCCCCTACTTTAGGAAATTTCGTCCCGAAATTAAATTTTAGGAGAACCTCGTGGGGACGACGGTGATGTTTTCGCTTTGAATGAAACCCCTTGAATCCTAAGTAGAACTCTGGGCCATGTTTGGATTCTTAGCGAAAATGTCAACTATCAAAGTGAAGTCCTTGTAGTAACAAAACATGGAGTTTTGAACTACTGACAGAAGAACGTTTCTTATGACGACTTATCATAGGAAACTGTGTGTGCTTGAAATCAGAATTGGGAAGTGTGAGAATAAATGACATTGGTCGAAGTCCAAGACTTCTCCCGTATCATTACTCTTGCCACTGTTGGTCTTAACACATGACAAAACTTTCTGTGGTTTCTGTGCACTGAATTCCATAATTATGTAGGCCTCCATAATTACGTAGTTCCTTGCACAGTCCGCACAGTTCATTTCATAATGCGTATGGGAAAAATCAAACGAATAATCCTGTGGTGAATTAACTTGACTGCAATAGAGTCTCTTTAACAAGGTCACCAAAGGATTAGATAAACAACAATCTTTTCAGCTAAACTATCCAAGAGAAATATTTAACTACACCGACGTAGGATGTATTTAACTTTAGATCAACGGAGGATCTATTTAACTTTACTACCTAAGAAAAACATTTAACTACACCGACGTAGGATGTATTTAACTTTAGATCGACGGAGGATCTATTTAACTTTACTACCTAAGAAAAACATTTAACTACACCGACGTAGGATGTATTTAACTTTAGATCGACGGAGGATCTATTTAACTTTACTACCTAAGAAAAACATTTAACTACACCGACGTAGGATGTATTTAACTTTAGATCGACGGAGGATCTATTTAACTTTACTACCTAAGAAAAACATTTAACTACACCGACGTAGGATGTATTTAACTTTAGATCGACGGAGGATCTATTTAACTTTACTACCTAAGAAAAACATTTAACTACACCGACGTAGGATGTATTTAACTTTAGATCGACGGAGGATCTATTTAACTTTACTACCTAAGAAAAACATTTAACTACACCGACGTAGGATGTATTTAACTTTAGATCGACGGAGGATCTATTTAACTTTACTACCTAAGAAAAACATTTAACTACACCGACGTAGGATGTATTTAACTTTAGATCGACGGAGGATCTATTTAACTTTACTACCTAAGAAAAACATTTAACTACACCGACGTAGGATGTATTTAACTTTAGATCGACGGAGGATCTATTTAACTTTACTACCTAAGAAAAACATTTAACTACACCGACGTAGGATGTATTTAACTTTAGATCGACGGAGGATCTATTTAACTTTACTACCTAAGAAAAACATTTAACTACACCGACGTAGGATGTATTTAACTAGATTGTCGGACCAATCTATTTAACTTTACTACCTAAGAAAAACATTTAACTACACCGACGTAGGATGTATTTAACTTTAGATCGACGGAGGATCTATTTAACTTTACTACCTAAGAAAAACATTTAACTACACCGACGTAGGATGTATTTAACTTTACCAACACATGTTGCCCTTAAACTTTGGAATAGTACTTTATAATCCAAGGGACTTAACTACAACGTGGAAGTCCATTAAGGATTTTATATAGTACCTTTGGGTATCCTACTATGAATCCCTTATACGAAGATATGGAAGATTCTACGAGGATTTGGATCACACAAAAACATAAAAGGAAACACATAAGCACATAATCACATAGTTGTTTGACTTGTTTATTAATTTGTTATCTTTGGACACGGATATTTAAAGCACACCAGGAATCCAATTCGTGGATTTCATTTGGCACTTTAATCATTTCAAGAATCTATCTATGAAGATAGGATAATCTCAAAAGGAATTCGGCTTTGTCCTTATTGAATTGTGATGTACGTATTGAATCATACAAAGAATTCAATTAAGGACTCCGATGAATGATACTCATCCACAAGGATCTAATTATGAGGATAGAAAGATCCTACATGGATTTTTGGAGTTTGTGTAACGGGAGTGTTCCGACACCTTGCACTAGGCGTGCTTACGTCGATACACAAGGTAGAAAGTTCATGAGGTTGAGGCGCCAGATATGTCCAGCGACATATGAAGCAGAGTTTGAAGGTTGAGCAGCAGCAGGATTTGTAACAGCTTTGCTTTGGATTGCAAAGCGGCATATGTTAACCAAATGTCTCCATCGTCCACCGTGGGTACATTTGTAACAGGGTATTTGATTTGAATAATGACGATGGCATTGATTGCACCAAGGAGCAGTTCCCTTTATACAGCTTCATCCCTGAGGCGAGTCATGGAGATAGCTAAGTCAACGGTCCTCTGGAGTACGATGCCTATTCGCTGGGTAATTGCAGCACCTGGTTCGGACATTGTTGTTGCGATGAAGAAGCATCTTGAAGATAACGAAAGGCATAGGAGGAAACAAGCGAAAGATAGTCAAAAGAAAATGACAAGGCATGTAGATTGTGACCATTTGTTTGTTACCAAAGGCAAACAAATGAGATGGTGACTAATCAAAGTAAATGGGTTAATATAATGTATCGCGAAGACATGCTCGCCTATAAGTGAACACTCATCCCAAGAATTCCCAGGTAAGCACAACTGGTCTCGCGTCTGATGAGATGTATACGAAGTGCTTGCCTAGCCAGAAAACCCAGAATACAGGCATTCACCCTTCCAGTTTGCACGTGTTCACATTATTTATAACCCAAAACCTTGACGAGATTTTGAAAACTTAAAGGGGTTCAAAACCATATAACAGAGGGTTCAAAACCTTGTAATAAATCATCCTAGAACAGATGATTAGTTTTCAAAGCGGTTTTGAAATTTATGTTCTTGTTGTGGTCGTCGCCTAAGGATAGGTGACAGTATTGTTTTATGACTAAACGCAAGTAAACTCGCGTTAGGGTCCTAGAAAGTTATAGACTAGGTCAAAGCATTACTAATAACCTAATTCCCTATAACCATTGGCTCTGATACCATCTTTTCTGTCACACCCCGACCACGTGGAACATACAAAACGTGGCGGAAACGTCGGGGAGTGTTGTAACAGAATTAATCGTTTCAAATCCATGGCAATTGAAGTTTCGTTTTATTAATTAAAAGTGTTACAATGTCTTAACAAACAAGGAAAATACAACATAATTAACTAGTCTTGCATCTTTTATTGTCACTAAAGCCCAAGTCTGCCTATGTATATCTTGATCATCTTATGCAACAGTTCCTGAAAAACACATGTGAAAATATGGTACGTCAGCATAAAAATGCCGGTGAGATACATAGGTTTTGTGAAAATAGGTTTCATGACTTATGTTTGAGAAAATGTTTAGTCATGAACCTTGTTATTTGCTTTGTTTTGTAAATCATTTGAAAATCGATAAGATCAGATGATATGTATAAATAATGTACGGTTAAATGAATAACCATGTAAAATGAGTTTGTATTAGATAAGTTGTTGTAAATCAATGTCTTGTGAAAAATATGTTATTTGTATAAAATGTTCTATGTCTCAACCTGAAATGATTCAGATAACGCTACAATATGTAATACCATACAAACACTTATATATAGGAAGTACCAGCGGCGTATCCACCATGCTTGTATCATATTACACACGCATCGTTACTTAATCACTTAATCAAACCAAACCAAACAATGTAAGATGTCTATGTTTAAACCAATTGCCAAATGTATTGAATAATATGTCAAAATGTTTATGTCAAGATGTAAACCATGTAATGTGTAACCAAAATGATATGTATGGCTAGTGAAATGCATCAACTAAACCATATGCACAAGAACATAGTATTGAAGTAAAACTTGGTTTAAATCAAAGTTATGTTTTGTGTAGTAAATGCATGATCAATGTAAATCATGTAATATGCGTCCAAAATGTAAGTATGTGATGAATAACAAATGTACTAAGTATGAAGAACAATGCAACGATTGAACATACATAGCATGTGAACTGTACTAAGTATGCAACAACAGACATACGTAGCATGCGACCTGTACTAAGTATGCAATAATAGACATACATAGCATGTGATGTAATGTAAAACAATGTACTAAGTATGCTAAGTTAACATACAAAGCAGAAAAGTCATGTAAATCAATGTACTAATAGTGTACTAATGAACATAACCAGTATATGATATGAAAACAGGAAAGCACGAAAGTAACAAGTAGGCACATGTGTTCCACCCCAAAACAGTTTGGAAAACAGTAAAAGAGGGGTCTATGTACTCACTTGAGATTGCTCAGTTGTCCTAGGATAACCACCAAGCAAAGCTAGAGATCACGGAATCAAACGGCACCTACTATAGGTAACTACATTAATTAACCGGACCTAGATCGGAAGATCGGGTAGCATTAGGGTTTGTAAACCAAATGAGTGTAGGAACTCATGTGATATGGTTTAACAAAGCCTACATACTAAATGAAACTTAACCTAAATGTCTACGACCCATCGCGACCCATTAAGGTAGCTTATGCTACTTTAACGCATCGTTCGCGTGAAACGCGTTCGGAACGCCTAACTAGCCCTATGACAAGTGTTATATGCCTAAACATGTTACATAATCAGTTATGTGGCAAAAGTTTAGGTTACATATGCTTAATTACCAATTATACATGAAAAGGGTATTCTGGTAATTTACCTAAGGCATATAAACTACCTATCATACAACTACTTAAACGATGTGACCATAGGGTATAACCTCGGAAGGTTATTCCCTACCTACTATGGTCACCTAATGTGTTTGGTCCGATCCTAATGATCGACCAAAAGGGTCGAGTTCGAAGGTATAGGCGATTTATTAGATCGCCTACCCTACGACTCTAGACAACGTGGTAATCAGTGGGCATAGTCCCAAGGGACTATGACCAACGTGATTACACTCACGTTGCGAAGTTCAAACGAACTTCGCATTGACCATTACTGGTCAACGCTGAAAGTCAAACAAAGTTTGACTTTCTGACTCGAAAAGCAGTAAAATAAGGAAAAGAACGAAAGAATACTTACCCAGGGTCCCCGAATGCTAATCCCGATTCAAGAATCTCAGGTATGAAACAATGGTTTCAACTTAGAGCTCCTCAAATCAGAATTCTAGTGCATTTGGAGTAATGGGGGGTGGGGTATTTATAGTATTCGGTCCACCGTTAAGATCGTTTCAAGGAAACCGTGCCTTAATCGTAACCGTACAAGTGTCGGGACCTTATGGTGACTAAAATTCCATCCTTATCTTATGACTAGATAATTAGGAACATGTGGTTGTGGGTTAAACTGCTGCAAACAGGCTGTTTGGTACTCTGCATCTGGTCTGCAGACCCCTAGCGCACCGCTACGCTTAAAGTGTAGCGCACCGCTAGGCACTATTTGGCAGAATTACACTTTTGGTCCCTGAACTGTATTTAGGCCATTTTCGACACGTTTAAGGCCCGTTAACCCCATTTCAAAGCTCTAAAATGAAGTTAAAGTATAGGGAACTTAAAATGTGTTAAAAAATATCATGGATGTCGGTTCGTTTGGCCGTACGAACGCGATGTTCGCTTAATTACGACGGAATGCGCATAAGCGCGAAAAACGAACCAAATGACGCGACGAATGGACTTTTCTTAAGGCGAACACTAAAATATAATATAGTCATGCTTATATAAATTTTTGGAAGTCCGGATGTATTCAGAACGTAAGTTACGCGTAAAAATGCAAACTTGTGCACTTTTTGACGCTTTTAGTCCCTGAATGACACAAAAGTTTATTTTAGCATACCGAACACCTCAAAGCCTATTTCTAAGCTATGTGAAGGATATTTATGGTATGTTTAACTTATGGTCATGCTCCGGAAGGTCTGTTACAGTTCAAATTGGCATACTTTCGCAGTTTGTCAACTTTAGTCCCTGTAAGCGATTAAACTTTGATTTCACCACACCAAACCTTCCAAAACTTATATCTAAGTTATGTAAAGGTTATATAAGGTATGTTAAGCCTATTTCACTATTCCGGAGTGTTCGTTGGATTAAACTGGTTATATCTACACCTCAGAGTGCGTATAACCCTCCAGAAAGCAATTTAAAGCTTGAAATCGAACAAGAGTCGATATGTGCAAACGATACACATATTTTTACAAATCCCAAGTATGAAATACAATATTTCATTGGTTTGGAATTTGTTTGATGGTTGGAATGACACGGGTGTTACATCAGGTGTTGAAAAGCTTCCTCTTGTTTGAATCCCCAATAAAAGGGCATTTTCTTCTGAGTTAGAGCAGTTAGAGGAACTGCAATCTTAGAGAAGTTTTCTATGAAGCGGCGATAATAACCCGCTAGACCAAGAAAAGAACGAACTTCAGTAGGAGTAGTAGGCGTATCCCAATCCTTAATCGCACTGATCTTGGAGGGATCTACATGAACACCTCGTTCGTTGATAATGTGTCCCAAAAATTGAACTTCTTTAAGCCAAAATTCGCATTTGGAGAATTTGGCGAAAAGTTGCTCTTTCTTCAGGAGTTCCAGAGTAAGACGAAGATGCTGCTCGTGATCAGCTCGCGTCTTAGAGTAAATCAAGATGTCATCGATAAAAACAATGACGAACTGATCCAAATAAGGTTTGCAGACCCTATTCATTAAGTCCATGAAAACAGCAGGAGCATTAGTCAAACCGAATGGCATGACTGTGAACTCGTAATGTCCATAACGAGTACGGAACGCTGTCTTCAGAATATCTTCTTCTTGCACACGAAGTTGATGATATCCGGAACGTAGATCAATCTTCGAAAAATAAGAAGCACCCTGTAGCTGATCAAAGAGGTCGTCTATGCGAGGTAGGGGATATCGATTCTTGATGGTAAGCTTGTTAAGCTCACGATAATCGATACACATCCTAAAGGATCCATCCTTCTTCTTGACAAAAAGAACTGGAGCACCCCAAGGTGAAAAACTAGGACGTATAAAACCTTTGTCAGAGAGCTCCTGAAGCTGTTTAGACAACTCTTGCATCTCAGATGGTGCAAGACGATATGGAGCTCTGGCAATGGGGTTTGCACCAGGTACGAGATCAATGCGGAACTCGACTTGGCGTGCTGGAGGTAGACCAGGTAAATCTTCAGGGAACACTTCAGAATAATCCCGAACGACAGGAATATCTGAAATAGACTTACCCTTGCCTTTATCTTCTATAACATGTGCTAAGAAAGCCACATAGTTCTTCCGCAGATATTTCCGAGCTTTAAAACAAGACATGAGTTTGAGACCACCGATAGGCTTCTCACCTTGAACCTGCAGGATCTCGCCTGTCGAAAGCGGCACACGAACAATCTTCTCAGAACAAACTATCTCTGCGTGATGCTTGGATAACCAATCCATTCCCACAATAACGTCGAAGCTTCCTAGTTGCATAGGCGTGAGGTCAATAGGAAAAAGATGGTCGTTAAGATTCAACTGGCAGTTGCGAAGAACAGAATCAAGAATAATTGGTTCACCACTAGCAACTTCTACTGTCAAAGATTTGCCTAGTTTCGTTCTAGACACGCGAAGCATTTGCTCAAAAGACAAAGACACGAAACTCTTATCGGCACCGGAATCGAAAAGAACAGATGCAGGCTGATTATTAATAAAGAACGTATCGTTCACCACATTATCGTCAGCCTGTGCCTCTTGGGCATTCATGTTAAAAACTCGGCCTCGAGCCGGAGCCTGATTCTGATTCTGGTTCTGGTTCTGGTTCTGGTTGACTAGTCTTGGGCACCGGTTTCTGTAGTGGGTCAGGTCCCCACAATTATAACAAGCACCCGGTGGGTATTGTGGTCGTGCAGCTTGGCCCTGTTGCGGAGCAGGAGGCTGTGCAACCTGTTGAGCCGGGTTCTGAACCGCGGGATTCTGAGCAGACCGACAAACATTGGCAAGATGGCCTGATTTCCCACAGTTAGTACAGAAACGGCATGGAAGTTGCGGCTGGTGGTGACTGTTGCATCTATTGCACAAAGGTGCATTCCCTGAATAGGGTTTCTTCGCTGGAGGCTGTGCGGGTTGGTTGGGAGCTGCCTGGTTAGCTTGGGCAGTGACAGCATAGTTTTGGGAAGCCTTACGCTTCTTTGCCCTCTTCGAAGAACCAGAGTTCTTTCCATTCTCGTTTTGACCTTTCTTGCTATCACCATTGTCAGCCGACTGTTTCTTGCCCTTGTCACCCTTCCTGTGTAACTTGTTCTTCCGGATCTGTGACTCGGTCAGTGTCGCTGATAACTCGATTGCCTGACGAAGTGTGGCAGGGTTACTACCAGTAAGAATGTCTTGTACCGAGTCAGGTAGGCCATCGATGTATCTCTCGATAGCCTTGTCGAGTGGGGTGACCATTGTTGGGCAAAGCAGACTCAACTCTTCAAACCGATCAGTATAAGCCCTATGCTCACCACTATCTTGCTTCAGCTCATCAAACTCCTTCTCCAACGCTCGTTGCTCATGACGAGGACAGAATTCCCTCATCATAAGGGCTCTAAGTTCAGCCCAGGTCTGTGCAAGAGCAACTTCAGCACCCCTATCTCTCATAACCCCGTTCCACCATGTCAAAGCCCTCTTCTGAAATACGCTCGAAGCAAACTCAACTTTGCGATTATCCGGACACTGCACATGGCGAAAAGTATTCTCACTGCTCTCGAACCACTGAAGAAGCCCAGTCGCCCCTTCAGAACCACTAAACTTGAGTGGTTTAGCCTGATTAAAATCCTTGTATTTGCATGGAACATTGTTGTTGTTGTTGGCTTGGTTCCATTGAGCAAAGAGATTTGGGAATTGGGCAGCCATCTGCTGCGCAATAATTTCTGCCAGCTCGGCAGTTGCTATCTGGTTCTCGCGTCGAGGAGGCATTCTAAAAGAGGAAAACATGAAAAGAAACGAGTGAGATGATTGGATGAAAAGAATGAGATGATAAAAACAAGAATTGCAAACAGCATAGATGGTGGTCATTCGTCCGTATCACAAAGCAAACAAACGACACACAGTGACTAATCAAAGTAAATGGATCGAAAATAATGTATAATGAAGACATGCTCGCCTATAAGTGAACACTCATCCCAAGAATTCCCAGGTAAGCACAACTGGTCTCGCGTCTGGTTGAGATGTATACGAAGTGCTTGCCTAGACAGAAAACTCAGAATACAGGCATTCACCCTTCCAGTTTGCACGTGTTCTCATTATTTAAAACCCAAAACGTTTGACGAGATTTTGAAAATTTGAAGGCACAAGGCCAAAAACCAAACTGAAAAGGGTTCAAAACCATATAACAGAGGGTTCAAAACCTTACAATTGAGGGTTCAAAACCTTGTAATAAATCCTTCAAAAATAGGTGATTGTTTTTTCAAAAAAATCGTTTCAGAAAAATTTTGGTTCTTGTTTTGATAATCACCTAAGGATAGGTGATGTACATGTTTTAAGATCTAAACACAAGATAACTTGTGTTAGGGTCCTAGAAAAGTTATAGTCTAGGTCAAAGCATTACTAATAACCTAATTCCCTATAACCATTGGCTCTGATACCAACTCTTCTGTCACACCCCGACCACGTGGAACATACAAAACGTGGCGGAAATGTCGGGGAGTGTTGTAACAGAATTAATTGTTTCATAACCATGGCATACAAAGTTGTATTTTATTTATTAAACAAGGGTGTTACATTGTTTCAAACAGGAAATTAAAGAGTTCAGAACATAATTAAACATAGTCTATCTTATTTGAAAGTCTCTAAGGCACATGTCCGCCCTAGTATCATGATCAACATCCTATGGAAAAGCACCTGAAAACACATGTGAAAATAGGTACGTCAGCATAAAAATGCCTGTGAGATACATAGGTTTGTGAAAATAGGATTCATGACTTGTATTTAAGAAATGTTTAGTCATGAACCTTGTAATTTGCTTTGTCTTGTAAATCATTTGAATAACAATAAGATCAGATGATATGTATAAGTAAATGTCAGGTTAAATAAATAACCATGTAAAAATGTGTTTGTATAAGATAAGTTGTTTGTAAATCAATGTCTTGTAAAAAGTATGTTATTTGTATAAAATGTTCTATGTCTCAATATTGAAATGATTCAAATAACGTTACGACATGTAATACCATACAAACACTTATATATAGGAAGTACCAGCGGCGTATCCACCATGCTTGTATCATATTACACACGCATCGTTACTTAATCACTTAATCAAACCGAACCAACCAATGTAAGAAGTCTATGTTTAAACCAATTGTCAAACATGTTATATGTCAAATGTAAATCATGTCAAATGTCAATGTCAAATATCCATGTCAAATGTCTATGTCAAATATCCATGTCAAATGTCTATGTCAAATATCCAGGTCAAATGTCTATGTCAAAATGTCATGTATGGCAAGTGATATGTCTCAACTAAACCATATGCACAAAAACAAAGTATTGAAGTAACACTTGGTTTAAATCAAAGCTATGTTTTGTGTAAATGCATGCAACTATTTAATATGAACATTTATGCGGTATTGTAAATATGCATACATCCAAGCCTTGTGACTGTGGTGATAAACCCTTTAAACAAATTAAAGGTCTATCTGTCTTATATATCATCGAATTCGGTCATTCCTTTCTGTCCCCTTTCCCTGGGATGTCCGGAACGGGAGTTGTCAATTCCTATGGTACCACTACCTACTAACGAACGGCGTAGCTAATGTTAATGAATGTATTGTCCCATGTAGACAAACCAAATGTCATAACAAAATGTAAGCATGTGAAAACGATGCACTAAGTATGTAATCAAATGAACATACGTAGCGTGAAAAGTCATGTAAAACGATGTACTAAGTAATGCACACAATGGGCACACCTAGCATGAAATGTAATGTAAAACAATGTACTAAGTAATGCACACAATGGGCACACCTAGCATAAGATGATATGAAATCATGTACTATAATGTACTAACGAACATAGCATGTATATGATGTGAAAACAGGAAAGCATGAAAGTAACAAGTAGGCACATGTGTTCCACCCCAAAACAGTTTAGAAAACAGTAAAAGAGGGGTCTATGTACTCACTTGGGATTGCTCAGATGTATAAAGATAATCACCAAGTAATGCTAGAGATCTCGGAATCAAACGGCACCTAATATAGGTAACTATGTTAATAACCGGACCTTAATCGGATGATTGGATAGAATGAGGTTTCGTAAACCAAACGAGTGTAGAGACTCGTGTCATTTGGTTTAACAAAGCCTACATGCTAAATGAAACTTAACATAATTGTTTACGACCCATTACGACCCGTTTAGGAAGCTTACGCTACTTTAACGCATCGTGCGCGTGAAACGCGTTCGGACCGCCTAACTAGTCCTATGACAAGTATTATATGCCTAAACATGTTACATAACCAGTTATGTGACAAAGGTTTAGGTTACATATGCTTAATTACCAATTATACATGAAAAGGGTATTCTGGTAATTTACCTAAGGCATATAAACTACCTATCATACAACTACTTAAACGATATGACCATAGGGTATAACCTCGGAAGGTTATTCCCTACCTACTATGGTCACCTAATGTGTTTGGTCGGATCCTAATGATCGACCAAACTAGGTCGGGTTCGAAGGTATAGGCGATTTATTAGATCGCCTACCCTACGACCCTAGACAACGTGGTAATCAGTAGGCATAGTCCCAAGGGACTATGACCATCGTGATTACAATCACGTTGCGAAGTTCAAACGAACTTCGCATTGACCATTACTGGTCAACGCTGAAAGTCAAACAAAGTTTGACTTTCTGACTCGAAAAGCAGTAAAAAAATAAGGAAAAGAACGAAAGAATACTTACGAAGGGTCCCCGAATGCTAACCCAGATCAAAATAGCTCAGGTATGAAACGAAGGTTCCAACTTTGAGCCCAAATGATCAGATTTGTGGGTTTTTAAGCCAAAGGGGGGTGGGTATTTATAGTATTCGGTCCACCGTTAAGATCGTTTCATGGAAAACGTGCCTTAATCCCACCCGTACAAGTGTCGGGAAGTTGTGGTGCCTCAAAATGCTCACCACCATAAGGAATCAACACTTGGCAAGGGGTTAGGGAGTGCAAAACAGCTGCAACCAGCTGTCAAATACACTTAATCTGGTCCAGAAGGGGGCTCGCGTGACGCTAAGGCCCCTCGCGTGACGCTAGGCCCCTGTTTTGGCAGATTTTACAGAAATGGTCCCTGCACCTTGTTTAAGCGATTTTCGATGCGTTTGAACCCCGTTAACCTCATTTCAAGTATCTAAAATGAAGTTAAAGTATAGGGAACTCAAAATATGCTCAAAAATATCAAGGATGTCGGTTCGTTTGGCCGTACGATCGCGATGTTCGCTTAATTACGACGGAATGCGCACAAGCGCGAAAAACGATCCAAATGACGCGACGAATGGATTTTTCTTATGGAGAACACTAAAATATAATATAGTCATGCTTACATAAATTTTTTGGATGTCCGGATGTATTCAGAACGTAAGTTATGCGCGAAAATGCAAACTTGTGCACTTTTTGACACTTTTAGTCCCTGAATGATCCAAAAGTTTATTTTAGCACACCGAACCCCTCAAAGCCTATTTCTAAGCTATGTAAAGGATATTTAAGGTGTGTTTAACTTATGGTCATGTTCCGGAATGTTCGTTACAGTTCAAATTGACATACTTTCGCAGTTTGTCATATTTAGTCCCTGTAAGCGAATTAACTTGTTTTTGCCATACCAAAGCCTTCAAAACTTATTTCTAAGTTATTTAAAGGTTATTTAAGGTATGTTGAGTATATGTTGATGTTCCAGAGTATTTCTCGCATTAAACTGAGTACGTTTACGCACTAGTTTGCGTATAACTCTCCAGAAAGTGATATAGAGTTTGAAATTACATAAAAGTCAAAACATGAAAAATGTAAAACATAACAAAACAAACATTGTGATCAAATAACATTGTTTTATTGATAACAGAACTGTTCATAGTGATTACAAGCACATTTGTTACATCGGCGATTAAGTCGATATAAAATGAGGGACTTCATGATAGAGTTTTGTCTAGTAAGTTTTAAGGTTGTTGTCCTACCCAAGGAGGACGAACGTACGTATTCTACCCAAGGAGAATACGCAGGATTAAATATTGGTATCCTACCCAAGGAGGATGGCCGTACATATCCTACCCAAGGAGGATATGTAGGTTCCGTTTTAATTCTTTAACCCATTCCCAACCACCGGGAATCCCATGCCTTGTAGAAAGTGTGAACTCACCTCGGTTGCTCGGTTTTGACTCTCAAAAATAGCTAACAGTCAAGGTCGGTCAATCACGTCCTAGTATGATTACCACTTAGTTTATTAGTGACTTCAAATAAGCACAAAGTTCCTACATGCATCTACCACATAACATGCATCACTTTAACGGTTCATACCCATATAAACTTCCCATCTATTCCCGTTCATAAGCAAACATACGACATTGCACATAACACTTTTATTGACATATAACATGTTAGATTGTTCTCAGATAACATACCCGACATTTAGACACGCAAATTACTACTTATGTCATTTCAGCTTTTTCATTCAAAACTGGGCTGTTTTCGGGGATTTGAATAAAATAGTTAACTTGTTCCAAAAATTCCCAACTTTTTACAGAAGGTCTTAAACGATCAATTCATCACCAATATTTTATAAAAATTCATTTTCCGGACTGCAATCAGATTCATCTTTTTCTGATTGCAGTCCACAGAATAATTTATTAAAAATTCATCGTAAGTTAGATTTACGAAATTCCAGTGGGAGGATTACAAATACATCAGTGATCATCTACAGTACAAATTTCATGACCTAGTTCTATTCAGGTTTGAAGTTATGATAAAAAAATATAACTCCCATTTATTGCAGTAAAAACTCAACTTTAGTTGCTGTTACAAAACGGGTCTTTAAAAATAGTAAACGAAGTCCAAAAATTATGATTCCAGTGCCATTAGAACCATATTTCATAATAACACATTATAGACTCAATAAAATCAAGTTTTTGTTAAGTTATGATATGGTTACAGCCAACTGAAGTTGGCTGTAATATTTGGACAGAAGCTGTTTTCAGCTCATTGTGTTCTAACGCATGTTCTATTTGTTCCGTTAACATGTCTAGTGATCAACAACGACCTTTAACATCAATATTAACAAGTAAATCATCAAGAAATCAACAACATGTTCACTACAACATCCTACTACCACATTTCATCTTCATGTTACTTTTATATGTAAAGCTTCATGTTTCTATTTTTGAGTTCTTGTTCTTTTAGTGTTTTAAACATAAGTATCATACTACATCATTTAGCCATAAAAACAAGATGAACAAGGGTTTGTCAAGAGCTTACTACTAGCACAAGGCTAGGGTAGAATCTAGTGTAGAAGATAATGAGAAATGATGATGAACAAGCAAGAACAAAGCCCTTTTGAAGCTTCCACAAGTTGCAACCTCCTTGAATCACCTTGTAAGCTTGAATGGAACATGAAAATGGAAGATGATGGTTGTGAAATGGTGGTGATGGTGGCGGTTGGGTGTGAGCCAAGAGGAGGGAGAGGGAGAGTGAGGAGTGAGGGTGAAGATTATGGAATGATATTAGGATCTTGGAGCCATGCTTATAAATCCCCATATCCAATATTTTGCTTAACATATCAAGCAACAAATCCAACAATATCTAAATAAAATCTTGGAAGGCATGTTGGTAAAATATGGTGGGGTCGATGGGAACCGAAATCGGTTGGGGGGGGGCTTGATGTAACTTTTTGTAACTAAAAGGTAAATGTTAGTTAATTGTCAAGTATAAACTTACATATACTAGTTACTTGATATTTAACAGGTGTTATGGTAAACGGGGAACATGACTAGTCAAAAATAATAAAACAATGTATTTGACAAAAAATTAGTGTCCCGAGTAATGTCCGGTTGTTCGGTAAAATACCGTTTCGTTAAAGTGTTTAATTATTCCGTAAAGTGTCTATTATATATATTTTTGTAACACTTTTAATTCCTAACACATAGGAGAATATTCAGGACCATTTAGTCAATTTTCTGCACATGACTAGTATGTTAACAAGCACATGTAAGTATGACACAGTAATCAGGAAACAGTTAAGTAATTCAACACAGTCACTAAGCACTTTAATTATCATTAAATAATCATACAGATACATGTAATTACGAGGGTTGTCACACAACATAATCAACCCCTTAAGTTTGATTGAAACCCTTTTGCTACAAGTATCGCTTTACAAGTATCCAAGTTACCATGCATATCGGTTTTCTTCCTGAAAACCCACTTACTTCCAACTACTTTGTGTAACAGCCCGAAAATATAAAACTTTGTGTTAGAATTATAAAGTATAAAATAAAAAAGAATAAGCTAACTGGGAATAAATAACCCAGTTAGTCATGAGACTTGTAAATTACTTGCTAGAAGGTTAAAACACCTTAAATAAATAACTTAATGATAATGGAGGGACTAAAGGTGTTAAAACTAAAATTAATAATATTAAAAACAAGGTTTAAACACCAAACACACTAAAAGAAGTGTGTCTGGTCGATCATAACATCAGGGGCGAGCAGGAGCTTCCCCACCAAACCCTAACTTGTGCTAATTGATCAAATTGGGGCCTCAAATCAGTTCCAAATCGATTTCCAAGCACGAAATTGTGATCTCCTCTAAAAAGGGATCATAAGGTATGTAATTTCAATGCAAAATCTTCACCCAAATTTCTGAGTGAATTCATGGAATTCAAGAATTGATGTTGCATGTTAGTTGTTTTGAAAGACATAGTGACTGGGGACAAACCCTAGTTAATTACTTGTTGAAATTTTTGCTTAATTCTAGTGAATTCCATAATCACCATTGAAGGTGATAAGTGGGTTTTGTAGGAGCATGTAAAACACTAGAATTTGATTGTTTTTCTAGTATAATTTGAATTCTAGGAAGTAAATTCAGATATTGATAATGTGAAAATTGATATGAGCATGCTTAGTAGATGCTAATATTGGCTAAATAACAAGCCATGAACATGATTATAAGCTTTGAGAAATTATGCCCTTAAGGTGTTTGTAAAAATGCCTCAAAGAAGGCTTAGAAACTTAAATTTGAGCTAAAACGCATAATTGTAAGTTTCGGCAAACTATGCGATATATGCTAAGAAAAGAGTTCTAAACATGTTGAATTGAACTCTTTAGGTAAGGAATCCGGATCGTCAAGTGGACAAGCCGGTGGAGATACGCGTTTGAAGAGGGTGCTTCAAAGGTACGTGACTTGTCGTCTCGTTACACTTATGTAGACAAATTTAGTCATAGATATGTTTAATATTGATATAGTGAAAATGATTGTGTTTGGTATGTCAATGAAGTGATGTAACTCACTCGACAAACCAAACGGGTCAAAATAGTTAACTAGAGATGTTGGTTGATAATATTGTTTAATTAGTCATGTATGGAATGTAAATAAAGTGATGCAATTCACTAAATAAAGAAACAAGTTAAAATAATGGTCGGGATGGTAGTGTTCGGAGTGACTTAAACGTCACTCATTAAAGTTGAGTTATAAAAGCGTGAACCCTGGAATGGACGAGATACGCTAAGATTGACAAGCCCGGGAATGGGTAATTATGGTGAGAAACCAATTTAGACGAATTATGTAAGTATATAACTTGCTTCGTTAAATTATGATAATTTGATATTATAGTTATTCAAGTTGGGTTTTAGAACAAGGATTTGTATTAGTTAAAGTGGCGATGACCACTACTTAATTAATTGGTCAAAACTAGATTAGAAAACGTTTGGTTATTATTGTAATGGTGGACTCCATAAATCAGACAAAAAGGGTGAAAACCATGTCTTTAAACAATTATGTGTGTAGAGACTTGAAAGTCTCATATTATGCTAGAGTAGAAAGCAATACGCTAAAGGATTGGAGATAATAAGCTAATTTATGAACCCGTGATGTCGGGTCGAACGGTTTGTAATTAATTGCGTAAGTTGCATAAGGCGACATGCTCGAAATTTGAGAAAACGAGCATGAAATTCTATTGTGAGCGTACAACCATGTAATGGTGCCGATAGGCCAAGATTTACAAGCCCGGGGAATGGGTAATTAAGTCTAGCATGTCGAGGAATTTAATGATGAAAAACATGCACTCTTAGCTAAGGGGTCGGATAATCGAAACAAGGATTTTGTGAACTAATCGCTCATAAAACAGAATTCGTTATGTGAAAACTACATGGGTAAGTCCGAAATTTTATTACGGACGCGTAGGAAAAAGAATGAACTAAAATGGACAACTGAGCGAAAAGTTATGGTCATTTTAAGTCAAAAATCTGAATTTTTTGGAACTGGCAGCAAATGCAGGACACAGAACAGAACCTGCTGAAAAACGTACTCCACCGCGCCACGCGGGAGAGACTCAAAAAACTGGGCCGACACGCGGGGGTTCCCGCGCCACGCGACAAAGCGAACAGATCCTGCCGCGACACGCGACAAGATCAGTTTTGAAATTTTATTTTATATTTCACATTTCGATGTCGGAAGTTGTTTATATGTACTATATTAATGTCAAACTAACTTTTAAGTGGTTTTGACTCTAGGTAATGATGGGGTCTTTTCGGATGGCGATCAAGCATGTTTTTGAAGAACTGAACACACACACACTTTTGAAGCTTCCGCAATTATCGAGTTTTGTTTTGAACAAAGTGGAATATGTAAACATTTTAAACTATGTTTTAGAATGTTGTAAACATGTTTAAATACTCAAGATGTAAAAGTTTTTGATAAGTGGCATTTTCTTATAAAATGCTTACTTTAATTATATATATTAACGTTAAAATAGTATGGGTGTTACAAGTTGGTAATCAGAGCTCAAGGTTGTTAATAAAGTGTGTTCGGTTCAAAGCTTGATCAAACATCCGGTAAGAATTAGTCATTTAGTAGATTCTATTTGAATATTAGAAAAAGGAAATTAATGTGCACGGGAAGAGTGCATTAATACACTCAAGCCCTGAAAGTGCACTAAATGAGAACGGTCAAAGCAAGTTACGAACTTGGCTAAACCGAAGCAAACAAAGTTATGTTATAAATGAGATGTTTAATAATCGATATAAACATTTCAGTTTCAAGACATCCGGTAAGAGTTACTTATAATTGAGTTTAGATAAAAATGAAATGATATGAAATATGTGAAAAGTGTATGGAAGGAGTGTATACGCTCGAACCTGGGAAATACACTATGTAAGAAAGGTAAGGCAAGGTATATACTTGACCAAACCGAAAAAGAATAACACATTACTTATGATTAAGTGAGAATGATATAAATTTCCGTATAATAAGATGGAAATGAATTAAATAATTATTGATCAACCATTATGGATGTTTCAGTTAAAGAGATGTCTGGAGTAACTGGAGATGATTCGACATCTCAATTAACTGAACAAATGAAAGCTAAGATTTCCGAGGCAGTCGGAAAAGCTCTAGAAAATAGTCTATCACATTATATTGATAGATTACAAACCACAATCGTGCCAGCGATGGACGATATGATGACTAAATTGAAAGACAACATATTGCAAGAAATAGAAGAAAGGAGGGTGTTGGATATGAATCCAAGTTCCGTAAAGAAATCCAAGTCTAATAAAGCTCCCAAGAAAGGAGTTACAAAAAGTGTAGTACATCAGTGTAAATTTTGTGGAAAAATTGACAAGGGCACATGTGGTAGGCCAAGACATAAGAAGTCTAAATGTCCAGAGAAGCTTGGAACCAAGGACACAACTGACACAAAGTCTGATGCCCAGAAATCAAGGACAAGGCTTGTTGTTTTATATAACAGCCACAGAGGCTAAAGCTGAACCTGATGTCGCTTCAGGTATACTCTTGTAAATTAAATTTCATCATGAATTTTTAATTATTACGAGTGCAAATAAATCGCTTGTTAGCGATTTATTCAACATCCTACATTCGCGTTAACGAAATTACCTATGCTTTGAGAAATATAATTAGGTAATAATAAAAGTTCTATTGTTTATAAGAGGTGCTGAAACTGTACATTGAGCATCGAGGTAAAAGTAATCTCGATAGATATTACAATGGGAAGGAGTGCGTGTATACTCGAACCCGGAAATTGCAATAATAATAAATAGCGAAGACAAGGTTATTGACTTGGCCGAACTAAATAAAACGCGTAGGAGCGTCATCTACATCAACAGACGATGTAGATAAATTTCATGCAACAATAAACAATAATAAAATTTAATGAATTAATTCTGTTATTGTTTCAATAGGATTAAGGTAATAAGCCCAAGGGAAGGGATAAGAAATCAAGGTAAATAAAAGTATTAACCAATAAACAAGAATGTTAGGGAATAAGGGTAAAGTTTGACTATCATAAGTGATGAAGTACACACGAACAAGTCAAACAAGATGAATGAAAGAATAAAGAACTTGGTGGAATAAGGGGGACGGAATACGCTAATACCACAGAATAAATCAAAACGAAGTCTTAATGCATGACGGAATGGCTGCTTTGATAATGAATTCGGTGAAATATCCGATAGATGGGTAGGAATATGAATATATATGTAAACCAAGGGAAGGTGATGCAGATTAAAAGTCAAAAGACATGGATTAAGAATTATGACTAAAGAATAATAAAATTTCGCAAAAACAGAAATTTTGATAGTTAAGTTCAACTATTGCAATGCCATACGGGCTGAATGAAGTATAATACCTAATATTTCAAGTAAGCGCAAAACGAATAATGGAAGTGCGAAATATTACTGAATCTGTGTGATAGGTCGTAAAAGAGTATGGAAAGGGAAATGCAAACCAATAAAACCGGAGTGTTAAAATCATTAAGATAAAGAACCCGGGTAAAGGGTTGAAAGGAATAGCGGCGTATATTGAATGACGGTATGAGCGAAACAAACCAACGCGAAAGGGACATAAGAAGTCATAGAGTTGGAAAGATAATCCGAAAGAAAGCGGGTGTAGCCTTGGGCTACGGTCGAATCAATAAAATTCGAAAATAAATTAATTTTAGGCTTAAGAAGGCCGCCATGACATCAGAAATGTATTTCTAAGTATACGAAAATTTCACAAGCAAATATGATCTGCGGGATCGTCATAACCTTTGGAATTTTAAACAGAGTAAGGGTTTAAAGGGTTAAATGAACCTCGCGTCTACAATAGAAGAAAATAAACCAAAACAGGGTGAAAGGTTAACGAAATAACCTACGAGGTTAAGCAAAAGAACATACGAGTCACTTGGGGCAAAGCATGGGAACTGGTCACGATTCCCTGCATAATAAAAGAGCGGAAAAGAATAAATTCGTGTCGTTAATTCCTAGATAAGAGTAATTGACATAAGTTAAAGAGAAAAACATTGAACTAGGAAATTCAGTTTTAGTGAGAAACAGCGTTTAACAAATATGCACATTAAGAGACAAAATAGAAAATGGTAATAATAAAGAATAAAGGTCTTAACACTGATAGGTGCAAGACGATACGTTAGAAAGAAGATTTTGATAATGAAAAGTTTATAAGAACTTAAACACGACGTGATGCGATGCAATCATGGTCATAAAAAGTGATATAGAATATAATCATGTGGTAGCGCAAGTTACGGGATAGGAAATCAAAACTCACTTAAGTCCGAATGTGACAAAAAAGGGGAAAACCCAAGTTAATCGGGCGGGAGGTGATGGTGATTAATCGGTCTAGCCGATGAGATCATCTAAAGTCAAATAGTGTTGTGATTTATATAAAACACTTGTCAATATAGGGTAGTATGGAATAAACATATTGACGAACTCATACTATTGAATGGTCAAGTGGCAATTGAGACAAATAAGCGGCAAGATAAGAAATACAATACATAAGTTATGGTCCGTTAGGACCTACACGTGAAAGACGCATGTGACGAGTCAAATGATAACATTCGACTAAAAGAAATAAGGTCCGAAAAACGAAATTAACGTGGTTAGGCTTAAACCAAAGAACCACTTAAAGAAGGTTTTGGGGACGAAACCCCTTTTAAGGGGGGTGGACTTGTAACACCCCGAAAATATATAACTTTGCGTTAGAATTATAAAGTATAAAATAAACAAGAATAAGCTAACTGGGAATAAATAACCCAGTTAGTCATGAGACTTGTAAATTACTTGCTAGAAGGTTAAAACACCTTAAATAAATAACTTAATGATAATGGAGGGACTAAAGGTGTTAAAACTAAAACTAATAATATTAAAAACAAGGTTTAAACACCAAACACACTAAAAGAAGTGTGTCTGGTCGATCATAACATCAGGGGCGAGCAGGAGCTTCCCCACCAAACCCTAACTTGTGCTAATTGATCAAATTGGGGCCTCAAATCAGTTCCAAATCGATTTCCAAGCACGAAATTGTGATCTCCTCTAAAAAGGGATCATAAGGTAAGTAATTTCAATGCAAAATCTTCACCCAAATTTCTGAGTGAATTCATGGAATTCAAGAATTGATGTTGCATGTTAGTTGTTTTGAAAGACATAGTGACTAGGGACAAACCCTAGTTAATTACTTGTTGAAATTTTTGCTTAATTCTTGTGAATTCCATAATCACCATTGAAGGTGATAAGTGGGTTTTGTAGGAGCATGTAAAACACTAGAATTTGATTGTTTTTCTAGTATAATTTGAATTCTAGGAAGTAAATTCAGATATTGATAATGTGAAAATTGATATGAGCATGCTTAGTAGATGCTAATATTGGCTAAATAACAAGCCATGAACATGATTATAAGCTTTGAGAAATTATGCCCTTAAGGTGTTTGTAAAAATGCCTCAAAGAAGGCTTAGAAACTTAAATTTGAGCTAAAACGCATAATTGTAAGTTTTGGCAAACTATGCGATATATGCTAAGAAAAGAGTTCTAAACATGTTGAATTGAACTCTTTAGGTAAGGAATCCGGATCGTCAAGTGGACAAGCCGGTGGAGATACGCGTTTGAAGAGGGTGCTTCAAAGGTACGTGACTTGTCATCTCGTTACACTTATGTAGACAAATTTAGTCACAGATATGTTTAATATTGATATAGCGAAAATGATTGTGTTTGGTATGTCAATGAAGTGATGTAACTCACTCGACAAACCAAACGGGTCAAAATAGTTAACTAGAGATGTTGGTTGATAATATTGTTTAATTAGTCATGTATGGAATGTAAATAAAGTGATGCAATTCACTAAATAAAGAAACAAGTTAAAATAATGGTCGGGATGGTAGTGTTCGGAGTGACTTAAACGTCACTCATTAAAGTTGAGTTATAAAAGCGTGAACCCTGGAATGGACGAGATACGCTAAGATTGACAAGCCCGGGAATGGGTAATTATGGTGAGAAACCAATTTAGACGAATTATGTAAGTATAACTTGCTTCGTTACATTATGATAATTTGATATTATAGTTATTCAAGTTGGGTTTTAGAACAAGGATTTGTATTAGTTAAAGTGGCGATGACCACTACTTAATTAATAGGTCAAAACTAGATTAGAAAACGTTTGGTTATTATTGTAATGGTGGACTCCATAAATCGGACAAAAAGGGTGAAAACCATGTCTTTAAACAATTATGTGTGTAGAGACTTGAAAGTCTCATATTATGCTAGAGTAGAAAGCAATACGCTAAAGGATTGTAGATAATAAGCTAATTTATGAACCCGTGATGTCGGGTCGAACGGTTTGTAATTAATTGCGTAAGTTGCATAAGGCGACATGCTCGAAATTTGAGAAAATGAGCATGAAATTCTATTGTGAGCGTACAACCATGTAATGGTGCCGATACGCCAAGATTTACAAGCCCGGGGAATGGGTAATTAAGTCTAGCATGTCGAGGAATTGAATGATGAAAAACATGCACTCTTAGCTAAGGGGTCGGATAATCGAAACAAGGATTTTGTGAACTAATCGCTAATAAAACAGAATTCGTTATGTGAAAACTACATGGGTAAGTCCGAAATTTTATTACGGACGCGTAGGAAAAAGAATGAACTAAAACGGACAACTGAGCGAAAAGTTATGGTCATTTTAAGTCAAAAATCTGAATTTTTTGGAACTGGCAGCAAATGCCGGACACAGAACAGAACCTGCTGAAAAACGTACTCCCCCACGCCACGCGGGAGAGACTCAAAAAACTGGCGCGACACGCGGGGGTTCCCGCGCCACGCGACAAAGCGAACAGATCCTGCCGCGACACGCGACAGGATCAGTTTTGAAATTTTATTTTATATTTCACATTTCGATGTCGGAACTTGTTTATATGTACTATATTAATGTCAAACTAACTTTTAAGTGGTTTTGAATCTAGGTAATGATGGGGTCTTTTCGGATGGCGATCAAGCATGTTTTTGAAGAACTGAACACACACACACTTTTGAAGCTTCCGCAATTATCTAGTTTTGTTTTGAACAAAGTGGAATATGTAAACATTTTAAACTATGTTTTAGAATGTTGTAAACATGTTTAAATACTCAAGATGTAAAAGTTTTTGATATGTGGCATTTTCTTATAAAATGCTTACTTTAATTATATATATTAACGTTAAAATAGTATGGGTGTTACAAGTTGGTAATCAGAGCTCAAGGTTGTTAATAAAGTGTGTTCGGTTCAAAGCTTGATCAAACATCCGGTTGTGCACGGGAAGAGTGCATTAATACACTCAAGCCCTGAAAGTGCACTAAATGAGAACGGTCAAAGCAAGTTACGAACTTGGCTAAACCGAAGCAAACAAAGTTATGTTATAAATGAGATGTTTAATAATCGATATAAACATTTCAGTTTCAAGACATCCGGTAAGAGTTACTTATAATTGAGTTTAGATAAAAATGAAACGATATGAAATATGTGAAAAGTGTATGGAAGGAGTGTATAAATACGCTCGAACCTGGGAAATACACCAAGTAAGAAAGGTAAGGCAAGGTATATACTTGACCAAACCGAAAAAGAATAACACATTACTTATGATTAAGTGAGAATGATATAAATTTCCGTATAATAAGATGGAAATGAATTAAATAATTATTGATCAACCATTATGGATGTTTCAGTTAAAGAGATGTCTGGAGTAACTGGAGATGATTCGACATCTCAATTAACTGAACAAATGAAAGCTAAGATTTCCGAGGCAGTCGGAAAAGCTCTAGAAAATAGTCTATCACATTATATTGATAGATTACAAACCACAATCGTGCCAGCGATGGACGATATGATGACTAAATTGAAAGACAGCATATTGCAAGAAATAGAAGAAAGGAGGGTGTTGGATATGAATCCAAGTTCCGTAAAGAAATCCAAGTCTAATAATGCTCCCAAGAAAGGAGTTACAAAAAGTGTAGTACATCAGTGTAAATTTTGTGGAAAAATTCACAAGGGCACATGTGGTAGGCCAAGACATAAGAAGTCTAAATGTCCAGAGAAGCTTGGAACCAAGGACACAACTGACACAAAGTCTGATGCCCAGAAATCAAGGACAAGGTTGTTTTATATAACAGCCACAGAGGCTAAAGCTGAACCTGATGTCGCTTCAGGTATACTCTTGTAAATTAAATTTCATCATGAATTTTTAATTATTACGAGTGCAAATAAATCGCTTGTTAGCGATTTATTCAACATCCTACATTCGCGTTAACGAAATTACCTATGCTTTGAGAAATAGAATTAGGTAATAATAAAAGTTCTATTGTTTATAAGAGGTGCTGAAACTGTACATTGAGCATCGAGGTAAAAGTAATCTCGATAGATATTACAATGGGAAGGAGTGCGTGTATACTCGAACCCGGAAATTGCAATAATAATAAATAGCGAAGACAAGGTTATTGACTTGGCCGAACTAAATAAAACGCGTAGGAGCGTCATCTACATCAACAGACGATGTAGATAAATTTCATGCAACAATAAACAATAATAAAATTTAATGAATTAATTCTGTTATTGTTTCAATAGGATTAAGGTAATAAGCCCAAGGGAAGGGATAAGAAATCAAGGTAAATAAAAGTATTAACCAATAAACAAGAATGTTAGGGAATAAGGGTAAAGTTTGACTATCATAAGTGATGAAGTACACACGAACAAGTCAAACAAGATGAATGAAAGAATAAAGAACTTGGTGGAATAAGGGGGACGGAATACGCTAATACCACAGAATAAATCAAAACGAAGTCTTAATGCATGACGGAATGGCTGCTTTGATAATGAATTCGGTGAAATATCCGATAGATGGGTAGGAATATGAATATATATGTAAACCAAGGGAAGGTGATGCAGATTAAAAGTCAAAAGACATGGATTAAGAATTATGACTAAAAAATAATAAAATTTCGCAAAAACAGAAATTTTGATAGTTAAGTTCAACTATTGCAATGCCATACGGGCTGAATGAAGTATAATACCTAATATTTCAAGTAAGCGCAAAACGAATAATGGAAGTGCGAAATATTACTGAATCTGTGTGATAGGTCGTAAAAGAGTATGGAAAGGGAAATGCAAACCAATAAAACCGGAGTGTTAAAATCATTAAGATAAAGAACCCGGGTAAAGGGTTGATAGGAATAGCGGCGTATATTGAATGACGGTATGAGCGAAACAAACCAACGCGAAAGGGACATAAGAAGTCATAGAGTTGGAAAGATAATCCGAAAGAAAGCGGGTGTAGCCTTGGGCTATGGTCGAATCAATAAAATTCGAAAATAAATTAATTTTAGGCTTAAGAAGGCCGCCATGACATCAGAAATGTATTTCTAAGTATACGAAAATTTCACAAGCAAATATGATCTGCGGGATCGTCATAACCTTTGGAATTTTAAACAGAGTAAGGGTTTAAAGGGTTAAATGAACCTCGCGTCTACAATAGAAGAAAATAAACCAAAACAGGGTGAAAGGTTAACGAAATAACCTACGAGGTTAAGCAAAAGAACATACGAGTCACTTGGGGCAAAGCATGGGAACTGGTCACGATTCCCTGCATAATAAAAGAGCGGAAAAGAATAAATTCGTGTCGTTAATTCCTAGATAAGAGTAATTGACATAAGTTAAAGAGAAAAACGTTGAACTAGGAAATTCAGTTTTAGTGAGAAACAGCGTTTAACAAATATGCACATTAAGAGACAAAATAGAAAATGGTAATAATAAAGAATAAAGGTCTTAACACCGATAGGTGCAAGACGATACGTTAGAAAGAAGATTTTGATAATGAAAAGTTTATAAGAACTTAAACACGACGTGATGCGATGCAATCATGGTCATAAAAAGTGATATAGAATATAATCATGTGGTAGCGCAAGTTACGGGATGGGAAATCAAAACTCACTTAAGTCCGAATGTGACAAAAAAGGGGAAAACCCAAGTTAATCGGGCGGGAGGTGATGGTGATTAATCGGTCTAGCCGATGAGATCATCTAAAGTCAAATAGTGTTGCGATTTATATAAAACACTTGTCAATATAGGGTAGTATGGAATAAACATATTGACGAACTCATACAATTGAATGGTCAAGTGGCAATTGAGACAAATAGGCGGCAAGATAAGAAATACAATACATAAGTTATGGTCCGTTAGGACCTACACGTGAAAGACGCATGTGACGAGTCAAATGATAACATTCGACTAAAAGAAATAAGGTCCGAAAAACGAAATTAACGTGGTTAGGCTTAAACCAAAGAACCACTTAAAGAAGGTTTCGGGGACGAAACCCCTTTTAAGGGGGGTGGACTTGTAACACCCCGAAAATATAAAACTTTGTGTTAGAATTATAAAGTATAAAATAAACAAGAATAAGCTAACTGGGAATAAATAACCCAGTTAGTCATGAGACTTGTAAATTACTTGCTAGAAGGTTAAAACACCTTAACTAAATAACTTAATGATAATGGAGGGACTAAAGGTGTTAAAACTAAAACTAATAATATTTAAAACAAGGTTTAAACACCAAACACACTAAAAGAAGTGTGTCTGGTCGATCATAACATCAGGGGCGAGCAGGAGCTTCCCCACCAAACCCTAACTTGTGCTAATTGATCAAATTGGGGCCTCAAATCAGTTCCAAATCGATTTCCAAGCACGAAATTGTGATCTCCTCTAAAAAGGGATCATAAGGTAAGTAATTTCAATGCAAAATCTTCACCCAAATTTCTGAGTGAATTCATGGAATTCAAGAATTGATGTTGCATGTTAGTTGTTTTGAAAGACATAGTGACTAGGGACAAACCCTAGTTAATTACTTGTTGAAATTTTTGCTTAATTCTAGTGAATTCCATAATCACCATTGAAGGTGATAAGTGGGTTTTGTAGGAGCATGTAAAACACTAGATTTTGATTGTTTTTCTAGTATAATTTGAATTCTAGGAAGTAAATTCAGATATTGATAATGTGAAAATTGATATGAGCATGCTTAGTAGATGCTAATATTGGCTAAATAACAAGCCATGAACATGATTATAAGCTTTGAGAAATTATGCCCTTAAGGTGTTTGTAAAAATGCCTCAAAGAAGGCTTAGAAACTTAAATTTGAGCTAAAACGCATAATTGTAAGTTTCGGCAAACTATGCGATATATGCTAAGAAAAGAGTTCTAAACATGTTGAATTGAACTCTTTAGGTAAGGAATCCGGATCGTCAAGTGGACAAGCCGGTGGAGATACGCGTTTGAAGAGGGTGCTTCAAAGGTACGTGACTTGTCGTCTCGTTACACTTATGTAGACAAATTTAGTCATAGATATGTTTAATATTGATATAGCGAAAATGATTGTGTTTGGTATGTCAATGAAGTGATGTAACTCACTCGACAAACCAAACGGGTCAAAATAGTTAACTAGAGATGTTGGTTGATAATATTGTTTAATTAGTCATGTATGGAATGTAAATAAAGTGATGCAATTCACTAAATAAAGAAACAAGTTAAAATAATGGTCGGGATGGTAGTGTTCGGAGTGACTTAAATGTCACTCATTAAAGTTGAGTTATAAAAGCGTGAACCCTGGAATGGACGAGATACGCTAAGATTGACAAGCCCGGGAATGGGTAATTATGGTGAGAAACCAATTTAGACGAATTATGTAAGTATATAACTTGCTTCGTTACATTATGATAATTTGATATTATAGTTATTCAAGTTGGGTTTTAGAACAAGGATTTGTATTAGTTAAAGTGGCGATGACCACTACTTAATTAATTGGTCAAAACTAGATTAGAAAACGTTTGGTTATTATTGTAATGGTGGACTCCATAAATTGGACAAAAAGGGTGAAAACCATGTCTTTAAACAATTATGTGTGTAGAGACTTTAAAGTCTCATATTATGCTAGAGTAGAAAGCAATACGCTAAAGGATTGGAGATAATAAGCTAATTTATGAACCCGTGATGTCGGGTCGAACGGTTTGTAATTAATTGCGTAAGTTGCATAAGGCGACATGCTCGAAATTTGAGAAAACGAGCATGAAATTCTATTGTGAGCGTACAACCATGTAATGGTGCCGATACGCCAAGATTTACAAGCCCGGGGAATGGGTAATTAAGTCTAGCATGTCGAGGAATTGAATGATGAAAAACATGCACTCTTAGCTAAGGGGTCGGATAATCGAAACAAGGATTTTGTGAACTAATCGCTCATAAAACAGAATTCGTTATGTGAAAACTACATGGGTAAGTCCGAAATTTTATTACGGACGCGTAGGAAAAAGAATGAACTAAAACGGACAACTGAGCGAAAAGTTATGGTCATTTTAAGTCAAAAATCTGAATTTTTCGAAACTGGCAGCAAATGCAGGACACAGAACAGAACCTGCTGAAAAACGTACTCCCCCGCGCCACGCGGGAGAGACTAAAAAAACTGGCGTGACACGCGGGGGTTCCCGCGCCACGCGACAAAGGGAACAGATCCTGCCGCGACACGCGACAGGATCAGTTTTGAAATTTTATTTTATATTTCACATTTCGATGTCGGAACTTGTTTATATGTACTATATTAATGTCAAACTAACTTTTAAGTGGTTTTGACTCTAGGTAATGATGGGGTCTTTTCGGATGGCGATCAAGCATGTTTTTGAAGAACTGAACACACACACACTTTTGAAGCTTCCGCAATTATCTAGTTTTGTTTTGAACAAAGTGGAATATGTAAACATTTTAAACTATGTTTTAGAATGTTGTAAACATGTTTAAATACTCAAGATGTAAAAGTTTTTGATAAGTGGCATTTTCTTATAAAATGCTTACTTTAATTATATATATTAACGTTAAAATAGTATGGGTGTTACACTTTGGAGTTAAGAGGTAGCACAACCAATTCCCATACTTGGTTGTCATACATGGATTGCATCTCTACGTTCATGGCTTCAAGCCATTTGTCATAATCGGATTTTGACATTGCATCATGGTATGTGGTTGGTTCACCCGAATCTACCACGTAGCATCCATCCATGAAAAATCCATATCTTTTAGGTGGACTACTAATTCTACCAGATCTGTGAACGTTTTGTGTGTATTGATCAACCACTTGATCGTTTTTCAACAACCTCTTGTTGAGTGCTAGTATCAACCAAACGTGTATCGGCTTGTGGTTCTTGATCCTCATCAAGTTCCACTGTTCTACTAGTTCCTTCCATAAGGAACTTAGGTTCCAAGAACTCAGCCTTTCGAGCAACAAATACATTTTTCTCAGTAGGATCGTAGAAATAATATCCTTTATCATCTTTAGGATATCCTACAAAGATACACATAGTGGATCGTATTTCTAATTTGTTTGGGGTGTATTGCTTCACATAAGCTTCACAAACCATACCTTTAAATATGATAATCATGGAGCCCTTCCATGTTATATTTCAAAAGGTTGTCTTATCCACTTTCTTGGTTTGGGCCATTCGGGCCGCGGAGAGCAAAGCGTAACCCCAAAATGATAGAGATAATGCACTCCTAGCCATCATAGATCAAACCATATCTAAATAGAGTTCGATTCCTCCTCTATCGGAATGAAGAACTTTGATTGAGTTGATTTTGTACTTCACCTTTTGAAGGCTTTAAACATTTCAAAACTTCAACTTTGTGTCTCAGCAAGTACACATAAGCATAACTACTATAGTTGTCGGTAAAAGGTAATGAAGTATCTCTCACCATTCCTAATCATTGGCTTAAAAGGATCACATACATCCAAATATATGATACCTAATAAATCTTTTGCACTTTCACACTAAAGGGTTTCTTAGTCATTTTTCCTTGTAAACAAGATTCACATGTATCAAATGAACCAACTTCATTTGTCTCCAAAAGACCATTCTTTCGAAGTGTTTACATGCGATTTATGTTTATATGACCAAGGCGATAATGCCAAAGATAGGTCTCACTCAAATCAATTGTAGGATTGAGAATCGATCTAACTGAGTCTATCAGAAGAGTTCTTAGTCAATATGAAAGGCGGAAACAGACATATTGACTTCGAATCGGCTTGATTTACACACATAATCACTTTTAATGTCTTGAATATTGAATTAACAACAATTACAGTCAGTAGACACGTCGGCAGTAGTTCTATACCGGAATCAGAAAACGTTACAAATGAAACGAAATGACCCATATATATAGGCCAGGTATTTCGTACGAAATAGGCAGATGTCATTTCGTGCGAAATGAACAAAGTTCATTTCGTACGAAATAGCTTCTTTCTATTTCATGCGAAATCAAACACAACTCCTAAAAACCTATTTTCTCGTACAACGTGCCCTGATCTATCTTAAACGAATACAAGACTCGATACAAGACGAAGTCGACAGACATATGCACCAACAGACTCCCCCTTGGATGTCGACGAGTCTTCAGTACAAATATTCAGCATGTCGAGTCTTCAGCCTTTATCAGTCTTTGGGCTCTTTATCATTCAAACTCCCCCTTGAATGTTGATCTAACAATCTTTAGTATCCTCTTTTCTTCACAGGTTCAGAATCGCAATCTGGCTCTTGAGCTTTCTAATTCTCTTGATTAGATCTCTTGATTCCTTTAGTTCTTTAGCATTGGCAGCTTGCGATAATCCTCAGAATTGAACTTGGCTCTACTAACTTCAAACTCCCCTTGCTAGTAGACTTCCCCTTTCAATCAACTAGAATCGCAGTTTGAATTTTCCTGCACATGCTCTACCCAAAATTAAATTTATCAAATTTAACAATTTTAACAAATTCAACCACTGTAAATCACTTATAAAATCAATCTCAAAATGATTTAACATTTAAAATCTTTGATGACCACTTATAAAAATCACTCAGATTTGGTTTCAACTTAAAGAACCATTAAAACATTTCAAAATCAACTCTCATTTCATACACACTCTCCCAACATGTTGTTCATCATGTTTAGCACTCGGAATTTTGAAAATCAGCTTTCCAACATCAGTTGTCGAAAATCTTTTTGAATTTTTCAAAATTTATGCTAAAAAACTCCGAAAATCTTTTTGGATTTTTGATTTTAATGAAATGCAGAAAAGAAATATTTACAGACAATATTTTTGTGAGTTTGTGTAAGAGGATCATATCAGTTTATGAGATAAATCACCAACACCGTTAAGCTTTAAACATTTTAAGTTCTAAACGATTCACTTAGATTGTCAGTATACTGATCCACTTAAATTTTCACACAAAGTTCAACTGTTTCGAGATACGAGATTAATGTTTTAGAGACTTAAACTTATTCGCGTGTCCCACCTCAGAATATACTCCCGTATCCTGATCCCAATATTCAGTCTTACAGGTGAGTATACCTAGATGATATCTGTAAGGGTTAAATGCGAGACCATGAGAGCTCAGGCTATTGCTTTCGCAAAATCAGAGAGATGATGGCTTCGACTTTCGGTGTGTTCCCTTTAGAGAATCTTTTCTTCAACAGCACATGATTAGCATTTTGAAATGTTTCATCATTTTTTATGCTGAGGGTGGGGCTTTTATTTCAAGCAAGCGAAAAGTATTATACGGGGACTAGGCCATTGCTTTCGCAAAATCAGAAGTCCCGGGATAATACCCCAGATATCACTAAGCATAAAGACCTAGTATCTCAGAAAGAGGGGTCTTTCAAACAAGATTTCGGGGGTTACCCATATATCCGAGAGACGTTCCCCACGAGATAAGCAAGTATGAAATTTAGGTTTATATCTCGACATAATCTACTAATCATGTAAAAACCTACTGGCACATCATCAGTGAGACCGTTTATCACTTTTAACTTTCCAATTCTTTAGCATGATGTGAATGTCCACTGATATACTATCATTTCCTCTTTTTCTCAACAAAACTCATTTTGAAATTATCATGTTTTTGGATTTTTCAAATTTTCTAATGTTTTTTGGATTTTCCGAAAAAATTCAAAACTATTTAAAAAGTTTGAAAACAAACTGTACAAGCAAAGTGACAACTGATTTGAATTGCTTCAGTTCGCCATCCACTTGGCATAACCAATCAGAACTCCCCCTGACAACAAACAATTTTCCCATTATGATTTCAAAACACTCAAGTTTGTTTTAATCAAAATGGTTTTTCCAGAAAATTAGTTTTGTTGATTTTATCACTTGTAAAATCGGGGTTATGATCATCACGTTATTTTCCAATCACTTGTATGAAAGTTAAATCAAGTTTAACTTAATGACCTTGATTAAACACTTGAAGAATGACATATGACACTTTTCAAGAATTAAAATACCACTTGTAGGTCGAAATATCACTTGAAGAAAGATGCCGATTCCTGCTCCACAATTACCAACCTGGAAGCTCCGGCAAGTCAGGGTTTTAAGTAGAAAAAGCTGTCACCCTAGCCTGACCAGTCTTGGGTAATTGTGATTCAACTCTATCCCACCATCTTTTTGATTTGTAAAAATCTTTCACATCCTTTACTTTCCCATCAACCATCTTTCCAAATATATGTTTGACTTTACCATTAAAAACCTTTTCAGCATCAAATTCTTCATTACCAGTGAAGAATTGATCTGAAATGTCAATCTTACCAACTTTGGATTTCAAATTATCTTTCGACAATGGCGGAAAGTTTTCATCGTTCATTTCTGGAACGAAATTCTCATAACTTTTCACAACAATTGACTCCTCTGACTTTGACGAGTCATATTCATTGTCAGAACTGGTTTCTGAACTTTTAACAACCCATTTTTGTTTGTTCAAATCAACTTTTCTTTTGTAAAAACGTTTCGAACTTTCACCAGTTTTGAAAGTCGAATCTTTGAACTTTTTAAAACTTTCTGTTGGTTGTTTCTTTTTATCAACACATTTCTTTTTCAACTTTGAGTTAGAAGTAACTCCCTGTTTTGTGTTGATGGACATTGGGCAATTCCAAGCGACGTGTCCAACTTCTTGGCATTTGAAACAGGTTCTTCTTTCAACTCTCTTCTCAGATTCTTTCACCAGATTCTTTTTCCTTTCAGCAAGAAACTCTTTGTTTGTTTGTCTCCAGAATGGTTTCTTTTCTTCTTCTACTGAACTTGCACCTGAAACAAATTTAGTTTTTGTTTTATAAGTTTTCTCATTTTTATGATTTTCCGGGGGAATGAAACCTAATCCCTGCTTTTTGAAATTACCGTTATGGTTTGGTTTCTTTCGATAACTTGAACCAGAACTGTAACCCTTTTTCTTGTTCAATCTCTGTTGAACTCTTGAAGTGTATTTTTTAGGTTTTTCAGTAAGATTTAAATCTTTTATTTCAGAAATATTAATTTACGTTAATTTGAAAACATTTTTTATCATTTCAGTTTTGACACTTCTTATTGGAAATTCTTAATCAGAAAATAATTTGTCAGAATCATTCAAAGTATATGCTACTTTAAATGTTTCGTCATTCAAGTTATTTTTTGATAACAGAAAATCTTTATTGTAAACCCGTTTGACTGGTGAATTCGGACTCTTGTCTGATGAACTCGAACTTTCAGATTTAGACTCCAACTTTGACTCTTCATTCATATCCAACACCCGATCAACCACTTTTTTTAATAATTCAGACTCATGATCAGTGTCAGACGCTGTAAATGTGACATCAATGTTGTCTGGTAACTCATCAATGGTTTCAGACTTTAACTTTATGTTGACTACCTTTTTTTAATCGTTCCTCATTTGGTGTTCTGGGAGAATAGCTTTCATAGATTAGAGGCGGACACTTGTTATACTTGACACTTTGTTTCTTACCAGTATCTTCTTCCGTCTTTTTATCTTGAAATGCTTCAAGACCTGCAACAGTAGGATAAACTCGATCGATCAAATAATCACAAGTTGTATAACTCAACAGCAATCGTTTGATTCTTTCACTTTCAATCTTTTCGAGTTCCAAATCCTGCTTCAGTTTTGCACAATCTTCAATAAACTCATTGATGACCTTCTGCTTCGTCATTAATGTTGAACTCATCATCGTCATAGCAGCATCTACTTCTAAATTTGTCTTGTTCAGACTATCAACCGTTCTGTTTAACACATCATATGATTCTTTTACATACTTCACATCAAACAACAATTTTTCTTTCATCTCTTCAAGTTCACTAATCTTCTTTTCTTTCTCTTCACAATGTTTGCAAGGTTCCAAACATTTCAAACAAGGTTTAGTGACCTCGATAATCTTTTCAACTTCAACAATCTTCTCAACTTCGATGATTTTTTCAACTTCAACTATTCTTTCGACTTCAACTATCTTTTCAACTATTTTCTCAAACACTTTTTCTGTCATTGGTTCTTCATCAAATTCTATTTTTGCTTCCCACCCTTCAACTTCAACCTTTTCTGTCGAATTTTCCTCAACTTCTGCTTTCTCGGCTTCCATTTTTGCCTTTTCTTCAGCAATCTTTCTTGCTTCTAACTCTCTTTTCAATCTAGCAGCCTTCTTCTCATTCAACATCTCGATCTTATCTGCAAAAAAACAAATTAAAACTGAATGAGTCTAAACTTTTTCTAGCATTATTAATGTATTCTTCCTCATCATCGGTATCTTCATCACTTTCTGATGATCTGAAAATCTTCGTTCTTTTTGGCTTAGATTTGACTTCTTCTTCTTCCAGGATTCGAGCAACTAATCATGAATCAGCCGGAATGTATCTGTCCCAGCTAAATCCCTCTGCTACTTTTTCATCGTCTTGATTAACAAGATAAGCTTTTTTCTTTTCAACTTCAATGGCACGTGATGATGATGGTTGTTGATCAATTTGATGAAAATTTGATTTTTGATAATAATCGTTCTTTTCTTGTCTTCCGGTTGCTTCTTTATTTTTGCATTCTCATTTAAAATGTCCCTTTTCTTTGGAACGAAAACAAGTAACCTTTGATTTATCAAACCCTATTGGAGATGCACTCATTTCACGAAAATCATTTCTACCAGTGATTTGTTGGAATTTTTCTGCTCTTCTTACAGCACTGGCTAAACACCACTTGGTATCCATCAACTCAAGTTCTACAGCATCAATCTGATCATAATCCTCTTTGGTGAGCATCAGATTTCCGATTCTTCCAGCAACTAAACTTTCATACGACTCTAACATAGCAACTAGTGATGCCATGTGTTGCTTAGCCACTTCTGGAGAAAGATTTTGACCATTTTAAATGTTCAAAGTAACATTGCATTGCAAATTTGTTGAATTCTGTCGTTAAGGACTTGGTGTTGTGAAATTCGGACCGAAACTTGAATATGATGATGAAAATCCACCACTCTGAGTGACAGTACTACCATTAGTTCCAGAAGAACTATCAGCACTGAAAGCAGTTTTAATCTTTGGACTCAGAGTAGTTTCAAATTTGTTTCCTCTGTAGTATAAACTGACATCTTGTTGAGCATTTGGATTACACATGATAGAGGTTTTCTGAATATCCAATTCATGTTCTTCAATCTTCTGAATGAACTTTGCCAAATTCATACTTTCTGATTTTCTCATATGTTTTAAGATCAACAAATATGTACCCCATTTATTATGTGGTAACGCATCGGCTAGTTTATCAACCCATTCATCGTCGTCTTTCTTTATTTCCATTCTTCCCATTTCCAGAACCAGATGACAATATCTATCAATTGTCATTTTTGTTGTTTCACCTTCAAAAGCTACAAACATATCAAATGATTTCTTTAGTAAAGCTTGTTTGTTCTTTATCATATCAGCACTTCCCTTAAATTTGTTAATCAACGCCAAGCAAATTGATCTAGCAGTATTATTATGTTGAAGCAACACAAAAATATCTTCTTTTACGGATTGTTGGAGAAGACTAATCATCATTTTTTCACTGGTGTATTTTAATTTTTCACCATCTGAATAATCACTGAAATCTTTTTCAATCCCACGTTCATTTTTCGGTTTAACGTAATATACATCTAGCGAACACTATGCGTCAAACTTATAGGCTTGCACCAAGTTTTCAAAACGATTTTGCCATCCTTTAAAATCTTCAATGTACATAAGCTTTGGCGGTTTCTGGTAAGTTCCCGTCTCATTCTCAATGTAAACAGTTTCGGCAGCTGTAACTGGAGCAACTGGTGTAGCAAATGCATTGTAAAACTCTTCTTCCATGTTTCGGTCACTTTGGTGCGAAATGGCCTCTTCAAGCGGAATGACACTTTCACACGAAATATATGTTCAAGAGATATGGGTCCTCCTGGTATGAAATGAACTTTAAGCGAAATGGTCTTGATGCGAAATAACCCTTTTCGTACGAAATGGGTAACTTTCAAACGAAATGATGTGATTTCGTGCGAAATGTAGATCCGAAATGCTCTTTTCATGCGAAATGATGGTACCAAGGTGTATTTCGTAAGAAATGAATGATCTAATCCAAACGAAATAGGCTATTTCGCACGAAATGCTGCTGATGTCATCTTTTCGATCGGTTTTAGATAAAATTGATCAAGTTTTTGTTCGATTTTAAGTCCAAATCTTTCAAGGATTAGTTAAAACAGTGTTTCGCTTAAAATGTGTGAAATTTAATCCATTTTGACCATTAAATCTTGTTTAATTTTGAAAAGAAAGTTTAGAAGACAGAAATTTTGGTGAAATCAGGCTGATTTTGCAAGAACTCTTCCTCCTAAGCTCTGATACCACTTGTAGGATCGAGAATCGATCTAACCGAGTCTATCAGAAGAATTTTTAGTCAATATAAAAGGCGGAAACAGACATATCGACTTCGAATCGGCTTGATTTGCACACAGAATCACTTTTAATGTCTTGAATATTGAATTAACAACAATTACAGTCAGTAGACACGTCGGCAGCAGCTCGGTACCGGAATCAGAAAACGTTACAAATGAAACGAAATGACCCATATATATAGGCCAGGTATTTCGTACGAAATCAAACACAACTCCTAAAAACCTATTTTCTCGTACAACGCGCCCTGATCTATCTTAAACGAATACAAGACTCGATACAAGACGAAGTCGACAGACATATGCACCAACATCCATTTTGAGTTTCATGGTGATTGCTTGGTACATTGAACTATCAAATGGGTAATCATTATGAACCAATTCATAAATACCATTTGAAAGCATAGCTTTAAAGTAAAACATGTCATTAATCGAAATATAAAAGTCATTGTTTACAAATTTTAAATCAAAACCATATTGTCTTAAAAGGGAAACTTGAATAATGTTCCTAGTCAAACTAGGAGCATAGTAAACATTTTTAGAACTATTTCCAAACCATTTGGAAGTTTCAAAACATAGTCTCCTAGGGCTTCAACTTGAACTTTCGCTCCATTGCCCATGAAGAGACTAATGTCCCCCTTCTTGTAATGCTTATATCTTTTGAACTCTTGCAACGAATTGCAAATATGAGTTCCACATCTGGTATCTAATACCCATGTGTTTGAAGAAATAACATTAAGGTCATATGTTTCATAAAGATTGTACATGAGGTTTGCCTAGCATCCCTCTTGTTTTACAACTCTTTGAGATAGGTTGGACAATTCCTTTTCAAATACCCTATCTCACCATACTCAAAGCATGGATTGTTCATGGCAACCATTGCCTTCTTTTCTTTTGGTTTCAGTGGTTTCGCTTTAGCCTTTCTTTTCTTTTTCCCTTTGAATTTCTCGTTTCCATTTGCAACATTTGCTTTGGCGTCAGGGTGATGCCCTTTCTTGTTGCCACCCTCATTGATCGTTAGAATGGACAAAGCCCTTTTATCCATACTAAGCCTTTCGAGGCGATCAATGTGGCTCTTCATCTTAAAGATATAAGATCATATCGATTGGGTTTCCTCATTTTGACATGCATGAAGCGCCTGAACCGTTTCGAAGCGTTCTACCCTTGCATATTGTAGGAACATTTCCTTCAATCGGGTAATCATGTTGTATGCCCATGATGTTCAAAATCCTTTTGAATCTCGGGAATCCTAGCTCCCAATCATGAGGCAAGAGGCTTGCATAGTATTCTCGGTATACTTAGTCCAATCGTTATAGGAATCCTCATCTTCCATAAGATGTTCATCCGGAATAGGATCGTTCAACACATAGGATATCTTCTCTTACTTGAGAACGATTCTTAAGTTTCGATATTAATCCATAAAGTGTTTTGATTGAGACGATCCTTTTCAAGGAGTGTTTGTGGTGATAGGTTATGGACGGTTTGTGTAATATTGTTAGCGGCCATCTACAGAATTTTACAAGGTTCAATTTTAGTATTTTCGATATTATTATATTTTAATCATTAATACCCTTTTATGTCTCATAGACAATTAATAATTAAAATCTAGAATCCAACGTTACATTTAAATATTGGTTAGGTGACCTTTATCCCTCTATTTAAATTAACAAGGTAGCAACTTTTGACAATTGCAACCCTTTGCAACTTCTAGCCATATGGGATCGGTTAAACATCTTTATGTTTAGTTGGCATCTTTAATCCCATCAACACCTTTGTTCGCCATGCTTCGGTGACCCTAAGTTCATGGTTTCCAAATCAAGTCGTCCAACTTACACACACATGTGAGTTTACATATATAAGTGGTTAGGTGACCTTTATCCCACAAACATGGTAACCCCACCTCAAACATACAAGTTCCCTCAAATGTGGTTAGGTGACCTTTATCCCACAAAAGAGTTCCCAAGTGATTCGAGCGTTGTATAAAAGGATGGTGTTTGACTTGCTTTATAAAAGGGACAAGCTGTCACACCCTGACTTTTGCGGAAGCGTGGTTATTTGGTGTGACTTCTTAATACCATAGCAATCAATCATAACGATGCTATATGATAAAACCAAAAGATTTTCATCCATAAATAAAGTTTAGAAAATACCACAATACCATTGTCTTGAAAACATTGATGCCAATTAGTTACAAACCATAACATGTTCAAATGAGTTCCTATGGACTCAACAAAAGACTTTAAATAATCCTGAGTTTAGAAACATGTATCCCGTCCAGGAATAGGATACATCCTTTAAACTCTACGACCACAGATGACATCCTTTACTTAACACGCAGCTTGTAGACACATGCATACACCTGCCAGATCCGTTTAGTTCCCTGAAATACATGTAGTTTGAAAAATCAACAAAAGTTGAGCGAGTTCATGTGTTCGTTTGTGTGTATGTATAAACCTTTGTAACGTTGTAAGTATGTATGTAAGTCCCTGGTATGTAGCATTAAGGAAAAAGAGATCACCAATGGTTTGCAAGGCCATTGATATGTGTGAAGTGATACAGGAAGACTCAAACCTAGCAGATTTGGCACCGGGCTTCCGGCTGTAAGACATAGTCACCACGTGGTCCACTCAGCGGACTCAGGGGTGGGGCTCGCTACACCCGAATAGATCTATCACTCATGTCCCTCGGTCCTACAACGAGGATTGATGGCCTTAAGTTTCCGCCTACCCACTCACATGATCTAAGTAGTATACCCTCCTTAAGCTAACCATACCATGTATAAAAGTGTCTGTAATAATTGTAACATGTATTCCACCCTCGAAGTATAAAACTGAAAACAGTTAAGAGAAAAGGGGTACATGAACTCACTGTATTGCGTCTTCGGTACTTGTAACCCAAATCTCCTCAGCAAACACGACTACCTACAATGGTCTAACGTCTATTAGACGAACGGGTCGTGCCTTGTCTTAGTATTTATGTTTTTGATTTACGTTTCTGATATTATTCCAAGTTATAATAATTATATTTAGTTTTGGAATAATTGTTTATACAATGTTTCTGTATTAATACTTCTCAAGTATTCGTATTCGTATTTCCTTCCCAGGATGGGGTATTTCATACATGGTTATCTGTATTCTTGTATTTGTTTATCTAGTCATGTAGTGGCGTCGTATTCCGGTGTGTTAATCCAAAGGAATATATATCTTTAAGTCCCACTTTGAATTATATAAATAAACTTCATTTTTATTCAAAACAATACAGTCCAAGAAAATATATATTTTTTCCAAAAATATTATATTTCTTAATAAACCCGAGTAAAAATACTTTTACTTTCCCAAATAATAATACATTTTCTCCTGTCCCAAAAATATGATTTAACTTGGTGATACGTACAAAAATCATATTTTCACCTCTTTCGTATCCAAAATAACGTTTACCAAAAATATATTTATAAGAGTATTTCCCGGAATATTTTTGTAAGTTACGTCTTTGTGTTCGGTTTCACAATATTAAGCGTGTAACTTAAATATTTATTCCTTGTGATTTTTTTGGTATTATTTTGGAGTTGTAAATTTCGTGGTATTTGTTAAGTTATATTATTTTACCCTTAAAATAATATAACTATTCCACAAAGTATGCAAATATTCACACAAGTGTCCTTAGTATAAAATATATTCTAAATATATGTTTATCCGCTTTTATTTACGAAAACCCACCTCCGATACTTTGAAATATAGTAACAAAACTTATGGCGAAGTTTACTTCTGAAAACAAAGTTTATACATTTGTAAATTCTTGTTAGAAATTGGGATTTTTAGAAAATTTCGCCATAGTCTCCTTTGTAAATGGAGGTGCCCATGCTAAATAGCATATCATTTTCTTTAACATATAACACGTTAGATCATTCTCAAATAACCAACCCGACATTTAGACATGCAATATACTACTAATATCATTTCAGTTTTAATATACAAAACTGGGCTGTTTTCGGGCATTTTAATAAAATAGTTATCTTATCCCAAAAATTCCCAAATTTTTACACAATGTCTTAGACGATCCAAATATTATTGTGTAAAAATATCGGGGTCCAGTTCATTACCAATATTTTATAAAAATTTATTTACCGATTGGAATCAGATTTGTCACTTTCTGACTGCAGTCTACGAAATAATTCATCTAAAATTTATTCTAAGTCCGTTTGATGAAATTCCAGTGGAAGAATTACTAAGCCATCAGTGGTTATCGATAGTATAATTTTTATGAGCTGATTCAACATAGATTTCAAGTTATGACTAAAAACATATCACCCATTTACTGCAGTAAAAACTCAGCTTTAGCTGCTGTTACAAAACGGGTCTTTAAAAATAATAAACGACCTCAAAAAAACATGATTCGAGTGCCATTTGCTTCGTTTTTCGAAAACACATAATTTAAACTTCAGAAAATCAATTTTTCGATTTATAATGGTACGGTTACAGCCAGTTGAAGTCGGCAGGAAACTTTACTTAGCATGCTCTTTATAGTCTAAATGCCACTAAAATGTACACATACGATTACCATTCATTCTAATAACGATTTATATCATAACGTAAGTCATTTACAGCAGATTATCGTTTATATAACTCAGATTTATCATGTATTACCACCTCTCATCTCAAGATTTTTATGCAAAGCTTTGTGTTCATGTTTTTGGTTCTTGTTCTTTAGTGTTTTAAACATACTTATCATACTACAACTTTTAACCATAAAAATAAGATGATCAAGAGTTAAACAAGAACTTACTACTAGCTTAAAGCTAGGGAAGATCTCTCGTGAAAATGGTGGAGAAAATGATGGTGAAAAGCAATGTATGAAGCTCCTTGATGTTCCACAAGTTGAAACTTTCACAAAGCACCTTCTAGCATATGAATGAAGCTCAAAATTGGAAGATTATGGTGGTGATATGGTGGAGGTGGTGGCGGTTATGGGTGGGCCGAGAGGAGGGAGAAGGGAGTGAAGGAGTGGGGTGAATTTTTGTGAAGTGATGTTATGATCTAGTGTCGCAACCCCCGATCCCTGATTCCCGGGAACGGGCGGACGCGATCTCAGAGTTTGGTGGTATCAGTTGTTTAAATCTCGCAGCGGAAATTACATCAGGACCGTAGTTAGGAAATGTTTATCAGAGTAAAACCACCTCATTTAATATTAATAATCACATGGGTAAAACCCAAGTTTCTTATTACAATACATTTATAGGGACAAACCCTATTTTATTGAATTTAAAACATCGTTTATTAGGTAACTTTTATAGCCACATTTCTCCCAAGCCTTCAGTGCTCTCCAGCTGGCTTTTCATTAATTGGTTGTTCACATTGTGTTACCTGTAATGCGTTTTAAAAACATTTGTCAGTCGGAAATACTGGTGAGTGAATCCCAGTTTAATCAAGAAACATTTTATCAATTAAGATAGTATTGAGAGCGATCACATTGTTTATTTCTACACAATTACTCATTCAGTATTTGCCACTCGACCGGATCTATGGCTATGGTCAAATTACCCATTGGCTAACTCGTCGTCCAATGCTAATGCACTGTCATTCAGACTTACTACTACTACTCGTAGTAATAAATTTTGTATACAAAACCCCATAATACCGGCAGTAATTGAAGAACTACAAAGACTCAATCACCGCTTAATCACATTGTAAACAATTAAGGTTTTGTAAAACATTCCAAAAACATTAACAAAAAGAGGATAAACTCACATTGCTATCTTAGACTTCTTGTGATGGTTTCCTGGATATAATCTATAATTTATACAAATGTACATTGGTTAGTACCATAACCCTTTGAAATAATTAATGATACCCTTCCCGAGATGGCATTCGAACAACTACGTCGGGCAGAACCACGACAGTTGTTACGGAACCCTAAATCAATCGGGCAGCGTAACTGTTACAAAACTAGGGTTATAATACTTACAACGGACCAGAACCTCGCTAATTAGGGGGATATAATACCCGCGTATTATAACACTACTACAGAAATTGTGATTTGAGATTTGAGAATGAGTGACGGAAAACGAAAACCCGTTGCCTTCTTATATAGGGCTGATATTAAAATCTCACGCGGCCCGCGTGAAAGACAAGGGTTGCTTACGCGGCCCGCGTCAACAGTGTTCAACGCTGTAGCTTATCCCGGTCACCAAGTAGACCCGCCACGATGTCGACACGTGTCAGCTCAGGGTGTCTCCGCATCCTTGATCTCTGCCGGCCCGCGTCAACTAACCAAGACTCTTACGCGGCCCATATCAACTTAAGAAATCAGCGGAGTCTGATTCTAGCCCTCATACCGCCCGCGTGAGATGTTGGGGTGGGTCTACGCGGCCCGCCTCAGCTTAATATTTCTTGTTTTTATTTTATATTATATGGTATAACATATTTCGAGCTCGGTTTTCACATACGGGGTGTAATATAAGACATATTGAGACATTCTTAAATATATTAGAGTGTCAGACATATTATGAGAGTGTCGGTTTTACCGAGGGTTGTTACATTCTCCCCACCTTGTTTTAGAGCTCGTCCTCGAGATCTACTGAAATAAATACGGATATTTCTTTTTCATTTCTGCTTCAAGCTCCCATGTGTACTCAGGTCCTCTTTTGGAGTCCCACTTCACTTTGACCAGAACTAATCTTTTATGTTTGAGATTCTTGACTTTCCTGTCTTCAATTTGTAGAGGTCTTTCTACAAATTTGAGTTGTTCATTTACCTCTATATCCTTAAGAGGTACTATCAGTGATTCATCAGCTAAACATTTTTTGAGATTAGATACATGAAACACATCATGTATTCCTGCCATTTCCTCTGGCAGTTGTAGCTGATAGGCTATAGGTCCTATTTTTCTAATAATCTTAAAAGGTCCAACATACCTGGGACTTAGCTTTCCCCGTTTGATGAATCTTACCACTCCTTTCCAAGGAGAGACTTTTAATAATACTTTATCTCCTACTTGAAATTCCAACGGTTTACGTCGGTTATTGGCATAGCTCTTCTGTCGATCACGTGCTGCTTTTAGTTGTTCCTTGACTTGAATAATTTTGTCGGTTGTTTCTTGTACTATCTCAGGTCCAGATAGTTGCTTTTCCCCAATTTCTGCCCAACAGACTGGGGTTCGTCACTTTCGTCCATAAAGTGCTTCGAATGGTGCAGCATTGATACTTGTGTGATAGCTATTATTATATGAGAATCTTATTAAAGGTAAGTGATCATCCCAATTACCTCCAAAATCAATTACACAAGCTCTAAGCATGTCCTCCATTGTCTGAATTGTCCTTTCACTTTGTCCATTCGTTTGTGGATGATAAGCCGTGCTCAACTTTAATTTGGTTCTCATTGCCTTTTGGAAACTTGACCAAAAATGAGATGTAAATCGACTATCTCTATCAGAAACAATTGATAAAGGAATGCTATGTAAAGAAACAATTTCATTTACATACAATTTAGATAATTGTTCCATACTAATTGTTTCCTTCATTGGTAGGAAATGAGCTGACTTGGTTAGCCTATCTACAATCACCCAGATTGTATCGTTACCTTTCCTTGTTTTGGGTAATTTAGTAACAAAATCCATTGTTATAAATTCCCATTTCCAAACTGGCATTTCTAATTGCTGTAATAAACCTGAGGGTTTCTGGTGTTCAGCTTTAACTTGTGAACAAGTTAAACATTTAGAAACATAGGCTGCTATATCCTTTTTCATTCCTATCCACCAGAAATTTTTCCTTAAATCGTGGTACATTTTATTACTTCCTGGATGCATCGTATATTTAGACTTATGGGCCTCTTCTAGTATACGATGACGTAGATTTCCTAATTTAGGTATCCACATTCTCTTTTTATGGAATCTCCAAATTCCATCTGTTCCTTGTTCCAATTCTTTTAGCATACCTTTTAGCTTTTCAGTATCTTCCTTGATTACTGATTCTTGTGCTTCTGTTATCTGAGCATTTAAATCTACTTGTAGATTTAATTTAAGAGAACGTACTCTTTTTGGCTTTTCATGATACTTTCGGCTTAAAGCATCTGCCACTACGTTTGCTTTTCCTTCATGATACTGGATATCACAATCATAATCACTAAGAAATCCATCCAACGCCTTTGTCTCATATTCAACTCTTTCTGCCCGAAAACATACCTTAAACTTTTGTGATCAGTAAATATGGTAAACTTACTACCATAAAGGTAATGTCTCCAAATCTTAAGAGCAAAAATTATAGCTCCTAATTCTAAATCATGGGTTGAATAATTCTCTTCATGATTCTTAAGTTGTCTAGATGCGTAAGCTATAACCTTTTGGCGTTGCATCAACACACATCCATAACCTAATTTAGAAGCATCACAATAGACTACGAAGTCTTCAGTTCCTTCGGGTAATGTTAGTATGGGTGTATGGGTTAATCTTTGCTTAAGAATTCTAAATGCTTCTTCTTGTTTTAATCCCCATTCAAACTTAACAGATTTACATGTTAGCTTAGTTAAGGGAATGACTATTCTAGAGAAATCTTTAATAAATCTTCTATAATAACCGGCCAATCCTAAGAAACTTCTAACCTCGGTTGGTGACTCAGGGGTTTTCCATTTAGTAATTGCATCAATCTTTGTTGGATCTACTTGAATTCCTTTATGATTAACTACATGTCCAAGGAATTGTACCTGTTCTAACCAAAACTCGCACTTTGAAAATTTAGCATAAAGCTTTTCCTTTCTTAACAAAATTAAAAGTGCGTGCAAATGCTTAGCATGATCCTCTTTACTCTTAGAGTAAATTAGAATATCATCTATGAAAACAATTATGAATTTATCCAAATATGGCTTACATATTCGGTTCATCATGTCCATAAATGCAGCTGGGGCATTGGTTAAACCAAATGGCATGACAGTAAATTCATAATGGCCATACCTCGTTCTAAATGCGGTCTTAGGAATGTCCTCTTCCTGTACCTTTAATTGATGATATCCTGACCTTAAATCGATTTTAGAGAAAAATCGAGCTCCTTGTAGCTGATCAAACAAATCATCGATTCTCGGTAATGGGTACCGATTCTTAATCGTGACCTTGTTTAATTCACGGTAGTCAATGCACACACGCATTGATCCGTCCTTCTTTTTAACAAACAATATCGGCGCTCCCCGTGGCGACAACTCGGTTGTATGAATCCTTTTTCTAGCAATTCGTCCAATTGTTTCTTTAATTCTTGCATTTCTGCAGGTGCCAAACGGTAGGGTGCTTTGGCAATTGGTGCTGTTCCTGGTATCAAATGGATTCTGAATTCAACTTCTCTATCCGGAGGTAGTCTTGGTAATTCTTCTGGAAAGACGTCTGAAAACTGAGATACTATTGGAATATCTTTTAGTTCTTTTCCTTTAGAGTTAGTGATTATGAAAATCAAATACACTATAGAACCTTTTCTTATAGAACTTGCAGTTTTCATCACAGAGATAAACTTAGTGGACTTAGAAATTTTATCTCCTTTAATTGTGATCGTTTTACCTTTTGGTGAATTTACTTGAATTATCTTTTGATCACATAAAATACTGGCTTTATTGGCTATTAACCAATCCATTCCTAAAACAACATCGAATCCTACCAGATTCATAGGATATAGGTTTGCTATAAATTTCTGATTCAAAATTTCTATTCTTGCTCCCTGCAAGATTTCAGAAATCCTAATAGTTTCTCCATTAGCGGTCTCTACTAGACATTCTTGTGGTAGTTTAGTTAATGACTGATTTAGAATTTTGCAAAACGAAGTATTGATAAAACTTTGGTTTGCACCAGAGTCAAATAATACTTTAGCAAATATATCATTAACTAAAAACGTACCAGCTATAACGTCTGGGATCATCTTGGCTTCATCTGCAGTCAGAACGAATGCTCTAGCATTTTTAGTATTCTTGTTGTCTGGATCTGGAGCTAATTTTGGATAATTTAGCTTGATATGACCTTGTTCTCCGCAATTGTAACATACCCTGCTGTTAGCTTTCTTACTGCAGTTTTCTTCCTTGTGTCCTGACATTTTGCAAAAGTTACAGTATATGGAGCATCTTCCAGAATGCTTTCTTTTGCAATACCTACTGTAGGGTGCAGAGGTAGAACCTATATTTTTCCCACGACTGGAATTTCCAGAACGAAATTCTTGAGTCAACTTCTAGGTTAGGTTCCTCCTTTGATCCTCTTCTCGTGTACGGACTAACTCATCAGTCAAGGTATTGGCTAGTTCTACAGCTTCTTCTATGGTTTGAGGTCTAGCTGCCTTGACTACATGTCTTATCTCCCCAATTAATCCCCAAATATAACGAGAGATTAACACTGGTTCTGGTGAAGCAAGATTTGGCACTATCCTAGCATATTCGAAGAATGACTTAGTGTACCCCTTGCTATCCACACCAGTCATCCTAAGGTTTAGGAATTTGTTTGCTATCTGTTCTTTTTCATTAGGTGGACAGAATTTCCTTTCTACCTTGTTCTTAAATTCTTCCCATTCCATATTATAGGTTCTATCACTTCCTTTTGTTTGGACGATAGTGTTCCACCATTCTAGTGCTGCATTCTTAAACAAATTAGAAGCAAATAGTATCTTATCTTCTTCAGCATACTTGCTTATCCTTAAGACTGCCTCAGTCTTTTCTATCCAACGTAAGGTTGCAATGGCCCCTTCGTTGCCCGAGAATTCCATTGGTTTACATGACCAGAATTCCTTATAAGAACAACCATAAGGCATGGTTCTTCTTCTTTTGGGAATGGGCATTTGAAGTACAGGTCCATTGTTCACGCTGTTTTCTGGTTCACTTGGTCGCTTACTGCTATGCTTACTTTTATTATCAGCATCTTTAACAGTTTGAAGAATAAATGGCATTGCATCTATAATTCCTTGTGCTACTATGTATTGGATAGCACTATTATTCACTTGATTGTTATTGTTATTGATGCTTGGATTCTCATTAACCACGTTAATGTTACTCTGGTTATCATTATTCAGATTTCCTTGATTTTCTTCGTCGGCCATCTGAATTTTAAACATTTACCAGTTATTAATAAAATAATTAAATAATCTAAGTAACAACCACATAATACACATATTGGCCAAAAACGTCGTGCATTGCGACTTTACTCTTTTTCTATATAGTATGCGTCAAATACACACTAAAACAGAAATTAAAAATTACAATACTACTATGCCTCGTTAACCACAGAGTGGTCTATACTACGATAGATTTATTATTACACATAATTTATTATTATTACCAACTTTATCACTTCCTTCAGGGATATGGATTTCCCCTGAAATCTATCTGGCGCTCATCGTATTTCCATACGAGTTGCTCTCCCACATACCTCATCCTCTCGCTACTTTCTATAATTTCTTCTCCAAAATTTCGGAGTTCTTGCAAATTCTCTGCACTCATTGGGGGTGCAGGTACTGGTATTGGCTCTGGGTATTGAGGTACTGGATTCTCCTGAGGGTATGGATTCTCCAAAATCTCCCTAATGTATTCATCGTTGTCAAAATAGGGATCTAGTGGGTCCAGACCTGGATACGTTGCTAAATTCGGCAAGGTTTCTTCGTTTAAGTGATAACGTGGCACATAATCTCTAAGATCATCAAACCATGGATCATAATTTGGATCTATTGGATTAGGGGCTAGTATCCTAGGTATCTCCTCAGGGTTAAATTCATGCATTTCTACCTCCATCGGTTGAGTCAAAGGTAAGGGTTGTGGGGCTACTAGTTGTTCCAGACTTGTATCAGCAGCAGTTGTAGCTAGGATATAGAAATTAGCTAGGCTTCTATTAAGCATATCCTGTGTATGGGCATCGGTTTTACGCTTAGCAGCTGCTAGAACTCTTTGCTGTTGCAACTTTCGCATTCTTTTCCTATGAGCAAAAGCTTCCTTACTGAACCATCCTCGTTTCTTATGAGGGAATGGCTCTTCTGACTGAGTTTTGAAAGCAAACACTCCTTCTTCCTGATCAGCAGTATACCCAGAAAGGGTAGGATGTGAAGAAGTACCTTCACTCCTAGGTGATTCAGACAACTGACGATTTATCTCTGAGGGTCCTTGATCACTAATACTGTAAACTAACAAATTGTAAAATAACACATAACGAATAAATACAGTTATGAACGTATTTCCATAATTTATTTCCTAACACAAAATTTAGAATTTAAGTGTCAGCAGAACACTTCTTTGGTTCAGACCAGTGGCTAGGCTCTGATACCACCTTCTGTCGCAACCCCCGATCCCTGATTCCCGGGAACGGGCGGACGCGATCTCAGAGTTTGGTGGTATCAGTTGTTTAAATCTCGCAGCGGAAATTACATCAGGACCGTAGTTAGGAAATGTTTATCAGAGTAAAACCACCTCATTTAATATTAATAATCACATGGGTAAAACCCAAGTTTCTTATTACAATACATTTATAGGGACAAACCCTATTTTATTGAATTTAAAACATCGTTTATTAGGTAACTTTTATAGCCACATTTCTCCAAAGCCTTCAGTGTAACACCTGTGCCTTCACGGTCATCAAACAAATACCGAACCAATGAAATATTATATTTCATACTTGGGATTGGTAAAAATATGTGTATCGTTTGCATATATCAACTCTTGTTCGATTTCAAGCTCTAAATCGCTTTCTGGAAGGTTATACGCGCACTGATGCGTAGATATAACCAGTTTAATGCAACGAACACTCCGGAATAGTGAAATAGGCTTAACATACCTTAAATAACCTTTACATAACTTAGATATAAGTTTTGGAAGGTTTGGTGTGGTGAAATCAAGTTAAATCGCTTACAGGGACTAAAGTTGACAAACTGCGAAAGTATGCCAATCTGAACTGTAACAGACATTCCGGAACATGACCATAAGTTAAACACACCTTAAATATTCTTTATATAGCTTAGAAATAGGCTTTGAGGGTTTCGGTGTGCTAAAATAAACTTTTGGGTCATTCATGGACTAAAAGTGTCAAAAAGTGCACAAGTTTGCATTTTCACGCATAACTTACGTTCTGAATACATCCGGACATCCAAAAATTTATGTAAGTATGACTATATTATATTTTAGTGTTCTCCTTAAGAAAAATCCATTCGTCGCGTCATTTGGATCGTTTTTCGCGCTTGTGCGCATTCCGTCGTAATTAAGCGAACATCGCGTTCGTACGACCAAACGAACCATCATCCGACATATTTTTGAGCATGTTTCATGTCCACAATGTTTAGGCAACATTTTAGGGCCTTAAAATTGGCTTTACGGGCCTTAGAAGTGTCGAAAATGGCCTTAAACACGTGCAGGGGCTGAAACTGCCATTTTTGAAAGTTTTATGCGGATCAGAAGGGCCATGCGGCCCGCTTTGTATTTGTCTGATCCTGAAGCGGGCCGCTTCCCACTATCAGACCAGATTAAATGAATTTAATCACAAGTTGCACATGTTTGATCCACCACCACATGTTCTAACTTGCTTAGTCACTAGATAAGGATGGAATTTAGCTTCCATAACCTTTCAACAAGTGTACGGGTTGGATCAAGGCACGGTTTCCTTGAAACGATCCTAACGGTTACCCGAAAACTATATATACCCCATGCCCCCCATTGCATAACTTACTAGAATTCTGATTTTAGAAACTCTAAGTTGAAACCATTGTTTCATACCTGAGATTCTTGAATCGGGATTAGCATTCGGGGACCCTGGGTAAGTATTCTTTCGTTCTTTTCCTTATTTTACTGCTTTTTGAGTCAGAAAGTCAAACTTTGTTTGACTTTCAGCGTTGACCAGTAATGGTCAATGCGAAGTTCGTTTGAACTTCGCAACGTGAGTGTAATCACGTTGGTTATAGTCCCTTCGGACTATGCCCACTGATTACCACGTTGTCTAGGGTCGTAGGGTAGGCGATCTAATAAATCGCCTATACCTTCGAACCCGACCCAGTTTGGTCGATCATTAGGATCCGACCAAATACATTAGGTGACCCTAGTATAGGGCATAACCTTCCGAGGTTATACCCTATGGTCACATCGTTTAAGTAGTTGTATGATAGGTAGTTTATATGCCTTAGGTAAATTACCAGAATACCCTTTTCATGTATAATTGGTAATTAAGCATATGTAACCTAAACCTTTGTCACATAACTGATTATGTAACATGTTTAGGCATATTCTACTTGTCATAGGACTAGTTAGGCGGTCCGAACGCGTTTCACGCGCACGACGCGTTAAAGTAGCATAAGCTTCCTAAACGGGTCGTAATGGGTCGTAAACAGTTATGTTAAGTTTCATTTAGTATGTAGGCTTTGTTAAACCATATCACACGAGTCTCCACACTCGTTTGGTTTACAAACCCTAATGCTACCCAGTCTTCCGATTTAGGTCCGGTTAATTAACATAGTTACCTATATTAGGTGCCGTTTGATTTCCGTGATCTCTAGCACTGCTTGGTGGTTATCTTTAGACAACTGAGCAATCTCAAGTGAGTACATAGACCCCTCTTTTACTGTTTTCCAAACTGTTTTGGGGTGGAACACATGTGCCTACTTGTTACTTTCATGCTTTCCTGTTTTAACATCATATACTGCTATGTTCGTTAGTACATTATAGTACATGATTTCATTACATTTCATGCTATGTATTGCCATTGTGTGCATTACTTAGTACATCGTTTTACATGACATTTTGGCATAGACATTTGACATAGACATTTCGACATAGACATTATAACATGATTGACATTTGATCATGCATTTCCCACAAAACATAACTTTGATTTAAACCAAGTTTTACTTCAATACTTTGTTTTTGTGCATATGGTTTAGTTGAGACATTTCACTTGCCATACATGACATTTTGACATAGACATTTGACATGGATATTTGACATAGACATTTGACTTGGATATTTGACATAGACATTTTGACATGATTTACATCTTGACATGAATATTTTACATTGTTTGGTTTGGTTTGATTAAGTGATTAAGTAACGATGCGTGTGTAATATGATACAAGCATGGTGGATACGCCGCTGGTACTTCCTATATATAAGTGTTTGTATGGTATTACATGTCGTAACGTTATTTGAATCATTTCAGTTTGAGACATATAACATTTTATACAAATAACATATTTTTCACAAGACATTGTTTTACAACAACTTATCTTATACAAACTCAGTTTACATGGTTATTCATTTAACCATACATTATTCATTTATTTATACATATCATCTAAACTCATTGTTTTTCAAATGATTTACAAGACAAAGCAAATTACAAGGTTCATGACTAAACATTTTCCCAAACATAAGTCATGAATCTTATTTTCACAAAACCTATGTATCTCACAGGCATTTTTATGCTGACGTACCTATTTTCACATGTGTTTTCAGGAACTGTTGCATAAGATGATCAAGATACACATAGACAGACTTGGGCTTTAGTGACAATAAAAGATGCAAGACTAGTTAATTATGTTGTATTTCCTTGTTTGTTAATACATTGTAACACTTTTAATCAATAAAACGAAACTTAAATTTCCATGGTTGTGAAACATTAATTCTGTTACAACACTCCCCGATGTTTCCGCCACGTTTTGTATGTTCCACGTGGTCGGGGTGTGACAGAAAAGATGGTATCAGAGCCAATGGTTATAGGGAATTAGGTTAGTAGTAATGCTTTGACCTAGTCTATAACCTTCTTAGGACCCTAACGCGAGTTTACTTGCGTTTAGTCATAAAACAATACCGTCACCTATCCTTAGGCGACGACCACAACAAGAACATAAATTTCAAAACCGCTTTGAAAACTAATCATCTGTTCTAGGATGATTTATTACAAGGTTTTGAACCCTCTATTGTAAGGTTTTGAACCCCTTTGAATTTTCAAAATCTCGTCAAGGTTTTGGGTTTTTAATAATGTGAACACGTGCAAACTGGAAGGGTGAATGCCTGTATTCTGGGTTTTCTGTCTAGGCAAGCACTTCGTATACATCTCATCAGACGCGAGACCAGTTGTGCTTACCTGGGAATTCTTGGGATGAGTGTTCACTTATAGGCGAGCATGTCTTCGTGATACATAATTCTTGACCCATTTACTTTGATTAGTCACTGTGTGTCGTTTGTTGCTTTGTAGTAACAAACAAATGGCCACTATCCTTGCTTTCATCAGACTTGTTTCATCTCATTCTTTTCGTCTAACTCTCTCACTCGTTTCCTTTCATGTTCCTCTTTTAGAATGCCTCCTCGACGCGACAATCAGATGGCGCCTGCCGAGCTGGCGGAAATCATCGCGCAGCAAATGGCTGCTGCCTTCCCAAATCTTTATGCTCAAATGATGCAAGCCATCAACAACAACAATGCTCCATGCAACTTCAAGAGTTTCAACTCGGCTAAACCGCTCAAGTTTAGTGGTTCTGAGGGAGCAACTGGGCTTCTTCAATGGTTCGAGAGCATTGAGAATACGTTCCGTCACGTTCAGTGTCCTGAAAATCGCAAGGTCGAGTTTTCTTCAAGTGTGTTTCAGAAGAGGGCTCTTACGTGGTGGAACGGGATTATGAGAGACCGTGGTGCTGAAGTTGCACTAGCACAGACTTGGGCCGAGCTTAGAGCTCTTATGATGAGGGAGTTCTGTCCTCGTCATGAACTGCGAGCTTTGGAGAGGGAGTTTGATGATTTGAAGCAAGACAGTGGTGAACATCGAGCCTATACTGACCGTTTTGAAGAATTGAGCCTGTTGTGTCCTGCTATGGTTACTCCTGTGGATAGGGCGATCGAGAAATATACTGATGGTCTTCCTGACCTAGTTCAGGATATTGTTACTGGCAGCAACCCTACTACTGTCAGACAAGCCATTGAATTGTCTGCTACTCTAACTGAATCCCATATCAGAAAGAAAAAGCTTTTTCGAAAAGGCGACCCAAGACCATCTGACAAGACTGCTCAAGTGGAACCAAAGGAAGAACATGCTGAGATGTCTAAGGAGAAGAAGCGTAAGGCTTCGCAGAATTTTGCGATTGCTGCTCAACCCAACCAAAACACCCGCAACCAACCAACTCAACCTCCTGCAAGGAAACCTTATGCCGGTACTACACCGATATGCGACAAATGTAATGCACACCACTTAGCTCACATACAGTGTCGTTTGTGTGCATCATGTGGGCGACTCGGTCACCTGGCAAATGCTTGTCGTTTTACCCCGAACCAAGCTGGTCCAAACCAATCTCGGGTCAATGCTGCTCAAGCTCGTCTTCCACGAGGTCCTTGCTTCAACTGTGGCGAGATGAGCCATTTCCGAAGAAATTGCCCAAAGATTTCAAATGCGAATCCAGCGCAGGGATGAGCATCGGACCAACTAGAAGACAATGTTGTTTGGAAATAATCAAGCCTTATGTATTATTTTCTTTTGTTGTCAAGGTCCAAGAAACAGTTGTTGTTGTTTATAAATAAATCCTTTTTATTTTGCATTGAAATGTACAAATATGATGGCATGTATAAACAACGTATCCCCTACAATACCGACAATCAAGGAACCGTATTCCTTGAAGAACAGACTACCCCGTAATTTCTTCTATTTGATTATCTCTTGCGTTTTCCACGGAAATCCAAAGTACCCGTTTCTTCCAAAGAAACGAAGTACAAGGCGCAAGTTACAGCTCTGTATAAATACCCAACGTACCACTATAAATTCTTAATAGGGTACCTAAGGGTATTTCCGTATCTTCAAATTATTGTACCTTAATTCGAATATTGCGTTTTCTTGAAAACGAAATCGAATTTTTGGGAGATCTTTCTATCTTCATAGTTAGATTCTTGTTAATGTTTAAAGTGCCGAATGAAATCCATGAATTGGATTCCTAGTGTGCCTTAAATGCATGTACGTAATTAACAAAACAAAACTTACAAATTAAAGATCTAGATAAACAATTTTGTGGTTATGTGACTATGTGTTTATGCATTTGGTGTTTTTGTATACTCTGGATATACGCTATCCAAATCCTCATAGAATCTTTCTTATCTTCATATGAAGGATTCGTAGTAGGATATTCAAAAAGGTACTACCTTAAATCCTTAATGGACTTCTACTTTATAGTTAAGTTCCTTGGATTATAAAGTACTATTCCAAAGTTTAAGAACAACATGTGTTGATAAAGTTAAATACATCCTACGTCGGTGTAGTTAAATGTTTTTGAATTAAAGAGATCCTACGTCGATCTAAAGTTAAATACATCCTACGTCGGTGTAGTTAAATGTTTTTGAGTTAAAGAGATCCTACGTCGATCTAAAGTTAAAGAGATCCTACGTCGATCTAAAGTTAAAGAGATCCTACGTCGATCTAAAGTTAAATACATCCTACGTCGGTGTAGTTAAATGTTTCTCTTAGATAGTTGAGTTAAAGAGATCCTACGTCGATCTAAAGTTAAATAAATCCTACGTCGGTGTAGTTAAATGTTTCTCTTAGGTAGCTGAGTTAAAGAGATCCTACGTCGATCTAAATTAAATAGATTGGTCCGACAATCTAGTTAAATACATCCTACGTCGATGTAGTTAAATTTTCCCCGTAGGTAGTTTAGTTAAAGAGATCCTACGTTGATCTAAGTTAAATAGATTGGTTCGACAATCTCGTTAAATATATCATGTGTTTATGTAGTTAAATAGGCCCTCGGGTGGTCTAAATCAAGAGATTGTTTGTTAATCCAATCCTTTGGTGACCTAGTTAAAGTGACTCTATTGCAGTCAAGTTAATTCACCACAGGATTATTCGTTTGATTTTTCCCTATACGCATTATGAAATGAACTGTGCGGACTGTGCAAGGAACTACGTAATTATGGAGGCCTACATAATTATGGAATTCAGTGCACAGAAACCACAGAAAGTTTTGTCATGTGTTAAGACCAACAGTGGCAAGAGTAATGATACGGGAGAAGTCTTGGACTTCGACCAATGTCATTTATTCTCACACTACCAAATTCTGATCTCAATCATACACACAGTTTCCTATGATGAGTCTTCATAAGAAACGTTCTTCTGTCCGTAGTTCAAAACTCCGTGTTTTGTTACTACAATGACTTCACTTTGATGATTGACATTTTCGCTAAGAATCCTAACATAGCCCAGAGTTCTACTTAGGGTTCAAGGGGTTCATTCAAAGCGAAAACATCACCGTCGTCTCCACAAGTTTCTCCTAAAATTAAATTTCGGGACGAAATTTCCTAAAGTAGGGGAGACTGTAACACCTGTGCCTTCACGGTCATCAAACAAATACCGAACCAATGAAATATTATATTTCATACTTGGGATTGGTAAAAATATGTGTATCGTTTGCATATATCAACTCTTGTTCTATTTCAAGCTCTAAATCGCTTTCTGGAAGGTTATACGCGCACTGATGCGTAGATATAACCAGTTTAATGCAACGAACACTCCGGAATAGTGAAATAGGCTTAACATACCTTAAATAACCTTTACATAACTTAGATATAAGTTTTGGAAGGTTTGGTGTGGTGAAATCAAGTTAAATCGCTTACAGGGACTAAAGTTGACAAACTGCGAAAGTATGCCAATCTGAACTGTAACAGACATTCCGGAACATGACCATAAGTTAAACACACCTTAAATATTCTTTATATAGCTTAGAAATAGGCTTTGAGGGTTTCGGTGTGCTAAAATAAACTTTTGGGTCATTCATGGACTAAAAGTGTCAAAAAGTGCACAAGTTTGCATTTTCACGCATAACTTACGTTCTGAATACATCCGGACATCCAAAAATTTATGTAAGCATGACTATATTATATTTTAGTGTTCTCCTTAAGAAAAATCCATTCGTCGCGTCATTTGGATCGTTTTTCGCGCTTGTGCGCATTCCGTCGTAATTAAGCGAACATCGCGTTCGTACGACCAAACGAACCATCATCCGACATATTTTTGAGCATGTTTCATGTCCACAATGTTTAGGCAACATTTTAGGGCCTTAAAATTGGCTTTACGGGCCTTAGAAGTGTCGAAAATGGCCTTAAACACGTGCAGGGGCTGAAACTGCCATTTTTGAAAGTTTTATGCGGATCAGAAGGGCCATGCGGCCCGCTTTGTATTTGTCTGATCCTGAAGCGGGCCGCTTCCCACTATCAGACCAGATTAAATGAATTTAATCACAAGTTGCACATGTTTGATCCACCACCACATGTTCTAACTTGCTTAGTCACTAGATAAGGATGGAATTTAGCTTCCATAACCTTTCAACAAGTGTACGGGTTGGATCAAGGCACGGTTTCCTTGAAACGATCCTAACGGTTACCCGAAAACTATATATACCCCATGCCCCCCATTGCATAACTTACTAGAATTCTGATTTTAGAAACTCTAAGTTGAAACCATTGTTTCATACCTGAGATTCTTGAATCGGGATTAGCATTCGGGGACCCTGGGTAAGTATTCTTTCGTTCTTTTCCTTATTTTACTGCTTTTTGAGTCAGAAAGTCAAACTTTGTTTGACTTTCAGCGTTGACCAGTAATGGTCAATGCGAAGTTCGTTTGAACTTCGCAACGTGAGTGTAATCACGTTGGTTATAGTCCCTTCGGACTATGCCCACTGATTACCACGTTGTCTAGGGTCGTAGGGTAGGCGATCTAATAAATCGCCTATACCTTCGAACCCGACCCAGTTTGGTCGATCATTAGGATCCGACCAAATACATTAGGTGACCCTAGTATAGGGCATAACCTTCCGAGGTTATACCCTATGGTCACATCGTTTAAGTAGTTGTATGATAGGTAGTTTATATGCCTTAGGTAAATTACCAGAATACCCTTTTCATGTATAATTGGTAATTAAGCATATGTAACCTAAACCTTTGTCACATAACTGATTATGTAACATGTTTAGGCATATTCTACTTGTCATAGGACTAGTTAGGCGGTCCGAACGCGTTTCACGCGCACGACGCGTTAAAGTAGCATAAGCTTCCTAAACGGGTCGTAATGGGTCGTAAACAGTTATGTTAAGTTTCATTTAGTATGTAGGCTTTGTTAAACCATATCACACGAGTCTCCACACTCGTTTGGTTTACAAACCCTAATGCTACCCAGTCTTCCGATTTAGGTCCGGTTAATTAACATAGTTACCTATATTAGGTGCCGTTTGATTTCCGTGATCTCTAGCACTGCTTGGTGGTTATCTTTAGACAACTGAGCAATCTCAAGTGAGTACATAGACCCCTCTTTTACTGTTTTCCAAACTGTTTTGGGGTGGAACACATGTGCCTACTTGTTACTTTCATGCTTTCCTGTTTTAACATCATATACTGCTATGTTCGTTAGTACATTATAGTACATGATTTCATTACATTTCATGCTATGTATTGCCATTGTGTGCATTACTTAGTACATCGTTTTACATGACATTTTGGCATAGACATTTGACATAGACATTTCGACATAGACATTATAACATGATTGACATTTGATCATGCATTTCCTACAAAACATAACTTTGATTTAAACCAAGTTTTACTCCAATACTTTGTTTTTGTGCATATGGTTTAGTTGAGACATTTCACTTGCCATACATGACATTTTGACATAGACATTTGACATGGATATTTGACATAGACATTTGACTTGGATATTTGACATAGACATTTTGACATGATTTACATCTTGACATGAATATTTTACATTGTTTGGTTTGGTTTGATTAAGTGATTAAGTAACGATGCGTGTGTAATATGATACAAGCATGGTGGATACGCCGCTGGTACTTCCTATATATAAGTGTTTGTATGGTATTACATGTCGTAACGTTATTTGAATCATTTCAGTTTGAGACATATAACATTTTATACAAATAACATATTTTTCACAAGACATTGTTTTACAACAACTTATCTTATACAAACTCAGTTTACATGGTTATTCATTTAACCATACATTATTCATTTATTTATATATATCATCTAAACTCATTGTTTTTCAAATGATTTACAAGACAAAGCAAATTACAAGGTTCATGACTAAACATTTTCCCAAACATAAGTCATGAATCTTATTTTCACAAAACCTATGTATCTCACAGGCATTTTTATGCTGACGTACCTATTTTCACATGTGTTTTCAGGAACTGTTGCATAAGATGATCAAGATACACATAGACAGACTTGGGCTTTAGTGACAATAAAAGATGCAAGACTAGTTAATTATGTTGTATTTCCTTGTTTGTTAATACATTGTAACACTTTTAATCAATAAAACGAAACTTAAATTTCCATGGTTGTGAAACATTAATTCTGTTACAACACTCCCCGATGTTTCCGCCACGTTTTGTATGTTCCACGTGGTCGGGGTGTGACATTCAGTGCTCTCCAGCTGGCTTTTCATTAATTGGCTGTTCACATTGTGTTACCTGTAACGCGTTTTAAAAACATTTGTCAGTCGGAAATACTGGTGAGTGAATCCCAGTTTAATCAAGAAACATTTTATCAATTAAGACAGTATTGAGAGCGATCACATTGTTTATTTCTACACAATTACTCATTCAGTATTTGCCACTCGACCGGATCTATGGCTATGGTCAAATTACCCATTGGCTAACTCGTCGTCCAATGGTAATGCACTGTCATTCAGACTTACTACTACTACTCGTAGTAATAAATTTTGTATAGAAAACCCCATAATACCGGCAGTAATTGAAGAACTACAAAGACTCAATCACCGCTTAATCACATTGTAAACAATTAAGGTTTTGTAAAACATTCCAAAAACATTAACAAAAAGAGGATAAACTCACATTGCTATCTTAGACTTCTTGTGAGGGTTTCCTGGATATAATCTATAATTTATACAAATGTACATTGGTTAGTACCATAACCCTTTGAAATTATTAATGATACCCTTCCCGAGACGGCATTCCAACAACTACGTCGGGCAGTACCACGACAGTTGTTACGGAACCCTAAATCAATCGGGCAGCGTAACTGTTACAAAACTAGGGTTATAATACTTACAACGGAGCAGAACCTCGCTAATTAGGGTGTGACAACCCTCACCAAACCAGGTATCCGTACGAATTAATTAATATTTAATTACTGCTTAATTACTATGCTTGCTTACAACTGTGATTAAACTGCTTAGTGATTTCTGATACCTACATACTCATGCATCATATTTTATACTGTCACTCTATTATTTTTACACAAACATCAGTGACAACCTTGATGCACAAAAAGCACAGTGAGCACACTATACGGGATACCCATTAAACATGCTGATATAACCAGCATCAGGCAGACACTGCCTCTAAGGCCTGTATGAGCCAGAGATAGTTTACTACACCTGTAGAGAGTGTAGGGAAATGAGGGTTGTAGAACTGCGTCACTAGGTGAAAATTATAGTGACCGGATGTGCCTAAAACGTACTTCGAGTACAAAATTCAGCACTTTAAATAAAAATTCGGCATTAAGCTAACTAGTAAAGTGCCAAAACATGAGAAAATATTACTAGACACTTTCCAAGGTGTCGGGAATAAACTGTGTCACTAAAAATAATATTAACGACAATTTAAATGCTTACTAAACACTTTAACGGATCAATATCCAACCGTACAACCGGACTTAACCCGGGATATAAAAAAATATTGACATGACATTGTTTTTCCTTCTGAGCCAGTTAGGGTCCCCGAATACCCTAACACCCTTTATAATTCACCACACATTAGTAACTAATTTAATTACTTAATTAAACCATCTAATACTTACACCTTGGTTGAAATGGAACTAATTACCCCAACCCCTCCCCCAACGATTGTTTCCCCCATGAGGGACACACCACACATTTTCAATTATTAAATTGATGGGTGTCTAATATCCACTAGACACATTATCTAGTGGTTTATTTATGATGGATGGTCAATAAATAAGGACAAGAGTCCACTACACTCATTCTAGCACTTAACAAAAAAAAAAATATTGCAATTCTTTCTCTTCTTGATACTTACGGCCGAGACCAAGCCCAAACCCACCATCACTTCAACTTTGATCTTGTGAATTCCACATACACACAAGGGTTAAGGATCACGCATAAGGAAGCTCGGTGCTTACGGTTTGCCAAGGACCTCTTCACCACGCTATTAACCAACCTATTTTCGACTAGTTTCTTCCCTAGCCTCGAGCTAGTAGTAAGTGACTCTAAACGCCTTTTTGATCTATTCTAAAGTGGTTAATAAAAGATTTAACAGGCAAAAATCATAAACACTAGAGATCAAAGTTTAATGTCTACAAAAATAATAATAATAATAATAATAATAATATAAACAAAGTGGTTAATGGATGAATAATGGTGTAAAACTTATAAAACTAGTATTATTATGATTATTTTTGGTTGTTGATTGCTAGTGTTAGTTCGGATCGTCATCTAACCCGACTAAGTCATGTTCATGGAACATGACCTAGTGTATGTTAAAGTGTGAAAAGTGGTTAGATGAAGAACACTACTAATTATAACCATGAACTTGTGTAAAAACAATTTTTTCTTATAAAATGGAGTTCTAAACTAGTAGATCTACGGATCTACAAGTGGTGTTTTCAGAGGACCAAGTGTCAAAAGAAATCATATTTTTAAAGCCGGATCTTTCCTAAACAAAGGTGATTTTTTGTAAACACACAAGTGTGTAGACACTTGTGTGACAAAAAGTTTTAACAAAAGAATTATTTTTGAAATTTTGACTAGAAGATGTACAAATGCATTTTCTGTAAAAATAAGAATTTCGAGAAACCGATTTCATTTATAAAAGTAGAAAGATCTATTAAAAATAATGGGAAGTTACTACACACTCTTACACAACCCACAAGTTCATGTGTTTGTGACATTTTTGAACTAGTATGATGTTGGAATATTGTTTGTTATTGATGTTGGGAACATTGTTGATTGAATTTATAAAAGAAAATGATACGCTTGAAAGCGTGGCCACCTCCAGTTACAGAGGAAACTCTGGCGAAATTTCTGCAGAAATATAAACATTTGGAAATATTTTTGACAAGTGTCTATAACTATATTTTTTTAACTTGTTTTCAAAATATACATTTCGGCACGATTTTTATTACAAAATAAGCAAGTGTCGGAGGTGGGATTTTCACGAAATAAAACTTGATAAATACATATTTAGTATATATTTTCTATAATAACACTGGTGAGATTTTTATGATTACTTTGTGAACTATCTAAATATTATTTTTAGGGTAAAAATAATATTACTGATTATTAACGACTCCAAAATAATACAAACGCCTTCACAATAAATATTTAAGTTACAACGGCATTATTAATACCACCCGGACTTCACAACGTAACTTACGTATTTTCAGAAAATACTCATAAGTGTGTATTTCGTTAGAAGTATTATTTTGGGTAAAATTATATGGAATAAAATATAATATTTTTGGGAAAAATATTTATATTTTGGAGATAGAATTTAAATATATTTTAAATGAGACTTAATAATATATTTTGGTTTTACAAGAAAACGCACAAGTACCAAAACCCCCATCCTTGGGAAGGAATATATTTATCAATTAATTACGAAGTGTAAACACGAAATAGTTGCCTAACTATTTCCCAAAGACATTAAACCTTAAACTAAGGCACGGTCGTCCGTCTAATAGAAGTTAGTACGTGTAGGTCGTCGCACAGCAGATTTTCTGGGAGATACTTTTAGAGACGCACTTCGGTGAGTTCATGCTCCCCCTTTTCTCTTAACTGTTTTCAGTTTTTAAACTGCGGGGGTGAAATACATGTTACATTTACTACAAACGTTTTATACACGGTATGATTAGCTAAGGAACCTACTGCTAGATCACGTGACTGGATAGGCTATTATCGTAAGACCATTAATCCTTGTATAAGGACCGAGAGGCATGAGTGATAGATCTATCGGGTGTTGCGAGCCCCACACATGGGCCAGCGTGTGGCTGCATGTGGTGACTATGTCGTTCCGCCGGAAGGACCGGTACGAAATCCGCCTTACAGGTTTGAGTGCTTCCTAGGCCATGTCACTTATTAATGTATTAGCTACACATTAATCGATCTCTTTTTCCTTATTTGCTACATACCAGGGTTTTTATACTTGCAAAGGTTTTACTTACTCACTTACACATGAACTCGCTCAACATTATTGTTGATTTTTCCAACTTACATGTATTTCAGGGAACTAAGGATCTGGCACGGTATGCTATGTTTTCACGCTGCGTAGGGTTATGGGATCATCCGAGTTTAGGGGTTGTGGCTTTTACCTGGACGAGTCACAGTTCTAAAACTACGTCTATCTTAAGTTTGTGGTTGTGTATTTCAAACAATGTTTTTATGTTATTAGGTTGTAATTTCCGTTGCATGTGTCAACGCCTTAAGACAATGTTGTGGTATTTTACTTTTCAAACTTAAATCAATGGATGATAGGCATGGTTTTATTTTCATATAGCTTTGTTGTGATTAAGCTATGGTATTAAGAAGTCACACCAAATTAACCCACGCTTCCGCAAAGCCAGGTTCATAGCGAACTAGGATTCCCTCTCGAGTCTAGACTATGATCACTAGGGCTCTCACGAAAACATTTTTTTGCATACCACTTAAGTCCAGATCCAAAACGTTTTTACAAACAAAAGTTGAGCACATTTTATTTATTAGTTATGGCTCAGTCTAGGAGGCTGAGGCTCGGTCTGGGAGGCTGAGGCTCAGTCTGAGAGGCTGAGGAAGTAGGCTAGTGGGACTAGGAAGAACAGTCCGAGAAGCTGGGAAGGTAGTTTGAGAGACTAGGAGATTCAGTCTGGGAGGCTGGGAGGCTAGTGGGACTAGGAGAACTATTTGATTGTTTATTGGTGACTATATGTTTATCTGACTATATGATTGATTGTTGTACGTATGTGTGTTTGTGTTACAAAAAGTCATGCCTTCATCAGATACTGGAGAGTCGGACACTACAGATCCCACGACCATAGTATCAGGCGACATAGTTTCATTGGAGCACGAGGTGTACACTTCCGATACAACCAACACAGATGAGGACGACTTTCAGCCCTTTGCACTGCCTGATGTCGTAGCAAAGCCTGCTGATGACCATCTTGTTGGGGATTTGCCACTCACGGTGATCCCTGCTCCTGTGTCTCTTGCCGCTTATCCCGTTGTTGACATGCCCCTTGACGTAGTCGCTGACGACGACGTCGACTTGTTTGACGAGGATCCATTAGAGGAGGACCCACTTGAGGGCGAGGCCCTATTATTGCTGGTGATAGCCTACTGCTTGCTGACGCTCCTGCAGAGGAGGCTCATGCCCATTCACCTGTCCCAGACTCATTTGAGCTTGTGGCGTCCGCATCTTTGCATATACAGGGAGTGCAGCACCACTCACACGACGCCGACCCTGATATGGCGTCATCAGCTGCACCAGTTCCCACACACTGCTTTGAGTTTGATCGCGATATTGAGGACGATTCTGTTTTTCCACCTGGTTTTGATCCAGACCATGACATTGAGTTCATACACTTAGACCAGCCCTTGGAGGATTCCGTAGCCCCTGTCGACCCTATGTTTGTTGATCCAGCTGATTTTGAGATGGAGTTTGACGATCCGGAGCCTGCTGTGGCCCCCGAGCCAGTAGTTGCTCCAGACCCCGCATTCGAGCAGGACCCTATTCATGCTGATGTACCCGCTGTTGATCCTATGATTGCTGATTTGCCTGTTGACGATCATCCTATTATTGCTCCACTGTTGGAGGGAGATCTTGTTGTTGCTGATGCTCATATTGATGCTCCTCACATTGCTGATATACCCGCTGACCCTGTTGTTGCCCCCCTTCCTGACCCTGTGCCTGTGCAGTTCGATCGCGCACTTTTTGAGGCCCATGTCAATCCACGAGATGCTGACACCCACAATGGGTGGATAGATGGCGATGACTACCCCTCTTTTGTGGTACCTGTTACAGCTGCTTCAGCACCTGCTTCAGTTCCTACTGATGTTCCTTTGCATCCCGTTCATACTACCGGTATTCACCACACCGACTTACCTGTTATGTTCCGTCAGTTTACACCGCCATCGCGCCCGGGAGAGGGTTCCTCTACTCATCCCGTTGGTCATTGTGACACCTGTGTCACTGCGACCAGCAAACAAATACCAAATCAATGAAATATTGTATTTCATAATTGGGATTTGTAAAAATATGTGTATCGTTTACACATATCAATTCTTGTTCGATTTCAAACTCTATATCGTTTTCTGGAAGGTTATACGCGCACTGATGCGTAAATATAACCAGTTTAATGCAACAAACACTCCGGAATAGTTACATATACTTAACATACCTTAAATAACCTTTACATAACTTAGAAATAAGTTTTGAAGGCTTTGGTATTGCAAAATCAAGTTAAATCGCTTACGGGGACTAAAGTTGACAAACTGCGAAAGTATGCCAATTTGAACTGTAACAGACATTCCGGAACATGAACATAAGTTAAACACACCATAAATATCCTTTACATAGCTTAGAAATAGGCTTTGAGGGGTTTGGTGTGCTAAAATAAACTTTTGGGTCATTCAGGGACTAAAAGCGTCAAAAAGTGCACAAGTTTGCATTTTCGCGCATAACTTACGTTCTGAATACATCTGGACATCCAAAAATTTATGTAAGCACTAAAATATTTTATTTTAGTGTTTGGCATGAGAAAAATCCATTCGTCACGTCATTTGGATCGTTTTTCGCGCTTGTGCGCATTCCGTCGTAATTAAGCGAACATCGCGTTCGTACGGCCAAACGAACCAACATCAGACATATTTTTGAACATGTTTCATGTCCAAAATGTTTAGGCATCATTTTAGGGCCTTAAAGTTGGCTTTACGGGCCTTAGAAGTGTCGGAAATGGCCTTAAACACGTGCAGGGACCAAAACTGACATTTCTGAAACTTGTTTCTGATCTGCAACTCTCAGGCGGCCCGCCTGAGTTTCTGCACATCCTGAAGCGGGCCGCGTGGCACCTTCTGACCAGATTAAATGAATCAAACAGCAGATTGCAGCTGTTTAATCCTCCACCACACATTCCAAAATGCTTAGTCAGCTTATAAGGATCACTTTGAGCTACCATAAGGTCCCGACACTTGTACGGGTGGGATTAAGTCACGTTTTCCATGAAACGATCTTAACGGTGGACCGAATACTATAAATACCCCACCCCCATTACTTCAAAATCACAAGAATTTTGATTTGAGAAACTCTAAGTTGAAACCTTTGTTTCATACCTGAGATTTTTGAATCGAGATTAGCATTCGGGGACCCTTCGTAAGTATTCTTTCGTTCTTTTCCTTATTTTATTGCTTTTCGAGTCAGAAAGTAAAACTTTGTTTGACTTTCAGCGTTGACCAGCTTATGGTCAATGCGAAGTTCGTTTGAACTTCGCAACGTGATTGTAATCACGATGGTTATAGTCCCTTGGGACTATGCCTACTGATTACCACGTTGTCTAGGGTCGTAGGGTAAGCGATCTAATAAATCGCTTATACCTTTGAACCTGACCCAGTTTGGTCGATCATTAGGATCCGACCAAATACATTAGGTGACCATAGTGTAGGGAATAACCTTCCGAGGTTATACCTTATGGTCACATCGTTTAAGTAGTTGTATGATAGGTAGTTTATATGCCTTAGGTAAATTACCAGAATACCCTTTTCATGTATAATTGGTAATTTAGCATATGTAACCTAAAATTTTGTCACATAACTGATTATGTAACATGTTTAGGCATATAACACTTGTCATAGGACTAGTTAGGCGGTCCGAACGCGTTTCACGCGAACGACGCGTTAAAGTAGCATAAGCTACCTAAACGGGTCGTAATGGGTCGAAAGCACTTAGGTTAGGTTTCATTTAGTATGTAGGCTTTGTTAAACCATATGACACGAGTCTCTATACTCGTTTGGTTTACAAACCCTCATTCTATCTAAATCCTCCGATTTAGGTCCGGTTATTAACATAGTTACCTATATTAGGTGCCGTTTGATATCCGCGATCTCTAGCATTGTTTGGTTGTTACTTAAGGACTACTAAGCAATCTCAAGTGAGTACATAGACCCCTCTTTTACTGTTTTCCAAACATTTTGGGGTGGAACACATGTGCCTACTTGTTACTTTCATGCCTTCCTGTTTTCACATCATATTACCTGCTATGTTCGTTAGTACATTATAGTACATGATTTCATTACATTTTCATGCTAGGTGTGCCCATTGAGTGCATTACTTAGTACATCGTTTTACATTACATTTCATGCTATGTATGCCCATTGTGTGTGTACTTAGTACATCGTTTTACACTACATGCTATGTATGCCCATTGTGTGTGCATACTTAGTACATTGTTTTACATTGCCTTTCTGTTGCATATGCTCATCCAGCATATGAACACATTATACTACATTTTGAACCGTTGTAATCATTTGACTATGTGATCCGTTGATATCTGTGAACCGTTTGTATCTGTGAACCGTGTGAACCGTATTTGACTATACATGAACATTTCTACACTTGTTAAACATTTCATCTTGATAGTTTGGTTTGAGTAAGTGATTAAGTAACGAGGCGTGTGTAATATGATACAAGCATGGTGGATACGCCGCTGGTACTTCCTATATATAAGTGTTTGTATGGTATTACATATCGTAGCGTTATTTGAATCATTTTAGTTTGAGACATAGAACATTTTATACAAATAACATACTTTTCACAAGACATTGATTTATAAACAACTTATTTTATACAAACACACTTTACATGGTTATTCATTTAACCTTACATTTATCTATACATATCATCTGATCTTATCGTTTTTCAAATGATTTACAAGACAAATCAAATTACAAGGTTCATGACTAAACATTTTCTCAAACATAAGTCATGAAACCTATTTTCATAAAACCTATGTATCTCACAGGCATTTTTATGCTGACGTACCTATTTTCACATGTGTTTTCAGGTGATGATGTATAGGACTTATCAAGACATACTTAGGCGGACCTATGCGTTAGTGACTTAAAACGAGACAAGAACTAGCTACTTTATGTTATGTACTTTTTGGTTCTTGTATAAAACAATGTAATCTTTCATATTTGTTTAATAAAACGAAACTTCAATTGCCATGGATTTGAAACAATTAATTCTGTTACAACACTCCCCGACGTTTCCGCCACGTTTTGTATGTTCTACGTGGTCGGGGTGTGACAGAAAAGATGGTATCAGAGCCAATGGTTATAGGGAATTAGGTTATTAGTAATGCTTTGACCTAGTCTATAACCTTCTTAGGACCCTAACGCGAGTTTACTTGCGTTTAGTCATAAAACAATACCGTCACCTATCCTTAGGCGACGACCACAACAAGAACATAAATTTCAAAACCGCTTTGAAAACTAATCATCTGTTCTAGGATGATTTTTACTAGGTTTTGAACCCTCTATTGTAAGGTTTTGAACCCTCTGTTATATGGTTTTGAACCCCTTTGAATTTTCAAAATATCGTCAAGGTTTTGGGTTTTAAATAATGTGAACACGTGCAAACTGGAAGGGTGAATGCCTGTATTCTGGGTTTTCTGTCTAGGCAAGCACTTCGTATACATCTCATCAGACGCGAGACCAGTTGTGCTTACCTGGGAATTCTTGGGATGAGTGTTCACTTATAGGCGAGCATGTCTTCGCGATACATTATTTTTGACCCATTTACTTTGATTAGTCACTGTGTGTCGTTTGTTGCTTGGTAGTAACAAACAAATGACCAATATCCTTGCTTTCATCAGATTTGTTTCATCTCATTCTTTTCGTCTAATTCTCTCACTCGTTTCTTTTCATGTTTCCTCTTTTAGAATGCCTCCTCGACGCGAAAGCCAGATATCGACTGCCGAACTGGCAGAAATCATTGCGCAGCAAATGGCTGCTCAATTCCCAAACCTCTTTGCTCAATGGAATCAAGCCAACAACAACAACAATGGTCTATGCAATTTCAAGAGTTTTAACTCGGCGAAACCACTCAAGTTTAGTGGTTCTGAGGGAGCGACTGGGCTTCTTCAATGGTTCGAGAGCATTGAGAATACTTTCCGCCACGTGCAGTGTCCTGACAATCGCAAGGTCGAGTTTGCTTCGAGTGTGTTCCAGAAGAGAGCCCTTACGTGGTGGAACGGGGTTATGAGAGATCGTGGTGCAGAAGTTGCTCTAGCACAGACATGGGCTGAACTTAGGGCCCTTATGATGAAGGAATTCTGTCCTCGTCACGAGATCAGGGCCTTGGAAAGGGAATTCGACAATCTTGAGCAATACAGCGGTGAGCATCGAGCTTACACGGACCGTTATGAGGAGTTAAGTCTGTTATGCCCAAACATGGTCACGCCTTTGGATAAGGCAATCGAAAAGTACATTGATGGCCTCCCTGATTCAATACAAGACATTATGACTGGTAGCAACCCTACTACAGTGAGACAGGCCATTGAGCTATCTGCAACCTTGATTGAATCAAAGATCAGGAAAGGTAAACTTTTTCGAAAAGGTGACAAGAAACCGGTCCAGGAATCGAAACCAATCGAGGAATCAAAGATCATGGATGAACAGACTGGATCCCCTAAAAGGTCAAAGAAGCGAAAAGCTTCGCAGAACTACGCTGTGGTCGCTCACAATGATCAAGCCGTCCCCAACCAATCAGTTCAACCCCCTGCCAGGAAACCCTACAACGGAACTGCACCCTTGTGCAACCAATGTGGCCTACATCATCATGCTGGTGTGAAGTGCCGCACATGCCCAGTTTGCGGACTTATAGGTCACACAGCTAGGGTTTGCCCAACCGCAGCTGCACCAAATCAAGCTGGCAACAATCCTGCTCAAGCTCATTTTCCACCGGGATCTTGCTACAACTGTGGCGAGATGGGCCATTTTCGTAGGAATTGCCCAAGGCTTGCTAATGCAAATCCAGCGCAGGGATGAGCATATGACCAACCAGAAGACAGCATCGTTTAGAAATAATTACGTCTTATGTATTATTTTCTTTTGTTGTCACGATCCATGAAACAGTTGTTGTTATCATTGTTTATAAATAAATCTTTTATTTACATTGCAATGTATTTATGTGATTGTATGTATAAACAACATATCCCCTACAATACCGACAATCAAGGAACCGCATTCCTTGAAGAACAGACTACTTCCAAATTTCTTCCATTGTATGATCTCTTGCGTTTTTCACGAAAATCCTAAGTACCCGTTTCTTCCAAGAGAAACGAAGTACGAGGTGCCAAGTTAATAGCAATCAATAACAAGATAATAACAATTAAACAATTATGTGGTTATGTGCTTATGTGTTATCTTTCATGTGTCATGTGATCCAAATTATGTTATCCAAATCCTCGTAGAATCTTACATATCTTTGTACAAGAGATTTATAGTAGGATACCCAAAGGCACTACCTAAAATCCTTAATGGATTTCTACGTAGTAGATAAGCCCCTTGGATTATAAAGTACTGCTTTATAATTAGACTCCTCGAGTGGTCTAGTTAAACTGATTGATATAGCTGAAAGGACTCCTGGGAGGCCTAATTAAGAAGATCCTCTGTGGATCTAATTAAAAGGATCCTATGGTAGTCTAGTCACCGTCATCACAAGTTCGACATCCTTCCCCACAACATTTCAAAACAAACTGTGCGGACTGTGCAAGGAATTACGTAATTATGGATGCATACATAATTATGGAATTTAGTGCACAGAAACCACAGCGAGCTTTGTCATGTACCTAGAAGTTAACCCTATTCATTTCCAATTCTGATGAAGTATCCGTTGAGGAAAAATGAACTAGCTATTCATTTTTCACTTCTGAAGAATATCCGTTGAGGAAATGAATATCCGTTTATCCTTCAATTCCAATTCTGAAGAATACCCGTTGAGGAAAATGACTCCGTTTGTTCATTTTTGTTCTGAAGAGTATCCGTCAAGGGAAATGAATATCCGTTTATTTAATCCTTCATTTCCGAACCTGAGGAAACAACCGTTGAAAATGACTCCGTTAGTTCATTTTCGTTTCTGAAGATTATCCGTTGAGGAAATGAATATTCGTTGCTTAATCTTTCATTTCCGTTTCTGAGGGAACACCCGTTGAAAATGACTCCGTTTGTTCATTTTCGTTTCTGAAGATTTGTCCGTTGAGGAAATGAATATCCGTTTGACTATCCTTTTTCATTTCCGTTTCTGAGGAAGCAACCGTTGAAAATGACTCCGTTTGTTCATTTTCGTTTCTGAAGATTTGTCCGTTGAGGAAATGAATATCCGTTTGACTATCCTTTTTCATTTCCGAACCTGAGGAAACAACCATTGAAAATGACTCCGTTTGATCATTTCCGTTTCTAAAGATTTGTCCGTTGAGGAAATGAATATCCGTTTGACTATCCTTTTTCATTTCCGTTTCTGAGGAAGCAACCGTTGAAAATGACTCCGTTTGTTCATTTTCGTTTCTGAAGATTTGTCCGTTGAGGAAATGAATATCCGTTTGTCTATCATTTTCATTTCCGTTTCTGAGGAAGCAACCGTTGAAAATGACTCCGTTTGTTCATTTTCGTTTCTGAAGATTTGTCCGTTGAGGAAATGAATATCCGTTTGTCTATCATTTTCATTTCCATTTCTGAGGAAGCACCCGTTGAAAATGACTCCGTTTGTTCATTTTCGTTTCTGAAGATTGTCCGTTAAGGAAATGAATCTCCGTTTGTTTATTCCTTCATTTCCGCTTCTGAAGAATATTCGTTGAGGAAAATGACTCCGTCTGTTCATTTTCGTTCTGAAGAATGTCCGTTAAGGAAATGACAGGATTATGCTTTACATATCTCTGGTGGTTATCTGACACAAAGTCACAAATAGACTTCTACGAATTAATTTCGGGACGAAATTTCCTAAAGTAGGGGAGACTGTGACACCTGTGTCACTGCGACCAGCAAACAAATACCAAATCAATGAAATATTGTATTTCATACTTGGGATTTGTAAAAATATGTGTATCGTTTACACATATCAATTCTTGTTCGATTTCAAACTCTATATCGCTTTCTGGAAGGTTATACGCGCACTGATGCGTAAATATAACCAGTTTAATGCAACAAACACTCCGGAATAGTGACATATACTTAACATACCTTAAATAACCTTTACATAACTTAGAAATAAGTTTTGAAGGCTTTGGTATTGCAAAATCAAGTTAAATCGCTTACAGGGACTAAAGTTGACAAACTGCGAAAGTATGCCAATTGGAACTGTAACAGACATTCCGGAACATGACCATAAGTTAAACACACCATAAATATCCTTTACATAGCTTAGAAATAGGCTTTGAGGGGTTTGGTGTGCTAAAATAAACTTTTGGGTCATTCAGGGACTAAAAGCGTCAAAAAGTGCACAAGTTTGCATTTTCGCGCATAACTTACGTTCTGAATACATCTGGACATCCAAAAATTTATGTAAGCACTAAAATATTTTATTTTAGTGTTTGGCATGAGAAAAATCCATTCGTCACGTCATTTGGATCGTTTTTCGCGCTTGTGCGCATTCCGTCGTAATTAAGCGAACATCGCGTTCGTACGGCCAAACGAACCAACATCAGACATATTTTTGAACATGTTTCATGTCCAAAATGTTTAGGCATCATTTTAGGGCCTTAAAGTTGGCTTTACGGGCCTTAGAAGTGTCGGAAATGGCCTTAAACACGTGCAGGGACCAAAACTGACATTTCTGAAACTTGTTTCTGATCTGCAACTCTCAGGCGGCCCGCCTGAGTTTCTGCACATCCTGAAGCGGGCCGCGTGGCACCTTCTGACCAGATTAAATGAATCAAATAGCAGATTGCAGCTGTTTAATCCTCCACCACACATTCCAAAATGCTTAGTCAGCTTATAAGGATCACTTTGAGCTACCATAAGGTCCCGACACTTGTACGGGTGGGATTAAGTCACGTTTTCCATGAAACGATCTTAACGGTGGACCGAATACTATAAATACCCCACCCCCATTACTTCAAAATCACAAGAATTTTGATTTGAGAAACTCTAAGTTGAAACCTTTGTTTCATACCTGAGATTTTTGAATCGAGATTAGCATTCGGGGACCCTTCGTAAGTATTCTTTCGTTCTTTTCCTTATTTTATTGCTTTTCGAGTCAGAAAGTCAAACTTTGTTTGACTTTCAGCGTTGACCAGCTTATGGTCAATGCGAAGTTCGTTTGAACTTCGCAACGTGATTGTAATCACGCTGGTTATAGTCCCTTGGGACTATGCCTACTGATTACCACGTTGTCTAGGGTCGTAGGGTAAGCGATCTAATAAATCGCTTATACCTTCGAACCCGACCCAGTTTGGTCGATCATTAGGATCCGACCAAATACATTAGGTGACCATAGTGTAGGGAATAACCTTCCGAGGTTATACCTTATGGTCACATCGTTTAAGTAGTTGTATGATAGGTAGTTTATATGCCTTAGGTAAATTACCAGAATACCCTTTTCATGTATAATTGGTAATTTAGCATATGTAACCTAAAATTTTGTCACATAACTGATTATGTAACATGTTTAGGCATGTAACACTTGTCATAGGACTAGTTAGGCGGTCCGAACGCGTTTCACGCGAACGACGCGTTAAAGTAGCATAAGCTACCTAAACGGGTCGTAATGGGTCGAAAGCACTTAGGTTAGGTTTCATTTAGTATGTAGGCTTTGTTAAACCATATGACACGAGTCTCTATACTCGTTTGGTTTACAAACCCTCATTCTATCTAAATCCTCCGATTTAGGTCCGGTTATTAACATAGTTACCTATATTAGGTGCCGTTTGATATCCGCGATCTCTAGCATTGTTTGGTTGTTACTTAAGGACTACTAAGCAATCTCAAGTGAGTACATAGACCCCTCTTTTACTGTTTTCCAAATATTTTGGGGTGGAACACATGTGCCTACTTGTTACTTTCGTGCTTTCCTGTTTTCACATCATATAACCTGCTATGTTCGTTAGTACATTATAGTACATGATTTCATTACATTTTCATGCTAGGTGTGCCCATTGTGTGCATTACTTAGTACATCATTTTACATTACATTTCATGCTATGTATGCCCATTGTGTGTGTACTTAGTACATCGTTTTACACTACATGCTATGTATGCCCATTGTGTGTGCATACTTAGTACATTGTTTTACATTGCCTTTCTGTTGCATATGCTCATCCAGCATATGAACACATTATACTACATTTTGAACCGTTGTAATCATTTGACTATGTGATCCGTTGATATCTGTGAACCGTTTGTATCTGTGAACCGTGTGAACCGTATTTGACTATACATGAACATTTCTACACTTGTTAAACATTTCATCTTGATAGTTTGGTTTGAGTAAGTGATTAAGTAATGAGGCGTGTGTAATATGATACAAGCATGGTGGATACGCCGCTGGTACTTCCTATATATAAGTGTTTGTATGGTATTACATATCGTAGCGTTATTTGAATCATTTCAGTTTGAGACATAGAACATTTTATACAAATAACATACTTTTCACAAGACATTGATTTATAAACAACTTATTTTATACAAACACACTTTACATGGTTATTCATTTAACCTTACATTTATCTATACATATCATCTGATCTTATCGTTTTTCAAATGATTTACAAGACAAATCAAATTACAAGGTTCATGACTAAACATTTTCTCAAACATAAGTCATGAAACCTATTTTCATAAAACCTATGTATCTCACAGGCATTTTTATGCTGACGTACCTATTTTCACATGTGTTTTCAGGTGATGATGTATAGGACTTATCAAGACATACTTAGGCGGACCTATGCCTTAGTGACTTAAAACGAGACAAGAACTAGCTACTTTATGTTATGTACTTTTTGCTTCTTGTATAAAACAATGTAATCTTTCATATTTGTTTAATAAAACGGAACTTCAATTGCCATGGATTTGAAACAATTAATTCTGTTACAACACTCCCCGACGTTTCCGCCAAGTTTTGTATGTTCTACGTGGTCGGGGTGTGACAGTCATGTGCCGATATCTGTCCCGGTCATACCACAATTTTCTACTGCTGTTCCCCCTGTTGCACCGTTTGCGGTACCACCCTTTGCTCCATCCAGTGAGCCTTTTCTTTGGACTTCACCACCCATTATGCCACCGACGGATCCATATCACCCATATTATGTCGGGTCTTCTGCCGAGGATGTCCTTGTTTCCTTCATGATCCAACAGGATGCACTTACGCGTCACGTACAGGAGCTCGAGAGAGCACAGCGACCCCCATGCCAGTGCCCTCCTCATCCTGCGATATCGCATCCCCCTCGACCATTATCTCCTGATTCGGCTGCTCGTTTTTGGACTCAGGAGCAGCAGATAGCTTTCTTGTTGCGTTCTCACCGAGCCATGGAGGAGGATTGGCTCCACATGCGCCGATTGTTCTATTCTCATTTTCCCCCTCCTCCACCGCCATCAGCATAGGGCTATTTTATGCAACATGGGTAGACTTTTGCTGAGAAGACGGCGATTGCACAGACTGCACAGCTTTTTGGAGACTGCATATTGATCCTGATTTTTGTTGTTATGTATATGGGATATTGTTGACATTGATTTGATATTTTGGACTGGGGTGATGTAGCCCTTAGTCGTTGATGTTGTATGATACAGTTACTTGTACACCTTACATTATGGTCTCGATTTATGGCAATGCAATCGCAGTATTCTCATCATAAGTGATATTTTGATTGATTGTGAATGATTTATAACATGAGATGTTATGTGTTGATTTATTTATAACATGAGATGTTATGTGATGATATTTTTGCAATACACGTACACTATACTTACTATAACCTGACCCACACGAACCATCTTTTTAGAAGATGCCTCCAAGAAGCCAGACACGCATGCCTACCAACGAGGCAGAACTTCAAGGAATCATCGCTGCCGCCATTGCGCAGTATGCAGCCTCACAAGGAGGAACTAGTGGAAGTAACTCAAACAACAACGGCCATAACAACCCACCTCAGGGCTGTACCCATTGGCACTTCCTCAGCTACAAGCCTCCGAAGTTTGACGGAACTGGAGGTGCCATAGCTTTTGTAAAGTGGATCGAAAGTATGGAATCCATTTTTCGAATGAGCGGTTGTATGCCAGAACAACAAGTCCCCTACGTTTCTGAGCTGTTCCAAGATGGAGCTCGAATATGGTGGAATCTTCAGGTTCGAATAAAGGGCCTGACTACCGCCTATGCGTTAACATGGGGTGAGCTGAAGGGAATGATGCATGAGAAATATTGCTCCCAGACGGAAACCCAGAAGTTGGAAGGTGAATTCCAGAGCCTGATAATGGAAGGCCCAAGGGTGGCGGAGTACATACAAAGACTTCATGATTTGTCTCAAATGGTTCCGTACTTGGTGGAACCAGAATTGAAGAAATTGGGACAACTAGTTTGGGGATTGGCGCCTCAAGTCATTAGCTTGATGACAGCAACAACACCACCAACAACTATTTCAGCAAGTAAGATGGGTATGGCACTCGCTACGGAAGCGCTTAGACTAGAAATGCCTACAAACCCCGACTGGGAGAAAGAGACACAGGTAGAGGCAACCGGAAAGAACAAAAGGAAACTCACTGAAGATACCCGAACGAATAGTAATGATGACCAAAGATCGGTTCGAGGTTGCTTTGACTACGGAGATAAAGGGCATTTCAAGAAAAATTGCCCTAACAACAAACAAGCCGATGTTAAGATTTACCCAGAAACTAAGCCAAGACGTGATGGGTGCAAGTATCACCACGAATGTGAATGTCAGAAGCCTAAGTGCGGTAGGTGCGGGAGAAAGGGACACCACAAGGATGCCTGTGGGACGAAGAGTCCCAGACAAGGAGGGAGCAATGGCAACAACCAAGGTGGAAATGGAAGAGGAAATGGGAATGGTCGAGTACCAGGATGTTTTAATTGTGGAGAAGTTGGGCACTTCAAGAGGGAATGCCCAAAGCTGAATCAAGTCCATGGGAAAGTGTTCAACATCGAAGCAAAGGAAGCGCGCCTGGATCCCGAGGATGTTACTGGTACGTTCCCTATAAACCAACGCTTTGCATCCGTTTTATTTGATACTGGTGCCGATTATAGCTTCGTATCGTTAGAGTTTAAGAATATGCTTGGATTAGCCGCTAGTAAATTAGATTTTCCGTACTCAATCGAATTGGTGAATGGAAAGTTGGTGAAGCCAATGAAGTGGTCAGAGGTTGTGTGATCGAGTTGGGAGAGCGTGAATTTACTTTGGATCTACTACCAGTCCAGCTGGGGAGCTTCGACGTGGTAGCAGGAATGGATTGGTTATCAAGCAACAAGGCTGAGACTATTAGTCGCGAAAAGATCATTCGCATCCCAACCATAGATGGCGAAACAATTGTGGTTCATGGAGAAAAGCGAGATACGCCCTTAAGAATCATCAACTGCCTGAAAGCCCGTAAGTGTTTACAGAAGGGATGTGCTGCCTTCCTCGCACACATTGTGGATAAGAAAGCTGCTGAGCCGAAAATCGAAGACATTCCTATCGTGAGGGAATATCCTGAAGTCTTTCTAGAGGACTTGCCAGGATTGCCACCCCAAAGGCAAGTGGAATTTCACATTGACTTAGTTCCAGGCGCCGCGCCTGTAGCTAGGGCACCTTATAGACTTGCACCGTCAGAGATGCAGGAGTTGTTGACACAACTCCAGGAGTTACTTGACAAAGGATTCATCCGACCAAGCTTCCCACCTTGGGGAGCTCCAGTTTTATTTGTCAAAAAGAAAGACGGTAGTTTTCGTATGTGTATTGACTACCGGGAGTTGAATAAGCCGACGATCAAGAATAGATACCCTCTGCCAAGAATCGATGATCTATTCGATCAACTCCAAGGTTCAAGCTTTTATTCAAAGATCGATCTTCGATCTGGATACCATCAGCTAAGAATACAAGAGGAGAGCTTCCCGAAGACAGCCTTCAGAACTCGTTATGGACACTACGAGTTCCTAGTTATGCCGTTTGGGTTGACAAATGCGCCTGCTGTTTTTATGGATTTAATGAACCGAGTCTGCAAGCCGTATCTCGATAAGTTCATGATTGTATTCATCGACGATATTTTGATTTATTCAAAGACAAAGGCTGAACACGAACAGCACTTAAGAGCTATTTCGGAGTTGCTGAAAAAGGAACAGTTGAACGCCAAGTTCTCAAAGTACGAGTTTTGGCTACGCAAAGTCCAGTTTCTTGGACACGTGGTGAATGGAAATGGGATCCATGTTGATCCCACAAAGATCGAGGCGACCAAGAGTTGGGAGACTCCAAAGACGCCAACCAAGATTCGACAGTTCTTGGGTTTGGCTGGTTATTATCGAAGGTTCATTGAGGATTTTTCTAAAATCGCTCAACCACTGACCGCGCTCACACAGAAGGATAAGAAGTTTGATTGGGGAATCAAACAGGAAGAAGTGTTTCAATTGTTGAAGAACAAGCTTTGTGATGCGCCGATCTTAGCGCTACCCGAAGGAACTGATGATTTCGTGGTATACTGTGACGCCTCACGACAAGGATTGGGTTGCGTGCTGATGCAACGCCAGAAAGTTATAGCTTACGCGTCACGTCAGTTGAAAGTTCATGAAAAGAATTATACCACGCACGATTTGGAGCTAGGCGCAGTGATATTTGCATTAAAGATCTGGAGACATTATTTGTATGGTACAAAGTGTACAATTTTCACGGACCACAAGAGTTTACAGCACATATTCAACCAGAAAGAGCTGAATATGAGATAAAGATGCTGGGTAGAGCTTTTGGAATGATTCCGACTGTGAGATAAAGAACCATCCAGGGAAGGCGAATGTGGTCGCCGACGCCCTAAGTCGAAAAGAAAGGATCAAGCCCATAAGGGTTAGAGCTTTAGAGATGATCATCCAGACAGATCTTTCCCTGAGCATTCGTGCCGCGCAGAAAGAAGCTCTTAAGGAAAGAAACCTTGAAGAAGAATATCTCCGTGGGATGGAGAAGCAATTAGTGTCAAACGAGGAAGGAACGTTATGTCTTATGAAAAGAATTTGGGTTCCTCTGTTTGGTGGTTTGAGAAAGGTTATTTTTTAGGAGGCACACAAATCACGGTAGTCTATTCATCCCGGTGCGGATAAGATGTACCAGGATCTTAAGGATTATTATTGGTGGCCTAGAATGAAAGGCGATGTTGCTGTTTATGTTAGCAAGTGTTTAACGTGCGCCAAGGTGAAAGCTGAGTACCAGAAGCCCTCAGGACTTCTGCAGCAACCTGAAATTCCCAAGTGGAAATGGGAACAGATTTCAATGGACTTCATAACGAAACTGCCCAAGACGCCCAGGGGTCATGATACTATTTGGGTGATAGTTGACCACCTAACAAAGTCCGCACACTTCTTGCCAATCAAAGAGAAAGACAGCACTAGTAAACTTGCGGAAATATACATGTGGGAGATCGTTGCACGTCATGGAGTGCCTCTCTCGATCATCTCTGATAGAGACGGAAGGTTTGTGACAAGGATATGGCAATCCTTCCAAGAAGCTTTTGGCTCACAACTAAATCTGAGCACTGCATTTCACCCACAGACCGATGGGCAAAGTGAAAGAAGTATTCATACATTGGAGGATATGCTGAGAGCATGTGTAATGGATCTTGGTGGTAGCTGGGATAAACATTTACCATTGGTCGAGTTTTCATACAACAACAGCTACCACACGAGCACTGGAGCCGCGCCATTTGAAGCTCTTTATGGACGCAAGTGTCGATCACCACTGTGCTGGGATGATGCAGGTGATAGACAACTCGTTGGTCCCGAAATAGTCCAAGAAACAACAGACAAGATTGCACAGATTCGAAAACGCATCGAAGCGGCTCGCGACAGGCAGAAAGCCTATGCAGATCCAAAGAGGAAACCTTTGGAATTTCAAGTTGGAGATATGGTTTTATTGAAAGTTTCGCCCTGGAAGGGTGTGGCACGCTTCGAAAAGCGTGGGAAGTTGAATCCGCGTTACATTGGCCCTTTCAGAATTCTGCAAAGGATTGGGCTTGTAGCCTACAAGTTGGACCTACCTGCTGAACTCAATGGTGTTCACGATACATTCCATGCATCAAATTTGAGAAAGAGTCCAACACAAGATACAGTGATCATTCCTGCTGACGAAGTTCATATCGACGACACGCTCCACTTCACTAAAGAACCTGTTGAGGTCACGGATTGGAAAGTTAACAAAACTCGCAGGAGCAGTGTCAAACTCGTCAAAGTTCGTTGGAATGCAAGACATGGACCTGAATTCACGTGGGAACATGAGGATCGGATGAAAGAGAAATACCCCCATTTATTTTCCTAAGAACCCTGCATCTAGTAGCAGAACTTAAATTTCGGGACGAAATTTATTTAACGGGGGGAGAATGTGACAACCCTCACCAAACCAGGTATCCATACGAATTAATTAATATTTAATTACTGCTTAATTACTGTGCTTGCTTACAACTGTGATTAAACTGCTTACTGATTTCTGATACATACATACTCATGCATCACATTTTATACTGTCACTCTATTATTTTTACACAAACATCAGTGACAACCTTGATGCACAAAAAGCACAGTGAGCACACTATACGGGATACCCATTAAACATGCTGATATAACCAGCATCAGGCAGACACTGCCTCTAAGGCCTGTATGAGCCAGAGATAGTTTACTACACCTGTAGAGAGTGTAGGGAAATAAGGGTTGTAGAACTGCGTCACTAGGTGAAAATTATAGTGACCGGATGTGCCTAAAACGTACTTCGAGTACAAAATTCAGCACTTTAAATAAAAATTCGGCATTAAGCTAACTAGTAAAGTGCCAAAACATGAGAAAATATTACTAGACACTTTCCAAAGTGTCGGGAATAAACTGTGTCACTAAAAATAATATGAACGACACTTTAAATGCTTACTAAACACTTTAACGGATCACTATCCAACCATACAACCGGACTTAACCCGGGACATAAAAAAATATTGACATGATATTGTTTTTCCTTCTGAGCCAGTTAGGGTCCCCGAATACCCAAACACCCTTTATAATTCACCACACATTAGTAACTAATTTAATTACTTAATTAAACCATCTAATACTTACACCTTGGTTGAAATGGAACTAATTACCCCAACCCCTCCCCCAACGATTGTTTCCCCCATGAGGGACACACCACACATTTTCAATTATTAAATTGATGGGTGTCTAATATCCACTAGACACATTATCTAGTGGTTTATTTATGATGGATGGTCAATAAATAAGGACAAGAGTCCACTACACTCATTCTAGCACTTAACAAAAAAAAATTGCAATTCTTTCTCTTCTTGATACTTACGGCCGAGACCAAGCCCACACCCACCATCACTTCAACTTTGATCTTGTGAATTCCACATACACACAAGGGTTAAGGATCACGCATAAGGAAGCTCGGTGCTTACGGTTTGCCAAGGACCTCTTCACCACGCTATTAACCAACCTATTTTCGACTAGTTTCTTCCCTAGCCTCGAGCTAGTAGTAAGTGACTCTAAACGCCTTTTTGATCTATTCTAAAGTGGTTAATAAAAGATTTAACGGGCAAAAATCATAAACACTAGAGATCAAAGTTTAATGTCTACAAAAAAAAAAAAAAATAATAATAATAATAATATAAACAAAGTGGTTAATGGATGAATAATGGTGTAAAACTTATAAAACTAGTATTATTATGATTATTTTTGGTTGTTGATTGCTAGTGTTAGTTCGGATCATCATCTAACCCGACTAAGTCATGTTCATGGAACATGACCTAGTGTATGTTAAAGTGTGAAAAGTGGTTAGATGAAGAACACTACTAATTATAACCATGAACTTGTGTAAAAACAATTTTTTCTTATAAAATGGAGTTCTAAACTAGTAGATCTACGGATCTACAAGTGGTATTTTCAGAGGACCAAGTGTCAAAAGAAATCATATTTTTAAAGCCGGATCTTTCCTAAACAAAGGTGATTTTTGTAAACACACAAGTGTGTAGACACTTGTGTGACAAAAAGTTTTAACAAAAGAATTATTTTTGAAATTTTGACTAGAAGATGTACAAATGCATTTTTCTGTAAAAATAAGAATTTCGAGAAACCGATTTCATTTATAAAAGTAGAAAGATCTATTAAAAATAATGGGAAGTTACTACACACTCTTACACAACCCGCAAGTTCATGTGTTTGTGACATTTTTGAACTAGTATGATGTTGGAATATTGTTTGTTATTGATGTTGGGAACATTGTTGATTGAATTTATAAAAGAAAATGATACGCTTGAAAGCGTGGCCACCTCCAGTTACAGAGGAAACTCTGGCGAAATTTCTGCAGAAATATAAACATTTGGAAATATTTTTGACAAGTGTCTATAACTATATTTTTTTAACTTGTTTTCAAAATATACATTTCGCCACGATTTTTATTACAAAATAAGCAAGTGTCGGAGGTGGGATTTTCACGAAATAAAACTTGATAAATATATATTTAGTATATATTTTCTATAATAACACTGGTGAGATTTTTATGATTACTTTGTGAACTATCTAGATATTATTTTTAGGGTAAAAATAATATTACTGATTATTAACGACTCCAAAATAATACGAACGCCTTCACAATAAATATTTAAGTTACAACGGCATTATTAATACCACCCGGACTTCACAACGTAACTTACGTATTTTCAGAAAATACTCATAAGTGTGTATTTCGTTAGAAGTATTATTTTGGGTAAAATTATATGGAATAAAATATAATATTTTTGGGAAAAATATTTATATTTTGGAGATAGAATTTAAATATATTTTAAGTGAGACTTAATAATATATTTTGGTTTTACAAGAAAACGCACATGTACCAAAACCCCCATCCTTGGGAAGGAATATATTTATCAATTAATTACGAAGTGTAAACACGAAATAGTTTCCTAACTATTTCCCAAAGACATTAAACCTTAAACTAAGGCACGGCCGTTCGTCTAATAGAAGTTAGTACGTGTAGGTCGTCGCACAGCAGATTTTCTGGGAGATACTTTTAGAGACGCACTTCGGTGAGTTCATGCTCCCCCTTTTCTCTTAACTGTTTTCAGTTTTTAAACTGCGGGGGTGAAATACATGTTACATTTACTACAAACGTTTTATACACGGTATGATTAGCTAAGGAACCTACTGCTAGATCACGTGACTGGATAGGCTATTATCGTAAGACCATTAATCCTTGTATAAGGACCGAGAGGCATGAGTGATAGATCTATCGGGTGTTCCGAGCCCCACACATGGGCCAGCGTGTGGCTGCATGTGGTGACTATGTCGTTCCGCCGGAAGGACCGGTACGAAATCCGCGTTACAGGTTTGAGTGCTTTCTAGGCCATGTCACTTATTAATGTATTAGCTACACATTAATCGATCTCTTTTTCCTTATTTGCTACATACCAGGGTTTTTATACTTGCAAAGGTTTTACTTACTCAGTTACACATGAACTCGCTCAACATTATTGTTGATTTTTCCAACTTACATGTATTTCAGGGAACTAAGGATCTGGTACGGTATGCTACGTTTTCACGCTGTGTAGGGTTATGGGATCATCCGAGTTTAGGGGTTGTGGCTTTTACCTGGACGAGTCACAGTTCTTAAACTACGTCTATCTTAAGTTTGTGGTTGTGTCTTTCAAACAATGTTTTTATGTTATTAGGTTGTAATTTCCGTTGCATGTGTCAACGCCTTAAGACAATGTTGGGGTATTTTACTTTTCGAACTTAAATCAATGGATGATAGGCATGGTTTTATTTTCATATAGCTTTGTTGTGATTAAGCTATGGTATTAAGAAGTCACACCAAATTAACCCACGCTTCCGCAAAGCCAGGGTGTGACATAGGGGGATATAATACCCGCGTATTATAACACTACTACAGAAATTGTGATTTGAGATTTGAGAATGAGCGACGGAAAACGAAAACCCGTTGCCTTCTTATATAGGGCTGATATTGGACTCTCACGCGGCCCACGTGAAAGACAAGGGCTGCTTACGCGGCCCGCGTAAACACTGGTCAACGCTGTAGCTTATCCCGGTCACCAAGTAGACCCGCCACGATGTCGACACGTGTCAGCTCAGGGTGTCTCCGCATCGTTGATCTCTCGCGGTCCGTGTCAACTAACCAAGACTCTTACGCGGCCCGTATCAACTTAAGAAATCAGCGGAGTCTGATTCTAGCCCTCATACCGCCCGCGTGAGATGTTGGGGTTGGTCTAGGCGGCCCGCCTCAGCTTAATATTTCTTGTTTTTATTTTATATTATATGGTATAACATATTTCGAGCTCGGTTTTCACATACGGGGTGTAATATAAGACATATTGAGACATTCTTAAATATATTAGAGTGTCAGACATATTATGAGAGTGTCGGTTTTACCGAGGGTTGTTACATCTAGTGCCATGCTTTATAAAGATATTCCTAATATTTTATTTACACTAGCAAGCAATCAATCTTATAAAATAATGGAATAAATCTAAGCACAAGATATGAAGTATGGTGTGGATATGTTGTTAGTGATTTTGTGGGTCCTTTGGGACCGAATTCGGGTAATGGGGGGGGGGGGTTGGATTTAAATTTTGTAACTAGTTGGTAATCATAAGTTAGAATAAAAGTGTATGTTTACATATGATAGTTACTTGACATTTAATGGGTGTTAGGGTGTTCGGGGATCATGACTAGCCAAGAAATAATTGAACAATGTATTTGACAAAAATTCAGTGTCCCGGGTAATGTCCGGTTGTTCGGTTGGATACCGTTCCGTGAAAGTGTTTAATTATTCCGTAAAGTGTCTTTTATATATCTTTTTGTAATACTTTTAATTCCCGGCGCTTAGGAAAGCATACAGGACCATTCTGCCATATTTTTGCACCTTACTAGCATGTTAAAATGCTGAATTTTGTTAATAAATGCAGAATTCTGCACTTAAAGTGAGTTTTAGTCACTTCCCGGCACTTTAACTATCACTTAGTGACGCAGTTTTATGGTCCTCACTTCCCTACACTCCATACTAGTGTAGTACCCTATCTCTGGCTCATACTGGCCTCAGCATTGTCTATCTATGTGCTGGCATTGTCAACATGTTTCTGAATTATCCGTTTAGTGTGCTAACTGTGCTTTGTGCATCATGTATGTCACTATAGTTTGTGTGTAATAAATTGAGTGACCGTATGAAATATGATGCATATGTATGTATGATACCAAAATCATAAAGCAGTTTAAGTTGTCAGTCGTAATCAAGCACATTCATTAAGCACATAATTAAAATTAATTAATTGTACGGATACCTGTAATTGTGAGGGTTGTCACATTCTCCCCCCGTTAAGAAAATTTCGTCCTCAAAATTTGTACTACCTTATCTCCTTAGGGTTTCATTATGCGTGTATGTATGTGAATAATACCGAGGTAGATAATCACCAAACCGAATCAAACCTTATTCACATCAGGTGAGTTCAAGAACATATAACAACACAAAAAGGTATGTGCTTTTAGCATTTGGTGTCGAAGGTACAAGACGTATCGACGTATTGTCTAGTGTAAACTAGTTACAGGGGTTCCAGAAGAGAGGAGTTTTGTCTATTAGGATACTCAGACAGTCAGTCACAATATGCCAACGAGTTTTCACAACCATAGCATCCGCTATATGAACTCAAAATCAACAACTCAAAAGTAATAGTAAAGTGATCTGTCAACCTCCCGAATAAATGGATGGTAAGGTTTAGTGTGTTGACATTCTTAAGTTTCGAAAGTACATCGAATGGAATACAAGCGAATCTGGTGTATCACTGTCTTGGTTCGTAGTTGCATGAGAAATGTTTAAATGATAAGTTGACAAAAGTGTATGTAGTTTTGTGTGAAACGGTCGACCATGATTAGCACAAGCTACAAGGTTGTAATGATGCCACAAGGTGTCGCAATGACATAATTCAATATTAGTGGTGATTGAACAAGTTCACCGTGTTTGAAGTCAAATGAAGATGTACCGAGACAAGCCTGAAGTTTTGATTTACACAATGTCATAGAGTTTTCAATTGAATACGGAACATCAAGGTATTACTGTCTCTGTTTGAAACTGGAGAACAATAAATACTACAAGGTATTCAATTTGTAACGAAAGAACCGTTAGGAGGTACAGCGTGCTATGTAATGAATCTATGTACCATTGCCTTCACACATAACTGTGTAGAGACTGCTTTAATTGAAATAAACAAGATGGATTTAGAGAAAATTAGCAAATAATTTAAATCCGTGTATGAAGTGAGTAACCAAATTAGCGCAAGCTCAATTTTGTGAAATCATCTCCACAAGGTATTGAAACCAACAAACGATTTTGTGGAGTTGTAGACCAATCAAATCTACTACGACTTGAAATGAAAGAACCTTTGCAGAAATATTTGAATATGATGCTCCCAATACATCATATGGCGTCTTAAACTGAATATGCGAAGTGAATAAGTTCAAGCAATTGAACTTGGTTTCAGCGTAACTTGACAATAAACGTATGTATTAACAAAGGAATCTCGGCATGGTTGCAAAGATAAACCATGAATGTAACTCGAAATAAAAAGGAGTTTCAAGAAAGTGTGTTGACTTGATAACAACAGAGCTAATAATTACAATAATGTAGGTCATTCGGATCACAAACCAGTAATTTAGATTTAGCAACATAATATTTGAACTTCAATGAAGCGTTTGAAATGAAACCGCATGCGTAGCAGATGGTGCATGCGTAACATGTGAGTTTTCAAGTAATGAAACAATGAGTGTTTGCTAAAATGGAGAAACGACCAAGTATTTGAAGCAAATGGGTGTTCGCTCTCAGCGAAGAAAATCAATGCGATGCAACTACCATTAAGGGGAGTAGAGATGCAGACATCTACTCGCTAGAAGCGAAAGTGAGGATTTCAACAAAAGAACTTGAAGTACTTTCTGTTTTGTTAATTGAAATGGCATGTATGTCAGGTTAATGGTGTTTGATTGAGTTAACAGATATGGTTCCTAAGTAACAACCTTTACGAGTTTGGACCTGGGTTCCCAAAGGTCCTAAGTATATATCTTCTAGATCCTCAAGGTTTCGTATTCTATGTAGATCTGTTTTGTGCATTGTATAGGAAACACCATTTTTGTGTATGTTTAAAAACAAATTATTGTCCCACAATTTCCCAGTATACTTTATTCCCGAATTCACAGCTAATGACACTCGATCATCGATCAGTCGTGTAGTAGTAGTTGGATCCTCACAGTTAGTTAAGTAAGAAATTCGTTGATTCTCAGCAAGAGTTACTGACTCTTGTGGGTTAGCTCGTTCGGCTCCTGGTAGTTGATGCTCATTTGAAAATCATTGTCCTTCTTCTTGACGAGCAGAATTGGGGTTACCCAAAAGGGAATTTTGGTCTGTTATCTTCCTTCTCTATCAACCACTAAGGTTGCACTGACAATCCTTGCATCGCCGAAGGTGTAAGTCGCTAAGGTGCATTGACTGCAGGCGCGACGCCTGAAATCAAGTCGATGCAAAATTCGACTTGTCGTTAAGGGGATAATTCTGGAAGGTCTTCGGGAAAGACTTCAGGGTATTTCCCTATCACGGGAATACCTTCGAGTTTTGGTTCTTCGGCTCCCTTGTCCCCGACATGAGCCAAGAAAACAACACATCCTTTACGCAACAGCTTTCGTGCCTTCCAGCAATTAGTAATTTGTAGGGGCGTATCCTGTTTCATGAGTCACGATCGTTCCTTTATTCGTCATCGGGATGCGGACATCAATCTCCTCACGATCACTTGGAAATTAATCCATCCCAATTTCCTCGTCGAAGTTTCCCAACTCAACGGGCAGCAGATCAAGCGTAAACTTACGCTCTCCGGGTTCTATATAGCCATTTCTAGTTACTGCGTTGGCTTCCACTAGCTTCACCTAGCTAGTTCCATCGAGTGCGAGTTATCTAACTTACTTGCTACTAAACACAGTATACTCTCAAACTCTAGAGATGCGAAGCTTAAAATTTGCAACAGTATCTGGCAACACAGATGCATAACGTTGAGTAATATGGAACGTACCGATATCCATGCTTAGATTCCTGGTGTGCTCCCCTAGCTCTGCTACTGAGCTTTTATCCTCGTGACTGATTCTTCTTAGGGCAGTATTTTCTGAAATGCTTCTTGCTCCCACAGTTAAGACAACCTTGAGCACGTTTCTGTCTGTCACTTGTCCTGCCTGGATAATTGTCACTGTCGTTGTTCCCTCCGTGATTCCTGCTACTATCTTGGCCTCTTTTTCTAAGTTTAATATCTTGCCTACAAGTTTCCTTAGGATGCCCTCTCTTGCCACAGTTATCACATTTTCCATATTTACATCGCCCGACATGATAGTGTAGACAATTGTCACACTTAGGTAGAATACCCATGTAGTCTTTTCCCTTTTTGGCCTTCTTCTTGTTACTCGCCCGAGTAATCTTTTTGAGATTTGCGAGCTTTCTCTTGTTATCTCCAGATGACTCTACAGGAGTCTCCTCTTTCTCTTCCATACTGGAAAAATTTCCTAGTCTAACCGCTTCTTCAGTGAGCGCCACGCTTGTGTTGATAGCCTTGGTGATCGTTGAAGGTTTAGATGTTGTTACCAGGCTTAGAATCTGAGGTGCCAATCCCCCTATGAAACGTTCAATTCTTTTAAACTCTGGTCCCACTAGGAGCGTAGCAACTTGTGATAAATTGTTAAATCTCTGCACGTACTCAGCTATCTTTGGAACTTCCATTTTCAAGTTCCACAATTTAGTTTCCAACTTCTGGACTTCTGCCCTCGAGCAATATCTCTTTCGCATCAGTTCCTTCAGTTCGTCCCACGTCAAAGCATACGCAGTAGTCTTGCCCATTGTCTGAACCTGAAGGTTCCACCATGACAGAGCCCCATCTACAAATAGCCCCGCTATGTACGTAACCTGATGTTCTGGGGTGCATTTACTCAATTGTAAGACATAATTTGTTTTCTCAACCCAGCGCACGAAGGCTAAGGCACCCCTGGTGCCGTCGAATTCTCGAGGTTTGTGGTCTAAGAACTGCTTGTAGGTGCAGCCTTTGCTGTGTTCGGAGCGAAGGGCCTCGAGCTGTGTAATGGCCTGTGAGATGCGCTTTTGTAGTTCTGCCGCTGTTGTTGGCGGAGGGTTGTTGGTAGCGATGTTTCCTTGTATCGACATCTTCTGAGAAGAAGATCGGTTAGGTCAGGTCTTATTGTTCAGGGAGTGCATATAGTTGTTTAGAGGTCATATGTACGTACATGTATTTGTCTTTTATATCAGCCAATCAAGCAATAGCATAATCATAGCATAACCAAGTAATTTGGGAATTGCGTTTAATGAGAGCATAGTAAGCAAGCACGTAGCATTATAATTACAGCACACATATATGGATTAACAATCGTGCTTAACGAAGACATAGCGACTGAGCTTTCGTTGGTTATTGGCAACAAAGTGTTGTCGCATTTTTAATGATGATTGGCTCTCATTATTCTCCGACCACCAATGTATCGTTTTCAAAATGTATCACATCATGAGGGACACAGGGTCACCCTACCCTTGCCCAACAAGTATATCAGTGTCTCAAAATCACATAGTCTGAAGTGGTCCTCAAAAGTCTCCACAATCCCGGTTTATCATTAGTGTCTTTACCCAAAAGTAATCCGCATCATCCAGAAACTAACTATACTGGTGACTGAGGTGGAGGAGGAAAGAAAAGCAAACTGGTAACATGAGCGAGCTCCTCCCCGAGCTTTTATATACGTCAAAGTAATTAACTGATCTGCCGCTCAACAGTAAGGAAACGAGCATCAAAAACCTGGGAAAGGTGTAATAACAGCAGGAGATCGCGTAAAAGGAACCTTCGGTGAATGTGGAAGATCAAGGTATGCTGGCAATAGACAGGGTGGAGAACGTGGTGTCAGCTCAAGCTCTAACATTCTGCGACTCCTATTCTCAAACTGTAGCTGATGTTATAGGGGCAATTCATCCCTGGTGTAGCTCTATAGTGTAAGGATCTAACATTAGCGTAGTTTATGATAAGAACCATCGAAATGGCTCATCCAGCGCTGTAGAGGTGAAAGTAGCAAACGGTGCAGCCTGTGAGGTCGGGGAAAATGCTGCTGTAGCAAAATGATCGTCATGAGGGTGCTGACCGTGAGTACCTTCCCAGGGTGCAGGTATGTCTTGAAAGAAAGCGATAGGCATGTTGGCGCAATGGACGTCGGTCTTCACAAGAGCAACATCAGTGGGTGAAGGTGCAGGAACTAACGTCTCAACCGATAAGGAGATCATCAGTCACAGGTACTGGGTCAGATATAAGGGGTGTAATGTCCGGTATACCAAAAGAAACAGGGTCATTAACAAGCAAGGGTGCAGGATCAGCAGGTGCAACATCAAGCTATCCCATAAAGGTGCAGAAGCTAGCTCAGGGGCAGTCTCTGGGTCGTGTAACGGTGTGGTACCTCGAGCAAGTGATAGTGCAGTAGTCATGACGGTGTCGTCGTCTGTGTCAGTAGTAGAAAGTTGTAATCCGGCCATCTATAAGGCTGGAAATGTCACAGACTCAAAGGAGTCTAAAATCGTGTGTATTCTAGGCGCAGAGGGTAGCCTGATAACAGAGGTCTCAGATGTGAAATTTGTAATAACGTTCTCGTCTCACCTTCCATCACCATGGATGACGTCAGGAGGACCATCAATAGTCATGTCTACGTCATCGACTATTCGTCGAGTAGCCACCCTTTGGAAGGAAGGGTCCACATGAGGCGTATTGTCAAGGATCGGAGCCATGGTGTGTTTACTATCGGAATGACCAGTGATGAAGTGGTCATGGACCGGGACAGGAGTACCAGGAGGATTCTTGTCAGAGAAGCCTTCAGCCAGGATAAATCATCCCCAAAATCGGGTAGCGCGGACTGTTGTAAGTCATCCTTGCCCTTGGTCAGCATATCAGGATCACTCTCAGTGTCTGACGTAAATATCTCCGGCGCAAGTGCAGTCTCATTACTTGTGGCGGCGGCCATAGGGTCATCAATGTTTGACAACCCGCTTTTTGATCAAGGCGACATGTGTATAGGTATATGGTAGTCATAGTATGTATTTCCATAGTAATCACTATCAGTTAGCATATGCAAACAATTTCCACGTATGCACGTTTATCAATAATCAGCAATTAAGCATGTATGTGATAACAATGTAAGCAAGTAATCGTCCTAGTCTTCCCCAGACTATCCCACCCAGTCTCTTAGACTGAACTCCCTAGTCTCTCAGACTAACTTCCTGGTCTCTAAGACCAACTCCCGGGTCTCTAAGACCAACTCCCTGGTCTCTAAGACCAACTCCCTGGTCTCTAAGACCAACTTCCCCAGTCTTTAGGACTAAATCCCTGGTCTCTAAGACAAAACCTCCGAGTCTCTAAGACTAAATTTTTCCCCAGCCTCTAAGATTGAACCTCCCCAATCTCTAAGATTGAACCCCTTAGTCTCTAGGACTGAACCTCCCCAGCCTCTAAGGCTGAACTCCCTCAGTCTCTAGGACTGAACCTCCCCAGCCTCTAAGGCTGAACTCCCTCAGTCTCTAAGATTGAATCCCTCAGTCTCTAAGACTGAACCTCCCTCAGTCTCTAAGGCTGAATTATAAACATAAATTTTGGAAGGTGTATTTGTGCCTTTGTCTGTAAAAATGTTTGTTCCCTGGATCTGGACGTTTAGTGTATGCAATGTAAAAATGTTTGAAAATGTTTTCGTGAGAGCCCTGATGATCATAGTCTAGACTCGAGAAGGAATCCTAGTTCGCTATGATCGAGGCTCTGATACCAAGCTGTCACACCCTGACTTTTGCGGAAGCGTGGTTATTTGGTGTGACTTCTTAATACCATAGCAATCAATCATAACAATGCTATATGATAAAACCAAAAGATTTTCATCCATAAATAAAGTTTAGAAAATACCACAATACCATTGTCTTGAAAACATTAACGCCAATTAGTTACAAACCATAACATGTTCAAATGAGTTCCCATGGACTCAACAAAAGACTTTAAATAATCCTGAGTTTAGAAACATGTATCCCGTCTAGGAATAGGATACATCCTTTAAACTCTACGACCACGGATGACATCCTTTATTTAACACGCAGCTTATAGACACATGCATACACCTGCCAGATCCGTTTAGTTCCCTGAAATACATGTAGTTTGAAAAATCAACAAAAGTTGAGCGAGTTCATGTGTTCGTTTGTGTGTATGTATAAACCTTTGTAACGTTGTAAGTATGTATGTAAGTCCCTGGTATGTAGCATTAAGGAAAAAGAGATCACCAATGGGTTGCAAGGCCATTGATATGTGTGAAGTGATGCAGGAAGACTCAAACCTAGCAGATTTGGCACCGGGCTTCCGGCTGTAAGACATAGTCACCACGTGGTCCACTCAGCGGACTCAGGGGTGGGGCTCGCTACACCCGAATAGATCTATCACTCATGTCCCTCGGTCCTACAACGAGGATTGATGGCCTTAAGTTTCCGCCTACCCACTCACATGATCTAAGTAGTATACCCTCCTTAAGCTAACCATACCATGTATAAAAGTGTATGTAATAATTGTAACATGTATTCCACCCCCGAAGTATAAAACTGAAAACAGTTAAGAGAAAAGGGGGACATGAACTCACTGTATTGCGTCTTCGGTACTTGTAACCCAAATCTCCTCAGCAAACACGACTACATACAATGGTCTAACGTCTATTAGACGAACGGGTCATGCCTTGTCTTAGTATTTATGTTTTTGACTTACGTTTCTGATATTATTCCAAGTTATAATAATTATATTTAGTTTTGGAATAATTGTTTATACAATGTTTCTGTATTAATACTTCTCAAGTATTCATATTCGTATTTCCTTCCCAGGATGGGGTATTTCATACATGGTTATCCGTATTCTTGTATTTGTTTATCTAGCCATGTAGTGGCGTCGTATTCCGGTGTGTTAATCCAAAGGAATATATATCTTTAAGTCCCACTTAGAATTATATAAATAAACTTCATTTTTATTCAAAACAATATAGTCCAAGAAAATATATATTTTTCCCAAAAATATTATATTTCTTAATAAACCCGAGTAAAAATACTTTTACTTTCCCAAATAATAATACATTTTCTCCTGTCCCAAAAATATGATTTAACTTGGTGATACGTACAAAAATCATATTTTCACCTCTTTCGTATCCAAAATAACGTTTACCCAAAATATATTTATAAGAGTATTTCCCGGAATATTTTTGTAAGTTACGTCTTTGTGTTCGGTTTCACAATATTAAGCGTGTAACTTAAATATTTATTCCTTGTGATTTTTTTGGTATTATTTTGGAGTTGTAAATTTCGTGGTATTTGTTAAGTTATATTATTTTACCCTTAAAATAATATAACTATTCCACAAAGTATGCAAATATTCACATAAGTGTCCTTAGTATAAAATATATTCTAAATATATGTTTATCCGCTTTTATTTACGAAAACCCACCTCCGATACTTTGAAATATAGTAACAAAACTTATGGCGAAGTTTACTTCCGAAAACAAAGTTAATACATTTGTAAATTCATGTTAGAAAATAATTTTCTAAGTCTTGGGATTTTTAGAAAATTTCGCCATAGTCTCCTTTGTAAATGGAGGTGCCCATGCTAAATAGCATATCATTTTCTTTAACATATAACACATTAGATCGTTCTCAAATAACCTACCCGACATTTAGACATGCAAAATACTACTTATATCATTTCAGTTTTAATATACAAACTGGGGTATTTTCGGGCATTTTAATAAAATAGTTATCTTATTCCAAAAATTCCCAAATTTTACAGAATGTCTCGTACGATCCAAATATTATTTTGTAAAAATATCGGGGTCCAGTTCATTAACAATATTTTATAAAAATTTATTTACCGGACTGCAATCAGATTTGTCACTTTCTGACTGTAGTCTACGAAATAATTCATCTAAAATTTATCGTAAGTCCGTTTGACGAAATTACAGTGGGAGAATTACTATGACATCAGTGGTTATCTATAGTAAAATTTTCATGAGCTGATTCAACATAGATTTCAAGTTATAACTAAAAACATATCACCCATTTACAGCAGTAAAAACTCAGCTTTAGCTGCTGTTACAAAACGGGTCTTTAAAAATAGTAAACGACCTCAAAAAAAACATGATTCTAGTGCCATTTGCTTCGTTTTTCGAAAATACATAATTTAGACTTCAGAAAATCAATTTTTCGATTTATAATGGTCCGGTTACAGCCAGTTGAAGTCGGCTGGAAACTTTACTCAGCATGCTCTTTATAGTCTAAATGCCACTAAAATGTACACATACGATTACCATTCATTCTAATAACGATTTATATCATAACGTAAGTCATTTACAGCAGATTATCGTTTATATAACTCAGATTTACCATGTATTACCACCTCTCATCTCAAGATTTTTATGCAAAGCTTTGTGTTCATGTTTTTGGTTCTTGTTCTTTAGTGTTTTAAACATACTTATCATACTACAACTTTTAACCATAAAAATAAGATGATCAAGAGTTAAACAAGAACTTACTACTAGCTTAAAGCTAGGGAAGATCTCTAGTGAAAATGGTGGAGAAAATGATGGTGAAAAGCAATGTATGAAGCTCCTTGATGTTCCACAAGTTGAAACTTTCACAAAGCACCTTCTAGCATATGAATGAAGCTCAAAATTGGAAGATTGTGGTGGTGATATGGTGGAGGTGGTGGCGGTTATGGGTGGGGCAAGAGGAGGGAGAAGGGAGTGAAGGAGTGGGGTGAATTTTTGTGAAGTGATGTTATGATCTAGTGCCATGCTTTATAAAGATATTCCTAATATTGTGTTTACACTAGCAAGCAATCAATCTTATAAAATAATGGAATAAATCTAAGCACAAGAAATGAAGTATGGTGTGGATACGTTGTTGGTGATTTTGTGGGTCCTTTAGGACCGAATTCGGGTAATGGGGGGGGGGGGGTTGGATGTAAATTTTGTAACTAGTTGGTAATCATAAGTTAGAATCCAAGTGTATGTTTACATATGATAGTTACTTGACATTTAATGGGTGTTAGGGTGTTCGGGGATCATGACTAGCCAAGAAATAATTGAACAATGTATTTGACAAAAATTCAGTGTCCCGGGTAATGTCCGGTTGTTCGGTTGGATACCGTTCCGTTAAAGTGTTTAATTATTCCGTAAAGTGTCTTTTTTATATCTTTTTGTAACACTTTTAATTCCCGGCACTTAGGAAAGCATACATGACCATTCTGCCATATTTTTGCACCTTACTAGCATGTTAAAAAGCTGAATTTTGTTAATAAATGCAGAATTCTGCACTTAAAGTGAGTTTTAGGCACTTCTCGGCACTTTAACTATCACTTAGTGACGCAGTTTTATGGTCCTCACTTCCCTACACTCCATACTAGTGTAGTACCCTGTCTCTGGCTCATACCAGCTGATGTGTGTAAAATGCAACATATAAATTACATCAAATGAGGCATAAAACTAACCCTTTTTAAGTACTAATGTTGGAAAAAGAGTGTTTTTGTCTTACTTTTGTATTTTCAGGATTAAATGAGCTCAAATTCACAAAAGAAGCAAAAAGACAGCTAAATCCAACATAAATACAAGAAAAGGAACATAAGTGGACTGCCCGACCCCTCAACGACTTCTTCCCAAGCAAAATAGAGAAGGCAGAAGACTGAACACGCCCCGTGCTCAGCCAGCACGGGGCCGTGCCCAAGAAGCAGTAGAAAAGACAAACCTATAGAAGCTTCTATTGCCCACCACGGGGCCGTGTCCAGTGAACACGGGGGCGTGGCGAAAGTACAGCAGGCGCATTAATTGTAATTGCGAATTACAATTAATGAAGGGAGAGAGTGTCAGACAGGCACGGGGGTGTGTCCAGCGGACACGGGGCCGTGCCCAGCCTTCTGTTCAGCCTATAAATAGGAGTGCTTGGTTTCATTTCAACTCATCCCTTGGCACACCACCTCTGTCACACTTCATCCACCACCCACACCGTCACAACACCATCATCCACCACCATCATCCATTGTCCATCGTAGAGTGTGTGAGTCGTCTCGGGATCCAAGATTGATCGTAAGAGTTCTTCACCAAGTGGCCTTGATTGTCAAGATTAAATAAAAAGTATTACATCGTAGATTAAATAAAAAGTATTACATCGTAGAGTGTGTCTAGTGTAATACTTTTTATTTCTAATCTTTTGCACTTTTTACTTGGTTTTGTATTAATGACTTTAATAACTAGTTGCTTATGTTGAAGGTGATCTTTCCTTATCGTTTGTCCGTGGTGCCTTGGCATTATTTTACTGTCTATATAAAATAAAAGATTTTCACCATTCATATCTCCACGGTCTATATGGAGGTATGTTGGCTACCTGGTCGGGGGTTAAGGGAACGGTTTGGTAAAGGTCTTGCCATTGTTCAGCGTTTAGAGGTCCTGCAATGGACCTGGGTCAAATTTAGTAGGACCTCCTTCAATACTTAACGGTATTGGATGGCGGGGGTCCAAACTCTTTGATCCCTTCATAAGTTAACTACTATTAATACTATAACCCGGCTATTTAGGACTGTATCCCTGCTGACTCAGACTACTTAGTCGAGGGTAACGTCACCTCCAAAAGAGGGGCCTACCATAATTTGCATTAATAACTTAATTAATTATCTTCCAATAATCCACCCTTTTAGGATTGTATCCTTGCTGACTCAAACTACTGGGGTGAGGGTAACGTCACCTTCAAAAGAGGGGCCTACTACAATAACTAAGATAATCTCTTAAATATGTGCAAAAGTGCGGAAATAATCAAAGGTTATACTAGATACGAGTCGGAACCAAGTGATTCATCTTGTCTATCTGTTTTTTCTTTTTATTTTTATTTTCAGCATTTTAGTTAGTTTTTATTTATTTCTTAGTTTAAAACATTTTTCTAAACTTTTTATTTTGATTAGACGTTGAGGATAAACCGGTACTAAAAGCTCTTGTGTCCTTGGACGACCTCGGTATCTTACCAACACTATACTACGCTCACGATGGGTGCACTTGCCCATATGTGTGTCTAGTGTTAGTAAATATCGTGTTTTATAAATTTAAAACTTGGCTAAAAAAGTGTTAAAGGGGCTTAAAATATACACCTAATATATATAACACTTCACACGCATCAAGTTTTTGGCGCCGTTGCCGGGGACACAAGGATTTTAAGAAAGCTTAAAATCGACGGCCTAATCAGTTTTTCAAAACCTTTTCAAAACGCGCGCACATTTTTCTGCATTTTAGTTTAGTTTGCATTTACAGTAGCCTGAACACGGGGCCGTGCTCACTGAACACGCCCTCGTGCTGCATATTTTTAGTTAGATACCCAGATACAGAGTCTGAACACGGGGCCGTGCTCACTGAACACGCCCCCGTGCTCAACGTGACCAGTAACTTTAATTAAAACGCCCAGATACAGATCCTGTACATGGGGCCGTGTTCACCAGACACGGGGCCGTGTCCAGCCTCTGTTTCCGTTTTTATTTTTGTTTTCTGATCTCAAGACTTGGTTGTGGTCTGCTGAGTGATTCTTATGGATCAATACTCAGGAGGTTACAACTACACCTATGATGAGGATGATTATAGGGGTAATTATTGCACTAATTGTCGCAACTCACGCTCTGTTCAAAATAATCGCTCATAGCAACCATCCGATTCATACACCTATTATGAGGAGCCTAGGTACGAGCCATCAACTTCATACACATCCTATGAAGACCAAAGGTATGAACCTCCTCCCTCATACTCATATTTTGATGAACCAAGGTATGAGCCTTCTTACTCATACTTTGAGGAACCAAGATATGAGCCACCACCTTCGTATACCTACTATGAGGAACCATGGCGTGAACAACCCACCTCATATGAGTATTATGAAGAACAAAATTACGAACCTTATTCATCATATGCTTACAATGAAGAACAATGGTGCGAACCATCGACTTCATATGAGTATTATGAGGAACAAAGGGTCGAACAACCGGATTCAAGCTTAGAAAATTCCGATTCTTTTTCTATAACTGAAGTGACCGATAGGATATTAGAACACATTAGAGTTATCGATCGATGTATAAAAGAAGCTCGCACAAGGGAAGAGGAGTCCCGCGCAAGAGAAGAATTAAAAAAGGAAGAGATAACCGAAAGTGTAAAAATGGAAGAACAAATAAGTGAAAAACCGACACATGAGTTAAACAACGAAAAAGGTGAGTCCAACAACGTTAAAATTCAAGAAGAGTCTAATTTTGAAAAAATTAATCTCTTGTCACCTTCTTTTGAAAATCATTGTTTAATACACCCTCATGCTAAGTTTTTAAAAGAGTTAAACACTAACACTAAAATTGACGAAATGGTAAGTGTTAAGTTAACTAATGATCAAACCTCGCTAATAAAAGAAGACCGATTTGAAATTAACATTACACCGGTCCCATGTTTCTTTCAAAATTCATTTATTAGTAACGTCACAATCGATAAAGATCTTTGTGTTAACATAATGCCTAATTACATTTTCGAAAAATTAAGTATTAGTGATTTTTCTCCACTTCAAATACCCATTTTTCTATCCAATCGGAAAGTAATAAAATCAATCGGTGTAGTTGAAGATGTATTGGTTCAAACGAATCAAATGGTAATCCCGACCGACTTTATCATTCTTGATGACGCTCCTCTAGTGTTGGGACGACCATTTGTAAAAACTCACGAAGCTTTGAAAAACCGGAAGTTCAAAAATTTACCTCTTCAATTAGGGGCATTTAAAAGAAGTGTCGATATCGAACAGTCAATGAAATATCCTTTCGGCAATAATGACCCCCTAATTGAAGATGAAGATGAACCACCCGATACAAGTGAAGAGATTGACCACTTTGTTGAGGAAGAGGTCGCCATAGAACAAACTTTTAAAGTTCTTGATCGAAATGAGCAACCAAATAAGGAGTCTCCCAAAGACCCACCACTTGAGCTCAAAGAACTTCCAAAAGGTTTGGAATATGCTTTTCTAGACAAAGATGGTAATTTACCTGTAATTATTTCATCTAAATTAGATAACTTAGAAAAAGAAAAATTAATTAATCTTTTGAAAAAACACAAAAACGCAATAGCTTGGAAACTTGTAGACATAAAAGGAATTAGTCCTTCTATGTGCACACACAAAATTTTGATGAACGATGACTACAAATCAGTAATACAACCACAACGTCGAGTAAATCCAAATGTTCAAGAAGTGGTTAAAAACGAAGTCATCAAATTACTTGACGCCGGACTTATCTATCCTATCTCCGATAGCCCTTGGGTAAGTCTTGTCCAAGTAGTTCCAAAGAAAGGAGGTATGACGGTAATAACTAATGAAAAGAATGAACTAATACCAACGAGAACCGTCACAGGATGGAGAGTATGTATAGATTATAGACGATTAAATGAAGCAACAAGAAAGGATCACTTTCCTTTACCCTTCATTGATCAAATGTTAGAAAGGTTATCCGGTCATAAATTTTACTGTTTCTTGGATGGTTTTTCAGGTTACTTTCAAATCCCGATAGCACCCGAAGACCAAGAAAAGACAACTTTCACATGTCCCTATGGAACTTTTGCTTATCGACGCATGCCGTTTGGTCTATGTAATGCCCCCGCAACATTTCAACGTTGCATGGTAGCCATTTTCCACGACATGATAGAAAAGACAATGGAAGTCTTTATGGACGACTTTACTATCTTTGGGGATTCATATGACCAATGCCTCGATAACCTTGAACGAATGCTATCCCGATGTGAGGAAACTAATCTCGCCCTTAATTGGGAAAAATGCCATTTCATGGTAACGGAGGGAATAGTACTCGGTCACAAGATCTCAAGCGAAGGAATGGAGGTGGATCGAGCCAAAATAGATACCATTTCTAGATTACCACCTCCATCCTCCGTTCGAGCTATCAGAAGTGTCCTAGGGCATGCCGGATTCTATAGGCGGTTTATCAAAGACTTTTCTAAAATTTCTAGACCTCTAACAAAATTACTTGAAAAAGATGCTCATTTCATCTTTGACAATGATTGCAATCAAGCATTTCTCACCTTAAAAGAAATGTTAGTCAATGCACCTATCATGATAGCGCCTGATTGGAAATTTCCTTTCGAAATCATGTGTGATGCTAGTGACTTTGCAGTTGGAGCTGTCTTGGGACAAAGAAAAGAAAAGCATTTCCACCCAATTTATTATGCTAGTAAAACACTTAATGATGCACAAGAAAATTACACAACAACTAAAAAAGAGTTACTAGCTGTGGTATTTTCTTTTGATAAATTTCGTTCTTATCTTGTTCTTTCTAAAACTATAGTTTATGCAGATCATGCAGCCATCCGATATCTCTTCAAAAAGCAAGATGCAAAACCACGTTTGATTCGGTGGATTCTACTCCTCCAAGAATTTGACATTGAAATCAAGGACAAAAGAGGAGCAGAAAACACCGCTGCAAATCATCTTTCACGCTTAGAAGACCCAGCTTTGGAAGCAACCAGGGACGAGCAAATCAACGAAAAATTCCCAACTGAGTCCCTGGAAATGGTGGAATACAAGGAAGAACCATGGTACGCCGACTATGCTAACTACCTAGCTAGCGGTATAGTCGCAAAAGGATGGCCACATCATCAAAGAAAAAAATTCTTTGCCAATGTGAAACACTACTTTTGGGAAGATCCATATCTTTTCAAAATGTGTGCCGACCAACTCGTCCGACGATGCGTACATGGTAGTGAAGCACGAAGAATTCTCCGCCATTGTCATGAAGGTCCATACAGAGGACATCATGGTGCTGCTAGTACCGCACGAAAGGTATTCGATTCAAGATTTTATTGGCCAACCATTTACAAAGACGCCCAAAGTCTTGTAAAAACATGTGATGCTTGCCAAAGAACAGGTAATATTTCTTCCAAAAACGAAATGCCACAAAATGGCATTCTTGTTTGTGAAATTTTTGATGTGTGGGGACTCGACTTTATGGGACCTTTCCCACCATCGAAAGGAAACAAATATATACTTGTGGCAGTAGATTACTTGTCTAAATGGGCCGAGGCCGAGGCACTTCCAACAAATGATGGAAGAGTCGTGGTAAGATTTCTGAAAAAATTATTCTCTCGTTTTGGCACACCTAAAGCTTTAATAAGTGATAGAGGTACCCATTTTTGCAACCATCAACTTGAAATTTTTTTAACAAGATATGGGGTCTATCACCGGGTCTCAACAGCATATCACCCTCAAACAAACGGACAAGCCGAAGTGACTAATAGAGGTTTAAAACGAATACTTGAAAAAACCGTAGGGTTAAATAAAAAGGAATGGGCTGATAAATTAGATGATGCTTTATGGGCTTTTCGAACTGCTTATAAAACAACAATAGGTACAACCCCATATAAGCTAGTTTATGGAAAAAGTTGTCACTTACCAGTAGAAATTGCACACAAAGCCTACTGGGCAATCAAAAATGTAAATTTAGATTTAGAATTTGCTGGTAAAAATCGATTTTGTCAATTAAATGAATTAGACGAGCTTAGGAATTATGCATACTCAAACTCTGAAATTTATAAGGAAAGAATGAAAAATTTGCATGACAAACATATTAAACCTAATGAATTTCGGGTAGGAGATCTAGTTCTTTTGTTTAATTCACGACTTCGATTGTTTCCTGGTAAATTAAAGTCTAGGTGGTCAGGACCTTTTTCCGTCACCCATATTTTCCCACACGGTGCAGTAGAAATTAAATCTCGAAATGGGCCTCCATTCAAAGTCAATGGGCAACGGCTGAAACTTTATCAAGGATTCATTGAGGATGAAGAGGAAGAGATCTCGTTTCAAACAGTGGAAGGATGAAACCAACATCATACCTGGTAAGTTACGAGCAATTGGGACGACATCGAAAGTGTCACACCCTGGCTTTGCGGAAGCGTGGTTAATTTTGGTGTGACTTCTTAATACCATTTTTAGTGACACAACTTATTTCCGACACTTTGGGAAGTGTCTAGTAATATTTTTCTCATGTTTTGGCACTTTATTAGTTAGCTAAAAGCTGAATTATTATGTAAAGTGCTGAATTTTGTACTTAGAGTACGTTTTAGGCACATCCAGTCATTGTAACTTATTCCTAGAGACGCAGTTCTACAACCCTTGTATCCCTACACTCACCACTAGTGTAGTAAAATATTTCTGGCTCATACAGGCCTTAGAGGCAGTGTCTGCCTGATGCTGGCTTTATCAGCATGTTCAATAGGTTATCCGTTTATAGTGCTACTGTGCTTTTGTGCATCATGTTTGTCACTAAGGTTCAGCATGTAAATAATGTAGTGACGGTAAGTAAAGTATGATGCAGGTAAGTGCATGTATCAGAATTCAAGTAGCAGTTTATTCACAAGTTCAAGCAAGCACAGTAATTAAGCAGTAAGTAATTATTAATTAAGTCGTGACCTGTCACACCCTGGCTTTGCGGAAGCGTGGTTAATTTTGGTGTGACTTCTTAATACCATTTTTAGTGACACAACTTATTTCCGACACTTTGGGAAGTGTCTAGTAATATTTTTCTCATGTTTTGGCACTTTATTAGTTAGCTAAAAGCTGAATTATTATGTAAAGTGCTGAATTTTGTACTTAGAGTACGTTTTAGGCACATCCAGTCATTGTAACTTATTCCTAGAGACGCATTTCTACAACCCTTGTATCCCTACACTCACCACTAGTGTAGTAAAATATTTCTGGCTCATACAGGCCTTAGAGGCAGTGTCTGCCTGATGCTGGCTTTATCAGCATGTTCAATAGGTTATCCGTTTATAGTGCTACTGTGCTTTTGTGCATCATGTTTGTCACTAAGGTTCAGCATGTAAATAATGTAGTGACGGTAAGTAAAGTATGATGCAGGTAAGTGCATGTATCAGAATTCAAGTAGCAGTTTATTCGCAAGTTCAAGCAAGCACAGTAATTAAGCAGTAATTAATTATTAATTAAGTCATACGGATACCTGGTTTAGTGAGGGTTGTCACATTCTCCCCCCGTTAGAGAAATTTCGTCCCGAAATTTTAAGTTCTGCTTGTAGATGCAGGGTTCTTAGGAAATAGGTGGGGGTATTTCTCTTTCATCCGGTCCTCGCGCTCCCAGGTGTATTCAGGACCATGTCTGGCATTCCAACGAACTTTGACGAGCTTGACACTGCTCCGGCGGGTCTTGTTTACTTTCCAATCCGTAACCTCAACCGGTTCTTCGACGAAGTGGAGCGTGTCGTCAACATGAATCTCGTCGATGGGAATGGCAATGTTAACTTGAGTTGGACTTTTCTTCAAGTTGGATACATGAAATGTATCGTGAACAGAATGGAGTTCAGCAGGTAGGTCCAACTTGTATGCTACTAGTCCTATTCTTTCCAAAACTCTGAAAGGACCAATGTAGCGCGGATTTAACTTTCCACGCTTTCCGAAGCGTGCCACACCCTTCCAGGGTGAAACTTTCAATAAAACCATTTCTCCAACTTGGAATTCCACATGTTTCCGGTTCGAATCCGCATAGGCCTTCTGTCTGTGGCGAGCGGCTTCGATGCGTTTTAGAATCTACGCAATCTTGTATGTCGTCTCTTGGACGATTTCGGGACCAGCAAGCTGCCTATCACCTGCGTCAGCCCAGCATAAGGGTGATCGGCACTTGCGTCCGTAAAGGGCTTCAAATGGCGCGACACCAATACTGGTGTGGTAGCTGTTGTTGTATGAAAATTCGACCAAAGGAAAATGCTTATCCCAGCTACCGCCCAAATCCATAACACACGCTCTCAGCATGTCTTCCAAAGTCTGTATCGTTCGCTCGCTTTGACCGTCAGTTTGCGGATGAAACGCAGTGCTCAGATTTAATTGTGAGCCAAAAGCTTCTTGGAAGGATTGCCATATCCTTGACACAAACCTTCCGTCTCTATCAGAGATGATTGAGAGAGGCACTCCATGGCGCGTAACGATCTCTCTCATGTAAATTTCGGCCAACTTGTTCGTATTATCCTTCTCTCTGATAGGTAAGAAGTGTGCTGACTTTGTTAATCGATCCACTATTACCCAAATAGAGTCATGGCCTCTCGGCGTTCTTGGCAACTTCGTAATAAAATGCATTGAGATTTGTTCCCATTTCCACTTGGGAATCTTAGGTTGTTGCAGAAGTCCTGAAGGCTTCTGGTATTCCGCTTTCACCTTAGCGCATGTTAAACATTTGCTAACATAAACAGCAACATCGCCTTTCATCCTAGGCCACCAATAATAATCTTTGAGATCCTGGTACATCTTATCCGCTCCAGGGTAGATAGAGTACCGTGACTTGTGAGCTTCGTCGAAAATAACCTTCCTTAAACCTCCAAACCAAGGAATCCAAATCCTTTTCTCAAAACATAACGTTCCTTCCTCGTTTGGCACCAAAAGCTTCTCCATCCCACGGAGATATTCTTCTTCAAGGTTTCCTTCCTTGAGAGCTTCTTTCTGCGCGGCACGAAGGCGCAAGGAAAGATCGGTTCAGATAATCATTTCTAAAGCCCTAACCCTTATGGGCTTGATCTTCTCCTTTTGACTTAGGGCATCAGCGACCACATTCGCCTTCCCTGGATGATACTTAATCTCGCAGTCGTAATCGTTCAACAACTCAACCCATCGTCTTTGCCTCATATTCAGCTCCTTCTGGTTGAATATGTGTTGTAGGCTCTTGTGATCTGTAAAAATTGTACACTTTGTACCATAAAGGTAGTGTCTCCAGATCTTTAATGCAAATACCACTGCACCAAGTTCCAAGTCATGTCTGGTATAGTTCTTTTCGTGCACTTTCAATTGGCGTGATGCGTAAGCAATAACCTTTTGGCGTTGCATCAGCACACAGCCCAATCCTTGATGCGAAGCGTCACAGTATACCACGAAATCATCCGTACCTTCCGGTAGTGCTAAGATCGGCGCATTGCAGAGCTTATCCTTCAATATCAGGAATGCTTCTTCCTGTTTGATTCCCCAATCAAACTTCTTATCTTTCTGCGTGAGGAACGTCAATGGTTGAGCGATTTTTGAAAAATCCTCGATGAACCTTCGATAGTAGCCAGCCAAACCCAAGAATTGTCGAATCTCGGTTGGCGTCTTTGGCGTTTCCCAATTCTTGATCGCTTCAATCTTTGTGGGATCAACATGGATTCCATTTCCATTAACCACATGTCCAAGAAATTGGACTTCACGTAGCCAAAACTCGCACTTAGAGAACTTTGCATACAACTGTTCCTTCTTCAGCAACTCCAAAATAGCTCTTAGATGCTGTTCATGCTCAGCCTTTGTTCTTGAATAAATCAAGATGTCGTCGATAAACACAATCACGAACTTGTCCAAGTACGGCTTGCAAACTCTATTCATCAAATCCATAAAGACTGCAGGTGCGTTTGTCAAACCAAACGGCATAACAAGGAACTCGTAGTGTCCATAACGAGTTCTGAAGGCTGTCTTCGGGATACTCTCCTCTTGTATCCTTAACTGATGGTATCCAGATCGAAGGTCGATCTTTGAATAAAAGCTTGAACCTTGCAGTTGGTCGAACAGATCATCAATTCTTGGCAGAGGATATCTATTCTTGATCGTCAGCTTGTTCAACTCCCGGTAGTCAATACACATACGAAAACTACCGTCCTTCTTCTTGACAAACAGGACCGGAGCTCCCCAAGGCGAGAAGCTTGGTCGGATAAATCCCTTGTCTAACAACTCTTGAAGTTGTGTCGACAGTTCCTGCATCTCAGACGGAGCAAGTCTATAAGGTGCCTTAGCCACAGGCGCGGCGCCTGGAACTAAGTCAATGCGGAACTCTACTTGTCTCTGAGGTGGCAGTCCAGGTAAGTCCTCTGGGAAGACTTCTGGATATTCCATCACGACAGGGATGTCTTCGATCTTCGGTTCTGCAGCTTTCTTGTCTACAATGTGTGCTAGGAAGGCAACACATCCCTTCTGCAAACACTTTCGCGCTTTCAGGCAGCTGATAATCCTTAACGGCCTATCACGCTTCTCCCCGTGAACCACAATTGTTTCGCCATCTTCGGTTGGGATACGAACGACCTTTTCGTGACAAACTATCTCAGCCTTGTTGCCTGATAGCCAATCCATTCCTACCACCACGTCAAAGCTCCCCAGCTGGACTGGTAGTAGATCCAAAGCAAACTCACGCTCTCCCAATTCTATCACACAGCCTCTGATTACTTCGTTGGCTTCTACTAACTTCCCATTAGCCAATTCGATTGAGTAGGGAATATCTAAATTATTAGCGGCTAAACCAAGCATATTCTTAAATTCTAACGACACGAAGCTATAATCGGCACCAATATCAAATAAGACGGATGCATAGCGTTGGTTTACAGGGAACGTACCAGTAACGACATTGGGGTCCTGGCGCGCTTCCCTTGCTTCGATTTGGAACACTCTTCCACGGGCTTGGTTTAACTCTGGGCAGTTCCTCTTAAAATGCCCAATATCACCGCAGTTAAAGCACCCAAGTCTTTGCCCGTTTCCTCCTCCGTTCCCAGCTTGGTTATGATTCATGGCACCCGCTTGGTCAACATTGTTGCCTCGATTTCCATTACCTCCATTGTTTCCTTGTGGGCGATTCCCAATACCACCACGATTGCTGATTCTATTCCCAAATCCTCCTTGGCCTCCCCGGCCAGCACTAGCCCAACAAGAATCCTTCAAGTGACCAGTCTTTCCACAAGCTTCACATACTTTTGGCTCGCATCGGCCAGAATGGTGACGCTGGCAGGTGCTGCACTTGGGCTGGGTGCCCATATATCCCTTTCCCTTCTTTCCATTACCAGCTGTAAACTGAGCTGGCGTGCTTGGCTCTCCTTTCTTAACAACCACACTGGCGCCCTGCTTAAAGTTCGAGAACTTCCGTTTGTTACCTCCTGATGACTCAACGTGAGTCTCTGCCTTCTTCGTCTTGATCTCATCAAACTTGTTTAGGCGAATAGCCTCCTCAGTGAGAGCTACGCTCAAATCGATCGCCTCAGTAATGGTCGCAGGCTTGGATGAGGTCACCATGCTTATGATTTGAGGAGCTAATCCCCAAATGAAACGTTCAATCCTCTTGAACTCCGGAGTGACCATGTAGGGTACCACATGCGATAAGTCATGGAACCTTTGAACGTACTCTGCGATCTTTGGACCGTCCATTTTCAAGTGCCAGAACTCAGTTTCCAATCTTTGGATTTCCGCGCGAGAGCAGTACTTCCTGCGCATAAGTTCCTTCAGTTCGGTCCAGGTTAGCGCGTAGGCAGCAGCTTCACCAAGTGTCTGTACTTGCAGATTCCACCAAGAGAGGGCTCCATCCAAGAATAGCCCTGAGATATAGGTGACTTGCTGGTCTGGTGCGCATTTGCTCATGCGAAGAACAGATTCAGTTTTCTCGGCCCAACGAACAAAGGCGACAACACCTCCTGTGCCATCAAAGTTGACCGGTTTGTAGTCTAGAAACTGCTTGTAGGTGCACCCTGCACATACATTGTAACATACGATCGGCATTAGCATCATTGCTAAAGATATCCAATTAGGTCATGGTATGTCTAAATGTCTTAGTATTACCATGAGGTGGATTATTGTTGTTGCCAGTGTTGCCAGAGTTGCTTCCACTAGTCCCTCCTTGAGAGGCGGCGTATTGTGCGATGGCAGCAGCGATGACTTGTTGGAGTTCTGCCTCATTGGTAGGCATGCGTGTCTCACGTCTCGGCGGCATCTTCTAAAAGATGTGTTTACGACGGTCAGGCCATAGTTATAATATATACGCTTTATGATAGTAATAGTACATAACATCTCATGTTATAATCATATCAGTCACACAACATCCCATGTCATAAAATACAAATAACCAAATCAAGCATCAAGTATGGTGAGAATACTGCGATTGCCATATATTGAGACCACATAGTAAGCGTACAAATACATCACAGTGTTATACAACATCAGTCAACTAAGGGTACATCACCCTAGTCCAAAAACTATATCAAATCAGTGTCAATACATCAAATACATGATCAACAAAAGTCAGAATCAAAATGTAGTCTCCAAAAATGATGTGCAGTCAAAAGCATTCGCCGTCTTCTCACCAACGTTTACCCATACGGTACTGAAGAGCTCTACACGGATGGCGGTGGAGGAGGGGGAAAATGAGTGTAAAACAAGCGGCGCAAATGGAGCCAGTCCTCCTCCATGGCTCTCTGGGTACGCAAGAATGAAGCAACCTGCTGCTCAAGTGCCAAAAGGCGTGCAGCATAGTCTGGTGGTATAGGTCGAGAGGGCTGTAAAGAAGAGTGGGTCTGACCCTGGCACTGACACGGCGGCGGCTGGGCTCTCTCAAGCTCCTGAATGCGCTACGTGTGTGCCTCGTGCTGGGCGACAAAAGACATCAAAACGTCCTCAATAGTATACCCCATATGGAAAGAATGGTAGGGGTCAGTCGGAGGCATAGCAGAGTGTGGCGACCAGAGACACGGCTCACTGGTGGGATCAAAAGGTGCCACATGAAATGGAGAAACAGGGGGAAAAGTAGCAGGCGGTGGTATAGCAGGGATAGATACCGGTACATGTCCAAAAGGGTGAGCCGAAGAACCTTCTCCAGGTCGCGCTGGAGGTGTAAACCGAGGAAACGAAAAAGAGAAATCAACGTGACGTGCATCAGTGGTATGAGGAGGAATAGGTGGAACCTCATCATCAGCAGGAATCCACCCACACTGGGCGTGCTCATCTCGTGGGTCAATCTGTGCCTCAAAAAGTGCTCGATCAAACTGAACTGGCATAGGGTCAAGGTGAGGTGCAACAAGAGGGTCAACTGGTGCTTCAGCAATAAGTGGGGGATCAACATGATCAGCAACAATGACATGATCGCCCTCCAACAATGGAGCATCAACAGGGTGACCATCCATAGGTGGGTCAGCAACGACAGGCTCAATAAACATGCCAGCATGAGCAGGGTCATGCTCAAGCACTGGGTCAGGAGCAGGGTCTAGTGGCTGCTCGGGATCAACGAAGGCCATCTCAAAATCAAACTCAGGGTCGATGGGATCAACTGGGTCAAATGGGTCTACTGGATCCTCCATAGGCTGATCCATGGGTATAAACTCTATATCCTCATCTGGGTCGAATCCTGGGGGAAAGACAGGATCGGAATCCTCCAAATCATCGTGGTCAAAAGCAAAACTAGGAATAGGGGCAACAGAGGATGCCTGGTCGGGATCTGATCCATATGAGAAGTGCTGTGCACTCTGGGTGTGTGAAGGTGCGGAGGCCACAGACTCGGAAGAGTCTGGGACCGGAGAGTGGGCAGGTGACTCCTCGGCGGGAGCATCTGCGATCATCAAAAGATCACCAGCAGCAAGAAGGGCCTCGCCCTGAACCTCATCCTCTAAGGGCTCGTCATCAAACAGATCGACGTCATCATTCTCGTCAGCGTCGAGAAGCAAATCGTAAGCAAGATATGAAGCAAGTGGTATGGGAGCAGGGATCACCACTAACGGTAGGTCCCCGGCCAAAGGGCCATCAGCGAGCTCATCAGCACCATCAGGTAAAGCAAAGGGCTGAAAGTCATCCTCTTCTGTGCTAGTAACGTCGGATGTGTGGACCTCGCGCTCTGAAGACTCTAGGTCGTCTGATACTATAGGTCTAGGTCCTGTGGTGTCTGAGTCGCCTGTGCCAGAGGTGTCCATGGTGTCTGTATCATAAACACAAACATGCACAAACAGTCAATCATACAATCAAATAATCACATAAGTCACCAAGTAAGCAATCAAATAATTCTCCTAGTCCCACTAGCCTCCCAGCCTCTCAGACTACTCTTCCTAGTCCCACTAGCCAATTCTCCTAGTCCCACTAGCCAATTCTCCTAGTCCCACTAGCCAACTACCTCGATCTCCCAGACCGAGCCTCGGCCTCCAAGACCGAGCCTCAGCCTTTCCGGACTGAGCCTAAAAATAATAAATAAATGTGCTCAACATGTGTTTATAAAAGTTTTGGATCTGGACTTAAGTGGTATGCAGTAAAAATGTTTTCGTGAGAGCCCTAGTGATCATAGTCTAGACTCGAGAAAGAAGCCTAGTTCGCTATGATCAGAGCTCTGATACCAAGCTGTCACACCCTTGTACCATTATTTGATTATTATAATCATGTGTATAATATCTAGTTGACATATAATCCATTGGTTAATCACATTAGGTTTTGTCTATAAGTTCAAGTCTAAACACACTTAACCTTAACCACAACTCTCCACACTTGAACACTTTCTCTCCCTCTCTTGGAGGTCTCGGCCGAGAGCACCCACCCCCCCATCCATCCATTTTCAATTCCATGCAAGCCATTCCAATCATCTACAAGTGATAAGGATCTCATACGAAGAAGCTTGGTGCAATCGGAAGGTGAAGGACCTCTTTATCTTGCTTTTATCCACCCGATTTACGTCTAGATTCTTCCCTAGCCTCGAGCTAGTGGTAAGTTGCTTGAATCACCTTCTTGAACTATTCTAAAGTGGTTAAAACGATATGTAACGGTTAAAAGTCATGAACATACAAGTTGAAGCATAAAAGTCTACTTAAAATGCTATAATTGTTGGGTAAAAGCTCATATGTTGTGTAAAACATGTAGTATTTGATTTGTGTGATTATTTGGACCCGATCTATGTTATGGTAGCTCGGATCATCATTTAACCCGGTTTAGTCATGATCTTGGATTATGACATAAAGCTTGTTTAAGTGTAACAAGGGTTAGAAGATGAAACTCTACCACACACGAATCATGAACTTGTGTAAAAGTGTTTTAGCTTGTAAAATAGTGATTAAAACTAGTAGATCTACGGATCTACAGGTGGTATTTTCAAAGGACCGAGTGTCAAAGAAATCATATTTTTCTGAAGACGGATCTTACACTAACAAGAATGGTTTTTAGAACACACAAGTGTGTAAACACTTGTGTAACACAAAGTTTCGACAAAATAACTATTTTTGTGAAAGATGACAAGAAGTTGTAAAGACGGAACTTCTAAAAAAAACGAGGTTTTTACAAAACCGGATTGTTTTATATAAAGATCCACTAAAAGTAATGAGATTTACTTCATAGTTTGGATAAACCACAAGTTCATGAAATTTATGCGATTTATATATATATTTTGACTAGTTGTGGTTTGAACATTGTTTTGATTAAACGATAAAGATGGTTGATTTGATTTGTAAAAGAAAATGATACGCTTGAAAGCGTGGCCACCTCCAGTTACAGAGGAAACTCTGGCGAAATTTTTCCAAAAACCTAACACTTAGAAATATTTCTACCACAAGTGTTAGAAATACATTTTGACTTGTTTTCAAACTATGAATTTCGCCACGACTTTATTTACAAAATACCGGAGGTGGGATTTCACAAAATAAAACGTGATACATAAATATATTTAGTATATATTTTTCACAACATCACTGGTATAAGTGTTTATGACTATTTTGTGAACTACGTAAATATTGTTTTTAGGGTAAAAATAATATTACTAAGTATTATTTTGGGAAAATCACATGTATTAAAATATAATATTTTTGAGAAGAATATTTATATTTTGAAGTTGGAAATAAAATATATTAAGTGAGACTTAATAGTGTAATTCGAATGTTATGAACGCACATGTATTAAATCCCCCATCCTTGGGAAGGAAAATAACTAACAAGTATATACAGAATATAAACACGAAATAGTTGTCTAACTATTTCCCAAAAACTTAAACCATAAAGCTAAGGCACGGCCGTCCGTCTAATAGAGTTAGTACGTGTAGGTCGTCACTCAGCTACTTGATTTGGAGGCATACTTGATAAAGACGCACCACTGTGAGTTCATGTCCCCCTTTTCTCTTAACTGTTTTCAGTTTTTATACTGCGGGGGTGAAATACATGTTACTTTGATTACAAGTACTTTATACATGGTATGGTTAGCGTAAGGAGGTTTACTACTTAGATCATGTGAGTGGGTAGGCAGAAACTGGAGGCCATTAATCCTCATTGTAGGACCGAGGGACGTAAGCGGTAGATCTATCTGGGTGTAGCGAGCCCAACCCCAGGCCCAAACAGAACGGACCTAGGGGTGACTTTGTGCCCCAACGCGAAATCTGCTAGGTTTGAGTCTTCCTACTTGCACTTCACACATATCAATGGTCTTGCAAGCCATTGGTGATCTCTTTTTCCTTATTTGCTACATACCAGGATTTTTATACTTACAAGTGTTTTACATACTCACTTACACATGAACTCGCTCAACATTATTGTTGATTTTTCAACTTACATGTATTTCAGGAAATTAAAGATCTGGCGCGGTATGTTATGTTTTCCCGCTGCATATGGGTTCCGAGGTCATCCCAGTTTAGGAAATGTGACTTTTTCCTGGACGAGTCACAAATCTTAAGCTGCGTTTTATTCATGTCGATGTTTATGTCTTTCAAACAATATTTTATGTTTTGAGGTTGTAAGTCCCTAAGACAATGTTGTTGTATTTGGTTTTCAAAACTTAATTAAATGGATGATCTTGCATGGTTTTATTTCATATAGCTTTGTTATGGTTAAGCTATGGTATTAAGAAGTCACACCAAAATTAACCACGCTTCCGCAAAGCCAGGGTGTGACAGAAAGCGGTAAGTTTTCTAACCAAGGCTTATGGGAAACAAGGGCACTCACACGAGCACTAAAAAAAAAAAAAAAAAAAAACCTTGCTCGGCACGAGGCCGTGTCCGCTGGACACGGGGCCGTGTCCGCGCTGCAGTCGGGATATATCCCCTATTTCAAAACAGTTTCTTCATTCCACACGCCCCGTTTCCCCGCAAAAGCTCTGGTTTCAGGCGATTTTTCGCAAAATTTCAACGTCTCCTATCACTCTAACAACATCAAGGTATGATTCTATCACTTTTAGTAGTTAGATTAGTTACTTGCATGTAGTTAAAACACCACAAATTTGGGGAAAAATCTAGGGTTCTTGAAGTTCATTCAAATCAAACCTAAAAATTTTTGCCTAAATCTGTTTGCATTTAGTTAGATTAGTGTTAAGGGAAGAAAATACACTTGTATTGTTCATAGATTCACCCGATTTCTTACAAAAACCCCAAACCCTTGTTCTTGAACCGAAAAAGATAAAATTGATAGGGTAAACGGGATATTTTGGGAAAAACGGCACTTAGGGTTTCATTTTCGGGGGAAACCGCATCTATTGGACCAAAAATTTTCAAGTTTTCGGGACGGGACCGGGACCATCCTACTGTTTGCAGTTTCTTTAAAAATCTCATTGTTTCGTGCTAATTTTTTTTTGGTGTATTCTTTCATATGGCAAAGTTCACAAGGTTCAATGCAAGTGAGCTCGATGCCAGGGCAAGATACGAGATACTTCAAACAAGACCCGAAGAGTACCCCAGGCGAGCATGCATGGACCTATTAACATTGGTAAACCAGCTGGACCGATTCAACAGCATCGTTACAGGACCACTAGCTGTTGCATTGAACACTAGGCTTCGGTCGGTGCATCAATGCACCATGGAGTTCTACAGTACTTTTACCTTCACTGCAAGGTGTGACCCATTCGACAATGAAGGGGTTGCATTTCGGTGTGGCGGGACAAGATACTCGATCTCTATGGCACAATTTGAAGCTATAATAGGACTGTACGGGGAAGAGGAATCGGGAAACGAGGAAAATACCGGGGGATTACGAGACTTGGATGAAAGTGAAAGACAAGCCGCATGGGCTCAAATCGGTGAAGGAATCTACAACCCTAGCAGCACCAAGAGTACGAAGCTAAAGGATCCGCTTTATCGCTACATTCACAGGCTTCTCACCTACTCTCTTAACCAACGTCATGACAGTAGCGGCGTTGTAGGGTTGAAAGATTTGGTTGTCCTTCACTGTATCCACAACCGGAAACCTCTCGATGTTCCATATCTCCTGTTACGAAACATGCATCTCAACCGCCTTGCTCGCGCTCCAACACCTATCTTCTTCGGAGGATGGGTGTACCGTCTCTTCAAGCATTACACGCGAATTCCAAGGTCCTTTGAAAGAAGCCCATGGTCGGGACGAGTTGACTACCACATTTGCCGAGCCATGAACTTACTCTATGAGGTGGAAGACGGATCGGTGAGCTTCCAAAGGACGCAAGGCTATGCATGGAAACCGCAGGAGGCCCTAGTTCTTCACGCACCACCTCCCCACTACCAGTATCGACCCCATGGTGATCCGGGTCAATCCTCCTCACAAGGAGGCGGTTTTCCTAACTTTCAAAGCTTACATGATCTTTTGCAGGAAAACCTCATGTGTACCAGGAATACCTACAACCTCGCCAACAACACATACCACCGGGTCGGAGCTATTGAACGCAACATCAACGATAAACAAGACGATATCGGCAGCATCCGGGAATATATGGCGGGGCATGGGGATGGAGGTGATGATAGCGATGAGGATATGGAGTAGGGGGTTTGAAGGAGCAGGACCGGGTTGATGGCAAGCCCACAGGTTTAAGTCCCTTTATCTATCGAACAATTGGTGGCCTGCGTGCCAAGTGTTGAACAATTTACTTTCCTTGACCGCTTTTATTTTCCGTTTTTTTTCTCTTTTACTTTATGCTTGGGACAATTAACAATGGTAATGTAGGATGTTTGTGTTACTTGGTGTGGTATTAAGTGATGAAACAGGTACAAACCAAGGCTTGGAGTGCTAAGCCTCAGCACTTATAGGGCCAGGATGGAAAAACCGGGGGAAGAAACCTGTTTTTCAGGCTTACAGACTGTCCGCACGGGGACGTGTCCAGCCAACACACCCCCGTGCTCACCTTTCAGACCTGCTATTTGGTTACTGTCCTGCAGATTTTTGTCAAGACACGGGGCCGTGCCTAACCAACACGCCCCCGTGTTCGCCTTCTGTAAGTTTTCGTTACTGGCAGTTCGCCACGGGGTCGTATCCAGCGGACACGGGGCCGTGTCTAGACTGCCAGTAACATAAATCTTTGCTTTTAAACACCATTTTACACATCTAATCAACCTAAAAAATTATTTTTGGGACACATTGAGGACAATGTGTAATTTAAGTGTGGGGGGGATGCTAAAACCTTGAAATTTTGCAAGTCCTAATAACAAGCCTTACACAAAACTCTATTGGAACCGCTAATCACCCCAAATTTTTTCAAAAATTTCATTTTTTTTACTTGTCTAGGTTTAACTCGGGAAATTCAAGTTCTCAAAAAGGTTATATTTTTACGAATTTACAACCGATAGCGTCATGATACAAAGAACCAACATAAGTAAATTATGAAAAGGCATGGCAAACTTGGTTAAAATTTGATTATATATACTTGATCACATAAAAACCCATTCCCATAAAAGTGAGTTTTGAGCCTTTATTGAGCATACAATTACATATCACTAAACTAAATGCTCATTTTTCGTTTCTTGTGTGAATAGCCGTTTGGTTCTTACGACTCTAGAACTTGCCATGACAATACATTCCCGGTCCTTATCAACTTAAACCCGAGTAAGTAAATGATAGAGGCATTAGGACTAACCCTTTTTTCTTCTACACCATTATTTTTCTTTTTCTTTTACCACCTACCCAAAAATCCCCCTAGTTAGCCCCTTTGAGCCTAAACCTTTTCATTTCATAACCCAAACCAAACACCCTTTCACCCACCAAAACCTTTTTCATTTTTAACCCTTTGTTTTAGTAACAAGTTCGGTTTTTCGTATGATCGTTCAAAAAAAAAATTGTGTTGATGATGAAGCAAAAGAAAATAAACAAACAAGTTCATCAAAAATAACTTTGTTTAAATAATAGCTTCATCAAAATAAAAGTTACAAAAATAGAAAGTCCTACGAAAACCGACACTTGTTACGCTTTTTCACCCTTTTTCTACTAATCACTAACCACTAACCCAACCACCTACCTTTAACCCAAGCCTAACCCTTCACCCACAAAGTCCTCTTGATATTTACAAAGGTATAAAAGTTAAAAAGGAGGAGGATTGATTGCTTGGCAAGCTTATGGTAGGAATAAGTTCCATGCCGCTCTCGAGTGATTCACCAAAAATACACCTTCGGCCGAGTGTGAGTGATTTCTCCCGTGAGGTATGTGAACTTGTATATAAATGGAATTTTAAAAAAGGCATGTTATGCCCAAATAAGTAATTTCTCCTATGAAACGTTCTAAACAAATCATAACGAATAGGATTGTAAATAGATAAAAATAAAACCCAAAAAGATCTTGGATTCCCAACACTCTACGACAAGCCCAAAACTTTCTCTTCTACCCATTCCATTTGGGGGTGTAAGCCACATATTAAAGAGTTTTGCTTGAGGACAAGCAAAAGTTCAAGTGTGGGGGTATTCAATGTGTGTAAAATGCAACATATAAATTACATCAAATGAGTCATAAAACTAACCCTTTTTAAGTACTAATGTTGGAAAAAGAGTGTTTTTGTCTTCCTTTTGTATTTTCAGGATTAAATGAGCTCAAATTCACAAAAGAAGCAAAAAGACAGCTAAATCCAACATAAATACAAGAAAAGGAACATAAGTGGACTGCCCGACCCCTCAACGGCATCTTCCCAAGCAAAATAGAGAAGGCAGAAGACTGAACACGCCCCGTGCTCAGCCAGCACGGGGCCGTGCCCAAGAAGCAGCAGAAAAGACAAACCTATAGAAGCTTCTATTGCCCACCACGGGGCCGTGTCTAGTGAACACAGGGGCGTGGCGAAAGTACAGGAGTCGCATTAATTGTAATTGCGAATTACAATTAATGAAGGGAGAGAGTGTCAGACAGGCACGGGGGCGTGTCCAGCGGACACGGGGCCGTGCCCAGCCTTCTGTTCAGCCTATAAATAGGAGTGCTTGGTTTCATTTCAACTCATCCCTTGGCACACCACCTCTCTCACACTTCATCCATCACCCACCACCATCACAACACCATCATCCACCACCATCATCCATTGTCCATCGTAGAGTGTGTGAGTCGTCTCGGGATCCAAGATTGATCATAAGAGTTCTTGACAATCAAGGCCATGTTTGCCTAAGTGTCTAGTGTAATACTTTTTATTTCTAATCTTTTGCACTTTTTACTTGGTTTTGTATTAATGACTTTAATAACTAGTTGCTTATGTTGAAGGTGATCTTTCCTTATCGTTTGTCCGTGGTGCCTTGGCATTATTTTACTGTCTATATAAAATAAAAGATTTTCACCATTCATATCTCCACGGTCTATATGGAGGTATGTTGGCTACCTGGTCGGGGGTTAAGGGAACGGTTTGGTAAAGGTCTTGCCATTGTTCAGCGTTTAGAGGTCCTGCAATGGACCTGGGTCAAATTTAGTAGGACCTCCTTCAATACTTAACGGTATTGGATGGCGGAGGTCCAAACTCTTTGATCCCCTCATAAGTTAACTACTATTAATACTATAACCCGGCTATTTAGGACTGTATCCCTGCTGACTCAGACTACTTAGTCGAGGGTAACGTCACCTCCAAAAGAGGGGCCTACCATAATTTGCATGAATAACTTAATTAATTATCTTCCAATAATCCACCCTTTTAGGATTGTATCCTTGCTGACTCAAACTACTGGGGTGAGGGTAACGTCACCTTCAAAAGAGGGGCCTACTACAATAACTAAGATAATCTCTTAAATATGAGCAAAAGTGCGGAAATAATCAAAGGTTATACTAGATACGAGTCGGAACCAAGTGATTCATCTTGTCTATCTGTTTTTTTCTTTTTATTTTTATTTTCAGCATTTTAGTTAGTTTTTATTTATTTCTTAGTTTAAAACATTTTTCTAAACTTTTTATTTTGATTAGACGTTGAGGATAAACCGGTACTAAAAGCTCTTGTGTCCTTGGACGACCTCGGTATCTTACCAACACTATACTACGCTCACGATGGGTGCACTTGCCCATATGTGTGTCTAGTGTTAGTAAATATCGTGTTTTATAAATTTAAAACTTGGCTAAAAAAGTGTTAAAGGGTCTTAAAATATACACCTAATATATATAACACTTCACGCGCATCACTAGCCTCAAAACATTGTCTATCTATGTGCTGGCATTGTCAGCATGTTTCTGAATTATCCGTTTAGTGTGCTAACTGTGCTTTGTGCATCATGTATGTCACTATAGTTTGTGTGTAATAAATGGAGTGACCGTATGAAATATGATGCATATGTATGTATGATACCAAAATCATAAAGCAGTTTAAGTTGTCAGTCGTAATCAAGCACAGTCATTAAGCACATAATTAAAATTAATTAATTGTACGGATACCTGTAATTGTGAGAGTTGTCACAATTTTGAGTTTTCAAAATTCTAGTTTAGAAAAAAAAAATTATGTACCATACATTTGCATGCATTCAAATCCTTGGTACTTTTGTGAAAACAAATTTTCAATGTTCTTTTAATAAAACCCATTTTATTATAAAATCGTTAATTTTTAATAACCTTTTATTAACCAATTTTAATGATTTTTTGAAGAACCAATTTTAAGCTTGTTGTTGATTATTAGTTTGTTAAGCATGCTTATCGAAAAATCATCAAAACAATAAAATAAGCAACCACACAAGCATAAATAATAATAGGTGCATAACCATAGCCAACTATTTTTGACAACACTTGTTAGCTGAAACAAGTGTGCCAAAAGGTCTTTCCTAAGGGGTGAATATTGACACAAATAATGTGTCGTTTAGCTCCCACTTGATCCCGCATCCAAATGCTTCAAGTCTTCTTCTTGTGTTGTGATTTCTTCACATTCTTTGGGCTTCCAAAAGGTCTTTAAATTCAGCTCCAAACTCCATTGGGATTCAAAAATGTGTTTTGGTTATTGGGCTAAAATCTCGTTAAGAACTATGAAGTCCTTTAGGCCCGAAATTGGCCCATACCAAAAACGCATTTTTGTGTGCATCTTATTTTACATAAAATTATCCTAATACATTTTTCTAGTAAAATAAAAATGATACTAATCTATTTATTTACATACCAAATGAAATAAATAAATTACATATTTTACAAATGGAAGAACAAAGATAATAATTATTACAACCCATTGAAATAATTAAATATAAATCACAAACACCAACATTCAACATATTCACACAAGGTCATGGCTAGGTTATGAACACCAAAATATATATCCATATATATAAAAAAATTCAAGAAGCAAAAATGGTTTCCTTTTTACAACCTACTTTTCGGCCAAGAATGAAAAAACCGAAAAATGGGTTTTGTCCAAACAAACAAATCATCCAAATGACATAATTTTTCAAGATACTTTTACGCATGTAAGATTAATATCTTGAAAAACAAAAGGAGAACCAAGTTCAAAACTTTCGGCCATAGGGTTTCTCCAAACCCGAAAATTTTAAATCTATTGAAGCATGCACTCATATAAGCGGCTCTTGATGCCATTGTTGGGTTTTTCACATGTTTATCAAAGTTATTTTATCCTTATAAAACAAAAACGCAGCAGAATATATATTTAAAACATGTTACTTATGAGATATAAAATTCATTTTATTATGTAAAACCCAATCCCCGGATCCATATATGAACATGCATGCTATCACAAATTAAAACACAACCATAGAGTGTTTCAAGAATACTACCTTCAAGGAGTAAAAGATATGAAGAAGATGATGCTTCTTGAATGGTAGTCTTCAAGTGTAGAATACCTGAAGCTTGTATACCCCAAGCCTTCCAACAAACACTTTGATTTTAGCTAGGATTTTACACTCAACAAACTCAATTGAAAAATCTCTCTTAATCAACCACCATGGCCGAAATTATGAGAGAAGTTTATGGAGTTTTATGCACTTGAAAAAACAACTTGAAAAGCTTCTTGGAGACCCATCTTGGCCGATTTTATTAGAGAGCATTCTCTAGTGTTTTTTTTTTCAAGTTCATCTCTCTTATTTTGTCATACAAATGAAATATTAAAAGGATGTGAGAGAAAGTAGGAGAGAGAATCAGCATTCAATGTGTCTTGGAAGAGATGTGTTGCATGTATTTTAAGTGGTGGAATCCCACCTTGGGAAGCCATAAATGGGCTGGCCATTAAACGCTTTTCCCACCCAAAATTTCAAAATTTTCCTTTAAATTTAGTTTTGTCTTTATTTATAACTTTTATAAAATATAACACAACATGTTACAAGACTTATGCAACATTTCACAACATTTTAAAATGTTATTTAACCCATTAAATAACAAAATAAAATATTCTCTCAAAAATAAATTATCCATATAATTTATTAGTTTCTCAAGTGCAATTATTTAGAAAACCAATTTCTAAATATTATAAGTGTTAATATTTATTTGTTTGATCATATCACAAATAAATATTATAAGTGTTTGTCTAGCTTGTATTTGGGTATGACTCGACTTGGATCATAACGTACTAGCCACATTAATTTAATATGTGTCTTGGGCATACCAGAATCCAACAGTATTGCACCTACAAGTGTTCTAATTTATATTAGACACTTAGGTCTCACTAGACCTTGTACAAGTTGCTCTTGTTGAATACTTGTTAGGTATTGTATTTGTTTTGTTTGGATGCCCTTGATCGTTTTAGTTCGTTGGTAGCTCTTTTATCCATTTGTTATTAATATATATTTTATAAATGTATATCGTCATGTATTCTTGTTATGTATGAACGGGCCTCGCCCTTGACAGTCTTATATGAAATTGTTCGCGTTGGATTCGTCCAACCGATCATATGTCTTTGTCACGTATGACTGGGCCTAGCCCCTTGTTTCGTGCTTGTGTCTCGCTCAAGTGTTATCGATACGAAACATATATTGTGTCGTCAATATATTTTAACCTTTGAAAGGATCCTCGATCCTTGTATACGTATGCGTTCGTGCTTAAAGGGATCCTTGTTCCTCATATATATATTTATTTTAAAATATATATATTCGTATATCCCATTGGATACATTGTTAAAAATATATATTTTTAACTTTGAACTTGTCATATGTACATGTATTAATTCCCATTGTATATGTACACTTCATTAAGTGTATTTGTGTACATCACTATGTACTTGTATTTATACCTATACGTATATCATGTATATACTTCCTTAGAATACTTTTGTTGTCGATATTCATATTGTATTTATACGTATTTTCATACATGTACTTTACTTGAGATTTTGTATTTTACCAAGTGTCTTTTTGTACGTACTTCGTATATATAAATATATTCATATACTTGGATTTTCTACGCTTCGAATTTATATACATAACTTTTCGAGTTTTGTTATTTGTAAACTTATATATTAACTAAACATCTAAAAATGCATTATTTTAGAGTTCGTCGTAATGATCGTTAATGTATATTTTCGTTGTAGAAATACCCAAGCGTCGTCGGTGCGGTGCATAAGCTACTTGTCATGATGATACAGCAATCGTTGTCAGTGAATTATATATATATATTCACTTCTCGCCACTTGTTGGAATACCTTATGTGTCTATTTCATATATATATATATATATATATATATATATATATATTATCTCCTTAACATTTATACATATATATATATATATATATGTTTGTCCGTTTGTCCGTTGTCCGAATATCCGTTTAAGATATAATGTAAACTTTTATTCTATGTGTCGTTTTCATGTCTTGGCATGTTCAAGTATTCGTTTAGGATTCGTGTATAAGTATACGTATCCATGTATTTTATGCGTGGTAACCTTCAAATATTTGGTGTGTTGTGTATAATATTTTTGTATTTATACTTGTACACCCTAATGATTCTAAATACATACACATAAATCCATATTTATATTATACACATAAAATGGTTATTACTTAATATATATTTTTCATCCTAGATATATATATATATATATATATATATATATCGGTTTTAATTTAAGAAAACAAGTATTTAAGAATATGTCTAGGAGTTTAAGACTTAATTATTTTCATAAATCTTTGCATAATCACGATTAAGATCACTAATCACCTTTAGTCATTTTAATCGCCTTTTAGTCACACCTTAATTGCGATTAGGATTTTAGAAAAATTCGCCATAGTTTTCCTTTAAACTATGACTTTTTCCACGTTTTAAAAACGTATTTAAACATTTTAAACTCCCCAAATCATCCTCAACACAAATCAATTTACAAAACATCAACTTTCATATATAAACACACATGTCCATCTTCAAATCTTCATGAACCTATTTATATTTGTCAAGCCTTCTAAAAGTAACCATATTTTTCTATTCAACATTTAATCACACTTCTTATACATGCTTGTTTATATATATACATTTTAAGACTACTAAATTAAATATATATTTTAGGTTTATTTATAAGTTTCACAACTTTATATAACAAGGTTATATTTCTAGTTTACTAGTTTAAAACTCATGTTTTCAAATTCGTTAACATCTTATATATTTTTAAAACTCATTTTCATCTTTACACATAATGTTCATGAAGTTGAAGATGAAACATATATCTTGATTTAAACATATTCATGTTTAAATCACATTTTTAAGCATAATACTACAAGATGATAATTCTTAACATAATCTACACTACCTTAAACATCAAGATCAACACAAGCAATATATTTTTAGTTATATTTAACATGTTAGTTTAGAGTTTTTATTAGTTATTTTTTCAGCTTCAAGATGATTTCTCTTTTACATTTCTAAATAACATGACATAATAAACTTAAAAATGAGTTTAGAAATCTTAGTACTAGCACTTAGGCTAGGGAAGATCTAGATGAAAAAGATGATGAAGAATAAGAAGATGTGAAGCTCCAAATGTAGAGAATAAACATCTAGTGAGCATCCATGCTTGCAACTCCTTAAATCATCTTGAAATAAGGTTTCAAATGCTAAAAATGGTTGTTCAAAAATAAAAAATGGATGGTTTTAAGAATGGTTGTTAGGCCGTAGGTATTAAAGAAGGAAAGGGAGTTTGTGAGTTTTTTTCTTTGCTAGTGGTAAATGATAAGGTGAGGTGGTGGTGATTTTTTTATAAAGTGCATGTCTTATTTAGTCAAAACCAAATATGCAAGACCATACCTCATTTACCTCAAATATTTACCATATCATAATCTTGAAACAAGTGGGTGGGGCCCCCACTTGTGACCGTATTTGGAGGCATGATACATAAGCTTGTATATTTTTTTAACTTAAACATGTGCATAAATTTTCAAAATTAGATATTTTGGCCATTAGAGAAAGTCTTGCATTTTTAAGATATCAAGGTGCACATGATACTAATTTAAGTCTAACTAGTTCATTAGGCTAGTTAACTAGGTGTTAGGATTGTAAAAATACCACTAGTTCGCTCAATGGGTCATTTTCGGTTAATGTGCGAAAGGTGCATCATAATACCGGGAGCGATGTGTTTAATAAATATTCAATACGATTAAGCTTGTTAAGGGCAACAAGCATTATTTACAAGCCTTATTGATATTAGAGGTGCTGAATTTTAAGTTGCGGACAACTTATATTTGGTGTCACACCCCAACCGATGGCGGAAACATCGGGGCGTGGCACTGAGCGAAACAGATTATTCAAGAGAATCCATAACAACTATTAATGTCATTATATTTAACGTTTAATGTCCCATACCATCAAACATATAAAGCAAACAGTCATTACAGATATAGTCTCAAAAACAAATATGATGTTCCGACAACTCAGATTTATTTAGTTTGTTTCTAGACTCCCTAGCTTATTTCAGCACAGCAAACATAGCATCCTAATCAACCTGTCACATACGTTAAAATAAGGTCAATACACAGAGTGTAAAGGTGAGTACACAAGTTTGATTAGCATATAGTATAGCGAAAGCGTTTACGCATAAACAACATGTATCACGTAACGGGCGAAGCAAGTAACTATCAAACTATGTTCACACTTAACCACAAGACTGCATTGTAGAGTATGCGCAACACATGTCCAACGGACGCGTGAAGCAAAGAGATATGATCCCTAGCAACCCCTGTCCACGACAGGTGCTGAGTCCAAACTATAGTACTATCGTTGCTAGAGGCGGTACCGTGTAACACTGTCTAAGCATAGTAACAAGCATTCATGTTCACGTATAACATGCGGAAGGTTTAGCGTTAAAAGTGTTTGCGTTATGTGTTGGAGTATGTTCTTATAGCGAACGTATGTAACACCCAAAGTGTTTTAAAAGAAAATGGGTTCTAGTATACTCACAATATGTGTTTAATAAATAAACACATCCTTGTATTGGATTGAAGGGAGCGCTGTCACACCCCGACCACGTAGAACATACAAAACGTGGCGGAAACATCGGGGAGTGTTGTAACAGAATTAATTGTTTCAAATCCATGGCAATTGAAGTTTCGTTTTATTGATTAAAAGTGTTACAATGTCTTAACAAACAAGGAAATACAACATAATTAACTAGTCTTGCATCTTTTATTGTCACTAAAGCCCAAGTCTGCCTATGTGTATCTTGATCATCTTATGCAACAGTTCCTGAAAAACACATGTGAAAATAGGTACGTCAGCATAAAAATGCTTGTGAGATACATAGGTTTTGTGAAAATAGGTTTCATGACTTATGTTTGAGAAAATGTTTAGTCATGAACCTTGTAATTTGCTTTGTCTTTGTAAATCATTTGAAAAACAATAAGTTCAGATGATATGTATAAATAAGAAAATAATGCATGGTTAAATGAGTAACCATGTGAAAATGAGTTTGTATAAGTTAAGTTGTTTGTAAAACAATGTATTGTGAAAAGTATGTTATTTGTATAAAATGTTATATGTATCAAACTGAAATGATTCAAATAACGCTACTATATGTAATACCATACAAACACTTATATATAGGAAGTACCAGCGGCGTATCCACCATGCTTGTATCATATTACACACGCATCGTTACTTAATCACTTAATCAAACCAAACCAATAATGTAAAATGTTCATGTCTAATGTAAATCATGTAATGTATAACCAATGTAATCTGTATGGCTAGTGAAATGTATCAACTAAACCATATGCACAAGAACAAAGTATTGAAGTAAAACTTGGTTTAAATCAAAGCTATGTTTTGTGTAAATGCATGATCAATGTAAATCATGTAATATGTAAACCAAACTGATCTGTATGGCTAGTGATAAATATCAACTAAACCATATGCACAAAAACAAAGTATTGAAGTAAAACTTGGTTTAAATCAAAGCTATGTTTTGTGTAAATGCATGATCAATGTAAATCATGTAATATGTAAACCAAACTGATCTGTATGGCTAGTGATAAATATCAACTAAACCATATGCACAAAAACAAAGTATTGAAGTAAAACTTGGTTTAAATCAAAGCTATGTTTTGTGTAAATGCATGATCAATGTAAATCATGTAATATGTAAACCAAACTGATCTGTATGGCTAGTGATAAATATCAACTAAACCATATGCACAAAAACAAAGTATTGAAGTAAAACTTGGTTTAAATCAAAGCTATGTTTTGTGTAAATGCATGCTCTACTGATACGAACATCTATGCGGTATTGTTATAATGCATACATCCAAGCCTTGAGACTGAGGCGATAAACCCTTAAACCACTTAAAGGTTTATCTAAATTATGTATATCGAATTCGGTCATTCCTTTCATCCCCTTTCCCTGGGATGTCCGGAACGGGAGTTGTCAATTCCTATGGTACCACTACCTACTAACGAACGGCGTAATTAATGTTAATGAATGTATTGTTCCATTGTAAACAACCCAAATGTCATAACAAAATGTAAGCATGTGATGAAAACGATGTACTAAGTATGCACGCAATGGACATACATAGCATAAAATGTAAATGTAAAACAATGTACTAAGTATGCACGCAATGGACATACATAGCATAAAATGTAAATGTAAAACAATGTACTAAGTATGCACGAAATGGACATACATAGCATGAAATGTAATGTAAAACATGTACTATAAATGTACTAATGAACATAGCCGGTATATGATGTGAAAACAGGAAAGCATGAATGTAACAAGTAGGCACATGTGTTCCACCCCAAAACGTTTGGAAAACAGTAAAAGAGGGGTCTATGTACTCACTTGAGATTGCTCAGAAGTCCTAAGATAACCACCAAGCAACGCTAGAGATCACGGAAATCAAACGGCACCTAATATAGGTAACTACATTAATAAACCGGACCTAAATCGGAAGATCGGATATAATGAGGTTTCGTAAACCAAACGAGTATAGAGACTCGTGTCATATGGTTTATCAAAGCCTACATGCTAAATGAAACCCAACCTAATAGCTTACGACCCATTACGACCCGTTTAGGTAGCTTATGCTACTTTAACGCGTCGTTCGCGTGAAACGCGTTCGGACCGCCTAACTAGTTCTACGACAAGTGTTATATGCCTAAACATGTTACATAATCAGTTATGTGACAAAAGTTTAGGTTACATATGCTTAATTACCAATTATACATGAAAAGGGTATTCTGGTAATTTACCTAAGGCATATAAACTACCTATCATACAACTACTTAAACGATGTGACCATAGGGTATAACCTCGGAAGGTTATTCCCTACCTACTATGGTCACCTAATGTATTTGGTCGCATCCTAATGATCGACCAAACTGGGTCGAGTTCGAAGGTATAGGCGATTTATTAGATCGCCTATCCTACGACCCTAGACAACGTGGTAATCAGTGGGCATAGTCCCAAGGGACTATGACCAACGTGATTACACTCACGTTGCGAAGTTCAAACGAACTTCGCATTGACCATTACTGGTCAACGCTGAAAGTCAAACAAAGTTTGACTTTCTGACTCGAAAAGCAATAAAATAAGGAAAAGAACGAAAGAATACTTACGAAGGGTCCCCGAATGCTAATCGTGATTCAAGTAGCTCAGGTATGAAACGAAGGTTCCAACTTAGAGCTCCTCAAATCAGATTCTAGTGGGTTTAGAGGTAATGGGGGTGGGGTATTTATAGTAAAAGGTCCACCGTTAAGATCGTTTCAAGGAAACCGTGCTTGAATCCAACCCGTACACTTGTCGGAACCTTATGGTGTCTTAAAATGGTTCTTATCCGCTGACTAGACGATTGAGAACTTGTGGTTGAGAATCGAACAGCTGGGACCTGCTATTAAAAACATTGAATCTGGTCTGGGAGTTGCCTTACGGACCGTAAGGTTATGGATGTTGAGGTCCGTAAGCTTATTTTGGCAGAATTACAGTTTTGGTCCCTGCAGTGCAATAAGCCCATTTCTGACACGTTTAAGGCCCGTTAACCCCATTTCAAAGCTCTAAAATGAAGTTAAAGTATAGGGAACTTAAAATGTGATCAAAAATACCTCGGATGTCGGTTCGTTTGGCCGTACGATCGCGATGTTCGCTTAATTACGACGGAATGCACACAAGCGCGAAAAACGATCCAAATGACGCGACGAATGGATTTTTCTTATGCCGAACACTAAAATAAAATATTTTAGTGCTTACATAAATTTTTGGATGTCCGGATGTATTCAGAACGTAAGTTATGCGCGAAAATGCAAACTTGTGCACTTTTTGACGCTTTTAGTCCCTGAATGATCCAAAAGTTTATTTTAGCACACCCAACCCCTCAAAGCCTATTTCTAAGCTATGTAAAGGATATTTATGGTGTGTTTAACTTATGGTCATGTTCCGGAATGTCTGTTACAGTTCAAATTGGCATACTTTCGCAGTTTGTCAATTTTAGTCCCTGTAAGCGATTTAACTTGATTTTGCCATACCAAAGCCTTCAAAACTTATTTCTAAGTTATGTAAAGGTTATTTAAGGTATGTTAAGCCTATGTCACTATTCCGGAGTGTTTTTTGCATTAAACTGGTTATATTTACGCATCGGTGCGCGTATAACCTTCCAGAAAGCGATTTAGAGTTTGAAATTGAACAAGAATTGATATGTGCAAATGATACACATATTTTTACAAATCCCAAGTATGAAATATGATATTTCATTGGTTTGTATTTGTTTGATGGCCGTGGAGGCACATGTGTTACAGTCTCCCCTACTTTAGGAAATTTCGTCCCGAAATTTATTTAGAGGAAACTTGTGAGAGCTTGAAAACATGAAGTTGAAAAGATCGAACAATATTGGTTAGGGTTCTGAACTTCTATGTAACACCTGTGCCTCCACGGGCATCAAGCAAATACCAAACCAATGAAATATTGTATTTCATACTTGGGATTTGTAAAAATATGTGTATCATTTGCACATATCAATTTATGTTCAATTTCAAACTCTAAATCGCTTTCTGGAAGGTTATACGCGCACTGATGCGTAAATATAACCAGTTTAATGCAACGAACACTCCGGAATAGTGACATAGGCTTAACATACCTTAAATAACCTTTACATAACTTAGAAATAAGTTTTGAAGGCTTTGGTATGGCAAAAACAAGCTAAATTGCTTACAGGGACTAAACTTGACAAACTGCGAAAGTATGCCAATTTGAACTGTAACAGACATTCCGGAACATGACCATAAGTTAAACATACCATAAATATCCTTTACATAGCTTAGAAATAGGCTTTGAGGGGTTTAGTGTGCTAAAATAAACTTTTGGGTCATTCAGGGACTAAAAGTGTCAAAAAGTGCACAAGTTTGCATTTTTACGCATAACTTACGTTCTGAATACATCCGGACATCCAAAAATTTATGTGAGCATGACTATATTATATTTTAGTGTTCGCCTTAAGAAAAATCCATTCGTTTCGTCATTTGGATCGTTTTTCGCGCTTGTGCGCATTCCGTCGTAATTAACCGAACATCGCGTTCGTACGACCAAACGAACCATCACCCGGCATATTTTTGAGCATGTTTCAAGTCCACAATGTTTAGGCATCATTTTAGGGCCTTAAAGTTGGCTTTACGGGCCTTAGAAGTGCCGGAAATGGGCTTAAACACGTGCAGGGACTGAAACTGTCATTTCTGAAACATGTTGTCTGATCAGGACCCTCAGGCGGCCCGCCTGAGTTTTAGCACATCCTGAAGCGGGCCGCTTGGCTCCTTCTGACCAGATTAAGTGTATTAAACAGCAAGTTGCAGCTGTTTGATCCACCACCACATGTTTCCAATTGTCTAGTCAGCTGATAAGGATCACATTTTAGGCACCATAAGTTTCCAACACATGTACGGCTTGGATCATGGCACGTTTTCCATGAAACGATCCTAACGGTGGACCGAATACTATAAATACCCCACCCCCTTTGGCTTAAAAACCCACAAGAATTCTGATTTTAGAGCTCTAAGTTGAAACCATTGTTTCATACCTGAGTTCTTAGATCGGGATTAGCATTCGGGGACCCTGGGTTAGTATTCTTTCGTTCTTTTCCTTATTTTACTGCTTTTCGAGTCAGAAAGTCAAACAAAAGTTTGACTTTCAGCGTTGACCAGTAATGGTCAATGCGAAGTTCGTTTGAACTTCGCAACGTGAGTGTAATCACGTTGGTCATAGTCCCTTGGGACTATGCCCACCGATTACCACGTTGTCTAGGGTCGTAGGGTAGGCGATCTAATAAATCGCCTATACCTTCGAACCCGACCCAGTTTGGTCGATCATTAGGATCCGACCAAATACATTAGGTGACCATAGTGTAGGGAATAACCTTCCGAGGTTATACCCTATGGTCACATCGTTTAAGTAGTTGTATGATAGGTAGTTTATATGCCTTAGGTAAATTACCAGAATACCCTTTTCATGTATAATTTGTAATTAAGCATATGTAACCTAAACTTTTGTCACATAACTGATTATGTAACATGTTTAGGCATATAACACTTGTCATAGGACTAATTAGGCGGTCTGAACGCGTTTCACGCGAACGACGCGTTAAAGTAGCATAAGCTACCTTAATGGGTCGCGATGGGTCGATAATACTTAGGTTAAGTTTCATTTAGTATGTAGGCTTTGTTAAACCATATCATATGAGTTCCTACACTCATTTGGTTTACAAACCCTCCTGCTACCCAGTCTTCCGATTTAGGTCCGGGTTATTTATGTAGTTACCTATATTAGGTACCGTTTGATTTCCGGGACTCCTCTAGCTTATTTGGTAGTTGTTCAAGACTCCTAAGCACTCTCAGGCGAGTACATTATTCCCCTCTTTTACTGTTTTCAACTGTTTTGGGGTGACTCATATGTGCTAAATGCTTTATCAATGATTTCAATAACAATTACTATGTGGTTTCAAGAACAATAACAATTATTTCAAGAACGCTAACAATGATTTCAAGAACGAATACAATGATTTCAAGAACGAATACAATGATTTCAAAAACTAATAACAATTTCAATAAGGTGAACGAACTTGTTGGTTGTAGTTTACATGACCGATGACATTCATTAGCTATGATCAAGCCGACCAGTATTAGGTTATGGTACCATAGGATCTGACAAATCCCGTTATTTACTGCACCCATTGTTATGTGTGGGGGTTGTGGGTAGCGACTGAATCTGTAATTATTAACTTATCCTTTGGTAAGGGTTTGTTAAGAACGAGAACGAGAGCGAGTTGGAACGAGGAACGCGTCAAGAAGGTTTGAATGTTATTAGAGAATCGACCATAAAGTAGTTTCACAATTAAAATATTAACTTACCCTTTGGTAAGGGTTTGTTAAAACAAGAACGATTTGAACGATTAAAACAAGATGGTTTAACGATTGGGTAAACATTTGTACATGATTGACATTTGATCATGTATTTTCCACAAAACATAACTTTGATTTAAACCAAGTTTTACTTCAATACTTTGTTTTTGTGCATATGGTTTAGTTGAGACATTTCACTTGCCATACATGGATATTTGACATAGACATTTGACATGGATATTTGACATAGACATTTGACATGGATATTTAAACATAGACATTTTACATTGTTTGGTTTGGTTTGGTTAAGTGATTGAGTAACGATGCGTGTGTAATATGATACAAACATGGTGGATACGCCGCTGGTACTTCCTATATATAAGTGTTTGTATGGTATTACATATTGTAGCGTTATTTGAATCATTTCAGTTTGAGACATAGAACATTTTATACAAGTAACATACTTTTCACAAGACATTTATTTACAAACAATTCATCTTATAAAGACTCATTTTACATGGTTATTCATTTAATCATGCATCATTCTCTTATTTATACATATCATCTAAACTTATTATTTTTCAAATGATTTACAAAGACAAAGCAAATTACAAGGTTCATGACTAAACATTTTCTTAAACTGAAGTCATGAATCTTATTTTCACAAAACCTATGTACTCGCCAGCATTTCTTTGCTGACCTCGTTTTCACATATGTTTCAGGTATTGTTGGATGATATCGATTGATAAGATGCATGCTCACATAGGACTGGACAAGGCCTTAGTGACTCAATAACAATGATAGACTATATTTAAATAGTATATTTAGATTTCAAGACGATGTAATTACTCAATGTTTAATAAAACGAAACACTTTTGATATCCATGGTTATGAAACATTAATTCTGTTGCAACACGCCCCGATGTTTCCGCCGCGATTTGTTGTTTTACGCGGTCGGGGTGTGACAGAAAAGATGGTATCAGAGCCAATGGTTATAGGGAATTAGGTTATTAGTAATGCTTTGACCTAGTCTATAACTTTCTTAGGACCCTAACGCGAGTTTACTTGCGTTTAGTCATAAAACAATACCGTCACCTATCCTTAGGCGACGACCACAACAAGAACATAAATTTCAAAACCGCTTTGAAAACTAATCATCTATTCTAGGATGATTGATTACAAGGTTTTGAACCCTCTGTTATATGGTTTTGAACCCCTTCGAATTTTCAAAATCTCGACAAGGTTTTGAGTCTTAAATAATGTGAACACGTGCAAACTGGAAGGGTGAATGCCTGTATTCTGGGTTTTCTGTCTAGGCAAGCACTTCGTATACATCTCATCAGACGCGAGACCAGTTGTGCTTACCTGGGAATTCTTGGGATGAGTGTTCACTTATAGGCGAGCATGTCTTCGCGATACATTATTTTTGACCCATTTACTTTGATCAGTCACTGTGTGTCGTTTGTTGCTTTGTAGTAACAAACAAATAACCACTATCCTTGCTTTCATCAGATTTGTTTCATCTCATTCTTTTCGTCTAAATTCTCTCACTCGTTTCCTTTCATGTTTCCTCTTTTAGACAATGCCTCCTCGACGCGAAAACCAGATAGAGACTGCCGAGCTGGCAGAAATCATTGCGCAGCAAATGGCTGCTCAATTCCCAAACCTCTTTGCTCAATGGAACCAAGCCAACAACAACAACAATGTACTTTGCAAATACAAGGATTTTAACCAGGCTAAACCACTCAAGTTTAGTGGTTCTGAAGGAGCGACTGGGCTTCTTCAATGGTTCGAGAGCATTGAGAATACTTTCCGCCACGTGCAGTGTCCTAACAATCGCAAGGTCGAGTTTTCTTCGAGTGTGTTTCAGAAGAGGGCTCTCACATGGTGGAACGGGGTTATGAGGGATCGTGGTGCAGAAGTTGCTCTGGCACAGACATGGGCAGAACTAAGAGCTCTTATGATGAGGGAATTCTGTCCTCGTCATGAGCAGCGATCTTTGGAGAAGGAATTTGATGAGTTGAAGCAAGATAGCGGTGAGCACAGGGCGTATACTGATAGGTTTGAGGAGTTGAGTCTGCTTTGCCCGACAATGGTTACCCCACTTGACATAGCTATCGAAAGGTACATCGACGGCCTACCTGACTCGGTACAAGACATCCTTACTGGTAGTAACCCTGCCACACTCCGTCAGGCGATCGAGTTATCTGCGACATTGACTGAGTCGCAGATTCGGAAGAATAAGTTACACAGAAAGGGTGACAAGGGTAAGAAGCAGGAGTCTGACAAGGAGGATAGCAAGAAAGGCCAAAACAAGAAGGGTAAGGAAGGTGAGACGTCAAAGAAATCAAAGAAGCGAAAGGGTGCCCAAAATTTTGCTGTTACAGCACAGACTGCTCAGAACCCGCGGAACCAACCAGCTCAGCCACCTGCAAAGAAAGCATATGCCGGTACCGCACCTTATTGTGCACGCTGCAACGGTCATCACGCAGTACAACAAGCTTGCTGGCAATGCACGACGTGTGGTAAACTTGGGCATTTGGCCAAGGTTTGTCGTTTGGGACAAAATCAGGCTGCTCAGGTTCAAGCTCCGGTTCAAGGGAATGCTGTGAGATTTCCACTGGGTTCATGTTTCAACTGCGGAGAGATTGGTCACTTCCGCCACAACTGCCCAAGACTGGTGAATGCAAATGCGAATGCAAACCCAAATGCGAACGCCAACGTCAATATGAATCCAGCACATGGTTGAATGTTTAACATCAATGAGGCTATCAACGATGCAGCGATGAACGCTTAGCATTTTGTATTTCCTCTGGTTGTTATCTTGTAACATTTAAAGACAATGCAGTTGTTATATAAATAAAATTTGTGGTTTTATTTTCTAACTAATGCAATTGTATGAATGTTTGATTCAACCTTATGATGTCAACACAAAGACAAAACTACTTGTGTGGTTCTGTCATTTTTATGTTCATTTGTGATCTCCCAAAGAACCTCAAACACTTGTTTCTTTTAAATCTAAAGTATCTTATCGTCTTGCACCGTTCGAGATGCAAGAATTATCAAAACAGCTTCAAGAGTTGTCTGATAAAGGATTCATCCGTCCAAACTTTTCACCTTGGAGAAACTCCTGTTCTCCTTGTGAAAAGAAAAATGGATCTTTTCGAATGTATATCGATTAACGTAAGCCTAGTAAGCTTACCATCAAGAATCGATATCCCCCTACCTTAAATCAACGATTTCTCCGATCAACTGCATAGCGTTTCATGCTTTTCCAAGATCGATTTGCGTTTTGGGTATCATCAACTTTGTATTCTCGAAGAAGATATTCCCAAAACGGTTTTTCTGCACGAAGTATGGCCATTACGAGTTTACAGTCATGCCTTTTAGGTTGACAAATACTCCAGCCATCTTCAAGGACTTAATAAATTGAGTCTGCAAGCCTTATTTGGATCAGATCGTCATTGTTATTATTGATGACATCTTGATCTATTCATGTCCTAAGCCGATCACGATCAACACCTTCGTTGACATCGGAGCCCTGATTGAATTCCTTGTACACTTTAAAATGTACAAAACAACTCAATTAGGACAAACCGAATTCCTTTTAAGATCTTCCTATCTTCATAGTTAGATTCTTGAAAATATTTAAAGTGCCAAAGGAAATCCACGGATTGGGTTTCTGGTATGCTTTAAATACCCTTGTCCAAAGATAACAAATTAATGGTCGAATTGAACGATTATGCGATTGAACGAGTACGCAATTATGTGACTATGTGTTTTTGTGTTTTCCTCTATGTTCTTGTGTGGTACGATATTCAAATCCTCTTAGAATCTTTCATATCTTCATATGAGGGATTCATAGTAAGATATTCAAAAGGTACTACCTTAAATCATTATGGGCTTCTACGTGGTAGTTAAGACCCTTGGATTATATAGTACCACTCCTTGATTCATAAGAGACCCTTTAGTGGTCTAGTCAAAAAGATTGATTCACAATTTGGTTAAAAGACGACATCTAGTGATGTAGCTGGACAGACTCCTTGATAGTCTATTTAGATCATTTATTGATTTAGTCAAAAGGACTCTATGGCGGTCTAGTCACACTCATCACAGGATTGTTCATTTGGTTTTCCCCTACACATTATAAAATAGACTGTGTGAACTGTGCAAGGAATTGTCTGATTATGGACGCGTACATAATTATGAAATTTAGTGCACAGAAACCTAGTAAGGTTTATTATGTGTAAGAACCGATAGTGACAACAATAACAAAATGAGAACGATGTAATGGAGGCATGGTGGACGCACCAATGACGCTTCATATACTTGTATATAAGTGTCCCTCTTACATTGCAAACATAATGTTATTAAGGTTACTAGAAGTTCAAGAACCTTAACCAATGTTGTTCGATCTTTTCAACTTCATGTTTTAAACTCTCACCAGTTTCCTCTAAATAAATTTCGGGACGAAATTTCCTAAAGTAGGGGAGACTGTAACACCTGTGCCTCCACGGGCATCAAGCAAATACCAAACCAATGAAATATTGTATTTCATACTTGGGATTTGTAAAAATATGTGTATCATTTGCACATATCAATTTATGTTCAATTTCAAACTCTAAATCGCTTTCTGGAAGGTTATACGCGCACTGATGCGTAAATATAACCAGTTTAATGCAACGAACACTCCGGAATAGTGACATAGGCTTAACATACCTTAAATAACCTTTACATAACTTAGAAATAAGTTTTGAAGGCTTTGGTATGGCAAAAACAAGCTAAATTGCTTACAGGGACTAAACTTGACAAACTGCGAAAGTATGCCAATTTGAACTGTAACAGACATTCCGGAACATGACCATAAGTTAAACATACCATAAATATCCTTTACATAGCTTAGAAATAGGCTTTGAGGGGTTTAGTGTGCTAAAATAAACTTTTGGGTCATTCAGGGACTAAAAGTGTCAAAAAGTGCACAAGTTTGCATTTTTACGCATAACTTACGTTCTGAATACATCCGGACATCCAAAAATTTATGTGAGCATGACTATATTATATTTTAGTGTTCGCCTTAAGAAAAATCCATTCGTTTCGTCATTTGGATCGTTTTTCGCGCTTGTGCGCATTCCGTCGTAATTAACCGAACATCGCGTTCGTACGACCAAACGAACCATCACCCGGCATATTTTTGAGCATTTTTCAAGTCCACAATGTTTAGGCATCATTTTAGGGCCTTAAAGTTGGCTTTACGGGCCTTAGAAGTGCCGGAAATGGGCTTAAACACGTGCAGGGACTGAAACTGTCATTTCTGAAACATGTTGTCTGATCAGGACCCTCAGGCGGCCCGCCTGAGTTTTAGCACATCCTGAAGCGGGCCGCTTGGCTCCTTCTGACCAGATTAAGTGTATTAAACAGCAAGTTGCAGCTGTTTGATCCACCACCACATGTTTCCAATTGTCTAGTCAGCTGATAAGGATCACATTTTAGGCACCATAAGTTTCCAACACATGTACGGCTTGGATCATGGCACGTTTTCCATGAAACGATCCTAACGGTGGACCGAATACTATAAATACCCCACCCCCTTTGGCTTAAAAACCCACAAGAATTCTGATTTTAGAGCTCTAAGTTGAAACCATTGTTTCATACCTGAGTTCTTAGATCGGGATTAGCATTCGGGGACCCTGGGTTAGTATTCTTTCGTTCTTTTCCTTATTTTACTGCTTTTCGAGTCAGAAAGTCAAACAAAAGTTTGACTTTCAGCGTTGACCAGTAATGGTCAATGCGAAGTTCGTTTGAACTTCGCAACGTGAGTGTAATCACGTTGGTCATAGTCCCTTGGGACTATGCCCACCGATTACCACGTTGTCTAGGGTCGTAGGGTAGGCGATCTAATAAATCGCCTATACCTTCGAACCCGACCCAGTTTGGTCGATCATTAGGATCCGACCAAATACATTAGGTGACCATAGTGTAGGGAATAACCTTCCGAGGTTATACCCTATGGTCACATCGTTTAAGTAGTTGTATGATAGGTAGTTTATATGCCTTAGGTAAATTACCAGAATACCCTTTTCATGTATAATTTGTAATTAAGCATATGTAACCTAAACTTTTGTCACATAACTGATTATGTAACATGTTTAGGCATATAACACTTGTCATAGGACTAATTAGGCGGTCTGAACGCGTTTCACGCGAACGACGCGTTAAAGTAGCATAAGCTACCTTAATGGGTCGCGATGGGTCGATAATACTTAGGTTAAGTTTCATTTAGTATGTAGGCTTTGTTAAACCATATCATATGAGTTCCTACACTCATTTGGTTTACAAACCCTCCTGCTACCCAGTCTTCCGATTTAGGTCCGGGTTATTTATGTAGTTACCTATATTAGGTACCGTTTGATTTCCGGGACTCCTCTAGCTTATTTGGTAGTTGTTCAAGACTCCTAAGCACTCTCAGGCGAGTACATTATTCCCCTCTTTTACTGTTTTCAACTGTTTTGGGGTGACTCATATGTGCTAAATGCTTTATCAATGATTTCAATAACAATTACTATGTGGTTTCAAGAACAATAACAATTATTTCAAGAACGCTAACAATGATTTCAAGAACGAATACAATGATTTCAAGAACGAATACAATGATTTCAAAAACTAATAACAATTTCAATAAGGTGAACGAACTTGTTGGTTGTAGTTTACATGACCGATGACATTCATTAGCTATGATCAAGCCGACCAGTATTAGGTTATGGTACCATAGGATCTGACAAATCCCGTTATTTACTGCACCCATTGTTATGTGTGGGGGTTGTGGGTAGCGACTGAATCTGTAATTATTAACTTATCCTTTGGTAAGGGTTTGTTAAGAACGAGAACGAGAGCGAGTTGGAACGAGGAACGCGTCAAGAAGGTTTGAATGTTATTAGAGAATCGACCATAAAGTAGTTTCACAATTAAAATATTAACTTACCCTTTGGTAAGGGTTTGTTAAAACAAGAACGATTTGAACGATTAAAACAAGATGGTTTAACGATTGGGTAAACATTTGTACATGATTGACATTTGATCATGTATTTTCCACAAAACATAACTTTGATTTAAACCAAGTTTTACTTCAATACTTTGTTTTTGTGCATATGGTTTAGTTGAGACATTTCACTTGCCATACATGGATATTTGACATAGACATTTGACATGGATATTTGACATAGACATTTGACATGGATATTTAAACATAGACATTTTACATTGTTTGGTTTGGTTTGGTTAAGTGATTGAGTAACGATGCGTGTGTAATATGATACAAACATGGTGGATACGCCGCTGGTACTTCCTATATATAAGTGTTTGTATGGTATTACATATTGTAGCGTTATTTGAATCATTTCAGTTTGAGACATAGAACATTTTATACAAGTAACATACTTTTCACAAGACATTTATTTACAAACAATTCATCTTATAAAGACTCATTTTACATGGTTATTCATTTAATCATGCATCATTCTCTTATTTATACATATCATCTAAACTTATTATTTTTCAAATGATTTACAAAGACAAAGCAAATTACAAGGTTCATGACTAAACATTTTCTTAAACTGAAGTCATGAATCTTATTTTCACAAAACCTATGTACTCGCCAGCATTTCTTTGCTGACCTCGTTTTCACATATGTTTCAGGTATTGTTGGATGATATCGATTGATAAGATGCATGCTCACATAGGACTGGACAAGGCCTTAGTGACTCAATAACAATGATAGACTATATTTAAATAGTATATTTAGATTTCAAGACGATGTAATTACTCAATGTTTAATAAAACGAAACACTTTTGATATCCATGGTTATGAAACATTAATTCTGTTGCAACACGCCCCGATGTTTCCGCCGCGATTTGTTGTTTTACGCGGTCGGGGTGTGACAGAAAAGATGGTATCAGAGCCAATGGTTATAGGGAATTAGGTTATTAGTAATGCTTTGACCTAGTCTATAACTTTCTTAGGACCCTAACGCGAGTTTACTTGCGTTTAGTCATAAAACAATACCGTCACCTATCCTTAGGCGACGACCACAACAAGAACATAAATTTCAAAACCGCTTTGAAAACTAATCATCTGTTCTAGGATGATTGATTACAAGGTTTTGAACCCTCTGTTATATGGTTTTGAACCCCTTCGAATTTTCAAAATCTCGACAAGGTTTTGAGTCTTAAATAATGTGAACACGTGCAAACTGGAAGGGTGAATGCCTGTATTCTGGGTTTTCTGTCTAGGCAAGCACTTCGTATACATCTCATCAGACGCGAGACCAGTTGTGCTTACCTGGGAATTCTTGGGATGAGTGTTCACTTATAGGCGAGCATGTCTTCGCGATACATTATTTTTGACCCATTTACTTTGATCAGTCACTGTGTGTCGTTTGTTGCTTTGTAGTAACAAACAAATAACCACTATCCTTGCTTTCATCAGATTTGTTTCATCTCATTCTTTTCGTCTAAATTCTCTCACTCGTTTCCTTTCATGTTTCCTCTTTTAGACAATGCCTCCTCGACGCGAAAACCAGATAGAGACTGCCGAGCTGGCAGAAATCATTGCGCAGCAAATGGCTGCTCAATTCCCAAACCTCTTTGCTCAATGGAACCAAGCCAACAACAACAACAATGTACTTTGCAAATACAAGGATTTTAACCAGGCTAAACCACTCAAGTTTAGTGGTTCTGAAGGAGCGACTGGGCTTCTTCAATGGTTCGAGAGCATTGAGAATACTTTCCGCCACGTGCAGTGTCCTAACAATCGCAAGGTCGAGTTTTCTTCGAGTGTGTTTCAGAAGAGGGCTCTCACATGGTGGAACGGGGTTATGAGGGATCGTGGTGCAGAAGTTGCTCTGGCACAGACATGGGCAGAACTAAGAGCTCTTATGATGAGGGAATTCTGTCCTCGTCATGAGCAGCGATCTTTGGAGAAGGAATTTGATGAGTTGAAGCAAGATAGCGGTGAGCACAGGGCGTATACTGATAGGTTTGAGGAGTTGAGTCTGCTTTGCCCGACAATGGTTACCCCACTTGACATAGCTATCGAAAGGTACATCGACGGCCTACCTAACTCGGTACAAGACATCCTTACTGGTAGTAACCCTGCCACACTCCGTCAGGCGATCGAGTTATCTGCGACATTGACTGAGTCGCAGATTCGGAAGAATAAGTTACACAGAAAGGGTGACAAGGGTAAGAAGCAGGAGTCTGACAAGGAGGATAGCAAGAAAGGCCAAAACAAGAAGGGTAAGGAAGGTGAGACGTCAAAGAAATCAAAGAAGCGAAAGGGTGCCCAAAATTTTGCTGTTACAGCACAGACTGCTCAGAACCCGCGGAACCAACCAGCTCAGCCACCTGCAAAGAAAGCATATGCCGGTACCGCACCTTATTGTGCACGCTGCAACGGTCATCACGCAGTACAACAAGCTTGCTGGCAATGCACGACGTGTGGTAAACTTGGGCATTTGGCCAAGGTTTGTCGTTTGGGACAAAATCAGGCTGCTCAGGTTCAAGCTCCGGTTCAAGGGAATGCTGTGAGATTTCCACTGGGTTCATGTTTCAACTGCGGAGAGATTGGTCACTTCCGCCACAACTGCCCAAGACTGGTGAATGCAAATGCGAACGCAAACCCAAATGCGAACGCCAACGTCAATATGAATCCAGCACATGGTTGAATGTTTAACATCAATGAGGCTATCAACGATGCAGCGATGAACGCTTAGCATTTTGTATTTCCTCTGGTTGTTATCTTGTAACATTTAAAGACAATGCAGTTGTTATATAAATAAAATTTGTGGTTTTATTTTCTAACTAATGCAATTGTATGAATGTTTGATTCAACCTTATGATGTCAACACAAAGACAAAACTACTTGTGTGGTTCTGTCATTTTTATGTTCATTTGTGATCTCCCAAAGAACCTCAAACACTTGTTTCTTTTAAATCTAAAGTATCTTATCGTCTTGCACCGTTCGAGATGCAAGAATTATCAAAACAGCTTCAAGAGTTGTCTGATAAAGGATTCATCCGTCCAAACTTTTCACCTTGGAGAAACTCCTGTTCTCCTTGTGAAAAGAAAAATGGATCTTTTCGAATGTATATCGATTAACGTAAGCCTAGTAAGCTTACCATCAAGAATCGATATCCCCCTACCTTAAATCAACGATTTCTCCGATCAACTGCATAGCGTTTCATGCTTTTCCAAGATCGATTTGCGTTTTGGGTATCATCAACTTTGTATTCTCGAAGAAGATATTCCCAAAACGGTTTTTCTGCACGAAGTATGGCCATTACGAGTTTACAGTCATGCCTTTTAGGTTGACAAATACTCCAGCCATCTTCAAGGACTTAATAAATTGAGTCTGCAAGCCTTATTTGGATCAGATCGTCATTGTTATTATTGATGACATCTTGATCTATTCATGTCCTAAGCCGATCACGATCAACACCTTCGTTGACATCGGAGCCCTGATTGAATTCCTTGTACACTTTAAAATGTACAAAACAACTCAATTAGGACAAACCGAATTCCTTTTAAGATCTTCCTATCTTCATAGTTAGATTCTTGAAAATATTTAAAGTGCCAAAGGAAATCCACGGATTGGGTTTCTGGTATGCTTTAAATACCCTTGTCCAAAGATAACAAATTAATGGTCGAATTGAACGATTATGCGATTGAACGAGTACGCAATTATGTGACTATGTGTTTTTGTGTTTTCCTCTATGTTCTTGTGTGGTACGATATTCAAATCCTCTTAGAATCTTTCATATCTTCATATGAGGGATTCATAGTAAGATATTCAAAAGGTACTACCTTAAATCATTATGGGCTTCTACGTGGTAGTTAAGACCCTTGGATTATATAGTACCACTCCTTGATTCATAAGAGACCCTTTAGTGGTCTAGTCAAAAAGATTGATTCACAATTTGGTTAAAAGACGACATCTAGTGATGTAGCTGGACAGACTCCTTGATAGTCTATTTAGATCATTTATTGATTTAGTCAAAAGGACTCTATGGCGGTCTAGTCACACTCATCACAGGATTGTTCATTTGGTTTTCCCCTACACATTATAAAATAGACTGTGTGAACTGTGCAAGGAATTGTCTGATTATGGACGCGTACATAATTATGAAATTTAGTGCACAGAAACCTAGTAAGGTTTATTATGTGTAAGAACCGATAGTGACAACAATAACAAAATGAGAACGATGTAATGGAGGCATGGTGGACGCACCAATGACGCTTCATATACTTGTATATAAGTGTCCCTCTTACATTGCAAACATAATGTTATTAAGGTTACTAGAAGTTCAAGAACCTTAACCAATGTTGTTCGATCTTTTCAACTTCATGTTTTAAACTCTCACCAGTTTCCTCTAAATAAATTTCGGGACGAAATTTCCTAAAGTAGGGGAGACTGTAACACCTGTGCCTCCACGGGCATCAAGCAAATACCAAACCAATGAAATATTGTATTTCATACTTGGGATTTGTAAAAATATGTGTATCATTTGCACATATCAATTTATGTTCAATTTCAAACTCTAAATCGCTTTCTGGAAGGTTATACGCGCACTGATGCGTAAATATAACCAGTTTAATGCAACGAACACTCCGGAATAGTGACATAGGCTTAACATACCTTAAATAACCTTTACATAACTTAGAAATAAGTTTTGAAGGCTTTGGTATGGCAAAAACAAGCTAAATTGCTTACAGGGACTAAACTTGACAAACTGCGAAAGTATGCCAATTTGAACTGTAACAGACATTCCGGAACATGACCATAAGTTAAACATACCATAAATATCCTTTACATAGCTTAGAAATAGGCTTTGAGGGGTTTAGTGTGCTAAAATAAACTTTTGGGTCATTCAGGGACTAAAAGTGTCAAAAAGTGCACAAGTTTGCATTTTTACGCATAACTTACGTTCTGAATACATCCGGACATCCAAAAATTTATGTGAGCATGACTATATTATATTTTAGTGTTCGCCTTAAGAAAAATCCATTCGTTTCGTCATTTGGATCGTTTTTCGCGCTTGTGCGCATTCCGTCGTAATTAACCGAACATCGCGTTCGTACGACCAAACGAACCATCACCCGGCATATTTTTGAGCATTTTTCAAGTCCACAATGTTTAGGCATCATTTTAGGGCCTTAAAGTTGGCTTTACGGGCCTTAGAAGTGCCGGAAATGGGCTTAAACACGTGCAGGGACTGAAACTGTCATTTCTGAAACATGTTGTCTGATCAGGACCCTCAGGCGGCCCGCCTGAGTTTTAGCACATCCTGAAGCGGGCCGCTTGGCTCCTTCTGACCAGATTAAGTGTATTAAACAGCAAGTTGCAGCTGTTTGATCCACCACCACATGTTTCCAATTGTCTAGTCAGCTGATAAGGATCACATTTTAGGCACCATAAGTTTCCAACACATGTACGGCTTGGATCATGGCACGTTTTCCATGAAACGATCCTAACGGTGGACCGAATACTATAAATACCCCACCCCCTTTGGCTTAAAAACCCACAAGAATTCTGATTTTAGAGCTCTAAGTTGAAACCATTGTTTCATACCTGAGTTCTTAGATCGGGATTAGCATTCGGGGACCCTGGGTTAGTATTCTTTCGTTCTTTTCCTTATTTTACTGCTTTTCGAGTCAGAAAGTCAAACAAAAGTTTGACTTTCAGCGTTGACCAGTAATGGTCAATGCGAAGTTCGTTTGAACTTCGCAACGTGAGTGTAATCACGTTGGTCATAGTCCCTTGGGACTATGCCCACCGATTACCACGTTGTCTAGGGTCGTAGGGTAGGCGATCTAATAAATCGCCTATACCTTCGAACCCGACCCAGTTTGGTCGATCATTAGGATCCGACCAAATACATTAGGTGACCATAGTGTAGGGAATAACCTTCCGAGGTTATACCCTATGGTCACATCGTTTAAGTAGTTGTATGATAGGTAGTTTATATGCCTTAGGTAAATTACCAGAATACCCTTTTCATGTATAATTTGTAATTAAGCATATGTAACCTAAACTTTTGTCACATAACTGATTATGTAACATGTTTAGGCATATAACACTTGTCATAGGACTAATTAGGCGGTCTGAACGCGTTTCACGCGAACGACGCGTTAAAGTAGCATAAGCTACCTTAATGGGTCGCGATGGGTCGATAATACTTAGGTTAAGTTTCATTTAGTATGTAGGCTTTGTTAAACCATATCATATGAGTTCCTACACTCATTTGGTTTACAAACCCTCCTGCTACCCAGTCTTCCGATTTAGGTCCGGGTTATTTATGTAGTTACCTATATTAGGTACCGTTTGATTTCCGGGACTCCTCTAGCTTATTTGGTAGTTGTTCAAGACTCCTAAGCACTCTCAGGCGAGTACATTATTCCCCTCTTTTACTGTTTTCAACTGTTTTGGGGTGACTCATATGTGCTAAATGCTTTATCAATGATTTCAATAACAATTACTATGTGGTTTCAAGAACAATAACAATTATTTCAAGAACGCTAACAATGATTTCAAGAACGAATACAATGATTTCAAGAACGAATACAATGATTTCAAAAACTAATAACAATTTCAATAAGGTGAACGAACTTGTTGGTTGTAGTTTACATGACCGATGACATTCATTAGCTATGATCAAGCCGACCAGTATTAGGTTATGGTACCATAGGATCTGACAAATCCCGTTATTTACTGCACCCATTGTTATGTGTGGGGGTTGTGGGTAGCGACTGAATCTGTAATTATTAACTTATCCTTTGGTAAGGGTTTGTTAAGAACGAGAACGAGAGCGAGTTGGAACGAGGAACGCGTCAAGAAGGTTTGAATGTTATTAGAGAATCGACCATAAAGTAGTTTCACAATTAAAATATTAACTTACCCTTTGGTAAGGGTTTGTTAAAACAAGAACGATTTGAACGATTAAAACAAGATGGTTTAACGATTGGGTAAACATTTGTACATGATTGACATTTGATCATGTATTTTCCACAAAACATAACTTTGATTTAAACCAAGTTTTACTTCAATACTTTGTTTTTGTGCATATGGTTTAGTTGAGACATTTCACTTGCCATACATGGATATTTGACATAGACATTTGACATGGATATTTGACATAGACATTTGACATGGATATTTAAACATAGACATTTTACATTGTTTGGTTTGGTTTGGTTAAGTGATTGAGTAACGATGCGTGTGTAATATGATACAAACATGGTGGATACGCCGCTGGTACTTCCTATATATAAGTGTTTGTATGGTATTACATATTGTAGCGTTATTTGAATCATTTCAGTTTGAGACATAGAACATTTTATACAAGTAACATACTTTTCACAAGACATTTATTTACAAACAATTCATCTTATAAAGACTCATTTTACATGGTTATTCATTTAATCATGCATCATTCTCTTATTTATACATATCATCTAAACTTATTATTTTTCAAATGATTTACAAAGACAAAGCAAATTACAAGGTTCATGACTAAACATTTTCTTAAACTGAAGTCATGAATCTTATTTTCACAAAACCTATGTACTCGCCAGCATTTCTTTGCTGACCTCGTTTTCACATATGTTTCAGGTATTGTTGGATGATATCGATTGATAAGATGCATGCTCACATAGGACTGGACAAGGCCTTAGTGACTCAATAACAATGATAGACTATATTTAAATAGTATATTTAGATTTCAAGACGATGTAATTACTCAATGTTTAATAAAACGAAACACTTTTGATATCCATGGTTATGAAACATTAATTCTGTTGCAACACGCCCCGATGTTTCCGCCGCGATTTGTTGTTTTACGCGGTCGGGGTGTGACATTCTAGTAGCCTTAATAACATTATGCTTGCAATGTAAGAGGGACACTTATATACAAGTATATAAAGCGTCATTGGTGCGTCCACCGTACCTCCATTACATCGTTCTCATTTTGTTATTGTTGTCACTATCGGTTCTTACACATAATAAACCTTACTGGGTTTCTGTGCACTAAATTTCATAATTATGTACGCGTCCATAATCAGACAATTCCTTGCGCAGTTCACACAGTCTATTTTATAATGTGTAGGGGAAAACCAAATGAACAATCCTGTGATGAGTGTGACTAGACCGCCATAGAGTCCTTTTAATTAAATCAATAAATGATCTAAATAGACTATCAAGGAGTATGTCCAGCTACATCACTAGATGTCGTTCTCTAACCAAATTGTGAATCAATCTTTTTGACTAGACTACTAAGAGGGTCTCTTATGAATCATGGAGTGGTACTATATAACCCAAGGGTCTTAACTACCAGGTAGAAGCCCATAAGGTTTTAAGGTAGTACCTTTTGAATATCCTACTATGAATCTCTCATATGAAAACATGAAAGATTCTATGAGGATTTGAAAATCGGATCACACAAAATCATAGAGGAGAACACATAAACACATATCACATAACCACAAAATTGTTCGTTAATTTGTCTTGTAAATTGCGTACATGCATTTAAAGCACACTAGGAATCCATTCCGTGGATTTCATTTGGTACTTTAAACGTTATCAAGAATCCAACTAAAAAGATAGAAAGATTCAAAAAGAAAATTCGATTTCGATTACTAGGAACCGAAGTGTTCGAATTAAGGTACATAAGGAATCCAGTTAAGGACTCTGATTTGAATGATGATCATCCACAAGGGTCTAAATGTGAAGATAAAAAGATCCCATATGGATTTTAGAAGTTGAAGATGTTTTGAAACCTTGCACTGGATGTGCTTATGTCAAAACATGAAGTAAAAATGCTTATGAAGTTGTGATGCTTGATATGTCAAGGCGACATATGAAGAAGAATTTGAAGGTTAAGTCAATGTATGTGGAAAGATATTTTTGAAAACTATGCATGGGGTTCTTTTAAGAAAAAAAATGTGTTTAACATTTTTGAAACCTTATATATAATACTTTTGAAATCATAAAGTAGGTGTACTAGGTAAGTATATTTATGAAAATGTTTTAAAATCATGCGAGATGAATTTTGAAATTATGTATAAGGTTTTTGAAAATATGAATGATGCTTTTCGAAATCATGCACTTGATAAGAAAATGTACTGTGTTAATATTGTCTTCAGACTATTTGAAATATTTTGAAATTTGAAAGGTTGGTTTTGATAACATGGCCAATGTTTTTGAAATAACATAGACAATGTATCTAGAAAAAATGTTTTCAAACTATATGAAATGTTTTGAGATTATGAAGATTGTTTTTGAAATACTTGTACTGTATATGTTGAAAAATCAAAACGTAATGGGTATGAGATTTGGAAATGCCCTTAGTTATCTAACCAAGGATTTAATGGCACAAATGTGTAAAAAGCACGATTACTCATAATTTCACTTTATTTCATGTACTTCGTTTCTTAGAATGAAACGAGTACTTAAAATTTTTGGGGGAATCATGAGCGATCATTTGAAAGAGAGAATCACAAGAGTAGTTTGTAAGGAACATAGTTCCTTGATGTAGGTATCATAGGGGAATACCATACACACATGTAACTATACTTGTATATCAGAATTGTGAACAACAACTTTTATTTATAAACAAAACAGATTGTTTCACATTACAAGAAATAGAAGAAACAAAAGCATAAGACAGCAACATCTTCTACTCAGCCAACTGCTCATCCGTGGGTCAAATTTGCATTAGCAAGCTTTGGGCAATCTCTTTGGAAATGGCCCATCTCGCCACAGTTGTAGCAAGACCCTCGTGAGAAACGAGCTTGAGCAGGAGTGTCGCCAGCTTGATTTGGTACAGCTGCAGTTGAGCAAACCCTTGCTGTATGACCTATAAGTCCACAAATCTGGCATTTGCGGCACCTCATACTAGGGTGATGATGAAGGCTACATTGGTTGCACAAGGGTGCAGTTCCGCTGTATGGCTTTCTAGCAGGGGGTTGAGCTGGTTGGTTGGGGACGGCTTGACCATTGTGAGCGACCACGGCGAAGTTCTGAGAAGCCTTTCGCTTCTTTGACTTCTTTGGCGATCGTTCATCCATGGTCTTTGATTCCTCGGTTGGTTTCTTACCTGGTAGTGCTGGCTTGACCTCTGCTTCCTTTGGTGGCTCTTGAGTGGCTTCATTGTCGAGACGAGAGACTTCATTGTTGAGATGAGCCATGGCAATGCCTAAATCAACAGTCTTCTGAATCACTTCACCTATTTGCTGGACAAATTTGGCTGTTCGCTCGGACATTTGACCAGTGCTGAGAGGAATAGACATTCTAGAAGAAAATGAAAGATATAGGAAGAAACAAGTGAAAGATTATTGGAAAATCAATACCGAATGGTAACGAATGAAAATTTTGATCATTTGTTTGTTACCTAAGGCAAACAAATGAGATGGTGACAAATCAAAGTAAATGGGTCAAAAATAATGTATCGCGAAGACATGCTCGCCTATAAGTGAACACTCATCCCAAGAATTCCCAGGTAAGCACAACTGGTCTCGCGTCTGATGAGATGTATACGAAGTGCTTGCCTAGACAGAAAACCCAGAATACAGGCATTCACCCTTCCAGTTTGCATGTGTTCACATTATTTAAAACCCATAACCTTGACGAGATTTTGAAAATTCAAAGGGGTTCAAAACCATATAACAGAGGGTTCAAAACCTTACAATAGAGGGTTCAAAACCATGTAATCAATCATCCTAGAACAGATGATTAGTTTTCAAAGCGGTTTTGAAATTTATGTTCTTGTTGTGGTTGTCGCCTAAGGATAGGTGACAGTATTGTTTTATGACTAAACGCAAGTAAACTCGCGTTAGGGTCCTAAGAAGGTTATAGACTAGGTCAAAGCATTACTAATAACCTAATTCCCTATAACCATTGGCTCTGATACCATCTTTTCTGTCACACCCCGACCACGTAGAACATACAAAACGTGGCGGAAACATCGGGGAGTGTTGTAACAGAATTAATTGTTTCAAATCCATGGCAATTGAAGTTTCGTTTTATTGATTAAAAGTGTTACAATGTCTTAACAAACAAGGAAATACAACATAATTAACTAGTCTTGCATCTTTTATTGTCACTAAAGCCCAAGTCTGCCTATGTGTATCTTGATCATCTTATGCAACAGTTCCTGAAAAACACATGTGAAAATAGGTACGTCAGCATAAAAATGCCTGTGAGATACATAGGTTTTGTGAAAATAGGTTTCATGACTTATGTTTGAGAAAATGTTTAGTCATGAACCTTGTAATTTGCTTTGTCTTTGTAAATCATTTGAAAAACAATAAGTTCAGATGATATGTATAAATAAGAAAATAATGCATGGTTAAATGAGTAACCATGTGAAAATGAGTTTGTATAAGTTAAGTTGTTTGTAAAACAATGTATTGTGAAAAGTATGTTATTTGTATAAAATGTTATATGTATCAAACTGAAATGATTCAAATAACGCTACTATATGTAATACCATACAAACACTTATATATAGGAAGTACCAGCGGCGTATCCACCATGCTTGTATCATATTACACACGCATCGTTACTTAATCACTTAATCAAACCAAACCAATAATGTAAAATGTTCATGTCTAATATAAATCATGTAATGTATAACCAATGTAATCTGTATGGCTAGTGAAATGTATCAACTAAACCATATGCACAAGAACAAAGTATTGAAGTAAAACTTGGTTTAAATCAAAGCTATGTTTTGTGTAAATGCATGATCAATGTAAATCATGTAATATGTAAACCAAACTGATCTGTATGGCTAGTGATAAATATCAACTAAACCATATGCACAAAAACAAAGTATTGAAGTAAAACTTGGTTTAAATCAAAGCTATGTTTTGTGTAAATGCATGATCAATGTAAATCATGTAATATGTAAACCAAACTGATCTGTATGGCTAGTGATAAATATCAACTAAACCATATGCACAAAAACAAAGTATTGAAGTAAAACTTGGTTTAAATCAAAGCTATGTTTTGTGTAAATGCATGATCAATGTAAATCATGTAATATGTAAACCAAACTGATCTGTATGGCTAGTGATAAATATCAACTAAACCATATGCACAAAAACAAAGTATTGAAGTAAAACTTGGTTTAAATCAAAGCTATGTTTTGTGTAAATGCATGCTCTACTGATACGAACATCTATGCGGTATTGTTATAATGCATACATCCAAGCCTTGAGACTGAGGCGATAAACCCTTAAACCACTTAAAGGTTTATCTAAATTATGTATATCGAATTCGGTCATTCCTTTCATCCCCTTTCCCTGGGATGTCCGGAACGGGAGTTGTCAATTCCTATGGTACCACTACCTACTAACGAACGGCGTAATTAATGTTAATGAATGTATTGTTCCATTGTAAACAACCCAAATGTCATAACAAAATGTAAGCATGTGATGAAAACGATGTACTAAGTATGCACGCAATGGACATACATAGCATAAAATGTAAATGTAAAACAATGTACTAAGTATGCACGCAATGGACATACATAGCATAAAATGTAAATGTAAAACAATGTACTAAGTATGCACGAAATGGACATACATAGCATGAAATGTAATGTAAAACATGTACTATAAATGTACTAATGAACATAGCCGGTATATGATGTGAAAACAGGAAAGCATGAATGTAACAAGTAGGCACATGTGTTCCACCCCAAAACGTTTGGAAAACAGTAAAAGAGGGGTCTATGTACTCACTTGAGATTGCTCAGAAGTCCTAAGATAACCACCAAGCAACGCTAGAGATCACGGAAATCAAACGGCACCTAATATAGGTAACTACATTAATAAACCGGACCTAAATCGGAAGATCGGATAGAATGAGGTTTCGTAAACCAAACGAGTATAGAGACTCATGTCATATGGTTTATCAAAGCCTACATGCTAAATGAAACCCAACCTAATAGCTTACGACCCATTACGACCCGTTTAGGTAACTTATGCTACTTTAACGCGTCGTTCGCGTGAAACGCGTTCGGACCGCCTAACTAGTTCTACGACAAGTGTTATATGCCTAAATGTCACACCCCGACCGCGTAAAACAACAAATCGCGGCGGAAACATCGGGGCGTGTTGCAACAGAATTAATGTTTCATAACCATGGATATCAAAAGTGTTTCGTTTTATTAAACATTGAGTAATTACATCGTCTTGAAATCTAAATATACTATTTAAATATAGTCTATCATTGTTATTGAGTCACTAAGGCCTTGTCCAGTCCTATGTGAGCATGCATCTTATCAATCGATATCATCCAACAATACCTGAAACATATGTGAAAACGAGGTCAGCAAAGAAATGCTGGCGAGTACATAGGTTTTGTGAAAATAAGATTCATGACTTCAGTTTAAGAAAATGTTTAGTCATGAACCTTGTAATTTGCTTTGTCTTTGTAAATCATTTGAAAAATAATAAGTTTAGATGATATGTATAAATAAGAGAATGATGCATGATTAAATGAATAACCATGTAAAATGAGTCTTTATAAGATGAATTGTTTGTAAATAAATGTCTTGTGAAAAGTATGTTACTTGTATAAAATGTTCTATGTCTCAAACTGAAATGATTCAAATAACGCTACAATATGTAATACCATACAAACACTTATATATAGGAAGTACCAGCGGCGTATCCACCATGTTTGTATCATATTACACACGCATCGTTACTCAATCACTTAACCAAACCAAACCAAACAATGTAAAATGTCTATGTTTAAATATCCATGTCAAATGTCTATGTCAAATATCCATGTCAAATGTCTATGTCAAATATCCATGTATGGCAAGTGAAATGTCTCAACTAAACCATATGCACAAAAACAAAGTATTGAAGTAAAACTTGGTTTAAATCAAAGTTATGTTTTGTGGAAAATACATGATCAAATGTCAATCATGTACAAATGTTTACCCAATCGTTAAACCATCTTGTTTTAATCGTTCAAATCGTTCTTGTTTTAACAAACCCTTACCAAAGGGTAAGTTAATATTTTAATTGTGAAACTACTTTATGGTCGATTCTCTAATAACATTCAAACCTTCTTGACGCGTTCCTCGTTCCAACTCGCTCTCGTTCTCGTTCTTAACAAACCCTTACCAAAGGATAAGTTAATAATTACAGATTCAGTCGCTACCCACAACCCCCACACATAACAATGGGTGCAGTAAATAACGGGATTTGTCAGATCCTATGGTACCATAACCTAATACTGGTCGGCTTGATCATAGCTAATGAATGTCATCGGTCATGTAAACTACAACCAACAAGTTCGTTCACCTTATTGAAATTGTTATTAGTTTTTGAAATCATTGTATTCGTTCTTGAAATCATTGTATTCGTTCTTGAAATCATTGTTAGCGTTCTTGAAATAATTGTTATTGTTCTTGAAACCACATAGTAATTGTTATTGAAATCATTGATAAAGCATTTAGCACATATGAGTCACCCCAAAACAGTTGAAAACAGTAAAAGAGGGGAATAATGTACTCGCCTGAGAGTGCTTAGGAGTCTTGAACAACTACCAAATAAGCTAGAGGAGTCCCGGAAATCAAACGGTACCTAATATAGGTAACTACATAAATAACCCGGACCTAAATCGGAAGACTGGGTAGCAGGAGGGTTTGTAAACCAAATGAGTGTAGGAACTCATATGATATGGTTTAACAAAGCCTACATACTAAATGAAACTTAACCTAAGTATTATCGACCCATCGCGACCCATTAAGGTAGCTTATGCTACTTTAACGCGTCGTTCGCGTGAAACGCGTTCAGACCGCCTAATTAGTCCTATGACAAGTGTTATATGCCTAAACATGTTACATAATCAGTTATGTGACAAAAGTTTAGGTTACATATGCTTAATTACAAATTATACATGAAAAGGGTATTCTGGTAATTTACCTAAGGCATATAAACTACCTATCATACAACTACTTAAACGATGTGACCATAGGGTATAACCTCGGAAGGTTATTCCCTACACTATGGTCACCTAATGTATTTGGTCGGATCCTAATGATCGACCAAACTGGGTCGGGTTCGAAGGTATAGGCGATTTATTAGATCGCCTACCCTACGACCCTAGACAACGTGGTAATCAGTGGGCATAGTCCCAAGGGACTATGACCAACGTGATTACACTCACGTTGCGAAGTTCAAACGAACTTCGCATTGACCATTACTGGTCAACGCTGAAAGTCAAACTTTTGTTTGACTTTCTGACTCGAAAAGCAGTAAAATAAGGAAAAGAACGAAAGAATACTAACCCAGGGTCCCCGAATGCTAATCCCGATCTAAGAACTCAGGTATGAAACAATGGTTTCAACTTAGAGCTCTAAAATCAGAATTCTTGTGGGTTTTTAAGCCAAAGGGGGTGGGGTATTTATAGTATTCGGTCCACCGTTAGGATCGTTTCATGGAAAACGTGCCATGATCCAAGCCGTACATGTGTTGGAAACTTATGGTGCCTAAAATGTGATCCTTATCAGCTGACTAGACAATTGGAAACATGTGGTGGTGGATCAAACAGCTGCAACTTGCTGTTTAATACACTTAATCTGGTCAGAAGGAGCCAAGCGGCCCGCTTCAGGATGTGCTAAAACTCAGGCGGGCCGCCTGAGGGTCCTGATCAGACAACATGTTTCAGAAATGACAGTTTCAGTCCCTGCACGTGTTTAAGCCCATTTCCGGCACTTCTAAGGCCCGTAAAGCCAACTTTAAGGCCCTAAAATGATGCCTAAACATTTTGGACTTGAAAGATGCTCAAAAATATGCCGGGTGATGGTTCGTTTGGTCGTACGAACGCGATGTTCGGTTAATTACGACGGAATGCGCACAAGCGCGAAAAACGATCCAAATGACGAAACGAATGGATTTTTCTTAAGGCGAACACTAAAATATAATATAGTCATGCTCACATAAATTTTTGGATGTCCGGATGTATTCAGAACGTAAGTTATGCGTAAAAATGCAAACTTGTGCACTTTTTGACACTTTTAGTCCCTGAATGACCCAAAAGTTTATTTTAGCACACTAAACCCCTCAAAGCCTATTTCTAAGCTATGTAAAGGATATTTATGGTATGTTTAACTTATGGTCATGTTCCGGAATGTCTGTTACAGTTCAAATTGGCATACTTTCGCAGTTTGTCAAGTTTAGTCCCTGTAAGCAATTTAGCTTGTTTTTGCCATACCAAAGCCTTCAAAACTTATTTCTAAGTTATGTAAAGGTTATTTAAGGTATGTTAAGCCTATGTCACTATTCCGGAGTGTTCGTTGCATTAAACTGGTTATATTTACGCATCAGTGCGCGTATAACCTTCCAGAAAGCGATTTAGAGTTTGAAATTGAACATAAATTGATATGTGCAAATGATACACATATTTTTACAAATCCCAAGTATGAAATACAATATTTCATTGGTTTGGTATTTGCTTGATGCCCGTGGAGGCACAGGTGTTACAGTCTCCCCTACTTTAGGAAATTTCGTCCCGAAATTTATTTAGAGGAAACTGGTGAGAGTTTAAAACATGAAGTTGAAAAGATCGAACAACATTGGTTAAGGTTCTTGAACTTCTAGTAACCTTAATAACATTATGTTTGCAATGTAAGAGGGACACTTATATACAAGTATATGAAGCGTCATTGGTGCGTCCACCATGCCTCCATTACATCGTTCTCATTTTGTTATTGTTGTCACTATCGGTTCTTACACATAATAAACCTTACTAGGTTTCTGTGCACTAAATTTCATAATTATGTACGCGTCCATAATCAGACAATTCCTTGCACAGTTCACACAGTCTATTTTATAATGTGTAGGGGAAAACCAAATGAACAATCCTGTGATGAGTGTGACTAGACCGCCATAGAGTCCTTTTGACTAAATCAATAAATGATCTAAATAGACTATCAAGGAGTCTGTCCAGCTACATCACTAGATGTCGTCTTTTAACCAAATTGTGAATCAATCTTTTTGACTAGACCACTAAAGGGTCTCTTATGAATCAAGGAGTGGTACTATATAATCCAAGGGTCTTAACTACCACGTAGAAGCCCATAATGATTTAAGGTAGTACCTTTTGAATATCTTACTATGAATCCCTCATATGAAGATATGAAAGATTCTAAGAGGATTTGAATATCGTACCACACAAGAACATAGAGGAAAACACAAAAACACATAGTCACATAATTGCGTACTCGTTCAATCGCATAATCGTTCAATTCGACCATTAATTTGTTATCTTTGGACAAGGGTATTTAAAGCATACCAGAAACCCAATCCGTGGATTTCCTTTGGCACTTTAAATATTTTCAAGAATCTAACTATGAAGATAGGAAGATCTTAAAAGGAATTCGGTTTGTCCTAATTGAGTTGTTTTGTACATTTTAAAGTGTACAAGGAATTCAATCAGGGCTCCGATGTCAACGAAGGTGTTGATCGTGATCGGCTTAGGACATGAATAGATCAAGATGTCATCAATAATAACAATGACGATCTGATCCAAATAAGGCTTGCAGACTCAATTTATTAAGTCCTTGAAGATGGCTGGAGTATTTGTCAACCTAAAAGGCATGACTGTAAACTCGTAATGGCCATACTTCGTGCAGAAAAACCGTTTTGGGAATATCTTCTTCGAGAATACAAAGTTGATGATACCCAAAACGCAAATCGATCTTGGAAAAGCATGAAACGCTATGCAGTTGATCGGAGAAATCGTTGATTTAAGGTAGGGGGATATCGATTCTTGATGGTAAGCTTACTAGGCTTACGTTAATCGATATACATTCGAAAAGATCCATTTTTCTTTTCACAAGGAGAACAGGAGTTTCTCCAAGGTGAAAAGTTTGGACGGATGAATCCTTTATCAGACAACTCTTGAAGCTGTTTTGATAATTCTTGCATCTCGAACGGTGCAAGACGATAAGATACTTTAGATTTAAAAGAAACAAGTGTTTGAGGTTCTTTGGGAGATCACAAATGATCATAAAAATGACAGAACCACACAAGTAGTTTTGTCTTTGTGTTGACATCATAAGGTTGAATCAAACATTCATACAATTGCATTAGTTAGAAAATAAAACCACAAATTTTATTTATATAACAACTGCATTGTCTTTAAATGTTACAAGATAACAACCAGAGGAAATACAAAATGCTAAGCGTTCATCGCTGCATCGTTGATAGCCTCATTGATGTTAAACATTCAACCATGTGCTGGATTCATATTGACGTTGGCGTTCGCATTTGGGTTTGCGTTCGCATTTGCATTCACCAGTCTTGGGCAGTTGTGGCGGAAGTGACCAATCTCTCCGCAGTTGAAACATGAACCCAGTGGAAATCTCACAGCATTCCCTTGAACCGGAGCTTGAACCTGAGCAGCCTGATTTTGTCCCAAACGACAAACCTTGGCCAAATGCCCAAGTTTACCACACGTCGTGCATTGCCAGCAAGCTTGTTGTACTGCGTGATGACCGTTGCAGCGTGCACAATAAGGTGCGGTACCGGCATATGCTTTCTTTGCAGGTGGCTGAGCTGGTTGGTTCCGCGGTTTCTGAGCAGTCTGTGCTGTAACAGCAAAGTTCTGACCACCCTTTCGCTTCTTTGATTTCTTTGACGTCTCACCTTCCTTACCCTTCTTGTTTTGGCCTTTCTTGCTATCCTCCTTGTCAGACCCCTGCTTCTTACCTTTGTCACCCTTTCTGTGTAACTTGTTCTTCCGGATCTGCGACTCAGTCAATGTCGCAGATAACTCGATCGCCAGACGGAGTGTGGCAGGGTTACTACCAGTAAGGATGTCTTGTACCGAGTCAGGTAGGCCGTCGATGTACCTTTCGATAGCTATGTCAAGTGGGGTAACCATTGTCGGGCAAAGCAGACTCAACTCCTCAAACCTATCAGTATACGCCCTGTGCTCACCACTATCTTGCTTCAATTCATCAAATTCCTTCTCCAAAGCTCGCTGCTCATGACGAGGACAGAATTCCCTCATCATCAGGGCCCTAAGTTCAGCCCATGTCTGTGCCAGAGCAACTTCTGCACCACGATCCCTCATAACCCCGTTCCACCATGTGAGAGCCCTCTTCTGAAACACACTCGAAGAAAACTCGACCTTGCGATTGTTAGGACACTGCACGTGGCGGAAAGTATTCTCAATGCTTTCGAACCACTGAAGAAGCCCAGTCGCTCCTTCAGAACCACTAAACTTGAGTGGTTTAGCCTGGTTAAAATCCTTGTATTTGCATAGTACATTGTTGTTGTTGTTGGCTTGGTTCCATTGAGCAAAGAGGTTTGGAAATTGAGCAGCCATTTGCTGCGCAATGATTTCTGCCAGCTCGGCAGTCTCTATCTGGTTTTCGCGTCGAGGAGGCATTGTCTAAAAGAGGAAACATGAAAGGAAACGAGTGAGAGAATTTAGACGAAAAGAATGAGATGAAACAAATCTGATGAAAGCAAGGATAGTGGTTATTTGTTTGTTACTACAAAGCAACAAACGGCACACAGTGACTGATCAAAGTAAAGGGGTCAAAAATAATGTATCGCGAAGACATGCTCGCCTATAAGTGAACACTCATCCCAAGAATTCCCAGGTAAGCACAACTGGTCTCGCGTCTGATGAGATATATACGAAGTGCTTGCCTAGACAGAAAACCCAGAATACAGGCATTCACCCTTCCAGTTTGCACGTGTTCACATTATTTAAGACTCAAAACCTTGTCGAGATTTTGAAAATTCGAAGGGGTTCAAAACCATATAACAGAGGGTTCAAAACCTTACAATAGAGGGTTCAAAACCTTGTAATCAATCATCCTAGAACAGATGATTAGTTTTCAAAGCGGTTTTGAAATTTATGTTCTTGTTGTGGTCGTCGCCTAAGGATAGGTGACGGTATTGTTTTATGACTAAACGCAAGTAAACTCGCGTTAGGGTCCTAAGAAAGTTATAGACTAGGTCAAAGCATTACTAATAACCTAATTCCCTATAACCATTGGCTCTGATACCATCTTTTCTGTCACACCCCGACCGCGTAAAACAACAAATCGCGGCGGAAACATCGGGGCGTGTTGCAACAGAATTAATGTTTCATAACCATGGATATCAAAAGTGTTTCGTTTTATTAAACATTGAGTAATTACATCGTCTTGAAATCTAAATATACTATTTAAATATAGTCTATCATTGTTATTGAGTCACTAAGGCCTTGTCCAGTCCTATGTGAGCATGCATCTTATCAATCGATATCATCCAACAATACCTGAAACATATGTGAAAACGAGGTCAGCAAAGAAATGCTGGCGAGTACATAGGTTTTGTGAAAATAAGATTCATGACTTCAGTTTAAGAAAATGTTTAGTCATGAACCTTGTAATTTGCTTTGTCTTTGTAAATCATTTGAAAAATAATAAGTTTAGATGATATGTATAAATAAGAGAATGATGCATGATTAAATGAATAACCATGTAAAATGAGTCTTTATAAGATGAATTGTTTGTAAATAAATGTCTTGTGAAAAGTATGTTACTTGTATAAAATGTTCTATGTCTCAAACTGAAATGATTCAAATAACGCTACAATATGTAATACCATACAAACACTTATATATAGGAAGTACCAGCGGCGTATCCACCATGTTTGTATCATATTACACACGCATCGTTACTCAATCACTTAACCAAACCAAACCAAACAATGTAAAATGTCTATGTTTAAATATCCATGTCAAATGTCTATGTCAAATATCCATGTCAAATGTCTATGTCAAATATCCATGTATGGCAAGTGAAATGTCTCAACTAAACCATATGCACAAAAACAAAGTATTGAAGTAAAACTTGGTTTAAATCAAAGTTATGTTTTGTGGAAAATACATGATCAAATGTCAATCATGTACAAATGTTTACCCAATCGTTAAACCATCTTGTTTTAATCGTTCAAATCGTTCTTGTTTTAACAAACCCTTACCAAAGGGTAAGTTAATATTTTAATTGTGAAACTACTTTATGGTCGATTCTCTAATAACATTCAAACCTTCTTGACGCGTTCCTCGTTCCAACTCGCTCTCGTTCTAGTTCTTAACAAACCCTTACCAAAGGATAAGTTAATAATTACAGATTCAGTCGCTACCCACAACCCCCACACATAACAATGGGTGCAGTAAATAACGGGATTTGTCAGATCCTATGGTACCATAACCTAATACTGGTCGGCTTGATCATAGCTAATGAATGTCATCGGTCATGTAAACTACAACCAACAAGTTCGTTCACCTTATTGAAATTGTTATTAGTTTTTGAAATCATTGTATTCGTTCTTGAAATCATTGTATTCGTTCTTGAAATCATTGTTAGCGTTCTTGAAATAATTGTTATTGTTCTTGAAACCACATAGTAATTGTTATTGAAATCATTGATAAAGCATTTAGCACATATGAGTCACCCCAAAACAGTTGAAAACAGTAAAAGAGGGGAATAATGTACTCGCCTGAGAGTGCTTAGGAGTCTTGAACAACTACCAAATAAGCTAGAGGAGTCCCGGAAATCAAACGGTACCTAATATAGGTAACTACATAAATAACCCGGACCTAAATCGGAAGACTGGGTAGCAGGAGGGTTTGTAAACCAAATGAGTGTAGGAACTCATATGATATGGTTTAACAAAGCCTACATACTAAATGAAACTTAACCTAAGTATTATCGACCCATCGCGACCCATTAAGGTAGCTTATGCTACTTTAACGCGTCGTTCGCGTGAAACGCGTTCAGACCGCCTAATTAGTCCTATGACAAGTGTTATATGCCTAAACATGTTACATAATCAGTTATGTGACAAAAGTTTAGGTTACATATGCTTAATTACAAATTATACATGAAAAGGGTATTCTGGTAATTTACCTAAGGCATATAAACTACCTATCATACAACTACTTAAACGATGTGACCATAGGGTATAACCTCGGAAGGTTATTCCCTACACTATGGTCACCTAATGTATTTGGTCGGATCCTAATGATCGACCAAACTGGGTCGGGTTCGAAGGTATAGGCGATTTATTAGATCGCCTACCCTACGACCCTAGACAACGTGGTAATCAGTGGGCATAGTCCCAAGGGACTATGACCAACGTGATTACACTCACGTTGCGAAGTTCAAACGAACTTCGCATTGACCATTACTGGTCAACGCTGAAAGTCAAACTTTTGTTTGACTTTCTGACTCGAAAAGCAGTAAAATAAGGAAAAGAACGAAAGAATACTAACCCAGGGTCCCCGAATGCTAATCCCGATCTAAGAACTCAGGTATGAAACAATGGTTTCAACTTAGAGCTCTAAAATCAGAATTCTTGTGGGTTTTTAAGCCAAAGGGGGTGGGGTATTTATAGTATTCGGTCCACCGTTAGGATCGTTTCATGGAAAACGTGCCATGATTCAAGCCGTACATGTGTTGGAAACTTATGGTGCCTAAAATGTGATCCTTATCAGCTGACTAGACAATTGGAAACATGTGGTGGTGGATCAAACAGCTGCAACTTGCTGTTTAATACACTTAATCTGGTCAGAAGGAGCCAAGCGGCCCGCTTCAGGATGTGCTAAAACTCAGGCGGGCCGCCTGAGGGTCCTGATCAGACAACATGTTTCAGAAATGACAGTTTCAGTCCCTGCACGTGTTTAAGCCCATTTCCGGCACTTCTAAGGCCCGTAAAGCCAACTTTAAGGCCCTAAAATGATGCCTAAACATTTTGGACTTGAAAGATGCTCAAAAATATGCCGGGTGATGGTTCGTTTGGTCGTACGAACGCGATGTTCGGTTAATTACGACGGAATGCGCACAAGCGCGAAAAACGATCCAAATGACGAAACGAATGGATTTTTCTTAAGGCGAACACTAAAATATAATATAGTCATGCTCACATAAATTTTTGGATGTCCGGATGTATTCAGAACGTAAGTTATGCGTAAAAATGCAAACTTGTGCACTTTTTGACACTTTTAGTCCCTGAATGACCCAAAAGTTTATTTTAGCACACTAAACCCCTCAAAGCCTATTTCTAAGCTATGTAAAGGATATTTATGGTATGTTTAACTTATGGTCATGTTCCGGAATGTCTGTTACAGTTCAAATTGGCATACTTTCGCAGTTTGTCAAGTTTAGTCCCTGTAAGCAATTTAGCTTGTTTTTGCCATACCAAAGCCTTCAAAACTTATTTCTAAGTTATGTAAAGGTTATTTAAGGTATGTTAAGCCTATGTCACTATTACGGAGTGTTCGTTGCATTAAACTGGTTATATTTACGCATCAGTGCGCGTATAACCTTCCAGAAAGCGATTTAGAGTTTGAAATTGAACATAAATTGATATGTGCAAATGATACACATATTTTTACAAATCCCAAGTATGAAATACAATATTTCATTGGTTTGGTATTTGCTTGATGCCCGTGGAGGCACAGGTGTTACACTAAACATGTTACATAATCAGTTATGTGACAAAAGTTTAGGTTACATATGCTTAATTACCAATTATACATGAAAAGGGTATTCTGGTAATTTACCTAAGGCATATAAACTACCTATCATACAACTACTTAAACGATGTGACCATAGGGTATAACCTCGGAAGGTTATTCCCTACCTACTATGGTCACCTAATGTATTTGGTCGCATCCTAATGATCGACCAAACTGGGTCGAGTTCGAAGGTATAGGCGATTTATTAGATCGCCTACCCTACGACCCTAGACAACGTGGTAATCAGTGGGCATAGTCCCAAGGGACTATGACCAACGTGATTACACTCACGTTGCGAAGTTCAAACGAACTTCACATTGACCATTACTGGTCAACGCTGAAAGTCAAACAAAGTTTGACTTTCTGACTCGAAAAGCAATAAAATAAGGAAAAGAACGAAAGAATACTTACGAAGGGTCCCCGAATGCTAATCGTGATTCAAGTAGCTTAGGTATGAAACGAAGGTTCCAACTTAGAGCTCCTCAAATCAGATTCTAGTGGGTTTAGAGGTAATGGGGGTGGGGTATTTATAGTAAAAGGTCCACCGTTAAGATCGTTTCAAGGAAACCGTGCTTGAATCCAACCCGTACACTTGTCGGAACCTTATGGTGGCTTAAAATGGTTCTTATCCGCTGACTAGACGATTGAGAACTTGTGGTTGAGAATCGAACAGCTGGGACCTGCTATTAAAAACATTGAATCTGGTCTGGGAGTTGCCTTACGGACCGTAAGGTTATGGATGTTGAGGTCCGTAAGCTTATTTTGGCAGAATTACAGTTTTGGTCCCTGCAGTGCAATAAGCCCATTTCTGACACGTTTAAGGCCCGTTAACCCCATTTCAAAGCTCTAAAATGAAGTTAAAGTATAGGGAACTTAAAATGTGATCAAAAATACCTCGGATGTCGGTTCGTTTGGCCGTACGATCGCGATGTTCGCTTAATTACGACGGAATGCACACAAGCGCGAAAAACGATCCAAATGACGCGACAAATGGATTTTTCTTATGCCGAACACTAAAATAAAATATTTTAGTGCTTACATAAATTTTTGGATGTCCGGATGTATTCAGAACGTAAGTTATGCGCGAAAATGCAAACTTGTGCACTTTTTGACGCTTTTAGTCCCTGAATGATCCAAAAGTTTATTTTAGCACACCCAACCCCTCAAAGCCTATTTCTAAGATATGTAAAGGATATTTATGGTGTGTTTAACTTATGGTCATGTTCTGGAATGTCTGTTACAGTTCAAATTGGCATACTTTCGCAGTTTGTCAATTTTAGTCCCTGTAAGCGATTTAACTTGATTTTGCCATACCAAAGCCTTCAAAACTTATTTCTAAGTTATGTAAAGGTTATTTAAGGTATGTTAAGCCTATGTCACTATTCCGGAGTGTTTGTTGCATTAAACTGGTTATATTTACGCATCGGTGCGCGTATAACCTTCCAGAAAGCGATTTAGAGTTTGAAATTGAACAAGAATTGATATGTGCAAATGATACACATATTTTTACAAATACCAAGTATGAAATATGATATTTCATTGGTTTGGTATTTGTTTGATGGCCGTGGAGGCACAGGTGTTACAAGCGCGTTGGAGGTAGGTTGAGCAAAGAACGATAAGTAAGCGTTGAACAACGTGTAAACAGTGCGTCGGATGAGATACGTGTCGAATGGTGAGTCGAACGGACGGTCATCTGGATGGATGACCATTCGAACGGTTGATCATTCGAATGAGTGAGTGTGTTTGTAAATCGTCTTGAACTTTTGAAGTTTTCGTTGTAGTATAAATCAAGTCATTCGATCGGATGGTCATCCGGACTGATGGCCATTCGGTCGGATGGCTATTCGATTGAGAGTTGAAGTTTGAAGTTTGGTTAAATCATTTAAGTGTTGAGAGTTATAAAGAACAAGTCACCTGGTCGAATAGTCATTCGATCGGATGGCTATTCAATTGGGTGGTCTGTTGCTTGAAAATTTTTGTGAAATCAGTTAAGTTAAAAAGGTTTGTGGTTTAACGGAGACGGCGTGACGACCTGTCAAACAACGGGAATCCATACCAGGTCCTGCTCAGTCGATCGGATGGTAACCATCCCATTCGATCAGACTAACTGTCTTTAATGGGAAGTCATGTTCCACCCGTGAATCGGTCGTCTCTCCGGTGGAAATCCGTTTTCAGACCAGCATCTCAACTAGAGAGTGAGTAGAGAGTCTGAATGAGTCTAGATCCCATCGGGTTTGAGTGAAACTTTAAAGAAAAGTATGAAAACAATTGATAAATGTTGAAAACTTGTGGAGATTCTTGTAAAATAATGTGGAAATCCTTAAGATCTAAACATATCTTGACGGGATGACGTCACACCACAGTTTGCATATGAAACCGTGATGATGTCACCTTCGAGGAGTCTAAATCAGGTGATTTCATGGTGAAAAACAGTGATTTTGATGGAGAAGATGGTGAGAAAGGGTGTAGTGATGATGGAAGTACAAGATTTAAGGAGAAATACTTACGGGATAGCCTTGAATCAAGAGAAAAGTGCTTGAGAACGAGCTGGGAGCGAGTTGGTCGGATAGAGCTGTCACATCAGTGAACAATGATGTGACAGGCGAGTATTTATAGGGTGAGAGGAGATAAGGCGATGCAAGGGTGTGGGTCAGATGGCCAGTCGATCGGATGGCCATCCGATCGGATGGTCATCCGGACGGATGGTCATCCGGATGGATGATCATTCGATCGAATGGTGATTCGATCAGACGACTGGTGCGAGTTAGTTTTCCAACTTTCATTTCGTGTGTTAAGCGTTGCGTTGCGTTTAAGCGAGTTGCGAGTAAGCGTTGCGGTGAGATGTCCACATAACATTAAACAAGTAAACACACATAATGACTAAGATGCATAAAAGTAAATCTACGTTTCGAGTTGCGATGAGATTGCGATGCGATAGCGTTTAGTACAAACATGCGATATGCGATAAATTGTGTTTAAATAGTGTGTGTTGCAATAGTGTTAAATGCGATAACTGTGTTTTAAATAAGCGTTGTGAATGCGTTGTAAAACATAGTTTAAAAATGTCGTTTAAACCCATTGCGTTAATCGAAATCTCGGAGTACAAGATAATTAAGTAATAAATGTTCAATAATTAAGCAAGAAATGGTAGATTTGTCATTTCTTATTATAACGACCCGAAAGGTCGGGTTGTTACATTTGGTAATTTATAATTCAGATCGGACAGTTTATTATTTTGGGCATTCCCCGGAAAGTTTAAGTATATTAGAAATTTCATACCCCTAATTAGGGTTTTTAGTCATACTTCTATGACGATATGCTTTCATATCGTTCGTTGATCGTTTCGGCCAATTTTCAGAACTTGCTGGCATGAATAGTGTGTTCAGATAAATAGTGTTTTTCAACATTTAGCTACCAATATTTTAGGACATTGTTCATATTGTCTTGCGATGCAACGAACACTAACATGTGTTATGAATTGTCGTTATATGTCCTCCGTGCCTGACTTTATCCGACTCAATTACGAAAAATTGAGTCTAAACCATGAGATTATATTAAAATAAATAGTGATTAAAGTGTACGGAATTACCAATTATTTGCCGTTTATCACATACTCCCCCTGTTAAAAAGAACATCGTCCCGAAATTCACATTGAGTTATCCCTTACAGGAGTCTTTTCGAACAGGTGGGGGTACTTTGCTTTGATCTGGTCTTCCCATTCCCAAGTGTACTCGTGTCCGTGTCGAGAGTTCCAGCGGACTTTAATTAGTTTAATACGACTTCTCCTTATCTTGTGGACTTTTGAGTCCAAAACTTCAACATGTTCTTCGGTAAACTGGAGTTTGTCGTCTATGTGAATTTCATCCGCAGGGATGATAACTGTTTCATTTGTTAGACTTTCTTGAGATTCGACACATGAAATGTGTAGTGGACATTATTGAGTTCCTCTGGCAACTTTAACTTGTAAGCGACAGTACCGATCCTTTCTAGAATTTCGAAAGGCCCAATGTATCTCGGGTTTAGCTTCCCACGCTTCTCGAATCTAGCTACGACCTTCGAAGGTGAGACTTTTAACAAGACCTTGTCTCCGACCTCGAAGGATAATGGTTTACATCTTCGGTCTGCGTAGCTCTTTTGCCTATCACGAGCCGCCTTGATACAGTCTCGGATTTTGAATATCATGTCGGTCGTCTCTTGGACTAGTTCAGGACCAATCAGTTGCTTATCACCGACTTCCGTCCAACATAGCGGTGATCGACACTTTCATCCATATAATGTTTCGAATGGGGAAACTTTAATGCTCGTGTGATAACTTTTATTATATGAGAACTCTACCAAAGGTAAATGAGTATCCAAATTTCCGCCTAGATCCATTGTCACACCCCGACCGCGTAAAACAACAAATCACGGCGGAAACATCGGGGCGTGTTGCAACAGAATTAATGTTTCATAACCATGGATATCAAAAGTGTTTCGTTTTATTAAACATTGAGTAATTACATCGTCTGGAAATCTAATTACACTATTTAAACATAGTCTATCATTGTTATTGAGTCACTAAGGCCTTGTCCAGTCCTATGTGAGCAGGCATCTTATCAATCGATATCATCCAACAATACCTGAAACATATGTGAAAACGAGGTCAGCAAAGAAATGCTGGCGAGATACATAGGTTTTGTGAAAATAAGATTCATGACTTCTGTTTTAAGAAAATGTTTAGTCATGAACCTTGTAATTTGCTTTGTCTTTGTAAATCATTTGAAAAATAATAAATTCGGATGATAAGTATAAATAAGAGAATAATGCATGATTAAATGAATAACCATGTAAAATGAGTTTGCATAAGATAAGTTGTTTATAAATAATTGTCTTGTGAAAAGTATGTTACTTGTATAAAATGTTCTATGTCTCAAACTGAAATGATTCAAATAACGCTACAATATGTAATACCATACAAACACTTATATATAGGAAGTACCAGCGGCGTATCCACCATGCTTGTATCATATTACATACGCATCGTTACTTAATCACTTAATCAAACCAAACCACCAAAATAATGTTCATGCCCAATGTAAATCATGTAATATGTAACCAAAACTCAATCGTATATCGCTTTGAAACCAATTGTTTACCCAATCGTTAAAACATCGTGTGAAAACCAATCGTTTACCCAATCGTTAAATTCGTTTTAGGTCGTGAAACTACTTAAATGGTCGTCTCGCTAATAACATTCAAACCTTATTGACTCGCATTAATAAACCCTTACCAAAGGATAGATTAATAATTCGCATTAATAAACCCTTACCAAAGGATAGATTAACATCTCGCATTAATAAACCCTTACCAAAGGATAGATTAACATCTCGCATTAATAAACCCTTACCAAAGAGTAAATTAACATCTCGCATTAATAAACCCTTACCAAAGAGTAAATTAACATTTACAGATTCAGTCGTTACCCACAACACCCACACATAACTACGGGTGTAGTAACTAACGGGATTTGTCAGATCCTATGGTACCATAACCTAATACTGGTCGGCTTGATCATTGCTAATGAATGTCATTTGTTATGTAACTACAACCAACAAGTTTGTTCACTTTATGAAATCGTTATTAGTTTTGTATAAATCGTCTTAATTGTTTTTGAAACCATTGTTATAACATCGAAAACATTTAGCACATATGAGTCACCCCAAAACAATTGAAAACAGTAAAAGAGGGGAATAATGTACTCGCCTGAGAATGCTTGGAGGTCTTGAACAACAACCAAACAAAGCTAGAGGGAGCACGGAATCAGACGGTACCTAATATAGGTAACTACATAATTAACCCGGACCTAAATCGGAAGACTGGGTAGCAGGAGGGTTTGTAAACCAAATGAGTGTAGGAACTCATGTGATATGGTTTAACAAAGCCTACATACTAAATGAAACTTAACCTAAGCATAATCGACCCATCGCGACCCATTAAGGTAGCTTATGCTACTTTAACGCGTCGTGCGCGTGAAACGCGTTCGGACCGTCTAACTAGCCCTATGACAAGTGTTATATGCCTAAACATGCTACATAATCAGTTATATGACAAAAGTTTAGGTTACATATGCTTAATTACCAATTATACATGAAAAGGGTATTCTGGTAATTTACCTAAGGCATATAAACTACCTATCATACAACTACTTAAACGATGTGACCATAGGGTATAACCTCGGAAGGTTATTCCCTACCTACTATGGTCACCTAATGTGTTTGGTCGGATCCTAATGATCGACCAAATGGGTCGAGTTCGAAGGTATAGGCGATTTATTAGATCGCCTACCCTACGACTCTAGACAACGTGGTAATCAGTGGGCATAGTCCCAAGGGACTATGACCAACGTGATTACACTCACGTTGCGAAGTTCAAACGAACTTCGCATTGACCATTACTGGTCAACGCTGAAAGTCAAACAAAGTTTGACTTTCGGACTCGAAAAGCAGTAAAAATAAGGAAAAGAACGAAAGAATACTAACCCAGGGTCCCCGAATGCTAAACTCGATTCGAAAATCTCAGGTATGAAACTAATGTTTCAACTTAGAGTTTCTCAATTCAAGTTTCTAGTGATTTTGAACAAAGGGGGGTGGGGTATTTATAGTATTCGGTCCACCGTTGAGATCGTTTCTTGAATAACGTGCCTTAATCGGAACCGTACACTTGTCGGGAAGTTGTGGTGGCTAAAATGATGTTTATCAACAGATTAGGCAAGTGGGAAAGGTGTGGGTGAGGTTGCAACAGCTGGAAAATGCTGACTGTTAAGTCTGATCTTGTTCTGCAGACCCCTAGCGCACCGCTACACTAAAAGTGTAGCGCACCGCTAGGCACTATTTCGGCAGAATTACACTTTTGGTCCCTGAACTGTATTTAGGCCATTTTCGACACGTTTAAGGCCCGTTAACCCCATTTCAAAGCTCTAAAATGAAGTTAAAGTATAGGGAACTTAAAATATGTTCAAAAATATGATGGATGTCGGTTCGTTTGGCCGTACGAACGCGATGTTCGGTTAATTACGACGGAATGCGCATAAGCGCGAAAAACGAACCAAATGACGTGACAAATGGATTTTTCTTAAGGCGAACACTAAAACATAATGTAGTCATGTTCACATAAATTTTTGGATGTCCGGATATATTCAGAACGTAAGTTATGCGCGAAAATGCAAACTTGTGCACTTTTTGACACTTTTAGTCCCTGAATGACCCAAAAGTTTATTTTAGCACACCGAACCCCTCAAAGCCTATTTCTAAGCTATATAAAGGATATTTATGGTATGTTTAACTTATGGTCATGTTCCGGAATGTCTGTTACAGTTCAAATTGGCATACTTTCGCAGTTTGTCAACTTTAGTCCCTGTAAGCGATTAAACTTTGATTTTGCCATACCAAAGCCTTCAAAACTTATTTCTAAGTTATGTAAAGGTTATTTAAGGTATGTTAATCCTATTTCACTATTCCGGAGTGTTTGTTGCATTAAACTGGTTATATTTACGCATCAGTGCGCGTATAACCTTCCAGAAAGCGATTTAAAGCTTGAAATCAAACAAGAAATGATATGTGCAAACGATACACATATTTTTACAAATCCCAATTATGAAATAAAATATTTCATTGGTTTGACATTTGTTTGATGGCCGTGGAGGCACAGGTGTTACAGTCTCCCCTACTTTAGGAAATTTCGTCCCGAAATTTAGAGGAAACTTGTGAGAGTTTAAAACATGAAGTTGAAAAGATCGAACAACATTGGTTTGGGTTCTGAACTTCTAGTAACTTTAATAACATCATGATTGCAATGTAAGAGGGATACTTATATACAAGTATATGAAGCGTCATTGGTGCGTCCACCGTACCTCCATTACATCGTTCTCATTTCGTTATTGTTGTCACTATCGGTTATTACACATAATAAATCTTACTGGGTTTCTGTGCACTAAATCTCATAATTATGTACGCGTCCATAATCAGACAATTCCTTGCACAGTTCACACAGTCTATTTTATAGTGTGTAGTGTGAAACCAAATGAACAATCCTGTGATGAGTGTGACTAGACCGCCATAGAATCCTTTTAATTAAATCATTAAATGATCTAAATAGACTATCAAGGAGTCTGTTCAGCTACATCACTAGATGTCGTTCTTTAACCAAATTGTGAATCAATCTTTTTGATTAGACCACTAAAGGGTCTCTCATGAATCATGGAGTGGTACTATATAATCCAAGGGTCTTAACTATTACATAGAAGCCCATTAAGGATTGAAGGTAGTACCTCTTGAATATCCTGCTACGAATCCCTCATATAAAGATATGAAAGATTCTATGAGGATTTGAAAATCGTACCACACAAAAACATAGAGGAGAACACATAAACACATAATCGCATAATCGTTCAATTGTTTAATTGTTTAATTTGTTATCTTTGGACACGGGTATTTAAAGCATACCAGAAACCCAATCCGTGGATTTCCTTTGGCACTTTAAATATTTTCAAGAATCTAACTATGAAGATAGGAAGATCTTTAAAAGGAATTCGGTTTGTCCTAATTGAGTTGTTTTGTACTTTTAAAGTGTACAAAGAATTCAATCAGGGCTCCGATGTCAACGAAGGTGTTGATCATGATCGGCTCAGGACATGAATAGATCAAGATGTCATCAATAATAACAATGACGATCTGATCCAAATAAGGCTTGCAGACTTTATTTATTAAGTCCTTGAAGATGGCTGGAGTATTTGTCAACCTAAAAGGCATGACTGTAAACTCGTAATGGCCATACTTCATGCAGAAAACCGTTTTGGGAATATCTTCTTCGAGAATACAAAGTTGATGATACCCAAAACGCAAATCGATCTTGGAAAAGCATGAAACGCTATGCAGTTGATCGGAGAAATCGTTGATTTAAGGTAGGGGATATCGATTCTTGATGGTAAGCTTACTAGGCTTACGTTAATCGATATACATTCGAAAAGATCCATTTTTTTTTCACAAGGAGAACAGGAGTTTCTCCAAGGTGAAAAGTTCGGATGGATGAATCCTTTATCAGACAACTCTTGAAGCTGTTTTGATAATTCTTGCATCTCGAACGATGCAAGACGATAAGATACTTTAGATTCAAAAGAAACAAGTGTTTGAGGTTCTTAGGGAGATCACAAGTGATCATAAAAATGACAGAACCACACAAGTAGTTTTGTCCTTGTGTTGACATCATAAGGTTGAATCAAACATTCATACAATTGCATTAGTTAAAAATAAAAACCACAAATTTTTATTTATATAACAACCGCATTGTCTTTAAATGTTACAAGATAACAACCAGAGGAAATCACAAAATACTAAAAGTTCACTCCTTCATCATCGATTGCCTCATTGATGTTAAACACTCGACCACGTGCTGGATTCACATTGACATTCGCATTCGGGTTTGCATCAGCATTTGCATTCACCAGTCTTGGGCAGTTGTGGCGGAAGTGACCAAATTCTCCGCAATTGAAACATGAACCCAGTGGGAATCTCGCAACATTCCCTTGAACCGGAGCTTGAACCTGAACAGCCTGATTTTGTCCCAGACGACAAATATTGGCCAAATGCCCAAGTCTACCACATGTTGTGCATTTCTTGCAACCTCGTTGTGCAACGTGATGACCGTTGCAACGGGCACAATGTGGTGCGGCACCAGCATATGCCTTCTTTGCAAGTGGCTGAGCCGGTAGGTTCTGCAAGTTCTGAGCAGTCTGTGCTGTAACAGCAAAGGTTTGGGCACCCTTCCGCTTCTTCGATTTCTTCGAAGTCTCACCTTCCTTACCCTTCTTGTTTTGATCTTTCTTGCTATCCTCCTTGTCAGACCCCTGCTTCTTACCCTTGTCACCCTTTCTGTGTAGTTTATTCTTCCGAATCTGCGACTCAGTCAATGTCGCAGCTACCTCGATCGCCTGACGGAGTGTGGTAGGGCTACTACCAGTAAGGATGTCTTGTACCGTGTCAGGTAGGCCGTCGATGTACCTTTCGATAGCTATGTCAAGTGGGGTAACCATTGTCGGGCAAAGCAGACTCAACTCCTCAAACCTGTCAGTATAAGCCCTGTGCTCACCACTATCTTGCTTCAACTCATCAAATTCCTTCTCCAAAGCTCGCTGCTCATGACGAGGACAGAATTCCCTCATCATAAGAGCTCTTAGTTCAGCCCATGTCTGTGCCAAGGCAATCTCAGCACCTCTATCTCTCATAACCCCATTCCACCATGTCAAAGCCCTCTTCTGAAATACGCTCGAAGCAAACTCGACCTTGCGATTTTCCGGGCACTGCACGTGGCGAAAAGTATTCTCTATGCTCTCAAACCACTGAAGAAGCCCAGTCGCTCCTTCAGAACCACTAAAATTGAGTGGTTTAGCCTGGTTAAAATCCTTGTATTTGCATGGAACATTATTGTTGTTGTAGGCTTGGATCCATTGAGCAAAGAGGTTTGGAAACTGAGCAGCCATCTGCTGTGCAATGATTTCTGCCAGCTCGGCAGTCTCTATCTGGCTTTCGCGTCGAGGAGGCATTGTCTAAAAGAGGAAACATGAAAGGAAATGAGTGAGAGAATTAGACGAAAAGAAAGAGATGAACAAATCTGATGAAAGTAAGGATAGTGGTCATTTGTTTGTTACTACAAAGCAACAAACGACACACAGAACTAATCAAAGTAAATGGGTAAAAATAATGTATCGCGAAGACATGCTCGCCTATAAGTGAACACTCATCCCAAGAATTCCCAGGTAAGCACAACTGGTCTCGCGTCTGATGAGATGTATACGAAGTGCTTGCCTAGACAGAAAACTCAGAATACAGGCATTCACCCTTCCAGTTTGCACGTGTTCACATTATTTAAAACCCAAAACTTTGACGAGATTTTGAAAACTCAAAGGGGTTCAAAACCATATAACAGAGGGTTCAAAACCTTGTAATCAATCATCCTAGAACAGATGATTAGTTTTCAAAGCGGATTCGAAAATTGTGTTCTTGTTGTGGTTGTCACCTAAGGATAAGTGACGGTATTGTTTTAAGATCTAAACACAAGAATCTTGTGTTAGGGTCCTAAGAAGGTTATAGACTAGGTCAAAGCATTACTAATAACCTAATTCCCTATAACCATTGGCTCTGATACCATCTTTTCTGTCACACCCCGACCGCGTAAAACAACAAATCGCGGCGGAAACATCGGGGCGTGTTGCAACAGAATTAATGTTTCATAACCATGGATATCAAAAGTGTTTCGTTTTATTAAACATTGAGTAATTACATCGTCTGGAAATCTAATTACACTATTTAAACATAGTCTATCATTGTTATTGAGTCACTAAGGCCTTGTCCAGTCCTATGTGAGCAGGCATCTTATCAATCGATATCATCCAACAATACCTGAAACATATGTGAAAACGAGGTCAGCAAAGAAATGCTGGCGAGATACATAGGTTTTGTGAAAATAAGATTCATGACTTCTGTTTTAAGAAAATGTTTAGTCATGAACCTTGTAATTTGCTTTGTCTTTGTAAATCATTTGAAAAATAATAAATTCGGATGATAAGTATAAATAAGAGAATAATGCATGATTAAATGAATAACCATGTAAAATGAGTTTGCATAAGATAAGTTGTTTATAAATAATTGTCTTGTGAAAAGTATGTTACTTGTATAAAATGTTCTATGTCTCAAACTGAAATGATTCAAATAACGCTACAATATGTAATACCATACAAACACTTATATATAGGAAGTACCAGCGGCGTATCCACCATGCTTGTATCATATTACATACGCATCGTTACTTAATCACTTAATCAAACCAAACCACCAAAATAATGTTCATGCCCAATGTAAATCATGTAATATGTAACCAAAACTCAATCGTATATCGCTTTGAAACCAATTGTTTACCCAATCGTTAAAACATCGTGTGAAAACCAATCGTTTACCCAATCGTTAAATTCGTTTTAGGTCGTGAAACTACTTAAATGGTCGTCTCGCTAATAACATTCAAACCTTATTGACTCGCATTAATAAACCCTTACCAAAGGATAGATTAATAATTCGCATTAATAAACCCTTACCAAAGGATAGATTAACATCTCGCATTAATAAACCCTTACCAAAGGATAGATTAACATCTCGCATTAATAAACCCTTACCAAAGAGTAAATTAACATCTCGCATTAATAAACCCTTACCAAAGAGTAAATTAACATTTACAGATTCAGTCGTTACCCACAACACCCACACATAACTACGGGTGTAGTAACTAACGGGATTTGTCAGATCCTATGGTACCATAACCTAATACTGGTCGGCTTGATCATTGCTAATGAATGTCATTTGTTATGTAACTACAACCAACAAGTTTGTTCACTTTATGAAATCGTTATTAGTTTTGTATAAATCGTCTTAATTGTTTTTGAAACCATTGTTATAACATCGAAAACATTTAGCACATATGAGTCACCCCAAAACAATTGAAAACAGTAAAAGAGGGGAATAATGTACTCGCCTGAGAATGCTTGGAGGTCTTGAACAACAACCAAACAAAGCTAGAGGGAGCACGGAATCAGACGGTACCTAATATAGGTAACTACATAATTAACCCGGACCTAAATCGGAAGACTGGGTAGCAGGAGGGTTTGTAAACCAAATGAGTGTAGGAACTCATGTGATATGGTTTAACAAAGCCTACATACTAAATGAAACTTAACCTAAGCATAATCGACCCATCGCGACCCATTAAGGTAGCTTATGCTACTTTAACGCGTCGTGCGCGTGAAACGCGTTCGGACCGTCTAACTAGCCCTATGACAAGTGTTATATGCCTAAACATGCTACATAATCAGTTATATGACAAAAGTTTAGGTTACATATGCTTAATTACCAATTATACATGAAAAGGGTATTCTGGTAATTTACCTAAGGCATATAAACTACCTATCATACAACTACTTAAACGATGTGACCATAGGGTATAACCTCGGAAGGTTATTCCCTACCTACTATGGTCACCTAATGTGTTTGGTCGGATCCTAATGATCGACCAAATGGGTCGAGTTCGAAGGTATAGGCGATTTATTAGATCGCCTACCCTACGACTCTAGACAACGTGGTAATCAGTGGGCATAGTCCCAAGGGACTATGACCAACGTGATTACACTCACGTTGCGAAGTTCAAACGAACTTCGCATTGACCATTACTGGTCAACGCTGAAAGTCAAACAAAGTTTGACTTTCGGACTCGAAAAGCAGTAAAAATAAGGAAAAGAACGAAAGAATACTAACCCAGGGTCCCCGAATGCTAAACTCGATTCGAAAATCTCAGGTATGAAACTAATGTTTCAACTTAGAGTTTCTCAATTCAAGTTTCTAGTGATTTTGAACAAAGGGGGGTGGGGTATTTATAGTATTCGGTCCACCGTTGAGATCGTTTCTTGAATAACGTGCCTTAATCGGAACCGTACACTTGTCGGGAAGTTGTGGTGGCTAAAATGATGTTTATCAACAGATTAGGCAAGTGGGAAAGGTGTGGGTGAGGTTGCAACAGCTGGAAAATGCTGACTGTTAAGTCTGATCTTGTTCTGCAGACCGCTAGCGCACCGCTACACTAAAAGTGTAGCGCACCGCTAGGCACTATTTCGGCAGAATTACACTTTTGGTCCCTGAACTGTATTTAGGCCATTTTCGACACGTTTAAGGCCCGTTAACCCCATTTCAAAGCTCTAAAATGAAGTTAAAGTATAGGGAACTTAAAATATGTTCAAAAATATGATGGATGTCGGTTCGTTTGGCCGTACGAACGCGATGTTCGGTTAATTACGACGGAATGCGCATAAGCGCGAAAAACGAACCAAATGACGTGACAAATGGATTTTTCTTAAGGCGAACACTAAAACATAATGTAGTCATGTTCACATAAATTTTTGGATGTCCGGATATATTCAGAACGTAAGTTATGCGCGAAAATGCAAACTTGTGCACTTTTTGACACTTTTAGTCCCTGAATGACCCAAAAGTTTATTTTAGCACACCGAACCCCTCAAAGCCTATTTCTAAGCTATATAAAGGATATTTATGGTATGTTTAACTTATGGTCATGTTCCGGAATGTCTGTTACAGTTCAAATTGGCATACTTTCGCAGTTTGTCAACTTTAGTCCCTGTAAGCGATTAAACTTTGATTTTGCCATACCAAAGCCTTCAAAACTTATTTCTAAGTTATGTAAAGGTTATTTAAGGTATGTTAAGCCTATTTCACTATTCCGGAGTGTTTGTTGCATTAAACTGGTTATATTTACGCATCAGTGCGCGTATAACCTTCCAGAAAGCGATTTAAAGCTTGAAATCAAACAAGAAATGATATGTGCAAACGATACACATATTTTTACAAATCCCAATTATGAAATAAAATATTTCATTGGTTTGAAATTTGTTTGATGGCCGTGGAGGCACAGGTGTTACATCCATCACACAGGCATGAAGCATATCTTCCAATGTTTGGACGATTCGCTCACCTTGGCCATCGGTTTGTGGATGGAAAGTCATGCTTAGATCTAAACGAGATCCAAACGACGCTTGAAATGATTTCCAAATCCTTGACACAAAGCGACCATCTCGGTCAGAGATTATTGAAACCGGTACTCCATGACGTGCCACCATCTCCTTGAGGTAATGTTCAGCTAACTTTCCTGTACTATCCTTCTCACGGATTGGTAAAAAGTGAACGAACTTGGTTAATCGATTGAAAATTACCCAAAGCATGTCATGACCTCGAGAGGTTCTTGGTAATCTCGTAATAAAATCCATTGATATTTGTTCCCATTTCCACATGGGAATCTCATGTTGTTGTAATAAGCTAGACCGTTTTTGATATTCGGCCTTGACCTTTGCGCATGTCAGGCACTTCCCAACATAGGTCATTGTATCTCCCTTGAGATTAGGCCACCAAAAATATTCCTTCAGATCTTGGTACATTTTGTCGGCTCCTGATGTATCGAGTATTTTGACTTGTGTGCCTCATCAAGTACTAATTCTCGTAGGCCGCCAAAAAGTGGAACCCAAATTCTTCCCATAAAATATAATGTTCCATCTTCTTTCGGCTCCATTTGTTTCTCCATGCCTCGTAATGATTCAGCTTGAATGTGTTCCGTTTTGAGGGCTTCTTGTTGTGCATCATGTACCCGAGTAGTAAAGTTCGTTTAAATCGTTAACTCCAAGGCTCGTACTCGTAAGGTTTTGACTCGTTCCTTCCAGCTCAAAGCATCTGCCACAACATTTGCTTTGCCCAGATGATACTTGATTTCACACTCATAGTCATTTAACAATTCCACCCATCGCCGTTGGCGCATATTTAGCTCCTTTTGATCGAATATATGTTGAAGACTGTTATGATCCATGAATATGGTTCACTTGGTACCATGGAGATAATGACGCCAAATTTTCAAAGCAAATACCATCGCGGCTAAGTTTAGGTCGTGAGTAGAATAGTTCTTTTCATGAATTTTCAATTGGCGTGACGCGTATACGATGAATTTTTCTTATTACATTAACATTCAACCTAAGCCTTGATGCGACCAAAGTCATCGGTACCGTCTGGAAGTGATAAGATCGGTGTTCTACATAGCTCATCCTTGAGTAGTTGAAAAGCCGCTTCTTGTTTTTCACCCCAATCGAACTTTTTATCCTTTTGTGTGAGAGAGGTTAGCGGTTGAGCAACTCTAGAAAGTTCTTAAAAAATCTTCGATAATATCCCGCTAATCCCGAACCGTTGGGGTCTCTGGGGCGTTCCAATTCTTTATAGCTTCGATCTTTGCCGGGTCCACATGTATCCCGTTCTCGTTCACTACGTGACTGAGGAATTCCACCTCGCGAATCCAGAATTCGCACTTTGAAAACTTCGCATAAAGTTTCTCCTTCTTTAATAGCTCTAATATAGTTCTCAAATGTTGTTCATGTTCCTTCTTGGTTCGGGAATATATTAATATATAGTCGACGAATACTATCACGAAACGTATCGAGGTAAGGTTTGCATACTCGGTTCATTAAATCCATAAATACGGCAGGGGCATTTGTTAAGCCAAAAGGCACAACAAAGAACTCATAATGATCATAGCGAGTTCTAAAAGCCGTTTTAGGAATGCTTTCCTCTTGAATTCTTAGTTGATGATAGTCGGATCTCAAATCAATCTTGGAGTAAAAATTGGAACCTTGTAATTGATCAAACAAGTCGTCAATCCTTGGTAATGGAGACCGGAGCTCCCCAAGGCGAGAAACTTAGCCTAATGATTCCTTTATCTAGTAGTTCTTGTAGTTGTGTAGATAATTCCTGCATCTCTGATGGCGCCAGTCGATATGGGGATTTTGCCACAGGTGCGGCTCCCAGAACCAAGTCAATACGGAATTCAACTTGTCATTGTGGAGGTAGCCCAGGAAAGTCTTCGGGAAAGACTTCAGGGAATTGCTTAACAATCGGGATCTCCTCAAGTTTGCGCTCTTCGGCATTCTTGTCCACTACATGTGCAAGGAAGGCGATGCATCCTTTTCTCAGACTCTTTCGAGCCTTCATACAGTTGATGATCCACAATGGTGTATCGTGGTTCTCTCCGTGAACCAAAAGATGTTCTCCGTTAGGCAAGGGGATGCGAATGATCTTCTCGTGAAAAAATAACTTCGGCTCGATTATTGGATAGCCAATCCATGCCAATAACGACGTCGAAACTGCCCAACTGAACTGGTAGGAGATCTATGTCAAACTTTCGTTCGCCTAACTCCAAAGTGCATTTCTTAATGATTTCCCCTGACTTGACTAATTTCCCATTAGCTAATTCAATAGAGTAGGGAATGTCTAATTTACTTGATTCTACTCCAAGTATATTTCTAAATTCCTTAGAAATAAAACTAAAATCGGCACCAGCGTTAAACAGAATGGATACAAAGTGATTGTTGATAGGGAACGTACCAGTGACCACATTCGGGTCTTGCCGTGCGTCCCTTGCTCCAATGACAAAAGCTCTGCCTCGAGCCATATTTTCTTTAGGACAATCCTTCCTAAAGTGATTTTTATCTCCACAACCATAGCAGCCTTGTCCTTTTCCTTCATTAGGACCCTTTGAACAACATGTTTCCGTACGGTGGCCCAGCTTGCCACATTTGTTACACTTGGGACCTCTACAATTTCCAGTGTGGGGATAGTTGCATCTAGTGCATTTGGGCAAATTCCCAGTATACTTCCTAGTGTTAGTTTAGTGGTAGCCACGTACGCCTTCACTTCCTTAGTTTCATTAGTGGCTTGTCTCTTGTTACTGTTACTCCTTGAACCCTTCTTGAAATGAGTAAACTTTCTTTTATTTGAATCCACCATTTCCACCTGAGCTTCTTTCTTGTTAAGAGCATTCTTTGAAAATTTTCCCAGACGAACAGCCACTTCAGTAAGGCTAACAGCCAGCTCGATCGCCTCACTGGTAGTAAAGGGCTTAGAGGAAGTAACCAAACTCAAAATATCAGGAGCAAGTCCCCAAATATACCTCTCGATCCTCTTGAATTCCGGCTCAACCAGATACGGAACAACTTGTGACAAATCATGGAAACGCTGTGTGTACCCAGCCACATCAGCTCCAATCATTTTCAAGTTCCAAAACTCAGTCTCTAACTTTTGGAGTTTAGCCCTTAAACAATATTTCTTTCTCACTAGAACCTTGACTTCTTCCCATGTCATAGCATAAGCAGTCTCTTCACCTTTAGCCTGAACTTGCAGGTTCTACCATGACAATGCCCCATCTATGAACAATCCAGTAACATAGGTGACCCTTTGGTCAGGAGGACACTTGCTCATTCTTATGACCGAGTCAGTCTTTTCGGTCCATCACACAAAGGCAATGGCACCTCCGGTACCGTCGAAATTCAAAGGCTTGCAGTCTAAAAACTGATTGTGTGTTCAACCTAAAATAATCATATGAAAAAGCCATGAATGAGCAAAGTCAAAAGCACGAATAGAATAAACGAGGGTATTGTATGGTTTCATAGACAACCAAATATTACCAGTAGCAGGGTTGCCTCCGAATGAACCTCCGGTTTCGCCGCTATATTCGGTGCGGTTAGCCTCGTACAGGGCTATCGCTTGAGAGATGCGCTCGTTCAGTTCAGCCTCGGTTGTCGGCAGTGTTTTTATTAGTTCTTCATCTAGGTGGCATTGTCTTCTGGTATAAGGTATCGAAGGAAATTAGACACATATTTAATAATAAATATTATCAGCTATACATAACGAAGTCAAGTATAGAACACCATAATATAATATATGTAATGTAGTCACATGATCATGAGTATATATATACATAAATACACAACCATCAAGGTAATCATGTCAACTCAACGCACAAGAGATCACCACATCATGATAACATTAGCCACAATATCACGACCACATAAAAAATAACAATGTGACATAAAGAAATACTGACTTTTATATATCATAGTCAACATGTTACATTTGCTTGTGAAAGACAAAAGGACATAGGGCTACATCATCCTAGTCTTACAAGTTATATAATACATAAAAAGTAAAATTTTCTTTCACATTGTTTCTTCATAGCCCAAGTTGTCTTTGGTCTTCGTAGATCTTGATTCTTCAAAAGCTTCAGCCTTCAAAAGTGGGTATACACCTCAAAAGATGATCACTGACATAACTACTGAAACTGAGGGGGCGGGGATGGTGACTGGTGGAGTAAACCACAGAAATAAGCCACCTGCTCCTCTAGGCCAAAGACACGCCTAGTAGTGATAGCTTGGAGGTGCTCCAACTCACGCACTCGATCCTTATTTGGATAGGACGAGTGGTGGAATGGACAGGGTAATGGTGAAGACAGTGGTGGTGACAATGGTAGTGGTGGTGGTGATGGTGACGATGGTAGGGGTCGTAGTGGTGATGAAGGTGGTGGTGGGGCACAGGCGGCAGCCCTTGTTGCGGCCAACTCCACCTTAAGATCCCTGATCCTCCGGAAAAGTATGGTGATCTGAATCTCGGACGATCCCTGTCTCTCCTCCGTAGTAGCAGGAGGAAAGTGTGATGGATGGTAGGGATCAGATGGGCTCATGCGCGATGGTGGGACCCAGGAATGTACCCTAGGGTGGAAGGAAGTGTGTACGCTGGTATGGGATGGTCCGGCAGTATACGGATCATGAAAAGTGTGTGCAAATGGCTAGTCGGATGCCTCTCCAATCTCGAAGTGAGATGGGGGGCTCTGAAGGATATGAAAATCCAGCGAAGTGAAGGGGGTCGACAGCAGTGGTATCAATATGAATAGAATAAACATGAGCGGGTACTACTGAGGTAGGAGACGTCACGGGTGAGGGAGTGGTAGGAGTAGCGGTAGAAGCTGAGGATGAGACGGCAACAACAAAAATGACGGGTGATGGTATCTCGAGACTAGCAACATCAAAGACCCCTCTGTCACCGAGGTCGTCCTCGAGGTGATCCACGTGAAAAACCAGAACAAAATCATCATCATCGTCAAGATTGATGACGAGAGGAACGAAAGCAAGAGGTATGGCTAAGTGCACAATCTGGTGCTCCCCCTCAGGATGACCATAGATAATCATATCATGCGAAGGCTGCGGGATAACTAGGACATCATCTCCTAGTGGGGCGTTGTCCATTACGTGGTCGATAAGAGCGAACGATTGGAAATCATCCATCAAATCATCGTCATCCGAGAAGACGTCATGATCTGACTCATCGTCGGATGAGATGATCATGACAACGGGTCCATACTCATCGTCCAACACCAGCTCTATCGGGTCCGCCTCTGAAATGCCTGACGAGGAAGACATCGGTCCTAGCAACTAATCCGTACAATATACATATATATGTTACCAAATAATTTTTTACTTATAATATATTTTCATGCAATCACTATATCTCATGGTAATTTATCATATTTATTTCATGTGAACCAACTTAATGTTTCATGTGTGTTCCTTATGGACTAGGTAGGCAATGTTATTGTTGGTTGCTCATGGATTCACTCATGTAGTTTTATGCAACGAAAACCTTATTGTCATTTTAAGAATTCACCTTTGAAAAACCCTTTTGTTTTTGTAAAATTTGTTTTCATAAAAGAGCCCTTGTAATTGTAAACTAGACTCGAAAAAGAATCTTAGTTCACTACAATCGAAGCTCTGATGCCAATCTGTCACACCCTGCTCGTAGCAAAAGCGCATCCGTGTGACTATGAAAGCTAATCATTGCATTCGACAAGTAAACAATAATATATCAACGATGCCATTCATAGATAGTTTAGAAACACAATACAAAGTGTTTGAAAATAAGTTCACAACGTTTTTCCCAAAATACCATTTCAAGTTACAAAATAACTTTCATAAAATATAGTTCACATCGATAATTTAAAACAAAGCTTTGAGTTCTATATGCATGCACGAGGGCGGAATATGTAAGGCAAACCCTTCAAAATGGCCATCGTTTCTTGTTTATCAACTTTTCTTGACCTTCCGTCTTATTATGTTTTCTTTCCTGAAATACATGTATGTTTTAAAAAGTCAACAATTAGTTGGTGAATTCATGCGTTTGTTTTCTTTGTATCAAATGATTCTCAACAACATTTGAAATATATTTTGTAAACTGGTATGTGATAGCGTCTATGAAATTCGAGGATCCATTAATGTGTAGCTAATAAATTAATATGTGTGCTACATAAGTAAGCAACCAAACCTAGACGATGATATTCGGACACATCCGATACCGGACCACAAAAGCATCCATAAAAGGTTAACGAACTAGGAGTGGAGCTCGCCAAAACTTAATAGATCTACACCTTTTGCACCTCGGTCATTTTGATTAATGGTTACTCTTGATCATTTTATACTTATGTGCACATGATCTAAAGTGATTTCATTCCATAGCTAACATACCATTTATTGTAACATGTATTTCCCCTCGATTGTTTAAAAATAAAACATTGAAAAGTTTGAAATGAGGGACATGAACTCACAGTTTTGCATTCGCGTAAGTTAAATGCTAGCATATGTGGGTGTCCGTATATGTATTGCCACCTACAAGTGTTCTAATTTTTATTAGACACTTAGGTCTCAGTAGACCTTGTACAAGTTGTTCATCTTGAATACTCGTTAGGTATTGTATTTGTTTTGTTTGAGTGCCCTTGATCGTTTTAGTTCATTGGTACCTCGTTTATCCGTTTGTTATTAATATATATTTTATAAATATATATCGTCATGTATTCTTGTTATGAATGAATAGGCCTCGCCCTTGACAGTCAAATATGAAATTGTTAGCGTTGAATTCGTCCAACCGATCGTATGTCTTTGTCACGTATGTCTGGGCCTTGCCCCTTGTTTCGTGCTTGTGTACAAGTGTTATCGATATGAAACATATATTGTGTCGTCAATATATTTTCACCTTTGAAAGGATCCTTGATCCTTGAATACGTATGTGTTCGTGCTTGAAGGGATCTTTAATCTTCGTATATATATTTATTTTAAAATATATATATATATATATTCGTATATCCCATTGGATAAATTGTTAAAAGTATATATTTTAACTTTGAACATGTCATATGTACATGTATTAATTCCCATTGTATATGTGCACTTCATTAAATGTATTTGTGTACATCACTATGTACTTGTATTTATATGTATACGTATATCATGTATATACTTCCTTAGTATACTTTTGTTGTTGGTATTCATATCGTATTTATAATCCGGATCGGACAGTCTATTATTTTGGACATCCCCGGAAAGTTAAAGAATATTAGAAATTTCATACCCCTAGTTAGGGTTTTTAGTCATACTTTGTCACACCCCGACCGTGTAAATCAACAAACCGCGGCGGAAACGTCGGGGAGTGGAGCGACAGAATTATTGTTTCACAACACATGGATTAAAAGTTTCGTTTATTTAGATATTAAACATTAAATATTGTCTTTGAAACAGAACAAACAAGTTAAACATAGTCTATCATCGTTATTAAGTCACTAAGGCCTCATCCGATCCTAAGTGAGCATGCATCCTAGTAGCAATCAACATCATTAAACATCACCACCTAAAACATACGTGAAAATAAAGTCAGCATAAAAATGCCGGCGATCACATAGGTTTTATTAGAGTGTCAGATTCAAGGCTCGTATACATGTTGCAATAACTTGTACAATTACATGAGTCGATATTAGAAAACCTTGTTTCGTAAAAATGTTTGTATTGCAATATAAATAACCAACTCAAAAACAAGTTGATTATAGTTTATAAAATCTCGATGCCATGAATCCTAACTCAAAACATTTGTTTATGTAAACCAAATTGTAAATCGTTCTCGTAATAAAACTCGTATGGTTTATATCGTATAGTAAACATCATTGCGTGACATTGTTTAAGATTGTTCGTCCAAGTGAACTAAATAACGCCACGGAATGTAATATGATAAAAGCACTTATATATAAGAAGTACCAGCGGCGTATCTACCATGCTTTTATCACATTACACCCGTCCTGTTATCTAACCCAAAACCAATCGTTTAAATCGTTCAACTCATTCGTGTTATAGTCCATCATTCATTTGTTTAAATCGTTCAAGTCGTTCATAATCGTTCATGTTTTAGTTGTGAAAACTACTTGTGGTCGTCTCGTTGAATACATTCAAACCTACTCGTCCATCGTTCAACTCGTATTAACAAACCACCAAAGGGTAAGTTAACAATCGTCAGGTTCAGTCGTTACCCATATAACCCCCATACATAACCATGGCGGCAGTCCGATAACGGGATTTTTCAGATCCTATGGTACCATAACATACTACTGGTCGGCTTGATCATTGTTAATGAATGTCCTTCATTATGTAAATACGTCCCAACAAGTTCGTTCACATTATCGAAATCGTTGTGTTTAATATAAACCATAGTAATCGTTTTTGAAATCATAGAAATCGTTTAACATATATGAATCACCCCAAAACAATTGAAAACAGTAAAATAGGGGAACTATGTACTCACATTGAATTGCAAGGTATCCTTGATTAAAGTGAACTAACAAAGCTATGGCAAACCAAGGAAATCAAGTAGCACCTAGTAATCGGATCGTTATGTTAATAAATCGATACCTAAATCGGAATTTCGGGTAGAATGAGGTCTCGTAAACTAAATGAGTGTTGGAACTCATGTGATATGGTTTAACAAAGCCTACATTCTAAATCGGAACCTATCCTAAGTGCTTACGACCCGTTATGACCCGTTAAGGAAGTCTATGCTACTTTAACGTGTCATTCGCGCGAATGCGCATTCGAGATGGCTAACGAGTCCTATGAAAAGTATTATATGCCCTAACATGTTTAAATATGTTGCATAATCAGTTTAAGTGTCAAAACTTGTAGGATCGTCGTACGACCTGACTGAGTCGATCAGAAGAGTTGTTTATCCGAATCAAAGGCGGAATCAATGACACGGACGCTCGGTACAATTTAACTGTCTCGTATATTGATATAATAGTGATTACAACACCTGGAGACAATCCGGCAGCACTTCGTTACCAGATTACAAGACCCTGATTTTGTTCCAAATGAAATGGACAAGTGCTCTATATATAGTAGTGAGATTTCGCTTGGAATGAACCAAGACACTTTCGAGCGAAATCAACAATGTTGATTTCGCTTGAACTTGCCTTTGTTAGTTTCAAGCGAAATTAACATTAAATCCACTAAACACAGTTTCTAGCACCCTGAACACTGATTATCCTATCCTATCTCATTACATGACTCGATACAAGACGAAGTCAATAGACATAGTGCACTAACAGACTCCCCCTTGGATATTGACGAAGTCTTCAGTGTCTAATCTTTATCATGACACATCTTCAGTCTTGATCAGTCTTCAAACTCTGTCTCTTGCTCTAACACTGTAAGCATCTATCAATCTTTCTTCAAGTCCTCAGGCTCCCCCTTTCGTCAAGCTTCCGTGCTTTAGGGATCGACACCTTGCTTTCAGGTTACAAGCTCCCCCTTGCTTTGAGCTCGTCTTCAGACTCCCCTTTAGACTCAGCTTCCGGGATCGTAGTCTGGTATCACATCTGCATCACTCATACGTTTATAAGTAACAGCATTTTAAATTTCCAGGAATCGTAACCTGGCAATTCAATTTCCTCTATCAACAAATTCCATAGACTTGGCAATGATTGAGAATCCAACTCCCTCACAGTTAATCATCCAAGTCCAAACTAATTACCTTGGAGATATCACAAACTGTTTTTAATTTTTGTTTTTAAAAACTTCAAGTTTCAAATTAATGAACTTGTTTTATTTCAGAAACACAATCAGCATACTCAGATTTTGAAACTTAGCACTCAGACATCGGTTGTCAAAAATAAAACAGAATCAAAATCTTTTTGTATTTTCTGAAATATAAAGCAGTAAAGAAATATATACAAACATATTTACAAGTAATATTTTTGTTTTGAGCTTGCGTCAGAGGATCATATCAGTTTTTGACAAATCACAAGTACCGTTGAGCTTAGTTACACATTAAGAATTAGACAATTCACTTAGATTGTCGATATACTGGTCCACTTAAATTTTCACACAAATTTCAACTGATTCAGGATACGAATTAGGTGTTTTAAGAACTTAAACTCATTCATGTGTTCCACCTCTTGAATATACTCCCGTATCCAGATCCCAATATTCAGTCTTACAGGTGAGTATACCTAGATGATATCTGTAAGGGGTTAAATTGCGAAGAACCGTGAGAGCTCAAGTCAGAACTTCCGTTCAGCAGAGAGATGACGGCTTCGACTTTTGGTGTGTCCCCTTTAGAGGATCTTTTGTTTCAACAGCACATGATTAGCATTTTTCAGTGTTTCATCATTTTGTGTACTGAGGGCGATTGCTATATTTCAAGCATGCAGAAAGTATTATACGGGGACTAGGCCATTGCTTCCGCAAAATCAGAAGTCCCGGGATAATACCCCAGATATCACTGAGTATAAAGACCTAGTATTTCAGAAAGAGGGGTCCTTCAAACAAGATTTCAGGGGTTACCTATATATCCAAGTAGTGTTCGCCATAAAATAAGCAAGTTTAAATTTATGTTTATATCCCGAAAAAGTTTACTAAATGTATAAAAATCTACCGACATATCCACGGTGAGATCGTTTAACACATTTTGACTTTCCAATTCTTTAGCGTACAGTAACTGTCTACTGATGTACTATCATTTCCTCTTTTTACACAAAAACTTGTTTTTCAATTTTATCATGTTTTTGGCTTTTTCAAATTTTCAAATGTTTTTGTATTTTCAAACAATAATACTCCCCCTAAAATGCAAAACCATTTAAAGAAAATTTGACAAACCGATACTGATAGCTTTGTCTCGCCATCCATTTTTTGCTTTTCGTGCTCTGTTTTGCAGAAAATATAACATGTAAAGCAGCAATTACCCCCATGATTTACAACACATTGATATTTTACAGTTTGAAAACCGTTTTTCAATCCTGTGAAATTAATCATGTTTGTTCCGCCGTGAGGGTTTCGGCATATTCAAGAAACATATTTTTGTATTTTTCAAAAATTATGACAAAACAAAAACATATTTTTTGTTTTTTTTTTTTCAAATTTTTCAATTTTTAGGGTTTTTGAAATATTGTTTATTTATGTACAGAAAACAAACAAACTTCCTGTTTTAACCAATACAGGATTCAGCAGCCTCCTCTCTTCGTTGTGCCAGGCTGCTCCAACTTCCATTCTCACTATCTTTGGTTTTGATGAGCACCTGCACATTCAAACTACTTGATTACTTGAACAATTTGGCCCAGGTCTCTTGAACCTTAGGCATTTCAACACAATATGCATCATTTAACTTCGGAAAGTCTTTGTCATCAAAGACTTTTTCAACTTTTACTTCAACTTTCTCATCTTTTACCGAAATCATTTGTTTTTTAACACTCCATGTTTGACCTTTCGGTGTACCTATTTTGTAAAAATGTGAATCTTTTTGAACATTTTGACTTTGAACAACTTTTGGTTTCCAAAACTCTTGAGGTTTTGTCATATCAACTGATGTTTTCCAACTTTGAGTTGTTCGGACTCTGGGTGTGTGAGAATTCCAGGTCTGTCTTGAATCAAATCTATTTGTGTTTGAATTCCAATTTTGATTCGAAGCAAACTTGTTTGTGTTGTACCTCCAAGTTTGTTTTGAATCAAATCTGGTTGACCTATGTTTCACATCCTCAGATTTCTGTTTGTCAACATTTTCAGACTTCTTTTTGTCAACATCCACATATTTCAGATTTGGACACTTTCGTGCAAGATGTCCTATTTGATCACATTTAAAACATGTTCTTTTGGACACATCTTTGACCTATGGTTGTTGCTTCTTCTTTTGAATACAAAACTCTTCATTAGACTGTTGTCTAAATATGAGTTTTTCCTCTTCTTCAAAACTTTTTCCTTGAACAAAATTTATTTTTGCCCGAAAATTCGGAGTTTCATTTTTATATCGACCTTGTTTCTTCTTATAACCCAACCCAGCCTTCATGTTCTTCTTCTTGTAACCAGGTTTGTTATAAAAAGTTTTGTGACCTTTTCCAGCAAACTTCAAAATCTCAGATTTTTCAATTTCAATCATTTTGAACACTTTATCAACCTTTTCTGACATCACATTCTGAATCGGGAATACAACATCGAAGAATAATTTGTCCGATCCAATCATGGTATAAACCAATCCTTTTGAATCATCATTTAAATTTTTCTCGGATTTTGAATCTTTCAGATATCCATCATGAAAATTACCTTCATTTTCATCCTGTGATTCAGATTTACCTGTATCAACTGACTCTTCTTTCAACACACTTTCAACGACCTTACCTACCACCTCTGAATCACTAGAATCATCAGATTTGGAATAGGTTACATCAATGTTATCTGGCAATTGATCTACCATGTTGAAAGATTTTTCGATCTTTTCATCATCAACAAACGCAAACTTTTCCGGTGGTGGAACTTGATGAAACTCTGAGCCAATGCCTTTCTTGTTTTGCGCAGAATCTTTCCCATCCGGTTTTATGTTGAAAATACGTTCAAGCACATATGACGACACATGATAACTCTTTAACTTGTTATTATCCTGTTCCAAATCAGCAATCTGTCGCTTTAGCTTAGCAACATCCTCAATATAGGAATTAACAACACCTTGTTTTATTTCATACATTCGTTTAAGATCTTTAGTTGTTTCAGATAAGTAATTCATTCTTGATTGAGCAAATTTCATTTCATCCTTTACCTTTTCATATGATTCTTTTGTAATGTGATATGCCAATTTTATAGAATCATATTCTTTCTTCATTTCTTGACAAACAATTTCTTTTTGTTCACATTCTTCTGTCTTTTTCAAAACATTTTCTTTCAAAACTTCATTTTCTTTTTCTATCTTTTTACATTTTTCCAAAAAAATTTCCTCATTATCTTTCAAAATTTTTTCTTTTTCAAACATTTCTTTGTATTTGTTTTAGAAAACATTTTCAATTTTTGTGAACTCAAGATTTCTTATTTTGAATTGTTTGTCTTTTTCCGTACAAGCACTGCATGTTTCTATGCATTTCTTGCACTGTTCAACAGTTTTCAAGATTTCAGAACCTGAATTTACCTCAGTGATTGGAACTTCGGTGTTCTCTGCTACATTTGTCTGATCAGCATTTTTCTACTTTTCTTCAACACCAACTTTATCATCAGCACCAGCATCACTCTTCACTTTACCAGTACCAGCATCGCCAACACTATCAGCTGAACCTTCAACTTTCTTTTCAGCTTCTTCAACAACTTGATGTTCTTCAGTAACAGCTTTTTCAACTTCTACATTCACCACAATTTCTGCTTTCACTACTTCAACAATCTTCATCTTTTCCTCAACAACTTTAACTTCCTTCACAACCTCAAGTTCAACAACTTCAGCTTTAACCTCTTCAGCAGTTTTCTTCAGATTGTTTACCATTTCTTCAACATTCTTCTTCATTCTCTCTTCATCCCTCTTCCTCAAACACGATGTCATGGCATATCTAATTTCCTTTTCATGCCTTTTTGCATAAGTGTCATCTTTTAGAACATTTCTATAATATTCAGCCGATGAAGGAATTATGAGAAGAACATCTTCAAAGATTATGTCTTTCTTCGGAACAACTGGTTCACCTTCTCTGTTGTAATAGCACTCTCGCTTCTTATCCCATCTCTTACTACTGACAGCCCTCTCATACTCTTCTTGCATTTCATTCATTCTATTCAAAGCAATGTTTCTTTCTCGATAAGTTTTCTCATTCAAAATCTCTTCTCTGGTTTTCTCTTTGACCTCATCGACAACATTTTCTTCTTTGTTTTCATTTTTGATTTCTGCAACAAAAACATAATGTTTGCTCTCTGTTATAGCTCTGCTATGGGCTGTTTTTCGAATATTCTCCAAACGATCTTCTTCTGGACAAATCTGGCTCCGATCAAAACCTTCATCATGATGTATTACTGCACATGCTCTTGACTTCTCTCTGGGTTTATCTTCGATCATTTTCGGCTCTTCTCTGCTTCGGTGGTAGATCGCCTATCGGTAGTAATCATCATTAAACGGATGTTCATTTCCACCGACTGCAGAATTAGTGCATTCTCTTTTGAAATGACCTTTATTCTTACATTTAAAGCAGGTCACTTTGGACTTATCAAATCCAAGCTTTGTTGATGCACCTCCAAGAGATTGTTTCCCAGTAATTTCCATATATCTCTGAGATCTACGGATGCAACTAGCTAAACACCAGCGGATGTCAATGAGTTCCATCTCTTCCGGATCAATCTGGTCGTAGTCTTCTTTGGTTAACTCTGAGTTTCCAATTTTGCCTGCAACTAGACCTTCATACGATTCCAGAACAGATGCAAGAAAACTCATTTGCTGCTTAGCTGCATTGATGCTCATTGCCGGAGAATTTTTCAACTTAAGAGCAATGTTGCACAGTATGTCCTCTGCTTCTTCAGAATTAGCTTTTGAAGACGATGAATGGTAACCCGGATCGTAACTTGATGAGCTTTTCTGTGGCTCTTTTGTTCTCTCGCCACTAAATGCTGTCTTTGGTGAACTATCAGCTTTCACCGAAGGTAAATTACCTTTGTAATACAGGCCAACATTCTGTTGATGCGAAGAACTGCTCATCTTGTTCTGTTTCTGCAATTCAAGCTCATGAGTTTCAATCTTTTCAAATAATGTATCAAGAGAAATTGTTTCATACAAAGCATCATTTTTCAAAATGAAAACAAACTTTTGCCACTGATCAGCTCGTGGTAACGCTTCTATGACTTTATCAATAATTTCCTCTCTTGTTTTCACAATCTCAAACCTTTCGAGTTCAATTTTTAGGTGACAAAATCTTTCTATCATTTGCCTCACAGTCTCTCCTTTAATACTATCAAACAAATCAAATTCTTTCTTTAATAAAGCAATTTTGTTCTTTTTAATCTGTTTACCCCCCTCAGCTTTAACTCGTAAAGCTTCCCAAACAGATTTCGATGACCCATCATGATTAAGCAATGCAAAAATGTCGTTTCTAATTGCCGACTGGATCAAAGCAATCATTCTCTGTTCAGATGAGAATTCCTTTTTGTCCTCAATGCCTAATTTCTTCATAGGAATTTCCTCTCCTTTATCATCTTTTGGTCTCTCATATCCAAACTCTAGACAGAACCAGCTCTCATGTGCATATGCTTTTGCCCAGTTAAGAAACCGTTCTTTCCACCAAGTATAATCTTCAATATTATCCAGCTTGGGTGGTTTGGAATAAGTTCCATAAAAGTTGTCATGATTGATGTTTTCATTGACCACTTTTGTAATTGACTTTGGTGTGACTGTTGACGTTTCGAAAGATTCGGATGTGAACGCATTGAAAAACGTGTTGTAGAATTCTTCAGCCATGATGTGAATATGTTGAATTACCTGGAGACAAAGACATACAAACAAACACAATCAGTTTAAACCAATATTAAAAAATTTGAAACAGATTGTCACTCGGTTGACGCGAAATGATCTTGACACGAAAAATCCACTTTCAAACGGAATAAGGATCTCAAGCGAAAACACAAGTTGAAGCGAAATCTCTTGTTCAAGCGAAATAAGAACTTCAAGCGAAATATGATGAACTTTCAAGCGAAATCATTCTTTGAAGCGAAATCAGATGAATTTTCAGGCGAAATAAGAGATTCGAGCGAAATCTCATGCAATTCTCAAGCGAAATAACGATGTTCGTTCAAGCGGAATCTCATTTTTGGTCCAATTTTGTCACTTTTACTTCGAATTTTGATCTGAAACTCTCAAGGGTTTGTTAAAACACTGTTTCACATGTACTGTGAAAAATTCAATCCATTTTGACCGTTAAATCTTGTCCAATTTAAAAAAGAAGGTGTAGAAGTCAGAAAACAGATGTAATCAAGCTGAACTCTTCTTCCTGAGCTCTGATACCACTTGTAGGATCGTCGTACGACCTGACTGAGTCGATCAGAAGAGTTGTTTATCCGAATCAAAGGCGGAATCAATAACACGGACGCTCGATACAATTTAACTGTCTCGTATATTGATATAATAGTGATTACAACACCTGGAGACAATCCGGCAGCACTTCGTTACCAGATTACAAGACCCTGATTTTGTTCCAAATGAAATGGACAAGTGCTCTATATATAGTAGTGAGATTTCGCTTGGAATGAACCAAGAAACTTTCGAGTGAAATCAACAATGTTGATTTCGCTTGAACTTGCCTTTGTTAGTTTCAAGCGAAATTAACATTAAATCCACTAAACACAGTTTCTAGCACCCGGAACACTGATTATCCTATCCTATCTCATTACATGACTCGATACAAGACAAAGTCAATAGACATAGTGCACTAACAAAACTTAAGTTACATATGCTTAAATTCAAATTATGCATGAAAAGGGCATTTTGGTCATTTTCCTAAGGCATATAAACTATCTATCATACAACTAATCAAACAAAGTGACCATAAGGTATAACCTCGGAAGGTTATTCCCTATACAACTATGGTCACAAAATATGTTTGGTCAGATCCTAATGATCGACCAAACGGGTCGGCTTCGAAAGTCTAAGCGGTTGTCAAGACCGCTTGACTTACAACCCTATACAAGCACTAGACTAAAACTGGCGAGTTAAACATGTTAAAACATGTTTAACTAAGTTAGAAAATAGGTTTGATATCAAAACAAAGTGTTTTGATACCCAAAAATAGTTTCGTCGCAAAATGCGCATAATCGGCATTTTGACCGAAACTTTGACTCGTCACTTCGACTAATCGACATGGTAATCAGTAGGTATAGTCACAAGGGACTATAACCATCGTGATTACGCTCACGTTGCATAGTTCAAACGAACTTTGACTTGACCAATTCATGCTCAAAGCAGAAAGTCAAACACTGTTTAACTTTCAAGCTTGAAAAGCATAAATAAGCATGAAAGAAGCTTACAAAGGGTCCAAGCTTGAAGATAGAACAAGAAAACTCAGGTATGAAGCCTTCAACAAGTGAGAGCTTCAACTTGGAGCAGATTTGAGTTGAATGAGCTAGGAACGAGTGAAAAAACAAAGGTTATTTATAGAAAGATTGTATCAATTGGATCATTCCATGTGTTATGAGGCTTGATCTTGGCCATACACTTGTTAAACAATGATTGGGCAGCTTGGGGAACACATAAACCAGCTCATAGAATTGAAAAAACCATGTCTAAAAACTAAGGAACAGCAGCTGTTTGCTGAAAACTGAATTCTGCACATAGGTAGCCCAGGCGACTCGCAATAGAGACAGGCTCACCTGTCGCGACACGCCTGGCTTGTCAGCCAGAAGTTTCAGGTTTTGGCAGTTTTTGTCCCTACATGCTCCAAACTTGTTTTTCGATGCGTTTAAGCCCTGTTAACCTCATTTCAAGGCTATACAATGGAGTTAAAGCATAGGAAACATGAAATATGCTTGAAAACATCTTGGATGTCGGTTCGTTTGGTCGTACGGTCACGTTATTCGGTTAATTACGATGAAAACTCGAACGGACGCGAAAACGATCCAAATTGCGCGACGAATGGTATTTTTGCATTTCAATCACTAAAATAAAATATTTTAATGATTACAAAAATTTTTGGATGTCCGGATATGTTCAGAACGTAAGATATGCGCGTAAATGCAAACTTATGCACTTTTAGACGCTTTTAGTCCCTATGGACCAAATAAGCGCATTTTCACATACCAAACCCCTCAAAGCCTATTTCTAAGCTATGTAAAGGATATTTAGGGTATGTTTAGCTTATGATAAAGTTCCGGAATGTTCGTTACTATACAAATCGGCATACTTTCGTAGTTTGTCACAAATAGTCCCTTCGATTGAATAAACTTGTTTTCAACACACCAAACCCTTCAAAACTTGTTTCTAAGTTATGTAAAGGTTATTTAAGGTATTTTGAGCCTATGTCACTATTCCGGAGTGTTTGTCGCGTTAAACTGATTACGTTTACTCATCAGTTTGCGTATAACTTTCCAGAAAGCGATTTAAAGCTTGAAATCGAACTAAGATCAAAACGTAAAATCGTCAAACACAAATACATAAATATTAACACCAAAACACATTGTTTCATTGATAATTGATATTGTTTTACATCGTACATCATTTACAGAGCACAGTTGTCACAGTCTCCCCTACTTTAGGAAATTTCGTCCCGAAATTTTAACTAGAGGAAACTTGTGAAAACAAATGTGGGTATTTCGCTTTCATTTGGTCCTCATGTTCCCAAGTAAACTCTGGGCCACACTTGGACTCCTAGCGAACTTTGACTAATCGTAGTTTTCACACCCCGATCGCGTTAAGACAACAAACCACGGCGGAAACGTCGGGCAGTGTCGTAACAGAATCATTGTTTCACAACACATGGATTGAAGTTTCGTTTTATTGAATTAAGTTTATTACATTGTCTCGAATATTAAAAGCAGTACATGTACATATTGTCCTTCATTACTATTAAGTCACTAAGGCCTCGTCCATCCCTATGTGAGCATGCATCATAATCATCATCAAACATCATCAAACAACGGTACCTGAAACATATGTGAAAATACGTCAGCATAAAAATGCCGTCGAGTACATAGGTTTTGTGAGTGTGTCAGATTCATGGTTTTAAGTACATATTGCAATACCTCGTCCAACTACGAGAGTTGTCGATTGTGTACCTTGAAAACAAAAGAGTTTGATATTGCAGTATGTTTCTATCAACTTTACAAGTTGATTTATGTGTAAACCAAAACCATTGTAGCTATGAATCTTAACTGAAAACATTTGTCTTTGTAAACCAAGTAGTAAATCGTCGTTGAAAGTAAACATTGTATGGTTTATATCTTTAAGTAAACCTTGTAGTGTAACTTCGTTTTGAAAACATTCGTCCAAGTGATCTAGATAACGCAACGACATGTAATGTGTTGAATGTGTGACAACTGGCACTTTTCCATGCATTCCGTACAATAATTAAACAGTAATATGTGCTTTAATGACTGTGCATGATATAGTTTACAAGACGAATGAATTTCTGATTTCTGTTATATACATACAATGGCATTTCATGTTGCAAGACTATTATCATTACTACATGCAACACAATATAGTTCTATTAATGCACAGAGCAGAGTTAGCACGGTTATCAGACAAACTAGAAGTACTGACGGGAACTTAGTACTTAGACAGACATGATGTTAAGACATAAAATCAGCCCCAGGAACAAGTGTTACAGTAGAATAGTGTGTAGGAAAGTAGGGATTACAAAACTGTCTTCCTAGTGATGACATAGATACCGGATAGTGCCAGAAACACACTAAAACTGCAGAATTCTGCAGAAAATAAATAAATTCAGCAAAAATTCAGCTTTTAACATCTAAATATAATGCAGAAATGTGATTTAAAGGTCCAGAATACTTTCCTAAGTGTCGGGAATCAAAACTGTCATAAAACATAACATAAAGCACACTAAACTGCACAATTTAGCGCTTTAACGAACAGTAATGAAACGAACAACCGGACACTACCCGAAACATCAAATTTTCACTAGAAGCATTGTTTTATTGTTACAAAGCTAGTTATGAGCACTAAACATTATATTACATCTCATAAACACTAAATACATAAATTACCTAACTAGCACCATTAAATTCCAAGTAAATCAAGAAACTAGTGATTAAATGTTACACTTTACCCCCCCCCCCCCCTTTGATGGCCGGTTAGGGGACATGGGTCCCACATAATATTTGTTTGCTATATTTTATTTGATTTTGTTGAGGAATATACCAACAAATTATATCTTATGCCATCTAATATTGGAAGAAAGTTATAAAAAAAACATTAGACTTTAACACTTATCATCATCACATTCAAAACACCATAAGCTTCCTCTCCCACCTTCAAACTCACGGCCACAGTTCTCTCCATATACATCTTCATTTCAAGTTCATCTTCATACAATCTAAGGTGGTTTAGAGGTGTAAGGAGCTAAACTAAGAAGTGTGGAAGCATTGAAACTTGAAGGACCTCTCATACAAGCTATTAACCACCTCATCTTCATCTTGTAATCATCCGTAGCCTTGAGCTAGTAGTAAGATCATCTACACTCCATTTACATCTTATTTAGTTGGTTAATGAATGATACAAGTAATTAATCTTGAAGAACACTATGAATCAAGAACATAAATCTTAAACATAAGCTTAAAAATCATAAGAATACATGTTGTTAAGTGTTGTTATGCTTCTTGATTGTTGATTGTTTGTTTGTGTTTATGATGTTAAACATCATATGATCTTGCTAGATGGTGATTAAAGACATAATCTAGCAAGATGAGAGGATGATTATGTTGTAGATCAAAGTGATCATCCTTATGAAAAGCATGAACTTGAACTATAACTTGTTTTCTTGAGAAAAAAATGATGATCAAAGTGTGATGTAAATCATATAAATGGATGATTTCAAAAACTAATTTCTCAAGAAACCAAGTTAAAATACAAGATTTACATAAACTTGGTTCTTAAAGAAATTAACCACATTTTTAGTGGTTAATCAAGTGTAGAAATATATATTTAACAAGAAAAATTCAAGAAGAAATATTTTTAGAAAATCAATTTACAAGTTGTGAACATCTAAATTCCTCAAGAATGATATTTTTAAATAAATAACCACACTTTAAAGGGTAACTAAGCTTACTAAATACACTAGTAAGTTACTACAAATTTTTACAAAGTTTCAAGTTCATGTCATAGTGTAAATCTCATATTTTTGGCACATGGTAAGTCTTGAATGATTTGTTGATGAATGATGATGATTTTAAAAGAAAATGATATGCTTTGAAAGCATGGAAACCTCCATTTTTAAGGGGAAACTATGGAAAAAATTTTCTAGAAATTAAACACTTAGAAAAAAAAATTTAAACAAATATTTACCAAATGTATTTTAAACCAGGGATTTTCATATAAAATTTGCCATAATTTTTGTTAAAAAATTATAAACATTGGAGGTTGGTTTTTGTAAATAAAAGTGACTAAATATGTATTTGGGAAATATATATTTAGATGTCACCATGTGTGTGATTATTTGTATATTATGTGTATTAGTTATATTATTTTAGGACTTGAAATAATATAACTCACCAAAATACCAAGAAATTACCATACAAAATATAACCAAAATTCCAAGAAATAAATACATAATGTATACCCAAAATATTGGTGAAACCGAACAAGGAATATAACTTACATAAATATTCCAGAATTAAAGTCATAAGTATATTTTGGTAAACGGTATTTTGTAAACCAAGAAAACGAAAATATGATTTTTACAAATATTACAAAGATACATCATATTTTTTACAAGAAGAAAATATATTATTTTTGGGTAAATAAAAATATATATTTTCCTTGAAATTATTAGAAGAAACATTATTTTTGGGAGAAAATGTATATTTTCTTAAATAAATATAGAATACATTATTTTGGGTGAAAATGGATTTATATATATATATATATATTCTAAGTTAGACTTGAAAATATATTATTTTTAAGGTTTATATGAAATTATAAATATTTTTGCCAAAGGAAAAATTATAAATAATTTTTCTATGTAATATTTCTCATAATATATATTTTGAGAATATATATTGATGAATTTTTATTAGAAATATTATTCCGGAAGACTTCATACAAAAATTAAATATGAGATACTTAACAAACACAATAAAAATACGTATTCTCGTACGTATAATTACACACCGGAATACGCCATCGATACTTGGCAAAAATATAGAAGGATAAGAATACAAATACAAATACTCCCATCCTTGGGGAGTTATGCAAGTACAAGTACATAAACTTGACAGGTTAAAATGTATTATTTTAACTAATATTCGAAAATTCATAAATATAATTTAAGTTAAAATATTTATTATTTTAAAAAATAATTATATAACTTGGAATAATGTTAAGGACACAAAGAAACGTAACTCAAAGACACTAATTAATACTAAGTCATGGCACGACCCGCTCGTCTAATAGACCGTAGTACGTTGTAGGTAGTCGTGCACACTAGTAGCAGCTTGAGTTACGTCGAATTGAAGAACGCAAAACCGTGAGTTCAGGTCCCCCTTTTCTCTTAACTGTTTTCGGATTTATAACTCTCGGGGGTGGAATACATGTTGCATATGTTTAAATGGTATGATTTGGCTATGAAATGAATTATAGATCATGTGAGCATAGATTAAAATTGAAATGCCATTAACTCTCATAATAAATATGGACGAAGGTTAGATCTAACGGGTACGGCCGAGCCCCACTCATGGTCTTTATGTGACCACTTGAGTGCTTTGGTGTTCCAGTCGAGGTGATTCGACAACGGTCAAGGGTGATTTGACACAGTCAAGGTGATTTGATACGGTCAAGGGAATTTGACACAGTCAAGGTGAATTTGACACAGTCGAGGGGAATTCGACACATTCGAGGGAATTCGACGAGGGTATAAGCCTACTCATATTGAGTACTCCCTATGTCTTCACATACATTAATGTCCTTGGAAAACATTAATTTATCTGTTCATAGATGCTTTTCATACCTGTTTTCAAAGCAGTCTCTCAAATGTTTACAATCTTATCAATACTCATACAAAACGCATGAACTCGCTCAACTTTTGTTGATGTTTTCAAAATTACATGTATTTCAGGAAACAAGTTGGATCTTGGGCGCTGGTGTTGTTTCGGGATATGAATAACAAGTTTAGATGTCATCCACTTTTGTTGGTTTGTAACTTAATCAGAGGTTGTGTCGTTTGAAACTTATTTGACTGATGTTTGTAATATTTTAAACTTTATGAATGGATGAACATCATTTTGATCATATAGTTATTTATTATAATTGAATGCAATGGTATTGAACAAGTCACACATCATACGCTTCCGCAAAAGTCAGGGTGTGACAGTTTGGTATCAGAGCTTTGATTGTAGTGAACTAGGATTCTTTCTCGAGTGTAGACTACAATCACTAGGATTCTCTCATGAAAACATTTTTCACAAAAAGGTTTTTCATTGCATTCACGAAAGCGCCAAGATCCATGAGTCAAACATTTTTCAAAGAAAAGACAAGGCAAGGACATTAGTAGGGAGGAGAATACCCCAAATTAAAGTGCCAATTAAGGCATAGTCTATTTGAGATAGACTTGCCAAAGACAAATGAACCCCCCCCCCCCCGAAAGGACAAACGAGAGTTATATGTGACATGATGCATTTATTTGCTTGTTTATACTAAGCAACATATTTATTCATTAATATATGCGTATAAGTGTACGGAATAATTATTGTCGTGAACAAGATACCTTCGACTCTGAATCCTATTATTGTTCTTGACTCGCACGATGAGACTATCGACCTCGCGTTTATCGCAAAGCTCATGGCTGGAGTGACTACCAAACGAGATCCTGAGCTTGTTTCCGTAGAAGATGGCTGTTCTCCCCTCTCGAATGCAAAGGTGCCTGACTACGGTAGTGACAGCGAGGCAGAGGAGGCGACCTTGGACAACACCCTTATCAGCAGGATGAAGTCCCAGTGGCTTTTTCGAAACAAGATTGATTACACACTTGACCAGACAAGGAAGATGAAGTACTCATCTTAAAGGTGCCCCTCCAACTACTAGGAATTCTGTAACATCTGTGCTTGTAATCATTATGAACAGTTCAATTATCAATAAAACAATGTTATTTGATCCCAATGTTTGTTTGGTTATGTTTGACATTTTTCATGTTTTGACTTTTATTCAATTTCAAACTCTACATCGCTTTCTGGAGAGTTATACGCAAACTAGTGCGTAAACGTAATCAGTTTAATGCGACAAATACTCCGGAACATCAACATATACTTAACATACCTTAAATAACCTTTACATAACTTAGAAATAAGTTTTGAGGGCTTTGGTATGGCAAAAACAAGTTAATTCGCCTACAGGGACTAAATTTGACAAACTGCGAAAGTATGCCAAGTTGAACTGTAACAGACATTCCGGAACATGACCATAAGTTAAACATACCATAAATATCCTTTACATAGCTTAGAAATAGGCTTTGAGGGGTTCGGTGTGCTAAAATAAACTTTTGGGTTATTCAGGGACTAAAAGCGTCAAAAAATGCACAAGTTTGCATTTTCACGCATAACTTACGTTCTGAATACATCCGGACATCCAAAAATTTATGTAAGCACTAAAATATTTTATTTTAGTGTTTGGCATGAGAAAAATCCATTCATCACGCAATTTGGATCGTTTTTCGCGCTTATGCGCATTCCGTCGTAATTAAGCGAACATCGCAACCGTACGGCCAAACGAACCGACATCCGAGATGTTTTCAAGCATATTTCATGTTCCCTATGTCTTAACATCATTGTGGAGCTTGAAATTAGGATTGACGGGTGTTAGAAGTTCCGTTACGCAACGAAACAATGTGCAGGGACCTAATCTGCCAAAACTGCAGAAAGAAGGCTAGGCGTGACGCGAGGCCCCCTAGGCGTCATGCGAGGCCCTTTCAGATTAGAAAAAGCTGTTTAACAGCTGTTAACAGTTGTTATGCCCCCAACACTCACCCACACTTGCCCTTTCCTGCTTATGAGGGACCATTTTGAGTTACCATAAGGTTGCAACAAGTGTAGGGACAAGATCAAAGCACGGTATTCGAGGAACGATCCTAACGGTTCCAAGAATCCTATAAATACCCCTTGATTCACAACTCAAAACCCACTTGAAATCTGAGTTTTTCTCTAAGTGGTTGTGTTCATACACTTCCTACCTGAGATTACTTGGAATTCAAAGCTTCCGGGGACCCTTTGTAAGTGTTCTTTCGTTCTATTCATTCGTTTTAGCGTTAAAGTCAAACTTTGTTTGATTTTCTGCGTTGACCAGTTTATGGTCAATGGGAAGTTCGTTTGAACTTCATAACGTGAGCGTAATCAAGATGGCTATAGTCCCTAGTGACAATACCTACTAATTACCACGTTATCTAGGCTCAGTGGCGAGTTGTAGTTTCGGCCAAAATGCGTGTTATTTCGTATTTTGTAACCAAATTACTCATAGGTATCAAAACCGTTTGTTTTGATACCAAACCTGTTTTCTAAACTTAGTTAAGCATGTTTTAACATGCTTAGCTCGTCACTTTTAGTTTAGTGCTATTATAGGGTCGTAAGGTAAGCGATCTAAACAATCGCTTATACTTTCGAACCCGACCCGTTTGGTCGATCATTAGGATCCGACCAAACACATTAGGTGACGATAGTTGTATAGGGAATAACCTTCCGAGGTTATACCTGATGGTCACATCATTTGAGTAGTTGCATGATAGGTAGTATATATGCCTTAGGTAAATTACCAAAATGCCCTTTGAACGCCAAAATTCATTTTATGCATAAGTAACATAAATTTTGGTATCTAAACTGATTTGGTAACAATATTAAACATGTTAAGGCATATTTTACTTATCATTGGACTAGTTATGCGTTCCGAACGCGTTTTACGCGAACGACACGTTAAAGTAGCATAAGCTACCTAAACGGGTCGTAATGGGTCGTAAGCACTTAGGTTAGGTTCCATTTTAGTATGTGGGCTTTGTTAAACCATATTACACGAGTCTCCAAACTCATTTGGTTTACAAGTCCTCATTCTACCCAGTCCTCCGATTTAGGTCCGGTATATTAACATAGTTACCTATATTAGGTGCCGTTTGATATCCGTGATCTCTAGCATTGTTTGGTTGTTACTCAAGGACTACTAAGCAATCTCAAGTGAGTACATAGAACCCTCTTTTACTGTTTTCCAAACATTTTGGGGTGAAACACATGTGCCTACTTGTTACTTTCATGCCTTTCATGCTTTCATATCATATGCTTGTTATGTTCATTAGTACATTATAGTACATGATTTCATTACATTTTATGCTATGTTTGTCCATTGTGTGAATACTTAGTACATCGTTTTACATTACATTTCATGCTATGTATGTCCATTGTGTGCATACTTAGTACATCGTTTTACATTACATTTTATGCTATGTATGTCCATTGTGTGCATACTTAGTACATTGATTTACATTACATTTCACGCTGTGTATGTTCATTTGATTACATACTTAGTGCATTGTTTTCACATGCTTACATTTTTGGTATGACATTTGGGTTGTTCAAATGGGACAATATACATTCATTAACATTAGCTACGCCGCTCGTTAGTAGGTAATGGTACCATAGGACTTGACAACTCCCATTCCTGAACCCTTGGTTCGTTTGGGTGGAAGGAATGACCGAATTTGATAAATATAACACCGATAAACCTTTAATTTGTTTAAAGGTCTATCAACACAGTCACAAGGCTTGGATGTATGCATTTTCACAATACCGCATAGATGTTTGTATCAGTATAGCATGCATTTGTTCCACAAAACATAACTTTGACTTAAACTTTGTTTAATTCAATACCCTGTTTTTGTGCATTTTACCTATGGTTTGGTTGATATATTTCACATGCCATACATGATATTTTTGGATACACATTATATGATTTATATTAAACATAAACATTTTGACATTGATATACACATTTGGTGATTTACATTAGACATGGACATTTTGATATGGTTTACACAATAACACTTGACAATTGATTTATACATGAACAATTTACATTGGTGGTTGGTTTGGGTAAATGATTTGAGTAACGAGGCGTGTGTGGATACGCCGCTGGTACTTCCTATATATAAGTGTTTGTATAATATTACATATCGTAGCGTTATTTAAATCATTTCAGTATAGACATATTACATTTTACACAAATAACATATTTTTCAAGACATTGTTTTATACAACTCATTTTACTGGGTTATTTCATTAACCATACACATTTCTTTTATATAATCGGATTTCTTATCGAGTTTCCATATGATTTATAAAAGTAAACACTTAACAAGATTCATGACTAACTTTTATTAAACCTTTCTTCTAAAAAAACCCAAGTCATGAATCCTATTTTCACAAAACCTATGTATCTCACAGGCATTTTTATGCTGACGTACCTATTTTCACATGTGTTTTCAGGAGCTATTGCTTAGGATGATGATTGTGACACTAGGGCGGACCTGTGCCTTAGAGACATAAAATGAAGATAGACTTAGTTTAATTATGTTCTGAACTCTTTATTTCCTGTTTTGAGACAATGTAACACTCTTGTTTGATAAATAAAATGTAACTTTGTATGCCATGGTTGTGAAACAATTAATTCTGTTACAACACTCCCCGACGTTTCCGCCGCGGTAGCATGTTTTACGCGGTCGGGGTGTGACAGAAGAGTTGGTATCAGAGCCAATGGTTATAGGGAATTAGGTTATTAGTAATTCTTTGACCTAGACTATAACCTTTCTAGGACCCTAACACAAGTTATCTTGTGTTTAGATCTTAAAACATGCACATCACCTATCCTTAGGTGATTATCAAAACAAGAAACCAATTTTCCGAAACGATTTTGGAAAAACAATCTTCTGTTTTTGAATGATTTATTACAAGATTTTGAACCCTCTGTTATATGGTTTTGAACCCCTTTGAATTTTCAAAAATCTCGTCAAAGTTTTGGGTTTTTAATAGTATGGACACGTGCAAACTGGAAGAGTGAATGCCTGTACCCTGGGTTTTCTGTCTAAGGCTAGAGTGTTCGTACAAATCCACATAATCGGACCAGTCACTCTTACCTGGGAACTCTTGGGGTGAGTGTTTACTTATAGGCGACCATGTCTTCGCGATACATTATTTTTGACCCATTTACTTTGATTAGTCAATGTGTGTCGCTTGTTTGCTTTGCGATGCAGACGAATGACCACCATCTTTGCTTTTGTTGATTTTGTTTCATCTCATTCTCTTCATCCAATCATCTCACTCGTTTCCTTTCATGTTTTCCTCTTTTAGAATGCCTCCTCGACGCGAAAACCAGATAGCGACTGCCGAACTGGCAGAAATCATTGCGCAGCAAATTGCTGCTGCATTCCCAAACCTCTTTGCTCAATGGAACCAAGCCAACAACTACAACAATGCTCCATGCAATTTCAAGAATTTTAACTCGGCTAAACCACTCAAGTTTAGTGGTTCTGAGGGAGCAACTGGGCTTCTTCAATGGTTCGAGAGCATTGAGAATACTTTCCGTCACGTGCAGTGTCCTGACAATCGCATGGTCGAGTTTTCTTCGAGTGTGTTTCAGAAGAGGGCTCTTACGTGGTGGAACGGGGTTATGAGAGATCGTGGTGCAGAAGTTGCTCTAGCACAGACATGGGCTGAACTTAGGGCCCTTATGATGAGGGAGTTTTGTCCTCGTCATGAACTGCGAGCATTGGAAAGAGAGTTTGATGATTTGAAACAAGATAGTGGCGAACATCGGGCGTATATTGATAGGTTTGAGGAGTTGAGTCTGCTTTGCCCAACCATGGTTACCCCACTCGAGAAGGCTATCGAAAGGTACATCGACGGCCTACCTGACTCAGTGCAAGACATCATTACTGGTAGTAACCCTACCACACTCCGTCAGGCGATCGAGTTAGCAGCGACATTGACTTAGTCGCAGGTTCGAAAGGGAAAGCTGCACAAAAAGGGTGACAAGGGTAAGAACCAGGCGTCTGACAAAGAATATAGCAAGAAAGGTCAAAACAAGAAGGGAAAGGAATCTGGTTCCTCAAGAGGGTCAAGGAAGCGTAAGGCTTCCGAAAATTTTGCTGTCACTGCCCAAGCTAACCAGGCAGCTCCCAACCAACCCGCACAGCCTCCAGCGAAGAAACCTTATGTAGGAAATGCACCTTTGTGCAATAGATGCAACAGTCACCATCAGCCGCAATTTTCGTGCCGTTTCTGTACTAACTGTGGGAAGTCAGGTCATCTTGCTGGTGTTTGTCGTTTTGCTCAGAATCAGGCAGTTCAGAACCCGGCTCAATGAGTTGCTCAGCCTCCTGCTCAGCAACAGGGTCAAGCTGCACGACCACACTACCCGCCAGGTTCTTGTTACAATTGTGGGGATCTGACCAACTACCGTAATCAGTGTCCAAGATTGGTGAATGCTAATCCAAAGCAGAATCAGGCTCAGGCTCGAGGTCGAGTCTTCAACATGAATACACAAGAGGCACAAGCAGACAATGAAGTGGTGAACGGTACGTTCTTTATTAATAATCAGCCTGCATCTGTTCTTTTTGATTCGGGTGCCGATAAGAGTTTTGTGTCATTATCTTTTGAGCCATTACTTCGCGTGTCTAGAACGAAACTAGGTAAACCTTTGACAGTAGAAGTTGCTAGTGGTGAACCCATTGTTCTTGATTATGTTCTTCGCAACTGCCAATTGAACCTTAACGACCATCTTTTTCCTATTGACCTCACGCCTATGCAACTTGGAAGCTTCGACGTTATTGTGGGTATGGATTGGTTAGCCAAGCATCGCGCAGAGGTAGTTTGTTTTGAGAAGATTGTTCGTGTGCCACTTTCGACAGGCGAGATCCTACAGGTTCATGGTGAGAAACCTGCTGGTGGTCTCAAACTCATGTCTTGTTTTAAAGCTTGGAAGTATCTGCGAAAGAACTATGTGGCCTTTTTGGCACATGTTGTAGCAGATAAGGGTAAGGGTAAGTCTATTCAAGATATTCCTGTTATTCGGGATTATTCTGAAGTATTTCCTGAAGAGTTACCTGGTCTACCCCCAGCACGCCATGTCGAGTTCCGTATTGATCTTGTACCTGGTGCAAATCCCATTGCCAGAGCTCCCTACCGTCTTGCACCGTCTGAGATGCAAGAGTTGTCTAAGCAGCTTCAGGAGCTCTCTGACAAAGGTTTTATCCATCCTAGCTTTTCACCTTGGGGTGCTCCCGTTCTTTTTGTCAAGAAGAAGGATGGATCTTTTAGGATGTGTATCGATTATCGTGAGCTTAACATCAAGAATCGATATCCCCTACCTCGCATCGATGATCTCTTTGATCAGTTACAGGGCGCTTCTTATTTTTCAAAGATTGATCTGCGATCTGGATATCACCAACTTCGTGTGCATGAAGAAGACATACCCAAGACAGCGTTCCGCACTCGTTATGGGCATTATGAGTTCACAGTCATGCCATTCGGTTTGACTAATGCTCCTGCTATTTTCATGGACTTAATGAATAGGGTCTGCAAGCCTTATTTGGATCATTTCGTCATTGTTTTTATTGATGACATCTTGATATACTCTAAGACGCGAGCTGATCACGAGCAACATCTTCGTCTTACTTTGGAACTCCTAAAGAAAGAACAACTTTTCGCCAAATTCTCCAAGTGTGAATTCTGGCTTAAAGAAGTTCAATTTTTAGGACATATTGTCAACGAACAAGGTATTCATGTAGATCCCTCCAAGATCAGAGCGATTAAGGATTGGGATACGCCTACTACTCCTACTGAAGTTCGTTCTTTTCTTGGTCTTGCGGGTTATTACTGCCACTTCATTGAAAACTTCTCAAAGATTGCAGTTCCTCTAACTGCTCTAACTCAGAAGAACAAACCCTTTGATTGGGGATTTAAGCAAGAGGAAGCGTTTCTGACTTTGAAACAAAAACTTTGCGACGCGCCTGTTCTGACTTTGCCTGAGGGCAATGATGATTTCGTCGTTTATTGCGATGCATCTAAATTGGGTCTTGGCTGTGTTCTGATGCAAAGGAACAAAGTCATAGCATATGCATCGAGGCAATTGAAGATACATGAGAAAAACTACACCACTCATGATCTTGAGTTAGGTGCAGTTGTCTTCGCTCTTAAGATCTGGAGACACTATTTGTACGGTACAAAATGTGTGGTTTTCACGGACCACAAAAGTCTTCAGCATATCTTCAATCAGAAAGAACTCAACATGAGGCGAGCTTCTAAACGACTATGACTGCGAAATTCGCTACCATCCTGGTAAGGCAAAGGTCGTAGCCGATGCATTGAGTCGTAAGGAACGTACTAAGCTTCATTGTGTTCGTGTTCAATCTGACATTCAAGCTCGATCCGATATCCAAGCCCGCATTTCTCAGGCTCAACACACTTATGTTTCACAAGGTTTGATGGATAAGGAATTTCCCTATCACAGAACACCTAATCTGGAACTGAAGGATAATGGATCGTACTACTTCACGGACTGTTTGTGGGTCCCAAGACAAGATAATCTTCGTACCTTACTTATGGATGAAGCCCATAAGTCTCGCTATTCTATTCATCCTAGCTCAGATAAGATGTATAAGGATCTTCGTACTCATTATTGGTGGCCTGGTATGAAGAAAGACATTGCCTTATATGTATCAAAATGCCTTACTTGTCTTAAGGTTAAGGCTGAACATCAACGTCCTTCTGGTTTATTGGAGCAACCAGAGATTCCAGTTTGGAAATGGGAAAACATCGCTATGGATCTTGTTACCAAACTTCCACGCACAAAGAAAGGCCATGATGCCATCTGGGTAGTCGTTGATCGTCTTACTAAGTCAGCGCATTTCTTGCCAATCCGTGAGGATTTTTCTGTGGACAAACTTGCTAAAATCTATGTGGATGAAATTGTAGCTCGACATGGTGTTCCTTTGAACATCATTTCTGACAGAGATGCTCGCTTCACTTCACATTTTTGGAGAACCATGCAATCTGCTATGGGGACCCAACTTAATCTGAGCACAGCTTATCATCCGCAAACGGATGGTCAATCTGAAAGAACAATCCAGACTCTGGAGGATATGCTTAGAGCTTGTGTGATCGATTTTGGTGGTAGTTGGGATTCACATCTTCCGTTGATTGAATTCTCCTACAACAACAGTTATCACTCCAGCATCAACATGGCTCCTTTCGAGGCTCTCTATGGTCGAAAATTTCGTTCACTAGTCTGCTGGAATGGGATCGGTGAGGCTCAGCTTACTGGACCTGCCCTCATTTTAGAGACAACTGATAAGGTTAAGAAAGTTTGTGATAACCTTCAGACAGCTAGAAACCGTCAAAAGAGTTACGCGGACCTAAAACGCAAGCCCTTGGATTTTCAACTCGGTGATCGTGTATTACTTAAGGTCTCACCTTGGAAAGGTGTGATCAGATTCGGAAAGAAAGGAAAACTTGCACCTAGATACGTTGGACCATTCAAGATCGTCGAAAGAATTGGTAAGGTAGCCTACAGACTTGAGTTACCTCCTGAACTTGGAAATGTTCATCCAACCTTTCACGTGACCAATCTCAAGAGGTGTTTAGCTATTGAGAACCTCCACATACCGCTTGACGAAATTCGTGTTGATAAAACACTGAAATTTGTTGAGAAGCCAGTGGAAATCATGGAACGTGAAGTCAAGTGTCTTAAACGCAAGCGTATTCCTTTGGTCAAGGTTCGCTGGGAATCTAAACGTGGACCCGAGTTTACTTGGGAACGCGAAGATCAGATGAAGGCGAAATATCCGCATCTTTTTCCACGAGTTTCCTCTAAATAAATTTCGGGACGAAATTTCCACAAGTAGGGGAGACTGTAACATCTGTGCTTGTAATCATTATGAACAGTTCAATTATCAATAAAACAATGTTATTTGATCCCAATGTTTTTTTGGTTATGTTTGACATTTTTCATGTTTTGACTTTTATTCAATTTCAAACTCTACATCGCTTTCTGGAGAGTTATACGCAAACTGGTGCGTAAACGTAATCAATTTAATGCGACAAATACTCCGGAACATCAAAATATACTTAACATACCTTAAATAACCTTTACATAACTTAGAAAAAAGTTTTGAAGGCTTTGGTATGGCAAAAACAAGTTAATTCGCCTACAGGGACTAAATTTGACAAACTGTGAAAGTATGCCAAGTTGAACTGTAACAGACATTCCGGAACATGACCATAAGTTAAACATACCATAAATATCCTTTACATAGCTTATAAATAGGCTTTGAGGGGTTCGGTCTGCTAAAATAAGCTTTTGGGTCATTCAGGGACTAAAAGCGTCAAAAAGTGCACAAGTTTGCATTTTCGCGCATAACTTACGTTCTGAATACATCCGGACATCCAAAAATTTATGTAAGCACTAAAATATTTTATTTTAGTGTTTGGCATGAGAAAAATCCATTCGTCACGCAATTTGGATCGTTTTTCGCGCTTATGCGCATTCCGTCGTAATTAAGCGAACATCGCAACCGTACGGTCAAACGAACCGACATTCGAGATGTTTTCAAGCATATTTCATGTTCCCTATGTCTTAACATCATTGTGGAGCTTGAAATTAGGATTGACGGGTGTTAGAAGTGTCGTTACGCAACGAAACAATGTGCAGGGACCTAATCTGCCAAAACTGCAGAAAGAAGGCTAGGCGTGACGCGAGGCCCCCTAGGCGTCACGCGAGGCCCTTTCAGATCAGCAAAAGCTGTTTAATAGCTGTTAACAGCTGTTATGCCCCCAACACTCACCCACACTTGCCCTTTCCTGCTCATGAGGGACCATTTTGAGTTACCATAAGGTTGTAACAAGTGTAGGGACAAGATCAAAGCACGGTATTCGAGGAACGATCCTAACGGTTCCAAGAATCCTATAAATACCCCTTGATTCACAACTCAAAACCCACTAGAAATCTGAGTTTTTCTCTAAGTGGTTGTGTTCATACACTTCCTACCTGAGATTACTTGGAGATCAAAGCTTTCGGGGACCCTTTGTAAGTGTTCTTTCGTTCTATTCATTCGTTTTAGCGTTAAAGTCAAACTTTGTTTGATTTTCTGCATTGACCAGTTTATGGTCTATGCGAAGTTCGTTTGAACTTCATAACGTGAGCGTAATCACGATGGCTATAGTCCCTAGTGACTCTACCTACTGATTACCACGTTATCTAGGCTCAGTGACGAGTTGTAGTTTCGGACAAAATGCTTGTTATTTCGTATTTTGTAACCAAACTACTCATAGGTATCAAAACCGTTTGTTTTGATACCAAACCTGTTTTCTAAACTTAGTTAAGCATGTTTTAACATGCTTAGCTTGTCACTTTTAGTTTAGTGCTATTATAGGGTCGTAAGGTAAGCGATCTAAACAATCGCTTATACTTTCGAACCCGACCCGTTTGGTCGATCATTAGGATCCGACCAAACACATTAGGTGACCATAGTTGTATAGGGAATAACCTTCCGAGGTTATACCTTATGGTCACATCGTTTGAGTAGTTGCATGATAGGTAGTATATATGCCTTAGGTAAATTACCAAAATGCCCTTTGAAAGCCAAAATTCATTTTAAGCATATGTAACATAACTTTTGGTATCTAAACTGATTTGGTAACAATATTAAACATGTTAAGGCATATTTTTCTTATCATAGGACTAGTTAGCCGTTCCGAACGCGTTTTACGCGAACGACGCGTTAAAGTAGCATAAGCTACCTAAACGGGTCGTAATGGGTCGTAAGCACTTAGGTTAGGTTTCATTTTAGTATGTGGGCTTTGTTAAACCATATTACACGAGTCTCCATACTCATTTGGTTTACAAGTCCTCATTCTATCCAATCCTCCGATTTAGGTCCGGTATATTAACATAGTTACCTATATTAGGTGCCGTTTGATATCCGTGATCTCTAGCATTGTTTGGTTGTTACTCAAGGACTACTAAGCAATCTCAAGTGAGTACATAGACCCCTCTTTTACTGTTTTCCAAACATTTTGGGGTGAAACACATGTGCCTACTTGTTACTTTCATGCCTTTCATGCTTTCATATCATATGCTTGTTATGTTCATTAGTACATTATAGTACATGATTTCATTACATTTTATGCTATGTATGTCCATTGTGTGCATACTTAGTACATCGTTTTACATTACATTTCATACTATGTATGTCCATTGTGTGCATACTTAGTACATCGTTTTACATTACATTTTATGCTATGTATGTCCATTGTGTGCATACTTAGTACATTGTTTTACATAACATTTCACGCTATGTATGTTCATTTGATTACATACTTAGTGCATTGTTTTCACATGCTTACATTTTTGGTATGACATTTGGGTTGTTCAAATGGGACAATATACATTCATTAACATTAGTTACGCCGCTCGTTAGTAGGTAATGGTACCATAGGACTTGACAACTCCCATTCCTGAACCCTAGGTTTGTTTGGGTGGAAGGAATGACCGAATTCGATAAACATAACACCGATAAACCTTTAATTTGTTTAAAGGTCTATCAACACAGTCACAAGGCTTGGATGTATGCATTTTCACAATACCGCATAGATGTTTGTATCAGTATAGCATGCATTTGTTCCACAAAACATAACTTTGACATAAACTATGTTTAATTCAATACCCTGTTTTTGTGCATTTTACCTATGGTTTGGTTGATATATTTCACATGCCATACATAATATTTTTGGATACACATTATATGATTTATATTAAACATAAACATTTTGACATTGATATACACATTTGGTGATTTACATTAGACATGGACATTTTGATATGGTTTACACAATAACACTTGACAATTGATTTATACATGAACAATTTACATTGGTGGTTGGTTTGGGTAAATGATTTGAGTAACGAGGCGTGTGTAATATGATACAAACATGGTGGATACGCCGCTGGTACTTCCTATATATAAGTGTTTGTATAATATTACATATCATAGCGTTATTTAAATCATTTCAGTATAGACATATTACATTTTACATAAATAACGTATTTTTCAAGACATTGTTTTATACAACTCATTTTACTGGGTTATTTCATTAACCATACACCTTTCTTTTATATAATCGGATTTCTTATCGAGTTTCCATATGATTTATAAAATTAAACACTTAACAAGATTCATGACTAACTTTTATTAAACCTTTCTTCTAAAAAAACCCAAGTCATGAATCCTATTTTCACAAAACCTATGTATCTCACGGGCATTTTTATGCTGACGTACCTATTTTCACATGTGTTTTCTGGAGCTGTAGCTTAAGATGATGATTGTGACACTAGGGCGGACCTGTGCCTTAGAGACATAAAATGAAGATAGACTTAGTTTAATTATGTTCTGAACTCTTTATTTCCTGTTTTGAGACAATGTAACACTCTTGTTTGATAAATAAAATGTAACTTTGTATGCCATGGTTGTGAAACAATTAATTCTGTTACAACACTCCCCGACGTTTCCGCTGCGGTTGCATGTTATACGCGGTCGGGGTGTGACAAATTCTCCTTATCCCTATTACGTCTATGCATCATGCCTATTCGCGCGTAACGATAACGGATGTTAGCGCGTGGACCACCGCAATGGTCCTTTCCATATCGGAGGTATAAGGACAGTAGTGTCCCCTCTGTGGTGGATCATCTGCTTGAAACGAGCAAAAGTTGGGGTGACCATGCAAGACAATTTATTATTACGGGGGCCCACGTAATAACGACTTGTAGTGCATGGAAATCTTGGTGGACTCTGTGGGTCGAGCTAATGATCACCACCCATCTAAAAATAATCTCTAGGTGTTCACACCTTCATCTAGTAGAACAATACCTAGACAGTTGCTTTAGCACTCTACAAAGTAGGAAACCTGTCTTTGCCTACTTCGTGTCTGACACTTCTACCCGTATACGAGTCGTTTGGGAATTGATATCTAAGCAAGTGAAGATGGCTAACACTCGGGAAAGATTCGGTAACTTTACAACCCCCATCTCTTGGGAAGTATACTCGTCTTTGTGAAGCTAAAGACCTGAGAAAACCAATGTAGAAGGAAAATAACTACTACTTTCATATTATGAAACTTGTATGACCGAGGTGATGTAACCTCGAGTTCATTTTGTTTTCCCCGTTACAAACAATAAGTCAAGTTGTCAAGCCTATATGAAAGCTCAGTAGTTGTTTCCTTACTTATACATTGTTGATTATATATGCATGTGATATTGGGTGATTACATGTTTGCTTGTGGTGATATGTACCTCATAGACAATTATGGAATGTTGTCTAACCTACCCCATACCTTTTGACAAATGAAAATGCCGCCCAGGCGTGACACAGACACCATTACGTTAACTAAGGCCGAATTCAATAAGCGCATTTCCCAATCTATAGCTCAGCATGAAGTCGTCCGCTCTGAACACAGCGGTGGCACTCCTGGAAGTAACCCTCCAACTGGCTGCACATATAAACAGTTCCTGGACTGCAAGCCATTGAATTTTGATGGCACATGAGGTGCCGTTGCCTTTGTTCGTTGGACAGAAAAGACTGACTCCGTTTTGAGAATGAGTAAATGTCCGCCCGAGTTGAGAGTTACCTATATCTCAGGGTTGTTTTTGGATGGCGCACTCTCCTGGTGGAACCTTCAAGTTCAGACCCTTGGTGAAGCTACTGCTTATGCACTGAGCTGGGACGAGCTCAAGGAATTGATGCGGAAGAAATACTGTTCTAGGGCCGAAATCCAGAAACTTGAGACTGAGTTCTGGAATTTGAAAATGGACGGGCCGAAGATTTATGAGTATGTCCAACAATTTCATGACTTGTCTAGGGTTTTTCCCTACTTAGTCGAGCCGGAATTCAAGAGGATTGAGTGATTCATTCGGGGACTTGCACCTCAAATCCTGAGCATGGTTACTGCCTCAAAGCCTCCAACCATCACAGAGGCTATCGATTTGAGTGTCGCACTTACTGAAGAAGCTCTTCGTATGGGAAAGTTTTCAGGATCTGAGACAAACAAGAAGGAAACTCATGTGGAGTCTTCGGGCAATAACAAAAGAAAGTCTTCGAACCTGAAGATAGGCACCCAAGCCAGTTATGACAACTCAATGCAAACAAAAGAAGGGAAGTGAACCCGCCTCGTGGCATGCAAACTTATGGAGCCACCAATAAGGCCGGTGGGAAGGTTTACTTGGGGACTAAGCCGAGATGTGATGAGTGCAAGTTCCACCATGAAGGTCGATGTCTGAAGCCTAAGTGTGATAGGTGTGGAAAAGAAGGACACAGCAAGGACGCCTGTTGGGCGAAGTATCCCAAGCAAGGAGGAAATGATGGCGGTAACCAAGAAGAAAACGATAATGGTAGAGTTCCAGGTTGCTTCAAATGTGGGGACGTGGGGCACTTTAGGAAAGATTGCCCTAGGAAGAACCAAGCAAGGAAGGGACTTCACGATCGGAGCTCGTGAAGCACTCCAGGACCCAAATGCAATTACGGGTACGTTCCCTATTAACCAACATTATGCATCCATTTTGATTGATTCTGGCACCGACTTTAACCTTGTATCCTTAGGAATTAAGAACCTACTTGGCCTAGTTTCAAGTAGGATAGACGCCCCATATTCTTTAGAATTGGCAAATAGAAGGTTAGTTAAAGCAGATGATGCGATTAAAGATTGTCTTTCGGAACTTAGAAGGCAGGAACCTTCTATTACCGTTGAATTGGGAAGTCATGATATTGTAGTCAGCTTGGACTGGATATCCAAGTATAGAGCTGAAGTCGTTCGTCATAAGGAAAGTCATTCGCATCCCTCTTGCGAATGATGAGACACTTTGTCACACCCACAAAATACAACACGTGGAATCCCCCGCAAGGCGTGTGACATACCAGGATCCAGCCACTAATTACCTTGAACTATAATAAATATTTAAATAAAAATTCCATTCATTTCATAATATAATTCTAAGTCGTAAGCTAAAACCAAAGTAAACGTTCAGCGGAAGCATAATGTAAATTGTTAATCGATTGTTTCAAAACAAGTGTTCAAAACCAATGAAACAAGCATCCAAGAGTCTCGACCCATGACCACTCCAGCACTCCCAGATAGCAAGTCCATAACCAAGAATCTAACGACCTGCAAGCATGCAGACAAGTGTGTCAGACGACGCTGGTGAGTTCAAAGTTTGTTAACACGTTTTAGTTACCAGATATAAGTATAAAACATTTCAGAGATTAGATGTTGTTATTAACTCGATTACCGCAGATGGCTCCAGATTATTTGCCCAAACCCCAATGCTCTATCATACATTGGTCAAGTGGTTAAGGTAATTACTTCACGACCGTCCTCCCCGGTACGGTGTGAGGGTGCCAAACCTAAAAGCACTATCAACTAATAACCTCGTTGCCTCCCCGGCAACCAATCGGTATATAATGGGACTTAATGATAGAAATGAGTGTAATAACCAACATCCCAGGTTTAACATTCCAGTCAAACCCAATACCCGACATTCCTCCCCGGAACGTTACCCGATATCCCTCCCCGGGATGCATGCTAGAAAAAGGCAGTGAACTCACCTTGGATTTGCTCGGTATTTATCAAATTACCCATTCCAGTTAATCAACCAACCCTACCGTGGTTAACAATATTATCAGTTTTGTAATCATCCAAGTCACGTAATTTTCACAATTTGCATTCGTTGTAAGGATCATCATAACAGTTACTCATACAAGTGCACACTCATGTACTTGACACTTAATAGCATTTAACAGAGGGATTTGTTATTCACATAAGTTAGTTCAAGTTCCTCATTTCTCACTAAGGTTGTTAACATGCAACAGATGTAATCGTATGACAAACACATTCATCGTTATATGCACCATGAACTATTTAAACTTTATGTTCTGTGAACACTGTTCGGTTTGTTCAATCCACTGCGAAAGACCCTAATGACGAAAGACTGTTTTTCGCCGAAAATGCAGGTGACAAAAGACCCTAGAGTTTCGTCAAAGTTTGGTAGACGAAAGACCATGTTCTTCGTCGAGATGTCATTTGTCGCTGCACATAACAATCAGTAACAGTTTCTCCTTAGTCTCAGCCGCCACATACGCTAACACTTTGACAATTTCATAGTCGGATCAAATGGCACTTTTACACCATGAATGTATAGTCTACTCATGAATGATTCTTAGCCATCACAACACAACAGGGTTCATCATTTAAATCATACTTAAACACCTAATAACCCTAACCATACAATGATTGCACCCAAATCAGATTCATTAGCTTAGCATGACATCAGTTCTATGAACACATTGTCCAATCATAAAGCAAACATAACCGCATACAAATCATAACATGCAATTTATCATGCGAATCACCATATTAATCGATCGAATCATTAGTTTGTTAATCCAAGGACTTCTAATCGTTACTTCCATCATAGTTCAATATCAAATTCAACCACATGTTCTAACTTTACGTTCTAAATAACAAAACCCTAGTCAATTACATAGCAAAACAACATCAACACATAGCACACTATTAACGGGAAGACACTAACCGTAAGATGTTGCAGAGAATATTCGTAATCGACTGAGAGTTCGCAGCATTAGGGAATTGCCGTATCGAATAGAGGAGGTGAGGGAGTTTAGGGTTTGATGAAAATCTTTAGGTTTACGCACATACTTAAGTTTATATAATGTGAATAGGGCCGAGTCACCCAACTGGGCTTCATTTGGGCCGTAGGTGACGAAAGATCCATCTTTCGTCGGGCCCCTTAATGGCGAAAGACTCATCTTTCGTCGAGGGGGTTATTCTTCACTTTATGTTTTCATTAAACACTAACACTAAACTTTAAACATTAACCACCAAACATAGACTCTTAATCATTCGAAAGTAATATAATAACACAAATGTAAAATGAACTATAAAAACAGGATTGTAACACAAGAGGCGCGTGGAGTAAGGATCTTGAAATATCGGGTTGTCACATCATAGACTCTTAATCATTCGAATTTAATATAATAACACAATGTAAAACGAACTATAAAAACAGGATTGTAATATAAGAGGCACATGGAAGAAGGATCTTGAAATATCGGGTTGTCACATCATCCCTAACTTGAAAGAAATTTCATCCCGAAATTTGACAAGCAATCCAAAACGGTACGGTGTTAGATCAAGGTAACTGTAGATTTTCCCCAGGTGCCACATCATCCCCAACTTGAATGGGAATTTCGTCCCGAAATTCACTAGTTGTATCAGATTTAGATTTGTCAATCGGGAATAAGGGAGGGCACTTGAGCTTCATCTGATCCTCGCATTCCCATGTGAACTCCGGTCCACGTCTTGAGTTCTAACGAACCCTCACGATCGGAATTCAACTATGCTTACGGACCTTGACTTCCTGATCCATAATCTCTATTGGTTCCTCGACAAACTGCAACTTGTCGTCGATCTTCAACTCTTGAAACGGTACCACAAGTGTTTCATCGGACAAACACTTCTTTAATTGCAATACGTGGAAGACATCTTGAACACTACCCAACTCAGCAGGTAACTCTAGCTTGTAGGCAACTTTACCGATTTGTTCCAGAATTTTGAAAGGCCCAACATAACGTGGATTAAGCTTGCCGCATTTCCCAAACCGTACCACACCCTTCCAGGGTGAGACTTTTAACATCACACGATCGCCTACAGCAAACTCCAATGGTTTCTTACGCTTGTCAGCGTAGCTTTTCTGACGGTCACGCGCTGCCGCCAAACGATTTCTGATTTGAACGATTTTCTCTGAAGTTTCAAGCACAAGTTCCAGGCCTGTGATCTGGCTGTCACCTACCTCAGCCCAACAGAGAGGTGAACGACATTTCCGTCCATACAACACTTTGAATTGAGCTGCCTGGATACTGGTATGGTAGCTATTGTTATAAGAAAACTCTATCAAAGGCAAGTGTTGTGACACCTGCGTCACTCCAACCATCAAGAAAATGCCAAACCAATGAAATATTGTATTTCGTACTAGGGATTTGTAAAAATATGTGTATCGTTTGCACATATCGACTCTTGTTCGATTTCAAGCTTTAAATCGCTTTCTGGAGGGTTATACGCACTCTGATGTGTAGATATAACCAGTTTAATCCAACGAACTCTCCGGAATAGTGAAATAGGCTTAACATACCTTAAATAACCTTTACATAACTTAGATAAAAGTTTTGGAAGGTTTGGTGTGGTGAAATCAAGTTAAATCGCTTACAGGGACTAAACTTGACAAACTGCGAAAGTATGCCAATTTGAACTGTAACAGACATTCTGGAACATGACCATAAGTTAAACATACCATAAATATCCTTTACATAGCTTAGAAATAGGCTTTGAGGGGTTCGGTGTGCTAAAATAAACTTTTGGGTCATTCAGGGACTAAAAGTGTCAAAAAGTGCATAAGTTTGCACTTTCGCGCATAACTTACGTTCTGAATACATCCGGACATCCAAAAATTTATGTAAGCATGACTATATTATGCTTTAGTGTTTGGCTTGCCAAAAATCCATTCGTTGCGTCTTTTGGATCGTTTTTCGCGCTTATGCGCATTCCGTCGTAATTAAGCGAACATCGCGTTCGTACGACCAAACGAACCAACATCCGACATATTTTTGAGCATGTTTCATGTCCACAATGTTTAGACATCATGTTAGGGCCTTAAAGTTGGCTTAACGGGCCTTAAACATGTCGGAAATGGCTTAAACACATAACAGGGACTGAAACTGCAACATTTGAAACTTGTTTTCTGATCTGAAGAGCTAGGCGGCCCGCGTGAGCCCAAGCTTAAATCTTAGGCGGCCCGCGTCAGCCTCTCTGATCAGATAATATCGAACAGTCAGCAGATTCCAGCTGTTTTATTCACATCCACACATTCTCAACTGCACATTCAGCTCATTTAGACCCATTTTTAGCCACCACAACTTTCCGACACTTGTACGGATACGATTAAAGCACGGTTTCCATGAAACGATCTTAACGGTTACCCGAAAACTATATATACCCCACCCCCCATTGCTTCAAAACACACTAGAATCTGATCTAAATGACTCTAAGTTGGAACCATTGTTTCATACCTGAGTTATTGTGATCTAGATTAGCATTCGGGGACCCTTCGTAAGTATTCTTTCGTTCTTTTCTTTATTTTATTGCTTTTCGAGTCCGAAAGTCAAACTTTGTTTGACTTTCAGCGTTGACCAGCTTATGGTCAATGCGAAGTTCGTTTGAACTTCGCAACGTGATTGTAATCACGATGGTTATAGTCCCTTGGGACTATGCCTACTGATTACCACGTTGTCTAGGGGCGTAAGGGTAAGCGATCTGATAAATCGCTTATACCTTCGAACCCGACCCAGTTTGGTCGATCATTAGGATCCGACCAAATACATTAGGTGACCATAGTGTATAGGGAATAACCTTCCGAGGTTATACCTTATGGTCACATCGTTTAAGTAGTTGTATGATAGGTAGTTTATATGCCTTAGGTAAATTACCAGAATACCCTTTTCATGTATAATTGGTAATTTAGCATATGTAACCTAAACTTTTGTCACATAACTGATTATGTAACATGTTTAGGCATATAACACTTGTCATAGGACTAGTTAGACGTTCCGAACGCGTTTCACGCGAACGACGCGTTAAAGTAGCATAAGCTACCTAAACGGGTCGTAATGGGTCGTAAACATTTAGGTTAGGTTTCATTTAGCATGAAGGCTTTGTTAAACCATACGACACGAGTCTCTATACTCGTTTGGTTTACGAACCCTCATTCTATCCAATCATCCGATTTAGGTCCGGTTTATTAACATAGTTACCTATATTAGGTGCCGTTTGATATCCGTGATCTCTAGCATTGTTTGGTTGTCACTCAAGGACTACTGAGCATTCTCAGGTGAGTACATAGATCCCTCTTTTACTGTTTTCCAAACGTTTTAGGGTGGAACACATGTGCCTACTTGTTACTTTCATGCTTTCCTGTTTCCACATCATATACCTGCTATATTCGTTAGTACATTATAGTACATGATTTTATTACATCTTATGCTAGGTGTGCCCATTGTGTGCATTACTTAGTACATTGTTTTACATTACATTACTTGCTACGTATGTCTATTGTTGTATACGTAGTACAGGTCACATGCTACGTATGTCTATTGTTGTATACGTAGTACAGGTCACATGCTACGTATGTCTATTGTTGTATACGTAGTACAGGTCACAAGTTAAGTATGTCTATTGTTGCATACTTAGTACAGGTCACATGCTACGTATGTCTATTGTTGCATACTTAGTACATTTGTTATTCATCACATGCTTATATTTTGGATACATATTACATGATTTACATCAGACATGAACATTTTACTTTGGTAGTTTTGTTTGAATAAGTGATTAAGTAACGAGGCGTGTGTAATATGATACAAGCATGGTGGATACGCCGCTGGTACTTCCTATATATAAGTGTTTGTATGGTATTACATGTCGTAGCGTTATTTGAATCATTTCAGTTTGAGACATAGAACATTTTATACAAATAACATACTTTTCACAAGACATTGATTTATAAACAACTTATTTTATACAAACACATTTTTACATGGTTATTCATTTAACCTTACATTTATTTATATATATCATCTGATCTTATCGTTTTTCAAATGATTTACAAGACAAAGCAAATTACAAGGTTCATGACTAAACATTTTCTCAAACATAAGTCACGAAACCTATGTTCACAAAACCTATGTATCTCACAGGCATTTTTATGCTGACGTACCTATTTTCACATGTGTTTTTCAGGAGCTGTTGCATAAGATGATCAAGATACACATAGGCAGACTTGGGCTTTAGTGACAATAAAAGATGCAAGACTAGTTAATTATGTTGTATTTCTTTGTTTGTTAAGACATTGTAACACTTTTAATCAATAAAACGAAACTTCAATTGCCATGGATTTGAAATAATTAATTCTGTTACAACACTCCCCGACATTTCCGCCACGTTTTGTATGTTCTACGTGGTCGGGGTGTGACAGAAAAGATGGTATCAGAGCCAATGGTTATAGGGAATTAGGTTATTAGTAATGCTTTGACCTAGTCTATAACCTTCTTAGGACCCTAACGCGAGTTTACTTGCGTTTAGTTATAAAACAATACCGTCACCTATCCTTAGGCGACGACCACAACAAGAACATAAATTTCAAAACCGCTTTGAAAACTAATCATCTGTTCTAGGATGATTGATTACTAGGTTTTGAACCCTCTGTTATAAGGTTTTGAAACCTTTGAGTTTTCAAAATCTCGTCAAGGTTTTGGGTTTTAAATAATGTGAACACGTGCAAACTGGAAGGGTGAATGCCTGTATTCTGGGTTTTCTGTCTGGGCAAGCACTTCGTATACATCTCATCAGACGCGAGACCAGTTGTGCTTACCTGGGAATTCTTGGGATGAGTGTTCACTTATAGGCGAGCATGTCTTCGCGATACATTATTTTTGACCTATTTACTTTGATTAATCACCGAGGTCGTTTATTGCTTTGTAGTAACAAACAAATGACCACTATCCTTGCTTTCATCAGATTTGTTTCATCTCATTCATTTCGTCTTATTCTCTCACTCGTTTCCTTTCATGTTTCCTCTTTTTAGAATGCCTCCACGACGTGAAAATCCGATACCTATTGATGAGCTGGCAGCTGTCATTACATAGCAAATGACTGCTGCAATCCCGAACGTCGTTGCTCAATGTTACCAAGCTATCAACAACAATAATGCCCTCTGCAACTTCAAGACGTTCAACTCGGCCAAGCCATCAAAGTTTTCTGGGTCTCAAGGAGCGACTGCACTTCTGCAATGGTTCGAGAGTCTAGAGAGCACCTTTAGGCATGTTCAATGTCCAAACGAGCGAAAGGTAGACTTCGCATCTAGTGTCTTTGAGAAACGAGCTTTGACGTGGTGGAATGGTGTAGTGAGAGATGGCACTGGCTCAAACGTGGGAAGAACTTAGAGCACTAATGATGAAGGAATTCTGTCCTCGTCACGAGATCAGGGCCTTGGAAAGAGAATTCGACGACCTTAAGCAAGACAGCGGCGAACATCGAGCATACACTGATCGATATGAGGAGCTGAGCCTGTTGTGTCCTACCATGGTTACGCCTTTGGATAAGGCGATCGAAAAATACATTGATGGTCTCCCTGACACAGTTCAAGACATTGTTACTGGTAGTAACCCCACTACGGTTAGGCAGGCCATTGAGCTATCTGCAACCTTGACTGAATCTCAAATCAGGAAACGTAAGCTTTTCCGAAAAGGTGACAAGAAACCGGTCGAGGAATCGAAGCCAATTGAGGAATCAAAGACCATGGATGAACAGTCTGGATCCCTTGAGCGGTCAAAGAAGCGAAAGGCTTCTCAGAACTTCGCCATGGTTACTCACAATGATCAAGCCGTCCCTAAACAACCAGCTCAACCCCGTGCTAGGAAGCCATACAATGGAACTTCACCCTTGTGCAACAAATGTAACCTTTATCATCATGCCATGGTGAAGTGCCGCGAATGCCAAATTTGTGGATGTAAAGGTCATACAGCAAAAGTTTGCGTAGCAGCAGTTACATCAAATCAAGCTAACAACAAACCTGCTCGAGCTCGCTTTCCACCAGGTTCTTGCTACAAGTGTGGCGAGATGGGACATTTCCGAAGAAATTGCCCAAAGCGTGCTAATGCTAATCCAGCACAGAGATGAGCATCTGACCGACTAGAAGACAACACTCTTTAGAAATAATCATGTCTTATGTATTATTTTCTTTTGTTGTCAAGGTCCATGAAACAGTTGTTATCATTGTTAATAAATAAATCTTTTTATTTACATTGCAACGTATTTATGTGGTTGTATGTATAAACAACATATTCCCTACAATACCGACAATCAAGGAACCACATTCCTTGAAGAACAGACTACCCCCAAAATTTTTCCATTTTACAATCTCTTGCGTTTTCCACAAAGATCCTAAGTACCCGTTTCTTCTAAGGAAACGAAGTACAAGGTGCAAGTAATAATTCAGTACGAATACCCCAAGTACCACTATAAATTCTTAATAGGGTACCCAAGGGTATTTCCGTATGTCCTAAATTATTGTGTACTTTAATTCGAATATTGCGTTTTCCTGAAAACGAAAATCGAATTATTGGTAGATCATCCTATTTTCATGGATGGATTCTTGAAATGATTAAAGTGCCAAATGAAATCCACGAATTGGATTCCTGGTGTACTTTAAGTATCCGCGTCCAAAGATAACAAATCAATAACCAAGTTAAACAACTATGTGATTATGTGCTTATGTGTTTCCTTTTATGTTTTTGGTGTAATCCAAGTTTTTGTTATCCAAATCCTCGTAGAATCTTCCATATCTTCGTATAAGGGATTCATAGTAGGATATCCAAAGGTGCTATATTAAATCCTCAATGGGCTTATACGTAATAGTAAAGACCCTTGGATTATATTGTACCATTCCATAATTAGACCCCTGAGTGGTCTAGATAAACAGATTTATCCAAAAAAAAAAAATCTGATTAGGAATATCATGTGATGATATAGCTGAAAGGACTCCTTGGTGGCCTAATTAAAAGGATCATTTGTCGATCTAATTAAAAGGACCCTATGGTAGTCTAGTCACACTCATCACAGGTTTGATTTTCCTCCCCTTCACATTACAAACAAATTGTGCGGACTATGCAAGGAATTGCGTAATTATGGATGCATACATAATTATGGAATTCAGTGCACGGAAACCACAGCTAGTTTGGTCGTGTGTCTCGAAAATGACTCTTTTCGTTCATTTTCGGTTCTGAAGAAGTGGTGGAAAATGACTCTTTTCGTTCATTTTCGGTTCTGAAGAAGTGGTGGAAAATGACTCTTTTCGTTCATTTTCGGTTCTGAAGAAATGGTGGAAAATGACTCTTTTCGTTCATTTTCGGTTCTGAAGAAATGGTGGAAAATGACTCTTTTCGTTCATTTTCGGTTCTGAAGAAATTGTAACACCTGTGCCTCCACGGCCATCAAACAAATACCAAACCAATGAAATATTATATTTCATACTTGGGATTTGTAAAAATATGTGTATCATTTGCACATATCAATTCTTGTTCGATTTCAAGCTTTAAATCGCTTTCTGGAGGGTTATACGCGCTCTGATGAGTAGATATAACCAGTTTAATCCAACGAACACTCCAGAATAGTGAAATAGGCTTAACATACCTTAAATAACCTTTACATAACTTAGATATAAGTTTTGGAAGGTTTGGTGTGGTGAAATCAAAGTTTAATCGCTTACAGGGACTAAAGTTGACAAACTGCGAAAGTATGCCAATTTGAACTGTAACAGACATTCCGGAACATAACCATAAGTTAAACACACCTTAAATATCCCTTACATAGCTTAGAAATAGGCTTTGAGGGGTTCGGTGTGCTAAAATAAACTTTTGTGTCATTCAGGGACTAAAAGTGTCAAAAAGTGCACAAGTTTGCATTTTCGCGCATAACTTACGTTCTGAATACATCCGGACATCCAAAAATTTATGTAAGCATGACTATATTATATTTTAGTGTTCGCCATAAGAAAAATCCATTCGTCGCGTCATTTGGATCGTTTTTCGCGCTTGTGCGCATTCCGTCGTAATTAAGCGAACATCGCGATCGTACGGCCAAACGAACCGACATCCTTGATATTTTTGAGCATATTTTGAGTTCCCTATACTTTAACTTCATTTTAGATACTTGAAATGAGGTTAACGGGGTTCAAACGCATCGAAAATCGCTTAAACAAGGTGCAGGGACCATTTCTGTAAAATCTGCCAAAACAGGGGCCTAGCGTGACGCGAGGGGCCTTAGCGTCACGCGAGCCCCCTTCTGGACCAGATTAAGTGTATTTGACAGCTGGTTGCAGCTGTTTTGCACTCCCTAACCCCTTGCCAAGTGTTGATTCCTTATGGTGGTGAGCATTTTGAGGCACCACAACTTCCCGACAAGTGTACGGCCTTGATCGTGCCCTCCTTTCCATGAAACGATCTTAACGGTGGACCGAATACTATAAATACCCATCCACCCCATTGCTAAAAACCCACTAAAATCTGATTGGAAGAGCTCTAAGTTGGAACCTTCGTTTCATACCTGAGCTACTTGAATCACGATTAGCATTCGGGGACCCTTCGTAAGTATTCTTTCGTTCTTTTCCTTATTTTACTGCTTTTCGAGTCAGAAAGTCAAACTTTGTTTGACTTTCAGCGTTGACCAGTAATGGTCAATGCGAAGTTCGTTTGAACTTTGCAACGTGATTGTAATCACGATGGTTATAGTCCCTTGGGACTATGCCTACTGATTACCACGTTGTCTAGGGTCGTAGGGTAAGCGATCTAATAAATCGCTTATACCTCGAACCCGACCCAGTTTGGTCGATCATTAGGATCCGACCAAATACATTAGGTGACCATAGTAGGTAGGGAATAACCTTCCGAGGTTATACCCTATGGTCACATCGTTTAAGTAGTTGTATGATAGGTAGTTTATATGCCTTAGGTAAATTACCAGAATACCCTTTTCATGTATAAATTGTAATTAAGCGTATGTAACCTAAACTTTTGTCACATAACTGATTATGTAACATGTTTAGGCATATAACACTTGTCATAGGGCTAGTTAGGCGGTCCAAACGCGTTTCACGCGCACGACGCGTTAAAGTAGCATAATCTACCTAAACGGGTCGTAATGGGTCGTAGGCAGTTATGTTAGGTTTCATTTAGTATGTAGGCTTTGTTAAACCATATCATATGAGTTCCTACACTCATTTGGTTTACAAACCCTAATGCTACCCAATCTTCCGATTTAGGTCCGGTTAATTAACATAGTTACCTATATTAGGTGCCGTTTGATTTCCGTGATCTCTAGCATTGTTTGGTTGTTACTCAAGGACTACTGAGCAATCTCAAGTGAGTACATAGACCCCTCTTTTACTGTTTTCCAAACTGTTTTGGGGTGGAACACATGTGCCTACTTGTTACTTTCATGCTTTCCTGTTTTAACATCATATACTGCTATGTTCGTTAGTACATTATAGTACATGATTTCATTACATTTTATGCTATGTATGTCCATTGCGTGCATACTTAGTACATTGTTTTTCATCACATGCTTACATTTTGGTATGACATTTGGTTTGTTTACATGGGACAATACATTCATTAACACCGATCATGCCGTTCGTTAGTAGGTAGTGGTACCATAGGAATTGACAACTCCCGTTCCGGACGTCCCAGGGAAAGGGGATGAAAGGAATGACCGAATTCGTTGATATAAGACAGATAGACCTTTAATTTGTTTAAAGGGTTTATCACCACAGTCGCCAGGCTTGGATGTATGCATATTCACAATACCACATAGATGTTCATATTAAATATTTGCATGCATTCACACAAAACATAGCTTTGATTTAAACCAAGTTTTACTTCAATACTTTGTTTTTGTGCATATGGTTTAGTTGAGACCTTTCACTTGCCATACATGACATTTTGACATAGACATTTGACATGGATATTTGACATAGACATTTGACATGGATATTTGACATAGACATTTGACATGGATATTTGACATAGACATTTTGACATGATTTACATCTTGACATGAACATTTTACATTGTTTGGTTTGGTTTGATTAAGTAACGATGCGTGTGTAATATGATACAAGCATGGTGGATACGCCGCTGGTACTTCCTATATATAAGTGTTTGTATGGTATTACATGTCGTAACGTTATTTGAATCATTTCAGTTTGAGACATAGAACATTTCATACAAATAACATACTTTTCACAAGACATTGATTTATAAACAACTTATCTTATGCAAACGCATTTTACTTGGTTATTCATTTAACCTTACATTTATTTATACTTATCATCTGATCTTATCATTTTTCAAATGATTTAAAAGACAAAGCAAATAACAAGGTTCATGACTAAACATTTTCTCAAACATAAGTCATGAATCTTATTTTCACAAAACCTATGTATCTCACAGGCATTTTTATGCTGACGTACCTATTTTCACATGTGTTTTTCAGGAACTGTTGCTTAAGATGGTCAAGATACACATAGACAGACTTGGGCTTTAGTGACAATAAAAGATGCAAGACTAGTTAATTATGTTGTATTTATTTGTTTATTTAGACATTGTAACACTTTTAAATCAATAAAACGAAACCTTAATTTCCATGGTTGTGAAACATTAATTCTGTTGCAACACGCCCCGATGTTTCCGCCGCGAGTTGTTGTTTTACGCGGTCGGGGTGTGACAGAAAAGATGGTATCAGAGCCAATGGTTATAGGGAATTAGGTTATTAGTAATGCTTTAACCTAGTCTATAACCTTCTTAGGACCCTAACGCGAGTTTACTTGCGTTTAGTCATAAAACAATACCGTCGCCTATCCTTAGGCGACGACCACAACAAGAACATAAATTTCAAAACCGCTTTGAAAACTAATCATCTGTTCTAGGATGATTGATTACTAGGTTTTGAACCCTCTATTATAAGGTTTTGAACTCTCTATTATATGGTTTTGAACCCCTTTGAGTTTTCAAAACTTCGTCAAGGTTTTGGGTTTTAAATAATGTGAACACGTGCAAACTGGAAGGGTGAATGCCTGTATTCTGGGTTTTCTGTCTAGGCAAGCACTTCGTATACATCTCATCAGATGCGAGACCAGTTGTGCTTACCTGGGAATTCTTGGGATGAGTGTTCACTTATAGGCGAGCATGTCTTCGCGATACATTATTTTTGACCTATTTACTTTGATTTGTCACCATCTCATTTGTTTGCCTTAGGTAACAAACAAATGATCACAATTTTCATTCGTTACCATTCTGTATTGATTATCCAATAACCTTTCACTCGTTTCTTCCTCTGTCTTTCATTTTCTTCTAGAATGTCTATTCCTCTTGGCACTGGTCAAATGCCCGAGCGAACAGCCAAATTTGTCCAGCAAATTGGCGAAGTGATTCAGAGGACTGTGGATTTAGGTATTGCCATGGCTCGTCTTAACAATGAAGCCTCTCGTCTCGACAATGAAGCCACTCAAGAGACACCAAAGGAAGCAGTAGTCAGGCTTGCAACAACATCAAGGAAGCGTAAGGCTTCAAGGAAACCCGCAGCGGTTACACCTAATCAAGCTGGACCTAGCCAAGTGGCAAGGCCACCAGCTAGGAAGCCGTACTTAGGAACTGCTCCTAGGTGCAAGCGATGCAACGGTCATCATTCAAACCTCATACCCTGCTGGAAATGTACCTACTGTGGACGGCGGGGACATTTGATCAGCACATGCCGCTTTGCTATCCAGAACAAAGCTGTTGCAAATCTTGCTGCTACCCAACTCCAAGTCAACCCTACTCAAACTCGTTTCCCGCGTGGTACTTGCTACAACTGTGGCGATACGAGCCATTTCAGGAACAACTGCCCGAAGATAGTCAGTGCAAATCCAACCCTCGGATGAGCACTTGGCTGAACAAAGGATGTTGCTGTCTTATGCCTTTGTTTCTTTTGTTTCGTGTATTGTGAAACAATATGTCTTGTTCATAAATAAAAAAATCGTTGTTCACAAATTCTGATATACAAGTATAGTTCCATGTGTGTATGATTTTCCTATGATACCTGCATTAAGGAACTATGTTCCTTACAAACTACTCTTGTGATTCTCACTTTCAAGTGATCGCTCATAATTTCCTCGAAAGTTCTAAGTACCCGTTTCATTCTAAGAAACGAAGTACAGGAAATAAAGTGAAATTATGAGTAATCGTGCTTTTTACACACCTGTATTTTTGAATCCTTGGTCGGATAACTAAGGATATTTTCAAATCTCATACCCATTACGTTTTGATTTTTTTTACATTCACAGTACAAGTATTTCAAAACCATCTTCATGATCTCAAAATATTTCATATAGTTTGAAAACAATTTTTCTAGATGCATTGTCTATGTTATTTCAAAAACATTGGCCATGTTATCAAAACCAACCTTTCTAATTTCAAAATATTTCATATAGTCTGAAGACGATATTAACACAATACATTTTCTTATCAAGTGCATGATTTCGAAAAGCATCATTCATGTCTTTCAAAAACCTTATACATAATTTCAAAATTCATCTCGCATGATTTTTAAAACATTTTTGTGAATATATCTACCTAATACACCTACTCTATGATTTCAAAAGTATTATATATAAGGTTTCAAAAACGTTAAACGCATTTTTTCCTAAAAGAACCCCATGCATAGTTTTCAAAAATATTTTTCCTCATACATTGACTTAACCTTCAAAATTCTGCTTCATATGTCGCCTTGACATATCTAGCATCTCAACTTCATAAGCATTTTACTTCATGTTTTGACTTAAGCACATCCCGTGCAAGACTTCAAAACATCTTCAACTTCTAAAATTCATATGGGATCTTTTTATCTTCATATTTAGACCCTTGTGGATAATCATCATTCAAATCAGAGTCCTTAATTGGATTCCTTATGTACCTGAATTCGAACATTTCGGTTCCTTATAATCGAAATCGAATTTTTCTTTTAAAGATCTTTCTATCTTTATAGTTAGATTCTTGATAATGTTAAAGTGCCAAATGAAATCCACGAGATGGATTCCTAGTGTGCTTTAAATACATGTACTCTGTTAGCAGAACAAACTTCTAGTTAAACAATTTTGTGGTTATGTGATATGTGTTAATTCATCTTATATTTTCTTTTATGCATTTTTGTGTTTTTAATACTCTGGATATTCGATATCCAAATCCTCGCAGAATCTTTCATATCTTCATATGAGGGATTCGTAGCAGGATATTCAAAAGGTACTACCTTCAATCCTCAATGGGCTTCTATGTAATAGTTAAGACCCTTGGATTATATAAGTACCGCTCCATGTTTCATAAGAGATCCTTTTAGTGGTCTAATAAAAAAGATTGATTCACAATTTGGTTAAAAGACGACATCTAGTGATGTAGCTGGACAGACTCCTTGATAGTCTATTTAGATCATTTATCGATTTAGTCAAAAGGACTCTATGGCAGTCTAGTCACACTCATCACAGGATTGTTCATTTGGTTTTCCTCTACACATTATAAAATAGACTGTGTGAATTGTGCAAGGAATTGTCTGATTATGGACGCGTACATAATTATGAAATTTAGTGCACAGAAACTTAGTAAGGTTTGTTATGTGTAAGAACCGATAGTGACAACAATAACAAAATGAGAACGATGTAATGGAGGCATGGTGGACGCACCAATGACGCTTCATATACTTGTATATAAGTGTCCCTCTTACATTGCAAACATGATGTTATTAAAGTTACTAGAAGTTCAGAACCCTAACCGATGTTGTTCGATCTTTTCAACTTCATATTTTAAACTCTCACAAGTTTCCTCTAAATAAATTTCGGGACGAAATTTCCTAAAGTAGGGGAGACTGTAACACCTGTGCCTCCACGGCCATCAAACAAATACCAAACCAATGAAATATTATATTTCATACTTGGGATTTGTAAAAATATGTGTATCATTTGCACATATCAATTCTTGTTCGATTTCAAGCTTTAAATCGCTTTCTGGAGGGTTATACGCGCTCTGATGAGTAGATATAACCAGTTTAATCCAACGAACACTCCAGAATAGTGAAATAGGATTAACATACCTTAAATAACCTTTACATAACTTAGATATAAGTTTTGGAAGGTTTGGTGTGGTGAAATCAAAGTTTAATCGCTTACAGGGACTAAAGTTGACAAACTGCGAAAGTATGCCAATTTGAACTGTAACAGACATTCCGGAACATAACCATAAGTTAAACACACCTTAAATATCCCTTACATAGCTTAGAAATAGGCTTTGAGGGGTTCGGTGTGCTAAAATAAACTTTTGTGTCATTCAGGGACTAAAAGTGTCAAAAAGTGCACAAGTTTGCATTTTCGCGCATAACTTACGTTCTGAATACATCCGGACATCCAAAAATTTATGTAAGCATGAATATATTATATTTTAGTGTTCGCCATAAGAAAAATCCATTCGTCGCGTCATTTGGATCGTTTTTCGCGCTTGTGCGCATTCCGTCGTAATTAAGCGAACATCGCGATCGTACGGCCAAACGAACCGACATCCTTGATATTTTTGAGCATATTTTGAGTTCCCTATACTTTAACTTCATTTTAGATACTTGAAATGAGGTTAACGGGGTTCAAACGCATCGAAAATCGCTTAAACAAGGTGCAGGGACCATTTCTGTAAAATCTGCCAAAACAGGGGCCTAGCGTGACGCGAGGGGCCTTAGCGTCACGCGAGCCCCCTTCTGGACTAGATTAAGTGTATTTGACAGCTGGTTGCAGCTGTTTTGCACTCCCTAACCCCTTGCCAAGTGTTGATTCCTTATGGTGGTGAGCATTTTGAGGCACCACAACTTCCCGACAAGTGTACGGCCTTGATCGTGCCCTCCTTTCCATGAAACGATCTTAACGGTGGACCGAATACTATAAATACCCATCCACCCCATTGCTAAAAACCCACTAAAATCTGATTGGAAGAGCTCTAAGTTGGAACCTTCGTTTCATACCTGAGCTACTTGAATCACGATTAGCATTCGGGGACCCTTCGTAAGTATTCTTTCGTTCTTTTCCTTATTTTACTGCTTTTCGAGTCAGAAAGTCAAACTTTGTTTGACTTTCAGCGTTGACCAGTAATGGTCAATGCGAAGTTCGTTTGAACTTTGCAACGTGATTGTAATCACGATGGTTATAGTCCCTTGGGACTATGCCTACTGATTACCACGTTGTCTAGGGTCGTAGGGTAAGCGATCTAATAAATCGCTTATACCTCGAACCCGACCCAGTTTGGTCGATCATTAGGATCCGACCAAATACATTAGGTGACCATAGTAGGTAGGGAATAACCTTCCGAGGTTATACCCTATGGTCACATCGTTTAAGTAGTTGTATGATAGGTAGTTTATATGCCTTAGGTAAATTACCAGAATACCCTTTTCATGTATAAATTGTAATTATGCGTATGTAACCTAAACTTTTGTCACATAACTGATTATGTAACATGTTTAGGCATATAACACTTGTCATAGGGCTAGTTAGGCGGTCCAAACGCGTTTCACGCGCACGACGCGTTAAAGTAGCATAATCTACCTAAACGGGTCGTAATGGGTCGTAGGCAGTTATGTTAGGTTTCATTTAGTATGTAGGCTTTGTTAAACCATATCATATGAGTTCCTACACTCATTTGGTTTACAAACCCTAATGCTACCCAATCTTCCGATTTAGGTCCGGTTAATTAACATAGTTACCTATATTAGGTGCCGTTTGATTTCCGTGATCTCTAGCATTGTTTGGTTGTTACTCAAGGACTACTGAGCAATCTCAAGTGAGTACATAGACCCCTCTTTTACTGTTTTCCAAACTGTTTTGGGGTGGAACACATGTGCCTACTTGTTACTTTCATGCTTTCCTGTTTTAACATCATATACTGCTATGTTCGTTAGTACATTATAGTACATGATTTCATTACATTTTATGCTATGTATGTCCATTGCGTGCATACTTAGTACATTGTTTTTCATCACATGCTTACATTTTGGTATGACATTTGGTTTGTTTACATGGGACAATACATTCATTAACACCGATCATGCCGTTCGTTAGTAGGTAGTGGTACCATAGGAATTGACAACTCCCGTTCCGGACGTCCCAGGGAAAGGGGATGAAAGGAATGACCGAATTCGTTGATATAAGACAGATAGACCTTTAATTTGTTTAAAGGGTTTATCACCACAGTCGCCAGGCTTGGATGTATGCATATTCACAATACCACATAGATGTTCATATTAAATATTTGCATGCATTCACACAAAACATAGCTTTGATTTAAACCAAGTTTTACTTCAATACTTTGTTTTTGTGCATATGGTTTAGTTGAGACCTTTCACTTGCCATACATGACATTTTGACATGGATATTTGACATAGACATTTGACATGGATATTTGACATAGACATTTGACATGGATATTTGACATAGACATTTGACATGGATATTTGACATAGACATTTTGACATGATTTACATCTTGACATGAACATTTTACATTGTTTGGTTTGGTTTGATTAAGTAACGATGCGTGTGTAATATGATACAAGCATGGTGGATACGCCGCTGGTACTTCCTATATATAAGTGTTTGTATGGTATTACATGTCGTAACGTTATTTGAATCATTTCAGTTTGAGACATAGAACATTTCATACAAATAACATACTTTTCACAAGACATTGATTTATAAACAACTTATCTTATGCAAACGCATTTTACTTGGTTATTCATTTAACCTTACATTTATTTATACTTATCATCTGATCTTATCATTTTTCAAATGATTTAAAAGACAAAGCAAATAACAAGGTTCATGACTAAACATTTTCTCAAACATAAGTCATGAATCTTATTTTCACAAAACCTATGTATCTCACAGGCATTTTTATGCTGACGTACCTATTTTCACATGTGTTTTTCAGGAACTGTTGCTTAAGATGGTCAAGATACACATAGACAGACTTGGGCTTTAGTGACAATAAAAGATGCAAGACTAGTTAATTATGTTGTATTTATTTGTTTATTTAGACATTGTAACACTTTTAAATCAATAAAACGAAACCTTAATTTCCATGGTTGTGAAACATTAATTCTGTTGCAACACGCCCCGATGTTTCCGCCGCGAGTTGTTGTTTTACGCGGTCGGGGTGTGACAGAAATGGTGGAAAATGACTCTTTTCGTTCATTTTCGGTTCTGAAGAAGTGGTGGAAAATGACTCTTTTCGTTCATTTTCGGTTCTGAAGAAGTGGTGGAAAATGACTCTTTTCGTTCATTTTCGGTTCTGAAGAAGTGGTGGAAAATGACTCTTTTCGTTCATTTTCGGTTCTGAAGAAATGGTGGAAAATGACTCTTTTCGTTCATTTTCGGTTCTGAAGAAGTGGTGGAAAATGACTCATTTCGTTCATTTTCGGTTCTGAAGAGGTTGTGGAAAATGACTCATTTTGTTCATTTTCGGTTCTGAAGAGGTTGTGGAAAAAGACTCATTTCGTTCATTTTCGTTTCTGAAGAATGCCTGTTGAAAATAACTCCGTTCATTTTTCCTTTCTGAAAAATGTCCGTTAAAGAGAAATTACAGGATTATGCCTTTCATATCTCTGGTGGTTATTTGACACAAAGCCATAGATAGACTCCTACGAATGAATTTCGGGACGAAATTTTCTAAAGTAGGGGAGACTGTGACACCTGTGTCACTCCAACCATCAAGCAAATGCCAAACCAATGAAATATTGTATTTCATACTTGGGATTTGTAAAAATATGTGTATCATTTGCACATATCGACTCTTGTTCGATTTCAAGCTTTAAATCGCTTTCTGGAGGGTTATACGCACTCTGATGTGTAGATATAACCAGTTTAATCCAACGAACACTCCGGAATAGTGAAATAGGCTTAACATACCTTAAATAACCTTTACATAACTTAGATATAAGTTTTGGAAGGTTTGGTGTGGTGAAATCAAGTTAAATCGCTTACAGGGACTAAACTTGACAAACTGCGAAAGTATGCCAATTTGAACTGTCACAGACATTCCGGAACATGAACATAAGTTAAACATACCATAAATATCCTTTACATAGCTTAGAAATAGGCTTTGAGGGGTTCGGTGTGCTAAAATAAACTTTTGGGTCATTCAGGGACTAAAAGTGTCAAAAAGTGCACAAGTTTGCACTTTCGCGCATAACTTACGTTCTGAACACATCCGGACATCCAAAAATTTATGTAAGCATGACTATATTATTCTTTAGTGTTTGGCTTGCCAAAAATCCATTCGTTGCGTCTTTTGGATCGTTTTTCGCGCTTATGCGCATTCCGTCGTAATTAAGCGAACATCGCGTTCGTACGACCAAACGAACCAACATCCGACATATTTTTGAGCATGTTTCATGTCCACAATGTTTAGACATCATGTTAGGGCCTTAAAGTTGGCTTAACGGGCCTTAAACATGTCGGAAATGGCTTAAACACATAACAGGGACTGAAACTGCAACATTTGAAACTTGTTTTCTGATCTGAAGAGCTAGGCGGCCCGCGTGAGCCCAAGCTTAAATCTTAGGCAGCCCGCGTCAGCCTCTCTGATCAGATAATATCGAACAGTCAGCAGATTCCAGCTGTTTTATTCACATCCACACATTCTCAACTGCACATTCAGCTCATTTAGACCCATTTTTAGCCACCACAACTTTCCGACACTTGTACGGATACGATTAAAGCACGGTTTCCATGAAACGATCTTAACGGTTACCCGAAAACTATATATACCCCACCCCCCATTGCTTCAAAACCCACTAGAATCTGATCTAAGTGACTCTAAGTTGGAACGATTGTTTCATACCTGAGTTATTGTGATCTAGATTAGCATTCGGGGACCCTTCGTAAGTATTCTTTCGTTCTTTTCTTTATTTTATTGCTTTTCGAGTCCGAAAGTCAAACTTTGTTTGACTTTCAGCGTTGACCAGCTTATGGTCAATGCGAAGTTCGTTTGAACTTCGCAACGTGATTGTAATCACGATGGTTATAGTCCCTTGGGACTATGCCTACTGATTACCACGTTGTCTAGGGGCGTAAGGGTAAGCGATCTGATAAATCGCTTATACCTTCGAACCCGACCCAGTTTGGTCGATCATTAGGATCCGACCAAATACATTAGGTGACCATAGTGTATAGGGAATAACCTTCCGAGGTTATACCTTATGGTCACATCGTTTAAGTAGTTGTATGATAGGTAGTTTATATGCCTTTGGTAAATTACCAGAATACCCTTTTCATGTATAATTGGTAATTTAGCATATGTAACCTAAACTTTTGTCACATAACTGATTATGTAACATGTTTAGGCATATAACACTTGTCATAGGACTAGTTAGACGTTCCGAAGCGTTAAAGTAGCATAAGCTACCTAAACGGGTCGTAATGGGTCGTAAACATTTAGGTTAGGTTTCATTTAGCATGAAGGCTTTGTTAAACCATACGACACAAGTCTCTATACTCGTTTGGTTTACGAACCCTCATTCTATCCAATCATCCGATTTAGGTCCGGTTTATTAACATAGTTACCTATATTAGGTGCCGTTTGATATCCGTGATCTCTAGCATTGTTTGGTTGTCACTCAAGGACTACTGAGCATTCTCAGGTGAGTACATAGTCCCCTCTTTTACTGTTTTCCAAACGTTTTGGGGTGGAACACATGTGCCTACTTGTTACTTTCATGCTTTCCTGTTTCCACATCATATACCTGCTATATTCGTTAGTACATTATAGTACATGATTTTATTACATCTTATGCTAGGTGTGCCCATTGTGTGCATTACTTAGTACATCTTTTTACATTACATTACTTGCTACGTATGTCTATTGTTGTATACGTAGTACAGGTCACATGCTACGTATGTCTATTGTTGTATACGTAGTACAGGTCACATGCTACGTATGTCTATTGTTGTATACGTAGTACAGGTCACATGCTACGTATGTCTATTGTTGTATACGTAGTACAGGTCACATGTTAAGTATGTCTATTGTTGCATACTTAGTACAGATCACATGCTACGTATGTCTATTGTTGCATACTTAGTACATTTGTTATTCATCACATGCTTACATTTTGGATACATATTACATGATTTACATCAGACGTGAACATTTTACTTTGGTAGTTTTGTTTGAATAAGTGATTAAGTAACGAGGCGTGTGTAATATGATACAAGCATGGTGGATACGCCGCTGGTACTTCCTATATATAAGTGTTTGTATGGTATTACATGTCGTAGCGTTATTTGAATCATTTCAGTTTGAGACATAGAACATTTTATACAAATAACATACTTTTCACAAGACATTGATTTATAAACAACTTATTTTATACAAACACATTTTTACATGGTTATTCATTTAACCTTACATTTATTTATATATATCATCTGATCTTATCGTTTTTCAAATGATTTACAAGACAAAGCAAATTACAAGGTTCATGACTAAACATTTTCTCAAACATAAGTCATGAAACCTATTTTCACAAAACCTATGTATCTCACAGGCATTTTTATGCTGACGTACCTATTTTCACATGTGTTTTTCAGGAGCTGTTGCATAAGATGATCAAGATACACATAGGCAGACATGGGCTTTAGTGACAATAAAAGATGCAAGACTAGTTAATTATGTTGTATTTCTTTGTTTGTTAAGACATTGTAACACTTTTAATCAATAAAACGAAACTTCAATTGCCATGGATTTGAAACAATTAATTCTGTTACAACACTCCCCGACATTTCCGCCACGTTTTGTATGTTCTACGTGGTCGGGGTGTGACAAGTGTTTCTCCCAACCTTTGCCAAAATCAATCACGCATGCTCGTAACACGTCCTCAAGTGTTTGGATGGTTCGCTCACTCTGACCATCCGTCTGTGGGTGATAAGCAGTGCTCATGTCGAGACGCGAGCCGAATGATTTGTGCATCGACTGCTACAAATCCGAAATGAAACGTGGGTCACGATCAGAGATAATAGAGGTCGGCACTCCGTGCCTAGAAACCACCTCTTTAAGGTAAATAGCGGCAAGTTGTGAGAACTTATCCATTTCCTTGATTGCTAGAAAATGTGCTGACTTCGTGAGACGATCAACGATAACCCAGATGGTACATTTCGCTTTGAGTTCTCGGCAAGCCTGTGACGAAATCCATTGCGATTTGCTCCCATTTCCACATGGGTATCTCTGGTTGCTGAAGTAGACCCGAGGGTTTCTGATATTCTACTTTAACTTTAGCACAAGTCAGACACTTACTCACGTAAGTCGTGATGTGAGACTTCATCTTCGGCCACCAGTACAAAACCTTGAGATCCTGATACATTTTATCCGAACCCGGATGAACAGAGTATACCATCACAAGTTCTCTAAGATTTCCAAACAAAGGAATCCATATTTGTTCCATGCAATAGAGAATACCATCAGATCTCTCTACCAGCCGCTTTTCCATGCCCCTTAAGTACTCTGCTTCAATGTTTTCCTCTTTCAACGCTTCGGTTTGTGCAGAACGGATCTAGTCAGGCAAATTAGAATGGATGGTGAGCTACAAGGCGCAAACATGTTTGGGTTTCGATTCTTTTCAACTGAGGGCATCAGCTACAACGTTAGCCTTGCCCAGGTGATACTTGATGGCACAATCGTAATCATTTAAGAGTTCTACCCGGCGACGCTGTCGCATATTCAACTCCTTCTGGTCGAAAATATGCTGGAGGCTCTTGTGATCGGTGTAGATGGTGCATTTGGTACCGTAAAGATAATGCCTCCAGATTTTCAACGCGAAAACCACGGCTCCCAACTCTAATTCGTGAGTCGTATAATTCCTCTCGTGAACCTTCAACTATCGAGAGGTGTAAGCTATCACCTTCTCGCATTGCATCAACACGCAACCGAGACCCTGAATAGAAGCATCACAATATACCACGAAATCTTCGGTACCTTCTCGTAAAGACAAGATCGGTGCGCTACAAAGTTTTTGTTTCAACAACTGGAAAGCATCTTCTTGTTTTGTTCCCCATGAGTATGCAACGCCTTTTTGTGTCAACGAAGTAAGAGGTTGAGAAATCTTCGAGAAGTCTTTAATAAATCTCCGATAGTACCCAGCGAGACCAAGAAACTGTCGTACCTCCGAAGGATTCTTTAGTGCTGCCCGATTTCTAATAGCATCGATCTTTGCAGGATCCACGTGTATTCCCGATTCATTCACAATGTGGCCAAGGAAGTGTACCTCTCGAATCCAGAAGTCACACTTAGAGAATTTCGCGTAGAGCTGCTCCTTCCTCAGAAGCTCCAAAATAAGACGCAGGTGTCGCTCGTGATCTTCCTTGCTCTTTAAATAGATCAGAATGTCGTTGATAAACACGATAACAAAGTCGTCGAGATACGGTTTGCATACACGGTTCATGAGGTCCATGAAGACCGTTGGTGCGTTCGTCAACCCAAACGGCATAACTAAAAACTCATAGTGCCCATACCGCATTCAAAAAGCCGTTTTAGGAACATCCTCCTCTCGGACTCTCATCTGATGATAGCCTGATCTTAAATCGATCTTCGAGTAAAAACTTGACCCCTGCAACTGGTCAAACAATTCGTCGATGCGTGGCAAAGGATAGCGGTTCTTGACAGTCACCTTGTTGAGTTCCTGATAATCTATGCACATACGAAAGGACCCATCTTTCTTCTTCACAAACAGTACTGGGGCTCCCCAAGGTGAAGAACTGGGTCGGATAAAACCTCTATCCAACAATTCTTGAAGTTGATTAGATAGCTCTTGCAACTCCCCAGGTGCAAGACGATAAGGAGCTCGAGCAATTGGGGCTGCTCCTGGCTCAAGATGAATCTGAAACTCCACTTGGCGGTGAGGAGGTAAACCAGGAAGTTCCTCAAGATCAATCTGAAACTCCACTTGGCGGTGAGTAGGTAAACCAGGAAGTTCCTCAGGAAACACATCAGGAAATTCACGAACAACTGGCAGGTCTTCTATCTTCCTTTCTTCAGACGGAGTATCAGTAACTAGTGCTAGAATAGCAGGATACCCCTTTCGTAGACACTTCAGTGCTTGCATAGCTGTGATGATACCGACCATCGCACCACTGCGATGCCCCTGAACCGATAGAAATTCTCCACTGGGGAGGGGAATGCGTACAATTTTTTCTTTACAAAGGATGTCGGCACGGTGTTTGGACAACCAGTCCATACCAACCACTATGTCAAAACTACTGAGGGTAACAGGAAGGAGGTCAATGTCAAACACTTGACCCACAAGGTCTAATTTACATCCCATAAGAACGTGTGAGGCTTCAATTGTTTTACCATCGGCTAATTCAACTACATGCTTAGCTTCTAGAGGTGTTGGAGCTAACCCTAAACGTTGACCGAACTCTATGGACACATAACTCCAATCAGCATTGGAATCAAATAATACAGAAGCAAAGAGGTTGTTCATATAAAACGTACCAGTCATGACATTGTCGTCGTTCCTAGCATCTCCAGCACCAATCGTAAATACCCTTCCACGAGCACCATTGCCCCCCATTGTTGCCATTATTGTTGTTCCCAGCATTGTTATTGTTATTCTGACGATTGTTGTTATCATTGGCATTCTGATTCAGCTGAGGACAATCCTGTTTAATGTGACCCTCATCCCCACACTAGAAACACCCCTTCCTAAAGCTTTGGTTTTGATTGGGCTGCTGCCTTTGCTGTTGCTGATGCTACTGATTCTGCTACTGATTTTGCTGCTGTTGCTTTAGGTACGGAGCTCTACAGTCTTTTGCCATATGGCCCACCTTATCGCACCTATGGCAAGCTCGGACACACGGTCCATGATGATGATACCCACACTTGTTGCACTTTGGCTTCCTACCAACATAGGCGACTTGGCTCTGATTGCTGCCCTGACCTTGGTTAACTGAGGACGACTGACTGAAACTACGGTTATTGCTGTTGTCAGGCCTTTTCTGCGATTGACTTGCACTGGTTGCTTTGTCAGCATCGTTCCATTTGCGCTTGTTATCACTAGCAGGTGTGGTAGATGTGGCAGCAGGGGTAGTAGCAGAAACACGGGGCGGTAGCGATCCACGCTCGACCTCTTGGTCGGTAATCTTGTGTGCTAAACGGATGATCTGAGGCAGGTTGTTAAGATTTGCAGCAGTGACAACACTCTTTACTGACGGTGCTAGGCCCTTGATATATAGTTCAATTCTTCGAGGTGGGGGTCGAGACATGTTAGGGCACATGTTTGCTAGCTCATGTGACCTCTTCGTGAACGCTTCAATTTCGGACCCCTCCATCTTCAGATTGCAGTACTCGGTCTCAAGTTTCTGAATTTCGTCACGAGGACAGTACTCCTCCCGCATCAACTCCCTGAAGTCATCCCAAGTAGTGGCGTTAGCCATCTCGATGCCCAACATTTGCACCTGGGCATTCCACCAAGTTAAGGCACCATCCTCCAAAGTGCCTGTAGCATACTTCACACGGTCCCCCTCGGGACAGTTACACATAGCGAACACTGACTCAGCCTTCTCAAACCAACGTAGTAACCCCACAGCCCCTTCAGTCCCACTGAATGTCTGTGGCTTACAATCCATGAACGTCTTAAACGTGCAAGCAGGCGGATTGTTTTGATTCTGATGTGCTTGTTGACCTAAGGACGAAAGAAAATTCAACACAAGGGTAAGAGTTGTGTACGCGACACGAGAATAGAGAGCATTTGGCACATTTCATACCAGCTTGGTAGGCTACTAAAGCCTCAGCCACACGTGTGTTAATCAAGTTTGTCAACTCAGCCTGAGTCATCACAATGTGACCATGCCCATGGCCTCGTCCGCTCATGATTCTATATGAGAAAAGGGAAAAGGTTAAGGATCGAGATAAGGTAGGAGTCAAACCTCAAATTACTTCTACAGACTACTAGGTTAACATCAGACCACAGAGCGGAACCCCTTCACACTTGTTAAGCCTCACTAGAACTCACATACACCCCACATTATTATTATGTGTGCACCCATAATAACAATGCAATTTGCATGTTTATCTCAGCTCCTCCCAACTCGTGCTACAAGGTTCCTCAAATTCGAGTAGCAAATCAGAAAACACCACAAAACATAAGTCACGAAAGTCTAACGGGATATCACACTGTGACTATATCAATCACATAACCCAGACAAATACACATGAATTCAGTCTGTAGTGCTAAGTGTGCAATCACATGCAACATCATACATGAATGTATACTAGATATACTATGCAATAAGTAAACGAGATACGAACCTTGCGATCTGGAGCTGAGTGTCATGGTCGATTTTCGAAGCTGTTCGGTTATAGTCTGGTTTTATAAAAACGTTTTAAAACTTAGTTCACTATAACCAGTGGCTCTGATACCAAACTATCACACCCCCAAAATACCACACGCGAAATCCCCCGCAAGGCGTGTGACTTACCAGGATCCGGCCACTAATCACATTGAACTATAATAAATATTTAAATAAAACATTCCATTCATTTCATAATATAATTCCAAGTCATAAGCTAAAACTACAGTAAACGTTTAGCGGAAGCATAATGTAAATTGTTAATCGATTGTTTCAAAACAAGTGTTCAAAACCAACGAAACAAGCATCCAAGAGTCTCGACCCATGACCACTCCAGCACACCCAGATAGCAAGTCCATAACCAAGAATCTAATGACCTACAAGCATGCAGACAAGTGTGTCAGACGACGCTGGTGAGTTCAAAGTTTGTTAACACGTTTTAGTTACCAGTTATGAGTATAAAACATTTCAGAGATTAGATGTTGTTATTAACTCGATTACCGCAGATGGCTCCAGATTATTTGCCCAAACCCCAATGCTCTATCATACATTGGTCAAGTGGTTAAGGTAATTAGTTCACGACCGTCCTCACCGGTACGGTGTGAGGGTGCCAAAACTAATAGCGTTATCAACTAATAACCCCGTTGCCTCCAAGGCAACCAATCGGTATAAGATGGGACTTAATGATAGAAATGAGTGTAATAACCAACATCCCAGGTTTAACATTTCAGTCAAACCCAATACCCAACATTCCTCCCCGGAACATTACCCGATATCCCTCCCCGGGATGCATGCTTGAAAAAGGGCAGTGAACTCACCTTGGATTTGCTAGGTATTTATCAAATTACCCGTTCTAGTTAATCAACCAACCCTACCGTGGTTAACAATATTATCAATTTCATAATCATCCAAGTCACGTAATTTTCACAATTTGCATTCGTTGTAAGGATCATCATATATCACCCAGCAGTTACTCATACAAGTCCACACTTATGTACTTGACACTTAATAGCATTTAACAGAGGGATTTGTTATTCACATAAGTTAGTTCACGTTCCTCGTTTCTCACTAAGGTTGTTAACATGCAACAGATGTAATCGTATGACAAACACATTCATCGCTATATGCACCATGAACTATTTAAACTCTATGTTATGTGAACATTGTTCTGTTTGTTCAATCCACGGCGAAAGACCCTAACGAGGAAAGACTGTTTTTCGCCGAAAATGCAGGTGACGAAAGACCTAAGAGTTTCGTCGAAGTCTGGTCGACGAAAGACCATGTTTTTCGTCGAGATGTCTTTTGTCACTGCACATAACAATCAGTAACAGTTTCTCCTTAATCTCAGCCGCCACATACACTAACACTTTGACAGTTTCATAATCGGATCAAATGGCACTTTTACACCATGAATGTATAGTCTACTCATGAATGATTCTTAGCCATCACAACACAACAGGGTTCATCATTCAAATCATACTTAAACACCCAATAACCCTAACCATACAATGATCGCACCCAAATCAGATTCATTAGTTTAGCATGACATCAGTTCTATGAACACATTGTCCAATCATAAAGCAAACATAACCGCATACAAATCAAAACAACCAATTTATCATGCGAATCACCATATTAATCGATCGAATCATCAGTTTGTTAATCCAAGGACTTCTAATCGTTACTTCCATCATAGTTCAATATCAAATTCAACCACATGTTCTAACTTTACGTTCTAAATAACGAAACCCTAGTCAATTACATAGCAAAACAACATCAACACATAGCACACTATTAACGGGAAGACACTAACCATAAGATGTTGCAGAGAATAGTCGTAATCGACTGAGAGTTCGCAGCGTTAGGGAATTGTCGTATCGAATAGAGGAGGTGAGGGAGTTTAGGATTTGATGAAAATCTTTTGGTTTACGCACATACTTAAGTTTATATAATGTGAATAGGGCCGAGTCACCCAACTGGGCTTCATTTGGGTTGTAGGTGACGAAAGACCCATCTTTCGTCGGGCCCCTTTGTGGCGAAAGACCCATCTTTCGTCGAGGGGGTTATTCGTCACTTTATGTTTTCATTAAACACTAACACTAAACTTTAAACATTAACCACCAAACATAGACTCTTAATCATTCAAAAGTAATATAATAACACAATGTAAAATGAACTATAAAATTAGGATTGTAACACAAGAGGCGCGTGGAGGAAGGATCTTGAAATATCGGGTTGTCACATCATAGACTCTTAATCATTCGAAAGTAATATAATAACACAATGTAAAACGAACTATAAAAAACAGGATTGTAACACAAGAGGCTCGTGGAGGAAGGATCTTGAAATATCGGGCTGTCACATCATCCCCAACTTGAAAGAAATTTCGTCCCGAAATTTGACAAGCAATCCAAAACGGTACGGTGTTAGATGAAGGTAACTGTGGATTTTCCCCAGGTGCCACACACTTATAGTACACAACCGTCTTTCAATAGATGCGAGGGCACTAGGCCCCATAAGGCGGTGGATTTGCAACACCTCACATTAGCCATAGAGACACAGAAGCGCCTCCGAATGGGCTGCATGGCCTTCCTTACTCATGTTGCCGATAAGGAGACCAAGGAGCTGGAGCTAGAAGACAACCCCGTTGGGAAGGAATTTCCAGAAGCCCTTCCCAAAGACTTGGCTGGGTTACCTCAACATCGACAAGAGGAGTTAGGATAAACTTAGTGCCGGGAGCGGCACCCGTGGCGAATGGTGCCTTACCGACTAGCTCCGTCTGAGATACAGGAGCCTCCGATGCAACTGTAAGAGCTGCTAGGCAGAGGAAATCTACCAGGATGAGCTTCTCACCGTGGGAAGCCCCCGGTGTTATTCGTTAGGGAGAAGGACGACAGTTTTTACACACGTACACAGCTTAATCTGAAAGGAACTAAGAAGAATTAATGTGGAAAAAGTACTACGCATAGGTTACGGGGAGATAGACAACTAACCATCAAGAATCGGTACCCCTTACCAAGAATCAATGACTTGTCGACAAACTACAAGGTCCTAGCTACTATTCCAATGTGGACTTAAGGACAGGGTATCACTAGTTGAGGACACGAGAAGAAAGTTGGCAGTTTCTGTTTTGCATCAACTTCAGAGAATTGGATATCAAGGACCGGTATCCTTTGCCAAGGATTGATGACTTGTTCAGCCAATTGTAAGGTTCTAGTTACTACTCAAAGATCGACTTGAGGTCAGGATGTCCTCAACTGCAAATACAAGAAGAAAATATACCTAAAATGAACTTTAGGAATCGCTTTGAGCATTACGAGTTCCTCGTCATGTCGTTTGGCTTAACACATGCACCGGCAGTATTCGTGGATCTCATGAATATGGTGTATAAGCCGTACATGGATAAGGTCTTGATTTTATTTATTGAATACATTCCTATATGCTCAAAGACCAAGGAAGGTCATGAGTAACATCTGCGAGATATCTTGGAGCTTTTGAAGAAAGAACAGTAATGTACCAGGATGTCGAAGTGTGAACTTTGGATTCGCGAAGTAAGATTCTTAGGATACGTGGTGGATAAGAATGAGATTCATGTCGACCCTGCAATCAAGAATTAAGGAGTCCCTAAGACACAACTAAGAATTTTTGGGGATTGTAGGCTGTATCAGACGACTCCTAGGAAACTTTTCAAGGACTGCTCAACCGCTAACAACCCTAACCTAGTCGATATCTATCTTGTCTTCACCCGACAGTACCAATAGAATTGCGGTTCATGTGAAGCTTCTCGACAAGGTCTCTATTGCGCGTTGATGCAACGAGACCAAGTCATCTGTACGCGCCACGTTGATTAAAGGATTATGAGAGGAGACCTTGAACTAGGTGCAGTAGTTGTACGTTGAAGATTTGGCGTCATTACCTGTATGAAAAACGCTGCACAATCTTTACTGATCACAAGGGTTGTAGCACACTGTTGATCAGAAGGACTTAAACATTAGATAACGAGATGGAATGAGCTACTGAATGATTACGACTACGAGATTAAGTATCACCTGAACAAGGCAAGCGTTGTAGTAGACGCCTCGAGCCGCAAAGATCGCGCAAAGCCTCTAAGGGTGCGAGCCTTAAAGATGACCATACAGACAAACCCCGCTACTCGGATTCGTGGGGCTGAGCAAGAGGTGCTCAAACCAGAGAACCTTCAAGCTGAAGTGTTACGGGGAATGGAAGTGCAATTATTACATAAAGTGAACGGAACCTTATACTTCCTGAAACGACTTTGGGTTCCGTTTCGTGACAATTTTCGTACGCTAGTATTGGGACAAGGCTCATAGGTCAAGGTACTCGATCCATCCTGGATCCGACAAGATACACCAAGACTTGAAGGATTAGTTTGTGTCACACCCCGACCACGTTAAAACAACAAAACCGTGGCGGAAACGTCGGGGAGTGTTGTAACAGAATCATCGTTTCAACAACCATGGAAATTAAAAGTTTCGTTTTATTGATTAATTAAGTAATTTACATTGTCTTTAAACCAAAACAAACAAATTAAACATCGTCTACTATCGTTTTTATGTCACTAAGGCCACGTCCAGATCCTAAGTGAACATGCTCCCTAGCAATCATCACGCAACATCACCTGAAACATATGTAAAAACAAAGTCAGCAAAGAAATGCTGGCGAGCACATAGGTTTTGTGAGAGTATTGGAATTATGGCTCGTTTATGTATATATTGCAATACCTCGAAAAACCTTGTTTTGAAAAGTATATAATATTGCAACATGATTAACCAACTCAAATCAAGATGGTTATAATTTATAAAATCTCATAGCCATGATTCCTAACTCAAAGACTTTTGTTTTAGTAAATCAATTCGTAAAACATCTCGTTAAAAACTCGTTAATAAAACTCGTATGGTTTATATCATTTTGAAAACCTCGTTGTGTGACATCGTTTCAAATCGTTTCCCAAGTGAACTAAATAATGACACACAATGTAATATGATAGAAGCACTTATATATAAGATGTACCAGCAGCGTATCTACCATGATTCTATCATGCTACACCCGTCCCATTATCTAATCACTAACCAAGACCAATCGTTCGTTCAAATCGTTTATTTTGTTTAGGTCGTTCCAAATCGTTTAATTTGTCCCAAAATCGCATTCGATTTTATTGTGAAACTACTTTTGGTCGTCTCGCTAATAACATTCAAACCTTCGTGACTAGACTACCTCGTCTATCGCATTAACAAACCACCAAAGGGTAAGTTAACAATCATCAGATTCGGTCGTTACCTACATAACCCCCCACACATAACCATGGGTGTAGTCTGATAACGGGATTTGTCAGATCCTATGGTACCATAACCTAATACTGGTCGGCTTGATCAATGCTAATGAATGTCATTCGTTATGTAAATACAACCAATAATCTCGTTCACATTATCGAAATCGTTATTAGTTTAATATAAACCATCTTAATCGTTTTTGAAACCATCGTTTAATTGTCGAAAATCGTTTTGATACATATGAATCACCCCAAAACAATTGAAAACAGTAAAATAGGGGAACTATGTACTCACATTAAATAGAAGGGTATCCTTGATGTAAAGAACTTAGCGAAGCTCAGACAAACCAAGGAAATTCAAGTAGTACCTAGTAATCGGATTACTAGTAAATAAAATTGACACCTAAATCGGAGGATCAGATAGAATGAGGTCTTGTAAACCAATGAGTGTGGAACTCATGTGATATGGTTTAACAAAGCCTACATCCTAAATCAGAACTTAGCCTAAGTGCTTTCGACCCGTTACAACCCATTAAGGTAGCTTATGCTACGTTAATGCGTCGTTCACGCAAACTATGTTCGGATGATTAACTATGTGTTATGTCAAGTCTTATATGCCCAATAATACCTAAACATGTTACTAATTCAGATTATATGTCAAAACATGTTCACATATGTAAAATATGGATTTATGCTTCAAAAGGGCATTTTGGTCATTTCTTATGGGCATACAAGCTACTTATCAAATAATTAACCAATCCTATGTGATCATAAGGTATAACCTCAGTGGTTATTCCCTATGCAACTATGATCACTAATCGAGCTTGGTTGGATCCTAATGATCGACCAAACGGGTCGGGTTCGAAAGTCTAAGCGATTGTTTAGACCGCTTAACTTACGACCTTAAACAAGCACTATACTAATAGTGACGAGTTAAACATGTCAAAACATGTTTAACTAGCTTACAAAACTGATTTGGTATCAAAACAATGGGTTTTGATACCCGAAAATAGTTTCGTTGCAAAATGTGTGCTAAAACGCATTTTGACCGAAACTTTGACTCGTCACTACGCCTAGTTAACGTGGTAAGCAGTAGGTATAATCGCTAAGGATTATAACCATCGTGATTACAATCACGTTGCAAAGTTCAATTGAACTTTGACTTGACCAATTGATGGCCAAAACCGAAAGTCAAACTGTTGGCCAAACTTGTTTGACTTTCTGCTTAAACATAAATAATAAGCATGAAAGAAGACTTACAATAGGTCCTAGCTATCTTTTCTACAAAGAATAAGGTTCCAATCAGTTGAGAGAGCTCCCAAACCAGATTGTAGAGAAGATAAGAAGGAAATGAGCAATGAACATGGAAGTTGTGTCACACCCCGACCACGTAGAACATACAAAACGTGGCGGAAACGTCGGGGAGTGTTGTAACAGAATTAATTGTCTCAAATCCATGGCAATTGAAGTTTCGTTTTATTAATCAAACATGAAAGTTTACATTGTTTTAAACAAGAACCAAAGAGTACATAACATAAATTAACTAGTTCTTGTCTCGTTTTAAGTCACTAAGGCACATGTCCGCCTAAGTATGTCTTGATGAACCCTATGCATCATCTCCTGAAAACACATGTGAAAATAGGTACGTCAGCATAAAAATGCCTGTGAGATACATAGGTTTTGTGAAAACAGAATTCATGACTTATGTTTGAGAAAATGTTTAGTCATGAACCTTGTAATTTGCTTTGTTTTGTAAATCATTTGAAAAACGATAAGATCAGATGATATGTATAAATAAGAGAATAATGTATGGTTAAATGAATAACCATGTAAGATGAGTTTGTATAAGATAAGTTGTTTGTAAATCAATGTCTTGTGAAAAGTATGTTATTTGTATAAAATGTTATATGTCTCAAATTGAAATGATTCAAATAACGCTACGTTATGTAATACCATACAAGCACTTATATATAGGAAGTACCAGCGGCGTATCCACCATACTTGTATCATATTACACACGCCTCGTTACTTAATCACTTAATCAAACCAAACTACCAAAGTAAAATGTTCATGTCTAATGTAAATCATGTAATGTGTATCCAAAATGTAAGCATGTGATGAATAACAAATGTACTAAGTATGCAACAAAGAACATACATAGCATAAAGTGTAATGTATAACAATGTACTAAGTATGCAACAAAGAACATACATAGCATAAGTGTAATGTAAAACAATGTACTAAGTATGCACACAATGGACATACATAGCATGAAATGTAATGTAGGACGATGTACTAAGTACGCACACAATGGGCATACATAGCATGAAATGTAATGTAGAACGATGTACTAAGTACGCACCCAATGGGCATACATAGCATGTAATGTAAAACGATGTACTAAGTACGCACACGATGGGCATACATAGCATGTAAAGTAAAACGATGTACTAAGTACGCACACAATGGGCATACATAGCATGAAATGTAATGAAATCATGTACTATAATGTACTAACGAACATAGCAGGTATATGATGTGAAAACATGGAAAGCATGAAAGTAATAAGTAGGCAGATGTGTTCCACCCCAAAACATTTGGAAAACAGTAAAAGAGGGGTCTATGTACTCACTTGATATTGCTTTGTAGTCCTTGAGTAACAACCAAACAATGCTAGAGATCGCGGATATCAAACGGCACCTAATATAGGTAACTATGTTAATAAACCGGACCTAAGTTGGAGGATCGGATAGAATGAGGGTTCGTAAACCAAACGAGTATGGAGACTCGTGTAATATGGTTTAACAAAGCCTACATACTAAATGAAACCTAACCTAAGTGCTTACGACCCATTACTACCCGTTTAGGAAGCTTATGCTACTTTAACGCGTCGTTCGTGTAAAATGCGTTTGGACCGCCTAACTAGTCCTATGACAAGTAACATGTGACAACTCGAGTTTCCAAGATTCCATCTTCGCACTTATTGCGCGTTAATTCTTTAAGTTGTTTGTTTACACGACTTGTTTGTTTCACAATTGTACACGTTTGTAATATGTTAGAACGTTCTGTTCATATAAACTTTGCTTAACTGATTGGTACAATAATGTATTAAGTAATGTTTGACATTTGGGCCGCACATCAGCTGGGCCGCATCTTCACACTTTTAAAGCCCGACAAAGTATCAACTCACAATATGGGCCACGAGCCCACTACACATTTAAATTGATCTCGGCCCACTTAACTAGTTGATCTTGGCCCACTATGCCTTGTGATTTATTACTGAATGTTACAAGTTAACCACCGGCCCACTTTAGATCTTTAGTAAACCCATTAGTTCGGTCCAAGCCCAAACCATTCTAAACCCTTGCATTTTATATTTACGTAATATGTTAAAGGAATTGGAAAAGAAACTCTAAACGGAAAACAAAACCCTACAACCCTACATGTGACGGCAGTAGCAAGGCCCTTCTGTTTCGGTTTGCATCTCATTGTTGTCAAATTATTTGGTTAGTAACCCCCACTTATTCATTCCATGTTTGGTGATGTTGTCTGATCAATTTTTGCCTGGGCCGATCAAGCGTATATATGTGTTGAATATGTACTGTTGTTCGATTAGGTGATATGTTAATCTATTGTTGAATGCATATAAGGGTTCTTGATAAAGGTTGAGTATTGTGATGCTGTTGTTGTGATAAGTGATAGGGTTGTTGATTTGCATGAAAATCGATTAGAATAATGATGTGTTTGACATGAGGTTCCTATAGTCTTGAACTAATAATAAATGTTTTGACAAGTGTGGATGAAACATAAGGTTAGTGGCCGACAATTGAGATTAGGCAATCTCTTTTATTGGACCATTTGAATTGTGGGTGGACTTGTGAATTGATATTACATAGGGCTGCATGAAGTAATGATTGATGATGATGGTGTGATGAGATCACACATGGGAATTGTATGTTAGTGGCAGATTTTCGATGTGTGTGATTGTCCATGAATGAACGGATGAATGATTGTTATCTGCTTTGATTGAATAATGTATGTTCAAGTCGAAGTGTTTGTGATATGATCAGTTAGGGAATCTTGGATACGTAACTGATGATGATGACCATACTTCTCGCCGACGAAAAAATCTACCCGACGAAAACACATACCCAACGAAATCACTTTGGGATTTCCTCGCCTGTAGTGATTTCGCCAACAGGTGTTTTCGCCAATAGGTGATTTCGGCCCAAAAGGGATTTCGCCAAAGCCTTAATTGTCACATGTGATTTCGTGAAGTTATTCATTAACATTGTTGGTTTATTTGCTTAGTTAATTATTAACTTGGTTAAGTTATTTATCTTGTTAACTTTGTTAATTTTGTTAAGCTCATAACATTACTAGTTTATTTACTCCGTTAAGTTAAGTTGATTAATTCGGTTAATCAATTAATTTTATTAACTCTATTTACTCAGTTATGATATGTAACTCTGTTAAGAGTGTAACCCTTACTAACTGTGTAACTCTGTTAGTATCCCGTTGATATGTTAACTCTGTTAAATTAAGTATGCAACTCTGTTAAGTTGTAAACTCTGTTTAGTATGATGGTTCTGTTAAGTCTGTTAACTGTGTCAATTATGTTAATATCCATGTTAGACTAAACTGTGAAATCAAAGATGTGACGCATGAATTATGTGAACACAATTAGCTGTTTATGTGATGTATGATGTTAATTACCAAACACTTTGTGGCAATGATTTCATGCGAAACTTTACGAACTTGAACTGATTGAGTATACGTGCGTACTATAGGTCGTGACTGATTAATTGTGAGCGTGTATTTCTATAGCATACCGAGCAAACCAAGGTGAGTTCACACTAGCCAAGGCATGGGATTCCCAGGGGTTGGGAATGGGATTGAATAACTACTCGTACAACCATTACTATTAAACTAATTATTACTCTCCTCGGATTGAAGGGCACGTACGTAAAACCTACGTACAGTTATACTTACTACTGTCCTCGGATTTAAGGGTACGTACGTAAAGCCTACGTACACGATCATAAGACCATCAACTCTATCATTTGAAGTCCCTCATTTATCGACTTAATCGCCAAGGCCTATGGCGAGCGGGTCATTAGTAGATAGCGCTATTAGGTTTAACAAACCTCACACCGTGTCGTCCGAACGGGCGTGTACTAATGGACTATGGGCAAAGGGTCAATGCTGATAGACATTGACTTAGGGCACCTCTTACATTTTCGTAGCAGTCGATACGCGTGGTCTAGTAACACATGGGAAGCCCCCACTAATCATCGCACACATGCCTGGATTGGCCGCGATACGGATTAATACAATACATGGTTTACAAAACGAACATACGATTTACGAAATGAATACTGTAACCAAACAATCAACTGTGAACTCGCTCAACTTTGTTGTTGATTCGTTGCTACATGCCTTGCAGGTCATTAGGTACTCATGGAGCTTGCACAGGGAGGAACAGTCGTTGTGGGACATGGCAGTGTGTGCCATGCTTTAAACATTACTTTATTTCATACTTAATATTTGCTATGGGTTTTACAATTATGCTTCCGCTAAACACTTAACTATGCTTTGGTTTTTGGACACCTTTCATATTGTTGGTTGAAGTATGTTTACTTTTATGCTTGTTTAATATGATTGGTGGCTTGATCCTGGTCATGTCACGCCTCCAAGCGGTGGTACTCCGCGTGTGGATTTTGGGGGTGTGACAGATTGGTATCAGAGCCATTGGTTATAGTGAACTTGGTTCTAATAAGGGGAAAACGTTTTTTATTAAAACCAGACTATAACCTGTACAGTGCTCAACGATCCTCAACGACGCTTCGCTCCACGTGCAAGACTCGACATTCTAGGTGATATGATTTATGTTTACATTGCCTACTTGCTAGATTTCATAGAACTTTGCTCATGGTATGCTTAGATAAACGTAACAATTATTTCTTAAGAACACTTGTGTGCTTACTCTCTTCTGTCATCGCACTTCCGCGAACCTCTCTCACTCATGTCCTCTTTGATATCAAGATCGTGAGTGGCCGCGTTAACCTAACTCAAGCCCAGTTGGCGGCTCTGATCACTGAACAAGTTACTGCAGCGCTCGCAGCTGCCCAGGCAGGAGGTATAACCTGCCATCACCACTTACTCTAGGATCTTTAGATCCTACTCTCGTAATCCAACACTTGTGCTTAACCTTGCTTATTCTTACGCACACAACAGGCCAGCATGCTCAGCCGCCTGCGTGCACGTTCAAAACTTTTATGGATTGTCGTCCTACTACTTTCAGTGGCACTGAAGGGGCCGTTGGACTCCTCCACTGGTTCGAGAAGCTCAAATCGGTCTTCGAGATGTGTGAATGCCCTGAGGCTCGTAGGGTGAAGTACGCCACTAGTACTCTCGAAGGCACTGCGCTAACTTGGTGGAACGCGCAAGTTCAGATGTTGGGGCTGGCGGCTGCCAATGCCACCCCATGGAATGATTTTAAGGAACTGATCAAACGTGAATACTATAGTCGTGATGACATCCACAAGCTGGAAGTGGAGTTCTTTAACCTGAAGATGACGGGGTCAGAGTTAGAAGCATACACGAAACGATCCAACGAACTGGCAGTGGTATGTCCAACTATGGTGGATCCTCCCATCAAACGCATTGAGCTGTACCTCAAAGTCTTGGTACCAGAGATTCAAAGTCATGTGACTTCTGCCAACCTTGCTACTATCCAGGATGTTACTCGTCTTGCTCATCGTCTCACAGACCAGGCAGTGGAACAGAACAGGCTGCCTAAGCGTATCGGTGCTACTACTACTACTACTCCTGCTACTACCAGTGATAACAAACGAAAATGAGATGGAACCTCCAGCAAGGGTTCGACTACGGTTCAGTTCCAGGCACAGCAGCGAAAGATCGATGACTATCAGAGCCCTGGTCAGCAATCTCCTAGTAGTCAAGGGTTGTAACCCCGTCTTAGCTGGTCAGACATTCTCCATCAACCTCATTCCTATAGTCTTGGGTAGTTTTGACATCGTCATTGGTATGGATTGGTTACCCCAACAACAAGCAGAGATCCTATGCAAAGAGAAGATCATTCGCATTCCCCGTTCTGGCAAAGAACCTCTCGAAGTTCAAGGCGACAAGAGTGGTGTCGTGAGTGGCATCATCTCTTTCTTGAAGGCTCAGAAGTGTTTGCGAAAGGGCCACACTACTATATTAGCACTCATTACTGATACATCGATGAAAGAGAAGAAGTTAGAGGATATTCCAGTTGTACGTGACTTTCCTCAAGTGTTTCCTGAAGAGTTACCTGGGCTACCGCCTCATCGCCAGGTCGAATTTCAGATCCAGCTAGCTCCAGGAGCAGCACCCATAGCTCAAGCACATTATCGCTTAGCTCCAACCGAACTGGAAGAACTGTCTAAGCAATTGCAAGAACTCTTGGATAAGGGTTTCATTCGTCCTAGCTCTTCGCCCTGGGGAGCTCCAGTATTATTTGTGAAGAAGAAAGACGGTACCTTCTGCATGTGCATAGATTACCGCGAACTGAACAAGGTGACCGTGAAGAATCGCTATCCTCTTCCACGCATCGACGACTTATTCGACCAGTTGCAAGGGTCGAGCTATTACTCGAAGATTGACCTGAGGTCAGGCTATCATCAATTGAGAGTCCGGGATGAGGACGTCTCCAAAACAGCATTCAGAACTCGCTACGGCCACTACGAGTTTCTAGTCATGCCATTCGGGCTAACAAACGCGCCTGCGGTTTTCATGGATCTTATGAACAGGGTGTGCAAACCTTATCTTGACAAGTTTGTTATTGTTTTCATCGATGACATCCTGATCTATTCAAAGAGTCAGGAGGAACACGAGCATCATTTACGACTTATTTTGGAACTCCTTCGAAAGGAACAGCTGTACGCCAAGTTTTCAAAATGCGACTTCTGGCTTCGTGAAGTCCACTTCCTAGGCCACGTGGTAAACAAGGATGGAATTCATGTTGATCCATCGAAAGTTGATTCGATCAGGAACTGGCCTGCACCTCGCACACCAACAGAAATTCGCAAATTCTTGGGTTTGGCGGTTTACTATAGAAGGTTCATCAAAGACTTCTCAAAGATTGCACAGCCGCTTACACTACTGACACAGAAAGGTGTTGTTTACCATTGGGGTAATACACAGGAAACAGCGTTTCAGCACTTAAAGGATAGACTTTGTAGCGCACCTATCCTCTCATTGCCTGAAGGCACAGACGATTTTGTAGTCTACTGCGACGCATCCATCGAAGGTCTTGGATGTGTGTTGATGCAACGGGATAAAGTCATTGCTTATGCTTCGCGCCAACTTAAGATTCACGAACGGAATTACACTACACATGATTTAGAGCTGGGAGCTGTTGTTTTTGCGCCCAAGATATGGCGACATTACCTGTACGGTACCAAGTGCACCATCTACACCGATCACAGGAGTCTCGAGCATATCTTCAAGCAGAAAGAGTTGAACATGCGACAACGTCGATGGGTCGAACTGTTGAACGATTACGAATGTGCTATAAAGTACCATCCGGGCAAAGCCAATGTGGTGGCAGACGCTCTCAGTCGAAAGGATACTACACCTAGGCGTGTATGAGCATTGCAACTCACTGTTCAGTCTGGTCTTCCTGCACAGATACGAGATGCTCAGGTAGAAGCATTGAAACCAGAAAACGTCAGGGCTGAAGCTCTACGCGGCTCAAGGCAACGGCTAGAACAAAAGGCAGATAGCGCCTACTATGTAACAGGATGCATTTGGGTCCCACTCTACGGCAACTTACGTGAGCTTGTAATGGATGAAGCTCATAAGTCTCGCTACTCAGTACATCCTGGTTCGGATAAGATGTATCACGATTTGAAAACCAAATATTGGTGGCCTAGCATGAAAGCTCACATAGCAACTTACGTTAGCAAGTGTTTGACTTGTGCAAGAGTCAAAGCGGAATATCAGAAACCTTCAGGCCCACTCCAACAACCTGAGATACCACAATGGAAATGGGAGCAAATTTCCATGGATTTTGTTACTGGCCTGCCTAGATCTCAACGTGGGAATGATACTATTTGGGTGATCGTGGATCGACTCACTAAGTCTGCACACTTCCTGGCTATTAAGGAAACAGACAAGTTCTCTACCTTAGCAGACATCTACTTAAAAGAAGTGGTTTCAAGGCACGGGGTGCCAACCTCTATTATCTCTGATCGTGACGCACGTTTTACTTCAGAACTGTGGCAAGCAATGCACAAATCTTTTGGCTCTCGTTTAGACATGACCACAGCTTATCACCCTCAGACGGATGGGCAGTCTGAGCGCACTATTCAAACTTTAGAAGACATGCTTCGTGCATGTGTAATCGATTCCGGCAACGGCTGGGAAAAACATCTCCCGTTAGTGGAGTTCTCGTACAACAACAGCTACCACACCAGCATTAAAGCTGCTCCATTTGAGGCATTGTACGGATGTAAATGCCGGTCACCTCTTTGTTGGGCAGAGGTGGGTGATAGTCAGATCACGGGCCCAGAACTTGTAGTTGATACTACTAAAAAGATTGCTCAGATACGGCAACGCATGGCGGCAGCTCGTGACCGTCAGAAAGCATACGCCGATAAAGACAGGAAACCACTCGAGTTCCAGGTTGGGGATCGAGTACTACTCAAAGTTTCACCCTGGAAGGGTGTGGTTTGTTTTGGCAAACGAGGCAAGCTCAATCCGTGATATGTCGGACCATTCGAAATCATTGAGAAAATAGGCAAAGTGGCCTACAGACTAAACTTACCAGCAGAAGAAGTGTCGAATCTGAAGAAGTGTCTGTCAGATGAGACCCTCATAGTTCCTTTGAAGGAGCTTACTATCGACGAACAGTTGCGATTCGTCGAGGAACCAGTTGAAATCACGAACCGAGACGTTAAGGTCCTCAAGAACACTAGAATACCTCTTGTTCGAGTTCGTTGGAACTCCCGTCGTGGCCCAGAGTTCACCTGGGAACGAGACGATCAAATGAAACTCAAGTATCCCTGGTTATTCGAAAACAATGCAACTACTACTGAGGCTGAAGCTACTACAGAATTTCGGGACGAAATTCCAAATCAACGGGGGGATGATGTGACACCCCAGGAAAACCAGGAAACAACACAACACAACTAGCTTCCTCAGTAACAACGTGCTAAATTTCGGACGAAATTTCTTTCAAGTTGGGGATAATGTGACAACTCGAGTTTCAAAGATTCCATCTTCGCATTTATTGCGCGTTAATTCTTTAAGTTGTTTGTTTACACGACTTGTTTGTTTCACAATTGTACACGTTTGTAATGTTAGAACGTTCTGTTCATATAAACTTTGCTTAACTGATTGGTACAATAATGTATTAAGTAATGTTTGACATTTGGGCCGCACATCAGCTGGGCCGCATCTTCACACTTTTAAAGCCCGACAAAGTATCAACTCACAATATGGGCCACGAGCCCACTACACATTTAAATTGATCTCGGCCCACTTAACTAGTTGATCTTGGCCCACTATGCCTTGTGATTTATTACTGAATGTTACAAGTTAACCACCGGCCCACTTTAGATCTTTAGTAAACCCATTAGTTCGGTCCAAGCCCAAACCATTCTAAACCCTTGCATTTTATATTTACGTAATATGTTAAAGGAATTGGAAAAGAAACTCTAAACGGAAAACAAAACCCTACAACCCTACATGTGACGGCAGTAGCAAGGCCCTTCTGTTTCGGTTTGCATCTCATTGTTGTCAAATTATTTGGTTAGTAACCCCCACTTATTCATTCCATGTTTGGTGATGTTGTCTGATCAATTGTTGCCTGGGCCGATCAAGCGTATATATGTGTTGAATGTGTACTGTTGTTCGATTAGGTGATATGTTAATCTATTGTTGAATGCATATAAGGGTTCTTGATAAAGGTTGAGTATTGTGATGTTGTTGTTGGGATGAGTGATAGGGTTGTTGATTTGCATGAAAATCAATTAGAATAATGATGTGTTTGACATGAGGTTCCTATAGTCTTGAACTAATAATAAATGTTTTGACAAGTGTGGATGAAACATAAGGTTAGTGGCCGACAATTGAGATTAGGCAATCTCTTTTATTGGACCATTTGAATTGTGGGTGGACTTGTGAATTGATATTACATAGGGCTGCATGAAGTAATGATTGATGATGATGGTGTGATGAGATCACACATGGGAATTGTATGTTAGTGGCAGATTTTCGATGTGTGTGATTGTCCATGAATGAACGGATGAATGATTGTTATCTGCTTTGATTGAATAATGTATGTTCAAGTCGTAGTGTTTGTGATATGATCAGTTAGGGAATCTTGGATACGTAACTGATGATGATGACCATACTTCTCGCCGACGAAAACATCTACCCGACGAAAACACATACTCGACGAAATCACTTTGGGATTTCGTCGCCTGAAGTGATTTCGCCAACAGGTGTTTTCGCCAATAGGTGATTTCGGCCCAAAAGGGATTTCGCCAAAGCCTTAATTGTCACATGTGATTTCGTGAAGTTATTCAGTAACATTGTTGGTTTATTTGCTTAGTTAATTATTAACTTGGTTAAGTTATTTATCTTGTTAACTTTGTTAATTTTGATAAGCTCATAACATTACTAGTTTATTTACTCCGTTAAGTTAAGTTGATTAATTCGGTTAATCAATTAATTTTATTAACTCTATTTACTCAGTTATGATATGTAACTCTGTTAAGAGTGTAACCCTTACTAAATGTGTAACTCTGTTAGTATCCCGTTGATATGTTAACTCTGTTAAATTAAGTATGCAACTCTGTTAAGTTGTTAACTCTGTTAAGTTGTAAACTCTGTTTAGTATGATGGTTCTGTTAAGTCTGTTAACTGTGTCAATTATGTTAATATCCATGTTAGACTAAACTGTGAAATCAAAGATGTGACGCATGAATTATGTGAACACGATTAGCTGTTTATGTGATGTATGATGTTAATTACCAAACACTTTGTGGCAATGATTTCATGCGAAACTTTACGAACTTGAACTGATTGAGTATACGTGCGTACTATAGGTCGTGACTGATTAATTGTGAGCGTGTATTTCTTTAGCATACCGAGGAAACCAAGTTGAGTTCACACTAGCCAAGGCATGGGATTCCCAGGGGTTGGGAATGGGATTGAATAACTACTCGTACAACCATTACTATTAAACTAATTATTACTGTCCTCGGATTGAAGGGCACGTACGTAAAACCTACGTACAGTTATACTTACTACTGTCCTCGGATTTAAGGGTACGTACGTAAAGCCTACGTACACGATCATAAGACTATCAACTCTATCATTTGAAGTCCCTCATTTATTGACTTAATCGCCGAGGCCTATGGCGAGCGGGTCATTAGTAGATAGCTTTATTAGGTTTAACAAACCTCACACCGTGTCGTCCGAACGGGCGTGTACTAATGGACTATGGGCAAAGGGTCAATGCTGATAGACATTGACTTAGGGCACCTCTTACATTTTCGTAGCAGTCGATACGCGTGGTCTAGTAACACATGGGAAGCCCCCACTAATCATCGCACACATGCCTGGATTGGCCGCGATACGGATTAATACAATACATGGTTTACAAAACGAACATACGATTTACGAAATGAATACTGTAACCAAACAATCAACTGTGAACTCGCTCAAATTTTTTGTTGATTCGTTGCTACATGCCTTGCAGGTCATTAGGTACTCATGGAGCTTGCACAGGGAGGAACAGTCGTTGTGGGACATGGCAGTGTGTGCCATGCTTTAAACATTACTTTATTTCATACTTAATATTTGCTATGGGTTTTACAATTATGCTTCCGCTAAACACTTAACTATGCTTTGGTTTTTGGACACCTTTCATATTGTTGGTTGAAGTATGTTTACTTTTATGCTTGTTCAATATGATTGGTGGCTTGATCCTGGTCATGTCACGCCTCCAAGCGGTGGTACTCCGCGTGTGGATTTTGGGGGTGTGACATAACATATGCCTTAACATGTCTAATATTGTTGTCAAATCAGTTTAGATGTCAAAAGTTATGTTACATATGTTTAAAATGAATTTTGGCATCAAAGGGGTATTTTGGTAATTTACCTAAGGCATATAAACTACCTATCATACAACTACTTAAACGAAGCGACCATAAGGTATAACCTCGGAAGGTTATTCCCTATATGCTATGGTCACCTAATGTGTTTGGTTTGATCCTAATGATCGACCAAATGGGTCGGGTTCGAAGGTATAAGCGATTTATCAGATCGCTTACCCTTACGACCCTAGACAACGTGGTAATCAGTAGGCATAGTCACAAGGGACTATAACCATCGTGATTACAATCACGTTGCGAAGTTCTAACGAACTTCGCATTGACCATAAACTGGTCAACGTAGAAAGTCAAACAAAGTTTGACTTTCGGACTCGAAAGCAATAAAAGAACGAAGGAACACTTACAAAGGGTCCCCGAATGCTAATCTAGATCAAAATAGCTCAGGTATGAAACAAAGGTTTCAACTTAGAGCACATTAGATCAGATTCTTGTGAGGAATGAGTGAACATAAGGTGGGTATTTATAGTTTTCGGTTCACCGTTAGGATCGTTTCTTGGAAAAGAGGGAATGATCTCGCCCGTATACTTGTCGGAATGTTGTGGTAACTGATTTTGCCCACCACAAGAGATTAACATGTGGCACTTGGCCTTTGGGGAGTGTTTAAATCTGGAAACAGGCTGTTAAAAACGATTTGCTGCATCTGGCCCCTGCTTACGGACCTCAACACTCCCAATGTTGAGGTCCGTAAGGACCTAGTTTGGCAGATTTACAGTTTCAGTCCCTGCAGCCTCAAAACTTGGTTTTCGATGCGTTTTTGACACGTATAAGCCCCGTTAACCCCATTTCAAAGCTCTAAAATGAAGTTAAAGTATAGGGAACTTAAAGTGTGCTAAAAAATATCTCGTATGTCGGTTCGTTCGGCCGTACGGTTACGATGTTCGGTTAATTACGACGGAAGTCGTAATGAACGCAAAAACGATCCAAATTAAGCAACGAATAGAATTTTCTCATGTCGAACACTAAAATAAAGTATTTTAATGCTTACATAAATTTTTGGATGTCCGGATGTATTCAGAACGTAAGTCATGCGCGAAAATGCAAACTTGTGCACTTTTTGACGCTTTTAGTCCCTGAATGACCCAAAAGTTTATTTTAGCACACCGGACCCCTCAAAGCCTATTTCTAAGCTATGTAAAGGATCTTTAGGGTATGTTTAACTTATGGTCATGTTCCGGAATGTCTGTTACAGTTCAAATTGGTATACTTTCGCTGTTTGTCAACTTTAGTCCCTGTAAGCGATTTAACTTGATTTCGGCATACCAAACCATCCAAAACTTATTTCTAAGTTATGTAAAGGTATTTAAGGTATGTTAAGCCTATTTCACTATTCCGGAGTGTTCGTTGCATTAAACTGTTTATATCTACGCATCAGAGCGCGTATAACCTTCCAGAAGGCGATTTAAAGCTTGAAATCGAACAAGAGTTGATATGTGCAAATGATACACATATTTTTACAAATCCCAAGTATGAAATACAATATTTCATTGGTTTGGAATTTGTTTGATGGTTGGAGTGACACAGGTGTCACAAGTTGGCCATGCTATTTATACTTGTTTATGATGAACAAGATCAAGACAAGTGTTTGTGTGGTCTCCAAGCAATAAATCCTAAACATCCAAGTGTCATGAGCAGCTAGGAAGCCTTGGGGAGGTGTTAACTTGGTCCCCAAAACAAGAAAATTGCGTACAAGGGCCTCAAAAATGAGCTGGGAAGTTGCTGTGAAATTTCTGCTGAACTGGCATGTTCACATGGCCCGCGTAAGAGGAGACACCAGGCTTACGCAGCCCGCCTGGGCAGACTATGCAGAAATTGCAGTTTAGTCCCTGAACTTGTTAAACTTGCATTTCGGCTCATTTTTGACACGTTTAAGCCCCGTTAACCTCATTTCAAGGCTCTAAAATGAAGTTAAAGTATTGATAACTCAAAACATGCTCAAAAATATCTCGAATGTCGGCTCGTTTGGTCGTACGGTCGCGTTGTTCGTTAAATTACGACGAAACTCAAACGGAAGAGAAAACGATCCAAATTAAGCGACGAACGGAATTTTTGCATGCCGATCACTAAAATAAAAATATTTTAGTGTGTACAAAAATTTTGGATGTCCAGATGTGGTCAGAACGTAAGATATGCGCGTAAATGCAAACTTACGTCGTTTTTGACACTTTTAGTCCCTGAAAGATCAAATAAGCATATTTTTGCACACCGAACCACTAAAAGTTTATTTCTAAGCTATGTTTAGGTTATTTATGGTATGTTTAGCTTATGATCAAGTTCCGGACTCTTCGATACCATACGAATCGGTATACTTTCGCAGTTTGACACAAATAGTCCCTGCGATCGAATAGACTTGTTTTCAACACACCAAACCATCCAAAACTTATTTCTAATTTATGTATAGGTTGTTTTAGGTATGTTAAGCCTATTTCACTATTTCAGAGTGTTTTTCGCGTTAAACTGACTGCGTATACGCACAAGTTTGTGTATAACTTTCCAGAAAGCGATTTAAAGCTTGAAATCGGAATCGAATCGAATCGTAAAATCATCAAACACAAATACACATTGTTTTATTGATAATTACATTGTTTTGCATTGTTCATCGATTACAGAGCACAGTTGTCACAGTCTCCCCTACTTTAGGAAATTTCGTCCTGAAATTTTAACTAGAGGAAACTTGTGAGAACAATTGCGGATATTTCGCCTTCATTTGGTCCTCATGTTCCCAAGTAAACTCTGGGCCACGTTTGGATTCCCAGCAAATCTTGACCAAATGAATTCGTTTGTTCTTCAACTGTTTGTATGTACGGTCCACTATCTCCACATGTTTCTCGACAAAGTGCATCGTTTCATTTATTTGGATCTCGTCAAGAGGAATGTGAAGATCAGCGTCAGCTAAACACTTTCGAAGATTGGTCACGTGAAAAGTCGGATGAATATTTCCAAGCTCTGGAGGTAGCTCTAGTCGATAGGCAACCTTCCCAATTCTTTCCACAATCTTAAATGGTCCAACATATCGTGGTGCAAGTTTTCCTTTCTTTCCAAATCTTACCACTCCCTTCCAAGGTGACACCTTGAGTAGGACATGGTCTCCGACTTGAAATTCTAAGGGCTTGCGTCGTAAATCCGCATAACTCTTTTGACGGCATCTAGCTGTCACAAGATTATCGCGAATTTTCTTGATTTTGTCTGTTGTTTCCAGAACAAGCTCCGGTCCAGTAAGATGAGCTTCACCGGTCTCGTTCCAACAAACAGGTGAACGACATTTTCGACCGTAGAGAGCTTCGAATGGTGCCATATTAATGCTAGCATGATAACTATTTTTGTAAGAGAACTCGATCAGTGGAAGATGAGAATCCCAATTTGTAACACCTGTGCCTCCACGACCATCAAACAAATACCAAACCAATGAAATATTGTATTTCATACTTGGGATTTGTAAAAATATGTGTATCGTTTGCACATATCAACTCTTGTTCAATTTCAAGCTTTAAATCGCTTTCTGGAAGGTTATACACGCACTGATGCGTAAATATAACCAGTTTAATGCAAAGAACACTCTAGAATAGTGAAATAGGCTTAAGATACCTTAAATAACCTTTACTTAACTTATAAATAAGTTTTGAAGGCTTTGGTATGGCAAAATCAAGTTAAATCGCTTACAGGGACTAAAGTTGACAAACTATGAAAGTATGCCAATTTGAACTGTAACAGACATTCCGGAACATGAACATAAGTTAAACACACCATAAATATCCTTTACATAGCTTAGAAATAGGCTTTGAGGGGTTCGGTGTGCTAAAATAAACTTTTGGGTCATTCAGGGACTAAAAGCGTCAAAAAGTGCACAAGTTTGCATTTTCGCGCATAACTTACGTTCTGAATACATCCGGACATCCAAAAATTTATGTAAGCACTAAAATATTTTATTTTAGTGTTCGGCATAAGAAAAATCCATTCGTCGCGTCATTTGGATCGTTTTTCGCGCTTATGCGCATTCCGTCGTAATTAACCGAACATCACGATAGTACGACCAAACAAACCGACATCCGAGATATTTTTGAGCATGTTTTAAGTTCCCAATACTTTAACTTCATTTTAGAGCTTTGAAATGGGGTTAACGGGCCTTAAACGTGTCGAAAATGGGCTGAATGCATGACAGGGACTAAAATGGTAAATCTGCCAAAGTTACATGCTTACGATGCGTAAGCATTTTTCCCCTACGATGCGCAAGGGTTCCCCAGACCAGATGCAGTGTATTAAAGAGCCTGTTTGCAGCTGTTTAATTCACAACCACATGTTTTCACTTGCCTATTCAGCTGATAAGAACCCATTTTTAGTTCCCACAACATTTCAACAAGTGTACGTACAAGATTCGATAACATTTTCCAAGAAACGATCTTAACGGTTACCCAAAAACTATAAATACCCATCCACCCCCATTGCTAAACCCACAAGAATCTGATTAAAAAGACTCTAAGTTGGAACCATTGTTTCATACCTGAGTTATTTTGATCACGATTAGCATTCGGGGACCCTTCGTAAGTATTCTTTCGTTCTTTTATTGCTTGTCGAGTCCTAAAGTCAAACTTTGTTTGACTTTCAGCGTTGACCAGCTTATGGTCAATGCGAAGTTCGTTTGAACTTCGCAACGTGATTGTAATCACGATGGTTATAGTCCCTTGGGACTATGCCTACTGATTACCACGTTGTCTAGGGTCGTAAGGGTAAGCGATCTGATAAATCGCTTATACCTTCGAACCCGACCCATTTGGTCGATCATTAGGATCCGACCAAATACATTGGGTGACCATAGTATATAGGGAATAACCTTCCGAGGTTATACCTTATGGTCGTTTCGTTAAGTAGTGTCACACCCCGACCACGTAAAACAACAAAACATGGCGGAAACATCGGGGAGTGTTGTAACAGAATCATTGTTTCATAACACATGGAAATTGAAATATTGTTTTATTGAATAAATGAATTACAATGTCTTGATAATCAAAGAAACATATCATAAATAACTAGTCTGCATCTTTTATTGTCACTAAGGCCCATGTCCGCCTAAGTGTATCTTGATCAATCCTATGCTTCATTTCCTGAAACACATGTGAAAATAGGTACGTCAGCATAAAAATGCCGGCGAGTACATAGGTTTTGTGAAAATAAGATTCATGACTTCTGTTTAAGAAAATGTTTAGTCATGAACCTTGTAATTTGCTTTGTCTTTGTAAATCATTTGAAATACAATAAGTTCAGATGATACGTATAAATAAGAGAATAATGCATGGTTAAATGAATAACCATGTAAAATGAGTTTGTATAAGTTAAGTTGTTTGTAAAACAATGTATTGGGAAAAATATGTTATTTGTATAAAATGTTATATGTCATAAACTGAAATGATTTAAATAACGCTACGATATGTAATACCATACAAACACTTATATATAGGAAGTACCAGCGGCGTATCCACCATGCTTGTATCATATTACACACGCATCGTTACTTAATCACTTACTCAAACCAAACCAACAATGTAAAATGTTCATGTCTAATGTAAATCATGTAATGTATAACCAATGTCAAAAGTGTTTATGTGTCAGATGTAAACCATGTAATATGTAACCAAAATGATATGTATGGCTAGTGAAAATGCATCAACAAAACCATAGATGAAATGCACAAAACAAAGCATTTAAGTAAAACTTGGTTTAAATCAAAGTTATGTTTTGTGGAAATGCATGATCAATGTAAATCATGTAATATGTAACCAAAATGATCTGTATGGCTAGTGAAATGCATCAACTAAACCATATGCACAAGAACATAGTATTGAAGTAAAACTTGGTTTAAATCAAAGCTATGTTTTGTCTAAATGCATGCTATACTGATACGAACATCTATGCGGTGTTGTGAAAATGCATACATCCAAGCCTTGAGACTGCGGCGATAAACCCTTAAACCACTTAAAGGTTTATCTAAATTATGTATATCGAATTCGGTCATTCCTTTCATCCCCTTTCCCTGGGATGTCCGGAACGGGAGTTGTCAATTCCTATGGTACCACTACCTACTAACGAACGGCGTAGCTAATGTTAATGAATGTATTGTTCCATTGTAAACAACCCAAATGTCATAACAAAATGTAAGCATGTGATGAAAACGATGTACTAAGTATGCACGCAATGGACATACATAGCATAAAATGTAAATGTAAAACAATGTACTAAGTATGCATGCAATGGACATACATAGCATAAAATGTAATGTAAAACAACGTACTAAGTATGCACGCAATGGACATACATAGCATAAAATGTAATGTAAAACGGTGAAATCATGTACTATAAATGTACTAACAAACATAGCAAGTATATGATATGAAAACAAGAAAGCATGAAAGTAACAAGTAGGCACATGTGTTTCACCCCAAAACAGTTTGGAAAACAGTAAAAGAGGGGTCTATGTACTCACTTGAGATTGCTTAGTAGTCCTTGAGTAACAACCAAACAATGCTAGAGATCGCGGATATCAAACGGCACCTACTATAGGTAACTATGTTAATAATCGGACCTAAATCGGAAGATCGGATAGAATGAGGGTTCGTAAACCAAACGAGTATAGAGACTCGTGTCATTTGGTTTAACAAAGCCAACATACTAAATGAAACCTAATATAAATGCTTACGACCCATTACGACTCGTTTAGGTAGCTTATGCTACTTTAACGCGTCGTTCGCGTGAAACGCGTTCGGACCGCCTAACTAGCCCTATGACAAGTGTTATATGCCTAAACATGTTACATAATCAGTTATGTGACAAAAGTTTAGGTTACATATGCTTAATTACCAATTATACATGAAAAGGGTATTCTGGTAATTTACCTAAGGCATATAAACTACCTATCATACAACTACTCAAACGATGTGACCATAGGGTATAACCTCGGAAGGTTATTCCCTACCTACTATGGTCACCTAATGTGTTTGGTCGGATCCTAATGATCGACCAAATGGGTCGGGTTCGAGGTATAAGCGATTTATTAGATCGCTTACCCTACGACCCTAGACAACGTGGTAATCAGTAGGCATAGTCCCAAGGGACTATAACCAACGTGATTATACTCACGTTGCGAAGTTCAAACGAACTTCGCATTGACCATAAACTGGTCAACGCAGAAAGTCAAACAAAGTTTGACTTTCAGACTCTAAAGACTCAAAAAGCAATAAAAGAACGAAAGAATACTTACGAAGGGTCCCCGAATGCTAATCCCGATCCAAGTAGCTCAGGTATGAAACAATGGTTTCAACTTAGAGCTTCTCAAATCAGAATTCTAGTGAGTTTAGCAATGGGGGTGGATGGGTATATATAGTTTTCGGTCCACCGTTAAGATCGTTTCATGGAAACCGTGCTTTAATCGCAACCGTACAAGTGTCGGAACCTTATGGTGGCTAAAAGTTGATCCTTATCAGCTGACTAGACAAAAGAGAATGTGTGGTGGTGGATCAAACAGCTGCAACCTGCTGTTAAATGCAGTTAACCTGGTCAGAAGGACTGACGCGGGCCGCGTGAGGATGTTAAGATCCTGAGGCGGGCCGCCTAGGAGTCACAGATCAGAACAAAGTTTCAGAAATGACAGTTTCAGTCCCGGCACGTGTTTAAGCCCATTTCCGGCACTTCTAAGGCCCGTAAAGCCAACTTTAAGGCCCTAAAATGATGCCTAAACATTGTGGACATGAAACATGCTCAAAAATATGCCGGATGTTGGTTCGTTTGGTCGTACGAACGCGATGTTCGCTTAATTACGACGGAATGCGCATAAGCGCGAAAAACGATCCAAATGACGCGACGAATGGATTTTTTTGCAAGACAAACACTAAAGCATAATATATTCATGGTTACATAAATTTTTGAATGTCCGGATGTATTCAGAACGTACGTTATGCGCGAAAGTGCAAACTTGTGCACTTTTTGACACTTTTAGTCCCTGAATGACCCAAAAGTTTATTTTAGCACACCGAACCCCTCAAAGCCTATTTCTAAGCTATGTGAAGGATATTTATGGTATGTTTAACTTATGGTCATGTTCCGGAAATGTCTGTTACAGTTCTAATTGGCATACTTTCGCAGTTTGTAAAGTTTAGTCCCTGTAAGCGAATTAACTTGTTTTTACCATACCAAAGCCTTCAAAACTTATTTCTAAGTTATGTAAAGGTTATTTAAGGTATGTTAAGCCTATGTCACTATTCCGGAGTGTTTGTTGCATTAAACTGGTTATATTTGCGCATCGGTGCGCGTATAACCTTCCAGAAAGCGATTTATAGTTTGGAATTGAACAAAAATTGATATGTGCAAATGATACACATATTTTTACAAATCCCAAGTATGAAATATAATATTTCATTGGTTTGGTATTTGTTTGATGGCCGTGGAGGCACAGGTGTTACAGTCTCCCCTACTTTAGGAAATTTCGTCCCGAAATTTATTTAGAGGAAACTTGTGAGAGCTTAAAACATGAAGTTGAAAAGATCGAACAACATTGGTTAGGGTTCTTGAACTTCTAGTAACCTTAATAACATTATGTTTGCAATGTAAGAGGGATACTTATATACAAGTATATGAAGCGTCATTGGTGCTTCCACCGTACCTCCATTACATCGTTCTCATTTTGTTATTGTTGTCGCTATCGGTTCTTACACATAATAAATCTTACTGGGTTTCTGTGCACTAAATTTCATAATTATGTCCGCGTCCATAATTAGACAATTCCTTGCATAGTTCACTCAGTTTATTTTATAATGTGTAGGGTAAAACCAAATGAACAATCCTGTGATGAGTGTGACTAGACCGCCATAGAGCCCTTTTAATTAAATCAATAAATGATCTAAATAGACTATCAAGGAGTCTGTTCAGCTACATCACTAGATGTCGTTCTTTCACCAAATTGTGAATCAATCCTTTTGATTAGACCACTAAAGGGTCTCTTATGAATCATGGAGTGGTACTATATAATCCAAGGGTCTTAACTATTATATAGAAGCCCATTAAGGATTTAAGGTAGCGCCTTTTGAATATCCTGATACGAATCCATCATATGAAGATATGAAAGATTCTACGAGGATTTGGATAACGAATATCCAGAGTATACAAAAACACAAAAAAATGCATAAATGAAAACATAAGATGCATAAACACATAGTCACATAACCACAAAATTGTTTGTTAATTTGTCTTGTAAATTGCGTACATGCATTTAAAGCACACTAGGAATCCATTCCGTGGATTTCATTTGGTACTTTAAACGTTATCAAGAATCCAACTATAAAGATAGAAAGATTCAAAAAGAAAATTCGATTTCGATTATTAGGAACCGAAGTGTTCGAATTAAGGTACATAAGGAATCCAATTAAGGACTCTGATTTTGGATGATAATCATCCACAAGGATCTAAATGTGAAGATAAAAAGATCCCATGTGGATTTTTTTGAAGTTGAAGATGTTTTGAAACCTTGCACGGGATGTGCTTATGTCAAAACATGAAGTAAAATGTTTATGAAGTTGAGATGCTTGATATGTCAAGGCGACATATGAAGCAGAATTTGAAGGTTAAGTCAATGTATGAGGAAAATATTTTTGAAAACTATGCATGGGGTCTTTTAAGAAAAATGTGTTTAACGTTTTTGAAACCTTATATATAATACTTTCGAAATCATAAAGTAGGTGTATTAGGTAGATATATTTACAAAATGTTTTAAAATCATGCGAGATAAATTTTGAAATTAGGTATAAGGTTTTTTTTTTTTTTTTTTTGAAAGACATGAATGATGCTTTTCGAAATCATGCACTTGATAAGAAAATGTACTGTGTTAATATTGCCTTCAGACTATATGAAATATTTTGAAATTAGGAAGGTTGGTTTTGATAACATGGCCAATGTTTTTGAAATAACATAGACAATGCATCAAGAAAAAAAAATTGTTTTCAAACTATATGAAATGTTTTGAGATCATGAAGATTGTGTTGAAATACTTGTACTGTGTATGTTGAAAAATCAAAACGTAATGGGTATGAGATTTGAAAATACCCTTAATTATCTAACCAAGGATTTAAAGGTAAAGATGTGCTGAAGCATGATTACTCATAATGTCACTTTATTTTCTGTACTTCGTATCTTAGAATGAAACGAGTACTTAAAATTTTCGAGGGACTCATGAGCGATCATTTGAAAGAGAGAATCACAAGAGTAGTTTGTAAGGAACATAGTTCCTTAATGCAGGTATTATAGGGAAATGCCATAAACACTTGTTATTATACTTGTATATCAGAATTGTGATCAACAACTTTTATTTATGAACAAGACATATTGTTTCACAATACATGAAAACAAAAGAAACAAAGGCATAAGACAGCAACATCCTTTGTTCAGCCGAATGCTCATCCAAGGGTTGGATTTGCACTGACTATCCTCGGGCAGTTGTTCCTGAAATGGCTCGTATCGCCACAGTTGTAGCAAGTACCACGCGGAAAACGAGCTTGAGTTGGGTTGACTTGGGGTTGAGTTAGACCACCTTGGTTCGGGTTACATCGACAAACACTTGCCAGGTGACCAACTCTTCCACATGATACACACCGATGACACTGTAAGTGAGCTAGGTGATGCCCCTTACATTTGCTGCATAATGGTGCCGTTCCCTTGTATTGCTTCTTAGCAGGTGGTGTTGCCACCCGGATGGGTCCTGTTTGATTTGGTACTGCTGCAACACAAACTTTTGCTGTATGACCTTTACGTCCACAAATTTGGCATTCACGGCACTTCACCATAGCATGATGATAAAGGTTACATTTGTTGCACAAGGGTGAAGTTCCATTGTATGGCTTCCTAGCTGGTGGCTTTGCCACATGGCTAGGTCCCGCTTGATTTGGTGTAACCGTTGCGGGTTTCCTTGAAGCCTTACGCTTCCTTGATTTAGGTGCTGGCTTGACTTCTGCTTCCTTTGGTGGCTCTTGAGTGGCTTCATTGTCGAGACGAGAGGCTTCATTGTTGAGACGAGCCATGGCAATGCCTAAATCCACAGTCTTCTGAATCACTTCGCCTATTTGCTAGACAAATTTGGTTGTTCGCTCGGACGTTTGACCAGTGCTGAGAGGAATAGACATTCTAGAAGAAAATGAAAGACATAGGAAGAAACGAGTGAAAGGTTATTGGATAATCAATACAGAATGGTAACGAATGAAAATTGTGATCATTTGTTTGTTACCTAAGGCAAACAAATGAGATGGTGACAAATCAAAGTAAATGGGTCAAAAATAATGTATCGCGAAGACATGCTCGCCTATAAGTGAACACTCATCCCAAGAATTCCCAGGTAAGCACAACTGGTCTCGCGTCTGATGAGATGTATACGAAGTGCTTGCCTAGACAGAAAACTCAGAATACAGGCATTCACCCTTCCAGTTTGCACGTGTTCACATTATTTAAAACCCAAAACCTTGACGAGATTTTGAAAACTCAAAGGGGTTCAAAACCATATAATAGACAGTTCAAAACCTTACAATAGAGGGTTCAAAACCTAGTAATCAATCATCCTAGAACAGATGATTAGTTTTCAAAGCGGTTTTGAAATTTATGTTCTTGTTGTAGTTGTCGCCTAAGGATAGGTGACAGTATTGTTTTATGACTAAACGCAAGTAAACTCGCGTTAGGGTCCTAAGAAGGTTATAGACTAGGTCAAAGTATTACTAATAACCTAATTCCCTATAACCATGAGCTCTGATACCAACTTTTCTGTCACACCCCGACCACGTAAAACAACAAAACATGGCGGAAACATCGGGGAGTGTTGTAACAGAATCATTGTTTCATAACACATGGAAATTGAAATATTGTTTTATTGAATAAATGAATTACAATGTCTTGATAATCAAAGAAACATATCATAAATAACTAGTCTGCATCTTTTATTGTCACTAAGGCCCATGTCCGCCTAAGTGTATCTTGATCAATCCTATGCTTCATTTCCTGAAACACATGTGAAAATAGGTACGTCAGCATAAAAATGCCGGCGAGTACATAGGTTTTATGAAAATAAGATTCATGACTTCTGTTTAAGAAAATGTTTAGTCATGAACCTTGTAATTTGCTTTGTCTTTGTAAATCATTTGAAATACAATAAGTTCAGATGATACGTATAAATAAGAGAATAATGCATGGTTAAATGAATAACCATGTAAAATGAGTTTGTATAAGTTAAGTTGTTTGTAAAACAATGTATTGGGAAAAATATGTTATTTGTATAAAATGTTATATGTCATAAACTGAAATGATTTAAATAACGCTACGATATGTAATACCATACAAACACTTATATATAGGAAGTACCAGCGGCGTATCCACCATGCTTGTATCATATTACACACGCATCGTTACTTAATCACTTACTCAAACCAAACCAACAATGTAAAATGTTCATGTCTAATGTAAATCATGTAATGTATAACCAATGTCAAAAGTGTTTATGTGTCAGATGTAAACCATGTAATATGTAACCAAAATGATATGTATGGCTAGTGAAAATGCATCAACTAAACCATAGATGAAATGCACAAAACAAAGCATTTAAGTAAAACTTGGTTTAAATCAAAGTTATGTTTTGTGGAAATGCATGATCAATGTAAATCATGTAATATGTAACCAAAATGATCTGTATGGCTAGTGAAATGCATCAACTAAACCATATGCACAAGAACATAGTATTGAAGTAAAACTTGGTTTAAATCAAAGCTATGTTTTGTGTAAATGCATGCTATACTGATACGAACATCTATGCGGTGTTGTGAAAATGCATACATCCAAGCCTTGAGACTGCGGCGATAAACCCTTAAACCACTTAAAGGTTTATCTAAATTATGTATATCGAATTCGGTCATTCCTTTCATCCCCTTTCCCTGGGATGTCCGGAACGGGAGTTGTCAATTCCTATGGTACCACTACCTACTAATGAACGGCGTAGCTAATGTTAATGAATGTATTGTTCCATTGTAAACAACCCAAATGTCATAACAAAATGTAAGCATGTGATGAAAACGATGTACTAAGTATGCACGCAATGGACATACATAGCATAAAATGTAAATGTAAAACAATGTACTAAGTATGCACGCAATGGACATACATAGCATAAAATGTAATGTAAAACAATGTACTAAGTATGCACGCAATGGACATACATAGCATAAAATGTAATGTAAAACGGTGAAATCATGTACTATAAATGTACTAACAAACATAGCAAGTATATGATATGAAAACAGGAAAGCATGAAAGTAACAAGTAGGCACATGTGTTTCACCCCAAAACAGTTTGGAAAACAGTAAAAGAGGGGTCTATGTACTCACTTGAGATTGCTTAGTAGTCCTTGAGTAACAACCAAACAATGCTAGAGATCGCGGATATCAAACGGCACCTACTATAGGTAACTATGTTAATAACCGGACCTAAATCGGAAGATCGGATAGAATGAGGGTTCGTAAACCAAACGAGTATAGAGACTCGTGTCATTCGGTTTAACAAAGCCTACATACTAAATGAAACCTAATATAAATGCTTACGACCCATTACGACTCGTTTAGGTAGCTTATGCTACTTTAATGCGTCGTTCGCGTGAAACGCGTTCGGACCGCCTAACTAGCCCTATGACAAGTGTTATATGCCTAAACATGTTACATAATCAGTTACGTGACAAAAGTTTAGGTTACATATGCTTAATTACCAATTATACATGAAAAGGGTATTCTGGTAATTTACCTAAGGCATATAAACTACCTATCATACAACTACTCAAACGAAGTGACCATAGGGTATAACCTCGGAAGGTTATTCCCTACCTACTATGGTCACCTAATGTGTTTGGTCGGATCCTAATAATCGACCAAATGGGTCGGGTTCGAGGTATAAGCGATTTATTAGATCGCTTACCCTACGACCCTAGACAACGTGGTAATCAGTAGGCATAGTCCCAAGGGACTATAACCAACGTGATTACACTCACATTGCGAAGTTCAAACGAACTTCGCATTGACCATAAACTGGTCAACGTAGAAAGTCAAAAAAAGTTTGACTTTCAGACTCTAAAGACTCGAAAAGCAATAAAAGAACGAAAGAATACTTACGAAGGGTCCCCGAATGCTAATCCCGATCCAAGTAGCTCAGGTATGAAACAATGGTTTCAACTTAGAGCTTCTCAAATCAGAATTCTAGTGAGTTTAGCAATGGGGGTGGATGGGTATATATAGTTTTTGGTCCACCGTTAAGATCGTTTCATGGAAACCGTGCTTTAATCGCAACCGTACAAGTGTCGGAACCTTATGGTGGCTAAAAGTTGATCCTTATCAGCTGACTAGACAAAAGAGAATGTGTGGTGGTGGATTAAACAGCTGCAACCTGCTGTTAAATGCAGTTAACCTGGTCAGAAGGACTGACGCGGGCCGTGTGAGGATGTTAAGATCCTGAGGCGGGCCGCCTAGGAGTCACAGATCAGAACAAAGTTTCAGAAATGACAGTTTCAGTCCCTGCACGTGTTTAAGCCCATTTCCGGCACTTCTAAGGCCTGTAAAGCCAACTTTAAGGCCCTAAAATGATGCCTAAACATTGTGGACATGAAACATGCTCAAAAATATGCCGGATGTTGGTTCGTTTGGTCGTACGAATGCGATGTTTGCTTAATTACAACGGAATGCGCATAAGCGCGAAAAACGATCCAAATGACGCGACGAATGGATTTTTTTGCAAGCCAAACACTAAAGCATAATATATTCATGCTTACATAAATTTTTGAATGTCCGGATGTATTCAGAACGTAAGTTATGCGCGAAAGTGCAAACTTGTGCACTTTTTGACACTTTTAGTCCCTGAATGACCCAAAAGTTTATTTTAGCACACCGAACCCCTCAAAGCCTATTTCTACGCTATGTGAAGGATATTTATGGTATGTTTAACTTATGGTCATGTTTCGGAAATGTCTGTTACAGTTCTAATTGGCATACTTTCGCAGTTTGTCAAGTTTAGTCCCTGTAAGCGAATTAACTTGTTTTTGCCATACCAAAGCCTTCAAAACTTATTTCTAAGTTATGTAAAGGTTATTTAAGGTATGTTAAGCCTATTTCACTATTCCGGAGTGTTTGTTGCATTAAACTGGTTATATTTACGCATCGGTGCGCGTATAACCTTCCAGAAAGCGATTTATAGTTTGGAATTGAACAAAAATTGATATGTGCAAATGATACACATATTTTTACAAATCCCAAGTATGAAATATAATATTTCATTGGTTCGGTATTTGTTTGATGGCCGTGGAGGCACAGGTGTTACAAGTAGTTGTATGATAGGTAGTTTATATGCCTTAGGTAAATTACCAGAATACCCTTTTCATGTATAATTGGTAATTAAGCATATGTAACCTAAACTTTCATCACATAACTGATTATGTAACATGTTTAGGCATATAACACTTGTCATAGGACTAGTTAGACGTCTCGAACGCGCTTTGCGCGCGCGATGCGTTAAAGTAGCGTAAGCTACCTTAATGGGTCGCGATGGGTCGAAAGCACTTAGGTTAGTCTCAATGTAGTATGTAGGCCTTGTTAAACCATATCATATGAGTTCCAATACTCATTTGGTTTACCAAGCCTCATCCTATCCGATCTCCCAATTTAAGTCCGGTTTATTTATATAGTTTTAGATTGCCGACTGATTCCGTGCTCCCTCTAGCTTTGTTTGGTTGTTGTTCAAGACCTCTAAGCATTCTCAGGCGAGTACATTATTCCCCTCTTTTACTGTTTTCAGCTGTTTTGGGGTGACTCATATGTGCTAAATGTCTTAACAATGATTTCAAGAACGATTACAATGGTTTCAAAAACAATTACAATGTGGTTTCAAGAACGATAACAATGGTTTCAAGAACGATTACAATGGTTTCAAAAACAATTACAATGGTTTCAAGAATGATTTCAATAAAGTGAACAAAATTGTTGGTTGTAGTTACATAACCAATGACATTCATTAGCAATGATCAAGCCGACCAGTATTAGGTTATGGTACCATAGGATCTGACAAATCCCGTTATTCTCTATACCCATGGTTATGTGTGGGTATTTTGGGTAATGACTGAATCTGTAATTATTAATTTACCCTTTGGTAAGGGTTTGTTAAGAACGACAACGAGTTGGAACGATGAACGAGTCAAGAAGGTTTGAATGTTATTAGAAAATCAACCATAAAGTAGTTTCACAATTAAAACAAGAACGATTTGAACTATTAAAACAACAAGAACAATTTGAACGATTTCACAAAATGTTTTAACAATTGGGTAAACATTTGGACATGATTTACATTTGATCATGCATTTCCACGAAACATAGTATTGATTTAAACCAAGTTTTACTTCAATACTTTGTTTTGTGCGTTTCACCTATGGCTTAGTTGATGCATTTCACTAGCCATACATATCATTTTGGTTACACATTACATGGTTTACATTTGACACAAACACTTTTGACATTGGTTATACATAACATGATTTGCATCTTGACATGAACATTTTGACATATTATTCCAATACATTTGGCAGTTGGTTTACACATAGACATCTTACATTGTTGGTTTGGTTTGAGTAAGTGATTTAAGTAACGAGGCGTGTGTAATATGATATAAACATGGTGGATACGCCGCTGGTACTTCCTATATATAAGTGCTTATATGGTATTACATATCGTAGCGTTGTTTAAATCATTTCAATTTAAACATATAACATTTTATACAAATAACGTGCTTTTCACAATACATTGTTGTACAAACAACTTAACTTATACAAACTCATTTTACATGGTTATTCATTTAATCATGCATTATTCTCTTATTTATACATATCATCTGAACTTATTATTCTTCAAATGATTTACAAAGACAAAGCAAATTACAAGGTTCATGACTAAACATTTTCTTAAACAGAAGTCATGAATCTTATTTTCACAAAACCTATGTACTCGCCAGCATTTCTTTGCTGACCTCATTTTTCACATGTGTTTCAGGTATTGTTGAAAGATATCGATTGATAGGATGCATGCTCACATAGGACTGGACAAGGCCTTAGTGACTCAATAACAATGATAGACTATGTTTAAATTGTGTATTTAGATTTCCAGATGATGTAATTAATCAATGTTTAATAAAACGAAACACTTTTTGGTATCCATGGTTATGAAACATTAATTCTGTTACAACACTCCCCGACGTTTCCGCCACGTTTTGTATGTTACACGTGGTCTGGGTGTGACAGAAAAGATGGTATCAGAGCCAATGGTTATAGGGAATTAGGTTATTAGTAATGCTTTGACCTAGTCTATAACCTTCTTAGGACCCTAACGCGAGTTTACTTGCGTTTAGTCATAAAACAATACCGTCACCTATCCTTAGGCGACGACCACAACAAGAACATAAAAATTCAAAACCGCTTTGAAAACTAATCATCTGTTCTAGGATGATTGATTACTAGGTTTTGAACCCTCTATTGTAAGGTTTTGAACCCTCTGTTATATGGTTTTGAACCCCTTTGAGTTTTCAAAATCTCGTCAAGGTTTTGGGTTTTAAATAATGTGAACACGTGCAAACTGGAAGGGTGAATGCCTATATTCTGGGTTTTTTGTCTAGGCAAGCACTTCGTATATATCTCATCAGATGCGAGACCAGTTGTGCTTACCTGGGAATTCTTGGGATGAGTGTTCACTTATAGGCGAGCATGTCTTCGCGATACATTATTATTGATCCATTTACTTTGGTTAGTCACTGTGTGTCGGTTGTTGCTTTGTAGTAACAAACAAATGACCACTATCCTTGCTTTCATCAGATTTGTTTCATCTCATTCTTTTCGTCTAATTCTCTCACTCGTTTCCTTTCATGTTTCCTCTTTTAGAATGTCTCCTCGACGCGAAAGCCAGATAGCGACTGCCGAATTGGCAGAAATCATTGCGCAGCAAATGGCTGCTCAATTCCCAAACCTCTTTGCTCAATGGAACCAAGCCAACAACAACAACAATGTTCCATGCAAATACAAGGATTTTAACCAGGCTAAACCACTCAAGTTTAGTGGTTCTGAAGGAGCGACTGGGCTTCTTCAATGGTTCGAGAGCATTGAGAATACTTTCCGCCACGTGCAGTGTCCTGACAATCGCAAGGTCGAGTTTTCTTCAAGTGTGTTTCAGAAGAGGGCTCTCACATGGTGGAACGGGGTTATGAGGGATCGTGGTGCAGAAGTTGCTCTAGCACAGACATGGGCTGAACTTAGGGCTCTTATGATGAGGGAATTCTGTCCTCGTCATGAGCAGCGAGCTTTGGAGAAGGAATTTGATGAGTTGAAGCAAGATAGTGGTGAGCACAGGGCGTATACTGATAGGTTTGAGGAGTTGAGTCTGTTTTGCCCGACAATGGTTACCCCACTCGACAAGGCTATCGAAAGGTACATCGACGGCCTACCTGACTCGGTACAAGACATCCTTACTGGTAGTAGCCCTACCACACTCCGTCAGGCGATCGAATTAGCTGCGACATTGACTGAGTCGCAGATTCGGAAGAATAAGTTACACAGAAAGGGTGACAAGGGTAAGAAGCAGGGGTCTGACAAGGAGGATAGCAAGAAAGGTTAAAACAAGAAGGGTAAGGAAGGTGAGACGTCAAAGAAATCAAGAAAGCGAAAGGGTGTTCAGAACTTTGCTGTTACAGCACAGACTGCTCAGAACCCGCGGAACCCACCAGCTCAGCCACCTACAAAGAAAGCATATGCCGGTACCGCACCTCATTGTGCACGCTGTAACGGTCATCACGCGGTACAACAAGCTTGCTGGCAATGCACGACGTGTGGTAAACTTGGGCATTTGGCCAATATTTGTCGTTTGGGACAAAATCAGGCTGCTCAGGTTCAAGCTCCGGTTCAAGGGAAGGCTGCGAGATTCCCACTGGGTTCATGTTTCAACTGCAGAGAGATTGGTCACTTCCGCCACAACTGCCCAAGACTGGTGAATGCAAATGCTAACGCAAACCCGAATGCGAACGTCAATGTGAATCCAGCACGTGGTCGAGTGTTTAACATCAATGAGGCAATTAATGATGCAGCGATGAACGATTAGTATTTTGTGTTCCTCTGGTTGTTATATTGGAACATTTAAAGACAATGCGGTTGTTATATAAATAAAAATTTGTAGTTTTTATTTTCTTTAACTAATGCAATTGTATGAATGTTTGATCCAACCTTATGATGTCAGCACAAAGACAAACTACTCGTGTAGTTCTGTCATTATTATGATCACTTGTAACCTCCCCAAGAACCTTAAACGCTTGTTTCTTTTAAATCAAAAGCCCAAAGTTACTTACGAAAAGGATATGTTGCTTTTCTAGCACATGTCACCGAGGAGAAAGGCAAGAGCAAGAGTATTCAGGATATTCCGATTGTTCGGGATTATCCAGAGGTGTTTCCTAATGAACTATCTGGTTTGCCTCCAGTTCGTCAAGACAAGTTTCATTATGATCTTGTACCCAATGCCAACCCAATTGCGAAAGCACCTTATCGTCTTGCACCATCTGAGATGCAAGAATTATCGAAACAGCTTCAAGAGTTGTATGATAAAGGATTCATCCATCCAAACTTTTCACCTTGGGGAAAACTCTTGCCCTCTTTGTGAAAAAGAAAGATGGATCTTTTCGAATTTGTATCGATTAACGTAAGCTTGATAAGCTTACCATCAAGAATCGATATCCCCTACCTTAAATCAATGATCTCTCCGATCATCTGCAGGGTACTTCATGCTTTTCCAAGATCGATTTGCATTCTGGGTATCATCAACTTCGTATTCTCGAAGAAGATATTCCCAAAACGGCTTTCTGCACGAAGTATGGCCATTACGAGTTTACAGTCATGCCTTTTGGATTGACAAATGCTCCAGCCATCTACATGGACTTAATAAATAGAGTCTGCAAGTCGTATTTGGATCAGTTCGTCATTGTTGTTATTGATGACATCTTGATCTATTCATGTCCCGAGCCGATCATGATCAACACCTTCGTTGACATTGGAACCCCTAAAGAAGGAACAAACTTTTCGCTAAATCTTCCAAGAGGAAATTTTGGCTTAAAGAAGTTCAGTTTTTGGGTCATGTAGTCAACAAGCAGGGTATTCATGTGGATCCATCCACATTGCTGCAATTAAGGATTTGATTCCTTGTATGCTTTAAATACCCGTGTCCAAAGATAACAAATTTAAGGGTCAAATTAAACAATTATGCGATTATGCGATTATGCGATTATGTGATATGTGTTTATGTGTTCTCCTCTATGTTTTGTGTGATCCGATTTTCAAATCCTCATAGAATCTTTCATATCTTCATATGAGGGATTCATAGAAGGATATTCAAAAGGTACTACCTTAAATCCTTATGGGCTTCTACGTGGTAGTTAAGACCCTTGGGTTATATAGTACCATTCCATGATTCGATGAGAGACCCTTGAGGGGTCTAGTTAAAGATTGATTCAAGATCTGGTTAAGAATGGCATGTGATGATTTAGCTGAAAGGACCCTATGGTGGTCCAGTCACGCTCATCACAGGTTCATTCATATGGTTTTCCCCTACACATTATAAAATAGACTGTGTGAACTGTGCAAGGAATTGTCTAATTATGGACGCGTACATAATTATGAAATTTAGTGCACAGAAACCCAGTAAGATTTATTATTTGTAAGAACCGATAGTGACAACAATAACAAAATGAGAACGATGTAATGGAGGTACGGTGGACGCACCAATGACACTTCATATACTTGTATATAAGTGTCCCTCTTACATTGCAAGCATAATGTTATTAAGGTTACTAGAAGTTCAGAACCCTAACTAATGTTGTTCGATCTTTTCAACTTCATGTTTTAAACTCTCACAAGTTTCCTCTAAATAAATTTCGGGACGAAATTTCCTAAATTAGGGGAGACTGTAACACCTGTGCCTCCACGGCCATCAAACAAATACCAAACCAATGAAATATTGTATTTCATACTTGGGATTTGTAAAAATATGTGTATCGTTTGCACATATCAACTCTTGTTCAATTTCAAGCTTTAAATCGCTTTCTGGAAGGTTATACACGCACTGATGCGTAAATATAACCAGTTTAATGCAACGAACACTCCGGAATAGTGAAATAGCCTTAACATACCTTAAATAACCTTTACTTAACTTAGAAATAAGTTTTGAAGGCTTTGGTATGGCAAAATCAAGTTAAATCGCTTACAGGGACTAAAGTTGACAAACTGCGAAAGTATGCCAATTTGAACTGTAACAGACATTCCGGAACATGACCATAAGTTAAACACACCATAAATATCCTTTACATAGCTTAGAAATAGGCTTTGAGGGGTTCGGTGTGCTAAAATAAACTTTTGGGTCATTCAGGGACTAAAAGCGTCAAAAAGTGCACAAGTTTGCATTTTCGCGCATAACTTACGTTCTGAATACATCTGGACATCCAAAAATTTATGTAAGCACTAAAATATTTTATTTTAGTGTTCGGCATAAGAAAAATCCATTCTTCGCGTCATTTGGATCGTTTTTCGCGCTTATGCGCATTCCGTCGTAATTAACCGAACATCACGATCGTACGACCAAACGAACCGACATCCGTGATATTTTTGAGCATGTTTTAAGTTCCCAATACTTTAACTTCATTTTAGAGCTTTGAAATGGGGTTAACGGGCCTTAAACGTGTCGAAAATGGGCTGAATGCATGACAGGGACTAAAATGGTAAATCTGCCAAAGTTACATGCTTACGATGCGTAAGCATTTTTCCCCTACGATGCGCAAGGGTTCCCCAGACCAGATGCAGTGTATTAAACAGCCTGTTTGCAGCTGTTTAATTCACAACCACATATTTTCACTTGCCTATTCAGCTGATAAGAACCCATTTTTAGTTCCCACAACATTTCAACAAGTGTACGTACAAGATTCGATCACATTTTCCAAGAAACGATCTTAACGGTTACCCGAAAACTATAAATACCCATCCACCCGCATTTCTAAACCCAAAAGAATCTAATTAAAAAGACTCTAAGTTGGAACCATTGTTTCATACCTGAGTTATTTTGATCACGATTAGCATTCGGGGACCCTTCGTAAGTATTCTTTCGTTCTTTTATTGCTTTTCGAGTCCGAAAGTCAAACTTTGTTTGACTTTTAGCGTTGACCAGCTTATGGTCAATGCGAAGTTCGTTTGAACTTCGCAACGTGATTGTAATCACGATGGTTATAGTCCCTTGGGACTATGCCTACTGATTACCACGTTGTCTAGGGTCGTAAGGGTAAGCGATCTGATAAATCGCTTATACCTTCGAACCCGACCCATTTGGTCGATCATTAGGATCCGACCAAATACATTGGGTGACCATAGTATATAGGGAATAACCTTCCGAGGTTATACCTTATGGTCGCTTCGTTAAGTAGTTGTATGATAGGTAGTTTATATGCCTTAGGTAAATTACCAGAATACCCTTTTCATGTATAATTGGTAATTAAGCATATGTAACCTAAACTTTCGTCACATAACTGATTATGTAACATATTTAGGCATATAACACTTGTCATAGGACTAGTTAGACGTCTCGAACGCGCTTTGCGCGCATGACGCGTTAAAGTAGCGTAAGCTACCTTAATGGGTCGTGATGGGTCGAAAGCACTTAGGTTAGTCTCAATGTAGTATGTAGGCCTTGTTAAACCATATCATATGAGTTCCAATACTCATTTGGTTTACCAAGCCTCATCCTATCCGATCTCCCGATTTAAGTCCGGTTTATCTATATAGTTTTAGATTGCCGACTGATTCCGTGCTCCCTCTAGCTTTGTTTGGTTGTTGTTTAAGACCTCTAAGCATTCTCAGGCGAGTACATTATTCCCCTCTTTTACTGTTTTCAACTGTTTTGGGGTGACTCATATGTGCTAAATGTCTTAACAATGATTTCAAGAACGATTACAATGGTTTCAAAAACAATTACAATGTGGTTTCAAGAACGATAACAATGGTTTCAAGAACGATTACAATGGTTTCAAAAACAATTACAATGGTTTCAAGAACGATTTCAATAAAGTGAACAAACTTGTTGGTTGTAGTTACATAACCAATGACATTCATTAGCAATGATCAAGCCGACCAGTATTAGGTTATGGTACCATAGGATCTGACAAATCCCGTTATTCTCTATACCCATGGTTATGTGTGGGTATTTTGGGTAATGACTGAATCTGTAATTATTAATTTACCCTTTGGTAAGGGTTTGTTAAGAACGAGAACGAGTTGGAATGATGAACGAGTCAAGAAGGTTTGAATGTTATTAGAAAATCGACCATAAAGTAGTTTCACAATTAAAACAAGAACGATTTGAACGATTAAAACAACAAGAACAATTTGAACGATTTCACAAAATGTTTTAACGATTGGGTAAACATTTGGACATGATTTACATTTGATCATGCATTTCCACGAAACATAGTATTGATTTAAACCAAGTTTTACTTCAATACTTTGTTTTGTGCGTTTCACCATGGTTTAGTTGATGCATTTCACTAGCCATACATATCATTTTGGTTACACATTACATGGTTTACATTTGACACAAACACTTTTGACATTGGTTATACATAACATGATTTGCATCTTGACATGAACATTTTGACATATTATTCCAATACATTTGGCAGTTGGTTTACACATAGACATCTTACATTGTTGGTTTGGTTTGAGTAAGTGATTTAAGTAACGAGGCGTGTGTAATATGATATAAACATGGTGGATACGCCGCTGGTACTTCCTATATATAAGTGCTTATATGGTATTACATATCGTAGTGTTGTTTAAATCATTTCAATTTAAACATATAACATTTTATACAAATAACGTGCTTTTCACAATACATTGTTGTACAAACAACTTAACTTATACAAACTCATTTTACATGGTTATTCATTTAATCATGCATTATTCTCTTATTTATACATATCATCTGAACTTATTATTCTTCAAATGATTTACAAAGACAAAGCAAATTACAAGGTTCATGACTAAACATTTTCTTAAACAGAAGTCATGAATCTTATTTTCACAAAACCTATGTACTCGCCAGCATTTCTTTGCTGACCTCGTTTTTCACATGTGTTTCAGGTATTGTTGAAAGATATCGATTGATAGGATGCATGCTCACATAGGACTGGACAAGGCCTTAGTGACTCAATAACAATGATAGACTATGTTTAAATTGTGTATTTAGATTTCCAGACGATGTAATTAATCAATGTTTAATAAAACGAAACACTTTTTGGTATGCATGGTTATGAAACATTAATTCTGTTACAACACTCCCCGACGTTTCCGCCACGTTTTGTATGTTACACGTGGTCGGGGTGTGACACAATTACCACCAAAGTCTATCACGCATGCTCTAAGCATATCCTCCAAAGTTTGAATCGTTCTCTCAGATTGACCATCTGTTTGGGGATGATAAGCAGTGCTTAGATTTAGTTGGGTTCCCATAGCAGATTGCATGGTCTTCCAGAAATGAGATGAAAATCGAGCATCACGATCGGATATGATGTCCAAAGGAACACCATGTCGAGATACAATCTCATCAACATAAATCTTTGCAAGTTTATCAGCAGATAGATCCTCGCGAATCGGAATAAAATGAGCTGACTTCGTTAATCGATCGATAACAACCCATATAGCATCGTGACCTTTTGATGTACGCGGTAATTTAGTGATGAGATCCATAGCAATGTTCTCCCACTTCCAGACCGGTATCTCTGGTTGTACAAGCAAACCAGAAGGTCGTTGATGTTCTGCCTTGACTTTGAGACAAGTTAGGCATTTCGATACATATAAGGCAACATCTTTCTTCATACCAGGCCACCAGAACTTAGTACGAAGATCCTTGTACATTTTATCAGCACCAGGATGGATAGAATATCGGGACTTGTGAGATTCGTCCATCACTAAAGTGCGAAGATCGTCTTGTTTCAGAATCCACAAACGATCCTTGAAATAGAATAAACCATCATCCTTCGCTTCAAGTTTAAGCTCAAGTTGACATGGTAATTCCTTACCTATCAAATCTTGTGAAACACAAGATTGTTGAGCTTGAAGAACACGAGTTTGAAGATCAGATAGAGTTTGAACAGAATGAAGCTTGACTCGCTCTTTTCGACTAAGCACATCGGCTACGACATTCGCCTTACCAGGATGGTAGCGAATCTCGCAATCGTAGTCATTCAAGACTTCAACCCAACGACGTTGCCTCATGTTCAACTCCTTCTGATTAAGAATATGTTGGAGACTTTTGTGGTCTGTGAAAACAACACACTTCGTGCCATAGAGGTAGTGTCTCCAGATTTTGAGAGCGAAAACCACAGCTCCCAACTCAAGATCGTGAGTCGTATAGTTCTTTTCGTGAACTTTTAATTGTCTAGACGCATATGCTATAACTTTACCTCGTTGCATAAGAACACAACCAAGGCCTAAGTTGGACGCATCACAGTAGACAACGAAATCATCATTTCCCTCAGGAAGAGATAGAACAGGAGCATCACATAGCTTCCGTTTCAGCGTTTGGAACGCTTCTTCTTGTTTGGGTCCCCACTCAAAAGGCTTATTCTTTTGAGTCAAAGCAGTGAGTGGAACCGCAATCTTTGAGAAGTTTGAAATGAAACGACGGTAATAGCCAGCTAGACCAAGAAAAGATCGAATCTCAGTAGGTGTTGTCGGTGTATTCCAATCCTTAATTGCGACAATCTTGGATGGATCCACATGAATACCCTGCTCGTTGACAATATGACCCCAGAACTGAACTTCTTTAAGCCAAAATTCACACTTGGAGAATTTAGCAAAAAGTTGTTCCTTCTTCAGGAGTTCTAAAGTCAAACGAAGGTGTTGCTCGTGCTCGGCTCGAGATTTTGAATAAATGAGAATATCATCGATAAACACAATGATGAACTTGTCTAAATAAGGTTTACAGCCCTATTCATTAAGTCCATGAAAATAGCTGGGGCATTTGTCAAACCAAAAGGCATGACAGTAAACTCGTAATGCCCATATCTTGTGCGGAATGCAGTTTTGGGAATATCTTCTTCGAATACACGAAGCTGATGATACCCAGAATGCAGATTGATCTTGGAAAAACAGGTAGCACCTTGCAGCTGATAAAAAAGATCATCAATTCGAGGTAGGGGATATCGATTCTTGATGGTAAGCTTGTTAAGCTCACGATAATCGATACACATTCGAAAAGATCCATCTTTCTTTTTCACAAAGAGGACAGGAGCGCCCCAAGGTGAATAACTCGGACGGATGAATCCTTTATCAGATAACTCTTGAAGCTGTTTCGATAACTCTTGCATCTCAGATGGTGCAAGACGATAAGGTGCTTTTGCAATCGGGTTGGCATTGGGTACAAGATCAATATGGAACTCGACTTGACGAACTGGAGGCAAACCAGGCAGTTCATCAGGAAACACCTCTGGATAATCCCGAACAATCGGAATATCCTGAATACTCTTGTTCTTGCCTTTCTCCTCGGTGACATGTGCCAGAAAAGCAACATATCCTTTTCGTAAATAACTTTGGGCTTTCGTACACGACATGAGTTTCAATCCGCCAGATGGTTTCTCGCCACGAGCTTCCAGAACATTGCCAGATGAAAGAGGAATACGAATGATCTTATCGAAACAAACCACCTCGGCATGGTGTTTGGTTAGCCAATCCATCCCCACGATAATGTCGAAGCTCCCAAGTTGAATTGGTACGAGGTCAATGGGGAAAAAGATGGTTATCGAGGTTCAATTGACAACCATGAATAACAGAATCGAGAACAAGAGGTTTACCAGTAGTAACTTCAACAGATAAGGGTTTCCTCAGTTTAGTTCTAGGTATCGCAAGTAAAGGCTCAAAGAATAACGAAACAAAACTCCTATCGGCACCAGAATCGAAAAGAACAGACGCAAGTTGATTGTTAACAAGGAACGTACCGTTAACAACCTCGTTGTCCACCCTTGCCTCGTTCGCGTTCAGATTAAATGCTCGTCCACGAGCGAGATTTACATTCGCGTTCACGTTGGCATTCGGATTTGCATTTGCATTTGCATTCGCATTTACCAACCTCGGGCAGTTGTTGCGGAAATGTCCCATTTCACCGCAATTAAAACACGAACCAGGTGAGAATCTTGCTGCATTCCCTTGAGCTTGTGCTGGAACCTGAGCAGCTTGATTTTGACCAAAACGACAAATGTTGGCCAAATGCCCAAGTCTACCACACGTAGCACATTGTTTACAGGCCTGTTGGGCAACATGGTGACCATTACATCGTGTACAGTGAGGTGCGGTACCAGCATATGCTTTCCTTGCAGGAGGTTGAGTCGGTGGGTTCTGAATAGCCTGTGCTGTAACAGCAAAGTCCTGGGAAGCCTTGCGCTTCCTTGACTTTTTAGAAGACTCACCCTGCTTCTTTCCCTTACCCTTTTCCTTGTCAGAATCGGTCGACTTCTTTTTATCACCCTTGCGGGTGAGTTTACCCTTCCTGACTTGGGACTCAGTCAGGGTAGCCGACAACTCGATCGCGTGACGAACGGTAGTAGGATTAACACCGGTCACAATATCCTGAATGGAATCGGGTAAACCATCGATATACCTCTCGATTGCTTTCTCCAGTGGGGTAACCATAGTGGGACACAACAAATTGAGCTCCTCAAATCGATCCGTATAAGCACGGTGTTCTCCCCCGTCTTATTTTAAATCATCGAATTCTCGTTCCAAAGCTCGAATCTCGTGACGGGGACAAAACTCTCTCATCATGAGAGCTCGGAGCTCTTCCCAAGTTTGTGCTAATGCCACTTTGGCACCCCTATCGCGCATCACTCCGTTCCACCATGTAAGAGCTCGCTTCTCAAACACGCTTGAAGCAAACTCAACCTTACGCGCATTCGGACACTACACATGTCTGAATGTGCTCTCGATACTCTCGAACCACTGCAGGAGCGCAGTTGCTCCTTGTGACCCAGAAAACTTAAGCGGCTTCGCAGAATTGAAATTCTTGAAATTACACTGAGCATTATTGTTGTTATTATTGTTGTTGTATAACTCGTGGATTTGGGTCACAACGCCTGGAAGTACAGCAGTCATTTGCTGAGAGACAAGGGCTGCGACTTCCTCAGCAGTAAAAGTTTGAGCATCGCGTCGAGGAGGCATTTTCTAACAAGGAAACATGAGAAACGAGTGAGGTCGATAATTGGAAAAACAAAAGAGGTATTGAAAACATCGACAAAACACAAGGAGTGCGATCATTTGTTCGTTACCTCGAACAAACAAACGACACGCAGTGACTAATCAAAGTAAATGGATCATAATAATGTATCGCTGAAGACATGCTCGCCTATAAGTGAACACTCACCCCAAGAGTTCCCAGGTAAGAGTGACTGGTCCGATACTGCGGATTTGTACGAACACTCTAGCCTTAGACAGAAAACTCAGGGTATAGGCATTCACTCTTCCAGTTTGCACGTGTTCACATTATTTAGACCCAAACTTTGACGAGATTTTGGAAACTCAGAGGGACCAAAACCTTGTAATCAATCATCCAAGGATAGATGATTAATTTTCGAAGCAGATTTGTTATTGTGTTCTCGTTATGGTTATCACCTAAGGATAGTTGACGGTATTGTTTTAAAATCTAAACGCAAGATCACTCGCGTTAGGGTCCTAGAAAGTTATAGTCTAGGTCAAAGCATTACTAATAACCTAATTCCCTATAACCATTGGCTCTGATACCAACTCTTCTGTCACACCCCGACCACGTTAAAACAACAAAACCGTGGTGGAAACGTCGGGGAGTGTTGTAACAGAATCATCGTTTCAACAACCATGGAAATTAAAAGTTTCGTTTTATTGATTCATTAAGTAATTTACATTGTCTTTAAACCAAAACAAACAAATTAAACATCGTCTACTATCGTTTTTATGTCACTAAGGCCACGTCCAGATCCTAAGTGAACATGCTCCCTAGCAATCATCACGCAACATCACCTGAAACATATGTAAAAACAAAGTCAGCAAAGAAATGCTGGCGAGCACATAGGTTTTGTGAGAGTATTGGAATTATGGCTCGTTTATGTATATATTGCAATACCTCGAAAAACCTTGTTTTGAAAAGTATACAATATTGCAACATGATTAACCAACTCAAATCAAGATGGTTATAATTTATAAAATCTCGTAGCCATGATTCCTAACTCAAAGACTTTTGTTTTAGTAAATCAATTCGTAAAACATCTCGTTAAAAACTCGTTAATAAAACTCGTATGGTTTATATCATTTCGAAAACCTCGTTGTGTGACATCGTTTCAAATCGTTTCCCAAGTGAACTAAATAATGACACGCAATGTAATATGATAGAAGCACTTATATATAAGATGTACCAGCAGCGTATCTACCATGATTCTATCATGCTACACCCGTCCCATTATCTAATCACTACCCAAAACCAATCGTTCGTTCAAATCGTTTATTTTGTTTAGGTCATTGCAAATCGTTTAATTTGTCCCAAAATCTCATCCGTTTTAATTGTGAAACTACTTTTGGTCGTCTCGCTAATAACATTCAAACCTTCGTGACTCGACTACCTCGTCTATCGCATTAACAAACCACCAAAGGGTAAGTTAACAATCATCAGATTCGGTCGTTACCTACATAACCCCCCACACATAACCATTGGTGTAGTCTGATAACGGGATTTCTCAGATATTATGGTACCATAACCTAATACTGGTCGGCTTGATCAATGCTAATGAATGTCATTCGTTATGTAAATACAACCAACAAGCTCGTTCATATTATCGAAATCGTTATTAGTTTAATATAAACCATCTTAATCGTTTTTGAAACCATCGTTTAATTGTCGAAAATCGTTTTGATACATACGAATCACCCCAAAACAATTGAAAGCAGTAAAATAGGGGAACTATGTACTCACATTGAATAGAAGGGTATCCTTGATGTAAAGAACTTAGCGAAGCTCAGACAAACCAAGGAAATTCAAGTAGTACCTAGTAATCGGATTACTAGTAAATAAAATTGACACCTAAATCGGAGGATCGGATAGAATGAGGTCTTGTAAACCAATGAGTGTGGAACTCATGTGATATGGTTTAACAAAGCCTACATCCTAAATCGGAACTTAGCCTAAGTGCTTTCGACCCGTTACAACCCATTAAGGTAGCTTATGCTACGTTAATGCGTCGTTCGCGCAAAACTATGTTCGGATGATTAACTATATGTTATGTCAAGTCTTATATGCCCAATAATACCTAAACATGTTACTAATTCAGATTATATGTCAAAACATGTTCACATATGTAAAATATGGATTTATGCTTCAAAAGGGCGTTTTGGTCATTTCTTATGGGCATACAAGCTACTTATCAAATAATTAACCAATCCTATATGATCATAAGGTATAACCTCAGTGGTTATTCCCTATGCAACTATGATCATTAATCGAGCTTGGTCGGATCCTAATGATCGACCAAATGGGTCGGGTTCGAAAGTCTAAGCGATTGTTTAGACCGCTTAACTTACGACCTTAAACAAGCACTATACTAATAGTGATGAGTTAAACATGTCAAAACATGTTTAACTAGCTTACAAAACTGATTTGGTATCAAAACAATGGGTTTTGATACCCGAAAATAGTTCCGTTGCAAAATGCGTGCTAAAACGCATTTTGACCGAAACTTTTGACTCATCACTACGCCTAGTTAACGTGGTAATCAGTAGGTATAATCGCTAAGGATTGTAACCATCGTGATTACAATCACGTTGCAAAGTTCAATTGAACTTTGACTTGACCACTTGATGGTCAAAACCGAAAGTTAAACTGTTGGCCAAACTTGTTTGACTTTCTGCTTAAACATAAAGAATAAGCATGAAAGAAGACTTACAATAGGTCCTAGCTATCTTTTCTACAAAGAATAAGGTTCCAATCAGTTGAGAGAGCTCCCAAACCAGATTGTAGAGAATATAAGAAGGAAATGAGCAATGAACATGGAAGTTGGCCATGCTATTTATACTTGTGCATGATGAACAAGATCAAGACAAGTGTTTGTGTAGTCTCCAAGCAATAAATCCTAACCATCCAAGTGTCATGAGCAGCTAGGAAGCCTTGGGGAGGTGTTAACTTGGTCCCCAAAACATGAAAATTGCGTACAAGGGCCTCAAAAACGAGCTGGGAAGCTGCTGTGAACTTTCTGCTGAACTGGTATGTTCACACGGCCCGTGTAAGAGGAGACACCAGGCTTACGCGGCCCGCCTGGGCAGACTATGCACAAATTGCAGTTTAGTCCCTGAACTTGTAAAACTTGCATTTTGGCTCATTTTTGACACGTTAAGCCCCGTTAACCTCATTTCAAGGCTCTAAAATGAAGTTAAAGTATTGGGAACTCAAAAAATACTCAAAAATATCTCGGATGTCGGCTCGTTTGGTCGTACGGTCGCGTTGTTCGTTAAATTACGACGAAACTCAAACGGACGCGAAAACGATCCAAATTAAGTGACGAACGGAATTTTTGCATGCCGATCACTAAAATAAAAATATTTTAGTGTGTACAAAAATTTTGGATGTCCAGATGTGGTCAGAACGTAAGATATGCGCGTAAATGCAAACTTACGTCGTTTTTGACACTTTTAGTCCCTGAAAGATCAAATAAGCATATTTTTGCACACCGAACCACTCAAAGCTTATTTCTAAGCTATGTTTAGGTTATTTATGGTATGTTTAGCTTATGATCAAGTTCCGGACTCTTCGATACCATACGAATCGGTATAGTTTCGCAGTTTGACACAAATAGTCCCTGCGATCGAATAGACTTTTTTCAATACACCAAACCATCCAAAACTTATTTCTAAGTTATGTATAGGTTATTTTAGGTATGTTAAGCCTATTTCACTATTCCGGAGTGTTTGTCACGTTAAACTGACTGCGTTTATGCACCAGTTTGCGTATAACTTTCCAGAAAGCGATTTAAAGCTTGAAATCAGAATCGAATCGAATCGTAAAATCATCAAACACAAATACACATTGTTTTATTGATACTTAACATTGTTTTGCGTTGTTCATCGATTACAGAGCACGGTTGTCATAGTTTGGGTGGCCCAAGACGGAAGCTGATATAGCTATGTGGATAACTGTCTTACTTGTGCCGAAGTTAAGAAAGAATACCAGAAACCATCAGGGCTGCTGCAACAGCCTGAGATTCCTATGTGGAAGTGGGAACGAACCTTAATGGATTTCATTACAAGCTACCAAGAACCCAAAGAGGTCACAATATGATTGGGTGAGTATTGATCAACTCACCAAGCCTGCACATTTCCTACCGATCACTGAGGAGGACAACACAACGAAATTAACAGAGATCTACCTTAGAGAAATTGTGGCACGATATGGAGTGCCTGTTTCTATCTTGTCCGACCGAGATGGTCGTTTTGTGCCAAGGATATAGCAGACGTCTCAGAAGGCGTTCGGGTCATGATTGGACCTTAGTACTACATTTCACCCTCAGACGGATGGCCAGAGCAAACGAACAATACAGACTTTGGTAAACATGCTACGTGCTTGTGTGATGAACTTTGATGAAAAGGTGGATTACTCACTTGCCCTTAGTGGAGTTTTCCTACGATAATATTTATCACACCGTCATTTAGGCCGCCTCGTGTGAAGCTTTATATGAAACGTAAGTGTCGGTCCCCGTTTTGTTGGACGGAGACCGGAGATAAATGATTTATTGGCCCCAGGTTGATTCAGGAAATTATAGGCAAGATTGTTCAGATACATGGACGTATTAAGTTAACACGTGGTATACAGAAAAGCTGCGCCGATAAGGATCGGGACCATTGCTCACAAGCTGAAACTTCCAGAAGAACTTAGCAAGGATCACGACACGTTCCACGTGTCTAGTCTTTAGAAGAGCCTGACTCTAGGAACCGTCGTTTTTCCCGCAAACAAGATTCACGTCAATGATAAACTCCAATTTATTAAAGAACCTGTTAAGGTTGTCGACTGGAAGCCCACGAAACACGGAGAAGTCGTAATTGAATTGTTGAAGTTCGTTGGAATTCATACCATGACCTAGAGTACACTATAACTTGAAGACCAAATCACATTTAAGTATCCACACTTATTTCACAACTCCCCTACGACTGATAACATAGCTTGAATTTTGGGACGAAATTCTTTTAACGGGGGGAGAATGTGACAAGTGGCATTCCATGCATTCTATACAATAATTAAACAGTAATCTGTGCTTTAATGACTGTGCATGATGTAGTTTACAAGACGAATGAATTTCTGATTTCTGTTGTATACATACAATGGCATTTCATGTTGCAAGACTTTCATCATTACTACATGCAACACAATATAGTTCTATTAATGCACAGAGCAGAGTTAGCACATTTATCAGACAAACTAGAAGTACTGACGGGAGCTCAGTACTTAGACAGACATGATGTTAAGACACAAAATCAGCCCAGGAACAAGTGTTACACTAGAATAGTGTGTAGGAAAGTAAGGATTACAAAACTGCCTTCCTAGTGATGACATAGGTACCGGAAAGTGCCAGAAACACACTAAAACTGCAGAATTCTGCAGAAAATAAATAAATTCAGCAAAAATTCAGCTTTTAACATCTAAATATAATGCAGAAATGTGATTTAAAGGTCCATAATACTTTCCCAAGTGCCAGGAATCAAAACTGTCATAAAACATAACATAAAGCACACTAAACTGCGCAATTTAGCGCTTTAACGAACAGTAACGAAACGAACAACCGGACACTACACTACCCGAAACATCAAATTTTCACTAGAAGCATTTTTTTAGTGTTAGAAAGCTAGTTATGAGCACTAAACATTATATTACATCTCATAAACACTAAATACATAAAATACCTAACTAGCACCATTAAATTCCAACTAAATCAAGAAACTAGTGATTACATGTTACACTTTACCTCCCCCCCCCCCCCCTTTGATGGCCGGTTAGGGGACATGGGTCCCACATAATATTTGTTTGCTATATTTTATTTGATTTTGTTGAGGAATATACCAACAAATTATACCTTATGCCATCTAATATTGGAAGAAAGTTATAAAAAAAACATAAGACTTTAACACTTATCATCATCACATTCAAAACACCATAAGCTTCTTCTCCTACCTTCAAACTCACGACCACACTTCTCTCCATATACATCTTCATTTCAAGTTCATCTTCATACAATCTAAGGTGGTTTAGAGGTGCAAGGAGCTAAACTAAGAAGTGTAGAAGCATTGAAACTTGAAGGACCTCTCATACAAGCTACTAACCACCTCATCTTCATCTTGTAATCATCCCTAGCCTTGAGCTAGTAGTAAGATCATCTACACTCCATTTTACATCTTATTTAGTTGGTTAATGAATGATGAAAGTAACTAATCTTGAAGAACACTATGAATCAAGAACATAAATCTTAAACATAAGCTTAAAAATCATAAGAATGCATGTTTTTAAGTGTTATTATGCTTCTTGATTGATGATTGTTTGTGTTTATGATGTTTAAGATCATATGATCTTGCTAGATGGTGATTAAAGACATAATCTAGCAAGATGAGAGGATGATTATGTTGTAGATCAAAGTGATCATCCTTATGAAAAGCATGAACTTGAAGTATAAATTGTTTTCTTGAGAAAAAAATGATGATCAAAGTGTGATGTAAATCATATAAATGGATGATTTCAAAAACTAATTTCTCAAGAAACCAAGTTAAAATACAAGATTTATATAAACTTGGTTCTTAAAGAAATTAACCACATTTTTAGTGGTTAATCAAGTGTAGAAATATATATTTAACAAGGAAAATTCAAGAAGAAATATTTTTAGAAAATCACTTTACAAGTTGTGAAGATCTAAATTCTTCAAGAATGATATTTTTAAATAAATAACCACACTTTAAAGGGTAACTAAGCTTACTAAATACACTAGTAAGTTACTACAAATTTTTACAAAGTTTCAAGTTCATGTCATAGTGTAAATCTCATATTTTTGGCACATGGTAAGTCTTGAATGATTTGTTGATGAATGATGATGATTTTAAAAGAAAATGATATGCTTTGAAAGCATGTAAACCTCCATTTTTAAAGGGAAAATATGGCAAAATTTTTCTAGAAATTAAACACTTAGAAAAAAAAATTTAAACAAATATTTACCAAATGTATTTTAAACCAGGGATTTTCATATAAAATTTGCCATAATTTTTGTTACAAAAACTGTAAACATTGGAGGTTGGTTTTTGTAAATAAAAGTGACTAAATATGTATTTAGAAAATATATATTTAGATGCCACCATGTGTGTGATTATTTGTATATTATGTGTATTAGTTATATTATTTTAGGACTTGAAATAATATAACTCACCAAAATACCAAGAAATTACCATACAAAATATTACCAAAATTCCAAAAAATAAATACATAATTTATACCCAAAATATTGGTGAAACCGAACAAGGAATATAACTTACATAAATATTCCGGAATTAAAGTCATAAGTATATTTTGGTAAACGGTATTTTGGAAACCAAGAAAACGAAAATATGATTTTTACAATTATTCCAAAGATACATCATATTTTTGACAAGAAGAAAATATATTATTTCGGGACGAATAAAGATAAGTGTGGGGATTTGATCGGTGCATTTTAGGTACACATTATTGAATATTAATTATGATAAAATGCATTGATAATGATATAAAATCCATTACATTAATTCATTTTTGTAGTAGACGGTATTACATAAATTAATTCAATAATTCAAGAATGATCTCCTTATTGAAATTTAGATCAAAAGTAATTATGAGCTCATGTTTTTTTTATGGTAAATGATTGAACGAGAGGTATGAAAGAAAAATATTAATAAATTGATTTACTTTGATTTTTGTCAACATGTTGAAAACCGTGCATCAAGTCTTTGACTAATAAATTGTTTGTGTAGGCCCTTGGAAACAAAGAGTGTAGCATACAACCGAAAATAAATTAATTGAACACTTGGACTTGGTTAGGCTTCATTGATGGGCTGCGAAACAAGAGGCAGTGAGTTTTGGAATATAAGGGACGCACGATCGCAACTTTTAGAAAAATAAAGGAGGTGATTTGTGACAACTGTGTTCTATAATCGATGTACAATGTAAAACAATGATGATTATTAATAAAACAATGTGCTTTTGGTGTTATTATATGTGTTTTGGTGTTTTTATGTGTGTATTTGTGTTGGTGATTTTTTTCAATTCGATTCGATCCTGATTTCAAGCTTTAAATCGCTTTCTGGAAGGTTATACTCGCACTGATGCGTAAATATAACCAGTTAAATACAATGAACACTCTGGAATAGTGAAATAGGCTTAACATACCTTAAATAACCTCCACATAACTTAGAAATAAGTTTTGGATGGTTTGGTGTGTTGAAATCAAGTTTGTTCGATGGCAGGGACTAATTGTGTCAAACTGCGAAACTATACCGATTTATATAGTAACGAACATTCCGGAACTTGATCATAAGTTGAACATACCCTAAATATCCTTTACATAGCTTAGAAATAGGCTTTGAGGGGTTCGGTATGTTAAATAAACTTATTTGATCAATAGGGACTAAAAGCGTCAAAAAGTGCATAAGTTTGCATTTTCGCGCATATCTTACGTTATGAATATATCCGGACATACAAAAATTTATGTAAGCATTAAAATATTTTATTTTAGTGTTTGGCATAAGAAAATTCCATTCGTCGCTTAATTTGGATCGTTTTTGCGTTCGTTACGACTTCCGTCGTAATTAAGCGAATAACGCTATCATACGACCAAACGAACCGACATCCGGCATATTTTTGAGCATGTTTCATGTCCACAATGTTTAGGCATCATTTTAGGGCCTTAAAGTTGGCTTGACGGGCCTTAAAAGGGATGAAATGAGCCTAAAACACCAACAGGGACTGAAACTGCAATTATGAGAAACTGTTGCTGATCTGTGAAGACCAGGCGGGCCACGTAGCCCTTGCCTGTGTCTTACGCGGGCCGCGTGGGTGCAACAGACCTACACAGAATCAAATTTCCAGCTGTTGCACCTGATTTCTCCACTTGCAAATGGTTTTTGCAATACCATGGGCTCATTCTAGGGGCTCTAATGGTATTGGAAAACATGGGGTACACATGTACGGCCTAGATCGAAGCTCGTTTCCCGATAAACGATCCTAATGGTTCTAGATTTCCTATAAATAGCCCACCCCATTCACTTACAAAACCCACATTGATCTGATTTTGGCCCTCTAAGTTGGAGTTTACACTTCATACCTGAGGGTAAATCGAATCAAAGCTTGCGGGGACCCTTTGTAAGTATTCTTTCATTCTTTTCATTCGTTTTTATCGTAAAATTCAAACTGCGTTTGACTTTCTGCATTAACCAGTTTATGGTCAATGCGAAGTTCGTTTGAACTTCATAACGTGAGCGTAATCACGATGGTTATAGTCCCTAGTGACTATACCTACTGATTACCACGTTATCTAGGCTCAGTGACGAGTCGTAGTTTCGGCCAAAATGCGTTTTCTCGCGTATTTTGTAACCAAACTACTTTTAGGTATCAAAACCGTTTGTTTTGATACCAAACCTGTTTTCTAACTTAACTAAACATGTTTTAGCATGTTTAGCTCGTCACTTTTTAGTTTAGTGCTTGTGTAGAGTCGTAAGTCAAGCGGACTAAACACCCGCTTATACTTTCGAACACGACCCGTTTGGTCGATCATTAGGATCCGACCCAACATGTTTAGTGACCATAGTTGCATAGGGAATAACCTTCCGAGGTTATACCTTATGGTCACCTAGTTTAAGTAGTTGTAAGATAGGTAGTTTATATGCCTTAGGTAAATTACCAAAATGCCCTTTTCATGCGTAATTGGTAATTAAGCATATGTAACCTAAACTTTTGTCACGTAACTGATTATGTAACATGTTTAAACATGTCTTGGCATATCGTACTTGTCATAGGACTAGTTAGACGTCTCGAACGCGCATTTGCGCGCACGACGTGTTAAAGTAGCATAAGCTACCTTAATGGGTCGCGATGGGTCGAAAGAACTTAGGTTAGGTTCTAATTTAGGATGTAGGCTTTGTTAAGCCATATCACATGAGTTCCAACACTCATTTGGTTTACAAGACCTCATTCTGTCCGATCTTCCGATTTAGGCGTCTATTGTTTGACTAGTGATTCAATTACTAGGTGCTGCTTGATTTCTCTGGTTTACTTGAGTTTGTTGAAGTTCTATTGATTGAGGATACTTTGCACTTTATGTGAGTACATAGATCCCCTCTTTCTACATGTTTTGTGGTAACTATGTGAGTACATAGTTCCCCTATTTTACTGTTTTCAATTGTTTTGGGGTGATTCATATGTATCAAAACGATTTGGATATTTTAACAATGGTTTCAAAAACGATTAAGATGGTTTATACTAAACTAATAATGATTTCGATAATGTGAACGAACTTGTTGGTTGTAGTTACATAACGAATGACATTCATTAATTTTGGCCGAACAGACCAGTATTAGGTTATGGTACCATAGGATCTGATAAATCCCGTTATTGTACTGCACCCATGGTTGTGTGTGGGTGTTGTGGGTAACGACAGAATCTGTGATTGTTAACTTACCCTTTGGTGGTTTGTTAATGCGAGAAGCGAGAAACGAGATAGTCTAGTCACGAAGGTTTGAATGTTATTAGCGAGATGACCATAAATAGTTTTCACAATTAAAACGAGGATGATTTAAACGACTTACACGAGTTAAACGATTTGGAAACGATTTAAACGAGTAAACGATTTTGAAACGATTTGAACAAGTTAAACGAGTTGAATAAACGATTGGTTTTTGGTTAGTGTTTAGATAACGGGACGGGTGTAATTTGATGAAAGCATGGTGGATACGCCGCTGGTACTTCCTATATATAAGTGTTTTCATCATACTACATACCGTGGCGTTATTTAGTTCACTTGTCTAAACGATTTTGAAACAATGTCACACAACGATGTTTTTTTTTCTAAAAGATATAAACCATACGAGTTTTATTAACGAGATTTTACGAGATGTTTTACAAATTGGTTTGCTAAATCAAATGTTTTTGGGGTTAAGAATCATGGCTACGAATTTTTATAAACTATAACCATCTTGATTTGAGTTGGTTAATTATGTTGCAATACACTTTTCAAACGAGGTTTGTATTTTGACTCTTGTAGTCTAATAAAGTACTGCAACATGTAAACGAAGCCATGATTCCGATACTCTTATAAAACCTATGTACTCGCCAGCATTTTTTTGCTGACTTTGTTTTTACATATGTTTCAGGTGTTGTTGCTTGATTGATTCTAGGATGCATGCGTCACATAGGATCTGGACAAGGCCTTAGTGACATAATAACAGTGATAGTCAATATGTAATTTGTTTGTTATGTGTTAAAACAATGTTAATATTTAATATTATCAATAAAACGAAACTCTTTTTGGATCCATGGTTACAAAACAATAATTCTGTTACAACACTCCCCGACGTTTCCGCCATGATTTGTTGTTTTACGTGGTCGGGGTGTGACAGAAGAGTTGGTATCAGAGCCAATGTGTAACATCTGTGCTTGTAATCATTGTGAACAGTTCAGTTATCAATAAAACAATGTTATTTGATCCCAATGTTTGTTTGGTTGTGCTTTTCATTTTTCATGTTTTGACTTTTATTCAATTCCAAACTCTACATCACTTTCTGGAGAGTTATACGCAAACTGGTGCATAAACGTAATCAGTTTAATGCGACAAATACTCCGGAACATCAACATATACTTAACATACCTTAAATAACCTTTACATAACTTAGAAATAAGTTTTGAAGGCTTTGGTATGGCAAAAACAAGTTAATTCGCTTACAGGGACTAAACTTGACAAACTGTGAAAGTATGATGACTCGTACTGTAACGAACATTCCGGAACATGACCATAAGTTAAACACACCTTAAATATCCTTTACATAGCTTAGAAATAGGCTTTGAGGGGTTCGGTGTGCTAAAATAAACTTTTGGGTCATTCAGGGACTAAAAGTGTCAAAAAGTGCACAAGTTTGCATTTTCGCGGTAACTCACGTTCTGAATACATCCGGACATCCAAAAATTTATGTAAGCACTAAAATATTTTATTTTGGTGTTTGGCATAAGAAACATCCAATCGTCGCGTCATTTGGATTGTTTTTCGCGCTTATGCGCATTCCGTCGTAATTAAGCGATCATCGCGATCGTACGACCAAACGAACCAACATCCGGCTTATTTTTGAGCATGTTTCATGTCCACAATGTTTAGGCATCATTTTAGGGCCTTAAAGTTGGCTTTACGGGCCTTAGAAGTGTCGGAAATGGCCTTAAACACGTGCAGGGACCAAAACTGTCATTGCTGAAACTTGTTTCTGATCTGTGCAGGCCATGCGGCCCGCGTAAGATCCTTGTATCCTCTACGCGGCCCGCGTCAGGCTCCCTGATCAGATCAGATCGATTACTCAGCAGTTTCCAGTTGTTTAATCCACAACCACACACTCACAACTGCCCATTCAGCTCATTTAGGGTCATTTTTAGCCACCATAACTTTCCAACAAGAGTACGCATGAGATTCGATCACATTTTCCAAGAAACGATCTTAACGGTTCGGGAAATACTATAAATACCCCACCCCCATTTGCTTTAAACTCACTAGAATTTTGATTTGAGAAACTCTAAGTTGAAACCATTGTTTCATACCTGAGATTCTTGGATCGAGATTAGCATTCGGGGACCCTTCGTAAGTATTCTTTCGTTCTTTTCTTTCTTTTATTGCTTTTTGAGTCCGAAAGTCAAACTTTGTTTGACTTTCTGCGTTGACCAGTTATGGTCAATGCGAAGTTCATTAGAACTTCGCAACGTGATTGTAATCACGATGGTTATAGTCCTTTGGGACTATGCCTACTGATTACCACGTTGTCTAGGGTCGTAAGGGTAAGCGATCTAATAAATCGCTTATACCTTCGAACCCGACCCATTTGGTCGATCATTAGGATTTGACCAAATACATTAGGTGACCATAGTAGGTAGGGAATAACCTTCCGAGGTTATACCCTATGGTCACATCGTTTGAGTAGTTGTATGATAGGTAGTTTATATGCCTTAGGTAAATTACCAGAATACCCTTTTCATGTATAATTGGTAATTCAGCATATGTAACCTAAACTTTTATTACATAAATGATTATGCAACATGTTTAGGCATATAAGACTTGTCATAGGACTAGTTAGGCGGTTCGAACGCGTTTTACACGAACGACGCGTTAAAGTAGCATAAGCTACCTAAACGGGTCGTAATGGGTCGTAAACAATTATGTTAGGTTTCATTTAGTATGTAGGCTTTGTTAAACCATATTACACGAGTCTCCACACTCGATTGGTTTACGAACCGTCATGCTACCCGATCTTCCGATATAGGTCTGGTTTATTAACATAGTTACCTATATTAGGTGCCGTTTGATTCCGTGATCTCTAGCATTGCTTGGTGGTTATCTTAGGACTACTAAACAATCTCAAGTGAGTACATAGAACCCCTCTTTTACTGTTTTCCAAACGTTTTGGGGTGAAACACATGTGCCTACTTGTTACTTTCATGCTTTCCTGTTTTCATATCATATACCGGCTATGTTTGTTAGTACATTATAGTACATGATTTCATTACATTTCATGCTATGTATGTCCATTGTGTGCATACTTAGTACATTGTTTTACATTACATTTCTGCCATGTATGTTGACTGATAACATGCTAGCACATTGATTTACATGACTTTTCTGCCTTGTATGTTAACTTAGCATACTTAGTACATTGTTTTCATATGACATGTATACAACTGCTATAACATTTGGTTTGCACAAACGGGTCTTTATTACGTTCATTAACATTTGCTACGCCGCTCGGGGGTAAGTAGTGGTACCATAGGACTTGACAAATCCCATTCCTGACATCCCGGGTTTGTTTGGATGTAAGGAATGACTGAATCCGAATACAATTCTTTTGATAACCTTGACTGAAAGGGTTATGCGACTGTCTCAAGGCTTGAATGTATGCGTTAACTTACCACATAAATGTTTGTATCAATGTAACATGCACTACTTTGCAAAACATAACTTTTTGATATATTCAAAATACTTTGTTTTGTACATTTCTACATTTGGATTATGTGACAATATTTCACTTACAATACATAACATTTGTTACACATTACTTGACTACTTTTGGACTATCAACATTTGACATGGTTTATACAAGGACTTTTGACAATTGGTTTAAACATAGACATTATACATTGTTGGTTGTTTTAAATGACTTAAGTAACGAGATGTGAGTAATATGATACAATCATGGTGGATACGCCGCTGGTACTTCCTATATATAAGTGTTTGTATTATATTACATATCATAGCGTTATTTAAATCATTCATTTTGGACTTATACATTATACACAAGTAACATGTTTTCACAAGACTTTGGTTTACAATACAGTTTATTTTATACAACTCATTTTACATGGTTATTCATTTAACCATACATTATTCACTTATTTATACATATCATCTGAACTTATTGTTTTTCAAGCGATTTATAAAACAAATGAAATTACAAGGTTCATGACTAAACATTTTCTTAAACTTAAGTCATGAATCCTATTTTCACAAAACCTATGTATCTCACAGGCATTTTTATGCTGACGTACCTACTTTCACATGTGTTTTCAGGTGCTTTTGCATAGGATGACGATCATGACACTAGGGCGGACCTGTGCCTTAGAGATTTAAAATGAAGATAGACTATGTTTAATTATGTTAAAAACTCTTTGATTCCTGTTTAAAACAATGAAACTCTTGTGTTGTTAAATAAATACAACTTTGTATGCCATGGTTATGAAACAATTAATTCTGTTACAACACTCCCCGACGTTTTCCGCCACGTTTTGTATGTTATACGTGGTCGGGGTGTGACAGAAGAGTTGGTATCAGAGCCAATGGTTATAGGGAATTAGGTTATTAGTAATGCTTTGACCTAGACTATAACTTTTCTAGGACCCTAACACAAGTTATCTTGTGTTTCGATCTTAAAACAAGTATATCACCTATCCTTAGGTGATTATCAAAACAAGAACCTAATTTTCCGAAACAATTTTTGAAAAACAATCATCTGTTTTTGGATGATTTATTACAAGGTTTTGAACCCTCTATTGTAAGGTTTTGAACCCACTGTTATATGGTTTTGAACCCTTTTGAGTTTTCAAAATCTCGTCAACGTTTTGGGTTTTAAATAATGTGAACACGTGCAAACTGGAAGGGTGAATGCCTGTATTCTGGGTTTTCTGTCTAGGCAAGCACTTCGTATATATCTCATCAGATGCGAGACCAGTTGTGCTTACCTGGGAATTCTTGGGATGAGTGTTCACTTATAGGCGAGCATGTCTTCATGATACATTATTTTTTGACCCATTTACTTTGATTAGTCACTGTGTGTCGTTTGTTTGCTTGGTATTGCGGACGAATGACCACCATCTTTGCTTTTGTTGATTTTGTTTCATCTCATTCTTTTCATCCAAACATCTCACTCGTTTCCTTTCATGTTTTCCTCTTTTAGAATGCCTCCTCGACGCGAAAACCAGATAGCGACTGCCGAGCTGGCATAAATCATTGCGCAGCAGATGGCTGCTCAATTTCCAAATCTCTTTGCTCAATGGAACCAAGTCAACAACAACAACAATGTTCTATGCAAATACAAGGATTTTAACCAGGCTAAACCACTCAAGTTTAGTGGTTCTGAAGGAGCGACTGGGCTTCTTCAATGGTTCGAGAGCATTGAGAATACTTTTCGCCATGTGCAGTGCCCGGATAATCGCAAGGTCGAGTTCTCTTCGAGTGTGTTTCAGAAGAGGGCTCTCACATGGTGGAACGGGGTTATGAGAGACCGAGGTGCAGAAGTTTCTCTCGCACAGACATGGGCTGAACTTAGAGCACTTATGATGAGGGAATTATGTCCTCGTCATGAGCAGCGAGCTTTGGAGAAGGAATTTGATAATTTGAAGCAAGATAGTGGTGAGCATCGGGCGTATGCTGATAGGTTTGAGGAGTTGAGTCTGCTTTGCCCGACTATGGTTACCCCACTCGACAAGGCTATCGAAAGGTACATCGACGACCTACCTGACTCAGTACAAGACATCCTTACTGGTAGTGACCCTGCCACACTCCGTCAGGCGATCGAGTTATCAGCGACATTGACTGAGTCGCAGGTTCGTAAGGGAAAGCTGCATAAAAAGGGTGACAAGGGTAAGAAGCAGGCGTCTGACAAGGGGGATAGTAAGAAAGGTGAAAACAAGAATGGAAAGAATTCGGGTTCCGCAAGAGGGTCTAGGAAGCGAAAGGCTTCCCAAAACTATGCCGTTACTGCACAGGCTCAGGCAGAACCAAATCAGCCTGCGCAACCACCTGCCAAGAAGCCTTATTTTGGCAATGCACCTTTGTGCAACAGGTGTAACGGCCATCACCAACTACATCTCCAGTGTCGTCAGTGCACCAACTGCGGAAGATCTGGTCATCTTGCCGCTACTTATCGCATTCCTGTTAACCAGAACCAGGCAGTTCAGAACCAAGCTCAACAAGTTGCTCAGCCTCTTGCTCAGCAACAAGGTCAAGCTGCACGACCTCATTTTCCTCCTGGTTCGTGCTACAATTGTGGGGATCTGACCCACTACAGGAACCGGTGCCCAAGACTAGCCAACCAGAATCAGAATCAAAATCAGAATCAGGCTCCGGCTCGAGGTCGAGTCTTCAATATGAATGCTCAAGAGGCGCAGGCGGACGATAATGTGGTAAACGGTACGTTCTTTATTAATAATCAGCCTGCATCTGTTCTTTTTGATTCTGGTGCCGACAAGAGTTTTGTGTCATTGTCTTTTGAGCCAATGCTTCGCGTGTCTAGAACAAAACTAGGTAAACCTTTGACAGTAGAAGTTGCTAGTGGTGAACCCATTATTCTTGATTCTGTTCTTCGCAACTGCCAGTTGAACCTTAACGATCATCTTTTTCCTATCAATCTCACGCCTATGCAACTTGGAAGCTTTGACGTTATTGTGGGTATGGATTGGTTATCCAAGCATCACGCAGAGGTAGTTTGTTTCGAGAAGATCGTTCGTGTGCCACTTTCGACAGGCGAGATCCTACAGGTTCAAGGAGAGAAACCGTCTGGTGGTCTCAAGCTCATGTCTTGTTTTAAAGCTCGGAAATATCTGCGGAAGAATTATGTGGCCTTCTTAGCACATGTTACAGCAGATAAAGGCAAGGGTAAGTCTATTTCAGATATTCCTGTCGTTCGGGATTATTCTGAAGTATTCCCTGAAGATTTACCTGGTCTACCCCCAGCACGCCAAGTCGAGTTCCGTATTGATCTTGTACCTGGTGCAAATCCCATTGCCAGACCTCCATATCGTCTTGCACCATCTGAGATGCAAGAGTTGTCTAAGCAGCTTCAGGAGCTCTCTGACAAAGGTTTTATCCATCCTAGCTTTTCACCTTGGGGTGCTCCCATTCTTTTTGTCAAGAAGAAGGATGGATCTTTTAGGATGTGTATCGATTATCGTGACCTTAACAAGCTTACCATCAAGAATCGATATCCCCTACCTCGCATTGATGATCTCTTCGATCAGCTACAGGGCGCTTCTTATTTTTTGAAGATTGATCTACGTTCCGGGTATCATCAACTTCGGGTGCATGAAGAAGATATTCCCAAGACAGTGTTCCGTACCCGTTATGGGCATTACGAGTTCACAATTATGCCATTCGGTTTGACTAATGCTCCGGCTGTTTTCATGGACTTAATGAATAGGGTCTGCAAACCTTATTTGGATCAGTTCGTCATTGTTTTTATTGACGACATCTTGATTTATTCTAAGACGCGAGCTGATCACGAGCAACATCTTCGTCTTACTCTGGAACTCCTAAAGAAAGAGCAACTTTTCGCCAAATTCTCCAAGTGCGAATTTTGGCTTAAAGAAGTTCAATTTTTGGGGCATATTATCAACGAACGAGGTATTCATGTAGATCCCTCCAAGATCAGTGCGATTAAGGATTGGGATACACCTACTACTCCTACTGAAGTTCGTTCTTTTCTTGGTCTAGCGGGTTATTACCGCCGCTTCATTGAGAACTTCTCAAAGATTTCAGTTCCTCTAACTGCTCTAACTCAGAAGAACAAGCCCTTTGACTGGGGATTCAAACAAGAGGAAGCTTTTTAACACTTGAAGCAGAAGCTTTGCGACGCGCCTGTTCTGACTTTGCCTGAGGGCAATGATGATTTCGTCGTTTATTGTGATGCATCTAATTTGGGTCTTGGTTGTGTTCTGATGCAAAGGAACAAAGTCATAGCATATGCATCGAGGCAGTTGAAGATACATGAGAAGAACTACACCACTCATGATCTTGAGTTGGGTGCAGTTGTCTTCGCTCTTAAGATCTGGAGACACTATTTGTATGGTACAAAATGTGTGGTTTTCACTGACCACAGAAGTCTTCAGCATATCTTCAATCAGAAAGAACTCAACATGAGGCAACGACGTTGGGTTGAGCTTCTAAACGACTATGACTGCGAAATTCGCTACCATCCTGGTAAGGCGAATGTTGTAGCCGATGCATTGAGTCGTAAGGAACGTACTAAGCTTCATTGTGTACGTGTTCAATCTGTTATTCAAGCTCGATCTGATATCCAAGCCCGCATTTCTCAGGCTCAACAATCTTGTGTTTCACAAGGTTTGATGGATAAGGAATTTCCCTATCACATAACACCTGCTCTGGAACTGAAGGACAATGGATCATATTACTTCATGGACCGTTTGTGGGTCCCAAGCCAGGATGATCTTCGTACCTTGCTTATGGATGAAGCCCATAAGTCTCGTTATTCTATTCATCCGGGCTCAGATAAGATGTATAAGGATCTTCGTATTCAGTATTGGTGGCCTGGTATGAAGAAAGACATTGCCTTATACGTATCAAAATGCCTTACTTGTCTTAAGGTTAAGGCTGAACATCAACGTCCTTCGGGTTTATTGGTGCAACCAGAGATCCCAGTTTGGAAATGGGAAAACATTACTATGGATCTTGTTACCAAACTTCCACGCACAAAGAAAGGTCACGATGCCATCTGGGTAGTCGTTGATCGTCTTACTAAGTCAGCGCATTTCTTGCCAATCCGTGAGGATTTTCCTGCTGACAGACTTGCAAAAATCTATGTGGATGAAATTGTAGCTCGACATGGTGTTCCTTTGAACATCATTTCTGACAGAGATGCTCATTTCACTTCTCATTTTTGGAGAACCATGCAATCTGCTATGGGGACCCAACTTAATCTGAGCACGGCTTATCATCCGCAAATGGATGGTCAGTCGGAAAGAACAATCCATACTCTGGAGGATATGCTTAGAGCTTGTGTGATCGATTTTGGTGGTAGTTGGGATTCACATCTTCAGTTGATTAAATTCTCCTACAACAACAGTTATCACACCAGCATCAAAATGGCTCCTTTCGAGGCTCTCTATGGTCGAAAATGTCGTTCACCAGTCTGCTGGAATGAGATCGGCGAGGCTCAACTTACTGGACCTGCCCTCATTTTAGAGACAACAGATAAGGTTAAGAAAGTTCGTGATAACCTTCAGACAGCTAGAAGCCGTCAGAAGAGTTACGCGGATCCAAAACGCAAACCCTTGGAATTTCAAGTCGGTGATCGAGTATTACTTAAGGTCTCACCTTGGAAAGGTGTGATCAGATTTGGAAAGAAAGGAAAACTTGCACCTAGATACGTTGGACCATTCAAGATCGTTGAAAGAATTGGAAAGGTAGCCTACAGACTTGAGTTACCTCCTGAACTTGGAAATATTCATCCAACTTTTCACGTGTCCAATCTCAAGATGTGTTTAGCTGATGAGAACCTCCACATACCGCTTGACAAAATTCGTGTTGACAAAACACTGAAATTTGTTGAGAAGCCTGTGGAAATCATGGAACGTGAAGTCAAGTGGCTTAAACGCAAGCGCATTCCTTTGGTCAAAGTTCGCTAGGAAGCTAAACGTGGACCCGAGTTTACTTTGGAACGCGATGATCAAATGAAGGCAAAATATCCGCATCTTTTCCCACGAGTTTCCTCTAAATAAATTTCGGGACGAAATTTCCACAAGTAGGGGAGACTGTAACATCTGTGCTTGTAATCATTGTGAACAATTCAGTTATCAATAAAACAATGTTATTTGATCCCAATGTTTGTTTGGTTGTGCTTTACATTTTTCATGTTTTGACTTTTATTCAATTCCAAACTCTACATCACTTTCTGGAGAGTTATACGCAAACTGGTGCGTAAACGTAATCAGTTTAATGCGACAAATACTCTGGAACATCAACATATACTTAACATACCTTAAATAACCTTTACATAACTTAGAAATAAGTTTTGAAGGCTTTGGTATGGCAAAAACAAGTTAATTCGCTTACAGGGACTACACTTGACAAACTGCGAAAGTATGATGATTCGTACTGTAACGAACATTCCGGAACATGACCATAAGTTAAACACACCTTAAATATCCTTTACATAGCTTAGAAATAGGCTTTGAGGGGTTCGGTGTGCTAAAATAAACTTTTGGGTCATTCAGGGACTAAAAGTGTCAAAAAGTGCACAAGTTTGCATTTTCGCGCATAACTCACGTTCTGAATACATCCGGACATCCAAAAATTTATGTAAGCACTAAAATATTTTATTTTAGTGTTTGGCATAAGAAAAATCCATTCGTCGCGTCATTTGGATCGTTTTTCGCGCTTATGCGCATTCCGTCGTAATTAAGCGATCATCGCGATCGTACGACCAAACGAACCAACATCCGGCTTATTTTTGAGCATGTTTCATGTCCACAATGTTTAGGCATCATTTTAGGGCCTTAAAGTTGGCTTTACGGGCCTTAGAAGTGTCGGAAATGGACTTAAACACGTGCAGGGACCAAAACTGTCATTGCTGAAACTTGTTTCTGATCTGTGCTGGCCAGGCGGCCCGCGTAAGATCCTTGTATCCTCTACACGGCCCGCGTCAGGCTCCCTGATCAGATCAGATCGATTACTCAGCAGTTTCCAGCTGTTTAATCCACAACCACACACTCAAAACTGCCCATTCAGCTCATTTAGGGTCATTTTTAGCCACCATAACTTTCCAACAAGTGTACGCATGAGATTCGATCACATTTTCCAAGAAACGATCTTAACGGTTTGGGAAATACTATAAATACCCCACCCCCATTTGCTTTAAACTCACTAGAATTTTGATTTGAGAAACTCTAAGTTGAAACCATTGTTTCATACCTGAGATTCTTGGATCGAGATTAGCATTCGGGGACCCTTCGTAAGTATTCTTTCGTTCTTTTCTTTCTTTTATTGCTTTTCGAGTCCGAAAGTCAAACTTCGTTTGACTTTCTGCGTTGACCAGTTATGGTCAATGCGAAGTTCATTAGAACTTCGCAACGTGATTGTAATCACGATGGTTATAGTCCCTTGGGACTATGCCTACTGATTACCACGTTGTCTAGGGTCGTAAGGGTAAGCGATCTAATAAATCGCTTATACCTTCGAACCCGACCCATTTGGTCGATCATTAGGATCTGACCAAATACATTAGGTGACCATAGTAGGTAGGGAATAACCTTCCGAGGTTATACCCTATGGTCACATCGTTTGAGTAGTTGTATGATAGGTAGTTTATATGCCTTAGGTAAATTACCAGAATACCCTTTTCATGTATAATTGGTAATTCAGCATATGTAACCTAAAATTTTGTCACATAACTGATTATGCAACATGTTTAGGCATATAACACTTGTCATAGGACTAGTTAGGCGGTTCGAACGCGTTTTACGCGAACGACGCGTTAAAGTAGCATAAGCTACCTAAACGGGTTGTAATGGGTCGTAAACAATTATGTTAGGTTTCATTTAGTATGTAGGCTTTGTTAAACCATATTACACGAGTCTCCACACTCGATTGGTTTACGAACCCTCATGCTACCCGATCTTCCGATATAGGTCCGATTTATTAACATAGTTACCTATATTAGGTGCCGTTTGATTCCGTGATCTCTAGCATTGCTTGGTGGTTATCTTAGGACTACTGAACAATCTCAAGTGAGTACATAGAACCCCTATTTTACTGTTTTCCAAACGTTTTGGGGTGAAACACATGTGCCTACTTGTTACTTTCATGCTTTCCTGTTTTCATATCATATACCGGCTATGTTTGTTAGTACATTATAGTACATGATTTCATTACATTTCATGCTATGTATGTCCATTGTGTGCATACTTAGTACATTGTTTTACATTACATTTCTGCCATGTATGTTGACTGATAACATGCTAGCACATTGATTTACATGACTTTTCTGCTTTGTATGTTAACTTAGCATACTTAGTACATTGTTTTCATATGACATGTATACAACTGCTATAACATTTGGTTTGCACAAACGGGTCTTTATTACGTTCATTAACATTTGCTACGCCGCTCGGGAGTAAGTAGTGGTACCATAGGACTTGACAAATCCCATTCCTGACATCCCGGGTTTGTTTGGATGTAAGGAATGACTGAATCCGAATACAATTCTTTTGATAACCTTGACTGAAAGGGTTATCCGACTGTCTCAAGGCTTGAATGTATGCCTTAACTTACCACATAAATGTTTGTATCAATGTAACATGCACTACTTTGCGAAACATAACTTTTTGATATATTCAAAATACTTTGTTTTGTACATTTCTACATTTGGATTATGTGACAATATTTCACTTACAATACATAGCATTTGTTACACATTACTTGACTACTTTTGGACTATCAACATTTGACATGGTTTATACAAGGACTTTTGACAATTGGTTTAAACATAGACATTATACATTGTTGGTTGTTTTAAATGACTTAAGTAATGAGATGTGAGTAATATGATACAATCATGGTGGATACGCCGCTGGTACTTCCTATATATAAGTGTTTGTATTATATTACATATCATAGCGTTATTTAAATCATTCATTTTGGACTTATACATTATACATAAGTAACATGTTTTCACAAGACTTTGGTTTACAATACGGTTTATTTTATACAACTCATTTTACATGGTTATTCATTTAACCATACATTATTCACTTATTTATACATATCATCTGAACTTATTGTTTTTCAAGCGATTTACAAAACAAATCAAATTACAAGGTTCATGACTAAACATTTTCTTAAACTTAAGTCATGAATCCTATTTTCACAAAACCTATGTATCTCACAGGCATTTTTATGCCGACGTACCTACTTTCACATGTGTTTTCAAGTGCTTTTGCATAGGATGACGATCATGACACTAGGGCGGACCTATGCCTTAGAGATTTAAAATGAAGATAGACTATGTTTAATTATGTTAAAAACTCTTTGATTCCTGTTTAAAACAATGAAACTCTTGTGTTGATAAATAAATACAACTTTGTATGCCATGGTTATGAAACAATTAATTCTGTTACAACACTCTCCGACGTTTTCTGCCACGTTTTGTATGTTATACGTGGTCGGGGTGTGACACAATGGTTATAGGGAATTAGGTTATTAGTAATGCTTTGACCTAGACTGTAACTTTCTAGGACCCTAACGCAAGAAATTTGCGTTTAGATTTTAAAAACAATACCGTCACCTACCCTTAGGTGATAACCACAACGAGAACACAATTTTCGAATCTGCCTTGAAAAACTAATCATCTGTTCTAGGATGATTGATTACTAGGTTTTGAACCCTCTGTTATAAGGTTTTGAACCCTTTAAGTTTTCAAAATCTCGTCAAAGTTTGGGTCTAAATAGTGTGAACACGTGCAAACTGGAAGAGTGAGTGCCTGTACTCTGAGTTTTCTGTCTAAGGCTAGAGTGTTCGTACAAATCCATATAATCGGACCAGTCACTCTTACATGGGAACTCTTGGGGTGAGTGTTCACTTATAGGCGAGCATGTCTTCGCGATACATTATTTTTGACCTATTTACTTTGATTAGTCACTGTGTGTCGTTTGTTTGTTCGAGGTAACGAACAAATGATCGCCTTCCTTGTGTTTTGTCGATATTTTCCATGCCTCTTTTGTTTTTTTTTCCAATTTTCAACCTCACTCGTCTCTCCTATTTCCTTATTAGACAATGCCTCATCGACATGAAGCACAAACTTTTACTGCTGAAGAAGTCGCAGCCCTTGTCTCTCAGCAAATGGTTGCTATGCTTCCAGGCGTTGTGACCCAAATCCATGAGTTATACAACAACACCAATAATAACAAGAATAATGCACCGTGTAATTTCAAGAATTTCAATTCTGCGAAGCCGCTTAAGTTTTCTGGGTCGCAAGGAGCAACTGCGCTCCTGCAGTGGTTCGAGAGTATCGAGAGCACATTCAGACATGTGCAGTGTCCGAATGCGCGTAAGGTTGAATTTGCATCAAGCGTGTTTGAGAAGCGAGCTCTTACCTGGTGGAACGGTATTATGCGCGATAGGGGTGCCGAAGTGGCTATGGCACAAACATGGGAAGAGCTTCGAGCTCTCATGATGAAGGAGTTTAGCCCCCGTCACGAAATACGAGCTTTGGAACGAGAGTTTGACGACTTAAAGCAAGATGGGGGTGGACACCGTGCGTATATGGATCGTTTTGAAGAACTCAGTCTGTTGTGTCCCACTACGGTTACCCCACTGGAGAAAGCAATCGAGAGATATATCGATGGTTTACCCGATTCCATACAGGATATTGTGACCGGTATTAATCCTACCACTGTACGTCACGCGATCGAGTTGTCTGCTACCCTGACTGAGTCTCAAGTCAGGAAGGGTAAACTCACCCGCAAGGGTGATAAAAAGAAGTCGACCGATTCTGACAAGGAAAAGGGTAAGGGTAAGAAAGGCGAGTCGTCGAAGAAATCGAGAAAGCGAAAGGGTGCTCAGAATTTTGCTATTACAGCACAGACTACTCTGAACCCGCAGAACCCACCGGCTCAACCGTGTGACAACTGACACTTTTCGGTAACTTTCTTACACTTAAAGTACTCATTTTAGCTACATTTTTATGCATTTCGAACACTCGAACTGCGTATTACATAATATACATCTTAGAATACTTATGGAATATTCAATTATGATGCACATGATTCATTTTATTGGTTACCTTTGAAACAATGTAAACAATGCATCGAAACAACTAGAGCAGTATCTAGTAAACTAGCGTGCTGACGAAAACTCAGGATCCAGCGAAACCATCTAAATTACATCTTTAGGACTCAGACGGAAGTCCAACATCAAATATACATTAAACCCTATATGGGAATGCAAGGGTTTGGTTTAATATACTACCAATGTCCGGTAGCACCGAAAACTGCCGAAAAGCACTAAAAGCGACGATTTCTACACTTTTCCGCAGAAATTCTGCAGAAATCAGTTTTGTAATATTTTTACGACATGTAAAAATATTATTTAACATATAATTCATGTGAGGATACATTCGGGTATCATCCGAGCCAATAACTACATCAATTCACACAAGTTACGCAACTTAGCGTTCAATTAACATCTAACCGAAACAACTCGAAACGAATATCCGAACAATGTCAAATCTTTTTTTTAATGGTCATCTAGTGTTAATTGGATCATTATGGTATAGTAATGATCATTTAACACCCTCTAAACACTTAAACACTTATACTTACACATTTCCTAAACAATTACCTAAAAAGTTCTAACACTTTTACTAGGTAAATCAAGAAGCAAAAACAAAGGGGACCCCCCCCCCCATTCACAGTCATAAGACCTTATGTGGGACCATCCCCTTAATTTTTACCACTTAATTTAATATCTAGATATTTTCATTAGTTTCAAGTGGATAAATGTTGGTGAATTATTACAAGACTTAACCACTAAGTAATACTAGCACTTTACCACTTAATTCATTATTATTCACACAAAACTCTCTCATCATCTTCATCATCCACCAAGAACACCATAAACCCATTTTATTTTATCACCTCTTTTATGATCAATATGATTTTCTATGGAACATAAGAAGATCTAAATCACTTACAAGTTAAAGAAAGGGTTTTCATCCATTCAAGAGTATTCTACCATCAAGATCTTCATCTTTTTATTTCTTAATCATCCTCCAAGATCATCCCTAGCCTAGTGCTAGAAGTAAGCTTCTAGTTTTAATTATTTTTCATACTTATATTATGTTTATGATTGTTATTATAACTAATAATAACTAAATAATCATACATAATAAACATGAAAAATACAAAGAAGCAAAAATAATAATTATGATTTATTTATGCTTGTTTATGTTGTGATCTAAGACTTGTTAGTTTCATATTTGATCTTGTTATGATGATTATGATATGAAGAACTTGTTAGATAATGTTTTAGAAATATGATCTAACAATTATACATGTTTATGTTAAAGGGTTTCTAACATAAAGGATTACTTGGATGATCATAACCTTTAATTTTGTTAAAGTATTTAATGTTTTTCACTAAAAACAATACTTCTACAAAATTATGAAAAGTAACATACAACATGAGATTTTTATAAAAGTTGTTAAAAGTAGAAGTAAACATGGTTTTTGAACTAGTTAGCATATGTAATAATCATGGTTAAAACCCTACATGATTTGGATATCATCTTGAAAATTATGTTATAAAAGTCTCATATGTTTAGTTAAGATGTTGAGTAAATTGATGATGATTTGAAAGAAAAAGAAAATGATATGTTTATGAAACATGGTTAAGATAAAAATACAAAGGTTATATGGCCATTTTTCATAAAAACTTTATTTTATAAAGTAACCACATATATGGTTAAATCTCTACAAGATTAAAAAAAAAGTTGTTAAAGAAAGTTTTTATAAAATAAAAGACAAGAAAAATATATATTTTTTTTTAAAATATATATTTGTTTACTTTAACAATTTTTGTGACATGTATTACTTGATGTATTAGTTATATATATCAAAGTAGGAACTTGTATCTAATGTCACATTTATACTCAAAACACTTTATAACAAAAGTCCTACAAGACTTCATATAATAACGCCTTAAAAACGAGTACAGACAATCCGAAGGATCGGACACCATTTATGGTCAAAACGGACGGCGGACGAATACATAAACGAATCGCCAATCCGAGGAGTTACTACGACGTTTAGACGATTTTTCAACACGAAATATAAGTATGCTATCGATAACAAATTTCGGATGTTTATAAACTTATAAAAACTAGTATGTTTTTATTTACTAACAATTATACTTAGTAAATTTTTATAAAAAGGTTTTTATAAAAATGAAAGGCTTACACTTACAAGTGGGCTAAATTATAACAAATGGGCTATTTTATTTAATGGACTATTTTCTATTACAAATGGGCTTACTTACACTTAATGGGCTATTGTTTTACAAATGGGCTTATTTTTCATAATGGGCTTAACATAAATTCGTGGGCTAAGCCCAAACACCAAACATATGGGCCAAAGCCCAACACTATTCAAGCCCAATACTATTCAAGCCCAACACTATTCAAGCCCAACAATATTTAAGGCCCAACACTATTTGAGGCCCAACACTATTTGAGGCCCAACACTATTTGAGGCCCAACACTATTTGAGGCCCAACACTATTTAAGGCCCAACACTATTGAGGCCCAGCACTATTTAAGGCCCAGCACTATTTAAGCCCAATAACTTGAAAACATGGGCTTGGCCCAATGATACCATTATTGGAAACACAACTATACAGTTGATACATATAAGACACGAAATTTAGCGGACTAGATCCGACTATACAACTCACAAGATACAAGATAACATTTATATATATATATTTGGTGAAAATATATATATAACATTTGAACAACTCATTCATCGAATACACAGTTAACAAACAGTAAAGACATACAAGTCTTACACATATTGAAGACACAAGACTTGTACTCAAGTTCTTTACAAAGACCGAAGTGTCTAACAAAAATAAGAACATTTGTAGGTCGCAACGCTATTCAGGACGACCGCACGTGAGATCTTATTTACATCTATTCACAGGACGCGATACTGTGAGTTCATGTCCCCTATTCATTTAAATGCTTTACAACTTTACAACTATCGGGGAAGATACATGTTCAATCGTATGTTAAAGTTAGGGAATGAAACACCTTAGATCATGTGCGAATTAGGGTTATACATCTAAGCACCATTAATCCAGTTTGGACCTAGGTACAAGTGGTTAGATCTAATGGGTTTTGGCGAGCCCCACTCTTGGTCGTGGACCCATACGGAAGAGTGCTTTTGTGTCCCAGTCGATAGGAATCGACATAAAAATCGTCTAGGTTTGGATTGCTTCCTAATTCGTCACACATATTAATGTCCTTGCAAAACATTAATGATCAACGATTTCATTGACAATTTACATACTACATCATTACATACAGATACATTTTATACAACTCACATTTTATGGATACAGTTTATACAACTCACATTTTATGGATACAGTTTATACAACTCACATTTTACAGATACATTTTATACAACTCACATTTTACAGATACATCTCATACAACTAAACTGCATGAACTCGCTCAACTTTTGTTGATGTTTTCAAACTTACATGTATTTCAGGGAATTAGTGGACCAATGCAACGATTTCAGTTCAAGGAAAACAAGTATCAATACTCCATGCCAACTATTGAAGGGTTTGCCTGTTATATACTGCCTCTTTGCGGTGATATAGTGGTCAAAGTCTTGACATTTTAAGACTTACATTTTGATGTATAAAACGATGACAACTTATTTTCATTTGATGGTTTGTAACCAATACATTCAACTTATGTTGCATTCTTTTGAAACAATTATGACAATGGCATTGGAGCTTGTTTTTATTCATTTAGTATGTTCACTTATATTGTTATGCAATGAGAACCGATCAGATCACACCTCGCGCTTCCGCTACGAGCGGGTGTGACAGATTGGTATCAGAGCTTCGATTGTAGTGAACCAGGATTCTTTCTCGAGTCTAGTCTACAATCACTAGGGAACCTCTCACGAAACAATTTACACAAGAACAAGAGTTTTCATTGCATAAACATTTTTCAAGGTCCACTACAAACAAAATTCATTTCATATAAACCAAGCAAGGACATTACCATGAGTGAAGTCTATGAGAAATAGATACATTACATTAACAGACTATGTGCCTACAATACATTACATTATTAGTTTACGCATTATAAATGGTTTACAAGTTCAGCTTATGCAAGATAGAAATCCTTGTTAGATAGGATTTTATGTGATTAATATATAAATGATTTATATATGTGTTCTAGGGAATATTTTGCCAAGAACAAAATACCTTCGACTTCAAACTCTATTATTATTCTTTACTCACACGATGAAAATATCGACCTCAAGTCTACTGTGGAGCTTATGGCGAACATGATTCCTAAGTGAAATCTTAAACTTAATTCCGTAAAATATGGTTGCTTCTCGCGAATGCTGAGATGCCTGACCATGATAAATGACGACGAGGCGGAGGTGGTAACCTTGGACAACAACTCCATTAGTGGGACGAGATCCCTGTGACTCATACTAATCAAGGTTGATATACTCTTGTCCCTACAAGGAAGATGAAGTACTCATCTTGAAGGTGCCTCTTCAGTTGTTATTGTTACAGATTCTTTCCATTTCTATTCCATCTAACGCTGTGCTGTTTTGTGAGTAATGAAAACGGACGTTGACACGTGATCTATCACGAAGGTCCCTCCTATGTTGAAGGTATATAGACAATAGTGTCCCCCCTCTGACTGATCGGTTGTTTTGTACGAGAGAACGCTAGGGTGACCATGCAAGGCAATTTATTATTACGGAGGCCTACGTAATAACAACTTGTAGTGCATGGGAATTCTGGTGGACTCTACGGGCCAAGCTAATGATCACTATTCGTTCAAAATTCTTAAGTTATTACTTGAGATTCAATTTTTCTTATCTATTAGGACACGAACTGAGGTGGTTAGTATAACACCATACAATACAATACAATACAGGAAGACGGCACGTATTTGTTCACACCTAACATTCGATCTATATCACGATTCAATTGAGACTAGTCATTTAAACAAACAAAACTTGTTATCCACTCATGGAGGATTTTCCCCAACATTCTCGAAATTATTGAACATGAGTTAGTTCCATGGTGTCTATGACACTTTACCCTACTTTACCTTACCTTACGTTATCCTATTCCACCTTATCATATTTATTGGAAATGATACAATAAATTCCGTCGCTTGACATTTTTCTTTTCCCAAGGAATGGTATGGCATGAGCCATGCTGCAACTCCCTCATTGCATTCTATTCGACATTGTCGGAGATTCTAATAATCTTGCGAGAGCTCGTGAAACTCAAGCACTATTACCATAATTGTCACATGAACAAGTAAGACAAAGGATTTTCTCTACTTAGGACGATAGAGGTCCATAGAGTAGGGAATACATATTATATGGACGAAGACCACTGGTTGGTTTCCCCTCCTCAATGAATTTTTTTTTCTCTTTTTCCGGTTAGACATATGACCAATACACGCAAGAGGCATTACACCTTTTGGTTTTGGTTATCCACATTATCATTTATTCAAACATATATGAACAATGCGATCTTGAGGTTTCCATGACCGATTGCATTCTTCATTCTTGGTCGCATGATAGACTATATTTATCCAAATATATGTCTAGATTCTTTTAATAGTGAGTATTAAAAATATCATGGCACCAAAAGAAACAAATGTTTAAGTCAAAAGTTATGTGTTGAAAATCATTGCTTTTACACAAGACGTGGTTTATACATGACACTGTTAAGCAAGACATTGTTATACATGACATTTGACGTTAGTATATACAAGACATTTTCGTAAATAACGAGACGTGTGTAATATGATAAAAGCATGGTGGATACGCCGCTGGTACTTCCTATATATAAGTGCTTATATTATATTGCATATCGTGGTGTTATTCAAACCTATTCGACAAAGACAAGACATGACATTTTGCATAAGACGCGACATCTTCTACACAAGACATAATATTCTATTTCAAGACATGATATATTTATACACTACATTTCTATTGGTTATTTATTTAACCATACATCATTCGTTTATATCATCTGATTTTCATATCTATTTTCATATGATTTTATAAAAGAACTCGATCATAACGGGAGCCAATATTGTTGGTTACACTTGATGCTTTCACGATATCTCAAGGGTTGTTTCCATACTACGTAACACCCGAATTCAAACACCCTGAGTGTTACATTTTGGGTTTAGCCTCGGAGATCCGAAGCATGACCGCATCATCCCTCCCTACCTCGATCACTCAAACAATAACTCTCGCCATGAGAGAAATGAAGGCAATTGCTGCCATAAACGATTTTGGCACCAGGTTGTATGCTGGTAACTTGCCGAAATCCTAAATGTGACAAGTGAGACGTTCATCATGAGGGCAATTGCAAAAGCACCAAGAGTAGCAGTGTGCTGATACCGGGCGCAAAACAAAGGCTAGTAAGACGATAATACTTAAGAAGGGATCAAGCTAGTGAATAAGTGTGTGTGTGGCTAGAACTATGAATACTCCACAAAATCCCAATGAAGTCATGAGTACGTACACTCTACGATCATCATGTACCAATTCTTTTAATACCAACACCGAGCTTAGCTATTGTCTTTAAATGTTAAGCATATACTCAAATTAGAGTCATGTTGGACACGCATTACTATATCAACTTAGCTAATGGGAAATTAGCTGACTCTTGTCAAATCATAAAGGGTCACCATTACGTATCCTATCAATCAACATTTCACATCCATATTATTTGATACCATTGCCGATTTTTAGCTTTATCGCAACATTTCACATGCATAGTTTCATGGCTAGTGACGGGAATGTCCTAGCTACAATTAGGGATTGATTTATCCTACATCTAAACATAGGGATTGGGTTGTCCTCTACATTTGTACAGTTAAGTCCTTACTACATAGAATTCAAAATGTACATGGCCTAGAGTCAAGTAAGCTAGACGTCTCCTCATTCTATAGAATTGGCAAACGATAACTAGTCGAGTCTGGAGTTGAAATTCAATATCGATCTCTTATCCATTCAGTCGGGTAGTTTCGAAGTAGGGGTTGGCATGGATTGGTTATCCGATAACCTAGCCGAAGTCTTCTATCATGTGAAGGTCAATCGCCTACCACTACCGAATAAAGAGACACTTGTTATTCATGGAGAGAAGCATGACACACCATTGCAGATCATCAATTGCATGAAGGCATAGAAGCGCTTACAGAAAGGTTGTATTGCCTATCTAGCACTTGTTGTAGACAAGAAGGCCGTTGGGCCACAACTGACAGATATTCTTTTGATAAAATAATTTCCTGAAGAAATTCCTGAAGTCTTGCCAGGACTACCACCATATCAACAAGTCGAGTTTCACATCGACTTGGTACCAGGAGTCGCACCCATAGCCAAATCTCCATGTCGATTAGCACCTTCTGAACCTTGTAGTTGACCGAATAAGGATGTTGTGAGTTCATAACCCCCACTCTTTACCACTATACATCTTTATAAAGGTTTTGAGGGTGGAAAGACATGCAAGTTTTGCAAAAAAAAAAAAAAATGCACAACATTTCGATGAACGAAAATTCATATTTCTAAACCATGTTACAAATGAATTTCCAACTAACTAAAATGGTTTATGAAAGGTCCTAGCTTCTACTCTAAGATAGACTTACGATCGGAGTATCATCAGTTACGAATTCAAGAGGAAAGCATACCAAAAACGGCTTTTAAGACTCGTTACGGTCATTACGAGTTTCTCGTTATGCCTTTTGGTTTAACAAATGCACCAGCGGTCTTCATGGATTTAATGAATCGTGTGTGCAAGCCGTATCTCGACAAATTCGTCATAGTGTTTATTGACGACATTTTGATATACTCTCGATCGACTGATGAACATGAGCAACATTTGAGAACCATTTTAGAGTTGTTAAAGACAATAAATTCGCCCCAAATCGAAAAACAAGATATAGCCTTACAACTTATTCTTATGATTGGTGCATAGCATTTTACAATCTTATCATTATCCGACGATACCGATGACTCTGTTGTAGACTATGATGCTTCGCATCAAGGATTGGGTTGCGTACTCGTGCAACGTGAAAAAGTTATCGTGTACACGTCGCGCCAATTAAAAAGTTCACGAGAAGAACTATACCACTCTCGACCTTGAGTTAGGCGTGGTGGTATTCGCTTAAAAATTATGGCGACATTATTTATATGGTACTCAATGCATTATTTTCACGGATCATAAAAGTCTTCAACACATATTCAACCAAAAAGAATTAAATATACGTCAACGATGTTTGTTGAATTGTTGAACGACTATGATTGTGAAATAAAGTACCACCCGGCCAAGGCAAAGGTTGTAGCTGACGTCATGAGCCGCAAGGAGCGAGTAAGAACACTGAGAGTTCAAGCATTAGAGAAGATGATTCACAAGCGCTCAAGGAAGAGCATATTTAAGCAGAAACACTTCGAGGCATGAAGGAACAATTAGTGCCGAAAGAAGATGGAACTTTATACCTTATGGGTCGAAATTGGGTTCCATTCTTTGGCGGCCTTCGAGATGATATTTTGAGGAAGCACATAGGCCTAAGTATTGAAAGAATACTATTGGTGGCCTAACCTCAAAAGTGATATCACGACTTATGTCGGAGAATGCTTGACCTGCGCGAAGGCCAAGGCTGAATATCAGAAACCCTCGGGCTTGTTAAAACAACCCGAGATTCCCGTTTGGAAGTGGGAACAAATATCGATGGACTTCATTACGAAGTTACTCGGGACCTCAAGAGGCCATGACATGATATGGGTAATCGTCGATAGATTGACAAAGTCCGCACGCTTCTTACCGATTCGGGAAAAGGATGGTACAGAGAAACTAGCGAAACCCTATCTCAAGGAAATAGTGGCTCGTCATAGAGTGCCTATTTCAATCATCTCAAATCGAGACGGTCGCTTTGTGTCAAGAATTTGGAAATCATTTCAACAGGCCTTTGGATCTCATTTGAATCTAAGTACGGCCTTTCACCCACAAACTGACGGCCAGAGTGAACGGACAATCCAAACACTCGAAGATATGCTTCGTGCGTGTGTTATGGATTTAGGTGGCAATTGGGATACTCATCTACCTTTAGTTGAGTTTTCCTACAATAACAGCTACAATACTACTATACAAGTTGCACCGTTTGAAGCTCTTTATGGTCGAAAGTGTCGCTCTCCGCTATGTTGGGCGGAAACAGGCGATAGTTAATTAATTGGTCCGAAACTACTCCAAGAGACTACGGATAAAATTTTTCAGACCCGAGACCGTATCAAGACGGCTCGCGGTCGACAAAAGTGCTACGCAGATAAAAGACAAAAACCATTATCTTTCGAGGTTGGAGACAAAGTCTTGTTGAAAGTCTCGCCTTGGAAAGGCGTAGCGAGGTTCAGTGAACGTGGAAAGCTTAACCCACGTTACATTAGACCATTTGAAATCTTAGAAAAGATTGGCACCGTTGCCTACAATCTGAAGTTACCAGAAGAACTAAGTAGAGTACACCACACATTTCATGTGTCGAATCTTGAGAAGAGTCCAACACAAGAAACGGTTATCATCTCGGAGGATGAGATTCACATTGATGACAAACTCCAATTCACAAAGCACCTATTAAGGTCATGGACCGGAAGGTCCAGAAAATACAAAGGAGTCGTCACATATTAGTAAAAATTCGTTGGAACTCTCGACACGGACCCCAATATACTTGGGAACGTGAAGATCAAATCAAAGTCAAATATCCTCACCTGTTTGAGAACAATCCTGCAAAGGATGACTCAGCTTGAATTTCGGGACAAAATTCTCAATAACAGGGGGAGAATGTGACAACTGACACTTTTCGGTAACTTTCTTACACTTAAAGTACTCATTTTAGCTACATTTTTATGCATTTCGAACACTCGAACTGCGTATTACATAATATACATCTTAGAATACTTATGGAATATTCAATTATGATGCACATGATTCATTTTATTGGTTACCTTTGAAACAATGTAAACAATGCATCGAAACAACTAGAGCAGTATCTAGTAAACTAGCGTGCTGACGAAAACTCAGGATCCAGCGAAACCATCTAAATTACATCTTTAGGACTCAGACGGAAGTCCAACATCAAATATACATTAAACCCTATATGGGAATGCAAGGGTTTGGTTTAATATACTACCAATGTCCGGTAGCACCGAAAACTGCCGAAAAGCACTAAAAACGACGATTTCTACACTTTTCCGCAGAAATTCTGCAGAAATCAGTTTTTTAATATTTTTACGACATGTAAAAATATTATTTAACATAGAATTCATGTGAGGATACATTCGGGTATCATCCGAGCCAATAACTACATCAATTCACACAAGTTACGCAACTTAGCGTTCAATTAACATCTAACCGAAACAACTCGAAACGAATATCCGAACAATGTCAAATCTTTTTTTTAATGGTCATCTAGTGTTAATTGGATCATTATGGTATAGTAATGATCATTTAACACCCTCTAAACACTTAAACACTTATACTTACACATTTCCTAAACAATTACCTAAAAAGTTCTAACACTTTTACTAGGTAAATCAAGAAGCAAAAACAAAGGGGACCCCCCCCCCCCATTCACGGTCATAAGACCTTATGTGGGACCATCCCCTTAATTTTTACCACTTAATTTAATATCTAGATATTTTCATTAGTTTCAAGTGGATAAATGTTGGTGAATTATTACAAGACTTAACCACTAAGTAATACTAGCACTTTACCACTTAATTCATTATTATTCACACAAAACTCTCTCATCATCTTCATCATCCACCAAGAACACCATAAACCCATTTTATTTTATCACCTCTTTTATGATCAATATGATTTTCTATGGAACATAAGAAGATCTAAATCACTTACAAGTTAAAGAAAGGGTTTTCATCCATTCAAGAGTATTCTACCATCAAGATCTTCATCTTTTTATTTCTTAATCATCCTCCAAGATCATCCCTAGCCTAGTGCTAGAAGTAAGCTTCTAGTTTTAATTATTTTTCATACTTATATTATGTTTATGATTGTTATTATAACTAATAATAACTAAATAATCATACATAATAAACATGAAAAATACAAAGAAGCAAAAATAATAATTATGATTTATTTATGCTTGTTTATGTTGTGATCTAAGACTTGTTAGTTTCATATTTGATCTTGTTATGATGATTATGATATGAAGAACTTGTTAGATAATGTTTTAGAAATATGATCTAACAATTATACATGTTTATGTTAAAGGGTTTTTAACATAAAGGATTACTTGGATGATCATAACCTTTAATTTTGTTAAAGTATTTAATGTTTTTCACTAAAAACAATACTTCTACAAAATTATGAAAAGTAACATACAACATGAGATTTTTATAAAAGTTGTTAAAAGTAGAAGTAAACTTGGTTTTTGAACTAGTTAGCATATGTAATAATCATGGTTAAAACCCTACATGATTTGGATATCATCTTGAAAATTATGTTATAAAAGTCTCATATGTTTAGTTAAGATGTTGAGTAAATTGATGATGATTTGAAAGAAAAAGAAAATGATATGTTTATGAAACATGGTTAAGATAAAAATACAAAGGTTATATGGCCATTTTTCATAAAAACTTTATTTTATAAAGTAACCACATATATGGTTAAATCTCTACAAGATTAAAAAAAAAGTTGTTAAAGAAAGTTTTTATAAAATAAAAGACAAGAAAAATATATATTTTTTTTTAAAATATATATTTGTTTACTTTAACAATTTTTGTGACATGTATTACTTGATGTATTAGTTATATATATCAAAGTAGGAACTTGTATCTAATGTCACATTTAAACTCAAAACACTTTATAACAAAAGTCCTACAAGACTTCATATAATAACGCCTTAAAAACGAGTACGGACAATCCGAAGGATCGGACACCATTTATGGTCAAAACGGACGGCGGACGAATACATAAACGAATCGCCAATCCGAGGAGTTACTACGATGTTTAGATGATTTTTCAACACGAAATATAAGTATGCTATCGATAACAAATTTCGGATGTTTATAAACTTATAAAAACTAGTATGTTTTTATTTACTAACAATTATACTTAGTAAATTTTTATAAAAAGGTTTTTATAAAAATGAAAGGCTTACACTTACAAGTGGGCTAAATTATAACAAATGGGCTATTTTTGTCACACCCCGACCGCGTAAAACAACAAATCGCGGCGGAAACATCGGGGCGTGTTGCGACAGAATTAATTGTTTCATAACCATGGCATACAAAGTTGTCTTTTATTTATAAACAAAGGTGTTTCATTGTTTCAAACAGGAAATTAAGAGTTCAGAACATAATTAAACATAGTCTATCTTCTTTTAAAGTTTCTAAGGCACAGGTCCGCCCTAGTATCATGATCAACATCCTATGGAAAAGCACCTGAAAACACATGTGAAAATAGGTACGTCAGCATAAAAATGCCTGTGAGATACATAGGTTTGTCAAAATAGGATTCATGACTTATGTTTAAGCAAAATGTTTAGTCATGAACCTTGTAATTTGCTTTGTCTTGTAAATCATTTGAATAACAATAAGAGCAGATGATATGTATAAGTAAATGTCAGGTTAAATAAATAACCATGTAAAAATGTGTTTGTATAAGATAAGTTGTATGTAAATCAATGTCTTGTGAAAAGTATGTTATTTGTATAAAATGTTCTATGTCTCAAACTGAAATGATTCAAATAACGTTACGACATGTAATACCATACAAACACTTATATATAGGAAGTACCAGCGGCGTATCCACCATGCTTGTATCATATTACACACGCATCGTTACTTAATCACTTAATCAAACCAAACCAACCAATGTAAGAAGTCTATGTTTAAACCAATTGTCAAATGTAAATCATGTAAAATGTCTATGTCAAATATCCATGTCAAATGTCTATGTCAAATATCCATGTCAAATGTCTATGTCAAATATCCATGTCAAATGTCTATGTCAAATATCCATGTCAAATGTCTATGTCAAGTATCCATATCAAATGTCTATGTCAAAATGTCATGTATGGCAAGTGAAATGTCTCAAACTAAACCATATGCACAAAAACAAAGTATTGAAGTAAAACTTGGTTTAAATCAAAGCTATGTTTTGTGTAAATGCATGCAAATATTTAATATGAACATTTATGCGGTATTGTGAAAATGCATACATCCAAGCCTTGTGACTGTGGTGATAAAACCCTTTAAACAAATTAAAGGTCTATCTGTCTTATATCATCGAATTCGGTCATTCCTTTCTGTCCCCTTTCCCTGGGATGTCCGGAACGGGAGTTGTCAATTCCTATGGTACCACTACCTACTAACGAACGGCGTAGCTAATGTTAATGAATGTATTGTCCCATGTAAACAAACCAAATGTCATAACAAAATGTAAGCATGTGATGAAAACAATGCACTAAGTATGTAAACAAATGAACATACATAGCGTGAAATGTCATGTAAAACAATGTACTAAGTAATGCACAAAATGGGCACACCTAGCATGAAATGTAATGTAAAACAATGTACCAAGTAATGCACACAATGGGCATACCTAGCATGAAATGTAATGAAATCATGTACTATAATGTACTAACAAACATAGACGGTATATGATGTGAAAACAGGAAAGCATGAAAGTAACAAGTAGGCACATGTGTTCCACCCCAAAACAGTTTGGAAAACAGTAAAAGAGGGGTCTATGTACTCACTTGAGATTGCTCAGTTGTCTAAAGATAACCACCAAGCAGTGCTAGAGATCTCGGAATCAAACGGCACCTAATATAGGTAACTATGTTAAATAACCGGACCTAAATCGGAAGACTGGGTAGCATTAGGGTTTGTAAACCAAACGAGTGTGGAGACTCGTGTGATATGGTTTAACAAAGCCTACATACTAAATGAAACCTAACATAACTGTTTATGACCCATTACGACCCGTTTAGGAAGCTTATGCTACTTTAACGTGTCGTGCGCGTGAAACGCGTTTGGACCGCCTAACTAGCCCTATGACAAGTGTTATATGCCTAAACATGTTACATAATCAGTTATGTGACAAAGGTTTAGGTTACATATGCTTAATTACAATTTATACATGAAAAGGGTATTCTGGTAATTTATCTAAGGCATATAAACTACCTATCATACAACTACTTAAACGATGTGACCATAGGGTATAACCTCGGAAGGTTATTCCCTACACTATGGTCACCTAATGTATTTGGTCGGATCCTAATGATCGACCAAACTGGGTCGGGTTCGAAGGTATAAGCGATTGATCAGATCGCTTACCCTACGACCCTAGACAACGTGGTAATCAGTAGGCATAGTCCCAAAGGACTATGACCATCGTGATTACAATCACGTTGCGAAGTTCAATCGAACTTCGCATTGACCATTACTGGTCAACGCTGAAAGTCAAACAAAGTTTGACTTTCGGACTCGAAAAGCAGTAAAAATAAGGAAAAGAACGAAAGAATACTAACCCAGGGTCCCCGAATGCTAATCCCGATCTAAGAACTCAGGTATGAAACAATGGTTTCAACTTAGAGCTCTAAATCTGAATTCTTGTGGGTTTTTAAGCCAAAGGGGGTGGGGTATTTATAGTATTCAGTGAACCGTTGAGATCGTTTCTTGGAAAAGGGGAAAAGATCTAGTCCGTACACTTGTCACAATGTTGTGGAAGCTAAATATGATCCTTATCTAGTGACTAAGCAAGTTTAGAACATGTGGTGGAGGATTAAATGGCTGCAACTTGTGATTAAAAACATTTAATCTGGTCAGAAGGCGGGAAGCGGCCCGCTTTAGGATCAGCCAAACACAATGCGGGCCGCCTGAGCATGTCAGATCAGAAACAACTTTCAAAAATGACAGTTTAGGTCCCTGCACGTGTTTAAGGCCATTTCCGACACTTCTAAGGCCCGTAAAGCCAACTTTAAGGCCCTAAAATGTTGCCTAAACATTGTGGACATGAAACATGTTCAAAAATATGTCGGATGATGGTTCGTTTGGTCGTACGAACGCGATGTTCGCTTAATTACGACGGAATGCGCACAAGCGCGAAAAACGATCCAAATGACGCGACGAATGGATTTTTCTTAAGGCGAACACTAAAATATAATGTAGTCATGCTCACATAAATTTTTGGATGTCCGGATGTATTCAGAACGTAAGTTATGCGCGAAAATGCAAACTTGTGCACTTTTTGACACTTTTAGTCCCTGAATGACCCAAAAGTTTATTTTAGCACACCGAACCCATCAAAGCCTATTTCTAAGCTATGTAAAGGATATTTAGGGTGTGTTTAACTTATGGTCATGTTCCGGAATGTTTGTTACAGTTCAGATTGGCATACTTTCGCAGTTTGTCAAGTTTAGACCCTGTAAGCGAATTAACTTGTTTTTGCCATACCAAAGCCTTCAAAACTTATTTCTAAGTTATGTAAAGGTTATTTAAGGTATGTTGAGTATATGTTGATGTTCCAGAGTATTTCTCGCATTAAACTGAGTACGTTTACGCACTAGTTTGCGTATAACTCTCCAGAAAGTGATGTAGAGTTTGGAATTGAACAAAAGTCAAAACATGAAAAATGTAAAACACAATCAAACAAACATTGGGATCAAATAACATTGTTTTATTGATAATAGAACTGTTCATAGCGATTACAAGCACAGTTGTTACAGTCTCCCCTACTTGTGGAAATTTCGTCCCGAAATTTATTTAGAGGAAACTCGTGGAAAAAGATGTGGATATTTCGCTTTCATTTGATCTTCGCGTTCCCAAGTAAACTCGGGTCCACGTTTAGCTTCCCAGCGAACTTTGACCAAAGGAATGCGCTTGCGTTTAAGCCACTTGACTTCACGTTCCATGATTTCCACTGGTTTCTCAACAAATTTCAGTGTTTTGCCAACACGAATTTCGTCAAGCGGTATGGATAAGTTCTCATCAGCTGTACACTTCTTGAGATTTGACACGTGAAAAGTTGGATGAACATTTCCAAGTTCAGGAGGTAACTCAAGTCTGTAGGCTACCTTTCCGATTCTTTCGACGATCTTGAATGGTCCAACGTATCTAGGTGCAAGTTTTCCTTTCTTTCCAAATCTGATCACACCTTTCCAAGGTGAGACCTTAAGTAATACTCGATCACCGACTTGAAATTCCAAGGCTTTGCGTTTTGGGTCCGCGTAAATCTTCTGACGGTTTCTAGCTGCCTGAAGGTTATCACGAACTTTCTTGACCTTGTCAGTTGTCTCTAAAATGAGGGCAGGTCCAGTAAGTTGAGCCTCGCCAATCTCATTCCAGCAGACTGGTGAACGACATTTTCGACCATAGAGAGCCTCGAAAGGAGCCATTTTGATGCTAGTGTGATAACTGTTGTTGTAGGAGAATTCAATCAATTTAAGATGTGAATCCCAGCTACCACCAAAATCGATCACACAAGCTCTTAGCATATCCTCCAGAGTCTGGATTGTTCTCTCAGATTGACCATCCGTTTGCGGATGATAAGCTGTGCTCAGATTAAGTTGGGTCCCCATGGCAGATTGCATGGTTCTCCAAAAATGAGAAGTGAAACGAGCATCTCTATCAGAAATGATGTTCAACGGAACACCATGTTGAGCTACAATTTCATCCACATAGATTTGAGCAAGTCTGTCAGCAGGAAAATCCTCACGGATTGGCAAGAAATGTGCTGACTTTGTAAGACGATCAACGACTACCCAGATGGCATCATGACCTTTCTTAGTGCGTGGAAGTTTGGTAACAAGATCCATAGTAATGTTTTCCCATTTCCAAACTGGGATCTCTGGTTGCTCCAATAAACCAGAAGGACGTTGATGTTCAGCCTTAACCTTAAGACAAGTAAGGCATTTTGATACGTATAAGGCAATGTCTTTCTTCATACCAGGCCACCAATAGTGAATACGAAGATCCTTATACATTTTATCTGAGCCCGGATGAATAGAATAACGAGACTTATGGGCTTCATCCATAAGCAAGGTACGAAGATCATCCTGGCTTGGGACCCGCAAACGGTCCATGAAGTAATATGATCCATTGTCCTTCAGTTCCAGAGCAGGTGTTATATGATAGGGAAATTCCTTATCCATCAATCCTTGTGAAACACAAGATTGTTGAGCTTGAGAAATGCGTGCTTGAATATCAGATCGAGCTTGAATAACAGATTGAACACGTACACAATGAAGCTTAGTACGTTCCTTACGACTCAATGCATCAGCTACGACATTCGCCTTACCAGGATGGTAGCGAATTTCGCAGTCATAGTCGTTTAAAAGCTCAACCCAACGTCGTTGTCTCATGTTGAGTTCTTTTTGGTTGAAGATATGCTGAAGACTTTTGTGGTCAGTGAAAACCACACATTTTGTACCGTACAAATAGTGTCTCCAGATTTTGAGAGCAAAGACAACTGCACCCAACTCAAGATCATGAGTGGTGTAGTTCTTCTCATGTATCTTCAACTGCCTTGATGCATAAGCTATGACTTTGTTCCTTTGCATAAGAACACAGCCAAGACCCAATTTCGATGCATCACAATACACGACAAAATCATCATCACCCTCAGGCAATGATAGAACAGGCGCATCGCAAAGCTTCTGCTTCAGGTGTTGAAAAGCTTCCTCTTGTTTGAATCCCCAGTAAAAGGGCATTTTCTTCTGAGTTAGAGCAGTTAGAGGAACTGCAATCTTCGAGAAGTTTTCTATGAAGCGGCGATAATAACCCGCTAGACCAAGAAAAGAACGAACTTCAGTAGGAGTAGTAGGTGTATCCCAATCCTTAATCGCACTGATCTTGGAGGGATCTACATGAATACCCCGTTCGTTAATAACATGCCCCAAAAATTGAACTTCTTTAAGCCAAAATTCGCACTTGGAGAATTTGGCGAAAAGTTGCTCTTTCTTTAGGAGTTCCAGAGTAAGACGAAGATGCTGCTCGTGGTCAGCTCGCGTCTTAGAGTATATCAAGATGTCGTCAATAAAAACAATGACGAACTGATCCAAATAAGGTTTGCAGACCCTATTCATTAAGTCCATGAAAACAGCAGGAGCATTAGTCAAACCGAATGGCATGACTGTGAATTCATAATGCCCATAACGAGTACGGAACGCTGTCTTCGAAATGTCTTCTTCTTGCACCCGGAGTTGATGATATCCAGATCGCAGATCAATCTTCGAGAAATAAGAAGCGCCCTGTAACTGATCAAAGAGGTCGTCTATGCGAGGTAAGGGATATCGATTCTTGATGGTAAGCTTGTTAAGCTCACGATAATCGATACACATCCTAAAGGATCCATCCTTCTTCTTTACAAAAAGAACGGGAGCACCCCAAGGTGAAAAACTAGGACGTATGAAACCTTTGTCGGAGAGTTCCTGAAGCTGCTTAGACAACTCCTGCATCTCAGACGGTGCAAGACGGTATGGAGCTCTGGCAATGGGATTTGCACCAGGTACGAGATCAATGCGGAACTCGACTTGGCGTGCTGGAGGTAGACCAGGTAAATCTTCAGGGAACACTTCAGAATAATCCCGAACGACAGGAATATCTGAAATAGACTTACCCTTGCCTTTATCTTCTGTAACATGAGCTAAGAAAGCCACATAGTTCTTCTGCAGATACTTCCGAGCTTTAAAACAAGACATGAGTTTGAGACCAACGGTAGGCTTCTCACCTTGAACCTGCAGGATCTCGCCTGTCGAAAGCGGTACACGAACAATCTTCTTAGAACAAACTATCTCTGCGTGATGCTTGGATAACCAATCCATTCCCACAATAACGTCGAAGCTTCCGAGTTGCATAGGCGTGAGATCGATAGGGAAAAGATGATCATTTAGGTTCAACTGGCAGTTGCGTAGAACAGAATCAAGAATAATGGGTTCACCACTAGCAACCTCTACTGTCAAAGATTTGCCTAGTTTCGTTCTAGACACTCGAAGCATAGGCTCAAAAGACAAAGACACGAAACTCTTATCGGCACCGGAATCGAAAAGAACAGATGCAGGCTGATTATTAATAAAGAACGTACCGTTCACCACATTATCGTCAGCCTGTGCCTCTTGGGCATTCATGTTAAAAACTCGGCCTCGAGCCGGAGCTGGATTCTGGTTCTGGTTCTGGTTCTGGTTGACTAGTCTTGGGCACCGGTTTCTGTAGTGGGTCAGATCCCCACAATTGTAACAAGCACCTGGTGTGTATTGTGGTCGTGCAGCTTGACCCTGTTGCTGAGCAGGAGGCTGAGCAACTTGTTGAGCCGGGTTCTGAACCGCGGGATTCTGAGCAGACCGACAAACATTGGCAAGATGGCCTGATTTCCCACAGTTAGTACAGAAACGGCATGGAAGTTGCGGCTGGTGGTGACTGTTGCATCTATTGCACAAAGGTGCATTCCCTGAATAGGGTTTCTTTGCTGGAGGCTGTGCGGGTTGGTTGGGAGCTGCCTGGTTAGCTTGGGCAGTAACAGCATAGTTTTGGGAAGCCTTACGCTTCTTTGCCCTCTTCGAAGAACCAGAGTTCTTTCCATTCAAGTTTTGACCTTTCTTGCTATCCACCTTGTCAGCCGATTGTTCCTTGCCCTTGTCACCCTTCCGGTGTAACTTGTTCTTCCGGATCTGCGACTCAGTCAATGTCGCAGATAACTCGATCGCCTGACGGAGTGTGGCAGGTTCACTACCAGTAAGAATGTCTTGTACCGAGTCAGGTAGGCCGTCGATGTATCTCTCGATAGCCTTGTCGAGTGGGGTAACCATTGTCGGGCAAAGCAAACTCAGCTCTTCAAACCGATCAGTATAAGCCCTGTGCTCACCGCTATCTTGCTTCAAAACATCAAACTCTTTCTCCAACGCTCGCTGCTCATGGCGAGGACAGAATTCCCTCATCATAAGGGCTCTAAGTTCAGCCCATGTCTGTGCGAGAGCAACTTCTGCACCCCTATCTCTCATAACCCCGTTCCACCATGTCAAAGCCCTCTTCTGAAATACGCTCGAAGCAAACTCGACTTTGCGATTTTCGAGACACTGCACGTGGCGAAAAGTATTCTCTATGCTCTCAAACCACTGAAGAAGCCCAGTCGCTCCCTCAGAACCACTAAACTTAAGTGGTTTAGCCTGGTTAAAATCCTTGTATTTGCACGGACCATTGTTGTTGTTGTTGGCTTGGTTCCATTGAGCAAAGAGATTTGGGAATTGGGCAGCCATCTGCTGCGCAATAATTTCTGCCAGTTCGGCAGTTGCTATCTGGTTGTCGCGTCGAGGAGGCATTCTAAAAGAGGAAAATATGAAAGGAAACGAGTGAGATGATTGGATGAAAAGAATGAGATGATAAAAACAAGAATAGCAAACAGCATAGATGGTGGTCATTCGTCCGTATCACAAAGCAAACAAACGACTCACAGTGACTAATCAAAGTAAATGGATCAAAAATAATGTATAATGAAGACATGCTCGCCTATAAGTGAACACTCATCCCAAGAATTCCCAGGTAAGCACAACTGGTCTCGCGTCTGGTTGAGATGTATACGAAGTGCTTGCCTAGACAGAAAACTCAGAATACAGGCATTCACCCTTCCAGTTTGCACATGTTCACATTATTTAAAACCCAAAACGTTTGATGGGATTTTGAAAATTTGAAGGCACAAGGCCAAAAACCAATACTGAAAAGGGTTCAAAACCATATAACAGAGGGTTCAAAACCTTACAATTGAGGGTTCAAAACCTTGTAAAAATTTATTCAAAAACAGATGATTGTTTTTAAAAAAAAACGTTTCGGAAAAATTTTGGTTCCTTGTTTTGTTAATCACCTAAGGATAGGTGATGTATATGTTTTAAGATCTAAACACAAATAATTTGTGTTAGGGTCCTAGAAAAGTTATAGTCTAGGTCAAAGCATTACTAATAACCTAATTCCCTATAACCATTGGCTCTGATACCAACTCTTCTGTCACACCCCGACCGCGTAAAACAACAAATCGCGGCGGAAACATCGGGGCGTGTTGCGACAGAATTAATTGTTTCATAACCATGGCATACAAAGTTGTCTTTTATTTATAAACAAAGGTGTTTCATTGTTTCAAACAGGAAATTAAGAGTTCAGAACATAATTAAACATAGTCTATCTTCTTTTAAAGTTTCTAAGGCACAGGTCCGCCCTAGTATCATGATCAACATCCTATGGAAAAGCACCTGAAAACACATGTGAAAATAGGTACGTCAGCATAAAAATGCCTGTGAGATACATAGGTTTGTCAAAATAGGATTCATGACTTATGTTTAAGCAAAATGTTTAGTCATGAACCTTGTAATTTGCTTTGTCTTGTAAATCATTTGAATAACAATAAGAGCAGATGATATGTATAAGTAAATGTCAGGTTAAATAAATAACCATGTAAAAATGTGTTTGTATAAGATAAGTTGTATGTAAATCAATGTCTTGTGAAAAGTATGTTATTTGTATAAAATGTTCTATGTGTCAAACTGAAATGATTCAAATAACGTTACGACATGTAATACCATACAAACACTTATATATAGGAAGTACCAGCGGCGTATCCACCATGCTTGTATCATATTACACACGCATCGTTACTTAATCACTTAATCAAACCAAACCAACCAATGTAAGAAGTCTATGTTTAAACCAATTGTCAAATGTAAATCATGTAAAATGTCTATGTCAAATATCCATGTCAAATGTCTATGTCAAATATCCATGTCAAATGTCTATGTCAAATATCCATGTCAAATGTCTATGTCAAATATCCATGTCAAATGTCTATGTCAAGTATCCATATCAAATGTCTATGTCAAAATGTCATGTATGGCAAGTGAAATGTCTCAAACTAAACCATATGCACAAAAACAAAGTATTGAAGTAAAACTTGGTTTAAATCAAAGCTATGTTTTGTGTAAATGCATGCAAATATTTAATATGAACATTTATGCGGTATTGTGAAAATGCATACATCCAAGCCTTGTGACTGTGGTGATAAAACCCTTTAAACAAATTAAAGGTCTATCTGTCTTATATCATCGAATTCGGTCATTCCTTTCTGTCCCCTTTCCCTGGGATGTCCGGAACGGGAGTTGTCAATTCCTATGGTACCACTACCTACTAACGAACGGCGTAGCTAATGTTAATGAATGTATTGTCCCATGTAAACAAACCAAATGTCATAACAAAATGTAAGCATGTGATGAAAACAATGCACTAAGTATGTAAACAAATGAACATACATAGCGTGAAATGTCATGTAAAACAATGTACTAAGTAATGCACAAAATGGGCACACCTAGCATGAAATGTAATGTAAAACAATGTACCAAGTAATGCACACAATGGGCATACCTAGCATGAAATGTAATGAAATCATGTACTATAATGTACTAACAAACATAGACGGTATATGATGTGAAAACAGGAAAGCATGAAAGTAACAAGTAGGCACATGTGTTCCACCCCAAAACAGTTTGGAAAACAGTAAAAGAGGGGTCTATGTACTCACTTGAGATTGCTCAGTTGTCTAAAGATAACCACCAAGCAGTGCTAGAGATCTCGGAATCAAACGGCACCTAATATAGGTAACTATGTTAAATAACCGGACCTAAATCGGAAGACTGGGTAGCATTAGGGTTTGTAAACCAAACGAGTGTGGAGACTCGTGTGATATGGTTTAACAAAGCCTACATACTAAATGAAACCTAACATAACTGTTTATGACCCATTACGACCCGTTTAGGAAGCTTATGCTACTTTAACGTGTCGTGCGCGTGAAACGCGTTTGGACCGCCTAACTAGCCCTATGACAAGTGTTATATGCCTAAACATGTTACATAATCAGTTATGTGACAAAGGTTTAGGTTACATATGCTTAATTACAATTTATACATGAAAAGGGTATTCTGGTAATTTATCTAAGGCATATAAACTACCTATCATACAACTACTTAAACGATGTGACCATAGGGTATAACCTCGGAAGGTTATTCCCTACACTATGGTCACCTAATGTATTTGGTCGGATCCTAATGATCGACCAAACTGGGTCGGGTTCGAAGGTATAAGCGATTGATCAGATCGCTTACCCTACGACCCTAGACAACGTGGTAATCAGTAGGCATAGTCCCAAAGGACTATGACCATCGTGATTACAATCACGTTGCGAAGTTCAATCGAACTTCGCATTGACCATTACTGGTCAACGCTGAAAGTCAAACAAAGTTTGACTTTCGGACTCGAAAAGCAGTAAAAATAAGGAAAAGAACGAAAGAATACTAACCCAGGGTCCCCGAATGCTAATCCCGATCTAAGAACTCAGGTATGAAACAATGGTTTCAACTTAGAGCTCTAAAATCTGAATTCTTGTGGGTTTTTAAGCCAAAGGGGGTGGGGTATTTATAGTATTCAGTGAACCGTTGAGATCGTTTCTTGGAAAAGGGGAAAAGATCTAGTCCGTACACTTGTCACAATGTTGTGGAAGCTAAATATGATCCTTATCTAGTGACTAAGCAAGTTTAGAACATGTGGTGGAGGATTAAATGGCTGCAACTTGTGATTAAAAACATTTAATCTGGTCAGAAGGCGGGAAGCGGCCCGCTTTAGGATCAGCCAAACACAATGCGGGCCGCCTGAGCATGTCAGATCAGAAACAACTTTCAAAAATGACAGTTTAGGTCCCTGCACGTGTTTAAGGCCATTTCCGACACTTCTAAGGCCCGTAAAGCCAACTTTAAGGCCCTAAAATGTTGCCTAAACATTGTGGACATGAAACATGTTCAAAAATATGTCGGATGATGGTTCGTTTGGTCGTACGAACGCGATGTTCGCTTAATTACGACGGAATGCGCACAAGCGCGAAAAACGATCCAAATGACGCGACGAATGGATTTTTCTTAAGGCGAACACTAAAATATAATGTATTCATGCTCACATAAATTTTTGGATGTCCGGATGTATTCAGAACGTAAGTTATGCGCGAAAATGCAAACTTGTGCACTTTTTGACACTTTTAGTCCCTGAATGACCCAAAAGTTTATTTTAGCACACCGAACCCATCAAAGCCTATTTCTAAGCTATGTAAAGGATATTTAGGGTGTGTTTAACTTATGGTCATGTTCCGGAATGTTTGTTACAGTTCAGATTGGCATACTTTCGCAGTTTGTCAAGTTTAGACCCTGTAAGCGAATTAACTTGTTTTTGCCATACCAAAGCCTTCAAAACTTATTTCTAAGTTATGTAAAGGTTATTTAAGGTATGTTGAGTATATGTTGATGTTCCAGAGTATTTCTCGCATTAAACTGAGTACGTTTACGCACTAGTTTGCGTATAACTCTCCAGAAAGTGATGTAGAGTTTGGAATTGAACAAAAGTCAAAACATGAAAAATGTAAAACACAATCAAACAAACATTGGGATCAAATAACATTGTTTTATTGATAATAGAACTGTTCATAGCGATTACAAGCACAGTTGTTACAATTTTATTTAATGGACTATTTTCTATTACAAATGGGCTTACTTACACTTAATGGGCTATTGTTTTACAAATGGGCTTATTTTTCATAATGGGCTTAACATAAATTCGTGGGCTAAGCCCAAACACCAAACATATGGGCCAAAGCCCAACACTATTCAAGCCCAACACTATTCAAGCCCAATACTATTCAAGCCCAACACTATTCAAGCCCAACACTATTTGAGGCCCAACACTATTTTAGGCCCAACACTATTTGAGGCCCAACACTATTTGAGGCCCAACACTATTTGAGGCCCAACACTATTTAAGGCCCAACACTATTGAGGCCCAACACTATTTAAGGCCCAGCACTATTTAAGCCCAATAACTTGAAAACATGGGCTTGGCCCAATGATACCATTATTGGAAACACAACTATACAGTTGATACATATAAGACACGAAATTTAGCGGACTAGATCCGACTATACAACTCACAAGATACAAGATAACATTTATGTATATATATTTGGTGAAAAATATATATATAACATTTGAACAACTCATTCATCGAATACACAGTTAACAAACAGTAAAGACATACAAGTCTTACACATATTGAAATTACAAGACTTGTACTCAAGTTCTTTACAAAGACCGAAGTGTCTAACAAAAATAAGAACATTTGTAGGTCGCAACGCTATTCAGGACGACCGCACGTGAGATCTTATTTACATCTATTCACAGGACGCGATACTGTGAGTTCATGTCCCATATTCATTTAAATGTTTTACAACTTTACAACTATCGGGGAAGATACATGTTCAATCGTATGTTAAAGTTAGGGAATGAAACACCTTAAATCATGTGCGAATTAGGGTTATACATCTAAGCACCATTAATCCAGTTTGGACCTAGGTACAAGTGGTTAGATCTAATGGGTTTTGGCGAGCCCCACTCTTGGTCGTGGACCCATACGGAAGAGTGCTTTTGTGTCCCAGTCGATAGGAATCGACATAAAAATCGTCTAGGTTTGGATTGCTTCCTAATTCGTCACACATATTAATGTCCTTGCAAAACATTAATGATCAACGATTTCATTGACGCTTTACATACTACATCATTACATACAGATACATTTTATACAACTCACATTTTATGGATACAGTTTATACAACTCACATTTTATGGATACAGTTTATACAACTCACATTTTACAGATACATTTTATACAACTCACATTTTACAGATACATCTCATACAACTAAACTGCATGAACTCGCTCAACTTTTGTTGATGTTTTCAAACTTACATGTATTTCAGGGAATTAGTGGACCAATGCAACGATTTCAGTTCAAGGAAAACAAGTATCAATACTCCATGCCAACTATTGAAGGGTTTGCCTGTTATATACCGCCTCTTTGCGGTGATATAGTGGTCAAAGTCTTGACATTTTAAGACTTACATTTTGATGTATAAAACGATGACAACTTATTTTCATTTGATGGTTTGTAACCAATACATTCAACTTATGTTGCATTCTTTTGAAACAATTATGACAATGGCATTGGAGCTTGTTTTTATTCATTTAGTATGTTCACTTATATTGTTATGCAATGAGAACCGATCAGATCACACCTCGCGCTTCCGCTACGAGCGGGTGTGACAAACCACCTGTAAAGAAGGTATATGCTGGTACCGCACCTCATTGTGCTCGCTGCAACGGTCATCATGTTGCACAACAAGCTTGCAAGCAATGCACAACGTGTGGTAAACTTGGGCATTTGGCTAATATTTGTCGTCTAGGACAAAATCAGGTTGCCCAGGTTCAAGCTCCGGTTCAGGGGAATGCTGCGAGATTCCCACCGGGTTCATGTTTTAATTGTGGAGAGTTTGGACACTTCTGCAACAACTGTCCGAGGCTGGTGAATGCCAATGTGAATCCGAACGTGAATGTCAACGCAAATGCGAATCCCGCTCGTGGACGAACGTATAATCTGAATGCAAACGAAGCGAGGGCTAACAACGAGGTTGTCAATGGTACGTTTCTTGTTAACAATCGACCTGCATCTATTCTTTTTGATTCTGGTGCCGATAGAAGTTTTGTTTCATTATCTTTTGAACCTTTGCTTGCGATACCTAGAACTAAAATGAGGAAACCCTTATCTGTCGAAGTTGCTACTGGTAAACCTCTTGTTCTCGATTCTGTTATTCATGGTTGTCAATTGAACCTTGATAACCATCTTTTTCCTATTGACCTCACACCGATGCAACTTGGGAGTTTCGATATTATCGTGGGGATGGATTGGTTAACCAAACATCAACTTTCCAGAAAGCGATTTAAAGCTTGAAATCAAACAAGAATTGACATGTGCAAATGTGTCATGTATTTATACAAATCCTAAAAATGAAACACAAGATTTCATTGGTTTTGTATTTGTATGATGGTCGTAGAGCACTGATGTCACAGTATTCGCTTGTTCTTCAGTCGCTTGATGTTGGTGCATCTAATGTCTGTTAACTTCGTCTTAATCGAGTCTTATGTCTAGATAGGATAAACGAGCACACAACAGGGTAGAAATTAGGGTTTGTATGTGTAAAAGAGTGTAATTTCTTTTGAAATGACACTAACCATTTCAAACGGAATTAAACATTGTAATTCCGCTTGAAATGGCCAGTGCCACTTTCAAACGGAATTAGACCTCTATATATAGGTGTGCTGTGGTTTCATTTGAAACGGAATTAGAAGTCATTGTTTGAGAGCCGAGGTGCTGCCGAATTGTTATCAGAATTGTAAAAGCTCAGGAAATCAATAAAAAAGGAAAATTAAAGGAAAACAAGCTGTTTTACATCAATTACACTGATTCCGCCTTTGTTTTTGATGTTGAACTCTTCATATTGACTCGTTAGGGTCACACGACGATCCAACAAGTGGTATCAGTGCTCAGGACGAGGAGTTCATACCAATTCAGCTTGATTTCATTGGATTCTCACACTTCTACTCCTTCTTTTCTGATTTGAACGAAATTTAACGGTTGAAATGGCTTAAAACTTACATATATCACGTAAAACATAGTTTTAACTAATCCTTGAAAGAATTGGACTAAAATTCGAACAAATTCTGATAAAAATGGGTAATTTCGTTTGAAAAACTGTTCGGACTTGCTGATGTCATCGTAATTCCGCTTGAACTTACACGTGTGATTTCAAACGAAATTAGCTATTTTGGTTAATTCCACTTGAAACTGCTCTTGATTTCATACGGAATCACATATTCCGTTTGAAAAGTTCTGTCTAATTCCGCTTGAAGTATAATTTCGTTTGAAAGTTCTAGCGAAATTATTGATTTCGCTTAAAAACATGTTTCCGTTTGAGTGGGTATCTCGTTTGAGTAGCTATTCCGCTTGAAAAGCTGATTTCGCTTCAGCTAATTCCATTTGAATCTGTCTTTATCAAAAATCAAATTTTTTCTAAGTGTTTGTTGATTATTTCAGGAACTTGAAAGATGGATGATTTCATGAATCCTTTCAGTAACATGTTTGCTTTCGCGGGAAACACCGGAGATGATACTTCAAACAATACAAATGAAATTTTTTCTAATCCGAGTGCGAAGAAAACTATTTCTGATACTTTGAGTGTGGAGAGTGCTTATGGGACCTACAACAAACCTCCCAAGCTGATGGCGATTGAAGATTACAATAAATGGGCTATAAAGTTTGAAGAATGGGTAAAAGCGTTTGCTTATCCAAGTTGGAGAATGTTCAAGAATGGTTTCGTTATGGGAATATCAGATTTTGAAAATTTGACAGAAACTGAGGAGATAGAAAGATATGTTGCTGAATAAAAGTGCCTTGCATTAATTCATCAGTCTGTGAGAGACGACATAATAGCATTGATTGAGTACACAAATTCGAAAGATCTATGGGAGAAACTAAGAGTGAAATGTGTGGGTAGTGCTGAAATAGTTAAAAACAAAAAGAAATTGTTAAGAAAAGAATTTGATTTGTTTGGATGTTTGAAAAATGAATCTGTATCTAAGATGATTGAAAGATTTGGGTATCTGAAGTTGGAGCTTGCAAGACATGGAATCATTTATACTCAAGAAGAACTGGTTGACAAACTGTTTGACTCACTGCCGAATGATCAAGACTGGCAATATTTTGCTTTGATGCTGAAGAATACAATCGAGTTGGAGAAACTGACGGTTGATCTGTTAATTGAAAGACTGGAGAGTCATGAGCTGGAGATCAAGAAATCAAACAAAGTCAACAACTCCTCATACCAGCAGAATGTTGAGTTGTATTATCGAAGTATGATCCTGAAGAATGTGTCTCCTAAGACAACTTTCTCAGCTGAAGGTTCTAACATGACAAGTCAAGAAATTCCAAGCAGTGGATATCATGGAGGTTCATCATCAACTGCTACAAGTCAACAACAACATTCAGCTTCAAAGAATCTGTTCCAATGTAATATTGTTGTGGATCTGAAGAATACATAAAATTTCAGTAAAGAATCCGCAAAGCAGCAAATGGTGTTTTTAGCATATGTGCTTGAATCATACGAGAGCCTTGTTGCGGGCAAGATTGGAAACACTAACCTCACTAAGGAGGACTATGATCGGATAGACCCAGAGGAGATGGAGTTGATCAATATAAGGTGGTGTATGGCTAGTGCAGTTAGACGAGCTCAAAGGTTCATGGAGATTACAGGCAGACATTCAATTGGAGGGCCTTCCACAAAACTTGGCTTTGACAAATCAAAAGTCACGTGCTTCAGGTGTAAACAAAAAGGACATTTCAAAAGAGAATGTCGTAACGCACCAGCTGATGATACTGCAAATCCATTCAGAGAAGATTAATACAAAAGAGCAATCTATCATCAGAACAAATCTGAACCTCCCAGAATGAAGCAGCTTGAAGATAACCCCAAAGAAAAATCCAGAGCACTTGCTGTTATTCATGACGATGAGGGATATGATTGGAGTCAAGTGTTACCAGAAGAGGATACAGTTGGCTATGCGTTTGTAGCAAAATCTGTTCCTTTCAGAGATAGCATAAACGAACAAGAGAAATACATCAATAGAAAAATGAAAGCTCAAGACAGGATGATTAAAGCCGGTTATATATACAGAGAAGCAAAACAGGCGAAAAGATGGGATGCTGATAGAGAGTGTTATCTTGATCCCTACGGAAACATTGCTATTGATCCAAAGTCTCTTGATGTTGAAGTTCTCACTAAACAAGTTGCTGAAGAAAAAGAAGAAGAAGAAGAAGAAGCCTTACAGAGAGAATGGTGGGGAGGAGGAGAAGCTGAAGAAAAAGCTAAAGAAAAAGAAAAGGAGAAAGAGCAGCAGTCAAAGAAAGTTGATAATGGGATTATTGACACGACACAAGAATTTACTGCTGAAAACTTGAAGAAGATGGCTGACAAAGTGTTTGCTGCGAAAGAGCTAGAGGTAGTTTCTAGTTCTGGCACTGAGTCTAAAAGCAAGGTCAGTCAGGTTAGTCAGAGTGTTGCAAACAATGAGTCAGGTAAGAAAGATAAAACTGAGAGCGACTGCAAAAATTGCATGAAAGACTGCAAGGTTTGTAGTACAATTGCTTACCACAGTGGTAAAAAGATTGAAGATCTGACAAAGAGAGTCAGGGATGTTGAAGATCAGATCTTAAACCGTGACAAAATGTTAAAAGCTTCAAATGATCGTGTAAAAGAGTTAACTGATAAAATTGAAAATGATACAATTGAAGTAGAAAGAATTAGGAAAGAAAACGAAAAGCTAATTCTTGAAAATCGTCAGGTTTCAGAAAAGTTTGAGAAGCTAAAACGAACGATTAAAGATTCTGATGAGATAAATGGTAAGACAAGCACAGAAAATGTTCAATTGACAGGTGTGCTTAGGGTTAAAGAAGAGTTAATCAACCAACAACTGGATGAGATTGCTAAGTTGAAGCTTCAGTTTCAAGAAGCTAAAATTGAAAATGAACGCATCCAGTTGAAACTGAACAGTTACAGCTCCGCAAGTTTTGTTTTAGAACACATTGTTCCCAAACCCATCAGGAAAAACAAAGCAGGAGAAGATTATACTTTGATGGAACTGGGGTTGGATTTCATCAGGTTCCACCACCAGTCTTAAACAAAGTTTCAAAGAAAAAATCAGGGTTGGTTAATGATGAAGATGAAAATAAAGTTAAACTTCCAGACACAATTGATGTTACATTCACTTCATCATCCGATGAAGGAAGTGTTCAATCAGAGGTTGTTAAAAGTATGGTTGAAAGTGTTTTGAAATCTGAAAGTGACACTACTGAGGATGATGAATGCTTTTTGGACAATTATATTCCAAAATCAAAATCCAAAAACAACTTAAGTGAAGAACCACATCTTGTGATGTACAAGATGGCAGGATCAGATAAGTTGTATTCGGATTGTGATTTTCCTTTAGAGAATGTGAATGTTGGAAAATTGAGAAATGTGTTCAAGTTGATAGAGATTGATGTGTCTGAAATTGAGGGTTTGAAAAATGCGAAAAGGCAAATGAATTTTGAAAAAGATAAAGCTTACTACAAGAAACCAGTTGTTCCACCACGTTTTTATAACAACAACCAAAACAGATGGTCGGGTGGATATCAGGGTGGTAAGAGTTATCCAAGAAGGAATTTTCAAAACAAAAAGTTTGTTGACAAAAAGGTGTTTGTCAAAAGCTCGTGTTCTCATTCCGAGCAAGAGTTTGAAATTTTTTCAAAATCAAATGAAGAATTTTTTGAGGAGAAGGCCTCACAGCCTCAGACTGAAGGCACAAGTCAGGTAGTTGATACTCGTATATGCTTTAAGTGCAACAAAGTTGGACACATTGCACGAAAGTGCACCAACTTAAAGCCTAAGTCTGAAGTTGTTGAGAATCAGAAGAAGAAAGCTGATGCAAAAGGCAAAGCACCAATGGTTGTTAAGAAAATTTTGAAAAATGAGAACACGAAATTCAAAACTGAACCTGTTAAAAGGTTGGAAACTAAAAATGACAAATTTTACAAACGGGTTGCTTCGCCTCAACAAGCATGGAAACCAAAATCAGTTGAAAAGAATTCAAGTTTCACAAAACCAAAGGTTTCTGAGAAAGAAAAACAATCGTCTTCTACCATTCCGGTAAAGATGAATGTACCTTTGGATTACTATGAGAAAATTGAACCACAAGAGGCTACTACTTCTGAGAAGAAGTATGTACCAAAGAAAGATCAATCATCTGGTCAACCTTCTAAAAATAATTTCTTTTTATACAAAAAGGTTGAGATTGGATCTGAGGAGAGCTTAAAGATGAATGACAAGAATTTTCCGCCACTTTACACTGCTAAAACTCACATCAAAGTCAACCTACCTGAGTCGAAAGAGGCTTGGGTAGCATCAAAATCTCACTAAGTGTTTGTGATATGTGCAGGAGCTTCCAAGATCCGTTTCACAATGGATTATGGATAGTGGAGCTTCTCGGCACATGACGGGGAAGAAGACCCACCTGTATGATGTTCGTGGGTTTAATGGAGGTTACGTAGGATTTGCGGGAAATCAAGGTGGTCGAATAATTGGTGAAGGAACTCTATCTAATGGCATTGTTACGTTTGAAAGAGTTAACTACATCGCCGAGCTTGAAAACAATCTTCTAAGCATATCTCAGATTTGTGATCGTATGTATACAACGCACTTTACTGACAAAGAATGTTTGATCTTGAAACCAGGATTTGTTGTTCCCGAAGAATGGGTTATCATGAGAGCTCCCAGAGTGAATGATCTGTACGTGTTGGACATGAGCGTAGCTACTACTACCACGGGTCAAGCACATTGTTTTATGTCAAGAGCCACAGAAAAAGAGTCAAAGTTATGGCATCGAAAAATGGGCCATATTCACTTAAGAAAAATGAATCACCTGGTGCATAACGACTTGGTTACTGGTGTTCATGTGAAAGGTTTTCATCTTGAGGGGGAGTGCATTAGCTGCATCAAAGGCAAGCAAAAGAAGAAATCACATCCTCAAAAGAAAGTCAACTCAGTCTCAAGACCATTAGAGAGACTCCATATGGATCTGTTTGGTCCAGTAAACGTCAAAAGTATAACTGGGGATCTCTACTGTCTTGTAGTAACAGACGATTACTCAAGATTTTCATGGGTATCGTTTCTGAAGACAAAAGATGAGACGTTTGATAGTTTGATGCCATTGTTCAGAAAAATTGAAAACTTGTACCAAACTCGAATCAGAAGAATCAGGAGTGACAACGGTACAGAGTTCAAGAATAACAAGATGGAAGAATATTGTGATGAGAGAGGTATATTGCAAGAATTTAGTGCTCCTTACACTCCGCAGCAAAATGGAGTAGCTGAAAGAAAGAACAGGACGCTAATTGAAACGGCTAGGACGATGCTTGCTGATTCTAAACTACCTGTTAACTTTTGGGCAGAAGCAGTGTCAGCCGCTTGCTATACACTCAACCGGGTTCTCACTGTGAAGAAATTCAACAAGACATGTTTCAAGTTGATAATTAACCGCAAACCGAACCTGAAGTATTTAGAACTGTTTGGATCTCCCTGTACTGTTCTAGAGCCTTTTGGAAAGTTTGGTGCAAAGAGCATTGAAGGAATTTTCGTGGGTTACTCAAGTCCATTGAAACGAGTCTTTGTTCTGAGCCTGAAGCGGATTATTGAAGCACACACTGTTGAGTGTCAAGGTTATACTATGCCACCACAGAATCCAGGCGATTCATGGCGTTTTCACTATGATACTTTGTGGGATTCGTTTGACATGGAAAAAGAAGAACCAGAGTTCTTTGATGAGTTGGATATTCTAAGAGAGTATGAGTCTTCAGGAGAAAGATTTCTAGCTGAGTATACTACAAGTCGACGGCAAACTTCAAATGATGATGAAGCCGGTCCAAGTAATGCTGGAGAACATGATGATATTCAACAAAATGAAGTTGCTCATGATAATCAGATGGAAGTCAATGATAATCTAGAATCTGATGATAGACCTACTTTTTATCGTGGTGATTTAGATTCTGAGGGGGAGCAGATCCAGATATCAAGTCAAACAATTCCAGTCAGTGAACAAGGTGCAAATCAGAATGTTACAAATTTGGAAGGCGAGGTAGATGTTCCAGGCGAGGTGATGCCGAGAACTCTTTCATACCATCCAGAAGAGCTGATCATTGGAGAATTACAATCAGGCGTTTGCACTAGACGTCAAATTGACCAAGGACTTACTTGTTTTTATTCTACAGTTGCTCCTTTACAAACTGAGTTTTCACTTAGTTGTTTTATATCGCAGATCGAACCATGAACATACAAAGAGGCGCTAACTGAAGATTCTTGGGTCAATGTTATGCAAGAAGAGTTGAGTCAGTTTGAGAAGCTAGGAGTGTGGAAATTGGTAGATTTGCCTGATGGTCAAAGGAAGATAAACACCAAGTGGGTGTTCAAGTGCAAGAGGGATGATCGAGGGGTTATTATTTGTAACAAAGCTCGACTCATAGTCCAGGGTTTCAGTCAGCAGGAGGGGATAGATTTCACTGAAGTATATGCTCCGGTTGCTAGACTAGAAGCGATCAGAATCTTCCTAGCATTTGCATCGTGGAAAAATTTTAAGGTTTATCAGCTAGATGTTAAATCTGCGTTTCTCTATGGGAAGGTAAAAGAGGAGGTATATGTAGGACAGCCACCGGGCTTCACCGATCCAATCCACAAAGACAAGGTGTATTTGCTGGATAAAGCGCTGTATGGTTTACACCAGGCCCCGAGAGCTTGGCATGAGACTTTGTCTCAACACATTCTAGCCAACAGCTTCATCTGTGGAAAAGTGGATGCCACTCTCTTCACTAAAGAGGTCGACGGACATCTTCTGATAGTTCAGATATATGTGGACGACATCATATTTGGGTCTACAAATGAAAATCTGTGCAAAGATTTCGAACGAGTTATGAAGCAAAAATTTGATCAACTGCCTAAGGGAATTTTCATACATCAGACGAAGTATGTTCATGATATCTTAGAGAAATTTGGGATGTCAAGTTCTACTCCAGCTTCCAGCCCGTTAGCGACAAACCATGGGATAAACCCTGATCTCACCGGAGAGAAGGTAGATGAAACGTTATATCGTTCCATGATAGGATCGCTGATGTACTTGACTGCTTCAAGACCCGATATTATGTATCCAACCTGCCTCGCAGCAAGATTTTAATCTAACCCGAGAGCTTCGCATATGGTGATTGTGAAACGGATATTACGCTACTTGAAAGGAACTCCTTCATTGGGGTTGTGGTATCCAAGAGAAGGCGATTTCATGCTCGAAGGATATTCTGATTCCGATTTCGGATGCTGCAAAGTTAACGCTAAATCAACAACAGTGGGGTGCCAGTTTTTCAGATCACGATTGGTCACCTGGCAATGCAAGAAGCAGACCTCTGTGGCTTTATCCACATGTGAAGCGGAGTATGTATCTACTAGCAGTTGCTGCTCTCAGATCTTGTGGATTCAGCAACAGATGCGCGACTACGGTTTGCAATTTCTTAACACCCCTATCTTTGTTGATAATGAGGCAGCGATTAACATTACTAAAAATCTTGTTCATCACGCTAAAACAAAACACATTGAAATTCGTCATCACTTCATCCGAGATTGTTTCGAGAAGAAGTTGATACGAATTGAGAAAATCCACACTGACGAACAAAAAGCTGATTTACATACCAAAGCTTTTGACAAAACTCGTTTTCAATACTTGTTAAAATTGAACGGTATGAAGCTTTTATCGGTGTTGGAAGAGATTCTTGGCGTTGATGAAGGTACCACTGTAGATGATGATGTTGAAAAGCAATATGCAATGGTTTGTCGATTTTTTACTTGTTTTGGTATTTAGGGGGAGTAGGGTAATATTTTCAGAAAATACAAAAATAGTAAAAAATTTCTAAAATCCAAAAACATGAGATATTTTAAAATCCAAAAAAAAATAGAAAACCAGAAAAGAGCTTGTGTAAAAAGGTAAAATGATAGTACATTAGCTTGACACTTACAGTATGCTAAAGAATTGTAAAGTTTAAAAGTGATTAAACAGTCTCGCTGATGATGTGCCGATAGGTTTTTGCACATTTAGTAGGTTTGTTCGGGATATATGTGACAACCCGCTCTAAACCAGGTATCCGTACAACTTAATTAATGATTAACTACTGCTTAATTACTGTGCTTGTTGAAACTAGCTGATAAACTGCTACCTGCATACTGATACATGCACTTACTTGCATCATACTTTATTTGCTGTCACTACATTATTTACATGCTGAACCCTAGTGACAAACATGATGCACAAAAAGCACAGTAGCACTAAACGGATACACAGTGAACATGCTGATATAACCAGCATCAGGCAGACACTGCCTCTAAGGCCTGTTAAGAGCCTCATATATTTTGGCTACACTGGTAGTGAGTGTAGGGATTTAAGGGTTGTGGTACTGCGTCTCTAGGAATAAGATACACTGATTCGGATGTGCCAAAAACGTACTTTAAGTACCAAACACAGCACTTTAATAATTAATCCAGCTTCTAGCTGACTAGTAAAGTGCCAGAACATGAGAAAATAACACTAGACACTTTCTAAAGTGTCGGGAAAACAAATTGTGTCACTAAAAATGTTAATAACGACACTTTAAAGCTTTTGTAACGCTTTAACGGATTACTATCCAACCGGACACCCGGACTTTACCCGGAACATGAAAATATTAGTATTTTCACTATTTATATTTTTCTGAGCCAGTTAGGGTCCCTGATTACCCTAACACCCGTCATAACACATAACATACAACTAACTAAGTTAAATACTTAGTTAACCTATTTAACATAACTAACCTCCCTAACTAATCTAGTTTGGATCGAACCCCCCCCCCCCCCTTTCTCATAACCGGCCCCATAACTAAGGGGGACAATACTTGGTACTTGACTATTATTTTAATCCCATTTGCTAAATATCTAGAGAACACTTTGACCAATGGACAATACACCTTAATCCTTCCTATAAATACACCCTAAACACTTGAGATAACTTTCATCATTTTTTCACCAACAAACTACTCTCTCTCTTTCTTTGTGGATCTCGGCCGAACCCACCACACCTCACCATCAAATTTTCGACTTTAGTTCTTGCAATTCCAACATCATACACACTTCACAAGTCGCATATTAGGAGCCTCGGAGCAAGCGGAACACGAAGGACCTCTACCGTTAGCTTTTATCCACGCATTTTTCATCAAAGATCTTCCCTAGCCCCGAGCTAGAGGTATAACATTTAAAACTTGTTCTTACACTCATCTAAAGTGGTTAAAAGGGATTTTGTCGGGTAAATATCGTTAACTTATGTTTTGATGCATTAAAGTCTAGTAAAAACATCAAAAATGGTGGTTAATAGCTTGTAACTTGTGTAAAAGTTGTAGGACTTGAAATATGTGGTTATTGAGACCCGATCTATGATGTGGTAGCTCGGATCGCCGTTTAACCCGACTTTGTAAGATCATGGATCTTCACATAAGCTCGTTTTTGTTTAACACGAGGGTTAAAAAGTGAAACTCTACCACACAAGATACATGAACTTGTGTAGAAATATGTTACTTGTGTAAAAGTGATTTAACCGGTACAATGGTGTTTAAAACTAGCGGATCTACGTATCTGCAAGTGGTATTTTTGAAGAACCACACATTAAAGAAACCATGTATTTTAAAGAAAGGATCTTACACTAACAAATGTGATATTTTTATAAACCACAAGTGTGTAAACACTTGTGAAACGAAAAGATCCGACAAATAACTATTTTTGGGAAAAATGACTAGAAGTTGTAAAGACGGATTTCTCTAAACACGGGGTTTTTACGAGGTCAAAGTTACTTTATATAAAGATCTACATATATAAAGGGGATTTACACTATAGATTCGGAAAAACTGCAAGTTCATGCGATTATGCGATTTACATACTTATCGACTAGTTTGATGTGTCGGAAATTGTTTGATTGAATAAAGAAGTTGTTGAATTGATTTGTTAAAAGAAAATGATACGCTTGAAAGCGTGGCCACCTCCAATTACAGAGGAAACTCTGGCGAAATTTTCTAAAAACCTAACACTTAGAATTATTTACACAACAAGTGTTAGAACTATTTTTGGACATATTTTCGAAACATAAATTTCGTCAGCACTATATTTTACTAAATATTCGGAGGTGGGATTTTCACAAAGACTAACGTGATAAATATATTTGTCACAACACTGTTTATGATTACTTTGTGAAAATACATAAATATTATTTTAGAGTAAAAAATAATATTTACAAGCGTTAATGATTCCAAAACTTTACGAACGCTTCCACAAACATATAAGTTACACCGGTAATTACATTACCACACGACTAATAAAACGTAACTTACGCACATGTATTGTATCCCCCATCCTTGGGAAGAAGTTTAACTACCAAGTGTATACTGAACATAAACACGAAATAGTTGTCTAACTATTTCCCAAAGACTTAAACTATAAAGCTAAAGCACGGCCGTCCGTCTAATAGAATTAGCACTTGTAGGTCGTTGCACAGCTTACTGTATTGGAGACATTTGGTAGAGACGCGCATTCACTGTGAGTTCATGTCCCCCTTTTCTCTAACTGTTTTCAGTTTTCTTAACTGCGGGGGTGAAATACATGTTACTTTGTTTACAAGTACTTTTATACACGGTATGATTAACGTAAGGAGGTTTAGATCATGTGAATGGGTAGTTAGAACACCGAGGGACTCGAGCGGTAGATCTATCTGGGTGTAGCGAGCCCAGCTCTAGGCCCAACAGAACGGACCTCTCGGAGGACCAACAGAACGGACCTGGAGTGACTTGGTACCCAACGCAAAAATCGGCTAGGGTTGTGTCTACCTACTTGCATTTCACAACATGCTAATGGCCTTGCAAACCATTGGTGATCACAAGTCCTCTTACACTGCTTCATACCAGGAAACTTTTATACTTACAAGTGTTTTACTTACTCACTTGCACATGAACTCGCTCAACATTATTGTTGATTTTTCAACTCACATGTATTTCAGGAAATTAACCGGATCTGGCACGGTATGGAACGTTTTCCGCTGCACTTGTCATGGAGTCATCAGGGTTTAGGGGATGTGTCTCTTTCCTGGACAAGACACAGTCCCTAAACCACGTTTATGTTATGTTATAAGTTGTAATGTCTACTGAACAAGGTTATGGTTGTATGTTAAAACAATGGTATTGTGTTTGATTTTCAAAACTTAATGGATGACTTGCATGGTTTTTAATTCATATAGCTTGTTATGATTAAGCTATGGTATTAAGAAGTCACACCAAAATTAACCACGCTTCCGCAAAGCCAGGGTGTGACAGCTTGGTATCAGAGCTCTGATCATAGCGAACTAGGATTCTTTCTCGAGTCTAGACTATGATCACTAGGGCTCTCACGAAAACATTTTTCTGCATACCACTTAAGTCCAGATCCAAAACTTTTTACAAACAAATGTTGAGCACATTTTATTTATTTATAGGCTCAGCTTGGAGGGCTGAGGATCGGTCTGGAGGACCGAGGTGATCGAGGTAGTTAAGCACGTTGGTTTGTTATAGGATCGATCTGGAGGATCGAGGCTCGGTCTAGGTGACCGAGGTAGTGGGCTAGCAAGGCTAGGAAGAAAAGGCTCAGCTTGGAGGGCTGAGGATCGGTCTGGAGGATCGAGGTTTGGTTTAAGAGAAGGATAGAACAGTCTTGTAGACTGGATGAAATTGGCTAGTAAGACTAGGAGGATTATGTGATGCCTTACTTGATGACTTATGTGATTACTTGATTTATGATTGACTACTTGTGCATGTTTGTGTATATGTTACAGACACATGGATTCTGCAGACACTGGTGGTTCAGGCACCACAGGCCCGAGGCCTATAGTTTCAGACGACATTGAGTCATCGGAGCACGAGGTTTACACGTCCGACTTCACTAGCACAGATGAGGACGATTTCCAGCCTTTTGCACTACCTGACGGTGCTGGCGAGCTCGCAGATGGTCCTATCGCCGGGGATCTACCATTGGCACTGATCCCTGCTCCTATACCGCTGGCTGCGTACCCAGCTCACGATTTACCCATCGACGATGAGGAGGATGATATCGATATGTTTGATGAGGAGCCTTTCGAGGAGGATGCTCAGGGCGAGGCCCTTCCTGCTGCCGATCCCTTATTGATCGCAGACGCACCCGTCCCGGAGTCACCTGTTCACTCCCCAGTCGCGGACTCCTTTGAGTCTGTGGCTTCTGTACCCTCACATGTCCAGAGTGCACAACACTTCCCTCATGAGTCAGAGCCTGATCAGGCATCTTCTGTTGCACCTATCCCCAGTTTCGCTTTTGGCCATGATGATGAGGGGGATTCCGACCCTATGTTTCCCCCAGGATTCGACCCTGATCATGACATAGAGTATGTTCCGATGGATCAGTTTATGGAGGATCCAGTAGACGCTGTTGACCTATTTGATCCTATTGACCCAGATTTTGAGTTTGAGATGGCTTTTGATGACTTCGAGCCTGCCGTTGCTCCTAAGCAGGCAGCCGCTCTAGACCCTATACCGGAGCATGACCCAGTACATGCTGATATCCCTTTTGAGCCTGTTGTTGCTGATCTCCCTGTCGATATTCCTGTGATTGGGGGTGATCATGTTGCTGTTGATCCTGTTGTTCCTTTACCCGTTGGTGATATACCTGCTGACCATCCTATAGAGCACTTTGCACCCGTTCACCCTGTTGTTGCTCCCTTATTTGATCCCGTCCCACTAGAGCCCGGACATGCACTGTTCGCGGCACATATGGATCCACCGGATGAGTCCGCACAGCACGGTTGGATACCGGCTGATGAGGATGTTCCACCTTTTCCTCCACAGATTCCTGTTGCACCATATGTTGACTTTTCATTTCAGGTTCCTATGTTTGTACCTCCAGCAGGGCCTGGAGAGGGTTCTTCAGCTCACCCTGATGGGCATGTACCGATGCCTATCCCTTTTATGCCTCAGACGTCATTTGTTCCACCCGCTGTTGCACCGTTTCACGTGGCACCTTTCGACCCCACTAGCGAGCCATTTCTTTGGGCACCTGACTCTGGTATGCCACCCACTGACCCCTACCATGCTTTTCACAGGGGACACACTATTGAGGACGTCTTGATGTCCTTTGTCGCACAACATGAGTCCCACACACAGCGTATACAGGAGCTCGAGAGAGCTCGGTTGCCACCTTGTCAGTGCCATGGACAGGCACCCTCCCCTCTACAGCCGTTTCGACCTTTACCTCCGGATTTTGCTGCCCGTCTCTTTACTTTAGAGCAGCAGATTGCCTCTATTATTCGTACTCAGCGAGCCCAGGAGGAGGACTGGCTCTAGTTACGCCGGTTATTTTATACTCACTTTCCCCCTCCTCCACCACCATCTGCATAGAGCTCACCAGTTACTGATTAGGTAGACGAGGATGAGAAGACGGCGATTGTTGGATTGCACAGCATTTTGGAGACCACTTTATGATTTTGACTTTTGACATGTACTTGATATTGTATTTGACACTGATTTGTTGTGATTTTTGGATAGGGGTGATGTAGCCCCTAGTTGATGGATGATTGTATGACACTATGATGTACTGATACACTTACTCTGTGGTCTTGATGTATGACAATCGCAGTATTCTCATCATATATGTTTCGCTTGATTACTTATTTGCATTGTTATGGTATGAGATGTGGATGATTGATATATGTGATGTATTGATGACATGAGATATTACGTGCTATTACTATTACTATATACGTATCTTTCGCTATGGCCTGACCAATGTGAACACATCTTTTAGAAGATGCCGCCAAAGCGCCCAACACCAATGCCTACTAATGAGGCAGAGCTACAGCAAGTCATTGCAGCTGCCATAGCACAGTACGCAGCATCTCAGCCAGGAGGGAGCGGAAGTGTTAACCAAGGCAATAACAATCCACCTCACGGTAATACCAAGCCATCTGGACCCACCATGAACTAGTTGGAGATTTTAGCGATGATGCTAATGCCAAACACATGTTTTAACATACGTGCAGGATGCACCTACAAGCAGTTCTTAGACTGCAAACCAGTTAACTTCGATGGCACAGAAGGTGCAGTTGCCTTTACCCACTGGGCTGAGAAAACCGATTCTGTTTTACGCATGAGCAAGTGTGCAGAGGATCAGCAAGTCACATACATTTCAGGGCTGTTTCTAGATGGAGCCCTATCCTGGTGGAACCTACAAGTGCAAACACTAGGCGAAGCTGCCGCCTACGCCCTGACTTGGGCCGAATTGAAAGAACTAATGCGCAAAAAGTACTGTTCACGCGCAGAAATTCAAAGGTTGGAGACTGAATTTTGGCACTTAAAGATGGATGGACCAAAGATTGCAGAATACGTCCAGAGGTTTCACGACTTATCTCAAGTGGTTCCTTACATGGTTACGCCAGAATACAAGCGAATCGAGCGCTTCATTTGGGGTTTGGCTCCCCAAATAATAAGCATGGTAACCTCCTCCAAACCAGCGACTATCACTGAAGCCATCGATTTGAGCGTGGCTCTCACTGAGGAGGCGATTCGTCTAAACAGGTTTGGCGATGTTAAGGCAAAGGAGAAAGAGACTCATGTTGAGTCGTCAGGAAGTAACAAAAGAAAGTTTTCGAACTTCAAACAAAGTGTTAGCGGTGATGGTAAGAGAGGAGCACCAAACACGCCAGCTCAGGGTACGACTGGCAGTGGAAGGAAAGGAAGGGGATATATGGGCACCCAGCCCAAGTGTAATGCCTGCCAGCGTCGCCATTCCGGTCAATGTGGGCTAAAAACATGTGAAGCATGTGGGAAACGTGGACACTCGAAGGATACTTGTTGGGTCCCTGCCGGTCGCGGAGGCCAGGGAGGATATGGAAATAGGAATGATAACCGTGGTGGAAACGGAAACCGCCCACAAGGAAACTACGGGGGTAACAGAAATCAAGGCAACAATGCTAACCAAGCGGGCGCAGTGAATCGTAATCAGGGGAATGATCAAGCTGGTGGTAATGGACAGAGGCTCGGATGTTATAACTGCGGGGAAATCGGGCATTTTAAGAAGAATTGCCCAACACTGAATCCAGCCCGTGGTAGAGTGTTCCAACTCGAAGCTAGGGAAGCACGCCAGGATCCAAATGTTGTTACTGGTACGTTCCCTATCAATCAACGCTATGCATCCGTTTTATTTGATACTGGTGCCGATTATAGCTTCGTATCGCTAGAATTTAAGAATATGCTTGGGTTAGCCGCTAATAAGTTAGACATTCCCTACTCGATCGAATTAGCTAATGGAAAGTTAGTCGAAGCCAACGAAGTTATCAGAGGCTGTGTGATAGAATTGGGAGAACGCGAGTTTACTTTGGATCTACTACCAGTCCAATTGGGAAGCTTCGACGTGGTGGTAGGAATGGATTGGTTATCCGGAAACAAGGCTGAGATAGTATGTCACGAGAAAGTTGTTCGTATCCCAATTGATGATGGTGAGACAATTGTGGTTCACGGAGAGAAGCGTGACACACCGCTAAGATTTATCAGCTGCTTGAAAGCAAGGAAGTGTTTACAGAAGGGATGTGTTGCTTTTCTGGCACACATCGTGGATAAGAAGGCTGCCGAGCCAAGGATCGAAGACATCCCTGTCGTAAGGGAGTATCCAGAAGTCTTCCCAGAAGACTTACCCGGACTGCCGCCTCAGAGGCAAGTGGAGTTTCACATTGACTTAGTTCCAGGCGCCGCGCCTGTGGCTAAGGCACCATACAGACTTGCTCCGTCTGAGATGCAGGAATTGTCAACGCAACTTCAAGAGTTGTTAGACAAGGGTTTTATCCGACCAAGCTTCTCGCCTTGGGGAGCTCCGGTCTTGTTTGTCAAGAAAAAGGACGGAAGTTTCCGCATGTGTATTGACTACAGAGAATTGAACAAGCTGACGATCAAGAACAGGTATCCACTGCCAAGAATTGATGATCTGTTCGACCAACTTCAAGGTTCAAGCTTTTACTCTAAGATCGATCTTCGATCTGGATACCATCAATTAAGGATACAGGAGGAAAGTATCCCGAAAACAGCCTTCCGAACTCGTTATGGACACTACGAGTTCCTCGTTATGCCATTTGGTTTGACAAACGCACCTGCGGTATTCATGGATCTAATGAATAGGGTTTGCAAGCCATACCTGGACAAGTTCGTGATTGTATTCATCGACGACATCTTGATTTACTCAAAGACGAAGGCTGAACACGAACAACATCTTAGAACCATATTGGAGCTGCTAAATAAGGAACAGCTGTACGCCAAATTCTCCAAGTGCGAATTTTGGCTACGTGAAGTCCAGTTTCTTGGACATGTGGTTAATGGGGATGGAATTCATGTGGATCCCACAAAGATCGAGGCGATCAAGGATTGGGAAACGCCAAGGACGCCAACCGAGATTCGGCAATTCTTGGGTTTGGCTGGCTACTATCGAAGGTTCATCGAGGATTTCTCGAAAATCGCTCAACCTTTGACGCTCCTCACGCAGAAGGATAAGACGTTTGATTGGGGAATCAAACAGGAGGAAGCATTTCAGGTATTGAAGGATAAGCTTTGTAACACGCCAATCTTAGCTCTACCAGAAGGTACTGATGACTTTATGGTATACTGCGACGCATCGCGTCAGGGTTTGGGTTGTGTGTTGATGCAACGCCAAAAGGTCATTGCTTACGCATCACGCCAACTGAAAGTGCACGAAAAGAACTATACCACACACGATTTAGAGCTTGGCGCAGTGGTTTTCGCTTTAAAGATCTGGAGACACTACCTGTATGGTACGAAGTGCACAATCTTCACAGATCACAAAAGCCTACAGCATATATTCAACCAGAAGGAGTTGAATATGAGGCAAAGACGATGGGTTGAATTGTTGAACGATTACGACTGCGAGATAAAATATCATCCAGGGAAGGCGAATGTAGTCGCCGATGCCCTAAGTCGTAAAGAAAGAATCAAGCCCATAAGGGTTAGAGCTTTGGAAATGATTATACGAACCGATCTTTCCTCGCGCATTCGTGCTGCACAAAAGGAAGCTCTCAAGGAGGGAAACCTTGAGGAAGAATATCTCCGTGGAATGGAAAAGCTTTTGGTACCAAACGAGGAAGGAACATTATGTTTTGAGAAAAGGATTTGGGTTCCTCTGTTTGGTGGATTAAGGGAAGTTATTTTCGACGAAGCGCACAAGTCACGGTACTCTATCCACCCTGGATCGGATAAGATGTACCAGGATCTCAAGGATTACTATTGGTGGCCTAGGATGAAAGGCGACGTTGCTGTTTACGTGAGCAAATGTTTAACGTGCGCTAAGGTCAAGGCAGAATACCAGAAGCCTTCGGGACTTCTGCAACAACCTGAGATTCCCAAGTGGAAATGGGAACAAATCTCAATGGATTTTGTTACAAAATTTCCAAGAACGCCAAGAGGCCACGATATGATTTGGGTGATTGTTGACCGCCTAACAAAATCCGCACACTTTCTGCCAATCAAGGAGAAAGACAATACTAGTAAACTTGCGGAAATTTACATGAGAGAGATCGTAGCACGTCATGGAGTACCACTCTCGATCATCTCTGATAGAGACGGAAGGTTTGTGTCAAGAATATGGCAATCTTTCCAAGAATCTTTTGGCTCACAATTGAATCTGAGCACTGCGTTCCATCCGCAAACTGATGGCCAGAGCGAGCGAACAATACAAACTTTGGAAGACATGCTGAGGGCATGTGTTATGGATTTGGGCGGTAGCTGGGATAAACACTTACCTTTGGTCGAATTTTCATACAACAACAGCTACCACACCAGTATTGGTGTCGCGCCATTTGAGGCCCTATACGGACGCAAGTGCCAATCACCACTATGTTGGTCTGACGCAGGTGATAGGCAGCTTGCTGGTCCCGAAATCGTCCAAGAGACGACAGACAAAATTGCGCAAATACTTAAACGCATCGAAGCCGCTCGCCACAGACAAAAGGCCTACGCGGATCCAAACCGGAAGCATGTGGATTTCCAAGTTGGAGAAATGGTGTTATTGAAAGTTTCACCCTGGAAGGGGGTGGCACGCTTTGGAAAGCGTGGGAAGTTAAATCCGCGCTACATTGGTCCTTTCAGAATTCTGGAAAGAATTGGGACAGTAGCATACAAGTTGGACCTACCTGCTGAACTAAATGGTGTTCACGATACATTTCATGTATCCAATCTAAAGAAAAGTCCAACTCAAGTTGACGTTGCCATTCCCACCGACGAGATTCATATTGACGACACGCTCCACTTCGTTGAAGAACCTGTTGAGGTCACGGATTGGAAAGTTAACAAGACCCGCCGGAGCAGTGTCAAACTCGTCAAAGTTCGTTGGAATGCCAGACATGGTCCTGAATTTACCTGGGAACGTGAGGACCGGATGAAAGAGAAATACCCCCACTTATTTCCTAAGAACTCTGCATCTACAAGCAGGACTTAAATTTCGGGACGAAATTTATTTAACGGGGGGAGAATGTGACAACCCGCACTAAACCATCCGTACAACTTAATTAATGATTAACTACTGCTTAATTACTGTGCTTGTTGAAACTAGCTGATAAACTGCTACCTGCATACTGATACATGCACTTACTTGCATCATACTTTATTTGCTGTCACTACATTATTTACATGCTGAACCCTAGTGACAAACATGATGCACAAAAAGCGCAGTAGCACTAAACGGATACACAGTGAACATGCTGATATAACCAGCATCAGGCAGACACTGCCTCTAAGGCCTGTTAAGAGCCTCATATATTTTGGCTACACTGGTAGTGAGTGTAGGGATTTAAGGGTTGTGGTACTGCGTCTCTAGGAATAAGATACACTGATTCGGATGTGCCAAAAACGTACTTTAAGTACCAAACACAGCACTTTAATAATTAATCCAGCTTCTAGCTGACTAGTAAAGTGCCAGAACATGAGAAAATAACACTAGACACTTTCTAAAGTGTCGGGAAAACAAATTGTGTCACTAAAAATGTTAATAACGACACTTTAAAGCTTTTGTAACGCTTTAACGGATTACTATCCAACCGGACACCCGGACTTTACCCGGAACATGAAAATATTAGTATTTTCACTATTTATATTTTTCTGAGCCAGTTAGGGTCCCTGATTACCCTAACACCCGTCATAACACATAACATACAACTAACTAAGTTAAATACTTAGTTAACCTATTTAACATAACTAACCTCCCTAACTAATCTAGTTTGGATCGAACCCCCCCCCCCTTTCTCATAACCGGCCCCATAACTAAGGGGGACAATACTTGGTACTTGACTATTATTTTAATCCCATTTGCTAAATATCTAGAGAACACTTTGACCAATGGACAATACACCTTAATCCTTCCTATAAATACACCCTAAACACTTGAGATAACTTTCATCATTTTTTCACCAACAAACTACTCTCTCTCTTTCTTTGTGGATCTCGGCCGAACCCACCACACCTCACCATCAAATTTTCGACTTTAGTTCTTGCAATTCCAACATCATACACACTTCACAAGTCGCATATTAGGAGCCTCGGAGCAAGCGGAACACGAAGGACCTCTACCGTTAGCTTTTATCCACGCATTTTTCATCAAAGATCTTCCCTAGCCCCGAGCTAGAGGTATAACATTTAAAACTTGTTCTTACACTCATCTAAAGTGGTTAAAAGGGATTTTGTCGGGTAAGTATCGTTAACTTATGTTTTGATGCATTAAAGTCTAGTAAAAACATCAAAAATGGTGGTTAATAGCTTGTAACTTGTGTAAAAGTTGTAGGACTTGAAATATGTGGTTATTGAGACCCGATCTATGATGTGGTAGCTCGGATCGCCGTTTAACCCGACTTTGTAAGATCATGGATCTTCACATAAGCTCGTTTTTGTTTAACACGAGGGTTAAAAAGTGAAACTCTACCACACAAGATACATGAACTTGTGTAGAAATATGTTACTTGTGTAAAAGTGATTTAACCGGTACAATGGTGTTTAAAACTAGCGGATCTACGTATCTGCAAGTGGTATTTTTGAAGAACCACACATTAAAGAAACCATGTATTTTAAAGAAAGGATCTTACACTAACAAATGTGATATTTTTATAAACCACAAGTGTGTAAACACTTGTGAAACGAAAAGATCCGACAAATAACTATTTTTGGGAAAAATGACTAGAAGTTGTAAAGACGGATTTCTCTAAACACGGGGTTTTTACGAGGTCAAAGTTACTTTATATAAAGATCTACATATATAAAGGGGATTTACACTATAGATTCGGAAAAACTGCAAGTTCATGCGATTATGCGATTTACATACTTATCGACTAGTTTGATGTGTCGGAAATTGTTTGATTGAATAAAGAAGTTGTTGAATTGATTTGTTAAAAGAAAATGATACGCTTGAAAGCGTGGCCACCTCCAATTACAGAGGAAACTCTGGCGAAATTTTCTAAAAACCTAACACTTAGAATTATTTACACAACAAGTGTTAGAACTATTTTTGGACATATTTTCGAAACATAAATTTCGTCAGCACTATATTTTACTAAATATTCGGAGGTGGGATTTTCACAAAGACTAACGTGATAAATATATTTGTCACAACACTGTTTATGATTACTTTGTGAAAATACATAAATATTATTTTAGAGTAAAAAATAATATTTACAAGCGTTAATGATTCCAAAACTTTACGAACGCTTCCACAAACATATAAGTTACACCGGTAATTACATTACCACACGACTAATAAAACGTAACTTACGCACATGTATTGTATCCCCCATCCTTGGGAAGAAGTTTAACTACCAAGTGTATACTGAACATAAACATGAAATAGTTGTCTAACTATTTCCCAAAGACTTAAACTATAAAGCTAAAGCACGGCCGTCCGTCTAATAGAATTAGCACTTGTAGGTCGTTGCACAGCTTACTGTATTGGAGACATTTGGTAGAGACGCGCATTCACTGTGAGTTCATGTCCCCCTTTTCTCTAACTGTTTTCAGTTTTCTTAACTGCGGGGGTGAAATACATGTTACTTTGTTTACAAGTACTTTTATACACGGTATGATTAACGTAAGGAGGTTTAGATCATGTGAATGGGTAGTTAGAACACCGAGGGACTCGAGCGGTAGATCTATCTGGGTGTAGCGAGCCCAGCTCTAGGCCCAACAGAACGGACCTCTCGGAGGACCAACAGAACGGACCTGGAGTGACTTGGTACCCAACGCAAAAATCGGCTAGGGTTGTGTCTACCTACTTGCATTTCACAACATGCTAATGGCCTTGCAAACCATTGGTGATCACAAGTCCTCTTACACTGCTTCATACCAGGAAACTTTTATACTTACAAGTGTTTTACTTACTCACTTGCACATGAACTCGCTCAACATTATTGTTGATTTTTCAACTCACATGTATTTCAGGAAATTAACCGGATCTGGCACGGTATGGAACGTTTTCCGCTGCACTTGTCATGGAGTCATCAGGGTTTAGGGGATGTGTCTCTTTCCTGGTTTGTATGTGTAAAAGAGTGTAATTTCGTTTGAAATCACACTAACCATTTCAAACGGAATTAAACATTGTAATTCCGCTTGAAATGGCCAGTGCCACATTCAAACGGAATTAGACCTCTATATATAGGTGTGCTGTGGTTTCATTTGAAACGGAATTAGAAGTCATTGTTTGAGAGCCGAGGTGCTGCCGAATTGTTATCAGAATTGTAAAAGCTCAGGAAATCAATAAAAAGGATAATTAAAGGAAAACAAGCTGTTTTACCTCAATTACACTGATTCCGCCTTTGTTTTTGATGTTGAACTCTTCATATTGACTCGTTAGGGTCACACGACGATCCAACACTTGACTTCACGGTCCATTATCTCCACAGGTTTCTCGACAAAGTGCATCATGTCATAAACTTGAATTTCATCGAGTGGAATGTGAAGATCAGTATCGGCTAAACACTTTCGTAAATTGGACACGTGGAATGTTGGGTGAATATTCCCAATTTTAGGAGGTAGCTCAAGTCGATAGGCAACCTTTCTGATTCTTTCAACAATCTTAAATGGTGGACATATCGGGGTGCAAGTTTTCCTTTCTTTCCAAATCTCACCACTCCATTCCAAGGGGATACCTTGAGTAGGACATGATCTCCGACTTGAAATTCCAAGGGCTTGTGTCGCATATCCGCATAACTCTTTTGACGGCTTCTAGCTGTCAGAAGATTATCGCGAATTTTCTTGATTTTATCTGTTGTTTCAAGAATGAGCTCAGGTCCAGTAAGCTGAGCTTCACCGATCTCATTCCAACAAACAGGTGAACGACATTTTCGACCGTATAAAGCTTCGAATGGTGCCATATTGATACTAGCATGATAACTATTGTTATAAGAGAATTCGATCAATGGTAGATGAGAATCCGAATTACCACCAAAGTCTCTCACACATGCTCTAAGCATATCCTCCAATGTTTGTATCGTCCTCTCAGATTGTCCATTTGTTTGGGGATGATAAGCAGTGCTCAGATTTAGTTGAGTTCCCATAGCAGATTGCATGGTCTTCCAAAAGTGAGATGAAAATCGAGCATCACGGTCAGAAATGATATCCAAAGGAACACCATGTCGAGATACAATCTCATTAACATAAATATTGGCAAGTTTATCAGCGGATCGATCCTCGCAAATCGGTATAAAGTGTGCTGATTTCGTCAGTTGGTCGATGACAACCGAAATAGCATCGTGACCTTTAGATGTGCGTGGTAACTTTGTGATAAGATCCATTGCAATTTTCTCCCACTTCCATACCGGTATCTCTGGTTGTACAAGCAAACCAGATGGTCGTTGATGTTCAGCCTTGACTTTGAGACAAGTTAGGCATTTTGATACATACAAAGCAATATCCTTCTGTGACACTTGTGCTCCGTAAACTAACACGATCTAGGAAACTATCTTTTATCAAAGAAACAATATGTTTTGGTCTCAAAAATTTGTTTATTTTGGTTTTACAATTTCACGTTTTGATTCTAGTACATTTTCAAGCCTTAAATCGCTTTCTAGAAAGTTATACGCGAACTGATACGTAAATGTAATCATTTTAATGCGGAAAACACTTCGGAATAGTGACATAGGCTTAACATAGCTTAAATAACTTTTATATAACTTAGAAATAGGTTTTGAAATCTTTGGTGTGTCAAAAACAAGTTTATTCACACTCAGGGACTATTTGCGTCAAACTGCGAAAGTCTGCTGATTCACATAGTATCGAGCATTCTGGAACTTGATCATAAGTTAAACATGCCCTAAATATCCTTTGCATAGCTTAGAAATAGGCTTTGAGGTGTTTGGTGTGCAAAAATAAACTTATATGATCAATAGGGACTAAAAGCGTCAAAAAGTGCATAAGTTTGCATTTTCGCGCATAACTTACGTTCTGAATATATCCGGACATCCAAAAATTTATGTAATCATTAAAATATTTTATTTTAGTGATTGGCTTGATAAAATTCCATTCGTCGCATAATTTGGATCGTTTTTCGCGTTCGTTCGTGTTTCGTCGTAATTAACCGAACAACGCAACCGTACGACCAAACGAACTGACATCCGAGATATTTTTGAGCATATTTTAAGTTCCCTATACTTTAACTTCATTTTAGAGCCTTGAAATGGGGTTAACGGGGCTTAAACGTATCAAAAATGCATCGAAAATCAAGTTTGGAGATGCAAGGGCCTGTTCTGCCTTTTTGTGAAACTTTCTGACCTGCACAAGGCTTACGGACCGTAAGCACAAACCCATACGGTCCGTAAGGACCCCCCAGATCAGCAAAAACCATTTTCTTTAAAAACCAGCTACTCCTTTGTTTTGTACATGGTTTCCTTCATTCTATGGACTGGTTTTGGACACCCCTAGTTTACCAAATCAATGGGCACACATGGATGGTTGAGATTGAAGCTCGTTTATCGAGGAACGATCCTAACGGTTCTTGGTTTTCTATAAATACCCAACCCCCACTTCCATTTTCATTCACTCATGATCTGATTTCTCTAAGTTGAAGCTCAAATGCTTCATACCTGAGAATTTATAGATCATATCCTCCTAGCGTGGACCCTTTGTAAGCTTCTTTCGTTCTTTTATGCGTTTTTAAGCGGGAAAGTCAAACAGTGTTTGACTTTCTGCTTTGACCGGTCAATGGTCAACATGAAGTTTGTTTGAACTTCGCAACGTGAGCGTAATCACGATGGTTATAGTCCCTTGCGACTATACCTACTGATTACCACGATGATTAGGTGCAGTGACGAGTCATAGTTTCGGTCAAAATACGAGTCCATGCGTATTTTGCAACCAAACTATTGTTGGGTATCAAAACCGTTTGTTTTGATATCAAACTTGTTTTCTAACTTCATTAAACATGTTTTAACATGATTTAACTCGTCACTTTTAGGATAGTGCTTGTGTAGAGTCGTAAGTCAAGCGGTCTTGACAACCGCTTAGACTTCCGAACCCGACCCGTTTGGTCGATCATTAGGATCCGACCAAACATATAATGTGACCATAGTTGTATAGGGAATAACCTTCCGAGGTTATACCTTGTGGTCACTTCGTTTAGCTAGTTGTATGATAGGTAGTCTATATGCCTTAGGAAAATGACCAAAACACCCTTTTTGCGCATAATTTCATTTTAAGCATATGTAACACGAATTTTGACATCTAAACTGATTATATAACATAATTAGATATGTTAAGGCATATAATACTTGCCATAGGACTAGTTAGGCGTCTCGAACGTGCTTTTGCGCGAACGACGCGTTAAAGTGGCGTAAGCTACCTTAATGAGTCGTAATGGGTCGTAAGCACTTAGGATAGGTTCCGATTTAGAATGTAGGCTTTGTTAAACCATATCACATGAGTTCCAACACTCATTTGGTTTACAAGACCTCATTCTACCCGATCTTCCGATTTATGTGTCGATTCCCTAATATAGTATATGTTACCCTAGGAACCGCTTCAACACTTGAACTCTTGGTCTTTTGAGCTTTGTTATACCCTTTGAACCGGGACTATACGCTACCCCAGGCGATTACATAGTTCCCCTCTTTTATTGTTTTCAAATGTTTTGGGGTGATTCATATGTGTAATCGATCTGTTTTCAAAATGTATGGCATATGTGTGTTCACTAAGTCCTTTTATGTGTATTATTCCGATTATGCAAATGCAATGTTTTATTCTTAAGTGATCTACCTATCTTCATAGTTAGATTCATATAGGATATTTGAAGTACAGTCTTAGATCGTCCTATCTTCATAGTAAGGTTTTTAAGAAGTACTTTACAACTCGATGGTTGGTTTTTGTGTAGTTTATTGGTGATTCAGATAACGAAACTAGATAATACAATAATCACATGGTGGATACGCCACTGGTACTTCCTATATATAAGTGTGCTTATTGTATTATCCTTCGTGGCGTTATCTCGAATCACCATTAGGATTTAGGATTGTTTTGATTCAATGACTCAATGTGACAGAACCCAAATCCTTATAGCATCTATCTATCTATCTATCTATCTATCTTCATTGGTTGATTCTTGTAGGATGTTTAAAGTACTGATATTGGAGTCCTTGATTGGATTCATTGTGTGCTTTAATCCGTCTTTACGAGTTGGTACAAGTTGACGATTTATGTGTTATGTGGTAGTTGTGATTTAGATAACGAAACAAGTATAATAAAATAAGAACATGGTGGATACGCCGCTGGTACTTTCTATATATAATTGTTCTTATTTTATTATTCTTTGTAGCGTTATCTGGATCACTTTAGGACTTTGTGTACAATTGTTTCAATGTTTGATTATCAAAATCTTTGTAGAACCTCCCATATTTTTATATGTTAGATTCTTAGAAAGATATCTGAAGTATTATCATGACTCATTGATTTGAATTATGTAACATATATATAAGTTTTGATTTATTTCAAAACAGTTATTATTAATCCTTGATTGGATTCCTAATAACATATTAACAAGTTTTTACGATGGTTTAATCGAGATTTCAATATAAGGCATAAAATGACTTAGTAAATATCATATTGCCATATACAAACCTATTTTATCACGAGTTTTCATTATTAAGATTAAAATATTGCAATACCAAATGTTTTGCCATTTATTTGGCTAATAAAACCTATGTATTCGCCGGCATTTTTATGCTGACTGTTTTCGCATATGTTTCGGGTTTTTGACTGCTCAAGCATGCAACGCATAGGACTACATATGGGCCTTAGACTTCTAAAACAAAAGAACAATTACATGCATTCTTTGTTTGTAAAATGATGTTAATAATATTGAAACAATTTAGTACCAGTAGTTGTGAGTAATTTGTAACGTGACTCCCCGATATTTCCACCGCGTGTTGTTATATTACGCGATTGGGGTGTTACACCTTCTTCATACCAGGCCACCAATACTGAGTACGAAGATCCTTGTACATTTTGTCAGCACCAGGATGAATAGAATATCGAGACTTATGAGATTCGTACATTACAAATGTGCGAAGATCGTCTTGTTTTGGAATCCACAAACGATTCTTGAAATAGAGTAACCCATCATCTTTCGTTTCGAGTTTAAGCTCTAGTTGACATGGTAATTCCTTACCCATTAAATCTTGTGTAACACAAGTATGTTGAGCTTGAGAGACACGTGATTGGATATCGGATAGAGTGCGAACAAAATGAAGCTTGACTCGTTCCTTTCGACTTAGCGCATCGGCTATGACATTCGCCTTACCAGGATGGTAGCGAATTTCACAATCGTAATCGTTTAATAGCTCAACCTAGTGTCGTTGTCTCATGTTCAGCTCCTTCTGATTGAAAATGTACTGGAGACTTTTGTGGTCTGTGAAAACCACACATTTCGTGCCATAGAGATAGTGTCTCAAGATTTTGAGAGCACAAACCACAGCTCCCAACTCAAGATCATGAGTCGTGTAGTTCTTCTCGTGAAGTTTTAATTGTCTTGATGCATAAGCTAAAACTTTGCCTCGTTGCATGAGAACACAACCAAGGCCAAGGTTCGACGCGTCACAATAGACAACAAAATCATCCTTTCCATTGGGCAAAGATAAGACAGGAGCATCACAGAGTTTTTGTTTCAGTGTTTGGAAAGCTTCCTCTTGTTTGGGTCCCCACTCAAAAGACTTATTCTTTTGAGTCAAAGAAGTGAGAGGAACAGCAATCTTCAAGAAGTTTGCAATGAATCGACGATAATAACAAGCAAGACCAAGAAAAGAACGAACTTCTGTGGGTGTAGTAGGTGTGTTCCAATCCTTAATAGCAGCAATTTTGGAAGGATCCACATGAATACCCTGCTCGTTGACAATATGGCCCAAAAACTGCACTTCCTTAAGCCAAAATTCACACTTGGAGAATTTGGCGAAAAGTTGTGCCTTCTTCAGGAGTTCCATTGTCAAATGAAGGTGTTGTTCGTGATCGGCTCGAGACTTTGAATAAATAAGAATATCATCGATGAACACAATGATGAACTTGTCTAAATAAGGTTTACAAACCCTATTCATTAAGTCCATGAAAATAGCTGGGGCATTCGTCAAACCAAAAGGCATGACGGTGAACTCGTAGTGACCATATCTCGTGCGGAAAGCAGTTTTGGGAATATCTTCTTTGAGTACACGAAGCTGATGATACCCAGAACGAAGATCGATCTTGGAAAAACATGTAGCACCTTGCAGCTGATCAGAAAGATCATCAATTCGTGGTAGGGGATATCGATTCTTGATGGTAAGCTTATTAAGCTCACAATAATCGATACACATACGGAAAGATCCATCTTTCTTTTTCACAAACAGGACTGGAGCACCCCAAGGTGAATAACTCAGACGGATGAATCCTTTGTCAGATAACTCTTGAAGTTGTTTCGATAACTCTTGCATCTTAGACGGTGCAAGGCGGTAAGGTGTTTTAGCAATCGGGTTGGCATTGGGTACAAGATCAATATGAAACTCGACTTGACGAACTGGAGGCAAACCAGGCAATTCATCAGGAAACACCTCTGGATAATCTCGAACAATCGGAATATCTTGAATACTTTTGTTCTTGCCTTTCTCCTCCACGACATGTGCCAGAAAGGCCACATATCCTTTTCGTTGGTATCTTTGGGCTTTAGTACACGACATGAGTTTCAAACCACCGGATGGTTTCTCACCACGAACTTCTAGGACTTCACTGGAAAAAAGAGGGATACGAACAATCTTATCAAAACAAACCACCTCAGCATGATGTTTGGTTAACCAATCCATTCCTATGATAATATCGAAACTTCCAAGTTGCATCGGTGTGAGGTCAATAGGAAAAAGATGGTTATTGAGGTTCAATTGACAATCGTGAATGACAGAATCGAGTACAAGAGGTTCACCAGTAGCAACTTCAACAGATAATTCCTTATTTTAGTTCTAGGCATCGCAAGTAAAGGCTCAAATGATAACGATACAAAACTTCTATCGGTACCAGAATAAAAAAGAATAGATGCAGGTTGATGGTTAACAAGGAACGTACCGTTAATGACTTCGTTATCAGCACGAGCCTCGTTGGCATTCAGATTGTATGCTCATCCACGAGCGGGATTTGCATTTGCATTGGCATTTGTGTTCGCAAGCCTCGGACAGTTGTTTCGGAAGTGACCCATTTCTCCGCAGTTATAACATGAACCAGGTGGGAATGGAGGTCTAGCGGCGTTTCCCTGAGCTGGAGCTTGTGCTGGATTCTGAGCAGCTTGGTTTCAGAACAGATCGACAAATGTTGGCCGTGTGGCCAAGTTTACCACAAGAGGTGCACTGTTTACATGCTTGCTGAACCACATGATGACCATTGCACCGATTACAGTATAGTGCAGTACCAGCATATGGTTTCTTTGTAGGAGGCTATGCTGGTGGGTTCTAAGCATTCTGATTGGGTTGTGAGGTAACAACAAAATTTTGAGAAGCCTTGCGCTTCCTCGACCTCCTAGATGACTCGCCCTTTGTGACACCCCAGGAAAACCAGGAAACCATGCAACCTAACTAGCTTCCTCAGTAACTACGTGCTAAATTTCGGGATGAAATTTCTTTCTCTGTCCAGGATACGGATTAGATGTTTTAGAGACTTAAACTTATTCATGTGCCCTACCTCTTGAATATACTCCCGTATCCAAATCCCAATATTCAGTCTTACAGGTGAGTATACCACAAATGATATCTGTAAGGGGTTAAATTGCGAAGAACCGTGAGAGCTCAGGTCAGAACTTCCGTTCAGCAGAGAGATGACGGCTTTGACTTTGGTGTGTCCCCTTTAGAGGATCTTTTTTACAACAGCCATGATTAGCATTTTTCAATGATTTATCATTTTTTAGCTGAGGGCGGTGCTATTTTTCAAGCAATGCAGAAAGTATTATTCGGGGACTAGGCCATTGCTTCCGCATTATCAGAAGTCCCGGAATAATACCCCAGATATCACTGAGTATAAAGACCTAGTATCTCAGAAAAAGGGATCCTTCAAACAAGATTTCAGGGGTTACCTATATATCCAAGTATTGTTCCCCACGAAATAAGCAAGTAAGAATTTTAGGTTTATATCCCGAACAAACCTACTAAATGTGCAAAAACCTATCGGCACATCATCAGCGAGACTGTTTAACGCATTTAAACTTTTCATTTCTTTAGCATACCGTAACTGTCAAGCCGATGTACTATCATTTTCCCTTTTTACACAAGCTCTTTTTCAATTTCCTATTGTTTTTGGATTTTGAAAATATCTCATGTTTTTGGATTTTTGAAATTTTTTACTGTTTTTGTATTTTCTGAAAATATTACCCTACTCCCCCTAAATACCAAAACAAGTAAAAAATCGACAAACCATTGCAGATTGCTTGTCAACATCATCATCTACAATGTTTCCTTCATCAACGCCAAGAATCTCTTCCAACACCGATAAAAGCCTCACACCGTTCAATTTTAGCAAATATTGAAAACGAGTTTTATCAAATGCTTTGGTATGTAAATCAGCTTTTTGTTCGTCAGTGTGGATTTTCTCAATTCGTATCAACTTCTTCTCGAAACAATCTCGGATGAAGTGATGACGAATTTCAATGTGTTTCGTTTTAGCGTGATGAACAGGATTTTTAGTAATGTTAATCGCTGCCTCATTATCAATAAAGATAAGGGTGTTTAGAAATTGCAACCCGTAGCCGCGCATCTGTTGCTGGATCCACAAGATCTGAGAGCAGCAACTGCTAGCAGATACATACTCCACTTCACATGTGGATAAAGCCACAGAGGTCTACTTTTTTGCATTTCCAGGTAACCAATCTTGATCCAAAAAACTGGCACCCCGCTGTTGTTGATTTAGCGTTAACTTTGCAGCATCCGAAGTCTGAATCGGAATAACCTTCGAGCATAAAGTCGCCATCTTTTGGATACCACAACCCCAACGATGGAGTTCCTTTAAGGTAGCGTAATATCCTTTTAACAATAACCATATGCGAAGCTCTCGGATTAGATTGAAATCTTGCTGCTAGGCAGGTTGGATACATAATATCGGGTCTTGAAGCTGTCAAATACATCAGCGATCCGATCATGGAACGATACAACGTTTCATCTACCTTCTCTCCGGTGAGATCAGGGTTTATCCCATGGTTCGTCGCTAATGGGGTGGAGGCTGGAGTAGAACCTGACATCCCAAATTTCTCTAGAATATCATGAACATACTTCGTTTGATGTATGAAAATTCCCTTAGGCAATTGATCAACCTGAAGTCCCAAGAAGAATTTCATCTCACCCATCGATGACATTTCAATTTTTTTGCTTCATAACTCTTTCAAAATCTTTGCACAAATTTTCATTTGTTGACCCAAATATGATGTCGTCCACATATATTTGAACTATCAAAAGATGTCCGTCGACCTCTTTGGTGAAGAGAGTGGCATCCACTTTTCCATGAATGAAGCTGTTGACTAGCAGGTGTTGAGACAATGTCTCGTACCAAGCTCTCGGGGCCTGGTGTAAACCATACAGCGCTTTGTCTAGCAAGTAGACCTTGTCTTTGTGGATTGGATCGGTGAAGCCCGGTGGCTGTCTGACATATACCTCCTCTTTTACCTTCCCATAGAGAAACGCAGATTTAACATCTAACTGATATACTTTGAAATTTTTCCAAGATGCAAATGCCAGGAAGATTCTGATCGCTTCTAGTCGAGCAACCGGAGCATATACTTCAGTGAAATCTATACCCTCTTGCTGACTGAATACCTGGACTACGAGTCGAGCTTTGTTACGAACCACAACTCCTCTATCGTCTCTCTTGCACTTGAACACCCACTTGGTGTTTATCTTCCTCTGACCATCAGGCAAATCTACTAACTTCCACACTTCTAACTTCTCAAACTGACTCAACTCTTCTTGCCTAGCAATGACCCAAGAATCTTCAGTTAGCGCCTCTTTATATGTACGCGGTTCAATCTGCGAAATAAAACAACTAAGGGAAAACTCAGTTTGTAAAGGTGCTACTGTAGAATAAAAACAAGTAAGGCCTTGGTCAATTTGACGTCTAGTGCGAACGCCTGTTTGCAATTCTCCAACGATCAGCTCCTCTGGATGGTATGAAAGAGTTCTCGGCATCACCTCGCCTGAAACATCTACGTCGCCTTCCAGATTAGTAACATTCTGATTTGCACCTTGTTCACTGACTGGGTTTGTTTGACTTGAAATCTGAATTTGCTCCCCCTCAGAATCTGAATCACCACGATCAAATACTGGCATGTTCTCAGATTCTTGATTATCATTCTGTGCCGTCTGATTATCATGAGCAACTTCATTTTGTTGGATATCATCATGTTCTCCAGCATTGCTTGGACCTGCTTCATCGTCATTTGAAGTTTGTCGCGGTCTTCTTGAATACTCAGCTGGGACCCTTTCCTGTGATTCTTCATACTCTCTTAGAATATCCAACTCATCAAAGAAGTCTTCTTCTTCTTCCATTTCTTCTTCCATGTCAAACGAATCCTACAAAGTATCATAATGAAAATGCCATGAATCTCCAGGATTCTGCGGTGGCATTGTGTAACCTTGACACTCAACATTATGTGCTTCAATAATCCGCTTCAAGCTTGGAACAAAGACTCTTTTCAATGGACTTTGATAACCCACAAAAATTCCTTCGATGCTCTTTGGACCAAATTTACCAAAAGGCTCTAGAACTGTGCAGGGAGACCCAAACGGTTCTAAATACTTCAGGTTCGGCTTGCGGTTATTGATCAGCTCGAAACACGTCTTATTGAATTTCTTGACAGTGAGAACCCGATTGAGTGTATAGCATGCGGCGGATGCTTCTTCTGCCCAAAAATTTACTGGTAGCTTTGAATCAGCAAGCATCGTCCTAGCCGTTTCGATTAGCGTCCTGTTCTTTCTTTCAGCTACTCCATTCTGCTGCGGAGTGTAAGGAGCACTAAATTCATGCAATATACCTCTCTCATCACAATATTCTTCCATCTTGTTGTTCTTGAACTCCGTACCATTATCACTTCTGATTCTTTTGATACGCCTTTGGTACAAGTTTTCAACTTTCCTGAACAACGCCATCAAACTTTCAAACGTCTCATCTTTCGTCTTCAGAAATGAACCCCATGAAAACCTTGAAAAATCATCCGTGACAACCAAACAATAGTAATCACCAGTGATGCTTTTGACGTTCACTGGACCAAAAAGATCCATATGAAGTCTTTCTAAAGGTCTCGATACTGAATTAACTTTCTTTTGAGGATGTGATTTCTTTTTCTGCTTGCCTTTGATGCAGCTAATGCACTCCCCCTCAAGATGAAAACCTTTGACATGAACTCCAAGAACTAAATCGTTATGCACCAGGTGATTCATTTTCCTCAGGTGTATATGACCCATCTTCTGGTGCCACAATTGCGATTCTTTCTCAGTTGCTCTAGAAATAAAACAATGTGCCTGACCTGTTGTTGTAGTTGCTACACTCATGTCCAACACATATAAATCATTCACTCTAGGCGCTCTCATGATAATCCATTCTTCAGGGATAACAAATCCTGGTTTCAAGATCACACATTCTTTGTCTGTAAAGTGAGTTGTATACATCCTATCACAGATCTAAGATATGCTTAGAAGATTGTTTTCAAGCTCGGCGATGTAGTTAACTCTTTCAAACGTAACAATCCCATTTGATAATGTTCCTTCTCCAACTATTCTACCACCTTGATTTCCTGTGAATCCCATGTAACCTCCATTGAAATTTCTAACATCGTACAACAGGGCTGTTTTCCCCGTCATGTGCCGAGAAGCTCCACTATCCATAATCCATCTTGAAACGGATCTTGGAAGCTCCTGCACATATCAGAAACATTTAGTGAGATTTTGATGCTACCCAAGCCTCTTTCGACTCAGGTAACTGGACTTTAATGTGAGATTTTGTAGTGTAAAGTGGTGGAAAGTTTTTATCATTCATCTTTAAGCTCTCTGCAGACCCAACCTCAACCTCTTTATATAAGAAACATTCGTCTTTCTGAGGTTGACCAGATGGTTGGTCTTTCTTCGAAACAACTTTCTTCTCAGAAGTAATTGCCTCTTTTGGATCAAGTTTCTCATAATATTCCAAAGGAACATCCATCTTTACCGGAGTGGTAGAAGATGATTGTTTTTCTGACACTGAAACCTTTGGTTTTAAAACATTTGATTTCTTTTCAACCACTTTTGGCTTCCATGTTTGTTGAGATGATGCAACCCGTTAGTAAAACTTGTCATTTTTAGTTACCAACTTCTTAACATGTTCAGTTTTGATCTTGGTGTTGTCATTTTTCAAAAACTTTTTCTCAACAACCAATGGAGCTTTTCCCTTCACATCATTTTTCTTTCTTGAATTCATTACAACTTCAGTCTTAGGCTTCAAGTTGGTACACTTTCGTGCAATATGTCCAACTTGATTACATTTGAAGCATATTCGGGTGTCAACTACCCGACTTGTGCCTTCAGACTGAAGCTGCGATGCTTTCTTCTCAAAGAACTCTTCATTTGTTTTTGAAAAAATCTTAGATTCTTCATCAGAAAGTGAACTCGAACTTGACACAAACACCTTTTTCTCAGCAAACTTCTTGTTTTGAAAATTCTTTCTCTGATAATTCTTACCACCCTGATAACTACCCGACCATCTGTTTCAATTGTTGTTATAAAAACGTGGTGGAACAACAGGTTTCTTGTAGTAAGCTTTATCTTTTTCAAAATTCATTTGCCTCTTTGTCTGATTCAAACCTTCTACTTCAGACAAATCAATTTCAACCAGTTTGAAAACATTTTTCAACTTGCCCACATTAACATTCTCCAGTGGAAACTCAGAATCTGAATACAACTTATCCGATCCAGCCATCTTGTACATCACAAGACCCGGTTCTTCATTTAAGTTATTTTTGGATTTTGGTTTCGGAATGTAATTGTTCAGAAAACACTCTTCATCCTCAACTGAATCACTATCAGACTTCAAAACACTTTCAGCCATGCCTTTCACAATATCAGTTTGAACACTATCATCAGATGAAGAAAATGTAACATCAATTGACTCTGGAAATTTTATTTCATTCGTTTCATCTTCATCATTAACCAACCCAGACTTTTTCTTTGAGTAATTGTTTAAAACTGGCGGTGGAACCAGATGAAACCCAACCCCAGTTCCATCCGAGTAAACATCTTCGCCTACTTTGTTTTTCCCAATAGGTTTAGGAACAATATGTTGTAAAACAAAGCTTGCGGAGCTGTAACTGGTTAATTTCAGGTTGATACGCTCATTCTCAATCTTAGCTTCTTCAAAATGAAGCTTTAATTTAGCAATCTCATCCAGTTGTTGGTTGATTTGCTCTTCTTTGTGTCTGAGAACTACAGTTAAATGCTCATTTTCTTTATTGGTTTTACCGTTTCTTTCATCAGAATCTTGTACCGTTCATTTTAATTTGTCAAAATTTTATAAAATTTTACGATTTTCAAGAACCAATTTTTCATTTTCTTTCTTAATTCTTTCTACTTCAATTTTATCATTTTCAATTTTATCACTTAACTTGTTAGCTCGATCATTTGAAGCTTTTAGTATTTTATCACGATCTAGAATCTGATCTTCAACCTTTCTGACTCTTGTTGTCAGTTCTTCAACCTTTGCATTACTAGAGTAAATAAGTGTACTACAAAACTTGCAGTTTTTCATGCAACTTTTGCAGTCACTATCACCTTTGACTTTCTTACCTGTCTCACTTGTTGAAACATTTGGACTGACCTTGCTTTTAGACTCAGTTTCAGACTTAGAGTCTACCTCAAGTTCCTTTGCAGCAAGCACTTTCTCAGCCATTTTCGTCAGATTTTCACCGGTGAAATCCTGTGAAGTATCGATAATCCCATCATCAATCTTCTTAGACTGTGACTCTTTCTCTTTTTCTTTCTCTTCTCCATCTCCCCACCATAATCTCTGTCTGGCATCTTCTTCTATTTTGTATTCCCCAATGAAAGCTTCTATACTGAGAGTTTTCGTATCAATAGCAATGTTTCCTTGAGGATCAAGGTAACATTCTCTATCAGCATCCCATCTCTTTGCTCTCTTGGCTTCATTGAACACCATAGATAATCTGATCATCTTGTATTCTGCTTTCTTGCTTGGTATTTTTGTTCTTCAGTTCTGGTGTCTTTAGAAACAGGAATAATCTTTTCTGCTACGAAAGCGTATCCTACTGCATCTTCCTCTGGTAGCAGTTCACTCCAATCAAAACCTTCGTCATCATGAATAACAGCATGAGCTCTTGATTTTTCTTTGGAGGCATCCTCAAGCTGCTTCATTCTGGGCGGTTCTGATTTATTCTGATGATAGATCGCTCTTTTGTAGTAATCCTCGCGGAATGGATTTGCAGTATCATCAGTGTAAGCATTTCTGCACTCACGCTTAAAGTGACCTTTCTGTTTACACTTGAAACATGTGACTTTTGATTTGTCAAAGCCAAGTTTTGTGGATGGTCCACCAATTGAATGTATGCCCGTAATCTCCATAAACCTTTGAGCTCGTCTGACCGCACTGGCCATACACCACCTGATATCAATTAGTTCCATCTCTTCAGGATCTATTTGATCATAGTCCTCCTTAGTCAAGTTGGTGTTTCCAATCTTGCCCGCCACGGGACTCTCGTACGATTCTAACACAGACGCTAAGAACACCATCTGTTGTTTTGCTGACTCTTCACTGAAATTTTGAGCATTCTTCAGATCCACAGCAATGTTACATTGGAACAGATTCTTTGATGCAGATTGGCTTGAAGTTGTTGAAGAAGATCCACTATGAAAACCACTGTGAGGAATTTCTTGATTCACAGTATTTGAACTCTCTGCAGAAAATGCTGTTCTTGGAGAACCAGTCTTTGGTAGATTTCCTCTGTAGTACAACTCCACATTCTGCTGATAAGATGTGTTATTGACTTTGTTAGATTTCTTAATCTCCAACTCGTGACTCTCCAGTCTTTCGATAAGCCGATCCACTGTCAACTCTTCAGACTTGATTGTATTCTTCAGCATTAATGCAAAGTACTGCCAATCTTGTTCATTCGGCAGCGAATCGAACAATTTGTCAACCAACTCTTCTTGAGTATATACAATTTTGTGTCTTGCCAGCTCCAATTTCAGATGCCCAAATCTCTCAATCATCTTGGAAACCGACTCGTTCTTTAAACAACCAAACAAATCAAACTCTTTACTTAACAGTTTCTTTTTGTTTTTGACTATCTGATCACTACCTACACATTTTACCCTCAGTTTCTCCCAAAGATCTTTTGAACTTTCATATTCTATTAACGAAATTATATCATCTCTCACAGACTGATGAATCAACGCGATGCACTTTTGTTCAACAATATATCTTTCAATATCATCAGGATCTGTCAAACTTTCACCAAAACTTTCTCCCCTAGTGTAACCAATCTTTAAACTCTTCCAGCTTTGATATGCAAAAGCTTGAAGCCACTCGTCAAATCTTGTAGCCCACCTATTATAATCTTCAATCGCCAACAACTTTGGAGGTTTGTTGTATGTCCCATATGCACTCTCAACGCTTAATGTATCCGAAATAGTCTTTTTCGCACTCGGATCTTTCTCATTTGTGTTGTTTGAAGTGTCATCTCCTGAACCACCAGTAAAAGCAAACACATCATAAAACGGATTGAAATCATCCATCTTCACGTACCTGAAATGTTCAACAAACACTTAGAAATATTTTTGAATTTTTTAAAAGTTGCTGTTTCAAACGAAATGTTCAACAATCACTGTTCTTGTATAACTTCAAATGAAACTACACCTAAGTGCACTCTCAAACGAAATCAGCCATACAATTCAAACGATATACTTGATTCAAACGAAGTCACCTAAATCTTTCAAACGAAATAAGGTCAATTGTATGTTTTCAAATGAAATTATTAGGTATTTCAAACGAGATCAGTATGACATCAGCATATTCGCAAAGTTTTTCAAATGAAATTATAGGTTTTTATCAGTTTTAAGTCGAATTTTGGTCCAAAACTTTCAAGGATTAGTTAACACTATGTTTCGCTTGATATGTGTGAGTTTCAGGCCATTTCAACCATGAAAACTTGTTCAAATCAGAAAAGAATGAGTAGAAGTGAGAGAATCCGATGAAATCATGCTGAATTTTGTATGAACTCCTCGTCCTGAGCTCTGATACCACTTGTTGGATCGTCCGGTGACCCTAAACAGTCAAAATGAGTAGTTCATCATCATTTGCAAAGGCGGAATTAATGTAAATGACGTCAAACAGCTTGTTTCCTTTTAATCTTTATCTATTGATGATTTCCTGAGCTTTTACAATCAATTCTGACAAAAATCCGGCAGCACCTCAGCTCTCACACACACAATTCCGTTTGAAAATGATCATGCACAACATCTATATATAGACCTTGTGATTTCGTTTGAGGATGACACAAGTCATGTTCAAACGAAATTAGTGATTTCGTTTGAACATGCCCTTTGACACTCTCAAACTAAATTACCTCCTAAAATAAAATCAAACCCTATTTCAATCCCTGTTGTGCACTCATTTATCTAATCTAGACATAAGACTCGATTAAGACGAAGTTAACAGACACTAAATGCACCAACAGCGACAAACACTCCAGAATAGTGACATAGGCTTAACATCCCTTAAATAATCTTCACATAACTTAGAAATAAGTTTTGAATGGTTTGGTGTGTTGAAATCAAGTTTGTTCGATCGCAGGGACTTATTGTGTCAAAGTGCGAAACAATACTGATTTGTATAGTAACGAACATTCCGGAACTTGATCATAAGTTAAACATACCCTAAATATCCTTTATATGGCTTAGAAATAGGCTTTTTGGGGTTCGGTATGCTAAAATAAACTTATTTGATCAATAGGGACTAAAAGCGTCAAAAAGTGCATAAGTTTGCATTTTCGCACATATCTTACGTTCTGAATATATCCGGACATCCAAAAATTTATGTAATCATTAAAATACTTTATTTTAGTGATTGGAATGATAAAATGCCATTCGTCGCTTAATTTGGATCATTTTTGCGTATGTTACGACTTCCGTCGTAATTAACCGAATAACGCAACCGTATGACCAAATGAACCGACATCCAAGATATTTTTTAGCATGTTTTGAGTCCCCTATACTTTAACTTCATTTTAGATCCTTGAAATGGGGTTAACGGGGGTTAAACGTGTCAAATATGCATCAAAATGCAAGTTTTACAAGTTCAGAGGCTAAAACTGACATTCTGCCAAAGTAGCCCTGGCGGGCCGCATAAGATATGGCTGTATCTTATGCGGGGCGCGATAGCCTGCCAGTGCAGAAACAATGTAACTTGTCATCCAGCTTGTTTTTGATGGTTTTGGCAGCTGATTTGGGATACCTTGGGCTAGATTTTGATGGTTTTAAGTGTTCCCATGGTTTTGAATACCATGTGCACACATGAAGGGTCAAGATCGAAGTACGTTTTGCGAGGAACGATCCTAACGGTTGTGGGTTTCCTATATAAACCCAACTCATTTTATTCTTTCCTCACACTTTGATCTGATTTTCCTCTAAGTTGGAGTGTATACTTCATACCTGAGTAATCTTTAGATCAAGACTTCCTAGCTTGGACCCTTTGTAAGTATTCTTTCGTGCTTTTATGCGTTTATAGCATGAAAGTCAAACAATGTTTGACTTTCTGCTTTGACCACGAGTTGGTCAACACAAAGTTCGTTTGAACTTTGCAACGTGAGCGTAATCACGATGTTATAGTCCCGTGTGACTATACCTACTGATTACCACGTTGATTAGGTGTAGTGACGAGTTATAGTTTCGGTCAAAATGCGTATTTTGTAACCAAACTATTCTTGGGTATCAAAACCATTTGTTTTGATATCAAAACCTGTTTTCTAACTTAGGTAAACATGTTTCAATATGTTTAGCTCGTCACTTTTAGATTAGTGCTTATATAGAGTCGTAAGTCAAGCGGTCTAAACCACCGCTTAGACTTTCGAACTCGACCCGTTTGGTCGATCATTAGGATCCGACCAAGCATGTTTAATGATCATAGTTGTATAGGGAATAACCTTCTGAGGTTATACCGTATGATCACTTAGTTTAATTAGTTGTATGATAGGTAGTTTATATGCCTTAGGTAAATGACCAAAATGCCCTTTTCATGCATAATTGGATTTTAAGCATATGTAACTTAATTTTTGCCACTTAAACTAATTATGTAACATGTTTAGGCATATAATACTTGTCAAAGGACTAGTTAGGCATCTCGAAAGCGCTTTGCGCAAACGACGCGTTAAAGTGGCGTAAGCTACCTTAATGTGTCGTAATGGGTCGAAAGCACTTAGGATAGGTTCCGATTTAGGATGTAGGCTTTGTTAAACCATATCACATGAGCTCCAACACTCATTTGGTTTACAAGACCTCATTCTGTCCGATCTTCCGATTTAGGTGTCGATTATTTGACTAGTGATTCGATTATTAGGTGCTACTTGATTTCTGTGTTTTGCTTGAGTTTGTTGAATTCTTTGGATTGAGGATACTTTGCACTTCAATTTGAGTACATAGTTCCCCTATTTTAGTGTTTTCGATTGTTTTGGGGTGATTCATATGTGTTAAATGTTTTCGATGTTTTAACGTTGCTTTCAAAAATGATTAAAATGGTTTATATTAAACTAATAACGATTTCGATAATGTGAACAAACTTGTTGGTTGTAATTACATAACAAATGACATTCATTAACATTGATCAAGCCGACCAGTATTAGGTTATGGTACGATAGGATCCGATAAATCCCGTTATCAGACTGCACCCATGGTTATGTGTGGGGGTTATGTGGGTAACGACTGAATTTGTGATTGTTAATTTACCCTTTGGTGGTTTATTAATGCGAGAATTGGCGATGGACGAGTCGCGAAGGTTTGGATGTTATTAGTGAGACGACCAAAAGTAGTTTTCACAATTAAAACGAGAACGAGTTAAACAATTTAAACGATTTAAATGATTTTGGAACAATTAAACGATTTTGGAACAATTAAACGATTTTGGAACAATTAAACGAGTTAAACGAGTTGAACAAGAGATTGGTTTTTGGTTAGTGTTTAGATAACGAGATGGGTGTAATGTGATGAGAACATGGTAGATACGCCGTTGGTACTTCTTATATATAAATGTTTTCATCTTATTACATACCGTGGTGTTATTTAGTTCACTTGGGTAAACGATTTTGAAACGAGGTCACACAACGATGTTTTCTAAATTATATAAACCATACGAGTTTTATTAACAAGGTGATTTTCAATTTGATTTAATTAAACAAATGTTTTGGGTTAAGAATCATGGCTACGAGATTTTATAAGTTATAACCAACTTGATTTGAGTTGGTTAATTACGTTGCAATATTATATACTTTTCAAAACGAGGTTTTTAAATAAGGTATTACAATATGTAAACGAGCCATGACTCCGACACTCTCATAAAACCTATGTGCTCGCCAGCATTTCTTTGCTGACATTGTTTTTACATATGTTTCAGGTGTTGTTGCATGATGATGATTGCTAGGATGCATGTTCACATAGGATCTGGACAAGGCCTTAGTGACATAATAATAATGATATATGATGTGTAATTTGCTTGTTTAACTTTGAGACAATGTTAATGTTTAATATTATCAATAAAACGAAACTTTGTATCCTTGGTTGTGAAACAATAATTCTGTTGCAACACTCCCCGACGTTTCCGCCGTGGTTTCGTTGTTTTAACGCGGTCGGGTTGTGACAGAAGAGTTGGTATCAGAGCCAATGGTTATAGGGAATTAGATTATTAGCAATGCTTAGACATAGACTATAACTTTCTGGGACCCTAACGTAAGAAGATTTGCGTTTAGATTTTTAAAACAAAACCGTCACCTATCCTTAGGTGATAACCACAACGAGAACACAAATTTAGAATCTGCTTTGAAAAATAATCATTTCTTCGTAAATGATTTGTTATAAGGTTTTGAACCCTTTAAGTTTTCAAAATCTCGTCAAAGTTTGGGTCAAAATAGTGTGAACACGTGCAAACTGGAAGGGTGAATGCCTGTACCCTGAGTTTTCTGTCTAAGGCTAGAGTGCTCGTACAAATCCACATAATCGGACCAGTCATTCTTTCCTGGGAACTCTTGGGGTGAGTGTTCACTTATAGGCGAGCATGTCTTCGCAATACATTATTTTGACCCATTTACTTTGATTAGTCACTACGTGTCGTTCGTTTGTTCTAGGTAACGAACAAATGATCGCCCTCCTTTGTTTTTTGATGTTTTTCAATACCTCTTTTGTTTTTCCTAATTGTCAACCTCACTTGTTTCTCATGTCTCCTTGTTCCTTTAGAAAATGCCTCCTCGACGTGATGCACAACCTCTAAATAACAAAGAAGTCGCAGCCCTTGTCACTCAACAAATGGCTGCTGTGCTTCCAGGCGTAGTGACCCAGATCCATCAATTATACAACAACAATAATAACAATAATGCTCAGTGTAATTTCAAGAATTTCAATTCTGCTAAGCCGTTGAAGTTTTCTGGGTCTCAAGGAGCAACCGCGCTCCTGCAATGGTTCGAGAGTATCGAGAGCATCGAGAGCACATTCAGACATGTGCAGTGTCTGAATGAGCGTAAGGTTGAGTTTGCATCAAGTGTGTTCGAGAAGCATGCTCTTATGTGGTGGAACGGAGTGATGCGTGATAGGGGTGCCGAAGTGGCATTGGCACAAACATGGGAAGAGCTTCGAGCTCTCATGATGAAAGAGTTCTGTCCCCGTTACGAGATTCGAGCCTTGGAACAAGAATTCGATGATTTGAAACAAGATGGGGGAGATCACCGTGCGTATACGGATCGTTAGGAAGAGCTGAGTTTGTTGTGTCCCACTATGGTTACCCCATTGGAGAAGGCGATTGAGAGGTACATCGATGGTTTACCCGATTCTGTGCAAGACATTGTGACTGGCAGTAATCCTACTAATGTTCATCAAGCGATCGAGTTGTCTGCTACCCTGACTGAGTCTCAAGTCAGGAAGGGTAAACTGACCCGCAAAGGTGACAAGAAGAAGACGGTCGATTCTGTTCAAGACAAGGGTAAAGGTAAGGGTAAGAAAAAGGGAGAGTCTTCCAAGAAGTCGAGGAAGCGCAAGGCTTCCCAAAATTTTGCCGTCACTGCTCAGAAACCTCAGAACCCACCGGCTCAACCTCCTGCGAAGAAAGTATATGCTGGTACCGCACCTCACTGTGCTCGCTGCAACGGTCATCATGTTGCACAACAAGCTTGCAAGCAATGCACTACGTGTGGTAAACTTGGGCATCTGGCTAATATCTGTTGTTTGGGCCAGAATCAAGCCGCTCAGAATCCAGCACAGGTTCAGGGGAATGCTGCTAGATTCCCACAGGGTTCGTGTTACAATTGCGGAGAGTTTGGCCACTTCCGCAACAACTGCCCGAGGTTGATAAATGAGAACGCAAATCCGAATGCCGTTGCAAACGCAAATCCCGCCGGTGGACGAGTGTACAATCTGAATGCAAATGAGACGAGAGTTGACAATGAGGTTATCAATGGTACGTTTCTTGTTAACCATCAACCTGCATCTATTCTTTTTTATTCTGGAGACGATAGGAGTTTTGTTTCGTTATCTTTTGAGCCTTTACTTGCGATACCTAGAACTAAACTGAGGAAACCCTTATCTGTCGAAGTTGCTACTGGTAAACCTCTTATCCTCGATTCTGTTATTCGCAATTGTCATTTGAACCTCGATAACCATCTTTTGCCTATTGACCTTATACCGTTGCAACTTGGGAGTTTCGACGTTATCGTAGGGATGGATTGGTTAGCTAAACTTCATGCTGAGGTGGTTTATTTTGATAAGATTATTCGTATTCCTCTTTCATCTGGTGAAGTCCTAGAGGTTCATGGTGAGAAACCGTCTGGTGGTTTGAAGCTTATGTCGTGTATGAAAGCCCAAAGTTATTTACGAAAAGGATATGTTGCTTTTCTGGCACATGTCACCGAGGATAAGAGCAAGAGCAAGCATATTCAAGATATCCCGATTGTCCGAGATTATCCAGAGGTGTTTCCCGATGAACTGCCCGGTTTGCCTCCAGTTCGTCAAGTCGAGTTTCATATTAATCTTGTACCCAATGCCAACCCGATTGCGAAAGCACCTTATCTTCTTGCACCGTCTGAGATGCAAGAATTATCTAAATAGCTTCAAGATTTATCTGATAAAGGATTCATCGGACAGAGTTATTCACCATGGGGCGCTCCTGTCCTCTTTGTGTAGAAGAAAGATGGATCATTTCATATGTGTATCGATTATCGTGAGCTTAACAAGCTTACCATCAAGAATCGATATCCCCTACCACGAATCGATGATCTGTTTGACCAGCTGCAAGGTGCATCATGCTTTTCCAAGATCGATCTGCGTTCTGGGTATCATCAACTTCGTGTTCTCGAAGAAGATATTCCCAAAAATGCTTTCCGCACAAGATATAGCACTACAAGTTCACTGTCATGCCTTTTGGTTTGACAAATGCCCCAGCTATCTTCATGGACTTAATGAATAGGGTCTGTATACCTTATTTAGACAAGTTCATCATTGTGTTCATTGATGATATTCTCATTTATTCAAAGTCTCGAGCCAATCACGAGCAACACCTTCGTTTGACACTGGAACTCCTGAAGAAGGAACAACTTTTTGCTAAATTCTCCAAGTGTGAATTCTTGCTTAAGGAAGTTCAGTTTTTGGGTCATATAGTCCACGAGCAGGGTATTCATGTGGATCCATCCAAGATTGTTGCAATTAAGGATTGGAATACACCAACGACACCCACAGAGATTCAATCTTTTCTTGGTCTTGCTGGATTTTATCGTCGTTTCATTTCAAACTTCTTGAAGATTGCGGTTCCACTCACTGCTTTGACTCAGAAGAATAAGCCTTTTGAGTGGGGACCCAAACAAGAAGAAGCGTTCCAAACCCTGAAGCAAAAACTTTGTGATGCTCCTGTTTTGTCTTTGCCCGAGGGAAGCGATGTTTTTGTTGTCTATTGCGACGCGTCGAAACTAGGCCTTGGTTGCGTTCTTATGCAACGAGGTAAAGTTATAGCTTATGCGTCAAGACAGCTGAAAGTTCACGAGAAGAACTATACGACTCATGATCTTGAGTTAGGAGCTGTGGTTTTTGCACTTAAAATCTGGAGACATTATCTCTATGGAACGAGGTGTGTGGTTTTCACAGACCACAAAAGTCTCCAGCATATTCTCAATCAGAAGGAGTTGAATATGAGGCAACGATGCTGGGTCGAACTCTTGAGCGATTATGATTGCGAAATTCGCTACCATCCTGGTAAGGCGAATGTCGTAGCCGATGCGCTAAGTCGAAAGGATCGAGTCAAGCTCAATTCTGTTTGAACTCTATCTGATATTCAATCTCGTCTCCTTCAAGCTCAACAATCTTGTGTGATCAAAGGCTTATTAAAATATGAGCTACCACTTCAACTCGAGCTTAAACTCGAAACGAAGGACGATGGTTTACTCTATTTGAAGGATCGTTTGTGGATTCTGAAACAAGACGCTCTCCGCACTTTAGTGATGGATGAATCTCACAAGTCTTGATATTCTATCCATCCTGGTGCTGACAAAATGTACAAGGATCTTCGTACTCAGTATTGGTGGCCTGGTATGAAGAAGGATGTTGCCTTGTATGTGTCGAAATGACTAACTTGTCTCAAAGTCAAGGCTGAACATCAACGACCGTCTGGTTTGCTTGTACAACCAGAGATACCGGTTTAGAAGTGGGAGAACATTGTGATGGATCTCATCACAAAGTTACCACATACGTCTAAAGGTCATGATGCCATTTGGGTTGTTATCGATCGATTAATGAAATCAGCTCATTTTATTCCGATTCGCGAGGATCTATCTGCTGATAAACTTGCAAATATTTATGTTGATGAGATTGTATCACGACATGGTGTTCCTTTGGATATCATTTCCGATCGTGATGCTTGGTTTTCATCTCATTTTTGGAAGACCATGCAATCTGCTATGGGAACCCAACTAAATCTAAGCACTGCTTATCATCCCCAAACAGATGGACAATCTGAGAGGACGATTCAAACTTTGGAGGATATGCTTAGAGCATGCGTGATAGACTTTGGTGGTAATTGGGATTCTCATCTGCCATTGATCGAGTTCTCTTACAACAACAGTTATCATGCTAGCATTAATATGGCACCGTTCGAAGCTTTATACGGTCGAAAATGTCGTTCACCTGTCTGTTGGAATGAGATCGGTGAAGCTCAGCTTACTGGACCTGAGCTCATTCTGGAAACAACAGACAAAATCAAGAAAATTCGTGATAATCTTATGACAGCTCGAAGCCGTCAAAAGAGTTATGCGGATATGCGACGCAAGCCCTTAGAATTTCAAGTCGGAGACCGTGTCCTACTTAAGGTATCACCTTGGAAGGGAGTGGTGAGATTTGGAAAGAAAGGAAAACTTGCACCTCGATATGTTGGACCATTTGAGATTGTTGAAAGAATTGGAAAGGTTGACTACCGACTAGAGCTACCTCCAGAGCTTGGAAATATTTATCCGACTTTTCACGTGTCCAATTTGCGAAAGTGTTTAACTGATGCTGATCTTCACATTCCACTCGACGAGATTCAAGTTGATGAAACGATGCATTTTGTCAAGAAACCCGTGGAGATAATGGACTGTGCAGTCAAACAGTTGAAGAACAAACGGATTCGATTAGTCAAAGTTCGTTGGGAGTCCAAACGTGGCCCAGAGTTTACTTGGGAACATGAGGACCAAATGAAGGCGAAATATCCGCAATTGTTCTCACAAGTTTCCTCTAGTTAAAATTTCGGGACGAAATTTCCTAAAGTAAGGGAGACTGTGACAACTGTGTTATGTAATCGATGTATAATGTAAAACAATGTTAATTATTAATAAAACAATGTGCTTTGGTGTTATTATATGTGTTTTGGTGTTACTATGTGTATATTTATGTTTGATGATTTTTCGATTTGATTCGATTCCGATTTCAAGCTCTAAATCGCTTTCTCAAAGGTTATACGTAAACTGTTGCGTAAACGCAGTCAGTTTAACATACCTTAAATAACCTTCACATAACTTAGAAATAAGTTTTGAATGGTTTCGTGTGTTGAAATCAAGTTTGTTCGATCGCAGGGACTTTTTGTGTCAAACTGCGAAACTGTACCCTAAATATCCTTTACATGGCTTAGAAATAGGCTTTGAGGGGTTCGGTATGCTAAAATAAAATTATTTGATCAATAGGGACTAAAAGCGTCAAAAAGTGCATAAGTTTGCATTTTCACGCATATCTTATGTTCTGAATATATCCGGACATCCAAAAATTTATGTAATCATTAAAATATTTTATTTTAGTGCTTGGCATGATAAAATTCCATTCGTCGCTTAATTTGGATCATTTTTGCGTCCGTTACGACTTCCGTCGTAATTAACCGAATAACGCAACCGTACGACCAAACGAACCAACATCCGAGATATTTTTTAGCATGTTTTGAGTCCCCTATACTTTAACTTCATTTTAGAGCCTTGAAATGGGGTTAACAGGGCTTAAACGTGTCAGATATGCATCAAAATGCAAGTTTTACAAGTTCAGGGGCTAAAACTGACATTCTGCCAAAGTAGCCCTGGCGGGCCACGTAAGATATGGCTGTATCTTACGCGGGGCGCGACAGCCTGCCAGTGCAGAAACATTGTATCTGGTCATCCAACTTGTTTTTGATGGTTTTGGCAGCTGATTTGGGATACCTTGGGCTAGATTTTGATGGTTTTAAGTGTTCCCATGGTTTTGAATACCATGTGCCCACATGGAGGGTCTAGATTGAAGCACGTTTTGCGAGGAACGATCCTAACGGCTGTGGGTTTCCTAAATAAACCCAACTCACTTCATTCTTTCCTCACACTTTGATCTAATTTTACTCTAAGTTGCAGTGTATACTTCATACCAGAGTAATCTTTAGATCAAAACTTCCTAGCTTGGACCCTTTGTAAGTATTCTTTCATGCTTTTATGCATTTTTAGCATGAAAGTCCAACAATGTTTGACTTTCTGCTTTGACCACGAGTTGGTCAACACAAAGTTCGTTTGAACTTTGCAACGTGAGCATAATCACGATGGTTATAGTCCTGTGTGACTATACCTACTGATTACCACGTTGATTAGGCGTAGTGGTGAGTTACAGTTTCGTTTAAAATGCGTATTTATGCGTATTTTGTAACCAAACTATTCTTGGGTATCAAAACCGTTTGTTTTGATATCAAAACCTGTTTTCTAACTTAGTTAAACATGTTTCAACATGTTTAGCTCGTCACTTTTAGATTAGTGCTTATATAGAGTCGTAAGTCAAGCGGTCTAAACCACCGCTTAGACTTTCGAACATGACCCGTTTGGTCGATCATTAGGATCCGACCAAGCATGTTTAGTGATCATAGTTGTATAGGGAATACCCTTCCGAGGTTATACCTTATGGTCATATAGTTTAATTAGTTGTATGATAGGTAGTTTATATGCCTTAGGTAAATGACCAAAATGCCCTTTTCATGCATAATTGGATTTTAAGCATATGTAACTTAATTTTTGCCACTTAAACTAATTATGTAACATGTTTAGGTTTAGGCATATAATACTTGTCATAGGACTAGTTAGGCGTCTCGAAAGCTCTTTGCGCGAACAACGCATTAAAGTGGCGTAAGCTACCTTAATTGGTCGTAATGGGTCGAAAGCACTTAGGATAGGTTCCGATTTAGGATGTAGGCTTTGTTAAACCATATCACATGAGTTCCAGCACTCATTTGGTTTATAAGACCTCATTCTGTCCGATCTTCCAATTTAGGTGTCGATTATTTGACTAGTGATTCGATTATTAGGTGCTACTTGATTTCCGTGTTTTGCTTGAGTTTGTTGAATTATTTGGATTGAGGATACTTTACACTTCAATGTGAGTACATAGTTCCCCTATTTTAGTGTTTTCGATTGTTTTGGGGTGATTCATATGTGTTAAATGTTTTCGATGTTTTAACGATGGTTTCGAAAATGATTAAAATGGTTTATATTAAACTAATAACGATTTCGATAATGTGAACAAACTTGTCGGTTGTAATTACATAACAAATGACATTCATTAACATTGATCAAGCCGACCAGTATTAGGTTATGGTACGATAGGATCCGACAAATCCCGTTATCAGACTGCACCCATGGTTATGTGTGGGGGTTATGTGGGTAACGACTGAATCTGTGATTGTTAATTTACCCTTTGGTGGTTTATTAATGCGAGAATTGGCGATGGACGAGTCGCGAAGGTTTGGATGTTATTAGCGAGACGACCAAAAGTAGTTTTCACAATTAAAACGAGAATGAGTTAAACAATTTAAACGGTTTAACAACTAAACGATTTTGGAACAATTAAACGATTTTGGAACAATTAAACGATTTTCGAACAATTAAATGAGTTAAACGAGTTGAACAAGTGATTGGTTTTTGGTTAGTGTTTGATAACGAGACGGGTGTAATGTGATGAGAACATGGTAGATACGCCGCTGGTACTTCTTATATATAAGTGTTTTCATCATATTACATACCGTGGCGTTATTTAGTTCACTTGGGTAAACGATTTTGAAACGAGGTCACACAACGATATTTTCTAAATAATATAAACCATACAAGTTTTATTAACAAGGTGATTTTCAATTCGATTTAATTAAACAAATGTTTTGGGTTAAGAATCATGGCTACGAGATTTTATAAGTTATAACCAACTTGATTTGAGATGGTTAATTACGTTGCAATATTATATACTTTTCAAAACAAGGTTTTTAAATAAGGTATTGCAATATGTAAACGAGCCATGACTCCGACACTCTCATAAAACCTATGTGCTCGCCAGCATTTCTTTGCTGACTTTTTTTTACATATGTTTCAGGTGTTGTTGCATGATGATGATTGCTAGGATGCATGTTCACATAGGATCTGGACAAGGCCTTAGTGACATAATAATAATGATAGACGATGTGTAATTTGCTTGTTTAACTTTAAGACAATGTTAATGTTTAATATTATCAATAAAATGAAACTTTTGTATCCATGGTTGTGAAACAATAATTCTGTTGCAACACTCCCCGATGTTTCCGTCGCGGTTTCGTTGTTTTAACGCTGTCGGGGTGTGACACATTAAGCCAAAAATGAATCATCCAAGGGTGGGTGATTATTTTCAAAATCGTTTTGGAAATTTGTGTTCTCGTTGTGGTTATCACCTAAAGATAGGTGACGGTATTGTTTTAAAATCTAAACACAAGATAACTTGTGTTAGGGTCCTAGAAAGGTTATAGTCTAGGTCAAAGCATTACTAATAACCTAATTCCCTATAACCATGAGCTCTGATACCAACTCTTCTGTCACACCCCGACCGCGTAAAACAACAAACCGCGACGGAAACGTCGGGGAGTGGAGTGACAGAATTATTGTTTCACAACACATGGATTAAAAGTTTCATTTTATTTAGATATTAAACATTAAATATTGTCTTTGAAACAGAACAAACAAGTTAAACATAGTCTATCATCGTTATTAAGACACTAAGGCCTCATTCGATCTTAAGTGAGCATGCATCCTAATAGCAATCAACATCATCAAACATCACCACCTGAAACATATGTGAAAATAAAGTCAGCATAATAATGCTGGCGAGCACATAGGTTTTGTGAGAGTGTCAGATTCATGGCTCGTATACATGTTGCAATAACTTGTACAATTACATGAGTCGATATTAGAAAACCTTGTTTTGTAAAAATGTTTGTATTGTAATATGAATAACCAACTCAAAATCAAGTTGATTATAGTTTATAAAATCTCGATGCCATGAATCCTAACTAAAAACATTTGTTTATGTAAACCAAATTGTAAATCGTTCTCATAATAAAATTCGTATGGTTTATATCGTATAGTAAACATCGTTGTGTAACATTGTTTAAGATCGTTCGTCTAGTGAACTAAATAACGCCACGGAATGTAATATGATAAAAGCACTTATATATAAGAAGTACCAGCGGCATATCTACCTTGCTTTTATCACATTACACTCGTCCCGTTATCTAATCTACCATGCTTTTATCACATTACACCTGTCCCGTTATCTAACCCAAAACCAATCGTTTAAATCGTTCAACTCGTTCATGTTATAGTCCATCGTTCATTTGTTTAAATCGTTCAAATCGTTCCAAATCGTTCAAGTCGTTCATAATCGTTCATGTTTTAATTATGAAAACTACTTTTGGTCGTCTCGTTGAACACATTCAAACCTTCGTAACTCGTCCATCGTTCAACTCGTATTAACAAACCACCAAAGGGTAAGTTAACAATCATCAGGTTCAGTCGTTACCCACATAACCCCCATACATAACCATGGCGGCAGTCCGATAACGGGATTTGTCAGATCCTATGGTACCATAACTTACTACTGGTCGGCTTGATCATTGTTAATGAATGTCATTCGTTATGTAAATACATCCCAACAAGTTCGTTCACATTATCGAAATCGTTGTGTTAAATTAAAACCATGGTATTCGTTTTTGAAATCATCGAAATCGTTTAACACATATGAATCACCCCAAAACAATTGAAAATAGTAAAATAGGGGAACTATGTACTCACATTGAATTGCAAGGTATCCTTGATTAAAGTGAACTAACAAAGCTCGGGCAAACCAAGGAAATCAAGTAGCACCTAGTAATCGGATCGTTATGTTAATAAATCGATACCTAAATCCGAAGATCAGGTAGAATGAGGTCTCGTAAATTAAATGAGTGTTGGAACTCATGTGATATGGTTTAACAAAGCCTACATTCTAAATTGGAACCTATCCTAAGTGCTTACGACCCATTATGACCCGTTAAGGAAGTCTATGCTACTTTAACATGTCACTCACGCGAATGCGCGTTCGAGACGTCTAACTAGTCCTATGATAAGTATTATATGCCCTAACATGTTTAAATATGTTGCATAATCACTTTAAGTGTCAAAACTTAAGTTACATATGCTTAAATTCAAATTTTGCATGAAAAGGGAATTTTGGTCATTTTCCTAAGGCATATAAACTACCTATCATACAACTAATCAAACTAAGTGACCATAAGGTATAACCTCGGAAGGTTATTCCCTACACAACTATGGTCACAAAATATGTTTGGTCGGATCCTAATGATCGACCAAATGGGTCGGGTTCGGAAGTCTAAGTGGTTGTCAAGACCGCTTGACTTACGACCCTATACAAGCACTAGACTAAAAGTGACGAGTTAAACATGTTTAACTAAGTTAGAAAACAGGTTTGATATCAAAACAAAGTGTTTTGATACCCGAAAATAGTTTCGTCTCAAAATGCGCATAATCAGCATTTGGACCGAAACTTTGACTCGTCACTTCGACTAATCGACGTGGTAATCAGTTCGTATAGTCACCAGGGACTATATCCATCGTGATTACGCTCACATTGCAAAGTTCGAACAAACTTTGACTTTACCAATTCATGGTCAAAGCAGAAAGTCAAACACTATTTGACTTTCATGCTTGAAAAGCATAAATAAGCATGAAAGAAGCTTACGAAGGGTCCAAGCTTGAAGATAGAACAAGAAAACTCAGGTATGAAGCCTTCAACAAGCGAGAGCTTCAACTTGGAGCTGATTTAAGTTGAATGAGCAAGGAATGAGTGAAAACCCCAAGGCTATTTATAGAAATATTGGATCAATTGGATCATTCCATGTGTTATGAGGCTTGATCTTTGCCATACATTTGTTAAACAATGATTGGGCAGCTTGGGGAACACATAAACCAGCTCATAGAATTGAAAAACCATGTCTAAAAACCATGGAACAGCTGCTGTTTGCTGAAAACTGAATTCTGCACAGAGGTAGCCCAGGCGACTTGTGACAGAGACAGGCTCACCTGTCGCGACACGCCTGGCTTGTCAGCCAGAAGTTTCAGGTTTTGGCAGTTTTAGTCCCTGCATGCTCCAAACTTGTTTTTCGATGCGTTTAAGCCCCGTTAACCTCATTTCAAGGCTCTACAATGGAGTTAAAGCATAGAGAACATGAAATATGCTTGAAAACATCTCGGATGTCGGTCCGTTTGGTCGTACAGTCACGTTATTCGGTTAATTACGATGAAAACTCGAACGGACGCGAAAACGATCCAAATTGCGCGACGAATGGTATTTTTGCATTTCAATCACTAAGATAAAATATTTGTTGGTGCATCCGTCTGTCGCCTATGTCTTGTATCGAGTCTTGTGTAGAATAGGCTAGAACAGGGCACGGAATCCAAGATATTGTATTTAGGTGTGATTCCGCTCCAAATGACATCTTGTCATTTGGAGCGAAACCCTTTATGTTCTGATTTCGCTCGTAGTGCCTTATGTTCTGATTTCACTCATGATGCTAAGTTGTGATTCCGCTCCTGATGGTGAGGTGTAGCTAGGAGCGAAATCAGGCTATCTATATATAGTCATGTAGCTTGAAGCGAAATTAGTAGAGAGGTGTGTGTGTTGTCTTCCGGTGAGCCACGAAGTGCTGCCGAAGTGTTGTTGTGATTGTAAAAAGCTTCTATATCAATAATATCGACAAGTTAAAGTGAGTACGGCTGTAATTGTACCGAAACACTTGTTTCCGCCTCTTGTTTTAGTGAAAAACTCTTCTGATTGACTCGTCCGGGTCCGAATTCGATCCTACAAGTGGTATCAGAGCTCAGGAAGAAGAGTTCTATACAATTCAGCTGCGATTTCTGTTTTTCTACATCTTCTTTTCAAATTGAACATCATTTCACGGTCAGAATCGGTTCAGATTTGCACACATTGCTCGGAATCTTGTATTGACAAAGCCTTAGAAGTTTCAAGTCCAATATCGAACTAAATCTTGACAAAATCGTGATTCAGCTCGAAATTGATCGATGGTATGATGACATCAGCTTGATTTCGCTCGAGATTTTATCTTGATTCCGCTCCAAAATGGCTTTCAGCTTAATTTCGCTTGAGATTTGATCTTGATTTCGCTCCAAGTTACCAGATTTTGCTAATTCCGCTCCAAAGTTATCTAGTGATTCTGCTCCAAAGTCACAAATTCTGATTTCGCTCCAAAGTCACAAACTCAGATTTTGCTCCAAAAGTTATAAAGTTCTTGATTCCGCTCCAAGTGAATCTGTGATTCAGCTCCAAAAAGTTTGTTGATTCCGCTCAAGAGTAACAAACTAGTGTTGATTCCGCTCCAAGTTGTCTTATCAGATTCAGCTTGAATTGCTTCTTGATTTAGCTCGAGAATACCTGGATTCCGCTTGAATTGACGTGATTCTGGTTAATAGCAGATTTCGCTTGAAATACATTTGGGTTATTTCGCTTGAACAGAAGTTGATTGATTTCGCTTGAAAGAATACATTTGCTATATCACTTGAAATTGAAAATTGTGAACTCTTGAAGATTAAAACAATGGACAACGAGTTCTACAATGCTTTTGCTAGTCCTATCACAATTACTCAGAATGCTTCGCTTGAAAATGAAACCGGGACATCACAGAAACCACCTAAGCTCTTGGATATTGATGATTACAATGGTTGGTCCGAACGCTTTGGAAATTGGGTTGAAGCTTATCACTTGGATGCTTGGGAACACACTGAAGTCCCATATGAAAGACCCACAAGGAATGGTATTCAGTTAACAATCAGAGATATGAGTGCTGAGGAGAAAAAGAAGTATAGAGATGAAAAATTGATGGTGAGTCTGTTACAGCAAGCGATCAAAGAGGACATTCTGATTTTGCTTCAACATGATGGAAGTGCTTATTCAATCTGGACTGAATTGGAAGCAAAGTCTATACGAAGTGATGATATGCTTAAAAACAAGATGTCACTCATGAAGAAAGAATTTGATCTATTCCGTGGTTTGAAATCCGAAAACACCAAGCAGATTATTGAAAGATATTGTAACTTGGTGAGAAATATGACAAAGCTAGGCATCAAAAAGGATACTGATGAGTTGATTGAGAAACTTGCAGATGCGTTACCACATGATACTTGGGGAACATTCCTGATGATGTTGAGAAACAATCGGAAAGAATATAAAAAGTTAACACTGGGTGAGTTCATCAAACATCTGGAAGCTCAAGAAATGGAGCAGAGGAAGATCGCCTGGATGAAGAACTACGAAGGAGAACAAGACATCGGCTTGTATTTCAAGAGTGGTGTTAGTGAAAAGACAAATTTTTCTCCAAAGGTTGAAATTGCTTATAATGCAAAAGGTTCTTCTGAAAGTTCATCCCAGGGATCAAGCAGCACAACAGGATTATCTTCATTTCCAACTTATGATCCACAGTTTTCTACAACAAAGAGTGGCAAAGTTCTTCAATGCAATATTTCTTTAAAGCTTGAGAATGATCAAAATTATACTGAGGAAGTTGCAAAAAGTCACATGTCTTTGTTGGTGACCGTGCTTGAATCCTATGGAGGATTAGTTGCAGGGAGGATCGGAAATCCAATGCTCACGAAAGAGGATTACGATCAAATTGATACCGAGGAGATGGAATTGATGGATATAAAATGGTGCATGGCTAGTGTGTTGAGACGGGCTGAAAAGTTTAAACAAATCACAGGCGAAGATGATTTTCGCGAGGCACATGTTTCACCTTTAGGTTTTGATAAGACTAAAGTTACTTGTTTTTGTTGCAGGGAAAATGGACATTTCAAGAGAGAATGCACAAATCGAGAAGCGAGTGGAGCTCAAAACCCTTTCGGAAACAATGATTACTACAAAAAGGCGATTTATCATCAAGTCACACAACAGCCATATCAACAACAACAGGCACCACATCAGGCTCAAACTGCACATGGTAGAAAAGAAATTGAAGATTCAAAGAGAGCATGTCTGGTTAATCAGGGCAAGGATGGTGGATTTAGCTGGGATAAATACATTCCAACAGAAAGTAAAGTGTGTTTGGCAGATCAAGATGATGAAAAATTGCCAGAAGGGTTCAATTGGGATAATTTTTGCTCAGACCAAGAATTCATGGCCAAAGAGATGTCCAAAGAGATGTCAAATGGTAAAGCCTTTATTGCTAATGCTTATGATGAGTATTGGGCTGCAAAATACAGAAGAGTCAGGGAAGCTGAAGAAGAAAAATGGAGAAAAATCGAAGAAGATGAAGAAGAAGAAGAAGAGATATTAAAAGCTGAAGCTGAAGCCGAGAAGAAGAAAAGAGCTGAGTTTTTCCAAATGAAAAGAATAGTCAAAGATGTTCCTGAATTTGAAATCAAAGTTGATACTGAAGCAGTCAAAGTTCCTGAAAAGTGTTTGAATTGTGATTCTTTGATCATGCAAAACAATGAGCTGCTACACAACATAAAAAGATTGAAAGAATCTTATGATATTTTGAACAGAGAGATTAACAAGTACACGGAGTCGAACAGTGAACAAGCAGTTGCATTGAATACACAGAGAAGTGTGCTGAGCTGGAATTGAAATTGGCAACACAAAGAATTGAAACTGAAAGAGTCAACAATTTATTGAAAAGTTACTCCTGTTCTACTTTTGTTGTTGACAGGATTTACCCGATCGTTGAAAGAATGAAGACATTTGAAAAAGAGAAGACTTCGGAAGAAATGAATTCCGAGACAAAAGAAGAGGATGAAGTAGAAATTTCTGGTAAGAAACCAAGTGTTGTCTACAATAGATGTCCGCCCCCAGTTGAAAATGGATATTTGTCTCGAAATCCAAATTTCGAAAGAGTCAAAAAGGCAATTAACTTACAGTGGGAGTCAGGGTCGTCGGATAATTTGCCAGAAAATATTGATGTTACGTTCACATCGTCTGATACTGATCATGAGTCCGAGTTGATAAAAAGTGTGGTCGATCAGGTGTTAGATAAAGATGACATAGAGGAGTCAAAACCGGAGTCCAAATCCGAGTCAAAGACTGGGTCTGACAAGTCAAAGTCAACAATCAAAAAGGAAAAACGGGTTTATGATAAGGAATTTTTGCTATCAAAATCTAATTTGAATGACGAACCGGTCAAAGTAGCATATACTTTGAAAGATTCTGACAAATTATATTCTGATGAGATTTTTCCAATAAGAGGTGTTAAAACTGAAATGGTTAAAAAGGTTTTCAAACTAACAGAAATCAACATTTCTGAAATAAAAGATATTAATCTTTCTGAAAATCCAAGACCTTACACTTCAAGAGTGCAACAAAGATTAAACAAGAAAAAGGGTTACAGTTCTGGTTCTGGTATTCATAAAAAACCAAACCATAACTGTAATTTCAAAAAGAAAGGATTAGGATTTAATCAACCGAAAAATTATAAAAATGAAAAAGTTTATAAACCAAAAACTGTGTTTGTTTCAGCAAAATCTTTAGAAGATGAGAAAGAGCAAGCGTTCAGAAAGCAGACAAACAAAGAATTCCTTGCAAAGAAGCAAGAGGACATGAAGAAGAGTATTGCTCAGAAGAAGACAGAGACAAGAACCTGTTTTCAGTGTAAAACAGTCGATCATATTACCAGGAATTGTTCAAAAGCAATACAAACAAAACAGGGAGTCTCTGATAAACTCAAAGAAAAAGTTGTTGAGAAAACTGAACTTACAACCAGAAAATTTACAGGCTTTGAAAATTCAACCTTTGAGATTAGTGAATGTTCAAAGAATGTGGTAAAACGAAAAGAAAATTTGAAACACCAAATATGGGTTGTTAAGGGTTCAGGGAATAGTTCTGGTGATGAATCTGATTCCACAACATCAGAGGAGCCACGTGCTGAAGAAAAGGTTGAGAAATCAGTTCTGACAGTGGATAATGTGAATTTTCCACCACTGAATGCTAAAAATTGAAATCTAAAATTGGGAACGTTGAAATTTCAAATCAATTTTATTCTGACAAGAAGAAATTTGATGTTGATAAGGCTTTCAACAGAAATGTGAAACACATTTTTGGAAAAATGGTCGATGGTAAGGTCAAAGGAGTTAAAGAATTCTATGCTTCCAAAATGAATGTTCACAAGTCTGTTGAAAGTAAAGATGAAGAAGAGGTTGCTATACCCAAGGAAGGTCAGGCTTGGGTGGATATATTTTTCAAAAAGTAAAACCTGACTTGCCGGAGCTCCCAAGTTGGTAATCGCGGAGCATGAATCGGCATCTTTCAATGTGTATGAAAATTGTTTTTGTATAAATGTGAATTGCCGGAACTCCCAGGTTGGTAATTGTGGAGTAGGAATCGACACTTTGAGAATTCAACCAACAGATGATGATTGGTTGAAAATGTTTGATATTTGATCTTACAAGTGGTTAATCAAGGTCATTAAGTTGAACTTGATTTAACTATCATTTAAAAGTGTTGGTAAACAATGTGATGAGTTTTCCCCGAACCTACAAATGGTTTTACAAAATCAACACTAATTATTTTCCGGAAAAACCATTTTGATTAAAACAAACTTAAGTGTTTTGAAATAACAATGGGAAAATAGTTTGTTGTGAGGGGGAGTTCTGATTGTTTATGCCAAGTAGATGGAGAATTGAGGCAATTCGATATCAGTTGTCATGTTCTTGTACAGTTTGTTTTAAATTTTTCTTTAGATGTATTTATATTTTAGGGGGAGTATATTTTCAGAAAATCCAAAAACATTAGAAAATTTGAAAAAGCCAAAAACATGATAAAATGAAAAATGAGTTTTGTTGTAAAAAAGAGGAAATGATAGTACATCAGCGGACTGTCACGACATGCTAAAGAAATGGAGAGTTAAAATGTGATAAACGGTCTCACTAAAGATGTGACGGTAGGCTCAGCTAGATTAGTAGATTTGCGACAACGATACAAACTTAAATGAAAAAGCCTAGTTCTAGTGGGAAACATGGTCAAAAGCATAGTACTTAGTTTTTGTCCTTCTTGACTGTGTGCCTACTCAGTAATCGCTGATTGTCGAAAGACATAAAACTGGTTAAGTTTGTGAACTTTCACAACTTTGCTAAAAAGTCGCTGTGATTGTGTATTTCATTTTGCAAAGACTTAAACTTGTTTTATTTCTTTATTTTGTTTAAGCATCGGATATCCTCTGCGTATACGTGAGTATCGACCTGGATGTTGTTGCCTAAACGTTCTGCTTTATTTTCTTTGGTGTTTCGTTTAAGCTTTGGACCTCCTCTGCGTATACGGAAGTATCGACCTGGTGGTTAAAGCCTAAACAACTTCAACTTGTTTTTATTTTCTTATTTTGTTTAAACATTGGACTTTCTCTGCGTATACGGAAGTATCGACCTGATTGTTAATGTTTAAACATTCTGCTTTGTTTTTCGCACAAATCACAGTTGATAAAAGTTTAAAGGCATTACTTGAGTCAGTGTATTGCATAATGAGGGGATATGCTGAGATCGTTGGGTCCATAAGAATTTAGTGCAAAATTAATATACCTTAACGTATCGGTAAGCATTTCGAAAGTTTTTAGTTTGAGTTTAAGTGGACAACAATATCGTCAATCTATGTGAATCGTTTAGAGCTTAAAATGATAAAGCTTAACGGTGTTGGTGATTAGTCTTAAAAACTGATATGATCCTCTTGCACGAAATCACAAAAATATTGTTTGTAAATATTTCATTTACTGCATTTTTATTCTACTGCATTTCTGTTTCTTTCAAAAATCTAAAAAGATTTTCAGTGTGTTTTAGCATAAACTTTTGAAAAATAAAAAAAGATTTTCGACAACTGTTGTTAGAAGGCTGACATTCAAAATTCCAAGTGCTAAACTTGATGAACATGTTTGGGAGAGATTGTATAAAGAAGTTTTTACAAGTGGTTTGCAGAGAATAAATCATTTTGAATATTTTTTGCAAATAGTTTCTAAATTTTAAAGATTTAATCTTTGAGAACTTATGTGTGTGGTAGAGAATTTGCAGATATGAAGATTGATCAAAGCCAGATTCCGATATCTGAGCAGATAGTGATTTCCAGACTGCGATCCCAGCTTAGTGAGAGGGGGAGTCTGAAGATATCAAGAAAAAGCTCAGAGATGGATTGAGATTCTGGAAGAAAGAGAAAGAGATTGATTGAAGATGCTTACAATGGAGAATATTTCGGAGAGAAGCACGAAGACTGATAAAGACTGAAGGTTTGACAACCAAAGACTCGACACTGAAGACTCCGTCAACATCCGAGGGGGAGTTTGTTGGTGCATCCGTCTGTCGCCTACGTCTTGTATCGAGTCTTGTGTAGAATAGGCTAGAACAGGGCACGGAATCCAAGATATTGTATTTAGGTGTGATTCCGCTCCAAATGACATCTTGTCATTTGGAGCGAAACCCTTTATGTTCTGATTCCGCCCGTAGTGCCTTATGTTCTGATTTCGCTCATGATGCTAAGTTGTGATTCCGCTCCTGATGGTGAGGAGTAGCTAGGAGCGAAATCAGGCTATCTATATATAGTCATGTAGCTTGAAGCGAAATTAGTAGAGAGGTGTGTGTGTTGTCTTCCGGTGAGCCACGAAGTGCTGCCGAAGTGTCGTTGTGATTGTAAAAAGCTTCTATATCAATAATATCGACAAGTTAAAGTGAGTACGGCTGTAATTGTACCGAAACACTTGTTTCCGCCTCTTGTTTTGGTGAAAAACACTTCTGATTGACTCGTCCGGGTCCGAATTCGATCCTACAATATTTTAATGATTACAAAAAATTTTGGATGTCCGGATATATTCAGAATGTAAGATATGCGTGTAAATGCAAACTTATGCACTTTTTGACGCTTTTAGTCCCTATTGACCAAATAAGCGCATTTTCGCATACCGAACCCCTCAAAGCCTATTTCTAAGCTATGTAAAGGATATTTAGGGTATGTTTAGCTTATGATCAAGTTCCAGAATGTTCGTTACTATTCAAATCGGCATACTTTCGTAGTTTGTCGTAAATAGTCCCTGCGATCGAATAAACTTGTTTTCGACACACCAAACCCTTCAAAACTTATTTCTAAGTTATGTAAAGGTTATTTAAGGTATGTTGAGCCTATGTCACTGTTCCGGAGTGTTTTTCGCGTTAAACTGATTACGTTTACGCATCATTTTGCGTATAACTTTCCAAAAAGCGATTTAAAGCTTGAAATCGAACTAGGATCAAAACGTAAAATCGTCAAACACAACAACATAAATATTAACATCAAAACACATTGTTTCATTGATAATTGATATTGTTTTATATCGTACATCATTTACAGAGCACAGTTGTCACATACTTCTATGACGATATGCTTTCATATCGTTCGTTGGTCGTTTCGGCCAGTTTTCAGAACTTGCTTGCATGAATAGTGTGTGAATAGTGTTTTTCAGCATTTAGCTACCAATATTTTAGGACTTTCTTTGTATCATCTTGCGACACGATGAACACTAACATGTGTTATGAATTGTTGTTATATGTCCTGCGTGCTAGACTTTATCCGACTCAATTACGCAAAATAAGTCTAAACCATGAGATTATATTAAAATAAATAGTGATTAAACTGTACGGAATTAGCAATTATTTACCGTTTGTCACATCCAATGCTACATTAGGTCTAAAATCCAGACTCGATACCCTAGCTTACCATATCATTCCAAACTTCAACGCTAAAAAACTTATTTTTTCCTCCAACACTAAACTATTCCAAACCTTTCCCCTAGCATCCATATCATCACCTACTTTTCATTTTCTTTAATTTGCATCTAACATTTTTATTTCATAATATATTGTTTTTATAACTATATTTGTAATAAATAAATAGAATTAAATAATGGATAATAAAAAAAGAAAAATATATTAAATAAAAACCTTATAATAAAATTAAATACATATTTAATAATAGAAAATTATATTTTTTCAAACGGCAATTTTTTCCAATGGCTTCTTTCCCAACAACTATTTTTTCAATGGCATTTTTTCCAACGACTGTTTTTTCTACTAGCTATAAGTTAAATTCGTCTTTCAACCAAATTTTGCATTTCTCAATTCAAATTTCACTCTAAAGACCATATTAACTGCATGACCTTCAAACTTTCGACAATCATCTTTCCAATGCTAAAACCCTCCACCTTCAATCGTCAACGATCATCTCATCAATGCTCAAACACTCCACATTCCAACCCTCAAGTGGCAAAGCCTTTTACTCTAGACGTTTATTGTCCTCAACAGCCTTCCAATTTGACTATGAAAGAGTTGACTGATGTGTGCGAGTGTGTATATAAGTTTAAGTATATTTTAAGCCCTTTTTACACGTTAGTCAAGTTTTAAATTTATAAAACACGATATTTTACTAACACCAAACACACATATGGGAAAGTGCACCCATCGTGAGCGTAGTATAGTGTTGGCAAGATACCGAGGTCGTCCAAGGACACAAGAGCTTTTAATACCGGTTTATCCTCAACGTCTAATCAAATCAAAAGTTAGAAAAAGGTTTTAAACTAGAAAATAAAAACTAACTAAAATGCTGAAAAATAAAATAAAAATAAAAACAGATAGACAAGATGAATCACTTGGCTCCGACTCGTGTTTAGTGTAACCTTTGATTATTTCCGCACTTTTTAAGAGATTATCTTAGTTATTGTAGTAGGCACCCTCTTTTGAAGGCGACGTTACCCTCAACCCAGTAGTTTGAGTCAGCAAGGATACAATCCTAAAGGGTCGGATTATTGAAAGATAATTAATTAAGTTATTAATGCATATTATGGTATGCCCCTCTTTTGAAGGTGACGTTACCCTCGGCTAAGTAGTCTGAGTAAGCAGGGATACAGTCCTAAATAGCCGGGTTAAAGTATTAATAGTAGCTTACATATGAGGGGATCAAAGAGTTTGGACCCCCGCCATCCAATACCGGTGGGTATTGAAGAAGGTCCTACTAAATTTGATCCAGGTCCTTGCAGGATCTATACACTGAACAAGGAAAGACTCTTACCAAACCGTTCCCTTAACCCCCGACCAGGTAGCCAACATATCTCCATATAGACCGTGGAGATATGAATGGTGAAAATCTTTTATTTTATATAGACAGTAAAATAATGCCAAGACACCACGGACAAACGATAAGGAAGAATCACCTTCAACATAAGAAACTAGTTATTAAAGTCATTAATACATAACCAAGTAAAAAGTGCTAAAAGATAAAAAATAAAAAAGTATTACACTAGACACTTGTCTTCACCAAGTGATGTAAGAGACTTGGGCAAACATGGCCTTTGATTGTCAAGAACTCTTACGATCAATATTGGATCCCGAGACGACTCACACACTCTATGATGGACAATGGATGATGGTGGTGGATGATGGTGTTGTGATGGTGGTGGGTGGTGGTTGAAGTGTGAGAGAGGTGGTGTGCTAAGGGATGGTTTGCAAATGAGCCAAGCACCCCTATTTATAGCCTGAACAGCAGCTCGGGCACGGTCCCGTGTCCATTGGGCACGGCCCCGTGTCCATCCTTCTTCTCTGTCTTCATTAATTGCAGTTTGTCTGCATTAGTTGACCACGCCACCGTGTCCGCTGGGCACGACCCCGTTTGCAGAAGCGTATCTGTACTATCAAGATTTCCCCAGATTCTGCGAATCTTAGAGTTGATCATGCCCCCGTGTCCGCTGAGCACGACCCCGTGGTGGCTGATAGAATCTTCTACAGCTTTGTCTTTTCTGCTGACACTTGGGCACGCCCCCGTGCTCATTGAGCACGGGGCATGTTCAGCCTTCTGTTATCTTGTTTTGCTTGGGAAGATGCTGTCGGGGAGGCTGGGCATGCCACGTTTGTTCCTTTTCTTGTATTTATGTTAGATTTAGCTGCCTTTTTGCTTCTTTTGTTCATTTGAGCTCATTTAATCCTGAAAATACAAAAGGAAGACAAAAACACACTTTTTCCAACATTAGTACTAAAAAAGGGTTAGTTTTATGCCACAATTGATGTAATTTATATGTTGCATTTTGTGCACATCAAATACCCCCACACTTGAATCTTTGCTTGTCCTCAAGCAAAACTCTTTATAATGTGGCTTTACACTCCCAAAATGGAATGGGTAGAAGAGAAGGTTTTTGGGCTTGTCGTAGAGTGTCGGGATTTCCAAGATTCTTTATTAAGTTTTATTTTTATTTATTTACAATCCTATTCGTCATGATTTATTTAAAACATTTCATAAGATAAATTACTTATTAGGGCATAACATGCCTTTTTAAAATTCCACTTATATACAAGTTCACATACCTCACGGGGATCACTCAAGACTCGGCCGAAGATGTATTTTAGTGGATCACTCGAGAGCGGCATGGAACTTACTCCTACCATAAGCTTGCCAAGCAATCAATCCTCCTCCTTTTTAACTATACACTTTTGTAAATATTAAGAGGACTTTTGGGGTGAAGGGTTAGGCTTGGGTTAAAGGTAGGTGGTTGGGTTAGTGGTTAGTAAAACGGCGAAAGGCGTAAAAAGCGTCGGTTTTCGTAAGATTTTTTTATTTTTTGAATTTTTTATTTTGATGAAGCCATTATTCAAACAAAGTTATTTTTGATAAACTTGTTTGTTTATTTCTCTTTTGCTTCATCATCATCATTTTTTTTATTTATTTATTATTTTTTTTTTTTTGAAAGTCATAAGAAAAACCAAGCTTGTTAATAAAACAAAAGGGTTAAAAATAAAAAGGTTTTTGTGGGTGAAAGGGTGTTTGTTTTGGGTTATGAAATGAAAAGGTTTAGGCTCAAAGGGGTTAACTAGGGGAATTTTGGGTAGGTGGTAAAAAAAAAAGAAAAATAATGGTGTAGAAATAAAAAGGGTTAGTCCTAATGCCTCCGTCATTTACTTAATCGGGTTTAAGTTGGTAAGGACCGGGAATGTATCGTCGTGGCAAGTTCTAGAGTTGTAAGAACCAAGCGGCTATTCACACAAGAAACGAAAAATGAGCATTTAGTTTAAAGATATATATTTGTATGCTCAATAAAGGCTCAAAACTCACTTTTTGTGGGAATGGGTTTTTATGTGATCAAGTATATATAATCAAATTTTAATTAAGCTTGTCATGTCGTTTCATAATTTTCTTATGTTGGTTCTTTTTATTTCGACGCTATCGGTTGTAAATTTGTAAAAATATAACCTTTTTAGAACTTGAAATTCCTAAATTAAACCTAGACAAGTAAAAAAAATGAAAAATTTTTGAAAAAATTTGGGGTGATTAGCGGTTCCAATAGAGTTTTGTGTAAGGCTTGTGATTAGGACTTGCAAGATTCAAGGTTTTAGCATCCCCCCACACTTAAATTACACATTGTCCTCAATGTGTCCCAAAAATAAGTTTTTAGGTTGATTGAATGTGTAAAAATGTGTGAAAAAGCAAAATTTTATGTTACTGGGCGTCTGGACACGGCCCCGTGTTCAGATCGTCAGTAACAGAAATTGTCAAAAAGGAACAGAAGCCTGGGCACGGGGGCATGTTCATTGAGCACGCCCGTGTCCAGTTACCTGAACTGGGCATTTCCTGCAGATTGTGCAGCACGGGGCCGTGTTAGGCCAGCACGGCCCGTGCTGAACTTGCTGTAATGAAGAAAAAATTGTCGGGTGGCCCTGTTTTCATGCATGGGATGCTGGTTCAAGTTTCCCTTGTTATCCTTCACCATCCCGAGTGTGTTTTATCCATTACAACATCATCCAAACACCGAATTAGCTAAAACCATCATTCATTAAAACATAGAGAGAATGACATAATAATCCTAGAATATTAAAACAAAGTAGGAAAATAAAAGTTAAAGGTCCTAAACTAGATAGGTCAAGTGATACATAAAATCATCTTAAGGAGCTCTACTATTACAATAAGAACCAAAATTCCGGAAATAGTTTTCCGGTATCTAAAAGCTTTGTAGAACTCCGAGCCGAGGGGTGTTAAAGCCATTCTTCTATCTCTCTTGGGAGGACGAAGGCGGCTTCATTCTCCTCAACATCTTGAGGAGGAGCGACACCAACCGGAACCCCTTGTAGTATGTCTCGAGGGGGTTCCGAATGTATGGCGTACCATTCGGCTGGAATGATGACTTCCGGTATCACATTCCATGCCCTTTGGGTGATGATCGGTACCAAAGGAGGAGAGGCGAGAATGTTCAACCTTTGGTGCAAAAGGTTGACCTCTCGAAGACATCCTTCTAGTCCCACCGTCAAATGATTAATACGGTCGACCAATGCTTCTTATACCCCCGTCATCTCATCAATGGCCTCTCTTAAGGCGTAAACGTAGTTTACAAGAGAATCTTCAACCGTTGACGATCTTCTCCCTTGTCGGTTGTTTCTGGAGTGCGATGAAGATGTTCCGCTAGTTCTGCTAGCCGTTCTGAGAAAACATACCGAAGAGAGTTCAATTTTATGGGAGCAGTACTTCGGACACGGCCCCGTGTTCAATGAATACGGCCCCGTGTTCAGATGTTTGCAGATTTTCGGAACAAGGAAACATGGAGTTTTAAATTGTTTTCGTGATTTTTAAAACGTTTGTAAGCAAAAACAACTTAAAACATTGTTGTAGAACTTATTTTTAACAAGATTCCATGAATAAAAATCTAACAAACATCTCAATAAAGCTTGAAACTATGGAGATTTCAAGCTATAATGGAAGTAAAAATTGAAGAAGACGAAAGTGGATAAAAGAGGAAAGGACAAGAAGGTTGTTGAGAAACTTCTTTTAGAAAATACCTAGGATGGTATGTGAGAAGATTCCCCAAATCTCTGTCCCTGGAATGGTTCAAATGTGCAGGATTCTTGGCTGCATTTATAGAAAATGACAGCACGCTGCACACGGCCCCGTGTCGGCTGGACACGACCCCGTGTGCAGGCAAGATCCTGACACATTTTGTCCGTATTCTGACATGAAATCAGACGGGAATCTTTTGGTGGACACGGGGGCGTGCTGACCTGGACACGGCCCCGTGTCTAGAGGATGTTTATGAAGTTTCATCTATTTCTAAGGAACTTATCTGGATCGGGTGGTTCCTTACTGGATGGAACAACCCCAAAGTGCCTAAGATACCTTAATTTCTCTAGATTAAGACGAGAACGCAAGAGGTTGTCGGTGAGGGTGATTCCTATGCTAAATGTAGGTGGACAAGTCCAACCCTTTCCCGGGCTCTCGTTAAAGAAGGTGTATGCCGAATCGCTCAGGTCTATGTATATACCGAACGAAGTCGATGGAGAGTCCTTCACGGCACAATCGGCACAGGGACGACTATCGCTCAAGTCCTCGCTAGAGTTAGAGGTAACATTGGGAACAACGAAGTTGTTTTTATTTGAATGTGATCCCAACAATTCTTCTTGGTTATCGTCTTGAAATAAATTATTGAAATCTATCCTAAGTTCTTTTAACCAATTAAGAATTAGATCTTCCATTTGAAATAGTTCATCAAGGAGCATTTCTCCTAGAAGATCCGGTTGAGAGCATTCGAGGGAGAGATAGGGATTATTTTTACTTTCGCCCCTCTTAAGGCTACAGGAAAACAATGGGTCTATATAGTGGGGCTTATAATTTAGAAAATAACATTCTAATTCTTTATGAGAGCCACCACATATTTGACACCACGTACCATAAGAGTGCCGAAAGTAAAAAATATCAGTATCTCTCATGTTTGTGTCAGAAGTTACCAACCGTCGGGATCTTACGGTTCTGTTTTCAGTAACTGAATCTTGGGCACGGGGCGTGTTGAGTGGGCACGGCCCCGTGTTCAGCTTACTGTCTGACTTAAAACAGGATTGCCAGTTCCAATGATTGGGCACGGGGCGTGTTCAGCAGGCACGGCCCGTGCTGAGTTCTGCAGAAGCTGAAAAATTAAGAAAATCCTAAAAAAAACAGAAAATTAGAAAAAACGATTAGGCCGTTGATTCCTAACTTTCTTAAAATCCTTGTGTCCCCGGCAACGGCGCCAAAAACTTCATGTGTGCGAGTGTGTATATAAATTTAAGCCCTTTTTACACGTTAGTCAAGTTTTAAATTTATAAAACACGATATTTTACTAACACCAAACACACATATGGGCAAGTGCACCCATCGTGAGCGTAGTATAGTGTTGGCAAGATACCGAGGTCGTCCAAGGACACAAGAGCTTTTAATACCGGTTTATCCTCAACGTCTAATCAAATCAAAAGTTAGAAAAAGGTTTTAAACTAGAAAAATAAAAACTAACTAAAATGCTGAAAAATAAAATAAAAATAAAAACAGATAGACAAGATGAATCACTTGGCTCCGACTCGTGTTTAGTGTAACCTTTGATTATTTCTGCACTTTTGCACTTTTTAAGAGATTATCTTAGTTATTGTAGTAGGCCCCTCTTTTGAAGGTGACGTTACCCTCAACCCAGTAGTTTGAGTCAGCAAGGATACAATCCTAAATGGTCGGATTATTGAAAGATAATTAATTAAGTTATTAATGCATATTATGGTAAGCCCCTCTTTTGAAGGTGACGTTACCCTCGGCTAAGTAGTCTGAGTCCGCAGGGATACAGTCCTAAATAGCCGGGTTAAAGTATTAATAGTAGCTTACATATGAGGGGATCAAAGAGTTTGGACCCCCGCCATCCAATACCGGTGGGTATTGAAGGTCCTAATATTCAAGCTGTTTTCACATCCGTTTCTCTGTTTCTGCCTCTGAAACGGACTAGAGCTCTTCCGAACGACTCATTCAGGTCGCGATTCGATATTACAAGTGGTATCAGAGCTCAGGACGAGGAGTTCTTGCCATATTCAGCTTGAAAATCTGTTTTCTACATCTTCTTTCACAAAATTAAAAAATTTTTACGGTTAAAATCGGCTCAAATTCTCACATAATGTGCGGAATCATGTTTTAACAAATCCTGGAAAGTTTCATAACTAAAATCGACTTAAAACTGGTGAAAATCATGTGTTCGCTTGAAATTTTTGTTCGATATGCTGATGTCATCTGCTTGTCCGCTTGAAATTTGCCTGGTCGCTTGAAAAATACACTGCTTGACCACTTGAAATTACACCGCTTGAGTCAGCTTATCCATTTGAAAGTGCATCGAGTTGTGTGATTTAACATGTTTTTGTGTCAGTGCATGTGATATTTTCTTTTAGGGTCTCGTAAATTGAAGTTCAGATTGCCTGGTTTGATAAAATTTGTCGGGCATTTAATTAGTGAATGTGAAGAATCTAATTGAGTTTAACGAGGACTGTTGTTGGTCGTTTTAGTGGATTTGAAGGCCCAATCACTGTTTTTGAGTGTTGTAGATTGTCGGCAAAAGTGTTTGGATAATACTGAATATTGGAGGCCCAATCATATCATATTGAATATTAAAATCATCGGCCACAAGTATTATCATTGGGTTAATCAGTTTCAGTCATAGTTGCGGCCCAATTAAAGAAGTTTGAAAATGAGGCCCAATCATTTTGTGTAATTACGAATTAGAGACCCATTTAAAAGTTGGTATAAAGAGTTGCGCCCATTCATTCAGTGTCTTCACTCGAACAACATTGGAACGAGTCCGCAAATTTTCGACACGAGTTCTAGATCGATTCAATCTTTACACACGTTCACATTTTCAGTTCGTTTAAACTGATCGTTTGCTTATTTGTCATTTAGGTGTTTCCCGAAGTATCTCAAATTTTTCAAAACATGGCCGAGGAAAGAATTCCGATTTTTCCAGATCTTGGTAGTGATGTGGATACCGATGATGAGGAAGAACATCTCAACAGAGCTAGAAAAGGCATTGATCCTACTAGTTTTAATTTGTTTTTTGCAGATAAAATGGAGATGCTGTATCAGAAGAAGATGGCAAGATTGAGGAAAGAGCTGGAAGCAGCAAAAATGCAAGCTGATGAAAAGAAAAAGACAGAAGCTGGAGAAGCAAATGTTGATCAAGTGATTGAGAAAGTAGTTGAGAAAATCGTTGAAGTGGAGAAAGTGGTGGAAAAAATAGTTGAAATTGAAAAAATAGTTGAAATTGAGAAACCTGTCGAAGTAGAGAAACTTGTCGAGGTAGAAAAAAATTGTCGAAGTAGAGAAAGTTGTTGAGGTTGATAAGATAGTCGAAATCATTAAACCTTGTCTGAATTGTAAAGAATCTTGCAAAGCTTGTGAGGAGAAAGATAAGAAGATTACTGAGTTAGAGAAGATAAAAGAAGATTTATTGTCTGATGTGAAGTACATTAAAGAGTCTTATGATGTACTGAACAGAACAGTTGATGGTCTGAAGAAGACAAATTCAGAAACCGAAAAAGCAATGGATAAAATGAGTGCAACATTAATGACAAAGCAGAGCGTCATCAATGAGTATATTGAAGACTGTGCTAAATTGAAGAAAGAAGTAGAACTTGAGAAGATTGAGAGTGAAAGGATTAAACGATTACTGTTGAGTTATACTACTTGTGATTACTTGATTGATCGTGTTTATCCTACTGTTGCAGGTCTGGAAGCGTTCATGGATAAAAAGACTGAAGATATTGATACTGGTAAGAAACCAAGTGTCAAGTATAACAGATGTCCGCCTCCGATCCATGAAACTTATTCTCCCAGGAATCCAAACGAAGAGCGTCTAAAAAAGGCAGTCAACATCAAGTTAAAGTCTGAAATCTTTGATGAATTACCAGACAATATTGATGTTACATTCACAGCGTCTGACACTGATCATGAGTCCGAGTTATTAAAGAAAGTGGTCGATCAGGTGTTAGATATGGATGAAGAGTCAAAACCGGAGTCTGAGTCTGATGGTCCGAGTTCATCAGAAAAGAGTCCGAGTTCACCGATTAACAGGGTTTACAATAGAGAATTCCTGTTATCAAAATCTAATTTGAATGACGGGTCAATCGAAGTGGCATATACTTTGTTTGATTCAGACAAATTATATTCTGATGAGGAATTTCCAATAAGAAGTGTTAAAACTGAAAAGATCAAACAGGTTTTCAAATTAACAGAAATTAATATTTCTGAAATAAAAGATTTAAATCTTGATGAAAAACCTAAAAAATACACTTCAAGAGTTCAACAGAGATTGAACAAGAAAAAAGGTTACGGTTGTGGTTATGGTTTTCAAAAGAAACCAAATCATAATAGTAATCTTAAAAAGAAAGGTCTTGGTTTCAATTCTTCAGAAAATTATAAAAATCAGAAAACTTATAAACCAAAAACAAAATTTGTTTCAGGAGGAAGTTCAGAGGATGAGCAGAAGAAACCATTCTGGAAACAATCAAATCAAGAGTTTCTTGCTGAAGTGAAGAAGAATGTGAGAAAGTTTGCTCAAAGAGTTGATAGAAGAACTTGTTTCAAATGCCAAGAAGTTGGTCACATAGCTTGGAATTGCCCCAAGACCAACTAACAAAAACAGGGAGTTTCTTCTAACTTTGTTTTGAGAAAGACTTGTGTTGATAAGAAAGAACAACCTGTGAAAAATGTTAAAAAGTTTGAAAATTCTATTTCTGAGGAAGGTGAAAATTCAAAACGGTTTTACAAAAGAAAAGGTGATATGAACAAGCAAAAGTGGGTGGTTAAATCTGAGGGTAATTCTGACAATGAATCTGATTCCATAAAATCAGAGGAGTCTTTGGTTGATAAAAAGGTTGTGAATTCCGTTCCAGAGGTGAACGATGAGGATTTTCCTCCATTGTCAAAGGAAAATTTGATGAAGAAAGTGGGAAAGGTAGAGATCTCAAATCAATTCTTTGCTGATAAGGGAGAATTTGATGTTGAGAAGGCTTTCAATGGGAAAGTCAAACATATTTTCGGGAAGATGGTTGATGGGAACGTTAAAACTGCAAAAGATTTTTATAAATCAAAATGTTGGTGGGATAGATGTGTCCCAGAATCTCCCAATGCTGGTCAGGCTTGGGGGAAAGTTTTTCCAAACTAAAAACCTGACTTGCCGGAGCTCCCAGGTTAGTAAGAGTGGAGCAGGTATCGGCATCTTTCTTAGCAAATGATCCTACAAGTGGGAAAGTTGGTAGAGTACAGGTGGTATATTTAAATTGTTATAATTTTGATTTACAAGTGATTATAGTTGGTGAGTGAACCTGTAAGTGATTGAAAGAGGTTTTCATTGACAAGTGGTTAATCAAGGTCATTAAGTTGAACTTGATTGGATCATACTTACAAGTGGTATTTTGGAGAACAAAATGATGAGTTTATCCCCTAACCTACAAGTGGTTTGAAAATCAACAAAACTAATTTTCCGGAAAAACCATTTGATTAAAACAAACTTAAGTGTTTTGAGATCACAATGGGAAAATAGTTTGTTGTAAGGGGGAGTTCTGATTGTTTATGCCAAGTGGATGGCGATTTGAAGTAATTTGATATCAGTTGTCACTTTATTGTACAGTTTATTTTCAAATTTCCTAAAATGTGTTTGCATTTTAGGGGGAGTAAAAATTTTCAGAAAATCCAAAAACATTAGAAAATTTGAAAAAGCAAAAACATGATAAAACCTACTGGCAAAAAGACAAAAACAGTAAAAAATGAAAAATGAGTTTTGTTGTACAAAAGAGGAAATGATAGTACATCAGTGGACTATCACAGCATGCTAAAGAATTGGAAAGTCAAATGTGATAAACGATCTCACTGTGGATATATGAGTAGGTTTTTGCACATTTAGTAGATTGTGACGAGATATAAACCTAAATTCAAACTTGCTTATATCATGGGTAACATCTCTCGGATATATGGGTAACCCCCGAAATCTTGTTTGAATGACCCCTCTTTTTGAGATACTAGGTCTTTATGCTTAGTGATATCTGGGGTATTATCCCGGGACTTCTGATAATGCGGAAGCAATGGCCTAGTCCCCGGAGAACACTTTACGCTTGCTTGAAATATAGCGCAACCCTCAGCAAAAATAGACAATAAAATTGCTAATCAATGCTGTTGTAAAAAAGATCCTCTAAAGGGGACCCTCCAAAGTCGAGCCGTCATCTCTCTGCTGAACGGAAGTTCTGACCTGAGCTCTCACGGTTTCGCAATTTAACCCCTTACAGATATCATCTAGGTATACTCACCTGTAAGACTGAATATTGGGATCTGGATACGGGAGTATATTCTGAGGTGGGACACGCGAATAAGTTTAAGTGCTTAAGACATTAATCTCGTATCTCGAAACAGTTGAACTTTGTGTGAAAATTTAAGTGGATCAGTTTACTGACAATCTAAGTGAATCGTTTAGAACTTAAAATGTTTAAAGCTTAAGGGTGTTGGTGATTTGTCTCAAAAACTGATATGATCCTCTTACACAAACTCACAAAAATATTCTATGTAAATAGTTCTTTACTGCATTTCATTTCTGTTATATCAAAATCCAAAAAGATTTTCGATGTGTTTTAGCATAAATTTTGAAAAATTCAAAAAGATTTTAGACAACTGATGTTGAAAAGCTGATTTTCAAAATTCCAAGTGCTGAACATGACGAACAGGTTTGGGAAAGTTTGTTTGAAGATGTGTGAAATGATAATGATAATCATTAAAGTGGTTCATCAGTGACTTACACGATAAATCTTTTTGTTCGATAATTAAAAATGATCTTTTCAGGGTTGTGTCTTCAAGTGTTTAGCAAAGTTTCTAAATTTGTTATATCTTATCTTTTATGAAACTTATGTTTTGGGTAGAGAATATGCAAGTGAATCAGGTTACGATACCTAAACCTGTGAAAGCCAGACTACGATCCCAGTACAAGTTGAGGGGGAGTCTGTTAGAGAAAGAGAGTCTGAAGATGCGAGAGCTAGGAGCCAGAGATCCTGAAAGAAAATTGAAGATAGAATAGAGCCAGATAGAGATCATGAAGGAAGTCCAAAGACTGATAAAGACTGAAGATTGAAAAGACTTGACACTTAAGACTCGTCAACATCTGAAGGGGAGTCTGTTAGTCCATTCATCTGTCGACTTCGTCTTATATCGAGTCTCGGGTTCTTTACGAAGTTGTTCAAGCATGATGTCATGATGACATCATCAAAGTGACATCATCAATGACATCACCTCACAAGAAGACATAACAGTTTCAAAGTTTACAAAAGTCAAAAGTGGCTTTCGCTTGAACAGAATGATATTATATTGTCGGTTTCGCTTGAAGTATAATTAGTGGGTTTCGCTTGAGTTGTCCTATGTGTCTTCAAGCGAAAGCCTGAGTACTATAAATAGGATGATAGGCTTGTCATTTGTAACAATTTTTCAGAATTGATACCGAGGTGCTGCCGGTGTTCCTTGTGATTGTAATCGATAGTAAATCAATACACAAGACGTTTATAGTGATATTCAAGCTGTTTTCACATCCGTTTCTCTGTTTCCGCCTCTGAAACGGACTAGAGCTCTTCCGAACGACTCATTCAGGTCGCGATTCGATCCTACACCACAAAGACATGACACCTTCATCCCCAAATATTCTTTTGAAACATTCTCCAACTAGTTCTATACCCGTCCAGTGGACGGGCATATCAATGGTATAATGACATAAGTATGTTATTGTTTGTATTATAAACAAAATATTATTTATCTAAACCAACCAAAATATGTGGGATGTTTCTTCAAAAGCTATCATATTTTGTTGTATAATATGCCTAAACACATAGCAAAGCACTTGTAAAGACAATCAGAGACAACCGACAAAAAGCACTTGTAAAGACGATAAGAGACAACTGACAAAAGTTGAACCATTTAGACCTAACCCAATGATCTTACCACCTATATAGAATGTATAAGAAATCAAGAATATGAACCCTAGTCCTCGAACATAACACAACTCATTCTTCCCATCACAAGTACTATGATTTAAGTCACAGGGTAGTCCAGTATCGGTGCAAAATGCCCCAAGCACATTTGGGCTCATATTCCCACAATTGGATCAACGAAATGCAGATACAAAACTTGGCCTTTCTGCAATTCTAAGAGAACTTCTAACACGTCCTGCGATGCCTAAGTATTCGGTTACTCGTTTACCTAAAGCAGACCAGAAAGAAGCTGCAAGTTCCTGAAATTCATGGTCCGCATTAAAACACCACAGAAACGTTAGAAATATTATAAATAATTCGGTGTTAAAACTTAAAACGCTAGCTAGAAAGGAACCCGTCCAAAGATGCCCAAAGTGAGTTTTCAATGATAGACCTCCTAAATCACTGTAGACAATAAAATGAGATTATTACATAAATAAATTAAATTCGGTTATCATATATGACATACAAATTATTTATCTAAACGCTCTTTCTACCTTCGGTTTGGCTTGGTACTATTAACTATCACTTGGCCGCTTAATCTTCTTCTTCATTTTGCTCACCAAATGCTTACATCCCCTCCTTCCGCTTTAAAAGCCTTCATATGTTCTTCAATATGAGCCAAATCTTTATCTCTATACCCAACATTCCAAGGGATAAAATAAGTACTACACTTATAACCACAAAATATAAATAAAAACTGTCCAAATTTGGACCGTTTGGCATACCGAATCATTAGCACACGTTTTTGGCGTCCATTCAAGTATATATTTGAACTTCATCTTAAGGTCCTTGACTTTGGCTGCAATGTCTACCTGAGTGTGTTGACCACCAACCTATTTTTAAATCAAAGCACTCTTAAATCATTATTAAAGGAGTACTAACCATGATACTTTATCAAACAAAAGGCTTACCAATGATAACTAAAGGAGTAGTAACCATGATACTTTATCAAACAAAAGGCTTACCAATGATAACTAAAAGTATTGCATAGGTTTAGGAGGGAAAAAAAAGTTTCCAGACTATTTATCAAAGCAAAGGCTTACATCAAACTAAAAGTATTCGCATGAAATGCCATAATAAAAAGTTGAATAATAAGTGAAGAATGGCAAAATTAAAGTATTTTGTTATATCCCCATTTAAAACTTTCATATAGTTGTTAAAGAGTATAACCACATGTAAGAAATCATGCAACCTTCAAAATATTAAAATCATTATTCACAAAAATATAGTGTTTCTTAATCATATTTGACACATTAGTTATTAGTTATTTATTACAAAAAACGGAAAGTTCCAGTGAAACCGGAACCGACCCATTAAAAGATTACAAATCTTGAGTTTCTTGTGCAGTAAAATGTCACAAATTCTAACATTTTAAAAGAAATCTTCAACTATAACTGGAATTAACGCTTCTTCATATTGATGTCTTTCTTTGTACTAATGTTCCCCTTAAAGTCAAAGGGGTCCTCGCCCGTTTGACCCGCTACCCCACCCAATTTTCCCATCTTTACTTGACCAGTATAACACACATTGAAAATTACCCGTTTGACCCGTTCCATCCATTTCCCAATCTCTACTTGAATAATATAACAAACTTTGAAAATTACATGTTTGACCCGTTACCCAACTGTCCATTTACCCACGTAAAAGTGGTTGCAGCAGTTAGCATGGCCAAACACCGAGGTATTAAAGCTACGAAACTATCAAGCATAAACAAACACGCAAATTTAGTGGGAACAACACTGGTAATTTGTAAATGATTACGTAATACAAAAATGAAGAGGATACCTTAAAACCTTCATCACCCAAAGTGTGTTTTTTGTTTAACACCATATTATAAGCATGTTTAGCAAAAAGATAAGATTTTTTAAGACGCAATTTCATTTAGAGATAAATCTTGAAGATTCCATGACAATTTAGATAAGATATTAGGTAAAAAATGAAAACTTTAAGGTTAAAAACAGAAAGAAAACAAAAAATACATATTTTATTTGCGAATTATTACTTACCATGAGGAATTGCTTAGTCTTTTGGGGGTATGGTTGTTAGGCTGTCTTTCATATATTCAGTACCACTACACATGAAGATGATGATTGGTCAGCCCGCTTCATGAGTTCTAACAAACATGTGGAACATTTGTGTTTATAGTGTTACCATGCAAATTTAAAGAAAATGAGTACCAATAATGTAACGATGAGGTTTTTTGGGCATAAAGAGCTTCTTGCAATTTTGCTCTACTCAGATAGGTGGATGCACAATCATCAGAGCAAGGATCAAAATTCTTGACCTAACAGAAGTACACAATGTAGTTCATAAATTGATCTTTATTTTTGATAATAATACCCTGTGATCCACTAGTTCATTGGCAGCCATACCAGTTGTTCTGTTTACGTATACTAAAACAAAATATAAGTATCTAACAACCAAAAAGCATGCAATCATACCCCACAATATTGATTCCGTCACTATTCAATATTTCATGCAAAGCTAAATATAAGGTGTAAACATTTAGTTACCAGCAATTTTGATATATGTAGACTCTAGATGGTTATATCTTTATGTAAAAAAACAATGTCTACAACATAAGATAAAAAGGTAATAGGTAAAAATCCCAATGAAATTATGAAGCTAATTATCAACATATCTCCAATACAAATCTGACATCAAGATCTTGATGCTAATTATAAGGAACGACCATCAACAGGAACCTTCAAATCGTTAAAACAGACCTGCAAAACCGATTGTGAACCCATAAGGTAATTGGGAAGCAGTTAAAGGTGTCATGGGAGATGGGGTTGGTACTTTGAATCTTGATTAACTTACAATCGATCTATACTGGTATACTACATATAACTCAAGAAATTTGACATTTTAACTCAAGAAATTTGGAAAGATAATACAAATTAGAGACAATCAAACACAACAAAAACACCTGGTGGTCCGGCGGCATTGCAGGGGTGGTTTGGCGAGGTGCTACGGCGACGTAGAGGAGGTGTTCCGGCGTGGTGTGCGGCGTGAGTCTAGGGTTTGGGGGAGGAAGCGATCTGGGGAAATCAGTAATGGCGATGGTGTTGGGAAATGTGGGTGTTCTTCGTGGGTTGATTTCGAAGCAGATGGGGGTTCGATGTAGGGTAATTGGGAAGCAGTTAAAGGTGTCGTGGGAGCCTTTTTTTTGCTGTAGTTGGGGTTTTGGGGGGAGAAAAGTAAAGGTGAGGGAGGGAAATAGCCCGCCTTTTTTTAGGTATTAAAGTCTAGGTAAGATAGAAGCCTGACCGTTGGATCGTACCACTTATCAATGGTTAGATTGAAAGTGCACATGGATCAACCCATGTCGGCCCTATTGCTTTTAGGGGTGATAAACAGGTCGGATTCGCGGGTTAACGGGTCCAACCCGAACTCGAAAATCATCTCAATCATATGAATCCTAACACGACACAAAATTTCGTGGGTTGACCCGAACACGACCCGTTCAACCAGAATTTTTTAACTTTTATTTTTTATTTGAAATTAGAATATTAAAATAAAATTTTACTTAAAAAAACAGAAATGTATATAATATAATTATATTTGAATTATAAAATCTTATCCTAATTTCTCTTTTTAAATTATACTTATAACATAAAATACACACCTCATTTAATTTATGACATAAAACATATTGTACAAAAATATAATATAATATAATATAAATGTATTAAACGGGTCAACCTACCAACCCGACCCCCGTTAACCTAAACGGGTTCAACTTGAAACTGACCCGAACCCGTTTATATTAAACTTAACACGCAAATTTCGTGTTAGGTTCGTATCATGTTTTTTGGTCGCGACTGAATTTATCACCCCTAATTGCTCTTGTCCCCTCTAAAGAAGTCGTCCTTAAAGGAGAGATTTCTTGTAGTGGATGTCGTTAATTCGTCGAATCTAAGTTGTCGAATCACTCGTTGTCGTCTATGGTCAGCATGACAGTGCCTACCACCGCTGCCAGAGCAAGGCAGCAAGCTGTCACTTATGTGGTTACTACTGGATCATCGTGCACCCGTCACAGCACCATTACAACTCCACAATTTCGTATCAGTTGTGCTTATTACGATCAATCCTAAGCACGCCACTTTCTCTTCGAGAGAAGCAAAAAAGGTTGTATCAAACGTGTACCAACCAAAGTCTGCCATGTGGATGAAGGGTAGTATTATCAATTCCCGTCCGATACTAAAGATAAGATCTAAGTGAAATGTTATATTTAGTAATATGTGATACCCCAGGAAAAATGCTCAACACAACTAGCTTCTCTAGTGACTGTGTACTAAATTTCGGGACGGAATTTCTTTCAACTTGGGGATGATGTGACAACTCGTATAAATCCATGTACATTGTAGAATTGTGTTGCGATACACGTGCTTTGTGAAATTCATGTATGATATGTATGTCGTGTGTATATGCGTGCTTTGTGAATTCATGTATGATATGTGAATTATATGTGGTGTGTGATTTGTATCTTTGATCGATTGTGTTAAATAAGTTAAGTGAAATCGAAAACCAGAACCGAGGTATTGTGATATGTCATCGCTATGGAATCGAGATAGTGTATTAGGTTAACAGGCGACACGAAACGTCGTATTAAGCTACGATAAGAAATTAGCTAAACCACCACGTATAGGTTCGCCACCTCTAAAAACTCACGCCCCATTCTTGTGTGTTTCTAATCGGCCCAAACCCCCCACCCAACACCCTTATGCGCAAACAACAAGCCCAACCCGCCACCCCTTACCCCTTTTGCGCAAACCTGGCCCAACCCCCATCTCCCACCCAATGGTTTCTTAAGGCCCACTCTACCTAAATCGCCCCAGACCCCACCTATTTTATTATGTACGTATCTTGCATGAGGGAATTTAAAACCCTATATCCCTTGGGGATCATTGTGTGCGACGGCAGAGAAGGGAAACCCCTCCCCCATTTGCAAATTACTCCAAGAAATCGCTGCATTCTTCCGTACTGCTTCTAGGTAACTTATTGTGCTTCCTTCAATGCTATATGTGCTTCAAAAATTTATTCATGGCTGCGATTTTTGGCATGTTTTATTGTGATGTTGATGTGAATGATTACTGTTAGTCCCGAAAAACCCGTGATATCACTCGACGGTTCAATCGAACGCGGAATGTAAGATGAAACCGTATGAACAAAAAGAAAATATTCATTACAAAACATGGTGTCGCTGCTTATGTCGCACAGAGTCTCAAGGACTGTCTGGTATGATCTTCGAGAACCTTGCACACGATCCCTAGGATTTACCACTAATAATCTAGATAAGACTATATATAGGAGCCTCTATCCCATTGGCCCACATGGCCTAGCCCAAGCTCAAGTGCTAATCTAAACCAAATAAACATAAATAAATATAATAAAGATAAGCGTAAAACTCTGGACCTAACAATTACAAGCTAGGGTTACTAGAAACTAGGTGTTTTCTTGAGTGGTTTTGGTCATCAAAGTGATTAGTTAGTAACTAGGGTTTTTGTTTGCGGTTTGAAACTTGTGTGAATGATGGTTCTAATGTTCAAACATGATTTATATGAAGTAATCACGGCTAGGATTATGTTTAAATAATAAGATTGGGGTATTAAGATGACAAGGTGTATCTAGGGTTCATGAGAATCAAGAATCGTGCATGGTGTTATCAATAATATGTGTAGTCATGTGTTCATGGATTAGGGGTTAGGATCTTGATGCCCGAGCATGTTAAATTTGATAAGCGTCTGAGGTAAATGACTTATTATCTGATGTTAGTCGTTATTAGAAGGTGTTGTGATCATACGTGCGCGTTTTAGGAACGTTTAAGCGATAAACAGCATGCTGATGAACTAAAACAGCCAACTTCAGTTGGCTGTAAATGAACCGTCATAAATCAAAAAATTGATTTTCTGAAGTCTAAATTATATGTTTTAGAAAAACGAATCAAATGGCACTGGAATCATATTTTTTTAGTTAGTTTGCTATTTTTAAAGGTCCGTTTTGCACAGCAACAAAAGCTGTGTTTTTACTGCAGAAAATGTGTGTTATGTTTTTCATCACAACTTGAAATCTATGTATAATTAGGTCACGAAATTTTTACTGTAGATGGCCACTGATGTCGTTGTAATTCTACAACTGGAATTTCGTCAATCGGACTTACGATCAATTTTAAATGAATTTTCCGTGGACTGCAGTCAGAAAGTGACAAATCTGATTGCAGCCCGTTAAATGAATTTTATAAAATAATTTGTGATGAATTGGGTCCCGATATTTTGATACAATAATATTTGGATCGTTTAAAACATTCTGTAAAAATTTGGGAATTTTTGGAATAAGTTAAATATTTTATTAAAATGCCCGAAAACAGCCCAGTTTTGGATGTTAAAGCTGAAACGACATAAGTAGTAGTTGCGTGTCTAAATGTCGGGTATGTTATCTGAGGATGATCTAACGTGTTATATGTCAATTAAAGTGTTTGTGCAATATCGTATGCTTGCTTTGAATGGTTATAGATGGGATGTTTATATGGGCATGAACTGTTAAAGTGACTGCGTGTTATGTGGTAGCTGCATGTAGGAACTTTGTGTTTTATTTAAAACCATTAACAAACTAAATGGTAATCATATTAGGACGTGATTGACCAACCGTGACCGCTAACTATTTAAAGAGTTCAACCGAGCAACCAAAGGTGAGTTCACACTTTCCACAAGGCATGGGATTCTCGGTGGTTTGGGAATGGGATAAAGTATACTAAGGAAACCTGCGTATTCTCCTTGGGTAGAATATGTACTCCCACCCTCTTTGTTGAAGGGTGACAACATTGAAACCTACTTGCTCTTCTAGACACGTACTCCCACCCTCTTAACTGAAGGGTGACAACATTGACACTAGACAAAACTCTATAATTAAGTCCCTCATTTTATATCGACTTAATCGCTAGCCAATGGCGAACGAGTCATTAGTTAAATAGCGCTATTATGTTTGACAAGCCTCACACCGTGCCGCAGAGGACGGGCGTGGACTAATGGACTTGGGCACTAGTCAATGATGATAGACATTGACGCAGGGCACATAAACATAACTACAGTCAGTAGTCGATATGGTAACGGGTCTAGTGGGATACATGGGGAAGCCCCCACTGAGTATGGTTTGGGAAACAATGAACTGGTTAACTCGTGGTTTTCGAAACATAACTATGGTTTTTGGAACAACGTTAAAATGGACAACCAACTGTGAACTGGCTCAACTTTGTTGTTGATTCGTTATTATATGCCTTGCAGGTCGTTAGGTTTTTAGCTGGAGCTTGCATTGGAGCAGGAGTCGTTGTGGGACACGAACCGCTGCGTGTTCTTGAAAACTTTATTAAATTTAAAACTTATATTTTGGTTTTGAACTTAAATGCTTCCGCTGACTGTTAAACTTGGTTTTGGACTTTGGTTTGGAAAACTTTAAGCGTTTGGTTGTACTTTACTTTACTTAATGTTTATTATAATTGGTGGTATGATCCTGGTCAGTCACACGCCTCGCGGTAATACTCCGCTGGTAGATTTTGAGGGTGTGACATAATATATATATATATATATATATATATATATATTATGTTATATATAAAAGTTTGAAAAATATATAATTATAATTAATATAAATTAATAAGTCAAACAGGAGCCAAGTCGAAGCCTAGCTTGAAAAATTACCAACAAACCAAGCATGAGCTTTAGATGGAGCTTGGAGCCCTCATAAGTTATTTTATATGTATCCAATATCTATACATATTGTACATTTCTAAATATGTGTAGGTGTTTGTTTTGCCACATCACCTTATAAAAAAGATTTAAATATGTATTTTATAAGCATTCAATATCTACACAAATATCTACATATATTGTACATTTTTAAATGTGTAGATATTTGTTTTGCCACGCAGTGGCGGACCCAGGATTTTTTTCATTGGGGTCCATTTTTTGTGTAAGGATTTTTGACAACCGAACATTAAAATTTTCGAGTCGGTCATCGTAGTAGGGTCGTGGCTTGGATTTCACAACTAAACATTAAAATTTTTGGGCCGGTCATTATAGTCGGGTCGGGGCTAGGAAATAATGTAGAAGCATTTAGTGGACATGAAACCATTACATTATATGTTGGAAGTTTTGTTTGGTAATCAAGTGTTAAATAAAATGACGTTCAATTTATCATTTTAAAGAAGCAAATTAGAGGGTCCATGGGTGGTTGTGCTGTTTTAAAACACTAGTTTAATTTTGATGGAAAAAATAAACTAAAAAAATAAGACATGTAAGATTTGAACTTGAGATCTATTTGTTGGAACACAAGAGGATTTACCACCACACCATCTTTGCTTTAAATACTATGGGGTACAATTAATTTATTTATGGGATCCTTGAAAAATTTAACACAACGGTTCTACTATTTTCTAAAAAAAGATTGGGGTCTGTGGACCCCGACCCGGACCATATGGGTCCGCCCTTGTTGCCACGTCATCAAAAAATATATGTTTACTTATTTTATATATATCTAATATCTACACATATTGTACATCTACACATATTGTGTGACACCCCAAGAAAACCAGTAATCTTCGCATACATGCTCGGGGAGCCGCGATACGAAACAGGGAAACAACGTCACACTATTAGCTTCCTCAGTAACTGCATGCTAAATTTTGGGACGAAATTTCTTTCAAGTTGGGGATAATGTGACAACTCGAATTTCCGACGTTCTTTATTCGCATTTAATGCACGTTGACTTTGACTATATGGTTGTGTTATGATAAAACCTAGTGTGTTTGCTTGATTATGTGTTTGATTGTATAACATGTCATGAAACATAAACTGCTTAACATAGGAAGAGTCCGACGAAACACAAGTGTGTTTCGCCATAACTAACCTCGACGAAACAGATTATGTTTCGCCCAATACGACTCGACGAAACAAGCTGTTTCGCCGGCCCAGATTCGCCGAAGCCCATTACGGGCCCAGAACGTTAAAACGTGTTTATTAGCGTGCAACGACCTTAGTTTCACATCTTTGGCAAAAGTTGAAACCCTAGAACCTCCTCTGTGTGTGTCGGCAGCTCTGAATACTCCCGAACGATCAAAACCATCTTTAACATTATCTCGGTTAGTAAACCTATGTGTCTTGATTTATCTTTCATCCGTGAACGTGTTTCTGTGCCATGTGATTCTGCTATGTTGATGTATAATTGTAACTGATACATGTTTAATGTTAGGGTTCTTGTTATGATGATGATTGGAGTTTGATGTTGTAATATAATCCGCTGTTTAAATTGATAAATGTATATACGAATCTCCTATGAAACCGAATCAGAATCTGGTAAACTGTTGAGATCAGGTTTATGCATGATATACGTGGTTGTTGATGATCAGAGTTTAGATACGCGATAGTACGCGGATAGAGTCGGTGATATGAGTATTACATACGTAAGTTAGGGTTTCTGCTAGATGTGAAGTCCTGTGATGATTATGTATATTGTGAATGATGAATTTTGTGCTGTATGATGATTACATGATATTAAGAAACGGCAGAACATGATGATTAGGGTTTACATACGTAACTGACTTGATGACGAACTGCTATCCTCGGCGAAACTGAATACGACGAAACTGAGTGTGTTTCGTCGAGGTGACCACGACGAAACACAATATGTGATTCGCCAAGGACTGTCGACGAAATAGAAGCTTGTTTCGCCAAATATTGTGTTTCGCCGATGTTGTGTTTCGCCAATTTGTGTTTCGCCATTATGTGTGTTTCGCCGAACAGTTAGTCTGCACAGTAACTTGAGTTAATTCTGTTAAGTGTTAACTGGAATATCTAAATGCTGTTAAATGCCAAACATGACTAGTACGATTGTGTTTACATGCTACCTGTTTATACGTGCACAACTTGAACACAAACTGATCTTGTATACGTGCATACCTTAGGACGTGATTGATTATTTGCGAGCACTTACATACCTAGCATACCGAGCAAACCAAGGTGAGTTCACACAAGCCAAGGCATGGGGTTCCCAGGGGGGAATGGGGATTTGATAATGACTGTACATACATCGATGACAGAACCTACTGCTAGACTAGTAACACTTATTGAACGATCTTCGCACACCTGCCAAGGACATTGGCCGCGATATTATGACTGTCTTCGCACACCTGCCAAGGATATTGGCCGCGAACTAAACTTGCAACATCTTCGCACACCTGCCAAGGACATTGGCCGCGAACTAAACAAACCTAGTCTAGAAAAACTTGGGGAATAACATTCCCCAACGTCTTCGCACACCTGCCAAGGACATTGGCCGCGATGGAAACTAATACGATACATTGTAACGAACGAACATACTACTACTCACGCTATACTATTACTGAACTATTAACTGTGAACTCGCTCAACTAGTTGTTGACTCTCTCTTGCATGCCTTGCAGGACCTTAGGTACATATGGAGCTTGCACAGGGAGGAGCAGGTCGTTGTGGGATACGGATCGTGGACGATATTTGAACTTATAACTTACTTTGGGTTTTCATTATTATGCTTCCGCTACTTAAACAATGTTTGGTTATGAACATCAGTCATGTCAAGATGAATTACATTTTCCTACTTTTACACTTATATACTATGTTTGATATGATTGGTGGCTTGATCCTGGTCAGTCACGCCTCCAAGCGGTGATACTCCGCGTGTGGATTTCGGGGGTGTGACAGATTGGACATTTAAACATGTGTAGGCATTTAATTTGTCACGTCATTTTTAAAAAAGTAAAATAAATACATATTAACTTAGTTTATCTACACATTTTTTTTTAAATTAGTTTTTTACATATGTGTAGATAATTTACCTACACATGAAGAAAAGTTTCCACATGTGTAGGTAATTTAATATTTAATCGATTGCCAATTTTGGGGGGAAATTTTCCCACCAACACCAAGTGTGGCTAAAATCCATTACCAACACATATTAAGTGTTAATCATTATGAAAATTTATTTTCAACCATTACCCACACATATATAAACATGTGTAGGTAAATACCAACTGATGTGTGCAAAATGCAACATATAAATTACATCAACTGTGGCATAAAACTAACCCTTTTTAGTACTAATGTTGGAAAAAGTGTGCTTTTGTCTTCCTTTTGTATTTTTAGGATTAAATGAGCTCAAATTAACAAAAGAAGCAAAAAGACAGCTAAATCTAACATAAATACAGGAAAAGGATCAAAAGAGACATGCCCGACCCCACGACAGCATCTTCCCAAGCAAAACAAGAAAACAGAAGGCTGAACACGCCCCGTGCTCAGTGAACACGGGGGCGTGCCCAAGTGCCAGCATAAAAGACAGAGCTATAGAAGCTTCGATCGCCCACCACGGGGCCGTGCTTAGCGGACACGGGGCCGTGGTCAACTATAAGATTCGCAGAATCCAGGCAAATCTTGATAGTACAGATATGCTTCTGCGCACGGGGGCGTGCCCAGCGGACACGGGGGCGTGGTCAAGTAATGCAGACAAACTGCAATCAATGAAGACATAGAAGAGGATGGACACGGGGCCATGCCCAATGGACACGGGGCCGTGCCCGAGCTTCTGTTCAGCCTTTAAATAGGAGTGCTTAGCTCAAGTTCAAACCATCCATTGGCACACCACCTCTCTCACACTTCACCCACCACCCACCACCACCATAACACCATCATCCACCACCATCATCCATTGTCCATCATAGAGTGTGTGAGTCGTCTCGGGATCCAAGATTGATCGTAAGAGTTCTTGATAATCAAGACCATGTTTGCCTAAGTCTCTTACATCACTTGGTGAAGACAAAGTGTCTAGTGCAATACTTTTTATTTTTAATCTTTTCGCACTTTTTACTTGGTTATGTATTAATGACTTTAATAACTAGTTTCTTATGTTGAAGGTGATTTTTCCTTATCGTTTGTACGTGGTGTCTTGGCATTATTTTACTGTCTATATAAAATAAAAGATTTTCACCATTCATATCTCCACGGTCTATATGGAGGTATGTTGGCTACCTGGTCGGGGGTTAAGGGAACGGTTTGGTAAGAGTCTTACCTTGTTCAGTGTATAGATCCTGCAAGGACCTGGGTCAAATTTAGTAGGACCTCCTTCAATACTTAACGGTATTGGATGGCGGGGGTCCAAACTCTTTGATCCCCTCATATGTAAGCTACTATTAATACTTTAACCCGACTACTTAGGACTGTATCCCTACTGACTTAGACTACTTAGCCGAGGGTAACGTCACCTTCAAAAGAGGGGCCTACCATATTATGCATTAATAACTTAATTAATTATCTTTCAATAATCCGACCCTTTAGGATTGTATCCTTGCTGACTCAAACTACTGGGTTGAGGGTAACGTCACCTTCAAAAGAGGGGCCTACTACAATAACTAAGATAATCTCTTAAAAAGTGCAAAAGTGCGGAAATAATCAAAGGTTACACTATACATGAGTCGGAGCCAAGTGATTCATCTTGTCTATCTGTTTTTACTTTATTTTATTTTCAGCATTTTTAGTTAGTTTTTATTTTTCTAGTTTAAAACCTTTTTCTAACTTTTTGATTTGATTAGACGTTGAGGATAAACCGGTACTAAAAGCTCTTGTGTCCTTGGACGACCTCGGTATCTTACCAACACTATACTACGCTCACGATGGGTGCACTTGCCCATATGTGTGTTTAGTGTTAGTAAATATCGTGTTTTATAAATTTAAAACTTGGCTAAAGAAAGTGTAAAAGGGCTTAAAATAAACATTAAAACCATAACACACTTCACGCACATCAAGTTTTTGGCGCCGTTGCCGGGGACACAAGGATTTTAAGAAAGTTAGGAATCAACGGCCTAATCATTTTTTCTTATTTTTCTATTTTTTTTGGATTTTTCTTAATTTTTCAGCTTCTGCAGAGCTCAGCACGGGCCGTGCCTGGTCGGACACGGGCCGTGCCCAGCATTGTTACTGGCAGTTTTTATTTTCCGAGTTACAGAGAGCTGAGCACGGGGCCGTGTCGGTGCAACACGGGGCCGTGTCCAACTCCCCAGTAACAGGGATCCGAAAAACAATCACTGTATCTCCGACCATGGGCCGTGTTCACTGAACACGGGGCCGTGGTGAACCTTCTGACCAACGTTCTTTTCTGTTTTTATTGCAGGACTTGGAACCCAGGTGTCACACCCTGGCTTTGCGGAAGCGTGGTTAATTTTGGTGTGACTTCTTAATACCATAGCTTAATCATAACAAAGCTATATGAGTTAAAAACATGCAAGATCATCCATTAAGTTTTGAAAAACCAAATACAATACCATTGTTTTAACGGAAACATACTCTAACAACCATAACCTTGTTCAACAGACATTACAAGCTTAAACATAATATATAAACATGGTTTAAGGATTGTGTCTTGTCCAGGAAAGAGACACATCCCCTAAACCCCGGATGACCTCGGAAACTAGTGCAGCGGAAAACATGCCATACCGTGCCAGATCTCGTTAATTTCCTGAAATACATGTAAGTTGAAAAATCAACAATAAAGTTGAGCGAGTTCATGTGAGTATGTAAAACACTTGTAAGTATAAAAGTTCCCTGGTATGTAGCAGTGTAAGGAAAAAGAGATCGTCAATGGGTTGCAAAGCCATTGATATGTGTGAAGTGCAAGTAGGAAGACTCAACCCTAGCGGATTTATGCGTTGGGCACAAAGTCACCCCGAGGTCCGTTCTGTTTGGGCCTGGGGCTGGGCTCGCTACACCCAGATAGATCTACCGCTCCTGTCCCTCGGTCCTACCTTGAGGATTAATGGCCTCAAGTTTCCGCCTACCCACTCACATGATCTTAAGTAGTAAACCTCCTTACGTTAACATACCGTGTATAATAGTACTTGTAAACAAAGTAACATGTATTTCACCCCCGCAGTTAAGAAAACTGAAAACAGTTAGAGAAAAAGGGGGACATGAACTCACAGTGAAGCGTCTCTACCAAGTATCTCCAAATCAGAAAGCTGTGCGACGACCTACAAGTGCTAATTCTATTAGACGGACGGCCGTGCCTTAGCTTTATAGTTTAAGTTTTTGGGGAAATAGTTAGACAACTATTTCGTGTTTACATTTTGTATAAACTTGGTAGTTAAACTCCTTCCCAAGGATGGGGGATACAATACACGTGCGTAAGTTACGTTTTAATAATCGAGTGGTAATATAATTACCGGTGTAACTTATATATTCATGTGAAAGCGTTCGTATTATTTTGGAATCGTTAACGTTTGTAAATATTATTTTTACTCCTAAAAAATAATATTTATGTATTTTCACAAAATAATCATAAACAGTGTGTGAAAAATATATATATTTATCACATTAGATTTTGTGAAAATCCCACCTCCGAATAATAGTAAATAAAGTCATGGCGAAATTTATATTTCGAAAATATGTCAAAAATAACTCTAACACTTGTGGTGTAAATAATTCTAAGTGTTAGGTTTTTAGAAAAATTTCGCCAGAGTTTCCTCTGTAATTGGAGGTGGCCACGCTTTCAAGCGTATCATTTTCTTTTACAAAATCAATTCAACCAATGTTCTTAACATTAACAAACAACCTTTCAACATTTTAACTAGTCAAAGATAGACATAATCGCAAAAATATACGAACTTGTGGTTTGTCTAAAAATATGTAGTAAATCTCTTTACTTTTAATGGATCTTTTGTGTAAATAATACGATTTTGTGAAAACCTCGTTTTTAGAGAAAATCCATCTTTACAACTTCTAGTAACATTTGTCAAAACTAGTTCTTTGTCGGATCTTTTCATTTCACAAGTGTTTACACACTTGTGGTTTATAAAAATCGTGTTTGTTAGTGTAAGATCCACCCTTTAAAATACATGATTTCTTTGATATGTGGTCCTTTGAAAATACCACTTGCAGATGCGTAGATCCACTAGTTTTAAGCACCGTTGTACAAGTTAAAACACCTTTACACAAGTAAAAGATTTTTACACAAGTTCATGGTTTATGTGTGGTAGGGTTTCACCTTTTAACCCTTGTTACTTCTAAAAATAGCTTTATGTTAAGATCCAAGATCTTACCAAACCGGGTTAAACGGTGATCCGAGCTACCACAACATAGATCGGGTCTAAATAACCATATATTTTAAATACTACAACTTTTACACAACTCATAAGCTATTAACCACCAATATTAACATTTTAAGTAGACTTTTATGTTTCAAAATGCAAGATTTAGAGTTTTAACCATCATACATCTTATTAACTGCTTAAGAATAGTTCAAGAACGAGTTTTAAGTGCTATACCTCTAGCTCAAGGCTAGGGAAGATTCTTGATGAAAAACGCGTGGATAAAAGCAAAGTAACGAGGTCCTTCGTGTTCCGCTTGCTCCAAGGCTCCTAATACTTGATCCTCGACACTTGTGTGGTGTTGGGATGTGATGAAGGAAGCTCGAAAATATGATGGATGGCAAGGGGGTGTTCGGCCGAGAATAGAGAGGGCAAGAGAGAAGAGTTTGAGTTGGTGTTGTGTTGTGATAATTATGTGGTGTAATTACTAGAACTTATAGGCCAAGATTAATCATGTTTAACCATTGGACACAATGTCCCCTTGATATTTAGCATCTAAGATTTAACAAATCTTGCAAGGTACAAGTATGTCCCCTAGGGGACCGAATTCGGTTGGGGGGGGGGGGGTCCCTTGGTTCGATCTTAACTAGAGGGTTAGGGAGTAATTAGTTAAGTTAAGTGTCTTACCCCGTTACTTGTATGTTAGACGTTATGGCGGGTGTTAGGGTAATCAGGGACCCTAACTAGCTCAGAAAAAGATAAATAGTGAAAATAATAATATTTTCATGTTCCGGGTAAAGTCCGGTTGTTCGGTTGGATAGTAATCCGTTAAAGCGCTTATAAAGCTTTAAAGTGTCGTTATTGTTATTTTTAGTGACACAATTTAATTCCAACACTTTAGAAAGTGTCTAGTAATATTTTCCCCATGTTTTGGCACTTTACTAGTCAGCTAGAAGCTGGATTATTTATTAAAGTGCTGTGTTTTGTACTTAAAGTACGTTTTAGGCACATCCAATCAGTGTATCTTACTCCTAGAGACGCAGTTCCACAACCCTTATATCCCTACACTCCCCATGAGTGTAGCAAACTATCTCAGGCTCTTTCAGGCCTTAGAGGCAGTGTCTGCCTGATGCTGGCTTTATCAGCATGTTCAATAGGTTATCCGTGTATTGTGCTACTGTGCTTTTTGTGCATCATGTTTGTCACTAAGGTTCAGTATGTAAATAATGTAGTGACAGCAAGCAAGTATGATGCAAGTAAGTTCATGTATCAGTATTCAAGTAGCAGTTCATCAGCTAGTTCAAACAAGCACAGTAATTAAGCAGTAATTAATCATTAATTAAGTCGTACGGATACCTGGTTTAGTGCGGGTTGTCACATTCTCCCCCCGTTAAATAAATTTCGTCCCGAAATTTAAGTTCTGCTTGTAGATGCAGAGTTCTTAGGAAATAAGTGGGGGTATTTCTCTTTCATCCGGTCCTCACGTTCCCAGGTGAACTCAGGACCATGTCTGGCATTCCAACGAACTTTGACGAGCTTGACACTGCTCCGGCGGGTCTTGTTAACTTTCCAATCCGTGACCTCAACAGGTTCTTCAACGAAGTGGAGCGTGTCGTCAATATGAATCTCGTCGATGGGTATGGCAACGTCAACCTGAGTTGGACTTTTCTTTAGATTGGATACATGGAATGTATCGTGAACACCATTCAGTTCAGCAGGTAGGTCCAACTTGTATGCTACTGTTCCAATTCTTTCCAGAATTCTGAAAGGACCAATGTAGCGCGGATTTAACTTCCCACGCTTTCCAAAGCGTGCCACCCCCTTCCAGGGTGAAACTTTCAATAACACCATTTCTCCAACTTGGAAATCCACATGTTTCCGGTTTGGATCCGCATAGGCCTTTTTTCTGTGGCAAGCTGCTTCGATGCGTTTAAGAATTTGCGCAATCTTGTCTGTCGTCTCTTGGACGATTTCGGGACCAGCAAGCTGCCTATCACCTGCGTCAGACCAACATAGGGGTGATCGGCACTTGCGTCCGTATAGGGCTTCAAATGGCGCGACACCAATACTAGTGTGGTAGCTGTTGTTGTATGAGAATTCGACCAAAGGTAAATGTTTATCCCAGCTACCGCCCAAATCCATGACACATGCCCTCAGCATGTCTTCCAAAGTCTGTATCGTTCGCTCGCTCTGGCCGTCAGTTTGCGGATGAAACGCAGTGCCCAGATTCAATTGTGAGCCAAAGGCTTCTTGGAAGGATTGCCAAATCCTTGACACAAACCTTCCGTCTCTATCAGAGATGATCGAGAGAGGCACTCCATGACGTGCGACAATTTCTCTCATGTAAATTTCCGCAAGTTTACTAGTGCTGTCTTTCTCTTTGATTGGCAAGAAGTGCGCGGACTTTGTTAGGCGGTCAACTATTACCCAAATCATATCATGGCCTCTTGGCGTTCTTGGCAATTTTGTAACAAAATCCATTGAGATTTGTTCCCATTTCCACTTGGGAATCTCAGGTTGTTGCAGAAGTCCTGAAGGCTTCTGGTATTCCGCTTTAACCTTAGCACACGTTAAACATTTGCTCACGTAAACAGCAACATCGCCTTTCATCTTAGGCCACCAATAATAATCTTTGAGATCTTGGTACATCTTATCCGCTCCAGGATGGATAGAGTACCGTGATTTGTGAGCTTCATCAAAAATAACCTTCCTTAAATCACCAAACAGAGGAACCCAAATCCTTTTCTCAAAACATAACGTTCCTTCCTCGTTTGGTACCAAAAGCTTCTCCATCCCGCGGAGATATTCTTCTTCCCTGTTTCCTTCCTTAAGGGCTTCTTTCTGTGCAGTACGAATGCGCAAGGAAAGATCGGTTCGTATAATCATTTCCAAAGCTCTAACCCTTATGGGCTTGATTCTCTCTTTACGACTTAGGGCATCGGCGACTACATTCGCCTTCCCTGGATGATACTTTATCTCGCAGTCGTAATCGTTCAGCAACTCAACCCATCGTCTTTGCCTCATATTCAACTCCTTCTGGTTAAATATATGCTGTAGGCTCTTGTGATCTGTGAAGATTGTACACTTCGTACCATAAAGGTAGTGTCTCCAGATCTTTAAAGCAAAAACCACTGCGCCGAGCTCCAGATCGTGTGTGGTATAGTTCTTTTCGTGCACTTTCAATTGTCGCGATGCATAAGCAATAACCTTTTGGCGTTGCATCAACACGCAACCCAATCCTTGGCGCGATGCGTCGCAGTATACCACAAAATCATCAGTACCTTCCGGTAGAGCTAAGATTGGTGCATTGCAGAGCTTATCTTTCAATACCTGAAACGCTTCCTCCTGTTTGATTCCCCAATCAAACTTCTTATCCCTCTGGGTGAGGAGCGTCAATGGTTGAGCGATTTTCAAAAAATCCTTGATGAACCTTCGATAGTAGCCAGCCAAACCCAAGAATTGTCGAATCTCGGTTGGCGTTGTAGGCGTTTCCCAATTCTTGATTGCCTCGATCTTTGTGGGATCAACATGGATTCCATTCCCATTAACCACATGTCCGAGAAACTGGACTTCACGTAGCCAAAATTCGCACTTGGAGAATTTGGCATACAGCTGTTCTTTCCTTAGCAGCTCCAAAATAGCTCTTAAGTGTTGCTCATGTTCGGCCTTCGTCTTTGAATAAATTATAATGTCGTCGATGAACACAATCACGAACTTATCCAAATACGGCTTGCAAACTCTATTCATCAAATCCATAAACACTGCAGGTGCGTTTGTCAAACCAAACGGCATAACTAGGAACTCGTAGTGCCCATAACGTGTCCTGAAGGCTGTCTTTGGGATACTTTCCTCTTGTATCCTTAACTGGTGATATCCAGATCGAAGATCGATCTTAGAGTAAAAGCTTGAGCCTTGCAGTTGGTCAAACAGATCATCGATTCTTGGCAGAGGATATCTATTCTTGATCGTCAGCTTGTTTAACTCTCGGTAGTCAATGCACATTCGAAAACTACCGTCCTTCTTCTTGACAAACAGGACCGGAGCTCCCCAAGGCGAGAAGCTTGGCCGGATAAAACCCTTGTCTAACAACTCTTGAAGTTGTGTTGACAGTTCCTGCATCTCAGACGGAGCAAGTCTATACGGTGCCTTAGCCACAGGCGCGGCGCCTGGAACTAAGTCAATGCGAAACTCTACTTGCCTCTGAGGTGGCAGTCCAGGTAAGTCTTCTGGGAAGACTTCTGGATACTCCCTTACGACAGGGATGTCTTCAATCCTTGGCTCCGCAGCCTTCTTATCCACAATGTGTGCCAGGAAGGCAACACATCCTTTCTGCAAACACTTCCTTGCTTTCAAGCAGCTGATAATCCTTAGCGGCGTGTCACGCTTCTCTCCGTGAACAACAATGGTCTCACCATCATCGGTTGGGATACGAACAACCTTTTCGTGACAAACTATCTCAGCTTTGTTGCCCGATAACCAATCCATTCCTACTACCACGTCGAAACTTCCCAACTGGACTGGTAGTAGGTCCAAAGCAAACTCGTGCTCTCCTAATTCGATCACACAGCCTCTGATAACCTCATTGGCTTCTACTAACTTCCCATTAGCTAATTCGATTGAATACGGAACATCTAACTTATTAGCGGTTAAACCAAATATATTCTTAAATTCTAATGACACGAAGCTATAATTGGCACCAACATCAAACAAAATAGATGCAAAAGTTTTGGTTGTTAGAGAACGTACCAGAAATCACACCTGGATCCTGGCATGCCTCACCAGCTCCGATGTTGGATGTTCTCTCACGGTCTTGTTTCAACTTCAGGCATTCCCTCTTAAAATGTCCAACGTCCCTACAATGGAAGCATCCTAGCATTCGGCCATTTCCTTTCCCATTTCCACCTAGAGCGTTGTTACTGTTTCCTCCTTGTATGGGACTTGTTGTTCTGGCGTACAGCCAGTCATTCGAAAGATGGATTCCATACTTTCAATCCATTTTACTAAAGTTATGGCACCCCCAGTGCCGTCGAACTTCGGAGGCTTGTAGTTGAGGAAGTGCCAGTAGGAACAACCGTTATTTTCTGAGGTACCTCTGATAGGTTCGGAGCGTAGGGCCTCGTGCTGTGCTATAGCTGCAGCAATTATCCCTTGAAGTTCCGTTTCTGAGGTGGGCATGCGCATCTCGCGACTTGGCGGCATCTTCTAAAAGATGTTTCACATAGGTTAGGTCATAGCAAGTGAAGTGTACGTATGCATTCAACAATACCAACACATAACATCTCATGCTATCAACAAATCAATCACATAACCTCTTATGTTATAGGACATAAACAATAGATTGAACATCGCATGTGATGAGAATACTGCGATTGTATTGCCACAATTCGAGACCACAATGTAAAGCTTACAAGTACACCACTATATCATACTACATCAATGACTTAGTAGGGGACGACCCTAGACAAGTCGTGCGATCGCTGGACATGTTCAGGAGTCTCTGGTTCGTCCATTCTCAAACTCCAGGACTCCACGTCAAGTTTCTGAATTTCAGTCCTAAAACAACATTTCTTCTCAATCGTTTCCTTGAGCTCATCCCAGCTCAGTGCATAAGCAGCGTCTGTGCCAAGGGTTTGAACCTGGAGGTCCCACTAAGAGTGTGTGCCATCTAGAAATATCCCCGAGATATAGGTAACACTCTGTTGGGGCGAACAGTTACTCGTTCTTAGAATGGAGTCGGTCTCTTCGGACCAACGAACAAATGCAACGGTGCCTCCTGTTCCGTCAAAGTTTAAAGGCTTGCAGTTCAGGAACTGTTTATCGGTGCAGCCAGTTGGAGGGTTATTTCCAGTAATGCCATCGTTGTACTTAGAGTGGAGGGCTTCATGTCGTGCATTTATCTGTGAGATGCGTTCTTGCAGCTCGGCTTCTGTCCTTGGCAACGTACTGGTGTTTGTGTCACGTCTGGGTGACATTCCTTTTTTTCGAAGTGGTGTGAAGCGGGCTAGACAACGTTTCAATTGTCTATGAGGTGTATAAAGCAACATAAGCCATCATGTAATCACCCAATTTCACACGCAAATATACTCACTGTATGAGTGGGGAAGTAAATTTCTGAGCCTTCACATAGGCTTGCCAATTTGGCTTGTTGCTCGTAATAGAATGAACTCGAGGCTACATCGCCTTGGTCATTCGTGTTTAAGTTATTTCCTGCTGCATTGGTTATCATTAGCTTGACCCGCAGAGTCCACCAGGATTCCTGTGCACTACAAATCGTTATTACGTGGGCCCCCATAATAATAAATTGTCTTGCACAGTTACCCCAAATTTTCTCTCATCCAAGCAGATGATCAATCAAGGAGCAACAGCAGGTGCATCGGCATGAACAGGGTCATGCTCTAATGCGGGGTCAGGAGCAACGCCTGGCTCAGGGGCCACGGCTAGCTCCGAATCAAAAACTCCATCTCAAAATCAACTGGATCAACAAACACAGGGGTCGACAGGGGCTACAGGATCCCCCAAGGGCTGGTCTAAGTGCATGAACTCAATGTCATGGTCTGGATCAACACCAGGTGGAAAAACAGAATTGTCCTCATTATCGCGATCAAACTCAAAGCTGTGTGCGGGAACTGGTGCAGCTGATGACGCCATATCAGGGTCGGCGTTGTGTGAGTAGTGCTGCACTCCCTGTGTATGCAAAGATGCGGATGTCAGAAACTCAAATGAGTCTGGGATAGGGGAATGGGCATGAGTTTCCCCTGCAGAAGCGTCCGCATGCAGTAGTCTAATACCAGCAGCAATAGGGCCCTGCCCTCGAATGGGTCCTCCTCCAGTAGATCGTTATCGTCGTCAGAGGCCACGTTGGGAGGGCATATCATCAACAGAATAAGCGGCAAGGGGGCAAATTCCCAACAAGATGGCCATCAGTAGGCTCTGCTACGACTTCAGGCAGCGCAAAAGGGCTGAAAGTCGTCATTGTCTGTGCCGGTAGTATCGGAAATGTACACCTCGTGCTTCGATGAAACTATGTCCTCTGATACTATGGCCATGGGATTCGTAGTGTCCATCTTTCTAGTACTTGATGAAAGCATAACATTTGTAACACAAACACATATACGTATAATAATCAATCATATAATCAGTTAATCACATAGTCACCAAGTAAGCATTCAAATCATTCTCCTAGTCTCACTAGCCAATCTCTCCCAGTCTCGAAGACTGCTATATCCTCCACCTCGACCTCTTAGATCGAGCCTATAATAAACCAACGTGCTCAACTACTTCGGTCACCTCGATCCTCCAGACCGAGCCTCAGCCCTCCAGGCTGAGCCTTTAATAAAATGTGCTCAACATTTGTTTGTAAAAAGTTTTGGATCTGGACTTAAGTGGTATGCAGTAAAATGTTTTCGTGAGAGCCCTAGTGATCATAGTCTAGACTCGAGAAGGAATCCTAGTTCGCTATGATCAGAGCTCTGATACCAAGCTGTCACACCCTGGCTTTGCGGAAGCGTGGTTAATTTTGGTGTGACTTCTTAATACCATAGCTTAATCATAACAAAGCTATATGAGTTAAAAACATGCAAGATCATCCATTAAGTTTTGAAAAACCAAATACAATACCATTGTTTTAACGGAAACATACTCTAACAACCATAACCTTGTTCAACAGACATTACAAGCTTAAACATAATATATAAACATGGTTTAAGGATTGTGTCTTGTCCAGGAAAGAGACACATCCCCTAAACCCCGGATGACCTCGGAAACTAGTGCAGCGGAAAACATGCCATACCGTGCCAGATCTCGTTAATTTCCTGAAATACATGTAAGTTGAAAAATCAACAATAAAGTTGAGCGAGTTCATGTGAGTATGTAAAACACTTGTAAGTATAAAAGTTCCCTGGTATGTAGCAGTGTAAGGAAAAAGAGATCGTCAATGGGTTGCAAAGCCATTGATATGTGTGAAGTGCAAGTAGGAAGACTCAACCCTAGCGGATTTATGCGTTGGGCACAAAGTCACCCCGAGGTCCGTTCTGTTTGGGCCTGGGGCTGGGCTCGCTACACCCAGATAGATCTACCGCTCCTGTCCCTCGGTCCTACCTTGAGGATTAATGGCCTCAAGTTTCCGCCTACCCACTCACATGATCTTAAGTAGTAAACCTCCTTACGTTAACATACCGTGTATAATAGTACTTGTAAACAAAGTAACATGTATTTCACCCCCGCAGTTAAGAAAACTGAAAACAGTTAGAGAAAAAGGGGGACATGAACTCACAGTGAAGCGTCTCTACCAAGTATCTCCAAATCAGAAAGCTGTGCGACGACCTACAAGTGCTAATTCTATTAGACGGACGGCCGTGCCTTAGCTTTATAGTTTAAGTTTTTGGGGAAATAGTTAGACAACTATTTCGTGTTTACATTTTGTATAAACTTGGTAGTTAAACTCCTTCCCAAGGATGGGGGATACAATACACGTGCGTAAGTTACGTTTTAATAATCAAGTGGTAATATAATTACCGGTGTAACTTATATATTCATGTGAAAGCGTTCGTATTATTTTGGAATCGTTAACGTTTGTAAATATTATTTTTACTCCTAAAAAATAATATTTATGTATTTTCACAAAATAATCATAAACAGTGTGTGAAAAATATATATATTTATCACATTAGATTTTGTGAAAATCCCACCTCCGAATAATAGTAAATAAAGTCATGGCGAAATTTATATTTCGAAAATATGTTAAAAATAACTCTAACACTTGTGGTGTAAATAATTCTAAGTGTTAGGTTTTTAGAAAAATTTCGCCAGAGTTTCCTCTGTAACTGGAGGTGGCCACGCTTTCAAGCGTATCATTTTCTTTTACAAAATCAATTCAACCAATGTTCTTAACATTAACAAACAACCTTTCAACATTTTAACTAGTCAAAGATAGACATAATCGCAAAAATATACGAACTTGTGGTTTGTCTAAAAATATGTAGTAAATCTCTTTACTTTTAATGGATCTTTTGTGTAAATAATACGATTTTGTGAAAACCTCGTTTTTAGAGAAAATCCATCTTTACAACTTCTAGTAACATTTGTCAAAACTAGTTCTTTGTCGGATCTTTTCATTTCACAAGTGTTTACACACTTGTGGTTTATAAAAATCGTGTTTGTTAGTGTAAGATCCACCCTTTAAAATACATGATTTCTTTGATATGTGGTCCTTTGAAAATACCACTTGCAGATGCGTAGATCCGCAAGTTTTAAGCACCGTTGTACAAGTTAAAACACCTTTACACAAGTAAAAGATTTTTACACAAGTTCATGGTTTATGTGTGGTAGGGTTTCACCTTTTAACCCTTGTTACTTCTAAAAATAGCTTTATGTTAAGATCCAAGATCTTACCAAACCGGGTTAAACGGTGATCCGAGCTACCACAACATAGATCGGGTCTAAATAACCATATATTTTAAATACTACAACTTTTACACAACTCATAAGCTATTAACCACCAATATTAACATTTTAAGTAGACTTTTATGTTTCAAAATGCAAGATTTAGAGTTCTAACCATCATACATCTTATTAACCGCTTAAGAATAGTTCAAGAACGAGTTTTAAGTGCTATACCTCTAGCTCAAGGCTAGGGAAGATTCTTGATGAAAAACGCGTGGATAAAAGCAAAGTAACGAGGTCCTTCGTGCTCCGCTTGCTCCAAGGCTCCTAATACTTGATCCTCGACACTTGTGTGGTGTTGGGATGTGATGAAGGAAGCTCGAAAATATGATGGATGGCAAGGGGGTGTTCGGCCGAGAATAGAGAGGGCAAGAGAGAAGAGTTTGAGTTGGTGTTGTGTTGTGATAATTATGTGGTGTAATTACTAGAACTTATAGGCCAAGATTAATCATGTTTAACCATTGGACACAATGTCCCCTTGATATTTAGCATCTAAGATTTAACAAATCTTGCAAGGTACAAGTATGTCCCCTAGGGGACCGAATTCGGTTGGGGGGGGGGGGTCCCTTGGTTCGATCTTAACTAGAGGGTTAGGGAGTAATTAGTTAAGTGTCTTACCCCGTTACTTGTATGTTACACGTTATGGCGGGTGTTAGGGTAATCAGGGACCCTAACTAGCTCAGAAAAAGATAAATAGTGAAAATAATAATATTTTCATGTTCCGGGTAAAGTCCGGTTGTTCGGTTGGATAGTAATCCGTTAAAGCGCTTATAAAGCTTTAAAGTGTCGTTATTGTTATTTTTAGTGACACAATTTAATTCCAACACTTTAGAAAGTGTCTAGTAATATTTTCCCCATGTTTTGGCACTTTACTAGTCAGCTAGAAGCTGGATTATTTATTAAAGTGCTGTGTTTTGTACTTAAAGTACGTTTTAGGCACATCCAATCAGTGTATCTTACTCCTAGAGACGCAGTTCCACAACCCTTATATCCCTACACTCCCCATGAGTGTAGCAAACTATCTCAGGCTCTTTCAGGCCTTAGAGGCAGTGTCTGCCTGATGCTGGCTTTATCAGCATGTTCAATAGGTTATCCGTGTATTGTGCTACTGTGCTTTTTGTGCATCATGTTTGTCACTAAGGTTCAGTATGTAAATAATGTAGTGACAGCAAGCAAGTATGATGCAAGTAAGTTCATGTATCAGTATTCAAGTAGCAGTTCATCAGCTAGTTCAAACAAGCACAGTAATTAAGCAGTAATTAATCATTAATTAAGTCGTACGGATACCTGGTTTAGAGCGGGTTGTCACACCAGGCGCCACATTTGAACTTCCTAAGTAGTGCATGAGCTCCAGTTCTAGTAGAGATATAAAAGAACCTCAAGAAGAACCCGAACGCTTTCTCAGAAAAAGACTTAAAGCTAAAAACCAAGAGAAAGTTTCGGTGGACCCACCTCCAATGGCGGACCAACGTACCCTCATGGATTACCTACGGCCCACTGTAGGTAATCTCGGCGCCGCTATCAATGCACCGAATGTCGAAGCCAATAACTTCGAACTTCGACCACATTTGATACAAATGCTTCAAAACTCCGCAACCTTTCATGGGCTTGCGGACGAGGATCTCCATCTACATATTACTATTTTTTTAGAAATGTGTGATACCTTTCGGATCAATGGAGCATCAAATGACGCCATCCGCCTTCGAATGTTTCCATTTTCACTAAAAGACCGAGCTAAGGCTTGGCTTAACACCCTCCCAGTTGGCTCGGTAAACACCTGGGATGAACTAGCCCAAAAGTTTCTATATAAGTATTTCCCTCCCGCTAAAACGGCTAAATTAATGACTGAAATTAATACATATTCACAAGAGGATGGGGAATCCTTATATGAAACTTGGGAAAGGTTCAAGGAGCTACTAAGAAAGTGTCCTCATCACGGTCTTGCGGTATGGCAACAAGTATCCACTTTCTACAATGGGTTGTTGCCACACACAAGACAAACACTTGATTCTAGCTCCGGGGGACTTCTAGGTAATCGTCGCCCAAATGAAATATACAATCAAATTGAGGAAATTGCTCAAACCAATTTTCAGTCGCACACTCCCCGAGGTAATAAATCTATTGCCCCGGGCGCCCATAAGGTTGATGAAAGCACTTCTTTACAAGCCCAAATCGAGGCCCTTTCTTCAAAAATCAAAAAGTTAGAAATGGCAAAAACGGCCTCGGTTATGGCTTGTGAGGGGTGTGGTGGACCACATGAAAATTGGAGTTGTATGAAAGAAGTAGATGATCAAACAGAAATAGTAAACTACATTGATAATAGACCTAGGCCGTCGGGTCCCCCAACGGGTACCTACAACCAAGGATGGCGTAACCACCCTAACCTTGGTTGGAGAGATCCCGGCAATAGTAGTAACCAACAAAATCAACGAACTAACTTTCAACAACCACAAAACTTTTCTCAACAACAAGGTGGACGAGAAAGGCTTGAAGATACTGTATCTCGCCTCATCTCCGACACCGAAAAGAAAAACTTGGATCGATTTCAGCAATTGGAATCGAATTTTAGAAATCAACAAGCTAGCATTCAAAACATTGAAAAACAATTAAATCAAGTAGCTCAAAATTTCTCCGAGAGACCACAAGGCGCGTTACCAAGCAATACCGAAACCAACCCAAAAGCGCAAGTACATCTCATCACATTGAGAAACCGAACCGTGGGTCCCGAGGAGGCTCCATTACTGCCAGCTGAAAGAAGCCAATCCAGTCAAACCACGACTCCACCCGCGCCCCAAACAGAAAAGGCTTCTCCACCAAATCAAGAGCCCACCAAGACTCCTCCGGTTCCATACCCCGGTCGGTTAATTCGTCAAAAGACCGATGAGTAATTTGCAAAGTTCGAAAATTTACTAAAACAATTGCATGTTAATATTCCTTTTATTGAGGTCCTAACCCAAATGTCTAAATATGCAAAATTTATGAGGGACTTCCTCACTCACAAAAGGAAAATTGAATCATTGCAATTAGTTAACTTAGGCGAAGAATGCTCCGCCTTAGTACTCAACAAACTCCCACAAAAGAAAATTGATCCTGGAAGCTTCACGATTCCTTGCTCGATTGGGGAATCCCCCATTCGTAATGCACTAGCCGATCTTGGGGCTAGCATTAACCTCATGCCCACATCAATGTTCAACCGACTCGGCCTAGGAAAAACGAGCCCTACAAAGATGAGCATACAACTGGCCGACAGATTCGTCAAATTTATCACACCCCGACCACGTAGAACATCGAATCGTGGCGGAAACGTCGGGGAGTGTTGTAACAGAATTAATTGTTTCACAACCATGGCATACAAAGTTATATTTTACTTATCAAACAAGAGTGTTACATTGTCTTTAAACAGGAAATAAAGAGTTCAGAACATAATTAAACTAGTTCTATCTTTATTTTAAGTTTCTAAGGCACTGGTCCTCCCTAGTGTCACGATCATCATCCTAAGCAACAGCTCCTGAAAACACATGTGAAAATAGGTACGTCAGCATAAAAATGCCTGTGAGATACATAGGTGTTGTGAAAATAGGATTCATGACTTGGGTTTTTAGAAGAAAGGTTTAATAAAAATTAGTCATGAATCTTGTTAAGGGTTTTCTTTTATAAATCATATGAAAACTCGATAAGAAATCCGATTATATAAAAGAAAGGTGTATGGTTAATGAAATAACCCAGTAAAATGAGTTGTATAAAACAATGTCTTGAAAAATATGTTATTTGTGTAAAATGTAATATGTCTATACTGAAATGATTTAAATGACGCTACGATATGTAATATTATACAAACACTTATATATAGGAAGTACCAGCGGCGTATCCACCATGTTTGTATCATATTACACACGCCTCGTTACTCAAATCATTTACCCAAACCAGCCACCAATGTAAATTGTTCATGTATAAATCAATTGTCGAGTGTTATTGTGTAAACCATATCAAAATGTCCATGTCTAATGTAAATCACCAAATGTGTATATCAATGTCAAAATGTTTATGGTTAATGTAAATCATATAATGTGTATCCAAAAATATCATGTATAGCATGTGAAATATATCAACTAAACCATAGGTAAAATGCACAAAAACAGGGTATTGAATTAAACATAGTTTAAGTCAAAGTTATGTTTTGTGGAACAAATGCATGCTATACTGATACAAACATCTATGCAGTATTGTGAAAATGCATACATCCAAGCCCTGTGACTGTGGTGATAGACCTTTAAACAAATTAAAGGTTTATCTGTGTTATGGTTATCAAATTCGGTCATTCCTTCCACCCAAAAAAACCTAGGGTTCAGGAATGGGAGTTGTCAAGTCCTATGGTACCATTACCAACTAACGAGCGGTGTAGCTAATGTTAATGAATGTATACTGTCCCATTTGAACAACCCAAATGTCATACCAAAAATGTAAGCATGTGAAAACAATGCACTAAGTATGTAATCAAATGAACATACATAGCGTGAAATGTAATGTAAAACAATGTACTAAGTATGCACACAATGGACATACATAGCATGAAATGTAATGTAAGACGATGTACTAAGTATGCACACAATGGACATACATAGCAAAAAATGTAGTGAAATCATGTACTATAATGTACTAATGAACATAACAAGCATATGATATGAAAGCATGAAAGGCACGAAAGTAACAAGTAGGCACATGTGTTTCACCCCAAAATGTTTGGAAAACAGTAAAAGAGGGGTCTATATACTCACTTGAGATTGCTTAATAGTCCTTGAGTAACAACCAAACAATGCTAGAGATCACGGATATCAAACGGCACCTAATATAGGTAACTATGTTAATATACCGGACCTAAATCGGAGGATTGGATAGAATGAGGGCTTGTAAACCAAATGAGTATGGGAACTCATGTAATGTGGTTTAACAAAGCCTACATACTACAATGAAACCTAACCTAAGTGCTTACGACCCATTACGACCCGTTTAGGTAGCTTGTGCTACTTTAAAGCGTCGTTCGCGTAAAACGCGTTCGGAATGCCTAACTAGTCCTATGATAAGTAAAATATGCCTTAACGTGTCTAATATTGTTACCAAATCAGTTTAGATACCATAAGTTATGTTACATAAGCTTAAAATGAATTTTGGCGTTCAAAGGGCATTTTGGTAATTTACCTAAGGCATATATACTACCTATCATACAACTACTCAAACGATGTGAGCATAAGGTATAACCTCGGAAGGTTATTCCCTATACAACTATGGTCACCTAATGTGTTTGGTCGATCCTAATGATCGACCAAACGGGTCGGGTTCGAAAGTATAAGCGATTGTTTAGATCGCTTACCTTACGACCCTATATAAGCACTAAACTAAAAGTGACGAGCTAAGCATGTTAAAACATCCTTAACTAAGTTTAGAAAACAGGGTTGGTATCAAAACAAACGGTTTTGATACCTATGAGTAGTTTGGTTACAAAATACGCAATAACACGCATTTTGGCCGAAACTACAACTCGTCACTGAGCCTAGATAACGTGGTAATCAGTAGGTATAGTCACTAGGGACTATAGCCATCGTGATTATGCTCACGTTATGAAGTTCAAACGAACTTCGCATTGACCATAAACTGGTCAACGCAGAAAGTCAAACAAAGTTTGACTTTAACGCTAAAACGAATGAAAAGAACGAAAGAACACTTACAAAGGGTCCCCGAAAGCTTTGATCTCCAAGTAATCTCAGGTAGGAAGTGTATGGACACAACCACTTAGAGAAAAACTCAGATTTCAAGTGGGTTTTGAGTTGTGAATCAAGGGGTATTTATAGGATTCTTGGAACCGTTAGGATCGTTCCTCGAATACCGTGCTTTGATCTTGTCCCTACACTTGTTGGTAACCCCATGTGCATCATATTGACCCCCCATGATCAAGAACAAACAAGTGGAATTGAGTTTAGAGGGCATAACAGCTATTAACAGCTGTTAAAACGACCTTTGCTGATCTGAAAGGGCCTCGCGTGACGCCTAGGGTCCCTCGCATCACGCCTAGCCCCCCTTTCAGCAGAAATGGCAGATTCGGTCCCTGCACATGTTTTAGTCCATTTTCCACACGTTTGAAGCCCGTTAAATCATTTTCAAGGCTTCACAAGGATGCCTAAACATTGTGGACATGAAACATGCTAAAAAATATGCCGGATGTTGGTTCGTTTGGTCGTACGATCGCGATGTTCGCTTAATTACGACGGAATGCGCATAAGCGCGAAAAACGATCCAAATTGCGCGACGAATGGATTTTTCTTATGCCAAACACTAAAATAAAATATTATAGTGCTTACATAAATTTTTGGATGTCCGGATGTATTCAGAACGTAAGTTATGCGTGAAAGTGCAAACTTATGCACTCTTTGACGCTTTTAGTCCCTGAATGACCCAAAAGTTTATTTTAGCACACCGAACCCCTCAAAGCCTATTTCTAAGATATATAAAGGATATTTAAGGTGTGTTTAAGTTATGTTCATGTTCCGGAATGTCTGTTACAGTTCAAATTGGCATACTTTCGCAGTTTGTCAAATTTAGTTCCTGTAGGCGAATTAACTTGTTTTTGCCATACCAAAGCCTTTAAAACTTATTTCTAAGTTATGTAAAGGTTATTTAAGGTATTTTAAGTATATTTTGATGTTCCGGAGTATTTTTCGCATTAAACTGATTACGTTTACGCACCAGTTTGCGTATAACTCTCTAGAAAGCGATATAGAGTTTGAAATTGAATAAAAGTCAAAACATGAAAAATGTCAAACATAAAAAAACAAACATTGGGATCAAATAACTTGTTTTATTGATAATTGAACTGTTCACAAGGATTACAAGCACAGATGTTACAGTCTCCCCTACTTGTGGAAATTTCGTCCCGAAATTTATTTAGAGGAAACTCGTGGGAATAGATGAGGATACTTCGCCTTCATTTGATCTTCGCGTTCCCAAGTAAACTCGAGTCCACGTTTAGATTCCCAGCAAACCTTGACCAAAGGAATGCGCTTGCGTTTGAGCCACTTGACTTCACGTTCCATGATTTCCACTGGCTTCTCAACAAATTTCAGTGTTTTATCAACACGAATTTCGTCAAGCGGTACGTGGAGGTTCTCATCAGCTAAACACCTCTTGAGATTGGACACGTGAAAGGTTGGATGAACATTTCCAAGTTCAGGAGGCAACTCAAGTCTGTAGGTGCAAGTTTTTCTTTCTTTCGACGATCTTGAATGGCCCAACGTATCTAGGTGCAAGTTTTCCTTTCTTTCCAAATCTGATCACACCTTTCCAAGGTGAGACCTTAAGTAATACACGATCACCGACTTGAAAATCCAAGGGCTTACGTTTTAGGTCCGCGTAACTCTTTTGACGGCATCTAGCTGTCTGAAGGTTATCACGAACTTTCTTAACCTTATCAGTTGTCTCTAAAATGAGGGCAAGTCCAGTAAGCTGAGCCTCACCGATCTCATTCCAGCAGACTGGTGAACGACATTTTCGACCATAGAGAGCCTCGAAAGGAGCCATGTTGATGCTGGAGTAATAACTGTTGTTGTAGGAGAATTCAATCAACGGAAGATGTGAATCCCAACTACCACCAAAGTCGATCACACAAGCTCTAAGCATATCCTCCAGAGTCTGGATTGTTCTTTCAGATTGTCCATCCGTTTGCGGATGATAAGTTGTGCTCAGATTAAGTTGGGTCCCCATAGCAGATTGCATGGTTCTCCAAAAAAGAGAAGTGAAGCGAGCATCTCTGTCAGAAATGATGTTCAAAGGAACACCATGTCGAGCTACAATTTCATCCACATAGATTTTAGCAAGTTTGTCAGCAGAAAAATCCTCACGGATTGGCACAAAATGCACTGACTTAGTAAGACGATCAACGACTACCCAGATGGCATCATGACCTTTCTTTGTGCGTGGAAGTTTGGTAATAAGATCCATAGTAATGGTTTCCCATTTCCAAACTGGGATCTCTGGTTGCCCCAACAAACCAGAAGGACGCTGATGTTCAGCCTTAACCTTAAGACATGTAAGACATTTTGATACATATAAGGCAATGTCTTTCTTCATACCAGGCCACCAATACTGAATACGAAGATCCTTATACATCTTATCTGAGCCATGATGAATAAAATAACGAGACTTATGGGCTTCATCCATAAGCAAGGTGTGAAGGTTATCTTGGCTTGGGACCCACAAACGGTCCATGAAGTAATACGATCCATTGTCCTTCAGTTCCAGATTAGGTGTTATGTGATAGGGAAATTCCTTATCCATCAAACCTTGTGAAACACAAGATTGTTGAGCCTGAGAAATGCGGGCTTGGATATCGGATCGAGCTTGAATGTCAGATTGAACACGAACACAAAGAAGCTTAGTACGTTCCTTACGACTCAATGAATCGGCTACGACATTCGCCTTACCAGGATGGTAGCGAATTTCACAGTCATAGTCGTTTAGAAGCTCCACCCAACGTCGTTGCCTCATGTTGAGTTCTTTCTGATTGAAGATATGCTGGAGACTTTTGTGGTCCGTGAAAACCACACATTTTGTTCCGTACAAATAGTGTCTCCAGATCTTAAGAGCGAAGACAACTGCACCTAACTCAAGATCATGAGTGGTGTAGTTCTTCTCATGTATCTTCAATTGTCTTGATGCATAGGCTATGACTTTGTTCCTTTGCATCAGAACACAGCCAAGACCCAATTTAGATGCATCGCAATAAACGACGAAATCATCATTTCCCTCAGGCAAAGTTAGAACAGGCGCGTCGCAAAGCTTTTGCTTCAAAATCAGAAACGCTTCCTCTTGCTTGAATCCCCAATCAAAGGGTTTGTTCTTCTGAGTTAGAGCAGTTAGAGGAACTGCAATCTTCGAGAAGTTTTCTATGAAGCGGCGATAATATCCCGCTAGACCAAGAAAAGAACGAACTTCAGTAGGAGTAGAAGGTGTATCCCAATCCTTAATCGCATTGATCTTGGAGGGATCTACATGAATACCTTGTTCGTTGACAATATGTCCTAAAAATTGAACTTCTTTAAGCCAGAATTCACACTTGGAGAATTTGGCAAAAAACTGCTCTTTCTTTAGGAGTTCCAAAGTAAGACGAAGATGTTGCTCGTGATCAGCTCGCGTCTTAGAATAAATCAAGATGTCGTCAATAAAAACAATGACGAACTGATCCAAATAAGGCTTGCAGACCCTATTCATTAAGTCCATGAAAACAGCAGGAGCTTTAGTCAAACCGAATGGCATGACTGCGAACTCATAATGCCCACAACGAGTGCGGAATGCTGTCTTGGGAATATCATCTTCATGCACGCGAAGTTGGTGATATCCAGATCGCAGATCAATCTTTGAAAAATAAGAAGCGCCCTGTAACTGATCAAAGAGATCATCGATGCGAGGTAGGGGATATCGATTCTTGATGGTAAGCTTGTTAAGCTCACGATAATCGATACACATCCTAAAGGATCCATCCTTCTTCTTGACAAAAAGAACGGGAGCACCCCAAGGTGAAAAGCTAGGACGGATAAAACCTTTGTCAGAGAGCTCTTGGAGCTACTTAGACAACTCTTGCATCTCAGACGGTGCAAGACGGTAGGGAGCTCTGGCAATGGGATTTGCACCAGGTACGAGATCAATACGGAACTCGACTTGGCGTGCTGGGGGTCAGTGGCGAAGCTTGGATTTTTCGGCCGGGGGGTGAAAACATATATACCCAAAATTTTCTATAGAATACCCAAAAATTTCTATAGAACCGGGGGGGTGAAAACGTATATACCCACAAATTTCTATACGAAAACTACATATATAACACTACTGAGCGAAAAATCCCAGGGGGCGGACGTCCCCCCCGCCCCTCACATGCTGCGCCCCTGCTGGGGGTAGACCAGGTAACTCTTCAGGAAATACTTCAGAATAATCCCGAACAACAGGAATATCTTGAATAGACTTACCTTTGCCCTTATCTGCTACAACATGTGCCAAAAAGGCCACATAGTTCTTTCGCAGATACTTCCAAGCTTTAAAACAAGACATGAGTTTGAGACCACCTGTAGGTTTCTCACCACGAACCTGTAGGATCTCACCTGTCAAAAGCGGCACACGAACGATCTTCTCAAAACAAACTACCTCTGCGCGATGCTTGGCTAACCAATCCATACCCACAATAACGTCGAAGCTTCCAAGTTGCATAGGCGTGAGGTCAATAGGAAAAAGATGGTCGTTAAGGTTCAACTGGCAGTTGCGAAGAACAGAATCAAGAACAATGGGTTCACCACTAGCAACTTCTACTGTCAAAGGTTTACCTAGTTTCGTTCTAGACACGCGAAGTAATGGCTCAAAAGATAATGACACAAAACTCTTATCGGCACCCGAATCAAAAAGAACAGATGCAGGCTGATTATTAATAAAGAACGTACCGTTCACCACTTCATTGTCTGCTTGTGCCTCTTGCGAATTCATGTTGAAGACTCGACCTCGAGCCTGAGCCTGATTCTGATTTGGATTAGCATTCACCAATCTTGGACACTGATTACGGTAGTGGGTCAGATCCCCACAATTGTAACAAGAACCTGGGGGGTAGTGTAGTCGTGCAGCTTGACCCTGTTGCTGAGCAGGAGGCTGAGCAACTCGTTGAGCCGGGTTCTGAACTGCCTGATTCTGAGCAAAACGACAAACACCAGCAAGATGACCTGACTTCCCACAGTTAGTACAGAAATGGCACGGAAATTGCGGCTGATGGTGACTGTTGCATCTATTGCACAAAGGTGCATTTCCTGTATAAGGTTTCTTCGCTGGAGGCTGTGCGGGTTGGTTGGGAGCTGCCTGGTTAGCTTGGGCAGTGACAGCAAAATTTTGGGAAGCCTTACGCTTCCTTGACCCCCTTGAGGAACCAGAATCCTTTCCCTTCTTGTTTTGACCTTTCTTGCTATCTTCTTTGTCAGACGCCTGCTTCTTACCCTTGTCACCCTTTTTGTGCAGCTTTCCCTTTCGAACCTGCGACTCAGTTAATGTCGCTGCTAACTCGATCGCCTGACGGAGTGTGGTAGGGTTACTACCAGTAATGATGTCTTGTACTGAGTCAGGTAGACCATCGATGTACCTTTCGATAGCCTTGTCGAGTGGGGTAACCATTGTTGGGCAAAGCAGACTCAACTCCTCAAACCTATCAGTATACGCCCGATGCTCACCACTATCTTGCTTCAAATCATCAAACTCTCTCTCCAAAGCTCGCAGTTCATGACGAGGACAGAACTCCCTCATCATAAGAGCCCTAAGTTCAGCCCATGTATGTGCTAGAGCAACTTCTGCACCGTGATCTCACATAACCCCGTTCCACCACGTAAGAGCCCTCTTCTGAAACACACTCGAAGAAAACTCGACCTTGCGATTGTCAGGACACTGAACGTGATGGAAAGTATTCTCAATGCTCTCGAACCATTGAAGAAGCCCAGTCGCTCCCTCAGAACCACTAAACTTAAGTGGTTCAGCCGAGTTAAAATTCTTGAAATTGCATGGAGCATTGTTGTTGTTGTTGGCTTGGTTCCATTGAGCAAAGAGGTTTGGGAATGCAACAGCCATTTGCTGCGCAATGATTTCTGCCAGTTCGGCAGTCGCTATCTGGTTTTCGCGTCGAGGAGGCATTTTAAAAGAGGAAAACATGAAAGGAAACGAGTGAGATGATTGGATGAAGAGAATGAGATGAAACAAAATCAACAAAAGCAAAGATGGTGGTCATTTGTTCGCATCGCAAAGCAAACAAGCGACACACAGTGACTAATCAAAGTAAATGGGTCAAAAATAATGTATCGCGAAGACATGCTCGCCTATAAGTGAACACTCACCCCAAGAGTTCCCAGGTAAGAGTGACTAGTCCGATTATGTGGATTTGTACGAACACTCTAGCCTTAGACAGAAAACCCAGGGTACATGCATTCACTCTTCCAGTTTGCACGTGTTCACACTATTAAAAACCCAAAACTTTGACGAGATTTTTGAAAATTCAAAGGGGTTCAAAACCATATAACAGAGGGTTGAAAACCTAGTAATAAATCATTTAAAAACAGGTGATTGATTTTCAAAAATCGTTTCGAAAAATTGGGTTCTTGTTTTGATAATCACCTAAGGATAGGTGATGTGCATGTTTTAAGATCTAAACACAAGATAACTTGTGTTAGGGTCCTAGAAAGGTTATAGTCTAGGTCAAAGAATTACTAATAACCAAATTCCCTATAACCATCGGCTCTGATACCAACTCTTCTGTCAGACCCCGACCACGCAGAACATTGAATCGTGGCGGAAACGTCGGGGAGTGTTGTAACAGAATTAATTGTTTCACAACCATGGCATACGAAGTTATATTTTATTTATCAAACAAGAGTGTTACATTGTCCTTAAACAGGAAATAAAGAGTTCTGAACATAATTAAACTAGTTCTATCTTTATTTTAAGTTTCTAAGGCACTGGTCCGCCCTAGTGTCACGATCATCATCCTAAGCAACAGCTCCTGAAAATACATGTGAAAATAGGTACGTCAGCATAAAAATGCCTGTGAGATACATAGGTGTTGTGAAAATAGGATTCATGACTTGGGTTTTTAGAAGAAAGGTTTAATAAAAATTAGTCATGAATCTTGTTAAGTGTTTTCTTTTATAAATCATATGAAAACTCGATAAGAAATCCGATTATATAAAAGAAAGGTGTATGGTTAATGAAATAACCCAGTAAAATGAGTTGTATAAAACAATGTCTAGAAAAATTTTTTATTTGTGTAAAATGTAATATGTCTATACTGAAATGATTTAAATGACGCTACGATATGTAATATTATACAAACACTTATATATAGGAAGTACCAGCGGCGTATCCACCATGTTTGTATCATATTACACACGCCTCGTTACTCAAATCATTTACCCAAACCAACCACCAATGTAAATTGTTCATGTATAAATCAATTGTCGAGTGTTATTGTGTAAACCATATCAAAATGTCCATGTCTAATGTAAATCACCAAATGTGTATATCAATGTCAAAATGTTTATGGTTAATGTAAATCATATAATGTGTATCCAAAAATATCATGTATGGCATGTGAAATATATCAACTAAACCATAGGTAAAATGCACAAAAACAGGGTATTCAATTAAACATAGTTTAAGTCAAAGTTATGTTTTGTGGAACAAATGCATGCTATACTGATACAAACATCTATGCGGTATTGTGAAAATGCATACATCCAAGCCTTGTGACTGTGGTGATAGACCTTTAAACAAATTAAAGGTTTATCTGTGTTATGTTTATCGAATTCGGTCATTCCTTCCACCCAAAAAAACCTAGGGTTCAGGAATGGGAGTTGTCAAGTCCTATGGTACCATTACCTACTAACGAGCGGCGTAGCTAAAGTTAATGAATGCATATTGTCCCATTTGAACAACCCAAATGTCATACCAAAAATGTAAGCATGTGAAAACAATGCACTAAGTATGTAATCAAATGAACATACATAGCGTGAAATGTAATGTAAAACAATGTACTAAGTATGCACACAATGGAAATACATAGCATGAAATGTAATGTAAGACGATGTACTAAGTATGCACACAATGGACATACATAGCAAAAAATGTAGTGAAATCATGTACTATAATGTACTAATGAACATAACAAGCATATGATATGAAAGCATGAAAGGCACGAAAGTAACAAGTAGGCATATGTGTTTCACCCCAAAATGTTTGGAAAACAGTAAAAGAGGGGTCTATGTACTCACTTGAGATTGCTTAGTAGTCCTTGAGTAACAACCAAACAATGCTAGAGATCACGGATATCAAACGGCACCTAATATAGGTAACTATGTTAATATACCGGACCTAAATCGGAGGATTGGATAGAATGAGGGCTTGTAAACCAAATGAGTATGGGAACTCATGTAATGTGGTTTAACAAAGCCTACATACTACAATGAAACCTAACCTAAGTGCTTACGACCCATTACGACCCGTTTAGGTAGCTTATGCTACTTTAACGCGTCGTTCGCGTAAAACGCGTTCGGAATGCCTAACTAGTCCTATGATAAGTAAAATATGCCTTAACGTGTCTAATATTGTTACCAAATCAGTTTAGATACCATAAGTTATGTTACATAAGCTTAAAATGAATTTTGGCGTTCAAAGGGCATTTTGGTAATTTACCTAAGGCATATATACTACCTATCATACAACTACTCAAACGATGTGACCATAAGGTATAACCTCGGAAGGATATTCCCTATACAACTATGGTCACCTAATGTATTTGGTCGGATCCTAATGATCGACCAAACGGGTCGGGTTCGAAATAAGCGATTGTTTAGATCGCTTACCTTACGACCCTATATAAGCACTAAACTAAAAGTGACGAGCTAAGCATGTTAAAACATGCTTAACTAAGTTTAGAAAACAGGGTTGGTATCAAAACAAACGGTTTTGATACCTATGAGTAGTTTGGTTACAAAATACGCAATAACACGCATTTTGGCCGAAACTACAACTCGTCACTGAGCCTAGATAACGTGGTAATCAGTAGGTATAGTCACCAGGGACTATAGCCATCGTGATTACGCTCACGTTATGAAGTTTAAACGAACTTCGCATTGACCATAAACTGGTCAATGCAGAAAGTCAAACAAAGTTTGACTTTAACGCTAAAACGAATGAAAAGAACGAAAGAACACTTACAAAGGGTCCCCGAAAGCTTTGATCTCCAAGTAATCTCAGGTAGGAAGTGTATGAACACAACCGCTTAGAGAAAAACTCAGATTTCAAGTGGGTTTTGAGTTGTGAATCAAGGGGTATTTATAGGATTCTTGGAACCGTTAGGATCGTTCCTCGAATATCGTGCTTTGATCTTGTCCCTACACTTGTTGGTAACCCCTTGTGCATCATATTGGCCCCCCATGATCAGGAACAAACAAGTGGAATTGAGTTTAGAGGGCATAACAGCTGTTAACAGCTGTTAAAACGACTTTTGCTGATCTGAAAGGGCCTCGCGTGACGCCTAGGGTCCCTCACGTCACGCCTAGCCCCCCTTTCTGCAGAAATGGCAGATTAGGTCCCTGCACATGTTTCAGTCCATTTTCCACACGTTTGAAGCCCGTTAAATCATTTTCAAGGCTTCACAAGGATGACTAAAGATTGTGGACATGAAACATGCTCAAAAATATGCCGGATGTTGGTTCGTTTGGTCGTACGATCGCGATGTTCGCTTAATTACGACGGAATGCGCATAAGCGCGAAAAACGATCCAAATTGCACGACGAATGGATTTTTCTTATGCCAAACACTAAAATAAAATATTATAGTGCTTACATAAGTTTTTGGATGTCCGGATGTATTCAGAACGTAAGTTATGCGCGAAAGTGCAAACTTATGCACTTTTTGACGCTTTTAGTCCCTGAATGACCCAAAAGTTTATTTTAGCACACCGAACCCCTCAAAGCCTATTTCTAAGATATATAAAGGATATTTAGGTGTGTTTAAGTTATGGTCATGTTCCAGAATGTCTGTTACAGTTCAAATTGGCATACTTTCGCAGTTTGTCAAATTTAGTCCCTGTAGGCGAATTAACTTGTTTTTGCCATACCAAAGCCTTTAAAACTTATTTCTAAGTTATGTAAAGGTTATTTAAGGTATGTTAAGTATATTTTGATGTTCCGGAGTATTTTTCGCATTAAACTGATTACGTTTACGCACCAGTTTGTGTATAACTCTCCAGAAAGCGATATAGAGTTTGAAATTAAATAAAAGTCAAAACATGAAAATTGTCAAACATAAAAAAACAAACATTGGGATCAAATAACTTGTTTTATTGATAATTGAACTGTTCACAAGGATTACAAGCACAGATGTTACAAAATTTCCACAAGGTGTCGCTGAAAATCCATTGGTCAAAGTCGACAATTTCGTCTTCCCGGCCGACTTTGTCATACTAGACATGGAAGAAGACACCGATGTCCCCCTCATCCTCAGGAGGCCATTTCTAGCCACCGCCCAAGCAGTGGTGGATATGAATGACGGAACACTAACATTGAAGTTTGGGGACGAGGAAGTGAAGTTTGGAGTTGGAAAGAGAGTAGAAGACGAAGTCCCGGTCAACTACATGAAGGTCATAGACTCAAGCTTGGATGACGCTCTCCGACGGTGTAGCATGGGATGCAAAACATCCCACTTGAGTGATATGTGACCAGGCTTTGGGTCTAGCCAATGACCGTTATAAATGTGGCGCACCACGGAGGCATTCCGCGGAACTATCCTTAGTTTAGGTAAATTTTTATTTTCTAGTTAGTTTTAATTTTCAGGGATAAAACACGCTCGGGATGGCAAAGGATAACAAGGGAAACTTCAACTAGCACCCCATGCAGGAAAACAGGGCCATCCGACAAACTTTCTTCTTTACAGCAAGTTCAGCACGGGCCGTGTCCGCCCAACACGGCCCCGTGCTGCACAGTCTGCAGAAAATGCCCAGTTCAGGTAAACTGGACACGGGCCGTGTTCACCCAACACGCCCCCGTGTCCAGGCTTCTGTTTCTCTTTTTCAATTTTGTTACTGGCAACTGAACACGGGGCCGTGCCCGGACAACACGGGGCCGTGTCCCCCAGTAACACAATTTTTGCTTTTTAACACCTTTTTACACATTCAATCAACCTAAGAACTTATTTTTGGGACACATTGAGGACAATGTGTAATTTAAGTGTGGGTGGGATGCTAAAACCTTGAATCTTGCAAGTCCTAATAACAAGCCTTACACAAAACTCTATTGGAACCGCTAATCGCACTCTCCCTCTTCACTCTCTCTCCCTCCCTCATGGTTACACCACAACCGCCACCTTCACCACCATTGCACCACCATCTTCCATTTTACAAGTCTCATTCAAGTATAGAAGAAGGTTTGATGGAGGTTGCATCTTGAAGGGCATTCAAAGGAGCTTTGTTTTAGTCTTGTTCATCATCATTTCTTATCATCTCCTTCACTAGATTTTCCCTAGCTTTAAGCTAGTAGTAAGTCTCTATTTAACCCTTGTTCATGTCCATTTTGTGTAGAAAAAGATGTAATATGTTAAATCTACAAGAACACTAAAAAGGGTTTAAACAAGAAGATGAAACATGATGTATTTATGTTAGTATGAAGTTGTCTTGAGATGTTGCTGATTTCTTGCTGATTACTTGTTAATATTGATTACTAGAAATGTTGTTATTCGCTGAACATGTTAATGGAACCAAAATAACTCGCATTAGAATGTAAAAGCTGAAAAATAGAAAGCTGTTTGGTGATTATAGCCAACTTCAGTTGGCTGTAACCGGACGCTAATAAAGCGAAAAATGTATTTTCTAAAGTCTACATTTATGTACTATGAAATATGGTTCTAATGGCACTGGAATCATAATTTTTGGACTTCGTTTACTATTTTTAAAGTGTCGTTTTGTAACAACAGCTAGAGCTGCTTTTTTACTGCTAAAAATAAGCGTTCTGTTTTCTTTCATAACTTGTATTCTGTGTGGAGTCAGATCATGAAATTTGTACTGTAAATGACCACCGAAGTATTTGTAATTCTCCCACTGGAATTTCTTAAATCGGACTCTCGCTGAATTTTAAATAAAATATTCTGTGGACTGCAATCAGAAAAAGATGAATCTGATTGCAGTCTAGAAAATGAATTTTTATAAAATATTGGTGATGAATTGGATCCCGATATTTTTACACAATAATATTTAGATCGTTTAAGACCTTCTGTAAAAAGTTGGGAATTTTTGAAACAAGTTAACTATTTTATTAAAATCCCCGAAAACAGCCCAGTTTTGAATATAAAAGCTGAAACGACATTAGTAGTGATTTGCGTGTCTAAATGTCGGGTAGGTTATCCGAGAATGATATTACATGTTATATGTCTATAAAAGTGTTATGTGCGTGGTCGTATGTTTGTCTATGAGTGGGGAATAGATGGGAAGTTTATATGGGCATGAACCGTTAAAGTGATGCATGTTATGTGATAGATACGTGTAGGAACTTTGTGTTCTATTTGAAGTCACTAATAAACTAAGTGGTAATCATACTAGGACGTGATTGACCGACCTTGACTGTTAGCTATATTTGAGAGTCAAACCGAGCAACCGAGGTGAGTTCACACTTTCTACAAGCCATGGGATTCCCGGTGGTTTGGGAATGGGTTAAGAAACTAAAATGAAATCTACATATCCTCCTTGGGTAGGATATGTACGGCCATCCTCCATAGGTAGGATGCCATTATTAATCCTACGAATTCTCCTTGTGCAGAATACGTACGTTCGTCCTCCTTGGGTAGGACAACAACCTTAAAACTTACTAGACAAAACTCTATCACCTAAGCCCTCAAATTTATATCGACTTAATCGCCGAGGCCGATGGTGAGCGGGTCATTAGTTAATAGCGCTATTAGGTTTAACAAACCTCACACCGTGTCATCCGAACGGGCGTGTACTAATGGACTATGGCAAACTGTCAATGATGATAGAACATTGATGTAGGGCACATTATTCGTCAGTTATCGATATCAGGACAGTCTAGTGGTTTACATGGGGAAAACCCCCACTAATTATGGATATGATTTGGGTAATAAAAAGGATCTAGTTAAACATACTTTTAACTATGGGGTAACCCCCACGGCATATAAGCCAACGAAAGTCAAACCACGTTTTTCTGAAACAACTTAAAACTAAACAACCAAACGTGAACTCACTCAACTTTGTTGTTGACTCGTTGTTACATGCCTTACAGGTCGCTAAATGCTTATGGAGCTTGCACGAGGAGGAGGTTGTTGTGGAATACGGACTGTTATGTTCCGTACCTAATATTTAAATCCTTATGAACTTATTAAACTTACGTTTTGGACTTTGAATTTATGAACTATGAACTTATGTTTTGGACTTACGTTTATGCTTCCGTTGTTAACCTAAAGTCGGTTCACTTCCTTTTGGTCACCAATCGTATTGTGGTTGGTTTTATTTACTTAATTGTGTTGTTCAATATGATTGGTGGCTCGATCCTGGTCATGTCACGCCTCCAAGCGGTGATACCCCGCATGGTGGATTTTGGGGGTGTGACAGGGTGAGGGTGCCAAACCTAAATAGTGCTATCAACTAATAACCCCGTTACCTCTCAGGTAACCATTCGGTATAAGATGGGACTTAAGGTGATAGGAAATGAGTGTATTATCCAACACCCCAGTTTTACCCAAAAGACTTATTCCACTCAGGAATACCCAATTGACTATCCCACCCACCGGGATGCATGCTCAACAGTAATGAACTCACCTTAGATTGCTCGGTATGATACGTTACATTACCCGTTCCAAGTTGGTCAACCAAACCCTAGTGTGGTTACCAATAACAGTCAGTTTCATATGCACATAGAACACGTATTCTCTACACATACTACACTTTTAGTGTACGCAGATTACACATATCATTATACAAGTCACAACAGTAAATCATGCAACATACTAGTTCATTATCATCATATATTCACATAACATATATTCGGGTCACATACTAGGTCACTTTACAAGTTCATGTTTCAATAAACACCCAACAGTCCATTATCATTCATCATAAAATTATGTAGCCCATTAACATAGTTCAGCCCAATGTAGTGTGCGGCCAGGTATCAAGTGTGCGACCAGCTCTCATGAGTTGTGCAACATATACATACATTTGCGCGATTCGGAAAGTGTGCGATCATTTCATAAGTGTGCAACATGCATTGTTTATATGCACCTAGTGCCTTAAGTGAACATACATAGCTATATTATGCGAGTTACGAGTGTGTGATATGCTTTAATTGGGTGTACATTACAAGTATAACATGCAGCTCAATGGGGTATGAGGTGGTAGTGCGCGATGCATGTGGTTTAGCTGGTGTGCGGTTCGAGTGTGCGGTGGACAAGTCAACCTTTCCGTTTTCCCTTCCAACAGTTACTCCCCTCCCCATTTACACAACCAAGCAGTTACAACACCCCTAAATCATATGAATTCGTACTACCACTGATCATTACAGCAACATTTATCACAAAATATTCAATCATGCCAGTGCACTTTCCTTACCAATTCACAACCTCATACTTAATTGTTACATCTAGCATCAAACCCTAATAAATCAGATCATATTTTACACATTCAAATGGTATCATCTAACAATTATAATCGTATATTCTACTCATGGTAATCACCAATATTTCATTTATGAATAATCTTATGTCATCGACATTAGGATCCAATCACAAGGTCAACTTTGTCACCTATTGTTTCATCATTCCAGCCGATTAGTTAAAACTAGCTGATTAGCTACGACTCCCTACGTAACATACCATGTTAACCACTTAACAACCTTCCTTCATTCAATCCACATCGACCCATCTATAGACTAAACCCTAAATCATATCATACCAATCATCTAACACCTACCCATGATCGATCACTACAAGTTTAATTTATAACCAGATACTCATCAAGATCTCTACCATCATGCACCCTAAAACCATATTTTAAAATAATCCACATAACGACAGAACTTTGCTTTAATCACATTCAATTCGGTTACTAGCACACTGTTATGATTTAACAAAGAAGGTGAATCATGTTAATGATAAATTGTACCTGTTGGATGAGAGTATGGTGTTGGCGTGAACAAGATAGATGGACTCCACGAAGAGGATGCTTCAAGGTAGTGGCTGCCGTCAAGGTAGATGAGAGGTAGGGTTAGGGAGTTTTGTGGTTTCGTGCTAGAATGGAGGCTATACACAACATGGGGGTATGTATGTGCTCAACGTAACTAAACCGGATGCCCTTTGGGCTTCGTTTATGGGCATGGGATGACTTGGGCCGAGGACAGCCCAACAATTCCGAACATGGTGTGCGGTCACATACGTGGTGTGCGACTCGGTGAAGTGTGCGACTGGGTTATAGATCACACATAACATTTAACAACTCACAATATACAAACCATAACCATCATGTACGACCAATTTAACCAATTTACGTTTGTCCAAGTGACGTAGCGTACACTCAGTTGCAACATGGAGTAGAACGTGAAATGTAACGGTGTGAGTTAGGTGTTACAAGATCAAGCGATGCTAACTTCGAAAGTACGGGTTGTCACATCATCCCCAACTTGAAAGAAATTTCGTCCCGAAATTTGACAAGTACTCCAAAGTGGCAAGATGTTAGATCAGGATGACTGTGGATTTTCCTCGGGTACCACATCATCCCCAACTTGAAAGGGAATTTAGTCCCGAAATTCGCCAATGAGAGCAAAAGTTGATTCAACCGCCTGACAATTGAGGATGCTAGAGCTTTATCAAATCTTTACGTTCCCACGTGAACTCTGGTCCATGTCTTGAGTTCCAACGAACTTTCACGATTGGAATTCGGCTATGTTTACGGACCTTGACTTCCCGATCCATAATTTCGATGGGTTCTTCGATAAACTGCAATTCGTCGTCGATTTTCGGTTCCTGAAGTGGTACCACAAGTGTTTCATCGGACAAACATATGAACGTTACCCAACTCAGCAGGTAACTCGAGCTTGTATGCCACTTTACCGATTCGTCCTAGAATTTTGAATTGCCCAACATAACATAAATTAAGCTTGCCACGCTTCCCAAAGTGTACCGCACCCTCCCAGGGTGAGACTTCCAACATGACACGTTCGTCGGCAGCGAACTCCCAGTGTTTCCTAAGTTTATCAGATTTCCTGGCGATCACGCCTTGTCCCACATGATTTTCCAATCTAAATAATCTCCAAGAGGTTTCAAGTACAAGTCCTGGACCTGTGATTAGGTTGTCACCCACCTTAGTCGAATCAAGAAGGTCGGCATTATCGTCCATGCATTGCCTCAAATAGAGCTGTCTGAATACTAGAACAGTAATGGCTGTAGTAGAACTCGACCAAAGGTAAGTGTCCTTCCAACTTTTATTAAAGTCAATCACACACATGCTCACAGCATGTCTTCGAGTGTTAGGATGGTTCATTTACTATGACCGTTTGTCCTACGGTGGTAAGCAATGCTCATGTCTTGACATGAGCCAAGGGTGTTGTGTATTGCCTGCCATAAATCAGGTATAGTTCAAAATTAGAGATAACAGGAGTTGGCACCCCGTGCATAAAAACCGCCCTTCATAGGTAATTACTCACAGGATATGAAGACTTGTCAATTTTATTTGATTGCAAGAGGGTGTACTGGTTACATGAGGAAATCAACGATCACCTAGGCGATATTGTTTCCGTTTTGAGTTTTAGGTAGACCTGTGATAAAATCCGTGGCAGTCAGTTCCTATTTCCACATGGGTGTTTCTGGTTGTTGACACAACCCAAGAGATTTTTGGTACTCCACCTTGACTTTCGCAAAAGTCAAACATCGTTCACATACGTCGCTATGTGGGCTTTCACGCCGGTCCCTAGTACAAGATCCTTAGATACTATGACATTCTATCAAAACCCGGACGAGTATTCGCCCAACACAAGTTCCCTAGGATTGGTATATAGTGAGACCCACTTTCGTTCCATGAAGTGGTGAATGCCGTTCGATTTTTAGCTACAAATTGTTTTTCCATGCCCCGCACGGATCCAGCTGGGAGGTTCTCATCCTTCAACGCTTCGGTTCGAGCAGAACAGATCTGATCAAGTAGGTTAGAGTCGATGGTGTGCTGCGAGGCTCATACACGTTAAGGTTTCGCAGTCGAAATAATTCAAAGGTTCCATCCAGCGATGCCATCACATGTTTAGCTTTTTCAAAACAAGGGTACACGGGAGGCCCTTGTGATCGGTCTAAGTAGTGCATTTGGTACCATCCAAGTAATGCTTCCAACTCAAATCCAAAGACCATGGTTTCCACCGCAGGTTGTGCCTCGTGCAATCCTTCTTGTAAATCCACCACATAAGTCATCACTCTCTCGTGTTGCATCAGCGTGTAACTGGGACTCTGATTCGAACCATCATGGTATACCACTAGATCACACGTACCCTCGGGTAAAGACGATATTCCATGCGTTGCAGAGTTGGGATTCGAAAGCTGAAAAGACGTCCCCCCGTTTTGTGTCCCACAAATACCCAGCACCCTGCTGTGCTAAAGAGATTAAAGCTGCGCGATCTTCGAAAATCATGTGATGAATCTACGCTAGTATCTAGCTAGACCAAGAAATTACTGTATCCCCGATGGATACTTTGGTGCCGATCAATATCTAATAAAATGGATCTTTAGCGAGATCTACAGGTATCCCCACTTCGTTGACTGCGTGACCAAGAAAGTGTACCTCTCAAATCCTGAAGTCACACTTAGGTAGATTTCACGTGGAGATGCTCCTCCCCTAGGAGCTCTAGGAAAAAATACAAGTGTCGTTCATGGTGCTCCTTCCTCCTGGTAGTGATTCAAAACGTCATAGATAAACACGGTTGGCAAATCTGGCCAGACGAGGTTGACACGTACTACTCTTGTGATCCCTGAGGCTGCTAGTGTGTTGGATATCTTAAATAACTTGAACAGAAAATCATAGTGGCCGTACTGGGTCTGTAACGCCATGTTAGGAATCATCCTCCCCTTGGTATTCCATCAGATGACAGTCCGACCTTAAGTCAGTTTCCGAATTGAAGCTTGATCATTGCAACGGGTCAAGCAGGTCGTCGATACGAGATAAAGGGTAACGGTCTATGATAGCCACCTTGTGGTAGTCTGTACACGTATGAAAGGACACATCCTTCGTTTCCACAATAGAGCTCTGTTTCCCCAAAACGAGGAGCTAGATCGATAAAGACTCCCATCCCATAGTTCCTGAAGTTGACTGGACAGTTCTTGCAACTCTCCAGGCGCAAGATGATAAGGGGTACGAGTAATTAAGGCTACATCTGGTCGTCAGATCAAACTGAGATTCTACCTAATCAGTTGTGGAAGTAAACCTGAAAGTTCCTCGAGTAGCACACTGAGAGGAATCACGAACAATTTGTGGATCCTCGATCCTCTCTCCTTAGCCTTAACATTAGTAACGGTTGCCAACATAGCGGGGTAATCCCTCCGTAGACACTTCTGGGCTTTCATTGCTGAAATGATACTAACCTTAACACCACTCTGATGCTTTAAAACAGACGACGATTCTCCACTGGGAAGATATGCAAAATTTCTCCTCACAGAGTATATCAGCGCGATATCTAGATAGCCAGTCCACATTAGCTATTGCATTGTAACTATCAAGGGTAACAAAAGGAAGGTCGATGTTGAACACTTGTCCCACAAGGTCGAGTTTGCATCCCAACAAGCATATGAGGTTTCAATTGACTTGCAATCAGCCGATTCCACAACAGGCTCAGTTTCAAGAAGTATCAGCGTTAAGTAGAACAGAGAGAAAGCGATTAGCTACCCATATAAGCTACCATGTTGCTATTATACCTGGCGTCGCCTACGCCAATCCTAAATGCCCTTCCACAAGCACCACTACCAGTGTTGTTGTTATTGTCACGTGGATTCCCACTACTGTCATTGTTCCCTTGGTTGTTGACATTTTGACTTCACAACAGTCAATCCTTGTCAAAGTCACCTTCGTTTCCATACTGTAGGCTACGATTTCGAGTACCTTGATGTCATCGTGACTGTTGTCTCTAATTTCGTTGCTTGTAACGGAGCCCTGCGATCTTTCACCAACAGGGTCCATCTTTTCACATTCTGAGTCACGTCCTAAGGCACCACTCATTGTGCTGGCAGTTACACATTCCACACTATAGTCAATTGTCATCATTTATGTCCCGATTATTTCGTAAGAGTCGACTCCCATAGGTCGCTGACTAGGGTTAGGGATTCAATTGAAGTCAATTTGCTAGTGTTCGTTGCCGGTAATCAGGGTTGTCCGATTTCTGAGGTTGGTAAGGTACTACGCTCATCCTCTTGTCCATTGATCTTGCAAGTTGATTGAGTAATACACGGTCTGTTGCGAGAGTGTTGCAGGAGTGATCGCACTTCGGGACCTAAGGCGTCAATACATTGAGTTCCAGCAAACAGAGAGAAGTGGGAAAGGTATAGACCAATCATTCATCGCTGCGACATCCAACTCAAAGACATTCGTACTAGCACCTAACATTCTATACAGTTTGCTAGACATTTAGATGAGTGTTCAGGTGATACTCGATAGCATCGAGATTCGTAAGGATTCAGAGAGGAGTAAAAATATCACGTTCGAGTAGGAGGCAATCACTACTATGACTCCTATAGATTTGTTACGTTTCTCATTGATCGAATAGCGGAATAGAACCCCTTTTTCACTTGTTAAGCCTCATTGGGACTCACATCACCCCACATTATTATTATGTGTGCACCCACAATAATATTGTGATTTGCATGTTTATCTCAGCTTCTCCTAACTCGCGCCAAAAGGTTCCTCATATTCGAGTAGCAAGACAAGGGACATCACAAAACAGGGTTCACAGAAGTCTAGAAGGAATGCCACACTGTGACACTATCATTCACATAACATAGGCAAGTGACACATGAATGCATACTATAGTGCTAAATGTGCAATCACGTGCAATATCATTGTCATACCCCGACCACGTTAAAACAACAAAACCGTGGCGGAAACGTAGGGGAGTGTTGTAACAGAATCATCGTTTCAACAACCATGGTAATTAAAAGTTTCGTTTTATTGATTCATTAAGTAATTTACATCATCTTAAAACCAAACAAACAATTTAAACATCGTCTACAATAGTTTTTATGTCGCTAAGGCCACATCCAAATACTAAGTGAACATGCTTCCTAGCAATCATCACGCAACATCACCTGAAACATATGTAAAAATAAAGTCAGCAAAGAAATGCTGGCGAGCACAAAGGTTTTGTAAGAGTATAGGAATCATGGCTCGTTTATATATATTGCAATACCTCGGAAACCTTGTTTTGAAAAGTATATAATATTGCAACATGATTAACCAACTCAAATCAAGATGGTTATAATTTATAAAATCTCGTAGCCATGATTCTTAACCCCAAAACATTTTCTTTAATGAACCAATTCGTAAAACATCTTGTTAAAAACTCGTTAATAAAACTCGTATGGTTTATATCATTTCAAAAACCTCGTTGTGTGACATTGTTTCAAATCGTTTTCCATGTGAACTAAATAATGACACGCAATGTAATATGATAGAAACACTTATATATAAGATGTACCAGCGGCGTATCTACCATAATTCTATCATGCTACACCCGTCCCATTATCTAATCACTACCCAAAACCAATCATTCGTTCAAATTTTTTATTTCGTTTAGGTCGTTCCAAATCGTTTAATTCGTCCCAAAATCGTTTTCGTTTTAATTGTGAAACTACTTTTGGTCGCCTCGCTAATAACATTCAAACCTTCGTGACTCGACCACCTTGTCTATCGTATTAACAAACCACCAAAGGGTAAGTTAACAATCGTCAGATTCGGTCGTTACCTACATAACCCCCACACATAACCATGGGTGTAGTCTGATAACGGGATTTGTCAGATCCTATGGTACCATAACCTAATACTGGTCGGCTTGATCAATGCTAATGAATGTCATTCGTTATGTAATTACAACCATCGAGTTCGTTCACACTATTGAAATCATTATTAGTTTAATATAAACCATCTTTATCGTTTTTGAAACCATCGTTTAAATATCGAAATCGTTTTAATACATATGAATCACCCCAAAACAATTGAAAACAGTAAAATACGGGAACTATGTACTCACATTGAATGAAGGTATCCTTGATGTAAAGAACTTAGCGAAGCTCAGACAAACCAAGGAAATTCAAGTGGTACCTAGTAATTGGATCACTAGTAAATAAAATCAACACCTAAATCGGAAGATCGGATAGAATGAGGTCTTGTAAACCAATGAGTGTGGAACTCTTGTGATATGGTTTAACAAAGCCTACATCCTAAATCGGAACTTAGCCTAAGTGCTTTCGACCCGTTACGACCCATTAAGGTAACTTGTGCTACTTTAACGCGTCGTTCGCGCAAAACTATGTTCGGATGGTTAACTATGTGCTATGTTAAGTCTTACATGCCCAATAATACCTAAACATGTTACTAAATCAGATTATATGTCAAAAACATGCTCACATATGTAAAATATGGATTTATGCTTCAAAAGGGCGTTTTGGTCATTTCCTATGGGCATACAAGCTACTTAACAAATAACTAACCAATCCTATGTGATCATAAGGTATAACCTCAGAGGTTATTCCCTATGAAACTATGATCACTAATCGAGCTTGGTCGGATCCTAAAGATTAACCAAACGGGTCGGGTTCGAAAGTCTAAGCGGTTGTTTAGACCGCTTAACTCACGACCCTAATCAAGCACTAACTAATAGTTACTGATTTGGTATCAAAACAATGGGTTTTGATACCCAAAAATAGTTCCGTTGCAAAATGCGTGCTAAAACGCATTTTGACCGAAACTTTGACTCGTCACTACGCCTAGTTAACGTGGTAATAAGTAGGTATAATCGCTGAGGATTATAACCATCGTGATTACAATCACGTTGCAAAGTTCAATTGAACTTTGACTTGACCAATTGATGGTCAAAACCGAAAGTCAAACTGTTGGCCAAACTTGTTTGACTTTCTGCACTAACATAAATAAAAAGAATGAAAGAATGCTCACTAAAGGTCCTTGCTATCTTTTCTACAAAGAATAAGTTTCCAACCACTTGAGAGAGAGCTCCCAAATCAGATGTAGAGAAGAGAATGAGGAAATGAGCAATGAATGAATGAAAGTTTTGGGCTATTTATACTTGTTGCAAGATCATAGGATCATTACACATGTTTGTGTAGCTTCCAAGCATTAGATCATAGCCATACACTTGTTTGATGCAGGTTAGAAGCCTTGGGGAAGAGATAACTTGGCTACCACACAAAGATTTTGCATTAACAGCCCCTAAACTATCAAACAGTTGCTGAAAACAACTTTTTGGTCACTGGAACTACCACACGGCCTGCGTAAGCATTGGGGAGGGGGTCACGCGGCCCGCCTGGGCTCCCCAGTTCAGCATAAGTTTGAAAATTAACAGTTCAAGTCCCTGCACTTGGTTTAAGCTCATTTCAGGCCCTTTTGACTCCCGTTAAGCCATTTTCAAGGCTCTACCAGGTCAATAAAGTTTATAGGACTCAAAATGTGCTCGAAAAACTCTCGGATGTAGGCTCGTTTGGTCGTTCGGTCGCGTTGTTCGTTAAATTATGACTAAACTCAAACGGACGTGAAAACAAACCAAATTAAGCGACGAATGGTATTTTTGCATGCCGATCACTAAAATAAAAATATTTTAGTGTGTACAAAAATTTTGGATGTCAAGATGTGGTCAGAACGTAAGATATGCGCGAAAATGCAAACTTACGTCGTTTTTGACACTTTTAGTCCCTGTAAGATCAAATAAGCATGTTTTTGCACACCGAACCCTTCAAAGCTTATTTCTAAGCTATGTTTAGGTTATTTATGGTATGTTTAGCTTATGATCAAGTTCCGGACTGTTCGATACCATACGAATCGGTATAGTTTCGCAGTTTGACACAAATAGTCCCTGCGATCGAATAGACTTGTTTTCAACACACCAAACCATCCAAAACTTATTTCTAAGTTATGTAAAGGTTATTTTAGGTATGTTAAGCCTATGTTACTATTCTGGAGTGTTTGTTGTGTTAAACTGACTGCGTTTACGCACCAGTTTGCATATAACTTTCTAGAAAGCGATTTAAAGTTTGTAGTCGGAATCGAATCGAATTGTAAAATCATCAAACACAAATAAACACATAATAACACCAAAACACATTGTTTTATTAATAATTAACATCGTTTTGTATTGTTCATCGATTACAGAGCACAGTTGTCATAGTCTCCCCTACTTTAGGAAATTTCATCCCAAAATTTTAACTAGAGGAAACTTGTGAGAACAATTGCGGATATTTCGCCTTCATTTGGTCCTTACGTTCCCAAGTAAACTCTGGGCCACGTTTGGATTCCCAGCGAATCTTGACCAAATGAATTCGTTTGTTCTTCAACTGTTTGTATGTACGGTCCAATATCTCCACAGGTTTCTCGACAAAGTGCATCGTTTCATCGATTTGAATCTCGTCGAGTGGAATGTGAAGATCGGCGTCAGCTAAACACTTTCGCAGATTGGACACGTGAAAAGTCGGATGGATATTTACAAGCTCTGGAGGTAGCTCTAGTCGATAGGCAACCTTTCCAACTCTTTCGACAATCTTAAATGGTCCAACATATCATGGTGCAAGTTTTCATTTCTTTCCAAATCTCACCACTCCCTTCCAAGGTGACACCTTGAGTAGGACATGGTCTCCGACTTGAAATTCTAAGGGCTTGCGTCGTAAATCCGCATAACTCTTTTGACGGCATCTAGCTGTCACAAGATTATTACGAATTTTCTTGATTTTGTCTGTTGTTTCCAGAACAAGCTCCGGTCCAATAAGCTGAGCTTCACCGGTCTCGTTCCAACAAACAGGTGAACGACATTTTCGACCGTAGAGAGCTTCGAATGGTGCCATATTAATGCTAGCATGATAACTATTGTTGTAACAGAACTCAATCAATGGCAGATGAGAATCCCAATTACCACCAAAGTCTATCACGCATGCTCTAAGCATATCCTCCAAAGTTTGAATCGTTCTCTCAGATTGTCCATCTGTTTGGGGATGATAAGCAGTACTTAGATTTAGTTGGGTTCCCATAGTAGATTGCATGGTCTTCCAAAAATGAGATGAAAATCGAGCATCACGATCTGATATGATGTCCAAAGGAACACCATGTCGAGATACAATCTCATCAACATAAATCTTTGCAAGTTTATCAGCAGATAGATCCTCGCGAATAGGAATAAAATGAGCTGACTTCGTTAATCGATCAATGACAACCCAAATCGCATCGTGACCTTTTGATGTACACGGTAATTTAGTGATGAGATCTATAGCAATGTTCTCCCACTTCCAAACCGGTATCTCTGGTTGTACAAGTAAACCAGATGGTCGTTGATATTCAGCCTTGACTTTGAGACAAGTTAGGCATTTCGATACATACAAGGCAACATCCTTCTTCATACCAGGCCACCAAAACTTAGTACGAAGATCCTTGTACATTTTATTAGCACCTGGATGGATAGAATATCGAGACCTATGAGATTCGTCCATCACTAAAGTGCGAAGATCGTCTTGTTTCGGAATCCACAAACGATCCTTGAAATAGAGTAAACCATCATCCTTCGCTTCGAGTTTAAGCTCAAGTTGACGTGGTAATTCCTTACCCATCAAATTTTGTGAAGTACAAAATTGTTGAGCTTGAAGAACACGAGTTTGAAGATCAGATAGAGTTCGAAAAGAATGAAGCTTGACTCGCTCCTTTCGACTAAGCGCATCGGCTACGACATTCGCCTTACCAGGATGGTAGCGAATCTCGCAATCATAATCGTTTAAGAGTTCAACCCAATGTCGTTGCCTCATGTTCAACTCCTTCTGATTAAAAATGGAACGCTTCTTCTTGCTTGTGTAGGATCGTGTTGTGACCCGAACGAGTCGTTTAGAGAAGTTTTGATCTATTTCAGATGCGGAAAATAAGAAACAGACTTAGATACAGCTTGCAATTCACTTTAAACACTATTTTGATTGATATAACAGCTATTACATGCAGAATTCAAACCGGCAGCACCTCGGTATGAATTTCAGGAACTGTTCCAAATGAATCCACTTGAGACCTATTTATAATGGATGAGATTTCGCTTGAGAGTTACCAGATCCAGTTCAAGCAAAATCAAGTTAGTTGATTTTGCTTGAAACTGTCAAAGACACTTTCAAGCGGAATGGCTTCCTTCAAACGAAATCACCACAAACACACCTTAAAAACTCCTATTTTCTCGTACAATACACCCTGATCTAACAAATCTAGTCATAGACTCGATACAAGACGAAGTCGACAGACGCATGCACCAACAGACTCCCCCTCGAATGTTGACGAGTCTTAAAGTGTCGAGTCTTCAACGTCTTCGGTCTTTATCAGTCTTTGGGCTTCCAGAATCTTGACCTGGCTCTTGAATTTTCTAATTCTCTTGATCAGATCTCTTGATTCCTTAAGTTCATCAGCATTAGCAGTTCTAAGATCGTGACCTGGCTCACACTTTCCACAGGTTCAGAATCGATTCCTGGCTCTAATCTGCATAAATCTCTACCTAAAAATAAATTTTCTGATAATCACTTGTAAAGCAATCTAAGAATGATTTACCATTTCTAGTCTCTGATGAACCACTTGCAAAAATATCATTTTCATTACAAAAACATTTCTCATTTAAACACACACTTCCAAACCATTAGCTCATCATGTTTAACACTTGTAATTTTGAAAATCAGCTTTCCAACATCAGTCGTCTAAAATCTTTTTGAATTTTTCAAAATTTAAGCTAAAACACACCGAAAATCTTTTTGGATTTTTGATATAACCGAAATGAAATGCAGCAAAGAAATATTTACATACAATATTTTTGTGAGTTTGTGTATGAGAATCATATCAGTTTATGAGACAAATCACCAACACCGTTAAGCTTTAAACATTTTAAGTTCTAAACGATTCACTTAGATTGTCAGTATACTGATCCACTTAAATTCTCACACAAAGTTCAACTGTTTCGAGATATGAGTTTAATGTCTTAAGAACTTAAACTTAATCGCATGTCCCACCTCAGAATATACTCCCGTATCCATATCCCAATATTCAGTCTTACAGGTGAGTATACCACAGATGATATATGTAAGAGGTTAGATGGGAAACCATGAGAGCTCCGGTCAGTACTTCCGTTCAGCGGAGAGATGACGGCTCGACTTTTGGTGTGTCCCCTTTAGAGGATCTTTTTTTACAACAGCATTGTTTGGCAATTTTATTGTCTCATCATTTATGCTGAGGGTGGCGTTATATTTCAAGCAAGCAGAAAGTATTCTCCGGGGACTAGGACATTGCTTCCGCATTATCAGAAGTCCCGGGATAATACCCCAGATATCACTGAGTATAAAGACCTAGTATCTCAGAAAGAGGGACCTTTCAAACAAGATTTCGGGGGTTACCCATATATCCGAGAGATGTTTCCCCACGATATAAGCAAGTTTGAATTTAGGTTTATATCTCGTCACAATCTACTAAATGTGCAAAAACCTACTGGCACATCATCAGTGAGACCGTTTATCACTATTTAACTTTTCATTTCTTTAGCATGCCGTGATCGTCCACTGATGTACTATCATTTCCTCTTCTTTACACCAAAACTCATTTTTGATTTTTATCATGTTTTTTACTTTTTCAAATTTTCAAATGTTTTTGGATTTTCTGAAAATTTTTACTCCCCCTAAAATGCAAACACATTTTAGGAAATTTGAAAACAAACTATACAAGTAAATTGACAACCGATATCGAATCGCTTCAAATCGCCATCCACTTGGCATAAACAATCAGAACTCCCCTTCACAATAAACTATTTTCCCATTGTGATCTCAAAACACTTAAGTTTGTTTTAATCAAATAGTTTTTCCGGAAAATAAGTTTTGTTAAAAATTGTAGGTTAGGGGTTCATCACCTTGTTCTTCAAAATACCAATTGTAGAAAATCAAGTACAACTTAATGTCCCTGATTTACTACTTGCAAATAAGCACAATTAAACCTCTTGAACCAAATGTAAGATCAAAAACACCTGTACCTAGTGTAGGAATAAAACATCTACACAAAATCATGTTACCAACAAAAATGTCGATTCCTGCTTCTCACTTACCAACCTGGAAGCTCCGGCAAGTCATACTTAACCTGTAAAATTTAAACACATTTTTTAAAACTCTTTAATACAAACAATTTTATCAAGAAAGATGCTGATTCCTGATCCGCGATTACAAACTTGGGATCTCCGGCAAGTCCAGATTTTCAAGGAAAGAGAATTTCCACCCAAGTCTTACCAACCTTGGGTGTTTTTAGCTCTTGTTCAGTAGGGTTATAAGTTGCTTTCTTTGTAGCATAAAAATCTTTAACCCCTTTTACTTTCCCATCAATCATTTTTCCAAAAATTTTCTTCACATTTCCATTAAAAACTTTCTCAACATCAAATTCATTCTTCTCAGAATAAAATTGATTCGAGATTTCAACCTTACCAACCTTTAGTTTAAAATTTTCATCCTTCAGTGGTGGAATTTTAACATCATCCACTGAAGACACTGATTTTTCTTCTTTTACCTCAACCTGTGGCTCCTCTGATTTTGTGAAATCAGGTTCATCGCCGATTTTCTCATCAACCTTCTTAACAACCCATATTTGGTTGTCTTTTGCTTTTTTTTTTTTGTAAATTTTTTTCTTTGAACACTCACCAACGTCATAAGTCGAATTTTCAAAAATTTTGAATTTTTCAGTTGGTGATTCAATATCGACAACTTTTTCTTTAAGTTTTTCAGATACTCCCTGTTTTTCCTTTGTATTCAACTAACAATTTGATGCAATGTGACCAGCTTCATTGCATTTAAAACAAGTTCGAGTATCCTTTCTATGAAAAACTCCAGTTCCAGTTCTTTCCTTCTCAGCAAGAGACTCCTGATTGTCTCCAGAATGGTTTCTTCTGTTCTTTCTCAGCACTTCCTCCTGAAACAAATTTTGTTTTTGTTTTAGAATTTTTCTCATTTTTATAATTTTCTGGTGGAATAAAACCTAATCCTTTCTTTTTGAAATTACCATTATGGTTTGGTTTCTTTTGAAAACCAGAACCAGAACCGTAACCTTTTTTCTTGTTTAAATGTTGTTGAACTCTTGAAGTGTATTTTTTAGGTTTTTCAGTAAGATTTAAATCTTTTATTTCAGAAATATTACATTCTGTCATTTTGAAAACCTTTTTGATCATTTCAAATCGAACACTTCTTATTGGAAATTCCTTATCAAAATATAATTTGTCAAAATCATTCAAAGTGTATGCTACTTCAAATGTTTCATCATCCAAACTTGATTTTGATAACAAAAACTCTTTACTGTAAACCCGTTTAATCGACGATTTTGGACTGTTGACTGACGAACTTTAACCTCCAGACTCAGACTTTGACTCAGACTCCTCATCAGTATCCAACACCTGATCGACCACCTTTTTAATTAACTCAGACTCATGATCAGTGTCAGACGATGTGAAAGTAACGTCAATGTTTTCTGGTAAATCATCAGTTGTATCGGTTTTTAGCTTTATATTGACTGCTTTTTCGACTTGCTCCTCATTTGTTTTTCTAGGAGAATAACCTTCCCAGATTGGGGGTGGACACTTGTTATAGCTAACACTCGGTTTCTTACCAGTATCCTTCTTCTTTGGCTTCTCGTCTTAGAAAGCTTCGAAACCTACAACAGTTGGATAAATTCGATCAATAAGATAATCAGAACTAGAATAACTCTGTAATAATCGTCTGATTCTTTCATTCTCAATCTTCTCAGTTTCCAACTCTTGCTTCCACTTTGCATTTCTTCGATATAGAAATTTATAGCCTTTTGTTTTGTCATCATCACAGCATTCATCATGGTTAATGCTTGTTCTCTTTCAGAATTTGTCTTTTGAAGACCCATTACTGTTCTGTTCAAAACATCGTAAGATTCCTTCACGTAGTTAAGATTGAACAGTAATTGTTCCTTCATCTTCTCATACTCAGCTAGCTTTTCATCTTTAGCTGCACATTCTTTGCAAGATTCAAGACACTTTGAACAAGGCTTGATGACTTCCACAATTTTTTCTATTTCAACTATTTTCACCACCTCAACCACCTTTTCTGTATCAAAAATCTCCTCAACAGCAACTTTAACTTCTTCATTTTGAACAGTCTCATCTTTTTCAGCAACACATTCAGACTTCATTTTCTTTTGTTCTTTTGCAGCTTGTTTCTCTTTCAGCTTCTCCAATCGATCTGCAAAATAAAAATGAAAACTTTCAGGAGAAAGATGAGATTTTGCAACATTAATATGTCTTTCTTCCTCATCATCACTGCTGTCATCAGTTGGTGATTGGTCAAACTCAATTGACTTATCATAACTATCATCTGAAAAACCAGAATCAGATGGTGTTTGATCAAAAACAACTGTTTTTTCTGAGCTTTTCATCAGAACTTAGTGAGCTTTCATCTGATGAAACAGACTTTTCATCTTCATTTCTCACACTAACACCAATAGATTTCATGCACTCAGTAAACATATCTGGTTCTTGAACTATTTTCGCAATGAAAGCTTTAAAATTCCCATTTTCATCCGCAAACATATCCCAGCTGAATCCTTCAGGTAACCTTTCATCATCTTGATTGATTAAACAAGCTTTACTGTTGGATGAAATGTATTTGTTCCAGTTAAAATCTTCTTGATTCACCAAACATGCTCTCTTTGAATCCTCTATTACTTTTCTACCATGAGCCACTTGTGGTTCTTGTTGTTGTTGACCAACTTGTTGATATATGGCTTTCCGTTAGTAATCATCTTTTCCAAACAGATTCTTTGTTTCACTTGCTTCTCTATTTTTGCATTCCCTCTTAAAATGACCTTTTTCCCTGCACCGAAAATAAGTAACTTTAGATTTATCAAAACCTAAAGTAGAAACATGTGCATCAAGAAAATCATTTCTTCCAGTAATCAGTTTGAACTTTTCGGCTCTTCTAAGGACACTAGCTATGTAACATCTGTGCTTGTAATCATTGTGAACAGTTCTATTATCAATAAAACAATGTTATTTGATCCCAATGTTTGTTTGGTTGTGTTTTACATTTTTCATGTTTTGACTTTTATGTAATTTCAAACTCTACATCGCTTTCTGGAGAGTTATACGCAAACTGATGCGTAAACGTAATCAGTTTAATGCGAAAAATACTCCGAAACATCAACATATACTTAACATACCTTAAATAACCTTTACATAACTTAGAAATAAGTTTTAAAGGCTTTGGTATGGCAAAAACAAGTTAATTCGCTTACAGGGACTAAACTTGACAAACTACGAAAGTATGCCAATTTGAACTGTAATGAACGTTACGAAACATGACCATAAGTTAAACATACCATAAATATCCTTTACATAGCATAGAAATAGGCTTTGAGGGGTTCGGTGTGCTAAAATAAACTTTTGGGTCATTCAGGGACTAAAAGTGTCAAAAAGTGCACAAGTTTGCATTTTTACGCATAACTTACGTTCTGAATACATCCGGACATCCAAAAATTTATGTAAGCACTAAAATATTTTATTTTAGTGTTTAGCATAAGAAAAATCCATTCGTCGCGTCATTTGGATCGTTTTTCGCGCATATGCGAATTTCGTCCTAATTAAGCGAACATCGCGTTCGTACGACCAAACGAACTGACACCCGGCATATTTTTGAGCATGTTTAATGTCCACAATGTTTAGGCATCATTTTAGGGCCTTAAAGTTGGCTTTACGGGCCTTAGAAGTGCCGGAAATGGGCTGAATATACAACAGGGACCAAAACTGCAATTCTGTAAAACATGGCCAGGCGGCCCGCCTACACTTCTGCTGATCCTGAAGCGGGCCGCATCAGCCCCCCTGATCAGATAAGAACGCTTAATCAGAAAATTCCAGTTGTTTAATCCTCAACCACATACTCATACTTGACCTTTTAGCTGATTAAGGACCATTTTTAGTCACCTTAACTTTTCAACAAGTGTACGCATGAGATTTGAGCACGGTTTCCATGAAACGATCTTAACGGTTACCCGAAAACTATAAATACCCCACCTCCATTTACTTCAAACTCACTAGAATCTGATCTAAAAGACTCTAAGTTGGAACCATTGTTTCATACCTGAGTTATTTGGATCTAGATTAGCATTCGGGGACCTTTCGTAAGTATTCTTTCGTTCTTTTACTGCTTTTCGAGTCTTTCGAGTCTGAAAGTCAAACTTTGTTTGACTTTCTGCGTTGACCAGTTATGGTCAATGCGAAGTTCGGTTGAACTTCGCAACGTGAGTGTAATCACGTTGGTTATAGTCCCTTGGGACTATGCCTACTGATTACCACGTTGTCTAGGGTCGTAGGGTAAGCGATCTAATAAATCGCTTATACCTTCGAACCTGACCCATTTAGTCGATCATTAGGATCCGACCAAATACATTAGGTGACCATAGTGTTTAGGGAATAACCTTCCGAGGTTATACCTTATGGTCACATCGTTTAAGTAGTTGTATGATAGGTAGTTTATATGCCTTAGGTAAATTACCAGAATACCATTTTCATGTATAATTGGTAATTTAGCATATGTAACCTAAACTTTTGTCACATAACTGATTATGCAACATGTTTAGGCATATAACACTTTTCATAGGACTAGTTAGGCGGTCCGAACGCGTTTCACGCGAACGACGCGTTAAAGTAGCATAAGCTACCTAAACGAGTCATAATGCGTCGTAAACAATTATGTTAGGATTCATTTAGTATGTAGGGTTTGTTAAACCATATTACACAAGTCTCCACACTCGATTGGTTTACGAACCCTCATGCTACCCGATCTTCCGATATAGGTCCGGTTTATTAACATAGTTACCTATATTAGGTGCCGTTTGATTCCGTGATCTCTAGCATTGCTTGGTGGTTATCTTAGGACTACTGAACAATCTCAAGTGAGTACATAGACCTCTCTTTTACTGTTTTCCAAACATTTTGGGGTGGAACACATGTGCCTACTTGTTACTTTCATGCTTTCCTGCTTTCACATCATATACTTGCTATGTTCATTAGTACATTTATAGTACATGATTTCATTGTTTTACATTACATTTTATGCTATGTATGTCCGTTGGTTACATACTTAGTACAGTGTTTTCATCACATGCTTACATGTTGTTATGACATTTGGGTTGTTTACAATGGAACAATATATTCATTAACATTAGCTACGCCGTTCGTTAGTAGGTAGTGGTACCATAGGAATTGACAACTCCCGTTCCTGAAATCCTGGGTTTGTTTGGATTGGAAGGAATGACCGAATTCGATATACATAACTTAGATAAACCTTTAATTTGTTTAAGGGTTTATCGCCACAGTCTCAAGGCTTGGATGTATGCATTTTCACAATACCGCATAAATGTTTGTATCAGTATAGCATGCATTTATTACACAAAACATAACTTTGATTTAAACTATGTTTACTTCAATACCTTGTTTTTGGGCATTTTACATATGGTTTGGTTGATATATTTCACTTACCATACATGACATTTTTGGTTACACATTACATGATCTACTTTAAACATAAACATTTTGACATTGATATACACATTTGGTGGTTTACATTGGACATAGACATTTTGGTATGGTTTACACACTAACACATGACAATTGTTTTATACATGAACAATACATAGGTGCTTGGTTTGGGTAAGTGATTTGAGTAACAAGGCGTGTGTAATATGATACAAACATGGTGGATACGCCGCTGGTACTTCCTATATATAAGTGTTTGTATGATGTTACATGTCGTAGCGTTACTTAAATCATTTCAATATTTGACATATTACATTTTACATAAACAACTTATTTTCACAAGACATTGATTTACAAAACAACTTATCTTATACAAATTCATTTTCTTAGTTATTCATTTAACCTTACATTATTCTCTTATTTATACATATCATGGCTTTTGAATGATTTACAAAACAAAACAACATACAAGGTTCATGACTGACTGTTATTAAACAACTTTTCCTAAACTTATAAGTCATGAATCCTCTTTTCACAAATCCTATGTATCTCACAGGCATTTTTATGCTGACGTACCTATTTTCACATGTGTTTTTAGGAGCTTTTGCGTAGGATGTTGATCGTGACACTAGGGCGGACCTGTGCCTTAGAGACATAAAATGGAGATAGACTTGTTTAATTATGTTATAAACTCTATGTTTCCAGTTTAAGACAATGTAACACTCTTGTTTAATAAATAAAATATAACTTTGTATGCCATGGTTGTTTAACAATAATTCTGTTACAACACTCCCCGACGTTTTCCGCCACGTCTTGTATGCTATACGTGGTCGGGGTGTGACAGAAGAGTTGGTATCAGAGCCAATGGTTATAGGGAATTAGGTTATTAGTAATGCTTTGACCTAGACTATAACTTTTCTAGGACCCTAACACAAGTTATCTTGTGTTTAGATCTTAAAACATGCATATCACCTATCCTTAGGTGATTATCAAAACAAGAACCTAATTTTTTTTCCGAAACGATTTTTGAAAAACAATCATCTATTTTTGGATGATTTATTACAAGGTTTTGAACCCTCTATTGTAAGGTTTTGAACCCTCTGTTATATGGTTTTGAACCCCTTTAAGTTTTCAAAATCTCGTCAAGGTTTTGGGTTTTAAATAATGTGAACACGTGCAAACTGGAAGGGTGAATGCCTGTATTCCGGGTTTTCTGTCTAGGCAAGCACTTCATATATATCTCATTAGACGCGAGACCAGTTGTGCTTACCTGGGAATTCTTGGGATGAGTGTTCACTTATAGGCGAGCATGTCTTCGCAATACATTATTTTTGATCCATTTACTTTGATTAGTCACTGTGTGTCGTTTGTTTGCTTGGTATTGCGGACGAATGACCACCATCTTTGCTTTTGTTGATTTTGTTTCATCTCATTCTTTTCATCCAAACATCTCACTCATTTCTTTTCATGTTTTCCTCTTTTAGAATTCCTCCTCGACGCGAAACCCAGATAGCGACTGCCGAGCTGGCAGAAATCATTGCGCAGCAGATGGCTGCTCAATTTCCAAATCTCTTTGCTCAATGGAACCAAGCCAACAACAACAACAATGTTCCATGCAAATACAAGGATTTTAACCAGGCTAAACCACTCAAGTTTAGTGGTTCTGAGGGAGCGACTGGGCTTCTTCAATGGTTCGAGAGCATTGAGAATACTTTTCGCCACGTGCAGTGTCCTGACAATCACAAGGTCGAGTTTTCTTCGAGTGTGTTTCAGAAGAGGGCTCTCACATGGTGGAACGGGGTTATGAGAGACCGAGGTGCAGAAGTTGCTCTCGTACAGACATGGGCTGAACTTAGAGCCCTTATGATGAGGGAATTCTGTCCTCGTCATGAGCAGCGAGCTTTGGAGAAGGAATTTGATGATTTGAAGTAGTGGTGAGCACAGGGCATATACTGATAGGTTTGAGGAGTTGAGTCTGCTTTGCCCGACAATGGTTACCCCACTCGACAAGGCTATCGAAAGATACAACAACGGCCTACCTGACTCAGTACAAGACATCCTTACTGGTAGTAACCCTGCCACACTCCGTCAGGCTATCGAGTTAGCAGCGACTTTGACTGAGTCGCAGATTCGGAAGAATAAGTTACACAGGAAGGGTGACAAGGGCAAGAAACAGTTGGCTGACAAGGAAGATAGCAAGAAAGGTCAAAACAAGAATGGAAAGAACTCTAGTTCTGCAAGAGGGTCAAGGAAGCGTAAGGCTTCCCAAAATTTTGCTGTCACTGCCCAAGCTAACCAGGCAGCTCCCAACCAACCCGCACAGCTTCCAGCAAAGAAACCCTATTCAGGGAATGCACCTTTGTGCAATAGATGCAACAGTCACCATCAGCCGCAACATCAGTGCCGTTTCTGTACTAACTGTGGGAAGTCAGGTCATCTTGCTGATGTTTGTCGGTTTGCTCAGAATCAGGCAGTTCAGAACCCGGCTCAACAAGTTGCTCAGCCTCCTGCTCCGCAACAGGGTCAAGCCGCACGACCACAATACCCACCAGGTGCTTGTTACAATTGTGGGGATCTGACCCACTACAGAAACCGGTGCCCAAGGCTAGCCAACCAAAATCAGAATGCAAACCAGAATCAGGCTCAGGCTCCGGCTCGAGGCCGAGCCTTTAATATGAATGCCCAAGAGGCGCATGCGGACGATAATGTGGTGAACGGTACGTTCTTTATTAATAATCAGCCTGCATCTGTTCTCTTTGATTCGGGTGCCGATAAGAGTTTTGTGTCATTGTCTTTTGAGCCAATGCTTCGCGAGTCTATAACGAAACTAGGTAAACCTTTGACAGTAGAAGTTGCTAGTGGTGAACCCATTATTCTTGATTCTGTTCTTCGCAACTGCCAGTTGAACCTTAATGACCATCTTTTTCCTATCGATCTTACGCCTATGCAACTTGGAAGCTTCGACGTCATTGTGGGTATGGATTGGTTATCCAAGCATCACGCAGAGGTAGTTTGTTTCGAGAAGATCGTTCATGTGCCGCTTTCGACAGGCGAGATTCTACAGGTTCAAGGTGAGAAACCGTCTGGTGGTCTCAAGCTCATGTCTTGTTTTAAAGCTCGGAAGTATCTGCGAAAGAATTATGTGGCCTTCTTAGCACATGTTACAGCAGATAAAGGCAAGGGTAAGTCTATTTCAGATATTCCTGTCGTTCGGGATTATTCTGAAGTATTCCCTGAAGATTTACCTGGTCTACCTCCAGCACGCCAAGTCGAGTTTCGCATTGATCTCGTACCTGGTGCAAATCCCATTGCCAGAGCTCCATATCGTCTTGCACCGTCTGAGATGCAAGAGTTGTCTAAGCAGCTTCAGGAGCTCTCTGACAAAGGTTTTATCCGTCCCAGCTTTTCACCTTGGGGTGCTCCCATTCTTTTTGTCAAGAAGAAGGATGGATCCTTTAGGATGTGTATCGATTATCGTGAGCTTAACAAGCTTACCATCAAGAATCGATATCCCCTACCTCGCATTGACGATCTCTTTGATCAGTTACAAGGTGCTTCTTATTTTTCAAAGATTGATCTACGTTCTGGGTATCATCAACTTCGGGTGCAAGAAGAAGATATTCCCAAGACAGCGTTCCGTACTCGGTATGGGCATTATGAATTCACAGTCATGCCATTCGGTTTGACTAATGCTCCTGCTGTTTTCATGGACTTAATGAATAGGGTCTGCAAGCCTTATTTGGATCAGTTCGTCATTGTTTTTATTGACGACATCTTGATTTACTCTAAGACGCGAGCTGATCACGAGCAGCATCTTCGTCTTACTCTGGAACTCCTAAAGAAAGAGCAACTTTTCGCCAAATTCTCCAAGTGTGAATTTTGGCTTAAAGAAGTTCAATTTTTGGGGCATATTATCAACGAATGAGGTATTCATGTAGATCCCTCCAAGATCAGTGCGATTAAGGATTGGGATACGCCTACTACTCCTACTGAAGTTCGTTCTTTTCTTGGTCTAGCGGGTTATTATCGCCGCTTCATTGAAAACTTCTCATAGATTGCAGTTCCTTTAACTGCTCTAACTCAGAAGAACAAGCCCTTTGACTGGGGATTCAAACAAGAGGAAGCTTTTCAACACTTGAAGCAGAAACTTTGTGACGCGCCTGTTCTGACTTTGCCTGAGGGCAATGATGATTTCGTCGTTTATTGTGATGCATCGAAATTGGGTCTTGGCTGTGTTCTAATGCAAAGGAACAAAGTCATAGCATATGCATCGAGTCAGTTGAAGATACATGAGAAGAACTACACCACTCATGATCTTGAGTTGGGTGCAGTAGTTTTCGCTCTGAAGATCTGGAGACACTATTTGTACGGTACAAAGTGTGTGGTTTTCACAGACCACAAAAGTCTTCAGCATATCTTCAATCAGAAAGAACTCAACATGAGGCAACGACGTTGGGTTGAGCTTTTAAACGACTATGACTGCGAAATTCGCTACCATCCTGGTAAGGCGAATGTCGTAGCCGATGCATTGAGTCGTAAGGAACATACTAAGCTTCTTTGTGTTCGTATTCAATCTGTTATTCAAGCTCGATCCGATATCCAGGCACGCATTTCTCAGGCTCAACAATCTTGTGTTTCACAAGGTTTGATGGATAAGGAATTTCCCTATCATATAACACCTGCTCTGGAACTGAAGGACAATGGATCGTATTACTTCATGGACTGTTTGTGGGTCCCAAGCCAGGATGATCTTCGTACCTTGCTTATGGATGAAGCCCATAAGTCTCGTTATTCTATTCATCCGGGCTCAGATAAGATGTATAAGGATCTTCGTATTCAGTATTGGTGGCCTGGTATGAAGAAAGACATTGCCTTATATGTATCAAAATGCCTTACTTGTCTTAAGGTTAAGGAAGAACATCAACGTCCTTCGGGTTTATTGGTGCAACAAGAGATCCCAGTTTGGAAATGGGAAAACATTACTATGGATCTCATTACTAAACTTCCACGCACAAAGAAAGGTCATGATGCCATCTGGGTAGTCGTTGATCGTCTTACTAAGTCAGCGCATTTCTTGCCAATCCGTGAGGATTTTCCTGCTGACAGACTTGCAAAAATCTATGTGGATGAAATTGTAGCTCGACATGGTGTTCCATTAAACATCATTTCTGACAGAGATGCTCGTTTCACTTCTCATTTTTGGAGAACCATGCAATCTGCGATGGGGACCCAACTTAATCTGAGCACGGCTTATCATCCGCAAATGGATGGTCAATCTGAGAGAACAATCCAGACTCTGGAGGATATGCTTAGAGCTTGTGTGATCGATTTTGGTGGTAGTTGGGATTCACATCTTCAGTTGATTGAATTCTCCTACAACAACAGTTATCACACCAGCATCAAAATGGCTCCTTTCGAAGCTCTCTATGGTCAAAAATGTCGTTCACCAGTCTGCTGGAATGAGATTGGCGAGGCTCAACTTACGGGACCTGCCCTCATTTTAGAGACAACTGATAAGGTCAAGAAAGTTCGTGATAACCTTCAGACAGCTAGAAGCCGTCAAAAGAGTTACGCGGATCCAAAACGCAAACCCTTGGAATTTCAAGTCGGTGATCGAGTATTACTTAAGGTCTCACCTTGGAAAGGTGTGATCAGATTTGGAAAGAAAGGAAAACTTGCACCTAGATACGTTGGACCATTCAAGATCGTCGAAAGAATCGGAAAGGTAGCCTACAGACTTGAGTTACCTCCTGAACTTGGAAATGTTCATCCAACCTTTCACATGTCCAATCTCAGAAGGTGTTTAGCTGATGAGAACCTCCACATACCGCTTGATGAAATTCGTGTTGACAAAACACTGAAATTTGTTGAGAAGCCTGTGGAAATCATGGAACGTGAAGTCAAGTGGCTTAAACGCAAGCGCATTCCTTTGGTCAAAGTTCGCTGGGAAGCTAAACGTGGACCCGAGTTTACTTGGGAACGCGAAGATCAAATGAAGGCGAAATATCCGCATCTTTTTCCACGAGTTTCCTCTAAATAAATTTCGGGACGAAATTTCCACAAGTAGGGGAGACTGTAACATCTGTGCTTGTAATCATTGTGAACAGTTCTATTATCAATAAAACAATGTTATTTGATCCCAATGTTTGTTTGGTTGTGTTTTACATTTTTCATGTTTTGACTTTTATGTAATTTCAAACTCTACATCGCTTTCTAGAGAGTTATACGCAAACTGATGCGTAAACGTAATCAGTTTAATGCGAAAAATACTCCAAAACATCAACATATACTTAACATACCTTAAATAACCTTTACATAACTTAGAAATAAGTTTTAAAGGCTTTGGTATGGCAAAAACAAGTTAATTCGCATACAGGGACTAAACTTGACAAACTGCGAAAGTATGCCAATTTGAACTGTAACGAACATTCCGGAACATGACCATAAGTTAAACATACCATAAATATCCTTTACATAGCTTAGAAATAGGCTTTGAGGGGTTCGGTGTGCTAAAATAAACTTTTGGGTCATTCAGGGACTAAAAGTGTCAAAAAGTGCACAAGTTTGCATTTTTACGCATAACTTACGTTCTGAATACATCTGAACATCCAAAAATTTATGTAAGCACTAAAATATTTTATTTTAGTGTTTGGCATAAGAAAAATCCATTCGTCGCGTCATTTGGATCGTTTTTCGCGCCTATGCGAATTCCGTCGTAATTAAGCGAACATCGCGTTCGTACGACCAAACGAACTGACACCCGGCATATTTTTGAGCATGTTTCATGTCCACAATGTTTAGGCATCATTTTAGGGCCTTAAAGTTGGCTTTACGGGCCTTAGAAGTGCCGGAAATGGGCTGAATATACAACAGGGACCAAAATTGCAATTCTGTAAAACATGGCCAGGCGGCCCGCCTACACTTCTGCTGATCCTGAAGCGGGCAGCATCAGCCTCCCTGATCAGATAAGAACGCTTAATCAGCAAATTCTAGCTGTTTAATCCTCAACCACATACTCATACTTGACCTTTCAGCTGATTAAGGACCATTTTTAGTCACCTTAACTTTTCAACAAGTGTACGCATGAGATTTGAGCACGGTTTCCATGAAACGATCTTAACGGTTACCCGAAAACTATAAATACCCCACCCCCATTTACTTCAAACTCACTAGAATCTGATCTAAAAGACTCTAAGTTGGAACCATTGTTTTATACCTGAGTTATTTGGATCTAGATTAGCATTCGGGGACCTTTCGTAAGTATTCTTTCGTTCTTTTACTGCTTTTCGAGTCTTTCGAGTCTGAAAGTCAAACTTTGTTTGACTTTCTACGTTGACCAGTTATGGTCAATGCAAAGTTCGGTTGAACTTCGCAACGTGAGTGTAATCACGTTGGTTATAGTCCCTTGGGACTATGCCTACTGATTACCACGTTGTCTAGGGTCGTAGGGTAAGCGATCTAATAAATCGCTTATACCTTCGAACCTGACCCATTTGGTCGATAATTAGGATCCGACCAAATACATTAGGTGACCATAGTGTTTAGGGAATAACCTTCCGAGGTTATACCTTATGGTCACATCGTTTAAGTAGTTGTATGATAGGTAGTTTATATGCCTTAGGTAAATTACCAGAATACCCTTTTCATGTATAATTGGTAATTTAGCATATGTAACCTAAACTTTTGTCACATAACTGATTATGCAACATGTTTAGGCATATAACACTTGTCATAGGACTAGTTAGGCGGTCCGAACGCGTTTCACGCGAACGACGCGTTAAAGTAGCATAAGCTACCTAAACGGGTCGTAATGGGTCGTAAACAATTATGTTAGGATTCATTTAGTATGTAGGCTTTGTTAAACCATATTACACGAGTCTCCACACTCGATTGGTTTACGAACCCTCATGCTACCCGATCTTCCGATATAGGTCCGGTTTATTAACATAGTTACCTATATTAGGTGCCGTTTGATTCCGTGATCTCTAGCATTGCTTGGTGGTTATCTTAGGACTACTGAACAATCTCAAGTGAGTACATAGACCCCTCTTTTACTGTTTTCCAAACATTTTGGGGTGGAACACATGTGCCTACTTGTTACTTTCATGCTTTCCTGCTTACACATCATATACTTGCTATGTTCATTAGTACATTTATAGTACATGATTTCATTGTTTTACATTACATTTTATGCTATGTATGTCCGTTGGTTACATACTTAGTACAGTGTTTTCATCACATGCTTACATGTTGTTATGACATTTGGGTTGTTTACAATGGAACAATACATTCATTAACATTAGCTACGCCGTTCGTTAGTAGGTAGTGGTACCATAGGAATTGACAACTCCCGTTCCTGAAATCCTGGGTTTGTTTGGATTGGAAGGAATGACCGAATTCGATATACATAACTTAGATAAACCTTTAATTTGTTTAAGGGTTTATCGCCACAGTCTCAAGGCTTGGATGTATGCATTTTCACAATACCGCATAAATGTTTGTATCAGTATAGCATGCATTTGTTACACAAAACATAACTTTGATTTAAACTATGTTTACTTCAATACCTTGTTTTTGTGCATTTTACATATGGTTTGGTTGATATATTTCACTTACCATACATGACATTTTTGGTTACACATTACATGATCTACTTTAAACATAAACATTTTGACATTGATATACACATTTGGTGGTTTACATTGGACATAGACATTTTGATATGGTTTACACACTAACACATGACAATTGTTTTATACATGAACAATACATTGGTGGTTGGTTTGGGTAAGTGATTTGAGTAACAAGGCGTGTGTAATATGATACAAACATGGTGGATACGCCGCTGGTACTTCCTATATATAAGTGTTTGTATGATGTTACATGTCGTAGCGTTACTTAAATCATTTCAATATTTGACATATTACATTTTACATAAAAAACTTATTTTCACAAGACATTGATTTACAAAACAACTTATCTTATACAAATTCATTTTCTTAGTTATTCATTTAACCTTACATTATTCTCTTATTTATACATATCATGGCTTTTGAATGATTTACAAAACAAAACAACATACAAGGTTCATGACTGACTGTTATTAAACAACTTTTCCTAAACTTATAAGTCATGAATCCTCTTTTCACAAATCCTATGTATCTCACAGGCATTTTTATGCTGACCTACCTATTTTCACATGTGTTTTCAGGAGCTTTTGCGTAGGATGTTGATCGTGACACTAGGGCGGACCTGTGCCTTAGAGACATAAAATGGAGATAGACTTGTTTAATTATGTTATAAACTCTATGTTTCCAGTTTAAGACAATGTAACACTCTTGTTTAATAAATAAAATATAACTTTGTATGCCATGGTTGTGAAACAATAATTCTGTTACAACACTCCCCGACGTTTTCCGCCACGTCTTGTATGTATACGTGGTCGGGGTGTGACAAGCTAGACACCACTTGATGTCCATAAGCTCCATTTCTTCAGCATCTATCTGATCGTAATCCTCCTTTGTCAGCATAGGATTCCCGATCCTTCCTGTAACCAAACCTTCATAGGATAGTAACACGGAACCAAGTAATGCCATGTGATCTTTTGCAACTTCTTCAGAGAAACTTTGACCCTCAGGAAGATTCAAAGCAATGTTGCATTGAATCACATAACCATTTCCACTTTTAGAACTTTGATGTTGAAAGCTTGATGTTGTATCTTTTGGATAAACACTCGAATATGAAGAGAATCCACTGCTTTTGTTTGAACTTTGATCAACTTTTTTAGATGAATCTCCAGCACTAAATGCAGTTTGTATCTTCGGGCTTCTTTCAACTTCTGGAACACTGCCTTTGTAATACATTTTCACGTCTTGTTAACCACTTGGATTGTTCATCCTTGCAATCTTCTGCTGTTCCAGATCTTGACCTTCAATTTTCTCGATGAACTGAGAAATTGTTAACCCATCATATACCCCAGTGTTTTTCAGAATCATCAAGTAAGTACCCCATTCCTTTTGCGGTAAAGCGTCAGCTAACTTGTCGACCCACTCTTCACGATCTTTGGTTATACTTAGCATCGACATAGATCGCACTAAGTGACAATATCTTTCAATTAGCTTCTTTGTATCTTCCCCGGGCAAACTAGTGAATAGATCAAATTCTTTCTTAAGCAATGCCTTTTTACTCTTAATCATATTTTCATTACCCTCAAACTTGATTCTAAGAGCATCCCAAATTGATTTTGATGTCTTGTCATGTTGAAGCAACACAAAGATGTCGTCTTTGATAGCTTGCTGAAGTAAACAGATCATCATTTTCTCAGCTTTGTACATATCTCGTTCTTGGTCACTGAATTCAGAAATTGTTTTCACAACTTGCAACTCTGTACGTGGTAGAACATACTTCTTCAGAATGCATTCCCATGATCTCAGATGGTTAGCTTGAACCCAGTTTTCAAATCTGTCTTTCCATCCGTAATACTCTTCAATGCTCATTAGCTTCGGGGGTTTTTGTAGTGTTCCGGCTTCGTTTTCCAAATTCATGTTCTGAGCAATGGAAGCCGGATTAGTCGGGGATGTTGCAAATGCGTTATAAAATTCTTCACTCATGATTCCGTAAACTTTTTCTCAAACACAGTTAATTTAAAGCGAAATACAGTTTCAAGCGAGATCTCTTTCAAGCGAGATACTACCTTCAAGCAAAATAACCTGCACACACACTTCAAGCGAAATCAAGATTTCAACTAAAATGTCAAATCAAGCGAAATACTCAATTGAAGTGAAATCAGATTTGTGATTTCAAGCGAAATCAAATGAATATCCTACTCAAGCGAAACCACAAGTATTTCAAGCGAAACCTATTATTTCGCTTGAAATGGCATCAATTTTTCAAGCGAAATCTAATGGTTCGTTCAAGCGAAATCTGGTTTTAGGTCCATTTTTATCTGATTTAGTCCGAATTTTAAGTTGATATTCTCAAGGGTTTGTTAAAACACTGTTTCGCTTGTGTTGTGAAAAATTCAGGCCATTTTAACCGTTAAAAGATGTCCAATTGAAAACAGAAGATGTAGATGAATAAGAATGAGATGAATTCAAGCTGAAAACTGCAGAACTCCTCCTCCTGAGCTCTGATACCAGTTGTAGGATCGTGTTGTGACCCGAACGAGTCATTTAGAGAAGTTTTGATCTATTTCAGATGCGGAAAATAAGAAACAGACTTAGATACAGCTTGCAATTCACTTTAAACACTGTTTTGATTGATATAACAGCTATTACATGCAGAATTCAAACCGGCAGCACCTCGGTATGAATTTCAGGAACTGTTCCAAATGAATCCGCTTGAGACCTATTTATAATGGATGAGATTTCGCTTGAGAGTTACCAGATCCAGTTCAAGCGAAATCAAGTTAGTTGATTTCGCTTGAAACTGTCAAAGACACTTTCAAGCGGAATGGCTTCCTTCAAGCGAAATCACCACAAACACACCTTAAAACTCCTATTTTCTCGTACAATACACCCTGATATAACAAATCTAGTCCTAGACTCGATACAAGACGAAGTCGACAGACGCATGCACCAACAGCTTGGGTCCCTACTCAAAAGGCTTATTCTTCTGAGTCAAAGCAGTGACTGGAACTGCAATCTTTGAGAAATTCGAAATAAAACAACGATAATATCCAGCGAGACCAAGGAAAGAACGAATTTCTGTAGGCGTCATTGGTGTATTCCAATCCTTGATTGCCGCAATCTTGGATAGATCCACATGAATACCTTGCTCATTGACTATATGACCCAAGAATTGAACTTCTTTAAGCCATAATTCACACTTGGAGAATTTAGCAAAAAGTTGTTCTTTCTTTAGGAGTTCCAGAGTCAAACGAAGGTGTTGCTCGTGCTCGGTTCGAGACTTCGAATAAATGAGAATATCGTCGATGAACACAATGATAAACTTGTCTAAATAAGGCTTACAGACCCTATTCATTAAGTCCATGAAGATAGCTAGGGAATTTGTCAAACCAAAAGGCATGACAGTGAACTCGTAATGCCCATATCTCGTGCGGAAAGCAGTTTTGGGAATATCTTCTTCGAATACACGAAGCTGATGATACCCAGAACGCAGATCGATCTTGGAGAAGCAGGTAGCACCTAGCAGCTGATCAAAGAGATCATCGATTCGGGGTAGGGGATATCGATTCTTTATGGTAAGCTTATTAAGCTCACGATAATCGATACACATTTGAAAAGATCCATCTTTCTTTTTCACAAAGAGGACAGGAGCTCCCCAGGGTGAATAACTCGGACGGATGAATCCTTTATCAGATAACTCTTGAAGCTGTTTCGATAACTCTTGCATCTCAGATGGTGCAAGACGATAAGGTGCTTTTGCAATCGGGTTGGCATTGGGTACAAGGTCAATATGAAACTCGACTTGACGAACTGGAGGCAAACCAGGAAGTTCATCAGGAAACACCTCTGGATAATCCCGAACAATTGGAATATCCTGAATACTCTAGCTCTTGCCTTTCTCCTCGGTGACATGTGCCAGAAAAGCAACATATCCTTTTCGTAGATAGCTTTGAGCTTTCGTGCACGACATGAGTATCAATCCACCAGATGGTTTCTCACCACGAACCTCTAGAACATCACCAGACGAAAGAGGAATACAAATGATCTTATCAAAACAAACCACCTCAACATGATGTTTGGTTAACCAATCCATCCCCACGATAATGTCGAAACTCCCAAGTTGCATCGGTAAGAGGTCAATGGGAAAAAGATGGTTATCGAGGTTCAATTGACAACCATGAATAACAGAATCGAGTACGAGAGGTTTACCAGTAGCAACTTCGACAGATAAGGGTTTCCTTAGTTTAGTTCTAGGTATCGCAAGTAAAGGTTCAAAGGATAATGAAACAAAACTCCTATCGACACCTGAATCGAAAAGAACAGATGCAAGTTGATTGTTAACAAGGAACGTACCGTTAACAACCTCGTTGTCTGCCCTCGCCTCGTTCGCGTTGAGATTGAATGCTCATCCACGAGCGGGATTCACATTCGTGATTGCGTTACCATTCGGATTCGCATTTACCAATCTCGTGCAGTTGTTGCGGAAATGACCCATTTCTCCGCAATTGAAACACGGACCAGGTGGAAACCTTGCAACATTCCCTTGAGCTTGTGCTGGAACCTGGGCAGCTTGATTTTGACCATAACGACAAATGTTGGCCAAATGCCCAAGTCTACCACACGTAGCACACTGTTTACAGGCCTGTTGGGCAACATGGTGGCCATTACATCGAGCACAGTGAGGTACGGTACCAGCATATGCTTTTTTTGCAGGAGGTTGAGTCGGTGGGTTCTGAGCAGCCTGTACTGTAACAGCAAAGTTCTGGGAAGCCTTGCGCTTCCTTGACTTTTTAGAAGACTCACCCTGCTTCTTTCCTTTACCCTTTTCCTTGTCAGAATCGGTCGACTTCTTTTTATCACCCTTGCGAGTGAGTTTACCCTTCCTGACTTGGGACTCAGTCAGGGTAGCCGATAACTCAATCGCGTGACGGACGGTAGTAGGATTAACGCCGGTCACAATATCCTGAATAGAATCGGGTAAACCATCGATATACCTCTCGATTGCTTTCTCCAGTGGGGTAACCATAGTGGGACACAACAAACTAAGCTCCTCAAATCGATCCGTATAAGCACGGTGTTCTCCCCCGTCTTGTTTCAGATCGTCAAATTCTCATTCTAAAGCTCGAATCTCATGACGGGGACAGAACTCTCTCATCATGAGAGCTCGGAGCTCTTCCCAAGTTTGTGCTAATGCTACTTCGGTACCCCTATCGCGCATAATACCATTCCACCAGGTAAGCGCTCTCTTCTCAAACACGCTAGATGCAAACTCAACCTTACACGTATTCGGACACTGCACATGTCTGAATGTGCTCTCGATACTCTCAAACCACTGTAGGAGCGCAGTTGCTACTTGTGACCCAGAAAACTTAAGCGGCTTCGTAGAGTTGAAATTCTTGAAATTACACTGAGCATTATTGTTGTTATTATTGTTGTTGTATAACTCGTGGATTTGGGTCACAACGCCTGGAAGTACAGCAGCCATTTGCTGAGAGACAAGGGCTGCGACTTCTTCAGCAGTAAAAGTTTGAGCATCGCGTCGAGGAGGCATTGTCTAACAAGGAAACATGAGAAACGAGTGAGGTCGATAATTGGAGAAACAAAGGAGGTATTGAAAACATCGACAAAACACAAGGAGTGCGATCATTTGTTCGTTAATTCGAACAAACAAACGATACGCAGTGACAAATCAAAGTAAATGGGTCATAATAATGTATCACTGAAGACATGCTCGCCTATAAGTGAACACTCACCCCAAGAGTTCCCAGGTAAGAGTGACTGGTCCGATATTGCGGATTTGTACGAACACTCTAGCCTTAGACAGAAAACTCAATGTACAGGCATTCACTCTTCCAGTTTGCACGTGTTCACATTATTTAAACCCAAACTTTGACGAGATTTTGAAAATTCAGAGGGCATAAAGCCGAAAATGAATCAAACTGGAAGGGTTCAAAACCTTACAATCAATCATCCAAGGATAGATGATTAATTTTTTTCGAAGCGGATTTGTTATTGTGTTCTCGTTGTGGTTATCACCTAAGGATAGGTGACGGTATTGTTTTAAAATCTAAACGCAAGATAACTCGCGTTAGGGTTCTAGAAAGTTATAGTCTAGGTCAAAGCAATGCTAATAACCTAATTCCCTATAACCATTGGCTCTGATACCAACTCTTCTGTCACACCCCGACCACGTTAAAACAACAAAACCGTGGCGAAAACGTCGGGGAGTGTTGTAATAGAATCATCGTTTCAACAACCATGGTAATTAAAAGTTTCGTTTTATTGATTCATTAAGTAATTTACATCGTCTTAAAACCAAACAAACAATTTAAACATCGTCTACAATCGTTTTTATGTCGCTAAGGCCACGTCCAAATCCTAAGTGAACATGCTTCCTAGCAATCATCACGCAACATCACCTGAAACATATGTAAAAATAAAGTCAGCAAAGAAATGTTGGCGAGCACATAGGTTTTGTAAGAGTATCGGAATCATGGCTCGTTTATATATATTGCAATACCTCGGAAACCTTGTTTTGAAAAGTATATAATATTGCAACATGATTAACCAACTCAAATCAAGATGGTTATAATTTATAAAATCTCGTAGCCTTGATTCTTAACCCCAAAACATTTGCTTTAGTGAACCAATTCGTAAAACATCTCGTTAAAAACTCGTTAATAAAACTCGTATGGTTTATATCATTTCGAAAACCTCGTTGTGTGACATCGTTTCAAATCGTTTCCCAAGTGAACTAAATAATGACACGCAATGTAATATGATAGAAACACTTATATATAAGATGTACCAGCGGCGTATCTACCATGATTCTATCATGCTACACCCGTCCCATTATCTAATCACTACCCAAAACCAATCGTTCGTTCAAATTGTTTATTTCGTTTAGGTCGTTCCAAATCATTTAATTCGTCCCAAAATCGTTTTCGTTTTAATTGTGAAACTACTTTTGGTCGCCTCGCTAATAACATTCAAACCTTCGTGACTCGACCACCTCGTCTATCGTATTAACAAACCACCAAAGGGTAAGTTAACAATCATCATATTCGGTCGTTACCTACATAACCCCCACACATAACCATGGGTGTAGTCTGATAACGGGATTTGTCAGATCCTATGGTACCATAACCTAATACTGGTCGGCTTGATCAATGCTAATGAATGTCATTCGTTATGTAATTACAACCATCGAGTTCGTTCACACTATTGAAATCGTTATTAGTTTAATATAAACCATCTTTATCGTTTTTGAAACCATCGTTTAAATATCGAAATCATTTTAATACATATGAATCACCCCAAAACAATTGAAAACAGTAAAATAGGGGAACTATGTACTCACATTGAATGAAGGGTATCCTTGATCTAAAGAACTTAGCGAAGCTCAGACAAACCAAGGAAATTCAAGTGGTACCTAGTAATTGGATCACTAGTAAATAAAATCAACACCTAAATCGGAAGATCGGATACAAACCGGTAATTTCCGTACACTTTAATTATTATTTAATGACTGCAATTATGTGCTTAATTGTCAGCAATGTCTGAACACATGCTAAACAAGTGAATTCATGCACGTTGTATACTACAAAATATTGCTTTATGCATAAACGAGAGCGTTGCGTCAGAAATACTAGTAAACTCACCGTTAAGACACACTGTGTCAACAGAACTGCAGAAAGCAGTCAGACATTAGAATTGAGGCCTAGGTGTAGTTCCAATAACAAGAATACATTAAAACCCAAGAATACATACAAGGGTTTACATAGATACCTTACGAAAGCAAAAATAAGCACTAAAAAGCACCCGAAACGCACTTTAAGTGCAGAATTTTATATAATTCAGCTATAAATTAGCTTTTAGCACATAAGTATTGTGCAGAAATGTCGTTTTATAATCCAGAATATTTGCCTAAGTGACGGGAATCGAAAGTATTACAAAAAGGTACTTATAAGACACTAAAAGGTGCAATTTAGCACTTTAACGAACCGGTATATAACCGAACAACCGGACATTACCCGAAACACCAAAATAATATTAGAAGCCTTGTTTTAGTGTTACAAGGCGAGTTATGGCCACCGAACATCATGTTACATCTAATAAACATCAAATACATAAACTACCTAACTTAGCACCATTACTCTCCAACTAAACTTGTAACTAATTCTTGAAATGGAACTAGACACCCCCCCCCCCCCACTTACGGTTACCAACATAAAAGACCCACCATGATTTTATTTAGATTGTTTATTAAGTGGTGTCTTGTACTTAGAAGACATGAAACCTAATGGGTAAACATTGTTGGATAAAAGCTTATTTAAACCACTAGACTTCACCATAACTTTCATCTACATCTCAACACCAAAACTCCCTCACTCTCCTCCCTTGCTCACGGCTACAAGCCACCACCACACCATCACCACTTTCAATCATCATTCAAGCATTCCAAGGCTATATTGAGGTGTAAGAAGGTCACTAACGAAGCTCGGTGCAAGCGAATCTTGAAGGACCTTCACCATTTGCTTTTATCCACCTCATTTGCACTCTTGAACTTCCCTAGCCTTGAGCTAGTAGTAAGTGTTCTAAAACATCCTCTTGTTCTTGTTTAAAGTGGTTAATAGGTGATTTAACGGTTAAAACTCAAGAACACACAAGATCAAAACTAAAAGTCTTGAAAGAAAGATAAACTAGTTGGATAAAGAGTAGATATGTGTGTAAATCATGTGAATCTTGTATGGTTGTTATTATTTGATGTTGTTTGTTACTAGAAGTGGGATAGATCATCATCTAACCATACTAGGTTATGTTCAAGAACATGAACTAGTAGTATGTTAGTGATAAAGTTATGGAAGATGATGAAACTTTCCATCCATGAAACATGAACTTTTGTAAATATAAATTTTCTTGTAAAATAAGACTCTAAACATGTAGATCTAAAGATCTATAAGTGGTTTTTCGGAAGAACCAAGCGGAGAATGCTAGTTTTGTTAAAACCCGGACCTTACATAAACTAAAAACATTTTAGTAAATAAACAAGTGTGTAAACACTTGTGTCACAAGAAAAATTTAACAAGAAATATGTTTGTTAAATCATGACTAGAAGTTGTGAAACTTCAAGATCTTTGAAAATAAAGTTTTTAAGAAATTAAACTTATTTTTAAAGATAACAAGAGTTACTAAATGTGCTAGTAAGTTACTACACATTTTTGTAAATATTCAAGTTCATGAAATGGAGAAATTAGTGATTATTGTTGATAATTGTTGTTGATGATTGTTGACGATTTAAAAGAAAATAAACACATGTTTTGAAAACATGGGAAACCTCCATTTTTAGGGGAAACTCTGTCAAAATTTTTATAAATTTTGACACTTAGGAAAAATATAAGTTTTTGAGAAACTTATTCTCTAAAAATGTATTTAAAAAATTACCAAGGTTTCCCTAATTTTTGGTGATAAGAAATGAGGATTTCTTCAAGAATAAAAATGGATATTAAGTATATATTTTTTTGAGAGAAAAATATAGATTATTTGATCGCCAACTGTTGTGCTAAGTGTATATAGTATGTGTTATACGTGCTAGTGTATTAGAACTTAAAAATACACTAATTACTCATGAGAAGTATAAACACAAAAATACACATGCAACATACAAGATACATAATTCGGGTGCAAAGTGCAAAACACGAGATACTTATATTAATTTATGAGAAAATAATATAAGTAAGATACTTAGTTAAAAATATAAAATATTTTTAACACAACAATACAAATACAAAAGATAGTGACTCGTGCTTTACGAAGCAAGTCTAGTGACTGATGTTAAGAAAACGCGTATAGGTCACGACGTTAATTAAGCAAATCCGGTGAAGTTTACGACGCACAGGAACGCAAAGTTGTGAGTTCATGCTCCCCCTTTTCTTTTAACTGTTTTCAGTTTTATAACTTCGGGGGTGAAATACATGTACAAATGTTACAATATTTATAAATGGTATGATAAAAATACAAGAAGCACACTTGGTGAGGATGAGTACCAAGTGTGATGAGATATAAGAATACGAGAAGCGCACTTGGTGAGGACGGGTACCAAGTAGGATGCGTTATGAGAAATGATACGAGAAATCGTGTCACGAATAGGGTACCATAAGCACCATTAATCAACTATATACCTAGACCGCAGAACAAAAGGTTAGATCTAACGGGTGTCGGGCACCCACACTCTCGGTGAGGGCGAGAATCGAGTAGCGCTTTTGTGTCTCAGAATATGCCAACTAGAAAAATGCCTAAGGTTTGGTGACTTCCTATGTCGTGTCACATGTTAATGGCTTTGCAACCCATTAACAATCCTGATACTTACAGGAATACTTTATTTACATAAAATTAATACCATACTAAAACTTGATTTATACATGAAGTACATGGGGTACTCGAGAAAACTTGAATGATACTTGAGTACGTGGGGTACTCAAGAAAACAGGAATTATACTTGAGTACGTGGGGTACTCAAGAAAAACTTGAATTATACATGAGTACGTGGTGTACACATGAATACTTGATTTATATATGAAAACTTGATTTATACATGACACAAACTATGTTTTCATACAAAGTATACAAACGTGAAATACAAAAACTGCATGAATTCACACCAACATTATGTTGACGTTTTTCCAAAAACTCACATGTATTTCAGGTAACTAGGATGGATGTGCGCGTGGTCTTACTCATGCTCGTGGATGTCGCTATGTTTATCGATAAATAAAGTTGTAACTTTTAAGACAGTATGCTATCTCGTGTTGTAAACACTTGACTTATGTTTTCGGTAATGTAATGTTTGAAGTTATTTTTGAGCATGTAGTATGTTTACTCTTCGTATGCAATGAGAACCTTTCATGATCACACCTCGTGCTTCCGCCGCAGAAAGGGGTGTGACAGATTGGTATCAGAGCTGCGATTGTAGTGAACCAAGATTCCTTCTCGAGTCTAGTCTACAATCTCTAGGATCCTTTCACGAAAACAATTTTTCAATGAGTGTTCATTGCATAAAATGTCCCGCGACATCCACTACCTGAAACTGTCTACATGAGTCTAGAAAAGACACTACGAGACTTAGGGTGCACAGAAGTAGCACTTGTCTCCAACTGAGAAATTTCTTGCAATTATGTGTGATAATTAGCATACATTAGAAGTAGAATGTCACAAGTATACGTGACTTTACCTGAAAACAATGGCCTATCAGAAGGAAGAAATACGCGGATGAAACGAACTGTGCGGACTGGGCAAGGAGTTACGTAATTATGGATGCATACATAATTATGGAATTCAGTGCACAGAAACCACAGCAAGTCTTGTCACATATGGATTCCCTCAGTGCAAGCCTACTAAGTACTCCGCTAGAGTAATAATTGTTTGATGTTACTTCTGTGTATATACCTGAGAATATATATACTACTACTGCCTAGTATGACGATATCAAACAAATGTCTAACCCTGCTGTGTTGTGTTCTGATAGAACATGGCACCCAGGAAAGCTGCGAATGCTCGCGATGACGATCAACCTCCTCCTCCCCCACTGCCAAGAACTGCTGAAGAGCTAAACGCTCTACTGGAAGAAAGGATCTCCGCTGCTATCGCCCAGTACGAGGCGAACCCTACTCAAGACAGTGGATGACCAAGCAATGCTAGGCGTAATGGGCATGGAGATTCGTCTGGAGGAAATGCAGCTCAAGGTAACACTAAGATGATTTACTAAGCATGGAGAAATTTATGAACGGTCTTTGTTTCATTATTTCTTCGATTGCTCACATGTGAATTGGTTGAATCAATTCCAGGCTGCACTTTCAAGCAGTTCCTCGACTGCAAGCCGATGAACTATGATGGCATAGGAGGTGCAGTAGCATTTGTACGTTGGACGGAGAAGACTGAAGCTACTATCCGCATGAGCAAGTGTACCGCGGATCAACAAGTCACCTTTGCTATCGGATTGTTTGTCGATGAAGCTCTGACTTGGTGGAACCTGCAGGCCCAAACCTTGGGTGATGATGCCGCTTATGGCCTAACTTGGGACGAACTGAAGGAAAGAATGAGAGAGAAGTATTGCTCTCGGGCTGAACTCCAAAGACTGGAAACAGAGTTCTGGCACTTGACTATGGAAGGTGCTGACATTAATGGCTATACTCGAAGGTTCCACGATCTGTCTAGAGTGCTTCCCTACATGGTGACTCCCGAATTTAAGCGTGTCGAACGCTACATTTGGGGACTGGCCCCAGAGTTTCGTGGCATGGTAACCTCGGCCAAACCACAAACAATCACTGAGGCTGTAACTCTGGCTGTCAGCCTTACTGAAGATTGTGTTCGTATGAAGAAGTTATCGCTAAACCCCACTGAGAAGACTGAGACGCATGCTGAGTCGTCCGGTGACAAGAAAAGAAAACATGCAAACCTGAACCAAGCAACTCGTAACAACAAAGGCTTCAACAACAAGAAGCGTGACGCTAACCCGCCTTAGGAGGCGAAAACCCTTGCAACCAAAGGATACCAAGGCACCATGCCTAAATGCCAAAAATGTAAGTTTCATCATGAAGGAGCTTGTTGTATTCCAAGGTGCGACAAATGTGGTAAGTTGGGTTATCAAACAGAAGACTGTTGGGGAAAGGGAAAGAACCGGAATGGAAATGGTGCTGGAAACAAGAATGGTAACGGGAAAGGGCGGAACCAAGGATGCTTCATTTGTGGGAGCAATGATCATTTCATGAAGGACTGCCCAAAGGGAAACAATGCTCAGGCTCGAGCATTTGTGATTGGAGCAAAGGACGCACGCGAGGACCCTAATGTGGTCACCGGTACGTTTCTCATTAACAATCACTTTGCATCCATATTATTTGACACTGGCGCCGATTATAACTTCATGTCTGTGGAATTTAAGCGCATACTTGGAATAGAATCTAGTAGATTAGAAATTCCTTATTCACTAGAACTAGCCAATGGTAAACTCGTTGAATCAGGCGAAGTTGTTAGGGGCTGCACATTAGAATTTGGTGAACGAAGATTTAGCATCGACCTCTTACCTATTCAATTGGGTAGCTTCGACGTAGTAGTCGGAATGGACTGGTTGTCCAAGAACAAAGCGGAAGTTATTTGTCATGAGAAAATCATTCGCATCCCTTTGGCGAATGATGAAACTATAATAGTACATGGGGAAAGACGAAACGTGCCTCTTCAAATCATCAGTTGCATGAAGGCACAGAAGTGCTTAAGGAAAGGATGTGTTGCCTTCCTAGCACACGTGGTAGACAAGAAGGCTGTGGAGCCAAAACTCAAAGACATTCCTGTGGTGAAGGAATTCCCTGATGTTTTTCCCGAAGATCTGCCAGGACTACCTCCGCAACGACAAGTTGAATTTCATATAGACTTGGTTCCAGGAGCCGCTCCTGTAGTCAAGGCTCCCTATCGACTTGCACCATCCGAAATGCAAGAATTATCTACACAACTCCAGGAGTTGTTGGATAAAGGATTCATAAGGCCAAGCTTCTCACCTTGGGGAGCTCCAGTATTATTCGTGAAGAAAAAGGATGGAACACTGCGGATGTGTATCGATTACAGAGAACTGAACAAGCTCACGATCAAGAATCGGTATCCACTACCAAGGATTGATGACTTATTTGATCAATTACAAGGATCAAGCTACTATTCCAAGATCGACCTTCGATCTGGATACCATCAGCTAAGAATCCAAGAAGAAAGCGTGCCAAAGACTGCTTTCAGAACGCGATATGGGCATTACAAATTCCTTGTGACGCCATTTGGTCTGACGAATGCACCAGCGGTCTTTATAGATCTGATGAACCGTGTATGCAAACCATATCTCGATAAATTCGTGATTGTATTTATCGATGATATCCTGATTTACTCGCAAACGAAAGAAGAGCACGAGCAACATCTCAGAACCATCTTGGAACTACTGAAGAAAGAGAAGCTTTATGCAAAGTTATCGAAATGCGAATTCTGGATTCGCGAAGTACAATCTCTTGGTCACGTTGTGAATGAGAAGGGCATTCATGTAGACCCATCCAAGATTGAAGCAATAAAGAATTGGGAAGCTCCCAAGACCCCAACTGAAGTTCGTCAATTTTTGGGCTTAGCGGGCTATTATCGGCGATTCATCGAGAATTTCTCAAAGATAGCTCAACCGCTAACGACCCTTACTCAGAAAGACAAGAAATACGAATGGGGTTACAAACAAGAAGAAGCCTTCCAGTTACTTAAAAACAAGCTATGCGATGCACCAATACTATCATTACCCGAAGGCACTGAAGACTTCGTGGTATACTGCGACACCTCACGACAAGGCTTGGGTTGCGTGCTCATGCAACGCCAAAAAGTCATCGCTTACGCTTCAAGACAATTGAAGGTTCATGAAAGGAATTCTACCACTCACGACTTGGAACTGGGTGTGGTGGTATTCGCCTTGAAGATCTGGCGACACTATTTATATGGTACTCAATGTACAATCTTCACAGATCACAAAAGTCTACAACACATATTCGATCAGAAAGAATTAAACATGCGACAGTGACGTTGGGTCGAGCTGCTGAACGATTATGACTGTGAGATTAAGTACCATCTTGGAAAGGCAAATGTTGTAGCAGACGCATTAAGCCGAAAGGAAAGGGTCAAGACCCTAAGGGTTCGAGCACTGGAAATGACAATTCGAACAAACCTCACTGCACGCATTCATGATGCGCAACAAGAAGCTCTTAAGATGGAAAATCGTAAAGCTGAGTACCTCCAGGGTGCATTGAAATACATGGTGCTAAACGAAGAGGGAGCCTTATACTTCGAGAAGCGTATTTGGGTTCCACTCTATGGTGGCTTATGAGAAGTCATCCTTGATGAAGCCCACAAATCGAGATATTCGATCAATCTAGGATCGGACAAAATGTACCAAGACTTGAAGGAATATTGCTGGTGGCCGACACTTAAAAGCGATGTTGCTGTTTATGTTGGAAAATGCCTAACATGTGCCAAGGTTAAGGCAGAATATCAGAAACCGTCCGGCCTACTACAACAACCAGAGATACCCATGTGGAAGTGGGAGCAAATCTCGATGGACTTCATAACAAAATTACGCAGGACCCCGAGAGGGCACGATATGATATGGGTGATAATTGATCGGTTAACGAAGTCTGCGCACTTCCTACCGATCCGAGAAAAAGACAGCACTGGAAAGCTTGCTGAGATATACTTAAGGGAAATTGTGGCACGACATGGAGTGGCAATCTCAATTATTTCAGACAGAGATGGACCTTTTGTCTCAAGAATCTGGCAATCATTTCAGGAAGCCTTTGGATCTCAGTTAGATCTAAGAATAGCATTCCATCCACAAACAGACGGCCAGAGCGAACGGACTATACAAACGTTAGAAGATATGCTTCGCGCATGTGTCATGGACCTTGGCGGCAGCTGGGATCTCATCTACCCTTAGTTGAGTTTTCCTACAATAACAGTTATCATACGAGCATAAAAGCCGCACCGTTCGAAGCTCTCTATGGCCGCAAGTGCCGATCGCCCTTATGTTGGGCAGACGCTGGAGATAAACGTATGGTTGGTCCAGAACTTGTACAAGAGACAACCGACAAGATTGCGTAGATCCGAGAGCGCATTAAGGCGGCTCGAGATCGACAAAAGAGCTACGCTGACCTGAAAAGAAAACCAGTAGAATTCGAGGTGGGAGACAAAGTGTTGTTAAAAGTCTCACCTTGGAAGGGCGTAGTAAGATTTGGAAAACGTGGAAAGTTGAATCCACGATACATCGGACCATTCAAGATTCTAGAAAGAATTAGTACCGTGGCATACAAGTTGGAATTACCGGAAGAACTTAATGGAGTACATGATATGTTTCATGTATCCAATCTCAAGAAGAGTCCAACACAAGAAAACGTGATCATCCCGGTGGATGAAGTACATATTGATGACGCCCTCCGATTTACAGAACAACCTGTGGAGGTTACCGACTGGAAAGTCAACAAGACCAGGAGGAGCACTGTTAAACTTGTCAAAGTACGTTGGAGCTCTAAGCACGGATCCGAGTACACATGGGAACGTGAAGACCAGTTCAAAGAAAAGTATCCCCACCTATTCAAGAAGACTCCTGCGAGAGTTAGTTCAGTCTGAATTTCGGGACTAAATTCTTTTAACGGGGGGAGACTGTGACAACTGACACAAACCGGTAATTTCCGTACACTTTAATTATTATTTAATGACTGCAATTATGTGCTTAATTGTCAGCAATGTCTGAACATGTCACACCCCGACCACGTAGAACATACAAAACGTGGCGGAAACATCGGGGAGTGTTGTAACAGAATTAATGTTTCACAACCATGGAAATTAAAGTTTCTTTTTAATCATCAAACAAGCGAGTTACATTGTCTTTAAACAAGAAATAAAGAGTACATAACATAAATTAACTAATTCTTGTCTCGTTTTAAGTCACTAAGGCACAAGTCCGCCTATGTGTATCTTGATAAGTCCTATGCATCATCTCCTGAAAACACATGTGAAAATAGGTACGTCAGCATAAAAATGCCTGTGAGATACATAGGTTTATGAAAATAGGATTCATGACTTATTGTTTAAGAAAATGTTTAGTCATGAACCTTGTAATTTGCTTTGTTTTGTAAATCATTTGAAAAGCAATAAGATCAGATAATAAGTATAAGTAAGAGAATAATGTATGGTTAAATGAATAACCAAGTAAAATGAGTTTGTAAAAGATAAGTTGTTTTGTAAAACAATGTCTTGTGAAAAGTATGTTATTTGTATAAAATGTTATATGTCTCAAATTGAAATGATTCAAATAACGCTACGATATGTAATACTATACAAACACTTATATATAGGAAGTACCAGCGGCGTATCCACCATGCTTGTATCATATTACACACGCCTCGTTACTTAATCAATTACTCAAACCAAACCAAACCAAACCAAACAATGTAAGATGTCTATGTTTAAACCAATTATCAAAAGTCCTTGTATAAATCATGTCAAATGTTGATAGTCCAAAAGTAGTCAAGTAATGTGTAACAAATGTTATGTATGGTAAGTAAAATTAAGACTACTTAAACCATAAGTAAAATGCACAAAAACAAGGTATTGAAGTAAAACATAGTTTAAATCAAAGTTATGTTTTGTGTAATATATGCATGCTATACTGATATAGACATTTATGCGGTATTGTGAAAATTCATACATCCAAGCCTTGAGACAGCCGGATAACCCTTTTAGTCAAGGTTATCAAAAGAAAATGTATTCGGATTCGGTCATTCCTTACGTCCAAACAAACCCGAGATTTCAGGAATGGGATTTGTCAAGTCCTATGGTACCACTACCTACTACCAAGCGGCATGATCGGTGTTAATGAATGTACATTATCTCATTTAAACAAACCAAATGTCATACCAAAATGTAAGCATGTTTTATGAAGATAATGTACCTAGTATGCTAGAGTAAACATAAAAGGTAGAGCTGTAAAACAATGTGTCCATATGTTACTGGAACATATGCAACAGAGACGCAATGTAAAATAATGTACTAAGTATGCTAAGTTAACATACAAAGCAGAAAAGTCATGTAAATCAATGTGCTAGCATGTTATCAGTCAACATACATGGTAGAAATGTAAGGTAAAACAATGTACTAATAGTGTACTAATGAACATAACAAGTATATGATGTGAAAACAGGAAAGCACGAAAGTAACAAGTAGAGGCACATGTGTTTCACCCCAAAACAGTTTGGAAAACAGTAAAAGAGGGGTCTATGTACTCACTTGATATTACTCAGTAGTCCTGGAGTGATAACCAAATAATGATATAGATCACGGAATCAAACGGCACCTAATATAGATAACTATGTTAATAAACCGGACCTAAATCGGAAGATCGGGTAGCATGAGGGTTTGTAAACCAAACGAGTGTAGAGTGTGACAACTGTCACTTTCGGGTAAATTACTTACATTTAAAACAATGATTTACATTATACAAGTATGTGTTTTGAATATTCGGACTGCAAGATTACATGATATACATCTTAGAAAATTCATGGAATATTCAATTATGATGAACATGATTCATTTCATTGGGTACATTTGAAATAGTGCAAACAATTCATCGAAACAACTAGAGTAGTGCCTAGTGAACTAGAGCGCTGGCGAAAACTCCGGATCCGAAGAAAACATCTAAAATGACATCTTTAGAACTCGGATGAGAGTCCAATATCAATTATATATTAAACCCTATATGGGAATACAAGAGTTCGATCAATAATTTACCAATGCCCGGTAGCACTAAAAACTGTCCGAAATGCGCTAAAAGTGACCATTTCATTCTTTTTCCGCAAAATTCAGCAATTGTAATTTTATTGCAAGATGCAAAATTGATGTTTAGGCACCAATTTCATATGAAAATATTTATGGAATATCAATTTCACACATAACGGAAACTTTTCTTACAACTTCCTTAAGTGTACCTTTCGACTATTTACTAGCGAAACGAGCGCTAAACATCTAGCCGAACTATATTTTGGCACTTGTAGCGAACTAGTTAATATTATTTTTGGTCTTGCGAAGCTAGTTTATGGTTATTACAAGTCACGAAACATCTCGGAAAATTGCAAAACCTAAACACCAAAATACTTACACCTTTATATTCTTTAGAAATCTAAAAAAAATAACTAACTTATTTTTACCATACAAGACCCCCCCCCCCCACATATGGGCCGAAATAAAGGGTCCCACATACCCTTGTTTATGTTGGTAAAAATAATATCTAGATATTATTTACAAGTGGATATGAATGGTGATTATTTTCTACACTTAGTCATTAAGTTACTACATTCTTACACCATACATTACACACACATAAGAAAAGCTCCCATCATCTTCATCTTTCACCAAGAACAACCTCAAAAACCCAATTATATTTATCATCTTCTACATGAACAACATGGATTTCTTTGGAACATGAAGTGATCTAAAGCTCTTGGAAGTGAAAGGAAGAAGTTTCATCCATACAAAAGTGTTCTAGCACCAAGATCATCATCTTCTTTATTCTTAATAATCTCTAAGATCATCCCTAGCCTAGTGCTAGAAGTAAGCTTCTATATTTATTTTTTTTTTATATACATATTATGTTTATGATTATTATTATGGTTAATAAATAAAAATCATACATAATAAACAAGAAAGAAAAATACAAAGAAGCAAAGAATAAAAATCATGATATAATTATGTTTGTTTATATTGTGATCTTAGACTTGTAATATGCTTATTAGATCTTGTGATGATGATTAAGATACAAATAAATTGTTAAAAGGTGTTTTAATAATATGATCTAATAATCATACATGTTTATGTTAAATGGTTTTTAACATAAAGGGTTATAAAGGAATGATCATATCTAGTAATCTTGTGAAAGTATTTAGGGTTTATATTCAAAAACAAGACTTTCACAAGATTATAAAAATTAACATACAACTAAAGATTTTTATGAAAGTTGTTAAAACTAGAATTTAACTTGGTTTTTGAACTAGTTAACATATGAAAGGATCATGTTTAAAACCCTACATAATTTGGATATCATCTTGATAGTTTCATGTTATAAAAGTCTCATATGTTAAGTTAAAAGGTTGGTTAAATTGTTGGTGATTTGATAAAGAAAATGATATGTTCAATGAAACATGGTTAAGATAAAAATACAAATGTTATATGGCCAATTTTTATAAAAACTTTATTTTATAAAATAACAACATATTTGGCTAAACCTTTACAAGATTTAAAAAAAAGATGTAAAGAATTCTTTTTATAAAAACAAAGTTAGTTATAAATATATATTTTTAGAAAATATATATTTGGTGATTTAACAACTTATGTGCTATGTGATTATTTGATGTATTAGTTATATTTATCAAATGAGGAACTTGAATATAATGACACAAATAAACACATGACATATTACAATCAAAGTCTTATAAGACTTCACAAAATTACGCCTTAAAACGAGTTACGGACGATTCTAATGATCGGACACCATTTATGGTCAAAACGGACGACGGACGAATCCTTAAACGAGTCACATATCCGAAGAGTTACTACGACGTTTAGACGATCCATCGACACGAAGTACAAGTATCCTATCGATAACAAATTACGGATGTTTATAAACTTATAAAAGTTAGTATGTTTTTAATTACTAACAAGTGTACTTAGTATATTTTTATAAAAAGGTTTTTATAAAAATAAATGGGCTCATTTTACTAGTGGGCTATTTATATAACAAATGGGCTTATATTACTTAAAGGGCTATTGTACTTATGGGCTATTTTTCTTAATGGGCTTATCTTCATAATGGGCTTAACATAAACACATGGGCTAAGCCCAATACCAAACATATGGGCCAAGGCCCAATAACATTGAAGCCCAACACTATTGAAGCCCAACACTATTGAAGCCCAACACTATTGAAGTCCAACACTATTGAAGCCCAACACTATTCAAGCCCAACACTATTCAAGCCCAGCACTATTCAAGCCCAGCACTATTCAAGCCCAGCACTATTCAAGCCCAACACTATTTGAGGCCCAACACTATTTGAGGCCCAACACTATTTGAGGCCCAATACTATTTGAGGCCCAACACTATTGAGGCCCAGCACTATTTAAGCCCAATAACTTGAAAACATGGGCTTGGCCCAATGATACTATTATTGGAAACACAACTGTACAAGTGATACATACAAGACACGAGATTCAGCGGACGAGATCCGACTATACAACTCATACATCGAATACACAGTTAGCGAACATTTGAACAACTCATACATCGAATACACAGTTAGCGAACATTTGAACAACTCATACATCGAATACACAGTTAGCGAACATTTGAACAACTCATACATCGAATACACAGTTAACGAACATTTGAACAACTCATACATCGAATACCCAGTTAACGAACAGTAAAGACATACAAGTCTTACATACGCTCAAGACACAAGACTTGTACTCAAGTTCTTTTCAAAAGACCGAAGTGTCTAACAAAAATACGAACGTTTGTAGGTCGCCACGCTATTCAGGACGACCGCACGTGAGATCTTATTTACATCTATTTTCAGGACGCAATACTGTGAGTCATGTTCCCCTATTCATTTAAATGTTTTACAACTTTACAACTATCGGGGAAGATACATGTTAAATCGTATGTTAAAGTTTGGGAATGAAACACCATAGATCATGTGCGAATTAGGGCCATACTATAAGCACCATTAATCCAGTTTGGACCAAGGAACAAAGGCTTAGATCTAATGGGTTTTGGCGAGCCCCACTCTTGGTCATGGACCCCTACGGAAGAGTGCGTTTGTGTCCCAGTCGATAGGAATCGGCATAAAATCGTCTAGGGTTGGTTTGCTTCCTAATTCGGCACACATATTAATGTCCTCGCGAAACATTAATGATCAACGATTTCATTGACGCTTTACATACTACATCATACATACAAATACATTTTATACAATTCACATGTTGTGGATACAGTTTATACATCATACATACAAATACATTTTATACAATTCACATGTTGTGGATACAGTTTATACATCATACATACAGATACATTTTATACAATTCACATGTTGTGGATACAGTTTATACAACTCACATTTTTCAGATACATCTCATACAACTAAACTGCATGAACTCGCTCAACTTTTGTTGATGTTTTCAAACTTAACATGTATTTCAGGAAATTAGTGGACCTGGCAGACATTTCAGTCAAGGAAAACAAGTATCAATACTCCATGCCAACTATTGAAGGGTTTGCCTGTTATATACCGCCTCTTTGCGGTGATATAGTGGTCAAAGTCTTGACATTTTAAGACTTACATTTTGATGTATAAAACGATGACAACTTATTTTCATTTGATGGTTTGTAACCAATACATTCAATTTATGTTGCATTCTTTTGGGAAACACATATGTAATGGCAATGGCAATGGAGTATGTTTTATTCATATAGTTTGTTCATGTACATCGATATTTATGCAATGAAAACCATACAGATCACACCTTGCGTTTCCGCTACGAGCGGGTGTGACAGATTGGTATCAGAGCATCGATTGTAGTGAACCAGGATTCTTTCTCGAGTCTAAGTCTACAATCACTAGGGATCTCTCACGAAAACCTCTTGTTCATGTTGAACAGATAATAAATAAAATTGGACAAGTCAAAAGGTTTTCATTGCATAAACATTTTTCAAGGTCCACTACAGCAAAAATTCATTTCACATAAATCAAGCGAGGACATTTCCATGGGTGAAGTCTATGAGAAACAGACACAATACATTAATAGACTATGTGCCTACAATACATTACATTATCAGTTTATGCATTATAAACAGTTCACAAGTTCAGCTTATACAAGATAGAAATCCTTGATTGATAGGATTTTACATGATTATATATATAGGTGGTTCATATATATGTTGCATGAAATATTTTGCCAAGAACAAAATACCTTCGACTTCAAACTCTATTATTATTCTTTACTCACACGGTGAAAATATCGACCTCATGTCTATTGCGGAAGCTTATGGCGAACATGATTCCTAAGTGAAATCTTAAACTTAATTCCGTAAAATATGGTTGCTTTCTCGCGAATGCTGAGATGCCTGACCATGATAATGACGATGAGGCGAAGGTGGTAACCTTGGACAACAACTCCATTAGTGGGACGAGATCCATGTGACTCATACTAATCAGGGTGGATATACTCTTGTCCTTACAAGGAAGATGAAGTACTCATCTTGAAGGTGCCCCTTCAATTGTTATTGTTACAGATTCTTTTCATTTCTATTTCACCTAACGCCGTGCCGTTCTGCGAGTAACAACAACGGACGTTGACACGTGAACTATCACGAAGTTTCCTTCTATGTTGAAGGTATATAAACAATAGTGTCCTCTCTCTGACTGATTGCCTGCTCTGAACGAGAGAATGCTAGGGTGACCATGCAAGACAATTTATTATTACGGGGGCCCACGTAATAACAACTTGTAGTGCATGGAAATTCTGGTGGACTCTGCGGGTCAAGCTAATGATCACTATTCATTCAAAATTCTTAAGTTATTACTTGAGATTCAATTCTTCCTATCTAGTAGAACACGAACTGTGGTGGTTAGTATAACACCCTACAATACAATACAATATAATACGGGAAGACGACACATATTTGTTCACACCTAACATTCGATCTATATCACGATTCAGTTGAGACTAGTCATTTAAACAAACAAAACATGTTAGCTACTCATGGAGGATTTTCCTCAACATCCTCGAAATTCTTAAACATGGGTTGGTTCCAGGGTGTCTATGACACTTTATCCTACTTTACCTTACCTTACCTTATCATATTCATTGGAAGTGATACAATAAATTCCGTTGTTTGACATTGTCTTTTCCAAGGAAAGGTATGGCATGAGCCATGCTGCAATTCCCTCATTGCATTCTATTCGACATTTTTTTTAGATTCTAATAATCTTGCTAGAGCTCGTGAAACTCAAGCACTATTACCATAATTGTCACATGGACAAGTAAGACAAAGGATTTTCTCTATTTAGGACGATCGAGGTCCATAGAGTAGGGAATACATATTATATGGACGAAGACCACTGGTTGGTTTCCCCTCCTTAACGAATTATTTTTCTTTTTCCATTTAGACATATGACCAATACATGCAAGAGGCATTACACCTTTTGGTTTTTGGTTATCCTTATTCAAACATGTATGAACAATATAGTCTTGAGGTTTCCATGACCGATTGATTGTATTCTTCATTCTTGGGCACATGACAGACTTTATTTATTCAAATAAATGTCTAGATTCTTTTAATTGTGTGTATTAAAAAGATCATGGCGCCAAAAGAATCAATTGTTTAAGTTAAAAGTTATGTGTTGAAAACTATTGCTTTTACACAAGACATGGTTTATACATGACATTGTTACGCAAGACATTGTTATACATATCATTTGATGTTGGTTTACACAAGACATTTTTGGTAGTTATTGATAAGTGATGAGACGTGTGTAATATGATAAAAGCATGGTGGATACGCCGCTGGTACTTCCTATATATAAGTGCTTATATTATATTGCATATCGTGGTGTTACTCAAACCTCTTCGACAAAGACAAGACATGACATTTTTGCACAAGACGCGACATCCTCTACACAAGACATAATATTCTATTTCAAGACATGATATATTCCATACACTACATTTCAATTGGTTATTTATTTAACCTCATATCATTTTTTTTATATATCTGATTTGCATATCAATTTTTATATGATTTTAATTCTAGAACTCGATCACGACTAGAGCCAATGTTGTTGGTTACATTCGATGCTTTCATAGTTTCTCAAGGGTTGTTCCATACTGGGAAACACCCGAATTCAAACACACTGAGTGATATATTTTAGGTTTAGCCTCGGAGATCCGAAGCATAACCGCATCATCCCTCCCTACCTCGATCACTCAAACAATAACTCTCGCCATGAGAGAAATGAAGTCATGAGTACGTACACTCTACGATTATCATGTATCAATTCTTTTAATACCAACACTGAGCTTAGCTATTGCTTTTAAATGTTAAGCATATACTAGAATTAGAGTCATGTTGGACACACATTACTATATAAACTTAGCTAATGGGGAATTAGCAGTCTCTTGTCAAATCATAAAGGGTCACCGTTACGTATCCTATCAATCAACATTTCACATCCATATTATTTAATACCATTGCCAATTTTTAGCTTTATCGCAACATTTCACATGCATAGTTTCATGGCTAGTGTCGGGAATGTCCTAGCTACAATTAGGGATTGATTTATCCTACATCTAAACATAGGGATTGGGTTATCCTACATCTAAACATAGGGATTGGGTTATCCTACATCTAAACATAGGGATTGGGTTGTCCTCTACATTTGTACAGTGAAGTCCTTACTACATAAAATTCAAAAGGTACTTGGCCTAGAATCAAGTAAGCTAGACGTCTCCTCATTCTATAGAATTGGCAAAAAGTAAACTAGTCGAGTCTAGAGCTGAAATTCAATATCGATCTCTTCCTTGTTCAGTTGAGTATTTTCGACGTAGTGGTTGGCATGGATTGGCTATCCAATAATCGAGCCGAAGTCTTCTGTCATGAGAAGATAATTCGCTTACCACTACCGAACGAAGAGACACTTGTTATCCATGGAGAGAAGCGCAACACATCATTGCGGACCATAAATTGTATGAAGGCTCAAAGTTGCTTACGGAAAGGTTGTATTGCCTTTCTAGCGCTTGTTGTCGACAAGAAGGCCGATGGGCCTCAGATGACAGATATTCCTGTGATAAAAGAATTCCCTGAAGTCTTTCCTGAAGACTTGCCAGGACTACCACCATATCGACAAGTCGAGTTTCATATCGACTTGGTAACGGGAGCCACACCAATAGCCAGATCTTCATATCGATTAGCACCTTCTGAACCTTGTAGTTGACCGAATAAAGATGTTGTGAGTTCATAACCCCCACTTTTTACCATTATACATCTTTATAAAGGTTTTGGGGGTGGAAAGACATGAAAGTTTCGCAAAACTGCACTACATTTCGATGAATGAAAAATTCATATTTCTAAACCATGTTACAAATAAATTTCCAACTAACTCAAATGGTTTATGAAAGGTTCTAGCCTCTACTCTAAGATAGACTTACGATCGGAGTATCATCAGTTACGAATTCAAGAGGAAAGCATACCGAAAACGGCTTTTAAAACTCGTTACGGTCATTACGAGTTTCTCGTTATGCCTTTTGGTTTAACAAATGCACCAGCGATCTTCATGGATTTAATGAATCGTGTGTGCAAGCCGTATCTCGACAAATTCGTCATAGTGTTTATTGACGACATATTGATATACTCTCGATCGACTGATGAACATGAGCAACATTTGAGAACCATTTTAGAGTTGTTAAAGACAATAAATTCGCCCCAAATCGAAAAACAAGATATAGCCTTACAACTTATTCTTAAGATTGGTGCATATCATTTTACAATCTTATCATTATCCGACGATACCGATGACTCTGTTGTAGACTATGATGCTTCGCATCATGGATTGGGTTGCCTACTCGTGCAACGTGAAAAAGTTATTGTGTACACGTCGCGCCAATTAAAAAGTTCATGAGAAGAACTATACCACTCTCGACCTTGAGTTAGGCGTGGTGGTATTCGCTTTAAAATTATGGCGACATTATTAATATGGTACTCAATGCATTATTTTCACGGATCATAAAAGTCTTCAACACTTATTCAACCAAAAAGAATTAAATATACGTCAACGATGTTTTTTTTGTTTGAATTGTTGAACGACTATGATTGTGAAATAAAGTACCATCCGGGCAAGGCAAATGTTGTAGCAGACGCCTTGAGCCGCAAGGAGCGAGTTAGAACACTGAGAGTTTAAGCATTAGAGAAGATGATTCACAAGCGCTCAAGGAAGAGCATATTTAAGCAGAACACTTCGAGGCATGAAGGACAATTAGTGTCGAAAGAAGATGGAACTTTATACCTTATGGGTCGAAATTGGGTTCCATTCTTTGGCGGCCTTCGAAATGATATTTTGAGGAAGCACATAGGCCTAAGTAGTGAAAGAATACTACTGGTGGCCTAACCTCAAGAGTGATATCACAACTTATATCGAAGAATGCTTGACTTGCGCGAAAGTCAAAGTCGAGTAGCAAAATCCCTCGGACTTGTTACAACAACCCGAGATTCCCGTTTGGTAATGGGAACAAATATCGATGTACTTCATTACGAAGTTACTCAGGACCTCAAGAGGTCACTACATGATATGTGTAATCATCGATAGACTAACAAAGTCCACGCACTTCTTACCGATTTGGTAGAAGGATAATTCTGAAAAACTAGCGGAGCACTATCTCAAAGAAATAGTGGCTCGTCATGGAATGCCTATTTCAATCATTTCAGACCGAGACGGTCGCTTTATTTCTAGAATTTGGAAATCATTTCAACAGGCCTTTGGATCTCATTTGAATCTAAGTACGGCCTTTCATCCACAAACTGACGGCCAGAGCGAACGGACAATCTAACCACTCGAAGATATGCTTCGTGCATGTGTTATAGATTTAGGCGGCAATTGGGATACTCATCTACCTTTAGTTGAGTTTTCCTACAATAACAGCTACAATACTACTATATAAGTTGCACCGTTTGAAGCTCTATGTGGTCGAAAGTGTCGCTCTCCGCTATGTTGGGCGGAAACAGGCGATAGTTAAATAATTGGTCCGAAACTAGTCCAAGAGACTATGGATAACATTTTTCAGACCCGAGACCGTATCAAGACGGCTCGCGATCGACAAAAATGCTACGCAGATAAAAGACGAAAACCATTATCTTTCGAGGTAGGAGACAAAGTCTTGTTGAAAGTCTCGCCTTGGAAAGGCGTAGCGAGGATCAGTGAACGTGGAAAGCTTAACCCACGTTACATTGGACCATTTGAAATCATAGAAAAGATTGGCACTGTTGCCTACAAGTTGAAGTTACCAGATGAACTTAACAGTGTGCACGACACGTTTCATGTGTCGAATCTTAAAAAGAGTCCAACACAAGCAACCGTTATCATTCTATTCAAATTGACGACAAACTTCAATTCACCAAAGAACCTGTTGAGGTCATGGACTGGAAGGTCCAGAAAACACGGAGAAGTCGAATCAAATTATTAAAATGTACGTTGGAACTCTAGACACGGACCCGAGTATACTTGGGAACGTGAACATTAAATCAAAGCCAAATACTCTCACCTGTTCGAGTAGTCTCCTGTATAGGATGACTCAGCTTGAATTTCGGGACGAAATTCTCAATAACAGGGGGAGAATGTGACAACTGTCACTTTCGGGTAAATTACTTATATTTAAAACAATGATTTACATTATACAAGTATGTGTTTTGAATATTCGGACTGCATGATTACATGATATACATCTTAGAAAACTCATGGAATATTCAATTATGATGAACATGATTCATTTCATTGGGTACATTTGAAATAGTGCAAACAATTCATCGAAACAACTAGAGTAGTGCCTAGTGAACTAGAGCGCTGGCGAAAACTCCGGATCCGCAGAAAACATCTAAAATGACATCTTTAGAACTCGGATGAGAGTCCAATATCAGTTATATATTAAACCCTATATGGGAATACAAGAGTTCGATCAATAATTTACCAATGCCCGGTAGCACTAAAAACTGTCCGAAATGCGCTAAAAGTGACCATTTCATTCTTTTTCCGCAAAATTCAGCAATTGTAATTTTATTACAAGATGCAAAATTGATGTTTAGGCACCAATTTCATATGAAAATATTTATGGAATATCAATTTCACACATAACGGAAACTTTTCTTACAACTTCCTTAAGTGTACCTTTCGACTATTTACTAGCGAAACGAGCGCTAAACATCTAGCCGAACTATATTTTGGCACTTGTAGCGAACTAGTTAATATTATTTTTGGTCTTGCGAAGCTAGTTTATGGTTATTACAAGTCACGAAACATCTCGGAAAATTGCAAAACCTAAACACCAAAATACTTACACCTTTATATTCTTTAGAAATCTAAAAAAAATAACTAACTTATTTTTACCATACAAGACCCCCCCCCCCCCCACATATGGGCCGAAATAAAGGGTCCCACATACCCTTGTTTATGTTGGTAAAAATAATATCTAGATATTATTTACAAGTGGATATGAATGGTGATTATTTTCTACACTTAGTCATTAAGTTACTACATTCTTACACCATACATTACACACACATAAGAAAAGCTCCCATCATCTTCATCTTTCACCAAGAACAACCTCAAAAACCCAATTATATTTATCATCTTCTATGTGACAACCCGCACTAAACCAGGTATCCGTACAACTTAATTAATGATTAATTACTATTTGATTACTGTGCTTGGTTGAACTAGCTGATAAACTGCTACCTGCATACTGATACATGCACTAACTTGCATCATACTTTATTTGCTGTCACTACATTAATTACATACTGGACCCTAGTGACAAACATGATGCACAAAAAGCACAGTAGCACTAAACGGATACACAATAAACATGCTGATATAACCAGCATCAGGCAGACACTGCCTCTAAGGCCTGTTAAGAGCCTCATATTTTTGGCTACACTGGTAGTGAGTGTAGGAATATAAGGGTTATGGTACCGCGTCTCTAGGAATAAGATACACTGATTCGGATGTGCCTAAAACGTACTTTAAGTACCAAACACAGCACTTTAATAAATAAACCAGCTTCTAGCTGACTAATAAAGTGCCAGAACATGAGAAAATATTACTAGACACTTTCTAAAGTGTCGGGAAAACAAATGTGTCACTAAAAATGTAATAACGACACTTTAAAGCGTTACAAAAGACTTTAACGAATTACTATCCAACCGGACACCCGGACTTTACCCGGAACATGAAAACAATACTATTTTTGTTATTACTCTTTTTCTGAGCCAATAGGGTCCCTGGTTACCCTAACACCCGTCATAACACGTAACATACAAGTAACTGAGTTAACTACTTAAACTAACCTAATTAACAAAACAACCCCCCTAACTAACTACTTAGAATCGGACCAAGGACCCCCCCCCCCAACCGATTCGGTTGCCTAGGGGGCAACACCTTGTACTTGTGATCTTGGGTGATCTTGTGTTGTCTAGTATCTTGTAGACACAATGACCAATGGATAATGCACCTTGATTTCTTCTATAAATACCCACTAATCACACAAGACATAATCACCTCACTTATCAACAAACTCACACTACTCTCTTGCTCTCTCCCACTCTCGGCCGAACACCCCACACACCACCATCATACTTTTCGATCTTGTTCACTCCATTCCATCATCATACAAACATCCAAGGTTGTCACACCCGCTCGTAGCGGAAACGCAAGGTGTGATCTGTATGGTTTTCATTGCATAAATATCGATGTACATGAACAAACTATATGAATAAAACATACTCCATTGCCATTGCCATTACATATGTGTTTCCCAAAAGAATGCAACATAAGTTGAATGTATTGGTTACAAACCATCAAATGAAAATAAGTTGTCATCGTTTTATACATAAAAATGTAAGTCTTAAAATGTCAAGACTTTGACCACTATATCACCGCAAAGAGGCGGTATATAACAGGCAAACCCTTCAATAGTTGGCATGGAGTATTGATACTTGTTTTCCTTGACTGAAATGTCTGCCAGGTCCACTAATTCCCTGAAATACATGTTAAGTTTGGAAAACATCAACAAAAGTTGGTGAATTCATGCAATTTAGTTGTAAACGATGTATGAAAAATGTGGGTTGTAGTAAACTGTATCTGTATGAATGATGTATAAACTGTATTCACAACATGTGAATTGTATAAAATGTATTTGTATGTATGATGTAGTATGTAAAGCGTCAATGAAATCGTTGATCATTAATGTTTCGCGAGGACATTAATATGTGTGCCGAATTAGGAAGCAAACCAACCCTAGACGATTTTATGCCGATTCCTATCGACTGGGACACAAACGCACTCTTCCGTAGGGGTCCATGACCAAGAGTGGGGCTCGCCAAAACCCATTAGATCTAACCTTTGTTCCTTGGTCCAAACTGGATTAATGGTGCTTATAGTAAGGCCCTAATTCGCACATGATCTATGGTGTTTCATTCCCTAACTTTAACATACGATTTAACATGTATCTTCCCCGATAGTTGTAAAGTTGTAAAACATTTAAATGAATAGGGGAACATGAACTCACTGTATTGCGTCCTGAAAATAGATGTAAATAAGATCTCACGTGCGGTCGTCCTGAATAGCGTGGCGACCTACAAACGTTCTTATTTTTGTTAGACACTTCGGTCTTTTGAAAAGAACTTGAGTACAAGTCTTGTGTCTTGAGCGTATGTAAGACTTGTATGTCTTTACTGTTCGTTAACTGGGTATTCGATGTATGAGTTGTTCAAATGTTCGTTAACTGTGTATTCGATGTATGAGTTGTTCAAATGTTCGCTAACTGTGTATTCGATGTATGAGTTGTTCAAATGTTCGCTAACTGTGTATTCGATGTATGAGTTGTTCAAATGTTCGCTAACTGTATATTCGATGTATGAGTTGTTCAAATGTTCGCTAACTGTGTATTCGATGCATGAGTTGTATAGTCGGATCTCGTCCGCTGAATCTCGTGTCTTATGTGTATCCGTCGTATGGTTGTGTTCACGAAAATGGTATCATTGGGCCAAGCCCATGTTTTCATGTTATTGGGCTTAAATAGTGCTGGGCCCCAAATAGTGTTGGGCCTCAATAGTGTTGGGCCCCAAATAGTGCTGGGCCTCAATAGTGTTGGGCCTCAAATAGTGCTGGGCCTCAATAGTGTTGGGCCTCAAATAGTGCTGGGCCTAAATAGTGTTGGGCTTGAATAGTGTTGGGCTTGTATAGTGTTGGGCTTGAATAGTGTTGGGCTTGTATAGTGTTGGGCTTGAATAGTGTTGGGCTTGTATAGTGTTGGGCTTGAATAGTGTTGGGCTTTGGCCCACTTGTTTGGTGTTTGGGCTTAGCCCATGAGTTTATGTTAAGCCCAATGTGAAGTTAAGCCCATTAAGAAAACTAAGCCCATTATGTGTAAGTAGCCCATTTGTAAGAATAATCTATTAAGTATATTAAGCCCATTTGTTTATAACAATAGCCCATTAATATAAGTAAGCCCATTTGTAGAAAAATAGCCCACTAATTCATGTTAGCCTTTCATTTTTATAAAAACTCTTTTTATAAAAATTAACTAAGTATAGATGTTAGTAATAAAAACATACTAGCTTTTATAAGTTTATAAACATCCGAAAATTTGTTATCGATAGTATATTTATATTTCATGTCGAAAGATCGTCTAACGTCGAAGTAACTCCCCGGATTGGTGACTCGTTTAAGGATTCGTCCGTTGTCCGTTTTGACCATAATTGGTGTCCGATTATTAGAATCGTCCGTAGCTCGTTTTAAGGCGTTATTATGTGAAGTCTTGTAAGACTTTGTTTGTAATTTATCATGTGTTTATTTGTGTGATTATATTCAAGTTCCTCATTTGATAAATATAACTAATATCATCAAATAATCACATAACACATAAATTGTTAAATCACCTAAATATATATTTTCTAAAAATATATATTTATACTAACTTTGTTTTTTTTTATAAAAAGAATTCTTTACATATTTTTAAATCTTGTAAAGGTTTAGCCAAATATGTTATTATTTTATAAAAATAATTTTTTTATAAAATTTGGCCATATAACCTTTGTATTTTTATCTTAACCATGTTTCATTAAACATATCATTTTCTTTATTAAATCAACAACAATTTATTCATCATCTTAACTAAACATTATAAGACTTTTATAACATCAAATCATCAAGATGATAAGCAAATCATGTAGGGTTTTAAACATGATCCTTTCATATGTTAACTAGTTCAAAAACCAAGTTAAATTCTAGTTTTAACAACTTTCATAAAAATCTTTAGTTGTATGTTAATTTTTATAATCTTGTGAAAGTCTTGTTTTTGAATATAAACCCTAAATACTTTCACAAGATTACTAGATATGATCATTCCTTTATAACCCTTTATGTTAAAAACCATTTAACATAAACATGTATGATTATTAGATTATATTTTTAAAATACCTTCTAACAATTTATTTGTATTCTAATCATCATAACAACATCAAATATGCACATCACAAGTCTTAAATCACAATATAAACAAACATAATTATATGATGATTTTTATCTTTGCTTCTTTGTATTTTTCTTGTTCATTATGTATGATTATATATGGTTATTATTAATTATAATAACAATCATAAACATAATATGTATAAAAAAAATAGAAGCTTACTTCTAGCACTAGGCTAGGGATGATCTTTAGAGATTATTAAGAATAAGTAAGATGATGATCTTGATGTTAGAACACTTTGGTATGGATGAAAAACCCTTCCTTTTACTTCCAAAAGCTTTAAATCACCTTATGTTGCTTGGAAACCCATGTTAATCATCTAATAAAAGACTAAAATTGAAGTGGGTTTTTAGTGTTCTTGGTGAGATGGATGAAGATGATGAGAGCTTTTGTTTGTGTAATAAAAGATGAAAAAAAAAAAATAATGGTAAAGTGCTAGTTTACTTAATGTGTAAGTATTCTAATAACTTACCCATTTCATCCACTTGTAACTTACTAAAAATATCAAGATATTTAGCAAGTAATTAAGGGGTGTTGGACCCACTAAAACAAACGTGAACATGAGGGTGGAAAGGGTCTTGAATTTGCTTCATGTGTTAAGTGTTCAATTCATGGTAAAATGTAGTATATGTTTAAGTATTTTAGGAACTTTGACATTTTATATAAAAATATCTACAAGGTTTTAAGCCTTCATATTTTAAAGTAGTGTGACACTAAGTAAAACTAGTTCACCGAAATTTTTAGTGTGTAATTCGGGTGAAAAAGTCGGTTCAGGTCCTGTACCGGGTTAAATACTGACACCGTGTTTTATTTAGATAAAAACATAACAAAAATTATTTTTGGACTTGTTTTATTATCCAAATATTTAATCCAACTTTTTGGACTAAAACTTTTATTATTTTTGACACGGTTCCGGTACCGGCTTTGCTGACTGGCAGTTTACTGAACTAGCCATGCAGCTTAATGCAATAAGATTCGATTGCGGTTTTTGTGTCGTTTTAACTACCCACTATATTATTTATGTCAAATAATATTTATTTTTGGGTTTTTCAGATAATTACTGTTTCGTTCTGCGGAATGCTGTATATTTCCGCACGATTTCTGTATTTTTCTGCGGACAAATAATGAAATCCTTTTAGCACTTTTCGGACAGTTTTCGGTGCTACCGGACATTGGTAGTATATTAAACCAAACCCTTGCATTCCCATATAGGGTTTAATGTATATTTGATGTTGGACTTTTGTCTAAGTCCTAAAGATGTCATTTTAGATGTTTTCTGCGGATCCGGAGTTTTCGTCAGCACTCTAGTTCACTAGGCACTACTCTAGTTGTTTCGGTGAATTGTTTGCACTATTTCAAATGTACCCAATGAAATGAATCATGTGCATCATAATTGAATATTCCATGAGTTTTCTAAGATGTATATCATGTAATCATGCAGTCCGAATATTCAAAACACATACTTGTATAATGTAAATCATTGTTTTAAATGTATGTAAATTACCAGAAAGTGGCAGTTGTCACATTCTCCCCCTGTTATTGAGAATTTCGTCCCGAAATTCAAGCTGAGTCATCCTATACAGGAGACTACTCGAACAGGTGAGAGTATTTAGCTTTGATTTAATGTTCACGTTCCCAAGTATACTCGGGTCTGTGTCGAGAGTTCCAACGTACATTTTAATAATATGTGACGACTCCTTTGTATTTTCTGGACCTTCCGGTCCATGACCTTAATAGGTGCTTTGTGAATTGGAGTTTGTCATCAATGTGAATAGAATGATAACGGTTGCTTGTGTTGGACTCTTTTTAAGATTCGACACATGAAACGTGTCGTGCATACTGTTAAGTTCATCTGGTAACTTCAACTTGTAGGCAACAGTGCCAATCTTTTCTAAGATTTCAAATGGTCCAATGTAACGCGGGTTAAGCTTTCCACGTTTACCGAACCTCGCTACGCCTTTCCAGGGCGAGACTTTTAACAAGACTTTGTCTCCGACCTCGAAAGATAATTGTTTTCGCTTTTTGTTTGCGTAGCTCCTTTGTTGATCGCAAGCCGCCTTGATACGGTCTTGGATCTGGAAGATTTTATCCGTAGTCTCTTGGACTAGCTCCGGACCAATTAATTAACTATCGCCTGTTTCCGCCCAACATAGCGGAGAGCGACACTTTCGACCATAAAGAGCTTCAAACGGTGCAGCTTGTATACTAGTATTGTAGCTGTTATTGTAGGAAAACTCAACTAAAGGTAGATGAGTATCCCAATTGCCGCCTAAATCTATAACACATGCACGAAGCATATCTTCAAGTGTTTAGATTGTCCGTTCGCTCTGGCCGTCAGTTTATGGATGAAAGGCCGTACTTGGATTCAAATGAGATCCAAAGGCCTGTTGAAATGATTTCCAAATTCTAGAAATAAAACGACCGTCACGGTCTGAAATGATTGAAATAGGCACTCCATGACGAGCCATTATTTCTTTGAGATAGATTTCCGCTAGTTTCTCAGTATTATCCTTCTCCCAAATCGGTAAGATGTGTGCGGACTTTGTTAGTCTATCGATGATTACACATATTATGTAGTGACCTCTTGAGGTCCTGAGTAACTTCGAAATGAAGTACATCGATATTTGTTCCCATTACCAACCGGGAATCTCAGGTTGTTGTAACAAGTCCGAGGGATTTTGCTACTCGACTTTGACTTTCGCGCAAGTCAAGCATTCTCCGATATAAGTCGCGATATCACTTTTGAGGTTAGGCCACCAGTAGTATTCTTTCACTACTTAGGCCTATGTGCTTCCTCAAAATATCATCTCGAAGGCCGCCAAAGAATAGAACCCAATTTCGACTCATAAGGTATAAAGTTCCATCTTCTTTCGGCACTAATTGTTCCTTCATGCCTCGAAGAGTTTCTGCTTGAATATGCTCTTCCTTGAGCGCTTGTGAATCATCTTCTCTAATGCTTGAACTCTCAGTGTTCTAACTCGTTCCTTGCGGCTCAAGGCATCTGCTACAACATTTGCCTTGCCCGGATGGTACTTTATTTCACAATCATAGTCGTTCAACAATTCAACAAACATCGTTGACGTATATTTAATTCTTTTTGGTTGAATTTGTGTTGAAGACTTTTATGATCCGTGTAAATAATGCATTGAGTACCATATAAATAATGTCGCCATAATTTTTTTTTTTTTAAAGCGAATACCACCACGCCTAACTCAAGGTCAAGAGTGGTATAGTTCTTCTCGTGAACTTTTTAATTGGCGCGACGTGTACACAATAACTTTTTCACGTTGCACGAGTACGCAACTCAATCCTTGATGCGAAGCATCATAGTCTACAACAGAGTCATCGGTATCGTCGGATATTGATAAAATTGTAAAATGATATGCACCAATCTTAAGAATATGTTGTAAGGCTATATCTTGTTTTTCGATTTGGGGCGAATTTATTGTCTTTAACAACTCTAAAATGGTTCTCAAATGTTGCTCATGTTCATCAGCCGATCGTGAGTATATCAATATGTCGTCAATAAACACTATGACGAATTTGTCGAGATACGGCTTGCACACACGATTCATTAAATCTATGAAGACCGCTGGTGCATTCGTTAAACCAAAAAGCATAACGAGAAACTCGTAATGACCGTAACGAGTCTTAAAAGCCGTTTTCGGTATGCTTTCCTCTTGAATTCGTAATTGATGATACTCCGATCGTAAGTCTATCTTAGAGTAGAAGCTAGAACCTTTCATAAACCATTTGAGTTAGCTGGAAATTTATTTGTAACATGGTTTAGAAATATGAATTTTTCATTCATCGAAATGTTGTGCAGTTTTGCGAAACTTTCATGTCTTTCCACCCCCAAAACCTTTATAAAGATGTATAATGGTAAAGAGTGGGGGTTATGAACTCATAACATCCTTATTCGGTCAACTACAAGGTTCAGAAGGTGCTAGTCAACATGGGGATTTGGCTACGGTTGCAGCTCCCGGTACCAAGTCGATGTGAAACTCGACTTGTCGATATGGTGGTAGTCCTGGCAAGTCTTTAGGAAAGACTTCAGGGAATTATTTTATCAAAAGAATATCTGTCATCTGAGGCCCATCGGCCTTCTTGTCGACAACAAGCGCTAGAAAGGCAATACAATCTTTTCCGTAAGCACTTTTGTGGCTTCATGCAATTTATGGTCCGTAATGATGTGTTGCGCTACTCTCCATGGATAACAAGTGTCTCTTCGTTCGGTAGTGGTAAGCGAATGATCTTCTCATGACAGAAGACTTTGGCTAGGTTATCGGATAACCAATCCATGTCAACCACTATTTCGAAACTACTCAACTGAACAGGGAAGAGATCGATATTGAATTTCAGCTCTAGACTCGACTAGTTTACTTTTTGCCAATTCTAAAGAATGAGGAGACGTCTAGCTTACTTGACTCTAGGCCAAGTACATTTTAACTTCTGTGTGGCGAGGACTTCACTGTATAGTTTTAGGAACCCTATGTTTAAATGTAGGATAACCCAATCCATATGTTTAGATGTAGGATAACCCGATCCATATGTTTAGATGTTGGATAACCCAACCATATGTTTAGATGTAGGATAACCCAATCCCTAATTGTAGCTAGGACAATCCCGTCCCTAGCCATGAAACTCATGTATGTGAAATGTTGAGATGAAGCTAAAATTGCCAATTGTATAAAATAACATGGATGTGAAATGTTGACGAATAGGATACGTAACGGTGACCCTTTATGATTTGACAAGAGTCAGCTAATTTCCCATTAGCTAAGTTGATATAGTAATGTGTGTCCAACAAGACTCTAATTCGAGTATATGCTTAACATTTAAAAGCAATAGCTAAGCTCAGTGTTGGTATTAAAAGAATTGATACATGATAATCGTAGAGTGTACGTACTCATGACTTCATTTCTCTCATGGCGAGAGTTATTGTTTGAGTGATCGAGGTAGGGAGGGATGATGCGGTTATGCTTCGGATCTCCGAGGCTAAACCCAAAATGTAACACTCAGGGTGTTTGAATTCGGTGTTACCCATTATGGAACAACCCTTGAGATATTGTGAAAACATCAAGTGTAACCAACAATATTGGCTCCAGTTATGATCGAGTTCTTTTATAAAATCATATGAAAATAGATATGAAAATCAGATGATATAAAAGAATGATGTATGGTTAAATAAATAACCAATAAAAATGTAGTGTATAAATATATCATGTCTTGAAATAGAATATTATGTCTTGTGTAGAGGATGTCGCGTCTTGTGCAAACATGTCATGTCTTGTCTTTGTCGAAGAGATTTGAATAACACCACGATATGCAATATAATATAAGCACTTATATATAGGAAGTACCAGCGGCGTATCCACCATGCTTTTATCATATTACACACGTCTCATCACTTACAAATAACCACCAAAAATGTCTTGTGTATACCAACGTCAAATGACATGTATAACAATGTCTTGCGTAACAATGTCATGTATAAACCATGTCTTGTGTAAAAGCAGTGGTTTTCAACACATAACTTTTAACTTAAACAATTGATTCTTTTGGCGCCATGATCTTTTTAATACACACTATTAAAAGAATCTAGACATGTATTTGGATAAATAAAGTCTATCATGTGCCCAAGAATGAAGAATGCAATCAATCGATCATGGAAACCTCAAGACCATATTGTTCATACATGTTTGAATAAATGATAATGTGGATAATAAAAAAAAAACCAAAAGGTGTAATGCCTCTTGCATGTATTGGTCATACGTCTGAATGGAAAGAGAAATAATTCGTTCAGGGGGGGAAACCAACCCGTGGCCTCCGTCCCTATAATATGGGTTTCCTACTCTATGACCTCAATCGTCCGAAGTAGAGAAAATCCTTTGTCTTACTTGTCCATGTGACAATTATGGTAATAGTGCTTGAGTTTCACGAGCTCTAGCAAGATTATTAGAATCTCCAAACATGTAGAATAGAATGTAATGAGGGAGTTGCAGCATGGCGCATGCCATACCATCCCTTGGAAAAAGACAAATGTCAAACGACGGAATTTATTGTATCACTTCCAATAAATATGATAAGGTAGGGTAAGGTAGAGTAGGGTAAAGTGTCATAGACACCCTGGAACCAACCCATGTTCAAGAATTTCGAGAATGTTGAGGAAAATCCTCCATGAGTAGCTAACACGTTTTGTTTGTTTAAATGACTAGTCTCATCTGAATCGTGATATAGATCGAATGTTAGGTGTGAACAAATATGTGTCGTCTTCCCGTATTGTATTGTATTGTATTGTACTGTATTGTATTGTAGGGTGTTATACTAACCACCCCCAGTTCATGTTCTAATAGATAGGCAGAATTGAATCTCAAGTAATAACTTAAGAATCTTGAATGAATAGTGATCATTAGCTTGACCCGCAGAGTCCACCAGAATTTCCATGCACTACAAGTTGTTATTACGTGGGCCCCCGTAATAATAAATTGTCTTGCATGGTCACCCTAGCATTCTCTCGTTCAGAGCAGGCGATCAGTCAGAGAGAGGACACTATTGTTTATATACCTTCAACATAGAAGGAAACTTCGTGATAGTTCACGTGTCAACGTCCGTTGTTGTTACTCGCAGAACGGTACGGCGTTAGATGAAATAGAAATGGAAAGAATCTGTAACAATAACAATTGAAGGGGCACCTTCAAGATGAGTACTTCATCTTCCTTGTAAGGACAAGAGTATATCCACCTTGATTAGTATGAGTCACATGGATCTCGTCCCACTAATGGAGTTGTTGTCCAAGGTTACCACCTTCGCCTCATCGTCATTATCATGGTCAGGCATCTCAGCATTCGCGAGAAAACAACCATATTTTACGGAATTAAGTTTAAGATTTCACTTAGGAATCATGTTCGCCATAAGCTCCGCAATAGACATGAGGTCGATATTTTCACCGTGTGAGTAAAGAATAATAATAGAGTTTGAAGTCGAAGGTATTTTGTTCTTGGCAAAATATTTCATGCAACATATATATGAACCACCTATATATATAATCATGTAAATCCTATCAATCAAGGATTTCTATCTTGTATAAGCTGAACCAGTAAACTGTTTATAATGCATAAACTGATAATGTATTGTATTGTAGGCACATAGACTATTAATGTATTGTGTCTGTTTCTCATAGACTTCACCCATGGAAATGTCCTCGCTTGATTTATGTGAAATGAATTTTTGCTGTAGTGGACCTTGAAAAAATGTTTATGCAATGAAAACCTTTTGACTTGTCCAACTTTATTTATTATCTGTTCAACATGAACAAGAGGTTTTCGTGAGAGATCCCTAGTGATTGTAGACTTAGACTCGAGAAAGAATCCTGGTTCACTACAATCGATGCTCTGATACCAAGCTGTCACACCCGCTCGTAGCGGAAACGCAAGGTGTGATCTGTATGGTTTTCATTGCATAAATATCGATGTACATGAACAAACTATATGAATAAAACATACTCCATTGCCATTGCCATTACATATGTGTTTCCCAAAAGAATGCAACATAAGTTGAATGTATTGGTTACAAACCATCAAATGAAAATAAGTTGTCATCGTTTTATACATAAAAATGTAAGTCTTAAAATGTCAAGACTTTGACCACTATATCACCGCAAAGAGGCGGTATATAACAGGCAAACCCTTCAATAGTTGGCATGGAGTATTGATACTTGTTTTCCTTGACTGAAATGTCTGCCAGGTCCACTAATTCCCTGAAATACATGTTAAGTTTGGAAAACATCAACAAAAGTTGGTGAATTCATGCAATTTAGTTGTAAACGATGTATGAAAAATGTGGGTTGTAGTAAACTGTATCTGTATGAATGATGTATAAACTGTATTCACAACATGTGAATTGTATAAAATGTATTTGTATGTATGATGTAGTATGTAAAGCGTCAATGAAATCGTTGATCATTAATGTTTCGCGAGGACATTAATATGTGTGCCGAATTAGGAAGTAAACCAACCCTAGACGATTTTATGCCGATTCCTATCGACTGGGACACAAACGCACTCTTCCGTAGGGGTCCATGACCAAGAGTGGGGCTCGCCAAAACCCATTAGATCTAACCTTTGTTCCTTGGTCCAAACTGGATTAATGGTGCTTATAGTAAGGCCCTAATTCGCACATGATCTATGGTGTTTCATTCCCTAACTTTAACATACGATTTAACATGTATCTTCCCCGATAGTTGTAAAGTTGTAAAACATTTAAATGAATAGGGGAACATGAACTCACTGTATTGCGTCCTGAAAATAGATGTAAATAAGATCTCACGTGCGGTCGTCCTGAATAGCGTGGCGACCTACAAACGTTCTTATTTTTGTTAGACACTTCGGTCTTTTGAAAAGAACTTGAGTACAAGTCTTGTGTCTTGAGCGTATGTAAGACTTGTATGTCTTTACTGTTCGTTAACTGGGTATTCGATGTATGAGTTGTTCAAATGTTCGTTAACTGTGTATTCGATGTATGAGTTGTTCAAATGTTCGCTAACTGTGTATTCGATGTATGAGTTGTTCAAATGTTCGCTAACTGTGTATTCGATGTATGAGTTGTTCAAATGTTCGCTAACTGTATATTCGATGTATGAGTTGTTCAAATGTTCGCTAACTGTGTATTCGATGCATGAGTTGTATAGTCGGATCTCGTCCGCTGAATCTCGTGTCTTATGTGTATCCGTCGTATGGTTGTGTTCACGAAAATGGTATCATTGGGCCAAGCCCATGTTTTCATGTTATTGGGCTTAAATAGTGCTGGGCCCCAAATAGTGTTGGGCCTCAATAGTGTTGGGCCCCAAATAGTGCTGGGCCTCAATAGTGTTGGGCCTCAAATAGTGCTGGGCCTCAATAGTGTTGGGCCTCAAATAGTGCTGGGCCTAAATAGTGTTGGGCTTGAATAGTGTTGGGCTTGTATAGTGTTGGGCTTGAATAGTGTTGGGCTTGTATAGTGTTGGGCTTGAATAGTGTTGGGCTTGTATAGTGTTGGGCTTGAATAGTGTTGGGCTTTGGCCCACTTGTTTGGTGTTTGGGCTTAGCCCATGAGTTTATGTTAAGCCCAATGTGAAGTTAAGCCCATTAAGAAAACTAAGCCCATTATGTGTAAGTAGCCCATTTGTAAGAATAATCTATTAAGTATATTAAGCCCATTTGTTTATAACAATAGCCCATTAATATAAGTAAGCCCATTTGTAGAAAAATAGCCCACTAATTCATGTTAGCCTTTCATTTTTATAAAAACTCTTTTTATAAAAATTAACTAAGTATAGATGTTAGTAATAAAAACATACTAGCTTTTATAAGTTTATAAACATCCGAAAATTTGTTATCGATAGTATATTTATATTTCATGTCGAAAGATCGTCTAACGTCGAAGTAACTCCCCGGATTGGTGACTCGTTTAAGGATTCGTCCGTTGTCCGTTTTGACCATAATTGGTGTCCGATTATTAGAATCGTCCGTAGCTCGTTTTAAGGCGTTATTATGTGAAGTCTTGTAAGACTTTGTTTGTAATTTATCATGTGTTTATTTGTGTGATTATATTCAAGTTCCTCATTTGATAAATATAACTAATATCATCAAATAATCACATAACACATAAATTGTTAAATCACCTAAATATATATTTTCTAAAAATATATATTTATACTAACTTTGTTTTTTTTTATAAAAAGAATTCTTTACATATTTTTAAATCTTGTAAAGGTTTAGCCAAATATGTTATTATTTTATAAAAATAAATTTTTTATAAAATTTGGCCATATAACCTTTGTATTTTTATCTTAACCATGTTTCATTAAACATATCATTTTCTTTATTAAATCAACAACAATTTATTCATCATCTTAACTAAACATTATAAGACTTTTATAACATCAAATCATCAAGATGATAAGCAAATCATGTAGGGTTTTAAACATGATCCTTTCATATGTTAACTAGTTCAAAAACCAAGTTAAATTCTAGTTTTAACAACTTTCATAAAAATCTTTAGTTGTATGTTAATTTTTATAATCTTGTGAAAGTCTTGTTTTTGAATATAAACCCTAAATACTTTCACAAGATTACTAGATATGATCATTCCTTTATAACCCTTTATGTTAAAAACCATTTAACATAAACATGTATGATTATTAGATTATATTTTTAAAATACCTTCTAACAATTTATTTGTATTCTAATCATCATAACAACATCAAATATGCACATCACAAGTCTTAAATCACAATATAAACAAACATAATTATATGATGATTTTTATCTTTGCTTCTTTGTATTTTTCTTGTTCATTATGTATGATTATATATGGTTATTATTAATTATAATAACAATCATAAACATAATATGTATAAAAAAAATAGAAGCTTACTTCTAGCACTAGGCTAGGGATGATCTTTAGAGATTATTAAGAATAAGTAAGATGATGATCTTGATGTTAGAACACTTTGGTATGGATGAAAAACCCTTCCTTTTACTTCCAAAAGCTTTAAATCACCTTATGTTGCTTGGAAACCCATGTTAATCATCTAATAAAAGACTAAAATTGAAGTGGGTTTTTAGTGTTCTTGGTGAGATGGATGAAGATGATGAGAGCTTTTGTTTGTGTAATAAAAGATGAAAAAAAAAAATAATGGTAAAGTGCTAGTTTACTTAATGTGTAAGTATTCTAATAACTTACCCATTTCATCCACTTGTAACTTACTAAAAATATCAAGATATTTAGCAAGTAATTAAGGGGTGTTGGACCCACTAAAACAAACGTGAACATGAGGGTGGAAAGGGTCTTGAATTTGTTTCATGTGTTAAGTGTTCAATTCATGGTAAAATGTAGTATATGTTTAAGTATTTTAGGAACTTTGACATTTTATATAAAAATATCTACAAGGTTTTAAGCCTTCATATTTTAAAGTAGTGTGACACTAAGTAAAACTAGTTCACCAAAATTTTTAGTGTGTAATTCGGGTGAAAAAGTCGGTTCAGGTCCTGTACCGGGTTAAATACTGACACCGTGTTTTATTTAGATAAAAACATAACAAAAATTATTTTTGGACTTGTTTTATTATCCAAATATTTAATCCAACTTTTTGGACTAAAACTTTTATTATTTTTGACACGGTTCCGGTACCGGCTTTGCTGACTGGCAGTTTACTGAACTAGCCATGCAGCTTAATGCAATAAGATTCGATTGCGGTTTTTGTGTCGTTTTAACTACCCACTATATTATTTATGTCAAATAATATTTATTTTTGGGTTTTTCAGATAATTACTGTTTCGTTCTGCGGAATGCTGTATATTTCCGCACGATTTCTGTATTTTTCTGCGGACAAATAATGAAATCCTTTTAGCACTTTTCGGACAGTTTTCGGTGCTACCGGACATTGGTAGTATATTAAACCAAACCCTTGCATTCCCATATAGGGTTTAATGTATATTTGATGTTGGACTTTTGTCTAAGTCCTAAAGATGTCATTTTAGATGTTTTCTGCGGATCCGGAGTTTTCGTCAGCACTCTAGTTCACTAGGCACTACTCTAGTTGTTTCGGTGAATTGTTTGCACTATTTCAAATGTACCCAATGAAATGAATCATGTGCATCATAATTGAATATTCCATGAGTTTTCTAAGATGTATATCATGTAATCATGCAGTCCGAATATTCAAAACACATACTTGTATAATGTAAATCATTGTTTTAAATGTATGTAAATTACCAGAAAGTGGCAGTTGTCACAAAGGTCGCGTATTAGGAGCTTTGGTGCAAGCGGAACACGAAGGACCTCAACCGTTGGCTTTTATCCACGCGTTTTTCATCAAAGATCTTCCCTAGCCCCGAGCTAGAGGTATATTGTTTAAAACTTGTTTTTACGCATATCTAAAGTGGTTAAAAGAACTTTCGTCGGTTAAATATCGTAAACATGCGTTTTGGAACTTTAAAGTCTACTAAAACTACTTAAAATGGTGGTTAATAGCATATAACTTGTGTAAAAGTCGTAGGACTTGAAATATGTGATTATTGAGACCCGATCTATGATGTGGTAGCTCGAATCTCCGTTTAACCCGACTTTGTAAAATCACGTATCATCACATAAGCTCGTTTTTGAAAGATACAAGGGTTAAAGGTGAAACACTACCACATTTAGAGCATGAACTTGTGTAAAAGAATTTTACTTGTGTAAAAGTGATTTAACCGGTACAATGGTGTTTAAAACTAGCAGATCTACGTATCTGCAAGTGGTACTTTTGAAGGACCACACTTTAAAGAAACCATGTTTTCTAAGAAACGGATCTTACAATACTAAGAATGATATTTAGAACGCACAAGTGTGTAAACACTTGTGTGACACATGTTTCGACAAAATAACTATTTTTGGGAAAAATAACTAGAAGTTGTAAAGACGGATTTCTCTAAAAACGAGGTTTTTACGAGGTTAAAGTTACTTTATATAAAGATCCACGAAATATAATGGGATTTACAATATAGATTCGGAAAAACTACAAGTTCATGCGATTATGCGATTTACATATTTATTGACTAGTTTGGTGTGTCGGAAATTGTTTGATTGGATAAAGAAGATTGTTGAATTGATCTTGTTAAAAGAAAATGATACGCTTGAAAGCGTGGCCACCTCCAGTTACAGAGGAAACTCTGGCGAAATTTTCTAAAAACCTAACACTTAGACTTTTTGCACAACAAGTGTTAGAACTATTTTTGGACATACTTTCGAAACATAAATTTCGCCAGCACTATATCTTACCAAATATTCGGAGGTGGGATTTTCACAAAGATTAACGTGATAAATATATTTGTCACAACACTGTTTATGATTATTTTGTGAAATACATAAATATTATTTTAGAGTAAAAATAATATTTACAAGCGTTAATGATTCCAAAACTTTACGAACGCTTCCACAAACATATAAGTTACACCGGTAATTACATTACCACAAGATTGATTAAACGTAACTTACGCACATGTATTGTATCCCCCATCCTTGGGAAGAAGAATAACTACCAAGTGTATACGGAACAAAAAAACACGAAATAGTTGTCTAACTATTTCCCAAAGACATAAACTATAGAGCTAAAGCACGGCCGTCCGTCTAATAGAATTAGCACTTGTAGGTCGTTGCACAGCTTACTATATTGGAGACACTTGGTAGAGACGCGCATTCACTGTGAGTTCATGTCCCCCCCTTTTCTCTAACTGTTTTCAGTTTTCTTAACTGCGGGGGTGAAATACATGTTACTTTGTTTACAAGTACTATTATACACGGTATGATTTACGTAAAGAGGTTTAGATCATGTGAATGGGTAGTTAGAACACCGAGGGACTCGAGCGGTAGATCTATCTGGGTGTAGCGAGCCCAGCTCCCGGTCCAACAGAACAGGCCTCTCGGAGGACTAACAGAACGGACCCGGAGTGACTTGGTACCCAACGCAAAAATCGGCTAGGGTTGTGTCTTCTTACTTGCATTTCACGACATGCTAATGGCCTTGCAAACCATTGGTGATCACAAGTCCTCTTACACTGCTACATACCAGGAAACTTTTATACTTACAAGTGTTTTACTTACTTACTCACTTGCACATGAACTCGCTCAACATTATTGTTGATTTTTCAACTCACATGTATTTCAGGAAATTAAACGGATCTGGCACGGTATGGAACGTTTTCCGCTGCACTTGTCATGAAGTCATCAGGGTTTAGGGGATGTGTCTCTTTCCTGGACAAGACACAGTCCTTAAACCACGTTTATGTTATGTTTCAGTTTGTAATGTTGTTGAACAAGGTCATGGTTGTTGGGTAAAAACAATGGTACTGTATTTTGATTTTCAAAACTTAATGGATGACTTGCATGGTTTTTAAATTCATATAGCTTGTTATGATTAAGCTATGGTATTAAGAAGTCACACCAAAATTAACCACGCTTCCGCAAAGCCAGGGTGTGACAGCTTGGTATCAGAGCTCTGATCATAGCGAACTAGGATTCTGTCTCGAGTCTAGACTATGATCACTAGGGCTCTCACGAAAACATTTTTCTGCATACCACTTAAGTCCAGATCCACACTTTTTACAAACAAATGTTGAGCACATTTTATTCGTTATTCTAGGCTCAGTCGGGGAGGCTGAGGTTCGGTCTAGTGGGACTAGGAGTGTTGGCTAGTGGGACTAGGAGTGTTGGCTAGTGGGACTAGGAGTGTTGGCTAGTGGGACTAGGAGTGTTGGCTAGTGGGACTAGTAGTGTTGGCTAGTGGGACTAGAAGTGTTGACTAGTGGGACTAGAAGTGATGACTAGTGGGACTAGAAGTGTTGACTAGTGGGACTAGAAGTGTTGACTAGTGGGACTAGAAGTGATAACTAGTGGGACTAGAAGTGTTGACTAGTGGGACTAGAAGTGTTGGCTAGTGGGACTAGAAGTGTTGACTAGTGGGACTAGAAGGGTTGGCTAGTGGGACTAGAAGTGTTGGCTAGTGGGACTAGAAGGATAATTTGAATGTTACGTGGTGACTACATGTTTATATGACTATATGATTGAATTTTTATACGTATATGTGTTTGTGTTACAAACGTCATGCTTTCATCAAGTACTAGAAAGACGGACACTACAAATCCCATGACCATAGTATCAGACGATATAGTTTCATCGAAGCACGAGGTGTACATTTCTGATACTACCGGCACAGACAACGACGACTCTCAGCCCTCTGTGCGCTGCCTGAAGTCGTAGCAGAGCCTACTAACGGCTACCTTGTTGGGAATATTCCCCCCCTGCCGCTTATCTCGTTGTTGATATGCCCCCGACGTTGTCTCTGAAGACGATGCCGAACTACTAAGAGGAGGACCCACTTGAGGGCGAGGCCCTATTGCTGCTGGTATTAGACTACTGCATGCGGACGCTCCTGTAGGGGGAAACTCATGTCCATTCCCCTATCCCAGACTCATTTGAGTTTCTAACATCCGCATCTTCGCACATACAGGGAATGCAGCACTACTTACACGACACTGACCCTGATAGGGCATCATTAGCTGCACCGGATCCCGCACACAGCTTTGGGTTGGATCGCGATATTGAGGACAATCCTGTTTTTTTTTTCCCGCCTGGTGTTGATCCAGACCATGACATTGAGTTCATGCACTTAGACCAGCCCTTGGGGGATCCTGTAGCCCCTGTCAACCCCTGTGTTTGTTAATCCAGCTGATTTTGAGATGGAGTTTTTGATTCGGAGCTAACCATGGCCCCAGAGCCAAGCATTGCTCCTGACCCCTCATTGGAGCATGACCCTGTTCATGCCAATGCACCTGCTGTTGCTCCTTGATTGATCATCTGCTTGGAAGAGAGAAAATTTGGGGTAACTGTGCAAGACAATTTATTATTACGGGGGCCCACGTAATAACGATTTGTAGTGCACAGAAATCCTGGTGGACTCTGCAGGCCAAGCTAATGATAACCAATACAGCAGGAAATAACTTAAACACAAATGACCAAGGCGATGTAGCCTCGAGTTCATTTTATTACGAGCAACAAGCCAAATTGGCAAGCCTATGTGAAGGCTCGGAAATTTACTTCCCCACTCATACAGTGAGTATAATTGCGTGTGAAATTGGGTGATTACACGATGGCTTATGTTGCGATATACACCTCATAGACAATTGGAACATTATCTAACACGCTTCACACCACTTCGACAAAAGGGAATGTCACCCAGGCGTGACACAAACACCAGTACGTTGCCAAGGACAGAAGCCGAGCTGCAAGAACGCATCTCACAGATAAATGCACGACATGAAGCCCTCCACTCTAAGTACAACGATGGCATTACTGGAGATAACCCTCCAACTGGCTGCACCTAAAAACAGTTCCTGAACTGCAAGCCTTTGAACTTTGTCAGAACCGGAGGCACCGTTGCATTTGTTCGTTGGTCCAAAAGATCGACTCCACTCTTAGAACGAGTAACTGTTCGCCCAAACAGAGTGTTACCTATATCTCGAGGATATTTCTAGATGGCACACTCTCTTAATGGAACCTCCAGGTTCAGACCCTTGGCACAGACGCTGCTTATACACTGAGCTGGGACGAGCTCAAGGAAACGATTGAGAAGAAATGTTGTTTTAGGACATAAATTCAGAAACTTGACGTGGAGTCCTGAAATTTGAGAAAGGACGAACCAGAGACTCCTGAACATGACCAGCGATCGCACGACTTGTCTAGGGTCGTCCCCTACTAAGTCATTGATGTAGTATGATATAGTGGTGTACTTGTAAGCTTTACATTGTGGTCTCGAATTGTGGCAGTACAATCGCAGTGTTCTCACCATATTTGATTCGCTTGACTACTTGTTTATATTTTATGACATGGGATGTTGTGTGATTGATAATTGTGATGTGTGATAACATGAGATGTTATGTGATTATACTATTACTACCGTTATATACGTACACTATATTACGAACTGATTTACGTATTATAACATCGGAGCCTTCTATGGCCTAACCAACTTAAACCATCTTTTAGAAGATGCCGCCAAAACGCCCAGCACCAATGCCTACTAACGAGGCAGAGCTACAGCAAGTCATTGCAGCTGCCATAGCACAGTACGCAGCATCTCAGCCAGGAGGGAGCGGAAGTGTTAACCAAGGCAATAACAATCCACCTCACGGATGCACCTACAAGCAGTTCTTAGACTGCAAACAAGTTAACTTCGATGGCACAGGAGGTGCAGTTGCCTTTACCCGCTGGGCTGAGAAAACCGATTTTGTCTTACGCATGAGCAAGTGTGCAGAGGATCAGCAAGTCACATACATTTCAGGGCTGTTTCTAGATGGAGCCCTATCCTGGTGGAACCTACAAGTACAAACTCTAGGCGAAGCTGCCGCCTACGCCCTGACTTGGGCCGAATTGAAAGAACTGATGCGCAAGAAGTACTGTTCACGCGCAGAAATTCAAAGGTTGGAGACTGAATTTTGGCACCTAAAGATGGACGGACCAAAGGTTGCAGAATACGTCCAGAGGTTTCACGACTTATCTCAAGTGGTTCCTTACATGGTTACGCCTGAATACAAGCGAATCGAGCGCTTCATTTGGGGTTTGGCTCCCCAAATAATAAGCATGGTAACCTCCTCCAAACCAGCGACTATCACTGAAGCCGTCGATTTGAGTGTGGCTCTCACAGAAGAGGCCATTCGTCTGAACAAGTTTGGTGATGTTAAGGCAAAGGAGAAAGAGACTCATGTTGAGTCGTCTGGAAGTAACAAAAGAAAGTTTTCAAACTTCAAACAAGGTGTTAGCGGTGATGGTAAGAGAGGAGCACCAAACACGCCAACTCAGGGTACGACTGGCAGTGGAAGGAAAGGAAGGGGATATATGGGCACCCAGCCCAAGTGTAACGCCTGCCAGCGTCATCATTCTGGTCAATGTGGGCTAAAAGTATGTGAAGTGTGTGGGAAACGTGGTCACTCAAAGGAATCATGTTGGGCTAGTGCGGGCCGGGGAGGCCAGGGAGGATATATGAATAGAAACGATAATCGTGGTGGTTTGGGAAATCGCCCACAAGGGAATAATCGAGGCTACAATGCAAATCAAGCCGGAACTGCAAATCAAAACAACCCGCCAGTTGGGGATGGTACAGGAAGTGGAAAAAGATTAGGATGTTTTCATTGCGGAGACGTTGGGCACTTCAAGAAGGATTGCCCGGGATTGAACCAAGCCCGTGGAAGGGTGTTCCAGATCGGTGCACGGGAAGCACGCCAGGATCCCAACGTTGTCACGGGTACGTTCCCTATCAATCAACGCTATGCATCTGTTCTGTTTGATACTGGTGCCGACTATAGCTTCGTATCACTAGAATTTAAGAATATACTTGGGCTAGCCGCTAATAAGTTAGACGTCCCCTACGCAATCGAATTGGCTAATGGAAAGTTGGTAGAGGCCAATGATGTTATCAGAGGCTGTGTGATTGAACTAGGAGAACGTGAGTTTGCTTTGGATCTACTACCAGTCCAATTGGGGAGTTTCGACGTGGTAGTAGGGATGGATTGGCTATCGGGCAATAAAGCTGAGATAGTTTGCCACGAAAAGGTTGTTCGTATTCCAACCGAGGATGGTGAGACCATTGTTGTTCATGGAGAGAAGCGTGAGACGCCGTTGCGGATTATCAGCTGCTTGAAAGCAAGGAAGTGTTTACAGAAAGGATGTGTTGCTTTTCTGGCGCACATCGTGGACAAGAAGGCTGCCGAGCCAAGGATCGAAGGCATCCCTGTCGTAAGGGAGTACCCCGAAGTCTTCCCAGAAGACTTACCTGGACTGCCACCTCAGAGGCAAGTGGAGTTTCACATTGACTTAGTTCCAGGCGCCGCGCCTGTGGCTAAGGCACCTTATAGACTTGCCCCGTCTGAGATGCAGGAATTGTCGACACAACTTCAAGAGTTGTTAGACAAGGGTTTTATTCGACCAAGCTTCTCGCCTTGGGGAGCTCCGGTCTTGTTTGTCAAGAAGAAGGACGGAAGTTTCCGCATGTGTATTGACTACAGAGAATTGAACAAGCTGACGATCAAGAACAGGTACCCTCTGCCAAGAATCGATGATCTGTTCGACCAACTTCAAGGTTCAAGCTGTTACTCTAAGATCGATCTTCGATCTGGATACCATCAATTAAGGATACAGGAGGAAAGTATCCCGAAAACAGCCTTCCGAACTCGTTATGGACACTACGAGTTCCTCGTTATGCCATTTGGTTTGACGAACGCACCTGCGGTCTTCATGGATCTAATGAATAGAGTTTGCAAGCCATACTTAGACAAGTTCGTGATTGTATTCATCGACGACATCTTGATTTACTCAAAGGCGAAGGCTGATCACGAACAACATCTTAGAACCATATTGGAGCTGCTAAAGAAAGAACAACTGTACGCCAAGTTCTCTAAGTGCGAGTTTTGGCTACGCGAAGTCCAGTTTCTTGGACATGTGGTTAATGGGGATGGAATTCATGTTGATCCCACAAAGATCGAGGCAATCAAAAATTGGGAAACGCCTACAACGCCAACCGAGATTCGGCAGTTCTTGGGTTTGGCTGGCTACTATCGGAGGTTCATCGAGGATTTTTCAAAGATCGCTCAACCACTGACACTACTCACGCAGAAGGAAAGGACGTTTGATTGGGGAATCAAGCAGGATGAAGCATTTCAAATATTGAAGGATAAGCTTTGTAACGCGCCAATCTTAGCTCTACCAGAAGGTACTGACGATTTTGTGGTATACTGCGACGCATCGCGTCAAGGATTGGGTTGTGTGTTGATGCAACGCCAAAAGGTCATTGCTTACGCATCACGCCAACTGAAAGTGCACGAAAAGAACTATACCACCCACGATTTAGAGCTTGGCGCAGTGGTTTTCGCTTTAAAGATCTGGAGACACTACCTGTATGGTACGAAGTGCACAATCTTCACAGATCACAAAAGCCTACAGCATATATTCAACCAGAAGGAGTTGAATATGAGGCAAAGACGATGGGTTGAATTGTTGAACGATTACGACTGCGAGATAAAATATCATCCAGGGAAGGCGAATGTAGTCGCCGATGCCCTAAGTCGTAAAGAAAGAATCAAGCCCATAAGGGTTAGGGCTTTGGAAATGATCATACGAACCGATCTTGCCCTGCGCATTCGTGCTGCACAAAAAGAAGCTCTCAAGGAGGGAAACCTTGAGGAAGAATATCTCCGGGGAATGGAGAAGCTTTTGGTACCAAACGAGGAAGGAACGTTATGTTTTGAGAAAAGGATTTGGGTTCCTCAGATTGGTGGATTAAGGGAAGTTATTTTCGATGAAGCGCACAAGTCACGATACTCTATCCACCCTGGATCGGATAAGATGTACCAGGACCTCAAGAATTACTATTGGTGGCCTAGGATGAAAGGCGACGTTGCTGTTTACGTGAGCAAATGTTTAACGTGCGCTAAGGTCAAGGATATGGCAATCCTTCCAAGAATCTTTTGGCTCACAATTGAATCTGAGCACTGCGTTCCATCCGCAAACTGACGGCCAGAGCGAGCGAACGATACAAACCTTGGAAGATATGCTGAGAGCATGTGTTATGGATTTAGGCGGTAGCTGGGATAAACACTTACCTTTGGTCGAATTTTCATACAACAACAGCTACCACACCAGTATTGGTGTCGCGCCCTTTGAGGCCCTATACGGACGCAAGTGCCGATCACCACTATGTTGGTCTGACGCGGGTGATAGGCAGCTTGCTGGTCCCGAGATCGTCCAAGAGACGACAGACAAAATTGCGCAAATACTTAAACGCATCGAAGCCGCTCGCCACAGACAAAAGGCCTACGCGGATCCAAACCGGAAGCATGTGGACTTCCAAGTCGGAGAAATGGTGTTATTGAAGGTTTCACCCTAGAAAGGGTTAGCACGCTTTGGAAAGCGTGGGAAGTTAAATCCACGCTACATTGGTCCCTTCAAAATTCTGGAAAGAATTGGGACAGTAGCATACAAGTTGGACCTACCTGCTGAACTGAATGGTGTTCACGATACATTTCATGTATCCAATTTAAAGAAAAGTCCAACTCAGATTGACGTTGCCATTCCTATCGACGAGATTCATATTGACGACACGCTCCACTTTGTTGAAGAACCTGTCGAGGTCACGGATTGGAAAGTTAACAAGACCCGCCGGAGCAGTGTCAAGCTCGTCAAGGTTCGTTGGAATGCCAGACATGGTCCTGAATTCACATGGGAACGTGAGGACCGGATGAAAGAGAAATACCCCCATTTATTTCCTAAGAACTCTGCTTCTACAAGCAGAACTTAAATTTCGGGACGAAATTTATTTAACGGGGGGAGAATGTGACAACCCGCACTAAACCAGGTATCCGTACAACTTAATTAATGATTAATTACTATTTGATTACTGTGCTTGATTGAACTAGCTGATAAACTGCTACCTGCATACTGATACATGCACTAACTTGCATCATACTTTATTTGCTGTCACTACATTAATTACATACTGGACCCTAGTGACAAACATGATGCACAAAAAGCACAGTAGCACTAAACGGATACACAATAAACATGCTGATATAACCAGCATCAGGCAGACACTGCCTCTAAGGCCTGTTAAGAGCCTCATATATTTTTGGCTACACTGGTAGTGAGTGTAGGAATATAAGGGTTATGGTACCGCGTCTCTAGGAATAAGATACACTGATTCGGATGTGCCTAAAACGTACTTTAAGTACCAAACACAGCACTTTAATAAATAAACCAGCTTCTAGCTGACTAATAAAGTGCCAGAACATGAGAAAATATTACTAGACACTTTCTAAAGTGTCGGGAAAACAAATGTGTCACTAAAAATGTAATAACGACACTTTAAAGCGTTACAAAAGACTTTAACGAATTACTATCCAACCGGACACCCGGACTTTACCCGGAACATGAAAACAATACTATTTTTGTTATTACTCTTTTTCTGAGCCAGTAGGGTCCCTGGTTACCCTAACACCCGTCATAACACGTAACATACAAGTAACTGAGTTAACTACTTAAACTAACCTAATTAACAAAACAACCCCCCTAACTAACTACTTAGAATCGGACCAAGGACCCCCCCCCCAACCGATTCGGTTGCCTAGGGGGCAACACCTTGTACTTGTGATCTTGGGTGATCTTGTGTTGTCTAGTATCTTGTAGACACAATGACCAATGGATAATGCACCTTGATTTCTTCTATAAATACCCACTAATCACACAAGACATAATCACCTCACTTATCAACAAACTCACACTACTCTCTTGCTCTCTCCCACTCTCGGCCGAACACCCCACACACCACCATCATACTTTTCGATCTTGTTCACTCCATTCCATCATCATACAAACATCCAAGGTCGCGTATTAGGAGCTTTGGTGCAAGCGGAACACGAAGGACCTCAACCGTTGGCTTTTATCCACGCGTTTTTCATCAAAGATCTTCCCTAGCCCCGAGCTAGAGGTATATTGTTTAAAACTTTTTTTTACGCATATCTAAAGTGGTTAAAAGAACTTTCGTCGGTTAAATATCGTAAACATGCGTTTTGGAACTTTAAAGTCTACTAAAACTACTTAAAATGGTGGTTAATAGCATATAACTTGTGTAAAAGTCGTAGGACTTGAAATATGTGATTATTGAGACCCGATCTATGATGTGGTAGCTCGAATCTCCGTTTAACCCGACTTTGTAAAATCACGTATCATCACATAAGCTCGTTTTTGAAAGATACAAGGGTTAAAGGTGAAACACTACCACATTTAGAGCATGAACTTGTGTAAAAGAATTTTACTTGTGTAAAAGTGATTTAACCGGTACAATGGTGTTTAAAACTAGCAGATCTACGTATCTGCAAGTGGTACTTTTGAAGGACCACACTTTAAAGAAACCATGTTTTCTAAGAAACGGATCTTACAATACTAAGAATGATATTTAGAACGAGTGTGTAAACACTTGTGTGACACATGTTTCGACAAAATAACTATTTTTGGGAAAAATAACTAGAAGTTGTAAAGACGGATTTCTCTAAAAACGAGGTTTTTACGAGGTTAAAGTTACTTTATATAAAGATCCACGAAATATAATGGGATTTACAATATAGATTCGGAAAAACTACAAGTTCATGCGATTATGCGATTTACATATTTATTGACTAGTTTGGTGTGTCGGAAATTGTTTGATTGGATAAAGAAGATTGTTGAATTGATCTTGTTAAAAGAAAATGATACGCTTGAAAGCGTGGCCACCTCCAGTTACAGAGGAAACTCTGGCGAAATTTTCTAAAAACCTAACACTTAGACTTTTTGCACAACAAGTGTTAGAACTATTTTTGGACATACTTTCGAAACATAAATTTCGCCAGCACTATATCTTACCAAATATTCAGAGGTGGGATTTTCACAAAGATTAACGTGATAAATATATTTGTCACAACACTGTTTATGATTATTTTGTGAAATACATAAATATTATTTTAGAGTAAAAATAATATTTACAAGCGTTAATGATTCCAAAACTTTACGAACGCTTCCACAAACATATAAGTTACACCGGTAATTACATTACCACAAGATTGATTAAACGTAACTTACGCACATGTATTGTATCCCCCATCCTTGGGAAGAAGAATAACTACCAAGTGTATACGGAACAAAAAAACACGAAATAGTTGTCTAACTATTTCCCAAAGACATAAACTATAGAGCTAAAGCACGGCCGTCCGTCTAATAGAATTAGCACTTGTAGGTCGTTGCACAGCTTACTATATTGGAGACACTTGGTAGAGACGCGCATTCACTGTGAGTTCATGTCCCCCCCTTTTCTCTAACTGTTTTCCGTTTTCTTAACTGCGGGGGTGAAATACATGTTACTTTGTTTACAAGTACTATTATACACGGTATGATTTACGTAAAGAGGTTTAGATCATGTGAATGGGTAGTTAGAACACCGAGGGACTCGAGCGGTAGATCTATCTGGGTGTAGCGAGCCCAGCTCCCGGTCCAACAGAACAGGCCTCTCGGAGGACTAACAGAACGGACCCGGAGTGACTTGGTACCCAACGCAAAAATCGGCTAGGGTTGTGTCTTCTTACTTGCATTTCACGACATGCTAATGGCCTTGCAAACCATTGGTGATCACAAGTCCTCTTACACTGCTACATACCAGGAAACTTTTATACTTACAAGTGTTTTACTTACTCACTTGCACATGAACTCGCTCAACATTATTGTTGATTTTTCAACTCACATGTATTTCAGGAAATTAAACGGATCTGGCACGGTATGGAACGTTTTCCGCTGCACTTGTCATGAAGTCATCAGGGTTTAGGGGATGTGTCTCTTTCCTGGACAAGACACAGTCCTTAAACCACGTTTATGTTATGTTTCAGTTTGTAATGTTGTTGAACAAGGTCATGGTTGTTGGGTAAAAACAATGGTACTGTATTTTGATTTTCAAAACTTAATGGATGACTTGCATGGTTTTTAAATTCATATAGCTTGTTATGATTAAGCTATGGTATTAAGAAGTCACACCAAAATTAACCACGCTTCCGCAAAGCCAGGGTGTGACATTCTACATGAACAACATGGATTTCTTTGGAACATGAAGTGATCTAAAGCTCTTGGAAGTGAAAGGAAGAAGTTTCATCCATACAAAAGTGTTCTAGCACCAAGATCATCATCTTCTTTATTCTTAATAATCTCTAAGATCATCCCTAGCCTAGTGCTAGAAGTAAGCTTCTATATTTATTTTTTTTTATATACATATTATGTTTATGATTATTATTATGGTTAATAAATAAAAATCATACATAATAAACAAGAAAGAAAAATACAAAGAAGCAAAGAATAAAAATCATGATATAATTATGTTTGTTTATATTGTGATCTTAGACTTGTAATATGCTTATTAGATCTTGTGATGATGATTAAGATACAAATAAATTGTTAAAAGGTGTTTTAATAATATGATCTAATAATCATACATGTTTATGTTAAATGGTTTTTAACATAAAGGGTTATAAAGGAATGATCATATCTAGTAATCTTGTGAAAGTATTTAGGGTTTATATTCAAAAACAAGACTTTCACAAGATTATAAAAATTAACATACAACTAAAGATTTTTATGAAAGTTGTTAAAACTAGAATTTAACTTGGTTTTTGAACTAGTTAACATATGAAAGGATCATGTTTAAAACCCTACATAATTTGGATATCATCTTGATAGTTTCATGTTATAAAAGTCTCATATGTTAAGTTAAAAGGTTGGTTAAATTGTTGGTGATTTGATAAAGAAAATGATATGTTCAATGAAACATGGTTAAGATAAAAATACAAATGTTATATGGCCAATTTTTATAAAAACTTTATTTTATAAAATAACAACATATTTGGCTAAACCTTTACAAGATTTAAAAAAAAGATGTAAAGAATTCTTTTTATAAAAACAAAGTTAGTTATAAATATATATTTTTAGAAAATATATATTTGGTGATTTAACAACTTATGTGCTATGTGATTATTTGATGTATTAGTTATATTTATCAAATGAGGAACTTGAATATAATGACACAAATAAACACATGACATATTACAATCAAAGTCTTATAAGACTTCACAAAATTACGCCTTAAAACGAGTTACGGACGATTCTAATGATCGGACACCATTTATGGTCAAAACGGACGACGGACGAATCCTTAAACGAGTCACATATCCGAAGAGTTACTACGACGTTTAGACGATCCATCGACACGAAGTACAAGTATCCTATCGATAACAAATTACGGATGTTTATAAACTTATAAAAGTTAGTATGTTTTTAATTACTAACAAGTGTACTTAGTATATTTTTATAAAAAGGTTTTTATAAAAATAAATGGGCTCATTTTACTAGTGGGCTATTTATATAACAAATGGGCTTATATTACTTAAAGGGCTATTGTACTTATGGGCTATTTTTCTTAATGGGCTTATCTTCATAATGGGCTTAACATAAACACATGGGCTAAGCCCAATACCAAACATATGGGCCAAGGCCCAATAACATTGAAGCCCAACACTATTGAAGCCCAACACTATTGAAGTCCAACACTATTGAAGCCCAACACTATTCAAGCCCAACACTATTCAAGCCCAACACTATTCAAGCCCAGCACTATTCAAGCCCAGCACTATTCAAGCCCAACACTATTTGAGGCCCAACACTATTTGAGGCCCAACACTATTTGAGGCCCAATACTATTTGAGGCCCAACACTATTGAGGCCCAGCACTATTTAAGCCCAATAACTTGAAAACATGGGCTTGGCCCAATGATACTATTATTGGAAACACAACTGTACAAGTGATACATACAAGACACGAGATTCAGCGGACGAGATCCGACTATACAACTCATACATCGAATACACAGTTAGCGAACATTTGAACAACTCATACATCGAATACACAGTTAGCGAACATTTGAACAACTCATACATCGAATACACAGTTAGCGAACATTTGAACAACTCATACATCGAATACACAGTTAACGAACATTTGAACAACTCATACATCGAATACCCAGTTAACGAACAGTAAAGACATACAAGTCTTACATACGCTCAAGACACAAGACTTGTACTCAAGTTCTTTTCAAAAGACCGAAGTGTCTAACAAAAATAAGAACGTTTGTAGGTCGCCACGCTATTCAGGACGACCGCACGTGAGATCTTATTTACATCTATTTTCAGGACGCAATACTGTGAGTTCATGTTCCCCTATTCATTTAAATGTTTTACAACTTTACAACTATCGGGGAAGATACATGTTAAATCGTATGTTAAAGTTAGGGAATGAAACACCATAGATCATGTGCGAATTAGGGCCATACTATAAGCACCATTAATCCAGTTTGGACCAAGGAACAAAGGCTTAGATCTAATGGGTTTTGGCGAGCCCCACTCTTGGTCATGGACCCCTACGGAAGAGTGCGTTTGTGTCCCAGTCGATAGGAATCGGCATAAAATCGTCTAGGGTTGGTTTGCTTCCTAATTCGGCACACATATTAATGTCCTCGCGAAACATTAATGATCAACGATTTCATTGACGCTTTACATACTACATCATACATACAAATACATTTTATACAATTCACATGTTGTGGATACAGTTTATACATCATACATACAAATACATTTTATACAATTCACATGTTGTGGATACAGTTTATACATCATACATACAGATACATTTTATACAATTCACATGTTGTGGATACAGTTTATACAACTCACATTTTTCAGATACATCTCATACAACTAAACTGCATGAACTCGCTCAACTTTTGTTGATGTTTTCAAACTTAACATGTATTTCAGGAAATTAGTGGACCTGGCAGACATTTCAGTCAAGGAAAACAAGTATCAATACTCCATGCCAACTATTGAAGGGTTTGCCTGTTATATACCGCCTCTTTGCGGTGATATAGTGGTCAAAGTCTTGACATTTTAAGACTTACATTTTGATGTATAAAACGATGACAACTTATTTTCATTTGATGGTTTGTAACCAATACATTCAATTTATGTTGCATTCTTTTGGGAAACACATATGTAATGGCAATGGCAATGGAGTATGTTTTATTCATATAGTTTGTTCATGTACATCGATATTTATGCAATGAAAACCATACAGATCACACCTTGCGTTTCCGCTACGAGCGGGTGTGACATAGAGACTCGTGTCATATGGTTTAACAAAGCCTACATACTAAATGAAACCTAACATAAGTGTTTACGACCCATTACGACCTGTTTAGGTAGCTTATGCTACTTTAACGCGTCGTTCGCGTAAAACGCGTTCGGACCGTCTAACTAGTCCTATAACATGTGTTATATGCCTAAACATGTTACATAATCAGTTATGTGTCAAAAGTTTAGGTTACATATGCTTAATTACCAATTATACATGAAAAGGGTATTCTGGTAATTTACCTAAGGCATATAAACTACCTATCATACAACTACTTAAACGATGTGACCATAAGGTATAACATCGGAAGGTTATGCCCTATACTAGGGTCACCTAATGTATTTGGTCGGATCCTAATGATCGACCAAACTGGGTCGGGTTCGAAGGTATAAGCGATTTATTAGATCGCTTACCCTACGACCCTAGACAACGTGGTAATCAGTAGGCATAGTCCCAAGGGACTATAACCATCGTGATTACAATCACGTTGCGAAGTTCAAACGAACTTCGCATTGACCATAAGCTGGTCAACGCTGAAAGTCAAACAAAGTTTGACTTTCTGACTCGAAAAGCAATAAAATAAGGAAAAGAACGAAAGAATACTTACGAAGGGTCCCCGAATGCTAATCTAGATCACAATAACTCAGGTATGAAACAATGGTTCCAACTTAGAGTCATTTAGATCAGATTCTAGTGGTTTTGGAGTAATGGGGGGTGGTGTATTTATAGTTTCCGGGTAACCGTTAAGATCGTTTCATGGAAAACGTGCCTTAATCCCACCCGTACAAGTGTCGGGACCTTATGGTGACTAAAATTTGATCCTTATCAGCTGACTAGACAATTGGGATTGTGTGGTGGTGAAACAAACAGCTGCAACCTGCTGTTAAAATCATTGAATCTGGTCCAGAAGGCGGACGCGGCCCGTGTCAGAATCAAGCAAAACGCAGGCGGGCCGCCTGGGAGTTGCAGATCAGAAACATGATTGCAGAATTACAGTTTCAGTCCCTGTTGATGTTTTAAGCCATTTTCGACACTTCCAAGGCCCGTAAAGCCAAATTTAAGGCCCTAAAATGTTGCCTAAACATTGTGGACATGAAACATGATCAAAAATATGTCGGATGTTGGTTCGTTTGGCCGTACGAACACGATGTTCGCTTAATTACGACGGAATGCGCACAAGCGCGAAAAACGATCCAAATGACGCGACGAATGGATTTTTCTTATGCCAAACACTAAAATAAAATATTTTAGTGCTTACATAAATTTTTGGATGTCCGGATGTATTCAGAACGTATGTTATGCGCGAAAATGCAAACTTGTGCACTTTTTGACACTTTTAGTCCCTGAATGAGCCAAAAGTTTATTTTAGCACACCAAACCCCTCAAAGCCTATTTCTAAGCTATATAAAGGATATTTAAGGTGTGTTTAACTTATGGTCATGTTCCGGAATGTCTGTTACAGTTCAAATTGGCATACTTTCACAGTTTGTCAAATTTAGTCCCTGTAAGCGAATTAACTTGATTTTTGCCATACCAAAGCCTTCAAAAATTATTTCTAAGTTATGTAAAGGTTATTTAAGGTATGTTAAGCCTATGTCACTATTCCGGAGTGTTTGTTGCATTAAACTGGTTATTTTTACGCATCGGTGCGCGTATAACCTTCCAGAAAGCGATTTAGAGTTTGGAATTGAACAAAAATTGATATGTGCAAATGATACACATATTTTTACAAATCCCAAGTATGAAATATAATATTTCATTGGTTCGGTATTTGTTTGATGGCCGTGGAGGCACAGGTGTTACAGTCTCCCCTACTTTAGGAAATTTCGTCCCGAAATTTATTTAGAGGAAACTTGTGAGAGTTTAAAACATGAAGTTGAAAAGATCGAACAATATTGGTTAGGGTTCTGAACTTCTAGTAACCTTAATAACATTATGCTTGCAATGTAAGAGGGACACTTATATACAAGTATATGAAGCGTTATTGGTGCGTCCACCGTACCTCCATTACATCGTTGTCATTTTGTTATTGTTGTCGCTATCGGTTCTTACACATAATAAATCTTACTGGGTTTCTGTGCACTAAATTTCATAATTATGTACGCGTCCATAATCAGAAATTTCCTTGCACAGTTCACACAGTCTATTTTATAATGTGTAGGGGAAAACCAAATGAACAATCCTGTGATGAGTGTGACTAGACCACCATAGAGTCCTTTTAATTAAATCAATAAATGATCTAAATAGACTATCAAGGAGTCTGTTCAGCTACATCACTAGATGTCGTTCTTTAACCAAATTGTGAATCAATCTTTTTGACTAGACCACTAAAGGGTCTCTTATGAATCATGGAGTAGTACTATATAATCCAAGGGTCTTAACTATTACATAGAAGCCCATTAAGGATTTAAGGTAGTACCTTTTGAATATCCTGCTATGAATCCCTCATATGGAGATATGAAAGATCCTGCGAGGATTTGGATAACGAATATCCAGAGTATAAAAACACAAAATGCATAAAAGAAAACATAAGATGAATAAACACATAGTCACATAACCACAAAATTGTTTAACTAGAAGTTTGTTCTGCTAACAGAGTACATGTATTTAAAGTACAATAGGAATCCATCTCGTGGATTTCATTTGGTACTTTAAACATTATCAAGAATCTAACTATAAAGATAGAAAGATTCAAAAAGAAAAATTCGATTTCGATTGTAAGGAACCAAAATGTTCGAATTTAGGTACATAAGGAATCCAATTAAGGACTCTGATTTGAATGATGATCATCCACAAGGATCTAAATGTGAAGATAAAAAAAAATCCCATATGGATTTTTAGAAGTTGAAGATGTTTTGAAATCTTGCACTAGACGTGCTTATGTCAAAACATGAAGTAAGAATGCTTATGAAGTTGAGATGCTAGATATGTCAAGGCGACATATGAAGCGAAATTTGAAAGTTAAGTCAATGTATGTGGAAAATATTTTTGAAAACTATGCATGGGGTTCTTTTAAGAAAAATGTGTTTAACGTTTTTGAAACCTTATATATAATACTTTTGAAATCATAAAGTAGGTGTACTAGGTAAATATATTTATAAAAATGTTTTAAAATCATGCGAGATGAATTTTTTTGAAATTATGTATAAGGTTTTTGGAAAACATGAATGATGCTTTTGAAATCATGCACTTGATAAGAAAATATACTGTGTTAATATTGTCTTCAGACTATATGAAACATTTTTGAAATTATGAAGGTTGGTTTTGATAACATGACCAATGTTTTTGAAATAACATAGACAATGCATTTTAGAAAAATTGTTTTCAAACTATATGAAATGGTTTGAGATCATGAAGATTGTTTTTTTTTTTTTGAAATACCTGTACTGTGTAGGTTGAAAAATCAAAACGTAATGGGTATGAGATTTGAAAATATCCTTAGTTATCTAACCAAGGATTCAAAGGCACAGATGTGCAGAAGCATGATTACTCATAATGTCCCTTTATTTCTTGTACTTCGTCTCCTGGAATGAAAAGAGTACTTAAAATTTTTCGAGGGAAACATGAGCGATCATTTGAAAGAGAGAATCACAAGAGTAGTTTGTAAGGAACATAGTTCCTTGATGTACAGGTATTATAGAGAAATGCCATAAACACATGTAATTATACTTGTATATCAAAATTGCGAACAACAACTTTTATTTATGAACGAGACATATTGTTTCACAATACACCAGAACAAAAGAAACAAAGGCATAAGACAGCAACATCCTTTGTTCAGCCGAATGCTCATCCAAGGGTTGGATTTGCACTGACAATCTTCGGGCAGTTGTTCCTGAAATGGCTCGTATCACCTGTAACACCTGTGCCTCCACGGCCATCAAACAAATACCAAACTAATGAATTATTATATTTCATGCTTGGGAATTGTAAAAATATGTGTATCATTTGCACATATCAATTTTTGTTCATTTCCAAGCTCTAAATCGCTTTCTGGAAGGTTATACGTGCACCGATGCGTAAATATAACCAGTTTAATGCAACAAACACTCCGGAATAGTGAAATAGGCTTAACATACCTTAAATAACCTTTACATAACTTAGAAATAAGTTTTGAAGGCTTTGGTATGGCAAAAACAAGCTAATTCGCTTACAGGGACTAAACTTGACAAACTGCGAAAGTATGCCAATTTGAAATGTAACAGACATTCCGGAACATGACCATAAGTTAAACACACCTTAAATATCCTTTATATAGCTTAGAAATAGGCTTTGAGGGGTTCGGTGTGCTAAAATAAACTTTTGTGTCATTCAGGGACTAAAAGTGTCAAAAAGTGCACAAGTTTGCATTTTCGCGCATAACTTACGTTCTGAATACATCCGGACATCCAAAAATTTATGTAAGCATGACTATATTATGCTTTAGTGTTTGGCTTGCCAAAAATCCATTCGTTGCGTCATTTGGATCGTTTTTCGCGCTTATGCGCATTCCGTCGTAATTAAGCGAACATCGCGTTCGTACGGCCAAACGAACCAACCTCCGGCATATTTTTGAGCATGTTTTGAGTTCCCTATACTTTAACTTCATTTTAGAGCCTTAAAATGAGGTTAACGGGGTTCAAACGCATCGAAAAAGGCCTTAAACACGTGCAGGGACCATTTCTGCCAAACACATTAGGTGACCATGGTAGGTAGGGAATAACCTTCCGAGGTTATACCCTATGGTCACATCGTTTGAGTAGTTGTATGATAGGTAGTTTATATGCCTTAGGTAAATTACCAGAATACCCTTTTCATGTATAATTGGTAATTAAGCATATGTAACCTAAACCTTTGTCACATAACTGATTATGTAACATGTTTAGCCATATTCTACTTGTCATAGGACTAGTTAGACGGTCCGAACGCGTTTCACGCGAACGACGCGTTAAAGTAGCATAAGCTACCTAAACGGGTCGTAATGGGTCGTAAGCACTTAGGTTAAGTTTCATTTAGTATGTAGGATTTGTTAAACCAAATGACACGAGTCTCTACACTCGTTTGGTTTACAAACCCTAATGCTACCCGATCTTCCGATTTAGGTCCGGTTTATTAATGTAGTTACCTATAGTAGGTGCCGTTTGATTCCGTGATCTCTAGCGTTGCTTGGTGGTTATCTAAAGACTTCTAAGCAATCTCAAGTGAGTACATAGACCCCTCTTTTACTGTTTTCCAAACATTTTGGGGTGGAACACATGTGCCTACTTGTTACTTTCATGCTTTCATGTTTTCACGTCATATACATGCTATGTTCGTTAGTACATTATAGTACATCGTTTTACATTACATTTCATGCTAGGTGTGCCCATTGTGTGCATTACTTAGTACATTGTTTTACATTTACATTTTATGCTATGTATGTCCATTGCGTGCATACTTAGTACATCGTTTTCATCACATGCTTACATTTTGTTATGACATTTGGTTTGTTTAACATGGAACAATACATTCATTAACATTGATCATGCCATTCGTTAGTAGGTAGTGGTACCATAGGAATTGACAACTCCCGTTCCGGACATCCCAGGGAAAGGGGATGAAAGGAATGACCGAATTCGATATACATAATTTAGATAAACCTTTAAGTGGTTTAAGGGTTTATCGCCTCAGTCTCAAGGCTTGGATGTATGCATTATAACAATACCGCATAGATGTTCGTATCAGTAGAGCATGCATTTACACAAAACATAGCTTTGATTTAAACCAAGTTTTACTTCAATACTTTGTTTTTGTGCATATGGTTTAGTTGATATTTATCACTAGCCATACAGATCAGTTTGGCTTACATATTACATGATTTACATTGATCATGCATTTACATAAAACATAGCTTTGATTTAAACCAAGTTTTACTTCAATACTTTGTTTTTGTGCATATGGTTTAGTTGATATTTATCACTAGCCATACAGATCAGTTTGGTTTACATATTACATGATTTACATTGATCATGCATTTACACAAAACATAGCTTTGATTTAAACCAAGTTTTACTTCAATACTTTGTTTTTGTGCATATGGTTTAGTTGATATTTATCACTAGCCATACAGATCAGTTTGGTTTACATATTACATGATTTACATTGATCATGCATTTACACAAAACATAGCTTTGATTTAAACCAAGTTTTACTTCAATACTATGTTCTTGTGCATATGGTTTAGTTGATATTTATCACTAGCCATACAGATCAGTTTGGTTTACATATTACATGATTTACATTGATCATGCATTTACACAAAACATAGCTTTGATTTAAACCAAGTTTTACTTCAATACTATGTTCTTGTGCATATGGTTTAGTTGATGCATTTTCACTAGCCATACATATCATTTTGGTTACATATTACATGATTTACATTGATCATGCATTTACACAAAACATAGCTTTGATTTAAACCAAGTTTTACTTCAATGCTTTGTTTTGTGCATTTCATCTATGGTTTAGTTGATGCATTTTCACTAGCCATACATATCATTTTGGTTACATATTACATGGTTTACATTTGACACATAAACACTTTTGACATTGGTTATACATTACATGATTTACATTAGACATGAACATTTTTCTTTGGTAGTTTGGTTTGAGCAAGTGATTAAGTAACGATGCGTGTGTAATATGATACAAGCATGGTGGATACGCCGCTGGTATTTCCTATATATAAGTGTTTGTATGGTATTACATATCGTAGCGTTATTCGAATCATTTCAGTTTTTGACATATAACATTCTATACAAATAACATACTTTTCACAAGACATTGTTTTACAAAACAACTTATCTTTTACAAACTCATTTTACTTGGTTATTCATTTAACCATGCATTATTCTCTTATTTATACGTATCATCTGAACTTATTGTTTTTCAAATGATTTACAAAGACAAAGCAAATTACAAGGTTCATGACTAAACATTTTCTCAAACATAAGTCATGAAACCTAATTTCACAAAACCTATGTATCTCACAGGCATTTTTATGCTGACGTACCTATTTTCACATGTGTTTTCAGGAGCTGTTGCATAAGATGATCAAGATACACATAGGCAGACTTGGGCTTTAGTGACAATAAAAGATGCAAGACTAGTTAATTATGTTGTATTTCTTTGTTTGTTAAGACATTGTAATGCTTTTAATCAATAAAACGAACCTTAAATTTCCATGGTTGTGAAACATTAATTCTGTTACAACACTCCCCGATGTTTCCGCCACGTTTTGTATGTTCTACGTGGTCGGGGTGTGACAGAAAAGATGGTATCAGAGCCAATGGTTATAGGGAATTAGGTTATTAGTAATGCTTTGACCTAGTCTATAACCTTCTTAGGACCCTAACGCGAGTTTACTTGCGTTTAGTCATAAAACAATACCGTCACCTATCCTTAGGCGACGACCTCAACAAGAACATAAATTTCAAAACCGCTTTGAAAACTAATCATCTGTTCTAGGATGATTGATTACTAGGTTTTGAACTCTCTATTATATGGTTTTGAACCCCTTTGAGTTTTCAAAATCTCGTCAAGGTTTTGGGTTTTAAATAATGTGAACACGTGCAAACTGGAAGGGTGAATGCCTGTATTCTGGGTTTTCTGTCTAGGCAAGCACTTCGTATACATCTCATCAGACGCGAGACCAGTTGTGCTTACCTGGGAATTCTTGGGATGAGTGTTCACTTATAGGCGAGCATGTCTTCGCGATACATTATTTTTGACCCATTTACTTTGATTTGTCACCATCTCATTTGTTTGCCTTAGGTAACAAACAAATGATCACAATTTTCATTCGTTACCATTCTGTGTTGATTATCCAATGAACCTTTCGCTTGTTTCTTCCTATGTCTTTCATTTTCTTCTAGAATGTCTCTTCCTCTCAGCACTGGTCAAATGTCCGAGCAAACAGCTAAATTTGCCCAGCAAATAGGCGAAGTGATTCTGAAGTCTGTGGATCTAGGCATTGCCATGGCTCATCTCAAAAATGAAGCCTCTCATCTCGACAATGAAGCCACTCAAGAGTCACCAAAGGAAGCAGAAGTCAAGCCAGCACCAAAATCAAGGAAGCGTAAGGCTTCAAGGAAACCCGCAACGGTTACACCTAATCAAGCGGGACCTAGCCATGTGGCAAGGCCACCAGCTAGGAAGCCATACAATGGAACTTCACCCTTGTGCAACCAATGTAGCCTTCATCATCATGCTAATGTGAGGTGCCGCAATTGCCAAATTTGTGGACTTATAGGTCATACGGCAAGGGTGTGCCCAACTACAGCAGTACCAAATCAAACAAGACCCATCCGGGTGGCAACACCACCTGCTAAGAAGCAATACCATGGAACGGCACCATTATGCAACAAATGTAAGGGGCATCACCTAGCTCACTTACAGTGTCATCGATGTGTATCATGTGGAAGAGTTGGTCACCTGGCAAGTGTTTGTCGATGTAACCCGAACCAAGGTGGTCTAACTCAACCCCAAGTCAACTCAACTCAAGCTCGTTTTCCTCGTGGTACTTGCTACAACTGTGGCGATACGAGCCATTTCAGGAACAAATGCCCAAAGCTTGCTAATGCAAATCCCACCCACGGATGAGCAGTTGGCTGACTAGAAGATGTTGCTGTCTTATGCTTTTGCTCTTTTGTTTCCTTGTAATGTGAAACAATCTGTTTTGTTTATAAATAAATCGGTGTTCACAAATTCTGATATACAAGTATAATTACATGTGTGTATGTTTTTCCTATGATACCTGCATTAAGGAACTATGTTCCTTACAAACTACTCTTGTGATTCTCTCTTTCAAGTGATCGCTCATCATTTCCTCGAAAGTTCTAAATACTCGTTTCATTCTAAGAAACGAAGTACAGGAAATAAAGTGAAATTATGAGTAATCGTGCTTTTTGCACATCTGTACTTTTGAATCCTTGGTTGGATAACTAAGGATATTTTCAAATCTCATACCCATTACGTTTTGATTTTTCAACATATACAGTACAAGTATTTCAAAAACAATCTTCATGATCTCAAAACATTTCATATAGTTTGAAAACAATTTATCTAAATACATTATCTATGTTATTTCAAAAACATTAGCCATGTTATCAAAACCAACCTTCCAACTTTCAAAATATTTCATATAGTCTGAAGGCAATATTAACACAATACATTTTCTTATCAAGTGCATGATTTCGAAAAGCATCATTCATGTCTTTCAAAAACCTTATACATAATTTCAAAATTCATCTCGCATGATTTTAAAACATTTTTTTTTTTTGTAAATATATCTATCTAATACACCTACTTTATGATTTTAAAAGTATTATATATAAGGTTTCAAAAACATTAAACACATTTTTCTTAAAAGAACCCCATGCATAGTTTTCAAAAATATTTTCCTCGTACATTGACTTAACTTTCAAATTTCGCTTCATATGTCGCCTTGGCATATCTGGCATCTCAACTTCGTAAAGCATTTCAACTTCATGTTTTGACATAAGCACGTCCAGTGCAAGGTTTCAAAACATCTTCAACTTCTAAAATCCATATGGGATCTTTTTATCTTCATATTTAGACCCTTGTGGATGATCATCATTCAAATCAGAGTCCTTAATTGGATTCTTTATGTACCTTAATTCGAACATTTCGGGTTCTAATAATCGAAATCGAATTTTCTTTTTGAATCTTTCTATCTTTATAGTTAGATTCTTGATAATGTTTAAAGTGCCAAATGAAATCCACGAGATGGATTCCTAGTGTGCTTTAAATACATGTACTCTGTTAGCAGAACAAACTTCTAGTTAAACAATTTTGTGGTTATGTGACTATGTGTTAATTCATCTTATGTTTTCTTTTATGCATTTTTGTGTTTTTAATACTCTGGATATTCGTTATCCAAATCCTCGCAGAATCTTTCATATCTTCATATGAGGGATTCGTAGCAGGATATTCAAAAGGTACTACCTTCAATCCTTAATGGGCTTCTATGTAATAGTTAAGACCCTTGGATTATATAAGTACCGCTCCATGTTTCATAAGAGATCCTTTTAGTGGTCTAGTCTAAAAGATTGATTCACAATTTGGTTAAAGGACGACATCTAGTGATGTAGCTGAACAGACTCCTTGATAGTTTATTTAGATCATTTATTGATTTAATTAAAAGGACTCTATGGCGGTCTAGTCACACTCGTCACAGGATTGTTCATTTGGTTTTCCCCTACACATTATAAAATAGACTGTGTAAACTGTGCAAGGAATTGTCTGATTATGGACGCGTACATAATTATGAGATTCGGTGCACGGTAACCACAGTAAGATTTATTATGTGTAAGAACCGATAGTGACAACAATAACGAAATGAGAACGATGTAATGGAGGTACGGTGGACGCACCAATGACGCTTCATATACTGGTATATAAGTATCCCTCTTACATTGCAATCATGATGTTATTAAAGGTTACTAGAAGTTCAGAACCCTAATCAATATTGTTCGATCTTTTCAACTTCATGTTTTCAAGCTCTCACAAGTTTCCTCTAAATAAATTTCGGGACGAAATTTCCTAAAGTAGGGGAGACTGTAACACCTGTGCCTCCACGGCCATCAAACAAATACCAAACTAATGAATTATTATATTTCATGCTTGGGAATTGTAAAAATATGTGTATCATTTGCACATATCAATTTTTGTTCATTTCCAAGCTCTAAATCGCTTTCTGGAAGGTTATACGTGCACCGATGCGTAAATATAACCAGTTTAATGCAACAAACACTCCGGAATAGTGACATAGGCTTAACATACCATAAATAACCTTTACATAACTTAGAAATAAGTTTTGAAGGCTTTGGTATGGCAAAAACAAGCTAATTCGCTTACAGGGACTAAACTTGACAAACTGCGAAAGTATGCCAATTTGAACTGTAACAGACATTCCGGAACATGACCATAAGTTAAACACACCTTAAATATCCTTTATATAGCTTAGAAATAGGCTTTGAGGGGTTCGGTGTGCTAAAATAAACTTTTGTGTCATTCAGGGACTAAAAGTGTCAAAAAGTGCACAAGTTTGCATTTTCGCGCATAACTTACGTTCTGAATACATCCGGACATCCAAAAATTTATGTAAGCATGACTATATTATGCTTTAGTGTTTGGCTTGCCAAAAATCCATTCGTTGCGTCATTTGGATCGTTTTTCGCGCTTATGCGCATTCCGTCGTAATTAAGCGAACATCGCGTTCGTACGGCCAAACGAACCAACCTCCGGCATATTTTTGAGCATGTTTTGAGTTCCCTATACTTTAACTTCATTTTAGAGCCTTAAAATGAGGTTAACGGGGTTCAAACGCATCGAAAAAGGCCTTAAACACGTGCAGGGACCATTTCTGCCAAACACATTAGGTGACCATGGTAGGTAGGGAATAACCTTCCGAGGTTATACCCTATGGTCACATCGTTTGAGTAGTTGTATGATAGGTAGTTTATATGCCTTAGGTAAATTACCAGAATACCCTTTTCATGTATAATTGGTAATTAAGCATATGTAACCTAAACCTTTGTCACATAACTGATTATGTAACATGTTTAGGCATATTCTACTTGTCATAGGACTAGTTAGACGGTCCGAACGCGTTTCACGCGAACGACGCGTTAAAGTAGCATAAGCTACCTAAACGGGTCGTAATGGGTCGTAAGCACTTAGGTTAAGTTTCATTTAGTATGTAGGATTTGTTAAACCAAATGACACGAGTCTCTACACTCGTTTGGTTTACAAACCCTAATGCTACCCGATCTTCCGATTTAGGTCCGGTTTATTAATGTAGTTACCTATAGTAGGTGCCGTTTGATTCCGTGATCTCTAGCGTTTCTTGGTGGTTATCTAAAGACTTCTGAGCAATCTCAAGTGAGTACATAGACCCCTCTTTTACTGTTTTCCAAACATTTTGGGGTGGAACACATGTGCCTACTTGTTACTTTCATGCTTTCATGTTTTCACGTCATATACATGCTATGTTCGTTAGTACATTATAGTACATCGTTTTACATTACATTTCATGCTAGGTGTGCCCATTGTGTGCATTACTTAGTACATTGTTTTACATTTACATTTTATGCTATGTATGTCCATTGCGTGCATACTTAGTACATCGTTTTCATCACATGCTTACATTTTGTTATGACATTTGGTTTGTTTAACATGGAACAATACATTCATTAACATTGATCATGCCATTCGTTAGTAGGTAGTGGTACCATAGGAATTGACAACTCCCGTTCCGGACATCCCAGGGAAAGGGGATGAAAGGAATGACCGAATTCGATATACATAATTTAGATAAACCTTTAAGTGGTTTAAGGGTTTATCGCCTCAGTCTCAAGGCTTGGATGTATGCATTATAACAATACCGCATAGATGTTCGTATCAGTAGAGCATGCATTTACACAAAACATAGCTTTGATTTAAACCAAGTTTTACTTCAATACTTTGTTTTTGTGCATATGGTTTAGTTGATATTTATCACTAGCCATACAGATCAGTTTGGCTTACATATTACATGATTTACATTGATCATGCATTTACATAAAACATAGCTTTGATTTAAACCAAGTTTTACTTCAATACTTTGTTTTTGTGCATATGGTTTAGTTGATATTTATCACTAGCCATACAGATCAGTTTGGTTTACATATTACATGATTTACATTGATCATGCATTTACACAAAACATAGCTTTGATTTAAACCAAGTTTTACTTCAATACTTTGTTTTTGTGCATATGGTTTAGTTGATATTTATCACTAGCCATACAGATCAGTTTGGTTTACATATTACATGATTTACATTGATCATGCATTTACACAAAACATAGCTTTGATTTAAACCAAGTTTTACTTCAATACTATGTTCTTGTGCATATGGTTTAGTTGATATTTATCACTAGCCATACAGATCAGTTTGGTTTACATATTACATGATTTACATTGATCATGCATTTACACAAAACATAGCTTTGATTTAAACCAAGTTTTACTTCAATACTATGTTCTTGTGCATATGGTTTAGTTGATGCATTTTCACTAGCCATACATATCATTTTGGTTACATATTACATGATTTACATTGATCATGCATTTACACAAAACATAGCTTTGATTTAAACCAAGTTTTACTTCAATGCTTTGTTTTGTGCATTTCATCTATGGTTTAGTTGATGCATTTTCACTAGCCATACATATCATTTTGGTTACATATTACATGGTTTACATTTGACACATAAACACTTTTGACATTGGTTATACATTACATGATTTACATTAGACATGAACATTTTTCTTTGGTAGTTTGGTTTGAGCAAGTGATTAAGTAACGATGCGTGTGTAATATGATACAAGCATGGTGGATACGCCGCTGGTACTTCCTATATATAAGTGTTTGTATGGTATTACATATCGTAGCGTTATTCGAATCATTTCAGTTTTTGACATATAACATTCTATACAAATAACATACTTTTCACAAGACATTGTTTTACAAAACAACTTATCTTTTACAAACTCATTTTACTTGGTTATTCATTTAACCATGCATTATTCTCTTATTTATACGTATCATCTGAACTTATTGTTTTTCAAATGATTTACAAAGACAAAGCAAATTACAAGGTTCATGACTAAACATTTTCTCAAACATAAGTCATGAAACCTAATTTCACAAAACCTATGTATCTCACAGGCATTTTTATGCTGACGTACCTATTTTCACATGTGTTTTCAGGAGCTGTTGCATAAGATGATCAAGATACACATAGGCAGACTTGGGCTTTAGTGACAATAAAAGATGCAAGACTAGTTAATTATGTTGTATTTCTTTGTTTGTTAAGACATTGTAACGCTTTTAATCAATAAAACGAACCTTAAATTTCCATGGTTGTGAAACATTAATTCTGTTACAACACTCCCCGATGTTTCCGCCACGTTTTGTATGTTCTACGTGGTCGGGGTGTGACATCACCACAGTTGTAGCAAGTACCATGCGGAAAACGAGCTTGAGTAGGGTTGACTTGTGGTTGGTTTGGACCACTTTGATTTGGGGTAAATCGACAAACATTTACCAGGTGACCGAGTCGCCCACATGATGCACACAAACGACACTGTAGGTGAGCTAAGTGGTGTGCATTACATTTGTCGCATATTGGGGCTGTTCCTTTGTATCGCTTCTTAACAGGTGATGTTGCCGCCCGAATGGGTCCTGCTTGATTTGATACTGCTGCAGTTGGACAAACCCTTGCCGTATGACCTATAAGTCCACAAGTTTGGCATTTGCGGCACTTCACACTAGCCTGATGATGAAGGCTACATTGGTTGCACAAAGGTGAAGTTCCAAAGTACGGCTTCCTAGCTGGTGGCCTTGCCACTTGGCTAGGTCCCGCTTGATTAGGTGTAATCGCTGCGGGTTTCCTTGAAGCCTTACGCTTCCTTGGTTTTGGTGCTGGCTTGACTTCTGCTTCCTTTGGTGGCTCTTGAGTGGCTTCATTGTCGAGACGAGAGACTTCATTGTTGAGACGAGCCATGGCAATGCCTAGATCCACAGTCTTCTGAATCACTTCGCCTATTTGTTGGACAAATTTGGCTGTTCGCTCGGACGTTTGACCAGTGCTGAGAGGAACAGACATTCTAGAAGAAAATGAAAGACATAGGAAGAAGCAAGTGAAAGGTTATTGGATAATCAATACAGAATGGTAACGAATGAAAATTGTGATCATTTGTTTGTTACCTAAGGCAAACAAATGAGATGGTGACAAATCAAAGTAAATGGGTCAAAAATAATGTATCGCGAAGACATGCTCGCCTATAAGTGAACACTCATCCCAAGAATTCCTAGGTAAGCACAACTGGTCTCGCGTCTGATGAGATGTATACGAAGTGCTTGCCTAGACAGAAAACCCAGAATACAGGCATTCACCCTTCCAGTTTGCACGTGTTCACATTATTTAAAAACCCAAAACCTTGACAAGGTTTTGAAAACTCAAAGGGGTTCAAAACCATATAATAGAGAGTTCAAAACCTTACAATAGAGGGTTCAAAACCTAGTAATCAATCATCCTAGAACAGATGATTAGTTTTCAGAGCGGTTTTGAAATTTATGTTCTTGTTGAGGTCGTCGCCTAAGGATAGGTGACGGTATTGTTTTATGACTAAACGCAAGTAAACTCGCGTTAGGGTCCTAGAAAGGTTATAGACTAGGTCAAAGTATTACTAATAACCTAATTCCCTATAACCATGAGCTCTGATACCATCTTTTCTGTCACACCCCGACCACGTAGAACATACAAAACGTGGCGGAAACATCGGGGAGTGTTGTAACAGAATTAATGTTTCACAACCATGGAAATTAAAGTTTCTTTTTAATCATCAAACAAGCGAGTTACATTGTCTTTAAACAAGAAATAAAGAGTACATAACATAAATTAACTAATTCTTGTCTCGTTTTAAGTCACTAAGGCACAAGTCCGCCTATGTGTATCTTGATAAGTCCTATGCATCATCTCCTGAAAACACATGTGAAAATAGGTACGTCAGCATAAAAATGCCTGTGAGATACATAGGTTTATGAAAATAGGATTCATGACTTATTGTTTAAGAAAATGTTTAGTCATGAACCTTGTAATTTGCTTTGTTTTGTAAATCATTTGAAAAGCAATAAGATCAGATAATAAGTATAAGTAAGAGAATAATGTATGGTTAAATGAATAACCAAGTAAAATGAGTTTGTAAAAGATAAGTTGTTTTGTAAAACAATGTCTTGTGAAAAGTATGTTATTTGTATAAAATGTTATATGTCTCAAATTGAAATGATTCAAATAACGCTACGATATGTAATACTATACAAACACTTATATATAGGAAGTACCAGCGGCGTATCCACCATGCTTGTATCATATTACACACGCCTCGTTACTTAATCAATTACTCAAACCAAACCAAACCAAACCAAACAATGTAAGATGTCTATGTTTAAACCAATTATCAAAAGTCCTTGTATAAATCATGTCAAATGTTGATAGTCCAAAAGTAGTCAAGTAATGTGTAACAAATGTTATGTATGGTAAGTAAAATTAAGACTACTTAAACCATAAGTAAAATGCACAAAAACAAGGTATTGAAGTAAAACATAGTTTAAATCAAAGTTATGTTTTGTGTAATATATGCATGCTATACTGATATAGACATTTATGCGGTATTGTGAAAATTCATACATCCAAGCCTTGAGACAGCCGGATAACCCTTTTAGTCAAGGTTATCAAAAGAAAATGTATTCGGATTCGGTCATTCCTTACGTCCAAACAAACCCGAGATTTCAGGAATGGGATTTGTCAAGTCCTATGGTACCACTACCTACTACCAAGCGGCATGATCGGTGTTAATGAATGTACATTGTCTCATTTAAACAAACCAAATGTCATACCAAAATGTAAGCATGTTTTATGAAGATAATGTACCTAGTATGCTAGAGTAAACATAAAAGGTAGAGCTGTAAAACAATGTGTCCATATGTTACTGGAACATATGCAACAGAGACGCAATGTAAAATAATGTACTAAGTATGCTAAGTTAACATACAAAGCAGAAAAGTCATGTAAATCAATGTGCTAGCATGTTATCAGTCAACATACATGGTAGAAATGTAAGGTAAAACAATGTACTAATAGTGTACTAATGAACATAACAAGTATATGATGTGAAAACAGGAAAGCACGAAAGTAACAAGTAGGCACATGTGTTTCACCCCAAAACAGTTTGGAAAACAGTAAAAGAGGGGTCTATGTACTCACTTGATATTACTCAGTAGTCCTGGAGTGATAACCAAATAATGATATAGATCACGGAATCAAACGGCACCTAATATAGATAACTATGTTAATAAACCGGACCTAAATCGGAAGATCGGGTAGCATGAGGGTTTGTAAACCAAACGAGTGTAGAGACTCGTGTCATTTGGTTTAACAAAGCCTACATACTAAATGAAACCTAACATAAGTGTTTACGACCCATTACGACCTGTTTAGGTAGCTTATGCTACTTTAACGCGTCGTTCGCGTAAAACGCGTTCGGACCGTCTAACTAGTCCTATAACATGTGTTATATGCCTAAACATGTTACATAATCAGTTATGTGTCAAAAGTTTAGGTTACATATGCTTAATTACCAATTATACATGAAAAGGGTATTCTGGTAATTTACCTAAGGCATATAAACTACCTATCATACAACTACTTAAACGATGTGACCATAAGGTATAACCTCGGAAGGTTATGCCCTATACTAGGGTCACCTAATGTATTTGGTTGGATCCTAATGATCGACCAAACTGGGTCGGGTTCGAAGGTATAAGCGATTTATTAGATCGCTTACCCTACGACCCTAGACAACGTGGTAATCAGTAGGCATAGTCCCAAGGGACTATAACCATCGTGATTACAATCACGTTGCGAAGTTCAAACGAACTTCGCATTGACCATAAGCTGGTCAACGCTGAAAGTCAAACAAAGTTTGACTTTCTAACTCGAAAAGCAATAAAATAAGGAAAAGAACGAAAGAATACTTACGAAGGGTCCCCGAATGCTAATCTAGATGACAATAACTCAGGTATGAAACAATGGTTCCAACTTAGAGTCATTTAGATCAGATTCTAGTGGTTTTGGAGTAATGGGGGGTGGTGTATTTATAGTTTTCGGGTAACCGTTAAGATCGTTTCATGGAAAACGTGCCTTAATCCCACCCGTACAAGTGTCGGGACCTTGTGGTGACTAAAATTTGATCCTTATCAGCTGACTAGACAATTGGGATTGTGTGGTGGTGAAACAAACAGCTGCAACCTGCTGTTAAAATCATTGAATCTGGTCTAGAAGGCGGATGCGGCCGGCTTCAGAATCAAGCAAAACGCAGGCGGGCCGCCTGGGAGTTGCAGATCAGAAACATGATTGCAGAATTACAGTTTCAGTCCCTGTTGATGTTTTAAGCCATTTTCGACACTTCCAAGGCCCGTAAAGCCAACTTTAAGGCCCTAAAATGTTGCCTAAACATTGTGGACATGAAACATGCTCAAAAATATGTCGGATGTTGGTTCGTTTGGCCGTACGAACGCGATGTTCGCTTAATTACGACGGAATGCGCACAAGCGCGAAAAACGATCCAAATGACGCGACGAATGGATTTTTCTTATGCCAAACACTAAAATAAAATATTTTAGTGCTTACATAAATTTTTGGATGTCCGGATGTATTCAGAACGTATGTTATGCGCGAAAATGCAAACTTGTGCACTTTTTGACACTTTTAGTCCCTGAATGAGCCAAAAGTTTATTTTAGCACACCGAACCCCTCAAAGCCTATTTCTAAGCTATATAAAGGATATTTAAGGTGTGTTTAACTTATGGTCATGTTCCGGAATGTCTGTTACTGTTCAAATTGGAATACTTTCACAGTTTGTCAAATTTAGTCCCTGTAAGCGAATTAACTTGATTTTTGCCATACCAAAGCCTTCAAAACTTATTTCTAAGTTATGTAAAGGTTATTTAAGGTATGTTAAGCCTATGTCACTATTCCAGAGTGTTTGTTGCATTAAACTGGTTATTTTTACGCATCGGTGCGCGTATAACCTTCCAGAAAGCGATTTAGAGTTTGGAATTGAACAAAAATTGATATGTGCAAATGATACACATATTTTTACAAATCCCAAGTATGAAATATAATATTTCATTGGTTCGGTATTTGTTTGATGGCCGTGGAGGCACAGGTGTTACAGAACACATGCTAAACAAGTGAATTCATGCGCGTTGTATACTACAAAATATTGCTTTATGCATAAACGAGAGCGTTGCGTTAGAAATACTAGTAAACTCACCGGTAAGACACACTGTGTCAACAGAACTGCAGAAAGCAGTCAGACATTAGAATTGAGGCCTACGTGTAGGTCCAATGACAAGAATACATTAAAACCCAAGAATACATACAAGGGTTTACATATATACCTTACGAAAGCAAAAATAAGCACTAAAAAGCACCCGAAACGCACTTTAAGTGCAGAATTTTATATAATTCAGCAATAAATCAGCTTTTAGCACATAAGTATTGTGCAAAAATGTCGTTTTATCATCCAGAATATTTCCCTAAGTGACGAGAATCGAAAGTATTACAAAAAGGTACTTATAAGACACTAAAAGGTGCAATTTAGCACTTTAACGAACCGGTATATAACCGAACAACCGGACATTACCCGAAACACCAAAATAATGTTAGAAGCATTGTTTTAGTGTTACAAGGCTAGTTATGGCCACCGAACATCATGTTACATCTAATAAACATCAAATACATAAACTACCTAACTTAGCACCATTACTCTCCAACTAAACTTGTAACTAATTCTTGAAATGGAACTAGACACCCCCCCCCCACTTACGGTTACCAACATAAAAGACCCACCATGATTTTATTTAGATTGTTTATTAAGTGGTGTCTTGTACTTAGAAGACATGAAACCTAATGGGTAAACATTGTTGGATAAAAGCTTATTTAAACCACTAGACTTCACCATAACTTTCATCTACATCTCAACACCAAAACTCCCTCACTCTCCTCCCTTGCTCACGGCTACAAGCCACCACCACACCATCACCACTTTCATTCATCATTCAAGCATTCCAAGGCTATATTGAGGTGTAAGAAGGTCACTAACGAAGCTCGGTGCAAGCGGATCTTGAAGGACCTTCACCATTTGCTTTTATCCACCTCATTTGCACTCTTGAACTTCCCTAGCCTTGAGCTAGTAGTAAGTGTTCTAAAACATCCTCTTGTTCTTGTTTAAAGTGGTTAATAGGTGATTTAACGGTTAAAACTCAAGAACACACAAGATCAAAACTAAAAGTCTTGAAAGAAAGATAAACTAGTTGGATAAAGAGTAGATATGTGTGTAAATCATGTGAATCTTGTATGGTTGTTATTATTTGATGTTGTTTGTTACTAGAAGTGGGATAGATCATCATCTAACCATACTAGGTTATGTTCAAGAACATGAACTAGTAGTATGTTAGTGATAAAGTTATGGAAGATGATGAAACTTTCCATCCATGAAACATGAACTTGTGTAAATATAAATTTTCTTGTAAAATAAGACTCTAAACATGTAGATCTAAAGATCTACAAGTGGTTTTTCGGTAGAACCAAGCGGAGAATGCTAGTTTTGTTAAAACCTGGACCTTACATAAACTAAAAACATTTTAGTAAATAAACAAGTGTGTAAACACTTGTGTCACAAGAAAAATTTAACAAGAAATATGTTTGTTAAATCATGACTAGAAGTTGTGAAACTTCAAGATCTTTGAAAATAAAGTTTTTAAGAAATTAAACTTATTTTTAAAGATAACAAGACTTACTAAATGTGCTAGTAAGTTACTACACATTTTTGTAAATATTCAAGTTCATGAAATGGAGAAATTAGTGATTATTGTTGATAATTGTTGTTGATGATTGTTGACGATTTAAAAGAAAATAAACACATGTTTTGAAAACATGGGAAACCTCTATTTTTAGAGGAAACTCTGTCAAAATTTTTATAAATTTTGACACTTAGGAAAAATATAAGTTTTTGAGAAACTTATTCTCTAAAAATGTATTTAAAAAATTACCAAGGTTTCCCTAATTTTTGGTGATAAGAAATGAGGATTTCTTCAAGAATAAAAATGGATATTAAGTATATATTTTTTTTAGAGAAAAATATATATTATTTGATCACCAACTGTTGTGCTAAGTGTATATAGTATGTGTTATACGTGCTAGTGTATTAGAACTTAAAAATACACTAATTACTCATGAGAAGTATAAACACAAAAATACACATGCAACATACAAGATACATAATTCGGGTGCAAAGTGCAAAACACGAGATACTTATATTAATTTATGAGAAAATAATATAAGTAAGATACTTAGTTAAAAATATAAAATATTTTTAACACAACAATACAAATACAAAAGATAGTGACTCGTGCTTTACGAAGCAAGTCTAGTGACTGACGTTAAGAAAACGCGTATAGGTCACGACGTTAATTAAGCAAATCCGGTGAAGTTTACGACGCACAGGAACGCAAAGTTGTGAGTTCATGCTCCCCCTTTTCTTTTAACTGTTTTCAGTTTTATAACTTCGGGGGTGAAATACATGTACAAATGTTACAATATTTATAAATGGTATGATAAAAATACAAGAAGCACACTTGGTGAGGACGAGTACCAAGTGTGATGAGATATAAGAATACGAGAAGCGCACTTGGTGAGGAAGAGTACCAAGTAGGATGCGTTATGAGAAATGATACGAGAAATCGTGTCACGAATAGGGTACCATAAGCACCATTAATCAACTATATACCTAGACCGCAGAACAAAAGGTTAGATCTAACGGGTGTCGGGCACCCACACTCTCGGTGAGGGCGAGAATCGAGTAGCGCTTTTGTGTCTCAGAATATGCCAACTAGAAAAATGCCTAAGGTTTGGTGACTTCCTATGTCGTGTCACATGTTAATGGCTTTGCAACCCATTAACAATCCTGATACTTACAGGAATACTTTATTTACATAAAATTAATACCATACTAAAACTTGATTTATACATGAAGTACATGGGGTACTCGAGAAAACTTGAATGATACTTGAGTACGTGGGGTACTCAAGAAAACATGAATTATACTTGAGTACGTGGGGTACTCAAGAAAAACTTGAATTATACATGAGTACGTGGTGTACACATGAATACTTGATTTATATATGAAAACTTGATTTATACATGACACAAACTATGTTTTCATACAAAGTATACAAACGTGAAATACAAAAACTGCATGAATTCACACCAACATTATGTTGACGTTTTTCCAAAAACTCACATGTATTTCAGGTAACTAGGATGGATGTGCGCGTGGTCTTACTCATGCTCGTGGATGTCGCTATGTTTATCGATAAATAAAGTTGTAACTTTTAAGACAGTATGCAATCTCGTGTTGTAAACACTTGACTTATGTTTTCGGTAATGTAATGTTTGAAGTTATTTTTGAGCATGTAGTATGTTTACTCTTCGTATGCAATGAGAACCTTTCATGATCACACCTCGTGCTTCCGCCGCAGAAAGGGGTGTGACAGATTGGTATCAGAGCTGCGATTGTAGTGAACCAAGATTCCTTCTCGAGTCTAGTCTACAATCTCTAGGATCCTTTCACGAAAACAATTTTTCAATGAGTGTTCATTGCATAAAATGTCCCGCGACATCCACTACCAAAAACTGTCTACATGAGTCTAGAAAAGACACTACGAGACTTAGGGTGCACAGAAGTAGCACTTGTCTCCAACTGAGAAATTTCTTGCAATTATGTGTGATAATTAGCATACACTAGAAGTAGAATGTCACAAGTATACGTGACTTTACCTGAAAACAATGGCCTATCAGAAGGAAGAAATACGCGGATGAAACGAACTGTGCGGACTGGGCAAGGAGTTACGTAATTATGGATGCATACATAATTATGGAATTCAGTGCACAGAAACCACAGCAAGTCTTGTCACGTATGGATTCCCTCAATGCAAGCCTACTAAGTACTCCGCTAGAGTAATAATTGTTTGATGTTACTTATGTGGTATATACCTGAGAATATATATACTACTACTGCCTAGTATGACGATATCAAACAAATGTCTAACCCTGCTGTGTTGTGTTCTGATAGAACATGGCACCCAGGAAAGCTGCGAATGCTCGCGATGACGATCAACCTCCTCCTCCCCCACTGCCAAGAACTGCTGAAGAGCTAAACGCTCTACTGGAAGAAAGGATCTCTCCTGCTATCGCCCAGTACGAGGCGAACCGTACTCAAGACAGTGGAGGACCAAGCAATGCTAGGCGTAATGGGCATGGAGATTCGTCTGGAGGAAATGCAGCTCAAGGTAACCCTAAGACGATTTACTAAGCATGGAGAAATTTATGAACGGTCTTTGTTTCATTATTTCTTCGATTGCTCACATGTGAATTGGTTGAATCAATTCCAGGCTGCACTTTCAAGTAGTTCCTCGACTGCAAGCCGATGAACTATGATGGCATAGGAGGTGCAGTAGCATTTGTACGTTGGACGGAGAAGACTGAAGCTACTATCCGCATGAGCAAGTGTACCGCGGATCAACAAGTCACCTTTGCTACCGGATTGTTTGTCGATGAAGCTCTGACTTGGTGGAACCTGCAGGCCCAAACCTTGGGTGATGATGCCGCTTATGGCCTAACTTGGGACGAACTGAAGGAAAGAATGAGAGAGAAGTATTGCTCTCGGGCTGAACTCCAAAGACTGGAAACGGAGTTCTGGCACTTGACTATGGAAGGTGCTGACATTAATGGCTATACTCGAAGGTTCCACGATCTGTCTAGAGTGCTTCCCTACATGGTGACTCCCGAATTTAAGCGTCTCGAACGCTACATTTGGGGACTGGCCCCAGAGTTTCGTGGCATGGTAACCTCGGCCAAACCACAAACAATCACCGAGGCTGTAACTCTGGCTGTCAGCCTTACTGAAGATTGTGTTCGTATGAAGAAGTTATCGCTAAACCCCACTGAGAAGACTGAGATGCATGCTGAGTCGTCCGGTGACAAGAAAAGAAAACATGCAAACCTGAACCAAGCAACTCGTAACAACAAAGGCTTCAACAACAAGAAGCGTGACGCTAACCCGCCTTAGGAGGCGAAAACCCTTGCAACCAAAGGATACCAAGGCACCATGCCTAAATGCCAAAAATGTAAGTTTCATCATGAAGGAGCTTGTTGTATTCCAAGGTGCGACAAATGTGGTAAGTTGGGTCATCAAACAGAAGACTGTTGGGGAAAGGGAAAGAACCGGAATGGAAATGGTGCTGGAAACAAGAATGGTAATGGGAAAGGGCGGAACAAAGGATGCTTCATTTGTGGGAGCAATGATCATTTCATGAAGGACTGCCCAAAGGGAAACAATGCTCAGGCTCGAGCATTTGTGATTGGAGCAAAGGACCCACGCGAGGACCCTAATGTGGTCACCGGTACGTTTCTCATTAACAATTGTTGTTGGTCCCGTTGATACTGGATCTGATCGTAGGAACAAGATGAATCGATTTCGTCTAATGTGCGGAATCCATTATGACGAATCACAGATTTGTTCAACACAGAATTCAACGTTTAACTGCTTGTCTGTTTGTTCTATTGAGTGTTCTGAAAGTTACAAAGATCCGGTAGAAGTACAGACTATCCGTGCGAGTCAAAAGTTCTACGGGTCAAAAAGTTCTGACAAAGTTGCACCGGACCGCCTATTTATAGACAACCTCAGGAGACTAGAAGTGTTGTTCGTATGAGCAGAATATCCGTGCGGACGACATATCCGTGCGGATGACATATCCGTATGGATAACTTATCCGTGCGGATAAGTTCTCCGTGCGGATAGGTTCTCCGTGCGGATTACCATCCGTGCGGATTGCCATCCGGACGAGTGACATGTTCCAACCAACACTTTTACATGCAAAACCTACTCCTGAGTTGTCCTGCCTTTTACATACATACAAACAGTATACATAAACACAGAGTACAAAATATGACTACATGCTGACGGAAGCTACAGACGTAATGTACTAACAACAATCACTTTGCATCCATATTATTTGACACTGGCGCCGATTATAGCTTCATGTCTGTGGAATTTAAGCGCATACTTGGAATAGAATCTAGTAGATTAGAAATTTCTTATTCCATAGAACTAGCCAATGGTAAACTCGTTGAATCGGGCGAAGTTGTTAGGGGCTGCACATTAGAATTTGGTGAACGAAGATTTAGCATCGACCACTTACCTATTCAATTGGGTAGCTTCGACGTAGTAGTCGGAATGGACTGGTTGTCCAAGAACAAAGCGGAAGTTATTTGTCACGAGAAAATCATTCGCATCCCTTTGGCTAATGATGAAACTATAATAGTACATGGGGAAAGACGAAACGCGCCTCTTCGAATCATCAGTTGCATGAAGGCACAGAAGTGCTTAAGGAAAGGATGTGTTGCCTTCCTAGCACACGTGGTAGACAAGAAGGCTATGGAGCCAAAACTCGAAGACATTCCTATGGTGAAGGAATTCCCTGATGTTTTTCCCGAAGATCTGCCAGGACTACCTCCGCAACGACAAGTTGAATTTCATATAGACTTGGTTCCAGGAGCCGCTCCTGTAGTCAAGGCTCCCTATCGACTTGCACCATCCGAAATGCAAGAATTATCTACACAACTCCAGGAGTTGTTGGATAAAGGATTCATAAGGCCAAGCTTCTCACCTTGGGGAGCTCCAGTATTATTCGTGAAGAAAAAGGATGGAACACTGCGGATGTGTATCGATTACAGAGAACTGAACAAGCTCACGATCAAGAATCGGTATCCACTACCAAGGATTGATGACTTATTTGATCAATTACAAGGATCAAGCTACTATTCCAAGATCGACCTTCGATCTGGATACCATCAGCTAAGAATCCAAGAAGAAAGCGTGCCAAAGACTGCTTTCAGAACGCGATATGGGCATTACAAATTCCTTGTGATGCCATTTGGTCTGACGAATGAACCAGCGATCTTTATGGATCTGATGAACCGTGTATGCAAACCATATCTCGATAAATTCGTGATTGTATTTATCGATGATATCCTGATTTACTCGCAAACGAAAGAAGAGAACGAGCAACATCTCAGAACCATCTTGGAACTACTGAAGAAAGAGAAGCTTTATGCAAAGTTCTCGAAATGCGAATTCTGGATTCGCGAAGTACAATTTCTTGGTCACGTTGTGAATGAGAAGGGCATTCATGTAGACCCATCCAAGATTGAAGCAATAAAGAATTGGGAAGCTCCCAAGACCCCAACTGAAGTTCGTCAATTTTTGGGCTTAGCGGGCTATTATCGGCGATTCATCGAGAATTTCTCAAAGATAGCTCAACCGCTAACGACCCTTACTCAGAAAGACAAGAAATACGAATGGGGTTACAAATAAGAAGAAGCCTTCCAGTTACTTAAAAACAAGCTATGCGATGCACCAATACTATCATTACCCGAAGGCACTGAAGACTTCGTGGTATACTGCGACGCCTCACGACAAGGCTTGGGCTGCGTGCTCATGTAACGCCAAAAAGTCATCGCTTACGCTTCAAGATAATTGAAGGTTCATGAAAGGAATTATACCACTCACGACTTGGAACTGGGTGTGGTGGTATTCGCCTTGAAGATCAGGCGACACTATTTATATGGTACTCGATGTACAATCTTCACAGATCACAAAAGTCTACAACACGTATTCAATCAGAAAGAATTAAACATGCGACAACGACGTTGGGTCGAGCTGCTGAACGATTATGACTGTGAGATTAAGTACCATCCTGGAAAGGCAAATGTTGTAGCAGACGCATTAAGCCGAAAGGAAAGGGTCAAGACCCTAAGGGTTCGAGCACTGGAAATGACGATTCGAACAAACCTCACTGCACGCATTCATGATGCGCAACAAGAAGCTCTTAAGATGGAAAATCGTAAAGCTGAGTACCTCCAGGGTGCATTGAAATACATGGTGCTAAACGAAGAGGGAGCCTTATACTTCAAGAAGCGTATTTGGGTTCCACTCTATGGTGGCTTACGAGAAGTCATCCTTGATGAAGCCCACAAATCGAGATATTCGATCCATCCAGGATCGGACAAAATGTATCAAGACTTGAAGGAATATTGCTGGTGGCCGACACTTAAAAGCGATGTTGCTGTTTATGTTGGAAAATGTCTAACCTGTGCCAAGGTTAAGGCAGAATATAAGAAACCGTCCGGCCTACTACAACAACCAGAGATACCCATGTGGAAGTGGGAGCAAATCTCGATGGACTTCATAACAAAATTACCCAGGACCCCGAGAGGGCACGATATGATATGGGTGATAGTCGATCGGTTAACGAAGTCTGCGCACTTCCTACCGATCCGAGAAAAAGACAGCACTGGAAAGCTTGCTGAGATATACTTAAGGGAAATTGTGGCACGACATGGAGTGGCAATCTCAATTATTTCAGACAGAGATGGACCTTTTCTCTCAAGAATATGGCAATCATTTCAGGAAGCCTTTGGATCTCAGTTAGATCTAAGCACAGCATTCCATCCACAAATAGACGGCCAGAGCGAACGGACTATACAAACGTTAGAAGATATGCTTCGCGCATGTGTCATGGACCTTGGCGGCAGCTGGGATACTCATCTACCCTTAGTTGAGTTTTCCTACAATAACAGTTATCATACGAGCATAAAAGCCGCACCGTTCGAAGCTCTGTATCGCCGCAAGTGCCGATCGCCCTTATGTTGGGCAGACGCTGGAGATAAACGTATGGTTGGTCCAGAACTTGTACAAGAGACAACCGACAAGATTGCGTAGATCTGAGAGCGCATTAAGGCGGCTCGAGATCGACAAAAGAGCTACGCTGACCTGAAAAGAAAACCAGTAGAATTCGAGGTGGGAGACAAAGTGTTGTTAAAAGTCTCACCTTGGAAGGGCGTAGTAAGATTTGGAAAACGTGGAAAGCTGAATCCACGATAGATCGGACCATTCAAGATTCTAGAAAGAATTGGTACCGTGGCATACAAGTTGGAATTACCGGAAGAACTTAATGGAGTACATGATATGTTTCATGTATCCAATCTCAAGAAGAGTCCAACACAAGAAAACGTGATCATCCCGGTGGATGAAGTACATATTGATGACGCCCTCCGATTTACAGAACAACCTGTGGAGGTTACCGACTGGAAAGTCAACAAGACCAGGAGGAGCACTGTTAAACTTGTCAAAGTACGTTGGAGCTCTAAGCACGGACCCGAGTACACATGGGAACGTGAAGACCAGTTCAAAGAAAAGTATCCCCACCTATTCAAGAAGACTCCTGTGAGAGTTAGTTCAGTCTGAATTTCGGGACGAAATTCTTTTAACGGGGGGAGACTGTGACAACTGGCACAAACCGGTAATTTCCGTACACTTTAATTATTATTTAATGACTGCAATTATGTGCTTAATTGTCAGCAATGTCTGAACACATGCTAAACAAGTGAATTCATGCGCGTTGTATACTACAAAATATTGCTTTATGCATAAACGAGAGCGTTGCGTCAGAAATACTAGTAAACTCACCGGTAAGACACACTGTGTCAACAGAACTGCAGAAAGCAGTCAGACATTAGAATTGAGGCCTAGGTGTAGGTCCAATGACAAGAATACATTAAAACCCAAGAATACATACAAGGGTTTACATATATACCTTACGAAAGCAAAAATAAGCACTAAAAAGCACCCGAAACGCACTTTAAGTGCAGAATTTTATATAATTCAGCAATAAATCAGCTTTTAGCACATAAGTATTGTGCAGAAATGTCATTTTATCATCCAGAATATTTCCCTAAGTGACGAGAATCGAAAGTATTACAAAAAGGTACTTATAAGACACTAAAAGGTGCAATTTAGCACTTTAACGAACCGGTATATAACCGAACAACCGGACATTACCCGAAACACCAAAATAATGTTAGAAGCATTGTTTTAGTGTTACAAGGCTAGTTATGGCCACCGAACATCATGTTACATCTAATAAACATCAAATACATAAACTACCTAACTTAGCACCATTACTCTCCAACTAAACTTGTAACTAATTCTTGAAATGGAACTAGACACCCCCCCCCCCCACTTACGGTTACCAACATAAAAGACCCACCATGATTTTATTTAGATTGTTTATTAAGTGGTGTCTTGTACTTAGAAGACATGAAACCTAATGGGTAAACATTGTTGGATAAAAGCTTATTTAAACCACTAGACTTCACCATAACTTTCATCTACATCTCAACACCAAAACTCCCTCACTCTCCTCCCTTGCTCACGGCTACAAGCCACCACCACACCATCACCACTTTCAATCATCATTCAAGCATTCCAAGGCTATATTGAGGTGTAAGAAGGTCACTAACGAAGCTCGGTGCAAGCAGATCTTGAAGGACCTTCACCATTTGCTTTTATCCACCTCATTTGCACTCTTGAACATCCCTAGCCTTGAGCTAGTAGTAAGTGTTCTAAAACATCCTCTTGTTCTTGTTTAAAGTGGTTAATAGGTGATTTAACAGTTAAAACTCAAGAATACACAAGATCAAAACTAAAATTCTTGAAAGAAAGATAAACTAGTTGGATAAAGAGTAGATATGTGTGTAAATCAAGTGAATCTTGTATGGTTGTTATTATTTGATGTTGTTTGTTACTAGAAGTGGGATAGATCATCATCTAACCATACTAGGTTATGTTCAAGAACATGAACTAGTAGTATGTTAGTGATAAAGTTATGGAAGATGATGAAACTTTCCATCCATGAAACATGAACTTGTGTAAATATAAATTTCTTGTAAAATAAGAATCTAAACATGTAGATCTAAAGATCTACAAGTGGTTTTTTGGAAGAACCAAGCGGAGAATGCTAGTTTTGTTAAAACCCGGACCTTACATAAACTAAAAGCATTTTAGTAAATAAACAAGTGTGTAAACACTTGTGTCACAAGAAAAATTTAACAAGAAATATGTTTGTTAAATCATGACTAGAAGTTGTGAAACTTCAAGATCTTTGAAAATAAAGTTTTTAAGAAATTAAACTTATTTTTAAAGATAACAAGACTTACTAAATGTGCTAGTAAGTTACTACACATTTTTGTAAATATTCAAGTTCATGAAATGGAGAAATTAGTGATTATTGTTGATAATTGTTGTTGATGATTGTTGACGATTTAAAAGAAAATAAACACATGTTTTGAAAACATGGGAAACCTCCATTTTTAGGAAAAATATAAGTTTTTGAGAAACTTATTCTCTAAAAATGTATTTAAAAAATTACCATGGTTTCCCTAATTTTTGGTGATAAGAAATGAGGATTTCTTCAAGAATAAAAATGGATATTAAGTATATATTTTTTTTAGAGAAAAATATATATTATTTGATCACCAACTGTTGTGCTAAGTGTATATAGTATGTGTTATACGTGCTAGTGTATTAGAACTTAAAAATACACTAATTACTCATGAGAAGTATAAACACAAAAATATACATGCAACATACAAGATACATAATTCTGGTGCAAAGTGCAAAACACGAGATACTTATATTAATTTATGAGAAAATAATATAAGTAAGATACTTAGTTAAAAATATAAAATATTTTTAACACAACAATACAAATACAAAAGATAGTGACTCGTGCTTTACGAAGCAATTCTAGTGACTGACGTTAAGAAAACGCGTATAGGTCACGACGTTAATTAAGCAAATCCGGTGAAGTTTACGACGCACAGGAACGCAAAGTTGTGAGTTCATGCTCCCCCTTTTCTTTTAACGATAACTTCGGGAGTGGAATACATGTACAAATGTTACAATATTTATAAATGGTATGATAAAAATACAAGAAGCACACTTGGTGAGGACGAGTACCAAGTGTGATAAGATATAAGAATACGAGAAGCGCACTTGGTGAGGACGAGTACCAAGTAGGATGCGTTATGAGAAATGATACGAGAAATCGTGTCACGAATAGGGTACCATAAGCACCATTAATCAACTATATACCTAGACCGCAGAACAAAAGGTTAGATCTAACGGGTGCCGGGCAGCCACACTCTCGGTGAGGGCGAGAATCGAGTAGTGCTTTTGTGTCTCAGAATATGCCAACTAGAAAAATGCCTAAGGTTTGGTGACTTCCTATGTTGTGTCACATGTTAATGGCTTTGCAACCTATTAACAATCCTGGTACTTACAGGAATACTTTATTTACACAAAATTCATACCATACTAAAACTTGATTTATACATGAAGTACGTGGGGTACTCGAGAAAACTTGAATGATACTTGAGTACGTGGGGTACTCAAGAAAACGGGAATTATACTTGAGTACGTGGGGTACTCAAGAAAAACTTAAATTATACATGAGTACGTGGTGTACACATGAATACTTGATTTATATATGAAAACTTGATTTATACATGACACAAACTATGTTTTCATACAAAGTATACAAATGTGAAATACAAAAACTGCATGAATTCACACCAACATTATGTTGACGTTTTTTCAAAAACTCACATGTATTTCAGGTAACTAGGATGGATGTGCGCGTGGTCTTACTCATGCTCGTGGATGTCGCTATGTTTATCGATAAATAAAGTTGTAACTTTTAAGACAATATGCTATCTCGTGTTGTAAACACTTGACTTATGTTTTCGGTAATGTAATGTTTGAAGTTATTTTTGAGCATGTAGTATGTTTACTCTTCGTATGCAATGAGAACCTTTCATGATCACACCTCGTGCTTCCGCCGCAGAAAGGGGTGTGACATAGAATGAGGTCTTGTAAACCAATGAGTGTGGAACTCATGTGATATGGTTTAACAAAGCCTACATCCTAAATCGGAACTTAGCCTAAGTGCTTTCGACCCGTTACGACCCATTAAGGTAACTTGTGCTACTTTAACGCGTCGTTCGCGCAAAACTATGTTCGGATGGTTAACTATGTGCTATGTTAAGTCTTAGATGCCCAATAATACCTAAACATGTTACTAAATCAGATTGTATGTCAAAAACATGTTCACATAGGTAAAATATGGATTTATGCTTCAAAAGGGCGTTTTGGTCATTTCCTATGGGCATACAAGCTACTTAACAAATAACTAACCAATCTTATGTGATCATAAGGTATAACCTCAGAGGTTATTCCCTATGCAACTATGATCACTAATCGAGCTTGGTCGGATCCTAAAGATCAACCAAACGGGTCGGGTTCGAAAGTCAAAGCGGTTGTTTAGACCGCTTAAATCACGACCCTAATCAAGCACTAACTAATAGTGACGAGTTAAACATGTCAAAACATGTTTAACCTACTGATTTGGTATCAAAACAATGGGTTTTGATACCCGAAAATAGTTCCGTTGCAAAATGCGTGCTAAAACGCATTTTGACCGAAACTTTGACTCGTCACTACGCCTAGTTAACATGGTAATCAGTAGGTATAATCGCTGAGGATTATAACCATCGTGATTACAATCATGTTGCAAAGTTCAATTGAACTTTGACTTGACCAATTGATGCTCAAAACCGAAAGTCAAACTGTTGGCCAAACTTGTTTGACTTTCTGCACTAACATAAATAAAAAGAATGAAAGAATGCTCACTAAAGGTCCTTGCTATCTTTTCTACAAAGAGTAAGTTTCCAAACACTTGAGAGAGAGCTCCCAAATCAGATGTAGATAAGAGAATGACGAAATGAGCAATGAATGAATGAAAGTGTTGGGCTATTTATACTTGTTGCAAGATCATAGGATCATTACACATGTTTGTGTAGCTTCCAAGCAATAGATCATAGCCATACACTTGTTTGATGCAGGTTAGAAGCCTTGGGGAAGAGATAACTTGGCTACCACACAAAGATTTTGCATTAACAGCCCCTAAACTATCAAACAGTTGCTGAAAACAACGTTTTGGTCACTATCACTACCACACGGCCCACGTAAGCAATGGGGAGGGGGTCACGCGGCCCGCCTGGGCTCCCCAGTTCAGCATAAGTTTGAAAATTAACAGTTCAGGTCCCTGCACTTGGTTTAAGCTCATTTCAGGCCCTTTTGACCCCTGTTAAGCCATTTTCAAGGCTCTACCAGGTCAATAAAGTTTAGAGGACTCAAAATGTGCTCGAAAAACTCTCGGATGTCGGCTCGTTTTGTCGTTCGGTCACGTTGTTCGCTAAATTACAACGAAACTCCAACGGACGTGAAAACGAACCAAATTAAGCGACGAATGGTATTTTTGCATGCCGATCACTAAAATAAAAAATTTTAGTGTGTACAAAAATTTTGGATGTCCAGATGTGGTCAGAACGTAAGATATGCGTGAAAATGCAAACTTACATCGTTTTTGACACTTTTAGTCCTTGTAAGATCAAATAAGCATGTTTTTGCACACCGAACCCTTCAAAGCTTATTTCTAAGCTATGTTTAGGTTATTTATGATATGTTTAGCTTATGATCAAGTTCTGGACTGTTCGATACCATACGAATCGGTATAGTTTCGCAGTTTGACACAAATAGTCCCTGTGGTCGAATAGACTTGTTTTCAACACACCAAACCATCCAAAACTTATTTCTAAGTTATGTAAAGGTTATTTTAGGTATGTTAAGCCTATGTCACTATTCCAGAGTGTTTGTTGCATTAAACTGAATGTGTTTACGCACCAGTTTGCATATAACTTTCCAGAAAGCGATTTAAAGTTTGTAGTCGGAATCGAATCGAATTGTAAAATCATCAAACACAAATAAACACATAATAACACCAAAACACATTGTTTTATTAATAATTAACATCGTTTTGTATTGTTCATTGATTACAGAGCACAGTTGTCACAATCATGCGTAAGTGTTCACTAGTTATGCAATGCAATGAGTAAACAAGAGACGAACCTTGCAATCTGGAGCTGAGTATCATGGTCGATTTTGAAACTATTCGGTTATAGTCTGGTTTTATAAAAGCGTTTTAAAAACAAGTTCACTATAACCAGTGGCTCTGATACCAAACTGTCACACCCCCAAAATACCACATGCGGAAACCCCGCTAGGCGTGTGACGTACCAGGATCTAGCCACCAATCACATTTAACTAATATCAAGTTATAAAGCAATCTGTCCCATTTCAAACTAAAACATTCATAAACGTAATTCAAGATCAACATGTTCAGTGGAAGCAAAAGATAAATAATCATCGAATGTTTAAAAAAAACCAAATGTATAAAAACCAATATATATCATGAGTACTCCAGGAAAGCGCGACCCATGACCACTCCAGCATCCCCAGATGGCAAGTCCCATATCCATAGTATCTAACGACCTGCGAGCATGCAACAAGTGTATCAGACAACGCTGGTGAGTTCATAGTTTTACGAAAACGTTAGTTACCAAGTGTTTAGTTCAGTTCATTGATAATAATGTTAATAATAACTCGAGTACCGTACAAGATGGCTCCAGAATATTTTGCCCATCCCCAATGCCCCATTTCTAAGCATTGGTCATGATTAAGGTCATTAGTTCACCCCCGTCCTCTCAGGTACAGGGTGAGGGTGCCAAACCTAAAAAGCGCTATCAACTAATAACCCCGTTACCTCTCAGGTAACCATTCGGTATAAGATAGGACTTAAGGTGATAGGAAAAGAGTGTATTATCCAACATCCCAGTTTTCCCAAAAGACTTATTCCTCTCAAGAATACCCAATTGACTTTCCCACCCACCGGGACACATGCTCAAGAGTAATGAACTCACCTTAGATTGCTCTGTATGTTATGTTACATTACCCGTTCCAAGTTGGTCAACCAAACCCTAGTGTGGTTTCCAATAACAGTCAGTTTCTTATGCACATAGAACACGTATTCTCTACACATAGTACACTTGTAGCGTACCCAGATTACACATATCATTATACAAGTCACAACAGTAAATCATGCAACATACCAATTCATTATCATCATATATTCACATAGCATATATTCGGGTCACATACTAGGTCACATTACAAGTTCATGTTTCAATAAAAACCCAACAGTCCATTATCATTCATCATAAAATTATGCGGCCCATTAACATAGTTCAGCCCAATGTAGTGTGTGGCCGGGTATCAAGTGTGCGACCAGCTCTCGGGTGCGACCAATTACGTTGTCATTGTTTGTTACAAAATCAGAAGCATGCATTTCATGAGTTGTGCAACATATACATACATTTGTGCGATCCGGAAAGTGTGCGATCATTTCATAAGTGTGCGACTGATGTGAGGTAAAATACACATATTTGTCCCGTGTAAATTGTATAGTTTTTGTATAGCGTTTATTTATTCTTTTTAGTTTTTAGTAGTATATTATATTATTTTGTGTTTTGGCAAGTCCTGGTGCAAATGAAGCAAAAACGAGTAATATGAAAATGACCAGCCAGTCGAGTAGAGTGAGGCGCCAGCAACGGAATTAAAATTGCCGCATGAAGTTTGGGCTGCTAAAATACCCATTAGATAAGGAGAAGACTCCCATAATTATTATTATGAAGGGGCCAGTATTGTTGGGCTTCTTTTGGGCTGCCATGGGATATCTTGGGACGCAAGGGTGATTTTTGGTGGACAGAAATTGACGTCAAATATAAAAAGGATGCAACATCAGACGAGAGGGAACTTATTACGAAATTCAGAGTTCTGGACGAGATCTTGAAGGCTGTTTTCAGAGGTTTGAAGGCTCGTGATTGCTAGGAATCATCGGGGATCATTCAGGAGCACTCGGGATCGAAGAAAACGGGTTATACAATCTTGTTCATTCGTTTCTTGTTTGTTTTTGATTATTCGATGATGAATTCTGTTTTGATCTTGATTGATACTCTGTTTTTGAACATGATTATTGGCTAAACGTTTATTACTACCTAGACATGGATGAATGATTGCATAAGGTTTTGATTATTTTTGGATTTATAAATGCTATGGATTGTTTATAAATTGTAAACGGTTTGTTCTATCGGTTAGATGTGTGTGCATGCTTGATGGTATTTTATTATTAATTATTGCTTCGCTTGAATCTTGGTGACGGTCTATATCACGGAATAGAGTCAGGCTAGGGTTTTAGGTTTTGATGAGTGTCTATATCATATAATAAACCTTTGATCCTTTAGGGTGAAAATCACGTGAAGTAACCTTAGAAGTAAGAATTGGTAATTTTATAAAATCAAGTGTTCTACTAATCGTCAATAGCTGTAAGGTGCGAGATTATTGCTAGGTCTAAGTGATTAAACCGCAAGGTAGGTCCTTCTTAGAAAGTTAACCTATTTGCTGCTGTCTAGCAAGTCTAGCTGAGAAAACAAACCTATCCTTGGTTTAGGTCTCGTAAGGGAGTGAGCCTTGTAGGATACTTTTATAAACACCATTAGATGTCTTGTAAGAGAGTCTAAAACCGGTAGTTTAACAACCTTTAGGGGATCATAGCGTGCTCTTAAAACGGTCCTTAGATTTCCCGATAGGTGAGAATTTCAAGATCCCGGTTCCATAGCAGACAACTTCCAATTATAATCATAACTAAAAGCAATCAGGATTCCTGTCTAGGTAGTTCTTTCATCATCCTTGAGTTCAGTCTTCGTGTGAGTTCGCGTCTAGTTCGTCTAGTTTAGTTAGTATTTATTATTTGCATTTTTAGGATTTTTAGAAACCCCCCCCCCCCTCAATAAACAAATAGTTAAGTCGTGTCAGTTTGAGTCTAGATAGAGCCATTAGCGTATTCAGTAGAGTCTCTTGGGTTCGATACTCGGACTTCCTTAGGCTATACTTCATCGATCGGTACACTTGCCGGTTGTGTGATTTAGGGTTTTAGGTCGAGTCTTAGTTTATAAATTTAAAACTTAGAGAGTCTAGATTTAGGGTAATTTTAGTTGTTTTAGTTGACCCGTTTCGAGCACATCAAGTTTTTGGCGCCGTTGCCGGGGACTCTTGGCGATTGCGTTTATTGGCTTCGATTGGACTTAATTGACATAATTTGTGCTACTTGTCTTTTGTTTTGTGTTTTCGTGGTGAGTCTTGTGAGTCTATTTGTGTTTTGTAGTTGAGTCATAGGAGTCTAATTGTCCGTGTTTTTGTTTTCTTATTTATTTTATTTTTCTTGAGTCTAGTAGATATGTGTGCAATTTATGGAGGACCTCACTTTACAGTTAAATGTCCCCAGTATGAGGGGTCCTCTGCAGATTATTATGCTAACCCTTTTGTGCAGCCACAGCCATATTTTTCACAGGGGTATTCTTTGCAAGGTTATGGTAATCGGCCATATTACAATGATCTATATCAGCAGCCGCAATGTAACCTGGTTCAGACGAGCGATAGAGGTTTTGAGGGTAGTATGAGTAGGATAGAAGAGATGTTCGCTCAGATGTTGGCGCAAAATCAGGCTACCCTGGAAACCATGGCTGAAATTACAGAGAGAAGTAAAAAAAGAGTCGAGGAGTTTGTTCGAGAGTGGGGTGAGCTAGAGGAAGTAGAAGAAGAGTCAAATGAGGAGATTATTCCAGTCACGGAGACGATAATGGACGACGAAGTCCCACCTCCGGTACATAAGGGTATTATATATGACTTCGGGAGTGACTCTGATGATGAAATAGGTGAAGAAGAATGGGCGGCGTATCAGAGGTCGTTGGTGAAGAGAGAAGTTGTGGAAGAAGAAGTGGAATTGGGGGATTCCACTGGTTGGATGTTTAATGAAGTGGAAAAAGAAAAAGTGATGGAGGAGGAAGTGGATTTAGGAGACTCATTTGGTTTGATGTTTGGTGTAGAGGAAGAAGATGAAGAGGTTGAAATTAAGTTGTCTAGAGAGGATGAGCTTTTAGATTTAGAGTTAGAGGGTTTAAAAGTTGATGAAGAAGAACCTACCCTAGACAAAGAAACTAAGTGTGGGGATCATCCCGCGAGAGTGGTGGAAGAAGAAGAGCACCACAGCTGGCCCATGGTATTAGTACTAAGTGTAACTGAAAAATCAGAAAAACCACAGGAGAAGGCGAGGAAAGAGAAGAGAAAGGATCCAAGCCGGAAGAGGGTAGAGGGTTGCAGCGAGATGGAGAGGAAGAAGCCGTTCACGCACGATCATTCTTCTCGTTACATGCCACGCATCCGGTTTCTTCCAGGTATGTTTAAATTTTGGTGGTCTGACCCATTTCAAATTTTTAAAATATTTTATAATTCCACCAATTTATTTTTGAAAATTTTTGAGGTTCGGGTGGAATTAAACGGGTTGGACAGGGTCCAGGTCAAAGAGAAACCTCCTGATTAAATTCAAGTGTGGGGAGGTTTTGTAGAGTTTGTAATTTTATATATTTGGTATATTTTCGGTAGTTTATATAGTAAGTCATTTATTTTGTATATTGAGTCTAAATTAGAAGTTTTGAGTCTTTTTGTGTCGAGTCGGTATTGCTTTGGTATTTTGCTTGTTTTTGTTGATGCAGGTTCGAATATGTGCCACCCGTACTCAATCTCCATTCGGGTGATTTTGGAGCTGTTTTCGAATATCAAGCATTTTCCGAGTATACTAGTCAGTTTCAAAAGCCGATCGCGAACGAAATGCTATACGATCGAGCTGGATTGGACGAGAGTTATGGAGCATATGCGTTATTAAACCAGCTAAGTCCTTTCCGATTTGCCCTTTTGTCTTTTATTTCTTATATATTTTTAGTTTTTTGAGTCGGTTTCCATCCTACATTGAGGGCAATGTAGAGTTTAAGTGTGGGGATGGGAACTATCGTTTAGTGTCATTAGTTAGTGAGTCTTGAGTCGAAAAATAAAAAAAAAATTAAAAAAAAACTGAAAAATCAAAAAAAAAATTGAAAAAATTAGAAAATGTCTTTTGAAATATGAAGTTTGCAAAATAAAAACGGAAAATTATAGAAAAGTTGGGTTTTTGGTCGGGTTCAAATAATAATAATATGAGATTAAATAATTGAGCTTGTGTCTAGTTTGGGATGCGCGGGTAGGCTTGGTTCGGTTCTGGGTTCCTTTGATTTAAAATATACCTAATTGTCGGTCTACTAGTGGGTTCTCATCTAGGGAAAGTGGGGAAATTGAAACCGCCAAAAATAGTATAAGGGACGCCGTTATAAGCTAAGATCGTTAGAGTTTTTGGTCATTATCTCGTTGAAAAAAGAAAAAAAAAAGATAGAATAAAAAGTGAGCTAGAAACTAAATGAAAGTAACACAGGCCTATGTAATCCGAGTTGGGGATAGCGACTCTACAGCCGGAATGCCTCTGGGATGTGTGAAATCGACTTGCCGAATAGAAGTACCGAAACCTATGTAATCTGTGATTGGGGATAGCGACTCTACAGTCGGAATACCGCTGGGTTAGGGAAAGCATCGTCTAGTCTCACGAATGAAAAAAAAAGAAAAAAAAAAGAGCAAAAAGCAAAGGCTAAGCTCGTTGAAAAAAAAAAGCAAAAAGAAAAAAAAATAGAAAAAAAAATGGAAAAATAGATTTGATTTTAAACTCTCTTTATCTTGGTATAAAACGGTTAGGAAATAACCCAGTGGTTGTTCCTTTTGTCCTATAAGCTTGAGGGGGGATTAGGTGGACTTGCGATTCTTAGTGTGAGACCCTAGGTAGATTGACCGAACTTGAACTAAATTGCATGATAAGGGCTTGGAGCCGGGTTGGGTTTAAGTGGATCAATATACTTGCAATCGCGGCTAACACGAGTTTCGGTTTTAATAAAATAACTTATATTTTGGCCCGTTCGACTATTCCGACTATGATTCCGTTTGCATAATTCTTTTTCGGGGACGAAAAAAGGTTAAGTGTGGGGATATTTGATGTGAGGTAAAATACACATATTTGTCCCGTGTAAATTGTATAGTTTTTGTATAGCGTTTATTTATTCTTTTTAGTTTTTAGTAGTATATTATATTATTTTGTGTTTTGGCAGGTCCTGGTGCAAATGAAGCAAAAACGAGTAATATGAAAATGACCAGCCAGTCGAGTAGAGTGAGGCGCCAGCAACGGAATTAAAATTGCCGCATGAAGTTTGGGCTGCTAAAATACCCATTAGATAAGGAGAAGACTCCCATAATTATTATTATGAAGGGGCCAGTATTGTTGGGCTTCTTTTGGGCTGCCATGGGATATCTTGGGACGCAAGGGTGATTTTTGGTGGACAGAAATTGACGTCAAATATAAAAAGGATGCAACATCAGACGAGAGGGAACTTATTACGAAATTCAGAGTTCTGGACGAGATCTTGAAGGCTGTTTTCAGAGGTTTGAAGGCTCGTGATTGCTAGGAATCATCGGGGATCATTCAGGAGCACTCGGGATCGAAGAAAACGGGTTATACAATCTTGTTCATTCGTTTCTTGTTTGTTTTTGATTATTCGATGATGAATTCTGTTTTGATCTTGATTGATACTCTGTTTTTGAACATGATTATTGGCTAAACGTTTATTACTACCTAGACATGGATGAATGATTGCATAAGGTTTTGATTATTTTTGGATTTATAAATGCTATGGATTGTTTATAAATTGTAAACGGTTTGTTCTATCGGTTAGATGTGTGTGCATGCTTGAGGGTATTTTATTATTAATTATTGCTTCGCTTGAATCTTGGTGACGGTCTATATCACGGAATAGAGTTAGGCTAGGGTTTTAGGTTTTGATGAGTGTCTATATCATATAATAAACCTTTGATCCTTTAGGGTGAAAATCACGTGAAGTAACCTTAGAAGTAAGAATTGGTAATTTTATAAAATCAAGTGTTCTACTAATCGTCAATAGCTGTAAGGTGCGAGATTATTGCTAGGTCTAAGTGATTAAACCGCAAGGTAGGTCCTTCTTAGAAAGTTAACCTATTTGCTGCTGTCTAGCAAGTCTAGCTGAGAAAACAAACCTATCCTTGGTTTAGGTCTCGTAAGGGAGTGAGCCTTGTAGGATACTTTTATAAACACCATTAGATGTCTTGTAAGAGAGTCTAAAACCGGTAGTTTAACAACCTCTAGGGGATCATAGCGTGCTCTTAAAACGGTCCTTAGATTTCCCGATAGGTGAGAATTTCAAGATCCCGGTTCCATAGCAGACAACTTCCAATTATAATCATAACTAAAAGCAATCAGGATTCCTGTCTAGGTAGTTCTTTCATCATCCTTGAGTTCAGTCTTCGTGTGAGTTCGCGTCTAGTTCGTCTAGTTTAGTTAGTATTTATTATTTGCATTTTTAGGATTTTTAGAAACCCCCCCCCCCCCTCAATAAACAAATAGTTAAGTCGTGTCAGTTTGAGTCTAGATAGAGCCATTAGCGTATTCAGTAGAGTCTCTTGGGTTCGATACTCGGACTTCCTTAGGCTATACTTCATCGATCGGTACACTTGCCGGTTGTGTGATTTAGGGTTTTAGGTCGAGTCTTAGTTTATAAATTTAAAACTTAGAGAGTCTAGATTTAGGGTAATTTTAGTTGTTTTAGTTGACCCGTTTCGAGCACATCAGCGACATGCATTGTTTATATGTACCTCGTGCCTTAAGTGAACATACATAGCTATATTGTGCGAGTTAAGAGTGTGCGATATGCTTTAATTGGGTGTACATTACAAGTATAACATGCAGCTCAATGGGGTACGATGTGGTAGTGCGTGACGCATGTGGTCTAGCTGGTGTGCGGTTCGAGTGTGCGGTTGACAAGTCAACCTTTCCGTTTTCCCTTCCAACAGTTACTCCCCTCCCAATTTACACAATCAAGCAGTTACAACACCCCTAAATCATATGAATTCAGACTACCACTGATCATTACAACAACATTTATCACAAAATATCCAATCATGCCAATGCACTTTCCTTACCAATTCACAACCTCATACTTAATTGTTACTTCTAGCATCAAACCCTAATAAATCAGCTCATATTTCACACATTCAAATGGTATCATCTAACAATTATAATCGTATATTCTACTCATGGTAATCACCAATATTTCATTTATGAATAATCTTATGTCATCGAAATTAGGATCCAGTCACAAGGTCAACTTTGTCACCTATTGTTTCATCATTCCAGCCGATTAGTTAAAACTAGTTGATTAGCTACGACTCCCTACGTAACATACCATGTTAACCCCTTAACAACCTTCCTTCATTCAATCCACATCGACCCATCTATAGACTAAACCCTAAATCTGTCACACCCCGAAATTATCAGAGCTGGCGTGACTGGACTGGTATCTTCATTGCATAGCGGAAGCAAATAATCTAAGTCTTTTAGAAATTGAACGCCCACAAAGTACTCGACTCCACATGGTTCTCCTATTCCAACCGTGCCATAACTTCTGAAAAATAACCTGAGAAAGAAACATGCGAAAAATCAACATAAAGTTGAGCGAGTTCATAGTTTGTTTGTAAAAGATTTGAGATAAATCTTTTTGAATAACCGGTTTTTGAAGTATTGTTGAGAAAACGAATTTAAAATCATTTTCTTGTCAAGTTATATGGAAACTTTGTATGAAAACATGGTATGTATCTTGTATAATTTAAGTATTTCTGTATGTATCTAGGTTGTTAATGGGTTGCAAGGCCATTAACATGTGACACGACATAGGAAGCAACCAAACCATAGGCATTTTTCTAGTTGTCAATTCACGATGGAGACACAAAAGCACTACTCGGTACTAGTTTTCACCAAGAGTGTGGCTGACCGAAAACCCATTAGATCTAACCTTTTGTTCTGCGGTCTTAGTATGTACACGATTAATGGTGCTTATGGTACCCTATTCGTGACACGATTTCTCGTATCATTCCTTAAAACGCATCATACTTGGTACTAGTTATCACCAAGAGTGCTTCTTGTTTTTGTATCCATCATACCATTTGTAAACATTGTAACATTTGTAACATGTATTTCACCCCCGAAGTTATAAAACTGAAAATAGTTAAAAGAAAAGGGGGAGCATGAACTCACTGGGGTGTCTCGTTTTAAGTACGCAGACCGACCCAATCCCATTATTATAACTAGGACAATTCCGTCCCTAATCATTAGGGTCATTCACGTTTCGAAAATACGCATTTGTTTTGTAAAACCGGTATTTTTAGTACAAATCATTCGTAAACCATTTATATCAAATGTAAATTATAATCAATCGGTTCGAGCTCGTTATCACGATATATAAAAAAATAACGAAATAATCACGCCGCTAAATCTTTACCAATTTCTAATGTCGAAACACCAAAAAGCTTGACTGAGTTGACCGGGTCAACTGAGTTGACCGAGTCGACTCGCTGAGTTGACCAGGTTGACCGAGTTGACTTGGTTTGACCGAGTCAACCAAATCCGAAGCTGAGTCTGACCAAGCCGCTTGACCCGAACCAAAGCCGTTGACCACAGTTGACCGAGCCAAATTTCAACCGAGTGAACAGTAACACCCGAATTCCATCCGAGTTCAACCTGAAGCCTAAACCGCGACCAAAACTGAACCGTGAGTTGACCGAAACTAGTGTTTGACTCGGTTGTTTCCCTGACCCAAACCGGAGCCTATAACTCGACCAAAACTGGCTCCCGCATCTGAAATGAATCGGAGCTGAGATTAACACGAAACAAGATGAACCGAACCCGCAAGGTTAAACCAAAACTAACATGAATCTTCCAAAGATTACCCGAATATGAACGGTACGCGACCCCGGGCTGAACCAAACACCCGATCCATCTTCAACATCACCATCATCTTCTCTGCAGGCTCATCATCACCATCAACTTTCAGAAAAACAAAAGAAATAGGAGAGGGCTTTACCGGAAATTTCGTCGAAACAAACATACTCGCCGTCGCCTGTGTCTCCACTGCCGCCGCCGTGAGCGGCGGCGCCGCTCCATCTCTCTCTCTCTCTCTCTCTCTCTCTTCATTCCAGTCTCTCTCTCCTGTCTCGTAGTCGCGCCAGTCATCGAGAAGGGGGAGGGGTGTTGTCGGTGGTTCAGAGCCACCACCGCCGTCGCAGGCTCCGCCATGCCTGGCCGGAGTCCGGCCGTTCAACTTCATCAGAGGGGGAGAAGATGAGGGAGTGTGTTGATGGTTTGGTGAGATGGATGAGATTTGATTTTCATAAATGGGTGTGTTGTCTGTACATATATTCGAGTGAGAGAGGAGGAGAGGTTAAGGTGGGTGTTGACTGCTTATTCTTTGTGTGTGTTGTTTGAATGTGTAATCAAGAGAGAGAGGGTGTTTGGTAATTTGTATGTGTCTGCTCAAAATTCAAGGGGTAGACCCCTTTTATAGTTGTTTATGAAATCTTTTGTAAATCTTGGGAAGATTTTTATAGAGATTTTGGAAGATTTTATATAGATTTATTATAGATCTTGCAAGATTTTGTAAGATCTTATGAATCTTGATGAGATTTGTTTTGATTTTGTGAGATTTGATAAGATCTTGGTAAGATTTTATAGAGATCTTGCATATTATGTGCAGGTTTAGGCTTGTGGGTTTTGGGCTTGGGCCCAGGGCCCACAAGTCCAACCTTATGAGTAAGTGGCCCGTAATTCCTACGAGACCCGATATCGCAATCCAAACTCCATAAGTGTCGAAAACATAAAATTTTTAAAATTAGAGGCGTATAATAGTGGCGTTGTCAGTATTTTGTACGGTATCAGTCTGTTGTCATTTGATGTTCCGCAGATTCCACGCGAATCTTCATACGCGTACTGTAGAGACGGATAAGCGTTCCTAGGCACTCCAAAGGCCTAACTAAGTTAATTTGCATCGTAATCACTATTCATTATCACGTTAATCACCTGTTAATCACGTAATTAAGAGACGTAAATCACCAGTTGTCACATTCTCCCCTGTTAATAAAATTCCGTCCTCAAAATTTAGATTACGTTAACTCCTTAGAGTTACGTTATGCGTAAGTAAATACGAATAATGCTAAAGGAAACGAGACATACTAATATCGTCACCTGTGTGACCAAGTTAACAGGGGTCCAATAAAAGAGGAATTTCAACCAATAGAATTCCAAATGGACGTTTATGATATGCGAATGAATGTTAGAAACAATAACATCCACTAAATGGAACTTAGAAACAAGTTCCGTGAAATAGTTTTGCATGAAACGCTCGATCACGATTAGCCCAAGCTACAAGTTATACCGACGCCACAAGGTGTCGTAGTGAATGAAACAATTCAAATATAGCGGTGATCGAACAAGTATCACCTGTGTTTTGCATAAAACGCTCAATCATGATTAGCCCAAGCTACAAGTTTGTACTGACACCACAAGGTGTCGTAGTGATTTAAATAATTCAATAATAGCGGTGTTCAAACAAATTCACCGTGTTTGAAATCAAATGAAAGCGTAATAAATTGAATCTGAAAGTTTATTTCGAATGTCATCACAGAATTTTCAATTGAAAATGGAGCATCAAAGAAACACTGTTTTCGATCGACGATGAAAAGGCAATAAATATCGCAAAGCATTCGATCGATAATGAAAGAACCGTTAATAGGTACACCGGAATATAGAAATAAATTTGTGTACCACTGTCTTAACATACGACCGTGTTAAGACTGCTTTAATATGATAAATCAAAGCGGATTTAAAGCAATTCAATAAATAAATAATTTAAATCCGTGCATGAGATGTGTAAACGAGATTAGCGCAAGCTTCAATTAGTGGAAACACCATCACAAGGTGTTGAAATCAACAAACAACTTAATGGAGTCGTAGACCAAACAAGTCCACTACGACTCGGAACAAATGAAATGCTTATTCGAAACAAAACCACATGCGTAACAAACGATGCATGCGTAACATATGAATTCCTCAAGAAATGAAGCAATTGAGTATTCGCTATACTGAAAGAAATAATCATGATACAATGACCATCAAGAGGAGCAGGGATACGAAAATCTACTCAGTAAATGTGAAAGTCGAAATTTCAGTAAAAGAAATTTGAGGACTTTACCTGGGGTTTCATGTGATGCCTGGTTGTTAGGTGACATTACCATGGAATGTCGAACATAACGTATTCGTCATTAATGAGTTAGGGGGAATGCAGAGACATACGTCTTCTCCTTAGCATGACTTGTGTCGTTCGCAGGACCGCGTGCCAAACCGCCGCTTCCTCGAAATTCGTATGTAACGTACTTCAACCTCTGTCGACATGTAGATTGAGTTTCGTGAAATCTTGCACGCCCATGCTTTGTTTTGCGTAGGTTACATGCTCAGTTAAAAATAGCATAGACGACACAATGATGGCGTTTTCCCGAGTTAATAAACGTGGTTCCTACGTGATGACCTTTAACAAACTTCAACACAAGTTTCCGAAGGTCTTAAATGCATGTTTCCTAAACTCTCAGAGTTTTGTGTACTGTATGTAATTGTTTTTGTGTACCATGTGTAAAACACCACCATAGCGTATGTTTGAAAACAAATTTTTGACTGTTTGTTTTTCGGCAACAGTTGGAGACCATATTCGAGTACTAAGCGTTCTGTATGTATTCAGGTTTTAATATTCTAAGTTCCCAGAGGAAAGTGAGGTTAGAGCCTAGGTATTCCTACAGAAGACCTTATTCGCTGTAACCTATAGCACTGATACCAATCTGTCACACCCCGAAATTATTAGAGCTGGCGTGACTGGACTGGTATCTTCATTGCACAGCGGAAGCAAATAATCTAAGTCTTTTAGAAATTGAACGCCCACTAAGTACTCGACTCCACATGGTTCTCCTATTCCAACCGTGCTATAACTTCTGAAAAATAACCTGAGAAAGAAACATGCGAAAAATCAACATAAAGTTGAGCGAGTTCATAGTTTGTTTGTAAAAGATTTGAAATAAATCTTTTTGAATAACCGGTTTTTGAAGTATTGTTGAGAAAACGAATTTAAAATCATTTTCTTGTCAAGTTATATGGAAACTTTGTATGAAAACATGGTATGTATCTTGTATAATTTAAGTATTTCTGTATGTATCTAGGTTGTTAACGGGTTGCAAGGCCATTAACATGTGACACGACATAGGAAGCAACCAAACCATAGGCATTTTTCTAGTTATCGATTCACGACGGAGACACAAAAGCACTACTCGGTACTAGTTTTCACCAAGAGTGTGGCTGCCTGAAAATCTATTAGATCTAACCTTTTGTTCTGCGGTCTTAGTATGTACACGATTAATGGTGCTTATGGTACCCTATTCGTGACACAATTTCTCGTATCATTCCTTAAAACGCATCATACTTGGTACTAGTTATCACCAAGAGTGCTTCTTGTTTTTGTATCCATCATACCATTTGTAAACATTGTAACATTTGTAACATGTATTTCACCCCCGAAGTTATAAAACTGAAAATAGTTAAAAGAAAAGGGGGAGCATGAACTCAATGGGTTGTCTCGTTTTTCATACGTAGACCAACCCAATCCCATTATTATAACTAGGACAATTACGTCCCTAATAATTAGGGCCATTCACGTTTCAAAAATACGCATTTGTTTTGTAAAACCGGTATTTTTAGTACAAATCATTCGTAAACCATTTGAGTTCTTTGTAATCCATTCGTAACATGGTTTAGAAATATGAGTTTTCGTTTATCGATAAATTGTTTATTTTTGCAAAGCTTGCATGTCTTTCCACCCCGAAAACATTTATAATATGTAAAACAGTGAAAAGGTGAGGTTATGAACTCACCTGAATATTCCTGTGCAAAGGTAGCTAGATACGACTTCGCGATGTCGTTTCCAAGACGAGACTCGCTAGCGTGCATTTTACAATATTCCTAACATGGAATATCTAATAAGTTTCTAAATAAAAGCGGTAACTAACTACGTGTCACCGAGCTCTACCGAATCGTTAACTGAACGATTTGTCGGTGAATTGTTAACTTAACAAAATGATTAAGTTATACTCGTTAAGTCTCGCTTATCGTCGGTAAAACTAATAAGTCTTGGAGGGATTTAAAAAATATATATATTTATATAAAAATATATAAATATTTTGGTAGAATCCCGTTAGTCGTCTTGAGAAGTCGTTGTGTAAATAGGAATACTCGTATGATACGATATTTGAAATAAACATAAGATCTATATTTGTTCTTATAAAACGAATTCGAGTTGCTTGAAGTTTAAAATAAAACTATATTTATAAAAGAATTCGTACTGTTTAATACTTGAAATAAATATACAAACTATATTTATTTTTGTAAAAACGAATTCATGTTGTTTGACATTTGAAAAATATGTATAAACCATATTCGTTTTATAAATCGAGTTTGTGTTGTTTGGTATCTGAAATAAATATTTAAACGATATTCCTTTTATAAAACGAAATTGGTTTGTTTGATGTTAGAATAATATATGAATCGTCGTTTTTGTATCTTGTAAAAGTGTTGTCGAAAGTAATTGTATCTTTGTATTTGTTTTTCTAAAAGGTTACTTGAATTCCGATAGTTTGTTTTATAAATAAACGCGCTTTATTTTACGGATTTTCTCGAAAAACGGGCAGAGTTTCCTCTGTTTTTGGACGGCCCCGACAACACAAGTTGTCGTTATTTTACAAAATTCAATCAAGATTCAATTAAACTATATGTAATTTTGTCAAATATATATCAAATGTAAATTATAATCAATCGGTTCAAGCTCGTTATCACGATATATAAAAAAATAACGAAATAATCGCGCCGCTAAATCTTTACCAATTTCTAAGGTCGAAATGCCAAAAAGGTTGACTGAGTTGACCGGGTTGACTGAGTTGACCGGGTCAACTGAGTTGACCGAGTCGACTCGCTGAGTTGACCAGGTTGACCGAGTTGACTCGGTTTGACCAAGTCAACCAAATCCGAAGCTGAGTCTGACCAAGCCGCTTGACTCGAACCAAAGCCATTGACCACAGTTGACCGAGCCAAATTTCAACCGAGTGAACAGTAACACCCGAATTCCATCCGAGTTCAACCTGAAGCCTGAACCGTGACCAAAACCGAACCGTGAGTTGACCGAAACTGGTGTTTGACTTGGTTGTTTCCCTGACCCAAACCGGAGCCTATAACTCGACCAAAACTGGCTCCCGCATCTGAAATGAATATGAGCTGAGATTAACCCGAAACAAGATGAACCGAACCCGCAAGGTTAAACCAAAACTAACATGAATCTTCCAAAGATTACCCGAATCTGAATGGTACACGACCCCGGGCTGAACCAAACACCCGATCGATCTTCAACATCACCATCATCTTCTCTGCAGGCTCATCATCACCATCAACTCTCAGAAAAACAAAAGAAATAGGAGAGGGCTTTACCGGAAATTTCGTCGGAACAAACATACTCGCCGTCGCCTGCGTCTCCACTACCGCCGCCGTGAGCGGCGGCGCCGCTCCTTCTCTCTCTCTCTCTCTTCGTTCCAGTCTCTCTCTCTCATGTCTCGTAGTCGCGCCAGTCATCCAGAAGGGGGATGGGTGTTGTCGGTAGTTCAGAGCCACCACCGCCGTCGCCGGCTCCGCCATGCCTGGCCGGAGTCCGGCCGTTCAACTTCATCAGAGGGGGAGAGGATGAGGGAGTGTGTTAATGGTTTGGTGAGATGGATGAGATTTGATTTTCATAAGTGGGTGTGTTGTCTGTACATATATTCGAGTGAGAGAGGAGGAGAAGTTAAGGTGGGTGTTGACTGCTTATTCTTTGTGTGTGTTGTTTGAATGTGTAATCAAGAGAGAGAGGGTGTTTGATAATTTGTATGTGTCTGCTCAAAATTCAAGGGGTAGACCCCTTTTATAGTTGTTTATGAAATCTTTTGTAAATCTTGGGAAGATTTTTATAGAGATTTTGGAAGATTTTATATAGATTTACTATAGATCTTGCAAGATTTTGTAAGATCTTATGAATCATGATGAGATTTGTTTAGATTTAATGAGATTTGATAAGATCTTGGTAAGATTTTATAGAGATCTTGCATATTATGTGTAGGTTTAGGCTTGTGGGTTTTGGGCTTGGGCCCAGGGCCCACAAGTCCAACCTCATGAGTAAGTGGCCCGTAATTCCTACGATACCCGATAACGCAATCCAAACTCCATAAGTGTCGAAAACATAAAATTTTTAAAATTAGAGGCGTATAATAGTGGCGTTGTCAGTATTTTGTACGGTATCAGTCTGTTGTCATTTGATATTCCGCAGATTCCACACGAATCTTCATACGCGTACTGTAGAGTCGGATAAGCGTTCCTAGGCACTCCAAAGGCCTAACTAAGTTAATTTGCGTCGTAATCACTATTCATTATCGCGTTAATCACCTGTTAATCACGTAATTAAGAGCTGTAAATCACCGGTAGTCACAAAATCATATCATACCAATCATCTAACACCTACCCATGATCGATCACTTCAAGTTCAATTTATAATCAGATACTCATCAAGATCTCTACCATCATGCACCCTAAAACCATATTTTACAATAATCCACATAACCACAGAACTTTGCTTTAATCACATTCAATTTAATCACATTCAATTCGTTTACTAGCACACTGTTATGATTTAACAAAGAAGGTGAATCATGTTAATGATAAATTGTACCAATTGGATGAGAGTATGGTGTTGGCGTGAACAAGATAGATGGACTCCACGAAGAGGATGCTTCAAGGTAGTGGTTGCCGTCAAGGTAGATGAGAGGTAGGGTTAGGGCGTTTTGTGGTTTCGTGCTAGAATGGAGCCTATACACAACATGGGGGTATGTATGTGCTCGACGTAACTAAACCGGACGCCCTTTGGGCTTCGTTTACGGGCTTGGGATGACTTGGGCCGAGGACAGCCCAACAATTCCAAACATGGTGTGCGGTCACATACGTGGTGTGCGACTCGGTGAGGTGTACGACTGAGTTATAGATCACACATAACATTTAACAACTCACAATATACAAACCATAACCATCATGTACGACCAATTTAACCAATTTACGTTTTTCCAAGTGACGTAACGTACACTCAGTTGCAATATGGAGTAGAACGCGAAATGTAACGGTGTGAGTTAGGTGTTACAAGATCAAGCGATGCTAACTTCGAAAGTACGGGTTGTCACAGGTCGGATTGGCATTCGTTTGGGAAAGATGTGTTTGTGTGTGATGGCTTTGAAGTTTTCGTTGTAGCATTTTGAAATCAGAGAAGTATCTCTACTTTTCAGGTCGTTTGATCGAACGGTCGTTCGATCGGAGAGCGATCCGATCAGCGAGACATTCTAGTGAGAACAAGTTCACAGCAGGATGGTCATTCGATCGGATGTCACTTCGATTGTATGGCAATCCGTGAGAAATGATATGTTTTGAAAATTGATAAAAAGTTTAAGTGTTGATGACCAAGTGCAATCCGATCGGATTGTCGTTCGATCGGATGGCAATCCGATCGGACGGTAATCCGTTTGGTGACTTGATCGTTTTGAGATTTGTTAAGTTTGAAAGTTTGCGATTTGATCGAGACGGTATGACAATGTGTTAAAACAACAGAAACCCCACCACGCCCAAGTTATCCGATCGAAGTGGGAATCACCCCAGTCTGATCAGTTAACTGTTCGTGACGGTTGTTCATGTTCAACCCGAAATCGGTTATCTCCTTGATAGGAATCAGATCTTAGACCGACACTTCACTAGAAACGAGTAAAAGGCCTGAATGAGTCCCGATTCTATCAGTTTTGAGTGCATTGAGTGTAAAAGAGTTGAAAGAAAGTTGTGAAATCATCTTTCAATCCTTTTTAACCCTGAAAATGTTTAGATCTATGCGAAAACAGTGTTTAATCATGTGGAAATCATGTAGGTCTGAGTTTTTCTTGGTGGAATGAGGCCAAACCTTGAAGTTCCTAAGAACCCCATGATGACATCATCTTAGAACACCTCAAATCCGTTGATTTCACGGTTAAAAGTGAAGATTCAAAGGTGAAAATGATGGAGAAGTGTGTGTAGATGATAGATGTACAAGATTTGAGGAAGAAACTTACAAAAATCGCGAGAAATCGAAGGAGAAAGGCCTGATAAGTTGGAGAGTCGCAGAGAGAGCTGTCACATCACTGTTGGTGATGTGACAGGGGTATTTATAGAATTCCAAAAGAGGAAAGGGGAGCACGAGTGTCAGATCGGATGGAAAACCGATCGGATGGCCATCCGATTGGATGGTCATCCGTACGGATGACCATTCGATCGAATGGTCATTCGATCGAAGGTTTGCCGCGAGTGGGTTTCGACGTTTCGTTTTGCGTTTTGGGCATTGCGATGCGTTTAAGCGAGTGCCGATTAAGCGATGCGATAAATTTAGATAACGGTCACACAAATAATATAACTAACATACAACAACATAATTAATCATTGCGTTTAGCGTTTGCGATTAGATTGCGTTGCGATAGAGTTGCGATTGCGTTTTTGATTAATCACCACAAACATAAAGTAAACATGCACAAGTAACACATAAATAGCACACACATGTAAAACAATACTCAGAACATACTAATCAAGTTGCGAATGCGACTGTGATGCGATTAGCGATAAAGCGATAAACAAATTAGCGATTAACATGCGATTAAACTGCGATTATTTATAGATACTTCACATAATACAACTAAAGTAAATAAATTAAAAGATTCGATTACAAGTCAAGAAGCACAAATCAATAATTAAGCAAGGAGTGACAGATCGCCATTAGCAATCTTTTCTTCCTTTGACTTTGACTTGTACCTTGACTTTGAAAACACGGTGTGTTACATTACATAATATTGGAAATTGTCTGTATATCATGAATGTTATTATCTATTGAGGGCAATAGTGTCAAGGTAACAAAAATTACAAGGGGGAATAGTGCTAGTCAGATGAGTAGCATCCTCTTATTAGTCATTTTCTTTTATATTTAATTTTTAAACCTTTAGTTTGGTTAATATACGTGTTTAACTCCTTTATTTAAAAAAAGATATTTTTAGAGTAAATTACACAAATAGGTCTTGTGGTTTATACCTAATTTCGCCTTTGCGTACTAACTTTTTTTTAACAGGTTTAGGTTTTATGGTTTCAATTTTGTAACACATTTGGACACTAACACCAAAATTAGTTAATTAATGACTAAAACACCCTTGCATTTTTTTAAGTTTATCAATGTAACATATTTGGGTACTAACACCTAATTTTATTTAAGTTTAAATCATTACAAAATCTATTTTTTTTTATTTTCATTTTTTTATTATATCTCTTAATTAACATAAAGTCTATTTATTTTTTTTATTTTCATATTTTTATTAAATTTCTTATTTAACATCAAATCTACTTGTTACACTAGTATTTTGTTAAATAGATTTTTTAAATAAAATCTACTAGCTATATAGTTTTATGTAAATTAATTTTTTACTCGTTTTAAATAATGTAAACCTTATTCGTTTTCAATTTTGCATGGAAATGATTGATAATAATAAATATCTTTCATGTAAAAAAATTTAAGCGTTTTTTAACTCGTTTTTTTGTTCATTTACATTTTACTATTTTAGAAAGATATTTAATTTACATAAAACTATATAGCTAGGTATTTTAGATAAAACTAAAAAAAGTTAAGCCTTTTTTTAACTCGTTTTTTTTGTAAAAAAGATATTTAATTTACATAAAACTATATAGCTAGTAGATTTTACTGGTGCAACTAGTAGATTTTATGTAAATTAAATATCTTTCTAAAATAGTAAATTGTAAATGAACAAAAAAACGAGTTAAAATGGCTTAATTTTTTTTACATGAAAGATATTAATTATTATTATTATTATTAATCATATATATCCAAAACTGAAAACGTGTAAGGTTTACATTATTTAAAACGAGTAAGAAATTTAATTTACATAAAACTATATAGCTAGTAGATTTTATTGAAAAAATCTATTTAAAAAAAATACAGGTGTAACAAGTAGATTTTATGTTAAATAATAAATTTAATAAAAATATGAAAAAAAAAATAAATAGACTTTATGTTAATTAAGAGATATAATAAAAAGATGAAAATAAAAAAATAAATAGATTTTGTAAAATTGATTTAAACTTAAATAAAATTAGTTGTTAGTACCCAAATGTGTTAAATTGATAAACTTAAAACAATGCAAGGGTATTTTAGTCATTAATTAACTAATTTTGGTGTTAGTACCCAAAGGTGTTACAAAATTGAAAACATAAAACCTAAACCTGTTTAAAAAAAAGTTAGTACACAAAGACGAAACTAGGTATAAACCACAGGACCCATTTGTGTAATTTTTTTTTAACTCTATTTTTTATCAGTTAATTTTGTTTATATGCGAGTTTATTCTCCGTTCTTTAACTTTTGTTGTTATCTATAACAACAAAACCATTAGGGTGGAATAATGTCAGGTAGCTAGCTGCTAGTCACCCCCTTATTGGTCGTTTCTTTTTATATTTAATTTTTAAACTTTTAGCTTCGTTAATATACGTGTTTAACACCTCTGTTTTTTTTAAATGTTATCTTTTTATTGGTTAACTTTGTTTATATGTGTGTTTAGTTCCTCTGCTTTAACTTTAGTTGTGTACATGTTTAGTCCCTCTACTTTTATTCTTATAAGTAATTGATTGTCGCCTTTTTTGTATTTTACTTTATAACAACAAAAAGCATGAGGGGGAATAGTGTCAGGCAGCTGCCTTACACCCCCTCATTGGTCATTTCTTTTTATATTTAAATTTTAAACTTTTAGCTTCGTTAATATACTTGTTTAGCCCCGCTATTTTCAAGAAAAGGTTAACTTTTTGTTGGTTAACTTTGTTTATATGTATGTTTAGTTCCTTTGCTTTAAGTTTTGTTGTGTAGATGTTTTGTCCCTCTACTTTTATTCCTATAAGTAATTGATTGTGCTTTTTGTATTTTACTTTTGAATCTCCAATCGCTAATACACGTGTTTAGCCGCTCTGGTTTTTTTTTTTTTAGATAAGCTTTCTTTTTATTGGTTAACTTTGTATATATGCGTGTTTAGTCTATCTGTTTTAACTTTGGTAGTGTGCATGTTTAGATGTTTTGTCCGTCTAATTTTACCCCATTACGCGAGCGCGGGGCAAAAACTAGTTGTATACATAATGGGTATCTAATTATTATTCTGTGTACAATTGTACTGTAATTGATTCTTAGAGCAAGCAAATACAAAAGAATTTCCATATGTATTTTTGATCTTTTGGGACAATCACTGCTAGAGCAGCCAATATTACTCTGTTTTAAAAGGACGAGTAGTAGTTTGAAGCAGCAACCTAGTAAATATTACTTTATTTAAAGAGGACAGCCAATTATGGGGAAATCGCAAGAATGGCATTGACCCGGTCAAAATTTCCAAACTAGCCACTCCAAACGTCTTACTGAGACACCACGACACCCCGTAACGTCTCAGCTATTAACCAACGAAAGGGCTGCACGTGGCAGGGTCATTTGACGTCTCAAACGCCACTGCTGTTTGACGTAATATTCTTTCCTGGGCTGCACGTTGTATTGCTTTTCACAAATTCCCATAACCTTTCTCTCTCCTCTTTATCTCTCATCTTTCTTCCCAATCCACCTGCAACTTCTCTTCCATCATAACCATGGCTTCCTCTCTCTCCTCCACCTTCTCCACCCTCAAACAATGAATGCACAAGTGATGATGAAGTTGGATGGACAACTTATAACTCTTCTAGTCTGATTAACAAGTGATGAACGAAGTTGCAGGTTGGCCATGGTGAAGACTGACTTTTACTTTTTCTAACAGGTAATCTAATAAATCTGAATCTGCATCTGTCAATCACCACTGAAAAGTCTAGAGGAGTGGAGCGCTCTTGTTTGTTTAAATAAATGCTTCGGTAGGTGATGGTGGTGGTTGGTTGGTACGTGACCGTGGACCGTGGTGGTTTACGGAGGTGGTTGTGGTGGGTGGAGGTTGGTGGTGCTCGGTGAGGGTGGTGGTGCTCGGTGAGGGTGGTGGGAGGTTGCAGGGTGGTAGTGGGAGGTGAGGGTGGTGGTGGTGCTCGGGGTGAAGAAGATGAAGACAGATGAGAGATAAAGAGGAGAGAGAAACATTTCACTGAAAAGGCTAGCTAGTGTTTTGTACTTAACCTGCAGTCTAGGTAGTGCTTTTCACTGAAAAGTCTTGGTAGTGTGCTTTTCAGCAGTGAGACGTTACGGGGTGTCGTGGCGTCTCAGTAAGACGTTTAGAGTGGCTAGTTTGGAAATTTTGACCGGGTCAATGCCATTCTTGCGATTTTCCCGCCAATTATTTATCAACGATTAGTTGATAAATAGCATTTGCAGTTATTAACTTTTTGTACTATTATTATTATTATTATTAATTTACTGGTTTGTATTATTCGTTTCTTCATTATTACATATAGCATGTTCATTGTTTCTAAAGATTTTATAACTATAATGTTTTTATTATTTAACTCCGTATAATACACCGAACATGGGCGGCCCTGGGGTGGTTGTGGAGAATCGCCAGCCAGGACCTGTGGTTTCGATGACACATTTTTTAAATAGTATATCCATACAAAACACAAAGTTATTAATAGGTCCATTTACAAATTTATCTTGAATTATATATGTTAGCCGATTAGGTTTAGCCCAATACACATTTGATATAAAATTAAGAGTTACCTAACTAAAATAATAATAATAAAACAATATCCGTTTGTTTTGGGGGACCTATTAGGCTTCTCTCGACGCACAGACACGAAAGTAGGGGCGACATTGTTTTGTCTATTGTCGAATATACTTTCGAACTCGAACAGGTAACCTAAATTCTGAGGGTTGACCGTGACACCTATATAATATAATAGAAAGAGAAATGCGTTTATTTTAGGGATTAAGTGTGTATTACAAATAACAAATACACGTTGAACCGTGAACGATGACATATACAAATTCAAGTTGTATTAAATCATGATAAGTGTGTTTTTGAAACAAAAATAGTAATGATTTTGAGAAATGATAAACATTTTATTTTATTGCATTAATTGATGATAGAAAATAATAAGGGAATTAATGAAGACGACGACGACCACCAGCTTGGCCTCTCCTGCTTTATAGCTTCTGTGTTCATTTGTTTCTATACTTAGATAATGAATATACGATGATCCATCCATCCATCCTCCTACTCAACATCATTACCGAGCGAAGCCAATTAGCCCCCATTATCTAGTCATGGAAAGCAACGCCGATAAGAAGAGTCTCCTGAAATCATCCTCCTCCGTCTCCAAATCATTCCGCCTCCGTTCCCCGTCTCTAAATACGCTACGCCTACGTAGAATATTCGACCTCTTCGATACGGATCATGATTCCTTCATCACCGTGGATGAGCTCAGCCGCGCATTGGTCCTCCTAGGACTTGAAACCAACGTGAGCGAGCTGGATTCCGTGATTAAATCCTACATCCAACCGGGCAACACCGGCCTCACGTTTGATGACTTTCATGCGTTGCACAAATCATTAGGCGAGCTGTTTTTCGAGGACGCGGTTGGAGAGGAGGACGAGTCCGGAAACATCGACAGCAGCAAGCAGGAGGAGTCCGATTTGACGGAGGCGTTCAAGGTGTTTGATGAAGACGGAGATGGGTACATATCCGCACAGGAGTTGCAGGTGGTGCTTAAGAAATTAGGCTTTGCCGAGGCTAGTGAGATGGGAAGGGTAGAGATGATGATCTCTTCGGTTGATCGGAACTCTGATGGATTGGTCGACTTTTCTGAATTTAAAGACATGATGAAAAGTGTCATCGCCCTTAAATAACAACTCATTTCATACCTTCTTTATTACTATTACCATTATTATTTATATAGATAGAGAGATCTTTGCTCAAACGCCGTTAGGATCAATGGCGAGGGTAACACATCTTGTCCACCCACTCTTCTCTTCTTGTTTTTATTTTGGTTTTGATTATGTCTTCTATGTATATCATAAAACCATGTTGTATTCTTCTTTGTTGATGAAATAAAGTCTTGTTGCTTTTATTTTAATACTCATCGAGCCAACCTGCAAAGAAAAATGCGGTAATTGAAAATTGTTTGAACGTAATTGACAAGCCTCATTGATTATCCTCAAAATAATATATAAAACGTTAACAAGTGGAAGAAAAAATCATGTTGTTACTAGAGCATCCGGAACTTGGGGGAATCAACTAGGTCCTGTCCATCGGACTCAAAAGCGGACAGGGTGGCGCGTTGGAGGAGAAGGTGATGGTTGGTCCGGTATGTTCCGTTTTAAAACATTTTTAAATAAATTAAAAAAAAAACATAAACTGATACACTTTATTAGATTATATATTTGAAATTAACCAAAATAAATTTAATTCATATTCATATATACATATATAATTTTTTTAATAAAAAATTAATAATTAAACATTACGATTAAAATAAAAATTTATAATAAACCTATTTAAAACATTGCATAAACTAAAGAAAATATTACATAAACCACATAATTAACCGCTAATAAAACATTTAAAACTATAACCTTAGATTAACTACAAAAAACATAGCTTAATAATCAAATAGAGAATCAAGCGATGAAGAGTAACAATCGCTTTCACGCCCGTCCAACTTCATGTAATCTGTAGGACAAGTGGGATGGATAAACTGCTTCTTCATCCGACCATGGTACTTCTTGTGTCGGGCGGGGGTTTGCCATTGGAGAATGGTTTACAGGAGTGTTCGCCACAAGAGGACTATCCCTCTCCCCAATTCTTATTTCAGCAAATGACAATACAAGAAATTAGGGCGTTTACCCACACATAATTTACCTACACATGTAAATGTGTGGGTGATGTGCGTGAATTGAGTTATGGTTTTAATGTTTATTTTAAGCTTTTACACTTTCTTTAGCCAAGTTTTAAATTTATAAAACACGATATTTACTAACACTAAACACACATATGGGCAAGTGCACCCATCGTGAGCGTAGTATAGTGTTGGTAAGATACCGAGGTCGTCCAAGGACACAAGAGCTTTTAGTACCGGTTTATCCTCAACGTCTAATCAAATCAAAAAGTTAGAAAAAGGTTTTAAACTAGAAAAATAAAAATTAACTAAAAATGCTGAAAATAAAATAAAGTAAAAACAGATAGACAAGATGAATCACTTGGCTCCGACTCGTGTATAGTGTAACCTTTGATTATTTCCGCACTTTTATACTTTTTAAGAGATTATCTTAGTTATTGTAGTAGGCCCCTCTTTTGAAGGTGACGTTACCCTCAACCCATTAGTTTGAGTCAGCAAGGATACAATCCTAAAGGGTCGGATTATTGAAAGATAATTAATTAAGTTATTAATGCATATTATGCTAGGCCCCTCTTTTGAAGGTGACGTTACCCTCGGCTAAGTAGTCTGAGTCAGCAGAGATACAGTCCTAAGTAGCCGGGTTAAAATATTAATAGTAGCTTACATATGAGGGGATCAAAGAGTTTGGACCCCCGCCATCCAATACCGTTAAGTATTGAAGGAGGTCCTACTAAATTTGACCCAGGTCCTTGCAAGATCTATACACTGAACAAGGCAAGACTCTTACCAAACTGTTCCCTTAACCCCCGACCAGGTAGCCAACATACCTCCATATAGACCGTGGAGATATGAATGGTGAAAATCTTTTATTTTATATAGACAGTAAAATAATGCCAAGACACCACAGACAAATGATAAGGAAAAATCACCTTCAACATAAGAAACTAGTTATTAAAGTCATTAATACATAACCAAGTAAAAAGTGCGAAAATATTAAAAATAAAAAGTATTACACTAGACACTTTGTCTTCACCAAGTGATGTAAGAGACTTAGGCAAACATGGCCTTGATTGTCAAGAACGCTTACGATCAATCTTGGATCCCGAGATGACTCACACACTCTATGATGGACAATGGATGACGGTGGTGGATGATGGTGTTATGGTGGTGGTGGGTGGTGGGTGAAGTGTGAGAGAGGTGGTGTGCCAAGGGATGGTTTGAACTTGAGCCTAGCACTCCTATTTATAGGCTGAACAGAAGCTCGGGCACGGCCCCGTGTCCATTGGGCACAGCCCCGTGTCCATCCTCTTCTCTGTCTTCATTAATTGCAGTTTGTCTGCATTAGTTGACCACGCCCCCGTGTCCGCCGGGCACGCCCCCGTGCGCAGAAGCATATCTGTACTATCAAGATTTGCCTGGATTCTGCGAATCTTATAGTTGACCACGGCCCCGTGTCCGCTGAGCACGGCCCCGTGGTGGGCGATAGAAGCTTCTATAGCTTTGTCTTTTATGCTGGCACTTGGGCACGTCCCCGCGTTCACTGAGCACGAGGCGTGTTCAGCCTTCTGTTTTCTTGTTTTGCTTGGGAAGATGCTGTCGTGGGGTCGGGCATGTCTCTTTTGATCCTTTTCCTGTATTTATGTTAGATTTAGCTGTCTTTTTGCTTCTTTTATTAATTTGAGCTCATTTAATCCTGAAAATACAAAAGGAAGACAAAAGCACACTTTTTCCAACATTAGTACTAAAAAATGGTTAGTTTTATGCCACAATTGATGTAATTTATATGTTGCATTTTGCATACATCAAATACCCCCACACTTGAATCTTTGCTTGTCCTCAAGCGAAACTCTTTATAATGTGGCTTTACACTCCCAAATGGAATGGGTAGAAGAAAAGGTTTTTGGGCTTGTCATAGAGTGTCGGGATTTCCAAGATTCTTTATTAAGTTTTATTTTTATTTATTTACAATCCTATTCATCATGATTTATTTAAAACTTTTCATAAGATAAATTACTTATTAGGGCATAACATGCCTCTTTAAAATTCTATTTATATACAAGTTCACATACCTCACGGGGGATCACTCAACACTCGGCCGAAGATGTATTTTAGTGAATCACTCGAGAGTGGCATGGAACTTACTCCTACCATAGGCTTGCCAAGCAATTAATCCTCCTCCTTTTTAACTATACACCTTTGTAAATATCAAGAGGACTTTTGGGTGAAGGGTTAGGCTTGGGTTAAAGGTAGGTGGTTGGGTTAGTGGTTAGTGAAAGGGCGAAAATCGTAACAAGCATCGGTTTTCGTAAGACTTTTTATTTTTGCAACTTTTATTTTGATGAAGCTTTTATTCAAACAAAGTTATTTTTGATAAACTTTATTTCTCTTTTGCTTCATCATTAACATTTTTTTTTTTGAAAAGTCATAGGAAATACCTGGCTTGTTACTAAAATAAAAGGTTAAAAATAAAAAAAGGTTTTGGTGGGTGAAAGGGTGTTTGGTTTGGGTTATGAAATGAAAAGGTTTAGGCTCAAAGGGGCTAACTAGGGGGATTTTGGGTAGGTGGTAAAAAAAAAAAATAATGGTGTTGAAATAAAAAGGGTTAGTCCTAATGCCTCCATCATTTACTTACTCGGGTTTAAGTTGGTAAGGACCGGGAATGTATCGTCATGGCAAGTTCTAGAGTCGTAAGAACCAAGCGGCTATTCACACAAGAAACGAAAAATGAGCATTTAGTTTAAAGATATGTATTTGTATGCTCAATAAAGGCTCAAAACTACCTTTTGTGGGAATGGGTTTTTATGTGATCAAGTATATATAATCAAATTTTAACTAAGCTTGTCATGCCGTTTCATAATTTTCTTATGTTGGTTCTTTTTATCACGACGCTATCGGTTGTAAATTTGTAAAAATATAACCTTTTTAGAACTTGAATTTCCCGAGTTAAACCTAGACAAGTAAAAAAAATGAAAGTTTTTAAAAAAATTTGGGGTGAGCTGAGGTGGTTTGTTTTGATAAGATCGTTCGTATTCCTCTTTCGTCTGGTGAAGTTTTAGAAGTTCGTGGCGAGAAACCTTCAGGTGGATTGAAGCTTATGTCGTTTATGGAAGCCCAAAGGTATTTACGAAAAGGATATGTTGCTTTTCTAGCACATGTCACCGAGGAGAAAGGCAAGAGTAATAGTATTCAGGATATTCCGATTGTTCGGGATTATCCAGAGGTGTTTCCTGATGAACTGTCTGGTTTGCCTCCAGTTCGTCAAGTCGAGTTTCATATTGACCTTATACCTAATGCCAACCCGATTGCTAAAGCACCTTATCGTCTTGCGCCGTCTGAGATGCAAGATTTAGCGAAACAACTTCAAGAGTTATCTGATAAAAGATTCATCCATCCGAGTCATTCACCTTGGGGAGCTCCTGTCCTCTTTGTGAAAAAGAAAGATGGATCTTTTCGAATGTGTATCGATTATCGTGAGCTTAATAAGCTTACCATCAAGAATCGATATCCCCTACCTCGAATTGATGATCTCTTCAACCAGCTGCAAGGTGCTTCATGCTTTTCCAAGATGGATCTGCGTTCTGGGTATCATCAACTTCGTGTTCTCGAAGAAGATATTCCCAAAACGGCTTTCCGCATGAGATATGGGCATTACGAGTTCACTGTCATGCCTTTTGGTTTGACAAATGCCCCAGCTATCTTTATGGACTTAATGAATAGGGCCTGTAAACCTTATTTAGACAAGTTCATCATTGTGTTCATCGACGATATTCTCATTTATTTGAAGTCTCGAGCCGAGCATGAGCAACACCTTCGCTTAACATTGGGACTCCTGAAGAAGGGACAACTTTTTGCTAAATTCTCCAAGTGTGAATTCTGGCTTAAAGAAGTTCAATTCTTGGGTCATATAGTCAACGAGCAGGGTATTCATGTGGATCCATCCAAGATTGCTGCTATTAAACACTGGAATACACCGACGACGACTACAGAGATTCGATCTTTTCTTGGTCTTGCTAGATATTATCGACGTTTCATTTCAAATTTCTCAAAGATTGCGGTTCCACTCACTGCTTTGACTCAGAAGAATAAGCCTTTTGAGTGGGGACCTAAGCAAGAAGAAGCGTTCCAAACGCTGAAACAAAAGCTATGCAATGCTCCTGTTCTATCTTTGCCCGATGGAAACGATGATTTCGTTGTCTATTGCGTTGTGTCCAACTTAGCCCTTGGTTGCATTCTCATGCAATGAGGTAAAGTTATTGCATATGCATCTAGATAGCTGAAAATTCACGAGAAGAACTACACGACTCATGATCTTGAGTTAGGAGCGGTGGTTTTCGCGCTTAAAATCTGGAGACACTACCTCTATGGAACGAAGTGTGTGGTTTTCACAGACCACAAGAGTCTCCAGCATATTCTTAATCAGAAGGAGCTGAACATGAGGCAACAACGTTGGGTTGAGCTCTTAAGTGATTACGATTGCGAGATTCGATATCACCCTGGTAAAGCGAATGTCATAGCCGATGCGCTTAGTCAAAAGGAGCGAGTCAAGCTTCAGTCTGTTCAAACTCTATCTGATATTCAAACTCGTGTCCTTCAAGCTCAACAATTTTGTGTGTCACAAAATTTTTTATTTAAGGAATTACCACGTCAACTTGAGCTTAAGCTCGAAAGGAAAGACGATGGTTTGCTCTACTTCAAGGATCGTTTATGGATTCCGAAACAAGACGATCTTCGCACTTTGGTAATGGACGAATCTCACAAGTCTCGATATTCTATCCATCCTGGTGCTGATAAAATGTACAAGGATCTTCGTACTCAGTATTGGTGGCCTGGTATGAAAAAGGATGTTGCCTTGTATGTATCGAAATGCCTAACTTGTCTCAAAGTCAAGGCTGAACATCAACGACCTTCTGGCTTGCTTGAACAACCAGAGATACCGGTTTGGAAGTGGGAGAACATTGCGATGGATCTCATCACTAAATTACTGCGTACATCTAAAGGTCACGATGCGATTTGGGTTGTTATCGATGGATTAACGAATCAGCTCATTTCATTCCGATTCGCGATGATCTATCTGCTGATAAACTTGCAAAGATTTATGTTGATGAGATTGTATCACGACATGGTGTTCCCTGGGATATCATTTCTGATCGTGATGCTCGATTTTCATCTCATTTTTGGAAGACCATGCAATCTGCTATGGGAACCCAACTAAATCTAAGCACTGCTTATCATCCCCAAACAGATGGTCAATCTGAGAGAACGATTCAAACTTTGGAGGATATGCTTAGAGCATGCGTGATAGACTTCGGTGGTAATTTGGATTCTCATCTGCCACTGATCGAGTTTTCTTACAACAATAGTTATCATGCTAGTATTAATATGGCACCATTCGAAGCTCTCTACGGTCGAAAATGGCGTTCACCTGTCTGTTGGAATGAGATCGGTGAAGCTTTGCTTACTGGACCTGAGCTCATTCTGGAAACAACAGACAAAATCAAGAAAATCCGCGATAATCTTGTGACAGCTCGGAGCCGTCAAAAGAGTTATGCGGATATGCGACGCAAGCCCTTAGAATTTCAAATCGGAGATCGTGTCCTACTCAAGGTTTCACCTTGGAAGGGAGTGGTGAGATTTGGAAAGAAAGGAAAACTTGCACCTCGATATGTGGGACCATTTAAGATTGTGGAAAGAATTGGGAAGGTTGCCTATCGACTAGAGCTACCTCCAGAGCTTGGGAATATTCATCCGAATTTTCACGTGTCTAATTTGTGAAAGTGTTTAGCTGACGCTGATCTTCACATTCCTCTCGACGAGATCCGAATCGACGAAACGATGCACTTTGTCGAGAAACCCGTGGAGATAGTGGACCGTGCTTTCAAACAGTTGAAGAACAAACGGATTCGATTGGTAAACGTTCGCTGGGATTCCAAATGTGGCCCAGAGTTTAATTGGGAATGTGAGGACCAGATGAAGGCGAAATATCCGTATTTGTTTTCACAAGTTCCCTTTAAATAAAATTTCGGGACGGAATTTCCTGAAGTAGGGGAGACTGTGACAACTGTGTTCTATAATCGATGTACAATGTAAAACAATGATGATTATTAATAAAACAATGTGCTTTTGGTGTTATTATATGTGTTTTGGTGTTTTTATGTGTGTATTTGTGTTGGTGATTTTTTTTTCAATTCGATTCGATCCCGATTTCAAGCTTTAAATCGCTTTCTGGAAGGTTATACGCGCACTGATGCGTAAATATAACCAGTTAAATATAAAGAACACTCCGGAATAGTGAAATAGGCTTAACATACCTTAAATAACCTCCACATAACTTAGAAATAAGTTTTGGATGGTTTGGTGTGTTGAAATCAAGTTTGTTCGATGGCAGGGACTAATTGTGTCAAACTGCGAAACTATACCGATTTATATAGTAACGAGCATTCCGGAACTTGATCATAAGTTGAACATACCCTAAACATCCTTTACATAGCTTAGAAATAGGCTTTGAGGGGTTCGGTATGCTAAAATAAACTTATTTGATCAATAGGGACTAAAAGCGTCAAAAAGTGCATAAGTTTGCATTTTCGCGCATATCTTACGTTATGAATATATCCGGACATACAAAAATTTATGTAAGCATTAAAATATTTTATTTTAGTGTTTGGCATAAGAAAATTCCATTCATCGCTTAATTTGGATCGTTTTTGGGTTCGTTACGACTTCCGTCGTAATTAAGCGAATAACGCGATCATACGACCAAACAAACCGACATCCGGCATATTTTTGAGCATGTTTCATGTCCACAATGTTTAGGCATCATTTTAGGGCCTTAAAGTTGGCTTGACGGGCCTTAAAAGGGTTGAAATGAGCCTAAAACACCAACAGGGACTGAAATTGCAATTATGAGAAAGTGTTGCTGATCTGTGAAGACCAGGCAGGCCGCGTAGCCCTTGCCTGTGTGTTACGCGGGCCGCGTGGGTGCACCAGACCTGCACAGAATCAAATTTCCAGCTGTTAACTGCTGTTGCACCTGATTTCTCCACGTGCAAATGGTTTTAGCAATACCATGGGCTCATTCTAGGGGCTCTAATGGTATTGGAAAACATGGGGCACACATGTACGGCCTAGATCGAAGCTCGTTTCCCGATAAACGATCCTAACGGTTCTAGATTTCCTATAAATAGCCCACCCCATTCACTTGCAAAACCAACATTGATCTGATTTTGGCCCTCTAAGTTGGAGTTTACACTTCATACCTGAGGGTAAATCGGATCAAAGCTTGCGGGGACCCTTTTTAAGTATTCCTTCGTTCTTTTCATTCGTTTTTATCGTAAAAGTCAAACTGCGTTTGACTTTCTGCATTAACCAGTTAATGGTCAATGTGAAGTTCGTTTGAACTTCATAACGTGAGCGTAATCACGATGGTTATAGTCCCTAGTGACTATACCTACTGACTACCACGTTATCTAGGCTCAGTGACGTGTCGTAGTTTTGGCCAAAATGCGTTTTCTCGCGTATTTTGTAACCAAACTACTTTTAGGTATCAAAACCGTTTGTTTTGATACCAAACCTGTTTTCTTACTTAACTAAACATGTTTTAGCATGTTTAGCTCGTCACTTTTTAGTTTAGTGCTTGTGTAGAGTCGTAAGTCAAGCGGACTAAACACCCGCTTAGACTTTCGAACACGACCCGTTTGGTCGATCATTAGGATCCTACCAAACATGTTTAGTGACCATAGTTGCATAGGGAATAACCTTCTGAGGTTATACCTTATGGTCACCTAGTTTAAGTAGTTATATAAATGGTAGTTTATATGCCTTAGGTAAATTACCAAAATGCCCTTTTCATGCGTAATTGGTAATTAAGCATATGTAACCTAAACTTTTATCACGTAACTGATTATGTAACATGTTTAAACATGTCTTGGCATATAATACTTGTCATAGGACTAGTTAGATGTCTCGAACGCGCATTTGCGCGCACGACGTGTTAAAGTAGCATAAGCTACCTTAATGGGTCGCGATGGGTCGAAAGCACTTAGGTTAGGTTCTAATTTAGGATGTAGGCTTTGTTAAGCTATATCACATGAGTTCCAACACTCATTTGGTTTACAAGACCTCATTCTGTCCGATCTTCTGATTTAGGCATCTATTGTTTGACTAGTGATTCAATTACAAGGTGCTGCTTGATTTCTCTGGTTTACTTGAGTTTTTTGAAGTTCTATTGATTGAGGATACTTTGCACTTCATGTGAGTACATAGATCCCCTCTTTCTACATGTTTTGTGGTAACTATGTGAGTACATAGTTCCCCTATTTTACTGTTTTGGGGTGATTCATATGTATCAAAACGATTTCGATATTTTAACAATGGTTTCAAAAACGATTAAGATGGTTTATACTAAACTAATAACGATTTTGATAATGTGAACGAACTTGTTGGTTGTAGTTACATAACGAATGACATGCATTAATTTTGGCCGAACCGACCAGTATTAGGTTATGGTACCATAGGATCTGACAAATCCCGTTATTGTACTGCACCCATGGTTGTGTGTGGGTGTTGTGGGTAACGACTGAATCTGTGATTGTTAACTTACCCTTTGGTGGTTTGTTAATGCGAGAAGCGAGGAACGAGATAGTCGAGTCACGAAGGTTTAAATGTTATTAGCGAGACGACCATAAATAGTTTTCACAATTAAAACGAGGATGATTTAAACGACTTACACGAGTTAAACGATTTGGAAACGATTTAAATGAGTTAATGATTTTGAAACGATTTGAACAAGTTAAACGAGTTGAATAAACGATTGGTTTTTGGTTAGTGTTTAGATAACGGGACGGGTGTAATGTGATGAAAGCATGGTGGATACGCCGCTGGTACTTCCTATATATAAGTGTTTTCATCATATAAGTGGCGTTATTTAGTTCACTTGGGTAAACGATTTTGAAACAATGTCACACAACGATGTTTTTTTTTCTAAAAGATATAAACCATACGAGTTTTATTAACGAGATTTTATGAGATGTTTTACAAATTGGTTTGCTAAATCAAATGTTTTTGGGGTTAAGAATCATGGCTACAAATTTTTATAAACTATAACCATCTTGATTTGAGTTGGTTAATTATGTTGCAATACACTTTTCAAAACGAGGTTTGTATTTTGACTCTTGTAGTCTAATAAAGTACTGCAACATGTAAACGAAGCCATGATTCCGATACTCTTATAAAACCTATGTACACGCCAGCATTTTTTTGCTGACTTTTTTTTTACATATGTTTCAGGTGTTGTTGCTTGATTGATTCTAGGATGCATGCGTCACATAGGATCTGGACAAGGCCTTAGTGACATAATAACAATGATAGTCAATATGTAATTTATTTGTTATGTGTTAAAACAATGTTAATATTTAATATTATCAATAAAAAGAAACTCTTTTTGTATCCATGGTTACGAAAAAATAATTCTGTTACAACACTCCCCGACGTTTCCGCCACGATTTGTTGTTTTACGTGGTCGGGTGTGACATGATTAACGACAGCTTTTGGGAGAGAGGGGACGCACGGAAAGGCAGCCGCCTTTTTGGCGGTTGTGCACGGTTCAGGGCATGAACGTTTAGGTGGCTTTCTTCAAGCGTACGGTTCATAGGGTTTGATACTTTTCTTAATTTTATCATGATTGGATTTGTTTTTGACATTGACAACGTTGTTAAACAATTTGTTGTGTTGGTTTATTTAAACTATTTGCATGTGTTTGAGTTCTTGCTTTACAACTTGCTCGGTTGATGATAAAACCTTGAAGCTTGTTGGATGACATAGAGTAGGTTGACTCACATTAGTAAATAGGGTAATTAAATTGTAAAAAATCTGATGACAAAGACCTGTTTTTGATTACCACTTAAATTAACCGACTTTTCAGCACCGTGTCTATGTGGTGTCTAATTAATGATTAAACTGAGTTTGGTGTGAACCTAGAATTTGAAACTCAGAGGAATTTACCTTTATCATATGTGACTTTCCCAGGATGATTGGTTTCTAGATTTTCACATTAAACTTTGTTTTTCTGATTCTTATTAACTGGTAAATCTTGACCACTTGTGTTTATTTTGTGAAACGTTTATTATATTTTAATTGTTTGTCGTTTATCAAGCGTATTGGCAACATACTTTCATTGTTAGTGGGTTGGTAAATTGGTGGGTAATTGGTATAATTAAACGGGTTATAGGTTGTATGGTGAATCTTAAAAAGTATCCCTAATAATTAATCAAAGTCATTAATTCTGAGGCCATGTGTATGTGGTGTTATGAATCTGTAAACGGTTTTGTGTTAAACTTGCAATCGGGATTCTGGGTGGGAGTTGTTTTCTTTAATATATAATAATTCTCTAGTTAAACACTAAATCACAAATTCCCCATGGATACGATACCCTACTTATGCTATCTACGTAGTTTAATTAGGTTTTTGATTGACTCTGACGACAGTCGTCAATTGTAAGATACATGGCCCTAAATCCTACTATATAAAAGAAATTCTGGATGCACACCTACCTTGGGAACAATAAAGGATTATGCCGGAAGAAAGAGTCTGAGGTTGGGTTGGACGACATACATCTTGGTACAGAATTCACTGAGTGTAACTTTCGATATCACGTTTCTGGTATAGCATTTACTTATCAATATCCCGCTACTTCTGGTACAGCCTTTCCTAAAACAACCAAAACTCCCATCAAGTTTATTCATATAATTGAAATCGTTGTGTTCAATATAAACCGCAGCATTCGTTTTAGAAAACTCGAAATCGTTTAGCACATATGAACACCCCAAAACAATTGAAAACGGTAAAAGAGGGGACTATGCACTCACATTGATTTGCAAAGTATCCTCGATTTAAATGAACTTAACAAAGCTCAGGCAAACCAAGGAAATCAAGTGGTACCTAGTAATCGGATCGCTGTGTTAATAAATCGACACCTAAATCAGAAGATCGGGTAGAATGAGGTCTCGTAAACCAAATGAGTATTGGTACTCATGTGATATGGTTTCACAAAGCCTACATTCTAATTCGGAACCTATCCTAAGTGCTTTCAACCCATTACGACCCGTTAAGGTAGTCTACGCTACTTTAATGAGTCGTTCGCACGAATGCGCATTCGAGACGCCTAACTAGTCCTATGACAAGTATTATATGACCTAACATGTTTAAATATGTTGCATAATCTGTTTAAGCGACAAAAGTTTGGTTACATATGCTAAAATTCAAATTATGCATGAAAAGGGCATTTTGGTCATTTACCTAAGGCATATAAACTATCTATCATACAACTAATTAAACTAAGTGACCATAAGGTATAACCTCGAAAGGTTATTCCCTATACAACTATGGTCACAAAATATGCTTGGTCAGATCCTAACAATCGACCAAATGGGTCGGGTTCGAAAGTCTAAGCGGTTGTCAAGACCGCTTGACTTACGACCCTATACAAGCACTAGAGTAAAAGTGACGAGTTAAACATGTTAAAACATGTTTAACAAAGTGTTTTGATACCCGAAAATAGTTTCGTCGCAAAATGCGCATAATCGGCATTTTGACCGAAACTTTTACTCGTCACTTCGACTAATCGACGTGGTAATCAGTAGGTATAGTCACATGGGACTATAACCATCGTGATTATGCTCACGTTGCAAAGTTCGATTGAACTTTGACTTGACCAATTCATGGTCAAAGCAGAAAGTCAAACACTGTTTGACTTTCATGCTTGAAAAGCATAAACAAGCATGAAAGAAGCTTATAAAGGGTCCAAGCTAGGAAGAATTGAACTAAAATACTCAGGTATGAAGCCTTAGCTTCAAGAATGATATTTTTAAATAAATAACCACACTTTAAAGGGTAACTAAGCTTACTAAATACCCTAGTAAGTTACTACAAATTTTTACAAAGTTTCAAGTTCATGTCATAGTGTAAATCTCATATTTTTGGCACATGGTAAGTCTTGAATGATTTGTTGATGAATGATGATGATTTTAAAAGAAAATGAAATGCTTTAAAAGCATGGAAACCTCCATTTTTAAGGGGAAACTATGGCAATTTTTTTCTAGAAATTAAACACTTAGAAAAATATTTTAAACAAATATTTACCAAATGTATTTTAAACTAGGGATTTTCATATAAAATTTGCCATAATTTTTGTTACAAAAATTATAAACATTGGAGGTTGGTTTTTGTAAATAAAAGTGACTAAATATGTATTTAGGAAACATATATTTAGATGTCACCATGTGTGTGATTATTTGTATATTATGTGTATTAGTTATATTATTTTATGACTTGAAATAATATAACTCACCAAAATACCAAGAAATTACCATACAAAATATTACCAAAATTCCAAGAAATAAATACATAATTTATACCCAAAATATTGGTGAAACCGAACAAGAAATATAACTTACATAAATATTCCGGAATTAAAGTCATAAGTATATTTTGGTAAACGGTATTTTGGAAACCAAGAAAACGAAAATATGATTTTTACAATTATTACAAAGATACATCATATTTTTTACAGGAAGAAAATATATTATTTTTGGATAAATAAAAATATATATTTTCCTTGAAATTATTAGAAGAAATATTATTTTTGGGAGAAAATGTATATTTTCTTAAATAAATATAGGATACATTATTTTGGGTGAAAAATGGATTTGTAACACCCCAACCCGGAAGGGCTGACGTGTCACAATAACAGTAGTATCATAAACAAAAGTCATAATTCCATTTATTTATTTGACAAGGATACAACCATATAACAACGAAACTTAAGATTAAAATACAAGCGAAAACATTCGACTTCATTAACTAATATCTTCAGATTTATTCCTAGTCTTTATTCTTCTCTCTCTCTCCCGCCCAAAGTAACCTGCTGACCTGTATATACAAAAATTTACGGAATGAGCCGAATGCTCAGTACGGAATAATAGGCTCAAATAACAATAACACTTTATGCGAAAATGATACGATGCAAGAACATAATTTCATAATCATATCTTACGGATGTACCCATGAGCAACTTAAAACGTGATAATACACAGGTAGCTACTCCTGCATAATTATCACATGAGATGGCGAATTGGCATACCCGTTATCCACCTCCTTATACTTAAATCCTAGGATCGATCCATACGCCTCCTAATAGCCTTATGTACCACACTTGTACTTAAGAGACGCCGTGAACTGATCTCTCCGTCACGGGTGGAGCACATGATGTCGATGCCGCAACAACATGCTCGTGAGACACTCCACGAGAAGCGATACTCAGGGTATCAGAGTACAGATGGTCTTATTCACATAACTTATCAAAATATTTTTAATAATAATATGTAACATAGTTTGGAACATGCGATAATGAGTACAACTTAAACATAATACTATCGCATGACATGAAAGCTAAATCCAATGTTATGAATAGAATAGGAATCCAATGGACTGTCAAATGAATCGATAATCAAAGACGTGAGGAGTTTTAAAAGATATATGAATTTAATGGGTTTATAATAATTTGAATATGAAGCAATAAGGAGTGGGGTAAGGATCCATACCTTAATAACTCCAAAGTGAAGCTACCTTGTGCTAATATTTTAGATTTATACGGGCAGAGTTTAGACTACTGATTAGTCTTTTAACCTAATTTAAATAACATGCACACAACTAGGTTAGTAACTTAATACAGCATTTACGATAACTCACGAGATCAAATTCTCACAACGAACGACAAAGTGCGATACTTAAACATCCATCGAATTAACGACGAACGACAAAGTACGATACTTAAACTCATCCATCGAATTAACGACGAACGACAAAGTACGATACTTAAACTCATTCATCGAATTAATGACGAACGACAAAGTATAACCCTAATGTGGGCAGCACTTAAACATCCATTGGATATATTGATCGATCGGACAATGAATCGTAATAGCGATCGAGTTATTACCCTGTTTTGCAGCACCCCGCTATACTTAATTAGTGTTTCGTGTGTGTTTTGAGAGTAATTGGACGATATCTCAGTGCGTATTTGGAGTTTCTTCGTCGTTTTTGTGCCAGAATTCAAGTGCCAATGTCCTGTATTTATAGTCGAATTTTGATGTTCTCGCGGCCCGCGTAACCATAGGTTAATCCTTACGCGGCCCGCGTAAAAACTTATTTTATGCGTAGGGTTGACACGTGTGGGACTAGCCTAGCTGAGTCGACAGATTTTAAAATTTCAACTTCGGCCGCAAGTTATTAGGATAATCATCAAGTAGGGAATACCCCCCCTGAGTTTTAGGGGCCCTAATCCTGATTCTGAAAATTCTGAAAATTCTTGGGTTTGTACAGAATTACTTGGGTGTCTTAATTAGGGTTTTCTATTAACTAAAATAAATAATAATGGTTTTAAATTTATGGTTATTACAACTATTACCCCCTTAAAAGAAATTTCGTCCTCGAAATTTTTCAAATAAGAATATAACCTATCGCATAAGTAACGGAAACAGAACTTTCATAGCAGAGTTACTAACTTATATAACAAGAATCTCCTAAACACACATGTGTATCTGAAATTTATAATGACTATAATTGTCAATTACCTTACATATGTGCCCTAATGGTCCTCCTATAACGTATCTTAATTAAATATCTTACCGTACGAAAAGTCAATGGAGACTTACAGATAATAGAGTGACTATTGGTATTGATATCTACTACATAGATATGCTTAATCATAGCTAAGATATATTCACATAAGGTAAAGCATAAATGACCGTAAACATAACAATTGAACATATATCACAGAGCAAAATTTACCTTTACTTGACTAAAATTCTATTACTAGAATAGATTAGGGTATAGAGAGCGAATTGATTCTTCAGATTCCCACGTTGCTTCGTGTTCAGAATGATTTTTCCAAAGGATTTTAACAAACGGAATTACTTTCCTACGCAAAACCCTTTCTTGTCGATCTAAGATGGCTTCTGGCTCCTCTTCGTAGGACAAATCCTCGTGAATTGTAAGTAACGGATAACTAATGACATGGAGTGGATGATAATTATATCCTCTTAACGAGGAAACATAAAAAACGTTATGAACGTGAGAGAGTTTAGGCGGTAAAGCCAGTCGATATGACACTTCTCCAATTCTTTCAAGGATTTCAAACGGACCGATGAAACGAGGACTAAGCTTACCTTTAATTCCAAATCTACGAACACCACGCCAAGGTGATACCTTTAAGAAAACGTGGTCGCCAATTTTAAATTCGAGTGGTCGTCTATCTTGATCTGCATAGCTCTTTTGTCTGCTCTGAGCTTCTTTCAGTTTTTCTCGTGCCATAGTGACTTTTTCATTTGTAATCTGAACTAGTTCTGGCCCTTCAATAATCTTTTCTCCAACTTCATCCTAGCATATTGGTGCTCGACATTTCCGACCGTACAAAAGCTCAAAAGGTGCCATGCCAATACTTGCTTGCCAACTATTGTTGTAAGCGAACTCAACAAGGCATAGATATTCCTCCCAGTTTCCAGACCATTCAAGTGCACATGCTCGGAGCATGTCTTCCAAGGTCTGAATCGTGCTTTCCGACTGCCCATCTGTTTGTGGATGGAAAGCTATACTAAACTACAGTCGTGTACCCCAAGCTGCCTGAAAACCTTTCCAAAATCGTGAGGTGAAACGTGGGTCTCTATCGAAAACAATGGAAGATGGTGTGCCATGAAGTCGAATAATTTCTTGAAGAAATATTTCGGATAACTTATTAACCGAAAATCCTTGCTGAATCGGTAGAAAATGTGCTGACTTCGACAATCTATCGACAACAACCCATACAACATCATTTTTCTTGAAAGTCTTAGGCAAACCGGTAACAAAATCCATTGTGATCTCATCCCACTTCCATATGGGAATATCCAATGGCTGCAACAGACCGCTTGCTCGTTTGTGTTCAATTTTCACTTGTTGGCAAGTGAGGCATTTACTTACGTATCGAGCAACGTCTTCCTTCATGCCATTCCACCAGAAGTTCTGTCTTAAGTCTCGATACATCTTGGTAGATCCTGGGTGAATTGAAAATGGTGAGCTGTGAGCTTCGGCTAACAATGACTCATGAAGGGTGGAGTCATCGGGTACACAAAGTCTTTTATCGCACCAAATCACCCCATGATGGTCTATACGAAATTCAGATTGCTTACCCACCTCAAGATTTTGCACAATTGCCCAAAGTTCTCCATCTTGCTTCTGTGCATCTTTGATTTGTGATATAAGGTCGGGTTCAATCTGCATTCTAGCTAGATATCCATCAGATTTACTAACCTGAAGCCAAATGTTCATTCTTTCGAGATCCCTCCTAATACGAGGCTGAATTTGTAAGCAAGATATAGTCCCGAAATTCTTTCGGCTCAACGCGTCAGCTACAACATTGGCTTTGCCTGGATGGTATTGAATATTTGCATCGTAATCTTTTAAAAGTTCTAACCACCTTCTTTGCCTCATATTTAGCTCTTTCTGGGTAAATATGTACTTGAGGCTCTTATGGTCGGTAAAAATGTCACAACTTTCACCATACAGATAGTGTCGCCAAATCTTAAGTGCAAATATGACTGCGGCTAATTCTAAATCATGTGTAGGGTAGTTAACTTCATAAGGCTTCAACTGACGGGAGGCATAAGCGATAACCTTCCCATGTTGCATTAGCACACAACCTAATCCTTTCTTTGAGGCATCACTATAGACTTGGTAACCTCCTGATCCAGAAGGGAGAGCGAGTATCGGAGAGGATACGAGTCGTTTCTTCAATTCTTCAAAGCTTTTCTCTTATTCTTCATTCCATGAGTACTTCACCCCTTTTCTTAGGAGTTTTGTGAGTGGTAGAGCAATTACCGAGAATCCTTCAACAAATCTTCGGTAATAGCCAGCAAGACCCAAGAAACTTCGTATTTCGGTAACAAAAGTGGGTCTTGGCCATTTTGTAATAGCTTCAACCTTTGTTGGGTCTACCATAATTCCCTCTGCTGATATGACATGACCTAGAAATGCTACTTGGCTAAGCCAAAAGTCACATTTGGAAAACTTAGCGTAACTTCTCATGCCGCAAGGTTCCAAGTACTGCATGTAGATGTGCTTCATGCTCTTCGTGACTCTTAGAATACACCAGAATGTCATCGATAAAAACAATTACGAATTTGTCTAGGAATTTGTGAAATACGCGATTCATCAAATCCATGAAGACTGCGGGTGCGTTAGTTAGCCCAAAGGGCATAACCAAGAATTCGTAATGACCATATCGAGTACGAAAGGCGGTCTTGGGAACATCATCATTTTTTATCTTTAACTGATGATACCCGGACCTCAGGTCGATTTTTGAGAAGAACTGAGCCCCCTGAAGTTGATCAAAGAGATCATCAATGCGAGGCAGAGGATACTGATTACGAATAGTAATCTTGTTCAGCTCTCGGTAGTCAATACATAAACGCATACTACCGTCTTTCTTCTTCACAAATAAGACCGGAGCACCCCAAGGTGAAACACTGGGTCTTATGAATCCTAGATCTAGCAATTCTTGCAATTGTTCCTTCAACTCTTTCAGTTCCATTGCAGCCATACGGTATGGAGCTTTAGAAATAGGCTCGGCACCAGGGATCAAGTCGATGGTGAATTCTACTTGACGGTCAGGTGGTAATCCCGGTAGTTCATCCGGAAATACTTCAGGATATTCACGAACAACAGAATGGCTATCGATACTCTTAACACTAACAGAAGTATCCTTAATCGATGCTAGGAATCCAACATAGCCTCTTGATATGAATTTTTGAGCTTTGAGCGCAGAGATAATTTTAAGAGATTTATGAGCTTGAGTTCCCTGATATATAATATCAGGATGATGAAGATCACCGAAAATAACACGGCGAGAATGACAATCTATAGTTACGTGATGTCTAGACAACCAATCTATTCCTAGAATAACATCAAAGTCACACATATTTATTGGAAATAGGTCTGCCTTACACACAATAGATTCAATACGGATCGGACAATCTTTATATACGTAAGTGATTACGGATGAATTTTCCATGGGAGTGGAAATGGTTAAGGTATGATTTAAGAGAGTTGGTTTTATCGGAAGGTACTTAGTAAACGAGTGGGATACTAAAGAATGAGTCGCTCCTGTATCGAATAACACATAGATACTATGTTTACCAAGCTGAAGGGTTCCCGACACAGTACCTGGGACATTAGCAGCATCAGTAGCAGAAAGTGCGAAAACTCTTCCTCCAACATTGGGTGGTGTAACGTTTGGTCGGTTATTCTTCCTAGTGTCTTTCTTTGTACACTCCTTGATCATGTGTCCAGTTTGGCCACATCTAAAGCATGCTCCTGTACTTCGGTGACATACGCCCTGATGTCGCTTACCACAAGTATTACATAGAGGATATGTAATCTGATTCGGGTTGACATGTTGATTCAGTGGTTGAGCTCTAATAGGTTCTGCATACAACTGAATCTGGTTCTGAGCAGGCCTCGGGTTTTGCATTCTAGGTTGCCATGGACGTGCCTGATTTCCAGAGTTTTGATTTCCTTGCACTTTGCGGTCTTGATGCAGTGGCGTAGTGGATGATTGGCCGATTTCCTGCTTAAATTGTCCTTCCCTATTTCTCTTCTTATTATCCTCAGTTCGAGATAAAAATTCTTTCCTTTCGAACTAAAAGGTTTTGATTGCATCAGCAACTTCGGTGATATCCTTAAATTTCATATACATGATCGACTTCCTAATTCGATCATTGACTGCCCACTTGCATTTTTCTGCCTGGACTTCTGCTGATCCTGCAACGTCTCCTACAATACTAGCCAACCTTGCAAATCGAGTAATGAACTCAGAGGCTGGTTCATCATTCCCCTGTCGAATTACTGCATACTCCCTGATATAAGCTTCTTTATCAGCGGTAGAAAAATACTTGTCGTAAAAGATGGTACGAAAGTCGACCCATGAAAGATTAGCGTCAAAATCATCCCCTCCTTTGACTTGCTTATATCCTTCCCACCAAGTTTATGCGTCATCTTCAAGTTTGTAGGTAGCCAATCTAACTTTGTATTGCTCCGGAACTCCAAGAACTCCGAAGATCTTTTCAACATGAGCTATCTAGTTTCTTGCTTCGACTGGATTATTAGCGTGACTAAAGGATTTCGGCTTTTGTTTTTGGAATTTACTAATCCATATGTCTATACTATAAGTAATATTGTTCGTGGTATTCTCACGAATTTCTTCACCAGAGATTGGATTCGTGTTATTACGTTCTGGATGACGAGTTTGTTGAATAACGGCCTCAGCTGTTTGAGCAACCAGGTTTGGAAGCAACCCGGCAACAGCCTGGTTGATAGCATTAATTACGTTTGGATCAACTGGAGTCTCATTCGAAGAAGTGTTGTTACGTACATGGTTAGTACGATTACTCCTACGTAGCGGACGACGAGGAGGCATCTATAAGAATAGACATAGAAATTAAACCAAATAAGAGACCAAGTTGAATCCTATCATAGATATCTACCCATTCCTCACAGGTTTTAATTACTATCTTCAAGTTTTCTACAGGAAAGAGCCTTTGCTCTGATACCATAGCTGTAACACCCCAACCCGGAAGGGCTGACGTGTCACAATAACAGTAGTATCATAAACAAAAGTCATAATTCCATTTATTTATTTGACAAGGATACAACCATATAACAACGAAACTTAAGATTAAAATACAAGCGAAAACATTCGACTTCATTAACTAATATCTTCATATTTATTCCTAGTCTTTATTCTTCTCTCTCTCTCCCGCCCAAAGTAACCTGCTGACCTGTATATGCAAAAATTTACGGAATGAGCCGAATGCTTAGTACGGAATAATAGGCTCAAATAACAATAACACTTTATGCGAAAATGATACGATGCAAGAACATAATTTCATAATCATATCTTACGGATGTACCCAGGAGCAACTTAAAACGTGACAATACACAGGTAGCTACTCCTGCATAATTATCACATGAGATGGCGAATTGGCATACCCGTTATCCACCTCCTTATACTTAAATCCTAGGATCGATCCATACGCCTCCTAATAGCCTTATGTACCACACTTGTACTTAAGAGACGCCGTGAACTGATCTCTCCGTCACGGGTGGAGCACATGATGTCGATGCCGCAACAACATGCTCGTGGGACACTCCACGAGAAGCGATACTCAGGGTATCAGAGTACAGATGGTCTTATTCACATAACTTATCAAAATATTTTTCATAATAATACGTAACATAATTTGGAACATGCGATAATGAGTACAACTTAAACATAATACTATCGCATGACATGAAAGCTAAATCCAATGTTATGAATAGAATAGGAATCCAACGGACTGTCAAATGAATCGATAATCAAAGACGTGAGGAGTTTTAAAAGATATATGAATTTAATGGGTTTATAATAATTTGAATATGAAGCAATAAGGAGTGGGGTAAGGATCCGTACCTTAATAACTCCAAAGTGAAGCTACCTTGTGCTAATATTTTAGATTTATACGGGCAGAGTTTAGACTACTGATTAGTCTTTTAACCTAATTTAAATAACATGCACACAACTAGGTTAGTAACTTAATACAGCATTTACGATAACTCACGAGATCAAATTCTCACAACGAACGACAAAGTGCGATACTTAAACATCCATCGAATTAACGACGAACGACAAAGTACGATACTTAAACTCATCCATCGAATTAACGACGAACGACAAAGTACGATACTTAAACTCATTCATCGAATTAATGACGAACGACAAAGTATAACCCTAATGTGGGCAGCACTTAAACATCCATTGGATATATTGATCGATCGGACAATGAATCGTAATAGCGATCGAGTTATTACCCTGTTCTGCAGCACCCCGCTATACTTAATTAGTGTTTCGTGTGTGTTTTGAGAGTAATTGGACGATATCTCAGTGCGTATTTGGAGTTTCTCCGTCGTTTTTGTGCCAGAATTCAAGTGCCAATGTCCTGTATTTATAGTCGAATTTTGATGTTCTCGCGGCCCGCGTAACCATAGGTTAATCCTTACGCGGCCCGCGTAAAAACTTATTTTATGCGTAGGGTTGACACGTGTGGGACTAGCCTAGCTGAGTCGACAGATTTTAAAATTTCAACTTCGGCCGCAAGTTATTAGGATAATCGTCAAGTAGGGAATACCCCCCCTGAGTTTTAGGGGCCCTAATCCTGATTCTGAAAATTCTAGGGTTTGTACAGAATTACTTGGGTGTCTTAATTAGGGTTTTCTATTAACTAAAATAAATAATAATGGTTTTAAATTTATGGTTATTACAGGATTTATATATATATTTTCTAAGTTAGACTTGAAAATATATTATTTTTAAGGTTTATATGAAATTATAAATATTTTTGCCAAGGGAAAATTTATAAATAATTTTTCTATGTAATATTTCTCAAAATATATATTTTGAGAATATATATTTGTTTTGGTCAAAAATTACCGAAGCAATTAAGTGATCAAATTAGTTAAGTGAGGTAGTGTGCTAAAAAGTGTGTTGAAAATATGCTGGTTAAGTTGTTTGGAAAAACAGTATTCAGGATACGGCTCAGGATATTGAGCTGTATCTACGATCAAACAATGAGCAAAAAGTAAAGGGGGTGACACGAGATATACGAGGAAATCCCTTGATCAATCTAGATCGCCGGCATAAAACAGACTTCAGGAGTTGTATTTCCCTCAACAGACTTCAGGAGTTGTATTTCCCTCAACAGCATTTGGTTTGTTTCCTGTTGCTGCCTCATTTGTTCCTGCACACTTCCAAATAAGGTTAGAATTTCATCATTAGAGGCTAAAATGGGAGCAGATCCCTGAATACTCCGAGTAGGGATAATATCCTGGGGTTGTGAAGAAGATCGCATCCTTGGAAGAGGTGGTGGAAGCACCGGACCAGTAGTAGCAGAAGTTGTAGCAGACACAGTGGAGGAGCTCATGTTTGATCTTGAGGCCATTGTAAACAATGTGGCAAAAAGTTTTGAAAACAGAAAACCGATTAACGATTTCACAAAGATTTTTAGTAAAGAGAGCACCACTTGCCCCACGGTGGGCGCCAAATTGTTTTGGTCAAAAATTACCGAAGCAATTAAGTGATCAAATTAGTTAAGTGAGGTAGTGTGCTAAAAAGTGTGTTGAAAATATGCTGGTTAAGTTGTTTGGAAAAACAGTATTCAGGATACGGCTCAGGATATTGAGCTGTATCTACGATCAAACAATGAGCAAAAAGTAAAGGGGGTGACACGAGATATACGAGGAAAGCCCTTGATCAATCTAGATCGCCGGCATAAAACCTCTGGAGCTGACAATCGCAGCTGCCTTGTTCTTCTTATTGCTTTAAACGTCAGGATACAGTGCAGGATATTGGCCAGATCGCTAAGTGTTACAACGCTTTTGTGAGAAAGTGAAAATTGCTAGAGAACAAATGTAAGAGTGTAGTGAGTGTTCATGTGATGTCCTATTCGATCTGATATACCCACCTATTTATAGTAACGAATTATAAACGAAAATTCCTATAAATATGGGATGCTCCGAATATTCCATTGTTAACGTTGTAGACCGAGTAATGCAGCTTCAACGTCTTTATTTGAACGACTTGGACCGAGTCTCCCGCGGAATGAGTCCTTGTGAACGTTGCTAGCTTCTAACCCGCGTACCTGCACATAATCCGTTAGTGATCCTGAGGATACCATTCAGGATGTTACCAATATCCTGAATCAGCATCCCGGATGTGAACAGATATTATATAACCAAGATATAACTCAAGATATTTCTCAGGATATGGGCTCAGAATTTCACCCATAACAATTGTCCCCAAAAATGTTACCGTTTAGTATCCTCACCACTAACGGTTACATTTTTCACGAAGATCGAGGCAATTAAGAGATAAGACCCATGATGTGACCGTTTGCAACTTACTCAGCCTATATTTACTCATTGCACCCTATATCTTCTCATCCCCATTTCTTTTTTAATCACTACCGATAAGGAAAAAGGTAAACATTCTCTCTCTAATCTTCATCTCCATCCTCCTTTTCCGGTCAAAATTCAGGCGATCAAATGCCGAGACAGACAAGATCCAGTTCCGGTGATTCGGCTCCCACATTTATCCAGCAGAATCTTCTCCAAGAACCGGAGAAAGAGATATGCTCTTTTGATAGTACCCACTTGTCGGCTCTCAAATCCTCCGGTATCTTTCCGAAAGGAACGGTATTCCGGCCATTCGACCGGGAAATCCGATCGGATATGGTTTCCAATGAGTGGTTGTGCTTTAGTGCTTTTCCCTTCACCTTAGGGTTACAGTTCCCCTTTCCAGACTTTATCACCGAATTCTTCAACATTACAAAAATCTCTTTTAGCCAAACAATGCCGATGCTTTGGCGTGTTCTGTCTGTTACTGACCAGATCAAGAAAAACCACATCCCTGATCTTTCTGTTCATGATCTTCCCCTAGCTTACCGGCTTAAATGCCACGGATCATGTAGATTTTTGTTTTATTCCACCTCTGGCGACCCGCTGATACTTCGTGCCACCAGGAACGAGGATAATTGGCAATCTAAGTTCTTCTTTGTAAAAAGAGACTCAATCCCTGGTGGAACGGAATATCCAGTGAAATGGTTGAAAAAGGGTAGGATTTAGGGTTTAAGGATGATCCTGCCTCTTATCCTGTTCCATATCCTGAACTGATCAGCTTTCTTTTTTCTGTTGTGCACGCAGGTGATTTTAGGAAGATTGCACCTCCCCTTGTTGATTCAAAGAAAAGGATTGACGCCATCAGACTCCTTCTAGAGGCTGAAAGAAGTTTCAACCCGTCTCCACCATCTCCAAGTCCTCTTTCTAGTGCAAACATGTCTGGTAAGGATCCTGCAAAATATCCTGTACATACATGTCTTTGTTTGATATACTTAGGAGAAATTTTACTCCCTGTATGCAGACTCCAGCAAGGTTCCAGTCTACCTAGACCTTAAAGAACTTGACAGCTACCCTACTCCAGTCACGGTCAAGAAAGAGACACCAGCTGCCACCAGCTCCAAGCCGCTCCCGGCTCCTAAGGCTAATTCGAGGACTCGTGCTTCCACAGCAAAAAAAGAGGAAAGGTCCTGAAGTCAGTGTTCCAGGTCCAGAAGGGTTCTCCTACGATGAAATCAGCTTTTCTGACTCCTTAGAGCCAATGACATCCTTCCTCAACAAGGTAATATCCTGCTACATATCCTGCATATATATCCTGATAGGATATCCTGACAGGATATCCTGGTTAATATATTCTGACTCATACCTGAATTTGATGTGCAGGGCCTCCAGCATTTGCTCCACCTGTACAATGATGCCAGTGGTACTGTTGTACTCCATGAAGCCAGGATTAAACAGCTTGAAAGTACCGTTGCCGACCAAGGTGCCATTGGTGAAGCAAAAACCCAGCACTACGAGGGCATGCTGAAGAAGGTCACCCAAGATGCTGAGCTCAAACTTGCCACTGTCCAAATGGATCACGAACAGGCCATGGTTTCTTTCCGGGAAGGAATCAAAGCCTCTGCTATCGTCTCCCTGCTACAAGCTCGCATCAAGATGGCCTACGAGGCCAAGGAGACAGGCCTTGTATGCCCATCCTGGCCGATTGAATCCTGGGTGGTCAAGCTGAAGGAGCTTTGAGGGAAAGCTGTGCCACTTCCTGCTGAAGCCGGAGAATCCTCTAAATCAGCAGAGGTGGTAGACAAGGCTGGAGATAAGAAGGATGCTGGAGAGGATGCTGGGACAGATGCTGGTGAGGATGCTGCTCAGGATGCTGAAGCTGAAAAGGCAGAGAAGGTTGGAGAAGATGCTGCTGTGTGAGGGCATTCAGGTGGGCAATGATGGATATACGTGCCAAGGCCGGAGCCCACCTTTTTAAATTTGAATGTTGGTTTGTAATCCCCAAAACAATTTACTTTTTCTGCACTTTACTTTTCTGCACCTGAACAATTTACATTTCCTGCACGCTTTTTGAACAATACAACAGTTGGAGGTGGATGGGTCTCGGTTTGAGATGAAACCTTCAACTGTTGGGTAAATATGTTTAAAGACTAATTGTGCTTTTGGTGGATGGATCTCGGTTTGAGATGAAACCAAAAGCACAAACTTTTGCTATGTTAATAATATAACTTTTCTTTTGGCCTTACCATTGTTGTTATTAGGGCACAAATTTTACTTATGAAAACTGTTTTGTTTGAACATTCTTAGGAATATTATGGGAACACATTCTGAGAATATCCTGACAAGTATCCTAAGAGATATCCTGGTCAGGATATTGTCATATAACTTAGAAAACTTAAGTCATTTGAAAAAAGGAAAGATCATACCAAAGACTCTTAGAGAGTCAATTCCAATCTTCCACCTTAGGAATGTCCCCAATGCATACTTACAAACTTGGATCCATCCTTTGAATAGTATAATGTATATCCCCTGTGTATGACACAGAAATGCAAATGTATTCACACTTTGGCTTGAATAAATTCCAAACACCCCGAGGTAAAACCCTTGATATCCTGAAATGAATCCTTAGCATACTGGGGATAAACCCTTAATATTCTGGGGATAAACCCTGATATCCTGGGGATAAACCCTGAGTTTCATGCGCTACAGGCGAGAGTGTATAAACTCTAAATCTTAGAAAGGTGAAAACCTTTAAACCTTAGAGAGTATGAAAATACCCTTTCGTGAGAGAGGGTGATCAATCCTCATATACCTTCAGGATCCAGGATATAGCCAACAGTAACGAAATTGTTAGCCACTTTTACATGAACTGGTCCCGCTACCATGAACTATACCTAGATAACTTGCACTCCAGGCGAGGTGTTTAAACCCAATTCGAAAGAAAGGTGAATACCTTTAAACCTTTGAAGGGATCAGGATCCCTTAAACGTGAGAGAGGGGGCCAATCCTCTAATCTTTCGATTTATCCTGAGTGCATATCCTGGAGCTATATCCTGAAACATATGCTGCAAAACAACTGTAAACTAAGTTGGGTGTTAGCTTGGCTAACACCCCTCCGATGCTTAAGTCAGTATTGGGTTCAAGATAATACACAAATATATTTAAAAGAGATAGAATACATACCATTCTGAGATATAAATTAAATTCTATTCTTACTTGAAATAGAGCTTTGAGTGTATTGCATTCCAGGATCTCGGTAGCATATCCCCTTCCATATTCTTGCGTCTATATGCTCCTTTCCCTGCTTCTGACTCAACTTCATATGGTCCTTCCCATTTTGGAGCTAGCTTGCCATCTGCAGGATTAGTGGTATTTTGAAAAGCCTTTCTTAGCACCCAATCACCAACTCGAAATCTCCTAGTCCTTATATTCTTGTTATATGCTCTGGATATTCTTTGTTGATATGCTACCATCCTTAGCCTTGCTGCATCTCTTTTTTCATCTATAGTATCCCAATCTCGACATAAGGCTTCAGGATTCTGCTCAGGATCCTGTAGGATAGATCTTGCAGTAGGTATCGCCATTTCCGTTGGAATCACTGCTTCTGCTCCAAATACCAAGGAAAATGGGGTTTGGCCGGTTGCATTCTTTACCGTTGTCCTATCAGCCCACAAAACAAAGGGTAATTCTTCTGCCCATCTTCCTTTTTTGGCTCCAAGTCTCTTCTTTAAGTTATTGACAATTATCTTGTTTGAGGATTCAGCTTGTCCATTCGCTTGAGGATGTACCAGAGTAGACGTGATCATTTTGATTCCCCAACTCTTGCAAAAGTCAGTAGTCCTCTTGCTTATAAACTGGGACCCATTATCAAAAATGATTTTAGCTGGTACCCCAAACCTGGTCAGGATATGCCTCTTTATGAAGGATACTACTTCTTGGTCTCTAACTTGAACAAATGCTTCAGCTTCAACCCACTTAGAGAAATAATCCGTCATTGCTAGCATAAAGACTTTTCCTCCCGGAGCTTTTGGTAACTTCCCTACTATATCCATCCCCCATTTCATGAATGGCCAAGGGGAAGCTACATGATATAGTGGTTCAGCTGGTTGATATAGTATGTTACTATGCCTTTGACATGCATCACACCTTCGAGCATATTCTGCAGCATCTTTCCTCATCGTTGGCCAATAATATCCTGTCCTTAATACTTTCGAGAACAATGACCTGCCCCCAGTGTGGTTACCACAATCCCCTTCATGTATATCCTGAAGTACTTCTTTGGCTTCAGGATCCTCCAAGCACCTCAAATACGGTCCTGCAAGAGATTTCTTGTATAAGACATTATTTATGATAGTGAATCGTGATACCTTCATCCTAAATGCCTTAGGATTTTCATCTCCGGGGATATGTCCTTCCTTGAGATATCTCATGATTGGAGCCGTCCAGGATTTAGGATCCTTTTCAGGATACTCTGCTCCAGGATCCTGAATACTCGCTACTTCTTTATTCTGAGGATCCGTTGCAGGATACAAGATATGTAATATTGGTATTTGGGTCCCTTCTGGTATCCTGATCGATGATCCCAGATTTGCTAAGGCATCTGCTTCAGCATTATCCTCCCTTGGTACCTGTTCAAGTGTAAAAACATCGAAATATCCTGCTAATTTTTTGAGAATATCGAGGTATTCGATTAATTTCTCACCCTTAACTGCATAAGATCCATTAAAATGGTTAGTAATTAACAAGGAGTCAACATATACTTGCAAATTCTTGATACTCATATTCTTAGCCAACTCTAATCCTGCAATTAAAGACTCATACTCTGCTTCATTATTAGTAGCAGGGAATTCACACCTAATAGCCTGGGGTAATATGTCCCCCTGTGGTGATTTTAGTAGTATTCCCAATCCTACTCCTCTTACATTAGATGCACCATCAGTATATAACGTCCAGGATCCTGAGGATTCTCCTAACTGTTGGACTTCTAGGTCTACCTCATCCTGAATGTCACTACTGAAATCAGCCACAAAGTCAGCTAAAGCCTGAGACTTTATGGCATTTCTAGGTTCATATACCAAATCATAAGCACTCAACTTTACTGACCACTTGGCCATCCTGCCTGACATCTCTGGTTTCCTAAGCACATTTTTGACAGGATAATTTGTTTTAACATGAATCCTATGTGTCTCAAAGTAATGTCTAAGCTTCGTTGACACCATAACCAATGCTAGTATCAATTTTTCTAAATGAGAATACCTAGTTTCAGCATTTAACAAACTTTTACTAACATAATAAACAGGATATTGCTGACCTTCATGATCCTTTACAAGGACGACACTTACAGCATTCCCTGATACTGCGAGGTATAGGGATAGTGGTTCACCATTCTCAGGCTTCATCAGTAGAGGTGCAGTTGAAAGATATTGCTTCAAATCCTGCAGGGCTGGTTCATGCTTCTCACCCCATTCGAATTTCTTGTTCTTCTTCAGGATATCATAAAATCCTTTGCATTTCTCTGAGGATCTTGAAATAAATCTGTTTAATGCTGCCACTCTCCCTGTTAATCGTTGAACATCTTTCATATTTGAGGGTGATTTAATATCCAAGATGGCTTTAATTTGCTCCGGGCTCGCCTCTATTCCTCTTTTGGTCACCATATATCCTAGAAATTTTCCTGCCCCCACTCCGAAATGACACTTAGCAGGATTTAGCTTCATGTTATATTGATCCAGGATATCAAATACTCCTTTAACATCCTGGAGGTGATCCTGAGCTTTCCTTGATTTTACCACCATATCGTCAATGTATACCTCCATGGTGTCCCCTAGCTTGTCTTTGAACATCATATTTACCAATCTCTGGTATGTTGCACCTGCATTTTTCAAACCAAAAGGCATAGCCGTATAACAATAAATACATGTTGGTGTCATGAAGGCAGTATCCTCCTAGTCAGAAGGTTCCATTTGAATCTGCTGAAATCCTGAGGATGCATCCATGAAGGTCAACATTTCATGCCCAGCAGTAGCATCCACCATTGCATCAATGTGAGGAAGAGGAAATGGGTCTTTAGGACAAGCCTTGTTCAAGTCTGTGTAGTCTACACAGACTCTCCATTTCCCATTTTTCTTCTGTACCACGACTACGTTTGCTAGCCATCTTGGAAACTTAACTTCTCTGATCATCCTGGACTTCAACAATCTTTCAACTTCCTCTTGGATAATCGTATTCCGCTCAGGAGCAAACTTCCTTCTTTTTTGCTGAACAGGCTTGAATGATCTGTCAATTCCAAGCTTGTGAGTGATAATGTCTTTGGATATACCTGTCATATCCTCATGCTTCCATGCAAACGTTGACATCCTGCATTTCAAAAAGTTAGTTAACTGCTCTTCAATATCCTGAGGGATATTGGTTCCTACGAGCACTGAGATATCAGGATTATCCTGATCCAGGATAATTTTCTTTACATCCTGCTCCGAATCCTCCACGATATCCTGGGCCCGCATCTTTAATTGCTATGCTGTACTAGGCTTGGTGGAGGATTTCATCGAGGATGAGTAGCATTCTTTCGCCTCCTGCTGATCACTATCAATCTTGACAACTCCCCAAGGGGTAGGGATCTTGATGCATTGGTGATATGTTGATGGCACAGCCTTCATATCGTGAATCCATGGTCTTCCCAGTATGATGTTATAGCAGGATAGAGAATCCATCACACAGAAACGTTGTATCGAGTTGACTCCTTCAACATATACTGGTAACTTTATCTCTCCCACTGTGTTCCTAGCCTCTCCACTGAACCCAACAAGCACGGTGGACTTCGAAGTGATATCCATCGGAGATACATTCATTCTCTTCAGAGTCTCTAGTTGGATTATGTTGACGGAGCTGCCAATATCAACCAATATCCTGCGTACAAAATGGTTAGCCACATATAATGTTATTACCAGAGAATCATGATGAGGATCCTGGACAGTATCCCTGTCATCACCATCAAATGTAATCACTTTGTCAGTTGTGAGGGTAGTCATCCTGACAGGTTTGTCTCCCCTTTCAGCCTTAGCTTCCTTTGCATGTCTCTTCGCCGTCGAATACGAAGTCCCACAAATGTCGGATCCTCCCGAAATAAAGTTGATTATCTTGGCATCCGCGGGAGGTGACGCTGCTCGCTCAGGATCCTTCTCAGTATCCTGACCCTTATTCTTATTTCTTCCTAAGAGATCTTTCAGATATCCCTTGCTTAGAAGATAGCTTATTTCTTTTCTTAGAGCAATGCAATCCTCAGTTACATGTCCGAAATCTTCGTGGAAGGCACACCATTTTGACTTATCTTTCCAATCGGCTTTTTGTTGATTCTTTTGAGGCCACCTAGCCTTGTCTCCTAAACCCTGCATGGCATACATCAATTCAGGAATGTTAACAGAAAAGCAATATTCAGATAATTCAGGATATTCTTCAGGATCCTCGTCTTTGATAGCATTCACTTTCTTGTTTTCATTTCTACCATATGGCTTAGGGCGATATGGCTTAAATGAGGATTCTGACTTCCTGTTAGTTGTCTCATAGGTGTTGGATGAGTTCATCCTCTCTTGCATCTTTCTGTCATCCTCCAATCGAATATATCTTAGGGCCCTGTTTCGAGCTTCATCCAAGTTCCTGCATGGGTTCATTACAAGGTCTTGGTAAAATTGAGAATCTTTTTGCAGCCCCATCTTGAAAGCTTGCACAGCTGTTGCAACATCAAGATGCGGAACGTCTAAAGATTCCCGGCTGAATTTATTCACATAATCCCTTAGGGATTCTTGAGGCCCTTCTGTTATCCTGTAGAGGTCACTTGTTAGTTTTTCAAAGCTTCTACTACAAGAAAACTGACTATTAAATAAATTCACTAGGTGAGCAAATGATGTAATCGAATGAGGAGGAACATTTAGGAGCCATTTCAAGGCTGATCCTGTTAAGGTAGAACCAAAACCCTTGCACAAGCATGCTTCCTTGAGCTCCGGAGGGATAGGGTTAATCTCCATCCTTTCCCTATACTGGGCAATATGCTCTTCAGGATCCGTAGTTCCATCATAAAGCTTCATGTTGGGGGTTTGAAATCTCTTTGGAATCTCAGCATCACAGATAGGATATGCAAAGCGAGATATCCTGTGGCTGTCTTGGGACACTTTCGGGATTGGCTGGACCACTCCAGGTACACTGGATATCATGTCCTTCAACTTCTGAAGCTCCCTAGTAAATGCTGATGTTACACCTGTATCCTGCAAAGATCCACTATTGTTAGCAGCATGAGTATTATTATTGTTTGACACGTTACCCGTCTGAGGATTCTGCCCATATCCTGAAGCATATCCTGAGCTCCTCATGGTTGACATCCTGACCGAGGAGGGTATTTCAGGAGTATGATTCTGAGGAAGGCTGGGCACAATATTCCCCCTATTATCCTCAGTGTACACAGCCGAACTGAAGTTCAAAGTTCTGGGTTGTAATGGAGTGACGATATCCTCAGCAGATCTGCTCGAGCCAGACTTCAGGAGTTGTATTTCCCTCAACAGCATTTGGTTTATTTCCTGTTGCTACCTCATTTGTTCCTGCACACTTTCAAATAAGCTTAGAATTTCATCATTAGAGGCTAAAATGGGAGCAGATCCCTGAATACTCCGAGTAGGGATAATATCCTGGGGTTGTGAAGAAGATTGCATCCTTGGAGGAGGTGGTGGAAGCACCGGACCAGTAGTAGTAGAAGTTGTAGCAGACACAGTGGAGGAGCTCATGTTTGATCTTGAGGCCATTGTAAACAATGTGGCAAAAAGTTTTGAAAACAGAAAACCGATTAACGATTTCACAAAGATTTTTAGTAAAGAGAGCACCACTTGCCCCACGGTGGGCGCCAAATTGTTTTGGTCAAAAATTATCGAAGCAATTAAGTGATCAAATTAGTTAAGTGAGGTAGTGTGCTAAAAAGTGTGTTGAAAATATGCTGGTTAAGTTGTTTGGAAAAACAGTATTCAGGATACGGCTCAGGATATTGAGCTGTATCTACGATCAAACAATGAGCAAAAAGTAAAGGGGGTGACACGAGATATACGAGGAAAGCCCTTGATCAATTTAGATCGCCGGCATAAAACCTCGGGAGCTGACAATCACAGCTGCCTTGTTCTTCTTATTGCTTTAAACGTCAGGATACAGTGCAGGATATTGACCAGATCGCTAAGTGTTACAACGCTTTTGTGCGAAAGTGAAAATTGCTAGAGAACAAGTGTAAGAGTGTAGTGAGTGTTCATGTGATGTCCTATTCGATCTGATATACCCACCTATTTATAGTAACGAATTACAAACGAAAATTCCTATAAATATGGGATGCTCCGAATATTCCATTGTTAACGTTGTAGACCGAGTAATGCGGCTTCAACGTCTTTATTTGAACGACTTGGACCGAGTCTCCCGCGGAATGAGTCCTTGTGAACGTTGCTAGCTTCTAACCCGCGTACCTGCACATAATCCGTTAGTGATCCTGAGGATACCATTCAGGATGTTACCAATATCCTGAATCAGCATCCCGGATGTGAACAGATATCATATAACCAAGATATAACCCAAGATATTTCTCTGGACATGGGCTCAGAATTTCACCAATAACAATATTGATGAATTTTTTTTAGAAATATTATTCCGGAAGACTTCATACAAAAATTAAGTATGAGATACTTAATAAACACAATAAAAATACGTATTCTCATACGTATAATTACACACCGGAATACGCCATCGATACTTGGCAAAAATATAGAAGTATAAGAATACGAATACAAATACACCCATCCTTGGGGAGTTATGAAGTACAAGTACATAAACTTGACAAGTTAAAATGTATTGTTTTAACTAATATTCCAAAATTCATAAATATAATTTAAGTTAAAATATTTATTATTTTAACAAATAATTATATAACTTGGAATAATGTTAAGGACAAAAATCAATGTAACTCAAAGACACTAATTAATACTAAGTCAAGGCACGACCCGCTCGTCTAATAGACCGTCGTACGTTGTAGGTAGTCGTGCACACTAGTAGCAGCTTGAGTTACGTCGGATTGAAGAACGCAAAACCGTGAGTTCATGTCCCCCTTTTCTCTTAACTGTTGTGACAACCCGAACTCTCAAGGTTAGTAACGTTTAATTAACATCTATGCTATAACTCCGTTAAACTAAACACGATAACTTGTTAATTAACGTCTTGGGCCACATACGTTGGGCCGTGAATTACTTGGTGTTTATTGGGCCGCAAACATGACTACTTGGACTCTTGTGACTAACCGGGCCCTCCCCCTCTCGTTTTGACCCACACATGCTCCTGGCCCAATATGCTGTCCAAGCCCAACTCTCAATTGTATCGCACATGTTTAAGTATTACGTAACTGCACTTTGTTTTTAGAATATTCATAATAAAACCCTAAACCCACCCCTCCTTGGAGTTGCGACAGCCGGAGAAACCCCCCCCCCTCTCGAGACTCTATCTTGTTTAGCTTGTGCTCTCGGTTAGTTTCTGTACTTTAAATTCCCTTGTGTTTATAAACTATGTGCTAGTTGACCGTATCATGCATGCTTAGTATCGATACATGAGTGTATTAAGGTTACATGATAATAAAAGTTACGTGCAAGTGGATTGATATAAAATTGTGTGTTATTAACAGTCCCGCCATATTGTATTCACAAAAGAACCTAGTGAGAATGGTGTTAGGGTTAGGTGGTTTGGTTGAACTGATTGTGCTAATTGTTGTAACTATTGATTAATTTAGAGCATGTAAACTGCGAAGTTGGGATTGATGCTTGTTCCGGATGTACATGAGTTTATTAATTGACAATGTATCATTGCTGAAACTAGGATTTCATGATTTAGTGTGTTAATTGAATTTGCTTATAATGTGGGCCGAGGGCATCCTTGTTCATTAGTGTTTTGATCCATTAATTTCAATTTCATATGTGATAAAAGTTATGTGATAACATGAAGTTGTTTATGATCAGATCTAAATTGATTACATGATTTCTTGATAAGGATGACTATGATAGAAATTAGTTGATATCCTGACTATTTCGAATGGGCTGTTAATCCATTAAATGAGTATATGTATAGTGGGCCGATACATGTTAACTGGATTATAAGGGTTATTAGATGAAGCCCTTATATATATTCTGGTCGGTATTGGGCCACATGTTATAGTAGTCTTTAAATGGACATAAGTCACAAATTATATGTAGGTCAAAGGGTTATAACAAATGAATTAATTGAAGCTGGGCTGCACATAAATTGTGTTACATTTTGCTTAGTTGCAAGCCCAATTCCTAATACAAATAGGGGCCGGGTGTTTTGACTGGTTGCACAGGTTGTTAAGGCCTGGAATCCAATTGGGCAGTAACTTATAGGAGTCCTACAAAGGGCTGTTTGGTTATTGTTAGTTTGTAAATTCGAAATATAAGTTTATTTGTTCCAAATGAAGAATGTGTGTATTTGGTGATGAATTTTATGATGTGGATTCCCAAAATGCATGATGTTATGTGTATGTTATTTGCATAATATGTGGTACAATTTACGTTAAGTGATTGAGAAACTGACTGAATCTGGTAACTACAATAGGACTTGATTGACCAACTATTTAACGCACAATTAATCTAACCGAGCAAACCAAGGTGAGTTCACACTGTCTAAGGCATGGGATTCCCGGTGGTTGGGAATGGGTTAAAGAATTAAAACGGAACCTACATATCCTCCTTGGGTAGGATATGTACCGCTATCCTCCTTGGGTAGGATGCCAATATTAATCCTGCGTATTCTCCTTGGATAGAAAACGTACGATCGTCCTCCTTGGGTAGGACAACAACCTTAACTTACTAGACAAAACTCTATCATTAAGTCCCTCATTTTATATCGACTTAATCGCCGAGGCCGATGTCGAGCGGGTCATTAGTTGATAGCGTTATTAGGTTTGACAAACCTCACACCGTGCCGGTCAGACGGGCGTGTACTAATGGATCATGGCAAACAGTCAATGATGATAGACATTGACTTAGGGCACAACTTACTTTCGTCAGTAGTCGATATGTTAACGGTCTAGTGGTTCACATGGGGAAGCCCCCATTGATTATGGTTTGGGAAACAAGGAATTGGTTAACTCATGGTTTTCGAATCAACTTATGGTTTTCAAAACAAACTTGTAAAACTAAACAACCAACTGTGAACTTGCTCAACTTTGTTGTTGACTCGTTGTTACATGCCTTGCAGGTCGTTATGCTTATATTATTTAGAACTTGCACTCTGGGAAGCTAGAGTGGTCATGGGTCGAGATACATGGAATCTCAATACAAGCTCAATGGTTTATGTACTCTTGGTTTACTGAACAGTTAACAAATGATTTATGCTTCCGCTGTATTTAATGAATGATGTGTAACGATTGTAACGCTTTGTGTTAATAAATGAAAGTTTTATTTAATTATAATTATGAGTTCAATGTGATTGGTGGCTTGGATCCTGGTATGTCACACGCCTCGCGGGGGTTTCCGCACATGGTATTTTGGGGGTGTGACAGATTGGTATCAGAGCCATTGGTTTTAGTGAACTTGGTTTTAAAAAGGGGAAAAATGTTTTTGTAAAACCAGACTATAACCGAACAGTTCTGAAAACGTGAATACGACCATGACACTCAGCTCCAGATTGCAAGGTTCGTCTCTTATATACTCATCGTACCGCATAACTAGTGAACACTTACATATGATATAGGCTGTGGTTGCACGTTTAGCACAACAGTATGAATTCATGTATTACTTGCCTGTGTTATGTGAATGATAGGGTGGTATTTCCCTAAGCATTCATGACTTACGCTTCGTGATGCTCTTTGTTTGCTACACGAGTTTGAGGAACCATTTGACATGAGTTAAGAGGAGCTGAGATGAGCATGCAAATCACAATGTTATTGTGGGTGCACACATAATAATAATGTGGGGTGCATGCGAGTCCCAGTAAGCCTTAACAAGTGGAAAAGGGGTTTCGTTCCATTATTTGACCGATGTGAAACATAACAAACCTATAGGGGTCATAGCAGTGATTGTCCCCTACTCAAACGTGAACTTTTCGTTCCTCTATGGATCCTTTCGAATCTCGATGCTATCAAGTATTACCTGAACACCCATCTGAACGCCTAGTGAACTGTGTAGAATGTTAGGTGCTTGTATAAATGTCCCTGGGTTGGATGTCACAGTGATGAATGATTGGTCGATACCTTTCTCACTCCTCTTCGTTTATTGGAACTCAATGCATTGACGTCTTAGACCCCGAAGTGCGATCACTTCTACAACACTCTCGTAACATACCATGTATGACCCAATCCACTTGCAAAATCGAGGGGCAAGAGGATGAGCGTAGCATCTCACCGACTTCAGTAATAGGACGACCCTGTTTATCGGCAACGAACACCAGCGAATCGGATTCAATCGAATCCCTAACCTTAGTCAGCGACTCATGGAAGTCAACTCTTACGAATCAATCGGGACATAAACAATGACAATCGACTATAATGTGGAATGTGTAACTGCCAGTACAGTAAGTAGCACTTTAGGATGTGGCTCAGAATGTGAAAAGATGGACTTTGATGGTGAAGAATCATAGGGCTTCGTTTCGAGCAACGACATTAGGAGCAACAGTCACAGCGACAACAAGGTATTCGTAACCCTAGCCTACAGTATGGAATTAAAGGTGCCTACATCATGGATTGGCCGTGGTTAAGTTAAGAGGACAACGACCAAAGGAACAACAGTACTTGAAATCCTTGTAATGAAAATAGCAACAATGGAAATGATGCTCATGGAAGGGCGTTTAGGGCTGGCGTGGGCAACGCCAGGATTACAACAACATGGTGGCCAGCACGTTTGTGGAAGCTGATCATTTCGTTCCTGTTCTGTTCAACCCTTATACTTCCTGAGACCAGACCAGTTGTGGAATCGGCTGATGGCACGACAATTGAAGCCTCGTATGTCTATAGGGATGCAAATTCAACCGTGTGGGATAAGTTTTTGACATCGATCTTCCTTCCACTATCCATGATGGAGTAGATGCAGTAGCCAGTAAGGATTGGTTAACCACACATCGTGCATTTATACCTCGTGAGGGGAAAGTTGCCGTCTCTCCTAAAGTATCCAAGTGGTGCAGAGGTTAGTATCATTTCAGCAGTGAAGGCCAGAAGTGTCCACGGAAGGATTACCCCACCATGATAGCACCCGTTACTGATATCAGGACTAAGGAAAAGGGGATCGAGGATCTACCAGTTGTTCGTGATTATCCTCCATGTGCTGCCCGAGAGGAACTCAGTTTAACCTCATGCCAGAGGCAATTCTAACTACTCGTACTCTTTACCGTTTTGCACCAGGAGGGTTGCAGGAGCTGTTTAACCAACTACAGGAACTGCTGGACAGGAGTTTTCGCTTTAAGGAGCCCTCGCTATACCCTTGAAGAGAATCCTTTACGTATATGCACTGACTATCGAGAACTCAGCAAGGTGACAGTCAAGAATCGTTTGCCTCGACCATATAACAACCCGTCGACCAGTTACAAGGAACAAGCTTCCATTCGAGGACTGGCTAGCGAATGGACTATCATCAGATGGAAGTCCAAGAGGAGAATGCTCTTAGAACAACACGTCGAATGCAAAGCAGTCATTTTAACTTTGTACACCATGATTATTGAGTCGATTAACACCAGAGCAGCCCCAGGGATCACATGAATCGACTGTATTTGCTGATGACATTCTGAATCATGACCAAGAGAAAGGAACACCATGGGTGGCATATGTATTCTATTTCAGCGCTTCTGTGGGAGGAGCCATTACGTGCGAAGTCATGCATTTTGATTAGGTAACCAATGGAGTGGGAATACTCGTGGATCTCGTTGAGATGCACCTTGTTAGAAACGGATCGACACCAAAGATTACTTCAGGGATGCAGCAATTCCTTGGTTTCACTAGATACGAACGCAGATTACCCACAAGATTTTCGAAGGTCACACAGCTTAAATCCCTTTAACGTAGTAGGGTACTGTGTTCATAAAAGACGAAACAGGAGGACGTCTTTTCAGCTTCCGAGTACCAACTATGCAATGCACCGAGCATCGTCTTTACCCGAGAGTGCGGGTGATTTAGTGGTATACCATGATGGTCAGAATCAGAGTCCCAGTTACACACCGACGCAACACGAGCGAGTGGTGACCTATGTAATGGAGTTACAAAGAGGAACTGCACGACACACGACTGGCAGTGAAAATATGGCCTTGGGATTTTAGATGGAGGCATTACTTGGACGGTACCAGATGTGTTATTTAGACCGATCAAAAGGGCCTCCCATGTACTTTTGTGCCGATAGAGCTAGATCAGTCAATGGCATCGTGGGAGGGAACTTTAGGATGATTGCAGCTACGAAACTTGAATGTGCACGAGCTTTGCAACTCACTATCGACTCTAACTTACCTGATCAGACTCGCTCTGTTCAAACTGGAGAACTGAAAGAGGAGGATTTCAAGTTGGACCCATGCCGGGCATGGAGAAGCAACCTTTGACAGGTCGAACGATGTTCGCTACCTCATGGAACAAATGTGGGTCTCGCTATACGACTACTGTAGGGAACTCGTGTTGAGCAAAGCACATCGACCTTGTTATTCTGGTCATCTGGGTTTTGATGAGAGTTACTAGGATCTATAAACCTCGTACTGGTAATCGGGCATGAAGGCTCACCTAATTAGGTAGGTGAATGATGGATCGACTTATGGAAAGTCAAGGTGTAGTATCAGCAACCAGCAACACTCACATGGAAATAAAAACAGACTGCCATGGATTCGGTCGATAGTCTACTTACAACTCGAAACGAAAATAATATCACCTGGATGCTCATTGATGGTCTCGCGTAACCAGCACACTTTCTAGCCAGTAAAGAAACGGATAATTTTCTACACTTGCAGTCATCTACCTGAAGGAAGCGGTTGCTAGGCACGGGGTACCAACCTCCATTACCTCTAATCGTGAACCACGATTTGCATCTGATTTGTGGCAAGCGATGCACAAATCCTTCGGCTCACATTTAGACATGAGCACAACATATCATCCACAGACGGATGGGCAGACTGAACGCACCATCCAAACTCTTGAAGACATGCTTCGAGCACATGAAATCAACTTTGGCAATGGTCGGGGAAGACACCTCCCTTTAGTGGAGCTTTCGTATAACAACAGTTACACCAGCACTCAGGCTGCTCCGTTCGAGGCATTGTACGGACGGAAGTGTCGATCACCTCTTAATGGGGCAGAAGTTGGAAACGGTCAAATCACCGGCCCATAACCCGTTATAGACACAACAGAGAAGATTGCTCAGTTAAGACAATAAATGGCGGCACTCGTGACCACCAGAAAAGTTATGCTGATAAGCACAGGGAACCACTCAAGTCCCAGGTTGGGGATCAGGTACTACTTAAAGTCGCACCATTGGAAAGGTGTAGTTCGTTTTGGTAAATGAGGCAAACTCAACCCACGATATGTTGGACCTCTCGAAATCACAGAGAAAAAGGCAAGGTGGCCTACAAATTGAACCTACCTGAAGAACTCAGCGGAGTTCACAACATATTTCAAGTGTCGAATCTGAAGAAGTGTCTGTCAGATGAAACCCTCATAGTTCCTTTCAAAGAGCTCACCATCAACGATCAGTTACGATTTGTCGAAGCACCAGTGGAAATTTTGGACCGAGAGGTCAAGATTCTCAAATGCACCAGGATACCTATTGTTCGAGTTCGTTGGAACTCCCGTCGTGGCCCAGAGGTTAACTGGGAATGAGAAAACCAAATGAAACACAAATATCCCCAGTTGTTCGAGAACAATGAAACCACTACTGAGGCTGAAGCTACTGCGGAATTTCGGCATGAAATTCCAAACCAACGGGGGGATGATGTGACACCCCAGGAAAACTACGCAACCTAACTAGCTTCCTCAGTCACTACGTGCTAAATTTCGGGACGAAATTTCTTTCAAGTTGGGGATGATGTGACAACCCGAACTCTCAAGGTTAGTAACGTTTAATTAACATCTGTGCTATAACTCCGTTAAACTAAACACGATAACTTGTTAATTAACGTCTTGGGCCACATACGTTGGGCCATCAATTACTTGGTGTTTATTGGGCCGTAAACATGACTACTTGGACTCTTGTGACTAACCGGGCCCTCCCCCTCTTGTTTTGACCCATACATGTTCCTGGCCCAATATGCTGTCCAAGCCCAACTCTCAATTGTGTCGCACATGTTTAAGTATTACGTAACTGCACTTTGTTTTTACAATATTCATAACAAAACCCTAACCACACCACTCCTTGAAGTTGCGACAGTCGGAGAAACCCCCCCCCCCTCTCGAGACTCTATCTTGTTTAGCTTGTGCTCTCGGTTAGTTTCTGTACTTTAAATTCCCTTGTGTTTATAAACTATGTGCTAGTTGACCGTATCATGCATGCTTAGTATCGATACATGAGTGTATTAGGGTTACATGATAATAAAAGTTACGTGCAAGTGGATTGATATAAAATTGTGTGTTATTAACAGTCCAGCCATATTGTATTCACAAAAGAACCTAGTGAGAATGGTGTTAGGGTTAGGTAGTTTGGTTGAACTGATTGTGCTAATTGTTGTAACTATTGATTAATTTAGAGAATGTAAACTACGAAGTTGGGATTGATGCTTGTTTCGGATGTACATGAGTTTATTAATTGACAATGTATCATTGCTGAAACTAGGATTTCATGATTTAGTGTGTTAATTGAATTTGCTTATAATGTGGGCCGAGGGCATGCTTGTTGATTAGTGTTTTGATCCATTAATTTCAATTTCATATGTGATAACAAGAAGTTGTTTATGATCAGATCTAAATTGATTACATGATTTCTTGATAAGGATGACTATGATAGAAATTAGTTGATATCCTGACTATTTCGAATGGGCTGTTAATCAATTAAATGAGTATGTGTATAGTGGGCCGATACATGTTAACTGGATTATAAGGGTTATTAGATGAAGCCGTATATATATTCTGGTCGGTATTGGGCCACATGTTATAGTAGTCTGTCTTTAAATGGACATAAGTCACAAATTGTATGTGGGTCAAAGGGTTATAACAAATGAATTAATTGAAGCTGGGCTGCACATAAATTGTGTTACATTTTGCTTAGTTGCAAGCCCAATTCCTAATACAAATAGGGGCCGGGTGTTTTGACTGGTTGCACAGGTTGTTAAGGCCTGGAATCCAATTGGGCCGCAACTTATAGGAGTCCTGCAAAGGGCTTTTTGGTTATTGTTAGTTTGTAAATTCGAAATATAAGTTTATGTGTTCCAAATGAAGAATGTGTGTATTCGGTGATGAATTTTATGATGTGGATTCCCAAAATGCATGATGTTATGTGTATGTTATTTGCATAATATGTGGTACAATTTACGTTAAGTGATTGAGAAACTGACTGAATCTGGTAACTACAATAGGACTTGATTGACCAACTATTTAACGGACAATTAATCTAACTGAGCAAACCAAGGTGAGTTCACACTTTCTAAGGCATTGGATTCCTGGTGGTTGGGAATGGGTTAAAGAATTAAAACGGAACCTACATATCCTCCTTGGGTAGGATAAGTACCGCCATCCTCCTTGGGTAGGATGCCAATATTAATACTGCGTATTCTCCTTGGGTAGAATACGTAAGTTCGTCCTCCTTGGGTAGGACAACAACCTTAACTTACTAGACAAAACTCTATCATTAAGCCCCTCATTTTATATCAACTTAATCACAGAGGCCGATGGCGAGCGGGTCATTAGTTGATAGTGCTATTAGGTTTGATAAACATCACACCGTGCCTGTCGGACGGGCGTGTACTAATGGATTATTGCAAACAGTCAATGATTATAGACATTGACTTAGGGAACAACTTACTTTCTTCAGTAGTCGATATGGTAACGGTCTAGTGGTTCACATGGGGAAGCCCCCACTGATTATGGTTTGGGAAACAAGGAATTGGTTAACTCATGGTTTTCGAATCAACTTATGGTTTTCAAAACAAACTTGTAAAACTAAACAACCAACTGTGAACTCGCTCAACTTTGTTGTTGACTCGTTGTTACATGCCTTGTAGGTCGTTATGCTTATATTATTTGGAACTTGCTCTCTGGGAAGCTGGAGTGGTCATGGGTCGAGATACATGGAATCTCAATACAAGCTCAATGGTTTATGTACTCTTGGTTTACTAAACACTTAACAAATGATTTATGCTTCCGCTGTATTCAATGAATGATGTGTAACGATTGTAAAGCTTTATGTTAATAAATGAAAGTTTTATTTAATTATAATTATGAGTTCAATGTGATTAGTGGCTTGGATCCTGGTATGTCACACGCCTCGCGGGGGTTTCCACACGTGGTATTTTGGGGGTGTGACAACTGTTTTCGGATTTATAACTCTCGGGGGTGGAATACATGTTGCATATGTTTCAATGGTATGATTTGGCTATGAAATGAATTATAGATCATGTGAGCATAGATTGAAATTGAAATGCCATTAACTCTCATAATAAAAATGGACGAAGGTTAGATCTAACGGGTACGGCCGAGCCCCACTCATGGTCCTTATGTGACCACTTGAGTGCTTTGGTGTCCCATTCGCGGTGATTCGACAACGGTCAAGGGTGATTTGACACAGTTAAGGTGATTTGATACGGTCAAGGGAATTTGACACACAGTCAAGGTGAATTTGACACGGTCGAGGGGAATTCGACACTGTCGAGGGAATTCGACGAGGGTATAAGCCTACTCATATTGACTGCTCCATATGTCTTCACATACATTAATGTCCTTGCAAAACATTAATTTGATCTGTTCATAGATGCTTTCCATACCTTTTTTCAAAGGAGTCTCTCAAATGTTTACAAGCTTATCAATACTCATACAAAACATATGAACTCGCTCAACTCTTGTTGATGTTTTCAAAATTACATGTATTTCAGGAAACAAGTTGGATCTTGGGCGCTGGTGTTGTTTTGGGATATGAATAACAAGTTTAGATGTCATCCACTTTTGTTGGTTTGTAACTTAATTAGAGGTTGTGTCGTTTGAAACTTATTTGACTGATGTTTGTAATATTTCAAACTTTATGAATAGATGAACATCATTTTCATCATATAGTTGTTTATTATAATTGAATGCAATGGTATTGAACAAGTCACACATCATACGCTTCCGCAAAAGTCAGGGTGTGACAGAAAGCACTTATATATAGGAAGTACCAGCGGCATATCCACCATGTTTCATCACATTACACCCGCCCCGTTACCTAATCACTTACCATAACCCAATCGTTCAATAGTTCAAATAGTTCCAATGGTTCAAATAGTTCAAATAGTTCACATAATTCACATAGTTCCAGTGGTTCAAATAGTTCACATAGTTCCAGTGGTTCAAATAGTTCAAATCATTCACATAGTTCAGATAGTTCCAGTGGTTCAAATAGTTCAAATCGTTCACATAGTTTAAATAGTTCTAGTGGTTCGTGTTTTAATTGTGAAAACTAACTTTTGGTCGTTTCATTGAATACATTCAAACCTGTGTGACTCGTCCTAATCGTTCAACTCGTATTAACAAACCACCAAAGGGTAAGTTAACAATCATCAGGTTCTGTCGTTACCTACATTACCCCCATAACCATGGTGAAAGTCTGATAACGTGATTTTTTAGATCCTATGGTATCATAACATCCTATGGTACCATAACGTACTACTGGTTGGCTTAGAAATAGTTAATGAATGTCATTCAATTGTCTTTCGACCAGGCTAGTGGGAAAAAATGACCGGAATGGGATCCCGTAAAAAAGGACGAGCAAAACATATCATTATTGAAGGATATTCTAAGAGATTGTTGATCGGTGCATTTTAGGTACACATTATTGAATATTAATTATGATAAAATGCATTGATAATGATATAAAATCCATTACATTAATTCATTTTTGTAGTAGACAGTATTATATAAATTAATTCAATAATTCAAGAATGATCTCCTTATTGAAATTTAGATCAAAAGTAATTATGAGCTCATGTTTTATTATGGTAAATGATTGAACGAGAGATATGAAAGAAAAATATTAATAAATTGATTTAATTTGATTTTTATCAACATGTTGAAAACGGTGCATCAAGTCTTTCACTAATAAATTGTGTGTGTAAGCCCATGGAAACAAAGAGTGTAGCATACAACCGAAAATAAATTAATTGAACACTTGGACTTGGTTGGGCTTCGTTGATGGGCTGCGAAACAAGAGGCAGTGAGTTTTAGAATATAAGGGACACACGATCGCAACTTTTAGAAAAAGAAAGGAGGTGATTGATGGCAGCTTTTGGGAGAGAGGGGACGCACGGAAAGGCAGCCGCCTTTTGGCGGCTATGCACGGTTCAAGGCATGAACGTTTAGGTGGCTTTCTTCAAGCGTACGGTTCATAGGGTTTGATATTTTTCTTAATTTTATTCATGATTGGATTTGTTTTTGACATTGACAACGTTGTTAAACAATTTGATGTGCTGGTTTATTTAAACTATTTGCATGTGTTTGAGTTCTTGCTTTACAACTTACTCGGGTGATGACAAAACCTTGTAGCTTGTTGGGTGACATAGAGTAGGTTGACTCACATTAGTAAATAGGGTAATTAAATTGTAAAAGATCTGATGACAAAGACCTGTTTTTGATTACCACTTAAATTAACCGACTTTTCAGCACCATGTCTAAGTGGTGTCCAATTAATTATCATATGTGAACCTAGAATTTGAAACTCAGAGGACTTTACCTTTATCATATGTGACTTTCCCCGGATGATTGGTTTCTAAATTTTCACATTAAACTTTGTTTTTCTGATTCTTATTAACTGGTAAATCTTGACCACTTTTGTTGATTTTGTGAAACGTTTATTATATTTGAATTGTTTGTCATTTATCAAGCGTATTGGCAACATACTTGCGTTGTTAGCGGGTTGGTAATTTGATGGGTAATTGGTATAATTAAATGGGTTATTAGGTTGTATGGTGATTCTTAAAAACTATCCCTAATAATTAATCAAAGTCATTAATTCCGAGGCCATATCTATGTGGTATTATGAATCTGTAAACGGGTTTTTGTGTTAAACTTGCAATCAGGATTCTTGGTGGGAGTTGCTTTCTTTAAAATATAATAATAATTCTCTAGTTAAACACTAACCACAAATTCCCCGTGGATACGATACCCTACTTATGCCATCTACGTAGTTTAATTAGGTTTTTGATTGACTCTGACGACAGTCGTCAAAATGGCGTCGTTGCCGGGGAATTAGTGCGCTTAGTGTTTTTCTAGTTTTCTAAAAAAATAAAAAAAAAATAAAAAAAATACAAAACAAAAAAAATACAAAACAGAAAAAACAACAAAAAAATCCAAAAATATTGTTCTTTTATTTTGTATTATTTACTTTTGTTTAGTTCGGTATTATGCTTGGGTGTCCTGTTTGAGTTTTTACAGGTGAATTCTTCAAAACATGGATAGAGCTTATCAGATCAAGATTCAGTCAGAACTGTCCATACTCAATCTCCATTTGGACGGCGATGATTTGAACATCACTTGTAGAGAGCAACCCAAGTTTTTACTGAATGCGGCCGCGAAAGAAATGCTATACGGTCGCATTGGCATATTCACGAGGGTCCTGCTTCTTTAACCAGGGGAGTCTGTTCCAATCTTTTGTACATATATTTTTTCTTTTATATCTGAGTCATAGTCTCCTTCCACATTGAGGACAATGCAGGAATTAAGTGTGGGGAGGGGAGACTAGTGTCTAGTGTGTCTTAGTCGTGTCAGTCGTGTCGTAAAAATTAAAAATTTAAAAAAAAAATCAAAAAATCAAAAATCCAAAAAAATTGAAAAATAGAAAATGTTTCGAGAAAATTTTTGCAATAAAATGGAAAATGATAGTTATAATTGGTTCGTTGACATTTGATTACTATATATAAGAGATAATGAACGGTCACTCACGTGTCTAACTTAGGATATGTGGGTAGGCCCAGCCAGTTGAAAGGTTTCTTAGGATCGATATAATATACCTTAAATTAGGAATCTTGTGGGTTCTCGCCTTAGAAGCTATGATAAAGCTGAAACTGTGGAAAGTATAAGAGGTACATCATAAGTAAAAAACTTATAAGTTTTTCTGATAAAATTGGCACACCTGTTTCTTTTTGTGAAAACAAATCCGAAACAGGGTGGCACCCGAAAAAAAAAACATTCCATCTATTCATTTGAGCACATGTTGAAGAATAAATGGAAAAAAAAAACGAAGCCTATGGTATTGCCGCAGGGATATAGACTCATGCGGCACATACCCTTTAGGTGGAGTTATAAAAATATGTGAAGTTTATGGCATTAACCATTGGGATGGTGACTCGTGTGGGGTATGTCCGCTAAAGTGATCATAAGCAAAAGCATGTTAAGCTCGCAACATCATCCATTTATCCATCATAAATTTAATCGGAATAGCATAAGGGTTTTTTATATAAGACGATAGATTAAATCTTTTAACCTTATAAGCTTGAAATGGAATTAGGTGGCATTGTAGTCTTTTGAGTGTGAGATCCATAGATGACTATAAATTACTTGAACTTAAATGAATCGTGAATAAGGGCTCGGAAGCTGGCGGTTGGGTTTAAGTGGATCGTATACCTACAATCTTGATTAACGTGTGGTTTGATTTGTTAATAAAATAATCAAATATATTAGATGCCAATGTTTCTGATTGTGATTCCATTGCAAAGAATTTTTTCGAGACGAAAAAAGATAAGTGTGGGGATTTGATCGGTGCATTTTAGGTATACATTATCGAATATTAATTATGATAAAATGCATTGATAATGATATAAAATCCATTACATTAATTCATTTTTGTAGTAGACGGTATTATATAAATTAATTCAATAATTCAAGAATGATCTCCTTATTAAAATTTAGATCAAAAGTAATTTTGAGCTCATGTTTTTTGTGGTAAATGATTGAACGAGAGGTATGAAAGAAAAATATTAATAAATTGATTTAATTTGATTTTTGTCAACATGATGAAAACTGTGCATCAAGTCTTTGACTAATAAATTGTTTGTGTAGGCCCATGGAAACAAAGAGTGTAGCATACAACCGAAAATAAATTAATTGAACACTTGGACGTGGTTAGGCTTCGTTGATGGGCTGCGAAATAAGAGGCAGTGAGTTTTGGAATATAAGGGACGCATGATTGCAACTTTTAGAAAAAAAAGGAGGTGATTGATGGCAGCTTTTGGGAGAGAGGGGACGCACGGAAAGGCAGCCGCCTTTTGGCGGCTATGCACGGTTCAAGGCACGAACGTTTAGGTGGCTTTCTTCAAGCGTACGGTTCATAGGGTTTGATACTTTTCTTAATTTTATTCATGATTGGATTTGTTTTTGACATTGACAACGTTGTTAAACAATTTGATGTGTTGGTTTATTTAAACTATTTGCATGTGTTTGAGTTCTTTCTTTACAACTTGCTCGGTTGATGACAAAACCTTGTAGCTTGTTGGGTGACATAGAGTAGGTTGACTCACATTAATAAATAGGGTAATTAAATTGTAAAATACCTAACAAAGACCTGTTTTGATTACCACTTAAATTAACCGACTTTTCAGCACCATGTCTATGTGGTGTCCAATTAATGATTAAACTGAGTTTGGTGTGAACCTAGAATTTGAAACTCGGAGGACTTTACCTTTATCATATGTGACTTTCCCCGGATTATTGGTTTCTAGATTTTCACATTAAACTTTGTTTTTCTGATTCTTATTAACTGGTAAATCTTGACCACTTGTGTTTATTTTGTGAAAAGTTTATTCTATTTTAATTGTTTGTCATTTATCAAGCGTATTGGCAACATACTTGTGTTGTTAGCGGGTTGGTAAATTGGTGGGTAATTGTTATAATTAAACGGGTAATTAGGTTGTATGGTGAATCTTAAAAACTATCCCTAATAATTAATCAAAGTCATTAATTCCGAGGCCATGTCTATGTGGTGTTATGAATCTGTAAATGGGTTTTTGTGTTAAACTTGCAATTGGGATTCTGGGTGGGAGTTGCTTTCTTTTATATATAATAATTCTCTAGTTAAACACTAAACCACAAATTCCCCGTGGATACGATACCCTACTTATGATATCTATGTAGTTTAATTAGGTTTTTGATTGACTCTGACGACAGTCATCAATTGTAAGATACATGGCCCTAAATCCAACTATATAAAAGAAATTCTGGATGTACACCTTGGGAACGATAAAGGATTATGCCGGAAGAAAGAGTCCGAGGTTGGGTTGGACGACATACATCTTGGCACAGAATTCACTGAGAGTAACTTTAGATATCGCGTTTCCGGTATAGCATTTACTTTTCAATATCCCGCTACTTCGGGTACAGCCTTTCCTGAAACAACCAAAACTCCCAACAAGTTTGTTCATATAATTGAAATCGTTGTGTTCAATATAAACCATAGCATTCGTTTTAGAAAACTCAAAATCGTTTAGAACATATGAACACCCCAAAACAATTGAAAACGGTAAAAGAGGGGACTATGTACTCACATTGATTTGCAAAGTATCCTCGATTTAAATGAACTTAACAAAGCTCGGGCAAACCAAGGAAATCAAGTGGTACCTAGTAATCGGATAGCTATGTTAATAAATCGACACCTAAATCAGAAGATCGGGTAGAATGAGGTCTCGTAAACCAAATGAGTATTGGTACTCATGTTATATGATTTCACAAAGCCTACATTCTAATTCAGAACCTATCCTAAGTGCTTTCGACCCATTACGACCTGTTAAGGTAGTCTACGCTACTTTAATGCATCGTTCATGCGAATGCGCGTTCGAGACGCCTAACTAGTCCTATGACAAGTATTATATGCCCTAACATGTTTAAATGTGTTGCATAATCCGTTAAGCGACAAAAGTTAGGTTACATATGCTTAAATTCAAATTATGCATGAAAAGGGCATTTTGGTCATTTACCTAAGGCATATATGTGACACCCCAGGAAAACCAGGAAACCACACAACTTAACTAGCTTCCTCGGTAAACACGTGCTAAATTTCGGGACAAAATTTCTTTCAACTTGGGGATAATGTGACAACCCGAACCTTCCCTTCACGTTTCATTATACATTGTTATAAATGTGATTTAGTAATTTTAAACTTGGTGATATATGTGAATGCTATGATATATATATATATATATATGAATGTTATATTATGGTTATTATCTCTAGCCGTACACTACCATAATATGTACAAATGATATGAGTGGAAATATATGAAACAATAATAATATATTCTTAACACTAAATGTTAATTCTCTAGTGCTACATGACAATCGTAGGCCATATGAAACACAACTATATTAGTTTATGAATTAGTTGGATCACAACTACACTTATCACTTGGATTATTTTATTGTAAATAGAATACCCTATCTACTTTTCCATCCATTCAGACGACACAATAATGGTGCATCCATTATTTTTATTCCCATGATGCTTGTCCATTATTAAAGCAAAATTAAAGCAAACAATTCTTTTTTTTTAACCAAATGTTAATTCTCTAGTCCAACAAAGGCTCCTGACTTACTAAATTGGTTCAACCAATTTGGAAATTCTTAAATCTCTACTAAATCCCCCATATCTTCTCCTTGGGTTTTGTTGGATTGTGTATGTACTTCCACTAACATTTAAATCTTTGTTTAATAGAATTAGTGGTTATAAACCCACTAGCACCTTCATTATTCTTCACATCCCAACACACTACAACTCTTCCTCCCTTCCCATTAAGCTCACGGCCGAAACTAGTCCCACTACCACCATTCTTTTTGTTGCAATTTCAACCAATCCAAGTATACTACAAGGTGCTCAAAGGTGTATTAGAAGGTTTGGTGTTCACGGGTCTTGAAGGACCTCTACCACAAGCTTTTATCTACTCATTTATTCTCCATTGATCTTCCCTAGCTTTAAGCTACTTGTAAGACTTCTTTACACTCTTGTTACTTCATATTTTTGGTGGTTAATAGATATAGTATGTTGAAATCACAAGAACACTAAAAGACTTAAAGAAAGATCATGAACATGAAACTTAAAGATGATGAAATCTTGTTAAAACAATGTTGTTAAATACATGCATGGCACTTGATTGTTGATTTCTTGATAATATGATCATCATATGGAACTTGTTAGAAGGTGTTGTGATCATATGTGCGTATTTTAGTAACGTTTAAGCAATTAACAGCATGCTGAAGTTGGCTGTAAACAGACCATTATAAATGGAAAAATTGATTTTCTGAAGTCTATAACGTGTTATTTCGAAAAACTCTTCAAATGGCACTGGAATCATATTTTTTTGAGATTGTTTGCTATTTTTAATGGTCCGTTTTGTACAGCAGCAAAGGCTGTGTTTTTACTGCAGAAAATTTGTGTTACGTTTTTCGTCATAACATGAAATCTATGTAGAGTTAGGTCGTCAAAATTCTACTGTAGATGAACACTGATGCCGTTGAAATTCTCCCACTGGAATTTCGTCAATCGGACTTACGATGAATTTTAAATGAATTTTTCCATGGACTGCAGTCAGAAAGTGACGAATCTGATTTGTAGCCCGGTAAATGATTTTTGTAAAATAATTGGTAATGAATTGGATCTTGAGATTTTTACACAACAATAATTGGATTGTTTAAAACATTTTGTAAAAATTTGGGAATTTTTGGAATAAGTTAACTATTTTATTAAATTACTCGAAAACAGCCGAGTTTTGGATGTTAAAGCTGAAATGACATAAGTAGTAATTTGCGTATCTAAATGTCGGGTATGTTATCTGAGGATGATCTAACATGTTATATGTCAATGAAAGTGTTATGTGTAATATCGTATGCTTGCTTTTGAATGGTAATAGATACGTGTAGGAACTTTGTGCTCCATTTGAAACCACTAAATGACTAACTGGTAATCATATTAGGACGTGATTGACCGACCTTGACTGCTAGCTATTTTTAAGAGTCAAACCGAGCAACCAAAGGTGAGTTCACACTCTTTCTAAGGCATGGGATTCTCGGTGGTTGGGAATGGGTTGAAGAACTAAAATGGAACCTGCGTATCCTCCTTGGGTAGGATATGTACCGCCATCCTCCATGGGTAGGATGCCAATATTAATCCTGCGTATTCTCCTTGGGTAGAATACGTACGTTTGTCCTCCTTGGGTAGGACAACAACCTTAAACTTACTAGACAAAACTCTATCATTAAGTCTCTCATTTTTATATCGACTTAATCGCCGGGCCAATGGCGAGGGGTCATTAGTTAATAGCGCTACTAGGGTTGACAAGCCTCACACCGTGCCGGTAGGACGGGCGTGTACTAATGGATCATGGCAAATAGTCAATGATGATAGACATTGACTTAGGGCACAACTTATTTTCGTCAGTAGTCGATATGGTAACGGTCTAGTGGTTCACATAGGGAAGCCCCCACTGATACAGGTTATGGTTTGGGAAAGAAGGAATTGGTTAATCGTATTTTCAACTAAGGGGTAACCCCCACGGCAAGTAAGCCAACTAAAGAAAAATTATGTTTTTGAAACAACTTAAAATGAACACCCAACCGTGAACTCGCTCAACTTTGTTGTTGATTTGTTGTTGCATGCCTTGCAGGCCTTTAGGTGCATATCATTGGAACTTGCTGTCTGGGAGGCTGGAGTGGTCATGGGTCGAGATACATGGAATCGTAATACAAGACTAATGATTTTTTACATGTGGTTTATAAACACTTAACTAATGAATTATCCTTCCGTCGTATGCTGTGAAATATTTGTAATGTGTAACACTTAATGTTAAATCAATGAAAGTTTTTTATACCTATGAGTTCAATGTGATTGGTGGCTAGATCCTGGTACGTCATACGCCTCGCGGGGGTTTCCGCTTGTGGTATTTTGGGGGTGTGACAGATTGGTATCAGAGCCATTGGTTATAGTGAACTTGGTTTTTAAAAAAAAAGGGAAAATGTTTTTATAAAACCAGACTATAACTGAACAGTTCTGAAAACATGAATACGACCATGACACTCAGCTCCAGATTTGCAAGGTTCGTCCCTCTTACTTGTTGTATACATTACGTAAGTAGTACAGACTTGTCTATGACGAAACATACGAACACACACTCGTCACTATAGCATGATGGCATGGATTGCTTGCTTACCTTATGATGCATTGATAGTATGCCATAGTCCTTGAATTTTGTGATCTTTTTACCTTGACGACCTCCGTTTGACATCTGAGTTTGAGGAACCATTTGACATGAGTTAGGAGGAACTGAGATGAACATGCAAATCATAATATTATTGTGGGTGCACACATAATAATAATGTGGGGTGCATGCGAGTTCCAGTGAGCCTTAACAAGTGGAAAAGGGGTTCCGTTCTGTTATTTGATCGATGTGAAACATAACAAACCTATAGGGGTCATAGCAGTGATTGTCCCCTACTCGAACGTGAACTTTTCATTCATCTCTGGATCCCTTCGAATCTCGATGCTATCGAGCATTACCTGAACACCCATCTGAACACCTAGCGAACCGTGTAGAATATGAGGTGCTTATACGAACGTCCCTGAGTTGAATGTAGCAGCGTCGAATGATTGAGCGATACCATTTTCACTTCTGTTCTTTTGCTGGAACTCACGTATTGACGTCTTAGATCCCGAAGTGTGATCACTTCTGCAACACTCCCGTAACATACTGTGTATTACTCGAAGAACCTCCAACGTCAATGGACATGAGGATGAGCGTAGTACTTTACCAACCTTAGTACCTTGACGACCCTGGCTACCGGCAACGAACACCCGCGAATTGGCTTCAACCGAATCCTTAATCCTTGTCAGTAACTCATGGGAGTCAACTCTTACGAAACAATCAGGACATCAGCAATGACAATCGACTATAACGGGGAATGTGTAATTGCCAGCACAGTGAGTAGCACTTTAGGACGTGGCTCAGAATGAGAAAGGATGGACCTTGATGATGAAGAATCATATATTAAAAAAAAATTGTTCAAATTTAAAATAATTGTCACCAGAAGACATATGCATCAAGTTTCTAATAATTTATTGGTGTAGCTTCATAATTGAGCATTATTTAATTTTTCCCTGTGTAAGGCAAAGTTAAATGCTTTTGCTTTTACTTTATTGAAGACAGCTGCCTTCGACCAACTTTAATAATTGAAGAAAAACCTACAGTGAACTGTTTCAAAACGTATCATGGAAGCCTTAACCAAATGTATGAGCTTAAATTTTCTTATCTATATAAGAAACTCACTACTCGAGCTAATCTACACATAAGCTACAACTTCTGATATAATTCAACTCATACCCAAAATAACCCGTACCCAAACTTTTCTTAGTTTCAACAAAACCAAATATTCAAATGGCAAATCTTCCAGTAGCATATGCTGAATCTTCAAATGCAGCAAACATTCATCGATTCCTTCGGTTTACTGATTTACCCAATCGTGAGAGGTATCAAAAACTCAAGAATCTTGAAGTTTTTTTCTATTAGCGGTATTGATTGGTATCAAATGGAAATGTTTGATCCAAGTGGTTTACTGGCGAGATTACTACCACGTAATATGCCCTGGCGTCGTTTCTTCGACATCCTAGAACCGTCATACGATGAACTTGTATATGAGTTCTTGTCCACTTTCTATTTCAATTATGATAAAAGTCTTACTGATGAATCTATTCAATTTCGACTTTCTGGACAATCTCATAATATGTCATTAATAGATTTCGCAGTTCATCTGGGCATATATATACAGATGAAGAAGTTAAACAACCTATTTTTACGGAGGCTTCAACCTCTTATTCCTCTGAGGAAATGAAAGAATATTGGCTAGGCCATTCATCAAAAGGGTGGTGTAACAATAATAATTCTATGAAATTCACAGACCCTCGTTATCAATATATGCACCGTGTTTTAGCCAACACTATCACGGGGCGCAAGAATAATCAACATAGGGTTAGTACTACCGACCTTTTCCATCTGTATAGTATTTTTGAACAAGTTCCTTGTAATATTGCCCACGATCTTGTTACATATCTTTTAAATCAACAAACAAATCCTCTGAGAAGTCTCAAGGGAGGGTCTTACATTACAAAAATAGCAAAATCATTAGGTGTCTTAAGTGATCAGATTATCCAAGGATTATCTCCACCAAAGGCACCTGGGATTGTAAATTTTAACACTGTTAGGCTAACCCCTGTTCATAATTATACACTAAATCAACCATTCCAGTCGGAGGAAGCTCAAGGTATCTTAGAAAGTACCTCAACACAAAATTTACAACAATCATTGTTGCAGCTTCCTCAACCGTCTTTTTATCGATTTGATCTGCAACCACAACTGCCACCCGTACAAGAACATATTACAACTGTAACACCCTTACTATTTTAAGAGAGTTCTAGTACCAGTAACAACAATTAGTTGTGCATTTACATATACATATCACATATAAAAATACGGGTTTATTAAAAACTTTTACAGTTTAAAAGTTTTACAACAATGTAGTTGGATTCGTCGTTTAAAAGTTACGACATAAGGCCATGCGGAAGCTTTAATCTCGTGTGTTCGGTTCTTCGATTAGCTTGATCATCATCCGGCATCCCGTAATATACCTATGATCAAAACCAACATGAAAGTTAGTTATGATAGCGTAAAATGAGTTTAACCAATTTCATAGCATCAACCAACTAAAAGAAAATATATTTTTTTGTTTTACATTATATTTTTCTTTTCGGATTCATGCCTCTCTCTTCTTCTCATCTTTCACGTGCCGCAACATCCGTCGCGAGGCGCGCCGGATTTACCACACTCCCTCGCGTGGCGCGAGGGAGACCATTTTCCAGTAGGTCCATTCCTGGAACCTGCATATCTGCCAGCTATGGTTATTAATCAAAAATCAAACTTTAAAGTGCCATAACTTTCGTTCTAGTTATCCGTTTTACACGATTCTTTTTCCTACGCGTCCGTAATTAAATTACGGACCCGTTTATCACCTTGGTTTGTATAAAAATCTGATTTATCAAATGTTGGCTCATAAATCCTTTAGGTGATTATTCGACCCGTTTGGCATTATTATTTCACTACATGCTCTAAAAAGAAAATAGTTAATTCCTATCATTTTACCCATCCCGGGCTTGTCAAACCTTAACGTTTTCGCTCCCATCCTAGAGTTTACGTAGGCGTTTACATTCACCGATTCATTTGTATCTATCTAAGCATTTAACCACAATTTACTTCTTAGTCTATTTTGACCCGTTTAGCGAACTTTTAAGCATCTAAGCATCAAACTCGCTATTTTCTTTTCGCACCTCGTCTTTTCTTGCTAAATAACTACTTATCTTCCACCACAACTATTTTTGTGGTGGATTTAACATAAGGAACCCAAAATCCCAAATTTTATCCTTCGGCTAGTCCTTTTTCGCAATTGACTATTTCTAGACATTCGACCCACAAACGTTTTTGCCTATACTTTTTATATGTATCTATGGGTTTAAAAATCAATAAACAAGTTTCTAAACAAACTCTAACGGTCGTTTACCCTGTTCGCCCGTTAAGGGCTTTTTGGTCAATTCTAGTCTCTTATTTTACGACGAAAGACTCTCATCAATTATTGACCAAATTAGCACTTTTAACTACAACATAATTATACGTACCTGGATTGGATCAATACATTGACCCGTTTTAATACCTTGTCTCGAAAATTTGCTAATTCATAGCAACGCTAATTCATAAGCCGCTTTATCCTGTAAGCATAAAACTCGACAAGTGCTTATTAGTCGATATTTGTCAAATGGTATCCACATTACCATTTGACCCGTTTTACTCTTTTTATTCATTAGGCTTACTTATAGTAACCGTTCAAAAACCCATTTTTATAATTAGCTTTTCATGGCTAATTTACCGTTCTATCTCTTTTACTATTAAACATGGTTTTTATCATTTATATTAGTTTCGACCCGTATTATTTCGCGTCGGGAACCATATCTTGAATATTATCCTTATTGTATTTGAAACTTATAGGATGAACATTTATTTTACTAAAAGGTGTAAGTTTCACTTACCTTGCATTCGGTTATGCTCTTTTTCCGCGTACTCAATCCGTTTGACCCGCTTCTTTCCCAAGTCTTCATCTAGCTTGTCTAGAGTCAACCTATCATCATCACAATTCGTAAGATGGTTAGATTAGTCATAATCATTTACGACTATTCCATCCTACGGGTTTTATGTCGAATTTATCATTCGTCCATATCAAAATTATCATTCGATCTAATCATTGGTCGGTTTGACTTTTTAAAAGCCAATTGACTTATCAACATATTCAAATGCACATTTGGTTCAATGAACTCACTTAGGCATATTTCATCCGAACTCTTAACGAAATCAAATTTTACATACTAACTAGTTGGCCACGATTTCATTTAGGCATTTCATATCACTGAAAATGGGCTGTTTTTGGTGACTTGTTTAACCTGTTTAAATGTCTTAAAAAATTATGATTTTTTTATGTGGCGTACCTCTCGGAGGGTTAGGCCTTGTGTTAAAATTTCAAGATCTAACTTTTTACCAAAAATTTGTAAAAATTCATTTACTAAGCTGCAATCAGATTCGTCACTTCTGACTGCAACTTACGGAAAAATTCATTAAAAATTCCTCGTTTATCTGATCGACGAAATTCCAATTAGAGATTCTTTTAATCAATTAAAACCATCTACAGTAAAAAATTGAGATCATAACTAAATTCCTAAATTGAGTTATGACATTCGTAATGGGCTGCAATTCTGCCAGAAAACGCAGCTTGAACCTTTGATACGGAAAAATTCATCAAACGCACAATTTTCTTCGAAAAAATGCGATTCCAGTGGGGTTTTAAAGATATTTCCTGGAATTACATTTTACACTAAAGAAAGACATGTTTTTGTCATGTTTTGTTCAGGTTACAGCCAATACAAATCGGCTGTAAATTCTGATCAGGAGCTGTTTGAATTCAGCTTTCAATTTAAGCATGTTCTTGACATCATAACACTAGTTTTAGCAATCAAAACCCTAAAAACATCACATACATGAATTTAGCATCAAAATTATGAATTTACTTCATATTTCTACTTAGGGTTTGTTCCTAAGCAATCACACTTCATTAATTCGGCCGTAGCCTCTACGATTCATACATAGATCGCATCATGCAAAGTTAACTAATTTTCACAACTTCATGAATGTCAAAAATTCGACATACCTTTCGATCCCCTTGACTTGGTGATCGTTTATGTGTATTCAAATTTGAGTTTAGCCTTCGTTTGATCCTTCAATTTGAAGATTTTGTTGATTTTAGGGTTAGGCTCCCATGGAGCTCTCTCTCTCTCTCCTGGTCGATCCTGCGCACACATAAGTGTGTGTGTGTGTGTTTTTTTTTAATTTAGTTAACTTTCAAGTTAACCCTTTTGGCCCCTCATGTTTAGTTTTGTTTCGAAAGAAGCTATAATTCGTTATTCATCACTTAATCACATATTATTAACTAGGTTAATTATTCCTAGTTAACTCAATGGGTTCGGGAAGTGATAACCCGTTTTATTTTATGTCCCGTTAATTCGGGCCTTCTATGTACTTTGTTTTCTCAAAGTATTTATTCTCATTTAAATTAATATTAGGTTTATGTATTTAAATCCTAATATTTACCGGGTTAATTTTTCCCACTAACGGTATTTCACCCGTCATTACTATTAACGTGGTTTGATTACCAAACCCGTTTTTGGAGTGTTACAACAACTAACCTATCTCAACCACTAGCACCAAACAATTTACAAAACATCTCACCTTTAGTTTTCGAGGAAGATTCAACGATGCAACAAACTTTGTTTGATGATAAAATGATATTCCAAGAGCAGTTAGCATCAGAATCATTTTTGCAATCACCATTACCGCAACAGTTTTTCCAATCACTATTAAACTAAGTAGAACAACAACCGGCACCAATTAATATAACAGAACCATGTACGGTACCTCAAATGAATCTACCTTCAGATTCAATAGGAGTCAAAGTGGCTAGGTTAAACGATCAGATTCGAATTTTGTCTAAACAAATAAAACGGCTGACACAAAGAAATAAATGGTTGGAAGACATGCTAAAACAAATAGCTAATCGTATGCAACTAACTTTACCACCTTCACCACCTTATAGTTCTGAGTCTGAATTTGATTCATTATATGATTAATTTCAAATGTAAGTTTGTTCACATCATAATAAACTATCAAATTATTATAATTAAATTGTTTAATACATACATTCTATTTTGTGTTTTTACCTACAAGTAATACATATATGAACATAAATAAGAAGTTTATGAATCATAATCAGTTGGCATGACCGGTTAGACCACACCGAGTAAAATGATAATGTGTAATCGACTTTGGTAATGGCTGGGAAAAAAAAACACCTCCCGTTAGTGGAGTTTTCGTATAACAACAGTTACCACACCAGTATCCAGGCCGCTCTGTTTGAGGCATTGTACGGACGTAAATGCCGATCACCTCTTTGTTGTGCAGAAGTTGGTGACAGTCAAATCACAGGCCCAGAACTTGTGGTAGACACAACCGAGAGGATTGCTAAGATACGACAACGAATGGCGACAGCTCGTGACCGTCAGAAAAGCTATGCTGATAAGCGAAGGAAACCACTCGAGTTCTAGGTTGGGATCGAGTGCTACTCAAAGTCTCACCTTGGAAAGGTGTAGTTCATTTGGCAAACGAGGTAAACTCAATCCGCGTTATGTCGGACCGTTCGAAATCATTGAGAAAATTGGCAAAGTCGCTTACAAGTTGAATCTACCTGAAGAACTCAGCGGAGTTCACAACGTATTCCACGTGTCAAATCTGAAAAAGTGTCTGTCAGATGAGACCCTCATAGTTCCCTTAAAGGAGCTCACAATCGACGACCAGTTGCGATTCATCGAGGAACCAGTAGAGATTACTGAACGAGACGTTAAGATTCTCAAGCGTACCAGAATACCTCTTGTTCGAGTTCGTTGGAATTCCCGTCATGGCCCAGAGTATACCTGGGAACGAGAAGACCAAATGAAACTCAAGTATCCCCAGTTGTTTAGGAAAAGTGCAACCACTACTGTGGCTGAAGCTACTACAGAATTTCGGGACGAAATTCCAAACCAACGGGGGAATGATGTGACACCCCAGGAAAACCAGGAAACTACACAACTTAACTAGCTTCCTCGGTAAACACGTGTTAAATTTCGGGACGAAATTTCTTTCAACTTGGGGATAATGTGACAACCCGAACCTTCCCTTCACGTTTCATTATACATTGTTATAAAAGTGATTTAGTAATTTTAAACTTGGTGATATATGTGAATGCTATGATATATATATATATATATATATATATATATATATATATATATATAGAGGAAGGTTAACGTACATTACGGCTTAACGTACATCACGTACGACAGGTAATTACGCACGTTCATTTTAAAATCACGCACGTTATAACTCAAAAATCCAAAATCACGCATGTTGAAACACAATAATCACGCATATTGAAAACATTAATCACGCATGTTATATAACAAATCACGCATGTTGTTGTACGTGAAGTACGTTAAGCCGTAATGTACGATATACTTTTTCTATATATATATATATATATATATATGAATGTTATACTATGGTTATTATCTCTAGCCGTACACTACCATAATATGCATAATATGTACAAATGATATGAGTGGAAATATATGAAACAATAATAATATATTCTTAACACTAAATGTTAATTCTCTAGTGCTACATGACAATCGTAGGCCATATGAAACACAACTATATTAGTTTATGAATTAGTTGGATCACAACTACACTTATCACTTGGATTATTTTATTGTACATAGAATACCCTATCTACTTTTCCATCCATTCAGACAACACAATAATGGTGCATCCATTATTTTTATTCCCATGATGCTTGTCCATTATTAAAGCAAAATTAAAGCAAACAATTCTTTTTTTTTTAAACCAAATGTTAATTCTCTAGTCCAACAAAGGCTCCTGACTTACTAAATTGGTTCAACCAATTTAGAAATTCTTAAATCTCCACTAAATCCCCCATATCTTCTCCTTGGGATTTGTTGGATTGTGTATGTACTTCCCTTAACATTTAAATCTTTGTTTAATAGAATTAGTGGTTATAAACCCACTAGCACCTTCATTATTCTTCACATCCCAACACACTACAACTCTTCCTCCCTTCCCACTAAGCTCATGGCCGAAACTAGTCCCACTACCACCATTCTTTTTGTTGCAATTTCAACCAATCCAAGTATACTACAAGGTGCTCAAAGGTGTATTAGAAGGTTTGGTGTTCACGGGTCTTGAAGGACCTCTACCACAAGCTTTTATCCACTCATTTTTTCTCCATTGATCTTCCTTAGCTTTAAGCTAGTTGTAAGACTTCTTTACACTCTTGTTACTTCATATTTTTGGTGGTTAATAGATATAGTATGTTGAAATCACAAGAACACTAAAAGACTTGAAGAAAGATCATGAACATGAAACTTAAAGATGATGAAATCTTGTTAAAACAATGTTGTTAAATACATGCATGGCACTTGATTGTTGATTTCTTGATAATATGATCATCATATGGAACTTGTTAGAAGGTGTTGTGATCATATGTGCGTATTTTAGTAACGTTTAAGCAATTAACAGCATGTTGAGTAACATTTACAGCCAAGTTCAGTTGGCTGTAAACAGACCATTATAAATCGAAAATTTTATTTTCTGAAGTCTATAACGTGTTATTTCGAAAAACTCTTCAAATAGCACTGGAATCATATTTTTTTGAGATCGTTTGCTATTTTTAATGGTTCGTTTTGTACAGCAGCAAAGGCTGCGTTTTTACTGCAGAAAATTTGTGTTATTTTTTTCATCATAACATGAAATCTGTGTAGAGTTAGGTCATGAAAATTGTACTGTAGATGAACACTGATGTCGTTATAATTCTCCCACTGCAATTTCGTCAATCGGACTTCCGATGAATTTTAAATGAATTTTTCCGTGGACTGCAGTCAGAAAGTGACGAATCTGATTTGCAGCCTGGTAAATGATTTTTGTAAGATAATTGGTAATGAATTGGATCCCGAGATTTTTACACAATAATATTTGGAATATTTAAAACATTCTGTAAAAATTTGGGAATTTTTGGAATAAGTAAACTATTTTATTAAATTACTCGAAAACACCCAGTTTTGGATATTAAAGCTGAAATGACATAAGTAGTAATTTACGTGTCTAAATGTCGGGTATGTTATCTGAGGATGATCTAACATGTTATATGTCAATGAAAGTGTTATTTGTAATATCGTATGCTTGCTTTTGAATGGTAATAGATGGGAAGTTTATATGGGCGTGAACTGTTAAAGTGAGTACATGTTATGTGGTAGATACGTGTAGGAACTTTGTGCTCCATTTGAAACCACTAAATGACTAACTGGTAATCATATTAGGAAGTGATTGACCGACCTTGACTGCTAGCTATTTTTAAGAGTCAAACCGAGCAACTAAAGGTGAGTTCACACTCTTTCTAAGGCATGCGATTCCCGGTGGTTGGGAATGGGTTAAAGAACTAAAACGGAACCTGCGTATCCTCCTTGGGTAGGATATGTACCGTCATCCTCCATGGGTAGGCTGCCAATATTAATCCTGCGTATTCTCCTTGGGTAGAATACGTACGTTCATCCTCCTTGGGTAGGACAACAACCTTAAACTTACTAGACAAAACTCTATCATTAAGTCCCTCATTTTTATATCGACTTAATCGCCGGGCCAATGGCGAGCGGGTCATTAGTTAATAGCGCTATTAGGGTTGACAAGCCTCACACCGTGCCGGTAGGATGGGCGTGTACTAATGGATCATGGCAAACAGTCAATGATGATAGACATTGACTTAGGGCACAACTTATTTTCGTCAGTAGTCGATATGGTAACGGTCTAGTGGTTCACATGGGGAAGCCCCCACTGATACTGGTTATGGTTTGGGAAAGAAGGAATTGGTTAATCGTATTTTCAATTAAGGGGTAACCCCCACGGCAAGTAAGCCAACTAAAGAAAAATTATGTTTTTGAAACAACTTAAAACGAACACCCAACCGTGAACTCGCTCAACTTTGTTGTTGATTTGTTGTTACATGCCTTGCAGGCCTTTAGGTGCATATCATTGGAACTTGCTGTCTGGGAGGCTGGAGTGGTCATGGGTCGAGATACATGGAATCGTAATACAAGACTAATGATTTTTACATGTGGTTTATAAACACTTAACTAACGAATTATGCTTCCGCCGTATGCTGTGAATTATTTGTAATGTGTAACACTTAATGTTAAATCAATGAAAGTTTTTATACCTATGAGTTCAATGTGATTGGTGGCTAGATCCTGGTATGTCACACGCCTCGCGGGGGTTTCCGCTTGTGGTATTTTGGGGGTGTGACAATATAAACTATCTATCATACAACTAATTAAACAAAGTGACCATAAGGTATAACCTCGAAAGGTTATTCCGTATACAACTATGGTCACAAAATATGCTTGGTCGGATCCTAACAATCGGCCAAATGGGTCGGGTTCGAAAGTCTAAGCGGTTGTCAAGACCGCTTGACTTACGACCCTATACAAGCACTAGACTAAAAGTGACGAGTTAAACATGTTAAAACATGTTTAACTAAGTTAGAAAACAGGTTTGATATCAAAACAAAGTGTTTTGATACCCGAAAATAGTTTCGTCGCAAAATGCGCATAATCGGTATTTTGACCGAAACTTTTACTCGTCACTTCGACTAATCGACGTGGTAATCAGTAAGTATAGTCACATGGGACTATAACCATCGTGATTATGCTCACGTTGTAAAGTTCGATTGAACTTTGACTTGGCCAATTCATGGTCAAAGCAGAAAGTCAAACACTGTTTGACTTTCATGCTTGAAAAGCATAAACAAGCATGAAAGAAGCTTACAAAGGGTCCAAGCTAGGAAGAATTGAACTAAAATACTCAAGTATGAAGCCTTAGCTTCAACTTAGAGCAGATTATATCAATTTGAGCAAGGAATAAGAATGAAACCCAAGACTATTTATAGGAAATCTTGAATCTCTAGGATCATTACATGTGTTTTTGCAAGGATCAAAGCATGATCTTGGTCTTACACATGTGGCCCATAGTTTCTAATACAAAGGGAGTCCAAAAACAAGTCCATCGTATGCTAAAACCATGGTATAAATCACTGAAATCAGCTGTTGTTGCTAGATTCATTGTCTCTGATCTGCAGGTCAGTCGTGCCCCGCGTTGACTTAGGCTTGATCTTTCACGGCCCACCTAGCAACTATCAGAAGTTGTCAAATTTAATCCGTACATGTCCAAATCTTTGATTTTGATGCATTTAAGGCCCGTTAACCCCATTTAAAGGCTCTACAATGAACTTAAAGCATAGGGAACATGAAATATGCTTGAAAACATCTCAGATATCAGTTCGTTTGGTCATACGGTCACGTTATTCGGTTAATTACGATGAAAACTCAAACATACGTGAAAACGATCCAAATTACGCGACGAATGGTATTTTTGCTTTCCAATCACTAAAATAAAATATTTTAATGATTAAAAATTTTTTTGGATGTCCGGATATGTTCAGAACGTAAGATATGCGCGAAAATGCAAACTTATGCACTTTTTGACGCTTTTAGTCCCTATTGATCAAACAAGCATATTTTCGCATACCGAACCCCTTAAAGCCTATTTCTAAGCTATGTAAAGGATATTTAGAGTATGTTTAGCTCATGATCACATTCCGGAATGTTCATTACTATACGAATCAGCATACTTTCGCAGTTTGTCGCAAATAGTCCCTGCGATCGAATAAACTTGTTTTCGACACACCAAACCTTCCAAAACTTATTTATAAGTTATGTGAAGATTATTTAAGGTATGTTAAGTCTATGTCACTGTCCCGGAGTGTTTGTTGCGTTAAACTGATTACGTTTACGTAACAGTTTGCGTATAACTTTCCAGAAAGCGATTTAAAGCTTGAAATCGAACAAGAATTGACATGTGCAAATGTCTCATATATTTATACAAATCCCAAGAATGAAACACGAGATTTCATTAGTTTTGTATTTGTATGATGGTCGTAGAGGCACAGATGTCACAGTCTCCCCTACTTTAGGAAATTTCATCCCGAAATTTATTCGTAGGAGTCTGTCTGTAACGTTGTGTTATACAATCGTCTTGCAGGGAACCTAGGGCATTATCTATTTGCATAGAGTAACCCATCAAGGATTTCCATGTTAGGCATAACTTTATCGTTCCCTAGTGGGTGCTTCCTTAGATAAAGTAGGAAGTGGGAATGAGAGAATTGATTAATGATAAAGATCAAACTAACCAGTAGTTCTGTGAGTATCCCTTAAGAATCTAACTATTAAGACAGAAAGATCTTGTAAGGATTTGTATTTCATTTCTCCAATGGATATTCTTCAGAAGCGAAAATGAATTGGATGATTCATTTTCTCCAATGGATTCTTCGTCAGATGTGGAAATGAAAGACGAATAGGTTATTCATTTCTAATGGATATTTCTTCAAAAGCGGAAATGAATGGATAATTCATTTTCTCCAATGGATACTTTATCAGAAACGGAAATGAAGGAATGGTTAAGCTGTTCATTTCTCAATTGTTGTTTCTTCAGAAGCGAAAATGAATGGATAATTCATTTTCCTCAATGGATACTTCATCAGAAGTAGAAATGGAGAATTGTTAAATAAGTTATTCATTTCCCCGGTGGATATTTCCTCAGAAGCGAAAATGAATGGATAATTCATTTTCTTCAGTGGATTCTTCGTCAGAAGTGGAAATGAAAGATTAAGAATATTCATTTCCCCGATGGATATTTCTTCAGAAGCGAAAAAGAATGGATGATTCATTTTTCCTCAGTGGATACTTCGTCAGAAGTGGAAATGAAGGATTATCGTAAAGAATATTCATTTCCCCGATGGATATTTCTTTAGAAGCGAAAATGAATGGATGATTCATTTTCCTCAGTGGATACTTCGTCAGAAGTGGAAATGAAGGATTATCGTAAAGAATATTCATTTCCTCAATGGATATTTCTTCAGAAGCGAAAATGAATGGATGATTCATTTTCCTCAGTGGATACTTCGTCAGAAGTGGAAATGAAGGATTATTGTAAAGAGTATTCATTTCCTCGATGGATATTTCTTCAGAAGCGAAAATGAATGGATGATTCATTTTTCTCAGTGGATACTTCGTCAGAAGTGGAAATGAAAGAATCGATATAAGATTATTCATTCCCCAATGGATATTTCTTCAGAAGCGAAAATGAATGGGTAATTCATTTTCCTCAGTGGATACTTCATCAGAAGTGGAATGAATCTATTCATTTTCCTCAGTGGATATTTCTTCAGAAGTGAAAATGAACGGATGGTTCATGTTCCTCAGTGGATACTTCATCAGAAACGAAAATGACAAAGATAACGCGGGATTATTCATTCCCTCAATGGATATTTCTTTAGAAGCGAAAATGAATGACCAATTCATTTTCCTCAGTGGATACTTCACAAGAAACGGAATGAATTTATTCATTTTCCTCAGTGGACATTTCTTCAGAAGCGAATATGGACGGATAGTTCATTTTCCTCAGTAGATACTTCATTAGAAACGAAAATGAATATGGTTCTCGAATAGATTATTCGTTTCCCATTGGATATCTCTTTCAGAAGTGAAAAATGAATTGCTAGTTCATTTTTCCTCAGTGGATACTTCATTAGAAACGGAAATGGATATAGTTAACTTTTGTTTCTTGTTTAAGTTGATACATGACAAAACTTGCTGTGGTTTCTGTGCACTTAATTCCATAATTATGTATGCATCCATAATTACGTAATTCCTTGCACAGTCCGCACTGTTTATTTTATAATGTGTAGGGGATAGAATTTGTCGAACAATCTTGAGATAACTTTGACTAGATTACCATAGAGTTTCTTTGATTAGGTCAACACGTAAACACGTAAGCACATAATAGTCACACAATTGTTAACTTGTTTATCAACTCGTTATCCCTTGTTATTAATTTGTTATTAACTCGTCATTGATTTGTATACGTATATTCAAAGTACACCAGGAATCCAATCGATGGACTTCAACTAGCACTTTAAACATCCTCAAGAATTCTACCTACAAAGATAGGATGATCTTATAAGAATTCAGTTTCGTTCTCGATGAATCATAACATTCATATTTAAGCACACAAAGAATCCAATTAAGGACTTTGGTTTTGCGCTTTAAACATCCACAAGGATCTAATTATGAAGACAAGAAGATCCCATAAGGATTCAGAATTCGTATAGTGGGAAAAGTTTAGGAAACTTGTACTAAGTATGCTAAGACCACATACAAAGTATAGTGTTTCTGAAATCAAGGTGCTAGATATGCTAAGACAACATATGAAGCAAATGGATCCTTGAAATCATTATGCTAAGCATGCTAAGTCAGCATGCTAAGTCAGGGTGTTCTTGAAAATCACGTATCACGTATGCTAAGGCAACATACGAGCATATTGTTTTTGAAAGCTATGCTTGGAATCGTTAAAAATATGTTTTTGAAAACCTTTTGTAATGTTTTTGAAACCATGTACTAGGTATCATAGGAAAATATGTTTATAAAATGATGTAATAATGATTTTGAAATTATGTATGAGGTTTTTGAAAACATGTATAATCTTTTTGAAATCACATGCTGTGTAAAATATCATGAAATCAGGAAGATATGATATGTACATTGTGTAATACCAATTAAGGACTCACGGAAGTACCCTTGGGTATCCAATTAAGGATTTAAAGTGGTACTTTGGGTATTCGTCCAGAGTTGTAACTTGTACCCTATACGTCGTTTCTTAGAAGAAACGAGTACTTAGGATTCGGGGATCGCGAGCGATCTTAAAATATAAGAACCATGAGAATAGTTTGTCTTGCTAGGAACATGGTTCCTTGGTGTCGGTATCGAAGGGATATGTCGTTCATACATGTAACCACACTTGTTTTCGTACATCGTAATGCAAATAAATGTTTATTTATAAAACAAAATATTTGTTTCATAGTTCTAGGATTACAAAAGGAAAATAGTACATAAAGTTTGATTGTTTCTAAGCAGCATCGTCTTCCAGTTAGTCGGATGCTTATCCACAGGCTGGATTTGCATTAACGAGCTTAGGGCAATTGTTTCTGAAATGGCCCATCTCGCCACAGTTGTAGCAAGAACCTGGTGGAAAACGAGCTTGAGCAGGGTTGTTATCAACTTAATTTTGTGCAGCTCGGCAAACCCTAGCTGTATGACCAACGAGTCCACAATTCAAGCATTTGCGGCATTGTACATTAGCATGATATGAAGGTTACATTGGTTGCACAAAGGTGCAGTTCCGTTGTATGGCTTCTTAGCAGGGGTTGAGCTGGTTGGTTAGGGACAGCTTGATTGTTTTGACCAACCATGGCGAAGTTCTGAGAAGCCTTACGCTTCTTTGACTTCTTAGAGGATTCAGTCTGCTTATCCTTTGGTTTTGTTTCATCGGTTGGTTTCGCCTTTTCAGAAAAGTTTACCATTCCTGATCTGAGATTCAGTCAGGGTAGCGGATAGCTCAATGGCCTGTCTAACTGTAGTAGGGTTTCTACCAGTAACAATGTCTTGAACGGAGTCAGGGAGGCTATCAATGTACTTTTCAATTGCCTTATCCAAAGGCATAACCATGGTTGGATATAACAGACTTAGTTCCTCATATCGGTCCGTGTAGGCTCGATGCTCACCACTATCTTGTTTAAGATCGTCAAATTCCCTTTCCAACGCCCTGATTTCATGACGAGGACAGAATTCCTTCATCATTAGAGCTCGAAGCTCTTCCCAGGTTTGAGCTAGTGCCACATCGGCACCCCTATCTCTCATCATGCCATTCCACCATGTTAATGCTCATTTCTCAAAAACACTAGATGCGAATTCAACCTTTCGCTCATTTGGACACTGAACATGTCTGAATGTGCTTTCTAGACTCTCGAACCATTGTAGGAGCGCTGTTGCTCCTTGAGACCCAGGAAATTTCAAAGGTTTAGCTGAATTGAATGTTTTGAAGTCACACTGAGCATTGTTATTGTTGTTCACTTGGTTTATCTAGGTAATGAGGTTCGGAATCACAGCAGCCATCTGCTGAATGATTGTGGCTGCAAGGGCAGCATTTTCTGTTTGATCGCGTCTAGGAGGCATTTTCTAAAAAGGAACAAGAAAACATGAGAAACGAGTGAGATTGACATTTGAATGGACAAAAGAGGTATTGAAGATATCGACGAAACATAAGGAAGGCGAGCGTTCGTTCGTTACCTCGAACAAACAAACGACGTACAATGGCTGAACAAAGTATATAGGTTCTTATAATGTATCGCGAAGACATGCTTTAGCCTATAAGTGGACACTCACCCCAAGAGTTCCCATGTAAGAGTGACTGGTCCGATTATGTGGATTTGTACGAACACTCTAGCCTTAGACAGAAAACTCGGGATACAGGCACCCACCCTTCCAGATTACACGTGTTCACATTAAAAGGACCTAAAATTTGACGAGATTTTGAAAACTTTGAAGGTTAAAAACCTTATAATAAATCATCTAAGAAGAGATGATTAGTTTTCAAATTGGATTTGTAATTCAAGTTCTTGTTGTGGTTGTCACCTAAAGATAGGCAACGGTATTGTTTTAAGACTAAACACAAGATAACTTGTGTTAGGGTCCTAGAAAGGTTATAGTCTAGGTCAAAGCGTTACTAATAACCTAATTCCCTATAACCATGAGCTCTGATACCAACTCTTCTGTCACACCCCGACCGCGTTAAAACAACAAACCGCGGCGGAAACATCAGGGGAGTGTCGTAACAGAATCATTATTTCACAACACATGGATTGAAGTTTCGTTTTATTGAATTAAGTTTATTACATTGTCTCGAATATTAAAAGCAGTACATGTACATATTGTCCTTCATTGTTATTAAGTTACTAAGGGGCTGTTTGGTAGCCTCTGAATGGTCATTAAGAGGCTACCTTTTAATGGAACCATTCAGAATTTTACCAATGAGAAGGTAGAAGAACGTGACATGTGATGATTTACCATTCAGATGTTACCTCTTAACCATTCAGACTTGAGGTTACCTCTTATTCATTCAGAGGTTTTAAACCATTAAGTGGTAGCATCTGAATGGTCATTAAGAGGCTACCAAACAGCCCTTAAGGCCTCGTCCATCCCTATGTGAGCATGCATCGTAATCATCATCAAACATCATCAAACAACGGTACCTGAAACATATGTGAAAATATGTCAGCATAAAAATGCCGGCGAGTACATAGGTTTTGTGAGTGTGTCAGATTCATGGTTTTAAGTACATATTGCAATACCTCGTCCAACTAGGAGAGTTGTCGAGTGTGTACCTTGAAAACAAAAGAGTTTGATATTGCAGTATGTTTCTATCAACTTTACAAGTTGATATATGTGTAAACCAAAACCATTGTAGCCATGAATCTTAACTGAAAACATTTGTCTTTGTAAACCAAGTAGTAAATCGTCGTTGAAAGTAAACATTGTATGGTTTATATCTTTAAGTAAACCTTGTAGTGTAACTTCGTTTTGAAAACATTCGTCCAAGTGATATAGATAACGCAACGACATGTAATGTGTTAAAAGCACTTATATATTGGAAGTACCAGCGGCGTATCCACCATGCTTTCATCACATTACACCCGCCCCGTTACCTAATCACTTACCATAACCCAATCGTTCAATAGTTCAAATAGTTCCAATGGTTCAAATAGTTCAAATAGTTCACATAGTTCCAGTGGTTCAAATAGTTCAAATAGTTCACATAGTTCAGATAGTTCCAGTGGTTCAAATAGTTCAAATCGTTCACATAGTTCAGATAGTTCCAGTGGTTCAAATAGTTCAAATCGTTCACATAGTTTAAATAGTTCCAGTGGTTCGTGTTTTAATTGTGAAAACTAACTTTTGGTCGTTTCATTGAATACATTCAAACCTGTGTGACTCGTCCTAATCATTCAACTCGTATTAACAAACCACCAAAGGGTAAGTTAACAATCATCAGGTTTTGTCGTTACCCACATTACCCCCATAACCATGGTGAAAGTCTGATAACGGGATTTGTCAGATCCTATGGTATCATAATATCCTATGGTACCATAACGTACTACTGGTCAGCTTAAAAATAGTTAATGACTGTCATTCAATTGTCTTTCAACCAACGCCCCAACAAGTTTGTTCATATAATTGAAATCGTTGTGTTCAATATAAACCATAGCATTCGTTTTAGAAAACTTGAAATCGTTTAGCACATATGAATCACCCCAAAACAATTGAAAACGGTAAAAGAGGGGACTATGTACTCACATTGATTTGCAAAGTATCCTCGATTTAAATGAACTTAACAAAGCTCGGGCAAACCAAGGAAATCAAGTGGAACATAGTAATCGGATCGCTATGTTAATAAATCGACACCTAAATCGGAAGATCGGGTAGAATGAGGTCTCGTAAACCAAATGAGTATTGGTACTCTTGTGATATGGTTTAACAAAGCCTACATTCTAATTCGGAACCAATCCAAAGTGCTTTCGACCCATTACGACCCGTTAAGGTAGTCTACGCTACTTTAACGTGTCGTTCGCGCGAATGCGCGTTCGAGACGCCTAACTAGTCCTATGACAAGTATTATATTCCCTAACATGTTTAAATATGTTGCATAATCCATTTAAGTGACAAAAGTTAGGTTACATATGCTTAAATTCAAATTATGAATGAAAAGGGCATTTTGGTCATTTACCTAAGGCATATAAACTACCTATCATACAACTAATTAAACTAAGTGACCATAAGGTATAACTGTAACATCTGTGCTTGTAATCATTGTGAACAGTTCAATTATCAATAAAACAATGTTATTTGATCCCAATGTTTGTTTGGTTATGTTTTACATTTTTCATGTTTTGACTTTTATTCAATTTCAAACTCTATATCACTTTCTGGAGAGTTATACGCAAACTGGTGCGTAAACGTAATCAGTTTAATGCGAAAAACACTCCGGAACATCAACATATACTTAACATACCTTAAATAACCCTTACATAACTTAGAAATAAGTTTTGAAGGCTTTGGTATGGCAAAAACAAGTTAATTCGCTTACAGGGACTAAACTTGACAAACTGCGAAAGTATGCCAATTTGAACAGTAACGAACATTCCAAAACATGACCATAAGTTAAACATACCATAAATATCCTCTACATAGCTTAGAAATAGGCTTTGAGGTGTTCGGTGTGCTAAAATAAACTTTTGGGACATTCAGGGACTAAAAGCGTCAAAAAGTGCACAAGTTTTGAGGTTCATTTTAGAGCTTTTAAATGGGGTTAACGGGGCTTAAACGTGTCAAAAAAAATGCTTCGAAAACCAAGTTTTGAGGTTGCAGGGACTGAAACTGTAAATCTTCCAAACTAGGTCCGTAAACAGGGGCCAGATGCAGCAAAACGTTTTTTTTTTTTTCAGATTTTAACAGACCTTAACACTCTCCAAAGGCCAAGTGCCAAGTGTCAAACTCTTATGGTGGATGGAAAATGAGTTACCACAACTTTCCAACAAGTGTACGGCTTAGATCGTGCCCCCTTTTCCAAGAAATGATCCTAACGGTGGACCATTTACTATAAATACCCACCTTATGTTCACTCATTCCTCACAAGAATCTGATCTAAAAGACTCTAAGTTGGAACCATTGTTTCATACCTGAGTTATTTTGATCTAGATTAGCATTCGGGGACCCTTCGTAAGTATTCTTTCGTTCTTTTATTGTTTTTCGAGTCCGAAAGTCAAACTTTGTTTGACTTTATGCATTGACCAGTTTATGGTCAATGCGAAGTTCGTTTGAACTTCGCAACATGATTGTAATCACGATGGTTATAGTCCCTTGTGACTATGCCTACTGATTACCACGTTGTCTAGGGTCGTAAGGGTAAGCGATCTGATAAATCGCTTATACCTTCGAACCCGACCCATTTGGTCGATCATTAGGATCCGACCAAACACAGTAGGTGACCATAGTATATAGGGAATAACCTTCCGAGGTTATACCTTATGGTCGCTTCGTTTAAGTAGTTGTATGATAGGTAGTTTATATGCCTTAGGTAAATTACCAAAATGCCCTTTTGACGCCAAAATTCATTTTAAGCATATGTAACATAAATTTTGGTATCTAAACTGTTTTGGTAACAATATTAGATATGTTAAGGCATATTTTACTTGTCATAGGACTAGTTAGGCGGTCCAAACGCGTTTCACGCGAGCGACGCGTTAAAGTAGCATAAGCTACCTAAACGGGTCGTAATGGGTCGTAAGCACTTATGTTAGGTTTCATTTAGTATGTAGGCTTTGTTAAACCATATTACACGAGTCTCCATACTCGTTTGGTTTACGAACCCGCATTCTATCCGATCTTCCGATTTAGTTCCGGTATATTAACATAGTTACCTATATTAGGTGCCGTTTGATTCCGTGATCTCTAGCATTGCTTGGTGGTTATCTTAAGACTTCTGAGCAATCTCAAGTGAGTACATAGACCCCTCTTTTACTGTTTTCCAAACTGTTTTAGGGTGAAACACATGTGCCTACTTGTTACTTTCATGCTTTCCATGTTTTCACATCATATACCTGCTATGTTCGTTAGTACATTATAGTACATGTTTTACCTTACATTTCATGCTATATATGCCCATTGTGTGCATACTTAGTACATTGTTTTACATTACATTTCATGCTATGTATGCCCATTGTGTGCGTACTTAGTACATTGTTTTACATTACATTTCATGCTATGTATGCCCATTGTGTGCGTACTTAGTACATTGTTTACATTACATTTCATGCTATGTATGTCCATTGTGTGCGTACTTAGTACATTGTTTCACATTACATTTCATGCTATGTATGCCCATTGTGTGCATACTTAGTACAGTTGTTTTCATAACATGCTTACATTTTGGTATGACATTTGGGTTGTTTACAATGGAACAATACATTCATTAACATTAGCTACGCCGTTCGTTAGTAGGTAGTGGTACCATAGGAATTGACAACTCCCGTTCCTGAAATCCTGGGTTTGTTTGGATTGGAAGGAATGACCGAATTCGATATACATAACTTAGATAAACCTTTAATTTGTTTAAGGGTTTATCGCCACAGTCTCAAGGCTTGGATGTATGCATTTTCACAATACCGCATAGATGTTTATATCAGTATAGTATGCATTTGTTCCACAAAACATAACTTTGATTTAAACCATGTTTTACTTCAATACCTTGTTTTTGGTGCATTTTACATATGGTTTAGTTGATATATTTCACATACCATACATGACATTTTTGGATACACATTACATGATTTACATTAGACATAAACATTTTGACATTGATATACACAATTCATGATTTACATTAAACACATACATTTGATATGGTTTACACAATAACATTTTGACATTTGATTATACATAAACAATTTACATTGGTGGTTTGGTTTGAGCAAGTGATTTAAGTAACGAGGCGTGTGTAATATGATACAAGCATGGTGGATACGCCGCTGGTACTTCCTATATATAAGTGCTTGTATGGTATTACCTATCGTAGCGTTATTTAAATCATTTCAATTTATGACACATGACATTTCATACAAATAACATACTTTTTACAAGACATTGTTACAAACAACTTATCTTACACAGACTCATTTTTACATGGTTATTCATTTAACCTTACATTTATTTATACATATCATCTGATCTTATCGTTTCTCAAATAATTTATAAGACAAAGCAAATTACAAGGTTCATGACTAAACATTTTCTTAAACACAAGTCATGAATCATATTTTTACAAAACCTATGTATCTCACAGGCATTTTTATGCTGACGTACCTATTTTCACATGTGTTTTCAGGAGCTTTTCCATAGGATGATGATTGTGACACTAGGGCGGACCTGTGCCTTAGAGACATAAAACGAAGATAGACTTAGTTTAATTATGTTTTATACTCTTGTTTTTGTTTAAGACAATGTAACACTCTTGTTTAATAAATAAAATACAACTTTGAATGCCATGGTTATGAAACAAATAATTCTGTTACAACACTCCCCGACGTTTCTGCCACGTTTTGTATGTTATACGTGGTCGGGGTGTGACAATAACCTCGGAAGGTTATTCCCTATACAACTATGGTCACAAAATATGCTTGGTCGGATCCTAACGATCGACCATGTGGGTCGGGTTCGAAAGTCTAAGCGGTTGTCAAGACCGCTTGACTTACGACCCTATACAAGCACTAGACTAAAAGTGACGAGTTAAACATGTTAAAACATGTTAAACTAAGTTAGAAAACAGGTTTTATATCAAAACAAAGTGTTTTGATACCATCACAAAATGCGCATAATCGGCATTTTGACCGAAACTTTGACTCGTCACTTCGACTAATCAACGTGGTAATCAGTAGGTATAGTCATATGGGACTATAACCATCGTGATTACGCTCACGTTGCAAAGTTCGATTGAACTTTGACTTGACCAATTCATGGTCAAAGCAGAAAGTCAAACACTGTTTGACTTTCATGGTTGAAAAGCATAAACAAGCATGAAAGAAGCTTACAAAAGGTCCAAGCTAGGAAGAATTGAACTAAAATACTCAGATATGAAGCCTTAGCTTCAACTTAGAGTAAATTAGATCAATTTGAGTAAGGAATAAGTATGAAACCCAAGACTATTTATAGGAAATCTTGAATCTCTAGGACCATTACATGTGTTTTTTCAAGAATCAAAGCATGATCTTGGCCTTACACATGTGGCTCATAGTTTCTAATACAAGGGGAGTCCAAAAACAAGTCCATTGTATGCTAAAACCATGGTATAAATCACTGAAATCAGCTGCTTTTGCCAGATTCATTGTTTTTGATCTGCAGGTCGGTCGCGCCCCGCATAGACTTAGGCTTTATCTTTCACGGCCCGCCTAGCAACTATAAGAAGTTGTCAAATTTAGTCCCTGCATGTCCAAAACTTTGATTTTGATGCATTTAAGGCCCGTTAACCCCATTTCAAGGCTCTACAATGAAGATAAAGGATAGGGAACGAGAAATATGCTTGAAAACATCTCGGATGTCGGTTCGTTTGGTCGTACGGTCACGTTATTCGGTTAATTACGACGAAAACTCAAACGGACGCGAAAACTATCCAAATTACGCGACGAATGGTATTTTTTCTTTCCAATTACTAAAATAAAATATTTTAATGATTACAAAAATTTTTGGATGTTCGGATATGTTCAGAACGTAAGATATGCGCGAGAATGCAAACTTATGCACTTTTTCACGCTTTTAGTCCCTATTGATCAAATAAGCATATTTTCGCATACCGAACCCCTCAAAGCCTATTTCTAAGCTATGTAAAGGATATTTAGAGTATGTTTAGCTCATGATCATGTTCCAGAATGTTCGTTACTATACGAATCGGCATACTTTCGCAGTTTGTCGCAAACAGTCTCTGCGATGGAATAAACTTGTTTTCGACACACCAAACCTTCCAAAACTTATTTCTAAGTTATGTAAAGGTTATTTAAGGTATGTTAAGCCTATGTCACTATTCCAGAGTGTTTGTTGCATTAAACTAATTAAGTTTACGTAAATGTTATGTTCTTTAGTGTTCATAATTTTTAACCATTAAATCACCTATTAACCACCATAAACAAGAACAAGATGAAGATTTGAAGCACTTACTACTAGCACAAGGCTAGGGAAGTTCAATAGGGTAAATGAAGTGGATAAAAGCAAATGGTGAAGGTCCTTCAAGATCCGCTTGCACCGAGCTTCGTTAGTGACCTTCTTACACCTTTGTTTATGCTTAGAATGCTTGGTAATGGATTGGAAAATGGATGATGATGTAGGGGTGTTTGGGCCGTAGGTTTAGAAGAGGAGGAAGAAGAATGGTGTTTGTTGAATGAGGTTGAGTGTTAATGTTTAGAACCCTTAGGCTTTTATCAACTTACTTCCAACATACCTTTACACAAAGGTTAATGTGTCCCCTATCATCTTAGCATATCAAATAAACTAATCAGGGAAAATCAAGGGTGTAAGACCCTTGTAACCGTCCCATAATGGGGGTGGGGGTAACTAGTTAGATTTCAATTGCTAGTTACATAAACTAGTTAGTGTTCAAGTGTTAAGTTAGGGGTTTAAGTGTGTTAAGTAATACATAGTGTGTTAGGGTGTTCGGGGACCCTAACTAGTTCAGAAAAATAAAAACAATGCTTCTAGCATTATTTTAGTGTTCCGGGTAATATCCGGTTGTTCGGTTATATACCGATTCATTAAAGTGCTAAATTACACTTTTTAGTGTCTTTTAAGTACCTTTTTGTAGCACTTTTGATTCCCGACACTTAGGGAAGTATTCTGGATGATAAAACGAAATTTCTGCATAATATGCATATGTTTAAATGCTGATTTGAGCTGAATTATATAAAATTCTGCACTTAAAGTGCGTTTCGGGTGCTTTTTAGTGCTTATTTTTGCTTTCGCAATGTCTATATATTAAACCCTTGTATGTATTCTTGGGTTTTAATGTATTCTTGTTGTTGGACCTACACCTAGGCTCCAATTTTAATGTCTGACTGCTTTCTGCAGTTCTGTTGACACAGTGTGTCTTACCGGTGAGTTTACTAGTATAACTGACGCAACGCTCTCGTTTATGCATAAAGCATTATTTTGTAGTATACAACGTGCATGAATTCACTTGTTTAGCATGTAATCAGTCAATACTGACATTTAAGCACATAATTGCAGTCATTAAATAATAACTAAAGTGTACGGAAATTACCGGTTTGGTGCCAGTTGTCACATAAAACCCAAGTTTTATTTGCAATACATTTATAGGGATAAACCCTAATTTTTGAAAACATAAACTCCTTTTTAATTTGGTAACTTTATAGCCACTTTTCTAAGCCTTCAATGCTCTCCAGCTGGCTTCTATTAGCTTCACATTAAGTTACCTGAAACGCGTTTTAAAAAGATTTTATCAGCAAGAAATACTAGCGAGTGCATCCCAGTTTAATCAAAATAGCTTTTATAACTTTACAGTATTGAGAACGATTACAATGTTTATATCTACCAGTATACTCATTCAGTATTGTCAAAATCTTGATTTGTGGGTCATGTTCCTCATTGGCTAACTCTCCATCCAATAGTAACGGATTACAAGTAATGTATACAAAACCCCAACATACCGGCAATAATTGTAGAATACATAGACTCAATCACTGTTAAGTATAATTTAAAATATTGAGGTTTTCACAAAAAGGGTTCACAAAAAGAGAATGAACTCGCATTGTTGACTTAGATAAAACTATAGCTTCTTGTTGCTTATCCTGGTTATTATCTATTAAAAATAAACAATGCACACGTGTTAGTAAGATAACCCAAATCATATTAGCCATACAACACGAGACATAACTCCAACGACTGAGTCAGGCAGAGCCTTGACATGCGTTACCGAGCCCTAGATCAATCGGGTAGGGTAACAAATACGTGATCGGGGGTTATAATACTTACAATGAGGCAGAGCTTCGCTTTTTAGGGGTATTAAACCGGGCAGCGTTTAGCTATTATAGGGACAGAGGAAAGAAAATAAATTAAGCAACTAAACTGAGGTCTCGGCCTCCTTTTATAGCCTGGATGAAGGGTGACTCGCGCCTCGCGTGGCCCCACTCCCTTTCCTTCGCAGCCCGCGAGCTAGGTAAGCTAGGGTCTAGCTTTGGTGAATCAGGGATGTAGGTCTCGCACGTAACATGGCACGTGGCAGCCGGAGGGCTCGCCAGCCGTAGCTTGGTCGCGGCCCACGACTCGCAAGCCCAAGGGGGTCGCGCCCCACGAGAGATGTTACTCATTTGTTTTATTTGATTTTTATTAATATTAATGTTATTTAGGCCCCTAAACGAATATACGGGTTATATTTAGGGCTTTTAGGGTGTCTCGAGAGGGTTGTTATATCCTCCCCACCTTATTTTAAATCTCGTCCTCGAGATCTACTGGAACAGGTGTGGATATTTCCGTTGCATCTCTGACTCGAGTTCCCAAGTATATTCTGGTCCTCTCTTGGAATCCCATTTCACTTTGACTAGAACTAATCTCTTGTGTTTGAGATTCTTGATCTTTCTATCTTCAATCTGAAGAGGTTTCTGTATAAACTTAAGGTTCTCATTTACCTCTATGTCCTGAAGAGGTATCACTAATGATTCGTCTGCTAAGCATTTCTTGAGGTTGCGTACATGAAATACATCATGTATTCTTGCCATTTCCTCTTGCAGTTACAGCTGATAAGCTACTGGTCCTATTCTACTGATAATCTCAAAAGGACCAACATACCTGGACCTTAGCTTTCCAATCTTAATGAATCTGACCACTCCTTTCCATGGAGAAACTTTTAATAATACCTTATCTCCAACTTGAAATTCCAATTGTTTCCGTCTATTATCTGCATAACTGTTTTGACGATCTCGTGCTGCTTTTAGTCTTTCCTTGACTTGAATAATCTTGTCTGTTGTTTCTTGCACTATCTCTGGTCCAGATAATTGCTTTTCTCCAATCTCTCCCCAACAGACTGGAGTTCGGCACTTTCGTCCATAAAGTGCTTCAAATGGTGCAGCATTGATACTGGTATGATAGCTGTTATTGTAGGAAAATTCTATTAATGGTAAATGATCGTCCCAACTTCCTCCGAAATCAATTACACAGGCCCTAAGGATATCTTCCATTGTCTGAATTGTCCTTTCGCTTTGTCCGTCCATTTGAGGATGATAAGTTGTGCTTAGATTTAACCTGGTTCCCATTGCTTTTTGGAAACTTGTCCAAAAATGAGAAGTAAAACGACTATCTCTATCAGACACAATAGATAAAGGAATTCCATGTAATGAAACTATTTCATTTACATATAACTTGGTTAACTGTTCCATACTGAAAGTTTCCCTTATCGGTAGGAAATGAGCAGATTTAGTTAATCTGTCTACAATCACCCAGATTGTATCATTACCTTTTCGTGTCCTGGGTAAATTTGGTAACAAAGTCCATTGTTATTAATTCCCATTTCCAGATTGGCATTTCTAATTGTTGCAATAACCCTGAGGGTTTCTGATGCTCGACTTTAACCTGTGAACAGGTTAGACATTTAGCAACGTAGTTTGTTATATCCTTTTTCATTCCTATCCACCATAAATTCTTTCTTAAGTTTTGATACATCTTATCACTACCGGGATATATTGTATATTTAGACTTATGGGCTTCTTCTAATATTTGACCTCGTAGGTTTCCTTGAATAGGTATCCATATCATTTTCTTTTGGAATTTCCAAATTCCATCTGATCCTTGATCTAATTCCTTAATCATACCTTTTAATCCTTTAGCATCGTCCTTGATTGTTGTTTCTTGTAGCTCTCTAATTTTCTCATTTAAATCTATCTGCAGATTCAATCTGAGAGAGCGTACTTGTTTTGTCTTTTCATGATACTTTCGACTTAAAGCATGAGCTACTACATTAGCTTTGCCTGCATGATACTGGATATCACAATCATAATCACTAAGGATTTCCATCCAACGTCTTTGTCTCATATTTAATTCCTTTTGCCCAAAAACATATCATAAACTCTTATGATCTGTGAAGACAACAAACTTACTACCATAAAGATAGTGTCTCCAAATCTTTAGGGTAAAAATTATGGTTCCTAACTCTAGATCATGGGTTGTATAATTCTCTTCATGTTTCTTAAGCTATCTAGAGGCATAAACTATAACCTTTTGACGTTGCATCAGCACACATCCGTATCCTAACTTAGACGCATCACAATAGACTATAAAGTCCTCAGTTCCTTCTGGTAACGCGAGTATCGGTGCGTTGGTTAACCTTTGCTTTAAAATTCTAAAAGCTTCTTCCTGTTTTGGTCCCCAATCAAACTTAACTGATTTGCAGGTCAGTTTGGTTAATGGAACAGCTATTCTAGAAAAATCTTGGATAAATCGTCTATAATAACCTGCCAGTCCAAGAAAACTCCTTACTTCCGTTGGTGATTCAGGGACTTTCCATTTGGTAATCGCCTCGATCTTTGTGGGATCCACATGAATTCCTTCATGATTAACCAGATGTCCAAGGAATTGAACTTCTTGTAACCAGAATTCACATTTTGATAATTTAGCGTACAACTTTTCCTTTCTCAATAATGTCAGAAGTGTATGCAAATGCTCTTCATGATCCTCTTTACTCTTAGAGTAAATTAGAATATCATCTCTAAAGACAATTATAAATTTATCCAGGTATGGCTTACATATCCTGTTCATCATGTCCATAAATGTGGCTGGGGCATTGGTTAAACCCAATGGCATGATTGTAAATTCATAATGACTATACCTTGTTCTGAAAGCAGTTTTAGGAATGTCCTCTTCCTGTACTTTCAGTTGATGATATCCTGAACGTAAATCGATCTTAGAAAAGAATCGAGCTCCTTGAAGTTGATCGAACATGCCATCGATTCTTGGTAGTGGGTACCGATTTTTAATCATAACCTTGTTCAATTCCCGGTAATCAATGCACATACGCATTGAACCGTCTTTCTTCTTGACAAACAACATCGGTGCTCCCCACGGTGATGAACTAGGTTGTATAAAACCCTTTTCAAGCAGTTCGTCTAACTGTTTCTTCAGTTCCTGCATCTTTGTTAGTGCTAGTCGGTATGGTGCTTTGGCAATCGGTGCCGTTCCTGGTATTAGGTGAATTCTAAATTCAACCTCCCTATCTGGAGGTAATCCAGGTAACTCTTCTAGAAAAAAACATATGAGAATTTAGATACTATGGGGATATCTTTTAATTCTTTTCCTTTAGTGTTAATGATTATTGAAATCATATACACTATTCCTCCCTTCCTTTCATAACTTGCAGCTTTCATCACAGAGATGAATTTTGTTGACCTGGTTGGCTTATCTCCTTTAATTGTGATCTTTTCACCCTTTGGTGTATTTACTTGTATAGACTTTTGATCAGATAAAATACCGACATGATTGAGTACTAACCAATCCATTCCTATTACGATATCAAATCCGGCTAGATTCATTGAAAAGAGATTAATAGAAAAATTATGGTTTAAAATTTCTATTCTTGCTCCCTGCAAGATTTCAGTTATCTTAATGGATTCTCCATTTGTTGTCTCCACCAGACAGTCTTATTGAAGTTTAGTTAATGGTTGGTTGAGAAGTTTGCAAAATGAAGTATTGATAAAACTTTGGTTTGCACCAGTGGTGTGCGTAAAGCGTGATATGTTTTTATTGATATTTTAAGCCCATTTTACACATTAGTCAAGTTTTAAATTTATAAAACACGATATTCTACTAACACGAAACACACACTTGGGCAAGTGTACCCATCGTGAGCGTAGTATAGCGTTGGTAAGATACCGAGGTCATCCAAGGACACAAGAGCTTTTAGTACCGGTTTATCCTCAACGTCTAATCAATCTAAATTTTTTAGAACAAAATTTTTGAAATATGAAAATAAAAACTAAAAATGCAGAAATAAAATAAAAACAGATAGACAAGATGAATCACTTGGATCCGACTCGTCTTTAATGTATCCTTTGATGATTTTCGCACTTTCAGACTTTTTAAGAGATTATCTTAGTTATAGTAGTAGGCCCCTCTTTTGAAGGTGGCGTTACCCTTAACCCAGTGGTTTGAGTCAGCAGGGATACAATCCCAAAGGGTCGGAATATTGAAAGATAATTAATTAAGTTATTAATGCGAAAAGTGGTAGGCCCCTCTTTTGAAGGTGACGTTACCCTCGGCTAAGTGGTTTGAGTCAGCAAGGATACAATCCCAAGAAGCCGGTTTAATGTATTAATAGTAGTTTACATATGAGGGGTTCAAGCTATTCGCACCCCCGCCATAAATACCAGTGGGTATTGAAAGAGGTTCTAGTAAGCTTGAACCAGGTCCTTGCAGGATCTATACATTGAATAAGGCAAGAACCTTACCAAACCATTCCCCTAACTCCCGAATGCTTTTATATAGACCGTAAAAACATGAATGATGTAATCTTATACTTTATATAGACAGTAAAGTAATGCCAAGACACCACGGAAAAATTCACCTTCAACATAAGAAACTAGTTATTAAAGTCATTAATACAAAACCAAATAAAAAGTGCCGAAAGATTAAAAATCAAAAGTAATACAATAAAGACTTGTCTTCACCAAGTGATGTAAGAGGCTTAACCAAACATGGCCTTTGATTGGCAAGAACCCTTACTATCAATTTTGGATCCCGAGACTACTACACATTCTAAAGATGGATGATGGATGATGGTGGTGGGTGTTGGTGTTGTAGTGGTGGTGAAGTGGTGGCAAAGTAGGAGAGTAATGGTTTGCCAATGGATGCATTTGAAGTGAACCAAGTACCCCTATTTATAGCCTGCACAGTGCTCTGGCCACGGCCCCGTGTCCAGCGGGCACGCCCCCATGGCCAGCATTTTCTCTTCCTTCATTAAATGCAAGTGTCAGCAGAGGGTCCCACACGGCCCCGTGTTCATCGGGTACGGCCCCGTGGTGAGCATCTTATCTGTACTATCAAGATTTGGCAAGATTCTGCGTATCTTTGCATTGACCATGCCCCGTGCTGAGCTGGGCACACCCTCGTGGTGGGCGTAGAAGCTTCTACAGGTTTGTCTTTTCTGCAGGTTCCTGACCACGCCCCCGTGTTCGGCTGGACACGGCCCCGTGGTCAGTCTTCTGTTGTTTTGTTTTTGCTTTGGGGATGCTGCCGAGGGGCCGGGAATGTCACGTTTATTCCCTTCCTTTGTATTTATGTTGGTTTTGGCTTCTTATTTGCTCCTTTTGTACGTTTAAGCTCATTTGGTCCTGTAAATTCAAAAGGAAGACAAAAACACGCTTTTTCCAACATTAGTACTAAAAAAGGGTTGGTTTTATACCTCATTTGATGTAATTTATATGTTACATTTTGCACACATCAACCAGAGTCAAATAATACTTTAGCAAAAATATCATTAACTAAAAACGTACCGGCAATCACATCCGGAATCATCTTGGCTTCCTCAGCTGTCAGAACGAATGCTCTGGCATTCTTCTTGGGTCCTTGAGTTGTCTTAGCTTTGCTGGTCATTGCTAGAGCTAGTTTCGGACAGTTCAGTTTGATGTGACCCACTTCTCCACAATTGAAGCATAGCCTATTGCTAGTTTTCTTCCTACAGTCTTCTTCTTTATGTCTAGACATTTTACAGAAGTTGCAGTATATGGAGCATCTTCCTGAGTGCTTCTTTTTGCAATACTTGCAGGTGGGTGTAGAGGAAGAACTTGTATCTTTCCCACGGTAGGAATTACCGTAACGAAAGTCTTGGGAAATCCTTTGAGCTAGGTTCTTTCTCTGGTTTTCCTCTTATGTACGTACCAACTCATCGGTCAGGGTGGTAGCTAGTACTACTGCTTCTTCTATGGTTTGGGGTCTAGCTGCCTTGACTACATGTCTGATCTCACTAATTAATCCCCAGATGTAACGGGAGATTAACAGTAGTTCTGGTGAGGCTAAGGTTGGTACTATTCTAGCATATTCAAAGAATATGGTAGTATAACCTTTGCAATCTATTCCAGTCATTTTAAGATTTAAGAACTTATTGGCAATTTGTTCTTTTTCATTAGAAGGACAAAATTTTCTTTCAACTATCTCCTTAAAGTTGGTCAATTCCATATTATAAACTCTGTCACTTCCCATAGACTGGAGAATGGTATTCCACCACTCTAAGGCTGCATTCTTAAAAAGATTAGAAGCAAACATAATCTTATCTTCATCTGCGCATTTACTTATTTTTATGACTGCTTCTGTCTTTTCTATCCAGCGCAAGGCTGCAATGGCTCCTTCATCGCCCGAGAATTCTATTGGTTTGCAGGCCAATAATTCTTTATAAGAACAACCATATGAGATGGTTCTTCTTCTTTTTGGAATTGGAGCTTGGATCATTGGTTTGTGATTTTCGTTCACACTGTGACTTTGTTCAGTGATTTGTCATTTACTGCCTATTGCAGAATTATTATTTTCTGCTTCTTTAATAGTCTTGATAATATATGGCATAGCGTCTGTAATAACCATAAATTTAAAACCATTATTATTATTATTATTATTTATTTTAGTTAATAGGAAACCCTAATTAAGATACCCAAGTGATTCTGCGCAAACCCTAAAATTTTCAGAATTTTCAGAATCAGGATTAGGGCCCCTAAAACTCAGGGGGGGGGGGGTATTCCCTACTCAACGATTATCCATATAACTTATTATAAAAATCGAATTTAAATGAAACGTCGACTCACCTGCACTCCAAACACACGCGGCAAGCAAATAGCCTTTTTGTGACCCTTGCGCATCGTAGGGGTTATAGTGCTACGATGCGCAAGGCTTGACAAAATTCAGGTATAAATAGAGGACATTGGCACTTGATTCTGGACGCAAAAACGACGAAGAAACTCAAAATACACGCTGAGTTATCATCTGATTACTACCAAAAACACTAATTAGTATAGCGAGGTGCTGCAGAACAGGGTATTAACTCGATCGCTACTACGATTCAATGTCCGATTGATTGAAATCAATCCAATGGATGTTTAAGTGCTGCTCAAATTTGGGTTATGCTTTGTCATTAATCGTGATTCCGATGGATGTTTAAGTAATTTCACTTTGTCATTAGTTGTGATTCCGATGGATGTTTAAGTATTTGCACTTTGTCATTCGTTGTGAATCCGATGGATGTTTAAGTGATTTCACTTTGTCATTAATTGTGAATCCGATGGATGTTTAAGTATCGCACTTTGTCATTCGTTGTGAGGATTTTAATCTCGTGAGTTATCGTAAATGCTGTATTAAGTTACTAACCTAGTTTGTGTGCATGTTATTTAAATTAGGTTAAAAGACTAATCAGTAGTCAAAACTCTGCCCGTATAAATCTGAAATATTATCACAAGGTAGCATCACTTTGGAATTATTAAGGTACGGATCCTTACCCCACTCCTTATTGCTTCATATTCAAATTGTTATAAAACCATTAATTATATCTTTTAAAACTCCTCACGTCTTTGATTATCGATTCATTTGACAGTCCGTTGAATTCCTATTCTAATCATAACTTTGGATTTAGCTTTCATGTCATGCGATAGTATTATGTTAAGTTGTACTCATTATCGCATGTTCTAATATATGTTACGATAAGTTATGTGAATAAGACCATTTGTGCTCTGATACCAGCTATGGTATCAGAGCAAAGGCTCTTTCCTGTAGAAAACTTGAAGATAGTAATTAAAAACCTGTGAGGAATGCGTAGATATTTATGATAGGATTCAACTTGGTTTCTTATGTTTTCTTTTCTAACTCCTACGTTTATTCTTATAGATGCCTCCTCGTCGTCCGCTACGTAAGAGTACTCGTACTAACCATGTACGTAACAATACTTCTTCGAATGAGACTCCAGTTGATCCAAACGTAATTAACGCTATCAACCAGGCTGTTGCCGGGTTGCTTCCAAACCTTGTTGCTCAAACAGCTGAGGCCGTTATTCAACAAACTCGTCATCCAGAACGTAATAACACGAATCCAATCTCTGGTGAAGAAATTCGTGAGAATATCACGAACCATACTACCTATAGCATAGACATATGGATCGCTAAATTCCAAAAGCAAAAGCCGAAGTCCTTTAGTCACGCTACTAATCCCGTCGAAGCAAGAAACTGGATAGCTCATGTTGAAAAGATCTTCGGAGTTCTTGGAGTTCCGGAGCATTACAAAGTTAGATTGGCTACCTACAAACTTGAAGATGACACACAAACTTGGTGGGAAGGATATAAGCAAGTCAAAGGAGGGGATGATTTCGACGCTAATCTTTCATGGGTCAATTTTCGTACCATCTTTTACGACAAGTATTTTTCTATCGCTGATAAAGAAGCTTATATCAGGGAGTATGCAGTGATTCGACAGGGGAGTGAGGAACCAGCCTCTGAGTTTATTACTCGATTTTCAAGGTTGGCTAGTATTGTAGAAGAAGTTGCAGGATCAGCAGAAGTCCAGGCAGAAAAATGCAAGTGGGCAGTCAATGATCGAATTAGGAAGTCGATCATGTATATGAAATTTAAGGATATCACCGAAGTTGCTGATGCAATCAAAACTTTTGAGTACGAAAGGAAAGAATTTTTATCTCAAACTGGGGATAATAAGAATAGAAATAGGGAAGGACAATTTAAGCAGGAAATCAGCCAATCATCCACTACGCCACAACATCAAGATCGCAAAGTGCAAGGAAATCAAAACTCTGGAAATCAGGCACGTCCATGGCAACCTAGACTGCAAAACCCAAGGCCTGCTCAAAACCAGATTCAGTTGTATGCAGAACCTATTAGAGCTCAACCACTGAATCAGCATGTAAACCCGAATCAGATTACATATCCTTTATGTAATACTTGTGGCAAGCGACATTAGGGCGTATGTCACCGAGGTACAGGAGCATGCTTTAGATGTGGCCAAACTGGACACATGATGAAGGAGTGTACAAAGAAAGACACTAGGAAGAATAACCGACCAAACGTTACACCACCCAATGTTGGAGGAAGAGTTTTCGCACTTTCTGCTACTGATGCTGCTAATGCCCCAGGTACTGTGTCGGGAACCCTTCAGCTTGGTAAACATAGTATCTATATGTTATTCGATACAGGAGCGACCCATTCTTTAGTATCCCACTCGTTTACTAAGTACCTTTCGATAAGACCAACTCTCTTAAATCATACTTTAACCATTTCCACTCCCATGGAAAATTCATCTGTAATCACTTACGTATATAAAGATTGTCCGATCCGTATTGAATCTATTGTGTGTAAGGCAGACCTATTTCTAATACATATGTGTGACTTTGATGTTATTCTAGGGATAGATTGGTTGTCTCGACATCGAGTAACTATAGATTGTCATTCTCGCCGTGTTATTTTCGGTAATCTTCATCATCCTGATATTATATATCAGGGAAGTCAAGCTCATAAATCTCTTAAAATTATCTCCGCATCCAAAGCTTGAAAATTCATATCAAACGGCTGTGCTGGATTCCTAGCATCGATTAAGGATACTTCTGCTAGTGTTAAGAGTATCGATAACCACTCCGTTGTTCGCGAATATCCTGATGTATTTCCGGATGAACTACCGGGATTACCACCCGACCGTCAGGTAGAATTCACCATCGACTTGATCCCTGGTGCCGAACCTATTTCTAAAGCTCCATACCGTATGGCTCCAATGGAACTGAAGGAGTTGAAGGAACAATTGCAAGAATTGTTAGATTTAGGATTCATAAGACCCAGTGTTTCACCTTGGGGTGCTCCGGTCTTATTTGTGAAGAAGAAAGACAGTAGTATGCGTTTATGTATTGACTACCGAGAGCTGAACAAGATTACTATTCGTAATCAGTATCCTCTGCCTCGCATTGATGATCTCTTTGATCAACTTCAGGGGGCTCAGTTCTTCTCAAAAATCGACCTGAGGTCCGGGTACCATCAGCTAAAGATCAAAAATGATGATGTTCCCAAGACCGCCTTTCGTACTCGTTATGGTCATTACGAATTCTTGGTTATGCCCTTTGGGCTAACTAATGCAACCGCAGTCTTCATGGATTTGATGAATCGCGTATTTCACAAATTCCTAGATAAATTCGTTATTGTTTTTATCGATGACATTCTGGTATATTCTAAGAGTCGTGAAGAGCATGAAGCACATCTACATGCAGTACTTGGAACCTTGCGGCATGAGAAGTTGTACGCTAAGTTTTCCAAATGTGACTTTTGGCTTAGCCAAGTGGCATTTCTAGGTCATGTCATATCAGCCGAGGGAATTATGGTAGACCCAACAAAGGTTGAAGCTATTACAAAATGGCCAAGACCCACTTCTGTTACCGAAATACGAAGTTTCTTGGGTCTTGCTGGCTATTACCGAAGATTTGTTGAAAGATTCTCGGTAATTGCTTTACCACTCACAAAACTCCTAAGAAAAGGGGTGAAGTACTCATGGAATGAGGAACAAGAGAAAAGCTTTGAAGAATTGAAGAAACGACTCGTATCCTCTCCGATACTCGCTCTCCCTTCTGGATCAGGAGGTTACCAAGTCTATAGTGATGCCTCAAAGAAAGGATTAGGTTATGTGCTAATGCAACATGGGAAGGTTATCGCTTATGCCTCCCGTCAGTTAAAGCCTTATGAAGTTAACTACCCTACACATGATTTAGAACTAGCCGCAGTCGTCTTTGCACTTAAGATTTGGCGACACTATCTGTATGGTGAAAGTTGTGACATTTTTACCGACCATAAGAGCCTCAAGTATATATTTACCCAGAAAGAGCTAAATATGAGGCAAAGAAGGTGGTTAGAACTTTTAAAAGATTACGATGCAAATATTCAATACCATCCAGGCAAAGCCAATGTTGTAGCTGACGCGTTGAGCCGAAAGAATTCCGGGACTATATCTTGCTTACAAATTCAGCCTCATATTAGGAGGGATCTCGAAAGAATGAACATTTGGCTTCAGGTTAGTAAATCTGATGGATATCTAGCTAGAATGCAGATTGAACCCGACCTCATATTACGGATCAAAGATGCACAAAAGCAAGATGGAGAACTTTGGGCAATTGTGCAAAATCTTGAGGTGGGTAAGCAATCTGAATTTCGTATAGACCATCATGGGGTGATTTGGTGCGGTAAAAGACTTTGTGTACCGATGACTCCACCCTTCGTGAGTCATTGTTAGCCGAAGCTCACAGCTCACCATTTTCAATTCACCCAGGATCTACTAAGATGTATCGAGACTTAAGACAGAACTTCTGGTGGAATGGCATGAAGGAAGACGTTGCTCGATACGTAAGTAAATGCCTCACTTGCCAACAAGTGAAAATTGAACACAAACGAGCAAGCGGTCTGTTGCAGCCATTGGATATTCCCATATGGAAGTGGGATGAGATCACAATGGATTTTGTTACCGGTTTGCCTAAGACTTTCAAGAAGAATGATGTTGTATGGGTTGTTGTCGATAGATTGTCGAAGTCAGCACATTTTCTACCGATTCAGCAAGGATTTTCGTTTAATAAGTTATCCGAAATATTTCTTCAAGAAATTATTCGACTCCATGGCACACCATCTGTCACACCCTGGCTTTGCCGAAGCGTGGTTAATTTGGTGTGACTTCTTAATACCATAGCTTTACCATAACAAAGCTATATGAAATAAAATCATGCAAGATCATCCATTTGATTTAGTTTTAAAACCAGAGTAACATAACATTGTCTTAGAGACTTACAACATCATAACATAAAACATTGTCTTGAAAAACTTAAGCATCAACATGAAATAAACGCAGTTTAAGATTTGTGACTTGTCCAGGAAAGAGTCGCATTTCCTAAACTGGGATGACCTTGGAACCCTTATGCAGCGGGAAAACATAACATACCGCGCCAGATCTTTAATTTCCTGAAATACATGTAAGTTGAAAAATCAACAATAATGTTGAGCGAGTTCATGTGTAGTGAGTAAATAAACCTTGTATGTATAAAAATCCTGGTATATAGCAAATAAGGAAAAAGAGATCACCAACGGTTTGCAAGGCCATTGATATGTGTGAAGTGCAAGTAGGAAGACTCAAACCTTGCGATTTTGCGTCGGGGCACAAAGTCACCCCGAGGTCCGTACTGTTGGACCTGGGGTTGGGCTCGCTACACCCAGATAGATCTACCGCTTACGTCCCTCGGTCCTATAACGAGGATTAATGGCCTCCAGTTCACGCCTACCCACTCACATGATCTAAGTAGTAAACCTCCTTACGCTAACCATACCATGTATAAAGTACTTGTAATCAAAGTAACATGTATTTCACCCCCGTAGTTTAGAAAACTGAAAACAGTTAAGAGAAAGGGGGGACATGAACTCACCGTGGTGCGTCTCTACCAAGTATGCCTCCAAATCAATCAGCTGTATGACGACCTACACGTGCTAACTCTATTAGACGGATGACCGTGCCTTAGCTTTATGGTTTAAGTTTTTGGGAAATAGTTAGGCAACTATTTCGTGTTTACATTCTGTATATACTTGGTAGTTATTCTGCTTCCCAAGGATGGGGGATTTAATACATGTGTGTTCGTATTATTCGGATTACACTATTAAGTCTCACTTAATATATTTTATTTCCAACTTCAAAATATAAGTATTCTTCCCAAAAATATTATATTTTAATACATGTGATTTTCCCAAAATAATACTTAGTAATATTATTTTTGCCCTAAAAATAATATTTATGTAGTTCACAAAATAATCATAAACACTTATACAAGTGATGTTGTGAAAAATATATACTAAATATATTTATGTATCACGTTTTATTTTGTGAAATCCCACCTCCGATATTTTATAAATAAGGTCGTGGCGAAATTCATAGTTTGAAAACAAGTCGACAAGTATCTCTAACACTTATAGTGAAAATAATTCTAAGTGTTAGGTTTTTAGAAAAATTTCGCCAGAGTTTCCTCTGTAACTGGAGGTGGCCACGCTTTCAAGCGTATCATTTTCTTTTATAAATCAAACCAACCATTTTTATTATTCCATCAAAACAATGTTCAAACCACAAACTAGTCAAAATATATATAAATCGCATAAATCTCATGAACTTGTGATTTATTCAAACTATGAAGTAAATCCCATTACTTTTAGTGGATCTTTATATAAAACTATCCGATTTTGTAAAAACCTCGTTTTTATGGAAGTTCCGTCTTTACAACTTCTCGTCATCTTTTTCAAAAATAGTTATTTTGTCGAAACTTTGTGTTACACAAGTGTTTACACACTTGTGTGTTCTAAAAACCATTCTTGTTAGTGTAAGATCCGTCTTTAGAAAAACATGATTTCTTGACACTCGGTCCTTTAAAAATACCACCTGTAGATCCGTAGATCTACTAGTTTTAATCACTATTTTACAAGCTAAAACACTTTTACACAAATTCATGATTCGAGTGTGGTAGAGTTTCATCTTCTAACCCTTGTTATACTTAAACAAGCTTTATGTCATAATCCAAGATCATGACTAAACCGGGTTAAATGATGATCCGAGCTACCACAACATAGATCGGGTCCAAATAATCACACAGTTCAAATACTACATGATTTACACAACATATGTGCTTTTAACCACCATTCTAGTGTTTTAAGTAGACTTTAAAGCATTATCTTGTAAGATTTCGAGTTTTAACCGTTACACATCGTATTAACCACTTCAAAATAGTTCGAGTAGGTGATTTAAGCAACTTACTACTAGCTCGAGGCTAGGGAAGAATCTATGCGAAAAATGCGTGGATAAAAGCAAGAGAATGAGGTCCTTCGCCTTCCGTTTGCACCAAGACTCCTTATATGCGACCCTTAACACTTGTAGATGATTGGAATGTGATGATCAAAATAGAAAGGTGGTGGTGGTGTTGCTGGTGTCTTCGGCCGAGAACCAAAGGGAGGGAGAGAGAGGAGTGTGTGTGAGTTGAGGTGTTAAGTGTGTGTTATGTTGTGTTATGCATCTAACTTATAGACAATCACAAGATCATTAACCAATGGATACTATGTCTTAGAGATATTAAGCACACTTAATATAATAATCAACAAAAAGGACAAGTGTGTCCCCCTCATGGGGACGGTTTCTAAAGGGGGGGGGGTCTTGGTCCGATTCCAACTAGTTAGTTAGGATATTAGTTAGGTTAAGTAAGGTTAACCCGGTTAGTGGTGTTTCATGCGTTACAATGGGTGTTAGGGTATTCAGGGACCCTAACTGGCTCAGAAAAAGGTAAATAATGAAAGTGACATTATTTTCATGCTTCGGGTATAGTCCGGTTGTTTGGTTGGATAGTAATCCGTTAAAATGCTTAACAAAGCTTTAAAGTGTCGTTATTACCCTTTTTAGTGACACAACTTATTTCTGACACTTTGGAAAGTGTCTAGTAATATTTTTCTCATGTTTTGGCACTTTATTAGTTAGCTAAAAGCTGAATTATTATGTAAAGTGCTGAATTTTGTGCTTAGAGCACGTTTTAGGCACATCCAGTCATTGTAGCTTATTCCTAGAGACGCAGTTCTACAACCCTTGTATCCCTACACTCACCACTGGTGTAGTAAAATATTTCTGGCTCATACAGGCCTTAGGGGCAGTGTCTGCCTGATGCTGGCTTTATCAGCATGTTCTATAGGTCATCCGTTTATAGTGCTACTGTGCTTTTTGTGCATCATGTTTGTCACTAAGGTTCAGCATGTAAATAGTGTAGTGACAGCAAGTAAAGTATGATGCAAGTAAGCACATGTATCAGTATTCAAGTAGCAGTTTATTCACAAGTTCAAGCAAGCACAGTAATTAAGCAGTAATTAATTATTAATTAAGTCGTACGGATACCTGGTTTAGTGAGGGTTGTCACATTCTCCCCCCGTTAAATAAATTCCGTCCCGAAATTTAAGTTCTGCTTGTAGATGCAGGGTTCTCAGGAAATATGTGGGGGTATTTCTCTTTCATCCGATCTTCACGCTCCCAGGTGTACTCAGGACCGTGTCTGGCATTCCAACGAACTTTGACGAGCTTGACACTGCTCTGGCGGGTCTTGTTTACTTTCCAATCCGTAACCTCGACCGGTTCTTCAACGAAATGGAGCGTGTCGTCAACATGAATCTCGTCGATGGGAATGGCAATGTTATCTTGAGTTGGACTTTTCTTCAGGTTGGATACATGAAAGGTATCGTGGACTGAATGGAGTTCAGCAGGTAGGTCCAACTTGTATGCTACTAGTCCTATTCTTTCCAAAATTCTGAAAGGACCAATGTAGCGTGGATTTAACTTCCCACGCTTTCCGAAGCGTGCCACACCCTTCCATGGTGAGACTTTCAATAACACCATTTCTCCAACTTGGAATTCCACATGTTTCCGGTTTGGATCCGCATAGGCCTTCTGTCTGTGGCGAGCTGCTTCGATGCGTTTAAGAATTTGCGCAATCTTGTCTGTCGTCTCTTGGACGATTTCGGGACCAGCAAGCTGCCTATCACCTGCGTCAGCCCAGCATAGGGGTGATCGGCACTTGCGTCCGTAAAGGGCTTCAAATGGCGCGGCACCAATACTGGTGTGGTAGCTGTTGTTGTATGAAAATTCGACCAAAGGCAAATGCTTATCCCAGCTACCGCCCAAATCCATAACACACGCTCTCAGCATGTCTTCCAAAGTCTGTATCGTTCGCTCGCTTTGACCGTCAGTTTGCGGATGAAACGCAGTGCTCAAATTTAATTGTGAGCCAAAGGCTTCTTGGAAGGATTGCCATATCCTTGACACAAACCTTCCGTCTCTATCAGAAATGATTGAGAGAGGCACTCCATGACGTGTGACGATCTCTCTCATGTAAATTTCAGCCAATTTGCTCGTATTATCCTTCTCTCTGATAGGTAAGAAGTGTGCTGACTTCGTTAGGCGGTCAACTATCACCCAGATAGTGTCATGACCTCTCGGCGTTCTTGGCAACTTTGTAACAAAATCCATTGAGATTTGTTCCCATTTCCACTTGGGAATCTCGGGTTGTTGCAGAAGTCCTGAAGGCTTCTGGTATTCGGCTTTAACCTTAGCGCATGTTAAACATTTGCTCACATAAACAGCAACATCGCCTTTCATCCTAGGCCACCAATAGTAATCCTTGAGATCTTGGTACATCTTATCCGCTCCAGGGTGGATAGAGTACCGCGACTTGTGAGCTTCATCGAAAATAACCTTCCTTAGACCTCCAAACAAAGGAACCCAAATCCTTTTCTCAAAACATAACGTTCCTTCCTCGTTTGGTACCAGTAGTTTCTCCATCCCACGGAGATATTCTTCTTCAAGGTTTCCTTCCTTGAGAGCTTCTTTCTGCGCGGCACGAATGCGCAAGGAAAGATCGGTTCGGATAATCATTTCTAAAGCCCTAACCCTTATGGGCTTGATCCTCTCCTTTCGACTTAGGGCATCGGCGACCACATTCGCCTTCCCTGGATGATACTTTATCTCGCAGTCGTAATCGTTCAACAACTCAACCCATCGTCTCTGCCTCATATTCAGCTCCTTCTGGTTGAATATGTGCTGTAGGCTCTTGTGATCTGTAAAGATTGTACACTTTGTACCATAAAGGTAGTGTCTCCAGATCTTCAATGCAAATATCACTGCGCCTAGCTCTAAATCGTGCGTGGTATAGTTCTTTTCGTGCACTTTCAATTGACGCGATGCGTAAGCAATAACCTTTTGGCGTTGCATCAACACACAACCCAATCCTTGACGCGAAGCGTCACAGTATACCACGAAATCATCTGTACCTTCCGGTAGTGCTAAGATTGGCGCATTGCAGAGCTTATCCTTCAATATCTGGAATGCTTCTTCCTGTTTGATTCCCCATTCAAACTTCTTATCTTTCTGCATGAGGAGCGTCAATGGTTGAGCGATTTTTGAAAAATCTTCAATGAACCTTCGATAGTAGCCAGCCAAACCCAAGAATTGTCGAATCTCGGTTGGCGTCTTTGGCGTTTCCCAATTCTTGATCGCTTCGATCTTTGTTGGATCCACGTGGATTCCATCTCCATTTACCACGTGTCCAAGAAATTGTACTTCACGTAGCCAAAACTCGCACTTAGAGAATTTGGCGTACAGCTGTTCTTTCTTCAGCAGCTCCAAAATAGTTCTTAAATGCTGTTCGTGCTCAGCCTTTGTCCTTGAATAAATCAAGATGTCGTCGATAAACACAATAACGAACTTGTCCAAGTACGGCTTGCAAACTCTATTCATCAAATCCATAAAGACTGCAGGTGCGTTTGTCAAACCAAACGGTATAACAAGGAACTCGTAGTGTCCATAACGAGTTCTGAAGGCTGTCTTCGGGATACTCTCCTCTTGTATCCTTAGCTGATGGTATCCAGATCAAAGATCGATCTTTGAATAAAAGCTTGAGCCTTGCAGTTGATAAAACAGATCATCGATTCTTGGCAGAGGGTATCTATTCTTGATCGTCAGCTTGTTCAGCTCCCGGTAGTCGATGCACATACGAAAACTCCCGTCCTTCTTTTTGACAAACAGGACCGGAGCTCCCCAAGGCGAGAAGCTTGGTCGGATAAAACCCTTGTCTAACAACTCTTGAAGTTGTGTCGACAGTTCCTGCATCTCAGACGGAGCAAGTCTATACGGTGCCTTAGCCACAGGCGCGGCGCCTGGAACTAAGTCAATGTGAAACTCTACTTGCCTCTGAGGTGGCAGTCCAGGTAAGTCTTCTGGGAAGACTTCTGGGTATTCCCTCATGACAGGGATGTCTTCTATTCTTGGCTCAGCAGCCTTCTTATCCACAATGTGTGCCAGGAAGGCAACACATCCCTTTTGCAAACACTTTCGCGCTTTCAGGCAGCTGATAATTCTTAACGGCGTATCACGCTTCTCCCCGTGAACCACAATTGTTTCGCCATCTTCGGTTGTGATACGAACAACCTTTTCGTGACAAACTATCTCAGCCTTGTTGCCTGATAACCAATCCATTCCTACCACCACGTCGAAGCTTCCTAACTGGACTGGTAGTAGATCCAAAGCAAACTCACGCTCTCCCAATTCGATCACACAGCCTCTGATAACTTCATTGGCTTCTACTAACTTCCCATTAGCCAATTCGATTGAGTAGGGAATATCTAACTTATTAGCGGCTAAACCAAGCATATTCTTAAACTCTAACGACACGAAGCTATAATCGGCACCAGTATCAAATAAAACGGATGCATAGCGTTGGTTTACAGGGAACGTACCAGTAACGACATTGGGGTCCTGGCGCGCTTCCCTCGCTTCGATTTGGAACACTCTTCCACGGGCTTGGTTCAACTCTGGGCAGTTCCTCTTAAAATGCCCAATATCACCGCAGTTAAAGCATCCAAGTCTTTGCCCGTTTCCACCTCCATTTCCAGCTTGGTTGTTGTTTTGGTTCGCATTACCAGCCTGATTCACAATGTTGCCTCGATTTCCATTACCTCCATTGTTCCCCTGTGGGCGATTCCCAATACCACCACGATTAGTATTTCTATTCCCAAATCCTCCTTGGCCTCCCCGGCCAGCACTAGCCCAACAAGAATCCTTCAAGTGACCAGTCTTTCCACAAGCTTCACATACTTTTGGCTCGCATCGGCCAGAGTGATGGCGTTGGCAAGGGTTACACTTGGGATGTGCACCCATATATCCCTTACCTTTCCTCCTACCACCAGCTGTATCCTGAGCTGGCACGTTTTGCTCTCCTTTCTTAACAACCACACTGGCGCCCTGCTTGAAGTTCGAGAACTTCCGTTTGTTACCTCCTGATGACTCGACGTGAGCCTCTTTCTTCTTTTGCTCAACATCACCAAACTTGTTTAGGCGGATCGCCTCCTCAGTGAGAGCTACGCTCAAATCAATCGCCTCAGTAATGGTCGCAGGCTTGGAAGAGGTTACCATGCTTATGATTTGAGGAGCTAATCCCCAAATGAAACGTTCAATCCTCTTGAACTCCGGAGTGACCATGTAGGGTACCACATGCGATAAGTCATGGAACCTTTGAACGTATTCTGCGATCTTTGGACCGTCCATTTTCAAATGCCAGAACTCGGTTTCCAATCTTTGGATTTCCGCGCGAGAGCAGTACTTCCTGCGCATAAGTTCCTTCAGTTCGGTCCAGGTTAACGCGTAGGCAGCAGCTTCACCAAGTGTCTGTACTTGCAGATTCCACCAAGAGAGGGCTCCATCCAAGAATAGCCCAGAAATGTAGGTGACTTGCTGGTCTGGTGCACATTTGCTCATGCGAAGAACAGATTCAGTTTTCTCGGCCCAACGAACAAAGGCGACAGCACCTCCTGTGCCATCAAAGTTGACCGGTTTGCAGTCTAGAAACTGCTTGTAGGTGCACCCTGCACATACATTATAACATACGATCGGCATTAGCATCATTGCTAAAGATATCCAATTAGGTCATGGTATGTCTAAATGTCTTAGTATTACCATGAGGTGGATTATTGTTGTTGCCAGTGTTGCCAGAGTTGCTTCCACTAGTCCCTCCTTGAGAGGCGGCGTATTGTGCGATGGCAGCAGCGATAATTTGCTGGAGTTCCGCCTCATTGGTAGGCATGCGTGTCTCACGTCTCGGCGGCCTCTTCTAAAAGAGGGTTTACGTTGGTCAGGCCATAGTAAAGATCCCATGTTATAATACGTAAGTCAGGTCATAATGTAGCGTACGTATATAATGATAGTAATAGTACATAACATCTCATGTTATAATCATATCAATCACACAACATCCCATGTCACATACATCAATCACACAACTTCCCATGTCATAGAATATAAATAATCAAATCAAGCATCAAATATGATGAGAATACTGCGATTGCCATATAATGAGACCACATAGTAAGCGTACAAGTACATCACAGTGTCATACAACATCAGTCGACTAAGGGCTACATCACCCTAGTCCAAAAACTATATCAATTCAGTGTCAATACATCAAATACATGTCAACAAAAGTCGGAATCATAATGTAGTCTCCAAAAATGTTGTGCAGTCAAAAGCATTCGCCGTCTTCTCACCAGCGTCTACCTATACGGTACTGAAGAGCTCTACACGGATGGCGGTGGAGGAGGGGGAAAGTGAGTGTAAAACAAGCGGCGCAAGTGGAGCCAGTCCTCCTCCTTGGCTCTCTGGGTACGCAAGAATGAAGCAACCTGCTGCTCCAGGGCAAAAAGGCGTGCAGCATAGTCTGGTGGTACAGGTCGAGAGGGCTGTAAAGGAGAGTGGGCCTGACCCTGGCACTGACACGGCGGCGGCTGGGCTCTCAAGCTCCTGTATGCGCTGCGTGTGTGCCTCGTGCTGGGCGACAAAAGACATCAAAACGTCCTCAATAGTATACCCCATGTGGAAAGAATGGTAGGGGTCAGTCGGTGGCATAGCAGAAGGTGACGTCCAAAGGAACGGCTCACTGGTGGGATCAAAAGGTGCCACATGAAATGGAGAAACAGGGGGAAAAGTAGCAGACGGTGGTATAACAGGGATAGATACCGGTACATGTCCAAAAGGGTGAGCCGAAGAACCTTCTCCAGGTCGCGCTGGAGGTGTAAAACGAGGAAATGAAAAGGAAGTATCAATGTGTCGGGTATCAGTGATCTGAGGGGGAAAAGGTGGGACCTCGTCATCAGCAGGAATCCACCCACACTGGGCGTGCTCGTCTCGTGGGTCCACCTGTGCCTCAAAAAGTGCACGGTCAAACTGAACTGGCATAGGGTCAAGGTGAGGTGCAACAAGAGGGTCAACTGGTGCATCAGCAATAAGTGGGGGATCAACATGATCAGCAGCAATGACATGATCGCCCTCCAACAACGGAGCATCTATAGGGTGATCATCAATAGGTGGGTCAGCAATGACAGGCTCAATAATAGGTGCGTCAGCATGAACTGGGTCGTCCTCAAACGCTGGGTCAGGAGCAGGGTCTAGTGGCTGCTCGGGATCATCAATGGCCATCTCAAAATCAAACTCAGGGTCGATGGGATCAACTGGGTCGACTGGATCCTCCATAGGCTGATCCATGGGTATAAACTCTATATCCTCATCTGGGTCGAATCCTGGGGGAAAGTCAGGATCGGAATCCTCCAAATCATCGTGGTCGAAAGCAAAGCTAGGAATAGGGGCAACAGAGGATGCCTGATCGGGATCTGATCCATGAGAAAAGTGCTGCGCACTCAGAGTGTGTGAAGGTGCGGAGGCCACAGACTCGAAAGAGCCTGGGACCGGAGAGTGAGCAGGTGACTCCTCAGCGGGAGCATCTGCGATCATCAAAAGATCTCCAGCAGCAAGAAGGGCCTCGCCCTGAACCTCGTCCTCTAAGGGCTCGTCATCAAAAAGATCGACGTCGTCGTCAGCGTCGGCGTCGATGAGTAAATCGTAAGCAGGATATGAAGCAAGTGGTATGGGAGCAGGGATCACCACTAACGGTAGGTCCCCGGCCAAAGGGCCATCAGCGAGCTCATCAGCACCATCAGGTAAAGCGAAGGGCTGGAAATCATCCTCGTCCGTGCTCGTAACGTCGGATGTGTGAACCTCGCGCTCAGAAGACTCTAGGTCGTCCGATACTATAGGTCTAGGTCCTGTGGTGTCTGAATCACCAGTGCCAGAGTTGTCCATGGTGTCTGTAACATAAACACAAACATGCACAAACAGTCAATCATACAATCAGATAATCACATAAGTTACCAAGTAAGCATTCAAATAGTTCTCCTAGTCCCACTAGCCTCCCAGCCTCTCAGACTGCTCTTCCTAGTCCCACTAGCCAACTACCTCGATCTCTCAGACCGAGCCTCGGCCTCCAAGACCGAGCCTCAGCCTCCAAGACTGAGCCTATAAATGATAAATAAATGTGCTCAACATTTGTTTGTAAAAAGTTTTGGATCTGGACTTAAGTGGTATGCAGTAAAAATGTTTTCGTGAGAGCCCTAGTGATCATAGTCTAGACTCGAGAAAGAATCCTAGTTCGCTATGATCAGAGCTCTGATACCAAGCTGTCACACCCTGGCTTTGCGGAAGCGTGGTTAATTTGGTGTGACTTCTTAATACCATAGCTTAACCATAACAAAGCTATATGAAATAAAATCATGCAAGATCATCCATTTGATTTAGTTTTAAAACCAGAGTAACATAACATTGTCTTAGAGACTTACAACATCATAACATAAAACATTGTCTTGAAAAACTTAAGCATCAACATGAAATAAACGCAGTTAAGATTTGTGACTTGTCCAGGAAAGAGTCGCATTTCCTAAACTGGGATGACCTTGGAACCCTTATGCAGCGGGAAAACATAACATACCGCGCCAGATCTTTAATTTCCTGAAATACATGTAAGTTGAAAAATCAACAATAATGTTGAGCGAGTTCATGTGTAGTGAGTAAATAAACCTTGTATGTATAAAAATCCTGGTATGTAGCAAATAAGGAAAAAGAGATCACCAACGGTTTGCAAGGCCATTGATATGTGTGAAGTGCAAGTAGGAAGACTCAAACCTTGCGATTTTGCGTCGGGGCACAAAGTCACCCCGAGGTCCGTACTGTTGGACCTGGGGTTAGGCTCGCTACACCCAGATAGATCTACCGCTTACGTCCCTCGGTCCTATAACGAGGATTAATGGCCTCCATTTCACGCCTACCCACTCACATGATCTAAGTAGTAAACCTCCTTACGCTAACCATACCATGTATAAAGTACTTGTAATCAAAGTAACATGTATTTCACCCCCGTAGTTTAGAAAACTGAAAACAGTTAAGAGAAAGGGGGGACATGAACTCACCGTGGTGCGTCTCTACCAAGTATGCCTCCAAATCAATCAGCTGTATGACGACCTACACGTGCTAACTCTATTAGACGGATGGCCGTGCCTTAGCTTTATGGTTTAAGTTTTTGGGAAATAGTTAGGAAACTATTTCGTGTTTACATTCTGTATATACTTGGTAGTTATTCTCCTTCCCAAGGATGGGGGATTTAATACATGTGTGTTCGTATTATTCGGATTACACTATTAAGTCTCACTTAATATATTTTATTTCCAACTTCAAAATATAAGTATTCTTCCCAAAAATATTATATTTTAATACATGTGATTTTCCCAAAATAATACTTAGTAATATTATTTTTGCCCTAAAAATAATATTTATGTAGTTCACAAAATAATCATAAACACTTATACAAGTGATGTTGTGAAAAATATATACTAAATATATTTATGTATCACGTTTTATTTTGTGAAATCCCACCTCCGATATTTTATAAATAAGGTCGTGGCGAAATTCATAGTTTGAAAACAAGTCGACAAGTATCTCTAACACTTATAGTGAAAATAATTCTAAGTGTTAGGTTTTTAGAAAAATTTCGCCAGAGTTTCCTCTGTAACTGGAGGTGGCCACGCTTTCAAGCGTATCATTTTCTTTTATAAATCAAACCAACCATTTTTATTATTCCATCAAAACAATGTTCAAACCACAAACTAGTCAAAATATATATAAATCGCATAAATCTCATGAACTTGTGATTTATTCAAACTATGAAGTAAATCCCATTACTTTTAGTGGATCTTTATATAAAACTATCCGATTTTGTAAAAACCTCGTTTTTATGGAAGTTCCGTCTTTACAACTTCTCGTCATCTTTTTCAAAAATAGTTATTTTGTCGAAACTTTGTGTTACACAAGTGTTTACACACTTGTGTGTTCTAAAAACCATTCTTGTTAGTGTAAGATCCGTCTTTAGAAAAACATGATTTCTTGACACTCGGTCCTTTAAAAATACCACCTGTAGATCCGTAGATCTACTAGTTTTAATCACTATTTTACAAGCTAAAACACTTTTACACAAATTCATGATTCGAGTGTGGTAGAGTTTCATCTTCTAACCCTTGTTATACTTAAACAAGCTTTATGTCATAATCCAAGATCATGACTAAACCGGGTTAAATGATGATCCGAGCTACCACAACATAGATCGGGTCCAAATAATCACACAGTTCAAATACTACATGATTTACACAACATATGTGCTTTTAACCACCATTCTAGTGTTTTAAGTAGACTTTAAAGCATTATCTTGTAAGATTTCGAGTTTTAACCGTTACACATCGTATTAACCACTTCAAAATAGTTCGAGTAGGTGATTTAAGCAACTTACTACTAGCTCGAGGCTAGGGAAGAATCTATGCGAAAAATGCGTGGATAAAAGCAAGAGAATGAGGTCCTTCGCCTTCCGTTTGCACCAAGACTCCTTATATGCGACCCTTAACACTTGTAGATGATTGGAATGTGATGATCAAAATAGAAAGGTGGTGGTGGTGTTGCTGGTGTCTTCGGCCGAGAACCAAAGGGAGGGAGAGAGAGGAGTGTGTGTGAGTTGAGGTGTTAAGTGTGTGTTATGTTGTGTTATGCATCTAACTTATAGACAATCACAAGATCATTAACCAATGGATACTATGTCTTAGAGATATTAAGCACACTTAATATTAATCAACAAAAAGGACAAGTGTGTCCCCCTCATGGGGACAGTTTCTAAAGGGGGGGGGGGTCTTGGTCCGATTCCAACTAGTTAGTTAGGATATTAGTTAGGTTAAGTAAGGTTATCCCGGTTGGTGGTGTGTCATGCGTTACAATGGGTGTTAGGGTATTCAGGGACCCTAACTGGCTCAGAAAAAGGTAAATAATGAAAGTGACATTATTTTCATGCTTCGGGTATAGTCCGGTTGTTTGGTTGGATAGTAATCCGTTAAAATGCTTAACAAAGCTTTAAAGTGTCGTTATTACCCTTTTTAGTGACACAACTTATTTCTGACACTTTGGAAAGTGTCTAGTAATATTTTTCTCATGTTTTGGCACTTTATTAGTTAGCTAAAAGCTGAATTATTATGTAAAGTGCTGAATTTTGTGCTTAGAGCACGTTTTAGGCACATCCAGTCATTGTAACTTATTCCTAGAGACGCAGTTCTACAACCCTTGTATCCCTACACTCACCACTGGTGTAGTAAAATATTTCTGGCTCATACATGCCTTAGGGGCAGTGTCTGCCTGATGCTGGCTTTATCAGCATGTTCTATAGGTCATCCGTTTATAGTGCTACTGTGCTTTTTGTGCATCATGTTTGTCACTAAGGTTCAGCATGTAAATAGTGTAGTGACAGCAAGTAAAGTATGATGCAAGTAAGTACATGAATCAGTATTCAAGTAGCAGTTTATTCACAAGTTCAAGCAAGCACAGTAATTAAGCAGTAATTAATTATTAATTAAGTCGTACGGATACCTGGTTTAGTGAGGGTTGTCACACCATCTTCCATTGTTTCCGATAGAGACCCACGTTTCACCTCACGCTTTTGGAAAGGTTTTCAGGCAGCTTGGGGTACACGACTGACATTTAGTACGGCTTTCCATCCACAAACAGATGGGCAGTCAGAACGCACGATTCAGACCTTGGAAGACATGCTCCGAGCATGTGCACTTGAATGGTCTGGAAACTGGGATGAATATCTATGCCTTGTTGAGTTCGCTTACAACAATAGTTGGCAAGCAAGTATTGGCATGGCACCTTTTGAGCTTTTGTACGGTCGGAAATGTCGAGCACCGTTATGCTGGGATGAAGTTGGAGAAAAGATTATTGACGGGCCAGAACTAGTTCAGATTACAAATGAAAAAGTCACTATGGCACGAGAAAAACTGAAAGAAGCTCAGAGCAGACAAAAGAGCTATGCAGATCAAGATAGACGACCACTCGAATTTAAAATTGGTGACCACGTATTCTTAAAGGTATCACCTTGGCGTGGCGTTCGTAGATTTGGAATTAAAGGGAAGCTTAGTCCCCGTTTCATCGGTCCATTTAAAATCCTTGAAAGAATTGGAGAAGTGTCATATCGACTGGCTTTACTGCCTTAGCTCTCTCACGTTCATAACGTTTTTCATGTCTCCTCGTTAAGAGGATATAATTATCATCCACTCCATGTCATTAGTTATCCGTTACTTACAATTCACGAGGATTTGTCCTATGAAGAGGAACCATAAGCCATCTTAGATCGACAAGAAAGGGTTTTGCGTAAGAAAGTAATTCCGTTTGTTAAAATCCTCTGGAAAAATCACTCTGAACACGAAGCAACATGGGAATCTGAAGAATCAATTCACTCTCTATACCCTAATCTATTCTAGAAATAGAATTTTAGTTGAAGTAACGGTAAATCTTGCTTTTTGATATATGTTCAATTGTTCTTCATGCTTTATCTTATGTGAATATATCTTAGCTATGATTAAGCATATCTATATAGGAGATATCAGTACCAATAGTCACTCTATTATCTATAAGTCTCCATTGACTTTTCATACAGTAAGATATTTTATTAAGATGCGTTATAGGAGGACCATTAGGGCACATATGTAAGGTAATTGACAATTATAGTCATTATGAATTTCAGATACACATGTGTGTTTAGGAGATTCTTGTTATATAAGTTAGTAACTCTGCTATAAAAGTTCCGTTTCCGTTACTTATGCAATATGTTATATTCTTATTTTGAAAAATTTCGAGGACGAAATTTCTTTTAAGGGGGTAATAGTTGTAATAACCATAAATTTAAAACCATTATTATTATTATTATTATTATTTATTTTAGTTAATAGGAAACCCTAATTAAGATACCCAAGTGATTCTGCGCAAACCCTAAAATTTTCAGAATTTTCAGAATCAGGATTAGGGCCCCTAAAACTCAGGGGGGGTATTCCCTACTCAACGATTATCCATATAACTTATTATAAAAATCGAATTTAAATGAAACGTCGACTCACCTGCACTCCAAACACACGCGGCAAGCAAATAGCCTTTTTGTGACCCTTGCGCATCGTAGGGGTTATAGTGCTACGATGCGCAAGGCTTGACAAAATTCAGGTATAAATAGAGGACATTGGCACTTGATTCTGGACGCAAAAACGACGAAGAAACTCAAAATACACGCTGAGTTATCGTCTGATTACTACCAAAAACACTAATTAGTATAGCGAGGTGCTGCAGAACAGGGTATTAACTCGATCGCTACTACGATTCAATGTCTGATTGATTGAAATCAATCCAATGGATGTTTAAGTGCTGCTCAAATTTGGGTTATGCTTTGTCATTAATCGTGATTCCGATGGATGTTTAAGTAATTTCACTTTGTCATTAGTTGTGATTCCGATGGATGTTTAAGTATTTGCACTTTGTCATTCGTTGTGAATCCGATGGATGTTTAAGTGATTTCACTTTGTCATTAATTGTGAATCCGATGGATGTTTAAGTATCGCACTTTGTCATTCATTGTGAGGATTTTAATCTTGTGAGTTATCGTAAATGTTGTATTAAGTTACTAACCTAGTTTGTGTGCATGTTATTTAAATTAGGTTAAAAGACTAATCAGTAGTCTAAACTCTGCCCGTATAAATCTGAAATATTATCACAAGGTAGCATCACTTTGGAATTATTAAGGTACGGATCCTTACCCCACTCCTTATTGCTTCATATTCAAATTGTTATAAAACCATTAATTATATCTTTTAAAACTCCTCACGTCTTTGATTATCGATTCATTTGACAGTCCGTTGAATTCCTATTCTAATCATAACTTTGGATTTAGCTTTCATGTCATGCGATAGTATTATGTTAAGTTGTACTCATTATCGCATGTTCTAATATATGTTACGATAAGTTATGTGAATAAGACCATTTGTACTCTGATACCCTGAGTTTTCGCTTCTCGTGGAGTGTCCCACGAGCATGTTGTTGCGGCATCGACATCATGTGCTCCATCTGTGACGGAGAGATCAGTTCACGGCGTCTCTTAAGTACAAGTGTGGTACATGTAAGCTATTAGGAGGCGTATGGATCGATCCTAGGATTTAAGTTAAGGAGGTGGATAACGGGTATGCCAACTCGCCATCTCATGTGATAATTATGCAGGAGTAGCTACCTGGGTATTGTCACGTTTTAAGTTTTGCTCATGGGTACATCCGTATGATATGATTATGAAATTACGTTACTTGCATCGTATCATTTTCACATAAAATTCCATCCGGATAACATTTCATATTAAGCGTTACTTGTTATTTGAGCCTATTATTCCATACTGAGCATTCGGCTCATTCCGTAAATTTTTGTATGTACAGGTTCATAGGTTACGTCGGGCGGGGGAAAGAGAGAAGAATAAAGCCTAGGAATAAATCCGAAGATGTTAGTTAATCAAGTCAAATGTGTCCGCTTGTATATTAACCTTAAGTTCAGTTGTTGTGTGGTTGTATCCTTGTTAAATAAATAAATGGAATTATGACTTTTGTTTATGATATCACTGTTATTGTGACACGTCAGCCATTCCGGGTTGGGGTGTTACAGCGTCTATAATTCCTTGTGCTACGATATGTTCGATGGCACTTTTATTCACTTGGTTCTCGTTATTATCATTATTCTGGTTTTCCTTATTTACTTCATTTGACATCTGAATTGTAAACAATTATCAGGTATTAATATCACATAATAAGATTAACACAACAAACATTCAAACAGATTTAACCAAAAGTGTCGAACATTGCGACTTTACTCTTTATATATATATATATATATATATGCATCGATTACAACTTACAACTGAAAATTAAACATACTAGTAATTATGCATCAATAGGTATTTTAGTCTATTTATTCTAGTTGTTAAATATATATAATGTTTTTAATCAAGTACAAAATTACACATATATATAGGTGTCGTTCATCCACTACTGTATCATATGCTCGTCATATTTCCAGACGAGTTTCTCTCCTATCTGACGGATTCTATTTCCTTCATCCACTAAATTTTCACAATACTGGCGAAGTTCATGCACATATTCTCGGCTCATTGGTGGGTTTACTGGTAGGGCTGGTATTGGTTCTTCGGGATGATATAATTCCGAATATGACATGTTGTCATCCAACCATGGATCATACTCTAAAGGGATTGGGGTTAGGATTCTAGGGATTTCATAGGCGTCGAATGCTGGTATCAGGAATTGGTTCTCCTGGTTGGGTTCTAACTCCATTTATTGGTCTGGGAATAAGGGTAACAGTGGTGGTTCAGCTATCTGGTTCAGATTAGGATCTGCTGCTGTAGTGGCTAACATATGGAAATCTACTAACTGCCTATCAAGTTCCTCTTCCCACAATGGCCTATTGACTGTTTCCTGGTTTTGTGCATTCATTTCTCTATTTGCTCTTGCTAACGCTCGCTATTGTTGAAGTTTCTTCATTCTTTTTCTCCTCTCATGCACTCCCCTACTAAAAACCATCCTCTCTTTTTGGGAGGGAATGGTTCCTCAGGCTGTGCCTTAAAGATAAATATTCCTTCCTCAGCATCAGCTGAATATCCTGAGGGAGTTGGCTGAGATGAGGTTCCTTCATCTTTTGGGGAACTAGCTAATTGTAACACCCCAAAACCTGAATGTTTATAATTGTCATATGTTCCTATATGACTTAGCATGAAATAAATAACTAGGCTATTTAACCTAGTTAAGTGTGTGGTTAAAAGTATTAAAAGACAAGAGTTTTGCCAGTATTATTTAGTGGAAAACTTTAGGGGCTAAAATGGGGCAAAATGAAAGTTAAATTTTATTTATGAAAAACACACATAAACACACACACGCATGTGTGTTCGAGAAGAGCCAGGAAGCTCCATGAGAGCTCTAAAACCCTAAGCATGAAGATCATTAAATTGGAAGGGTAAATGAAGTCTAAATCCATAACCGAGTACGGATTAATGATCACCTTCTCAATGGGATCATAAGGTATGTCTTAAAAGTTAGATTGGTGATCTTTCACGAAGTGGGTTATGTTGTAATTGACGAAATTGTATGAAATTAAGAATGAGTATGTGTTAGAATCATCATATAGCACATGGATTGTGCTTGGTTTAGGTTAATTTGATGTTTAGAGATGAAACCCGTTGATTATGGGGATGATGACGACTTGAATGATCACCCATGTCCAAATCTTGCTTAATATTGATGTATTTTGATTTGTATGATGGATTCTTGTTAGAGGAATTGAAAGAAATGTGATACTAGTATGTTTGATGTTTATGCATGTATGATTCATGTTGATTAGAAGGAGGAAATTGATGAATTATGTATGAGATTAGAAGGATATGCATGAACTAGTTGTACACTATGCTTAGGAGGTTGTACATACATCAAAAGCATGAAGAAATTATGAAGAACTTAAGATTAGATCACTTGTAAGTGATTAGAAAAATAATTATGAAGTGGGTTTTGATGATATGATGAAAATGATAATATGTTTATATTATTGATGTTTGAAATCGTTTATGTATGTGTGAATGTTTAAAGAATTGGATAAGAAATGATGGATTAGCATGTTTTAAGGTTAAATGATAAACTTAATACAAGATCCGTATGATGAAAAGGTTTTGATGAATGATGAATAAGCTAACTATCTTGAGAATGATATATGATAGTTGATGCTTAATAAGCGACATGGAAGCTTGGGAAAGAAGCGGGTCAAACGGGACTAATGCGCACGGGAAGCATATTCGGACGCTAGGTAAGTTAAGCTTACACCCTCCTTATATAATATCTATTCAATGTATAAATTATGAATATGACAAGTTTATATATAAGGTACGATGTTCCGATAAGTATTGATACGGGTCGGAACATGGGTCTATGGTAAGAACTGTGCTTGATGGTTAAAATGGGGTAAAGGGGTATCTTGGTAATTTTGATTACAAGTTAACGAAAGGATTTGCGTTGCTATTAATTAGCAACTTAGCTAATGAAGTATTTAAACGGGTCATAGCTTTGACCTGAGCCATGTATGTGTGATTAGAGTCATAGTTAAATCGTGGGATTTGGTTAAATATGTGTTGAAGTTCTTCGTCGTAAATGATGGGGCTAAAGTTGACTAAAATGCCCTTGGTGGGTATATCAGGCAAACGACCTTTAAAAGATGTTTAGAAACAAGTTAAATGATCAAGTGAATAATTAGGATAAGTATGGAAGCGAAAAGTATGTTTTTGAGAATCAAATGCATTGAAATACGCAAATACCCTTAACGGGTCAAAGTAAGCTTTTGAGTGAAAATGAGTTTAGAGAATGCAAGACATCCGAGAATTTAATGTTTTATGATAGACGTCATTGATATCATTAGGTTTATAAGAAGTTATGGTCAAACAAACAAGTTATGTGGATAAATGCATGAACGGGTCAAAATATGGAAAAAGGGTAATAAGCCGAAGGCTTAAAAGTCATAAATTTTGATAGTCCAAATATTGGATTTTCACTCTATGTGATGGAGAATTAAATTACGGACGCGTAGGAAAAAGAATTGGGTAAAACGGATCAAAAACGAGAAAGTTATGCTCGTTTCCGTGAAATCAAGTCGTGATGGGAATTATACAGCACCAGCTGCAACAGTCTGATGAAATCAGGCCGTGGCGTAGCGCGACAGGGAAGGCCCCAGGCCGTGGCGCTACGCGACGGGGGTCAGTTTCGCGAAAATCGTTTATCTTAACTGTTGATGCATTGCGAACCTGTCTGGACCGTTTTTAAACGCGTATAAGTTAAGAATGATTAGTTTATTCCTTGTTTTAGGGAAAGTAGATACGTATGAAGGTATGTATGAATATAAGTGGTATGTATGAATGAATGTATGTGTGTATGTATGCAAGTAGGTATATATGAGCGTATGCACGTATGTAGGCATGCGTGAAGATATGAATGTATGTATGTATGTAGGCGTGTATGTAGGTAGTATGTGTATGTATATATAAATATCCAAGTGAGTATGTACGAATGTATGCACGTATGTAGGGTTGTGTGAAGGCATGTAATAGGTATGTATGTAGGCATGTATGCATGTATGTATGTAGGTATGCACGTATGTAGGCACGTACGTATGAATGTAGGTACGTATGTATGTAAGTAGTTATGTGTGAACGAATGCATATATGTAAGTATGTATGAAAGCATATACGCATGTATTCGATGAAATTGAGTATTGACGATAATAATAGCGTGCCTTGTGAACGAAGTGTAGCGCAGGTACAACGAGAAAGTCTCACCACGGATTGTATGATCAGATGGAAAGCTGGGATGTAAAGAGTTAACGGAACGAAAAGTAAACGTGAATAAATCTTGTATGTTTATAATGCGTACTAATGTTATGAATTTTATGTGGTGAGCGCAGGTAGTACGAGTCATGAGGATCATCAAGGAATAGAGATCGAGGATCGAGTCACTAGTGAGATTGTACGGGAACGTTGATGTATATAATGTAGTAAACATAAGCTATGTTTTTACTTAGTAAATAAGTCGATTGATGGATTTATGTGAAAGAGTTATGTTAAGGTTAAATTTTAAGTAAGTTAAGGTATTTATAATGAAAGAAATTTTATAACACGAATTTCCGCTGTGACTTTTAGTCAAATACGTATTAGGGCTTTACATGTTGGTATCAGAGCCCTGGTTTGAGAGAATCAAGTACGAGAGTATAGGTACTTGAACTCAAACCTGTGTGCTCTTGTGATAAGGAACCCGTACAATCCAGGACTCGATCAAGATCTAAAGGTAGAAATGGAATGAAAATGTCTATGTATACATTCATATGAGGAAACTAATGGTTATATTATGTGTAAGGTAAGCATAACTGCTTGGAAAGGATGATCCGGGAATGCGGTCTAGAACCGGCATCAAGGGAAGTGATAAGACAAATGGACCACAGGTGCGTAAATTTAACGTGTGGGCGTATGAAGTGGTATAATTAAGCGAGTGAAAGAAAATTTTAAAGGAAATATAATAGTAATAAGGCAATGAAGTTTTGAAAATGACACACGTGCCGAAACTTATGATGTGACCGTGAAGTCAAACATAGATACGTGTATGTGTAAACGGAAGTGAGAAAGGTTTCGGGGATGAAACCTTGTTTAAGGGGGGTAGACTTGTAACACCCCAAAACCCGAATGTTTATAATTGTCGTATGTTCCTATATGACTTAGCATGAAATAAATAACTAGGCTATTTAACCTAGTTAAGTGTGTGGTTAAAAGTATTAAAAGACAAGAGTTTTGCCAATATTATTTAGTGGAAAACTTTAGGGGCTAAAATGGGGCAAAATGAAAGTTAAATTTATATATGAAAAACACACATAAACACACACATGCATGTGTGTTCAAGAAGAGCCAGGAAGCTCCATGAGAGCTCTAAAACCCTAAGCATGAAGATCATCAAATTGGAAGGGTAAATGAAGTCTAAATCCATAACCGAGTACGGATTAATGATCACCTTCTCAATGAGATCATAAGGTATGTCTTAAAAGTTAGATTGGTGATCTTTCACGAAGTGGGTTATGTTGTAATTGACAAAATTGTATGAAATTAAGAATGAGTATGTGTTAGAATCATCATATAGCACATGGATTGTTCTTGGTTTAGGTTAATTTGACGTTTAGAGATGAAACCCGTTGATTATGGTGAAGATGACGACTTGAATGATCACCCATGTCCAAGTCTTGCTTAATATTGATGTATTTTGATTTGTATGATGGATTCTTGTTAGAGGAATTGAAAGAAATGTGATACTAGTATGTTTGATGTTTATGCATGTATGATTCATGTTGATTAGAAGGAGGAAATTGATGAATTATGTATGAGATTAGAAGGATATTGTGACAACTGTCAAATTTACATGCATCCGTACAATTAATTAATATTAAATTTGTACTTAATGACTGTGCTTGACTTCAACTGGGATTAAACTGCTTTCTAATTTCTGTATCATACATACATATGCATCACATTTCATACTGTCACTCCATTTATTTACACAAACATTAGTGACATACTTGATGCACACAGCACAGTTAGCACACTGAGCGGTTAATTCAGAAACATGCTGACAATGCCAACACATAGACAGACAATGATATTATGGCCAGTATGAGCCAGGGACAAGGTACTACACTAGTATGGAGTGTAGGGAAGTGAGGACCATAAAACTGCGTCACTAGGTGATAGTTATAGTGCCGGAAAGTGCCTAAAACACACTATAAATGCAGAATTCTGTATTTATTATTAAAATTCAGCATTTTATTATGCTAGTAAAGTGCAAAATATGGCAGAAAGGTCTTGTATACTTTCCTAAGTGCCGGGAATAAATTGTGTTACAAATATATATATATAAAAGACATTTTTCGAACTAATTAAACACTTTAACGGAACGGTATCTAACCGGATAACCGGACATTACCCGGAACACTAATTTTTTGTCAAATACATTGTTTAATTTTTTTTGAGCTAGTCATGGTCCCCGTACACCATAACACCCCTAGATATCAACCAACTAACACATGAAAGTATATACTTGGAAATTTACTAGTGTTTAACCACTATCATCAAAATGTTACACTTGGACCCCCTCCCCCTCATATATTGCGATCACAAACATGGCCCCACTCCAAGATTTCAAAATCTCTACTAAATCTTTCCTTGATTTTATTTGGTTTTAAAAGATATTGCTTGGATTCCCTAGATATTGCTAGAGATGCTTAGATCTTCCTTGGATTTTGTGTGATCTCAATAGATATGATCAAATTTTACAATTTACCCCCCCCCCATACCCATTTACGGCCCCAAGGGGGACCCACCATCAAGATTACCAAATCTCACTTGATTCCCCATATATTTTGTTTAGATTGTGCTTAAGAAAATCTATAGTGGTCATCATTACATATATGGTGGCTTGAAGATTTCCAAGAAATCTCTATAACTCCTCACTCTTCACAAAGATCACTCCATCTCCCTCACCATCTCTCTCTCCCTCTCGGCTGCCTACATCCGCCACCACCCTCACCACTCCAACATCCACTCATTTGATCCATTTTCAAGTCCAAAGCAAGTACTAGAAGGAACCTTGTGAAGCTTGGAGCTTGGAGTCTTGAAGAAACATCACCCCTTGCATTCTCACACCATTTTCATCATCATTTCTTGTTCACAAGTTCATCCCTAGCCCTTGTGCTAGTTGTAAGTCTTCGATTTAACTCTTGAATCACTTCTACGTTGATTGTTCGAAACATTGTTGTTTGAAGCTTAAAATAAGGACACAAAGACAAAATGAATAAGGAACCTAAACATGAACTTATATAATGATAAAATCTGGTTGGATTATGTTGGTAAAAGCATGCATGTTGTTTGATCATTGATTTCTCGATAAACCCGTTGTTAGAACAATTGTTGACGCGTTTTAGTAACATTTACACCCTAAAAAGCAGGCTGATTAGTATTTTCAGCCAACTTCAACAGGCTGTAACTGGATCATTATAAATCGAAAAACTGATTTTCTAAAGCCTAAAATATGCATTTTTGAAAAACGGATCAAATGGCACTGGAATCGTAATTTTTCGAGGTCGTTTACTATTTTTAAAGGACTATTTTTGGACAGCAGCTCAAGTTGTGTTTTTACTGCAGAAAAAGTGTGTTGTATTCGGAGTCATAACATAAAAACTGAGTAGAATTACCTCATGGAATTTTTACTGTAAATGGTCACTGTTGTCGCCGTAATTCTCCCACTGGAATTTTGTCAATCGGACTTACGATTAATTTTTAGTGAATTATTCCGTAGACTGCTGTCAGAAAGTGACAAATCTGATTGCAGTCTGGTAAATGAATTTCTGTAAAATATTGTTAATGAACTGGACCCCGAAATTTTTACACAATAAAATTTGGATCATATATGGAATTCTGTGAAAATTTGGGAATTTTTGGAGAAGGTTAACTATTTTATTAAAATGCTCGAAAACATTCCAGTTTTGATTAATAAAGCTGAAATGACATAAGTAGTATATTGCATGCCTAATTGTCGGATTGGTTATGTGAGAACAATCTACGGGATATATGTAAAAGAAAATGAAATGCTATTAGGCATGGACGCCTCCATTTACAAGGGAGACTATGGTGAAATTTTCCGAAAATCCTAACACTTACTAAATATTTTCTGGACAAGTGTTTACTAGTATATTCTAGACTATGTTTTTCAAGTATAAAACTCGCCATAATTTTTATAACGAAATACGGAGTATCAGAGGTTGGTTTTATACAGGAATATGGTTAAATATGTATTCTCTAAAATGGGACTTAAAAATATAATTCCAATACGAACAGACATATGTAAAATAACCCATCCTTGGGAAGGAAATACGAATACACAAGTATGAGAATTATTATTACTAAAAATATTGAAGACACTTTAAAACGTAACTCAAAGGCACTAATCAATACTAAGACAAGGCACGACCCGTTCGTCTAATAGACGTTAGACCATTGTAGGTAGTCGTGTTTGCTGAGGAGATTTGGGTTACGAGTACCGAAGACGCAATACTGTGAGTTCATGTCCCCCTTTTCTCTTAACTGTTTTCAGTTTTATACTTCGGGGGTGAAATACATGTTACAATTATTACAGACATTTACTTATATGGTATGGTTAGCTTAAGGAGGGTTTTTATTACGCGATCATGTGAGTGGTGGGCATGACACTTAAGGCCATTAATCCTCGTTGTAGGACCGAGGGACATTAGTGATAGATCTATTTGGGTGTAGTGAGCCCCACTCCTGAGTCCGCTGAGTGGACCATGAGGTGACTAAGTGCCCGACGCACAAATCTGCTAGGTTTGAGTCTTCCTGCATCATTTCACATATATCATTGGCTTTGCAACCCAATGGTGATCTCTTTTTCCTTAATTGCTACATACCAGGGATTTTCATACATACAGACACATTACAAAGGTTTATACATACTCACTTACACATGAACTCGCTCAACTTTATGTTGATTTTTCAAACTACATGTATTTCAGGGAACTAGTGGATCTGGCGGGGTATGCATGTGTCAAGCTGCGTTTTGAATAAAAGATGTCATCCAGGGTTGTTGAGTTTAGAGGGTGTATCCCTTTCCTGGACAGGATACAAAATTTTAAACTCAGGTTTTATTTAAGTACTTTTGCTGAGTCATTGTGAACTCATTTAAACATGTCACGGTTTGTAACTTATTTGTTATTGATGTTTTCAAACAATGGTATTGTGGTAGTTTCTAAACTTTATTAATGGACAAACATCTCATAATTTTATCATATAGCATTGTTATGATTGTTGCTATGGTATTAAGAAGTTACACCAAATAAACCACGCTTCCGCAAAAGTCAGGGTGTGACAGCTTGGTATCAGAGCCTCGATCATAGCGAACTAGGATTCCTTCTCGAGTCTAGACTATGATCATCAGGGCTCTCACAAAAACGTTTTCAAACATTTTTACATTGCATACACAAAATGTCCAGATCCAGGAAACAAACATATTTACAAACAAAAGGCACAAATACACATTTTAAATTATTATTTATAGTTCAGTCTTAGAGACTGAGGGAGGATCAGTCTTAGAGACTGAGGGAGGATCAGTTTTTTAGACTGAAGGAGGTTCAGTCTTAGAGACTGAGGGAGGTTCAATCTTAGAGATTGAGGGAGGTTCATTCTTAGAGACTGAGGGAGGATCAGCCTTAGAGGCTGGGGATAATTAGTCTTAGAGACTGGGAGGTTGGTCTTAGAGATCAGGAATTTAGTCTGAGAGGCTAGGAAAGTTGGTCTTAGAGACCAGGGAGTTGGTCTTAGAGACCAGGGAGTTAGTCTTAGAGACCAGGGAGTTAGTCTGAGAGACCAGGGAGTTTAGTCTGAGAGACTGGGTGGGATAGTCTGGGAAGACAAGGACGAATATGTGGATACATGATTACATTATGAATTGTCTTTATTTGCAATAGACAAAGTGTTAAAGATTACTGTAAATATGCATGCTATGACTACTATATACCGGCACACACGTCACCTTCCTCAGGGAACAAATTGTCAGTTGATAACGACCCCACGGCCACCGCCACAAATGATGAGACTGTGCCTATGCCAGAGATGTTTACGTTAGACACTGAGAGTGACCCTGACATGCTGACCAAGGATGAGGACGACTTCCAACCGTCTTCGCTGCCAGACTTTGGCAATGAATTACCCTTGTTGATGGCCTTCTTGACGAAGATCCCTCTGTCATTCATGATTCACATTCCGATAGTGAACACACCATGGCTCCGATCCTTGATAATACGCCTCATGTGGACCCTTCCTTCCAAAGGGTGGTTACTCGACGAATAGTCGATGACATGGACATGACTATTGATGGTCCTCCTGACGACATCCATGGTGACGGAAAGTTAGACAAGAACGTTATTACAAATTTCACATCTGAGACCTCTGTTCTCAGGCTACCCTCTGCGCCTAGAATACACTCGATTTCAGACTCCTTTGAGTCTGTGACATTTACAGCCTTATAGATGGCCGGATTACAACTTTCTACTACTGACATAGATGACAACACCGTTATGACTGCTGCACTATCACTTGCTCGAGGCACCACACTGTTACACGACCCAGAGCCTACACCTGAGCTAGCTCCTGCACCTTTTGGGTCCGCTTGATCCTGCACCTGCTGATCCTGCACCCTTGCTTGATTATGATCCTGTTTCTTTGGTATTCCGGACATTACACCCCTTATATCTGACCCAGTACCTGTGACTGATGGTCTCCTTATCGGTCGAGACGTTTGTTCCTGCACCTTCACCCGCTAATGTTGCTCTTGTGAAGACCGACATCCATTGCGCCAAGATGCCTAACGCTTTCCTTCAAGATATACCCGCACCCCGAGAAGGTATTCCAGATCAGCACCCGCGTAACGATCCCATCGGCTATAGCAACATTTTCTACGACCTCACAGACCGCACCATTTGCTACTTTCACCCCTACGGCACTGGATGAGCCATTTTGATGGTTCTTATCATACACTACGCTAATGTTAGATCCTCACATAATGGAGGCCACACACGAGATGAGTTGCTCCTGTAACACGAGCTACAGTTTGAGGATATGAGTCACAGAGTGTTGGAGCTTGAGCTAACACCACATTCAGTAACTTCAAATGCCAAACATTACATAACTGAAAACATGATGTAAGTATTTACATCACAAGACAGCATATTGTCTGAAAAAATTATGTAAGACACCAAGTCCTCCACCCTGTTTATTGCCAGCATACTTTGATCCTCCACATTTATCAAGGTCCCTTTGTGCGCTCTCAACCGTTACTATTACACCGTTCCCAGGATTCTGATGCTCATTTCTTTACTATCGAGCGGCAGAGCAGATAATTACTTCGACGTGTACACAAGCCCAAGGAGGAAGTCCACGCATGTTAACAAGTTTACTTTTCTTTCCTCCTCCACCTCAGACACTGGTATAGTGATTTCTGGATTATGCGGATTACATTGCTTTCAAGTAAAGACACTAATGATAAGCCGGGTTTGTGGAGACTTTTAAAGACCACTTTAGACTATGTGATTTTGATAAACTAATACATTTAATGGACAAGGGTAGGGTGACCCTGTGTCCCTATTGATGTGATACATTTTGGAAGGCAATACAATTGTGGTCAGGGAATAATGAGGGTCCAATCATTATAAAACATGCGACAATACTTTATGGCCAATGACCAGCGAAACTCCGTTGCTATGTCTCCGTTAAGCACGTTATTAATCTATATGTGTGTACAATAATTATAACGCTACGTGCTTGCTTACTTACTATGCTCTCATTAAACATAATTACCAAATTTCTTGGTTATACTATGATTATACTATTGCTTGATTGGTTGGTATGATAACCTAATATGTGTGTGTGCATACGATCTCTAAACAACTATATGCACTCCCCGAACGAATGAGACCTGACCTAACCAACCTTCTTCTCAGAAGATGTCGATACAAGGGAACGTCGATACCAACAACCCTCTGCTGACAACAACAGAGTCAGGGCGCATCTCGCAAGCCATCGCACAACTCGAGGCCCTTCGCTCCGAACACGGCGGAGGTACCTCAGGAAATAACCCACCCAGCGGCTGCACCTACGAGCAGTTCTTGAACCACAAACCTCGAGAATTCGACGGCACTGGGGGTGCCTTAGCATTTGTGCGTTGGGTGGAGAAGACAAATTCTGTCTTACGATTGAGCAAATGCGCCCCAGAACATCAGGTTACGTACATAGCGGGGCTATTTGTAGATGGGGCTCTGTCATGGTGGAACCTTCAAATTCAGGCAATGGGCGAGGCCGCTGCGTATGCTATGATGTGGGACGAACTGAAGGAACTAATGCGCAAAAGATATTTCTCTAGGGCGGAAGTCCAGAAGTTGGAAACTGAATTGTGGAACTTGAGAATGGAAGGTCCAAAGATAGCTGAATATGTGCAGAGATTTGGCGAGTTATCACAAGTTGCATCGCGTTTGGTGGAACCAGAATCTAGGAAGATCGAACTTTTCATCGGGGGACTAGCACCACAGATTCTAAGCCTGGTAACAACATCTAAGCCTTCAACAATTATCGAAGCAATTGACAAGAGGGGGCATCCCAAAGAAACTTGTAGGGCGATGTAAATACGGAAAATGTGATAACTGTGTCAAGAGGGGCATCCCAAAGAAACTTGTAGGCAAGGTACTGAAAGAAGAAATGGGGGCCAAGATGGTAGTGAGAATCACGGAGAAAACAACGACAACGACAACTATCAAGGAAGGATGAGTGACAAACAAAAACGTGCTCAAGGTTGCCTTAACTGTGGAAGCAAAAAGCATTTCCGAAGATACTGCCCTAAGAAGAATCAGGCACGAGGATAAAAGCTCAGTAGCAGAGCTAGGGGAGCACACCAGGAATCCATGCGTGGATATCGGTACGTCCCATAATAGTCAACATGATGCATCTGTGCTACTTGTTATTATTACAAATTTTAGCTTCAGAGTTTGAAAGTGTACATGGTTTAGTAGTAAGTAAGTAGATAATCCGCACTCGAAAGAACTAGCTAGTGGAAACCAACGCAGTAACTAGAGACGACAAGATAGAACCCGGAGGGCATAAGTTTACGGTTACTCTACTACCAATTGGGTTGGGAGGCTTCAACGAGGTAATTGGGATGGATTAATTTCCAAGTGATCAAGCGGAGATTGATGTCCGCACCCCGATGGTGAATAAAGGAACGATCGTGACTCATGAAACAGGATACGCCCCTACAAATTACAAATTGCTGGAGGGCACGAAAGCTGTTGCGTAAAGGATGAGTTGTTTTCTTGGCTCATGTCGGGGACAAGGGAGCCGAAGAACCAGATATTCCAGTGATAAGGAATATCCTGAAAGTTCTTCCCGAAGACTTACCAGAATTATCTCCTCAACAATTAGTCGAATCTCGCATCGATCTTATTCCGGGCACTGCACCTGTAGTCGCTGCACCTTAGCGACTTACACCTTCGGAGATGCAAGGATTGGCAGTGTAACCTCAGAGGTGGATGGAGAAGGAAGATAACAGACCAAAATTCCCTTTTGGGCAACCCCCTTTCTGCTTGTCAATAAGAAGGACGATAACTTTCATACAAACATCAAACAACCAGGATCCGAACGATCTAACCCACGAGAGTCGGTGACTCTTGCTAAGGATTAACGACTTACTTAGGTAACTAACTGTGAGGATCCAACTACTATTTCACGACTGATCGATGATCGAGTATCTTTAGCTGGGAATTCAGGAAGAAAGTATACCGTGGAAATTGTGGGACAATAACTTGTTTTAAACGTACACAAAAATGGTGTTTCCTACACTATGCACAAAACAGAGTTACACAGAATACGAAACCTTGGGGATTTAGAAAGCTTATGCTTAGGACCTTTGGGAACCCAGGTCCAAACTCGTAAAAGTTGTTACCTAGGGACCACATTTGTTAACCCAAGCAAACACCATTAACCTGACATACATACTATTTTAGTTAACCAAACAGAAAGTACTTAAACTTCTCTTATCGAAACCTTCACTTTTGCTTCTAGCAAGTAGATGTTTGCATCTCTACTCCCCTAATGGTAGTTGCATCACGTTGATTTTCTTCACTGAGAGCGAACACTCAATTACTTCGAATACTTAGTCGTTTCTCCATTTTAGCAAACACTCATTATTTCAAAACTCACATGTTACGCATGCACCATCTGCTACGCATGCGATTTCATTTCAAACGCTTCATTGAAGTTCAAACATTTTGTTGCTAAATCTAAATTACTGGGTTGTGATTCGAATGACCTTCATTATTGTAATTATTGGCTCTTTTGTTATCAAGCCAACACACTCTCTTGAAACTTCTTTTATTTCAAATTACATTCGTGATTTATCTTTGTAACCATGCCAAGATTCTCTTTGTTGATACATATGTTGATTGTCAGATTACGTTGAAATTTAGTTCAACTGCTTGAACTTATCCATTTTGCGTGTTCGATTTGAGACGCTGTATGATGTATTGAGAGCATCATATACAAATATTTTTGCAAAGACCTTTTCATTACGAGTCATAGTAAATTCGGTTGGTCTATGACTCCACTAAATCGTTTGATTGGTTTCGATACATTGCGGTGATACTTTCACGGGATTGAAGCTTGCGCTAATTTGGTTACTTACTTCTTACACGGATTTAATTGAATATTTGATAACTTGCCCTAAATCCGTCTAGTTTATCGCGATTAAAATCAGCCTCAACACAGTTGTGTGTTAAGGCAAAGGTACATAGACTCATTTCATATCACAATGTACCTCCTAACGATTCTTTCATGGTCGATCAAATGCCTTGCGATACATAGTTACTTTTCATCTTCGATCGGAAACAGTGATCCTTTGATGTTCCGTGTTCAACTGGAAACCTTACGACATTGTATAAATCAAATTTTTGGATTGTTCAGGACACTTTCATTTGATTTCAGGCACGGTGAACTTTTTCAGTCACCACTACTATTGAATCTCATCATTTTGACACCTTGTGGTATCATTAGCTTGTGCTAATCATGGTCAACTGTTTCACACAAAACGACATATACTTTTGTTTGACTTGTCATTTAAACATTTCTGATGCAACTACGAATTAAGACAATGATACACCAAATTCGCTTGTATTTCATACGGTGAATTTTCACAATTCAAAAATGACAACGCATAAATTCTTACCATTCATTTGTTCGGGAGATTGACAGATCACTCTACTATTACCTTTGAGTTGTTGATTTTGAGTTCATACTATGGTTGTGAGGACTCGTTGGCATATTGTGACCGACTATCTGAGAATTCTAATAGATAAAACTCCACTCTTGTGGAACCCCTATTAACTGGACTACACTAGACTATACGTCAACACGTCTTGTACCTTCGACACCAAGTGTTAAAAGCACATACCTTTTAACCATTGGATTCGTGTTGCTATATATTCTTGGACTCACCTGATGTGAGTAAGGTTTGATTCGGTTTGGTGATTATCTACCTCAGTATTATTCATATACATACTCGTGTGACGTAACCATAAGGAGTTAAGGTAGTACAAATTTCAAGGATGAAATTTTCTTAACGGGGGGAGAATGTGACAACTGTCAAATTTACATGCATTCGTACAATTAATTAATATTAAATTTGTACTTAATGACTGTGCTTGACTTCAACTGGGATTAAACTGCTTTCTAATTTCTGTATCATACATACATATGCATCACATTTCATACTGTCACTCCATTTATTTACACAAACATTAGTGACATACTTGATGCACACAATACAGTTAGCACACTGAGCGGTTAATTCAGAAACATGCTGACAATGCCAGCACATAGACAGACAATGATATTATGGCCAGTATGAGCCAGGGACAAGGTACTACACTAGTATGGAGTGTAGGGAAGTGAGGACCATAAAACTGCGTCACTAGGTGATAGTTATAGTGCCGGAAAGTGCCTAAAACACACTATAAATGCAGAATTCTGTATTTATTATTAAAATTCAGCATTTTATTATGCTAGTAAAGTGCAAAATATGGCAGAAAGGTCCTGTATACTTTCCTAAGTGCCGGGAATAAATTGTGTTACAAATATATATATAAAAGACATTTTTCGGACTAATTAAACACTTTAACGGAACGGTATCTAACCGGATAACCGGACATTACCCGGAACACTAAATTTTTGTCAAATACATTGTTTAATTTTTTTTGAGCTAGTCATGGTCCCCGTACACCATAACACCCCTAGATATCAACCAACTAACACATGAAAGTATATACTTGGAAATTTACTAGTGTTTAACCACTATCGTCAAAATGTTACACTTGGACCCCCTCCCCCTCATATATTGCGATCACAAACATGGCCCCACTCCAAGATTTCAAAATCTCTACAAAATCTTTCCTTGATTTTATTTGGTTTTAAAAGATATTGCTTGGATTCCCTAGATATTGCTAGAGATGCTTAGATCTTCCTTGGATTTTGTGTGATCTCAATAGATATGATCAAATTTTACAATTTACCCCCCCCCCATACCCATTTACGGCCCCAAGGGGGACCCACCATCAAGATTACCAAATCTCACTTGATTCCCCATATATTTTGTTTAGATTGTGCTTAAGAAAATCTATAGTGGTCATCATTACATATATGGTGGCTTGAAGATTTCCAAGAAATCTCTATAACTCCTCACTCTTCACAAAGATCACTCCATCTCCCTCACCATCTCTCTCTCCCTCTCGGCTGCCTACATCCGCCACCACCCTCACCACTCCAACATCCACTCATTTGATCCATTTTCAAGTCCAAAACAAGTACTAGAAGGAACCTTGTGAAACTTGGAGCTTGGAGTCTTGAAGAAACATCACCCCTTGCATTCTCACGCCATTTTCATCATCATTTCTTGTTCACAAGTTCATCCCTATCCCTTGTGCTAGTTTTAAGTCTTCGATTTAACTCTTGAATCACTTCTACGTTGATTGTTCGAAACATTGCTGTTTGAAGCTTAAAATAAGGACACAAAGAGAAAATGAATAAGGAACCCAAACATGAACTTATATAATGATAAAATCTGGTTGGATTATGTTGGTATAAGCATGCATGTTGTTTGATCATTGATTTCTCGATAAACCCGTTGTTAGAACAATTGTTGACGCGTTTTAGTAACATTTACACCCTAAAAAGCAGGCTGATTAGTATTTTCAGCCAACTTCAACAGGCTGTAACTGGATCATTATAAATTGAAAAACTGATTTTCTGAAGTCTAAAATATGCATTTTTGAAAAGCGGATCAAATGGCACTGGAATCGTAATTTTTCGAGGTCGTTTACTATTTTTAAAGGACTATTTTTGGACAGCAGCTCAAGCTGTGTTTTTACTGCAGAAAAAGTGTGTTGTATTCGGAGTCATAACATAAAAACTGAGTAGAATTACCTCATGGAATTTTTACTGTAAATGGTCACTGTTGTCGCCGTAATTATCCCACTGGAATTTTGTCAATCGGACTTACGATTAATTTTTAGTGAATTATTTTGTAGACTGCAGTCAGAAAGTGACAAATCTGATTGTAGTCCGGTAAATGAATTTCTATAAAATATTGGTAATGAACTGGACCCCGAAATTTTTACACAATAAAATTTTAGATCGTATATGGCATTCTGTGAAAATTTGGGAATTTTTGGAGAAGGTTAACTATTTTATTAAAATGCTCGAAAACAGTCCAGTTTTGATTAATAAAGCTGAAACGACATAAGTAGTATATTGCATGTCTAATTGTCGGATTGGTTATATGAGAACAATCTACGGGATATATGTAAAAGAAAATGATATACTATTAGGCATGGACGCCTCCATTTACAAGGGAGACTATGGCGAAATTTTCCGAAAATCCTAACACTTACTAAATATTTTCTGGACAAGTGTTTACTAGTATATTCTAGACTATGTTTTTCAAGTATAAAACTCGCCATAATTTTTATAACGAAATACGGAGTATCGGAGGTTGGTTTTATACAGGAATATGGTTAAATATGTATTCTCTAAAATGGGACTTAAAAATATAATTCCAATACGAACAGACATATGTAAAATATCCCATCCTTGGGAAGGAAATACGAATACACAAGTATGAGAAGTATTATTACTAAAAATATTGAAGACACTTTAAAACGTAACTCAAAGGCACTAATCAATACTAAGACAAGGCACGACCCGTTCGTCTAATAGACGTTAGACCATTGTAGGTAGTCGTGTTTGCTGAGGAGATTTGGGTTACGAGTACCGAAGACGCAATACTGTGAGTTCATGTCCCCCTTTTCTCTTAACTGTTTTCAGTTTTATACTTCGGGGGTGAAATACATTTACAATTATTACAGACATTTACTTATATGGTATGGTTAGCTTAAGGAGGGTTTTTATTACGCGATCATGTGAGTGGTGGGCATGACACCTAAGGCCATTAATCCTCGTTGTAGGACCGAGGGACATTAGTGATAGATCTATTTGGGTGTAGTGAGCCCCACTCCTGAGTCCGCTGAGTGGACCATGAGGTGACTAAGTGCCCGACGCACAAATCTGCTAGGTTTGAGTCTTCCTGCATCATTTCACATATATCATTGGCTTTGCAACCCAATGGTGATCTCTTTTTCCTTAATTGCTACATACCAGGGATTTTCATACATACAGACACATTACAAAGGTTTATACATACTCACTTACACATGAACTCGCTCAACTTTATGTTGATTTTTCAAACTACATGTATTTCAGGGAACTAGTGGATCTGGCGGGGTATGCATGTGTCAAGCTGCGTTTTGAATAAAAGATGTCATCCAGGGTTGTTGAGTTTAGAGGGTGTATCCCTTTCCTGGACAGGATACAAAATTTTAAACTCAGGTTTTATTTAAGTACTTTTGCTGAGTCATTGTGAACTCATTTAAACATGTCACGGTTTGTAACTTATTTGTTATTGATGTTTTCAAACAATGGTATTGTGGTAGTTTCTAAACTTTATTAATGGACAAACATCTCATAATTTTATCATATAGCATTGTTATGATTGTTGCTATGGTATTAAGAAGTCACACCAAATAAACCACGCTTCCGCAAAAGTCAGGGTGTGACAGCTTGGTATCAGAGCCTCGATCATAGCGAACTAGGATTCCTTCTCGAGTCTAGACTATGATCATCAGGGCTCTCACGAAAACGTTTTCAAACATTTTTACATTGCATACACAGAATGTCCAGATCCAGGAAACAAACATATTTACAAACAAAAGGCACAAATACACATTTCAAATTATTATTTATAGTTCAGTCTTAGAGACTGAGGGAGGATCAGTCTTAGAGACTGAGGGAGGATCAGTTTTTTAGACTGAGGGAGGTTCAGTCTTAGACACTGAGGGAGGTTCAGTCTTAGAGACTGAGGGAGGATCAGCCTTAGAGGCTGGGGATAATTAGTCTTAGAGACTGGGAGGTTGGTCTTAGAGATCGGGAATTTAGTCTGAGAGGCTAGGAAAGTTGGTCTTAGAGACCAGGGAGTTGGTCTTAGAGACCAGGGAGTTAGTCTGAGAGACCAGGGAGTTAGTCTTAGAGACCATGGAGTTAGTCTTAGAGACCAGGGAGTTTAGTCTGAGAGACTGGGTGGGATAGTCTGGGAAGACAAGGACGAATATGTGGATACATGATTACATTATGAATTGTCTTTATTTGCAATAGACAAAGTGTTAAAGATTACTGTAAATATGCATGCTATGACTACTATATACCGGCACACACGTCACCTTCCTCAGGGAACAAATTGTCAGTTGATAACGACCCCACGGCCACCGCCACAAATGATGAGACTGTGCCTACGCCAGAGATGTTTACGTTAGACACTGAGAGTGACCCTGACATGCTGACCAAGGATGAGGACGACTTCCAAACGTCTTCGCTGCCATACTTTGGCAATGAATTACCCTTGTTGATGGCCTTCTTGACGAAGATCCCTCTGTCATTCATGATTCAGCCCATTGACAACTTCATCATTGGACATTCCGATAGTGAACACACCATGGCTCCGATCCTTGATAATACGCCTCATGTGGACCCTTCCTTCCAAAGAGTGGTTACTCGACGAATAGTCGATGACATGGACATGACTATTGATGGTCCTCCTGACGACATCCATGGTGACGGAAAGTTAGACAAGAACGTTATTACAAATTTCACATCTGAGACCTCTGTTCTCAGGCTACCCTCTGTGCCTAGAATACACTCGATTTCAGACTCATTAGGTTTATAAGAAGTTATGGTCAAACAAACAAGTTATGTGGATAAATGCATGAACGGGTCAAAATATAGAAAAAGGGTAATAAGCCGAAGGCTTAAAAGTCATAAATTTCGGTAGTCCAAATATTGGATTTTCACTCCATGTGATGGAGAATTAAAATACGGACGCGTAGGAAAAAGAATCGGGTAAAACGGATCAAAAACGAGAAAGTTATGCTCGTTTCCGTGAAATCGAGTCGTGCTGGGAATTATACAGCACCAGCTGCAACAGTCTGATGAAATCAGGCTGTGGCGTAGAGCGACGGGGAAGGCCCCAGGCTGTGGCGCTACGCGACGGGGGTCAGTTTCGCGAAAATCGTTTATCTTAACTGTTGATGCATTGCGAACCCGTCTGGACCGTTTTTAAACGCGTATAAGTTAAGAATGATTAGTTTATTCCTTGTTTTAGGGAAAGTAGATACGTATGAAGGTATGTATGTATGTATGTATGAATATAAGTGGTATGTATGAATGAATGTATGTGTATGTATGCAAGTAGGTATATATGAGCGTATGCACGTATGTAGGCATGCGTGAAGATATGAATGTATGTATGTATGTAGGCGTGTATGTAGGTAGTATGTGTATGTATATATAAATATCCAAGTGAGTATGTACGAATGTATGCACGTATGTAGGGTTATGTGAAGGCATGTAATAGGTATGTATGTAGGCATGAATGCATGTATGTATGTAGGTATGCACGTATGTAGGCACGTACGTATGAATGTAGGTACGTATGTATGTAAGTAGTTATGTGTGAACGGATGCATATATGTAAGTATGTATGAAAGTATATACGTATGTATTCGATGAAATTGAGTATTGACGATAATAATAGCGTGCCTTGTGAACGAAGTGTAACGCAGGTACAACGAGAAAGTCTCACCACGGATTGTATGATCAGATGGAAAGCTGGGATGTAAAGAGTTAACCATAACGAAAAGTAAACGTGAATAAATCTTGTATGTTTATAATGCGTACTAATGTTATGAATTTTATGTGGTGAGCGCAGGTAGTACGAGTCATGAGGATCATCAAGGAATAGAGATCGAGGATCGAGTCACTAGTGAGATTGTACGGGAACGTTGATGTATATAATGTAGTAAACATAAGCTATGTTTTTACTTAGTAAATAATTCGATTGATGGATTTATGTGAAAGAGTTATGTTAAGGTTAAATTTTAAGTAAGTTAAGGTATTTATAATGAAAGAAATTTTATAACACGAATTTCCGCTGCGACTTTTAGTCAAATACGTATTAGGGCTTTACACTTATTGACGATAAGCGTCAGATGTACCTTGCTCACTCATACTGTAAACTAACAAGTTGTCAAATAACACAAAATAATAATACACGTAGTTACACAGAATTACATAAATTATTTCCTAACACAATTGATTTAAAATTTAGGTATTAACAGAACACCTTAGTGGCTTAAACCAGTGGCATTGGCTCTGATACCACTCTCTGTCGTAACCCCCGACCCCTACCCCTACCCCTACCCCGGGAGATCAGATCAGTGGTATCGGTGTTTATTAATTTGGCAGCGGAATTTATACATCAGGACCGTAGTGAGGAAATATTATTATTAGAGTTAAACACCAAACTTTTATAATAATAAATGGGATAAAACCCAAGTTTTATTTGCAATACATTTATAGGGATAAACCCTAATTTTTGAAAACATAAACTCCTTTTTAATTTCGAAACTTTTACAGCCACTTTTCTAAGCCTTCAGTGCTCTCTAGCTGGCTTCTATTAGCTTCACATTAAGTTACCTGAAACGCATTTTAAAAAGGTTTTATCAGCAAGAAATATTGGCAAGTGCATCCCAGTTTAATCAAAACAACTTTTATAACTTTACAGTATTAAGAGCGATTACAATGTTTATATCTACCAATATACTCATTCAGTATTGTCAAAACCTTGACTTATGGGTCATGTTACTCATTAGCTAACTCTTCGTCCAATAGTAACGGATTACAAGTAATGTATACAAAACCCCAACATACCGGCAGCAATTGTAGAATACATAGACTCAATCACTGTTAAGTATAATTTAAAACATTGAGGTTTTCACAAAAAAGGTTTACAAAAAGAGAATGAACTCACATTGTTGACTTAGATAAAACTATAGCTTCCTGTTACTTATCCTGGTTATTATCTATTAAAAATAAACAATGCACACATGTTAGTAAGATAACCCAAATCACATTAGCCATACAACACGAGACAGAACTCCAACGACTGAGTCAGGCAAAGCCTTGACATGCGTTACGGAGCCCTAGATCTGTGACATCTGTGTATTTTAAATCCTTGTACTGTTCCGAACAACTTTGTATTTAGTGAAATATGGTGTTTTAATTTCAAAATTTGTTTAATTATTTGCGACATTTACACGTTTTCAATCATTGTTCAATTCCGAACTCTCAAACCTGTTCTGGAAGTGAAATCATAAACCGTTACATAAACATAATCAGTTTAACACGACGTACACTCCGGAATTGAGACATAAGCCAAACATACCCTAAATACCCTTTACATAACTTATAAATAAGTTTCGAAGGATTCGGTATGGCAAAAACATGTTTATTCGAACAAAAGAACCATTTGCGACAAAACTGCGTAACGAACGTTGGTGACCGCCCGGATAATATTTAAATCCTAAAAATATTCTGTTATGATTAAAAATTTATTTTTAATCATGTTCGTGTTGAAAAATAAATTAAAATGCTTAAAAACGTTATTTTTCAAAGTTTAAGCGCGTACCGCGTGTTACTGCGTAACACAGTGTTTCTACTGCAAAACGCGGACAACGCAGCCAGTCTTGGCAACTGATATTTATTTCAGTAATATTTTGGCGAGTTTATTTTTATAGAATAATAAAAATAATATAAAACGCCATAAGCCGGGATTAAAACACTAGACCTTACACTTAACCTCCAACTATTATCTATTTTTTTTTACCATTAAAAAAAATTACACTTACCCCCCCCCCCCCTCATGATTTACGGTCATGGTGGCCCCATCAAAAGATCTTACTTGATCTTATATGATCTTGCCAAATCCTACTTGATCTTCTCTATATCTCCTTTGATTCACATGATCTTTCTTGGATTCTTTGAGATATGAAAGATCTTGCAAGCACTATATAAGATCATCATACTTCACACTTCACTCCACTCTCTTCCTCTCTCTCTCTCCCAAACCGTAAACCCCACCACCACCTCAATATCCAATTTTTGTAACTTTGTTCTTCAAGATTAAACTCCATTCCAAGCTAGATTCAAGTTGGTGTGAAGATCCAAAGGAGTTTCCAAGGTGTCTTCAATTAATTTCAAGCTCCATATCATCAAAATCTCATCAAAAACTTACTTGAATCTTGATTCTTGGTTGTTCTTGATGATTGGAAGTTTCTCTTGAATCTTAGAATTTTTCACAAACTTGAAATCTAAAAAGATATGGGTCTCGATACAAAATAAAAATGGTAGTATCTATGTGTGTATATATAACCGTATATATATATATATATATATATGTGTGTGTGTGTGTGTGTGTATATATATGTGTGTATATATATATATCTATGTGTGTATATATATATATATATGTATGTGTATGAGATTTGAGTTTGAGTTGATTCTTGATAAATACTTGTTTAGGATGTTTGCTTGCATGAACAAGATTAAGTGCAAATATGTTAGAGATATAAAGGAGTGATTGAATCATGAGTTATAATTTGAAATAATGTTAGTATTTTGACATGTAAATGGCCAAAAATTTATTAGACATATTTGAGAATTTTTAAGTTGTTGCTTGTTTTTGAATGATAGTCAACATGCAAGTGTTTGATAATTTGTGCATGATATGATGAATGTTCAATTAAATCAGTAAGTAAACATGAATAAATTACATGTTGATTTAAAGCTCAAGAAATGAAAAAAAAAATGATTGTATGACAAAAATGTTTTAGAACAGATTATAAACACTAAAAATAACATTATTTGGTATATTATAATGGCATGAAACTTTGTCATAGGTTTGATAGCTTTGCATGTTGTACATATAGCTTAGAAAGTGGTAAAATATGTGAAATTTGCATGATTTATGTGCTTTATGTGATACCTGCACTATCATGAGTATAACCACTATTTTATTCAGTAAATAACATGGTTTATGTTAAAATATCAAGTCGTTACGATTTGGGATGGTTACGGTAACATTTGATGCAAAACTATGCGGTAAAACGGTTAAAAATCGGCTTTTCGGAGGATTTTTATAAAACTGTTTTAGATCAGTAAGTAAACTGATATTTTTGATATAAAAATAAGTATTTTAACTTATATTAAGTTTACTTGGTGTTTGGTTAGTCATACATGACTTCCGACGCCCAAAAACGTTACCGAATCGCTAAAATACGTGTTTTTCAACATACACTATAATGGATTGTTCATGGGTAAATTTTATGTGTTACAATGTGTTATGTGTTTTATAATATGTGTATGATGACATGTTAATACTTGACAAGATTATGTGTATTACGTTATTATTAGTATGTTACATTTGAGTATATATATTACGACGCGCAAATCGTAGATATATTGCTTATAACATGATGATGGTCACCAATAAAATCGTTCAAGTCGCAAAGTTTTTAAAATATATATGAACTCATATATATATATAAATACACCAATATAATAAAAAATAATAACTTTTCGAGAAACCTCAAAGTTATGTGAAAATTATGAGTATCGGAGAAACTTATGTACTGTATTTTTGTGGGTTTTTTATTATTAAATCGTTCTTATTTAATTTAGGACGAATAAACAATTTGAGGGATTGTGTTAACATATAAAAATGCACCCAAAGGTGAGTACATAGTTCCCCTATTTTCGTTTTCCAAATGTTTTGGGGTGAAGCATATGTGCATAACTTTACTTTCCGTTTTCATGACATTATACATGTTTTGTTACATATTACATATAATACATTATTTCAAAGACATTTTACTTGGCATATTGACTTAGTATGCCTATTACATGGTTTTACAAAGACATTTTCATGACATGCTTACATTGAAAAAGACATTTGGTATGTTTAACGGAGTAGTGCATTCATTAACATTGATCACGCCGCTCGGTAGTATGTAATAGCGCTATAGGACTTGACAAATCCCGTTCCCGCTTTCTAGGTATTTCGGAAGGGGAATGACAGAATCCGAATACATTTTTGATAAACCTTGATCCTGATAAGGGTTTATCTGACAGTCTCAAGGCTTGAGTGTATGCGATAGACAAACCACATAAATGTTCATTTCGATAAAAGCAGTGGTTTTCAAAACATAACTTTTGTTTTAAATTTTTGTTTATTCAAAAACCTTGTTTTGTACATGACATTTTGATTACATAAGACATTTGTTTATACATGACATTATGCATTTGGCTTGAGTAAATACTATTTATTCGCCATACAAGACATGGTTTATACTGGACATATGACATTGGACAATGACATTTAAACAAGACATTATTTCATGGTTATTAATAAGTGATTTAAGTAACGAGACGTGTGTAATATGATAAAAGCATGGTGGATATGCCGCTGGTACTTTCTATATATAAGTGCTTTTATTGTATTGCGTATCGTGGCATTATCTAAACCACTTCCACAAAGACAAGACATGACATATTTTATACATATTATTTTCATTTGGTTATTTACTTAGCCATACATCATTCTTTTATATCATTTGATTTTTCATATGATTTTATAAAAGAAAATATTTTATAAGGTTCATGACTACTTTTCGTTAAACATTTCTTTTAACATTTAAAGTCATGAATCTTCAACACTAAACCTATGTTACTCACAGGCATTTTTATGCTGATTTATTTACTTTCACATATGTTTCAGGAGCGAATGTTTGATGTGAGCAAGCTTCACTTAGGGCGACTTGGGCCTTAGCAATATAAAATCAAGAAAGTTATCGTCTTTTATGTTATGTGTTTTGTTTGAACTAAGACAATGTAATAATTCAAACTTGTAAAACTTAACTTTAATTATCATGTGTTTTTGAAACAATAATTCTGCCACACGACTCCCCGACGTTTCCGCCGCGGTTTGTTGTTTTACGCGGTCAGGGTGTGACAGAAGAGTTGGTATCAGAGCTCATGGTTATAGGGAATTAGGTTATTAGTAAAATTTTGACCTAGACTATAACCTTTCTAGGACCCTAACACAAGTTACATTGTGTTTAGATCTTAAAACAATACTATCACCTATCCTTAGGTGATTACCAAAACAAGTACACAAATCTCAATTCCATTTGAAAATCAATCATCTATCCTTAGATGATTTATTTTTAGGCTTCATGCCTTTAAAGTTTTCAAATCTCGTCAAAGTTTCGGTCTTAATAATGTGAACATGTGCAATCCGGAAGGGTGGGTGCCTGTACCCTGAGTTTTCTGTCTAAGGCTAGAGTGTTCGTACAAATCCACATAATCGTACCAGTCACTCTTACCTGGGAACTCTTGGGGTGAGTGTCCACTTATAGGCTAAAGCATGTCTTCATTATGCATTATGTAGACCCATTTACTTTGATTAGTCACTGTGTTGTTTGTTTGTTTTAAGTAACGAACAAATGACCACCTTCCTTTGTGTTGTCAATTTTTCCAATACTCCTTTTGATTGTCTTATGTCAATCTCACACATTTCCTTGTGTTCCTTTTCTTTTAGATGCCTCCTCGACGTGATCAAACTCAAGACGCCGCAATGGCAGCCTTGATCACTCAGCAAATTGCTGCTGTACTCCCGAACCTAGTAACTCAGTTAAACCAAGCAAACAACAACAACAACGCACCTGTTTCGTGCAACTTTAAGACATTCAATTCGGCTAAACCGCTTCAATTTTCTGGGTCAGAAGGAGCAACTGGGCTCCTACAGTGGTTCGAGAGTCTCGAGAGTACGTTTCGTCACGTTCAATGCCCGAATGAGCGAAAGGTTGATTTTGCATCAAGTGTGTTTCAGAAAATGACGCTTACCTAGTGGAATGGTGTGATGAGGGACAGAGGTGCCGACGTGGCAATGGCTCAAACATGGGAAGAGCTTCGCGCTCTTATGATGAAGGAGTTTTGTCCTCGTCATGAACTGAGGGCACTAGAAAACGAATTCCATGATCTCAAGCAAGATAGTGGAGAGCACCGTGCCTACACGGACCGATACGAAGAACTGAGCCTGCTGTGTCCCACCATGGTCACGCCTTTGGACAAGGCGATTGAGAAGTACATAGATGGTCTGCCTGATCCTGTTCAGGATATTGTCACCGGCAGCAACCCTACCACGGTTAGACAAGCCATAGAGCTAGCTGCGACCTTGACTGAGTCTCAAGTCAAGAAGGGTAAACTCCACCGTAAGGGTGACAAGAAACCATCTGACAAGACAGAGAAGAAGAAGAAGAAGAAGGGAAAGAAAGCTGAAACCTCGAAGAAATCTAGGAAGCGTCAGGCTTCCAAGAACTTTACTGTTGTTGCATAGACCAATCAAGCTGCTCCTACCCAGCCAGCACAACCACCTGCCAAGAAACAGTATGTTGGTACTGCACCTCTTTGTAACAAGTGCAATTGTCATCACCAACCACATCTTCAGTGTTGTCTTTGCAACAACTGTGGAAGATATGGCCATTTGGCTAACACATGTCGCTCTCCTCCTACTCGGAATCAAGCGGCACAAAACCCTGCCCAACAGCCAGCAAATCCTGCCTGACCTCCTTTTCTGCCTGGGTCTTGCTACAATTGTGGAGATTTGACTCACTACCGGAACAAGTGCCCGAAGTTGGCTAATGCGAACCCGGCTCGTGGACGAGCATACAACATCAATGCCAATGAAGCACGTGCCGACAATGAGGTGGTGAATGGTATGTTCTATGTTAACAACCAACTTGCTTCTATTCTTTTTGATTCGGGTGCCGAAAAGAGTTTTGTATCCCTAGCTTTTGAACCTTTGCTTGCAAAGCCTAGAACAAAACTAGGAAAACCCTTGACATTAGAGTTAGCCAGTGGTGAATCCTTTGTACTCGATTCTGTCATTTGAAATTGCCAGTTAAACCTTAACGATCATCTTTTTCCCATCGATCTCACGCCAATGCAACTTGGGAGTTTCGATGTTATAGTAGGGATGGATTGGTTGACCAAATACCGTGCAGAAGTAGTTTGTTTTGACAAGATTGTTCGTGTACCTCTTTCGTCTGGTGAAGTCCTAGAATCTTGGAATTTTTCACAAACTTGAAACTCACTTGAATCTTGAAGGTATAAAGTTTATGTTTAAATCATACACTTGATTCTTGGTTGTTCTTGATGATTGGAAGTTTATCTTGAATCTTGGAATTTTTCACAAACTTGAAATCTAAAAAGAAATGGGTCTTGATACAAAATAAAAATGGTAGTATCTATGTGTGTATATATAACCGTATATATATATGTATATGTATGAGATTGGAGTTTGAGTTGATTCTTGATAAATACTTGTTTAGGATGTTTGCTTGCATGAACAAGATTAAGTGCAAATATGTTAGAGATATAAAGGAGTGATTGAATCATGAGTTATAATTTGAAATAATGTTAGTATTTTGACATGTAAATGTCCAAAAATTTATTAGACATATTTGAGAATTTTTAAGTTGTTGCTTGTTCTTGAATGATAGTCAAAATGCAAGTGTTTGATAATTTGTGCATGATATGATGAATGTTCAATTAAATAAGTAAGTAAACATGAATAAATTACATGTTTGATGCATTTAAATTCATATGAAATGATGATGATATGATAGTGTGCTTTAGACACTTGTACATAAGAATACATGTTGATTTAAAGCTCAAGAAATGAAAAAAAAAATGATTGTATGACAAAAATGTTTTAGAACAGATTATAAACACTAAAAATAACATTATTTGGTATATTATAATGGCATGAAACTTTGTCATAGGTTTGATAGCTTTGCATGTTGTACATATAGCTTAGAAAGTGGTAAAATATGTGAAATTTGCATGATTTATGTGCTTTATGTGATACCTGCACTATCATGAGTATAACCACTATTTTATTCAGTAAATAACATGGGTTATGTAAAAATATCAAGTCGTTACGATTTGGGATGGTTAGGGTAACATTTGATGCAAAACTATGCGGTAAAATGGTTAAAAATCGGCTTTTCGGAGGATTTTTATAAAACTGTTTTAGATCAGTAAGTAAACCGATATTTTTGATATAAAAATAAGTATTTTAACTTATATTAAGTTTACTTGGTGTTTGGTTAGTCATACGTGACTTCCGACGCCCAAAAATGTTACCGAATCGCTAAAATACGTGTTTTTCAACATACACTATAATGGATTGTTCATGGGTAAATTTTATATGTTACAATGTGTTATGTATTTTATAATATGAGTATGATGACATGTTAATACTTGACAAGATTATGTGTATTACGCTATTATTAGTATGTTACATTTGAGTGTATATATTACGTCGCGTAAAGTGTGATAGGTATTTAAGTATATTTTAAGCCCTTTTTATACGTTAGTCAAGTTTTAAATTTATAAAACACGATATTTTACTAACACCAAACACACATATGGGCAAGTGCACCTGATGCGTGTGAAGTGTTATATATATTAGGTGTATATTTTAAGCCCTTTTTAACATTTTTTTTTTAGCCAAGTTTTAAATTTATAAAACACGATATTTTACTAACACTAAACACACATATGGGCAAGTGCACCCATCGTGAGCGTAGTATAGCGTTGGTAAGATACCGAGGTCGTCCAAGGACACAAGAGCTTTTAGTACCGGTTTATCCTCAACGTCTAATCACAATAAAAAGTTTAGAAAAATGTTTTAAACTAAGAAATAAATAAAAACTAACTAAAATGCTGAAAATAAAAATAAAAAGAAAAACAGATAGACAAGATGAATCACTTGGTTCCGACTCGTATCTAGTATAACCTTTGATTATTTCTGCACTTTTGCACATATTTAAGAGATTATCTTAGTTATTGTAGTAGGCCCCTCTTTTGAAGGTGACGTTACCCTCACCCCAGTAGTTTGAGTCAGCAAGGATACAATCCTAAAAGGGTGGATTATTGGAAGATAATTAATTAAGTTATTAATGCAAATTATGGTAGGCCCCTCTTTTGGAGGTGACGTTACCCTCGACTAAGTAGTCTGAGTCAGCAGGGATACAGTCCTAAATAGCCGGGTTATAGTATTAATAGTAGTTAACTTATGAGGGGATCAAAGAGTTTGGACCCCCGCCATCCAATACCGTGAAGCATTGAAGGAGGTCCTACTAAATTTGACCCAGGTCCATTGCAAGACCTCTAAACGCTGAACAATGGCAAGACCTTTACCAAACCGTTCCCTTAACCCCCGACCAGGTAGCCAACATACATCCATATAGACCGTGGAGATATGAATGGTGAAAATCTTTTATTTTATATAGACAGTAAAATAATGCCAAGACACCACGGACAAACGATAAGGAAAGATCACCTTCAACATAAGTAACTAGTTATTAAAGTCATTAATACAAAACCAAATAAAAAGTGCAAAAGATTAGAAATAAAAAGTATTATACTAGACACTTTGTCTTCACCAAGTGATGTAAGAGACTTAGGCAAACATGGCCTTGATTGTCAAGAACTCTTACGATCAATCTTGGATCCCGAGACGACTCACACACTCTACGATGGACAATGGATGATGGTGGTGGATGATGGTGTTGTGATGGTGGTGGGTGGTGGATGAAGTGTGAGAGAGGTGGTGTGCCAAGGGATGAGTTGAAATGAAACCAAGCACTCCTATTTATAGGCTGAACAGAAGGCTGGGCACGGCCCCGTGTCCGCTGGACACGCCCCCGTGCCTGTCTGACACTCTCTTTCTTCATTAATTGTAATTCGCAATTACAATTAATGCGCCTGCTGTACTTTCGCCACGCCCCCATGTTCACTGGACACGGCCCCGTGGTGGGCAATAGAAGCTTCTATAGGTTTGTCTTTTCTGCTGCTTCTTGGGCACGGCCCCGTGCTGGCTGAGCACGGGGCGTGTTCAGTCTTCTGCCTTCTCTATTTTGCTTGGGAAGATGCCGTTTGAGGGGTCGGGCAGTCCACTTATGTTCCTTTTCTTGTATTTATGTTGGATTTAGTTGTCTTTTTGCTTCTTTTGTGAATTTGAGCTCATTTAATCCTGAAAATACAAAAGGAAGACAAAAACACTCTTTTTCCAACATTAGTACTTAAAAAGGGTTAGTTTTATGCCTCATTTGATGTAATTTATATGTTGCATTTTACGCACATCAAATACCCCCACACTTGAACTTTTGCTTGTCCTCAAGCAAAACTCTTTAATATGTGGCTTACACTCCCAAATGGAATGGGTAGAAGAGAAGGTTTTGGCTTGTCATAGAGTGTTGGGAATCCAAGATCTTTTTGGGTTTTATTTTTATCTATTTACAATCCTATTCGTTATGATTTGTTTAGAACGTTTCATAGGAGAAATTACTTATTTGGGCATAACATGCCTTTTTAAAATTCTATTTATATACAAGTTCACATACCTCACGGGAGAAATCACTCACACTCGGCCGAAGGTGTATTTTTAGTGAATCACTCGAGAGCGGCATGGAACTTACTCCTACCATAGGCTTGCCAAGCAATCAATCCTCCTCCTTTTTAACTTTTGTACCTTTTATAAATATCAAGAGGACTTTGTGGGTGAAGGGTTAGGCTTGGGTTAAAGGTAGGTGGTTGGGATAGTGGTTAGTGGTTAGTAGAAAAAAGGGTGAAAAGCGTAACAAGTGTCGGTTTTCGTAGGACTTTCTATTTTTGTAACTTTTATTTTGATGAAGCTATTATTCAAACAAAGTTATTTTTGATGAACTTGTTTGTTTATCTTTTGCTTCATCATCAACACATTTTTTTTTTGAACGATCATACGAAAAACCGAACTTGTTACTAAAATAAAGGGTTAAAAATGAAAAAGGTTTTGGTGGGTAAAAGGGTGTTTGGTTTGGGTTATGAAATAAAAAGGTTTAGGCTCAAAGGGGCTAACTAGGGGGATTGTTTTGGGTAGGTGGTAAAAGAAAAAGAAAAATAATGGTGTAGAAATAAAAAGGGTTAGTCCTAATGCCTCCATCATTTACTTACTCGGGTTTAAGTTGATAAGGACCGGGAATGTATCGTCATGGCAAGTTCTAGAGTCGTAAGAACCAAACGGCTATTCACACAAGAAACGAAAAAAATGAGCATTTAGTTTAATGATATGTAATTGTATGCTCAATAAAGGCTCAAAACTCACTTTTGTGGGAATGGGTTTTTATGTGATCAAGTATATATAATCAAATTTTAACTAAGTTTGCCATGCCTTTTCATAATTTTCTTATGTTGGTTCTTTTTATCACTACGCTATCGGTTGTAAATTCGTAAAAATATAACCTTTTTGAGAACTTGAATTTCCCAAGTTAAACCTAGACAAGTGAAAAAAAATGAAATTTTTGAAAAAAATTGGGGTGATTAGCGGTTCCAATAGAGTTTTGTGTAAGGCTTGTATTTAGGACTTGCAAGATTCAAGGTTTTAGCATCCCCCCCACACTTAAATCACACATTGTCCTCAATGTGTCCCAAAAATAAATTTTTAGGTTGATTAGATGTGTAAAATGGTGTTGAAAGCAAAGATTTATGTTACTGGTAGTCTGGACACGGCCCCGTGGGGACCGGACACGGCCCCGTGTTCAGGTGCCAGTAACAGAAATTAAAGAAAAGAAACAGAAGCCTGGACACGGGGGCGTGTCTGGTGAACACGGCCCGTGTCCAGTTACCTGAACTGGGCATTTTTCTGCAGGGGGTTCAGTACGGGGCCGTGTTGGTTGGACACGGCCCGTGCCGAGCTTACTGTAATTGAAGAAAATTGTCGGACGGTTCTGTTTTCCTGCATGGGGTGCTGGTTCAAGTTTCCCTTGTATCCTTTGCCATCTCAAGTGTGTTTTATTCCTGAAAATTAAAACAAACTAGAAAACATAAAAATTAATCTAAATTAAACTAAGGATAGTTCCGTGGAATGCCTCCGTGGTGCGCCACGTTTATAAGGGTCCTTGGCTAGACCCAAAGCCGGTCATATGTCACCCAAGTGGGATGTATTGCATCCCATGTTACACCGTCGGAGAGCGTCATCCAAGCTTGAGTCTATGACCTTCATGTAGTTGACCGGGTCTTCGTCCTCAATTCTTTTTCCACATTCAAACTTTACCTCCTTATCCCCAAACTTCAATGTTAACGTTCCGTCATTCATGTCCACCACCGCTTGGGCGGTGGCTAGAAATGGCCTCCCGAGGATGAGAGGGACATTGGTGTCTTCTTCCATGTCTAGGATGACAAAGTCGGTTGGGAAAACGAAGTTGTCAACTTTTACCAATAGATTCTCAGCGACACCTTGTGGAAACTTGACGGATCTGTCGGCGAGTTGTATGCTCATCTTTGTAGGGCTTGTTGTTCCTAGGCCGAGTCGTTTGAACATCGATGTGGGCATGAGGTTAATGCTAGCCCCAAGATCGGCTAATGCATTACGAACGGGAGACTCCCCAATCGAGCAAGGAATTGTGAAGCTTCCGGGATCGATTTTCTTTTGTGGAAGTTTGTTGAGTACTAAGGCGGAGCATTCTTCGCCTAAGTTAACTAATTGCAATGATTCAATTTTCCTTTTGTTTGTGAGGAAATCCCTCATAAATTTTGTGTATTTAGGCATTTGGGTTAGGACCTCGATAAAAGGAATATTAACATGCAATTGTTTTAGTAAATTTTCAAATTTTGCGAATTGCTCATTGGTCTTTTGACGATTTAACCTACCGGGGTATGGAATTGGAGGAGTCTTGGTGGCCTCTTGAGTTGGTAGAGAAGCCTTTTCTGATGCAGGAGGAGTCACAGGTTGGCTTCTTTCATTTGGCGGCAATGGAGCATCCTCGGGACCCACGGTTCGATTTCTTAATGTGATGAGATGTACTTGTGCTTTCGGGTTGGTTTCGGTATTGCTAGGTAACGCGCCTTGTGGTCTCTCGGAGAAATTTTGAGCTAGTTGATTTAATTGTTTTTCAATGTTTTGAATGCTAGCTTGTTGATTTCTAAAATTTGATTCCAATTGTTGAAATCGATCCGAGTTTTTCTTTTCAGTGTCAGAGATGAGGCGAGATACAGTATCTTCAAGCCTTTCTCTTCCACCTTGTTGTTGAGAGAAATTTTGTGGTTGTTGAAAATTAGTTCGTTGGTTTTGTTGGTTACTACTATTGCTGGGATCTCTCCAACCAAGATTTGGGTGGTTACGCCATCCTTGGTTGTAGGTACCCGTTGGAGGACCTGACGGCCTAGGCCTGTTATCAATGTAGTTTACCGTTTCTGTTTGTTCATCTAATTCTTTCATACAACTCCAATTTTCATGTGACCCACCACACCCTTCACAAGCCATAACCGATGCCGTTTTTATCATTTCTAGCTTTTTGATTTTTGAAGAGAGGGCCTCGATTTGGGCTTGTAAAGAAGTGCTTTCATCAACCTTATGGGCGCCCGGGGAAATAGATTTATTACCTCGGGGAGTGTGCCATTGAAAATTGGTTTGAGCAATTTCCTCGATTTGATTATATATTTCATTCGGGCGACGATTACCTAGAAGTCCCCCGGAGCTAGAATCAAGTGTTTGCCTTGTGTGTGGCAACAACCCATTGTAGAAAGTGGATACTTGTTGCCACACCGCAAGACCGTGATGAGGGCACTTTCTTAGTAGCTCCTTGAACCTTTCCCAAGTTTCATATAAGGATTCCCCATCTTCTTGTGAATATGTATTAATTTCAGTCATTAATTTAGCCGTTTTAGCAGGGGGGAAATACTTATATAGAAACTTTTGGGCTAGTTCATCCCAGGTGTTTACCGAGCCAACTGGGAGGGTATTGAGCCAAGCCTTAGCTCGGTCTTTGAGTGAAAATGGAAACATTCGAAGGCGGATGGCGTCATTTGATGCTCCATTGATCCGAAAGGTATCACATATTTCTAAGAAATTAGTAATATGTAGATGGGGATCCTCGTCCGCAAGCCCATGAAAGGTTGCGGAGTTTTAAAGCATTTGTATCAAATGCGGCCGAAGTTCGAAGTTATTGGCTTCGACATTCGGTGCATTGATAGCGGCGCCTAGATTACCTACGGTGGGCCGTAGGTAATCCATGAGGGTACGTTGGTCCGCCATCGGAAGTGGGTCCCCCGAAACTTTCTCTTGATTTTTAGCCTTAAGCCTTTTTCTGAGAAAGCGTTCGGGTTCTTCTAAAGGTTCTTTTATGTCTCTACTAGAACTGGAGCTCATGCACTACGTAGGAGGTTCAAATGTGGCGCCTGGGTTCCAAGTCTTGCAATAAAAACAGAAAAGAACGTTGGTCAGAATGTTCACCACGGCCCCGTGCTCAGTGAACACGGCCCGTGGTCAGAGGTACAGTAATTGTTTTCTGGATCCCAGTTACTGGGAGTTGGACACGACCCCGTGTTGCACCGACACGTCCCCGTGCTCAGCTCTCTGTAACTCAGAAAATAAAAACTGCCAGTGATGATGCTGGGCACGGCCCGTGTCTGACCAGGCACGGCCCGTGCTGAGCTCTGCAGAAACAGAAAAACTAAGAAAATCCTAAAAAATTAAAAAGAAAATGAAAAAAATGATTAGGCCGTTGATTCCTAACTTTCTTAAAATCCTTGTGTCCCCGGTAACGGCGCCAAAAACTTGATGCGTGTGAAGTGTTATATATATTAAGTGTATATTTTAAGCCCTTTTTAACACATTTTTTTTAGCCAAGTTTTAAATTTATAAAACACGATATTTTACTAACACTAAACACACATATGGGCAAGTGCACCCATCGTGAGCGTAGTATAGCGTTGGTAAGATACCGAGGTCGTCCAAGGACACAAGAGCTTTTAGTACCGGTTTATCCTCAACGTCTAATCACAATAAAAAGTTTAGAAAAATGTTTTAAACTAAGAAATAAATAAAAACTAACTAAAATGCTGAAAATAAAAATAAAAAGAAAAACAGATAGACAAGATGAATCACTTGGTTCCGACTCGTATCTAGTATAACCTTTGATTATTTCTGCACTTTTGCACATATTTAAGAGATTATCTTAGTTATTGTAGTAGGCCCCTCTTTTGAAGGTGACGTTACCCTCACCCCAGTAGTTTGAGTCAGCAAGGATACAATCCTAAAAGGGTGGATTATTGGAAGATAATTAATTAAGTTATTAATGCAAATTATGGTAGGCCCCTCTTTTGGAGGTGACGTTACCCTCGACTAAGTAGTCTGAGTCAGCAGGGATACAGTCCTAAATAGCCGGGTTATAGTATTAATAGTAGTTAACTTATGAGGGGATCAAAGAGTTTGGACCCCCGCCATCCAATACCGTGAAGCATTGAAGGAGGTCCTACTAAATTTGACCCAGGTCCATTGCAGGACCTCTAAACGCTGAACAATGGCAAGGCCTTTACCAAACCGTTCCCTTAACCCCCGACCAGGTAGCCAACATACCTCCATATAGACCGTGGAGATATGAATGGTGAAAATCTTTTATTTTATATAGACAGTAAAATAATGCCAAGACACCACGGACAAACGATAAGGAAAGATCACCTTCAACATAAGTAACTAGTTATTAAAGTCATTAATACAAAACCAAATAAAAAGTGCAAAAGATTAGAAATAAAAAGTATTATACTAGACACTTTGTCTTCACCAAGTGATGTAAGAGACTTAGGCAAACATGGCCTTGATTGTCAAGAACTCTTACGATCAATCTTGGATCCCGAGACGACTCACACACTCTACGATGGACAATGGATGATGGTGGTGGATGATGGTGTTGTGATGGTGGTGGGTGGTGGATGAAGTGTGAGAGAGGTGGTGTGCCAAGGGATGAGTTGAAATGAAACCAAGCACTCCTATTTATAGGCTGAACAGAAGGCTGGGCACGGCCCCGTGTCCGCTGGACACGCCCCCGTGCCTGTCTGACACTCTCTTTCTTCATTAATTGTAATTCGCAATTACAATTAATGCGCCTGCTGTACTTTCGCCACGCCCCCGTGTTCACTGGACACGGCCCCATGATGGGCAATAGAAGCTTCTATAGGTTTACCTTTTCTGCTGCTTCTTGGGCACGGCCCCGTGCTGGCCGAGCACTGGGCGTGTTCAGTCTTCTGCCTTCTCTATTTTGCTTGGGAAGATGCCGTTTGAGGGGTCGGGCAGTCCACTTATGTTCCTTTTCTTGTATTTATGTTGGATTTAGCTGTCTTTTTGCTTCTTTTGTGAATTTGAGCTCATTTAATCCTGAAAATACAAAAGGAAGACAAAAACACTCTTTTTCCAACATTAGTTCTTAAAAAGGGTTAGTTTTATGCCTCATTTGATGTAATTTATATGTTGCATTTTACGCACATCAGCACCCATCGTGAGCGTAGTATAGTGTTGGCAAGATACCGAGGTCGTCTAAGGACACAAGAGCTTTTAGTACCGGTTTATCCTCAACTTCTAATCAAATCAAAAATTTGAAAAAGGTTTTAAACTAGAAAAATAAAAACTAACTAAAATGCTGAAAAATAAAATAAAAGTAAAAACAGATAGACAAGATGAATCACTTGGCTCCGACTCGTGTTTAGTGTAACCTTTGATTATTTCCGCACTTTTGCACTTTTTAAGAGATTATCTTAGTTATTGTAGTAGGCCCCTCTTTTGAAGGTGACGTTACCCTCAACCCAGTAGTTTGAGTCAGCAAGGATACAATCCTAAAGGGTCGGATTATTGAAAGATAATTAATTAAGTTATTAATGCATATTATGGTAGGCCCCACTTTTGAAGGTGACATTACCCTCGGCTAAGTAGTTTGAGTCTGCAAGGATACAGTCCTAAGTAGCCGGATTAAAGTAATAATAGTAGCTTACATATGAGGGGATCAAAGAGTTTGGACCCCCGCCATCCAATACCGGTGAGTATTGAAGGAGGTCCTACTAAATTTGACCCAGGTCCTTGCAGGATCTATACACTGAACAAGGCAAGACTCTTACCAAACCGTTCCCTTAACCCCCGACCAGGTAGCCAACATACCTCCATATAGACCGTGGAGATATGAATGGTGAAAATCTTTTATTTTATATAGACAGTAAAATAATGCCAAGACACCACGGACAAACGATAAGGAAGAATCACCTTCAACATAAGAAACTAGTTATTAAAGTCATTAATACATAACCAAGTAAAAAGTGCGAAAAGATTAAAAATAAATAGTATTACACTAGACACTTGTCTTCACCAAGTGATGTAAGAGACTTAGGCAAACATGGCCTTTGATTGTCAAGAACTCTTACGATCAATCTTGGATCCCGAGACGACTCACACACTCTATGATGGACAATGGATGATGGTGGTGGATGATGGTGTTGTGATGGTGATGGGTGGTGGGTGAAGTGTGAGAGAGGTGATGTGCCAAGGGATGGTTTGCAAATGAGCCAAGCACCCCTATTTATAGCCTGAACAGCAGCCCGGGCACGGCCCCATGTCCATTGGGCACGGCCCCGTGTCCATCCTCTTCTCTGTCTTCATTAATTGCAGTTTGTCTGCATTAGTTGACCACGCCCCCGTGTCCGCTGGGCACACCCTGTTGTGCAGAAGCATATATGTACTATCAAGATTTGCATGGATTCTGCGAATCTTATAGTTGACCACGACCCTGTGTCCGCTGAGCACGGCCCCGTGGTGGGCGATAGAAGCTTCTATAGCATTGTCTTTTATGCTGGCACTTGGGCACGCCCCCGTGTTTACTGAGCACGGGGCGTGTTCAGCCTTCTGTTCTCTTGTTTTGCTTGGGAAGATGCTGTCGGGGAGGTCAGGCATGCCACATTTGTTCCTTTTCTTGTATTTATGTTAGATTTAGCTGCCTTTTTGCTTCTTTTGTTAATTTGAGCTCATTTAATCCTGAAAATACAAAAGGAAGACAAAAACACACTTTTCCAACATTAGTACTAAAAAGGGTTAGTTTTATGCCACAATTGATGTAATTTATATGTTGCATTTTGTGCACATCAAATACCCCCACACTTGAATCTTTGCTTGTCCTCAAGCAAAACTCTTTATAATGTGGCTTTACACTCCCAAATGGAATGGGTAGAAGAGAAGGTTTTTGGGCTTGTCATAGAGTGTCGGGATTCCCAAGATTCTTTATTAAGTTTTATTTTTATTTATTTACAATCCTATTCGTCATGATTTATTTAAAACATTACATAAGATAAATTACTTATTAGGGCATAACATGCCTTTTTAAAATTTCACTAATATGCAAGTTCACATACCTCACGGGGATACTCAACACTCGGCCGAAGATGTATTTTAGTGAATCACTCGAGAGCGGCATGGAACTTACTCCTACCATAGGCTTGCCAAGCGATCAATCCTCCTCCTTTTTAACTATATACCTTTGTAGATATTAAGAGGACTTTTGGTGAAGGGTTAGGCTTGGGTTAAAGGTAGGTGGTTGGGTTAGTGGTTAGTAAAAGGGCGAAAGGCGTAAAAAGCGTCGGTTTTCGTAAGACTTTTTATTTTTGCAATTTTTATTTTGATGAAGCCATTATTCAAACAAAGTTATTTTGGATGAACTTGTTTGTTTATTTCTCTTTTGTTTCATCAACAACATTTTTTTTTGGAAAGTCATACGAAAAACCGAGCTTGTTACTAAAACAAAGGGTTTAAAATAAAAAGGGTTTTGGTGGGTAAAAAGGGTGTTTGTTTTTGGGTTAAGAAATGAAAAGGTTTAGGCTCAAAGGGGTTAACTAGGGGGATTTTGGGTAGGTGGTAAAAAAAAAGAAAAATAATGGTGTAGAAATAAAAAGGGTTAGTCCTAATGCCTCTGTCATTTACTTACTCGGGTTTAAGTTGGTAAGGACCGGGAATGTATCGTCGTGGCAAGTTCTAGAGTCGTAAGAACCAAGCGGCTATTCACACAAGAAACGAAAAATGAGCATTTAGTTTAAAGATATGTAATTGTATGCTCAATAAAGGCTCAAAACTCACTTTTTGTGGGAATGAGTTTTAATGTGATCAAGTATATATAATCAAATTTTAACTAAACTTGTCATGCCTTTTCATAATTTTCTTATGTTGGTTCTTTTTATCACGACGCTATCGGTTGTAAATTTGTAAAAATATAACCTTTTTAGAACTTGAAATTCCCAAGTTAAACCTAGACAAGTAAAAAAAATGAAAATTTTTGAAAAAAAAATTGGGGTGATTAGCGGTTCCAATAGAGTTTTGTGTAAGGCTTGTGATTAGGACTTGCAAGATTCAAAGTTTTAGCATCCCCCCCACACTTAAATTACACATTGTCCTCAATGTGTCCCAAAAATAAGTTTTTAGGTTGATTGAATGTGTAAAAAGGTGTGAAAAAGCAAAATTTATGTTACTGGGCGTCTGGACACGGCCCCGTGGTCGCCATTCTGAGAAAACATATCAATGGGATGACCAAAACCATAAGCTTTCGATATTATATCGCTATGCATTAAACTAGTCCGATATCGATCCGGTGAACTAGTAAGCGGTATATTCGCCATAAAACAACAAAACGAAGAAGCTAGTGAACTAGTTAAGATTATTTTGGGACTCGGAATCACTTCATGCATCACTTGACGGCAAAATGACGACTTGCGACGAAGTTTCGTCGGTACGACGCAAAAGTGTCGTAAACTCGCCGACGACCAAACGGAACACATCTAAAGCATCGAAATGCAATTTCTACTAGTTTAGTGAACTAATTAATAATAATTTTGGTTCCGAATCCCTAATTACCCCCTAATGGTGAAAGATTACATCTAATCACCATACTTTGGTTAATTACCAAAATATCTAGATTTTTAATAACTTTTATAAAAAAAGTTACACTTTACCCCCCTAACTTATATAAAATCGGTCAAGTGGGTCCCATCCACATTAATTTTGTTGAAGTTTACAAGTCTTGGAGGCATGGCACATGTAGTTGTTGAAATTAGTGACTTATAACATCATTTCACCATACACTAAAAGTCTACATTTTCTATCATATTCTTATCACAATTTTGAGCACAAAAACTCTTCCTTTTTCACCTTAAAATTTCGGCAGCCATATTCCCCCCAAGAACCACCTTCAATCTTCCACAAACACTCCATTTTTCACTAAATCTAACCATCCTAAGATCACTCATACATGGGTTATACATGGAGCTACATTAGGAGCTTTCTTGGAGCTAATATTCTTCTTATTTTCTTATTTTGTCTTGTGCAAAGTTGTAAGTCTCCTAAACATCATTTTTAAGCTTCATATTACTAGTTAATCTCAAAAGTACAAGTTGATGATCTTGAATTTAAAGTTAAACATGAACAAAAAAAAACCCTAATCTCAAAGCTAATAAACACTAAATCTAACTATATTATGTGTTGATATGTGTAGATTAGTGTAGTTAGTTTGTATGATCTTGTTATTTATGATTTTTGTTTATGTTTATGATGATCTTATGAATAGATTCATGTAGTATTCAAGACTTATGTTCATCTTACCATGATGAACATAAATATATGATTTAAACATGGACATGTTTAAATCTTGAAAGATCACCATCCTCACTTTCATGAACTAACTATATAGTTTTTAGATTTCATAAAGAAACTAGTGTTTAAATGGGTTTAAAACTTAATTTTGAAGGTTTAGTAAACTTTGATTTTACAAGATATGTTAAAAGACTTGGTTATTATAAAAAGTCCCCATAAAAGTCACATTTTTTTAGTATAAAAAGTGTATAAATGTAAGTTCATGAAAGGTGGAATTATGTTCTTTAGAATACATATTTGGAAGAAACTTGGTGGATAATGGTGATTTGGAAATTGATTATGATTTAAACGCGTTTTTATATCGTGGGAAACGTCATAGTTTTAGGGGAAACTATGGCGAATTTTTTAAAAATCTAATCGCGATTAAAGAGGGGATTAAAGGATGATTAACAATGTTAAACGCGATTAGTGGTCATAAACGTCATTTTGGAAACCCTAATGAGAATATTTAAGTCTTAAATATTCAATAAGTTTTATGGACTAAAACTTATTCTTTTACAAAAATAAATGGTTAAAAATGTAACCATATATGTATATATATTTTTTGGTAAAAATTATATATTTTTTTGGAAACTTGTCAAGTGCATGTAATATGTGCTATATGTGTATGTATTAGATACCTATAGGGTGATCAAAATAAATACACATACATGTTCCTACATGGTCCAAGAAATGCTAGTAAATCGGACAATTAAATAAAATGGCCGAAATGGAAATACATAACACTTGACGACAACAAATTGGGCGTATCGACATTGTGAACAAGTTACTACAAAGTCGAGTCTAAAATAACATATTTTAGACATTAAAACGAGCACATATCTAAACGATCGATAACAAGAATCCGGAAAGTCGAAAACTATACAAATTACCAAGTATTTTTCATAGGAAAAATGAACTTATTTAAAGTTTACTACTTGGTAACATTTTGGTAAAAAAAATTGCAAGATTATGTTAATGGACTCATAAAGTTAGAATTGGGCCTATCAAAGCTAGTAATGGGCTAGGCCCAAATTTCTTAATACATGGGCTAGGGCCCAATGACAAGATAACATGGGCTCGGCCCAATAACATTAAAACATGGTTTAGATACGATAACATAGATGACATGGGCTCGGCTCAATGGCATGAGCAAGGGCTCAATTACACGCGTGCGCGTCACGAAGACATATGAAGGGTGAAGCCCGTTCACCTATAATTCAATACGTATAGAATACATGTATATACATAACAATCGAGCGAGTAAACTATCAACGCTCTAAAATACAAAGTTGTTCCAAAGATGACAAACGAGAACATAATAAAGAATTCAAGATGAACAACTTGTACGAGGTCCGAAAGACCTAGTGTCTAACGAGATTAGTACACATGTAGGTTATTGACACGTACGGACGCTCACTTCGATATCATAATACACGGAACGCAAACTTGTGAGTTCATGTCCCTCCTTTCACTGATATCAATGTTTTGTTTTCAAAAACATCGAGGGTAAATACATGCTAAAACTATTGGTATGTTAGTTACGGAGTAGAAGATAACATGATCAATGTGCATAAGTAGGATGATAACATTAGTAACCATTAATCACATAGTGACCAAGGTGCAAAAGGTGTAGATCTATTGGGCTTGAGGCACGCCCTACTCCTAGTTGTTAACCGTGGAGTGCTTTTGTGATCCCAAATGATAACAAAGTGTTCTCGGTTTGGTTACTTACTTATGGTACATTTGGTCAGGGGGCTCGCTACCCACTGATAGATCCTTAAACAGAATCCATGTATGAATCAGAACATACCATGATTACAAGATAACATTTATGAGATTTCATATGGTAACAATAACTGCATGAACTCGCTCAACTTTTGATGACTTTTTAAAACTACATGTATTTCAGGAAACAAGTCTTGAGCCGGTGATACACTACGGGTAACGAGAAAGTCAATGACAACGATGGCCACTTTTGGAGGGTTTGCCTTTTATATCCCAACTTCGTATGGGTATATAGGGGACAAAACCTCACTATGATTTATGTCAAACACTAGCTTTTGTGTTGTTTAATATAACTTAATCTATGTCATGGTTAACGTTGTGAACGTTGGTAAACTTGAAACTATGTTGGAAAACTAGTGATCTTTTGTTAAAATCATTATATCTATGGCATCGTTGTTGTTTATGTGTTTACTCATTTGGATGCAATGATTACCTTTCTTACGTCACACACAATACGCTTCCGCTATTAGCAGGGTGTGACAGATTGGTATCAGAGCCAGGTTGTAGTGAACCGGGGAAAAACTTTTACAAAGTTTGGTCTACAATCACCGAAGGGCTCACACATGAAAACAAAGTCAATAACATTACAAAAGTGATTTCAAAAGTATGACAAAAATGACAAAAGGTTTTCATTGTGTCACGATAACATGAGGATCTATCACGCGGGCTCAATCATAAGTAACGGATAAGGATCAATGCATGGTTAGTCTATAAGGATTAGACTTGAAACATTAGAAATTACATGTGAAACATGAGAACAAAAACAACATGAGATTTAGTGATTATATATATAGTGTATTTATATATGTGTTGTACGGAATATTTTGCCATGAACGAAAATACCTTTGACTACGAATTCTATTATTACACTTGACTCACGCGATGAGAATGACGACTTCGCGTCTATTATGAAGCTTATGGCGGACGTGGTCCCTAAGCGAGACCCTAAATCATTGATCCCTTGGGAGATGGTTGCTTCCCCTTGGATGGTATATGTCTAGCTTCGGTAGTGATGACGAGGTGGAGGTGGCGGCCTTAGACAACAACTCTATTAGTGGGACGAGGTCCCTGAGACTCATACCAATCGTGATTGATGACACTCTCTTCCAGACAAGGAAGATGAAGTACTCATCTTAAAGGTGCCCCTCCAGTTGTTATTGTTACGGATTCTTTTTATTTCTATTTCGGCTAACATTGTGCCTTTTGACGAATAATGACAATGGGCGTTAGCATGTGGACCATCACGAAGGTCCCTCCTATGTTGAGGGTATATAGACAACAATGTCCTCTCTTTGACTGATCGTCTGCTTGAACGAGAGAATGCTAGGGTGACCATGCAAGACAATTTATTATTACGGGGGCCCACGTAATAACAACTTGTAGTGCATGGGGAATCCTGGTGGGCTCTACGGGTCAAGCTAGCGATCACTATCCATTCGAAATCCTTAAATTGTTCAAGTTTCTACCTAGTAGAACGCTAACCAGAATAGTTACTATAACACTCTACGATGCAGGAAGACCACACGTATTTTTCACACCTAACATTTGATCTATAACACGAGTTGTTTGAGACTAGTCATCGGAAGCAAACAAAACTGGTTGGCCACTCATGGAGGATTTTCCTCAACATTCTCAGAATTCTTGTACATGGGCTGGTTCTTTGGTGTCTATGACACCTTACCTTATCTTAGTTATTGGAAATGATTACATTAAACTCTGTCGTTTAACATTTGTCTTATTCTAAGGGATGATATAGCATGGGCCATGCTACAACCCCTTAATTGCATTTTATTCGACATCTATGGAAATTATAACAATATGTTTGGAGCTCGTGGAACTCAAGGGATATCAATGTATTCGTCACACGGGTTAGTGCGGCGAAGGACTTTCCTACTTGGGACAATTGAGGTGCATGAGGTAGAGAATACATACTGTAAGGAAGGAGACAACCGTTTGGTTTCTCCTAATCAACGAATTACCTCTTTTCCCACTTTGGTATATGGTTAATACATGCGAGGGGTACTACGCATTCCGTATTACGATTATTCAGGACATCATTGTTTCAAAACATGTATGAACAATGCGACCTTGAGGTTTCCATGATCAATTGCATTCTAAATTCTTAGACACATGGTAGGCTATATCTGTCCGAATACAAGTCTAGACCCATTGATACTGTGTATCAAAGATAACATGGCACCGAAAAGAAAATCTACGCGCAAAAAGGGGCAGTTAATCAGCACCCTACTATTAAAGTCGAACCAGAGTTGTTATGGAACAACATGAGGTTGCGGAAATTGCACAACATGAGGTTGTGGAGTCGACACTAGTGATGGTACTGATGGTACCGGTAGTTCAAGTGGTTCAAATCCCGATGGGACGAGAACGAGTGGCAGTGCCACACTTGGAGATGCAATCACACCAGATTTTAATTCTAAGGCTTTTACGGATTATAAGCCGCGAGATCTCATGGATACGGGAGCTTCGGTAAGTTCTGTCCACTAAATAAAGTCAAGGAAGTCAGTTAACCGTGCTAGTAAATGTACTTCTAAGTAAACGATTTGGTAATAGTCTTCTGTTGAAGGAGACGTTAACTTTATGGAATCTCCAAGTACAAACTATAGGGAGTAAGACAGCAAAGAGGTTGTCATGGGAAGAACTCAAGGGTCTTATGCGAGGAGAGTATTGCTCGCTAGCGGAAAAATTCCAAAGTTGGGAACCGAACTCTAGAACTCGATCATGATTAGAGATAGTGTTGTTAGTTACCCCTTACGCCTCTACAAACTCTCAAGGATTATGGTATACTGTATAACACTTGAATCCAAATGCACTGAGCGCTACATTTGGGGTTTAGCCTGAGATACGAATCTGACATCAAGGAGTATGCTAATAACTTGCCAAAAATTCTGAGTGAGATAATTGAAACTCTCACCATGAGGGCACTTGCAAAAGTGCCAAGAGTAACAGTGTGGTGAGACTGAGCACAAAACGGAAACTAGTGACTTAGATATACTCAAGAAAGAACCATGAGATTTTAACGGTGACAAAGAGATCACTACAAGCATGGATGTTTAATGACGAATCAAGCAAGTGAATAAGTAAGTGTATGGATAGAACTATGAATACTCCCCAAAATCCCATTGTTGGCATGGGTACGTTCTACTCTACAACCAGTATGTATCAATTCTTTGGATACCAACGTCGACTTAACTTAGTGTCCTTAGCTACTAAGCATATACACGAAATAGAGTCATGTAGGTTAGACATGTCTTACTACATCAAGTTAGCTAACGGGGAATTAACAGGGTCATGTGATGTCATTAAGGGTCACTGATACATTTCCTGTTAACCAACTCATTGCATTCGTTTTGTTCGATACCAGTGTTGATATTAGTTTCATCCACCTAGAATTCAAACTATACTTGGTCTAGAGTCAGGTAAGCTAGACGTCCCCTCATTCCATTGTCACACCCTGGCTTTGCGGAAGCGTGGTTAATTTGGTGTGACTTCTTAATACCATAGCTTAACCATAACAAAGCTATATGAAATAAAACCATGCAAGATCATCCATTTAATTAAGTTTTAAAAACCAAATACAACAACATTATCTCAACGGAAACACATCCTAACGACATTGTTCAACAAACACAAACATCAACATGACATAAACACAGTTTAAGGACTATGACTTGTCCAGGAAAGAGTCACATTCCCCAAACCCGGATGACCTCGTAACTAGTGCAGCGGGAAAACGTGTCATACCGCGCCAGATCCTTTAATTCCCTGAAATACATGTAAGTTGAAAAATCAACAATAATGTTGAGCGAGTTCATGTGTAAGTGAGTAAATAAACCTTTGTATATATAAAAATCCTGGTATGTAGCAAATAAGGAAAAAGAGATCACCAATGGTTTGCAAGGCCATTGATATGTGTGAAGTGCAAGTAGGAAGACTCAAACCTAGCGGATTTCGCGTTGGGCACAAAGTCACCCCGAGGTCCGTACTGTTGGACCTGGAGTTGGGCTCGCTACACCCAGATAGATCTACCGCTTACGTCCCTCTGTCCTACAATGAGGATTAATGGCCTCCAGTTCCCGCCTACCCACTCACATGATCTAAGTAGTAACCCTCCTTACGCTAACCATACCATGTATAAAGTACTCGTAATCATAGTAACATGTATTTCACCCCTGCAGTTTAGAAAACTGAAAACAGTTAAGAGAAAAGGGGGACATGAACTCACAGTGGTGCGTCTCTACCAAGTATACCTCCAAATCAAGCAGCTGTGTGACGACCTACACGTACTAACTCTATTAGACGGACGGCCGTGCCTTAGCTTTAAGGTTTAAGTTTTTCGGGAAATAGTTAGACAACTATTTCGTGTTTACATTCTGTATACTTGGTAATCATTTTCCTTCCCAAGGATGGGGGATTTAATACATGTGTGTTCGTATAATTTCGAAATATATAATTAAGTCTCACTTAAAATATATTTTATTTCTAATTCCAAATATAAATATTCTTCTCAAAAATATTATATTTTCTATTACACATAATTTTCCCCAAAATAATACTTTAACAAAAATACGCGTTCATGAATATTTCCTTAAAATGTGTAAGTTACGTTTTAACGATCGAGTGGTAATAATAATTACCGGTGTAACTTATATATTTATCGTGAAAGCGCTCGTATTATTTTGGATTCGTTAACATTCGATAATATTATTTTTACCCTAAAAATAATATTTATGTATCTTCGCAAATAATGACAAGTAACGTTGTGAAAAAAAAATATATTTACTAAATATATTTATCACGTTTAATTTTTGGTGAAAATCCCACCTCCGATATTTTGTAAATAAAGTCGTGGCGAAACTTATATTTTGAAAACATGTCGAGAAGTATTTCTAACACTTATAGTGAAAATAATTCTAAGTGTTAGGTTTTTAGAAAAATTTCGCCAGAGTTTCCTCTGTACTGGAGGTGGCCACGCTCTCAAGCGTATCATTTTCTTTTATAAATCAACCCAACAATTTCCTTATTTAACCAAAACAATGTTCAAGACAACAAACTAGTCAACAAATATATATGAGTCGCAAAAATCACATGAACTTGTGGTTTTCTAATATTATGAAGTAAATCCCATTACTTTTAGCGGATCTCTATATAAATCCATCCGATTTTGTAAAAACCTCGTTTTTAGAGAAATTCCGTTTTTACAACTTCTCGTCATCTTTTACAAAAATAGTTATTTTGTCGAAACTTTGTGCTACACAAGTGTTTACACACTTGTGTGTTCTAAAAATCATTTTTTGTTAGTGTAAGATCCGTCTTTAGAAAACATAATTTCTTTGATACTTGGTTCTTTGAAAATACCGCTTGTAGATCCGTAGATCTACTAGTTTTAAACACTATTTCACAAGTTAAATCGCTTTTACACAAGTTCACGATTCGTGTGTGGTAGAGTTTCATCCTTTGACCCTTGTTACTTCCAAAACAACCTTATGTCATGATCCAAGATCATGACCAATCCGGGTTAAACGATGATCCGAGCTACCACAACATAGATCGGGTCCAAATAACTACACAAATCAAATACTACAAGTTTTACACAACATTCAAGCTTTTAACCACCATTACTAGCATTTTTAGTAGACTTTTATGTATCAACTTGTATGTTTACGAGTTTTAGCCGTTACATAACATTTTAACCCTTTCAAAATAGTTCGAGAGTGTGATTCAAGCAACTTACTACTAGCTCGAGGCTAGGGAAGAGTCTAGACGCAAAATGAGTGGATAAAAGCAACGAGAAGAGGTCCTTTGAGTTCCGAATGCACCAAGCCTCCTTATACGTGATCCTTAACGCTTGTATGAACTTGGAATGTGATGATCAAAATCGAAAATGATGGATGGGTGGTATAGGGGGTTCGGCCGTGAGCTATTAGAGAGGGAGAGAGTGTGTGTGTTGTGATGTTTGTTAAGTGTGTGTAATGGTGGGTTAAACTTGGAACTTATAGGCAAACTCAAGATCATTATCCAAAGGATTTTATGTCTAATAGATATTAGACAAATGAGATTATAATAATCTAGCAAGTACAAAGGGGTGTCCCCTTGGGGACCGAATTCGTAAAGGGGGGGGGGGGGGGGGGTAATTAGTTAGTTTTGAACTAAATAGTTAGACATTAGTTAGTTAAGTTATAGATTAACTCGGTTACTAATGTGTTGTGCGTTATAGCGGGTGTTAGGGTATTCAGGGACCCTAACTGGTTCAGAAAAATATAAACAATGTAAATGGCAATATTTTCGTGTTCCGGGTAAAGTCCGGTTGTTCGGTTGGATAGAGATCCGTTAAAGTGCTTAACAAAGCTTTAAAGTGTCGTTATTATTATTTTTAGTGACACAACTTATTCCTCCAAATTGTCGGGAATATTTTCCTCATGTTTTGGCACTTTATTAGTTAGCCAAATGCTGAATTATCATTTAAAATGCTGAATTTTGTACCTAGAGTACGTTTTAGGCACATCCGGTCACTGTAATTTATTCCTAGTGACGCAGTTCTACAACCCTTATATCCCTACACTCACCACTAGTGTAGCAAACTATCTCAGGCTCTTACAGGCCTTAGAGGCAGTACCTGCCTGGTGCTAGTTATGACAGCACGTTTAATAGGTTATCCGTTCATTGTGCTACTGTGCTTTTGGTGCATCAAGGTTGTCACAAAGGTGCTGTAAGCAAAACATGGAGTGACAGCAAGTAAAGTATGATGCAAGTAAGTACATGTATCAGTATTCAAGTAGCAGTTTATCCACAAGTTCAAGCAAGCACAATAATTAAGCAGTAATTAATTATTAATTAAGTCGTACGGATACCTGGTTTAGTGAGGGTTGTCACATCCATAGGATTGGCTGACGATAAATTAGTTGAGTCTGGAGAAGACATTAACGGTTGCACACTCGAACTTCGAGCATGAAAATCTAATATCGACCTTTCACACCTTCAATTGGGTTGGTTGTGACGTAGTTTTTGACATAGACTAGTTATCCGACAATCGAGCCAAAATTACATGTCACGAGAAGATCATTCACATCCCCCTGTCTGACGAAGAGAACATCTTTTAGTACACGGGGAGAAACAAGACACACCATTACGAATCATCAGTTGCATGAAAGCTCAAAAATGTTTGAGAAAAGGATGCATCGCCTTTCTTGCTCATGTCGTTGACAAGAAGGCCGAGGAGCGCGCAAGGTGGAAGACATCCCTGTGGTAAGGGAATATCCCGAAGTCTTTCGAGAAGACTTGCCTGGATTGCCACCACAACGACAGGTGGAATTCCGTATCAATCTGGTGCGAAGAGCTGCACCGGTGGGGAAAGCTCCATATAGACTAGCGCCCTCGAAGATGCAGGAATTATCTACTCAGCTTCAGGAGTTGCTTGACAAGGGATTCATTAGATCGAGTTTCTCACCTTGGGGAGCTCCGGTGCTATTTGTCAAAAGAAATGATGGAACCTTTCAGATGCGCATCGACTATAGAGAACTAAACAAACTAGCTATCAAGAATCGGTATCCTTACCGAGGATCGATGACTTGTTTGATCAATTACAAGGTTCCAGTTTTTATTCTAAGATTGATCTAAGATTCAGATATCATCAACTGAGAATTCAAGAGGGAAGCATTCCTAAAACGGCGTTTAGAACTCGCTATGGTCACTATGAGTTCCTTGTTATGCCTTTCGGTTTAACAAAAGTCCCCGCCTTGTTCATGGACTTAATGCACCGGGTATATAAGCCATCTCTAAACAAGTTCGTGATCGTATTCATTGATGACATATTATTATACTCACGAACTGATGCAGAACATGAACGACACCTGAGGACTATTCTTGAGCTGCTTAAGAGAGAACAGTTGTATGACAATTTCTCAAAATGCGAATTTTGGATTCGCGAGGTACAATTTCTCAGTCACGTGGTGAAAGAGAACGGAATACATGTTGACCTAGCTAAGAAAGAAGCCATAAAGGACTGGAACGCTCCAAAGACCCCAACGGAAGTAAGACAATTTCTGGGTTTAGCGGGATACTATCGAAGATTCATTGAGAATTTTTCTAAAATTTCTCAACCGCTAACCTCACTTACTCAAAAGGATAAGAAGTTCGATTGGGGTGAAAAACAAGATTTGGCATTCCAAACACTCAAAGATAAATTATGCCAAGCGCCAATCTTATCAATCCCTGACGGCACCGATGACTTTGTGGTGTATTGTGATGCATCGCACCAAGGCTTGGGTTGTGTATTAATGCAACGTGAAAAAGTCATCGCGTACGCGTCACGATAGTTGAAAGTTCATGAAAAGAATTATACCACTCACGACCTAGAGTTGGGCACAGTGGTGTTCGCTTTAAAGATTTGGCGTCACTATCTCTATGGTACTAAGTGTACCATATTCACAGATCACAAGAGTCTTCAACATGTATTCAATCAAAAGGAATTAAACATGCGCCAACGGCGATGGGTAGAATTGTTGAATGACTATGACTGTGAAATCAAGTACCATCCGGGCAAAGCAAACATTGTAGCGGATGCTTTGAGCCGGAATGAGCGAGTCAAAACATTACGGGTACGAGCTTTAGAGTTGGCAATTCAAACAAACTTTACTACTCGTGTGCACGATGCACAACTAGAAGCTCTAAAGCCGGAGAACATTCAAACAGAATCCTTGCGAGGATTAGAGAAACAAATGGAAAAGAACAAGGATGACACTCTGTATATCATGAGAAGGATCTGGATCCCATATTTTGAAGGTTTACGAGACTTGGTGTTGGACGAAGCACACAAGTCAAAATATTCAATACATCCAGGATCCAATAAAATGTATCAAGACTTAAAAGAATACTATTGGTGGCCTAATCTCAAGAGAGATATTGCGACCTATGTTGGGAAACGCCTAACTTTTTCAACGGTCCAGGCTGAATATCAAAAGCCGCCTGGCTTAATACAACGACCCGAGAATCCCGTTTGGAAATGGGAACATATATCAATGGATTTCATTACAAAACTCCCACGGACCTCTTGAGGTCATGACATGATTTGGGTTATCGTTGATCGATTAACCAAGTGTGCTCACTTATTACCGATTCGTGAGAAAGACAGTACAGAGTAGTTATCTGAGCTATATCTCAAAGAGATTGTGGCACTTTATGGAGTGCATGTTTCAATAATCTCTGATAGGGATGGCCGCTTTGTGTCGTGGGTATGGCAGTCATTTCAAGCCTCTTTTGGATCTCGATAAGATCTAATCATGGCGTTTCATCCGCAGACTGATGGACAAAGCGAACGGACCATCCAAACCTAGGAAGACATGTTTCGCGCCCGTGTGATGGATTTAGGAGAAAAATGGGATACTCATTTACCATTGGTAGAGTTTTCCTACAATAACAGTTATCACACAAGTATAAAGGCCGTGCCATTCGAAGCACTTTATAGACAGAAGTGCCGATCTCCACTATGCTGGGCGGAAGTCGGTGACAAACAACTCATCGATCCTGAACTTGTCCAAGAAACCACAGACAACACCTAGACTGGTTTGTTCTACCTACGAATAAGGGGACTGGTTGGTCCTGCTTATAGACACAAGGACTGGAATGTCCTCTACTCAACACTAAGGGCCGTAAAGTCGCTTAAAACTGTACAGTGAAGCCCTCGCTACATATCAGAACTATAATCGCCTGCTAGTCTAGCGTCTTGAGTAAGCGGTTTGGTGAGGCACTTTCTAGCACGAGGTGGGTTATAGGCTCATGCGAACATGTTGTCTTTGTCGTCTGCGGAAAAATGACGTAAACTATTATCCTTCGAGGTCGGAGACAAAGTATTACTAAAAGTCTCACCTTAGAAAGGCGTAGCTGGATTCGGGAAGCGAGGAAAACAAAACCCGAGATACACTGAACCTTTTGAAAATTCTGGCAAAAGTAGGTACTGTCGCTTACAAGTTGAAATTGCCAGAGGAACTCAATAGCATACAAGACACATTTCATGTGTCGAATCTCAAGAAAAGTCCAACCAACGAAAACAGTTATCATCCCAGCGGATGAAATACATATTGATGACAAGCACCAGTTTACAGAAGAACCTGTTGAGGTTATGGACTGGAAAGTCCACGTGACAAGACGATGCCGGATCAAACTGGTTAAAGTCCGCTGGAATTCACGTCATGAACCCGAGTATACCTAGGGATGTGAAGATCAGATCAAGACAAAGTACCCCCACCTGTTCAAGAAGAGTCCTTTAAAGGATAACTCAACGTGAATTTCGGGACGAAATTCTTTTTAACAGGGGGAGAATGTGACAAATGGCAATTAACCGATAATTCCGTACAAACTAATCACTATTTTATCTACATAATCTCATGCATTTAGCGTAATTTAATTACGTGACTGTGTCATTTATTAGATTATAGTGTTAGGGCAAGAAAACAACGTTAAAACATATGTTGGTTTTCGTCGTATTGCGAAACCAAGCAAACAACGTCCTAAAAGTGTTGGCAAAAAGTGCTACGCGCACTATTCACGGTTACACTATTCATGCCAGCAAAACCGTGAAAACAGAACGAAACACTGAAAAACGACACACAGATAACATAACTGAGTCCATTTTTATAAGAAAACACTATTATGAAAACATATCTTGCAAAGATACAAGACTTTCCGGTATAACGCCCTAATTACAAAAATGTCAGTTTCGACTTAAAATATAACACTTTTAACGCGTCCGAATCTGTAATATAGCATTTCCGGGACTTCGTAATTATGTCACTTGATGAAAAACACGCTACAACATTTTAAGGGTATCAATGGGATGACCAAAACCATAAGCTTTCGATATTATATCGCTATGCATTAAACTAGTCCGATATCGATCCGGTGAACTAGTAAGCGGTATATTCGCTCGCCATAAAACAACCAAACGAAGAAGCTAGTGAACTAGTTAAGATTATTTTGGGACTCGGAATCCCTTCATGCATCGCTTGACGGCAAAATGACGACTTGCGATGAAGTTTTGTCGGTACGACGCAAAAGTGTCGTAAACTCGCCGACGACCAAACAGAACACATCTAAAGCGTCGAAATGCAATTTCTACTAGTTTAGTGAACTAGTTAATAATAATTTTGGTTCCGAATCCCTAATTACCTCCTAATGGTGAAAGATTACATCTAATCACCATACTTTGGTTAATTACCAAAATATCTAGATTTTTAATAACTTTTATAAAAAAATTACACTTTACCCCCCCTAACTTATATAAAATCGGTCAAGTGGGTCCATCCACATTAATTTTGTTGAAATTTACAAGTCTTGGAGGCATGGCACATGTAGTTGTTGTTGTTGAAATTAGTGACTTATAACATCATTTCACCATACACTAAAAGTCTACATTTTCTATCATATTCTTATCACAATTTTGAGCACAAAAACTCTTCCTTTTTCACCTTAAAATTTCGGCAGCCATATTCCCCCCAAGAACCACCTTCAATCTTCCATAAACACTCCATTTTTCACTAAATCTAACCATCCTAGGATCACTCATACATGAGTTATACACGGAGCTACATTAGGAGCTTTCTTGGAGCTAATATTCTTCTTATTTTCTTATTTTGGCTTGTGCAAAGTTGTAAGTCTCCTAAACATCATTTTTAAGCTTCATATTACTAGTTAATCTCAAAAGTACAAGTTGATGATCTTGAATTTAAAGTTAAACATGAACAAAAAAAACCCTAATCTCAAAGCTAATAAACACTAAATCTAACTATATTATGTGTTGATATGTGTAGATTAGTGTAGTTAGTTTGTATGATCTTGTTATTTATGATTTTTGTTTATGTTTATGATGATCTTATGAATAGATTCATGTAGTATTCAAGACTTATGTTCATCTTACCATGATGAACATAAATATATGATTTAAACATGGACATGTTTAAATCTTGAAAGATCATCATCCTCACTTTCATGAACTAACTATATAGTTTTTAGATTTCATAAAGAAACAAGTGTTTAAATGGGTTTAAAACTTAATTTTGAAGGTTTAGTAAACTTTGATTTTACAAGATATGTTAAAAGACTTGGTTATTATAAAAAGTCCCCATAAAAGTCACATTTTTTTAGTATAAAAAGTGTATAAATGTAAGTTCATGAAAGGTGGAATTATGTTGTTTAGAAGACATATTTGGAAGAAACTTGGTGGATAATGGTGATTTGGAAATTGATTATGATTTAAACGCGTTTTTATATCGCGGGAAACGTCATAGTTTTAGGGGAAACTATGGTGAATTTTCTAAAAATCTAATCGCGATTAAAGAGGGGATTAAAGGGTGATTAACAATGTTAAACGCGATTAGTGGTCATAAACGTCATTTTGGAAACCCTAATGAGAATATTTAAGTCTTAAATATTCAATAAGTTTTATGGACTAAAACTTATTCTTTTACAAAAATAAATGGTTAAAAATGTAACCATATATGTATATATAATTTTTGGTAAAAATTATATATTTTTTTGGAAACTTGTCAAGTGCATGTAATATGTGCTATATGTGTATGTATTAGATACCTATAGGGTGATCAAAATAAATACACATACATGTTCCTACATGGTCCAAGAAATGCTAGTAAATCGGACAATTAAATAAAATGGCCGAAATGGAAATACATAACACTTGACGACAACAAATTGGGCGTATCGACATCGTGAACAAGTTACTACAAATTCGAGTCTAAAATAACATATTTTAGACATTAAAACGAGCACATATCTAAACGATCGATCACAAGAATCCGGAAAGTCGAAAACTATACAAATTACCAAGTATTTTTCATAGGAAAAATGAACTTATTTAAAGTTTACTACTTGGTAACATTTTGGTAAAAAAATTGCAAGATTATGTTAATGGACTCATAAAGTTAGAATTGGGCCTATCAAAGCTAGTAATGGGCTAGGCCCAAATTTCTTAATACATGGGCTAGGGCCCAATGACAAGATAACATGGGCTCGGCCCAATAACATTAAAACATGGTTTAGATACGATAACATAGATGACATGGGCTCGGCCCAATGGCATGAGCAAGGGCTCAATTACACGCGTGCGCGGCACGAAGACATATGAAGGGTGAAGCCCGTTCACCTATAATTCAATACGTATAGAATACATGTATATACATAACAATCGAGAGAGTAAACTATCAACGCTCTAAAATACAAAGTTGTTCTAAAGATGACAAACGAGAACATAATAAAGAATTCAAGAGGAACAACTTGTACGAGGTCCGAAAGACCTAGTGTCTAACGAGATTAGTACACATGTAGGTTATTGACACGTACGGACGCTCACTTCGATATCATAATACACGGAACGCAAACTTGTGAGTTCATGTCCCTCCTTTCACTGATTTCAATGTTTTGTTTTCAAAAACATCGAGGGGAAATACATGCTAAAACTATTGGTATGTTAGTTACGGAGTAGAAGATAACATGATCAATGTGCATAAGTAGGATGATAACATTAGTAACCATTAATCACATAGTGACCAAGGTGCAAAAGGTGTAGATCTATTGGGCTTGAGGCACGCCCCACTCCTAGTTATTAACCGTGGAGTGCTTTTGTGATCCCAAATGATAACAAAGTGTTCTTGGTTTGGTTACTTACTTATGGTACATTTGGTCAGGGGGCTCGCTACCCACTGATAGATCCTTAAACAGAATCCATGTATGAATCAGAACATACCATGATTACAAGATAACATTTATGAGATTTCATATGATAACAATAACTGCATGAACTCGCTCAACTTTTGTTGACTTTTTAAAACTACATGTATTTCAGGAAACAAGTCTTGAGCCGGTGATACACTACGGGTAACGGGAAAGTCAATGACAACGATAGCCACTTTTGGAGGGTTTGCCTTTTATATCCCAACTTCGCATGGGTATATAGGGGACAAAACCTCACTATGATTTATGTCAAACACTAGCTTTTGTGTTGTGTAATATAACTTAATCTATGTCATGGTTAACGTTGTGAACGTTGGTAAACTTGAAACTATGTTGGAAAACTAGTGATCTTTTGTTAAAATCATTATATCTATGGCATCGTTGTTGTTTATGTGTTTACTCATTTGGATGCAATGATTACCTTTCTTACGTCACACACAATACGCTTCTGCTACTAGCAGGGTGTGACACAATTGATGTAATTTATATGTTGCATTTTGTGCACATCAACGCGCAAATCGTAGATATATTGCTTATAACATGATGAGGGTCACCAATAAAATCGTTCAAGTCGCAAAGTTTTTAAAATATATATGAACTCATATATATATATATATATATAAATACACCAATATAATTAAAAATAATAACTTTTCGAGAAACCTCAAAGTTATGTGAAAATTATGAGTATCGGAGAAACTTATGTATTTTTGTGGGTTTTTTATTATTAAATAGTTCTTATTTAATTTAGGACGAATAAACAATTTGAGGGATTGTGTTAACATATAAAAACGCACCCAAAGGTGAGTACATAGTTCCCCTATTTTCGTTTTCCAAATGTTTTGGGGTGAAGCATATGTGCATAACTTTACTTTCCGTTTTCATGACATTATACATGTTTTGTTACATATTACATATAATACATTATTTCAAAGACATTTTACTTGGCATATTGACTTAGTATGCCTATTACATGGTTTTACAAAGACATTTTCATGACATGCTTACATTGAAAAAGACATTTGGTATGTTTAACGGAGTAGTACATTCATTAACATTGATCACGCCGCTCGGTAGTATGTAATAGCGCTATAGGACTTGACAAATCCCGTTCCCGCTTTCTAGGTATTTTGGAAGGGGAATAACAGAATCCGAATACATTTTTGATAAACCTTGATCCTGATAAGGGTTTATCCGACAGTCTCAAGACTTGAGTGTATGCGATAGACAAACCACATAAATGTTCATTTCGATAAAAGCAATGGTTTTTCAAAACATAACTTTTGTTTTAAACTTTTGTTTATTCAAAAACCTTGTTTTGTACATGACATTTTGATTACATAAGACATATGTTTATACATGACATTATGCATTTGGCTTGAGTAAATACTATTTATTCGCCATACAAGACATGGTTGTAGGATCGTTGTTTGACCCAACTGAGTCGTTCAGAAGAGCTTGTATTCCGATTCAAAGGCGGAATCAGTGAAACGGACGTGGAAACAGCTTGATACTATTAAATCTGTCACTTATATTGAATATAACACCAATTACAACCTGAACAGATTTTGGCTGCACTTCGTTACAAATCCAGAAGCCGTGTTCCAAATGAAATGACAAGTGCCCTATATTTAGTGTTGGAGGTTCGCTTGAAATGGTTAAGACACGTTCAAGCGAACTCAACTCTGTTGGTTTCGCTTGAACTTGTCCTTGATCCTTTCAAGCGAACTCAACACAATTCACCACCTTAAACCTAAAAATCTGTTTCTCGAACCTTGAGCACTGGTTATCCTATCCTATCCTATTACATGATACAAGACGAAGTCAATAGACGTAGTGCACTAACAGACTCCCCCTCGGATATTGACGAAGTCTTCAGTGTCTAGTCTTCAGCATGACACATCTTTAGTCTTGATCATTCTGCCTTCTCATCCAAATAGTAACATTATAAGCATCTATCAATCCTTCTCTTCTTCCATCAGCTTCAGGCTCCCCCTTTTGTCAAGCTTCCGTGCTTTGGGATCGACACCTAGCTATCCATCTACAAGTTCCCTCTTACTTCAAGCTTGTCTTCAGACTCCCCCTTAGACTCTGCTCTCGGGATCGTAATCTGGACTATCTGCAATCACTCAAACATTTATAAATACAACGTTTTCAAATTCAATTACCCAGAAATCGTAAACTGGCTCTTTTAAACTCTCTAAATTTCACTCCCCCTATCAACAAACTTCATTGATTTGGCAGTTTCAACAAATCAAATCAGAAACTAATTCTATAACAATATAAACATCCAAATCCCCCACAGTTAATCATCCAAGTCCAAATTAATGACCTTGGAGATATCACAAACTGTTTTTGAAATTTTTGATTTTAATTCAAGTTTCAAATTAATGAACTTGTTTTATTTTCAGAAACACAATCAACTTACTTAGATTTTGAAACTCAGCATTTCAAACATCGGTTGTCGAAAATAAAGCAGAATCAAAAATCTTTTTGTATTTTTCTGAAAATATAAAGTAGTAAAGAAATATGTACAAACATATTTACAGACAATATTTTTGTTTGAGTATACGTCAGAGGATCATATCAGTTTTTGACAAGTTACAAGTACCGTTGAGCTTAGTTACACATTAAGAATTAAACAATTCACTTAGATTTTCAATATACTGATCCACTTAAATTTTCATACAAATTTCAACTGATTCAGGATACGAATTTAGGTGTTTTAAGAACTTAAACTCATTCATGTGTCCCACCTCTTGAATATACTCCCGTATCCAGATCCCAATATTCAGTCTTACAGGTGAGTATACCTAGATGATGTCTGTAAGGGGAATAAATTATAGTACGAAACCGTGAGAGCTCAGGTCAGAACTTCCGTTCAGCAGAGAGATGATGGCTCGACTTTTAGTGTGTCCCCTTTAGAGGATCTTTTTTACAACAGCAATAATTATCAATTTTATTGTTTCATCATTTTTACTGAGGGCTGCGCTATGTTTCAAGCAATGCAGAAAGTATTCTCCAAGGACTAGGCCATTGCTTCCGCAAAATCAGAAGTCCCAGGATAATACCCCAGATATCACTAAGTATAAAGACCTAGTATCTCAGAAAGAGGGACCTTTCAAATGAGATTTCAGGGGTTACCTATATATCCAAGTAATGTTCCCCACAAAATAAGTAAGTTTGAATTTAGGTTTATATCCCGAAAAAGTTTACTAAATGTATAAAAATCTACCAACACATCTTCAGTGAGATCGTTTAACACATTTTGACTTTCCAATTCTTTAGCGTACTGTAACTGTCTACTGATGTACTATCATTTCCTCTTTTTACACAAAAACTCAATTTTCATTTTATCATATTTTTTCTTTTAGCCAATAGGTTTTTATCATGTTTTTGTCATTTTCAAATTTTCAAATGTTTTTGTATTTTCTGACAAAAATTTCTCCCCCTAAAATGCAAAATCATTAAAAGAAAATTTGACAACCAACACTGATAGCTTTGTCTCGCCATCCATTTTCTGCTTAATGTGCTCTGTTTTGCAAAAAAACTAATGTACCCCCATGATTTACAACCCATTGATTTTTGACAGTTTAAAAACCGTTTTTCAAACTTGTGAAAGTAATCATGTTCGTTCAGCCGTGAGGGTTTCGGCGTATTCAATCAACACATATTTTTGTAATTTTCAAATTTTAACAAACTAAAACATATTTTTGGTTTTTATTTTTTTTTTCAATTTTTAGAGTTTTTGAAAATATTGTTTATTTATGTACATAAAAAACAAATAAACTCCCTGTTCAACCAAACCAGGGTCCAGCAACAGCCTCCTCCTCTTGTTGTGCCAGGCTGCTCCATTTTCCAATCTCACAATCTTTAATTTTGTTGAGCACCTGCACATGTAATAAACTCAATTACTTGAACAATTTAGTCCAGGTCTGTTGAACCTTAGGCATTTCAACACAATAATTTTCATTCAATGCTGGAAACTCTTTGTCATCTTTCACAAAAATCTTTTCAACTTTTACTTCAACTTTTTCATCTTTTTCAAGAATCACCTGTTTCTTAACACTCCATGTTTGACCTTTAGGAGTACCACGTTTGTAAAAATGTGACTCTTTTTGAACATTTTGTTTTTGAACAACTTTTGGTTTCCAAAACTCATTTGGTTTCGTTGTATCAACAGTTGTTTTCCAGCTTTGTGTTGTTCTAACTCTGGGTGTGTGAGAATTCCAGGTCTGTCTAGAATCAAACCTATACGGGTTTGACTTCCAATTTTGAGTCAAAGTAAACTTGTTTGTGTTGTACCTCCAAGTTTGTTTTGAGTCAAATCTGGTTGACCTTTGTCTTACATTCTCAGATTTTTGTTTCTCAGCATCAATCTTCTTTATGTCAACATCCACAGGTTTTAGATTTAGACACTTGCGTGCAAGATGTCCTTTTTTATCACATTTGAAACATGTTCTCATGGACACATCTTTGACCTGTGATTGTTGCTTTTTCTTTTTAGCAAAGAACTCATCATTAGACTGTCTCATTTTGAGTTCTTTTTCTTCTGCTAAACTATTTCCTTGAACAAAACTCATTTTTGCCTGATAATTTGGCGTTTCATTTTTGTTTCGATTCTGTTTCTTCTTATAACCCAACCCAGCCTTCATGTTTTTCTTCTTGTAACCAGGTTTGTTATACGAACCTCTATGACTCTTACCAGCAAACTTTGAAATCTCAGACTTCTCAATCTCAACCATTTTGAAAACTTTATCAACCTTTTCTGAAATCACATTCTGAATCGGGAATACAACATCTAAGAACAATTTGTCCGATCCAATCATGGTATAAACCAATCCTTTTGAATCATCATTCAAACTTTTCTCGGATTTTGTGTTTTTCAGATATCTATCATGAAGATTTCCTTCATCTTCATCCTGTGATTCAGATTTACCTGTATCAATCGACTCTTCTTTCAACACACTTTCAACGACTTTACCTACCACCTCTGAATCATGAGAATCATCAGATTTAGAATAGGTTATGTCAATGTTGTCTGGCAATTGGTCTACCATGTTGAAAGCTTTTTCGACCTTTTCATCATCATAAAATGCAAATTTTCCCAGTGATGGAACTTGATGAAACTCTGAGCCAATGCCTTTCTTGTTTTGCTCAAACTCACCATCTCCCGGTTTTATATTGAAAATTCGTTCAAGCACATATGACGACACGTGATAACTTTTTAACTTGTTGTTATCCTGTTCTAGATCAGCAATCTGTCGCTTTAGCTTAGCAACATCCTCAATATAGGAATTAACACCATCTTGTTTTATTGAATACATTCGTTTAAGTTCTTTAGTTGTTTCAGAAAGATAATTCATTCTTGATTGAGCATATTTCATTTCATCTTTCACTTTTTCGTATGACTCTTTCGTAATATGATATGCTAATTTCATTGAATCATATTCCTTTTTCATTTCTTGACAAGCAATTTCTTATTGAGAACACTCTTCTGTCATTTTAGAAACATTTTCTTTCAAAACTTCATTTTCTGTTTCTAACTTTTTACATTTTTCAGAAAGTTTTTCATCATTTTCTTTAAAAACTTTTTCTTTTTCTAGCATTTCTTTGCATTTTTCTTTAAAAATGTTTTCAATTTTAGTGAATTCAAGATCTCTTGTTCTGAATTGCTCATCTTTTTCAGTACAAGCTCTGCACAGTTCCATGCATTTCTTGCACTGACCAATTGTTTTTAAGATTTCAGAATCAGAATATACCTCAGTGATTGGCACTTCGGTGTTTGATGCAGTTGCTTCAGTTTGCTTCTGATCAGCATCATCTTGCTTTTCTTCAACACCGACTTCATCACCAACATTACCAACTTCCAAATTCTCATTCTTTACTTCTTCTTCTTCTTCTTCTTCTTCTTCTTCTTCTTTCTTCACCTCTTCTCCAATCTGCTGTTCTTCAGTAACAACTTTCTTAACCTCTTCATTCACCTCAACTTCTTCACTTTTGATTTCCTTCACAACCTCAACTTCAACAGCTTCTACTAAAACCTCTTCAGCAACCTTCTTCAGATTGTTCACCATTTCTTCAACATTCTTCTTCATTCTCTCTTCATCCCTTTTTCTCAGAAACGATGTCATGGCATATCTGATCTCCTTTTCATACCTCTTAGCATATGTGTCATCTTTCATCACATTTCTATAGTATTCAGCTCTCAAAGGAATTATGAGAAGAACATCATCAAAGATTATGTCTTTCTTTGGAACAACTGGTTCTCCTGCTCTGTTGAAGTAACATTATCTCTTCTTATCCCATCTTTTGCTGCAGACAGCAATCTCATACTCTTCCTGCATTTCATCCATTCTGTTCAACACAATGTTTCTTTCTCTGTAGGTCTTTTCTTCCAGAATCTCTTCTCTGGTTTTCACTTTGATCTCAGCTGTATCTTTGTCTTTGTTTTCATCTTGAATCTCAGCAACAAAAACAAACTTTCTTTCCTCTGTTATAGCTTTGCCATGAGCTGTTTTTCGAACATTCTCCAAACGATCTTCTTCTGGACAAATTGAGCTCCAGTCAAAACCTTCATCATCTTGAATTACAAAACAAGCTCTTGATTTGGTCTTATCTTCAATCAATTTCGGCTCTTCTTTGCTTCGGTGGTAGATCGCTTTTCGATAATAATCATCGTTGAAAGGACGTTCATTTCCTTCAGCAACTTCAGAATTTCTGCATTCTCTTTTAAAATGACCATTTTGCTTGCATCTGAAGCAGGTCACTTTGGATTTGTCAAATCCAAGCTTCGTTGACGGACCACCCAAAGATTGCTTCCCAGTAATCTCCATATATCTCTGAGCTCTGCGAATGCAACTTGCCAAACACCAGCGAATATCTGTGAGCTCCATTTCTTCCGGATCAATTTGGTCGTAGTCTTCTTTGGTCAACTCTGAGTTTCCAATTTTACCAGCTACAAGACCTTCATATGACTCCAGAACAGATGCAAGGAAACTCATTTGCTGCTTAGCTGCATTGATACTCATCGACGGAGAATTCTTCAGTTTCAGAGCAATATTGCACAGAATTTCCTCAGTTTCATCAGAACTTGATTTTGAAGAAGAATGATATCCTGGATTGTAATTTGATGAAGTTGTTTGAGGTTCTTTCATCTTCTCTCCACTGAATGCTGTCTTTGGTGAACCAACACCTTTCTTTGAAGGTACACTGCCTTTGTAGTATAGACCAACATTCTGTTGATGTGAAGAACCAGTTATCTTGCTTTGCTTTTGTAGCTCCAGATCATGACTCTCTGTCTTTTCAAACAATGCATCAAGAGAAATCGTATCATATAAATCATCATTTTTCAAAATAAAAACAAACGTTTGCCACTGATCAGCTCGTGGTAACGCTTCAATCACTTTGTCGATAATTTCCTCTCTTGTTTTCACAATCTCAAACCTCTCAAGTTCAATTTTTAAATGACAAAATCTCTCAATCATTTGCCTCACTGTCTCTCCTTTTAAGCTATCAAATAAATCGAATTCTTTCTTTACTAAAGCAATTTTGTTCTTTTTGATCTGTTTACCCCCCTCAGCTTTAACTCGTAAAGCTTCCCAGACAGATTTCGAAGACCCATCATGATTAAGTAATGCAAAAATGTCATTTCTAATAGCCGTTTGAATCAAAGCAATCATTCTCTGTTCGGCGGCAAATTCAGATTTATCCTCTCTAGTTAATTTCTTGAATGGAAGTTCTTCGCCTTTATCATCTTTTGGTCATTCGTATCCAAATTCTAAACAGAACCAGCTTTCATGCGCATACGCTTTCGCCCAGTTAAGAAACCGTTCTTTCCACCATGTATAATCCTCAATGCTTTCCAGAGTTGGTGGCTTTGAATGTGTTTCGTAGAAATTATCATGCTTAATGTTCTCATTGATCGCTTTTGTGATGGTTTTTGGGGTAACAGTTGTAATCTCGGAAGATTCAGATGTGAACGCGTTGAAAAACGTATTGTAGAATTCTTCAGCCATGGTTTGATCTTTGAATAACCTGAACAAATAATCAAACAAATAAAATCAGTACAAACAATATCAAATATTCTGAAATAGACTGACACTCGGTTGATGTGAAATGATCTTGACACGAAAAACCCTTTTTCAAGCGAAATAAGGAGAAATCACAAATTGATCCTTCAAGCGATATCAACTTTTGAAGCGAAAACACTTGAATAGCACTTCAAGCGGAATCAGATATTGATTTTCAAGCGAAATATTCAAGCGAATATCTATTTCAAGCGAACTAAACTCCAATTCTCAAGCGAACTCAAACCAAAATGCATACTCAAGCGAAATGACTGATTCAAGCTAAATCAGTTGATAATTTCAAGCGAAATGGCGAGTTGAAGCGAACTCAAATACTAATTTCAAGTGAAATGTCGATATCAGTTCAAGCGGACTCAAGTGTTAGGCCTGTTTTTGTCATTTTTAGTCCGAATTTGAGTCTGAAACTCTCAAGGCTTTGTTAAAACACTATTTTGCATGTTCGGTGAAAAATTCATGTCATTTTGACCGTGAAATCTTATTCAGATTGGAAAAGAAGGTGTAGAAGTCAGAAAATAGATGATATCAAGCTAAACTCTTCTTCCTGAGCTCTGATACCACTTGTAGGATCGTTGTTTGACCCAACTGAGTCGTTCAGAAGAGCTTGTATTCCGATTCAAAGGCGGAATCAGTGAAACGGACGTGGAAATAGCTTGATACTATTAAATCTGTCACTTATATTGAATATAACACCAATTACAACCTGAACAGATTTTGGCAGCACTTCGTTACAAATCCAGAAGCCGTGTACCAAATGAAATGACAAGTGCCCTATATATAGTGTTGGAGGTTCGCTTGAAATGGTTAAGACACGTTCAAGCGAACTCAACTCTGTTGGTTTCGCTTGAACTTGTCCTTGATCCTTTCAAGCGAATTCAACACAATTCACCACCTTAAACCTAAAAATTTGTTTCTCGAACCTTGAGCACTGGTTATCCTATCCTATCCTATTACATGATACAAGACGAAGTCAATAGACGTAGTGCACTAACAATGGTTTATACTGGACATTTGACATTGGACATTGACATTTAAACAAGACATTATTTCATGGTTATTAATAAGTGATTTAAGTAACGAGACGTGTGTAATATGATAAAAGCATGGTGGATATGCCGCTGGTACTTTCTATATATAAGTGCTTTTATTGTATTGCGTATCGTGGCGTTATCTAAACCACTTCCACAAAGACAAGACATGACATATTTTATACATATTATTTTCATTTGGTTATTTACTTAGCCATACATCATTCTTTTATATCATTTGATTTTTCATATGATTTTATAAAAGAAAATATTTTATAAGGTTTATGACTACTTTTCGTTAAACATTTCTTTTAACATTTAAAGTCATGAATCTTCAACACTAAACCTATGTTACTCACAGGCATTTTTATGCTGATGTATTTACTTTCACATATGTTTCAAGAGCGAATGTTTGATGTGAGCAAGCTTCACTTAGGGCGACTTGGGCCTTAGCAATATAAAATCAAGAAAGTCATCGTCTTTTATGTTATGTGTTTTGTTTGAACTAAGACAATGTAATAATTCAAACTTGTAAAACTTAACTTTAATTATCATGTGTTTTTGAAACAATAATTCTGCCACACGACTCCCCGACGTTTCCGACTCGGTTTGTTGTTTTACGCGGTCGGGGTGTGACAAGATCAATCGGGTAGGGTAACAAATACATTACCGGGGGTTCTAATACTTACAACGAGGCAGAGCTTCGCTTTTTAGGGGTATTAAACCGGGCAGCGTTTAGCTATTATAGGGACGAAGGAAAGAAAAGAAATTGAGCAACTGAAACTGAGGTCTCGGCCTCCTTTTATAGCCTGGATGAAGGGCGGCTCGCGCCCCGCGAGGCCCCACTCCCTTTCCTTCGCGGCCCGCGAGCTAGGTAAGTTAGGGTCTAGCTTTGGTGAATCAGGGATGTAGGTCTCGCACGTAACATGGCACATAGCAGTCGGAGGGCTCGCCAGCCGTAGCTTAGTCGCGACCCGCGACTAGCAAGCACAAGGGGGTCGCGCCCCGCGAGAGATGTTATTCATTTTTTATTTGATTTTTGTTAATATTAATGTTATTTAGGCCCGTTAAAGAGTATATGGGGTATATTTAAGGCTTTTAGGGTGTCTCAAGAGGGTTGTTATAGTGACACTGAGCTCACTTGGAGAAACCAAAGTTGCAGTTGCTACTTTAGATGGTTCAGGGATGCGGGAATTGAAGGAGTCTGATATTTTTCAGTCGTTTATTCACTTATTATTAGTATTGTATTGTTTTGTTATTGTTTAAAACTTTAAATATTTGAACAAGTTTTTTTTTGTGTTTAATACATTAATTAATTATTTTGTCTTATTATTAATCATTAAATTTTTAATACCACGTAAATTATAAACACGAATAATAAGCAATCAATAAGCTTATAAGACTCTTACAAGTTCACAACCCGTGTTTGATTCTATGAAAAGTTCATACTTTTCTATATCTAAGACATTTAATATGTCATACTTTTTGTATGATTTTATTTATTTTAAAATCAAAGATTATATCCTCAAACAGTAAACCTATAATCTTATCTCATAATTTATGTAGGATTATCAGTGAATGTCCTCACAAATTTAAAAAAAAATAAGTCGGTATACTTAAAAAATATACATGATTAATAACTAATAAAATAAAACAACCCATGGGTACCACGGGTGATAACCTAGTAACCAAATAACTAAAATTTAAAGATGGTTGAGGCTGATTTAGTGGTGTAGAAAATGAAGATGATGGCGGGGTTGAATTGGTAGTGTTAAGAACTCGTGATGGTGGAGGCTAATTTTAGTGTTGGGAAGGAAATGAATTGGTGGTGTTAAGAACTCATGATGGTGGAGGCTAATTTCAGTGTTGGGAAGGAAAGGATTATGGACGACTAAAGAAAGAGAGGGAGGACAAATTTGTCTTTTTTAGTTTGAGTAAATTACAAGTTTTGACCTTTATGTTTACATCAAATTTCAGGCGCTGTCCTTTAGCACAAAAGTTGACAGGCGGTGTCCTTTACCTTTCAAAATCTTGCACGTTTTGTCCTTTAGGCCAAACCCAGTTAGATTTTTTTGGTTAAATCTAGTCATGTGCAAGGCACATGAGGGTACCATTATAATTTCACCTCCTCAGGGACTATTTTGTAAGATAAATTATATCAAGGGGCTATTTTATAAATAATGAAAAGTTTATAATAAAAAGAAAATAAAGTTTTTCTGCATTCTTAATTGTCACACCCCCAAAATCCACATGCGGAGTATCACCGCTTGGTGGCGTGACATGACCAGGATCGAGCCACCAATCATATTGAACATCGTAATTAAGTAAATAAGACCAACCACAATACGATTGGTGACCAAAGCTAATTAACCATGTTTAGTTTAAACAGCGGAAGCATAAAACTAAATCCAAAAGCATAAGTCCATAGTTTATAAGTTAAAGTTCAAAACGTAAGTTTAATAGTTCATAAGGATTTAAATAATAAGCACGGAACATAACAGTCCGTACACCACAACGACTTCTTCCTCGTGCAAGCTCCAAGCGTTTAGCGACCTGTAAGGCATGTAACAACGAGTCAACAACAAAGTTGAGTGAGTTCACGTTTGGTTGTTTAGTTTTAAGTTGTTTCTGAAAAACGTGGTTTGACTTTCGTTGGCTTAATTGCCGTGGGGGTTACCCCGTAGTTGAAAGTATGTTTAACCAGTTCCTTTTTCATTACCCAAACCATAACCATAATCAGTGGGGGCTTTCCCCGTGTGAACTACTAGACGGTATGATATCGACTACTACGCAAATAAGTTGTGCCCTATATCAGCGTCTATCATCACTGATAGTCTGCCATAGTCCATTAGTACACGCCCGTCCGACCGGCACGGTGTGAGGTTTGTTAAACCTAATAGCGCTATTAACTAATGACCCGCTCACCATTGGCCTCGGCGATTAAGTCGATATAATGAAGAGGGACTTATTGATAGAGTTTTGTCTAGCTAGTTTTTAAGGTTGTTGTCCTACACCAGGAGGACGAACATATGTATTCTGCACCAGGAGAATTCGTAGGATTAATAATGGCATCCTATCTATGGAGGATGGCCGTACATATCTTCCCAAGGGGATATGTAGATTTAGTTTTAAATTCTTTAACCCATTCCCAAACCACCGGGAATCCCATGCCTTGTAGAAAGTGTGAACTCACCTCGGTTTGCTCGGTTAGATTCTCAAATATAGCTAACAGTCAAGGTCGGTCAATCACGTCCTAATATTATTACCAGTTAGTCATTTAGTGATTTTTAAATAGAGCACAAAGTTCCTATACGTATCTATCACATAACATGCAATACTTTAACTGTTTATGCCCATATATACTTCCCATCCATTCCCCACTCATAAGCAAACATACGATAATGCACATAACACATATAACATGTTAGATCATTCACAGATAGCATACTCGACATTTAGACACGCAAATTACAACTTATGTCGTTTCAGCTTAAATATTCAAAACCGGGCTGTTTTCGGACATTTTAATAAAATAGTTAACTTATTCCAAAAATTCCCAAATTTTTACATAATATCTTAAAACTTTCCAAATTTTATTGTGTAAAAATATCGGGGTCCAGTTCATTACTAATATTTTATAAAAATTCATTTTCCGGACTGAACTCAGATTTATCTTTTTCTGACCACAGTCCACGGAATAATTTATTTAAAATTCATCGTAAGTCCGATTTACGAAATTCTAGTGAGATAATTACGAATACATCGGTGGTCATCTACAGTACAAGTTTCATGATCTAACTCTACACAGAACTCAAGTTATGACAGAAAACAAAACGCATATTTTCAGCAGAAAAATGCAGCTCTAGCTGCTGTTACAAAATGACGCTTTAAAAATAGTAAACGAAGTCCAAAAATTATGATTCCAGTGCCATTAGAACCGTATTTCATAATACATAACCCTAGACTTCAGAAAATACATTTCTCGTTAAGTTATGGTCCTGTTACTGCCAACTGAAGTTGGCCGTAATTACCAAACAGCCTACTGTTTCAGCTTTTAACCTTCTAAATTGTGTTTGATTGATTCCGTTAACATGTTTAGTGATCACAACAACATCAAACATCAATATTAACCAGCAAAACATCAGATAATCAACCAAGAATCATAACAACACAAGATCTACATGATTTACACACATAACTTCTCTTTATCCATCTTTCATTCTTTATTTTCAAGACTTTATGTTATGTTATTTAGTGTTCTCAACTTTCAACCATTAAATCACTTATTAACCACCATAAACAAGATCAAGATGATGTTTAGAGGCACTTACTACTAGCTCAAGGCTAGGGAAGAAACAAGACGTAAACGAGGTGGATAAAAGGAATGTAGAGAGGTTCTTGAGTTTCCGAAATCACCGAGCCTTCTTGTATGATCCCTTGCACACTTGTATATATGTAAAATGGTTGGATCAAAGCTTGATGATGGGTGTGTAGTGGTGATGGTGTTTGGCCGATTACAAGCAAGAAGAGAAGGAGAGTGACTAGTTGTTGAGTGTGTTGTGAAATGAGAGCTCAAGTCCTAATGGTTTAATTTATAATCCAATTCCCTTATGTCCAATAGGTAATGTGTATTCTAGATATGCAACAACCACAAATAAATAATCAAGGAATGGTGGTGTGTCACCACATGGGGGAATCGATCGGTTGGGGGGGGGGTTATAGTTAGATTTCAATTGGATGGTTAGTAACTAGTTAAGTTCCAATGGTGTTAATTAGAGTATTATGTGTGTAGTGTACTACAAAGGGTGTTAGGGCGTTCGGGGACCCTAACTAGCTCAGAAAGGTGTAAACGATGTCATTGTCAATATTTTTATGTTCCGGGTAAGGTCTGGTTGTTCGGTTTGACACTGTTCCATTAAAGTGTTTAACTAATCCGTAAGGTGCCTTATATATATATTTTTGTAATACTTTTAATTTCTAACACTTAGGAAATCATAACGGACTATTTAATGACTTTTATGTTCACTACTAGTATGTTAACAAGCACATGTAAGTATAACACAGTAATCAGAGAGCGGTTAAATGATTCAGCACAGTCATCAAACACTTTAATTATCATTAATAAATTGTACAGAATACATGGAATTATGACGGTTGTCACATTCTCCCCCTGTTAAGAGAATTTCGTCCCGAAATTTAGCATGTGGTTACTGAGGAAGCTAGTTAAGTTGCATTGTTTTCCTGATTTTCCTGGGGTGTCACATCATCCCCCGTTGATTTGGAATTTCGTCCCGAAATTCTGCAGTAGCTTCAGCCTCAGTAGTGGTTGCGTTTTTCTTAAACAGCTGGGGGTACTTGAGTTTCATTTGGTCTTCTCGTTCCCAGGTATACTCTGGGCCACGACGGGAATCCCAACGAACTCGAACGAGAGGTATTCTGGTGCGCTTGAGAATTTTAACATCTCTATCCGTAATCTCTACTGGTTCTTCGACGAATCGCAGCTGGTCGTCGATTGTGAGTTCCTTGAGTGGAACTATGAGAGTCTCATCCGACAGACACTTCTTCAGATTCGACACATGGAATACGTTGTGAACTCCGCTGAGTTCTTCGGGTAGATTCAACCTGTAGGCTACCTTGCCAATCTTCTCAATGATTTCGAATGGTCCGACATAACGCGGGTTGAGTTTGCCTCGTTTGCCAAAGCGGACTACACCTTTCCAAGGTGAGACTTTGAGTAGCACTCGATCCCCAACCTGGAACTCGAGTGGTTTTCTTCCCTTATCAGCATAGCTTTTCTGACGGTCACGAGCTGCCGCCATTCGTTGCCTTGCCGTATTTGAGTAATTCTCTCGGTGGTATCTACCACAAGTTCTGGGCCAGTGATTTGGCTGTCACCAACTTCTGCCCAACAAAGAGGTATCGGCATTTGCGTACGTACAATGCCTCAAATGGAGCGGCTTGGATGCTGGTGTGGTAGCTATTGTTATACGAAAACTCCACCAGCGGGAGGTGCTTTTCCCAGCCATTACCAAAATCGATTACACATGCCCTAAGCATGTCTTCAAGGGTTTGGATGGTGCGTTCAGATTGCCCATCCGTCTGTGGGTGATAAGCGGTGCTCATATCTAAACGTGAGCCAAAGGACTTGTGCATTGCTTGCCACAGTTCAGAAGTAAAACGCGCGTCACGATCAGAAATGATGGAGGTTGGCACTCCGTGCCTTGATACCACTTCCTTTAGGTAAATGTCTGCAAGAGTAGAAAACTTATCCGTTTCTTTGATAGCCAGAAAATGTGCAGACTTGGTCAGTCGATCCACGATCACCCAAATGGTATCGTTTTCGCGTTGAGATCTGGGCAGGCTAGTAACGAAATCCATGGAAATTTGCTCCCATTTCCATTTAGGGATCTCCGGTTGTTGGAGTAGGCCTGATGGTTTCTGATATTCGGTTTTGACTCTCGCACAAGTCAAGCACTTACTAACATAGGTTGCTATGTGGGCTTTCATGCCAGGCCACCAATACGTAGTCTTGAGGTCGTGGTACATTTTATCCGAACCAGGATGTACCGAATAACGAGACTTGTGTGCTTCATCCATCACAAGCTCGCGTAGGTCTCCATAAAGTGGAATCCAGATGCGTCCGTTAACATAGTAGGTGCCGTCTTCCTTTTGTTCCAGCCGTTGCCTCGATCCTCGTAGGGACTCAGCCATGATGTTTTCTGCTTTCAACGCTTCAACCTGAGCATCGCGAATCTGAGCGGGAAGGCTAGAGTGAATGGTAAGCAGTAACGCACGTACCCGCTTAGGTATAGTATCCTTTCAACTGAGGGCGTCGGCCACAACATTGGCCTTGCCCGGATGATATTTGATAGCGCATTCATAATCGTTCAAGAGCTCAACCCATCGGTGTTGACGCATGTTTAACTCCTTTTGCTTGAAGATATGCTCGAGACTCCTGTGATCGGTGTAAAAGGTGCACTTGGTACCGTACAGGTAATGTCTCCATATCTTAAGGGCGAAAACAACTGCTCCCAGCTCCAAGTCATGCGTAGTGTAGTTCCTTTCGTGAACTTTAAGTTGGCGCGATGCGTAGGCAATGACCTTGTCACGTTGCATCAATACGCAACCAAGTCCTTGGATGGAAGCGTCGCAGTAAACCACAAAATCTTCTGTGCCTTCAGGCAATGAGAGGATAGGCGCGCTACAAAGTCTATCCTTCAAGTGCTGAAATGCGGACTCCTGTGCATCACCCCAATGATAGGTGACACCCTTCTGAGTCAGTGAAGTGAGAGGTTGCGCAATCTTTGAGAAATCCTTGATAAACCTTCTGTAATATCCTGCCAAACCCAAGAATTGGCGGATTTCTGTTGGTGTGCGGGGTGTAGGCCAGTTCTTGATCGATTCAACCTTAGATGGATCCATATGAATTCCATCCTTGTTTACCACATGGCCTAGAAAATGGACTTCGCGAAGCCAGAAGTCACATTTCGAAAACTTGGCATACAACTGCTCTTTTCGAAGAAGTTCCAGCATAAGTCGTAGATACTGCTCGTGTTCCTCCTGACTCTTAGAATAGATCAGGATATCGTCGATGAACACAATAACGAACTTATCCAGGTAAGGTTTGCATACTCGGTTCATGAGATCCAAGACCGCTGGTGCATTCGTCAACCCGAATGGCATAACCAGAAACTCGTAATGGCCGTAACGAGTTCTGAATGCTGTTTTGGAGACGTCCTCATATCGGACCCTCAGCTGATGGTATCCCGATCTCAAATCAATCTTAGAGTAATAGCTCGACCCTTGCAACTGGTCGAACAAGTCGTCAATACGTGGAAGAGGATAACGATTCTTCACAGTCACCTTGTTGAGTTCGCGGTAGTCAATACACATTCTGAAAGTACCATCTTTCTTTTTCACAAACAAGACTGGAGCTCCCCAGGGCGAAGAGCTAGGACGTATGAAACCCTTTTCCAAGAGTTCTTGTAGTTGTGTGGACAGTTCTTCAAGTTCTGATGGAGCTAGACGATAAGGTGCTCGAGCTATGGGCGCTGCTCCAGGAGCTAGCTCGATTTGAAACTCAACTTGGCGATGAGGCGGAAGACCAGGCAATTACTCAGGAAATACCTCAGGAAAGTCACGTACAATAGGTATGTCTTCAATTCTCTTCTCTTCCGTTGATGTGTCAGTAACGAGTGCTAGAATGGCAGTGTGGCCCTTTCGCAAACACTTCTGGGCCTTAAGGAAAGAGATAATGCCTACGACAGCACCACTCTTGTCGCCATGAATCACGAGGGGTTCTTCACCAGAACGAGGAATGCGGAAGATTTTCTCCTTGCAAACAATCTCCGCTTGATGATGAGATAGCCAATCCATCCCAATGACGACGTCGAAACTACCCAGTGTGATAGGAATAAGATCGATAGAGAAAGTCTGACCAGCTAAGACGAGGTTACAACCTTTAACTACGTGTGTGGCTTCAAGACTTTTACCGTTTGCTAGCTCTACCGTGTGTTTGGTGTTCAGAAGTGTTGGAGTGCGCTTAAGCATTTGGCTAACTTTTAAGGACACATAACTAGTATCGGCACCCGAATCAAATAAAACAGTAACAAAGAAGTCGTCCAGAAGAAACTTACCCATCACAACGTTGGGATCGTTCCTTGCATCACCTTGACCAATCACGAACACACGACCCCTTGCTCCATTACCATTGTTGTTACCCCCGTTGTTGCCTCCATTGTTGCCTCCATTGTTGTTCCCATTGTGGTTCCCGTTTCCTTGGTTGTTGTTGTTCTGATTCTGGTTCAGTTGGGGGCAGTTCCTCTTAAAGTGTCCTTCAGCGCCACACTGAAAGCATCCTTTATTGCCCTGTTGTTGCTGCTGTTGGTGGTTCTGTGGAGCTTGTTGTTGTTGTTGGCGATTCTGATTTGCAGGACGCGGGCTCCTGCAATCCCTAGCTTCATGGCCCAGCTTGTGATATCTCTGACATCGACCTTTGTTGCACTGCCCGCTGTGATGCTTGTTGCAACGGTTGCACTTGGGGTGGTTTCCTCGGTATCCACCCTGTCCTTGATTACCGGAAGATTGCTGACCAGGACTCTGGTAGTCATCAGTCTTTCGCTGCTGAGACTGAACCGAAGCAGAACCCTTACTGGAGTTCCCATCCCATTTTCGCTTGTTGTCGGTAGGTGCATCAGAAGTAGCTGTGGCACTGATTCGTTTGGGCAACCTATTTTGCTCCACCGCCTGGTCAGTGAGTCGATGGGCCAACTTGATGATTTGCTGTATGGTACTCAGGTTGGCTGAAGTCACGTGACTTTGAATCTATGGTATAAGGCCCTTGAGATACAGCTCAATTTGTTTGATGGGAGGGTCAACCATGGGAGGGCACAAGATGGCCAGCTCATTTCACCTTTTCGTATACGCCTCAATCTCAGACCCCGTCATTTTCAGGTTGAAAAACTCCACCTCTAGTTTGTGGATGTCATCACGGCTACAATACTCTTCCTTGATCATTTCCTTGAAATCGTTCCATGGGGTGGCATTAGTAGCAACCAACCCCAGCATCTGAACCTGAGCGTTCCACCACGTGAGCGCTATTCCTTCAAGAGTACCAGTAGCATACTTCACTCTACGAGCCTCGGGGCATTCGCACATCTCAAAGATAGACTCGAGCTTCTCAAACCAGTGGAGGAGGCCTACAGCTCCTTCAGTGCCACTGAAAGTAGTAGGTCGGCAGTCCATGAAGGTTTTGAACATGCACACAGGAGGTTGAGCATGTTGACCTGTTGTGCGAGAATAAAAGATAAGGTTAAGCATGAGGGTTAGTTTGCGAAGGTAGGATCTAAACGTCCTAAGATGGGTTGATATGGCAGGTTATACCTCCTGCTGGATTTGTTGCGAGTGCCTCAGCAACTCGTTCGTTGATCAAAGCCGTCAACTGGGCTTGAGTGAGGTTGATACGTCCTCCGCGTCCGCTCATGATCTTCATAACGAAGCAGCGTAAGTGAGAAAAGTGTCGCGAAAGTGCGTAAGCGTGGGACGACAATAGAGAGTAAGCACACAAGGTTCAAATAGCAATTATCACATTATGTAATGCACAGTGAGAACTATCTAACCGACAATATAACATAAATCATACCACTTATGGTGTCGAGTCTTGCACGTGGAGCGAAGCGTCGTTGTGGATAGTTGAGCACTGTACAGGTTATAGTCTGGTTTTATCAAAAAACTTTTCCCCTTTTTAAAACCAAGTTCACTATAACCAATGGCTCTGATACCAATCTGTCACACCCCCAAAATCCACATGCGGAGTATCACCGCTTGGTGGCGTGACATGACCAGGATCGAGCCACCAATCATATTGAACATCGTAATTAAGTAAATAAGACCAACCACAATACGATTGGTGACCAAAGCTAATTAACCATGTTTAGTTTAAACAGCGGAAGCATAAAAGTAAATCCAAAAGCATAAGTCCATAGTTTATAAGTTAAAGTTCAAAATGCAAGTTTAATAGTTCATAAGGATTTAAATAATAAGCACGGAACATAACAGTCCGTACACCACAACGACTTCTTCCTCGTGCAAGCTCCAAGCGTTTAGCGACCTGTAAGGCATGTAACAACGAGTCAACAACAAAGTTCAGTGAGTTCACGTTTGGTTGTTTAGTTTTAAGTTGTTTCTGAAAAACATGGTTTGACTTTCGTTGGCTTAATTGCCGTGGGGGTTACCCCGTAGTTGAAAGTATGTTTAACCAGTTCCTTTTTCATTACCCAAACCATAACCATAATCAGTGGGGGCTTTCCCCGTGTGAACTACTAGACGGTATGATATCGACTACTACGCAAATAAGTTGTGCCCTATATCAGCGTCTATCATCACTGATAGTCTGTCATAGTCCATTAGTACACGCCCGTCCGACCGGCACGGTGTGAGGTTTGTTAAACCTAATAGCGCTATTAACTAATGACCCGCTCGCCATTGGCCTCGGCGATTAAGTCGATATAATGAAGAGGGACTTATTGATAGAGTTTTGTCTAGCTAGTTTTTAAGGTTGTTGTCCTACACCATGAGGACGAACGTACGTATTCTGCACCAGGAGAATTCGTAGGATTAATAATGGCATCCTATCTATGGAGGATGGCCGTACATATCTTCCCAAGGGGATATGTAGATTTAGTTTTAAATTCTTTAACCCATTCCCAAACCATCGGGAATCCCATGCCTTGTAGAAAGTGTGAACTCACCTCGGTTTGCTCGGTTAGATTCTCAAATATAGCTAACAGTCAAGGTCGGTCAATCACGTCCTAATATGATTACCAGTTAGTCATTTAGTGATTTTTAAATAGAGCACAAAGTTCCTATACGTATCTATCACATAACATGCAATACTTTAACTGTTTATGCCCATATATACTTCCCATCCATTCCCCACTCATAAGCAAACATACGATAATGCACATAACACATATAACATGTTAGATCATTCACAGATAGCATACTCGACATTTAGACACGCAAATTACAACTTATGTCGTTTCAGCTTAAATATTCAAAACCGGGCTATTTTCGGACATTTTAATAAAATAGTTAACTTATTCCAAAAATTCCCAAATTTTTACAGAATGTCTTAAAACTTTCCAAATTTTATTGTGTAAAAATATCGGGGTCCAGTTCATTACTAATATTTTATAACAATTCATTTTCCGGACTGAACTCAGATTTATCTTTTTATGACCACATTCCACGGAATAATTTATTTAAAATTCATCGTAAGTCCGATTTATGAAATTCCAGTGAGATAATTTCAAATACATCGGTGGTCATCTACAGTACAAGTTTCATGATCTAACTCTACACAGAACTCAAGTTATGACAGAAAACAAAATGCATATTTTCAGTAGAAAAATGCAGCTCTAGCTACTGTTACAAAATGACGCTTTAAAAATAGTAAACGAAGTCCAAAAATTATGATTCTGGTGCCATTAGAACCGTATTTCATAATACATAACCCTAGATTTCAGAAAATACATTTCTCGTTAAGTTATGGTCCTGTTACAGCCAACTGAAGTTGGCTGTAATTACCAAACAGCCTACTGTTTCAGCTTTTAACCTTCTAAATTGTGTTTGATTGATTTCGTTAACATGTTTAGTGATCACAACAACATCAAACATCAATATTAACCAGCAAAACATCAGATAATCAACCAAGAATCATAACAAAACAAGATCTACATGATTTACACACATAACTTCTCTTTATCCATCTTTCATTCTTTATTTTCAAGACTTTATGTTATGTTATTTAGTGTTCTCAACTTTCAACCATTAAATCACTTATTAACCACCATAAACAAGATCAAGATGATGTTTAGAGGCACTTACTACTAGCTCAAGGCTAGGGAAGAAACAAGACGTAAACGAGGTGGATAAAAGGAATGTAGAGAGGTTCTTGAGTTTCCGAAAGCACCGAGCCTTCTTGTATGATCCCTTGCACACTTGTATATATGTAAAATGGTTGGATCAAAGCTTGATGATGGGTGTGTAGTGGTGATGGTGTTCGGCCGATTACAAGCAAGAAGAGAAGGAGAGTGACTAGTTGTTGAGTGTGTTGTAAAATGAGAGCTCAAGTCCTAATGGTTTAATTTATAATCCAATTCCCTTATGTCCAATAGGTAATGTGTATTCTAGATATGCAACAACCACAAATAAAATAATCAAGGAATGGTGGTGTGTCACCACATGGGGGAACCGATCGGTTGGGGGGTGGGGGGTTATAGTTAGATTTCAATTGGATGGTTAGTAACTAGTTAAGTTCCAATGGTGTTAATTAGAGTATTATGTGTGTAGTGTACTACAAGGGGTGTTAGGGCGTTCGGGGACCCTAACTAGCTCAGAAAGGTGTAAACGATGTCATTGTCAATATTTTTATGTTCCGGGTAAGGTCCGGTTGTTCGGTTTGACACTGTTCCGTTAATGTGTTTAACTAATCCGTAAGGTGCCTTATATATATATTTTTGTAATACTTTTAATTTCTAACACTTAGGAAATCTTAACGGACTATTTAGTGACTTTTCTGTACACTACTAGTATGTTAACAAGCACATGTAAGTATAACACAATAATCAGAGAGCAGTTAAATGGTTCAGCACAGTCATCAAACACTTTAATTATCATTAATAAATTGTACGGAATACATGGAATTATGACAGTTGTCACATTAATCTCTCTCTTCTCTTCTCTCTCACTTCTTACTTCTGAATGGTGATGATGGAGATGGAGATGTACAAGGCACATGAAAAGTTTACGAACTTTCATGCTACGGATGGTGACCGAAGAGAGACGACACTGGATGAGAGTTCCGGTAGGTTTTCGGTTGTTTAGACCATCTCCGGCGATGACAAAATACTAGAACTACGACATAAGTTTAAAGGAAGCGGCGAGTGAACCGGCTGTTTGATGTTGTTGGATTTGGAGCTCCGATTTGGTGTGTTATCTATGAAGCTCAGGTTAACAGAGAACCCAGATCTATGTTAACTAACTGGCTGATTTTCACAGAACCTAGATCTATGAAGCTCTGGTTTAAATGTGCCCTTGGAAAACACAGAACCAGTGAGGTCGCCAGAGAAGATGGTGAGGTCGCCGGTGTTATCTATGAAGCTCTGATTTTCACAGAACCTAGATCTATGAAGATCTATGTTAACTAACTGACGGTGAGGTCGCCGGAGAAGACGGTGAGGTCGTCGGTGTATGACAGTGAGGTCGCCGGAGAAGATGGTGAGGTCGAGAGAGAGGGCATATTTTTTCTTTTTATAAATCTCTTTATTTTTTATAAACTAGTCTCTAAATATAAGTTGTTTTAAAAATAGTCCCTGAGGAGGTCAAATGACAAGAATACCCTCATGTGCCTTGCACATGACCAGATTTAACCAAAAAATCTAACTGGGTTTGGCCTAAAGGACAAAACGTGCAAGATTTTGAAAGGTAAAGGACACCGCCTGAAATTTGATGTAAACATAAAGGACAAAACTTGTAATTTATTCTTTTAGTTTTTTAATAATCAAATCCATAAGCAATTTTAGGGGGTGTTTGTGATTGCTTATTTTAGCCAATTTATAACTTATTGACTTCTTGAAAAGTTAAATGGTGTTTGAGTTTAGGAGTGTATGTGAGTGAAAAAGTCAATAAGTCACTCCATTGTGACTTATTAACTTTTCCAAAAAGTCATAAAGAGTTTGGAAAAGCAAAGCGAAACACCCCCTTACTAACCAAACATCTTGTTACTTTTCAAATAATTCCATTCAAATTTTGATACTCTTTCATTTCAAACCAAAGAAGAGCTTATAGTGGAAATTAAACCTGTTTGACCCTTTCAGACTTAAAGCACTAAAAATATTTCTACCACTTTTCTTGTAAAACTAATAGTTTATTAAATACTTAATTTGACATGCTAGAACATCGTTGATATAGTTAATTCGATGTAATAAAAAGGAATAACGAGTAGTTTGTTGTACGTTTACTTTCTATTTCTATTTCGATGTAACTTTGAAATTAGATGAGTGACTGAGTTGTGTTATTTTAAATTCGGGCCTGATTGTATCAAAGTGAGATGGTAGAAAGACGGGCCGCGGCCCATAGCCTTTGGCGAAAGAAGGCATGGCGCGTGGTATTCGTAGGTAGCGGCTTCCAAGTGAAACCCCAGCGCCCTCCTCACTCTCCTCCTTCTCCTCCAAACCAAACCCTACACCAAATCGAAATCATGTACGGTGGAGGTAAGTCAAATTCTCTCTTCTCTCTCTCTCTCTCTCTCTCTCTCTCACAACTAGATTAGACGTACTAAACCCTAATTTAACAACTGTTTGGCAGATGAAGTATCTGCGATAGTGGTAGACTTGGGCTCCCACACTTGTAAAGCTGGCTATGCTGGTGAAGATGCTCCTAAAGCTGTCTTTCCTTCTGTAAGCAAATACACCATTTTATTCTCTATCTATCTGAAAATGTCTTTGAGTTTCAGTCATTTACTTTTGGCCTGGGTGTCATCTTCCACTTGAGTTTTAAATTATCTCAGTTTTGTTGTTGTTGTTGACATCTCATTCATATGAAAGGTTGTTGGATCAATTGATCAAATGGAAGTCGATGAGAATGGTGCTGACCCTAAATCCAAGGGGAAACGCAAATTGTACGTAGGCTCTACTGCTATGGGATACCGTCGGGATCATATGGAGGTCAGTCTTTCAATTCAAACATGGCAGACAACATCATCATAATCAGTTAATTTTATCTCGTGCTTTGGTATTTCACCAGGTACTGCCATCGATTAAGGATGGAATTGTTACTGATTGGGATATTGTGGAAAGCATTTGGGATCATGCCTTCAGGTAACCAACCATATTGTAATCATCTGTTGTTATTGGTATTGGTATCAATATCAATATTAAATTCCCTTGTGTGTAATAAATTCTAGCGAGATCTTTATGACTTTAAAGAGCCTCTTATATGTATGGCTTAGAGCTCTCTCTCTCTCTATATATTGTTGCTTGTTAAACTAACTAAATTATTATATTGTCTTGCAGGGAATGCCTGCTTGTTGATCCTAAAGAGCACCCCATGCTACTTGCAGAACCATCTTCCAACACTCAACAACAGAGAGAAAAGTAATATGCCTTTGTTGCTGCCATACATTTTTTTTGGGATTAATGTATTAATAATTTTTTAAATAACATATGTTATTATAAAGTTTCCTCTGTATTGCATATTCTAGAATTTGCTAAAACTTGTTAATATGACAGGACAGCGGAGCTTATGTTTGAAAAATACCAAGCTCCTGCATTGTTTCTAGCCAAAAATGCGGTATGGTATCATCGTTCTTGTTTTGTAACTCCTAACACATCGATTTTAACTTGTTAAATAATCTTATCTTTTTAACTTGCAGGTTCTGACGTCTTTTGCTTCAGGGCGTGCTACCTCGTTGGTCGTTGATAGGTAGGGGAAACATGACTTTATACAAACGCAGCTTAAAGTTTTATGATATATAATTGAGGCTTAACTATTTTTCTACCTATTTGTCTGATTGACTTGTCGCGGTTGCTTTTGTAACAACCTTAAATTGACTTCAGCGGTGGAGGATCAACTATTGTTGCCCCTGTACATGATGGTTATGTTTTACAGAAGGTATGCACTTTCCGATTGTAGAATTGTCTTTAAGATGCTAGTTTATGTTATTTAATCTGTTGATACACTTGTTTAGGATGGATTCATACTAATTGTGTAATATGGATGTTTGATTGTTTGAATAGGCGGTGTCAGTGTCTCCAATTGGAGGAGAGTTTCTTACTGATTGCTTAATTAAAAGCTTGGAAAGCAAAGGAGTTAAAGTGGGTTACTTATACTACTGAATAAGTTTAAGTTACAGTCAGCTGATGATGTGGTTTGAAATGCAGATAAGGCCTCGATACTCTTTTAAACGCAAAGAAATCCGCCCAGGAGAGTTTCAGGTTACTTGTAAATAAATACCCTAACACAACGCTTTGAAACTTTTTGTTACTGTTGCACTAACATCATTGATTGTGACAGACTGTAGATGTTGATTTCCCCAACACAACTGAAAGTTATAGGCTCTACTGCCAGGTTTGTTTCATTTCGTTAAAATATCACTTTCGATTCATAGCTTTGTTTGTAAATTTGACTTTTTTCTTGATTGTTACAGAGGGTTATTGCCAACGATATAAAGGAATGTGTGTGCCGTGCCCCTGATACTCCCTACGATGGTTTGTACTCCATAATTTGATTATTCTTTTTTGTGTAAACATTTGAAGGTCATACTAACCTATTTCTGCTATATGTCATATTTCTTCTCTGACATAAAATTCACTATCTTGCATACTTTCTGGTTCCAGATACATCTTATTCCAACATCCCGATGACATCATATGAACTTCCTGATGGCCAGTAAGTTCAGTATCTCTTTTGTTTGGTGTGAGCTTGCTTAGATGTTAGATAGTTACTGTATTTTCTTTGATTTATTAACAGGACCATAGAGATAGGTTCTGACAGATTTAAGACTCCTGATGTTTTGTTCAATCCATCATTAGTAAAGGTCAGTGCTTCTTAGCATCTACTGTTATTATGGACTTGAAGTCATTGAGTGCTATGTTAAATTTTCCATATCTAACTTTGAAACTGATGCGTCCTTATTAGTGTGGTACCAGAAAGTTGCAATAACCTTGTGAAAGTTTTGTACAATGACCAAATATGTTTTTAAAAAAAAAATTGAAATGTGGTTGTGTTTCTTCATATGTTATTCTGATGTTCTTTACAAATTTGATTTCAGACTATACCTGGAATGGAAGGTTCCATAGATATCGCTGCTGCTGCTCGTGGCTTGCCACAAATGGTAAACCAATCATCTTTATTTATATTTTGCTAGATCTCACTCATTATAAGTGAGTGCAGGTTATAGAGAGCATAAACAAGTGTGATGTTGATATTCGGAGAGAACTGTTCAGCAGTATCTTGGTAAGTTTGCTTATATTAGAGGTTCTGTTTGGTTTTGTGGTACTAATTCAGGTTTGTGGTTCTCCTTTGTGCAGCTTGCTGGTGGCACAGCATCAATGCAACAATTGAAAGAACGTCTTGAGAAAGACTTGCTGGAGGTTGTTCACTTTCACAGCTCATCATGCATACATATAGATATAGTATCACTTTTTGCAAAAATAAAAACATTACTTTCGAGTTTTGGCCCACAGTGTATTGTTAATACGTAGAATGTTGTATATGTATTTGTTTAAAAAATATGAGATTATTACTATTATCAAACTAATATTAGTTTAGTTCCCATTTACATTTAATCTTGTTTGTGATTGTAGGAATCCCCTCAAGCCGCTAGAGTAAAAGTGTTGGCTAGTGGCAACTCTACCGAAAGGAGGTTCAGGTGACATTTCTTGTTCTCTCTTTAATAGAATGTTATATAAGCATCAAGAATAAACTTTGCGAGACTTGCTATCAATTTTTTAGCTAATTAAAGGGATATTTCATTCTCTTTAATTCTCTCAAAATTATTGTTGTTTACGTCCTATGTACTCTACCCGTAATTACACATATCACAAAATTGCACCAAGTACCTATTCTTAAATTGTGTGTTTTTCATAAGGGAGATGATGTGTTAACTTTACTAAATAGTCTATCCGAACAACATAACCTACGTGCTGTATAGCATGGTAATTTTGATGGTGTACAACTCACCTTTTCATAATACTTGTATTTTCATCATTGTCATACCTGTACATAATATTCTTTGTTATTTAATTATGTATATCGATATAACTAACAAGGGTCATTTAGCTTCATGAGCCATCTGGCTCACCATATGAAAGCTCGTTTATCAATCGAGCTCATTTTATTTTGGTTGGAGTCAAGTTCACGAGTAGCTCAGCTTAAGCTGCACTCACTAATAGCTTAGCTCACTTACTCCCCCTACTTGTTCTAAAAGTATGATTTTTTCTAATTGATATTCCATTCATTATAAATATTTTATTTTGGTGGATTTGACAGCGTTTGGATAGGAGGGAGCATATTAGCATCTCTCGGGTCTTTTCAGCAGATGTGGTTTTCCAAATCCGAGTAAGTTGGACCATGAAAAATATGTGTATGTATATATGGCTTGAAGTTGTAATTGATGAATCTGTGTTGGTGTTATGAAACAGGTATGAAGAGCATGGATGTTCTTACATTCAAAGAAAATGTCCATGAGTTCCTCTAGTTAAAGCTTGAACTTGGTGTTGTAGGCTAGGGCTAACAACTTGTTTATGAGATTTACTTAAATTAAATGGTTGAAATGATTTATGTTGTACAACTATGCTCAACTTCATTTTTATGTATCAACTACTGCTGGGAATATTAGGTTTGGAATCTTCTCTGGTTACAGCTGAAGTTTCATAATTCTTTCTGCAGGTTTATAGTTTTTATTTAGAGTTTATTACACAGATGGGCACTGTGTTTTTCACAGATTTAATCAAGTCCCCAGCTCACACCGATCCTTCTAGAGATATGAATTGTGTTTTTCACATATTTAATCAATGTTCTCAGCTCATACCGATCGTTCTAGAGATATGAATGAGTAAACTGCCATTTTGGTCCCTGTGTTTGGCCAGTTTTGCCAGCAAGGTTAAATTTATTGTCGGTGGATACAAAAAGTTTTCACCATTGCCATTTTGGTCCAATTGATCTAACCCATCCATTTTATAACGTTAAGTCAAGGGCAATTTTGTATTTTTAGTTATTTTTAAGTTCTATTAATAAAATGAATAAAGAACCAAACTAAATATATATATACGGCACGGTTCATGTGAGAACCATGAAAACTAATTTGAACACAACAAAATAAATCCACTACACCACCAAAAACCTAACCCCCAAGCTAAATGTTAAAAACTAACCCCCCTCCCCAAAACCTAAAATTTAATTTTATTAATGAAAAGTAACGATTTTTATAAAAAAATATTGAATTTTTTTTACGTATTTTCGATTTTTTAGGTATTTTTGGTTGTGTTCACACTGGTTCTCGCAGTTTTCGCAATAAAGGGTGATTCCTAACGGATCCTTTATATATATATATATATATATATATATATGGTAGGGTTCATGCAAAAACCACTTTTATTGCGAGAACCAATGTGAACACAACAAAATAAACCCACTACACCACCAAAAACCTAAAAAAAAAACCCCCTTATGATAAATGCTAAAATCTAAACCCCCAAAAAAACCTAACCCCCCCCCCCCCCCGCCCCGCCCGGTGACAGACCCGTGTCATCCCGATCAGTCAAAAACCCAATTAACCTAGGTAGCTAGGGTAAGTCGAGTATCGTATCCACGAATAGCATTTGGTCAGTATTGCACAACTTGTTTGATTAGTTAGACTATTTACAAAAATGTGTACAGGTTACTTATGAAGCTTGCTAATTTTCTTTGTTTATTTGGTTGGTTGAAAAAGGTATCGGAGTAAACCGAGAAGTTACTATTAACTATAAATGAATTGATTACTTAATTATTGCAAAAACTAGATTTCTTGATTGAAAACAAGAATAGGGAATACGAATCACACCCAGTTCGATAATTGCAAGACCTAGGGATTAACGAATTTAGTGTCACGTGGCTTAGGTGCCAAAAGCTATCGGCGTCATAGACAACGGACCGCAATGCACTTCTTTACCAAGAACATGTAAATCCTAACCTAAGATAAGGCATAATTGCACATAACCATTTCGCAAAGTCAAATTTCATAACTCATTCGACGATTTGCAAATTCAATACAAATGTAAGACAATTATCCAATGTTTCAAATGCAATTCAAATTGTCACAAACCAAGTATCAAACAAATAATAAACCCTAAACCTTACAAAAGTCTACACCGTGGTGAAACCTTCGAGAATTAGCCGCTCATGGAAGGATGAACTCGATCACCGGATGTTGAGAGCTTGAACATCATTATCTTGAAGCTTTGGAGTAGTGGAAATAGTGATTAGGGTTTGGAATGATTGGTGGTGAAGAATTGATGGAATGGTGAATGATGATTAAGGTTGTATGAAATGAAGATGATGATGAATTCGGGTTGATTATGGATGTTTGGAAGGATTGGAGATGTTGGGGATGGTGGTGATAAGTTTCTTGGCTCCAAGAACAAGTTTCAAACTCCAATTAGAGTGTAACTCCCGAATAATGGCCTACAAAAGTGTTTTAAATCGTCCAAAGATGAAAAATCAACAAAATTCGCGACTGATGGAAGCATGAGGCATCGTCGACGGCCCCCTTGGGCGTTGGCGACGGTGCACGTATCACGAGATTTCTTCTGACGACTTATTTGGCTGCCTAAGAAGGTTTCTGTGCGACGGGGTTTTCTACGGGGCGTTGCCGACGGCCCAGGAGGGCGTCGACGACGGTGGCTACATTTCCCACTTTCTGAAATTTCCATTTCTTGCTCCCGGTTCACCCGTTTTGCGTCCCGGTGGTCCGTAAAGCTCCCGAATAGCTCCTTAAACTCCATTAGACCTGCAAAACACAACTCTAATCAAAAGTAGGCTATTCGAAACTAAAAGTCACGTAAAAACATCAACTTAAACACAAACAAACACCGGTTTTCGACCACGTATCACATCCCCACACTTGTCTTTTGCTTGCCCTCAAGCAAATCTGTTTTTCACTTTCACGTGGGTCGAATGAAAAACTCACTTCCCATTCTCGAGACATAAGTTAAGGTCTAATGTCATGCCCGTTCATGATTTATACAATTTTTAAACATTTAGCGGTAATGTGAATAATCACATAAGAAATGATTACCCAAGATTAATCCGCCGCTTGAAACTAACAAACCATGCACATCCCTCACAATGTTCTCTCCTCTCGGTTTAAAATTTGGCGAATAGATAATGAATTAACACTTTTTAAGTAATCACTCAAACCGACTAGAACACGTACCAACATATGCTTGCAACTCAATCATTCTCCACCACCGAACACGAATACTAAGCACAACTCAAAAGGTCTTTGAAGGGTTGTAACGGGGCTAGGCTAAAGGTATGGAATAGGATATTTTGAAGTGGCTAAGGTGATGAAAACTCGATTTTTATTACAAACGATCACTCTAAACATAACTAACTATAACATCAAGCTAGGAGGCGACAACTTTAGCCTTTTATTCAACACACTAAAAGAACATATTTTTGTATTTTTCTCAGCGATTTTCTATTCTTTTTTTCAACATTTTTTTTCACAAATAAAAATCACAACTATACAAACAAACAAACAAACCTAGGATCGATTTTTCATCACACGGGTTTAAAGTGAAAAGATTTAACGGTTGTGGGCTAAATGGGTTGGTCAAACAAAGGTTTAGGCTCAAAGTGGGCAACTAGGGGATTTATTTAGGTAAGGATATATAAATGGTGTAAAGGAAAAAAGTTTACCTAATGCCTTAATCATTCTTGTGCTTGTATTCGGTCTATGGTCTCAAACGTATCAAAAGTTGCAAGTTCTACAATACGTGACTAATGGTCCACTCAAACAAAGAAACATATAAATATATATATATATATATATATATATATAGAGAGAGAGAGAGAGAGAGAGAGAGAGAAAGGTTAACATACTTCACGGCTTATCATACTTCACGTAGGAGACAATGGTAACCGTTGGATCAGGGGTATAATCACGAATGGAACATATAATCACGCATGGGACCACATAATCACGCATGGGACCACATAATCACGCATGGGATCCAAAATCACGCACGTTATTTTGGTCAAAAAAATAATTACGCATGTTATATATTTCGTGAAGTACGTTAATGTACGTTAAGGCGTGAAGTACATTATACTTTCTCTCTCTCTCTCTCTCTCTATATATATATATATATATGATGTAAAAGTGGCTCAAAACCTCACGTATAAAGGTATGGTATGTGATATGAATAATGTACTAGTTTCTTAGGCGGATTATTCCCAAATAACCACCCGCTAAATACCTTTCATGCTTAATCATTTGAACTTGACCATGACCATGACAAAAGATCAAATGGGTTGTGTCATCCCTCATTGCCTTATTTACTTGTGCTTTTAGATTGCTTTAAACAAAGACATTTTCGAAAAATTTTTTGAAACTTTCCCCCCATCCCCACACTTGAGGTTAACATTGTCCTTAATGTGTAGTGTTTAAATGAAAGGGTCAAGAATGCAAACTTTTTCTCCCCATCACCACACTTGAGGTCAATATTGTCCTCAATGTGCAAGAATGGAGCCTTTAAAACACACAAGGGATGTGACACGACCAAACTCCCAAAGATATCACCCCGGTCAATAATATACAATTTACAATCCACTTATTAACTAAACAAAAACAAAGAAAAGGAAACGAAAGCACCTGGTTGTTTCTTGTTCCTCGTGTGGTCTTCATTCTTCGATAAAAATGGTTGTCTCACGAACATTAAGTACCTACCAATCTAAATCCTTGTGTAGAAGTATGCTTCTCACGACCATTAACATTTGTTAGTTACTTGTTCTACCATTTTTACCAAAGATTTACATGCCATTCGTTACTTTAATTTGAATTTTTGTGGAAACAATAATTTACAACAATAATAATAAGCCTAACTCACTTTCGTAGGAATCACGGTTGCATTTAGCTTATGCAACAAGCCCTTTTAAACCTCTCGATAGCTCGGGAGGACAAGAGGTCTCATGAGGGTTATATAGTGAACACATCCACAATGTTCATTTAACTACAAAGCAAAAAAAAGTACGGAATGGAAATGTACAACAAAGCAACTAAGCTACAGAGATAAACTAAAAAGAACTATACAAAGTATACAACAACAATTAACTTACCACCTCATGGTGGTCGAATGGCGTGCTTGTCGCCCACAAACTCATCGAAATCACCCATCGAAATCACCCACCGGTGATATACGCTTACAAGGGCAAAGGTAACCCTTGTTGGTTGTTTTTCATTGGGTTTGTTTTGCCATGTTCCTAAGTACTTATCGGTTTTGGTCTTTGTTGGTTATAGCTTTATGAATGCTTTGGATTCTAAAGTTAGTGGTGAGATAGGGAGTAGATTGTTGCCGGAACTAGAGAAGCTTTGGGTGGACCAGATCAAGGATAAATTCCTTCACCCTTCTTCTGAGAGCTTGAACACTTATGTTGCTACCCTTCTAGGTGCGCGTTGATGCGTGTTAGGTGTGTATATAAGTTTAAGTATATTTTAAGCCCTTTTACACTTTCTTTAGCCAAGTTTTAAATTTATAAAACACGATATTTACTAACACTAAACACACATATGGGCAAGTGCACCCATCGTGAGCGTAGTATAGTGTTGGTAAGATACCGAGGTCGTCCAAGGACATAAGAGCTTTTAGTACCGGTTTATCCTCAACGTCTAATCAAATCAAAAGTTTAGAAAAAGGTTTTAAACTAAGAAAAATAAAAACTAACTAAAATGCTGAAAAATAAAAATAAAAGTAAAACATATAGACAAGATGAATCACTTGGCTCCGACTCGTGTTTAGTGTAACCTTTGATTATTTCTGCACTTTTGCACTATTTAAGAGATTATCTTAGTTATTGTAGTAGGCCCCTCTTTTGAAGGTGACGTTACCCTCAACCCAGTAGTTTGAGTCAGCAAGGATACAATCCTAAAGGGTCGGATTATTGAAAGATAATTAATTAAGTTATTAATGCATATTGTCGTAGGCCCCTCTTTTGAAGGTGACGTTACCCTCGGCTAAGTAGTCTGAGTCAGCGGGGATACAGTCCTAAGTAGCCGGGTTAAAGTATTAATAGTAGTTTAACTTATGAGGGGATCAAAGAGTTTGGACCCCCGCCATCCAATACCGTTAAGTATTGAAAGAGGTCCTACTAAATTTGACCCAGGTCCTTTGCAGGATCTATACACTGAACAATGGCAAGACTCTTACCAAACCGTTCCCTTAACCCCCGACCAGGTAGCCAACATACCTCCATATAGACCGTGGAGATATGAATGGTGAAAATCTGTTATTTTATATAGACAGTAAAATAATGCCAAGACACCACGGACAAACGATAAGGAAGAATCACCTTCAACATAAGAAACTAGTTATTAAAGTCATTAATACATAACCAATTAAAAAGTGCGAAAAGATTAAAAATAAAAAGTATTACACTAGACACTTTGTCTTCACCAAGTGATGTAAGAGACTTAGGCAAACATGGCCTTGATTGTCAAGAACTCTTACGATCAATCTTGGATCCCGAGATGACTCACACACTCTATGATAGACAATGGATGATGGTGGTGGATGATGGTGATATGATGGTGGTGGGTGAAGTGTGAGAGAGGTGGTGTGCCAAGGGATGGTTTGAGCTTGAGCCAAGCACTCCTATTTATAGGCTGAACAGAAGCTCGGGCACGGCCCCGTGTCCAGTGGGCACGGCCCCGTGTCCACATCCTTCTCTGTCTTCATTAATTGCTCTTGTCTTTATTAGTTGACCACGGCCCCGTGTCCGCTGGGCACGACCCCGTGTGCAAAAGCATATCTGTACTATCAAGATTTGCCTGGATTCTGCGAATCTTATAGTTGACCACGACCCCGTGTCCGCTAAGCATGGCCCCGTGGTGGGCGATGGAAGCTTCTACAACTTTGTCTTTTATGCTGACACTTGGGCACGCCCCCGTGCTCATTGAGCACGGGGCGTGTTCAGCCTCCTGTTTTCTTGTTTTGCTTGGGAAGATGCTTTCGGGGAGGTCGGGCATGCCACGTTTATTCCTTTTCTTGTATTTATGTTAGATTTAGCTGCCTTTTTGCTTCTTTTGTTAATTTGAGCTCATTTAATCCTGAAAATACAAAAGGAAGACAAAAACATACTTTTTCCAACATTAGTACTAAAAAAGGGTTAGTTTTATGCCACAATTGATGTAATTTATATATTGCATTTTGCACACATCAAATACCCCCACACTTGAATCTTTGCTTGTCCTCAAGCAAAACTCTTTATAATGTGGCTTTACACTCCCAAATGGAATTGGTAGAAAAGAAGGTTTTTGGGCTTGTCATAGAGTGTCGGGATTTCCAAGATTCTTTATTTAGTTTTATTTTTATTTATTTACAATCCTATTCGTCATGATTTATTTAAAACTTTTCATAAGATAAATTACTTATTAGGGCATAACATGCCTCTTTAAAATTCTATTTATATACAAGTTCACATACCTCACGGGGGATCACTCAACACTCGGCCGAAGATGTATTTTAGTGAATCACTCGAGAGCGGCGTGGAACTTACTCCTACCATAGGCTTGCCAAGTGATCAATCCTCCTCATTTTTAACTATATACCTTTGTAAATATCAAGAGGACTTTTGGGTGAAGGGTTAGGCTTGGGTTAAAGGTAGGTGGTTGGGTTAGTAGTTAGTGGTTAGTAGAAAGGGGTGAAAAAGCGTAAAAAACGTCGGTTTTCGAAAGACTTTTTATTTTTGCAATTTTTATTTTGATGAATCTATTATTCAAACAAAGTTATTTTTGATGAACTTGTTTGTTTATTTCTTTTGCTTCATCAACAAAACATAATATATATATATATATATATATATATATATATATATATATATATATATATATATTTTAAAGTCAAACGAAAAACCGAGCTTGTTACTAAAACAAAGGGTTAAAAATAAAAAGGTTTTGGTGGGTGAAAGGGTGTTTGGTTTGGGTTAAGAAATGAAAAGGTTTATGCTCAAAGGGGTTAATTAGGGGGATTTTGGGTAGGTGGTAAAAAAAAAGAAAAATAATGGTGTAGAAATAAAAAGGGTTAGTCCTAATGCCTCCATCATTTACTTACTCGGGTTTAAGTTGGTAAGGACCGGGAATGTATCGTCGTGGCAAGTTCTAGAGTTGTAAGAACCAAGCGGCTATTCACACAAGAAACGAAAAATGAGCATTTAATTTAAAGATATGTATTTGTATGCTCAATAAAGGCTCAAAACTCACTTTTGTGGGAATGGGTTTTTATGTGATCAAGCATATATAATTAAATTTTAACTAAGCTTGTTATGTCTTTTCATAATTTTCTTATGTTGGTTTTTTTTTTTCACGACGCTATCGGTTGTAAATTTGTAAAAATATAACCTTTTTAGAACTTGAATTTCCCGAGTTAAACCTAGACAAGTAAAGAAAAATGAAAAATTTTTGAAAAAAATTGGGGTGATTAGCGGTTCCAATAGAGTTTTGTGTAAGGCTTGTAATTAGGACTTGTGAGATTCAAGGTTTTAGCATCCCCCCACACTTAAATTACACATTGTCCTCAATGTGTCCCAAAAATAAATTTTTAGGTTGATTGAATGTGTAAAAAGGTGTGAAAAAGAAAAAGTTTGTGTTACTGGGCGCTGGACACGGCCCCGTGTTGTCCGGGCACGGCCCCGTGTTCAAGTGCCAGTAACAAAAATTAAACAAAAGAAACAGAAGCCTGGACACGGGGGCGTGTTGGGTGAACACGGACCGTGTCCAGTTTACCTGAACTGAGTCATTTCTGCAGACTGTGCAGCACGGGGCCGTGTTGGGCGGACACGACCCGTGCTGAACTTACTGTTAATGAAGAAAATTATCGGATGGCCCTGTTTTCCTGCATGGGGTGCTGGTTCAAGTTTCCCTTGTTATCCTTTGCCATCCTGAGTGTATTTTATTCTTGAAAATTAAAAACTAACTAGAAAACATAAAGATAAATCTAAATTAAACTAAGGATAGTTCCGCGGAATGCCTCCATGGTGCGCCACGTTTATAAGGGTCCTTGGCTAGACCCAAAGCCTGGTCATATGTCACTCAAGTGGGATGTTTTGCATCCCATGCTACACCGTCGGAGAGCGTCATCCAAGCTTGAGTCTATGACCTTCATGTAGTTGACCGGGTCTTCGTCTTCTACTCTCTTTCCAACTCCAAACTTCACTTCCTCGTCCCCAAACTTCAATGTTAGTGTTCCATCATTCATGTCCACCACTGCTTGGGCCGGTGGCTAGAAACGGCCTCCCGAGGATGAGAGGGACATCGGCGTCTTCCTCCATGTCTAGGATGACAAAGTCGGTTGGGAAAACGAAATTGTCAACTTTGACTAATAGATTTTCAGTGACACCTTGTGGAAATTTGACGGATCTGTCGGCGAGTTGTATGCTCATCTTTGTAGGGCTCGTTGTTCCTAGGCCGAGTTGTTTGAACATTGATGTGGGCATGAGGTTAATGCTAACCCCAAGATCGGCTAGTGCATTACGAATGGGTGATTCCCCAATCGAGCAAGGAATCGTGAAGCTTCCGGGATCAATTTTCTTTTATGGGAGTTTGTTGAGTACTAAGGCGGAACATTCTTCGCCTAAGTTAACTAATTGCAATGATTCAATTTTCCTTTTGTGAGTGAGGAAGTCCCTCATAAATTTTGCATATTTAGGCATTTGGGTTAGGACCTCGATAAAAGGAATATTAACATGCAATTGTTTTAGTAAATTTTCGAACTTTGCGAATTGCTCATCGGTCTTTTGACGATTTAACCGACCGGGGTATGGAACCGGAGGAGTCTTGGTGGGCTCTTGATTTGGTGGCGAAGCCTTTTCTGGTTGTGGTGCGGGTGGAGTCGTGGTTTGGCTGGATTGGCTTTTTCAGCCGGCGGTAATGGAGCCTCCTCTGGACCCACGATTCGGTTTCTCAATGTGATGAGATGTACTTGTGCTTTTGGGTTGGTTTCAGTATTGCTTGGTAACGCGCCTTGTGGTCTCTCGGAGAAATTTTGAGCTACTTGATTTAATTGTTTTTCAATGTTTTGAATGCTAGCTTGTTGATTTCTAAAATTCGATTCCAATTGCTGAAATCGATCCGAGTTTTTCTTTTCGGTGTCGGAGATGAGGCGAGATACAGTATCTTCAAGCCTTTCTCGTCCACCTTGTTGTTGAGAAAAGTTTTGTGGTTGTTGAAAGTTAGTTCTTTGGTTTTGTTGGTTACTACTATTGCCGGGATCTCTCCAACCAAGGTTAGGGTGGTTACGCCATCCTTGGTTGTAGGTACCCGTTGGTGGACCCGACGGCCTAGGTCTATTATCAATGTAGTTTACCGTTTCTGTTTGATCATCTACTTCTTTCATACAACTCCAATTTTCATGTGGTCCAACACACCCCTCACAAGCCATAACCGAAGCCGTTTTTGCCATTTCTAACTTTTTGATTTTTGAAGAAAGGGCCTCGATTTGGGCTTGTAAAGAAGTGCTTTCATCAACCTTATGGGCGCCCGGGGCAATAGATTTATTACCTCGGGGAGTGTGCCACTGAAAATTGGTTTGAGCAATTTCCTCAATTTGATTGTATATTTCATTTGGGCGACGATTACCTAGAAGTCCCCCGGAGCTAGAATCAAGTGTTTGTCTTGTGTGTGGCAACAACCCATTGTAGAAAGTGGATACTTGTTGCCATACCGCAAGACCGTGATGAGGACACTTTCTTAGTAGCTCCTTGAACCTTTCCCAAGTTTCATATAAGGATTCCCCATCCTCTTGTGAATATGTGTTAATTTCAGTCATTAATTTAGCCGTTTTAGCAGGAGGGAAATACTTATATAGAAACTTTTGGGCTAGTTCATCCCAGGTGTTTACCGAGCCAACTGGGAGGGTGTTGAGCCAAGCCTTAGCTCGGTCTTTTAGTGAAAATGGAAACATTCGAAGGCGGATGGCGTCGTTTGATGCTCCATTGATCCGAAAGGTATCACATATTTCTAAGAAATTAGTAATATGTAGAAGGGGATCCTCGTCCGCAAGCCCATGAAAGGTTGCGGAGTTTTGAAGCATTTGTATCAAATGCGGTCGAAGTTCGAAGTTATTGGCTTCGACATTCGGTGCATTGATAGCGGCGCCGAGATTACCTACAGTGGGTCGTAGGTAATTCATGAGGGGACGTTGGTCCGCCATTGGAAGTGGTTCCCCCGAAACTTTCTCTTGGTTTTTAGCTTTAAGTCTTTTTCTGAGAAAGCGTTCGGGTTCTTCTAGGGGTTCTTTTATGTCTCTACTAGAACTGGAGCTCATAATCTACGTAGGAAGTTCAAATGTGGTGCCTGGGTTCCAAGTCCTGCAATAAAAACAGAAAAGAACGCTGGTCAGAAAGTTCACCACGGCCCCGTGTTCAGCGAACACGGCCCGTGGTCGGAGATACAGTGATTGTTTTCCGGATCCCAGTTACTGGGGAGTTGGACACGGCCCGTGTTGCACCGACACGGCCCCGTGCTCAGCTCTCTGTAACTCGGAAAATAAAAACTGCCAGTAACTATGCTGGGCACGGCCCGTGTCTGACCAGGCACGGCCAGTGTATGACCAGGCACGGCCCGTGCTGAGTTCTGCAGAAGCTGAAAAACTAAGAAAAATCCTAAAAAAATAGAAAAATAAGAAAAACGATTAGGCCGTTGATTCCTAACTTTCTTAAAATCCTTGTGTCCCCGGCAACGGCGCCAAAAACTTGATGCGTGTTAGGTGTGTATATAAGTTTAAGTATATTTTAAGCCCTTTTACACTTTCTTTAGCCAAGTTTTAAATTTATAAAACACGATATTTACTAACACTAAACACACATATGGGCAAGTGCACCCATCGTGAGCGTAGTATAGTGTTGGTAAGATACCGAGGTCGTCCAAGGACATAAGAGCTTTTAATACCGGTTTATCCTCAACGTCTAATCAAATCAAAAGTTTAGAAAAATGTTTTAAACTAAGAAAAATAAAAACTAACTAAAATGCTGAAAAATAAAAATAAAAGTAAAACAGATAGACAAGATGAATCACTTGGCTCCGACTCGTGTTTAGTGTAACCTTTGATTATTTCTGCACTTTTGCACTATTTAAGAGATTATCTTAGTTATTGTTGTAGGCCCCTCTTTTGAAGGTGACGTTACCCTCAACCCAGTAGTTTGAGTCAGCAAGGATACAATCCTAAAGGGTCGGATTATTGAAAGATAATTAATTAAGTTATTAATGCATATTGTGGTAGGCCTCTCTTTTGAAGGTGACGTTACCCTCGGCTAAGTAGTCTGAGTCAGCAGGGATACAGTCATAAGTAGCCGGGTTAAAGTATTAATAGTAGTTTAACTTATGAGGGGATCAAAGAGTTTGGACCCCCGCCATCCAATACCGTTAAGTATTGAAGGAGGTCCTACTAAATTTGATCCAGGTCCTTTGCAGGATCTATACACTGAACAATGGCAAGACTCTTACCAAACCGTTCCCTTAACCCCCGACCAGGTAGCCAACATACCTCCATATAGACCGTGGAGATATGAATGGTGAAAATCTTTTATTTTATATAGACAGTAAAATAGTGCCAAGACACCACGGACAAACGATAAGGAAGAATCACCTTCAACATAAGAAACTAGTTATTAAAGTCATTAATACATAACCAATTAAAAAGTGCGAAAAGATTAAAAATAAAAAGTATTACACTAGACACTTTGTCTTCACCAAGTGATGTAAGAGACTTAGGCAAACATGGCCTTGATTGTCAAGAACTCTTACGATCAATCTTGGATCCCGAGACGACTCACACACTCTATGATGGACAATGGATGATGGTGGTGGATGATGGTGATACGGTGGTGGTGGGTGGTGGGTGAAGTGTGAGAGAGGTGGTGTGCCAAGGGATGGTTTGAGCTTGAGCCAAGCACTCCTATTTATAGGCTGAACAGAAGCTCGGGCACGGCCCCGTGTCTAGTGGGCACGGCCCCGTGTCCACATCCTTCTCTGTCTTCATTAATTGCTCTTGTCTTTATTAGTTGACCACGGCCCCGTGTCCGCTGGGCACGACCCCGTGTGCAAAAGCATATCTGTACTATCAAGATTTTCCTGGATTCGGCGAATCTTATAGTTGACCACGACCCCGTGTCCGCTGAGCACGGCCCCGTGGTGGGCGATGGAAGCTTCTACAACTTTGTCTTTTATGCTGACACTTGGGCACGCCCCCGTGCTCATTGAGCACGGGGCGTGTTCAGCCTCCTGTTTTCTTGTTTTGCTTGGGAAGATGCTTTCGGGGAGGTCGGGCATGCCACATTTATTCCTTTTCTTGTATTTATGTTAGATTTAGCTGCCTTTTTGCTTCTTTTGTTAATTTGAGCTCATTTAATCCTGAAAATACAAAAGGAAGACAAAAACATACTTTTTCCAACATTAGTACTAAAAAAGGGTTAGTTTTATGCCACAATTGATGTAATTTATATGTTGCATTTTGCACACATCAGCGTCTTCCTGCTTCCACTAAACCTGAAGTTGGTAAGTCTCCTACTCGGGCGGAGGCTATTCTCCTTTTGAGAGAGGAGTTTACTGGAACTTCGAATGGACTTATACATCGCTCAAAGCGTGTAGGTCCACATGCGCGGCCTGTTCAGGCCTCTGGGGGTGATGCTGCATCCAAGCCCCCAACTGCGGAGCCCAAGGTTGCCACCATTGGGTCTGAGCGAAAAGAGCCTGAAAGGAAAGGCCAGCCTGAAGCGTAGACCCGTAAGCATTCCTCTCAGCTAAAATTTTTGGACTATGTCGTAGTGTCTGACTCATTTTCTGGCTTAGATGTAGGAATGAAACGATCTACTGCTGGAGATGAGGATGATCAAGCCACCCTAACCCAGATGATGGAGAAGAAAAGGAAGCTTTTGGTTGATGGAGTTGGACGTCCAGGCTGCCCTTGACCTCTTAGAGAGGAAGAGGAAAATGATGGGTCAAGTTGCAGCACCTTCTGAGAGTGAGGTGGATCTTGGGGTGTTTGCCAAGAAGTCCGGCAACATCCTTGAAGAGTTATATGAAGAGTCCCCCAAGCGAAAATGTACGATTTTTTAACAGCTATTCCTTGCCTGTATTTGTCTCTTTGTTCTCCTTGGATTTAATGGATGTAATTTTTGATTGTTGTTTTTTGTAGCCTCTTCGAAGTCTAAGCGGTCTACCTCTTGTGGTTTCAAGGTTGTTACTCCTGATATTTCTACTATCCCACCTTCGACGTCTCCCCCCACCGTTGTTTATGGGGTTTCTCCTATCCACGATTCTCCTCCCCATCAGGATCTTAAGGGGAAAGGTCTGGAAGAGGTGCCTAAGAAGGTTTCGGCTGAGAAGGTACCACCGCCAATCATTCTTGGGGTGGTTATTCAGGATAGAGTTGAGGGGTTAGAGACTGACTTTGAGTCAAGTGAATCTACTCCTCCACAAGGAACTCGCTACACCCGGCGAGTGCCTTCTGATGTAGAAGGGCGTGGCCATTCTGATGTGCAGAGAAGCCCTGAGTTTGAGAGAGTTGGAGCTGGTCGTGGATGGCCCATAATCCCACGTGCGATAATCTCCCGCATATCCCCCGATGGAACTTGTGAAGGGGTCTTATATGGATAACTTAGATAACTATTATGAATTATACTCCATGTCCTTGCCACCTGCTGAATAACTATATCAGAAGAACCGTGACCAGTTCCGCTTACTGGATGACCATGTACGCTCTAAGGTGAACTTTTTCGCAACTACCCAAGATATTGTACGTGAGTGGTGGTCAATGGGCGAGGGCATCATGGGGTTTGAGAATGCCAAATGAGAGTTTGCTGCAGAACAGGTTGCCTTCAATGCTGATAAAAAAGGTTTGAACTGGCGCATGCTTGACGCTGAAGATAAGCTTGTTAAGGAGCAACAATTGCACTTCGAGCTTTAAAAGGAGTGGACCTCAGCATGTGAAAGGTCTAACTGGGATTTGAAGGCGGCTCTTGATGAAGTTATCAGGGTTAAGGGGGAGAAGGATGCGGAGAGTCGTGAAGTGCTACACCTTTCTTCTATAGCCAAAGAGAAAGAAGCTCAGGCTGTCGAAGCCCAAAAGAGCCATGCGGAAGCATTGGCATGAGTTGTTGAGTTAGAGAGGATTGTTGATGATCAACGAAATCAAAACAAGACCCTGGAGTTGTTGTCCCAGGAGGTGGGAGGTGATTGTAAGTGATTGTTAACTCGCGGTGTGCCCTTGGTGAGTTTTGCTTTATCTTCACTCTTTGTACTTCGTACATGTTCCTTATATTTTGTTCTTATTTTATATAGCTTGCAGATCGTTTAGTGGCCTCAGAAGAACGGGCAAAATACATGTTTGAGCTTGGTGGGGCTGCCTACAACAACGGACGTAAAAACGGTTATGCAAAAGGCAAATCGTTCGTCAAGGAGGGGAAAGCAGGCGATAAGTTCGAGCTATTAAAAGAAGATTGCACCGCCAACTGTGCTGCAAAGCGTCATGAGTTTGGCTTCTTAGGATTCGGTATGGTGAAAGCCATAGAAAAGTTGGCTCGAAAAGGAGTTGCGGTTGAAACTCTTAAGAAGGTGTTAGAAGGGGGTGATGCAGGGACTAACAGTGCTGGTCCCAGCCAATAGTTTGTATATTTCCTTCATCGGCTTGCATGCCATAGTCTGGTCCATGGACCATGTAATACCTTTCGAACAATTGTTACTTTATGTTTCTTTAACATGTGACCTGTGAATGTTTGTGGTACTACGTTATTTTTATTAATAGCATCCTTATCCAGGTTGTGCCTTCAACCGTGGTGTACATTTTTTTGGGCTATGGGCCATTTATATGAATTTTGCTTGTTTTACAATTTGTGCATGTGTTAACTACTTTGTATAGGTGTTACGAATAAATGTTGGCTAAGACAGGTATATTGTGTAAGATCGACCCGATTGTGCACTTGGTCATGACAAGCCTTGGGGGTCTATAATCTTTATACTGTCGTTGTGTGCCAATGATGTTTTTGTGTATACCCAAAGTGGTATATGCATTTGTAAACAAAATTCATTAAGTAGGAAAGCAAAAATGTAAAGCAGTCAACACTTCTTGTATTTATATCATGTGTTGGGCCTAGGGCCATACATAAATAGAAAACTGCAAATTACCTATAGCACTTCTGTAATTATTGGGCGTTCCAGGCCCTGGGGACCGCTTTGTCGTCGAGGGTGTGCAACTGGTACGCCCCATTTCCTAGGACCATGTCGACGGCGTAAGGTTCTTCCCATTTGGGAGCGAGGCGCTCCGTATTGGAGGCCTCGTTGTCCCTGAAGACGTAATCTCCAGGGTTGAAGGTGTAGATGCGCACCTTGCTGTTGTAGTATTTCTCAAGTTTCGTCTTGTATTTGGCCTCGCTGATGGTCGCCATCTCTCTTCTCTCTTCTAGGTCCACCTTGCACCATGTGCGTTTCTAATCGCCGTATCTTTTTATTGTCTGGTCCTTCGTCTTATCTATTTATTTGGCGTGTATCTTTTCTGACATTTTTGATCAAGCGTGTCAGTCTACCGCTTTTTAGGGCTCGCTCTGTTTCTTGCCTCAAGCTTATGCAATCATCTGTCAGGTGGCCGGAACCTTTGTGATAGTCGCATAAAAGATTTGGGTCTTGCCCTTTTTTGTTACGCATCTGCTGCGCAACCTTGAACTGGTGGTTCTCAGTAGTTCGGATGGAGTTTTGGTGAGGGGTGTCCACTGCCTCTCTCTGTTCTCTTGTTTGATCTCTTTCCGGTATCCAATACGATTGATGCTTGCTCGCGCATCTTCTGAAGGTTGACTCTTCTCATTATAGCCAGACGCTTTCCATGTGGGGATTCGCCCTTTTTTTGTTATGCCTTTCATTGGTGTGCTGGCTATAATTGTTCTGGCGGCTTTCATCGTCGGTCAATTTTTTTTCCGTTTGCGCAATGATCTTAGTTGCCTCAATGAAGGTCTCTCAATCCTTTGGACCTCAATCTCTTCCTCTCACTCTTCGTATTAAATCATCACTTTTGACAGCGCGTATGAAATGCGCACGCATGATTTCATCGCCAACATTACCGATTTCTAGACATTCCTTGTTGTACCTAGTAATGAAGTCTTCAATGCCCTCGTTTTCTTTGCGCCAGATATTCAAGACATCTACCACGTCTCTGGTATATTTGCGCTGTTGGCTAAAGTGTGACATGAACTTCTCTTGGAAGTCCATCCATGACTTAATCTTCCCAGATGGTAAGCTGTCAAACCATGGGCGTGTTGCGCCCAAAGAGGTTTGGATAAACAAGTGACACCATGCTAGAAGTGATCATCCTCCTATGACTCCTTCACTTGTGAACACTTGGATATGATCATCTGGGTCTGTGAGCCCATTGTATTTCCCAACATTGTGCGGTAGTTTTGTTTTCTTGAGGGGAGCCATGGGTATCTCCCTAATAAACTTGGAATATTCAGTTACGCCTTGTGGTCGGTAACTCAAAGTGAAATCATATTCTGCTGCCAGAATATACCCCGAGGGCACGCGAGGTCTGTATGCTTCATGGTTTGGTGGGAGTCTGCTGAACACACTCGTGCTGTCTCCCTCTTGGTAAGACGGGTCATATTCATCTGTCATACCTTCAAATTCTTTTTCCATTCTGCGCGGACCTAGCCGGTCGCGTACTGGCGTGAGCGCGTTAGGTCTTGTCTGGTGAGGGTTGTTGGGAATTCCAGTGTTGCAGTGCGTGTTCACTACATGAAGAAGGGGCTACGACCACACTTTTGGCAAAACTGCCCTGCCACACATTTGTAAAAATGTGTGGCTAAAGGTTATTCATAACATTTTAAAACACGTTTAGCCACACATTTTATTATTAATGTGACCATTTATACCAGTTCAGAACCTTTAGCCATACTTTTAGAAGATAATATGACATTTATTAACCACAAATCAAAATGTGTGGCCAAATGTGATATATGGCCACATATTTTTGTTTCATGTGACGAAAAAACATGTATTTGACACCTTTAGTCACACTAAAAGAAAAAAATTGTTACATATATTTGCTACACTAGCAAAGTGTAGCTAAATGTTATCTACTATCGCATTATATATTTTACTGTAACCAATAACATGTGTATTCAAAACCTTTAGCCACACTTTAAGAAAAAAGCTGTGACATTTATTAGTCATACTAAAAAAGTGTGGCCAAATTTGATCTACGGTTACTGCATTTGTTTCGTGTGACTAAACACAAAACTATTCTAAACCTTTAGCTACACGTTAAGATAAAACATCCACATTAGAAAAGTGTGGCCAAATGTGTTCTACGACCAGATTATATGTTTAATAATGTGGCTAAAATCTAATACATATGGCCACATATTGTATTTATGTAACCAAAGGTTAGACAATAGTCAGACTTAAAATTACAAAATTTAATGTGGTTTTACATTAACATTCGTCACACAATCATCATTTTGTTTATTTTGTGTGACGAAATGTTATCAAATGTCATTAAAAAAATGTCTGACCAAATGTTAAACTTTCTACATCTTTTAAAATTCTCCCAAAAAAATTTAATTCCAAAACATAAACTTCCACCTAAAATATTTCATCATAAAACTTCCCCCGAAAATATTTTATTCTAAAACTTAAACCTTCCCCCAAAATATTCCATCCTAAAACTTAAACTTCCCCCCAAAATATTTGATTCAAAACTCTCCTCTCAAATAATGTTCTTATTTACAAAATTACATTATTTAATATTAAAAAACAAAAAAATCTTACTAGATATTTAATAATTCAAACTGTTATTAAATATTATATATTTTAAACCATATATGTTTTCTTCTAAATGATATATTAATGTTTGCATATTAATAATGGTACCGAATTTCTCGTAGTTAATTGTTTTCGGAACTGGTACTTTCAATTCTATACGGTACCAGTAGTTTATCGAAGTTTACTTTCAAATAGCGTTGCGGTACGAGTACTGTACAGTACCATACCAAAATTTTGGTACCGGTACCTGTACCATATTTGATGATTTCCGGTATCGGCATTTTCGGTACCAGTATGTTCGGTAGCAGTACCGGTACCGAACTCATCCCTAATCATATATGTGTTAATGACCATATTGGGTTTTACTGTGTCACAATGGCCAATAGTGGTCATAAATATGTTAATGAACCATGTTGGGCCTTAATAGATCGCAATGGACAACAATAGATCACACATGTCTTAATGGACCATATTGGGCCTATATGATAGTGGGTCATACATGTTTTAATGGATCACAATGCACAATAGTATACCATATATGTGTTAATGGGCCATATTGGGCCTAAGTGGAACACAATGGCCAATAATGGATTGTATATGTCTTAATGGACCATATTGCGCCTTAATGAATCATAGTGGATGATCATACACGTCTTAATTGACCATATTGGGCCTTAATGGAGCACAATGGACAATAGTGGATCGTATATGTCTTAATGGACCTTATTAGGCTTTGATATGTCACATTGGCCAATAGTGAATCATATATGTCTTAATGAACCATATTATGCCTTGATGGATCACAAGGTCAATAGTAGATCAAACTTTCTTAATGGACTATATTGAGCCATAATGGATCACAATGGCCAATAGTCGATAATACATGTCTTAATGGACCATATTGGGCCTTAATGGAGCACAATGGCTAATTGTGGATCATTTATGTCTTAATGGACCACATTAGGCCTAAATGGATTACAATGGCCAATATTGGATCATACATGTCTTAATGGACCATATTGGGCCTTAATGGACCTCTACGGGTAATACTAGATCATAAATGTATTAATGGGCCATATTTGGCCTTAATGGATCACAACAGACAATATTAGATCATACATGTTTTACGGACCGTGTGGGGCCTTATTGGATCACAATGGACAATAATACATTATAGAAGTGTTAATTGACCATATGGGGCCTTAACGGATCATATTGGACAATAATAGATCATACATGTTTTAGTGGACCATATTGGGGCTTAATGAATCACAATAGACAATAGTAGATCATACATGTCTTAATGGACCATATTGAGCCTTAATAGATCATAAAGAACAATAGTGATCACAATTGTCTTATTGGAGCATATTGGGCTTTAATGGATAAAAAATGGGTAATAGTAAATCATACATGTCTTAAATGATCATATTGAGCCTTAGTGAATCATAATGAATAATAGTAGATTGTATATGTTTTAATGGACCATGTTAGGCTAAATGGGTCGGGTTCGGGTCAACCCGATTGGGTTGGCAGTTTGACCCGTTTAACCCATTTGTATTATATTATGTATTTTAACAATATGTTTATGTTATAAGTTAAATTGGGTGTGTATTTTATGCCATAATTATAACTTATAAAGAGAAATTAACATAAGATTTTATAACTTAAATTTTATTGTATTGTATTGTATACGTATATGTTTTTTTTGTAGTAAATTTTAATTTTAACATATTAACCAAAATGTTTGTTTCTTAATTAATATCTAATTAATGACTTTAGGTATTTATTTATGTTTTCATGTTTTATGCTATTTTTCAAGCGGTGTTCTTTATGTTTAAAATTGATAAGTTTTGTACTTAGTGTTTCAAAATCAAGCACGTTATGTCATTTAGCCCTAACTCAGTTAGATTTTTTTTATTAAATCAAATCACAAAAGGGTAATTTAGTCTTTTTACCCCTATATATATAAATATATTAATAACAATAAAAGAAAAATATATTTAAGAAATCAATATCAATATATTTATTAAACATTATTAAGAAGCAACATCTTTATGCATACATGTGTTGTAACTTTGTTTAGGGTGTTTTAAAAAAAAAAAAAAAAAAAAATAGAATTTTCCTTTTTAACCCTAAATTTTAATCTTTAACAATTTAATTTAAAGTTTTAATCTTTGTTTCCTTTTTAACCCTAAAGTTTTAATTTTTGACAATTTAAGTTTAAAGTTTTAATCTTTGGTAATTTAACCCTTTTGATTAATTTGATTTTTCACTTCTAATTTAAAAGTTTCCATCTTATACAATTTAACCCCTTTGATTAATTTGATTTTTCACTTCTAATTCAAAAGTTTTCATCTTTTGCGATTTAACCACTTTGATTTTTTTTACTTATGTGTTGTAATCTTGGCTTTGGGGGTTTTTCAAAGAAAAAATGGTTATGCATATGGTTGTTGTAACCTAGGCTTTGGAGGTTTTAAAAAAAAATGTTTTTTTTACTTTTCACCCAAAAGTATTTCATAAATTACTTTTAACCCAAAACTATTTGTTTTTTTACTTGTAACATAAAACTTTTTATCTTTTGCAATCTATCCTCACAACTTTTTTTACTTTCAACTTTGGACCTTTATAGTTTTTATTTTCCGCAAATTTTTCGCTTTATGCTTCGTTCTAAATTTTGTGACTTAACACAACGCAACGTGCGTCTTTGGTTTAACGTTTTTACGTTTCATTCTAAATTTTATGAAGTAACACGACGCAACGTGCGTTGTGGGTGAACGTTTATACATCGTCTATTTTTCCCCGTTTGACAGGTTCAACATAACGTGCACGTCCTAAATCGACTTAGTTATAACTAAAGAATCCCCGCCGCATTGCGGCGGGTCGTAATTCTAGTTTATATTTATATACTATAAATTTGGAGTTGGTACTTTCTGTTTAGAGTGTTGTACAACAGGTTTCATCGAGTTTTTTTTGTGTTACGAGTCATTACTAGGGACGTGTGGCTTAAACTTTGAGAGTCGCGTCTCTCATTCTCATCTATCTTTAAACCTTTCTTTCTTCAACAATGGCCATTTTCCTCACCGGCACAGCCTTCCTGTTCTCTCCCTCCGCGGACGGATCAGATGTTAGAGAGAGAGAGACGAGCCCCTCCGTCGAACCCAACAAGCCTCAACGACAACATCAGGTGACCGTCACTGTCACCATCACCTCAGATTCTTTGTAGTTTCTGCGAATCAGTGCTACCAGGAGGTACGACGACACAAGGCGGCGTTTGAAAAGGCTAACAGTGGCCCTTATTCTTAGCGACGGTGAGTGATTTCTACACCTCCTGCATCACCCATTCATTCTGTTGTTCTCTTCCATCTATTTCTTCTAAACCCTATTTTTTATTTTGTAGGAAACGTGAACGAAGAGAAGATCATATGGGTATTTTACAGTAACATTGAGGTTAATTGTTGTATTGTTAGATATTTGATTAACATTTGAGGTTAATTGTTGAATGTTATTTCGCAGAAAAAGAGGATTGGTTGACGGTCATCTGGTTAAAGGTTTGAAGTGGGTTTTGTTAATTGTTGATTTCGATACGTGTGGTGTTGTGATTGCTGGTTTTTGGTTGTTAAGCCAGATTGGTGGAAAAATTGTTTGCGATTGAAAAGAAAGGGTATTCAAACATATCATAGTTGGTGATTAGTGATTTTGTTCCCAAAATTTGGTTAAAATAGGCTAAATAGCAATTTTCTACAAGAGATATTTTATAACCTCCAAAATGTTTCTATTGTATTGATTTCTTGTAGTTCAATCCGATGGTCCAATTCTTTTTTACAAAACAATATTTAGGGTAAATTACACTTTTCGTCCTTTATGTTTTCAACGGGTTGCAATAGATGACCTTTATCTTTAATAATTACAGTCACAGTCCTTTATTTGCAAAACTCGTTACACCTTAGGTCCTTTGACCCTAACTTGGTTAAAACTTTCAGTTAACTGAGGTCATGTGCAACCCATGTGAGGGCAAAACAGTCATTTAATATATAAGAAAAGAATATCAAAATTTAAAAACTTATATAAAAATTATAAACTAAACATACATCATCATCTCCACTTTACTTTCTCTATCTCTCCCCTGTACTCTCTCTCTCTCTCTAATACCACTTCCACAATTATCATCACCATCAAACCATCACCACCTACACCACCACCCACTAACACCGTCGAAGGCCGACATCATCACCATCACCATTGACCTCTATAGTCCCGCCACCATCAAGATCCAACCCTCACGTTTTTCAATGGTGGTCAGACTCAGATTTGATGAAACAACTTACCCAAACCAAAGAGGTGAACCAATTTCCCTTTTTTTCTAATATCTCTCCGTCAATAAGTTCAACTGTCACAATAACCAACATTTCAATAACACACACAACTAATTTCACAAAAAGATTAAAAAAAACCAACTTCAAATAAACTAATTTCCCATCTATTTAAAAACACAAAATCAACACAACAGATAACTAAAAAACTATAACTTTCTTGCAATCAGAGCATAAAAATGTCGTCTTTTTAATAATCAACAGACTTTATACATGAACAAGTGGATCGAATGAAAGATGGGGATCTTGAAAAGGGGAAAACCTGTTGAGATGAAACATCGACAGTTCTGGGCTTGATTAGAAGGTTGAGATGAGGTGGGTATTGTGAGATAACTAGACAATCGTCACCGTACACAGATTGTGTAGCCTCCACTTCGATCAGTACTTCCTCCTGCAATATAGCATTTTTTTAAACAGAATCTTGCTCGGAACCTCACCGAAAACGTTGGTGGTGGTAGCTCTCACAGTGATGGTGGGTGTGGGGATTGGTTGGGGAGAGATAGAGAGGGTTGCCGAAAACGGTGGTGGTGATAGCGGTAGCTCTCACAGTGATGGTGGGGGTGGGGATTGGTTGGGGAGAGATAGAGAGGTGAGAGAGATATGAAACAATGAAACAAAGATATGTGTTTTGTGTATTTGTTTAATTTAAATATATTAGTAAAATTACTAATCTACCCTCATGTGCAAGGCACATGCCATATTTAACTAAAAAAATTAACCAGGTTAGGGTCAAAGGACCTAAGGTGTAACGAGTTTTGCAAATAAAGGACTGTGACAGTAATTATTAAAGATAAAGGTCATCCATTGCAACCCGTTACAAACATAAAGGACAAAAAGTGTAATTTATCCCAATATTTATTTATATACAAGACTATGACGTTTAGATGCCGTTGGACCAATCAGCAACTATATGCGAAGGATTTGTGGAGCTTAGATTCAATGATTTTTACTGCAAATTATGTAGTTCATCCCTATATGTGACACCGTTTGATTTCGGTATCCTAGGTTCGAAGAGCGACAATTTGTAGATAATTTGATTAGATAATCTATTGGCATCAACTATGAGTCAGTATACAGGTCCACAACGAAAAAAAAAAAGATTAGAGCTGGATCCTTAAGAACTTACTGAATATGAAGATACCCGAGATGACCCTAAAGAGTTTGGTAAGCTCAACAAAGCAACAAATGTTAGTAAAGTTTCCTATTATTTCTTATAAAATTTTAGTTAATAAAGTAATCATGCTAAAGAAATGAAATTGATGATATCATTTTTTTATGCAAGAAAGATGCAACATTCTTAACGAGGACAACTGGTGACTTAGAGACGGATTTGTAAGGGGAATTCCACCTGAAGATGATCTGGTATGTTTAATCTATGTAAACAGTTTTGAACTCGGAATATAGCAACTATTATATAAAGGACCGAATTGATGAACATATACAAGTAACTGGCATAAAAAGGTGAACATAATAGGTGTATTTTATCAGTTTTGTTTATTAACATTGAAGACAATTGAATAGTGGAAAAATCAAGAATATGTAAACATATTTGAACTCAGAATATAGTAACTATAAAAAAGAACCAAATTGTCAAAACATATGCAAGTAACTAGCAGCACTGGTGTCACTACCAGCATAAAGGCCCTTTTCAACACTCTTTATTGAGATGTAACTGAATACAACATTACTGGATTGTATTGTTCGATAGTTAGATGTTAATTATGACAGGCTGGTCTGGTTACGTTAGAGAGAAGGCATTTGGTATGACAAAAGATGGAATGCTTTATATCGAGCATTGTGCAAGTTCAAAGGCTGTAACCATATTTATTTGTGGAGGTAAGTTAACTAATTTTGTTTAGTGTAAACTAATTTTATGGAGACATTAATTACAATAACGATTATTTGTTAAACATGTTTTTGTGTGAAATCAGGTAACAAGATGATGATAGAGGAGACCAAATGCAGTATCCATGATGCATTGTGTGTTGCTAGAAATCTGATACGAAATAACTCAATTGTATATGGTGGGGGAGCTGCAGAAATTTCATGCTCAATTGCAGTTGAAGCTGCTGCTGATAAATATTCAGGAGTTGAACATGTATCATTAATATTATTATAATCATGTTGCACTTGGCGTTTTAATTTTGTGGGTCCAGTATATACTGAATTTGGTTTTCGTTGACAACAGTATGCGATCAGGGCATTTGCAGATGCTTTGGATTCTGTCCCCATGGCTCTTGCTGAGAATAGTGGTCTGCAACCCATTGAAACACTATCTGCAGTCAAAGCCCAACAAATTAAGGTATTTATCACTCTACTTTCTAGCATGAGGTGGCAAAATGGGCACAGCGGGTAGGTTTCGACTGATGAATGCAATAACCTTGGCAGACTTTGATGCTCCGCCTCTTAATACCAATTATACGTTCAATAGTTTCTCAAGGTTAGCTGCTTGTCGCAAACTAATACAAAAGTATTATTTATACGCGTAATTTTGATTTTGTGATCAGAATTTGTCCCAGTTGGCTTCCATCAACTATGATATGTCACTTACATGGCATGCCTCCCGAACATGGTGGTCATGGCTCCTTCTGATGAGGTTGAGATTTTTCACATGGTGGCAACTGCTGCTGCCATTGATGACAGAACTAGTTTTCATTATCCAAATGGAACCGAGATAGGTGTTTCCTTGGCACCCGACAACAAAGTCATTCCTCTTGAGGTAATCCAAACAATTTAAGTTAAAATTACCTTTTTATCGATACTAATCGTTAGGTCGTGACAGTAACTCGTGAAATTCTTCATTTAATAGGTTGGAAAAGGTCGAATAATGCTTGAAGGAGAACGAGTCGCACTCCTAGGATATGGGACAACAGTTCAGAGTTGCTTGGCTGCAACAGTTTAGAGTTGCTTGGCTGGAGTTGATAGCTTTGATAAACAGTTTATGTCTTTAGTATTAAAATCGAAAACTTATGTATTAATTTGTTATTATTTTAAATATCTTTAATTTGGTTTGTTCATGGTTACTATTATTTTAATTTTGGAAAAATTAAAAATAAATTGCTAATTACAAGAAATTGGCCACATAGAACCACGACAAATGTGTCACCAAAGGTTAGACAATAGTCACACTTACAATAAATTCATGTGACCATACAGTAGAATTGATCACACTTACAGTGAATTCACGCGACTGTTGATATCATTTAGCCACACTTAATGAACCATTTGCTTGAATACAACAACGTTTTTGCCACAGTTTTTTTAAATTGATGTGGCCAAAACCAACTTTTGAGTGACTATATAATATATATGGACAGACTTATAGTTAATACTTGTGACTATATATTAGAAACAACCACATTTACAATATATTTATGGGGCCATTGATACCATTTAGCCACACTTAATGGACAATTTGCTTGATTACAACAACCTTTTGCCACACTCTTTTTTAAAAAATTGATGTGACTAAAACAAACATTTTAGTGACCATACAATAAAAACGGCTACACTTATAGTAAATTCATGTGGTCGTTGATACTATTAAGCCACACTTAATTGACTATTTGTTTAATTACAACAACTTTTTTGCCACATATTTTTAAAATTAATGCGGCTAAAACAAACTTATAAGTGACTATACAATAAAATTGACCATACTTATAGTAAAGTCATGTGGCCGTTTCCACTCCTTTAGCTACACTTATTGGACGAAATGATTTTTAGCAAGACCTTTTAGCCACACTTTAAGTTGCTACGGTCACACATAAGTGGATGTGGCCGTACGATACCTACGATGACTCGACCATTGGTCACACTTAAGCTGAAAAAAAAGTGTGGTGGAAGGCGTATGGTCAAACCTTTTATATGTGTCCGTAAGCCATTTTTGACGTAGTGGTTGCGCGTACTGTTGGTGCACTTCAGTGTCAAAAGTAGATTCTCGGTGAAGTGACGAAGCCCTATGGGATGGGTGTTGCGACGAGTGCTGCACATGCACTTGCTGCACTAGTGTTTGTAACGGGAACTGCGCCTGTGCGCACATCTGCGCGTAAGCCAGGTTGAGTACTGCTTGGGACTTAGCATACCAGGAAGCGGCTGTTTCTCCTTCTGGAAGTGAAGGGAAAACCATATTGATCGTGCTTGCGGTTGGTGCGTCGGGAGGTGTCTGTTGGGTTACTCGAGTAGCACTACCAAAGATATTGACCCCTCCGGCACTCGTGTGTTCTCCCCCGATGTGCTCGTCCCTTTGGTGTCTTTGGACGTGTGCATTGTCCGCTGCCGGGCCAAATGGAGAGCTTCCTATGCCGATTTGAAAAGAAGTTTTGGTTCAGCCATTGAGAAGTGTTTTTGTAAAGAAAAGAGATGAAAATAGTTGTAAAAATGTGGTGGGAGCCAATGATGAAACACTGCTTAACGCTAGGTTATTCCAGCTGGTCGTCTCGTGAAAGGTAGTTTAATCTCTATCTTTCACTCGCCGTTAAGCTGATCTTCACAGAAGTGTTCTGCAAAACAACAACACCGGTGACTCGCCACAAGGAGGGGAATATGAGGGTTCTCCTTGTGACCACCCTCTGTCGTGAGAATAAGTATTTGTATTGAGGATAAGTGTGTGTCAAGAGTAAGAGTGAGAGATCGAATCCTTAAACCTGGAGGTGGAGTCTTCTATTTATAGCCGGAGAATGGTGAAGGAGGAGGCCTGCCAGCTAGCCAGTGCTCGCCAGCTGTCCAACCAGGAGGAATATCCTTTTTGTCCCCTCTGACGTCGTCAGTCTTCAGAGATGACCTGGCGCACAGTTATTTGTTCTGGCTGGGCATTCGCTTGTACTGGCTGTCGGCTTGTCCTCCAAGGATCTTGCAATCGCTGCTGGCGTCTATTTATTGGTGCCACTTGTCGTCCTTTTTGTCTGCAGGAGCATCTTTCTTGTCACCAGGTGGTTTCTTCCAGAAAGTTCTAGAACCTTCTGGATGCGCCCGTGTGATGTGGACGCCATCTTGGAATGTGGTGTGGTCCCCAATGACATGTGTGCACTTATGATTTGGGACCATACCTCTTCAGAGTGTGTTTGAGATTCCTTATTACAAGTACTTGTTCTAAAAAGTTAATAAATCAGAAATTGTGATTTATTAACTTCTTCACTCACAACAAAAGCAATCCCAAATAGATTATAAGCACTTTTCAACTTTTTAAAAAGTTAATAAGTTATAAGTTGATTCCCTCCAAAAGTTTGGCAATTTTTTTTTTTCGGAGTCTTTGTTGTTTAAGGACTCTTCAAGATTTAATTAAATGAGATATGGATTTCCAGGTTTAAGTTTAATGAAAAGAAAGTTTAGAATTACATACCTTTCTTCAAGTGGTGAGTACTTTGTCCATCCACGTTAGGAGATTTTGTGCATAAACATAAATGACATGTAGCCCATTTGACCCATTCCCTTAGGCAAATATTTGTATTTGACCCATTTGACATTCTTGGTAACAAATTGTGGCCGCCGTACTATCGGGTTTGTTTTCTACTAGTAAATATTATAAACAAAATATATTTTTAGCCATTTATAGATTGAATACAAATTTCTTAATTTTTTATTTAGAGTTAAATATAACAAAATAAGTGTATATTTATATAATTTTTAATTTTTAAATGATGACTCACATGGCCCCTTTGCCCAAATAATTTTTTTTTTACAAATGTATAGAAGTTTTCTCAAGCTATAATTATATTATATAACGACATCTCTATTGTCACTTGATCCTTCACCTTGCATTGCCAAAGCTCTTGTAAAGTCGAGTTGGTTGTGTTGGATATTTATGTCCGGTTCGATAAGTCAACGCTGCCGGATCTTGACCCGTAAGAGTTACACCGTGGGCAACGAACTAAAATCCACTAAACTAATTTAACTGGTAATTACGAACGATACGCGGGTATTAAACTGAGAGACGGGTACATGGACCGGGTGAGACAAGAGAACTCTTCTACGCCACTTGTCGCGCATTCACTCTTGCATCGCCACTTGTCGCGCACATAGGTCTCGGCCAATGGCATTACATGCACTATGCATGTCCGCCACTTGGCAAACATGCATAGATCTTCATTCTCTATTTAAAGGAAGGTTGGTCTTGCATATTAGAGGTTGGTTGAACAAGAGGAAGAACTTGTAAATGCTCTCATAACATCCACAACCACAACCAGCCACAACCGCCGCCACCATCGGCTAGCCCGCCGCTGCCGCCGCTCACCTCCGGCCGCCGCCACCGCACCGCCTCTCACCGCCGGTCACCGCCGCCGCTACACGGGTTCACACTCGCATCTCATTCTTTCGTATCACTAGCACTTGTTCGTTGAACCTCGGTGTCTCAACCGGTTATTCACTAACCGAAGCTATATCTAAACTCCCTATGGTTGATGTTTTATTTCGTGTTTGCATGTTGGTGATCTTGTTCTATTGCAGATATCCCTTGGTATAAAAGTGTTCATATTTTATATATTGTTACTCATGCTTCCGTTGCTTAAAAATGTATGTATATTTTTTTCACTAGTTAAAGTTTATCTTAACTAATATATATATATATATATATATATATACATGTACACTTATTTGTCAAAAGTGTTTTGATTATTTATTTGTAACCAATAAATATATACGTATATGAACCGGGTTCATAAAATTGAAAACAAAATATTATACCACGGACATCCTTCAGTGGTATCAGAGCCGATGCTCACCATATGCAAATCGAAACCGGTCTTTTTCACCGGAATATAAAGTCACAAACTTTAAAAGTCTATTTATTTTATCTTTGGGTTATATATATATATATTTTTGGTCATATTTTAATTGTTAATATTTGGTTGACCAAAAATTGCCCAAACATACTTTTGGTTATGTTGAATATGTAAATCGGGCCCGACCTTGTGGTTGTGATTATGTTTGGTTTTGTTCATGGTTTTGGCCCATTTTGCGGCTCAAAGTTGTAATAGACTAGTTTATGGTTTTGGCCCATTTTGTGTTTCAAAGTTGTAATAGATAGGCTTTTTGTCTTTGTTATATTTACTTGTTAAATATTGTTAATACGAAGACCCGAAGCAAAACCGAATGCCAAGAGGAGCCTTGGAGTTAGTGGGAGTCGCTCAAGATAACAAGATGCACTCAAGTCCATCCTTGTGGTTGTTTTGTGTGTTGTGACCGTGACCCCTTTGATCTTGCTACTTGGCTGATCTTGCTACTTGGCTCTAGCAAGATCATAATCATGCCCATATAATTTACATATTCATTTTTGCTATTATGGTTGCCTTTAATAAATGTTATTACACTTCAACCTAATACCAAAACGCATTCTTAAAAAAAATATTAAAAAAAAAATGAAATCGGGAAAAAGCAAGTTCTAGCAACTTGCATATTTCTTATAACCACTAGAGTTTTATAACATGTTTTTTCTCACATCTTTAAAACTCATAATCTTAATAGTATTAGCTATTAACTTTAATTGGTTATTCCAAGTCGTGACAAACTTAGTTTTATAGGTTATCTAAAACTAATTGTCCCGAGAGGTGAAAGGGTCTTTTGGTTTTGTCGCAAATTTAATATCTAAATTAAAACGACTATAACGACCCTATTTGGTAAAAATTAAAATCAATGGTCTATGCCATCCTACTACTAGTAACACTTGTGGCATAATGCGAACCATCAGTGTTGGAGCCACAGCACGACACTTGGTGTCTAGTTTATCCTTCCAAGGTGCAAGGGCTTTCGTCGACACATCCGACCCTTCCACATTTGACGGTTTTAGGACGACTATTTGTTAGGCCCTAAAGTGTGAGACTGACACATCAAATTAACATAACGGGCTATGGTTACAAACTGGGCTTTACTGGGTTAGTTTATATTAGGTTGTGGACCTTTATAGGTCACTTGGGCCAAGCTTTAGGCCATGTGGGCCAAGCAGCCCCAAGGGGAGCCCATGTAGGGAATTGGGCTTGTCAATGTATATAAACAAGTTTCTAACTTGTTTTTAGGTTGAGCCTCCAAGTTACAGAATTCCTAGAGAAGCTAGAGTGAGAGACGATTTGGTTGTGAGCACTTGTACTAGACGGTTTTGCTTGTTAAAGTAATAGAATCGTGTGCAAGTGTTGAAAGTGATTTGGTATTGTTCTTTGCTCTTCGTATTTTCTGATTTTCGTGGTTATTCTTGAATCTCACCAAGTTTGGATTCTGCACAAACTTGGTGATTGTTTGATATCATTGAAAGATCCGGTTAATCGGGACTTACAAGTGGTATCAGAGCCATTAGAACCTATTTCTAGGCTCGGTGTGATATCAAAGATTCAAGATTTTCGTTATTTTTGGTTCGGTGTTCTTCGCGTTCTTCGTAGTGTTCATCGAAATTTCATCAAAAATCACTATATTTTGGTGTTTTGATTTTGAAAAAGGCTGTTAAAAAGATTAAACATAATCTTTTATTTTTAATAAAGTATCTTGATTTTAAAATTTCTACAACGTTTTCGGTGATTTGTTGAATTGATAGAATCTTTTGAAATTTTCTAATTTCCAAATTTAAAAGTTTCATCAACTGTTTCGAGTCACTATAGGTTTCGAGTCAACAACCTTCTCCAAATAGACATCACTTGAGGTCTCGACTCAACTTCATCATCTGTTCAAGGTCATTCATCTCTACAGGTCACGGCCTCGACTCATCATCATCATCACGGTCTCGAGTCACCAATTTTTGAGGTCTCGACTCAACTGATCTCAAGTATCAACTCCATCTCCACGGTTTCGACTCTTCACGGTTTCAAGGTCTCGACTCACAAGAGGTCTCGAGTCATCTTTTTCACGGTTCCGAGTCGCAACCGAGATCTCGAGTCATTGATCTTCCGAGTCGTAACGATCATCGCCGGAACCTGCAACTCCATCTCCGGTCATCGTTCATCATCATAAACACATTGCATCTCCGACAGACACCTTCGCCAGTCACCACCTTCATCATCGTATCTTCATCATCGCTTACCATCACTTCCGTCACTTACCGTCATCACCACCACCTCCGTTCACCATCGCACTACAACCTTCGTTGATACCTTTCAACAGCCTGACTTCATCAGCCACTGTATCCTTCGTTCATTGCAAGTTGCAGGTTCTTAAAACGAAGAAGAAGGAGAAAATAAAAGTGTTTTGTGACACTTTCAGTTGTCGGGAAAGGAAAGTTTAAGGTTGTCTGTTTTAGGATTCTTTTATTTTAGGTTTTAATAATATTAATAATTATAATAATCTTTTAGTAATCATTACATAATCATTAATTATAGTATAAAAATAATAATAATAATAATAATAAGTATTCTTTTATAATAAAATATTATATTCTAATTAAAAAAAAAAGAAGTTTGTTTGTGATAACGGTTTTGACAGATTTTCGAGGCGCAGTTCAGAAATCGGGTTCATTCGCGTGCAAAGGGTTTTAGTTAGCGAGTACACGGGTTCTCGTTTGGTTTGTGTTTTCAGGAGAAGAACAAAAGTATCAACCAATCACTGAAATTATGTCATTTATGTTTAACAACCCTGTGAGCAAAGAACTTGAAGATATACTTTCTGTCTTTTGCACTCCTGAGTGTAGAGAAAGAAATGAGGCATATAGGTTACATAACGCTGAGCTAATTCAAGACTATCAAGATATTAAAAATAAAAACTTTACTTTATCGAAAAATGAAAAACTTTATAAAGAAAAAATTGAGGCTCAGCGAAAAGACATCATCAAACTCAAAGATGATGTAAGTGTAAAAACAACTCAACTCTTATATGTTCAGGAAAAATTATGCACTGTGACTAAAGAACTGGAGGATATCAGAGATAGATATCAAATAAATGAACTCAATATTAAGAAATTTGATTCTTCCAGTAAACTAGTTAAGAATTTGTGTGATCAACAGCTTGCATATAAGAAAAAGAAAGAGTGTGGATTGGGTTACAATCAGGCTCCTCCTCCTTACAATGACAATTACACATACTTACCCATGACTGAGGAGGAATTGATGAATGAGGACAAGATGGCTTACGGTCCAAAAATTAACAAGTCATCATTCAACAACAACTCTATTGATAATAAACGACCAACTCCTTCAATGAACTTTATTTCTAAAGGCACTTTTGATTCTAATGCTTCGTCTACATGTGCAGATGAAGTTGTTGAAGTAAAGGTTGAAAATGTCATTGGAGATGAACAAGCAGCAAATTCTCACGTGTGTGACATTTTTGGCTCGTTTTTTCACTCTATGATTAATTCCAGGCCTGATGGTTGGGGCGAAAACGTTGATGCTTGTGTAACAGAGACTGAATCGGCAAACGAAACGAATGAGCCAGCTGAACCATCTGATTCCAAATGTGAATCATCTGAAGCAGCTGATTCTGAGAAATTGGAATCAGTTAATTCTAGTGGATTCAGTTCAAAGGTGTCATGTGTAGAACCGTCTTGTGCTGATAATTTGTGTAATGATTCAGCTGAAGTTTCTACTGAAGTTTCTGGTGTTTCGTCTGATAAACCAGAATTCTCCGATTCTGTCAAAGCTGACGACATGAAGGAAGAAGTGAAGACTAACGTGAACAAGGCTCCAAGTGCGCAAACTGAACAGTCTGAACCTTCTGTCAGTGATGAAAAGGTTCAGATCAAGCAACAAGAGCCGAAGCGAGCAGGTAAAGGATGCAGAAATAAGAAGCCTAAACATCAAAGACGATCAGGCTCTCCACAGTCCTCAACGGGCAACAATAGTCCTCAAAAGACCCGTGACGTGAAAAAGGCTTTTGTTAAGCCAGTCATTAATGGCAAATGTGAGAAATATGCATTTGACTGTGCTAACAAAGCTTTCGGAAAGACTGGTGAGACTTCTGAACAAGACTTGCAGTCTAAACAAAACAAGAAGAATCAAAAGAAATCTCCACCACATAAGGCCCCAACAAACGACAAGTACAGACATCCAAATTCATCCTCGTTTGCAAGAAATGTGCAAGGAAAACAAGCACAAAAAGGACCAGTTCATCCTTCAGGGCCTGCAAGAGCTACACAAGATGATCAGAATGCCTTCTACGTGAAGAGACAAACATGCTTCAATTGCGGCATTGCTGGTCACATTGCTCGGAACTGCACAAATCATCCCCATGAACCGTATTATGCTCAAAATCAGAGGGTTACACCTAAGGATAACTACCATTCTAAGCCAATGAAGGTTTCATCACCTAAGGCAATGAAGAATGTGAATCCCAAGGTTAAACCTTCTGATGGGGATTGGAACGTTACTTAAAACAAACGCAAGGCTGTTCAAGAACAAAAACGTTTTTTTCTAAAACTAACAAGCCTGAATTAGCTAAAGTTGATCAACCGAAGGCAACAAACACGTTTGTTAAACCGAAACAGATTTGGAAACCCAAATCCAAAGCAGCAACGTCTCCAATCCTTGAAATGAAAGGGGACTTATGTTTAAAGGAAGTGTCTTATTTTGATGCTTCAGGAAATCCCAGGACCACGATGGCCTGGGTACCCATGTCTTACTAATCTCCTTACCTTTCAGGAACAACTAAGGAGGAGCTGTTGAAAATCTCTAGATTGTTGATAGCGGTTGTTCCAGAGATAAAAAAAGGGGTAACATTTCACTGTTGCAAAAAGTTCAAATTTTTTTTTACAGATGATATGTTTCCTTTGGAGGAGATTAGAGAAGTAAGATAAGATCAGCAAAAGGTACCGTTTAAATTCAGTACTTTGATTTGAATTTGATTAGTCTTCAATCTAATGACGGAACGGTTAAGCAAAAATATTTTTTCTCTTTCTTGGTTCATTACTTTGTATATAAAATATTTTTTCTCTTTCTTAGTTCATTACTTTGTATATAAATTGTCCTTTCTCTAGTAAATGGTAAATTTGCGCAAAAATACAAGATTTATGCACAAATTTAGGGGGGGGGGGGGGAGGAACATATAGATAGATATAGAGTTTAGGAGGAAAAAACTCAAAAAGAAAAATACAAAAAGAGTTTGCTGTATATATATATGCATTGTTTTAGGGGGAGAAATTGAGAAAAATACAAAAACATTTGAAAAATGAAAAAGCCAAAAAGAAAGATTGCATGATATGGGAAGTGAAATAAATGTTTGTGTTAAAGGGTTTGACTAACACATGTAAGGTGCTATAGCTGAAAAGACTAGGATCTACTGCGATATGTTGATAGGCTTGACGCTCAAAATGATAAAAGATTCTAAGTGATATAAACATAACGAACTATGTACCATGTGGGTAACATACCAACGGCGTATGATTTTATGGTCTTAAATCTTGCGTTGATAGATAGCCAACATCTGAGGTTTTGGGTCTTTATATTGTTGAATTATCCGGGGATATCTTGGCTGTCCTTCTGTTGCATCCAGATTATATGCAGACCTAGACACAGTCAGGATATCTTAAAAGATCCCAAGAGGACAAAAACCTTAAGGAATAAAATCTCAAAATGAGAAAATTCCAAATGCTCAAAGAGCCAAATTCGTACCAAAATGGTATTTGCCTCGCCCTCGTTGGACAAAATCATTGGTCGCTCTGCTGTACGAAAGTACTGACCTGCCACCAATGGTCTAACATTGTAAATCAAAAGGATGACATCAGTATACTTACCTGCTACGATGAATCGTTGTGCTTACCTTGATCGCGGGGGTATGCCTTGGAATGGGACACACGGGTATAATAGTATAATATTACCTTAAGCATATCACGAAGTTGAAAAATTGATAGTTGAGCGTTAAAGTTTAAGTGGACAAACATATTGGCAATCGCATAGACCAGTTTGATTAGGCTCGTACTGAAAAGTGTTCCAGTGTCTGCCTGAGAACGAATTTTGATCCCATTGAAATTGTAATTGTATATTATGGTAGTTGTTTATATTTTGAGTTTTTATTTGTTTTTGGTTCTTAAAATAGAAAAATTCAAAAATACAAAAATAGTGTCTTGCTTTTCTATAAAACCAAAAATCCAAAAATAGAGTGTTTATTTGTTTTTCTTAAAATAAAAAATATAACCGTTCTTGAAGATTTGACTGATCATCAAAAGTTGAAAGAATTTAAATTGTGAAATCCGAGTACAAGTACTTGGATGTACCTAGTGTTCATATGGTACTCTCCCTGTTGCATAAGAAATGTTTGCTTATGAGTTTGTGAGCATGTGCCGAACTTGATTTCAATAAAGAACAGGGGTTGTTGAAGATTGAGATGCTGTTAGTTGCTAAAGAAGCCTGAAGCAGCACAACAACAAGATGTACCTGAGTCAGAAGAATCGGATACGAATTGCCGTCTGACAGTGATAGTGCATTTGAAGAAGTACCATGAACCTGCTTGAAAGAAAAGGACTGAAGAAGAAAAGAGCTGTTGAGAATCCTCCTCTCACATTCTTTCTGACAAAGATGTTTCAAGCAAAGCTGATCAAGATCCTGATATGAAGCTAACCACAAGAGCTGAAGAAAGAGACCTAGTGCTGAGAGTTCAGAAGACAAGAACTTCTGCAACATCTGCAGCATTGCGACAACCTTAGACTTCGTTGAAGACATTGCTGAATTCATGCTATGAAGACAATTTGATGGCATCAGTCTAGGGGGAGATTGTTAGGCCCTAAAGTGTGAGACTGACGCATCAAATTAACATAACGGGCTATAGTTACGAACTGGGCTTTACTGGGTTAGTTTATATTAGGTTGTGGACCTTTATAGGTCACTTGGGCCAAGCTTTAGGCCATGTGGGCCAAGCAGCCCCAAGGGGAGCCCATGTAGGGAATTGGGCTTGTCAATGTATATAAACAAGTTTCTAACTTGTTTTTAGGTTGAGCCTCCAAGTTACAGAATTCCTAGAGAAGCTAGAGAGAGAGACGATTTGGTTGTGAGCACTTGTACTAGACGGTTTTGCTTGTTAAAGTAATAGAATCGTGTGCAAGTGTTGAAAGTGATTTGGTATTGTTCTTTGCTCTTCGTATTTTCTGATTTTCGTGGTTATTCTTGAATCTCACCAAGTTTGGATTCCGTACAAACTTGGTGATTGTTTGATATCATTGAAAGATCCGGTTAATCGGGACTTACAAGTGGTATCAGAGCCATTAGAACCTATTTCTACGCTCGGTGTGATATCAAAGATTCAAGATTTTCGTTATTTTTGGTTCGGTGTTCTTCGCGTTCTTCGTAGTGTTCATCGAAATTTCATCAAAAATCACTATATTTTGGTGTTTTGATTTTGAAAAAGGCTGTTAAAAAGATTAAACATAATCTTTTATTTTTAATAAAGTATCTTGATTTTAAAATTTCTACAACGTTTTCGGTGATTTGTTGAATTGATAGAATCTTTTGAAATTTTCTAATTTCCAAATTTAAAAGTTTCATCAACTGTTTCGAGTCACTATAGGTTTCTAGTCAACAACCTTCTCCAAATAGACATCACTTGAGGTCTCGACTCAACTTCATCATCTGTTCAAGGTCATTCATCTCTACAGGTCACGGCCTCGACTCATCATCATCATCACGGTCTCGAGTCACCAATTTTTGAGGTCTCGACTCAACTGATCTCAAGTATCAACTCCATCTCCACGGTTTCGACTCTTCACGGTTTCGACTCTTCACGGTTTCAAGGTTTCGACTCACAAGAGGTCTCGAGTCATCTTTTTCACGGTTCCGAGTCGCAACCGAGATCTCGAGTCATTGATCTTCCGAGTCGTAACGATCATCGCCGGAACCTACAACTCCATCTCCGGTCGTCGTTCATCATCATAAACACATCGCATCTCCGACAGACACCTTCGCCAGTCACCACCTTCATCATCGTATCTTCATCATCGCTTACCATCAATTCCGTCACTTACCGTCATCACCACCACCTCCGTTCGCCATCGCACCACCACCTTCGTTGATACCTTTCAACTGTCACACCCCGACCACGTAGAACATACAAAACGTGGCGGAAACGTCGGGGAGTGTTGTAACAGAATTAATTGTTTCAAATCCATGGCAATTGAAGTTTCGTTTTATTGATTAAAAGTGTTACAATGTCTTAACAAACAAAGAAATACAACATAATTAACTAGTCTTGTATCTTTTATTGTCACTAAAGCCCAAGTCTGCCTATGTGTATCTTGATCATCTTATGCAACAGCTCCTGAAAAACACATGTGAAAATAGGTACGTCAGCATAAAAATGCCGGCGAGTACATAGGTTTTGTGAAAATAAGATTCATGACTTATGTTTTAAGAAAATGTTTAGTCATGAACCTTGTTATTTGCTTTGTCTTTTAAATCATTTGAAAAACGATAAGATCAGATGATAAGTATAAATAAATGTAAGGTTAAATGAATAACCAAGTAAAATATGTTTGCATAAGATAAGTTGTTTATAAATCAATGTCTTGTGAAAAGTATGTTATTTGTATGAAATGTTCTATGTCTCAAACTGAAATGATTCAAATAACGTTACGACATGTAATACCATACAAACACTTATATATAGGAAGTACCAGCGGCGTATCCACCATGCTTGTATCATATTACACACGCATCGTTACTTAATCACTTAATCAAACCAAACCAAACAATGTAAAATGTTCATGTCAAGATGTAAACCATGTCAAAATATCTATGTCAAATATCCATGTCAAATGTCTATGTCAAATATCCATGTCAAATGTCTATGTCAAATATCCATGTATGGCAAGTGAAATGTCTCAACTAAACCATATGCACAAAAACAAAGTATTGAAGTAAAACTTGGTTTAAATCAAAGTTATGTTTTGTGGGAAATGCATGATCAAATGTCAATCATGTTAAAATGTCTGTGTAGAAGTGTCAAAAATCATGTACTATAATGTACTAACGAACATAGCAGTATATGATGCGAAAACAGGAAAGCATGAAAGTAACAAGTAGGCACATGTGTTCCACCCCAAAACAGTTTGGAAAACAGTAAAAGAGGGGTCTATGTACTCACTTGAGATTGCTCAGTAGTCCTTGAGTAACAACCAAACAATGCTAGAGATCGCGGATATCAAACGGCACCTAATATAGGTAACTATGTTAATTAACCGGACCTAGATCGGAAGATCGGGTAGCATTAGGGTTTGTAAACCAAACGAGTGTAGAGTCTCGTGTCATTTGGTTTAACAAAGCCTACATACTAAATGAAACTTAACCTAAAAGCTTACGACCCATTACGACCCGTTTAGGTAACTTATGCTACTTTAACGCGTCGTTCGCGTGAAACGCGTTCGGACCGCCTAACTAGTCCTACGACAAGTGTTATATGCCTAAACATGTTACACAATCAGTTATGTGACAAAAGTTTAGGTTACATATGCTTAATTACCAATTATACATGAAAAGGGTATTCTGGTAATTTACCTAAGGCATATAAACTACCTATCATACAACTACTTAAACGATGTGACCATAAGGTATAACCTCGGAAGGTTATTCCCTATATACTATGGTCACCTAATGTATTTGGTCGGATCCTAATGATCGACCAAACTGGGTCGGGTTCGAAGGTATAGGCGATTTATTAGATCGCCTACCCTACGACCCTAGACAACGTGGTAATCAGTGGGCATAGTCCCAAGGGACTATGACCAACGTGATTACACTCACGTTGCGAAGTTCAAACGAACTTCACATTGACCATTACTGGTCAACGCTGAAAGTCAAACAAAGTTTGACTTTCTGACTCGAAAAGCAATAAAATAAGGAAAAGAACGAAAGAATACTTACGAAGGGTCCCCGAATGCTAATCCCGATCCAAGAACTCAGGTATGAAACAATGGTTTCAACTTAGAGCTCTCAAATCAGAATTCTTGTGCAAAATGAGGTTGTGTGGGTTGGGTATTTATAGGAATACCCGAACCGTTAGGATCGTTTCATGGAAAACGTGCCATGAATCCAACCCGTACACTTGTTGGAACCTTATGGTGGCTAGAAATCCATCCTTATCAGATGACTAAGCAAGTGAGAACATGTGGTTGTGGATTAATCAGCTGCAAATAGGCTGTTAAGTACTCTGCATCTGGTCTGAAGTTGGCTAGCGCACCGCTACGCTAAAAGTGTAGCGCACCGCTAGGCCCTAGTTTGGCAGAATTACACTTTTGGTCCCTGTATTGCAATCAGCCCATTTTCGACACGTTTAAGGCCCGTTAACCCCATTTCAAAGCTCTAAAATGAAGTTAAAGTATAGGGAACTTAAAACATGTTCAAAAATATCTCGGATGTCGGTTCGTTTGGCCGTACGGTCGCGATGTTCGCTTAATTACGACGGAATGCGCATAAGCACGAAAAACGAACCAAATGACGCGACGAATGGATTTTTCTTATGCCGAACACTAAAATAAAATATTTTAGTGCTTACATAAATTTTTGGATGTCCGGATGTATTCAGAACGTAAGTTACGCGTAAAAATGCAAACTTGTGCACTTTTTGACGCTTTTAGTCCCTGAATGACACAAAAGTTTATTTTAGCATACCGAACACCTCAAAGCCTATTTCTAAGCTATGTAAAGGATATTTATGGTATGTTTAACTTATGGTCATGTTCCGGAAGGTCTGTTACAGTTCAAATTGGCATACTTTCGCAGTTTGTCAACTTTAGTCCCTGTAAGCGATTAAACTTTGATTTCACCACACCAAACCTTCCAAAACTTATATCTAAGTTATGTAAAGGTTATTTAAGGTATGTTAAGCCTATTTCAGTATTCCGGAGTGTTCGTTGGATTAAACTGGTTATATCTACACATCAGAGCGCGTATAACCCTCCAGAAAGCGATTTAAAGCTTGAAATCGAACAAGAGTTGATATGTGTAAACGATACACATATTTTTACAAATCCCAAGTATGAAATACTATATTTCATTGGTTTGGCATTTTTTGATGGTTGGAGTGACACAGGTGTTACATCAACAGCCTGACTTCATCAGCCACTGTATCCTTCGTTCATTGCAAGTTACAGGTTCTTAAAACGAAGAAGAAGGAGAAAATAAAAGTGTTTTGTGACACTTTCAGTTGTCGGGAAAGGAAAGTTTAAGGTTGTCTGTTTTAGGATTCTTTTATTTTAGGTTTTAATAATATTAATAATTATAATAATCTTTTAGTAATCATTACATAATCATTAATTATAGTATAAAAATAATAATAATAATAATAAGTATTCTTTTATAATAAAATATTATATTCTAATTAAAAAAAAAAGAAGTTTGTTTGTGATAACGGTTTTGACAGATTTTCGAGGTGCAGTTCAGAAATCGGGTTCATTCGCGTGCAAAGGGTTTCAGTTAGCAAGTACACGGGTTCTCGTTTGGTTTGTGTTTTCAGGAGAAGAACAAAAGTATCAACCAATCACTGAAATTATGTCATTTATGTTTAACAAACCTGTGAGCAAAGAACTTGAAGATATACTTTCTGTCTTTTGCACTCCTGAGTGTAGAGAAAGAAATGAGGCATATAGGTTACATAACGCTGAGCTAATTCAAGACTATCAAGATATTAAAAATAAAAACTTTACTTTATCGAAAAATGAAAAAATTTATAAAGAAAAAATTGAGGCTCAGCGAACAGACATCATCAAACTCAAAGATGATGTAAGTGTAAAAACAACTCAACTCTTATATGTTCAGGAAAAATTATGCACTGTGACTAAAGAACTGGAGGATATCAGAGATAGATATCAAATAAATGAACTCAATATTAAGAAATTTGATCATTCCAGTAAACTAGTTAAGAATTTGTGTGATCAACAGCTTGCATATAAGAAAAAGAAAGGGTGTGGATTGGGTTACAATCAGGCTCCTCCTCCTTACAATGACAATTACACATACTTACCCATGACTGAGGAGGAATTGATGAATGAGGACAAGATGGCTTACGGTCCAAAAATTAACAAGTCATCATTCAACAACAACTCTATTGATAATAAACGACCAACTCCTTCAATGAATTTTATTTCTAAAGGCACTTTTGATTCTAATGCTTCGTCTACATGTGCAGATGAAGTTGTTGAAGTAAAGGTTGAAAATGTCATTGGAGATGAACAAGCAGCAAATTCTCACGTGTGTGACATTTTTGGCTCGTTTTTTCACTCTATGATTAATTCCAGGCCTGATGGTTGGGGCGAAAACGTTGATGCTTGTGTAACAGAGACTGAATCGGCAAACGAAACGAATGAGCCAACTGAACCATCTGATTCCAAATGTGAATCATCTGAAGCAGCTGATTCTGAGAAATTGGAATCAGTTGATTCTAGTGGATTTAGTTCAAAGGTGTCATGTGTAGAACCGTCTTGTGCTGATAATTCATGTAATGATTCAGCTGAAGTTTCTACTGAAGTTTCTGGTGTTTCGTCTGATAAACCAGAATTCTCCGATTCTGTCAAAGCTGACGCCATGAAGGAAGAAGTGAAGACTAACGTGAACAAGGCTCCAAGTGCGCAAACTGAACAGTCTGAACCTTCTGTCAGTGATGAAAAGGTTCAGATCAAGCAACAAGAGCCGAAGCGAGCAGGTAAAGGATGCAGAAATAAGAAGCCTAAACATCAAAGACGATCAGGCTCTCCACAGTCCTCAACGGGCAACAATAGTCCTCAAAAGACCCGTGACGTGAAAAAGGCTTTTGTTAAGCCAGTCATTAATGGCAAATGTGAGAAATATGCATTTGACTGTGCTAACAAAGCTTTCGGAAAGACTGGTGAGATTTCTAAACAAGACTTGCAGTCTAAACAAAACAAGAAGAATCAAAAGAAATCTCCACCACATAAGGCCCCAGCAAACGACAAGTACAGACATCCAAATTCATCCTCGTTTGCAAGAAATGTGCAAGGAAAACAAGCACAAAAAGGACCAGTTCATCCTTCAGGGCCTGCAAGAGCTACACAAGATGATCAGAATGCCTTCTACGTGAAGAGACAAACATGCTTCAATTGCGGCATTGCTGGTCACATTGCTCGGAACTGCACAAATCATCCCCATGAACCGTATTATGCTCAAAATCAGAGGGTTACACCTAAGGATAACTACCATTCTAAGCCAATGAAGGTTTCATCACCTAAGGCTGTTGGACCGTGTCGTGACCCTAAACGATCAGTCAAGGACGTTCATCTTCACATACGAAGGCGGAATCAACGTAAATGAAGTTACAACAGCTTTTCCTTTTCAATTCCTGCTTTATTAATGCTTTCTGATACAAATGTGACAGAATTTCGTAACACATGTAATGTCCTGATTCCACTTATACGTACCTAATGAAGTCACATGTATGGGTATTTATAATGTGGCTGATTTCGCTTATATGTCAGTTGACACAAAAACGAAATCACCATGTGACAAATAAGTGGAATCACCATGACACATAAGTGGAATCACCAATGACACATAAGTGGAATCACCTAGTGACTAATAAGTGAAATCACCTCTAACCTATGTTCACAAAAACGAAATTAACAATATAAAACCCTAATTTAACTCTCAAGACCCTATGTTGACTATCTTGACTTAAGACTTGATGAAGACGTAGTCAACAGACATTCCGTGCACTAACAAAGGCAATGAAGAATGTGAATCCCAAGGTTAAACCTTCTGATGGGGATTGGAACGCTGCTAAAAACAAACTCAAGGCTGTTCAAGAACAAAAACGTTTTTTCTAAAACTAACAAGCCTGAATTAGCTAAAGCTGATCAACCGAAGGCAACAAACACGTTTGTTAAACCGAAACAGATTTGGAAACCCAAATCCAAAGCAGCAACGTCTCCAATCCTTGAAATGAAAGGGGACTTATGTTTAAAGGAAGTGTCTTATTTTGATGCTTCAGGAAATCCCAGGACCACGATGGCCTGGGTACCCATGTCTTACTAATCTCCTTACCTTTCAGGAACAACTAAGGAGGAGCTGTTGACAATCTCTAGAATGTTGATAGCGGTTGTTCCAGAGATAAAAAAACGGGTAACATTTCACTGTTGTAAAAAGTTCAAATTTTTTTTACAGATGATATGTTTCCTTTGGAGGAGATTAGAGAAGTAAGATAAGATCAGCAACAGGTACCGTTTAAATTCAGTAGTTTGATTTGAATTTGATTAGTCTTCAATCTAATGACGGAACGGTTAAGCAAAAATATTTTTTCTCTTTCTTAGTTCATTACTTTGTATATAAAATATTTTTTCTCTTTCTTAGTTCATTACTTTGTATATAAATTGTCCTTTCTCTAGTAAATGGTAAATTTACGCAAAATACAAGATTTATGCACAAATTTAGGGGGGGGGGGGGGGGAGGGGAGAGGAACATATAGATAGATATAGAGTTTAGGAGGAAAAAACTCAGAAAAAGAAAAATACAAAAAGAGTTTGCTGTATATATATATGCATTGTTTTAGGGGGAGAAATTGAGAAAAATACAAAAACATTTGAAAAATGAAAAAGCCAAAAAGAAAGATTGCATGATATGGGAAGTGAAATAAATGTTTGTGTTAAAGGGTTTGACTAACACATGTAAGGTGCTATAGCTGAAAAGACTAGGATCTACTGCGATATGTTGATAGGCTTGACGCTCAAAATGATAAAAGATTCTAAGTGATATAAACATAACGAACTATGTACCATGTGGGTAACATACCAACGGCGTATGATTTTATGGTCTTAAATCTTGCGTTGATAGATAGCCAACATCTGAGGTTTTGGGTCTTTATATTGTTGAATTATCCGGGGATATCTTGGCTGTCCTTCTGTTGCATCCAGATTATATGCAGACCTAGACACAGTCAGGATATCTTAAAAGATCCCAAGAGGACAAAAACCTTAAGGAATAAAATCTCAAAATGAGAAAATTCCAAATGCTCAAAGAGCCAAATTCGTACCAAAATGGTATTTGCCTCGCCCTCGTTGGACAAAATCATTGGTCGCTCTGCTGTACGAAAGTACTGACCTGTCACCAATGGTCTAACATTGTAAATCAAAAGGATGACATCAGTATACTTACCTGCTACGATGAATCGTTGTGCTTACCTTGATCGCGGGGGTATGCCTTGGAATGGGACACACGGGTATAATAGTATAATATTACCTTAAGCATATCACGAAGTTGAAAAATTGATAGTTGAGCGTTAAAGTTTAAGTGGACAAACATATTGGCAATCGCATAGACCAGTTTGATTAGGCTCGTACTGAAAAGTGTTCCAGTGTCTGCCTGAGAACGAATTTTGATCCCATTGAAATTGTAATTGTATATTATGGTAGTTGTTTATATTTTCAGTTTTTATTTGTTTTTGGTTCTTAAAATAGAAAAATTCAAAAATACAAAAATAGTGTCTTGCTTTTCTATAAAACCAAAAATCCAAAAATAGAGTGTTTATTTGTTTTTCTTAAAATAAAAAATATAACCGTTCTTGAAGATTTGACTGATCATCAAAAGTTGAAAGAATTTAAATTGTGAAATCCGAGTACAAGTACATGGATGTACCTAGTGTTCATATGGTACTCTCCCTGTTGCATAAGAAATGTTTGCTTATGAGTTTGTGAGCATGTGCCGAACTTGATTTCAATAAAGAACAGGGGTTGTTGAAGATTGAGATGCTGTTAGTTGCTAAAGAAGCCTGAAGCAGCACAACAACAAGATGTACCTGAGTCAGAAGAATCGGATACGAATTGCCGTCTGACAGTGATAGTGCATTTGAAGAAGTACCATGAACCTGCTTGAAAGAAAAGGACTGAAGAAGAAAAGAGCTGTTGAGAATCCTCCTCTCACATTCTTTCTGACAAAGATGTTTCAAGCAAAGCTGATCAAGGTCCTGATATGAAGCTAACCACAAGAGCTGAAGAAAGAGACCTAGTGCTGAGAGTTCAGAAGACAAGAACTTCTGCAACATCTGCAGCATTGCGACAACCTTAGACTTCGTTGAAGACGTTGCTGAATTCATGCTATGAAGACAATTTGATGGCATCAGTCTAGGGGGAGATTGTTAGGCCCTAAAGTGTGAGACTGACGCAACAAATTAACATAGCGGGCTATAGTTACGAACTGGGCTTTACTGGGTTAGTTTATATTAGGTTGTGGACCTTTATAGGTCACTTGGGCCAAGCTTTAGGCCATGTGGGCCAAGCAGCCCCAAGGGGAGCCCATGTAGGGAATTGGGCTTGTCAATGTATATAAACAAGTTTCTAACTTGTTTTTAGGTTGAGCCTCCAAGTTACAGAATTCCTAGAGAAGCTAGAGAGAGAGACGATTTGGTTGTGAGCACTTGTACTAGACGGTTTTGCTTGTTAAAGTAATAGAATCGTGTGCAAGTGTTGAAAGTGATTTGGTATTGTTCTTTGCTCTTCGTATTTTCTGATTTTCGTGGTTATTCTTGAATCTCACCAAGTTTGGATTCCGTACAAACTTGGTGATTGTTTGATATCATTGAAAGATCCGGTTAATCGGGACTTACAAGTGGTATCAGAGCCATTAGAACCTATTTCTACGCTCGGTGTGATATCAAAGATTCAAGATTTTCGTTATTTTTGGTTCGGTGTTCTTCGCGTTCTTCGTAGTGTTCATCGAAATTTCATCAAAAATCACTATATTTTGGTGTTTTGATTTTGAAAAAGGCTGTTAAAAAGATTAAACATAATCTTTTATTTTTAATAAAGTATCTTGATTTTAAAATTTCTACAACGTTTTCGGTGATTTGTTGAATTGATAGAATCTTTTGAAATTTTCTAATTTCCAAATTTAAAAGTTTCATCAACTGTTTCGAGTCACCATAGGTTTCGAGTCAACAAGCTTCTCCAAATAGACATCACTTGAGGTCTCGACTCAACTTCATCATCTGTTCAAGGTCTCGATTCATCTCTACAGGTCACGGCCTCGACTCATCATCATCAGCACGGTCTCGAGTCACCAATTTTTGAGGTCTCGACTCAACTGATCTCAAGTATCAACTCCATCTCCACGGTTTCGACTCTTCACGGTTTCAAGGTCTCGACTCACAAGAGGTCTCGAGTCATCTTTTTCACGGTTCCGAGTCGCAACCGAGATCTCGAGTCATTGATCTTCCGAGTCGTAACGATCATCGCCGGAACCTACAACTCCATCTCCGGTCGTCGTTCATCATCATAAACACATTGCATCTCCGACAGACACCTTCGCCAGTCACCACCTTCATCATCGTATCTTCATCATCGCTTACCATCACTTCCGTCACTTACCGTCATCACCACCACCTCCGTTCACCATCGCACCACCACCTTCGTTGATAACTTTCAACAGCCTGACTTCATCAGCCACTGTATCCTTCGTTCATTGCAAGTTGCAGGTTCTTAAAACGAAGAAGAAGGAGAAAATAAAAGTGTTTTGTGACACTTTCAGTTGTCGGGAAAGGAAAGTTTAAGGTTGTCTGTTTTAGGATTCTTTTATTTTAGGTTTTAATAATATTAATAATTATAATAATCTTTTAGTAATCATTACATAATCATTAATTATAGTATAAAAATAATAATAATAAGTATTCTTTTATAATAAAATATTATTTTCTAATTAAAAAAAAAGAAGTTTGTTTGTGATAACGGTTTTGACAGATTTTCAAGGTGCAGTTCAGAAATCGGGTTCATTCGCGTGCAAAGGGTTTCAGTTAGCGAGTACACAGGTTCTCGTTTGGTTTGTGTTTTCAGGAGAAGAACAAAAGTATCAACCAATCACTGAAATTATGTCATTTATGTTTAACAAACCTGTGAGCAAAGAACTTGAAGATATACTTTCTGTCTTTTGCACTCCTGAGTGTAGAGAAAGAAATGAGGCATATAGGTTACATAACGCTGAGCTAATTCAAGACTATCAAGATATTAAAAATAAAAACTTTACTTTATCGAAAAATGAAAAACTTTATAAAGAAAAAATTGAGGCTCAGCGAAAAGACATCATCAAACTCAAAGATGATGTAAGTGTAAAAACAACTCAACTCTTATATGTTCAGGAAAAATTATGCACTGTGACTAAAGAACTGGATGATATCAGAGATAGATATCAAATAAATGAACTCAATATTAAGAAATTTGATTCTTCCAGTAAACTAGTTAAGAATTTGTGTGATCAACAGCTTGCATATAAGAAAAAGAAAGGGTGTGGATTGGGTTACAATCAGGCTCCTCCTCCTTACAATGACAATTACACATACTTACCCATGACTGAGGAGGAATTGATGAATGAGGACAAGATGGCTTACGGTCCAAAAATTAACAAGTCATCATTCAACAACAACTCTATTGATAATAAACGACCAACTCCTTCAATGAACTTTATTTCTAAAGGCACTTTTGATTCTAATGCTTCGTCTACATGTGCAGATGAAGTTGTTGAAGTAAAGGTTGAAAATGTCATTGGAGATGAACAAGCAGCAAATTCTCACGTGTGTGACATTTTTGGCTCGTTTTTTCACTCTATGATTAATTCCAGGCCTGATGGTTGGGGCGAAAACGTTGATGCTTGTGTAACAGAGACTGAATCGGCAAACGAAACGAATGAGCCAGCTGAACCATCTGATTCCAAATGTGAATCATCTGAAGCAGCTGATTCTGAGAAATTGGAATCAGTTGATTCTAGTGGATTCAGCTCAAAGGTGTCATGTGTAGAACCGTCTTGTGCTGATAATTCGTGTAATGATTCAGCTGAAGTTTCTACTGAAGTTTCTGGTGTTTCGTCTGATAAACCAGAATTCTCCGATTCTGTCAAAGCTGACGACATGAAGGAAGAAGTGAAGACTAACGTGAACAAGGCTCCAAGTGCGCAAACTGAACAGTCTGAACCTTCTGTTAGTGATGAAAAGGTTCAGATCAAGCAACAAGAGCCGAAGCGAGCAGGTAAAGGACGCGGAAATAAGAAGCCTAAACATCAAAGACGATCAGGCTCTCCACAGTCCTCAACAGGCAACAATAGTCCTCAAAAGACCCGTGACGTGAAAAAGGCTTTTGTTAAGCCAGTCATTAATGGCAAATGTGAGAAATATGCATTTGACTGTGCTAACAAAGCTTTCGGAAAGACTGGTGAGATTTCTGAACAAGACTTGCAGTCTAAACAAAACAAGAAGAATTAAAAGAAATCTCCACCACATAAGGCCCCAGCAAACGATTAGTACAGACATCCAAATTCATCCTCGTTTGCAAGAAATGTGCAAGGAAAACAAGCACAAAAAGGACCAGTTCATCCTTCAGGGCCTGCAAGAGCTACACAAGATGATCAGAATGCCTTCTACGTGAAGAGACAAACATGCTTCAATTGCGGCATTGCTGGTCACATTGCTCGGAACTGCACAAATCATCCCCATGAACCGTATTATGCTCAAAATCAGAGGGTTACACCTAAGGATAACTACCATTCTAAGCCAATGAAGGTTTCATCACCTAAGGCAATGAAGAATGTGAATCCCAAGGTTAAACCTTCTGATGGGGATTGGAACGCTGCTAAAAACAAACGCAAGGCTGTTCAAGAACAAAAACGTTTTTTCTAAAACTAACAAGCCTGAATTAGCTAAAGTTGATCAACCGAAGGCAACAAACACGTTTGTTAAACCGAAACAGATTTGGAAACCCAAATCCAAAGCAGCAACGTCTCCATTCCTTGAAATGAAAGGGGACTTATGTTTAAAGGAAGTGTCTTATTTTGATGCTTCAGGAAATCCCAGGACCACGATGGCCTGGGTACCCATGTCTTACTAATCTCCTTACCTTTCAGGAACAACTAAGGAGGAGCTGTTGACAATCTCTAGAATGTTGATAGCGGTTGTTCCAGAGATAAAAAAACGGGTAACATTTCACTCTTGCAAAAAGTTCAATTTTTTTTTTACAGATGATATGTTTCCTTTGGAGGAGATTAGAGAAGTAAGATAAGATCAGCAAAAGGTACCGTTTAAATTCAGTACTTTGATTTGAATTTGATTAGTCTTCAATCTAATGATGGAACGGTTAAGCAAAAATATTTTTTCTCTTTCTTAGTTTATTACTTTGTATATAAATTATTTTTTCTCTTTCTTAGTTCATTACTTTGTATATAAATTGTCCTTTCTCTAGTAAATGGTAAATTTGCGCAAAAATACAAGATTTATGCACAAATTTAGGGGGGGGAGAGGAACATATAGATAGATATAGAGTTTAGGAGGAAAAAACTCAGAAAAAGAAAAATACAAAAAGAGTTTGCTGTATATATATACGCATTGTTTTAGGGGGAGAAATTGAGAAAAATACAAAAACATTTGAAAAATGAAAAAGCCAAAAAGAAAGATTGCATGATATGGGAAGTGAAATAAATGTTCGTGTTAAAGGGTTTGACTAACACATGTAAGGTGCTATAGCTGAAAAGACTAGGATCTACTGCGATATGTTGATAGGCTTGACGCTCAAAATGATAAAAGATTCTAAGTGATATAAACATAACGAACTATGTACCATGTGGGTAACATACCAACGGCGTATGATTTTATGGTCTTAAATCTTGCGTTGATAGATAGCCAACATCTGAGGTTTTGGGTCTTTATATTGTTGAATTATCCGGGGATATCTTGGCTGTCCTTCTGTTGCATCCAGATTATATGCAGACCTAGACACAGTCAGGATATCTTAAAAGATCCCAAGAGGACAAAAACCTTAAGGAATAAAATCTCAAAATGAGAAAATTCCAAATGCTCAAAGAGCCAAATTCGTACCAAAATGGTATTTGCCTCGCCCTCGTTGGACAAAATCATTGGTCGCTCTGCTGTACGAAAGTACTGACCTGTCACCAATGGTCTAACGTTGTAAATCAAAAGGATGACATCAGTATACTTACCTGCTACGATGAATCGTTGTGCTTACCTTGATCGCGGGGGTATGCCTTGGAATGGGACACACGGGTATAATAGTATAATATTACCTTAAGCAAATCACGAAGTTGAAAAATTGATAGTTGAGCGTTAAAGTTTAAGTGGACAAACATATTGGCAATCGCATAGACCAGTTTGATTAGGCTCGTACTGAAAAGTGTTCCAGTGTCTGCCTGAGAACGAATTTTGATCCCATTGAAATTGTAATTGTATATTATGGTAGTTGTTTATATTTTGAGTTTTTATTTGTTTTTGGTTCTTAAAATAGAAAAATTCAAAAATACAAAAATAGTGTCTTGCTTTTCTATAAAACCAAAAATCCAAAAATAGAGTGTTTATTTGTTTTTCTTAAAATAAAAAATATAACCGTTCTTGAAGATTTGACTGATCATCAAAAGTTGAAAGAATTTAAATTGTGAAATCCGAGTACAAGTACTTGGATGTACCTAGTGTTCATATGGTACTCTCCCTGTTGCATAAGAAATGTTTGCTTATGAGTTTGTGAGCATGTGCCGAACTTGATTTCAATAAAGAACAGGGGTTGTTGAAGATTGAGATGCTGTTAGTTGCTAAAGAAGCCTGAAGCAGCACAACAACAAGATGTACCTGAGTCAGAAGAATCGGATACGAATTGCCGTCTGACAGTGATAGTGCATTTGAAGAAGTACCATGAACCTGCTTGAAAGAAAAGGACTGAAGAAGAAAAGAGCTGTTGAGAATCCTCCTCTCACATTCTTTCTGACGAAGATGTTTCAAGCAAAGCTGATCAAGATCCTGATATGAAGCTAACCACAAGAGCTGAAGAAAGAGACCTAGTGCTGAGAGTTCAGAAGACAAGAACTTCTGCAACATCTGCAGCATTGCGACAACCTTAGACTTCGTTGAAGACATTGCTGAATTCATGCTATGAAGACAATTTGATGGCATCAGTCTAGGGGGAGATTGTTAGGCCCTAAAGTGTGAGACTGACGCATCAAATTAACATAACGGGCTATGGTTACGAACTGGGCTTTAATGGGTTAGTTTATATTAGGTTGTGGACCTTTATAGGTCACTTGGGCCAAGCTTTAGGCCATGTGGGCCAAGCAGCCCCAAGGGGAGCCCATGTAGGGAATTGGGCTTGTCAATGTATATAAACAAGTTTCTAACTTGTTTTTAGGTTGAGCCTTCAAGTTACAGAATTCCTAGAGAAGCTAGAGAGAGAGACGATTTGGTTGTGAGCACTTGTACTAGACGGTTTTGCTTGTTAAAGTAATAGAATCGTGTCCAAGTGTTGAAAGTGATTTGGTATTGTTCTTTGCTCTTCGTATTTTCTGATTTTCGTGGTTATTCTTGAATCTCACCAAGTTTGGATTCCGCACAAACTTGGTGATTGTTTGATATCATTGAAAGATCCGGTTAATCGGGACTTACACTATTACTTTTCTTCTCGTGTTTACGTGCCCCAGCTGTCTCGAGAACAAAAGTGGCATAGATGAGGCTAAACGTATCAGTGCAAGGACAATAGGTTTTCCTTGCAGCCTCATAAACCCCGAGAGTTGTGCTTTTCTCACAATTGACAATCGTTTTCAGTCCGCTTGAACCTCTTGCTAATGTTGCATGCCCCAGCTGCCTTTAGAAAGAGCTTCTAACCGGATTCTCATTCCTTATTGTCTCACCTCACGAAATAAGGAGATATACATCGAAAATACTAATTAAAATCACCTTGCTTATATAACAGATGTCTAAAGAAAACAACTCCTTCATTTTCAAGTTTATATTTGAAAAGAAAAATTGAATAACACCAACTTTCTCGAATGGCACCGCAATATGAGGATAGTTCTCAAGATGAAGAAAAAGCTGTATATCTTAGATGGCGCAGTCTCTACCGAGCCTGAAAGTAATTCTACTACTGCTCGCAAGGCACTGGAGAAACATAACGAGGATGCCTTTGAGGTAGCCTACCTTATGAAAGCCACCATGTCTCCTGAACTTCAGAAGAACATGGAAGATAAGGATGCTTATGACATGATCCAGCAACTGAAAGGTATGTTCCATAAACAAGGCCGACAGGAGCGATATGACACCATAAAATAGCTCATAAGCTGTAAAATGCTAGAAGGATCATGTATCAGTACTCATGTGCTAAAGATGAAAGGATACATTGACCAGATGAACAAACTTGGTTATTCCACAAAACCAACCAAGTTCTAATGGTCAAGTATGGTGGTGTTAAGAAGCCCAATAACAAGAAAAGGAAACATAAGAGCAAAGGTAAGATAAAAATTGTTGTTGCTGCCAGAAATGCCACCAACAACAAGCATGTTTCAAAACCACACCCTCCTAGGAGCGTCAGTGCTTTGAATGCAACCAAATGGGACACTTGAAGAGAAACTGCCCATAGTATTTAGCCAAGCTGAAGATGAACAAGGCCAATAACATTGGCACTTCTTCTAATACTCTCATTTATGTTATCGAACTTTTCACTGTTTCTAGCAACACTATTTGATACCGGAAGTGGTTACCACATCGTTAATGTCTTGCAGGAGCCTAAAAAGTGGAAGAAACTGAAACAAGGCCACCTGGAACTCATAATAGGTAATGGAAAGAGGGTTCCAGTTCAGGCAACTAGAACATTTTGTTTTTCATGTTCCCTTGGCCTTGTAGTTACTTTAAATAACTGTTTATATGCACCTGGCTTGACCAGAAACATTATTTCAGTTTCTTCACTGTTTGAACAAGGATTCAAGTACGTTTTAATGGTTTTTCTATTTTAGCCTACTTGAATGATGTCTTTTATTTTGAGGCTAAACCTCGAAATGGTATTTATGAGATTAATGTTCAAACAAGTAATAACATATATCATTTTTCTAAACGTAACAAAGCTGGCATAAATGAAATATATTTATGGCATTGTAGACTTGGCCATATAAGTAAGGCACGCATAAAATGGCTCCAGTCCAAGGGGATTCTTGAATCCACTAGACATGACTCCTTTGATGATTGCGAATCTTGCTTAGCTGGCAAACTCACAAAGCACCCATTCACCGATGTTGGTGAACGGATCAATGGTCTTCTAGAACTCATTCACATGATGTATATGGCCCTTTCAGAACCATGAGTAAAACCAGCTTGATGGAAAGATAAAAGTACTTCGATCAGATCGAGGTGGTGAATACCCCAGTCTTGAATTTCTCAATCATCTGAAAGAGTGTGGGATAGTTTCACAACCCTCTCCATCTGACACACCCCAACTTAATGGCGTGAGTGAAAGGTGAAATCAAACTCTACTTGATATGGTTTGATCGGTGATGTGTAGAACTAACTTGCCTCACTCCTTTTGGGGACATGCTCTTATGATCGCTTCATGTATTGTCAATTTAGATCTGACAAAAAGGTAAACAAAAAAAGGCCACATGAGATATGGCACGGGCGTAAACCCGATTTGGAATACCTTAGAGTATGGGGATGTGATGCATACATCACAAGTGATTCTGATGATAAGCTCGATCCTCAAGGCGAAAAGGTTGTTTTCGTCGGATACTATAAAAGAAGCGGATATTATTTCTACCATCCTGATGCAAATGTGATTTCCATCAAACGGAAGGGACACTTTCTCGACGAAGAACTTCTTAATCGAGAAACTGGAAATAATGTGGTTGATCTTGAAGAAATTCAAGAACCACAAACAACTGCAATGTAGTCAGACTGTCTGATCAACAAGTAGTTGTTGCCAATGAATCAAACATAAAACACAAGCGTTTGCAGAAGTAGTAGAATTCGCAAGAATCGGATAGATGTCTATGGCGTCTAAAAGGTCCCAAAGTCTTATTAGTAGCTGAGTCTAATGACGAACCTGCTAACTACAAATCTGCAATCTTAGATTCGGAATCTGAGAAATGGCAAGGAGCCATGAACGCCGAGATGCAATCTATGCATGACAATCAAGTATGGGACTTGGTTGAGCTTCCCCCGGAATCTCGGGCAATAGATAGCAAATGGATTTTCAAGAGAAAAACTGATATGCATGGAGATGTACACACCTATAAAGCACGGCTAGTTGCGAAGGGTTTCACTTAAACTCAAGGCATTGACTATGATGAGACCCTCTCACCCATTGCTATGATTAAATCAATCAGGATATTGCTTACTATAATTGCGTACTGTGATTATGAAATATGGCAAATGGATGTCAAAACTGCCTTTCTTAATAGACATATCTCTGGAGATGTCTATATGGTTCGGCCTGAAGGTTTTGTCGATCCTAAATATCCAACTAAGGTGTGCAAATCCAGTAAGACCATTTATGGACTCAAGTAAGCATCTCGTAGCTAGAATCTTCATTTTGACCAGAAGATCAAAGAGTTTGGTTTTGTCAAGAATGAAGATAAGCCTTGTGTTTACAGAAAGGTTAGTGGGAGCACCATATCATTCCTCATCCTGTATGTGGATGATATACTAATCATTGGAAATAACATCTCTATGCTTAACAAAGTTAAACACTATTTGGGATCTTGCTTCACAATGAAAGATCTTGGAGAAGCTGCTTACATTCTAGGAATGAAGATCTGTAGAGATAGATCTAAGTGGCTTCTAGTGCTAAGTCAAAGAACATACATAGACAAAACGTTGACACGCTTCAAGATGGAAAACTTCAAGAAAGGAGATGTTCCTATTACTAAAGGAACTGTGTTGAACAAATCGCAATCTCCTTCAATGGACACTGAAATTAAGCAAATGGAAGTAGTTCCATATGGTTCATCGATTGGTTCAATCATGTATGCTATGTGTCACACCCCGACCACGTAAAACAACAAATCATGGCGGAAACGTCGGGGAGTGTTGTAACATAATTATTGTTTCGCAACCATGGATACAAAAGAGTTTCGTTTTTATTTATTCATTAAGTAAATTACATTGTTTTAGCATGAAACAAACAAGTTATATATCGACTATCATTGTTATTATGTCACTAAGGTCTCATCCAGATCCTATGTGACTCATGCATCCTAGCATTCAACATCAAGCAACATCACCTGAAACATATGTAAAAACAAAAGTCAGCAAAGAAATGCTGGCGAGCACATAGTTTTCGTGTGAGTGTCAGATTCATGGCTCGTTTACACGTCGAAATATCTCGTACAACTTCGTTAATCGATATTAGAAACCTTGTTTTGTAAAATGTTTGTATTGTAAAATGAATAACCAAGTCAAAACAGATTGGTTATAATTTATAAACCTCGATGCCATGAATCTTAACCCAAAACATTTGTTTATGTAAACCAAACCAAATCATAATCATTCTCGTAATAAAACTCGTATGGTTTATATAGTTTCGTAAACATCGTTGTGTGACATCGTTTAACTCGTTCTCGTTATAGATCATCGTTCATTCGTTTAAATCGTTCATAATCGTTCAATCGTTCGAAATCGTTCTCGTTTTAATTGTGAAAACTATTTTTGGTCGTCTCGCTAATAACATTCAAACCTTCGTGACTCGTTCATCGTTTAACTTGTTCAACTCGTATTAACAAACCACCAAAGGGTAAGTTAACAATCACCAGGTTCAATCGTTACCCACATAACCCACACATAACCATGGGTGCAGTCTGATAACGGGACTTGTCAGATCCTATGGTACCATAACCTAATACTGGTCGGTTCGGCCAAAATTAATGAATGTCATTCGTTATGTAACTACAACCAACAAGTTCGTTCACATTATCGAAATCGTTATTAGTTTAGTATAAACCATCTCAATCGTCTTGAAACCATCGTTAGAATATCGAAATCGTTTTGATACATATGAATCACCCCAAAACAATCGAAAACAGTAAAAAGAGGGGATCTATGTACTCACCTTTGGGTGCGTTTTTATATGTTAACACAATCCCTCAATTGTTTATTCGTCCTAAATTAAATAAGAATGATTTAATAATCAAAAACCCACAAAATACATAAGTTTCTTCGATACTTAGAATTTTCACATAACTTTGAGATTTTTCTCAAAAAGTTATTATTTTTGATTATATTGGTGTATTTGTATATATATATACTCAAGCGTAATACACACAATCTTGTCAAGTATCATCATGTCATTATACACATATTATAAAACACATAACACATTGTAACAAATAAAATTTACCCATGAACAACCCATTATAGTGTATGTCGAAAAACACTTATTTTAGCGATTCGGTCACATTTTTGGGCGTCGGAAGTCACCTATGACTAACCAAACACCAAGTAAACTTAATATAAGTTAAAATACTTATTTTTATAACAAAAATATCAGCTTACTTACTGATCTAAAACAGTTTTATAAAAATCCTCCGAAAAGCCGATTTTTAACCGTTTTACCGCATAGTTTTGCATCAAACGTTACCCTAACCATCCCAAATCGAAACGACTTGATATTTTAACATAACCCATGTTATTTACTGAATAAAATAGTGGTTATATTCATGATAGTGCAGGTCTCACATAAAGCACATAAATCATGCAAATTTCACGTATTTTACCACTTTTTAAGCTATATGTACAAAATGCAAAGCTATCAAACCTATGTCAAAGTTTCATGCCATTATAATATACCAAATAATGTTATTTTTAGTGTTTATAACATGTTCTAAAACATTTTTTTCATACACGCATTTTTTATCATTTCTTGAGCTTTAAATCAACATGTATTTCTTATGTACAAGTGCCTAAAGCACACTATCATATCAACATCTTTTTATATGAGTTTAGGTGCATCAAACATGTGATTTATTCATGTTTATTTGCTGATGTACTTGAACATTTATCATATCATACACAAATCATCCAACACTTGCATTTCAACTATCATTCAAGAACAAGCAACAACTTAAACAAGCATTTATCAAAAATCAAGCTCAAAACTCATACACACACACACACACACACACATATATATATATATATATATGTACGGTCATACATACACACATATGTACCACCATTTTTATTTGTATCAAGACCCATTTCTTTTTAGATTTCAAGTTTGTGAAAATTCCAAGATTCAAGAGAAACTTTAAATCATCAAGAACAACCATGAATCAAGAGTATGATTTAAACATAAATGTTATACCTTCAAGATTCAAGTAAGTTCTTGGATGAAATTTTGATGATATGGAGCTTGAAATCACTTGAAAGCACCTTGGAAACCCCTTTGGATCTTCACACCAACTTGAAATATGCTTAAAATGGAGATGGATTCTCAAGAACAAGGTTGAAGGGTTGGGAAAGAAGGTGGCTGTCACACCCCGACCACGTAGAACATACAAAACGTGGCGGAAACATCGGGGAGTGTTGTAACAGAATTAATCGTTTCAAATCCATGGCAATTGAAGTTTCGTTTTATTGATAAAAGTGTTACAATGTCTTAACAAACAAAGGAATACAACATAATTAACTAGTCTTGCATCTTTTATTGTCACTAAAGCCCAAGTCTGCCTATGTGTATCTTGATCATCTTATGCAACAGCTCCTGAAAAACACATGTGAAAATAGGTACGTCAGCATAAAAATGCCTGTGAGATACATAGGTTTTGTGAAAATAGGTTTCATGACTTATGTTTGAGAAAATGTTTAGTCATGGACCTTGTAAATTGTTTTGTCTTGTAAATCGTTTGAAAATCAATAAGTCCAGATGATATGTATAGATAAAAGAATAATGTATGGTTAAATGAATAACCATGTAACTGAGTTTGTATAAGATAAGTTGTTTGTAAAACAATGTCTTGTGAAAAGTATGTTATTTGTATAAAATGTTATATGTCTCAAACTGAAATGATTCAAATAACGCTAAGATATGTAATACCATACAAACACTTATATATAGGAAGTACCAGCGGCGTATCCACCATGCTTGTATCATATTACACACGCCTCGTTACTTAATCACTTACTCAAACCAAACTATCAAGATGAAATGTTTAACAAGTGTAGAAATGTTCATGTATAGTCAAATACGGTTCACACGGTTCACAGATACAAACGGTTCACAGATACAAACGGTTCACAGATACAAATGGATCACATAGTCAAATGATTACAACGGTTCACATGGTCAAATGTTTACAACGGTTCAATATGTAGTATAATGTGTTCATATGCTGGATAAGCATATGCAACAGAAAAGCAATGTAAAACAATGTACTAAGTATGCACACAATGGACATACGTAGTATGAAATGTAATGTAGAACGATGTACTAAGTAATGCACACAATGGGCACACCTAGCATAAAATGTAATGTAAAACGATGTACTAAGTAATGCACACAATGGGCACACCTAGCATGAAAATGTAATGAAATCATGTACTATAATGTACTAACGAACATAGCAGGTATATGATGTGAAAACATGGAAAGCATGAAAGTAACAAGTAGGCACATGTGTTCCACCCCAAAACTGTTTGGAAAACAGTAAAAGAGGGGTCTATGTACTCACTTGAGAATGCTCAGTAGTCCTTGAGTAACAACCAAACAATGCTAGAGATCACGGAAATCAAACGGCACCTAATTTAGGTAACTATGTTAATAACCGGACCTAAATCGGATGATTGGGTAGAATGAGGGTTCGTAAACCAAACGAGTATAGAGACTCGTGTCATATGGTTTAACAAAGCCTACATACTAAATGAAACCTTAATCTAAGTGCTTTCGACCCATCGCGACTCATTAAGGTAGCTTATGCTACTTTAACGCGTCGTTCGCGTAGAACACGTACGGACCGCCTAACTAGTCCTATGACAAGTGTTATATGCCTAAACATGTTACATAATCAGTTATGTGACAAAAGTTTAGGTTACATATGCTTAATTACCAATTATACATGAAAAGGGTATTCTGGTAATTTACCTAAGGCATATAAACTACCTATCATACAACTACTTAAACGATGTGACCATAGGGTATAACCTCGGAAGGTTATTCCCTACCTACTATGGTCAAACGAACTTCGCATTGACCATTACTGGTCAACGCTGAAAGTCAAACAAAGTTTGACTTTCTGACTCGAAAAGCAGTAAAATAAGGAAAAGAACGAAAGAATACTTACGAAGGGTCCCCGAATGCTAACTTCGATTCAAAAATCTCAGGTATGAAACAATAGTTTCAACTTAGAGTTTCTCAAATCAAAGTTCTTGTAAGAAATGAGGTTGGGGTGGATGGGTATTTATAGGAATACCCGAACCGTTAGGATCGTTTCATGGAAACCGTGCTCGAATCCCATGCGTACACTTGTCGGAAACTCATGGTGACTAAAAATGGGTCTAAATGAGCTGAATGTGCATGTGCAAATGTGTGGGTGAGGTTACAACAGCTGGAAACTGCTGACTGTTTAGTCTGATCTGTTCTGCAGGTTGCCTTACGGACCTCAAAGCTGCCAATGTTGAGGTCCGTAAGCTAACAACTTTGGCAGATTTACAGTTTTGGTCCCTGCAGTGAAATCAGCCCATTTTCGACACGTTTAAGGCCCGTTAACCCCATTTCAAAGCTCTAAAATGAAGTTAAAGTATAGGGAACTTAAAATATGTTCAAAAATATGTCGGATGTCGGTTCGTTTGGCCGTACGAACGCGATGTTCGCTTAATTACGACGGAATGCGCACAAGCGCGAAAAACGATCCAAATGACGAAACGAATGGATTTTTCTCATGCCAAACACTAAAATAAAATATTTTAGTGCTTACATAAATTTTTGGATGTCCGGAAGTATTCAGAACGTAAGTTATGCGCGAAAATGCAAACTTGTGCACTTTTTGACACTTTTAGTCCCTGAATGACCCAAAAGTTTATTTTAGCATACCGAACCCCTTAAAGCCTATTTCTAAGCTATGTAAAGGATATTTGTGGTATGTTTAACTTATGGTCATGTTCCGGAATGTCTGTTACAGTTCAAATTGGCATACTTTCGCAGTTTGTCAACTTTAGTCCCTGTAAGCGATTTAACTTTGATTTCACCACACCAAACCTTCCAAAACTCATATCTAAGTTATGTAAAGGTTATTTAAGGTATGTTAAGTATATGTCACTATTCCGGAGTGTTTGTTGCATTAAACTGGTTATATTTACGCATCAGTGCGCGTATAACCTTCAAGAAAGCGATATAGAGTTTGAAATCGAACAAGAATTGATATGTGTAAACGATACACATATTTTTACAAATCCCAAGTATGAAATACAATATTTCATTGGTTGGGCATTTGTTTGATGGTCGCAGTGACACAGGTGTCACAGTCTCCCCTACTTTAGGAAATTTCGTCCCGAAATTAATTCGTAGGAGTCTATTTGTGACTTTGTGTCAGATAACCACCAGAGATATGTAAAGCATAATCCTGTCATTTCCTTAACGGACATTCTTCAGAACGAAAATGAACAAACGGAGTCATTTTCCTCAACGAGTATTCTTCAGAAGCGGAAATGAAGGAATAAACAAACGAGGATCCATTTCCTTAACGGGAAATCTTCAGAAACGAAAATGAACAAACGGAGTCATTTTCAACAGATGCTTCCTCAGAAACGGAAATGAAAATGATAGACAAACGGATATTCATTTCCTCAACGGACAAATCTTCAGAAACGAAAATGAACTAATGGAGTCATTTTCAACGGTTGTTTCCTCAGAAACGGAAATGAAAAAATTAAGCAACGGATATTCATTTCCTCAACGGATAATCTTCAGAAACGAAAATGAACTAACGGAATCATTTTCAACGGTTGTTTCCTCAGGTTCGGAAATGAAGGATTAAACAACGGATATTCATTTCCTCAACGGATAATCTTCAGAAACGAAAATGAACTAACGGAGTCATTTTCAACGGTTGTTTCCTCAGGTTCGGAAATGAAGGATTAAGCAACGGATATTCATTTCCTCAACGGATAATCTTTAGAAACGAAAATGAACTAACGGAGTCATTTTCAACGGTTGTTTCCTCAGGTTCGGAAATGAAGGATTAAATAAACGGATATTCATTTCCCTTGACGGATACTCTTCAGAACAAAAAAATGAACAAACGGAGTCATTTTCCTCAACGGGTATTCTTCAGAATTGGAAATGAAGGATAAACGGATATTCATTTCCTCAACGGATATTCTTCAGAAGTGAAAAATGAATAGCTAGTTCATTTTTCCTCAACGGATACTTCATCAGAATTGGAAATGAATAGGGTTAACTTCTAGGTACATGACAAAGCTCGCTGTGGTTTCTGTGCACTGAATTCCATAATTATGTATGCATCCATAATTACGCAATTCCTTGCATAGTCCGCACAATTTGCTTGTAATGTGAAGGGGAGGAAAATCAAACCTGTGATGAGTGTGACTAGACTACCATAGGGTCCTTTTAATTAGATCGACAAATGATCCTTTTAATTAGGCCACCAAGGAGTCCTTTCAGCTATATCATCACATGATATTCCTAACCAGATTTTTGGATCAATCTGTTTACCTAGACCACTCAGGGGTCTAATTATGGAATGGTACAATATAATCCAAGGGTCTTTACTATTACGTACAAGCCCATTGAGGATTTAATATAGTACCTTTGGATATCCTACTACGAATTCCTTATACGAAGATATAGAAGATTCTACGAGGGTTTGGATAACAAGAATTTGGATTACACCAAAAACATATAAGGAAACACATAAGCACATAGTCACATAGTTGTTTAACTTGTTTATTAATTTGTTATCTTTGGACGCGGATACTTAAAGCACACCAGGAATCCAATTCGTGGATTTCATTTGGCACTTTAATCATTTCAAGAATCTATCTATGAAGATAGGATAATCTTAAAAGGAATTCGGCTTTGTCCTTATTGAATTGTGATGTACGTATTGAATCATACAAAGAATTCAATTAAGGACTCTGATGAATGATACCCATCCACAAGGATCTAATTATGAGGATAGAAAGATCCTACATGGATTTTTGGAGTTTGTGTAACGGGAGGTGTTCCGACACCTTGCACTAGGCGTGCTTAAGTCGATACACAAGGTAGAAAGTTCATGAGGTTGAGGCGCCAGATATGTCAAGCGACATATGAAGCAGAGTTTGAAGGTTGAGCAGCAGCAGGATTTGTAACAGCTTTGCTTTGGATTGCAAAGCGGCACATGTTAACCAAATGTCTCCATCGTCCACCGTGGGTACATTTGAAACAGGGTATTTGGTTCGGATAATGGCAGTGGTATTAATTGCACCAAGGAACAGTTCCCTTTATACAGCTTCATCCCTGAGACAAGTCATGGGGATAGCTAAATCATCGGTCCTCTGGAGTATGACGCCTATTTGCTGGGTAGTTGCAGCACCTGGTTCGGACATTGTTGTTGCGATGAAGAAGCATCTTGAAGATAACGAAAGGCATAGGAGGAAACAAGTGAAAGATAGTCAAAAGAGAATAACAACACATGAAGATTGTGACCATTTGTTTGTTACCAAAGGCAAACAAATGAGATGGTGACTAATCAAAGTAAATGGGTCAATATAATGTATCGCGAAGACATGCTCGCCTATAAGTGAACACTCATCCCAAGAATTCCCAGGTAAGCACAACTGGTCTCGCGTCTGATGAGATGTATATGAAGTGCTTGCCTAGACAGAAAACCCAGAATACAGGCATTCACCCTTCCAGTTTGCACGTGTTCACATTATTTAAAACCCAAAACCTTGACGAGATTTTGAAAACTCAAAGGGGTTCAAAACCATATAACAGAGGGTTCAAAACCTTTCAATAGAGGGTTCAAAACCTAGTAATCAATCATCCTAGAACAGATGATTAGTTTTCGAAGCGGTTTTGAAATTTATGTTCTTGTTGTGGTCGTCGCCTAAGGATAGGTGACGGTATTGTTTTATGACTAAACGCAAGTAAACTCGCGTTAGGGTCCTAAGAAGGTTATAGACTAGGTCAAAGCATTACTAATAACCTAATTCCCTATAACCATTGGCTCTGATACCATCTTTTCTGTCACACCCCGACCACGTAGAACATACAAAACGTGGCGGAAACATCGGGGAGTGTTGTAACAGAATTAATCGTTTCAAATCCATGGCAATTGAAGTTTCGTTTTATTGATAAAAGTGTTACAATGTCTTAACAAACAAAGGAATACAACAAAATTAACTAGTCTTGCATCTTTTATTGTCACTAAAGCCCAAGTCTGCCTATGTGTATCTTGATCATCTTATGCAACAGCTCCTGAAAAACACATGTGAAAATAGGTACGTCAGCATAAAAATGCCTGTGAGATACATAGGTTTTGTGAAAATAGGTTTCATGACTTATGTTTGAGAAAATGTTTAGTCATGGACCTTGTAAATTGTTTTGTCTTGTAAATCGTTTGAAAATCAATAAGTCCAGATGATATGTATAGATAAAAGAATAATGTATGGTTAAATGAATAACCATGTAACTGAGTTTGTATAAGATAAGTTGTTTGTAAAACAATGTCTTGTGAAAAGTATGTTATTTGTATAAAATGTTATATGTCTCAAACTGAAATGATTCAAATAACGCTAAGATATGTAATACCATACAAACACTTATATATAGGAAGTACCAGCGGCGTATCCACCATGCTTGTATCATATTACACACGCCTCGTTACTTAATCACTTACTCAAACCAAACTATCAAGATGAAATGTTTAACAAGTGTAGAAATGTTCATGTATAGTCAAATACGGTTCACACGGTTCACAGATACAAACGGTTCACAGATACAAACGGTTCACAGATACAAATGGATCACATAGTCAAATGATTACAACGGTTCACATGGTCAAATGTTTACAACGGTTCAATATGTAGTATAATGTGTTCATATGCTGGATAAGCATATGCAACAGAAAAGCAATGTAAAACAATGTACTAAGTATGCACACAATGGACATACGTAGTATGAAATGTAATGTAGAACGATGTACTAAGTAATGCACACAATGGGCACACCTAGCATAAAATGTAATGTAAAACGATGTACTAAGTAATGCACACAATGGGCACACCTAGCATGAAAATGTAATGAAATCATGTACTATAATGTACTAACGAACATAGCAGGTATATGATGTGAAAACATGGAAAGCATGAAAGTAACAAGTAGGCACATGTGTTCCACCCCAAAACTGTTTGGAAAACAGTAAAAGAGGGGTCTATGTACTCACTTGAGAATGCTCAGTAGTCCTTGAGTAACAACCAAACAATGCTAGAGATCACGGAAATCAAACGGCACCTAATTTAGGTAACTATGTTAATAACCGGACCTAAATCGGATGATTGGGTAGAATGAGGGTTCGTAAACCAAACGAGTATAGAGACTCGTGTCATATGGTTTAACAAAGCCTACATACTAAATGAAACCTTAATCTAAGTGCTTTCGACCCATCGCGACTCATTAAGGTAGCTTATGCTACTTTAACGCGTCGTTCGCGTAGAACACGTACGGACCGCCTAACTAGTCCTATGACAAGTGTTATATGCCTAAACATGTTACATAATCAGTTATGTGACAAAAGTTTAGGTTACATATGCTTAATTACCAATTATACATGAAAAGGGTATTCTGGTAATTTACCTAAGGCATATAAACTACCTATCATACAACTACTTAAACGATGTGACCATAGGGTATAACCTCGGAAGGTTATTCCCTACCTACTATGGTCACCTAAAGTGTTTGGTCGGATCCTAATGATCGACCAAATGGGTCGAGTTCGAGGTATAAGCGATTTATCAGATCGCTTACCCTACGACCCTAGACAACGTGGTAATCAGTAGGCATAGTCCCAAGGGACTATAACCAACGTGATTACACTCACGTTGCGAAGTTCAAACGAACTTCGCATTGACCATTACTGGTCAACGCTGAAAGTCAAACAAAGTTTGACTTTCTGACTCGAAAAGCAGTAAAATAAGGAAAAGAACGAAAGAATACTTACGAAGGGTCCCCGAATGCTAACTTCGATTCAAAAATCTCAGGTATGAAACAATAGTTTCAACTTAGAGTTTCTCAAATCAAAGTTCTTGTAAGAAATGAGGTTGGGGTGGATGGGTATTTATAGGAATACCCGAACCGTTAGGATCGTTTCATGGAAACCGTGCTCGAATCCCATGCGTACACTTGTCGGAAACTCATGGTGACTAAAAATGGGTCTAAATGAGCTGAATGTGCATGTGCAAATGTGTGGGTGAGGTTACAACAGCTGGAAACTGCTGACTGTTTAGTCTGATCTGTTCTGCAGGTTGCCTTACGGACCTCAAAGCTGCCAATGTTGAGGTCCGTAAGCTAACAACTTTGGCAGATTTACAGTTTTGGTCCCTGCAGTGAAATCAGCCCATTTTCGACACGTTTAAGGCCCGTTAACCCTATTTCAAAGCTCTAAAATGAAGTTAAAGTATAGGGAACTTAAAATATGTTCAAAAATATGTCGGATGTCGGTTCGTTTGGCCGTACGAACGCGATGTTCGCTTAATTACGACGGAATGCGCACAAGCGCGAAAAACGATCCAAATGATGAAACGAATGGATTTTTCTCATGCCAAACACTAAAATAAAATATTTTAGTGCTTACATAAATTTTTGGATGTCCGGAAGTATTCAGAACGTAAGTTATGCGCGAAAATGCAAACTTGTGCACTTTTTGACACTTTTAGTCCCTGAATGACCCAAAAGTTTATTTTAGCATACCGAACCCCTTAAAGCCTATTTCTAAGCTATGTAAAGGATATTTGTGGTATGTTTAACTTATGGTCATGTTCCGGAATGTCTGTTACAGTTCAAATTGGCATACTTTCGCAGTTTGTCAACTTTAGTCCCTGTAAGCGATTTAACTTTGATTTCACCACACCAAACCTTCCAAAACTTATATCTAAGTTATGTAAAGGTTATTTAAGGTATGTTAAGTATATGTCACTATTCCAGAGTGTTTGTTGCATTAAACTGGTTATATTTACGCATCAGTGCGCGTATAACCTTCTAGAAAGCGATATAGAGTTTGAAATCGAACAAGAATTGATATGTGTAAACGATACACATATTTTTACAAATCCCAAGTATGAAATACAATATTTCATTGGTTGGGCATTTGTTTGATGGTCACAGTGACACAGGTGTCACCGTGGTGGTGATGGTTACAGTTTTGGGGAGGAGAGAAGGAGGAGGAAAATTGCTTTTGATCTTGTTGTGATTTGTGAAGGATATGGAAGAAGATATAGAAGATATGGAAGTAGCATGCATTTACACTTGTCCAACAAAGATCAAATTAGATCATGAAAGATCTTGGCCAAATTTTTGGTGGGGGCCACATTAATGTGACCGTGAATTTCAGGGGGGGGGGGGTTAAATGTATTTTTGTTTGGTAAATTAGATAAAAACATGTATTTAACTGGATACCGGGTATTTTATCTGGCGTTTAAATCCCGGTTTATGGCGTTCTAAATTATTTTTATTATTCTATAAAAATAAACTCGCCAAAATAATACTGAAATAAATTTCAGTTGCCGAGACTGGCTGCGTTGTCTGCGTTTTGCAGTAGAAGCACTGTGTTACGCAGTAACACGCGGTACGCGCTTACACTTGAAAAATAACGTTTTGAGCGTTTTAATTTATTTTTCAACACGAACTGGATTAAAAATAAAATTTTAATCATAACAGAATATTTTCAGGATTTAAATATTATACGGGCGGTCACCAACGTTCGTTTCGCAGTTTTGTCGTAATTAGTTCTTTAGTTCAAATAAACATGTTTTTGCCATACCGAATCCTTCGAAACTTATTTATAAGTTATGTAAAGGGTATTTAGAGTATGTTTGTCTTATGTCACAGTTCCGGAGTGTACGTCACGTTAAACTGATTGCGTTTACGCACCAGTTTGCGTATAACCTTCCAGAAAGCGATTTAAAGCTTGAAATCGGAATCGAATCAAATTGTAAAATCATCACACACAATAACACATATAATATAACACCAAAGCACATTGTTTTATTGATAATCAACATTGTTTTACATTATACAATGATTACAGAACACAGTTGTCACAGTCTCCCATACTTTAGGAAATTTCGTCCCGAAATTTTATTTAGAGGAAACTTGTGAAAACAAATGCGGATATTTCGTCTTCATCTGGTCCTCACGTTCCCAAGTAAACTCGGGGACACGTTTGGATTCCCAGCGAACTTTGACCTATCGAATCCGTTTGTTCTTCAACTGTTTGAATGTACGGTCCACTATCTCCACAGGTTTCTCGACAAAGTGCATCGTTTCATCGATTTGAATCTCGTCGAGAGGAATGTGAAGATCAGCATCAGCTAAACACTTTCGCAAATTGGACACGTGAAAAGTCAGATGAATATTTCCAAGCTCTGGAGCTAGCTCTAGTCGATAGGCAACCTTTCCAATTCTTTCAACAATCTTAAATGGTCCAACATATCGGGGTGCAAGTTTTCCTTTCTTTCCAAATCTCACCACTCCCTTCTAAGGTGACACCTTGAGTAGGACACGGTCTCCGATTTGAAATTCTAAGGGCCTGCGTCGCATATCCGCATAACTCTTTTGACGGCTTCGAGCGGTCACAAGATTATCGCGGATTTTCTTGATTTTGTCTGTTGTTTCCAGAATGAGCTCAGGTCCAGTAAGCTGAGCTTCATCGATCTCATTCCAAAAGACAGGTGAACGACATTTTCGACCGTAGAGAGCTTCGAATGGTGCCATATTAATACTAGCATGATAACTGTTGTTGTAAGAGAACTCGATCAGTGGAAGATGAGAATCCCAATTATCACCAAAGTCTATCACGCATGCTCTAAGCATATCCTCCAAAGTTTGAATTGTTCTCTCAGATTGTCCATCTGTTTGGGGATGATAAGCTGTGCTTAGATTCAGTTGGGTTCTAAACGCAGATTGCATGATCTTCCAATAATGAGATGAAAATCGAGCATCACGATCGGAAATGATATCCAAAGGAACACCATGCTGTGATACAATCTCCTCAACATAAATCTTTGCAAGTTGTCACACCCCGACCACGTAGAACATACAAAACGTGGCGGAAACATCGGGGAGTGTTGTAACAGAATTAATGTTTCACAACCATGGAAAATTAAGTTTCGTTTTATTGATTAAAAGTGTTACAATGTCTTAACAAACAAAGAAATACAACATAATTAACTAGTCTTGCATCTTTTATTGTCACTAAAGCCCAAGTCTGCCTATGTGTATCTTGATCATCTTATGCAACAGTTCCTGAAAAACACATGTGAAAATAGGTACGTCAGCATAAAAATGCCTGTGAGATACATAGGTTTTGTGAAAATAGGTTTCATGACTTATGTTTGAGAAAATGTTTAGTCATGAACCTTGTAATTTGCTTTGTCTTTGTAAATCATTTGAAAAACAATAAGTTCAGATGATATGTATAAATAAGAAAATAATGCATGATTAAATGAATAACCATGTAAACTGAGTTTGTATAAGATAAGTTGCTTGTAAAACAATGTATTGTGAAAAGTATGTTATTTGTATAAAATGTTATATGTATCAAACTGAAATGATTCAAATAACGCTACTATATGTAATACCATACAAACACTTATATATAGGAAGTACCAGCGGCGTATCCACCATGCTTGTATCATATTACACACGCATCGTTACTTAATCAAACCAAACCAACAATGTAAAATGTTCATGTCTAATGTAAATCATGTAATGTATAACCAATGTCAAAAGTGTTTATGTGTCAAATGTAAACCATGTAATATGTAACCAAAATGATATGTATGGCTAGTGAAAATGCATCAACTAAACCATAGATGAAATGCACAAAACAAAGCATTGAACTAAAACTTGGTTTAAATCAAAGCTATGTTTTGTGTAAATGCATGGTCAAAATGTAAACCATGTAATATGTAAACCAAACTGATCTGTATGGCTAGTGATAAATATCAACTAAACCATATGCACGAAAACAAAGTATTGAAGTAAAACTTGGTTTAAATCAAAGCTATGTTTTGTGTAAATGCATGATCAATGTAAATCATGTAATATGTAAACCAAACTGATCTGTATGGCTAGTGATAAATATCAACTAAACCATATGCACGAAAACAAAGTATTGAAGTAAAACTTGGTTTAAATCAAAGCTATGTTTTGTGTAAATGCATGATCAATGTAAATCATGTAATATGTAAACCAAACTGATCTGTATGGCTAGTGATAAATATCAACTAAACCATATGCACGAAAACAAAGTATTGAAGTAAAACTTGGTTTAAATCAAAGCTATGTTTTGTGTAAATGCATGATCAATGTAAATCATGTAATATGTAAACCAAACTGATCTGTATGGCTAGTGATAAATATCAACTAAACCATATGCACGAAAACAAAGTATTGAAGTAAAACTTGGTTTAAATCAAAGCTATGTTTTGTGTAAATGCATGCTCTACTGATACGAACATCTATGCGGTATTGTTATAATGCATACATCCAAGCCTTGAGACTGAGGCGATAAACCCTTAAACCACTTAAAGGTTTATCTAAATTATGTATATCGAATTCGGTCATTCCTTTCATCCCCTTTCCCTGGGATGTCCGGAACGGGAGTTGTCAATTCCTATGGTACCACTTCCTACTAACGAACGGCGTAGCTAATGTTAATGAATGTATTGTTCCATTGTAAACAACCCAAATGTCATAACAAAATGTAAGCATGTGATGAAAACGATGTACTAAGTATGCAATAAATGAACATACATAGCATGTGATGTGATGTGAAACGTGTACTAAGTATGAACTAAATGGACATACATAGCATAAAATGTAATGTAAAACAATGTACTAAGTACGCACGCAATGGGCATACATAGCATAAAATGTAATGAAATCATGTACTATAAATGTACTAATGAACATAGGAAGTATATGATGTGAAAACAGGAAAGCATGAAAGTAACAAGTAGGCACATGTGTTCCACCCCAAAACAGTTTGGAAAACAGTAAAAGAGGGGTCTATGTACTCACTTGAGAATGCTCAGTAGTCCTTGAGTGACAACCAAACAATGCTAGAGATCACGGAAATCAAACGGCACCTAATATAGGTAACTACATTAATAAACCGGACCTAAATCGGAAGATCGGATAGAATGAGGTTTCGTAAACCAAACGAGTATAGAGACTCGTGTCATATGGTTTATCAAAGCCTACATGCTAAATGAAACCCAACCTAATAGCTTACGACCCATTATGACCCGTTTAGGTAGCTTATGCTACTTTAACGCGTCGTTCGCGTGAAACGCGTTCGGACCGCCTAACTAGTTCTACGACAAGTGTTATATGCCTAAACATGTTACATAATCAGTTATGTGACAAAAGTTTAGGTTACATATGCTTAATTACCAATTATACATGAAAAGGGTATTCTGGTAATTTACCTAAGGCATATAAACTACCTATCATACAACTACTTAAACGATGTGACCATAGGGTATAACCTCGGAAGGTTATTCCCTACCTACTATGGTCACCTAATGTATTTGGTCGGATCCTAATGATCGACCAAACTGGGTCGGGTTCGAGGGTATAGGTGATTTATTAGATCGCCTACCCTACGACCCTAAACAACGTGGTAATCAGTGGGCATAGTCCCAAGGGACTATGACCAACGTGATTACACTCACGTTGCGAAGTTCAAACGAACTTCGCATTGACCATTACTGGTCAACGCTGAAAGTCAAACAAAGTTTGAATTTCTGACTCGAAAAGCAATAAAATAAGGAAAAGAACGAAAGAATACTTACGAAGGGTCCCCGAATGCTAATCCCGATTCAAGAATCTCAGGTATGAAACAATGGTTTCAACTTAGAGGTTCTCAAATCAGAATTCTTGTAATTTTGAAGCATGGGGGGTGGGGTATTTATAGTAAAAGGTCCACCGTTAAGATCGTTTCATGGAAAACGTGCCTTAATCCCACCCGTACAAGTGTCGGGACCTTATGGTGACTAAAATGTGATCCTTATCAGATGACTAGACAATTGGGAGTGTGTGGGTGTGGTTAATGTCACACCCCCAAAATCCACACGCGGAGTATCACCGCTTGGAGGCGTGACTGACCAGGATCAAGCCACCAATCATATTGAACATGTAATTAATATATAAAAGTAAATGCCATTCAACCACCAATATGAAAGGTGTTCAAAATAGACGTAGGTTATCACTGTTTAGCGGAAGCGTAGGAATAAACCCAACAAAATAAAGTATGAAATGCCATAAAGTGTTTAACGAAACAATCACGATCCAAGCCCACAACGACCAGCTCCTCCCTGTGCAAGCTCCATGTATCTAACGACCTGCAAGGCATGTAACAGAGGATCAACAACTAGTTGAGCGAGTTCACAGATAACAGTTCAGTAATAGTATAGCGTGAGTAGTAGTATGTTCGTTCGTTACGTCATGTATCCTATTAGTTTCCATCGCGGCCTCCCAGGCAGGTATGCGAAGATATTAGGGGATGTTTTTCCCAAGTATTCTAGACTAGGTTTATTTGTATCGCGGCCTCCCAGGCAGGTGTGCGAAGATTTGTAGATTTAGTTCGCGGCCTTCCTATGGCAGGTGTGCGAAGTCAGTCATAATATCGTGGCCAACCCTTGGCAGGTGTGCGAAGATCAGTTCAATAAGTGTTACTAGTCTAGTCGTATCTTATCGTTAGGTTCTACCGTCTGAGTATACACAATAATTCATCAAATCCCATTCCCACCCGGGAACCCCATGCCTTGGCTGTATGAACTCACCTTGGTTTGCTCGGTATGCTAGGTTATGTGCTCAAAGTAAATCAATCACGTCCTAGAGTATGCACGTATACATAATCAGTTTGTGGTCACAAGGTACACGTATAAGCAGGTAGTACGTATTCGCAATCACACAAGTCATGTATATCATTTAACAGCAGTTAGATATTCCAGTTAACACTTAACAGAATTAGTCAGGTTACTGTGCAAAATATTCAAGTCGGCGAAACACATAAGTTGGCGAAACACAGATATTGACGAAAAACACATGTTGGCGAAACACATTTGTTTCGTCGAGGTGTCCTTTGGCGAAACAGAACTTCTAATTCGTCGATTACCCTTGGCGAAACACATTCTGTTTCACCGAGAGTTCTGTTTCGTCGGACAGTTCAGTTACGTCGAACATCAGTTACATCAGTTACGAATAACACAGAAACCCTAATCATCGGTTATAGTTACATGATCAAGTATCACGAAAACATTCACACAAATCATCGATGTGTTTACAAAACCGTAACTCGAAATCATACAGCACCCAATTTACGAAATCCTCAACCATGGTCAGTACTCCTTAAATCTATTCATTAACATCATCATCATTATAATCCATCATGGCCGACAACTGCTATAACATTTAAGTTATTATTGGACCAAATATATTGATTAATGGACTAACAATTTATTGGGCATGTCAAAGTATAAACATGTGGCTGACAATATATTAACATAATACAATCGGTTAGTGGGCTGACAACATGCAATCCTTATCTATTCCCTTGCCATCGGCCCAATCACAGAAGATTTATCATATTCATACTCAGCAGCCCAGTTGGTTTAATCATGTTTGCATGTGTTAAAGATAGTGAGGTCCAATTAAAATTGTTGACTCATTATTCAATCAACAATCATCATCACTAAAATATATACACAGCCATCATGTTGTCCTGCATTTATAATCAGTTGTTCATCATCAAAAATCAATAACTATATCCGGTTGCAATATTTGACTATCTCAAAATATCTACACCCACATGGCCGCCAATTTCTATCTAAGCCACTGTTACATCAAGTTTGATTATTAATCACATATCACCCAATTTCACATAAGATCACATATGATTGTATCGATCATTATATCACCACAAAACATCATCACACAAAGCACTAACAATCACATAATTGACAAGAAGTAGAGTGATTAAACTAACCGAAGGTTGATGTCTCAAAGAGGGTGTCTTCTGCTGCCATCGCAAATAAGGGGAGGTGAGGGTATTAGGGTTTGGTTTATTTGTGCTAATATAATGGAACTATTTCATTCACAATCGGATTGGAGTGGGCCAAACCCACTAGGTTTTTGTTTGGTTGCAACACTTGCTTGGGCTTCCTAAACATAAGGGCCGAATACGTGATTTAAACTACTGAGCTTGGGCCGGGTGGATTAAGGCTAGCAAGTTGGGCCGAGCGTATAATTAAACGATAGCGACCCATATCTAATAGTGGAAGGTGCGACCCAAACTACTAAACACACAACAAAAGGTCATATAACATCTCAACATATCTTAAACACGTATGGTTACAAGTCAAACAAGTCAACAGCCAACAGTCAAAGTCAACGTGCAATAAATGTAAAAGTGAAAGTCGGAAACTCGAGTTGTCACATTATCCCCAACTTGAAAGAAATTTCGTCCCGAAATTTAGCATGCGGTTACTGAGGAAGCTAGTGGTGTGACGTTGTTTACCTGTATTGTATCGCGGCTCCCCGAGCAGGTTTGCGAAGATTACTGGTTTTCCTGGGGTGTCACATTATCCCCCCGTTGATTTGGAATTTCGTCCCGAAATTCTGTATTGGTAGCTTCAGCCTCAGTAGTAGTTGCATTGGTTCCGAATAACTGGGGATATTTGAGTTCCATTTGATCTTCACGCTCCCAGGTGAATCTCTGGGCCGCGGCGGGAGTTCCAACGAACTCGTACAAGAGGGATTCTCGTGTTCTTGAGGACCTTAACATCCCGGTCCGTGATTTCAACAGGTTCCTCGACGAAGTGCAACCGCTCGTCGATAGTGAGTTCCTTCAAGGGAACTATGTGGGTCTCATCTGACGTACACTTCTTCAGATTCGATACGTGAAATACGTTGTGAACAGCACTGAGTTCAGCTGGTAAATTCAATCTGTAGGCTACCCTGCCTATCTTTTCAATAACTTCGAAAGGTCCGACGTATCGTGGATTGAGTTTGCCGCGTTTGCCAAAACTAACCACACCCTTCCAGGGCGAAACTTTGAGTAGCGCTCGATCCCCAACTTGGAATTCGAGTAGTTTTCTATCTTTATCGGCGTATACTTTCTGACGGTCACGAGCTGCCGCCATGCGTTGTCGTATTTGAGCAATCTTTTCAGTAGTATCAACTACCATTTCTGGACCTGTGATTTGACTATCTCCCACCTCTGCCCAACAGAGAGGTGACCGGCATTTACGCCCGTACAATGCCTCGAATGGTGCAGCTTTAATGCTTGTGTGGTAGCTGTTGTTATACGAAAATTCCACAAGTGGCAGATGTTTTTCCCAACCATTGCCAAAGTCGATTACGCACGCACGAAGCATGTCTTCTAGAGTTTGAATAGTGCGCTCAGACTGCCCATCCGTCTGAGGGTGATAAGCTGTGCTCATGTCTAATCGAGAGCCAAAAGATTTGTGCATTGCTTGCCACAGTTCTGAAGTAAAACGTGCGTCACGATCGGAGATAATAGAGGTTGGCACCCCGTGCCTCGAAACCACTTCTTTTAAATAGATGTCTGCTAAGGTAGAGAACTTGTCTGTTTCCTTAATAGCCAGGAAGTGAGCAGACTTTGTGAGTCGATCCACGATCACCCAAATAGTATCATTTCCGCGCTGAGATCTAGGTAAGCCTGTAACAAAATCCATGGAAATTTGTTCCCATTTCCATTGTGGTATCTCAGGTTGTTGGAGTGGTCCTGACGATTTCTGATATTCTGCCTCGACTCTCGCACAAGTCAAGCATTTGCTAACGTATGTGGCTATGTGGGCCTTCATGCTAGGCCACCAGTATGTAGTTTTGATATCGTGGTACATTTTATCCGCACCAGGATGTACCGAATAGCGAGACTTATGAGCTTCATCCATTACTAGCTCACGTAAGTTGCCATAAAGTGGAACCCAAATGCGTCCTGTGACGTAGTAAGCCCCATCTTCCTTTTGTTCTAAACGTTGCCTTGAGCCGCGTAGGGCTTCTGCCCTGACGTTTTCTAGTTTCAATGCTTCTACCTGAGCATTTCGTATCTGGGAAGGAAGACTAGACTGTATAGTGAGTTGTAAAGCTCGCACACGCTTAGGCGCGGTGTCTTTTCGACTGAGGGCGTCAGCCACAACATTGGCTTTGCCTGGATGGTACCTGATTGAGTATTCGTAGTCGTTTAGCAGTTCGACCCATCGTCGTTGTCGCATATTCAGTTCCTTCTGTTTGAATATATGTTCGAGGCTTCTGTGGTCAGTGTAGATAGCACATTTGGTACCGTACAAGTAGTGTCGCCATATCTTAAGTGCAAAAACAACCGCTCCCAGCTCTAGGTCGTGTGTAGTGTAATTCCGTTCGTGAATCTTAAGTTGGCGCGAAGCATAAGCAATAACTTTATCCCTTTGCATCAATACACATCCAAGACCCTGGATAGATGCATCGCAATAGACTACAAAATCGTCCGTGCCTTCAGGCAAAGAGAGGATAGGTGCGCTACAGAGTCTATCCTTTAAGTGCTGAAACGCTGTTTCCTGTGCATTACCCCAACGGTAAACAACACCTTTCTGCGTCAGTAGTGTAAGCGGTTGAGCAATCTTTGAGAAGTCTTTGATGAACCGTCTGTAATAACCCGCCAAACCCAAGAATTGGCGTATTTCTGTTGGTGTGCGAGGTGCAGGCCAGTTCTTGATCGAATCCACCTTGGATGGATCAACATGGATCCCATCCTTGTTTACCACGTGGCCTAGAAAGTGGACTTCACGAAGCCAGAAGTCGCATTTTGAAAACTTAGCGTATAGCTGTTCCGTTCGAAGGAGTTCCAAAATAAGTCGTAAGTGCTGCTCGTGTTCCTCCTGACTCTTCGAATAGATCAGGATGTCGTCGATGAAAACAATGACAAACTTGTCGAGATAAGGTTTACACACCCTGTTCATAAGATCCATGAAAACCGCTGGCGCGTTCGTCAACCCGAATGGCATGACCAGAAACTCATAATGGCCGTAGCGTGTTCTGAACGCTGTTTTGGAGACGTCCTCATCCCGGACTCTCAGTTGATGGTACCCTGACCTTAGATCAATCTTCGAGTAATAACTCGACCCTTGTAACTGGTCGAATAAGTCATCGATGCGTGGAAGAGGATAGCGATTATTCACGGTGACCTTGTTCGGTTCACGGTAGTCAATACACATGCGGAAGGTACCGTCTTTCTTCTTCACAAATAACACTGGAGCTCCCCAAGGCGAAGAGCTAGGACGTATGAAACCCTTTTCCAAAAGTTCTTGCAATTGCTTAGACAGTTCTTCCAGTTCAGTTGGAGCTAAACGATATGGTGCTCGAGCTATGGGTGCTGCTCCTGGAGCTTGTTACTATAAGTTACCAAAGGTTCTTAATCCAGCACGAGGAATGCGGATTGTAACACCTGTGTCTCCACGGCCATCAAACAAATGCCAAACCAATGAAATATTGTATTTCATACTTGGGATTTGTAAAAAAAAAAGATGTGTATCATTTACACATATCAATTCTTGTTCGATTTCAAACTCTATATCGCTTTCTGGAAGGTTATACGCGCACTGATGCGTAAATATAACCATTTTAATGCAACGAACACTCCGGAATAGTGACATATACTTAACATACCTTAAATAACCTTTACATAACTTAGAAATAAGTTTTGAAGGCTTTGGTATTGCAAAAACAAGTTAATTCGCTTACAGGGACTAAATATGACAAACTGCGAAAGTATGTCAATTTGAACTGTAACGAACATTCCGGAACATGACCATAAGTTAAACACACCTTAAATATCCTTTACATAGCTTAGAAATAGGCTTTGAGGGGTTCGGTGTGCTAAAATAAACTTTTGGGTCATTCAGGGACTAAAAGTGTCAAAAAGTGCACAAGTTTGCATTTTCGCGCATAACATACGTTCTGAATACATCCGGACATCCAAAAATTTATGTAAGCACCAAAATATTTTATTTTAGTGTTTGGCATAAGAAAAATCCATTCGTCGCGCAATTTGGATCGTTTTTCGCGCTTATGCGCATTCCGTCGTAATTAACCGAACATCGCGATCGTACGACCAAACGAACGTTGGTGACCGACCGGATAATATTTAAATCCCACAAATATTCTGTTATGATTAAAATCTTATTTTAATCAGGTCCGTGTTGAAAAATAAATTAAAACGCCTAAAAACGTTATTTTTCAAAGTTTAAGCGCGTACCGTGTGTTTCTGCGCAACACAGTGCTTCTACTGCAAAACGCAGACAACGCAGCCAGTCCTGGCAACTGAAATTTATTTCAGTAATAACTTGGCGAGTTTATTTTTATAGAGTAATAAAAATAATTTAGAACGCCATAAACCGGGATTTAAACGCTAGATAAAATACCGGTACCCAGTTAAATACCCGTCTTAGCCATATACTAGGAATATGCTTGGCATATGCTTGGAATATGCTAAGGTATATGCTTGGAATATGCTAAGGTATATGCTTGGAATATGCTAAGGTATATGCTAGGAATATGCTTGGAATATGCTAGGAATATTCTAGGAATATTCTAGGAATATTCTATATGGAAAAACTATAAATACCCACCATATGTTTCATTCATAATCACTAGAAATTTGATTTGAGAAACTCTAAGTTGAAACACTAGTTTCATACCTGAGATTTTCGAATCGAGTTTAGCATTCGGGGACCCTTCGTAAGTATTCTTTCGTTCTTTTCCTTATTTTATTGCTTTTCGAGTCAGAAAGTTAAACTTTGTTTGACTTTCAGCGTTGACCAGTAATGGTCAATGCGAAGTTCGTTTGAACTTCGCAACGTGAGTGTAATCACGTTGGTCATAGTCCCTTGGGACTATGCCCACTGATTACCACGTTGTCTAGAGTCGTAGGGTAGGCGATCTAATAAATCGCCTATACCTTCGAACTCGACCCATTTGGTCGATCATTAGGATCGGACCAAATACATTAGGTGACCATAGTAGGTAGGGAATAACCTTCCGAGGTTATACCCTATGGTCACATCGTTTGAGTAGTTGTATGATAGGTAGTTTATGTGCCTTAGGTAAATTACCAGAATACCCTTTTCATGTATAATTGGTAATTAAGCATATGTAACCTAAACTTTTGTCACATAACTGATTATGTAACATGTTTAGGCATATAACACTTGTCATAGGGCTAGTTAGGCGGTCCGAACGCGTTTCACGCGCACGACGCGTTAAAGTAGCATAAGCTTCCTAAACGGGTCGTAATGGGTCGATAAGACTTAGGTTAAGTTTCATTTAGCATGTAGGCCTTGTCAAACCATATCACATGAGTTCCTACACTCATTTGGTTTACAAACCCTAATGCTACCCAGTCTTCCGATATAGGTCCGGTTTATTAACATAGTTACCTATATTAGGTGCCGTTTGATATCCGTGATCTCTAGCATTGTTTGGTTGTTACTCAAGGACTACTAAGCAATCTCAAGTGAGTACATAGACCCCTCTTTTACCGTTTTCCAAACTGTTTTGGGGTGGAACACATGTGCCTACTTGTTACTTTCATGCTTTCCTGTTTTCACATCATATACATGCTATGTTCGTTAGTACATTATAGTACATGATTTCATAACATCTTATGCTAGGTGTGCCCATTGTGTGCATTACTTAGTACATTGTTTTACATGACATTTCATGCTAGGTGTGCCCATTGTGTGCATTACTTAGTACATTGTTTTACATGACATTTCATGCTAGGTGTGCCCATTGTGTGCATTACTTAGTACATCGTTTTACATGACATTTCACGCTATGTATGTTCATTTGATTACATACTTAGTGCATTGTTTTCACATGTTTACATTTTGGTATGACATTTGGTTTGTTTACATGGGACAATACATTCATTAACATTAGCTACGCCGTTCGTTAGTAGGTAGTGGTACCATAGGAATTGACAACTCCCGTTCCGGACATCCCAGGGAAAGGGGACAGAAAGGAATGACCGAATTCGATGATATAAGACAGATAGACCTTTAATTTGTTTAAGGGTTTATCACCACAGTCACAAGGCTTGGATGTATGCATTTTCACAATACCGCATAGATGTTCATATTAAATAGTTGCATGCATTTACACAAAACATAGCTTTGATTTAAACCAAGTGTTTACTTCAATACTTTGTTTTTGTGCATATGGTTTAGTTGAGACATTTCACTTGCCATACATGACATTTTGACATAGACATTTTACACAAAGACATTTGACAAAGACATTTGACATGGATATTTGACATAGACATTTTGACATGATTTACATTTGACACATAACATGATTGACAGTTGTTTTACACTACATGATTTACATCTTGACATAAACACATTGACATATTATCCAATACATTTGACAATTGGTTTAGACATAGACATCTTACATTGGTTGGTTTGGTTTGATTAAGTGATTAAGTAACGATGCGTGTGTAATATGATACAAGCATGGTGGATACGCCGCTGGTACTTCCTATATATAAGTGGTTGTATGGTATTACATGTCGTAGCGTTATTTGAATCATTTCAGTTGGATACATATGACATTTTATACAAATAACATACTTTTCACAAGACATTGTTAACAAACAACTTATCTTATACAAACTCATTTTATATGGTTATTCATTTAACCATACATTATTCTCTTATTTATACGTATCATTTGATCTTATCGTTTTTCAAATGATTTACAAGACAAAGCAAATTACAAGGTTCATGACTAAACATTTTCTCAAATATAAGTCATGAAACCTATTTTCACAAAACCTATGTATCTCACCGGCATTTTTATGCTGACGTACCATATTTTCACATGTGTTTTTCAGGAGCTGTTGCATAAGATAATCAAGATACACTTAGGCGGACATGGGCCTTAGTGACAATAAAAGATGCAGACTAGTTAATTATGTTGTATTTCCATGCTTGTTTAGACATTGTAACACTTATATTGAATAAAACGAAAATTTAATTTCCATGGTTGTGAAACATTAATTCTGTTACAACACTCCCCGATGTTTCCGCCACGTTTTGTATATTCTACGTGGTCGGGGTGTGACACGGATGATCTTTTCTTTGCAAAGAGTCTCTGCTCGATGTTGAGGTAGCCAATCCATACTAATATCGATGTCAAAACCATCACAATGTTGGGGTCAATCCTAGTATCACCCTGACCAATCACGAACACTCGACCCCTGGCACCATTGCCGTCGTTATTACCCCCATTGTTGCCTCCATTATTGTTCCTGTTTCTTTGGTTGTGGTTCTGATTCTGTTTCTGGTTCAACTGTGGGCCGTGTCTCTTGAATTAACCTTCAGCACCACACTAATGACATCCCTTGTTACCCTGCTGTTGCTGCTGATTCTGTGGAGCTTGTGGTTGCTGTTGTTGGTTCTGGTTTCCAGGACGTGAGCTTCTACAATCTTTGGCTCCATGACCAAGCTTGTTGCATCATTGACAATGATTGCGGTTGCACTGTCCGCTGTGGGGCAAGTTACATCGTTTGCACTTAGGGTGGTTTCCCATGTATCCACCCTGCCCTTGACTACTAAAAGGTTGCTGACCAGGACTTTGATTGTCATCGATCTTTCGCTGCTATGCCTGGGATGGAATCGTAGTCGAACCCTTGCTAGAGATTCCATCCCACTTTCGTTTGTTGTCATTGAGGGTAGCAGAAGTAGTTGAAGTAGTAGTGGTAGTAGTAGCGCTGATAAGTTGAGGCAACTTATTCTGTTCCACTGCCTGTTCTGTGAGACGATGAGCAAGACGAGTATTCATCCTGGATGGTAGCAAGGTTGGCAGAAGTCACATGACTTTGAATCTCTGGTACTAAGCCTTTGAGGTACAGCTCAGTGCGTTTGATGAGAGGATCCACCATAGTTGGACATAACACTGCCAGTTCGTTGGATCGTTTCTTGTACGCTTATATCTCTGACCCCGTCATCTTTAGGTTAAAGAACTCCACTTCCAGCTTGTGGATGTCATCACAACTACAATATTCACGTTTGATCAGTTCCTTAAAATCCTTCCATGGGGTGGCATTAGCAGCCGCCAGCCCCAGCATCTGAACTTGCGCGTTCCACCACGTTAGCGCTGTGCCTTCGAGAGTACCAGTGGCGTTCTTCACTCTGCGAGTCTCGGGGCATTCACACCTCTCAAATACGGATTTGAGCTTTTCAAACCAATGGAGGAGTCCAACTGCTCCTTCCGTGCCACTAAAGGTAGTAGGACAACAGTCCATGAAAGTTTTGAAACGTGCACACAGGTGGCTGAGCGTGTTGACTGGTCGTGTGCGTAAGAGTAAACAAAATTAAGCACAAGTGTTGGATTACGAGAGTAGGATCTAAAGATCCTAGAGTAAGTTGTGATGGCAGGTTACACCTCCTGCCTGGGCAGCTGCGAGTGCTGCAGTAACTTGTTCAATGATCGAAGCCGCCAACTGGGCTTGAGTTAGGTTAACGCGTCCACTCATGATCTTGATATCAAGGAGAACATGAGTGAGAGAGGTTTGCGAATAGTGCGATAACAGAAGAGAATGAGCACACAAGTATTCTCAAGCAATAACGTATAGTAGGTTCTGTAATCTAAGCATACCACGAGCAAAGTTCTATGTAATTCTAGCAAGTAGGTAATGTAACATATACCTTATTACCTAGGATGTTGAGTCTTGCACGTGGAGCGAAGCGTCGTTGTGGATCGTTGAGCACTGTACTGGTTATAGTCTGGTTTTAATAAAAAAAAACATTTTCCCCATATTAAAACCAAGTTCTCTATAACCAATGGCTCTGATACCAATCTGTCACACCCCCAAAATCCACACGCGGAGTATCACCGCTTGGAGGCGTGACTGACCAGGATCAAGCCACCAATCATATTGAACATGTAATTAATATATAAAAGTAAATGCCATTCAACCACCAATATGAAAGGTGTTCAAAATAGACGTAGGTTATCACTGTTTAGCGGAAGCGTAAGAATAAACCCAACAAAATAAAGTATGAAATGCCATAAAGTGTTTAACGAAACAATCACGATCCAAGCCCACAACGACCAGCTCCTCCCTGTGCAAGCTCCATGTATCTAACGACCTGCAAGGCATGTAACAGAGGATCAACAACTAGTTGAGCGAGTTCACAGATAACAGTTCAGTAATAGTATAGCGTGAGTAGTAGTATGTTCGTTCGTTACGTCATGTATCCTATTAGTTTCCATCGCGGCCTCCCAGGCAGGTATGCGAAGATATTAGGGGATGTTTTTCCCAAGTATTCTAGACTAGGTTTATTTGTATCGCGGCCTCCTAGGCAGGTGTGCGAAGATTTGTAGATTTAGTTCGCGGCCTTCCTATGGCAGGTGTGCGAAGTCAGTCATAATATCGCGGCCAACCCTTGGCAGGTGTGCGAAGATCAGTTCAATAAGTGTTACTAGTCTAGTCGTATCTTATCGTTAGGTTCTACCGTCTGAGTATACACAATAATTCATCAAATCCCATTCCCACCCGGGAACCCCATGCCTTGGCTGTATGAACTCACCTTGGTTTGCTCGGTATGCTAGGTTATGTGCTCAAAGTAAATCAATCACGTCCTAGAGTATGCACGTATACATAATCAGTTTGTGGTCACAAGGTACACGTATAAGCAGGTAGTACGTATTCGCAATCACAAAAGTCATGTATATCATTTAACAGCAGTTAGATATTCCAGTTAACACTTAACAAAATTAGTCAGGTTACTGTGCAAAATATTCAAGTCGGCGAAACACATAAGTTGGCGAAACACAGATATTGACGAAACACACATGTTGGCGAAACACATTTGTTTCGTCGAGGTGTCCTTTGGCGAAACAGAACTTCTAATTCGTCGATTACCCTTGGCGAAACACATTCTGTTTCACCGAGAGTTCTGTTTCGTCGGACAGTTCAGTTACGTCGAACATCAGTTACATCAGTTACGAATAACACAGAAACCCTAATCATCGGTTATAGTTACATGATCAAGTATCACGAAAACATTCACACAAATCATCGATGTGTTTACAAAACCGTAACTCGAAATCATACAGCACCCAATTTACGAAATCCTCAACCATGGTCAGTACTCCTTAAATCTATTCATTAACATCATCATCATTATAATCCATCATGGCCGACAACTGCTATAACATTTAAGTTATTATTGGACCAAATATATTGATTAATGGACTAACAATTTATTGGGCATGTCAAAGTATAAACATGTGGCTGACAATATATTAACATAATACAATCGGTTAGTGGGCTGACAACATGCAATCCTTATCTATTCCCTTGCCATCGGCCCAATCACAGAAGATTTATCATATTCATACTCAGCAGCCCAGTTGGTTTAATCATGTTTGCATGTGTTAAAGATAGTGAGGTCCAATTAAAATTGTTGACTCATTATTCAATCAGCAATCATCATCACTAAAATATATACACAGCCATCATGTTGTCCTGCATTTATAATCAGTTGTTCATCATCAAAAATCAATAACTATATCCGGTTGCAATATTTGACTATCTCAAAATATCTACACCCACATGGCCGCCAATTTCTATCTAAGCCACTGTTACATCAAGTTTGATTATTAATCACATATCACCCAATTTCACATAAGATCACATATGATTGTATCGATCATTATATCACCACAAAACATCATCACACAAAGCACTAACAATCACATAATTGACAAGAAGTAGAGTGATTAAACTAACCGAAGGTTGATGTCTCAAAGAGGGTGTCTTCTGCTGCCATCGCAAATAAGGGGAGGTGAGGGTATTAGGGTTTGGTTTATTTGTGCTAATATAATGGAACTATTTCATTCACAATCGGATTGGAGTGGGCCAAACCCACTAGGTTTTTGTTTGGTTGCAACACTTGCTTGGGCTTCCTAAACATAAGGGCCGAATACGTGATTTAAACTACTGAGCTTGGGCCGGGTGGATTAAGGCTAGCAAGTTGGGCCGAGCGTATAATTAAACGATAGCGACCCATATCTAATAGTGGAAGGTGCGACCCAAACTACTAAACACACAACAAAAGGTCATATAACATCTCAACATATCTTAAACACGTATGGTTACAAGTCAAACAAGTCAACAGCCAACAGTCAACGTGCAATAAATGTAAAAGTGAAAGTCGGAAACTCGAGTTGTCACATTATCCCCAACTTGAAAGAAATTTCGTCCCGAAATTTAGCATGCGGTTACTGAGGAAGCTAGTGGTGTGACGTTGTTTACCTGTATTGTATCGCGGCTCCCCGAGCAGGTTTGCGAAGATTACTGGTTTTCCTGGGGTGTCACAGTTAATCAGCTGCAAACAGGCTGTTAAAAACACTGAATCTGGTCTGCAGACTGCTTTACGGACCTCAAAGCTGACAATGTTGAGGTCCGTAAGGTAACAACTTTGGCAGATTTACAGTTTTGGTCCCTGCAGCCTCAAAACTTGGTTTTCAATGCATTTTTGACACGTTTAAGGCCCGTTAACCCCATTTCAAAGCTCTAAAATGAAGTTAAAGTATAGGAAACTTAAAATGTGCTCAAAAATATCTTAGATGTCGGTTCGTTTAGCCGTACGGTCGCGATGTTCGGTTAATTACGACGGAATGCGCATAAGCGCGAAAAACGATCCAAATGACGCGACGAATGGATTTTTGGCAAGCCAAACACTAAAGAATAATATAGTCATGCTTACATAATTTTTTTGATGTCCGGATGTATTCAGAACGTAAGTTATGCGTGAAAATGCAAACTTATGCACTTTTTGACACTTTTAGTCCCTGAATGACCCAAAAGTTTATTTTAGCACACCGAACCCCTCAAAGCCTATTTCTAAGCTATGTAAAGGATATTTAAGGTATGTTTAACTTATGGTCATGTTCCGGAATGTCTGTTACAGTTCAAATTGGCATACTTTCGCAGTTTGTCAACTTTAGTCCCTGTAAGCGATTTAACTTGATTTTGCCATACCAAAGCCTTCAAAACTTATTTCTAAGTTATGTAAAGGTTATTTAAGGTATGTTAAGCCTATGTCACTATTCCGGAGTGTTTGTTGCATTAAACTGGTTATATTTACGCATCAGTGCGCGTATAACCTTCCAGAAAGCGATTTAGAGTTTGAAATTGAACAAGAATTGATATGTGCAAATGATACACATATTTTTACAAATCCCAAGTATGAAATATGATATTTCATTGGTTTGGTATTTGTTTGATGGCCGTGGAGGCACAGGTGTTACAGTCTCCCCTACTTTAGGAAATTTCGTCCCGAAATTTATTTAGAGGAAACTTGTGAGAGCTTGAAAGCATGAAGTTGAAAAGATCGAACAACATTGGTTAGGGTTCTGAACTTCTAGTAACTTTAATAACATCATGATTGCAATGTAAGAGGGATACTTATATACAAGTATATAAAGCGTCATTGGTGCGTCCACCGTACCTCCATTACATCGTTCTCATTTCGTTATTGTTGTCACTATCGGTTCTTACACATAATAAATCTTACTGGGTTTCTGTGCACTAAATTTCATAATTATGTACGCGTCCATAATTAGACAATTCCTTGCATAGTTCACTCAGTCCATTTTATAATGTGCAGGGGAAAACCAAATGAACAATCCTGTGATGAGTGTGACTAGACCGCCATAGAGTCCTTTTAATTAAATCAATAAATGATCTAAATAGACTATCAAGGAGTCTGTCCAGCTACATCACTAGATGTCGTTCTTTAACCAAATTGTGAATCAATCTTTTTGATTAGACCACTAAAGGGTCTCTTATGAATCATGGAGCGGTACTTATATAATCCAAGGGTCTTAACTATTACATAGAAGCCCATTGAGGATTGAAGGTAGTACCTTTCGAATATCCTGCTACGAATCTCTCATATGAAGATATGAAAGATCCTGCGAGGATTTGGATAACGAATATCCAGAGTATTAAAAACACAAAAATGCATAAAAGAAAACATAAGATGAATAAACACATAGTCACATAACCACAAAATTGTTTAACTAGAAGTTTGTTCTGCTAACAGAGTACATGTATTTAAAGCACACTAGGAACCCATCTCGTGGATTTCATTTGGCACTTTAAACATTAACAAGAATCTAACTATAAAGATAGAAAGATTCAGAAAGAAAAATTCGATTTCGATTATTAGGAACCGAAGTGTTCGAATTAAGGTACATAAAAGGAATCCAATTAAGGACTCTGATTTGAATGATGATCATCCACAAGGATCTAAATGTGAAGATAAAAAGATCCCATATGGATTTTTAGTAGTTGAAGATGTTTTGAAACCTTGCACTGGACGTGCTTATGTCAAAACATGAAGTTGAAATGCTTATGAAGTTGAGATGCTAGATATGTCAAGGCGACATATGAAGCAGAATTTGAAAGTTAAGTCAATGTATGAGGAAAATATTTTTGAAAACTATGCATGGGGTTCTTTTAAGAAAAATGTGTTTAACGTTTTTGAAACCTTATATATAATACTTTTGAAATCATAAAGTAGGTGTATTAGATAGATATATTTACAAAAAATATTTTAAAATCATGCGAGATGAATTTTGAAATTATGTATAAGGTTTTTGAAAGACATGAATGATGCTTTTCGAAATCATGCACTTGATAAGAAAATGTATTGTGTTAATATTGTCTTCAGACTATATGAAATATTTTGAAATTAGGAAGGTTGGTTTTGATAACATGGCCAATGTTTTTGAAATAACATAGACAATGCATCTAGAAAAATTGTTTTCAAACTATATGAAGTGTTTTGAGATCATGAAGATTGTTTTGAAATACTTGTACTGTGTATGTTGAAAAAAAAATCAAAACGTAATGGGTATGAGATTTGAAAATACCCTTAGTTATCTAACCAAGGATTCAAAGGCACAGATGTGCAGAAGCATGATTACTCATAATGTCACTTTATTTTCTGTACTTCGTATCTTAGAATGTAACGAGTACTTAAAATTTTCGAAGGAATCATGAGCGATCATTTGAAAGAGAGAATCACAAGAGTAGTTTGTAAGGAACATAGTTCCTTGATGTAGGTATCATAGGAAAAGTCATACACACATATAATTATACTTGTATATTAGAATTGTGAACAACAACTTTTATTTATGAACAAGACATATTGTTTCACAATATACGAAAACAAAAGAAACAAAGGCATAAGACAGCAACATCCTTTGTTCAGCCGAATGCTCATCCAAGGGTTGGATTTGCACTGACTATCTTCGGGCAGTTGTTCCTGAAATGGCTCGTATCGCCACAGTTGTAGCAAGTACCACGCGGAAAACGAGCTTGAGTAGGGTTGACTTGGAGTTGGGTAGCAGCAAGATTTGCAACAGCTTTGTTCTGGATAGCAAAGCGGCATGTGATAATCAAATGTCCCAACCGTCCACGGTAGGTGCATTTGGAGCAGGGTATGAGGTTTGAATGATGACCGTTACATCGCTCGCACCTAGGAGCAGTTCCTAAGTACGGCCTCCTAACTGGTGGCCTTGCCACATGGTTAGGTCCCGCTTGATTAGGTGTAACCGCTGCGGGTTTCCTTGAAACCTTACGCTTCCTTGATTTTGGTGCTGGCTTGACTTCTGCTTCCTTTGATGGCTCTTGAGTGACTTCATCGTCGAGACGAGAGGCTTCATTGTTGAGACGAGCCATGGCAATGCCCAGATCCACAGTCTTCTGAATTACTTCGGCTATTTGCTGGACAAACTTGGCTGTTCGCTCGGGCATTTGACCAGTGCTGAGAGGAATAGACATTCTAGAAGAAAATGAAAGATATAGGAAGAAACAAGTGAAAGATTATTGGAAAATCAATACCGAATGGTAACGAATGAAAATTTTGACCATTTGTTTGTTACCTAAGGCAAACAAATGAGATGGTGACAAATCAAAGTAAATGGGTCAAAAATAATGTATCGCGAAGACATGCTCGCCTATAAGTGAACACTCATCCCAAGAATTCCCAGGTAAGCACAACTGGTCTCGCGTCTGATGAGATGTATACGAAGTGCTTGCCTAGACAGAAAACCCAGAATACAGGCATTCACCCTTCCAGTTTGCATGTGTTCACATTATTTAAAACCCAAAACCTTGACGAGATTTTGAAAATTCAAAGGGGTTCAAAACCATATAACAGAGAGTTCAAAACCTAGTAATCAATCATCCTAGAACAGATGATTGCTTTTCAAAGCGGTTTTGAAATTTATGTTCTTGTTGTGGTTGTCACCTAAGGATAGGTGACAGTATTGTTTTATGACTAAACGCAAGTAAACTCGCGTTAGGGTCCTAAGAAGGTTATAGACTAGGTCAAAGCATTACTAATAACCTAATTCCCTATAACCATTAGCTCTGATACCATCTTTTCTGTCACACCCCGACCACGTAGAACATACAAAACGTGGCGGAAACATCGGGGAGTGTTGTAACAGAATTAATGTTTCACAACCATGGAAAATTAAGTTTCGTTTTATTGATTAAAAGTGTTACAATGTCTTAACAAACAAAGAAATACAACATAATTAACTAGTCTTGCATCTTTTATTGTCACTAAAGCCCAAGTCTGCCTATGTGTATCTTGATCATCTTATGCAACAGTTCCTGAAAAACACATGTGAAAATAGGTACGTCAGCATAAAAATGCCTGTGAGATACATAGGTTTTGTGAAAATAGGTTTCATGACTTATGTTTGAGAAAATGTTTAGTCATGAACCTTGTAATTTGCTTTGTCTTTGTAAATCATTTGAAAAACAATAAGTTCAGATGATATGTATAAATAAGAAAATAATGCATGATTAAATGAATAACCATGTAAACTGAGTTTGTATAAGATAAGTTGCTTGTAAAACAATGTATTGTGAAAAGTATGTTATTTGTATAAAATGTTATATGTATCAAACTGAAATGATTCAAATAACGCTACTATATGTAATACCATACAAACACTTATATATAGGAAGTACCAGCGGCGTATCCACCATGCTTGTATCATATTACACACGCATCGTTACTTAATCACTTAATCAAACCAAACCAACAATGTAAAATGTTCATGTCTAATGTAAATCATGTAATGTATAACCAATGTCAAAAGTGTTTATGTGTCAAATGTAAACCATGTAATATGTAACCAAAATGATATGTATGGCTAGTGAAAATGCATCAACTAAACCATAGATGAAATGCACAAAACAAAGCATTGAACTAAAACTTGGTTTAAATCAAAGCTATGTTTTGTGTAAATGCATGGTCAAAATGTAAACCATGTAATATGTAAACCAAACTGATCTGTATGGCTAGTGATAAATATCAACTAAACCATATGCACGAAAACAAAGTATTGAAGTAAAACTTGGTTTAAATCAAAGCTATGTTTTGTGTAAATGCATGATCAATGTAAATCATGTAATATGTAAACCAAACTGATCTGTATGGCTAGTGATAAATATCAACTAAACCATATGCACGAAAACAAAGTATTGAAGTAAAACTTGGTTTAAATCAAAGCTATGTTTTGTGTAAATGCATGATCAATGTAAATCATGTAATATGTAAACCAAACTGATCTGTATGGCTAGTGATAAATATCAACTAAACCATATGCACGAAAACAAATTATTGAAGTAAAACTTGGTTTAAATCAAAGCTATGTTTTGTGTAAATGCATGATCAATGTAAATCATGTAATATGTAAACCAAACTGATATGTATGGCTAGTGATAAATATCAACTAAACCATATGCACGAAAACAAAGTATTGAAGTAAAACTTGGTTTAAATCAAAGCTATGTTTTGTGTAAATGCATGCTCTACTGATACGAACATCTATGCGGTATTGTTATAATGCATACATCCAAGCCTTGAGACTGAGGCGATAAACCCTTAAACCACTTAAAGGTTTATCTAAATTATGTATATCGAATTCGGTCATTCCTTTCATCCCCTTTCCCTGGGATGTCCGGAACGGGAGTTGTCAATTCCTATGGTACCACTTCCTACTAACGAACGGCGTAGCTAATGTTAATGAATGTATTGTTCCATTGTAAACAACCCAAATGTCATAACAAAATGTAAGCATGTGATGAAAACGATGTACTAAGTATGCAATAAATGAACATACATAGCATGTGATGTGATGTGAAACGATGTACTAAGTATGAACTAAATGGACATACATAGCATAAAATGTAATGTAAAACAATGTACTAAGTACGCACGCAATGGGCATACATAGCATAAAATGTAATGAAATCATGTACTATAAATGTACTAATGAACATAGGAAGTATATGATGTGAAAACAGGAAAGCATGAAAGTAACAAGTAGGCACATGTGTTCCACCCCAAAACAGTTTGGAAAACAGTAAAAGAGGGGTCTATGTACTCACTTGAGAATGCTCAGTAGTCCTTGAGTGACAACCAAACAATGCTAGAGATCACGGAAATCAAACGGCACCTAATATAGGTAACTACATTAATAAACCGGACCTAAATCGGAAGATCGGATAGAATGAGGTTTCGTAAACCAAACGAGTATAGAGACTCGTGTCATATGGTTTATCAAAGCCTACATGCTAAATGAAACCCAACCTAATAGCTTACGACCCATTACGACCCGTTTAGGTAGCTTATGCTACTTTAACGCGTCGTTCGCGTGAAACGCGTTCGGACCGCCTAACTAGTTCTACGACAAGTGTTATATGCCTAAACATGTTACATAATCAGTTATGTGACAAAAGTTTAGGTTACATATGCTTAATTACCAATTATACATGAAAAGGGTATTCTGGTAATTTACCTAAGGCATATAAACTACCTATCATACAACTACTTAAACGATGTGACCATAGGGTATAACCTCGGAAGGTTATTCCCTACCTACTATGGTCACCTAATGTATTTGGTCGGATCCTAATGATCGACCAAACTGGGTCGGGTTCGAGGGTATAGGCGATTTATTAGATCGCCTACCCTACGACCCTAAACAACGTGGTAATCAGTGGGCATAGTCCCAAGGGACTATGACCAACGTGATTACACTCACGTTGCGAAGTTCAAACGAACTTCGCATTGACCATTACTGGTCAACGCTGAAAGTCAAACAAAGTTTGACTTTCTGACTCGAAAAGCAATAAAATAAGGAAAAGAACGAAAGAATACTTACGAAGGGTCCCCGAATGCTAATCCCGATTCAAGAATCTCAGGTATGAAACAATGGTTTCAACTTAGAGGTTCTCAAATCAGAATTCTTGTAATTTTGAAGCATGGGGGGTGGGGTATTTATAGTAAAAGGTCCACCGTTAAGATCGTTTCATGGAAAACGTGCCTTAATCCCATCCGTACATGTGTCGGGAAGTTGTGGTGACTAAAAATGGTTCTTATCAGCTGACTAAGCAAGTGTGGGTATGTGGTTGAGGATCAAACAGCTGGAATCTGCTGTTAAAAACACTGAATCTGGTCTGCAGACTGCTTTACGGACCTCAAAGCTGACAATGTTGAGGTCCGTAAGGTAACAACTTTGGCAGATTTACAGTTTTGGTCCCTGCAGCCTCAAAACTTGGTTTTCAATGCATTTTTGACACGTTTAAGGCCCGTTAACCCCATTTCAAAGCTCTAAAATGAAGTTAAAGTATAGGAAACTTAAAATGTGCTCAAAAATATCTTAGATGTCGGTTCGTTTAGCCGTACGGTCGCGATGTTTGGTTAATTACGACGGAATGCGCATAAGCGCGAAAAACGATCCAAATGACGCGACGAATGGATTTTTGGCAAGCCAAACACTAAAGCATAATATAGTCATGCTTACATAATTTTTTTGATGTCCGGATGTATTCAGAACGTAAGTTATGCGCGAAAATGCAAACTTATGCACTTTTTGACACTTTTAGTCCCTGAATGACCCAAAAGTTTATTTTAGCACACCGAACCCCTCAAAGCCTATTTCTAAGCTATGTAAAGGATATTTAAGATATGTTTAACTTATGGTCATGTTCCGGAATGTCTGTTACAGTTCAAATTGGCATACTTTCGCAGTTTGTCAACTTTAGTCCCTGTAAGCGATTTAACTTGATTTTGCCATAACAAAGCCTTCAAAACTTATTTCTAAGTTATGTAAAGGTTATTTAAGGTATGTTAAGCCTATGTCACTATTCCGGAGTGTTTGTTGCTTTAAACTGGTTATATTTATGCATCAGTGCGCGTATAACCTTCGAGAAAGCGATTTAGAGTTTGAAATTGAACAAGAATTGATATGTGCAAATGATACACATATTTTTACAAATCCCAAGTATGAAATATGATATTTCATTGGTTTGGTATTTGTTTGATGGCCGTGGAGGCACAGGTGTTACAGTCTCCCCTACTTTAGGAAATTTCGTCCCGAAATTTATTTAGAGGAAACTTGTGAGAGCTTGAAAGCATGAAGTTGAAAAGATCGAACAACATTGGTTAGGGTTCTGAACTTCTAGTAACTTTAATAACATCATGATTGCAATGTAAGAGGGATACTTATATACAAGTATATAAAGCGTCATTGGTGCGTCCACCGTACCTCCATTACATCGTTCTCATTTCGTTATTGTTGTCACTATCGGTTCTTACACATAATAAATCTTACTGGGTTTCTGTGCACTAAATTTCATAATTATGTACGCGTCCATAATTAGACAATTCCTTGCATAGTTCACTCAGTCCATTTTATAATGTGCAGGGGAAAACCAAATGAACAATCCTGTGATGAGTGTGACTAGACCGCCATAGAGTCCTTTTAATTAAATCAATAAATGATCTAAATAGACTATCAAGGAGTCTGTCCAGCTACATCACTAGATGTCGTTCTTTAACCAAATTGTGAATCAATCTTTTTGATTAGACCACTAAAGGGTCTCTTATGAATCATGGAGCGGTACTTATATAATCCAAGGGTCTTAACTATTACATAGAAGCCCATTGAGGATTGAAGGTAGTACCTTTCGAATATCCTGCTACGAATCTCTCATATGAAGATATGAAAGATCCTGCGAGGATTTGGATAACGAATATCCAGAGTATTAAAAACACAAAAATGCATAAAAGAAAACATAAGATGAATAAACACATAGTCACATAACCACAAAATTGTTTAACTAGAAGTTTGTTCTGCTAACAGAGTACATGTATTTAAAGCACACTAGGAACCCATCTCGTGGATTTCATTTGGCACTTTAAACATTAACAAGAATCTAACTATAAAGATAGAAAGATTCAGAAAGAAAAATTCGATTTCGATTATTAGGAACCGAAGTGTTCGAATTAAGGTACATAAAAGGAATCCAATTAAGGACTCTGATTTGAATGATGATCATCCACAAGGATCTAAATGTGAAGATAAAAAGATCCCATATGGATTTTTAGTAGTTGAAGATGTTTTGAAACCTTGCACTGGACGTGCTTATGTCAAAACATGAAGTTGAAATGCTTATGAAGTTGAGATGCTAGATATGTCAAGGCGACATATGAAGCAGAATTTGAAAGTTAAGTCAATGTATGAGGAAAATATTTTTGAAAACTATGCATGGGGTTCTTTTAAGAAAAATGTGTTTAACGTTTTTGAAACCTTATATATAATACTTTTGAAATCATAAAGTAGGTGTATTAGATAGATATATTTACAAAAAATATTTTAAAATCATGCGAGATGAATTTTGAAATTATGTATAAGGTTTTTGAAAGACATGAATGATGCTTTTCGAAATCATGCACTTGATAAGAAAATGTATTGTGTTAATATTGTCTTCAGACTATATGAAATATTTTGAAATTAGGAAGGTTGGTTTTGATAACATGGCCAATGTTTTTGAAATAACATAGACAATGCATCTAGAAAAATTGTTTTCAAACTATATGAAGTGTTTTGAGATCATGAAGATTGTTTTGAAATACTTGTACTGTGTATGTTGAAAAAAAAATCAAAACGTAATGGGTATGAGATTTGAAAATACCCTTAGTTATCTAACCAAGGATTCAAAGGCACAGATGTGCAGAAGCATGATTACTCATAATGTCACTTTATTTTCTGTACTTCGTATCTTAGAATGTAACGAGTACTTAAAATTTTCGAAGGAATCATGAGCGATCATTTGAAAGAGAGAATCACAAGAGTAGTTTGTAAGGAACATAGTTCCTTGATGTAGGTATCATAGGAAAAGTCATACACACATGTAATTATACTTGTATATCAGAATTGTGAACAACAACTTTTATTTATGAACAAGACATATTGTTTCACAATACACGAAAACAAAAGAAACAAAGGCATAAGACAGCAACATCCTTTGTTCAGCCGAATGCTCATCCAAGGGTTGGATTTGCACTGACTATCTTCGGGCAGTTGTTCCTGAAATGGCTCGTATCGCCACAGTTGTAGCAAGTACCACGCAGAAAACGAGCTTGAGTAGGGTTGACTTGGAGTTGGGTAGCAGCAAGATTTGCAACAGCTTTGTTCTGGATAGCAAAGCGGCATGTGATAATCAAATGTCCCAACCATCCACGGTAGGTGCATTTGGAGCAGGGTATGAGGTTTGAATGATGACCGTTACATCGCTCGCACCTAGGAGCAGTTCCTAAGTACGGCCTCCTAGCTGGTGGCCTTGCCACATGGTTAGGTCCCGCTTGATTAGGTGTAACCGCTGCGGGTTTCCTTGAAACCTTACGCTTCCTTGATTTTGGTGCTGGCTTGACTTCTGCTTCCTTTGATGGCTCTTGAGTGACTTCATCGTCGAGACGAGAGGCTTCATTGTTGAGACGAGCCATGGCAATGCCCAGATCCACAGTCTTCTGAATTACTTCGCCTATTTGCTGGACAAACTTGGCTGTTCGCTCAGGCATTTGACCACTGCTGAGAGGAATAGACATTCTAGAAGACTAAAATGTGACTAAAATGTGCCTTAATCCCACCCGTACAAGTGTCGGGACCTTATGGTGACTAAAATGTGATCCTTATCAGATGACTAGACAATTGGGAGTGTGTGGGTGTGGTTAATCAGCTGCAAACAGGCTGTTAAAAACACTGAATCTGGTCTGCAGACTGCTTTACAGACCTCAAAGCTGACAATGTTGAGGTCCGTAAGGTAACAACTTTGGCAGATTTACAGTTTTGGTCCCTGCAGCCTCAAAACTTGGTTTTCAATGCATTTTTGACACGTTTAAGGCCCGTTAACCCCATTTCAAAGCTCTAAAATGAAGTTAAAGTATAGGAAACTTAAAATGTGCTCAAAAATATCTTAGATGTCGGTTCGTTTAGCCATACGGTCGCGATGTTCGGTTAATTACGATGGAATGCGCATAAGCGCGAAAAACGATCCAAATGACGCGACGAATGGATTTTTGGCAAGCCAAACACTAAAGCATAATATAGTCATGCTTACATAATTTTTTTGATGTCCGGATGTATTCAGAACGTAAGTTATGCGCGAAAATACAAACTTATGCACTTTTTGACACTTTTAGTCCCTGAATGACCCAAAAGTTTATTTTAGCACACCGAACCCCTCAAAGCCTATTTCTAAGCTATGTAAAGGATATTTAAGGTATGTTTAACTTATGGTCATGTTCCGGAATGTCTGTTACAGTTCAAATTGGCATACTATCGCAGTTTGTCAACTTTAGTCCCTGTAAGCGATTTAACTTGATTTTGCCATACCAAAGCCTTCAAAACTTATTTCTAAGTTATGTAAAGGTTATTTAAGGTATGTTAAGCCTATGTTACTATTCCGGAGTGTTTGTTGCATTAAACTGGTTATATTTACGCATCAGTGCGCGTATAACCTTCCAGAAAGCGATTTAGAGTTTGAAATTGAACAAGAATTGATATGTGCAAATGATACACATATTTTTACAAATCCCAAGTATGAAATATGATATTTCATTGGTTTGGTATTTGTTTGATGGCCGTGGAGGCACAGGTGTTACACAAGTTTATCAGCAGATAGATCCTCGCGAATCGGTATAAAATGAGCTGATTTTGTTAATCGATCGATAACAACCCAAATAGCATCGTGACCTTTAGATGTACGCGGTAACTTAGTGATGAGATCCATTGCAATGTTCTCCCACTTCCAAACCGGTATCTCTGGTTGTACAAGCAAACCAGAAGGTCGTTGATGTTCAGCCTTAACTTTGAGACAAGTTAGGCATTTCGATACATACAAGGCAACATTCTTCTTCATACCAGGCCACCAGAACCGAGTACGAAGATCCTTGTACATTTTATCAGCACCAGGATGGATAGAATATCGAGACTTGTGAGATTCGTCCATTACAAAGGTGCGAAGATCGTCTTGTTTCGGAATCCACAAACGATCCTTGAAATATAGCAACCCATCGTCCTTCGTTTCGAGTTTAAGTTCAAGTTGAAGCGGTAGCTCATATTTCAACAAGTCTTTGATCACACAAGATCGTTGAGCTTGAAGGACATGAGATTGAATATCAGATAGAGTTTGAACATAATGAAGCTTGACTCGTTCCTTTCGACTAAGCGCATCGGCTACGACATTCGCCTTACCAGGATGGTAGCGGATCTCGCAATCATAATCGTTTAAGAGTTCAATCCAACTTCGTTGCCTCATGTTCAGCTCCTTCTGATTGAGAATATGCTGGAGACTTTTGTGGTCTGTGAAAACCACACACTTCGTTCCATAGAGGTAGTGTCTCCAGATTTTAAGTGCGAAAACCACAGCTCCTAATTCAAGATCATGAGTCGTATAGTTCTTCTCATGAATTTTCAGCTGTCTAGACGCATAAGCTATGACTTTACCTCATTGCATAAGAACGCAACCAAGTCCTAGATTCGACGCGTCACAATAGACAACAAAGTCATCGTTTCCCTCAGGTAGAGATAAAACAGGAGCATCACAGAGCTTCCGTTTCAGCGTTTGGAATGCTTCTTCTTGCTTAGGTCCCCACTCAAAAGGCTTATTTTTCTGAGTCAAAGCTGTGACACTCTGGATTTTCCCGAGCAACCTTCTTGTTTTAGTATTGCGTGTACTTATTTATTAAATGAAAGTTTGTGATTTATCTGATGTGCTATGTGTTATTGATGTGTACGTATAAAGTGTAGTTGTATACAAGTATGTATGTGGTGAACCGAAACCACGTAGGTAACCAAGCCCAAAACATAAGGACCCGACTCGAGACCGCTTGGTCTCGAGTGAACAGTAGAATGGTGGGCCGGTTGGGCCATACACCTCTCGGCCGGTTGGGCCATACACCTCTCGGCTGGTTGGGTCATGCACCTCTCGAAACCCAAAGCCAAGTATAAAACCCCGAAACCCACACTCACTCTCACACACACTCTCCTCCGCACACACTCTCTCTCTCTCTCTCTCTCTCTAAAACCCTAAGTCTCAACATCCTTCTCCCCTCATTCTCGTGGATCAATCAGCAACAACAAGGAGACTCGGCCAAGCTCATCATCATCACTCGGACACTTCATTTTCTCATCTTCTTTCTTGTCTTGGTGCCTTTTCACAACCGGTTAGTGTTTTAAGTGCTTTACTAGATGTTTAGGTGTAAAAATGGTGTCATTAGAGTGAATGAATGGCATGATGGTTGTTGGTTATTTTGAATGTTCAAATGGATGAATATTAATGATATGCAAGCATTGTATTATTTGAATGAGCTAGGATAGATTGTGTGAATATTTTTGTTTGGTGATTATGAATGTCTTTCTTGTATAAATGATATCGTGATTGTTGTGTAAGTAAAAATGTATGTTGATCTATTGCCTTGCTTTAATTAAAATGGTTTTGACATCTAGTGTATGTAATTCTTGACCATGAAATGCATATGTGAGTAAGATGAACCGTGTGTTGTATTGGCTTAAATGAACATGTTAATTGAATATGAAAACCCTAATGATGAACTGTTTGAATGTAACTTGAATATTTGAAAAACTGAATGTTTGATCTGTTTTGAATCCATATTAGACAAGAAAACATGTTTGAGCATTGTGGTTGGATAGTACATAATATCATGAAATCAAAATTCTATTGGATAGTACAATCTGTGCAGCCATTCTAGAAACAACAGATGTTGGAGTCGAAACTTTCGGTCTCGACTCGAGACTATCATAATGGCAACTCGAGACCACCAAGTAACGACTCGAAATAAGCTTTAAAGGCCCGGAACCAACAAGGTCTCGACTCGAGACTCCATGATCTCGACTCGAGACTAGACTCGAGACCTCTGAGGTTGCGACTCATGCCTGCATTACTCGAGACCAGAAGTCCACGACTCGAGACCTCCCGGTTGCGACTCGAGACCGCGTGTTCTCGAGTCGAGACGACCTTGTCTCAACTGGGCTGCCTACCTGGGTTATTGGGCCACCATGTGTTTTGTTTGGGCTGCCTGTTCGACTGGGCTATGTGTTAACTGTTACTGTTTGACTGTGCAATTATTAGAGTAGACCCAATAACTCAATAGATAATTGTATGCATACTATGTGTTAGATACGTGTAGGATATACGTGACTTCTTTACACCCAAACCTGACCTATACTGGTAACCATGATAGGACGTGGTGACCAATGTGTTTGACCAAGTAACTAATCTGCCGAGCAACCTAAGGTTAGTTCACACACTAAAAGCATGCGTCCCAGAAAAAGGGCACGAACAAACTAAAGAATGCTCTCAAACTAATATTTATGGGGGAAAAATGCTATGGGTATAATCTAAATTACTATTTCCGGGGGAGACATGTTTGGATAATATTTATATCACAACTAGCAAAAACTAAACGAATCTCTATCATATAAAGTCCCTGCTTATTGTACCGATTAATCGCCGGGGGCGAACGGGTTATTAGTTGATAGCGCTATTAGGTTTGACAACCTCACACCGTGACCGGGGGAGATCGGGCGTGAACTAGTAGACCTTGCATCTTGGTCAATGACGATAGACATTGACCTGGGGCACAAAATCTTCTCATCAACAGTTTCGGTAACGTCAATTTAGTAGCTTTCATATGGGGTAGCTCCCCATGACGTGATTATAAATGCTTTATCTAAACAACTTACGTTTTTGAAAAGTTAAAACTGGACACCTCATGAACTCGCCAACATTATGTTGATACCCTACTGCATGCTTTGCAGGTACCCAGTGACTCAGGAGCTTGCGGCTTGGGGAAGTGTAGTGGTCGTCTAAACCCGTGTGTTGGGTTCTAAATAACTTGAACTATGAACTTTGTTTAAACTGTTTTGCCTACGCTTTCACTACTTACTTAAACTGTTATTTGAAATTAAACTTCTGAACTTTTAAACTATGATGTTTACTAACTATTATGGTTGGTGATTATTCTTACTATTAACTAATGTTCAGTATAATTGATGGCTGGATCCTGGTCATGTCACACGCCTCGCGGTGGTACTCCGCAGGTGGATTTTGAGGGTGTGACAGATTGGTATCAGAGCCATTGGTTATAGTGAACTCGGTTTTAAAAAGAAAGTCTTTTTGGGAAAAACCAGACTATAACCCGTGACTCGTGACGACACTACAGTCCAAGGGCAAGACTCGACGCACTAGACCCCATGGCTTGGACTTGTGTTTACCTGTTTGTCTACCTTATGCTTTATGCTCCACTATACGTACTAGTGTGCCTAGTTAGATAGATACACCCCTTTCTATCTCATTCTCTCTACATTACGACATCACACTCATACTGTGTTTTTCTGGTTATGAAGACAATGAGTGGACGCAGAAGAGGAAATGTTAACATGACTCAGGCTCAATTCACTAACTTGCTCAACACGTTATTTTAGGATGTTTAGATCCTACCCCCGCATAGTCTTTTCACCTCTAAGCCTATTCGCTTCGCTTCTCACAACAGGTCAGCAAGCGCCTGTGCAACCACGTGTTTGTACTTTCAAAACCTTCATGGATTGCAAGCCTCTCCCTTTCAACGGCATTGAGGGTGCCATAGGCCTTCTGCACTGGATTGAGAAGGCCGAAGCTGTCTTTGCTGTCTGCGAGTGTCCCCCTGTTAATTGGGTAAAGTTTGCGACTGGCACGCTTGAAGGAAACGCGCTTTCACGGTGGAAGGCACAGATTCAGATGCTTGGGTTGGAAACTGCTAATGCTACTGCGTGGGAAGATTTCAAGGACATGATCAAGGAAGAATACTGTCACAGGGATGACATTCACAAGCTCGAAAACGAATACTTTGAGCTCAAGATGGTTGGATCAGAGATTGAGACCTACACCAAGCAGTCCAACGACTACGCTACTCTTTGCCCAAACATGTCTCGACCGATGTATCGAAGGATCGAATTGTACATCAAGGGTTTGGCCCCAGAAATCCAGAGCCATGTGACCTCAGCCAACCTCAATACTATCCAGCCAGTCGTCCGTCTTGCTCACAAACTCACTGATCAGGCTGTGGAACAGGGCAAGTTGCCCAAAAGGATCAATGCTACTGCCGGAACTTCTAGTGACAACAAACGAAAGTGGGATGGAAATCAAGGTAAGGATGCTAACCCTACTCAGGCCCCAGCCCAGCAAAGGAAAACTGAAAACAACAAGGGCCCTCAGCAGCAGGGCCACTACCAGGGCCATCTCCCCAAATGTAACAAGTGTGGTCGACATCACAATGGGCCCTGTGCGAGGAACAAGTGTCAGCGATGCAACAAGATGGGGCATGAGGCCAAGGATTGTAGGAGCCCTCATCCCACAAGGCAGAACCAACCGCAGCAGCAGCAGCATCATGGGAACATCAAGGGTTGTTTCCAGTGTGGAGCCGAGGGGCACATTAAGAAGAATTGTCCCCAGTTAAACCAGAACAACAACAACCAGGGAGCGGGGAATAACAACAACAACAACACCAACAATGCTGGAAATGGTGCAAGAGGAAGGGCTTTTGTGATCTAAGCTGGAGAAGCAAGGAATGACCCCAACGTCGTAGCGGGTAAGTTTGTACTCGATGATCGTTATGTTTCCATCTTATTTGATTATGGAGCAGATGCTAGTTATGTATCCCAACGTATTAGTAAAAAGCTTAAGCGTACGTCTAGGATATTAAGTTCTAAGCATATCGTCGAGCTAGCTAATGGTAGAAACATCGAGGCCTCACACGTTATCAGAAACTGCAAACTCACTTTGTCGGGTCAGACCTTTTCTGTAGACCTTTTCCCCATCGCTCTCGGAAGCTTCGACGTCGTCATTGGTATGGATTGGTTATCCAAACATCGGGCTGAAATTCTCAGTCAAGAGAAAATGGTTCGTATTCCCCGTCGATCTGGCAAACCCCTTATCGTTCAAGGTGACAAAGGCGGAGAAGTCACAGGCATCATTTCATTCTTAAAAGCCCAGAAGTGTTTACGAGAGGGGCACACCGCTATCTTAGCACTTGTCACCGACACTCAGGAAAAGGAAAAGAGGATCGAAGACTTCCCAGTTGTACGCGACTATCCCGAGGTATTTCCTGAAGAGCTACCTGGACTCCCTCCTCACCGTCAAGTCGAATTCCAAATCGAACTAGCTCCCGGAGCAGCACCTATAGCTCGCGCACCTTATCGACTAGCTCCCACAGAACTGAAGGAACTTTCTACGCAACTACAAGAACTGTTGGACAAAGGATTTATCCGTCCTAGTTCGTCGCCCTGCGGAGCACCAGTGCTCTTTGTCAAGAAGAAGGACGGCACATTCCGTATGTGCATCGACTATCATGAGCTGTACAAGGTCACCATCAAGAATCGTTACCCACTCCCACGCATCGACGATCTATTCGATCAATTGCAAGGGTCAAGCTAATACTCCAAGATCGACCTGCGATCAGGTTATCATCAGTTGAGAGTCCGCGATGAGGATATCTCCAAGACTGCTTTCAGAACCCGTTATGGCCACTATGAATTCCTCGTCATGCCTTTTAGAATGACAAACGCGCCTGCGGTCTTTATGGATCTCATGAACCGAGTGTGCAAACCCTACCTCGACAAGTTCGTGATTGTGTTTATCGACGACATCTTAATCTACTCGAAAAGTCAAGAGGAGCATGAACAACACCGGTGTCTTATTCTTGAACTCCTTCGTAATGAACAACTGTACGCCAAGTTCTCGAAATGTGACTTCTGGCTTCAAGAAGTCCACTTCCTTGGACACGTGGTCAATAAGGACGGAATACACGTCGATCCAGCTAAGATCGACTCTATAAGGAATTGGCCTACACCTAAGACTCCGACCAAAATTCGCCAATTCTTGGGATTGGCAGGGTACTATCGTAGATTCATCAAGGGATTTTCAAAGATCACCCAACCTCTCACGACTCTCACTTAGAAGGGCATTGCTTACAAGTGGAACGAGGCTTAGGAGTCTGCCTTTCGGAAGTTAAAGGATAACCTGTGTAGTACTCCTATTCTCTCGTTACCTGAAGGTACCGACGACTTTGTGGTTTACTGCGACGCGTCTATCCATGGGCTCGGTTACGTGTTGATGCAACGCGAGAAAGTTATCGCTTACGCTTCTCGATAACTTAAGATTCACGAAAGGAACTACACTACGCACGACTTGGAGTTGGGAGCAGTGGTTTTTGCTCTTAAGATATGGAGACATTACCTGTACGGTACCAGGTGCATCATTTACACCGATCACAGGAGTCTCGAGCATATCTTCAAGCAAAAGGAGTTAAACATGCGGCAGCGTCGATGGGTTGAGCTCTTGAATGATTACGAATGCGCAATCAAGTATCATCCGGGCAAGGCCAATGTTGTGGCGGACGCCCTCAGTCGAAAGGACACTACACCGAAGCGCGTGCGAGCGTTACAACTTACCATCCAATCTAACCTCCCTACTCAGATACGAGATGCTCAGGTCGAAGCATTAAAACCAGAGAACATCAGGGCGGAGTCCCTACGCGGGTCAAGGGATCGATTAGAACAAAAAGAAGATGGTGCTTACTACGTAACCGGGCGTATATGGGTCCCACTTTATGGGAACTTACGCAAGCTTGTGATGGACGAAGCACATAAATCCCGTTACTCAGTACATCCTGGTTCGGATAAGATGTACCACGACCTAAAAACTACATACTGGTGGCCTAGCATGAAAGCCCACATAGCAACTTATGTCAGCAAAGGTTTGACTTATGCGAGAGTCAAGACTAAGTATCAGAAACCATCGGGCCTACTCCAACAACCAGAGATCCCGGAATGGAAATGGGAGCAAATTTCCATGGATTTTGTTACTGGCCTGCCTAGGTCTCAACGCGGAAATGACACCATTTGGGTGATAGTGGATCGATTAACTAAGTCTGCACACTTTTTGGCTATTAAAGAAACAGACAAGTTCTCTACCTTAGCAGAGGTTTACTTAAAGGAAGTGGTTTCGAGGCACGGAGTGCCAACCTCTATTATTTCCGATCGAGACGCGCGTTTTACTTCTGAGTTGTGGCAAGCTATGCACAAATCCTTTGGCTCACGTTTAGAAATGAGCACCGCTTATCATCCACAAACGGATGGGCAGTCTGAACGCACCATCCAAACACTTGAAGACATGCTTAGGGCATGTGTAATCGATTTTGGCAAGGGCTGGGAAAAACATCTACCGTTCGTAGAATTCTCCTACAACAACAGCTACCACACCAGCATTCAGGCAGCACCCTTTGAGGCATTGTACGGTCGTAAATGCCGATCACCCTTATGTTGGGCGGAAGTTGGCGAAAGCCAAATTACCGGCCTGGAACTTGTAGTCGAGACTACGGAAAGGATTGCTCAGATCAGACAACGCATGGCGGCAGCTCGTGACCGTCAGAAAAGATACGCTGACAAGGGTAGGAAACCGCTAGAATTCCAGGTCGGTGACCGGGCTCTACTTAAAGTCTCACCCTGGAAGGGTGTGGTTCGTTTTGGAAAACGGGGCAAACTTAACCCGCGATATGTCGGACCATTCGAAATTACCAAAAAGATCGGTAAGGTTGCTTACAGATTGAATCTGCCTGAAGAACTGAGTGCTGTGCACAACGTCTTTCACGTGTCTAATCTGAAGAAGTGTCTGCCAGATGAAACACTCATCATTCCTTTCAAGGAACTCACTATTGACGAACAGCTACACTTTACTGAGGAACCGATTGAGATCACGGATCGAGAGATCAAAACCTTGAAACGTAGCCAGATACCTCTCGTACGAGTTCGTTGGAACTCGCGCCGTGGCCCAGAGCTTACCTGGGAGCGGGAAGACCAGATGAAGCGCAAGTATCCCCAGTTGTTCCCAAATGAAACTCCCAGCACTGAAGCTACAACCGAATTTCGGGACGAAATTCCAAACTAACAGGGGGATGATGTGACACCCCGTTGAAACGTTCTCACCAGCTTGACAGTGGCTTCCTTAACTTTCGGGACGAAAGTTCTTAAAACTTGGGGATAATGTGACACTCTGGATTTTCCCAAGCAACCTTCTTGTTTCAGTATTGCGTGTACTTATTTATTAAATGAAAGTTTGTGACTTATCTGATGTGCTATGTGTTATTGATGTGTACGTATAAAGTGTAGTTGTATACAAGTATGTATGTGGTGAACCGAAACCACGTAGGTAACCAAGCCCAAAACATAAGGACCCGACTCGAGACCGCTTGGTCTCGAGTGAACAGTAGAATGGTGGGCCGGTTGGGCCATACACCTCTCGGCCGGTTGGGCCATACACCTCTCGGCTGGTTGGGCCATGCACCTCTCGAAACCCAAAGCCAAGTATAAAACCCCGAAACCCACACTCACTCTCACACACACTCTCCTCCGCACACACACTCTCTCTCTCTCTAAAACCCTAAGTCTCAACATCCTTCTCCCCTCATTCTCGTGGATCAATCGACAACAACAAGGAGACTCGGCCAAGCTCATCATCATCACTCGGACACTTCATTTTCTCATCTTCTTTCTTGTCTCGGTGCCTTTTCACAACCGGTTAGTGTTTTAAGTGCTTTACTAGATGTTTAGGTGTAAAAATGGTGTCATTAGAGTGAATGAATGGCATGATGGTTGTTGGTTATTTTGAATGTTCAAATGGATGAATATTAATGATATGTAAGCATTGTATTATTTAAATGAGCTAGGATAGATTGTGTGAATGTTTATGTTTGGTGATTATGAATGTCTTTCTTGTATAAATGATATCGTGATTGTTGTGTAAGTAAAAATGTATGTTGATCTATTGCCTTGCTTTAATTAAAATGGTTTTGACATCTAGTGTATGTAATTCTTGACCATGAAATGCATATGTGTGTAAGATGAACCGTGTGTTGTATTGGCTTAAATGAACATGTTGATTGAATATGAAAACCCTAATGATGAACTGTTTGAATGTAACTTGAATATTTGAAAAACTGAATGTTTGATCTGTTTTGAATCCATATTAGACAAGAAAACATGTTTGAGCATTGTGGTTGGATAGTACATAATATCATGAAATCAAAATTCTATTGGATAGTACAATCTGTGCAGCCATTCTAGAAACAACAGATGTTGGAGTCGAAACTTTCGGTCTCGACTCGAGACTATCATAATGGCAACTCGAGACCACCAAGTAACGACTCGAAATAAGCTTTAAAGGCCCGGAACCAACAAGGTCTCGACTCGAGACTCCATGATCTCGACTCGAGACTCCATGATCTGGACTCGAGACCAGAAGTCCACGACTCGAGACCTCCCGGTTGCGACTCGAGACCGCGTGTTCTCGAGTCGAGACCACCTTGTTTCGACTGGGCTGCCTACCTGGGTTATTGGGCCACCATGTGTTTTGTTTGGGCTGCCTGTTCGACTGGGCTATGTGTTAACTGTTACTGTTTGACTGTGCAATTATTAGAGTAGGCCCAATAACTCAACAGATAATTGTATGCATACTATGTGTTAGATATGTGTAGGATATACGTGAGTTCTTTACACCCAAACCTGACCTATACTGGTAACCATGATAGGACGTGGTGACCAACGTGTTTGACCAAGTAACTAATCTGCCGAGCAACCTAAGGTGAGTTCACACACTAAAAGCATGCGTCCCAGAAAAAGGGCATGAACAAACTAAAGAATGCTCTCAAACTAATATTTCCGGGGGAAAAATGCTATGGGTATAATCTAAATTACTATTTCCGGGGGAGACATGTTTGGATAATATTTATATCACAACTAGCAAAAACTAAACGAATCTCTATCATATAAAGTCCCTGCTTATTGTACCGATTAATCGCCGGGGGCGAACGGGTTATTAGTTGATAGCGCTATTAGGTTTGACAACCTCACACCGTGACCGGGGGAGATCGGGCGTGAACTAGTAGACCTTGCATCTTGGTCAATGACAATAGACATTGACCTGGGGCACAAAATCTTCTCGTCAACAGTTTCGGTAACGTCAGTTTAGTAGCTTTCATATGGGGTAGCTCCCCATGACGTGATTATAAATGCTTTATCTAAACAACCTACGTTTTTGAAAAGTTAAAACTGGACACCTCGTGAACTCGCCAACATTATGTTGATACCCTACTGCATGCTTTGCAGGTACCCAGTGACTCAGGAGCTTGCAGCTTGGGGAAGAGTAGTGGTCGTCTAAACCCGTGTGTTGGGTTCTAAATAAATTGAACTATGAACTTTGTTTAAACTGTTTTGCCTACGCTTCCGCTACTTACTTAAATTTTTATTTGAAATTAAACTTCTGAACTTTTAAACTATGATGTTTACTAACTATTATGGTTGGTGATCATTCTTACTATTAACTAATGCTCAGTATAATTGATGGCTGGATCCTGGTCATGTCACACGCCTCGCGGTGGTACTCCGCAGGTGGATTTTGAGGGTGTGACAAAAGCAGTGAGTGGAACAGTGATCTTTGAGAAATTAGAAATGAATCGACGATAATAACTAGCAAGACCAAGAAATGATCGAATCTCTGTAGGTGTCGTCGGTGTATTCCAATCCTTAATAGCAGCTATCTTGGATGGATCTACATGAATACCCTGCTCGTTGGCTATATGACCCAAAAACTGAACTTCTCTAAGCCAAAATTCATACTTGGAGAATTTAGCAAAAAGTTGTTCATTCTTCAGAAGTTCCAAGGTCAAACGAAGGTGTTGTTCGTGATCGACTCGAGACTTCGAATAAATGAGAATATCATCGATGAACACAATGATGAACTTATCTAAATAAGGTTTACAAAACCTATTCATTAAGTCCATGAAGATAGCTGGGGCATTTGTCAAACCAAAAGACATGACAGTGAACTCGTAGTGCCCATATCTCGTACGGAATGCAGTTTTGGGAATATCTTCTTCGAGTACACGAAGTTGATGATACCCAGATCGCAGATCAATCTTGGAAAAGCATGAAGCACCTTGCAGCTGGTCGAAGAGATCATCAATTCTAGGTAGGGGATATCGATTCTTGATGGTAAGCTTATTAAGCTCACGATAATCGATACACATTCGAAAAGATCCATCTTTCTTTTTTCACAAAGAGGACAGGAGCTCCCCAAGGCGAAAAGCTCTGACGGATGAATCCTTTATCAGACAACTCTTGAAGCTGTTTCGATAACTCTTGCATCTCCGATGGTGCAAGACGATAAGGTGCTTTCGCAATCAGGTTGGCATTGGGTACAAGGTCAATATGAAACTTGACTTGACGAACTGGAGGCAAACCAGGCAGTTCATTGGGAAACACCTCTGGATAATCCTGAACAATCGGAATATCCTGAATACTCTTGCTCTTGCCTTTCTCCTCGGTGACATGTGCCAGGAAAGCAACATATCCTTTTCGCAAATAACTTTGGGCCTTTGTACACGACATAAGCTTCAAATCACCAGATGGCTTCTCGCCACGAACTTCCAGAACATCGCCGGACGGAAGAGGAATACGAACAATCTTATCGAAACAAACCACCTCAGCATGATGTTTGGTTAACCAATCCATCCCCACGATAATATCGAAACTCCCAAGTTGCATCGGCGTGAGGTCAATGGGAAAAATATGGTTATCAAGGTTTAACTGACAATCACGAAAAGCAGAATCGAGAACAAGAGGTTTACCAGTAGCAACTTCGACAGATAAGGTTTTCCTCAGTTTAGTTCTAGGTATCGCAAGCAAAGGTTCAAAAGATAATGAAACAAAACTTCTATCGGCACCAGAATAAAAAAGAATAGATGCAGGTCGATTGTTAACAAGAAACGTACCATTGACAACGAGGTTGTCATCTCGAGCCTCGTTTGCATTTAGATTGAATGCTCGTCCACGAGTGGGATTTGCATTCGCGTTGACATTCACGTTCGGATTCGCATTTGCATTCACCAACCTCAGACAGTTGTTGCGGAAGTGACCAAACTCTCCACAATTAAAACATAAACCCGGTGGGAATCTAGCAGCATTCCCCTGAACTGGAGCTTGATTCTGAACAATCTGATTCTGACCCAAACGACAGATGTTGGCCAGATGCCCAAGCTTACCACACGTTGTGCATTGCCTACAAGCTTATTGTGCAACATGATGACCGTTGCAGCGAGCACAAAGAGGTGCGGTACCAGCATACGCTTTCTTCGCAGGCGGTTGAGCTGGTGGGTTCTGAGCAGTAACTCAAAGTTCTGAGCACCCTTTTGCTTTCTCGACTTATTCGAAGACTCACCTTTCTTACCCTTACCCTTTTCCTTGACAGATTCGGTCGACTTCTTCTTATCACTCTTGCAGGTAAGTTTAGCCTTCCTGACTTGCGACTTAGTCATGGTAGCAGATAACTCGATCGCGTGACGAACAGTAGTAGGATTAACGCCAGTCACAATATCCTGTATGGAATCGGGTAAACCATCGATATACCTCTCTATCGCTTTCTCCAACGGGGTAACCATAGTAGGACACAAAAGACTGAGTTCCTTAAATCGATCCGTATACGCATGGTGTTCTCCCCCATCTTGCTTTAGATCGTCAAACTCTCGTTCCAAAGCTCGAATTTCATGACGGGGACAAAACTCTTTCATCATGAGAGCTCGAAGCTCTTCCCATGTTTGTGCCAATGCCACTTCGGCACCCCTATTGCGCATCACTCCGTTCCACCATGTAAGAGCACGCTTCTCAAACACACTTGATGCAAATTCAACCTTACACCCATCCGGACATTGCACATGTCTGAATGTGCTCTCGATACTTTCGAACCATTGAAGGAGCGCAGTTGCTCCTTGCGACCCAGAAAACTTTAGCGGCTTAGCAGAATTGAAATTCTTGAAATTACATTGTGCATTGTTATTATTGTTGTTGTATAGCTCGTGGATTTGGTTCACAACGCCTGGAAGCACAACAACCATTTGCTGAGAGACAAGGGCTGCGACTTCTTCAGCAGTAAAAGATTGTGCATCACGTCGAGGAGGCATTGTATAACAAGGAAATATGAGAAACGAGTGAGGTCGACAATTAGGAAAAACAAAAGTGGTGTTGAAAATATCGACGAAACATAAGGAAGGCGATCATTTGCTCGTTACCTCGAACAAACAAACGACACACAGTGACTAATCAAAGTAATGAATCAAAATAATGTATCACGAAGACATGCTCGCCTATAAGTGAACACTCACCCCAAGAGTTCCCAGGTAAGAGTGACTGGTCCGATTATGTGGATTTGTACGAACACTCTAGCCTTAGACAGAAAACTCAGGGCACAAGCATTCACTCTTCCAGTTTGCACGTGTTCACATTATTTAGACCCAAACTTTGACGAGATTTTGAAAACTCAGAAGGCACTAAGCCAAAAATGAGTCAAACTGGAAGGGTTCAAAACCTTACAACAGAGGGTTCAAAACCTAGTAATCAATCATTCTAAAACGGATGATTAATTTTCGAAGCAGATTCAGATTTGTGTCCTCGCTGTGGTTATCACCTAAGGGTAGGTGACGGTTTTGTTTTTAAAAATCTAAACGCAATTCAACTTGCGTTGGGGTCCTAGAAAGTTATAGTCTAGGTCAAAGAATTACTAATAACCTAATTCCCTATAACCATTGGCTCTGATACCAACTCTTCTGTCACACCCCGACCACGTAAAACAACAAATCATGGCGGAAACATCGGGGAGTGTTGTAACAGAATTATTGTTTCGCAACCATGGATACAAAAGAGTTTCGTTTTTATTTATTCATTAAGTAAATTACATTGTTTTAGCATGAAACAAACAAGTTATATATCGACTATCATTGTTATTATGTCACTAAGGTCTCATCCAGATCCTATGTGACTCATGCATCCTAGCATTCAACATCAAGCAACATCACCTGAAACATATGTAAAAACAAAAGTCAGCAAAGAAATGCTGGCGAGCACATAGTTTTCGTGTGAGTGTCAGATTCATGGCTCGTTTACACGTCGAAATATCTCGTACAACTTCGTTAATCGATATTAGAAACCTTGTTTTGTAAAATGTTTGTATTGTAAAATGAATAACCAAGTCAAAACAGATTGGTTATAATTTATAAACCTCGATGCCATGAATCTTAACCCAAAACATTTGTTTATGTAAACCAAATCATAATCGTTCTCGTAATAAAACTCGTATGGTTTATATAGTTTCGTAAACATTGTTGTGTGACATCGTTTAACTCGTTCTCGTTATAGATCATCGTTCATTCATTTAAATCGTTCATAATCGTTCTCATTTTAATTGTGAAAACTATTTTTGGTCGTCTCGCTAATAACATTCAAACCTTCGTGACTCGTTCATCGTTTAACTTGTTCAACTCGTATTAACAAACCACCAAAGGGTAAGTTAACAATCACCAGGTTCAGTCGTTACCCACATAACCCACACATAACCATGTGTACAGTCTAATAACGGGACTTGTCAGATCCTATGGTACCATAACCTAATACTGGTCGGTTCGGCCAAAATTAATGAATGTCATTCGTTATGTAACTACAACCAACAAGTTCGTTCACATTATCGAAATCGTTATTAGTTTAGTATAAACCATCTCATTCGTCTTGAAACCATCGTTAGAATATCGAAATCATTTTGATACATATGAATCACCCCAAAACAATCGAAAACAGTAATAAGAGGGGATCTATGTACTCACCTTTGGGTGCGTTTTTATATGTTAACACAATCCCTCAGTTGTTTATTTGTCCTAAATTAAATAAGATTGATTTAATAATAAAAAACCCACAAAATACATAAGTTTCTTCGATACTTAGAATTTTCACTTAACTTTGAGATTTTTCTCAAAAAGTTATTACTTTTTATTATATTGGTGTATTTGTATATATACACTCAAGCGTAATACACATAATCTTGTCAAGTATCATCATGTCATTGTACACATATTATAAAACACATAACACATTGTAACAAATAAAATTTACCCATGAACAACCCATTATAGTGTACGTCGAAAAACACTTATTTTAGCGATTCGGTCACATTTTTGGGCGTCGGAAGTCACGTATGACTAACCAAACACCAAGTAAACTTAATATAAGTTAAAATACTTATTTTTATATCAAAAATATCAGTTTACTTACTGATCTAAAACAGTTTTATAAAAATCCTCTGAAAAGCCGATTTTTAACCGTTTTACCGCATAGTTTTGCATCAAACGTTACCCTAACCATACCAAATAGAAACGACTTGATATTTTAACATAACCCACGTTATTTACTGAATAAAATAGTGGTTATACTCATGATAGTGCAGGTCTCACATAAAGCACATAAATCATGCAAATTTCACGTATTTTACCACTTTTTAAGCTATATGTACAAAATGCAAAGCTATCAAACCTATGTCAAAGTTTCATGCCATTATAATATACCAAATAATGTTATTTTTAGTGTTTATAACCTGTCCTAAAACATTTTTGTCATACACTCATTTTTTATCATTTCTTGAGCTTTAAATCAACATGTATTTCTTATGTACAAGTGCCTAAAGCACACTATCATATCAATATCTTTTTATATGAGTTTAGGTGCATCAAACATGTGATTTATTCATGTTTATTTGCTGATGTACTTGAACATTTATCATATCATACACAAATCATCCAACACTTGCATTTCAACTATCATTCAAGAACAAGCAACAACTTAAACAAGCATTTATCAAAAATCAAGCTCAAAACTCATACACACACACACACACACACATATATATATATATATATATATATATATATATATATATATAGGGAGGAGCTCATGCGAGAACCACCCTTATTGCGAGAACCGCGAGAACCAATGTGAACACATCCTAAAATAGCTAAAAAAACCTAACCCCCCCCCCCCCCCCCCAAAAAAAAAAAACCTAAACCCCCCCACCCCCCACCCCCTCAAGCTAAATGCTAAAAACTAAAACCCCCAAAATACCTAAAAAAAACCTAACACCCCCCCCCCCCCCAAACCTAAACCCCCCTCCCCCCCCCCCAAAAAAAAACCTAAACCCTCCCCACCCCCCCCCCCCAAAGCTAAAATGCTAAAAACTAAACCCCCCAAAAACCTAAAAAAATAAAAAAAAATCTAAATTTTTTTTAATATTTTTATGCTCAAATCGCTACTTTTAGTGGCAAAAAAAAAAAAATAATTTTAAAAAATAATTTTTTTTTTTAATTTTTTTAATTTTTTGGCTTCGAAAAGTAGCGATTTTTATATAAAAAAAAAATTTTTTTTGTGTGATTTTTAGCTATTTTTAGGCATTTTTGGTTGTGTTCACATTGGTTCTCGTGGTTCTCGAAATAAGAGGTGGTTCTCGCATGATCTTCTCCCTATATATATATGTACGGTCATACATACACACATATGTACCACCATTTTTATTTGTATCAAGACCCAATTGTTTTTAGATTTCAAGTTTGTGAAAATTCCAAGATTCAAGAGAAACTTCATATCATCAAGAACAACCAAGAATCAAGAGTATGATTTAAACATAAATGTTATACCTTCAAGATTCAAGTAAGTTCTTGGATGAAATTTTGATGATATGGAGGTTGAAATCACTTGAAAGCACCTTGGAAACCCCTTTGGATCTTCACACCAACTTGAAATATGCTTGAAATGGAGATGGATTCTCAAGAACAAGGTTGAAGGGTTGGGAAAGAAGGTGGTGGTGATGGTTACGGTTTTGGGGAGGAGAGAAGGAGGAGGAAAATTGCTTTTGATCTTGTTGTGATTTGTGAAGGATATGGAAGAAGATATAGAAGATATGGAAGTAGCATGCATTTACACTTGTCCAACAAAGATCAAATTAGATCATGAAAGATCTTGGCCAAATTTTTGGTGGGGGCCACATTAATGTGACCATGAATTTCAAGGGGGGGGGGGGGGGGTTAATTGTAATTTTGTTTGGTAAATTAGATAAAAACAGGTATTTAACTGGATACCGGGTATTTTATCTAGCATTTAAATCCCGGTTTATGGAGTTCTAAATTATTTTTATTATTCTATAAAAATAAACTCGCCAAAATAATACTGAAATAAATTTCAGTTGCCGAGACTGGCTGCGTTGTCTGCGTTTTGCAGTAGAAGCATTGTGTTACGCAGTAACACGCGGTACGCGCTTACACTTGAAAAATAACGTTTTTGAGCGTTTTAATTTATTTTTCAACACGAACCTGATTAAAAATAAAATTTTAATCATAACAGAATATTTTCAGGATTTAAATATTATCCAGGCGGTCACCAACGTTCGTTTCGCAGTTTTGTCGTAATTAGTTCTTTAGTTCAAATAAACATGTTTTTGCCATACCGAATCCTTCGAAACTTATTTCTAAGTTATGTAAAGGGTATTTAGGGTATGTTTGGCTTATTTCACAGTTCCGGAGTGTACGTCGCGTTAAACTGATTGCGTTTACGCACCAGTTTGCGTATAACCTTTCAGAAAGCGATTTAAAGCTTGAAATCGGAATCGAATCAAATTGTAAAATCATCACACACAATAACACATATAATATAACACCAAAGCACATTGTTTTATTGATAATCAACATTGTTTTACATTATACGATGATTACAGAACACAGTTGTCACACTATGTACTAGACTTAACGTCTCGTATACTTTAAGCATGACCAGTCGTTTTCAGCATAGTCCTGGCATTGCCCATTGGACTGTAGTAAAGAACATTATGAGGTACTTGAAAAGAACCAATGTATGTTCTTGATGTTTGGAGGAGTGGAAGAGGAGCTCACTGTAAGGTGTTACACTGATGCTGGCTTCTAAAGTGACCAAGATGATTCTCGCTCACAATTAGGATTCGTATTCACTCTCAATGCAGGAGCTGTCTATTGGAAAAGCTCCAAACAAAGTGTAGTGGCAGATTCAACAACCGAACCTGAATGAATAGCTGTATCAGATGCTGCGAAAGAATCTGCTTGGATGAAGTAGTTCATCAGCGACCTTGATGTGGTTTCAAGTATTCAGTAACCAATCTAGGTGTTCTGTGATAACACAGGAACCATTGCTCAAACCAAGGAGGCCAGATCACAGGGTTAAGCACATTCTAAGAAAGTTCCACTATATACGGGAAATACTGGAATGAGGAGACATCTTAATAAGCAAAATAGACACAGATCAAAACTTAGCAGACCCGTTCACTAGACCGATGTCTTAGGACAAGCATGGGAATGCTATCGGTCTTAGATTGGATAACCATTTGTTTTGATTTAGTATTTGGATGTACGGACATTCAAACAATTGTACCTTTTGAATTCACCTTTTGATTTACTGGCTAAATGCAAAGTTTGAATCTTACAACTGTGTTTGATTTTGATACGTTTAATCCATGAATCTTGTATTCTAAATTATTCGTAGTCGGTTAGACTCGTGGGAACGACTCTGAATTAAGACTATTCTGATTTTGACTCAAGTGGTTGACTTCCAAAATTCACAGGCCTCATTTTGAATGACGCTGGATGTAACTCGCATCAAATCATCTTCATATATCTTAGTCATAAGATGTTTTTGATTTAGGCTTACTCATTTAGTATCCTCTGACCTCAGATACATAGTAGAACTTTCGTTTACTAAAGACTATTCTTTGATCATTGTCAAACCCTGTCACATAACTGCCAGTCATAAAGGCATTGGTTGGGAATGGTTCTGAAGTTCAGTGGGAGTTGTATGTAGTCAAGATGGGATTCTGTACTCTTACATTATATGTAGCAGTTAGACATCTGGACGCCCTCGTTGATTCAAATTGGTGAAGTGTAAGGCCTTACCCAAACTTACTGTGTGTTTGATTGGACCACTTTGACTCTTTGAACGAGAACGATAATGATTGAACACCATATGAGATTGAATCTGATCCGTGTCTTATTGTTCAATTGATGTCTTTTATAGAAAGGATAGATGACAACGATTGCCATAAGTCTATTGTCTTCAAGTAGCAAGCCATTGCTAAAGGGAAGATACCTTGGTTAGTGACTTTAAAGTGTCATGACCTGTTGGGAGCAGCTATGTGTAGCTAGAGCACCGCTGGCTGTCTGCGTTGAGATCTTATCAGAGACCGTCCAAGTGGGAGCTGTTGGATATTTATGTCCGGTTTGATAAGTCAACGCTGCCGACCGGGTCTTGACCCATAAGAGTTACACCGTGGGCAACGAACTAAAATCCACTTAACTAATTTAACTGGTAATTACGAACGATACGCGGGTATTAAACTGAGAGACGGGTTCATGGACCGGGTGAGACAAGAGCACTCTTCTACGCCACTTGTCGCGCATGCACTCTTGCATCGCCACTTGTCGCGCACCTAGATCTCGGCCAATGGCATTACATGCACTATGCATGTCCGCCACTTGGCAAACATGCATAGATCTTCATTCTCTATTTAAAGGAAGGTTGGTCTTGCATATTAGAGGTTGGATCAACAAGTGGAAGAACTTGCAAATGCTCTAATAACATCCACAACCACAACCGGCCACAACCGCCGCCACCATCGACTAGCCCGCCGCCACCATCGGCTAGCCCGCCGCCGTCGGCCCACCCCGCTGCCGCCGCTCACCCCCCGCCCGCCGCCACCCGCACCGTCGCTCGCCGCCGGTCACCGCCGCCGCTACACGGGTTCGCACTCGCATCTCATTCTTTCGTATCACTAGCATTTGTTCGTTGAACCTCGGTGTGTCAACCAGTTGTTCCACTAACCGAAGGTATATCTGAACTCCCTATGGTTGATGTTTTATTTCGTGTTTCCATATTGGTGATCTTGTTCCCTTGCGGATATCCTTTGGTATAAAAGTGTTCATATTTTATATATTGTTACTCATGCTTCCGTTACTTAAAAATGTATGTATATATTTTTCACTAGTTAAAGTTTATCTTAACTAATATATATTACATGTACACTTATTTGTCAAATGTGTTTTGATTATTTATTTGTAACCAATAAATATATACGTATATGAACCGGGTTCATAAAATTAAAAACAAAATATTATACCACGGACATCTTCAGGTTGATGGTGATTTCTATATCATTGCTATTAGTTTTAAGTATTTTGTATATCCTAATCATCAAGTATTCTAATTGAAGAAACAAACGAGCATTCCGTAATTTCAATATGTCTTAGTGGTTTAGCAAACAACTTTAGAGGATACTTATTAGAATTCAGTTTTGGGTTGTTATGGACGAGTGAGTTTTCATGTAGTGGACTGGTAATATTATGTCTCAGGTTTAGATTGATCATATCATAAAACTGTTGAAGTAAAATAATATCATTATTGGTGAAGAGAGCAACTTAAATTAATCAGCCTACTAAAAGGTTCATGGAATCTGTAAGTGGAGGATTATCACTATCAGTGGGGAGTCCGTTTTCAGGTGATGAAGGCGATGAGGGTGAGACAGAAAGCGTCCTGGAAAGTCTAGGATTAATCTCTGCAACTTCTTCGATACCCTCATCCAAATACACAACATCTTGCATACTCAGTTTATGGTATTTAATTATCTCCCTCAAGCAGCTATTCTCACGTACATATACTGAGTTCTCATGAGCCAACCTAGCCTTTTCTGCCAAAAGTGTCTCAAGTTGCAGACGTATCTGATCAAAAAAAAAAAAAAAAAAAAAAAAACCCAAAACAAATGGAATGAGGAGGATAAATGGCTGGTTACTCTTTATATTATCAATCTGGTTTTGTCATTATCCAAGACGAGCCTTGTAATGAAAAGCTCAAAGTCGTTGTTTTAGATATACAGTGACTTCAAATGTCAAAACAACTTCTATAACTCGCTATCTTATGGAGAGTTAATTTTTTTCATTCAAGTCGCTTATCTTAGTTATTGACCAACCCAGACTTTATATCCAACCTAAAAATCATTTCTGCATGGTCACTAGCTACAAGAATTATACACCTTTAGCAGCGCCACCTTTAGTGGATAGGGTCGATCTGGAACGCGGGGTCCTTAAACAACCCCAACCATTCATTTCTTATCATCACTAGGTGGTTTAGGAAGTATTCTCATAGTTTTCTTACACTATTAAACAATTTGCTACCCTATGAGCGAACAAGGCGAATTTCAAAATGTTTTTTTGAGTTTGTTGTGGCAAGCGAACTCGACAGATTTGCTATGTGCTATGCAGTTACATTTGGATTAGGAGGGCCCCAACCAAATAAAGATAATATTATTTCAAAGTAATTAGCTAAATTTATATTTTTCAGAGGTAACCTCCATCCATTCTAGTGTGCTAAGCTAAGCTATCTTAGCAAGTTTGCTAGTATGGTAAGTGAACTGCATGGAGTTTGATCAGGTAGCAAGCTATGAAGCACAGGGACGGCTTGGAGCATTGCGTACCCGTCCCGGGGGAGGAAACGTCATGGGGACGTCCCCCAAACGTTTTTAGGAATATGGGGACGACATCGAAACACTTCTGGGAAAGTGGGGACGGCGTCTACATGTTTCGAGGACGTTTCCTATTATATTTTCACAACTGTTCGGTCCATTTACTCCATCTTCAAAGATCCTGGATGCCTTTAGAGCTATCTGCAACTTTGAGTTATAGAAGAAGAACGTAGAAGAAGAAAGATGTAGATGATGATGTTTACATATAATTGAAGTGAAAAGTATATAAGGATAGGGTCAAGTTATTCTACAAAAGCTTCTAATTGTAAGAAGTGTAAGAATGATTTATAGAGTGATAAGTGTCCAATAACCTACCCAAAACCTAAACACCCACCCCCATCCCACCACCACCCAAAAACCTAAACCCCCACCCCGGTAAAGAAAAAAAAAAAAAAAAACTATACTCACCAAAAAACCCCCAAAAAACCTAACCCCCCCACCCCCCAAAAACCTAAAAAAAACTAACCCCCCCCCCCCCCCCCCCCCCAACTATACTCACCAAAAAACCCCCAAAAAACCTAACCCCCCCACCCCCCAAAAACCTAAAAAAAACTAACCCCCCCCCCCCGCAAAAAAAAAAACTATACCTCACCAAAAAACCTAACCACCCCTCCAAAAAAAAAAAACCCTAAAAAAACCTAACCCTCCAAAAAAAAATAAAAAAAAAACTAATCACCCACCACCACCCAAAAACCTAAACCCCCCCACCCCCCTCGGCAAAAAAAAATTTGTTTTTTTTTTTGTGGGTGATAGGGGGAGGGGGTATAGTTTTTTTTGGGTGGTGGTGGATGTTTAAGGTTTGTTTTTTTTTTTTTTTTTTTTTTTGTGTGTAGTGGGCTTTTTTTTAAATTATTTGTACCCTTCTTACAATAAGTATCCTCTGTATTTGATCGTAGTTCTATATAGATAATATTAAAATATTATTTTTTAGAGTAGTCAAATGTAAAGGCTGCATCTCTTCTCTGACAAAGTGTAAATTGTATATTTTTGTTTTTAAATTATATACGCAATGCTTGAATTACGTTATTTTTTATTACAAAAACAAGTTCATGTTCGATCTATATTGTTTTATTGCAATGTTCAATTTCATTATACTTTTGGGCTTTGCTAGTTTCGTTTTATAAAGAAATCTTTCTGCGGGTCAAGAAAAAACCCATCTAGTGTATTGCACATGTGTATTTAGTATTTAGGAACACTTCTAAAAAGGGTTTCGGAAAAATGAGGAAATGTTTGGTATTTGATGTAGTGTTTTTGAAGTTTACACTTTACATCAATATAGGGTAGGGATCCTAAGAGAAGTCCACCCTATTTGAGAAAACTTGAGAGATAATCTGGACCACATATTTTCTCTAAGCAAAAAAATGCAAAAAAAAAAAAAAGGTGAAAAAGATGCAATTTTTTATTTTTTGGAAAAATCGCAGCTTTTTCTTTAAGTTTTTAGTTTTTTTTTCTAAATTTTTTTTTTTGAATTTATACACATGTGTATATTGTTAATCTTTTAACTATACATATATGTATATTGTCAATTATACATATATGTATATACATGTTTAAAATTGAAAAATTAGTGTTATAAACCCTAAAGCTAAACCTTAATTCTAAACCCTAAAGCTAAACCCTAATTCTAAACCCTAAAGCTAAACCCTAATGCTAAACCCTAAAGCTAAAGCTAAACCCTTAAAGCTAAACCCTTAATGCTAAACCCTAATGCAAACCCTAAAGCTAAACCCAAAAGCTAAAGCTAAACCCAAAAGCTAATGCTAAACCCAAAAGCTAAACCCTAAATACTATTGTTAAACCCTAATGCTAAAACCTAATGTTAAACCCTAAATACTAATGGTAAACCCTAAACCCTAATGCTAAACCCTAAATACTAATGCGAAACCGTAAATAACACTTATTTTTCAATTTTAAACATGTATATACATATATGTATATTTAACAATATACACATATATAGTTAAAACATTAACAATATACACCTGTGTATAAATCCCAAAAAAAAAAAACTAAAACCTTAAAGAAAAGCTACGATTTTTCAAAAAAAAAAAAATTGCATTTTTTTCTCCTTTTTTTTTGCATTTTTTTGCTTAGGAAAAATGTGCGGTCCAGAATGCTTCTCAAGTTTCTCAATTAGCCTACTACTTTTCACAAGATCCTTATCCTCTATATACATATATATATATATATATATATATATACGTATGTATACGTATGTATACGTATATATACGTATATATATGTATAGCTGTATAGAAAGGTTAACGTGCATTACGGCTTAACGTACATCATGTACGACAATTTTAAAAAACCACGCACGTTATAACTCAAAAATCCAAAATCACGCATGTTGAAACACAATAATCACGCACATTGAAAACATTAGTCACGCATATATAGAACAAATCACGCACGTTGTCGTACGTGAAGTATATTAAGCCGTAATGTACGATATACTTTTTCTATATATATATACACACACATAGGAGAAGGATCCATTAGGAACCACCCTTTATTGTGAGAACCGCGAGAACCAATGAAACAACCAAAAATACATAAAAATAGCTAAAAAAGAAACAAATTTTTTTAAATATTTTTAAAAAAAAATCGCTACTTTTAGTAGAAAAAAAAATTTGGCTACTAAATGTAGCGATTTTAATGTAAAAAAATTTAAAAAAATTTTATGTGTTTTTTTGATTTTTTTTAGATTTTTTGGGGTTTAGTTTTTTGCATTTTAGCTTGGGGGGGGGGGGGGGGGGTTGGGGAGGGGGGTTTAGGTCTTTTTTTTTTGGGGAGGGGGGTGGGGGGGGTTTAGGTTTTTGGGGGGGTGGGGGGGTGGGGGTTAGGTTTTTTTTAGGTTTTTGGGGAGGGTTTAGTTTTTAGCATTTAGGTTTGGGGGGGGGGGGTGTGGAGGGGTTTAGGTCTTTTTTTTTTGGGGGGGGGGGTAGGGGTTAGGTTTTTTAGGTATTTTTGGTTGTGTTCAGATTGGTTCTCGCAATAAAGATGGTTCTCGCATGAACCTTACCATATATATATATATATAGGTAAAGGTTCCTGTAAAAATATGGGTTTTTTTGCGAGAAAGGTAAGAAAGAATCTACACCATTAGATCTGTGATATAATGGTTGAGATCATAATGGCAAAATTGTAAATAATGTTTTACTATTAAACATATTAATTTTCTAGATTAAGGGTATACAGGTAAATTTAACATTTTTAAAATAAGAAATTAACATTAATGCACATGTAACTCCCCACGTCTTTTTTAAACGTCAATAACTTTTTAAACGTAACTTTTTTTAAAAACAAAATTACACCGTAATAACGAGCGTTTTTTATCTTTAATATGAGTACCATATTGCTATACTTATACAGAGAAAAAAATATGTTTCGATCAGATGTTTAGTCCATGATGTTTTGTCTATGTTCATACAGTGGTGTTTTAATTGTATTGTGATTCAAAGCGTGGTGTTTAAACACATACTGGAAAGCGTGGTGTTTTTTTTATCTACTGGAATGTAGGTTTTAAAACACCATGGTGTTTTAACATATGGAATTTGGAACATCTACTAGCATGCAGATGTAAAACACCATGCATGCAGGTTTAAAAACACCATGTACAATAACCATACTATGAACATTATACTAAGAACACATTCTGGAAATGGAGGTAGTGACATTGATAATGTTATATACTTATTGAATGGTGTTATATACTTATTGAATGGTGTTATATACTTTTTGAATGGTGTTATATAATTATTGAATGGTGTTATATATGTGCTGAATGGTGATTTTGCAGTGTTATTCGTTATGTTTTTATAGAGATCTTTAAAATGGTGTTATATACTTATTGAATGGTGTTATATAATTATTGAATGGTGTTATATACGTGCTGAATGATAGTTGCAGTGTTATTCGTAGTGTTTTTATAGAGATCTTTTAAAAAATCATGTTCCTATAAATAAGGTGGCGGTTATGAAAGGTTTTGAATTAATTGAATCAATGATAAAATTACTTGTTTACCCTTTTGAATTAATTTAGATTGAGGACACATGTCATCTTCACAAATATTACTCACACTTCTCACACTTTTAACATTTTTTACAATAACCTTACCCTATATATATATATATATATATATATATTTATGGGAGGGTTTAAATGAGAACGCTAAATATCGCGAGAACCGTGAGAACGAATGAAAAAACTACAAAAGCTTGGTAAAAAACAATCCAAATTCAAAATTTCTTTTTACACTTATCATTATTATTCAAATACAATTTTAGAAATTTAATTAACACGTTTAAATCTACATATATTCGTAAATATTGAAAATTTACACATGTGTAAAAAATCTAATAAGAGTGATTTTGATGCAGCCTCCGGCTCAGACCCAGGCCCATCAGTCCGCTTACCAGATATGTCGGCCCAGGTACCAGCCCAGATGATGAGCCTGGCTAAATCGCAATCCAGCTGGAATTCTCTCCCCATTTGAATTTATTTATTTATCTTTCATTCATATTTGTGTTTATCTCTAATTTTCTGTTAGAGTTTTAGTCGTATTTCAGTTCCTAGTTTATAGGATGTAATTTCTTTTATATCCTCTGGACGTTTCATTATTGATTGATCAGTGATTATTGAATAAAGAGAGAATTCCTAACCTGCTCTTGTTGATCCAATTTGATTGCTAACGAATATTGCATCAGTTGGTATCAGAGCTCAGGCAAGGCAGAACGTGGAAGACGCAACCATCGATTCGATCGTAGATACGTCGACCGAGGCAACAACGACATCCAACGCGATCCACGAGACGTAGAAGAGATCGCCCGTCTCCAGCAACGGATCCGGGATCTAGAGCTGCATTACGGGGATGACACGAACCAACATACGTAGATTCAGTCATCCGAGATGACGAGTCTGACGCCTACAATGTGTTTGGAAGAGAACATCAGTACCAGCATAGGGATCCCCCAGCCGACCCGTTACGGAGTCTGGGAATCAAGATCGAGTTACCGGAGTTTGACGGGAGAGCACAACCGAATGAATTTATTGATTGGCTCCACACGGTGGAGCGGGTCTTTGACCTGCGGGACATTTCCAACAAGTACAAGGTCAAACTGGTTGCCATCAAACTCAAGAAATATGCCTCGGTTTGGTGCGAACACTTGAAGAAAAAACGCGCGCAGGAAGGTAGGTCTCGGGTCACAACCTGGGACAAGATGAAAAAACTCTTGGAAGAATTTTTTTTTGCCACTAACTTATCGCCAGGAAGCCTTCCTGGAATACCACAATTTGAACCAGCAAACAACCACTGTTGAAGAACTGATTAGGGAGTTTGATCGACTTCGTATGAGGTGTGGGGTCGAAGAGGAAGAGGAGCAGATTATTGCCCGGTTTTTAGGAGCTTTGCGACCAGATATTGTAGACATAGTCCAATTGCAACCTTATTGGACCTACTTGGATGTTTGTCAATTAGCTCTCAAGGTAGAGAAACAACAGAAGGGGAAAAGCAAGACACCCCTAAAGCCTAGCTCGGTTAAGACCAATGGCCAGCGAGCTGGCCCAACCGCCGCAGCCTCAGGAAATCGCGTCGGCCCAATCAAAGCTGATACGCCTTTCGGCACTGCCCCCTCAATAGGCCGGGTTTAGAGATGCTTCAAGTGCGGAGGCCTGGGGCACTTCGCGCGCGATTGCGCTAACACCCAGATGGTTACACTCATGGAAGAAACAGCCCCGGTTTATGACACTGACCCAGATCAACCCGCAGAAGAACAAGAAGAAGTTATTCTCCCAGACCGGGGAGAGTTACTCATCGCCCAACGAACTCTTAGTGCAACCCCTGCAGCGCGAACCGGTGACGATACCCTTTGGCTCAGAAATAATATTTTTCGTACACGTTGCACAACAAAAGGGAAGGTATGTACAATTATCATTGATGGCGGTAGCTGTGAAAATATGGTAGCTACTACCATGGTGGAAAAATTAGGGCTTACACCAGAACCGCACCCCGATCCATACCAGCTTACTTGGCTTAAAAAGGGGAATATTATGAAGGTGACCCAGCGTTGTTTGGTCAAGTTTAGCATGGGAAATCACTACTCGGATGAAATTTGGTTCGAGGTCATCCCTATGGATGCCTGGCACATTCTATTAGGCCGTCCATGGCAGTATGATCAGAGAACGAAACACGGCGGGTTCAATAACATGTATTCATTCAAGAAGGACGACATGAACATTACTCTAGCTCCCCTCGACACGCGGGACACTATGACCGAGGCCGTAGTGCTCAACAAATCAGCCTTTCTGGATTATACACGTGCCACTAAACCACCGTTCGTATTTGCCCTAGTTATAGCCGAAGTTAACCCAGCTGTGCCTACACCACCCTTGGAAATACAGCCCCTCTTAAAAGAATTTATGGATGTTTTTCCTTCAGAAATTCCAGCAGGTCTACTGCTCGTCCGGGAAATACAACATTGCATCTACTTCCTACCCGGTGCAGTCATACCAAACAAGCCAGTTTATCGTATGAATCCTAAAGAATATGAGGAGCTCCATAGGCAAGTGAATGAACTTTTAGAAAAGGGGCTGATTCTAGAGAGCATGAGCCCATGTGCACACCCCGCATTGCTCGTACCAAAGGCTAACGGAACTTATCAAATGTGTGTGGATAGCCGATCTGTCAACAAGATTACTATTAAATACCGGTTCCCTATACCACAGTTTGAAGATCTCCTGGATCAACTACATGGGGCCCAAATATTTTCTAAGATAGACCTTCGAAGTGGTTACCATCAAATCCGCATGAGGCCGGGGGACGAGTGGAAAATAACTTTCAAAACAAGTGATGGCCTCTTCGAATGGATGGTGATGTCATTTAGCCTTTCCAATGCTCCGAGTACATTTATGCGCCTTATGAATCACATTTTCAAAGCACTAATTGGGCGTTGTGTCGTAGTATACTTCGACGACATCCTTGTCTTTAGCACAGACCTCCCTCAACACCTACGACACCTGTGAGAAGTCTTTTCAATTCTGCGCGAACAAAGGCTTTTTGCGAATAAAGAAAAGTGTTGTTTCCTTTCTTCAGAAGTTCTGTTCTTGGGTTATCATGTGTCGGGCAACGAATCCGGATGGACGAAACGAAGGTGGATGCTATTCTCACTTGGCCGGTTCCAACAAACATGCACGAGGTACGGAGTTTTCATGGTTTAGCTTCATTTTACCGTCGTTTTATTCATAATTTCAGCGCTATCGCGGCACCTATTACGGAGTGTCTTAAAAGGGGCTCCTTTCATTGGACACCGGCAACAACACCATCATTCGAAACACTAAAACAATGTGTCACCAGAGCTCCAGTTTTAGCGCTGCCGAACTTTCAAGCAACCTTCCAAGTCGAATGCGACGCATCGGGCCTCGGTATAGGGGGATTTCTAAGTCAGGAAGGTCGCCCAGTTGCCTTTTTCAGCGAGAAGTTGAGTGAATCCAAACAGAAATTCAGCACTTATGACAAGCAATTCTACGCGATTATTCGCCACCTTGAATATTGGAGGCACTATTTACTCCACTCCGAGTTTATTTTGTTTTCGGATCATCAGGGTCTCCGGTTCATCCAGGGACAACACAAGCTAAATGCCCAACATGCTAAGTGGGTCGAGCTCTTGCAGGATTATTCTTTTGTGATCCGCCATAAATCCGGTGCTGCCAACACCGTAGCAGATGCCCTTAGCCGGCGGCGCGCACTTTTAACATCGTTGCAGGTCAACGTCGAGTGGTTTGATAATCTGTGCACCCTATACCCAGCTGATCCAGATTTTTCAACTATTTGGGAAGCCTGCCGGACTGCACCAACGCTTGGCCACTCCCTCGTTAATGGCTTCTTATTTAAAGGGGTCCGGCTATGTGTACCTAAGTGTTCTTTCAGAGATGCAATCATTCTTGAGGGCCACAAAGGTGCATTAGCAGGTCATTTTGGCAGAGAGAAAACTCTCAAGTTAGTGAATGATTGATTTTTTTGGCCCAAAATGAGTTCTGATGTAACCAGAATTGTTGATCGCTGTCGTACGTGTCACATTGCTAAGAAGCAGCATACTAACGCAGGCCTATACACCCCCCTGCCGGTACCCGACGGGCCATGGGAGGACGTGAGTCTCGACTTTGTCGTCGGCCTCCCGAAGACGCAGAGACAGAAAGATTCGGTGATGGTCGTGGTCGATCGGTTCTCCAAAATGGCACATTTCATTCCGTGTGCTAAGACTTACGATGCCCGACAAATAGCAAACTTGTATTTTCAAGAGATTGTTCGTCTACATGGGATCCCCAAAACGTTAACTTCAGACCGGGACGTCAAATTCATTAGTCATTTTTGGCGCACCTTGTGGAAGAAACTGGGCTCTCCTCTCAATTTTAGTAGTGCACACCACCCTCAGAGTGACGGGCAAACTGAAGTAACTAATTGCAGTCTTGGAAACTTATTGAGGTGTCTAGTGGGGAATAATAAGAAGCAATGGGATCTAGTGCTGCCCCAGGCGGAGTTCGCCTATAATCGGTCATCTCACCGATCGACGGGAATGATCCCTTTTCTTATAGTGTATGGTCGTAATCCCTTCACACCGTTGGACCTTGCACTCTTACCAGCCATTGTACATTACAGTGTTGATGGGGAAGCCCGTGCCAATCAGATCAAGCTTATTCATGAACAGGTGCGTGACAAGATTACTAATAACAATATTGTGTATCAAGGACGGGCCAACTGCAAACGGAAGAGAGTGGTTTTTAAAGAGGGTGACCTAGTGTGGATACATTTAAGCAAAGAGCGTTTTCCAATGGGTCGAGCTAGCAAGTTACAACCTCGTGCAGATAGGCCCTTTAAATTTCTGGAACGTATTAACGACAATGCTTAAAAGATAGACTTGCCGGGCCAATACAACGTCTCTACTACATTTAATGTCGCTGACTTATCTCCGTTTTTGCCAAGTTTGGACGATCCTTTTGACTCGAGAACGAGTCCTTTCGAAGACGGAGGGGATGATGCAGCCTCCGTCTCAGACCCAGGCCCATCAGTCCGCTTACCAGATATGTCGGCCCAGGTTCCCAGCCCAGATGATGAGCCTGGCTAAATCGCAACCCAGCTGGAATTCTCTCCCCATTTGAATTTATTTATTTATCTTTCATTTTCTATTTGTGTTTATCTCTAATTTTCTGTTAGAGTTTTAGTCGTATTTCAGTTCCTAGTTTATAGGATGTAATTTCTTTTATATCCTCTGGACGTTTCATTGTTGATTGATCAGTGATTATTGAATAAAGAGAGAATTCCTAACCTGCTCTTGTTGATCCAATTTGATTGCTAACGAATATTGCATCAGATTTTGAGAGAATAAATGAATTATTTTATGTTGTAAATTCTTTTTTTAATGTTACATCTTAATTACAATGAGATTTGCATTAAAAAAATTGGTTTTGATTGGTTTTTTCATTCGTTCTCATTGTTCTCTAAATATTTAGCGTTCTCAAGATAACCCTCTCATATATGTGTATATATATATAGAGGCCGGTTAACGTACAAATGCCCTTATCGTACATTACGTACACTTCAATCTCAGCCGTCAGATCATCTTCCCGCATTGAATTCGCATGTTGTTTTTTTGTAACAATTTCGCATGTTGGTTTTTTAACATGCGATTTCATCAAAATTACCACATGCGAAATTGTTATAAAAAAACAACATGCTATTTCATCAAAATTATCACATGCGAAATTGGTACAAAAAAACAACATGCGAATTCATCAAAAACTATCACATGCGAAATTGTTATAAAAAAAACAACATGCTATTTCATCAAAATTATCACATGCGAAATTGGTTGAAAAAACAACATGCGAATTCATAAAAAATTATCACATACGAAATTGTTATAAAAAAAACAACATGCGATTTTAAAATGCGGGAAGATGATCTGACGGCTGAGATTGAAGCGTACGTAATGTACGATAAACAATATTGTACAGTACTCTTTACCTATACATATATATATATATATATATATATTGGACTTTGTTTAATGTATTTTTATTTTTTTATATTTTTTTTGCCATACCCTTATCTTGTATTTTTTAGTTTTGCCGTTCCCCATACCCGTATCATCCCCGTACCCCTGTTTCGTACCCGTTCCCGTGCTACATAGGTGGCAAGCGAACTTGGACAAAGGAAAGCAAAGCAAGGAAAATCTCATGAAATTGAAGTTCGCTCCTTTGATTAGCGAACTCTAGGTTAGGAATAATTGACCCTCTATCAAACCATTGGGTGTGCTTGCCGCACCAACAAACCAAAAAAAAATGTTAGATCTGCCTTGAGTTCACTCGTACGGGTAGCGAAATACTTAGAAGGACAAGAACTTTGAAAAAGTTCCTAGAAGTAAGGTTGCCCATCCTAAACCACCTACTAATTTCGAAAATTGCCCATTTGTAATAATTAATTTAGAAAATAACTATTTAAAGAAAAAAAGTTATAATGTAAGTAAATTAATTGCATGCAAGTATATACCATGTCATCATCTGTAGGGTGATCTCCCTTTTCATGAGCCACTCGAAGCATTTTATTTTCTTCTTCTAGCTGACAACTTCTTTCTTTTGCAAATGCTAAATCAGCTTTTACAGTTTTAATCTCTCGAAGTAGTAGTTTCGCTTTAGCAGCTGTTGCAATCGCCACCTGTCATACGGAAAAATGCTTTCCATGTGTGTGAAATGAACATATGATCATGCAATAGTTGTTATTCTATGTAAATCATAAGCCTCATAAGTATATTTGATATTGACACAACGTCCAAAATTTTCAAAAGGCCAAGTGATGGATTGGCAGCAGCTAGTCACAACGAGTTAGAGAGTAAATGTAATGAGTTTTTGTATTACTAGGTGGTTTCGTGAAAACAACAGTATGCAGGAGCCGTTCTTATTTAAAATGAAATAAAACACTTTTATTGGATTACAATACGGAAAATTAAAGGAGAGTACTAAATTAAAACACTTTTATTGGACTACAAAACGGAAAATTAAAGGAGAGTACTGAATTACAATACACTTACTACTCATATTTACGAACATACAAGAAGTAGAAGAACAAAAGATTTTGAAATACTTATATTAAATTCAACTAATAAATAAATATCTGTGTCCAAAGTTAGGAAAAAATATTTTCCTATTTTATGAAAAAATGTCTATTTTTTTCACAAAGCTTTCCTCCAACATTAATGTTACTTTTGAAACTAACAGTAAGACTGGAAATTAACTAGGGGAGAGAATTCATCAAAGTTGCTCCTAGATCGATGGAGCCATTCACCAAAAGAAAATATTCAACTTTTTTTTTTTCTAATATTTTGATAAACATAAATTTGGGTTTCATCTAATAAATTTGGTGAATTCGCTCCCCACCCTAGCGAATTGCCTACTTTTACAACTGGTTTCAAAATTCACCTATAAATGCTTTTCCTAGACAACCTAGAAATGCAAAAAAATCTAAGGTAATGGAATGAATGGGAGAATGAAATGGATAATTTCATTTCATGTGTTGTTTGGTTAACATGTGAAAATGAAATGAATTATTACTTTGTAATGTTTGATAGGCAGGAAAAGAAGAAGGAATAAAATTAGTGATGAGTGGCGATTGTGGGTGGTGGCGGTAGTCGATGGCAGCGATGGTGGTTGGTAGCGGTAGTCGCAGAGGTGGTGGCGCGGGGTGACGCTGGTGTTCAGTGGCGGAGGGTGGCGACGGCGGTGGGTTGTGGTGGCGGTGTTCGGTGGTTGGTGGCGGTGGTGCCGGTGTTTGGTGGCGATGGTAGTGGGTGGCGATGACGGGTGGCAGCGCCGGTGTAAGGTGGTGGTGACGGGTGGTGGTGGTGGCGGTTGGTGGCTAGTGATGTAGGTGGTGGGAGGTGTTGGTGATGAAGGTAAGAGAGGGAATGGAACGGAAAAAAAATAAGGGGGAGTTAATGGAATGAATTTGAGGGAATGAAATGCCCTTTGTAATGGGTGATTTTATTACATTGACCAACTAAACACATTTTTTTTTCATTCCCTTGTAATATTCCATTCCGCCTCTCATTCTTTCATACCAACACTACCTTAGTATACATGAATGGGTGGCGGAATGGAATGAAACATCGTGAGTAAATAATAAAAAAGGTGTGTTTCGTTAGTCAATGGAATAGAGTCACCTATGGGGGACGAGGCACGCCCGTAATATGATACATATCTATCATACTAGTGACGTCGTGATACACCGCCACATGCGGTGTTTATCACTTGGTCATGGGTTTTTTCGTGGGGGTTATCACGGTCATGGTAATGTGTGTTGTGTGTGGGTTTGACTTTGATGTTGATAAAAGTAATGAAGTGTTAAATATTGATTGAGTGTGATCATGGTTCAGAAGTCAATAGGCATTCCCAGGTCAACGAGTGGGGAGTTGCAAGTACTCGGCCTAGGCAGATAGTACTCGGATATGCTATGTTATAAAGAACTTGGTTTTCGAAAAATTATCACAAGTGTACTAATATTTATAACAAAAATGCGTGAATATCAATATAAATGAAAAAAATACATGTTCAAATAGTAAAGTATTTAAAAAATTGATCGTCATTCTTTGAAAAATAATATTAATTTTTTTATGTGAAAGACATAGGAATTATGTTTTTATTTTCAAGTCAAAATGTGATTATATGTTATGTGTCAAATATCACAAGTGTACTAATATTTATAATAAAAATACGTGAATATGAGTTTAAATGAAAAAAATACATGTTCATATAGTAAAGTATTTAAAAAATTGATAGTCATTCTTTGAAAAATAATATCAATTCTTTAATATGAAAGAATAGGAATTATGTTTTTATATTTAAGTCAAAATGTGATGAAATGTAGTGTGAAATGGTAATTGGGTATCTTGAAATTTTTGTGTGATTTTATTGATAGGCGCTCCTTCCCCCTTACACAAGGAATAACATTCCCTTTGAATACCACAAATTAATTCAATCCACCTTCATGCTTTCTTTCATTCCATTCCCTTTTTTTTACCTTTCTCACCACCACCTTACACCCACCACCGCCAACCATGGCCATCATTGCCAACCACCGCTAACACCCTCACCACCCGCCGCCTCCACCTGCCTGCCACCCACTACCACCCGCCGCCACCATGATTCATTCCATTTGTTCATTTTATTTCGTGGTCGATTCCATTACCCCACCAAACAGACGATAAGCATAGTAGCACGAGTTGATTTGTTGACAAGAAAATTTTGATCTAGATAAAATATGTAATTACAGTTATGGCGCCTTACATCGCGAGATGCCATGAGTTGATGCTCATGGACTGTATGTGGTTTTTCGGATTGCTTTTTACCATCTTGCCATAGGTTCTGCTTGAAAAAATCCTCACGATTTATTTCTGTTTTCTTGTTCTGCAACTTAAAAGTTTCTTGGATATCTTGAGTTCTCTTGTCCATACTGCTACCTCGTCCCTAATAACAAGTTAAATAACATATCATTCCTTGCAATATATATAGGTGAAAACTATCACTTGTAATTTATAACAGGGGTGGGGCGAGCAGGTAAAAAAACATAAGCAAAAACTTAGGGCCCATATTTAAATGACCCCAAAAGTTTCTTGATTATCAACTAAATTCGTACATCATTTTCCGATATCTTTTTGCAAGTCTTGGTCTAGTGAACATTAGAAAGTGTTGGGATAGGTTTCCAGAAGCTCGATGTGAATGGATAATTTAGGGCTTAAGTTCTTTTAATTTGACGAGGAGAGCAAAGAATAAGTTTCCTTGAATTTTCTTTTACTAATATGCGTGATTTTGTATAGGGAAAATTTATAGTTTCATATTTCACGTGTTAGGATCGAAAGCAATATATATATATATATATATATATATATAGACACAAAAGGACCCTACACCAGTGGCCTTGGTTAAGATATGCAGTTACACGTTTGGTGCCTTACATCGCGAGATGCCGTGAGTTGAATTGTCTGTGGTTTTTGATATTGTTGCGTGAAAAAATCCTCATGATTTGTTTCTGTTGTGTTGTTGAAGGTTTCTTGCGTGCTCTTGTCTAAATTGCTATCCCATCCCTATAACGATGGAGACGAAATCATTGGTAATGTATAAATCATGAAAATGGAAAAAAGAAGAGAATGCAAAACCTTGGATCTGTGTTGAAACGGCGAATTAACATAACTGGAGGAGAGAGGAGAGTCCCGATGGTTGTTCTTGGAGGCCACTGGGGACGACGGAGCGGAGGAGGAGGAGGCGGCCCCTGTGTCAACAGGAGGACGACAGATCTCTTCTTTGAACGTGGAAGACCTGGTAATTCCATGCCTTCTACGGCACGCCATGCTCGGAGATGTTGGTTAACAAAATGTGCTAATCCCTCCCTCAATGCCATACGTTTTTCTAACCAATTTTCCGAATATCAAGTTTCAACCGTAAAACATATATCACATTATTATTATTATTATTAGTATTATTATTAGTATATTATTATTATTATTAGGGTTATTGGATTTTATCACCCCAAACTATTGGCTATTGGCCGCTGCCACCCCCAACTATCACTTTGACGTCTGGCACCCCCAACTTAACATTTAGTGTGTTCTGTCACCATGTCGTTAACTGATCACTAACTTTTAATCATGTTACTATACTTTTGGGGTGTCCTAAGATCCCTAAAACCTTCCTAAGATCCCTATGACACCCCCAAAAGTATAGTAACATGATCAAAAGTTAGTGATTAGTTAACGATGTGGTGACAAAACATACTAAGTGTTAAGTTGGGGGTGATGGGCGTCAAAGTGATAGTTGAGGGTGGCAGCGGCCAATAGTTAATAGTTAGGGGTGATAAAATCCAATAACCCTTATTATTATTAGTATTATTACTATTATTACTATTATTACTATTATTAGTATTACTACTATTATTAGTATTATTACTATTATTAGTATTACTATTATTATTACTATTACTATTATTATTGTTATTAATATTATTATTATTATTACTATTATTATTACTATTACTATTATTACTATTATTATTATTATTATTATTATTACTATTACTATTATTACTATTATTATTACTATTATTATTATTATTATAATTAATATTTTTATTATTATTATTATTATTACTATTATTATTACTATTATTACTATTATTATTATTACTATTATTACTATTATTATTATTATTATTATTATTATTATTATTATTATTCTAATGTGCTAATGCCTCCCTCAATGCCATACGTTTTTCTAACCAACTTTCGGAATATCAAGTTTCAACCGTAAAACATATATCACATTATTATTATTATTATTTTTATTATTATTATTATTATTATTATTATTATTAGTATTATTACTATTATTAGTATTATTAGTATTATTAGTATTATTAGTATTATTACTATTATTACTATTATTATTATTACTATTATTACTATTATTATTAATATTGTTATTACTATTACTATTATTATTACTATTACTATTATTATTACTATTATTACTATTATTATTATTACAATTATTACTATTATTACTACTATTACTAGTATTACTATTATTAGTATTATTACTATTATTACTATAATAATAATAATAATAATAATAATTATTATTACTATTATTATTATTATTAATATTATTATTATTATTATTATTATTATTATTATTAGTACTATTATTATTATTACTATTATTATTACTATTATTACTATTATTACTATTATTAGTATTATTACTATTATTACTATTATTACTATTATTATTATTATTATTATTATTATTCTAATATACTATCTATTTAACTATTTCATAACTAAAGTATATTTAGATATACTACTCATCCGCTTATCTCAAAACCAAAGTATATTTTTGTATATACTATAAACATTTTACCAAAACGACGCATTTTAGAAACAAAGCTTTTACAAGGATTCATGGCTATTTTTGAAAACATAAAACCTTTTCTTGTGTTATCCAAAGTCAAGAATCAAATTCACAAATCCTATGTTACTCACATTCATTTTTATGCTGACGTTTTATTTTCACATATGTTTCAGGTGCTACTATGTGATGATTGTTGATGCATGCTACACATAGAATGGACTCGTGCCTTAGCGACTTTAAAACTTGAAAGACAATTATTTGTATTTATCTGATTTGTAAATAAACAATGAATTCACCAATGGAATAAAACAAATCTTTAATCACCATGTGTTGTGAAACTTGAAAGACAATTATTCGTATTTATCTTTAATCACCATGTATTTATCTGATTTGTAAATAAAGTTATCAAAACTGCTGGATAGTCACCAAAGACACTACTACATTGAAACTATTGTAAACAAAGAGAAAACAATTGGATTCTCAAAATTGCTGGAAAGATTCCAACACTTTTAAAATCTAGTACTTATGGTCTTGTTTGACTTGATCTTCTGGTCTTCAGCTTTGACTTGTGTTGACTAACACTTTGACAATCCAGTATGTAATTCTTTTATTTTGTGAGGCAGCAGTTATGTTCCAAAACTTTTGGTGGTTGTTTGAGAAGGTTTCAAGGGGGAAACTTCTGGAATATTGTTTGTACTTCAACTTATTCAATCAGGCAAGGAAGATGGTTCCATTGGGTTTTGGCTTTCATTATCAGCATATCTTATATAACCCAACAATCTCCCTTAGATCTGCTGCTGCTAAAATCACTCTTATTTAAGCATGTCTTTTTTACTCTTTTATTTGCTGATGAGAGCTTCCAAATCACATTCCTTTGAGTGTTCCTCTACAAACTGATTTTTTCTCATCATGGTCAACCATCTTGACCTTTTAAGAGAACAAATCTTCATACCTTATAATCTATGAGTGCTTGTTTCTCACAATCTTTGGGTTATGGAAGATTTGAGGCTACCCTTTGGATCTCAGTTGAATGGAGTGGTATGAGACTTGTTCTAGAGGATCCAAGTTAATTATGGGATTTCTGCAGCCTTGTCTTCATTTGTTTTAAACACATGTGTAATTTCTGGCATGCAGTCCAAGAAGAAGAACTTTGTTTCATCATCAACTTTTAAACTCCAATAGACATAATCATGTTTTTCTTTGATGTTGTTCCTGTAGTTTTCCAGTAGCCTGGGATCATTGGAGATAATTTCATCAATTCTATAAGGAATAACCAATAAATTCTTCCTTTTTTCAACAAGATGATCTCTGTGTTCTTCCATTCAAGCAGTGGACAAAATTTCTCTGGATTTTTCTTTCTTGCATCTAAGAAGTTTTTGTGTTCTTTCAAAAGAATGGACTCTTTCGATCTTAAGATAGAATTCTTTTGAGTCCATTCAGCCTGAATGTGCTCTTGTTTCATTTTGAACATTTTTTATGATGATTCTGGTGCTGGCTGTCTCTTTCAGCTAATCTGCTAGTTTGGGGGTGTTACTTTTATTTTTGGGTCTACAATCATTCATTTGACCCACTCCACTTAAATCAACAATTTTTGAAGACTCCAGTAGTTGAAGATATAAAAATTCCTAACTGGATATGGAACTTTCCTTTTAATCCAGTTAATACATTCTTCTTTTTGATAATTTTGTAACTGCTAGATCTTTGAAAGGAGTTATTTGTGAGAGCTTTTAAGATTCTTTAAACATAAGTTGTTCATAAGCCCTGACTTCCTTCATTCTTCTTTCTAGGATGTAATGAGCCTTTCTTTATATCCTCCATGTTCTTTACATTCTCAAGAAAGTTCAATTTGTTATTTGTTTGGAGTAGAAGTAGCTGTTTTAATGATAGAATAAATTCCAGTGAAAGTGGAGGATCCTCAGCTGTTTCAGAAACTGCTAGATTTTCCTCTAAATCATCTTATAAGATCAGCTTCCTCTTTACTATGGCATATTGACTTGATTTACAGTAAATTCCTAGATACAATAAATTACAAAACATATGAAATTAATATTAAAAAAATAAATACCCACATTTGCCATCTTTGAACGCCAAAAAATCATATTGAATAAAATAAATTAAAAATTGGATAATAAAATTAAATAAAATTTAAATAATAGGATATCCATGGCACTGGCCCTTTATCTTATTGGATATCTATCGACCTTTTCTTATGTTTACATGTCACACCCCAACTGATGGCGGAAACATCGGGGCATGGCACTGACCGAAACAGATTGTCCATGAGTATCCATAACAACTATTAATTACCAGATATTTAAACGTCATGTCCCATACGATAACATATCCAAATAAAATAGTTATTACAAATAATTGTCTCAAAGACAAACACTGTTCCGACAACTCAGATTTAGAGTGACATAAACCCCTAGCTTGATTCACCAAAGCACAACAATCCTAGCATCTTAAGCACTTATCACATACGTTAAAATAGAGGTCAAAACACATAGTGTAAAGGTGAGCATACAAGTTTAGTAGTAATAATAGATAGCGAAAACGTTTACGCATAACCAGCATGTAACATGTAGCAATGTGAAGCTAGTAGGTTATCGACAATGAAATATGCACAGATGTGACAACGAGTTGTAGAATGCGTAACACATATCCCCACTGGGACACGTGAAGTAAAGCCCTTAACAACCCCTGTCCACGACAGGTGCTGAGTCCAAACTATAGTACTATCGTTGCTAAGGTGTCAGGCAACAATCACTGTGTAAATATAACGTACAAGCATTCATCAAATAACACGTATAACATGCAATAGCGGTTAGCGTATAAAAGTGTTTGCGTGGTGTGATCAATGTGATTTAGTATAAGTAACGTATGTAACACCCAAAAGTGCTTAAAGCAAAAAGGGATCGAGTATACTCACAGATTATGTTTAGTAACTAAGCACTCTCTTGGATTGAAGGTAGCGCTGAGAGATTAGCCTGAACAGTTAACGATAGCATAAGCGATGAATGGCGCGTTACACGGTGAGAAGTGGTTAAGTGACGATGGTCATCCGATCGGATGACAATCCGAACGGATGGTCATTTGATCGAATGACAATCCGTTCGGATGGTCATCCGGTCAGATGGCCATTCGGTCGGATTGGCATTCATTTAGGAAAGATGTGTTTGTGTGTGATGGCTTTGAAGTTTTCGTTGTAGCATTTTGAAATCAGAGAAGTATCTCTACCTTTCAGGTCGTTTGATCGAACGGTCGTTCGATCGGAGAGCGATCCGATCAGCGAAACATTCTAGTGAGAACAAGTTCACAGCAGGATGGTCATTCGATCGGATGTCACTTCTATCGGATGGCAATCCGTGAGAACTGATATGTTTTGAAAATTGATAAAAAGTTTAAGTGTTGATGACCAAGTGCAATAGATCGGATTGTTGTTCGATCGGATGGCAATCTAATCGGACGGTAATCCGTTTGGTGACTTGATCGTTTTGAGATTTGTTAAGTTTGAAAGTTTGCGATTTGATCGAGACGGTATGACAACGTGTTAAAACAACAGAAACCCCACCACACCCAAGTTATCCGATCGAAGTGGGAATCACCCCAGTCTGATCAGTTAACTGTTCGTGATGGTTGTTCATGTTCAACCCGAAATCGGTTATCTCCTTGATAGGAATCAGATCTCAGACCGACACTTCACTAGAAACGAGTAGAAGGCCTGAATGAGTCCCGATTCTATCGGTTTTGAGTGTAAAAGAGTTGAAAGAAAGTTGTGAAATCATCTTTCAATCCTTTTTAACCCTGAAAATGTATAGCTCTATGCGAAAAAAGTGTTTAATCATGTGGAAATCATGTAGGTCTGAGTTGTTCTTGGCGGAATGAGGCCAAACCTTGAAGTTCATAAGAACCCCATGATGACATCATCCTAGAACACCTCAAATCCGTTGATTTCACGGTTAAAAGTGAAGATTAAAAGGTGAAAATGATGGAGAAGTGTGTGTAGATGATAGACGTACAAGATTTGAGGAAGAAACTTATAAGAATCGCGAGAAATCGAAGGAGAAAGGCCTGAGAAGTTGGAGAGTCACAGAGAGAGCTGTCACATCACTGTTGGTAATGTGACAGGGGTATTTATAGGATTCCAAAAGAGGAAAGGGGAGCACGAGTGTCGGATCAGATGGCAAACCGATCGGATGGCCATCCAATCGGATGGTCATCCGTACGGATGACCATTCGATCGAATGGTCATTCGATCGAAGGTTTGCCGCGAGTGGGTTTTGACGTTTCGTTTTGCGTGTTGGGCGTTGCGATGTTTTTAAGCGAGTGCCGATTAAGCGATGCGATAAATTTAGATAACGGTCACACAAATAATATAACTAACATACAACAACATAATTAATCATTGTGTTTAGCGTTTGCGATTAGATTGCGTTGCGATAGAGCTGTGATTGCGTTTTCGATTAATCACCACAAACATAAAGTAAACATGCACAAGTAACACATAAATAGCACACACACGTAAAAAAATACTCAGAACATACTAATCAAGTTGCGAATGCGATTGCGATGCGATCAACGATAAAGTGATAAACAAATTAGCGATTAACATGCGATTAAACTACGATTATTTATAGATACTCCACATAATACAACTAAAGTAAATAAATTAAAAGATGCGATTACAAGCCAAGAAGCACAAATCAATAATTAAGCAAGGAGTGACAGATCGCAATTAGCAATCTTTTCTTCCTTTGACTTTGACTTGTACCTTGACTTTGAAAACACGGGGTGTTACAGCCTCCCCTAGTTTAGGGAATTTCGTCCCGAAATCAAGGCGCAGGCGTAACAAAGAGCTGTGGATACTTCTCCTTCATGTCACTTTCAAGTTCGCAGGTGAACTCTGCGCCGCGTTTGCCTTCCCAGCGAACCTTCACAATGGGAATGTGTGAGCGCCTGAGCTTCTTGGTTTCCTGGTCCATGATCTCGACTGGCTTTTCCACAAAGTGTAATGTTTTGTCCACTTGTAGATCCTCAAGTGGCACTTGTAAATCTTGCTCGGCTAGACACTTTCTGAGGTTCGAAACGTGGAAAGTCGGGTGAATGTTGCTAAGTTCCTCCGGTAGTTCGAGTCTGTAGGCCACTTTGCCAATCCTTTCCAAGATTTTATAGGGTCCAACATATCGAGGTGCGAGCTTTCCTTTCTTGCCGAATCTGATCACACCCTTCCAAGGTGATACCTTTAGGAGTAGGTGATCGCCAACGTCAAATTCAAGGGGCTTGCGGCGTCTATCGGCGTAACTTTTCTGATGACTCCGAGCTTTCAGCAGATTGTCTCGAATTTGGAGGATTTTTTAGTCGTTTCTTGCAACAGCTTAGGACCAGTAATTTGCGTGTCTCCGATCTCGAGCCATACAATAGGCGATCGACATTTTCTTCCATATAAAGCCTCAAACGGTGCCATTTGAATGCTAGAATGATAACTGTTATTGTACGAGAATTCGACCAAAGGTAAGTATGCGTCCCAATTACCACAGGAATCTATGACACACGAGCGAAGCATTTCTTCAAGGGTACGAATCGTTCTTTCAGTCTGACCGTCGGTTTGGGGGTGGAAAGCGGTACTTAGATTAAGGGTAGTACCGAGAGCAGATTGAAACGTTTCCGAAAGGCGCGAGGTAAACCGACCATCGCGGTCAGAGATAATGTCGCGAGGCGTCCCATGTCGACAAATGATCTCGTCGGTGTAGATTCGGGCTAATGTTTCTACCTTAAAGTCTTCTCGTATTGGCAGAAAGTGAGCAGATTTAGTCAAACGGTCAACGACAACCCAGATGCTGTCGTGACCTGATGGCGTGCGCGGAAGTTTCGTTATGAAGTCCATAGCTATACTCTCCCATTTCCACATAGGGATCTCGGGTTGCACGAGTAAGCCAGAGGGTCTTTGCTGTTCGGCCTTGACCTTGGAACAAGTCAGGCACTTTGAAACATAGATAGCGATATCTCTCTTCATGCCCGGCCACCAGTACTTGTAGCAAAGGTCCTGGTATATCTTGTCGGCACCGGGATGAATAGAATATCGAGACTTGTGGGCTTCGTCTAGCAGAATTTGTCGTAAGTTGGTACGCTTGGGGATCCAAATTTGGACTAGATAATGGAATATACCATTCAATTTATTCTCCAACTGGTCGCCATTATTGAGAATCCTTTCCTTCTTTAAAGTGCGTTCGGTAAAACAAGCATGTTGCGCGTCACGAATAAGGGCTTCGAAGTTGTGCTTGGCTTGGACGTTATGAACGCTATGTAAATAGCTTCGTAGGCTTAGAGCGTCGGCAACGACATTTGCTTTGCCAGGATGATAAAGAATCTCACAGTCGTAGTCATTAAGAAGTTTTACCCATCGGCGTTGGCGCATATTCAGTTCCTTATGACTTAAGATGTGTTGCAGACTCTTATGGTCTGTGAAGACCGTACACTTGGTACCATAAAGGTAGTGTCGCTAGATCTTTAATGCAAAAACAATTGCACCAAGCTCGAGATCGTGGGTTGTATAGTTCTTCTCATGGATCTTGAGCCGACGAGATGCGTAAGCGATAACCTTGTCCCGTTGAATGAGAACACAACCAAGACCAAGGTTCGAGGCATCGCAATAGACTACGAAGTCATCGTTTCCGTCGGGTAAGGTGAGTACAGGAGTATTGCAGAGCATATGCTTCAGGGTTTGAAAGGTAGTCTCTTGTTCAGTTCCCCAAACAAAAGGCTTGTCTTTATACGTGAGAGAAGTAAGCAGAACAGCGATTTTCGAGAAGTCAGTGATGAATCGACGGTAATAGCCCGCCAATCCGAGGAATGAGCGAACATCGGATGGTGATTTTGGAGTAACCCAACTCTTAACAGCTTCGATCTTCGCAGGGCCGACGTGTATACCTTGACTATTGACGATGTGACTGTCACACCCCGACCGCGTAAAACAACAAAACCGCGGCGGAAACATCGGGGAGTGGAGCAACAGAATTATTGTTTCACAACCATGGATTCAAAAAGTTTTGTTTTATTGCATTATTAAATAATTACATTGTCTTGACATTAAGTTAAAACACAACCACATCGTCTATCATTTGTTATTTAGTCACTAAGGCCTCGTCCAGTCCTAAGTGAGCATGCATCCTATTCGTAATCAACATCATCAATCACCACCTGAAACATATGTAAAAATAAAGTCAGCCAAGAAATGCCTGCGAGCACATAGGTTTTGTGTGAGTGTCAGATTCATGGATCGTTTACATGTTGTAATAACTCGTACAACTTTGTTAATCGATATTAGGAAACCTTGTTTTGTAAAACATTTGTATTGTAAAATGAATAACCAAGTCAAATAGATTGGTTATAGTTTATAAAATTCGATGCCATGAATCTTAACCCAAAACATTTGTTTATGTAAACCAACTAGATGATTACCCGGGATTGCTTCCCAGGCTCGGGAAACTTAGTTATATTAATTATTATTTGTTATTAATAGAACATCATTACATCAAGCATCTCATTGGATTCAACAACTGTTAGGATCTGATTTTTATTCAACAACTGTTAGGAACAGATGATGCCAAAACTCTTCATTATTCTGGATTTTTATTGTCTCATCAAAAGTTCCCTAACTTGCACTTTAAATTGCAATTCAAAATCTAAGGAACTTGTATCATCCTCATCCCTGCAAAGTGTAAGCTCAAGGAGATCCTGTAAATCTTCAACACCCAGGCCAAGTGCTCCTTCCCTTGATATTTGCTTCACTAAGATCTGATCAGAGTCAATACATAGGTCTTTTGATCAGACATCCACTTTAGTATTTTTGAACCTAATGGGTTTCTTAGGAGAGGTTTATTTGTTGATGAGTTTGGAGATGGTGGCCTGTTCTGAACTTGTTTGGCTATGTTTGGAAGCTTTGCTGAGTTGTCATCTTCTAGTGCCATTGTTTTGATAGCTTCTTTGAAATACACAGCTTCTTATTCTTTCTCTTCTTCATCAGTCAGTTTTTGCCTCTTTCTTTGATTTACCACAATGGTAGAGGTATCTGATGATGTGAATAGTGGTTCAGAAGTGTGAGCCTACTGCTTTGGTTTAGCAGTGGTTTTGTAATCAGGCTTCTTTGGAAGTTTAGGATCTGTTTCTCTCCTTTTTCTTAGCCTTTCATAAGCCTCATCAATGTACTGCCTTGTCCATTTTGATATCGCTTTGGCATTTCCCACTTTTGCATCAACCAATTCCTGCTTCTTTCTTTTATACTCCAATGTAAGATCATCAATTTTCTTTTTGTATTTGCTCCAATTTGGTGCTGACCTTTTCATGCCAGAATCTCTCTTTATTCTTTCAATTCTATTCACTTCTATTTTGAGAGCAACAAGCGGCCAGTCTTGGAACTGTTCAGCTGTGGCAGGGTAGAATTTTTCACTTAAGATCAGCTTGATGATGTCTTCTTTCAGATCTTCCTGCAAGTTAGCTTCTGGAGGCTGGTTGGACATTTCTTTGCTTAGGTCTCTTGCATAATCTTCCAACTGTTTAACTTTAGTGAGCAAAAACTGCGTATGAGTTGAGACTTCATTGTCACTTTTCCCTTGGCATTCAAGTCTAGCTCTGGTATCAGCTTGCCTGGCCTTGAGTTTTAAATACTCATTTATGTTGGCTGGATCTCTATAACCAATCAGGGAAGGGAATTTCCTTTTTGAAGGATCACCCACTAAGTAAAACTGCCTCATTTCATTCTTTACAGCATGCAGTTCCAGTGGATAAGTGGCAGCTACTGGTACAACATCAACAGAGTCATATCCTTGGAATTCTATAGGATCTTTGTGTGACACTTGTGCTTGTAATCATTGTAAAAAGTTCAGTTATCAATAAAACAATGTGATTTGATCTCAATTTTTGTTTGTTTATGTTTGACATTTTGACTTTTGTCCAATTTCAAACTCTATATCGCTTTCTGGAGAGTTATACGCAAATTGGTGTGTAAACATAATCAGTTTAATGCGACAAACACTCTGGAACATCAATTTATGCTTAACATACATTAAATAACCTTTACATAACTTAGAAATAAGTTTTGAAGGCTTTGGTATGGCAAAATCAAGTTTATTCGCTTACAGGGACTAATTTCAACAAACTGTGAAAGTATGCTGATTCGTACTGTAACGGACATTCCGGAACTTGATCATAAGTTAAACATACCCTAAATATCCTTTACATAGCTTAGAAAGAGGATTTGAGGGGTTCGGTGTGCTAAAATAAACTTTTTGGTCATTCAGGGACTAAAAGCATCAAAAAGTGCATAAGTTTGCATTTTCGCACATATCTTACATTCTGAATACATCCGGACATCCAAAAATTTATGTAATCATTAAAATATTTTATTTTAGTGATTGGCTTGATAAAATTTCATTCGTAGCGTAATTTGGATCGTTTTTCGCGTTCGTTCGTGTTTCGTCATAATTAAGCGAATAACGTGATCGTACGACCAAACGAACCGACATCCGACATATTTTTGAGCATGTTTCATGTCCCCTCTGCTTAAGCATCATTTTAGAGCCTTGAAAATGGCTTAACGGGCTTTAAACATGTCAAAATGAGGCCTAAACAACTGCAGGGACCAAAACAGCAACATTTGAAACTTGTTGCTGAACTGTGCAGCCCAGGCGGGCCGCGTAGGCCTTCCTTGGGTCTTACACGGGTCGTGTAAACCTACCAGATGTGCAGAAAGTGTTTTCCAGCCATTTCCAGCTGTTTCCAACACTTGCAAATGGTTTTTGAACAATCTATGGGCTATTTTCAGGTGCCCATGGTATTCCAAAACCATGGGTGCATGTGTACGTCTCAGATTGAAGCACGGTTTTCGATAAACTATCTTAACGGCTCACTGAAATCTATATAAACCCAACCCCAATTGCTCCCAACTCACAGTTTGATCAGATTTTCTCTAAGTTGAAGGATAAAACCTTCATACCTGAGAAATTCTAAGATCAAAACCTACATTCTTGGACCTCTTGTGAGTATTCTTTCGTTCTTTTACGCGTTTTAAGCGTGAAAGTCAAACAATGTTTGACTTTCTTCTTTGACCAGTTTGTGGTCAACACGAAGTTCGTTTGAACTTCGCAACATGGGTGTAATCACGATGGTTATAGTCCTTTGTGACTATACCTACTGATTACCACGTTATTTAGGCAGAGTGACGAGTCATAGTTTCGGTCAAAATACGTGTTTATGCGTATTTTGCAACCAAACTATTATTGGGTATCAAAACTGTTTGTTTTGATATCAAACCTGTTTTCAAATGTCGTTAAACATGTTTTGACATGTTTAACTCGTCACTTTTAGTTTAGTGCTTATTTAGGGTCGCAAAGATAAGCGGTCTAAACAACCGCTTAGACTTTCGAACCCGACCCGTTTGGTCGATCACTAGGATCCGACCAAACATATTTTTGTGACCATGGTTGTATAGGGAATAACCTTCCGAGGTTATACCTTATGGTCACTACGTTTAGTTAGTTGTATGATAGGTAGTTTATATGCCTTAGGAAAATTACCAAAATGCCCTTTTTACGCATAAACTCATTTTAAGCATATGTAACCTAAATTTTGACATCTAAAATGATTAGACAACATTATTAGACATGTTAAGGCATATATCACTTATCATAGGACTAGTTAGGCGGTTCGAATGCGTTTTACGTGAACGACGCGTTAAAGTAGCATAAGCTATCTAAACGGGTCGTAATGGGTCGTAAGCACTTAGGTTAGGTTTCGTTTTAGTATGTAGGCTTTGTTAAACCATACTATATGAGTTCCTATACTCATTTGGTTTACGAAACCTCATCCTATCCGATCCTCCGATTTAGGTCCGGTTTATTAACATAGTTACCTATATTAGGTGCCTATTGATTCCGTGATCATCTAGCATTGCTTGGTTGTTAACCAAGGACTATTGAGCAATCTCAAGTGAGTACATAGACCCCTCTTTTACTGTTTTTCAAACATTTTGGGGTGAAACACATATGCCTACTTGTTACTTTCATGCTTTTCATGCTTTTATATCATATGCTTGTTATGTTCATTAGTACGCATATAGTACATGATTTCATATTGTTTTGCTATGTATGTTCACTTAACATGCTAGCACATTGATTTTCATTTATACATCTGTTGCATATGTTTACTCAGCATATGGACACATTGTTTTACATACATCTGTTGCATATGTTTACTCAGCATATGGACACACTGTTTTACATTACATTTCTGTTACATATGTTTACTTAGCATATGGACACATTGTTTTACATTTCATGCTATGTATGTTCATTTTTATGCATACTTAGTACATTGTTTTACATCACATGCTTACATTTTGGTATGGCATTTGGTTTGTTTAAATGGGACAAAAATACATTCATTAACATTGATCACGCCGTTCGTTAGTAGGTAGTGGTACCATAGGAATTGACAACTCTCGTCCTGAAATCCTACGTTTGTTTGGATGGAAGGAATGACCGAATTCGATACACATAACTTAGATAAACCTTTAATTCATTTAAGGGTTTATCGCCACAGTCGCAAGGCTTGAATGTATGCATTTTCACAATACCACATAGATGTTTGTATCAGCAGAGCATGCATTTGTTTACAAAACATAACTTTGATTTAAACTATGATTTACTTCAATACCTTGTTTTGTGCATTTTACCTATGGTTTAGTTGATATATTTCACTTCCCATACATGACATTTGGTTACACATTACATGATTTTCATTTGACAATAGACATTGTATACACATGAACATTTTTGACATTTGTTTACACACTACATGATTTAGATTTAACAATAGATATGGTTTACACATACACATTTAACAACTGGTTTAAATAAGACATTTCGATGGTTTGTTTGGGTAAGTGATTTTGAATAACGAGGCGTGTGTAATATGATAAAAGCATGGTGGATACGCCGCTGGTACTTCCTATATATAAGTGCTTTTATGATATTACATATCGTAGCGTTATTTAAACCATTTCAATTTAGACATATTACACAGATAACATATTTTTCACATAAACATTGTTTTATAAACAACTCAATTTATACAAATTCATTTTACTTGGTTATTTATTTAACCACACATCTTCCTTTATTGTCATCTAATATCTTATCGATTTTCATATGATTTACAAAGGAAAACACTTTTCAAGGATCATGACTAACTTTTATTACACAATTCTTTAAACTTACAAGTCATGAATCCTAAATCAATAAACCTATGTATCTCACAGGCATTTTTATGCTGACGTACCTATTTTCACATGTGTTTTCAGGAGCTGATGCATAGGTTTGATCTGGATACACTAGGGCAGACTCGGGCCTTAGTAACATAAAAGAAGCAAGATTAGTTTAAATAATGTTATGTACTCTTGTTTCCTTGGTTGTTTTAAGACAATGTAACCACTGTTTATAAATAAAGGAACACTTTAAATAGCATGGCCATGAAACAAATAATTCTGTCGCATCACTCCCAACGTTTCCGCCGCGGTTTCGTTGTTTTATGTGGTCGGGGTGTTGTTGGATCGTCGTGTGACCCTAACGAGTCAATCTGAAGAGTTCAACATCAAAATCAAGGGCGGAATCAATGAAATTGACGTAACACAGCTTGATACTTCATAATTATCTTCTCTTATTGATTTCCTGAGCTTTTACAGTTCAAATAACAATCCGGCAGCACCTCGGCTCTGAAAACAATGTTCTAATTCCGTTTTAAATGACCAAGTGCATCAGCTATTTATAGAGATGGTGATTCCGTTTGAAAGTGGTACTGGCCATTTCAAGCGGAATTACAATGTTTAATTCCGTTTGAAATGGTTAGTGTCATTTCAAACGAAATTACACACTTTCACACATAAATCCTAGTTTCTAACCTACTGAGCACTGGTTTTATCCTATCTAGACATAAGACTCGATAAAGACGAAGTTAATAGACATTTATGTACCAACAGACTCCCCCTTGGATGTTGACGAAGTCTTCAGCATCAAATCTTCAATCTCTAGTCTTTGTCTATCTTCACACTCTGTCCGAATTGTCTAACAATGAAAGCATCCTTCAAATCTTCTCTACTTCTATCAACAGCTAGCATGAACCACAAAATCTGAATCTTTAACAACTTTCAAACTCCCCCTTGAATGTAGATCCAAAATCTGTATCTGACTTTTAAGTCTTCAGACTCCCCCTATCAGTTAGCTGGGATTTTGCTATGCTGTTTTCTCAATAACAAACTGGATACCTGCACAATCTCTACCTAAACATAAGATTTATGATTATGACAATTTCAATCCAAACTTACCATTTGACTTCATTTATTAGCTTTGTCAGAATTTAGAAATCCACTTAAGTATTCAGGTCCAAATTAATGACCCTGTGTACTTAATTTGTCTACCAAGTCCAATTTAACGACCTTGGTGGACCTGAGATAAATCACACTGACATTTTGAAACAATTTTCTGAAAATTTACAAGTCTCAATTTAATGAACTTGTTTTGTCTTTTCAAAATCACAAGTTTATCATAATAAGCTCACAACTCATCTTCCAGCTCAGAAACTTCCTGCATCTGCTTCAATTTTCGAATCTGAAGATCAGCTTTCCACTTTGGTTTGTCAAAAATAAAGCAGAAATGAAAAATCTTTTTGGATTTTTAATAAAGTTTCTAGACTGGAATGAATTACAGAAAATAAAATGCAGTAAATGTAAACTATTTACAAACATATTTTTGGTGAGCGTGTTAGAGAATCATATCAGCTATTCGATAAGTCACAAGTACCGTTAAGCTTTAATTACATATTCAGAATTAAACAATTCACTTAGATTGTCGATATACTGATCCACTTAAATTCTCACACAATTTTCAATCTGTCCAGGATATGAATTAGGTGTATTAAGAACTTAAACTCATTCATGTGTCCCACCTCTTGAATATACTCCCGTATCCAAATCCCAATATTCAGTCTTACAGGTGAGTATACCACAGATGATATCTGTAAGGGGTTAAATTGCAAAGACCGTGAGAGCTCAGGTCAGAACTTCCGTTCAGCAGAGAGATGACGGCTCGTCTTTCAGTTGGTCCCCTTTAGAGGATCTTTTTTACAACAGCACATGATTAGCATTTTTCAATGTTTCATCATTTTTTTTGCTGAGGGCAGGCTTTTATTTCAAGCAAGCGTAAAGTATTATACGGGGACTAGGCCATTGCTTCCGCAAAATCAGAAGTCCCGGGATAATATCCCAGGTATCACTGAGTATAAAGACCTAGTATCTCAGAAAGAGGGATCTTTCAAACAAGATTTCAGGGGTTACCTATATATCCAAGTAGTGTTCCCCACGAAATAAGTAAGTAAAGATTTAGGTTTATATCCCGAACAAACCTACTAAATGTGTAAAAACCTATCGGCACATCATCAGCGAGACTGTTTAAAACTTTTAAACTTTACATATCTTTAGCATACCGTAACTGTCAAGCCGATGTACTATCATTTTCCCTTTTTACACAAGCTATTTTCTGGTTTTCTTATTGTTTTTGTATTTTGAAAATATCTCATGTTTTTGTATTTTTTTATTGTTTTTGTATTTTCTGAAAATATTACCATATACTCCCCCTAAATACCAAAACAAGTAAAAAATCGACAAACCATTGCAGATTGTGTAACACCTGTGCCTCCACGGCCATCAAACAAATGCCAAACCAATGAAATATTGTATTTCATACATGGGATTTGTAAAAATATGTGTATCGTTTACACATATCAACTCTTGTTCGATTTCAAACTCTAAATCGCTTTCTAGAAGGTTATACGCGCACCGATGCGTAGATATAACCAGTTTAATGGAACGAACACTCCGGAAAAGTGAAATAGGCTTAACATACCTTAAATAACCTTTACATAACTTAGAAATAAGTTTTGGAAGGTTTGGTATGCCGAAATTAAGTTAATTCGTCTACAGGGACTAAATATGACAAACTGCGAAAGTATGCCAATTTGAACTGTAACAGACATTCCGGAACATGACCATAAGTTAAACATACCCTAAATATCCTTCACATAGCTTAGAAATAGGCTTTGAGGGGTTCGGTATGCTAAAATAAACTTTTGGGTCATTCAGGGACTAAAAGTGTCAAAAAGTGCACAAGTTTGCAATTTCGCGCATAACTTACGTTCTGAATACATCTGGACATCCAAAAATTTATGTAAGCACTAAAATATTTTATTTTAGTGTTCGGCATAAGAAAAATCCATTCATCGCGTCATTTGGATCGTTTTTCGCGCTTATGCGCATTCCGTCGTAATTAACCGAACATCGCGACCGTACGGCTAAACGAACCGACATCCTAGATATTTTTGAGCACATTTTAAGTTCCCTATACTTTAACTTCATTTTAGAGCTTTGAAATGGGGTTAACGGGCCTTAAACGTGTCAAAAATGCATTGAAAACCAAGTTTAGAGGCTGCAGGGACCAAAACTGTAAATCTGCCAAAGTTATTACCTTACGGACCTCAACATTGTCAGCTTTGAGGTCCGTAAAGCAGTCTGCAGACCAGATTCAGTGTTTTTAACAGCAGATTCCAGCTGTTTGATCCTCAACCACATACCCACACTTCCTTAGTCAGCTGATAAGAACCATTTTTAGTCACCACAACTTCCCGACACATGTACGGATGGGATTAAGGCACGTTTTCCATGAAACGATCTTAACGGTGGACCTTTTACTATAAATACCCCACCCCCCATGCTTCAAAATTACAAGAATTCTGATTTGAGAACCTCTAAGTTGAAACCATTGTTTCATACCTGAGATTCTTGAATCGGGATTAGCATTCGGGGACCCTTCGTAAGTATACTTTCGTTCTTTTCCTTATTTTATTGCTTTTCGAGTCAGAAAGTCAAACTTTTTTTGACTTTCAGCGTTGACCAGTAATGGTCAATGCGAAGTTCGTTTGAACTTCGCAACGTGAGTGTAATCACGTTGGTCATAGTCCCTTGGGACTATGCCCACTGATTACCACGTTGTCTAGGGTCGTAGGGTAGGCGATCTGATAAATCGCCTATACCCTCGAACCCGACCCAGTTTGGTCGATCATTAGGATCCGACCAAATACATTAGGTGACCATAGTAGGTAGGGAATAACCTTCCGAGGTTATACCCTATGGTCACATCGTTTAAGTAGTTGTATGATAGGTAGTTTATATGCCTTAGGTAAATTACCAGAATACCCTTTTCATGTATAATTGGTAATTAAGCATATGTAACCTAAACTTTTGTCACATAACTGATTATGTAACATGTTTAGGCATATAACACTTGTCGTAGAACTAGTTAGGCGGTCCGAACGCGTTTCACGCGAACGACGCGTTAAAGTAGCATAAGCTACCTAAACGGGTCGTAATGGGTCGTAAGCTATTAGGTTGGGTTTCATTTAGCATGTAGGCTTTGATAAACCATATGACACGAGTCTCTATACTCGTTTGGTTTACGAAACCTCATTCTATCCGATCTTCCGATTTAGGTCCGGTTTATTAATGTAGTTACCTATATTAGGTGCCGTTTGATTTCCGTGATCTCTAGCATTGTTTGGTTGTCACTCAAGGACTACTGAGCATTCTCAAGTGAGTACATAGACCCCTCTTTTACTGTTTTCCAAACTGTTTTGGGGTGAAACACATGTGCCTACTTGTTACTTTCAAGCTTTCCTGTTTTCACATCATATACATGCTATGTTCGTTAGTACATTATAGTACATGATTTCATTACATTTCATGCTAGGTGTGCCCATTGTGTGCATTACTTAGTACATCGTTTTACATTACATTTCATGCTAGGTGTGCCCACTGTGTGCATTACTTAGTACATCGTTTTACATTTACATTTTATGCTATGTATGTCCATTGCGTGCATACTTAGTACATCGTTTTCATCACATGCTTACATTTTTTTATGACATTTGGGTTGTTTACAATGGAACAATACATTCATTAACATTAGCTACGCCGTTCGTTAGTAGGTAGTGGTACCATAGGAATTGACAACTCCCGTTCCGGACATCCCAGGGAAAGGGGATGAAAGGAATGACCGAATTCGATATTCATAATTTAGATAAACCTTTAAGTGGTTTAAGGGTTTATCGCCTCAGTCTCAAGGCTTGGATGTATGCATTATAACAATACCGCATAGATGTTCGTATCAGTAGAGCATGCATTTACACAAAACATAGCTTTGATTTAAACCAAGTTTTACTTCAATACTTTGTTTTCGTGCATATGGTTTAGTTGATATTTATCACTAGCCATACAGATCAGTTTGGTTTACATATTACATGATTTACATTGATCATGCATTTACACAAAACATAGCTTTGATTTAAACCAAGTTTTACTTCAATACTTTGTTTTTGTGCATATGGTTTAGTTGATATTTATCACTAGCCATACAGATCAGTTTGGTTTACATATTACATGATTTACATTGATCATGCATTTACACAAAACATAGCTTTGATTTAAAACAAGTTTTAGTTCAATGCTTTGTTTTGTGCATTTCATCTATGGTTTAGTTGATGCATTTTCACTAGCCATACATATCATTTTGGTTACATATTACATGGTTTACATTTGACACATAAACACTTTTGACATTGGTTATACATTACATGATTTACATTAGACATGAACATTTTACATTGTTGGTTTGGTTTGATTAAGTGATTAAGTAACGATGCGTGTGTAATATGATACAAGCATGGTGGATACGCCGCTGGTACTTCCTATATATAAGTGTTTGTATGGTATTACATATAGTAGCGTTATTTGAATCATTTCAGTTTGATACATATAACATTTTATACAAATAACATACTTTTCACAATACATTGTTTTACAAGCAACTTATCTTATACAAACTCAGTTTACATGGTTATTCATTTAACCATGCATTATTTTCTTATTTATACATATCATCTGAACTTATTGTTTTTCAAATGATTTACAAAGACAAAGCAAATTACAAGGTTCATGACTAAACATTTTCTCAAACATAAGTCATGAAACCTATTTTCACAAAACCTATGTATCTCACAGGCATTTTTATGCTGACGTACCTATTTTCACATGTGTTTTTCAGGAACTGTTGCATAAGATGATCAAGATACACATAGGCAGACTTGGGCTTTAGTGACAATAAAAGATGCAAGACTAGTTAATTATGTTGTATTTCTTTGTTTGTTAAGACATTGTAACACTTTTAATCAATAAAACGAAACTTAAATTTCCATGGTTGTGAAACATTAATTCTGTTACAACACTCCCCGATGTTTCCGCCACGTTTTGTATGTTCTACGTGGTCGGGGTGTGACAGAAAAGATGGTATCAGAGCCAATGGTTATAGGGAATTAGGTTATTAGTAATGCTTTGACCTAGTCTATAACCTTCTTAAGACCCTAACGCGAGTTTACTTGCGTTTAGTCATAAAACAATACTGTCACCTATCCTTAGGCGACAACCACAACAAGAACATAAATTTCAAAACCGCTTTGAAAACTAATCATCTGTTCTAGGATGATTGATTACTAGGTTTTGAACCCTCTATTGTAAGGTTTTGAACTCTCTAGTATATGGTTTTGAACCCCTTTGAGTTTTCAAAACTTCGTCAAGGTTTTGGGTTTTAAATAATGTGAACACGTGCAAACTGGAAGGGTGAATGCCTGTATTCTGGGTTTTCTGTCTAGGCAAGCACTTCGTATACATCTCATCAGACGCGAGACCAGTTGTGCTTACCTGGGAATTCTTGGGATGAGTGTTCACTTATAGGCGAGCATGTCTTCGCGATACATTATTTTTGACCCATTTACTTTGATTAGTCACCGTCTCATTTGTTTGCCTTAGGTAACAAACAAATGATCGCAATTTTCATGCGTTATCTTTCTGTTTTGATTGTCCAATAATCTTTCACCTGTTTCTCCCTACGCCTTTCTTTTTCTTCAAGAATGTCTCTTCATCACGATGACGCCCAGATATCTGAGCAAGCAGCCAAAATTCGCTCAGCGAATAGGCGAAGTAGTCCTGAAGACTGTTGAATTAGCTACTGCCATGTATCATCTCCAGGATGAAGCCACTCAAGAGTCACCAAGACAGGCAGGACCTAGTCAGGCGACAACACCATCAGCCAATAAACCAATCGAGGAATCAAAGACCATGGATGAACGATCCCCTAAGAAGTCAAAGAAGCGAAAGGCTTCTCAGAACTTCGCCATGGTCGCTCACAATGGTAAAGCAGTCCCCAACCAACCAGCTCAACCCCCTGCTAGGTGTGTATGGCTTTTCCTATAATACCTGCATTAAGGAACTATGTTCCTTACAAACTACTCTTGTGATTCTCTCTTTCAAATGATCGCTCATGAGTCCCTCGAAAATTTTAAGTAGTCGTTTCATTCTAAGATGCGAAGTACAGAAAATAAAGTGACATTATGAGTAATCATGCTTCAGCACATCTTTACCTTTGAATCCTTGGTTAGATAACTAAGGGTATTTTCAAATCTCATATCCATTACGTTTTGATTTTTCAACATACACAGTACAAGTATTTCAAAACAATCTTCATGATCTCAAAATATTTTATATAGTTTGAAAACAATTTTTTCTAGATGCATTGTCTATGTTATTTCAAAAACATTGGCCATGTTATCAAAACCAACCTTCCTAATTTCAAAATATTTCATATAGTCTGAAGACAATATTAACACAATACATTTTCTTATCAAGCGCATGATTTCGAAAAGCATCATTCATGTCTTTCAAAAAAACCTTATACATAATTTCAAAAATTCATCTCGCATGATTTTAAAACATTTTTTTTGTAAATATATCTATCTAATACACCTACTTTATAATTTCAAAAGTATTATATATAAGGTTTCAAAAACATTAAACACATTTTTCTTAAAGGAACCCCATGCACAGTTTCAAGAATATTTTCCTCATATATTGACTTAACCTTGAAATTTCGCTTCATATGTTGCCTTGGCATATCTGGCATCTCAATTTCATAAGCATTTTTACTTCATGTTTTGACATAAGCACGTACAGTGCAAGGTTTCAAAACATCTCCAACTTCTAAAATCCATATGGGATCTTTTTATTTTCACAATTAGATCCTTGTGGATGATCATCATTCCAATCAGAGTCCTTAATTGGATTCCCTGTATACCTAAATTCGAACATTTCGGTTCCTTATAATCGAAATCGAATTTTTCTTTTAAAAATATCTCTATCTTTATAGTTAGATTCTTGATAATGTTTAAAGTACCAAATGAAATCCAAGGAATGGATTCCTAGTGTGCTTTAAATACATGTGCTCTGTCAACAAAACAATTTAATAAATAAACAATCTTTGTGGTTATATGACTATGTGTTTATGCATTTCGTGTTTTTGTATACTCTGGATATTCGTTATCCACATCCTCGTAGAATCTTTCATATCTTCATATGAGGGATTCGTAGTAGGATATTCAAAAAGGTACTACCTAAAATCCTTATTGGGCTTCTATGTAATAGTTAAGACCCTTGGATTATATAAGTACCGCTCCATGTTTCATAAGAGACCTTTAGTGGTCTAGTAAAAAAGATTGATTCACAATTTGGTTAAAGGACGACATCTAGTGATGTAGCTGGACAGACTCCTTGATAGTCTATTTTAGATCATTTATTGATTTAATTAAAAGGACTCTATGGCAGTCTAGTCACACTCATCACAGGATTGTTCATTTGGTTTTCCCCTGCACATTATAAAATGGACTGAGTGAACTATGCAAGGAATTGTCTAATTATGGACGCGTACATAATTATGAAATTTAGTGCACAGAAACACAGTAAGATTTATTATGTGTAAGAACCGATAGTGACAACAATAACGAAATGAGAACGATGTAATGGAGGTACGGTGGACGCACCAATGACGCTTCAGATACTTGTATATAAGTATCCCTCTTACATTGCAATCATGATGTTATTAAAGGTTACTAGAAGTTCAGAACCCTAATCAATATTGTTCGATCTTTTCAACTTCATGTTTTCAAGCTCTCACAAGTTTCCTCTAAATAAATTTCGGGACGAAATTTCCTAAAGTAGGGGAGACTGTAACACCTGTGCCTCCACGGCCATCAAACAAATGCCAAAAAAATGAAATATTGTATTTCATACTTGGGATTCGTAAAAATATGTGTATCGTTTACACATATCAACTCTTGTTAGATTTCAAACTCTAAATCGCTTTCTGGAAGGTTATACGCGCACCGATGCGTAGATATAACCAGTTTAATGGAACGAACACTCCGGAAAAGTGAAATAGGCTTAACATACCTTAAATAACCTTTACATAACTTAGAAATAAGTTTTGGAAGGTTTGGTATGCCGAAATCAAGTTAATTCGTCTACAGGGACTAAATATGACAAACTGCGAAAGTATGCCAATTTGAACTGTAACAGACATTCCGGAACATGACCATAAGTTAAACATACCCTAAATATCCTTCACATAGCTTAGAAATAGGCTTTGAGGGGTTCGGTATGCTAAAATAAACTTTTGGGTCATTCAGGGACTAAAAGTGTCAAAAAGTGTACAAGTTTGCATTTTCGCGCATAACTTACGTTCTGAATACATCTGGACATCCAAAAATTTATGTAAGCACTAAAATATTTTATTTTAGTGTTCGGCATAAGAAAAATCCATTCATCGCGTCATTTGGATCGTTTTTCGCGCTTATGCGCATTCCGTCGTAATTAACCGAACATCACGATCGTACGGCTAAACGAACCGACATCCTAGATATTTTTTAGCACATTTTAAGTTCCCTATACTTTAACTTCATTTTAGAGCTTTGAAATGGGGTTAACGGGCCTTAAACGTGTCAAAAATGCATTGAAAACCAAGTTTTGAGGCTGCAGGGACCAAAACTGTAAATCTGCCAAAGTTGTTACCTTACGGACCTCAACATTGTCAGCTTTGAGGTCCGTAAAGCAGTCTGCAGACCAGATTTAGTGTTTTTAACAACAGATTCCAGCTGTTTGATCCTCAACCACATACCCACACTTGCTTAGTCAGCTGATAAGAACCATTTTTAGTCACCACAACTTCCCGACACATGTACGGATGGGATTAAGGCACGTTTTCCATGAAACGATCTTAACGGTGGACCTTTTACTATAAATACCCCACCCCCCATGCTTCAAAATTACAAGAATTCTAATTTGAGAACCTCTAAGTTGAAACCATTGTTTCATACCTGAGATTCTTGAATCGGGATTAGCATTCGGGGACCCTTCGTAAGTATTCTTTCGTTCTTTTCCTTATTTTATTGCTTTTCGAGTCAGAAATTCAAACTTTGTTTGACTTTCAGCGTTGACCAGTAATGGTCAATGTCACACCCCGACCACGTAGAATATACAAAACGTGGCGGAAACATCGGGGAGTGTTGTAACAGAATTAATGTTTCACAACCATGGAAATTAAAGTTTCGTTTTATTCAATATAAGTGTTACAATGTCTAAACAAACATGGAAATACAACATAATTAACTAGTCTGCATCTTTTATTGTCACTAAGGCCCATGTCCGCCTAAGTGTATCTTGATTATCTTATGCAACAGCTCCTGAAAAACACATGTGAAAATATGGTACGTCAGCATAAAAATGCCGGTGAGATACATAGGTTTTGTGAAAATAGGTTTCATGACTTATGTTTGAGAATATGTTTAGTCATGAACCTTGTAACTTGCTTTGTCTTGTAAATCATTTGAAAAACGATAAGATCAAATGATACGTATAAATAAGAGAATAATGTATGGTTAAATGAATAACCATATAAAATGAGTTTGTATAAGATAAGTTGTTTGTTAACAATGTCTTGTGAAAAGTATGTTATTTGTATAAAATGTCATATGTATCCAACTGAAATGATTCAAATAACGCTACGACATGTAATACCATACAACCACTTATATATAGGAAGTACCAGCGGCGTATCCACCATGCTTGTATCATATTACACACGCATCGTTACTTAATCACTTAATCAAACCAAACCAACCAATGTAAGATGTCTATGTCTAAACCAATTGTCAAATGTATTGGATAATATGTCAATGTGTTTATGTCAAGATGTAAATCATGTAGTGTAAAACAAATGTCAATCATGTTATGTGTCAAATGTAAATCATGTCAAAATGTCTATGTCAAATATCCATGTCAAATGTCTTTGTCAAATGTCTTTGTGTAAAATGTCTATATCAAAATGTCATGTATGGCAAGTGAAATGTCTCAACTAAACCATATGCACAAAAACAAAGTATTGAAGTAAACATGGTTTAAATCAATATTATGTCTTGTGGAAAATGCATGCTAATACTGATAATGAACATTTATGCGGTATTGTGAAAACAATGCACTAAGTATGTAATCAAAATGAACATACATAGCGTGAAATGTCATATGAAACAATGTACTAAGTAATGCACACAATGGGCATACATAGCATGAAATGTCATGTAAAACGATGTACTAAGTAATGCACACAATGGGCATACATAGCATGAAATGTCATGTAAAACAATGTACTAAGTAATGCACACAATGGGCACACCTATCATGAAATGTAATGTAAAACAATGTACTATAATGTACTATCAAACATAGCCGGTATATGATGTGAAAACAGGAAAGCATGAAAGTAACAAGTAGGCACATGTGTTCCACCCCAAAACAGTTTGGAAAATAGTAAAAGAGGGGTCTATGTACTCACTTGAGATTGCTTAGTAGTCCTTGAGTAACAACCAAACAATGCTAGAGATCACGGATATCAAACGGCACCTAATATAGGTAACTATGTTAATAAACCGGACCTATATCGGAAGACTGGGTAGCATTAGGGTTTGTAAACCAAATGAGTGTAGGAACTCATGTGATATGGTTTGACAAGGCCTACATGCTAAATGAAACTTAACCTAAGTCTTATCGACCCATTACGACCCGTTTAGGAAGCTTATGCTACTTTAACGCGTCGTGCGCGTGAAACGCGTTCGGACCGCCTAACTAGCCCTATGACAAGTGTTATATGCCTAAACATGTTACATAATCAGTTATGTGACAAAAGTTTAGGTTACATATGCTTAATTACCAATTATACATGAAAAGGGTATTTTGGTAATTTACCTAAGGCACATAAACTACCTATCATACAACTACTCAAACGATGTGACCATAGGGTATAACCTCGGAAGGTTATTCCCTACCTACTATGGTCACCTAATGTATTTGGTCCGATCCTAATGATCGACTAAATGGGTCGAGTTCGAAGGTATAGGCGATTTATTAGATCGCCTACCCTACGACTCTAGACAACGTGGTAATCAGTGGGCATAGTCCCAAGGGACTATGACCAACGTGATTACACTCACGTTGCGAAGTTCAAACGAACTTCGCATTGACCATTACTGGTCAACGCTGAAAGTCAAACAAAGTTTGACTTTCTGACTCGAAAAGCAATAAAATAAGGAAAAGAACGAAAGAATACTTACGAAGGGTCCCCGAATGCTAAACTCGATTCGAAAATCTCAGGTATGAAACTAGTGTTTCAACTTAGAGTTTCTCAAATCAAATTTCTAGTGATTATGAATGAAACATATGGTGGGTATTTATAGTTTTTCCATATAGAATATTCCTAGAATATTCCTAGAATATTCCTAGCATATTCCAAGCATATTCCTAGCATATACCTTAGCATATTCCAAGCATATACCTTAGCATATTCCAAGCATATACCTTAGCATATTCCAAGCATATGCCAAGCATATTCCTAGTATATGGCTAAGACGGGTATTTAACTGGGTACCGGGTATTTTATCTAGCGTTTAAATCCCGGTTTATGGCGTTCTAAATTATTTTTATTACTCTATAAAAATAAACTCGCCAAGTTATTACTGAAATAAATTTCAGTTGCCAGGACTGGCTGCGTTGTCTGCGTTTTGCAGTAGAAGCACTGTGTTGCGCAGAAACACACGGTACGCGCTTAAACTTTGAAAAATAACGTTTTTAGGCGTTTTAATTTATTTTTCAACACGGACCTGATTAAAATAAGATTTTAATCATAACAGAATATTTGTGGGATTTAAATATTATCCGGTCGGTCACCAACGTTCGTTTGGTCGTACGATCGCGATGTTCGGTTAATTACGACGGAATGCGCATAAGCGCGAAAAACGATCCAAATTGCGCGACGAATGGATTTTTCTTATGCCAAACACTAAAATAAAATATTTTGGTGCTTACATAAATTTTTGGATGTCCGGATGTATTCAGAACGTATGTTATGCGCGAAAATGCAAACTTGTGCACTTTTTGACACTTTTAGTCCCTGAATGACCCAAAAGTTTATTTTAGCACACCGAACCCCTCAAAGCCTATTTATAAGCTATGTAAAGGATATTTAAGGTGTGTTTAACTTATGGTCATGTTCCGAAATGTTCGTTACAGTTCAAATTGACATACTTTCGCAGTTTGTCATATTTAGTCCCTGTAAGCGAATTAACTTGTTTTTGCAATACCAAAGCCTTCAAAACTTATTTCTAAGTTATGTAAAGGTTTTTTTTTAAGGTATGTTAAGTATATGTCACTATTCCGGAGTGTTCGTTGCATTAAACTGGTTATATTTACGCATCAGTGCGCGTATAACCTTCCAGAAAGCGATATAGAGTTTGAAATCGAACAAGAATTGATATGTGTAAATGATACACATCTTTTTTTTACAAATCCCAAGTATGAAATACAATATTTCATTGGTTTGGCATTTGTTTGATGGCCGTGGAGACACAGGTGTTACAGTCTCCCCTACTTTATGAAATTTCGTCCCGAAATTTATTCGTAGGAGTCTGTCTATGACTTTGTGTCAAATAGTCATCAAAGATATGTAAAGCATAATCTGGTTATTTTCCTCAACGGATAGTTTTTTTTTTCAGAAGCGAAAATGAACGAACGGAAATCATTTTCTTCAACGGGTTCTTCAGTAATGGAAAATAAAGGAGTTTAACTAAACGGATATACATTTCCCTCAACGGATATTCTTCAGAAGTGAAAATGAATGGATGATTCATTCTTCCTCAACGGGTTCTTCGTCAGAAACGGGAATGAAGGAAAAATCCATGGATATTCATTTCTTTCAACGGATATTCTTCAGAACGAAAATGAACAAACGGAGTCATTTTCCTCAACGGTTTGTTCTTCAGAATTTGAAATGAAAGAAAAATCAACGGATATTCATTTCCTCAACGGATAAATCTTCAGAAACGAAAATGAACTAACGGAGTCATTTTCAACGGTTATTTCCTCAGAGTTGGAAATGAAGGATTACACAACGGATATTCATTTCCTCAACGGATAAATCTTCAGAAACGAAAATGAACTAACGGAGTCATTTTCAACGGTTGCTTCCTCAGAGTTGGAAATGAAGGACTACACAACGGATATTCATTCCCTCAACGGATATTCTTCAGAAGTGAAAAATGAATAGCTAGTTCATTTTTTCCTCAATGGATGCTTCATCAGAATTGGAAATGAATAGGGTTAACTCTAGATACATGATAGAACTTGCTGTGATTTTCGTGCACTAAATTCCATAATTATGTATGCATCCATAATTACGTAATTCCTTGCACAGTCCGCACAGTTTGTTTTATAATGTTGTGGGGAAGGATGTCGAACTTGTGATGACGGTGACTAGACTACCATAGGATCCTTTTAATTATATCCACAGAGGATCTTCTTAATTAGGCCTCCCAGGAGTCCTTTCAGCTATATCATCACATGATATCCCTAACCAGATTTTTGGATCAATCTGTTAAACTAGACCACTAAAAGGGGTCTAATTACGAAGTAGTACTTTATAATCCAAGGGACTTATCTACAACGTAGAAGTCCATTAAGGATTTTAGATAGTACCTTTGGGTATCCTACTATGAATCTCTGGTACAAAGATATGTAAGATTCTACGAGGATTGGGATAACATAATTTGGATCACACGACACATAAAAGGGAACACATAAGCACATAACCACATATTTGTTTAATTGTCATTATCTTGTTATTAATTGCTATAAACTTGGCACCTCGTACTTTGTTTCTCTTGGAAGAAACGGGTACTTAGGATCTTCGTGGAAAACGCAAGAGATCATACAATGGAAGAAATTTGGGGGTAGTCTGTTCTTCAAGGAATGCGGTTCCTTGATTGTCGGTATTGTAGAGGATATGTTGTTTATACATACAATCACATAAATACATTGCGATGTAAATAAAAGATTTATTTATAAACAATGATAACAACAACCGTTTCATGGATCGTGACAACAAAAGAAAATAATACATAAGACGTGATTATTTCTAAACGATGTTGTCTTCTGGTTGATCAAATGCTCATCCCTGCGCTGGATTTGCATTAGCAAGTCTTGGGCAATTCCTACTAAAATGGCCCATCTCGCCACAGTTGTAGCAAGATCCCGGTGGAAAATGAGCTTGAGCAGGATTGTTGTTAATCTGATTTGGTGCTGCTGCTGTTGGGCAAACCCTCGCTGTATGACCTATAAGTCCGCAAACTTGGCATGTGCGGCACTTCACACCAGCATGATGATGTAGGCCACATTGGTTGCACAAGGGTGCAGTTCCGTTGTAAGGTTTCCTGGCAAGGGGTTGAGCTGGTTGGTTGGGGATGGCTTGATCATTGTGAGCGACCACGGCGAAGTTCTGAGAAGCCTTTTGCTTCTTTGACTTCTTAGAGGATCCAGTCTGTTCATCCATGGTCTTTGATTCCTCGATTGGTTTCGATTCCTCGACCGGTTTCTTGTCACCCTTTCGGAAAAGCTTACGTTTCCTGATCTGGGATTCGGTCAAGGTTGCAGTTAGCTCAATGGCCTGCCTAACAGTAGTAGGGTTGCTACCAGTCAAAATATCTTGTATTGAGTCGGGAAGGCCATCAATATACTTTTCGATTGCCTTATCCAAAGGCGTGACCATGTTTGGGCATAACAGGCTTAACTCCTCATAACGGTCCGTGTAGGCTCGATGCTCACCGCTATCTTGCTTAAGATCATCAAATTCCCTTTCCAGAGCCCTGATTTCGTGACGAGGACAAAACTCCTTCATCATAAGGGCCCTAAGTTCAGCCCATGTCTGTGCTAGAGCAACTTCTGCACCACGATCTCTCATAACCCCGTTCCACCACGTAAGGGCTCTCTTCTGGAACACACTCGAAGCAAACTCGACCTTGCGATTGTCAGGACACTGCACGTGGCGGAAAGTATTCTCAATGCTCTCAAACCATTGAAGAAGACCAGTCGCTCCCTCAGAACCATTAAACTTGAGTGGTTTCGCCGAGTTAAAACTCTTGAAATTGCATGGACCATTGTTGTTGTTGTTGGCTTGATTCCATAGAGCAAAGAGGTTTGGGAATTGAGCAGCCATTTGCTGCGCAATGATTTCTGCCAGCTCGGCAGTCGCTATCTGGTTTTCGCGTCGAGGAGGCATTCTAAAAGAGAAACCATGAAAGGAAACGAGTGAGAGAATTAGACGAAAAGAATGAGATGAAACAAATCTGATGAAAGCAAGGATAGTGGTCATTTGTTTGTTACTACAAAGCAACAAACGACACACAGTGACTAATCAAAGTAAATGGGTCAAAAATAATGTATCGCGAAGACATGCTCGCCTATAAGTGAACACTCATTCCAAGAATTCCCAGGTAAGCACAACTGGTCTCGCGTCTGATGAGATGTATACGAAGTGCTTGCCTAGACAGAAAACCCAGAATACAGGCATTCACCCTTCCAGTTTGCACGTGTTCACATTATTTAAAACCCAAAACCTTGACGAGATTTTGAAAACTCAAAGGGTTCAAAACCTTATAATAGAGAGTTCAAAACCTTACAATAGAGGGTTCAAAACCTAGTAATCAATCATCCAAGAACAGATGATTAGTTTTCAAAGCGGTTTTGAAATTTATGTTCTTGTTGTGGTCGTCGCCTAAGGATAGGTGACGGTATTGTTTTATGACTAAACGCAAGTAAACTCGCGTTAGGGTCCTAGAAAGGTTATAGACTAGGTCAAAGCATTACTAATAACCTAATTCCCTATAACCATTAGCTCTGATACCATCTTTTCTGTCACACCCCGACCACGTAGAATATACAAAACGTGGCGGAAACATCGGGGAGTGTTGTAACAGAATTAATGTTTCACAACCATGGAAATTAAAGTTTCGTTTTATTCAATATAAGTGTTACAATGTCTAAACAAACATGGAAATACAACATAATTAACTAGTCTGCATCTTTTATTGTCACTAAGGCCCATGTCCGCCTAAGTGTATCTTGATTATCTTATGCAACAGCTCCTGAAAAACACATGTGAAAATATGGTACGTCAGCATAAAAATGCCGGTGAGATACATAGGTTTTGTGAAAATAGGTTTCATGACTTATGTTTGAGAAAATGTTTAGTCATGAACCTTGTAACTTGCTTTGTCTTGTAAATCATTTGAAAAACGATAAGATCAAATGATACGTATAAATAAGAGAATAATGTATGGTTAAATGAATAACCATATAAAATGAGTTTGTATAAGATAAGTTGTTTGTTAACAATGTCTTGTGAAAAGTATGTTATTTGTATAAAATGTCATATGTATCCAACTGAAATGATTCAAATAACGCTACGACATGTAATACCATACAACCACTTATATATAGGAAGTACCAGCGGCGTATCCACCATGCTTGTATCATATTACACACGCATCGTTACTTAATCACTTAATCAAACCAAACCAACCAATGTAAGATGTCTATGTCTAAACCAATTGTCAAATGTATTGGATAATATGTCAATGTGTTTATGTCAAGATGTAAATCATGTAGTGTAAAACAAATGTCAATCATGTTATGTGTCAAATGTAAATCATGTCAAAATGTCTATGTCAAATATCCATGTCAAATGTCTTTGTCAAATGTCTTTGTGTAAAATGTCTATATCAAAATGTCATGTATGGCAAGTGAAATGTCTCAACTAAACCATATGCACAAAAACAAAGTATTGAAGTAAACATGGTTTAAATCAATATTATGTCTTGTGGAAAATGCATGCTAATACTGATAATGAACATTTATGCGGTATTGTGAAAACAATGCACTAAGTATGTAATCAAAATGAACATACATAGCGTGAAATGTCATATGAAACAATGTACTAAGTAATGCACACAATGGGCATACATAGCATGAAATGTCATGTAAAACGATGTACTAAGTAATGCACACAATGGGCATACATAGCATGAAATGTCATGTAAAACAATGTACTAAGTGATGCACACAATGGGCACACCTATCATGAAATGTAATGTAAAACAATGTACTATAATGTACTATCAAACATAGCCGGTATATGATGTGAAAACAGGAAAGCATGAAAGTAACAAGTAGGCACATGTGTTCCACCCCAAAACAGTTTGGAAAACAGTAAAAGAGGGGTCTATGTACTCACTTGAGATTGCTTAGTAGTCCTTGAGTAACAACCAAACAATGCTAGAGATCACGGATATCAAACGGCACCTAATATAGGTAACTATGTTAATAAACCGGACCTATATCGGAAGACTGGGTAGCATTAGGGTTTGTAAACCAAATGAGTGTAGGAACTCATGTGATATGGTTTGACAAGGCCTACATGCTAAATGAAACTTAACCTAAGTCTTATCGACCCATTACGACCCGTTTAGGAAGCTTATGCTACTTTAACGCGTCGTGCGCGTGAAACGCGTTCGGACCGCCTAACTAGCCCTATGACAAGTGTTATATGCCTAAACATGTTACATAATCAGTTATGTGACAAAAGTTTAGGTTACATATGCTTAATTACCAATTATACATGAAAAGGGTATTTTGGTAATTTACCTAAGGCACATAAACTACCTATCATACAACTACTCAAACGATGTGACCATAGGGTATAACCTCGGAAGGTTATTCCCTACCTACTATGGTCACCTAATGTATTTGGTCCGATCCTAATGATCGACCAAATGGGTTGAGTTCGAAGGTATAGGCGATTTATTAGATCGCCTACCCTACGACTCTAGACAACGTGGTAATCAGTGGGCATAGTCCCAAGGGACTATGACCAACGTGATTACACTCACGTTGTGAAGTTCAAACGAACTTCGCATTGACCATTACTGGTCAACACTGAAAGTCAAACAAAGTTTGACTTTCTGACTCGAAAAGCAATAAAATAAGGAAAAGAACGAAAGAATACTTACGAAGGGTCCCCGAATGCTAAACTCGATTCGAAAATCTCAGGTATGAAACTAGTGTTTCAACTTAGAGTTTCTCAAATCAAATTTCTAGTGATTATGAATGAAACATATGGTGGGTATTTATAGTTTTTCCATATAGAATATTCCTAGAATATTCCTAGAATATTCCTAGCATATTCCAAGCATATTCCTAGCATATACCTTAGCATATTCCAAGCATATACCTTAGCATATTCCAAGCATATACCTTAGCATATTCCAAGCATATGCCAAGCATATTCCTAGTATATGGCTAAGACGGGTATTTAACTGGGTACCGGGTATTTTATCTAGCGTTTAAATCCCGGTTTATGGCGTTCTAAATTATTTTTATTACTCTATAAAAATAAACTCGCCAAGTTATTACTGAAATAAATTTCAGTTGCCAGGACTGGCTGCGTTGTCTGCGTTTTGCAGTAGAAGCACTGTGTTGCGCAGAAACACACGGTACGCGCTTAAACTTTGAAAAATAACGTTTTTAGGCGTTTTAATTTATTTTTCAACACGGACCTGATTAAAATAAGATTTTAATCATAACAGAATATTTGTGGGATTTAAATATTATCCGGTCGGTCACCAACGTTCGTTTGGTCGTACGATCGCGATGTTCGGTTAATTACGACGGAATGCGCATAAGCGCGAAAAACGATCCAAATTGCGCGACGAATGGATTTTTCTTATGCCAAACACTAAAATAAAATATTTTGGTGCTTACATAAATTTTTGGATGTCCGGATGTATTCAGAACGTATGTTATGCGCGAAAATGCAAACTTGTGCACTTTTTGACACTTTTAGTCCCTGAATGACCCAAAAGTTTATTTTAGCACACCGAACCCCTCAAAGCCTATTTCTAAGCTATGTAAAGGATATTTAAGGTGTGTTTAACTTATGGTCATGTTCCGAAATGTTCGTTACAGTTCAAATTGACATACTTTCGCAGTTTGTCATATTTAGTCCCTGTAAGCGAATTAACTTGTTTTTGCAATACCAAAGCCTTCAAAACTTATTTCTAAGTTATGTAAAGGTTTTTTTTAAGGTATGTTAAGTATATGTCACTATTCCGGAGTGTTCGTTGCATTAAACTGGTTATATTTACGCATCAGTGCGCGTATAACCTTCCAGAAAGCGATATAGAGTTTGAAATCGAACAAGAATTGATATGTGTAAATGATACACATCTTTTTTTTTACAAATCCCAAGTATGAAATACAATATTTCATTGGTTTGGCATTTGTTTGATGGCCGTGGAGACACAGGTGTTACAGTCAATGCGAAGTTCGTTTGAACTTCGCAACGTGAGTGTAATCACGTTGGTCATAGTCCCTTGGGACTATGCCCACTGATTACCACGTTGTCTAGGGTTGTAGGGTAGGCGATCTGATAAATCGCCTATACCCTTGAACCCGACCCAGTTTGGTCGATCATTAGGATCCGACCAAATACATTAGGTGACCATAGTAGGTAGGGAATAACCTTCCGAGGTTATACCCTATGGTCACATCGTTTAAGTAGTTGTATGATAGGTAGTTTATATGCCTTAGGTAAATTACCAGAATACCCTTTTCATGTATAATTGGTAATTAAGCATATGTAACCTAAACTTTTGTCACATAACTGATTATGTAACATGTTTAGGCATATAACACTTGTCGTAGAACTAGTTAGGCGGTCCGAACGCGTTTCACGTGAACGACGCGTTAAAGTAGCATAAGCTACCTAAACGGGTCGTAATGGGTCGTAAGCTATTAGGTTGGGTTTCATTTAGCATGTAGGCTTTGATAAACCATATGACACGAGTCTCTATACTCGTTTGGTTTACGAAACCTCATTCTATCCGATCTTCCGATTTAGGTCCGGTTTATTAATGTAGTTACCTATATTAGGTGCCGTTTGATTTCCGTGATCTCTAGCATTGTTTGGTTGTCACTCAAGGACTACTGAGCATTCTCAAGTGAGTACATAGACCCCTCTTTTACTGTTTTCCAAACTGTTTTGGGGTGAAACACATGTGCCTACTTGTTACTTTCAAGCTTTCCTGTTTTCACATCATATACATGCTATGTCCGTTAGTACATTATAGTACATGATTTCATTACATTTCATGCTAGGTGTGCCCATTGTGTGCATTACTTAGTACATCGTTTTACATTACATTTCATGCTAGGTGTGCCCACTGTGTGCATTACTTAGTACATCGTTTTACATTTACATTTTATGCTATGTATGTCCATTGCGTGCATACTTAGTACATCGTTTTCATCACATGCTTACATTTTTTTATGACATTTGGGTTGTTTACAATGGAACAATACATTCATTAACATTAGCTACGCCGTTCGTTAGTAGGTAGTGGTACCATAGGAATTGACAACTCCCGTTCCGGACATCCCAGGGAAAGGGGATGAAAGGAATGACCGAATTCGATATTCATAATTTAGATAAACCTTTAAGTGGTTTAAGGGTTTATCGCCTCAGTCTCAAGGCTTGGATGTATGCATTATAACAATACCGCATAGATGTTCGTATCAGTAGAGCATGCATTTACACAAAACATAGCTTTGATTTAAACCAAGTTTTACTTCAATACTTTGTTTTCGTGCATATGGTTTAGTTGATATTTATCACTAGCCATACAGATCAGTTTGGTTTACATATTACATGATTTACATTGATCATGCATTTACACAAAACATAGCTTTGATTTAAACCAAGTTTTACTTCAATACTTTGTTTTTGTGCATATGGTTTAGTTGATATTTATCACTAGCAATACAGATCAGTTTGGTTTACATATTACATGATTTACATTGATCATGCATTTACACAAAACATAGCTTTGATTTAAACCAAGTTTTAGTTCAATGCTTTGTTTTATGCATTTCATCTATGGTTTAGTTGATGCATTTTCACTAGCCATACATATCATTTTGGTTACATATTACATGGTTTACATTTGACACATAAACACTTTTGACATTGGTTATACATTACATGATTTACATTAGACATGAACATTTTACATTGTTGGTTTGGTTTGATTAAGTGATTAAGTAACGATGCGTGTGTAATATGATACAAGCATGGTGGATACGCCGCTGGTACTTCCTATATATAAGTGTTTGTATGGTATTACATATAGTAGCGTTATTTGAATCATTTCAGTTTGATACATATAACATTTTATACAAATAACATACTTTTCACAATACATTGTTTTACAAGCAACTTATCTTATACAAACTCAGTTTACATGGTTATTCATTTAACCATGCATTATTTTCTTATTTATACATATCATCTGAACTTATTGTTTTTCAAATGATTTACAAAGACAAAGCAAATTACAAGGTTCATGACTAAACGTTTTCTCAAACATAAGTCATGAAACCTATTTTCACAAAACCTATGTATCTCACAGGCATTTTTATGCTGACGTACCTATTTTCACATGTGTTTTTCAGGAACTGTTGCATAAGATGATCAAGATACACATAGGCAGACTTGGGCTTTAGTGACAATAAAAGATGCAAGACTAGTTAATTATGTTGTATTTCTTTGTTTGTTAAGACATTGTAACACTTTTAATCAATAAAACGAAACTTAAATTTCCATGGTTGTGAAACATTAATTCTGTTACAACACTCCCCGATGTTTCCGCCACGTTTTGTATGTTCTACGTGGTCGGGGTGTGACAGAAAAGATGGTATCAGAGCCAATGGTTATAGGGAATTAGGTTATTAGTAATGCTTTGACCTAGTCTATAACCTTCTTAGGACCCTAACGCGAGTTTACTTGCGTTTAGTCATGAAACAATACTGTCACCTATCCTTAGGCGACAACCACAACAAGAACATAAATTTCAAAACCGCTTTGAAAACTAATCATCTGTTCTAGGATGATTGATTACTAGGTTTTGAACCCTCTATTGTAAGGTTTTGAACTCTCTAGTATATGGTTTTGAACCCCTTTGAGTTTTCAAAACTTCGTCAAGGTTTTGGGTTTTAAATAATGTGAACACGTGCAAACTGGAAGGGTGAATGCCTGTATTCTGGGTTTTCTGTCTAGGCAAGCACTTCGTATACATCTCATCAGACGCGAGACCAGTTGTGCTTACCTGGGAATTCTTGGGATGAGTGTTCACTTATAGGCGAGCATGTCTTCGCGATACATTATTTTTGACCCATTTACTTTGATTAGTCACCGTCTCATTTGTTTGCCTTAGGTAACAAACAAATGATCTCAATTTTCATGCGTTATCTTTCTGTTTTGATTGTCCAATAATCTTTCACCTGTTTCTCCCTACGCCTTTCTTTTTCTTCAAGAATGTCTCTTCATCACGATGACGCCCAGATATCTGAGCAAGCAGCCAAAATTCGCTCAGCGAATAGGCGAAGTAGTCCTGAAGACTGTTGAATTAGCTACTGCCATGTATCATCTCCAGGATGAAGCCACTCAAGAGTCACCAAGACAGGCAGGACCTAGTCAGGCGACAACACCATCAGCCAATAAACCAATCGAGGAATCAAAGACCATGGATGAACGATCCCCTAAGAAGTCAAAGAAGCGAAAGGCTTCTCAGAACTTCGCCATGGTCGCTCACAATGGTAAAGTAGTCCCCAACCAACCAGCTCAACCCCCTGCTAGGTGTGTATGGCTTTTCCTATAATACCTGCATTAAGGAACTATGTTCCTTACAAACTACTCTTGTGATTCTCTCTTTCAAATGATCGCTCATGAGTCCCTCGAAAATTTTAAGTACTCGTTTCATTCTAAGATGCGAAGTACAGAAAATAAAGTGACATTATGAGTAATCATGCTTCAGCACATCTTTACCTTTGAATCCTTGGTTAGATAACTAAGGGTATTTTCAAATCTCATATCCATTACGTTTTGATTTTTCAACATACACAGTACAAGTATTTCAAAACAATCTTCATGATCTCAAAATATTTCATATAGTTTGAAAACAATTTTTTCTAGATGCATTGTCTATGTTATTTCAAAAACATTGGCCATGTTATCAAAACCAATCGTCCTAATTTCAAAATATTTCATATAGTCTGAAGACAATATTAACACAATACATTTTCTTATCAAGCGCATGATTTCGAAAAGCATCATTCATGTCTTTCAAAAAAACCTTATACATAATTTCAAAAATTCATCTCGCATGATTTTAAAACATTTTTTTTGTAAATATATCTATCTAATACACCTACTTTATGATTTCAAAAGTATTATATATAAGGTTTCAAAAACATTAAACACATTTTTCTTAAAGGAACCCCATGCACAGTTTCAAGAATATTTTCCTCATACATTGACTTAACCTTCAAATTTCGCTTCATATGTTGCCTTGGCATATCTGGCATCTCAACTTCATAAGCATTTTTACTTCATGTTTTGACATAAGCACGTACAGTGCAAGGTTTCAAAACATCTCCAACTTCTAAAATCCATATGGGATCTTTTTATTTTCACAATTAGATCCTTGTGGATGATCATCATTCCAATCAGAGTCCTTAATTGGATTCCCTGTATACCTAAATTCGAACATTTCGGTTCCTTATAATCGAAATCGAATTTTTCTTTTAAAAATCTCTCTATCTTTATAGTTAGATTTTTGATAATGTTTAAAGTACCAAATGAAATCCAAGGAATGGATTCCTAGTGTGCTTTAAATACATGTGCTCTGTCAACAAAACAATTTAATAAATAAACAATCTTTGTGGTTATATGACTATGTGTTTATGCATTTCGTGTTTTTGTATACTCTGGATATTCGTTATCCACATCCTCGTAGAATCTTTCATATCTTCATATGAGGGATTCGTAGTAGGATATTCAAAAAGGTACTACCTAAAATCCTTATTGGGCTTCTATGTAATAGTTAAGACCCTTGGATTATATAAGTACCGCTCCATGTTTCATAAGAGACCTTTAGTGGTCTAGTCAAAAAGATTGATTCACAATTTGGTTAAAGGACGACATCTAGTGATGTAGCTGGACAGACTCCTTGATAGTCTATTTTAGATCATTTATTGATTTAATTAAAAGGACTCTATGGCAGTCTAGTCACACTTATCACAGGATTGTTCATTTGGTTTTCCCCTGCACATTATAAAATGGACTGAGTGAACTATGCAAGGAATTGTCTAATTATGGACGCGTACATAATTATGAAATTTAGTGCACAGAAACACAGTAAGATTTATTATGTGTAAGAACCGATAGTGACAACAATAACGAAATGAGAACGATGTAATGGAGGTACGGTGGACGCACCAATGACGCTTCATATACTTGTATATAAGTATCCCTCTTACATTGCAATCATGATGTTATTAAAGGTTACTAGAAGTTCAGAACCCTAATCAATATTGTTCGATCTTTTCAACTTCATGTTTTCAAGCTCTCACAAGTTTCCTCTAAATAAATTTCGGGACGAAATTTCCTAAAGTAGGGGAGACTGTAACACCTGTGCCTCCACGGCCATCAAACAAATGCCAAACCAATGAAATATTGTATTTCATACTTGGGATTTGTAAAAATATGTGTATCGTTTACACATATCAACTCTTGTTCGATTTCAAACTCTAAATCGCTTTCTGGAAGGTTATACGCGCACCGATGCGTAGATATAACCAGTTTAATGGAACGAACACTCCGGAAAAGTGAAATAGGCTTAACATACCTTAAATAACCTTTACATAACTTAGAAATAAGTTTTGGAAGGTTTGGTATGCCGAAATCAAGTTAATTCGTCTACAGGGACTAAATATGACAAACTGCGAAAGTATGCCAATTTGAACTGTAACAGACATTCCGGAACATGACCATAAGTTAAACATACCCTAAATATCCTTCACATAGCTTAGAAATAGGCTTTGAGGGGTTCGGTATGCTAAAATAAACTTTTGGGTCATTCAGGGACTAAAAGTGTCAAAAAGTGTACAAGTTTGCATTTTCGCGCATAACTTACGTTCTGAATACATCTGGACATCCAAAAATTTATGTAAGCACTAAAATATTTTATTTTAGTGTTCGGCATAAGAAAAATCCATTCATCGCGTCATTTGGATCGTTTTTCGCGCTTATGCGCATTCCGTCGTAATTAACCGAACATCGCGACCGTACGGCTAAACGAACCGACATCCTAGATATTTTTGAGCACATTTTAAGTTCCCTATACTTTAAATTCATTTTAGAGCTTTGAAATGGGGTTAACGGGCCTTAAACGTGTCAAAAATGCATTGAAAACCAAGTTTTGAGGCTGCAGGGACCAAAACTGTAAATCTGCCAAAGTTGTTACCTTACGGACCTCAACATTGTCAGCTTTGAGGTCCGTAAAGCAGTCTGCAGACCAGATTTAGTGTTTTTAACAACAGATTCCAGCTGTTTGATCCTCAACCACATACCCACACTTGCTTAGTCAGCTGATAAGAACCATTTTTAGTCACCACAACTTCCCGACACATGTACGGATGGGATTAAGGCACGTTTTCCATGAAACGATCTTAACGGTGGACCTTTTACTATAAATACCCCACCCCCCATGCTTCAAAATTACAAGAATTCTGATTTGAGAACCTCTAAGTTGAAACCATTGTTTCATACCTGAGATTCTTGAATCGGGATTAGCATTCGGGGACCCTTCGTAAGTATTCTTTCGTTCTTTTCCTTATTTTATTGCTTTTCGAGTCAGAAATTCAAACTTTGTTTGACTTTCAGCGTTGACCAGTAATGGTCAATGCGAAGTTCGTTTGAACTTCGCAACGTGAGTGTAATCACGTTGGTCATAGTCCCTTGGGACTATGCCCACTGATTACCACGTTGTCTAGGGTCGTAGGGTAGGCGATCTGATAAATCGCCTATACCCTCGAACCCGACCCAGTTTGGTCGATCATTAGGATCCGACCAAATACATTAGGTGACCATAGTAGGTAGGGAATAACCTTCCGAGGTTATACCCTATGGTCACATCGTTTAAGTAGTTGTATGATAGGTAGTTTATATGCCTTAGGTAAATTACCAGAATACCCTTTTCATGTATAATTGGTAATTAAGCATATGTAACCTAAACTTTTGTCACATAACTGATTATGTAACATGTTTAGGCATATAACACTTGTCGTAGAACTAGTTAGGCGGTCCGAACGCGTTTCACGCGAACGACGCGTTAAAGTAGCATAAGCTACCTAAACGGGTCGTAATGGGTCGTAAGCTATTAGGTTGGGTTTCATTTAGCATGTAGGCTTTGATAAACCATATGACACGAGTCTCTATACTCGTTTGGTTTACGAAACCTCATTCTATCCGATCTTCCGATTTAGGTCTGGTTTATTAATGTAGTTACCTATATTAGGTGCCGTTTGATTTCCGTGATCTCTAGCATTGTTTGGTTGTCACTCAAGGACTACTGAGCATTCTCAAGTGAGTACATAGACCCCTCTTTTACTGTTTTCCAAACTGTTTTGGGGTGAAACACATGTGCCTACTTGTTACTTTCAAGCTTTCCTGTTTTCACATCATATACATGCTATGTTCGTTAGTACATTATAGTACATGATTTCATTACATTTCATGCTAGGTGTGCCCATTGTGTGCATTACTTAGTACATCGTTTTACATTACATTTCATGCTAGGTGTGCCCACTGTGTGCATTACTTAGTACATCGTTTTACATTTACATTTTATGCTATGTATGTCCATTGCGTGCATACTTAGTACATCGTTTTCATCACATGCTTACATTTTTTTATGACATTTGGGTTGTTTACAATGGAACAATACATTCATTAACATTAGCTACGCCGTTCGTTAGTAGGTAGTGGTACCATAGGAATTGACAACTCCCGTTCCGGACATCCCAGGGAAAGGGGATGAAAGGAATGACCGAATTCGATATTCATAATTTAGATAAACCTTTAAGTGGTTTAAGGGTTTATCGCCTCAGTCTCAAGGCTTGCATGTATGCATTATAACAATACCGCATAGATGTTCGTATCAGTAGAGCATGCATTTACACAAAACATAGCTTTGATTTAAACCAAGTTTTACTTCAATACTTTGTTTTCGTGCATATGGTTTAGTTGATATTTATCACTAGCCATACAGATCAGTTTGGTTTACATATTACATGATTTACATTGATCATGCATTTACACAAAACATAGCTTTGATTTAAACCCAGTTTTACTTCAATACTTTGTTTTTGTGCATATGGTTTAGTTGATATTTATCACTAGCCATACAGATCAGTTTGGTTTACATATTACATGATTTACATTGATCATGCATTTACACAAAACATAGCTTTGATTTAAACCAAGTTTTAGTTCAATGCTTTGTTTTGTGCATTTCATCTATGGTTTAGTTGATGCATTTTCACTAGCCATACATATCATTTTGGTTACATATTACATGGTTTACATTTGACACATAAACACTTTTGACATTGGTTATACATTACATGATTTACATTAGACATGAACATTTTACATTGTTGGTTTGGTTTGATTAAGTGATTAAGTAACGATGCGTGTGTAATATGATATAAGCATGGTGGATATGCCGCTGGTACTTCCTATATATAAGTGTTTGTATGGTATTACATATAGTAGCGTTATTTGAATCATTTCAGTTTGATACATATAACATTTTATACAAATAACATACTTTTCACAATACATTGTTTTACAAGCAACTTATCTTATACAAACTCAGTTTACATGGTTATTCATTTAACCATGCATTATTTTCTTATTTATACATATCATCTGAACTTATTGTTTTTCAAATGATTTACAAAGACAAAGCAAATTACAAGGTTCATGACTAAACATTTTCTCAAACATAAGTCATGAAACCTATTTTCACAAAACCTATGTATCTCACAGGCATTTTTATGCTGACGTACCTATTTTCACATGTGTTTTTCAGGAACTGTTGCATAAGATGATCAAGATACACATAGGCAGACTTGGGCTTTAGTGACAATAAAAGATGCAAGACTAGTTAATTATGTTGTATTTCTTTGTTTGTTAAGACATTGTAACACTTTTAATCAATAAAACGAAACTTAAATTTCCATGGTTGTGAAACAATAATTCTGTTACAACACTCCCCGATGTTTCCGCCACGTTTTGTATGTTCTACGTGGTCGGGGTGTGACAGAAAAGATGGTATCAGAGCCAATGGTTATAGGGAATTAGGTTATTAGTAATGCTTTGACCTAGTCTATAACCTTCTTAGGACCCTAACGCGAGTTTACTTGCGTTTAGTCATAAAACAATACTGTCACCTATCCTTAGGCGACAACCACAACAAGAACATAAATTTCAAAACCGCTTTGAAAACTAATCATCTGTTCTAGGATGATTGATTACTAGGTTTTGAACCCTCTATTGTAAGGTTTTGAACTCTCTAGTATATGGTTTTGAACCCCTTTGAGTTTTCAAAACTTCGTCAAGGTTTTGGGTTTTAAATAATGTGAACACGTGCAAACTGGAAGGGTGAATGCCTGTATTCTGGGTTTTCTGTCTAGGCAAGCACTTCGTATACATCTCATCAGACGCGAGACCAGTTGTGCTTACCTGGGAATTCTTGGGATGAGTGTTCACTTATAGGCGAGCATGTCTTCGCGATACATTATTTTTGACCCATTTACTTTGATTAGTCACCGTCTCATTTGTTTGCCTTAGGTAACAAACAAATGATCTCAATTTTCATGCGTTATCTTTCTGTTTTGATTGTCCAATAATCTTTCACCTGTTTCTCCCTACGCCTTTCTTTTTCTTCAAGAATGTCTCTTCATCACGATGACGCCCAGATATCTGAGCAAGCAGCCAAAATTCGCTCAGCGAATAGGCGAAGTAGTCCTGAAGACTGTTGAATTAGCTACTGCCATGTATCATCTCCAGGATGAAGCCACTCAAGAGTCACCAAGACAGGCAGGACCTAGTCAGGCGACAACACCATCAGCCAATAAACCAATTGAGGAATCAAAGACCATGGATGAACGATCCCCTAAGAAGTCAAAGAAGCGAAAGGCTTCTCAGAACTTCGCCATGGTCGCTCACAATGGTAAAGCAGTCCCCCACCAACCAGCTCAACCCCCTGCTAGGTGTGTATGGCTTTTCCTATAATACCTGCATTAAGGAACTATGTTCCTTACAAACTACTCTTGTGATTCTCTCTTTCAAATGATCGCTCATGAGTCCCTCGAAAATTTTAAGTACTCGTTTCATTCTAAGATGCGAAGTACAGAAAATAAAGTGACATTATGAGTAATCATGCTTCAGCACATCTTTACCTTTGAATCCTTGGTTAGATAACTAAGGGTATTTTCAAATCTCATATCCATTACGTTTTGATTTTTCAACATACACAGTACAAGTATTTCAAAACAATCTTCATGATCTCAAAATATTTCATATAGTTTGAAAACAATTTTTTCTAGATGCATTGTCTATGTTATTTCAAAAACATTGGCCATGTTATCAAAACCAACCTTCCTAATTTCAAAATATTTCATATAGTCTGAAGACAATATTAACACAATACATTTTCTTATCAAGCGCATGATTTCGAAAAGCATCATTCATGTCTTTCAAAAAAACCTTATACATAATTTCAAAAATTCATCTCGCATGATTTTAAAACATTTTTTTTGTAAATATATCTATCTAATACACCTACTTTATGATTTCAAAAGTATTATATATAAGGTTTCAAAAACATTAAACACATTTTTCTTAAAGGAACCCCATGCACAGTTTCAAGAATATTTTCCTCATACATTGACTTAACCTTCAAATTTCGCTTCATATGTTGCCTTGGCATATCTGGCATCTCAACTTCATAAGCATTTTTACTTCATGTTTTGACATAAGCACGTACAGTGCAAGGTTTCAAAACATCTCCAACTTCTAAAATCCATATGGGATCTTTTTATTTTCACAATTAGATCCTTGTGGATGATCATCATTCCAATCAGAGTCCTTAATTGGATTCCCTGTATACCTAAATTCGAACATTTCGGTTCCTTATAATCGAAATCGAATTTTTCTTTTAAAAATCTCTCTATCTTTATAGTTAGATTTTTGATAATGTTTAAAGTACCAAATGAAATCCAAGGAATGGATTCCTAGTGTGCTTTAAATACATGTGCTCTGTCAACAAAACAATTTAACAAATAAACAATCTTTGTGGTTATATGACTATGTGTTTATGCATTTCGTGTTTTTGTATACTCTGGATATTCGTTATCCACATCCTCGTAGAATCTTTCATATCTTCATATGAGGGATTCGTAGTAGGATATTCAAAAAGGTACTACCTAAAATCCTTATTGGGCTTCTATGTAATAGTTAAGACCCTTCGATTATATAAGTACCGCTCCATGTTTCATAAGAGACCTTTAGTGGTCTAGTCAAAAAGATTGATTCACAATTTGGTTAAAGGACGGCATCTAGTGATGTAGCTGGACAGACTCCTTGATAGTCTATTTTAGATCATTTATTGATTTAATTAAAAGGACTCTATGGCAGTCTAGTCACACTCATCACAGGATTGTTCATTTGGTTTTCCCCTGCACATTATAAAATGGACTGAGTGAACTATGCAAGGAATTGTCTAATTATGGACGCGTATATAATTATGAAATTTAGTGCACAGAAACACAGTAAGATTTATTATGTGTAAGAACCGATAGTGACAACAATAACGAAATGAGAACGATGTAATGGAGGTACGGTGGACGCACCAATGACGCTTCATATACTTGTATATAAGTATCCCTCTTACATTGCAATCATGATGTTATTAAAGGTTACTAGAAGTTCAGAACCCTAATCAATATTGTTCGATCTTTTCAACTTCATGTTTTCAAGCTCTCACAAGTTTCCTCTAAATAAATTTCGGGACGAAATTTCCTAAAGTAGGGGAGACTGTAACACCTGTGCCTCCACGGCCATCAAACAAATGCCAAACCAATGAAATATTGTATTTCATACTTGGGATTTGTAAAAATATGTGTATCGTTTACACATATCAACTCTTGTTCGATTTCAAACTCTAAATCGCTTTCTGGAAGGTTATACGCGCACCGATGCGTAGATATAACCAGTTTAATGGAACGAACACTCCGGAAAAGTGAAATAGGCTTAACATACCTTAAATAACCTTTACATAACTTAGAAATAAGTTTTGGAAGGTTTGGTATGCCGAAATCAAGTTAATTCGTCTACAGGGACTAAATATGACAAACTGCGAAAGTATGCCAATTTGAACTGTAACAGACATTCCGGAACATGACCATAAGTTAAACATACCCTAAATATCCTTCACATAGCTTAGAAATAGGCTTTGAGGGGTTCGGTATGCTAAAATAAACTTTTGGGTCATTCAGGGACTAAAAGTGTCAAAAAGTGCACAAGTTTGCATTTTCGCGCATAACTTACGTTCTGAATACATCTGGACATCCAAAAATTTATGTGAACATGACTATATTATGTTTTAGTGTTCGCCATAAGAAAAAATCCATTCGTCGCGTCATTTGGATCGTTTTTCGCGCTTGTGCGCATTCCGTCGTAATTAAGCGAACATCGCGATCGTACGGCCAAACGAACCGACATCTGAGTTATTTTTGAACACATTTTAAGTTCCCTATACTTTAACTTCATTTTAGAGCTTTGAAATGGGGTTAACGGGCCTTAAACGTGTCGAAAATGACCTTATTGCATAACAGGGACTAAAATGGTAATTCTGCCAAACTTGTATGGCTACGATGCGTAGCACTTTTGTGCTACGATGCGTATGGGTTCTGTAGAACAGATCAGACTTAACAGTTAGCAGTTTCCAGCTGTTGCAACCTCACCCACACATTTGCACATGCATATTCAGCTGATAAGGATCAATTGTAGGCTACCATAAGCTTCCAACACATGTACGGCTTGGATCATGGCACGTTTTCCATGAAACGATCCTAACGGTGGACTGAATACTATAAATACCCCACCCCCATTGCTTCTAAACCCACAAGAATTCTGATTTGAGAGCTCTAAGTTGAAACCATTGTTTCATACCTGAGTTCTTAGATCGGGATTAGCATTCGGGGACCCTGGGTTAGTATTCTTTCGTTCTTTTCCTTATTTTATTGCTTTTCGAGTCAGAAAGTCAAACTTAGTTTGACTTTCAGCGTTGACCAGTATATGGTCAATGCGAAGTTCGTAAGAACTTCGCAACGTGAGTGTAATCACGTTGGTCATAGTCCCTTGGGACTATGCCCACTGATTACCACGTTGTCTAGGGTCGTAGGGTAGGCGATCTAATAAATCGCCTATACCTTCGAACCCGACCCAGTTTGGTCGATCATTAGGATCCGACCAAACACATTAGGTGACCATAGTAGGTAGGGAATAACCTTCCGAGGTTATACCCTATGGTCACATCGTTTAAGTAGTTGTATGATAGGTAGTTTATATGCCTTAGGTAAATTACCAGAATACCCTTTTCATGTATAATTGGTAATTAAGCATATGTAACCTAAACTTTTGTCACATAACTGATTATGTAACATGTTTAGGCATATAACACTTGTCGTAGAACTAGTTAGGCGGTCCGAACGCGTTTCACGCGAACGACGCGTTAAAGTAGCATAAGCTACCTAAACGGGTCGTAATGGGTCGTAGGCAGTTATGTTAGGTTTCATTTAGTATGTAGGCTTTGTTAAACCATATCACACGAGTCTCCACACTCGTTTGGTTTACAAACCCTAATGCTACCCGGTCTTCCGATTTAGGTCCGGTTATTTAACATAGTTACCTATATTAGGTGCCGTTTGATTTCCGAGATCTCTAGCACTGCTTGGTGGTTATCTTTAGACAACTGAGCATTCTCAAGTGAGTACATAGACCCCTCTTTTACTGTTTTCCAAACTGTTTTGGGGTGGAACACATGTGCCTACTTGTTACTTTCATGCTTTCCTGTTTTAACATCATATACTGTTATGTTTGTTAGTACATTATAGTACATGATTTCATTACATTTCATGCTAGGTGTGCCCATTGTGTGCATTACTTAGTACATTGTTTTACATGACATTTCATGCTATGTATGCCCATTGTGTGCCTACTTAGTACATTGTTTTACATGACATTTCATGCTAGGTGTGCCCATTGTGTGCATTACTTAGTACATCGTTTTACATGACATTTCACGCTATGTATGTTCATTTGATTACATACTTAGTGCATTGTTTTCACATGTTTACATTTTGGTATGACATTTGGTTTGTTTACATGGGACAATACATTCATTAACACCGATCATGCCGTTCGTTAGTAGGTAGTGGTACCATAGGAATTGACAACTCCCGTTCCGGACATCCCAGGGAAAGGGGACAGAAAGGAATGACCGAATTCGTTGATATAAGATAGATAGACCTTTAATTTGTTTAAAGGGTTTATCACCTCAGTCGCCAGGCTTGGATGTATGCATATTCACAATACCGCATAAATGTTCATATTAAATATTTGCATGCATTTACACAAAACATAGCTTTGATTTAAACCAATTTTTACTTCAATACTTTGTTTTTGTGCATATGGTTTAGTTGAGACCTTTCACTTGCCATACATGACATTTTGACATAGACATTTGACATAGACATTTCGGCATAGACATTTTAACATGATTGACATTTGATCATGCATTTACACAAAACATAGCTTTGATTTAAACCAAGTTTTACTTCAATACTTTGTTTTTGTGCATATGGTTTAGTTGAGACCTTTCACTTGCCATACATGACATTTTGACATAGACATTTGACATAGACATTTCGGCATAGACATTTTAACATGATTGACATTTGATCATGCATTTACACAAAACATAGCTTTGATTTAAACCAAGTTTTACTTCAATACTTTGTTTTTGTGCATATGGTTTAGTTGAGACCTTTCACTTGCCATACATGACATTTTGACATAGACATTTGACATGGATATTTGACATAGACATTTTGACATGATTTGCATCTTGACATAGACATTTTACATTGTTGGTTTGAATAAGTGATTAAGTAATGATGCGTGTGTAATATGATACAAGCATGGTGGATACGCCGCTGGTACTTCCTATATATAAGTGTTTGTAAGGTATTACATATCATAGCATTATTTGAATCATTTCAGTTTATGACATATAACATTTTATACAAATAACATACTTTTCACAAGACATTGATTTACAAACAACTTAACTTATACAAACTCATTTTTACATGGTTATTCATTTAACCATGCATTACTTCTCTTATTTATACGTATCATCTGAACTTATTGTTTTTCAAATGATTTACAAAGACAAAGCAAATTACAAGGTTCATGACTAAACATTTTCTTAAACAGAGGTCATGAATCTTATTTTCACAAAACCTATGTACTCGCCGGCATTTTTATGCTGACGTACCTATTTTCACATGTGTTTCAGGATATGAAGCATAGGAGTGATCAAGACATACTTAGGCGGACTTGTGCCTTAGTGACTTAAAACGAGACAAGAACTAGTTAATTTTTGTTGTATACTCTTTACTTCTTGTTTAAAGACAATGTAACTCGCTTGTTTGTTGAATAAAACGAAACTTCAATATCCATGGTTGTGAAACATTAATTCTGTTACAACACGCCCCGATGTTTCCGCCGCGATTTGTTGTTTTACGCGGTCGGGGTGTGACACAAGTATCACGCAGAGGTAGTTTGTTTTGAGAAGATTGTACGTGTGCCGCTCTCGAAAGCTGAGATCCTTCAGGTTTGTGGTGAGAAACCTGCTAATAGTCTCAAGCTTATGTCTTGTACTCAAGCTCAAAAGTATCTACGCAAGAACTATGTTGCCTTCTTGGTGCATGTCGTAGCGGATAAAGGCAAAGGTAAGTCTATTCAAGATATCCCTGTTGTTCAGGATTATCCTGAATTGTTTCCTGAAGAATTACCTGGTTTACCCCGAGCACGCCAAGTCGAGTTCCGTATTGATCTTGTACCTGGTGCAAATCCTATTGCCAGATCTCCATATCGTCTTGCACCATCCGGGATGCAAGAGTTGTCTAAGCATCTTCAGGAGCTTTCTGACAAAGGTTTTATTCGTCCTAGCTTTTCACCTTGGGGTGCTCCCGTTCTTTTTGTCAAGAAGAAGGATGGATCTTTCAGGATGTGTATCGATTATCGTGAGCTTAACAAGCTTACCATCAAGAATCGATATCCCTTACCTCGCATTGATGATCTCTTTGATTAGTTACAGGGTGCTACTTGTTTTTCTGAGATTGACCTTCGTTCTAGGTATCATCAACTTCGTGTGCATGAAGAAGATATTCCCAAGACAGCTTTCCGCACTCGTTATGGGCATTATGAGTTCACAGTTATGCCTTTCGGTTTGACTAATGCTCCTGCTGTTTTCATGGACTTGATGAATAGGGTCTGCAAGCCTTATTTAGAAAAGTTCATCATCGTCTTCATTGATGACATCTTGATATACTCTAAGACGCAAGCTGATCACGAGCAACATCTTCGTCTTACTCTGTGTCACACCCCGACCACGTAAAACAACAAAACGTGGCGGAAACGTCGGGGAGTGTTGTAACAGAATCATTGTTTCATAACACATGGAAATTGAAATATTGTTTTATTGAATAAAAGAGTTACAATGTCTTGACAATCAAAGAAATATAACATAATATAACTAGTCTTGCATCTTTTATTGTCACTAAGGCCCAAGTCCGCCTAAGTGTATCTTGATAAATCCTATGCATCATATCCTAAAACACATGTGAAAATAGGTACGTCAGCATAAAAATGCCTGTGAGATACATAGGTTTTGTGAAAATAAGATTCATGACTTATGTTTAAGAAAATGTTTAGTCATGAACCTTGTAATTTGCTTTGTCTTGTAAATCATTTGAAAAGTGATAAATAAACCAAATGATATATATGCATAAAAGAATAATACATGGTTAAGTAAATAACCAAGTAAAATGAGTTTATATTAGATAAGTTGTTTGTAAAACAATGTATTGTGAAAAGTATGTTATTTGTATAAAATGTTATATGTCTAAATTGAAATGATTCAAATAATGCTACGATATGTAATACCATACAAGCACTTATATATAGGAAGTACCAGCGGCGTATCCACCATACTTGTATCGTATTACACACGCCTCGTTACTTAAATCACTTACCCAAACCAAACCACCAAAGTAAAATGTTTATGTATAATCAAATGTCAAAATGTTTGTGTGAAAGCCATGTCTAATGTAAATCATGAATTGTGTATATAAATGTCAAAATGTTTATGTATGGTAAGTGAAATATATCAACTAAACCATATGTAAAATGCACAAAAACAAGGTATTGAAGTAAAACATGGTTTAAATCAAAGTTATGTTTTGTGTAATAAATGCATGCTATACTGATATAAACATCTATGCGGTATTGTGAAAATTCATACATCCAAGCCTTGCGACAGTCGGATAACCCTTTTAGTAAAGGTTATCAAAAAATGTATTCGGATTCGGTCATTCCTTACGTCCAAACAAACCCGAGATTTCAGGAATGGGATTTGTCAAGTCCTATGGTACCACTACCTACTACCGAGCGGCATGATCGGTGTTAATGAATGTACATTGTCCCATTTAAACAAACCAAATGTCATACCAAAATGTAAGCATGTGATGAATAATAAATGTACTACGTACGCACACAATGGGCATACATAGCATAAAATGTAATGTAAAACAATGTACTAAGTACGCACACAATGGGCATACATAGCATAAAATGTAATGTAAAACAATGTACTAAGTACGCACACAATGGGCATACATAGCATAAAATGTGATGTAAAACAATGTACTAAGTAAGCACACAATGGGCATACATAGCATAAAATGTAATGTAAAACAATGTACTAAGTACGCACACAATGGGCATACATAGCATAAAATGTGATGTAAAACAATGTACTAAGTACGCACACAATGGGCATACATAGCATAAAATGTAATGTAAAACAATGTACTAAGTATGCACACAATGGACATACATAGCATAAAACACAATGAAATCATGTACTATAAATGTACTAATGAACATAGCAAGTATATGATGTGAAAACAGGAAAGCATGAAAGTAACAAGTAGGCACATGTGTTTCACCCCAAAACAGTTTGGAAAACAGTAAAAGAGGGGTCTATGTACTCACATAAGCACCTTGAAAACATTTAAAAGAGGGGGTTCTATGTACTCACTTGAGATTGCTTAGTAGTCCTTGAGTAACAACCAAACAATGCTAGAGATCACGGATATCAAACGGCACCTAATATAGGTAACTATGTTAATATACCGGACCTAAATCGGAAGATTGGATAGATTGAGGGTTCGTAAACCAAATGAGTATGGGAACTCATGTAATATGGTTTAACAAAGCCTACATACTACAATGAAACCTAACCTAAGTGCTTACGACCCATTACGACCCGTTTAGGTAGCTTATGCAACTTTAACGCGTCGTTCGCGTAAAAAGCGTTCGGAATGCCTAACTAGTCCTATGATAAGTAAAATATGCCTTAACATGTCTAATATTGTTACCAAATCAGTTTAGATACCAAAAGTTATGTTACATATGCTTAAAATGAATTTTGGCGTAAAAAGGGCATTTTGGTAATTTACCTAAGGCATATAAACTACCTATCATACAACTACTTAAACGAAGCGACCATAAGGTATAACCTCGGAAGTGTAACACCTGTGTCACTTCAACCGTCAAACAAATGCCAAACCAATGAAATATTGTATTTCATACTTGGGATTTGTAAAATTATGTGTATCTTTTACACATATCAACTCTTGTCTGATTTTAAGCTTTAAATCGCTTTCTGGAGGGTTATACGCGCTCTGATGCGTAAATATAACCAGTTTAATACAACGAACACTCCGGAATAGTGAAATAGGCTTAACATACCTTAAATAACCTTTACATAACTTAGAAATAAGTTTTAAAGGCTTTGGTATGGCAAAAACAAGTTAATTCGTTTACAGGGACTAAACTTGACAAACTGCGAAAGTATGCCAATCTGAACTGTAACGAACATTCCGGAACATGACCATAAGTTAAACACACCTTAAATATCCTTTACATAGCTTAGAAATAGGCTTTGAGGGGTTCGGTGTGCTAAAATAAACTTTTGGGTCATTCAGGGACTAAAAGTGTCAAAAAGTGCACAAGTTTGCATTTTCGCGCATAACTTACGTTCTGAATACATCCGGACATCCAAAAATTTATGTAAGCATGACTATATTATGCTTTAGTGTTTGGCTTGCCAAAAATCCATTCGTTGCGTCATTAGGATCGTTTTTCGCGCTTATGCGCATTCCGTCGTATTTAAGCAAACATCGCGTTCGTACGACCAAACGAACCAACATCCGACATATTGTTGTGCATGTTTCATGTCCACAAAGTTTAGGCATCATTTTAGGTCCTTAAAGTTGGCTTTACGGGCCTTAGAAGTGTCGGAAATGGCCTTAAACACGTGCAGGGGCTGAAACTGTCATTTTGGAAACTTATATGCAGATCAGAAGCTCCAGGCGGCCCGCATTATGTTTGCCTGATCCTGAAGCGGGCCGCGTGCGACTATCAGAACAGATAACATCGAACAGTCAGCAACTTCCAGCTGTTTTAACCACAACCACACACTCACCACTTGCTTATTCAGCTGATAAGAGTTGTTTTTAGGCACCACAACTTTCCGACACTTGTACGGATACGATTAAGGCACGATATTCGACAAACAATCTTAACGGTTACCCGAAAACTATAAATACCCCACCCCCCATTACTCCAAAACCACTAGAATTTGATCTAAGTGACTCTAAGTTGGAACCATTGTTTCATACCTGAGTTATTAAGATCTAGATTAGCATTCGGGGACCCTTCGTAAGTATTCTTTCGTTCTTTTCCTTATTTTACTGCTTTTCGAGTCCGAAAGTCAAACTTTGTTTGACTTTCAGCGTTGACCAGCTTATGGTCAATGCGAAGTTCGTTTGAACTTCGCAACGTGATTGTAATCACGATGGTTATAGTCCCTTGGGACTATGCCTACTGATTACCACGTTGTCTAGGGTCGTAGGGTAAGCGATCTAATAAATCGCTTATACCTTCGAACCCGACCCAGTTTGGTCGATCATTAGGATCCGACCAAATACATTAGGTGACCATAGTGTAGGGGATAACCTTCCGAGGTTATACCTTATGGTCACATCGTTTAAGTAGTTGTATGATAGGTAGTTTATATGCCTTAGGTAAATTACCAGAATACCCTTTTCATGTATAATTGGTAATTAAGCATATGTAACCTAAACTTTTGTCACATAACTGATTATGCAACATGTTTAGGCATATAACACTTGTCATAGGACTAGTTAGGTGGTCCGAACGCGTTTCACGCGAACGACGCGTTAAAGTAGCATAAGCTACCTAAACGGGTCGTAATGGGTCGTAAACAATTATGTTAGGTTTCATTTAGTATGTAGGCTTTGTTAAACCAAATGATACGAGTCTCTACACTCGTTTGGTTTACGAACCCTAATGCTACCCGATCTTCCGATTTAGGTCCGGTTTATTAACATAGCTACCTATATTAGGTGCCGTTTGATATCCGTGATCTCTAGCATTGTTTGGTTGTTACACAAGGACTCCTAAGCACTCTCAGTGTGAGTACATAGTTCCCCTATTTTACTGTTTTCAGAACTGTTTTGGGGTGAAGCATGTGTACCTATCTGTTACTTTCGTGTTTTCCAAAAGTATAATTGATTATACATGTTATTACTTATCTATTGACAAATTGAATGATTATCTATGATTTAAGCATTGATTTCTCAAAGAACATAAAATAAAATGTTGAATTGTACTTATTTTATGTTCACCAGACCGATTGTTAGTATGATATAGCGCTATAGGATTTGACACCCCATTCCTGTTGTCATGGAATGTCTGAAACCAATTTGTTGCTCCATCCAAATAGGGATTGCCTTTGTGGTATTTCTATAGTCTCAAAGGTGTATTTTTATGCACCAGGTCTGAATGAATTCTCAAATCACACTATTAGTTTGATATACTCTCATGTGTGGTATTGTACAAAACCAACATATATTTTGTTAATCATCCAAAGCATATTTTGATATGTTATTTACAAAACCAAAACATAGTTTAATATGTTATTTATCACATCTAAAGCATATTTTGATATGTTATTTATGAAACCAAAACATAGTTTAATATGTTACTTACAAATCCAAAGTATACTTTTAATATGCTACTATAAGGTTATTTGTTTAATCTTACATTTATTTATACAAATCACATTGGTTACACATTACATGATTTACATTGAACATATAAACATTTTGACATACTATTCAATACATTTGGCAATTGGTTTAAACATAGACATTTTACATTGTTGGTTTGGTTTGAGTAAGTGATTAAGTAACGAGGCGTGTGTAATATGATACAAGCATGGTGGATACGCCGCTGGTACATCCTATATATAAGTGTTTGTATGGTATTACATATTGTAGCGTTATTTGAATCATTTCAATTTGAGACATATAACATTTTATACAAATAACATACTTTTCACAAGACATTGTTTTACAAAACAACTTCTCTTATACAAACTCATTCTATTTGGTTATTCACTTAACCATACACTATTATTTTACTTACGTATCATCTGATCTTATTGCTTTTCAAATGATTTACAAAACAAAGCAAACTACAAGGTTCATGACTAAACATTTTCTTAAACATAAATCATGAACCTTATTTTCACAAAACCAATGTATCTCACAGGCATTTTTATGCTGACGTACCTATTTTTACATATGTTTCAGGTACTGCTTTGCAATGATTGATGATACATGCTACATTTAGGATGGACTCGTGCCTTAGCGACTTTAAAACTTGGAAGATCATAGTTGTATTTATTTGATTGTATTAAAACAATGAGTTCATTTATTCAATAAAACAGAATTTATTTATGCCATGGTTATGAAACAATAATTCTGTTACAACACTCCCCGACGTTTCCGCCACGTTTGGTTGCTTTACGTGGTCGGGGTGTGACAGAAAAGTTGGTATCAGAGCCAATGGTTATAGGGAATTAGGTTATTAGTAATGCTTTGACCTAGTCTATAACCTTCTTAGGACCCTAACGCGAGTTTACTTGCGTTTAGTCATAAAACGATACCGTCACCTATCCTTAGGCGACGACCACAACAATAGCATAAATTTCAAAACCACTTTGAAAACTAATCATCTGTTCTAGGATGATTGATTACTAGGTTTTGAACCCTCTATTGTAAGGTTTTGAACCCTCTGTTATATGGTTTTGAATCCCTTTAAATTTTCAAAAATCTCGTCAAGGTTTTGGGTTTTAAATAATGTGAACACGTGCAAACTGGAAGGGTGAATGCCTGTATTCTGGGTTTTCTGTCTAGGCAAGCACTTCGTATATATCTCATCAGACGCGAGACCAGTTGTGCTTACCTGGGAATTCTTGGGATGAGTGTTCACTTATAGGCGAGCATGTCTTCGTGATACATTATTTTTGACCCATTTACTTTGATTAGTCACTGTGTGTGGTTTGTTTGCTTTGTAATGCGAACAAATAACCACTATCCTTGCTTTCATCAGATTTGTTCATCTCATTCATTTCGTCTAATTCTCTCACTCGTTTCCTTTCATGTTTCCTCTTTTAGAATGCCTCCTCGACGTGAAAATCAGATGGCGAATGCCGAACTGGCGGAAATCATTGCGCAGCAAATGGCTGTTGCCTTCCCAAATCTTTATGCTCAAATGATGCAAGCCATCAACAACAACAATGCTCCATGCAATTTCAAAAGTTTCAACTCGGCTAAACCGCTCAAGTTTAGTGGTTCTGAGGGAGCAACTGGGCTTCTTCAGTGGTTCGAGAGCATTGAGAATACCTTCCGTCATGTTCAGTGTCCTGAAAATCACAAGGTCGAGTTTTCTTCAAGTGTGTTTCAGAAGAGGGCTCTTACATGGTGGAACGGGGTGATGAGAGACCGCGGTGCTGAGGTTGCATTAGCACAGACTTGGGCTGAGCTTAGGGCTCTTATGATGAAGGAGTTTTGCCCTCGTCATGAACTGCGAGCTTTGGAGAGGGAGTTTGATGATTTGAAGCAAGACAGTGGTGAACATCGAGCCTATACTGACCGTTTTGAAGAATTGAGCCTGTTGTGTCCTGCTATGGTTACTCCTGTGGATAAGGCGATCGAGAAATATACTGATGGTCTTCCTGACCTAGTTCAGGATATTGTTACTGGCAGTAACCCTACTACTGTCAGACAAGCCATTGAACTGTCTGCCACCCTAACTGAATCCCACATCAGAAAGAAAAAGCTATTTCGGAAGGGCGACCCAAGACCATCTGACAAGACTGCTCATGTGGAACCAAAGGAAGAAAATGCTGAGGCATCCAAGAAGAAGAAGCGCAAAGCCTCTCAGAACTGCGCTGTAACTGCTCAAGACAAACAGGTTGCACCAAACCAGCCAGCACAACCTCGCAAAAGGCAAAACTATGTTGGTACTGCACCTTTGTGCAACAAGTGCAACCGTCATCATCTAGCGCAAGAGCAGTGTCACAAATGTACCCACTGTGGGCGGTTGGGACATTTGATCAATGTGTGTCGTTATGCAAATCAAGCTGCCGCAAATCCTGCTGCTGTTCAAGCACGGTTCCCTCCGGGGTCATGTTATAATTGTGGTGACCTTACCCACTACAGGAACAATTGCCCAAGACTTGTTAACGCACCTCCAGCGCGTGGACGAGTGTTCAACATCAATGGGGCAAACATGAACAACGATGCAGCAGTGAACAACTAGTGTTTTGTTATTTCCCTTGGTTGTTATCTTTGACGTTTAAAGACAAGTCAGTTGTTAAATAAATAAAAAGTCATCGTTTTTATTTTTGCAAAACTGATACAATTGTGTGAATGTTTGATACAACCTTATGATGTCAACCCAAAGACAAACTACTCGTATGGTTCTGTCATTTTACGATCACTTGTGATCCCTCCAAGAACCTTAAACACTCGTTTCTTTTAAGAAACAAAGCCAAACTCTTATTGAAAATCCTTCTATCTTTATAGATGGATCCTTGGAAAGGGTTAATGTGCCAAATAAAATCCATTGATGGATTCCTGATGTGCTTTAATTATCCATGCTCAAAGATAACAAATTAAAGAATCAAGTTAACTAATTATGTGCTTATGTGTTTTCTTACATGTTTTGTGGTTGTATGTGATCCATCCAAATCCTCGTAGAGTCTTTCATATCTCATATGAGAGATTCATAATAGGATATCCAAAGTTACTATCTTAAATCCTTAATGGACTTCTACGTAGTAGTCGAGTCCCTTGGGTTTTAAAGTACTATTCTAAAATTGGACCCCTTGAGTGGTCTGGTTAAACAGATTGATTTTGAAAATCTGATTAGAAATATCATGTGATGATATAATTAAAAAGATCCCTTAAGTGATCTATTCAAGAAGATCGTACGACGGTCTAGTTAAGAAGATCATGCGTTGATCTAGTTAAAAAGATCGTTCGCTGATCTAGTTGAAAAGATCCTTTGGTGGTCTAGACAGGTCGCTTCATTCTTATTCAATTGATTTTCCACTACACATTATGAAATGAACTGTGCGGACTGTGCAAGGGATTACGTAATTATGGAGGCCTACATAATTATGGAAGTCAGTGCACAGAAACCACAGGGAATTTTGTCATGTGTTAAGACTCATAGTGACAAGAATAATGATACGGGAGAAGTCTTGGACCTTGACCGATGTCATTTTATCTTACACTCCCCAATTCTGTTTTCAAGCACACACAAGTTTTCTATGATAAGTCTTCATAAGAAACGTTCTTCTGTCCGTGGTTCAAAAATTCCATGTTTTACTGCTACAAGGAATTCACTTTGAGGGTTAACAAATTCGCTAAGAATCCTAACATGGCCCACAGTTTTACTTAAGGGTTCAATGGATCTATTAGAAGGCGAAATCGTCACAGCTGTCTTCACAAGTTTCCTCTAGAATTAAATTTCGGGACGAAATTTCCTAAAGTAGGGGAGACTGTAACACCTGTGTCACTTCAACCGTCAAACAAATGCCAAACCAATGAAATATTGTATTTCATACTTGGGATTTGTAAAATTATGTGTATCTTTTACACATATCAACTCTTGTTTGATTTTAAGCTTTAAATCGCTTTCTGGAGGGTTATACGCGCTCTGATGCGTAAATATAACCAGTTTAATACAACGAACACTCCGGAATAGTGAAATAGGCTTAACATACCTTAAATAACCTTTACATAACTTAGAAATAAGTTTTAAAGGCTTTGGTATGGCAAAAACAAGTTAATTCGTTTACGGGGACTAAACTTGACAAACTGCGAAAGTATGCCAATCTTAACGGTTACCCGAAAACTATAAATACCCCACCCCCCATTACTCCAAAACCACTAGAATTTGATCTAAGTGACTCTAAGTTGGAACCATTGTTTCATACCTGAGTTATTAAGATCTAGATTAGCATTCGGGGACCCTTCGTAAGTATTCTTTCGTTCTTTTCCTTATTTTACTGCTTTTCGAGTCCGAAAGTCAAACTTTGTTTGACTTTCAGCGTTGACCAGCTTATGGTCAATGCGAAGTTCGTTTGAACTTCGCAACGTGATTGTAATCACGATGGTTATAGTCCCTTGGGACTATGCCTACTGATTACCACGTTGTCTAGGGTCGTAGGGTAAGCGATCTAATAAATCGCTTATACCTTCGAACCCGACCCAGTTTGGTCGATCATTAGGATCCGACCAAATACATTAGGTGACCATAGTGTAGGGGATAACCTTCCGAGGTTATACCTTATGGTCACATCGTTTAAGTAGTTGTATGATAGGTAGTTTATATGCCTTAGGTAAATTACCAGAATACCCTTTTCATGTATAATTGGTAATTAAGCATATGTAACCTAAACTTTTGTCACATAACTGATTATGCAACATGTTTAGGCATATAACACTTGTCTTAGGACTAGTTAGGCGGTCCGAACGCGTTTCACGCGAACGACGCGTTAAAGTAGCATAAGCTACCTAAACGGGTCGTAAACAATTATGTTAGGTTTCATTTAGTATGTAGGCTTTGTTAAACCAAATGATACGAGTCTCTACACTCGTTTGGTTTACGAACCCTCATGCTACCCGATCTTCCGATTTAGGTCCGGTTTATTAACATAGCTACCTATATTAGGTGCCGTTTGATATCCGTGATCTCTAGCATTGTTTGGTTGTTACACAAGGACTCCTAAGCACTCTCAGTGTGAGTACATAGTTCCCCTATTTTACTGTTTTCAGAACTGTTTTGGGGTGAAGCATGTGTAGGCCTATCTGTTACTTTCGTGTTTTCCAAAAGTATAATTGATTATACATGTTATTACTTATCTATTGACAAATTGAATGATTATCTATGATTTAAGCATTGATTTCTCAAAGAACATAAAATAAAATGTTGAATTGTACTTATTTTATGTTCACCAGACCGATTGTTAGTATGATATAGCGCTATAGGATTTGACACCCCATTCCTGTTGTCATGGAATGTCTGAAACCAATTTGTTGCTCCATCCAAATAGGGATTGCCTTTGTGGTATTTCTATAGTCTCAAAGGTGTATTTTGATGCACCAGGTCTGAATGAATTCTCATATCACACTATTAAAGTATAGTTTGATATACTCTCATGTGTGGTATTGTACAAAACCAACATATATTTTGTTAATCATCCAAAGCATATTTTGATATGTTATTTACAAAACCAAAACATAGTTTAATATGTTATTTATCACATCTAAAGCATATTTTGATATGTTATTTATGAAACCAAAACATAGTTTAATATGTTACTTACAAATCCAAAGTATACTTTTAATATGCTACTATAAGGTTATTTGTTTAATCTTACATTTATTTATACAAATCACATTGGTTACACATTACATGATTTACATTGAACATATAAACATTTTGACATACTATTCAATACATTTGGCAATTGGTTTAAACATAGACATTTTACATTGTTGGTTTGGTTTGAGTAAGTGATTAAGTAACGAGGCGTGTGTAATATGATACAAGCATGGTGGATACGCCGCTGGTACATCCTATATATAAGTGTTTGTATGGTATTACATATTGTAGCGTTATTTGAATCATTTCAATTTGAGACATATAACATTTTATACAAATAACATACTTTTCACAAGACATTGTTTTACAAAACAACTTCTCTTATACAAACTCATTCTATTTGGTTATTCACTTAACCATACACTATTGTTTTACTTACGTATCATCTGATCTTATTGCTTTTCAAATGATTTACAAAACAAAGCAAACTACAAGGTTCATGACTAAACATTTTCTTAAACATAAATCATGAATCTTATTTTCACAAAACCTATGTATCTCACAGGCATTTTTATGCTGACGTACCTATTTTTACATATGTTTCAGGTACTGCTTTGCAATGATTGATGATACATGCTACATTTAGGATGGACTCGTGCCTTAGCGACTTTAAAACTTGGAAGATCATAGTTGTATTTATTTGATTGTATTAAAACAATGAGTTCATTTATTCAATAAAACAGAATTTATTTATGCCATGGTTATGAAACAATAATTCTGTTACAACACTCCCCGACGTTTCCGCCACGTTTGGTTGCTTTACATGGTCGGGGTGTGACAGGAAGGTTATTCCCTATATACTATGGTCACCTAATGTGTTTGGTCGGATCCTTATGATCAACCAAACGGGTCGGGTTCGAAAGTATAAGCGATTGTTTAGATCGCTTACCTTACGACCCTATATAAGCACTAAACTAAAAGTGACGAGCTAAGCATGTTAAAACATGCTTAACTAAGTTTAGAAAATAGGTTTGGTATCAAAACAAACGGTTTTGATACCTAAAAGTAGTTTGGTTACAAAATACGCAATAACACGCATTTTGGCCGAAACTACGACTCGTCACTGAGCCTAGATAACGTGGTAATCATTAGGTATAGTCACTAGGGACTATGGCCATCGTGATCACGCTCACGTTATGAAGTTCAAATGAACTTCGCATTGACTATAAACTGGTCAATGCAGAAAGTCAAACAAAGTTTGACTTTTAACGCTAAAACGCATAAAAGAACGAAGGAACACTTACAAAGGGTCCCCGCAAGCTAATCTCGATCCAAATAACTCAGGTATGAAGCAAGGGCTTCAACTTAGAGCACTTTTGATCAGATTTGTGAGGAATGAGGTGAAAATGTGGTGGGTATTTATAGGAAATGGACCACCGTTAGGATCGTTTATCGAATAACGTGCTTCAATCTCAGCCTTACACTTGTTGGAATGTTATGGTAACTCATTTTGCCCCCACCACAAGAGATTGACATGTGGCATTGGCCTTTGGGGGGTTGAAAGGCTGTTAACAATTGATTAATCAAAATTTTCTATTCTGAAGGGGCCTCGCGTGACGCCAAGGGGGCTAGGTGTCACGCTAAGGTCCTTCTGATCAGCAACAGTTTCCAAAGTTTCCATTTCAGTCCCCGTTGTGTATTAAGGCCATTTCTGACATGTTTAAGGCTCGTTAAGCCAACTTTATAGCCCTAAAATGATGCCTAAACATTGTGGACATGAAACATGCTTAAAAATATGCCGGATGTTGGTTCGTTTAGTCGTACGACCGCGATGTTCGGTTAATTACGACGGAATGCGCATAAGCGCGAAAAACGATCCAAATTGCGTGACGAATGGATTTTTCTTATGCCAAACACTAAAATAAAATATTTTAGTGCTTACATAAATTTTTGGATGTCCGGATGTATTCAGAACGCAAGATATGCGCGAAAGTGAAAACTTGTGCACTTTTTGACGCTTTTAGTCCCTGAATGACCCAAAGTTTATTTTAGCACACCGAACCCCTCAAAGCCTATTTCTAAGCTATGTAAAGGATATTTATGGTATGTTTAACTTATGGCCATGATCCGGAATGTCTGTTACAGTTCAAATTGGCACAGTTTCGCAGTTTGTCAACTTTAGTCCCTGTAAGCGATTTAACTTGATTTTGCCATACCAAAGCCTTCGAAACTTATTTCTAAGTTATGTAAAAGTTATTTAAGGTATGTTAAGCCTATTTCACTATTACGGAGTGTTCGTTGCATTAAACTGGTTATATTTACGCATCAGTGCGCGTATAACCTTCCAGAAAGCGATTTAGAGCCCGAAATCGAACAAGAATTGTTATGTGCAAATGATACACATATTTGTACAAATCCCAAGTATGAAATACAATATTTCATTGGTTTGGTATTTGTTTGATGGTCGCAGTGACCCAGGTGTCACAGTCTCCCCTACTTTAGGAAATTTCGTCCCGAAATTTATTTAGAGGAAACTTGTGAGAGTTTAAAACATGAAGTTGAAAAGACCAAACAACACTGGTTCGAGTTCTTGAACTTCTAGTAACTTTAAATAACATCATTCTTGCAATGTGAGAGGGACACTTATATACAAGTATACAAAGTGTTATTGGTGCGTCCACCGTACCTCTATTACATCGTTCTCATTTTGTTATTGTTGTCACTATCGGTTCTTACACATAACAAATCTTACTGGGTTTCTGTGCACCAAATTTCATAATTATGTACGCGTCCATAATTACACAATTCCTTGCATAGTTTGTGACAACTGGCACAAACCGGTAATTTCCGTACACATTAATTATTGCTTAATGACTGCAATTATGTGCTTAATTGTCAGCAATATCTGATTTCCTACTAAACAAGTGAATTCATGCACGTTGTATACTACAAAATATTGCTTTATGCATAAACGAGAGCGTTGCGTCAAAAATACTAGTAAACTCACCGGTAAGACACACTGTGTCAACAGAACTGCAGAAAGCAGTCAGACAATAAATTTGGAGCCTAGGTGTAGGTCCGACAACAAGAATGCGTTAAAACCCAAGAGTACATACAAGGGTTTAATATATATGCAATGCGAAAGCAAAAATAAGCACTAAAAAGCACCCGAAACGCACTTTAAGTGCAGAATTTATACAAATCAGCAATAATTCAGCATTTAGACATATAAATATTATGCAGAAATGTCGTTTTATTATCCAGAATATTTCCCTAAGTGTTGGGAATCGATAGTGTTATAAAAAGATACTTATTAAACACTAAAAGGTGCAATTTAGCACTTTAACGAATCGGTATGTAACCGAACAACCGGACTATACCCGGAACATGAAAATATTGTTAATAACATTGTTTATTTTTTTTCTGAGCCAGTTAGGGTCCCTGAATACCCTAACACCCGTCATAAAGCACAACACACTAGTAACCGGGTTAATCACTTAACTAACCTAGATTAACCTAACTAGTGTCTAACTAATTAGTTGGAATCGAACTAGACCCCCCCCCTCTTTAGAAACCGTCCCCATGTGGGGGAACATGCCTTGTACCCTTGTGATTATTATAATCCTAATGTTTAGTATCTAAAGGACATAGTATCCATTGGTTAAACATGTTTGAGATTGTCTATAAGTTGCAAGATTTGCACACCATCACCTTCACTTAACACACACCACAAAACAACTCTCTCTCTCTCCCTAAAAACTCACGGCCAAACATCCCTAGATCCATCCATCATTTTTTGAGTTTGATCATCCAATTCCAACATCACACAAGTGTTAAAGATCGCATATAAGGAACCTTGGAGCAAACGGAAGGCGAAGGACCTCTCTACTTTGCTTTTATCCACCCTATTTGCGCTTAGATTCTTCCCTAGCCTCGAGCTAGTGGTATGTTGCTTAAATCACCCTCTTGAACTATATTGAAGTGGTTAAAATGATTCGTAACGGTTAAAACTTGTTAACATACAAGATGACACACAAAAGTCTACTAAAAACACTAAAAATGTTGGTTAAAAGCTCATATGTTGTGTAAATCTTGTAGTATTTGATTTGTGTGATTATTTGGACCCGATCTATGTTGTGGTAGCTCGGATCATCATTTAACCCGGTTTAGTCATAATCTTGGATTATGACATAAAAGCTTGTTTAAGAGTAACAAAGGTTAAATGATGAAACTCTACCACACACGAGTCATGAACTTGTGTAAAAGCGATTTAACTTGTGAAATAGTGTTTAAAACTAGCCGATCTATCTATCTACAAGTGGTATTTTCAAAAGACCAAGCATCAAAAGAAATCACATGTTCTAAACCGGATCTTACACAAACAAAAGTGGTTTTTGTGAACAAACAAGTGTGTGGACACTTGTGTAACAAAAGTTTTAACAAAGAAATAATTTTCATAAAAACCGACTAGAAGTTGTGAAACTTCATATTCTTTAAAAATAAGATTTTTAAGAAATTAAACTTATTTTTAAAGATAACAAGACTTACTAAATGTGCTAGTAAGATACTACACAATCTTGGTAAATATCCAAGTTCATGAAGTAGGGAAAAGTAGTGATTATTGTTGATAATTGTTGTTGCTGATTATTGATGATTGATGATGATTTAAAAGAAAATAAACACACGTTTTGAAAACGTGGGAAACCTCCATTTTTAGGGGAAACTCTGTCAAAATTTTTATAAATTTTGACACTTAGAAAAATATAAGTTTTTGAGAAACTTATTCCCTAAAAATGTGTTTAAAAGTATTACTAAGGTTTCCCTGATTTTTGATGATAAGAAATGAGGATTTCTTCAAGAATAAAAATGGATATAAGTATGTATATTTTTTGAGAGAAAAATATATATTATTTGATCACCAACTTATGTGCTAAGTGTATATAGTATGTGTTATACGTGCTAGCGAATTAAGACTTGAAATTACACTAAATACTCGTGAGGAGTATAAACACAAAAATACACATACAAAATACTAGGTGCATAATTCGGGTGCGAAGTGCAAAACACAAAAGACTTATATTTATTTAGAGAAAATAATATAAGTAAGATACGTAGTTAAAAATATGAAATATTTTTAACACAACAATACAAATACAAAAGAGAGTGACTGTACTTGTGCGACGCAAGTCTAGTGACTAACATTAAGAAAACGCGTATAGGTTACGACGTTAAGTAAGCAAGTCCGGTGAAGTTTACGACGCTAGGAACACAAAGTTGTGAGTTCATGCTCCCCCTTTTCTTTTAACTGTTTTCAGTTTTTATAACTTCGGGGGTGAAATACATGTACAAAAGTACAATATTTATAAATGGTATGATATAAATACAAGAAGTACACTTGGTGAGAACGAGAACCAAGTGTGACAAAATATAAGACAATAAGAAACGCGCTTGGTGAGGACGAGAACCAAGTTGGACGCGTTATGAGAAATGATAACAAGAAACGCGCTTGGTGAGAACGAGAACCAAGTAGGATGCGTTATGAGAAATAGTGTCACGAATAGGGTACAGAAGCACCATTAATCGTGTACATACTTAGACCGCAGAACAAAAGGTTAGATCTAATGGGTTCCAGGCAGCCCCACTCTTGGCCACTCTTTTACCAAGTAGTGTTTTTGTGTCTCAGTCGTGAATCGACTACAGAAAAATGCCTATGGTTTGGTGACTTCCTATGTCGTGCCACATGTTAATGGCTTTGCAACCCATTAACAATTTGATATTTACAGAAATACTGTATTTACATAAAATTCATACCATACTAAAATTGATATATAACTTGAAGTACGTGGGGTACTCAAGAAGATTGAATTATACTTGAAGTACGTGGGGTACTCAAGAAAATGAGAATTATACTTGAGTACGTGGGGTACTCAAGAAGAAGTTGAATTATACATGTGTACGTGGTGTACACATGAAACTGAATTTATATATAAAAACTTGATTTACTCACAAACTATGTTTTCATACAAAGTATACAAACATGAAATACAAAACTGCATGAATTCACACCAACATTATGTTGACGTTTTTCCAAAAACTCACATGTATTTCAGGTAACTAGGATGGATGTGCGCGTGGTCTTGCTTATGCTCGTGGATGTCGCTTGTGTTTAACTTTAAATAAAGTTGTAAACTTTTAAGACAATGTTTTATGCTGTCTGGCGATATAAACGCTAAACTTATGTTTTCAAATTATGGTATTTGATGTTATTTTACGAGCATGTAGCATGTTTACTCTTCGTATGCAATGAGAACCTTTCATGATTACACCTCGTGCTTCCGCCGTAGAAAGGGGTGTGACAGATTGGTATCAGAGCTGCGATTGTAGTGAACCAGGATTCCTTCTCGAGTCTAGTCTACAATCTCTAGGATCCTTTCACGAAAACAATTTTCAAAGAGTTTTCATTGCATAAAACGTCCCGCGACATCCACTGCCTGAAACTGTCTACATGAGTCTAGAAAAGACACTACGAGACTTAGAGTGCACTTGAGTAGCACTTGTCGTTGACTAGAAATTACTTGCAATTATGTGTGATAATTAGCATGTACTAGAAGTAGAATGTCACAAGTATATGTGACTTTACCTGAAAGCAATGGCCTACCTGAAGGAAGAAAATACGAGGATGAAACGAACTGTGCGGACTGTGCAAGGAGTTACGTAATTATGGATGCATACATAATTATGGAATTCAGTGCACAGAAACCACAGCAAGTCTTGTCACGTATAGATTCCCTCAGAGCAAGCCTACTAAGTACTCTGCTAGAGTAATAATTGTTTGATGTCACTTATGTGGTATATATACCTGTGAATATACATGATACTACTATCTAGTGTGACGATATCAAACAAATGCCTAACCCTGTAGTGTTATGTTCTGTCAGAACATGGCACCCAGGAAAGCTGTGAATGCTCGCAATGACGATCAACCTCCTCCTCCCCCACTGCCAAGAACTGCTGATGAGCTGAACGCTCTACTGGAGGAAAGGATCTCCACTGCTATCGCCCAGTACGAGGCGAACCGTACTCAAGACAGTGGTGGCCCAAGCAACGCTAGGCGTAATGGGAATGGAGATTCGTCTGGAGGCAATGCAGCTCAAGGTAACCTTGAGACACTGTACTAAGCATGAGGAAATTTATGAACGGTCTTTGTTTCATTATTTCTTCGATTGCTCACATATGAATTGGTTGAATCAATTCTAGGCTGCACTTTCAAGCAATTCCTCGACTGCAAGCCGATGAACTATGACGGCACAGGAGGTGCAGTAGCATTTGTGCGATGGACGGAGAAGACTGAAGCTACTTTCCGCATGAGCAAGTGTACCGCGGATCAACAAGTCACCTTTGCTACTGGGTTATTTGTCGATGAAGCTCTGACTTGGTGGAACCTGCAAGCCCAAACTTTGGGTGATGATGCCGCTTATGGCCTAACTTGGGATGAACTGAAGGAAAGAATGAGAGAGAAGTACTGCTCTCGTGCCGAACTCCAAAGGCTGGAAACGGAGTTCTGGCACTTGACCATGGAAGGTGCTGACATCAATGGATATACTCGAAGGTTCCACGATCTGTCTAGAGTGCTTCCCTACATGGTGACTCCTGAATTTAAGCGTGTGGAACGCTACATTTGGGGACTGGCCTCAGAGTTTCGTGGCATGGTGACGTCAGCCAAACCACAAACAATCACCGAGGCTGTAACTCTGGCTGTCAGCCTGACTGAAGATTGTGTTCGGATGAAGAAGCTATCACTGAACCCAACAGAAAACACCGAGACGCATGCTGAGTCGTCCAGTGACAAGAAAAGGAAACATGCAAACTTGAATCAAGCAACTCGTAACAACAAAGGTTCCAACAAGAAGCGTGACCCTAACCCGCCTCAAGGGGCGAAACCTCTTGCAGCCATGAACGACGCACCAGCAAGGGGATACCGGGGTATCTCGCCCAAATGCCACCGGTGTAAACACCATCATGATGGAGCTTGTCGCATTCCAAGGTGCGACAAATGTGGTAAATTGGGTCATCAAACAGAAGACTGTTGGGGAAAAGGAAAGAACCGAAATGGGAATGGTGCTGGTAACAAGGATGGTAACGGGAAAGGGCAGAACCAAGGATGCTTCAAGTGTGGAAGCAATGATCATTTCATGAAAAACTGCCCAGAGAGAAACAACGCTCCGGCTCGAGCATTTGTGATTGGAGCAAGAGACGCACGCGAGGACCCTAACGTGGTCACCGGTACGTTCCTCATTAACAATCACTTTGCATCCATATTATTCGACACTGGCGCCGATTATAGCTTCATGTCTGTGGAATTTAAACGCATACTTGGAATAGAATCTAGTAGATTAGAAATTCCTTATTCCATAGAACTAGCCAATGGTAAACTTGTTGAATCGAGCGAAGTTGTCAGAGGCTGCACACTAGAACTTGGCGAACGAAATTTTAGCATCGACCTCTTGCCTATTCAATTGGGTAGCTTCGATGTAGTAGTCGGAATGGACTGGTTGTCCAAGAACAAAGCTGAAGTTATTTGTCATGAGAAAATCATTCGCATCCCTTTAGCGAATGGTGAAACTCTCATAGTACATGGAGAAAGACGAAACGCGCCTCTACGAATCATCAGTTGTATGAAGGCACAGAAGTGCTTAAAGAAAGGATGTGTTGCTTTCCTAGCACACATTGTAGATACGAAGACTGTGGAGCCAAAACTCGAAGACATTCCTGTGGTGAAGGAATTTCCTGATGTGTTCCCTGAAGATCTGCCAGGACTACCTCTGCAACGACAAGTCGAATTTCACATTGACTTGGTTCCAGGAGCCGCTCCTGTAGCCAAGGCTCCATATCGACTTGCGCCATCCGAAATGCAAGAATTATCTACACAGCTTCAGGAGTTGTTGGATAAAGGATTCATAAGGCCAAGCTTCTCACCTTGGGGAGCTCCAGTATTGTTCGTGAAGAAGAAGGATGGATCATTACGGATGTGTATCGGTTACAGGGAACTGAACAAGCTCACAATCAAGAATCGGTATCCGCTACCGAGGATTGATGGCTTGTTTGATCAACTGCAAGGATCAAGCTACTATTCCAAGATCGACCTTCGATCTGGATACCATCAGTTGAGAATCCAAGATGAAAGTGTGCCAAAGACTGCATTCAGAACACGCTATGGGCACTACGAATTTCTTGTGATGCCGTTTGGATTGACGAACGCGCCAGCGGTCTTTATGGATCTGATGAACCGCGTATGCAAACCATATCTCGATAAATTCGTGATTGTATTTATCGATGATATCCTGATTTACTCGCGAACGAAAGAAGAACATGAGCAACATCTCAGAACCATCTTGGAACTACTGAAGAAAGAGAAGCTTTATGCAAAGTTCTCCAAATGCGAATTCTGGATTCGCGAAGTACAATTTCTTGGTCACGTGGTGAATGAGAAGGGCATTCATGTAGACCCATCCAAGATTTAAGCAATAAAGAATTGGGAAGCTCCCAAGACCCCAACTGAAGTTCGAAAATTTTTGGGCTTAGCGGGCTATTACCGGCGATTCATCGAGAATTTCTCAAAGATAGCTCAACCGCTAACGACCCTTACACAGAAGGACATGAAATACGACTGGGGTCACAAACAAGAAGAAGCCTTTCAGCTACTTAAGAACAAGCTCTGCGATGCACCGATACTATCGTTACCCGAAGGCACTGAAGACTTCGTGGTATACTGCGACGCCTCATGACAAGGCTTGGGTTGCGTGCTCATGCAACGCCAAAAAGTCATCGCTTATGCTTCAAGACAACTGAAGGTTCATGAGAGAAATTATACCACTCACGACCTGGAGCTGGGTGCAGTGGTATTCGCCTTGAAGATTTGGCGACATTACTTATATGGTACTCGATGTACAATCTTCACAGATCACAAAAGCTTACAACACATATTTGATCAGAAGGAATTGAATATGCGCCAGCGACGTTGGGTTGAGCTGCTAAATGATTATGACTGTGAGATTAAGTACCATCCTGGAAAGGCGAACGTTGTAGCGGACGCGTTGAGCAGAAAAGAAAGGGTTAAGACCCTAAGGGTTTGAGCATTGGAAATGACGATTCGAACGAACCTCACTGCACGCATTCGAGATGCACAACAAGAAGCTCTTAAAGAAGAGAATCGTAAAGCTGAATACCTCAGGGGTGCATTGAAGTACATGGCACCAAATGAAGAGGGAGCCTTATACTTTAAAAAGCGCATTTGGGTTCCGCTCTATGGTGGCCTACGAGAAGTCATCCTTGATGAAGCGCACAAGTCAAGATACTCGATCCACCCAGGGTCGGACAAGATGTATCAAGACTTAAAGGAATATTATTGGTGGCCGAGACTCAAAAGTGACGTTGCTGTCTATGTTGGAAAATGCCTAACCTGTGCCAAGGTTAAGGCAGAATATCAGAAACCGTCCGGCCTACTACAACAACCAGAGATTCCCGTGTGGAAGTGGGAACAAATCTCGATGGACTTCATAACGAAATTACCCAGGACCCCGAGAGGGCACGATATGATATGGGTAATAGTGGATCGATTGACGAAGTCTGCGCATTTCCTACCAATCCGAGAGAAGGATAGCACTGGAAAGCTTGCAGAGATATACTTAAGAGAAATTGTGGCACGTCATGGAGTGCCCATCTCAATCATTTCAGACAGATATGGACGCTTTGTCTCGAGGATCTGGCAATCATTTCAGGAAGCCTTTGGATCTCAGTTAGATCTAAGCACGGCATTCCATCCGCAAACAGACGGCCAGAGCGAACGGACTATACAAACGTTAGAAGATATGCTTCGCGCATGCGTCATGGACCTAGGCGGCAGCTGGGATACTCATCTACCTTTAGTTGAGTTTTCCTACAATAACAGCTATCATACAAGCATAAAAGCCACACCGTTCGAAGCTCTGTATGGCCGCAAATGCCGATCGCCCTTATGTTGGGCAGATGCCGGAGATAAACGTATGGTTGGTCCTGAACTTGTACAAGAGACAACCGACAAGATTGCGCAGATCCGAGAGCGCATTAAGGCGGCTCGAGAACGACAAAAGAGCTACGCTGATCCGAATAGAAAATCGGTAGAATTCAAGGTGGGAGACAAGGTGTTGTTAAAAGTCTCACCATGGAAGGGCGTAGTCAGGTTTGGAAAGCGTGGAAAGCTGAATCCACGATATATCGGACCATTCAGAATATTGAGAAGAATTGGTACCGTGGCATACAAGTTGGAGTTACCGGAAGAACTTAATGGAGTACATGATACGTTTCATGTATCCAACCTGAAGAAGAGCCCAACACAAGAAAACGTGATCATCCCGATGGATGAAGTGCATATTGATGAAGCCCTCCGATTTACAGAGCAACCCGTTGAGGTTACCTACTGGAAAGTCAACAAGACCAGGAGGAGCAGTGTGAAACTTGTCAAAGTACGTTGGAGCTCTAAGCACGGACCCGAGTACACATGGGAACGTGAAGACCAGTTCAAGAAAAAGTATCCCCACCTATTCAAGAAGACTCATGCGAGAGTAAGTTCAGCCTGAATTTCGGGACGAAATTCTTTTAACGGGGGGAGACTGTGACAACTGGCACAAACCGGTAATTTCCGTACACATTAATTATTGCTTAATGACTGCAATTATGTGCTTAATTGTCAGCAATATCTGATTTCCTACTAAACAAGTGAATTCATGCACGTTGTATACTACAAAATATTGCTTTATGCATAAACGAGAGCGTTGCGTCAAAAATACTAGTAAACTCACCGGTAAGACACACTGTGTCAACAGAACTGCAGAAAGCAGTCAGACAATAAATTTGGAGCCTAGGTGTAGGTCCGACAACAAGAATGCGTTAAAACCCAAGAGTACATACAAGGGTTTAATATATATGCAATGCGAAAGCAAAAATAAGCACTAAAAAGCACCCGAAACGCACTTTAAGTGCAGAATTTATACAAATCAGCAATAATTCAGCATTTAGACATATAAATATTATGCAGAAATGTCGTTTTATTATCCAGAATATTTCCCTAAGTGTTGGGAATCGATAGTGTTATAAAAAGATACTTATTAAACACTAAAAGGTGCAATTTAGCACTTTAACGAATCGGTATGTAACCGAACAACCGGACTATACCCGGAACATGAAAATATTGTTAATAACATTGTTTATTTTTTTTCTGAGCCAGTTAGGGTCCCTGAATACCCTAACACCCGTCATAAAGCACAACACACTAGTAACCGGGTTAATCACTTAACTAACCTAGATTAACCTAACTAGTGTCTAACTAATTAGTTGGAATCGAACTAGACCCCCCCCCCCCTCTTTAGAAACCGTCCCCATGTGGGGGAACATGCCTTGTACCCTTGTGATTATTATAATCCTAATGTTTAGTATCTAAAGGACATAGTATCCATTGGTTAAACATGTTTGAGATTGTCTATAAGTTGCAAGATTTGCACACCATCACCTTCACTTAACACACACCACAAAACAACTCTCTCTCTCTCCCTAAAAACTCACGGCCAAACATCCCTAGATCCATCCATCATTTTTTGAGTTTGATCATCCAATTCCAACATCACACAAGTGTTAAAGATCGCATATAAGGAACCTTGGAGCAAACGGAAGGCGAAGGACCTCTCTACTTTGCTTTTATCCACCCTATTTGCGCTTAGATTCTTCCCTAGCCTCGAGCTAGTGGTATGTTGCTTAAATCACCCTCTTGAACTATATTGAAGTGGTTAAAATGATTCGTAACGGTTAAAACTTGTTAACATACAAGATGACACACAAAAGTCTACTAAAAACACTAAAAATGTTGGTTAAAAGCTCATATGTTGTGTAAATCTTGTAGTATTTGATTTGTGTGATTATTTGGACCCGATCTATGTTGTGGTAGCTCGGATCATCATTTAACCTGGTTTAGTCATAACCTTGGATTATGACATAAAAGCTTGTTTAAGAGTAACAAAGGTTAAATGATGAAACTCTACCACACACGAGTCATGAACTTGTGTAAAAGCGATTTAACTTGTGAAATAGTGTTTAAAACTAGCCGATCTATGTATCTACAAGTGGTATTTTCAAAAGACCAAGCATCAAAAGAAATCATATGTTCTAAACCGGATCTTACACAAACAAAAGTGGTTTTTGTGAACAAACAAGTGTGTGGACACTTGTGTAACAAAAGTTTTAACAAAGAAATAATTTTCATAAAAACCGACTAGAAGTTGTGAAACTTCATATTCTTTAAAAATAAGATTTTTAAGAAATTAAACTTATTTTTAAAGATAACAAGACTTACTAAATGTGCTAGTAAGATACTACACAATCTTGGTAAATATCCAAGTTCATGAAGTAGGGAAAAGTAGTGATTATTGTTGATAATTGTTGTTGCTGATTATTGATGATTGATGATGATTTAAAAGAAAATAAACACACGTTTTGAAAACGTGGGAAACCTCCATTTTTAGGGGAAACTCTGTCAAAATTTTTATAACTTTTGACACTTAGAAAAATATAAGTTTTTGAGAAACTTATTCCCTAAAAATGTGTTTAAAAGTATTACTAAGGTTTCCCTGATTTTTGATGATAAGAAATGAGGATTTCTTCAAGAATAAAAATGGATATAAGTATGTATATTTTTGAGAGAAAAATATATATTATTTGATCACCAACTTATGTGCTAAGTGTATATAGTATGTGTTATACGTGCTACCGAATTAAGACTTGAAATTACACTAAATACTCGTGAGGAGTATAAACACAAAAATACACATACAAAATACTAGGTGCATAATTCGGGTGCGAAGTGCAAAACACAAAAGACTTATATTTATTTAGAGAAAATAATATAAGTAAGATACGTAGTTAAAAATATGAAATATTTTTAACACAACTATACAAATACAAAAGAGAGTGACTGTACTTGTGCGACGCAAGTCTAGTGACTAACATTAAGAAAACGCGTATAGGTTACGACGTTAAGTAAGCAAGTCCGGTGAAGTTTACGACGCTAGGAACGCAAAGTTGTGAGTTCATGCTCCCCCTTTTCTTTTAACTGTTTTCAGTTTTTATAACTTCGGGGGTGAAATACATGTACAAAAGTACAATATTTATAAATGGTATGATATAAATACAAGAAGTACACTTGGTGAGAACGAGAACCAAGTGTGACAAAATATAAGACAATAAGAAACGCGCTTGGTGAGGACGAGAACCAAGTTGGACGCGTTATGAGAAATGATAACAAGAAACGCGCTTGGTGAGAACGAGAACCAAGTAGGATGCGTTATGAGAAATAGTGTCACGAATAGGGTACAGAAGCACCATTAATCGTGTACATACTTAGACCGCAGAACAAAAGGTTAGATCTAATGGGTTCCAGGCAGCCCCACTCTTGGCCACTCTTTTACCAAGTAGTGTTTTTGTGTCTCAGTCGTGAATCGACTACAGAAAAATGCCTATGGTTTGGTGACTTCCTATGTCGTGCCACATGTTAATGGCTTTGCAACCCATTAACAATTTGATATTTACAGAAATACTGTATTTACATAAAATTCATACCATACTAAAATTGATATATAACTTGAAGTACGTGGGGTACTCAAGAAGATTGAATTATACTTGAAGTACGTGGGGTACTCAAGAAAATGAGAATTATACTTGAGTACGTGGGGTACTCAAGAAGAAGTTGAATTATACATGTGTACGTGGTGTACACATGAAACTGAATTTATATATAAAAACTTGATTTACTCACAAACTATGTTTTCATACAAAGTATACAAACATGAAATACAAAACTGCATGAATTCACACCAACATTATGTTGACGTTTTTCCAAAAACTCACATGTATTTCAGGTAACTAGGATGGATGTGCGCGTGGTCTTGCTTATGCTCATGGATGTCGCTTGTGTTTAACTTTAAATAAAGTTGTAAACTTTTAAGACAATGTTTTATGCTGTCTGGCGATATAAACGCTAAACTTATGTTTTCAAATTATGGTATTTGATGTTATTTTACGAGCATGTAGCATGTTTACTCTTCGTATGCAATGAGAACCTTTCATGATCACACCTCGTGCTTCCGCCGTAGAAAGGGGTGTGACATAGTTCACTCAGTCTTTTTTATAATGTGTAGGGGAAAAACCAAATGAATAAACCCTGTGATGAATGTGACTAGACCACCATAAGGTCCCTTTTATTAAATTAATAAATGATTTTAATAGACAAACAAGGAGTCTTCAGCTTATATCATCACATGTCATTCTTAACCAGATTTTTGAATCAATCTTTTTTACTAGACCCCTAAAAGGGTCTCTTATGAATCATGGAGTGGTACTATATAATCCAAGGGTCTTAACTATTACATAGAAGCCCCTTAAGGATTTAAGGTAGTACCTTTTTGAATATCCTACTACGAACCCCTCATATGAAGATATGAAAGATTCTACGAGGATTTGGATAACGAATATCCAGAGTATACAAAAACACAAAATGCATAAAAGAAAACACAAGATGCATAAACACATAGTCGTATAACCACAAAGATTGTTTATTTGTTAATTTGTTTTGTTGATTGCGTACATGTATTTAAAGCACACTAGGAATCCATCTCGTGGATTTCATTTGGTACTTTAAACATTATCAAGAATCTAACTATAAAGATAGAAAGATTTTCAAAAGAAAAATTCGATTTCGATTATAAGGAACCGAAATGTTTGAATTTAGGCACATAAGGAATCCAATTAAAGACTCTGATTTGAATGATAATCATCCACAAGGGTCTAATTGTGAAGATAAAAAGATCCCATATTGATTTTAGAAGTTGAAGATGTTTTGAAACCTTGCACTGGATGTGCTTAAGTCAAAACATGAAGTAAAAATGCTTATGAAGTTGAGATGCTAGATATGCCAAGGTGACATATGAAGCGAAATTTGAAGGTGAAGTCAATGTATGAAGAAAATATTTTTGAAAACTATGCATGGGGTTCTTAAAAAAATGTGTTCAATGTTTTTGAAACCTTATATATAATACCTTTGAAATCATAAAGTAAGTGTATTAGGTAGGTATATATTTATAAAAAAATTGTTTTAAAATCATGCGAGATGAATTTTGAAATTATGTATAAGGTTTTTGAAAACATGAATGATGCTTTTCGAAATCATGCACTTGATAAGGAAATGTACTGTGTTAATATTGTTTTCAGACTATATGAAACATTTTGAAATTATGAAGGTTGTTTTTGAAAGCATAGCCAATGTTTTTGAAATAACATAGACAATGCATTTAAAAAAATTGTTTTCAAACTATATGAAATGTTTTGAGATCATGAAGATTGTTTTTGAAATACTTGTACTGTGTATGTTGAAAAATCAAAACGTAATGGGTATGAGATTTGAAAATACCCTTAGTTATCTAACCAAGGATTCAAAGGCACAGATGTGCAGAAGCATGATTACTCATAATGTCACTTTATTTTTTGTACTTCGTATCTTAGAATGAAACGAGTACTTAGAATTTGTCCAAGGGAATCATGAGCAAACGCAAGAATGGGAAAAAATCGCAAGAGTAGTTTGTAAGGAATATAGTTCCTTGATGTAGGTATCATAGGAAAAGTCATACACACATGTAACTACACTCGCATATCAGAATTGTGAACAATAATTTATTTATAAACAAAACAGATTGTTTCACATTACAAGAAAACAGAAGAATAAAAGCATAAGACAGCAACATTTTCTAGTCAGCCAACTGCTCATCCGTGGGTTGGATTTGCCTTAGCAAGCTTCGGGCATTTATTCACGAAATGACCCATCTTGCCATAGTTGTAGCATGATCCAGGCTGAAAGCGAGCTTGAGCAGGATTGGCTTGTGGTTGATTTGGACCACCTTGGTTCGGGTTACATCGACAAGCACTTGCCAGGTGACCAATTCGCCCACATGATACACACAGACGACATTTTAAGTGAGCTTGGTGATGCCCATTACATTTGTCGCATTTTGGTGCAGTACCGGCATAAGGTTTCCTAGCAGGAGGTTGAGCAGTAGCAAGGTTTATAACAGCTTTGTTTTGGATAGCAAAGTGGCATATGTTAACCAAATGTCCCCGCCGTCCACAGTAGGTACATTTGGAGCAGGGTATGAGGTTTGAATGATGACGGTTGCATCGTTTGCACAGAGGAACGGCTCCTTTGTATGGCTTCCTAGCAGGGGGTTGAGCTGGTTGGTTGGGGACGGCTTTACCATTGTGAGCGACCATGGCGAAGTTCTGAGAAGCCTTTCGCTTCTTTGACTTCTTAGGGGATCGTGCATCCATGGTCTTTGATTCCTCGGTTGGTTTCTTGGCTGGTGGTGCTGGCTTGACTTTTGCTTCCTTTGGTGACTCTTGAGTGGCTTCATTGTTGAGACGAGACATGGCAATTCCTAATTCCACACTCTTCAGAATCACTTCGCCTATTTGCTGGGCAAATTTGGCTATTTGCTCGGACATTTGACCGTTGCTGAGAGGAAGAGACATTCTAGAAGAAAATGAAAGACATAGGAAGAAACAAGTGAAACGTCATCGGATAAACAATGCAGAATGGCAATGCATAAGAATTTGCGATCATTTTGTGACACCTGGGTCACTGCAACCATCAAACAAATTCCAAGCCAACGAAATATTGTATTTCATACTTGGGATCTGTATAAATATGTGTATCTTTTGCACATATCAATTCTTGTTCAATTTCAAACTCTAAATCGCTTTCTGGAAGGTTATACGCGCACTGATGCGTAAATATAACCAGTTTAATGCCACAAATACTCCGGAACATCAACATATACTTAACATACCTTAAATAACCTTTACATAACTTAGAAATAAGTTTTAAAGGGTTTGGTATGGCAAAAACAAGTTAATTCGCCTACAGGGACTAAATTTGACAAACTGCGAAAGTATGCCAATTTGAACTGTAACAGACATTCCGGAGCATGGATATAAGTTAAACATACCATAAATATCCTTTACATAGCTTAGAAATAGGCTTTGAGGGGTTCGGTGTGCTAAAATAAACTTTTGGGTCATTCAGGGACTAAAAGTGTCAAAAAGTGCACAAGTTTGCATTTTCGCGCATAACTTACGTTCTGAATACATCCGGACATCCAAAAATTTATGTAATCATTATAATATTATGCTTTAGTGTTTGGCTTGTCAAAAATCCATTCGTCGCTTAATTTGGATCGTTTTTGCGTTCGTTACGACTCCCGTCGTAGTTAACCGAACATCGCGATCGTACGGCCAAACGAACCGACATCCGAGATATTTTTGAGTACATTTCAAGTTACCTATACTTTAACTTCATTTTAGAGCTTTGAAATGGGGTTAAGGGGGCTTAAACGTGTCAAAAACGCATCGAAAACCAAGTTTTGAGGCTGCAGGGACTGAAACTGTAAATCTGCCAAACTAGGTCCTTACGGACCTCAACATTGGGGGTGTTGAGGTCCGTAAGCAAGGGTCAGATGCAGAAAAATGTTTTTCAGCTGCTGTTAACAGCCCTTAACCCTTCCAAAGGCCAATGCCATGTGTCCAACTCTTGTGGTGGAGCAATATGAGTTACCACAACATTCCGACAAGTGTACGGGCGAGATCATTCCCTCTTCTCCAAGAAACGATCCTAACGGTGAACCGAAATCTATAAATACCCATCACATTTTCACTTATTCCTCACAAGAATCTGATTTGAGAAGCTCTAAGTTGAAACCTTTGTTTCATACCTAAGCTACTTGAATGAAGATTAGCATTCGGGGACCCTTTGTAAGTGTTCCTTCGTTCTTTTATTGCTTTTCGAGTCCGAAAGTCAAACTTTGTTTGACTTTCTTCATTGACCAGTTTATGGTCAATGTGAAGTTCGTTAGAACTTCGCAACGTGATTGTAATCACGATGGTTATAGTCCCTTGTGACTATGCCTACTGATTACCACGTTGTCTAAGGTCGTAAGGGTAAGCGATCTGATAAATCGCTTATACCTTCGAACCCGACCCATTTGGTCGATCATTAGGATCCGACCAAACACATTAGGTGACCATAGCATATAGGGAATAACCTTCCGAGGTTATACCTTATGGTCGCTTCGTTTAAGTAGTTGTATGATAGGTAGTTTATATGCCTTAGGTAAATTACCAAAATACCCCTTTGATACCAAAATTCATTTTAAACATATGTAACATAACTTTTGACATCTAAACTAATTTGACAACAATATTAGACATGTTAAGGCATATGTTACTTGTCATAGGACTAGTTAGGCGTTCCAAACGCGTTTTACGCGAACGACGTGTTAAAGTAGCATAAGCTTCCTAAACGGGTCGTAATGGGTCGTAAGCACTTATGTTAGGTTTCATTTAGTATGTAGGCTTTGTTAAACCATAATACATGAGTCTCCATTACGAACCCTCATTCTATCCGATCCTCCGATTTAGGTCCGGTTTATTAACATAGTTACCTATATTAGGTGCCGTTTGATTCCGTGATCTCTAGCATTGCTTGGTGGTTATCTTAGGACTTCTGAGCAATCTCAAGTGAGTACATAGACCCCTCTTTTACTGTTTTCCAAACTGTTTTGGGGTGAAACACATGTGCCTACTTGTTACTTTCATGCTTTCCTGTTTTCACATCATATACTTGCTATGTTTATTAGTACATTTATAGTACATGATTTCAATACATTTTATGCTATGTATGCCCATTGTGTGCATACTTAGTACATCACTTTACAATACATTTCATGCTATGTATGCCCATTGTGTGCATACTTAGTACATCACTTTACAATACATTTTATGCTATGTATGCCCATTGTGTGCATACTTAGTACATCACTTTACAATACATTTCATGCTATGTACGCCCATTGTGTGCATACTTAGTACATTGTTTTACATTACACTTATGCTATGTATGTCCATTACGTGCATACTTAGTACATTGTTTTACATTGCATTTCTGTTGCATATGCTCATCCAGCATATGAACACATTATACTACATTTTGAACCGTTGTAACCATTTGACTATGTGAACCGTCGTAACCCTTTGATTATATGAACCGTTTGTAACTATTGAACCGTGTGAGCCAGTTGTATCTGTTGACATGATTTACATTTGACAATAGACTTTGGACTATACATAAACATTTCTACAATTGTTAAACATTACATCTTGATGGTTTGGTTTGAGTAAGTGATTTAAGTAACGAGGCGTATGTAATATGATACAAGCACGGTGGATACGCCGCTGGTACTTCCTATATATAAGTGTTTGTATGGTATCACATATTGTAGCGTTATTTGAAATTTCAATTTGAGACACATAACATTTTATACAAATAACATACTTTTCACAAGACATTGATTTACAAACAACTTATCTTATACAATCTCATTTTTCATGGTTATTCATTTAACCATACGTTATTCTCTTATTTATACATATCATCTGATCTTATCGTTTTTCAAATGATTTACAAGACAAAGCAAATTACAAGGTTCATAACTAAACATTTTCTCAAACATAAGTCATGAATTCTGTTTTCACAAAACCTATGTATCTCACAGGCATTTTTATGCTGACGTACCTATTTTCACATGTGTTTTCAGGAGATGATGCATAGGACTTATCAAGACATACTTAGGCGGACCTGTGCCTTAGTGACTTAAAACGAGACAAGAACTAGTTAATTTATGTTATGTATTCTTTGGTTCTTGTTTAAAACAATGTAAACTTTCATGTTTGATTAATAAAACAAAACTTCAATTGCCATGGATTTGAAACAATTAATTCTGTTACAACACTCCCCGACGTTTCCGTCACGTTTGGTCGTCCTACGTGGTCGGGGTGTGACAGAAAAGTTGGTATCAGAGCCAATGGTTATAGGGAATTAGGTTATTAGTAATGCTTTGACCTAGTCTATAACCTTCCTAGGACCCTAACGCGAGTTTACTTGCGTTTAGTCATAAAACAATACCGTCACCTATCCTTAGGCGATGACCACAACAAGAACATAAATTTCAAAACCGCTTTGAAAACTAATAATCTGTTCTAGAATGATTGATTACTAGGTTTTGAACCCTCTGTTATATGGTTTTGAACCCTCTATTGTAAGGTTTTGAACCCCTAGAAATTTTCAAAACTCTCGTCAAAGTTTTGGGTCCTAAATAGTGTGAACACGTGCAAACTGGAAGAGTGAATGCCTGTACCCTGAGTTTTCTGTCTAAGGCTAGAGTGTTCGTATAAATCCACATAATCGGACCAGTCACTCTTACCTGGGAACTCTTGGGGTGAGTGTCCACTTATAGGCGAGCATGTCTTCGCGACACACTATGAGGATCTATTTGCTTTGATTCAGCCTTTGTGTTGTTTGTTTGCTTCGTGGTTCAAACAAATGACCATCAACCATGATTTTGGTCGGTAATTGTAACATCCTATTCTTACCCAATGCCATTTCATTTGTTTTCTTTCTTGTTTCTCTTTTAGAATGCCTCCTCGACACAAAAACCAGATAGCGACTGCCGAACTGGCAGAAATCATTGCGCAGCAAATGGCTGCTCAATTCCCAAACCTCTTTGCTCAATGGAACCAAGCCAACAACAACAACAATGGTCCATGCAATTTCAAGAGTTTTAACTCGGCTAAACCACTCAAGTTTAGTGGTTCTGAGGGAGCGACTGGGCTTCTTCAATGGTTCGAGAGCATCGAGAATACTTTCCGCCACGTGCAGTGTCCTGACAATCGCAAGGTCGAGTTTTCTTCGAGTGTGTTCCAGAAGAGGGCCCTTACGTGGTGGAACGGGGTTATGAGAGATCATGGTGCAGAAGTTGCTCTAGCACAGACATGGGCTGAACTTAGGGCCCTCATGATGAGGGAATTCTGTCCTCGTCACGAGATCAGGGCCTTGGAAAGGGAATTTGACAATCTTACGCAAGATAGCGGTGAACATCGAGCCTACACGGACCGTTATGAGGAATTAAGTCTGTTATGCCCAAACATGGTCACGCCTTTGGATAAGGCAATCGAAAAGTACATTGATGGCCTCCCTGACTCAATACAAGACATTGTGACTGGTAGCAACCCTACTACAGTTAGACATGCCATTGAGCTATCTGCAACCTTGACTGAATCAAAGATCAGGAAAGGTAAACTTTTCCGAAAAGGTGACAAGAAACCGGTCGAGGAATCGAACCCAATCGAGGAATCAAAGACCATGGATGAACAGACTGGATCCCCTAAGAAGTCAAAGAAGCGAAAGGCTTCTTAGAACTTCGCCATGGTTACTCACAATGATCAAGCCGTCCCCAACCAACCAGCTCAACCCCCTGCTAGGAAGCCATACAATGGAACTGCACCCTTGTGCAACCAATGTAGCCTCCATCATCATACCAATGTAAAGTGCCGAAAATGCCAAACTTGTGGACTTATGGGCCATACAGCAAGAGTCTGCCCAACTGCAGCTGCACCAAACCAAGCTGGCAACAATCCTGCTCAAGGTCGTTTTCTACCAGGTTCTTGCTTCAACTGTGGCGAGATGGGTCATTTCCGAAGAAATTGCCCAAAGCTTGCTAATGCAAATCCAGCACAGGGATGAGCATCTGACCGACAACATCGTTTAGAAATAATCACGTCTTATGTATTATTTTCTTTTGTTGTCATGGTCCATGAAACAGTTATTATCATTGTTTATAAATAAATCTTTTATTTACATTGTAATGTATTTATGTGGTTGTATGTATAAACAACATATCTGTTACAATACCGACAATCAAGGAATCGTATTCCTTGTAAAGCAAACTACCCCCAAAATTTTTCCATCTTATGATCTCTTGGTTTCCACGAAATTCCTAAGTAACAGTTTATTCTAAGGAAACGAAGTACAAGGCGCAAGTTACAACACGAGACGAATACCCAAAGTACCACTATAAATCCTTAATAAGGGTACTTAAGGATATTTCCGTAAATCCTAAAATTTGTGTGTTCCTTAATTCGAATATTACGTTTCTTTGAAAACAAAATCGAATTTTGGGAGATCTTTCTATCTTTTCAGATAGATCCCAGAGGACATTGAAGTCCATCAACTGGTTTCCATATCCATTCTCAATCGATAACAAATTAATAACCAAGTTAAACAACTATGTGATTATGTGCTTATGTGTCACACCCCGACCACGTGTAACATACAAAACGTGGCGGAAACGTCGGGGAGTGTTGTAACAGAATTAATTGTTTCATAACCATGGTATTCAAAGTTGTATTTTATTTATTAAACAAGGGTGTTACATTGTCTTGAACAGTAAACAAAAGAGTTTATAACATAATTAAACAAGTCTATCTTCGTTTTTAGTCTCTAAGGCACAGGTCCGCCCTAGTATCGTGATCAGCATCCTACGGAAAAGCTCCTGAAAACACATGTGAAAATAGGTACGTCAGCATAAAAATGCCTGTGAGATACATAGGTTTGTGAAAAATAGGATTCATGACTTGTATTTGAGAAAATGTTTAGTCATGAACCTTGTAATTTGCTTTGTCTTATAAATCAATCGAAAAACGATAAGATCAGTTGACATGTATAATTAAATGTAAGGTTAAATGAATAACCATGTAAAATGAATTGTATAAAATAAACTGTTTTGTAAAACAATGTCTTGTGAAAAGTATGTTATGTGTATAAAATGTTATATGTATCAAACTGAAATGATTCAAATAACGTTACGCTATGTAATATTATACAAACACTTATATATAGGAAGTACCAGCGGCGTATCCACCATGTTTGTATCATATTACACACGCCTCGTTACTCAAATCACTTACCCAAACAACCACCAATGTAACTTGTTCATGTACAAACCAATTGTCAAGTGTTATTGTGTAAACCATATCAAAATGTCTATGTCCAATGTAAACCACCAAATGTGTATATCAATGTTAAAATGTTTATGTTCAATGTAGATCATGTAATGTGTAACCAGAAATGTCATGTATGGTAAGTGAAATGTATCAACTTAAACCATATGTAAAATGCACAACAACAAGGTATTGAAGTAAAATACAGTTTAAATCAAAGTTATGTTTTGTGTAACAAATGCATGCTATACTGATACAAACATTTATGCGGTATTGTTATAATGCATACATCCAAGCCTTGAGACTGTGGCGATAAACCCTTAAACAAATTAAAGGTTTATCTAAATTATGTATATCGAATTCGGTCATTCCTTTCATCCCCTTTCCCTGGGATGTCCGGAACGGGAGTTGTCAATTCCTATGGTACCACTACCTACTAACGAATGGCATGATCAATGTTAATGAATGTATTGTTCCATGTTAAACAAACCAAATGTCATACCAAAAATGTAAGCATGTGAAAACGATGCACTAAGTATGTAATCAAATGAACATACGTAGCGTGAAATGTCATGTAAAACGATGTACTAAGTAATGCACACAATGGGCACACCTAGCATGAAATGTAATGTAAAACGATGTACTAAGTAATGCACACAATGGGCACACCTAGCATGAAATGTAATGTAAAACGATGTACTAAGTAATGCACACAATGGGCACACCTAGCATAAAATGTAATGTAAAACGATGTACTAAGTAATGCACATAATGGGCACACCTAGCATAAAATGTAATGAAATCATGTACTATAATGTACTAACAAAGATAGCAGGTATATGATGTGAAAACAGGAAAGCATGAAAGTAATAAGTAGGCACATGTGTTCCACCCCAAAATGTTTGGAAAACAGTAAAAGAGGGGTCTATGTACTCACTTGATATTACTCAGTAGTCCTGGAGTGATAACCAAACAATGATAAAGATCACAGAATCAAACGGCACCTAATATAGGTAACTATGTTAATAAACCGGACCTATATCGGAAGATCGGGTAGCATGAGGGTTCGTAAACCAAACGAGTGTAGAGACTCGTGTCATTTGGTTTAACAAAGCCTACATACTAAATGAAACCTAACATAATTGTTTACGACCCATTACGACCCGTTTAGGAAGCTTATGCTACTTTAACGCGTCGTTCGCGTGAAACGCGTTCGGACCGCCTAACTAGTCCTATGACAAGTATTATATGCCTAAACATGTTACATAATCAGTTATGTGACAAAAGTTTAGGTTACATATGCTAAATTACCCATTATACATGAAAAGGGTATTCTGGTAATTTACCTAAGGCATATAAACTACCTATCATACAACTACTTAAACGATGTGACCATAAGGTATAACCTCGGAAGGTTATTCCCTACACTATGGTCACCTAATGTATTTGGTCGGATCCTAATGATCGACCAAACTGGGTCGGGTTCGAAGGTATAAGCGATTGATCAGATCGCTTACCCTACGACCCTAGACAACGTGGTAATCAGTAGGCATAGTCCCAAGGGACTATGACCATCGTGATTACAATCACGTTGCGAAGTTCAAACGAACTTCGCATTGACCATTACTGGTCAACGCTGAAAGTCAAACAAAGTTTGACTTTCTGACTCGAAAAGCAATAAAATAAGGAAAAGAACGAAAGAATACTTACGAAGGGTCCCCGAATGCTAATCTCGATTCAAAAATCTCAGGTATGAAACAAAGGTTTCAACTTAGAGTTTCTCAAATCAAAATTCTTGTGATTTTGAAGCATGGGGGGTGGGGTATTTATAGTAAAAGGTCCACCGTTAAGATCGTTTCATGGAAAACGTGCCTTAATCCCACCCGTACAAGTGTCGGGACCTTATGGTAGCTCAAAGTGGTCCTTATCATCTGACTAAGCAACTTAGAATATGTGGTGGAGGATTAAACAGCTGCAATCTGATGTTAAATGCAGTTAATCTGGTCTGATAGTCGGACGCGGCCCGCGTGGGAATTAACAGAAACTGAGGCGGGCCGCCTGGCCTGCACTGATCAGAAATATGTTCCATTTTGACAGTTTCAGCCCCTGCACGTGTTTAAGCCCATTTCCGGCACTTCTAAGGCCCGTAAAGCCAACTTTAAGGCCCTAAAATGATGCCTAAACATTGTGGACTTGAAACATGCTCAAAAATATGTCTGATGACAGTTCATTTGGTCGTACGAACGCGATGTTCGCTTAATTACGACGGAATGCGCACAAGCGCGAAAAACGATCCAAATGACGCGACGAATGGATTTTTGACAATCCAAACACTAAAGCATAATATAGTCATGCTTAAATAAATTTTTGGATGTCCAGATGTATTCAGAACGTAAGTTATGTGCGAAAATGCAAACTTGTGCACTTTTTGACACTTTTAGTCCCTGAATGACCCAAAAGTTTATTTTAGCACACCGAACCCCTCAAAGCCTATTTCTAAGCTATATAAAGGATATTTAAGGTGTGTTTAACTTATGGTCATGTTCCAGAATGTTCGTTACAGTTCAAATTGGCATACTTTCGCAGTTTGTCAACTTTAGTCCCTGTAAACGAATTAAATTGTTTTTGACATACCAAAGCCTTCAAAACTTATTTCTAAGTTATGTAAAGGTTATTTAAGGTATGTTGAGTATATGTTGATGTTCCGGAGTATTTGTCGCATTAAACTGAGTACGTTTACGCACCAGTTTGCGTATAACTCTCCAGAAAGTGATATAGAGTTTGAAATTACATAAAAGTCAAAACATGAAAAATGTAAAACACAACCAAACAAACATTGTGATCAAATAACATTGTTTTATTGATAACTGAACTGTTCATAGTGATTACAAGCACAGTTGTTACATTATGTGTTCCTTTATATGTTTTTGTGTAATCCAAGTTTTGTTATCCAAATCCTCGTAGAACCTTTCGTATCTTCATATGAGGGATTCGTAGTAGGATACCCAAAGGTACTACATAAAATCCTTAATGGACTACTACGTTGTAGTTAAGTCCCTTGGATTATAAAGTACTACTCCATAATTAGACCCCTTGAATGGTCTAGTTAAACAGATTGATCCAAAAATCTGGTTAGGAACATCATGTGATGATATAGTGAAAGGACTCCTTGGTGGCCTAATTAATAAGATCATCTGTCGATCTAATTAAAATGACCCTATGGTAGTCTAGTCACCCTCATCACAGGTTTGATTTTCCTCCCCTAAACATTACAAGACAAACTGTGCGGACTGTGCAAGGAATTACGTAATTATGGATGCATACATAATTATGGAATTTAGTGCACAGAAACTACAGCGAGCTTTGTCATGTGCCTAGAAGTTAACTCTATGCATTTCCATTTCTGAGGAAGCACCCATTGAAAATGACTCCGTTTGTTCATTTTCGTTTCTGAAGATTGTCCGTTGAGGAAATGAATATCCGTTTGATTATCCTTTTCATTTCCATTTCTGAGGAAGCAACCGTTGAAAATGACTCCGTAAGTTCATTTTTCGTTTCTGAAGATTGTCCGTTGAGGAAATGAATATCCGTTTGTCTATCATTTTCATTTCCATTTCTAAGGAAGCACCCGTTGAAAATGACTCTGTCAGTTCATTTTTCGTTTCTGAAGATTGTCCGTTGAGGAAATGAATATCCGTTTGTTTCTCCTTTTCATTTCCATTTCTGATGAAGCACCCGTTGAAAATGACTCCGTAAGTTCATTTTTCGTTTCTGAAGATTGTCCGTTGAGGAAATGAATATCCGTTTGTTTCTCCTTTTCATTTCCATTTCTGATGAAGCACCCGTTGAAAATGACTCCGTAAGTTCATTTTTCGTTTCTGAAGATTGTCCGTTGAGGAAATGAATATCCGTTTATTTCTCCTTTTCATTTCCATTTCTGATGAAGCACCCGTTGAAAATGACTCCGTAAGTTCATTTTACGTTTCTGAAGATTGTCCGTTGAGGAAATGAATCCCCGTTTGTTTATTCCTTCATTTCCGCTTCTGAAGAATACTCGTTGAGGAAAATGACTCCGTCTGCTCATTTTCATTCTGAAGAATGTCCATTAAGGAAATGACAGGATTATGCCTTACATATCTCTGGTGGTTATTTGACACAAAGTCACAAATAGACTCCTACGAATAAATTTCAGGACGAAATTTCCTAAAGTAGGGGAGACTGTGACACCTGGGTCACTGCGACCATCAAACAAATGCCAAGCCAACGAAATATTGTATTTCATACTTGGGATCTGTATAAATATGTGTATCTTTTGCACATATCAATTCTTGTTCAATTTCAAACTCTAAATCGCTTTCTGGAAGGTTATACGCGCACTGATGTGTAAATATAACCAGTTTAATGCGAAAAATACTCCGGAACATCAACATATACTTAACATACCTTAAATAACCTTTACATAACTTAGAAATAAGTTTTAAAGGGTTTGGTATGGCAAAAACAAGTTAATTCGCCTACAGGGACTAAATTTGACAAACTGCGAAAGTATGCCAATTTGAACTGTAACAAACATTCCGGAGCATGGACATAAGTTAAACATACCATAAATATCCTTTACATAGCTTAGAAATAGGCTTTGAGGGGTTCGGTGTGCTAAAATAAACTTTTGGGTCATTCAGGGACTAAAAGTGTCAAAAAGTGCACAAGTTTGCATTTTCGCGCATAACTTACGTTCTGAATACATCCGGACATCCAAAAATTTATGTAAGCATTATAATATTATGCTTTAGTGTTTGGCTTGTCAAAAATCCATTCGTCGCTTAATTTGGATCGTTTTTGCGTTCGTTACGACTCCCGTCGTAGTTAACCGAACATCGGGATCGTACGGCCAAACGAACCGACATCCGAGATATTTTTGAGCACATTTCAAGTTCCCTATACTTTAACTTCATTTTAGAGCTTTGAAATGGGGTTAACGGGGCTTAAACGTGTCAAAAACGCATCGAAAACCAAGTTTTGAGGCTGCAGGGACTGAAACTGTAAATCTGCCAAACTAGGTCCTTACGGACCTCAACATTGGGAGTGTTGAGGTCCGTAAGCAAGGGTCAGATGCAGAAAAACATTTTTCAGCTGCTGTTAACAGCCCTTAACCCTTCCAAAGGCCAATGCCATGTGTCCAACTCTTGTGGTGGAGCAATATGAGTTACCACAACATTCCGACAAGTGTACGGGCGAGATCATTCCCTCTTCTCCAAGAAACGATCCTAACGGTGAACCGAAATCTATAAATACCCATCACATTTTCACTTATTCCTCACAAGAATCTGATTTGAGAAGCTCTAAGTTGAAACCTTTGTTTCATACCTGAGCTACTTGAATCAAGATTAGCATTCGGGGACCCTTTGTAAGTGTTCCTTCGTTCTTTTATTGCTTTTCGAGTCCGAAAGTCAAACTTTGTTTGACTTTCTGCATTGACCAGTTTATGGTCAATGCGAAGTTCGTTAGAACTTCGCAACGTGATTGTAATCACGATGGTTATAGTCCCTTGTGACTATGCCTACTGATTACCACGTTGTCTAGGGTCGTAAGGGTAAGCGATCTGATAAATCGCTTATACCTTCGAACCCGACCCATTTGGTCGATCATTAGGATCCAACCAAACACATTAGGTGACCATAGCATATAGGGAATAACCTTCCGAGGTTATACCTTATGGTCGCTTCGTTTAAGTAGTTGTATGATAGGTAGTTTATATGCCTTAGGTAAATTACCAAAATACCCCTTTGATGCCAAAATTCATTTTAAACATATGTAACATAACTTTTGACATCTAAACTGATTTGACAACAATATTAGACATGTTAAGGCATATGTTACTTGTCATAGGACTAGTTAGGAGGTCCAAACACGTTTTACGCGAACGACGTGTTAAAGTAGCATAAGCTTCCTAAACGGGTCGTAATGGGTCGTAAGCACTTATGTTAGGTTTCATTTAGTTTGTAGGCTTTGTTAAACCATAATACACGAGTCTCCATACTCGTTTGGTTTACGAACCCTCATTCTATCCGATCCTCCGATTTAGGTCCGGTTTATTAACATAGTTACCTATATTAGGTACCGTTTGATTCCGTGATCTCTAGAATTGCTTGGTGGTTATCTTAGGACTTCTGAGCAATCTCAAGTGAGTACATAGACCCCTCTTTTACTGTTTTCCAAACTGTTTTGGGGTGAAACACATGTGCCTACTTGTTACTTTCATGCTTTCCTGTTTTCACATCATATACTTGCTATGTTTATTAGTACATTTATAGTACATGATTTCAATACATTTTATGCTATGTATGCCCATTGTGTGCATACTTAGTACATCACTTTACAATACATTTCATGCTATGTACGCCCATTGTGTGCATACTTAGTACATCACTTTACAATACATTTTATGCTATGTATGCCCATTGTGTGCATACTTAGTACATCACTTTACAATACATTTCATGCTATGTACGCCCATTGTGTGCATACTTAGTACATTGTTTTACATTACACTTATGCTATGTATGTCCATTACGTGCATACTTAGTACATTGTTTTACATTGCATTTCTGTTGCATATGCTCATCCAGCATATGAACACATTATACTACATTTTGAACCGTTGTAACCATTTGACTATGTGAACCGTCGTAACCCTTTGATTATATGAACCGTTTGTAACTATTGAACCGTGTGAACCAGTTGTATCTGTTGACATGATTTACATATGACAATAGACTTTGGACTATACATAAACATTTCTACAATTGTTAAACATTACATCTTGATGGTTTGGTTTGAGTAAGTGATTTAAGTAACGAGGCGTATGTAATATGATACAAGCACGGTGGATACGCCGCTGGTACTTCCTATATATAAGTGTTTGTATGGTATCACATATTGTAGCGTTATTTGAATCATTTCAATTTGAGACACATAACATTTTATACAAATAACATACTTTTCACAAGACATTGATTTACAAACAACTTATCTTATACAAACTCATTTTTCATGGTTATTCATTTAACCATACGTTATTCTCTTATTTATACATATCATCTGATCTTATCGTTTTTCAAATGATTTACAAGACAAAGCAAATTACAAGGTTCATGACTAAACATTTTCTCAAACATAAGTCATGAATTCTGTTTTCACAAAACCTATGTATCTCACAGGCATTTTTATGCTGACGTACCTATTTTCACATGTGTTTGTATAAGATAAGTTGTTTGTAAAACAATGTATTGTGAAAAGTATGTTATTTGTATAAAATGTTACATGTCTAAATTGAAATGATTCAAATAACGCTACGATATGTAATACCATACAAGCACTTATATATAGGAAGTACCAGCGGCGTATCCACCATACTTGTATCGTATTACACACGCCTCGTTACTTAAATCACTTACCCAAACCAAACCACCAAAGTAAAATATTTATGTATAATCAAATATCAAAATGTTTGTGTGAAAGCCATGTCTAATGTCTATGTCTAATGTAAATCATGAATTGTGTATATAAATGTCAAAATGTTTATGTATGGTAAGTGAAATATATCAACTAAACCATATGTAAAATGCACAAAAACAAGTTATTGAAGTAAAACATGGTTTAAATCAAAGTTATGTTTTGTGTAATAAATGCATGCTATACTGATATAAACATCTATGCGGTATTGTGAAAATTCATACATCCAAGCCTTGCGACAGTCGGATAACCCTTTTAGTAAAGGTTATCAAAAAATGTATTCGGATTCGGTCATTCCTTACGTCCAAACAAACCCGAGATTTCAGGAATGGGATTTGTCAAGTCCTATGGTACCACTACCTACTACCGAGCGGCATGATCGGTGTTAATGAATGTACATTGTCCCATTTAAACAAACCAAATGTCATACCAAAATGTAAGTATGTGATGAATAATAAATGTACTAAGTACGCACACAATGGGCATACATAGCATAAAATGTAATGTAAAACAATGTACTAAGTACGCACACAATGGGCATACATAGCATAAAATGTGATGTAAAACAATGTACTAAGTACGCACACAATGGGCATACATAGCATAAAATGTGATGTAAAACAATGTACTAAGTACGCACACAATGGGCATACATAGCATAAAATGTAATGTAAAACAATGTACTAAGTATGCACAAAATGGACATACATAGCATAAAACACAATGAAATCATGTACTATAAATGTACTAATGAACATAGCAAGTATATGATGTGAAAACAGGAAAGCATGAAAGTAACAAGTAGGCACATGTGTTTCACCCCAAAAAACAGTTTGGAAAACAGTAAAAGAGGGGTCTATGTACTCACATAAGCACCTTGAAAACATTTAAAAGAGGGGTTTCTATGTACTCACTTGAGATTGCTTAGCAGTCCTTGAGTAACAACCAAACAATGCTAGAGATCACGGATATCAAACGACACCTAATATAGGTAACTATGTTAATATACCGGACCTAAATCGGAAGATTGGATAGATTGAGGGTTCGTAAACCAAATGAGTATGGGAACTCATGTAATATGGTTTAACAAAGCCTACATACTACAATGAAACCTAACCTAAGTGCTTACGACCCATTACGACCCGTTTAGGTAGCTTATGCTACTTTAATGCGTCGTTCGCGTAAAACACGTTCGGAATGCCTAACTAGTCCTATGATAAGTAAAATATGCCTTAACATGTCTAATATTGTTACCAAATCAGTTTAGATACCAAAAGTTATGTTACATATGCTTAAAATGAATTTTGGCGTAAAAAGGGCATTTTGGTAATTTACCTAAGGCATATAAACTACCTATCATACAACTACTTAAACGAAGCGACCATAAGGTATAACCTCAGAAGGTTATTCCCTATATACTATGGTCACCTAATGTGTTTGGTCCGATCCTAATGATCAACCAAACGGGTCGGGTTCGAAAGTATAAGCGATTGTTTAGATCGCTTACCTTACGACCCTATATAAGCACTAAACTAAAAGTGACGAGCTAAGCATGTTAAAACATGCTTAACTAAGTTTAGAAAACAGGTTTGGTATCAAAACAAACGGTTTTGATACCTAAAAGTAGTTTGGTTACAAAATACGCAATAACACGCATTTTGGCCGAAACTACGACTCGTCACTGAGCCTAGATAACATGGTAATCAGTAGGTATAGTCACTAGGGACTATGGCCATCGTGATCACGCTCACGTTATGAAGTTCAAATGAACTTCGCATTGACCATAAACTGGTCAATGTAGAAAGTCAAACAAAGTTTGACTTTTAACGCTAAAACGCATAAAAGAACGAAGGAACACTTACAAAGGGTCCCCGCAAGCTAATCTCGATCCAAATAACTCAGGTATGAAGCAAGGGCTTCAACTTAGAGCACTTTTGATCAGATTTGTGAGGAATGCGGTGAAAATGTGGTGGGTATTTATAGGAAATGGACCACCGTTAGGATCGTTTATCGAATAACGTGCTTCAATCTCAGCCTTACACTTGTTGGAATGTTATGGTAACTCATTTTGCCCCCACCACAAGAGATTGACATGTGGCATTGGCCTTTGGGGGGTTGAAAGGCTGTTAACAATTGATTAAACAACTTTTTCTGTTCTGAAGGGGCCTCGTGTGACGCCAAGGGGGCTAGGTGTCACGCTAAGGTCCTTCTGATCAGCAACAGTTTCAAAAGTTTCCATTTCAGTCCCCGTTGTGTATTAAGGCCATTTCCGACATGTTTAAGGCTCGTTAAGCCAACTTTAAGGCCCTAAAATGATGCCTAAACATTGTGGACATGAAACATGCTCAAAAATATGCCGGATGTTGGTTCGTTTAGTCGTACGACCGCGATGTTCGGTTAATTACGACGGAATGCGCATAAGCGTGAAAAACGATCCAAATTGCGTGACGAATGGATTTTTATTTTTCCAAACACTAAAATAAAATATATTAGTGCTTACATAAATTTTTGGATGTCTGGATGTATTCAGAACGCAAGATATGCGCGAAAGTGCAAACTTGTGCACTTTTTTACGCTTTTAGTCCCTGAATGACCCAAAGTTTATTTTAGCACACCGAACCCCTTAAAGCCTATTTCTAAGCTATGTAAAGGATATTTATGGTATGTTTAACTTATGGCCATGATCCGGAATGTCTGTTACAGTTCAAATTGGCACACTTTCGTAGTTTGTCAACTTTAGTCCCTGTAAGCGATTTAACTTGATTTTGCCATACCAAAGCCTTCGAAACTTATTTCTAAGTTATGTAAAAGTTATTTAAGGTATGTTAAGCCTATTTCACTATTCCAGAGTGTTCGTTGCATTAAACTGGTTATATTTACGCATCAGTGCGCGTATAACCTTCCAGAAAGCGATTTAGAGCCCGAAATCGAACAAGAATTGATATGTGCAAATGATACACATATTTGTACAAATCCCAAGTATGAAATACAATATTTCATTGGTTTGGTATTTGTTTGATGGTCGCAGTGACCCAGGTGTCACACTCTGGAACTCTTGAAGAAAGAGCAACTTTTTGCCAAATTCTCCAAGTGTGAATTTTGGCTTAGAGAAGTTCAATTTTTGGGTCACATTGTCAACGAACAAGGTATCCATGTAGATCCTTCCAAGATCAGTACGATTAAGGATTGGGATACACCTACTACTCCAACCGAGGTTCGTTCATTTCTTGGTCTCGCAGGTTATTACTGCTGCTTCATCGAAAATTTCTCAAAGATTGCAGTTCCTCTAACTGCTCTAACCCAGAAGAACAAACCCTTTGATTGGGGATCTAAACAAGCAGAAGCATTTCAGACCTTGAAACAGAAGCTTTATAATGCACCTATTCTATCTTTTCCTGAGGGCAATGATGATTTCGTCGTGTATTGTGATGCATCAACTTGGGTCTTGGCTGTGTTCTCATGCAAAGGAACAAAGTCATAGCATACGCATCAAGACAGTTGAAGATACACGAGAAGAACTACACCACTCATGATCTTGAGTTAGGTGCAGTTATTTTCGCTCTTAAAATCTGGAGACACTATTTGTATGGTACAAAATGTGTGGTTTTCACTGACCACAAAAGTCTTCATCACATCTTCAATTAGAAAGAACTTAACATGAGGCAACGACGTTGGGTTGAACTTCTAAACGACTATGATTGCGAAATTCGCTACCATCCTGGTAAGGCGAATGTCGTGGCTAACGCTTTGAGTTGTAAAGAGCATGTCAAGCTTCATTGTGTTCGTGTTCGATCTGATATCCACAACCACATCTCTCAGGCTCAACATACTTGTGTTACACAAGGATTAATGGGTAAGGAGTTACCATTTCATATCAAGCCTGATCTCGAGCTGAAAGACTATGGGCTATTTTATTTCATGGGCAGGTTGTGGGTCCTAAGTCAAGACAATCTTCGTACCTTGCTTATGGATGAAGCTCATAAGTCTCGTTATTCCATTCATCCTGGTGCAGACAAAATGTATAAGGATCTTCGTACTCAATATTGGTGGCCTGGTATGAAGAAAGGCATTGCCTTATACGTATTAAAATGCCTTACTTGTCTTAAGGTTAAGGCTGAACATCAACATCCTTCCGGATTATTGGAGCAACCAGATATTCCAGTTTGGAAATGGGAAAACATTGCTATGGATCTTATTACCAAACTTCCACGCACTAAAAGAGGTCATGACACCATCTGGGTAGTTGTTGATCGTCTTACAAAGTCAGCACATTTCTTGCCGATCCGTGAGGATTTTTCTGCTGACAAACTTGCCAAAATTTATGTGGATGAGATTGTATCCCGACATGGTGTTCCTTTGAACATTATATCTGACAGAGACGTCGTTTTTGGAGAACCATGCAATCTGCTATAGGGATCCAACTTAATTTGAGCACAGCTTATCATCCGCAATCAGATGGCCAATCTGAAAGAACAATCCAGCCTTTGGAGGATATGCTTAGAGCTGTGTGATCGATTTTGGTGGTAGTTGGGATTTGTATCTTCCATTGGTTGAATTCTCCTACAACAACAGTTATCACTCCAGCACCAACATGGTTCCTTTCTAGGCTCTCTATGGTCAAAAATGTCGTTCACCAGTCTGCTGGAATGAGATCGGTCAGCTTACTGGACCTGACCTCATTCTAGAGACAACAGATAAGGTTAAGAAAGTTCGTGATAACCATTAGACAGCTAGAAGCCGTTAAAAGAGTTACGCGGACCGACGACGCAAGCCCTTGGAATTTCAAGTCGGTGATCGAGTGTTACTTAAGGTCTCACCTTGGAAAGGTGTAATCAGATTTGGAAGGATAGGAAAACTTGCACCTAGATATGTTGGACCATTCAAGATCGTCGAAAGAATCGGTAAGGTAGCCTACAGACTTGAGTTACCTCCTGAACTTGGAAATGTTCATCCAACCTTTCACATGTCCAATCTCAAGAAGTGTTTAGCTGATGAGAACCTCCACATACCGCTTGATGAAATTCGTGTTAATGACACGATGCATTTCGTTGAGAAACCTGTGGAAATCTTGGAATGTGAAGTCAAGTGGCTCAAACGCAAGTGTATCCCATTGGTCAAAGTTCGCTGGGAATCTAAACGTGGACCAGAATTTACTTGGGAATGTGAAGATCAAATGAAGGCGAAATATCCACATCTTTTCTCACAAGTTTCCTCTAAACAAATTTCGGGACGAAATTTCCACAAGTAGGGGAGAATGTGACACTTGTGCTTGTAATCATTGTAAACAGTTCAGTTATCAATAAAACAATGTGATTTGATCTCAATTTTTGTTTGTTTATGTTTGACATTTTGCATGTTTGACTTTTGTCCAATTTCAAACTCTATATCGCTTTCTGGAGAGTTATACACAAACTGGTGCGTAAACGTAATCGATTTAATGCGACAAACACTCTGGAACATCAAATTATGCTTAACATACCTTAAATAACCGTTACATAACTTAGAAATAAGTTTTGAAGGCTTTGGTATGGCAAAATCAAGTTTATTCGCTTACAGGGACTAATTTCAACAAACTACGAAAGTATGCCGAATCATACTGTAAAATTTGGTATGATAAAATTTCATTCGTCGCATAATTTGGATCGTTTTTCGCGTTCGTTCATGTTTCGTCGTAATTAAGCGAATAACGTGATCGTACGACCAAACGAACCGACATCCGACATATTTTTGAGCATCTTTCATGTCCCTTATGCTTAAGCATCATTTTAGAGCCTTGAAAATGGCTTAACGGGCTTTAAACATGTCAAAATGAGGCCTAAACAACTGCAGGGACCAAGACAGCAACATTTGAAACTTGTTGCTGAACTGTGCAGCCCAGGCGGGCCGCGTTGGCCTTCCTTGGGTCTTACACGGGGCGTGTAAACCTGGAAGATGTGCAGAAAGTGTTTTCCAGCCATTTCCAGCTGTTTCCAACCCTTGCAAATGGTTTTTGAACAATCTACGGGCTATTTTCAGGTGCCCATGGTATTCCAAAACCATGGGTGCATGTGTACGGCTCAGATCGAAGCACGGTTTTCGATAAATGATCTTAACGGCTCTCTGAAATCTATATAAATCCAACCCCAATTGCTCCCAACTCACACTTTGATCAGATTTTCTCTAAGTTGAAGGATAAAACCTTCATACCTAAGAAATTCTAAGATCAAAACCTACATTCTTGGACCTCTTGTGAGTATTCTTTCGTTCTTTTACGCGTTTTAAGCGTGAAAGTCAAATAGTGTTTGACTTTCTTCTTTGACCAGTTTATGGTCAACACGAAGTTCGTTTGAACTTCGCAACGTGAGCGTAATCACGATGGTTATAGTCCTTTGTGACTATACCTACTGATTACCATGTTATTTAGGCATAGTGACGAGTCATAGTTTCGGTCAAAATACGTGTTTATGCGTATTTTTCAACCAAACTATTCTTGGGTATCAAAACCGTTTGTTTTGATATCAAACCAGTTTTCAAATGTCGTTAAACATGTTTTGACGTGTTTAACTCGTCACTTTTAGTTTAGTGCTTATTTAGGGTCGCAAAGATAAGCGGTCTAAACAACCGCTTAGACTTTCGAACCCGACCCGTTTGGTCAATCATTAGGATCCGACGAAACACATTTTTGTGACCATGGTTGTATAGGGAATAACCTTCCGAGGTTATACCTTATGGTCACTACGTTTAGTTAGTTGTATGATAGGTAGTTTATATGCCTTAGGAAAATTACCAAAATGCCCTTTTTACGCATAAACTGATTTTAAGCATATGTAACCTACATTTTGACATCTAAATTGATTAGACAACATTATTAGACATGTTAAGGAATATATCACTTGTCATAGGACTAGTTAGGTGGTCCAAACGCGTTTTACGCGAACGACGCGTTAAAGTAGCATAAGCTATCTAAACGGGTCGTAATGGGCCGTAAGCACTTAGGTTAGGTTTCGTTTTAGTATGTAGGCTTTGTTAAACCATACTATATGAGTTCCTATACTCATTTGGTTTACGAAACCTCATCCTATCTGATCCTCCGATTTAGGTCCGGTTTATTAACATAGTTACCTATATTAGGTGCCGATTGATTCCTTGATCATCTAGCATTGCTTGGTTGTTAACCAAGGACTATTGAGCAATCTCAAGTTGTTGGGATTGAACCCTACCAGAGGAACAGATAATAAAATCCAAAACTGGATCAGAGCAGTGGATCCAAAATAAGCAGATGTTACATACAAGTCTCTCCCCTTGAAAGTGGTTTCAACATCTGCTAACCTCCTATCTACTGATCGTGCAAACTACTGACCGTCAAACTGCTGCTCAAGGAAAGACCTGATGAAAGACTAAAGCTCTGCTGCTCAATCTACTGCCTTGAGTCAAGCACTGCTGATCCGGACAAGTACTGCTAGGTTCACAGCAGTGGAGAGATGCAACAGCTGTTTATTCTGTCTTTATGTAATGTAATGTAATGTAATGTAATAAGCAGTAGTTAGTATAGCAGTGTTTGTGTAGATCAGAGGTTAGAGTTTGTTAGGAGGTTAGATGTCACTTTCATGGTGACGTCAGCTTAAGATGCTCAGTGGTTTGCTAGTGCCTATAAATAGAACAGTGCTCTGTACTGTTCTATTAGCTCTTTGCAACACCGTCTTCTTTGCACGAACAAACACTGAGCTCTGGCTGAGGGGGAGTTTGTATCAAGCATTGCTTTGTAATCGTTTTTGAAACTAAATTCAATCTTTCGGTTCATAGTAAAAAGTGTTTTGATTAAAGCAATACTCTCGTTTGATTGTATGCAAAGTTTGTTTCCATCTTAATTCCGCTGCACAACTCATCCATTTCCATCTTAATTTCAAACGTAAAATACAATCAAAACCAAACTCAGATCCAACAATTGGTATCAGAGCTTGGACAGTCAAATTTGATTTAACAATCATTTTGACATAAATAGTTCAGCTCAAAATCGTTGATATCGATAGTTTGTTCAGTTTGTTGAAAAATAGGGTAAGGTTTAATCACCATTGTCACACCCCCAAAATCCACACGCGGAGTATCACCGCTTGGAGGCGTGACTGACCAGGATCAAACCACTAATCATATTGAACAAGCAAGTAATTAATTGTAAAAGTCCAACCAACACAATTAGTGTCCAAAACAAACATAGTTTAAGTTATGAGCGGAAGCATAATGTTTAAAACCAAAACGTAAGTTTAAATATCCAAAGGTTAATCATGGCACACAACTGTCCATGTCCCACAACGACTCTTCCTTGTGCAAGCTCCAGCTAAGTACCTATTGACCTGCAAAGCATGTAGTAACGAGTCAACAATAATGTTGAGCGAGTTCACAGTTGGGTGTTGGTTTTAGTTGTTCCAAAAATAGTTCCTTTAACTTGCATCCCTGCCGTGGGGGTTACCCCATAGTTGAAAACGTGATTTGTTTAACCCATTTACTCTGGCAATCCAGCCGTGGGGGCTACCCCATGATAGTTATCTGGCATTTCGGACGTGGGGGCTACCCCATGTATACACTAGACTCGTTACCATATCGACTGCTGACTAAAGTCATGTTTAAGTGCCCTGAACTGTCAATGTCTATCATCATTGACGTGCCCAGATCCATTAGTTCACGCCCGTCCTCTGCGGCACGGTGTGAGGCTTGTCAGACCTAAATAGCGCTATCTAACTAATGACCCGCTCGCCATTGGCCCGGCGATTAAGTCGATATAAAAAGGAGGGACTTCGTGATAGAGTTTTGGTCTAGTAAAAGTTATCTGTCCGTAAGGACGAGGAATTACATTCCTGAACCAGTACTGTCCTACCCAAGAAAGGACGAGGAAATCCATATTCCTTAACCCCATTCCCAACCCCTGGGAATCCCATGCTTTGTAGAGTGTGAACTCACCTTGGTTTGCTCGGTATGCTAAAGTAATACACGCTCACAATTAATCAGTCACGACCTAAAGTACGCACGTATACACAATCAGTGTCATTCGTAATGACTCGCATGCAAATCTAACATCACATTGTGCTAGGCAGTTAACATCATGTATCACGCAGCAGTTAATCATGTTCAAACAAATCCATGTTTCTCATAAAGGCTTACTCAGTTTAATCTAACAATATCATCCACTAATATATCTAACGGTGTTAATGGGTTTAATGAGGTCACCTCACTTAACTGGATTAATAGACCTTGCTTAGTTCACATGCATAACAGAGTTAATCAGAAACATATCTCAGTTAACACACATACATAATCACTGTGTCATAACGGAGTTATCATGCATAATGAGCTTATCATACATAACTTGGTTAACATAATCCAGTTAGGATGCATAACATGCTTGGCATACTTAACACCGTCCATAGATAACAAGGTTAACCATTTAACATAGTTAACATCCTTAACTTATTAGTGTTCACTATACAAACAAATCAACGAAATCACTTAGTGGGGCGAAAACACTATATGGCGAAATCCCCTTTGGGCCGAAATCTCTAGGGTCTTCGTTGGGCCTAAGGTGTGACGAAAACACAAGGTGTTTTCGTGGGTAATATCATCTTCATCAATATCAGTTGCAAACTACAGCCCTAATACTCACTATCAACCACATGCTCAATCATCACGAGATCATTCATTAATAAAATAACTCAACAATGGCCGACAAATATTAGTTGTTTTCCTGTTGCTAATTGACCATTTTATTACATCACTGATCAAAACTTATCAACATACACACACTCCCATAGGCACATGTGATGGCAGACTAGTCAGATCACAAACAATAGAGAAATCCTATATCATTTGCAAGTTAACATGAGTCATGTAGCACGTAAGCAGATTTCAATTGTTCATCAGACCCCATGCTTTTGTTTGTTCCAAATTGTCGGCCACTATATAATATATTATCTAATCATCATTGATATTCAACATCTACCATGCACCCTATTTTGTATATTCATCAAATCGTTTCAAAAACATGACACATATTCAAACAGTTGGCATCATCAACGCAGATTCTAAACAATACCACATGTATTGATCAACCAAGAACTCTCGTACGATTAACAATAATACAAACTAACCGAGATGTGATAAGGGTTCGAGCAGTGAGTTGGAACGTTTCGGGAATGGAGATGATGTCGCTGATTGCCGTCGCACAGAGGATTAGCAAGAGAGTCCTTAGGGTTTTCTGATCAGAATTACGTAGCCTAATATATATACAAGTTGGGCTCCTACTGGGCTAAAGCCCATATGTTGTTTTTGACAGTAGCAGGAGTGGACGAAAACACTTAAAAGTGTTTTCATCACTTGTGTTTTCGGCTGGTAGTGATTTCGTGTGGGGTGATTTCGGCCTAAACTCCATTTCATTGTTATCAAATGTATAACCATAATTAATACCAAGCATATTATTTACACATTAACATATATACACACTATGATGCACAGCAAAATAAATAAAGCACACTTAACAACACACTATATACACCGGACATAATATTTCGGTTACAATACGATTTAGCATAATACATACGTGCACAGTTGCGGAACAAACAAGTCGTGCAAACAAAACACTTAAGCAAATAACGTGCAATAGTGTGAAGGTGGAATCTTGGAAACTCGAGTTGTCACATTATCCCCAACTTGAAAGAAATTTCGTCCCGAAATTTAGTACGTGGTTACTGAGGAAGCTAGTTATGTTGTGTAGGTTACTGGTTTTCCTGGGGTGTCACATCATCCCCCCGTTGATTTGGAATTTCGTCCCGAAATTCTGTAGTAGCTTCAGCCTCAGTAGTGGTTGCATTGTTTCCGAATATCTGGGGATACTTGAGTTTCATTTGATCTTCTCGTTCCCAGGTGAACTCTGGGCCACGACGGGAGTTCCAACGAACTCGAACAAGAGGTATTCTGGTGTTCTTGAGGACCTTAACATCCCGGTCCGTGATTTCAACTGGTTCCTCGATGAATCGCAACTGATCGTCGATAGTGAGCTCCTTCAAAGGAACTATGAGGGTCTCATCTGACAGACATTTCTTCAGATTCGACACGTGAAAGACGTTGTAAACTGCACTGAGTTTAGCTGGTAGGTTCAGTCTGTAGGCTACTTTGCCTATTTTCTCAATGATTTCGAACGGTCCGACGTATCGTGGGTTGAGCTTGCCTCGTTTGCCAAAACGAAACACACCCTTCCAGGGTGAAACTTTGAGTAGCACTCGATCCCCAACCTGGAACTCGAGTGGTTTCCTGTCTTTATCGGCGTATGCTTTCTGACGGTCACGTGCTGCCGCCATGCGTTGTCGTATTTGAGCAATCTTTTCTGTAGTATCAACTACAAGTTATGGACCTGTGATCTGACTATCACCCACCTCCGCCCAACAGAGATGTGATCGGCATTTACGCCCGTACAATGCCTCGAATGGAGCAGCTTTAATGCTGGTGTGGTAGCTGTTGTTGTACGAGAACTCCACTAACGGGAGATGTTTTTCCCAGCCGTTGCCGAAATCGATTACACATGCACGAAGCATGTCTTCTAAAGTTTGAATAATGCGCTCAGACTGCCCATCCGTCTGAGGGTGATAAGCTGTGCTCATGTCTAAACGAGAGCCAAAAGATTTGTGCATTGCTTGCCACAGTTCTGAAGTAAAACGTGCGTCACGATCAGAGATAATAGAGGTGGGCACCCCGTGCCTCGAGACAACTTCCTTAAGATACACGTCTGCTAAAGTGGAGAACTTATCCGTTTCCTTGATAGCCAAGAAGTGTGCAGACTTTTTGAGTTGATCCACGATCACCCAAATAGTGTCATTTCCACGCTGAGATCTAGGTAGGCTAGTAACAAAATCCATGGAAATTTGTTCCCATTTCCATTGTGGTATCTCAGGTTGTTGGAGTGGGCCTGAAGGTTTCTGATATTCCGCTTTGACTCTTGCACAAGTCAAACACTTGCTAACGTAAGTTGCTATGTGAGCTTTCATGCTAGGCCACCAATATGTGGTTTTCAAATCGTGGTACATCTTATCCGAACCAGGATGTACTGAGTAGCGAGACTTATGAGCTTCATCCATTACAAGCTCGCGTAAGTTGCCGTAGAGTGGGACCCAAATGCGTCCTGTTACATAGTAGGCGCCGTCTGCCTTTTGTTCTAACCGTTGCCTTGAGCCGCATAGAGCTTCAGCCCTGACATTTTCTGGTTTCAATGCTTCTACCTGAGCATCTCGTATCTGTGCAGGAAGACCAGACTGAATAGTGACTTGCAATGCTCGTACACGCCTAGGTGTAGTATCCTTTCGACTGAGGGCGTCGGCCACCACATTGGCTTTGCCCGGATGGTACTTTATAGCACATTCGTAATCGTTCAGTAATTCGACCCATCGTCATTGTCGCATGTTCAATTCTTTCTGCTTGAAGATATGCTCGAGACTCCTGTGATCGGTGTAGATGGTGCACTTGGTACCGTACAGGTAATGTCGCCATATCTTGAGCGCAAAAACAACAGCTCCCAGCTCTAAATCATGTGTAGTGTAATTCCGTTCGTGAATCTTAAGTTGGCGCGAAGCATAAGCGATGACTTTATCCCGTTGCATCAACACACATCCAAGACCCTGGATAGATGCGTCGCAGTAGACTACAAAATCGTCCGTGCCTTCAGGCAACGAGAGGATAGGTGCGCTACAAAGTCTATCCTTTAAGTGCTGAAATGTTGTTTCCTGTGTATTACCCCAACGATAAACAACACCTTTCTGTGTCAGTAGTGTAAGCGGCTGTGCAATCTTTGAGAAGTCTTTGATGAACCGTCTGTAATAACCCGCCAAACCCAAGAATTGGCGTATTTCTGTTGGTGTGCGAGGTGCAGGCTAGTTCTTGATCGAATCTACCTTGGATGGATCGACATGAATCCCATCCTTGTTTACCACGTGGCCTAGGAAGTGGACTTCACGAAGTCAGAAGTCGCATTTTGAAAACTTGGCGTACAGTTGTTCCGTTCGAAGGAGTTCCAAAATGAGTCGTAAATGATGCTCGTGTTCCTCCTGACTCTTGGAGTAAATCAAAATGTCGTCGATAAATACAATAACGAACTTATCCAAATAGGGCTTGCACACCCTGTTCATAAGATCCATGAAAACCGCAGGCGCGTTCGTTAGCCCGAATGGCATGACAAAAAACTCGTAATGGCCGTAGCGAGTTCTGAATGCTGTTTTAGAGACGTCCTCATCCCGGACTCTCAGTTGGTGATAGCCTGACCTCAGGTCAATCTTCGAGTAATAGCTCGACCCTTGCAACTGGTCGAATAAGTCGTCGATGCGTGGAAGAGGATAGCGATTCTTCACAGTCACCTTGTTAAGTTCTCGATAGTCGATACACATCCTGAAGGTACCGTCTTTCTTCTTCACGAATAGCACTAGAGCTCCCCATGGTGAAGAGCTAGGACGAATAAAACCCTTATCCAAGAGTTCTTGTAGTTGCGTAGACAGCTCTTTTAGTTCTGATGGGGTTAAACGATAGGGTGCTCGAGCTATGGGCGCTGCTCCAGGAGCTAGCTCGATTTGAAACTCGACCTGGCGATGAGGCGGGAGACCAGGTAGTTCCTCAGGAAATACCTCAGGATAGTTGCGTACAATTGGAAAATCTTCTATCTTCTTCTCTTTCTTCGAGGTGTCAGTAACGAGAGCCAGAATAGCAGTGTGGCCCTTACGCAAACACTTTTGGGCCTTAAGGAAAGAGATGATGCTCACAACCGCACCACTCTTGTCGCCACGAATCATAAGAGGTTCCTCACCTGAGCGTGGAATACGGACAATCTTTTCCTTACAAAGGATCTCTGCTTGATGTTGGGATAACCAGTCCATCCCAATGACAACGTCGAAACTACCCAGTGTGATAGGAAGGAGGTCGATCGAGAAAGTGTGATCAGCAAGAACAAGATTACAACCTTTGACTACGTGTGTGACCTCTATACTTTTACCATTAGCTAACTCTACAGCGTGCTTAGGGTTTAAAGGTGTTGGGGTACACTTAAGTAGTTGACAAACTTTTAGGGACACATAACTAGTATCAGCACCCGAATCAAATAAGACAGTAACGTAAAAGTCGTCGAGAAGGAACTTACCCGTCACAACATTGGGATCATTCCTCGCTTCTCCCTGGCCAATAACGAACACACGGCCCCTTGCACCATTGCCATTGTTACCCCCGTTGTTCCCGTTCCCCTGATTATTGTTGTTATTGTTGTTCTGGTTCCTGTTCAGTTGGGGACAATCTCTCTTGAAATGGCCTTCAGCTCCACACTGAAAGCACCCTTTGTTGTTACCTTGCTGTTGCTGCTGTTGGCGTTGATTCTGTTGACCTTGTTGTTGCTGACGATTCTGGTTTGCTGGGTATAAACTTCTGCAATCCTTTGTTGCGTGGCCTGGCTTGTTGCACCGATGACAGTTACCCCTGGTGCATGGCCCGCTGTGATGTAGGTTACAGCGATTGCATTTAGGGTGATTTCCCTTGTACACACCATGACTTTGGCTACCAGATGATTGCTGACTGGGACTCTTATAGTCGTCAGTCCTTCTCTGCTGAGACTGAGATTGCACAGAAGTTGAACCTTTGCTTGAAGCTCCAACCCATTTTCTCTTGTTGTCACTAGGAGCATCCGAAGTAGCTGTTGTGACACCTGTGTCACGTCAACCATCAAACAAATTCCAAACAAATGAAATATTATATTGCATACTTGGGATTAGTAAAAATATGTGTATCGTTTGCACATATCAACTCTTGTTCGATTTCAAGCTCTAAATCGCTTTCTGGAAGGTTATACGCGCACTGATGCGTAGATATAACCAGTTTAATGCAACGAACACTCTGGAATAGTGAAATAGGCTTAACATACCTTAAATAACCTTTACATAACTTAGAAATAAGTTTTTGAAGGCTTTGGTATGGCAAAATCAAGTTTAATCGCTTACAGGGACTAAATTCGACAAACTGCGAAAGTATGCCAATTTGAACTGTAACAGACATTCTGGAACTTGACCATAAGTTTAACATAACCTAAATAACCTTTACATATCTTAGAAATAGGCTTTGAGGGGTTCGGTATGCTAAAATAAACTTTTGGGTCATTCAGGGACCAAAAGCGTCAAAAAGTGCACAAGTTTGCATTTTCGCGCATAACTTACGTTCTGAATACATCCGGACATCCAAAAATTTATGTGAGCACTAAAATATTTTATTTTAGTGTTTGGCATGAGAAAAATCCATTCGTCGCGTCATTTGGATCGTTTTTCACGCTTATGCGCATTCCGTCGTAATTAACCGAACAACGCGATTGTACGGCTAAACGAACCGACATCTGAGATAATTTTGAGCATGTTTTAAGTTCCCAATACTTTAACTTCATTTTAGAGCTTTGAAATGGGGTTAACGGGCCTTAAACGTGTCGAAAATGGGCTGAATGCATGGCAGGGACTAAAATGGTAAATCTGCCAAAGTTACATGCTTACGATGCGTAAGCATGTAACCCCTACGATGCGCAAGGGTGGGTCAGATGCAGCAACTCGTTTTTCAGCTGCTGTTTCCAGCCCTTAACTCCTTCCAAAGGCCAATGCCATGTGTCCAACTCTTGTGGTGGGTCAATATCAGTTACCACAACCTTACGACAAGTGTACGGGCTAGATCATTCCCTCTTCTCCAAGAAACGATCCTAACGGTGAACCGAAATCTATAAATACCCACCTTGTTTTACCCATTTCCCTCACATTTGAATCTGATTCTACACTCTCTAAGTGGAAGTATATGCTTCCTACCTGAGAGTGAATCGGGTTCGAATCTTGCGGGGACCCTTCGTAAGTATTCCTTCGTTCTTTTATTGCTTTTCGAGTCTTTTCGAGTCTGAAAGTCAAACTTTGTTTGACTTTCTGCATTGACCAGTTTATGGTCAATGCGAAGTTCGTTTGAACTTCGCAACGTGAGTGTAATCACGTTGGTTATAGTCCCTTAGGACTATGCCTACTGATTACCACGTTCTATAGGGTCGTAGGGTAAGCGATCTAATAAATCGCTTATACCTTCGAACCCGACCCATTTGGTTGATCATTAGGATCCAACCAAACACATTAGGTGACCATAGTATATAGGGAATAACCTTCCGAGGTTATACCTTATGGTCGCTTCATTTAAGTAGTTGTATGATAGGTAGTTTATATGCCTTAGGTAAATTACCAAAATACCCCTTTGATGCCAAAATTCGTTTTAAACATATGTAACATAACTTTTGTCATCTAAACTGATTTGACAACCATATTAGACATGTTAAGGCATATTTTACTTGTCATAGGACTAGTTAGGCGTTCCGAACGCGTTTTACGCGAACGACGCGTTAAAGTAGCATAAGCTACCTAAACGGGTCGTAATGGGTCACAAACGCTTAGGTTAGGTTTCATTTAGCATGAAGGCTTTGTTAAACCATATGACACGAGTCTCTATACTCTTTTGGTTTACGAACCCTCATTCTATCCAGTCATTCGATTTAGGTCCGGTTATTAACATAGTTACCTATATTAGGTGCCGTTTGATATCCGCGATCTCTAGCATTGTTTGGTTGTTACTCAAGGACTACTAAGCAATCTCAAGTGAGTACATAGACCCCTCTTTTACTGTTTTCTAAACGTTTTGGGGTGGAACACATGTGCCTATTTGTTACTTTCATGCTTTCTCATCATATACCTGCTATGTTCATTATTACATTTATAGTACATGATTTCATTACATTTCATGCTATGTATTCCCATTGTGTGCGTACTTAGTACATTGTTTTACAATACATTCTATGCTATGTATGCCCATTGTGTGCGTACTTAGTACATTGCCTTACATTACATGCTATGTATGCCTATTGTGTGCGTACTTAGTACATTGTTCTACGTTACATTTTATGCTATGTATGCCCATTGTGTGCGTACTTAGTACATTGTTATACATTACACTATATGCTATGTATGTCCTTTGTTGCATACTTAGTACATTTGTTATTCATCACATGCTTACATTTTGGATACACATTACATGATTTACATTAGACATGAACATTTTACTTTGGTAGTTTGGTTTGAGTAAGTGATTAAGTAACGAGGCGTGTGTAATATGATACAAGCATGGTGGATACGCCGCTGGTACTTCCTATATATAAGTGTTTGTATGGTATTACATATCGTAGCGTTATTTGAATCATTTCAATTTGAGACATATAACATTTTATACAAATAACATACTTTTCACAAGACATTGATTTACAAACAACTTATCTTATACAAACTCATTTTTACATGGTTATTCATTTAACCATACATTATTCTCTTATTTATACATATCATCTGATCTTATCGTTTTTCAAATGATTTACAAGACAAAGCAAATTACAAGGTTCATGACTAAACATTTTCTCAAACATAAGTCATGAATTTTGTTTTCACAAAACCTATGTATCTCACAGGCATTTTTATGCTGACGTACCTATTTTCACATGTGTTTTCAGGAGATGATGCATAGGACTTATCAAGACATACTTAGGCAGACCTGTGCCTTAGTGACTTAAAACGAGACAAGAACTAGTTAATTTATGTTATGTACTCTTTGATTCTTGTTAAAACAATGTAAACTTTCATGTTTGATCAATAAAACGAAACTTCAATTGCCATGGATTTGAAACAATTAATTATGTTACAACACTCCCCGACATTTCCGCCACGTTTTGTATGTTCTACGTGGTCGGGGTGTGACAGAAAAGTTGGTATCAGAGCCAATGGTTATAGGGAATTAGGTTATTAGTAATGCTTTGACCTAGTCTATAACCTTCTTAGGACCCTAACGCGAGTTTACTTGCGTTTAGTCATAAAACAATACCGTCACCTATCCTTAGGCGACGACCACAACAAGAACATAAATTTCAAAACCGCTTTGAAAACTAATCATCTGTTCTAGGATGATTGATTACTAGGTTTTGAACCCTCTATTGTAAGGTTTTGAACCCTCTGTTATATGGTTTTGAACCCCTTTGAATTTTCAAAATCTTGTCAAGGTTTTGGGTTTTAAATAATCTGAACACGTGCAAACTGGAAGGGTGAATGCCTGTATTCTGGGTTTTCTGTCTAGGCAAGCACTTCGTATATATCTCATCAGACGCGAGACCAGTTGTGCTTACCTGGGAATTCTTGGGATGAGTGTTCACTTATAGGCGAGCATGTCTTCGCGATACATTATTTTTGACTCATTTACTTTGATTAGTCACTGTGTGTTGTTTGTTTACTTCGTGGTTCAAACAAATGACCATCACCCATGATTTTGGTTAGTAATTGTAATATCCTATTCTTACCCAATGCCATTTCATTTGTTTTCTCTCCTGTTTCCCTTTTAGAATGCCTCCACGACGCGAAAACCCGGTATCTATTGAAGAGCTGGCAGCTGTCATTACACAGCAAATGACTGCTGCAATCCCGAACATCATTGCTCAATGTCACCAAGCTCTCACAACAATAATGCTCTCTGCAACTTCAAGACGTTCAACTCGGCTAAGCCATCAAAGTTTTCTGGGTCTCAAGGAGCGACTGCACTTCTGCAATGGTTCGAGAGTCTAGAGAGCACCTCAGGCATGTTCAATGTCCAAACGAGCGAAAGGTAGATTTCGCATCTAGTGTCTTTGAGAAACGAGCTTTGACGTGGTGGAACGGTGTGGTGAGAGATAGGGGTGCCGAAGTGGCACTGGCTCAAACGTGGGAAGAACTTAGAGCACTTATGATGAAGGAATTCTGTCCTCGTCACGAGATCAGGGCCTTGGAAAGGGAATTCGACGATCTTAAGCAAGACAGCGGTGAACATCGAGCATACACTGATCGATATGAGGAGCTGAGCCTGTTGTGTCCTACCATGGTTACGCCTTTGGATAAGGCGATCGAAAAATACATTGATGGTCTCCCTGACTCAGTTCAAGACATTGTTACTGGTAGTAACCCCACTACGGTTAGGCAGGCCATTGAGCTATCTGCAACCTTGACTGAATCTCAGATCAGGAAACGTGAACTTTTTCGAAAGGGTGACAAGAAGCCAATCGAGGAATCAAAGACCATGGATGAACAGACTGGATCCCTTGAGTGGTCAAAGAAGCGAAAGGCTTCTCAGAACTTCGCCATGGTTACTCACAATGATCAAGCCGTCCCCAACCAACCGGCTCAACCCCCTGCTAGGAAGCCATACAATGGAACTTCACCCTTGTGCAACCAATGTAACCTTCATCATCATGCTAGGGTGAAGTGCCGCGAATGTCAAATTTGTGGACTTAAAGGTCATACAGCAAAAGTTTATCGAGCTGCAGTTGCACCAAATCAAGCTGACAACAACCCTGCTCAAGCTCGCTTTCCACCAGGTTCTCGCTACAGTTGTGGCGAGATGGGTCATTTCCGAAGAAATTGCCCAAAGCTTGCAAATGCTAATCTAGCGCAGGGATGAGCATCTGACCGACTAGAAGACAACACCCTTTAGAAATAATCATGTCTTATGTATTATTTTCTTTTGTTGTCAAGGTCCATGAAACAGTTGTTATCATTGTTTATAAATAAATCTTTTAATTACATTGCAATGTATTTATGTGGTTATATGTATAAACAACATATCCCCTACAATACCGACAATCAAGGAATCGTATTCCTTGGAAAGCAAACTACCCCCAAATAATTATTCTATTTTATGATCTCTTGCGTTTCCACGAAATTTCTAAGTACCCGTTTCTTCCAAGGAAAACGAAGTACAAGGCGCAAGTTACAACACTAGACGAATACCCAAAGTACCACTATAAATCCTTAATAGGGTACCTAAGGGTATTTCCGTAAATCAAAAAAAAAAATTGATGTGTTCCTTAATTCGAATATTACGTTTCTTTGAAAACAAAAATCGAATTTATAGAAGATCTTCCTATCTTTTTAGATAGATCCTAGAGGACATTGAAGTCCATTGACTGGTTTCCATATCCATATTTAATCAATAACGAGTTAATAACAAATTAATAACCAAGTTAAACAACTATGTGATTATGTGCTTATGTGTTCCCTTTTATGTTTTTGGTGTAATCCAAGTTTTGTTATCCAAATCCTCGTAGAACCTTTCGTATCTTCATATGAGGGATTCGTAGTAGGATACCCAAAGGTACTACCTAAAATCCTTAAATGGACTTCTACGTTGTAGTTAAGTCCCTTGGATTATAAAGTACTACTCCATACTTAGACCCCATGAGTGGTCTAGTTAAACAGATCGATCCAAAAATCTGGTTAGGAACATCATGCGATGATATAGCTGAAAGGACTCCTTGGTGGCCTAATAAAAAGGATCATTTGTCGATCTAATTAAAAGGACCCTATGGTACTCTAGTCACACTCATCACAGGTTTGATTTTCCTCCCTTAAACATTACGAGACAAACTGTGCGGACTATGCAAGGAATTACGTAATTATGGATGCATACATAATTATGGAATTCAGTGCACAGAAACCACAGCGAGTTTTATCAGGTGTCTAGAGTTGATTCGTTCATTTTCGTTCCTGAAGAAATTGTGAAAAATGACTCATTCCGTTCATTTTTGTTTCTGAAGAGGTTGTGGAAAATGACTCATTCCGTTCATTTTCGTTCCTGAAGAAATCATGGAAAATGACTCATTCCGTTCATTTTCATTCCTGAAGAAATCATGGAAAATGACTCATTCCGTTCATTTTCGTTCCTGAAGAAATTATGAAAAATGACTCATTCCGTTCATTTTTGTTTCTGAAGAGGTTGTGGAAAATGACTCATTCCGTTCATTTTCGTTCCTGAAGAAATCATGGAAAATGACTCATTCCGTTCATTTTCGTTTCTAAAGAAATGGTGGAAAATGACTCATTCCGTTCATTTTCATTCCTGAAGAAATCATGGAAAATGACTCATTCCGTTCATTTTTGTTTCTGGAGGAATGGTGGAAAATGACTCATTCCGTTCATTTTCATTCCTGAAGAAATCGTGGAAAATGACTCATTCCGTTCATTTTCGTTCCTGAAGAAATCATGGAAAATGACTCATTCCGTTCATTTTCGTTCCTGAAGAAATTGTGGAAAATGACTCAATCCGTTCATTTTTGTTTCTGGAGGAATTGTGGAAAATGAATCGTTCTGTTCATTTTCGTTTCTGAAGGATACCCATTAAGGAAAATAACTCATCCCGTGTATTTTTCGTTTCTGAAAATTTTCCATCGAAGGAAAATGAATATTCCCGATTCTTCCTTCTTTTCCATTTCTGAAAATATTCGTTAAAGAGGAATATCAGGATATGCCTTATCCTTGATGGTTATTTAACACAAAGTCACAGACATGCTCCTACAAATAAATTTCGGGACGAAATTTCCTAAAGTAAGGGAGACTGTGACACCTGTGTCATTCAACCATCAAACAAATGCCAAACCAATGAAATATTATATTGCACACTTGGGATTAGTAAAAATATGTGTATCGTTTGCACATATCAACTCTTGTTCGATTTCAAGCTCTAAATCGCTTTCTGGAAGGTTATACGCGCACTGATGCGTAGATATAACCAGTTTAATGCAACGAACACTCTGGAATAGTGAAATAGGCTTAACATACCTTAAATAACCTTTACATAACTTAGAAATAAGTTTTTGAAGGCTTTGGTATGGCAAAATCAAGTTTAATCGCTTACAGGGACTAAATTCGACAAACTGCGAAAGTATGCCAATTTGAACTGTAACAGACATTTCGGAACTTGACCATAAGTTTAACATAACCTAAATATCCTTTACATAGCTTAGAAATAGGCTTTAAGGGGTTCGGTATGCTAAAATAAACTTTTGGGTCATTCAGGGACCAAAAGCGTCAAAAAGTGCACAAGTTTGCATTTTCGCGCATAACTTACGTTATGAATACATCCGGACATCAAAAAATTTATGTAAGCACTAAAATATTTTATTTTAGTGTTTGGCATGAGAAAAATCCATTCGTCGCGTCATTTGGATCGTTTTTCGCGCTTATGCGCATTCCGTCGTAATTAACCGAACAACGCGATTGTACGGCTAAACGAACCGACATCCGAGATATTTTTGAGCATGTTTTAAGTTCCCAATACTTTAACTTCATTTTAGAGCTTTGAAATGGGGTTAACGGGCCTTAAACGTGTCGAAAATGGGCTGAATGCATGGCAGGGACTAAAATGGTAAATCTGCCAAAGTTACATGCTTACGATGCGTAAGCATGAACCCCTACGATGCGCAAGGGTGGGTCAGATGCAGCAACTCGTTTTTCAGCTGCTGTTTCCAGCCCTTAACTCCTTCCAAAGGCCAATGCCATGTGTCCAACTCTTGTGGTGGGTCAATATCAGTTACCACAACCTTACGACAAGTGTACGGGCTAGATCATTCCCTCTTCTCCAAGAAACGATCCTAACGGTGAACCGAAATCTATAAATACCCACCTTGTTTTACCCATTTCCCTCACATTTGAATCTGATTCTACACTCTCTAAGTGGAAGTATATGCTTCCTACCTGAGAGTGAATCGGGTTCGAATCTTGCGGGGACCCTTCGTAAGTATTCCTTCGTTCTTTTATTGCTTTTCGAGTCTTTTCGAGTCTGAAAGTCAAACTTTGTTTGACTTTCTGCGTTGACCAGTTTATGGTCAATGCGAAGTTCGTTTGAACTTCGCAACGTGAGTGTAATCACGTTGGTTATAGTCCCTTGGGACTATGCCTACTGATTACCACGTTGTATAGGGTCGTAGGGTAAGCGATCTAATAAATCGCTTATACCTTCGAACCCGACCCATTTGGTCGATCATTAGGATCCGACCAAACACATTAGGTGACCATAGTATATAGGGAATAACCTTCCAAGGTTATACCTTATGGTCGCTTCGTTTAAGTAGTTGTATGATAGGTAGTTTATATGCCTTAGGTAAATTACCAAAATACCCCTTTGATGCCAAAATTCGTTTTAAACATATGTAACATAACTTTTGTCATCTAAACTGATTTGACAACCATATTAGACATGTTAAGGCATATTTTACTTGTCATAGGACTAGTTAGGCGTTCCGAACGCGTTTTACGCGAACGACGCGTTAAAGTAGCATAAGCTACCTAAACGGGTCGTAATGGGTCACAGACGCTTAGGTTAGGTTTCATTTAGCATGAAGGCTTTGTTAAACCATATGACACGAGTCTCTATACTCGTTTGGTTTACGAACCCTCATTCTATCCAGTCATTCGATTTAGGTCCGATTATTAACATAGTTACCTATATTAGGTGCCGTTTGATATCCGCGATCTCTAGCATTGTTTGGTTGTTACTCAAGGACTACTAAGCAATCTCAAGTGAGTACATAGACCCCTCTTTTACTGTTTTCCAAACGTTTTGGGGTGGAACACATGTGCCTATTTGTTACTTTCATGCTTTCTCATCATATACCTGCTATGTTCATTAGTACATTTATAGTACATGATTTCATTACATTTCATGCTATGTATGCCCATTCTGTGCGTACTTAGTACATTGTTTTACATTACATTCTATGCTATGTATGCCCATTATGTGCGTACTTAGTACATTGCCTTACATTACATGCTATGTATGCCTATTGTGTGCGTACTTAGTACATTGTTCTACGTTACATTTTATGCTATGTATGCCCATTGTGTGCGTACTTAGTACATTGTTATACATTACACTATATGCTATGTATGTCCTTTGTTGCATACTTAGTACATTTGTTATTCATCACATGCTTACATTTTGGATACACATTACATGATTTACATTAGACATGAACATTTTACTTTGGTAGTTTGGTTTGAGTAAGTGATTAAGTAATGAGGCGTGTGTAATATGATACAAGCATGGTGGATACGCCGATGGTACTTCCTATATATAAGTGTTTGTATGGTATTACATATCGTAGCGTTATTTGAATCATTTCAATTTGAGACATATAACATTTTATACAAATAACATACTTTTCACAAGACATTGATTTACAAACAACTTATCTTATACAAACTCATTTTTACATGGTTATTCATTTAACCATACATTATTCTCTTATTTATACATATCATCTGAACTTATCGTTTTTCAAATGATTTACAAGACAAAGCAAATTACAAGGTTCATGACTAAACATTTTCTCAAACATAAGTCATGAATTCTGTTTTCACAAAACCTATGTATCTCACAGGCATTTTTATGCTGACGTACCTATTTTCACATGTGTTTTCAGGAGATGATGCATAGGACTTATCAAGACATACTTAGGCAGACCTGTGCCTTAGTGACTTAAAACGAGACAAGAACTAGTTAATTTATGTTATGTACTCTTTGATTCTTGTTAAAAAAATGTAAACTTTCATGTTTGATCAATAAAACGAAACTTCAATTGCCATGGATTTGAAACAATTAATTATGTTACAACACTCCCCGACATTTCCGCCACGTTTTGTATGTTCTACGTGGTCGGGGTGTGACAGATGTAGCACTTATACGCTTTGGTAACCTGTTCTGCTCCACCGCCTGATCAGTGAGACGGTGAGCCAACTGAACAACCTGCTGGTAAGTGGCGAGGTTTACTGAAGTCACATGACTTTGGATTTCTGGCACCAAGCCCTTGAGATAAAGTTCGATACGCTTAATTGGAGGGTCCACCATAGTAGGACACAGCAATGCAAGCTCATTTGATCTCTTTGTAAACGCCTCAATTTCCGACCCCGTCATCTTGAGGTTGAAGAACTCGACTTCCAGCTTATGGATGTCGTCACGACTGCAGTATTCCTCCTTGATCATCTCTTTAAAATTGTTCCATGGGGTGGCGTTAGCAGCAACCAACCCCAGCATTTGGACCTGAGCTTTCCACCATGTGAGGGCTAAAACCTCGAGGGTACCGGTAGCATACTTCACCCTGCGTGCCTCAGGGCATTCACACATTTCGAACACAGATTCTAGTTTCTCAAACCAGTGGAGGAGACCTACGGCTCCTTCAGTGCCGCTGAAAGTAGTTGGTCGGCAGTCCATAAAGGTTTTGAAGGTGCACACAGGAGGCTGAGCGTGTTGACCTGTTGTGTGCGCAAGAGTAAACAAAATTTAGCACAAGTGTTGGTTTACAAGAGTAGGATCTAAAGATCCTAGAATGAGTTTTAAACTGCAGGGTATACCTCCTGCTTGTGCGGCTGCAAGTGCCGCAACAACTGTTCGTTAATCAGAGCCGTCAACTGGGCTTCAGTCATGTTAATGCGTCCAGACATGATCTTCATATCAAGGGAAACATGAGTGAGAGAGGTTCGCGAAAGTGCGATGACAGGAGAGAGTAAGCACATACGTGTTCAAGCAACAGTAGCTATACTAGCTAAGCATATCATGAGCAAAGTTCTACGTAATCTATCATGTAGGTAATATAACATAAACCATATCACCTAGAATATAGAGCCTTGCACGTGGAGTGAAGCGTCGTTGTGGATCGTAGAGCACTGTACAGGTTATAGTCTGGCTTTAACAAAAAACGTTTTCCTTTATTAAAACCAAGTTCTCTATAACCAATGGCTCTGATACCAATCTGTCACACCCCCAAAATCCACACGCGGAGTATCATCGCTTGGAGGCGTGACTGACCAGGATCAAACCACTAATCATATTGAACAAGCAAGTAATTAATTGTAAAAGTCCAACCAACACAATTAGTGTCCAAAACAAACATAGTTTAAGTTATGAGCAGAAGCATAATGTTTAAAACCAAAACGTAAGTTTAAATATCCAAAGGTTAATCATGGCACACAACTGTCCATGTCCCACAACGACTCTTCCTTGTGCAAGCTCCAGCTAAGTACCTATTGACCTGCAAAGCATGTAGTAACGAGTCAACAATAATGTTGAGCGAGTTCACAGTTGGGTGTTGGTTTTAGTTGTTCCAAAAATAGTTCCTTTAACTGGCATCCCTACCGTGGGGGTTACCCCATAGTTGAAAACGTGATTTGTTTAACCCATTTACTCTGGCCCAACTTCATGGTAGACTCCTGACCTACGAGAGGGAGTTGAATCAGAAAAAGAAGTTGCAAGAGTCTGGAAAAGCCACTGATGATTACTCATTCGGTAGCACAGCTCTTCTGGGTCAGGAAGAATTTGGTAGCAGTGGTAAGAAACAGGGTTATGATCACTTCATTGATATAACTGCTGGTGCAAATTTTAACAACCCTGATCCCCACTCTGCAAACTATGCATTTACTGCAAATGAAAACCAGATGTCAGATAATTTGTGTTTTGAACTCAATGATTTACAACATTTTGATCCCACTGACTTAGAAGAGATGGACATTTTGCATCAGTTGGCTTTGCTTAGTGTAAGAACAAGCAAATTCTACAAAAGAACAGGGAGAAAATTCCCATGGTTACATGGGAATCTAAGGGTTGGGTTGGATAAATCGAAAATCAAGTGTTACAAGTGCAATAGGCTAGGTCATTTTGCTAGGGAATGCAGGAGTCAAACTACTGGTCCTATAATCACTCATCCCAGCTCAAACCCTAGACCCCAAAACCAAAGCACTGTGCACTATACCCAATATACCCCTGCAGCTCATGTTAACACTGCTCACTATGCTGCTACCCCTGTGCCTGTGCATTATGTCCAAACTACTGTTCCACAAATTCAGTATGTTCAAACCCCTGTCCCCCAGGCACAAGTGCAACCTGTTGCACCTCAAACAACTGCTCCAGCAGTAGTACAACCAGATCAGCAAAGCTTTTTCACTCAAGGCTTTGTTGACTGGAGCAGTATGCCTGATGAGCTTAGTGATGAAAATTTTGCTCTCTATGCCTTTAATGAACCTTCTAATGATGAATTTTGTTTGATGGCTTTAGAGTCAATACCAGAGGGGGTTGAAACTGAAGGTGAACAGCTAAGTGCTGAAACAGTGGATGAGGTGACTGAAGCAGTGGTTACTGGTGTGGCTGGTGAACTACTGCTGGGAGAAAGTTCAGGAACCCTGATTGAACCACTGACAGATCCATGGTCCAAAGAGGACAAAGAAGAAGAGGAAGAGAAAAGAGCAGGTGAGAAGGAAGCAAGAGCTGATGATGAAGAGGATCATCAATATGACTGTGCAATGATGGCTGCTGCCAAGGTATCACCTCAAGTTCTTGAAAAACTATGTTCAGACAATTGCATTATTGCTTTTGCTAACATCAAAGAGGTAAATGAAAACCTTAGGAACAAAGTCTTGTCTGATGAAGTCAAATTTGAAAAGTTGTTAAAAGAACTTGGAAACAAATTAGCTGAAAAGGATAAAGAGATCAGCAGTCTGAAAGAAGAGCAGAGCATAACCAAAACTCAACTCCAAACTATGGTAGAAAAATACCAAGTTTGCAAAAAGGAGTTAGAGTCCACCCAGATTACCTGTGAAAAATGGGTGGAATCATGCAAAGGGTATGAGGTTATGCTTGAAAAACAGATTAAAAGCAATGTGAAATTTGGGGTTGGTTATAGAAAACATGATGATGAAAACATTGTCTTTGAAAAATCTGTTCAAACCACTGATGTAACCACTGAGTACATTCCAACAAACAAGAAGGGCCAAGAAGTGAAAATCACTGACAAACTTGGTAACAAAATCACACTTGACAGACCAATGGGATCCTCTACTTTTGAGGAGCTTGAAAATTATCAGTTTAAACCAAAATGGTCTGATGAGTGTGATATTCTTGAAAATTTCAAGCCCATGGACTTTACATCAACTGATGGTGTTAAAGCTCCAAAAGCTAAAGTCATTCCTCTCAAGGACATCCCAACAGAGGTTAAAACCTCTGCTGCAAAGGAGTCTGAAAAGAGAAAGAAGAAAGAAAAAATCGATAACTTGTTTTGTGAATTCTGTGAGAAAAGGAATCATCTAACAAAAGAATGTTTCCATTTAAAAGCATATGATTTGAACAAAACAAGTGTCATTGTTCCAGCTGAAAGCTGCATTGTGTGTGGTAAAACAAACCACAAAACTCAAGCATGTGTGTATCTCAAAAACTTTGATGTGAAAAAAGAATGAGTACATTGCTAAAACATCCTTGAGTCCATCAACATCATCTGTCAAATTCACCAAAAAACAACCACTGTTTGTGCCATTTGAAACAACTGTCACAAAACAGCTGAACCAGACATCTGTCAAACGAGATGTTCAGGTTACTGATGCACCACCTGCCAATCAGTTCAGAAAAGGCAGAGAAAAACAGTCTTACCAGAGGATTCCACACGTTTATGAGGTCTATAAAAGGCCCTCTAAACCTAAAGTGAACAGGCATCCTTTTGGGTACCAACAGGTGATTGGTCAAGACCCCCAACAGTGGTTAGCAAGAAACAGTACTAAAACCGTCCAAACCCCTGACCTAACCACTGTCCATCAAGTTGCATCCATCCCAGACACTGTTGAGACCCCATCCAAAGCCTTATTGGCTTTGGAAACCCTAATGAACTAATTCTTTTACTTGATGTGCAGGGAGCTTCTGCCTGTTTAGATAGCCTTTGGTATGTTGATAGTGGAGGCTCCAGGCACATGACTGGATGTAAAGCCCTACTCAAAGATTTCAAAATTCATGGAGGGGGTGATATATCCTTTGGGAATAACAGTAAAGGAAAAGTTCTGGGGTATGGTACAGTACAGTCTAGCAATGTTAAATTTGAAAATGTCAATCTGATAGACAATCTAAAATTCAACCTTCTGAGTGTTTCACAAATGAGTGACAAGGGGTATGGGTCATTCTTCACAAAGGAGTGTTGTAGGATTGTTGGACCAGAAATGGTCAAAAAGATTGAAGCAATAATAAAAACAGGTCAAACAAAACTTGTTGCTCAAAGAAGTGGCAATGTTTATGTTGTTGATATGTCAAAAGAGTGTCCCAAAGCTGATGCCTGTCTGTTCTCAGCTGCCTCTAACAAAGAGACAAAACTGTGGCACAGAAGACTGGGGCACACAAATCTTAAGACAATCACTGAAATTTTCAAAAAATGGTTTGGTAAGAGGCCTACCACAAAAATTGTTTTCATGTCCTGAACATTGCATTTCCTGTTTAAAAGGAAAACAGCATAAAAGTTCTTATAAGTCCATTGAAGAGTCCAAAACAACCCAGTGTTTGCAAATGCTACACATGGATTTGTTTGGCCCAGTTCAAGTCATGAGTCTTAAAAATAAAAGATACTGTTTGGTTATTGTTGACGACTTTTCTAGGTTTACATGGACTTTCTTTTTACACTCAAAAGATGAGACTGCAGGCATTTTGCAAGACTTTGTGACACAGGTTGAAAAGCAATTTGACCTTCCAGTGAAAAGCTTCAGGAGTGACAATGGCACAGAATTTAAAAATAAGGAGTTGGATGCCTTCTGTGTGAAGAGAGGGATTGTAAGGCAGTACAGTATCCCTAGAACACCAGAGCAAAATGGGGTAGTGGAAAGAAAGAACAGAACTTTGATTGAGGCTGCCAGAACCATGCTTGCTGATTTAGGTTTGCCATTAACTTTCTGGGCAGAGGCAGTAAACACTACTTGCTATGTCCAGAACAGGGTTTTAATAAACCCCAGGCACAAAAAGACTGCTTATGAAATTCTGTATAAAATCAAACCACTGATCTCATACTTCAAAGTCTTTGGCTGCCCATGTTTCATTTGTTCCAAAAAAAATATATATATAATTGAACTTTAGCAAGGGTTAAAAATGATAACATACATAAATTGAATATATATATTTTTTTTTACACTGTCATTTATTAATATATAAATGAACTTAAAAGATTTTTTTTCAAAATTTGCAGCCAAAGTTGATTGTGGTTATCATCTGGGATACTCAACCACTGCCAAGGCCTACAAAGTGTTTAATACACGGACCAAGGCAGTGGAGGAGACTCTGAATGAAAAGTTCAATGAACTTTCATCAATGAAAATTCCAGCAAATCCTGCAGATCTGTTTGATCTTGATAAATTCACTTTTGAAAATACTGATGTCAAGACTAACAGTGCAGGTCCATCAGAGGATTCAACACCAGACTATGGGTATGAAATCTGTCACACCCTGACTTTTGCGGAAGCATGATTATGGTGTGACTTACTTGTTATCATTGCATTCAACCATATCAAACAACTATATGATAAAACCAAAGATTTGTCATCCATAAAAAGAGTTAGAAACATAATAACATTGTCTAAAACGTAGACTTCAAATTTAAGTTTTACAAACCATATGAATTGTGTAAAAGTTCGCTAAGGACTCGTCAAAAGATATTAGTTGTAATCAAAGTTTGGAAGACATGTCTCGTCCAGGATTAAGACACGCTAGCCAAACCCCAAGACCATGGATGACATCTTTATACTTAACATGACTTGAAACTCCAACGCCCTCCAGATCCATACTTAATTTCCTGAAATACATGTAGTTTGAAAACATCAACAAAAGTTGAGCGAGTTCATGTGTAGTGAGTCTGTATAAATCGTTAATGTGTCTGCATAAATCGTTAATGTGTCTGTACAAATGTATGTCATTGGTATGTAGCAATAAGGAAAAAGAGATCAATTAATGTGTAGCTAATACAATAATAAGTGACATGGCCTAGGAAGCACTCAAACCTGTAACGCGTATTTTGTACCGGTCCTTCCGGCGGAACGACATAGTCACCACATGCAGCCACACGCTGGCCCATGTGTGGGGCTCGCAACACCCAATAGATCTATCACTCATGCCTCTCAGTCCTTATAAAAGGATTAATGGTCTTACGATAATAGCCTATCCATTCACGTGATCTAGAAGTAAATTCCCTAGCTAAACATACCATGTAAATAAATGTCTGTAAATGTCAGTAAATGTCTGAAAAAGTCTGTAATAATTGTAACATGTATTTCACCCCCGAAGTATAAAACTGAAAACTGTTAAGAGAAAAGGGGGACATGAACTCACTGTATTGCGTCTTCGGTACTCGTAACCCAAATCTCCTCAGCAAACACGACTACCTACAATGGTCTAACGTCTATTAGACGAACGGGTCGGGCCTTGTCTTAGTATTGATTAGTGCCTTTGAGTTACGTTTTTAAAGTGTCTTCAATATTTTAGTAATGATACTTCTCATACGTGCGTATTCGTATTTCCTTCCCAAAGATGGGATATTTTACATATGTCGGTTCGTATTGGAATTATATTTTTTTTAAGTCCCATTTTAGAGAATACATACTTAACCATATTTCTATATAAAACCAACCTCCAATACTCTATATTTTGTTATAAACATTATGGCGAGTTTTATGTTCGAAAAACATGGTCTAAAATATACTAGTAATCACTTGTCCAGAAAGTATTTACTAAGTGTTAGGATTTTCGGAAAATTTCACCATAGTCTCCTTTTTAAATAGAGGTGTCCATGCTTAAAAACATATCATCTTCTTTTACATATATCCCGTAGATTGTTCCCACATAGCAAACTCGACAAACATACATGCAATACACTACTTACGTCATTTCAGCTTTATTAAACAAAACTGGACTGTTTTCGAGAATTTAAATAAAATAGTTAACCTTTTCCAAAAATTATCAAATTCTTAAAGAAGGTCAAATATAACCTAAAATTTATTGTGTAAAAATATCGGGGCTCCGTCCCTTACCAATATTATATAAAAATTCTTTTACCCGTCTGCAATCAGATTTGATACTTTCTGATTGCAGTTTTACGGAAAAATTCACTAAAAATCAATCGTAAGTCGGATCGACGAAATTCTAGTTGGAGGGTCACGGGAACAACAGTGACTATCTTCAGTAAAAATCCCATGAGCCGATTCTGCTCAGGTTTCAAGTTTTGACTCCGACTACGACACACTTTTTCAGCAGGAAAATTTCAGCTTAAGCTGCTGTCTTAAAATAATTCCTTAAAAATAGTAAACGACCTCGAAAAATCACGATTCCAGTGCCATTTGTTCAGATATTCAAAATTACACAATTTAGACTCCAGAAATTCAGTTTTTCGATTAAAAACGAACCAGTTACAGCCTGTTGAAGGGGCTGGAAAATCTCAATCAGCAAGCTGTTTTTATTGTAGAAGTTACTAAAAACGCATCAACAAAGGTCCTAACCATGGTTTATCGATGATTTAATGTTCAAACACCATGCATGCATTTACCAAATTCAAACCAACCAGATTTCAACTTCAAACAAACTTTTTATCTATGGTTTCTATGCAGAATTTCAAGTTCATCTTTTTAGTGTTTTGGCATTAGTGTGCCATGAACATTTAAACAAATCATAACAAGAACAAGATGGAACAAAGGTGTGAAGGCTCACTACTAGCACAAGGCTAGGGTAACAATCTTAGGGCAAAGATGATGGAGATGGTGGTGCTAGAGACTTGAACAAAGCTTCCTTGTGAATCCTTCAACTTGTAACTACTTTGAATGTTCTTCAAGCTTGGAGAGGGACTTGTATGAAGAAGATTAAGGTGTGTAAGTAATGGTGGTGGTGATTTTCGGTTATGGAGAGAGGGGGGGGGGTGTGAGCCGAAAATAAGAGGGAGGAGGGAGGAGGTTGAGTGTGGGTTTAGAGGAAATGATGAACAATCTTGGAAACATGCAATTCTAGATCCTAGGGTAATCATACCCAATAACTCTTGGCCAATAGAACAAGGATTCCCTTTACACAATATCTAAACAAAATATTTTTAAATGATTATGGCAGAATTTTCGGTTGGGGGGGGGGGGGGTAAAATGTAAATTTTTGGTAACTAATAGGTATTAACTTAGAAGGTTAAGGGTATTTCCAAGTGTAGTGGGTGTATGTCATGTTTACATGGCGTATGGGAATTTTTGTGACAGTAATTAATTAAAAATGATAAATTAATATTTCTAACAATATTTTCGTGTCTCGGGTATTGTCTGGTTGTTCGGTTACGTATCATTCCGATAAAGCGTTTAATTGTACCGTATAGTGTCTTTCGTGCATCTTTTTGTAACGAAAACATTCCTGGCACTTAGGAAAGTATACAGCACCACTCTGCTATATTAGTGTATTCTACTGGAATAATAAAATGCTGAATTAAATAAAAGAAAGCAGAATTTTGTATTTAAAGTGTGTTTTAGGCACTTCCCGGCATTATATCTATCACCTAATGACGCAGCCTTATGGTCCTCACTTCCCTACACTACAAACCAGTGTAGTATTCTATCCCTGGCTCATACTGGCCATAATAATGTTGTCTGTCTAAGTGCTGGCATTGTCAGCATTATTTCTGAATCAACCGTTCAGTGTGTCAACTGTGCTGAGTGCATCAAGTATGTCACTAATGTAGGTATGTAATGAATGGAGTGACTGTATAAATATGATGCATGTATATATGATATGGAATCATAGAGTAGTTTAAATTATCAGTTGTAATTAAGCACAGTAATTAAGCACGTAATTAAGATTAATTAATTTGTACAGTACCTGAAATTTTGAGGGTTGTCACAAAATCATCATCCCTCAAAGGTCTGCCAAAATGGGAAGAGCATCAGATGTTCAAAACAGCTGTCAAAGCTCAACCACTGCTACCTCAATAGTTGTTGACCAAAGTAGCCCATCAACCACTGCTTCCACATCTTCAAACACTGCTGACAAAAGTCCCCAAACAGTGGATAAACGTCAGCATGTGTCCACTTCATTACCTCCCATTCCACCACCTTTTGAAGCCACTGCTGGGTCATCAAAGTCACCAGCAGTGGTTAGCTCAGATGATACACATCTGCAGCCTTCACCAACAAATTCCATCATACCATACCAAGGAGATTTAATCTTCTTGAGATCTCATCCACCTGATCAAATCATTGGCAACATAAATGAAGGGGTGCTCACAAGAAGCCAAACCCAAAACATTTGTCTTTTTGCTGATTTTCTATCACTCCATCAGCCAGTCAAGTACCAAGAGGCACTGAAAGACAACAGCTGGGTAGAAGCCATGCAAGAGGAGCTCCAACAGTTCAAAAGACAACAAGTATGGGAGCTTGTACCACTGCCAGAAGAGGTTAGTCCCATTGGCACAAAGTGGGTCTTCAAGAACAAAACTGATGAAAGGGGTATTGTTGTCAAGAATAAAGCCAGGCTTGTGGTTCAAGGTTACAGACAGGAAGAGGGGATTGATTATGATGAAACATTCGCCCCTGTTGCAAGATTGGAAGCCATTAGACTGTTCCTGGCCTTTGCTGTCAACCACAACATAAAGATGTTTCAAATGGATATCAAAAGTGCTTTCCTCTATGGTACAATTCAAGAAGAGGTGTATGTCTGTCAACCTCCAGGTTTTGAGGATCCATTTTATCCAGATCATGTCTACAGGTTAAACAAAGCCTTGTATGGCCTGAAACAAGCACCAAGAGCCTGGTATGAAACTCTTTCCAACTTCCTACTCTCAAATGGTTTCAAAAGAGGTACCATTGATAAAAAACTGTTTTTAAAATGGAGAGGGAAGGATTTAATGATTGTCCAAATTTATGTGGATGACATTATTTTTGGAAGCACATGTAACAAAATGTGTGAAGGGATTAGGGAACTCATGACAGCTGAGTTTGAAATGAGTGCAATGGGTGAGCTGCAATGCTTTCTTGGTCTCCAAGTTCAGCAGATGCAAAATGGAACTTTCATTCATCAAAGCAAATATGCTAAAGAACTTTTAAACAAATTTGATATGAATGATTGTAAACCATGCAGCACACCCATGGCAACAAATAAGCCTGTCATGTCTAATGAAAAGGATGAGCTGATTGACCAAACTCTGTATAGAAGCATGATTGGGTCTTTGTTGTACCTGACTGCATCTAGGCCAGACATCATGTTTGCAACATGTGTTTGTGCAAGAAGTCAATCAGCCCCTAGAAAATCCAACCTTATTGCTGTAAAAAGGATATTCAGATACATAAAAAGTGCTCCCACACTTGGTATCTGGTATCCAGCTAATGGGAATATCAAGCTTTCAGGATTTTCAGACAGTGACTTTGCTGGATGCAACACCACAAGGAAGTCCACATCAGGAGGGTGCCAGTTTCTAGGTGATTGCTTAGTTTCTTGGCAAAGCAAAAAGCAAGCAGCTGTTTCAACATCCACTGCTGAAGCTGAATACATTGCTGCTGCAAGCTGTACAGCCCAACTCCTGTGGCTTCAAAACCAGTTACTGGATTTTGGTATCACTGCCTTAAAGACACCACTCATGTTGGATAGCCAGGCAGCAGAAAATATCATCAAAAATCCAGTTTCCCATTCAACCACCAAACACATCGACATCAGACATCACTTTGTGAGGGATTGCTATGAAAAAGGTTTGATTTCTCTGCATCATGTCCCAACTAAAGACCAGCTGGCAGATGTGCTCACAAAAGCACTTGATACAGCCATCTTTGAAAGCTTGGTCTCTAGAATTGGGATGCTAAACATGGAATAACAAGCAACTTCTTGTTTTTCTATGAATAAAAGAACTAAAATGTTTTTAGAAAATCAAAAATCCATCTTTAAAAATAGCTAAAAATGAAATTTTCATTAAAATCCTTAAAAGTCTGCCATAACCACTGTTTGTTCAAAAGTCTGCTCTGCTTCAAAGTCTGTCCACTGCTGAAAGTCAACCCCTGTTCTCTCATTTCTTTGATAAACACTGTTGTTCAAAAGCAGTGTCTTATCCACTGATATGCTATCCACTGATAGTGAAAATCATCCACTGCTTCCATAACCACTGTCTTCACCAGTAACTTTCATAAAAGTACTGTCCTTCATTTCATCAGGGTTTGTCACATGGGCAGTACATTGTAGTCAGACCTTTTGTAACCGCTGCCATGTCAGCCTTCACTTTTTCCTCTATAAAACCCCTACTTCACATCAAAAATAGGGTTTTACTGTCGAATTGAATTCTCAAAAATTCTCTTCTCAAAGCAGTTTTTCCATCTCATTTCTTCACAAATTTCTTCGATCATCATCTTCAAAATGACAAAATCGAAGCCATCTACAAAACCCACATCAAAATCATCGTCGAAAGCGGCCTCTCAAAAGGCCAATCCCACTGAACTCCCGCAAAAACATCTCACACTCTTCTGGGTCTTCTCAGAAAACCCGGCACCACAGATGCTTTCGACTCCATCATCGCCAAAATGGCTAAATCAAAGTATAAAACTTTGTTAACAGTCGATGCACCAATTTACTTGACAACCCAACGAGAGTTTTGGAAAAATGTAACCCTTGAAAAACAAGGAGCCACAGTAATAGCCATCAATTATTCTCTAAAGGGAAAAGCCGTCAAGATCACACCACAATCAATTTCAGAAGTCTTTGAACTCGAGGATCAGCAAGGTAAAACTTCTTTCCCTAAAAACGAGTTAAAAATTGACTTCATTGAGAGAGGGTATGCAGACACAATGATGAAGAAAGCTACCTTACAAAAAGGTTTCTTTTCTTCTGCAACAAGGTTTTTATTCCATACCCTCCTAATGTGTGTTTCAAACAAAACCACTTCTTTTAATGAAATACCATTAAAGATTCAAAATCTAGGATATGCTATTCTTCAAGAAGAAAATTTCAATTATTCTCGGGAAATCTTTAATGATTTGGTTAATAATGTTGAAACAAAATCATTCTTACTGTTTCCAAGGTTTTTAAGTTATTATTTTGAAAAGAAATTCAGTAAGGATGATATTGCTGTAATAAACCAAGGTGATTATCTTCAAATGAACAGTTTAACTGCTGAAACTTTTACAAGAATGTTAACACCTTGCAAAACACAAGCAGAGGTGCCTGAGCAGAATTTAGCAGCTACCACTACTCCTCAGGTATCTGCTGCTGAGCCCACTGCTCAAGGTGATCAAAGCAGCAGAACAACTGTTTTGAAACCCACACCTACAATCCACAAAAAGACACACAAAAAGAAAAATCAAAAACCCCCCAAACCCATCAAAAAGGCAACTCTGGAGGATGAGATACCAGAGCAAATGCCAGTGACAAAACAAAAGTCACAAGAAACCACTGCTGCTACTTCCTCACAGCAGTTGGTCAAAATATCTCAAACCATAACCGAAACTCCTCCTGCTTCTTCACGAAAAGAACAGGTTGTACAAATTGGGACACCACATCATGATGCTCTGAAATCACTTGATTTCATCATCCACAGCCCAATTCCCGGGGCAAATTCTGTTTCCAAACCAAACATCACATCCACAATTCCCCCACCAACAAAACTACTGTTGGATGCAATTGATTTAACCAGGCATTAACCAGTCCTTCTCAATCACCTATCAATGAGAATATGCCTCAACCACTGACTGGGTCTGATGTATCAACCTTTGCTAACCCACCAACACAACCTGAGGAGGTTACACCCCTTGAGTTACAAGTAACTCTTGGTGGTAATCCAAGTGAAGCAGCCACTACAACTGTTGAACCCATTGGTTTGCAGTTGGACAGTGGTTACATTAATAAGACTTCCTTGGAGGCAATTCCTTCCATAGCACCTCTGACATCTACCAGTGGACTTTTCTTGACCTCTGGCAACATCAAAAGATTGTCAAGTGTTGAAGGGAGAAGACCCCAGTACCAAGAAAAAGGGGCATCAGTGGTTAATGTTTGGAGTACACTCCCTACATCAAACACTGATAAAACCACTGCTAGTGGGAAATCAGATGATCCCATTAAATTGGGTGATGGTTTAAAGTACCAGAAATTGACGGATCATGTTGAAAAACTTGATAACTCTGTTGCAGAACTCAAAGATATGCTGCAACAGTTGTTACAAGTACAAAAGGTACAATCCACTGCTGTTCCACCTCAAGCACCTGCCCTACCACAAGCATCTGCTACAAATGAGCTCTGGAATCTATTTCAACCTTTTCTCCATCAACAAGCACAAATGGCAGATCAGCAACATGAAAAACATGTACTACAGCTGAGAAATACATTGGAGTCTAGGTTCAAGAACACCCAGGCAGATCTCAAAGCTCTAAAAGCCCAGATCCTGCATACCACTGGCACTGCTCCTCCAACAGTACTTTTCATTGATCAACTCCCAGAAGATAATGCCAAAAAGGGGGAGAAAATTCAGGAGTGGAAGAAGAAGGGAATAGATGATGGTCTTTACATTGAACCAGAAAGGGATGCTATGACCTGAAAAATTCCTGTGTCAGATGGTAGTAAAAAGGTTGATGCAACCCAAGAAGCACTTGATGAAGGAGTAGCAAGTGTAAAGAGGGATATAGTGGCAAAGGATATTTCAAGGTGGAATGTGGAGAAAAGAGCATTCATGGAGCTGTATGCGCAGGGTTGTTCTGGTTCAAAGGATACTAAAAATCCTAAGACAAAAAGAAAACCTAAGTCCACCCTATCCAGAACCCAGTACCAAGAAAAAGGGGCATCAGTGGTTAATGTTTGGAGTACACTCCCTACATCAAACACTGATAAAACCACTGCTAGTGGGAAATCAGATGATCCCATTAAATTGGGTGATGGTTTAAAGTACCAGAAATTGACGGATCATGTTGAAAAACTTGATAACTCTGTTACAGAACTCAAAGATATGCTGCAACAGTTGTTACAAGTACAAAAGGTACAATCCACTGCTGTTCCACCTCAAGCACCTGCCCTACCACAAGCATCTGCTACAAATGAGCTCTGGAATCTATTTCAACCTTTTCTCCATCAACAAGCACAAATGGCAGATCAGCAACATGAAAAACATGTACTACAGCTGAGAAATACATTGGAGTCTAGGTTCAAGAACACCCAGGCAGATCTCAAAGCTCTAAAAGCCCAGATCCTGCATACCACTGGCACTGCTCCTCCAACAATACTTTTCATTGATCAACTCCCAGAAGATAATGCCAAAAAGGGGGAGAAAATTTAGGAGTGGAAGAAGAAGGGAATAGATGATGGTCTTTACATTGAACCAGAAAGGGATGCTATGACCAGAAAAATTCCTGTGCCAGATGGTAGTAAAAAGGTTGATGCAACCCAAGAAGCACTTGATGAAGGAGTAGCAAGTGTAAAGAGGGATATAGTGGCAAAGGATATTTCAAGGTAGAATGAGGAGAAAAGAGCATTCATGGAGCTGTATGCGCAGGGTTGTTCTGGTTCAAAGGATACTAAAAATCCTAAGACAAAAAGAAAACCTAAGTCCACCCTATCCAGAATTCCAAAGCATATTCCAAAACCACCATCCAAAAGCCATCAGCATCAAACCTCCACCCAAACAGCTGTTGTAACTCCTGCTGTATCAACTACTGCTGGTACTTCAGTGGTTTCAACATCTGTTCTCACTTCAACACACACCACACCCACTGCTTTACCACCATCACCACCAAAAACAACATCACCTGCTGACAAAAAGTAGAAGACAGCAGATGTTACAACATCTGTTGTAATGACAACAGTGGTTGAAACACCAGTTGTTTCAACAGCTGTTAGTCAATCACAAACCACTGCCACCAAATCTACCACCACTGTTCCACCCAAAACATCATCAGTCCCTCCTCAAACAAAAAGGAGAAGACTAATTCTTAAAGATGATGAAAATTCACCACCACCAACATCTTCAAAATCTCTATCACTTGTCACAATTCCAAAACCCATACCTCTCTCTTCAGCTCAAATTCTAAAGCCACTACCTCCTGCTGGTGTCTCATTTCCTCTGGAACTCATTGCAGTTAGGGAAGAAATCAAATCATTTTACTATGAGGATGACCCAGCTAAAAGGAGTTTGCCATCAGTTGAAGGATATCCCAGGCCAAACAATATCGAAGAATATTTGAAACTCAAGGCCAAGCAAGCAGAGGATATCGCAATCAGAAACAGACAAGGGAAATCTGATAGAGAATTTCAGCAAAACTATCAGTTTCTACTCACACAGGTCAGTGCTATGGAGCGATTTGCTAAAAATGTATGTCAGCAACTCTCTGAAAGGGCAGATGAGTCCTTGAGAAAAGACTACATTGAGAACATCATGACCTACAAGAAATACAAGGGGGAGAAACACATGTACAAAAACTGGACCATTCCTGAGCTTGAAAAAGAGGCAGCCAGGATTCAAGAAATGATTAAAAATAAGGTCAAGTAGACTCCTCCTGAAAAGTTCAAACAGTTTGAAGCTGATAAGGCATTAGAGTTGAAGAGAATGAAAGAGGAGCTGATAGCAGCTGATTATGGGTCAAAGAATTCAGTGTCAAAATGGGGAGAAGATAGGGTCAGGTCTACCTACAAAAGGTTAGAGGAACTTAGAAAGAAAGATCCAAAAGTTCCACAAAAGCCTGACTACTCCAAAGCAGAGGTCTCAAAAAGACCACCAAAGCTGCAAGTCAAAAGAACCACTGCTCCAGCTGGTGCTGCCATCTACAAAAGAAGGAGTCAAAACCAGTCTGGTGCTGAAACAATTCAAGATCTAAAAGCTGGAAATGCTATTGTAAAAGAGGGCATTAAATTAATGATAAAAGAAGATCTTGAATTGGAACAATCTGCAAGTACTGCTCAGCCAGTCATGAATAGGCCAGCCTCACCAAACACTTCTGCAAATAAACATCTCCCAAGAAACCCACCAGGCTCAAAAATACAAAAGTGGGAAACTGACAAACAGACCTACGTATTGACTTTGCTCAGGTCTGGTGGAGAAGTGAAGAAAATATCAAGGGAACAAGCTCTTGGCCTGAGTCTTGAAGATTTGCAGGATCTCCTTGATCTTCCACTTAGCAGGGATGATGATGACACAGATGCCCTAGACTTTGAACTACAATTTAAAGGACATATAAGGGAACTGCTGATGAGGCAATAAAAAGATCCAACAATAATGAAGAGTTTTGGCATTATCTGTTCCAGGGGGAGATTGTTGGGATTGAACCCTACCAGAGGAACAGATAATAAAAGCCAAAACTGGATCAGAGCAGTGGATCCGAAATAAGCAGATGTTACATACAAGTCTCTCCCCTTGAAAGTGGTTTCAACATCTGCTGACCTCCTATCTACTGATCGTACAAACTAGTGACTGTCAAACTGCTGCTCAAGGAAAGACCTGATGAAAGACTAAAGCTCTGCTGCTCAATCTACTGCCTTGAGTCAAGCACAGCTGATCCGGACAAGTACTGCTAGGTTCACAGCAGTGGAGAGATGCAACAGCTGTTTATTCTGTCTTTATGTAATGTAATGTAATAAGCAGTAGTTAGTATAGCAATGTTTGTATAGATCAGAGGTTAGAGTTTGTTAGGAGGTTAGATGTCACTTTCATGGTGACGTTAGCTTAAGATGCTCAGTGGTTTGCTAGTGCCTATAAATAGAACAGTGCTCTGTACTGTTCTATTAGCTCTTTGCAACACCGTCTTCTTTGCACGAACAAACACTGAGCTCTGGCTGAGGGGGAGTTTGTATCAAGCATTGCTTTGTAATCGTTGTTGAAACTAAATTCAATCTTTCGGTTCATAGTGAAAAGTGTTTTGATTAAAGCAATACTCTCGTTTGATTATATGAAAAGTTTGTTTCCATCTTAATTCCGCTGCACAACTCATCCATTTCCATCTTAATTTCAAACGTAAAATACAATCAAAACCAAACTCAGATCCAACACAAGTGAGTATATAGACCCCTCTTTTACTGTTTTTCAAACATTTTGGGGGTGAAACACATGTGCCTATTTGTTACTTTCGTGCTTTTCATGCTTTTATATCATATGCTTGTTATGTTCATTAGTACGCATATAGTACACGATTTCATATTGTTTTGCTATGTATGTTCACTTAACATGCTAGCACATTGATTTTCATTTATACATCTGTTGCATATGTTTACTCAGCATATGGACACATTGTTTTACATTACATTCCTGTTGCATATGTTTACTCAGCATATGGACACATTGTTTTACATTACATCTGTTGCATATGTTTACTCAGCATATGGACACACTGTTTTACATTACATTTCTGTTGCATATGTTTACTCAGCATATGGACACATTGTTTTACATTTCATGTTATGTATGTTCATTTTTGTGCATACTTAGTACATTGTTTTACATCACATGCTTACATTTTGGTATGACATTTGGTTTGTTTAAATGGGACAAAAATACATTCATTAACATTGATCACGCCGTTCGTTAGTAGGTAGTGGTACCATAGGAATTGACAACTCCCGTTCCTGAAATCCTAGGTTTGTTTGGATGGAAGGAATGACCGAATTCGATACACATAACTTAGATAAACCTTTAATTCGTTTAAGGGTTTATCGCCACAGTCGCAAGGCTTGAATGTATGCATTTTCACAATACCACATAGATGTTTGTATCAGCAGAGCATGAATTTGTTTACAAAATATAACTTTGATTTAAACTATGATTTACTTCAATACCTTGTTTTGTGCATTTTACCTATGGTTTAGTTGATATATTTCACTTGCCATACATGACATTTGGTTACACATTACATGATTTTCATTTGACAATAGACATTGTATACACATGAACATTTTTGACATTTGTTTACACACTACATGATTTACATTTAACAATAGATATGGTTTACACATAAACATTTAACAATTGGTTTAAGCAAGACATTTCGATGGTTTCTTTGGGTAAGTGATTTAAATAACGAGGCGTGTGTAATATGATAAAAGCATGGTGGATACGCCGCTGGTACTTCCTATATATAAGTGCTTTTATGATATTACATATCGTAGCGTTATTTAAACCATTTCAATTTAGACATATTACACAGATAACATATTTTTCACATAAACATTGTTTTACAAACAACTCAATTTATACAAATTCATTTTACTTGGTTATTTATTTAACCACACATCTTCCTTTATTATCATCTAATATCTTATCGATTTTCATATGATTTACAAAGGAAAACACTTTTCAAGGATTATGACTAACTTTTATTAAACAATTCTTTAAACTTACAAGTCATGAACCCTAAATCAATAAACCTATGTATCTCACAGGCATTTTTATGCTGACGTACCTATTTTCACATGTGTTTTCAGGAGCTGATGCATAGGTTTGATCTGGATACACTAGGGCGGACTCGGGCCTTAGTAACATAAAAGAAGCAAGATTAGTTTAAATAATGTTATGTACTCTTGTTTCCTTGGTTGTTTTAAGACAATGTAACCACTGTTTATAAATAAAGCAAAACTTTAAGTACCATGGCCATGAAACAAATAATTATGTCGCATCACTCCCCGATGTTTCCGCCGCGGTTTCGTTGTTTTACGCGGTCAGGGTGTGACACTTTGATTGGGTTGAACAATTTTGAAGGAATAAAGGATTGAGGTTTGGTGATATTGCAAGGGGCAGATGAAATGGGAACAGGTGCTGGTATATCATCATCATGCACTTGAAATTTTCTTTTTCTTGTATACACCTTTTTGGGAGAAGGTGTTTCTATTTGAGTTTTTGGATCAAAAGGAATAATGGCTTGTGAAGAGATAGGTGATTGACTAACAGCTATTGAAACAACTGGTGTTTCAACCACTGTTGTCATTACAACAGATGATGTGTCATCTGATGTCTTCTGCTTTTTGGCAGGTGGTGATTTTGATGGTGGTTTTGTTGTGGCAGTGGTTGATTGAGTGATGGCAGTGGTTGAAGTGTGCGTTGATGTATTGGTGGTGGTTGTTGGGTTAACATCTGCTGAAACCACTGAAGTATCAACAGCTGTTGATACAACAGGTGTTCCAACATCTGTTGGTTTGGAAGATTGATGAGAGGAGCTTTTAGGAGGTTTGGGAGTATGTTTTGTGGATCTGGAAGGTATGGATTTGGGTTGCCTCACTTGTCTAGTGGGCTGTCTTCTTTTAGGCTTAGGTTTTTCTTCATCCTTGAGCTCAGAAGTACCCTGCTCTTCCTTCTCCATAAAGGCTTTCTTCTCCTTTTCAAACCTTGATTTTCCTTTTGCCTCCATATCCTTTTTCAGCCTTCCCTTTTCATTAGCCAAGGCATTTAAAGATTCATCAACCTTTTTGGAACCATCTGGCCTAGGAAGGTCTACTGGATTTCTCTGGTGCAATGTACAGACCATCTTCATATCCCCTTTTCTTTAACTACTTCATTTTCTCCCCCCCCCCCTTTTGGCATCATTTGGTGGAGGGTTATCAACAAAGATTATTATAGGAGAAGCAGTGCCAGTGGTTTGCAATAGATGGGCCTTGATTGCCTTGATGTCTGCTTGTGTATCCATGAACCTAGCTTCCATTAAATTTCTGATCTTTTGAATTTGAATTTCATGTTGCTGATCAGCATGTTCTCTTTGTTTGTGAAACAGAGGTTGAAATAATTCACAAAGCTCATTTGGAGTAGGAGCAGATGATGGAGCAGATGTTTGAGCTGGTGCCGCAGTGGGTGTTGCCTTTTATGCTTGTAACAACTGTTGCAGCATAGTTTTGATATCTGCAACAGATGTTTCAATTGTATCCACTCTTGCCGTCAATTCTTTGTATTTTAAAACATCACCCAAGTTAATGGGATCATCTGCTTTCCCACCAGCAGTGGTTGTATCAGCAGTTGACTTAGGGAAAGTTTCCCAAAAGTCATCCACTGATGCCCCTATTTCTGTCACGCCCCTTTCTGCGGCGGAAGCACGAGGTGTGATCATGAAAGGTTCTCATTGCATACGAAGAGTAAACATACTACATGCTCAAAAAATAACTTCAAACATTACATTACTGAAAAACATAAGTGTAGTGTTTACAACACGAGATAGCATATTGTCTTAAAAATTACAACTTTATTTAACGATAAACAAAGCGACATCCACGAGCATGAGTAAGACCACGCGCACATCCATCCTAGTTACCTGAAATACATGTGAGTTTTTGGAAAAACGTCAACATAATGTTGGTGTGAATTCATGCAGTTTTTGTATTTCACGTTTGTATACTTTGTATGAAAACATAGTTTGTGTCATGTATAAATCAAGCTTTCATATATAACTCAAGTTTCATGTGTACACCACGTACTCATGTATAATTTAAGTTTTTTTAAGTACCCCACGTACTCAAGTATAATTCCCGTTTTCTTGAGTACCCCACGTACTCAAGTATAATTCAAGTTTTCTTGAGTACCCCACGTACTCAAGTATAAATAAAGTTTTCATGTGTACCCCACGTACTCATGTATAATTCAAGTTTACTTGAGTACCCCACGTACTCAAGTTTAATTCATGTTTACTTGTGTACCCCACGTACTCAAGTATAAATCAAGTTTTAGTATGGTATGAATTTTTAAGTAAATAAAGTATTCCTGTAAGTATCAGGATTGTTAATGGGTTGCAAAGCCATTAACATGTGACACGACATAGGAAGTCACCAAACCTTAGGCATTTTTCTAGTTGGCATATTCTGAGACACAAAAGCACTACTCGATACTCGCCCTCACCGAGAGTGTGGCTGCCCGGCACCCGTTAGATCTAACCTTTTGTTCTGCGGTCTAGGTATATAGTTGATTAATGGTACTTATGTACCCTATTCGTGACACGATTTCTCGTATCATTTCTCATAACGCATCATACTTGGTACTCGTCCTCACCAAGTGCGCTTCTCGTATTCTTATATCTCATCACACTTGGTACTCGTCCTCACCAAGTGTGTGTCTTGTTATCATACCATTCGTAAACATAGTAATATTTGTACATGTATGTCACCCCCGAAGTTATAAAACTGAAAACAGTTAAAAGAAAAGGGGGAGCATGAACTCACAACTTTGCGTTCCTTGCGTCGTAAACTTCACCGGGTTTGCTTAATTAACGTCGTGACCTATACGTGTTTTCTTAACGTCAGTCGCTAGACTTGCTTCGTAAAGCACGAGTTACTATCTTTTGTATTTGTATTGTTGTGTTAAAAATATTTTATATTTTTAACTAAGTATCTTACTTATATTATTTTCTCATAAATTAATATAAGTATCTCGTGTTTTGCACTTTGCACCCGAATTATGTATCTTGTATGTTGTATGTGTATTTTTGTGTTTATACTTCTCATGAGTATTTAGTGTATTTTTAAGTCTAAATACACTAGCACGTATAACACATACTATATACACTTTGCACAAAAGTTGGTGATCAAATAATATATATATTTTTCTCAAAAATATATACCTACTTAATATCCATTTTTATTTTTGAAGAAATCCTCATTTCTTATCACCAAAAATTAGGGAAACCTTGGTAATATTTTAAGATACATTTTTAGGGAATAAGTTTCTCAAAACTTATATTTTTCTAAGTGTCAAAATTTATAAAAATTTTGACAGAGTTTCCCCTAAAAATGGAGGTTTCCCATGTTTTCAAAACATGTGTTTATTTCTTTTAAAATCAACAACAATATCAACAACAATCAACAACAACCTTTATTTATCAAACTTGTCAAAACAAGCATATACCACAACTTATGAACTTGAAAGTTTGTAAAAATATGTAGTAACTTACTAGCACATTTAGTAAGTCTTGTTACCTTTAAAAATAAGTTTAGTTTCTTAAAAACTTTATCTTTAAAGAGTATGTATTTTCACAACTTCTAGTCATGATTTACCAAACACATTTCTTGTTAAATTTTTCTTGTGACACAAGTGTTTACACACTTGTTTATTTACTAAAATGCTTTTAGTTTATGTAAGGTCCGGGTTTTAACAAAACTAGCATTTTCCGCTTGGTTCTTCCAAAAAACCACTTGTAGATCTTTAGATCTACATGTTTAGAGTCTTATTTTACAAGAAAAATTACTTTTACACAAGTTCATGTTTATGTGTGGAAGGGTTCATCATCTTACAACTTTTACACTTAACATATTACTAGTTCATGTTCCATGAACATGATCTAGCATGTCTAAATGACGATCCGTTCCACTACTAGCAACTAACAACATCAAATATTCACAACAAAGCAAGTTTTACGAGATTTACACACATATCTACCCTTTATCCAACTAGTTTATCTTTCTTTCAAGACTTTTAGTTTTGATCTTGTGTGTTCTTGAGTTTTAACCGTTAAATCACCTATTAACCATTTTAAACAAGAACAAGAGGATGTTTAGAGGCACTTACTACTAGCTCGAGGCTAGGGAAGAATCAGGACGTAAACAAGGTGGATAAAAGAAGTATAGAGAGGTTCTTGAGTTTCCGAGTGCACCAAGCCTCCTAGTATGTCACCTTGCACCTTTGTATGTATGTAAAATAGCAAGAACGAAACTTGATGGTGGTGGTGGTGTTGCTAGTGTTCTCGGCCGAACACTCCAAGGAGAGGAGAGGAAGATGATTGTTTGGTGTTGTGCTGGAAGTGAGAGATGGGTTATCGTATGGTTACATTTATAATCCATATTAGAGTTTTATCCAACATATAAAGTGCCATCTAGATATTAGACATGGTTTAATATAATAATCAACAAATGGGTGGTGTGTCACCACATGGGGACCGATCGGATTTAGGGGGGGGGGGGTATATGGTTGATTTTCAAATGTATAGTTAAGTGTCTAGTTAGTTTAGTTAGGGATTTAAATAGGTTATTAGTGTGTAGTGTAATATAACGGGTGTTAGGGTGTTCGGGGACCCTATCTAGCTCAGAAAAGTGTAAACAATGCTTCTAGCATTATTTTAGTATTCCGGGTAATATCCGGTTGTTCGGTTATATACCGGTTCGTTAAAGTGCTAAATTACCCTTTTTAGTCTCTTTTAAGTACCTTTTGTAGCACTTTTGATTCCCGACACTTAGGGAAGTATTCTGGATAATAAAACGTAATTTCTGCATAATATTCATATGTTTAAATGCTGATTTGAACTGAATTATATAAAATTCTGCACTTAAAGTGTGTTTCGGGTGCTTTTTAGTGCTTATTTTTGCTTCCGGATAGTATATATATTAACCCTTGTATGTACTCTTGGGTTTTAACGTATTCTTGTCATTGGACCTACACCTAGGCTCCAATTTTAATGTCTGACTGCTTTCTGCAGTTCTGTTGACACAAAGTGTCTTACCGGTGAGTTTAGTTAGTATTTCTGACGCAACGCTCTCGTTTATGCATAAAGCAATATTTTGTAGTATACAACGTGCATGAATTCACTTGTTTAGTATGTGTTCAGCCATTGCTGACAATTAAGCACATAATTGCAGTCATTAAATAATGATTAAAGTGTACGGAAATTACCGGTTTGGTGCCAGTTGTCACAGTCTCCCCCCGTTAAAAGAATTTTGTCCCGAAATTCAGACTGAACTAACTCTCGCAGGAGTCTTCTTGAATAGGTGGGGATACTTTTCTTTGAACTGGTCTTCACGTTCCCATGTGTACTCGGGTCCGTGCTTAGAGCTCCAACGTACTTTGACAAGTTTAACAGTGCTCCTCCTGGTCTTGTTGACTTTCCAGTCGGTAACCTCCATGGGTTGTTCTGTAAATCGGAGGGCGCCATCAATATGCACTTCATCCACCGGGATGATCACGTCTTCTTTTGTTGGACTCTTCTTGAGGTTGGATACATAGAACGTATCATGTACCCCATTAAGTTCTTTCGGTAATTCCAACTTGTATGCCACGGTACCAATCCTTTCCAAGATTCTGAATGGTCCGATGTATCGGGGATTCAGCTTCCCACGCTTACCGAATCTTACTACGCCCTTCCAAGGTGAGACTTTTAACAACACTTTGTCTCCCACCTCGAATTCTACTGGTTTTCTCTTCAGATCAGCGTAGCTCTTTTGTCGATCTCGAGCCGCCTTAATGCGCTCTCGGATCTGTGCAATCTTGTCGGTTGTCTCTTGTACAAGTTCAGGACCAACCATACGTTTATCTCCAGCGTCTGCCCAACATAAGGGTGATCGGCACTTGCGGCCATACAGAGCTTCGAACGGTGTGGCTTTTATGCTCGTATGATAACTGTTATTGTAGGAGAACTCAACTAAGGGTAGATGAGTATCCCAGCTGCCGCCTAGATCCATGACACATGCGCGAAGCATATCTTCTAACGTTTGTATAGTCCGTTCGCTCTGGCCGTCTGTTTGCGGATGGAAAGCCGTGCTTAGATCTAATTGAGATCCAAAGGCTTCCTGAAAGGATTGCCAGATTCTTGAGACAAAGCGTCCATCTCTGTCTGAAATGATTGAGATAGGCACTCCATGACGTGCCACAATTTCTCTTAAGTATATCTCAGCAAGCTTTCCAGTGCTGTCTTTTTCTTGGATCAGTAGGAAGTGCGCAGACTTTGTTAACCGATCAACTATTACCCATATCATATCGTGCCCTCTCGGGGTCCTGGGTAATTTCGTTATGAAATCCATCGAGATTTGTTCCCACTTCCACATGGGTATCTCTGGTTGTTGTAGTAGGCCGAACGGTTTCTGATATTCTGCCTTAACCTTGGCACAGGTTAGGCATTTTCCAACATAAACAGCAACATCGCTCTTGAGTCTCGGTCACCAGTAATATTCTTTCAAATCTTGATACATTTTATCTGATCCTGGATGGATCGAGTATCTCGATTTGTGCGCTTCGTCAAGAATGACTTCTCGTATGCCACCATAGAGTGGAACCCAAATACGCTTCTTAAAGTATAAGGCTCCCTCTTCATTTGGCAACATATATTTCAACATACCCTGAAGGTATTCAGCTTTGCGGTTTTCTCCTTTAAGAGCTTCTTGTTGCGCATCACGAATGCGTGCAGTGAGGTTCGTTCGAATCGTCATTTCCAGTGCTCGAACCCTTATCACACCCCTTTCTTTTCGACTTAGCGCGTCTGCTACAACGTTTGCCTTTCCAGGATGGTACTTGATCTCATAGTCGTAATCATTTAGCAGCTCGACCCATCGCCGCTGGCGCATATTCAATTCCTTCTGATCAAATATGTGTTGTAAGCTTTTGTGATCTGTGAAGATTGTACATCGAGTACCATATAAATAATGTCGCCAGATCATCAAGGCGAATACCACTACGCCCAGCTCCAGGTCATGAGTGGTATAGTTTCTTTCATGTACCTTCAATTGTCTTGAAGCGTAAGCGATGACTTTCTGGCATTGCATGAGCACGCAACCCAAGCCTTGTCGTGAGGCGTCGCAGTATACCACGAAGTCTTCTGTGCCTTCGGGTAATGATAGTATTGGTGCATCGCATAGCTTATTCTTGAGTAGTTGAAAGGCTTCTTCCTATTTGTAACCCCAGTCGTATTTCTTGTCTTTCTGAGTAAGGGTCGTTAGCGGTTGAGCTATCTTTGAGAAATTCTCGATGAATCGCCGATAATAGCCCGCTAAGCCCAAAAATTGACGAACTTCAGTTGGGGTCTTGGGAGCTTCCCAATTCTTTATTGCTTCTATTTTGGACGGGTCTACATGAATTCCCTTCTCATTCACCACGTGGCCAAGAAATTGTACTTCGCGAATCCAGAACTCGCATTTCGAGAACTTTGCATAAAGCTTCTCTTTCTTCAGTAGTTCAAGAATAGTTCTGAGGTGTTGCTCGTGTTCTTCTTTCGTTCGCGAGTAAATCAGGATATCATCAATAAATACAATCACGAATTTATCGAGATATGGTTTGCATACGTGGTTCATCAGATCCATAAAGACCGCCGGTGCATTCGTCAGCCCGAATGGCATCACAAGAAATTCGTAGTGCCCATATCGCGTTCTGAAAGCAGTCTTTGGTACGCTTTCTTCTTGGATTCTTAGCTGATGGTATCCAGATCGAAGGTCGATCTTGGAATAGTAGCTTGATCCTTGTAATTGATCAAATAAGTCATCAATACTTGGTAGTGGATACCGATTCTTGATCGTGAGCTTGTTCAGTTCTCTGTAATCGATACACATCCGTAGTGTTCCATCCTTCTTTTTCACGAATAATACTGGAGCTCCCCAAGGTGAGAAGCTTGGCCTTATGAATCCTTTATCCAACAACTCCTGGAGTTGTGTAGATAATTCTTGCATTTCGGATGGCGCAAGTCGATAGGGAGCCTTGGCTACAGGAGCGGCTCCTGGAACCAAGTTTATATGAAATTCGACTTGTCGTTGCGGAGGTAGTCCTGGCAGATCTTCGGGAAAAACATCAGGAAATTCCTTCACCACAGGAATGTCTTCGAGTTTAGGCTCCTCAGCCTTCATGTCTATAACATGTGGTAGGAAGGCAACACATCCTTTCCTTAAGCACTTCTGTGCCTTCATACAACTGATGATTCATAGAGGCACGTTTCATCTTTCTCCATGTACGATGAGAGTTTCATCATTTGCCAAAGGGATGCGAATGATTTTCTCATGACAAATAACCTCAGCTTTATTCTTGGACAACCAGTCCATTCCGACTACTACATCGAAGCTACCCAATTAAATAGGTAAGAGGTCGATGCTAAATCTTCGTTCACCGAGTTCTAATGTGCAGCCTCTAATGTGATAACTCGTATTTCGAACCTATCTTTGTGTAATGTTATGTGGTTTCATGAACTTTGTTAATTGACTGAATGCAATATTGTTATGTTATGTTATGTGTTAGTATGTATTTGAACCAATAACACAACACTCAACTCGATCGCACAAGTCCTTTTGGGCTCCACTCTTTTGGGGTACTCAAAACCCGAACCAAGGGCAACCCAAGGAAAGGGTTCGGCCCACTACTCTTAGACGCAAACAAACACCCATTATTGGGGGTTGTTTCTCATAACTTGCAAAACAAGAACACACACACAAACCCTAGTGCTCTTCTCTCTCTCTCTCTCTCTCTCTAAACCGACGGCAAGCATCCCCTTTCTCTCGAAGATCATTCCTTGAATCGGATCACCTATTCTCAATCGGTTAGTGTTATATTTGTTGATTGTGTGTTACATGATATGATGATTATATGATTCTCATATAATGAATTATGAATGATATTGGTTAGTGTTGAGATTTCGGCTCACATGTAAAGCATTGTAAATCGATAAAGGGTATATAGTTATTTGATGTTGTTAATGATTGAGAACCGAATACTTGTTAAGTCGGCTGGTATGTTTCTATAATTCGGATTTGTTAGCTTGATGATATTCTAGTGAATCGTATGTTATTGTATTCGGATTAGGTTGCATGATGATTTAGAATCAAATGATTATAATCAGTTGTATATTAATTCAAACAATAATAGTTCCATGTGCAATTCTTTAATGGCTGATATATACTAAATGTTGTACACATGATTCTGACAATTAAATCACCAAACTCACATGCAAGTATTATATAATATTAAGATGTTTATGGCTGATAACACTTGGTTTGGTGGATGGTAGCTTATTCCTTTAAATACATAGACCTTAGGTGATCTTTTTGACTTTGATAAAAGAATAGATATGATGGCTTCCTGCATTGAAATGATGACTGTTGTTATGATTGTTTATTATTGGAGTTCATATGAATTGTGGATGGTTACTTGGTTTGATCGAACAAATAGGATGGAAACTGTTAATTGATAATTGTAAATAAAGAAACAATTAAATGATTGTAACTGATTAACACAAATATCGGATGTTGTAAGCTGATCGCACAAGTTATGTTAATGGATAACTCATGGGCCTCAAAGCCCAAAGGCAAGTCGCACAAGACACCCATAGTCGCACAAGACTGGGGAGTCGCACAAGTTGTTATGTTGGGCTGGGTATTCATGATGGGCTGGATTAGCTCGGGCCGCACAAGTGATAGGATCGTACAAGCGGTCCGAATCGCACTAGGCATTTGCATGTTATTAGTTGGGCCGTGTATTTTATTGTTTGGGCTTTTGATTATTTGGGCCGGGTAGTTATTTGAATCGCACAACATGATGTGGGTCGCACAAGGCTGTGCCGACCGCACAACATGTTGGGCCGAAGTGTTATGTTTTTAATGATTAGTAAACTTCACCAATGGTTCGGCCCAATATATCTTAAATCGTACAGTATGAAAATGCTATGTTATTGACTGTTATGTGTTGCCATGATCTGTGCATCTCTGTGTAATCATACGTACTTTACTTGAACCTAAACCTGACATGTATGATAACCATGTTAGGACGTGGTTGACCACTAGCATCTAGACCTAACCTTTCTGTGTAATCTGCCGAGCAAACCAAGGTGAGTTCACACTTCTTTACAAAGCATGGGATTCCCAGGGGTTGGGAATGGGTTAAGGAATATAGATTCCTCGTCCTGTTGAGACGTATTCAGGAACGTAGATTCCTCGTCCTGTTGAGACGTATTGAGGAACGTAGATTCCTCGTCCAGTATGAGACGGATTTAACTATACTAGACTAGAACTCTATCAACGAAGTCCCTCCTTTTATATCGACTTAATCGCCGAGGCCAATGGCGAACGGGTCATTAGTTAAATAGCGCTATTAGGTTTAACAAACCTCACACCGTGCCGCAGAGGACGGGCGTGGACTAATGGACTATGGCACGTCAGTGATGATAGACACAGACGTTAGGGCACTTAAACATGACGAACGTTAGTAGTCGATATGGTAACGAGTCTGGTGAATTAAACATGGGGTAGCCCCCACGGCCATAGAGCCGGGCTGGAATAGCCAACGTAAGAACGGGTAACTAATAAACGTTTTTCGAACTATGGGGTAACCCCCACGGCTGGATAGCTGGTAAAGAGCAAACTGTGTTTTCGGAACAACTATAAACTGGACAACCAAACGTGAACTCACTCAACTTGTTGTTGACTCGTTACTACATGCTTTGCAGGTCTATAGGTACTTAGCTGGAGCTTGCACAAGGAAGAGTCGTTGTGGGACATGGACAGCTGTGTGCCATGTTAAACATTTGATAATTAAACTTTTGATTTGGTTTTGAACATTTTGCTTCCGCTCATAACTTAGCTATGGTTGTTTTGGACACTAATCGTGTTGGTTGGACTTTTACATTTAATTATTTACTTGTTCAATATGATTAGTGGTTTGATCCTGGTCAGTCACGCCTCCAAGCGGTGATACTCCGCGTGTGGATTTTGGGGGTGTGACAGATTGGTATCAGAGCCATTGGTTATAGAGAACTTGGTTTTAATAAAGGAAAACGTTTTTGTTAAAACCAGACTATAACCTGTACAGTGCTCTACGATCCACAACGACGCTTCACTCCACGTGCAAGGCTCGACATTCTAGGTGATATGGTTTACGTTTTATATTGCCTACTTGCTAGATTGCATATAACTTTGCTCATGGTATGCTTAGATGAACGTAGTAACTATAGTTTGAAAAACACATTTGTGCTTGCTCCCTACTGTCACTCCACACTTACACACATTCGCGACACCTTTCCTACTTGTGTTTCCTTCGATGTGAGATCATGAGGGAACGTGTGAACCTAACTCAAGCCAGCTAACGGCTCTTATCAACGAACAAATTACGGCAGCACTCGCAGCCGCCCAGGCAGGAGGTATAACCTGCTATTCCGAACCTAACCTAGGATGATAGATCCTACTCTCATGACCCAACTCTCGCGCTTAACCCTGTCGTTTCTTCCTCGCGCAACAAGGTCAGGACACTCAGCCGCCTGTATGCACATTCAAGACGTCCATGGACTGTCGTCCTAGTACTTTCAGTGGCACTAAAGGAGCTGTTGGACTCCTCCATTGGTTTGAAAAGCTCGAGTCTGTCTTAGAGATGGGTGAATGCCTTGAGGCCTGTAGGATGGATTACGCCACTGGTACTCTCGAAGGCACTGCGCTAACTTGGTGGAACTCGCAAGTTCAGATGCTGGGGCTGGCGGCTGCTAATGCCACCCCATAGAAGGATTTTGAGGAACTGATCAAACGTGAATACTGTAGTCGTGATGACATCCACAAACTGGATATGGAGTTCTTTAATCTGATGATGACGGGGTCAGAGATAGAAGTGTACACGAAATGATCCAACGAACTGACAGTGTTATGTCCAACAATGGTGGATCCTCTCATCAAGCGCATTGAGCAGTACCTCAAAGGCTTAGTACCAGAGATTCAAACTCATGTGACATAGGCCAACCTTGCAACCATTCAGGATACTACTCGTCTTGCTCGACGTCTCTCAGATCAGGCGATAGGATAGAACAAACTGCCGAAGCGTATTAATGCTGCTACAACTACTTCGGATGCTCCCAGTGACAACAAACGCAAGTGGAATGAAAATTCGAGCAAGGGTCCCACTTCGGTTCAGTCTCAGTCGCAGCACAGGAGCCTCAGTCAGCAGTCTTTTGGTAATCGAAGTCAGGGTAGATACAGGGGAAACCACCCTAAGTGCAAATGATGTAATTTGCACCACAGCGGGCAATGCAACAGAGACCGTTGTCAGAGATGCAACGAGCTAGGTCATGGAGCCAAAGATTTTAGAATCTCACATCCTGCAAACAAGGACCAACAATAGCAGCCACAAGCTCCACAGAATCAGCAGCAACAGCAGGATAACAAGGGATGTTATCAGTGTGGTGCTAAAGAATCATTTCATGAGACGCTACCCACGACTGAACCAGAATCAGAATCAGAACCACAACCAAGGAAACGGGAATAATAATGGAGGCAGCAACGGGAGTAATGGCAACGGCAATGGTGCCAGGGGTCGAGTGCTCGTGATTGGTCAGGGTAATGCTAGGAATGACCCCAACGTTGTGATGGTTTCGACATCGTTATTGGTATGGATTGGCTACCTCAATATCGAGCAGAGGTTCTCTGCAATGAGAAGGTCGTTCGTGTTTCTCGCCCAGGTGATGAACCTCTCATGATTCGTGGCGACAAGAGTGGTGCTGTGGTGAGCATCATTTCTTCCCTTAAGGCCCAAAAGTGTTTGCGTAAGGGCCACACTGCTTTTCTGGCTCTCGTTACTGACACCTCGAAGAAAGAGAAAAGATAGAAGGCTTTCCGATTGTACGTGATTATCCTGAGGTATTTCCTGAGGAACTACCTGGCCTCCCGTCTCATCGACAGGTCGAGTTCCAGATCGAGCTAGCTCCTGGAGCAGCGCCCATAGCTCGTGCACCGTATCGCTTAGCTCCATCAGAGTTGAAAGAGCTATCTACGCAACTACAAGAACTCTTAGATAAGGGTTTTATTCGTCCTAGCTCTTCGCCCTGGGGAGCTCCAGTGCTATTTGTGAAGAAGAAAGACGGTACATTCAGAATGTGCATCGACTACCGTGAACTGAACAAGGTGACTGTGAAGAATCGCTACCCTCTTCCACGCATTGACGACCTGTCCGACCAGTTGCAAGGGTCGAGCTACTATTCAAAGATCGATTTGAGATCGGGATATCACCAGCTGAGAGTCCGAGAAGAGGACGTCTCTAAAACAGCCTTTAGAACCCGTTATGGACACTATGAGTTTTTGGTCATGCCTTTTTGGATGACAAACGCACCGGCGGTCTTCATAGACTTGATGAATCGAGTGTGCAAGCCTTACTTAGACAAGTTCGTTATAGTTTTCATCGATGACATCCTGATCTATTCTAAGAGTCAGGAGGAACACGAGCAGCATCTACGACTCATTTTGGAACTCCTTCGAACAGAACAGCTGTACGCCAAGTTTTCAAAATGTGACTTCTGGCTTCGTGAAGTCCATTTCTTAGGCCATGTAGTGAACAAAGGGGATGGGATTCATGTTGATCCATCCAAGGTAGAGTCAATTAAGAGCTGGCCTGCACCTCGTACGCCAACGGAAATTCGCCAATTCTTGGGATTGGCAGGTTACTACAGGAGATTTATCAAGGATTTTTTTTTTCTAAGATTGCTCAGCCTCTTACTTCACTAACGCAGAAGGGCGTTGTTTATCGATGGGGAAACACACAGGAGTTAGCGTTTCAGCACTTAAAGGATAGACTTTGCAGTGCACCTATCCTTTCATTGCCAGAGGGCACAGACGACTTCGTGGTTTATTGCGACGCATCCATTCAGGGTCTTGGTTGCGTATTGATGCAGCGGGATAAAGTTATAGCCTACGCCTCACGTCAACTTAAAGTGCATGAAAAGAACTACACTACACACGATCTGGATCTGGGAGCGGTTGTTTTTGCACTTAAGATATGGAGACACTACCTGTATGTTACCAAATGTGCTATTTACACTGATCACAGGAGCCTCGAGCATATCTTTAAACAGAAGGAACTCAATATGAGACAACGACGATGGGCCGAACTGCTGAATGACTACGAATGCTCGATCAGGTACCACCCGGGCAAAGCCAATGTTGTGGCTGACGCCCTCAGTCGAAAGGACACTGCGCCTAAGCGCGTACGAGATTTACAACTCACTATACAGTCTAGTCTTCCTTTTCAGATACGAGATGCTCAGGTGGAAGCATTGAAACCAGAAAACGTCAGGGCTGAAGCCCTACGTGGCTCAAAGCAACGCTTAGAACAGAAGGAAGACGGTGCTTACTACGTCACAGGACGCATTGGGTCCCACTTTATGGCAACCTACGAGAGCTTGTGATGGTTGAGGCACACAAGTCTCGCTACTCAGTACACCCTGGTTCGGATAAAATATACCACGACATCAAAACCACATATTGGTGGCCTAGCATGAAGGCCCACATAGCAACTTACGTTAGCAGGTGCTTGACTTGTGCGAGAGTTAAGGCGGAGTATCAGAAACCTTCAGGCCCACTTCAACAACCAGAGATACCACAATGGAAATGGGAGCAAATTTCCATGGATTTTGTTACTGGCCTGCCTAGATCTCAACGTGGTAATGATACTATTTGGGTGATCGTGGATCGACTCACAAAGTCTGCTCACTTCCTGACTATCAAAGAAACGGATAAGTTCTCCACTCTAGCAGAAGTATACCTCAAGGAAGTTGTCTCGAGGCACGGGGTGCCCATCTCTATCATCTCGGATCGAGATGCGCGTTTTACATCGGAACTGTGGCAAGCAATGCACAAGTCCTTTGGCTCAAGGTTAGATATGAGCACAACTTATCACCCGCAAACGGATGGGCAGTCGGAACGTACCATCCAGACTCTCGAAGACATGCTTAGGGCATGTGTAATTGATTTTGGCAACGGCTGGGAAAAGCATCTGCCACTTGTGGAATTTTCGTACAACAATAGCTACCACACCAGCATTAAAGCTGCTCCGCTTGAGGCATTGTACGGGGGCGTAAATGCCGGTCACCTCTTTGTTGGGCAGAGGTGGGGGATAGTCAGATTACTGGTCCAGAACATGTGGTGGACACAACAGAGAAAATTGCTCAGATACGACAACGAATGGCGGCAGCTCGTGACCGTCAGAAAGTCTACGCCGATAAGGGCAGAAAACCACTAGAGCTCCAGGTTGGGGAGCGTGTACTACTCAAAGTTTCACCCTGGAAGGGTGTGGTTCGTTTTGGTAAACGAGGCAAACTTAACCCACGATACGTTGAACCTTTTGAAGCTATAGAGAAAATAGGCCAGGTAGACTACAAACTGAACTTACCAGCAGAACTCAGTGCAGTTCACAACGTTTTCCATGTGTCAAATCTGAAGAAGTGTCTGTCAGATGAGACCCACGTAGTTCTTTTGAAGGAGCTCACGATCGACGAGCAGTTACGACTCGTCGAGGAACCTGTTGAAATCACGGACCGGGATGTTAAGGTCCTCAAGCGTACTAGAATACCTCTCGTTCGAGTTCTTTGGAACTCACGTCGCGGCCCAGAGTTCACCTGGGAACGTGAAGATCAAATGAAACAAAAGTATCCCCAACTGTTCGCAACCGGTACAACTACTACTGAGGCTGAAGCTACGGAATTTTGGGACGAAATTCCAGATCAACGGGGGGAGGATGTGACACCCCAGGAAAACCAGGAAAACCATGCAACTTAACTAGCTTCCTCAGTGAGTACGTGCTAAATTTCGGGACGAAATTTCTTTCAACTTGGGGATAATGTGATAACTCGTATTTCGAACCTATCTTTGTGTAACGTTATGTGGTTTCATGAACTTTGTTAATTGACTGAATGCAATATTGTTATGTTATGTTATGTGTTAGTATGTATTTGAACCAATAACACAACACTCAACTCGATCGCACAAGTCCTTTTGGGCTCCACTCTTTTGGGGTACTCAAAACCCGAACCAAGGGCAACCCAAGGAAAGGGTTCGGCCCACTACTCTTAGACACAAACAAACACCCATTATTGGGGTTTGTTTCTCATAACTTGCAAAACAAGAACACACACACAAACCCTAGTGCTCTTCTCTCTCTCTCTCTCTCTCTCTCTCTCTCTAAACCGACGGCAAGCATCCCCTTTCTCTCGAAGATCATTCCTTGAATCGGATCACCTATTCTCAATCGGTTAGTGTTATATTTGTTGATTGTGTGTTACATGATATGATGATTATATGATTCTCATATAATGAATTATGAATGATATTGGTTAGTGTTGAGATTTCGGCTCACATGTAAAGCATTGTAAATCGATAAAGGGTATATAGTTATTTGATGTTGTTAATGATTGAGAACCGAATACTTGTTAAGTCGGCTGGTATGTTTCTATAATTCGGATTTGTTAGCTTGATGATATTCTAGTGAATCGTATGTTATTGTATTCGGATTAGGTTGCATGATGATTTAGAATCAAATGATTATAATCAGTTGTATATTAATTCAAACAATAATAGTTCCATGTGCAATTCTTTAATGGCTGATATATACTAAATGTTGTACACATGATTCTGACAATTAAATCACCAAACTCACATGCAAGTATTATATAATATTAAGATGTTTATGGCTGATAACACTTGGTTTGGTGGATGGTAGCTTATTCCTTTAAATACATAGACCTTAGGTGATCTTTTTGACTTTGATAAAAGAATAGATATGATGGCTTCCTGCATTGAAATGATGACTGTTGTTATGATTGTTTATTATTGGAGTTCATATGAATTGTGGATGGTTACTTGGTTTGATCGAACAAATAGGATGGAAACTGTTAATTGATAATTGTAAATAAAGAAACAATTAAATGATTGTAACTGATTAACACAAATATCGGATGTTGTAAGCTGATCGCACAAGTTATGTTAATGGATAACTCATGGGCCTCAAAGCCCAAAGGCAAGTCGCACAAGACACCCATAGTCGCACAAGACTGGGGAGTCGCACAAGTTGTTATGTTGGGCTGGGTATTCATGATGGGCTGGATTAGCTCGGGCCGCACAAGTGATAGGATCGTACAAGCGGTCCGAATCGCACTAGGCATTTGCATGTTATTAGTTGGGCCGTGTATTTTATTGTTTGGGCTTTTGATTATTTGGGCCGGGTAGTTATTTGAATCGCACAACATGATGTGGGTCGCACAAGGCTGTGCCGACCGCACAACATGTTGGGCCGAAGTGTTATGTTGTAATGATTAGTAAACTTCACCAATGGTTTGGCCCAATATATCTTAAATCGTACAGTATGAAAATGCTATGTTATTGACTGTTATGTGTTGCCATGATCTGTGCATCTCTGTGTAATCATACGTACTTTACTTGAACCTAAACCTGACATGTATGATAACCATGTTAGGACGTGGTTGACCACTAGCATCTAGACCTAACCTTTCTGTGTAATCTGCCGAGCAAACCAAGGTGAGTTCACACTTCTTTACAAAGCATGGGATTCCCAGGGGTTGGGAATGGGTTAAGGAATATAGATTCCTCGTCCTATTGAGACGTATTCAGGAACGTAGATTCCTCGTCCTGTTGAGACGTATTCAGGAACGTAGATTCCTCGTCCAGTATGAGACGGATTTAACTATACTAGACTAGAACTCTATCAACGAAGTCCCTCCTTTTATATCGACTTAATCGCCGAGGCCAATGGCGAACGGGTCATTAGTTAAATAGCGCTATTAGGTTTAACAAACCTCACACCGTGCCGCAGAGGACGGGCGTGGACTAATGGACTATGGCACGTCAGTGATGATAGACACAGACGTTAGGGCACTTAAACATGACGAACGTTAGTAGTCGATATGGTAACGAGTCTGGTGAATTAAACATGGGGTAGCCCCCACGGCCATAGAGCCGGGCTGGAATAGCCAACGTAAGAACGGGTAACTAATAAACGTTTTTCGAACTATGGGGTAACCCCCACGGCTGGATAGCTGGTAAAGAGCAAACTGTGTTTTCGGAACAACTATAAACTGGACAACCAAACGTGAACTCACTCAACTTGTTGTTGACTCGTTACTACATGCTTTGCAGGTCTATAGGTACTTAGCTGGAGCTTGCACAAGGAAGAGTCGTTGTGGGACATGGACAGCTGTGTGCCATGTTAAACATTTGATAATTAAACTTTTGATTTGGTTTTGAACATTTTGCTTCCGCTCATAACTTAGCTATGGTTGTTTTGGACACTAATCGTGTTGGTTGGACTTTTACATTTAATTATTTACTTGTTCAATATGATTAGTGGTTTGATCCTGGTCAGTCACGCCTCCAAGCGGTGATACTCCGCGTGTGGATTTTGGGGGTGTGACATCTAACAACTTCGCCCGATTCAATGAGTTTACCATTGGCTAGTTCTATGGAATAAGGAATTTCTAATCTACTAGATTCTATTCCAAGCATGCGTTTAAATTCCACAGACATGAAGCTATAATCGGCGCCAGTGTCAAATAATATGGATGCAAAGTGATTGTTAATGAGAAACGTACCGGTGACCACATTAGGGTCCTCGCGTGCATCCTTTGTTCCAATCACAAATGCTCGAGCCTGAGCATTGTTTCCCTTTGGGAAGTCCTTCATGAAATGATCATTGCTTCCACAAATGAAGCATCCTTGGTTCCGCCCTTTTCCGTTACCATTCTTGTTACCAGCACAATTTCCATTCCGGTTCTTTCCTTTTCCCCAACAGTCTTCTGTTTGATGACCCAACCTTCCGCATTTGTCGCACCTTGGAATGCGACAAGCTCCTTCATGATGAAACTTACACTTTTGGCACTTAGGCATGATGCCTTGGTATCCTTTGGTTGCAGGGGTTTTCGTCTCCTGAGGCGGGTTAGCATCACGCTTCTTGTTGTTGAAACCTTTGTTGTTACGAGTTGCTTGATTCAGGTTTGTATGTTTCCTTTTCTTGTCACCGGACGACTCAGCATGCGTCTCGGTCTTTTCAGTGGGGTTCAGCGATAACTTCTTCATGCGAACACAATCTTCAGTAAGGCTGACAGCCAGAGTTACAGCTTCGGTGATTGTTTGTGGTTTGGCCGAAGTTACCATGCCACGAAACTCTGGGGCCAGTCCCCAAATGTAGCGTTCAACGCGCTTGAATTCGGGAGTCACCATGTAGGGAAGCACTCTTGACAGATTGTGGAAGCTTCGAGTATAACCATTAATATCAGCACCTTCCATGGTCAAGTGCCAGAACTCTGTTTCCAGCCTTTGGAGTTCCGCACGAGAGCAGTACTTCTCTCTCATTCTTTCTTTCAGTTCATCCCAAGTTAGGCCATAAGCGGCATCTTCACCCAAGGTTTGGGCTTGCAGGTTCCACCAAGTCAGAGCTTCATCGACAAACAATCCGGTAGCAAAAGTGACTTGCTGATCCGTGGTACACTTGCTCATGCGGATAGTAGCTTCAGTCTTCTCCGTCCAGCGCACAAATGCTACTGCACCTCCTGTGCCGTCATAGTTCATCGGCTTGCAGTCAAGGAACTGCTTGAATGTGCAGCCTTGAGCTGCATTTCCTCCAGATGAATCTCCATGCCCGTTACGTCTAGCGTTGCTTGGTCCTCCACTGTCGGCAGTACGGGTTGCTTCGTATTGGGCGATAGCAGCGGAGATCCTTTCCTCCAGTAGAGCGTTCAGCTCTTCAACAGTTCTTGGCAGCGGGGGAGGAGGAGGTTGATCATCATTGCGGGCATTCATAGCTTTCCTGGGTGCCATGTTCTAAGAGAACATAACACAACAGGGTTAAGCATTTGTTTGATATCGTCATACTAGATAGTAGTAGTATATATATTCACAGGTATATACCACCTAAGTGACATCAAACAATTATTACTCTAGCAGAGTACTTAGTAGGTTTGCACTGAGGGAATCTACAAGTGACAAGACTTGCTGTGGTTTCTGAGCACTGAATTCCATAATTATGTATGCATCCATAATTACATAACCCCTTGCACAGTCTGCACAGTTTCGTTTCATCCGCATATTTCTTCCTTCAGATAGGCCATTGCTTTCAGGTAAAGTCACGTATACTTGTGACATTCTACTTCTAGTATATGCTAATTATCACATATAATTGCAAGTAATTTCTAGTCAACGACAAGTGCTACTCTTGTGCACCCTAAGTCTCGTAGTGTCTTTTCTAGACTCTTGTAAACAGTTTCAGGTAGTGGATGTCGCGGGACGTTTTATGCAATGAAAACTCTTTGAAAAATTGTTTTCGTGAAAGGATCCTAGAGATTGTAGACTAGACTCGAGAAGGAATCCTGGTTCACTACAATCGCAGCTCTGATACCAATCTGTCACACCCCTTTCTGCGGCGGAAGCACGAGGTGTGATCATGAAAGGTTCTCATTGCATACGAAGAGTAAACATACTACATGCTCAAAAGTAACTTCAAACATTACATTACTGAAAACATAAGTCAAGTGTTTACAACACGAGATAGCATATTGTCTTAAAAGTTACAACTTTATTTAACGATAAACAAAGCGACATCCACGAGCATGAGTAAGACCACGTGCACATCCATCCTAGTTACCTGAAATACATGTGAGTTTTTGGAAAAACGTCAATATAATGTTGGTGTGAATTCATGTAGTTTTTGTATTTCACGTTTGTTTACTTTGTATGAAAACATAGTTTGTGTCATGTATAAATCAAGCTTTCATATATAACTCAAGTTTCATGTGTACACCACATACTCATGTATAATTTAAGTTTTTCCTAAGTACCCCACGTACTCAAGTATAATTCCCGTTTTCTTGAGTACTCCACGTACTCAAGTATAATTCAAGTTTTCTTGAGTACCCCACGTACTCAAGTATAAATCAAGTTTTCATGTGTACCCCACGTACTCATGTATAATTCAAGTTTACTTGAGTACCCCACGTACTCAAGTTTAATTCACGTTTACTTGTGTACCCCACGTACTCAAGTATAAATCAAGTTTTAGTAGGGTATAAATTTTTAAGTAAATAAAGTATTCCTGTAAGTATCAGGATTGTTAATGGGTTGCAAAGCCATTAAGATGTGACACGGCATAGGAAGTCACCAAACCTTAGGCATTTTTCAAGTTGGCATATTCTGAGACACAAAAGCACTACTCGATACTCGCCCTCACCGAGAGTGTGGCTGCCCGGCACCCGTTAGATCTAACCTTTTGTTCTGCGGCCTATGTATATAGTTGATTAATGGTACTTATGTACCCTATTCGTGACACGATTTCTCGTATCATTTCTCATAACACATCATACTTGGTACTCATCTTCACCAAGTGCGCTTCTCGTATTCTTATATCTCATCACACTTGGTACTCGTCCTCACCAAGTGTGTGTCTTGTTATCATACCATTCGTAAACATAGTAATATTTGTACATGTATTTCACCCCCGAAGTTATAAAACTGAAAACAGTTAAAAGAAATGGGGGAGCATGAACTCACAACTTTGCGTTCCTTGCGTCGTAAACTTCACCGGATTTGCTTAATTAACGTCGTGACCTATACGCGTTTTCTTAACGTCAGTCGCTAGACTTGCTTCGTAAAGCACGAGTCACTATCTTTTGTATTTGTATTGTTGTGTTAAAAATATTTTATATTTTTAACTAAGTATCTTACTTATATTATTTTCTCATAAATTAATATAAGTATCTCGTGTTTTGTACTTTGCACCCGAATTATGTATCTTGTATGTTGTATGTATATTTTTGTGTTTATACTTCTCATGAGTATTTAGTGTATTTTTAAGTCTAAATACACTAGCACGTATAACACATACTATATACACTTAGCACAAAAGTTGGTGATCAAATAATATATATATTTTTCTCAAAAATATATACATACTTAATATCCATTTTTATTTTTGAAGAAATCCTCATTTCTTATCACCAAAAATTAGGGAAACCTTGGTAATATTTTAAGATACATTTTTAGGGGATAAGTTTCTCAAAACTTATATTTTTCTAAGTGTCAAAATTTATAAAAATTTTGACAGAGTTTCCCCTAAAAATGGAGGTTTCCCATGTTTTCAAAACATGTGTTTATTTTCTTTTAAAATCAACAACAATCAACAACAACCTTTATTTATCAAACTTGTCAAAACAAGCATATACCACAACTTATGAACTTGAAAGTTTGTAAAAATATGTAGTAACTTACTAGCACATTTAGTAAGTCTTGTTACCTTTAAAAATAAGTTTAGTTTCTTAAAAACTTTATTTTTAAAGAGTATGTATTTTCACAACTTCTAGTCATGATATACCAAACACATTTCTTGTTAAATTTTTCTTGTGACACAAGTGTTTACACACTTGTTTATTTACTAAAATGCTTTTAGTTTATGTAAGGTCCAGGTTTTAACAAAACTAGCATTTTCCGCTTGGTTTTTTCGAAAAACCACTTGTAGATCTTTAGATCTACATGTTTGGAGTCTTATTTTACAAGAAAAATTACTTTTACACAATTTCATGTCTATGTGTGGAAGGGTTCATCATCTTACAACTTTTACACTTAACATATTACTAGTTCATGTTCCATGAACATGATCTAGCATGTCTAGATGACGATCCGTTCCACTACTAGCAACTAACAACATCAAATATTCACAACAAAGCAAGATTTACGAGATTTACACACATATCTACCCTTTATCCAACTAGTTTATCTTTCTTTCAAGACTTTTAGTTTTGATCTTGTGTGTTCTTGAGTTTTAACCGTTAAATCACCTATTAACCATTTTAAACAAGAACAAGAGGATGTTTAGAGGCACTTACTACTAGCTCGAGGCTAGAGAAGATTCAAGACGTAAACAAGGTGGATAAAAGAAGTATAGAGAGGTTCTTGAGTTTCCGAGTGCACCAAGCCTCCTAGTATGTCACCTTGCACCTTTGTATGTATGTAAAATAGCAAGAACGAAACTTGACGGTGGTGGTGGTGTTGCTAGTGTTCTCGGACGAACACTCCAAGGAGAGGATAGGAAGATGATTGTTTGGTGTTGTGTTGGAAGTAAGAGATGGGTGATCTTATGGTTACATTTATAATCCATATTAGAGTTTTATCCAACATATAAAGTGCCATCTAGATATTAGACATGGTTTAATATAATAATCAACAAATGGGTGGTGTGTCACCACATGGGGACCGATCGGATTTAGGGGGGGGGGGGGTAATGGTTGATTTTCAAATGTATAGTTATGTGTCTAGTTAGTTTAGTTAGGGATTTAAATAGGTTATTAGTGTGTAGTGTAATATAACGGGTGTTAGGGTGTTCGGGGACCCTAACTAGCTCAGAAAAGTGTAAACAATGCTTCTAGCATTATTTTAGTGTTCCGGGTAATATCCGGTTGTTCGGTTATATATCGGTTCGTTAAAGTGCTAAATTACCCCTTTTAGTGTCTTTTAAGTACCTTTTTGTAGCACTTTTGATTCCCGACACTTAGGGAAGTATTCTGGATAATAAAACGTAATTTCTGCATAATATTCATATGTTTAAATGCTGATTTGAACTGAATTATATAAAATTCTGCACTTAAAGTGTGTTTCGGGTGCTTTTTAGTGGTTATTTTTGCTTCCGAAGAGTATATATATTAACCCTTGTATGTACTCTTGGGTTTTAACGTATTCTTGTCGTTGGACCTACACCTAGGCTCCAATTTTAATGTCTGACTGCTTTCTAAAGTTCTATTGACACAAAGTGTCTTACCGGTGAGTTTACTTAGTATTTCTGACGCAACGCTCTCGTTTATGCATAAAGCAATATTTTGTAGTATACAATGTGCATAAATTCACTTGTTTAGTATGTGTTCAGCCATTGCTGACAATTAAGCACATAATTGCAGTCATTAAATAATGATTAAAGTGTACGGAAATTACCGGTTTGGTGCCAGTTGTCACAATTTCTTGGTACTGGGGACTTCTTTCCTTTACAATTGATATCTTTTTAAGATCAACAGTGGTTGGAACAAACACACCAGTGGATATCAGAGTTGCTGGAGAGGAAATTGCCTTTAAGGGAGTCTGATTGATGAAACAACTGGCCAGGTGTAGACCAGTGGATCCAACACCTGTAGTTGCTGCTCCACTTGAACTACTGACAGGAATTACTTGTAATTCCTGCAATGTAGCCTCCTCAACTATTGGTGGGTTAACAGAGATTGAGACACCAGACTCAGTCACTTGTTGTGGCATATTCTCAGTGATAGGTGATTAAGAAGAACTGATTTGTGTCTGGGCTAAATCAGCTGCATCCAATAGAGGTAACATGGATTGTGGTAATGTGATTGGTGAAGGATGTGGGGTAGAAAGAGATATGTCCATGGGATTCGGACTGTGGAAGATGGAACCAAGTGGATCCAAAGCTTCATATTGTGATGTCCCTGTGCTTACAACCTGATCCTTTTGTGAGGATGCAGGAGGAGTTTTAGGCAAAGGTGGAGATCTTTGTTCCATCTGCTGTGAGGAAGTAGCATCAGTGGTTTCTGGTGACTTTTGTGATGTCACAGGTAGTTGCTCTGGGATCTCATCTTCCAGAGTTACCTTTTTTGTGGGTTTGGGGGGCTTTTGGATCTTTTTCTTTTTGGGCTTTTTGGGTGTTTTAGGTGTGGGTTTCACAGCAGTGGTTGTGCTGCTGTGATCACCTTGAGCAGTGGGCTCAACAGCAGGTGCCTGAGGAGCAGTGGTTGTTGCTAAAGTCTGCTCAGGTACTTCTGCTTGTGTTTTGGAAGGTTTTGACAGCCTTGTAAATGTTTCAGAGGTTAGGCTGTTTATTTGAAAAGGCTCTCCTTGAATAAGGACATGAGCATTATCTTTTGAAAATTTCTTTCTAAAATAGTAACTTAAAAACCATGGAAATAATAAAAAAGATTTTTTATTAACATTTTTAACAAGATCATTGAAAATCTCCTTGGAATAGTTAAAGTTTTCTTCATTCATTATAGCATAACCCAGGTATTGGATCTTCAAAGGGATTTCAATGAAAACAATGGTTTTGTTTGACACACACATTAGGAGGGTATGAAATAAAAACCTTGAGGCGGATGGAAAACTCCCCTTTTGTAAAGTTTCTTTTTCATTTCTTCAGCATACCATCTTTCAATGAAATCAGTTTGATACTCAATTTTTGGAAAAGAAGTTTTACCTTGAAGATCATCGAGTTCAAATACCTCCGAGATGGTTTGTGGAGTAATGGTGACTGAAATACCCTTTATTATAGAAGTAATAGCTAAGGGCGTTTTATCCTTAGTTTCAAGTTGCGCATTTTTCCAAAACTCTCTTTGGGTTTCCAGGTAGATCGGAGCATCATAGGTCAACAAAGTTTTGTACTTTGAGGATGAAAGAGCGTCTATGATAGAATCGAAGGTGGTGGTATGACTTGGTTTTTCGAGTAAACCCAAGTAGTTATGAGGAGCTTTGTATGGAAGAGCCATGATGAATCATGGATTTTTATGAGTGAATGAAGAAGATGTGACACCTGTGCCTCCACGATCATCAAACAAATACCAAACTAATGAAATATTATATTTCATACTTGGGATTTGTATAAATATGTGTATCATTTGCACATATCAATTCTTGTTCGATTTCGGGCTCTAAATCGCTTTCTGGAAGGTTATACGAGCACTGATGCGTAAATATAACCAGTTTAATGCAACAAACACTCCGGAATAGTGACATAGGCTTAACATACCTTAAATAACCTTTACATAACTTAGAAATAAGTTTTGAAGACTTTGGTATGGCAAAATCAAGTCTATTCGCTTACAGGGACTAAATTCGACAAACTATGAAAGTATGCCGATTTAAACTGTAACGGACATTCTGGAACTTGATCATAAGTTAAACACACCCTAAATATCCTTTACATAGCTTAGAAATAGGCTTTGAGGGGTTCGGTGTGCTAAAATAAACTTTTTGGTCATTCAGGGACTAGTAGCGTCAAAAAGTGCATAAGTTTGCATTTTCGCGCATAACTTACGTTCTGAATACATCCGGACATCCAAAAATTTATGTGAGCATTAAAATATTTTATTTTAGTATTTGGCATGATAAAAACCCATTCGTTACGTAATTTGGATCGTTTTTGCGTCCGTTACGACTCCCGTCGTAATTAACCGAACAACGCAACCGTACGACCAAACGAACCGACATCCGACATATTTTTGAGCATATTTTAAGTTCCCTATACTTTAACTTCATATTTGAGCCTTTAAGTGAGGTTAACGGGGCTTAAACGTGTCAAAACGCATCAAAAAATCAAGTTTGGAGTCTCAGGGGCCTGTTCTGCCAAATTTCAAACTTGCTGGTCTGCAAGGTCCTTACAGTCCGTAAGCAGCCCCCAGATACCAGAAACTGATTTCCAGCTATTTCCAGCTGTTCCCCATGGTTGCAAATGGTTTTTGAAGTTCCTATGGGCTGGTTTAATAAGATAAAAGCATGGTGGATACGCCGCTGGTACTTCCTATATATAAGTGCTTTTATAGTATTACATATCGTAGCGTTATTTAAACCATTTTAATATTTGACATATTACATTTTACACAAATGGCATGTTTTCACTAAACAATTATTTTACAAAACATCTCATTTTATACAAACTCATTTTTACTTGGTTTTTCATTTAACCTTACATTACTCTTTTACATATCATCTACTTTATCATTGCTTTTCAAATGATTTATAAAAACAAAACATTTTACAAGGATCATGACTGACTTTTGTTAAACAACTTTTTCTAAGCTTATAAGTCATGAATCCTATTTTCACAAAACCTATGTATCTCACAGGCATTTTTATGCTGACGTACCTATTTTCACATGTGTTTCAGGAAATGATGAATAGGATTGATCAAGATACACGTAGGCAGACTTGGGCCTTAGTGACATTAAAATATGCAAGACTAGTTAATTATGTTGTGTTTCTTTGTTGTTAAGACAATGTAACTCTTTTAATCAATAAAACAAAATTTCAAATTTCCATGTGTTATGAAACAATGATTCTGTTACAACACTCCCCGACGATTCCGCCACGTTTTGTTGTTTTATGTGGTCGGGGTGTGACAGAAAAGTTGGTATCAGAGCTCATGGTTATAGGGAATTAGGTTATTAGTAATGCGTTGACCTAGTCTATAACCTTCCTAGGACCCTAACGCGAGTTTACTTGCGTTTAGTCATAAAACAATACCGTCACCTATCCTTAGGCGACAACCACAACATGAACACAAACTTCAAAACCGCTTTGAAAAGCAATCATCTGTTCTAGGATGATTAATTACTAGGTTTTGAACCCTCTACGTTTTCAGAATCTCGTCAAGGTTTTGGGTTCTAAATAATGTGAACACGTGCAAACTGGAAGAGTGAATGCATGTACTCTGAGTTTTCTGTCTAAGGCTAGAGTGTTCGTACAAATCCGCAGTATCGGATCAGTCACTCTTACCTGGGAACTCTTGGGGTGAGTGTTCACTTATAGGCAAGCATGTCTTCAGCGATACATTATTATGACCCGCTTGCTTTGATTTATCACCGTCTCATTTGTTTGCCTTAGGTAACAAACAAATGATCGCAATTTTTATGCATTGCCATTTTGTTTTGTTTATCCGGTAACATTTCACTTGTTTCTTCCTATGCTTTTCATTCCTTCTAGAATGTCTCTTCTTCACAACGACGCTCAAATGTCCGAGCAGACCGCCAAATTTTCCCAGCGAATAGGCGAAGTAGTCCTGAAGATTGTTGAATTAGCTACTGCCATGTATCATCTCCAGGATGAAGCCACTCAAGAGTCACTGAAGGAAGCAGAAGTCAAGCCTGCACCAAAATCAAGGAAGCGTAAGGCTTCAAGGAAACCCGCAGCAGTTACACCTAATCAAGCAGGACCTAGCCAAGTGGCAGCGCCACCAGCTAGGAAGCCGTACATAGGAGCTGCCCCATGGTGCAGACGATGCAACCGTCATCATTAAAACCTCATACCCTACTTCAAATGTACCTACTGTGGACGGTGGGGACATTTGGTTAACATATGCCGCTTTGCTATCCAAAACAAAGCTGCTATAAGCCTTGCTGCTGCTCAACCTCCTGCCAGGAAACCTTATGCCGGTACTGCACTGATGTGCAACAAGTGTAATGTACCTCACCAAGCTTACCTGCAGTGTCATCTGTGTGCTTCATGTGGACGACTCGGTCACCTGGCAAATGCTTGTCTTTTCAACCCAATCCAAGGGGGTCCAAACTAACCCCAAGTCAACCCTGCTCAAGCTCGTTTACCGTCTGGTACTTGGTACAACTACGGTGAGACGAGCTATTTCAGGAACAAGTAATCAGAGAATGTCAATGCAAGTCTGACGCACGGATAAGCATATGGCTGAGTATAAGATATTGCTGTTTTAATCTTATGCTTTTGTTTTCTCTATATTTCTTGTAATGTGAAACAATCAGTTTTGTTTATAAATAAATTGTTGTTCGCAAATTCTGATATACAAGTGTAGCTACATATGTGTATGGCATTTCCCTATAATACCTACATTAAGGAACTATGTCCCTTACAAACTACTCTTGTGATTCTACCTTTTAAATGATCGCTCATGATTTCCTCGAAAAATTTTAAGTACTCGTTTCATTCTAGGAGATGAAGTACAAGAAATAAAGCGAAATTATGAGTAATCGTGCTTTTTGCACATCTGTGCCCTTGAATCCTTGGTTAGAAAACTAAGGTATTTTTCATACCCATTACGTTCTGATTTTTTTTCAACATGCATAACATAAGTTTTCGAAAACAACTTTCATGATTTCAAAAACATTTTATATATAGTTCGAAAACGTTTTTAATATAGTGTATTTACTTAACATATCAAATGCATGATTTCAAAAGCATTGTCTATGTTTTCAAAAACAACCTTCATGATTTCAAAATGTTATTAATACAGTATAATTACTTATATCAAGTGCATGATTTCAAAAGCATCATTCATGTTTTCAAAAACCTTATACATAATTTCAAAATTCATCTCGCATGATTTTAAAACATTTTTTTTTAAATATACTTACCTAATACACCTACTTTATGATTTCAAAAGCATTATATATAAGGTTTCAAAAACATTAAACACATTTAAAAAAAAAAAAAACCCCCCGTGCATAGTTTTCAAAATATTTTCCTCATACATTGACTTAACCTTCAAATTCTGCTTCATATGTAGCCCTGACATATCTAGCATCTCAACTTCATAAGCATTTTTACTTCATGTTTTGACTTAAGCACATCCAGTGCAAGGTTTCAAAACATCTTCAACTTCTAAAATCCATATGGGATCTTTTTATCTTCACAATTAGACCCTTGTGGATGATTATCATTCAAATCAGAGTCCTTAATTGGATTCCTTGTTGTCACACCCCGACCACGTAGAACATACAAAACGTGGCGGAAACATCGGGGAGTGTTGTAACAGAATTAATGTTTCACAACCATGGAAGTTAAAGTTTCGTTTTATTGATTAAAAGTGTTACAATGTCTTAACAAACAAAGAAATACAACATAATTAACTAGTCTTGCATCTTTTATTGTCACTAAAGCCCAAGTCTGCCTATGTGTATCTTGATCATCTTATGCAACAGCTCCTGAAAAACACATGTGAAAATAGGTACGTCAGCATAAAAATGCCTGTGAGATACATAGGTTTTGTGAAAATAAGATTCATGACTTATGTTTGAGAAAATGTTTAGTCATGAACCTTGTTATTTGCTTTGTCTTTTAAATCATTTGAAAAACGATAAGATCAGATGATAAGTATAAATAAATGTAAGGTTAAATGAATAACCAAGTAAAATATGTTTGCATAAGATAAGTTGTTTATAAATCAATGTCTTGTGAAAAGTATGTTATTTGTATGAAATGTTCTATGTCTCAAACTGAAATGATTCAAATAACGTTACGACATATAATACCATACAAACACTTATATATAGGAAGTACCAGCGGCGTATCCACCATGCTTGTATCATATTACACACGCATCGTTACTTAATCACTTAATCAAACCAAACCAAACTATCAAAGTGTTCATGTCAAGATGTAAATCATGTCAAAATGTCTATGTCAAATATCCATGTCAAATGTCTATGTCAAATATCCATGTCAAATGTCTATGTCAAATATCCATGTCAAATGTCTATGTCAAATATCCATGTCAAATGTCTATGTCAAATATCCATGTCAAATGTTTATAATCTAAAAGTAGTCAAGTAATGTATAACCAAAATGATATGTATGGTAAGTAAAATTAAGACTACTTAAACCATAAGTAAAAATGTACAAAACAAAGTATTGAAGTAAAACTTGGTTTAAATCAAAGTTATGTTTTGTAGAATAATGCATGCTTTACTGATACAAACACTTATGCAGTATGTTAAACGCAAACATTCAAGCCTTGAGACAGCAGGATAACTATGTAAAAGTGAGTTATCAAAAGAATATGTATTCGGATTCGGTCATTCCTTTCATCCCCTTTCCCTGGGATGTCCGGAACGGGATTTGTCAAGTCCTATGGTACCACTACCTACTACCGAGCGGCGTAGCAAATGTTAATGAATGTTATATAGACCCGTTAAACAAACCAAATGTCATACCAAAATGTAAGCATGAGATGAAGATAATGTACCTAGTATGCTAGAGTAAACATACAAGGTAGAGCTGTAAAACAATGTGTCCATATGTTACTGGAACATATGCAACAGAGATGCAATGTAAAATGATGTACTAAGTATGCTAAGTTAACATACAAAGCAGAAAAGTCATGTAAATCAATGTGCTTAGCATGTTATCAGTCAACATACATAGCAGAAAAGTAATGAAATCATGTACTATAATGTACTAACAAACATAGTCGGTATATGATGTGAAAACAGGAAAGCACGAAAGTAACAAGTAGGCACATGTGTTCCACCCCAAAACAGTTTGGAAAACAGTAAAAGAGGGGTCTATGTACTCACTTGAGATTGCTCAGAAGTCCTAGGATAACCACCAAGCAATGCTAGAGATCACGAATATCAAACGGCACCTAATATAGGTAACTACATTAATAAACCGGACCTAAATCGGAAGATCGGGTAGCATGAGGGTTCGTAAACCAAACGAGTGTAGAGACTCGTGTCATTTGGTTCAACAAAGCCTACATACTAATTGAAACCTAACATAATTGTTTACGACCCATTACGACCCGTTTAGGTAGCTTATGCTACTTTAACGCGTCGTTCGCGTGAAACGCGTTCGGACCGCCTAACTAGTTCTACGACAAGTGTTATATGCCTAAACATGTTACATAATCAGTTATGTGACAAAAGTTTAGGTTACATATGCTTAATTACCAATTATACATGAAAAGGGTATTCTGGTAATTTACCTAAGGCATATAAACTACCTATCATACAACTACTTAAACGATGTGACCATAGGGTATAACCTCGGAAGGTTATTCCCTACCTACTATGGTCACCTAATGTATTTGGTCGGATCCTAATGATCGACCAAACTGGGTCGGGTTCGAGGTATAAGCGATTTATTAGATCGCTTACCCTACGACCCTAGACAACGTGGTAATCAGTAGGCATAGTCCCAAGGGACTATAACCAACGTGATTACACTCACGTTGCGAAGTTCAAACGAACTTCGCATTGACCATTACTGGTCAACGCTGAAAGTCAAACAAAGTTTGACTTTCTGACTCGAAAAGCAATAAAATAAGGAAAAGAACGAAAGAATACTTACGAAGGGTCCCCGAATGCTAATTTCGATCTGAGAATCTCAGGTATGAAACAATGGTTTCAACTTAGAGTTTCTAAGATCAAAATTCTAGTGGTTTTGAAAATGAAGGCATGGGGTATTTATAGGATTTCCCGAACCGTTAGGATCGTTTCATGTAAACCGTGCTTTAATCGCAATCGTACATGTGTCGGGACCTTATGGTGACTAAAATTCCATCCTTATCAGCTGACTAGATAATTAGGAATGTGTGGTTGAGGATCAAACATGTGCAAACAGCTGTGAAATACACTGCATCTGGTCTGCAGACCCCTAGCGCACCGCTACGCTAAAAGTGTAGCGCACCGCTAGGCCCTAGTTTGGCAGAATTACACTTTTGGTCCCTGTATTGCAATCAGCCCATTTTCGACACGTTTAAGGCCCGTTAACCCCATTTCAAAGCTATAAAATGAAGTTAAAGTATAGGGAACTTAAAACATGTTCAAAAATATCTCGGATGTCGGTTCGTTTGGCCGTACGAACGCGATGTTCGCTTAATTACGACGGAATGCGCATAAGCGCGAAAAACGAACCAAAAGACGTGACGAATGGATTTTTCTTATGGCGAACACTAAAATAAAATATTTTAGTGCTTACATAAATTTTTGGATGTCCGGATGTATTCAGAACGTAAGTTATGCGCGAAAGTGCAAACTTGTGCACTTTTTGACACTTTTAGTCCCTGAATGACCCAAAAGTTTATTTTAGCACACCCAACCCCTCAAAGCCTATTTCTAAGCTATGTAAAGGATATTTATGGTGTGTTTAACTTATGGTCATGTTCCGAAATGTCTGTTACAGTTCAAATTGGCATACTTTCGCAGTTTGTCAACTTTAGTCCCTGTAAGCGATTTAACTTGATTTTGCCATACCCAAGCCTTCAAAACTTATTTCTAAGTTATGTAAAGGTTATTTAAGGTATGTTAAGCCTATTTCACTATTCCGGAGTGTTTGTTGCATTAAACTGGTTATATCTACGCATCGGTGCGCGTATAACCTTCCAGAAAGTGATTTAGAGTTTGGAATTGAACGAGAATTGATATGTGCAAATGATACACATATTTTTTACAAATCCCAAGTATGAAATATAATATTTCATTGGTTTGGTATTTGTTTGATGGCCGTGGAGGCACAGGTGTTACACTTGTGTACCTTAATTCGAACATTTCAGTTCCTTATAATCAAAATCGAATTTTCTTTTTAAAATTTTTTTCTATCTTTATAGTTAGATTCTTGAAAATATTTAAAGCACCAATCAAAATCCACTGATTGGATACCTGGTGTGCTTTGAATACATGTGCACAGTTAGCAGAACAAATTAACAAAATGATAACAAATCTAAAATCAAGTTAAACAATTATGTGATTATGTGTTTATGCATTTTGTGTTTTCTTTTATGCTTTTTTGTGTTTTTTTTTGTATACTCTGGATATTCGTTATCCAAATCCTCGTAGAATCTTTCATATCTTCATATGAGGGATTCGTAGTAGGATATTCAAAAAGGTACTACCTTAAATCCTTATTGGGCTTCTACGTGATAGTTAAGATCCTTGGATTATATAGTACCATTCCATGATTCAAAGAGACCCCTTTGAGTGGTCTAAGTCAAAAGATTGATTCAGAATCTGGTTATGAATGACACGTGGTGATGTGGCTGAATAGACTCCTTGGTAGTCTATTTAAATCATTTATTGATTTAATTAAAAAAGGACCCTATGGTGGTCTAGTCACAATCATCACAGGCTCGTTCGTTGTTTTCTTCCCCTACACATTATAAGATACACTACGTGACTATTCAAGGAATTACGTAATTATGGATGCATACATAATTGCGAAGTTCAGTGCACAGAAACCCGGTAAGATTTATTATGTGTAAGAACCGATAGTGACAACAATAACAAAATGTGAACGATGTAATGGAGGTACGGTGGACGCACCAATAACGCTTAATAGACTTATATATAAGTGTCCCTCCTACACTGTAAGTATGATGTTATTTAAAGTTACTAGAAGTTCAGAACTCTAACCAGTGTTGTTTGATCTTTTCAACTTCATGTTTCAAACTCTCACAAGTTTCCTCTAAATAAATTTCGGGACGAAATTTCCTGAAGTAGGGGAGACTGTGACACCTGTGCCTCCACGGTCATCAAACAAATACCAAACTAATGAAATATTATATTTCATACTTGGGATTTGTATAAATATGTGTATCATTTTCACATATCAATTCTTGTTCGATTTCGGGCTCTAAATCGCTTTCTGGAAGGTTATACGCGCACTGATGCGTAAATATAACCAGTTTAATGCAACAAACACTCCGGAATAGTGACATAGGCTTAACATAACTTAAATAACCTTAACATAACTTAGAAATAAGTTTTGAAGACTTTGGTATGGCAAAATCAAGTCTATTCGCTTACAGGGACTAAATTCGACAAACTACGAAAGTATGCTAATTTAAACTGTAACGGACATTCCATAACTTGATCATAAGTTAAACACACCCTAAATATCCTTTACATAGCTTATAAATAGGCTTTGAGGGGTTCGGTGTGCTAAAATAAACTTTTTGGTCATTCAGGGACTAAAAGCGTCAAAAGTGCATAAGTTTGCATTTTCGCGCATAACTTACGTTCTGAATACATCCGGACATCCAAAAATTTATGTGAGCATTAAAATATTTTATTTTAGTGTTTGGCATGATAAAAATCCATTCGTTACGTAATTTGGATCGTTTTTTGCGTCCGTTACGACTCCCGTCGTAATTAACCGAACAACGCAACCGTACGACCAAACGAACCGACATCTGACATATTTTTGAGCATATTTTAAGTTCCCTAAACTTTAACTTCATATTTGAGCCTTTAAGTGAGGTTAACGAGGCTTAAACGTGTCAAAACGCATCAAAAAATCAAGTTTGGAGGCTTAGGGGCCTGTTCTGCCAAATTTCAAACTTGCTGGTCTGCAAGGTCCTTACGGACCGTAAGGGGAGTTGCATACGGTCCATAAGCAGCCCCCAGATACCAAAAACTGATTTCCAGCTATTTCTAGCTGTTCCCCATGGTTGCAAATGGTTTTTGAAGTTCCTATGGGCTGGTTTTGAGTGCCCAAGGTATTGCCAAACAGGGGGTGCAAGTGTAGGGCCAAGATCAAAGCTCGGTTTATGAGAAATGATCCTAACGGTGGTATGAAAACTATAAATACCCCTCCATAGTTCACTTGCAACCCACAATTTGAATCTGATTTATGCTCTCTAAGTGGAAGTATATGCTTCCTACCTGAGAGAAAATCGGATCAAATCTTGCGGGGACCCTTTGTAAGTGTTCCTTCGTTCTTTTTATGCATTTTTAGCTTGAAAGTCAAACTGCATTTGACTTTCTGCATTGACCAGTTTATGGTCAATGCGAAGTTCGTTTGAACTTCATAACGTGAGCGTAATCACGATGGTTATAGTCCCTAGTGACTATACCTACTGATTACCACGTTATCTAGGCTCAGTGACGAGTCGTAGTTTCGGCCAAAATGCGTATTCTCGTGTATTTTGTAACCAAACTACTCTAGGGTATCAAAACCATTTGTTTTGATACCAAACCTGTTTTCTAAATTCGTTAAACATGTTTTAACATGTTTAACTCATCACTTTTAGAATTGTGCTTGTCTAGGGTCGTAAAGGTAAGCGATCTAAACAATCGCTTATACTTTCGAACCCGACCCATTTGATCGATCATTAGGATCCGACCAAACACTTTAGGTGACCATAGTTGTATAGGGAATAACCTTCCGAGGTTATACCTTATGGTCACATCGTTTAAGTAGTTGTATGATAAGTAGTTTATATGCCTTAGGAAAATTACCAAAATGTCCTTTTTACGCCAAATTTCATTTTAAGCCTATGTAACGTAACTTTTGACATCTAAACTGATTTAGCAACAATATTAGACATGTTAAGCCATATTTTACTTGTCATAGGACTAGTTAAGCAGTCCGAGCGCGTTTTACGCGAACGACGCGTTAAAGTAGCATAGGCTACCTAAACAGGTCGTAATGGGTCGTAAGCACTTAGGTTAGGTTTCCTTTTAGTATGTAGACTTTGTTAAACCATATCATATGAGTTCCAATACTCATTTGGTTTACGAAACCTCATACTATCCGATCCTCCGTTTTAGGTCCGGTTATTTATGTAGTTATCTATATAGGGTGCCGTTTGATTCCGTGATCCCTCTAGCTTTGCTTGGTTGTTGTTCAAGACTTCTAAGCACCCTCAAGTGAGTACATAGACCCCTCTTTTACTGTTTTTCAAACATTTTGGGGTGAACACATGTGCCTACTTGTTATTTTCATGCTTTCCATGTTTTCATATCATATACTTGCTATGTTCATTAGTACACTATTAGTACACGATTTCACTATGTTTTGCTATGTATGTTTACTTAACATGCTAGCACAATGTTTTACATTACATTTCTTTTGCTATGTATATTTACTTAACATGCTAGAACATTGGTTTACATGACTTTTCTGCTTTGTATGTTAACTTAGCATACTTAGTACATTGTTTTATATTGCATCTCTGTTGCATATGTTCTCGTAACATATGGACACATTGTTTTATATCTCTACCTTGTATGTTCACTTAGCATACTAGGTACATTATTTTCATAAAACATGCTTACATTTGGTATATCATTTGGTTTGTTTAACGGGACTAAATTACATTCATTAACACCGATCATGCCGCTCGGTAGTAGGTAGTGGTACCATAGGACTTGACAAATCCCGTTCCTAAAACCCTAGGTTTGTTTGGGTGGAAGGAATGACTGAATCCGAAAACATTTCTTTTGATAACCTTCACTCTAAGGTTATCCGTCTGTCTCAAGGCTTGAATGTAGGCGTTTAACATAACCGCATAGATGTTGTATCAGTAAAGCATGCATTATTCTACAAGGCATAACTTTTGATTTATTCAAATACTTTGTTTTGTACATTTTTACTTGTGGTTTAAGTAGTCTCATTTTACTTACCATACATAACTTTTGTTTACACATTACATGATTTACAATTGATGGTTTTCACACAAACATTTGACATTTGACTATACATAAACATTTTTACATTGGTGGTTGGTTTTGTTTAAGTGATTTAAATAACGAGGCGTGTGTAATAAGATAAAAGCATGGTGGATACGCCGCTGGTACTTCCTATATATAAGTTCTTTTATAGTATTACATATCGTAGCGTTATTTAAACCATTTTAATATTTGACATATTACATTTTACACAAATGGCATGTTTTTACTAAACAATTGTTTTACAAAACAACTCATTTTATACAAACTCATTTTTACTTGGTTATTCATTTAACCTTACATTACTCTTTTACATATCATCTACTTTATCATCGCTTTTCAAATGATTTATAAAAACAAAACATTTTACAAGGATCATGACTAACTTTTGTTAAACAACTTTTTCTAAACTTATTAGTCATGAATCCTATTTTCACAAAACCTATGTATCTCACAGGCATTTTTATGCTGACGTACCTATTTTCACATGTGTTTCAGGAAATGATGCATAGGATTGATCAAGATACACGTAGGCAGACTTGGGCCTTAGTGACATTAAAAGATGCAAGACTAGTTAATTATGTTGTGTTTCTTTGTTGTTAAGACATTATAACTCTTTTAATCAATAAAACAAAATTTCAAATTTCCATGTGTTATGAAACAATGATTCTGTTACAACACTCCCCGACGATTCCACCACGTTTTGTTGTTTTATGTGGTCGGTGTGTGACAGAAAAGTTAAGCGATTGAGAGATGAAATGGAGAAATGATTTGACAGAAATTGATGATAACTGCTTTTAGAAAGGAATTTTGAATTCGTGGTGAAAACCCTGTTTGGGGGTTTGATCAGGGTTTTATAGGTGGAAAAAGTGTATGCTGACGTGGAAGCAGTTACAAAAGATCCGACCGCTAAGTACTGTCCACGTGCCAACCGCTGATGAATAATGGATGACAGTTGTTAGCAAACCACTGATGGAACAATATTAGTGGTTTGCAACGGTAACAATGAAAACAGTGGGTGATTTTTAACTATCAGTGGATAGCCTATCAGTGGATTAAAACACTAATGTTTGATCAACAGTGCTTAACAAGGAAGTGAGAGAACAAAGGTTGACTTTCAGCAGTGGACAACATTTAGTAGAAACAGGTGTTTGAACCAAAAACAGTGGTTATGGCAGACTTTTAAGGATTAATGAAAATTTTTCATTTTTAACTATTTTTAAGGATGGATTTTTAAGGTTTGACAAATTGATGAATATTATCCATTTTTTATGGAGTTTTATCAACAGTGGTTAGGGGTAAGGTGATGGTAAAGATTTGAAGGCTACTTTGTCAACAACTGTTAGTGCATCAGTGGACAAGCTTTGACAAATGTTTTGAACATCTGCTGCTATAAAGATGAATATCATTTTGTTAGATCGAATTTGACTGTCCAAACTCTGATACCAATTGTTGGGATCTGAGGCTCTCATGATTGTGTTTGTTTGTATTATTTGAACAAGTGAATGAACATAAGATGTGATTGAATGCAGCGGAAATGAAAACAAACTTTGTAAACACAATCAAGGAAGAATAGTTTTCAATAAACACATGCTTCTCATTAAGTCGAATGATTACAGTACACAATGATTAACATGTATACTTACATACTAAACTCCCCCTCAGCCTGAGCTCACTGGTTGATCGTACAAGATGAATGGATTGGAGGAGAAGACTCACTCAAATAGAACAGTGCAAACTATTCTATTTATAGTACAGATCAAACCACTGAGAATCAAAGCTGACGTCACCATGAAAGTGACACTTAACAACCTAACAACCTCTAACAACTGTTCTATACAAACACTGCTTCTAAACTACGGATTATAGTACAATACAATGAATAAAGCAAACTACTGTTACTTCATTCCATTGCTGTATCCTAAGCACTAATGTTGAGTAATCAGTGCTTTCTTCAAAGGATGTTCAGTTCTTTGTAGGAGCAGTGCTTTGGTCTTATCAGTTTTGGCTACTGTTGATCAGTTTTGGCTTTACATCATCTGTTCCTCTATAGGGTTCAATCCCAACACCATAGAATGTGTACATCTAACAAATAAACAAAGAACTAAGAAACAAACCAAAAAACTTGTTGGGCGATTAAAATTAAAAGGATATCATACGCAATATTCAGGTAATTAGAATGGCCATTTTTACCTTACTTGACAACAATAGAAAACAACATCAAACAACAATAGCAAGTGACCAATCAATCAACCTCAAAATCATATAGAAGCCTAAAAATAAAATGAAAATTAAATAAGTGAACATCAAAACTGAACAGGAAAACTGTCCAAAAATTAACCAAACACCTGATGTTGAATCCACTGTAGATGTTGAATCCAACTGAATAGGAAACCTGACCAAAAAAACTAATAGATAAGAAACACTGAAACACTAAACACTGTTACATAAGAAACACTGATAGATAAATACTGATGTTGAATCCGCTGTAGATGCTGAACCACTGCTGTTACTGAGCAGTGGTTTTCCTTTGGTTGATCAGGCCTTAGGTACATAAGTGCTTGTCTTTAACAGGGATTTGTCTTCAACAGTGGATAGGCCTCATCAGTCTTCAAGTCCATCAGTCTTTATAAGGAGCAGTGGTTAGTTAAAACAGTACTTAGCATGATCAGCTGTTATAACCACTCCATAACCCTTTGAGAGGAAGCAAGAGTCGGTATATTTAATTGAGAGGAATAATTGCATTACATCCCTGTTGAAAAATAGAATTGATAAATTTAGGGAAAGTGAGGTTGAAAGATGATAACCCAACAGTGGAGGATCTCATTATACAGCTTCAATAAATTCAAGGGTATTCTCAAATAATGGTTCATGGATGCTACCAAAAGAGCAGCACTTTGGACATCTGTTGTTCTTCAAACATCTATTATCTATTATCTATTCTATCTATTATATTATATAATAAATGAAAGTTATTTGATCCACGTGGCCCAAAGAACTTTCATTTATTATATGTAATAGATAGATATATAATAGATAATAGATGTTTGAAGACAACATATGTCCAAAGTGCTGATTCATTGGAAGCATCCAAGAAGAATTATATGAGAATACCGCTGAATTTATCGAAGCTGTAGAATGAGATCTCCACTGTTGGGTTATCATCTTTCAACCTAACTTTCCCTAAATTTATCAATTCTATTTTTCAACAGGGATGTAATGCAATTATTACCTTATTTAAGATACCTTCAACTGCATCTTCTGATAAATCAAACCCTAAAAGCATACAAATCATAATGAAATATGAAATCATCCAAAAATACCCAAAATAAAACTAATTAAACCATCCAATATTCTTGAGTACTCACCATTAATGTGATGACCAATCTAAAATCAAACCCTAAAAGTATACAAATCATAATGAAATATGAAATCAGGTAGTCGTATAACAAATCATTATATTATATGAAATAACGAAGAAGAAGAACTGACTACAAAGTGTATTAACAATTAGCAAAAGAATAAAAATTACCTGATTTATATGCGGCTCTTAACTACATTCCGTAGAATGTGTATGATGGCTGCTCGAAGTCAAAATCAACTCTTTGATATGTTCCTTGGTGCATGATGGCTGCTGGAAGTCGAAATTAAAAGGTTGAGGGCACACTGGCTCCTCGTTGATCTCGTGTAGGAGTGATAAGTATGGGTGACTCAGCGCCTCCTCAACTGCATTTCAACAATAAAAGTAAATTCATGATTATTATAATTATATCTATATGTATATTATGCAGAGAGATCAAAGTAATAGTAACAAACAGAAGGTCAAACCCCATTTTAATAATCCATTGGCAAAATCTGATTCTGACTATTTAGGGTCAAAATAACCAAATTTTGAGAAGCATGTAAAGTGTTACTGTAGGAACATTTATATTTTTCCTACAATATCATCATTTCACATATAAAGTCTTCAAAACAAAAAAGAATCACTAAAACCTAAGATTAATGTGCTGAGATGAAATTAAAACCAAAACATAAAATAAATCACAGATTTCGACTTACAATGGAGTTAAAGAAGAGATTGTCTTCAATATCAAACAAAGGATGAACATTGGCTGATCCGCTGAAGTCAGTTCATAATCACCTGACAACAAAACACGACACAAACAACACCGAAAACTGTGAATCGAAGTCAATCCAACAAAAATCGAAACAAAAAAGAATCACTAAAACCTAAGATTAATGTTCTGAGATGAAATTAAAACCAAAACCTAAAATAAATCACAAATTTCGACTTACAATGGAGTTAAAGAAGATATTGTCTTCAATATCAAACAAAGGATGAACATTGGCTAATCCGCTGAAGTCAGTTCATAATCACCTGACAACAAAAGACGACACAAACACCGCCGAAAACTGTGAATCGAAGTCAATCCAACAAAAATCGAAACAAAAAAGAATCACTAAAACCTAAGATTAATGTTCTGAGATGAAACTAAAACCAAAACCTAAAATAAATGACAGAATACCCAGGTTTTGAAAAACCCTAATTGATGAACAAACGAATTTTAAATAAAGATTTTGCAGTTATAAAGCACGAATCATGAAGAAAACTTACATTTATGAAATTAGAGAACAAACCCACCTCAATTATCAAACAATACACATAAATTTTCAATCTTTATCCTTTGGGAACCGGTTATAAGATCACAAACCAAAAAACACATTATTTATAAACAATAAAATTTCAATATAACAAACAATAATTTGGGGATACCTAAACACCATGGATTCTGAAGCGAAAAACGGATGACTAATGACCGGAACCCTAGCCGTCATAGCTGAAGGGGCGGCTAGGGCATTTTGTCCTATTTTTCAGATCTGTAACATAAAACCACACCAAGAATGATAACAAGAATCAAATAATAATCAAAAATATTCAAGAGGCGAAGAATGAAGAATGAAGAAAAATACTTAAGATGAAGTAGATAAACACTTAAAGATGAGAATGAAGAAAAATAAGAAACCCAAAAGAGGAATCATAGATCTGAAGAAGAGGAATCGCAGATCTAAAGAGGAATCGCATCTGGTCTTCTTGAATCACCAGAGAAGGGAGAAGAGAAGAGTACGGAAGAAGAATTAGAAGATCTAGGGTTTTTAGGAGTGAGATAAAGGGACGTAACACTGTTGGGCGGGAAAATGGGATTGAGGATGCCCTAATCAAGTGACACGTGGCCCAAATCACTTTCATTTATTATATATAATAGATTCGTAAATCGTTCTCGTAATAAAGCTCGTTTGATTTATATCATTTAGTAAACATCGTTGCGTGTCTCGTTTGAAAATCGTTCGTCCAAGTGAACTAAATAACGCCACGGAATATAATATGATAAAAGCACTTATATATAAGATGTACCAGCGGCGTATCTACCATGCTTTTATCACATTAAACCCGTCCTATTATCTAAACACAAACCAAAAACCAATCGTTCATTCAATTCGTTTAACTTGTTTAAATCGTTTGAATCGTATAATCGTTTCAATCGTTCAATCGTTCAAAATCGTTTAATCGTTCAATATCGTTCAATCGTTCAAATCGTTTAATCGTTCAAATCATTCTCGTTTTAATTGTGAAAACTACTTTTGGTCGTCTCGTGGAATACATTCAAACCTTCGTAACTCGTCCATCGTTCAACTCGTATTAACAAACCACCAAAGGGTATGTTAAAAATTAACAGGTTCAGTCGTTACCCACATAACCCCCACACATAACCATGGGTGCAGTCCGATAACGGGATTTGTCAGATCCTATGGTACCATAACCTAATACTGGATGGCTTGGCCAAAGCTAATGAATGTCATTCGTTATGTAAATACCTCCAACAAGTTTGTTCACATTATTGAAATCGTTATTTGTTTAATATAAACCATAGTATTTGTTTTTGAAATCATCGTTTAAAGCATCGAAATCGTTTAACACATATGAATCACCCCAAAACAATTGAAAACAGTAAAATAGGGGAACTATGTAATCACATTGAATTGCAAAGTATCCTTGATCTAGTGAACTAACAATGCTCGGGAAAACCAATGAATTCAAGTAGCACCTAGTAATCGGATCGCTAGTTAATAAATCGACACCTAAATCGGAAGATCGGATAGAATGAGGTTTCGTAAACCAAATGAGTATTGGAACTCATGTGATATGGTTTAACAAAGCCTACATTCTAAATCGGAACCTATCCTAAGTGCTTACGACCCGTTAGGACCCATTACGACCCATTAAGGTAGCTTACGCTACGTTAATGCGTTGTTCGCGCGAATGCTCATTCGAGATGCCTAACTAGTCCTATGACAAGTATTATATGCCCTAACATGTTTAAATATGTTGCATAATCAGTTTAAGTGGCAAAAGTTATGTTACATATGCTTAAAATCAAATTATGCATGAAAAGGGCATTTTGGTCATTTTCCTAAGGCATATAAACTATCTATCATACAACTAATTAAACTAAGTGACCATAAGGTATAACCTCGAAAGGTTATTCCCTATAAAACTATGGTCACAAAACATGCTTGGTTGGATCCTAATGATCGACCAAACGGGTCGGGTTCGAAAGTCTAAGCGGTTGTCAAGACCGCTTGACTTATGACCCTATACAAGCACTAGACTAAAAGTGACGAGCTAAACATGTTAAAACATGTTTAACTAAGTTAAAAAATAGGTTTTGATATCAAAACAAAGTGTTTTGATATCCGAAGATAGTTTCATCTCAAAATGCGCATAAACGGCATTTTGACCAAAACTTTGACTCGTCACTTCGACTAATCCACGTGGTAATCCGTAGGTATAATCACAAGGGACTATAACCATCGTGATTACGCTCACGTTGCAAAGTTCAAACGAACTTTGTGTTAACCAATTCATGGTCAAAGCAGAAAGTCAAACACTATTTGACTTTCATGGTTGAAATACATAAAAAGCATGAAAAAAGCTTACAAAAGGTCCAAGCAAAGAAGGTTTTGATTCAAATTGCTCAGGTATGAAGTATAGATCTCCAACTTAGAGCAAGATTTTGAATCAAGTGTGAAGAAATGTGAATGAATCAAGTGGGTATTTATAGTAAGTCTTGAGTTCTTAAGATCTTGACAAGTGTTTTTGCAAGAATCAAAACTCAAATCTCACCATACACTTGTGGAACATGGTTTTATATACAATGGGAGCTCCAAAACTAGTTCATAGAATTGAGAAAGTTGCATAAAAGACCCCCAATTTCAAACTAGTTGCTGGAACTGAAGTTTCTATCAAAATGAGGGGGTGGCGTGCCGCCACAGCAACACCCTATTGGGGTCGCGCGACGCTAGCACTCCCCAGGTCCAGAAAGTTTCGAAAAATGGAAAAAATGGTCCCTGCAGCACGTTTAAGCCATTTTCGACGCGTTAAACCCCATTAACCAATTTTCAAGGATCTACAAGGATGTTAAAGCATAGGGGACTTGAAACATGCTTGAAATTATCTCGGATGTCGGTTCGTTTGGTCGTATGGTCACGTTATTCGGTTAATTACGACGAAACACGAACGGACGTGAAAAACGATCCAAATTACGTGACGAATGGTATTTTTACATTCCAATCACTAAAATAAAATATTTTAATGATTACAAAAATTTTTGGATGTCCGGATATGTTCAGAACGTAAGATATGCGCGTAAATGCAAACTTATGCATTTTTGACGCTTTTAGTCCCTGTTGATCAAATAAGTTTATTTTCGCATACCGAACCCTTCAAAGCCTATTTCTAAGTTATGTAAAGGATATTTAGGGTATGTTTAACTTATGATCATGTTCTGGAATGTTCGTTGTCATACGAATCGGCATAGTTTCGCAGTTTGACACAAATAGTCCCTGCTATCGAATAAACTTGTTTTCGACACACCAAACCCTCCAAAACTTATTTCTAAGTTATGTAAAGGTTATTTAAGGTATGTTAAGCTTATTTCACTATTACGAAGTGTTTTTCGCGTTAAACTGATTACGTTTACGCATCAGTTTGCGTATAACTTTCCAGAAAGCGATTTAAAGCTTGAAATGGTACTAGAATCAAATCGTAAAATCGTCAAACACAAATACACACATATTAACACCAAAACACATTGTTTTATTGATAATGGATATTTTTTTACATCGTACATCATTTACAGAGCACAGTTGTCACATTCTCCCCTACTTTAGGAAATTTCGTCCCGAAATTTTAACTAGAGGAAACTTGTGAAAACAATGCGGATATTTCGCTTTCATTTGGTCCTCAAGTTCCCAAGTAAACTCTGGGCCACGTTTGGACTCCCAGCGAACCTTGACTAATTGTATTCACTTGTTATTCAGTTGTTTGATTTCACGGTCCACTATCTCCACAGGTTTCTCGACAAAGTGCATCGTTTCATCAACTTGAATTTCATCGAGTGGAATGTGAAGATCAGTATCGGCTAAACATTTTCGTAAATTGGACACGTGGAATGTTGGGTGAATATTCCCAAGTTCAGGAGGTAGCTCTAGTCGATAGGCAACCTTTCCAATCTTTTCAACAATCTTAAATAGTCCACCATATCGAGGTGCAAGTTTTCCTTTCTTTCCAAATCTCACCACTCCCTTCCAAGGGGACACCTTGAGTAGGACACGGTCTCCGACTTGAAATTCCAAGGGCTTGCGTCGCATATCCGCATAACTCTTTTGACGGATTCTAGCTGTCAGAAGATTATCATGAATTTTCTTGATTTTATCTGTTGTTTCCAGAATGAGCTCAGGTCCAGTAAGCTGAGCTTCACCGATTGTTGGTGCACACATCTGTCGTCTTCGTCTTGTATCGAGTCTCGGGTTCGGTGCGGATCTTATCAGGCATGATGTCACTAGTGACATCATCATGTGACATCACTAGTGACATCACACTACATATTTACGTGATAATGCATGAAGATGGAATCAGAATGTTATCATCCTCACAAAAAGACAAAACAGATTACACGATTGTTGGATGTTTTCGCTTCAAGACAAAAGATCTTTGTAGGTTTCGCTTCAAACTGTAATATGTTTACATGAAGATTTCGTTTGAAGGGTGTCGCTTCAAGTGCTTCAAGCGAAATCATGAACCTTATATATAGGTCAAGTGTCATTTCATTTGTAACAGTTTTTCTCAGAGCTATACCGAAGTGCTGCCGGTTTCTCTTCTGAATGTAAAGGTTGTAATATCAATATACAAGAGGTTTAAAGAGTATTTCAAGCTGTTATCACGTCCGTTTCTTAGTTTCCGCCTCTGAAACGGACTAGAACTCTTCCGAACGACTCGTTTAGGTCGCAATCCGATCCTACAATTGGTATCAGAGCTCAGGACGAGGAGTTCCTGCCAAAAACAGCCTGTGTTCATCACGATTTCTGTTTCTACACCATTCTTTTCCGAAAATTAAAACTTTTCACGGTTAAAATCGGACAAATTTCACGTATATTGTGCTCAAACATGGTTTAATCAATCCTTGAAAGTTTCAAGTTTAAAATCAGCCTAAATCTTGTATTTTTGTGGAATTTCGCTTCAATTGTTCGAACAAAAGATGACATCAGCAACATTTTGTATCTGATTTCGCTTGAAATCATAATTTTGTGATCGATTTCGCTTGAAGAACTAAGGATTTCGCTTGAATAGTTGAAGCGAAATTGATCTGATTGCATTTCGCTTGAAAATACGTTGACATCTGATTGAAACCTGCAGTTCACTTGATATATTCTGATGTCTTAACTGAATTTTGCTGTTCATTGAAACCTGCTGATTAATTTTGCAGTTCACTTAATCACCTGCTGAATTTTGCTGTTCATTGAAACCTGCTGATTGAATTTTGCTGTTCACTTGAAAATGTGTACTTTGCTTGAAAACTGAGTTTCCGCTTCAATATATCCTGCTTGAATTGTTTTTAAAAAAAAAAATTCATCGATATGTGTGAAATATGAAAATTGTTGGTATGCATGTGATAGACATTTAAGTGTGTCAGTTTGTTGGGACTAGAATTCACGAGTTTGTGTCAGTTGTTCATGTGATTTGGTATTGAAATTGTCGACCACGAGAAGTTAAAGGCAATCTTTGTGAATCTGTTGCAATTTATAGCTCGGTCATTTAACGATTTCATGTGATAGTCATCGAGTGGTGTGAAGGTCTGATAAAGTGAACATTACCCATGTGAATATATTGATTATAATATCAAACAAAGTGATTTGCATGTGGAGTCATCATTGAAGATTTAAATTCAATAAAATTAGTTTGAATTACAAAGTTGTCGGATATTTTTGGTCAGTTTGCATGTGATCAGTTAATGTGATTCTTGTTTTGGTAATACTTGCCGCCCTATATTGATAGTTTGTTTGTCAAATTGTATTTTTTTTTGTTGTCAGATTACATAATAGTTTGTTTACATGTTCCATGTGATTGGTCCATAGCTGCGGCCAAATTGATATTCTTAGTTCACAAGGTTTGGAGTGTTTGTCGGTTTGCACGGTGTGATCATTAAGTTTGTCAGTCAAGTCGTTTTTGTGTGTTCAAGTCGGTTGAAAAGGTCCAGGTCATACGATTTGGAGTTCAAAGTTTCAAAGGATCAAGGTCAATTGAATTCGATCCGGGTCATTCAGTCCGCACAGAAAATCATCAGTTCGAGTACCAGTTTGTTTCAGTTAATTGATAAATCTTTAAACTGATTGTGTTTTGCTTGTTTGTTTGTCAGGTTCTACAAGGTGTTTCATGAGGTGAATCATTTCGTTTGAAAGGGGATTTAATTTCATTTTAAGTGTTTCCGAATCATGGACTTAAATTTCTTTAGTATGACTAGTGAAACAATTAATAGAATAAATGTATTAAAGAAAGAATTTGACTCGTTTTCAAGCATGCCAGGTGAATCTACAAAGACTCTTATTGAAAGATATTGTCATCTTGTACGCACCATGTCACAGTTGAAAATTACAAAAACTCCAGCAGAATGGGTTGAAAAGCTTGCTGACACGTTACCGCAAAAAGAATGGGGTACATATTTGATGATATTGAAGAATTCCGGACAGTTTAAAAGGTTATCGATTGCACAGTTTATAGAGAAGTTGGAGGCACAAGATCTGGAGCAGCAGAAGATTGCTAGAATGAACAGTTCTACTCATCAACAAGATGACAAGAAAGTGATTGAAAGTTTTAGCTGGGACAAGTACATTCCAGCTGATTCAAATGTTGGAGCGTTTATTGCTCATATTATTCGGAAGCCGGAAATGCTGAAGGAATGGATGGAAGTGTTATCTGATGAAGAGAAAAGTGAAGATGAAGGATCTGTTTCATCTGAAAACAGTTCGTCAGAGACAAGTGATAGTGATGAAGAAATTGAACAGATTAATATTGGAAAAACTCACTTATCTTCTGATAGTTTTGAATTTATTTTGCAGAAAAATTGAAGAAACTGAAAGAGGAGAAAGCTGCAAAAGATTTGAAAAAGGTCAAAGTGGTTGAGAAGATTGTGGAAGTTTAAAAGATAGTTGAAGTTGAGAAGATCGTTGAAATCACAAAACCTTGTCTTACATGTTTAGAGTCTTGTAAACAGTGTATAGAAAAAGATGAAAGGTTTAGTGAGTTAGAAAAGTTGAAAGAAAAATTGTTGTTTGATGTAAAGAATTTGAAAAAGTCGTATGATGTATTGAACAGACATGTGAATGGTCTGGAGAAGACTAACTCTGAGAGAGAAAAAGCTTTGAAGATGTTGAATGCTACCATGATGACAAAGCAAAAAGAGATCAACATGTACATAGAAGAATGTGCAAAGAGGTAAAAAGAGTTGGATTGTGAAGCAGCTGAGAATGAAAGAATCAGAAGATTGCTGCAAAGTTACAATGGTTGTGATTACATAATCGATAGAATTTATCCAACAGTTGAAGGATTTGAAGCGTTTAAAGGTAAAGAAACAAAGCCAAAGAAGAAAAAGGATACTGGTAAGAAACAGGGTGTCTGTTATAACAAGTGTCCGCCTCCGATTTGGGAAGGTTACTCGCCTAGAAAACCTAACGAGGAAGAACTAAAACAGGCGGTCAATATTAAGCGTTTAAAGGTAAAGTGTTTAAAAATTCTACATATGAAGTTGGTGAATGTTCAAAAAGATTTTACAAGAAAAGGGGAAATCTTGACAACCAAACTTGGGTTGTTAAGAAATCAAGTGTAAAATCTGGCGATGAATCTGATTCCACAAAGTCAGAGGAGCCACAGGTTGAGTTAAAAAGTGAAAACTCAGTTCCTTCAATGGATGATGAGAACTTTCCATCATTGAGGACTGAATATTTTAAATCAAAAGTTGGGAAAGTTGAGATCTCAAATCAATTCTATTCTGAACAGAAAGAATTTGATGTTGAGAAAGCGTTTAATGGAAACATTAAAAAGATGATTGGTAAAATGATTGATGGGAATGTTAAAGGGGTAAAGGAGTTTTATGCTACAAAGAAGGCAACTTATAGCCCAACCCCTAGTGAAGTTGAGAAGGTTACACCCAAGGTTGGTCAGGCTTGGGTGGATATTTTCTTTCATTGAAAAACCTGACTTGCCGGAGATCCCAAGTTTATATCGTGGATCAGGAATCGGCATCTTTCTAATATTTGAAATTTTTGGTTGAAAGTTTTTGATAGTGTTTGGATGTTTACAGGTTGTATGACTATGCCGGAGATCCCAAGTTTGTAATTGCGGATCAGGAATCGGCATCTTTCTTAGTGATTGATTGTGTGATTGAATCTTAAAGTTTGTTAAATTTTACAGATTGTGAATTGCCGGAGCTTCCAGGTTGGTAAGAGTGGAGCAGGAATCGGCATCATTCTTTATATCAGATTTTGATTGTGTTTACTTACAAGTGGTTGAAAGAGGTTTTCAATGTCAAGTGGTAAATCAAGGACATTAAATTGTACTTGATTTTCTACAAATGATTGAGGAACGATATGATGAACCCCTAACTTTACAAGTGGTATAACCAACAAAACTTATTTTCCGGAAAAATCATTTTGGTTAAAACAAACTTAAGTGTTTTGAAATCATTATGAGAAAATAGTTTTGTGAAAGGGGGAGTTCTGATTGTTTATGCCAAGTGGATGGCGAATTGAGGTGATTTGATATCAGTTGTCATTTTCTTGTTTAGTTTGTTTTCAAATTTCCTAAAATGTGTTTGCATTTTAAGGGGAGTAGAAAATTTCAGAAAATCCAAAAATATTTGAAAATTTGAAAAAGACAAAAACATGATAAAATTCAAAAATGAGTTTCGTTGTGAATAGAGGAAATGATAGTACATCAGTGGACTATCACAGCATGCTAAAGAAATGTAAAGTAAAAATGTGATAAACAATCTCACTGTGGATATGTCAGTAGGTTTTTGCACATTTAGTAAATTGTGACGAGATATAAACATAAAATTTACTTGCGTCTACGTGGGGAACACCTCCAGGATATATAGGTAACCCCTGAAATCTTGTTTGAAGGGTCCCGTATTCTGAGATACTAGGTCTTTATGCTTAGTGATATCTGGGGTATTATCCCGGGACTTCTGATTTTGCGGAAGCAATGGCCTAGTCCCCGGAGAATACTTTTCGCATGCTTGAAAAATAGCGCAGCCCTCAGCAAATTGATGAAACAATAAAATTGATAGTCATTGCTGTTGTAATTCAAAAGATCCTCTAAAGGGGACCCACCTAAAGTCGAAGCCGTCATCTCTCTGCGTATCGAAAGATCGACCTGAGCTCTCACGGCCCTCGCAATTAACCCCTTACAGATATCATCTAGGTATACTCACCTGTAAGACTGAATACTGGGATCTGGATACGGGAGTATATTCAAGTAGTGGGACACACGGATAAGTTTAAGTCTCTTAAAACATTAATATCGTATCTCGGATCAGTTGAACTTTGTGTGAGAATTTAAGTGGATCAGTATACTGACAATCTAAGTGAATCGTTTAGAACTTAAAATGAAATGAAGCTTAACGGTGTTGGTGATTTGTCTCAAAAACTGATATGATCCTCTTACACGAACTCACAAAAATATTGTTTGTAAATATTTCTTTACTGCATTTCATTTCTATTATGTCAAAAATCCAAAAAGATTTTCGGTGTGTTTTAGCATAAAATTTTTTAAAAAAAAATTCAAAAAGATTTTAGACAACTGATGTTGAAAAGCTGATTTTCAAAATTCCAAGTGCTAAACATGACGAATAGGTTTGGGGAATTTGATTGAAAAGTTTTTCAGAGATGAAAATTCTTTAAATGATCATTATTAATGTTTGATTGTATATTGATTGGAGAAGGATCAGTGTTGGTGCATGATATTTGAAAAATTGTTAAATATTTTATTTTTTTGTGAATCTTATTTTTGGGTAGAGGATGTGCAGGATAGCAGATAGAGTGCCAGGTTCCGATACCTGAGGATTCTGAAATTCTGTAAAAGACAGACTACGATCCCAGCATGTTTTGAGGGGGAGTCTGTTAGAGAGAGAGAATTGGAGATAGAATAGAGCCAGGTAGAGATTCTGAAGGAAGATCAAAGACTGATAAAGACTGAAGATTGAAACGACTCGACACTTAAGACTCGTCAACATCTGAGGGGGAGTCTGTTGGTGCACACATCTGTCGTCTTCGTCTTGTATCGAGTCTCGGGTTCGGTGCGGATCTTATCAGGCATGATGTCACTAGTGACATCATCATGTGACATCACTAGTGACATCACACTACATATTTACGTGATAATGCATGAAGATGGAATCAGAATGTTATCATCCTCACAAAAAGACAAAACAGATTACACGATTGTTGGATGTTTTCGCTTCAAGACAAAAGATCTTTGTAGGTTTCGCTTCAAACTGTAATATGTTTACATGAAGATTTCGCTTGAAGGGTGTCGCTTCAAGTGCTTCAAGCGAAATCATGAACCTTATATATAGGTCAAGTGTCATTTCATTTGTAACAGTTTTTCTCAGAGCTATACCGAAGTGCTGCCGGTTTCTCTTCTGAATGTAAAGGTTGTAATATCAATATACAAGAGGTTTAAAGAGTATTTCAAGCTGTTATCACGTCCGTTTCTTAGTTTCCGCCTCTGAAACGGACTAGAACTCTTCCGAACGACTCGTTTAGGTCGCAATCCGATCCTACACCGATCTCATTCCAACAGACTGGTGAATGACATTTTCGACCGTATAAAGCTTCGAATGGTGCCATATTGATACTAGCATGATAACTATTGTTGTAAGAGAACTCGATCAACGGGACATGAGAATCCCAATTACCACCAAAGTCTATCACGCATGCTCTAAGCATATCCTCCAATGTTTGTATCGTCCAATCGGATTGTCCATCTGTTTGAAGATGATAAGCAGTGCTTAGATTTAGTTGAGTTCCCATAGCAGATTGGATGGTTTTAAAAAAATGAGATGAAAATCGAGCATCACGATCAGAAATGATATCCAAAGGAACACCATGTCAAGATTCAATCTCATCAACATAAATCTTGGCAAGTTTATCAGCAGATAGATCCTCGCGAATCGGTATAAAATGAGCTGACTTCGTTAACCGATCGATAACAACCCAAATAGCATCGTGACCTCTAGATGTACGCGGTAACTTAGTGATGAGATCCATCGCAATGTTCTCCTACTTCCAAACCGGTATCTCTGGTTGTACAAGCAAACCAGATGGTCGTTGATGTTTAGCCTTGATTTTGAGACAAGTTAGGCATTTCGATACATACAAAGCAACATCCTTTTTCATACCAGGCCACCAGTACTGAGTACGAAGATCCTTGTACATTTTGTCAGCACCAGGATGGATAGAATATCGGGACTTATGAGATTCGTCCATCACTAAAGTGCGAAGATCGTCTTGTTTTGAAATCCACAAACGATTTTTGAAATAAAGCAACCCATAGTCCTTCGTTTCGAGTTTAAGCTCAAGTTGACGTGGTAATTCCTTACCCATCAAGTTTTGTGAAACACGAGTTTGAATATCAGATAGGGTGAGAACAAAATTAAGCTTGACTCGTTCCTTTCGACTTAGCGCATCGGCTACGAAATTCGCCTTAGCAGGATGGTAGCGAATCTCGTAATAAAGCTCGTATGATTTATATCGTTTAGTAAACATCGTTGCGTGTCTCGTTTGAAAATCTTTCGTCCAAGTGAACTAAATAACGCCACGGAATATAATATGATAAAAGCACTTATATATAAGATTACCAGCGGCGTATCTACCATGCTTTTATCACATTAAACCCGTTCCGTTATCTAAACACAAACAAAAACCCAATCGTTCGTTCAATTTGTTTAACTTGTTTAAATCGTTCAAATCGTTCAATCATTTCAATCATTCAAAATCGTTTAATCGTTCAACATCATTCAATCGTTCAAATCATTCTCGTTTTAGTTGTGAAAACTACATTTGGTCGTCTCGTGGAATACATTCAAACCTTCATAACTCGTCCATCGTTCAACTCGTATTAACAAACCACCAAAGGGTAAGTTAACAATTAACAGGTTAAGTCGTTACCCACATAACCATGGGTGCAGTCCGATAACGGGAGTTGTCAGATCCTATGATACCATAACCTAATACTGGTCGGCTTGGCCAAAGCTAATGAATGTCATTCGTTATGTAAACTGTGACAACCCTCACCAAACCAGGTATCCGTACGACTTAATTAATGATTAATTACTGCTTAATTACTGTGCTCATTTGAACTAGCTGATGAACTGCTACTTGATATCTGATACATGTACTTACTTGCATCATACTTTACTTATCGTCACTACATTATTTACATACGGCACCTTAGTGACAAACATGATGCACAAAAAGCACAGTAGCACCATCGGATAACCTACTGAACATGCTGATAAAGCCAGCATCAGGCAAACACTGCCTCTAAGGCCTGTATGAGCCAGAGATATTTTGCTACACTAATGGTGAGTGTAGGGATATAAGGGTTGTAGAACTGCGTCTCTAGGGATAAGTCACAGTGACTGGATGTGCCTAAAACGTACTCTAAGTACAAAACTCAGCACTTTACAAAATAATTCAGCTTTTAGCTAACTAATAAAGTGCCAAAACATGAGAAAAATAACACTAAACACTTTCCAAAGTGTCAGGAATAAGCGGTGTCACTAAAAATAACAATAACGACACTTTAAAGCTTTATTAAGCGCTTTAACGGATTACTATCCAACCGAACAACCGGACTATACCCGGAACATGAAAATATTGTTATTTTCACTATCTATCTTTTTCTGAGCTAGTTAGGGTCCCTGATTACCCTAACACCCGTTGTAACACAGTACACTTTAGTAACTAAGTAAACACTTAACCTAACTAATTACCTAACTAATGGTTGAAATCGAACCAAGGACCCCCCCCCCCCCCCTTGACCGAACTCGTCCCCTAGGGGACACCACATTGTCCTTACAAGATTATTTAAATCTTCATTGTCTAATATCTAGACAACATAGGGACCTTTGGATAATACTCTTGTTAATTGCCTATAAGATCTAACCTTAAACCACTAATCACTTCCATCACCACAACTCCACACAAAACTCTCTCTCTTGCCCTCTACCACTCTCGGCCGAACCCCCCTATAACCACCCACCCATTTTCGAGTTTGATCATCATCATTCCAAGCATCTACAAACATCAAGGGTCACGTATTAGGAGGTTTGGAGCAAACGGAACGCGAAGGACCTCTCTACTTTGCTTTTATCCACGCCATTTTCGTCAAGATCCTTCCCTAGCCTTGAGCTAGAGGTATAATGCTTAAAACTCGTATTTGAACTAATCTAAAGTGGTTAAAAGGATTGTTATCGGTTAAAACTCGGAATCTTGCAAGAAGATGCTTTAAAGTTTACTTAAAACTCTAAAAATGGTGGTTAAAAGCTCACTAGTTGTGTAAATGTTGTAGTAATTGAAAGTTGTGTTTATTTAGACCCGATCTATGATGTGGTAGCTCAGATCATCGTTTAACCCGGTTTGGTAAGATCATGGATCTTAACATAAGCTTGTTTTTGAATAATACAAGGGTTAAAGGGTGAAACTCTACCACACGCGAATCATGAACTTGTGTAAAAGAGTTCTACTTGCAAAATAGCGTTTAAAACTAGCAGATCTACGTATCTGCAAGTGGTATTTTCAAAGGACCAAGCGTTAAAGAAACCATGTTTTCTAAAAGACGGATCTTACAATAACAAGTATGATATTTAGAACACACAAGTGTGTAAACACTTGTGTAACACAAATTTCGACAAAATAACTATCTTTGTAAAAATGGACAAGAAGTTGTAAGGACGGAACTTCTCTAAAAACAAGACTTTTACGAAACCGGCTTTATTTATATAAAGACCCACAAAATATAATGGGATTTACACTATAGTTTCGGAAAAACTACAAGTTCATGCGATTATGCGATTTACATACTTGTCGACTAGTTTGATGTGTCGGAAATTGTTTGATTGAATAAGGAAGTTGTTGAAATTGATTTTATAAAAGAAAATGATACGCTTGAAAGCGTGGCCACCTCCAGTTACAGAGGAAACTCTGGCGAAATTTTTCTAAAAACCTAACACTTAGAACTATTTACACCACAAGTGTTAGAATTATTTTTGACTTGTTTTCGAAATATAAATTTCGCCATTACTTTATTTACTAAATATTCGGAGGTGGGATTTTCACAAAATTTAAACGTGATAAATATATATTTTCACACACTGTTTATGATTATTTTGTGAAAATACATAGATATTATTTTTAGAGTAAAAATAATATTTACGAACGTTAACGATTCCAAAATAATACGAACGCTTTCACCATAAATATATATAAGTTACACCGGTAATTATATTACCACTCGATTGTTAAACGTAACTTACACACTTACGGAAATATTTATGAACGCACATGTATTGAATCCCCCATCCTCGGGAAGGAGATTAACTACCAAGTATATACAGAACATAAACACGAAATAGTTGTCTAACTATTTCCTAAAAACATAAACTATAAAGCTAAGGCACGGCCGTCCGTCTAATAGAATTAGCACCTGTAGGTCGTCGCACAGCTGCGTGAGCAGGAGATACTTGGTAGAGACGCTTCACTGTGAGTTCATGTCCCCCTTTTCTCTAACTGTTTTCAGTTTTCTTAACTGCGGGGGTGAAATACATGTTACTATGATTACGAGTACTTTATACACGGTATGGTTAGCGTAAGGAGGTTTATTACTCAGATCATGTGAGTGGGTAGGAGCAATATGAGGCCATTAGTCCTCATGTCGGGACCGAGGGATAGGAGCGGTAGATCTATCTGGGTGTAGCGAGCCCAGCCCCAGGCCAAACTAGAAACGGACCTTGGGGTGACTTTGTCCACATACAAATGCCGTGGCGAAATCTGCTAGGTTTGAGTCTCCCTATTTGCACTTCACATATATCAGTGGCCTTGCAAACCATTGGTGATCACAAGTCCCCTTATTTGCTACATACCACGACTATTTTTATACTCACAACGGTTTACTTACTCACTTACACATGAACTCGCTCAACATTATTGTTGATTTTTCAACTTACATGTATTTCAGGAAATTAACGAGATCTGGCACGGTATGGCATGTTTTCCGCTGCACTAGTTTCCGAGGTCATCCGGGGTTTAGGGGATGTGTCTCTTTCCTGGACAAGACACAATCCTTAAACCATGTTTATGTTATGTTTCAAGTTTGTAATGTCTGTTGAACAAGGTTATGGTTGTTAGGGTATGTTCCCGTTAAAACAATGGTACTGTATTTGGTTTTCAAAACTTAATGGATGATCTTGCATGTTTTTAACTCATATAGCTTGGTTATGATTAAGCTATGGTATTAAGAAGTCACACCAAATTAACCACGCTTCCGCAAAGCCAGGGTGTGACAGCTTGGTATCAGAGCTTTGATCATAGCGAACTAGGATTCCTTCTCGAGTCTAGACTATGATCCCTAGGGCTCTCACGAAAACATTTTTCTGCATACCACTTAAGTCCAGATCCAAAACTTTTTACAAACAAATGTTGAGCACATTTTATTATTTATAGGCTCAGCTTGGAGGGCTGAGGCTCGGTCTGGAGGATCGAGGCTCGGTCTAGGTGACCGAGGTAGTTGAACACGTTGATTTATTATAGGCTCAGCCTGGAGGGCTGAGGCTCGGTCTGGAGGACCGAGGCTTGGTCTAGGTGACCAAGGTAGTTGGCTAGGAAGAGTAGGCTCAGCCATGAAGGCTGAGGCTCGGTCAAGGGGACCGAGGCTCGATCTAAGTGGTCGAGGTGAAGGATAGAGCAGTCTTAAAGACTGGGAGAAATTGGCTACTGAGACTAGGAGAATTATGTGATACCTTACTTGGTGACTTATGTGATTATCTGATTGTATGACTGATTATTTGAGCATATTTGTGTTTATGTTACAGACTCATGGATTCCGCCGGTACTGGCGATTCGGACACTACTGGACCCATACCTATCGTATCTAATGACCTCACATCCTCCGAGCATGAGGTGTACACATCTGACTATACCAGTACTGACGAGGATGATTTCCAGCCCTTCGCACTACCCGATGGTGCTGATGAGCTTGCAGATGACCCTCCCGCTGAGTACCTACCCCTAGTGGAGATTCCGGCTCCTATACCCTTAGCCGTTTATCCAGCATATGATTTTCCTCTTGACGCCGAGGCTGACGGCGATGTTGACCTGTTCGAGGATGAGCCTTTTGAGGATGAGATCCAGGGCGACGCCCTTCTTCCTGCGGACGATCTTCTGATGATCGCTGACGTTCCCGCTGAGGATTCGCCAGCACATTCTCCGGTCCCGGACTCCTTCGAGTCTGTGGCATCCGCACCTTCTCACACGTTGAGCGCACAGCACTTGGCACATGATTCTGATCCCGACCAGGCGTCCTCTGTCGCACCTATTCCCAGCTTTGAGTTTGACCATGATGACATAGAGGATTCTGATCCTATCTTTCCCCCGGGATACGACCCGGATCATGATATCGAGTTTATACCTCTGGATCAGCCCATGGAGGATCCAGCTGACCCAGTAGATCCTATCGACCCAGAGTTTGACTTCGAGATAGCTTTTGATGATCCCGAGCCTGTCGTCACTCCTGAGCAGGCAGCCGCTCTAGACCCCATGCTTGAGCATGACCTCGTACATGCTGGCATCCCTATTGAGCCTGTTATAGCAGACCCACCTGTTGATGATCTCCCCGTGGATGTTCCTTTGTTAGAGGGCGATCATGTTGTTGTTGATCCTGTCGTTCCTTTACCTGTTGTTGATATACCTGTTGACCATCCTGTTGAGCACATTGCACCTGTTCACCCTTTTGTTGCACCTGATCCCATTCCACTAGAGCCCGGGCATGCACTGTTCGCGGCACACATGGATCCACCAGATGAGCATGCACAACACGGTTGGATACCTGCTGATGAGGATGTTCCACCTTTTCCCCCTCAGATCCCTGATGCACGACATGTTGATTCTTCTTTTCGGGTTCCACAGTTTGTACCTCCAGCGAGGATTGGAGAGGGTTCTTCAGCCCATCCCTTTGGGCATGTACCGATGCCTATCCCTTTCATGCCCCAGATGTCATCTGTTCCACCCTCTGTTGCTCCATTTCATGTGGCACCTTTTGACCCCACCAGTGAGCCGTTCCTTTGGGCACCAGACTCTGCTATGCCACCTACTGACCCCTACCATGCTTTTCACATGGGACACACTATCGAGGACGTTTTGATGTCTTTTTTCGCCCAGCACGAGTCACACACGCAGCGCATCCAGGAGCTCGAGAGAGCTCAGCTGCCACCGTGTCCGTGCCATGGTCAGACACACTCTCCTCTGCAGCCATTTCGACCCTTACCTCCAGATTATGCTGCCCGTCTCTTTACACTAGAGCAGCAGGTCGCTTCTATCATCCGTACTCAGCGAGCCCAGGAGGAGGACTGGCTCCAGTTACGTCGTTTGTTTTACACCCACTTTCCCCCTCCTCCACCACCATCTGTATAGAGCTCATCAGTGCTGTTTGGGTAGACGAGGATGAGAACACGGCGATTGTTGGACTGCACAGCATTTTTGGAGACTACATTTGATCCTGACTTTTGTTGACATGTATTTGACGTATTTGACATTGACATGATATAGTTTTTGGACAGGGGTGATGTAGCCCCTAGTTGATTGATGATTGTATGACACAGGGATGTACTGATACACTTATTATGTGGTCTCGATATATGGCAATCGCAGTATTCTCATCATATTTAATTCGCTTGATTGCTTATTTGTATTTTATGACATGGGATGTTGTGTGATTGGTATTTGTGATGTATTGATAACATGAGATGTTATGTGATTTTACTATTACTATCGTTATATACGTACGCTACATTATGACCTGACTTACGTACTATAACATCGGAGCTTTACTATGGCCTGACCAACTTAAACCATCTTTTAGAAGATGCCGCCAAGACGTGAGACACGCATACCTACGAATGAGGCAGAGCTACAACAAGTCATTGCTGCTGCCATAGCACAGTATGCAGCTTCTCAGCCAGGAACGAGCGGAAGTATTAACCAAGGCAATAACAATCCACCTCATGGTAATACTAAGTCATTAAGACATACCGTGACCTAATTGGATATCTCTAGCAAGGATGCTAATGCCAAACGTATGTTATAACGTATGTGCAGGATGCACCTACAAGCAGTTTCTAGACTGCAAACCGGTCAACTTCGATGGCACTGGAGGTGCTGTCGCCTTTGTTCGTTGGGCAGAGAAAACCGAATCTGTTCTACGCATGAGCAAATGCGCACTGGATCAGCAAGTCACCAATATCTCAGGGCTATTCTTAGATGGAGCCCTCTCTTGGTGGAATCTGCAAGTACAGACACTAGGCGAAGCTGCTGCCTACGCACTGACCTGGACCGAACTGAAAGAACTTATGCACAAAAAGTACTGTTCCCGCGCAGAAATCCAGAGGTTGGAGACCGAGTTCTGGCACTTGAAAATGGACGGTCCAAAGATCGCAGAGTACGTTCAGAGGTTCCATGACTTATCGCATGTGGTACCCTACATGGTCACTCCTGAGTTCAAGAGAATTGAACGTTTCATTTGGGGACTAGCTCCTCAAATCATAAGCATGGTAACCTCATCCAAGCCTGCAACTATTACTGAGGCGATTGATTTGAGCGTAGCTCTCACAGAGGAGGCCATTCGCCTGAACAAGTTTGATGATGCTGAGCATAAGAAGAAAGAGACTCACGTCGAGTCATCAGGAGGTAGCAAACAGAAGTTCTCAAACTTCAAGCAAGGCGCCAGTGTGGCGGTTAAGAAAGGAGGATCAGCTGGCAGTGGAAAGAAAGGAAAAGGATATCAGGGCACCCAGCCCAAGTGTAATATCTGTCAACGCCATCATACTGGCCATTGTAGTGTGAAAATATGTGAAGCATGTGGAAAGCCGGGCCACTTGAAGGAGTCTTGTTGGGCTAGTGCTGGCCGGGGAGGCCAGGGAGGATTTGAGAATAGAAATAATAACCTTGGCGGTATTGGAAATCGCCCATAGGGGAACAATGGAGGAGACGGAAATCGAGGAAACAATGCTAACCAAGCGGGCGCTGTGAATCGTAATCAGAGGAATGATCAAGCTGGAGGAAACGGGCAAAGACTTGGGTGTTTTAACTGCGGTGATATCAGGCATTTTAAGAAGAACTGCCCAGACTTAAACCAAGCCCGTGGAAGAGTGTTTCAAATCGGAGCAAGGGAAGCGCGCCAGGACCCCAATGTCGTTACTGGTACGTTCCCTGTAAATCAACGCTATGCATCCGTTTTATTTGATACTGGTGCCGATTATAGCTTCGTGTCGTTAGAGTTTAAGAATATGCTTGGTTTAGCCGCTAATAAGTTAGATGTTCCCTACTCAATCGAATTGGCCAATGGGAAGTTAGTGGAAGCCAATGAAGTTATCAGAGGTTGTGTGATCGAATTGGGAGAACGTGAGTTCGCTTTAGATCTACTACCAGTCCAGTTGGGAAGCTTCGACGTGGTGGTAGGAATGGATTGGTTATCAGGTAACAAGGCTGAAATAGTTTGTCACGAAAAGGTTGTTCGTATTCCAACCGAAGATGGTGAAACAATTGTGGTTCACGGAGAGAAGCGTGAGACGCCGTTGAGGATTATCAGCTGCTTGAAAGCAAGGAAGTGTTTGCAGAAAGGATGTGTTGCTTTTCTGGCACACATTGTGGATAAGAAGGCTGCTGAGCCAAAGATCGAAGACATCCCTGTCGTGAGGGAATATCCAGAAGTCTTCCTAGAAGACTTACCTGGACTGCCACCTCAGAGGCAAGTAGAGTTCCACATTGACTTAGTTCCAGGCGCCGCGCCTGTGGCTAAGGCACCTTATAGACTTGCTCCGTCTGAGATGCAAGAATTGTCGACACAACTTCAAGAGTTGTTGGACAAGGGTTTTATCCGACCAAGCTTCTCGCCTTGGGGAGCTCCAGTCCTGTTTGTCAAGAAAAAGGACGGTAGTTTCCGAATGTGCATTGACTACCGGGAGTTAAACAAGCTGACGATCAAGAATATGTATCCTCTGCCAAGAATCGATGATCTGTTTGATCAACTGCAAGGCTCGAACTATTATTCAAAGATCGATCTTCGATCTGGATACCATCAGTTAAGGATACAAGAGGAAAGCATTCCGAAAACAGCCTTCAGAACTCGTTATGGACACTACGAGTTCCTCGTTATGCCCTTTGGTTTGACAAACGCACCTGCGGTATTCATGGATCTAATGAATAGAGTTTGCAAACCGTACTTGGATAAGTTCGTGATTGTATTCATCGATGACATTTTAATTTATTCAAAGACGAAGGCTGAACACGAGCAGCATCTTAGAGCCATTCTAGAGCTACTGAAGAAGGAACAGCTATATGCCAAATTCTCCAAGTGCGAATTTTGGCTACGTGAAGTCCAATTCCTTGGGCACGTGGTAAATGGAGATGGAATCCACGTGGATCCAACAAAGATCGAGGCGATCAAGAATTGGGAAACGCCAAAGACGCCAACCGAGATTCGACAATTCCTGGGTTTGGCTGGCTACTATCGAAGGTTCATCGAGGATTTTTCAAAAATCGCTCAACCATTGACGCTCCTCACCCAGAAAGATAAGAAGTTTGATTGGGGAATCAAACAGGATGAAGCGTTTCAGACATTGAAGGATAAGCTCTGCAACGCGCCAATCTTAGCTCTACCAGAAGGTATTGATGATTTTGTGGTATACTGCGACGCATCGCGTCAAGGATTGGGTTGTGTGTTGATGCAACGCCAGAAGGTTATTGCTTACGCATCGCGTCAGTTGAAAGTGCATGAAAAGAACTATACCACACACGATTTGGAGCTCGGCGCAGTGGTTTTTGCTTTAAAGATCTGGAGACACTACCTTTATGGTACGAAGTGTACAATCTTCACAGATCACAAGAGCCTACAGCACATATTCAACCAGAAAGAGCTGAATATGAGGCAAAGACGATGGGTTGAGTTGCTGAACGATTACGACTGCGAGATAAAGTATCATCCAGGGAAGGCGAACGTGGTCGCCGATGCCCTAAGTCATAAAGAAAGAATCAAGCCCATAAGGGTTAGGGCTTTGGAAATGATTATACGAACCGATCTTTCCTTGCGCATTCGGGCCGCGCAGAAGGAAGCTCTCAAGGAAAGGAATCTTGAAGAAGAATATCTCCGTGGGATGGAGAAGCTTTTGGTACCAAACGAGGAAGGAACATTATGTTTTGAGAAAAGGATTTGGGTTCCTCTGTTTGGTGATTTAAGGAAGGTTATTTTCGATGAAGCTCACAAATCACGGTACTCTATCCATCCTGGAGCGGATAAGATGTACCAAGATCTCAAAGATTATTATTGGTGGCCTAGGATGAAAGGCGATGTTGCTGTTTACGTGAGCAAATGTTTAACTTGCGCTAAGGTTAAAGCGGAATACCAGAAGCCTTCAGGACTTCGGCAACAACCTGAGATTCCTAAGTGGAAATGGGAACAAATCTCAATGGATTTTGTTACAAAATTGCCAAGAACGCCAAGAGGCCATGATATGATTTGGGTAATAGTTGACCGCCTAACAAAGTCCGCACACTTTCTGCCAATCAAAGAGAAAGATAGCACTAGCAAATTGGCTGAAATTTACATGAGAGAAATCGTTGCACGCCATGGAGTGCCTCTCTCGATCATCTCTGATAGAGACGGAAGGTTTGTGTCAAGGATATGGCAATCCTTCCAAGAAGCCTTTGGCTCACAACTGAATCTGAGCACTGCGTTTCATCCGCAAACTGACGGCCAGAGCGAGCGAACGATACAGACTTTGGAAGACATGCTGAGAGCGTGTGTTATGGATTTGGGCGGTAGCTGGGATAAACATTTACCTTTGGTCGAATTTTCATACAACAACAGCTACCACACCAGTATTGGTGTCGCGCCATTTGAAGCCCTATACGGACGCAAGTGCCGATCACCCCTATGTTGGTCTGACGCAGGTGATAGGCAGCTTGCTGGTCCCGAGATCGTCCAAGAGACGACAGACAAGATTGCGCAAATTCTTAAACGCATCGAAGCAGCTTGCCACAGACAAAAGGCCTATGCGGATCCAAACCGAAAACATGTGGATTTCCAAGTTGGAGAAATGGTGTTATTGAAAGTTTCACCCTGGAAGGGGGTGGCACGCTTTGGAAAGCGTGGGAAGTTGAATCCGCGCTACATTGGTCCTTTCAGAATTCTGGAAAGAATAGGACTAGTAGCATACAAGTTGGACCTACCTGCTGAACTGAATGGTGTTCACGATACATTTCATGTATCCAACCTGAAGAAAAGTCCAACTCAAGTTGACGTTGCCATTCCCATCGACGAGATTCATGTTCACGACACGCTCCACTTCGTTGAAGAACCTGTTGAGGTCACGGATTGGAAAGTTAACAAGACCCGCCGGAGCAGTGTCAAACTCGTCAAAGTTCGTTGGATTGCCAGACATGGTCCTGAGTTCACCTGGGAGCGTGAGGACCGGATGAAAGAGAAATACCCCCACCTTTTTCCTAAGAACCCTGCTTCTACAAGCAGAACTTAAATTTCGGGACGAAATTTATTTAACGAGGGGAGAATGTGACAACCCTCACCAAACCAGGTATCCGTACGACTTAATTAATGATTAATTACTGCTTAATTACTGTGCTTATTTGAACTAGCTGATGAACTGCTACTTGATATCTGATACATGTACTTACTTGCATCATACTTTACTTATCGTCACTACATTATTTACATACGGCACCTTAGTGACAAACATGATGCACAAAAAGCACAGTAGCACCATCGGATAACCTACTGAACATGCTGATAAAGCCAGCATCAGGCAAACACTGCCTCTAAGGCCTGTATGAGCCAGAGATATTTTGCTACACTAATGGTGAGTGTAGGGATATAAGGGTTGTAGAACTGCGTCTCTAGGGATAAGTCACAGTGACTGGATGTGCCTAAAACGTACTCTAAGTACAAAACTCAGCACTTTACAAAATAATTCAGCTTTTAGCTAACTAATAAAGTGCCAAAACATGAGAAAAATAACACTAGACACTTTCCAAAGTGTCAGGAATAAGCGGTGTCACTAAAAATAACAATAACGACACTTTAAAGCTTTATTAAGCGCTTTAACGGATTACTATCCAACCGAACAACCGGACTATACCCGGAACATGAAAATATTGTTATTTTCACTATCTATCATTTTTCTGAGCTAGTTAGGGTCCCTGATTACCCTAACACACGTTGTAACACACTACACTTTAGTAACTAAGTAAACACTTAACCTAACTAATTACCTAACTAATGGTTGAAATCGAACCAAGGACCCCCCCCCCCTTGACCGAACTCGTCCCCTAGGGGACACCACATTGTCCTTACAAGATTATTTAAATCTTCATTGTCTAATATCTAGACAACATAGGGACCTTTGGATAATACTCTTGTTAATTGCCTATAAGATCTAACCTTAAACCACTAATCACTTCCATCACCACAACTCCACACAAAACTCTCTCTCTTGCCCTCTACCACTCTCGGCCGAACCCCCCTATAACCACCCACCCATTTTCGAGTTTGATCATCATCATTCCAAGCATCTACAAACATCAAGGGTCACGTATTAGGAGGTTTGGAGCAAACGGAACGCGAAGGACCTCTCTACTTTGCTTTTATCCACGCCATTTTCGTCAAGATCCTTCCCTAGCCTTGAGCTAGAGGTATAATGCTTAAAACTCGTATTTGAACTAATCTAAAGTGGTTAAAAGGATTGTTATCGGTTAAAACTCGGAATCTTGCAAGAAGATGCTTTAAAGTTTACTTAAAACTCTAAAAATGGTGGTTAAAAGCTCACTAGTTGTGTAAATGTTGTAGTAATTGAAAGTTGTGTTTATTTAGACCCGATCTATGATGTGGTAGCTCAGATCATCGTTTAACCCGGTTTGGTAAGATCATGGATCTTAACATAAGCTTGTTTTTGAATAATACAAGGGTTAAAGGGTGAAACTCTACCACACGCGAATCATGAACTTGTGTAAAAGAGTTCTACTTGCAAAATAGCGTTTAAAACTAGCAGATCTACGTATCTGCAAGTGGTATTTTCAAAGGACCAAGCGTTAAAGAAACCATGTTTTCTAAAAGACGGATCTTACAATAACAAGTATGATATTTAGAACACACAAGTGTGTAAACACTTGTGTAACACAAATTTCGACAAAATAACTATCTTTGTAAAAATGGACAAGAAGTTGTAAGGACGGAACTTCTCTAAAAACAAGACTTTTACGAAACCGGCTTTATTTATATAAAGACCCACAAAATATAATGGGATTTACACTATAGTTTCGGAAAAACTACAAGTTCATGCGATTATGCGATTTACATACTTGTCGACTAGTTTGATGTGTCGGAAATTGTTTGATTGAATAAGGAAGTTGTTGAAATTGATTTTATAAAAGAAAATGATACGCTTGAAAGCGTGGCCACCTCCAGTTACAGAGGAAACTCTGGCGAAATTTTTCTAAAAACCTAACACTTAGAACTATTTACACCACAAGTGTTAGAATTATTTTTGACATGTTTTCGAAATATAAATTTCGCCATGACTTTATTTACTAAATATTCGGAGGTGGGATTTTCACAAAATTTAAACGTGATAAATATATATTTTCACACACTGTTTATGATTATTTTGTGAAAATACATAGATATTATTTTTAGAGTAAAAATAATATTTACGAACGTTAACGATTCCAAAATAATACAAACGCTTTCACCATAAATATATATAAGTTACACCGGTAATTATATTACCACTCGATTGTTAAACGTAACTTACACACTTACGGAAATATTTATGAACGCGCATGTATTGAATCCCCCATCCTCGGGAAGGAGATTAACTACCAAGTACATACAGAACATAAACACGAAATAGTTGTCTAACTATTTCCCAAAAACATAAACTATAAAGCTAAGGCACGGCCGTCCGTCTAATAGAATTAGCACCTGTAGGTCGTCGCACAGCTGCGTGAGCAGGAGATACTTGGTAGAGACGCTTCACTGTGAGTTCATGTCCCCCTTTTCTCTAACTGTTTTCAGTTTTCTTAACTGCGGGGGTGAAATACATGTTACTATGATTACGAGTACTTTATACACGGTATGGTTAGCGTAAGGAGGTTTATTACTCAGATCATGTGAGTGGGTAGGAGCAATATGAGGCCATTAGTCCTCATGTCGGGACCGAGGGACAGGAGCGGTAGATCTATCTGGGTGTAGCGAGCCCAGCCCCAGGCCAAACTAGAAACGGACCTTGGGGTGACTTTGTCCACATACAAATGCCGTGGCGAAATCTGCTAGGTTTGAGTCTCCCTATTTGCACTTCACATATATCAGTGGCCTTGCAAACCATTGGTGATCACAAGTCCCCTTATTTGCTACATACCACGACTATTTTTATACTCACAACGGTTTACTTACTCACTTACACATGAACTCGCTCAACATTATTGTTGATTTTTCAACTTACATGTATTTCAGGAAATTAACGAGATCTGGCACGGTATGGCATGTTTTCCGCTGCACTAGTTTCCGAGGTCATCCGGGGTTTAGGGGATGTGTCTCTTTCCTGGACAAGACACAATCCTTAAACCATGTTTATGTTATGTTTCAAGTTTGTAATGTCTGTTGAACAAGGTTATGGTTGTTAGGGTATGTTCCCGTTAAAACAATGGTACTGTATTTGGTTTTCAAAACTTAATGGATGATCTTGCATGTTTTTAACTCATATAGCTTGGTTATGATTAAGCTATGGTATTAAGAAGTCACACCAAATTAACCACGCTTCCGCAAAGCCAGGGTGTGACATAAACACATCCAACAAGTTGGTTCACATTATCGAAATCGTTATTTGTTTAGTATAAACCATAGTATTTGTTTTTGAAATCATCGTTTAGAGCATCGAAATCGTTTAACACATATGAATCACCCCAAAACAATTGAAAACAGTAAAATAGGGGAACTATGTACTCACATTGAATTGCAAAGTATCCTTGATCTAGTGAACAAACAATGCTCGGGAAAACCAAGGAATTCAAGTAGCACCTTGTCACACCCTGACTTTTGCGGAAGCGTGATTATGATGTGACTTTCTTAATATCATTGCATTCAATTATAACATCAACTATATGATAAAACCACAGGTTTGTCATCCATTAAATAAGTTCAAAACATAACAACATTGTTTTAAAACGTAGACTTCAAATTCAAGTTTTACAAACCGTACAAATTGTGCATGAGTTCATTAAGGACTCGTCAAGATATTGAATAACACCAAGGTTTGAATGACGTGCCTCGTCCAGGAATAAGACACACTGACCAAACCCAAAGACCATGGATGACATCTTTATTTCTAACGCAGCACAAAAACTTCCAACGCCCGCCAGATCCACTTATAAATTCCCTGAAATACATGTAGTTTAAAAACATCAACAAAAGTTGAGCGAGTTCATGTGTTCGTTTGTGTATATATATAAACCTTTGAAAACATCGTTAGTATGTATGTAAGTCCCTAGTATCTAGCCATAAGGAAAAAGAGATCACCACTGGGTTGCAAAGCCAATGATATGTGTGAAGTGATGCAGGAAGACTCAAACATAGAAGATTTCGCACCGGGCTTCCGGCTGTAAGACATAGTCACCACATGGTCCACTCAGCGGATTCAGGACTGGGGCTCGCTACACCCAAATAGATCTACCACTCATGCCCCTCGGTCCTACAACGAGGATTGATGGCCTTAATCACCCTACCCATTCACATGATCTAGCAGTAACCCTCCTTAGCTAACCATACCATGTTTAAAACGTTTGTAATAACTGTAACATGTATTTCACCCCCGAAGTATAAAACTGAAAACAGTTAGAAGAAAAAGGGGGACATGAACTCACAGTTTTGCGTCTTCTGTGCTCGTAACTCAAGTCTCCTCAGCAAACACGACTCCTACAATGTACTAGGGTCTATTAGACGAACGGGCCGTGCCTTGCCTTGCCTTGCCTTTGTATTTACGTTTTTGAGTTACGTTTCTGATATTATTCCAAGTTATAACTATTTGTTAAAATAATGATTATCTTAACTTTAAACTAGATTTGATTTTGGATTAATTGTTTAAACAGTAATTTGTAACAATACCCCTCAAGTATTTGTATTCGTATTTCCTTCCCAAGGATGGGGTATCTCACACATGCTTATCCGTATTCTTGTATTTGTATAAATTGCCATGTGTTGGCGTCGTATTCCGGCGTGTTAATCTAAAGGAATATATATTTTTAAGTCTCACTTAGAAATATATATATATATAAACCTTATTTTTATTCAAAACAATACATTCCAAGAAAATATATATATTTTTCCCAAAAATACTATATTTCTTAATAAACCCAAGTAAATTTATTTTTACTTCCCCAAAGATAATACATTTTCTCCTGTCCAAAAATATGATATAACTTGGTAAAAATCATACTTTCATTCTTTCATATCCAAAATAGTATTTACCAAAAATATGTTTATAACGGTATTCTCCGGAATATTTTGTAAGTTACATTTTATCGTTCGGTTCCACAATATTTTGTGTGTAACTTATATATATATTCCTGTGTGATTTTTGGTATTATCTTGGATGGTAAGTTCTTGGTATTTGTTAAGTTATATTATTTTTCCCTAAAATAATATAACTATTCCACAAAGTGTACAAATATTCACACAAGTGTTTTTGGTATAAAATATATAATCTAAATATATATTTATCCATTTTTATTTACAAAACCCAACCTCCAGTAATTGTATTTTGTGACAAGAAAATTACGGCAAAGTTCGTTATTGAAAACCATAGTTAAAATACACTAGTAAATATTTGTTAGAAAATATTTTTCTAAGTGTTTATATTTTTAGAAAATTTCGCCATAGTTTCCCCTAAAAACGGAGGTGTCCATGCTATTAAAGCATATCATTTTCTTTTCTAAAAATCATCACAACAATCAACAATCCAACCCAAACAACATTATTCTTACCAAGTGTAAGAACAATACATTTTACATAACAATATGAACTTGATCTTTTCACAAAAACTTGTAGTAACTTAGTAAAGTGTTTAGTGGGTTTAGTTACCCTTTAAAGTGTGTTTATTCCTTTAAAAATCTCATTCTTAAAGAAACTAGGTGTTTATAACTTGTAAACATATTCTACAAAAATGTTTTTTTATAACATCTTCTTGTTTCATAAGTGTTTATACACTTATTTCTCCACTAAAAATAGTGTAGGTTTAAGTAAAAACCATGATCTTCCAAACATCATATTTTGAACTTGGTTTTCTTGGAAAAATCATTCATGAATCTTAGATTCATAAGATTACTAGCTCACTTTATTTACTATTTTTCAAGAAATCATTTTATTTTCAAGTTCATGCTTATAAGTGAGGATGATCTTCTTGGGTTAACACATAATCATCCTCTAACTTGCTAGATCATGAGTTTAATCACAATCTAGCAAGCTCCTTATGATGATCAACATCATAATTTCAAGTAAATAACAATCAAGTGTCATGCATGTACTTAAACAACATCATTTCATCCATATATCATCATATGTAAGCTTATGTTTATGATTCTTGTTTAAGTCTTTTAGTGTTCTTGTGATAAAGAAATGCTACAACTTTTAACCAACAAAATGAGAAGCAAAAACTAGTAACAAGAAGCTTACAACTAGCTCAAAGGCTAGGGAAGATCTCTTGAAGAAAAAGATGATGAAAATGGTGGATGAAAGCAAGTAATGAAGATTCTTCAAGTTCTTCAAGCACCAAGCTCCATGTAACACCTTCTAGCACTTGAAATGAGCTTGAAATTGGATGAATGGTGGTTACAAGGTGGCGGTGGTGGTGGCACCTCCTAGGGCCGAGAGGGAGAGAGAGAGAGTATGAGGGATGGGTGAAGATGATGGTGTGATCTTTATAATATACAAGGAAGATCTAAATGAGTCTTCCATATCCAAGCAATATCAAATTAAATCTTGTAAGATCACAAGTGGAGATTTAATGAAGATTTAGAAAGATCATGAGGTGGGGCCATCCCTTGTGCCGTAAACATCAAAGGGGGAGGGGGTCCATGTGTAAATTTGATGGTAAGTAGGTAATTGGTGGAAGTTAAATGTAAAAGTCTAGCGTTTAATGTGTATCTTGCATTATGTAGTATATTAAGGTGTTTGGAAACCATAACTAGCTTAGAAAAAGTAAAACAATGCTTCTAGCAATATTTTGGTGTTCTGGGTAATGTCCGGTTGTTCGGTTTGATACCGGTTCGTTAAAGTGTCAAACTATTCCGTTTAATGATCCTTATGTTACTTTTTATGACACTTTTAATTCCCAACAATTAGGAAAGCATTCAGGACCATTTAGTCAATTTTCTACACAATTACTAGTATGTTAAAGTGTTGAATTTTGCTGAAATATGCAGAATTCTGCACTTTTAGTGGGTTTTAGGCACTTTCCGGCACTTAAACTATCACCTAGTGACGTAGTTTTATGGTCCTTACTTCCCTACACACCATACTAGTGTAGTACCTTGTCCCTGGCCCATACTGGGTCTCAAAACACTGTTTGTCTATGTACTGAACCCTGTCAGCATATTCCTGCTTTATCCGTTAACTGGGCTAACTGTGCTTTGTGCATCATGTGTGTTAATAAAGTTTGTATGTGATAAAGATGTGACATTATGTAATATGTGATGCACATGTAAGTATGATGCAATAATCAGAAAGCAGTTAAGTAATTCAGCACAGTCATTAAGCACTAATCATAGTTAATTAATTGTATGGATGCATGCAAGTTTGACAGTTGTCACATTCTCCCCCTGTTAAGAAAATTTCATCCTCGAAATTTGTACCACCTTATCTTCTTAGGGTTACATTATGCGTGTATGTATATGGATAATATTGAGGTAGGTAATCACAAAACCGAATCATACCTTATTCACTTCAGATGAATCCAAGAATATATTACAACAACACGAATTCAATGGTTAAAAGATATGTGCTTTTAGCATTTGATGTCAAAGTACACGAGATGTATAGATGTAGAATCTAGTGTTACTTAGTTAACATGGGTGTAATAAAGGAGTTTCGATCGATGGATTCTCAAACAATCAATCACAATATGCAAACACGTTTTCACAAACCATAGCATCCGCTATACGAATTAAAAATCAACAACTCAAATGTGATAGTAACATGGAAGTGATCTGTCAACTTCCGAATAGATGAATGGTAAGGTTTAGTGTGTTGACATTCTTGAATTGCTAAAATACGCCGAATGAAATACATGCGAATCTGGTGTATCATTGTCTTAATTCGTAGTTGCATTAGGAATGTTTAAATGATAGGTCAAACGAAAGTATGCTTAGTTTCATGTGAACGGTTGACCATGATTAGCACAAGCTACAAGTTTGTAATGACACCACAAGGTGTCGTAATGACATAATTCAATAATAGTGGTGACTGAACGAGTTCACCATGTTTGAAATCAAATGAAAGTGTACTGAGACAAGTCTGAAGATTTGATTTACACAATGTTATAGAGTTTTCAGTTGGACACGGAACATCAAAAAGCCACTGTTTTTTATCGAAGATGAAAAGTAATGAGTACCGCAAGGCATTAGATCGATCATGAAAGAATCGTTAGGAGGTACATTGTGTTATGAAATGAATCTATGTACCATTGCCTTAACACACAACTGTGTTGAGACCGCTTTAATCGTGATAAACAAGACGGATTTAGAGCAAATTAGTAAATAAATAATTTAAATCCGTGTATGAAGTGAGTAACCAAATTAGTGCAAGCTTTATTTCTGTGAAAATATCACCGCAAGGTATCGAAACCAATCAAACGATTTAGTGGAGTCGTAGACCAACCAAGTCTACTACGACTCGAGATGAAAGAATCTTTGAAAAATTATTTGAATATGATGCTCTCAATACATAATATGACGTCTTAAACTGAATATCCAAAATGGATAAGTTTAAGCAATTGAACTTGGTTCTAGCGTAATCCGACAACAAACATATGTATCAACAAGGGACTCTCAGCATGGTTATGGAGATAAACCATGAGTGTAACTTGAAAGAGGGGAAGTCTCAAGAAGGTGTGTTGATTTGGTAACAAAAGAGTCAACAATTACAATAATGTAGGTCATTCGAATCACAAATTAGTAATTAGATTTGGCAAGATAATATTTGAATTTCAATAAAGCGTTTATCCGAAACGAAACCACATGCGTAGCAATTGGTGCATGTGTGACATAATAGTTTCCGAGTATTGAAACAATGAGTATTTGCTAAAATGAAGAAATGACCAAGTATTCGAAGCAAATGTATGTTCGCTCTCAGTGAAGGAAGTTAATGCGATGCAACTACCATTAAGGGGAGTAGAGATGCAAACATCTACTCACTAGAAGCAAAAGTGATGATTTCAACAAAAGGAATTTAAGTACTTTCTGTTTGGTTAACTGAAATGGCATATATGCCAGGATAATGGTGTTTGCTTGGGTTAACAGATGTGGTTCCTAAGTATCAATCTTTACGAGTTTGGACCTGGGTTCCCATAGATCCTAAGTACATGTTTTCTAGATTCTCAAAGTTTTGTATTCTGTGAAAAACTGTTTTATGCATTGTGTAGGAAACACCATTTTTGTGTATGTTTAAAACAAGTTATTGTCCCACAATTTCCCGGCATACTTTCTTCTAGAATTCACAGCTAATGACACTCGATCATCGATCAGTCGTGTAATAGTAGTTGGATTCTCATGGTTAGTTAAATAATTCGTTAACATCCCCCACCATAGCCCAATTGGTTAGGCCGGCTTCTTCCCTTTGGGAGGTCGCCGGTTCGACTCCAACTTGTGGCTTATGGTGCGGGACGTCCCAATGATGGATCGTTACCTACCGAGGCATGGTGCGGTCCTGAGGGCAACCCGGTTTTCATCCAGCTGTTACCCCTGTCACACCCCGACCACGTTAAAACAACAAACCGTGGCGGAAACATCGGGGAGTGTTGTAACAGAATCATCGTTTCAACAACCATGGTAATTAAAAGTTTCGTTTTATTGATTCATTAAGTAATTTACATTGTCTTGAAACCAAACAAACAAATTAATCAATGTCTACTATCGTTTTTATGTCACTAAGGCCTTGTCCAGATCCTAAGTGAACGTGCTTCCTAGCAATCATCACGCAACATCACCTGAAACATATGTAAAAACAAAGTCAGCAAAGAAATGTTGGCGAGCACATAGGTTTTGTGAGAGTATCGGATTCATGGCTCGTTTGTATGTTGCAGTACCTCGTTAGACTACAAGAGTCAAAAGTACAAACCTTGTTTTGAAAAGTGTATTGCAACATAATTAACCAACTCAAATCAAGATGATTATAGTTTATAAAATCTCGTAGCCATGATTCTTAACCCCAAAACATTTGTTTTAGTAAACCAATTCGTAAAACATATCGTTAAAAACTCGTTAATAAAACTCGTATGGTTTATATCATTTCAAAAACCTCGTTGTGTGACATCGTTTCAAATCGTTTCCATAGTGAACTAAATAATGACATGCAATGTAATATGATAAAAGCACTTATATATAAGATGTACCAGCGGCGTATCTACCATGCTTCTATCATGTTACACCCGCCCCATTATCTAATCACTACCCAAAACTAATCGTTCGTTTAAATCGTTTATTTCGTTTAGGTAGTTCCAAATCGTTTAATTCGTCCCCAAAATCGTTTTCGTTTTAATTGTGAAACTACTTTTGGTCGTCTCGCTAATAACATTCAAACCTTCATGACTCGACCACCTCGTCTATCGTATTAACAAACCACCAAAGGGTAAGTTAACAATCATCAGATTCGGTCGTTACCTACATAACCCCCACACATAACCATGGGTGTAGTCTGATAACGGGATTTGTCAGATCCTACGGTACCATAACCTAATACTGGTCGGCTTGATCAATGCTAATGAATGTCATTCGTTATATAATTACAACCATCGAGTTCGTTCACACTATTGAAATTGTTATTAGTTTAATATAAACCATCTTTATCGTTTTTGAAACCATCGTTTAAATATCGAAATCGTTTTAATACATATGAATCACCCCAAAATAATTGAAAATAGTAAAATAGGGGAACTATGTACTCACATTGAATGAAAGGGTAATCCTTGATCTAAAGAACTTAGCGAAGCTCAGACAAACCAAGGAAATTCAAGTAGTACCTAGTAATCGGATCACTAGTAATAATAAATCGACACCTAAATCGGAAGATCGGATAGAATGAGGTCTTGTAAACCAAATGAGTGTTGGAACTCATGTGATATGGTTTAACAAAGCCTACATCCTATATCGGAACTTAGCCTAAGTGCTTTCGACCCGTTACGACCCATTAAGGTAGCTTATGCTACTTTAACGCGTCGTTCGCGTGAAACTATGTTCGGATGGTTAACTATGTGCTATGTCAAGTCTTACATGCCCAATAATACCTAAACATGTTACTAAATCAGATTATATGTCAAAAACATGTTCACATATGTAAAATACGGATTTAAGTTTCAAAAGGGCGTTTTGGTCATTTCCTATGGGCATACAAGCTACTTAATAAATAACTAACCAATCCTATCTGATCATAAGGTATAACCTCAGAGGTTATTCCCTATGCAACTATGATCACTAATCGAGCTTGGTCGGATCCTAAAGATCAACCAAACGGGTCGGGTTCGAAAGTCTAAGCGGTTGTTTAGACCGCTTAACTTACGACCTTAAACAAGCACTAAACTAATAGTGAGGATTTAAACATGTCAAAACATGTTTAACTTACAAAACTGATTTGGTATCAAAACAATGGGTTTTGATACCCGAAAATAGTTCCGTTGCAAAATGCATGCTAAAACGCATTTTGACCGAAACTTTGACTCGTCACTACTGTAACATCTGTGCTTGTAATCATTGTGAACAGTTCAATTATCAATAAAACAATTTTATTTGATCCCAATGTTTGTTTGGTTATGTTTTACATTTTTCATGTTTTGACTTTTATTCAATTTCAAACTCTATATCACTTTCTGGAGAGTTATACGCAAACTGGTGCGTAAACGTAATCATTTTAATGCGAAAAATACTCCGGAACATCAACATATACTTAACATACCTTAAATAACCCTTACATAACTTAGAAATAAGTTTTGAAGGCTTTGGTATGGCAAAAACAAGTTAATTCGCTTACAGGGACTAAACTTGACAAACTGCAAAAGTATGCCAATTTGAACAGTAACGAACATTCCGGAACATGACCATAAGTTAAACATGCCATAAATATCCTCTACATATCTTAGAAATAGGCTTTGAGGTGTTCGGTGTGCTAAAATAAACTTTTTGGACATTCAGGGACTAAAAGCGTCAAAAAGTGCACAAGTTTACACTTTCGCGCATAACTTATGTTCTGAATACATCCGGACATCCAAAAATTTATGTAAGCACTAAAATATTTTATTTTAGTGTTTAGGCTTGAGAAAAATCCATTCGTCGCTTCATTTGGATCGTTTTTCGCGCTTATGCGCATTCCGTCGTAATTAAGCGAACATCGCGATCGTACGGCCAAACGACCCGACATCTGAGATATTTTTGAGCACATTTTAAGTTCCCTATACTTTAACTTCATTTTAGAGCTTTGAAATGGGGTTAACGGGGCTTAAACGTGTCAAAAAAACGCATCGAAAACCAAGTTTTGAAGTTGCAGGGACTGAAACTGTAAATCTGCCAAACTAGGTCCGTAAACAGGGGCCAGATGCAGCAAAACATTTTTTTTCAGCTTTTAACAGCCCTTAACACTCTCTAAAGGCCAAGTGTCAAGCTCTTATGGTGGATGGTAAATGAGTTACCACAACTTTCCAACAAGTGTACGGCTTAGATCGTGCCCCCTTTTCCAAGAAATGATCCTAACGGTGAACCGAAAACTATAAATACCCACCTCCACCCTTCACTTTTCCTCACAAGAATCTGATCTAATGTGCTCTAAGTTGAAACCTTTGTTTCATACCTGAGCTATTTTGATCTAGATTAGCATTCGGGGACCCTTCGTAAGTGTTCCTTCGTTCTTTTATTTCTTTTCGAGTCCGAAAGTCAAACTTTGTTTGACTTTCTGCATTGACCAGTTTATGGTCAATGCGAAGTTTGTTTGAACTTCGCAACGTGATTGTAATCACGATGGTTATAGTCCCTTGTGACTATGCCTACTGATTACCACGTTGTCTAGGGTCGTAAGGGTAAGCGATCTGATAAATCGCTTATACCTTCGAACCCGACCCATTTGGTCGATCATTAGGATCCGACCAAACACATTAGGTGACCATAGTATATAGGGAATAACCTTCCGAGGTTATACCTTATGGTCGCTTCGTTTAAGTAGTTGTATGATAGGTAGTTTATATGCCTTAGGTAAATTACCAAAATGCCCTTTTGACGCCAAAATTCATTTTAAGCATATGTAACATAAATTTTGGTATCTAAACTGTTTTGGTAACAATATTAGATATGCTAAGGCATATTTTACTTGTCATAGGACTAGTTAGGCGGTCCGAACGCGTTTCACGCGAGCGACGCGTTAAAGTAGCATAAGCTACCTAAACGGGTTGTAATGGGTCGTAAGCACTTATGTTAGGTTTCATTTAGTATGTAGGCTTTGTTAAACCATATTACACGAGTCTCCATACTCGTTTGGTTTACGAACCCGCATTCTATCCGATCTTCCGATTTAGGTCCGGTATATTAACATAGTTACCTATATTAGGTGTCGTTTGATTCCGTGATCTCTAGCATTGCTTGGTGGTTATCTTAGGACTTCTGAGCAATCTCAAGTGAGTACATAGACCCCTCTTTTACTGTTTTCCAAACTGTTTTGGGGTGAAACACATGTGCCTACTTGTTACTTTCATGCTTTCCATGTTTTCACATCATATATGTGACAACCCGTGATTTACGGCTCTTAATTACGTGATTAACAGATAATTAACGCGATAATAAATAGTGTTTGCAGCGCAAATTAACTTAATTAGGCCTTTGGAATACTTAGGAACGTTTATCAGACTTTACAGTGCGCGTATGGTGATTGACGGGGAATCTGCTGAATACTACGCGACAACGAACTGATGCCGTACAAAATACTGACAATGCTGACAAATACGGATTTTCTACGAACATTTTATAAATTTAATTTTATGAATTTATTGGTTTTCCGTGCGACACAAACGCAAACGTGAACTAAAAACGCGATAGCAGGAAACACATCGGCAACGAAACGAAAGCGACGGAGGTGCTTGTCACCTTCAGAACTTACATTTTACGCTATATTTAGCTTCGTAATAAAATTTGAGTGACTACAGTCGAAACCGGATCGAAAAACGGGTCAGAAACGACAAACGAGGCTTTACGCGATTTTAACGAAACCGACGAACGTACGAGATTATTAACGATTACCGACACTATTTTCACATATTTTGACCCTACAATAACAAATTACTACGTTTTACGACGCGCGGAAGCGAAAACGGATCTCGTAGAGAATTTTGGGCCACTCAAACGCGGGAATTGGGCTTGTGGGCCTTGGGCCCAAGCCCAAAGCCCATCATGCAAGACCTTAGTATATATAGGGACCATACTTGGTTCATTTGTGCAGACAAGACCAAACACACCCAAACACACCTATCTCTCACTCTCTCTCTAGATTATCCGGCAACCGGAGCCGGCGAACGGCCGGCGACTCCGGCGGCGGCGGCAGACGGCGCCGCCGCCGCATGCGGCGGCGGCGGTGAGTTTTCCGGCGACCTCTTTTCGAGCCTATACCCTACCCCCACTATAACAAACGTTCCGGACACATTGGCGGTGTCCGTTTTCGAAGAATCTCGGTCGTCTGGGCTGTGTATCAACTCCGGCGAAGTTCCGGTCAAGATTCCGGCGAACTATTTTCGGAGTTCTAACTCCGTGCATGCCTAGATCGGAGCCTTGGGGACTTACTGGTAAAGTTTCGTTGAAATCGGGGCTCCGGCGACATTCTGGCGGCGGCTTGTTCACCAGACAAACACCCACCCCCCCACCCTGTTTTCTTTTATATCACCGGCCGCCACCATCGATTTGGTGGCGGTAGACATCAACAGCAATAACCCCACCACCACAGACGGCGGAGCTGTGGTGGGTGGTGCTAGACGACGCGGAGAGAGAGAGAGCAGGCGGAGAGGGAGCGGAGACGACGGTGACGGCGGCGACTGCCGCTGTTGACGATGATGATGAAGTTCGGGTCTTATTTCGGGTGTTTTGGGCTCGGTCAAAGCTGGTCAAACACTCAGTTTCGGTTCGGGCCTCGGGTTCGGGTCAGGCTCAGCGGGTTCAAGATTTGGGTGATGTCTCGGGTTCGCGATTCGGGTCCGACACGGTTAGATTCAGTTTTAGTGCTGTTCGGCTCGACTCGGTTCCACTCGGTCAAACCGAGTCAACTCAGTTGACTCGGTCAACTCAGTCAAGCGGCTCGACATAAGGACTTGGTAAAATTAACGGCACGTTTAATATTTGTGTTTTTATAGATTTAATCTTTCGTGAACGAGCTCAAACCGATTTAGTTTAATGTTTAACTTACATTTTGTCGGTTTACGAAAATCATCCATATTGATATTTTGATTATATTGTTGAATTTTGACTAAATGACGACAACTTGTGTTGTCGGGAGCGTCCAAAAACAGAGGAAACTCTGCCCGTTTTTCGAGAAAATCCGTAAAACTAAAACGCGTTTTGTTATAAAACGAACTATCGGAATTCAAGTGATCTTTTAACAAAAATACAAATATCGACGATACTTTACAACTCGCTAAAAACGACGATTCGATGTTATTCACAACTAATAAATATAGTTATTATATTTATTGAAAATTCGACAAAACTTTTATAAAATCAATGAAATTATTTATATTGTTTCAAATGACGAATATTACGACTCCTTTTCATAAAAATAAATATAGTGTATATTTATTGCAACAATCAACGACACGACGATTCTTTTACTAAAATAAATATAGTGTATATATTTATTCGAAACATTCAATGACACGAATTCGCTTTATAAAAATAAATATAGCTTATATATTTATTTCGGATATCGAACAACACGGATCCGCTTTTATAAAAATGAATACAGTATAGATTTATTTCAAACATTCAACAACTCGATGAATCCTTTTTGTAAAATAAATATAATTTTTTTTATTTATTTCAAAACGCCTAAACGGCTTACGATATATAATACGAGCTTATTATATATTATTTTCATGAAACATTCGTTACTTACACGTACGACTCCTCGGGACACCTAACGCGATGATAACGATATATTTATATATTTATATTTTTTATATATAAACATTTATATACTCTAAATATCTCGAGAATCAAGTCTTTTCAAGACTTATTGGTTATTATCGACAATAAACAAAACTTAACAAGTATAACTTCTTCGTTTCTTTCAAGTTAACTACTTACCGTCGAATCGTTCGGTCAACAATTCGGTAGAGCTCGGTGACACGTAGTTTAGTTACCGCTTTTGTTTAGAAACTTATAAGATATTCCATGTTAGGAATATTGTAGAATGCACGCTAGCAAGTCAAGTCTTGGAAACGACATCACGAAGTTGTAATTAGCTAGCTTTGCACAAGACATTCAGGTGAGTTCATAACCCCACCTTTTACAGTTTTACATTTTTGTAAATGTTTTTGGGGTGGAAAGACATGCACTTTTTTCAGAAACATACAAGGTTATCGATAAACAAAGATTGTATATTTTAGACAAAGCACGTTTTGCAAGAACATACAAAGTTTTCGAATGAATGAAAACTCACATTTCTAAATCATGTTACGAACGGATTTCAAGGAACTCAAACGGTTTACGAATGAACTTTATACTAAATATACCGGTTTTTACAAAACAAATGCGTATTATCGAAAAGTGATTGATTTTTATGACTAGGGGAAGTTAGCTTGAGAGGCTGGGGAGGTTCAGCCTTAGAGGCTGGGGTAAAATACATGTTACAATTATTGCAGACATTTAAAGACATTTACAGACATTTACAGACTTTTTTTATTATGGTATGGTTAGCCTAAGGAGGGTTTACTACTAGACTAGATCATGTGAAGGGTGGGCACAACACTTGAGGCCATTAATCCTCATTATAGGACCGAGGGACACAAGAGTAATAGATCTATTTGGGTGCAGCGAGCCCACACCCGTGAGGCCGGGGCGGCCCATAGAGGTGACTGTGTCTTCCAGCCGGAAGCCCGGTAACAAATTTGCTAGGTTTGAGTTTCCCTGCACTTTTTCACACATACCAGTGGCTTTGCAACCCATTGGTGATCTCTTTTTCCTTAATGCTACATACCAGGGACTTTTATTCATACATGAAAGGTTTATACATACTCACAGAAATACTTGATTTATACAAATTAAATGTCATGTTTTTATACAAATTTAAAAAGCATAGGATTATGCGGGCAGGAAGTCAAAGTCAGGGTGGGCATTGACGGGTATACGAACATTACAAATACAACGTTTCCATATAACTTGGCAAGAAAATGATTTCTAAATTCGTTTTCTCAATATTATTTCACAAACCGGTTATTCAAAAGATTTATTTCAAATCTTTTACAAACAAACTATGAACTCGCTCAACTTTATGTTGATTTTTCGCACGTTTCTTTCTCAGGTTACAGTTCTAAGACAAGGCACGGTTGGAATAGGAGAACCATTGGGGATTCGAGTACTTAGTGGGTGTTCAGTTTCTAGAAGTCTTAGCTTTATCTGCTTCCGCTGTGCAATGAAGATACCAGTCCAGTCACGCCAAGCTCTGATAATTTCGGGGTGTGACAACTTGGTATCAGAGCTATAGGTTACAGCGAATTAGGTTCCTGTTGTGATACCTAGGCTCTAACCTCACTTTTCTCTGGGACTTAGACTATTAAGATGTTGAATACATACAGAACGCCTAGTACTCGAATATGGTCTCCAACCGTTGCCGAAAAACAAACAGTCAATAATTTTGCTTTCAAACATACGCTATTGTGGTGCTTCATACACGTTGCACAAAACAGTTACATATAGTACACAAAGCTCTGAGAGTTTAGGAAACATGCATTTAAGACCTTCGGAAACTTATGTTGAAGTTCATTAAAGGTCGTCGCGTAGGAACCACGAATATTTACTCGGGCACACACTATTATCCATATTGTCTATGATATTTTAACTTCCAGAGCAGGCAGCCTACGCATAACAAAACGCTAGTGCACAGGTATACGTGAAACTTAAGCTATACATCAACGGAGGTTGAAGTACGACACATACGACAATCAAGGCGAGGCCTTTGAAAAGACACGATGGCGCAATTCAACGACGACGCCAGATTCCTGTCAGCAGGAGAACTATCGGTCAGGAAGCGGCGGCTTGGAACGCGATCCTACAAACGACACGAAACACGCCAAGGAGAAGACGAGTGTCTCCTCATTCCCCCTAACTCATAACGACAAATACGCTATGTTCGACATTCCATGGTAATGTCACCTAACAACCGGTCATCACACGCAACCCCAGGTAAAGTCCTCAAATTTCTTTTATTGAAATTTCGACTTTCACATTTACTGAGTAGATTTTCGTATCTCTACTCCTCTTAATGGTCATTGTGTCACGATCATTTCTTTACAAGTTACATACATGGTCTTTCGTTGTGACCATGCCAAAAGTTTTTTTTATCGATACATATATTTATTGTCGAATTACGCTAAAAACCAAGTTCAATTGTTTGAACTTGTTCATTACACTTATTCGATTCAAGACACCATATGATGTATTGGGAGCATCATATTCAAATCAATTTTTAACGAGCACTTCATTTGTTCCGAGTCGTGGTAAACTTGTTTGGTATTCGACTCCATTAAATTGTTGATTTCGACACCTTGTGGTGGTATTTTCACTTATTTGAGCCTTGCGCTAAACTCGTTTACATATCTTATGCGCGGATTTAATTATTTATTTCTTGAATTGCTTTAAATCTGCTTTGATTTATCACATTACAACAGTCTTAACACAATGGTGTGTTAAGACAGTGGTACACAAACTTATTTCTATATTCCGGTGTACCTATTAACGGTTCTTTCATTATCGATCGAATGTTTTGCAAAATTTCATTGCTTCTTTATCTTCGATCGAAAACATTATTTCTTTGATGTTCCATTTTCAATTGAAAATCTTTCGATGTTGTTGGAACAAACATTCATATTTACTTCATTGCGCTTCGTTTGACTTCAAACACGGTGAATTTGTTTGATCACCGCTATTATTGAATTATTTAAGTCATTACGACACCTTGTGGTGTCAGTACAAACTTATAGCTTGGGCCAATCATGATTGGGCGTTTCATGCAAAACACAGGTGATACTTGTTCGATCACCCCTATTATTGAATTGTTTCATTCATTGCGACACCTTTGTGGCGTCGGTGTAACTTGCAGCTTGTGCTGATCACGGTCGAGCGTTTCATACAAACTATTATATTTGAGATTATTGATCCTAAGTTCATCCAGTTGATGTTAATGTTTCTAGAACTCATTTACATGTTATAAACGTTCATGTGGAATTCGATTGGTCGAAGTTCCTATTCATTATTGAATCCTTGTTAACTTAGTCACATCAGTGACTGTACCTATACGTCTTGTTTCCTTTGACACTGATTTGCTGAAACACATTTATTGTAAACCATTGGGTTCTTATTGTTGAGGAATGTCATTAAATTCACATGATTCGAATAAGTCTTGTTTCGACTACGCGGTCATTCACTTTGTTATTATTTGGACTTACCTGCGAACAACACAATTCTGAGGAGATAAAATAGTCTAAATTTCGAGGACGAAATTTATGTAACAGGGGGAGAATGTGACAACCCGTGATTTACGGCTCTAAATTACGTGATTAACAGATAATTAACGCGATAATAAATAGTGTTTGCAGCGCAAATTAACTTAATTAGGCCTTTGGAATGTTTAGGAACGTTTATCAGACTTTACAGTGCGCGTATGGTGATTGACGGGGAATCTGCTGAATACTACGCGACAACGAACTGATGCCGTACAAAATACTGACAACGCCGACAAATACAGATTTTCTACGAACATTTTATAAATTTAATTTTATGAATTTATTGGGTTTCCGTGCGACACAAACGCAAACGTGAACTAAAAACGCGATAACAGGAAACACATCGGCAACGAAACGGAAGCGACGGAGGCGCTTGTCACCTTCAGAACTTACATTTTACGCTATATTTAGCTTCGTAATAAAATTTGAGTGACTACAGTCGAAACCGGATCGAAAAACGGGTCAGAAACGACAAACGAGGCCTTTACGCGATTTTAACGAAACCGACGAACGTACGAGATTATTAACGATTACCGACACTATTTTCACATATTTTGACCCTACAATAACAAATTACTACGTTTTACGATGCGCGGAAGCGAAAACGGATCTCGTAGAGAATTTTGGGCCACTCAAACGCGGGAATTGGGCTTGTGGGCCTTGGGCCCAAGCCCAAAGCCCACCATGCAAGACCTTAGTATATATAGGGACCATACTTGGTTCATTTGTGCAGACAAGACCAAACACACCCAAACACACCTATCTCTCACTCTCAACTCTCTCTAGATTATCCGGCAACCGGAGCCGGCGAAAGGCCGGCGACTCCGGCGGCGGCGGCAGACGGCGGCGCCGCCGCATGCGGCGACGGCGGTGAGTTTTCCGGCGACTTCTTTTCGAGCCTATACCCTACCCCCACTATAACAAACGTTCCGGACACGATGGCGGTGTCCGTTTTCGAAGAATCTCGGTCGTCTGGGCTGTGTATCAACTCCGGCGAAGTTCCGGTCAAGATTCCGGCGAACTATTTTCGGAGTTCTAACTCCGTGCATGCCTAGATCGGAGCCTTGGGGACTTACTGGTAAAGTTTCGTTGAAATCGGGGCTCCGGAGACATTCCGGCGGCGGCTTGTTCACCAGACAAACACCCACCCCCCCACCCCGTTTTCTTTTATATCACCGGCCGCCACCATCGATTTGGTGGCGGTAGACATCAACAGCAATAACCCCACCACCACAGACGGCGGAGCTGTGGTGGGTGGTGCTAGACGACGCGGAGAGAGAGAGAGAGCAGGCGGAGAGGGAGCGGAGACGACGGTGACGGCGGCGACTGCCGCTGTTGACGATGATGATGAAGACGAACGGCTACAGCCGTTATGATTCCGGAGCGGTTCGTGTGCAGTTCGGGTCTTATTTCGGGTGTTTTGGGCTCGGTCAAAGCTGGTCAAACACTCAGTTTCGGTTCGGGTCAGGCTCAGCGGGTTCAAGATTCGGGTGACGTCTCGGGTTCGCGATTCGGGTCCAACACGGCTAGATTCAGTTTTAGTGCTGTTCGGCTCGACTCGGTTCAACTCGGTCAAACCGAGTCAACTCAGTTGACTCGGTCAACTCAGTCAAGCGGCTCGACATAAGGACTTGGTAAAATTAACGGCACGTTTAATATTTGTGTTTTTATAGATTTAATCTTTCGTGAACGAGCTCAAACCGATTTAGTTTAATGTTTAACTTACATTTTGTCAGTTTACGAAAATCATCCATATTGATATTTTGATTATATTGTTGAATTTTGACTAAATGACGACAACTTGTGTTGTCGGGAGCGTCCAAAAACAGAGGAAACTCTGCCCGTTTTTCGAGAAAATCCGTAAAACTAAAACGTGTTTTATTATAAAACGAACTATCGGAATTCAAGTGATCTTTTAACAAAAATACAAATATCGACGATACTTTACAACTCACTAAAAACGACGATTCGATGTTATTAACAACTAATAAATATAGTTATTATATTTATTGAAAATTCGACAAAACTTTTATAAAATCAATGAAATTATTTATATTGTTTCAAATGACGAATATTACGACTCCTTTTCATAAAAATAAATATAGTGTATATTTATTGCAACAATCAACGACACGACGATTCTTTTACTAAAATAAATATAGTGTATATATTTATCCGAAACATTCAATGACACGAATTCGCTTTATAAAAATAAATATAGCTTATATATTTATTTCGGATATCGAACAACACGGATCCGCTTTTATAAAAATGAATACAGTATAGATTTATTTCAAACATTCAACAACTCGATGAATCCTTTTGTAAAATAAATATATTTTTTTTATTTATTTCAAAACGCCTAAACGGCTTACGATATATAATACGAGCTTATTATATATTATTTTCATGAAACATTCGTTACTTACACGTACGACTCCTCGGGACACCTAACGCGATGATAACGATATATTTATATATATATATTTTTTTATATAAACATTTATATACTCTAAATATCTCGAGAATCAAGTCTTTTCAAGACTTATTGGTTATTATCGACAATAAACAAAACTTAACAAGTATAACTTCTTCGTTTCTTTCAAGTTAACTACTTACCGTCGAATCGTTCGGTCAACAATTCGGTAGAGCTCGGTGACACGTAGTTTAGTTACCGCTTTTGTTTAGAAACTTATAAGATATTCCATGTTAGGAATATTGTAGAATGCACGCTAGCAAGTCAAGTCTTGGAAACGACATCACGAAGTCGTAATTAGCTAGCTTTGCACAAGACATTCAGGTGAGTTCATAACCCCACCTTTTACAGTTTTACATTTTTGTAAATGTTTTCGGGGTGGAAAGACATGCACGTTTTTCAGAAACATACAAGGTTATCGATAAACAAAGATTGTATATTTTAGACAAAGCACGTTTTGCAAGAACATACAAAGTTTTCGAATGAATGAAAACTCACATTTCTAAATCATGTTACGGACGGATTTCAAGGAACTCAAACGGTTTACGAATGAACTTTATACTAAATATACCGGTTTTTACAAAACAAATGCGTATTATCGAAAAGTGATTGATTTTTATGACTAGGGGAAGTTAGCCTTAGAGGCTGGGGAGGTTCAGCCTTAGAGGCTGGGGTAAAATACATGTTACAATTATTGCAGACATTTAAAGACGTTTACAGACATTTAAAGACATTTACAGACATTTACAGACTTTTTTTATTATGGTATGGTTAGCCTAAGGAGGGTTTACTACTAGACTAGATCATGTGAAGGGTGGGCACAACACTTGAGGCCATTAATCCTCATTATAGGACCGAGGGACACAAGAGTGATTGATCTATTTGGGTGTAGCGAGCCCACACCCGTGAGGCCAGGGCGGCCCATAGAGGTGACTGTGTCTTCCAGCCGGAAGCCCGGTAACAAATTTGCTAGGTTTGAGTTTCCCTGCACTTTTTCACACATACCAGTGGCTTTGCAACCCATTGGTGATCTCTTTTTCCTTAATGCTACATACCAGGGACTTTTATTCATACATGAAAGGTTTATACATACTCACAGAAATACTTGATTTATACAAATTAAATGTCATGTTTTTATAAAAATTTAAAAAGCATAGGATTATGCGGGCAGGAAGTCAAAGTCAGGGTGGGCATTGACGGGTATACGAACATTACAAATACAACGTTTCCATATAACTTGGCAAGAAAATGATTTCTAAATTCGTTTTCTCAATATTATTTCACAAACCGGTTATTCAAAAGATTTATTTCAAATCTTTTACAAACAAACTATGAACTCGCTCAACTTTATGTTGATTTTTCGCATGTTTCTTTCTCAGGTTACAGTTCTAAGACAAGGCACGGTTGGAATAGGAGAACCATTGGGGATTCGAGTACTTAGTGGGCGTTCAGTTTCTAGAAGTCTTAGCTTTATCTGCTTCCGCTGTGCAATGAAGATACCAGTCCAGTCACGCCAAGCTCTGATAATTTCGGGGTGTGACAATATAGCTGTTATGTTCGTTAGTACATTATAGTACATGTTTTACATTACATTTCATGCTATGTATGCCCATTGTGTGCGTGCTTAGTACATTGTTTTACATTACATTTCATGCTATGTATGCCCATTGTGTGCGTACTTAGTACATTGTTTTACATTACATTTCATGCTATGTATGCCCATTGTGTGCGTACTTAGTACATTGTTTTACATTACATTTCACGCTATGTATGCCCATTGTGTGCGTACTTAGTACATTGTTTACATTACATTTCATGCTATGTATGTCCATTGTGTGCGTACTTAGTACATTGTTTCACATTACATTTCATGCTATGTATGCCCATTGTGTGCATACTTAGTAAAGTTGTTTTCATAACATGCTTACATTTTGGTATGACATTTGGGTTGTTTACAATGGAACAATACATTCATTAACATTAGCTACGCCGTTCGTTAGTAGGTAGTGGTACCATAGGAATTGACAACTCCCGTTCCTAAAATCCTGGGTTTGTTTGGATTGGAAGGAATGACCGAATTCGATATACATAACTTAGATAAACCTTTAATTTGTTTAAGGGTTTGTCGCCACAATCTCAAGGCTTGGATGTATGCATTTTCACAATACCGCATAGATGTTTATATCAGTATAGCATGCATTTGTTCCACAAAACATAACTTTGATTTAAACCATGTTTTACTTCAATACCTTGTTTTTGTGCATTTTACCTATGGTTTAGTTGATATATTTCACATACCATACATGAAATTTTTGGATACACATTACATGATTTACATTAGACATAAACATTTTGACATTGACATACACAATTCGTGATTTACATTAATCACAGATATTTGATATGGTTTACACAATAACATTTTGACATTTGATTATACATACACAATTTACATTGGTGGTTGGGTTTGAGTAAGTGATTTAAGTAACGAGGCGTGTGTAATATGATACAAGCATGGTGGATACGCCGTTGGTACTTCCTATATATAAGTGTTTGTATGGTATTACATGTCGTAGCGTTATTTAAATCATTTCAATTTATGACACATGACATTTTATACAAATAACATACTTTTTACAAGACATTGTTTACAAACAACTTATCTTACACATACTCATTTTTACATGGTTATTCATTTAACCTTCCATTTATTTATACATATCATCTGATCTTATCGTTTTTCAAATGATTTATAAGACAAAGCAAATTACAAGGTTCATGACTAAACGTTTTCTTAAACACAAGTCATGAATCATATTTTTACAAAACCTATGTATCTCACAGGCATTTTATGCTGACGTACCTATTTTCACATGTGTTTTCAGGAGCTTTTCCATAGGATGATGATCGTGACACTAGGGCGGACCTGTGCCTTAGAGACTAAAAATGACGATAGACTAGTTTAATTATGTTATAAACACTTTATTTCCTGTTTAAGACAATGTAACCCTTATGTTGATAAATAAAATACAACTTTGTATACCATGGTTATGAAACAATTAATTCTGTTACAACACTCCCCGACGTATTCCGCCACGTTTTGTATGTTATACGTGGTCGGGGTGTGACAGAAGAGTTGGTATCAGAGCCAATGGTTATAGGGAATTAGGTTATTAGTAATTCTTTGACCTAGACTATAACTTTCTAGGACCCTAACACAAGTTATCTTGTGTTTAGATCTTAAAACATGCACATCACCTATCCTTAGGTGATTATCAAAACAAGAACCCAATTTTTTTCCGAAACGATTTTTGAAAAACAATCTTCTGTTTTTGAATGATTTATTACAAGGTTTTGAACCCTCTGTTATATGGTTTTGAACCCTTCCAGTTTGGTTTTTGGCCTTGTGCCTTCAAATTTTCAAAATCTCGTCAAAGTTTTGGGTTCTAAATAGTGTGAACACGTTCAAACTGGAAGAGTGAATGCCTGTATTCTGGGTTTTCTGTCTAGGCAAGCACTTCGTATATATCTCATCAGACGTGAGACCAGTTGTGCTTACCTGGGAATTCTTGGGATGAGTGTTCACTTATAGGCAAGCATGTCTTCGCGATACATTATTTTTGATCCATTTACTTTGATTAGTCACTGTGTGTCGTTTGTTTGCTTGGTAATGTGGACAAATGACCACCATCTTTTCTTTTGTTAATTTTGTTTCATCTCATTCTCTTCATCCAATCATCTCACTCGTTTCCTTTCATGTTTTCCTCTTTTAGAATGCCTCCTCGACGCGAAAACCAGATAGCGACTGCCGAACTGGCAGAAATCATTGCGCAGCAGATGGCTGCTCAATTTCCAAACCTCTTTGCTCAATGGAACCAAGCCAACAACAACAACAATGCTCCATGCAAATACAAGGATTTTAACTCGGCTAAACCACTCAAGTTTAGTGGTTCTGAAGGAGCGACTGGGCTTCTTCAATGGTTCGAGAGCATTGAGAATATTTCCGTCATGTTCAGTGTCCTGACAATCGCAAGGTCGAGTTTTCTTCGAGTGTGTTTCAGAAGAGGGCTCTCACATGGTGGAACGGGGTTATGAGAGATCGTGGTGCAGAAGTTGCTCTAGCACAGGCATGGGCTGAACTTAGAGCTCTTATGATGAGGGAATTTTGTCCTCGTCATGAACAGCGAGCTTTGGAGAGATAGTTCGATGATTTGAAGCATGATAGTGGTGAGCACAGGGCGTATACTGATAGATTTGAGGAGTTGAGTCTGCTTTGCCCGACTATGGTTACCCCACTCGACAAGGCTATCGAAAGGTACATCGACGGCCTACCTGACTCGGTACAAGACATCATTACTGGTAGTAACCCTACCACACTCCGTCAGGCTATCGAGTTAGCAGCGACATTGACTGAGTCACAGATTCGGAAGAATACGTTACACAGGAAGGGTGACAAGGGCAAGAAACAGTCGGCTGACAAGGAAGATAGCAAGAAAGGTCAAAACAAGAATGGAAAGAATTCGGGTTCTTCGAGAGGGTCAAGGAAGCGTAAGGCTTCCCAAAATTTTGCTGTCACTGCCCAAGCTAACCAGGCAGCTCCCAACCAACCCGCACAGCCTCCAGCGAAGAAACCCTATTCAGGGAATGCACCTTTGTGCAATAGATGCAACAGTCACCATCAGCCGCAACATCAGTGCCGTTTCTGTACTAACTGTGGGAAGTCAGGTCACCTTGCCGATGTTTGTCGATTTGCTCAGAATCGGGCAATTCAGAACCCTGCTCAACAAGTTGCTCAGCCTCCTGCTCAACAACAGGGCCAAGCTGCACGACCACACTACCCACCGGGTGCTTGTTATAACTGTGGGGATCTGACCCACTATCGTAACCAGTGCCCAAGATTGGTGAATGCAAACCAGAATCAGGCTCAGGCTCGAGGGCGAGTTTTTAACTTGAATGCCCAAGAGGCGCAGGCGGACGATAATGTGGTGAACGGTACGTTCTTTATTAATAATCAGCCTGCATCTGTTCTTTTTGATACGGGTGCCGATAAGAGTTTTGTGTCATTGTCTTTTGAGCCAATGCTTCGCGTGTCTAGAACGAAACTAGGAAAACCCTTGACAGTAGAAGTTACTTGTGGTGAACCCATTGTTCTTGATTCTGTTCTTCACAACTGCCAGTTGAACCTTAACGACCATCTTTTTCCTATTGACCTCACGCCAATGCAACTTGGAAGCTTCGATGTTATAGTGGGTATGGATTGGTTATCTAAGCATCATGCAGAGATAGTTTGTTCTGAGAAGATTGTTCGTGTGCCGCTTTCGACAGGCGAGATCCTACAGGTTCGTGGTGAGAAGCCTGCCGGTGGTCTCAAACTCATGTCTTGTTTTAAAGCTCGGAAATATCTGCGGAAGAACTATGTAGCCTTCTTAGCACATGTTACAGCAGATAAAGGCAAGGGTAAGTCTATTTCAGATATTCCTGTCGTTCGGGATTATTCTGAAGTTTTCCCTGAAGAGTTACCTGGTCTACCCCCAGCACGCCAAGTCGAGTTCCGCATTGATCTCGTACCTGGTGCAAATCCCATTGCTAGAGCTCCATACTGTCTTGCACCATCTGAGATGCAAGAGTTGTCTAAGCAGCTTCAGGAACTCTCTGACAAAGGTTTTATCCGTCCTAGCTTTTCACCCTGGGGTGCTCCCGTTCTTTTTGTCAAGAAGAAGGATGGATCTTTTAGGATGTGTATCGATTATCATGAGCTTAACAAGCTTACCATCAAGAATCAATATCCCCTACCACGCATAGACGACCTCTTTGATCAGTTACAGGGTGCTTCTTATTTTTCGAAGATTGATCTACGTTCTGGGTATCATCAACTTCGGGTGCATGAAGAAGATATTTCCAAGACAGCGTTCCGTACTCGTTATGGGCATTATGAATCCACAGTCATGCCATTCGGTCTGACTAATGCTCCTGCTGTTTTCATGGACTTAATGAATAGGGTCTGCAAACCTTATTTGGATCAGTTCGTCATTGTTTTTATTGACGACATCTTGATATACTCTAAGACGCAAGCTGATCACGAGCAACATCTTCGTCTTACTCTGGAACTACTAAAGAAAGAGCAACTTTTCGCCAAATTCTCCAAGTGCGAATTCTGGCTTAAAGAAGTTCAATTTTTGGGGGCATATTGTCAACGAACGAGGTATTCATGTAGATCCCTCCAAGATCAGTGCGATTAAGGATTGGGATACGCCTACTACTCCTACTGAAGTTCGTTCTTTTCTTGGTCTGGCGGGTTATTACCGCCGCTTCATAGAAAACTTCTCAAAGATTGCAGTTCCTCTAACTGCTCTAACTCAGAAGCACAAGCCCTTTAAGTGGGGATTCAAACAAGAGGAAGCTTTTCAAAACTTGAAGCAGAAGCTTTGCGACGCGCCTGTTCTGACTTTGCCTGAGGGCAATGATGATTTCGTCGTTTATTGCGATACATCTAAATTGGGTATTGGCTATGTTCTAATGCAAAGGAACAAATTCATAGCATACGCATCAAGGCAGTTGAAGATACATGAGAAGAACTACACCACTCATGATCTTGAGTTGGGTGAAGTTGTTTTCGCTCTAAAGATCTGGAGACACTATTTGTACGGTACAAAATGTGTGGTTTTCACGGACCACAAAAGTCTTCAGCATATCTTCAATCAGAAAGAACTCAACATGAGGCAACGACGTTGGGTCGAGCTTCTAAACGACTATGACTGCGAAATTCGCTACCATCCTGGTAAGGCTATTGTCGTAGCCGATGCATTGAGTCGTAAGGAACGTACTAAGCTTCATTGTGTACGTGTTCAATCTGTTATACAAGCTCAATCCGATATCCAAGCCCGCATTTCACAGGCTCAACAATCTTGTGTTTCACAAGGTTTAATGGATGAGGAATTTCCTTATCACATAACACCTGCTCTGGAACTGAAGGACAATGGATCATATTACTTCATGGACCGTTTGTGGGTCCCAAGCCAAGATAACCTTCGCACCTTGCTTATGGATGAAGCCCATAAATCACGTTATTCTGTTCATCCTGGCTCAGATAAGATGTATAAGGATCTTCGTATTCACTATTGGTGGCCTGGTATGAAGAAAGACATTGCCTTATATGTATCAAAATGCCTTACTTGTCTCAAAGTTAAGGCTGAACATCAATGTCCTTCGGGTTTATTAGTGCAACCAGAGATCCCAGTTTGGAAATGGGAAAACATTACTATGGATCTTGTTACCAAACTTCCACGCACAAAGAAAGGTCATGATGCCATCTGGGTAGTTGTTGATCGTCGTACTAAGTCAGCACATTTCTTGCCAATCCGTGAGGATTTTTCTGCTGACAAACTTGCTAAAATCTATGTGGATGAAATTGTAGCTCGACATGGTGTTCCTTTGAACATCATTTCTGACTGAGATGCTCGTTTCACTTCTCATTTTTGGAGAACCATGCAATCTGCTATGGGGACCCAACTTAACCTAAGCACAGCTTATCATCCACAAACGGATGGTCAATCTGAGAGAACAATCCAGACTCTGGAGGATATGCTTAGAGCTTGTGTGATCGATTTTGGTGGTAGTTGGGATTCACATCTTCAGTTGATTGAATTCTCCTACAACAACAGTTATCACACCAGCATCAAAATGGCTCCTTTCGAGGCTCTCTATGGTCGAAAATGTCGTTCACCAGTCTGCTGGAATGAGATCGGCGAGGCTCAGCTTACTGGACCTGCCCTCATTTTAGAGACAACTGACAAGATTAAGAAAGTACGTGATAACCTTCAGACAGCTAGAAGCCGTCAAAAGAGTTACGCGGACCCGAAACGCAAGCCTTTGGAATTTCAAGTCGGTGATCGAGTATTACTTAAGGTCTCACCTTGGAAAGGTGTGATCAGATTTGGAAAGAAAGGAAAATTTGCACCTAGATACGTTGGACCATTCAAGATCGTCGAAAGAATCGGAAAGGTAGCCTACAGACTTGAGTTACCTCCTGAACTTGGAAATGTTCATCCAACTTTTCACGTGTCCAATCTCAAGAGGTGTTTAACTGATGAGAACCTCCACATACCACTTGACGAAATTCGTGTTGGTAAAACACTGAAATTTGTTGAGAAACCTGTGGAAATCATGGAACGTGAAGTCAAGTGGCTCAAACACAAGCGCATTCCTTTGGTCAAAGTTCGCTGGGAAGCTAAACGTGGACCTGAGTTTACTTGGGAACGCGAAGATCAAATGAAGGCGAAGTATCCGCATCTTTTCCCACGAGTTTCCTCTAAATAAATTTCAGGACGAAATTTCCACAAGTAGGGGAGACTGTAACATCTGTGCTTGTAATCATTGTGAACAGTTCAATTATCAATAAAACAATGTTATTTTATCCCAATGTTTGTTTGGTTATGTTTTACATTTTTCATGTTTTGACTTTTATTCAATTTCAAACTCTATATCACTTTCTGGAGAGTTATATGCAAACTGGTGCGTAAACGTAATCAGTTTAATGCGAAAAATACTCCGGAACATCAACATATACTTAACATACCTTAAATAACCCTTACATAACTTAGAAATAAGTTTTGAAGGCTTTGGTATGGCAAAAACAAGTTAATTCGCTTACAAGGACTAAACTTGACAAACTGCGAAAGTATGCCAATTTGAACAGTAACGAACATTCCGGAACATGACCATAAGTTAAACATGCCATAAATATCCTCTACATAGCTTAGAAATAGGCTTAGAGGTGTTCGGTGTGCTAAAATAAACTTTTGGGACATTCAGGGACTAAAAGCGTCAAAAAGTGCACAAGTTTACACTTTCACGCATAACTTACGTTCTGAATACATCCGGACATCCAAAAATTTATGTAAGCACTAAAATATTTTATTTTAGTGTTTAGGCTTGAGAAAAATCCATTCGTCGCGTCATTTGGATCGTTTTTCGCGCTTATGGGCATTCCGTCGTAATTAAGCGAACATCGCGATTGTACGGCCAAACGAACCGACATCTGAGATATTTTTGAGCACATTTTAAGTTCCCTATACTTTAAATTCATTTTAGAGCTTTGAAATGGGGTTAACGGGGCTTAAACGTGTCAAAAAAACGCATCGAAAACCAAGTTTTGAGGTTGTAGGGACTGAAACTGTAAATCTGCCAAACTAGGTCCGTAAACAGGGGCCAGATGCAGCAAAACGTTTTTTTTCAACTTTTAACAGCCCTTAACACTCTCCAAAAGCCAAGTGCCAAGTGTCAAACTCTTATGGTGGATGGCAAATGAGTTACCACAACTTTCCAACAAGTGTACGGCTTAGATCGTGCCCCCTTTTCCAAGAAATGATACTAACGGTGAACCGAAAACTATAAATACCCACCTCCACCCTTCACTTTTCCTCACAAGAATCTGATCTAATGTGCTCTAAGTTGAAACCTTTGTTTCATACCTGAGCTATTTTGATCTAGATTAGCATTCGGGGACCCTTCGTAAGTGTTCCCTCGTTCTTTTATTTCTTTTCGAGTCCGAAAGTCAAACTTTGTTTGAGTTTCTGCATTGACCAGTTTATGGTCAATGCGAAGTTCATTTGAACTTCGCAACGTGATTGTAATCACGATGGTTATAGTCCCTTGTGACTATGCCTACTGATTACCACGTTGTCTAGGGTCGTAAGGGTAAGCGATCTGATAAATCGCTTATACCTTCGAACCCGACCCATTTGGTCGATCATTAGGATCCGACCAAACACATTAGGTGACCATAGTATATAGGGAATAACCTTCCGAGGTTATACCTTATGGTCGCTTCGTTTAAGTAGTTCTATGATAGGTAGTTTATATGCCTTAGGTAAATTACCAAAATGCCCTTTTGACGCCAAAATTCATTTTAAGCATATGTAACATAAATTTTGGTATCTAAACTGTTTTGGTAACAATATTAGATATGTTAAGGCATATTTTACTTGTCATAGGACTAGTTAGGCGGTCCGAACGCGTTTCACGCGAGCGACGCGTTAAAGTAGCATAAGCTACCTAAACGGGTCGTAATGGGTCGTAAGCACTTATGTTTGGTTTCATTTAGTATGTAGGCTTTGTTAAACCATATTACACGAGTCTCCATACTCGTTTGGTTTACGAACCCGCATTCTATCCGATCTTCCGATTTAGGTCCGGTATATTAACATAGTTACCTATATTAGGTGCCGTTTGATTCCGTGATCTCTAGCATTGCTTGGTGGTTATCTTAGGATTTCTAAGCAATCTCAAGTGAGTACATAGACCCCTCTTTTATTGTTTTCCAAACTGTTTTGGGGTGAAACACATGTGCCTACTTGTTACTTTCATGCTTTCCATGTTTTCACATCATATACCTGCTATGTTCGTTAGTACATTTTAGTACATGTTTTACATTACATTTCATGCTATGTATGCCCATTGTGTGCGTGCTTAGTACATTGTTTTACATTACATTTCATGCTATATATGCCCATTGTGTGCGTACTTAGTACATTGTTTTACATTACATTGTTTTACATTACATTTCATGCTATGTATGCCCATTGTGTGCGTACTTAGTACATTGTTTTACATTACATTACATTTCACGCTATGTATGCCCATTGTGTGCGTACTTAGTACATTGTTTACATTACATTTCATGCTATGTATGTCCATTGTGTGCGTACTTAGTACATTGTTTCACATTACATTTCATGCTATGTATGCCCATTGTGTGCATACTTAGTACAGTTGTTTTCATAACATGCTTACATTTTGGTATGACATTTAGGTTGTTTACAATGGAACAATACATTCATTAACATTAGCTACGCCGTTCGTTAGTAGGTAGTGGTACCATAGGAATTGCCAACTCCCGTTCCTGAAATCCTGGGTTTGTTTGGATTGGAAGGAATGACCGAATTCGATATACATAACTTAGATAAACCTTTAATTTGTTTAAGGGTTTATCGCCACAGTCTCAAGGCTTGGATGTATGCATTTTCACAATACCGCATAGATGTTTATATCAGTATAGCATGCATTTGTTCCACAAAACATAACTTTGATTTATACCATGTTTTACTTCAATACCTTGTTTTTGTGCATTTTACCTATGGTTTAGTTGATATATTTCACATACCATACATGACATTTTTGGATACACATTACATGATTTACATTAGACATAAACATTTTGACATTGACATACACAATTCGTGATTTACATTAATCACAGATATTTGATATGGTTTACACAATAACATTTTGACATTTGATTATACATACACAATTTACATTGGTGGTTGGGTTTGAGTAAGTGATTTAAGTAACGAGGCGTGTGTAATATGATACAAGCATGGTGGATACGCCGCTGGTACTTCCTATATATAAGTGTTTGTATGGTATTACATGTCGTAGCGTTATTTAAATCATTTCAATTTATGACACATGACATTTTATACAAATAACATACTTTTTACAAGACATTGTTTACAAACAACTTATCTTACACATACTCATTTTTACATGGTTATTCATTTAACCTTCCATTTATTTATACATATCATCTGATCTTATCGTTTTTCAAATGATTTATAAGACAAAGCAAATTACAAGGTTCATGACTAAACGTTTTCTTAAACACAAGTCATGAATCATATTTTTACAAAACCTATGTATCTCACAGGCATTTTTATGCTGACGTACCTATTTTCACATGTGTTTTCAGGAGCTTTTCCATAGGATGATGATCGTGACACTAGGGCGGACCTGTGCCTTAGAGACTAAAAATGACGATAGACTAGTTTAATTATGTTATAAACACTTTATTTCCTGTTTAAGACAATGTAACCCTTATGTTGATAAATAAAATACAACTTTGTATACCATGGTTATGAAACAATTAATTCTGTTACAACACTCCCCGACGTATTCCGCCACGTTTTGTATGTTATATGTGGTCGGGGTGCGACAACTACGCCTAGTTAACGTGGTAATCAGTAGGTATAATCGCTAAGGATTATAACCATCGTGATTACAATCACGTTGCAAAGTTCAATTGAACTTTGACTTGACCAATTGATGGTCAAAACCAAAAGTCAAACTATTGGCCAAACTTCTTTGACTTTCTGCACTAACATAAATAAAAAGAATGAAAGAATGCTCACTAAAGGTCCTTGCTATCTTTTCTACAAAGGATAAGTTTCCAAACACTTGAGAGAGAGCTCCCAAATCAGATGTAGAGATGAGAAGACAAGAATGAGCAAATGAAATGGAAGTTGGCCGTGCTATTTATACTTGTGCATGATGAACAAGATCAAGACAAGTGTTTGTGTGGTCTCTAAGCAATAAATCCTAACCATCCAAGTGTTATGAGCAGCTAGGAAGCCTTGGGGAGGTGTTAACTTGGTCCCCAAAACATGAAAATTGCGTACAAGGGCCTCAAAAACGAGCTGGGAAGCTACTGTGAACTTCCGCGTAAGAGGAGAGGCATGTCTTACACGGCCCGCCTGGCCTCACTATCCAGAAATTGCAGTTTAGTCCCTGCACTTGTAAAACATGCATTTTGGCCCATTTTTGACACGTTTAAGCCCTGTTAACCTCATTTTAAGGCTCTAAAATGAAGTTAAAGTATAGGAAACTCAAAACATATTCAAAATATCTCGGATGTCGGTTCATTTGGTCATACGGTCGCGTTGTTCGTTAATTTACGACGAAACTCAAACGGACGCGAAAACGAACCAAATTAAGCGACGAATGGTATTTTTGCATGCCGATCACTAAAATAAAAATATTTTAGTGTCTACAAAAATTTTAGATGTCCAGATGTGGTCAGAACGTAAGATATGCGCGAAAATGCAAACTTACATCGTTTTTGACACTTTTAGTCCCTGTAAGATCCAATAAGCATATTTTTGCACACCGAACCACTCAAAGCTTATTTATAAGCTGTGTTTAAGTTATGTCACACCCCCAAAATCCACACGGGGAGTATCACCTCTTGGAGGCGTGACTGACCAGGATCAAGCCACCAATCATATTGAACATTGTAAGTAATAAATAAAAATCATTCATCAATACGAAAGGTGTTCAAAACCATAACATAGCTAAGCGTTTAGCGTAAGCATAAATATGTAAACCCAACATAAGTTTAAATGTTACAAATGTTTAGCATGGCACACAGCTGTCCATGTCCCACAACGACTCCTCTCCACTCCCATGCAAGCTCCATAGATACCTAACGACCTGCAAGGCATGTAACAGAGAGTCAACAACAAAGTTGAGCGAGTTCACAGTTGGTTGTTCAGTAATAAGTTCGTTTAATAAATCGTAAGTTCGTTTATAACCATGTCGTGTATTACTAGGCCATTTGTATGTTCATCTAGGGGGGGCTTCCCATGTTGTAAGTTCAATTAGTGGGGGCTTCCCATACTGTAAGTTACTAGACTAGTTATATCCGTAAGTATCCTTCCCAACCCGAGGATAGTAGTAAGTATAAGTTTACGTAGGCTTTACGTAAGTGCCCTTCCCAATCCGAGGACAGTGGTACGTAGCGAGTACGTAGATTTAGCTCTGGCGTCCTTCCCAATCCGAGGACGGTAGTACGTAGGTTTTACGTAGGTTTAGTACTGGTGTCCTTCCCAATCCGAGGACAACGGTACGTAGGATTTACGTAGGTTTTAACACTAGTGTCCTTCCCAAATCGAGGACAGTACGTAGGCTTTACGTAGAGTTTGGCACAGGCATCCTTCCCAATCCGAGGACCGTGGTAAGTAGTCTAGTAGTGATGTAAGTACAAGTAATCATTCAATCCCATTCCCAACCCACCAGGGAATCCCATGCCTTGGTAAGAGTGTGAACTCACCTTGGTTTTCTCGGTATGCAAAACTATGTGCTCACAAGAAATCAGTCAAGTCCTATAGTTATGCACGTATACATAATCAGTACATGTTTGTAATGTCTCGCATGTAAATCTAACATCACATAGTGCTTGGCAGTTAACCTCATGTATCACGTAAGCAATTAATCAATTTCATGCAATTCATGCTTCACATAAGTGTCTTTCACAGTTTATTCCAACATGGTTATTCATTAATATACTAGACTGAGTTAACAGGCTTGACGAAAATAACATACCTAACGGTATTAATAAACTAACAGAGTTAATGAACCAACCAAGTTAAACTTAACAGAGTAATTAACGAACAGGGTTAACAAAGTTAACTAACTAACCAAATTAATGCCCAGAACACTCGCCGAAATTACCACTGGCGAAATCACCTTGTGGCGAACACCCTTCAGGTGACGAAATCCCTTGGGATTTCGTCGAGATGTATTTTCATCGGGGTTTGTAATATGAAATTTGCACATGACCTGAATGCCTACTAAATGGTAACCATGAACTGTTACATGCATGATTTGACTATTATAGCAATATTTGGTTGATAACAAATTGAATCTCGTGATTACTTGATACAAGCAATTAATAGGCCACACATATGTTAATTATTTATTGGACCGAAAGATATATAGAAGTAACATGGGCCTGACACTCTATAATTCACATGCAAACTTTAGTATTAAAATAGCTGACAACTACAATTGCTATACACAGAATCACATGGACTATCACATGGGCTTTTAGATATTCAGAATTTTATATTTGATTGAGAATGTATTTCATCTATTATACAAACACAGAAGCCATAATGATCATCTACAATACGCCGACTTCATCATAACAGTTTAAAAAAAAATCAATTTGCAAATTATCTTATTATCATAACAGAATCATTATTCAGTTCAACAAGTAACGTATAAACATACATCAACCAGTCGATTAGCATGACATAACACAATATCGGATCCTGATCACACTAATAATGTTCAAATCTTTCGAGACTATGCATTCATTCCTGTCAATCCTATCACTCCAAATCAACATGTATTTCACATAAACTTATGTCACTAATCATATGTATAACAAACCCAACGCATCATGAACATATAATTGGAACAGCCGTTAAACTAAACCAGGAATCACTAACCAGCAATAGGTGATCAACCAGAGGGATCTCGAATGAAGGAGAGTGGCCGTCGGTTTCAAAGAAAATCGAGAGAGAGTGTGAGAGATAGTTAGGGTTACCGAATAAACTCTCGCTTAAAGGAATCAAAATAAATTATAACTGATCGTCATGGGCCAAAAGCCCATCTCTGTTTTCGCCAGTTAGTGGTGGACGAAAACACCAAAGTGTTTTCACCAACATGGTGTTTTCGTGGGGTAGGGGTCTTCGCCAAGGGGTGTTTTCGGGTGGGGATAGGTTTTTGACAAAAGTTCCTTATTAATTATAAAACACAATTCAACCTTAATCACATTATTACCATACTCACAAATATAATAAATATTATGCACCCCAAATATATGAAACACACTTTGCAACTAAGTACTAGGTTAAATCGAATAGAGACCTTGAAACTCGGGTTGTCACATTATCCCCAACTTGAAAGAAATTTCATCCCGAAATTTAGCACGTGGTTACTGAGGAAGCTAGTTGTGTTGTGTTGTTTCGTGGTTTTCCTGGGGTGTCACAGGTTATTTATGGTATGTTTATCTGATGATCAAGTTCCGGACAGTTCGATACCATACGAATCGGTATAGTTTTGCAGTTTGACACAAATAGTCCCTGCGATCGAATAGACTTGTTTTCAACACACCAAACCATCCAAAACTTATTTCTAAGTTATGTACAGGTTATTTTAGGTATGTTAAGCCTATTTCACTATTCCGGAGTGTTTGTCGCGTTAAACTGACTGCGTTTACGCACCAGTTTGCGTATAACTTTCAAGAAAGCGATTTATAGCTTGAAATCGGAATGGAATCGAATCATAAAATCATCAAACACAAATACACATATAGTAACACCAAAACACATTGTTTCATTGATAGTTAACATTGTTTTGCATTGTTCATCAATTACAGAGCACAGTTGTCACAGTCTCCCCTACTTTAGGAAATTTCGTCCCGAAATTTTAACTAGAGGAAACTTGTGAGAACAATTGCGGATATTTCGCCTTCATTTGGTCCTGACGTTCCCAAGTAAACCCCGGGCCACGTTTGGATTCCCAACAAATCTTGACCAAATGAATTCGTTTGTTCTTCGACTGTTTGTATGTACGGTCCACTATCTCCACAGGTTTCTCGACAAAGTTTATCATTTCATCGATTTGGATTTCGTCGAGAGGAATATGAAGATCAGCGTCAGCTAAACACTTTCGCAGATTGGACACGTGGAAAGTCGGATTAATATTTCCAAGCTCTGGAGGTAGCTCTAGTCGATAGGCAACCTTTCCAACCCTTTCAACAATCTTAAATGGTCCAACATATCGTGGTGCAAGTTTTCCTTTCTTTCCAAATCTCACCACTCCCTTCCAAGGTGACACCTTGAGTAGGACATGGTCTCCGACTTGAAATTCTAAGGGCTTGCGTCGTAAATCCGCATAACTCTTTTGACGGCATCTAGCTGTCACAAGATTATCGTGAATTTTCTTGATTTTGTCTGTTGTTTCCAGAACAAGCTCCGGTCCAGTAAGCTGAGCTTCACCGGTCTCGTTCCAACAGACAGGTGAATGACATTTTTGACCGTAGAGAGCTTCGAATGGTGCCATATTAATGCTAGCATGATAACTATTGTTGTAAGAGAACTCGATCAATGGAAGATGAGAATCCCAATTACCACCAAAGTGTATCACGCATGCTCTAAGCATATCCTCCAAAGTTTGAATCGTTCTCTCAGATTGTCCATCTGTTTGGGGATGATAAGCAGTGCTTAGATTTAGTTGGGTTCCCATGGCAGATTGCATGGTCTTCCAGAAATGAGATGAAAATCGAGCATCACGATCGGATATGATATCCAAAGGAACACCATGTCGTGATACAATCTCATCAACATAAATCTTTGCAAGTTTATCAGCAGATAGATCCTCGTGAATCGGAATAAAATGAGCTGACTTCGTTAATCGATCGATAACAACCCAAATAGCATCGTGACCTTTAGATGTACGCGGTAACTTAGTGATGAGGTCCATCGCAATGTTCTCCCACTTCCAAACCGGTATCTCTGGTTGTACAAGCAAACCAGATGGTCGTTGATGTTCAGCCTTGACTTTGAGACAAGTTAGGCATTTCGACACATACAAGGCAACATCTTTCTTCATACCAGGTCACCAGAACTTTGTACGAAGATCCTTGTACATTTTATCAGCACCAGGATGGATAGAATATCGAGACTTGTGAGATTCATCCATCACTAAAGTTCGGAGATCGTCTTGTTTCGGAATCCACAAACGATCCATGAAAAAGAGTAAACCATCGTCCTTCGCTTCAAGTTTAAGCTCAAGTTGACGTGGTAATTCCTTACCCATCAAATTTTGTGAAACACAAAATTGCTGAGCTTGAAGAACACGAGTTTGAAGATTAGATAGAGTTCGAACAGAATGAAGCTTGACTCGCTCCTTTCGACTAAGCGCATCGGCTACGACATTCGCCTTACCAGGATGGTAGCGAATCTCGCAATCATAGTCGTTCAAGAGTTCAACCCAATGTCGTTGCCTCATGTTCAACTCCTTCTGATTAAGAATGTGCTGGAGACTTTTGTGGTCTGTGAAAACCACACACTTCGTGCCATAGAGGTAGTGTCTCCAGATTTTGAGAGCGAAAACCACAGCTCCTAACTCAAGATCGTGAGTCGTGTAGTTCTTTTCGTGAACTTTCAATTGTCTAGACGCGTATGCTATAACTTTACCTCGTTGCATAAGAACACAACCAAGTCCTAAGTTGGATGCATCACAGTAGACAACGAAATCATCGTTTCCCTCGGGCAAAGATAAAACAGGAGCATCACAGATCTTCCGTTTCAGCGTTTGGAACGCTTCTTCTTGCTTGGGTCCCCACTCAAAAGGCTTATTCTTTTGAGTCAAAGCAGTGAGTGGAACCGCAATCTTTGAGAAGTTCGAAATGAAACGACGATAATATCCAGCGAGACCAAGGAAAGAACGAATTTCTGTAGGTGTCGTTGGTGTATTCCAATCCTTAATTGCTGCCATCTTGGATGGATCCACATGAATACCTTGCTCATTGACTATATGACCCAAGAATTGAACTTCTTTAAGCCAGAATTCACACTTGGAGAATTTAGCAAAAAGTTGTTCTTTCTTTAGGAGTTCCAGAGTCAAACGAAGGTGTTGCTCGTGCTCGGTTCGAGACTTCAAATAAATGAGAATATCATCGATGAACACAATGATGAACTTGTCTAAATAAGGCTTACAGACCCTATTCATTAAGTCTATGAAGATAGCTGGGGCATTTGTCAAACCAAAAGGCATGTCAGTGAACTCGTAATGCCCATATCTCGTGCGGAAAGCAGTTTTGGGAATATCTTCTTCGAATACACGAAGCTGGTGATACCCAGAACGCAGATCAATCTTGGAAAAGCAGGTAGCACCTTGCAGCTGATCAAAGAGATCATCGATTCGGGGTAGGGGATATCGATTCTTGATAGTAAGCTTATTAAGCTCACGATAATCGATACACATTCGAAAAGATCCATCATTCTTTTTCACGAAGAGGACAGGAGCGCCCCAAGGTGAATAACTCGGACGGATGAATCCTTTATCAGATAACTCTTGAAGCTGTTTCGATAACTCTTGCATCTCAGACGGTGCAAGACGATAAGGTGCTTTCGTAATTGGGTTAGCATTGGGTACAAGATCAATATGAAACTCGACTTGACGAACTGAAGGCAAACCAGGCAGTTCATCAGGAAACACCTCTGGATAATCCCGAACAATCAGAATATCCTGAATACTCTTGTTCTTGCCTTTCTCCTCGGTGACATGTGCCAGAAAAGCAACATATCCTTTTCGTAAATAACTTTGGGCTTTCGTACACGACATGAGTTTCAATCCACCAGATGGCTTCTCGCCACGAACTTCCAGAACATCGCCAGACGAAAGAGGAATACGAATGATCTTATCGAAACAAACAACCTCGGCATGATGTTTGGTTAACCAATCCATCCCCACGATAATGTTGAAACTCCCAAGTTGCATCGGTACGAGGTTAATGGGAAAAAGATGGTTATCGAGGTTCAATTGACAACCATGAATAACAGAATCGAGTACGAGAGGTTTACCAGTAGCAACTTCGACAGATAAGGGTTTCCTTAGTTTAGTTCTAGGTATCGCAAGTAAAGGTTCAAAGGATAACGAAACGAAACTCCTATCGGCACCAGAATCGAAAAGAACAGATGCAAGTTGATTGTTAACAAGGAACGTACAGTTAACAACCTCGTTGTCTGCCCTCACCTCGTTCGTGTTCAGATTGAATGCTCGTCCATGAGCGGGATTCACATTCGCGATTGCGTTACCATTCGGATTCGCATTTACCAATCTCGGGCAGTTGTTGCGGAAATGACCCATTTCTCCGCAATTGAAACACGAACCAGGTGGAAACCTTGCAACATTCCCTTGAGCTTGTGCTGGAACCTGGGCAGCTTGATTTTGACCATAACGACAAATGTTGGCCAAATGCCCAAGTCTACCACACGTAGCACACTGTTTACAGGCCTGTTGGGCAACATGGTGGCCATTACATCGAGCACAGTGAGGTGCGGTACCAGCATATGCTTTCTTTGCAGGAGGTTGAGTCGGTGGGTTATGAGCAGCCTGTGCTGTAACAGCAAAGTTCTGGGAAGCCTTGCGCTTCCTTGACTTTTTAAAAGACTCACCCTGCTTCTTTCCTTTACCCTTTTCCTTGTCAGAATCGGTCGACTTCTTTTTATCACCCTTGCGGGTGAGTTTACCCTTCCTGACTTGGGACTCAGTCAGGGTAGCAGACAACTTGATCGCGTGACGAACGGTAGTAGGATTAACGCCGGTCACAATATCCTGAATGGAATCGGGTAAACCATCGATATACCTCTCGATTGCTTTCTCCAGTGGGGTAACCATAGTGGGACACAACAAACTAACCTCCTCAAATCGATCCGTATAAGCACAGTGTTCTCCCCCGTCTTGTTTCAAATCATCGAATTCTCGTTCCAAAGCTCGAATCTCGTGACGGGGACAGAACTCTCTCATCATGAGAGCTCGGAGCTCTTCCCACGTTTGTGCTAATGCCACTTCAGCACCCCTATCACGCATCACTCCGTTCCACCATGTAAGAGCTCGCTTCTCAAACACGCTTGAAGCAAACTAAACCTTACGCACATTCGGACACTGCACATGTCTGAAAGTGCTCTCGATACTCTCGAACCACTGCAGAAGTGCAGTTGCTCCTTGTGACCCAGAAAACTTAAGCGGCTTCGCAGAATTGAAATTCTTGAAATTACACTGTGCGTTATTGTTGTTATTATTGTTATTGTATAACTCGTGGATTTGGGTCACAACGCCTGGAAGTACAGCAGCCATTTGCTAAGAGACAAGAGCTGCGACCTCTTCAGCAGTAAAAGTTTGAGCATCGCATCGAGGAGGCATTGTCTAACAAGGAAACATGAGAAACGAGTGAGGTCGATAATTGGAGAAACAAAGGAGGTATTGAAAACATCGACAAAGCACAAGGAGTGCGATCATTTGTTCGTTACCTCGAACAAACAAACGACACGCAGTGACTAATCAAAGTAAATGGGTTATAATAATGTATCATTGAAGACATGCTCGCCTATAAGTGAACACTCACCCCAAGAGTTCCCAGGTAAGAGTGACTGGTCTGATACTGCGGATTTGTACGAACACTCTAGCCTTAAACAGAAAACTCAGGGTACAGGCATTCACTCTTCCAGTTTGCACGTGTTCACATTATTTAGGCCCAAACTTTGACGAGATTTTGAAAATTAAGAGGAATCAAAACCTTGTAATCAATCATCCAAGGATGGATGATTAATTTTCGAAGCGGATTTGTTATTGTGTTTTCGTTGTGGTTATCACCTAAGGATAGTTGACGGTATTGTTTTAAAATCTAAACGCAAGATAACTCATGTTAGGGTCCTAGAAAGTTATAGTCTAGGTCAAAGCAATGTTAATAACCTAATTCCCTATAACCATTGGCTCTGATACCAACTCTTCTGTCACACCCCGACCACGTTAAAACAACAAACTGTGGCGGAAACGTCGGGGAGTGTTGTAACAGAATCATCGTTTCAACAACCATGGTAATTAAAAGTTTCGTTTTATTGATTCATTAAGTAATTTACATTGTCTTGAAACCAAACAAACAAATTAATCATTGTCTACTATCATTTTTATGTCACTAAGGCCTTGTCCAGATCCTAAGTAAACGTGCTTCCTAGCAATCATCACACAACATCACTTGAAACATATGTAAAAACAAAGTCTGCAAAGAAATGCTGGCGAGCACATAGGTTTTGTGAGAGTATCGGATTCATGGCTCGTTTGTATGTTGCAGTACCTCGTTAGACTACAAGAGTCAAAAGTACAAACCTTGTTTTGAAAAGTGTATTGCAACATAATTAACCAACTCAAATCAAGATGATTATAGTTTATAAAATCTCGTAGCCATGATTCTTAACCCCAAAACATTTGTTTTAGTAAACCAATTCGTAAAACATATCGTTAAAAACTAGTTAATAAAACTCGTATGGTTTATATCATTTCGAAAACCTTGTTGTGTGACATCGTTTCAAATCGTTTCCCAAGTGAACTAAATAATGACACGCAATGTAATATGATAAAAGCACTTATATATAAGATGTACCAGCGGCATATCTACCACGCTTCTATCATGTTACACCCGCCCCGTTATCTAATCACTACCCAAAACCAATCGTTCGTTCAAATCGTTTATTTCGTTTAGGTCGTTCCAAATCATTTAATTCGTCCCCAAAATCGTTTTTGTTTTAATTGTGAAACTACTTTTGGTCGTCTCGCTAATAACATTCAAACCTTCATGACTCGACCACCTCTTCTATTGTATTAACAAACCACCAAAGGGTAAGTTAACAATCATCAGATTCGGTCGTTACCTACATAACCCCCACACATAACCATTGGTGTAGTCTGATAACGGGATTTGTCAGATCTTATAGTACCATAACCTAATACTGGTCGGCTTGATCAATGCTAATGAATGTCATTCGTTATGTAATTACAACCATCGAGTTCGTTCACACTATTGAAACCCTTATTAGTTTAATATAAACCATCTTTATCGTTTTTGAAACCATCGTTTAAATATCGAAATCGTTTTAATACATATGAATCACCCCAAAACAATTGAAAACAGTAAAATAGGGGAACTATATACTCACATTGAATGAAAGGGTATCCTTGATCTAAAGAACTTAGCGAAGCTCAGACAAACCAAGGAAATTCAAGTAGTACCTAGTAATCGGATCACTAGTAAATAAATCGACACCTAAATCGGAAGATCGGATAGAATGAGGTCTTGTAAACCAAATGAGTGTTGGAACTCATGTGATATGGTTTAACAAAGCCTACATCCTAAATCGGAACTTAGCCTAAGTGCTTTCGACCCGTTACGACCCATTAAGGTAGCTTATGCTACTTTAACGCGTCGTTCGCGTGAAACTATGTTCGGATGGTTAACTATGTGCTATGTCAAGTCTTACATGCCCAATAATACCTAAACATGTTACTAAATCAGATTATATGTCAAAAACATGTTCACATATGTAAAATACGGATTTAAGTTTCAAAAGGGCGTTTTGGTCATTTCCTATGGGCATACAAGCTACTTAACAAATAACTAACCAATCCTATGTGATCATAAGGTATAACCTCAGAGGTTATTCCCTATGCAACTATGATCACTAATCGAGCTTGGTCGGATCCTAAAGATCAACCAAACGGGTCGGGTTCGAAAGTCTAAGCGGTTGTTTAGACTGCTTAACTTATGACCTTAAACAAGCACTAAACTAATAGTGACGAGTTAAACATGTCAAAACATGTTTAACTTACAAAACTGATTTGGTCTCAAAACAATGGGTTTTGATACCCGAAAATAGTTCCGTTGCAAAATGCGTGCTAAAACGCATTTTGACTGAAACTTTGACTCGTCACTACGCCTAGTTAACGTGGTAATCAGTAGGTATAATTGCTAAGGATTATAACCATCATGATTACAATCACGTTGCAAAGTTCAATTGAACTTTGACTTGACCAATTGATGGTCAAAACCGAAAGTCAAACTGTTGGCCAAACTTGTTTAACTTTCTACACTAACATAAATAAAAAGAATGAAAGAATGCTCACTAAAGGTCCTTGCTATCTTTTCTACAAAGGATGAGTTTCCAAACACTTGAGAGAGAGCTCCCAAATCAGATGTAGAGATGAGAAGACAAGAATGAGCAAATGAAATGGAAGTTGGCCATGCTATTTATACTTGTGCATGATGAACAAGATCAAGACAAGTGTTTGTGTGGTCTCCAAGCAATAAATCCTAACCATCCAAGTGTTATGAGCAGCTAGGAAGCCTTGGGGAGGTGTTAACTTGGTCCCCAAAACATGAAAATTGCGTACAAGGGCCTCAAAAACGAGCTGGGAAGCTGCTGTGAACTTTCTGCTGAACTGGCATGTTCACATGGCCCGCGTAAGAGGAGAGGTATGTCTTACGCGGCCCGCCTGGCCTCACTATCCAGAAATTGCAGTTTAGTCCCTACACTTGTAAAACATGCATTTTGGCGCATTTTTGACACGTTTAAGCCCCGTTAACCTCATTTCAAGGCTCTAAAATGAAGTTAAAGTATAGGGAACTCAAAAAATGTTCAAAAATACCTCAGATGTCGGTTCGTTTGGTCGTACGGTCGCGTTGTTCGTTAATTTACGACGAAACTCAAACGGACGTGTAAACGAACCAAATTAAGCGACGAATGGTATTTTTGCATGCCGATCACTAAAATAAAAATATTTTAGTGTCTACAAAAATTTTAGATGTCCAAATGTGGCCAGAACGTAAGATATGCGCGAAAATGCAAACTTACATCGTTTTTGACACTTTTAGTCCCTGTAAGATCCAATAAGCATATTTTTGCACACCGAACCACTCAAAGCTTATTTCTAAGCTATGTTTAGGTTATTTATGGTATGTTTAGCTTATGATAAAGTTCCAGACAGTTTGATACCATACGAATTGGTATAGTTTCGCAGTTTGACACAAATAGTCCCTGCGATCGAATAGACTTGTTTTCAACACACCAAACCATCCAAAACATATTTCTAATTTATGTATAGGTTATTTTAGGTATTTTAAGCCTATTTCACTATTTCGGAGTGTTTGTCGCGTTAAACTGACTGCGTTTACGCACCAGCTTGCGTATAACTTTCTAGAAAGCGATTTATAGCTTGAAATCGGAATCGAATCGAATCATAAAATCATCAAACACAAATACACATATAGTAACACCAAAAAACATTGTTTCATTGATAGTTAACACTGTTTTGCATTGTTCATCGATTACAGAGCACAGTTGTCACAACCCCAGCGAGTCTCTTGTGTGGGGGCAGTATAGTTTCCGGGCGAAGGTCAGCTAGCGCGCCGGCCGGGGCCCGATAGAACATCGCGTTTGGTAAGCGGGGCCGATGGGAGCTTGTCATCGACAAGCTCTCAGTGACCTATTACTGTTCAGTACATAGAAAGTCACCCTTCAAAAAAAATTCGTTAACCCTCTACAAGAGTTACCAACTCTTGTTGGTTAGCTCGTTCAGCTCCTGGTAGTTGATGCTCATTTGAAAATCATCGTCCTTTTTCTTGATGAGCAGAACTGGGGTTACCCAAAACGGGAAACTTGGTCTGTTATCTTCCTTCTCTATCAATTACTGAGGTTACACTGACAATCCTTGCATCTCCGGAGGTGTAAGTCGCTAAGGTGCATTGACTGCAGGTGTGGCGCCTGGAATTAAATCGATGCGAAAATCAACTTGTCGTTGGGGAGATAATTCTGGCAAGTCCTCGGGGAAGACTTCAGGATATTTCCTTTTCACAGGAATATCTTCGAGTTTTGGTTCTTCGGCTCCCTTGTCCCCGACATGAGCCAAGCAAACAACATATCCTTTACGCAACAATTTTCATGCCTTCAAGTGATTAGTAATCTGTAGAGGCGTATCCTGCTTCATGAGTCACGATCGTTTCTTCGTTCGTCATCTGGATGCGGATATCAATCCTCGTTCAATCTCTTGACAACCAATCCATCCAGGTTACCTCTTCGAAGCCTTCCAACTCAACTGGCAGTAGATCAAGCATAAATTCACGCTCTCCGGGTTCTATCTTGCCGATTCCAATTACTTCGTTGACTTTCACTAGCTTCCCATTAGTTAGTTTTATCGAGTACGGGTTACCTAACTTACTTGCTACCATACCAAGTACACTTTCAAACTCTGAAGCTAAAATTTTTAATAATAATATCAAGTAGCCCAGATGCATAATGTTGAATAGTATGGAACGTATGGATAACCTTGTTTGGATTCTGACGTGCTTCCCTAGCTCTGCTATTGAGCTTTCATCCTTGTGCCTGATTCTTCTTAGGGCAGTATTTTCTGAAATGTTTTTTGCTCCTACAGTTAAGGCAACCTTGAGCACGTTTCTGTTTGTCACTCATTCTGCCTTGATAATTATCATTGTCGTTGTTTCCTCCGTGATTCTCGCTACCATCTTGGCCTCCATTACTACATTCAGTATCTTGCCTACAAGTTTCTTTAGGATGCCCCCTCTTGCCACAGTTATCACATTTTCCATATTTACATCGCCCGACATGATAACGTAAACAATTGTCACACTTAGGTAGGATACCCATGTAGTCTCTTCCCTTTTTGGCCTTCTTCTTGTTACTCGCCCGATTATCCTTCTTGAAATTTGCGAGCTTTCTCTTGTTGTCTCCAGGTGACTCTACAGGAGTCTCCTTTTTCTCTTCCGTAGTGAAAAATTTTCCTAGTCTAACCGCTTCTTCGGTGAGCGCCACGCTTATGCTGATAGCTTCGGTGATCGTTAGGGGTTTAGATGTTGTTACCAGGCTTAAAATCTGAGGTGCCAATCCCCCGATGAAGCGTTCGATCTTCCTAGATTTTGGTTCCAAACGCGAAGCAACTTGTGATAAATCGTCAAATCTCTGCACATACTTGTTTATCTTTGGGCCTTCCATTTTCAAGTTCCACAGTTCAGTCTCCAACTTCTGGACTTCTGCCCTAGAGCAATATCTTTTATGCATCAGTTCTTTCAGTTCATCCCACATCAAAGCATACGCAGCGGTCTCGCCTATTGTCTGAACATGAAGGTTCCACCATGACAGAGCCCTATCTACAAATAGTCCAGCTATGTACGTGACCTGATGTTCTGGGGCACATTTGCTCAATCGTAAGACAGAATCTGTTTTCTCAACCCAGCACACGAAGGCTAAGGCACCCCCAGTGCCATCGAATTCTTGAGGGTTGTGGTCCAAGAACTGTAGGTGCAGCCTTCGCTGCATTCGGAGTGAAGGGCCTCGAGCTGTGCAATGTCCTGTGAGATGCGCTCTTGTAGTTCTGCCGCTGTCGCTGACAGAGGGTTGTTGGTAGTGATGTTCCCTTGTTTCGACATCTTCTAAGAAGAAGATTGGTTAGGTCACGTCTTATTTGTTTAGGGAGTGCATACATTTGTTTTAGAGATCTTATGTACATACACATAATAGATTATCATATCCACCAATCAAGCAATAGCATAATCATAGCATAACCAAGTAATTCGGGAATTATGTTTAAGGAGAGCATAGCAAGCAAGTACGTAGCATTATAATTATAGCATACACATATAGATCAACAACATGCTTAATGAAGGCATAGCGGCTGAGCTTTCATTGGTTATTGGCCACAAAGTATTGTCTCATGTTTAATGATGATTGGGCTCTCATTATTCTCCGCCCACAATTGCATTATCTTACAAAATGTATCACATCAAAAGGGACACAGGGTCACCCTACCCTTGTCCAATAAGTATATCAGTGTACTAAAATTACGTAGTCAGATGTGGTCTTCAAAAGTCTCCACAATCTCAGCTCATCATTAGTGTCTTTACCCAAATGTAATGCAATCCGCATAATTCCGAAACCAACTATACTGGTGACTGAGGTGGGGGAGGAAAGAAAATTAAACTGCTAACATGCGTGAACTCCTCCTCGAGCTTGTATATACGTCGAAGTAATTAACTGATCTGCCATTCGACAGTAAAGAAACGAGCATCAAAAACTGGGAAAGGTGTAATAGCAGCAGGTAAGAGCGCAAGAGGAATCTCTGATAAATGTGGAGGATCAAAGTATACTGGAAATAAATAGGGTGGGGACATGATGTTAGCTCGAGCTCTAAAACTGTACGACTCATATCCTCAAACTGTAGCCGGTGTTATAGGAGCAATTCATCCCATGTGTAGCCTCCATAATGTAAGGGTCTAATATCAACATAGTGTATGATAGGAACCATCGAAATGGCTTGTCCAGCGGTGTAGAGGTGAAACTAGCAAACGGTGCGGCCTGTGAGGTCGGGGAAAATGCTGCTGTAGCAAAAGGATCATCATGCGGGTGCTGACCTGGAGTACTTTTCAGGGGTGTGGGTATGTTCTGAAAGAAAGCGGTAGGCATGTCGGCGTAATGGACGTCGGTTTCCAAAGGAGCAACATCAACAGGTGCAGGTGTAGGAACAAATGTCCCAACAAAAGAGAAGGTCATCAGGTGCAGGTACTGGGTCAGGTATAAGGGGTGCAATGTTTGATAAACCAAAAGAAATAGGGTCATGATCAAGTAAGGGCGCAGGATCAGCAGGTGCAACATCAAGCTGACCCACAAGGAACTGGAGCTGTCTTAGGAGCAGGCTCTGGTTCGTGTGAAGGTGTGGGATCTCAAGTAGGTGATGGTTCTGCAGTTATAACGACGTCATCGTCTGAGTCAGTAGTAAGAAGCTGTAATCCGGCTGTCTGTAAGGCTGCAGATGTCACAGACTCATAGGAGTCTGAAATCGAGTGTATACCAAAATCAGAGGATAGCTTGATAACAGGGGTCTAAGAAGTGAAATGTGTAATAATGTTCTCATCAATCTTTTCATTATCAGGGGCATCATCAGGAGGACTATCAATAAACATGTCAACGTCATCATCAACTACTCGTCGAGTAGCCCATCTTCGAAAGGAATGTCCACGGGAGACGCATTATCGAGGATCGGGGTGTGACACCTGGGTCACTGCGACCATCAAACAAATACCAAACCAATGAAATATTGTGTTTCATACTTGGGATTTGTACAAATATGTGTATCATTTGCACATATCAATTCTTGTTCGATTTCGGGCTCTAAATCGCTTTCTGGAAGGTTATACGCGCACTGATGCGTAAATATAACCAGTTTAATGCAACGAACACTCCGTAATAGTGAAATAGGCTTCACATACCTTAAATAACCTTTACATAACTTAGAAATAAGTTTTGAAGGCTTTGGAATGGCAAAAACAAGTTAATTCATCTACAGGGACTAAATTTGACAAACTGCGAAAGTATGCCAATTTGAACTGTAACAGACATTCCGGAACATGACCATAAGTTAAACATACCATAATTATCCTTTACATAGCTTAGAAATAGGCTTTGAGGGGTTCGGTGTGCTAAAATAAACTTTTGGCTCATTCAGGGACTAAAAGTGTCAAAAAGTGCACAAGTTTGCACTTTCGCGCATAACTTACGTTCTGAATACATCCGGACATCCAAAAATTTATGTAAGCACTAAAATATTTTATTTTAGTGTTTGGCATAAGAAAAATCCATTCGTCACGCAATTTGGATCGTTTTTCGCGCTTATGCGTATTCCGTCGTAATTAAGCGAACATCGCAACCGTACGGCCAAACTAACCGACATCCGAGATGTTTTCATGCATATTTCATGTTCCCTATGTCTTAACATCATTGTGGAGCTTGAAATTGGGATTGACGGGTGTTAGAAGTGTAACACCTGTGCCTCCACGGGCATCAAGCAAATACCAAACCAATGAAATATTGTATTTCATACTTGGGATTTGTAAAAATATGTGTATCATTTGCACATATCAATTTATGTTCAATTTCAAACTCTAAATCGCTTTCTGGAAGGTTATACGCGCACTGATGCGTAAATATAACCAGTTTAATGCAACGAACACTCCGGAATAGTGACATAGGCTTAACATACCTTAAATAACCTTTACATAACTTAGAAATAAGTTTTGAAGGCTTTGGTATGGCAAAAACAAGCTAAATTGCTTACAGGGACTAAACTTGACAAACTGCGAAAGTATGCCAATTTGAACTGTAACAGACATTCCGGAACATGACCATAAGTTAAACATACCATAAATATCCTTTACATAGCTTAGAAATAGGCTTTGAGGGGTTTAGTGTGCTAAAATAAACTTTTGGGTCATTCAGGGACTAAAAGTGTCAAAAAGTGCACAAGTTTGCATTTTTACGCATAACTTACGTTCTGAATACATCCGGACATCCAAAAATTTATGTGAGCATGACTATATTATATTTTAGTGTTCGCCTTAAGAAAAATCCATTCGTTTCGTCATTTGGATCGTTTTTCGCGCTTGTGCGCATTCCGTCGTAATTAACCGAACATCGCGTTCGTACGACCAAACGAACCATCACCCGGCATATTTTTGAGCATGTTTCAAGTCCACAATGTTTAGGCATCATTTTAGGGCCTTAAAGTTGGCTTTACGGGCCTTAGAAGTGCCGGAAATGGGCTTAAACACGTGCAGGGACTGAAACTGTCATTTCTGAAACATGTTGTCTGATCAGGACCCTCAGGCGGCCCGCCTGAGTTTTAGCACATCCTGAAGCGGGCCGCTTGGCTCCTTCTGACCAGATTAAGTGTATTAAACAGCAAGTTGCAGCTGTTTGATCCACCACCACATGTTTCCAATTGTCTAGTCAGCTGATAAGGATCACATTTTAGGCACCATAAGTTTCCAACACATGTACGGCTTGGATCATGGCACGTTTTCCATGAAACGATCCTAACGGTGGACCGAATACTATAAATACCCCACCCCCTTTGGCTTAAAAACCCACAAGAATTCTGATTTTAGAGCTCTAAGTTGAAACCATTGTTTCATACCTGAGTTCTTAGATCGGGATTAGCATTCGGGGACCCTGGGTTAGTATTCTTTCGTTCTTTTCCTTATTTTACTGCTTTTCGAGTCAGAAAGTCAAACAAAAGTTTGACTTTCAGCGTTGACCAGTAATGGTCAATGCGAAGTTCGTTTGAACTTCGCAACGTGAGTGTAATCACGTTGGTCATAGTCCCTTGGGACTATGCCCACTGATTACCACGTTGTCTAGGGTCGTAGGGTAGGCGATCTAGTAAATCGCCTATACCTTCGAACCCGACCCAGTTTGTTCGATCATTAGGATCCGACCAAATACATTAGGTGACCATAGTGTAGGGAATAACCTTCCGAGGTTATACCCTATGGTCACATCGTTTAAGTAGTTGTATGATAGGTAGTTTATATGCCTTAGGTAAATTACCAGAATACCCTTTTCATGTATAATTTGTAATTAAGCATATGTAACCTAAACTTTTGTCACATAACTGATTATGTAACATGTTTAGGCATATAACACTTGTCATAGGACTAATTAGGCGGTCTGAACGCGTTTCACGCGAACGACGCGTTAAAGTAGCATAAGCTACCTTAATGGGTCGCGATGGGTCGATAATACTTAGGTTAAGTTTCATTTAGTATGTAGGCTTTGTTAAACCATATCATATGAGTTCCTACACTCATTTGGTTTACAAACCCTCCTGCTACCCAGTCTTCCGATTTAGGTCCGGGTTATTTATGTAGTTACCTATATTAGGTACCGTTTGATTTCCGGGACTCCTCTAGCTTATTTGGTAGTTGTTCAAGACTCCTAAGCACTCTCAGGCGAGTACATTATTCCCCTCTTTTACTGTTTTCAACTGTTTTGGGGTGACTCATATGTGCTAAATGCTTTATCAATGATTTCAATAACAATTACAATGTGGTTTCAAGAACAATAACAATTATTTCAAGAACGCTAACAATGATTTCAAGAACGAATACAATGATTTCAGGAACGAATACAATGATTTAAAAAAACTAATAACAATTTCAAAAAAAAAAAGTGAACAAACTTGTTGGTTGTAGTTTACATGACCGATGACATTCATTAGCTATGATCAAGCCGACCAGTATTAGGTTATGGTACCATAGGATCTGACAAATCCCGTTATTTACTGCACCCATTGTTATGTGTGGGGGTTGTGGGTAGCGACTGAATCTGTAATTATTAACTTATCCTTTGGTAAGGGTTTGTTAAGAACGAAATCATTAACTTATCCTTTGGTAAGGGTTTGTTAAGAACGAGAACGAGAGCGAGTTGGAACGAGGAACGAGTCAAGAAGGTTTGAATGTTATTAGAGAATCGACCATAAAGTAGTTTCACAATTAAAATATTAACTTACCCTTTGGTAAGGGTTTGTTAAAACAAGAACGATTTGAACGATTAAAACAAGATGGTTTAACGATTGGGTAAACATTTGTACATGATTGACATTTGATCATGTATTTTCCACAAAACATAACTTTGATTTAAACCAAGTTTTACTTCAATACTTTGTTTTTGTGCATATGGTTTAGTTGAGACATTTCACTTGCCATACATGGATATTTGACATAGACATTTGACATGGATATTTGACATAGACATTTGACATGGATATTTAAACATAGACATTTTACATTGTTTGGTTTGGTTTGGTTAAGTGATTGAGTAACGATGCGTGTGTAATATGATACAAACATGGTGGATACGCCGCTGGTACTTCCTATATATAAGTGTTTGTATGGTATTACATATTGTAGCGTTATTTGAATCATTTCAGTTTGAGACATAGAACATTTTATACAAGTAACATACTTTTCACAAGACATTTATTTACAAACAATTCATCTTATAAAGACTCATTTTACATGGTTATTCATTTAATCATGCATCATTCTCTTATTTATACATATCATCTAAACTTATTATTTTTCAAATGATTTACAAAGACAAAGCAAATTACAAGGTTCATGACTAAACATTTTCTTAAACTGAAGTCATGAATCTTATTTTCACAAAACCTATGTACTCGCCAGCATTTCTTTGCTGACCTCGTTTTCACATATGTTTCAGGTATTGTTGGATGATATCGATTGATAAGATGCATGCTCACATAGGACTGGACAAGGCCTTAGTGACTCAATAACAATGATAGACTATATTTAAATAGTATATTTAGATTTCAAGACGATGTAATTACTCAATGTTTAATAAAACGAAACACTTTTGATATCCATGGTTATGAAACATTAATTCTGTTGCAACACGCCCCGATGTTTCCGCCGCGATTTGTTGTTTTACGCGGTCGGGGTGTGACAGAAAAGATGGTATCAGAGCCAATGGTTATAGGGAATTAGGTTATTAGTAATGCTTTGACCTAGTCTATAACTTTCTTAGGACCCTAACGCGAGTTTACTTGCGTTTAGTCATAAAACAATACCGTCACCTATCCTTAGGCGACGACCACAACAAGAACATAAATTTCAAAACCGCTTTGAAAACTAATCATCTGTTCTAGGATGATTGATTACAAGGTTTTGAACCCTCTATTGTAAGGTTTTGAACCCTCTGTTATATGGTTTTGAACCCCTTCGAATTTTCAAAATCTCGACAAGGTTTTGAGTCTTAAATAATGTGAACATGTGCAAACTGGAAGGGTGAATGCCTGTATTCTGGGTTTTCTGTCTAGGCAAGCACTTCGTATATATCTCATCAGACGCGAGACCAGTTGTGCTTACCTGGGAATTCTTGGGATGAGTGTTCACTTATAGGCGAGCATGTCTTCGCGATACATTATTTTTGACCCCTTTACTTTGATCAGTCACTGTGTGCCGTTTGTTGCTTTGTAGTAACAAACAAATAACCACTATCCTTGCTTTCATCAGATTTGTTTCATCTCATTCTTTTCGTCTAAATTCTCTCACTCGTTTCCTTTCATGTTTCCTCTTTTAGACAATGCCTCCTCGACGCGAAAACCAGATAGAGACTGCCGAGCTGGCAGAAATCATTGCGCAGCAAATGGCTGCTCAATTTCCAAACCTCTTTGCTCAATGGAACCAAGCCAACAACAACAACAATGTACTATGCAAATACAAGGATTTTAACCAGGCTAAACCACTCAAGTTTAGTGGTTCTGAAGGAGCGACTGGGCTTCTTCAGTGGTTCGAAAGCATTGAGAATACTTTCCGCCACGTGCAGTGTCCTAACAATCGCAAGGTCGAGTTTTCTTCGAGTGTGTTTCAGAAGAGGGCTCTCACATGGTGGAACGGGGTTATGAGGGATCGTGGTGCAGAAGTTGCTCTGGCACAGACATGGGCTGAACTTAGGGCCCTGATGATGAGGGAATTCTGTCCTCGTCATGAGCAGCGAGCTTTGGAGAAGGAATTTGATGAATTGAAGCAAGATAGTGGTGAGCACAGGGCGTATACTGATAGGTTTGAGGAGTTGAGTCTGCTTTGCCCGACAATGGTTACCCCACTTGACATAGCTATCGAAAGGTACATCGACGGCCTACCTGACTCGGTACAAGACATCCTTACTGGTAGTAACCCTGCCACACTCCGTCAGGCGATCGAGTTATCTGCGACATTGACTGAGTCGCAGATCCGGAAGAACAAGTTACACAGAAAGGGTGACAAAGGTAAGAAGCAGGGGTCTGACAAGGAGGATAGCAAGAAAGGCCAAAACAAGAAGGGTAAGGAAGGTGAGACGTCAAAGAAATCAAAGAAGCGAAAGGGTGGTCAGAACTTTGCTGTTACAGCACAGACTGCTCAGAAACCGCGGAACCAACCAGCTCAGCCACCTGCAAAGAAAGCATATGCCGGTACCGCACCTTATTGTGCACGCTGCAACGGTCATCACGCAGTACAACAAGCTTGCTGGCAATGCACGACGTGTGGTAAACTTGGGCATTTGGCCAAGGTTTGTCGTTTGGGACAAAATCAGGCTGCTCAGGTTCAAGCTCTGGTTCAAGGGAATGCTGTGAGATTTCCACTGGGTTCATGTTTCAACTGCGGAGAGATTGGTCACTTCCGCCACAACTGCCCAAGACTGGTGAATGCAAATGCGAACGCAAACCCAAATGCGAACGCCAACGTCAATATGAATCCAGCACATGGTTGAATGTTTAACATCAATGAGGCTATCAACGATGCAGCGATGAACGCTTAGCATTTTGTATTTCCTCTGGTTGTTATCTTGTAACATTTAAAGACAATGCAGTTGTTATATAAATAAAATTTGTGGTTTTATTTTCTAACTAATGCAATTGTATGAATGTTTGATTCAACCTTATGATGTCAACACAAAGACAAAACTACTTGTGTGGTTCTGTCATTTTTATGATCATTTGTGATCTCCCAAAGAACCTCAAACACTTGTTTCTTTTAAATCTAAAGTATCTTATCGTCTTGCACCGTTCGAGATGCAAGAATTATCAAAACAGCTTCAAGAGTTGTCTGATAAAGGATTCATCCGTCCAAACTTTTCACCTTGGAGAAACTCCTGTTCTCCTTGTGAAAAGAAAAATGGATCTTTTCGAATGTATATCGATTAACGTAAGCCTAGTAAGCTTACCATCAAGAATCGATATCCCCCTACCTTAAATCAACGATTTCTCCGATCAACTGCATAGCGTTTCATGCTTTTCCAAGATCGATTTGCGTTTTGGGTATCATCAACTTTGTATTCTCGAAGAAGATATTCCCAAAACGGTTTTTCTGCACGAAGTATGGCCATTACGAGTTTACAGTCATGCCTTTTAGGTTGACAAATACTCCAGCCATCTTCAAGGACTTAATAAATTGAGTCTGCAAGCCTTATTTGGATCAGATCGTCATTGTTATTATTGATGACATCTTGATCTATTCATGTCCTAAGCCGATCACGATCAACACCTTCGTTGACATCGGAGCCCTGATTGAATTCCTTGTACACTTTAAAATGTACAAAACAACTCAATTAGGACAAACCGAATTCCTTTTAAGATCTTCCTATCTTCATAGTTAGATTCTTGAAAATATTTAAAGTGCCAAAGGAAATCCACGGATTGGGTTTCTGGTATGCTTTAAATACCCTTGTCCAAAGATAACAAATTAATGGTCGAATTGAACGATTATGCGATTGAACGAGTACGCAATTATGTGACTATGTGTTTTTGTGTTTTCCTCTATGTTCTTGTGTGGTTCGATATTCAAATCCTCTTAGAATCTTTCATATCTTCATATGAGGGATTCATAGTAAGATATTCAAAAGGTACTACCTTAAATCATTATGGGCTTCTACGTGGTAGTTAAGACCCTTGGATTATATAGTACCACTCCTTGATTCATAAGAGACCCTTTAGTGGTCTAGTCAAAAAGATTGATTCACAATTTGGTTAAAAGACGACATCTAGTGATGTAGCTGGACAGACTCCTTGATAGTCTATTTAGATCATTTATTGATTTAGTCAAAAGGACTCTATGGCGGTCTAGTCACACTCATCACAGGATTGTTCATTTGGTTTTCCCCTACACATTATAAAATAGACTGTGTGAACTGTGCAAGGAATTGTCTGATTATGGACGCGTACATAATTATGAAATTTAGTGCACAGAAACCTAGTAAGGTTTATTATGTGTAAGAACCGATAGTGACAACAATAACAAAATGAGAACGATGTAATGGAGGCATGGTGGACGCACCAATGACGCTTCATATACTTGTATATAAGTGTCCCTCTTACATTGCAAACATAATGTTATTAAGGTTACTAGAAGTTCAAGAACCTTAACCAATGTTGTTCGATCTTTTCAACTTCATGTTTTAAATTCTCACCAGTTTCCTCTAAATAAATTTCGGGACGAAATTTCCTAAAGTAGGGGAGACTGTAACACCTGTGCCTCCACGGGCATCAAGCAAATACCAAACCAATGAAATATTGTATTTCATACTTGGGATTTGTAAAAATATGTGTATCATTTGCACATATCAATTTATGTTCAATTTCAAACTCTAAATCGCTTTCTGGAAGGTTATACGCGCACTGATGCGTAAATATAACCAGTTTAATGCAACGAACACTCCGGAATAGTGACATAGGCTTAACATACCTTAAATAACCTTTACATAACTTAGAAATAAGTTTTGAAGGCTTTGGTATGGCAAAAACAAGCTAAATTGCTTACAGGGACTAAACTTGACAAACTGCGAAAGTATGCCAATTTGAACTGTAACAGACATTCCGGAACATGACCATAAGTTAAACATACCATAAATATCCTTTACATAGCTTAGAAATAGGCTTTGAGGGGTTTAGTGTGCTAAAATAAACTTTTGGGTCATTCAGGGACTAAAAGTGTCAAAAAGTGCACAAGTTTGCATTTTTACGCATAACTTACGTTCTGAATACATCCGGACATCCAAAAATTTATGTGAGCATGACTATATTATATTTTAGTGTTCGCCTTAAGAAAAATCCATTCGTTTCGTCATTTGGATCGTTTTTCGCGCTTGTGCGCATTCCGTCGTAATTAACCGAACATCGCGTTCGTACGACCAAACGAACCATCACCCGGCATATTTTTGAGCATTTTTCAAGTCCACAATGTTTAGGCATCATTTTAGGGCCTTAAAGTTGGCTTTACGGGCCTTAGAAGTGCCGGAAATGGGCTTAAACACGTGCAGGGACTGAAACTGTCATTTCTGAAACATGTTGTCTGATCAGGACCCTCAGGCGGCCCGCCTGAGTTTTAGCACATCCTGAAGCGGGCCGCTTGGCTCCTTCTGACCAGATTAAGTGTATTAAACAGCAAGTTGCAGCTGTTTGATCCACCACCACATGTTTCCAATTGTCTAGTCAGCTGATAAGGATCACATTTTAGGCACCATAAGTTTCCAACACATGTACGGCTTGGATCATGGCACGTTTTCCATGAAACGATCCTAACGGTGGACCGAATACTATAAATACCCCACCCCCTTTGGCTTAAAAACCCACAAGAATTCTGATTTTAGAGCTCTAAGTTGAAACCATTGTTTCATACCTGAGTTCTTAGATCGGGATTAGCATTCGGGGACCCTGGGTTAGTATTCTTTCGTTCTTTTCCTTATTTTACTGCTTTTCGAGTCAGAAAGTCAAACAAAAGTTTGACTTTCAGCGTTGACCAGTAATGGTCAATGCGAAGTTCGTTTGAACTTCGCAACGTGAGTGTAATCACGTTTGTCACACCCCGACCACGTATAACATACAAGGCGTGGCGGAAACATCGGGGAGTGTTGTAACAGAATTAATGTTTCATTACCATGGATACAAAAAGTGTTTCGTTTTATTAAACTTTGAATAATTACATCGTCTGGAAATCTAAATACATAAATTAATCATAATCTATCATTATTATTGAGTCACTAAGGCCTTGTCCAGTCCTATGTGAGCATGCATCTTATCAATCGATATCTTTCAACAATACCTGAAACATATGTAAAAACGAGGTCAGCAAAGAAATGCTGGCGAGTACATAGGTTTTGTAGGAGTGTCGAAATCATGGCTAGTTTAGATGTTGCAATACTTTATTTAAAACCTTGTTTTGAAAAGAGTATAATATTGCAACTTAATTAACCAACTCAAATCAAGCGGGTTATAATTTGTAAAACCTCGTAGCCATGACTCTTAACCCAAAAACATTTGTTTTAGTAAATTATTTGGAAAAACAATGATAAGTTCAGGTGATATGTATAACTAAGGGAATAATGCATGATTAAATGAATAACCATGTAAAAATGAGTTTGTATAAGATAAGTTGTTTGTAAATAAATGTCTTGTGAAAAGTATGTTACTTGTATAAAATGTTCTATGTCTCAAACTGAAATGATTTAAATAACGCTACGATATGTAATACCATACAAACACTTATATATAGGAAGTACCAGCGGCGTATCCACCATGTTTGTATCATATCACACACGCATCGTTACTTAATCACTTAACCAAACCAAACCACCAAACTAATGTTCATGCCCAATATAAATCATGCAATATGTAACCAAAACCCAATCGTTACCCAATCGTTAAAACATCGTGTGAAAACCCAATCGTTAATCGTTTAATTCGTTTTAGGTCGTGAAACTACTTATGTGATCGTCTCGCTAATAACATTCAAACCTTCGTGACTCGAATATACCTCGTCGCTTCTCGATTTCGCATTAACAAACCTCCATAGGGTAAGTTAATGTTTTCAGATTCAGTCGCTACCTACCATTGCCCACACATAACCACGGGGGTAGTAAATAACGGGATTTGTCAGATCCTATGGTACCATAACCTAATACTGGTCGGCTTGATCATTGCTAATGAATGTCATTTGTTATGTAAACACAACCAACAAGTTTGTTCACTTTATGAAATCGTTATTAGTTTTGTATAAATCGTTTTAGTCGTTTTTGAAACCATATTGTAATTGTTCTTGAAACCATTGATAAAACATTTAGCACATATGAGTCACCCCAAAACAATTGAAAACAGTAAAATAGGGGAAGAATGTACTCGCCTGAGAGTGCTTAGGAGTCTTGAACAACTACCAAGTAAGCTAGAGGAGTCCCGGAAATCAAACGGTACCTAATATAGGTAACTACATAATTAACCCGGACCTAATCGGAAGACTGGGTAGTATGAGGGTTCGTAAACCAAATGAGTGTAGGAACTCATGTGATATGGTTTAACAAAGCCTACATACTAAAAGGAACTTAACCTAAGTGCTTTCGACCCATCGCGACCCATTAAGGTAACATACGTTACTTTAACGCGTCGTGCGCGTGAAACGCGTTCGGACCGTCTAACTAGTCCTATGACAAGTGTTATATGCCTAAACATGTTACATAATCAGTCATGTGACAAAAGTTTAGGTTACATATGCTTAATTACCAATTATACATGAAAAGGGTATTCTGGTAATTTACCTAAGGCATATAAACTACCTATCATACAACTACTTAAACGATGTGACCATAGGGTATAACCTCGGAAGGTTATTCCCTACCTACTATGGTCACCTAATGTATTTGGTCCGATCCTAATGATCGACCAAATGGGTCGAGTTCGAAGGTATAGGCGATTTATTAGATCGCCTACCCTACGACTCTAGACAACGTGGTAATCAGTGGGCATAGTCCCAAGGGACTATGACCAACGTGATTACACTCACGTTGCGAAGTTCCTACGAACTTCGCATTGACCATTACTGGTCAACGCTGAAAGTCAAACAAAGTTTGACTTTCTGACTCGAAAAGCAGTAAAAATAAGGAAAAGAACGAAAGAATACTAACCCAGGGTCCCCGAATGCTAATCCCGACTCAAGAACTCAGGTATGAAACAATGGTTTCAACTTAGAGCTCTCAAATTCAGAATTCTAGTGAGAAATGCAATGGGGTGGATGGGTATATATAGTTTTCGGTGAACCGTTAAGATCGTTTGTCGAATATCGTGCCACGATCCAAGCCGAACACTTGTCACAATGTTGTGGTGGCTAAAATCTTGATCTTATCTGCTGATTAGGCAAGTTTAAACATGTGGTGTAGGATTAATCAGCTGCAACTTGTGTTAGAAACACTTAATCTGGTCAGATCAGTCACTCGCGTAGCGCTAGTGCAAAGGCCTTTGCAGTCGCGCTACGCTAGCACCCCACCTGATCAGAAAAGTTACAGAAATGGCAGAAATGGTCCCTGCACATGTTTAAGCCCTTTTTCGATGCGTTTGAACCCCGTTAACCTCATTTTAAGGCTCTAAAATGAAGTTAAAGTATAGGGAACTCAAAACATGCTCAAAAATATGCCGGATGATGGTTCGTTTGGTCGTACGAACGCGATGTTCGCTTAATTACGACGGAATGCGCATAAACGCGAAAAACGATCCAAACGACGCAACGAACGGATTTTTCTTAAGTCGAACACTAAAATATAATGTAGTCATGCTTACATAAATTTTTGGATGTCCGGATGTATTCAGAACGTAAGTTATGCGCGAAAATGCAAACTTGTGCACTTTTTGACACTTTTAGTCCCTGAATGACCCAAAAGTTTATTTTAGCACACCGAACCCCTCAAAGCCTATTTCTAAGCTATGTAAAGGATATTTAAGGTGTGTTTAACTTATGGTTATGTTCCGGAATGTTCGTTACAGTTCAAATTGACATACTTTCGTAGTTTGTCATATTTAGTCCCTGTAAGCGAATTAACTTGATTTTACCATACCAAAGTCTTCAAAACTTATTTCTAAGTTAAGTAAAGGTTATTTAAGGTATGTTAAGCCTATGTCACTATTCCGGAGTGTTTGTTGCATTAAACTGGTTATATTTACGCATCGGTGCGCGTATAACCTTCTAGAAAGCGATTTAGAGTTTGAAATCGAACAAGAATTGATATGTGCAAATGATACACATATTTTTACAAATCCCAAGTATGAAATATAATATTTCATTGGTTCGGTATTTGTTTGATGGCCGTGAAGGCACAGGTGTTACAGTCTCCCCTACTTTAGGAAATTTCGTCCCGAAATTTATTTAGAGGAAACTTGTAAGAGTTTAAAACATGAAGTTGAAAAGATCGAACAACATTGGTTAAGGTTCTTGAACTTCTAGTAACCTTAATAACATTATGTTTGCAATGTAAGAGGGACACTTATATACAAGTATATGAAGCGTCATTGGTGCGTCCACCATGCCTCCATTACATCGTTCTCATTTTGTTATTGTTGTCACTATCGGTTCCTTCACATAATAAATCTTACTGGATTTCTGTGCACTAAATTTCATAATTATGTGCGCATCCATAATTAGAGAATTCCTTGCACAGTTCACACAGTCTATTTTATAATGTGTAGGGTAAAACCAAATGAACAATCCTGTGATGAGCGTGACTTAGACCGCCATAGAGTCCTTTAGACTAAATCAATAAATGATTTAAGTAGACTATCAAGGAGTCTGTCCAGCTACATCACTAGACGTCATTCTTTAACCAGATTGCGAATCAATCTTTTTGACTAGACCACTAAAAGGGTCTCTTATCGAACTATGGAGTGGTATTATATAATCCCAAGGGTCTTTAACTACAACGTAGAAGCCCATTAAGGATTTAAAGTAGTACCTTTTGAATATCCTACTATGAATCCCTCATATAAAGATACGAAAGATTCTATGAGGATTTGAAAATTGGATCACACAAAAACATAGAGGAGAACACATAACACATAAACACAAAATCGCATAATTGTATAATCGTTTAATCGCAAAATCGTTTAATCGTATAATCGTTAAATTTGTTATCTTTGGACATGGGTATTTAAAGCATATTAGGAATCCAATCAGGCTCCGAAATCAACGAAGGTGTTGATCGTGGTCGGCTCGGGACTTTGAATAGATCAAGATGTCATCAGTAAAAACAATGACGAACTGATCCAAATAAGGCTTGCAGACCCTATTTATTAAGTCCATGAAGATGGCTGGAGCATTTGTCAAACCAAAAGGTATGACTGTAAACTCGTAATGGCCATACTTCGTGCAGAAAACCGTTTCGGGAACATCTTCTTCGAGGATACGAAGTTGATGATACCAAGAACGCAAAACGATCTTGGAAAAGTATGAAACGCTATGCAGTTGGTCGGAGAAATCGTTGATTTAAGGTAGGGGGATATCGATTCTTGATGGTAAGCTTACTAGGCTTACATTAATCGATATACATTCGAAAAGATCCATTTTTCTTTTCACAAGGAGAACAGGAGTTTCGCCAAGGTGAAAAGTTCAGACGGATGAATCCTTTATCAGACAACTCTTGAAGCTGTTTTGATATTTCTTGTATCTCGAACGGTACAAGACGATAAGATACTTTAGATTTAGAAGAAACAAACGTTTGAGGTTCTTAGGGAGATCACAAGTGATCATAAAAATGACAGAACCACACGAGTAGTTTCGTCTTTGTGTTAACATCATAAGGTTGGATCAAACATTCATACAATTGCATTAGTTAAAAATAAAAACCACAAATTTTTATTTATATAACAACCGCATTGTCTTTAAATGTTACAAGATAACAACCAGAGGAAATACAAAATACTAAAAGTTCACTTCTTCATCAACGATTGCCTCATTGATGTTAAACACTCGACCCCGTGCTGGATTCACATTGACGTGAACGTTCGCATTTGGGTTTGCGTTAGCATTTGCATTCACCAGTCTCGGACAGTTGGGGCGAAAGTGACCAATCTCTCCGCAGTTGAAACATGAACCCAGAGGAAATCTCGCTGCATTCCCTTGAACCGGAGCTTGAACCTGAACAGCCTGATTTTGTCTCAGACGACAAATATTGGCCAAATGCCCAAGTCTACCACACGTTGTGCATTTCTTGCAATCTTGCTGTGCAAAGTGATGACCGTTGCAACGGGCACAATGTGGTGCGGTACCAGCATATGCCTTCTTTGCATGTGGCTGAGCCGGTGGATTCTGCAGGTTCTGAGCAGTCTGTGCTGTAACAGCAAAATTTTGGGCACCCTTCCGCTTCTTCGATTTCTTCGACGTCTCACCTTCCTCACCCTTCCCCTTATCCTTCTTCTTGTCCTTTCCAGAATCGGTTGCCTTCTTTTTATCACCCTTGCGGGTGAGTGTACCCTTTCTGACTTGAGACTCAGTCAGGGTAGCTGACAACTCGATTGCTTGACGAAGGGTGGTAGGATTAACACCGATCAAAATATCCATAATAGAATCGGGTAAACCATCTATGTATCTCTCGATCGCTTTCTCCAGAGGGGTAACCATGGTGGGACACAATAGACTGAGTTCTTCAAAACGATCCGTGTACGCACGGTGTTCAGCCCCATCTTGCTTTAAGTCGTCAAACTCTCGTTCCAAAACTCGAATCTCGTGACGGGGACAAAACTCCTTCATCATGAGAGCCCGAAGCTCTGCCCATGTTTGTGCCAACGCCACTTCGGCACCCCTATCTCGCATAACACCATTCCACCAAGTAAGCGCTCGCTTTTCAAACACACTCGAAGCAAATTCCACCTTACGCGCATCCTGACACTGCACATGTCTGAATGTGCTCTCGATACTCTCAAACCACTGTAGGAGCGCAGTTGCTCCTTGAGACCCAGAAAACTTAAGTGGCTTCGCAGAATTGAAGTTCTTGAAATTACACGGTGCATTATTGTTGTTGTTGTTGCCGTTGTTGTACATCTCGTGGACTTGGGTTACAACACCGGGAACCACAGCAGCCACCTGTTGAGAGATCAGGGCTGCGAGTTCTTCAATAGTAAAAGTCCGAGTATCGGTTCGGGTATCGCGTCGAGGAGGCATTGTCTGAGAAGGAAACGAGTGAGAGAATTAGACGAAAAGAATGAGATGAAACAAATCTGATGAAAGCAAAGATAGTGGTCATTTGTTTGTTACTACAAAGCAACAAACGACACACAGAACTAATCAAAGTAAATGGGTAAAAATAATGTATCGCGAAGACATGCTCGCCTATAAGTGAACACTCACCCCAAGAATTCCCAGGTAAGCACAACTGGTCTCGCGTCTGATGAGATGTATACGAAGTGCTTGCCTAGACAGAAAACCCAGAATACAGGCATTCACCCTTCCAGTTTGCACGTGTTCACATTATTTATAACCCAAAACCTTGACGAGATTTTGAAAATTCAAAGGGGTTCAAAACCTTACAATAGAGGGTTCAAAACCTAGAAATTAATCATCCTAGAACAGATGATTAGTTTTCAAAGCGGTTTTGAAATTTATGTTCTTGTTGTGGTTGTCACCTAAGGATAAGTGACGGTATTTTTTTTTTTTTGACTAAACGCAAGTAAACTCGCGTTAGGGTCCTAAGAAGGTTATAGACTAGGTCAAAGCATTACTAATTACTAATAACCTAATTCCCTATAACCATTGGCTCTGATACCATCTTTTCTGTCACACCCCGACCACGTATAACATACAAGGCGTGGCGGAAACATCGGGGAGTGTTGTAACAGAATTAATGTTTCATTACCATGGATACAAAAAGTGTTTCGTTTTATTAAACTTTGAATAATTACATCGTCTGGAAATCTAAATACATAAATTAATCATAATCTATCATTATTATTGAGTCACTAAGGCCTTGTCCAGTCCTATGTGAGCATGCATCTTATCAATCGATATCTTTCAACAATACCTGAAACATATGTAAAAACGAGGTCAGCAAAGAAATGCTGGCGAGTACATAGGTTTTGTAGGAGTGTCGAAATCATGGCTAGTTTAGATGTTGCAATACTTTATTTAAAACCTTGTTTTGAAAAGAGTATAATATTGCAACTTAATTAACCAACTCAAATCAAGCGGGTTATAATTTGTAAAACCTCGTAGCCATGACTCTTAACCCAAAAACATTTGTTTTAGTAAATTATTTGGAAAAACAATGATAAGTTCAGGTGATATGTATAACTAAGGGAATAATGCATGATTAAATGAATAACCATGTAAAAATGAGTTTGTATAAGATAAGTTGTTTGTAAATAAATGTCTTGTGAAAAGTATGTTACTTGTATAAAATGTTCTATGTCTCAAACTGAAATGATTTAAATAACGCTACGATATGTAATACCATACAAACACTTATATATAGGAAGTACCAGCGGCGTATCCACCATGTTTGTATCATATCACACACGCATCGTTACTTAATCACTTAACCAAACCAAACCACCAAACTAATGTTCATGCCCAATATAAATCATGCAATATGTAACCAAAACCCAATCGTTACCCAATCGTTAAAACATCGTGTGAAAACCCAATCGTTAATCGTTTAATTCGTTTTAGGTCGTGAAACTACTTATGTGATCGTCTCGCTAATAACATTCAAACCTTCGTGACTCGAATATACCTCGTCGCTTCTCGATTTCGCATTAACAAACCTCCATAGGGTAAGTTAATGTTTTCAGATTCAGTCGCTACCTACCATTGCCCACACATAACCACGGGGGTAGTAAATAACGGGATTTGTCAGATCCTATGGTACCATAACCTAATACTGGTCGGCTTGATCATTGCTAATGAATGTCATTTGTTATGTAAACACAACCAACAAGTTTGTTCACTTTATGAAATCGTTATTAGTTTTGTATAAATCGTTTTAGTCGTTTTTGAAACCATATTGTAATTGTTCTTGAAACCATTGATAAAACATTTAGCACATATGAGTCACCCCAAAACAATTGAAAACAGTAAAATAGGGGAAGAATGTACTCGCCTGAGAGTGCTTAGGAGTCTTGAACAACTACCAAGTAAGCTAGAGGAGTCCCGGAAATCAAACGGTACCTAATATAGGTAACTACATAATTAACCCGGACCTAATCGGAAGACTGGGTAGTATGAGGGTTCGTAAACCAAATGAGTGTAGGAACTCATGTGATATGGTTTAACAAAGCCTACATACTAAAAGGAACTTAACCTAAGTGCTTTCGACCCATCGCGACCCATTAAGGTAACATACGTTACTTTAACGCGTCGTGCGCGTGAAACGCGTTCGGACCGTCTAACTAGTCCTATGACAAGTGTTATATGCCTAAACATGTTACATAATCAGTCATGTGACAAAAGTTTAGGTTACATATGCTTAATTACCAATTATACATGAAAAGGGTATTCTGGTAATTTACCTAAGGCATATAAACTACCTATCATACAACTACTTAAACGATGTGACCATAGGGTATAACCTCGGAAGGTTATTCCCTACCTACTATGGTCACCTAATGTATTTGGTCCGATCCTAATGATCGACCAAATGGGTCGAGTTCGAAGGTATAGGCGATTTATTAGATCGCCTACCCTACGACTCTAGACAACGTGGTAATCAGTGGGCATAGTCCCAAGGGACTATGACCAACGTGATTACACTCACGTTGCGAAGTTCCTACGAACTTCGCATTGACCATTACTGGTCAACGCTGAAAGTCAAACAAAGTTTGACTTTCTGACTCGAAAAGCAGTAAAAATAAGGAAAAGAACGAAAGAATACTAACCCAGGGTCCCCGAATGCTAATCCCGACTCAAGAACTCAGGTATGAAACAATGGTTTCAACTTAGAGCTCTCAAATTCAGAATTCTAGTGAGAAATGCAATGGGGTGGATGGGTATATATAGTTTTCGGTGAACCGTTAAGATCGTTTGTCGAATATCGTGCCACGATCCAAGCCGAACACTTGTCACAATGTTGTGGTGGCTAAAATCTTGATCTTATCTGCTGATTAGGCAAGTTTAAACATGTGGTGTAGGATTAATCAGCTGCAACTTGTGTTAGAAACACTTAATCTGGTCAGATCAGTCACTCGCGTAGCGCTAGTGCAAAGGCCTTTGCAGTCGCGCTACGCTAGCACCCCACCTGATCAGAAAAGTTACAGAAATGGCAGAAATGGTCCCTGCACATGTTTAAGCCCTTTTTCGATGCGTTTGAACCCCGTTAACCTCATTTTAAGGCTCTAAAATGAAGTTAAAGTATAGGGAACTCAAAACATGCTCAAAAATATGCCGGATGATGGTTCGTTTGGTCGTACGAACGCGATGTTCGCTTAATTACGACGGAATGCGCATAAACGCGAAAAACGATCCAAACGACGCAACGAACGGATTTTTCTTAAGGCGAACACTAAAATATAATGTAGTCATGCTTACATAAATTTTTGGATGTCCGGATGTATTCAGAACGTAAGTTATGCGCGAAAATGCAAACTTGTGCACTTTTTGACACTTTTAGTCCCTGAATGACCCAAAAGTTTATTTTAGCACACCGAACCCCTCAAAGCCTATTTCTAAGCTATGTAAAGGATATTTAAGGTGTGTTTAACTTATGGTTATGTTCCGGAATGTTCGTTACAGTTCAAATTGACATACTTTCGTAGTTTGTCATATTTAGTCCCTGTAAGCGAATTAACTTGATTTTACCATACCAAAGTCTTCAAAACTTATTTCTAAGTTAAGTAAAGGTTATTTAAGGTATGTTAAGCCTATGTCACTATTCCGGAGTGTTTGTTGCATTAAACTGGTTATATTTACGCATCGGTGCGCGTATAACCTTCTAGAAAGCGATTTAGAGTTTGAAATCGAACAAGAATTGATATGTGCAAATGATACACATATTTTTACAAATCCCAAGTATGAAATATAATATTTCATTGGTTCGGTATTTGTTTGATGGCCGTGAAGGCACAGGTGTTACAACGTTGGTCATAGTCCCTTGGGACTATGCCCACTGATTACCACGTTGTCTAGGGTCGTAGGGTAGGCGATCTAATAAATCGCCTATACCTTCGAACCCGACCCAGTTTGGTCGATCATTAGGATCCGACCAAATACATTAGGTGACCATAGTGTAGGGAATAACCTTCCGAGGTTATACCCTATGGTCACATCGTTTAAGTAGTTGTATGATAGGTAGTTTATATGCCTTAGGTAAATTACCAGAATACCCTTTTCATGTATAATTTGTAATTAAGCATATGTAACCTAAACTTTTGTCACATAACTGATTATGTAACATGTTTAGGCATATAACACTTGTCATAGGACTAATTAGGCGGTCTGAACGCGTTTCACGCGAACGACGCGTTAAAGTAGCATAAGCTACCTTAATGGGTCGCGATGGGTCGATAATACTTAGGTTAAGTTTCATTTAGTATGTAGGCTTTGTTAAACCATATCATATGAGTTCCTACACTCATTTGGTTTACAAACCCTCCTGCTACCCAGTCTTCCGATTTAGGTCCGGGTTATTTATGTAGTTACCTATATTAGGTACCGTTTGATTTCCGGGACTCCTCTAGCTTATTTGGTAGTTGTTCAAGACTCCTAAGCACTCTCAGGCGAGTACATTATTCCCCTCTTTTACTGTTTTCAACTGTTTTGGGGTGACTCATATGTGCTAAATGCTTTATCAATGATTTCAATAACAATTACAATGTGGTTTCAAGAACAATAACAATTATTTCAAGAACGCTAACAATGATTTCAAGAACGAATACAATGATTTCAGGAACGAATACAATGATTTAAAAAAACTAATAACAATTTCAAAAAAAAAAAGTGAACAAACTTGTTGGTTGTAGTTTACATGACCGATGACATTCATTAGCTATGATCAAGCCGACCAGTATTAGGTTATGGTACCATAGGATCTGACAAATCCCGTTATTTACTGCACCCATTGTTATGTGTGGGGGTTGTGGGTAGCGACTGAATCTGTAATTATTAACTTATCCTTTGGTAAGGGTTTGTTAAGAACGAAATCATTAACTTATCCTTTGGTAAGGGTTTGTTAAGAACGAGAACGAGAGCGAGTTGGAACGAGGAACGAGTCAAGAAGGTTTGAATGTTATTAGAGAATCGACCATAAAGTAGTTTCACAATTAAAATATTAACTTACCCTTTGGTAAGGGTTTGTTAAAACAAGAACGATTTGAACGATTAAAACAAGATGGTTTAACGATTGGGTAAACATTTGTACATGATTGACATTTGATCATGTATTTTCCACAAAACATAACTTTGATTTAAACCAAGTTTTACTTCAATACTTTGTTTTTGTGCATATGGTTTAGTTGAGACATTTCACTTGCCATACATGGATATTTGACATAGACATTTGACATGGATATTTGACATAGACATTTGACATGGATATTTAAACATAGACATTTTACATTGTTTGGTTTGGTTTGGTTAAGTGATTGAGTAACGATGCGTGTGTAATATGATACAAACATGGTGGATACGCCGCTGGTACTTCCTATATATAAGTGTTTGTATGGTATTACATATTGTAGCGTTATTTGAATCATTTCAGTTTGAGACATAGAACATTTTATACAAGTAACATACTTTTCACAAGACATTTATTTACAAACAATTCATCTTATAAAGACTCATTTTACATGGTTATTCATTTAATCATGCATCATTCTCTTATTTATACATATCATCTAAACTTATTATTTTTCAAATGATTTACAAAGACAAAGCAAATTACAAGGTTCATGACTAAACATTTTCTTAAACTGAAGTCATGAATCTTATTTTCACAAAACCTATGTACTCGCCAGCATTTCTTTGCTGACCTCGTTTTCACATATGTTTCAGGTATTGTTGGATGATATCGATTGATAAGATGCATGCTCACATAGGACTGGACAAGGCCTTAGTGACTCAATAACAATGATAGACTATATTTAAATAGTATATTTAGATTTCAAGACGATGTAATTACTCAATGTTTAATAAAACGAAACACTTTTGATATCCATGGTTATGAAACATTAATTCTGTTGCAACACGCCCCGATGTTTCCGCCGCGATTTGTTGTTTTACGCGGTCGGGGTGTGACAAGAAGTGCCGTTACGCAACGAAACAAGGTGCAGGGACTGAAACTGTAATTCTGCCACAGTTAATGGCTTACGGACCGTAAGCCATGACCCTTACGGTCCGTAAGGGGTCCCCAGAACAGCAGATCAGTTTAAATAGCTATTGCCTCTTCAGGATAATGAGGGGCCAATTTGCACTTGCCTCTTCAGGATAGTGAGAGGCCAATTTGCACTTGCCTCTTCAAGATACTGAGGGGCCAATTTGCACTTGCCTCTTCAGGATAATGAGGGGCCAATTTACACTTGCCCTTTCATGCTCATTGTCACACCCCCAAAATCCACACGCGGAGTATCACCGCTTGGAGGCGTGACTGGCCAGGATCAAGCCACCAATCATATTGAACATAAGTATATAGTAAAAGTCATTCATCAATACGATAGGTGTTTCCAAAACCAAATATAAACAAGTGTGTAGCGGAAGCAATAATGTAAGACCCAACATAAGTTTAAGTACAAAATGTCATAATGTTTAACAACACATTCACGATCCATGTCCACAACGACCGTGCCTCCCGTGCAAGCTCCAAAAGTACCTAAGGTCCTGCAAGGCATGTAACAGAGAGTCAACAACTAGTTGAGCGAGTTCACAGTTAGTTATTTAGTTATAGAATTCGTTTCATAAATCAGTTGTTCATTTTGTAAACCATGTTTCTTATTAATTCCCATCGCGGTCCTCCAGACATCTGTGCGAAGGTTAGTGGCCGTATCGCGGTCCTCCAGACATCTGTGCGAAGGTTAGTGGCCGTATCGCGGCCTTTTCAGGCATCTGTGCGAAGGTTAGTGGGGCTTCCCATGTATAGACTAGTCGTATTTGTACGTGCCCTTCTTGATCCAAGGACCGTAGCGAGTGTGAGTGTACGTAGGTTTTATGTACGTTAAGGTTGTTGTCCTACCCAAGGAGGACGAACGTACGTATTCTACCCAAGGAGAATACGCAGGATTAATATTGGCATCCTACCCATGGAGGATGGCGGTACATATCCTACCCAAGGAGGATATGTAGGTTCCATTATAGTTTCTTAACCCATTCCCAACCCACCGGGAATCCCATGCCTTGGTAAGAGTGTGAACTCACCTTGTTTTGCTCGGTATGCTAAGTTAAGTGCTCACAATAAATCAGTCAAGTCCTATAGTGCACGTATATTCAATCAGTTCACGTTCGTAATATTTCACATGTCATTTATGTCACATAGTGTGTTCATGCATTTCTCATCAAATAACACATATCAGTTGGTTCATGTTCATACAGTCATACTCCATATAACTGAGTTCTTGGTAATATCTAACTTGGTAAATCAATTAACATGCTTGATGGGGGTTAACAGACTTAACCAGGTTAATGTATTAAGCAAAGATAACAAGCTTCCAGAATAAACAAATATAACAGGAATAATAAACTGACAGTGCTAGTTAATTAACAGAGTTAACAAGTTAATAAAGTTAACTACTTAACAGAGTGTCCTATATGAATTCAACATAGTAAATAAAGTTAACTGAGTTAGTAAACTTAACTCAGTTAATTGGCTAAACCCAGTTACGTACTCAACAGAGTTAACATGTAACAGAAATAATAAACTAACTGAGTTAACAAACTAACAGCTTAACAACAACTCAGGAGCCGAAAACAATATATAATCAAAATCCCCTTGGCCGAAATCCCTATGTAGCCGAAATCACCTTTAGTGCCGAAAACACTAGGTGGGCCGAAAACACATATTTGGACGAAATCACCTTATAGCCGAAAACCACATGTGGGCCGAAAACCCTTTGGGCCGGAACTGTTTGGGCCGAAATCACTTCATGTGATTTCGTCCAGTTTATTAATGTGGGGGTGTTTTCGTGAGCATCATCATCTTCACCAAACTCACTGTAACTTAACCCAGCAACTAAATCTCATTACAGTTACATGTTTAATCATCTACAAGTCATTTAAATCAATCATTGATATGTAATATATAATTTGACAACATCATATGATACCAGGATCCCGATTTAATCAGTTTATCATTCATTAACATATACCCACTGTTGTTCAAAATATCAAATATACAGAAGGTTCATAGATGATAATTATCTATCAAGCACACAATGATCAATCACATAATCACATATATCAATATATACATACATCATGATTAAACATCCAAATCATACGATATGCAACAAGAAACAACTTGAATCATGAAATCACTAACCAAGTATTAAACAGAGGTTTTGCTTCAAATGAGTTCTCTTTTGTTGGGTTTTCAGAGGTAGAGAGAGACAAAGTGATAAGATTTGGGAAATGGGAAACTTATCGGAGAAGATTTGTTTATAAAATGATTATACAAAATATCTCAAGATTGGACACTGGGCCAAGCCCATCTGTGATTTCGTCTGGTCATCACTGGACGAAAACACTTAAAGTGTTTTCACCACTTGGGTGTTTTCATGAGTACTAGATTTCAGTGAGTTCCAACTATATTTAATATGTTAATTAATACAAACCTTATTAACATACTATCACATATAATAAATATTATGCATCCCAAATATAAAATATCATTCGCAGTTCTATTTAACGTATTACAAAGGTAAGCGTTGTGAAACAACGAGTCGTATTAACAAACAACTAAATAAAAAAAAAATTAGCGTGCACTAAATGCGAAGATAGAATCTTGGAAACTCGAGTTGTCACATTATCCCCAACTTGAAAGAAATTTCGTCCCGAAATTTAGCATGCGGTTACTGAGGAAGCTAGGTAAGTTATCGTTTACTGGTTTTCCTGGGGTGTCACATCATCCCCCCGTTGATTTGGAATTTCTTCCCGAAATTCTGTAGTAGCTTCAGCCTCAGTAGTAGTTGCATTGTTTTCGAACAACTGGGGATATTTGAGTTCCATTTGGTCTTCTCGTTCCCAGGTGAACTCTGGGCCACGACGGGAGTTCCAACGAACTCGAACAAGAGGTATTCTGGTGTTCTTGAGGACCTTAACATCCCGGTCCGTGATTTCAACTGGTTCTTCGATGAAATGCAACCGTTCGTCGATAGTGAGCTCCTTCAAAGGAACTATGAAGGTCTCATCTGACTGCCACTTCTTCAGATTCGACACATGAAAGACGTTGTGAACTGCACTGAGTTCAGCTGGTAAGTTCAGTCTGTAGGCCACTTTGCCTATCTTCTCTATGACTTCAAATGGTCCAACGTATCGTGGATTGAGTTTGACCCTTTTGCCAAAACGGACAACACCCTTCCAGGGTGAAACTTTGAGTAGTGCTCGATCCCCAACCTGGAACTCGAGTAGTTTCCTGTCTTTATCGGCGTATGCTTTCTGACGGTCACGAGCTGCCGCCATGCGTTGTCGTATTTGAGCAATCTTCTCAGTAGTATCAACTACCATTTCTGGACCTGTGATCTGACTGTCACCCACCTCTGTCCAACAAAGAGGTGATTGGCATTTACGCCCGTACAATGCCTCAAACGGAGCAGCTTTTATGCTGGTGTGGTAGCTGTTGTTGTACGAAAATTCCACAAGTGGCAAATGTTTTTCCCAGCCTTTGCCAAAGTCAATTACGCACGCCCGAAGCATGTCTTCTAGAGTTTGAATAGTGCGCTCAGACTGCCCATCGGCCTGAGGATGATAAGCTGTGCTCATGTCTAAACGAGAGCCAAAAGATTTGTGCATTGCTTACCACAGTTCTGAAGTAAAACGTGCATCACGATCGGAGATAATAGAGGTGGGCACTCCATGCCTCGAGACAAGTTCTTTAAGGTATACGTCTGCTAGAGTGGAGAACTTATCCGTTTCCTTGATAGCCCAGAAGTAAGCAGACTTTGTGAGTCGATCCACGATCACCCAAATAGTATCATTTCCACGTTGAGATCTAGGTAGGCCAGCAACAAAATCCATGGAAATTTGTTCCCATTTCCATTGTGGTATCTCAGGTTGCTGGAGTGGGCCTGAAGGTTTCTGATATTCCGCTTTGACTCTCGCACAAGTCAAACACTTGCTAACGTAAGTTGCTATGTGGGCCTTCATGCTAGGCCACCAATATGTAGTTCTGAGGTCGTGGTACATCTTATCCGAACCAGGATGTACTGAGTAGTGAGACTTATGAGCTTCTTCCATTACAAGCTCGCGTAAGTTGCCATAGTGTAGGACCCAAATGCGTCCGTTTACATAATAGGCGCCGTCTGCCCTTTGGTCTAACCGTTGCCTTGAGCCGCGTAGGGCTTCAGACCTGACGTTTTCCGATTTCAATGCTTCTACCTGAGCATCTCGTATCTGTGAAGGAAGACTAAACTGAATAGTGAGTTGCAACGCTCGTACACGCCTAGGTGTAGTATCCTTTCGACTGAGGGCGTCGGCCACCACATTGGCTTTGCCCGGATGGTACTTTATAGCACATTCGTAATCGTTCAGTAACTCGACCCATCGACGTTGTCGCGTGTTCAATTCTTTCTGCTTGAAAATATACTCAAGTCTCCGGTGATCGGTGTAGATGGTGCACTTGGTACCGTACAGGTAATGTCTCCATATCTTGAGCGCAAAAACAACAGCTCCCAGCTCTAAATCGTGCGTAGTGTAATTCCGTTCGTGAATCTTAAGTTGGCGTGAAGCATAAGCAATAACTTTATCCCGTTGCATCAACACACATCCAAGACTTTGGATGGATGCGTCGCAGTAGACTACAAAATCATCCGTGCCTTCAGGCAATGAGAGGATAGGTGCGCTACAGAGTCTATCCTTTAAGTGCTGAAATGTTGTTTCCTGTGTATTACTCCAACGATAAGCAACACCTTTCTGTGTCAGTAATGTAAGTGGCTGTGCAATTCTTTGAGAAGTCTTTGATGAACCGTCTGTAATAACCTGCCAAACCCAAGAATTGGCGTATTTCGGTTGGTGTACGAGGTGCAGGCCAGTTCCTGATCGAATCTACCTTGGATGGATCGACACGAATCCCATCCTTGTTTACCACGTGGCCTAGGAATTGGACTTCACGAAGCCAGAAGTCGCATTTTGAAAACTTAGCGTATAGCTGTTCCGTTCGAAGGAGTTCCAGAATAAGTCGTAAATGCTGCTCATGTTCCTCCCGATTCTTCGAGTAGATCAGGATGCCATCAATAAAAACAATAACAAACTTGTCAAGGTAAGGTTTGCACACCCTGTTCATAAGATCCATGAAATCTGCAGGCGCGTTCGTAAATCCGAATGGCATGACTAGGAACTCGTAGTGGCCGTAGAGTGTTCTGAATGCTGTTTTGGAGACGTCCTCGTCCCGGACTCTCAGTTGATGGTAGCCTGACCTCAGGTCAATCTTCAAGTAATAGCTCGACCCTTGCACTGGTCGAATGAGTCATCGATGCGTGGAAGTGGATAGCGATTCTTCACGGTCACCTTGTTCAGTTCGCGGTAGTCTATACACATACGAAAGGCACCGTCCTTCTTCTTCACAAATAATACTGGAGCTCCCCAGGGCGAAGAGCTAGGATGTATAAAGCCCTTATCCAAGAGCTCTTGCAGTTGCTTCGATAGTTCTTCCAATTCTGATGGAGCTAAGCGGTACGGTGCGCGAGCTACAGGTGCTGCCCAGCACTAAAGGAGTGAGGTCGATAGAGAACGTCTGACCAGCGAGGATAAGATTACAACCCTAGACTATGAGTGGCCTCTAGACTTCTACCATTAGCTAACACTACGACAGGTTTGGTGTTCCAGGGAGTTGGTGCATGTTTTAACATTTGGCTAACTTAGAGACATATAACTGGTATCCGCACCCGAATCAAACAATACAATAACATAAAATCGTCAAGAAGAAACTTACCCATAACTACGTTGGGATCATTCCTTGCGTCACCCTGACCACTCACGTGGTTGTTGCTGTTCTTGAGTTACAGGACGTGAGCTTCGACAATCCTTAGTTTCATGACCTATCTTGAGACACCTCTGACAATGACCCTTGTTGCACTGACCGCTGTGGTGCCTATTGCATCTGTTACACTTTGGATGATTTCCTCGATATCCACCCTGCCCACGACTACCAGAAAATTGCTGACTGGGACTCTGGTAGTCATCTATCTTTTGCTGCTGCGCCAGAGGCTGATCCGGAATTAATTCCTTACTCAAGTTTCCATCCCACTTGCGTTTGTTGTCACTAGAAGCACAAGTAGTAGCAGCTTTAACACGTTTCGGTAGTTTGTTTTGTTCTACTGCCTGATCTGTGAGACGATGAGCAAGCCGAGTGACTTGCTGGATAGTGCCAAGATTTGCTGCGGTCACATGACTCTGAATTTCGGGCACCAGACCCTTGAGATACAGCTCGATGCGTTTGGTGGGAGGGTCTACCATAGTGGGACAAAATGTGGCTAATTCATTCGATCTCTTCGTATAAACCTCAATTTCAGACCCCGTCATTTGTAAGTAGAGGAACTCCACCTCTAGTTTGTGGATGTCTTCTCGACTGCAAAACTCTTCCTTAACTAGGTCCTTGAACTCGTTCCAGGGGGTGGCATTAGCAGCTGCCAGCCCTAACATTTGAACCTGTGCTTCCCACCAGGTTAATGCAGCACCTTCGAGTGTTCCAGTAGCAAACTTTACTCTACGAGACTCAAGGCAATCACGCACTTCAAAGTCAGTTTCGAGCCTCTCGAACCAATGGAGTAGGCCTACAACTCCCTCAGTACCGCTAAAGGTACTAGGTCGGCAATCCTTGAGATTATTGAGGGTGCAAACAGGTGGCTGAGCGTGTTGACCTCCTGCTTGTATGGCTGCGAGTGCCGCAGCAACTCGTTCGTTAATGAGAGCCGTCAACTGGGCTTGAGTCAAGTTAATACATCCGGCCATGATCTTCATAGCAAATGCAACATAAGTGAGAGAGGTTCACGAATAGTGCGATGACAGAAGAGAGTAAGCACACAAGTGTTCTCATGCAATAGTGTTACGTTTATCTAAGCATACCCTGAGCAAAGTTCTATGCAATTCTAGCAAGTAGGCAATAAGACATGTACCATATTACCTAGAGTGATGAGTCTTGCACGTGGAGCGAGGCGTCGTTGTGGATCGTTGAGCACTGTTCTGGTTATAGTCTGGTTTTAATAAAAATGTTTTCCCCTTAATAAAACCGAGTTCTCTATAACCAATGGCTCTGATACCAATCTGTCACACCCCCAAAATCCACACGCGGAGTATCACCGCTTGGAGGCGTGACTGACCAGGATCAAGCCACCAATCATATTGAACATAAGTATATAGTAAAAGTCATTCATCAATACGATAGGTGTTTCCAAAACCAAATATAAACAAGTGTGTAGCGGAAGCAATAATGTAAGACCCAACATAAGTTTAAGTACAAAATGTCATAATGTTTAACAACACATTCACGATCCATGTCCACAACGACCGTGCCTCCCGTGCAAGCTCCAAAAGTACCTAAGGTCCTGCAAGGCATGTAACAGAGAGTCAACAACTAGTTGAGCGAGTTCACAGTTAGTTATTCAGTTATAGAATTCGTTTCATAAATCAGTTGTTCGTTTTGTAAACCATGTTTCTTATTAATTCCCATCGCGGTCCTCCAGACATCTGTGCGAAGGTTAGTGGCCGTATCGCGGTCCTCCAGACATCTGTGCGAAGGTTAGTGGCCGTATCGCGGCCTTTTCAGGCATCTGTGCGAAGGTTAGTGGGGCTTCCCATGTATAGACTAGTCGTATTTGTACGTGCCCTTCTTGATCCAAGGACCGTAGCGAGTGTGAGTGTACGTAGGTTTTATGTACGTTAAGGTTGTTGTCCTACCCAAGGAGGACGAACGTACGTATTCTACCCAAGGAGAATACGCAGGATTAATATTGGCATCCTACCCATGGAGGATGGCGGTACATATCCTACCCAAGGAGGATATGTAGGTTCCATTATAGTTTCTTAACCCATTCCCAACCCACCGGGAATCCCATGCCTTGGTAAGAGTGTGAACTCACCTTGTTTTGCTCGGTATGCTAAGTTAAGTGCTCACAATAAATCAGTCAAGTCCTATAGTGCACGTATATTCAATCAGTTCACGTTCGTAATATTTCACATGTCATTTATGTCACATAGTGTGTTCATGCATTTCTCATCAAATAACACATATCAGTTGGTTCATGTTCATACAGTCATACTCCATATAACTGAGTTCTTGGTAATATCTAACTTGGTAAATCAATTAACATGCTTGATGGGGGTTAACAGACTTAACCAGGTTAATGTATTAAGCAAAGATAACAAGCTTCCAGAATAAACAAATATAACAGGAATAATAAACTGACAGTGCTAGTTAATTAACAGAGTTAACAAGTTAATAAAGTTAACTACTTAACAGAGTGTCCTATATGAATTCAACATAGTAAATAAAGTTAACTGAGTTAGTAAACTTAACTCAGTTAATTGGCTAAACCCAGTTACGTACTCAACAGAGTTAACATGTAACAGAAATAATAAACTAACTGAGTTAACAAACTAACAGCTTAACAACAACTCAGGAGCCGAAAACAATATATAATCAAAATCCCCTTGGCCGAAATCCCTATGTAGCCGAAATCACCTTTAGTGCCGAAAACACTAGGTGGGCCGAAAACACATATTTGGACGAAATCACCTTATAGCCGAAAACCACTTGTGGGCCGAAAACCCTTTGGGCCGGAACTGTTTGGGCCGAAATCACTTCATGTGATTTCGTCCAGTTTATTAATGTGGGGGTGTTTTCGTGAGCATCATCATCTTCACCAAACTCACTGTAACTTAACCCAGCAACTAAATCTCATTACAGTTACATGTTTAATCATCTACAAGTCATTTAAATCAATCATTGATATGTAATATATAATTTGACAACATCATATGATACCAGGATCCCGATTTAATCAGTTTATCATTCATTAACATATACCCACTGTTGTTCAAAATATCAAATATACAGAAGGTTCATAGATGATAATTATCTATCAAGCACACAATGATCAATCACATAATCACATATATCAATATATACATACATCATGATTAAACATCCAAATCATACGATATGCAACAAGAAACAACTTGAATCATGAAATCACTAACCAAGTATTAAACAGAGGTTTTGCTTCAAATGAGTTCTCTTTTGTTGGGTTTTCAGAGGTAGAGAGAGACAAAGTGATAAGATTTGGGAAATGGGAAACTTATCGGAGAAGATTTGTTTATAAAATGATTATACAAAATATCTCAAGACTGGACACTGGGCCAAGCCCATCTGTGATTTCGTCTGGTCATCACTGGACGAAAACACTTAAAGTGTTTTCACCACTTGGGTGTTTTCATGAGTACTAGATTTCAGTGAGTTCCAACTATATTTAATATGTTAATTAATACAAACCTTATTAACATACTATCACATATAATAAATATTATGCATCCCAAATATAAAATATCATTCGCAGTTCTATTTAACGTATTACAAAGGTAAGCGTTGTGAAACAACGAGTCGTATTAACAAACAACTAAATAAAAAAAAATTAGCGTGCACTAAATGCGAAGATAGAATCTTGGAAACTCGAGTTGTCACACTCATGAGGGGCCATTTTGATGTTACCACAAGGTTTCAACAAGTGTATGGATGAGATCAAAGCACGTTATTCGATAAACGATCCTAACGGTTCTACCACATCTATAAATACCCACCTCCATTCATTCCAAAAACCCACAAATCTGATCTCAAAGCTCTAAGTTGAAGTCATTGCTTCATACCTGAGCCATTCGATCAAGTTTTACTAGCGGGGACCCTTTGTAAGTGTTCCTTCGTTCTTTTATGGTCAATGCGAAGTTTGTTTGAACTTCATAACGTGAGCGTAATCACGATCATCATAGTCCCTAGTGGCTATACCTACTGATTACCACGTTATCTAGGCTCAGTGACGAGTCGTAGTTTCGGCCAAAATGCGCATTCGTGCGTATTTTGTAACCAAACTACTCTTGGGTATCAAAACCGTTTGTTTTGATACCAAACCTGTTTTCTAAACTTAGTTAAGCATGTTTTAACATGCTTAGCTCGTCACTTTTAGTTTAGTGCTTGTATAGGGTCGTAAGGTAAGTGATCTAAAAAATCGCTTATACTTTCGAACCCGACCCGTTTGGTCGATCATTAGGATCCGACCAAACATATTAGGTGACCATAGTCTATAGGGAATAACCTTCCGAGGTTATACCTTATGGTCGCTTCGTTTAAGTAGTTGTATGATAGGTAGTTTATATGCCTTAGGTAAATTACCAAAATGCCCTTTTTACGCCAAAATTCATTTTAAGCATATGTAACATAACTTTTGACATCTAAACTGATTTGGTAACAATATTAGACATGTTAAGGCATATTTTACTTATCATAGGACTAGTTAGGCATTCCGAACGCGTTTTACACAAACGACGCGTTAAGGTAGAATAAGCTACCTAAACGGGTCGTAATGGGTCGTAAGCACTTAGGTTAGGTTTCATTTTAGTATGTAGGCTTTGTTAAACCATATTACATGAGTTCCCATACTCATTTGGTTTACGAACCCTCATTATATCAAATCCTCCGATTATAGGTCCGGTATATTAACATAGTTACCTATATTAGGTGCCGTTTGATATCCGTGATCTCTAGCATTGTTTCGTTGTTACTCAAGGACTACTAAGCAATCTCAAGTGAGTACATAGACCCCTCTTTTACTGTTTTTCAAACTGTTTTGGGGTGAAACACATGTGCCTACTTGTTACTTTCATGCTTTCATATCATATGCTTGTTATGCTCAATAGTACACCTATAGCACATGATTTCATTGTGTTTTATGCTATGTATGCCCATTGTGTGCATACTTAGTACATCGATTTTTTATTACTTTTTATGCTATGTATGCCCATTGTGTGCATACTTAGTACATCATTTTACATTACATTTAATGCTATGTATGCCCATTGTGTGCATACTTAGTACATCGTTTTACATTACATTTTATGCTATGTATGTCCTTTGTTGCATACTTAGTACATTTGCTATTCATCACATGCTTACATTTTGGTATGACATTTGGTTTGTTCAAATGAGACAATGTACATTCATTAACATTAGCTACGCCGCTCGTGGTAATGGTACCATAGGACTTCACAACTCCCATTCCTGAACCCTAGGTTTGTTTGGGTGGAAGGAATGACCGAATTCGATAAACATAAAAACAAGATAGACCTTTAAATTTGTTTAGGGGTTTATCGCCACAGTCACAAGGCTTGGATGTATGCATTTTCACAATACCGCATAGATGATCATATCAGTATAGCATGCATTTGTTCCACAAAACATAACTTTGATTTAAACCATGTTTTACTTCAATACCTTGTTTTTGTGCATTTTACATATGGTTTGGTTGATATATTTCACTTACCATACATAAACATTTTGACATTGATATACACAATTCATGATTTACGTTAGACATAAACATTTTGACATTGATATACACAATTCATGATTTACATTAGACATAAACATTTTGACATTGATATACATAATTCATGATTTACATTAGACATAAACATTTTGACATTTGATTATACATAAACATTTTTACAATGGTGGTTTGGTTTGAGTAAGTGATTTAAGTAACGAGGCGTGTGTAATATGATACAAGCATGGTGGATACGCCGCTGGTACTTCCTATATATAAGTGCTTGTATGGTATTACATATCGTAGCGTTATTTGAATCATTTCAATTTAGACATATAACATTTTTACAAATAACATACTTTTCACAATACATTGTTTTACAAACAACTTATCTAATACAAACTCATTTTACTTGGTTATTTACTTAACCATGTATTATTCTTTTATACATATATATCATTTGGTTTATTTATCACTTTTCAAATGATTTACAACACAAAGCAAATTACAAGGTTCATGACTAAACATTTTCTTAAACATAAGTCATGAATTCTATTTTCACAAAACCTATGTATCTCACATGCATTTTTATGCTGACGTACATATTTTCACATGTGTTTCAGGATATGATGCATAGGACTTATCAAGATACACTTAGGCGGACTTGGGCCTTAGTGACAATAAAAGATGCAAGACTAGTTATTTATGTTATATTTCTTTGATTGTCAAGACATTGTAACTCTTCTAATCAATAAAACAATATTTCAATTTCCATGTGTTATGAAACAATGATTCTGTTACAACACTCCCCGACGTTTCCGCCACGTTTTGTTGTTTTTCATGGTCGGGGTGTGACAGAAAAGTTGGTATCAGAGCTCATGGTTATTGGGAATTAGGTTATTAGTAATGCTTTGACCTAGTCTATAACCTTCCTAGGACCCTAACGCGAGTTTACTTGCGTTTAGTCATAAAACAATACCGTCACCTATCCTTAGGCGACGACCTCAACAAGAACACAAACTTCAAAACTGCTTTTGAAAACAAATCATCTGTTCTAGGATGATTGATTACAAGGTTTTGAACCCTCAGTTACAAGGTTTTGAACCCTCTGTTATAAGGTTTTGAACCCCTTTGAATTTTCAAAACCTCGTCAAAGTTTGGGTCTTATAGTGTGAACACGTGCAATCTGGAAGAGTGGATGCCCGTACTTTGAGTTTTCTGTCTAAGGCTAGAGTGTTCGTACAAATCCACATTGACCAGTCACTCTTACCTGGGAACTCTTGGGGTGAGTATCCACTTATAGGCTAAAGCATGTCTTCGCGATACATTAATATGACCCACTTACTTTGATTAGTCACCGTCTCATTTGTTTGCCTTAGGTAACAAACAAATGATCGCAATTTCTATGCATTGTCATTTTGTTTTATTTACCGATAATATTTCATTTGTTTCCTCCTATATCCTTCATTTCCTCCAGAATGTCTCTTCATCGCAACGATGCGCAGATATCCGAGCAGACTGCCAAATTTGCCCAGCGAATAGGCGAAGTAATTCTGAAGACTGTTGAATTAGGCATTGCCATGTCTCGTCTCAACAATGAAGCCACTCAAGCGCCACCAAAGGAAGCAGAAGTCAAGCCTGCACCACCAGCCAAGAAACCAATCAAGGAATCAAAGACCATGGATGAACAGACTGGATCCCCTAAGAGGTCAAAGAAGCGAAAGGCTTCTCAGAACTTCGCCGCGGTCGCTCACAATGGCCAAGCCGTCCCCAACCAACCAGCTCAACCCCCTGCTAGGAAGCCATACAAAGGAACTGCTCCTTTGTGCAAACGATGCAACCGTCATCATTCAAACCTCTTACCCTGCTTCAAATGTACCTACTGTGGACGGTGGGGACATCTGATTAACATATGCCGCTTTGCTATCCAAAACAAAGCTGCTATAAACATTGCTGCTACCCAACCACAAGCCAATCCTGCTCAAGCTCGCTTCCCGCCTGGATCATGCTATGGTTGTGGCAAGATGGGTCATTTCGTGAATAAATGCCCGAAGCTTGCTAAGACAAATCCAACCCACGGATGAGCAGTTGGCTGTTTAGAAGATGCTGCTGTCTTATGCTTTTGTTTCTTCTATTTACTTGTAATGTGAAACAATCTGTTTTGTTTATAAATAAATTATTGTTCACAATTCTGATATACAAGAGTAGTACATATGTGTATGGCATTCCCCTATGTTACCTACTACGAGGAACTATGTTCCTTACAAACTGCTCTTGCGATTTCCCCATTCTTGCGTTTGCTCATGATTCCCTTGGAAAATTCTAAGTACTCGTTTTATTCTAAGAAACGAAGTACATGAAATAAAGTAACATTATGAGTGATCGTGCTTTTGCACATCTGTGCCTTTGAAATCCTTGGTTAGATAACTGAGGGTATGTTCAATTTCGTACCTATATCATTTCATTCTGGTTTAGTAACAATATACATAGTATAAGTATTACAAAAACAATCTTCATGATCTCAAAACATTTCATATAGTTTGAAAACAATTTTTCAATGCATTGGCTATGTTTTCAAAAACAATCTTCATGATTTCAAAATGTTTCGTATAGTCTGAAAACAATATTAACACAGTACATTTTCTTAGCAAGTGCATGATTTCGAAAAGCATTTTTCATATTTTCAGAAACCTCATACATAATTTCAAAAATTTCATCTCGCATGATTTTAAAACATTTTATAAATATACCTACCTAGTACTCCTACTTTATGATTTCAAAAGTATTATGCATAAGGTTTCAAAAACATTGAACACATTTTTTTAAGAACCCCATGCATAGTTTTCAAAAATATTTTCCTCATACATTGACTTAACCTTCAAATTCCGCTTCATATGTCGCCTTGGCATATCTAGCATCTCAACTTCATAAGCATTTTTTACTTCATGTTTTGATTTAAGCACGTCCAGTGCAAGGTTTCAAAACAGGTTTCAAAACATCTTCAACTTCTAAAATCCATATGGGATCTTTTTATCTCCACAATTAGACCCTTGTGGATGATTATCATACAAATCAGAGTCCTTAATTGGATTCCTTGTGTAACTTAATTCGAACATTTCGGTTCTTTATAATCGAAATCGAATTTTCTCTTTAAAAGATCTTTCTATCTTTATAGTTAGATTCTTAGAAATATTTAAAGCACCAATCAAAATCCACTGATTGGATACCTGGTGTGCTTTGAATACATGTGCACAGTTAGCAGAACAAATTAACAAAATGATAACAAATCAAGTTAAACAATTTAGTGGTTATGTGACTATGTGTTTATGCATCTTGTGTTTTCTCTTATGCATTTTGTGTTTTTGTATACTCTCGATATTCGTTATCCCAATCCTCGTAGAATCTTTCATATCTTTAGATGAGGGATTCGTAGAGGATATTCAAAAAGGTACTACCTTAAATCCTTATTGGGCTTCTACATGATAGTTAAGACCCTTGGATTGTATAGTACCACTCCATGATTCATAAGAGACCCTTTTAGTGGTCTAGTAAAAAATATTGATTCAAAAAAAATCTGGTTAAGAATGACATATGATGATATAAGCTGAAAAGACCCTTGGTTGTCTATTAAAATCATTTATTGATTTAATAAAAGGGACCCTATGGTGGTCTAGTCACAATCCTCACAGGCTCGTTCATTGTTTTCTTCCCCTACACATTTTAAGATGCACTACGTGACTATGCAAGGAATTACGTGATTATGGATGCATACATAATTACGAAGTTCAGTGCACGGAAACCACAGTAAGACATATTATGTGTAAGAACCGATAGTGACAACCATAACGAAATGTGAACAATGTAATAGAGGTACGGTGGACGCACCAATAACGCTTTATATACTTGTATATAAGTGTCCCTCTCACATTACAAGCATGATGTTATTGTAAAGTTACTAGAAGTTCAGGACTCTAACCAGTGTTGTTTGATCTTTTCAACTTCATGTTTCAAGCTCTCACAAGTTTCCTCTGAATAAATTTCGGGACGAAATTTCCTAAAGTAGGGGAGACTGTGACACCTGGGTCACTGCGACCATCAAACAAATACCAAACCAATGAAATATTGTGTTTCATACTTGGGATTTGTACAAATATGTGTATCATTTGCACATATCAATTCTTGTTCGATTTCGGGCTCTAAATCGCTTTCTGGAAGGTTATACGCGCACTGATGCGTAAATATAACCAGTTTAATGCAACGAACACTCCAGAATAGTGAAATAGGCTTCACATACCTTAAATAACCTTTACATAACTTAGAAATAAGTTTTGAAGGCCTTGGTATGGCAAAAACAAGTTAATTCATCTACAGGGACTAAATTTGACAAACTGCGAAAGTATGCCAATTTGAACTGTAACAGACATTCCGGAACATGACCATAAGTTAAACATACCATAATTATCCTTTACATAGCTTATAAATAGGCTTTGAGGGGTTCGGTGTGCTAAAATAAACTTTTGGCTCATTCAGGGACTAAAAGTGTCAAAAAGTGCACAAGTTTGCACTTTCGCGCATAACTTACGTTATGAATACATCCGGACATCCAAAAATTTATGTAAGCACTAAAATATTTTATTTTAGTGTTTGGCATAAGAAAAATCCATTCGTCACGCAATTTGGATCGTTTTTCGGGCTTATGCGCATTCCGTCGTAATTAAGCGAACATCGTAACCGTACGGCCAAACGAACCGACATCCGAGATGTTTTCAAGCAAATTTCATGTTCCCTATGTCTTAACATCATTGTGGAGCTTGAAATTGGGATTGACGGGTGTTAGAAGTGCCGTTACGAAACGAAACAAGGTGCAGGGACTGAAACTGTAATTCTGCCAAAGTTAATGGCTTACGTACCGTAAGCCATGACCTTTACGGTCCGTAAGGGGTCCCCAGAATAGCAGATCAGTTTAAACAGCTGTTGCCTCTTCAGGATAATGAGGGGCCAATTTGCACTTGCCTCTTCAGGATAGTGAGGGGCCAATTTGCACTTGCCTCTTCAGGATAGTGAGGGGCCAATTTGCACTTGCCTCTTCAGGATAGTGAGGGGCCAATTTGCACTTGCCTCTTCAGGATACTGAGGGGCCAATTTACACTTGCCCTTTCATGCTCATGAGGGGCCATTTTGATGTTACCACAAGGTTTCAACAAGTGTATGGATGAGATCAAAGCACGTTATTCGATAAACGATCCTAACGGTTCTACCACATCTATAAATACCCACCTCCATTCATTCAAAAAACCCACAAATCTGATCTCAAAGCTCTAAGTTGAAGTCATTGCTTCATACCTGAGCCATTCGATCAAGTTTTACTAGCGGGGACCCTTTGTAAGTGTTCCTTTGTTCTTTTATCGCTTTTCGAGTCCGAAAGTCAAACTTTGTTTGACTTTCTGCATTGACCAGTTTATGGTCAATGCGAAGTTCATTTGAACTTCATAACGTGAGCGTAATCACGATGGTCATAGTCCCTAGTGACTATACCTACTGATTACCACGTTATCTAGGCTCAGTGACGAGTCGTAGTTTCGGCCAAAATGCGCATTCGTGCGTATTTTGTAACCAAACTACTCTTGGGTATCAAAACCATTTGTTTTGATACCAAACCTGTTTTATAAACTTAGGTAAGCATGTTTTAACATGCTTAGCTCGTCACTTTTAGTTTAGTGCTTGTATAGGGTCGTAAGGTAAGCGATCTAAACAATCGCTTATACTTTCGAACCCGACCCGTTTGGTCGATCATTAGGATCCGACCAAACATATTAGGTGACCATAGTGTATAGGGAATAACCTTCCGAGGTTATACCTTATGGTCGTTTCGTTTAAGTAGTTGTATGATAGGTAGTTTATATGCCTTAGGTAAATTACCAAAATGCCCTTTTTACGCCAAAATTCATTTTAAGCATATGTAACATAACTTTTGACATCTAAACTGATTTGGTAACAATATTAGACATGTTAAGGCATATTTTACTTATCATAGGACTAGTTAGGCATTCCGAACGCGTTTTACGCAAACGACGCGTTAAGGTAGCATAAGCTACCTAAACGCGTCGTAATGGGTCGTAAGCACTTAGGTTAGGTTTCATTTTAGTATCTAGGCTTTGTTAAACCATATTACATGAGTTCCCATACTCATTTGGTTTACGAACCCTCATTCTATCCAATCCTCCGATTATAGGTCCAGTATATTAACATAGTTACCTATATTAGGTGCCGTTTGATATCCGTGATCTCTAGCATTGTTTGGTTGTTACTCAAGGACTACTAAGCAATATCAAGTGAGTACATAGACCCCTCTTTTACTGTTTTTCAAACTGTTTTGGGGTGAAACACATGTGCCTACTTGTTACTTTCATGCTTTCATATCATATGCTTGTTATGTTCAATAGTACACTTATAGTACATGATTTCATTGTGTTTTATGCTATGTATGCCCATTGTGTGCATACTTAGTACATCGTTTTACATTACATTTTATGCTATGTATGCCCATTGTGTGCATACTTAGTACATCATTTTACATTACATTTTATGCTATGTATGCCCATTGTGTGGATACTTAGTACATCATTTTACATTACATTTTATGCTATGTATGCCCATTGTGTGCATACTTAGTACATCGTTTTACATTACATTTTATGCTATGTATGTCCTTTGTTGCATACTTAGTACATTTGTTATTCATCACATGCTTACATTTTGGTATGACATTTGGTTTGTTCAAATGAGACAATGTACATTCATTAACATTAGCTACGCCGCTCGTTAGTAGGTAATGGTACCATAGGACTTGACAACTCCCATTCCTGAACCCTAGGTTTGTTTGGGTGGAAGGAATGACCGAATTCGATAAACATAACAACAAGATAGACCTTTAAATTCGTTTAGGGGTTTATCGCCACAGTCACAAGGCTTGGATGTATGCATTTTCACAATACCGCATAGATGTCATATCAGTATAGCATGCATTTGTTCCACAAAACATAACTTTGATTTAAACCATGTTTTACTTCAATACCTTGTTTTTGTGCATTTTACATATGGTTTGGTTGATATATTTCATTTACCATACATAAACATTTTGACATTGATATACACAATTCATGATTTACGTTAGACATAAACATTTTGACATTGATATACACAATTCATGATTTACATTAGACATAAACATTTTGACATTGATATACATAATTCATGATTTACATTAGACATAAACATTTTGACATTTGATTATACATAAACATTTTTACAATGGTGGTTTGGTTTGAGTAAGTGATTTAAGTAACGAGGCGTGTGTAATATGATACAAGCATGGTGGATACGCCGCTGATACTTCCTATATATAAGTGCTTGTATGGTATTACATATCGTAGCGTTATTTGAATCATTTCAATTTAGACATATAACATTTTTACAAATAACATACTTTTCACAATACATTGTTTTACAAACAACTTATCTAATACAAACTCATTTTACTTGGTTATTTACTTAACCATGTATTATTCTTTTATACATATATATCATTTGGTTTATTTATCACTTTTCAAATGATTTACAAGACAAAGCAAATTACAAGGTTCATGACTAAACATTTTCTTAAACATAAGTCATGGATTCTATTTTCACAAAACCTATGTATCTCACATGCATTTTTATGCTGACGTACATATTTTCACATGTGTTTCAGGATATGATGCATAGGACTTATCAAGATACACTTAGGCGGACTTGGGCCTTAGTGACAATAAAAGATGCAAGACTAGTTATTTATGTTATATTTCTTTGATTGTCAAGACATTGTAACTCTTCTAATCAATAAAACAATATTTCAATTTCAATGTGTTATGAAACAATGATTCTGTTACAACACTCCCCGACGTTTCCGCCACGTTTTGTTGTTTTTCGTGGTCGGGGTGTGACACGGGGCCATGGTGTGCTTACTAACAGGATGACTAGTGATGAGGTGGTCATGGACTGAAACTAGGATGACGAAAGATCCTTGTCAAGGAAGCCACCAGTAAGGGTAAATCATCACCAAAGTCTGGTAGCGCGAACGGTTGAAAGTTTTCCTCGCCCTTGGTCAGCATGTCAGGGTCACTCTCAGTGCCTGACGTAAACATCTCCGGTGCAGGTGCAATCTCATTATCTGGGGTGGTGGCCATAGGGTTATCAATGTCCGATAACTCGCTTTCTAAAGAAGGTGATCTGTGTGCTGGTACATAATAATCATAGCATGTATATCCATAGTAATTACTAACACTTAGTGTATTGCAAGCAAAGACAATTCATCATGTAATCATGTATTCAAATTATTCTTCATGAAACTTCCTATCCTTCCTAGTCTCCCAGACTAACCCACCTAGTCTCCCAGACTAAACCACCCAGTCTCCCAGACTAACCCACCTAGTCTCCCAGACTAAACCAACCAGTCTCCCAGACTAAACCACCCAGTCTCCCAGACTAAACCACCCAGTCTCCCAGACTAAACCACCTAGTCTCTAAGACTAAAATACCCAGCCTCTCAGACTGAACCACCCAGTCTCTCAGACTGAAACACCCAGTCTCCCAGACTAAACACCTAGTCTCTCAGACTGAAACACCTAGTCTCTCAGACTGAAAACACCCAGTCTCTCAGACTGAAACACCCAGTCTCTCAGACTGAACTCCCTAGTTTCTCAGACTAAACTTCCCAGTTCCCCAAACTGAATTACCCAGTCTCTCAGACTATACTACCTAGTTTCCCAAACTGAATTACCCAGCCTCTCAGGCTAAACCTCCCAGTCTCTCAGACTGCCCCAACTAGTCTCTCAGACTACCCAGTCTCTCAGACTGAATACCCAGCTAGTCTCTCAGACTAACTCCCCAGTCTCTCAGACTGAAATATAAATGAATTCTTTGAAATGTATTTTGTGTCTTTTATTTGTAAAAATGTTTGTTTCGTGGATCTGTACGCTTTGTGTATGCAATGAAAACATGTTTGTGAAAACATTTTCATGAGAGCCCAAATGATCGTAGTCTAGACTCGAGAAAGAATCCTAGTTCGCTACGATCGAATCTCTGATACCAAGCTATCACACCCTGACTTTTGCGGAAGCGTGATTATGATGTGACTTTCTTAATATCATTGCATTCAATCATAACATCAACTATATGATAAAAGCATAGGTTTGTCATCCATTAAATGAGTTCAAAACATAACAACATTTTTTTAAAACGTAGACTTCAAATTCAAGTTTTACAAACCGTACAAATTGTGCATGAGTTCATTAAGGACTCGTCAAGATATTGAATAACACCAAGGTTTGAAAGACGTGCCTCATCCAGGAATAAGACACAGTGACCAAACCCAAAGACCATGGATGACATCTTTATTTCTAACGCAGCATAAAAACTTCCAACGCCCGCCAGATCCACTTATAAATTCCCTGAAATACATGTAGTTTAAAAACATCAACAAAAGTTGAGCGAGTTCATGTGTTCGTTTGTGTGTATATATAAACCTTTGAAAGCGTCGTAAGTATGTATGTAAGTCCCTGGTATGTAGCAATAAGGAAAAAGAGATCACCACTGGGTTGCAAAGCCAATGGTATGTGTGAAGTGATACAGGAAGACTCAAACCTAGCAGATTTCGCACCGGGCTTCCGGCTGTAAGACATAGTCACCACATGGTCCACTCAGTGGACTCAGGGGTGGGGCTCGTTACACCCAAATAGATCTATCACTCATGCCCCTCGGTCCTACAACGAGGATTGATGGCCTTAATCGCCCTACCCATTCACATGATCTAGCAGTAACCCTCCTTAGCTAACCATACCATGTATAAAACGTTTGTAATAACTGTAACATGTATTTCACCCCCGAAGTATAAAACTGAAAACAGTTAGAAGAAAAAGGGGGACATGAACTCACAGTTTTGCGTCTTCTGTGCTCGTAACTCAAGTCTCCTCAGCAAACACGACTCCTACAATGTACTAGGGTCTATTAGACGAACGGGCCGTGCCTTGCCTTTGTATTTACGTTTTTGAGTTACATTTCTGATATTATTCCAAGTTATAACTATTTGTTAAAATAATGTTTATCTTAACTTTAAATTACATTTGATTTTGGATTAATTGTTTAAACAGTAATTTGTAACAACACCCCTCAACTATTTGTATTCGTATTTCCTTCCCAAGGATGGGGTATCTCACACATGCTTATCCGTATTCTTGTATTTGTATAAATTGCCATGTGTTGGCGTCGTATTCCGGCGTGTTAATCCAAAGAAATATATATTTTTAAGTCTCACTTAGAAATATATATATATATATAAACCTTATTTTTATTCAAAATAATACATTCCAAGAAAATATATATTTTTTTTTTCCAAAAATACTATATTTCTTAATAAACCCAAGTAAATATATTTTTACTTCCCCAAAGATAATACATTTTCTCCTGTCCAAAAATATGATATAACTTGGTAAAAATCATACTTTCATTCTTTCATATCCAAAATAGTATTTACCAAAAATATGTTTATAGCGGTGTTCTCCAGAATATTTTATAAGTTACATTTTATCGTTCGGTTCCACAATATTTTGTGTGTAACTTATATATATATTCCTGTGTGATTTTTGGTACTATCTTGGATGGTAAGTTCTGGTATTTGTTAAGTTATATTATTTTTCCCAAAAATAATATAACTATTCCACAAAGTGTACAAATATTCACACAAGTGTTTTTGGTATAAAATATATATTCTAAATATATATTTATCTATTTTTATTTACAAAACCCAACCTCCAGTAATTGTATTTTGTGACGAGAAAATTACGGCAATAAGTTTTTCTAATTGTTTATATTTTTAGAAAATTTCGCCATAGTTTCGCCTAAAAACGGAGGTGTCCATGCTATTAAAGCATATCATTTTCTTTTCTAAAAATCATCACAACAATCAACAATCCAACCCAAACAATATTATTCTTACCAAGTGTAAGAACAATACATTTTACATAACAATATGAACTTGATCTTTTCACAAAAACTTGTAGTAACTTGGTAAAGTGTTTAGTGGGTTTAGTTACCCTTTAAAGTGTGTTTATTCCTTTAAAAATCTCATTCTTAAAGAAACTAGGTGTTTACAACTTGTAAACATATTCTACAAAAATGTATTTTTATAACTTCTTCTTGTTTCATAAGTGTTTATACACTTATTTCTCCACTAAAAATAGTGTAGGTTTAAGTAAAAACCATGATCTTCCAAACATCATATTTTGAACTTGGTTTTCTTGGAAAAATCATTCATGAATCTTAGATTCATAAGATTACTAGCTCACTTTATTTACTATTTTTCTTGAAATCATTTTATTTTCAAGTTCATGCTTATAAGTGAGGATGATCTTCTTGGGTTAACACATAATCATCCTCTAGCTTGCTAGATCATGAGTTTAATCACAATCTAGCAAGCTCCTTATGATGATCAACATCATAATTTCAAGTAAATAACAATCAAGTGTCATGCATGTACTTAAACAACATCATTTCATCCATATATCATCATATGTAAGCTTATGTTTATGATTCTTGTTTAAGTCTTTTAGTGTTCTTGTGATAAAGAACACTATACAACTTTTAACCAACAAAATGAGAAGCAAAAACTAGTAACAAGAAGCTTACAACTAGCTCAAAGGCTAGGGAAGATCACTTGAAGAAAAACATGATGAAAATGGTGGATGAAAGCAAGTAATGAAGATTCTTCAAGTTCTTCAAGCACCAAGCTCCATGTAACACCTTCTAGCACTTGAAATGAGCTTGAAATTAGATGAATGGTGGTTGCAAGGTGGTGGTGGTGGCGGCACCTCCAAAGGCCGAGAGGGAGAGAGAGAGTATGAGGGATGGGTGAAGATGATGGTGTGATCTTTATAATATACAAGGAAGATCTAAATGAGTCTTCCATATCCAAGCAATATCAAAATAAGTCTTGTAAGATCACAAGTGGAGATTTAATGAAGATTTAGAAAGATCTTGAGGTGGGGCCATCCCTTGGGCCGTAAACATCAAAGGGGGAGGGGGTCCATGTGTAAATTTGATGGTAAGTAGGTAATTGGTGGAAGTTAAATGTAAAAGTCTAGCGTTTAATGTGTATCTTGCATTATGTAGTATGTTAGGGTGTTTGGAAACCATAACTAGCTCAGAAAAAGTAAAACAATGCTTCCAGCAATATTTTGGTGTTCCGGGTAATGTCCGGTTGTTCGGTTTGATACCGGTTCGTTAAAATGTCAAACTATTCCGTTTAATGATCCTTATGTTACTTTTTATGACACTTTTAATTCCCAACACTTAGGAAAGCATTCAGGACCATTTAGTCAATTTTCTGCACAATTACTAGTATGTTAAAGTGCTGAATTTTGCTGAAATATGCAGAATTCTACTCTTTTAGTGGGTTTTAGGCACTTTCCGGCACTTAAACTATCACCTAGTGACGCAGTTTTATGGTCCTTACTTCCCTACACACCATACTAGTGTAGTACCTTGTCCATGGCCCATATTAGGTCTCAAAACACTGTCTGTCTATGTACTGAACCCCGTCAGCATATTCCTGCTTTATCCGTTAACTGGGCTAACTGGGCTTTGTGCATCATGTATGTTAATAAAGTTTGTATGTGATAAAGATGTGGCATTATGTAATATGTGATGCACATGTAAGTATGATGCAGTAATCAGAAAGCAGTTAAGTAATTCAGCACAGTCATTAAGCACTAATCATAGTTAATTAATTGTACGGATGCATGCAAATTTGACAGTTGTCACACACCTAGTAATCGGATCGCTAGTTAATAAATCGACACCTAAATCGGAAAATCGGATAGAATGAGGTTTCGTAAACCAAATGAGTATTGGAACTCATGTAATATGGTTTAACAAAGTGTCACACCCCGACCACGTAAAACAACGAATCGTGGCGGAATCGTCGGGGAGTGTTGTAACAGAATCATTGTTTCATAACACATGGAAATTTAAATGTTGTTTTATTGATTTAAAAGAAGCTACAATGTCTTAACAAAAAAAGAAACATAACTTAATTAACTAATCTTGCATCTTTTATTGTAACTCAGGCCCAAATCCGCCTAAGTGTATCTTGATCAATCCTATCCATCATTTCCTGAAACACATGTGAAAATAGGTACGTCAGCATAAAAATGACTGTGAGATACATTGGTTTTATTTGATTTAGGATTCATGACTCATAAGTTTAAAGAAGATGCTTAACAAAAGTTAGTCATGAACCTTGTAAAATATTTTCCTTTATAAATCATATAAATAGTGACAAGAAATCGAATGATATAAAAGAAAGATTCACAGATAAACAAATGAACAAGCAAAATGAGTTTGTATAAAATATGTTGATTGTAAAACAATGTTTCATGAAGATATGATATAAGTGTAAAATGTATTATGTTTAACTTGAAATGGTTTAAATAACGCTACGATATGTAATACCATAAAATCACTTATATATAGGAAGTACCAGTGGCGTATCCACCAAGCTTTTATCATATTACACACGCCTCGTTACTTAAATCACTTACCCAAACAAACTACCAAAATGTGATGTTTAAAAAAAATGTTGAAATGTTATTGTGTAAACAAATGTTATGTACAGTGAATAAAAGCATCTATAAGAAAGAAATGTACAAAACAATGCATTTGATAAATTATAATCAAAAGTTATGTTTCGTAAAATAATGCATGCTTTACTGATACAAACATCTATGCGGTAATGTAAAACGTCTACATCCAAGCCTTGAGACTGTGGCGATAAACCCTTAAACGAAGTTAAAGGTTTATCTAAATTATGTGTATCGAATTCGGTCATTCCATCCATCCAAACAATCCTAGGATTTCAGGAACGGGAGTTGTCAATTCCTATGGTACCACTACCTACTAACGAACGGCGTAGCTAATGTTAATGAATGTATTAGTTTCGTTAAACAAACCAAATGATATACCAATTGTAAGCATGTTTTATGAAAATAATGTACCTAGTATGCTAAGTGAGCATACAAGGTAGAAATGTAAAATAATGTGTCCATATGCTACGAGAACATATGCAACAGAAATGCAATGTAAAACAATGTACTAAGAATGCACTAAATGGACATACATAGCATGAAATGTAATGTAAAATAATGTACTAAGTATGCGCTAAATGGACATACATAGCATAAAATGTAATGTGAAAGAATGTACTAAGTTTGCGCTAAATGGACATACATAGCATAAAATGTAATGTAAAATAATGTACTAAGTATGCACTAAATGGACATACATAGCCAAAAACATATTGAAATCATGTACTATAAGTGTACTAATGAACATAACAAGCATGAGTTATGAAATCATGAAAAGCACGAAAGTAACAAGTAGGCACATGTGTTTCACCCCAAAATGTTTGAAAAACAGTAAAAGAGGGGACTATGTACTAACTTGAGAGTGCTTAGAAGTCTTGAACAACAACCAACCAAAACTAGATGGGTCACGGAAATCAAACGGCACCCAATATAGATAACTATGTTAATAAACCGGACCTAAATCGGAAGATCGGATAGGATGAGGTTTCGTAAACCAAATGAGTGTTGGAACTCATATGATATGGTTTAACATAGCCTATATACTAAAACGGAACCTATCCTAAGTGCTTACGACCCATTACGACCCGGTTAGGTAGCTTATGCTACTTTAAAGCGTCGTTCGTGTAAAACGCGTTTGGACCGCCTAACTAGTCCTATGACAGGTAAAATATGCCTTAACATGTCTAATTTTGTTACCTAATCAGTTTAGATTTCAAAATTTAGGTTACATATGCTTAAAATGAATTTATGCGCAAAAAGGGTATTTTGGTAATTTTCCTAAGGCATATAGACTACCTATCATACAACTATCTAAACGTAGTGACCATAAGGTATAACCTCGGAAGGTTATTCCCTATACAACTATGGTCACCTAATGTGTTTGGTCCGATCCTAATGATCGACCAAACGGGTCGGGTTCGAAAGTCTAAGCGATTGTTTAGACCGCTTACTTTTACGACCCTATATAAGCACTAAACCTAAAGTGACGAGCTAAACTTGTTAAAACATGTTTAACGAGGTTTGAAAACAGGTTTGGTATCAAGACAAAGGGTCTTGATACCCAAAAGTAGTTTGGTTGCAAAATACGCGCTTAAACGTATTTTGACCGAAACTACGACTCGTCACTACACCTAATCAAAGTGGTAATCAGTAGGTATAGTCACTAGGGACTATAACCATCGTTATTAAGCTCACGTTGCGAAGTTCAAACGAACTTCGTGTTGACCATAAACTGGTCAAAGCCGAAACTCAAACACTGTTTGACTTTTGGGCTAAAAACGCATAAAAGAACGAAGGAATACTTACAACGGGTCCAAGCTATGGATTTTTGATCCGATTACTCTCAGGTATGAAGTGTATACTTCAACTTAGAGAGCCAAATCAGATCAAAGTGTGAGTTGGGAGCAAATGGGGGTGGGGTATTTATAGTTTTCATGGAACCGTTAAGATCGTTCATCAAAAAACGAGCTTTGATCACAACCGTACATGTTCACCCACGGCTTTATATTACCATGGGCACCTCAAAAATGGCCCATAGTGTTGAAAATACCATTTGCAAGTGCCAAAATCAGTTGGAACAAGCTGGAAACAGCTGGTAATAGATTCTGTGCAGATCTGGTGATTCTACGCGGCCCGTGTAAGGGACAGGTAAGGCCTACGCGGCCCGCCTGAGGTTCAGATCAGCAAACAAAGTTTTAAATGTTGCAGTTTCAGTCCCTGCATGTGTTTAAGGCCTTTTTCGACACGTTTAAGGCCTGTTAAACCATTTTCAAGGCTCTACAATGATGCCTAAGTATAAGGGACATGAAACATGCTCAAAAATATGTCGGATGTCGGTTCGTTTGGCCGTAAGATCACGTTATTCGGTTAATTACGACGAAACACGAACGGACGCGAAAAACGATCCAAATTACGCGACGTGTAACAACTGTGCTTGTAATCACTATGAACAGTTCTATTATCAATAAAACAATGTTATTTGATCCTAATGTTTGTTTGGTTGTGTTTTACATTTTTCATGTTTTGACTTTTATTCAATTTCAAACTCTACATCGCTTTCTGGAGAGTTATACGCAAACTGATGCGTAAACGTAATCAGTTTAATGCGAGAAATACTCCGGAACATCAACATATACTTAACATACCTTAAATAACCTTTACATAACTTATAAATAAGTTTTGAAGGCTTTGGTATGTCAAAAACAAGTTAATTCGCTTACAGGGACTAAACTTGACAAACTGCGAAAGTATGCCAATTTGAAATGTAACGAACATTCCGGAACATGACCATAAGTTAAATATACCATAAATATCCTTTACATAGCTTAGAAATAGGCTTTGAGGGGTTCGGTATGCTAAAATAAACTTTTGGGTCATTCAGGGACTAAAAGTGTCAAAAAGTGCACAAGTTTGCACTTTTGCGCATAACTTACGTTCTGAATACATCCGGACATCCAAAAATTTATGTAAGCATGACTATATTATGCTTTAGTGTTTGGCTTGCCAAAAATCCATTCGTCGCGTCATTTGGATCGTTTTTCGTGCTTATGCGCATTCCGTCGTAATTAAGCGAACATCGCGATCGTACGACCAAACGAACCATCATCCGGCATATTTTTGAGCATGTTTTGAGTTCCCTATACTTTAACTTCATTTTAGAGCCTTGAAATGAGGTTAACGGGGTTCAAACGCATCGAAAAAGGCCTTAAACACGTGCAGGGACCATTTCTGCCACTTTTGAAACATTTCTGAAACAGGGGGGTGCTAGCGTAGCGCGACTGCCTAATGCCTCTGCAGTAGCGCTACGCGACTGCCTAACCAGACCAGATTAAGTGTACTTAACATCAGATTGCAGCTGTTTAATCCTCAACCACACACTCACACTTGTCTAGTCAGCTGATAAGAACCCATTTTTAGTCACCACAACTTTGCAACACATGTACGGGTAGGATTCGAGCACGGTTTCCATGAAACGATCTTAACAGTGGACCGAAAACTATAAATACCCCATGCCCCCCATTGCTCAAATCACTAGAATTTTGATTTGAGAAACTCTAAGTTGAAACTATTGTTTCATACCTGAGATTTTTGAATCGAAATTAGCATTCGGGGACCCTTCGTAAGTATTCTTTCATTCTTTTATTGCTTTTCGAGTCTTTCGAGTCTGAAAGTCAAACATTGTTTGACTTTCTGCATTGACCAGTTTATGGTCAATGCGAAGTTCGTTTGAACTTCGCAACGTGAGTGTAATCACGTTGGTTATAGTCCCTTGGGACTATGCCTACTGATTACCACGTTGTCTAGGGTCGTAGGGTAAGCGATCTAATAAATCGCTTATACCTCGAACCCGACCCATTTGGTCGATCATTAGGATCCGACCAAACACATTAGGTGACCATAGTAGGTAGGGAATAACCTTCCGAGGTTATACCCTATGGTCACATCGTTTGAGTAGTTGTATGATAGGTAGTTTATATGCCTTAGGTAAATTACCAGAATACCCTTTTCATGTATAATTGGTAATTAAGCATATGTAACCTAAACCTTTGTCACATAACTGATTATGTAACATGTTTAGGCATATTCTACTTGTCATAGGACTAGTTAGGCGGTCCGAACGCGTTTTACGCGAACGACACGTTAAAGTAGCATAAGCTACCTAAACGGGTCGTAATGGGTCGTAATCATTTATGTTAGGTTTCATTTAGTATGTAGGCTTTGTTAAACCAAATGACACGAGTCTCTACACTCGTTTGGTTTACAAACCCTCATTCTATCCGATCCTCCGATTTAGGTCCGGTTTATTAACATAGTTACCTATATTAGGTGCCGTTTAATTCCGAGATCTCTAGCATTGCTTGGTGGTTATCTTAGGACTACTGAACAATCTCAAGTGAGTACATAGACCCCTCTTTTACTGTTTTCCAAACATTTTGGGGTGGAACACATGTGCCTACTTGTTACTTTCATGCTTTCCTGTTTTCATATCATATACCGGCTATGTTTGTTAGTACATTATAGTACATGATTTCATTACATTTCATGCTATGTATGTCCATTGTGTGCATACTTAGTACATTGTTTTAGATTACATTTCTGCCATGTATGTTGACTGATAACATGCTAGCACATTGATTTACATGACTTTTCTGCTTTGTATGTTAACTTAGCATACTTAGTACATTGTTTTCATATGACATGTATACAACTACTATAACATTTGGTTTGCACAAACGGGTCTTTATTACGTTCATTAACATTTGCTACGCCGCTCGGGAGTAAGTAGTGGTACCATAGGACTTGACAAATCCCATTCCTGACATCCCGGGTTTGTTTGGATGTAAGGAATGACTGAATCCGAAAACATTTCTTTTGATAACCTTGACTGAAAGGGTTATCCGACTGTCTCAAGGCTTGAATGTATGCGTTAACTTACCACATAAATGTTTGTATCAATGTATCATGCATCACTTTGCAAAACATAACTTTTTGATATATTCAAAATACTTTGTTTTGTACATTTTTACTTATGGTTTAAGTAGTCTTATTTTACTTACCATACATAACCTTTGTTACACATTACTTGACTACTTTTGGACTATCAACATTTGACATGGTTTATACAAGGACTTTTGACAATTGGTTTAAACATAGACATTATACATTGTTGGTTGGTTTAAATGACTTAAGTAACGAGATGTGAGTAATATGATACAATCATGGTGGATACGCCGCTGGTACTTCCTATATATAAGTGGTTGTATTATATTACATATCATAACGTTATTTAAATCATTCATTTTGGATTTATACATTTTACACAAGTAACATGTTTTCAAAAGACTTGGTTTACAATACAGTTTATTTTATACAACTTAGTGTACTTGGTTATTCATTTAACCATACATTATTCTTTTGTTTATACATATCATCTGATCTTATCGCTTTTTAAATGATTTACAAACAAGACAACTTACAAGGTTCATGACTAAATTTTATTAAACATTTTCTTGAACTTAAGTCATGAAATCCTATTTTCACAAAACCTATGTATCTCACAGGCATTTTTATGCTGACGTACCTATTTTCACATGTGTTTTCAGGAGCTTTTCCATAGGATGTTGATCAGGACACTAGGGCGGACCTGTGCCTTAAAGACTAAAAACGATGATAGACTTTGTTTAATTATGTTATAAACTCTGTATTTCCTGTGTTAAGACAATGTAACTCTTGTTTTATAAATAAAATACAACTTTGTTTGCCATGGATTTGAAACAATTAATTCTGTTACAACACTCCCCGACGTTTTCCGCCACGTCTTGTATGCTATACGTGGTAGGGGTGTGACAGAAGAGTTGGTATCAGAGCCAATGGTTATAGGGAATTAGGTTATTAGTAATGCTTTGACCTAGACTATAACTTTTCTAGGACCCTAACACAAGTTATCTTGTGTTTAGATCTTAAAACATTTACATCACCTATCCTTAGGTGATTATCAAAACAAGGAACCAAAATTTTTCCGAAACGATTTTTGAAAAACAATCATCTGTTTTTGGATAAATTATTACAAGGTTTTGAACCCTCTATTGTAAGGTTTTGAACCCTCTTTTATATGGTTTTGAACCCTTTTCAGTTGGACTAAATTTTTGGCCTTGTGCCTTCAAATTTTCAAAATCTCGTCAACGTTTTGGGTTATAAATAATGTGAACACGTGCAAACTGGAAGAGTGAATGCCTGTATTCTGAGTTTTCTGTCTAGGCAAGCACTTCGTATACATCTCAACCAGACGCGAGACCAGTTGTGCTTACCTGGGAATTCTTGGGATGAGTGTTCACTTATAGGCGAGCATGTCTTCGTAATACATTATTTTGACCCATTTACTTTGATTAGTCACTGTGTGTCGTTTGTTTGCTTTGTGATACGGACGAATGACCATCATCTATGCTGTTTGCAATTCTTGTTTTTATCATCTCATTCTTTTCATCCAATCATCTCACTCGTTTCTTTTCATGTTTTCCTCTTTTAGAATGCCTCCTCGACGCGAGAACCAGATAGCAACTGCCGAGCTGGCAGAAATTATTACGCAGCAGATGGCTGCTCAATTCCCAAATCTCTTTGCTCAATGGCAACAAGCCAACAACAACAACAATGCTCCATGCAAATACAAGGATTTCAACTCGGCTAAACCACTCAAGTTTAGTGGTTCTGAAGGAGCGACTGGGCTTCTTCAGTGGTTCGAGAGCATTGAGAATACTTTCCGCCACGTGTAGTGTCCGGATAATCGCAAAGTCGAGTTTGCTTCGAGTGTATTTCAGAAGAGGGCTTTGACATGGTGGAACGGGGTTATGAGAGATAGGGGTGCTGAGATTGCCTTGGCACAGACATGGGCTGAACTAAGAGCTCTTATGATGAGGGAATTCTGTCCTCGTCATGAACAGCGAGCGTTGGAGAAAGAGTTTGATAAGTTGAAGCAAGATAGTGGTGAGCATCGGGCGTATACTGATAGGTTTGAAGAGTTGAGTCTGCTTTGCCCGACTATGGTTACCCCTCTCGACAAGGCTATCGAAAGGTACATCGATGGCCTACCTGACTCAGTACAAGACATCCTTACTGGTAGTGACCCTGCCACACTTCGTCAGGCGATCGAGTTATCAGCGACGTTAACTGAGTCGCAGATTCGTAAGGGAAAGCTGCATAAGAAGGGTGACAAGGGTAAGAAGCAGGCATCTGACAAAGGGGATGGTAAGAAAGGTGAAAACAAGAAGGGAAAGAATTCGGGTTCCGCAAGAGGGTCTAGGAAGCGAAAGGCTTCCCAAAACTATGTTGTTACTGCACAGGCTCAAGCTGCACCAAATCAGCCTGCGCAACCACCTGCCAAAAAGCCTTATTTTGGAAATGCACCTTTGTGCAACAGGTGTAATGGCCATCACCAACCACATCTCCAGTGTCGTCAGTGCACCAACTGCGGAAGATCTGGTCATCTTGCTGTCAACTGCCGCATTCCTGTCAATCAGAACCAGGCAGTTCATAACCAAGCTCAACAAGTTGCTCAGCCTCTTGCTCAGCAACAAGGCCAAGCTGCACGACCTCATTTTCCTCCTGGTTCGTGCTACAATTATGGGGATCTGACCCACTACAGGAACCGATGCCCAAGGCTAGCCAACCAGAATCCGAATCAGGTTCCGGCTCGAGGCCGAGCCTTTAACATGAATGCCCAAGAGGCGCAGGCGGATGATAACGTGGTGAACGGTACGTTCTTTATTAATAATCAGCCTGCATCTCTTCTTTTCGATTCTGGTGCCGACAAGAGTTTTGTGTCATTGTCTTTTGAGCCAATGCTTCGCGTGTCTAGAAAGAAACTAGGTAAACCTTTGACAGTAGAAGTTGCTAGTGGTGAACCCATTATTCTTGATTCTGTTCTTCGCAACTGCCAGTTGAACCTTAACGATCATCTTTTTCCTATCGACCTCACGCCAATGCAGCTTGGAAGCTTTGACGTTATTGTGGGTATGGATTGGTTATCTAAGCATCACGCAGAGATAGTTTGTTCTGAGAAGATTGTTCGTGTGCCGCTTTCGACAGGCGAGATCCTACAGGTTCAAGGTGAGAAACCGTCTGGTGGTCTAAAGCTCATGTCTTGTTTTAAAGCTCGGAAGTATCTGCGGAAGAACTATGTGGCTTTCTTAGCACATGTTACAGAAGATAAAGGCAAGGGTAAGACTATTTCAGATATTCCCGTCGTTCGGGATTATTCTGAAGTATACCCTGAAGATTTACCTGGTCTACCTCCAGCACGCCAAGTCAAGTTTCGCATTGATCTCGTACCTGGTGCAAATCCCGTTGCCAGAGCTCCATATCATCTTGCACCGTCTGAGATGCAAGAGTTGTCTAAGCAGCTTCAGGAGCTCTCTGACAAAGGTTTTATCCGTCCTAGCTTTTCACCATGGGGTGCTCCCGTTCTTTTTGTCAAGAAGAAGGATGGATCTTTTAGGATGTGTATCGATTATCGTGAGCTTAACAAGCTTACCATCAAGAATCGATATCCCCTACCGCGCATAGACGACCTCTTTGATCAGTTACAGGGCGCTTCTTATTTTTTGAAGATTGATCTACGTTCTGGGTATCATCAACTTCGGGTGCATGAAGAAGATATTCCCAAGACAGTGTTCCGTACTCGGTATGGGCACTATGAATTCACAGTCATGCCATTCGGTTTGACTAATGCTCCTGCTGTTTTCATGGACTTAATGAATAGGGTCTGCAAACCTTATTTGGATCAGTTCGTCATTGTTTTCATTGACGACATCTTGATTTACTCTAAGACGCGAGCTGATCACAAGCAACATCTTCGTCTTACTCTGGAACTCCTAAAGAAAGAGCAACTTTTCGCCAAATTCTCCAAGTGTGAATTCTGGCTTAAAGAGGTTCAATTTTTAGGACATATTATCAACGAACGAGGTATTCATGTAGATCCCTCCAAGATCAGTGCGATTAAGGATTGGGATACGCCTACTACTCCTACTGAATTTCGTTCTTTTCTTGGTCTAGCGGGTTATTACCGCCGCTTCATTGAGAACTTCTCAAAGATTGCAGTTCCTCTAACTGCTCTAACTCAGAAGAACAAACCCTTTGATAGGGGATTCAAACAAGAGGAAGCTTTTCAACGCTTGAAGCAGAAGCTTTGCGATGCGCCTGTTCTATCATTGCCTGAGGGTGATGATGATTTTGTCGTGTATTGTGATGCATCGAAATTAGGCCATGGTTGTGTTCTGATGCAAAGGAACAAAGTCATAGCATATGCATCGAGGCAGTTGAAGATACATGAGAAAAACTACACCACTCATGATCTTGAGTTGGGTGCAGTTGTTTTCGCTCTAAAGATCTGGAGACATTATTTATACGGTACAAAATGTGTGGTTTTCACGGACCACAAAAGTCTCCAGCATATCTTCAATCAGAAAGAACTCAACATGAGGCAACGACGTTGGGTTGAGCTTTTAAACGACTATGACTGCGAAATTCGCTACCATCCTGGTTAGGCGAATGTCGTAGCTGATGCATTAAGTCGTAAGGAACGTACTAAGCTTCATTGTGTATGTGTTCAATCTGTTATTCAAGCTCGATCCGATATCCAAGCACGCATTTCTCAGGCTCAACAATCTTGTGTTTCACAAGGTTTGATGGATAAGGAATTTCCCTATCACATAACACCTGCTCTGGAACTGAAGGACAATGGATCATATTACTTCATGGACCGTTTGTGGGTCCCAAGCCAGGATGATCTTCGTACCTTGCTTATGGATGAAGCCCATAAGTCTCGTTATTCTATTCATCCGGGCTCAGATAAGATGTATAAGGATCTTCGTATTCAGTATTGGAGGCCTGGTACGAAGAAAGACATTGCCTTATACGTATCAAAATGCCTTACTTGTCTTAAGGTTAAGGCTGAACATCAACGTCCTTCGGGTTTATTGGTGCAACCAGAGATCCCAGTTTGGAAATGGGAAAACATTACTATGGATCTTGTTACTAAACTTCCACGCACAAAGAAAGGTCATGATGCCATCTGGGTAGTCGTTGATCGTCTTACTAAGTCAGCACATTTCTTGCCAATCCGTGAGGATTTTCCTGCTGACAGACTTGCTCAAATCTATGTGGATGAAATTGTAGCTCGACATGGTGTTCCGTTGAACATCATTTCTGACAGAGATGCTCGTTTCACTTCTCATTTTTGGAGAACCATGCAATCTGCTATGGGGACCCAACTTAATCTGAGCACAGCTTATCATCCGCAAACGGATGGTCAATCTGAGAGAACAATCCAGACTCTGGAGGATATGCTTAGAGCTTGTGTGATCGATTTTGGTGGTAGTTGGGATTCACATCTTAAGTTGATTGAATTCTCCTACAACAACAGTTATCACACCAGCATCAAAATGGCTCCTTTCGAGGCTCTCTATGGTCGAAAATGTCGTTCACCAGTCTGCTGGAATGAGATCGGCGAGGCTCAACTTACTGGACCTGCCCTCATTTTAGAGACAACTGACAAGGTCAAGAAAGTTCGCGATAACCTTCAGACAGCTATGAGCCGTCAAAAGAGTTACGCGGATCCAAAACGCAAACCCTTGGAATTTCAAGTCGGTGATCGAGTATTACTTAAGGTCTCACCTTGGAAAGGTGTGATCAGATTTCGAAAGAAAGGAAAACTTGCACCTAGATACGTTGGACCATTCAAGATCGTCGAAAGAATCGGAAAGGTAGCCTACAGACTTGAGTTACCTCCTGAACTTGGAAATGTTCATCCAACTTTTAACGTATCCAATCTCAAGAGGTGTTTAGCTGAAGAGAACCTCCACGTACCGCTTGACGAAATTCGTGTTGGCAAAACACTGAAATTTGTTGAGAAACCAGTGGAAATCATGGAACGTGAAGTCAAGTGGCTTAAACGCAAGCGCATTCCTTTGGTCAAAGTTCGCTGGGAAGCAAAACGTGGACCCGAGTTTACTTGGGAACGCGAAGATCAAATGAAAGCGGAATATCCACATCTTTTTCCACGAGTTTCCTCTAAATAAATTTCGGGACGAAATTTCCACAAGTAGGGGAGACTGTAACAACTGTGCTTGTAATCACTATGAACAGTTCTATTATCAATAAAACAATGTTATTTGATCCTAATGTTTGTTTGGTTGTGTTTTACATTTTTCATGTTTTGACTTTTATTCAATTTCAAACTCTACATCGCTTTCTGGAGAGTTATACGCAAACTGATGCGAGAAATACTCCGGAACATCAAAATATACTTAACATACCTTAAATAACCTTTACATAACTTAGAAATAAGTTTTGAAGGCTTTGGTATGTCAAAAACAAGTTAATTCGCTTACAGGGACTAAACTTGACAAACTGCGAAAGTATGCCAATTTGAACTGTAACGAACATTCCGGAATATGAACATAAGTTAAACATACCATAAATATCCTTTACATAGCTTAGAAATAGGCTTTGAGGGGTTCGGTATGCTAAAATAAACTTTTGGGTCATTCAGGGACTAAAAGTGTCAAAAAGTGCACAAGTTTGCACTTTTGCGCATAACTTACGTTCTGAATACATCCGGACATCCAAAAATTTATGTAAGCATGACTATATTATGCTTTAGTGTTTGGCTTGCCAAAAATCCATTTGTCGCGTCATTTGGATCGTTTTTCGTGCTTATGCGCATTCCGTCGTAATTAAGCGAACATCGCGATCGTACGACCAAACGAACCATCATCCGGCATATTTTTGAGCATGTTTTGAGTTCCCTATACTTTAACTTCATTTTAGAGCCTTGAAATGAGGTTAACGGGGTTCAAACGCATCGAAAAAGGCCTTAAACACGTGCAGGGACCATTTCTGCCACTTTTGAAACATTTCTGAAACAGGGGGGTGCTAGCGTAGCGCGACTGCCTAATGCCTTTGCAGTAGCGCTACGCGACTACCTAACCAGACCAGATTAAGTGTATTTAACATCAGATTGCAGCTGTTTAATCCTCAACCACACACTCACACTTGTCTAGTCAGCTGATAAGAACCCATTTTTAGTCACCACAACTTTGCAACACATGTACGGGTAGGATTCGAGCACGGTTTCCATGAAACGATCTTAACGGTGGACCGAAAACTATAAATACCCCATGCCCCCCATTGCTCAAATCACTAGAATTTTGATTTGAGAAACTCTAAGTTGAAACTATTGTTTCATACCTGAGATTTTTTAATCGAAATTAGCATTCGGGGACCCTTCGTAAGTATTCTTTCGTTCTTTTATTGCTTTTCGAGTCTTTCGAGTCTGAAAGTCAAACTTTGTTTGACTTTCTGCATTGACCAGTTTATGGTCAATGCGAAGTTCGTTTGAACTTCGCAACGTGAGTGTAATCACGTTGGTTATAGTCCCTTGGGACTATGCCTACTGATTACCACGTTGTCTAGGGTCGTAGGGTAAGCGATCTAATAAATCGCTTATACCTCGAACCCGACCCATTTGGTCGATCATTAGGATCCGACCAAACACATTAGGTGACCATAGTAGGTAGGGAATAACCTTCTGAGGTTATACCCTATGGTCACATCGTTTGAGTAGTTGTATGATAGGTAGTTTATATGCCTTAGGTAAATTACAGAATACCCTTTTCATGTATAATTGGTAATTAAGCATATGTAACCTAAACCTTTGTCACATAACTGATTATGTAACATGTTTAGGCATATTCTACTTGTCATAGGACTAGTTAGGCGGTCCGAACGCGTTTTACGCGAACGACGCGTTAAAGTAGCATAAGCTACCTAAACGGGTCGTAATGGGTCGTAATCATTTATGTTAGGTTTCATTTAGTATGTAGGCTTTGTTAAACCAAATGACACGAGTCTCTACACTCGTTTGGTTTACAAACCCTCATTCTATCCGATCCTCCGATTTAGGTCCGGTTTATTAACATAGTTACCTATATTAGGTGCCGTTTAATTCCGAGATCTCTAGCATTGCTTGGTGGTTATCTTAGGACTACTGAACAATCTCAAGTGAGTACATAGACCCCTCTTTTACTGTTTTCCAAACATTTTGGGGTGGAACACATGTGCCTACTTGTTACTTTCATGCTTTCCTGTTTTCATATCATATACCGGCTATGTTTGTTAGTACATTATAGTACATGATTTCATTACATTTCATGCTATGTATGTCCATTGTGTGCATACTTAGTACATTGTTTTAGATTACATTTCTGCCATGTATGTTGACTGATAACATGCTAGCACATTGATTTACATGACTTTTCTGCTTTGTATGTTAACTTAGCATACTTAGTACATTGTTTTCATATGACATGTATACAACTGCTATAACATTTGGTTTGCACAAACGGGTCTTTATTACGTTCATTAACATTTGCTACGCCGCTCGGGAGTAAGTAGTGGTACCATAGGACTTGACAAATCCCATTCCTGACATCCCGGGTTTGTTTGGATGTAAGGAATGACTGAATCCGAAAACATTTCTTTGATAACCTTGACTGAAAGGGTTATCCGACTGTCTCAAGGCTTGAATGTATGCGTTAACTTACCACATAAATGTTTGTATCAATGTATCATGCATCACTTTGCAAAACATAACTTTTTGATATATTCAAAATACTTTGTTTTGTACATTTTTACTTATGGTTTAAGTAGTCTTATTTTACTTACCATACATAACCTTTGTTACACATTACTTGACTACTTTTGGACTATCAACATTTGACATGGTTTATACAAGGACTTTTGACAATTGGTTTAAACATAGACATTATACATTGTTGGTTGGTTTAAATGACTTAAGTAACGAGATGTGAGTAATATGATACAATCATGGTGGATACGCCGCTGGTACTTCCTATATATAAGTGGTTGTATTATATTACATATCATAACGTTATTTAAATCATTCATTTTGGATTTATACATTTTACACAAGTAACATGTTTTCAAAAGACTTGGTTTACAATACAGTTTATTTTATACAACTTAGTGTACTTGGTTATTCATTTAACCATACATTATTCTTTTGTTTATACATATCATCTGATCTTATCGCTTTTTAAATGATTTACAAACAAGACAACTTACAAGGTTCATGACTAAATTTTATTAAACATTTTCTTGAACTTAAGTCATGAAATCCTATTTTCACAAAACCTATGTATCTCACAGGCATTTTTATGCTGACGTACCTATTTTCACATGTGTTTTCAGGAGCTTTTCCATAGGATGTTGATCAGGACACTAGGGCGGACCTGTGCCTTAAAGACTAAAAACGATGATAGACTTTGTTTAATTATGTTATAAACTCTGTATTTCCTGTGTTAAGACAATGTAACTCTTGTTTTATAAATAAAATACAACTTTGTTTGCCATGGATTTGAAACAATTAATTCTGTTACAACACTCCCCGACGTTTTCCGCCACGTCTTGTATGCTATACGTGGTCGGGGTGTGACACGACGAATGGATTTTTCTCATGCCAATCACTAAAATAAAATATTTTAATGATTACATAAATTTTGGATGTCTAGATGTATTCAGAACGTAAGTTATGCGCGAAAATGCAAACTTGTACCCTTTTTGACGCTTTTAGTCCCTGAATGATCTAAAAGTTTATTTTAGGACACCGAACCACTCAAAGCCTATTTCTAAGCTATGTAAAGGTTATTTAGGGTGTGTTTAACTTATGATCAAGTTCTGGAGTGTTCGTTACAGTACGAATCGACATACATTCGCAGTTTGTTGAAATTAGTCCCTGTAAGCGAATAAACTTGATTTCACCATACCAAACCTTCCAAAACTTATTTCTAAGTTATGTAAAGGTTATTTAAGGTATGTTAAGCCCATGTCACTGTTCCGGAGTGTTTGTTGCATTAAACTGATTATGGTTACGCATCAGTGCGCGTATAACTTTCTAGAAAGTGATTTAGAGCTCGAAATCGAACAAGAATTGATATGTGCAAATAATACACATATTTATACAAATCCCAAGTATGAAATACAATATTTCATTGATTTGGATATTTGTTTGATGGCCGAGGAGGCACAGGTGTCACAGTCTCCCCTACTTCAGGAAATTTCGTCCCGAAATTTATTTAGAGGAAACTTGTGAGAGCTTGAAACATGAAGTTGAAAAGATCATACAACACTGGTTAGAGTCCTGAACTTCTAGTAACTTTAAATAACATCATGCTTGCAATGTAGGAGGGACACTTATATACAAGTATATGAAGCGCCATTGGTGCGTCTACCATACCTCCATTACATTGTTCACAAACCGTTTTTATTGCCACTATCGGTTCTTACACATAATAAATCTTACTGGGTTCCTATGCACTAAATTTCATAATTATGTATGCGTCCATAATTACGTAATTCCTTGCATAGTTCACACAGTGTATTTTATAATATGTAGGGGGAAACAATGAACAAACCTATGATGAGTGTGACTAGACCTCCATTGGGTCTTTTTAATTTAAATCAATAAATGATCTAAATAGACCACCAAGGAGTCTTTTCAGCTATATCACCACATGTCATTCTTAACCAGATTCTGAATCAATCTTTTAACTTAGACCACTCAAGGGGTCTTTTTGGATTTATGGAATGGTACTATATAATCCAAGGGTCTCAACTATTACGTAGAAGCCCATTAAGGATTTAAGGTAGTACTTTTGGATATCCTGCTATGAATTCTCTCATATGAAGATATGGAAAATTCTATGAGGATTTGGATAATGAATACTCAAAAACACAAACATAAAAGAAATCACATAACATACAATCACATATCCACAAAATTGTATAACTTGATCTTCAATTTGTTGTCATTTTGTTAATTTATGCACACGAGTATTCAAAGCACACTAGGAATCCAATCCGTGGATTTCGATTGGCACTTTAAACATTTTCAAGAATCTAACTATAAAGATAGAAATATCTTTTAAAAAAGAAAATTCGATTTCGATTATAAGGAATCAAAATGTTCGAATTAAGGTATACAAGGAATCCAATTAAGGACTCCGATTTGAACAATATACATTCACTAGGATCTAATTGTGAAGATAAGAAGATCCCATATGGATTTTGGGATTTGAAAAGCGGAAGGCGTTTCAAAACCTTGCACTAGACGTGCTTAAGTTGATACACGAGGTAAAATGCTCATGAAGTTGAGGTGCTAGATATGCCAAGGCGACATATGAAGCAGAATTTGAAGGTTAAGTCAATGTATGAGAAAATGTTTTTGAAAACTATGCATGGAGTTCTTTTAGAAATGTATTTAATGTTTTTGAAACCATACATAACACTTTTGAAATTATAAAGTAGGTGTATTAGATAAGTATATTTATAAAATGCTTTAAAATCATGCGAGATGAATTTTGAAATTATGTATAAGGTTTTTGAAAACATGAATGATGCTTTTGAAATCATGCACTTGATATATTAAGTAAATATACTATGTTAAAAATGTTTTCAAACTATGTATAAAATGTTTTTGAAATCATGAAGGTTGTTTTTGAAAAGCATATATTATGTATGTTGTTATAAAAACCAGAATGTAATGATATGGGTATGAGGTCGAAAAATTACCCTTAGTTATCTAACCAAGGATTTAAGGGTACAGATGTGCAAAAAGCATGATTACCCACAATATCACTTTATTTCCTGTACTTCGTTTCTTAGAATGAAACGAGTACTTTAGAATTTTCAAGGAAATCATGAGCAAACACAAGGATGGGAGAATCACAAGAGTAGTTTGTAGAGAACATAGTTCCTTGATGTAGGTATCATAGGGAAATGCCATACACACATGTAACTACACTTGTACATCAGAATTGTGAACAACAATTTATTTATAAACTAAACATATTGTTTCAGAGTTCAACAAAAGAAAACAAAAGCAGTAGATTCAAATTATTTAAAGTAGCAACTTCTTCTAATCAACCAAATGCTCATCCATGGGTTGGATTTGCATTGGCAATCTTTGGGCATTTGTTCACGAAATGTGTCACACCCCGACCACGTGTAGCATACAAGACGTGGCGAAAAACGTCGGGGAGTGTTGTAACAGAATTAATTGTTTCATAACCATGGCATACAAAGTTGTATTTTATTTATTAAACAAGAGTTACATTGTCTTGAACATCAAACAAAAGAGTTTATAACATAGTTAAACAAGTCTATCTTCGTTTTTAGTCTCTAAGGCACAGGTCCGCCCTAGTGTCATGATCAACATCCTACGGAAAAGCACCTGAAAACACATGTGAAAATAGGTACGTCAGCATAAAAATGCCTGTGAGAATATATAGGTTTTGTGAAAATAGGATTCATGACTTGTGTTTAAGAAAATGTTTAGTCATGAACCTTGTAATTTGCTTTGTCTTGTAAATCATTTGAAAAACGATAAGATCAGTTGATATGTATAAATAAATGTAAGGTTAAATGAATAACCATGTAAAATGAGTTGTATACAATAAACTGTTTTGTAAAACAATGTCTTGTGAAAAATATGTTATTTGTAACATGTAATATATCAAACATTGAAGTGATTTAAGTAACGCTACGTCATGTAATATCACACAAGAACTTATATATAGGAAGTACCAGCGGCGTATCCACCATGATTGTATCATATTACACACGCCTCGTTACTCAAATTACTTACCCAAACAACCACCAATGTAACTTGTTCATGTACAAACCAATTATCAAGTGTTATTGTGTAAACCATATCTAAATGTCTATGTCCAATGTAAACCACCAAATATGTATATCAATGTCAAAATGTTTATGTTCAATGTAGATCATGTAATGTGTATCCAGAAATGTCATGTATGGTAAGTGAAATGTATCAACTAAACCATATGTAAAATGCACAACAACAAGGTATTGAAGTAAAACACAGTTTAAATCAAAGTCATGTTTTGTGTAACAAATGCATGCTATACTGATACAACATTTATGCGGTATTGTTAAAATGCATACATCCAAGCCTTGAGACTGTGGCGATAAACCCTTAAACAAATTAAAGGTTTATCTAAATTATGTATATCGAATTCGGTCATTCCTTTCATCCCCATTCCCAGGATGTCCGGAACGGGAGTTGTCAATTCCTATGGTACCACTACCTACTAACGAATGGCATGATCAATGTTAATGAATGTATTGTTCCATGTTAAACAAACCAAATGTCATACCAAAAATGTAAGCATGTGATGCACTAAGTATGTAATCAAATGAACATACATAGCATGAAAATGTAATGTAAAACGATGTACTAAGTAATGCACACAATGGGCACACCTAGCATGAAATGTAATGTAAAACGATGTACTAAGTAATGCACACAATGGGCACACCTAGCATGAAATGTAATGTAAAACAATGTACCAAGTAATGCACACAATGGGCACACCTAGCATGAAATGTAATGTAAAACGATGTACTAAGTAATGCACACAATGGGCACACCTAGCATGAAATGTAATGTAAAACAATGTACCAAGTAATGCACACAATGGGCACACCTAGCATGAAATGTAATGTAAAACGATGTACTAAGTAATGCACACAATGGGCACACCTAGCATAAGATGTAATGAAATCATGTACTATAATGTACTAATGAACATAGCATATATATGATGTGAAAACAGGAAAGCATGAAAGTAACAAGTAGGCACATGTGTTCCACCCCACAATGTTTGGAAAACAGTAAAAGAGGGGTCTATGTACTCACTTGATATTGCTCAGATGTCTAAAGATAACCACCAAGTAATGCTAGAGATCTCGGAATCAAACGACACCTAATATAGGTAACTATGTTAATAAACCGGACCTATATCGGAAGATCGGGTAGCATGAGGATTCGTAAACCAAACGAGTGTAGAGACTCGTCATTTGGTTTAACAAAGCCTACATACTAAATGAAACCTAACATAATTGTTTACGACTCATTACGACCCGTTTAGGTAGCTTATGCTACTTTAACGCGTCGTTCGCGTGAAACGCGTTCGGACCGCCTAACTAGTCCTATGACAAGTGTTATATGCCTAAACATGTTACATAATCAGTTATGTGACAAAAGTTTAGGTTACATATGCTAAATTACCAATTATACATGAAAAGGGTATTCTGGTAATTTACCTAAGGCATATAAACTACCTATCATACAACTACTTATACGATGTGACCATAAGGTATAACCTCGGAAGGTTATTCCCTACACTATGGTCACCTAATGTATTTGGTCGGATCCTAATGATCGACCAAACTGGGTCGGGTTCGAAGGTATAAGCGATTTATTAGATCGCTTACCCTACGACCCTAGACAACATGGTAATCAGTAGGCATAGTCCCAAGGGACTATGACCATCGTGATTACAATCACGTTGCGAAGTTCAAACGAACTTCGCATTGACCATAAGCTGGTCAACGCTGAAAGTCAAACAAAGTTTGACTTTCTGACTCGAAAAGCAATAACATAAGGAAAAGAACGAAAGAATACTTACGAAGGGTCCCCGAATGCTAATCTCGATTCAAAAATCTCAGGTATGAAACAAATGTTTCAACTTAGAGTTTCTCAAATCAAAATTCTTGTGATTTTGAAGCATGGGGGGTGGGGTATTTATAGTATTCGGTCCACCGTTAAGATCGTTTCATGGAAAACGTGCCTTAATCCCACCCGTACATGTGTTGCAAAGTTGTGGTAGCCTAAAATGGTCCTTATCAGCTGATTAGGCAAGTTGTGAGCTTGTGGTTGTGGTTAAAACAGCTGGATCATGCTGACTATTCGATCTAATCTGATCAGAGAGTCGGACGCGGGCCGCGTAAAGCACACAAGGATATCACGCGGGCCGCCTGGCCTGCACAGATCAGAATTAAGTTCCATTTTGACAGTTTCAGCCCCTACACGTGTTTAAGCCCATTTCCGGCACTTCTTGTGACAACCGCCACTTTCTGGTAATTTACTCACATTTAAAACAGTGATTTACATTATACAAGCATGTGTTTTGAATATTCTGACTGCATGATTACATGGTATACATCTTAGAAAACTCATGGAATATTCATTGGTTATTACACATGATTCATTTTTATTGGGTACATTTGAAATAGTGCAAACAATTCATCGAAACAACTAGAGTAGTGCCTAGTGAACTAGAGTGCTGACGAAAACTCCGGATTCGCAGAAAACATCTAAAATGACATCTTTAGGACTCGGGTGAGAGTCCAATATCAATTATATATTAAACCCTATATGGGAATACAAGAGTTTGGTTAATATTTTACCAATGCTCGGTAGCACTAAAAACTGTCCGAAAAGTGCTAAAAGGATTTCATTATTTGTCCGCAGAAAAATACAGAAATCGTGCGGAAATATACAGCATTCCGCAGAACGAAACAGTAATTATCTGAAAAACCCAAAAATAAATATTATTTGACATAAATAATATAGTGGGTAGTTAAAACGACACAAAAACCGCAATTGAATCTTATTGCATTAAGTTGCATGGCTAGTTCAGTAAACTGCCAGTCAGCAAAGTCGGTACCGGAACCGTGTCAAAAATAATAAAAGTTTTAGTCCAAAAAGTTGGATTAAATATTTGGATAATAAAAACAAGTCCAAAAATAATTTTTTTTATGTTTTTATCTAAATAAAACACGGTGTCAGTATTTAACCCGGTACAGGACCTGAACCGACTTTTTCACCCGAATTACACACTAAAAATTTCGGTGAACTAGTTTTACTTAGTGTCACACTACTTTAAAATATGAAGGCTTAAAACCTTGTAGATATTTTTATATAAAATGTCAAAGTTCCTAAAATACTTAAACATATACTACATTTTACCATGAATTGAACACTTAACACATGAAACAAATTCAAGACCCTTTCCACCCTCATGTTCACGTTTGTTTTAGTGGGTCCAACACCCCTTAATTACTTGCTAAATATCTTGATATTTTTAGTAAGTTACAAGTGGATGAAATGGGTAAGTTATTAGAATACTTACACATTAAGTAAACTAGCACTTTACCATTTTTTTTCATCTTTTATTACACAAACAAAAGCTCTCATCATCTTCATCTATCTCACCAAGAACACTAAAAACCCACTTCAATTTTAGTCTTTTATTAGATGATTAACATGGGTTTCCAAGTAACATAAGGCGATCTAAAGCTTTTGGAAGTAAAAGGAAGGGTTTTCATCCATACAAAAGTGTTCTAACATCAAGATCATCATCTTCTTAGTCCTTCATAATCTCTAAGATCATCCCTAGCCTTGTGCTAGAAGTAAGCTTCTTTATTTTTTTTACATATTATGTTTATGATTGTTATTATAACTAATAATAACTATATAATTATACATAATGAACAAGAAAAATACAATGAAGCAAAGATAAAAATCATGATATAATTATGTTTGTTTATATTGTGATCTTAGACTTGTTATATGCTTATTAGATCTTGTTATGATGATTATGCTACAAATAAAGTGTTAGAAGATGTTGATAGATATGATCTAAAAAAATTATACATGTTTATGTTAAAGGGTTTTAACATAAAGGATTAAAGGAATGATCATATCTAGTGATCTTGTGAAAATATTTAGGGTTTATGTTTAAAAACAAGACTTTCACAAGATTATAAAAATTAACATACAACTAAAGATTTTTATAAAAGTTGTTAAAACTAGAATTTAACTTGGTTTTTGAACTAGTTAACATATGAAAGGATCATGTTTAAAACCCTACATGATTTGCATAACATCTTAATAAATTCATGTTATAAAAGTCTAATAATGTTTAGTTAAGATGATGAATAAATTGTTGTTGATTTAATAAAGAAAATGATATGTTTAATGAAACATGGTTAAGATAAAAATGCAAAGGTTACATGGCCAATTTTTATAAAAACTTTATTTTATAAAATAACAACATTTTTGGGTAAATATTTACAAGATTTATAAAGGTTATTAAAGAAGGGTTTATAAAATAAAAGACAAGAAAAATATATATTTTTTTTTGAAAATATATATTTGGGTACTTTAAACAATTTTTGTGTTATATATTACTTGGTGTATTAGTTATATATATCATTTTAGGAACTTGAATCTCATGTCACCTTTAAACTCAAAACACGTTATAACAAAAGTCCTACGAGACTTCACATAATTACGCCTTAAAACGAGTTACGGACGATTCTAATAATCGGACACCAAATATGGTCAAAATGAACAACGGACGAATCCTTAAACGAGTCACCAATCCGGGGAGTTACTACGACGTTAGACGATCTTTTGACACGAAATATAAATATACTATCGATAACAAATTTTCGGATGTTTAGAAACTTATAAAAACTAGTATGTTTTTATTACTAACATCTATACTTAGTTAATTTTTATAAAAAGGGTTTTTATAAAAATGAAAGGCTTACATGTATTAATGGGCTATTTTATTATAAATGGGCTTACACTTTACTAGACTATTTTATTATAAATGGGCTTACACTCTTAATGGGCTTATACTTCATAATGGGCTTAACATAAACACCAAACATATGGGCCAAGGCCCAACACTATTTGAGGCCCAACACTATTTGAGGCCCAACACTATTTGAGGCCCAACATTATTTGAGGCCCAGCACTATTTGAGGCCCAACACTATTTGAGGCCCAACACTATTTGAGGCCCAACACTATTTGAGGCCCAACACTATTTGAGGCCCAACATTATTTGAGGCCCAGCACTATTTGAGGCCCAGCACTATTTTGAGGCCCAGCACTATCTAAGCCCAATAACTTGAAAACATGGGCTTGGCCCAATGATACTATTACTGTAAACACAACTGTACAAGTGATACATACAAGACACGAGATTCAGCGGACGAGATCCGACTATACAACTCATTCATCGAATACACAGTTAACGAACATTTGAACAACTCATTCATCGAATACACAGTTAACGAACAGTTGAACAACTCATTCATCGAATACACAGTTAACGAGCATTTGAACAACTCATTCATCGAATACACAGTTAACGAGCATTTGAACAACTCATTCATCGAATACACAGTTAACGAACAGTTGAACAACTCATTCATCGAATACACAGTTAACGAGCATTTGAACAACTCATTCATCGAATACACAGTTAACGAACAGTTGAACAACTCATTCATCGAATACACAGTTAACGAACATTTGAACAACTCATACATCGAATACACAGAACAGTAAAGACATACAAGTCTTACACATACTCAAGACAAAAGACTTGTACACAAGTTCTTTTCAAAGACCGAAGTGTCTAACAAAAATAAGAACGTTTGTAGGTCACCACGCTATACAGGACGACCGCACGTGAGATCTTATTTACATCTATTTTCAGGACGCAATACTGTGAGTTCATGTTCCCCTATTCATTTAAATGCTTTACAACTTTACAACTATCGGGGAAAATACATGTTCATAGTATGTTAAAGTTAGGGAATGAAACACCATAGATCATGTGCGAATTAGGGCCATACTATAAGCACCATTAATCCAGTTTGGACCAAGGAACAAAGGCTTAGATCTAATGGGTTTTGGCGAGCCCCACTCTTGGTCATGGACCCCTACGGAAGAGTGCGTTTGTGTCCCAGTCGATAGGAATCGGCATAAAATCGTCTAGGGTTGGTTTGCTTCCTATTTCGGCACACATATTAATGTCCTTGCAAAACATTAATGATCAACGATTTCATTGACGCTTTACATACTACAACTCACATTTTTCATACATCGTTTACAACTAAATTGCATGAATTCACCAACTTTTGTTGATGTTTTCCAAACTTAACATGTATTTCAGGAGATTAGTGGACCTGGCAGACATTTCAGTCAAGGAAAACAAGTATCAATACTCCATGCCAACTATTGAAGGGTTTGCCTGTTATATACCGCCTCTTTGCGGTGATATAGTGGTCAAAGTCTTGACATTTTAAGACTTACATTTTGATGTATAAAACGATGACAACTTATTTTCATTTGATGGTTTGTAACCAATACATTCAACTTATGTTGCATTCTTTTGGGAAACACATATGTAATGGCAATGGCAATGGAGTATGTTTTATTCATATAGTTTGTTCATGTACATCGATATTTATGCAATGAAAACCATACAGATCACACCTTGCGTTTCCGCTACGAGCGGGTGTGACAGCTTGGTATCAGAGCATCGATTGTAGTGAACCAGGATTCTTTATTGAGTCTAAGTCTACAATCACTAGGGATCTCTCATGAAAACCATCTAAACACAAACACATGTTTTCATTTGCATAAACATTTTCATGGTCCATTTTCAACAAGAATTCATCTCATACAAAGCAAGCAAGGACATTTCCATGGGTGAAGTCTATGAGAAACAGACACAATACATTAATAGACTGTGTGCCTACAATACATTACATTATCAGTTTATGCATTATAAACAGTTCACAAGTTCAGTTTATACAAGATAGAAATCCTTGATTGATAGGATTTTACATGATTATATATATAGGTGGTTCATATATATGTTGCATGAAATATTTTGCCAAAAACAAAATACCTTCGACTTCAAACTCTATTATTATTCTTTACTCACACGGTGAAAATATTGACCTCATGTCTATTGCGGAGCTTATGGCGAACATGATTCCTAAGTGAAATCTTAAACTTAATTCCGTAAAATATGGTTGCTTTCTCGCGAATGCTGAGATGCCTGACCATGATAATGACGATGAGGCGAAGGTGGTAACTTTGGACAACAACTCCATTAGTGGGACGAGATCCATGTGACTCACACTAATCAAGGTGGATATACTCTTGTCCTTACAAGGAAGATGAAGTACTCATCTTGAAGGTGCCTCTTCAATTGTTATTGTTACAGATTCTTTCCATTTCTATTTCATATAACGTTGTACCGTCCTGCGAGTAACAACAACGGACGTTGACACGTGAACTATCAAGAAGGTCCCTCATATGTTGAAGGTATATTGACAATAATGTTTCCTCTCTTATTGATCGGCTGCTTCGTACGAGAGAATGCTAGGGTAACCATGCAAGACAATTTATTATTACGGTGGCCAACGTAATAACAACTTGTAGTGCATGGGAATTCTGGTGGACTCTGCGGGCCAAGCTAATGATCACTATTCGTTCAAATTCTTAAATTATTATTCGAGATTCAATGTTTCTTATCTATTAGGACACGAACTGTGGTGGTTAGTATAACACCCTACAATACAATACAATACAATACAGGAATACGACAAGTGTTTGTTCACACCTAACATTCGATCTATATCATGATTCAGTTGAGACTAGTCATTTAAACAAACAAAACTTGTTAGCTACTCATGGAGGATTTTCCTTAACATTCTCGAAATTCTTGAACATGGGTTGATTCCAGGGTGTCTATGACACTTTATCCTACTTTACCTTACCTTATCATATTCCACCTTATCATATTCATTGGAAGTGATACAATAAACTCCGTTGTTTGACATTGTCTTTTCCCAAGGAAAGGTATGGCATGAGCCATGCTGCAATTCCCTCATTGCATTCTATTCGACATTTTTTTTTGATTCTAATAATCTAGCTAGAGCTCGTGAAACTCAAGCACTATTACCATAATTGTCATATGAACAAGTAAGACAAAAGATTTTCTCTACTTCGGACGATTGAGGTCATAGAGTAGGGAACCCATATTATATAGACGAAGACCACTGGTTGGTTTCCCCTCCTCAACGAATTATTTTTTATTTCTCTTTCCATTTAGACGTATGACCAATACATGCAAGAGGCATTACACCTTTTGGTTTTGGTTATCCACATTATCATTTATTCAAACATATATGCACAATATGGTCTTGAGGTTTCCATGACCGATTGATTGCATTCTTCATTCTTGGGCACATGATAGACTCTATTTATCCAAATACATGTCTAGATTCTTTTAATAGTGTGTATTAAAAAGATCATGGCGCCAAAAGAATCAATTGTTTAAGTTAAAAGTTATGTGTTGAAAACCATTGCTTTTAATCAAGACATGTTTTATACATGACATTGTTACGCAAGACATTGTTATACATGTCATTGACGTTGGTATACACAAGACATTTTTGGTGGTTATTTGTAAGTGATGAGACGTGTGTAATATGATAAAAGCATGGTGGATACGCCGCTGGTACTTCCTATATATAAGTGCTTATATTATATTGCATATCGTGGTGTTATTCAAATCTCTTCGATAAAGACAAGACACGACATTTTTGCACAAGACGCGACATCCTCTACACAAGACATAATATTCTATTTCAAGACATGATATATTTATACACTACATTTCTAGTGGTTATTTATTTAACCATACATCATTCTTTTATATCATCTGATTTTCATATCTATTTTCATATGATTTTATAAAAGAACTCGATCATAACTGGAGCCAATATTGTTGGTTACATTCGATGCTTTCACGGTCTCTCAAGGGTTGTTCCATACTGGGAAACACCCGAATTCAAACACACTGAGTGATACATTTTAGGTTTAGCCTCGGAGATCCGAAGCATGACAGCATCATCCCTCCCTACCTCAATCACTCAAACAATAACTCTCGCCATGAGAAAAATGAAGGCAATTGATGCCATAAACGATTTTGGTACCAGGATGTATGCTGGTAACTTGTCGAAATCCTAAATGTGAATAAGTGTGTGTGTGGTTAGAACTATGAATACTCCACAAAATCCCAATGAAGTCATGAGTACGTACACTCTACGATCATCATGTATCAATTCTTTTAATACCAACACCAAGCTTAACTAGTGTCTTTAGTTGTTATACATATACTCGAATTAGAGTCATGTTGGACACACATTACTATATCAAGTTAGCTAATGGGGAATTAGCTGAGACATATCAAATCATTAAGGGCCACCGGTATGTATCCTATTCGTCAACATTTCACATCCATGTTATTTTATACAATTGGCAATTTTAGCTTCATCTCAACATTTCACATACATGAGTTTCATGGCTAGGGACGGGATTGTCCTAGCTACAATTAGGGATTGGGTTATCCTACATCTAAACATATGGACCGGGTTATCCTACATCTAAACATATGGATTGGGTTATCCTACATTTAAACATAGGGTTCCTAAAACTATATAGTGAAGTCCTCGCCACACAGAATTTAAAATATACTTGGTCTAGAGTCAAGTAAGCTAGACGTCTTCTCATTCAATAGAATTGGCAAAAAGTGAACTAGTCGAGTCTAGAGCTGAAATTCAATATCGATCTCTTCCCTGTTCAGTTGAGTAGTTTCGAAGTAGTAGTTGACATGGATTGGTTATCCGATAACCTAGCCAAAGTCTTATGTCACGAGAAGATCATTCGCCTACCACTACCGAACGAAGAGACACTTGTTATCCATGGAGAGAAGCGCAACACATTATTGCGGAACATCAATTGCATGAAGGCTTAGAAGTGCTTACGGAAAGGTTGTATTGCCTATCTAGCACTTGTTGTAGACAAGAAGGCCGTTGGGCCACAGCTGACAGATATTCTTGTGGTAAAAGAATTCCCTGAAGTCTTTCCTGAAGACTTGCCAGGACTACCACCATATCGACAAGTCGAGTTTCACATCGACTTGGTACCGGGAGCTGCAACCGTAGCCAAATCTCCATGTTGACTAGCACCTTCTGAACCTTGTAGTTGACTGAATAAGGATGTTGTGAGTTCATAACCCCCACTCTTTACCATTATACATCTTTATAAAGGTTTTGGGGGTGGAAAGTCATGAAAGTTTCGCAAAACTGCACAACATTTCGATGAATGAAAATTCATATTTCTAAACTATGGTATAAATGAATTTCCAACTAACTCAAATGGTTTATGAAAGGTTCTAGCTTCTACTCTAAGATAGACTTACGATCGGAGTATCATCAGTTACGAATTTAAGAGGAAAGCATACCGAAAACGGCTTTTAAGACTCGTTACGGTCATTACGAGTTTCTCGTTATGCCTTTGGTTTAACAAATGCACCAGCGGTCTTCATGGAGTTAATGAATCGTGTGTGCAAGCCGTATCTTGACAAATTCGTCATAGTGTTTATTGACGACATTTTGATATACTCTCGATCGACTGATGAACATGAGCAACATTTGAGAACCATTTTAGGGTTGTTAAAGACAATAAATTCGCTCCAAATCGAAAAACAAGATATAGCCTTACAACTTATTCTTGAGATTGGTGCATAGCATTTTACAATCTTATCATTATCCGACGATACCGATGACTCTGTTGTAGACTATGATGCTTCGCATCAAGGATTGGGTTGCGTACTCAGGCAACGTGAAAACGTTATTGTGTACACGTCGCGCCCAATTAAAAAGTTCATGAGAAGAACTATACCACTCTCGACCTTGAGTTAGGCGTGGTGGTATTCGTTTAAAAATTATGGCGACATTATTAATATGGTACTTAATGCATTATTTTCACGGATCATAAAAGTCTTCAACACATATTCAACCAAAAAGAATTAAATATACGTCAACGATGTATGTTGAATTGTTGAACGACTATGATTATGAAATAAAGTACCATCCGGGCAAGGCAAACGTTGTAGCAGATGCCTTGAGTCGCAAGGAGCGAGTTAGAACACTGAGAGTTCAAGCATTAGAGAAAATGATTCACAAGCGCTCAAGGAAGAGCATATTCAAGCAGAAACACTTCGAGGCATGAAGGAACAGTTAGTGCCGAAAGAAGATGGAACTTTATACCTTATGGGTCGAAATTGGGTTCCATTCTTTGGCGACCTTCGAGATGATATTTTGAGGAAACACATAGGCCTAAGTATTGAAAGAATACTATTGGTTGCCGAACCTCAAAAGTGATATCGCGACTAATATCGGAGAATGCTTGACTTGCGCAAAAGTCAAAGCTGAATATCAGAAACCCTCGGACTTGTTACAACAATCCGAGATTCCCGTTTGGTAATGGGAACAAATATCGATGTACTTCATTACGAAGTTACTCAGGACCTCAAGAGGTCACTACATAATATGTGTAATCATCGATAGACTAACAAAGTCCACGCACTTCTTACCGATTTGGTAGAAGGATAATTCTGAAAAACTAGCGGAACTCTATCTCAAAGAAATAGTGGCTCGTCATGGAGTGCCTATTTCAATCATTTCAGACCGAGACGGTCGTTTTATTTCTAGAATTTGGAAATCATTTCAACAGGCCTTTGGATCTCATTTGAATTTAAGTACGGCCTTTCATCCATAAACTGACGGCCAGAGCGAACGGACAATCTAAACACTCGAAGATATGCTTCGTGCATGTGTTATAGATTTAGGCGGCAATTGGGATACTCATCTACCTTTAGTTGAGTTTTCCTACAATAACAGCTACAATACTACTATACAAGCTGCACCGTTTGAAGCTCTTTATGGTCGAAAGTGTCGCTCTCCGCTATGTTGGGCGGAAACAGGCGATAGTTAATTAACTGGTCCGAAACTAGTCCAAGAGACTACGGATAAAATTTTCAGACCCGAGACCGTATCAAGACGGCTCGCGATCGACAAAAATGCTACGCAGATAAAAGACAAAAACCATTATCTTTCGAGGTTAGAGACAAAGTCTTGTTGAAAGTCTCGCCTTGGAAGGGCGTATCAAAGTTTGGTAAACATGGAAAGCTTAACCCACGTTACGTTGGACCATTTGAAATCTTAGAAAAGATTGGCACTGTTGCCTACAAGTTGAAGTTACCAGATGAACTTAACAGTATGCACGACACGTTTCATGTGTCGAATCTTTAAAAGAGTCCAACACAAGAAACGGTTATCATCCCTGCGGATGAGATTCATGTTGACGACAAACTTCAATTCCCCAAAGAACCTGTTGAGGTCATGGACTGGAAGGTCCAGAAAACACGGAGAAGTCGTATCAAATTAGTAAAAAAAAAAAAAAATTTTTGGAACTCTCGACACGGACCCGAATATACTTGGGAACGTGCAGATCAAATCAAAACCAAAATACCCTCACCTGTTTGAGTAGTATCCTGCAAAGGATGACTCATCTTGAATTTCGGGACGAAATTCTCAATAACAGGGGGAGAATGTGACAACCGCCACTTTCTGGTAATTTACTCACATTTAAAACAGTGATTTACATTATACAAGCATGTGTTTTGAATATTCTGACTGCATGATTACATGGTATACATCTTAGAAAACTCATGGAATATTCATTGGTTATTACACATGATTCATTTTTATTGGGTACATTTGAAATAGTGCAAACAATTCATCGAAACAACTAGAGTAGTGCCTAGTGAACTAGAGTGCTGACGAAAACTCCGGATTCGCAGAAAACATCTAAAATGACATCTTTAGGACTCGGGTGAGAGTCCAATATCAATTATATATTAAACCCTATATGGGAATACAAGAGTTTGGTTAATATTTTACCAATGCTCGGTAGCACTAAAAACTGTCCGAAAAGTGCTAAAAGGATTTCATTATTTGTCCGCAGAAAAATACAGAAATCGTGCGGAAATATACAGCATTCCGCAGAACGAAACAGTAATTATCTGAAAAACCCAAAAATAAATATTATTTGACATAAATAATATAGTGGGTAGTTAAAACGACACAAAAACCGCAATTGAATCTTATTGCATTAAGTTGCATGGCTAGTTCAGTAAACTGCCAGTCAGCAAAGTCGGTACCGGAACCGTGTCAAAAATAATAAAAGTTTTAGTCCAAAAAGTTGGATTAAATATTTGGATAATAAAAACAAGTCCAAAAATAATTTTTTTTATGTTTTTATCTAAATAAAACACGGTGTCAGTATTTAACCCGGTACAGGACCTGAACCGACTTTTTCACCCGAATTACACACTAAAAATTTCGGTGAACTAGTTTTACTTAGTGTCACACTACTTTAAAATATGAAGGCTTAAAACCTTGTAGATATTTTTATATAAAATGTCAAAGTTCCTAAAATACTTAAACATATACTACATTTTACCATGAATTGAACACTTAACACATGAAACAAATTCAAGACCCTTTCCACCCTCATGTTCACGTTTGTTTTAGTGGGTCCAACACCCCTTAATTACTTGCTAAATATCTTGATATTTTTAGTAAGTTACAAGTGGATGAAATGGGTAAGTTATTAGAATACTTACACATTAAGTAAACTAGCACTTTACCATTTTTTTTCATCTTTTATTACACAAACAAAAGCTCTCATCATCTTCATCTATCTCACCAAGAACACTAAAAACCCACTTCAATTTTAGTCTTTTATTAGATGATTAACATGGGTTTCCAAGTAACATAAGGCGATCTAAAGCTTTTGGAAGTAAAAGGAAGGGTTTTCATCCATACAAAAGTGTTCTAACATCAAGATCATCATCTTCTTAGTCCTTCATAATCTCTAAGATCATCCCTAGCCTTGTGCTAGAAGTAAGCTTCTTTATTTTTTTTACATATTATGTTTATGATTGTTATTATAACTAATAATAACTATATAATTATACATAATGAACAAGAAAAATACAATGAAGCAAAGATAAAAATCATGATATAATTATGTTTGTTTATATTGTGATCTTAGACTTGTTATATGCTTATTAGATCTTGTTATGATGATTATGCTACAAATAAAGTGTTAGAAGATGTTGATAGATATGATCTAAAAAAATTATACATGTTTATGTTAAAGGGTTTTAACATAAAGGATTAAAGGAATGATCATATCTAGTGATCTTGTGAAAATATTTAGGGTTTATGTTTAAAAACAAGACTTTCACAAGATTATAAAAATTAACATACAACTAAAGATTTTTATAAAAGTTGTTAAAACTAGAATTTAACTTGGTTTTTGAACTAGTTAACATATGAAAGGATCATGTTTAAAACCCTACATGATTTGCATAACATCTTAATAAATTCATGTTATAAAAGTCTAATAATGTTTAGTTAAGATGATGAATAAATTGTTGTTGATTTAATAAAGAAAATGATATGTTTAATGAAACATGGTTAAGATAAAAATGCAAAGGTTACATGGCCAATTTTTATAAAAACTTTATTTTATAAAATAACAACATTTTTGGGTAAATCTTTACAAGATTTATAAAGGTTATTAAAGAAGGGTTTATAAAATAAAAGACAAGAAAAATATATATTTTTTTTTGAAAATATATATTTGGGTACTTTAAACAATTTTTGTGTTATATATTACTTGGTGTATTAGTTATATATATCATTGTAGGAACTTGAATCTCATGTCACCTTTAAACTCAAAACACGTTATAACAAAAGTCCTACGAGACTTCACATAATTACGCCTTAAAACGAGTTACGGACGATTCTAATAATCGGACACCAAATATGGTCAAAATGAACAACGGACGAATCCTTAAACGAGTCACCAATCCGGGGAGTTACTACGACGTTAGACGATCTTTTGACACGAAATATAAATATACTATCGATAACAAATTTTCGGATGTTTAGAAACTTATAAAAACTAGTATGTTTTTATTACTAACATCTATACTTAGTTAATTTTTATAAAAAGGGTTTTTATAAAAATGAAAGGCTTACATGTATTAATGGGCTATTTTATTATAAATGGGCTTACACTTTACTAGACTATTTTATTATAAATGGGCTTACACTCTTAATGGGCTTATACTTCATAATGGGCTTAACATAAACACCAAACATATGGGCCAAGGCCCAACACTATTTGAGGCCCAACACTATTTGAGGCCCAACACTATTTGAGGCCCAACATTATTTGAGGCCCAGCACTATTTGAGGCCCAGCACTATTTGAGGCCCAACACTATTTGAGGCCCAACACTATTTGAGGCCCAACACTATTTGAGGCCCAACATTATTTGAGGCCCAGCACTATTTGAGGCCCAGCACTATTTTGAGGCCCAGCACTATCTAAGCCCAATAACTTGAAAACATGGGCTTGGCCCAATGATACTATTACTGTAAACACAACTGTACAAGTGATACATACAAGACACGAGATTCAGCGGACGAGATCCGACTATACAACTCATTCATCGAATACACAGTTAACGAACATTTGAACAACTCATTCATCGAATACACAGTTAACGAACAGTTGAACAACTCATTCATCGAATACACAGTTAACGAGCATTTGAACAACTCATTCATCGAATACACAGTTAACGAGCATTTGAACAACTCATTCATCGAATACACAGTTAACGAACAGTTGAACAACTCATTCATCGAATACACAGTTAACGAGCATTTGAACAACTCATTCATCGAATACACAGTTAACGAACAGTTGAACAACTCATTCATCGAATACACAGTTAACGAACATTTGAACAACTCATACATCGAATACACAGAACAGTAAAGACATACAAGTCTTACACATACTCAAGACAAAAGACTTGTACACAAGTTCTTTTCAAAGACCGAAGTGTCTAACAAAAATAAGAACGTTTGTAGGTCGCCACGCTATACAGGACGACCGCACGTGAGATCTTATTTACATCTATTTTCAGGACGCAATACTGTGAGTTCATGTTCCCCTATTCATTTAAATGCTTTACAACTTTACAACTATCGGGGAAAATACATGTTCATAGTATGTTAAAGTTAGGGAATGAAACACCATAGATCATGTGCGAATTAGGGCCATACTATAAGCACCATTAATCCAGTTTGGACCAAGGAACAAAGGCTTAGATCTAATGGGTTTTGGCGAGCCCCACTCTTGGTCATGGACCCCTACGGAAGAGTGCGTTTGTGTCCCAGTCGATAGGAATCGGCATAACATCGTCTAGGGTTGGTTTGCTTCCTATTTCGGCACACATATTAATGTCCTTGCAAAACATTAATGATCAACGATTTCATTGACGCTTTACATACTACAACTCACATTTTTCATACATCGTTTACAACTAAATTGCATGAATTCACCAACTTTTGTTGATGTTTTCCAAACTTAACATGTATTTCAGGAGATTAGTGGACCTGGCAGACATTTCAGTCAAGGAAAACAAGTATCAATACTCCATGCCAACTATTGAAGGGTTTGCCTGTTATATACCGCCTCTTTGCGGTGATATAGTGGTCAAAGTCTTGACATTTTAAGACTTACATTTTGATGTATAAAACGATGACAACTTATTTTCATTTGATGGTTTGTAACCAATACATTCAACTTATGTTGCATTCTTTTGGGAAACACATATGTAATGGCAATGGCAATGGAGTATGTTTTATTCATATAGTTTGTTCATGTACATCGATATTTATGCAATGAAAACCATACAGATCACACCTTGCGTTTCCGCTACGAGCGGGTGTGACACTTCTAAGGCCCGTAAAGCCAACTTTATGTCACACCCCGACCGCGTAAAACAACAAATCGCGGCGGAAACATCGGGGCGTGTCGTAACAGAATAAATTGTTTCATAACCATGGCATACAAAGTTGTATTTTATTTATTAAACAAGGATGTTACATTGTCTTGAACAGTAAATAAAAGAGTTTATAACATAATTAAACAAGTCTATCTTCGTTTTTAGTCTCTAAGGCACAGGTCCGCCCTAGTGTCATGATCAACATCTTACGGAAAAGCTCCTGAAAACACATGTGAAAATAGGTACGTCAGAATAAAAATGCCTGTGAGATACATAGGTTTGTGAAAATAGGATTCATGACTTATGTTTGAGAAAATGTTTAGTCATGAACCTTGTTATTTGCTTTGTCTTGTAATTCATTTGAAAAACGATAAGATCAATTGATAAGTATTAATAAATGTAAGGTTAAATGAATAACCATGTAAAAATGAATTTGTATAAAATAAACTGTTTTGTAAGACAATGTCTTGTGAGAAATAAGTTGTTTATGTAACATGTAATATATTAAACATTGAAGTGATTTAAGTAACGCTACGTCATGTAATATCACACAAGCACTTATATATAGGAAGTACCAGCGGCGTATCCACCATGATTGTATCATATTACACACGCCTCGTTACTCAAATTACTTACCCAAATCAACCACCAATGTAACTTGTTCATGTACAAACCAATTGTCAAGTGTTATTGTGTAAACCATATCTAAATGTCTATGTCCAATGTAAACCACCAAATATGTATATCAATGTCAAAATGTTTATGTTCAATGTAGATCATGTAATGTGCAACCAGAAATGTCATGTATGGTAAGTGAAATGTATCAACTTAAACCATATGTAAAATGCACAACAACAAGGTATTGAAGTAAAACACAGTTTAAATCAAAGTCATGTTGTGTGTAACAAATGCATGCTATACTGATACAAACATTTATGCGGTATTGTTAAAATGCATACATCCAAGCCTTGAGACTGTGGCGATAAACCCTTAAACAAATTAAAGGTTTATCTAAATTATGTATATCGAATTCGGTCATTCCTTTCATCCCCTTTCCCTGGGATGTCCGGAACGGGAGTTGTCAATTCCTATGGTACCACTACCTACTAACGAATGGCATGATCAATGTTAATGAATGTATTGTTCCATGTTAAACAAACCAAATGTCATACCAAAAATGTAAGCATGTGATGCACTAAGTATGTAATCAAATGAACATACGTAGCGTGAAAATGTAATGTAAAACGATGTACTAAGTAATGCACACAATGGGCACACCTAGCATGAAATGAAATGTAAAACGATGTACTAAGTAATGCACACAATGGGCACACCTAGCATGAAATGTAATGTAAAACAATGTACCAAGTAATGCACACAATGGGCACACCTAGCATGAAATGTAATGTAAAACAATGTACCAAGTAATGCACACAATGGGCACACCTAGCATGAAATGTAATGTAAAACAATGTACCAAGTAATGCACACAATGGGCACACCTAGCATGAAATGTAATGTAAAACAATGTACCAAGTAATACACACAATGGGCACACCTAGCATGAAATGTAATGAAATCATGTACTATAATGTACTAACAAACATAGCCGGTATATGATGTGAAAACAGGAAAGGATGAAAGTAACAAGTAGGCACATGTGTTCCACCCCAAAACAGTTTGGAAAACGGTAAAAGAGGGGTCTATGTACTCACTTGATATTACTCAGTAGTCCTGGAGTGACAATCAAACAATGGTAAAGATCTCGGAATCAAACGGCACCTAATATAGGTAACTATGTTAATAACCGGACCTTAATCGGATGATTGGATAGAATGAGGGTTCGTAAACCAAACGAGTGTAGAGACTCGTGTCATTTGGTTTAACAAAGCCTACATACTAAATGAAACCTAACATAAATGTTTACGACCCATTACGACCCGTTTAGGAAGCTTATGCTACTTTAACGCGTCGCGTGAAACGCGTTCGGACCGCCTAACTAGTCCTATGACAAGTGTTATATGCCTAAACATGTTACATAATCAGTTATGTGACAAAAATTTAGGTTACATATGCTAAATTACCAATTATACATGAAAAGGGTATTCTGGTAATTTACCTAAGGCATATAAACTACCTATCATACAACTACTTAAACGATGTGACCATAGGGTATAACCTCGGAAGGTTATTCCCTACACTATGGTCACCTAATGTATTTGGTCGGATCCTAATGATCGACCAAAATGGGTCGGGTTCGAAGGTATAGGCGATTTATTAGATCGCCTACCCTACGACCCTAGACAACGTGGTAATCAGTGGGCATAGTCCCAAGGGACTATGATCAACGTGATTACACTCACGTTGCGAAGTTCAAACGAACTTCGCGTTGACCATTACTGGTCAACGCTGAAAGTCAAACAAAGTTTGACTTTCTGAATCGAAAAGCAATAAAATAAGGAAAAGAACGAAAGAATACTTACGAAGGGTCCCCGAATGCTAACCTCGATTAAAAAATCTCAGGTATGAAACAATAGTTTCAACTTAGAGTTTCTCAAATCAAAGTTCTTGTAAGTTTTGCATTGGGGTGATGGGGTATTTATAGTTTTCGATCCACCATTAAGATCGTTTCATGGAAAACGTGCCTTAATCGTAACCGTACAAGTGTTGCAAAGTTGTGGTGGCTCAAATTGATCATTATCAGCTGAATTGGCAAGTTGTAAGCTTGTGGTTGTGGTTAAAACAGCTGGATCATGCTGACTGTTCATTCTAATCTGATCAGACAAGCGGACGCGGCCCGCGTCAGGATGTGAAGAAACTCAGGCGGGCCGCCTGAGAGTTGCAGATCAGAAATTACAATTTTGGTCCCTGTTGAGTATTCAGCCCATTTCTGGCACTTCTAAGGCCCGTAAAGCCAACTTTAAGGCCCTAAAATGATGCCTAAACATTGTGGACTTGAAACATGTTCAAAAATATGTCTGATGTCAGTTCGTTTGGTCGTACGAACGCGATGTTCGCTTAATTACGACGGAATGCGCACAAGCACGAAAAACGATCCAAATGACGCAACGAATGGATTTTTCTTATGGCGAACACTAAAATATAATATATTCATGCTTACATAAATTTTTGGATGTCCGGATGTATTCAGAACGTAATTTATGCGCAAAAATGCAAACTTGTGCACTTTTTGACACTTTTAGTCCCTGAATGACCCAAAACTTCATTTTAGCATACCGAACCCCTCAAAGCCTATTTATAAGCTATGTAAAGGGTATTTATGGTATGTTTGACTTATGGTCATGTTCCGGAATGTTCGTTACAGTTCAGATTGGCATACTTTCGTAGTTTGTCAAGTTTAGTCCCTGTAAGCGAATTAACTTGTTTTTGCCATACCAATGCCTTCAAAACTTATTTCTAAGTTATATAAAGGTTATTTAAGGTATGTTGAGTATATGTTGATGTTCAGGAGTATTTCTCGCATTAAACTGATTACGTTTACGCATCAGTTTGCGTATAACTCTCCAGAAAGCGATGTAGAGTTTGAAATTACATAAAAGTCAAAACATGAAAAATGTAAAACATAACAAAACAAACATTGTGATCAAATAACATTGTTTTATTGATAACAGAACTGTTCATAGTGATTACAAGCATAGTTGTTACAGTCTCCCCTACTTGTGGAAATTTCGTCCCGAAATTTATTTAGAGGAAACTCGAGGAAAAAGATGTGGATATTTCGCCTTCATTTGATCTTCGCGTTCCCAAGTAAACTCAGGTCCACGTTTAGCTTCCTATCGAACTTTGACCAAAGGAATGCGCTTGCGTTTAAGCCACTTGACTTCACGTTCCATGATTTCCACAGGTTTCTCAACAAATTTCAGTGTTTTACCAACACGAATTTCGTCAAGCGGTATGTGGAGGTTCTCATCAGCTAAACACCTCTTGAGATTGGACGCGTGAAAAGTTGGATGAACATTTCCAAGTTCAGGAGGTAACTCAAGTCTGTAGGCTACCTTTCCGATTCTTTCGACGATCTTCAATGGTCCAACATATCTAGGTGCAAGTTTTCCTTTCTTTCCAAATCTGATCACACCTTTCCAAGGTAAGACCTTAAGTAATACTCGATCACCGACTTGAAATTCCAAGGGTTTGCGTTTTGGATCCGCGTAACTCTTTTGACGGCTCATAGCTGTTTGAAGGTTATCGCGAACTTTCTTGACCTTGTCAGTTGTCTCTAAAATGAGGGCAGGTCCAGTAATTTGAGCCTCGCCAATCTCATTCCAGCAGACTGGTGAATGACATTTTCGACCATAGAGAGCCTCGAAAGGAGCCATTTTGATGCTGGTGTGATAACTGTTGTTGTAGGAGAATTCAATCAATTTAAGATGTGAATCCCAACTACCACCAAAATCGATCACACAAGCTCTAAGCATATCCTCCAGAGTCTGGATTGTTCTCTCAGATTGACCATCCGTTTGCGGATGATAAGCTGTGCTCAGATTAAGTTGGGTCCCCATAGCAGATTGCATGGTTCTCCAAAAATGAGAAGTGAAACGAGCATCTCTGTCAGAAATGATGTTCAAAGGAACACCATGTCGAGTTACAATTTCATCCACATAGATTTGAGCAAGTCTGTCAGCAGGAAAATCCTCATGGATTGGCAAGAAATGTGCTGACTTTGTAAGACGATCAACGACTACCCAGATGGCATCATGACCTTTCTTTGTGCGTGGAAGTTTGGTAACAAGATCCATAGTAATGTTTTCCCATTTCCAAACTGGGATCTCTGGTTGCACCAATAAACCAGAAGGACGTTGATGTTCAGCCTTAACCTTAAGATAAGTAAGGCATTTTGATACGTATAAGGCAATGTCTTTCTTCATACCAGGCCACCAATAGTGAATACGAAGATCCTTATACATTTTATCTGAGCCCGGATGAATAGAATAACGAGACTTATGGGCTTCATCCATAAGCAAGGTACGAAGATCATCCTGGCTTGGGACCCACAAACGGTCCATGAAGTAATATGATCCATTGTCCTTCAGTTCCAGAGCAGGTGTTATGTGATAAGGAAATTCCTTATCCATCAATCCTTGTGAAACACAAGATTGTTGAGTTTGAGAAATGCGGGTTTGGATATCGGATCGAGCTTGAATAACAGATTGAACACGTACACAATGAAGCTTAGTACGTTCCTTACGACTCAATGCATCAGCTACGACATTCGCCTTGCCAGGATGGTAGCGAATTTCGCAGTCATAGTCGTTTAAAAGCTCAACCCAACGTCGCTGTCTTATGTTGAGTTCTTTCTGATTGAAGATATGCTGAAGACTTTTGTGGTCAGTGAAAACCACACATTTTGTACCGTACAAATAGTGTCTCCAGATCTTGAGAGCAAAGACAACTGCACCCAACTCAAGATCATGAGTGGTGTAGTTCTTCTCATGTATCTTCAACTGCCTCGATGCATATGCTATGACTTTGTTCCTTTGCATCAGAACACAACCAAGGCCTAATTTCGATGCATCACAATACACGACAAAATCATCATCACCCTCAGGCAATGATAGAACAGGCGCATCGCAAAGCTTCTGCTTCAAGTGTTGAAAAGCTTTCTCTTGTTTGAATCCCCAATCAAAGGGTTTGTTCTTCTGAGTTAGAGCAGTTAGAGGAACTGCAATCTTTGAGAAGTTTTCAATGAAGCGACGGTAATAACCCGCTAGACCAAGAAAAGAACGAACTTCAGTAGGAGTAGTAGGTGTATCCCAATCCTTGATCGCACTGATCTTGGAGGGATCCACCTGAATACCTCGTTCGTTGATAATATGTCCCAAAAATTGAACTTCTTTAAGCCAAAATTCGCACTTGGAGAATTTAGCGAAAAGTTGCTCTTTCTTCAGGAGTTCCAAAGTAAGACGAAGATGCTGCTCGTGATCAGCTCGCGTCTTAGAGTAAATCAAGATGTCGTGAATGAAAACAATGAAGAACTGATCCAAATAAGATTTGCAGACCCTATTCATTAAGTCCATGAAAACAGCAGGAGCATTAGTTAAACCGAATGGCATGACTGTGAACTCATAATGCCCATAACGAGTACGGAATGCAGTCTTGGGAGTATCTTCTTCTTGCACACGAAGTTGATGATATCCGAATCGTAGATCAATCTTCGAAAAATAGGAAGCACCCTGTAGCTGATCAAAGAGGTCGTCTATGCGCGGTAGGGGATATCGATTCTTGATGGTAAGCTTGTTAAGCTCACGATAATCGATACACATCCTAAAGGATCCATCCTTCTTCTTGACAAAAAGAATGGGAGCACCCAGGGTGAAAAGCTAGGACGGATAAAACCTTTGTCAGAGAGTTCCTGCAGCTGCTTAGCCAACTCTTGCATCTCAGACGGTGCAAGACGATATGGAGCTCTGGCAATGGGATTTGCACCAGGTACGAGATCAATGCGGAACTCGACTTGGCGTGCTGGAGGTAGACCAGGTAAATCTTCAGGGAACACTTCAGAATAATCCCGAACGACAGGAATATCTGAAATAGACTTACCCTTGCCTTTATCTTCTGTAACATGTGCTAAGAAAGCCACATAGTTCTTCCGCAGATATTTCAGAGCTTTAAAACAAGACATGAGTTTGAGACCACCGGTAGGCTTCTCACCTTGAACCTGCAGAATCTCGCCTGTCGAAAGCGGCACACGAACAATCTTCTCAGAACAAACTATCTCTGCGTGATGCTTGGATAACCAATCCATTCCCACAATAACGTCGAAGCTTCCAAGTTGCATAGGCGTGAGGTCGATAGGAAAAAGATGATCATTAAGGTTCAATTGGCAGTTGCGTAGAACAGAATTTAGAACAATGGGTTCACCGCTAGCAACTTCTACCGTCAAAGGTTTACCTAGTTTTGTTCTAGACACGCGAAGCATAGGCTCAAAAGACAAAGACACGAAACTCTTATCGGCACCAGAATCGAAAAGAACAGATGCAGGCTGATTATTAATAAAGAACGTACCGTTCACCACATTATCATCCGCCTGCGCCTCTTGGGCATTCATGTTAAAGGCTCAGCCTCGAGCCGGAGCCTGATTCTGGTTCTGGTTCGCCAGTCTTGGGCACCGATTCCTATAGTGGGTCAGATCCCCACAATTGTAACAAGCACCTGGTGGGTATTGTGGTCGTGCAGCTTGACCCTGTTGCGGAGCAGGAGGCTGAGCAACTTGTTGAGCCGGGTACTGAACTGCCCGGTTCTGAGCAAACCGACAAACGTCAGCAAGATGACCTGACTTCCCACAGCTAGTACAGAAACGGCACTGATGTTGCGGCTGATGGTGACTGTTGCACCTATTGCACAAAGGTGCATTCCCTATATAAGGTTTCTTCGCTGGAGGCTGTGCGGGTTGGTTGGGAGCTGCCTGATTAGCTTGAGCAGTGACAGCATAGTTTTGGGAAGCCTTACGCTTCCTTGACCTCTTCGAAGAACCAGAGTTCTTTCCATTCAAGTTTTGACCTTTCTTGCTATCACCCTTGTCATCCGACTGTTTCTTGCCCTTGTCACCCTTCCTGTATAACTTGTTCTTCCGGATCTGCGACTCAGTCAGTGTCGCTGATAACTCGATTGCCTGACGGAGTGTGGTAGGGTTACTACCAGTAAGGATGTCTTGTACCGAGTCAGGTAGGCCGTCGATGTATCTCTCGATAGCCTTGTCGAGTGGGGTAACCATAGTCGGGCAAAGCAGACTCAACTCTTCAAACCGATCAGTATAAGCCCCGTGCTCACCACTATCTTGCTTCAAATCATCAAATTCCTTCTCCAAAGCTCACTGCTCATGACGAGGACAGAATTCCCTCATCATAAGGGCTCTAAGTTCAGCCCATGTCTGTGCAAGAGCAACTTCTGCACCCCTGTCTCTCATAACCCCGTTCCACCATGTCAAAGCCCTCTTCTGAAATACGCTCGAAGCAAACTCGACTTTGCGATTATCCGGACACTGCACATGGCGAAAAGTATTCTCACTGCTCTCGAACCACTGAAGAAGCCCAGTCGCTCCTTCAGAACCACTAAACTTGAGTGGTTTAGCCTGATTAAAATCCTTGTATTTGCATGGAACATTGTTGTTGTTGTTATTGTTGGCTTGGTTCCATTGAGCAAAGAGATTTGGAAACTGAGCAGCCATCTGCTGCGCAATAATTTCTGCCAGTTCGGCAGTTGCTATCAGATTGTCGCATCGAGGAGGCATTCTAAAAGAGGAAAACATGAAAGGAAACGAGTGAGATGATTGGATGAAAAGAATGAGATGATAAAAACAAGAATTGCAAACAGCATAGATGGTGGTCATTCGTCCGTATCACAAAGCAAACAAACGACACACAGTGACTAATCAAAGTAAATGGATCAAAAATAATGTATAATGAAGACATGCTCGCCTATAAGTGAACACTCATCCCAAGAATTCCCAGGTAAGCACAACTGGTCTCGCGTCTGGTTGAGATGTATACGAAGTGCTTGCCTAGACAGAAAACTCAGAATACAGGCATTCACCCTTCCAGTTTGCACGTGTTCACATTATTTATAACCCAAAACCTTGACGAGATTTTTGAAAATTTGAAGGAACAAGGCCAAAAACCAAACTGAAAAGGGTTCAAAACCATATAACAGAGGGTTCAAAACCTTGTAATAAATCATTCAAAAACAGATGATTGTTTTTCAAAAATCATTTCGGAAAAAATTTGGTTCTTGTTTTGGTAATCACCTAAGGATAGGTGATGTACATGTTTTAAGATCTAACCACAAATAATTTGTGTTAGGGTCCTAGAAAATTTATAGTCTAGGTCAAAGCATTACTAATAACCTAATTCCCTATAACCATTGGCTCTGATACCAACTCTTCTGTCACACCCCGACCGCGTAAAACAACAAATCGCGGCGGAAACATCGGGGCGTGTTGTAACAGAATAAATTGTTTCATAACCATGGCATACAAAGTTGTATTTTATTTATTAAACAAGGATGTTACATTGTCTTGAACAGTAAATAAAAGAGTTTATAACATAATTAAACAAGTCTATCTTCGTTTTTAGTCTCTAAGGCACAGGTCCGCCCTAGTGTCATGATCAACATCCTACGGAAAAGCTCCTGAAAACACATGTGAAAATAGGTACGTCAGCATAAAAATGCCTGTGAGATACATAGGTTTGTGAAAATAGGATTCATGACTTATGTTTGAGAAAATGTTTAGTCATGAACCTTGTTATTTGCTTTGTCTTGTAATTCATTTGAAAAACGATAAGATCAATTGATAAGTATTAATAAATGTAAGGTTAAATGAATAACCATGTAAAAATGAATTTGTATAAAATAAACTGTTTTGTAAGACAATGTCTTGTGAGAAATAAGTTGTTTATGTAACATGTAATATATCAAACATTGAAGTGATTTAAGTAACGCTACGTCATGTAATATCACACAAGCACTTATATATAGGAAGTACCAGCGGCGTATCCACCATGATTGTATCATATTACACTCGCCTCGTTACTCAAATTACTTACCCAAATCAACCACCAATGTAACTTGTTCATGTACAAACCAATTGTCAAGTGTTATTGTGTAAACCATATCTAAATGTCTATGTCCAATGTAAACCACCAAATATGTATATCAATGTCAAAATGTTTATGTTCAGTGTAGATCATGTAATGTGTAACCAGAAATGTCATGTATGGTAAGTGAAATGTATCAACTTAAACCATATGTAAAATGCACAACAACAAGGTATTGAAGTAAAACACAGTTTAAATCAAAGTCATGTTGTGTGTAACAAATGCATGCTATACTGATACAAACATTTATGCGGTATTGTTAAAATGCATACATCCAAGCCTTGAGACTGTGGCGATAAACCATTAAACAAATTAAAGGTTTATCTAAATTATGTATATCGAATTCGGTCATTCCTTTCATCCCCTTTCCCTGGGATGTCCGGAACGGGAGTTGTCAATTCCTATGGTACCACTACCTACTAACGAATGGCATGATCAATGTTAATGAATGTATTGTTCCATGTTAAACAAACCAAATGTCATACCAAAAATGTAAGCATGTGATGCACTAAGTATGTAATCAAATGAACATACGTAGCGTGAAAATGTAATGTAAAACGATGTACTAAGTAATGCTCACAATGGGCACACCTAGCATGAAATGTAATGTAAAACGATGTACTAAGTAATGCACACAATGGGCACACCTAGCATGAAATGTAATGTAAAACAATGTACCAAGTAATGCACACAATGGGCACACCTAGCATGAAATGTAATGTAAAACAATGTACCAAGTAATGCACACAATGGGCACACCTAGCATGAAATGTAATATAAAACAATGTACCAAGTAATGCACACAATGGGCACACCTAGCATGAAACGTAATGAAATCATGTACTATAATGTACTAACAAACATAGCCGGTATATGATGTGAAAACAGGAAAGCATGAAAGTAACAAGTAGGCACATGTGTTCCACCCCAAAACAGTTTGGAAAACGGTAAAAGAGGGGTCCTTGTACTCACTTGATATTACTAAGTAGTCCTGGAGTGACAATCAAAAAATGGTAAAGATCTCGGAATCAAACGGCACCTAATATAGGTAACTATGTTAATAACCGGACCTTAATCGGATGATTGGATAGAATGAGGGTTCGTAAACCAAACGAGTGTAGAGACTCGTGTCATTTGGTTTAACAAAGCCTACATACTAAATGAAACCTAACATAAATGTTTACGACCCATTACGACCCGTTTAGGAAGCTTATGCTACTTTAACGCGTCGTGCGCGTGAAACGCGTTCGGACCGCCTAACTAGTCCTATGACAAGTGTTATATGCCTAAACATGTTACATAATCAGTTATGTGACAAAAATTTAGGTTACATATGCTAAATTACTAATTATACATGAAAAGGGTATTCTGGTAATTTACCTAAGGCATATAAACTACCTATCATACAACTACTTAAACGATGTGACCATAGGGTATAACCTCGGAAGGTTATTCCCTACACTATGGTCACCTAATGTATTTGGTCGGATCCTAATGATCGACCAAACTGGGTCGGGTTCGAAGGTATAGGCGATTTATTAGATCGCCTACCCTACGACCCTAGACAACGTGGTAATCAGTGGGCATAGTCCCAAGGGAGTATGACCAACGTGATTACACTCACGTTGCGAAGTTCAAACGAACTTCGCATTGACCATTACTGGTCAACGCTGAAAGTCAAACAAAGTTTGACTTTCTGACTCGAAAAGCAATAAAATAAGGAAAAGAACGAAAGAATACTTACGAAGGGTCCCCGAATGCTAACCTCGATTAAAAAATCTCAGGTATGAAACAATAGTTTCAACTTAGAGTTTCTCAAATCAAAGTTCTTGTAAGTTTTTCATTGGGGTGATGGGGTATTTATAGTTTTCGGTCCACCGTTAAGATCGTTTCATGGAAAACGTGCCTTAATCCTAACCGTACAAGTGTTGCAAAGTTGTGGTGGCTCAAATTGATCATTATCAGCTGAATTGGCAAGTTGTAAGCTTGTGGTTGTGGTTAAAACAGCTGGATCATGCTGACTGTTTGTTCTAATCTGATCAGACAAGCGGACGCGGCCCGCGTCAGGATGTGAAGAAACTCAGGCGGGCCGCCTGAGAGTTGCAGATCAGAAATTACAATTTTGGTCCCTGTTGAGTATTCAGCCCATTTCCGGCACTTCTAAGGCCCGTAAAGCCAACTTTAAGGCCCTAAAATGATGCCTAAACATTGTGGACTTGAAACAAGTTCAAAAATATGTCTGATGTCAGTTCGTTTGGTCGTACGAACGCGATGTTCGCTTAATTACGACGGAATGCGCACAAGCGCGAAAAACGATCCAAATGACGCAACGAATGGATTTTTCTTATGGCGAACACTAAAATATAATATAGTCATGCTTACATAAATTTTTGGATGTCCGGATGTATTCAGAACGTAATTTATGCGCAAAAATGCAAACTTGTGCACTTTTTGACACTTTTAGTCCCTGAATGACCCAAAAGTTCATTTTAGCATACCGAACCCCTTAAAGCCTATTTCTAAGCTATGTAAAGGGTATTTATGGTATGTTTGACTTATGGTCATGTTCCGGAATGTTCGTTACAGTTCAGATTGGCATACTTTCGCAGTTTGTCAAGTTTAGTCCCTGTAAGCGAATTAACTTGTTTTTGCCATACCAATGCCTTCAAAACTTATTTCTAAGTTATATAAAGGTTATTTAAGGTATGTTGAGTATATGTTGATGTTCCGGAGTATTTCTCGCATTAAACTGATTACGTTTACACATCAGTTTGCGTATAACTCTCCAGAAAGCGATGTAGAGTTTGAAATTACATAAAAGTCAAAACATGAAAAATGTAAAACATAACAAAACAAACATTGTGATCAAATAACATTGTTTTATTGATAACAGAACTGTTCATAGTGATTACAAGCACAGTTGTTACACTTTAAGGCCCTAAAATGATGCCTAAACATTGTGGACTTGAAACATGTTCAAAAATATGTCTGATGTCAGTTCGTTTGGTCGTACGAACGCGATGTTCGCTTAATTACGACGGAATGCGCACAAGCGCGAAAAAAGATCCAAATGATGCAACGAATGGATTTTTGACAAGCCAAACACTAAAGAATAATATAGTCATGCTTACATAAATTTTTGGATGTCCAGATGTATTCAGAACGTAAGTTATGCGCGAAAATGCAAACTTGTGCACTTTTTGACACTTGTAGTCCCTGAATGAGCCAAAAGTTTATTTTAGCGCACCGAACCCCTCAAAGCCTATTTATAAGCTATGTAAAAGATATTTAAGGTGTGTTTAACTTATGGTCATGTTCCGGAATGTTCGTTACAGTTCAAATTGGCATACTTTCGCAGTTTGTCAAGTTTAGTCCCTGTAAACGAATTAACTTGTTTTTGCCATACCAAAGCCTTTAAAACTTATTTCTAAGTTATGTAAAGGTTATTTAAGGTATTTTAAGTATATGTTGATGTTCCGGAGTATTTTTCGCATTAAACTGAGTACGTTTACGCACCAGTTTGCGTATAACTCTCCAGAAAGCGATGTAGAGTTTGAAATCACATAAAAGTCAAAACATGAAAAATGTAAAACACAACCAAACAAACATTGTGATCAAATAACATTGTTTTATTGATAATAGAACTGTTCACAATGATTACAAGGATAGTTGTTACAGTCTCCCCTACTTGTGGAAATTTCGTCCCGAAATTTATTTAGAGGAAACTCGTGGAAAAAGATGTGGATATTTCGCCTTCATTTGATCTTCGCGTTCCCAAGTAAACTCGGGTCCACGTTTAGCTTCCCAGCGAACTTTGACCAAAGGAATGCGCTTGCGTTTAAGCCACTTGACTTCACGTTCCATGATTTCCACTGGCTTCTCAACAAATTTCAGTGTTTTGCCAACACGAATTTCGTCAAGCGGTATGTGGAGGTTCTCATCAGCTAAACACCTCTTGAGATTGGATACGTGAAAAGTTGGATGAACATTTCCAAGTTCAGGAGGTAACTCTAATCTGTAGGCTACCTTACCGATTCTTTCGACGATCTTGAATGGTCCAACATATCTAGGTGCAAGTTTTCCTTTCTTTACAAATCTGATCACACCTTTCCAAGGTGAGACCTTAAGTAATACTCGATCACCGACTTGAAATTCCAAGGGTTTGCGTTTTGGATCCGCGTAACTCTTCTGACGGCTCATAGCTGTCTGAAGGTTATCACGAACTTTCTTGACCTTGTCAGTTGTCTCTAAAATGAGGGCAGGTCCAGTAATTTGAGCCTCGCCGATCTCATTCCAGCAGACTGGTGAACGACATTTTCGACCATAGAGAGCCTCGAAAGGAGCCATTTTGATGCTGGTGTGATAACTGTTGTTGTAGGAGAATTCAATCAATTTAAGATGTGAATCCCAACTACCACCAAAATCGATCACACAAGCTCTTAGCATATCCTCCAGAGTCTAGATTATTCTCTCAGATTGACCATCCGTTTGCGGATGATAAGCTGTGCTCAGATTAAGTTGGGTCCCCATAGCAGATTGCATGGTTCTCCAAAAATGAGAAGTGAAACGAGCATCTCTGTCAGAAATGATGTTCAAAGGAACACCATGTCGAGCTACAATTTCATCAACATAGATTTGAGCAAGTCTGTCAGCAGGAAAATCCTCGCGGATTGGCAAGAAATGCGCTGAATTAGTAAGACGATCAACGACTACCCAGATGGCATCATGACCTTTCTTTGTGCGTGGAAGTTTAGTAACAAGATCCATAGTAATGTTTTCCCATTTCCAAACTGGGATCTCTGGTTGCACCAATAAACCCGAAGGACGTTGATGTTCAGCCTTAACCTTAAGACAAGTAAGGCATTTTGATACGTATAAGGCAATGTCTTTCTTCATACCAGGCCACCAATAATGAGTACGAAGATCCTTATACATCTTATCTGAACCCGGATGAATAGAATAACGAGACTTATGGGCTTCATCCATAAGCAAGGTACGAAGATCATCCTGGCTTGGGACCCACAAACGGTCCATGAAATAATATGATCCATTGTCCTTCAGTTCCAGAGCAGGTGTTATGTGATAAGGAAATTCCTTATCCATCAAACCTTGTGAAACACAAGATTGTTGAGCCTGAGAAATGCGTGATTGGATATCGGATCGAGCTTGAATAATAGATTGAACACGTACACAATGAAGCTTAGTACGTTCCTTACGACTCAATGCATCAACTACGACATTCGCCTTACCAGGATGGTAGCGAATTTCGCAGTCATAGTCGTTTAAAAGCTCAACCCAACGTCGTTGCCTCATGTTGAGTTCTTTCTGATTGAAGATATGCTGAAGACTTTTGTGGTCCGTGAAAACCACACATTTTGTACCATACAAATAGTGTCTCCAGATCTTAAGAGCGAAGAAAACTGTACCCAACTCAAGATCATGAGTGGTGTAGTTTTTCTCATATATCTTCAACTGCCTCGATGCATATGCTATGACTTTGTTCCTTTGCATCAGAACGCAACCAAGGCCTAATTTCGATGCATCACAATACACGACAAAATCATCATCACCCTCAGGCAATGATAGAACAGGCGCATTGCAAAGCTTTTGCTTCAAGCATTGAAAAGCTTCCTCTTGTTTGAATCCCCAATCAAAGGGTTTGTTCTTCTGAGTTAGAGCAGTTAGAGGAACTGCAATCTTTGAGAAGTTTTCAATGAAGCGGCGATAATAACCCGCTAGACCAAGAAAAGAACGAACTTCAGTAGGAGTAGTAGGTGTATCCCAATCCTTAATCGCACTGATCTTGGAGGGATCTACCTGAATACCTCGTTCGTTGATAATATGTCCCAAAAATTGAACTTCTTTAAGCCAAAATTCGCACTTGGAGAATTTGGCGAAAAGTTGCTCTTTCTTTAGAAGTTCCAAAGTAAGACGAAGATGCTGCTCGTGATCAGCTCGCGTCTTAGAGTAAATCAAGATGTCGTCAATAAAAACAATGACGAACTGATCCAAATAAGGTTTGCGGACCCTATTCATTAAGTCCATGAAAACAGCAGGAGCATTAGTCAAACCGAATGGCATGACTGTGAACTCATAATGCCCATATCGAGTACGGAAGGCTGTCTTGGGAATATCTTCTTCTTGCACACGAAGTTGATGATATCCGGATCGTAGATCAATCTTCGAAAAATAGGAAGCGCCCTGTAGCTGATCAAAGAGATCATCAATGCGAGGTAGGGGATATCGATTCTTGATGGTAAGCTTGTTAAGCTCACGATAATCGATACACATCCTAAAAGATCCATCCTTCTTCTTGACAAAAAGAACGGGAGCACCCCAGGGTGAAAAGCTAGGACGGATAAAGCCTTTGTCAGAGAGCTCCTGAAGCTGTTTAGATAACTCTTGCATCTCAGACGGTGCAAGACGATATGGAGCTCTGGCAATAGGATTTGCTCCAGGTACGAGATCAATGCGGAACTCGACTTGGCGTGCTGGAGGTAGACCAGGTAAATCTTCAGGGAAAACTTCAGAATAATCCCGAACGACAGGAATATCTGAAATAGACTTACCCTTGCCTTTATCTTCTGTAACATGTGCTAAGAAAGCCACTTAGTTCTTCCGCAGATATTTCCGAGCTTTAAAACAAGACATGAGTTTGAGACCACCGGTAGGCTTCTCACCATGCACCTGTAGGATCTCGCCTGTTGAAAGCGGCACACGAACAATCTTCTCGAAACAAACTACCTCTGTGTGATGCTTGGATAACCAATCCATACCCACAATAATGTCGAAGCTTCCAAGTTGCATAGGCGTGAGGTCGATAGGAAAAAGATAATCATTAAGGTTCAACTGGCAGTTGCGTAGAACAGAATCAAGAATAATTGGTTCACCGCTAGCAACTTCTACTGTCAAAGGTTTACCTAGTTTTGTTCTAGACACGCGAAGCATAGGCTCAAAAGACAAAGACACGAAACTCTTATCGGCACCAGAATCGAAAAGAACAGATACAGGCTGATTATTAATAAAGAACGTACCGTTCACCACATTATCATCCGCCTGCGCCTCTTGGGCATTCATGTTAAAGGCTCGGCCTCGAGCCGGAGCATGATTCTGGTTCTGGTTGGCTAGTCTTGGGCACCGGTTTCTGTAGTGGGTCAGATCCCCACAATTATAACAGGCACCCGGTGGGTAATATGGTCGTGCAGCTTGACCCTGTTGCGGAGCAGGAGGCTGAGCAACTTGTTGAGCCGGGTTCTGAACTGCGCGATTCTGAGCAAACCGACAAACATCAGCAAGATGACCTGACTTCCCACATCTAGTACAGAAACGGCACTGATGTTGCGGCTGATGGTGACTGTTGCATCTATTGCACAAAGGTGCATTCCCTGAATAGGGTTTCTTTGCTGGAGGCTGTGCGGGTTGGTTGGGAGCTGCCTGGTTAGCTTGGGCAGTGACATCATAGTTTTGGGAAGCCTTACGCTTCCTTGCCCTTTTCGATGAACCAGAAACCTTCCCATTCTTGTTTTGACCTTTCTTGCTATCCCCCTTGTCAGCCGACTGTTTCTTGCCCTTGTCACCCTTCCTGTGTAACTTGTTCTTCCGGATCTGTGACTCAGTCAATGTCGCTGATAACTCGATTGCCTGACGGAGTGTGGCAGGGTTACTACCAGTAAGAATATCTTGTACCGAGTCAGGTAGGCCGTCGATGTATCTTTCGATAGCCTTGTCGAGTGGGGTAACCATTGTCGGGCAAAGCAGACTCAACTCTTCAAACCGATCAGTATATGCCCTGTGCTCACCACTATCTTGCTTCAACTCATCAAATTCCTTCTCCAACGCTCGCTGCTCATGACGAGGACAGAATTCCCTCATCATAAGGGCTCTAAGTTCAGCCCATGTCTGTGCGAGAGCAACTTCTGCACCTCGGTCTCTTCTGAAATACGCTTGAAGAAAACTCGACCTTGCGATTATCCGGACACTGCACGTGGCGGAATGTATTCTCAATGCTCTCGAACCACTGAAGAAGCCCAGTCGCTCCCTCAGAACCACTAAACTTGAGTGGTTTAGCCTGGTTAAAATCCTTGTATTTGCATGGAACATTGTTGTTGTTGTTGGCTTGGTTCCATTGAGCAAAGAGATTTGGAAATTGAGCAGCCATCTGCTGCGCAATAATTTCTGCCAGTTCGGCAGTTGCTATCTGGTTCTCGCGTCGAGGAGGCATTCTAAAAGAGGAAAACATGAAAGGAAACGAGTGAGATGATTGGATGAAAAGAATGAGATGATAAAAACAAGAATTTCAAACAGCATAGATGGTGGTCATTCGTCCGTATCACAAAGCAAACAAACGACACACAGTGACTAATCAAAGTAAATGGATCAAAAATAATGTATAATGAAGACATGCTCGCCTATAAGTGAACACTCATCCCAAGAATTCCCAGGTAAGCACAACTGGTCTCGCGTCTGGTTGAGATGTATACGAAGTGCTTGCCTAGACAGAAAACCCAGAATACAGGCATTCACCCTTCCAGTTTGCACGTGTTTTCATTATTTATGACCCAAAATGTTGACGAGATTTTGAAAACTCAAAGGGGTTCAAAACCATATAACAGAGGGTTCAAAACCTTATAATAATTTATTCAAAAACAGATGATTGTTTTTCGAAAATCGTTTCAGAAAAATTTTGGTTCTTGTTTTGATAATCACCTAAGGATAGGTGATGTACATGTTTTAAGATCTAAACACAAGATAACTTGTGTTAGGGTCCTAGAAAAGTTATAGTCTAGGTCAAAGCATTACTAATAACCTAATTCCCTATAACCATTGGCTCTGATACCAACTCTTCTGTCACACCCCGACCACGTGTAACATACAAAACGTGGCGGAAACGTAGGGGAGTGTTGTAACAGAATTAATTGTTTCATAACCATGGCAAACAAAGTTGTATTTTATTTATTAAACAAGAGTTACATTGTCTTGAACAGCAAACAAAAGAGTTTATAACATAGTTAAACAAGTCTATCTTCATTTTTAGTCTCTAAGGCACAGGTCCGCCCTAGTGTCATGATCAACATCCTACGAAAAAGCACCTGAAAACACATGTGAAAATAGGTACGTCAGCATAAAAATGCCTGTGAGAATACTTAGGTTTTGTGAAAATAGGATTCATGACTTGTGTTTAAGAAAATGTTTAGTCATGAACCTTGTAATTTGCTTTGTCTTGTAAATCATTTGAAAAACGATAAGATCAGTTGATATGTATAAATAAATGTAAGGTTAAATGAATAACCATGTAAAATGAGTTGTATACAATAAACTGTTTTGTAAAACAATGTCTTGTGAAAAATATGTTATTTGTAACATGTAATATATCAAACATTGAAGTGATTTAAGTAACGCTACGTCATGTAATATCACACAAGCACTTATATATAGGAAGTACCAGCGGCGTATCCACCATGATTGTATCATATTACACACGCCTCGTTACTCAAATTACCTACCCAAACAACCACCAATGTAACTTGTTCATGTACAAACCAATTGTCAAGTGTTATTGTGTAAACCATATCTAAATGTCTATGTCCAATGTAAACCACCAAATATGTATATCAATGTCAAAATGTTTATGTTCAATGTAGATCATGTAATGTGTATCCAGAAATGTCATGTATGGTAAGTGAAATGTATCAACTAAACCATATGTAAAATGCACAACAACAAGGTATTGAAGTAAAACACAGTTTAAATCAAAGTCATGTTTTGTGTAACAAATGCATGCTATACTGATACAAACATTTATGCGGTACTGTTAAAATGCATACATCCAAGCCTTGAGACTGTGGCGATAAACCCTTAAACAAATTAAAGGTTTATCTAAATTATGTATATCGAATTCGGTCATTCCTTTCATCCCCATTCCCAGGATGTCCGGAACGGGAGTTGTCAATTCCTATGGTACCGCTACCTACTAACGAATGGCATGATCAATGTTAATGAATGTATTGTTCCATGTTAAACAAACCAAATGTCATACCAAAAATGTAAGCATGTGATGCACTAAGTATGTAATCAAATGAACATACATAGCATGAAAATGTAATGTAAAACGATGTACTAAGTAATGCACACAATGGGCACACCTAGCATGAAATGTAATGTAAAACGATGTACTGAGTAATGCACACAATGGGCACACCTAGCATGAAATGTAATGTAAAACAATGTACCAAGTAATGCACACAATGGGCACACCTAGCATGAAATGTAATGTAAAACGATGTACTAAGTAATGCACACAATGGGCACACCTAGCATGAAATGTAATGTAAAACAATGTACCAAGTAATGCACACAATGGGCACACCTAGCATGAAATGTAATGTAAAACGATGTACTAAGTAATGCACACAATGGGCACACCTAGCATAAGATGTAATGAAATCATGTACTATAATGTACTAATGAACATAGCAGGTATATGATGTGAAAACAGGAAAGCATGAAAGTAACAAGTAGGCACATGTGTTCCACCCCAAAATGTTTGGAAAACAGTAAAAGAGGGGTCTATGTACTCACTTGATATTGCTCAGATGTCTAAAGATAACCACCAAGTAATGCTAGAGATCTCGGAATCAAACGGCACCTAATATAGGTAACTATGTTAATAAACCGGACCTATATCGGAAGATCGGGTAGCATGAGGGTTCGTAAACTAAACGAGTGTAGAGACTCGTGTCATTTGGTTTAACAAAGCCTACATACTAAATGAAACCTAACATAATTGTTTACGACTCATTACGACCCGTTTAGGTAGCTTATGCTACTTTAACGTGTCGTTCGCGTGAAACGCGTTCGGACCGCCTAACTAGTCCTATGACAAGTGTTATATGCCTAAACATGTTACATAATCAGTTATGTGACAAAAGTTTAGGTTACATATGCTAAATTACCAATTATACATGAAAAGGGTATTCTGGTAATTTACCTAAGGCATATAAACTACCTATCATACAACTACTTAAACGATGTGACCATAAGGTATAACCTTTCAACTACACTATGGTCACCTAATGTATTTGGTCGGATCCTAATGATCGACCAAACTGGGTCGGGTTCGAAGGTATAAGCGATTTATTAGATCGCTTACCCTACGACCCTAGACAACGTGGTAATCAGTAGGCATAGTCCCAAGGGACTATGACCATCGTGATTACAATCACGTTGCGAAGTTCAAACGAACTTCGCATTGACCATAAGCTGGTCAACGCTGAAAGTCAAACAAAGTTTGACTTTCTGACTCGAAAAGCAATAAAATAAGGAAAAGAACGAAAGAATACTTACGAAGGGTCCCCGAATGCTAATCTCGATTCAAAAATCTCAGGTATGGAACAAATGTTTCAACTTAGAGTTTCTCAAATCAAAATTCTTGTGATTTTGAAGCATGGGGGGTGGGGTATTTATAGTATTCGGTCCACCGTTAAGATCGTTTCATGGAAAACGTGCCTTAATCCCACCCGTACATGTGTTGCAAAGTTGTGGTAGCCTAAAATGGTCCTTATCAGCTGATTAGGCAAGTTGTGAGCTTGTGGTTGTGGTTAAAACAGCTGGATCATGCTGACTGTTCGATCTAATCTGATCAAAGAGTCAGACGCGGGCCGCGTAAAGCACACAAGGATCTCACGCGGGCCGCCTGGCCTGCACAGATCAGAATTAAGTTCCATTTTGACAGTTTCAGCCCCTACACGTGTTTAAGCCCATTTCCGGCACCTCTAAGGCCCATAAAGCCAACTTTAAGGCCCTAAAATGATGCCTAAACATTGTGGACTTGAAACATGTTCAAAAATATGTCTGATGTCAGTTCGTTTGGTCATACGAACGCGATGTTCGCTTAATTACGACGGAATGCGCACAAGCGCGAAAAACGATCCAAATGATGCAACGAATGGATTTTTGACAAGCCAAACACTAAAAAATAATATAGTCATGCTTACATAAATTTTTGGATGTCCAGATGTATTCAGAACGTAAGTTATGCGCGAAAATGCAAACTTGTGCACTTTTTGACACTTGTAGTCCCTGAATGAGCCAAAAGTTTATTTTAGCACACCGAACCCCTCAAAGCCTATTTCTAAGCTATGTAAAAGATATTTAAGGTGTGTTTAACTTATGGTCATGTTCCGGAATGTTCGTTACAGTTCAAATTGGCATACTTTCGCAGTTTGTCAAGTTTAGTCCTTGTAAGCGAATTAACTTGTTTTTGCCATAACAAAGCCTTTAAAACTTATTTCTAAGTTATGTAAAGGTTATTTAAGGTATGTTAAGTATATGTTGATGTTCCGGAGTATTTGTCGCATTAAACTGAGTATGTTTACGCACCATTTTGCGTATAACTCTCCAGAAAGCGATGTAGAGTTTGAAATCACATAAAAGTCAAAACATAAAAAATGTAAAACACAACCAAACAAACATTGTGATCAAATAACATTATTTTATTGATAATAGAACTGTTCACAATGATTACAAGCACAGTTGTTACAAAATGACCCATCTCGCCACAGTTGTAGCAAGAACAAGCTTGCGTAGGATTGGCTTGGAGTTGAGCATCAGCAAGATTTGCAGCAGCTTTGTTTTGGATAGCAAAGCGGCATATGTCAACCAAATGTCCCCATCATCCACAGTAGGTATATTTGAAACAGGGTAGGTGATTCAGATGATGATAGTTGCATCGCTTACACCATGGAGGAGTTCCTTTGTACCGCTTCTTGGTGGGTGGTGCTACCACCTGGCTAGGTCTTGTTGGATTTGGTGCAACTGCTGCGGGTTTCTTTGAAGCCTTACACTTCTTTGATTTTGGTGTAGGCTTGACTTTTGTCTCCCTTGGTGACTCTTGAGTGGCTCCATTTTGGAGGCGATACATGGCAGTAGGTAATTCAACAGTCTTCAGGACTATTTCGCCTATTCGCTGGGCAAATTTGGCAGTCTGCTCGGATATCTGGGCGCCGTTGCGATGGAGAGACATTCTAGAAGAAATATAAGACATAGGAGGAAACAAGTGAAATGTTATCGGATAATCAAAACAGAATGGCAACACATACAAATTGCGATCATTTGTTTGTTACCTAAGGCAAACAAATGAGACGGTGACTAATCAAAGTAATCGGGTCATAACAATGCATCGCGAAGACATGCTTTAACCTATAAGTGGACACTCACCCCAAGAGTTCCCAGGTAAGAGTGACTGGTCCGATTATCCGCTAACTGGGCTAACTGGGCTTTGTGCATCATGTATGTCAATAAAGTTTGTATGTGATAAAGATGTGACATTATGTAATATGTGATGCACATGTAAGTATGATGCAGTAATCAGAAAGCAGTTAAGTAATTTAGCACAGTCATTAAGCACTAATCATAGTTAATTAATTGTACGGATGCATGCAAATTTGACAGTTGTCACACACCTAGTAATCGGATCGCTAGTTAATAAATCGACACCTAAATCGGAAGATCGGATAAAATGAGGTTTCGTAAACCAAATGAGTATTGGAACTCATGTGATATGGTTTAACAAAGTGTCACATCCCGACCACATAAAACAACGAATCGTGGCGGAATCGTCGGGGAGTGTTGTAACAGAATCATTGTTTCATAACACATGGAAATTTAAATGTTGTTTTATTAATTTAAAAGAAGTTACAATGTCTTAACAAATAAAGAAACATAACATAATTAACTAATCTTGCATCTTTTATTGTAACTAAGGCCCAAGTCCGCCTAAGTGTATCTTGATCAATCCTATGCATCATTTCCTGAAACACATGTGAAAATAGGTACGTCAGCATAAAAATGCCTATGAGATACATAGGTTTTATTTGATTTAGGATTCATGACTTATAAGTTTAAAGAAGATGTTTAACAAAAGTTAGTCATGAACCTTGCAAAATGTTTTCCTTTATAAATGATATAAATAGTGACAAGAAATCAAATGATATAAAAGAAAGATGCACAGATAAACAAATGAACAAGCAAAATGAGTTTGTATAAAATATGTTGATTGTAAAACAATGTTTCATGAAGATATGATATAAGTGTAAAATGTATTATGTTTAACTTGAAATGGTTTAAATAACGCTACGATATTTAATACCATAAAAGCACTTATATATAGGAAGTACCAGCGGCGTATCCACCATGCTTTTATCATATTACACACGCCTCGTTACTTAAATCACTTACCCAAACAAACCACCAAAATGTAATATTTAAACAAATGTTGAAATGTTATTGTGTAAACAAATGTAATGTACAGTGAATAAAAGCATTTATTGATTAAAAGCATTTACTCAACCCTATAAAAAAGAAATGTACAAAACAATGCATTTGATAAATTATAATCAAAAGTTATGTTTTGTAAAATAATGCATGCTTTACTGATACAAACATCTATGCGGTAATTTTAAACGTCTACATCCAAGCCTTGAGACTGTGGCGATAAACCCTTAAACGAAGTTAAAGGTTTATCTAAATTATGTGTATCGAATTCGGTCATTCCATCCATCCAAACAAACCTAGGATTTCAGGAATGGGAGTTGTCAATTCCTATGGTACCACTACCTACTAACGAACGGCGTAGCTAATGTTAATGAATGTATTAGTTTCGTTAAACAAACCAAATGTTATACCAAATGTAAGCATGTTTTATGAAAATAATGTACCTAGTATGCTAAGTGAGCATACAAGGTAGAAATGTAAAATAATGTGTCCATGTGCTACGAGAACATATGCAACAGAAATGCAATGTATAACAATGTACTAAGTATGCACTAAATGGACATACATAGCATGAAATGTAATGTAAAATAATGTACTAAGTATGTGCTAAATGGACATACATAGCATAAAATGTAATGTGAAAGAATGTACTAAGTATGCGCTAAATGGACATACATAGCATAAAATGTAATGTAAAATAATGTACTAAGTATGCACTAAATGGACATACATAGCAAAAAACATAATGAAATCATGTACTATAAGTGTACTAATGAACATAACAAGCATGAGTTATGAAATCATGAAAAGCACGAAAGTAACAAGTAGGCACATGTGTTTCACCCCAAAATGTTTGAAAAACAGTAAAATAGAGGACTATGTACTCACTTGAGGGTGCTTAGAAGTCTTGAACAACAACCAAGCAAAGCTAGATGGGTCTCGGAAATCAAACGGCACCTAATATAGATAACTATGTTAATAAACCGGACCTAAATCGGAAGATCGGATAGGATGAGGTTTCGTAAACCAAATGAGTGTTGGAACTCATATGATATGGTTTAACAAAGCCTATATAATAAAACGGAACCTATCCTAAGTGCTTACGACCCATTACGACCCGTTTAGGTAGCTTATGCTACTTTAACGCGTCGTTCGCGTAAAACGCGTTTGGACCACCTAACTAGTCCTATGACAGGTAAAATATGCCTTAACATGTCTAATTATGTTACCTAATCAGTTTAGATGTCAAAATTTAGGTTACATATGCTTAAAATGAATTTATGCGCAAAAAGGGCATTTTGGTAATTTTCCTAAGGCATATAGACTACCTATCATACAACTAACTAAACGTAGTGACCATAAGGTATAACCTCGGAAGGTTATTCCCTATACAACTATGGTCACCTAATGTGTTTGGTCGGATCCTAATAATTGACCAAAGGGGTCGGGTTCGAAAGTCTAAGCGGTTGTTTAGACCGCTTACCTTTTGCGACCCTATATAAGCACTAAACCTAAAGTGACGAGCTAAACATGTTAAAACATGTTTAACGAGGTTTGAAAACAGGTTTGGTATCAAGACAAAGGGTCTTGATACCCAAAAGTAGTTTGGTTGCAAAATACGCGCTTAAGCGTGTTTTGACCGAAACTACGACTCGCCACTACACCTAATCAACGTGGTAATCAGTAGGTATAGTCACTAGGGACTATAACCATCGTGATTACGCTCACGTTGCGAAGTTCAAACGAACTTCGTGTTGACTATAAAATGGTCAAAGCCAAAAGTCAAACACTGTTTGACTTTCGTGCTAAAAACACATAAAAGAACGAAGGAATACTTACAACGGGTTCAAGCTATGGAGTTTTGATCTGATTACTCTCAGGTATGAAGTGTATACTTCAACTTAGAGAGCCAAATCAGATCAAAGTGTGAGTTGGGAGCAAATGGGGGTAGGGTATTTATAGTTTTCATGGAACCGTTAAGATCGTTCATCGAAAAACGAGCTTTGATCACAACCGTACATGTGCACCCATGGTTTTATATTACCATGGGCACCTCAAAAATGGCCCATAGTATTGAAAATACCATTTGCAAGTGCCAAAATCAGTTGGAACAAGCTGGAAACAGCTGGTAATAGATTCTATGCAGATTTGGTGATTCTACGCGGCCCACGTAAGGGACAGGTGTAACACCTGTGCCTTCACGGCCATCAAACAAATACCAAACCAATGAAATATTATATTTCATACTTGGGATTTGTAAAAATATGTGTATCATTTGCACATATCAATTCTTGTTCAATTTCAAACTCTAAATCACTTTCTGGAAGGTTATACGCGCACCGATGCGTAAATATAACCAGTTTAATGCAACAAACACTCCGGAATAGTGACATAGGCTTAACATACCTTAAATAACCTTTACTTAACTTAGAAATAAGTTTTGAAGGCTTTGGTATGGCAAAATCAAGTTAAATCGCTTACAGGGACTAAAGTTGACAAACTGCGAAAGTATGCCAATTTGAACTGTAACAGACATTCCGGAGCATGACCATAAGTTAAACATACCATAAATATCCTTCACATAGCTTAGAAATAGGCTTTGAGGTGTTCGGTATGCTAAAATAAACTTTTGTGTCATTCAGGGACTAAAAGTGTCAAAAAGTGCACAAGTTTGCATTTTCGCGTATAACTTACGTTCTGAATACATCTGGACATCCAAAAATTTATGTGAACATGACTATATTATATTTTAGTGTTCGCCATAAGAAAAATCCATTCGTTTCGTCATTTGGATCGTTTTTCGCGCTTATGCGCATTCCGTCGTAATTAACCGAACATCGCGTTCGTACGGCCAAACGAACCGACATCCATCATATTTTTGAACATATTTTAAGTTCCCTATACTTTAACTTCATTTTAGAGCTTTGAAATGGGGTTAACGGGCCTTAAACGTGTCGAAAATGGCCTAAATACAGTTCAGGGACCAAAAGTGTTTGTATGGTATTACATGTCGTAGCGTTATTTGAATCATTTCAGTTTGAGACATAGAACATTTTATGCAAATAACATACATTTTCACAAGACATAATGTTGATTTAAACTACGTTTTACTTCAATACTATGTTCTTGTGCATATGGTTTAGTTGACACATTTCGCTAGCCATACAGGACATTTTGACATAGACATTAGACATAGACATTTTAACATGATTGACATTGATCATGCATTTACACAAAACATAACGTTGATTTAAACACAGTTTTACTTCAATACCTTGTTTTTGTGCTTTTCACATATGGTCTAGTTGATGCGTTTTCACTAGTCATACATATCATTTAGGTTACACATTACATGATTTACATTGATCATGCATTTTGACATATTATTCAATACATTTGACAAATTCATTTATACATGGACAATTTACATTGTTGGTTTGGTTTGATTAAGTGATTAAGTAACGATGCGGGTGTAATATGATACAAGCATGGTGGATACGCCGCTGGTACTTCCTATATATAAGTGTTTGTATGGTATTACATGTCGTAGCGTTATTTGAATCATTTCAGTTTGAGACATAGAACATTTTATGCAAATAACATACATTTTCACAAGACATTGATTTACAAACAACTTAACTTATACAAACTCATTTGTACATGGCTATTCATTTAACCATGCATTATTCACTTATTTATATGTATCATCTGAACTTATTGTTTTTCAAATGATTTACAAAGACAAAGCAAATTACAAGGTTCATGACTAAACATTTTCTTAAACAGAAGTCATGAATCTTATTTTCACAAAACCTATGTATCTCACCGGCATTTTTATGCTGACGTACCATATTTTCACATGTGTTTTTCAGGAAATGAAGCATAGGATTGATCAAGATACACTTAGGCGGACATGGGCCTTAGTGACAATAAAAGATGCAGACTAGTTAATTATGTTGTATTTTCATGTTTGTTTAGACATTGTAACACTTTTATTGAATAAAACGAAACTTTAATTTCCATGGTTGTGAAACATTAATTCTGTTACAACACTCCCCGATGTTTCCGCCACGTTTTGTACGTTCCACGTGGTCGGGGTGTGACAGAAAAGATGGTATCAGAGCCAATGGTTATAGGGAATTAGGTTATTAGTAATGCTTTGACCTAGTCTATAACTTTCTAGGACCCTAACGCGAGTTTACTTGCGTTTAGTCATAAAACAATACCGTCACCTATCCTTAGGCGACGACCACAACAAGAACATAAATTTCAAAACCACTTTGAAAACTAATCATCTGTTCTAGGATGATTAATTACTAGGTTTTGAACCCTCAGTTATAAGGTTTTGAATCCCTTTGAATTTTCAAAATCTCGTCAAGGTTTTGGGTTTTAAATAATGTGAACACGTGCAAACTGGAAGGGTGAATGCCTGTATTCTGGGTTTTCTGTCTAGGCAAGCACTTCGTATACATCTCATCAGACGCGAGACCAGTTGTGCTTACCTGGGAATTCTTGGGATGAGTGTTCACTTATAGGCGAGCATGTCTTCAGTGATACATTAATAAGACCTGTTTACCTTGATTAGTCACCGTCTCATTTGTTTGCCCTAGGTAACAAACAAATGATCGCAATTTTCATTCGTTAACATTCTGCATTAATTTTTCCAATAACCTTTCACTTGCTTCTTCCTCTGTCTTTCATTTTCTTTTAGAATGTCTATTCCTCTCAGCACTGGTCAAATGTCCGAGCAAACAGCCAAATTTGCCCAGCAAATAGGCGAGGTGATACTGAAGTCTGTGGATTTAGGTATTGCCATGGCTCGTCTCAACAATGAAGTCTCCCGTCTCGACAATGAAGCCACTCAAGAACCACCAAAGGAAGCAGAAGTCAAGCCAGCACCAAAATTAAGGAAGCGTAAGGCTTCAAGGAAACTCGCAGAGGTTACATCTAATCAAGCAGGACCTAGCCAGGTAGCGATGCCACCAGCTAGGAAGCCGTACTTGGGAACTGCCCCATGGTGCAAGCGATGCAACCGTCATCATTTAAACCTCATACCCTGCTCCCAATGTACCTACTGTGGACGGTGGGGACATTTGATTAACACATGCCGCTTTGTTGCCCAACACAAAGCTGCTACAAACCTTGCTGCTACCCAACCCCAAGTCAACCCTACTCAAGCTCGTTTCCCACGTGGTACTTGCTACAACTGTGGCGATACGAGCCATTTCAGGAACAACTGCCCAAAGCTTGCTAATGCAAATCCAACCCTTGGATGAGCATTCGGCTGAACAAAGGATGTTACGGTCTTATGCTTTTGTTCTTTTGTTTCCTTGTAATGTGAAACAATTTGTTTTGTTTATAAATAAATCGTTGTTCACAAATTCTGATATACAAGTATAGTTACATGTGTGTATGATTTTCCTATGATACCTACATCAAGGAACTATATTCCTTACAAACTACTCTTGTGATTCTCTCTTTCAAATGATCGCTCATGATTCCTTTGAAAATTTTAAGTACTCGTTTCATTCTAAGAAACAAAGTACAGAAAATAAAGTGACATTATGAGTAATCATGCTTCTGCACATCTGTGCCTTTGAATCCTTGGTTAGATAACTAAGGGTTTTTCCAAATCTCATACCCATTACATTTTGATTTTTTCAACATACACAGTACCAGTATTTCAAAACAATCTTCATGATCTCAAAACATTTCATATAGTTTGAAAACAATTTTTCTAGATACATTGTCTATGTTATTTCAAAAACATTGGCCATGTTATCAAAACCAACCTTTCTAATTTCAAAATATTTCATATAGTCTGAAGACAATATTAACACAGTACATTTTCTCATCAAGTGCATGATTTCGAAAAGCATCATTCATGTTTTCCAAAAACCTTATACATAATTTCAAAAATTCATTCCGCATGATTTTAAAACATTTTTATAAATATACCTACCTAGTACATCTACTTTATGATATCAAAAGTATTATATATAAGGTTTCAAAAACACTAAACATATTTTTCTTAAAAGAACCCCATGCACAGTTTTCAAAAATATCCTTCTCGTACATTTACTTAACCTTCAAATTCTGCTTCATATGTCGCCTTGACATATCTAGCATCTCAACCTCATAAGCATCTTACATCATGTTTTGACCTAAGCACATCCAGTGCAAGGTTTCAAAACATCTTCAACTTCTAAAATTCATATGGGATCTTTTTATCTTCATATTTAGACCCTTGTGGATGATCATGATTCAAATCAGAGTCCTTAATTGGATTTCTTATGTACCTTAATTCGAACATTTCGGTTCTAGTAATCGAAATCGAATTTTCTTTTTGAATCTTTCTATCTTTATAGTTAGATTCTCGAAAATGTTTAAAGTACCAAATGAAATCCACAAGATGGATTCCTAGTGTGCTTTAAATACATGTACTCTGTTAGCAGAACAAACTTCTAGTTAAACAATTTTGTGGTTATGTGACTATGTGTTTATTCATCTTATGTTTTCTTTCATGCATTTTTGTGTTTTTAATACTCTGGATATTCGTTATCCAAATCCTCGCAGGATCTTTCATATCTTCATATGAGGGATTCGTAGCAGGATATTCAAAAGGTACTACCTTAAATCCTTAATGGGCTTCTATGTAATAGTTAAGACCCTTGGATTATATAGTACCACTCCAGACCCTTTTTAGTGGTCTAGTCAAAAGATTGATTCGCAATCTGGTTAAAGAATGACATCTAGTGATGTAGCTGGACAGACTCCTTGATAGTCTATTTAGATCATTTAATGATTTAAGTAAAAGGACTCTATGGCGGTCTAGTCACACTCATCACAGGATTGTTCATTTGGTTTTACCCTACACATTATAAACTAAGACTGTGTGAACTGTGCAAGGAATTCTCTAATTATGAATGCGCACATAATTATGAAATTTAGTGCACAGAAATCCAGTAAGATTTATTATGTGTAAGAGCCAATAGTGACAACAATAACAAAATGAGAACGATGTAATGGAGGTACGGTGGACGCACCAATGATGCTTCATATACTTGTATATAAGTATCGCTCTTACATTGCAATCATGATGTTATTAAAGTTACTAGAAGTTCAGAAACCTAGCCAATGTTGTTCGATCTTTTCAACTTCATACTTTCAAGCTCTCACAAGTTTCCTCTAAATAAATTTCGGGACGAAATTTCCTAAAGTAGGGGAGACTGTAACACCTGTGCCTTCACGGCCATCAAACAAATACCAAACCAATGAAATATTATATTTCATACTTGGGATTTGTAAAAATATGTGTATCATTTGCACATATCAATTCTTGTTCAATTTCAAACTCTAAATCACTTTCTGGAAGGTTATACGCGCACCGATGCGTAAATATAACCAGTTTAATGCAACAAACACTCCGGAATAGTGACATAGGCTTAACATACCTTAAATAACCTTTACTTAACTTAGAAATAAGTTTTGAAGGCTTTGGTATGGCAAAATCAAGTTAAATCGCTTACAGGGACTAAAGTTGACAAACTGCGAAAGTATGCCAATTTGAACTGTAACAGACATTCCGGAGCATGACCATAAGTTAAACATACCATAAATATCCTTCACATAGCTTAGAAATAGGCTTTGAGGTGTTCGGTATGCTAAAATAAACTTTTGTGTCATTCAGGGACTAAAAGTGTCAAAAAGTGCACAAGTTTGCATTTTCGCGTATAACTTACGTTCTGAATACATCTGGACATCCAAAAATTTATGTGAACATGACTATATTATATTTTAGTGTTCGCCATAAGAAAAATCCATTCGTTTCGTCATTTGGATCGTTTTTCGCGCTTATGCGCATTCCGTCGTAATTAACCGAACATCGCGTTCGTACGGCCAAACGAACCGACATCCATCATATTTTTGAACATATTTTAAGTTCCCTATACTTTAACTTCATTTTAGAGCTTTGAAATGGGGTTAACGGGCCTTAAACGTGTCGAAAATGGCCTAAATACAGTTCAGGGACCAAAAGTGTTTGTATGGTATTACATGTCGTAGCGTTATTTGAATCATTTCAGTTTGAGACATAGAACATTTTATGCAAATAACATACATTTTCACAAGACATAATGTTGATTTAAACTACGTTTTACTTCAATACTATGTTCTTGTGCATATGGTTTAGTTGACACATTTCGCTAGCCATACAGGACATTTTGACATAGACATTAGACATAGACATTTTAACATGATTGACATTGATCATGCATTTACACAAAACATAACGTTGATTTAAACACAGTTTTACTTCAATACCTTGTTTTTGTGCTTTTCACATATGGTCTAGTTGATGCGTTTTCACTAGTCATACATATCATTTAGGTTACACATTACATGATTTACATTGATCATGCATTTTGACATATTATTCAATACATTTGACAAATTCATTTATACATGGACAATTTACATTGTTGGTTTGGTTTGATTAAGTGATTAAGTAACGATGCGGGTGTAATATGATACAAGCATGGTGGATACGCCGCTGGTACTTCCTATATATAAGTGTTTGTATGGTATTACATGTCGTAGCGTTATTTGAATCATTTCAGTTTGAGACATAGAACATTTTATGCAAATAACATACATTTTCACAAGACATTGATTTACAAACAACTTAACTTATACAAACTCATTTGTACATGGCTATTCATTTAACCATGCATTATTCACTTATTTATATGTATCATCTGAACTTATTGTTTTTCAAATGATTTACAAAGACAAAGCAAATTACAAGGTTCATGACTAAACATTTTCTTAAACAGAAGTCATGAATCTTATTTTCACAAAACCTATGTATCTCACCGGCATTTTTATGCTGACGTACCATATTTTCACATGTGTTTTTCAGGAAATGAAGCATAGGATTGATCAAGATACACTTAGGCGGACATGGGCCTTAGTGACAATAAAAGATGCAGACTAGTTAATTATGTTGTATTTTCATGTTTGTTTAGACATTGTAACACTTTTATTGAATAAAACGAAACTTTAATTTCCATGGTTGTGAAACATTAATTCTGTTACAACACTCCCCGATGTTTCCGCCACGTTTTGTACGTTCCACGTGGTCGGGGTGTGACAACAGGCAAGGCCTACGCGGCCCGCCTGAGGTTCAGATCAGCAAACAAAGTTTTAAATGTTGCAGTTTCCGTCCCTGCATGTGTTTAAGGCCTTTTTCGACACGTTTAAGTCCCGTTAAACCATTTTCAAGGCTCCACAATGATGCCTAAGTATAAGGGACATGAAACATGCTAAAAAATATGCCGGATGTCGATTCGTTTGGCCGTACGATCACGTTATTCTGTTAATTACGATGAAACACCAACGAAAGCGAAAAACGATCCAAATTACGCAACGAATGGATTTTTCTCATGCCAATTACTAAAATAAAATATTTTAATGATTACATAATTTTTTGGATGTCCGGATGTATTCAGAACGTAAGTTATGCGCGAAAATGCAAACTTGTCCCCTTTTTGACGCTTTTAGTCCCTGAATGATCTAAAAGTTTATTTTAGCACATCGAACCCCTCAAAGCCTATTTATAAGCTATGTAAAGGATATTTAGGGTGTTTTTAACTTATGATCTAGTTCTGGAGTGTTCGTTACAGTACAAATCGACATACTTTCGCAGTTTGTCGAAATTAGTCCCTGTAAGCGAATAAACTTGATTTCACCATACCAAACCTTCCAAAACTTATTTCTAACTTATGTAAAGGTTATTTAAGGTATGTTAAGCCCATGTCACTGTTTCGGAGTGTTTGTTACGTTAAACTGATTATGTCTACGCATCAGTGCGCGTATAACTTTCCAGAAAGTGATTTAGAGCTCGAAATCGAACAAGAATTGATATGTGCAAATGATACACATATTTATACAAATTCCAAGTATGAAATACAATATTTCATTGATTTGGATATTTTTTTGATGGCCGAGGAGGCACAGGTGTCACACAAAGCCTACATTCTAAATCGAAGCCTATCCTAAGTGCTTACGACCCGTTACGACCCATTAAGGTAGCTTACGCTACGTTAATGCGTCGTTCGCGCGAATGCGCGTTCGAGACGACTAACTAGTCCTATGACAAGTATTATATGCCCTAACATGTTTAAATATGTTGCATAATCAGTTTAAGTGGCAAAAGTTAAGTTACATATGCTTAAAATCAAATTATGCATGAAAAGGGCATTTTGGTCATTTTCCTAAGGCATATAAACTACCTATCATACAACTAATTAAACTAAGTGACCATAAGGTATAACCTCGGAAGGTTATTCCCTATACAACTATGGTCACAAAACATGCTTGGTCGGATCCTAATGATCGACCAAAGGGGTCGGGTTCAAAAGTCTAAGCGGTTGTCAAGACCGCTTGACTTACGACCCTATACAAGCACTAGACTAAAAGTGACGAGCTAAACATGTTAAAACATGTTTAACTAAGTTAGAAAATAGGTTTTGATATCAAAACACTGTGTTTTGATATCCTAAGTTAGTTTCGTCTCAAAATGCACATAAACAGCATTTTGACCGAAACTTTGACTCGTCACTTTGACTAATAAACGTGGTAATCAGTAGGTATAGTCACAAGGGACTATAACCATTGTGATTACGCTCACGTTGCAAAGTTCAAACGAACTTTGTGTTGACCAATTCATGGTCAAAGCAAAAAGTCAAACATTGTTTGACTTTCATGGTTGAAATACATAAAAAGAATGAAAGAAGCTTACAAAAGGTCCAAGCAAGGAAGGTTTTGATTCAAATTGCTCAGGTATGAAGTATAGATCTCCAACTTAGAGCAAGTTTTTGAATCAAGTGTGAAGAAATGTGAATGAATCAAGTGGGTATTTATAGTAACTCTTGAGTTCTTAAGATCTTGACAAGTGTTTTTGCAAGAATCAAAGCTCAAATCTCACCATACACTTGTGGAACATGGTTTTATATACAATGAGAGCTCCAAAACTAGTTAATAGAATTGAGAAAGTTACATAAAAGACCCCCAAGTTCAAACTAGTTGCTGAAACTGAAGTTTCCGTCAAAATGAGGGGGTGGTGTGCCGCCACAGCAACACCCTATTGGGGTCGCACGACGCTAGCACTCCCCAGGTCCAAAAAGTTTCTAAAAATGGCAAATATGGTCCCTGCAGCACGTTTAAGCCATTTTTGACGCGTTAAACCCCATTAACCCATTTTCAAGGCTCTACAAGGATGTTAAAGCATAGGGGACTTGAAACATGCTTGAAATTATCTCGGATGTCAGTTCGTTTGGTCGTACGGTCACGTTATTCGGTTAATTACGACGAAACACGAACGGACGTGAAAAATGATCCAAATTACGTGACGAATGGTATTTTTGCATTCCAATCACTAAAATAAAATATTTTAATGATTACAAAAATTTTTGGATGTCCGAATATGTTCAGAACGTAAGATGTGCGCGTAAATGCAAACTTATGCACTTTTTGACGCTTTTAGTCCCTATTGATCAAATAAGTTTATTTTCGCATACCGAACCCCTCAAAGCCTATTTCTAAGCTATGTAAATGATATTTAGGGTATATTTAACTTATGATAATTTTCCTGAATGTTCGTTACCATACGAATCGGCATAGTTTCGCAGTTTGACACAAATAGTCCCTGCGATCGAATAAACTTGTTTTCGACACACCAAACCCTCAAAAACTTATTTGTAAGTTATGTAAAGGTTATTTAAGGCATGTTAAGCCTATGTCGCTGTTCTGAAGTGTTTGTCGCATTAAACTGATTACGTTTACGCATCAGTTTGCGTATAACTTTCCAGAAAGCGATTTAAAGCTTAAAATTGTACTAGAATCAAATCGTAAAATCGTCAAACACAAATACACACATATTAACACCAAAACACATTGTTTTATTGATAATTGATATTGTTTTACATCGTACATCATTTACAGAGCACAGTTGTCATAGTGACTGAGGAATTGAACCTCCTCTAGCCAGAATTCACACTTGGAGAACTTGGCATAGAGTCGATTCCCTTGGAGTAGTTCGGTAACCAAACGTAGATGTTGCGCGCGTTCGGCTTTCAATTTTGAATAGATAAGGATGTCGTCGATGAATACGATGACGAAGCGGTCAAGATATAGTTTGCACACACGGTTCATCAATTCCATGAAAACCGCGGGTGCATTGGTTAAACCAAAGGGCATTACGAAGAATTCGTATTGGTCGTATCGGGTTCGAAAAGCGGTTTCGGTATATCTTTTTCCTAAATACATAACTGGTGATAGCCTGAACGTAAATCAATCTTTGAAAAACACGTAGCACCTTGCAATTGGTCAAACAAATCATCGATTCGGGCAGAGGATAGCGATTCTTGATAGTCAGCTTATTCAATTCCCTATAGTCGATGCACATCCGGAACAACCCATCCTTCTTTTTGACGAAGAGGACTGGTGCGCCCCAAGGAGAGGTGCTAGGGCGAATAAAGCCTTTGTCAAGCGATTCCTGGAGTTGACTCGAGAGTTTGCGCATTTCGGACGGAGCTAGTCGATAAGGAGCTTTAGCAACAGGATTTGCTCCAGAAATGAGATCAATATGAAAATCAATATCACGACTCGGGGGTAAACTAGGTAAATCATCAGGGATGACATTAGGAAAATCACAAACCACAGGCACCTTGTCCATTGCCTTAACTTCCTTTTTCTCCGCTACTACAATGTGCGCCAAGAAAGCTTGGTATTCCTTGCGGAGATACTTGCTAGCCTGGACACACGACATAAGCTTGAGACCTTTCGAAGGAGTTTATTCATACACACAAAGTTGATCACCATTAGCGAGCGAGAATCAAATCATCTTATCGAAGCAAATGACTTCAGCACGGTTTTCGTGAAGAAAATCCATGCCTACTATGATGTCGAAACTACCGAGCTGCATCGGGATAAGATCGATAGGGAAAACGTGATTGTTGAGTTCAAGCGTACAATCACGTAGAACAGAATCGACAGCGACGGTTCTTCCGGTGGCAACTTCAACATCGAACGTCGAGGGGAGATGGGTGCGCTTACGGTTTAGGAGCTTTTCGAATTCAAACCATAAAAAACAGTTATCTGCTCTAGTATCAAACAAACACGAAGCCTATATACCATTGACGAGGAACGTACCATTAACCACATTGTTGTCTGCTTGAGCCTGGCGGGCGTTGATGTCGAAAGCACGTCCGCGAGCTGCTGGCTGCTGTTGATGTTGCTGCGGCTGCTGCTGTGGCTCTTGCTTCACCACTCTGTTGGGGCACATGTTTGCAAAGTGGTTGGGATCACCACATGCAAAGCAAGCTCTAGCGTGAGCAGCGGGTGCCGGAGCTACTTGTTGGCCCTGTGGAGCAGGAAGGAGAGCTTGTGGTGCAGGAGCTTGACCTTGAGCTGGAGCTAGAGCTTGACATGGACTAGTACGGCAGTTGGCAGTAAAGTGGTCGTACATGTTGCAGTTAACATAGAATCTATAAGCAATCCCCACGGGATGATGATAAGTACAGGTAGGGCAGAGCGGGTGAGGACCAGTATATGCACATTTAGCCGGCGGTGCATAGGTCACTAGGGCTGCTATTTGACGGTTTTAAGGTTGCGGCTGAGCAGAGATAGCTTAAAGCAGAGCGGCGACTGTGACAGCGCAATTTTTGCTACTGTTGTTGTTGTCCTTTCTCTTGCGGCGGGGGGACTTCGAAGATTGCGGTGCGGCGGCGGTTTCAGCGGTGGGAGCGGCGGTAGCTTGAAGAAGACTCTTTGGAGTGTTCTTGAAGTACCCAGCGAGAACTCGCTTGTCATTTATCTCAGCAGCGAGTAGGTAGGTTTCTTCAATTGTTGCTCTCTTCACGGCTTGCACGAAGTCAGCAACGCAATCCAGTAGAGCTCGGAAATACTTCTTGATTGTCATGTCAGGTGTTGCCACCTGGCCTAGACAGATGATACTCAGCTGTTTGAAACGGGTAGTTAGACCAGCGTTATCACCACCGTCTTGCTTGATATGCCAGAACTCATTCTCCAACTTCTGGAGCTCGTGAGGTGGGCAAAATTCCTTCATCATGAGGCCTTTTAACTCCTCCCAAGTGAGCCGAAAGGCTGCATCATTCCCGCGTTTGTTCCTTTCGGTTGTCCACCACTCCAAAGCTCTGGACTGGAAGACACCGGTAGCGTTGACAGTTCGTAGGTGTTCCGGACATCCGCTCTGAAGGAGCGTGACTTCGATTGAATCGAACCATTGAAACATCGTGGTAGGTCCGTCTTCGCCCGTAAAGTCTTTTGGGCCACAGGCCTTAAACTGCTTAAAGCTGAAAGTACCCTTAGGTGAGTCAGTCCTTGATTCCTCAGAGGACTTGTTGGCACTTTCGTTCAGCTCACTGGCGATCTGGGGAATAACTTTCGCCATTTGCTTAGCGACGAGGGCAACAATGCGTTTGTCCTCGTGATTGCAGTGAGCAGCATGGGAGTGAAATGATCGAAATGATGACATTGTCCGCAACAGACATCGCCATAGGACTCAAACACTATGTAATCGAATCTCACCTCACACATACCACTACTATATAAAGCTCAGGAACACATTCAATCACTTAAACACATATTCACATAGGCACATAACCACAGAACACATAAGCACATAGAGCACAGAAGCACGTAAACCATAGAAACCACACTATATTTTGCACGTATTCACCTTCCTATGTTGCACATATTCACCTATCATTCTAGGTTCGCGCGTTCGAGAATAGCGTTTCTGATTAGCGAGTAACACACAGCGAGGTAGCATAGAGAGTAGTATAGCATAAGCGAGTAAAGTAGCAGCGATTTGTTAGCGTATCGAGATAGTTTTGTAGTGCGAGTTGCGTGTTTCGTCAAACCGAACAATGAAAAGCGTATAAATCACCAAAAATCGAAAGACATAAACAAGTAGAATCACATAAACACATAAAAGTTTCACATAAAAGTAATAAATCACAGAGTCAGTGGTTGCGGGCTCAGAATTGAAACACAGAAAATCAGCGATTGCGAGCTCGAAATCGAAAATAGAGTGTCTCGGCTTGATAGACGTTGACTACCCAAAGTGATTCGATTATTCTCAAGGACTTCAAGTATACGTTTTGGCCTAATAGACTGTGTTCTATCACCGACATGCGGTGAATGGCACGCAGCCTTAGGTTATTCACGCAACTCGAGTCGTTGGAACCCATCGAGACTTTGGTGAGAGATTTGTAAAACCAAAATAGAGAGTGGAACGAGTCATCAAGGTTCGAGTTTCACCCCTAGCTTAACGACTAAGTTCTTGTTTGTGTGATAGAATTGCGAGAGAGAGAGAAAAAAAATTGCGTCGAAGTACGGATTTCACTCCTGATTCAACGCAAATTCTCTTTTTATAGTAAAATGCTGGTCGAACAAGCGACCTAATCGAGAGTTTGCGGTTTTCACACCTAGTCTCGATCTAACACTCGTTCGTTTTCGAAAATAGTGCAGTGCGACTGCCTTAGGAAAGGTCGTGTGATAGTATAGCATGATTGCGAGTTGGTCGAGTAAAAGAAATGGGCTTGCGCGGAACCACTACCGGGTTGGCACAAGGCGGTCTGTTGGTACTTAAACTATAGACTAGGTTGTTTCTAAGACATCGACCCGGACTAGGTCGAGTCTTGCCTAATTCCCTATAGTTATGGCTCTGAAACCAATCTGTCACACCCCAACCGATGGCGGAAACATCGGGGCATGGCACTGAGCGAAACAGATTGTTCATGAGTATCCATAACAACTATTAATTATATATATTTAAACGTCATGTCCCATACCATAACATATCCAAATAAAACAGTTATTACAAATACTTGTCTCAAAGACAAACACTGTTCCGACAACTCAGATTTAGCATCACATAAGTAGACCCCTAGCTTGATTCACCAAAGCACAACATTCCTAGCATCTTAAGCACCTGTCACATACGTTAAAATAGAGGTCAATACATATAGTGTAAAGGTGAGTATACAAGTTTAGTAGAAATAATAGATAGCGAAAACGTTTACGCATAACCAGCTCGTAACATGTAGCAAAGTGAAGCTAGTAGGTTATCGACAATGAAATATGCACAGACGTGACTGCGATTAGGAGAATGCGCAACACATATCCCCACTGGGACACGTGAAGTAAAGCCCTTATCAACCCCTGTCCACGACAGGTGCTGAGTCCAAACTATAGTACTATCGTTGCTAAGGTGTCAGGCAACAATCACTGTGTAAACATAACGTACAAGCATTCATCGAATAACACGTATAACATGCAATAGCGGTTAGCGTATAAAAGTGTTTACGTGGTGTGATAGATGTGATTTAGTATAAGTATCGTATGTAACACCCAAAAGTGCTTAAAGCACAAAGGGATCGAGTATACTCACAGATTGTGTTTAGTAACTAAACACTCTATTGGATTGAAGGGAGCGCTGAGAGATTAGCCTGAACAGTTAACGATAGCATAAGCGATGAATGGCGCGTTAAACGGTGAGAAGTGGCTGAGTGATGAATGGTCATCCGATCGGATGACAATCCGAACGGATGGTTATTCGATCGAATGATAATCCATTCGGATGGTCATCCGGTCGGATGGCCATTCGGTCGTGTCACACCCCCAGAATACCAAATGCGGAAACCCCGCTAGGCGTGTGACATACTAGGTTCTAGCCACCAATCACATTGAACTAATATCAAGTTATAAAGTAATGTTTCCCATTTCATACTAAAACATTCATAAACATAATTCAAGATCAACATGTTCAGCGGAAGCAAAAGATAAATAATCATCCAATGTTTAAAAAAAAACCAAATTTATAAATGTCACACCCCGACCACGTGTAACATACAAAACGTGGCGGAAACGTCGGGGAGTGATGTAACAGAATTAATTGTTTCATAACCATGGCATATAAAGTTGTATTTTATTTATCAACATAAGAGTTACATTGTTTTAAACAGGAATCAAAGAGTTTATAACATAATTAAACTAAGTCTTTCTTCATTTTAAGTCTCTAAGGCACAGGTCCGCCCTAGTGTCACGATCATCATCCTACGCAATAGCTCCTGAAAACACATGTGAAAATAGGTACGTCAGCATAAAAATGCCTGTGAGATACATAGGATTTGTGAAAAGAGGATTCATGACTTATAAGTTTAGAAAAAGTTGTTTAACAAAAGTCAGTCATGAACCTTGTAAATTGTTTTGTTTTGTAAATCATTCAAAAAGCGATGATATTTATAAATAAGAGAATAATGTAAGGTTAAATGAATAACCAAGTAAAATGAGTTTGTATAAGATAAGTTGTTTTGTAAATCAATGTATTGTGAAAATAAGTTGTTTATGTAAAACGTAATATGTCAATTATTGAAATGATTTGAGTAACGCTACGACATGTAATGTCATACAAACACTTATATATAGGAAGTACCAGCGGCGTATCCACCATGCTTGTATCATATTACACGCGCCTCGTTACTCAAATCACTTACTCAAACCAACCACCAATGTAAATTGTTTATGTATAAATGAAATGTCATGTGTTAATGTGTAAACCATATCGAAATGTCTATGTCAAATGTAAACCACTCAATGTGTATATCAATGTCAAAATGTTTATGTTTAATGTAGATCATGTAATGTGTACCCAAAAATATCATGTATGGTAAGTGAAATATATCAACTAAACCATATGTAAAATGCACAAAAACAAGGTATTGAAGTAAAACATGGTTTAAATCAAGTTATGTTTTGTGGAACAAATGCATGCTATACTGATACAAACATTTATGCGGTATTGTGAAAATGCATACATCCAAGCCTTGAGACTGTGGCGATAAACCCTTAAACAAATTAAAGGTTTATCTAAGTTATGTGTATCGAATTCGGTCATTCCTTCCAATCCAAACAAACCCAGGATTTCAGGAACGGGAGTTGTCAATTCCTATGGTACCACTACCTACTAACGAACGGCGTAGCTAATGTTAATGAATGTATTGTTCCATTTTAAACAACCCAAATGTCATACCAAAATGTAAACATGTAATGAAAACAACTGTACTAAATATGCACACAATGGGCATACATAGCATGAGATGTAATGTGAAACAATGTACTAAGTATGCGCACAATGGACATACATAGCATGAAATGTAATGTAAAACAATGTACTAAGTATGCACACAATGGACATACATAGCATGAAATGTAATATAAAACAATGTACTAAGTATGCACACAATGGACATACATAGCATGAAATGTAATGTAAAACAATGTACTAAGTATGCACACAATGGACATACATAGCATGAAATGTAATGAAATCATGTACTATAATGTACTAACGAACATAGCAGGGATATGATGTGAAAACATGGAAAGCATGAAAGTAACAAGTAGGCACATGTGTTTCACCCCAAAACAGTTTGGAAAATAGTAAAAGAGGGGTCTATGTACTCACTTGAGATTGCTCAGAAGTCCTAAGATAACCACCAAGCAATGCTAGAGATCTCGGAATCAAACGACACCTAATATAGGTAACTATGTTAATAAACCGGACCTATATCGGAGGATCGGATAGAATGAGGGTTCGTAAACCAAACGAGTATGGAGACTCGTGTAATATGGTTTAACAAAGCCTACATACTAAATGAAACCTAACCTAAGTGTTTACGACCCATTACGACCCGTTTAGGTAGCTTATGCTACTTTAACGCGTCGTTCGCGTAAAACGCGTTCGGACCGCCTAACTAGTCCTATGACAAGTAGAATATGTCTTAACATGTCTAATATTGTCACCAAATCAGTTTAGATGTCAAAAGTTATGTCACATATGTTTATAATGAATTTTGGTATCAAAGGGGTATTTTGGTAATTTACCTAAGGCATATAAACTACCTATCATACAACTACTTAAACGAAGCGACCATAAGGTATAACCTCGGAAGGTTATTCCCTATATACTATGGTCACCTAATGTGTTTGGTCAGATCCTAATGATCGACCAAAAGGGTCGGGTTCGAAGGTATAAGCGATTTATTAGATCGCTTACCCTTACGACCCTAGACAACGTGGTAATCAGTAGGCATAGTCACAAGGGACTATAACCATCGTGATTACAATCACGTTGCGAAGTTCAAATGAACTTCGCATTAACCATAAACTGGTCAACGCAGAAAGTCAAACAAAGTTTGACTTTCGGACTCGAAAAGCAATAAAAGAACGAAGGAATACTTACGAAGGGTCCCCGAATGCTAATCTTGATTCAAATAGCTCAGGTATGAAACAAAGGTTTCAACTTAGAGCTTCTCAAATCAGATTCTTGTGAGGAATGAGTGAAGTTGAGGTGGGTATTTATAGATTTCGGTTCACCGTTAGGATCGTTTCTTGGAGAAGAGGGAATGATCACATCCCTACACTTGTTGGAATGTTGTGGTAGCTCATTTTGCCCCCACCACAAGAGTTTGACACATGGCATTGGCCTTTGGAGGGTTTAAGGGCTGTTAACATGTGTTTAAAATGGCTTTTGCTGATCAGAAGGGGCCTCGCGTGACGCCAAGGGGGCTAGGTGTCACGCTAAGGTCCTCCTGATCAGCAAACACTTTCCAATGTTCCCCTTTCAGTCCCCGTTGCGTATTAAGGCCATTTCCGACATGTTTAAGGTTCGTTAAATCATTTTCAAGGCTCCAAAAGGATGCCTAAACATTGTGGACATGAAACATGCTCAAAAATATGCCGGATGTCAGTTCGTTTGGTCGTACGATCGCGATGTTCACTTAATTACGACGGAAAGCGCATAAGCGCGAAAAACGATCCAAATTGCGCGACGAATGGATTTTTCTCATGCCAAACACTAAAATAAAATATTTTAGTGCTTACATAAATTTTTGGATGTCCGGATGTATTCAGAACGTAAGTTATGCACAAAAATGCAAACTTGTGCACTTTTTGACGCTTTTAGTCCCTGAATGACCCAAAGTTTATTTTAGCACACCGAACCCCTTAAAGCCTATTTCTAAGCTATGTAAAGGATATTTATGGTATGTTTAACTTATGGTCATGTTTTGGAATGTTCGTTACAGTTCAAATTGGCATACTTTCGCAGTTTGTCAAGTTTAGTCCCTGTAAGCGAATTAACTTGGTTTTGCCATACCAAAGCCGTCAAAACTTATTTCTAAGTTATGTAAGGGTTATTTAAGGTATGTTAAGCATATGTTGATGTTCCAGAGTATTTGTCGCATTAAACTGATTATGTTTACGCATCAGTTTGCGTATAACTCTCCAGAAAGCGATATAGAGTTTGAAATTGAATAAAAGTCAAAACATGAAAAATGTAAAACATAAATAAACAAACATTGGGATCAAATAGCTTTGTTTTATTGATAACCGAACTGTTCACAATGATTACAAGCACAGATGTTACAGTCTCCCCTATTTGTGGAAATTTCGTCCCGAAATTTATTTAGAGGAAACTCGTGGGAAAAGATGCGGATATTTCGCCTTCATTTGATCTTCGTGTTCCCAAGTAAACTCGGGTCCACGTTTAGCTTCCCAGCGAACTTTGACCAAAGGAATGCACTTGCATTTAAGCCACTTGACTTCACGTTCCATGATTTCCACAGGCTTCTCAACAAATTTCAGTGTTTTATCAACACGAATTTCGTCAAGTGGTATGTGGAGGTTCTCATCAGCTAAACACCTCTTGAGATTGGACACGTGAAAGGTTGGATGAACATTTCCAAGTTCAGGAGGTAACTCAAGTCTGTAGGCTACCTTACTAATTCTTTCGACGATCTTGAATGGTCCAACGTATCTAGGTGCAAGTTTTCCTTTCTTTCCAAATCTGATCACACCTTTCCAAGGTGAGACCTTAAGTAATACTCGATCACCGACTTGAAATTCCAAGGGCTTGCGTTTTGGGTCCGCGTAACTCTTTTGACGGCTTCTAGCTGTCTGAAGGTTATCACGAACTTTCTTAATCTTGTCAGTTGTCTCTAAAATGAGGGCAGGTCCAGTAAGCTGAGCCTCACCGATCTCATTCCAGCAGACTGGTGAATGACATTTTCGACCATAGAGAGCCTCGAAAGGAGCCATGTTGATGCTGGTGTGATAACTGTTGTTGTAGGAAAATTCAATCAACGGAAGATGTGAATCCCAACTACCACCAAAATCGATCACACAAGCTCTAAGCATATCCTCCAGAGTCTGGATTGTTCTTTCAGATTGACCATCTGTTTGCGGATGATAAGCTGTGCTCAGATTAAGTTGGGTCCCCATCGCAGATTGCATGGTTCTCCAAAAATGAGAAGTGAAACGAGCATCTCTGTCAGAAATGATGTTCAAAGGAACACCATGTCGAGCTACAATTTCATCCACATAGATTTTAGCAAGTTTGTCAGCAGAAAAATCCTCACGGATTGGCAAGAAATGCGCTGACTTAGTAAGACGATCAACGACTAACCAGATGGCATCATGACCTTTCTTTGTGCGTGGAAGTTTAGTAATGAGATCCATAGTAATGTTTTCCCATTTCCAAACTGGGATCTCTGGTTGCACCAATAAACTAGAAGGACGCTGATGTTCAGCCTTAACCTTAAGACAAGTAAGGCATTTTGATACATATAAGGCAATGTCTTTCTTCATACCAGGCCACCAATAGTGAATACGAAGATCCTTATACATCTTATCTGAGCCAGGATGAACAAAATAGCGAGACTTATGGGCTTCATCCATAAGCAAGGTGCGAAGGTTATCTAGGCTTGGGACCCACAAACGGTCCACAAAGTAATATGATCCATTGTCCTTCAGTTCCAGAGCAGGTGTTATGTGATAGGGAAATTCCTTATCCATTAAACCTTGTGAAACACAAGATTGTTGAGCCTGAGAAATGCGGGCTTGGATATCGGATCGAGCTTGAATAACAGATTGAACACGAACACAATGAAGCTTAGTACGTTCCTTACAACTCAATGCATCGGCTATGACATTCGCCTTACCAGGATGGTAGCGAATTTCGCAGTCATAGTCGTTTAGAAGCTCGACCCAACGTCGTTGCCTCATGTTGAGTTCTTTCTGATTGAAGATATGCTGAAGACTTTTGTGGTCCGTGAAAACCACACATTTTGTACCGTACAAATAGTGTCTCCAGATCTTTAGAGCGAAAACAACTTCACCCAACTCAAGATCATGAGTGGTGTAGTTCTTCTCATGTATCTTCAAATGCCTCGATGCATATACTATGACTTTGTTCCTTTGCATCAGGACACAGCCAAGACCCAATTTAGATGCATCGCAATAAACGACGAAATCATCATTGCCCTCAGGCAAAGTTAGAACAGGCGCGTCACAAAGTTTCTGCTTCAAGTGTTGAAAAGCTTCCTCTTGCTTGAATCCCCAATCAAAGGGTTTGTTCTTCTGAGTTAGAGCAGTTAGAGGAACTGCAATCTTCGAGAAATTTTCAATGAAGCAGCGATAATAACTCGCTAGACCAAGAAAATAACGAACTTCAGTAGGAGTAGTAGGCGTATCCCAATCCTTGATCACACTGATCTTGGAGGGATCTACATGAATACCTCGTTCGTTGACAATATGTCCTAAGAATTGAACTTCTTTAAGCCAGAATTCACACTTGGAGAATTTGGCGAAAAGTTGCTCTTTCTTTAGGAGTTCCAGAGTAAGACGAAGATGTTGCTCGTGATCAGCTCGCGTCTTAGAGTATATCAAGATGTCATCAATAAAAACAATGATGAATTGATCCAAATAAGGCTTGCAGACCCTATTCATTAAGTCCATGAAAACAGCAGGAGCATTAGTCAAACCGAATGGCATAACTGTGAACTCATAATGCCCATATCGAGTGCGGAAAGCTGTCTTGGGAATATCTTCTTCATGCACACGAAGTTGATAATACCCGGAACGCAGATCAATCTTCGAAAAATAAGAAGCGCCCTGTAACTGGTCAAAGAGATCGTCTATGCGCGGTAGGGGATATCGATTCTTGATGGTAAGCTTGTTAAGCTCACGATAATCGATACACATCCTAAAGGATCCATCCTTCTTCTTGACAAAAAGAACGGGAGCACCCCAAGGTGAAAAGCTAGGACGTATAAAACCTTTGTCAGAGAGCTCCTGAAGCTGCTTAGACAACTCTTGCATCTCAGATGGTGCAAGACGATATGGAGCTCTGGCAATGGGATTTGCACCGGGTACGAGATCAATACGGAACTCGACTTGGCGTGCTGGAGGTAGACCAGGTAAGTCTTCAGGGAATACTTTAGAATAATCCCGAACAACAGGGATATCTTGAATAGATTTACCCTTACCCTTATCTGCTACAACATGTGCCAAAAAGGCCACATAATTCTTTCGCGGATACTTCCGAGCTTTAAAACAAGACATGAGTTTGAGACCACCAGCAGGTTTCTCACCATGAACTTGTAGGATCTCGCCTGTCGAAAGCGGCACACGAACAATCTTCTCAAAACAAACTACCTCTGCGAGATGCTTGGCTAACCAGTCCATACCCACAATAACGTCAAAGCTTCCAAGTTGCATAGGCGTGAGGTCAATAGGAAAAAGATGGTCGTTAAGGTTCAACTGGCAGTTGCGAAGAACAGAATCAAGAACAATGGGTTCACCATTAGCAACCTCTACTGTCAAAGGTTTACCTAGTTTCGTTCTAGACACGCGAAGCAATGGCTCAAAAGATAAAGACACAAAACTCTTATCGGCACCTGAATCAAAGAGAACAGATGCAGGCTGATTATTAATAAAGAACGTACCGTTCACCACTTCGTTGTCTGCTTGTGCCTCTTGAGCATTTATGTTGAAGACTCAACCTCGAGCCTGAGCTTGATTCTGATTTGGATTCTGATTCTGGTTGGCTAGCATTGGGCACCGTTTTCTGTAGTGGGTCAGATCCCCACAGTTATAACAAGCACCTGGTGGGTAGTGTGGTCGTGCAGCTTGACCCTGTTGCTGAGCAGGAGGCTGAGCAACTTGTTGAGCCGGGTTCTGAACTGCCTGATTCTGAGCAAACCGAAAAACATTGGCAAGATGACCCGACTTCCCACAGTTATTACAGAAACGGCACTGATGTTGCAGCTGATGGTGACTGTTGCATCTATTGCACAAAGGTGCATTCCCTGAATAGGGTGTCACACCCCCAAAATCCACATGCGGAGTACCACCGCTTGGAGGCGTGACTGACCAGGATCTTAGTCACCAATCACATTGAACTCATGAGTATATTTAAATAAAACTTTCATTTATTAACAATAGTGTTACAACGTTACAATATTTCACAGTTTACAGCGGAAGCATATTTAATTCGTTAGGTGTTTATTAACCACATGTAAAAGCACTTAGTCTTAGTCTTGTGTTGCGTTTCCATGTAACTCGACCCATGACCACTCCAGCTTCCCAGACAGCAAGTTCCAATGTTATACACCTAAAGGCCTGCAAGGCATGTAACAACGAGTCAACAACAAAGTTGAGCGAGTTCACAGTTGGTTGTTTAGTTATAGTGTTCGTAAAACATATGTTTATTTCGTAAACCATGTACTGTATTAATCTGTATCGCGGTTTCCCAAACATGTATGCGATGATTAGTGGGGGCTTCCCATGTGTATCGTATTAATCCGTATCGCGGTTTCCCAAACATGTTTGCGATGATTAGTGGGGGCTTCCCATGTTGTATGTTACTAGACTAGTCGTGTATGTACGTGCCCTTCTTGATCCAAGGACCGTAGCGAGTATGAGTGTACGTAGGTTTTACGTACGTGCCCTTCAATCCGAGGACAGTAGTATGTATGAGTGTACGTAGGTTTTACGTACGTGCCCTTCAATCCGAGGACAGTGAAAAGTAGTTTAATAGTAATGATAGTACGAGTAGTTATTCAAACCCATTCCCAACCCACCGGGAATCCCATGCCTTAGGAGTGTGAACTCACCTTAGATTAGCTCGGCAGATAATGGTCACTTGAGCTAATGTGGTCAACCACGTCCGATGGTCTGTAAACGTGTGGGTGCGGGCTGCCGAAACGCCGTCGCTGCTGTGGAACCCGTCGGAGTTCTGCCGAACAGCCGTGAGCTGAAACACCACCACCGGTGTTATTACTTCTTGCTGGATAATCGGTCAGCCGCCAGTCACCCCGGATTCAATCACCTCCTCTCCGAGCCACACGACTTCCACCATTGCAGCTCCGCTCATCCGTTGATGCTCTGTTCACTGCCGCCGCTGAAACTTGCCGAAGAAGAAACGGCTCAGCCGCCATTACTTCCACGGCCACCAGCATCTATCTCGCCTCTCTCCCTTCTTCTCGGCTCTATCTCTCTCTCTCGGATTCAGGTGTGTATGCATGTGTAGTGGTACAAGGGTGTTGTTTCCGGGGTGTGGCTTGCTCGCCGGAGATCGTCACCAGAGTATCGGCTCCGGTCATCGGAGTTGCAGTAAGAGACGAAGGGGTATAGGGTATGTGTGTGTGGCTGCCTTTAGTCTGCATTTAGGGTTTTATTGTTATCAAAAAGAGGGGTGATGATCATGAGGTTATATTTATATGCTAAGGTTTTAGTGGTGTGGGTTGGGCTCGTGCGAATGGATCCGTAACATATCGGGTATCACGTTTAACTGACCGACCCGTTTATCGTAACACTTAAATTTATAACGGTAATGAATAAATGATTAAATCAATCTTTCATCGCGTGTTATTATTATTAATTAGTAAACCATAAGAATAATAATAATAATAATAATAATGACAATAATAATAATGATATGATGATAATAATAATAATGAATACGAATATTAATAAAATACCCTTCTCTCGACGATTAAGGTCGAGAGTACGGGTTGTCACATTCTCCCCATGTTACAGGAATTTCGTCCTCGAAATTTAAGCTAAGTCATACAATACGCTTTTTTTTTTTTTTAGATTCCCCAATAATCCATTGTCATATGCATTTACACGTAGTTTCACGAAAGTTCACAAAACGAACATACAAATCACATAGCACATAAAGTCATGTAGCATGCAAGTTCATGTAATTCTCATAACATAAAGATTTACGTAGTCCATACTCACTTCACATTGCATAGAATTTCACGCAATTAATTATTCACTTGTAATACGATTCCGTGAGTGTTTTGTGAAATTTTCGAGACACTTGGTTTTCCTGGACTTAAACGAGATGTCCAAGTGAATATCTAAGTTAACAGGGTTTGTGTTTACACTGTGAAGGCCGGGTGTCACATCATCCCCTAGTTGAAAGAATTTTCGTCCCGAAAATTGTTATAAAACGATGGCTTGGAGTGAGTTCCAATGAACTCGATCTATAGGTAACTTACAACGCTGGGGGGGGGGGGTTGGTCTCAACCGGTTCCTCAACGAAGTGATAAAGTTGAGTTTATCAACTAACTATCGGAATTAAACCAATATGTTTAAAAGTATTCCTCCCCAATCCAGGGATAGTAGTACTGTAATTCAGAAATGTAAAGCAGTCCCAATCCAGGGATAGTGGTATTCCAATCCAGGAATATGTACTTTTCTAAGGACGTGCGTGTAGCCTCAAGCTAGGGGTACCGTATGTATTTCCAAAACCGGGGAAATAGTGTGTTGTCCCAAACTATGGACATATGCCTTTAGCGAGAGTTGTTAACTCACTTTAGAGTGCGTGTTGTATCAAAAGTCTTGTGTCGACGACACGAACTAGTATAGTAGGCAAACAATCACCAAAACACTCTTAATAATGGTTGCACGTCCTGAGTAACCAGGACTAGTGTATGGTTGTTTCACATAAGGTTTAGTTCCGTCAACTGTAAACGAAGTAGATGTCGTTTCCAGCCGTGGACAAAATCGGTAGCACATGCCTGGAGCATGTCTTCAGTAGATTGTTTGGTTCGACCATTCGTTCGTGGGTGTTAAGTAGTGCTCATGCATGATCGTAAGCCGAAGGATTTATGCATGCCTTGCCACAAATCGGACGTGAAACGTAAGTCATATTTAGAGACCAGTTACTTCCTTCAAGTAGTTGTTTGCAAGATATTGAAAACTTGTTGGTTTCCTTGACCACGAGAAAACGTTCGGTTTTAGTCAGGTGATTCCATCACTACTCAACCGATGCCATCCTTGAGTTTGAGTTACTTACCCATGCCCCGCATGGATTCAACTTGAAAATCCTCTTCCTTCAGTTCTCCAGTTTGAACAGAGCGAGTCTGATCAGGTAAGTTAGAGTCGATAGTGAGCTGCAAAGCTCGTGCACGTTCAGGTTTCATAGTTGTAATCATCCTAAAGTTCCCTCCAGCGATGCCATTAACTGATTGAGTTCTGTCGAAGTCAAGGTACACGGGAGGCCCTTGTGATCGGTCTAAATAACGCATCTTCTACCGTCCAAGTGATGCCTCCATCTAAAATCCAAAGACCGGGGTTTCCATCGCAGGTTGTGATTCTTGGAACTCTTCTTATAATTCCGCTACGTAAGCCATCACTCTCTTGTGTTGCGTCGACGTGTAGCTGGGACTCTGATTCGAACCATAAGGATATACCATTGAATCACCCGCATCCGCGGGTAAAACGATGCTCAGAGCACTGCAGAGTCGGAATTCGAAAGCTGAAAGGACGTCCTCCTATACTGTCTTTCACGAACACAGCACCCTGCTGTGCTAGAGAGTTTTAAGCTGCGCGACCTTCGCAATCCTGTGATTTATCTGGGATAGCATCTAGTGAGACCAAGAAATTGTTGTGTCCACGATGGATTCTTTGGTGTCGATCTATCTCCCACCAAGACGGATTGTAGCGAGATCTACGTGCATTCCCACTTTACTGATTATAACCAAAAGGTACCTCTCGAACCCATAAATTACATTTAACAAGACTTTAAGCGGAGTGGCTCCTCTCTCAGGAGTTCTAAAATGAGATATAAATGCCACCCATGGCGTTCCGTTCTCCTAGTCAGGATTCAGAATGTTGTCAACAAATGTGATCGATACATGTGATCCCTGAAGCTGCTGGTGTGTTGACCAACTCAATGATCATGGTGCATGATGTTGCAATGGCTGCATTACGACGGGTTGTCAATACGTGGTTGAGGCAAATGGTTCTTCTCTGTCACCTTGTTGAGTATAGTGAGGGCTTCGTAAAGTGAAAACTAGATCCGATAAAACTCAAGCTCAATAATTCCTGAAGTTGATTAGGCAGTTTCTGCAACCTTCCTGGGGTAAGATAATAAGATGTACTAGCAACAAGGGCTACTTCTGGCATGATACGGATCTGATATCCCACCTGACGATGTGTAGATAAACCTGACAGTTCTTCTGGTAACACTTAGGGAGAAATCACGAATAATTGGTGGATCCTCGATCCTCTTTTCCTTAGCCTTGACATCAGTATCGAGTGTTGACATTGTGGGGTAATCCTTCCGTAGACACTCCTGGCCTTTCTTGCTGAAATGAAGCTAACCATTGTGCCACTCTGGCGCGTTTGAACAGATAACGATCCTCCACGAGGGAGAGGGTTACGTAGAATTGTCCCCTCACAGGGCACACCTTTCAAGAATAACAGTAGAAGGTCGGTGTCGAACACTTGTCCCACAAGGTCGTGCTTGCATCCCAACGATCATATGAGGTTTCCGTTAGCTTTCCACCAGCCGACTCCACAACAGGTTCAAACCCCTAGAAGCATCCAGATTAAACGGAACAGAGACAAAACGGGTTGCTACTCATACTAGCTATCACGGTGTTAAAGTCCTGACGTCGCCCATGCCAACTCTAAATGCCTTTCCAAGAGCATCATTTCTGGCGTTGCTGGTTTTCATTACTAGGATTTCCAATACTGTCGTTGTTCCCTTGATCGTTGTCCTCTTATCTTAACCACCGCCAATCCGTGATGTGGACACCTTTATTTCCTTACTGAAAGCTAGGGTTACGAGCACCTTGTTGTCGTTGTGTCTGCTGACCCCGATGTCGTTGCTCGAAACATGCCCTACGATTCTTCACCATCATAGTCCATCTTTTTGCATCCTGAACCGCGTTCTAAAGCGTTACTCACTGTGCTGGCAGTTACGCATACCACGCTAAGGTTAATGATTACCACTTATGCCTCGATTGGTTCGTAGGTGTTGACTCCCATGAGTCGCTGACGGGGGTTAAGGATTCGATTGAAGCCAATTCGCTGTGCTCGTTGCCGGTAATCAGGGTCGTCAAAGTACTGAGGTCGATAATGTGCTAAGCTCATCCTCCTGTCCGTCGTCGTTGCAAGTGGTTCGGGTAATTCACGGTCTGTTACGAGAGTGTTGCAGAAGTGATCACACTTCGGGATCGGAGACGTCAATACATGAGTTTCAGCAACCGAGGAGGAGTAAGAAAGGTATCGATCAATCATTCGATGTTGGGACATCCAACTCAGGGACGTTCGTATGAGCAACTAACATTCTACACGGTTTGCTGAGTTCAGATGGGTGTTCAGGCAACACTCGACAGTATCGAGTTTCGAAAGAATCCAACGATAAATGAGAAGTTCACGTTTGAGTTTGAGTAGGGGACAATTACTGCTATGGCCCCTATAGGTTCGTTTGTTTCACATTGATCAAATAGCGAGACGGAACCCCTTTTCCACTTGTTAAGCCTCACTGGGATTCACATGCACCCCACAGTATTATTATGTGTGCACTCACAATAATATTGTGACTTGCATGCTCATCTCAGCTCCTCCTAACTCATGTCAAATGGTTCCTCAAACTCGGGTAGCAACAAAGAGCATTACGAAGTGTAAGTCACGAAGGTTTAGGGAAATACCACCCTATCAGTCACATAACACGTGCAAGTGTTCATGAATTCATATTGTTGTGCTAATCGGGCAATCACATGCAGTATCGTATGTAGGTGTTTACTAGTTATGTAGTACAATGAGTATAAGAGAGACGAACCTTGCAATCTGGAGCTGAGTGTCATGGTCGTATTCCCGTTTTCAGAACTTTCCGGTTATAGTCTGGTTTTACAAAAACGTTTTCCCCTTTTGAAAACCAAGTTCACTATAACCAATGGCTCTGATACCAATCTGTCACACCCCCAAAATCCACATGCGGAGTACCACCGCTTGGAGGCGTGACTGACCAGGATCTTAGTCACCAATCACATTGAACTCATGAGTATATTTAAATAAAACTTTCATTTATTAACAATAGTGTTACAACGTTACAATATTTCACAGTTTACAGCGGAAGCATATTTAATTCGTTAGGTGTTTATTAACCACATGTAAAAGCACTTAGTCTTAGTCTTGTGTTGCGTTTCCATGTAACTCGACCCATGACCACTCCAGCTTCCCAGACAGCAAGTTCCAATGTTATACACCTAAAGGCCTGCAAGGCATGTAACAACGAGTCAACAACAAAGTTGAGCGAGTTCACAGTTGGTTGTTTAGTTATAGTGTTCGTAAAACATATGTTTATTTCGTAAACCATGTACTGTATTAATCTGTATCGCGGTTTCCCAAACATGTATGCGATGATTAGTGGGGGCTTCCCATGTGTATCGTATTAATCCGTATCGCGGTTTCCCAAACATGTTTGCGATGATTAGTGGGGGCTTCCCATGTTGTATGTTACTAGACTAGTCGTGTATGTACGTGCCCTTCTTGATCCAAGGACCGTAGCGAGTATGAGTGTACGTAGGTTTTACGTACGTGCCCTTCAATCCGAGGACAGTAGTATGTATGAGTGTACGTAGGTTTTACGTACGTGCCCTTCAATCCGAGGACAGTGAAAAGTAGTTTAATAGTAATGATAGTACGAGTAGTTATTCAAACCCATTCCCAACCCACCGGGAATCCCATGCCTTAGGAGTGTGAACTCACCTTAGATTAGCTCGGCAGATAATGGTCACTTGAGCTAATGTGGTCAACCACGTCCGATGGTCTGTAAACGTGTGGGTGCGGGCTGCCGAAACGCCGTCGCTGCTGTGGAACCCGTCGGAGTTCTGCCGAACAGCCGTGAGCTGAAACACCACCACCGGTGTTATTACTTCTTGCTGGATAATCGGTCAGCCGCCAGTCACCCCGGATTCAATCACCTCCTCTCCGAGCCACACGACTTCCACCATTGCAGCTCCGCTCATCCGTTGATGCTCTGTTCACTGCCGCCGCTGAAACTTGCCGAAGAAGAAACGGCTCAGCCGCCATTACTTCCACGGCCACCAGCATCTATCTCGCCTCTCTCCCTTCTTCTCGGCTCTATCTCTCTCTCTCGGATTCAGGTGTGTATGCATGTGTAGTGGTACAAGGGTGTTGTTTCCGGGGTGTGGCTTGCTCGCCGGAGATCGTCACCAGAGTATCGGCTCCGGTCATCGGAGTTGCAGTAAGAGACGAAGGGGTATAGGGTATGTGTGTGTGGCTGCCTTTAGTCTGCATTTAGGGTTTTATTGTTATCAAAAAGAGGGGTGATGATCATGAGGTTATATTTATATGCTAAGGTTTTAGTGGTGTGGGTTGGGCTCGTGCGAATGGATCCGTAACATATCGGGTATCACGTTTAACTGACCGACCCGTTTATCGTAACACTTAAATTTATAACGGTAATGAATAAATGATTAAATCAATCTTTCGTCGCGTGTTATTATTATTAATTAGTAAACCATAAGAATAATAATAATAATAATAATAATGACAATAATAATAATGATATGATGATAATAATAATAATGAATACGAATATTAATAAAATACCCTTCTCTCGACGATTAAGGTCGAGAGTACGGGTTGTCACATAGGGCTTCTTCGCTGGAGGCTGTGCGGGTTGGTTGGGAGCCGCCTGCTTAGCTTGGGCAGTGACAGCATAGTTTTGGGAAGCCTTACGCTTCCTTGCCCTTTTCGATGAACCAGAATCCTTTCCATTCTTGTTTTGACCTTTCTTGCTATCTTCCTTGTCAGACGACTGTTTCTTGCCCTTATCACCCTTCCTGTGTAACTTATTCTTCCGAATCTGCGACTCAGTCAATGTCGCTGCTAACTCGATAGCCTGACGGAGTGTGGCAGGGTTACTACCAGTAATGATGTCTTGCACTGAGTCAGGTAGGCCGTCGATGTACCTTTCAATAGCCTTGTCAAGTGGGGTAACCATTGTTGGGCAAAGCAGACTCAACTCCTCAAATCTATCAGTATATGCCCTGTGCTCGCCACTGTCTTGTTTCAAGTCATCGAACTCTCTCTCCAACGCTCACTGTTCATGACGAGGACAGAACTCCCTCATCATAAGGGCCCTGAGTTCAGCCCATGTCTGTGCTAGAGCAACTTCTGCACCACGGTCTCTCATAACCCCATTCCACCATGTGAGAGCCCTCTTCTGAAACACACTCGAAGAAAACTCGACCTTGCGATTGTCAGGACACTGCACGTGGCGGAAAGTATTCTCAATGCTCTCGAACCATTGAAGAAGCCCAGTCGCTCCTTCAGAACCACTAAACTTGAGTGGTTTAGCCGAGTTAAAATCTTTGTATTTGCATGGAGCATTGTTGTTGTTGTTGGCTTGGTTCCATTGAGCAAAGAGGTTTGGGAATTGAGCAGCCATCTGCTGCGCAATGATTTCTGCCAGTTCGGCAGTCGCTATCTGGTTTTCGCGTCGAGGAGGCATTCTAAAAGAGGAAACATGAAAGGAAACGAGTGAGATGATTGGATGAAGAGAATGAGATGAAACAAAATTAACAAAAGCAAAGATGGTGGTCGTTTGTTCGCATCACAAAGCAAACAAACGACACATAGTGACTAATCAAAGTAAATGGGTCAAAAATAATGTATCGCGAAGACATGCTCGCCTATAAGTGAACACTCACCCCAAGAGTTCCCAGGTAAGAGTGACTGGTCCGATTATGTGGATTTGTACGAACACTCTAGCCTTAGACAGAAAACCCAGGGTACAGGAATTCACTCTTCCAGTTTGCACGTGTTCACACTATTTAAAACCCAAAACTTTGACGAGATTTTGAAAACTTAGAAGGTACAAGGCCAAAATCAAACTGGAAGGGTTCAAAACCATATAACAGAGGGTTCAAAACCTTACAATAGAGGGTTCAAAACCTTGTAATAAATCATCCGAAAACATATGATTGTTTTTTTCAAAAATCGTTTCAGAAAAAATTTGGTTTTTGTTTTGATAATCACCTAAGGATAGGTGATGTACATGTTTTAAGATCTAAACACAAGATAACTTGTGTTAGGGTCCTAGAAAGGTTATAGTCTAGGTCAAAGAATTACTAATAACCTAATTCCCTATAACCATTGGCTCTGATACCAACTCTTCTGTCACACCCCGACCACGTGTAACATACAAAACGTGGCGGAAACGTCGGGGAGTGTTGTAACAGAATTAATTGTTTCATAACCATGGCATACAAAGTTGTATTTTATTTATCAACATAAGAGTTACATTGTTTTAAACAGGAATCAAAGAGTTTATAACATAATTAAACTAAGTCTTTCTTCATTTTAAGTCTCTAAGGCACAGGTCCGCCCTAGTGTCACGATCATCATCCTACGCAATAGCTCCTGAAAACACATGTGAAAATAGGTACGTCAGCATAAAAATGCCTGTGAGATACATAGGATTTGTTAAAAGAGGATTCATGACTTATAAGTTTAGAAAAAGTTGTTTAACAAAAGTCAGTCATGAACCTTGTAAATTGTTTTGTTTTGTAAATCATTCAAAAAGTGATGATATTTATAAATAAGAGAATAATGTAAGGTTAAATGAATAACCAAGTAAAATGAGTTTGTATAAGATAAGTTGTTTTGTAAATCAATGTATTGTGAAAATAAGTTGTTTATGTAAAACGTAATATGTCAATTATTGAAATGATTTAAGTAACGCTACGACATGTAATGTCATACAAACACTTATATATAGGAAGTACCAGCGGCGTATCCACCATGCTTGTATCATATTACACGCGCCTCGTTACTCAAATCACTTACTCAAACCAACCACCAATGTAAATTGTTTATGTATAAATGAATTGTCATGTGTTAATGTGTAAACCTTATCGAAATGTCTATGTCAAATGTAAACCACTCAATGTGTATATCAATGTCAAAATGTTTATGTTTAATGTAGATCATGTAATGTGTACCCAAAAATATCATGTATGGTAAGTGAAATATATCAACTAAACCATATGTAAAATGCACAAAAACAAGGTATTGAAGTAAAACATGGTTTAAATCAAGTTATGTTTTGTGGAACAAATGCATGCTATACTGATACAAACATTTATGCGGTATTGTGAAAATGCATACATCCAAGCCTTGAGACTGTGGCGATAAACCCTTAAACAAATTAAAGGTTTATCTAAGTTATGTGTATCGAATTCGGTCATTCCTTCCAATCCAAACAAACCCAGGATTTCAGGAACGGGAGTTGTCAATTCCTATGGTACCACTACCTACTAACGAACGGCGTAGCTAATGTTAATGAATGTATTGTTCCATTTTAAACAACCCAAATGTCATACCAAAATGTAAACATGTAATGAAAACAACTGTACTAAATATGCACACAATGGGCATACATAGCATGAGATGTAATGTGAAACAATGTACTAAGTATGCACACAATGGACATACATAGCATGAAATGTAATGTAAAACAATGTACTAAGTATGCACACAATGGACATACATAGCATGAAATGTAATGTAAAACAATGTACTAAGTATGCACACAATGGACATACATAGCATTAAATGTAATGTAAAACAATGTACTAAGTATGCACACAATGGACATACATAGCATGAAATGTAATGAAATCATGTACTATAATGTACTAACGAACATAGCAGGTATATGATGTGAAAACATGGAAAGCATGAAAGTAACAAGTAGGCACATGTGTTTCACCCCAAAACAGTTTGGAAAACAGTAAAAGAGGGGTCTATGTACTCACTTAAGATTGCTCAGAAGTCCTAAGATAACCACCAAGCAATGCTAGAGATCTCGGAATCAAACGGCACCTAATATAGGTAACTATGTTAATAAACCGGACCTATATCGGAGGATCGGATAGAATGAGGGTTCGTAAACCAAACGAGTATGGAGACTCATGTAATATGGTTTAACAAAGCCTACATACTAAATGAAACCTAACCTAAGTGTTTACGACCCATTACGACCCGTTTAGGTAGCTTATGCTACTTTAACGCGTCGTTCACGTAAAACGCGTTCGGACCGCCTAACTAGTCCTATGACAAGTAGAATATGCCTTAACATGTCTAATATTGTCGCCAAATCAGTTTAGATGTCAAAAGTTATGTCACATATGTTTATAATGAATTTTGGTATCAAAGGGGTATTTTGGTAATTTACCTAAGGCATATAAACTACCTATCACACAACTACTTAAACGAAGCGACCATAAGGTATAACCTCGGAAGGTTATTCCCTATATACTATGGTCACCTAATGTGTTTGGTCGAATCCTAATGATCGACCAAAAGGGTCGGGTTCGAAGGTATAAGCGATTTATTAGATCGCTTACCCTTACGACCCTAGACAACGTGGTAATCAGTAGGCATAGTCACAAGGGACTATAACCATCATGATTACAATCACGTTGTGAAGTTCAAATGAACTTCGCATTGACCATAAACTGGTCAACGTAGAAAGTCAAACAAAGTTTGACTTTCGGACTCGAAAAGAAATTAAAGAACGAAGGAATACTTACGAAGGGTCCCCGAATGCTAATCTTGATTCAAGTAGCTCAGGTATGAAACAAAGGTTTCAACTTAGAGCTTCTCAAATCAGATTCTTGTGAGGAATGAGTGAAGTTGAGGTGGGTATTTATAGATTTCGGTTCACCGTTAGGATCGTTTCTTGGAGAAGAGGGAATGATCACATCCCTACACTTGTTGGAATGTTGTGGTTGCTCATTTTGCCCCCACCACAAGAGTTTGACACATGGCATTGGCCTTTGGAGGGTTTAACAGCTGTTAACATGTGTTTAAAATGGCTTTTTCTGATCAGAAGGGGTCTCACGTGACGCCAAGGGGGCTAGGTGTCACGCTAAGGTCCTCCTGATCAGCAAACACTTTCCAATGTTCCCCTTTCAGTCCCCGTTGCGTATTAAGGCCATTTCCGACATGTTTAAGGCTCGTTAAATCATTTTCAAGGCTCCACAAGGATTCCTAAACATTGTGGACATGAAACATGCTCAAAAATATGCCGGATGTCAGTTCGTTTGGTCGTACGATCGCGATGTTCGCTTAATTACGACGGAATGCGCATAAGCGCGAAAAACGATCCAAATTGCGCGACGAATGGATTTTTCTCATGCCAAACACTAAAATAAAATATTTTAGTGCTTACATAAATTTTTGGATGTCCGGATGTATTCAGAACGTAAGTTATGCGCAAAAATGCAAACTTGTGCACTTTTTGACGCTTTTTGTCCCTGAATGACCCAAAGTTTATTTTAGCACACCGAACCCCTTAAAGCCTATTTCTAAGCTATGTAAAGGATATTTATGGTATGTTTAACTTATGGTCATGTTCTGGAATGTTCGTTACAGTTCAAATTGGCATACTTTCGCAGTTTGTCAAGTTTTGTCCCTGTAAGCGAATTAACTTGTTTTTGCCATACCAAAGCCGTCAAAACTTATTTCTAAGTTATGTAAGGGTTATTTAAGGTATGTTAAGAATACGTTGATGTTCCGGAGTATTTTTCGCATTAAACTGATTATGTTTACGCATCAGTTTGCGTATAACTCTCCAGAAAGCGATATAGAGTTTGAAATTGAATAAAAGTCAAAACATGAAAAATGTAAAACATAAATAAACAAACATTGGGATCAAATAACTTTGTTTTATTGATAACCGAGCTGTTCACAATGATTACAAGCACAGATGTTACAATAAAAACCAATATATATCATGAGTACTCTAGGAAAGCTCGACCCATGACCACTCCAGCATCCCTAGATGGCAAATTCCATATCCATAGTATCTAACGACCTGCGAGCATGCAACAAGTGTATCAGAAAACGCTGGTGAGTTCATAGTTTTACGAAAACGTTAGTTACCAAGTGTTTAGTTCAGTTCATTGATAATAATGTTGATAATAACTAGAGTACCGTACAAGATAGCTCCAGAATATTTTGCCTGTCCCCAATGCCCCCTATCTAAGCATTGGTCATGATTAAGGTCATTAGTTCACACCCGTCCTCTCAGGTACGGGTTGTGTGACAACCCTCGTAATTCCATGTATTCGTACGATTATTTAATGATAATTAAAGTGCTTGTTGACTGTGTCATACTTACATGTGTTTGTTAACGTACTAGGCTTGTGCAGAAAACTTGACTAAATGGTCCTGAATATTTTCCTATGTGTTAGGAATTAATTGTGTTACAAAAATATATATATAAGACGCCTTACGGAACAATTAAACAATTTAACGGAACAGTATCCGACCGAACAACCGGACATTACCCGGGACACCAATTTTTTGTCAATTACATAGTTTTATTATTTTTGGCTAGTCTTGATCCCCGTTTACCATAACCCCCACTAAAAACCTTATAACTAGCATATAACTCCAAGTTACTTGTTTTCTAACTAACCATTACATTTTAGTCACAAAGTTACACCCAACCCCCCCCCCCCATAAAACCGAAATCGGTCCCTCATGGACCCACCATATCATTCCACCATACTTCACATCTTCTAATTAGATTATATTGTATTTATTTATTAGATCTTGCTTGTGGAAGTATCTAAAACATATGGAGACATCTACATAAGTATGGAGCCTTAGATTTACTTATCATTCACCATCATTCACTCTCACTCTTCACTCTCTCTCCCTCCCTCACGGTTACACCACAACCGCCACCTTCACCACCATTGCACCACCATCTTCCATTTTACAAGTCTCATTCAAGTATAGAAGAAGGTTTGATGGAGGTTGCATCTTGAAGGGCATTCAAAGGAGCTTTGTTTTAGTCTTGTTCATCATCATTTCTTATCATCTACTTCACTAGATTTTCCCTAGCTTTAAGCTAGTAGTAAGTCTCTATTTAACCCTTGTTCATGTCCATTTTGTGTAGAAAAAGATGTAATATGTTAAATCTACAAGAACACTAAAAAGGGTTTAAACAAGAAGATGAAACATGATGTATTTATGTTAGTATGAAGTTGTCTTGAGATGTTGCTAATTTCTTGCTGATTAATTGTTAATATTTATTACTAGAAATGTTGTTATTCGCTGAACATGTTAACGGAACCAAAATAACTCGCATTAGAATGTAAAAGCTGAAAAACAGAAAGCTGTTTGGTGATTACAGCCAACTTTAGTTGGCTGTAACCGGACACTAATAAAGCGAAAAATGTATTTTATGAAGTCTAGATTTATGTACTATGAAATACGGTTCTAATGGCACTGGAATCATAATTTTTGGACTTCGTTTACTATTTTTAAAGTGTCGTTATGTAACAGCAGCTAGAGCTGCATTTTTACTGCTGAAAATAGGCGTTCTGTTTTCTGTCATAACTTGTATTCTGTGTGGAGTCAGATCATGAAATTTGTACTGTAAATGACCACCAATGTATTTGTAATTCTCCCACTGGAATTTCGTAAATCAGACTCTCGATGAATTTTAAATAAATTATTCCGTGGACTGCAATCAGAAAAAGATGAATCTGATTGCAGTCCGGAAAATGAATTTTTATAAAATATTGGTGATGAATTGGATCCCGAGATTTTTACACAATAATTTTGGATCATTTAAGACCTTCTGTAAAAAGTTGGGAATTTTTGAAACAAGTTAACTATTTTATTAAAATCCCCGAAAACAGCCCAGTTTTGAATATAAAAGCTGAAACGACATAAGTAGTGATTTGCGTGTCTAAATGTCGGGTAGGTTATCCAAGAATGATATTACATGTTATATGTCTATAAAAGTGTTATGTGCAAGGTTGTATGTTTGTCTATGAGTGGGGAATAGATGGGAAGTTTATATGGGCATGAACCGTTAAAGTGATGCATGTTATGTGATAGATACGTGTAGGAACTTTGTGTTCTATTTGAAGTCACTAATAAACTAAGTGGTAATCATACTAGGACGTGATTGACCGACCTTGACTGTTAGCTATATTTGAGAGTCAAACCGAGCAACCGAGGTGAGTTCACACTTTCTACAAGGCATGAGATTCCGGGTGGTTTGGGAATGGGTTAAGAAACTAAAATGAAATCTACATATCCTCCTTGGGTAGGATATGTACGGCCATCCTCCATAGGTAGGATGCCATTATTAATCCTACGAATTCTCCTTGTGCAGAATACGTGCGTTCGTCCTCCTTGGGTAAGACAACAACCTTAAAACTTACTAGACAAAACTCTATCACCTAAGCCCTCAAATTTATATCGACTTAATCGCCGAGGCCGATGGCGAGCGGGTCATTAGTTAATAGCGCTATTAAGTTTAACAAACCTCACACCGTGTCGTCCGAACGGGCGTGTACTAATGGACTATGGCAAACTGTCAATGATGATAGAACATTGATGTAGGGCACGTTATTCATCAGTTGTCGATATCAGGACAGTCTAGTGGTTTACATGGGGAAAACCCTCACTAATTATGGATATGATTTGGGTAATAAAAAGGATCTGGTTAAACATACTTTCAACTAAGGGGTAACCCCCACGGCATATAAGCCAACGAAAGTCAAACCACGTTTTTCAGAAACAACTTAAAACTAAACAACTAAACGTGAACTCACTCAACTTTGTTGTTGACTCGTTGTTACATGCCTTACAGGTCGCTAAATGCTTATGGAGCTTGCACGAGGAGGAGGTTGTTGTGGAATACGGACTGTTATGTTCCGTGCCTAATATTTAAATCCTTATGAACTTATTAAACTTACGTTTTAGACTTTGAACTTATGAACTTATGTTTTGGACTTACGTTTATGCTTCCGCTGTTAACCTAAAGTCGGTTCACTTCCTTTTGGTCACCAATCGTATTGTGGTTGGTTTTATTTACTTAATTGTGTTGTTCAATATGATTGGTGGCTCGATCCTGGTCATGTCACGCCTCCAAGCGGTGATACCCCGCATGGTGGATTTTGGGGGTGTGACAGATTGGTATCAGAGCCATTGGTTATAGTGAACTTGGTTTTAAAAAGGGGAAAAGCTTTTTGATAAAACCAGACTATAACATGTACAGTGTTCGACGATCCACAACGACGCTTCGCTCCACGTGCAAGACTCAACACCATAGGTGAAATGGTTCATGCTAACATTGCCTGTCTAATTGTCTACATAGTACATTGCATGCTTAGTTAATACAACAACTGATAATTGAAACCCTGTGTGTTTGCTCTCTTCTGTCAATCCACATTTACGCACTTTCGCGACACCTTTTTTACTTGTGTTTCCTTCGATGTGAAGATCATGAGCGGATGCGGAGGACGTATCAACCTAACTCAAGCCCAGTTGATGGCTTTGATCAATCAACGGGTTGCTGAGGCACTCGTAGCTGTCCCTATAGGAGGTCAACATGCTCAACCTCCAGTATGTACGTTCAAAACCTTCATGGACTGCCGACCTACTACTTTCAGTGGCACTGAAGGAGCTATAGGCCTTCTCCACTGGTTTGAGAAGCTTGAGTCTGTTTTCGAGATGTGTGAATGCCCAGAGGATCGTAGGGTGAAATATGCTACTGGAACGTTTGACGGTGCTGCGTTAACCTGGTGGAAGGCACAAGTTCAACAATGAGGGCTGGCGATTGCTAATGCCACCCCCTGGAACGGTTTCAAGGAATTGATCAAGGAAGAGTACTGTAGTCGGGATGACATCCACAAGCTAGAGGTGGAATTTTTTAATCTGAAGATAACGGGGTCTGAGATTGAGGCGTATACGAAAAGGTCAAACGAGCTGGCCATCTTGTGCCCTACCATGGTGGACCCTCCCATCAAACGAATTGAGCTGTACCTCAAGGGTCTTGTACCAGAGATTCAGATTCATGTGACTTCAGCTAACCTGAGTACCATTCAGCAAATCATTAAGTTGGCCCATCGTCTCACCGATCAAGCAGTTGAACAGAATAGACTGCCCAAACGTATCACTGCCACAGCTACTCCTGATGCACCTAGCGACAACAAGTGAAAATGTGATGGGAATTCCAGTAAAGGTTCTACATCAGTTCAGTCGCAGCAGCGAAAGACCGATGACTACCAGAGTCCTGGTCAGCAATCTTCCGGTAGTCAAGGACAGGGTGGATATCGAGGAAACCACCCAAAGTGCAATAAATGCAACAGACACCACTGTGGTCAGTGCAACAAGGGACGTTGTCAGAGGTGTCTCAAGATGGGTAATGAAGCCAAGGATTGTAGGAGCTCACGGCCTGCAAATCAGAATCGTCAGCAGCAACAGCAAGCTCCGCAGAATCAGCAACAGCAACAGGGGATGCTTTCAGTGTGGCGCTGAAGGCCACTTTAAGAAGAACTGTCCCCAGCTTAACCAGAATCAGAACAACAACAACAACCAGGGAAACAGGAACAATAATGGGGGCAACAATGGGGGAAACAATGATGGCAACAGTGCCAAGGGTCGAGCGTTCGTGCCGGGTCAGGGTGACGCAAGGAATGATCCTAACGTAGTGATGGGTAAGTTTCTTCTGGATGATTTCTTTGTTATTGTTTTATTCGATTCGGGTGCCGATACTAGTTATGTGTCCTTAAAAGTTAGCGAAATGCTTAAGCGCACTCCCACACTTTTGAACACCAAACACACGGTAGAGCTAGCAAACGGTAAAAGTCTCGAGGCCACGCACATAGTTAAGGGTTGTAACCTCATCTTAGCTGGTCAGACCTTCTCTATCGATCTTATTCCTATCGTTCTGGGAAGTTTTGACGTTGTTATTGGGATGGATTGGTTATCTCACCAACAAGCGGAAATTCTTTGCAACGAGAAAATCATCCGTATTCCTCGTTCTGATGAAGAACCTCTCGTGATTCAGGGCGATAAGAGTGGTGTTGTTGTAGGCATTATCTCTTTCCTTAAGGCCCAGAAGTGTTTGCGAAAGGGCCACGCTGCCATTCTAGCACTCGTTACTGACACATCAACGGAAGAGAAGAGAATTGAAGACATTCCTATTGTACGCGATTTTCCTGAGGTATTTCCTGAGGAATTACCTGGTCTCCCTCCTCATCGACAAGTCGAGTTTCAAATCGAGTTAGCTCCTGGAGCAGCACCAATAGCTCGTGCACCTTATCGACTAGCTCCATCAGAACTTGAAGAACTGTCGAAGCAACTACAAGAACTCTTGGAAAAGGGTTTCATACGTCCTAGCTCTTCGCCCTGGGGAGCTCCAGTCTTGTTTGTGAAGAAGAAGGACGGTACTTTCAGAATGTGTATTGACTATCGCGAACTTAACAAGGTGACTGTGAAGAATCGTTATCCTCTTCCACGCATTGACGACTTGTTCGACCAGTTGCAAGGGTTGAGCTATTACTCTAAGATTGATTTGAGATCGGGATACCATCAGCTGAGAGTCCGAGATGAGGACGTCTCCAAAACAGCATTCAGAACTCGCTACAGCCATTACGAGTTTCTGGTCATGCCTTTCGGATTAACGAATGCACCAGCGGTCTTCATGGATCTCATGAACCGAGTATGCAAACCTTACCTGGATAAGTTCGTTATTGTTTTCATCGACGATATCCTGATCTATTTTAAGAGTCAGGAGGAACACGAGCAGCATCTACGACTTATGCTGGAACTTCTTCGAGCTGAGCAACTGTATGCTAGAAATGTGACTTCTGGCTTCGCGAAGTCCACTTTCTAGGCCACGTAGTAAACAAGGATGGGATCCATGTGGATCCATCCAAGATTGATTCGATCAAGAACTGGCCTGCACCCCGTACACCAACAGAAATCCGCCAAATCTTGGGTTTGGCAGGATATTATAGAAGGTTTATCAAGGATTTCTCAAGGATTGCGTAACCTCTCACTTCACTAACACAAAAGGGTGTCACCTATCGTTGGGGTGATGCACAGGAATCTGCTTTTCAGCACTTAAAGGATAGACTTTGTAGCGCACCTATCCTCTCATTGCCAGAGGGCACAGATGATTTTGTGGTTTATTGCGACGCTTCCAACCAAGGACTGGGTTGCGTGTTGATGCAACGTGACAAGGTCATTGCCTACGCATTGCGCCAACTTAAGGTTCACGAAAGGAACTACACTACGCACGACTTGGAGCTGGGAGCAGTTGTTTTCGCACTTAAGATATGGAGACATTACCTGTACGGTACCAAGTGCACCATTTACACCGATCACAGGAGTCTCGAGCATATCTTCAAGCAAAAGGAGTTAAACATGCGACAACATCGATGGGTCGAGCTCTTGAATGATTACGAATGTGCAATCAAGTATCATCCGGGCAAAGCCAATGTGGTGGCCGACGCCCTCAGTCGAAAGGATACTGTACCTAAGCGTGTACGTGCATTACAGCTTACCATCCAATCTAGTCTTCCTGCTCAGATACGAGATGCTTAGGTTGAAGCATTGAAAGCAGAGAACATCAGGGCTAAGTCCTTACGAGGATCGAGGCAGCGACTAGAACAAAAGGAAGACGGTGCTTACTATGTAACAGGGCGCATCTGGGTTCCTCTTTATAGAAACTTACGCGAGCTTGTGATGGATGAAGTGCACAAGTCTCGTTATTCGGTACATCCTGGCTCGGATAAGATGTACCACGATCTCAAGACTACGTACTGGTGGCCTGGTATGAAAGCCGACATAGCAACCTACGTTAGCAAATGCTTGACTTGTGCGAGAGTCAAGACCGAATATCAGAAACCATCAGGCCTACTTCAACAACCAGAGATACCTAAATGGAAATGGGAGCAAATTTCCATGGATTTCGTTACTGGCCTGCCTAGATCCCAACACGGAAATGATACCATTTGGGTGATCGTGGATCGACTGACTAAGTCTGCACACTTCTTGGCTATCAAGGAAACCGAAAAGTTTTCTACTCTAGCAGACATTTACCTAAAGGAAGTGGTATCAAGGCACGGAGTGCCAACCTCCATCATTTCTGATCGTGACGTGCGTTTTACATCTGAACTATGGCAAGCCATGCATAGGTCTTGTCACACCCCCAAAATCCACCTGCGGAGTATCACCGCTTGGAGGCGTGACTGACCAGGATCAAGCCACCAATCATATTGAACGAGCATGTAAGTAAACATAATGCAACCAAGCAATATGAAAGGTGTTCAAAACCAAATCATAGTTAAGTGTTTAGCGGAAGCATAATTGTAAAACCCATTTTTAAGTATTACGTACGAAATAAAGTAATGTTTATAGCATGGCACACACTGCCATGTCCCACAACGACCGTTCCTCCCTGTGCATGCTCCATAAGTACCTATTGACCTGCAAGGCATGTAGCAACGAATCAACAACAAAGTTGAGCGAGTTCAAAGTTGGTTGTTTAGTTATAGTATTCGTTTTGTAAATCGTATGTCATTTTGTAAACCATGTATCGTATTAATTTGTATCGCGGTCATCCTGACATGTTTGCGATGATTAGTGGGGGCTTCCCATGTGTAATTAGACCACGCGTATTGACTGCTACGAAAATGTAAGAGGTGCCCTAAGTTAATGTCTATCAGCATTAACCCTTTGCCCATAGTCCATTAGTACACGCCCGTCCGACTGGCACGGTGTGAGGTTTGTTAAACCTAATAGCGCTATTAACTAATGACCCGCTCGCCATAGGCCTCGGCGATTAAGTCGATAAATGAGGGACTTCAATTGATAGAGTTGATGGTCTTATGATCGTGTACGTAGGTTTTACGTACGTGCCCTTTAATCCGAGGACAGTAGTCAGTATAAGTGTACGTAGGTTTTACGTACGTGCCCTTCAATCTGAGGACAGTAGTAAGTGGTTTAATAGTAATGGTTGTACGAGTAGTTATTCAATCCCATTCCCAACCCACCGGGAATCCCATGCCTTGGCTAGTGTGAACTCACCTTGGTTTGCTCGGCAGATACACAGAAAGGTCAATCGAGCTAGTTGAGGCTAACCTCGTCCTAACATGGTTACCATGCAAGTCAGGTCTAGGTTCGAGTAAAGCACGTATGTTTACACAAGTTAACAGGTTACTAACACGTATTGATCATAGCAAACACGTATAACACATTAGCAGTCAAATTCATAACATACTAACACTTGTACAATCCCAAAGATAAAGCCCAATAAACAGGCGGCCCGACCTATTGTGCGATCAGCACAACTTGTGCGATCCACAATGGGTTGTGCGATTAACCTTATACCCGGCCCAATAACATAAGTAGTTCAGTAAGTAAACGGCCCAATTAAATAAACAAAGACTCTCTTGTGCGATCGGAGCTAGCCTGGCCCAACATATAAGCAGACATTTCAACTTGTGCGATCCAAAGGATCTTGTGCGACTAGGCAAACTTGTGCGATTGTAACCATATTGTGCGACTGGACTTGTGCGTTTAGTTCTTGTGCGATTAGTTACATATTTTCTGTAAATCATGCAATCAGTTACACCATACCATTTCTCAATCAGACTAACCGATCAACCCTTTAATTTGCATTACCGTAATTACCAGTTAATCAATCAATCACATTCTAACTTAGTCAATAAGCAATGATTATGCCACACAACATTCATCATGGATCCATTCACAGCACTGTTTCATCAAGGATTCAATCAAAACCCCTAATATTCATGCAATTCTAATTATATAATTAAACAACAATCCTCGGTTATAGACATTATTCAACTTGATCAAATCTCTTGTGTGTGAGAACTTTAATTCACTATTCGATCATCATGACAATAAACAATACAGCATCGCTTAAATCAGCTTTTATTTTCATAGTCATACTAATGATTCCAACACTAAATAATCCTATATCATCGACTAACAATCATCCATTTAACAAACACATATTAGAAATCAAGCAATCATTCGGTTCATGTGTAAAATCAAGACATCATTTAATTCTCATCACATGATAATTTTGACTACTCTGCCAACACACATGGGCTGTCCATTTGCTTGTTCAAAGTTATCCCCTTTGACTAAACAAACTTTCTATTGGACCGATAATATGCTACTGACAATTCCCATATAATAACAATCACATGCTATAGAAAATTTCCATGCAACATAAACAAGTATGGCCGACATCTTTCATAATAGAATGATGATGATTGGGCCTTTCAAATTAAAGCACATCAAGCATTTATTGTGATGACCCTAATATTATATGATCTAGATTAATAATCAATGTATATCTTACTAACATCTAGATTAACGATCCCAATGAATGGAACATCTTATTATCATTAATCGTGAACCACATATACAGCACATGCGATACAATTCCAAAAAGAAACATTAGATACTAACCGAATTGGATGATGAAACAAAGGGAGTTTCGAGGGACAGGAGGCAGCCTTCGGTTTGCAAGAGGAGAGAAGAGAAACTTAGGGTTTTGTGTGTTTCCTTGTGTTAGCAAATAATGAGATGCAACACTCCCCAAGGAATATGTGCATACGTATAAGAAGAGTGGGCCGAACCCTTCCTCGGGCTGCCCTTAGGTTTCGAGTACAAGCAGTGTGGGCCGAGAGTGGTAAGGAGGCAAAGCCCTAAGGCTTGTGCGATCGGCCAAGTGTCGTGCGGTCGGGTTTGATTATTTACATACAGTCACATAACATATAACTACATAGCATTCTATTAATCGTCAAAGTTCACGTAATCACATAGGGTCCATACGTTACATTAGCATAAAGATAGGTTCTGAAATACGAGTTGTCACATTATCCCCAAGTTGAAAGAAATTTCGTCCCGAAATTTGGTACGTACTCGCTGAGGAAGCTAGTTAAGTTGTATGGTTTTCCTGGGGTGTCACATCCTCCCCCCGTTGATCTGGAATTTTGTCCCGAAATTCCGTAGCTTCAGCCTCAGCAGTGGTTGTACTGTTTGCGAATAGTTGGCGATACTTTTGTTTCATTTGATCTTCGCGTTCCCAGGAGAACTCTGGGCCGCGACGTGAGTTCCAACGAACTTGAACGAGAGGTATTCTAGTGCGCTTGAGGACCTTAACATCTTGGTCCGTGATTTCAACTGGTTCTTCGACAAATTGTAACTGCTCGTCGATAGTGAGCTCCTTCAAAGGAACTACGAGAGTCTCATCTGACAGACACTTCTTCAGATTCGACATGTGGAAAACGTTGTGCACTGCACTGAGTTCTGTTGGTAGGTTCAGTTTGTAGGCCACCCTGCCTATTTTCTCAATGGTGTCGAATGGTCCGACGTATCGCAGGTTAAGTTTGCCTCGTTTGCCAAAACGAACCACACCCTTCCAGGGTGAAACTTTGAGTAGCACTCGATCCCCAACCTGGAGCTCGAGTGGTTTCCTGCCCTTATCGGCGTAGCTTTTCTGACGGTCACGAGCTGCCGCCATTCGTTGTCATATCTAAGCAATCCTTTCTGTTGTCTACCACAAGTTCTGGACCAGTGATCTGACTATCCCCCACCTCTGCCCAACAAAGAGGTGACCGTCATTTACGCCCGTACAATGCCTCAAACGGAGCAGCTTTAATGCTGGTGTGGTAGCTGTTATTATATGAAAATTCCACAAGTGGCAGATGCTTTTCCCAGCAGTCACCAAAGTCAATTACATATGCCCTAAGCATGTCTTCAAGGGTCTGGATGGTGCGTTCAGACTGCCCATCCGTTTGCGGGTGATAAGCTGTGCTCATATCTAAACGTGAGCCAAAGGACTTGTGTATTGCTTGCCACAATTCTGAAGTAAAACGTGCATCACGATCCGAGATAATAGAGGTGGGCACCCCGTGCCTCGATACAACTTCCTTAAGATATACATCTGCTAGAGTGGAGAACTTATCCGTTTCCTTGATAGCCAGGAAGTGAGCAGACTTTGTGAGTCGATCCACGATCACCCAAATAGTATCGTTACCACGTTGAGATCTAGGCAGGCCAGTAACAAAATCCATGTAAATTTGCTCCCATTTCCATTGTGGTATCTCTGGTTGTTGGAGTAGGCCTGAGGGTTTCTGATATTCTGTCTTGACTCTCGCACAAGTCAAGCACTTGCTAACGTAAGTTGCTATGTGAGCTTTCATGCTAGGCCACCAATACGTAGTTTTGATATCATGGTACATCTTATCCGAACCAGGATGTACTGAGTAGTGAGACTTGTGTGCCTCATCCATCACAAGCTCTCGTAGGTTGCCATAGAGTGGGACCCAAATGCGTCCTGTTACGTAGTAAGCACCATCTTCCTTTTGCTCTAATCGTTGCCTTGAGCCACGTAGGGCTTCAACCCTGATGTTTTCTGGTTTCAATGCTTCTACCTGAGCATCTCGTATCTGGGAAGGAAGTCTAGACTGTATAGTGAGTTGTAAAGCTCGTACGCGCTTAGGCGTAGTGTCCTTTCGACTGAGGGTGTCAGCCACAACATTGGCCTTGCCTGGGTGGTACCTGATCGAGCATTCGTAGCCATGCAGTAGTTCAACCCATCGTCGTTGTCGCATATTCAACTCCTTCTGTTTGAAGATGTGCTCGAGACTCCTGTGATCGGTGTAGATGGCGCATTTGGTACCGTACAGGTAGTGTCTCCATATCTTTAGTGCAAAAACAACAGCTCCCAGCTCTAAATCGTGGTTAGTGTAGTTCTTTTCATGAACTTTAAGTTGGTGTGAGGCGTAGGCTATAACTTTATCCCACTGCATCAATACACAACCAAGACCCTGAATGGATGCGTCGCAGTAAACCACAAAGTCGTCTGTGCCCTCAGGCAATGAAAGAATAGGTGCACTGCAGAGTCTATCATTTAAGTGCTGAAATGCTAATTCCTGTGCATTTCCCCATCGATAAACAACGCCTTTCTGCGTTAGTGAGGTGTGAGATTGTGCAATCTTGGAGAAGTCCTTGATGAGCCTTCTGTAGTAACCTGCCAAGCCCTAGAATTGGCGAATTTCCGTTGGTGTACGAGGTGGAGGCCAATTCTTAATCGAGTCTACCTTGGATGGATCCACATGAATTCCATCCTTGTTTACCACATGGCCTAAGAAATGGACTACAAGAAGCTAGAAGTCGCATTTTGAAAATTTGGCGTACAGCTGTTCTGTTCGAAGGAGTTCCAAAATGAGTCGTAGATGCTGCTCGTGTTCCTCCTGACTCTTCGAATAGATCAGGATGTCGTCGATGAAAACTATGACGAACTTGTCCAGGTAAGGCTTGCACACTCGATTCATCAAATCCATGAAGACCGCACGTGCGTTTGTCAGCCCAAAAAGGCATGACCAAAAACTCATAGTGTCCATATCGAGTTCTAAAGGCTGTTTTGGAGACGTCCTCCTCTCGGACTCTCAGCTGGTGATATCCTGATCTCAAATCAATCTTTAAATAATAGCTCGACCTTTGCAGCTGGTCGAATAGGTCGTCGATGTGTGAAAGAGGATAGCGGTGTGACAACTGGCACAAACCGGTAATTTCCGTACACTTTAATTATTATTTAATGACTGCAATTATGTGCTTAATTGTCAGCAATGTCTGAACACATGATTAAACAAGTGAATTCATGCACGTTGTATACTACAAAATATTGCTTTATGCATAAACGAGAGCGTTGCGTCAAAAATAATAGTAAACTCACCGGTAAGACACACTGTGTCAACAAAACTGCATAAAGCAGTCAGACAATAAAATTGGAGCCTAGGTGTAGGTCCGACAACAAGAATGCATTAAAACCCAAGAGTACATATAAGGGTTTAATATATATGCAATACGGAAGCAAAAATAAGCACTAAAAAGCACCCGAAACGCACTTTAAGTGCAGAATTTATATAATTCAGCAATAAATCAGCATTTAAACATATGAATATTATGCAGAAATTTCATTTTATCATCCAGAATATTTCCCTAAGTGTTGGGAATTGAAAGGGTACAAGAAGGGTACTTAAAAGACACTAAAAAGTGTGATTTAGCACTTTAACGAATCGGTATCTAACAGAACAACCAGATATTACCCGGAACACCAAAATAATGCTAGAAGCATTGTTTTTATTTTTCTAAGCTAGTTAGGGTCCCCGAACACCCTAACACACTATATATTACTTAACACACTAAATCTAACCTTTAACATGTAACTAGATCATGTAACTTGGAGTTTAAATGTAACCAAGACCCCCCCCCCCTATGTTGGAGGGTTAGGGGACATAAATCCCACTCCTTGATTTCTTTCTTATATTTTAATGGATTGTGTGGTCCTTTAGAAACACTTTACACTTGGGTTAATACTAGAACATGGATTATAAAATTACACATAAGGCTCATGTCTTCATTCCATTCATCACTCACCCTCAAGAACCCTCTTCCTTCCTTCTCCCTTGGCTACGGCCTCACCCACACACACACATACTTTCATTTTCAATCCACATACTTCCATTCCAAGGTGATAGTAAGGTGTAAGAAGGTCACTAACGGAGCTCGGTGCAAGCGGATCTTGAAGGACCTTCTTCATTTGCTCTTATCCACTTCATTTACCCTCTTGAACTTCCCTAGCCTTGTGCTAGTAGTAAGTGCTTCAAATCTTCATATTGTTCTTGTTTATGATGGTTAATAGATGATTTAATGGCTAAAAAAATCTTGAAACACTAAAGAACTTACATTAAAGTGTTGAACATAAGATGAATAAGGTGGATAAAGAGAAGATATGTGTGTAAATCTTGTGAAACTTGTCTAGTTATGATTATTTGATGTTGTTGTTAGTAAAAGCAAGATGGATCATCATCTAGACATACTAGTCCATGTTAGAAAGCATGAACTAGTAGGATGTAAAAGTTAGAAAATTAAAAGATGATGGATCCATCCATTCATAAGACATGAACTTGAGTAAAAGTAATTTTCTTGTAAAATAAGACTCTAAACATGTAGATCTAAGGATCTACAAGGGGTTTTTCGGAAGAACCAAGCAAAAATATTAGTCTTGTTTAAAACCCGGATCTTATCCGAACTAAAAGCACTTTTAATAAATAAACAAGTGTGTAGACACTTGTGTCACAAGAAAAATTTAACAAAGAAATATTTTTGTAAACCTTGACTAGAAGTTGTGAAACTTCATATTCTTTAAAAATAAAGTTTTTAAGAAATTAAACTTATTTTTAAAGATAACAAGACTTACTAAATGTGTTAGTAAGTTACTACAAATTTTTGTAAATATTCAAGTTCATGAAATGGAGAAATTAGTGATTATTGTTGATGATTATTGTTGATAATTGTTGTTGATGATTGTTGACGACGTAAAAGAAAATAAACACATGTTTTGAAAACATGGAAAACCTCCATTTTTAGGGGAAACTCTGTCAAAATTTTTATAAATTTTGACACTTAGAAAAATATAAGTTTTTGAGAAACTTATCCCCTAAAAATATACCTCAAAACATTACCAAGGTTTCCCTAATTTTTGGTGATAAGAAATGGTGATTTCTTCAAAAATAAAAATGGATATTATGTATATATATTTTTGAGAGAAAAATATATATTATTTTATCACCAACTTTTGTGCTAAGTGTATATAGTATATGTTATACGTGCTAGTGTATTAAGACTTAAAAATACACTAAGTACTCATGAGGAGTATAAACATAAAAATACACATACAAAATACAAGATACATAATTCGGGTGCAAAGTGCAAAACATAAAAGACTTATATTTATTTTAGAGAAAATAATATAAGTAGGATACGTAGTTAAAAATATAGAATATTTTTAACACAAGAATATATACAAAAGAGAGTGACTGTACTTGTGCGACGCAAGTCTAGTGACTAACGTTAAGAAAACGCGTATAGGTTACGACGTTAATTAAGCAAATCCGGTGAAGTTTACGACGCAAGGAACGCAAAGTTGTGAGTTCATGCTCCCCCTTTTCTTTAACTGTTTTCAGTTTTTATAACTTCGGGGGTGAAATACATGTACAAATGTACAATATTTATAATTGGTATGATATAAATATAAGAAGCACACTTGGTGAGAACGAGAATCAAGTGTGATGAAATATAAGAATACAAGAAGTACACTTGGTGAGAACAAGAACCAAGTGTGACGAAATATAAGATAATAAGAAACGCACTTGGTGAGGACGAGAACCAAGTAGGATGCGTTATGAGAAATGATAATAAGAAACACACTTGGTGAGGACGAGAACCAAGTAGGATGCGTTATGAGAATTGATAACAAGAAACGCGCTTGGTGAGGACGAGAACCAAGTAGGATGCGTTATGAGAAATAGTGTCACGAATAGGGTACAGAAGCACCATTAATCAACAGTATACCTAGACCGCAGAACAAAAGGTTAGATCTAACGGGTGCCTGGCAGCCACACTCTCGGTGAGGGCGAGAATCGAGTAGTGCTTTTGTGTCCAGAATATACCAATTAAATGCCTTAGGTTTGGTGACTTCCTATGTCGTGTCACATGTTAATGGCTTTGCAACCCATTAACAATCCTGAAACTTACAGGAATACTTTATTTACATAAAAGTCATACCATACTAAAAATTGATGAATACTTGAGTACGTGGGGTACTCAAGAAAAGATTGAATTATACTTGAGTACGTGGGGTACTCAAGAAGAAATTGAATTATACTTGAAGTACGTGGGGTACTCAAGAAGAAATTGAATTATACTTGAAGTACGTGGGGTACTCAAGAAGAAATTGAATTATACTTGAAGTACGTGGGGTACTCAAGAAGGAATTGAATTATACATGAGTATGTGGTGTACACATGAAACTGAATTAATATATGAAAACTTGATTTATTCTCAAACTATGTTTTCAAACAAAGTATACAAACGTGAAATACAAAACTGCATGAATTCACACCAACATTATGTTGACGGTTTTCCAAAAACTCACATGTATTTCAGGTAACTAGGATGGATGTGCGCGTGGTCTTGCTTATGCTCGTGGATGTCGCTTGTGTTTAACTTTAAATAAAGTTGTAAACTTTTTAAGACAAGGTTTTATGCGACTTAGTGATGTAAACGCTAAACTTATGTTTTCAAATTATGGTTTTTGATGTTATTTTACGAGCATGTAGCATGTTTACTCTTCGTATGCAATGAGAACCTTTCATGATCACACCTCGTGCTTCCGCCGTAGAAAGGGGTGTGACAGATTGGTATCAGAGCTGCGATTGTAGTGAACCAGGATTCCTTCTCGAGTCTAGTCTACAATCTCTAGGATCCATTCACGAAAACAATTTTCAAAGAGTTTTCATTGCATAAAACGTCCCGCGACATCCACTGCCTGAAACTGTCTACATGAGTCTAGAAAAGACACTACGAGACTTAGAGTGCACTTGAGTAGCACTTGTCCTTGACTAGAAATTACTTGCAATTATGTGTGATAATTAGCATGTACTAGAAGTAGAATGTCACAAGTAGATGCGACTTTACCTGGAAGCAATGGCCTACCTGAAGGAAGAAATACGAGGATGAAACGAACTGTGCGGACTGTGCAAGGAGTTACGTAATTATGGATGCATACATAATTATGGAATTCAGTGCACAGAAATCACAGCAAGTCTTGTCACGTATAGATTCCCTCAGTGCAAGCCTACTAAGTACTCTGCTCGAGTAATGATTGTTTGATGTCAATTATGTGGTATATATACCTGTGAATATATATGATACTACTGTCTAGTGTGACGATATCAAACAAATGTCTAACCCTGTTGTGTTATGTTCTGTCAGAACATGGCACCCAGGAAAGCTGTGAATGCTCGCAATGATGATCAACCTCCACCTCCCCCCACTGCCAAGAACTGCTGAAGAGCTGAACGCCCTGCTAGAGGAAAGGATCTCCGCTGCTATCGCCCAGTACGAGGCGAACCGAACTCAAGACAGTGGTGGCCCAAGCAACGCTAGACGTAATGGGAACGGAGATTCATCTGGAGGCAGCGCAGCTCAAGGTAACCTTAAGACAATGTGCTAAGCATGGATAAATTTATGAACGGTCTTAGTTTCATTATTTCTTCGATTGCTCACTTGTGAATTGGTTGAATCAATTCCAGGCTGCACTTTCAAGCAGTTCCTCGACTGCAAGCCGATGAACTATGACGGCACAGGAGGTGCAGTAGCATTTGTGCGCTGGACGGAGAAGACTGAAGCTACTATCCGCATGAGCAAGTGTACCGCAGATCAACAAGTCACCTTCGCTACTGGGTTGTTTGTCGATGAAGCTCTGACTTGGTGGAACCTGCAGGCCCAAACTTTGGGTGATGATGCCGCTTATGGCCTAACTTGGGAGGAACTGAAGGAAAGAATGAGAGAGAAGTACTGCTCTCGTGCGGAACTCCAAAGGCTGGAAACGGAGTTCTGGCACTTGACCATGGTAGGTGCTGACATTAACGGTTATACTCGAAGGTTCCACGATCTGTCTAGAGTGCTTCCTTACATGGTGACTCCCGAATTCAAGCGCGTTGAACGCTACATTTGGGGACTGGCCCCAGAGTTTCGTGGCATGGTGACGTCGGCCAAACCACAAACAATCACTGAGGCTGTAACTCTGGCTGTCAGCCTGACCGAAGATTGTGTTCGTATGAAGAAGTTATCACTGAACCCAACAGAGAAGACCGAGACACATGCTAAGTCGTCCGGTGACAAAAAGAGAAAGCATTCGAATCTGAACCAAGCAACTCGTAACAACAAAGGTTTCAACAACAAGAAGCGTGACGCTAACCCGTCTCAGGAGGTGAAGACCCTTGCAACCAAAGCATACCAAGGTTCCATGCCTAGATGCCAAAAATGCAAGTATCACCATGATGGAGCTTGTCGCATTCCAAGGTGCGACAAATGTGGTAAATTGGGTCATCAAACAGAAGACTGTTGGGGAAAAGGAAAGAACCGAAATGGAAACGGTGCTGGTAACAAGAATGGTAACGGGAAAGGGCAGAACCAAGGATGCTTCAAGTGTGGAAGCAATGATCATTTCATGAAGAACTGCCCAGAGAGAAACAATGCTCAGGCTAGAGCATTTGTGATTGGAGCAAAGAACGCACGCGAGGACCCTAACGTGGTCACCGGTACGTTTCTCATTAACAATCACTTTGCATCCATATTATTTGACACTGGCGCCGATTATAGCTTCATGTCTGTGGAATTTAAGCGCATACTCGGAATAGAATCTAGTAGATTAGAAATTCCTTATTCCATAGAACTAGCCAATGGTAAACTTGTTGAATCGGGCGAAGTTGTCAGAGGCTGCACATTAGAACTTGGCGAACGAAATTTTAGCATCGACCTCTTACCTATTCAATTGGGTAGCTTCGATGTAGTGGTCGGAATGGACTGGTTGTCCAAGAACAAAGCTGAAGTTATTTGTCATGAGAAAATCATTCGCATCCCTTTAGCGAATGGTGAAACTCTCATCGTGCATGGAGAAAAACGAGACGCGCCTCTTCGAATCATCAGCTGTATGAAGGCACAGAAGTGCTTGAGGAAAGGATGTGTCGCTTTCCTAGCACACGTTATAGACAAGAAGGCTGTGGAGCCAAAACTCGAAGACATTCCTGTGGTGAAGGAATTTCCTGATGTGTTTCCTGAGGATCTGCCAGGACTACCTCCGCAACGACAAGTCGAATTCCGTATAGACTTGGTTCCAGGAGCTGCTCCTGTAGCCAAGGCACCCTATCGACTTGCGCCATCCGAAATGCAAGAATTATCTACACAACTTCAGGAGTTGTTGGATAAAGGATTTATAAGGCCAAGCTTCTCACCCTGGGGAGCTCCAGTATTATTCGTAAAGAAGAAGGATGGAACACTGCGGATGTGTATCGATTACTGGGAACTGAACAAGCTCACTATCAAGAATCGGTACCCGCTACCGAGGATTGATGACTTATTTGATCAACTGCAAGGATCAAGCTACTATTCCAAGATCGACCTTCGATCTGGATACCATCAGCTGAGAATCCAAGAGGAAAGCGTACCAAAGACTGCATTCAGAACACGCTCTGGGCACTACGAATTTCTAGTGATGCCATTCGGGCTGACAAATGCACCAGCAGTCTTTATGGATCTGATGAACCGCGTATGCAAACCATATCTCGATAAATTCGTGATTGTATTTATCGATGATATCCTGATTTACTCGCGAACAAAAGAAGAGCACGAGCAACATCTCAGAACCATCTTGGAACTACTGAAGAAAGAGAAACTTTATGCAAAGTTCTCGAAATGCGAATTCTGGATTCGCGAAGTACAATTTCTTGGTCACGTTGTGAATGAGAAGGGCATTCATGTAGACCCGTCCAAGATAGAAGCAATAAAGAACTGGGAAGCTCCCAAAACCCCAACTGAGGTTCATCAATTTTTGGGCTTAGCGGGCTATTATCGGCGATTCATCGAGAATTTCTCAAAAATAGCTCAACCGCTAACGACCCTTACTCAAAAAGACAAGAAATACGACTGGGGTTACAAACAAGAACAAGCCTTCCAGTTACTTAAAAACAAGCTCTGCGATGCACCAATACTATCATTACCCGAAGGCACTGAAGACTTCGTGGTATACTGCGACGCCTCACGACAAGGCTTGGGTTGCGTGCTCATGCAACGCCAAAAAGTCATCGCTTACGCTTCAAGACAACTGAAGGTGCATGAAAGAAACTATACCACGCACGACCTGGAGCTAGGTGCGGTAGTATTCGCCTTGAAGATTTGGCGACATTATTTTTATGGTACTCGATGTACAATCTTCACGGATCACAAAAGCTTACAACACATATTTGATCAGAAGGAATTGAATATGCGCCAGCGACGTTGGGTCGAGCTGCTGAACGATTATGACTGTGAGATTAAGTACCATCCTGGAAAGGCAAACGTTGTAGTAGACGCGTTGAGCCAAAAAGAAAGGGTTAAGACCCTAAGGGTTCGAGCATTGGAAATGACGATTCGAACGAACCTCACTGCACGCATTCGGGATGCACAACAAGAAGCTCTTAAAGAAGAGAACCGTAAAACTGAATACCTACGGGGTATGCTGAAATACATGGTGCCAAACGAAGAGGGAGCCTTATACTTCAAGAAGCGTATTTTGGTTCCACTCTGTGGTGGCATACGAGAAGTCATTCTTGATGAAGCCCACAAATCGAGATATTCGATCCATCCAGGATCGGACAAAATGTATCAAGACTTGAAGGAATACTACTGGTGGTCGAGACTTAAAGGCGATGTTGCTGTTTATGTTGGAAAATGCCTAACCTGTGCCAAGGTTAAGGCATAATATCAGAAACCATCCGGCCTATTACAACAACCAGAAATCCCCATGTGGAAGTGGGAACAAATCTCGATGGACTTCATAACGAAATTACCCAGGACCCCGAGAGGGCACGATATGATATGGGTAATAGTTGATCGATTAACGAAGTCTGCGCGCTTCCTACCGATCCGAGAAAAAGACAGCACTGGAAAGCTTGCTGAAATATACTTAAGAGAAATTGTGGCACGTCATGGAGTGCCAATCTCAATCATTTCAGACAGAGATGGATGCTTTGTCTCAAGAATCTGGCAATCATTTCAGGAAGCCTTTGGGTCTCAGTTAGATCTAAGCATGGCATTCCATCCGCAAACAGACGGCCAGAGCGAACGGACTATACAAACGTTAGAAGATATGCTTCGCGCATGTGTCATGGATCTAGGCGACAGCTGGGATACTCATCTACCTTTAGTTGAGTTTTCCTACAATAACAGTTATCATACAAGCATAAAAGCCGCGTCGTTCGAAGCTCTGTATGGCCGCAAATGCCGATCGCCCTTATGTTGGGCAGATGCCGGAGATAAGCGTATTGTTGGTCCTGAACTTGTACAAGAGATAACCGACAAGATTGCGCAGATCCGAGAGCGCATTAAGGCGGCTCGAGATCGACAAAAGAGCTACGCTGATCCAAATAGAAAATCAGTAGAATTCAAGGTGGGAGACAAAGTGTTGTTAAAAGTCTCACCATGGAAGGGCGTAGTCAGATTTGGAAAGCGTGGAAAGCTGAATCCACGATACATCGGACCATTCAGAATATTGAAAAGAATTAGTACCGTGGCATACAAGTTGGAGTTACCGGAAGAACTTAATGGGGTACATGATACGTTTCATGTATCCAACCTGAAGAAGAGTCCAACACAAGAAAACGTGATCATCCCGATGGATGAAGTGCATATTGATGAAGCCCTCCGATTTACAGAACAACCCGTTAAGGTTACCGACTGGAAGGTCAACAAGACCAGGAGGAGCAGCGTAAAACTTGTCAAAGTACGTTGGAGCTCTAAGCACGGACCCGAGTACACATGGGAACGTGAAGACCAGTCAAGGAAAAGTATCCCCACCTATTCGAGAAGACTCCAGCGAGAGTTAGTTTAGGCTGAATTTCGGGACGAAATTCTTTTAACGGGGGGAGACTGTGACAACTGGCACAAACCGGTAATTTCCGTACACTTTAATTATTATTTAATGACTGCAATTATGTGCTTAATTGTCAGCAATGTCTGAACACATGATTAAACAAGTGAATTCATGCACGTTGTATACTAAAAAATATTGCTTTATGCATAAACGAGAGCGTTGCGTCAAAAATAATAGTAAACTCACCGGTAAGACACACTGTGTCAACAAAACTGCAGAAAGCAGTCAGACAATAAAATTGGAGCCTAGGTGTAGGTCCGACAACAAGAATGCATTAAAACCCAAGAGTACATATAAGGGTTTAATATATATGCAATACGGAAGCAAAAATAAGCACTAAAAAGCACCCGAAACGCACTTTAAGTGCAGAATTTATATAATTCAGCAATAAATCAGCATTTAAACATATGAATATTATGCAGAAATTTCGTTTTATCATCCAGAATATTTCCCTAAGTGTTGGGAATTGAAAGGGTACAAGAAGGGTACTTAAAAGACACTAAAAAGTGTGATTTAGCACTTTAACGAATCGGTATCTAACCGAACAACCGGATATTACCCGGAACACCAAAATAATGCTAGAAGCATTGTCTTTATTTTTCTAAGCTAGTTAGGGTCCCCGAACACCCTAACACACTATATATTACTTAACACACTAAATCTAACCTTTAACATGTAACTAGATCATGTAACTTGGAGTTGAAATGTAACCAAGACCCCCCCCCCCCCCCTATGTTGGACGGTTAGGGGACATAAATCCCACTCCTTGATTTCTTTCTTATATTTTAATGGATTGTGTGGTCCTTTAGAAACACTTTACACTTGGGTTAATACTAGAACATGGATTATAAAATTACACATAAGGCTCATGTCTTCATTCCATTCATCACTCACCCTCAAGAACCCTCTTCCTTCCTTCTCCCTTGGCTACGGCCTCACCCACACACACACATACTTTCATTTTCAATCCACATACTTCCATTCCAAGGTGATAGTAAGGTGTAAGAAGGTCACTAACGGAGCTCGGTGCAAGCGGATCTTGAAGGACCTTCTTCATTTGCTCTTATCCACTTCATTTACCCTCTTGAACTTCCCTAGCCTTGTGCTAGTAGTAAGTGCTTCGAATCTTCATATTGTTCTTGTTTATGATGGTTAATAGATGATTTAATGGCTAAAAAATCTTGAAACACTAAAGAACTTACCTTAAAGTGTTGAACATAAGATGAATAAGGTGGATAAAGAGAAGATATGTGTGTAAATCTTGTGAAACTTGTCTAGTTATGATTATTTGATGTTGTTGTTTGTAAAAGCAAGATGGATCATCATCTAGACATACTAGTCCATGTTAGAAAGCATGAACTAGTAGGATGTAAAAGTTAGAAAATTAAAAGATGATGGATCCATCCATTCATAAGACATGAACTTGAGTAAAAGTAATTTTCTTGTAAAATAAGACTCTAAACATGTAGATCTAAGGATCTACAAGGGGTTTTTCGGAAGAACCAAGCAAAAATATTAGTCTTGTTTAAAACCCGGATCTTATCCGAACTAAAAGCACTTTTAATAAATAAACAAGTGTGTAGACACTTGTGTCACAAGAAAAATTTAACAAAGAAATATTTTTGTAAACCTTGACTAGAAGTTGTGAAACTTCATATTCTTTAAAAATAAAGTTTTTAAGAAATTAAACTTATTTTTAAAGATAACAAGACTTACTAAATGTGTTAGTAAGTTACTACAAATTTTTGTAAATATTCAAGTTCATGAAATGGAGAAATTAGTGATTATTGTTGATGATTATTGTTGATAATTGTTGTTGATGATTGTTGACGACGTAAAAGAAAATAAACACATGTTTTAAAAACATGGAAAACCTCCATTTTTAGGGGAAACTCTGTCAAAATTTTTATAAATTTTGACACTTAGAAAAATATAAGTTTTTGAGAAACTTATCCCCTAAAAATATACATCAAAACATTACCAAGGTTTCCCTAATTTTTGGTGATAAGAAATGGTGATTTCTTCAAAAATAAAAATGGATATTATGTATATATATTTTTGAGAGAAAAATATATATTATTTTATCACCAACTTTTGTGCTAAGTGTATATAGTATGTGTTATACGTGCTAGTGTATTAAGACTTAAAAATACACTAAGTACTCATGAGGAGTATAAACATAAAAATACACATACAAAATACAAGATACATAATTCGGGTGCAAAGTGCAAAACACAAAAGACTTATATTTATTTTAGAGAAAATAATATAAGTAGGATACGTAGTTAAAAATATAGAATATTTTTAACACAAGAATATATACAAAAGAGAGTGACTGTACTTGTGCGACGCAAGTCTAGTGACTAACGTTAAGAAAACGCGTATAGGTTACGACGTTAATTAAGCAAATCCGGTGAAGTTTACGACTCAAGGAACGCAAAGTTGTGAGTTCATGCTCCCCCTTTTCTTTAACTGTTTTCAGTTTTTATAACTTCGGGGGTGAAATACATGTACAAATGTACAATATTTATAATTGGTATGATATAAATATAAGAAGCACACTTGGTGAGAACGAGAATCAAGTGTGATGAAATAAAAGAATACAAGAAGTACACTTGGTGAGAACGAGAACCAAGTGTGACGAAATATAAGATAATAAGAAACGCACTTGGTGAGGACGAGAACCAAGTAGGATGCGTTATGAGAAATGATAATAAGAAACACACTTGGTGAGGACGAGAACCAAGTAGGATGCGTTATGAGAATTGATAACAAGAAACGCGCTTGGTGAGGACGAGAACCAAGTAGGATGCGTTATGAGAAATAGTGTCACGAATAGGGTACAGAAGCACCATTAATCAACAGTATACCTAGACCGCAGAACAAAAGGTTAGATCTAACGGGTGCCTGGCAGCCACACTCTCTGTGAGGGCGAGAATCGAGTAGTGCTTTTGTGTCTCAGAATATACCAATTAAATGCCTTAGGTTTGGTGACTTCCTATGTCGTGTCACATGTTAATGGCTTTGCAACCCATTAACAATCCTGAAACTTACAGGAATACTTTATTTACATAAAAGTCATACCATACTAAAAATTGATGAATACTTGAGTACGTGGGGTACTCAAGAAAAGATTGAATTATACTTGAGTACGTGGGGTACTCAAGAAGAAATTGAATTATACTTGAAGTACGTGGGGTACTCAAGAAGAAATTGAATTATACTTGAAGTACGTGGGGTACTCAAGAAGAAATTGAATTATACTTGAAGTACGTGGGGTACTCAAGAAGAAATTGAATTATACTTGAAGTACGTGGGGTACTCAAGAAGGAATTGAATTATACATGAGTATGTGGTGTACACATGAAACTGAATTAATATATGAAAACTTGATTTATTCTCAAACTATGTTTTCATACAAAGTATACAAACGTGAAATACAAAACTGCATGAATTCACACCAACATTATGTTGACGTTTTTCCAAAAACTCACATGTATTTCAGCTAACTAGGATGGATGTGCGCGTGGTCTTGCTTATGCTCGTGGATGTCGCTTGTGTTTAACTTTAAATAAAGTTGTAAACTTTTTAAGACAAGGTTTTATGCGACTTAGTGATGTAAACGCTAAACTTATGTTTTCAAATTATGGTATTTGATGTTATTTTACGAGCATGTAGCATGTTTACTCTTCGTATGCAATGAGAACCTTTCATGATCACACCTCGTGCTTCCGCCGTAGAAAGGGGTGTGACAAACGGTTCTTCACAGTCACCTTGTTGAGTTCACGGTAGTCGATGCACATTCTGAAAGTACCGTCTTTCTTCTTCACAAACAAGACTGGAGCTCCCCAGGGTGAAGAGCTAGGACAAATAAAACCCTTATCCAAGAGTTCTTGTAGTTGCGTAGAGAGTTCTTCCAACTCTGATGGAGCTAAGCGATACGGTGCACGAGCTATGGGCGCTGCTCCAGGAAATAGCTCGATCTGAAGTTCGACCTGGCGATGAGGCAGTAGCCCAGGTAAATCTTCAGGAAACACTTGAGGAAAGTCGCGTACTACTGGAATATCCTCAATCTTCTTCTCTTTCTTCGAGGTGTCCGTAACGAGAGCCAAAAATAGCAATGTGGCCCTTTCGCAAACACTTCTGGGCCTTAAGGAAAGAGATGATGCTCACAACAGCACCACTCTTGTCGCCACGAATCATGAAAGGTTCATCCCCTGACCAATCACAAACACTCGACCCCTGGCACCATTGCTGTCGTTATTACCCCCGTTGTTGCCTCCATTGTTGTTCCCATTTCCTTGGTTGTGGTTCTGATTCTGGTTCTGGTTCAACTGTGGGCAGTGTCTCATGAAGTGACCTTCAGCACCACACTGATAACATCCCTTGTTACCCTGCTGTTGCTGCTGATTCTGTGGAGCTTGTGGCTGCTGTTGTCGGTTCTGGTTTGCAGGACGTGAGCTTCTACAATCTTTGGCTCCATGACCAAGCTTGTTGCATCTCTGACAACGATCTTTGTTGCACTGCCCGCTGTGGTGCGAATTACATCGATTGCACTTAGGGTCGTTTCCCCTGTATCCACCCTGACTTCGATTACCAAAAGACTACTGACTGGGGCTCCTGTACTCATCCGTTTTTTTTTCGCTGCTGCGACTGAGACTGAACCGAAGTGGAACCCTTGCTAGAGGTTCCATCCCGCTTTTGCTTGTTGTCACTGGGAGCATCCGAAGTAATTGTAGCAGTATTAATACGTTTCTATTTCTGACCCCGTCATCTTGAGGTTGAAGAACTCTACCTCCGACTTATGAATGTCATCACGATTGCAATATTCCTCTTTGATCCGTTCCTTGAAGGTGTTCCATGGGGTGGCATTAGCAGCAACCAACCCCAGCATTTGGACCTGAGCGTTCCACCACGTGAGCGCTATACCCTCGAGAGTACCGGTAGCATACTTCACCCTGCGAGCCTCAGGGCATTCACACATCTCAAAAATAGATTCGAGCTTTTCAAACCAGTGGAGGAGACCTACAGCTCCTTTAGTGCCACTGGAAGTACTAGGACGACAGTCCATGAACGTCCTGAATGTGCATACAGGCGGCTGAGCGTTCTGACCTTGTTGCGCGAGGAAGAAAAGACAGGGTTAAGCGCGAGAGTTGGGTCATGAGAGTAGAACTAACATCCTAGGGTAGGTTCGTAACAGCAGGTTATACCTCCTGCCTGAGCGGCTGCGAATGCTGCCGTAACTTGTTTGTTAATAAGAGCCGTCAGCTGGGCTTGAGTTAGGTTCACACGTCCATTCATGATCTTCACATCGAAGGAAACACAAATAGGAAAGGTGTCGCGAATGTGTATAAGTGTGAAGTGACAGAAGGAAGCAAGCACGCATGTGTTTTCAAGCTATCGTTGTTACATTTATCTAAGCATACCATAAGCAAAGTTCTATGTAATCTAGCAAGTAGGCAATAGAACATAAACCATATCACCTAGAATGTCGAGCCTTGCACGTGGAGTGAAGCGTCGTTGTGGATCGTAGAGCACTGTACAGGTTATAGTCTGGTTTTACCAAAAACGTTTTCCCTTATTAAAACCAAGTTCGCTATAACCAATGGCTCTGATACCAATCTGTCACACCCCCAAAATCCACCTGCGGAGTATCACCGCTTGGAGGCGTGACTGACCAGGATCAAGCCACCAATCATATTGAACGAGCATGTAAGTAAACATAATGCAACCAAGCAATATGAAAGGTGCTCAAAACCAAATCATAGTTAAGTGTTTAGCGGAAGCATAATTGTAAAACCCATTTTTAAGTATTACGTACGAAATAAAGTAATGTTTATAGCATGGCACACACTGCCATGTCCCACAACGACCGTTCCTCCCTGTGCATGCTCCATAAGTACCTATTGACCTGCAAGGCATGTAGCAACGAATCAACAACAAAGTTGAGCGAGTTCACAGTTGGTTGTTTAGTTATAGTATTCGTTTTGTAAATCGTATATCGTTTTGTAAACCATGTATCATATTAATTCGTATCGCGGTCATCCTAACATGTTTGCGATGATTAGTGGGGGCTTCCATGAGTAATTAGACCACGCGTATCGACTGCTACGAAAATGTAAGAGGTGCCCTAAGTTAATGTCTATCAGCATTAACCCTTTGCCCATAGTCCATTAGTACACGCCCGTCCGACTGGCACGGTGTGAGGTTTGTTAAACCTAATAGCGCTATTAACTAATGACCCGCTCGCCATAGGCCTCGGCGATTAAGTTGATAAATGAGGGACTTCAATTGATAGAGTTGATGGTCTTATGATCGTGTACGTAGGTTTTACGTACGTGCCCTTCAATCCGAGGACAGTAGTCAGTATAAGTGTAAGTAGGTTTTACGTACGTGCCCTTCAATCCGAGGACAGTAGTAAGTAGTTTAATAGTAATGGTTGTACGAGTAGTTATTCAATCCCATTCCTAACCCACCGGGAATCCCATGCCTTGGCTAGTGTGAATCACCTTGGTTTGCTCGGCAGATACACAGAAAGGTCAATCGAGCTAGTTGAGGCTAACCATGTCCTAACATGGTTACCATACAAGTCAGGTCTAGGTTCGAGTAAAGCACGTATGTTTACACAAGTTAACATGTTACTAACACGTATTGATCATAGCAAACACGTATAACACATTAGCAGTCAAATTCATAACATACTAACACTTGTACAATCCCAAAGATAAAGCCCAATAAACAGGCGGCCCAACCTATTGTGCGATCAGCACAACTTGTGCGTTCCACAATGGGTTGTGCGATCAAACTTATACCCGGACCAATAACATAAGTAGTTCAGTAAGTAAACGGCCCAATTAAATAAACAAAGACTCTCTTGTGCGATCGGAGCTAGCCCGGCCCAACATATAAGCAGACATTTCAACTTGTGCGATCCAAAGGATCTTGTGCGACTAGGCAAACTTGTGCGATTGTAACCATATTGTGCGACTGGACTTGTGCGTTTAGTTCTTGTGCGATTAGTTACATATTTTCCGTAAATCATGCAATCAGTTACACCATACCATTTCTCGATCAGACTAACCGATCAACCCTTTAATTTGCATTACCGTAATTACCAGTTAATCAATCAATCACATTCTAACTTAGTCAATAAGCAATGATTATGCCACACAACATTCATCATGGATCCATTCACAGCACTGTTTCATCAAGGATTCAATCAAAACCCCTAAAATTCATGCAATTCTAACTATATAATTAAACAACAATCCTCGGTTATAGACATTATTCAACTTGATCAAATCTCTTGTGTGTGAGAACTTTAATTCACTATTCGATCATCATGACAATAAACAATACAACATCGTTTAAATCAGCTTTTATTTTCATAGTCATACTAATGATTCCAACATTAAATAATCCTATATCATCGACTAACAATCATCCATTTAACAAACACATATTAGAAATCAAGCAATCATTCGGTTCATGTGTAAAATCAAGACATCATTTAATTCTCATCACATGATAATTTTGACTACTCTGCCAACACACATGGGCTGTCCATTTGCTTGTTCAAAGTTATCCCCTTTGACTGAACAGACTTTCTATTGGACCGATAATATGCTACTGACAATTCCCATATAATAACAATCTCGTGCTATAGAAAATTTCCATGCAACATAAACAAGTATGGCCGACATCTTTCATAATAGAATGATGATGATTGGGCCTTTCAAATTAAAGCACATCAAGCAATTATTGTGATGACCCTAATATTATATGATCTAGATTAATAATCAATGTATATCTTACTAACATCTAGATTAACGATCACAATGAATGGAACTTCTTATTATCATTAATCGTGAACCACATATACAGCACATGTGATACAATTCCAAAAAGAAACATTAGATACTAACTGAATTGGATGATGAAACAAAGGGAGTTTCGAGGGACAGGAGGCAACCTTCGGTTTGCAAGAGGAGAGAAGAGAAACTTAGGGTTTTGTGTGTTTCCTTGTGTTAGCAAATAATGAGATGCAACACTCCCCAAGGAATATGTGCATACGTATAAGAAGAGTGGGCCGAACCCTTCCTCGGGCTGCCCTTAGGTTTCGAGTATAAGCAGTGTGGGCCGAGAGTGGTAAGGAGGCAAAGCCCAAAGGCTTGTGCGATCGGCCAAGTGTCGTGCGGTCGGGTTCGATTATTTACATACAGTCACATAACATATAACAACATAGCATTCTATTAATCGTCAAAGTTCACGTAATCACATAGGGTCCATACGTTACATTAGCACAAAGATAGGTTCTGAAATACGAGTTGTCACAGGTCTTTTAGATCACGCTTAGATATGAGCACCGCTTATCACCCACAGACGGATGGGCAATCTGAACGCACCATCCAGACCCTTGAAGACATGCTTAGGGCGTGTGTAATCGATTTTGGTAATGGCTGGGAAAAGCACCTCCCGCTAGTGGAGTTCTGATATAACAACAACTACCACACCAGCATCCAGGCCGCTCCGTTTGAGGCATTGTACGGACGTAAATGCCGATCACCTCTCTGTTGGGCAGAAGTTGGTGACAGCCAAATCACTGGCCCAGAACTGGTAGTAGATACGACCGAGAGAATTGCTCAGATACGACAGCGAATGGCGGCAGCTCGTGACCGTCAGAAAAGCTACGCTGATAAGCGCAAGAAGCCACTCGAGTTCCAAGTTGGGGACCGGGTGCTACTCAAAGTCTCACCTTGGAAAGGTGTAGTTCGTTTTGGCAAACGAGGCAAACTCAATCCGCGTTATGTCGGACCGTTCGAAATCTTTGAGAAGATTGGCAAAGTCGCCTACAAGCTGAACCTACCGGCCGAACTCAGCGGAGTTAACAATGTGTTCCATGTGTCGAATCTGAAGAAGTGTCTGTCAGATGAGACCCTCATAGTTCCCTTAAAGGAGCTCACTATCGACGACCAGCTGCGATTCGTCGAAGAACCAGTAGAGATTACGGATCGAGATGTTAAAATTCTCAAGCGCACCAGGATACCTCTCGTCCGAGTTCGTTGGGATTCCCGTCGTGGCCCAGAGTATACATGGGAACGAGAAGACTAGATGAAACTCAAGTACCCCCAGCTGTTTAAGAAAAGTGCAACCACTACTGAGGCTAAAGCTACTGCAGAATTTCAGGACGAAATTCCAAATCAACGGGGGGATGATGTGACACCCCAGGAAAAGCCAGTAAACACCACAACTTAACTAGCTTCCTCAGTAACTACGCACTAAATTTCGGGACGAAATTTTCTTAACAGGGGGAGAATGTGACAACCCTCGTAATTCCATGTATCCGTACGATTATTTAATGATAATTAAAGTGCTTGGTGACTGTGTCATGCTTACATGTGTTTGTTAACGTACTAGGCTTGTGCAGAAAACTTGACTAAATGGTCCTGAATATTTTCCTATGTGTTAGGAATTAATTGTGTTACAAAAATATATATATATAAGACGCCTTACGGAACAATTAAACAACTTAACGGAACAGTATCCGACCGAACAACCGGACATTACCCGGGACACACCTTCAACTTCTTTTTCTTTAACACCTCCAGCTTCAACATTCTTTTCATAAGTTTCAGCTTCCTTTTCTGCATCTTTCGCAGCTTTAGCATCATCATTTTGTTTTACGAAATTATCAAGTGTTATTTTCATTAAATCAACAGCTTGCTGAATTAAATATGTAGGAGGAATCACAGTTTCATCTATCAGCTTCGGTTGAGACTTCTTCTTTGCTTGCTCTGCAAAACAAACTTCAACAATTTTAGAATAGTATTCACAAGAATAGTCTACCAACCTCTTTTGTGATTCCTGCTTTCCAATTTTACCCTTTATAACAATTTTCGGTGTAGCCACTTTAGGTGAAACCTTTGGGGTCCTTTTCCTTTTCCTTTCATCCTTCTCGAACCAAAACCTTAACTTTTTCTCCACCATCTCACTTAAACGTTCACTTTCGTCCTTAGAATTACTTTCCTTGTGTCCCAGTGATCATTTTCAGGTGCCACATAGTTTGGCTTTTCAATCTTTCCAATCATTCTTTTCACTCTTGGCTCCTGATTAGCAGACAATCCTTTATATTTATTTTAACCTATTCAAGGTTGCACTACTCATGTGTTGTAACTTCAGCTCATCTGCTGGATCTTTTGGTAGGTTTGGCACTTGATCGTCCAACAACATTTGAATAAACCTTAGGTACATAATATATTTCTTGCCTTTGATGTTGTTAATCATGTGATTAAAGATCACCTGTGAAATGTTGTAAGGCCTATTCAACACCAAACATGTAATAATGTTCATTATGTAGTCCGATGTCTCATTATAAGCTCCCTTTCTATGTGACAATGCATGTACAACACAGTGTACCATGAATTTATACGGTCTACAAAATCTAGACTTAAGGTATTTGTCATTCACATGACCCGTGTATCCCATTCTGAACCACAATCCTTTGTTCAACCTCTCTGGAATAATGATTGGATCGTCATCACTATCTTTCAAATCCAATACCCTTCTCACATCCGCCATTGTAAACTTAACTTCTACATCTATGTCCTGATCATTCTCATCTTTCAACCTAACTACATAATATATTGTCTTTTCTTGTTCATCATATCTTACAGACTTCCAGAACATCCTTACGTGCGATTCATAGCATTTATGTTTTTTCGTCAAAGCCTTAGCAATTCTACTTTCTTTTAAAAATGGCACAACTACTTTGAATGGTTCCATATTTGGATAGTTCTCATCCAAAATACAGTAAATGTTGTGATTTGCATGCCAATCAGTTACTCTTGCCTGCAAAAATATCAACGTTAGAATCTGCACACGTATCGAGACAAAACAGTGAAAAGTTTCAAAAATGTCAAAAAAATTTCTAACACTTTAGCACCATATACAGTACTGACTGATCGGATGACCATCCGATCGGATAAGTTTAAACATTTAAAGCTTACATCCTTCAAGATCAGTGTCATGGATCGGATGCTCATCCGATCGGATGATCATTCGTTAGAAACATTTAAGTCAAAGAATGAAACAATCATAGAATGCATTGGATCAGATTGCCCTCCGATTGGATGGTCATCCGATCGGTTTGTCATTCGTTCCAAGTGTGATGAAACAGTTAAGCACATACAAACAAATGAGTGTGTTTTGGATCTGATGGCCCTCTAATCGGATGGTCATCCGATCGGATTGTCATTCAATTGAAAACATTATTACCAGATGAATCATGATGATCAGATATGCAAAATGATGAATATTATATCAACAACACTTAAATAACTACAATCACTTAGAAAAATATTCAAACGTAGAGGTGCCATGGATCGGATGGCCCTCCGATCAGATGGTCATCCGATCGGATGGTCATTCGTTCCAAGTGACCATGAAGAACAGTTTGAATACAAACATGAAGATCAAAAAATTTCTAACAGCTTAGTTGTGATTAGTTGATGTTGTTTGTTACTAAAAGTGGGATGGATCATCATCTAGACATACTAGATCATGTTCAAGAACATGAACTAGTAGTATGTTAGTACTAGAAATGTGAAAGATGATGAACCCTTCCACTCATGAAACATGAACTTGAGTAAAAGTAATTTTTCTTGTAAAATAAGACTCTAAACATATAGATCTAAAGATCTACAAGTGGTTTTTCGGAAGAACCAAGCGGAAGATGCTAGTTTTGTCATAACCCGGATATTTTATGAAAGAAGCACATTTATAGTAACTAAACAAGTGTGTAAACACTTGTGTAACAAAGAAATTTAACAAGAAAGTATTTTTGTAAATCTTGACTAGAAGTTGTGAAACTTCAAGTTATTTAAAAATAAGATTTACAAGAAACTAATCATGATTTTAAAGATAACAAAACTTACTAAATGTGCTAGTAAGTTACTACACATTTTTATAAATTCTCAAGTTCATGGAATAGAAAAATTAGCATATGTTGCTGATGATTATTGTTGAAAATTGATTGTTGATGATTTAAAAGAAAATAAACACATGTTTTGAAAACATGGGAAACCTCCATTTTTAGGGGAAACTCTGTCAAAAATTTTATAAATTTTGACACTTAGAAAAAAATATAAGTTTTTGAGAAACTTATTCCCTAAAAATGTATTTAAAAATATTACCAAGGTTTCCCTAATTTTTGATGATAAGAAATGAGGATTTCTTCAATAGAAAAAAAAAATGGATATTAAGTATGTATATATTTTTGAGGAAAATATATATATTATTTGATCATCAACTTTTGTGCTACGTGTATATAGTATGTGTTATACGTGTTAGTGTGTTAAGACTTAAAAATACACTAAACACTCTTGAGAAGTATAAACACAAAAATACACATGCAACATACAAGATACATAATCCGGGTGCAAAGTGCAAAACACGAGATACTTATATTAATTTATAAGAAAATAATATAAGTAAGATACTTAGTTAAAAATATAAAATATTTTTAACACAACAACACAAATACAAAAGATAGTGACTCGTGCTTTACGAAGCAAGTCTAGTGACTGACGTTAAGAAAACACGTTTAGGTCACGACGCTCTATAAGCAAAATCCGGTGAAGTTTACGACGCAAGGAACGCAAAGTTGTGAGTTCATGCTCCCCCTTTTCTTTAACTGTTTTCAGTTTTATAACTTCGGGGGTGAAATACATGTACATATATTACTATGTTTACAAATGGTATGATAATAAGAAACACACTTGGTGAGGACGAGTACCAAGTGTGATGAGATATAAGAATACAAGAAGCGCACTTGGTGAGGACGAGTACCAAGTATGATGCGTTATGAGAAATGATACGAGAAATCGCGTCACGAATAGGGTATATAAGCACCATTAATCAACAATACACCTAGACCGCAGAACAAAAGGTTAGATCTAACGGGTGCCGGGCAGCCACACTCTCGGTGAGGGCGAGTATCGAGTAGTGCTTTTGTGTCTCAGAATATGCCAACTAGAAAAATGCCTAAGGTTTGGTGACTTCCTATGTCGTGTCACATGTTAATGGCTTTGCAACCCATTAACAATCCTGATACTTACAGGAATACTTTATTTACTTAAAAATTCATACCATACTAAAACTTGAATTATACTTGAGTACGTGGGGTACTCAAGAAAACGGGAATTATACTTGAGTACGTGGGGTACTTAAGAAAAACTTAAATTATACATGAGTACGTGGTGTACACATGAAACTTGAGTTATATATGAAAGCTTGATTTATGCATGACACAAACTATGTTTTCATACAAAGTATACAAACGTGAAATACAAAAACTGCATGAATTCACACCAACATTATGTTGACGTTTTTCCAAAACTCACATGTATTTCAGGTAACTAGGATGGATGTGCGCGTGGTCTTACTCATGCTCGTGGGTGTCGCTTTGTTTATCGTTAAATAAAGTTGTAACTTTAAGACAATATGCTATCTCGTGTTGCAAACACTTAACATATGTTTTCAGTGTTGTAATGTTTAAAGTTATTTTGGAGCATGTAGTATGTTTACCTTTCGTATGCAATGAGAACCTTTCATGATCACACCTCGTGCTTCCGCCGCAGAAAGGGGTGTGACATTTTATCCCATTTATTATTATAAAAGTTTGGCGTTTAACTCTGATAATAATATTTCCTAACTACGGTCCTGATGTATAAATTCTCTGCCAAATTAATAAACACCGATACCACTGATCTGATCTCGCGGCGCCCCCTCCCGGGGTAGGGGTTGCGACAGTCACATACCCACATCCCTGGCTTATCCCATTCGCTATAATTTTTAAGACCTAAATAAAGCCACAAAACCAACGTATGAAAACAAAAGGTGGCATATTTGACTTTTTACATTAGGATTTTCAATGACTTGTATAAAGGGTGAGCAATAACATTTTGGTCAGTGGTTTCTAAACTTAAGAACACATAACTTGATTAAAAGTACACATTAAGTATAACTTTATCGGTTAATTCAAATAACTAAAAATCTTTCTTTCCAACCATGACATTTGACTTTTAGCCGACTAAATTAGTAACCTCTCTTTTCAACCCGAACCATGACCCTTTTGCAAAAGGGTCATGGTTCAGGTTTACCCATTACCATTTTCCATAGTTTTAAAAACAACCATTATATTAAATAGAATTCATATTAGTTAATAAAATCGTTTTTCTTTAAATGAAATACATGAACAAATATCTAGATATAAAAATATTTTTAATGAAAACGGGCCAAAATTAGGGGTCTACAAACCTGTTTTTCTTTACAAACGGAACCGCTATTTAAGCCGAACTTGTTTTTTATGCTGTAAACAAACCGGGTTTTTTCAAACCGGTCCAGTTTTAAGACCAGTTTTTAAGGTTCAAACCTAAACTGGTTAAACCGAACATAAACCGGTTTGGGACAAAAAGCCGGTTTTTTTACAAGCGGTTCGGTTTATAAACTGGTTTTAAAGTATGGGAATATGAACCAGTCTACAACCGTCGTGTCGAATCGGGTTGAAAGCGGTTTTTCAAAAACCGGTCCGGTTTTTATTTTCAAACTGGTTTTTTTTTTCCCACCTCTAGTCAAAATTACAGTCTCTAATTAAAATAAGAACAAAAGGCGGGGAGCAATTACCGAATAGGGAACTTTCAATTGAGGGTCGAGAATGACATCAACACCGGTGTTTTTGTAGAACTTTCGTATTTGTTCTAGATTTGTAAAAGGCATGCCACACGCAATATCTCTAACACCTTGTGTAACAACCGGTGATTTACGCCTCTAAGTACACGATTAACAAATGTTTAGGACGATAATAAATACTGTTTAAGACCTAAATTAACTTAATTAGGCCTCTGGAATGTCTGGGAATGTCTAACCAGCTTTACAGTGCGCGAATGGTGATTTGCGGAAAAACGGTTGAACATTTAAACGATAATGAACAGAAACCGAACAAAATACTGACAACGCCGACAAATATGAAAAATTTTATGATATACTTAACTTCATAATTAAATTTAATAACCGCAGTCGAAACCGGATCGAAAAACGGATTAAAACGACAAACGACGTGTGTTACGCAGTTTTAACGTACCGACAAACGTATGCGTCCAACGACGATTACCGATCTAATTTTTAGTGTATCCAGCCCTCGTTGAATATTTTATGGCATTCTATGAAGTTCGGGAATTAAAATGGGCCTGAAAGACGTCATTGGGCCGCGCTAAAGACTGAATACGTAATAACGAGCCTTGGGCCCAACCCACCTTAAACCCTAACTATTTATAAGTGTGTAACCCTAGTCCCTCATTTGAAATCTACGCACACCATCTTCACTCCCCCATTTCTCTCGATTTCTGCTGCACACAAAAAAAAAAAAAAAAAAAAACAGAGCTCCTTCCTTCATCAACTTAACACTATGTTCCCGAGTCTCATTTAACAGGGGGAGGGAAAGAAAAATTTTCTCTCCTAATCTCTCCAATTTGGGAGGATGAATATATGGTCATATTTTCTTCCATTTTCCCTCCCCTCCTATCCTTAAAAAAAGGGACAATTGCATATTTCCCCTTAAAAAACTACTTAATTGCGTATTTACCCAACTTAAAATTAAAATTGCATATATCCCCTTGCTTAACTATTAAAATTGCATTTATCCCCTTCGTTAACTAATACAATTGCAAATTTATCCATTTTGATTTACTTTATTAAAAACAAGTTATATAATGACTTTTTAACCTTATTTTTTTACTTCAATTTAAAAAAAATACAAATTTATTCATTAACAAAAAGCAAATTTATAAAAAAAAAAAAAAACCCAGATCCTAGAATATATGAACCAAAAGGAGCAAAGAAGAGAGCGATTGACATTATTTTCATTGCTCCAATACAGATCCTAGAAAATATGACCAAATAATAACATATCATCAGTTACGATTGTTTAAGTTATATTCTAGTATAGATATTCATCTTTTTTTAATGGCGTCAAAGCAAATGTTGCGTTTATCATATTCCTGTTGTGCCCATTCAATGACATGTGTGATTAGTCACATAATTTAGTTGGTGTTTGATTTACAGTCATGAATCATTATGGGTATGAGTTCGGTGGCGATTGTAATAACTAAATGATTAAATAATCAGTTGTTTTTGTGTTTGATAAATTTGCTTTTTGTTGATGAATAAATTTGTATTTTTTTTTAAGTTTTAGTAAAAATAAGGGTAAAAAGTCATTATATAACTTGTTTTTAATAAAATAAATCAAAATGGGTAAATTTGCAATTATATTAATTAAGGAAGGGAATATATGCAATTTTAATAGTTAAGGAAGGGGATATATGCAATTTAAATTTTAAGTTGGGTAAATACGCAATTAAGCAGCTTTTTAAGGGGAAATATGCAATTGTTTCTTAAAAAAAAACTCGGAAACATAGTTTTTTTCATATTTTCATCTCTTTTCCCTCCCCTACCCTGTTAAATGAGACTTGGGAAGAGAGTGTAAAGCCCTAATGTAACTGACAAACACATCCACAGACAACACACCCATCCCTCCCTCTCGATTTTATCCAGCAGACCCGCCGGACATCGACGACGATGCCGGTGGTTAACCAACGACAGCCCCACAACTACACACCCACACCTGAGTCTCATCTCTCTCTCGACTTTAGTTCCGGTGCTGAATAATCAGCCGACGACTAGCCGACGTGGGTTACCGACGAGAACAAAGAGAGAAGAAGGGAGAGAAAGAAAGAGAGATGAGCGGCAGAGAGAGATTCAGCGGCGGAGGTGGTGGTACGAAGGCAAGCCGTAGCGGATTCCGACCAGCTTTCACAGTAAAACCCCTGGTTCCTTTTATTTGTTTTTTTTAGTATTAAAGACGATTCTGAACGATGAGGATGCTCGTTGGTGACGGATGTAGAGGGTGGTGGTGTGACGCCGGCGACGGCTTCCGGCCGGCCGACGTCTCGGCAGTTGCAGTGGCAGTGGTGTTAGGCTAGTGGGTATGGTGATGGACCATCCTTGGAGGATGATCCGCCACGTAGGCACCACGTCATAGTCCTCCCAAGGATGGTCCATCCTCCAAAACTAGAAGGCATGGGAGGATGGTCCTAGTCATAGTCCTTCACCACTTTTTATGTTTTTTTTATTTTTTTTAGTCTTCTATTTTTTTTTAACATTTAACAAATATACTAACAAAATATTTTCATTAATATTAAAACCACATTACATAAACATAAAAAAAAACATAAACTTAAAAAAAAAACATAGACTTAAATAATATTATGCTTCTTCATGATGTCGTTTTGAAGTTTTTTCAACATCGAACGTTTCGGCTCGGGATACTGATCGACATCCATCGTTATCATTTCCCATTCCTTTAGCCGAATTTTTTCATCCGAAATTCTTATTTTCTCATTCGACAATCGGACCTTCTCGCGTAACTTTTCTTCCGCTACACGAGCTTTTTCTTCGACGGCCCGGTCCTTCGCCTTCGTCTTTTGGGCCGAGACGTCGTTGTACATTTTTAAGTGTTCCATAAACTCAACCATGTTCGGGTCCACCTTTTCCTTTTCTTTCCCCTTGGCCCGCTCCTTCTTTGATTTGACTCGGCCCGGTGGACGCTCCGGTTCATGTACGGCGTACTCCTCTTCGTCAAAGTCGGCGTCATCATTTAAGTTTAAGTTACACCTCGCGTCCGATCCACCGGCGCTAAAACTACCCGTTTCCGATGTTTTTTGGCGTTTCGCCATCGCCACCTCGTTGGGAATCGGCGCCCATTTTGGTTCGTCTTTTACAACCATCCACGCGCGAACGTGAGTAAAGTTGGTATTACCATTGTTCGCCTTATACTTGTCCAACGCCATTCTGAACACATCGTCGTCGCTCATGCCGCTACGACGGTCACTTGTATATAATTTATTATATTCCTCGCAAAACCTATTGATGAGCGCGTTCATTTTCCGCCACTTTGATGAGACCGAATCGACATCTCGATACGCGCCTTGGCCCATAAGGTCAAGAAACTTCGCCAAAACCTTGGCCCAAAACCCGTCACCCGTTTGGTTATTACCTATAAAAAACAAACAAAATATATAAAGTGTTAACAAAATAATAAATAACCTTTAAAAAAATAGAAACTGTTAACAAAATAATAAACCTTAAAAAAAACAAAAAACAAACTTTAAAACAATTAAAAAACCAACTGTTAAGAAAATAAATATTGCGAGAATTGGTTCGGTTCTAGCGTCGGATAATATCCCGGACCCGAGAAAACATTAGGTTGGGTCGGGTTGATGGGAGTCGTCGGGTTATACGGATTGTTCGGGTTGTTCGGGTCGCTCGGGTTGTTGAAGGGATCCATGATAGAGTATAAGGTTTATAAAAGTGGAAGAAGATTTATAAAAATTATGTGAGAGAGATGAAATTTGGAGGTTAAAGTTGTGAATGAAAGTGAAAATTGAATGGAAATATATAATTTTTAAAAATATGACCGTTTGTTTGTTTGTTTAAAATGGAAAATAATTTTTTTTTCAACGGTAACTTTTGGTTGGGCCCCACCTTTTTTGGACCGTCGCAAACGGCGAGAAGTGGACGAGGACAACGGGACGCGGGGGGGGGGGGGGGGGCATGGTGTTCCTTCCGTCGCCGGACCGGGACGGTATGGGGACGACCCCCATACCGAGTAGCCTTATTTCGTTTAGCTTCAGTTTGGGTTGGATCTCGGCTCTTGTTCGGTTCGGGTTCGTTTCGGGTGTTTCAAGTGAGTTACTGGTTTCGTTTGATTCAATTGTGGTTCGGGTCTCGGGTCAGGCACAGTTAGGTTATACACAGTTGGGTCAGAATTAGAGTTTCGGGTTCAGCTCGACTGGTTCGGGTTTCAGTGCAACGGGTTCGGTCAAAGCTGGTCAAACCCCAGCTTCGGTTCAGGTCTCCAGATTCGGGTCATTTTTTATCTCGGTCAAGCTCGGGTCTCCTAGTTCGTGGTTCGGGTCTTGTTACGTTTCGGGTCATCAACAACAGTCAAAGAGAAGTCTCGGTTCAGATTCGGGCTTCGGTTCGGCGGGATTCGGGTTCGGGTCGACGTCAGTCCAACATTAGGCTCGGGTCAACGGTCAAAAGCAGTTTGACTCGGTCAAACCGAGTCAACTCAGTTGACTCGGCCAACTCAGTTGACTCCGCCAACTCAGTCAACACCTTCAGTGAACCGACACGAAAGATTTGGTAAATATTTAGCGGCGCGATTAATTATGTTGTTTTTATATAATTTTTATTTATCACGTGCAAAACGAGCTCGAACCGATCGATTAAAGTATAGTATATGTTTTGATATATTCGACAAAATTGATATATTGTGATTGACTATTGAATTTTGAAAATTGTAACGACAACTTGTGTCGTCGGGGGCGTCCAAAGACAGAGGAAGCTATGCCCGTTTTTTCGAGAAAATCCGTAACACGAAACATTTTAACGTAAAAACATAACCAATCGAATTCAAATGACTTTTACAGAAATAAATACAAATGTAAAATATTTTCGACAACACTTTATAACCTACGAAGACGTCGATGACGCGGACTCTTTTACAAGGTCAATATAATTATTTATATTGTTTCAAACGCCGATAACACGAATTCGTTTTATAAAAATAAATAGTCTATAATTTCAAACATCAAACAACTCGATGATTCTTCTATAAAATAAATGTAACTTTTTATATTCATTTCAAACGCCTAAACGGCCTATACCTATATTTTGATAATTATCATACGAGACGCGATATATAATACGAGTCTGTTATATATTACTTTCATACAAATATTTGTTACATACATTTACTCGGGACGACTAACGCGATTTCTTCGATATATTTATATATTTTTATATAAATATTTATATATTTTAAATCCCTCGAAAACTAAGTATTTTCTAGACTTAGTAATTTCACCGACATTAAACGAAACTTAACACTTATATCTTTATTGTTTCTATTAAGTTAACAACTTACCATCGAATCGTTCGGTTAACGATTCGGTAGAGCTCGGTGACACGTAGTTTAGCTAAGTTTATTTAGAAAACTTATAAGTATTCCTTCGTAGGAATGTTATAGTTGCACGCTAGCTACTTCACGTTCGTGGAACGACGCTACGGAATCACACTAATCTAGCTTTGCACAGGAATATTCAGGTGAGTTTATAACCCCACCTTTTTACGGTTTTACATTTTTATAAATGTTTTCGGGGTGGAAAGACATGCAGGTTTTGCAAAAATGCATACAAGGTTCTCGATGAACATAAATTACCTATTTCTAAACCATGTTACCTACAAGTTTAACTAACACAAATGGTTTGTGAATTTCAATAAACTCAAATGGTTTTCGAAAGGTTTATACTAAATATACTGGTTTTTCAAAACACACGCGTATTTTCGAAACGTGCATACAAACGTTTTCTAGTTTCTAAACTTTGGGGAAAAATACCCGTACAAATGGTATATCAAACTAAGGAATGATACAATAGATCATGTTACGAATAGGGTGGAACTTAAGCACCATTAATCACATATACAACTAGACCGAGGAGCAAAGGGTTAGATCTAACGGGTATTGGCAGCCTCACTCTTGGTTTTAGATCCATGCGGAAGAGTGCTTTTGTGTCACAATCGAGGGTAATCGACAGAAAAATCGCCTAGGTTTGGATGCTTCCTATGTCGTCACACATGTTGTGTCCTTGTAAAACATTAGCGATCTTGATTTCCTTACATTTACAACTCACAACTTACAGTTACAACTCACAGCTTACATTTAGAACTCACAACTTACAGTTACAACTCACAGCTTACCATTTACAGTTTACAACTTACATTTACATACCATGTTTAATACAAATACAACTCATGGGTTCATGCACACATGTTGTCATTGTCAGGCGTGGACATTGACGGTTATACAAGTTTTCCAGACACAACAGTTTACAAATACAAAGTTTTACGAACATAACGCGTTACATATACGAAGTTTACAAATACATAGTTTTCATATATCATTGCCGAAACAATATTTTAAAAACCGGTTATTCCAAGAAGATTTATTTCAAATCTTTTTCCAAGCAAACTATGAATTCGCTCAACTTTATGTTGATTTTTCGCATGTTTCTTTCTCAGGTTGCATTTCAAAATTATGGCACAGTTGGAATAGGAGATCCATGTGGATCCGAGTACTTAGTAGGCGTTCACCATCTAGAAGTCTTAGCATTATTTGCTTCCGCTGGGCAATGAAGATACCAGTCCAGTCACGCCAAACTCTGATATTTCTGGGTGTGACACATTGAAGGATAATAGGGTCTTTTCCACCATATTTATTGAGAAATGATTTGTATGATTGCGGCAAACTCTCTTGCTTCAATATGTATGCACACCTGGATAACCTAAATTGTTAAATCATAAATATATGAAAAATGAGGAATATTGAAACCAATTTCATACGCCAAACATGTATGTAGTTAGTTTCGTTTTAAGCCAATTCCAGATAGAAACATTCCAGTAATACTGTAAACGAAACCATATACATACTTAAAATTGTTACCTTAACCTTTAAAAGTATTGAGCATTTTATAGTTTTTTGATGGAATCAGCATATACAAAACAAAATTGATACTTGGGTTGCCTCTATAATTGTCTTAAGAGTAAAATGCCATTTTCGTCCTTGAGGTTTGGCCCGTATTGCAACTTTCGTCCAAGGTTTGTCTTTTTCACATCTAGATCCAAAAGGCTTAAAATCTTGCCAATTTCATTCGGCTCGTTAACTACATCCATTTTTTTTTGTTAACTTAAAGGGCAATTCGGTCTTTTTCAATTTATGTACAAGCATTTAGCAAATCATGTCTTGGAAAGGACCTCACGAAGTCATATTTAGCTAGCTTTGCACAAGGAAATCAAGGTGAGATCATAACCCCACCCTTTTACGGTTTTACATTTTTATGAATGTTTTTGGGGTGGAAAGACATGCACATTTTGTAAAAACATACAATATTTTCGATGAACAAAAATTTCATATTTCTAAGCCATGTTACAAACATGGTTTTAACTCACATAAATGATTTGAGATTTTCAACAAACTCAGATGGTTTACGAAAAGTTTATACTAAAAATACCGGTTTTTTAAACAAACGTATTTTCAGAACATGCATACAAACGTTTTCTAGTTTTCTAAACTTGGGTGAAAATACACGTACAAATGGTATGTTAAAACAAAGGAATGATACATAGATCATGTCATGAATAGGGTATACGTAAGCACCATTAATCTAAGTTAGACCGAAAGAGCAAGGGTTAGATCTAGCAGGTCCGGGCGGCCTCACTCTCTTGGCAACACATAGCCGTGGAATGCTTTGGGTTACAGTCGAAGGGTAATCGATGTTAAAAGTCGCCTAGGTTTGGATGCTTCCTATGTCGTCACACATGTTAATGTCCTTACAAAACATTAGCGATCTCGATTTCCTTACATTTACAACTCATAAACTTACATTTTACAGTTTATAACTTTAATTTACATACCATATTTTATACAAATACAAACTCATAGGTTCATGCATGCATGTTGTCATTGTCAGGTGTAGGCATTGACGGTTACACAAATTTTACAAACACAAAAGTTTACAAACGTAAAGTTTTACAAACATAACACTTTACACAAACAAGTTTCACAAACACTAAGTTTTCGTATAATATGCCAAAGAAAATGATTTTTAATTCGTTTTCTCAACAATATTTAAAAACCGGTTATTCAAAAAGATTTATTTCAAATCTTTTACAAACAAACTATGAACACGCTCAACTCTATGTAGATGTTTCGCATGTTTCTTTCTCAGGTTAATTTTCCAAAATTATGGAACAGCTGGAATAGGAGAACCATGAGGATTCGAGTACTTAGTGGACATTCATTTCCTAGAAGTCTTAGCATTAACTGCTTCCGTTGTTCAATGAAGATACCAGTCCAGTCACGCCAGCTCTGATATTTCGGGGTGTGATAACAACATTAAGAATTTTTACATTTTTTATATCTTACAATTACCCAACAATATTTGTCACTCGACAATACTCAGATGTGGTCATATCAGTGTTGATCATTCTCTCAACAAGTGAAGCTTATCAAGTAGTGTATACAAAACCCCACATATCGGCAGTAATTTAAGAATACAAAGACTTAATCACTGTAAATACAACTAGAAAACATTTAAGGTTTTGAAAGCATTTGATAAAAGAGAATGACTCACATTGCAGATTTAGGGTTTCAGTACTAGCCTTCTGGTTTAAGTCTTGGTTTCCTAATTAAGCACACAATGCACATATATTAGTGTATTAATTCAATTCAACTTTAACGATAATCACGAGATCAAAACCATAACGTGATGACAAAGTATAGCCTCATTCAGGCAGCACTTAAACATCCGTTGATTCGGTTTCAATCGATCGGACAGGGTAACGTACCAGTGATTTGAGTTAGCACGCTGATTACGGGCAGAGGTTCAGAACTTCGGGTATAATAGTAGTATTACAATAGTATATCGAGAGAGAAAGAAAGAAAATTGAGCAAGTTGAATGCGTGCTTCTCGCTCAACTTATAGCTGATTTAAGGGTTTCTCGCGCCCCGTGATAGATCAGGGTTTTTCTCTCGTGGCCCGCGAGGAGGTCTAGCTAAGGCATAGGTGGCATGACTCATGGGTAGGCTTGACACGTGGGTGACACGTGGCCTACATGTGTCTCTGGCAAATTTCATACTTCTCGCACCCCGCGGAGGACTCTCATGAGTCTGTCGCGGCCCGCGAGAAACATAAAAATCTTTTCTTTTTTATTTTTCGTGCTGGTTCTCGTTGTGCGCGTTTGGGGTGTCGATTACGAATTGTTGTGGGACCTTTTTGAGAGGTTATTCCAAAAGGTGGGGATATTTCTATATACATTAGCATTGGGTTTATCTAACAGGGACGTTGGGGAGCGTTTTCAATGTTCTGGGGAGACTATTATTAGAGCATTTCACGAAGTTCTAGAGGCAATAGCTGGTAGAGGTAAAGGTTTTCAAGGTCTAGCACGCGACATTATAAAACCAAAAGATCTAACTTTTCAATTTGTACCACCTCAAATCTTGAACGACAAAAGATATATGCCATATTTCAAGGTATTGAATTGATTAATGTCATTCCTACATGTGTACTTTGTTACTTAACTAATGTTTAAATTATATTTAGGATTGTATTGGATGTATTGACGGTACACACATAGGGGCCTACATCCTAGAGAGTCAACTACTGCCTTATATTGGTAGAAAAAGGGTACAACTTTCAATTTGATGGAAACATGTGATTTTGATATGTGTTTCACATTCGTATCGATCGGTTGGGAGGGATCAACACATGACGCGCGTGTTTTCATTAACGTGACCCAAAATAGTAAATTCCAATTCCCACAACCACCTGAAGGTAATATTTTGAATTACTTTTAATAAATTCCAACGCCTTTTGTTTTTTAACTCATTTATCCGGTATATATTATTTGGCTGATAAAGGATATCCAGACAGAAAAAATGATATCTTGTTCCATATTCCAAGACAAGATACCATCAATCTCAATTTCAAAGAGAGTCCCTGAATAATATGCAAGAAGCTTTTAACCGTTCACATTCATCTTTACGAAATTATATTGAGAGGTCATTTGGAATTTTGAAGAAACGATTTAAGATACTTGATAAAATGCGCAAGTATAGCGTGCAAACACAAATTGATGTTATCATGGCTATATTTGCATTGCATAACTATACACGTAATTCTCAAGAAGATATCAAGTTTACTTCAATGGAGCAACATCCAAACTACATACCACGAGATGAACTGCACGATGTTCGTAACCATGACACAAGCACCAGCGGTCTATTTGAAGGAACATCGAATGGGATGAAACATGTTCGCAACAATATTACTACTTTATTATAGAATGCACGGCATTAATGATTTAATAGTATTATATTAGGTTTTCGACTGTTTGTCTATGACAATGTTTTATTTAATTGCAAATGACCATGTTTTATTTGTGTGTGATTATGTTTAATATTATATATTTTTTTAGTTATGTCTATTTCTGATATTTTTTACACTTTATTAAAAGCTACAACTACTTTTTCAAACATCTAAATATATCTAAAAAAAATACAACAACGAGCTAACAACTTTGAGTCATCAGTCACCACCAGCTACTTTTGTGAAACATGCCGAAAGTAACACAACAACACTGGTGAATAAAATAATAAAATAAGGGACTGGCTAATTGGCATTTTGGGGTATAGTTTAACAGACTGTAATTCGTCACCTACACATACATGTTTTTGTGTCTTCCATCCATCATTTCCTCTTAAAGCTTATCTCTCTTCTTCCTCTGTTCATCCATTCACTCATTTCATGACCATGAATTTGTAAACAAAAGCATCAAATTTCATCATATCTGGGGTTCACAATTCTCGCTATGCCATGCGTTCTGCTACTGATTTTCGGTGTTTAGAGCAACTTTGGGCTGGAATTATGTGAAATGAGCCAAATGCGTGTGTTTGTGAAGGGGTTATAAAGTTAGGATATGGGTAATTTGTTGCTCCTTGATTGATTGTTGTTGATGAAATTTAGGGTTTTTGGTTGTTGGAATTTCTGGTACATTGTTTAGGGTTTAATCTGCATTGTTTTGAATTAATTACGGTTTTGTTTGCTTTGAAGGTGTTCCTTGGAAAAGTTGCTCTTTAATTGTCCGTTAGTTTACAAAGAAAGAAAGAAAGAAAGAAAGAAAGAAAGAAAGAAAGAGAATCAGATTCCACAAGTTACAACGGTCTGCGATTCTGAGCTAAAAGTCTTATTTTGGATCCCATATTGAGGATCTGATTTTATCACATTTATGCATCATCGATGGGGCTTCCATTTCGAAGTCTCACGATGCTGCTGCTTCTTCTTCTTCTACTGATTCGGTGGTCAACAAGTGAAGCTAAAACACTTAGGGCTCTTGATGCTATTCTCCAGGACTATGCTTATCGTGCATTTCATCGACGACCCAGAACTGGCCGCCCCTATGATGGGGTCCCCCCTGCAAATTTGTCCGGAATTGAGATATCCGCAATGAGGCTTCGAAGTGGTAGCTTGTTTACTCGAGGTGTTCGACAGTATAAGCAGTTCTCAATCCCAGTTGGGGTCATTGGAACTCCTTATGTGGAGAGGCTGGTTCTGGTGTATCAAAACCTTGGCAATTGGTCCACAACGTATTACCCTTTGCCTCCTGGATACATGTATCTAGCGCCTGTATTGGGTCTTCTTGCTTATGATGCATCAAACTTATCGGCTACAAACCTGGAAGAACTGGATATTCATGCCTCTGAAGATCCCATCTCGATAGAGTTTACTCAAGTGCAACCAGTGCGTGATGCACGGTGCGTGTGGTTCGATCTAGATGGGCGTACAAACTTCACAAAGGTGGTGTCTGGCAACAAGTGTCTGACTTACGAACAAGGGCATTTCTCTATTGTAGTCGAATCCACAGCCCCATCGCCTGCACCACCACCACCACATCAAGGCGGTGGGGGGAAGGGTTGGATCATTGGTGGGTCTGTACTCGGTGGGGTTGCATTGTTGGTGTTGTTGGCATTGCTGATCCTGTGGGTGTGGAGATTTAATAAGAGGAAGAAAATGCATAAAATGGAGAAGGCTGCAGATGCTGGTGAAGCACTGCATATGACCACAGTTGGGAACACGAAAGCACCAGCGGCTACAACCACTAGAACACAGCCAAGTCTGGAAACTGAATATGTTCCATGAACTTCATATTCTTGCTTGATTAATCCAAGGTTGGTTGGTTGGTTCATTCTTTGGTAAAGTTGTGGGTGTACTGTGTGTGTGAATTATTCAATCTCACAAAAGCTGTTCATAGTTTGATGATTTGTTGTGTGCATTCTAGGTGTTTAGTCAAGAGTGATTCTATTTATGGTATTTTTTCAGTGAATAAACTTTCATTACAATATCTGACTGAATCTTTTGTAGCAATCAGGCGCAGACCGGATATGTTTTTGTATATTCTTGATCTTGAAGGCCAAGTTGTAACGATTAAAAGAATTTAGACTGCTTTTGTTTGTGCATTTAGCATCAATTATTGCATTGCATTACAATCTGTACAAAATATATAAGCACAACGCGGCTAATCAAATCATGTTTTACGATTTCAATGATTATATATATTTTTTATAAAAAAAATTATAAATGAAGTGAATAAAGAATTTCTGGTTGGTGTATTAACTTAACTTGATTTTTATGTCATTAGGTGTGATATAATAAAAAAAATGTACGTATGTAGACACTCTTTTGGCTGTCGTTATCCCTTTTGTTCTTCCAGGTCTTGGAATGATTTTTCCCATATTGGAACATTAAAGTATGCACTTGACACTAAAATAAGACCTTTTTTTAGTTGTTGTATTAAATAAAGGCAGATTAACTTAGGTGATGGGTAAAATAATTGTTTTATCATTTATGCTATGTGTGTATTCAAGAACATTTAAAAAGCGGGAGGCTATCACTTTGGTTGTTTTTACCTCCTAAAACCAAGGTTGCATTGGATGATCAATTCTTGACAGTCGAAAGCAGACAAAGTTTATTGGAAAATCGGCAAGTGTGTGAAGTGATGAATGGGTGTGAAATACAAAAGTCAAAGAAAGCAGCCAACACGTATTTGTTATTTTATTAGTACATGCCAAATGGAATCAATCATCTTTCCTCCTTCACCTGCCGACGGTATGCCAAACACATTTAATCCGCTATATCTTGTCTACTAGTAACTCACGTCTTTTTATTTTTTTATTTACCTGATTGACAATTTTCCAAGAGCTTAATTTCTCCCATCCAAATATGCAGAACTAGTCCCTCATCCACAACCAAACACGTTCGTTCGTTCGTTGGTATTGCATATATGCAGTGGTGGACAAAGATTTTTTTTCATGATTGGCAATCAAGCCCAAATTTTTACGAGGGGCAGCCGATCATGATTTTTTGCCTAACGTAACACTACAATTTTTATTTTCCGGGTCCTTTACATTTGGGTACGCCCTGTGTTTTGTGATTTTTGCTGGAGTTAAAAGGAAAACTATACAGCGTTCAGGTGAGAAACAAAAACAAAATGAACTAAAAAATGATTTAAACTAAATCAATGGATTAGTTGATGAAAATGTTTTTCCATTCAAAAATAGAAAAAGATAGTTGATGTAAATGTCACAACTTTTAGAAGAAAATCAAGCCAAAGGACATGTTACCCAATCAAATTATTTGATTCTAATCGTCCACAAATGTTTATTGTTTTCGTCCTTTTATTTCTTAACTAAGCCTCTTTGATAATGACTTAATGATGTTTCACCTCTAATCTAACATAAAGGGTTCATGTCAGTTGATAATGACTAAATGATGTTTCACTCTGATCAACGTTGGGGGTTCATGTCTGTTTCTTGTGATAAAATTGTGTATCGAACAACCAACTATAGCTTAAAAAACGATTAGGTTCTTACGATTCCAACCAGTATTTTTCAATTTTATTTTGTTTGTATCATTAAGATGATACATAACTGAAACCAAAAAAATTAAAAACAAACAAAACAATGCAAGTTAACGGTTGGTTCAATATTTACAATCGTCTGTCAAAATGTTAAACTTGGTTTTTAGAAACAAACAAAACAATGCAATAACCTCAAACCGACCAAATCAACCGCTTTGCTACGGCTTAGACTGTACTATCAGTTTTAGTTGTTTATTAACACTCATATATCTACAACACTTAATAGGATGCTAAGGTTATATGGCGTGGGTTGGGCTTTATCACGCTGCATGGGCGTTACATAGGCGACACGTAAATGAGAGATTTTATTGTTAACTTGCACGTTGTGGAATAAAACCTCTTTAAAGTCCTCTTTAACTATATAAAAAAATAAATTAAAAAAAAAAAAAGAAATCTGATTGGTTTATATAAAGTGGTCCCCACCCTTTTCATCTTTAACACCCTCCAAAGGCTTGGTGGGGGCAGCCATAGCGCTCCTTGATGGCACTGACTGATTGGTGTTAGGGGCGTCACCTAGCCGAGGTAGCTGAGGACGTTGCCCCACACCGTTCAGTGGGCATATGTAAATATTTGGCTAGTAATCTCTCTAGCTTTTGACAAAGTAATAAATATTTGTTGATCGTTCAAAAAAAAATCATTTACTTTAATCATGTCATGTACATGCTATAATTTGTATTTTTTTTACAAAACGATGTGAATGCAAATAAGAAGCTACACGTAATCTTGCAGCTGAATTCAAATTATTATTCAACATATACAAAAAGGGTGGCCCGGAATAGGGATTTTGTGGGATTGGTTGAGTTGGGCGGCCACTGCCACACACAATTATTTTTTTTCTAAATTACGATTTTGCCCCGTTTATATTTATACTCATGCATTACACTCTCCTATTGGGTCAATAAATTTACGATCTTATCCCGTTTTAGGGTAAATTACATTTTTCGTCCTTTATGTTTATACCAGATTGCAATGGATAACCTTTAACTTTAATAATTACAGTCACAGTCCTTTATTTGAAAAATTCGTTAAACATTTCGTCCTTTAGTACTAACCATGTTAAAAATTTAAGTTAAGTCAGGTCATGTGTGAGGGCATTTTTGTCTTTTCATACTTTGTTTCTTCTCCTTCATGAAAGTCCTCTCTATTTCTCAAACTCAGACTCCTCAACTCCAACAAAGCTCACAGATTTCAACACCTGTTTCAAGTTCCGTCAACACCTGCCATTATTCTCTCAATCTTTCTAATCTTTCTGGGTCTTGCTGCGATTATTCTACTCGACTTCCTCAATAGTCCTTATCACCGGCTCCGTTGCCACCATCACCACCACCACCGAAAAACATTCTACTCAACCTCCTTATCGCCGGCTCCGTCGCCACCACCGTAGACTGAAAAACAATTGCAAAATTTTTACACAACAGCAACAATCATTAAACTTTCAAAACCAGAAAAATCATCCTAAAAGAAAGAAAAAAAAACCCAAAAATCAAACAAATTTCAAAACTTTAATCTATCAAACTCAAATACAGATTCTCAATAACCCAACTTCGAAATTCCCAAAAACTTAACTTCAAATCAAACAATACCATTAACCAGATCAAGAATTGTGGTTGAAGTGTTTGACTTGCGACCGTGAATAATGCCAGAAAAACATGATGCTCTGATGTAGAAGAGGATGCAGGTGGAGATTGATGTGTGTAAAATGCAACTTATAAATTACATCAAATGAGGCATAAAACTAACCCTTTTTAAGTACTAATGTTGGAAAAAGAGTGTTTTTGTCTTCCTTTTGTATTTTCAGGATTAAATGGGCTCAAATTCACAAAAGAAGCAAAAAGACAGCTAAATCTAACATAAATACAAGAAAAGGAACATAAGTGGACTGCCCGACCCCTCAACGGCATCTTCCCAAGCAAAATAGAGAAGGCAGAAGACTGAACACGCCCCGTGCTCAGCCAGCACGGGGCCGTGCCCAAGAAGCAGCAGAAAAGACAAACCTATAGAAGCTTCTATTGCCCACCACGGGGCCGTGTCCAGTGAACACGGGGGCGTGGCGAAAGTACAGCAGGCGCATTAATTGTAATTGCGAATTACAATTAATGAAGGGAGAGAGTGTCAGACAGGCACGGGGGCGTGTCCAGCGGACACGGGGCCGTGCCCAGCCTTCTGTTCAGCCTATAAATAGGAGTGCTTGGTTTCATTTCAACTCATCCCTTGGCACACCACCTCTCTCACACTTCATCCACCACCCACCACCATCACAACACCATCATCCACCACCATCATCCATTGTCCATCGTAGAGTGTGTGAGTCGTCTCGGGATCCAAGATTGATCGTAAGAGTTCTTGACAATCAAGGCCATGTTTGCCTAAGTCTCTTACATCACTTGGTGAAGACAAAGTGTCTAGTGTAATACTTTTTATTTCTAATCTTTTGCACTTTTTACTTGGTTTTGTATTAATGACTTTAATAACTAGTTGCTTATGTTGAAGGTGATCTTTCCTTATCGTTTGTCCGTGGTGTCTTGGCATTATTTTACTGTCTATATAAAATAAAAGATTTTCACCATTCATATCTTCACGGTCTATATGGAGGTATGTTGGCTACCTGGTCGGGGGTTAAGGGAACGGTTTGGTAAAGGTCTTGCCATTGTTCAGCGTTTAGAGGTCCTGCAATGGACCTGGGTCAAATTTAGTAGGACCTCCTTCAATACTTAACGGTATTGGATGGCGGGGGTCCAAACTCTTTGATCCCCTCATAAGTTAACTACTATTAATACTATAACCCGGCTATTTAGGACTGTATCCCTGCTGACTCAGACTACTTAGTCGAGGTTAACGTCACCTCCAAAAGAGGGGCCTACCATAATTTGCATTAATAACTTAATTAATTATCTTCCAATAATCCACCCTTTTAGGATTGTATCGTTGCTGACTCAAACTACTGGGGTGAGGGTAATGATGTGTGTAAAATGCAACATATAAATTACATCAAATGAGGCATAAAACTAACCCTTTTTAAGTACTAATGTTGGAAAAAGAGTGTTTTTGTCTTCCTTTTGTATTTTCAGGATTAAATGAGCTCAAATTCACAAAAGAAGCAAAAAGACAGCTAAATCCAACATAAATACAAGAAAAGGAACATAAGTGGACTGCCCGACCCCTCAACGGCATCTTCCCAAGCAAAATAGAGAAGGCAGAAGACTGAACACGCCCCGTGCTCAGCCAGCACGGGGCCGTGCCCAAGAAGCAGCAGAAAAGACAAACCTATAGAAGCTTCTATTGCCCACCACGGGGCCGTGTCCAGTGAACACGGGTGATGTAGGGTAAAATACACATATTTGTCCCGTGTAAAGTGTGTAAATTTTGTATAGTTTTTATTTGTTTTTATTTAGTTTTAGTATTATATTATATTATATTGTGTTTTGGCAGGTCCTGGTGCAAATGGAGCGAAAAAGAGTTATAATTAAATGACCAGCCAGTTGGGCAGAGTGTGGTGTCAGAGACCGAAGGAAATTCACCGCTATTTTCTATGAGTGGACCGAGCCCGCTATCTCTAACAATAAAAAGCTGCATAATATATTAATTAGAGGGTGAATTATATAATAATGAGATGTGCTAGTGATGATTTGTGAAAGTGTCAATAATCATTATTGATTAGATAAAGATGGGCTTATGGACATCAAGTCAACGAGCTGTTAGAGAATTTCATTATTTGAATAAGGAGTTAGTTGGACAAAGACATCAGATCATAGATCAATTACTATCTTGGACATAATAAGCCATATATTGGGAGTGGCATATGATAATTAGGAGGCGGCCACTATGATTGTTGGGCCAAAGCCCATTCTATCAAAGATGGGGGCTACGGCTACATTGGGCTGAACACATCAGAAGCACAAACATCTTGGGGGCCACGTAAAAAGGATTATGATATATTGAGAATCAACATCAGACGGAAAAGGGGGGAGGCACAGAACATCAGCCGCAAGAAAATCATACGAAGTCAGAGAGAGACGAATTATTACGAATTTGGACATCTTTTGGACATCTTGGAGGCTGATTGAAGTGCTTTGAAGGTTCGGGAAGTCAAGGAATCATCGGGGAACATTCGGGAGCACTCGGGATCGAAGTTTACGGGTTCTAATATCTTGTTTCTTCGTTTTTCGTTTGTTTTTATTTGTTTAATGATGAATTCAGATTTGATTAGGATTTATGTTTTGTTTTTGAATATGATTATTGGCTAGAAACCTTTACTACCTAGGCTATGATGAATGTTTAACAAAGATTGGATTTTTATTGGATTCTTGGCGTGGTTATGGATTTTTCTTGTACTGTAAAAGCTATGGGAATTTAACTTGGTGCATATGCGTGCTTGTGATTATTTTATTATTGTTTATTGCTTTGTATAATCCTTGGTGACGGTCTTTATCACATAATAGAGTCATGCTAGGTTTTAGATTTTGGTGACTGTCTATATCACGTAATAAATCTTGAATCTTTAGGGTTAAATCGGCCGATAAACCTTAGAAGTAATAATTGGTATTTTTTATAAAATCAAGTGTTCTACTAATCGTCAATAGCCGTAAGGTGCGAGATTATTGCTAGGTCTAAGTGATTAAACCGCAAGGTGAGTCCTTCTTAGGAAGTTAACTTTTTGGCTGCTGTCTAGCAAGTCTAGCTGAGAAAACAAACCTATCCTAGGTTTAGGTCTCGTAAGGGAGTGAGCCTTGTAGGATACTTTTATAAACCCATTAGATGTCTTGTAAAGGAGTCTAATAACCGGTAATTTAACAACCTTTAGGGGATCTTAGCGTGCTCTTGAGAAGGGTTAGGGGTCCTTAGATTTCCCGAGAGGTGAGAATTTTAAGATCCCGGTTCCATAGCAGACAACTTCCAATTATAATCATAACTAAAAGCAATCAGGATTCATGTCTAGGTAGTTCCTTCATCATTCTTGAGTTCAGCCTTCGTGTGAGTTCGTGTCTAGTTCGTTTAGTTAATTTAGTTGATTTTTAATTATAATTTTAGGATATTTAGAAACCCCCCCAATCAATAAACAAATAGTTTAAGTTGTGTCAGTCTTAGTCTTTATAGAGTCTTAGCGTAATCTAGAGAGTCTCGTGGGTTCGATACTCGGACTTGCGTTAGCTTTACTACATTGATCGGTACACTTGCCGGTTGTGTGGTTTAGGGTTTAGATCGAGTCTTAGTTTATAAATTTAAAGCTTAGAGTGTCTAAATTAGGGTTAATTTTAGTTGTTTTTGTTAAACCACTTTGTGCACATCAACGGGGGCGTGGCGAAAGTACAGCAGGCGCATTAATTGTAATTGCGAATTACAATTAATGAAGGGAGAGAGTGTCAGACAGGCACGGGGGCGTGTCCAGCGGACACGGGGCCGTGCCCAGCCTTCTGTTCAGCCTATAAATAGGAGTGCTTGGTTTCATTTCAACTCATCCCTTGGCACACCACCTCTATCACACTTCATCCACCACCCACCACCATCACAACACCATCATCCACCACCATCATCCATTGTCCATCGTAGAGTGTGTGAGTCGTCTCGGGATCCAAGATTGATCGTAAGAGTTCTTGACAATCAAGGCCATGTTTGCCTAAGTCTCTTACATCACTTGGTGAAGACAAAGTGTCTAGTGTAATACTTTTTATTTCTAATCTTTTGCACTTTTTACTTGGTTTTGTATTAATGACTTTAATAACTAGTTGCTTATGTTGAAGGTGATCTTTCCTTATCGTTTGTCCGTGGTGTCTTGGCATTATTTTACTGTCTATATAAAATAAAAGATTTTCACCATTCATATCTCCACGGTCTATATGGAGGTATGTTGGCTACCTGGTCGGGGGTTAAGGGAACGATTTGGTAAAGGTCTTGCCATTGTTCAGCGTTTAGAGGTCCTGCAATGGACCTGGGTCAAATTTAGTAGGACCTCCTTCAATACTTAACGGTATTGGATGGCGGGGGTCCAAACTCTTTGATCCCCTCATAAGTTAACTACTATTAATACTATAACCCGACTATTTAGGACTGTATCCCTGCTGACTCAGACTACTTAGCTGAGGGTAACGTCACCTCCAAAAGAGGGGCCTACCATAATTTGCATTAATAACTTAATTAATTATCTTCCAATAATCCACCCTTTTAGGATTGTATCCTTGCTGACTCAAACTACTGGGGTGAGGGTAACGTCACCTTCAAAAGAGGGGCCTACTACAATAACTAAGATAATCTCTTAGATATGTGCAAAAGTGTGGAAATAATCAAAGGTTATACTAGATACGAGTCAGAACCTAGTGATTCATCTTGTCTATCTGTTTTTCTTTTTATTTTTATTTTCAGCATTTTAGTTAGTTTTTATTTATTTCTTAGTTTAAATCATTTTTCTAAACTTTTTATTTTGATTAGACGTTGAGGATAAACCGGTACTAAAAGCTCTTGTGTCCTTGGACGACCTCGGTATCTTACCAACACTATACTACGCTCACGATGGGTGCACTTGCCCATATGTGTGTCTAGTGTTAGTAAATATCGTGTTTTATAAATTTAAAACTTGGCTAAAAAAAAGTGTTAAAGGGGCTTAAAATATACACCTAATATATATAACACTTCACACGCATCAAGTTTTTGGCGCCGTTGCCAGGGACACAAGGATTTTAAGAAAGCTTAAAATCGACGGCCTAATCAGTTTTTCAAAACCTTTTCAAAACGCGCGCACATTTTTCTGCATTTTAGTTTAGTTTGCATTTACAGTAGCCTGAACACGGGGCCGTGCTCACTGAACACGCTCCCGTGCTGCATATTTTTAGTTAGATACCCAGATACAGACTCTGAACACGGGGTCGTGCTCACTGAACACGCCCCCGTGCTCAACGTGACCAGTAACTTTAATTAAAACGCCCAGATACAGATCCTGTACACGGGGCCGTGTTCACCAGACACGGGGCCGTGTCCAGCCTCTGTTTCCGTTTTTATTTTTGTTTTCTGATCTCGAGACTTGGTTGTGGTCTGCTGAGTGATTCTTATGGATCAATACTCAGGAGGTTACAACTACACCTATGATGAGGATGATTATAGGGGTAATTATTGCACTAATTGTCGCAACTCACGCTCGGTTCAAAATAATCGCTCATATCAACCATCCGATTCATACACCTATTATGAGGAGCCCAGGTACGAGCCATCAACTTCATACACATCCTATGAAGACCAAAGGTATGAACCTCCTCCCTCATACTCATATTTTGATGAACCAAGGTATGAGCCACCACCTTCGTATACCTACTATGAGGAACCATGGCGTGAACAACCCACCTCATATGAGTATTATGAAGAACAAAATTACGAACCTTATTCATCATATGCTTACAATGAAGAACAATGGTGCGAACCATTGACTTCATATGAGTATTATGAGGAACAAAGGGTCGAACAACCGGATTCAAGCTTAGAAAATTCCAATTCTTTTTTTATAACTGAAGTGACCGATAGGATATTAGAACACATTAGAGTTATCGATCGATGTATAAAAGAAGCTCGCGCAAGGGAAGAGGAGTCCCGCGCAAGAGAAGAATTAAAAAAGGAAGAGATAACCGAAAGTGTAAAAATGGAAGAACAAATAAGTGAAAAACCGACACATGAGTTAAACAACGAAAAAGGTGAGTCCAACAATGTTAAAATTCAAGAAGAGTCTAATTTTGAAAAAATTAATCTCTTGTCACCTTCTTTTGAAAATCATTGTTTAATACACCCTCATGCTAAGTTTTTAAAAGAGTTAAACACTAACACTAAAATTGACGAAACGGTAAGTGTTAAGTTAACTAATGATCAAACCTCGCTAATAAAAGAAGACCCATTTGAAATTAACATTACACCGGTCCCATGTTTCTTTCAAAATTCATTTATTAGTAACGTCACAATCGATAAAGATCTTTGTGTTAACATAATGCCTAACTACATTTTCGAAAAATTAAGTATTAGTGATTTTTCTCCACTTCAAATACTCATTTTTCTATCCAATCGGAAAGTAATAAAATCAATCGGTGTAGTTGAAGATGTATTGGTTCAAACGAATCAAATGGTAATCCCGACCGACTTTATCATTCTTGATGACGCTCCTCTAGTGTTGGGACGACCATTTGTAAAAACTCACGAAGCTTTGAAAAACCGGAAGTTCAAAAATCTACCTCTTCAATTAGGGGCATTTAAAAGAAGTGTCGATATCGAACAGTCAATGAAATATCCTTTCGGCAATAATGACCCCCTAATTGAAGATGAAGATGAGCCACCCGATACAAGTGAAGAGATTGACCACTTTGTTGAGGAAGAGGTCGCCATAGAACAAACTTTTAAAGTTCTTGATCGAAATGAGCAACCAAATAAGGAGTCTCCCAAAGACCCACCACTTGAGCTCAAAGAACTTCCAAAAGGTTTGGAATATGCTTTTCTAGACAAAGATGGTAATTTACCTGTAATTATTTCATCTAAATTAGATAACTTAGAAAAAGAAAAATTAATTAATCTTTTGAAAAAAAACAAAAACGCAATAGCTTGGAAACTTGTAGACATAAAAGGAATTAGTCCTTCTATGTGCACACACAAAATTTTGATGAACGATGACTACAAATCAGTAATACAACCACAACGTCGAGTAAATCCAAATGTTCAAGAAGTGGTTAAAAACGAAGTCATCAAATTACTTGACGCCGGACTTATCTATCCTATCTCCGATAGCCCTTGGGTAAGTCCTGTCCAAGTAGTTCCAAAGAAAGGAGGTATGGCGGTAATAACTAATGAAAAGAATGAACTAATACCAACGAGAACCATCATAGGATGGAGAGTATGTATAGATTATAGACGATTAAATGAAGCAACAAGAAAGGATCACTTTCCTTTACCCTTCATTGATCAAATGTTAGAAAGATTATCCGGTCATAAATTTTACTGTTTCTTGGATGGTTTTTCAGGCTACTTTCAAATCCCGATAGCACCCGAAGACCAAGAAAAGACAACTTTCACATGTCCCTATGGAACTTTTGCTTATCGACGCATGCCGTTTGGTCTATGTAATGCCCCCGCAACATTTCAACGTTGCATGGTAGCCATTTTCCACGACATGATAGAAAAGACAATGGAAGTCTTTATGGACGACTTTTCTATCTTTGGGGATTCATATGACCAATGCCTCGATAACCTTGAACGAATGCTATCCCGATGTGAGGAAACTAACCTCGCCCTTAATTGGGAAAAATGCCATTTCATGGTAACGGAGGGAATAGTACTCGGTCACAAGATCTCAAGCGAAGGAATGGAGGTGGATCGAGCCAAAATAGATACCATTTCTAGATTACCACCTCCATCCTCCGTTCGAGCTATCAGAAGTTTCCTAGGGCATGCCGGATTCTATAGGCGGTTTATCAAAGACTTTTCTAAAATTTCTAGACCTCTAACAAAATTACTTGAAAAAGATGCTCATTTCATCTTTGACAATGATTGCAATCAAGCATTTCTCACCTTAAAAGAAATGTTAGTCAATGCACCTATCATGATAGCGCCTGATTGGAAATTTCCTTTCGAAATCATGTGTGATGCTAGTGACTTTGCAGTTGGAGCTGTCTTGGGACAAAGAAAAGAAAAGCATTTCCACCCAATTTATTATGCTAGTAAAACACTTAATGATGCACAAGAAAATTACACAACAACTGAAAAAGAGTTACTAGCTGTGGTATTTGCTTTTGATAAATTTCGTTCTTATCTTGTTCTTTCTAAAACTATAGTTTATACAGATCATGCAGCCATCCGATATCTCTTCAAAAAGCAAGATGCAAAACCACGTTTGATTCGGTGGATTCTACTCCTCCAAGAATTTGACATTGAAATCAAGGACAAAAGAGGAGCAGAAAACACCGCTGCAGATCATCTTTCACGCTTAGAAGACCCAGCTTTGGAAGCAACCAGGGACGAGCAAATCAACGAAAAATTCCCAACTGAGTCCCTGGAAATGGTGGAATACAAGGAAGAACCATGGTACGCCGACTATGCTAACTACCTAGCTAGCGGTATAGTCGCAAAAGGATGGCCACATCATCAAAGAAAAAAATTCTTTGCCAATGTGAAACACTACTTTTGGGAAGATCCATATCTTTTCAAAATGTGTGCCGACCAACTCGTCCGACGATGCGTACATGGTAGTGAAGCACGAAGAATTCTCCGCCATTGTCATGAAGGTCCATACGGAGGACATCATGGTGCTGCTAGTACCGCACGAAAGGTATTCGATTCAGGATTTTATTGGCCAACCATTTACAAAGACGCCCAAAGTCTTGTAAAAACATGTGATGCTTGCCAAAGAACAGGTAATATTTCTTCCAAAAACAAAATGCCACAAAATGGCATTCTTGTTTGTGAAATTTTTTATGTGTGGGGACTCGACTTTATGGGACCTTTCCCACCATCGAAAGGAAACAAATATATACTTGTGGCAGTAGATTACTTGTCTAAATGGGCCGAGGCCGAGGCACTTCCAACAAATGATGGAAGAGTCGTGGTAAGATTTCTGAAAAAATTATTCTCTCGTTTTGGCACACCTAAAGCTTTAATAAGTGATAGAGGTAACCATTTTTGCAACCATCAACTTGAAATTTTTTTAACAAGATATGGGGTCTATCACCGGGTCTCAACAGCATATCACCCTCAAACAAACGGACAAGCCGAAGTGACTAATAGAGGTTTAAAACGAATACTTGAAAAAACCGTAGGGTTAAATAAAAAGGAATGGGCTGATAAATTTGATGATGCTTTATGGGCTTTTCGAACTGCTTATAAAACAACAATAGGTACAACCCCATATAAGCTAGTTTATGGAAAAAGTTGTCACTTACCAGTAGAAATTGCACACAAAGCCTAGTGGGCAATCAAAAATGTAAACTTAGATTTAGAATTTGCTGGTAAAAATCGATTTTGTCAATTAAATGAATTAGACGAGCTTAGGAATTATGCATACTCAAACTCTGAAATTTATAAGGAAAGAATGAAAAATTTGCATGACAAACATATTAAACCTAATGAATTTCGGGTAGGAGATCTAGTTCTTTTGTTTAATTCACGACTTCGATTGTTTCCTGGTAAATTAAAGTCTAGGTGGTCAGGACCTTTTTCCGTCACCCATATTTTCCCACACGGTGCAGTAGAAATTAAATCTCGAAATGGGCCTCCATTCAAAGTCAATGGGCAACGGCTGAAACTTTATCAAGGATTCATTGAGGATGAAGAGGAAGAGATCTCGTTTCAAACAGTGGAAGGATGAAACCAACATCATACCTGGTAAGTTACGAGCAATTGGGACGACATCGAAAGCGGTAAGTTTTCTAACCAAGGCTTATGGGAAACAAGGGCACTCACACGAGCACTAAAAAAAAAAAAAAAAAAAAAACCTTGCTCGGCACGAGGCCGTGTCCGCTGGACACGGGGCCGTGTCCGCGCTGCAGTCGGGATATATCCCCTATTTCAAAACAGTTTCTTCATTCCACACGCCCCGTTTCCCCGCAAAAGCTCTGGTTTCAGGCGATTTTTCGCAAAATTTCAACGTCTCCTATCACTCTAACAACATCAAGGTATGATTCTATCACTTTTAGTAGTTAGATTAGTTACTTGCATGTAGTTAAAACACCACAAATTTGGGGAAAAATCTAGGGTTCTTGAAGTTCATTCAAATCAAACCTAAAATTTTTTGCCTAAATCTGTTTGCATTTAGTTAGATTAGTGTTAAGGGAAGAAAATACACTTGTATTGTTCATAGATTCACCCGATTTCTTACAAAAACCCCAAACCCTTGTTCTTGAACCGAAAAAGATAAAATTGATAGGGTAAACGGGATATTTTGGGAAAAACGGCACTTAGGGTTTCATTTTCGGGGGAAACCGCATCTATTGGACCAAAAATTTTCAAGTTTTCGGGACCGGGACGAAAAATAAAGTTTTTGGGTTACAGACGTCTGGACACGGGGCCGTGCCCGCTGAACACGGGGCCGTGTCCATCCTACTGTTTGCAGTTTCTTTAAAAATCTCATTGTTTCGTGCTAATTTTTTTTTTTTTTTGGTGTATTCTTTCAGAGGGCAAAGTTCACAAGGTTCAATGCAAGTGAGCTCGATGCCAGGGCAAGATACGAGATACTTCAAACAAGACCCGAAGAGTACCCCAGGCGAGCATGCACGGACCTATTAACCTTGGTAAACCAGCTGGACCGATTCAACAACATCGTTACAGGACCACTAGCTGTTGCATTGAACACTAGGCTTCGGTCGGTGCATCAATGCACCATGGAGTTCTACAGTACTTTTACCTTCACTGCAAGGTGTGACCCATTCGACAATGAAGGGGTTGCATTTCGGTGTGGCGGGACAAGATACTCGATCTCTATGGCACAATTTGGAGCTATAATAGGACTGTACGGGGAAGAGGAATCGGGAAACGAGGAAAATACCGGGGGATTACGAGACTTGGATGAAAGTGAAAGACAAGCCGCATGGGCTCAAATCGGTGAAGGAATCTACAACCCTAGCAGCACCAAGAGTACGAAGCTAAGGGATCCGCTTTATCGCTACATTCACAGGCTTCTCACCTACTCTCTTAACCAACGTCACGACAGTAGCGGCGTTGTAGGGTTGAAAGATTTGGTTGTCCTTCACTGTATCCACAACCGGAAACCTCTCGATGTTCCATATCTCCTGTTACGAAACATGCATCTCAACCGCCTTGCTCGCGCTCCAACACCTATCTTCTTCAGAGGATGGGTGTACCGTCTCTTCAAGCATTACACGCGAATTCCAAGGTCCTTTGAAAGAAGCCCATGGTCGGGACGAGTTGACTACCACATTTGTCGAGCCATGAACTTACTCTATGAGGCGGAAGACGGATCGGTGAGCTTCCAAAGGACGCAAGGCTATGCATGGAACCCGCAGGAGGCCCTAGTTCTTCACGCACCACCTCCCCACTACCAGTATCGACCCCATGGTGATCCGGGTCAATCCTCCTCACAAGGAGGCGGTTTTCCTAACTTTCAAAGCTTACATGATCTTTTGCAGGAAAACCTCATGTGTACCAGGAATACCTACAACCTCGCCAACAACACATACCACCGGGTCGGAGCTATTGAACGCAACATCAACGATATACAAGACGATATCGGCAGCATCCGGGAATATATGGCGGGGCATGGGGATGGAGGTGATGATAGCGATGAGGATATGGAGTAGGGGGTTTGAAGGAGCAGGACCGGGTTGATGGCAAGCCCACAGGTTTAAGTCCCTTTATCTATCGAACAATTGGTGGCCTGCGTACCAAGTGTTTAACAATTTTACTTTCCTTGACCGCTTTTATTTTCCGTTTTTTTTTTCTCTTTTACTTTATGCTTGGGACAATTAACAATGGTAATGTAGGATGTTTGTGTTACTTGGTGTGGTATTAAGTGATGAAACAGGTACAAACCAAGGCTTGGAGTGCTAAGCCTCAGCACTTATAGGGCCAGGATGGAAAAACCGGGGGAAGAAACCTGTTTTTCAGGCTTACAGACTGTCCACACGGGGACGTGTCCAGCCAACACGCCCCCGTGCTCACCTTTCAGACATGCTATTTGGTTACTGTCCTGCAGATTTTTGTCAAGACACGGGGCCGTGCCTAACCAACACGCCCCCGTGTTCGCCTTTTGTAAGTTTTCGTTACTGGCAGTTCCCCACGGGGTCGTATCCAGCGGACACGGGGCCGTGTCTAGACTGCCAGTAACATAAATTTTTTTTCAAAAATTTCATTTTTTACTTGTCTAGGTTTAACTCGGGAAATTCAAGTTCTCAAAAAGGTTATATTTTTACGAATTTACAACCGATAGCGTAGTGATAAAAAGAACCAACATAAGAAAATTATGAAAAGGCATGGCAAACTTAGTTAAAATTTGATTATATATACTTGATCACATAAAAACTCATTCCCACAAAAGTGAGTTTTGAGCCTTTATTGAGCATACAATTACATATCATTAAACTAAATGCTCATTTTTCGTTTCTTGTGTGAATAGCCGTTTGGTTCTTACGACTCTAGAACTTGCCATGACGATACATTCCCGGTCCTTATCAACTTAAACCCGAGTAAGTAAATGATAGAGGCATTAGGACTAACCCTTTTTTCTTCTACACCATTATTTTTCTTTTTCTTTTACCACCTACCCAAAAATCCCCCTAGTTAGCCCCTTTGAGCCTAAACCTTTTCATTTCATAACCCAAACCAAACACCCTTTCACCCACCAAAACCTTTTTCATTTTTAACCCTTTGTTTTAGAAACAAGTTCGGTTTTTCGTATGATCGTTAAAAAAAAAATGTGTTGATGATGAAGCAAAAGAAAATAAACAAACAAGTTCATCAAAAATAACTTTGTTTGAATAATAGCTTCATCAAAATAAAAGTTACAAAAATAGAAAGTCCTACGAAAACCGACACTTGTTACGCTTTTTCACACTTTTTCTACTAATCACTAACCACTAACCCAACCACCTACCTTTAACCCAAGCCTAACCCTTCACCCACAAAGTCCTCTTGATATTTACAAAGGTATAAAAGTTAAAAAGGAGGAGGATTGATTGCTTGGCAAGCTTATGGTAGGAATAAGTTCCATGCCGCTCTCGAGTGATTCACCAAAAATACACCTTCGGCCGAGTGTGAGTGATTTCTCCCGTGAGGTATGTGAACTTGTATATAAATGGAATTTTAAAAAAGGCATGTTTTGCCCAAATAAGTAATTTCTCCTATGAAACGTTCTAAACAAATCATAACGAATATGATTGTAAATAGATAAAAATAAAACCCAAAAAGATCTTGGATTCCCAACACTCTACGACAAGCCCAAAACCTTCTCTTCTACCCATTCCATTTGGGAGTGTAAGCCACATATTAAAGAGTTTTGCTTGAGGACAAGCAAAAGTTCAGGTGTGGGGGTATTTGATGTGTGTTAAATGCAACATATAAATTACATCAAATGAGGCATAAAACTAACCCTTTTTAAGTACTAATGTTGGAAAAAGAGTATTTTTGTCTTCCTTTTGTATTTTCAGGATTAAATGAGCTCAAATTCACAAAAGAAGCAAAAAGACAGCTAAATCCAACATAAATACAAGAAAAGGAACATAAGTGGACTTCCCGACCCCTCAACGGCATCTTCCCAAGCAAAATAGAGAAGGCAGAAGAATGAACACGCCCCGTGCTCAGCCAGCACGGGGCCGTGCCCAAGAAGCAGCAGAAAAGACAAACCTATAGAAGCTTCTATTGCCCACCACGGGGCCGTGTCCAGTGAACAAGGGGGCGTGGCGAAAGTACAGCAGGCGCATTAATTGTAATTGCGAATTACAATTAATGAAGGGAGAGAGTGTCAGACAGGCACGGGGGCGTGTCCAGCGGACACGGGGCCGTGCCCAGCCTTCTGTTCAGCCTATAAATAGGAGTGCTTGGTTTCATTTCAACTCATCCCTTGGCACACCACCTCTCTCACACTTCATCCACCACCCACCACCATCACAACACCATCATCCACCACCATCATCCATTGTCCATCGTAGAGTGTGTGAGTCGTCTCGGGATCCAAGATTGATCGTAAGAGTTCTTGATAATCAAGGCCATGTTTGCCTAAGTCTCTTACATCACTTGGTGAAGACAAAGTGTCTAGTGTAATACTTTTTATTTCTAATCTTTTGCACTTTTTACTTGGTTTTGTATTAATGACTTTAATAACTAGTTGCTTATGTTGAAGGTGATCTTTCCTTATCGTTTGTCCGTGGTGTCTTGGCATTATTTTACTGTCTATATAAAATAAAAGATTTTCACCATTCATATCTCCACGGTCTATATGGAGGTATGTTGGCTACCTGGTCGGGGGTTAAGGGAACGGTTTGGTAAAGGTCTTGCCATTGTTCAGCGTTTAGAGGTCCTGCAATGGACCTGGGTCAAATTTAGTAGGACCTCCTTCAATACTTAACGATATTGGATGGCGGGGGTCCAAACTCTTTGATCCCCTCATAAGTTAACTACTATTAATACTATAACCCGGTTATTTAGGACTGTATCCCTGCTGACTCAGACTACTTAGCCGAGGGTAACATCACATCCAAAAGAGGGGCCTACCATAATTTGCATTAATAACTTAATTAATTATCTTCCAATAATCCACCCTTTTAGGATTGTATCCTTGCTGACTCAAACTACTGGGGTGAGGGTAACGTTACCTTCAAAAGAGGGGCCTACTACAATAACTAAGATAATCTCTTAAATATGTGCAAAAGTGCGGAAATAATCAAAGGTTATACTAGATACGAGTCAGAACCAAGTGATTCATCTTGTCTATCTGTTTTTCTTTTTATTTTTATTTTCAGCATTTTAGTTAGTTTTTATTTATTTCTTAGTTTAAAACATTTTTCTAAACTTTTTATTTTGATTAGACGTTGAGGATAAACCGGTACTAAAAGCTCTTGTGTCCTTGGACGACCTCGGTATCTTAACAACACTATACTACGCTCACGATGGGTGCACTTGCCCATATGTGTGTCTAGTGTTAGTAAATATCGTGTTTTATAAATTTAAAACTTGGCTAAAAAAAAGTGTTAAAGGGGCTTAAAATATACACCTAATATATATAACACTTCACACGCATCAGGTAACGTCACCTTCAAAAGAGGGGCCTACTACAATAACTAAGATAATCTCTTAAATATGTGCAAAAGTGCGGAAATAATCAAAGGTTATACTAGATACGAGTCGGAACCAAGTGATTCATCTTGTCTATCTGTTTTTCTTTTTATTTTTATTTTCAGCATTTTAGTTAGTTTTTATTTATTTCTTAGTTTAAAACATTTTTCTAAACTTTTTATTTTGATTAGACGTTGAGGATAAACCGGTACTAAAAGCTCTTGTGTCCTTGGACGACCTCGGTATCTTACCAACACTATACTACGCTCACGATGGGTGCACTTGCCCATATGTGTGTCTAGTGTTAGTAAATATCGTGTTTTATAAATTTAAAACTTGGCTAAAAAAGTGTTAAAGGGGCTTAAAATATACACCTAATATATATAACACTTCACACGCATCAAGTTTTTGGCGCCGTTGCCGGGGACACAAGGATTTTAAGAAAGTTAGGAATCAACGGCCTAATCATTTTTTTTTTATTTTTTTTTAGGATTTTCTTAGTTTTTCAGCTTTTGCAGAGCTCAGCACGGGCCGTGCCTGCTGAACACGCCCCCGTGCTAAATCATTGGAACTAGCAATCCTGTTTTAAGTCAGACAGTAAGCTGAACACGGGGCCGTGCTCACTCAACACGCCCCCGTGCCCAAGATTCGCTTACTGAAAACAGAACCGTTAGATCCCGGCGGTTGGTAATTTCTGACATAAACACGAGTGATAGTAATTGTTTTTACTTTCGGCACTCTTATGGTACGTGGTGTCAATTATGTGGAGGCGAACATAGAGAATTAGAATGTTACTTTTTAAATTATAGGCCCCACTACATGGACCCACCGATTTCTTATAACCTTAAGAGGGGAGAAAGTAAAAATAAGCCCTATCTCTCCCTCGAATGCGCCCAGCCAGATATTCTAGGGGAAATGCTCCTTGACGAGTTATTTCAACTAGAAAAGTTAATTCTAAATTGGTCAAAAGAGCTTAGGAAGGACTTTATTGATCCACCCCAAGAAAATGACCATGACGAAATGTTGGAACCGCATTCCGACAACCTCGTTGCTCCCAAAAATACCTTCATACCTAGCAAAGACTTGGACGATAGTCGTCCCTGTGCCGATTGTGCCGTGAAGGACTCTCCATCGACTTCGTTCGGTGCATACATAGACCTGAGCGATTCGGCATACACCTTCTTTAACGAGAGCCCGGGAAAGGGTTGGACTTGTCCACCTAGAATGAAAATAGGAATTACCCTCACCGACAACCTCTTGCGTTCTCGCCTTAGTTTAGGACAATTAAGGTATCTTAGGCACTTTGGGGTTGTTCCAACCAATCAGGAGCCACCCGATACTAGTGAGTTCCTTAAAAAAACTAGACAACTTCATAAAACAGACCCTCGACACGGGGCCGTGTCTAGCCAACACGCCCCCGTGCTCACCTAAAAGATTCCCTTCTGATCAGTACGTCAGAATACGGACAAACTGTGTTAGAACTCCACCTGCACACGAGGCCGAGTCCAATGGACACGGGGCCGTGTCCAGAAAGCTGTCGTTTTCTATAAATGTAGCCAAGAATTCTGCACAATTGGACCAACTTGGGACAGAGATTTGAAGGAATCTTCTCTCAACTATCCTAGGTAAGTCTAAAAGAAGGTTCCAACAACCCATCTTGTCCTTTCTTCTTTTAGCCATTTCCTTCTTCTCCATCTTTCTCCAAGAACTACCATTAAAAGTTTGAATTCTTCCAACTTTGTGGTAGGGATTAATGAGTTTTGTTCAAGGAATCTTGGTAAAAATATGTTATGTAACATTGTTTTAAGTTATTAATGTCTAAAAAGACCCCGCAAGTTCAGAAAATAACTTAAAATTTCAAGTTTCCTTGCTCCAAAATTCTGCAGAAAGATGAACACGGGGCCGTGCTCAATGAGCACGGGGCCGTGTCCGGTCACTGTTTCATCAAATAAACTATTTTTCAGTTTATTTTTCGTAGAATGACGAGTGAAAACAGCGAAACATCTTCCGTGCATTCATCAAACAGCCGAAGAGGAAGGAGGCCCTCCGTTGAAGCTACACTTGTGCACAATGTGATAGCATTAAGGGAGGCTCTCGACGAAATGACATCAGTAGAGGAGGTCCTAATCGACCGTATTAACGATCTTACGGTGGGACTCGAAAGCAGCTTCCAAGAAATTAACCTCTTGTACCAGAGGTTAAATATTCTTGTAGCACCCCCGATGGAACCAGTCCTCCCTCAACAGGATTGGAACCTGGCACTCGGAATTAACAACCCTACCGGGTGGGAAGACTTTCCGGAGTAACCTCCCATGGAACACCAACAAAGATCCCGGTGGAAATCGAAACTCCTCAAACTAATGCCAATGAGCCTTCTTTTCTCCTTCCAAGGGAGGTGGAAGAGTGGCTCGCCGACATGTGAGGAAAGCCGCACCCGGAAGAAGGAGTTCTAAAAGGCCTTGTCTAACCAAGATTAGTAGCTTCTTGGAAATTTTGCTAATTAAAATAAAGTAGAGGCTAGAACTCCATGGTTTAATATTTCTTTGTTTTCATATCTAGTTTAATATAAATTTAGGACTATGTAAGGTCTCTCTATGAGTGCAATGAAATGATGGTTTTTAAAGTTTGGATGGTCCATAATGAATAAAACACACTCATGGTGGTAAGGGATGAAAAGGGGAACGAGAAAAATGACCCCATGCACAAGAACAAGGCAACACGGCATCAATCTCTCCATTACAGAAGGTTCAACACGGGCCGTGTCCAACCAACACGACCCCGTGCTGAACCCCCTGCAGAAAAATGCCCAGTTCAGGTAACTGGACACGGGCCGTGTTCACCAGACACGCCCCCGTGTCCAGGCTTCTGTTTCTTTTCTTTAATTTCTGTTACTGGCACCTGAACACGGGGCCTTGTCCGGTCCCCACGGGGCCGTGGCCAGACTACCAGTAACATAAATCTTTGCTTTTAACACCATTTTACACATCTAATCAACCTAAAAATTTATTTTTGGGATACATTGAGGACAATGTGTAATTTAAGTGTGGGGGGGATGCTAAAACCTTGAAATTTTGCAAGTCCTAAATACAAGCCTTACACAAAACTCTATTGGAACCGCTAATCACCCCAAATTTTTTTTCAAAAATTTCATTTTTTACTTGTCTAGGTTTAACTCGGGAAATTCAAGTTCTCAAAAAGGTTATATTTTTACGAATTTACAACCGATAGCGTAGTGATAAAAAGAACCAACATAAGAAAATTATGAAAAGGCATGGCAAACTTAGTTAAAATTTGATTATATATACTTGATCACATAAAAACCCATTCCCACAAAAGTGAGTTTTGAGCCTTTATTGAGCATACAATTACATATCATTAAACTAAATGCTCATTTTTCGTTTCTTGTGTGAATAGCCGTTTGGTTCTTACGACTCTAGAACTTGCCATGACGATACATTCCCGGTCCTTATCAACTTAAACCCGAGTAAGTAAATGATAGAGGCATTAGGACTAACCCTTTTTTCTTCTACACCATTATTTTTCTTTTTCTTTTACCACCTACCCAAAAATCCCCCTAGTTAGCCCCTTTGAGCCTAAACCTTTTCATTTCATAACCCAAACCAAACACCCTTTCACCCACCAAAACCTTTTTCATTTTTAACCCTTTGTTTTAGTAACAAGTTCGGTTTTTCGTATGATCGTTCAAAAAAAAATGTGTTGATGATGAAGCAAAAGAAAATAAACAAACAAGTTCATCAAAAATAACTTTGTTTGAATAATAGCTTCATCAAAATAAAAGTTACAAAAATAGAAAGTCCTACGAAAACCGACACTGGTTACGCTTTTTCACCCTTTTTCTACTAACCACTAACCCAACCACCTACCTTTAACCCAAGCCTAACCCTTTACCCACAAAGTCCTCTTGATATTTACAAAGGTATAAAAGTTAAAAAGGAGGAGGATTGATTGCTTGGCAAGCATATGGTAGGAATAAGTTCCATACCGCTCTCGAGTGATTCACTAAAAATACACCTTCGGCCGAGTGTGAGTGATTTCTCCCGTGAGGTATGTGAACTTGTATATAAATGGAATTTTAAAAAGGCATGTTATGCCCAAATAAGTAATTTCTCCTATGAAACGTTCTAAACAAATCATAACGAATAGGATTGTAAATAGATAAAAATAAAACCCAAAAAAGATCTTGGATTCCCAACACTCTACGACAAGCCCAAAAACCTTCTCTTCTACCCATTCCATTTGGGAGTGTAAGCCACATATTAAAGAGTTTTGCTTGAGGACAAGCAAAAGTTCAAGTGTGGGGGTATTTGATGTGTGTAAAATGCAACATATAAATTACATCAAATGAGGCATAAAACTAACCCTTTTTAAGTACTAATGTTGGAAAAAGAGTGTTTTTGTCTTCCTTTTGTATTTTCAGGATTAAATGAGCTCAAATTCACAAAAGAAGCAAAAAGACAGCTAAATCTAACATAAATACAAGAAAAGGAACATAAGTGGACTGCCCGACCCCTCAACGGCATCTTCCCAAGCAAAATAGAGAAGGCAGAAGACTGAACACGCCCCGTGCTCAGCCAGCACGGGGCCGTGCCCAAGAAGCAGCAGAAAAGACAAACCTATAGAAGCTTCTATTGCCCACCACGGGGCCGTGTCCAGTGAACACGGGGGCGTGGCGAAAGTACAGCAGGCGCATTAATTGTAATTGCGAATTACAATTAATGAAGGGAGAGAGTGTCAGACAGGCACGGGGGCGTGTCCAGCGGACACGGGGCCGTGCCCAGCCTTCTGTTCAGCCTATAAATAGGAGTGCTTGGTTTCATTTCAACTCATCCCTTGGCACACCACCTCTCTCACACTTCATCCACCACCCACCACCATCACAACACCATCATCCACCACCATCATCCATTGTCCATCGTAGAGTGTGTGAGTCGTCTCGGGATCCAAGATTGATCGTAAGAGTTCTTGACAATCAAGGCCATGTTTGCCTAAGTCTCTTACATCACTTGGTGAAGACAAAGTGTCTAGTGTAATACTTTTTATTTCTAATCTTTTGCACTTTTTACTTGGTTTTGTATTAATGACTTTAATAACTAGTTGCTTATGCTGAAGGTGATCTTTCCTTATCGTTTGTCCGTGGTGTCTTGGCATTATTTTACTGTCTATATAAAATAAAAAATTTTCACCATTCATATCTCCACGGTCTATATGGAGGTATGTTGGCTACCTGGTCGGGGGTTAAGGGAACGGTTTGGTAAAGGTCTTGCCATTGTTCAGCGTTTAGAGGTCCTGCAATGGACCTGGGTCAAATTTAGTAGGACCTCCTTCAATACTTAACGGTATTGGATGGCGGGGGTCCAAACTCTTTGATCCCCTCATAAGTTAACTACTATTAATACTATAACCCGGCTATTTAGGACTGTATCCCTGCTGACTCAGACTACTTAGTCGAGGGTAACGTCACCTCCAAAAGTGGGGCCTACCATAATTTGCATTAATAACTTAATTAATTATCTTCCAATAATCCACCCTTTTAGGATTGTATCCTTGCTGACTCAAACTACTGGGGTGAGGGTAACGTCACCTTCAAAAGAGGGGCCTACTACAATAACTAAGATAATCTCTTAAATATGTGCAAAAGTGCGGAAATAATTAAAGGTTATACTAGATACGAGTCGGAACCAAGTGATTCATCTTGTCTATCTGTTTTTCTTTTTATTTTTATTTTCAGCATTTTAGTTAGTTTTTATTTATTTCTTAGTTTAAAACATTTTTCTAAACTTTTTATTTTGATTAGACGTTGAGGATAAACCGGTACTAAAAGCTCTTGTGTCCTTGGACGACCTCGGTATCTTACCAACTCTATACTACGCTCACGATGGGTGCACTTGCCCATATGTGTGTCTAGTGTTTGTAAATATCGTGTTTTATAAATTTAAAACTTGGCTAAAAAAGTGTTAAAGGGGCTTAAAATATACACCTAATATATATAACACTTCACACGCATCAAGATGAAGATAGGTTTTGTGGGTTCGTGTTTATGTCATCCATTGTTGACCCGTTTGGACTATTGAAATCTTGGGTTCTTGATTTTAAGTTTTAACGGTTGGATGGAAGAGGAAAGAACAGTGTGATGGCAGATGGTGGTGGGATGGGTTGGGGAAGAAAAGGTGGGTTTAGACTTTAGAGGGTGTTTGGTGGCAGGTGGAAGAGGAAACTCACTTTTTAGGTTTTTGCTTTTATCTATTAAACTATATTTAATTAAATCAGTAAAAAGACTAAATTACCCTTGTGAGTTATGACTTAAGTTAAAATTTTAATTGAGTTAGTGGTAAAGGACGAAAGGTGTAATAAGTTTTTAAAATAAAGGACTATGACTGTAATTATTGAAGTTAAAGGCTATTCCTTGCTACCCGCTACAAACATAAAGGACGAAAAATGTAATTTACCCCCTGTTTTAAAATTACGATTTTACCATCAGTTCAAAATTATGCTTTTACCCCCACTTAAAAATAAATTTACGCTTTTGCTCCCAGCTAAAAATTTTCAATTTTGCCCTCGGTTCAAAATTACGATTTTGCCCCGTTTAAATTTATATGTTTTGCCATTAGTTTTCCCTCTCACAGCCAAGTTACAATTTTGCCCTCAATTTCCTTATAATAACGATCTTGCCATCTGTTCAAAATTATGTTTTTCCCCCATTTAAAAATAAATTTACGCTTTTGCTCCCAGCTAAAAATTTCAATTTTGCCCTCGGTTCAAATTTACGATTTTGCCCCGTTTAAATTTACAGTTTGCCATTAGTTTTTTTTTCTCTCACAGCCAAGTTACAATTTTGCCCTCAACTTAAATTTACATTTTCTCCATCGTTTTTGTTTGTTTTCCTGGTTAAATTACAATTTTGCCGCCATTGTAAAATTATAGTCATGCCGGCAGCTGCCTGACACTCCCCCATTGGTCCATTTAATTTACGATTTTATCCCTAAAACAAAATTAAGATTTCCCCCTCAGTTCAAAGTGACGTTTTCCCCATCGTTTTAGTTTTTCTAGCAAAACTATAAAAGTTATTTGTTTTAATTGGTTAACTCAATTTAATTTTTTTTTCCCGTCTGAATGTGCTGCCTAACACTCACTCATTAGTACTGAAAAATTACAGTTTTGCTCTGAGCCCAAAATTACGGTCTTATCATCGTTTTAGTTTTTTTCCTAGCAAAATTATAGCCGTGTTTTTTTAATTGATTGAGAACTATTCGGCCATCGCCCCGCAACGCTGGCGGGGCATCAACTAGTATATATTAAAACTAGAATCCAAGAATCCAATGAATAGTAACTTTAATATTATAATATTACTTATAGTTTTTTTATACTTTTTTTATTGTAATGTTATAATAATAATAATTTCCTTTACTTTTTAAGTTTAATAAATTTTTATATTTCTTCTTAATTTAAATGATTTCTTTTTAGTATCAAATGCTGAGATAGGCTTCGTTTCAACCGGTATTGAATCCGTACTGGTTAATATTTTATATATTGAAAATATAAAATCAATGAATAGTGTTTTTAATATTATAATAATATATATAATTTTTTAATACTTCTATTATCTTCTTTACTTTTTAAGTTGGATAAGCTTGTGTCTAACCTGTACTAGTATCGAAAATACCGATACGGTTATCGGTACATTAAGGTAAAAACCGGCACCAGTCTGGTACAGAAAACGCCAAAAGTTGGTATCGAATTGATTTTGAAAATCTTTTAGTTCCGGAAATTTAGTACTGCTACCCGGTACCATTTGTTCATCCCTGATCACGGGTACCGTACGAACAACAACGGTATCGTGCAACTTTTTTTGTTGATTTTCTTCAACTTTTAATATTTTTTTTGTTTTAGGGGTAGGGATGAGCTCGGTGCCAAACAATACCGAATCGGTACTGGTACCGAAAATACCAGTTACGGTACCTGTATATGAAGGTAAAAACCGGTAGCGAACCGGAACCAGGAACGCCAAAAGTCGTACCGAATTGGTACTTAAGATCTTTCGGTTCGGGAAATTCGGTACCGGTACCCAGTATCATTTGCTCATCTCTGAACACTGGTTTCATACGAACAACATCATTACCATACAACTTTTTTGGTTGATTTTCTTTTGTTTATCTTTTAGTATTTTTTTTTTCTATATTTGTTTTTTATTCTTGTTAGCAGTTCCGTGCGCAACGCGCTCATAGTGAATCCAAAACACATGTAAACACAGACTAAACAACAAAAGACGTTCGCCGCAACGCGGCGATAGTAAAAAACTAGTTATACACATTACACAAAAGATGTGGAATTATTTTTAGAGTGAATTGCAAGGATTGTCCTTTATCTTTATACCCATTTGCAGGCGTTGTCCTTTATGTTTAAAATTGACGAGTTTTGTACTTTATGTTTTCAAATCATACACGTTTTGTCCTTTAGCCCTAACCCAGTTACTTTTTTCAGTTAAATCTGATCATGTGTTTTGCACATGAGGGTAATTTTGTCATTCCACCCTTTCATGGACTAATTATGTAAATAACTATACCTAACCATTTTATTAAAATTAAAATATACTTAAAAAAAAGATTAAACCCCTCTCTCTCTCTCTCCCTCTCCCTCTCCCTCTCCCTCTCTCGAGCTCATCTTCTTCCTACAACTCCTCAACAAATATTAGTCCAGTAACATAAAAGTTTCCCTTTAAAACTTCCTCAAAATATCATAATGCACTCCTATTCTTATCCAATCCTCTCGAGCCCGTAGTTGTTCATTATTTGACCCCTGCTAACACACCATTCAAGATTCAGTTCTTTTATTTCACTAGAAAGGCTTCAAATTCTACAAAACCCATATCATAAATGCTTCAAAACTCAAAACCCATCTTCATCTTTTCAAAGAAATTTTCTAATTTTGCAAATTCCAACAAAACCTATATTATCAAAACTAAAAACCCTTTACCAAGTATGGAATTTGAATTAAATCTGAGGTAATAAGTGGATTTCAAAATTCAAAACCCATTACTAGCGAGCATCAGATGATTGATGATCTAGACGAATAGTTTTGAGTCTAACATTCAAAACCCAAAATTAAATTTCAGTCAAACAAAAGGGCGTCTTTCAAATCTGAATTCAAATGAAGAGTTTGAAGGGTTCAAACTTTAGTCAACTTTCAAATGATGAACACCAATCACTGCCTCTTTGGTCATCTTTATTTTTCTTACAGATCTGATCATTGATTTTTTTTCCTCATTTTTCCGGTACCACCCATTTGGCTCTTTTTTTCGGAAGGCGGCATCGGAGATCTGAGTAGAAGGCGGCACTGGAGATCTGGGTTATGGTTCCCTCAGATCGACGGCAGACATGAAGGTTTTAGCGCAGATGAGGTGCTTTCGATTGGGTGGTCGCTTGGGGGGTGGTGACGTATGGCATTTTGATGTTGACGAAGGGGTGTAGGTGCACATCGGCGTACAACGACGGTGTTGTGGGGATGACGGGAGGCGACTCGGGTTTAAGGTGGTTCTCCGATGATCTAGGGGTCTGGTTGGGTGGGGATGGTGGTTGTGGAGGGTTGGTGACAATCGTTGTTTTGTGATGGTGATGTCGAAGAGTGGTGGCTAGAGGTGGTTGTTAGTGGTTAATATTGTTGTGAGGGAGAGGTAGAGAGAGAGAGAGGGCTAGAGAGAGAAGCAGATCATGTTTTTGTTTATGTATACTTAATATATTATTATATTCTATTAATTGTGTTTACTTACTTTTTTGTTTTATTTGTTAGTTTTTGTAAATAAATTGTTAAAAGACTAAATTACCCTTGTGTCATCTAATTTAACTACAAAAATTAACTGAGTTAGTGTTAAAGGACATAGAGTGCAAGATTTTAAAACAATAAGTACAAAATTCGTCAATTTTAAAGATAAATGACACCGGCTGAAATCAGAATAAAGATAAAGGACAAAACTTGCAATTCACTCTTATTTTTATCATGTCACATCTATGTTAGATATTTTGTCATATCATTAAACTAGATGGCTTTTAATATTTTATCCTTTATTATTTTACCATTTCAAATTGACAAAAGGAAAAGAAATTATCCTTTATTATTTTACCATTTCAAATTGGCAAAAGGAAAAGAAAATATACATAAATTACCTTCTTTTCTCAAAATTAAAACTTTTTTTGTCTTGTGGGAATACTATGTGAATCGAGTTGTAACAGAATATGATTGGGTGGGGCAACTTTTTTAATTAATTCCGATGATATTATAAGGTGATAATATGAGTTGTTTTTCCACATTCAATTATATTTATATTTATAATTATGTATAAAGTTAAATATTAAGTAATTATTTTATTTAGTGATTAATCCATTATACTTAGTGGCTTTCCAAATCCTATGGGTTATCAATAAAACTCCTCATAAAAGTGGTTTAGACTTTAGAACCACAAAAACGGTAAACACGCCTCGGTGCTACCTTGATTGTCATCAAAGTGTTTTAACAAAATAAGTTTCCAACACAAATAGTATTTGTATTAAAGTTGTATGTTTTCTTTTTTTTGTGTAGTCACTAGAATCCAACAACCTCATTGCATATTAGAATTCAACAAAAATATTGGTTTTAAGATACAATTGATATACCCAACAATAGCAATCAATCGTTTATGATTAGAATCACCAATTCAAAGTTTCAAACACATGAAAAGATATATTTCGATTCAACAATTCAAACACATAAAAAAATTTAGAAGTCTCAAAAAGACCGAAGTTTTCTTTTTCGCTTTTTGTAATTCGTATTTCAATTTCAATCCTTTGTAATTCGAGTCTTGATTGTAACACCTCAAAAACGTCGCAGCGAAAATACAAACGTGGCGGCAACGGATGCAGGGGCGGTTCTTAGAAGGGCTGTGGCAGGGCCACGGCCCGGGCAAGTTTTTCGGGCGTAGTGCTAATTTTCCGCATTTCGATCGAAATTTTTTATATATACTATGCAAGCCCGGGCTTTTTTAGTGCCCGTGTCTTTCGGCCCTGGCACGTTCAACGGGCAAGATCCGCCACTGGACGGATGTTGGTATCCATAAGTGTCTTGGTGTTTAATGCAATATTTATTTTGGACATTTAGCTTAGTTAAAACATAAATTTTAAAGTTCAAACACAAACCACAACCACAACATAGTTGTTTGATCCTTATGGATCTTAGTACATCCGGTTCCAAAAGTAGTTTTAAAAGTTGTCCAAACGTTATTTATTTCATCAAACAACCACAAAACAAAACAAGCTGAAATCCCGAAGCCGAACTCATGTACCTGAAGAACACGTAAAAATCAAATGCCAACACAAAGGAAGGTGATATCACATATTCAAATTCGTAACAATTTGTTTAAAGAAAAAACTTTCTTACTATAGATTTTTAATGGTAAAACATCCATATAGAGTTAAAAAAGTAAATTTTATTTCCTTTATAAAAATCCGAGGGTCAGCTATCATGAGCGATATATGAAAAGCCTCCGATAGATGATTTTCCCAAGGTTTATGTATTAAATTTAAATCTAATCGTTCAGTTTCGTAAGTTTGTAAGACATTACGAGCTATATAACAACAATGAGATTTTAATCAAGCTAGACTCAATTAAAGGATATAAATTCGTCGCTTAAATGACATGGAGCTACTGGTCACGACGGGGTGGTCAGCCCGATAGACCTATCAGCAATTTCACGCATACATTATTCAATGATTAAAAATGGCAAAGGATGCATCAGGGTGCCCCCCCCCCCTCAATTGAACAGTATATTTACCTACTCGAAAGACAAATTTAATATCTTGTAGTGTGCAAGTTCCTAGAAGTCCCTATCGAGTCGTAAGCCTATCCCGATACTTACTCTCTTAGGAGTCAAGGAAAGTCACACTTAGATTTAAATATTTTTTAAATCTATACGGTCGTTTTATCCTAAACACCGTAATTCTCCCTGTTTCTCCCCGAAACGTATTTATTTCCAATCAATTCTCATTTTCCTCTAAAAAATAAAATTTCGTTTCCAAATTATATTTTCCACGAAAATATATTAATAATTTATTTAAAGGCATGTTTTATACAAAAACATATAATTATCCTTTTAAAGACGTGTTCTTCCCCAAAACAGAGTATAAAACAGTAAAAGAGGGGTTAGTGACACTCATCTTTGGGTGCGTTTTTATATTATCGCAATCCCTCAAATTGATCTACACGTCATAATTTAAGTAGGAACGATTTAATAACCAATTATTCTATAAACAACTAAGTTTCTCAAATACTTAGAATTTTCACATAACTTTTAAGGTTTTTCTCGAAATGTCTTTGTTTCGATTATGTTGGCATATTTATATACATATTTGTTCATATATATATATATATAGGGTTAGGATTTAGGAAAACGGTGAAAAGCGTGAGAACGGTTATGCATCATCAGATCAAAACAATCTATGGACTAGATTGAAGCGGTGACGTTATCGTAAATAACATCAGTTTCTTACTAGAACGTGTTTCATTAATGGTAAAAGGGTAAAAACATCATTTCATACATAGAAACGGGATCAGGAGAAAACGCTCAAAAGTGTGAGAACGGTGAGAACGCTTCCTGGCCTAACACGTGTCACGCCGCTTAGAGAAAGGCGGAGGGGCTTTTTTGTCCTTTCATATTTCTTTTTTTTCTAACGCGTGTCACTTCATCTTTCCATTTTTTTGGCGTTTAATAAGTATGCGGCGTTTTTATTGTTTTTAGATCAGAATCATAGTAAATATTTTGGCGTTTTAAGTATTGTTTGGCGTTTTTATTGTTTTTAGATCAGGATGCAGGCTTTTAATGTAAAAAACATCAGCAATTTTCTTGATTTTATTATATCAAATGTTTTGCCATTTAGGATACAGGCCTATAATGTGATAGGCAATTATGGCGTTTTGAAAAGATAAATAAATTTCAATTTTCCATGTAGTGGCATTAATATAACTATAATGTTTTGGCAATAATGATACCGTCTCTTTGTTTTACTGTTTCTTTCAATTTTCATATGTTAATTAGTGTTGATTTTTCCAGTAATACTTTGTTTGCGTTTTTGGCGTTTTATATAGCAACCTCGCATTTTGCTAGCATTCGTTCTCACAGTTTTCAAACTATCAGGCGTTTTGGTGTTTGTAGTTTTTGATGTTTTATACTCAATTTTTTTTTAAATAGTAGAGAATTAGATGATAAACAATAGAGAATTACATAACAAACAATAGAAAATGAAAAAAAATTAAAAATTATAATCTAATTTCTCATTCAAATCTTCACTGTCATCAGACTCTTCCACTTTAACCTTTTTGGCGTTTTGAACCTGTTTTTGAATGCCTTATGTAGATCATTATTTTCCTAAATACCAGCCGTCTTTAGAAGATGCTTATTTTTTGTGGCATCCTTTATGGTGGGTGGATATATACTTGTTTGATGACATGTTGATGACCAACGCCTGCTCTAATGTATTGATCCCCTCATGCCATCAATATATCCATCAAGAACAAAGTGACATGATGTCATATCAGTGTCATCAGTCTCTTTATCTTGAATATTTGTCCATCTTATTCAGCAAAATATTATAGAGATACCCAACTCAGAGAAACTTCTTTCAGATCAATACTCAATATAGCAGAATCGAGGTTCTGCATCTGTGGCTTTTTTAAGTATTTTTTTGGTGTTTTTAAAGTGAATGGTTTCTAGGAAATATGGCGTTTGTTTCTGGTTTTGTGATAAGTTGTTTGTGCAGAGAAATCTCTCTTTATATGATATTTTTGGCGCGTAGTTTAGGCGGGATTTTATATATAATAAATGATATTAATAAAGTAGCCGTCTTTTCAGTTACTGTGTATTATTTACTGTTTTTGTTCAGCTTTTTATGAGTTTTTAGGGTCATAGACTTTCCATCTCCCAAATTTGGCGTTTTTGAATGAGTTTAAGTAGTTTTTGGCATTTTTTTTCCATTTTTAGCTTTTATTAATTAATACTTCTTCAAATTACTTTCATTATAGTTTGGGAATTTTTGGCGTTTTTACTTAATTTATGGCGTTTCATATGCATTATGACTGTTTGGCGTTTTATTAAGATAATGTATTTTTTTATTCTAAATTGAAAAATACATAGCAAACAACAGAAAAAGAAAATTAAAAAAATAAAAATAAAAACAATTCATCTTCCAAATCTTCAATGCCATCAGTCTCTTTCTTCTTTGAATCATGTTCGCTGGTGGTTTGGCTTAGCCATGCTTGTGTTTTTGTAGCCGTTTGGAAAGGCAAAATGACATGAGTTTTTTTTGAATATGCATCTTCAAACAACTCATTAGTGTCATTAGTCATTTCATGCCATTAAAATATTCATCAAGAACAAAACACAGAAAATGACATAAGTCTGACCCCAACATCTTTTTGTTTATGATTTGTCCATCTCATGCAGCAAAATGTTATTTGAGTCACAACACCTCAGGGAAGAATGCATTATCCAAAACTTTGGCGTAGAACAATATTTGAATATACAAGAAACGATATTTGGCATTTTTGGTGTTTTACTGAGGAAATAGTGTATCTGAAAGAACCGTCGATTTTTTTGGAATCTTTGATGTTTGAGTGTTTTGGCGTTTTCTAAGATGAATGGTATATAGTAGAAAATATGGCGTTTTTTGAGTAGTTGTGTTTGATGTTTTAGGGATTTTTGCGTTTGTAAGTTGAATGGTATATAGTAGAAAATATGGCGTTTCAGGTTCTGGGGGGTGTGTTTTTATCGATGTGTTTTCGTCCGTAATGGCGTTTTATTCATCAGTATGGCGTTTTGGTATAGAGGTGTAAAGACGCTTTTACCCTTAATGAGGCGCGTCCACGTAATAAAATTGATGTTATTTACGAAAACGCCACCACGCCAATCTAGTCCATAGATTGTTTTAATCGGACGATCCATAAGCGTTCTCACCGTTCTCACACTTTCTACCATTTTCTCCAAATCCCGACCCTTCATACATAAAACGCCATTGAAATATAAAACGCCATGTAAATGCAAAACTCCAATTTTATTACTGACTCGTTTTTTTTTGTGTTTAAGTTAAGGTTTTGTCCTACAAAAATGCCATAAAATATAAACGCCAAGCCTGAAAGATGGGACAAGCTGAGCAAAACTGGATACTGTTAATTGCATTTATTGTTATAGTAATATCCCGCCTAAACAACGCACCAAAAACATCCTATAAAGAGAAACGTCTCAGCACCTTCCGTTGATCACACCAAAAACACACAAAACAACAAAATGGTTCCTAAATACCACTCACTCTAAAATGCCAAAAAGTTAAAAAAACGAACGATGGTAAACATCATTTCTTGGATACTCAGTAATATTCTGCATGAAGTTTCACTAAATGGTTTGTTAGGTGAGGGGAGTAAGATTTTGCTGAATGAGATGGACAAATTTCAAGAAAAAGAGACTGATGACACCGATAAATCATTTCGTCTTCTTTGTTCTTGAAGAAGGTTTGGATGAGGAGAAGATACCGATCCCAGTGTAAATGCCGTTTTGGACTACATGATGATAATGAAGATTATGAGCAAATAGCATCCACCCACACGGCGTCGATCTATGTCTCCAACATCCATAAAGACACTTCAACACACAAACAAGAAAAAAAAACCACGCCAAACCCAAAACGCCATTTATTTGTGACAGTTCTTGTAGTTTCAAAAGAAAAAAGAGACCGATGACAGTGAAGATTTGGATCATAAATTGCTTCCATTTGTTTTTTTTAATTTTCTTTTTCTGTTGTTTGTTATGTAATTTTCAGTTAAGAACAAAAATATACATTAATTCTCTATAAAAAATATAATAAAACGCCAAACGGGCAAATGCTTGTGAAACGCCATCATGCCATAGAACGCCCAAACTACCAAACTATAATAAAATTACTTTGGATAAGTACTATTATAGTAAATCTAGAAAAAGTATAAAACAATGTGCAAGTATAACAACTCTCCCAAAACCCTTAAACATATCATATACGTCCTAAAATACACCCCGTATACGAAAAATAAGCCCGAAATACCTTTATATTATTACAAATCAAATAAAACAAATATTTTATGTCGCTCGCGGGGCGCGACAGCTTGACACCAGGCGACATCCTGGTTTTCCACGTGTCCCCCTGCGTGTGAAGTCTAGCCGTTGATTCATCAGGGCTAGAGCCTACCCTATGTCGCTCGCGGGCCGTGAAGGCCAAAGCAAACAGGGTCGCGGGTCGCGACCCGCTGTTCGATCTACACTATAAATAGGGGCCTTTGGCTTCAGTTCACAAATCGTTCAGAATTTTCTTTCTCTCTCGAATGTCTAATAAGCTAATATTATCGGGAATAATATGTCGCAACCCCCGATCCCTTATCTGTCCCGGGAACGGGCGGACGCGAACCCAGAATTTCGGTGGTATCAGTTGGTTAATTTGGCAGCGGAAATTACATCAGGACCGTAGTTAGGAAATGTTTATCAGAGTAAAACCACCACATTTGATATTAATAATCACATGGGAAAAACCCAAGTTTCTTATTACAACATGTTTATAGGGATAAAACCCTATTTTATTGAATTTAAAACATCGTCTTTTAGGTAACTTTTATAGCCACATTTTTCCCAAGCCTTCAGTGCTCTCCAGCTGGTTTTTTACTAATTGGCTGTCACATTGTGTTACCTGAAATGCGTTTTAAAAACATTTGTCAGTGGGAAATACTGGTGAGTGAATCCCAGTTTAATCAAGAAACATTTTATCAATTAACACAATATTGAGAGCGATCACATTGTTTATTTCTACACAATTACTCATTCAGTACTGTCAATCCTGACTTGTGGGACATATTACACATTGGCTAACTCGTTGTCCAATGGTAACGTATTTTCGTCCCGACTTACTACTCACAGTGTAGTAAATTTTGTATACAAAACCCCAACATACCGGCAGTAATTGAAGAACTACAAAGACTCAATCACCGCTTAATCACATTGTAAAGCATTAAGGTTTTGTAAAACATTACAAAAAGGTTAACAAAAATTGGATAAACTCACATTGCTATCTTAGACTTCGCGTAAGGGTTTCCTGGGATAAATCTATAATTTATACAAATGTACATAGATTAGTATAATAACCCTTTGAAAATATTAATGATACCCTCCCCGAGACGGTATTCCAACAACTACGTCGGGCAGAACCACGACAGTTGTTACGGAACCCTAAATCAATCGGGCAGCGTATCTATAACGAAACTGGGGTTATAATACTTACAACGGAGCAGAACCTCGCTAATTAAGGGGGGTATAATACCAGCTTTATAAAGCCTATATTCAGAAATTGTGATTGAGAAATGAAAACAGGACGAACTGAATTGAAATCTGATGCGTTCTATTTATAGGTGCTGAAACTGGGTCTCACGCGGCCCGCGTCAAAGCTGGGTCAACGCGTAGCTCGTCCGGATCACCAACTAGACTTGACACGATGATCACACGTGTCATCACCGGGCTGCGCCACTATTTTGATCTTACGCGGCCCGCGTAAGCTTAAGGGGGATCTTACGCGGCCCGCCTTAACTTAAAATTCCACCGAAATCAGTTTTGAGCCTTGATACCGCCCGCGTAAGGTTGGGGTGGGTCCTACGCGGCCCGCCTCAACTTAAAATTTTCAGATTTTTAATTATTTTAATTACTATAACGTATTTCGGGCTCGATTTTCACATACAGGGTGTATTTAAAGACATATTGGGACATTTTAAAATATACTAGGGTGTCGGAAATATTCGAGAGTGTCAGTTTTATTTGAGGATTGTTACATCCTCCCCACCTTGTTTTAGAGCTCGTCCTCGAGATCTACTGGAACAAGTGCGGATATTTTCTTTGCATTTCAGATTCAAGTTCCCATGTATACTCAGGTCCTCTTTTGGAGTCCCACTTTACTTTGACCAAAACTAATCTCTTGTGCTTGAGATTCTTGACTTTCCTGTCTTCAATCTGTAGAGGCCTTTCTACAAACTTGAGTTGTTCATTTACCTCTATATCCTTAAGAGGTACTATCAGTGATTCATCAGCTAAACACTTTTTGAGATTTGATACATGAAATACATCATGTATTCCTGCCATTTCCTCTGGCAGTTGTAGCTGATAGGCTACAGGTCCTATTCTTCTAATAATCTCAAAAGGTCCAATATATCTGGGACTTAACTTTCCCCGTTTGATGAATCTTACTACTCCTTTCCAAGGAGAGACCTTTAATAATACTTTATCTCCTACTTGAAATTCCAAGGGTTTGCGTCGATTATCAACATAACTTTTCTGTCGATCACGTGCTGCTTTCAATTGTTCCTTGACTTGAATAATCTTGTCGGTTATTTCTTGCACTATCTCAGGTCCAGATAGTTGCTTTTCCCCAATTTCTGCCCAACAGACTGGGGTTCGGCACTTTCGTCCATAAACTGCTTCGAATGGTGCAGCATTGATACTTGTGTGATAACTGTTATTATAAAAAAATTCTATTAAAGGTAAGTGATCGTCCCAATTACCTCTGAAATTAATTACACAAGCTCTAAGCATGTCTTCCATCGTCTGAATTGTCCTTTCACTTTGTCCATCCGTTTGAGGATGATAAGCTGTGCTCAACTTTAACTTGGTTCCCATTGCCTTTTGGAAACTTGACCAAAAATGAGAGGTAAATCGGCTATCTCTATCAGAAACAATTGATAAAGGAATTCCATGTAAAGAAACAATTTCATTTACATATAATTTGGCTAGCTGTTCCATACTGAAAGTTTCTTTCATTGGTAGGAAATGAGCTGACTTGGTTAGCCTATCTACAATCACCCAGATTGTATCATTGCCTTTCTTTGTTTTGGGTAATTTAGTAACAAAATCCATTGTTATCAATTCCCATTTCCATACTGGCATTTCTAACTGTTGTAGCAAACCCGAGGGTTTCTGGTGTTCAGCTTTAACTTGTGAACAAGTTAAACATTTAGAAACATAGGCTGCTATGTCCTTTTTCATTCCTATCCACCAGAAATTTTTCCTTAAATCCTGGTACATTTTATCATTTCCTGGATGCATCGTATACTTAGATTTATGGGCTTCTTCTAATATACGATGACGTAGGTTTCCTAATTTAGGTATCCACATTCTCTTTTTATGGAATCTCCATATTCCATCTGTTCCTTGTTCTAATTCTTTAATCATACCTTTTAATTTTTCAGTATCATCCTTGATTACTGATTCTTGTGCTTCTCTTATTTGATCATTTAAATCTACTTGTAGATTTAATTTAAGAGAACGTACCCTTTTTGGCTTTTCATGATACTTTTGGCTTAAAGCATCTGCCACTACATTTGCTTTTCCTTCATGATACTGGATATCACAATCATAGTCACTAAGCATCTCCATCCAGCGTCTTTGTCTCATATTCAACTCCTTTTGCTTGAAAATATACCTTAAACTCTTATGATCAGTGAATATGGTAAACTTACTACCATAAAGGTAATGTCTCCAAATATTAAGAGCAAAAATTATAGCTCCTAATTCTAAATCATGGGTTGAATAATTCTCTTCATGATTCTTAAGTTGTCTAGATGCATAAGCTATAACCTTTTGACGTTGCATTAATACACATCCATAACCTAATTTGGAAGCGTCACAATAGACTACAAAGTCTTCAGCTCCTTCTGGTAACGCTAGTATGGGTGTATGGGTTAATCTTTGCTTAAGGATTCTAAAGGCTTCTTCTTGTTTTAATCCCCATTCAAACTTAACAGATTTACAGGTTAGCTTAGTTAAAGGAATGGCTATTCTAGAAAAATCTTGAATAAATCTTCTATAATAACCGATCAATCCTAAGAAACTTCTAACCTCGGTTGGTGATTCAGGGGTTTTCCATTTAGTAATCACCTCGATTTTTGTTGGATCCACATGAATTCCTTCATGATTGACTAGGTGTCCAAGAAACTGTACCTGTTCTAACCAAAATTCACACTTGGAAAATTTAGCATAAAGCTTTTCCTTTCTTAATAAACTTAAAAGTGCGTGCAAATGCTTTGCATGATCCTCTTTATTCTTAGAATAAATGAGAATATCATCTATAAAAACAATTATGAATTTATCCAAATATGGCTTACATATTCGGTTCATCATGTCCATAAATGCAGCTGGGGCATTGGTTAAACCAAATGGCATGGCAGTAAATTCATAATGGCCATATCTTGTTCTGAATGCGGTTTTAGGAATGTCCTCTTCCTGTACCTTTAATTGATGATATCCTGACCTTAAATCGATTTTAGAGAAAAATCGAGCTCCTTGCAGTTGATCAAACAGATCATCGATTCTTGGTAATGGGTACCGGTTCTTAATCGTGACTTTGTTCAATTCACGGAGTCAATGCACATACGCATCGACCCGTCTTTCTTTTTAACGAACAGTATCGGCGCTCCCCATGGTGACGAACTTGGCTGTATAAATCCTTTCTCCAACAACTCATCTAATTGTTTCTTTAATTCTTGCATTTCTGCAGGTGCCAAACGGTAAGGTGTTTTGGCAATCGGTGCTGTTCCTGGTATTAAATGGATTCTGAATTCAACTTCTCTATCTGGAGATTGCCCTGGCAATTCTTCTGGAAATACATCTGAAAACTGAGATACTACTGGAATATCTTTTAAATCCTTTCCTTTAGTGTTAGTGATTATGGAAATCAAATACACTATAGAACCTTTTCTTATATAACTTGCAGTTTTCATTACAGAGATGAATTTTGAGGATCTAGATAATTTATCTCCTTTAATTGTTATCGTTTTACCTTTTGGTGAATTTACTCGAATTGACTTTTGATCACATAAAATACTGGCTTTATTGGCTATTAACCAATCCATTCCTAAAACAACATCAAATCCTGCCAGATTCATGGGATAAAGGTTTGCCATAAAATTCTGATTTAAAATTTCTATTCTTGCTCCCTGCAAGATTTCAGAAATCCTAATGGTTTCTCCATTAGCTGTCTTTACTAGACATTCTTGTGGTAATTTAGTTAATGACTGATTTAGAAATTTGCAAATGGATGTATTAATAAAACTTTGGTTTGCACCAGAGTCAAATAATACTTTAGCAAAGACATCATTAACTAAAAACGTACCAGCTATGACATCTGGAATCATCTTGGCTTCATCTGCAGTTAGAACAAATGCTCTAGCATTTTTAGTATTCTTGTTGTTTGTAGCTGGAGCTAATTTCGGACAGTTAGGCTTGATATGACCTTGTTCTCCGCAGTTGTAACATATCCTGTTATTAGCTTTCTTCCTGCAGTCTTCTTCCTTGTGTCCCGATATTTTGCAAAAGTTACAGTATATGGAGCATCTTCCTGAATGCTTTCTTTTGCAATTTCTACAGTAAGGTGTAGAGGTAGAACCTATATTTTTCCCACGATTAAAATTTCCAGAACGAAATTCTTGTGTGAGCTTCTGGGTTAAGTTCCTCCCTTGATCTTCTTCTCGGGTACGGACTAATTCATCTGTCAAGGTATTTGCTAGTTCTATAGCTTCTTCTATGGTTTGAGGTCTAGCTGCCTTGACTACGTGTCTTATCTCCCCAATCAATCCCCAGATATAACGGGAGATCAATACTGGTTCAGGTGAAGCAAGAGTTGGCACTATTCTAGCATATTCGAAGAATATTTTAGTGTATCCCTTACTATCCACACCAGTCATCCTAAGGTTTAGGAATTTGTTTGCTATCTGTTCCTTCTCATTGGGTGGGCAGAATTTCCTTTCTACCTTGTCCTTAAATTCTTCCCATTCCATATTGTAAGTTTTATCACTTCCCCTTGATTGGAGGATAGTGTTCCACCATTCTAGCGCTGAATTCTTAAACAGATTAGAAGCAAACAATATCTTATCTTCTTCAGCACACTTGCTTATTCTTAAGACTGCCTCAGTCTTCTCTATGCTGCGTAGGGTTGCAATGGCCCCTTCGTTGCCCGAGAATTCCATTGGTTTACAAGACCAGAATTCTTTATAGGAACAACCGTAAGACACGGTTCTTCTCCTTTTGGGAATGGGCATTTGAAGTACCGGTCCATTGTTCACGCTGTGTTCTGGTTCGATTGGTCGCTTACTGCTATGCTTACTTTTATTATTCGCTTCTTGAATCGTTTGAATAATAAATGGCATTGCATCTATGATTCCTTGTGCCACTATATGTTGAACGGCACTATTATCCATTTGGTTTCCATTGTTATTGATGCTTGGATTCTCATTAACCACGTTAATGTTACTCTGGTTATCATTATTCAGATTTCCTTGATTTCCTTCGTCGGCCATCTGAATTTTAAACATTTACCAATCATTAATAGAATAATTAAATAGTTTAAGTAACAACCACATAATACACACATTGGTAAAAAACGTCGTGCATTCCGACTTTACTCTTTTCTATATAGTATGCATCAAATACACACTAAAACAGAAATTAAAAATTACAATACTATTATGCTTCGTTAACCACAGAGTGGTCTATACTACGATAGATTTATTACACATATTTTATTTATTATTACCAACTTTATCATCTCCTTCATGGATATGGATTTCCCCTGAAATCCATCTGGCGCTCATCGTATTTCCATACGAGTTGCTCTCCTACATACCTCATCCTCTTGCTACTTTCTATAATTTCCTCTCCAAAATTTCGGAGTTCTTGTAAATTCTATGCACTCATTGGGGGTGCAGGTACTGGTATTGGCTCTGGGTACTGAGGTACTGGATTCTCCTGAGGGTATGGATTCTCCAAAATCTCCCTAATGTATTCATCATTGTCAAAATAGGGATCTAGAGGGTCCAAACCTGGATATGCTGCTAAGTTTGGCGGAGGTTCTTCATTTAAGTGATAGCGTGACACATAATCCCTAAGATCATCAAACCATGGATCATAATTTGGATCTAGAAGATTAGGGGCTGGTATCCTAGGTATCTCCTCAGGGTTAAAATCAGGCATTTCTACCTCCATTGGTTGAGTAGGAAACAAAGGTAAGGGTTGTGGGGCTACTAGTTGTTCCAGACTTGGGTCAGCAGCAGTTGTAGCTAGGATATGGAAATTGGCTAGGCTTCTATTAAGCATATCCTGTGTATGGGCATCTGTCTTTCGCTTAACGGCTGCTAAGGCTCTTTGCTGTTGCAACTTTCGCATTCTTTTCCTACGTGCAAATGCTTCCTTACTGAACCATCCTCTCTTTTTGTGAGGGAATGGCTCTTCCGACTAAGCTTTAATGGAAAACATCCCTTCTTCCTGATCAGCAGAATACTCAGAAAGGGAAGGCTGTGAAAAGGTACCTTCACTCCTAGGTGAATCAGACAACTGACGACACATGTCTGAGGGTCCTTGATCACTCATACTGTAAACTAACAAATAGTCAAATAACACAAAACACATAATCACATAAATTATTTCCTAACAAAAAATTTAGAATTTAAGTGTCAGCAGAACACTTCTTTGGCTTAGACCAGTGGCTAGGCTCTGATACCACCTTCTGTCGCAACCCCCGATCCCTTATCTGTCCCGGGAACGGGCGGACGCGAACTCAGAATTTCGATGGTATCAGTTGGTTAATTTGGCAGCGGAAATTACATCAGGACCGTATTTAGGAAATGTTTATCAGAGTAAAACCACCACATTTGATATTAATAATCACATGGAAAAAACCCAAGTTTCTTATTACAACATGTTTATAGGGATAAAACCCTATTTTATTGAATTTAAAACATCGTCTTTTAGGTAACTTTTATAGCCACATTTTTCCCAAGCCTTCAGTGCTCTCCAGCTGGCTTTTTACTAATTGGCTGTCACATTGTGTTACCTAAAACACGTTTTAAAAACATAGTGGGAAATACTGGTGAGTGAATCCCAGTTTAATCAAGAAACATTTTATCAATTAAAACTGTACTGAGAGCGATCACATTGTTTATTTCTACACAATTACTCATTCAGTACTGTCAATCCTGACTTGATGGTCATATTACACATTGGCTAACTTGTTGTCCAATGGTAACGTATTGTCGTCCCGACTTACTACTCACAATGTAGTAAATTTTGTATACAAAACCCCAACATACCGGCAGTAATTGAAGAACTACAAAGACTCAATCACCGCTTAATCACATTGTAAAGCATTAAGGTTTTGTAAAACATTACAAAAAGGTTAACAAAAATTGGATAAACTCACATTGCTATCTTAGACTTCGTGTAAGGGTTTCCTGGGATAAATCTATAATTTATACAAATGTACATAGATTAGTATAATAACCCTTTGAAAATATTAATGATACCCTCCCCGAGACGGTATTCCAACAACTACGTCGGGCAGAACCACGACAGTTGTTACGGAACCCTAAATCAATCGGGCAACGTATCTATAACGAAACTGGGGTTATAATACTTACAACGGAGCAGAACCTCGCTAATTAGGGGGGTATAATACCAGCTTTATAAAGCCTATATTCAGAAATTGTGATTGAGAAATGAAAACAGGACGAACTGAATTGAAATCTGATGCGTTCTATTTATAGGTGCTGAAACTGGGTCTCACGCGGCCCGCGTAATACATAAGCGGAGCTTACGTGGCCCGCGTCAAAGCTGGGTCAACGCGTAGCTCGTCCGGATCACCAAGTAGACTTGACACGATGATGACACGTGTCATCACCGGGCTGCGCCACTATTTTGATCTTACGCGGCCCGCGTAAGCTTAAGGGGGATCTTACGCGGCCCACCTTAACTTAAAATTCCACCGAAATCAGTTTTGAGCCTTGATACCGCCCGCGTAAGGTTGGGGTGGGTCCTACGCGGCCCACCTCAACTTAAAATTTTCAGATTTTTAATTATTTTAATTACTATAACGTATTTCGGGCTCGGTTTTCACATACGGGGTGTATTTAAAGACATATTGGGACATTTTAAAATATACTAGGTGTCGGAAATATTCGAGAGTGTCGGTTTTATTTGAGGATTGTTACATAATACCCCCTAAAAAGCGAAGCTCTGCCTCGTTGTAAGTATTATAACCCCCGGTTACGTATTAGTTACTCTGCCCGATTGATCTAGAGCTCCGTAACGCATGTCAAGGCTCCGCCTGACTCAGTCGTTGGAGTTCTGTCTCAGGGGTATAGCTAATGTAAATTGGGTTATCCTACTAACACGTGTGCATTATTTATTTTAATAGATTATAACCAGGAAGTCACCAGAAAGCAGTAGTATTATCTAAAATAGCAATGTGAGTCATTCCCCTTTTTGTAAACTGTTTTTACAAAACCTCAATTATTTTCAATTGTAATTAACAGTGATTGAGTCTCTGTGTTCTACAATTACTGTCGGTATGTTGGGGTTTTGTATACATTACCTGTTACTACACTGTGAGTAGTAGCATGACCACAAGTCAGGATTGACAGTGCCGTGGGTGGTAATTGGGTAGATAAAAACATTGTAATCGCTCTCAATACAGTAAAGAGATAAAAGCATGTTTTGATTAAACTGAGATTCACTAGCCAGTATTTCTTGCTGATAAAACTTTTTAAAACGCGTTTCAGGTAACAAAACGTGAAAGCCAAATAGAAGCCAGCTGGAGAGCACTGAAAGCTTGGAAAAGTGGCTATAAAAGTTACCTAAATAAAGAAGAAATTTATTTCAATAAATTAGGGTTTATCCCTATAAACATATTGTAATGGAAACTTGGGTTTTCCCATGTATTTATTATTATAAAAGTTTGGTGTTTAACTCTGATAAACTATTTCCTAACTACGGTCCTGATGTAAATTTCCGCTGCCAAATTAATAAACACCGATACCACTGCCACTGTCCTCGTGGCCGCCCGCTCCCGGGGTAGGGGTCGGGGGTTGCGACAACAAGAGAATACAACAAAGTGCCATCTTTATCTAAACACCATTGGAAATACAAAACGCCATAATTACAGCCGTAAATATGGGACGTGTTACTGCCACAAACAGATGAAACTGAAACAAAACACAGTAACTGCAAACAGTAAAATGAAGCGACGGAAACATAATTACTAACATTTATTATATTAAAAGCCAATACATGGGGAATTGAAAGGTCTAAACGCCATAATTACCTGTCACTTTATAGGACTGCATCCTACTTGCGCGGGAAAAAAAAGTCATTATAAAAGTAGAACATGAGAACACAACTTAACACGCCATAAACATTGTCTAAAACGCCACATATTGTCCAAAACGCCAAAAACTTAACAAAAAAAGGCTAAGGTTATTGCATGGAGGTTTGAAAGGTCGGAGAGACGTTTCATCCTAGAGTTCTCTGATAAGAGAAGGGTGAAGGTCAGGACAATCAAAGCCATACTTGGTATGGCTGAAGGGGTTCAGAGGGATATTCTGGCCCTTGGGGTTCCAATGGCCAATGATTGTGAAAGAACTAGAACTGTAATAACAAGATTGGAGAGAAAATTTCCAGCAGAAGATGATGATGAAATTGATGATACTCCTCTACCAACAGTTAGCACTTGGGTGGTGCATGAAGAAGCAGGAACGGTTGAAGTGACTTATCGACACGGGGTGAAATATTCATTACCGATGGAGGAAATGTTGAAGACAGAGAGGCTATATCTCTTTGAACAACTCTGTGATTTAGCACCTTCGAACGATGCAAGATCCAGGGTTGCAATGATATTCAAGAATAGGCTGCGACAAAGAAGAGACGAGATGATGGTGTTATACGCCAATCTAAAATATGATGATGATGAATTTGAAGAAAGTGAGGAACAAAGCGATGGCTAAAACTCTGATGTAATCCCATACACAGAAGACTATTAGTTTATTTTGATTTCGTATTATTGTAATCTTATGAAATATTAATGAATGGTAATGAATTATTAACAACACCATGAATGCCAAAAAATTGACCTGGGGAAACGCCATAACGCCAAAAAACTATCTATATTACACAAAAATAATTAATTCAACGAGACAGACCAAAAAAAAAACATTAAAACGCCAAGTAGTTAATGAATCTAATTAACGCCAAAATAATCTTAGACGCCAAAAATGAAGCAGCATGTGACACACGAAATTGGGAAAAAAGAAGATTGAAAAGACAAAAAAGCCCCTTACACCCTGATTATATCCCGCGCCACGTGTTCAATCAGGATGCGTTCTCACCGTTCTCACACTTTAGGGTGTTTTCTCCTGATCCCGTTTATATATATATATAGAGGTAGGTTAACGTACAAATGCCCTTATCGTACATTACGTACGCTACAATCTCAGCCGTCCGATTATCTTCCCGCATTGAATTCGCATGTTGTTTTTTTGTAACAATTTCGCATGTTGGTTTTTTAACATGCGATTTCATCAAAATTACCACATGCGAAATTGTTACAAAAAAACAACATTCTATTTCATCAAAATTATCACATGCGAAATTGGTACAAAAAAACAACATGCTAATTCATAAAAAATTATCACATGCGAAATTGTTATAAAAAACAACATGCTATTTCATCAAAATTATCACATGCGAAATTGGTACAAAAAAACAACATGCGAATTCATAAAAAATTATCACATGCGAAATTGTTATAAAAAAAACAACATGCGATTTTAAAATGCGGGAAGATAATCTGACGGCTGAGATTGAAGCGTATGTAATGTACGATAAGCAATATTGTACAGTACTCTTTACCTATATATATATATATATATATATATATATATATATATATATAGGGAGCCGCTAAAATGAAAACCATCCCCAGTTGCGAGAACCACGAGAACCACTCTCCACCAATCAGATCATGCCACTTATGCACTTTATTTTTATATTCTAAAGGGTGTTTTGGTCATTTACTTCATATGTCACTTCCATCCCTTTCTTGTCATTTTTAAACACTGCAACTTTCTCTCTCTTCACACAGTTTGAAACCTCATCCTCTCATATCTCTCTCTCTCTTCCATTTGATATTCATCATCTTCATCCCAGAAGACATTCATCATCTTCATCTCCCCCATCGCCGACGACCCCCAAACCTTCATCTCCTATCACTGTTAGACCCTGTTCCACCTTCACCGTAACCGTCTCCCACCTCCACCCAAACCCGAAAACCGTCTACCACTTCCACCCATCTCAAACACCACAACAAACCCAACACCAGTTTCAATCATCGGAGTTTCAGTCCCCGGAGACGACGGTGGTGAAGGGCGGGTTGTGGTGGTAGGTGTCACTCCCCCAAATTCCACACGCGGAGTATCACCGCATGAGGCGTGACATGACCAGGATCAAGCCACAAATCATATTGAATAATGTATAAAAGTAAGTATAAAATCAACCAATAATATAATTGGTGTCCAACATAACTTAACCAAGTTCAAGTTATCAGTAGAAGCATAAAGTTAAAACCAAAACATAAGTTTAAAAGTTCAAATGTTTAACATGGAACTCAACAGTCCATGTCCCACAACGACCTCGACCTCCTGTGCAAGCTCCATCTAAGCACCTAACGACCTGCAAGGCATATAGTAATGAATCAACAACAAAGTTGAGCGAGTTCACAGTTGGGTGTTCGTTTTAAGTTGTTTCAAAAACATTGGTTTCTTTTAGCTGGCTTACTTGCCGTGGGGGTTACCCCATAGTTTAAAACATGATTATTCCTTTCATTTTACTACGGCTCCCAGCCGTGGGGGCTACTCCCACTAGACCCGTTACCATATCGACTACTGACTGAGAAAGTTGGGTGCCCTAAGTCAATGTCTATCATCATTGACGTGCCTAGATCCATTAGTCCACTTCCATCCTCTACGACACAGTGTGAGGCTTGTCAAACCTAATAGCGCTATTTAACTAATGACCCATTCGCCATTGGACCGGCGATTAAGTCGATATAAAAATGAGGTACTTAATGATAGAGTTTTTGGTCTAGTAACAATGTTGTCACCCTTCAGTTAAGAGGGTGGAGGTACGTGTCCCATATAAGGAGATCACGCAGGTTCCAATGTTGTCACCCTTCAATTAAGAGGGTGGAGGTACGTATTCTAACCAAGGAGAATACGCAGGTTTCCTTTCAATCATTTACCCATTCCCAACCGCCGGTAATCCCATGCCTTATAGAAAGTGTGAACTCTTAGATTAGCTCGGCAGATAAACAAAAAGGTCACTTGACTTATTTGTGGTCAACCACGTCCTAACATGGTTACCATACAAGTCAGGTCTAGGTTCAAGTAGTGCACGTAAGTTTACACATAAGCTAACCAGTTACGAACACATAACGATCATGGCAAACACACACATTTAACGCGTAATCAGTAGCATGCAGTTCACATAAACATAATCCAACTTGTGCGACTCGAGTGGTTGGGCCGTTTGGTTGTGGAAGCCCAACCATATTAAGCGATCCAAAAGATGAAGACCAAAGGATGACCGGCCCAACCTGTTGTGTGATCGGCACAACTTGTGCGACTCACAACGGGTTGTGCGATCCAATACAAGCCCGGCCCAACAACAAATGTAATCCAAAACTCATACGACCCAAACATTTAAACAAACACTTATCCTGTGCGGTCCAAATACACTTGTGCGATTCAGTGTAACTTGTGCGATTGGGTTTTTAGGCTGCTCGGCCCAACAACATATCATAACTGAATATATTGTGCGACCCAACATCTTGTGCGATCAGCACAACCTTGTGCGATTCACAAGATGTTGTGCGACTGAGCTTAAAGAAGTTATACGATGTGCTTTAACTGTTGTACCCTAACATATCCTAGCTTGTGCGACTGGCCTTGTGCGATCAGTTTTGTGCTTCCTTAAATCATGCCATCAGTTATCCAATTTCCATTTATTTTGCAAAACTAATTCTAACAGTTTCTATCTTCTACATTAGTCGATCAAATCATGGTTTTTATCATTTAATTCATATGAACCCTAAAATCATTTATTCATAACCACTCATCATCATCATCGAATCAAACAGTAGGGTTAACATCAAAATCCTTAATTTATCATGCAATAACTCACGTCAAATCATACAAATCATCCGAATCCAAATACATCAAAGCCGATTAACTTATGTTCGGTTCAATTACAACATACACGTGAGCCGATTAACATACTACTACATCTTGTTTCCACATACAACCTTAACATTATAGCTAATCGTTTGTATCGATCCCATAACATATATCATCAATGATTCCACTAACAAGAACCCTAAATCATCACACAAGATCATAACAACCACAACATCGATTAACACACAATCATACGAATCATAACATCATGTACTATACAAACCATAGTGAAATACTAACCGGACTCGATGTTTGGAACGAAGGAGACTTCGGGTGAGGAAGGGGCTATCGTCAAACAGAAAGGAGGAGAGGAGATAGAGCTTTAGGGTTTGTGTGTTCTTGTGTTTTGCAACTAATGAGGAGTATACACTTTCCTCATGGGGTTATGCGTGTAAAGGGTGAGCCAAACCCATCATGGGCTGCCCTTGGTTTCGAGTACAAGGAGTGTGGCCCAAAAGGGCTTGTGCGATCCAACTTAGGTAATATACATACACATTTACAATACAATCACATACACATAACATTCAAATTCATAATATCTCATCAACATCAAGTAATCACACAACGTTCAAAACATGTTACATCAAAGTACGACGAAAGGTTTGAAATACGAGTTGTCGCATCATCCCCAAGTTGAAAGAAACTTCGTCCCGAAATTTAGCACGTAGTTACTGAGGAAGCTAGTTAGGTTGCGTGGTTTCCGGGTTTTCCTGGGGTGTCACATCATTCCCAAGTTGGTTTGGAATTTCGTCCTGAAATTCCGCAGTAGCTTCAGCCTCAGTAGTGGTTTCACTTTTCTCGAACAACTGGGGATACTTGTCTTTCATTTGGTCTTCTCATTCCCAGGTAAACTCTGGGCCACGACGGGAGTTCCAACGAACTCGAACAATGGGTATCCTGGTACGTTTGAGAACCTTAACTTCTCGGTCCGTAATCTCTTCTGGTTCCTCGACGAATCGTAACTGATCGTCGATAGTGAGTTCCTTGAAAGGAACTATGAGGGTCTCATCTGACAGACACTTCTTTAGATTCGACACATGGAATACGTTGTGAACTCCACTAAGTTCTTCGGGTAGATTCAATCTGTAGGCTACCTTGCCAATTCTCTCAGTGATTTCGAAAGGTCCAACATAACGCCGGTTTAGCTTGCCTCGCTTGCCAAAGCGAACCACACCTTTCCAAGGTGAAACTTTAAGAAGCACTCGATCCCCAACCTGGAACTCGAGCGGTTTCCTGCGCTTATCAGCATAGCTTTTTTGACGGTCACGAGCTGCCGCCATTCGTTGTCGTATTTGGGCAATCTTTTCTGTCGTGTCGACGACGAGTTCTGGGCCAGTGATTTGGCTGTCACCAACTTCTGCCCAGCATAAGGGTGATCGGCATTTCCGTCCATACAAAGCCTCGAACGGAGCAGCCTGGATGCTAGTGTGGTAATTGTTTGTCACACCCCCAAAATCCACCTGCGGAGTATCACCGCTTGGAGGCGTGACTGACCAGGATCCAGCCACCAATCATATTGAACAAGCACACAAGTAGTTATAAAATCCAACCAACGCGATTGGTGTCCAAACAAAACATAGTTTAAGTTGCAAGCGGAAGCATAACGTTTAAAAACCAAAACATAAGTTTAATTGTTTCAAAGTTTAACATGGCACACAGCTGTCCATGTCCCACAACGACCCTCTTCCATGCAAGCTCCAGCTAAGTACCTATTGACCTGCAAAGCATGTAGTAACGAGTCAACAACAAGTTGAGTGAGTTCACAGTTGGGTGTTTGTTTTAAGTTGTTCTGAAAACAGTTTCCTTTATCTGGCATCCTGCCGTGGGGGTTACCCCATAGTTGAAAACGTGATTTGTTTACCCATTTATCCTGGCAATACAGCCGTGGGGGCTACCCCATGTTAGTTATCTGGCATTTCGGCCGTGGGGGCTACCCCATGTATCCACTAGACTCGTTACCATATCGACTGCTGACTGTAGTCATGTTTATGTGCCCTGAACTGTCAATGTCTATCATCATTGACGTGCCCAGATCCATTAGTTCACGCCCGTCCTCTGCGGCACGGTGTGAGGCTTGTCAGACCTAAATAGCGCTATCTAACTAATGACCCGCTCGCCATTGGCCCGGCGATTATGTCGATATAAAAAGGAGGGACTTCGTGATAGAGTTTTGGTCTAGTATGAGTTATCTATCCATGAGGACGAGGAATTATATTCCTGAACCAATACTGTCCTACCCAAGAAAGGACGAGGAACCCATGTTCCTTAACCCCATTCCCAACCTAGGGAATCCCATGCTTTGTAGAGGGTGTGAACTCACCTTGGCTTGCTCGGGAGGTACACAGAAAGGTCAATCAAGTTGTAAGTGGTCAACTACGTCCTAACATAGATACCATTCAAGTCAGGTTCATGTCCAAGTAGTGCACGTATGTTCTATGCGTATTGTACACAAGTAACAATCATGGCATACACGTATAATTACTTCAGTTAATTAATCAGAGCACAAATACGTCTAATAGCCTTATCCACGTAAATAAGCAAGTCCAATTGTGCGGCCCAAACAGTTGGGCTCGTAATAGCATGCAAGTCCAAAACAGTGCACGTGTGTATGGTCTCGAGTCGAGACTGTGCGGTCTCGAGTTGTGCCTATGAGTTCTCGAGTCGCAAACGTGGAGGTCTCGGGTCATGTCTCGAGTCGCAACAAGACTCGCAACCCTGTTCTTGAGTTATGCTGTTTTTGTGTTGATGTGGTGTGGTCTCGAGTCGAGACTAGGGGTTCTCGACTCGCAACCGCTGATCTCGAGTTGACTTATAGATGGTCTCGAGTCGAAACCAGGGGTCTCGACTCCCAGTACCTGCTGATTCTGCATAGTGTACTAACCAATAGAATTTGCATTTCATGATATGGTGTACTATCCAACCAGAATTCACAAACATGTTTCCTTTTCTAGCAATTAACTAAAATGGATCAAACATATCAATTTTCAAATATCCATATCATATTCAACAAGTTCTTCACATATTCATCATGTTCTTCATTAGAGTTTTCATCTTGCACACTTAAATAATCAAAATAAGCATAAACCACATTAGTTATACAACCTAGTCATCCATATCCGATTACTACATGCATCTATAGGATTTTATCATCAACATTCAACCATTTTTATGTTATCTAAAACACATCCTACATAATAAACATGAACATGTGCATTCCAAATCAAACAAACACCTTTATCAAACACCAACAATAGTCATAATGCATAAAACTTAACAAGCAACATATTATCAAATAACTTCATCATACATCATCATTAACCGAAATATAACACACTATCATCAACCGAAATACATTACATAGCATGAATCACTAACCGGTTAGGTTTTCAAGGTGCAAGGGTATGAAGAAGTCGATGAATAAGCTTCCAAAGGAGATCCTAAGCTTGAACCGAGAGCCCTTTGTTGTCACCGGTTGAATCCGAAAGAGAGGAGAGAAGACTTGTGCTTCTAGGGTTTTAGTGAGAGAGAATGTAGGAGAGTGTGTGTGAGAGTGAGTGTGGGTTGCCCAAAGAATGGCAAAGTTGGTTAGGAGTATGAGATATATACTAGCTCTAAGTTGGTTCACCCTAGTGGGTTTTCGAGTGGGGTGAAGAGGAGCATGGCCCAACCGGCCCAATAGTTACACTATTCACTCGAGACCGAGTGGTCTCGAGTTGGGTTCTTGTGTTTCGGTTCACATAATCACACGCATACATATAAGCATAGTACATAGTCACATAACATTCATTAAACCAACAAGTCAACTAGTCACACAACGTTTAAGCATGTTACATCGAGATACAATGAAAGGTTCTAAATTTCGAGTTGTCACATCATCCCCAAGTTGAAAGAAATTTCGTCCCGAAATTTGGTAAGCACTCACTGAGGAAGCTAGTTAAGTTGTGACAACCCGCACAAAACCAGGTATCCGTACGACTTAATTAATGATTAATTACTGCTTAATTACTGTGCTTAACTGAAATTGCTGATAAACTGCTACCTGCATACTGATACATGCACTTACTTGCATCATACTTTATTTGCTGTCACTACAATAATTACATGCTGAACCCTAGTGACAAACATGATGCACAAAAAGCACAGTAGCACTATAACGGATAACCTATTGAACATGCTGATAAAGCCAGCATCAGGCAAACACTGCCTCCAAGGCCTATAAGAGCCTGAGATATTTTGCTACACCAATAGTGAGTGTAGGATACAAGGGTTGTGGAACTGCGTCTCTAGGAATAAGTTACAATGAACGGATGTGCCTAAAACGTACTTTAAGTACAAGACACAGCACTTTAATAAATAATCCAGCTTCTAGCTGACTAGTAAAGTGCCAAAATATGGGGAAAATATTACTAGACACTTTCTAAAGTGACGGGAATAAATTGTGTCACTAAAATGTTAATAACGACACTTTAAAGCTTTTGTAACGCTTTAACGGATTACTATCCAACCGAACAACCGGACTTTACCCGGAACATGAAAATATTATTATTTTCACAATTTATATTTTTCTGAGCCAGGTAGGGTCCCTGATTACCTTAACACCCGCCATAACGCGTAACATACAAGTAACGGGGTTAGACACGTAACTTAACTAATTACTCCCTAACCATTTAATTAAAATCGAACCAAGGGACCCCCCCCAACCGAGTTCGGTCCCCTAGGGGACATACTTGTACCTTGCAAGATTTGTAAATCTTGGATGTTTGATATCAAGATGACACATTTACCATTGGTTAATACTCTCACCATTTGCCTATAAGTTAAACCTTAAACACATGTTCATTATCACTTAACACATCTCACCAAAACTCTCTCTCTCTCACCCTTGGAGCTCACGGCCGAGACCCCCCACCCCCATCCATCCGATTTCAAGTCTAGTTCATCACATTCCAAGCTCTCACACACGTTAAAGGTCACGTATTAGGAGCCTTGGAGCAAACGGAACACGAAGGACCTCGTTATTTAGCTTTTATCCACGCGTTTTTCATCAAGAATCTTCCCTAGCCTTGAGCTAGAGGTATAACACTTAAAACTCGTTTTTAAACATACCTGAAGTGGTTAAAAGAATTTTTTTTCGGATAAATATCGTTAACATGCAATTTGATGCTTAAAAGTCTACTAAAAGTATGAAAAATGGTGGTTAATAGCTCATGAGATGTGTAAAAGTTGTAGTATTTGACATATATGGTTATCTAGACCCGATCTATGACGTGGTAGCTCGGATCACCATTTAACCCGGTTTGGTAAGATCGTTGATCTTAACATAAGCTTGTTTTGGATAGTACAAGGGTTAAAAGGTGAAACTCTACCACACATGAGACATGAACTTGTGTAAAAATGTTTCATTTGTGTAAAAGTGATTTAACTTGTACAATGGTGTTTAAAACTAGCGGATCTACGTATCTGCAAGTGGTATTTTCAAAGGACCAAGCGTTAAAGAAAACATGTTTTTCTAAAGGACGGATCTTACAATAATAAGAATGATATTTAGAACACACAAGTGTGTAAACACTTGTGTAACACAAGTTTCGACAAAATAACTATTTTTGGGAAAAATGACTAGAAGTTGTAAAGACGGATTTCTCTAAAAACGAGGTTTTTACGAGGTTAAAATTTCCTTATATAAAGATCCACAAAATATAATGGGATTTACACTATAGATTCGGAAAAACTACAAGTTCATGCGATTATGCGATTTACATACTTGTTGACTAGTTAAAATGTTGAAAAGTTGTTTGATAATGTTGAGAACATTGATTGATTTGATTTGATAAAGAAAATGATACGCTTGAAAGCGTGGCCACCTCCAGTTACAGAGGAAACTCTGGCAAAATTTTCCTAAAAACCTAACACTTAGACTTATTTACACTACAAGTGTTAGAATCATTTTTGACATGTTTTCAAAGCATAAATTTCGCCATGACTTTATTTACTAAATATTCGGAGGTGGGATTTTCACAAAATATTAACGTGATAAATATATATTTTCACACACTGTTTATGATTATTTTGTGAAATACATAAATATTATTTTTAGAGTAAAAATAATATTTACGAAAGTTAACGAATCCAAAATAATACAAACGCATCCACCATAAATATTTAAGTTACATCGGTAATTATATTACCACTCGAATGTTAAAACGTAACTTACACAATTACGGAAATATTTATGAACGCGTATTTTAACAACGTATTTTGGATAAATACTTATGTTTTGGAGTTGGAAATATATAAAGATTAAGTGAGACTTAATGATATAATTCGAAAGCACATGTATTAAATCCCCCATCCTTGGGAAGGAGATTAACTACCAAGTATATATATACAAAATGTAAACACGAAATAGTTGTCTAACTATTTCCCAAAGATGTAACTATAAAGCTAAGGCACGGCCGTCCGTCTAATAGAATTAGCACTTGTAGGTCGTCGCACAGCTTTCTGATTTGGAGTACTTGGTAGAGACGCATTCACTGTGAGTTCATGTCCCCCTTTTCTCTAACTGTTTTCAGTTTTCTTAACTGCGGGGGTGAAATACATGTTACTTTGTTTACAAGTACTATTATACACGGTATGTTAACGTAAGGAGGTTTACTACTTAGATCATGTGAATGGGTAGGCAGAACACCGAGGGACGTAAGCGGTAGATCTATCTGGGTGTAGCGAGCCCAACTCTAGGCCCAACAGAACGGACCTCTAAGAGGACCAACAGAACGGACCTTGAGTGACTTTGTACCCGACGCAAAAATCTGCTAGGTTGAGTCTTTCTACTTGCATTTCACACATGCTAATGGCCTTGCAAACCATTGGTGATCTCTTTTCCTTACACTGCTACATACCAGGGAACTTTTATACTTACAAGTGTTTTACATACTCACTTGCACATGAACTCGCTCAACATTATTGTTGATTTTTCAACTTACATGTATTTCAGGAAATTAACGAGATCTGGCACGGTATGGCATGTTTTCCGCTGCACTAGTTTCCGAGGTCATCCGGGGTTTAGGGGATGTGTCTCTTTCCTGGACAAGACACAGTCCTTAAACCATGTTTATGTTATGTCATAAGTTTGTAATGTTTGTTGAACAAGGTTACGGTTATTAGGGTATGTTCCCGTTAAAACAATGGTACTGTATTTGGTTTTCAAAACTTAATGGATGATCTTGCATGTTTTTAATTCATATAGCTTGGTTATGATTAAGCTATGGTATTAAGAAGTCACACCAAAATTAACCACGCTTCCGCAAAGCCAGGGTGTGACAGCTTGGTATCAGAGCTCTGATCATAGCGAACTAGGATTCTTTCTCGAGTCTAGACTATGATCACTAGGGCTCTCACGAAAACATTTTTACTGCATACCACTTAAGTCCAGATCCAAAACGTTTTTACAAACAAATGTTGAGCACATTTTATTCATTATTATAGGCTTAGTCTGAGAGACTGAGGCTCGGTCTGAGAGACTGAGGCTCGGTCTGAGAGATCGAGGAAGTTGGCTAGTGGGACTAGGAGAAGTTGGCTAGTGGGACTAGGAGAAGTTGGCTAGTGGGACTAGGAGAATTGGCTAGTGGGACTAGGAAGAGCAGTCTGAGAGGCTGGGAGGCTAGTGGGACTAGGAGAATGATTTGAATGCTTACTTGGTGACTATGTGCTTAACAGATTATATGATTGATTATTATACGTATATGCGTTTGTGTTACAAACATCATGCTTTCATCAAGTACTAGAAAGATGGACACTACGAATCCCATGGCCGTAGTACCAGACGACATAGTTTCATCGAAGCACGAGGTGTACATTTCCGATACTACCGGCACAGACAATGACGACTTTCAGCCCTTTTGCGCTGCCTGAAGTCATAGCAGAGCCTACTGATGGCCATCTTGTTGGGAATTTGCCCCTTGCCGCTTATTCTGTTGATGATATGCCCTCCAGACGTGGCCTCTGACGACGATCACGATCTACTGGAGGAGGACCCATTCGAGGGCAGGGCCCTATTGCTGCTGGTATTAGACTACTGCATGCGGACGCTTCTGCAGGGGAAACTCATGTCCATTCCCCTATCCCAGACTCATTTGAGTTGCTGACATCCGCATCTTTGCATACACAGGGAGTGCAGCACTACTCACACGACGCCGACCCTGATATGGGGTCATCAGCTGCACCAGTTCCCGCACACAGCTTTGAGTTTGATTGCGATAATAAGGACAATTCTGTTTTTCCACCTGGTGTTGATCCAGACCATGACGTTGAGTTCATGCACTTAGACCAGCCCTTGGGGGATCCTGTAACCCCCTGTGTTTGTTGATCCAGCTGATCTTGAGATGGAGTTTTTGATCCGGAGCCGGCCGTGGCCCCTGAGCCAGGCGCTGCTCCTGACCCCGCATTGGAGCATGACCCTGTTCATGCCAATGCACCTACTGTTGCTCCTTGATTGATCATCTGCTTGGACGAGAGAAAATTTGGGGTAACTGTGCAAGACAATTTATTATTACGGGGGCCCACGTAATAACGATTTGTAGTGCACAGGAATCCTGGTGGACTCTGCGGGTCAAGCTAATGATAACCAACGCAGCAGGAAATAACTTAAACACGAATGACCAAGGCGATGTAGCCTCGAGTTCATTTTATTACGAGCAACAAGCCAAATTGGCAAGCCTATGTGAAGGCTCAGAAATTTACTTCCCCACTCATACAGTGAGTATATTTGCGTGTGAAATTGGGTGATTACATGATGGCTTATGTTGCTTTATACACCTCATAGACAATTGAAACGTTGTCTAGCCCGCTTCACACCACTTCGACAAAAGGGAATGTCACCCAGACGTGACACAAACACCAGTACGTTGCCAAGGACAGAAGCCGAGTTGCAAGAACGCATCTCACAGATAAATGCACGACATGAAGCCCTCCACTCTAAGTACAACGATGGCATTACTGGAAATAACCCTCCAACTGGCTGCACCGATAAACAGTTCCTGAACTGCAAGCCTTTAAACTTTGACGGAACAGGAGGCACCGTTGCATTTGTTCGTTGGTCCGAAGAGACCGACTCCATTCTAAGAACGAGTAACTGTTCGCCCCAACAGAGTGTTACCTATATCTCGGGGATATTTCTAGATGGCACACTCTCTTAATGGAACCTCCAGGTTCAGACCCTTGGCACAGACGCTGCTTATGCACTGAGCTGGGACGAGCTCAAGGAAACGATTGAGAAGAAATGTTGGTTTAGGACTGGAATTTAGAAGCTTGAGGTGGAGTTCAGAAATTTGAAAATGGACGAACCAGAAATTCCTGAACTTGTCCAGCGATCGCACGACTTATCTAGGGTCGCCCCCCCTACTTAGTCAAACCGGAGTTCAAAAGGATTGAACGATTCATTTGGACACTTGCACCCCAGATCAGGGGTATGGTTACTACCTCAAAGCCCTCAACCATTGCAGAAGCTATCAATATGGGTGATCTATTTTATGACATGGGATGTTGTGTGATTGATATTTGTGATGTATTGATAACATGAGATGTTATGTGCTATTACTATTACTATATACGTACGTTTTTACTAAGGCCTGACCAACATGAACACATCTTTTAGAAGATGCCGCCGAAACGCCCAACGCCAATGCCTACTAACGAGGCAGAGCTACAGCAAGTCATTGCAGCTGCCATAGCACAGTACGCAGCATCTCAGCCAGGAGCGAGCGGAAGTGTTAACCAAGGCAATAACAATCCACCTCACGGTAATACTAAGTCATTAAGACATACCGTGACCTAATTGGATATCTTTAGCAATGATGCTAATGCCGATCATATGTTGTAACGTATGTGCAGGGTGCACCTACAAGCAGTTCTTAGACTGCAAACCGGTCAACTTTGATGGCACAGGAGGTGCTGTCGCCTTTGTTCGCTGGGCTGAGAAAACCGAATCTGTTCTACGCATGAGCAAGTGCGCGCTGGAACAGCAAGTCACCTATATCTCAGGGCTATTATTGGATGGAGCCCTCTCTTGGTGGAATCTACAAGTACAGACACTAGGCGAAGCTGCTGCCTACGCGCTGACCTGGACCAAACTAAAAGAACTTATGCGCAAAAAGTACTGTTCCCGCGCTGAAATCCAGCGATTGGAGACCGAGTTCTGGCACTTGAAAATGGACGGTCCAAAGGTAGCGGAATACGTTCAAAGGTTCCATGACTTATCTCAAGTGGTCCCTTACATGGTTACACCAGAATACAAGCGAATCGAGCGCTTCATTTGGGGTTTGGCTCCCCAAATCATAAGCATGGTAACCTCATCCAAGCCTGCAACCATTACTGAGGCGATTGATTTGAGCATAGCCCTCACTGAGGAGGCGATTCGCCTGAACAAGTTTGATGAGATCAAGACGAAGAAGGCAGAGACTCACGTCGAGTCATCAGGGGGTAACAAACGGAAGTTCTCAAACTTCAAGCAGGGCGCCAGTGTGGCGGTGAAGAAAGGAGGATCAGCTAGCAGTGGGAAGAAAGGAAAAGGATACCAGGGCACCCAGCCCAAGTGTAATGTCTGTCAACGCCATCATACTGGGCATTGTAATGTGAAAGTATGTGAAGCATGCGGGAAGCCAGGCCACTCTAAAGATTCTTGTTGGGCTAGTGCTGGCCGGGGAGGCCAGGGAGGATATGGAAACAGAAACTACAATCGTGGTGGTACCGGAAATCGCCCACAAGGAAATAATGGAGGAAACGGAGTCAACAATGCGAACCAAAACAACCAGCAAGTTGGGGATGGCGTCGGAAGTGGTCGAAAACTTGGATGTTTTAACTGCGGTGATATTGGGCATTTTAAGAAGAATTGCCCAGATTTAAACCAAGCCCGTGGAAGGGTGTTCCAGATCGGAGCAAAGGAAGCACGCCAGGACCCTAATGTCGTTACTGGTACGTTCCCTGTGAATCAACGCTATGCATCCGTTTTATTTGATACTGGTGCCGATTATAGCTTCGTGTCGTTAGAATTTAAGAACATGCTTGGTTTAGCCGCTAATAAGTTAGATATTCCCTACTCGATCGAATTAGCCAATGGGAAGTTAGTAGAAGCCAATGAAGTTATCAGAGGTTGCGTGATTGAATTGGGAGAACGTGAGTTCACTCTAGATCTACTACCAGTCCAGTTGGGAAGCTTCGACGTGGTGGTAGGAATGGATTGGTTATCAGGCAACAAAGCTGAGATAGTTTGTCACGAAAAGGTTGTTCGTATCCCAACCGATGATGGTGAGACCATTGTTGTTCATGGAGAAAAGCGTGAGACGCCGTTGAGGATTATCAGCTGCTTGAAAGCAAGGAAGTGTTTGCAGAAAGGATGTGTTGCCTTTCTGGCACACATTGTGGATAAGAAGGCTGCTGAGCTGAGAATCAAAGACATCCCTGTCGCGAGGGAGTATCCAGAAGTCTTCCCAAAAGACTTGCCGGGACTGCCACCTCAGAGGCAAGTAGAGTTCCACATCGACTTAGTTCCAGGCGCCGCGCCTGTGGCTAAGGCACCTTATAGACTTGCTCCGTCTGAGATGCAGGAACTGTCAACACAACTTCAAGAGTTGTTAGACAAGGGTTTTATCCGACCAAGCTTCTCGCCTTGGGGAGCTCCGGTCCTGTTTGTCAAGAAGAAGGACGGTAGTTTTCGTATGTGCATTGACTACAGAGAATTGAACAAGCTGACGATCAAGAATAGATATCCTCTGCCAAGAATCGACGATCTGTTTGACCAACTGCAAGGCTCAAGTTTTTACTCTAAGATCGATCTTCGATCTGGATACCATCAGTTGAGGATTCAAGAAGAAAGTATCCCAAAGACAGCCTTCAGGACTCGTTATGGGCACTACGAGTTCCTAGTTATGCCATTTGGTTTGACAAACGCACCGGCAGTATTCATGGATCTGATGAATAGAGTTTGCAAACCATACTTGGATAAGTTCGTGATTGTGTTCATCGACGACATTTTAATTTATTCAAGGACAAAGGCAGAGCACGAACAGCACCTAAGAGCTATTTTGGAGCTGCTAAAGAAGGAACAGTTGTATGCCAAGTTCTCTAAGTGCGAGTTTTGGCTACGCGAAGTCCAGTTTCTTGGACATATGGTTAATGGAAATGGAATCCATGTTGATCCCACAAAGATCGAGGCGATCAAGGATTAGGAAACGCCTAAGACGCCAACCGAGATTCGACAATTCTTGGGTTTGGCTGGCTACTATCGAAGGTTCATTGAGGATTTTTCAAAGATCGCTCAACCATTGACGCTCCTCACCCAGAAGGATAAGAAGTTTGATTGGGGAATCAAACAGGATGAAGCCTTCCAGATATTGAAGGATAAGCTCTGCAACGCGCCTATCTTAGCTCTACCAGAAGGTACTGATGATTTTATGGTATACTGCGACGCATCGCGCCAAGGATTGGGTTGCGTGTTGATGCAACGCCAAAAGGTTATTGCTTACGCATCGCGTCAGCTAAAAGTGCACGAAAAGAACTATACCACACACGATTTGGAGCTCGGCGCAGTTGTTTTTGCTTTAAAGATCTGGAGACACTACCTTTATGGTACGAAGTGTACAATTTTCACATATCACAAGAGCCTACAGCATATATTTAACCAGAAGGAGTTAAATATGAGGCAAAGACGATGGGTTGAATTGTTGAATGACTACGACTGCGAGATAAAATATCATCCAGGGAAGGCGAATGTAGTCGCCGATGCCCTAAGTCGTAAAGAGAGAATCAAGCCCATAAGGGTAAGGGCTTTGGAAATGATTATACGAACCGATCTTTCCCTGCGCATTCGTGCTGCACAAAAGGAAGCTCTCAAGGAAAGGAATCTTGAAGAGGAATATCTCCGTGGGATGGAGAAGCTTTTGGTACCAAACGAGGAAGGAACATTATGTTTTGAGAAAAGGATTTGGGTTCCTCTGTTTGGTGATTTAAGGAAGGTTATTTTCGATGAAGCTCACAAGTCACGGTACTCTATCCACCCTGGATCGGATAAAATGTACCAGGATCTCAAAGATTATTATTGGTGGCCTAGGATGAAAGGCGATGTTGCTGTCTACGTGAGCAAATGTTTAACGTGCGCTAAGGTGAAGGCGGAATACCAGAAGCCTTCAGGGCTGCTGCAACAACCTGAGGTTCCCAAGTGGAAATGGGAACAAATCTCAATGGATTTTGTTACAAAATTGCCAAGAACGCCAAGAGGCCAGGATATGATTTGGGTGATAGTTGACCGCCTAACAAAATCCGCACACTTTCTGCCAATCAAAGAGAAAGACAGCACTAGTAAACTTGCGGAAATATACATGAGAGAGATTGTCGCCCGTCATGGAGTGCCTCTCTCAATCATCTCTGATAGAGACGGAAGGTTCGTGTCAAGAATATGGCAATCCTTCCAAGAAGCTTTTGGCTCACAATTAAATTTGAGCACTACGTTCCATCCGCAAACTGACGGCCAGAGCGAGCGAACGATACAGACTTTGGAAGACATGCTGAGAGCATGTGTGATGGATTTGGGCGGTAGCTGGGACAAACATTTACCTTTGGTTGAATTTTCATACAACAACAGCTACCACACAAGTATTGGTGTCGCGCCATTTGAAGCCCTATACGGACGCAAGTGCCGATCACCACTATGTTGGGCTGACGCTGGTGATAGGCAGCTTGCTGGTCCCGAAATCGTCCAAGAGACGACAGACAAGATTGCGCAAATTCTTAAACTCATTGAAGCAGCTCGCCACAGACAAAAGGCCTATGCGGATCCAAACCGAAAACATGTGGATTTTCAAATTGGAGAAATGGTGTTATTGAAGGTATCACCCTGGAAGGGGGTGGCACGCTTTGGGAAGCGTGGGAAGTTAAATCCGCGCTACATTGGTCCTTTCAGAATTTTGGACAAAATAGGACAAGTAGCATACAAGTTGGACCTACCTGCTGAACTAAATGGTGTTCACGATACATTTCATGTATCCAATCTAAAGAAAAGTCCAACTCAAGTTGACGTTGCCATTCCCATCGACGAGATTCATGTTGACGACACGCTCCACTTCGTTGAAGAACCTGTCGAGGTCACAGATTGGAAAGTTAACAAGACCCGCCGGAGCAGTGTCAAGCTCGTCAAGGTTCGTTGGAATGCCAGACATGGTCCTGAGTTCACCTGGGAGCGTGAATACCGGATGAAAGAAAAATACCCCCACCTTTTTCCTAAGAACCCTGCTTCTACAAACAGAACTTAAATTTCGGGACGAAATTTATTTAACGGGGGGAGAATGTGACAACCCGCACAAAACCAGGTATCCGTACGACTTAATTAATGATTAATTACTGCTTAATTACTGTGCTTAACTGAAATTGCTGATAAACTGCTACCTGCATACTGATACATGCACTTACTTGCATCATACTTTATTTGCTGTCACTACAATAATTACATGCTGAACCCTAGTGACAAACATGATGCACAAAAAGCACAGTAGCACTATAACGGATAACCTATTGAACATGCTGATAAAGCCAGCATCAGGCAAACACTGCCTCCAAGGCCTATAAGAGCCTGAGATATTTTGCTACACCAATAGTGAGTGTAGGATACAAGGGTTGTGGAACTGCGTCTCTAGGAATAAGTTACAATGAACGGATGTGCCTAAAACGTACTTTAAGTACAAGACACAGCACTTTAATAAATAATCCAGCTTCTAGCTGACTAGTAAAGTGCCAAAATATGGGGAAAATATTACTAGACACTTTCTAAAGTGACGGGAATAAATTGTGTCACTAAAATGTTAATAACGACACTTTAAAGCTTTTGTAACGCTTTAACGGATTACTATCCAACCGAACAACCGGACTTTACCCGGAACATGAAAATATTATTATTTTCACAATTTATATTTTTCTGAGCCAGGTAGGGTCCCTGATTACCTTAACACCCGCCATAACGCGTAACATACAAGTAACGGGGTTAGACACGTAACTTAACTAATTACTCCCTAACCATTTAATTAAAATCGAACCAAGGGACCCCCCCCAACCGAGTTCGGTCCCCTAGGGGACATACTTGTACCTTGCAAGATTTGTAAATCTTGGATGTTTGATATCAAGATGACACATTTACCATTGGTTAATACTCTCACCATTTGCCTATAAGTTAAACCTTAAACACATGTTCATTATCACTTAACACATCTCACCAAAACTCTCTCTCTCTCACCCTTGGAGCTCACGGCCGAGACCCCCCACCCCCATCCATCCGATTTCAAGTCTAGTTCATCACATTCCAAGCTCTCACACACGTTAAAGGTCACGTATTAGGAGCCTTGGAGCAAACGGAACACGAAGGACCTCGTTATTTAGCTTTTATCCACGCGTTTTTCATCAAGAATCTTCCCTAGCCTTGAGCTAGAGGTATAACACTTAAAACTCGTTTTTAAACATACCTGAAGTGGTTAAAAGAATTTTTTTTCGGATAAATATCGTTAACATGCAATTTGATGCTTAAAAGTCTACTAAAAGTATGAAAAATGGTGGTTAATAGCTCATGAGATGTGTAAAAGTTGTAGTATTTGACATATATGGTTATCTAGACCCGATCTATGACGTGGTAGCTCGGATCACCATTTAACCCGGTTTGGTAAGATCGTTGATCTTAACATAAGCTTGTTTTGGATAGTACAAGGGTTAAAAGGTGAAACTCTACCACACATGAGACATGAACTTGTGTAAAAATGTTTCATTTGTGTAAAAGTGATTTAACTTGTACAATGGTGTTTAAAACTAGCGGATCTACGTATCTGCAAGTGGTATTTTCAAAGGACCAAGCGTTAAAGAAAACATGTTTTTCTAAAGGACGGATCTTACAATAATAAGAATGATATTTAGAACACACAAGTGTGTAAACACTTGTGTAACACAAGTTTCGACAAAATAACTATTTTTGGGAAAAATGACTAGAAGTTGTAAAGACGGATTTCTCTAAAAACGAGGTTTTTACGAGGTTAAAATTTCCTTATATAAAGATCCACAAAATATAATGGGATTTACACTATAGATTCGGAAAAACTACAAGTTCATGCGATTATGCGATTTACATACTTGTTGACTAGTTAAAATGTTGAAAAGTTGTTTGATAATGTTGAGAACATTGATTGATTTGATTTGATAAAGAAAATGATACGCTTGAAAGCGTGGCCACCTCTAGTTACAGAGGAAACTCTGGCAAAATTTTCCTAAAAACCTAACACTTAGACTTATTTACACTACAAGTGTTAGAATCATTTTTGACATGTTTTCAAAGCATAAATTTCGCCATGACTTTATTTACTAAATATTCGGAGGTGGGATTTTCACAAAATATTAACGTGATAAATATATATTTTCACACACTGTTTATGATTATTTTGTGAAATACATAAATATTATTTTTAGAGTAAAAATAATATTTACGAAAGTTAACGAATCCAAAATAATACAAACGCATCCACCATAAATATTTAAGTTACATCGGTAATTATATTACCACTCGAATGTTAAAACGTAACTTACACAATTACGGAAATATTTATGAACGCGTATTTTAACAACGTATTTTGGATAAATACTTATGTTTTGGAGTTGGAAATATATAAAGATTAAGTGAGACTTAATGATATAATTCGAAAGCACATGTATTAAATCCCCCATCCTTGGGAAGGAGATTAACTACCAAGTATATATATACAAAATGTAAACACGAAATAGTTGTCTAACTATTTCCCAAAGATGTAACTATAAAGCTAAGGCACGGCCGTCCGTCTAATAGAATTAGCACTTGTAGGTCGTCACACAGCTTTCTGATTTGGAGTACTTGGTAGAGACGCATTCACTGTGAGTTCATGTCCCCCTTTTCTCTAACTGTTTTCAGTTTTCTTAACTGCGGGGGTGAAATACATGTTAATTTGTTTACAAGTACTATTATACACGGTATGTTAACGTAAGGAGGTTTACTACTTAGATCATGTGAATGGGTAGGCAGAACACCGAGGGACGTAAGCGGTAGATCTATCTGGGTGTAGCGAGCCCAACTCTAGGCCCAACAGAACGGACCTCTAAGAGGACCAACAGAACGGACCTTGAGTGACTTTGTACCCGACGCAAAAATCTGCTAGGTTGATTCTTTCTACTTGCATTTCACACATGCTAATGGCCTTGCAAACCATTGGTGATCTCTTTTCCTTACACTGCTACATACCAGGGAACTTTTATACTTACAAGTGTTTTACATACTCACTTGCACATGAACTCGCTCAACATTATTGTTGATTTTTCAACTTACATGTATTTCAGGAAATTAACGAGATCTGGCACGGTATGGCATGTTTTCCGCTGCACTAGTTTCCGAGGTCATCCGGGGTTTAGGGGATGTGTCTCTTTCCTGGACAAGACACAGTCCTTAAACCATGTTTATGTTATGTCATAAGTTTGTAATGTTTGTTGAACAAGGTTACGGTTATTAGGGTATGTTCCCGTTAAAACAATGGTACTGTATTTGGTTTTTAAAACTTAATGGATGATCTTGCATGTTTTTAATTCATATAGCTTGGTTATGATTAAGCTATGGTATTAAGAAGTCACACCAAAATTAACCACGCTTCCGCAAAGCCAGGGTGTGACATAAGTTGTATGGTTTTCCCGGTTTTCCTGGGGTGTCACATCCACCCCCCGTTGATCTGGAATTTCGTCCCGAAATTCCGTAGCTTCAGCCTCAGTAGTGGTTGTACTGTTTGCGAATAGTTGGGGATACTTTTGTTTCATCTGATCTTCGCGCTCCCAGGTGAACTCCGGGCCGCGACGTGAGTTCCAACGAACTCGAACGAGAGGTATTCTAGTGTTCTTGAGGACCTTAACATCCCGGTCCGTGATTTCAACTGGTTCCTCAACGAATCGTAACTGCTCGTCGATGGTGAGCCCCTTCAAAGGAACTACGAGGGTCTCGTCTGACAGACACTTCTTCAGATTCGACACATGGAAAACGTTGTGAACTGCACTGAGTTCTGCTGGTAAGTTCAGTCTGTAGGCCACCCTGCCTATTTTCTCGATGATTTCAAAAGGTCCAACGTATCGTGGGTTAAGTTTGCCTCGTTTACCAAAACGAACCACACCCCTCCAGGGTGAAACTTTGAGTAGTACCCGCTCCCCAACCTGGAGCTCAAGTGGTTTCCTGCCCTTATCGGCGTAGACTTTCTGACGGTCACGAGCTGCCGCCATGCGTTTTCGTATTTGAGCAATTTGTTCGGTTGTGTCTACTACATGTTCTGGACCAGTGATCTGACTATCTCCCACCTCTGCCCAACAAAGAGGTGACCGGCATTTACGTCCATACAATGCCTCAAACGGAGCAGCTTTAATGCTGGTGTGGTAGCTGTTATTGTACGAGAATTCCACAAGTGGCAGATGCTTTTCCCAGCTGTTGCCAAAGTCGATTACACATGCACGAAGCATGTCTTCTAAGGTTTGAATAGTGCGCTCGGACTGCCCGTCCGTCTGAGGGTGATACGCTGTGCTCATGTCTAATTGTGAGCCAAAGGATTTGTGCATTGCCTGCCACAGTTCTGAAGTAAAACGCGCATCTCGATCCGAGATAATAGAGGTGGGCACCCCGTGCCTCGAGACAACTTCCTTGAGATATACTTCTGCTAGAGTGGAGAATTTATCCGTCTCCTTGATGGCCAGGAAGTGCGCAGACTTTGTGAGTCGATCCATGATCACCCAGATAGTATCGTTTCCGCGCTGGGATCTAGGCAGGCCAGTAACGAAATCCATGGAAATTTGCTCCCATTTCCATTGTGGTATCTTTGGTTGTTGGAGTAGGCCTGAAGGTTTCTGATATTCCGACTTGACTCTCGCACAAGTCAAGCACTTGCTAACGTAAGTTGCTATGTGGGACTTCATGCTAGGCCACCAATACGTAGTTTTGATGTCGTGGTACATCTTATCCGAACCAGGGTGTACCGAGTAGCGAGACTTGTGTGCTTCATCCATCACAAGCTCTCGTAAGTTGCCATAGAGTGGGACCCAAATGCGTCCCGTTACGTAGTAAGCACCGTCTTCCTTTTGTTCTAAGCGTTGCCTTGAGCCGCGTAGGGCTTCAGCCCTGACGTTTTCTGGCTTTAATGCTTCCACCTGAGCATCTCGTATCTGGGAAGGGAGACTAGAGTGTATAGTGAGCTGTAAGGCTCGTACGCGCTTCGGCACAGTGTCCTTTCGGCTAAGGGCATCAGCCACAACATTGGCTTTGCCAGGATGGTACTTGATTGCACATTCGTAATCGTTTAATAACTCGACCCATCGTCGTTGACGCATGTTTAGCTCCTTCTGTTTGAAGATGTGCTCGAGACTCCTGTGATCGGTGTAGATGGTGCACTTGGTACCGTATAGGTAATGTCTCCATATCTTAAGTGAAAAGACAACAGCTCCCAGCTCTAAATCATGTCTGGTGTAGTTCTTTTCATGAACTTTAAGTTGGCGTGAGGCGTAGGCTATAACCTTATCCCGTTGCATCAGTACGCAACCAAGACCCTGAATCGATGCGTCGCAGTAAACCACAAAATCATCTGTGCCCTCTGGTAATGAAAGGATAGGCGCGCTGCAAAGTCTATCCTTTAGATGCTGAAATGCTAACTCCTGTGCATTTTCCCATCGATAAACAACGCCCTTCTGCGTTAGTGAGGTGAGAGGCTGTGCAATCTTAGAAAAATCCTTTATGAATCTCCTGTAGTAACCTGCCAAACCCAAGAATTGGCGAATTTCCTTTGGTGTATGAGGTGCAGGCCAGTTCTTAATCGAGTCCACCTTGGATGGATCAACATAAATCCCATCCTTGTTTACCACATGGCCTAGGAAATGGACTTCACGAAGCCAGAAGTCGCATTTTGAGAACTTCGCGTAAAGTTGTTCCGTTCGAAGGAGTTCCAAAATAAGTCGTAGATGCTGCTTGTGTTCCTCCTGACTCTTAGAATAGATCAGGATGTCGTCGATGAAAACTATGACGAACTTGTCCAGGTAAGGCTTGCACACTCTATTCATCAAATCCATGAAAATCACAGGTGCGTTTGTCAGCCCAAAAGGCATGACCAAAAACTCATAGTGTCCGTAACGAGTTCTAAAAGCTGTTTTGGAGATGTCCTCTTCTCGGACTCTCAGTTGGTGATATCTCGATCTCAAATCAATCTTTGAATAGTAGCTCGACCCTTGCAACTGGTCAAACAAGTCGTCAATGCGTGGTAGAGGATAACGATTCTTCACCGTCACCTTGTTGAGTTCCCGGTAGTCGATGCACATTCTGAAGGTACCGTCTTTCTTCTTCACAAATAGCACTGGAGCTCCCCTGGACGATGAGCTAGGACGAATGAAACCTTTATCCAAGAGCTCTTGTAGTTGCGTAGAGAGTTCTTCCAACTCTGAAGGAGCTAAACGATACGGTGTACGAGCTATAGGCGCAGCTCCAGGAGCTAGTTCAATCTGAAACTCGACTTGGCGATGAGGTGGAAGACCAGGTAATTCCTCAGGAAATACCTCCGGATAGTCGCGTACAACTGGAAAATCTTCTATCTTCTTCTCTTTCTCCGAGGTGTCAGTTACGAGAGCCAAAATGGCAGTGTGGCCCTTTCGCAAGCACTTCTGGGCTTTAAGGAAAGAGATGACGTTCTCGAAAGCATCCTTCTTGTCGCCATGAATCATGAGAGGTTCACCACCGGAACCAGGAATACGAACAATCTTCTCGTTGCAAAGAATTTCTGCTCGGTGTTGGGATAACCAATCCATCCCAATGACAACGTCGAAGCTACCCAAGACGATAGGGATGAGGTCGATAAAGAAAGTCTGGTTAGCAAGAACAAGTTTACAACCCTTGACTACGTGTGTGGCCTCTAAACTCTTACCATTCGCTAGCTCTACAGTGTGCTTGTTGTTCAAAGGTGTTGGAATACGCGTAAGCATTTGACTAACTTCTAGTGACATGTAGCTAGTATCGGCACCCGAATCAAATAAAACTGTAACGTAAAAGTCGTCGAGAAGGAACTTACCCGCCACAACATTGGGGTCATTCCTTGCTTCACCTTGGCCAATCACGAACGCCCGCCCCCTGGCACCATTGTTGTTGTTGTTGTTCCCGTTGTTACCATTCCCCTGATTGTTGTTATTGTTGTTGTTGTTGTTGTTGTTGTTGTTGTTCTGGTTCCTGTTCAGTTGGGGGCAATCCCTCTTAAAATGGCCTTCAGCTCCACACTGAAAGTACCCTTTGTTATCACCTTGCTGCTGCTGCTGGCGTTGGTTCTGTTGAGTTTGCTGACGACTCTGATTGGCGGGATACAAGCTCCTGCAATCCTTTGCAGCGTGACCTGGCTTGTTGCACCGATGACAGTTACCCCTGGTGCATGGCCCGCTGTGGTGCAGGCTGCAGCGATTGCATCTGGGGTGATTCCCCTTGTACCCACCATGACCTTGACCACCAGATGATTGTTGATTAGGGCTCTTGTAGTCATCAGTCTTTCTCTGCTGAGACTGGGACTGAACAGAAGTTGAACCCTTACTTGAAGCTCCATCCCATTTCCGCTTGTTGTCACTAGGAACACCTGAAGTAGTTGCAGCGCCTATGCGCTTTGGTAACCTGTTCTGCTCCACCGCCTGATCCGTGAGACGGTGAGCCAATTGCACAACTTGCTGGATGGTGGCGAGGTTTGCTGAAGTCACATGACTTTGGATTTCGGGCACTAAGCCCTTGAGAAATAGTTCGATGCATTTGATGGGAGGATCCACCATGGTAGGGCACATAATTGCCAGTTCATTCGATCTCTTCACATAAGCTTCAATCTCTGACCCCGTCATATTGAGGTTGAAAAACTCTACTTCCAGTTTGTGAATTTCATCACGATTACAATACTCCTCCTTGATCATCTCCTTAAAGTTGTTCCATGGGGTGGCGTTAACAGCAACCAACCCCAGCATTTGAACCTAGGCGTTCCACCACGTGAGAGCTAAACCCTCGAGAGTACCAGTAGCATACTTCACCCTGCGCTCCTCAGGGCATTCGCATATTTCGAAAACTGACTCGAGCTTCTCAAACCAGTGGAGGAGACCTACAGCTCCTTCAGTGCCGCTAAAAGTAGTGGGTCGGCAGTCCATAAAGGTTTTAAAAGTGCACACGGGTGGCTGAGCGTGTTGACCTAGTGTGGGCGAAAGAAAAGACAGAGTTTAACACAAAAGTTGGTTCACGAGAGTAGGATCTAAAGATCCTAGAATGAGTTTAAACTGCAGGATATACCTCCTGCGTGTGCAGCTGCAAGTGCCGCAGCAACTCGTTCGTTAATCAGAGCCGTCAACTGGGCTTGAGTCAGGTTAACGCGTCCAGACATGATCTTCACATCAAGAGGAACACGTGTGAGAGGGGTTCGCGAAAATACGATGTCAGAAGAGAGTAAGCACACACGTGTTCAAGCAACAGTAGTTATACTAACCAAGCATACCATGAGCAATGTACTATGTAACTAACAAGTAGGCAATATATGCATAGATCATATCACCTAGTATGTCGAGCCTTGCATGTGGGGTGAAGCGTCGTTGTGGACCGTATAGCACTGTACAGGTTATAGTCTGATTTTAATAAAACCTTTTCCTTTATTAAAACCAAGTACTCTATAACCAATGGCTCTGATACCAATCTGTCACACCCCCAAAATCCACCTGCGGAGTATCACCACTTGGAGGCGTGACTGACCAGGATCCAGCCACCAATCATATTGAACAAGCACACAAGTAGTTATAAAATCCAACCAACGCGATTGGTGTCCAAGCAAAACATAGTTTAAGTTGCAAGCGGAAGCATAACGTTTAAAAACCAAAACATAGTTTAAGTTGCAAGCGGAAGCATAATGTTTAATGTCTCCATATCTTAAGAGCAAACACCACTACTCCCAACTCCAAGTCTTGAGTAGTGTAGTTCTTTTCGTGAACTTTAAGTTGGCGTAATGCATAAGCAATGACTTTCTCACGTTGCATCAACACACAACCAAGTCCTTGGATCGATGCGTCACAATAAACCACAAAATCGTCTGTGCCCTCAGGCAATGAGAGAATAGGTGCGCTACAAAGCTTCAACTTCAGCTGCTGAAATGCAGATTCCTGAGCATCACCCCATCGGTAGGTGACACCCTTCTGAGTAAGGACAGTAAGAGGCTGCGCAATCTTTGATAAATCCTTAATAAACCTTCTGTAGTAACCCGCCAAACCCAAGAATTGACGGATTTCAGTTGGAGTACGTGGTGCAGGCCAATTCTTGATTGAGTCAACCTTGGATGGATCAACGTGAATCCCATACTTATTAACCACGTGGCCTAGGAAATGGATTTCACGAAGCCAGAAGTCACATTTTGAAAACTTAGCATAAAGCTGTTCTGCTCGAAGAAGTTCCAAAATGAGTCACAGATGACACTCGTGTTCCTCCTGACTCTTGGAATAGATCAGGATGTCGTCGATGAAAACAATAACAAACTTATCCAGACAAGGTTTGCACACTCGGTTCATAAGATCCATGAAAACCGCAGGTGCGTTTGTTAGCCCAAAAGGCATGACCAGGAACTCGTAATGGCCGTAACGAGTTCTGAATGCTGTCTTAGAGATGTCCTCGTCTCAGACTCTCAGCTGGTGATTGCCCGATCTTAGGTCAATCTTAGAATAGAAGCTCGACCCTTGCAACTGGTCGAACATGTCATCGATACGGGGAAGAGGATAACGATTCTTCACAGTCACCTTGTTGAGTTCGCGATAGTCAATGCACATTCGAAAGGTACCGTCTTTCTTCTTCACAAACAAGACTGGAGTTCCCCAGGGCGAAGAGCTAGGACGAATGAAACCCTTGTCCAAAAGCTCTTGTAGGTGTGCGGACAGTTCTTCTAGTTCTGATGGGGCTAAGCGATAAGGTGCACGAGCTATAGGCGCTGCTTCAGAAGGTAGCTCGATTTGAAACTTGACTTGACGATGAGGCGGAAGACCAAGTAATTCCTCAGGGAATACCTCAGGAAAGTCGCGTACGATCGGGATGTCTTCTATCTTCTTTTCTTTCATTGAGGTGTCAGTAACGAGAGCTAGAATAGCAGTGTGGCCCTTTCGCAAACACTTCTGGGCCTTAAGGAAAGAGATGATGCCCACGACAGCACCACTCTTGTCACCATGAATAACAAGAGGTTCTCTACTAGAACGAGGGATGCGGACAATCTTCTCCTTGCAAAGAATCTCTGCTCGATGTTGAGATAACCAATCCATCCCAATGACCACGTCGAAGATACCAAGAATGATGGGGATAAGATCGATAGAGAAGGTCTGACCAATGAGTGTGAGATTACAACCCTTAACTATGTGTGTGGCCTCAAGACTTTTACCGTTTGCTAGTTCTACAACATGCTTGGTGTTTAAGGGAATTGGGGTTCGCTTAAGCATCTGACTAACTTTTAAGGACACATAACTAGTATCGGCACCCAAATCGAATAAAACAGAAACAAAGAAACAAAGAAATCATCTAGTAGGAACTTACCCATCACAACGTTGGGATCGTTGTCACACCCCCAAAATCCACACGCGGAGTATCATCGCATGGAGGCGTGACATGACCAGGATCAAGCCACCAATCATATTGAACAATGTAATGAGTAAATGTAATTCAACCAAACAATATGAAAAGGTGTTCAAAACCAAAGTGTAGTATCAATGTTTAGCGGAAGCATAAATGTAAAACCCAACATAAGTAATAAGTTTGAAATGTCATAAACGTTTAACATGGCATCCACGATCCATGTCCCACAACGACTGTGCCTCCCCGTGCAAGCTCCATGAGTACCTAACGACCTGCAAGGCATGTAACAACGAGTCAACAACAAAGTTGAGCGAGTTCACAGTTGGTTGTTTAGTTATAGTATTCGTTTCGTAAACCGTATGTTTGTTTAGTAAACTATGTATCGTATTTATTTGTATCGCGACCTTCCAGGCATGTTTGCGAAGATTTGTGGGGGTTTCCCATGTATTCTAGACTAGTTGTATTTGTATCGCGGCCCTCCAGGCATGTTTGTGAAGTTTAGTATTCGTATCGCGGCCATTCCAGGCATGTGTGCGAAGATTAGTATTCGTATCGCGGCCATTCCAGGCATGTTTGCGAAGATTAGTGTTCGTATCGCGGCCATTCCAGGCATGTTTGTGAAGATTAGTGGGGGCTTCCCATGTGTTACTAGTCTAGCCGTATCTATAAGTGACCTTCCCCTAACGAGGTCAGTGGTACGTATTTCAGTAACGATGAAAGTACAAGTAATCATTTAACCCCATTCCCAACCCCGGGAATTCCCATGCCTTGGTAAAAGTGTGAACTCACCTTGGTTTGCTCGGTATGCTAAGTTATGTGCTCGCAAGTAATCAATCAAGTCCTATTGTATGCACGTATACTCAATCAGTTCATGTTCATAAAGTTTCACGTACAATCAATACCACAGAGTGTTTGGCCGTTAACATCATGCATCAAACAACAGTCAATCAAGTTCACATAATTCATGCTTCACATACTTGATTACTCAGTCTATTACATCCATTAGTATACTTAACAAAAGTAACACACTTAACGGAGTTGAGATGCTTGACAGAATCATACTTAACAGTAATTAACATTCTTAGCAGAGTTAACATAATTACTGAATTAACAACTAACGGAGTTACATACTAACAAGTTTAATAACTAACAGTGTTACAGTACACAAAGCAGATGTGGCGAAATCACTTTGGGCCGAAAACACTTTGGGCCGAAAACACTTTGGGCCGAAATCATGGGATTTCGTCGAGGTGCTTTCAAGTGGGGTGGGGTTTTCGTCGACTACATCATCATCATCAACAAAAGCAGTTACACAAAACAACCCTAATCTCATCTAATAGTTACGTGTTCAATAGATCGAGTAACATAACACCCAAAGGGATACTGTAGCAAGTTAACATGTTATCAGATCCTGCTCACAATCATATCATAAAGTTACTCATTAATCATAATCATTAAATAAATGTAATCAGATGCACATGAAACACAAATATAATCTGATTAAATAAATATAATCAGATGCACATAAAGTCAATCATGAAACACAACACTACTCATTAGGTCATCGATTGACTAGACCCCTTCGCAGACTATATCCCATCCAATTTCCCATGCATTACCACTTTGCACATATAAGAAATCATATGATATCTGACAATTCACATGCACATTTAAGCACAATGGCCGACAACTTAAAGTAACTCTTATCCATTTGGCTGCACTTTCTAGACATCTCACATAATAGAATATCAGATCATTATAACCATAGCATCATAGTACATATCATTTATCAAGAACCCTAGTTCCCACATCGCATAACCGAACACTATTAGCAAGTTAACCTGCTTTTTTCCGATCCTGACTACGTTCATATCATACAAGATACATCATTCAATCATATCATGTTTCGCATACAAATATATACCGATCAAATCATGTATATTCGAACTCAGCACATCATGAACATCTAACACAGAATATCAGATCAGTTACCTTACATGTGGAAGACGCTAACCAAACCACAAATGATCAAATCAGGGAATCAACTTCGAATGAGAGAAGGCAGCTGTCGGGTTCAAAGAAAAACGAGAGAGAGGGAGAGGTGATTAGGGTTTTACCAGTGACAGTTTCCGTGTAAAGGTTATAAACAAAACACTATCTCAAATGCTACTGGGTCAAAGGCCCATATTGTTTTCGTTGGCCACATGTGGACGAAAACACCTTGTGTTTTCGGTAGGGTGTGTATGAAGAAAACATGAAGTGTTTTCATGAGTGGGTAAATGTTGACAAGGTTCCATGTTTTTAATTCTAAACTTAATATTTATGCAAGATATGTATAACTCATACACACATAAAATACACATCACAATTAACACTCATAATGCACCTTAAATAAATAAACACACTTGATAACACACTTAATACACACCGGATATAATATATCAGTCACAATACGATTTAACATATTACAACATGTACAGTTGTGAAACAAACAAGTCGTGTCAACAAACAATCTAAACAATTAACGTGCAATAGTGCGAAGATGGAATCTTGGAAACTCGAGTTGTCACATTATCCCCAACTTGAAAGAAATTTCGTCCCGAAATTTAGCACGTGGTTACTGAGGAAGCTAGTTGTGTTGTGTAGTTTACTGGTTTTCCTGGGGTGTCATATCATCCCCCCGTTGATTTGGAATTTCATCCTGAAATTCTGTAGTAGCTTCAGCCTCAGTAGTGGTTGCAATGTTTCCGAATAACTGGGGATACTTGAGTTTCATTTGATCTTCGCATTCCCAGGTGAACTCTGGGCCATGATGGGAGTTCCAACGAACTCGAACGAGAGGTATTCTGGTGTGCTTGAGGACCTTAACATCCCGGTCCGTGATTTCAACCGGTTCCTCGACGAATCGCAACTGATCGTCGATAGTGAGCTCCTTCAAAGGAATTATGAGGGTCTCATCTGACAGACACTTCTTCAGATTCGACACGTGAGAAACGTTGTGAACTGCACTGAATTCTGCGGGCAGGTTTAGTTTGTAGGCCACTTTGCCTATTTTCTCTATGATTTCAAATGGTCCGACATATCGCGGATTGAGTTTGCCCCTTTTGCCAAAATGAACCACACCCTTCTAGGGTTAGACTTTGAGTAGAACCCGGTCCCCGACCTGGAATTCTAGAGGTTTCCGGTGCTTGTTTGTGTAGGCTTTCTGACGGTCGCGAGCTGCCGCCATGCGTTGCCGTATCTGAGCAATTCTTTCCGTTGTGTCCACTACAAGTTCTGGACCCGTGATCTGACTAACACCCACCTCTGCCCAACAAAGAGGTGATCGGCATTTACGCCCGTACAATGCCTCAAATGGAGCGGCTTGAATGCTGGTGTGGTAACTGTTGTTATGCGAAAACTCCACTAACGGGAGGTGTTTTTCCCAGCCGTTGCCGAAATCGATTACACATGCCCGAAGCATGTCTTCTAAAGTTTGAATAGTGCGCTCAGACTGCCCATCTGTTTGCGGATGGTAAGCTGTGCTCATGTCTAATCGAGAGCCAAAAGATTTGTGCATTGCCTGCCACAGTTCTGAAGTAAATCGTGCATCACGATCGGAGATAATGGAGGTTGGCACCCCGTGCCTCGAAACCACTTCCTTAAGGTAGACGTCTGCTAGAGTGGAGAACTTATCAGTTTCCTTGATAGCCAAGAAGTGTGCAGACTTTGTGAGTCGATCCACGATCACCCAAATAGTATCATTCCCACGTTGAGATCTAGGCAGGCCAGTAACAAAATCCATGGAAATTTGCTCCCATTTCCATTGTGGTATCTCTGGTTGTTGGAGTAGGCCCGATGGTTTCTGATATTCAGTCTTGACTCTCGCACAAGTCAAACACTTGCTAACGTAAGTTGCTATATGAGCTTTCATGCTAGGCCACCAATATGTAGTTTTCAAATCGTGGTACATCTTATCCGAACCAGGATGTACTGAGTAGCAAGACTTATGTGCTTCATCCATTACAAGTTCTCGTAAATTGCCATAGAGTGGGACCCAAATGTGTCCTGTTACATAGTAGGCGCCGTCTGCCTTTTGTTCTAACCGTTGCCTTGAGCCGCGTGGGGCTTCAGCCCTGACATTTTTCTGGTTTCAATGCTTCTACCTGAGCATCTCGTATCTGTGAAGGAAGACTAGATTGGATGGTGAGTTGTAGTGCTCGCACGCGCCTAGGTGTGGTATCTTTACGACTGAGGACGTCAGCCACAACATTTGCCTTGCCCGGATGGTACTTGATGGCACATTCGTAATCGTTCAGTAACTCAACCCATCGACGTTGTCGCATGTTCAATTCCTTTTGCTTGAAGATATGCTCGAGACTCCTGTGATCCGTGTAGATGGTGCATTTGGTACCGTACAGGTAATGTCTCCATATCTTGAGTGCGAAAATAACAGCTCCCAGCTCTAAATCGTGTGTAGTGATATTCCGTTCGTGAATCTTAAGTTGGCGCGAAGCATAAGCAATGACCTTATCCCGTTGCATCAATACACAACCCAGACCCTGAATTGATGCGTCACAATAAACCACAAAATCGTCTATGCCCTCTGGCACTGAAAGAATAGGTGAGCTACAAAGTCTATCCTTTAAGTGCTGAAATTCTGTTTCCTGTGTATTACCCCAACGATAGATAACGCCTTTCTGAGTTAGTGAGGTGAGGGGTTGTGCAATCTTGGAGAAGTCTTTGATGAACCTTCCGTAGTAGCTCGCCAAACCCAAGAATTGGCGGATTTCTGTTGGTGTATGAGGTGCAGGCCAGTTCCTGATCGAATCAACCTTGGATGGATCAACATGAATCCCATCCTTGTTTACCACGTGGCCTAGAAAGTGGACTTCACGAAGCCAGAAGTCGCATTTTGAAAACTTGGCGTACTGCTGTTCTGCTCGAAGGAGTTCCAAACTGAGTCGTAAATGTTGCTCGTGTTCCTCCTGACTCTTGGAGTAAATCAAAATGTCGTCGATAAATACAATAACGAACTTATCCAGATAGGGCTTGCACACCCTGTTCACAAGATCCATGAAGACCGCAGGCGCGTTTGTTAACCCGAATGGCATGACCAGAAACTCGTAGTGGCCATAACGAGTTCTGAATGCTGTTTTGGAGACGTCCTCGTCCCGGACTCTTAGTTGATGGTAGCCTGACCTCAGATCAATCTTTGAATAGTAGCTCGACCCTTGCAGCTGGTCGAACAAGTCGTCAATGCGTGGAAGAGGATAGCGATTCTTTACGGTCACCTTATTCAGTTCGATGTAATCTATGCACATACGGAAGGTACCGTCTTTCTTCTTCACAAACAACACGGGAGCTCCCCAGGGCGAAGAGCTAGGACGAATAAAACCCTTTTCCAAGAGCTCTTGCAATTGCTTAGACAGTTCTTCCAGTTCGGTTGGAGCTAAGCGATAAGGTGCTCGAGCTATGGGTGCTGCTCCAAGAGCTTGTCGCCATGAATTACCAAAGGTTCTTAACCAGCACGAGGAATGCGGACGATCTTTTCTTTGCAAAGAATCTCTGCTCGATGTTGAGGTAGCCAATCCATACCAATAACGATGTCGAAACTATCACAACGTTGGGGTCATTCCTAGCATCACCCTGACCAATCACGAACACTCGACCCCTGGCACCATTGCCGTCGTTATTACCCCCGTTGTTATTCCCCTTACCCTGATTATTGTTGTTGTTCTGATTCTGGTTTAACTGAGGGCAGTCCCGCTTGAAGTGGCCTTCAGCACCACACTGAAAGCACCCCTGTTACCTAGCTGTCGCTGCTGGTTCTGTGGAGCTGGTGGTTGTTGCTGTTGGTTCTGATTCGCTGGTCGTGAGCTCCTGAAATCCTTAGCTTCATGACCCATCTTGAGACACCTCTGGCAACGACCCCTATTGCACTGACCACTGTGGTGCCTGTTGCATCTATTGCACTTCGGGAGGTTTCCTCGATATCCACCCTGCCCTTGACTACCAGAAGATTGCTGACCAGGGCTCTGATAGTCATCAATCTTTCGCTGTTGTGCCTGGGACTGAACTGAAGTCGAATCCTTGCTGGAGGTTCCATCCCATTTTCATTTGTTGTCACTGGGAGTAGCCGAAGTAGTAACAGTAGTAGCAGCACCAATACGCTTAGGCAGCTTGTTCTGTTCCACTGCCTGATCTGTGAGACGATGAGCAAGACGAGTAACGCCTTGAATAGTAGCAAGATTAGCAGCTGTCACATGACTTTGAATCTCTGGTACTAAGCCTTTGAGGTACAACTCAATGCGCTTGATGGGAGGATCCACCATAGTTGGGTACAAAATTGCCAGTTCGTTAGATCGCTTCGTATACGCCTCTATCTCTGACCCCGCCATCTTCAAGTTAAAGAATTCCACTTCCAGTTTGTGGATGTCATCACGGTTACAGTATTCTCGCTTGATCAATTCCTTAAAATCATTCCATGGGGTGGCATTAGCAGCCGCCAGCCCCAGCATCTAAACTTGCGCGTTCCACCAAGTTAGCGCAGTGCCTTCGAGAGTACCAGTGGCATATTTCACCCTACGAGCCTCGGGGCATTCACACATTTCAAAGACTGACTCGAGCTTCTCGAACCAGTGGAGGAGTCCAACGGCCCCTTCAGTGCCACTGAAAGTAGTAGGACGATAGTCCATAAAAGTCTTGAAGGTGCACACAGGTGGCTGAGCGTGTTGACCTATCGTGTGCGTAAGAGTAAACAAAATTAAAAACAAGTGTTGGTTTACGAGAGTAGGATCTAAGGATCCTAGAGTAAGTTGCGATGGCAGGCTATACCTCCTGCCTGGGCAGCTGCGAGTGCTGCAGTAACTTGTTCAGTGATCAAAGCTGCCAACTGGGCTTGAGTTAGGTTAACGCATCCACTCATGATCTTCATACCAAAGGAAACAAGAGTGAGAGAGGTTCGCGAAAGTGCGATGACAGAAGAGAGTAAGCACACATGTGTTTTCAAACAATAGTTGTTACGTTCATCTAAGCATACCATGAGTAAAGTTCTATGTAATCTAGCAAGTAGGCAATGTAAACATAAATCATATCACCTAGAATGTCGAGTCTTGCACGTGGAGTGAAGCGTCGTTGTGGATCGTTGAGCACTGTTCAGGTTATAGTCTGGTTTTTAACAAAAACTTTTTCCCCTTATTAAAACCAAGTTCACTATAACCAATGGCTCTGATACCAATCTGTCACACCCCCAAAATCCACACGCGGAGTATCACCGCATGGAGGCGTGACATGACCAGGATCAAGCCACCAATCATATTGAACAATGTAATGAGTAAATGTAATTCAACCAAACAATATGAAAAGGTGTTCAAAACCAAAGTGTAGTATCAATGTTTAGCGGAAGCATAAATGTAAAACCCAACATAAGTAATAAGTTTGAAATGTCATAAACGTTTAACATGGCATCCACGATCCATGTCCCACAACGACTGTGCCTCCCCGTGCAAGCTCCATGAGTACCTAACGACCTGCAAGGCATGTAACAACGAGTCAACAACAAAGTTGAGCGAGTTCACAGTTGGTTGTTTAGTTATAGTATTTGTTTTGTAAACCGTATGTTTGTTTAGTAAACTATGTATCGTATTTATTTGTATCGGGGCCTTCCAGGCATGTTTGCAAAGATTTGTGGGGGTTTCCTATGTATTCTAGACTAGTTGTATTTGTATCGCGGCCCTCCAGGCATGTTTGCGAAGTTTAGTATTCGTATCGCGGCCATTCCAGGCATGTGTGCGAAGATTAGTATTCGTATCGCGGCCATTCCAGGCATGTTTGCGAAGATTAGTGTTCGTATCGCGGCCATTCCAGGCATGTTTGCGAAGATTAGTGGGGGCTTCCCATGTGTTACTAGTCTAGCTGTATCTATAAGTGACCTTCCCCTAACGAGGTCAGTGGTACGTATTTCAGTAATGATGAAAGTACAAGTAATCATTTAACCCCATTCCCAACCCCGGGAATTCCCATGCCTTGGTAAAAGTGTGAACTCACCTTGGTTTGCTCGGTATGCTAAGTTATGTGCTCGCAAGTAATCAATCAAGTCCTATTGTATGCACGTATACTCAATCAGTTCATGTTCGTAAAGTTTCACGTACAATCAATACCACAGAGTGTTTGGCCGTTAACATCATGCATCAAACAACAGTCAATCAAGTTCACATAATTCATGCTTCACATAGTTGATTACTCAGTCTATTACATCCATTAGTATACTTAACAAAAGTAACACACTTAACGGAGTTGAGATGCTTGACAGAATCATACTTAACAGTAATTAACATTCTTAGCAGAGTTAACATAATTACTGAATTAACAACTAACGGAGTTACATACTAACAAGTTTAATAACTAACAGTGTTACAGTACACAAAGCAGATGTGGCGAAATCACTTTGGGCCGAAAACACTTTGGGCCGAAATCATGGGATTTCGTCGAGGTGCTTTCAAGTGGGGTGGGGTTTTCGTCGACTACATCATCATCAACAAAAGCAGTTACACAAAACAACCCTAATCTCATCTAATAGTTACGTGTTCAATAGATCGAGTAACATAACACCCAAACGGATACTGTAGCAAGTTAACATGTTATCAGATCCTGCTCACGATCATATCATAAAGTTACTCATTAATCATAATCATTAAATAAATGTAATCAGATGCACATAAAACACAAATATAATCTGATTAAATAAATATAATCAGATGCACATAAAGTCAATCATGAAACACAACACTACTCATTAGGTCATCGATTGACTAGACCCCTTCGCAGACTATATCCCATCCAATTTCCCATGCATTACCACTTTGCACATATAAGAAATCATATGATATCTGACAATTCACATGCACATTTAAGCACAATGGCCGACAACTTAAAGTAACTCTTATCCATTTGGCTGCACTTTCTAGACATCTCACATAATAGAATATCAGATCATTATAACCATAGCATCATAGTACATATCATTTATCAAGAACCCTAGTTCCCACATTGCATAACCGAACACTATTAGCAAGTGAACCTGTTTTTTTCCGATCCTGACTACGTTCATATCATACAAGATACATCATTTAATCATATCATGTTTCGCATACAAATATATACCGATCAAATCATGTATATTCGAACTCAGCACATCATGAACATCTAACACAGAATATCAGATCAGTTACCTTAAATGTGGAAGACGCTAACCAAACCACAAATGATCAAATCAGGGAATCAACTTCGAATGAGAGAAGGCAGCCGTCGGGTTCAAAGAAAAACGAGAGAGAGGGAGAGGTGATTAGGGTTTTACCAGCGACAGTTTCCGTGTAAAGGTTATAAACAAAACACTATCTCAAATGCTACTGGGTCAAAGGCCCATATTGTTTTCGTTGGCCACATGTGGACGAAAACACCTTGTGTTTTCGGTAGGGTGTGTATGACGAAAACATGAATTGTTTTCATGAGTGGGTAAATGTTGACAAGGTTCCATGTTTTTAATTCTAAACTTAATATTTATGCAAGATATGTATAACTCATACACACATAAAATACACATCACAATTAACACTCATAATGCACCTTAAATAAATAAACACACTTGATAACACACTTAATACACACCGGATATAATATATCAGTCACAATATGATTTAACATATTACAACATGTACAGTTGTGAAACAAATAAGTCGTGTCAACAAACAATCTAAACAATTAACGTGCAATAGTGCGAAGATGGAATCTTGGAAACTCGAGTTGTCACAATCGTTCCTCGCATCACCCTGACCAATCACAAAGGCACGTCCCCTGATACCATTGCCATCGTTGTTACCCCCATTGTTGTTCCCATTTCCCTGGTTGTTGTTGTTGTTCTTATTTTGGTTCAGCTGGGGGCAGTCTCTTTTGAAGTGACCTTCAGCACCACACTGAAAACATCCTTTATTGTTGCCCTGCTGTTGCTGCTGCTGCTGACGCTGATTCTGTGGAGTCTGCTGCTGTTGCTGTCGCCTCTGATTCGCAGGATAAAGACTCCTACAATCTTTGGCTGCATGACCTGGTTTGTTACATCTCTGACAGTTGCCCTTGCTACACGGCCCGCTATGGTGCAAGTTACATCAATTGCACTTAGGGTGGCTTCCCCTGTACCCACCCTGACCTTGATTAGCAGAGGATTGTTGACTAGGGCACTTGTAGTCGTCACTCCTTCGCTGCTGAGACTGAACAGAAGTTGAACCCTCGCTTGAATTTCCATCCCACTTGCGCATGTTGTCATTAGGAGCATCAGAAGTAGTGGTAGCACTAATACGCTTTGGCAGTCTGTTCTGCTCAACTGCCTGATCAGTGAGACGGTGGGATAGTTGTATGACCTGCTGAATCGTGAGAAGGTTAGATGAAGTCACCCTACTCTGAATCTCTGGCACTAAACCCTTGATGTATAGTTTGATACGTTTGCAGGGAGGATCCACCATGGTAGGACACAAGGCAGCTAGTTCATTCGATCTCTTAGTATACGCCTCGATTTCAGATCCCGTCATCTTCAAATTGTAAAACTCCACTTCCAGCTTGTGAATGTCATCACGATGACAATAGTCTTCTTTGATCAGATCTTTAAAGTCATTCAATGGGGTGGCATTAGCAGCTGCCAACCCTAGCATTTGCACCTGTGCGTTCCACCAAGTGAGCGCACCACCTTCAAGAGTTACCGTAGCAAATTTCACCCTACTAGAAACAGGGCATTCACACATACCGAAAACGGATTTGATCTTTTCGAACCAGTGGAGAAGACCTACAGTTCCTTTTGTACCACTGAAGGTACTAGGTCGACAGTCCATAAAGGTCTTGAACGTACACATGGGAGGTTGAGCATGCTGACCTGTCGCGCGAGAAAGAAAAGACAAGGTTAAGCACGAGAGTTGGTTCACGAGAGTGGGATCTAAACATCCTAGGATAGGTCGAAATGGCAGGTTATACCTCTTGCTGGAGCTGCTGCGAGTGCCTCAGCAACTCGTTCTTTGATTAGAGCCGTTAGCTGGGCTTGAGTCAAGTTGAGACGTCCACTCATGATCTTCACATCGAAGTAAACACAAGTGAGAAAGGTGTCGTGAAAGTGCGTAAGTATGGGATGACAGAAGAGAGTAAGCACACAGGGTTTCGAGCAATAATTGTTACGCTAACTAAGCATACCATGATCAATGCACTACGTAAACTAACAGGCAGGTAATACAAATATAAACCATATCACCTATTGTGTTGAGTCTTGCACATGGAGCGAAGTGTCATTGTGGATCGTTGAGCACTATACATGTTATAGTCTGGTTTTGTCAAAAAGCTTTTCCCTTTTTAAAACCAAGTTCACTATAACCAATGGCTCTGATACCAATCTGTCACACCCCCAAATTCCACACGCGGAGTATCACCGCAGGAGGCGTGACATGACCAGGATCAAGCCACCAATCATATTGAACAATGTATAAAAGTAAGTATAAAATCAGCCAACAATATAATTGGTGTCCAACACAACTTAACCAAGTTCAAGTTATCAGCGGAAGCATAAAGTTAAAACCAAAACATAAGTTTAAAAGTTCAAATGTTTAACATGGAACTCAACAGTCCATGTCCCACAACGACCTCGACCTCCTGTGCAAGCTCCATCTAAGCACCTAACGACCTGCAAGTCATATAGTAACGAATCAACAACAAAGTTGAGCGAGTTCACAGTTGGGTGTTCGTTTTAAGTTGTTTAAAAAACATAGGTTTCTTTTAGCTGGCTTACTTGCCGTGGGGGTTACCCCATAGTTTAAAACATGATTATTCCTTTCCTTTTACTCTGGCTCCCAGCCGTGGGGGCTACCCCATGAATATCCCACTAGACCCGTTACCATATCGACTACTGTCACACCCCCAAAAATACCACAAGCGGAAACCCCCGCGAGGCGTGTGACGTACCAGGATCTAGCCACCAATCACATTGAACCATAACATAGTATTTAATAAAAGTATCCATTAATTTCATAAAGTAAATTCAAACACAATCCAAAACAAATACGTTCAGCGGAAGCATAAGATAAGTAGTTATTTCACGTGTTTCAAAACAAATGTGCGATAATCATTAAACTTGTATCCAAGAGCTACGACCCATGACCACTCCAGCACTCCCAGATAGCAAGTTCCAATCCATGAACCTAAGGACCTGCAAGCATGCAGAAAAGTGTATCAGACAGGCTGGTGAGTTCACAGTTTGCTTTATCCGTTTAATACCAAGTAGTGTGTTATAATTTGTTAAGTTGATAGTAACTCGATACCGCAGACGGCCCTTTTTGCCCTTCCCCAATGCTCTATCAAACATTAGTCATGATTTAAAGTTATTAGTTCACGCCCGTCCTATCCAGGTACGTCGTGAGGGTGCCAAACCTAATAGCGCTATCAACTAATAACCCCGTTGCCCTACAAGCAACTAACCCGGTAGTAAAGATGGGACTTAAGTGATAGAGAGTGAGTGTATTATCCAACATTAATATTTACTGAAAACCGATGCATATCCCCTGCAAGGATATGCATTGTGAAATCCGCCTCACATCCCCTACAGGGACGTGGGAATTTGAAAACCGCCTCATATCCCGTACAAGGATATAGGTTTACGAAAATCCGTTTACAAGTTTTGTCAGTTTGATTGTCCCCACCGGACGCATTCTTGTTTTGAGAGAAGTGAACTCACCTTGGTTTGCTCGGTAAGACAATTACTTGTTCTCACTTAATCAATCAAAGCCTAGTATGATTATCATGACTCATTAGTTTCATATACACTGAGTTCCATAGTAACATATTGCACACATCACACAATATGGCATGGTTCATGAAACATAGTAAGAACATAAACAGATCACATTCCCATCACTAAAGCTCAACCAAAACACTTTAACTGTTCAACCTTTACGACCCAATATGAGTGAATTCGAATCGCACAATTCGTTCATGGTGCACAGCCCAACCAATTCCAGGCCCAAGTAAATTGTGCGGCCCGTCAGGCTTGTGTGATCCGACCTTGCTTGTGCAACTGGACCTTATTTGTGCGACTGGTCCAGCTTATGCGACTGGACCAGCTTGTGTGACCCGACACAACTTGGCCCACTCTTGTGCGGCCCAACTATGACTAGCCCAAGTTAAGATATGTGCGCTTGGGCCCTGTTGTGTGATTCAGAGGTCTTGTGCGATCACAGCCAAGTTGTGCGATCCACCAACTTGTGCGTCTGACTTAGTCAGACTTCCCAAACTTTCCAAAATTCCCGTAACCATCCCACTAATTCCCATTCAACAGTTGTATGACCAAAACAATTGCCCAATCCAAATTCATGGCAAAACCCTAATCTTCTAACAGTTTCATCATGAATCAATACTTCCAAATCAAATCACGTAACGAGAAATGTTTACATCATGATCAAATCATTACTCTATTCTATTTAACCCCAACATACAAGCAACCCGAATACATGTTCCGAATTATGCATCATCTAGATCGATTACCCCTTAGAACCCTAGATCACCAATGCAATTTATACACTTTGGAACGATCGATTGTCACAAGGTTTTAATGATTTCATGCGTTTATATTAGTGTTGTTATAAACCCATTTACACAAACCCTAGATCAACATAAAACAACATGTAGGATTTAAGAATCGCAGGGAAAATCAATTAAACCAATGCAGGATTACTAACTTCAAGGATTTGTACACACAAACAGGTTGGAACGATCCAAGGAAGGCTTCGAACAAGGGAAGAGGTGGTTGCCGTTGAGTTGTGGGAAGGAGGAAAAGAGAATTAGGGTTTGTTATGTTTTAGGGTTATCAAGGTTATGGGAAACCACTCCCACTATTGAGTGTGTAAACGCCCACACATGTGAGCCGGGCCCTTCATGGGTTTCGAAGGAGTTTTGGGCCGAGAGCACAATGGATCGGATGTGGTGTTCGGCCCGAATGGTTTAGTGCGATGAGATACAATACACATACCAAGTTCACAAAACACACAACACGAAATCATTCATTTAAAATTAATTGCATAACGTTCAGATAATATGCAACGGACAATAAAAGAGTTAGTACGATAGAAGATTTCTAGAAAGTACGGGTTGTCACAACTACTGACTGAGAAAGTTGGGTGCCCTAAGTCAATGTCTATCATCATTGACGTGCCCGGATCCATTAGTCCACTCCCGTCCTCTGCGGTACGGTCTGAGGCTTGTCAAACCTAATAGCGCTATTTAACTAATGACCCGTTCGCCATTGGCCCAGCGATTAAGTCGATATAAAAATGAGGGACTTAATGATAGAGTTTTTGGTCTAGTAACAATGTTGTCACCCTTCAGTTAAGAGGGTGGAGGTACGTGTCCCATATAAGGAGATCACGTAGGTTCCAATGTTGTCACCCTTCAATTAAGAGGGTGGAGGTACGTATTCTAACCAAGGAGAATACGCAGGTTTCCTTTCAATCATTTACCAATTCCCAACCATCGAGAATCCCATGCCTTGTAGAAAGTGTGAGCTCACCTTAGATTAACTCGGCAGATAAACAAAAGGTCACTTGAGCTATTTGTGGTCAACCACGTCCAAACATGGTTACCATACAAGTCAGGTCTAGGTTCAAGTAGTGCACGTAAGTTTACACATAAGCTAACCAGTTACGAACACATAACAATCATGGCAAACACACACATTTAATGCGTAATAAGTAGCATACAGTTCACATAAACAAAATCCAACTTGTGCGACTCGAGTGGTTGGGCCTTTATGGTTGTGCAAGCCCAACCATCTTGTGCGATCCAAAAGATGAAGCCCAAAGGATGACCGGCCCAACCTGTTGTGCGATTGACACAACTTGTGCGACTCACAACGGGTTGTGCGATCCAATACAAGCCCGGCCCAACAACAAATGTAATAAAAAATTCATACGGCCCAAACATTTAAACAAACACTTATCTTGTGCGGTCCAAATACACTTGTGCGATTCTGTGTAACTTGTGCGATTGCGTTTTTGGGCTGCTCGGCCGAACAGCATATCATAACTGAATATATTGTGCAGCCCAACATCTTGTGTGATCAGCACAACCTTGTGCGATTCACAAGATGTTATGCGACTGAGCTTAAAGAAGTTATACGATGTGCTTTAACTGTTGTACCCTAACATATCCTAGCTTGTGCGACTGGCTTGTGCGACTGGCCTTGTGCGAATGGCCTTGTGCGATCGGTTTTGTGCTTCCTTAAATCATGCAATCAGTTATCCAATTTCCATTTATTTTGCAAAACTAATTCTAACAGTTTCTATCTTCTACATTAGTCGATCAAATCATGGTTTTTATCATTTAATTCATATGAACCCTAAAATCATTTATTCATAACCACTCATCATCATCATCATCGAATCAAACAGTAGGGTTAACATCAAAATCCTTAATTTATCACGCAACAACTCACGTCAAATCATACAAATCATCCGAATCCAAATACATCATAGCCGATTAACTTATGTTCAGTTCAATTACAACATACAAGTGAGCCGATTAACATACTACTACATCTTGTTTCCACATACAACCTTAACTTTATAGCTAATCGTTTGTATCGATCCCATAACATATATCATCAATGATTCCACTAACAAGAACCCTAAATCATCACACAAGATCATAACAACCACAACATCGATTAACACACAATCATAGGAATCGTAACATCATGTACTATACAAACCATAGTGAAATACTAACCGGACTCGATGTTTGGAATGAAGGAGACTTCGGGTGAGGAAGGGGCTGCCGTCAAACAGAAAGGAGGAGAGGAAAGCGAGCTTTAGGGTTTATGTGTTCTTGTGTTTTGCAACTAATGAGGAGTATACACTTTCCTCATGGGGTTATGCGTGTAAAGGGTGGGCCAAACCCATCATGGGCTGCCCTTGGTTTCGAGTACAAGGAGTGTGGCCCAAAAGGGCTTGTGCGATCCAACTTAGGTATTATACATACACATTTACAATACAATCACATACACATAGGGACACCACAATATGATGCTCTGGAATCACTTGCTTCCATCATCCACAGCCCAATGCCCGGGGCCAATTCTCTTTCTACACCCAACCTCACCTCCACAATTCCCCCACAAACAAAAATATTGTTGGATGCTCTTGATTTGAACTAGGCACAAACCTGTCCTTCTCAATCACCTGTTAATGAGAACATACCTCAATAAGTAACTGGGTCTGATGTATCAATCATTGCTAACCCACCAACAAGACCTGAGGAGGTTACACCCCTTGAGTTACAAGTAACTCTTGGTGGTAGTCCAAGTGAAGCAGCCACTACAAATGTTGAACCCACTGGTTTACATTTGGACAGTGGTTACATCAATAAGACTTCCTTGGAGGAAATTTCTTCTCTGGGAACATTTGTGTATCCAGTTTATACTGGGTCACTAAAAAGTGTCTCTCAATTTGAAGGAAGAGGCCCCCAGTACCAAGACAAAGAGGCATCAGTGGATGACTTTTGGAATACAATCCATGAGTCAACCACTGTTACAACCCCTGTTAGTGGGAAATCAGATGATCCCATTAAGTTGGGTGATGGTTTAATGTACCGTGAATTGACGGACAAAATTGACAAACTAGATACTTCTATTGCAGAAATTAAAGATATGCTGCAACAGTTGTTGAAAGCTAAAAAGGTACTACCCACTACTGCTCCAGCTCAAGCACCTTCACAACCTGCACCTGCTGCAAATGAGTTATGGTCCTTATTTCAACCACTGCTCCAACAACAAAGACAATTGGCTGATCAGCAGCATGAGATACATGTCAAAAAGCTGAGAAACATGATGGAGTCAAGGTTTAAAGATACCCAAGCTGACATCAAGGCTATAAAAGCCCACATACTGAACACCACTGGCACTGCTCCTCCCACTGTTCTCTTTATTGATAACCCCCTCCAGATAATGCCAAAAAGGGGGAGAAAATCAGGCAGTGGAAGAAGAAGGGTATTGAAGATGGTATTTACATTGAGCCTCAACAAGGTAGTATGCTAAAAAACATCCCTTTGCCAGATGGATCCAAAAAGATTGATGTTACCACTAATGCAATTGCTGATGCATTAGCTGAGGTAAAAAGGGATAGAGAGGCTAAGGATAAAGCCAGGTGGGAACAAGAGAAAAGAGAATTTATGAAGCTGAATGTGCAATGTCCTTCTGAACCTATGGATGATGAAAATCCCTAGGAAGAAAAGAAGAAGCCCACTAGACAAGTGAGGCAACCTAAACATACACCATCCAAACCCACAAAGCATGCTTCCAAACCACCTACTAAAGGCTCCAAACCTCAAACTACCACCCAAACAGCTGTTGTAACTCCTGCTGTATCAACAACTGCTGATACTTCAGTAGTTTCAATAACTGCCAGCCAAACACCTGCCATCACTGCAACACACACCACTTCAACACACACCACAACCACTGCCTTACCACCACCACCAAAAATCACTTCACCACCAAAGACAACCTCACCACCATCACCTCCTGCTAAAAAGCAGAAGACATCAGATGTTACAACATCTGTTGTAATAACAACAGTGGTTGAAACACCAGTTGTTTCAACAACTGTTAGTCAGCCACCTTCCACCACTCAAATCACCACCACTGATCCACCCAAAACATCATCGGCCTCTCCTACAATAAAAAGGAGAAGGATTTTTATACCTGATGATGATTCTCCATCACCACCACCAACATCCTCACAATCTCTTTCACTTGTTAATATCCCAAACCCTGTTCCTCTCTCATCAGCTCAAGTGCAACAGCCAATCACTACCATCACTCCTGCAGGTTTCCAGTATCCTCTTGAACTTATAGGAGTCAGAGAAGAGATCAAATCCTTCTACTTTGAGGATGATCCTGCTAAAAGGAGGTTGCCATCAGTTGAAGGATATCCTAGGCCTAACAACATTGAAGAGTACTTGAAAATTAAGGCTCAACATGTCACACCCCTTTCTAAGGCGGAAGCACGAGGTGTGATCATGAAAGGTTCTCATCGCATACAAATGGTAAACATACTACATGCTCGTAAAAATAACTTCAAATGCCAATAACATTACATCACTGAAAACATAGGTTAAGTGTTTACATCACAAGACAGCATTTTGTCTGAAAAGTTTACAACTTTATTCAAAGATAAACATAATGTAGGATCGTTTTCACGACCAAACGAGTCGTTCAGAAGAGTTTTTGTTCAATACGAGAGGCGGAAACAAGCGTATCGAGGTGATTCAGCTTGCAATTCACTTTAAACTGTCTTTAGATTGATATAACAACGTTTTACAACGAGTAGACACTTCGGCAGCAGTGGGAAAGTTACAAATGACAAGGCATGACAAGTATTTATAGGCTGGCCTATTTCGCACGAAACAGCCCAAGCGAAATAGCCAGGTCATTTCGTACGAAATGACAAAGTCATTTTGTGCGAAATAGCTCATATGCTATCTCGTGCGAAATAGCTATAAACACAAATATCTCGTATTTCATGCCCTGAACTATCTAATCTAATACAAGACTCGATACAAGACGAAGTCGATAGACATATGCACTAACAGACTCCCCCTTGGATGTTGACGAAGTCTTCAGTGTCGAGTCTTCAATCTTCAGTCTTTATCAGTCTTCTTGTTCTCTCCGAAGTATCTAACATTGTAAAGCATCCTCAATCCTCTCTCTTCTTTCTATCAACTAATCTCCCCCTTGGATGTTGATCTATCATCTTCACAATATTTGAATCTAAATCTCGAGCTTTCTAATTCTCTTGATCAGATCTCTTGATTCCTTAAGTTCATCAACATCAGCAGTACCAAGATCGTAACCTGGCTCACATTCTGCTCAGTATCAGGAACCTGGCTATCCTGCACACATCTCTACCTCACAATAAATTTTACAAATTTAAAATTTGACAAATTTATATACCACTTGCAGACACAAACATAAAACATCATTTGCAAGTATTGTACAAAATGATTTAACATTTTTAATCTCTGGTGTATCACTTGTAAGAAAATCTTTTTCAAACACACTTTCCCAAACCTGTTCATCATGTTTAGCACTAAGAATTTTGAAAATCAGCTCTCCAACATCAGTTATCAAAAATCTTTTTGAATTTTCAAAATTTATGCTAAAACACACTGAAAATCTTTTTGGATTTTAAAATTAAGGAATTGTAGAAAAAAAATATTTACAGACAATATTTTTGTGAGTTTGTGTAAGAGGATCATATCAGCTTATGAGACCAATCACTAGCACCGTTAAGCTTTAAACATTTTAAGTTCTAAACGATTCACTTAGATTGTCAGTATACTGATCCACTTAAATTTTCACACAAAGTTCAACTGTTTCGAGATACGAGATTAATGTTTTAAGCACTTGAACTTATTCGCGTGTCCCACCTCAGAATATACTCCCGTATCCAGATCCCAATATTCAGTCTTACAGGTGAGTATACCTAGATGATATCTGTAAAGGGTTAAAATGCGAGGGCCATGAGAGCTTAGGCTATTGCTTCCGCAAAATCAGAGAGATGATGGCTTCGACTTTAGGTGTGTTCCCTTTAGAGTATCTTTTCTTCAACAACACATGATTAGCATTTTGCAATGTTTCATCATTTTTTTATGCTGAGGGTGGTGCTATATTTCAAGCAAGCGAAAAGTATTATACAGAGACTAGGCCATTGCTTCCGCAAAATCAGAAGTCCCGGGATAATACCCCAGATATCACTAAGCATAAAGACCTAGTATCTCAGAAAGAGGGACCTTTTAAACAAGATTTCGGGGGTTACCCATATATCCGAGAGATGTTCCCCACGAGATAAGTAAGTTTGAAATTTAGGTTTATATCTTGAATACAATCTACTAAGTGTACAAAAAGCTACTGGCACATCATCAGTTTTTCACAACAAAACTCATTTATGATTTTATCATGTTTTTGGCTTTTTCAAATTTTCTAATGTTTTTGGATTTTCTGAAAATTTCTTACTCCCCCTAAAATTCAAAATCATTTAAAGAAAAATTTGAAAACAAACTGTACAAAATAAAGTGACAACTGTTGTGAATTGCTTCAAATCGCCATCCACTTGGCATAAACAATCAGAACTCCCCCTTACAACAAACTATTTTCCCATTAAGATTTTAAAACACTTAAGTTTGTTTTAATCAAAATGGTTTTTCCGGAAAATTAGTTTTGTTGATTTTTACAAATCACTTGTAGGTTAGGGGATCACTTCATCACTTTGTTCTTTCAGCCATTTTGTATGAAAGGTAAATCAAGTTCAACTTAATGACCTTGATTAACCACTTGTAAGTAAAAACATCATAACTGTGAATTACTCAAGAAAGATGCCGATTCCTACTCCACACTTACCAACCTGGGAGTTCCGGCAAGTAAGAATTTTTACATATGAAAAATAGACATCCAAGCCTGACCAAACTTGGATGTGTCTTCTTCAACTTCACTCGGGGTATAAGTTGCCTTCTTTGATTCATAAAAATCTTTAACCCATTTAACCTTTCCATCGATCATCTTCCCAAAAATATGTTTCACTTTCCCATTAAACACTTTCTCGACATCAAATTCTTTCTTTTCAGAATAGAATTGATTTGAGATCTCAACTTTTCCAACTTTTTGTTTAAAATTTTCAGTCCTTAATGGTGGAAAATTGACATCATCCATTGGAGGAACTGAATTATCACTTTTAATCTCAACTTGTGGCTCCTCTGACTTTGACGAGTCAGATTCATCACCAGATTTCACCTCAGATTTCTTAACAACCCACATTTGGGTGTCAAGATTAACTCTTCTTTTGCAAAATCTTTTCTTCGAATATTCACCAACTTCATATTTTGAATTTTTAAAAACTTTGAACTTTTCAGTTGGTGATTCGGTTTTATCAACAATCTTTTTTTTGAGTTTAGAAACAACTTCCTGTTTAGTGTTGGTTGCCTTTGGACAGTTCCAGGCAATGTGACCAACTTCTTGACATCGGTAACAGGTTCTTGTCTCTTTTCTCTGATAAACTCCATTCTTCTCAAACTTTTGTTTTTCTGCAAAGAACTCTTTGTTTGATTGCTTCCAGAATGAGCTCTTTTCTTCTTCGTCAGAACTGGTCCCTGAAACAAATTTTGTATTTGTTTTAGAAATTTTCTCATTTTTATGATTTTCTGGTGGAATAAATCCAAGACCTTTCTTTTTGAAATTACCGTTATGGTTTGGTTTCTTTTGAAAACCAGAACCAGAACTGTAACCTTTTTTCTGGTTCAATCTTTGTTGAACTCTTGAAGTGTACTTTTTAGGTTTTTTAGTAAGATTTATGTGACAACCCTCAAATTCCATGTATTCCGTATAATTTATTAATGATAATTAAAGCACTTGACGACTGTGTGGAATTACCTAACTGCTCTCTGATTACTGTGTTATACTTACATGTGCTTGTTAACATACTAGTAGTGTACAGAAAAGTCATTAAATAGTCCGTTATGCTTTCCTGAGTGTTAAAAATAAAAAAACGTTACAAAAATATATATGTATGACACTTTACGGAATAATTAAGCACTTTAACGGAACAATATCAAACCGAACAACCGGACACTACCCGGAACACAAAAATATTGTCAAACACATTGTTCTTATTCTCTGAGCCAGTTATGATCCCCGAACATCATAACACCCCCCCTAAAAATATCTACTAACTAAAGTATGTAACTAACACTTGAATTATAACTAGATTGTAACCAAATTGGTTAGCACCTAATCTACTACCCTCCCCCCCCCCCCCCCCCATGCTCACGGATCCAACAAGGGACCCACCTTGTTGATTTGTTTCAATATTTAATTTGATATTGTTGGAGGATTAGCAACATATTACATGAAGGTTAATCTTGGAATTGGTTTATAAATTGGCACACTAGTTAACCACTCTCTTTCATCAATCACCCAACAACAACAAACTCTCTCCTTCTTCTCTCCATCACCTACGGCAGCCACCACCTCCCACCATACAACCACCATCAAGTCTTGATCAAGCCATTTTACATACACTCAAAGGTGCTACGGGTCATAAAACGAAGCTTGGTGCTCTCGGAAGTGGAAGGACCTTCTCCATTCGCTATTAACCATCACTTTTCTACACTCGAACTTCCCTAGCCTTGAGCTAGTGGTAAGAACTTAGATCCGTTCATTCTTCATGTTATTTAAGTGGTTAATAGGTGATTTAATGATTAAAATTATGAAACACTAAAGCACTTGCACTAAAGTCTTGAACATATGGAATAAAAGATGGATAAAGAGAAGATATGTGTGTAAATCATGGAGATCTTGTGTTGTTATGATTTTTGGTTGATTATCTGATGTGTGGCTGGTTAATATTAATGTTTGATGTTGTTGTGGTCACTAAACATGCTAACGGAATCAATCGAACGCGTCTTAGAAGATTAATGACTGAAAACAGCAAGCTGTCTAGTGATTACAGCCAACTTCAGTTGGCTGTAACAGGGCCGTAACTTAACAAAAAATGTAATTTCTGAAGTCTAGGTTTATATATTATGAAATACGGTTCTAATGGCACCAGAATCATAATTTTTGGACTTCGTTTACTATTTTTAAAGTGTCATTTCGTAACAGCAGCTAGAGCTGCGTTTTTCTGCTGAAAATATGCGTTTTGTTTTCTGTCATAACTTGAGTTCTGTGTAGAGTTAGATCATGAAACTTGTACTGTAGATGACCACCGATGTATTTGTAATTACCCCACTAGAATTTCGTAAATCGGACTTACAATGAATTTTGAATAAATTATTCCGTGGACTGTGGTCAGAAAAAGATAAATCTGAGTTCAGTCCGGAAAATGAATTTTTATAAAATATTGGTAATGAACTGGACCCCGATATTTTTTCACAATAAAATTTTGGGTGTTTAAGACATTCTGTAAAAATTTGAGAATTTTTGGAATAAGTTAACTATTTTATTAAAATGTCCGAAAACAGCCCGGTTTCGAATATTTAAGCTGAAACGACATAAGTTGTAATTTGCGTGTCTAAATGTCGAGTATGCTATCTGTGAATGATCTAACATGTTATATGTGTTATATGCATTATTGTATGCTTGCTTATGAGTGGGGAATGGATGGGAAGTATATATGGGCAAAAACAGTTAAAGTAATGGATGCTATGTGATAGATACGTATAGGAACTCTGTGCTCTATTTGAAAATTACTAAATGACTAACTGGTAATCATATTAGGATGTGATTGACCGACCGTGACTGTTAGCTATATTTGAGAATCTAACCGAGCAAACCGAGGTGAGTTCACACCCTTACTAAGTCATGGGATTCCCGGTGGTTGGGAATGGGATTGAATAACTATTTATATTATCAACACTACTAGACTACCTACTACTGTCCTCGGATTGAGAAGGGCACGTACGTAAAACCTACGTGTAGGATCGTTCGACTGATCCGAATGAGTCGTTTAGAGAAGTTTTGATCTATTTCAGGTGCGGAAAACAAGAAATAGACTTAGTAACAGCTTGATCTTCACTTAATTCAATGATTGTATTGATTTGACGTTGTTTACAATCGATCTTCACACCGGCAGCACTTCGGTATGGAATACAATGTCTTATTATGAGGTTTCGCTCAAAGGACCCTATATATAGGCCTTGTGGTTTCGCTCCAAGGGACATGACACATGAGCGAAACCCCTACAAGACCAAATAAGCGAAATCACCTACCTGTCCATACAAGCAAAATCACCCACCTAAGACCCTATGAGCGAAAACAGCCACTAAAATACAATTAATATTCAAACGTGCACATGCATTTTGTCCTCTAGCCAACTATCTTTCACTTGAACTTTGACAACTAATATTCTGATTTGTGCATTTGTCTTCACGTTATGTAATTGATGATGTCATAAGTATGATGTCATCATCAATGATGATGACATTAATCTTTGATCAGATCCGCAACGAAACTGAACTCAGTCTTCAGGCTCTTTCACAATCTGAGACTCGAACTAAGATGAAGTCGACAGACAACTGCACTAACAGACTCCCCCTTGAATGTTGACGGAATCTTCAGTGAGAGTCTTCATCATAACGACTCTTCAATCTTGATCGATCTCTTTTCTTTCATAGCATGTACCAGGATCTTCTCTTTGGCTCTAACCTCGTCAAACTCCCCCTTTCATCATGCTGGGATCGCCGTCTGGAATTAGTTATCACCTTGAGATCACATCCTAGCTTTAATTCTGTTCAGTTTATATCCTGCACACATTTTCTCATAAAAAAACATAAGTTTTTACTTAAAACAATAAGAAAAAACTTACTGGAAATAGTTACATCAAGTTCAAATTAATGACCCTGATTAACTAAACTTAATTTCTTTCTTACATCAAAATTTTCAATTCAATACACACACTCCCAAACCAGTTCATCTTGTTTAGCACTTGAAATTTTGAAAATTAGCTCATCAACATCAGTTGTCGAAAATCTTTTTGAATTTCAAAAATTTATGCTAAAACACACTGAAAATCTTTTTGGAATTTTAAATGTAAAGAAATGCAGTAAAGAAATATTTACAAACACTATTTTTGTGAGCTTGTGTAAGAGGATCATATCTGTTTATGTGACCAATCACTAGCACCGTTAAGCTTGATTTCATTTTCAGCTCTAAACGATTCACATAGATTGACGATATTGTTGTCCACTTAAACTCAATCTAAAAACTTTCGAAATGCTTACCGATATGTTAAAGTATATTAATTTTGCACTAAGTTCTTATGGATCCCACGATCTCAGCATATCCCCTCATCATGCAATACACTGACTCAAGTAATGCCTTTAAACTTTTATCAACTGTGATTTGTGCGAAAATAAAGCAGAATGTTTAAACATTAACAATCAGGTCGATACTTCCGTATACGCAGAGAAAGTCCAATGTTTAAACAAAATAAGAAAAATAAAACAAGTTGAAGTTGTTTAGGCTTTAACCATCATGTCGATACTCCCGTATACGCAGAGGATGTCTGATGCTTAAACAAAATAAAGAAATAAAACAAGTTTAAATCTTTGCAAAAGAAATACACAATCATAGTGTCATTTTTAGTGAAGTTGTGAAAATTCACAAACTTAACCAGTTTTTATGCTTTTGGCATTCAGCGATTACTGAGCAGGCACACAATCAAGAAGGACAAAACTAAGTACTATGCTTTTGATCATGTTTTCCACTAGAACTAGGCTTTTTCTTTATATTTGTATTGTTATTGCAAATCTACTAGTCTAGCTGAGCCTATCGTCACATCTTTAGTGAGACCGCTTATCACATTTTATCTCTCCATTTCTTTAGCATGATGTGACAGTCCAACTGATCTACTATCATTTCCTCTTTTTGACAACAAAACTCATTTTTGCATTTTTCAATGTTTTTGACATTTTCAAATTTTCAAATTTTTTTAAAATTTTTACTCCCCCTAAAATCAAAATATGTCTCAATTTTGATTTTCTGAGAAAATTTGAAAACAAGCTGTACAATAAATGTGACAACATGATGAGAATCACTTCAATTCTCCATTCACTTGGCTTGAACAATCAGAACTCCCCCTGACAACAAACTATTTTCCTATTATGATTTCAAAACACTTAAGTTTGTTTTAATCAAAATGGTTTTTCCGAAAAAATTAGTTTGTTTACTAATCATTTGTAGATTCGGGGTCACTTCATCACAATGTTTTCTTCGTACACATGACAAATTTTACAATTTCAGTTTTAGATCTCAAACATCACTTGTAGAAAATCAAGTACAACTTAATGTCCCTGATTTACCACATTTAAGGCGAAAAATCACCAGAGTGAAATTTCTCAAGAAATGTGCCGATTCATGTTCCACGCTTACCAACCGGGGAACTCCGGCAAGTCAGGTTTTTCATTTGAATAGATTCACCCAAGCCTGACGGTCCTTGGGTGATTTTGAATTCTTGTTCAACAATGGTGGAAAATTTGCATCATCCATTGTTAGACCATAATTCTCATTTTTTACCTCAACACATGGCTCTTCTGGCTTTACCACACCAGATTCATCGCCTGAACGTGGCTTGTCTGACTTTGAGGAGCCAGATTCATCGCCTGAAGGTGGCTTGTCTGACTTTAACATGTCAGACTCATCGCCGACCATTTTCTTCTTCTTCTTTCCCTCTTTCGTCCTCAGATTTGTATCTGATGAATGCGTTTTGCTAGATTTGTTGTTCTTTGGAGAGCAAGACGATTTATCAGAACTTTTATCTGTTTTGCCAGCTGTATCCGAGGACAAAATCCTTTCGAGATACTCTCTCGCCTTCTTCCTTTTCTTCCTCAGCCTGTCTTTTTGCCCCTGCGAAAGCTTTACTTTCGGTTCTTGAACTTTCGGTTCTTGAACTTTAGGTTCTTGAACTTTCTGTTCCTTGGGCTTTGCTTTGACATTGACTGGTTTCTTTACCATTTTCTGAGATTCAGCCCTCGATCTTCCCTTTGATCTCATTGGGCAATCTCTGGCAATGTGACCTTTGATATGGCATTCAAAGCATCTCCTCGTCTCAAACCACTGATTTTGGCAGTTAACAGCAATGTGTCCTCTCACACCACAAGTGTAACACACTCTGTTATCGTACCAATCACCACTTTCAGTCCAAACATTCAGATCAAAGCATAGTTTGGCTTTGTAGTGATCATCCCTCCTCCTGAAAGCTGGATTTGGCTTTGAAGTACTGTGGTCAAACCTGCACCACTCATTACCAACTATTTTTGAGTTTTGATTTTTCAATTTTTGTGGTTTTTGATTGCGATTGGATGCTTGAACTGATGCACTTTTATTTTTGTTTTTACCATTTTCTGAATTTTTAATTTTTTGTTTCTGTTCCACTTTCTTCTTCAAAGGTTTTTGCATAGAGCATTCACCCTTTTCAGTCGATTGCAGAACAGTTTCTTGAAATTTTTCTTTTAATTTCAAAAATAATTTCTTTTTCTCATTTTCAGCATCAGACTCAGACTCAGACTCATCTGCTGAATAAAACTCTTCATTTTCATCATCAGTTTTATCATCACAATCTTCAACTTTGACTTTGTCAAAGTTTGTGACATTGTCACTTATTGGAACAGAATTGATCGGTTTTGGATAGGGGAACACAGATAAAGTCACAAAACCTTTCAATTTCTTTTCAAGCTCATCAATTTTGTTCCTTGAATTCTCAGCTTCATTTTCAAGCTGAGATATTCGTTCAAGATGAGACTTGATTGTTTTTTCGTTTTCAATTTTAATGTTTTCAAGAACAGATTTTTCATTTTCCAAAACTTTTAACTGTTCTTGAAATTTTGTTTCATTTGCTTTCAGATTTTTGTTTTCCAGCTTTATCCAGAAATCTTCATCTTCTGAAGATTTCTTTTTGCTTTCAAAATCTTTTTCTTTCTCTTTCAAAATCTTGTTTTCTAATGTCAAGCTGTTCAAATCATTTAACAGTTTGTCATTTTCAAATTTCAACCTCTCACAATTTTCCTGCAAATCAAAAATATGTTTCTTATCAGCTTTCTTCTCGTCTTTCAAAATTGAAATCTCCTCAGTCTGTTCTTCTCCCACTTGAACACCTTTACTCTTGCTCTTCTTTAATATTGATTTTCCACTTTGACTTTTCTTCTTCTCAGCATTTCTCTCCATCTGTTCTTCAAGTTTCTTAATAAATTGACCAATTGTCAATTAAGAGTATTCTCCAGTTCTTTTTAAATCCAAAAGATATGTACCCCATTCTTGTTGAGGTAATGAATTGGCTAATTTCTCAACCCATTCATTTGGACTTTTCTTAATACCCATCTCAGACATTGAGCGAACAAGATGGCTATACCTCTCAATGATACTCTTTGTATTTTCTCCTGGATAACCTGAAAACGAGTCAAACTCTTTCATTAATACATTTATTCTATCAAATGTTTCTTTAGTCATATTAAAGAAATTGATATCCATGATTCGGAAACACGTTTTTCAAGATAATCACTTAAAATGAAATATCAAATTCAAACTCGATCTCCTTTCAAACGAAATGATTTGCCTCAAGAAACACTCGTGTCAAAAATTCGCGGACTCGTTCCACTTAATAGATGCAAACTTCTTTACTCAAATCGGCCTTTACCTCGTAATTTGACAAATTGATTAGGCCGGTACTCTTGCTTTAAAAGTTGATTGGGCCGTGAATATGACAACATGTGCCGACAACATTGATTCTAAACAATTCTCATTGGGCCACACTACAAGTTTGAATCAATTTAAAGAATGATTGGGTTGAGAATGATAATGAACCTTGGGCCGTCAATAATGAACTTTAGTAATGATTGGGCTGAAACACTCAAGATGATATCACCAACTTGACTTTAGTGAACCAAATATATTGATCAGATCCAAACTTTTCACATACAAACTTTTAATGAGCCAACAATTTCAATTACAATTTAAACTTGATTTTAGCCACAAAATAAAGTCTATCCCAAGTCACATGCTATCTGACAACATTACATGCAAACCGATATCATCATGTAGATAGCCACTTAAACCGACAATTTGTTATGATTCACATGTGCCTGACTAATCACGTGAACTTATATTTTTAAGATAATATTCAACAGACAAAAATTACCCTTCACAATTCACTAACTGACAAGTTTTATCAAACCAAGCAATCTGAACTTCAATTTACGAGACCCTAAATGAAAACATCACATGCACTGAAAAAAACATGTTAAATCACACAACTCGATGCACTTTCAAACAGTTCACACGTTAAAGTTTTGGAGCAGTATCAGACTATGTATCTCAGGAGCGGAATCAAAATGTTCACAAGAGCGAAATCAGATTGTTCACAAGAGCGAAACCAGATTGTTCACAAGAGCGAAACCAGACTGTTCACAAGAGCGAAATTACACAATGTCCGTAAAAGCGAAACCTAGTCCGAGGTCAATTTTGTCCATTTTTACTATGAATTTATGTCTCAAACTCTCAGGGATTTGTCTATGTCCAATTTTAAACAATCTGTGAAATTTTGATCCGATTTTGACCGTTAAAACTTGTTGAACAAATGAAAGAAGGTGTAGAAGATAGAAATCTCAATGAATTAAGGCTGTAATCTGCAAAACTTCTCCAACTGGCTCTGATACCAATTGTAGGATCGTTCGACTGATCCGAATGAGTTGTTTAGAGAAGTTTTGATCTATTTCAGGTGCAGAAAACAAGAAATAGACTTAGTAACAGCTTGATCTTCACTTAATTCACTGATTGTATTGATTTGACGTTGTTTACAATCGATCTTCACACCGGCAGCACTTCGGTATGGAATACAATGTCTTATTATGAGGTTTCGCTCAAAGGACCCTATATATAGGCCTTGTGGTTTTGCTCCAAGGGACATGACACATGAGCGAAACCCCTACAAGACCAAATAAGCGAAATCACCTACCTGTCCATACAAGCAAAATCACCTACCTAAGACCCTATGAGCGAAAACAGCCACTAAAATACAATTAATATTCAAACGTGCACATGCATTTTGTCTTCTAGCCAACTATCTTTCACGTGAACTTTTACAACTAATATTCTGATTTGTGCATTTGTCTTCACGTTATGTAATTGATGATGTCATAAGTATGATGTCATCATCAATGATGATGACATCAATCTTTGATCAGATCCGCAACGAAACTGAACTCAGTCTTCAGGCTCTTTCACAATCTGAGACTCGAACTAAGATGAAGTCGACAGACAACTGCACTAACACTACGTACACTCACACTTACTACTGTCCTCGGATTGAGAAGGGCACGTACGTAAAACCTACGTATATTCATACTTACTACTGTCCTCGGATTGAGAAGGGCACGTACGTAAAACCTACGTACACTCATACTTACTACTGTCCTCGGATTGAGAAGGGCACGTACCTAAAACCTACGTACACTCATACTTAACACCGTCCTCGGATTGGGAAGGACACTTATGGATACGCCTAGTCTAGTAACATACATAATGGGAAGCCCCCACTAAATATCGTAAAGGTTTGGGAATCAAGGATAATGGGAATACATGGTTATGAAACGAACTTACGATTTCTGATACGAACTCATTAACTGAACAACCAATTGTAAACTCGCTCAACTTTGTTGTTGACTCATTGCTACATGCCTTGCAAGTCGTTAGATGCTATGGAGCTTGCACATGGAGGTGGTCGTTGTGGAAATGCGAACTAATATGTCCCGTACTTACTAAATAAACGTTATGAACTTATGAAACTTATGTTTGGGGTCTTTAAACTTATGAACTACAAAACTTATGTTTTGGTTTAGCGTCTTATGCTTCCGCTGTTTAAATTGAACATGGTTAACTTCCTTTTGGTCACCAATTGTATTGTGATTGGTTTTATTTACTAAAATACGTTGTTTAATATGATTGGTGGCTCGATCCTGGTCATGTCACGCCTCCAAGCGGTGATACTCCGCGTGGGGATTTTGGGGGTGTGACAGATTGGTTTCAGAGCCATTGGTTATAGAGAACTTGGTTTTAATAAGGGAAAAAGTTTTTATTAAAACCAGACTATAACCTGTACAGTGCTTAACGATCCACAACGACGCTTCACTCCACGTGCAAGACTCGACACTATAGGTGATACGATTCATGTTTATATTACCTACTTGTTAGTTATATAGAACATTGCTTATGATATGCTTAGATAACATAGTATCTACTGATTGAAAACACATGTGTGCTTACTCTCTTCTGTCATCGCACTTTCGCTAACCTCTCTCACTCATGTTTTCCTCTGATCTGAAGATCATGAGTGGACGCGTTAACCTAACTCAAGCCCAGTTGGCGGCTTTGATCACGGAATAAGTTACTGCAGCGTTCGCAGCTGCCCAGGCAGGAGGTCAGAACGCTCAGCCACCAGTATGCATGTTCAAGACTTTTATGGACTGTCGTCCTAGTACCTTCAGTGGCACTGAAGGGGCCGTCGGACTCCTCCACTGGTTCGAGAAGCTCGAGTCGGTCTTCGAAATGTGTGAATGCCCTGAGGATCATAGGGTGAAGTATGCTACTGGTACTCTTGAAGGGGTAGCGCTCACGTGGTGGAACGCTCAGGTTCAGCTGCTGGGGTTGGTTGCTGCTAATGCCACCCCATGGAATGACTTCAAGGAACTGATCAAGGAAGAGTACTGCAGTCGTGATGACATCCATAAACTAGAGGTGGAATTTTTCAATCTGAAGATGACGGGGTCTGAGATTGAGGCGTATACTAAGAGATCGAATGAACTGGCCATCTTGTGCCCTACTATGGTAGACCCTCCCATCAAACGTATTGAGCTTTACCTCAAGGGCCTTGTACCCGAGATTCAGAGTCACGTGACTTCGGCTAACCTGGGTACCATTCAACAAATCATCAAGTTGGCTCACCGTCTCACCGACCAGGCAGTGGAACAAAACAGATTACCCAAGCGTATTGGTACTGCTACTACTGATACCCCCAATGATCACAAGCGAAAATGGGATGGAAATTTGGGCAAAGGCTCTACATTTGTTCAGTCTCAGTCTCAGCAACGAAGGACTGAGGACCATAGGAGCCCTGGTCAGCACTCTTCTGGTAGTCAAGGGCAGGGTGGATATCGAGGAAACCACCCAAAGTGCAACAAATGCAACAGACACCACAGTGGTCAGTGCAACAAGGGACGCTGTCAGAGGTGTCTCAAGATGGGTCATGAAGCCAAGGATTGCAGGAGCCCACGACCTATGAATCAGAATCGTCAGCAGCAACAGCAAGCACCGCAGAATCAGCCACAGCAACAGGGCAACAAGGGATGCTTTCAGTGTGGTGCTGAAGATCACTTCAAGAGACACTGCCCGCAGTTAAATCAGAATCAGAATCAGAATCACAACCAAGGAAACGAGAACAATAATGGGGGCAACCATGGAGGAAACAATGATGGCAACAGTGCCAGGGGTCGAGTGTTCGTGATTGGTCAGGGTGACGCAAGGAATGATCCTAACGTAGTGATGGGTAAGTTCCTTCTCGACGACTTTTATGTTACTGTTTTATTCGATTCGGGTGCCGATACTAGTTATGTGTTCGTAAAAGTTAGTCAAATGCTTAAGCGCACTCCAACACTTTTAATCCCCAAACACACAGTAGAGCTAGTAAACGGTAAAAGTCTCGAGGCCACGCACGTAATCAAAGGTTGTAACCTCGTCTTAGCTGGTCAGACTTTCTCTATCGATCTTATTCCTATCCCACTGGGTAGTTTCGACGTCGTTATTGGGATGGATTGGCTATCTCACCATCAAGCGGAGATTGTTTGCAACGAGAAAATCGTCCGCATCCCTCGTTCTGGTGAAGAACCCCTCGTGATTCATGGCGACAAGAGTGGTGCTGTCATAGGCATTATCTCTTTCCTTAAAGCCCAGAAGTGTTTGCGAAAGGGCCACACTGCTATCCGAGCCCTCGTTTCTGATACATCGACGGAAGAGAAGAGAATTGAAGACATTCCTATTGTGCGCGATTTTCCTGAGGTATTTCCTGAGGAATTACCTGGTCTTCCGCCTAATCGTCAAGTTGAGTTTCAAATCGAGCTAGCTCCTGGAGCAGCGCCCATAGCTCGAGCACCTTATCGTCTAGCTCCATCAGAACTTGAAGAACTGTCTACGCAACTGCAAGAACTCTTGGAAAAGGGTTTTATATGTCCTAGCTCTTCGCCCCGGGGAGCTCCAGTGTTATTCGTGAAGAAGAAAGACGGTACCTTCAGGATGTGTATTGACTACCGCGAACTCCACAAGGTGACCGTGAAGAATCGTTATCCTCTTCCACGTATTGACGACTTGTTCGACCAGTTGCAAGGGTTGAGCTATTACTCTAAGATTGATTTGAGATCGGGATACCATCAGCTGAGAGTCCGAGAGGATGACGTCTCCAAAACAGCATTCAGGACTCGCTACGGCCATTACGAGTTTCTGGTTATGCCTTTCGGACTGACGAATGCACCAGCGGTCTTCATGGATCTCATGAACCGAGTATGCAAACCTTACCTGGATAAGTTCGTTATTGTGTTCATCGACGATATCCTGATCTATTCTAAGAGTCAGGAGGAACACGAGCAGCATCTACGACTTATGCTGGAACTTCTTCGAAAAGAGCAGTTGTATGCCAAGTTTTCGAAATGTGACTTCTGGCTTCGCGAAGTCCACTTTCTAGGCCATGTGGTAAACAAGGATGGGATTCATGTTGATCTATCCAAGGTTGACTCGATTAAGAACTGGCCTGCACCCCGTACACCAACAGAAATCCGCCAATTCTTGGGCTTGGCAGGGTATTACAGACGGTTTATCAAGGATTTCTCAAAGATTGCGCAACCTCTCACTTCACTGACTCAGAAGGGTGTCACCTATCGTTGGGGTGATGCACAAGAATCTGCTTTTCAGCACTTGAAAGATAGACTTTGTAGCGCGCCTATCCTCTCATTGCCTGAAGGCACAGATGATTTTATGGTTTATTGCGACATTTCCATCCAAGGACTTGGTTGCGTGTTGATGTAACGTGATAAGGTCATTTCCTACGCATCGCGCCAGCTTAAAGTTCATGAAAGGAACTACAGTACGCACGACTTGGAGCTGGGAGCAGTTGTTTTCGTGCTTAAGATATGGAGACATTACCTGTACGGTACCAAGTGCACCATTTACACCGATCACAGGAGTCTCGAGCATATCTTCAAGCAAATGGAGTTAAACATGCGTCAACGCCGATGGGTTGAGCTCTTGAATGATTACGAATGCGCGATCAAGTACCATCCGGGCAAAGCCAATGTTGTGGCCGACGCCCTCAGTCGAAAGGATACTCTACCTAAGCGTGTACGTGCTTTACAGCTTACCATCTAATCTAACCTTCCCGCTCAGATTCGAGATGCTCAGGTTGAAGCATTGAAAGCAGAAAACATCAGGGCTGAATCCTTACGAGGATCGAGGCAGTGGTTGGAACAAAAGGAAGACGGCGCCTACTATGTAAACAGACGCATCTGGATTCCACTTTATGGAGACCTACGCGAGCTTGTGATGGATGAAGCAAACAAGTCTCGTTATTCGGTACATCCTGGTTCGGATAAAATGTACCACGACCTCAAGACTACGTATTGGTGGCCTGGCATGAAAGCCCACATAGCAACCTACGTCAGTAAGTGCTTGACTTGTGCAAGAGTCAAAACCGAATATCAGAAACCATCAGGCCTACTCCAACAACCGGAAATCCCTAAATGGAAATGGGAGCAAATTTCCATGGATTTCGTTACTGGCCTGCCTAGATCTCAACGCGGAAACGATACCATTTGGGTGATCGTGGATCGATTGACCAAGTTTGCACACTTTCTGGCTAAAAGAAGTGGTGTCAAGGCACGGAGTGCCAACCTCCATCATTTCCGATCGTGACGCGCGTTTTACTTCTGAACTGTGGCAAGCTATGCACAAGTCTTTTGGCTCACGTTTAGATATGAGCACCGCTTATCACCCACAGACGGATGGGCAATCTGAACGCACCATCCAAACCCTTGAAGACATGCTTCGGGCATGTGTAATCGACTTTGGTAATGGCTGGGAGAAGCATCTCCCGCTAGTGGAGTTTTCGTACAACAACAGCTACCACACCAGCATCCAAGCCGCTCCGTTCGAGGCATTGTACGGACGCAATGTCGATCGCCTCTCTGTTGGGCAGAAGTTGGTGACAGCCAAATCACTGGCCCAGAACTTGTAGTAGATACCACCGAGAGAATTGCTCAGATACGACAACGAATGGCGGCAGCTCGTGACCGTCAGAAAAGCTATGCTGATAAGGGAAGAAAACCACTCGAGTTCCAGGTTGGGGATCAAGTGCTACTCAAAGTGTCGCCTTGGAAAGGCGTAGTCCGCTTTGGCAAACGAGGCAAGCTCAATCCGCGTTATGTCGGACCGTTCGAGATCATTGAGAAAATTAGCAAAGTCGCCTACAGGTTGAATCTACCTGAAGAACTCAGCGGAGTTCATGATGTATTCCACGTGTCAAATCTGAAGAAGTGTCTGTCAGATGAGACCCTCATAGTTCCTCTCAAGGAACTCACTATCGACGACCAGCTGCGATTCGTCGAGGAACCTGTAGAGATTACTGATCGAGATGTTAAGATTCTCAAGCGCACAAGAATACCTCTTGTTCGAGTTCGTTGGGATTCCCGTCGTGGCCCAGAGTATACCTGGGAACGAGAAGACCAAATGAAACTCAAGTACCCCCAGCTGTTTAAGAAAACTGCAACCACTACTGAGACTGAAGCTACTACAGAATTTCGGGACGAAATTCCAAATCAACGGGGGGGATGATGTGACACCCCAGGAAAAATCAGGAAAACAACGCAACTTAACTAGCTTCCTCAGTAACCACGCGCTAAATTTCGTGACGAAATTCTCTTAACAGGGGGAGAATGTGACAACCCTCAAATTCCATGTATTCCGTACAATTTATTAATGATAATTAAAGTGCTTGACGACTGTGTGGAATTACCTAACTGCTCTCTGATTACTGTGTTATACTTACATGTGCTTGTTAACATACTAGTAGTGTACAGAAAAGTCATTAAATAGTCCGTTATGCTTTCCTGAGTGTTAAAAATTAAAAACGTTACAAAAATATATATGTATGACACTTTACGGAATAATTAAGCACTTTAACGGAACAATATCAAACCGAACAACCGGACACTACCCGGAACACAAAAATATTGTCAAACACATTGTTCTTATTCTCTGAGCCAGTTATGATCCCCGAACATCATAACACCCCCCCTAAAAATATCTACTAACTAAAGTATGTAACTAACACTTGAATTATAACTAGATTGTAACCAAATTGGTTAGCACCTAATCTACTACCCCCCCCCCCCATGCTCACGGATCCAACAAGGGACCCACCTTGTTGATTTGTTTCAATATTTAATTTGATATTGTTGGAGGATTAGCAACATATTACATGAAGGTTAATCTTGGAATTGGTTTATAAATTGGCACACTAGTTAACCACTCTCTTTCATCAATCACCCAACAACAACAAACTCTCTCCTTCTTCTCTCCATCACCTACGGCAGCCACCACCTCCCACCATACAACCACCATCAAGTCTTGATCAAGCCATTTTACATACACTCAAAGGTGCTACGGGTCATAAAACGAAGCTTGGTGCTCTCGGAAGTGGAAGGACCTTCTCCATTCGCTATTAACCATCACTTTTCTACACTCGAACTTCCCTAGCCTTGAGCTAGTGGTAAGAACTTAGATCCGTTCATTCTTCATGTTATTTAAGTGGTTAATAGGTGATTTAATGATTAAAATTATGAAACACTAAAGCACTTGCACTAAAGTCTTGAACATATGGAATAAAAGATGGATAAAGAGAAGATATGTGTGTAAATCATGGAGATCTTGTGTTGTTATGATTTTTGGTTGATTATCTGATGTGTGGCTGGTTAATATTAATGTTTGATGTTGTTGTGGTCACTAAACATGCTAACGGAATCAATCGAACGCGTCTTAGAAGATTAAAGACTGAAAACAGCAAGCTGTCTAGTGATTACAGCCAACTTCAGTTGGCTGTAACAGGGCCGTAACTTAACGAAAAATGTAATTTCTGAAGTCTAGGTTTATATATTATGAAATACGGTTCTAATGGCACCAGAATCATAATTTTTGGACTTCGTTTACTATTTTTAAAGTTTCATTTCGTAACAGCAGCTAGAGCTGCGTTTTTCTGCTGAAAATATGCGTATTGTTTTCTGTCATAACTTGAGTTCTGTGTAGAGTTAGATCATGAAACTTGTACTGTAGATGACCACCGATGTATTTGTAATTACCTCACTGGAATTTCGTAAATCAGACTTACAATGAATTTTTAATAAATTGTTCCGTGGACTATGGTCAGAAAAAGATAAATCTGAGTTTAGTCCGGAAAATGAATTTTTATAAAATATTGGTAATGAACTGGACTCCGATATATTTAGAAAATAAAATTTGGAACGTTTAAGACATTCTATAAAAATTTGGGAATTTTTGGAATAAGTTAACTATTTTATTAAAATGTCCGAAAACAGTCCGGTTTTGAATATTTAAGCTGAAACGACATAAGTTGTAATTTGCGTGTCTAAATGTCGAGTATGCTATCTGTGAATGATCTAACATGTCATATGTGTTATATGCATTATTGTATGCTTGCTTATGAGTGGGGAATGGATGGGAAGTATATATGGGCATAAACAATTAAAGTAATGCTTGCTATGTGATAGATACGTGTAGGAACTCTGTGCTCTATTTGAAAATCACTAAATGACTAACTGGTAATCATATTAGGATGTGATTGACCGACCGTGACTATTAGCTATATTTGAGAATCTAACCGAGCAAACCGAGGTGAGTTCACACCCTTACTAAGGCATGGGATTCCCGGTGGTTGGGAATGGGATTGAATAACTATTTATATTATCAACACTACTAGACTACCTACTACTGTCCTCGGATTGAGAAGGGCATGTACGTAAAACCTACGTACACTCACACTTACTACTGTCCTCGGATTGAGAAGGGCACGTACGTAAAACCTACATACATTCATACTTACTACTGTCCTCGGATTGAGAAGGGCACATACATAAAACCTACGTACACTCATACTTACTACTGTCCTCGGATTGAAAAGGGCACGTACGTAAAACCTACGTACACTCATACTTAACACCGTCCTCGGATTGGGAAGGACACTTATGGATACGCCTAGTCTAGTAACATACATAATGGGAAGCCCCCACTAAATATCGTAAAGGTTTGGGAATCAAGGATAATGGGAATACATGGTTATGAAACGAACTTACGATTTCTGATACGAACTCATTAACTGAACAACCAACTGTGAACTCGCTCAACTTTGTTGTTGACTCGTTGCTACATGCCTTGCAGGTCGTTAGATGCTATGGAGCTTGCACATGGAGGTGGTCGTTGTGGAAATGCGAACTAATATGTCCCGTACTTACAAAATAAACGTTATGAACTTATGAAACTTATGTTTGGGGTCTTTAAACTTATGAACTACAAAACTTATGTTTTGGTTTAACGTCTTATGCTTCCGCTGTTTAAATTGAACTTGGTTAACTTCCTTTTGGTCACCAATTGTATTGTGATTGGTTTTATTTACTAAAATACGTTGTTCAATATGATTGGTGGCTCGATCCTGGTCATGTCACGCCTCCAAGCGGTGATACTCCGCCTGGGGATTTTGGGTGTGTGACAATTTACATCTTTTATTTCAGAAATATTAATTTCTGTTAATTTGAAAACCTTTTTGATCTTTTCAATTTGAACATTTCTTAGTGGAAATTCCTCATCAGAATATAATTTGTCTGAATCACTCAAAGTATATGCAACTTTGAATGTTTCGTCATTCAAATTAGATTTTGATAACAGGAACTCTTTAATGTAAACTCTTTTAACCGACGATTTTGGACTGTCAACTGATGTTGAACTCGAACTTTTGGACTCCGACTTTGACTCTGACTCCTCATCCTTATCCAACACCTGATCGACCACTTTCTTTATTAAGTCAGACTCATGATCAGTGTCAGACGATGTGAACGTGATGTCAATGTTTTCTGGTAAATCATCAGTTGTTTCAGACTTTAACTTTATATTGACAGCCTTTTTGACTTGTTCCTCATTAGGTTTTCTGGGAGAATAACCTTCCCAGATCTGAGGCGGACCCTTGATATAATTGACACTTTGTTTCTTACCAGTATCCTTCTCTTTCGAATTCTCATCTTGAAAAGCTTTTAACCCTGCAACAGTTGGATAAATTCTGTCAATCAAATAATCAGAACTAGAATAACTTTGCAGTAATCGTCTGATTCTTTCATTCTCTATCTTTTCCGTTTCCAACTCTTGCTTCAACTTTGCACATTCTTCAATGTAGTAATTGATGGCTTTCTGTTTTGACATCATCACCACATTTATCATTGTTAATGCATCTTCTCTTTCAGAATTTGTCTTTTGTAGACCATTCACTGTTCTATTCAACACATCATACGATTCTTTCACATACTTGAGATTGAACATTAATTTTTCTTTCATCTTATCTTGCTCACTCAATTTCTCATCTTTCTCTTCACACTGCTTGCATGACTCCAAACATTTTAAGCAAGGTTTTGTGACTTCAACAATCTTTTCCACTTCGATAATCTTTTCAACTTCAATTATCTTTTCAACTTCAACTACCTTTTCAGCAACTTCAACTTCCTTTACAACAAACTCAACTCCTTTACTCTGTTCAGACTTCTCTTCCTGTGCAACAATCTCGCTTTTTACCTGTTTCTGATTCTTTGCTGCACGTTTTTCCTTTAGCTTTTCCAAACGATCTGCAAAATAAAATTGAAAACTTTCAGGAGATAAATGAGTTTTTGCAATATTAATATACATTTCTTCCTCATCATCACTGTCATCAGTTGATGATTGATCAAACACTTATGTCTGTTCTGAACTATCATCTGAAGAACTAGATTCATCATCTTGATTCTTCTCATCATCAGCAAACACTTTCATCCATTCTTTCATCAAATCTGGTTCTTTAACTATCTGTGCAATTAATGCAACTGTTTTTGAATCAGTTGGAATATATTTGTCCCAACTAAAACCTTCTGCCACTTTTTCATCATCTTGATCAATTATACCATAATAAGCTTTCTTATTTGATTCTTCGATTGCCTTCCTAGCATGAGCAGTTTTTGAATCTTGTGATTGAAACGGTTGTTGAGCAACTTGTTGATATATAGCTTTTCGATAATAATCATTACTACCAAACTGATTCTTTGCTCCACTTGCTTCTCGATTGGTACATTCCCTCTTGAAATATCCTTTCTCCCTGCATCGAAAACAAGTAACTTTAGATTTATCAAAACCCAAAGTAAAAACATTTGCATCCAAGAAATCATCTCTTCCTGTAATCATTTTGAATTTTTCTACTCTGCTCAGAACACTTGCTAAACACCATTTAATGTCCATAAGCTCCATTTCCTCAGCGTTAATCTGATTGTAATCCTCTTTTGTCAACATAGGATTTCTGATTCTTCCTGCAACCAATCCTTCATATGATTCTAACACTGTAGCTAGCAATGACATATGACTTTTGGCAACTTCTTCAGAAAAAATTTGACCATTCTGAAGATGCAACGCGATGACTTGAGGTTGAACCCTTCGGATTAACACTCGAATATGAAGAAAATCCACTACTGCTGTTTGGACTTTGATTAACTGATCCAGATGAGTTTTCTGCACTAAAAGCAGTTTGGATCTTTGGACTTGCTTCAACATCCTGAACACTCCCTTTGTAATACATTTTGACATCTTGTTGTGCACTTGGATTGCTCATTCTAGCAATCTTTTGTTGCTCAAGATCTTGTCCTTCAATCTTTTCGATGAACTGAGAAATTGTCAAGCCATCATATTCTCCAGTATTCTTTAATATCATCAAAAATGTACCCCATTCTTTCTGAGGTAAAGCATCAGCTAATTTGTCAACCCATTCCTCACGATCTTTGTTGATATCTAACAATGACATTGACCATACTAAGTGACAATATCTTTCAATCAATTTCTTTGTATCTTCTCCCGGCAAACTTGTAAATAAATCAAATTCTTTCTTTAACAATGATTTTTTACTCTTGATCATCTTCTCACTTCCCTCAAACTTAATTTGAAGTGCTTCCCAAATTGAACGTGAAGTCTTATCATGTTGAAGCAATATGAATATGTCTTCTTTAATAGCTTGCTGGAGTAAACTAATCATCATCTTTTCTGCTTTATACATGTCTCGTTCTTTATCCGTAAATTCAAAAATCTTTTTTTCAACTCCCAAATCTGTACGTGGTAGTACATATTTTTTCTCAACACACTCCCAAGACCTCAAATGATTAGCTTGGACCCAATTTTCAAACTGGTCTTTCCAACCATAGTATTCTTCAATGCCCATTAGCTTCGGGGGTTTTTGCAAAGTTCCAGTTTCATTTTCCATGTTCATGCTCTGAGTAATGGCAACAGGAGTACTCGAGGCAGTAGCAAATGCGTTATAAAACTCTTCTTCCGTGTTTCAGAGAAATTTTTCACAAAACAGTCGCTTTCAAACGAAATCAGATTTCAAACGAAATGCCTTTGGTGCGAAATGAACTTCCTTAAGCGAAATGACCTGCAAAACAACTTCAAACGAAATGAATTCACAAGAAATGAGATGCTTTCGTACGATAAACATAATGTAGGATCGTTTTCACGACCAAACGAGTCATTCAGAAGAGTTTTTGCTCAATACGAGAGGCGGAAACAAACGTATCGAGGTGATTCAGCTTGCAATTCACTTTAAACTGTCTTTAGATTGATATAACAATGTTTTACAATGAGTAGACACTTCGGCAGCAGTTCGACTCTGAAACCGGAAAGTTACAAATGACAAGGCATGACAAGTATTTATAGGCTGGCCTATTTCGCACGAAATAGCCCAAGCGAAATAGCCAGGTCATTTCGTACGAAATGACAAAGTCATTTCGTGCGAAATAGCTATAAACACAAATATCTCGTATTTCATGCCATGATCTATCTAATCTAATACAAGACTCGATACAAGACGAAGTCGACAGACATATGCACTAACACATAAACAACATCCAAGAGCAAGAGTAAGACCGTGCGCACATCCACTTTAGTTGCCTGAAATACATGTGAGTTTTTGGAAAAACGTCAACATAATGTTGGTGTGAATTCATGCAATTTTTGTATTGAACGTTTGTATACTTTGTATGAAAACATGGTATGTAATTTGTATAACTCAAGTATTCCTGTATGTATCGAGATTGTTAATGGGTTGCAAGGCCATTAACATGTGACAACGACATAGGAAGCATCCAAACCATAGGCATTTTTCTAGTTGTCGATTCACGACTGAGACACAAAAGCACTACTTGGTACTAGTTTTCACCAAGAGTGTGGCTGCCTGAAAACCCATTAGATCTAACCTTTTGTTCTGCGGTCTTAGTATGTACACGATTAATGGTGCTTCTGGTACCCTATTCGTGACACAATTTCAAGTATCATTCCTTAGTTCTTGTATCCATCATACCATAACACATGTATTTTCCCCAAGTTTAAAAAGTATGTAAAAGTTTAAAAGTGGGGACTTTTCTGTAAACATTTAGTAACATGTACTTCACCCCCGAAGTTATAAAATTGAAAACAGTTAAAAGAAAAGGGGGAGCATGAACTCACTGGGTTGTCTCATTTTACGTACGCAGATCGACCCAATCCCATTATTATAACTAGGACAATCCCGTCCCTAATCATTAAAATCATTCACGTTTCGAAAATACACATTTGTTTTGTAAAACCGGTATCTTAAGTACAAATCATTCGTAAACCATTTGAGTTCTTTGTAATCCATTCGTATCATGGTTTAGAAATATGATGTTTCGTTTATCGATAAATTGTTTATTTTTGCAAAACTTGCATGTCTTTCCACCCGGAAAACATTTAGAAAAATGTAAAACCATAAAAGGTGGGGTTATGAACTCACAACTTTGCGTTCTTGCGCCGTAAACTTCACCGGGTTTGCTTATATAGCGTCGTGACCTATACGTGTTTTATTAACGTTAGTCACTAGACTTGTATCGCACAAGTACAAGTCACCATCTTTTATGTATTTGTTCTTTGTGTGTTAAAAAATAACTTATATTTTTAACTATGTATCTTACTTATATTATTTTCTCACAAATAAATATAAGTTTCTTGTATTTTTCACCCGAGTTATGTATTTTGTCCAAAACTTCATTTCATGTTCATAACTTGTCCAAGTTATATAATCTATCAAGTAATATATTTTCATAAATATATCTTCTTGTATTTGTCTAAGCATGTTGTATGCGTATTTTTGTATTTTCACTCCTTAGGAGTATTTAGTGTATTTTCAAGTCCTAATACACTATCACATATAATACATACTACATACACTTAGCACAAAATTTGGTGATCAATAAATATATATATCTTTCTCAAAAATATACATACTTAATATCAATTCTTATCTTGAAGAAATCATCATTTCTTAACTTGAAGTTTACTTAAAAATTAGGGAAACCTTGGTAAATATTTTTAGGGAATAAGTTTCACCAAAACTTATATTTTTCTAAGTGTCAAAATTTATAGACACTTTGACAGAGTTTCCCCTAAAAATGGAGGTTTCCCATGTTTTCAAAACATGTGTTTATTTTCTTTTAAATCAGCACAACAATCATCAACTCATTCAACACTTACCGAGTGTCAAAATCAAGTATATTACACTATATCATGAACTTGAAGTTTTTGTAAAAACTTGTAGTAACTTACCATGTCATTTAGTAGGTTTAGTTACCCTTAAAAACATGGTTATTTATTTGTAAATCACTTTACTAAAAGATTTAGTCATTTACAACTTCTAAGATGATTTTTCGAAAAATGCTTCTCTTGTATTTTTCTTGTTACAATCATATTCCTAGTCTTGTTTAAACACTAAAAATATTATTAGTTTACTTAGAAACCATGACTTGTAAATCTCATAAATAAACTTGGTTTCTTGGGAAAATTATTCTTGTAACCATCTATTTACAAGATTTGTATTTTGTTTAAATCATTTTTACATATGAAAATCAATTTCATCATTCAAGTTCATGAAGACATAAAGCATGAAGATCTTGGTCTTTCACAAGATCACCACTTTAATTTACTAGATCATGTGTTAAATCACAATCTAGTAGTTTCCATATGATGTCTAACATTACTAACAAAAAAAAAAAAAAAAAAAAAAAAAAATCAACAAGAAGCAAATCAACATATTCAACATGTATTCATATTTTTAGGCTTATGTTAAAGTATCATGATCATGTTCTTTTGTGTTCTTCAAGTTTATCATTGTTCATCATCTTTTAATCAACAATATATGAAGTAACAAGTTGCAAGGAGCTTACTACTAGCACAAGGGCTAGGGAAGAACACTTGAAGATGAAGATGACAAAGATGGTGGGTACAAGCAAATGAAGTAGGGACTTGATGTGTTATTATGTTACTAGTTCAGAAACATTAAAACAATGCTTCAAGTAATATTTTGATGTTCCGGGTAATGTCCGGTTGTTCGGTTAAATACCGGTTCGTTAAAGTGCTAAATTGCACCGTTTAATGTCCTTTAAGTATCCTTTTGTAACCCTTTAATTCCCAACACTTAGGAGGGTATTCTGGATAATAAAACATGAATTATGCATAATATTTATATGTTAAAAAGCTGATTATAGCTAATTTGTGCAGAATTCTGTATTTAAAGTGCGTTTCGGGTGCTTTCTAGTGCATATTCTAGCTTCCGGAAAGTCTATATGTTAACCCTTGTATATACTCTTGGGTTTTAATGTATTCTTGACGTTGGACCTACACCTAGGCTCCAATTCTATTGTCTGCTGCAGAATTGTTGACACAAAGTGTCTTACCGGTGAGTTTACTAGTATTTCTGACGCAACGCTATCATTAATGCATAAAGCAATATTTGTAGTATAAAATGTGCATGAATTCACAAGTATATCATGTAATTTAGATAATGTTGACATTTAAGCACATAATTGCAGTCATTAAGTATTAATTAAATTGTACGGAAATTATCGGTTTGGTGCCAGTTGTCACAGTCTCCCCCCGTTATAAGAATTTCGTCCCGAAATTCAGGCTGATCTATCTCTCGCAGGAGTTTTCTTGAACAGGTGGGGGTACTTTTCTTTAAACTGGTCTTCACATTCCCATGTGTACTCGGGACCGTGCTTAGAGTCCCAACGTACTTTGACAAGTTTGACACTACTCCTTCTGGTCTTGTTGACTTTCCAGTCTGTAACCTCAACGGGTTTTTCTATAAATCGGAGGGTGTCGTCAATATGCACTTCATCCGCAGGGATGATCACTGTTTCTTGGGTTGGACTCTTTTTGAGGTTGGATACATGAAGCGTATCATGTACTTCGTTTAATTCTTCCGGTAATTCCAACTTGTACGCCACGGTACCAATTCTTTCTAAAATCTTGAATGGTCCGATGTATCGTGGATTTAGCTTTCCACGTTTTCCAAATCTCACTACGCCCTTCCAAGGTGAGACCTTCAACAGAACTTTGTCTCCCACCTCGAATTCTAAGGGTTTTCGTCTTCGATCAGCGTAGCTCTTTTGTCGATCTCGAGCCGCCTTAATGTGCTCTCAGATCTGTATGATCTTTTCGGTTGTCTCTTGTACAAGTTCAGGACCAACCATACGTTTGTCTCCAGCGTCTGCCCAGCATAAGGGCGAGCGGCACTTGCGGCCATACAGAGGTTCGAACAGTGCGGCTTTTATGCTCGTATGATAACTGTTATTGTAGGAAAACTCAACTAAAGGTAGATGAGTATCCCAGCTACCGCCTAGGTCCATAACACATGCGCGAAGCATATCCTCCAGTGTTTGTATGGTCCGTTCACTCTGGCCGTCTGTTTGCGGATGGAAGGCCGTGCTTAGATCTAATTGAGATCCAAAGGCCTCCGGGAAGGATTGCCAGATCCTCGAGACAATACGTCCATCTCTGTATGAAATAATTGAGATAGGCACTCCAGGACGTGCCACGATTTCCTTCAAGTATAACCCAGCAAGCTTTCCAGTGCTATCCTTCTCTCGGATTGGTAGGAAATGCGCAGACTTTGTTAATCGATCAACTATCACCCATATCATATCGTGCCCTCTCGCGGTCCTGGGTAATTTCGTTATGAAGTCCATCGAGATTTGCTCCCATTTCCACATGGGTATCTCTGGTTGTTGCAGTAGGCCAGACGGTTTCTGATATTCAGCCTTAACCTTAGCACAGGTTAGGCACTTTCCAACATAGATAGCAACATCGCTTTTAAGTCTCGGCCACCAATAGTAATATTTCAAGTCTTGATACATTTTGTCCGATCCTGGATGGATCGAGTATCTTGACTTGTGAGCCTCATTAAGGATGACTTCTTGAATACCGCCATAGAGCGGAACCCAAATACGCCCCTTAAAGTATAAGGTTCCCTCTTTGTTTGGCACCATATTCTTCAGCATACCTCAGAGGTATTCAGCTCTACGATTCTCTTCCTTAAGGGCTTCTTGTTGTGTGTCATGAATGCGTGCAATGAGGTTCGTTTGAATAGTCATTTCCAATGCTCGAACCCTTAGGGTCTTAATCCTTTCTTTTCGGCTTAACGTGTCTGCTACAATATTCGCCTTTCTAGGATGGTACTTAATCTCACAGTCATAATCGTTCAGCAATTCGACCCAACGTCGTTGACGCATATTTAATTCCTTCTGATCAAATATGTGTTGTAGGCTTTTGTGATCTGTGAAGATTGTACATCGAGTACCATATAAATAGTGTCGCCAGATCTTCAAGGCGAATACCACCGCGCCTAGTTCCAAGTCGTGCGTGGTATAATTCCTTTCATGTACCTTCAACTGTCTTGAAGCGTAAGCGATGACTTTTTGACGTTGCATGAGCACACAGCCCAAACCTTGACGCGAAGCGTCGCAGTATACCACGAAGTCTTCAGTGCCTTCGGGTAAGGATAGTATTGGTGCATCGCATAGCTTATTTTTGAGCAGTTGGAAGGCTTCTTCCTGCTTATCACCCCAGTCGTACTTCTTGTCTCTCTGCGTAAGGGTTGTTAGCGGTTGAGCTATTTTGGAGATATTCTCAATAAACCGTCGGTAATAGCCCGCTAAGCCCAAAAATTGCCGAACTTCAGTCGGGGTTTTGGGGGCTTCCCAATTCTTTATTGCTTCAATCTTGGATGGGTCTACATGAATGCCTTTCTCGTTCACAACGTGACCAAGGAACTGTACTTCGCGAATCCAGAATTCGCACTTTGAAAACTTTGCGTAAAGTTTCTCTTTCTTCAGTAGTTCCAGAATGGTCCTGAGGTGTTGCTTGTGATCTTCTCTCGTTCGCGAGTAAATTAGGATATCATCGATAAATACAATCACGAATTTATCGAGATATGGTTTGCATACGCGGTTCATTAGATCCATAAATACCGCTGGCGCGTTCGTCAGTCCAAATGGCATCACAAGGAACTCATAATGCCCATAACATGTTCGGAATGCAGTCTTTGGTACGCTTTCCTCTTGAATCCTTAACTGATGATATCCAGATCGAAGGTCGATCTTGGAGTAGTAGCTCGATCCTTGCAATTGATCAAATAAGTCATCAATCCTCGGTAGTGGGTACCGATTCTTGATAGTGAGCTTATTCAGTTCTCTATAATCGATACACATCCGCATTGTTCCATCCTTCTTCTTTTCGAACAATACTGGAGCTCCCCAGGGCGAGAAGCTTAGCCTTATGAATCCTTTATCCAACAACTCCTGGAGTTGTGTAGATAATTCTTGCATCTCGGATGGTGCAAGCCGATAGGGAGCCTTGGCTACAAGAGCGGCTCCTGGAACCAAGTCTATATGGAATTCGTTGCGGAGGTAGTCCTGGCAGATCTTCGGGAAAAACATCAGGGAATTCCTTCACCACAGGAATGTCTTCAAGTTTCGGTTCCTTAGCCTTCTTATCTACAACGTGCGCCAGGAATGTTACGCATCCTTTCCTCAAGCACTTATGCGCCTTCATACAGCTGATGATTCGCAGAGGTGCGTCTCGTTTTTCTCCATGCACGATGAGAGTTTCACCATTCGCCAAAGGGATGCGAATGATTTTCTCGTGACAAAAAACTTCAGCTTTGTTCTTGGACAACCAGTCCATTCTAACCACTACATCGAAGCTACCCAATTGAATAGGTAAGAGATCGATGCTAAATCTTTGCTCACCAAGTTCTAATGTACAACCCCTAACAACTTTGCTCGATTCAACGAGTTTACCATTGGCTAGTTCTATGGAATAAGGAATATCTAATCTACTAGATTCTATTCCAAGCATACGTTTAAATTCCACAGACATGAAGCTAAAATCAGCACCAGTGTCAAAAAGTATGGATACAAAGTGATTGTTAACGAGAAACGTACCGGTGACCACATTAGGGTCCTCGCGTGCGTTCTTTGCTCCAATCACAAATGCTCGAGCCTGAGCGTTGTTCCCCCTTGGGCAATCTTTTATGAAATGATCCTTGCTTCCACAACCGAAGCATCCTTGGTTCTGCCCAGCTCCATTACCGTTCCTGTTACCATTTCCATTTCCATTTCCACCATTGTTTCTATTACCAGCACCGTTGCGGTTTCCGTTCCTTTTCCTTCCTTTTCCCCAACAATCCTCAGTATGGTGACCCAGTTTTCCACACTTGTCGCATTTTGGAATGCGACAAACTCCTTCGTGATGACGCTTGCACTGGTTGCAAGTGGGCAGAGTGCCCAAGTATCTTCTGGCAGGTGCGTCATTCATGGTTGCAAGAGTTTTCACCTCCTGAGGCAGATTAGGGTCTCGCTTCTTATTGTTGGGAACCCTTGTTGTTACGAGTCACTTGATTCAGGTTCGCATGCTTCCTTTTCTTGTCACCGGACGACTCAGCATGCGTCTCGGTCTTTTCAGTTGGGTTCAAAGAAAACTTCTTCATACGGATAGTATCTTCAGTAAGGCTGACAGCCAGAGTTAGAGCCTCAGTTATCGTTTGAGGTTTGGCCGAAGTTACCATGCTGCGAAATTCTGAGGCCAATCCCCAAATGTAGCGTTCAACGCGCTTAAATTCGGGAGTCACCATGTAGGGGATCACTCTTGACAAATCGTGGAACCTTCGAGTATAACCAGTAATGTCAGCAGCTTCCATGGTCAAGTGCCAGAACTCAGTCTCCAACCTTTGGAGTTCAGCACGAGAGCAATACTTCTCTCTCATTCATTCCTTTAGCTCATCCCACGTCATGCCGGACACAACAACGTCACCCAGAGTCTGGACTTGCAAATTCCACCAAGTCAAAGCTTCATCAACAAACAACCCCGTAGCAAAAGTGACTTGCTGATCCGTGGTACACTTGCTCATACGGATAGTGGCATCCGTCTTCTCAGTCCAGCATACAAATGCCACTGCACCTCCAGTGCCGTCGTAGTTCAGCGGCTTGCAGTCGAGAAACTGCTTGAAAGTGCAGCCTTGAGCTGTGTTTCCTCCAGATGTATCTCCCTGCCCATTACGTCTAGCATTGCTTGGTCCTCCACTTTGTTCGGTGCGGTTCGCCTCGTATTGGGTGATAGCTGCGGAGATCCTTTCTTCCAGTAGGGCATTCAGTTCATCAGCAGTCCTTGGCAGAGGAGGAGGAGGAGGTTGGTCGGAACCTTGATTGGTCACAGCTCTCCTAGGTGCCATGTTCTGTCGGAACATAACACAACAGGGTTAGACATTTGTTTGATATCGTCATACAAGGCAGTGGTAGTATATATACACATGCATATACCACATAAGTGACATCAAACAATCCGCCCAATGTATAAATCAATTCACACAGCAACAAGCATGCATAAATAGATAAATACTGATGTGTCATAAGATATTCACCGAGTCTTTACACATATCAGAACAACTTGTTACACCATTGTTTGTGAGGTAAACAAAATGCATAAGGGTTTCATCTCCCCAAAGTACAAGTTTAATATATGTAAAGGACAAAATATCTTATTTCACATTAGCGGTTTTTGTCTTTATACCCTAAATTATTACTCCACAGAGTATTTATTAGGCTGGGGGAAGGGTGTTCACATTTGACCTTCTCTTGTATTTGAAGGAATTTCTCATGAGACGTGACAAGACTTGCCGTGGTTTCTGTGCACTGAATTCCATAATTATGTATGCATCCATAATTACGTAACTCCTTGCACAGTCCGCACAGTTCGTTTCATCCTCGTATCACTTCCTTCAGATAGGCCATTGTTTTCAGGTAAAGTCACGAGTACCTGAGATATTCTATTTCTAGTACATGTATATATCAATTATCACACATAGTTGCAAGTAATTTCTAATCAAAGACAAGTGCTACTCCAGTGCACCCTAAGTCTCGTAGTGTCTTTTCTTGACTCTTTGTAAACAGTTTCAGGTAGTGGATGTCGCGGAAAGTTTTATGCAATGAAAACTCTTTGAAAAATTGTTTTCGTGAAAGGTCCTAGAGATTGTAGACTAGACTCGAGAATGAATCCTGGGTCACTACAATCGCAGCTCTGATACCAATCTGTCACACCCCTTTCTAAGGTGGAAGCACGAGGTGTGATCATGAAAGGTTCTCATTGCATACGAATGGTAAACATACTACATGCTCGTAAATATAACTTCAAATGCCAATAACATTACATCACTGAAAACATAGGTTAAGTGTTTACATCACAAGACAGCATTTTGTCTGAAAAGTTTACAACTTTATTCAAAGATAAACATAAACAACATCCAAGAGCAAGAGTAAGACCGCGTGCACATCCACTTTAGTTACCTGAAATACATGTGAGTTTTTGGAAAAACGTCAACATAATGTTGGTGTGAATTCATGCAATTTTTGTATTGAACGTTTGTATACTTTGTATGAAAACGTGGTATGTAATTTGTATAACTCAAGTATTCCTGTATGTATCGAGATTGTTAATGGGTTGCAAGGCCATTAACATGTGACAACGACATAGGAAGCATCCAAACCATAGGTATTTTTCTAGTTGTTGATTCACGACTGAGACACAAAAGCACTACTTGGTAATAGTTTTCACCAAGAGTGTGGCTGCCCGAAAACCCATTAGATCTAACCTTTTGTTCTGCGGTCTTAGTATGTACACGATTAATGGTGCTTCTTGTACCCTATTCGTGAAACAATTTCAAGTATCATTCCTTTGTTCTTGTATCCATCATACCATAACACATGTATTTTCCCCAAGTTTAAAAAGTATGTAAAAGTTTAAAAGTGGGGACTTTTCTGCAAACATTTAGTAACATGTACTTTACCCCCGAAGTTATAAAACTGAAAACAGTTAAAAGAAAAGGGGGAGCATGAACTCACTGGGTTGTCTCGTTTTACATACGCAGACCGACCCAATCCTGTTATTATAACTAGGACAATCCCGTCCCTAATCATTAAAATCATTCACGTTTCGAAAATACACATTTGTTTTGTAAAACCGGTATCTTTAGTACAAATCATTCGTAAACCATTTGAGTTCTTTGTAATCCATTTGTATCATGGTTTAGAAATATGAGTTTTTGTTTATCGATAAATTGTTTATTTTTGCAAAACTTGCATGTCTTTTCACCCCGAAAACATTTAGAAAAATGTACAACCATAAAAGGTGGGGTTATGAACTCACAACTTTGCGTTCTTGTGCCGTAAACTTCACCGGGTTTGCTTATATAGCGTCGTGACCTATACGTGTTTTATTAACGTTAATCACTAGACTTGTATCGCACAAGTACAAGTCACCATCTTTTATGTATTTGTTCTTTGTGTGTTAAAAAATAACTTATATTTTTAACTATGTATCTTACTTATATTATTTTCTCACAAATAAATATAAGCTTCTTGTATTTTTCACCCGAGTTATGTATTTTGTCCAAAACTTCATTTCATGTTCATAACTTGTCCAAGTTATATAATCTATCAAGTAATATATTTTCATAAATATATCTTCTTGTATTTGTTTAAGCATGTTGTATGTGTATTTTTGTATTTTCACTCCGTAGGAGTATTTAGTGTATTTTTAAGTCTTAATACACTATCACATATAATACATACTACATACACTTAGCACAAAATTTGGTGATCAATAAATATATATATCTTTCTCAAAAATATACATACTTAATATCAATTCTTATCTTGAAGAAATCATCATTTCTTAACTTGAAGTTTACATAAAAATTAGGGAAACCTTGGTAAATATTTTTAGGGAATAAGTTTCACCAAAACTTATATTTTTCTAAGTGTCAAAATTTATAAAAATTTTGACAAAGTTTCCCCTAAAAATGGAGGTTTCCCATGTTTTCAAAACATGTGTTTATTTTCTTTTAAATCATCACAACAATCATCAACTCATTCAACACTTACCGAGTGTCAAAATCAAGTATATTACACTATATCATGAACTTGAAGTTTTTGTAAAAACTTGTAGTAACTTACCATGTCATTTAGTAGGTTTAGTTACCCTTAAAAACATGGTTATTTGTTTGTAAATCACTTTACTAAAAGATTTAGTCATTTACAACTTGTAAGATGATTTTTCTAAAAATGCTTCTCTTGTATTTTTCTTGTTACAATCATATTCCTAGTCTTGTTTAAACACTAAAAATATTATTAGTTTACTTAGAAACCATGACTTGTAAATCTCATAAATAAACTTGGTTTCTTGGGAAAATTATTCTTGTAACCATCTATTTACAAGATTTGTATTTTGTTTAAATCATTTTTACATATGAAAATCAATTTCATCATTCAAGTTCATGAAGACATAAAGCATGAAGATCTTGGTCTTTCACAAGATCACCACTTTAATTTACTAGATCATGTGTTAAATCACAATCTAGTAGTTTCCATATGATGTCTAACATTACTAACACAAAAAAATTAATCAACAAGAAGCAAATCATCATATTCAACATGTGTTCATATTTTTAGGCTTATGTTAAAGTATCATGATCACGTTCTTTTGTGTTCTTCAAGTTTATCATTGTTCATCATCTTTTAATCAACAATATATGAAGTAACAAGTTGCAAGGAGCTTACTACTAGCACAAGGGCTAGGGAAGAACACTTGAAGATGAAGTTGACAAAGATGGTGGGTACAAGCAAATGAAGAAGGTTCTTCAAGATCTACAAGCTCTAAACCTCCTTAAACACCTTCTAGCACCTTATGTAAATCTTGGAATGGATGAACTATGGATGAAGATGGTGGTGGTGTGGGGGTGGCTCACGGCCGTAGGTGGGAGAGAGGAGAGGAGAAGGTTGTGGTGTGAAGTGTGAACTTATGTCTTTATATAATATATGCAAGATCTTTCAATATCTTTTGAAATCTCATAATATCTAAGTAATATCAAAATGAATCAAAGTGAATCCAAGGTAGATCATGATGGATATTGTAGGATTTTGGCAAATATTTGGTGGGGCCACCCTCATGTGACCGTCCACTATATAGGGGGGGGGGGGGTAAAGTGAAATTTTAATTTACTAAATGTAAGATCAAGTTAGGTTTCAAGTATAAAATTTAGGGACTTGATGTGTTATTATGTTATAAGGGGTGTTATGGTGTTCGGGGACCATAACTAGTTCAGAAACATTAAAACAATGCTTCAAGTAATATTTTGATGTTCCGGGTAATGTCCGGTTGTTCGGTTAAATACCAGTTCGTTAAAGTGCTAAATTGCACCGTTTAATGTCCTTTAAGTATCCTTTTGTAACCCTTTTAATTCCCAACATTTAAGAGGGTATTCTGGATAATAAAACATGAATTTTGCGTAATATTTATATGTTAAAAAGCTGATTATAGCTGATTTGTGCAGAATTCTACATTTAAAGTGCGTTTCGGGTGCTTTCTAGTGCATATTCTAGCTTCCAGAAAGTCTATATGTTAACCCTTGTATATACTCTTGGGTTTTAATGTATTATTGATGTTGGACCTACACCTAGGCTCCAATTGTATTGTCTGCTGCAGAATTGTTGACACAAAGTGTCTTACCGGTGAGTTTACTAGTATTTCTGACGCAACGCTATCATTAATGCATAAAGCAATATTTGTAGTATAAAACGTGCATGAATTCACAAGTATAGCATGTAATTTAGATAATGTTGACATTTAATCGCATAATTGCAGTCATTAAGTATTAATTAAATTGTACATAAATTACCGGTTTGGTGCCAGTTGTCACACAACAGGCAGAGGATATCTCCAAAAGAAGCTCTGAAGGCAAAACTGACAAAGAAATTCAAAGGCATTACCAATTTCTATTCACTCAAGTCAGTTCCTTAGAGCAGTTTGCTAAGAATGTTTGTCAGCAACTATCAGAAAGAGCAGATGAAACCCTCAGAAAAGACTACATTGAAAATATCATGGCTTCTAAGAAATATAAGGGGGAAAACATATGTACAAAGAGTGGACCATTCCTGAGCTTGAAAAAGAAGCAGCCGGAATTCAAGAAATGATCAAGAATAAGGTCAAACACACTCCTCCTGATTGGTCAAAGTACAAAAAGAATGTGCCTGAAAAGACATTGGAGCTGAAGAGAATGAAAGAGGAATTAGTTGCTGCTGATTATGGGTCCAAAAATCAAGTGATGAGATGGAGAGAAGAAAAAGTCAGGACCACCTACAAAAGGTTGGAGGAATTAAGGAAGAAAGATCCTAAAGTTCCACAAAAACCTGACTACCCTGAAGCAGAGGTTTCAACAAGACCACCAAAGCTGCAAATCAGGAGATCCACTACTCCAGCTGGTACTGCCATCTACAAAAGAAGACAACAAAAACAGCTAGATGTTGAAACAGTGGAAGAATTAATGGCAGGAGATGACCTTGTAAAAGAGGGCATTAAGAAGATGATAGCTGAAACTCTTGGCCTAAATCAACCTGCAAGCACTGCTCAGTCTGTCATCACAAGGCCAGCATCACCAAACACCTCATCTAATAAAAATCTCCCAAGAAACCCACCAGACTCAAAAGTACTAAAGTGGAAAACTGACAAACAGACCCATGTACTGACTGTGATGAAGTCTAGGGGAGAAGTGAAGAAAATGACAAGGGAACAAGCACTTGGCCTAAGTCTTGAAGATTTGCAGGATCTCCTTGATATTCCACTGTGCAGGCATGAAGATGACACAGATGCCTTAGACTTTTTATTACAACTCAAAGGGCAAATAATGGAACTGGTGATGAGGCAAATAAGGGAACTGTTGACGATTTGCGTTCTTGGCAGTGATGATACAAAAAAAAAAACATATATTTTGATGACGATGGCGCGACAAGGATGGTGGAGGGTAGGTTTTGTTGGTGCATATGTTTGTCGACTTCGTCTTGTATCGAGTCTTGTAATAGGTTAGAAAGATCAGGGTTCGAAAAACGAGAAAGTATAGCGTGAAGTGATTTCGCACGAAATAGCATTTGCTAATTCCGTGAGAAATACCCTCACCTATAAATACCTGATGTGCTAGTTCATTTGTAACGATTCTGATTTCCGGTACCGAACTGCTGCCGATGTGTCTACTGATTGTAATTGTTGTCAAATCAATAAACAAGACATTAAAAGTGATTCTGTGTGTAAATCAAGCCGATTCCAAGTCGATACGATTGTTTCCGCCTTTCGTATTGATAAGAACGCTTCTGAACGACTCGTTTTGATCGTCTCACGATCCTACAAGTGGTATCAGAGCTCAGGAGGAAGAGTTCTTGTAAAATCAGCTTAATTTCACCAAAATTTCTGACTTCTACACCTTCTTTTCAATATTAAACAGTATTTCACGGTTAAAATGGATTGAATTTCACATATTAAGTGCGAAACATAGTTTTAACAAAGCCTTGAAAGAATCAGACTTAAAATCGATCTAAAACTTGTTCATTTTGTCTATTTCGCTTGAAATCTGATCGAATGTGTGACATCAGCAGCATTTCGTACGCAAGTGCTCATTTCGTTTGAAATTTCCATCATTTCGCACGAAATACGCCTTGGCATCTTCATTCCGCACGGAATTGCCTGAATTCTTGGTATTTCGCACAAAATCACTCATTTCGTATGAAATCATCTTATTTCGCACGAAATAAAACGTCATTTCGTTTGAACAGACTATTTCGCTTGAAAGATATCACTATTTTGCACGAAATAGATTGTTAGTGGATCATTTCGCTTGAAAGTGGTTATTTCGCATCAAAGGGGTATTCTGCACCAGAAGTCATTTCGTTTGAGGAATTGTTTTCGTGTGAAACAGTTCATTTTGCACCAAACTCATTTTGCATCAAAAAGGCATTTCGTTTGAAAGTTGTGATTTTGTGAAAATTTTTACCAAAACATGGAAGAAGAATTTTACAATGCGTTTGCTACACCAGTTGCTCCTGTTACACCTGCCGAAACCATTTATAGTGAGAATGAGACTGGAACTTACCAAAAACCGCCAAAGCTTATGTACATTGAAGATTTTAAAGGATGGCAAAATTACTTTGAAAACTGGGTGCAAGCATATAAATTTGATGTATGGTGTTCTTTAGATGTAGATTACGTTAAACCAACAGATGAACGTGGAAATGAAAAAGCTTTTAGTGACTATTCAGATGGTGAGAAATTAAAATACACCAGTGAGAAAATGATGATTAGCATTCTACAACAAGCAGTAAAAGAGGATATCTTTGTTTTGCTTCAACATGAGGATACTGCTAGATCAATTTGGTTGGCCTTGATTCAAAAGTTTAAGGGAAGTGCTGATATGATCAAAAATAAATGTGCTTTACTAAAAAAATATTTTGATATGTTTGTAGCTTTTGAAGGTGAAACAACAAAAACGACTATCGATAGATATTGTCATCTTCTTCTTGAAATGAGAAGATTGGACATCAAGAAGGAAGATGATGAATGGGTTGATAAACTTGCTGATGCGCTACCACAGAATAAATTGGGAACATATTTGTTGATTCTAAAGCATATGAGAAAACATGAAAGTATGAATTTGGCTAAATTCATTCAGAAGCTTGAAGAACATGAATTGGATGTACAGAAAACTGCTATCATGAGCAATCTGAATGCTCAACAAGATGTTAGTCTTTACTACAGAGGAAACAAATTTGAAACTACTCCGAGTCCAAAAGTTAAGACTGCTTTCAGTGCTGATAGTTCTTCTGGAACAAATGGTAGTACTGTAACTCAGAGTGGGGGATATTCATCGTCGTATTCGAGTTTTGATCCAAATTTTACAACACCAAGTCCTCAACGACAGAATCCAACAAATTTGCAATGCAATGTTACTTTGAACATTGAAAATGGTCAAAATCTTTCTCCAGAAATAGCTAAACAACACATGGCATCACTTGTGGCTATGCTAGAGTCATATGAAAGCTTATTTGCTGGACGTATTGGAAATCCGATGCTCACCAATGAGGATTATGATCAGATTGATGCAGAAAAACTTGAGTTGATGGACATAAAGTGGTGTCTAGCCAGTGCAGTAAGAAGAGCAGAAAAATTTACACAAGTCATCGGAAGAGATGAGTTTCGTGAAATGAGTGCGTCTCCAATAGGATTTGATAAATCAAAGGTTACCTGTTTTCGTTGCAGAGAAAAGGGACATTTTAAACGAGAATGTAAAAATAAAGAAGCAACTGGAAGACAAGATGGAAAGAATGATTTTTATCAAAAATCAATTTTTCATCAGATCACACAACAACCATCATCATCCCGTGACATTGAAATTGAGAAGAAGAAAGCGTATCTTGTTAATCAAGATGATGAAAAAGTTGCAGAGGGATTTAGCTGGGACAAATACATTCCGGCTGGTTCAAGTCTTGTTGCTCAGATTTTGGAAAAAGGAAAAGTCAAATCTCAGCCGAAAAGAATACCTATTTTTCGTGAATTAGGATGTGATGCAGACACTGATGATGAAGAACAATATATCAATAAAGCTAGAAAAGGTCTGGATACTTATAGTTTTAATTTGTTTTTTGCAGATAAGATCGAGATGTTGAATGAGAAGAAGGCTGCTAGATTGAAAAGAGAGTTGGAAGTAAGAAGGATTGCTGAAGAAAAGGCAAAGTTGGAAGCTGAAAAAGCAAAAGTTGAAGAAAATTCGACAGAAAAAGTCGAAGATGAAGAGTGTAAGGTAAAATTAGAATTTGATGAAGAACCGATGATTGAGAAGGTGGTTGAGAAAATTGTTGAAGTGGAGAAAATAGTTGAAAAAATCATCGAGGTTGAGAAGATCGTCGAGGTTGAAAAAATCATCGAAGTTGAAAAATTTGTTGAAGTCGTGAAACCTTGTCTAAAATGTTTGGAATTTTGCAAATATTGTGAAGAGAAAGACAAGAAGATTCGTGAACTTGAAGAGATGAAAGAAAAATTGTTGTCTGATGTGAAGTATGTGAAAGAGTCATATGATGTGCTGAACAAGACAGTTGATAGTCTGAACAAGACAAATCTAGAAATGGGAGCTGCTCAGACGATGATGAGTTCAACACTAATGACTAAGCAGAAAGTCATTAATGAGTATATTGAGGATTGTGCAAAACTGAAGCAGGATTTGGAACTCGAAAAGATTGAAAGTGAAAGAATCAAAAGATTGATGTTGAGTTATACAACTTGTGATTATTTGATTGACAGAGTTTATCCTACTGTTGCAGGTCTTGAAGCCTTTCAAGATAAAAAGACAGAAGATACGGATACTGGTAAGAAACAAAGTGTCAAATATAACAAGTGTCCGCCTCCAATCTATGAGAGTTATTCTCCCAGAAAGCCTAATGAGGAACGATTAAAAAAGGCAGTCAACATCAAGTTAAAGTCTGAAACCATTGATGAGTTACCAGATAACATTGATGTCACATTCACAGCGTTTGACACTGATCATGAGTCTGAGTTATTAAAGAAAGTGGTCGATCATGTGTTGGATATGGATGAAGAGTCAAAGTCAGAGTCTAAATCTGAAAGTTCGAGTTCATCAGACAAGATTCCGAGTTCACCGGTCAAACGGGTTTATAATAAAGAATTTCTAATGTCACAAAATAAATTGAATGACGAACCAATCAAAGTAGCATACACTTTGAATGATTCTGACAAATTATTTTCTGATGAAGAATTTCCAATAAGAAGTGTTAAAACTGAAATGATCAAATAGGTTTTCAGATTAACGGAAATTAACATTTCTGAAATAAAAGATTTAAATCTTGTTAAAAAACCTATAAAATACACTTCAAGAGTTCAACAGAGATTGAACAAGAAAAAGGGTTATAGTTCTGGTTCAGGTTATCGAAAGAAACCAAACCATAACGGTAATTTCAAAAAGCAGGGTTTAGGTTTCATTCCACCAGAAAATTATAAAAACGAGAAAAAATATAAACCAAAAACTAAATTTGTTTCAGGTACAAGTTGTGAAGAAGAACAGAAGAAACCATTCTGGAGAAAGTCAAATCAAGAATTTCTTGCTGAAAGAAAGAAGAATTTGAATAAATCTGCACCAAGAGTTGACAGAAGAACCTGTTTCAAATGTCAAAAAGTTGGACACATTACCTGGAATTGCCAACATTTCTGCAACACAAAACAGGAAGTTTCTTTTAACTCAAAATTGAAAGAAAAACGTGTTGATGAAAAGAAACAACCAACTAAGAAATCTAAAGTGTTTGAAAATTCGACTTTCGAAACTGGTGATGTTTCAAAACATTTTTACAAAAGAAAAGTTGATTTGAACAAACAGAAGTGGGTTGTTAAATCTGAAAGTATTGCTAGTAATGAATCTGATTCCATAAAATCAGAGGAGCTATCTGTTAAGAAGAATGTTGAAAGTACCGTTCCTGAGTTGAATGATGAAAACTTTCCACCATTGTCAAAGGAAAATTTGAAGTTGAAAATTGGTAAAATTGAAATTTCAGATCAATTCTTTGCTGGTAAAGAAGAATTTTATGTTGAAAAGGCTTTCAATGGGAAAGTTAAACATATTTTTGGAAAGATGGTTGACGGTAAGGTAAAGGGTGTTAAAGATTTTTACAAATCTAAACGATGGTGGGATAGAGCTGGATCACAATCACCCAAGGCTGGTCAGGCTTGGGTGAATGCTTTGTCTACTTAAAAATCTGACTTGCCGGAGCTCCCAGGTTGGTAAGAGTGGAGCATGAATCGACATTTTTCTTGAGAAATTCACATTGGTGATATTTCGACCTACAAGATTAATCAGGGACATTAAGTTGTACTTGATTTATCTTTCCTACAAGTGGTGTTGTTGATAGAATCTAAAAATGTTAAATTTTTTCAAAGTGGTTAAAGAAGAACAAGGTGATGAATTGAACCCCTAACCTACAAGTGGTTTGTGAAAAACAACAAGACTTATTTTCTGGAAAAACCATTTTTGATTAAAACAAACTTAAGTGTTTTGAAATCATAATGGGAAAATAGTTTGTTGTTAGGGGGAGTTCTGATTGTTTATGCCAAGTGGATGGCGAATTGAAGCAATTCACAACAGTTGTCACTTTATTTTGTATAGTTTGTTTTCAAATTTCCTTTAAATGGTTTTGAATTTTAGGGGGAGTAAGAAATTTTGGAAATCAAAAATGAGTTTCGTTGTGAAAAAGAGGAAATGATAGTACATCAGTGGACTATCACAGCATGCTAAAGAATTGGAAAGTCAAATGTGATAAACGGTCTCACTGATGATGTGCCAGTAGGTTTTTACACATTTAGTAGATTGTGTCGAGATATAAACCTAAATTTCAAACTTACTTATCTCGTGGGGAACATCTCTCGGATATATGGGTAACCCCCGAAATCTTGTTTGAAAGACCCCTCTTTCTGAGATACTAGGTCTTTATGCTTAGTGATATCTGGGGTATTATCCCGGGACTTCTGATTTTGCGGAAGCAATGGCCTAGTCCCCGTATAATACTTTTCGCTTGCTTGAAATATAGCACCACCCTCAACATAAAAAATGATGAAACATTGCAAAATGCTAATCATGTGCTGTTGAAGAAAAGATTCTCTAAAGGGAACACACCTAAAGTCGAAGCCATCATCTCTCTGATTTTGCGGAAGCAATAGCCTGAGCTCTCATGGCCCTCGCATTTAACCCTTTACAGATATCATCTAGGTATACTCACCTGTAAGACTGAATATTGGGATCTGGATACGGGAGTATATTCTGAGGTGGGACACGTGAATAAGCTCAAGTCTCTAAAACATTAATCTCGTATCTCGAAACAGTTGAACTTTGTGTGAAAATTTAAGTGGATCAGTATACCGACAATCTAAGTGAATTGTTTAAAACTTAAAATGTTTAAAGCTTAACGGTGCTAGTGATGTGTCTCAAAAACTGATATGATCCTCTTACACAATCTCACAAAAAATATTGTCTGTAAAATTTTTTACTGCATTTCTTTAAAAAAAAACAAAAATCCAAAAAGATTTTTAGTGTTTTAGCATAAAATTTTGAAAAAATCAAAAAGATTTTTGACAACTGATGTTGGAGAGCTGATTTTCAAAATTCCAAGTGCTGAGCATGATGAACAATTGGTTTGGGAGAAATTGTTTATGCAAAAATATTAAACATACAAGTGGTTATCAGAGAATAAAAATTGTTAAATCATTTTTGATGTGTTTTCTATCTAGTGATGTTTTCTAAAATTGTTAAACTTTAAATTTTATGAAATTTATGTTTTGGGTAGATGATGTGCAGGTTAGTCAGGTTTCGAATTCTGAGCAGAAGTTGAGCCAAGTTTCGATTCTGAACCTGTGAACCTGTAAAAGCAAGACTACAATCCCAGCATAATTCAAGGGGGAGTCTGGTAGTAAAGAGGAGTCTGTAGATGTTAGAGCCAGTTTCAGATCCTGAAGATCAACATCTAAAGGGAAGTTAGGTGATGAGTGAAGAAGATACAATGAGTGAGGATGCTTACAATGTCAGATACGTTGGAAGAGTACGAAGACTGATAAAGACTAAAGACTGTGAAGACTCGACACCAAGACTTCGTCAACATCCAAGGGGGAGTCTGTTGGTGCATATGTCTGTCGACTTCGTCTTGTATCGAGTCTTGTAATAGGTTAGAAAGACCAGGGTTCGAAAAACGAGAAAGTATAGTGTGAAGTGATTTCGCACGAAATAGTAAGTAGCTATTTCGTACGAAATAAGCCTAGCTATTTCGCACGAAATAGCATTTGCTTATTCCGTGCGAAATACCCTCACCTATAAATACCTGATGTGCTAGTTCATTTGTAACGATTCTGATTTCCGGTACCGAACTGCTGCCGATGTGTCTACTGATTGTAATTGTTGTCAAATCAATAAACAAGACATTAAAAGTGATTCTGAGTGTAAATCAAGCCGATTCCAAGTCGATACGATTGTTTCCGCCTTTCGTATTGATAATAACGCTTCTGAACGACTCGTTTTGATCATCTCACGATCCTACAAGTTTTTTGAACATGCAACCCCACTTTGTAGCCTTGATTATTGGAAACTCTAAGCCAAACCCCGTTTTTTTTCAATAATCCACACATTGTTTTGATTTTTGTTGTTGGTTTTTATATTTTTTATTTTCAGTTGATGATGATAAGTTCATTTTATCTGAGACACCTACCGAGTTGCGATTTTTGGATGAGTTCGTTTTGTGTAAAAAAGATTTTGTAAAAAAAAAGTAAATCGTAAAACCTTTTTACATAAATTGTAAATTGTAAAACTTTACGTAAAAATTTAATGTAAAACGTAAAACTTAAAACGTAAAATGTAAAAATTTTAACGTAAAACATAAAATTTGTAATGTAAAACGTAAAACGTAAATTTTTTAACGTAAACATAAATTTTTTAACGTAAAACATAAACTTTTTAACGTAAAGCGTAAAACGTAAACTTTTTAACGTAAAATGTAAACTTTTTAACGTAAAACATAAAATGTAAACTTTTTAACGTAAAACGTAAACTTTTTAACATAAAAATAAAATTGTTTTGGTTTAAAAATCAGGATCTAAAATGGTTTTTAATAAAAAAAATTGTGTTTTAATAAAATAACTAATATAATAATACAAAAATAGTAATAAAAAACAATAAAGACAAAAAGACAAAAATGAGTAAATTTACTAAACTAACCTTTTGGATTTAAATATTAAAGACATAATAAGACAAAAAGTATTTCATATTAGTTTTAATTACTTTTAATCTCATTCATCCATTTTGAAGATCTAATGCTTGAAAAGTGGTTCTCTCGGTTCTTACAACTGGGGGTGGTTTTCATTTTAGCGGCCCCCTATATATATAGGGCAAGGATTAATCGAAAACCCATCTCAGTTAAGAAAACCCAGAAAACTGTATATTGGCCATTGATTTGATTAGATATATGGTTGCCAATATTTTGAAGAATATTGATTTAATTACTTGTAAATAAAATATAAAAAAAGGTACTGTTGGGGTATTTTTGGAAAGTGGGTGTAAAGTTATCTCCTGGGTAATATAACATGCTCTATTCATCTACAGTAACATCCATCATGTTTTCTATTGAAACCTACTTAACCTATAACCTACTTACATCTTTCAACCACAATTAAAATAATCCATCCATAAAGAAGTTTCATCCGTTCAAATATTTACCCAGGGGAAATTGAAAAACCACTTCTCTCTCTCTTTCTCTAGTTCCGAATTCTTCATTCAAATCTTCGGATAAACACTGCAAAAAAAATCCAAATATCCTCCTGCAAAACTATGGAAAACTCAAAGATTTGGTAACGATCTTCCTGGAATTTTCTACCGACTATAAATATTCAGGTATGTCAAATAAACACCGGCTTTTTACAAAATAAAATCCAGAACAAGTCTTAACATCTGGGTTTCAGATCTGAACAAAATAAAATCAAAGGTGGTTTTGCCGGTGTGATTAGGGCTTTAAGGAGATGAAGTTGTGGGGTTTTTGCTTGTGTGTTTGAGGGTTTTGATGATTCGATATTTGGTTCAAGAAGGTGTAAATCAGTCACCAAAAGATCTAAAACAACAACCAATATTTGAACCGAACCTCCAAGATCTGGAAAAAAAGTGTTGGTACGGTTCAACGACCAAGATTCGAAATCGGACAACCACCATCAAGATCAAGTATGTTTTTAGGTTTAAGAAAATATTGTTTAGAAGATCTGGTTTTCTTAAATGTATTTTTTTAAAATTTTAATTTTGTAATATTTTCTTGGTTGATTTATTTTGGTGTTTATGGTGGATTCAAATGGCACAAAAAGAAAAGCAAACTAGATTTATGTGACATCTGTGATTGTAATCATTGTATTAACTCTAAACAGTTCAATTATCAATAAGACAATGTGATTTGATCCCAATATTTGTTTATTTATATTTGACATTTTGCACGTTTTGCTTTTGTTCGATTTTAAACTTTATATCGCTTTCTAGAAAGTTATACGTAAATTGATGCGTAAACATAATCAGTTTAACACGACAAACACTCCGAAACATCAACATAAGCTTAAAATACCTTAAATAACCTTTACATAATTTAGAAATAAGTTTTAAAGGGTTTGGTATGGCAAAAACAAGTTTATTCGCTTACAGGGACTATTTGTGACAAACTGCGAAAGTACGCTGATTCGTATAGTAACGAACATTCCGGAACATGATCATAAGTTAAACATACCATAAATATCCTTTACATAGCTTAGAAATAGGCTTTGAGGGGTTCGGTGTGCGAAAATAAACTTATTTGGTCAGTCAGGGACTAAACGCGTCAAAAAGTGCATAAGTTTGTATTTACGTGCATATCTTATGTTCTGAACATATCCGGACATCCAAAAATTTTTGTATTCATTAAAATATTTTATTTTAGTAATTGGAATGCTAAAATTTCATTCGTCGCGCAATTTGGATCGTTTTTCGCGTCCGTTCGTGTTTCGTCGTAATTAACCGAACAACGAGGCCGTACGACCAAACGAACCGATATCCGTGATATTTTCTAGCATATTCATGTCCACTATACTTTGACATCATTATTGAGCCTTGAAAATGGGTTAACGGGGCTTCAACGTGTCAAAAATCAACTTTTATGCATGCAGGGGCCTATTCTGCCAATGTTTAAAAGTTGCTGGTCTGGATTCTAGGCGGGGCGCAAAGCCTGAAGGCTCTGCCTTCACGGCCCGCGATAGCTGGTGCTGGGCAGAAACCTGTTTTCAGCATTCAGCAGCTGTTCCTTGGGTTTTCTTCATGGTTTTTCAATACAATAAGCTGGTTTTTGGACTCCCATGGTATTATAATCAGTGGGTAACACATGGATGGCCAAGATCAATCCTCAAAACACTTGGAAAGATCTTAACGGTTCATGAAAATCTATATAAACCCAACCATTTCATCATTTTCATTTGCTCACTTCTTCTTCATTCTGCTTATTGGAGCTATCCCTTCTGGTTGAAGGCTCCATTCTTCAAGTTTTCTTGTTCTATCTTCAAGCTTTGGACCTTTTGTAAGCTTCTTTCATGCTTTTTATGCATTTTCAAGCATGAAAGTCAAACAGTGTTTGACTTTCTGCTTTGACCAGGTTATGGTCAACACAAAGTTCGTTTGAACTTTGCAACATGAGCGTAATCACGATGGTTATAGTCCCTTGTGACTATACCTACTGATTACCACGTTGATTAGGCGTAGTGACGAGTCAAAGTTTCGGTCAAAATACGTATTTATGCGTATTTTGCAACGAAGCTATTTTAGGGTATCAAAACACTTTGTTTTGATATCAAACTTGTTTTCTAACTTAGTTGAACATGTTTTAACATGTTTAACTCGTCACTTTTAGTTTAGTGCTTATATAGGGTCGTAAGATAAGCACCCTAAACAACTGGTTAGACTTTCGAACACGACCCGTTTGGTCGATCACTAGGATCTGACCAAACAAATTTTGTGACCATAGTTGCATAGGGAATAACCTTCCGAGGTTATACCTTATGGTCACTTCGTTTAATTAGTTGTATGATAGGTAGTTTATATGCCTTAGGAAAATGACCAAAATGCCCTTTTTTTGCGCATAATTCCATTTTAAGCATACGTAACTTAAATTTTGCCACATAAACTGATTATTAAACATGTTAGGGCATATAATACTTGTCATAGGACTAGTTAGGCTACTCGTTTGCGCTTTTGCGCAAATGACGCATTAAAGTAGCGTAAACTACCTGAACGGGTCATAAGCACTTAGGATAGGTTCTGATTTAGAATGTAGGCTTTGTTAAACCATATCACATGAGTTCCAATACTCATTTGGTTTACAAAACCTCATTTTATCCGATCTTCCGATTTAGGTCCGGTTTATTAACGTAGTTACCTATATTAGGTGCCGATTGACTCTGTGATCCTTCTAGCGTTATTTGATTGTTATCTCAAGACTACTAAGCAATATAAAGTGAGTACATAGTCCCCTCTTTTACTGTTTTCAAATATTTTAGGGTGATACACATGTGCCTACTTGTTACTTTTGTGCTTTTCGTGCTTTCATGACATATACTTGCTATGTTCATTAGTACGCATATAGTACATGATTTCATTTATGCTTTGCTATGTATGTTGACTGAGCATGCTAGCACATTGATTTCATAAACACATTTGTTACATATGTTTACTCAGCATATGAACACATTGATTTACATTACATTTCTGGTATGTATGTTTACTTAGCATGCTAGCACATTGATTTACATTACATTTCTGCTTCGTATGTTTACTTAGCATACTTAGTACATTGTTTTCACATAACATGCTTACATTTGGTTAAACATTTGGTTTGTTTAACGAAACTAAAATAGGTTCATTAACACTGATCATGCCGCTCGGTAGTATGTAGTGGTACCATAGGAATTGACAAATCCCATTCCTGGAATCCTAGGTTTGTTTGGACGTAAGGAATGACAGAATCCGAAAACATTTTTAATAAACCTTTGATTTGTTTGAAGGTTTATCCTACAGTCTCAAGGCTTGAATGTATGCGTTTAACATTACCACATAAATCTTTGTATCAGTAAAGCATGGATTTTGCAAAACATATCTTTTGATTTAAACTATGATTTATATCAAATACATTGTTTTGTACATTTTTACCTATGGGGTTGAGTAAATGCTTTTATTCACCATACATACATTTGATTACACATTAACATTATACATATGGTTTGAGTAGATACTTTTTACTTGCCATACATAACATTTGATTATACAAGACATGATTTACATTTAACATTAGACATTGTTTACACATAAACACTTGGACATTGGTTTAAACAGACATTTTGGTAGTTATTGATAAGTGATTTACGTAACAAGATGTGTGTAACATGATAAAAGCATGGTGGATACGCCGCTGGTACTTCCTATATATAAGTGCTTTTATGATATTACATATCGTAGCGTTATTTAAATCATTTCAACAAAGACATGATATATGTTATTCAAACGACATATTTTCACAAGATATTATTTTACAAGCGACATAACTTATACAAATTCATTGTTACTTGGTTACTTATTTAACCATGCAGTATTCTTTTATATATAATCTGATTTTCTTATCGCTTTTCGTATGATTTATAAAAGAAAACATTTTCTTAAGGTTCATGACTACTATTTGTCAAACATTTATTTTAACTACGAGTCATGAATCTTACATCAACAAAACCTATGTATCTCACAGGCATTTTTATGCTGACGTACCTATTTTCACATGTGTTTTCAGGAGCTGATGCATAGGGTTGATCGTGATACACTTACGCGCACTCGGGCCTTAGTGACAATAAAAGATGCAAGAATAGTTTAACTTTTGTTATGTTTCCTTGTTTTAAGACAATGTAATCTCTTAATTTCTAAATAAAATGAAACTTTAAATACCATGGTTGTGAAACAATAATTCTGTTGCTACACTCCCCGATGTTTCCGCCACGATTTGTTGTTTTACGCGGTCGGGGTGTGACAAAAGAGTTGGTATCAGATCCAATGGTTATAGGGAATTAGGTTATTAGTAATGCTTTGACCTAGACTATAACTTTTCTAGGACCCTAACATAAGTTATCTTGTGTTTAGATCTTAAAACATACACGTCACCTATCTTTAGGTGATTACCACAACAAGAACACAATTTTTCCAAAATGATTTTTTGAAAATCAATCATCTATTCTTAAAAGATTTATTATAAGGTTTTGAACCCTCTAAGTTTTCAAAATCTCGTCAAAGTTTGGGTCTAAATAATGTGAACATGTGCAATCTGGAAGGGTGGATGCCTAAATCTCGAGTTTTCTGTCTAGGCTAGAGTGTTCGTACAAATCCACATAATCGGACCAGTCACTCTTACCTGGGAACTCTTGGGGTGAGTGTCCACTTATAGGCTAAAGCATGTCTTCGCGATACATTATTATGACCCATTTACTTTGATTAGTCACTGTGTGTCGTTTGTTTGCTTTGTGGTACGAACGAATGACCACCATCCATGCTTTTTGTCGATATTTGTATCATCTCATTTTTCATCTTATCATCTCACTCATTTTCTATCATGTTTCCTCTTTTAGAATGCCTCCTCGACATGACAATCAGCTACCTAATGCCGAACTGGCAGCTATCATTGCGCAGCAAATGGCTGCTGCACTCATTGCTCAAGTTAACCAAGCCAACAATAACAATAATGCACCTGCTCCGTGCAACTTTAAAAGTTTCAATTCGGCTAAACCGCTTAAGTTTAGTGGTTCTGAAGGAGCAACTGGGCTCCTACAGTGGTTCGAGAGTATTGAGAGTACTTTTCGCCATGTTCAGTGTCCTGAGAATCGTAAGGTTGAGTTTGCTTCTAGTGTATTCCAAAAGAGGGCTCTTACTTGGTGGAATGGAGTAATGAGAGACCGTGGTGCTGATGTTACTTTAGCACAGACCTGGGCAGAGCTTAGGGCTCTTATGATGAGGGAATTATGTCCTCGTCATGAAAAAAAGGGCGTTAGAAAGGGAATTTGATGATCTGAAACAGGACAGTGCTGAACACCGTGCTTATACCTATAGGTATGAGGAACTGAGCTTACTTTATCCCACAATGGTTATCCGACTTGATAAAGCTATCGAGAGGTATGTCGATGGTTTACTTGACCCCGTGCAAGATATCGTCACTGGTAGCAACCCTACCATAGTTCGCCAGGCCATCGAATTAGCTGCGACTTTGACTGAGTCGCAAATCAGGAAAGGTAAGCTTCATAGGAAGGGTGACAAGAAACAAAATCAGTCTGGCAAGAGTGAGAATAAGCAGGGTAAGAAATCTGAATCTTCAAGGAGATCGAGGAAGTGCAAGGCTTCCAAAAACTTTGCTGTTACCGCGCAGGCAAATCAGGCAGCTCCAAATCAACCAGCGCAACCACCTGCCAAGAAACAGTACATTGGCAATGCACCTTTGTGCAAGAAGTGTAACAGCCACCATCAACCACACGTTCAGTGTCATTATTGTACCAACTGTGGAAGATCTGGTCATCTTTCCAACACATGTCGTCTTCCTCCTAACCAGAATCAGGCAGCCCAAAACCCTGCTCAACAACCTGCTTAATAACCAGCACAAGCTGCATGACCACACTATCCGCCTGGTTCTTGTTACAATTGTGGGGATCTGACCCACTACAGAAATCAGTGTCCGAGGTTGGTTAATGCGAATCAGGCTCAGGCTCGTGGACGAGTCTTTAACATGAATGCAAACGAGGCACGTGCAGACAACGAAGTGGTCAATGGTATGCTCTTTGTTAACAATAAGCTTGCATCTGTTCTTTTTTATTCGGGTGCCGATAAGAGTTTTGTGTCATTATCTTTTGAACCATTGCTTTGCATGACTAGAACAAAACTAGGAAAGCCCTTGATAGTAGAGGTAGCTAGTGGTGAACCCATTATTCTCGATTCTATCCTTCGAAATTGCCAGTTGAACCATAATAACCATCTTTTTCCTATTAACCTCACGCCGATGCAACTTGGAAGTTTCGACATTATAGTGGGAATGGATTGGTTAACCAAGTACCACGCAGAGGTGATTTGTTTTGAGAAGATTGTCCGTATACCGCTTTCGACTGGTGAGATTTTAGAGGTTCGTGGTGAGAAACCTGTTAGCAGTCTCAAACTCATGTCGTGTATTCAAGCTCAAAAGTACCTGCGTAAGAACTATGTTGCCTTCTTGGCACATGTCATAGAGAAGAAAGGCAAAGGTAAGTCTATTCAAGATATCCCTGTTGTTCGGGATTATCCTGAAGTTTTCCCTTAAGAATTACCTGGTTTACCCCCAGCACGCCAAGTCGAGTTTCGTAATGATCTTGTACCTGTTGCTAATCCTATTGCTAAATCTCCTTATCGTCTTGCACCTTCCGAGATGCATGAGTTATCTAAACAGCTTCAGGAGATTTCTGACAAAGGTTTTATTCATCCTATCTTTTCACCTTGGGGTGCTCCCATTCTTTTTGTCAAGAAGAAAGATGGCTCTTTTAGAATGTGCATCGATTATCGTGAGCTTAACAAGCTTACCATCAAGAATCGATATCCCCTACCTCGCATTGATGATCTCTTTGATCAGTTCTAGGGTGCTACTTGCTTCTCAAAGATTGATCTACGTTCTGGATATCATCAGCTTCGAGTGCTTGAGGAAGATATTCCCAAGACTGCATTCCGCACAAGATATGGGCATTATGAGTTCACTGTTATGCCATTCGGTTTGACTAATGCTCCTGCTGTTTTCATGGACTTGATGAATAGGGTTTGTAAGCCTTATTTGGACAAGTTCATCATTGTTTTCATTGATGACATCTTGATTTATTCCAAGATGCGAGCCGATCATGAAAAACATTTCCGTCTTACTATGGAACTCCTGAAGAAAGAATAACTTTTCGCCAAATTCTCCAAGTGTGAATTTTGGCTTAAGGAAGTTCAATTTTTGGGACACATCGTCAACGAACAAGGTATTCATGTAGATCCCGCCAAAATCAGTGCGATTAAGGATTGGGATACGCCTACTACTCCAACCGAGGTTCGTTAATTTCTTGGTCTCGCGGGTTATTAACGCCGCTTCATCGAAAACTTCTCCAAGATTGCAGTTCCTCTCACTGCTCTAACTCAGAAGAATAAACCCTTTGAATGGGGATGCAAACAGGAAGAAGCCTTTCAGACCTTGAAGCAGAAACTCTGTGATGCACCCATTCTATCTTTACCTGAGGGCAAAGATGATTTTGTGGTATATTGTGATGTATCCAACTTAGGCCTTGGCTGTGTTCTCATGCAAAGGAACAAAGTCATAGCCTACGCATCGAGGCAGTTGAAGATACACGAGAAGAACTACACGACTCTTGATCTTGAGTTAGGTGCAGTAGTTTTTGCTCTCAAAATCTGGAGACACTATTTGTATGGTACTAAATGTGTGGTTTTCCCTGACCACAAAAGTCTATAGCATATTTTCAATCAGAAAGAACTTAACATGAGGCAACGACGTTGGGTTGAACTTCTAAACGACTATGACTGCGAAATTCGCTACCATCCTGGTAAGGCGAATGATGTAGCTGACGCGTTGAGTCGTAAAGAGCGTGTCAAGCTTCACTGTGTACAAGTTCGATCTGATATTCAAACCCGCATTTCTCAGGCTCAACATACTTGTGTTTCACAAGACTTGATGGGTAAAGAATTACCATATCATATCAAGCCTGGTCTTGAACGGAAAGACAATGGATTGTATTATTTCATGGACCGTCTGTGGGTCCCAAGTCAAGACAATCTTCGCACCTTGTTGATGAATGAAGCTCATAAGTCTCGTTATTCTATTCATCCTGGTGCAGACAAAATGTACAAGGATCTTCGAACCCAGTATTGGTGGCCGGGTATGAAGAAAGACATTGCCTTGTACGTATCCAAATGCCTTACTTGTCTTAAGGTTAAGGCTGAACATCAACATCCCTCTGGATTATTGGAGCAACCAGAGATTCCAGTTTGGAAATGGGAAAACATTGCTATAGATCTCGTTACAAAATTGCCACACACTAAGAAAGGTCATGATGCCATTTGGGTAGTTGATGACCGTCTTACAAAATCAGTGCATTTCTTGCCGATCCGTGAGGATCTGTCTGCTGACAAACTTGCCAAAATCTACGTGGATGAGATTGTATCCCGACATGGTGTTCCTTTGAACATTATATCTGACAGAGATGCTCGATTCTCGTCTCGCTTTTGGATAACCATGCAATCTGCTATGGGAACCCAACTTAATTTGAGCACAGCTTATCATCCGCAATCAGATGGTCAATCTGAAAGAATAATCCAGACTTTGGAGGATATGCTTAGAGCTTGTGTATCGATTTTGGTGGTAGTAGGGATTCGTATCCACCATTGATTGAATTCTCCTACAACAATAACTATCACTCCAGCATCAACATGGCTCCTTTCGAGGCTTTATACAGTCGAAAATGTCGTTCACCAGTCTGCTGGAATGAGATCGGTGAAGCTCAGCTTACTGGACCTGAGCTCATTCTAGAGACTATAGATAAAGTCAAGAAAATTTGCGACAACCTTTAGACAGCTAGAAGCCGTCAAAAGAGTTACGCGGTTAGACGACGCAAGCCGTTGGAATTTCAAGTCGGTGATCGGGTCTTACTTAAGGTTTCACCTTGGAAAGGTGTGATCAGATTTGGAGAGACAGGAAAACTTACACCTAGATATGTTGGACCATTCAAGATCGTTGAAAGAATCGGAAAAGTGGCCTACAGACTTGAGTTACCTCCTGAACTTGGAAATGTTCATCCAACCTTCCACGTGTCCAATCTTAAAAAGTGTTTAGCTGATGAGAACCTCCACATACCACTTGATGAAATTCATGTTGATGACACGATGCACTTTGTCGAGAAGCCTGTGGAAATTATGGACCGTGAAGTCAAGAAACTCAAACGCAAGCGCATTCCAATTGTCAAAGTTCGCTGGGAATCTAAACGTGGACCAGAATTCACTTGGGAACGTGAAGATCAAATGAAGGCGAAATATCCACATCTATTCTCACAAGTTTCCTCTAAATAAATTTTGGGACGAAATTTCCTAAAGTAGGGGAGACTGTGACATCTATGCTTGTAATCATTGTATTAACTCTAAACAGTTCAATTATCAATAAGACAATGTGATTTGATCCCAATATTTGTTTATTTATGTTTGACATTTTGCACGTTTTGCTTTTGTTCGATTTTAAACTTTATATCGCTTTCTGGAAAGTTATACGCAAACTGATGCGTAAACATAATCAGTTTAACACGAAAAGCACTCCGGAACATCAACATAAGCTTTACATACCATAAATAACCTTTACAAAACTTAGAAATAAGTTTTAAAGGGTTTGGTATGCCAAAAACAAGTTTATTCGCTTACAGGGACTATTTGCGACAAACTGCGAAAGTCTGCTGATTCGTATAGTAACAAACATTCCGAAACATGATCATAAGTTAAACATACCATAAATATCCTTTACATAGCTTAGAAATAGGCTTTGAGGGTTTCGGTGTGCGAAAATAAAGTTATTTGGTCAGTCAGGGACTAAAAGCGTCAAAAAGTGCATAAGTTTGCATTTACGCGCATATCTTATGTTCTGAACATATCCGGACATCCAAAAAGTTTTGTATTCATTAAAATATTTTATTTTAGTAATTGGAATGCTAAAAGTTCATTCGTCGCGCAATTTGAATCGTTTTTAGCGTCTGTTCGTGTTTCGTCGTAATTAACCGAACAACGAGGCCGTACGACCAAATGAACATACATCCATGATATTTTCAAGCATATTTCATGTACACTACACTTTGACATCACTATTGAGCCTTGAAAATGGGTTAACGGGGCTTAAACGTGTCAAAAATCAACTTTTATGCATGCAGGGGCCTGTTCTACCAATGTTTAAAAGTTGCTGGTCTGGAGTCTAGGCGGGGCGTGAAGCCTGAAGGCTCTTCCTTCGCGGCCCACGACAGCAGGTGCTGGGTAGAAACCTGTTTTCAGCAGCTGTTCCTTTGGTTTTCTTCATGGTTTTTCAATAATATAAGCTGGTTTTTTGACTCCCATGGTATTATAATCAGTGGGTAACACATAGATGGCCAAGATCAATCCTCAATGTCACACCCGACCGTGTAAAACAACAACCGCGACGGAATCTTCGGGGAGTGTCGTAACAGAATCATTGTTTCACAACACATGGTAATTGAAATTTTATTAATTTCAAGAGGTTACATCGTCTTAAAAACAAAGAAACATAACATAATTAACTAGTCTTGCATCTTTTATTGTCACTAAGGCCCAAGTCCGCCTAAGTGTATCTTGATCAATCCTATGCATTAGCTCCTGAAAACACATGTGAAAATAGGTACGTCAGCATAAAAATGCCTGTGAGATACATAGGTTTTATTGATGCAAGATTCATGACTTGTAGTTTAAAAGAATGTTTAACAAAAAGTAGTCATGAACCTTAAAAATATTTTCTTTTAGAAATCATACGAAAATCGATAAGAAATCAGATGATATAAAAGAATAATGCCTAGATAAGTAAATAACCAAGTAAAAAAAATGAGTTTGTATAAAATATGCTGTTTGTAAAACAATGTTTTGTAAAGATATGTTATTTATGTAAAATGTAATATGTCTAAATTGAAATGGTTTAAATAACGCTACAATATGTAATATCATAAAAGCACTTATATATAGGAAGTACCGGCGGTGTATCCACCATGCTTTTATCATATTACACACGCCTCGTTATTTAAATCACTTATCCAAACAAACCACCAATGTAAAAATGTTCATGTATAATCAAATGTTATGTATGGCAAAATAAATAAAAATATCTACTCAAACCATATGTAAAATGTACAAAACAATGCATTTGAATAAATCATAGTTTAAATCAAAAGTTATGTTTTGTAAAATTAATGCTTTATTGATACAAACGTCTATGCAGTAATGTTAAACGTATACATCCAAGCCTTGCGACTGTGGCGACAAACCCTTAACAAGTTAAAGGTTCATCTAAATTATGAATTCGGATTCGGTCATTCCTTCCACCCAAACAAACCTAGGATTTCAGGAATGAGAGTTGTCAATTCCTATGGTACCACTACCTACTACCGAGCGGCGTGATCAATGTTAATGAACGTATTTTTGAGCCGTTAAACAAACCAAATGTCATACCAAATGTAAGCATGTTATGTGAAAATAATGTACTAAGTATGCTAAAATAAACATATGAAACAATTATGTTTATGAAATCAATGTACTAGCATGTTAATTGAACATACATAGCAAAAACATGGATGAAATCATGTACTATATGTGTACTAATGAACATAGCAAGTATATGTTATGAAAGCATGAAAAGCACGAAAGTAACAAGTAGGCACATGTGTTTCACCCCAAAATTTTTGAAAACAGTAAAAGAGGGGACTATGTACTCACTTGAGAATGCTTAGAAGTCTTGAATAACAACCAAGCAATGCTAGAGGGATCACGGAATCAATCGGCACCTAATATAGGTAACTACGTTAATAAACCGGACCTAAATCGAAAGAATCGATAGAATGAGGTTTCGTAAACCAAATGAGTATAGGAACTCATGTAATATGGTTTAACAAAGCCTACATTCTAAATCGGAACCTATCCTAAGTGCTTACGACCCATTACAACTCGTTAAGATAGCTTACGCTACTTTAACGCCTCGTTCGCGTAAAACGCGTTCGGACCGCCTAACTAGTCCTATGACAAGTATTATATGCCTTAACATGTCTAATAATGTTGGCTAATCAGTTTAAATGTCAAAATTTAGGTTACATATGCTTAAAATGAAATTTTGCATAAAAAGGGCATTTTGGTCATTTTCCTAAGGCATATAAACTACCTATCATACAACTAACTAAACGTAGTGACCACAAAGTATAACCTCGGAGAGTTATTCCCCATAAAACTATGGTCACAAAACATGTTTGGTCGGATCCTAACGATCGACCAAACGGGTCGAGTTCGAAAGTCTAAGCGGTTGTTTAGAAAGCTTATCTTACAACCCTATATAAGCACTAAACTAAAAGTGACAAGTTAAACATGTTAAAACATGTTTAACTAAGTTAGAACACAAGTTTGATATCAAAACAAAGTGTTTTGATACCCAAAGATAGATTCATGGCATAATACGCATAAACGCGTATTTTGACCGAAACTATGACTCGTCACTACGCCTAATCAACGTGGTAATCAGTAGGTATAGTCACAAAGGACTATAACCATCGTGATTACACTCACGTTGCGAAGTTAACCGAACTTCGTGTTAACCATAAACTGGTCAAAGCAGAAAGTCAAACATTGTTTGACTTTCATGCTTAAAAACGCATAAAAAGCATGAAAGAAACTTACAAAAGGTCCAAGCTAGGAAGATTTGAACTCAAAACACTAAGGTATGAAGCCTCACAAGGGAGAGCTTCAACTTAGAGCAGAAGTGAATTCAATTGTGAGGAATGAGGGTTGAATTGGTGGGTATTTATAGAAATTCAAGAGCCGTTAAGATCGTTCCTTGTACTTTGAGCTTAAATCTTGGCCCTCCACGTGTTACCCACTGATTTACAAAACTATGGGTGTCCAAAACCAGTTCATAGATTGAAGGAAACCATGTACAAAACCAGAAACCAGCTGCTGAAATGAAAAACTGATTTTTCTGATCTGGGCATTGGTCACGCCCCGCATAAGATGAGACCTCATCTTACGCGCCCCGCGAGAGCCATGTTTGGCAGATTGGCAAAACTAGTCCCTGCAAGTGTAAAACTTGGTTTTTGATGCATTTTTGACACGTTTAAGCCCCGTTAACCCGATTTCAAGGCTCTACAATGATGCCAAAGTGTAGGGGACATAAAATATGCTTGAAAATGTGTCGGATGTTGGTTTGTTTGGTCGTACGGTCACGTTATTCGGTTAATTACGACGAAATATGAACGGACGTGAAAAACGATCCAAATTGCGCGACGAATGGAATTTTATCATGCCAATCACTAAAATAAAATATTTTAATGATTATAAAAATTTTTGGATGTCTGGATATGTTCAGAACGTAAGATATGCGCGTAAATGCAAACTTATGCACTTTTTGACGCTTTTAGTCCTTGATTGACCCAAAAGTTTATTTTTGCACACCGAACCCCTCAAAGCCTATTTCTAAGCTATGCAAAGGATATTTATGGTATGTTTAACTTATGGTCATGTTCCGGAATGTTTGTTACTATACGAATCGGCATAGTTTCACAGTTTGACGTAAATAGTCCCTGCAATCAAATAAACTTGATTTCGACACACCAAACTCTCCAAAAATTATTTCTAAGTTATGTAAAGGTTATTTAAGGTATGTTAAGCCCATGTCACTGTTTCGGAGTGTTTTTCGCATTAAACTGATTATGTTTACGCATCAGTTCGCGTATAACTTTCCAGAAAGCGATTTAGAGCTCGAAATCGAACGAGAATTGATATGTGCAAAGGTCACAAGTATTTGTACAAATTCCAAGATTGAAACACAAGATCTCTTTGGATTCGTACTTGTATGATGGTTGTGGAGGCACAGATGTCACAGTCTCCCCTACTTTAGGAAATTTCGTCCCGAAATTTATTTAGAGGAAACTTGTGAGAGTAGAAGGGGGTGTTTTGCTTTCAAATAAATACTCTGTTCCCTAAGTAGAACCTCTGGGTCACGTTTGAATTTCCAGCAAGCTTTTTTTATTTGAATCAGTCTACTGTTTATAAGGAAAGGTTTAGATCCGAAGATCTAAGCTCCATTCTAATGAGTATAGTTATACCTAACCTCAAGAGTGCCATGAAGTTGTCGAAATGACGTCCTTGATGTAGTGAAATATAGAGAGCGTGTGAATTCGTCGAGAAGTTGGAGTTTCAAACAATGGATAGAGAGAATGTTTCTTGTGAAGGTTATCATAGGAAACTTTGTGTGAGCTCGAAACTTGAAATCGAAAAGATAAAACAACATTGGTTAGGGTTCTGAACTTCTGGTAACTTAAATAATGTTATGCTTGCAATGTAAGAGGGACACTTATATAAATATATGAAGCGCCATTGGTGCGTCCACCGTACCTCCATTATATTGTTTACGTTTCATTATTTTTGCCACTATAGGTTCTTACACATGACAAATTTTACTGTGGTTTCTGTGCACTGAATTCTATAATTACGTATGCATCCATAATTACGTAATTCCTTGCATAGTCCACACAGTGCATTTTATAATGTGTAGGGGAAGACATCAAATGAATAAACCTATGATGATTGTGACTAGACCACCATAGGGTCCTTTTTAGTTAGATCAACAAATAATCTTTTAAAATAGACCACAAAAGGGTCTTTTCAGCTACATCATCTCATGATGTCATTAACCCGGTTAATGAATCAATCTTTTTAACTAGACCACCCAAGGGGTCTCTTTTGAATTATGGAATAGTACTTTATAATCCAAGGGTCTTAACTATTACGTAGAAGCCCAATAAGGATTTAAGGTAGTACCTTTGGATATCCTACTATGAATCCCTCATATAAAGATATGGAAGATTCTACGAGGATTTGGATAACGAATATTTGGATCACACAAAAACATAAAAGAAAACACATAAACACATAATCACATAATTGTTTAACTTGGTCTTCAATTTTTTATCAACTTGTTATTAATTTTGTTCATCATCTTGTTATCGATTGTACTCGGGTATTTAAAGTAAACCAGGAATCCAACCCATGGACTTCAATTGGCACTTTAAACATTTTCAAGAATCTAACTATGAAGATAGGAAGATCTTAATTGGAATTCGGCTTGGTCCTTATTGAATTATAATGTACGTATTAAAGCATACAAAGAATCCAATTAAAGACTCCGATTTTGAGCTTAAAACACCCACAAGGATCTAATTGTGAAGATAAGAAGATCCTATATGGATTTTGGAATTTGAATAGCGGGAGACATTTCGAAACCTTGCACTAGACGTGCTTAAGTCGATACACGAGGTAGAATGTTCATGAAGTTGAGGTGCTAGATATGCCAAGGCGACATATGAAGCAGAATTTGGAGGTTGTGTACGTTAAGTCAATCATACGAGTAGAATGTTTTCGAAAACTATGCATGGGGTTCTTTAGAAGTGTGTTTAATGTTTTTGAAACCTTACGTAATACTTTTGAAATCATACGGTAGATGTATCAGGTAAATATGTTTATAAATTGTTTTAAAATCATGTGAGATGAATTTTGTAATTATGTATAAGGTTTTTGAAAACATGGATAATGCTTTTGAAATTATGTGCTTGTTATAAGAAAATATACTAGGTTAAAATGTTTTTAAATCATAAGAAATGTTTTGAAATCATGAAGGTTGTTTTTGAAAAACATATACTATGCATGTTGTTATGGAAACTAGAATGTAATGATATGGGTATGAGATTGGAAAAATCCCCTTAGTTATCTAACCAAGGATTTAAAGTGATATTTTGAGTAATCGTTTAAGATTGTAACTTGTATCCTGTACTCCGTTTCTTACAATGAAACGTGTACTTAGGGTTTTCGTGGAAATCGTGAGTGATCACATGAATGGGAGAACTACAAGAGTAGTTTGTTTTGCAAAGAACAAAGTTCCTTGATGTAGGTATCGTAGGGTATGACATACACATATGTAACTACATTTGTACATCAGAATTGTGAACAACGAGTTATTTATAAACCAAACAGATTGTTTCAGAGTTCAAAGAAAAACAAAAGAAACAAAAGCATAAGATTTAAATTATTTCAAAGCAGCAGCATTTTCTAATCAGCCAAATGCTCATTCGTGGGTCAGATTTGCATTGACAATCTTTGGGCATTTGTTCCTGAAATGGCTCGTCTCGCCATAGTTGTAGCAAGTACCAGGAGGAAAACGAGCTTGTGCTGGATCTGCTTGAAGTTGAACAGGGTTCTGAATAGCTTGGTTTAACGCAGTGACTGAACGACAGACTCTTGCCGTATAACCAAAATGTCCACAGTTTAAGCATTTTCGGCATTTGACACTGGCATGGTGATGGAGGTTACACTAATTGCACAAAGGGGCTGTTCCTTCGTATGGTGCTTGGGCAGCAGTAGGATCTGCAACAGTTTTGTTTTGGATAGCAAACCAGCATGTGTTAACCAAATGTCCCCATCGTCCACAGTGGGTACATTTGAGACAGGGTATTTGATTTGGATGATGACGGTTGCATTGATTGCACAAAGGAGCAGTCGCCTTGTATGGCTTCTTAGCTGGTGGTGTTGCCACCTGGCTAGGTCTCGCTTGATTTGGAGCATTCACTGGAAGATTCTTTGAAGCTTTACGTTTTCTTGATCTTCGTGAAGGCTTAGCTTCTGTTTCCTTTGGTGATTCTTGGATGGTTTCATCCTTGATACGGGACATAGCAAAAGCTAATTCAGCAGTCTTCTGGAATACTACGCCTATTCGTTGGGCAATTTTGGTAGCCCGCTCGGACATTTGAGTGTCGCTGCGATGAAGAGACATCCTAAAGGAAATGGAAGACATAGGAGGAAACAAGAGAAATGTTATCGGATAATCAAAACAGAATGACAACGCATAAAAATTGTGATCATTTGTTTGTTACCTAAGGCAAACAAATGAGACGGTGACTAATCAAAGTAAGTGGGTCATATTAATGTATCGCGAAGACATGCTTTAGCCTATAAGTGGCACTCACCCCAAGAGTTCCCAGGTAAGAGTGACTGGTCCGATTATGTGGATTTGTACGAACACTCTAGCCTTAGACAGAATACTCGGGATACAGGCACCCACCCTTCCAGATTACACGTGTTCACAATATAAGACCCAAGCTTTGACGAGATTTTGAAGACTTTGAGGGTTCAAAACCTTATAATAAATCATCCTAGAATAGATTATTCATTTTCAAAGCGGATTTGAAATTTGTATTCTTGTTGTGGTTGTCGCCTAAAGATAGGTGACGGTACTGTTTTAAGATCTAAACACAAGAATCTTGTGTTAGGGTCCTAGGAAGGTTATAGACTAGGTCAAAGCATTACTAATAACCTAATTCCCTATAACCATGAGCTCTGATACCAACTCTTCTGTCACACCCCGATCGCGTAAAACAACAACCGCGGCGGAATCGTCGGGGAGTGTCGTAACAGAATCATTGTTTCACAACACATGGTAATTGAAATTTTGTATTATTAATTTCAAGAGGTTACATCGTCTTAAAAACAAAGAAACATAACATAATTAACTAGTCTTGCATCTTTTATTGTCACTAAGGCCCAAGTCCGCCTAAGTGTATCTTGATCAATCCTATGCATTAGCTCCTGAAAACACATGTGAAAATAGGCACGTCAGCATAAAAATGCCTGTGAGATACATAGGTTTTATTGATGCAGGATTCATGACTTGTAGTTTAAAAGAATGTTTAACAAAAAGTAGCCATGAACCTTAAAAATATTTTATTTTAGAAACCATATGAAAATCGATAAGAAATCAGATGATATAAAAGAATAATGCCTAGATAAGTAAATAACCAAGTAAAAAAATGAGTTTGTATAAAATATGCTGTTTGTAAAACAATGTTTTGTAAAGATATGTTATTTGTGTAAAATGTAATATGCCTAAATTGAAATGGTTTAAATAACGCTACAATATGTAATATCATAAAAGCACTTATATATAGGAAGTACCAGCGGCGTATCCACCATGCTTTTATCATATTACACACGCCTCGTTATAAAAAATCACTTACCCAAACAAACCACCAATGTAAAAATGTTCATGTATAATCAAATGTTATGTATGGCAAAATAAATAAAAATATCTACTCAAACCATATGTAAAATGTACAAAACAATGCATTTGAATAAATCATAGTTTAAATCAAAAGTTATGTTTTGTAAAATTAATGCTTTATTGATACAAAGATCTATGCGGTAATGTTAAACGTATACATCTAAGCCTTGCGACTGTGGCGACAAACCCTTAACAAGTTAAAGGTTCATCTAAATTATGAATTCGGATTCGGTCATTCCTTCCACCCAAACAAACCTAGGATTTCAGGAATGGGAGTTGTCAATTCCTATGGTACCACTACCTACTACCGAGCAGCGTGATCAATGTTAATGAACGTATTTTTGAGCCGTTAAACAAACCAAATGTCATACCAAATGTAAGCATGTTATGTGAAAATAATGTACTAAGTATGCTAAAATATAGGGGGTGAGCAAATGTCCATACCTGACCCGACCCTATCAGTACCCGATCCGAGAACCGGAAAAGCATAAAAAAAGAACCGAATCAGTACCCTATAACACAGGGTCGGTTCCGGGTAGTTGCTAAGTCGGGTATGTCGGTTCTTGATCTAAACACCGACCCGATGAAGGCAAAGATGATTCAACAGTTTAACATCTATAACTTGAAAGAACTGCATTCACCTTCAGAATCAGAGGTAATTTGGGATGAGATCAGAATCAGAGCATTCACCTTCAGAATCAGAGCTACTTTGGGATGAAGTTTAGTTGCTTTATTTTCCCCTTGAACATATGTAAGATTCACCCCTACTTCTTTCTTGTTATCGTTGGTTTGGATTATTGATTCCAATGTTAAATAAGTAGGTGTGTACTAATTGATACGAAATTGAAAGTATTTCTTGATTGACAGGGTGTTTATGCTTCTATATAGTGGTTACTATCCTTGATTAATTTCGTTGCATGCCAAGTGTTCGATAAAATATCTGAGTGAAAAAAATTGACGAAATGTGTTACCAAAACATAGATAAAACATTGTAATTAAAAGCTAATAATTCAAACATCCAAAAATTCAAAAAGTATTAACAAACTTCAAACATAATCGAAAACAAATGTAAGAAATCCAAACAAAATTCAACAAATCCAAAGCAAACGAACTGAAACCGACTCTACTTTAACTCCTTTCTCGTTTTTCTGTATCCATCTCTAGCTATGCGTTAATCGACATCGATATTCATGTGATCCGGTTCCACTTTATCATAAATTTCTACATGAAAAAAAGTATATAACGATAAATACAACGTAAACAACAAACTAAGGATGTGTATCGGTGTATGTCAAAATTACCTTTTCCAATGTCATCGAACTCTACCGAATCTTCGATGTAGATTTTCTTTTTAATTGATGCATGAATCCAATCCTCTGTACATATTAATGCCTCGACAATCGGAGTTGATAAAGAAGTTAGATAAGTATCGACAACTCTTCCGCCTGTACTAAACGCCTCCTCAGAAGCAACACTGGATACCGGGATAGCCAATATGTCTTTAGTGATAGGAAGAAAATCTAATTAACACTATCGTATTATTATAAGTAATAAAAATAAACTACTAATTAGTAAACATACCTTTCGCCATTTTTGCTAATACAGGGTATTTTAAAGATGCAGCCTTCCACCAACCTAGAATATCAAATCCCTTGTAATGGGCCTCCTCTCCGTCGTCTAGGTACCTCTCAAGTACCTAGATTTTGTTTGGACGTAAGGAATGACAGAATCCGAAAACATTTTTAATAAACCTTTGATTTGTTTGAAGGTTTATCCTACAGTCTCAAGGCTTGAATGTAAGCGTTTAACATTACCACATAAATGTTTGTATCAGTAAAGCATGGATTTTGCAAAACATATCTTTTGATTTAAACTATGATTTATATCAAATACAGTGTTTTATACATTTTTACCTATGGGGTTAAGTAAATGCTTTTTTATTCACCATACATACATTTGATTACACATTAACATTATACATATGGTTTGAGTAGATACTTTTTACTTGCCATACATAACATTTGATTATACAAGACATGATTTACATTTAACATTAGACATTGTTTACACATAAACACTTGGACATTGGTTTAAACAAGACATTTTGGTAGTTATTGATAAGTGATTTACATAACGAGACGTGTGTAACACGATAAAAGCATGGTGGATACGCCGCTGGTACTTCCTATATATAAGTGCTTTTATGATATTATATATCGTAGCGTTATTTAAATCATTTCAACAAATACATGATATATTTTATTCAAACGGCATATTTTCACAAGATATTGTTTTACAAACGACATAACTTATACAAATTCATTGTTACTTGGTTGCTTATTTAACCATGCAGTATTCTTTTATATATCATCTGATTTTCTTATCGCTTTTCGTATGATTTAGAAAAGAAAACATTTTCTTAAGGTTCATGACTACTATTTGTCAAACATTTCTTTTAACTACGAGTCATGAATCCTACATCAACAAAACCTACGCATCTCACAGACATTTTTATGCTAACGTACCTATTTTTACATGTGTTTTCAGGAGCTGATGCATAGGGTTGATCGTGATACACTTAGGAGCACTTGGGCCTTAGTGACAATAAAAGATGCAAGAATAGTTTAACTTTTGTTATGTTTCCTTGTTTTAAGACAATGTAATCTCTTAATTTCTAAATAAAATGAAACTTTAAATACCATGGTTGTGAAACAATAATTCTGTTGCTACACTCCCCGATGTTTCCGCCGCGGTTTGTTGTTTTACACGGTCGGGGTGTGACAATTTGGTTATTGTTTATTTTAGTATTTATTTTGGTGTTTATTTTGGTTTTTTGGTGTTTATCCTTTTAGATTAGCTGGGTGTTAATAGATAGAAACATACTTGATTTTGATTATTTGAAGTTATGAACCTCCAAGATCTGGTCTTTTTTTATTGTAACACTACGTAACAGGGTGTTGAAATGTAACAATCAAAGCAAAAATGCCGGTTACATTTTTTTGTGTTACAGAAAATAAAGTGCATTGTTACACTTTTTCAGATTATTGTAAAAATGTATGCTAACATTTTTATGTAACATTTTATGTCAAATGTATGTTTAAAATTTTAATTTGTATCATTTTCTTGGTTGACTTATTTTGGTGTTTATGGTGGATTGAAATGGCACAAAAAGAAAAGCAAAGTATATATGGTTATTTTTATTTTGGTGTTTATCCTTTTAGATTAGCTGGGTGTTAATAGCTAGAAACATTCTTGATTTTGATTATTTGAAGTTATGAACCTCCAAGATCTGGTCTTTTTTTTTATTGTAACACTACGTAACATGGTGTTAGAAATGTAACAATCAAAGCAAAAATGCCGGGTACGTTTTTTTATGTTACATAAAATAAAGTGCATTGTTACACTTTTTTAGATTATTGTAAAAATAAAGTGTCTATTACGGAAACAAAATGCGTTGTTACATTTTTTGTGTTACAAAAACAAAGTGGTTGTTACATATGTGACGCAAAATAAAGTGCATTGTTACACTTTTTCAGATTATTGTAAAAATAAAGTACGTTCTTACATTAATTTTCTTCAAATTATTGTAAAAATAAAGTGTCTGTTACGGAAACAAAGTGCGTTGTTACATTTTTTGTGTTACAAAGCCAAAGTGGTTGTTACATATGTGACGTAAAATTGATCATGTAAAAATGTATGTTAACATTTTTATTTAACATTTTATGTTACAAACATAAAATGTGTTAATACAAATATGGCGTAAATTGAGCATGTAAAAATGTATGTTACATTTTTATGTAATATAAATATAAATGTATAGGTAAATATAAAAAACAAACAAATGAGACATTTGGTCATGATAAAAGGAGAGCCATAAATCTAAATTAATCAATGGTTGAAACATAGATTTCATAGTTTTCTTAACTCAAGTAGGTTTTTATTTTGACTATGTTATGATTTAATTGTCTAGTATTTAAATTTTTTTTTCGATTTGCATCTGTGTAAACTGATGTTGGAAGTTACACTAGGAAAATGTTACATCGAAAATACTATGTAAAAAAATGCAACTGTGTTACATCAAAACAAGCTGAAAAAAGATGGTATATTTTTTTCAAAAAAACCTACAAATTTGTTGCATCAAAAAACATAAAATATGATTTTAAGCTAAAAAAATCTTTCCATAAAAAGTTGCACGTATAAACTAAAATGGATGCCGGATTTATTGAACGAGTTGTTATTTTGTTTTTTAAATTTATGTATTTTGTTATAAAATAATATTACTTGTTTTGTAATTTACTATTTTGAAAAAAAACTGTAATATGATTTTTTGATGAAAAGGGAATGGGTGAATGGTGTTGTAAACCCTTTGAATAGACTGTTGGACCCAGTATGGTCTTAAAACAACTTCTTTTCACGTAATATGGTAAGTGATTTCAGTAGATGTGAAAAAGATGTGCGGAAATGGAAATCAGACTTTCAAGAAACAAGGCCTATAGAATTATCAAGTTTATATCACTTTGAAAACAAAAAGGTTTACAAGGTGATTGTAAGATTATTATCTAGTACAAACGAATCTTGAATTTTGTGGGTGAGAGGGCAATGGAGTTTTGATGTATGTGTGAATGATAAGCTTCAAACTCACTTTGCTTCTCCTGGTTGAGCCTTCTATTTATAGAAGGCTGGGTGCAGTTTATTCATGCAATAAGTCCTGCAAAAAGTGCCCAATTGACATATTCATTGAATCCAACGTTCAAGTTGTCTTTTTCATCATGATATCAATTAATGTCAACTTGCTTCGGTAAGTGTGGCAGGACAGAGCCAATTTCAGACAAGTGGGGTATTTCATCAGAATTCTGATAAACCACTTCATCAGAAATTCTGATGAACAAATCATCAGAAAAATCCTGATGATCAGAATCGTCAGAAACTGATGATATTTCATCAGAAATATCATCAGATCCATCAGAAGTAACCTTTTCTGATAATCCAATTCTGCTCTTGATCAACTTGTGATTCTTTGAAGTAGATGCTATGCATTCCAGTTGTCCCATCTGATCTTCTTTTTCTAGTTCGTGATCTTCAGGACTGTGATCTCTTCATAGATCCAGTTGATTGTGATTTTCTTCAATACTTACAAATAAAGTTTCCTAACAGTTTCCCCCTAAGTATTGTAAGAAAATGAACTACCTTTTGAACCGAAAAATTTCCAAACAGTGGAAATATAATACATGCAAAATTTAAACAAAACAATTACTGATGTTCTTGAAAAACAAATCATAAAAGATGAAAATTCAGATGAACAAGTTCTTCAATTCAGCTTCATTCTCTTGTGCACATCTCCTTCCTTTAACTTCTTTTTGTAGGAGATATTCTTGTTGCAGCTGACATACATGTCTTTGTACCATTCTCTTGCTTGGATCCATTCTTCAATCATTTGCTCAATTTCTTTTCTTTTTCCCTCCAAGTTCTTCTCTATCTTCTGAAGATGTTCTTGTCTTCTGTTCATGGTTTTCAAGATATACCTCAGAGTTTGATTTGAGTACTTACAGATGTCAACACTTCTGAATAGAGCCTTGTTATTATCATGATCTCTGAAGATGACACCATATTCCTGTTCTTCATTTTTACTTGTCATCATAATGATGTCTCCAGATCTTGCATCTTCCAATATTTCTGAGGGAACTTTTGTCTTTGGTGACCTGACATACACCTTTTTGTTGTGTACATGCTCAAAGTTGATGCATAGATCAAAGTTTGAGAAGGCTATTCTTTCAAATAGCAGTATTCCAGCCTTTGATATGCCATATAATGCCCTTCTGACCTCTTGATTATTTCTCTTCTCTTTTTCATAATGATCTTTCATAAACAGAATGTCTAAAGGATGCAATTGGTCAGCTATTTCTTCATCAGTCACCTTTTGTTCTTCCCCATTTTCTCTCTGAAGTGTGTATCTGTTTTGCACATGAGTTCCTCCAATACCATCAGTTGCAATTTTCATTTCATCCACCTTTAAAATTCTCTTTACTGGATTGTCATTCTGTTTGTGAATGCTGCTTGACCCTCTGTTTATCCTTTCTTTTCTTAATGCCAATCTGGTAGGAGACAGTGATCTTGGTGTTTCATCTTCTTTTGTTAGATAATAACTCACCAGATTTTTTTCAGGGAATATCATTACATCCCTGGCAATCTCTTTAACCATCACAGACTTGGCTTCAGAGATTTTTCTCTTAACAATCTTTGATTTTGTTGATGAATCACCTTCTTGTTCCCATTCATTCATAGTTTGTATATTCATATACTTACTTATGGCTGAGTCATCAGACACTGTTGGATTTGGAGCAGATGCTAGCAATTTCAAATTTGTAATAACTTGAGGTTTTGCAGTTGCTAACCTTTGCAGCATTTCTTCTTTTGAGACATTTGGGGGTGGTCCCATCATTGTGGTTCCTGCTTTGGTGATTGGTGTGCTTGATGATTGTTGAGGAGTTGACTTTGAAGTTTCTTGATGTGAGCTTTCAGCATTGGTTTCTTTCATGAGTTCTTGTGGATCCACTTTGGCCAATCTTGCAATGTTGAATTGCATCTTCTCCACCAGTTGTTGTATTTCTCTTACTTGTTTAGAGTTGCTGGCCATGTTTTTCTGAACATTTGTGAATTCAGTTTGAGCTTTCGTCTGAATTACAACCAATTCTTTTGACAGCTTTTCAAGAGCATCTGTGATACTGTTATTGCTTGCCCTTAGCATGGTAACTTCCTCCAAAACTCTGTTTGCGCTGCTTGACTGCCTTGATTCCATCACATTTGCAACTTGTGCTTTGATCATTTCTATTTCTGTGAGAATCGTTTGGATTTCTGATGTAGAGATGTTGGATTCTGTTGCCTTTTCTTTCATCTTTTGAAGAGACTTTAGTACTTCAGTGTTTTCATCAGTTTGTTTCTTTATTGCCTTCACTGATTCTGACAAAGTCTTCATATCAGCTTTTTGACCTTGTATTTCTGCCAGCAATATATCAAGTTTTTCTTCCACTGAATTTCTTTTGCATATTTTGTAAACGTTTTTCAGTACTGTTTCTAAACTTTCTTGGTTCATAGGTTTCTCAGGGATAATTGGAACAACAGATGTTCCTTCTAACATCCCGGCTGCAAACACATTTGCTGCTGTTCTGAGGTTAAGAGTATTTGAAGATTCCAAATTCTCTATGTTCTCACCAAAAAATTGAAACACATTCAAGTTCTGGATTTCCTCATATCCTTGAACCTTTTCAGGTTCTCCATGAGTTTTTGAGGTAATCAGATTACCTTTAGCCAAATTTCCTTGATCAGTTTCCAGATCTCTATATGTTGGGATCTCATCCTCTTCCTCACTTTCTGATTCAGAGTTGAGATTAATGGCACTAGTAACCTCCTCATCAACCTTAGTTGTTCTGTATTCTATCTTGTAGGATACATTAACTGAGCTCTCTGATTTTGTTTCTTCTCTGTGAGACTCAACTAAAACAGTGTTTAAAAGAGATGTACCAACAATGTGAGATTCATCATAATGTATGACTTTAGTGGCTTCAATTTCATCAGTATGAGTTTCTCCAGCAATATGTGATTCTGCATCATGTTTTTGATGGATTTCAAATTCACGATGAATTCCTGCTTCATGAATCTGTTGACTTTTAGCATGTTTTTCTTCATTTTCTGGTGAGTTGGCTATCTCCAAGTTAGCTGTTTCCAGAATTCTTCTTCCTTCTGCACCATCCTTTTCTGATGCCGAGGACTTCTCATCATCTCCTATTTCTGTTGATGAAGAACAGTTCACAACTTCTCTGCTGGGTTCTTCTGTTGGAGATTTTGATTTTGTCAGAATTTTTTCATGTTGTATTCTGTATTGTGAGTCTGGTGCAATGAAGCATAACATGCTTTCTGGTAACACAGGGACATCTTTGTCTGATTCCCATCCATGATTGGAACTCCAGGCCTTCATGGTTTTTGATCTCCAGACATCTTCCAAGTTTGGAATTTCCATGTTTCTTTCAATAAATGCTTCAGAAATGAAAATTGAGATTAACCTTGGATATGGTAGATGAGAGGTTATTCTTCCATTTCTGGTGATGATTGATCTTTTGAGAAGGTTAAAAATTTCTGACCCATAATCGATCTTGAACCCATTTATGAGTCCAAACATGATTGTCAGAATAGCTTGGTTGATTTGACCAGTTCCTCCTATCTTTGAGGTGAGACATTTGTTTAACACTTCCATCATCACTTGCCAGATGGCTGGCAATTCACTTCTTCTTATTGCTCCAATTTTGTTGACATCTCTTTTCTTGTACCCAAGACCAATGATGAAGTTTAATAAATCATCTCTGCTCGGGGCTTCAGTGTAACTGCCAAGAATAGGCAGTCCAAGCCATTCTCTTACTCTTGCAGGGGTTAATGTTACATAAACACTTCCCCATACATGAGCAGACACCTGATTTTCTTCAACTTCGTTAAAGGTGTAAACAAATTGCTGTAGTAGCCTTTCTGGTATTTCTCTTTCTTTTGTTAGTGCTCCTGAGATTGGACATTTTGTGAGATATTCTATCAGAAGTTGACATCTTTTATCATACTCTGAATACTCTGTTCATCAGCAGATTGTTTTCCTTTATTTGTAGAAATTCTGCTTCCTCGACAAAAGGTACTTCATGTTGAGCGATTGGAATATTGAGGTTAACTTCTGCCATTGTTGGTCTCTGTGAGTTAGGGTTTGAAATTTAGGGATTTTTGAATTGTGAGTGAAAAACAGGGGATTTTTAGGATATGTTGTTTTTGTGAGGAATATGAGTGTTTTTGAGTTTCTCCTACGTGTGTGTTTTATAGGAGTGTTTCAGCAGAGTATAGTGGGTGTATGGAGTTGAAGGAGTTGAAAGGATATATAGCGTGGTATGAAATAGTGATAAAGAGATGATTAATTGTCTTTATAACCGTTAGATAGTGGGTGTTGAGTTTCTGGTTTAAAATGTAACCATTGGATCATGGGTATTAAGACATTAATGAAATTGTTTTATCATGAAATCGTGGTTATGCCCTTTCAACTTGACTCTTCAATTTGTAGTTTCTTCAATCAAGCCTTCTTGAAAATGTTGCATTGATTTTTGATTGGAGAAGACTATCGATTCTATGACACCTTTTCTTCTTTGTGGACCCTATTTGACAGAAGGTCCAATCATCTTCCTTCATATGTACCCTCTTTTCTTCATAAGTCAGAAAGTCCCATTCTGATAAAGTCATCAGAAATTCTGTTGATCATATGTATCCCTCTTTTGCTTTGACTTCTGTTGCCTTTTTAGATGTGGTCAACAGAAGTAACCATACTTTTCAACATAATCTGTGAGTTTTCCCCCTAAACTTATGATCCTTTTCAACAATTTTTTTTTAAGATGAGAGGGAATAAGACAAGATTAGAAGACTCACATTTGTTTTTCTGGTAGCATCCATGTCTCTTTGCCTTTTCTGATATTTTCTAAAAACATTTTATCATCTTAACATTTTATCAGAAAAAAATTAAGATCCAATTTTGAATTACCAGATTTTGTCTTTTGTCATCAGAAAACTTGAGTTTTGAGTCAGAATGTTAATTTCTGATGATCAAATCATATTTACCCATTTTCCAAAAAAAATATAAGCCAACAAATCAAGCAAGCACAAAATATTAACAAATAACAGAAAAAAATGTACAAGCAAAACAAACAAAAACTAATCAATATCTATTCCTTCACCATGTTCTATTTCCAGAAGTAATAACAGATCAGTTATTAGCCCATAGTTGTGGTTGGTGGGTACAAGGATGCTGAGACCCATGTTTTCTTGAAGTCTCATATCAGCTCTTGGATAACTTGCAGGTATGCCTGCAAAGTCTAGCTGGCTCATTATTATCTTTGTCAGAAAACGAGGATACATCAAGAATGGCTTGCCAACCCACATATTACTTGCAAAATCACTCATTAGATAATGAGAGAAGTTGTAAGGTACATTGAGTACAAGTGCCAGTATGGGCTCCATCAATCTAAGAGATACCTCATGATGATTGATGACCTTCTTTGAAAAACATGCGCCCATCTGTGTGACCAGATATTGCCATGGCCTGATGAAGCCATGTTTGTTGATTGCTCGTTGTTTGGTTTGTGTGTGATAACCCATTTGTCTCAAGTCATCATCCTTCTGAGCCCTTGTGAACATCAGGACGTCATTATCATCATTGAGTTGAAGAGTTGTCCTGATGGTGGCATCATTTAACAGAATTTATTGATTTAGCACCACACTCTTGATGGCCATCTGTTCCCTGTTCTGATACTCAGATAGTGTTGCATTTTTCCAGAAGATTTGAAGAATTTCTGGATGAACACTTATGTGAGCGGTAAGTGCATAGTTCAAGTTGCTGCTCATGAGCATTTTGAGCACAACTTGACACCCTTCCCACTGAGGACCTTCCAGGTTGGTCCTCACTCTAAGGTTATGATATGGATAAAGAACAAGTGGGAAGCATTCATCTTTGATGATGTTCATTTTGTGAGAGTGTGTGAGAATGAGGTGAAGAAGAGAAGTGATGAAGATGGATTTTAACACAAAGTGGTGATTATTTATAGTAAATTTAAAATTTGCCATAAATGGAAGCTACCAACTTGTAGATTTTCTTCACCGCAATCTCAGTTATTTTAATGATTACCAGAGGACAAAAAAAATAACAGAGATATGTTTCTTCTCCACTTCACATGCAATTTAATGATATAGGCGGCTAATTTCTGGTGATGTAATCTGATAGCCTACCAATATGTCACTTCATCCTTCTTAATGCAGGATGGGGTGTAATAAATGAAGGAGAGAGAAAGTTCTATATTAACAATGTGACACCTGGGTCACTGCGACCATCAAACAAATACTAAACCAATGAAATATTGTATTTCATACTTGGGATTTGTACAAATATGTGTATCATTTGCACATATCAATTCTTGTTCGATTTCGGGCTCTAAATCGCTTTCTGGAAGGTTATACGCGCACTGATGCGTAAATATAACCAGTTTAATGCAACGAACACTCTGGAATAGTGAAATAGGCTTAACATACCTTAAATAACCTTTACATAACTTAGAAATAAGTTTTGAAGGCTTTGGTATGGCAAAATCGAGTTAATTCGCCTATAGGGACTAAATTTGACAAACTGCGAAAGTATGCCAACTTGAACTGTAACAGACATTCCGGAACATGACCATAAGTTAAACACACCTTAAATATCCTTTATATAGCTTAGAAATAGGCTTTGAGGGGTTCGGTGTGCTAAAATAAACTTTTGGCTCATTCAGGGACTAAAAGTGTCAAAAAGTGCATAAGTTTGCACTTTCGCGCATAACTTACGTTCTGAATACATCCGAACATCCAAAAATTTATGTAAGCACTAAAATATTTTATTTTAGTGTTTGGCATGAGAAAAATCCATTCGTCGCGCAATTTGGGTCGTTTTTCGCGCTTATGCGCATTCCGTCGTAATTAAGCGAACATCGCGATTGTACGGCCAAACGAACCGACATCCGAGATATTTTTGAGCACATTTTAAGTTCCCTATACTTTAACTTCATTTTAGAGCTTTGAAATGGGGTTAACGGGGCTTAAATGTGTCAAAATGCATCAAATAGCAAGTTTGGAGCTTCAGGGGCCTGTTCTGCCATTTTTGAAAGTGTCAGACCTGCAAGGTCCTTGCGCACCTCAAGGTTTTTAGTGTTACGGTGCGCAAGCAGGGTTCAGATGCAGAAACTTGTTTTTAACAGCCTGTTTCCAGCCTTTAAACCCCCCAAAGGCCAATGCCACTTGTCAATAACTGGTGGTGGGGGCAAAATGAGCTACCATAACATTCCAACACTTGTACGGATGAGATTCGATCACGTTATTTGAGGAACGATCCTAATGGTTGTCCATTTACTATAAATACCCACCTCAACTTCACTCATTCCTCACAAATCTGATCAAAAGAGCTCTAAGTTGAAGCAATCACTTCATACCTAAGCTATTCGATCAAGATTTACTAGCGGGGACCCTTTGTAAGTGTTCCTTCGTTCTTTTATCGCTTTTCTAGTCCGAAAGTCGAACTATGTTTGACTTTCTGCATTGACCAGTTTATGGTCGATGCGAAGTTCGTTTGAACTTCATAACGTGAGCGTGATCACGATGGTTATAGTCCTTAGTGACTATACCTACTGATTACCACGTTATCTAGGCTCAGTGACGAGTCGTAGTTTCGGCCAAAATGCGTGTTATTGTGTATTTTTTAACCAAACTACTCTTAGGTATCAAAACCGTTTGTTTTGATACCAAACTTGTTTTCTAACTTAGTTAAGCATGTTTCAACATGCTTAGCTCGTCACTTTTAGTTTAGTGCGTATATAGGGTCGTAAGGTAAGCGATCTAAACAATCGCTTATACTTTCGAACCCGACCCATTTGGTCGATCATTAGGATCCGACCAAACACATTAGGTGACCATAGTATATAGGGAATAACCTTCCGAGGTTATACCTTATGGTCACGGCGTTTAGTTAGTTGTATGATAGGTAGTTTATATGCCTTAGGTAAATGACCAAAATGCCCTTTTTACGCCAAAATTCATTTTAAGCATATGTAACATAACTTTTGGTATCTAAACTGATTTGTTAACAATATTAGACATGTTAAGGCATATTTTACTTATCATAGGGCTAGTTAGGCGTTCCGAACGCGTTTTACGCGAACGACGCGTTAAAGTAGCATAAGCTACCTAAACAGGTCGTAATGGGTCGTAAGCACTTAGGTTAGGTCTCATTTTAGTATGTGGGCCTTGTTAAACCATACTACCTGAGTTCCCATACCCATTTGGTTTACGAGCCCTCGTTCTATCCGATCCTCCGATATAGGTCCGGTTTATTAACATAGTTACCTATATTAGGTGTCGTTTGATTCCGTGATCTCTAGCATTACTTGGTGGTTATCTTAGGACTTCTGAGCAATCTCAAGTGAGTACATAGAACCCCCTCTTTTAAATGTTTTCAAGGTGTTTATGTGAGTACATAGACCCCTCTTTTACTGTTTTCCAAACTGTTTTGGGGTGAAACACATGTGCCTACTTGTTACTTTCATGCTTTCCTGTTTTCACATCATATACTTGCTATGTTCATTAGTACATTTATAGTACATGATTTCATTGTGTTTTATGCTATGTATGCCCATTGTGTGCGTACTTAGTACATTGTTTTACATTACATTTTATGCTATGTATGCCCATTGTGTGCGTACTTAGTACATTGTTTTACATTACATTTTATGCTATGTATGCCCATTGTGTGCGTACTTAGTACATTGTTTTACATTACATTTTATGCTATGTATGCCCATTGTGTGCATATTTAGTACATTTATTATTCATCACATGCTTACATTTTGGTATGGCATTTGGTTTGTTTAAATGAGACAATGTACATTCATTAACACCGATCATGCCGCTCGGTAGTAGGTAGTGGTACCGTAGGACTTGACAAATCCCATTCCTGTAATATCGGGTTTGTTTGGATGGAAGGAATGACCGAATCCGAATACATTTTTTGAAAACCTTTACTAAAAGGGTTATCCGACTGTCGCAAGGCTTGGATGTATGAATTTTCACAATACCGCATAGATGCTTATATCAGTATAGCATGCATTTATTACACAAAAAATAACTTTGATTTAAACCATGTTTTACTTCAATACCTTGTTTTTGTGCATTTTACATATGGTTTAGTTGATATATTTCACTTACCATACATAAACATTTTGACATTTACATACACTATTCATGATTTACATTAGATATAGACATTAGACATGGTTTTCACATAAACATTTTGACATTTGATTATACATAAACATTTTACTTTGATGGTTTGGTTTGAGTAAGTGATTTAAGTAACGAGGCGTGTGTAATATGATACAAGCATGGTGGATACGCCGCTGGTACTTCCTATATATAAGTGTTTGTAAGGTATTACACATCGTAGCGTTATTTGAATCATGTCAATTTGAGACATATAACATTTTATACAAATAACATACTTTTCACAAGACATTGTTTTACAAACAACTTATCTTATACAAACTCATTTTACTTGGTTATTCATTTAACCATACATTATTCTCTTATTTATACATATCATCTGAACTTATTGTTTTTCAAACGATTTACAAAACAAATCAATTTACAAGGTTCATGACTGACTTTTACTAAAATTTTTTTTTTCTAAACTTACAAGTCATGAATCCTATTTTCACAAAACCTATGTATCTCACAGGCATTTTTATGCTGACGTACCTATTTTCACATGTGTTTCAGGATATGATGCATAGGATTTATCAAGATACACTTAGGCGGACTTGGGCCTTAGTGACAATAAAAGATGCAAGACTAGTTATTTATGTTATGTTTGTTTGATTATCAAGACATTGTAACTCTTTTATTCAATAAAAAAATATTTCAATTTCCATGTGTTATGAAACAATGATTCTGTTACAACACTCCCCGACGTTTCCGCCACGTTTTGTTGTTTTACGTGGTCGGGGTGTGACAGAAAAGTTGGTATCAGAGCTCATGGTTATAGGGAATTAGGTTATTAGTAATGCTTTGACCTAGTCTATAACCTTCCTAGGACCCTAACGCGAGTTTTCTTACGTTTAGTCATAAAACAATACTGTCACCTATCCTTAGGCGACAACCACAACAAGAACACAAATTTCAAAACCGCTTTGAAAACTAATCATCTGTGCTAGGATGATTGATTACTAGGTTTTGAACCCTCTATTGTAAGGTTTTGAACCCTCTGTTATAAGGTTTTGAACCCTCTAAGTTTTTCAAGTCTCGTCAAAGTTTGGGTCTTATGATGTGAACACGTGCAAACTGGAAGAGTGAATGCCTGTACCCTGAGTTTTCTGTCGAAGGCTAGAGTGTTCGTACAAATCCGCAGTATCGGACCAGTCACTCTTACCTGGGAACTCTTGGGGTGAGTGTTCACTTATAGGCGAGCATGTCTTCAATGATACATTAATATGATCCATTTACTTTGATTAGTCACCAACTCATTTGTTTGCCTTAGGTAACAAACAAATGGTCGCAATTTCTATGCGTTGTCAGTTTGTTTTATTTGCCGATAACATTTCATTTGTTTCCTCCTATGTCTTTCATTTCCTTCTAGAATGTCTCTTCCTCTCAGCAACGGTCAAATGTCCGAGCAAACAGCCAAATTTGCCAAGCGATTAGGCGAAGTGATTCTGAAGACTGTGGATTTAGGCATTGCCATGTATCGTCTCCAGGATGAAGCCACGCAGGAGTCACCAAAGGAGACAGAGGCCAAGCCTTCACCAAAATCAAGGAAGCATAAGGCTTCCAGGAAACCCGTAGCAGTTACACCTAATCAAGCGGGACCTAGCCAAGTGACAGCACCACCAGCCAAGAAACCAATCAAGGAATCAAAGACCATGGATGAACAGACTGAATCCCCTAAGAAGTCAAAGAAGCGAAAGGCTTCTCGGAACTTCGCCATGATCGCTCACAATGGTAAAGCCGTCCCCAACCAACCAGCTAAACCCCCTGCTAGGAAACCTTATGCCGGTACTGCACCAAAATGCGACAAATGTAATGGGCATCACCAAGCTCACTTACAATGTCGTCTGTGTGTATCATGTGGGTGAATTGGTCACCTGGCAAGTGCTTGTCGATGTAACCCGAACCAAAGTGGTCCAAACCAACCACAAGCCAACTCTGCTCAAGCTCGTTTCTCACCAGGGTCTTGCTACAACTGTGGCGAGATGGGCAATTTCCTAAGGTATTGCCCAAAGCTTGCTAAGGCAAATCCAACCCACGGATGAGCAGTTGGCTGATTAGAAGATGTTGTTGTCTTATGCTTTTGTTTCTTCTATTTCTTGTAATGTGAAACAATCTGTTTTGATTATAAATAAATTGTTGTTCACAATTCTGATATACAAGAGTAGTTACATGAGTAAATGGAAATTCTCTATGATACCTGTATTAAGGAACTATGTTCCTTACAAACTACTCTTGTGATTCTCTCTTTCAAATGATCGCTCATGATTCCCTCGAAAATTTTAAGTACTCGTTTCACTCTAAGAAACAAAGTACAGAAAATAAAGTGACATTATGAGTAATCATGCTTCTGCACATCTGTGCCTTTGAATCTTTGGTTAGATAACTAAGGGTATTTTCAAATCTCATACCCATTACATTTTGATTTTTCAACATACACAGTACAAGTATTTCAAAAACAATCTTCATGATCTCAAAACATTTCATATAGTTTGAAAACAAATTTTTTTAAATGCATTGTCTATGTTATTTCAAAAACATTGGCTATGCTTTCAAAAACAACCTTCAGAATTTTAAAATGTTTCATATAGTCTGAAAACAATATTAACACAGTACATTTTCTTATCAAGTACATGATTTCGAAAAACATCATTCATGTTTTCAAAAACCTTATACATAATTTCAAAATTCATCTCGCATGATTTTAAAACAATTTTTTTTATAAATATATACCTACCTAATACACCTACTTTATGATTTCAAAGGTATTATATATAAGGTTTCAAAAACATTGAACACATTTTTTTTAGAACCCCATGCATAGTTTTCAAAAATATTTTCTTCATACATCGACTTAACTTTCAAATTTCACTTCATATGTCGCCTTGGCATATCTGGCATCTCAACTTCATAAGCATTTTACTTCATGTTTTGACCTAAGCACATCAAGTGCAAGGTTTCAAAACATCTTCAACTTCTAAAATCCATATGGGATCTTTTTATCTTCACATTTAGACCCTTGTGGATGATTATCATTCAAATCAGAGTCCTTAATTTGATTCCTTATGTACCTAAATTCGAACATTTCGGTTCCTTATAATCGAAATCGAAATTTTCTTTTAAAAATCTTTCTATCTTTATAGTTAGATTCTTGATAATGTTTAAAGTACCAAATGAAATCCACGAGATGGATTCCTAGTGTGCTTTAAATACATGTGCTCTGTTAGCAAAACAAATTAACAAATTAAAGATCTAGATAAACAATCTTTGTGGTTATATGACTATGTGTTTATGCATCTTGTGTTTTCTTTTATGCATTTTGTGTTTTTTTACTCTGGGTATTCGTTATCCAAATCCTCATAGAATCTTTCATATCTTCACATGAGGGATTCGTAGTAGGATATTCAAAAAGGTACTACCTTAAATCCTTAACGGGCTTCTATGTAATAGTTAAGACCCTTGGATTATATAGTACCACTCCATGATTCATAAGAGACCCTTTTTGTGGTCTAGTCAAAAAGATTGATTCAAAAATCTGGTTAAGAATGACATGTTATGATATAAGCTGAAACGACTCCTTGGCTGTCTATTAAAATCATTTATTGATTTAATAAAAGGGACCCTACGGTGGTCTAGTCACACTCATCACAGGTTTGTTCATTTGGTTTTCCCCTACACATTATAAAATAGACTGTGTGAACTATGCAAGGAATTATCTAATTATGGACGCATACATAATTATGAAATTCAGTGCACGGATACCACAGTAAGATTTATTATGTGTAAGAACCGATAGTGGCAACAATAACGAAATGTGAACAATGTACAGGAGGTATGGTGGACGCACCAATGACGCTTCATATACTTGTATATAAGTATCCCTCTTACATTGCAAGCATGATGTTATTAAAGTTACTAGAAGTTCAGAACCCTAACCAATGTTGTTCGATCTTTTCAACTTCATGTTTTAAACTCTCACAAGTTTCCTCTGAATAAATTTCGGGACGAAATTGTAACACCTGTGCCTCCACGGCCATCAAACAAATACCGAACCAATGAAATATTATATTTCATACTTGGGATTTGTAAAAATATGTGTATTATTTGCACATATCAATTTTTGTTCAATTCCAAACTATAAATCGATTTCTGGAAGGTTATACGCGCACCGATGCGTAAATATAACCAGTTTAATGCAACAAACACTCCGGAATAGTGACATAGGCTTAACATACCTTAAATAACCTTTACATAACTTAGAAATAAGTTTTGAAGGCTTTGGTATGGCAAAAACAAGTTAATTCGCTTACAGGGACTAAAAGTGTCAAAAAGTGCACAAGTTTGCACTTTCGCGCATAACTTACGTTCTGAATACATCCGGACATTCAAAAATTTATGTAAGCATGACTATATTATGCTTTAGTGTTTGGCTTGCCAAAAATCCATTCGTCGCGTCATTTGGATCGTTTTTCGCGCTTATGCGCATTCCGTCGTAATTAAGCGAACATCGCGTTCGTACGACCAAACGAACCAACATCCGGCATATTTTTGAGCATGTTTCATGTCCACAATGTTTAGGCATCATTTTAGGGCCTTAAAGTTGGCTTTACGGGCCTTAGAAGTGCCGGAAATGGGCTTAAACACGTGCAGGGACTGAAACTGTCATTTCTGAAACTTTGTTCTGATCTGTGACTCCTAGGCGGCCCGCCTCAGGATCTTAACATCCTCACGCGGCCCGCGTCAGTCCTTCCGACCAGGTTAAATGTTTCTAACAGCAGATTGCAGCTGTTTGATCCACCACCACACATTCTCTTTTGTCTAGTCAGCTGATAAGGATCAACTTTTAGCCACCATAAGGTTCCGACACTTGTACGGTTGCGATTAAAGCACGGTTTCCATGAAACGATCTTAACGGTGGACCGAAAACTATAAATACCCCATCACCCCATTGCTTAAATCACTAGAATTTTGATTTGAGAAACTCTAAGTTGAAACTATTGTTTCATACCTGAGATTTTTGAATCGAAATTAGCATTCGGGGACCCTTCGTAAGTATTCTTTCGTTCTTTTATTGCTTTTCGAGTCTTTAGAGTCTGAAAGTCAAACTTTGTTTGACTTTCTGCGTTGACCAGTTTATGGTCAATGCGAAGTTCGTTTAAACTTCGCAACGTGAGTGTAATCACGTTGGTTATAGTCCCTTGGGACTATGCCTACTGATTACCACGTTGTCTAGGGTCGTAGGGTAAGCGATCTAATAAATCGCTTATACCTCGAACCCGACCCATTTGGTCGATCATTAGGATCCGACCAAACACATTTGGTGACCATAGTAGGTAGGGAATAACCTTCCGAGGTTATACCCTATGGTCACATCGTTTGAGTAGTTGTATGATAGGTAGTTTATATGCCTTAGGTAAATTACCAGAATACCCTTTTCATGTATAATTGGTAATTAAGAATATGTAACCTAAACTTTTGTCACATAACTGATTATGTAACATGTTTAGGCATATAACACTTGTCATAGGGCTAGTTAGGCGGTCCGAACGCGTTTCACGCGAACGACACGTTAAAGTAGCATAAGCTACCTAAACGAGTCGTAATGGGTCGTAAGCATTTATATTAGGTTTCATTTAGTATGTAGGCTTTGTTAAACCAAATTACACGAGTCTCTATACTCGTTTGGTTCATGAACCCTCATTCTATCCGATCTTCCGATTTAGGTCCGGTTATTAACATAGTTACCTATAGTAGGTGCCGTTTGATATCCGCGATCTCTAGCATTGTTTGGTTGTTACTCAAGGACTACTAAGCAATCTCAAGTGAGTACATAGACCCCTCTTTTACTGTTTTCCAAACTGTTTTGGGGTGAAACACATGTGCCTACTTGTTACTTTCATGCTTTCCTGTTTTCATATCATATACTTGCTATGTTTGTTAGTACATTTATAGTACATGATTTCACCGTTTTACATTACATTTTATGCTATGTATGTCCATTGCGTGCATACTTAGTACATTGTTTTACATTTACATTTTATGCTATGTATGTCCATTGCGTGCATACTTAGTACATCGTTTTCATCACATGCTTACATTTTGTTATGACATTTGGGTTGTTTACAATGGAACAATACATTCATTAACATTAGCTACGCCGTTCGTTAGTAGGTAGTGGTACCATAGGAATTGACAACTCCCGTTCCGGACATCCCAGGGAAAGGGGATGAAAGGAATGACCGAATTCGAAATACATAATTTAGATAAACCTTTAAGTGGTTTAAGGGTTTATCGCCGCAGTCTCAAGGCTTGGATGTATGCATTTTCACGACACCGCATAGATGTTCGTATCAGTATAGCATGCATTTACACAAAACATAGCTTTGATTTAAACCAAGTTTTACTTCAATACTATGTTTTTGTGCATATGGTTTAGTTGATGCATTTCACTAGCCATACAGATCATTTTGGTTACATATTACATGATTTACATTGATCATGCATTTCCACAAAACATAACTTTGATTTAAACCAAGTTTTACTTCAATACTATGTTTTTGTGCATATGGTTTAGTTGATGCATTTCACTAGCCATACAGATCATTTTGGTTACATATTACATGATTTACATTGATCATGCATTTCCACAAAACATAACTTTGATTTAAACCAAGTTTTACTTCAATACTATGTTCTTGTGCATATGGTTTAGTTGATGCATTTCACTAGCCATACAGATCATTTTGGTTACATATTACATGATTTACATTGATCATGCATTTCCACAAAACATAACTTTGATTTAAACCAAGTTTTACTTCAATGCTTTGTTTTGTGCATTTCATCTATGGTTTAGTTGATGCATTTTCACTAGCCATACATATCATTTTGGGTACATATTACATGGTTTACATTTGACACATAAACACTTTTGACATTGGTTATACATTACATGATTTACATTAGACATGAACATTTTACATTGTTGGTTTGGTTTGAGTAAGTGATTAAGTAACGATGCGTGTGTAATATGATACAAGTATGGTGGATACGCCGCTGGTACTTCCTATATATAAGTGTTTGTATGGTATTACATATCGTAGCGTTATTTAAATCATTTCAGTTTATGACATATAACATTTTATACAAATAACATATTTTTCCCAATACATTGTTTTACAAACAACTTAACTTATACAAACTCATTTTACATGGTTATTCATTTAACCATGCATTATTCTCTTATTTATACGTATCATCTGAACTTATTGTATTTCAAATGATTTACAAAGACAAAGCAAATTACAAGGTTCATGACTAAACATTTTCTTAAACAGAAGTCATGAATCTTATTTTCACAAAACCTATGTACTCGCCGGCATTTTTATGCTGACGTACCTATTTTCACATGTGTTTCAGGAAATGAAGCATAGGATTGATCAAGATACACTTAGGCGGACATGGGCCTTAGTGACAATAAAAGATGCAGACTAGTTATTTATGTTATGTTTCTTTGATTATCAAGACATTGTAACTCATTTATTCAATAAAACAGTATTTAAATTTCCATGTGTTATGAAACAATGATTCTGGTACAACACTCCCCGACGTTTCCGCCACGTTTTGTTGTTTTACGTGGTCGGGGTGTGACAGAAAAGTTGGTATCAGAGCTCATGGTTATAGGGAATTAGGTTATTAGTAATACTTTGACCTAGTCTATAACCTTTCTAGGACCCTAACGCGAGTTTACTTGCGTTTAGTCATAAAACAATACTGTCACCTATCCTTAGGCGACAACCACAACAAGAACATAAAATTCAAAACCGCTTTGAAAACTAATCATCTGTTCTAGGATGATTGATTACTAGGTTTTGAACCCTCTATTGTAAGGTTTTGAACTCTCTATTATATGGTTTTGAACCCCTTTGAGTTTTCAAAATCTCATCAAGGTTTTGGGTTTTAAATAATGTGAACACGTGCAAACTGGAAGGGTGAATGCCTGTATTCTGGGTTTTCTGTCTAGGCAAGCACTTCGTATACATCTCATCAGACGCGAGACCAGTTGTGCTTACCTGGGAATTCTTGGGATGAGTGTTCACTTATAGGCGAGCATGTCTTCGCGATACATTATTTTTGACCCATTTACTTTGATTTGTCACCATCTCATTTGTTTGCCTTAGTTAACAAACAAATGATCACAATTTTCATTCGTTACCATTCTGTATTGATTATCCAATAACCTTTCACTCGTTTCTTCCTATGTCTTTCATTTTCTTCTAGAATGTCTATTCCTCTCAGCACTGGTCAAACGTCCGAGCGAACAGCCAAATTTGTCCAGCAAATAGGCGAAGTGATTCAGAAGACTGTGGATTTAGGCATTGCCATGGCTCGTCTCAACAATGAAGCCTCTCATCTCGACAATGAAGCCACTCAAGAGCCACCAAAGGAAGCAGAAGTCAAGCCAGCACCTAAATCAAGGAAGCGTAAGGCTTCAAGGAAACCCGCAGCGGTTACACCAAATCAAGCGGGACCTAGCCATGTGGCAAAGCCACCAGCTAGGAAGCCATACAATGGAACTTCACCCTTGTGCAACAAATGTAACCTTTATCATCATGCTATGGTGAAGTGCCGTGAATGCCAAATTTGTGGACGTAAAGGTCATACAGCAAAAGTTTGTGTTGCAGCAGTACCAAATCAAACAGGACCCATCCGGGTGGCAACACCACCTACTAAGAAGCAATACAAGGGAACGGCACCATTATGCAGCAAATGTAAGGGGCATCACCTAGCTCACTTACAGTGTCATCGGTGTGTATCATGTGGAAGAGTTGGTCACCTGGCAAGTGTTTGTCGATGTAACCCGAACCAAGGTGGTCTAACTCAACCCCAAGTCAACCCAACTCAAGCTCGTTTTCCGCGTGGTATTTGCTACAACTGTGGCGATACGAGCCATTTCAGGAACAACTGCCCGAAGATAGTCAGTGCAAATCCAACCCTTGGATGAGCATTCGGCTGAACAAAGGATGTTGCTGTCTTATGCCTCTGTTTCTTTTGTTTTCGTGTATTGTGAAACAATATGTCTTGTTCATAAATAAAAGTTGTTGATCACAATTCTGATATACAAGTATAATAACAAGTGTTTATGGCATTTCCCTATAATACCTGCATTAAGGAACTATGTTCCTTACAAACTACTCTTGTGATTCTCTCTTTCAAATGATCGCTCATGAGTCCCTCGAAAATTTTAAGTACTCGTTTCATTCTAAGATACGAAGTACAGAAAATAAAGTGACATTATGAGTAATCATGCTTCAGCACATCTTTACCTTTAAATCCTTGGTTAGATAGCTAAGGGTATTTTCAAATCTCATACCCATTACGTTTTGTTGTTACACAGTACAAGTATTTCAACATAATCTTCATGATCTCAAAACATTTCATATAATTTGAAAACAATTTTTTTTTTCTTGATGCATTGTCTATGTTATTTCAAAAACATTGGCCATGTTATCAAAACCAACCTTCCTAATTTCAAAATATTTCATATAGTCTGAAGGCAATATTAACACAGTACATTTTCTTATCAAGTGCATGATTTCGAAAAGCATCATTCATGTCTTTCAAAAAAAAAAAAAAAAAAACCTTATACATAATTTCAAAATTTATCTCACATGATTTTAAAACATTTTGTAAATATATCTACCTAATACACCTACTTTATGATTTCGAAAGTATTATATATAAGGTTTCAAAAACGTTAAACACATTTTTCTTAAAAGAACCCCATGCATAGTTTTCAAAAATATTTTCCTCATACATTGACTTAACCTTCAAATTCTGCTTCATATGTCGCCTTGACATATCAAGCATCTCAACTTCATAAACATTTTACTTCATGTTTTGACATAAGCACATCCCGTGCAAGGTTTCAAAACATCTTCAACTTCAAAAATCCACATGGGATCTTTTTATCTTCACATTTAGATCCTTGTGGATAATTATCATCCAAAATCAGAGTCCTTAATTGGATTCCTTATGTACCTTAATTCGAACACTTCGGTTCCTAATAATCGAAATCGAATTTTCTTTTTGAATCTTTCTATCTTTATAGTTGGATTCTTGATAACGTTTAAAGTACCAAATGAAATCCACGGAATGGATTCCTAGTGTGCTTTAAATGCATGTACGCAATTTACAAGACAAATTAACAAACAATTTTGTGGTTATGTGACTATGTGTTTATGCATCTTATGTTTTCATTTATGCATTTTTTTGTGTTTTTGTATACTCTGGATATTCGTTATCCAAATCCTCGTAGAATCTTTCATATCTTCAGATGATGGATTCGTAGCAGGATATTCAAAAGGCGCTACCTTAAATCCTTAATGGGCTTCTATATAATAGTTAAGACCCTTGGATTATATAGTACCACTCCATGATTCATAAGAGACCCTTTAGTGGTCTAGTCAAAAAGATTGATTCACAATTTGGTTAAAGAACGACATCTAGTGATGTAGCTGAACAGACTCCTTGATAGTCTATTTAGATCATTTATTGATTTAATTAAAAGGACTCTATGGCGGTCTAGTCACACTCATCACAGGATTGTTCATTTGGTTTTCCCCTACACATTATAAAATAGACTGAGTGAACTATGCAAGGAATTGTCTAATTATGGACGCGTACATAATTATGAAATTTAGTGCACAGAAACCCAGTAAGATTTATTATGTGTAAGAACCGATAGCGATAACAATAACAAAATGAGAACGATGTAATGGAGGTACGGTGGATGCACCAATGACGCTTCATATACTTGTATATAAGTGTCCCTCTTACATTGCAAACATGATGTTATTAAAGTTACTAGAAGTTCAGAACCCTAACCAATGTTGTACGATCTTTTCAATTTCATGTTTTAAACTCTCACGAGTTTCCTCTAAATAAATTTCGGGACGAAATTTCCTAAAGTAGGGGAGACTGTAACACCTGTGCCTCCACGGCCATCAAAAAAATACCGAACCAATGAAATATTATATTTCATACTTTGGATTTGTAAAAATATGTGTATCATTTGCACATATCAATTTTTGTTCAATTCCAAACTATAAATCGCTTTCTGGAAGGTTATACGCGCACCGATGCGTAAATATAACCAGTTTAATGCAAAAAACACTCCGGAATAGTGACATAGGCTTAACATACCTTAAATAACCTTTACATAACTTAGAAATAAGTTTTGAAGGCTTTGGTATGGCAAAAACAAGTTAATTCGCTTACAGGGACTAAAAGTGTCAAAAAGTGCACAAGTTTGCACTTTCGCGCATAACTTACGTTCTGAATACATCCGGACATTCAAAATTTATGTAAGCATGACTATATTATGCTTTAGTGTTTGGCTTGCCAAAAATCCATTCGTCGCGTCATTTGGATCGTTTTTCGCGCTTATGCGCATTCCGTCGTAATTAAGCGAACATCGCGTTCGTACGACCAAACGAACCAACATCCGGCATATTTTTGAGCATGTTTCATGTCCACAATGTTTAGGCATCATTTTAGGGCCTTAAAGTTGGCTTTACGGGCCTTAGAAGTGCCGGAAATGGGCTTAAACACGTGCAGGGACTGAAACTGTCATTTCTGAAACTTTGTTCTGATCTGTGACTCCTAGGCGGCCCGCCTCAGGATCTTAACATCCTCACGCGGCCCGCGTCAGTCCTTCCGACCAGGTTAAATGTTTCTAACAGCAGATTGCAGCTGTTTGATCCACCACCACACATTCTCTTTTGTCTAGTCAGCTGATAAGGATCAACTTTTAGCCACCATAAGGTTCCGACACTTGTACGGTTGCGATTAAAGCACGGTTTCCATGAAACGATCTTAACGGTGGACCGAAAACTATAAATACCCCATCACCCCATTGCTCAAATCACTAGAATTTTGATTTGAGAAACTCTAAGTTGAAACTATTGTTTCATACCTGAGATTTTTGAATCGAAATTAGCATTCGGGGACCCTTCGTAAGTATTCTTTCGTTCTTTTATTGCTTTTCGAGTCTTTAGAGTCTGAAAGTCAAACTTTGTTTGACTTTCTGCGTTGACCAGTTTATGGTCAATGCGAAGTTCGTTTGAACTTCGCAACGTGAGTGTAATCACGTTGGTTATAGTCCCTTGGGACTATGCCTACTGATTACCACGTTGTCTAGGGTCGTAGGGTAAGCGATCTAATAAATCGCTTATACCTCGAACCCGACCCATTTGGTCGATCATTAGGATCCGACCAAACACATTTGGTGACCATAGTAGGTAGGGAATAACCTTCCGAGGTTATACCCTATGGTCACATCGTTTGAGTAGTTGTATGATAGGTAGTTTATATGCCTTAGGTAAATTACCAGAATACCCTTTTCATGTATAATTGGTAATTAAGAATATGTAACCTAAACTTTTGTCACATAACTGATTATGTAACATGTTTAGGCATATAACACTTGTCATAGGGCTAGTTAGGCGGTCCGAACGCGTTTCACGCGAACGACACGTTAAAGTAGCATAAGCTACCTAAACGAGTCGTAATGGGTCGTAAGCATTTATATTAGGTTTCATTTAGTATGTAGGCTTTGTTAAACCAAATTACACGAGTCTCTATACTCGTTTGGTTCATGAACCCTCATTCTATCCGATCTTCCGATTTAGGTCCGGTTATTAACATAGTTACCTATAGTAGGTGCCGTTTGATATCCGCGATCTCTAGCATTGTTTGGTTGTTACTCAAGGACTACTAAGCAATCTCAAGTGAGTACATAGACCCCTCTTTTACTGTTTTCCAAACTGTTTTGGGGTGAAACACATGTGCCTACTTGTTACTTTCATGCTTTCCTGTTTTCATATCATATACTTGCTATGTTTGTTAGTACATTTATAGTACATGATTTCACCGTTTTACATTACATTTTATGCTATGTATGTCCATTGCGTGCATACTTAGTACATTGTTTTACATTTACATTTTATGCTATGTATGTCCATTGCGTGCATACTTAGTACATCGTTTTCATCACATGCTTACATTTTGTTATGACATTTGGGTTGTTTACAATGGAACAATACATTCATTAACATTAGCTACGCCGTTCGTTAGTAGGTAGTGGTACCATAGGAATTGACAACTCCCGTTCCGGACATCCCAGGGAAAGGGGATGAAAGGAATGACCGAATTCGAAATACATAATTTAGATAAACCTTTAAGTGGTTTAAGGGTTTATCGCCGCAGTCTCAAGGCTTGGATGTATGCATTTTCACAACACCGCATAGATGTTCGTATCAGTATAGCATGCATTTACACAAAACATAGCTTTGATTTAAACCAAGTTTTACTTCAATACTATGTTTTTGTGCATATGGTTTAGTTGATGCATTTCACTATCCATACAGATCATTTTGGTTACATATTACATGATTTACATTGATCATGCATTTCCACAAAACATAACTTTGATTTAAACCAAGTTTTACTTCAATACTATGTTTTTGTGCATATGGTTTAGTTGATGCATTTCACTAGCCATACAGATCATTTTGGTTACATATTACATGATTTACATTGATCATGCATTTCCACAAAACATAACTTTGATTTAAACCAAGTTTTACTTCAATACTATGTTCTTGTGCATATGGTTTAGTTGATGCATTTCACTAGCCATACAGATCATTTTGGTTACATATTACATGATTTACATTGATCATGCATTTCCACAAAACATAACTTTGATTTAAACCAAGTTTTACTTCAATGCTTTGTTTTGTGCATTTCATCTATGGTTTAGTTGATGCATTTTCACTAGCCATACATATCATTTTGGTTACATATTACATGGTTTACATTTGACACATAAACACTTTTGACATTGGTTATACATTACATGATTTACATTAGACATGAACATTTTACATTGTTGGTTTGGTTTGAGTAAGTGATTAAGTAACGATGCGTGTGTAATATGATACAAGCATGGTGGATACGCCGCTGGTACTTCCTATGTATAAGTGTTTCTATGGTATTACATATCGTAGCGTTATTTAAATCATTTCAGTTTATGACATATAACATTTTATACAAATAACATATTTTTCCCAATACATTGTTTTACAAACAACTTAACTTATACAAACTCATTTTACATGGTTATTCATTTAACCATGCATTATTCTCTTATTTATACGTATCATCTGAACTTATTGTATTTCAAATGATTTACAAAGACAAAGCAAATTACAAGGTTCATGACTAAACATTTTCTTAAACAGAAGTCATGAATTTTATTTTCACAAAACCTATGTACTCGCCGGCATTTTTATGCTGACGTACCTATTTTCACATGTGTTTCAGGAAATGAAGCATAGGATTGATCAAGATACACTTAGGCGGACATGAGCCTTAGTGACAATAAAAGATGCAGACTAGTTATTTATGTTATGTTTCTTTGATTATCAAGACATAGTAACTCATTTATTCAATAAAACAGTATTTAAATTTCCATGTGTTATGAAACAATGATTCTGTTACAACACTCCCCGACGTTTCCGCCACGTTTTGTTGTTTTACGTGGTCGGGGTGTGACAGAAATTTCCTAAAGTAGGGGAGACTGTGACACCTGGGTCACTACGACCATCAAAAAAATACCAAACCAATGAAATATTGTATTTCATACTTGGGATTTGTACAAATATGTGTATCATTTGCACATATCAATTCTAGTTCGATTTCGGGCTCTAAATCGCTTTCTGGAAGGTTATACGCGCATTGATGCATAAATATAACCAGTTTAATGCAACAAACACTCCGGAATAGTGAAATAGGATTAAAATACCTTAAATAACCTTTACATAACTTAGAAATAAGTTTTGAAGGCTTTGGTATGGCAAAATCGAGTTAATTCGCCTACAGGGACTAAATTTGACAAACTACGAAAGTATGCCAATTTGAACTGTAACAGACATTCTGGAACATGACCATAAGTTAAACACACCTTAAATATCCTTTATATAGCTTAGAAATAGGCTTTGAGGGGTTCGGTGTGCTAAAATAAACTTTTGGCTCATTCAGGGACTAAAAGTGTCAAAAAGTGCATAAGTTTGCACTTTCGCGCATAACTTACGTTCTGAATACATCCGGACATCCAAAAATTTATGTAAGCACTAAAATATTTATTTTAGTGTTTGGCATGCGAGAAATCCATACGTCGCGCAATTTGGGTCGTTTTTCGCGCTTATGCGCATTCCGTCGTAATTAAGCGAACATCGCGATTGTACGGCCAAACGAACCGACATCCGAGATATTTTTGAGCACATTTTAAGTTCCCTATACTTTAACTTCATTTTAGAGCTTTGAAATGGGGTTAACGGGGCTTAAATGTGTCAAAAATGCATCAAATAGTAAGTTTGGAGCTTCAGGGGCCTGTTCTGCCATTTTTGAAAGTGTCAGACCTGCAAGGTCCTTGCGCACCTCAAGGTTTTTAGTGTTACGGTGCGCAAGCAGGGGTCAGATGCAGAAACTTGTTTTTAACAGCCTGTTTCCAGCCTTTAAACCCCCCCAAAGGCCAATGCCACTTGTCAATAACTGGTGGTGGGGGCAAAATGAGCTACCATAACATTCCAACACTTGTATGGATGAGATTCGATCATGTTATTCGAGGAACGATCCTAACGGTTGTCCATTTACTATAAATACCCACCTCAACTTCACTCATTCCTCACAAATCTGATCAAAAGAACTCTAAGTTGAAGCAATCACTTCATACCTGAGCTATTCGATCAAGATTTACTAGCGGGGACCCTTTGTAAGTGTTCCTTCGTTCTTTTATCGCTTTTCTAGTCCGAAAGTCGAACTATGTTTGACTTTCTGCATTGACCAGTTTATGGTCGATGCGAAGTTCGTTTGAACTTCATAACATGAGCGTGATCACGATGGTTATAGTCCTTAGTGACTATACCTACTGATTACCACGTTATCTAGGCTCAGTGACGAGTCGTAGTTTCGGCCAAAATGCGTGTTATTGCGTATTTTGTAACCAAACCACTCTTAGGTATCAAAACCGTTTGTTTTGATACCAAACTTGATTTCTAACTTAGTTAAGCATGTTTCAACATGCTTAGCTCGTCACTTTTAGTTTAGTGCTTATATAGGGTCGTAAGGTAAGCGATCTAAACAATCGCTTATACTTTCGAACCCGACCCATTTGGTCGATCATTAGGATCCAACCAAACACATTAGGTGACCATAGTATATAGGGAATAACCTTCCGAGGTTATACCTTATGGTCACGGCGTTTAGTTAGTTGTATGATAGGTAGTTTATATGCCTTAGGTAAATGACCAAAATGCCCTTTTTACGCCAAAATTCATTTTAAGCATATGTAACATAACTTTTGGTATCTAAACTAATTTGTTTACAATATTAGACATGTTAAGGCATATTTTACTTATCATAGGGCTAGTTAGGCGTTCCGAACGCGTTTTACGCGAACGACGCGTTATAGTAGCATAAGCTACCTAAACGGGTCGTAATGGGTCATAAGCACTTAGGTTAGGTCTCATTTTAGTATGTGGGCCTTGTTAAACCATACTGTAACACCCCAACCCGGAAGGGGCTGACGTGTCACAATAACAGTGATATCATAAACAAAAGTCATAATTCCATTTATTTATTTTATAAGGATACAACCACATGACAACTAAACTTAAGGTTAATATACAAACAGAGACATTCGATTTAATTAACTAACATCTTCAGATTTATTCCTAGTCTTTATTCTTCTCTCTTTTTCCCACCCAAAGTAACCTGCTGACCTGTATATACAAAAATTTACGGAATGAGCCGAATGCTCAGTACGGAATAATAGGCTCAAATAACAATTAACGCTTTATGCGAAAATGATACGATGCAAGAACATAATTTCATAATCATATCTTACGGATGTACCCATGAGCAACTTAAAACGTGACAATACACAGGTAGCTACTCCTGCATAATTATCACATGAGATGGCGAATTGGCATACCCGTTATCCACCTCCTTATACTTAAATCCTAGGATCGATCCATACGCCTCCTAATAGCTTATATGTACCACACTTGTACTTAAGAGACGCCGTGAACTGATCTCTCCGTCACGGGTGGAGCACATGATGTCGATGCCGCAACAACATGCTCGTGGGACACTCCACGAGAAGCGATACTCAGGGTAACAGAGTACAAATAGTCTTATTTACATAACTTATCAAAATACTTTTCATAACAAAACATAACTTATATTGGAACTTGCGATAATGAGTACAACTTAACAGAAAACTATCGCATGACATGAAAGCTAAATTCAAAGTTTTAGAATAGGAATTCAACGGACTGTCAAATGAATCGATAATCAAAGAAGTGCGGAGTTTTTAAAAGATATATGAATTTAATGGTTTATAACAATTTTAATATGAAGCAATAAGGAGTGGGGTAAGGATCCGTACCTTAAAAATTCAAAAATGATGCTACCTTATGATAATATTTCAGATTTATACGGGCAGAGTTTAGACTACTGATTAGTCTTTTAACCTAATTTACATAACATGCACACAAACTAGGTTAGTAACTTAATACAGCATTTACGATAACTCACGAGATCAAATTCTCACAACGAACGACAAAGTGCGATACTTAAACATCCATCGAATTAACGACGAACGACAAAGTACGATACTTAAACTCATGCATCGAATTAACGACGAACGACAAAGTACGATACTTAAACTCATTCATCGAATTAATGACGAACGACAAAGTATAACCCTAATGTGGGCAGCACTTAAACATCCATTGGATATATTGATCGATCGGACAATGAATCGTAATAGCGATCGAGTTATTACCCTGTTCTGCAGCGCCCTGCTATACTTAATTAGTGTTTCGTGTGTGTTAATTGAGTAATTGGACGATATCTCAGCGCGTATTTGGAGTTTCTTCTTCGTTTTTGTGCCAGAATTCAAGTGCCAATGTCCTGTATTTATAGTCGAATTTAGACCTTGTCGCGGCCCGCGTGATATATAACCTATCCTTACGCGGCCCGCGAGAGAACTTATTTTATGTATAGGGTTGCCACGTGTGGGACTAGCCTAGCTGAGTCGACGAAATCATTAAATTCAACTTCGTCCGCAAGTTATGAAGATAATCGTCAAGTAGGGAATACCCCCCCTGAGTTTTAGGGGCCCTAATCCTGATTCTGAAAATTCTGAAAATTCTAGGGTTTGTACAGAATTACTTGGGTGTCTTAATTAGGGTTTCCTATTAACTAAAATAAATAATAATAATAATAGTTTTAATTTTATGGTTATTACAACTATTACCCCCTTAAAAGAAATTTCGTCCTCGAAATTTTTCAAATAAGAATATAACATATTGCATAAGTAACGGAAACGGAACTTTCATAGCAGAGTTACTATCCTATATAACAAGAATCTCCTAAACACACATGTGTATCTGAAATTCATAATTACGTTCATGACCAAAATTCTTAATTACCTTACCATTATGTCCTAATGGTTCTTCCACTACGTATCTTAATAACATATTTAATCATGCAGAAAATCAACTTATACTTGCAGATAACAAGAGTGACTTATTGATACTGATATCTCCTACATAAACATGTTTAATCATAACTAAGATATATTCACATAAAGTAAAGCATAAATGACCGTAAACAGAAACAAATGAACATATATCAAAGAGCAAGATTTACCGTTACTCGACTAAAATTCTATTGTTCGGATAGGTTAGGGTATAGAGAGTGAATTGACTCTTCTCTGTTTCTCTTCTTATTATCCTCAGTTTGGGATAAAAATTCTTTCCTCTCGAACTCAAAAGTTTTAATTGCATCAGCAACTTCGGTGATATCCTTAAATTTCATGTACATGATCGACTTCCGAATTCGATCATCGACTGCCCACTTGCATTTTGTTGCCTGGGCTTCTGATGATCCTGCAACGTCTCCTACAATACTAGCCAACCTTGAAAATCTAGTAATGAACTCAGAGGCTGGTTCATCATTCCCCTGTCGAATCACTGCATACTCCCTGATATAAGCTTCTTTATCCGCGGTAGAAAAATACTTGTCGTAAAAGATGGTACGAAAGTCGACCCATGAAAGATTAGCGTTGAAATCATCCCCTCCTTTGACTTGCTTATATCCTTCCCACCAAGTTTGTGCGTCATCTTCAAGTTTGTAGGTAGCCAATCTAACTTTGTATTGCTCCGGAACTCCAAGAACTCCGAAGATCTTTTCAACATGAGCTATCCAGTTTCTTGCTTCGACTGGATTAGTAGCGTGACTGAAGGATTTCGGCTTTTGTTTTTGGAATTTAGCGATCCATATGTCTATACTATAGGTAGTATGGTTCGTGGTATTCTCACGAATTTCTTCACCAGAGATTGGATTCATGTTATTACGTTCTGGAGGACGAGTTTGTTGAATAACGGCCTCAGCTGTTTGAGCAACAAGGTTTGGAAGCAACCCGGCAACAGCCTGGTTGATAGCATTAATTACGTTTGGATTAACTGGAGTCTCATTCGAAGAAGTGTTGTTACGCGCATGGTTAATACGAGTATTCCTACGTAGCGGACGACGAGGAGGCATCTATACGAATAGACATAGGAATTAAACCAAATAAGAGACCAAGTTAAATCCTATCATAGATATCTACCCATTCCTCACAGGTTTTAATTACTATCTTCAAGTTTTCTACAGGAAAGAGCCTTTGCTCTGATACCATAGCTGTAACACCCCAACCCGGAAGGGGCTGACGTGTCACAATAACAGTGATATCATAAACAAAAGTCATAATTCCATTTATTTATTTTATAAGGATACAACCACACGACAACTAAACTTAAGGTTAATATACAAACAGAGACATTCGATTTAATTAACTAACATCTTCAGATTTATTCCTAGTCTTTATTCTTCTCTCTTTTTCCCGCCCAAAGTAACCTGCTGACCTGTATATACAAAAATTTACGGAATGAGCCGAATGCTCAGTACGGAATAATAGGCTCAAATAACAATTAACGCTTTATGCGAAAATGATACGATGCAAGAACATAATTTCATAATCATATCTTACGGATGTACCCATGAGCAACTTAAAACGTGACAATACACAGGTAGCTACTCCTGCATAATTATCACATGAGATGGCGAATTGGCATACCCGTTATCCACCTCCTTATACTTAAATCCTAGGATCGATCCATACGCCTCCTAATAGCTTATATGTACCACACTTGTACTTAAGAGACGCCGTGAACTGATCTCTCCGTCACGGGTGGAGCACATGATGTCGATGCCGCAACAACATGCTCGTGGGACACTCCACGAGAAGCGATACTCAGGGTAACAGAGTACAAATAGTCTTATTTACATAACTTATCAAAATACTTTTCATAACAAAACATAACTTATATTGGAACTTGCGATAATGAGTACAACTTAACAGAAAACTATCGCATGACATGAAAGCTAAATTCAAAGTTTTAGAATAGGAATTCAACGGACTGTCAAATGAATCGATAATCAAAGAAGTGCGGAGTTTTTAAAAGATATATGAATTTAATGGTTTATAACAATTTGAATATGAAGCAATAAGGAGTGAGGTAAGGATTCGTACCTTAAAAATTCCAAAATGATGCTACCTTATGATAATATTTCAGATTTATACGGGCAGAGTTTAGACTACTGATTAGTCTTTTAACCTAATTTACATAACATGCACACAAACTAGGTTAGTAACTTAATACAGCATTTACGATAACTCACGAGATCAAATTCTCACAACGAACGACAAAGTGCGATACTTAAACATCCATCGAATTAACGACGAACGACAAAGTACGATACTTAAACTCATCCATCGAATTAACGACGAATGACAAAGTACGATACTTAAACTCATTCATCGAATTAATGACGAACGACAAAGTATAACCCTAATGTGGGCAGCACTTAAACATCCATTGGATATATTGATCGATCTGACAATGAATCGTAATAGCGATCGAGTTATTACCCTGTTCTGCAGCACCCTGCTATACTTAATTAGTGTTTCGTGTGTGTTAATTGAGTAATTGGACGATATCTCAGCGCGTATTTGGAGTTTCTTCGTCGTTTTTGTGCCAGAATTCAAGTGCCAATGTCCTGTATTTATAGTCGAATTTAGACCTTGTCGCGGCCCGCGTGATATATAACCTATCCTTACGCGGCCCGCGAGAGAACTTATTTTATGTATAGGGTTGCCACGTGTGGGACTAGCCTAGCTGAGTCGACGAAATCATTAAATTCAACTTCGTCCGCAAGTTATGAAGATAATCGTCAAGTAGGGAATACCCCCCCTGAGTTTTAGGGGCCCTAATCCTGATTCTGAAAATTCTGAAAATTCTAGGGTTTGTACAGAATTACTTGGGTGTCTTAATTAGGGTTTCCTATTAACTAAAATAAATAATAATAATAATGGTTTTAATTTTATGGTTATTACACATACTACCTGAGTTCCCATACCCATTTGGTTTACGAGCCCTCGTTCTATCCGATATAGGTCCGGTTTATTAACATAGTTACCTATATTAGGTGCCGTTTGATTCCGTGATCTCTAGCATTGCTAGGTGGTTATCTTAGGACTTCTGAGCAATCTCAAGTGAGTACATAGAACCCCATCTTTTAAATGTTTTCAAGGTGTTTATGTGAGTACATAGACCCCTCTTTTACTGTTTTCCAAACTGTTTTGGGGTGAAACACATGTGCCTACTTGTTACTTTCATGCTTTCCTGTTTTCACATCATATACTTGCTATGTTCATTAGTACATTTATAGTACATGATTTCATTGTGTTTTATGCTATGTATGCCCATTGTGTGCGTACTTAGTACATTGTTTTACATTACATTTTATGCTATGTATGCCCATTGTGTGCATACTTAGTACATTGTTTTACATTACATTTTATGCTATGTATGCCCATTGTGTGCGTACTTAGTACATTGTTTTACATTACATTTTATGCTATGTATGCCCATTGTGTGCATACTTAGTACATTTATTATTCATCACATGCTTACATTTTGGTATGACATTTGGTTTGTTTAAATGAGACAATGTACATTCATTAACACCGATCATGTCGCTCGGTAGTAGGTAGTGGTACCATAGGACTTGACAAATCCCATTCCTGTAATCTCGGGTTTGTTTGGATGGAAGGAATGACCGAATCCGAATACATTTTTTGATAACCTTTACTAAAAGGGTTATCCGACTGTCGCAAGGCTTGGATGTATGAATTTTCACAATACCGCATAGATGTTTATATCAGTATAGCATGCATTTATTACACAAAACATAACTTTGATTTAAACCATGTTTTACTTCAATACCTTGTTTTTGTGCATTTTACATATGGTTTAGTTGATATATTTCACTTACCATACATAAACATTTTGACATTTACATACACTATTCATGATTTACATTAGACATAGACATTAGACATGGTTTTCACATAAACATTTTGACATTTGATTATACATAAACATTTTACTTTGATGGTTTGGTTTGAGTAAGTGATTTAAGTAACGAGGCGTGTGTAATATGATACAAGCATGGTGGATACACCGCTGGTACTTCCTATATATAAGTGTTTGTAAGGTATTACACATCGTAGCGTTATTTGAATCATGTCAATTTGAGACATATAACATTTTATACAAATAACATACTTTTCACAAGACATTGTTTTACAAACAACTTATCTTATACAAACTCATTTTACTTGGTTATTCATTTAACCATACATTATTCTCTTATTTATACATATCATCTGAACTTATTGTTTTTCAAACGATTTACAAAACAAATCAATTTACAAGGTTCATGACTGACTTTTGCTAAACAATTTTTTTTCTAAACTTACAAGTCATGAATCCTATTTTCACAAAACCTATGTATCTCACAGGCATTTTTATGCTGACGTACCTATTTTCACATGTGTTTCAGGATATGATGCATAGGATTTATCAAGATACACTTAGGCGGACTTGGGCCTTAGTGACAATAAAAGATGCAAGACTAGTTATTTATGTTATGTTTCTTTGATTATCAAGACATTGTAACTCTTTTATTCAATAAAACAATATTTCAATTTCCATGTGTTATGAAACAATGATTCTGTTACAACACTCCCCGACGTTTCCGCCACGTTTTGTTGTTTTACGTGGTCGGGGTGTGACAGAAAGGTTGGTATCAGAGCTCATGGTTATAGGGAATTAGGTTATTAGTAATGCTTTGACCTAGTCTATAACCTTCCTAGGACCCTAACGCGAGTTTTCTTACGTTTAGTCATAAAACAATACTGTCACCTATCCTTAGGCGACAACCACAACAAGAACACAAATTTCAAAACCGCTTTGAAAACTAATCATCTGTTCTAGGATGATTGATTACTAGGTTTTGAACCCTCTATTGTAAGGTTTTGAACCCTCTGTTATAAGGTTTTGAACCCTCTAAGTTTTTCAAATCTCGTCAAAGTTTGGGTCTTATGATGTGAACACGTGCAAACTGGAAGAGTGAATGCCTGTACCCTGAGTTTTCTGTCGAAGGCTAGAGTGTTCGTACAAATCCGCAGTATCGGACCAGTCACTCTTACCTGGGAACTCTTGGGGTGAGTGTTCACTTATAGGCGAGCATGTCTTCAATGATACATTAATATGATCCATTTACTTTGATTAGTCACCATCTCATTTGTTTGCCTTAGGTAACAAATAAATGGTCGCAATTTCTATGCGTTGTCATTTTGTTTTATTTGCCGATAACATTTCATTTGTTTCCTCCTATGTCTTTCATTTCCTTCTAGAATGTCTCTTCCTCTTAGCAACGGTCAAATGTCCGAGCAAACAACCAAATTTGCCCAGCGATTAGGCGAAGTGATTCTAAAGACTGTGGATTTAGGCATTGCCATGTATCGTCTCCAGGATGAAGCCACTCAGGAGTCACCAAAGGAGACAGACGCCAAGCCTTCACCAAAATCAAGGAAGCGTAAGGCTTCCAGGAAACCCGCAGCAGTTACACCTAATCAAGCCGGACCTAGCCAAGTGACAGCACCACCAGCCAAGAAACCAATCAAGGAATCAAAGACCATGGATGAACAGACTGAATCCCCTAAGAAGTCAAAGAAGAGAAAGGCTTCTCAGAACTTCGCCATGATCGCTCACAATGGTAAAGCCGTCCCCAACCAACCAGCTCAACCCCCTGCTAGGAAACCTTATGCCGGTACTGCACCAAAATGCGACAAATGTAATGGGCATCACCAAGCTCATTTACAATGTCGTCTGTGTGTATCATGTGGGAAAATTGGTCACCTGGCAAGTGCTTGTCGATGTAACCCGAACCAAAGTGGTCCAAACCAACCACAAGCCAACTCTGCTCAAGCTCGTTTCTCACCAGGGTCTTGCTACAACTGTGGCGAGATGGGCCATTTCCTAAGGGATTGCCCAAAGCTTGCTAAGGCAAATCCAACCCACGGATGAGCAGTTGGCTGATTAGAAGATGTTGTTGTCTTATGCTTTTGTTTCTTCTATTTCTTGTAATGTGAAACAATCTGTTTTGATTATAAATAAATTGTTGTTCACAATTCTGATATACAAGAGTAGTTACATGTGTAAATGGAAATTCTCTATGATACCTGTATTAAGGAACTATGTTCCTTACAAACTACTCTTGTGATTCTCTCTTTCAAATGATAGCTCATGATTCCCTCGAAAATTTTAAGTACTCGTTTCACTCTAAGAAACAAAGTACAGAAAATAAAGTGACATTATGAGTAATCATGCTTCTGCACATCTGTGCCTTTGAATCTTTGGTTAGATAACTAAGGGTATTTTCAAATCTCATACCCATTACGTTTTTATTTTTCAACATACACAGTACAAGTATTTCAAAAACAATCTTCATGATCTCAAAACATTTCATATAGTTTGAAAACAATTTTTTTTAAATGCATTGTCTATGTTATTTCAAAAACATTGGCTATGCTTTCAAAAACAACCTTCATAATTTTAAAATGTTTCATATAGTCTGAAAACAATATTAACACAGTACATTTTCTTATCAAGTGCATGATTTCGAAAAACATCATTCATGTTTTCAAAAACCTTATACATAATTTCAAAATTCATCTCGCATGATTTTAAAACAATTTTTTTTATAAATATATACCTACCTAATACACCTACTTTATGATTTCAAAGGTATTATATATAAGGTTTCAAAAACATTGAACACATTTTTTTTAGAACCCCATGCATAGTTTTCAAAAATATTTTCTTCATACATCGACTTAACTTTCAAATTTCGCTTCATATGTCGCCTTGGCATATCTGGCATCTCAACTTCATAAGCATTTTACTTCATGTTTTGACCTAAGCACATCAAGTGCAAGGTTTCAAAACATCTTCAACTTCTAAAATCCATATGGGATCTTTTTATCTTCACATTTAGACACTTGTGGATGATTATCATTCAAATCAGAGTCCTTAATTGGATTCCTTATGTACCTAAATTCGAACATTTCGGTTCCTTATAATCGAAATCGAATTTTTCTTTTAAAAATCTTTCTATCTTTATAGTTAGATTCTTGATAATGTTTAAAGTACCAAATGAAATCCACGAGATGGATTCCTAGTGTGCTTTAAATACATGTGATCTGTTAGCAAAACAAATTAACAAATTAAAGATCTAGATAAACAATCTTTGTGGTTATATGACTATGTGTTTATGCATCTTGTGTTTTCTTTTATGCATTTTGTGTTTTTATACTCTGGGTATTCGTTATCCAAATCCTCGTAGAATCTTTCATATCTTCACATGAGGGATTCGTAGTAGGATATTCAAAAAGGTACTACCTTAAATCCTTAACGGGCTTCTATGTAATAGTTAAGACCCTTGGATTATATAGTACCACTCCATGATTCATAAGAGACCCTTTTTGTGGTCTAGTCAAAAAGATTGATTCAAAAATCTGGTTAAGAATGACATGTGATGATATAAGCTGAAAAGACTCCTTGGCTGTCTATTAAAATCATTTATTGATTTAATAAAAGGGACCCTATGGTGGTCTAGTCACACTCATCACAGGTTTGTTCATTTGGTTTTCCCCTACACATTATAAAATAGACTGTGTGAACTATGCAAGGAATTATCTAATTATGGACGCGTACATAATTATGAAATTCAGTGCACGGAGACCACAGTAAGATTTATTATGTGTAAGAACCGATAGTGGCAACAATAACGAAATGTGAACAATGTACAGGAGGTATGGTGGACGCACCAATGACGCTTCATATACTTGTATATAAGTATCCCTCTTACATTGCAAGCATGATGTTATTAAAGTTACTAGAAGTTCAGAACCCTAACCAATGTTGTTCGATCTTTTCAACTTCATGTTTTAAACTCTCACAAGTTTCCTCTGAATAAATTTCGGGACGAAATTTCCTAAAGTAGGGGAGACTGTGACACCTGGGTCACTGCGACCATCAAACAAATACCAAACCAATGAAATATTGTATTTCATACTTGGGATTTGTACAAATATATGTATCATTTGCACATATCAATTCTTGTTCGATTTCGGGCTCTAAATCGCTTTCTGGAAGGTTATACGCGCACTGATGCGTAAATATAACCAGTTTAATGAAACGAACACTCCGGAATAGTGAAATAGGCTTAAAATACCTTAAATAACCTTTACATAACTTAGAAATAAGTTTTGAAGGCTTTGGTATGGCAAAATCGAGTTAATTCGCCTACAGGGACTAAATTTGACAAACTGCGAAAGTATGCCAATTTGAACTGTAACAAACATTCTGGAACATGACCATAAGTTAAAAACACCTTAAATATCCTTTATATAGCTTAGAAATAGGCTTTGAGGGGTTCGGTGTGCTAAAATAAACTTTTGGCTCATTCAGGGACTAAAAGTGTCAAAAAGTGCATAAGTTTGCACTTTCGCGCATAACTTACGTTCTGAATACATCCGGACATCCAAAAATTTATGTAAGCACTAAAATATTTTATTTTAGTGTTTGGCATGAGAAAAATCCATTCGTCGCGCAATTTGGGTCGTTTTTCGCGCTGACTACCGAGTATTTTATCTAGCGTTTTAATCACGTTTTATGGCGTTTTAAATTATTTTTATCATTTTTAAAAAATTAACTCGCCATAATATTGTTGAATAGTATTTTATTTGCTTTAACAGGCTGCGTTGTCTGTATTTTGCAGTATACGCGCGATATTGCGCAAAATGCCCTTAAATTCACAAAATAAGGATTTTAAACGTTTTAATTAATTTTCCTCACAAATATGACTAAAAATAGAATTTTAAACATAACGCAATATATTTTGGATTTTAACATTAACCGGGCGGTCACCGACGTTCGTTTCGCATTTTGTTAGTTATGCGATGAGCGTTTATCTTATTATTGCCAACATAATTTTTTACAAAGTTTGGATTTACCAACACCTCAATACTACATACTAACACCATATTTAATTAAGTATTGCCTTTATTTATTCATAACACGTGTCACACTAGTACGGTACAAGCTTAAAATAGCCGGGTGTCACATTGATCATAATGGAAATCATATTTTGTGTTACTTTTGCCTGACCATACTTACACAATATGTAAACATTCACAAATGCACATTTAATTCAAAACTGAGCCATGCAATGAGACTATATTTTCTTTAAGATGTTAATTCATACGTGATGATATCATATACATGCTTGCAAACACCTTAGAATGCCCAAAACATGCTTAACTATACGTTTATTCCCCAAATAACAACCCAATCAAGTGTAAGGACCAAATTTACAATTTTGACATTTTTTTAGATCCTTGCGGACCGTATTGTTCTTCCCTTGCGGTCCGCAAGGGACCGGTCTGGCAGAAGCATTTCAGTCTCGTGAATTTTGGCCTTTCCCTCCTTTTAACTCCCAACCACCTACATTAACTCCCAAACCCTAATCCCCATGTATAAATACAACAATCCCACACCTCCTAAACATTTTCAACACCTCCAAATCACTTTCAAACTCTCTTCAATCTTCAAATTTCTCAACTCTGGGCAGATTGTTCAAGCTTCAAAACAATGAGTTTTGAGGTTGTTTTTGCACTTTTTTTTTCTTGTTTTTCTTCTTCTCCTTCCTTAGATAACCTCTAGAATTATTACCTCATGTTTACCAAGGTGAACAAACATGGTATACCACCATTTGTGAGGTCCAAGTTAGGATTTTTCTTGATTCTTTTTAAAACTTTTTTCAAACATGTTCATCTTTGCTTTGTTTTTGGAACATCTTCAAATTACCAAAAAATCTCTGTGTTGAATGACTTGGATTAAGTTTTTATTCTAGAAACTTAGAGGTTATATACCTCCATTTCTTATTCTTGTAATGCTCTAAGTAATCTCCAAGCAATAAAGTGAGCAAGTCTACACCAAGTCTCCAACCACACCATGTTGGAAACGCTCGTCTAGTTATCCTCACTTGGTTACTTAGCATATTAGATACGTTACTTATATATATCTTAGATAGATTCATAACCATCAGAATAATCAATCATGTTGGTGATTTCGTGCATCGGTGAATTCTTGAGGTTAATGGATTTATCCTACCTCTAATGCTTGACATACTTGACAAAATATGTAATGATATATATATATATATATAGAAACGGGATCAGGAGAAAACGGCTGGAAGTGTGAAAACAGTGAGAATGGTTCCTGGTCGAACACGTGGCATGGGGCGCTAAATGATATGCAGGGGCACGATTGTCGTTGTCCACGTTCCCCTTAATAAATGGCGTTATAGTTCTGTTTCAAACAAAATTTCAATAGAAACGGCGTTTTGTTCTTTATGAATGTGTTTCAATGGCATTTTTTTTCAAAGTAATTTTGTCACACCTCGACCGCGTAAAACAACAAACCGCGGCGGAAACGTCGGGGAGTGGAGCGACAGAATTATTGTTTCACAACACATGGATTAAAAAGTTTCATTTTATTGAATTAGTTATTACATTGTCTTGGAAATTTAAAAGCAAAACACAAACATATTGTCTATCATAGTTATTAAGTCACTAAGGCCTCGTCCGGTCCTATGTGAGCATGCATCCTAGTAATCAACAACATCATCATCAAACACCACCTGAAACATATGTGAAAATAAAGCCAGCAAAGAAATGTCGGCGAGCACATAGGTTTTGTGAGCGTGTCAGATTCATGGCTTATATACATGTTGCAATAGCTCGTACGACTATAAGAGTTGATAGTTGAAAACCTTGTTTTGAAAAGTGTTTAGTATTGCAATATGATTAACCAACTCAAAACAAGTTGGTTATAGTTTATAAAACATCGTTGCCATAAATCTAGACTAAAACATTTGCTTTTGTGAACCAAATCGTAAATCGTTCTTAAAATAGGACTCATATGGTTTATATCATATAGTAAAAATCGTTTCCTGTTATCGCTTAAAATCATTCGTCCAAGTGAACTAAATAACGCCACGGAATGTAATATGATAAAAGCACTTATATATAAGAAGTACCAGCGGCGTATCTACCATGCTTTTATCACATTACACCCGTTCCGTTACCTAATCACTTACTAATAACCAATCGTTCGAAAATCGTTCCATTCGTTCGTGTTATCAATTGTTTGTTCAAATCGTTTAACTTATTTAAATCGTTTAAGTCATTCAATCGTTTCAATCGTTCAAATCGTTCAATCGTTCAAATCGTTCAAATCGTTCATGTTTTAATTGTGAAAACTAACTTTTGGTCGTCTCGTTGAATACATTCAAACCTTCATGACTCGTCCATCGTTCAACTCGTATTAACAAATCACCAAAGGGTAAGTTAACAATCATCAGGTTTTGTCTTTACCCACATTATCCCCATACATAACCATGGCGATAGTCCGATAACGGGATTTGTCAGATCCTATGGTACCATAACATACTACTGGTCGGCTTGATCATTATTAATGAATGTCATTCGTTATGTAAATACGTCCCAACAAGTTCGTTCACATTATCGAAATCGTTGTGTTTAATATAAACCATAGTATTCGTTTTTGAAATCATCGAAATCGTTTAACACATATGAATCACCCCAAAACAATTAAAAGCAGTAAAATAAGGGAACTATGTACTCACATAGTTACCACAAAACATGTAAAAAGAGGGGATCTATGTACTCACTTGAGATCGCAAAGTATCCTCGATTAAATGTACTTAACAAAGCTCAGGCAAACCAAGGAAATCAAGTGGCACCTAGTAATCGGATCACTATGTTAATAAAACGACACCTAAATCGGGAGATCGGGTAAAATGAGGTCTCGTAAACCAAATGAGTATTGGAACTCATGTGATATGGTTTAACAAAGCCTACATTCTGATTCGGAACTTATCCTAAGTGCTTATGACCCGTTATGACCCGTTAAGGTAGTCTAAGCTACTTTAACGCATCATTCGCGCGAATGCGCTGTCACACCCCGACCACGTAAAACATCAAATCGTGGCGGAAACGTCGAGGAGTGTTGTAACAGAATTATTGTTCCACAACCATGGTATTTAAAAGTTTGTTTTATTCATCAAACCAAGAGTTACATTGTCTTAAAATAACTAAAACGAAGAGTTCATCACACAATTAAACTAGTTCCATCATTATTTTAAGTCTCTAAGGCACAGGTCCACCCTAGTGTGTCACGAACATCCTAAGCAACAGCTCCTGAAAACACATGTGAAAATAGGTACGTCAGCATAAAAATGCCTGTGAGATACATAGGTTTTATGAAAATAGGATTCATGACTTGAGTTTAAAGAAATGTTTAATAAAAGTTAGTCATGAACCTTGTAAATTGTTTTGTTAACCAAAGTCTTGTGAAAAATATGTTGTTTGTGTAAAATGTATAAGTCCAAATTGAATGATCTAGATAACCCTACGACATGTAGTACAATACAAGCACTTCTATATGGGAAGTACCAGCGGCGTATCCACCATGCTTGTATCATACTACACACACCTCGTTACTTAAGTCACTTAAACAAACCACCAATGTATAAAGTCCATGTCTAAACCAATTGTCAAAATGTCCTTGTATAAACCATGTCAAATGTTAAAAGTCCAAATGTAGTCAAGTAATGTGTAACAAATGTTATGTATGGTAAGTAAAGTGTAGTCACATAAACCAAATGTAAAAATGTACAAAACAAGGTATTTTGAATATATCAAAAAGTTATGTTTTGTAAAGTAAATGCATGTTTTACTGATACAAACACTTATATGGTAAGTTAACGCATACATTCAAGCCTTGAGACAGACGGATAACCCTAAGTCAAGGTTATCAAAAGAAATGTTTTCAGATTCGGTCATTCCATCCATCCAAACAAACCTAGGATTTTAGGAACGGGATTTGTCAAGTCCTATGGTACCATTACTTACTACCGAGCAGCGTAGCTAATGTTAATGAATGTGTTTTAGTCCCGTTGTACAAACCAAATGTCATACCAAAAACAAACATGTAATGAAAGTAATGTACTAAGTATGCTAAGTTAACATACAAAGCAGAAAAGTTATGTAAATCAATGCGCTAGCATGTCAGATAAACATAAATAGAAAAAGAAGATGAAATTATGTATTAATAGTGTACTATTGAACATAGCAATATTATGAAAACATGGAAAAGCATGAAAATAACAAGTAGGCACATGTGTTTCACCCCAAAATGTTTGAAAATCAGTAAAAGAGGGGTCTATGTACTCACCTTTGGGTGCGTTTTTATATGTTAACAAAATCCCACAATTTGTTTGTTTGTCCTAAATTAAATAAGAATAATTAAATAATCAATACTCACAAAAATACATGAGTTTCTCCGATACTTGGAAATTTTCACATAACTTTGGGATTTCTCGAAAAGTTATTATTTTTTATTATTCTGGTGTATTTGTATATATGTACTCGAGCGTAACACACCTAATCTTGTCAACACTAACACATGATCATACACATATTGTAAAACACATAGCACATTGTAACACATAAAATAACCCATGAACAACCCATTCTAGCGTATGTCGAAAAACACTTATTTTAGCGATTCGGTGACATTTTTGGGCGTCGGAAGTCACGTATGACTAACCAAACACCAAGTAAACTTAATATTAGTTAAAATACTTATTTTTATATAAAAAATATCAGTTTGGTTACTGATCTAAAACAGTTTTATAAAAGTCCTCCGAAAAGGCGATTTTCGACCGTTTTACCGCATAGTTTTGCATCAAACATTACCCGAACCATCCCAAATCGAAATGACTTGAAATTTTAACACAACCCATGTTTTTTACTGAAAAAAATAATGGTTATACTCATGATAGTGCAGGTCTTAAGTAAAGCACATAAATCATGCAAATTTCACCTAATTTACCACTTTTTAAGCTATATGTACAACATGCAAAGCTATCAAACCTATGTCAAAGTTTCATGCCACTATAATACATCAAATAATATTATTTTTAGTGTTTATAACCAGATCTAAAACAGTTTTTTTTCATTTAACCATTTTTCATCACTTCTTGAGTTTTAAATCAACATATTTTCACATGTACAAGTGCCTAAAGCATACTAACATTTCATCATCTTTTTATATGGGTTTAGATGCATAAAATATGTGATATATTCAGATGTATTTGCTGATGTAATTTATATTTAACATATCTTACATAAATCACCAAATACTTGCATTTTTACCACCATTAAATAACATGTAACAACATAAACAAGTACTTAACAAGATTTCAAACTCAAACTCAAAAATAAACTCATATACATACATATATATGTACGGTTATACATACATATATGTACAACACCATTTTTACTTGTTTCAAGACCCATTTCATTGTTAGATTTCAAGTTTAGTGAAAATCCCAAGATTCAAGAGAAACTTCAATCATCAAGAACAACCAAGAATCAAAAGTATGATTTAAACATAAATGTTATACCTTCAAGATTCAAGTAGGTTGTAGGATGAGATTTTGATGATAGGAAGCTTGTAATCACTTGACAACACCTTGGAATCACCTTAGATCTTCATACTAACTTGAAGGTAGCTTGAAATAGGACTTAAAGGTGATGAACAAAGCTTTGAAGGTTTGAAGGTAGAGAGAGCAGAGAAGGGACGGTTGTAGGAAGGAGAGAGAGTGTGAGGTTGAGTGAATGATAATGTTGAGTGATCTTGTAAGAGATATGTAGAGATTTGAAAGATACTTGAAGCTAGCATGCACTAACACTTGGCACTCTACACTCATGCAAGATATTAGAAAAATTTGGCGGGTTCCACACCCTTCTAGAACCGTAAATATCAAGGGGGGAGGGGCCAAAGTGTAAATTTTTATAATAATATGCTATAAGTAGGCTAAAACGGGTGTTTAACTGGATACCGGGTATTTTATCTAGCGTTTAAATCCCGATTTATGGCATTCTAAATTATTTTTATTATTCTATAAAAATAAACTTGCCAAATATTACTGAAATAAATTTCAGTTGCCAAGACTGGCTGCGTTGTCTGCATTTTGCAGTAGAAGCACTGTGCTTCGCAGAAACACGCGGTACACACTTAAGCTTGAAAAATAATGTTTTTAGGCGTTTTAATTTATTTTTCAATACGGACCTGATTAAAATACAATTTTAATCATAACAGAATATTTTCAGGATTCAGATATTATCCGGGCGGTCACCAACGTTCGTTTCGTAGTTTTGTCGTAAATAGTTCCTTAGCCCAAATAAACAAGTTTTTTCCATGCCGAATCCTTCGAAACTTATTTCCAAGTTATGTAAAGGATTTTTAGGGTATGTTTAGCTTACGTCATAGTTCCGGAATATATGTCGCGTTAAACTGACTGCATTTATGCACCAGTTTTGCGTATAACCCTCCAGAAAGTGATTTAAAGCTTGAAATCGGAATCGAATCAAATTGTAAAGTCGTCTAACATAAATACACACATATAATAACACCAAAGAACATTGTTTTATTGATAATCCACATTGTTTTACATTATACGATGATTACAAAACACAGTTGTCACATGCGCGTTCGAGACGCCTAACTAGTCCTATGATTAGTATTATATGCCCTAATATGTTGCATAATCAGTTTAAGTGTCAAAAATTAAGTTACTTATGCTTAAATTTAAATTATGCATGAAAAGGGCATTTTGGTCATTTTCCTAAGGCATATAAACTACCTATCATACAACTAATTAAACTAAGTGACCATAAGGTATAACCTAGGAAGGTTATTCCCTAAACAACTATGGTATCAAAATATGTTTGGTTGGATCCTAATGATCAACCAAACGGGTCGGGTTCGAAAGTCTAAGCGGTTGTTTATACCGCTTGACTTACGACCCTATACAAGCACTAAACTAAAAGTGACGAAACATGTTTAACTAAGTTAGAAAATAGGTTTGATATCAAAAGAAAGTGTTTTGATACCCGAAAATAGTTTCGTCGCAAAATGCACATAATCGTGCATTTTGACCGAAACTTTGACTCGTCACTTCAACTAATCGACGTGGTAATCAGTAGGTATAGTCACAAGGGACTATAACCATCGTGATTACGCTTACGTTGCAAAGTTCAAACGAACTTTGTCTTGACCAATTCATGGTCAAAGCAGAAAGTCAAACACTGTTTAACTTTCTTGCTTGAATACATAACGAAGTATGAAAGATCACTTACAAAGGGTCCAAGCTTGGAGATAGAACAAAGAAAACTGAAGAATGAAGCCTTCAACAAGTGTGAGAGCTTCCAATGAGCAGATTATAGAGTGAAATGAAGATGAGCAAAAATGGGTTGAAAAACCCAAGCTATTTATAGATTTCTTGAATCAATAGGATCATTCCATGTGTTTTTTATCATGATCTTGGCCTTACACTTGTAGAGTACACTGATTAGGGGACTTGGGGAGCACTTAGACAAGCCCATAGCATGCAAAATCTATGGTTAAAACCAATGGGAACAGGCTGTTTGGCTTAATTCATTGAATCTGCCAGTTAAGGCTATCGCGCCCCGCGTAAGAGTAGGCATGATCTTACGCGGCCCGCGAGAGAGGTTTCAGAAAATGTCAATTTTAGTCCCTGCATGCATAAAACTTAGTTTTTGATGCATTTAGCCCACGTTAACCCCATTTCAAGGCTCTACAATGATGTTAAAGCATAGGAAACATGAAATATGCTTGAAAACATCTCGGATGTCGGTTCATTTGGTCGTACGGTCACGTTATTATGTTAATCACGATGAAAACTCGAACGGACGCGAAAACGATCCAAATTACGCGACAAATGGTATTTTTGCATTCCAATCACTAAAATAAAATATTTTAGTGATTACAAAAATTTTTGGATGTCCGGATATGTTCAAACGTAAGATATGCGCGTAAATGCAAACTTATGCACTTTTTGACGATTTTAGTCCCTATTGATCAAATAAGCGCATTTTCGCATACCGAACCCCTCAAAGCCTATTTCTAAGATATGTAAAGGATATTTATGGTATGTTTAGCTTATGATCATGTTCCGGAATGTTCGTTGCTATACGAATCTGTCACACCCCGATATTTCCACGTATTACCGGTGGGCCCGGTGGGGAGTATCATGACGTAGTTGATATCATCATAGTCAAATAATCACAGTTCAATGCACAGCGGAAGTCTAAAAGTAATAATTATACAAACCGATTGAAAGTAACATAAAATATTACACAACGGATTGTAAAAGGATCCACAGGCGGATCGAAGATAAAAAGAAATATTGTTCAACAGATGTAAGCATCAAGAGCTTGCAAGACTCTTTATTTGATACTAGGAGTAGCCAGCCCATTTTGCTTAGTACTTGCACTTAACCTTTTTGGAAAATACATCAGTTTACACTGGTAAATACAGTTAACCGACACTTTTGAAAATATTTAAGAAAATTGATTTAATGCACAAGGCACAAATATTCTTTTATAACCTGGGACAATTATTAAAAATAATCTTGTAAAAGATTTATATGTTTGTCATACATTCAAGATCCGGGATAGAAGCCGGAACAAGTTTAATAGACACACCACATAATATAGACCCACGGCGAGTTATCCTCAACAAGCGGGTATATCTTTTTACATACGCACTGGCAGGTTTATGCCTACACCCCGTGCTTAAGTCGTGGCCATGTCAATGAATGAGCGGAGGATATCCAGGACATGGTCATTAACCCCCCAAAGGTTTAAATCAAACAAAACAGATTAAACGGGTTATCTCAATGATTTAACCATTATTCGATTAAAGATTCAATACCCGACCAAGCGGTATTATTAAATACCGTATTCCAAGCCCGTATAACGGAAAAATAAGTTAAAAGTATTTACCTGAGCAAAATATTATTTTAATCTCAGCCGTATAACAATCAGCAAGTGCAAATAGCTTTTACTGGGCTCCTAGATCTGGAACAAAGGTTTTAATAACCTACTAGATTCCTAACGGGTCTTACTTAAGTTTAAACTTAGACCGGTTAGTTTTCATGAAAGGTTTTCGGTTCAAAACGCACGATTAAGCGAAGACCGGATTAGAATGTGATTTAGACCCATCAAGTATGAATACTTGTATAATATGGGTAAACTAAACACATTCTGGATTTTGAAATAAAAATGATAAGGTTTGACCCGTTTTGGTTAATTTATGCAAACTAGTTACATAAACCGTACCGAACGCGAATACACATAACGGGTAACCAAATGAGTCATATACAGGTTTCACAAGTAATATGCTTAAAATATGTTATGATATCAGTAGGATACCTTCCATTATGCCCAAAACGAATTTAAAACCAAATTAAGCCCCGTAAGGGTATTTTGGTCATTTTAAAGTTTATAAAAGAGGTTAAATGGTAATCTGAGTTTCTGACCTAAAATAATCAATAAAAACATTTATTTTAACGGGTTATATCAATAAGATATCATACATATGTGAAATTTATCTTTCATGACCAAACTATGCACCGAAGGGGCATTTTGGTCATTTCACGTATGCTTTAAGGGTCTAATTTGGAAATATGAGTTTAAAACTTTTACTTACTGTTAAAGTATAAAATTTATTCATAACATCAGTAGGTATTAAGTCTTAGGTGTCAAATATAGTTTTAACCCATACTATGCGTTTAAAAAGCGTAAAAGTCGGTATTTGACGATTTTTGGGCTATTTAAGGGAATCTGGGATTTTGATCAGTCCCTAAGGCTTAAAATATTTTATTTAACATATGAAATCAGTAGGAAAAAGTTTGGTATCAAAATGTTATGTAAAACGCATTTTATCCAAGAAAAAGGCATTTTCGTCAATACCGAATTTACATTAAAACTCTATAATAATCAGTATAAAATTTGATAAAAATTTCCAAAAATCCCTAAATATTATATCTTAATAGTAGGTGGCAAGCTTGGTGTCAAAATTTGAGTTTAAATGGGTTTTATGACAAAAATGCCAATTAATTAATAAAAAGCTTTCATTTTACGATATCGCTCATAATCTGTTGTCAAACTTTTAGGACATACTTAAATATTAGTAATAAAGGTTTTTGTCCTCTCACATTTTCGAAAATCTTGTCTTAATATCAAAAGGGCATAATGGTCAACTTTTAAGCATTTAACGGAAACATGCAATGAACTAGGATTTCTTATGGAACCAAGTTGTATAACCTCAGAGGGTTATACTAACCTATAATATGGTCCTAAAGGAACCCTAAGGCATATCTAAAACAAGCTAAATCGGGTCAGAACTGAAAGTCAAAGCAAAAGTCTACTTTTGCGACTTTCGGTTCCGAACCGAGCCTAAACTCAGAATTGTCGGGTTGAACATGCTTAGACATGTTCTTATATTATTTACCAAGTTATTTTAATGTTAAAACATGTTCCATAACCTCTGCATTGTTAGTTATGAATTTATTTGTAAAAATTAATTCTGTTGACTTTTTATTAATAAGTTTGACCCGACAATTGATCAAGTAAAACTGATAATCAGTAGGTGCCCTTTTAAGGGTTTATTACCTACATAATTATCAACTCATAGCCACTTTCAATCCGAATAATGGCTGGACCTTTTGTGATTAATCACAAAGTCAAAGCTTAATTACGATAACTTTGACTTTCGGTCATTAAGCTAATAAAACTAGAACTTAGGAAGCTAAGAACACTTACTAGGGTACTTAGCACGAGTTTAGAGCTTGAGAAAACTTTCTTGAACTCCAGGAAGCTCCAGAGAAAGAGTTTTGAAGTGAAATTTCAAGTGTGAGCTCAAATGAGACAAAAACAAGGCCCTTATATAGTGTTTTGGATTGTCTAGGATTAATGCAAGTGTCCCTATGTCACACCCCGACTCGCAGCGGAAGACAATCGCGGGGTGCGGCATACACATGGCACTCCTCATAATTTAAAAACATTACATTACATAAAACAGGAGCATCGGTTACAACGTCTTTGAACTATCACATTACAAACCATATATTAAAAGCGGTACTACAAGCCATTATAGCTTTTATTATGCTACGTCTGCCTACTAGATCCTTCCAAACGCACATGTTCACTCCTGTTTCATTTTACCTGAAATGCATGTTAGTTTTGAAAAGGTCAGCTAAACGCTGCTAGTGAGTTCCACTGATTTGGTTGTTTCGTTTCAAAATGTATCAACATGTTTAATTGCACATATCACAGTTCATAGATGGAATTACACGAGTGTCACAAGTGAGACCTAGACTGTTTTAATCGTATCGTGTCACACAGACACATACTCGCACCACCTGCATCTCATAAAGTTCAATGCCCTTGGGTAGTTATGTCTAACAACATAACCTGGGTAGGACGCGTGCAGTTGCCTGGCTGCCGGCCGCACCTGCCCGGCCGCTACTGGGTTTGTCAGACCAATAGTACTATCCACTGCCCACGGTTTACTTTAATCACTTGTATCGGGGCTAATATCGTGTGTTAGTTAATTCACATCATATGGTTTGAGAAATTAACACGGTTTCTAACATGCAATTCACCCCAGAAAACAGGAAAACAGTTAAAAGTGGGGGAAGTGAAACTCACAGTGTATGTCGTAGTTTCACACAGGATGTAAACAAGCAACAGAGTCAACTTCCAGAATCACGTACGCAAATATGGGCTCACGTCAGTATCTAAGCCGGTAATGGTTATAACTTGGATTTGGTCAGGAGTTTTCACCCCAGATTGAGTATATAGGACACGGGTATGGTGATGGAGGTTGGGGTAGTATTAGTTTTTAGTTTGGCTTCCGGGCACCGGTTCGCGTGCCAGCCAATCTCAGTAGTTTAACGTTTTCGGATAATGGTACGGGAATATCAATAGTGCCAACACGTTGTTATTTAAGAATGATTAACTTCTCATTAAGGGAGTTTGGGTGATTGGGGAGTCCAGGTTGCCCAATTTTGAGTTTTCGTTTCCACCGTCGGGGATTTCCCGAACTGGTATTGGACACACCTCGAGTGTCCAATCCGCCCTGGAATCTCCCGGAATACTCCCCATGTTTCAATTATAGTATTTGTCGGGTTGGGTCAGTTCCCAGTTCCGGCAGGTTCGTTACACGGTAAACTGCCAAAATTGATTTAAAATAACCCATTTTTAATCCCAAAAATACCCATTTTATCTATAATTTGAATGAAATTCTTAAATTTTTTTTATAACTCAGTAAAAATCTGTAGAATATGGTAAAAATTTCTGAGAATTTATTGTGGCATTTTACTTGTCTAAATAAATTATTTATAAAACCATATTTAACCACATAATTAAAAATAATTAGCATTAGTGATCCAAAAATTCCCAAAACATTCCTGGACATTCCTTTTTTTCCCAGAAGAATCTCCAAAAATTTTAAGATTTTTCTGATTTGGTTTCGGTGCGTTTCCGGCTACCGAAAATTCGCAAAAACACAGATTTTTAACCCAAATCAAAACTTAATCAATGGACTCAGAATTTTCCCAGAAAATTCCAAATATATTCCTTAGCGTCTCTGTAAAGTTTCGTGATTTATTGAATCCGTTTGGTATTTTTTCCTGAATTCTTTTTTTAAAACAGTCAAAAATTCACCAAAAATCGTAAAAATTTCCAAAACTTCTAAAATTATACTTGTAACTTTCTGACACTACCCTTCATCACCACACCAAATTTCAGCTCAATCCAAGTATCACGGACAAAGTTATAGCCAAAACAAAATTCTACCTTTTCTAGTTTCAGTTTTCGGATGTTATACCTAGCGCAAGCTTCGATTCCAAGCGTTCCTTGTGAGTACAGAAGTATGTGTGGGCTATAATCAGTACCTACACATCAAGTATAATCCAAATATGCTAGAACTTAGATCAATCAAGCTTTGATTCATTGTTTTTCGGTTAATCGAATAGTTATGCGATTTTTGTCGAATAGGTGTTGATTAGGGTATCAAAACCCAAAGATTTGTAATCATGGCTGCCATATAACACCAGGGAACTCCCATGGTGTTCTTATTCAGCCCCTAAACTGGTTTAAACCTTCAAAATTCATGGATTAAAAAGGGTTTTTAGGTTGTAAATCATGTATAATCAAGAAATCATGGTTAAAACTATAAGAAACAAGGCTAATACCTTGGATTTGATGGTGTTTAGGACAAGATCAGCTGGGTTTTTGGAAGAAGAAGCAGAATTCTTGAGGATTTTTGAGTGAAATGTAAAAGAAAAATGAAAAAAAAAACATATATATAAATATGGGGGGTGGTGGCGGTTTGGGGTGGGCCCCCCTATGGCCACCTCGTGCTTCGTTTAACGTGATAAAATATGATGTTTATCCTCCGTTGAGTGTTTAGGTTCATTTACGGTTTCCGGGCGCGTTCTCGATTTGCGTAACGGACTCCGTTTCGCAAGTAATTAGTGTCAAAAGACTCGGTTTTAAAAATCATGCATAACCGTCTTGAAATCCGAACCCAGGTACGTTTTAATCATAAAAGACTTGTATTAGAGTAGTTTAAGTGTTTTTAAGCTTGATCGATCGTTCCTTGCACGTTTGATTGCCTTATGTTATGCCTGAAACGAAAGCGTTTCCCTAACCGAGAAGCTGCTTCGTTTTGCGTGCCCAATCTCTGATTGGCTTCAAACCTTATATCACAGTCTATGACACAAAACTAAGATGTTCATGGAACTCGAAATCTTATATGATGCTACCGATAACCTAATAATCAATGTCAAGGGTTTAGTGTGCTGTTAAACGGAAAGCTCCAGTTTAACACGTGTTTAAAGTCTAAGGATACCAATTTCACATCATGGGTCCTTATTAGTGTCATGTCATTCATAACGTGTTCTCGGATTCCTCCGAGACATAACAGATAGCAGTTAATCAAGCATATAAGTCACACATGTTTTTAGGGTTTTCGCGTAATTAAAGTGTTAAGTGTGCTTTACAGTTTTGGACCGTTTAGGGTGTACCTAGTTTCGTCATGGGTGTCACATCCTAGGATGTTACCAGATGTTCCCAGGTGTCCCTATGCTGTTAAAACCAATTGCACAGACCCTGGTATCAAAAAACAAGCTTGCAAAGCGGTGGAATGGCTGTAACCTGGAGCTGTCAATTTTACTGCCCAGTTACAGGTCTTACGGACCGTAAGCCTAAGCCCTTACAGTCCGTATCCATAATTCAAATTGTATCGCCTAGTTAAGCCTTCTTACAGACCGTAAGGAGAAAGCTTTGCGGTCCTAAGCCTTCCATCAGAGACAAAATTTTGAGAACTTTTATATTTGACCATGCAACTTTTTAAACTCGATTCTATAGTCACTTTCAGCAGGAATGGCCCACATAATCAGGTTTGCATTGCTCAGAATGCTTTGCCAGGCATTAGTGTTGCCTTGGAGTCTTTTGAGATGGCCATTGTGTCACACCCCCAAAATCCACACTCGGAGTATCACCACTTGGAGGCATGACTGACCAAGATCGAGCCACCAATCATATTGAACAATATATTAAGGTAATTAAAAGTTCAACCACACAATATAATTGGTGTCCAAAAACAATTTAATAAGTCTAAGTTATCAGCGGAAGCAATCAGTTCAAAACCCAAATCATAAAGTAAAAGTGTTTAAGTTCATCATGATCACTCAATGTCCATGCTCCACAACGACTCTTCCCCATGCAAGCTCCTGCTAAACCTAGTGACCTGCAAAGCATGTAGTAACGAGTCAACAACAAAGTTGAGCGAGTTCACAGTTGGGTGTTTGTTTAAGTTATTCCAAAAACATAGTTTCCTTTAACTGGCACCCTTGCCGTGGGGGATACCCCATAGTTGAAAACGTGATTTGTTTATCCCATTTACTCTGGCAATCCAGCCGTGGGGGCTACCCCATGTTTACACTACTAGACTCGTTACCATATCGACCACTGACTTTAGTCATGTTTATGTGCCCTTAGCGTCAATGTCTATCATCATTGATGCGCCCAAATCCATTAGTTCACGCCCGTCCTCTGCGGCATGGTGTGAGGCTTGTCAGACCTAAATAGCGCTATCTAACTAATGACCCGCTCACCATTGGCCCGGCGATTAAGTCGATATAAAAGGAGGGACTTTGTGATAGAGTTTTGGTCTAGTGAAATTTAAACTGTCCAAGAGGACAAGGAATTACATTCCTTAACCCGTACTGTCCTACCCAAGAAGGACGAGGAATCCATATTCCTTAACCCATTCCCAACCCACCGGGAATTACCATGCTTTGTAGAAAGTGTGAACTCACCTTAGGTTAGCTCGACAGATAAGCGAAAAGGTTACTTGAGCTATAAGTGGTCAACCACATCCTAACATGGTTACCATACAAGTCAGGTCTAGGTTCAAGTAGTGCACGTAGGTTTACACATAAGCTAACAGGTTATGAACACGTATTGATCATGGCAAACATGTAGAACATATTATCAGTCAAGTACACATTATGTCCAACTTGTGCGACACTGATGATTGGGCTCGCACAAGCTCATTAGCCCAATAGTCTTGTGCGATACAACTAATAAAACCCAACAACCACTCCGGCCCAACATGTTGTGTCACACCCCGACCACGTAAAACAACAAACCGTGGCGGAAACGTCGGGGAGTGTTGTAACAGAATTATTGTTTCAAACCATGGATACAAAGAGTTTCATTTTATTGAATATTAAACATTGTTTTAAAGTTAAACAAGCAAGTCAAACATAGTTTATCATCGTTATTAAATCACTAAGGCCTCGTCCAGATCCTATGTGACTTATGCATCCTAGCAATCAACATCAAGCAACTTCACCTGAAACATATGTAAAAACAAAGTCAGCAAAGAAATGCTGGCGAGCACATAGTTTTTGTGTGAGTGTCAGATTCATGGCTCGTGGAAATATCTCGTATAACCTTGTTAATTGATATTTGAAAACCTTGTTTTGTAAACCATTTGTATTGTAAAATGAATAACCAAGTCAAAACAGATTGGTTATAATTTATAAACCTTGATGCCATGCCATGAATCTTAACCCAAAACATTTGTTTATGTAAACCAAATCATAAATCGTTCTCGAAATAGAACTCGTATGGTTTATATAGTTTCGTAAACATCGTTGTGTAATATTGTTTAACTCGTTCTCGTTATAGAACATCGTTCATTCGTTTAAATCGTTCAAATCATTCCAAATCGTTCAATTCATTCACTCGTTCAAATCGTTCTTGTTTTAATTGTGAAAACTACTTTTGGTCGTCTCGCTAATAACATTCAAACCTTTGTGACTCGTCCATCGTTCAACTCGTTCTTGCATTAACAAACCTCCAAAGGGTAAGTTAACAATCATCAGATTCAGTCGTTACCCACCTAACCCACACATAACCATGGGTCCGGTCTGATAACGGGATTTGTCGGATCCTATGGTACCATAACCTAATACTGGTCGGCTTGATCAATGCTAATGAATGTCATTCGTTATGTAACTACCACCAACAAGTTTATTCACATTATTGAAATAGTTATTAGTTTTGTATAAACCATCTCAATCGTTTTGAAACCATCGTTAGAATATTGAAATCCTTTTGATACATATGAATCACCCCAAAACAATCGAAAATAGTAAAAAGAGGGGATCTATGTACTCACCTTTGGGTGCGTTTTTATACACAATCCCTCAAATTTTTTATTCGTCCTAAATTAAATAAGAATGGTTTAATAATCAAAAACCCACAAAAATACCGAAGTTTCTCCGATACTTAGAATTTTCACATAACCTTGAGGTTTCTCGAAAAGTTATTATTTTTTATTATTTTAGTGTATTTGTATATATGTACTCGAGCGTAACACACATAATCTTTGTGACAACCCGCACCAAACCAGGTATCCGTACGACTTAATTATTGATTAATTACTGCTTAATTACTGTGCTTGTTTGAACTAGCTGATGAACTGCTACTTAATATCTGATACATGTACTTACTTGCATCATACTTTACTTATCGTCACTACATTATTTACATGTTGAACCCTAGTGACAACCATGATGCACAAAAAGCACAGTAGCACAATAACGGATAACCTATTGAACATGCTGATAAAGCCAGCATCAGGCAAACACTGCCTCTAAGGCCTGTAAGAGCCTGAGATATTTTGCTACACTAAGTGGTGAGTGTAGGGATACAAGGGTTGTGGAACTGCGTCTCTAGGAATAAGTCACAATGACTGGATGTGCCTAAAACGTACTCTAAGTACAAAACTAAGCACTTTAATAAACAATTCAGCTTTTAGCTAACTAATAAAGTGCCAAAACATGAGAAAAGTATTACTAGACACTTTCCAAAGTGTCGGAAATAAGTTGTGTCACTAAAAATAACAATAACGACACTTTAGAGCTTTATTAAGCACTTTAACGGATTACTATCCAACCAAACAACCGGACTATACCCGGAACATGAAAATATTGTTATTTTCCTTATTTATCTTTTTCTGAGCCAGTTAGGGTCCCCGTATACCCTAACACCCGCTTTAAAGCACTAAACATAACTAACAGGGTTAAAAACTTAACTTAACCAAACTATTACTTAACCTTCTAGTTGGTTTCGAACTAGACCCCCCCCCCCCCCGTTAACCGAAACCGTCCCCTAGGGGACACCCCTTTGTACTAGTTGATTTGCTTAATCTAGTTTGCTAAATATCTAGCCTACACAAGAACCATTGGATAATAACTCTATAACTTTGCCTATAAGTTCATCTAATTACACACATAATCTTTCACTAAACACAACACTTCACACCTCTCTCTCTTGCTCTCTAGAGCTCTCGGCCGAACACCCCCCCTCCCTTATCCATCATTTTCAATTTTGATCTTCAAGTTCCATCATCATACAAGCATCAAGGGTCGTATACAAGGAGCCTTGGAGCAAGCGGAACGCGAAGGACCTCTCTACTTTGCTTTTATCCACGCCATTTTCGTCAAGATCCTTCCCTAGCCTTGAGCTAGAGGTATAATACTTAAAACTCGTATTTGAACTATTCTAAAGTGGTTAAAAGGATTTGTATCGGTTAAAACTCGTTAACATGCAAGATGATGCTTTAAAAGTTTACTAAAAACACAAGAATGGTGGTTAATAGCTTATATGTTGTGTAAATGATGTAGTATTTGAAATGTGTGATTATTTAGACCCGATCTATGTTGTGGTAGCTCGGACCATCGTTTAACCCGGTATAGTCATGTTCTTGAATCATGACACAAAGCTATTTTAGAAGTAACAAGGGTTAAAAGGTGAAACTCTACCACACATGAAACATGAACTTGTGTAAAAATGTTTTACTTGTGTAAAAGTGTTTTAACTTGTACAATAGTGTTTAAAACTAGCGGATCTATGCGTCTGCAAGTGGTATTTTCAAGGAACCACGTATCAAAGAAATCATGTATTTTAAAGAGATGGATCTTACAATAACAAGCATGATTTTTATAAACCACAAGTGTGTAAACACTTGTAAAATGAAAAGATCCGACAAAATAACCGTTTTTGTAAAAGATGACGGGAGGTTGTAAAGATGGATTTTCTCTAAAAACGAGGTTTTTACAAGATCAAATTATATTATATGAAGATCTACTAAATTTAAGGGGATTTATACCACAGTTTTGGGAAAACTGCAAGTTCATGTAATTTTTGGCAATTTACACATATGTTGATTTGTTGATGCGATAAAAGTTGTTCTGGTCAAATAAAGAAAATTGTTGAGTTGATTTGTTAAAGAAAATGATACGCTTGGAAAGCGTGGCCACCTCCAGTTACAGAGGAAACTCTGGCGAAATTTTTCTAAAAACCTAACACTTAGAACTATTTACACTACAAGTGTTAGAATTATTTTGACATGTTTTCAAAACATAAATTTTGCCATGACTTTATTTACTAAATATTCGGAGGTGGGATTTTCACAAAATTTAACGTGATAAATATTTATTTTTCACACACTGTTTATGATTATTTTGTGAAATACATAAATATTATTTTTAGAGTAAAAATAATATTTACGAACGTTAACGAATCCAAAATAATACGAACGCTTTCACCATAAATATATATAAGTTACACCGGTAATTATATTACCACTCGATTGTTAAAACGTAACTTACGCACTTACGGAAATATTTATGAACGCGTATTTTAACAACGTATTATTGGAGAAAAATTATGTGAAATGAAAATATAATATTTTTGAGAAAAATACTTATATTTTGGAATTGGAAATATGTATATATTAAGTGAGACTTAATGATATCATTTGAACGCACATGTATTGAATCCCCCATCCTTGGGAAGGAGATTAACTACCAAGTATATACAGAACGTAAACACGAAATAGTTGTCTAACTATTTCCCAAAGACTTAAACTATAAAGCTAAGGCACGGCCGTCCGTCTAATAGAATTAGCACTTGTAGGTCGTCGCACAGCTTTCTGATTTGGAGTACTTGGTAGAGACGCACCGACTGTGAGTTCATGTCCCCCTTTTCTCTAACTGTTTTCAGTTTTCTTAACTGCGGGGGTGAAATACATGTTACTTTGATTACAAGTACTTTATACACGGTATGGTTAGCGTAAGGAGGTTTACTACTTAGATCATGTGAGTGGGTAGGCAGAAACACCGAGGGACGTAAGCGGTAGATCTATCTGGGTGTAGCGAGCCCAACTCTAGGCCCAACAGAACGGACCTCTAAGAGGCCCAGCAGAACGGACCTTGAGTAACTTTGTACCCGACGCAAAAATCTGCTAGGTTGAGTCTTCCTACTTACACTTCACACATACTAATGGCCTTGCAAACCATTGGTGATCTCTTTTCCTTACACGGCTACATACCAGGGAACTTTTATACTTACAAGTGTTTTACATACTCACTTACACATGAACTCGCTCAACATTATTGTTGATTTTTCAACTTACATGTATTTCAGGAAATTAAAGATCTGGCACGGTATGTTATGCTTTCCCGCTGCATAAGGGTTCCAAGGTCATCCCAGTTTAGGAAATGTGACTCTTTCCTGGACAAGTCACAAATCTTAAACTGCGTTTATCTCATGTTGATGTTTATGTTGTTCAAGACAATGTTTTATGTTATGATGTTGTAAGTCTTTAAGACAATGGTATGTTACTCTGGTTTTAAAACTTAATTCAAACGGATGATCTTGCATGATTTTATTTCATATAGCTTTGTTATGATTAAGCTATGGTATTAAGAAGTCACACCAAAATTGACCACGCTTCCGCAAAGCCAGGGTGTGACAGCTTGGTATCAGAGCTCTGATCATAGCGAACTAGGATTCCTTCTCGAGTCTAGACTATGATCACTAGGGCTCTCACGAAAACATTTTTCTGCATACCACTTAAGTCCAGATCCAAAACTTTTTGCAAACAAATGTTGAGCACATTTTACTATTTATAGGCTCAGTCTGGAAAGGCTGAGGCTCGGTCTGAGAGGCCGAGGTTAGTTGGCTAGTGGGACTAGGAGAATTGGCTAGTGGGACTAGGAGGATTGGCTAGTGGGACTAGGAAGAGTAGGCTCAGTTTGGAGGCTAAGGCTCGGTATTGGAGACCGAGGCTCGACCTGAGAGGTCGAGGTAGTTGATAGAGCAGTCTAGGAGACTGGGAGGCTAGTGGGACTAGGAGAATTATGTGATACTTTACTTGGTGACTTATGTGATTATCTGATTGTATGACTGATTATTTGAGCATATTTGTGTTTATGTTACAGACTCATGGATTCAGCCGGTACTGGCGATTCGGACACTACTGGACCCATACCTATCGTATCTGATGACCTCACATCCTCCGAGCACGAGGTGTACACATCTGACTATACCAGTACTGACGAGGATGATTTCCAGCCCTTCGCACTACCCGATGGTGCTGATGAGCCTGCAGATGACCCTCCCGCTGAGTACCTACCTCTAGTAGAGATTCCGGCTCCTATACCCTTAGCCGTTTATCCAGCATATGATTTCCTTCTTGACGCCGAGGCTGACGGCGATGTTGACCTGTTTGAGGAGGAGCCCTTTGAGGATGAGATCCAGGGCGAGGCCCTTCTTCCTGCGGATGATCTTCTGATGATCGCTGACGTTCCCGCTAAGGATTCGCCTGCACATTCTCCTGTCCCAGACTCCTTCGAGTCTGTGGCATCCGCACCTTCCCACACATTGAGCGCACAGCACTTGGCGCATGATTCTGATCCTGACCAGGCATCCTCTGTTGCACCTATCCCCAGCTTTGAGTTTGACCATGATGACATAGAGGATTCTGATCCTATCTTTCCCCCGGGATACGACCCGGATCATGATATCGAGTTTATACCTATGGATCAGCCCATGGAGGATCCAGCTGACCCAGTAGACCCTATCGACCCCGAGTTTGACTTCGAGATGGCTTTTGATGATCCCGAGCCTGTCGTCGCTCCTGAGCAGGCAGCCGCTCTAGACCCCATACTCGAGCATGACCTCGTACATGCTGGCATCCCTATTGAGCCTGCTATAGCAGACCCGCCTGTTGATGATCTCCCCGTGGATGTTCCTTTGTTAGAGGGCGATCATGTCGTTGTTGATCCTGTCGTTCCTCTACCTGTTGTTGATATACTTGTTGACCATCCTGTTGAGCACATTGCACCTGTTCACCCTTTTGTTGCACCCGATCCCATTCCACTAGAGCCCGAGCATGCACTGTTCGCGGCACGCATGGATCCACCAGATGAGCATGCACAGCACGGTTGGATACCTGCTGATGAGGATGTTCCACCTTTTCCCCCTCAGATCCCTGATACACGACATGTTGATTCTTCTTTTCGGGTTCCACAGTTTGTACCTCCAGTGAGGACTGGAGAGGGTTCTTCAGCCCATCCCTTTGGGCATGTACCGATGCCTATCCCTTTCATGCCCCAGATGTCATCTGTTCCACCCTCTGTTGCTCCATTTCATGTGGCACCTTTTGACCCCACCAGTGAGCCGTTCCTTTGGGCACCAGACTCTGGTATGCCACCTACTGACCCCTACCATTCTTTCCACAGGGGGTATACTATCGAGGACGTTTTGATGTCTTTTGTCGCCCAGCACGAGTCCCACACGCAGCGCATCCAGGAGCTTGAGAGAGCTCAGCTGCCGCCATGCCAGTGCCATGGTCAGACACACTCTCCTCTGCAGCCATTTCGACCCTTACCCCCAGATTATGCTGCCCGTCTCTTTACACTAGAGCAGCAGGTTGCTTCTATCATTCGTACCCAGCAGGCTATGGAGGAGGACTGGCTCCAGTTACGCCGTTTACTTTACACCCACTTTCCCCCTCCTCCACCACCATCTGTATAGAGCTCATCAGTGCTGTTTGGGTAGACGAAGATGAGAAGACGGCGATTGTTGGACTGCACAGCATTTTTGGAGACTACATTTGATTCTGACTTTTGTTGACTTGTATTTGACGTATTTGACATTGACATGATGTAGCTTTTGGACAGGGGTGATGTAGCCCCTAGTTGATTGATTATTGTATGACACAGGGATGTACTGATACACTTACTATGTGGTCTCGATATATGGCAATCGCAGTATTCTCATCATATTTGATTCGCTTGATTGCTTACTTGTATTTTTATGACATGGGATGTTGTGTGATTGGTATTTGTGATGTATTGATAACATGAGATGTTATGTGTTTTTACTATTATTATCGTTATATACGTACGCTACATTATTACCTGACCTACGTATTATAACATGGGAGCTTTACTATGGCCTGACCAACTTAAACCATCTTTTAGAAGATGCCGCCAAGACGTGAGACACGCATGCCTACTAATGAGGCAGAACTACAACAAGTCATTGCTGCTGCCATAGCACAGTATGCAGCGTCTCAGCCAGGAACGAGCGGAAGTATTAACCAAGGCAATAACAATCCACCTCACGGTAATACTAAGTCGTTAAGACATACCGTGACCTAATTGGATATCTCTAGCAAGGATGCTAATGCCATTCATATGTTATAACGTATGTGCAGGGTGCACCTACAAGCAGTTTCTAGACTGCAAACCGGTCAACTTCGATAGCACTGGAGGTGCTGTCGCCTTTGTTCGTTGGGCTGAGAAAACCGAATCTGTTCTTCGCATGAGCAAGTGCACGCTGGATCAGCAAGTCACCTATATCTCAGGGCTGTTTCTAGATGGAGCCCTCTCTTGGTGGAATCTGCAAGTACAGACACTTGGCGAAGCTGCTGCCTACGCGCTGACCTGGACCGAACTGAAAGAACTTATGCGCAAAAAGTACTGTTCCCGCGCAGAAATCCAGCGATTGGAGACCGAGTTCTGGCACTTGAAAATGGACGGTCCAAAGATAGCAGAGTACGTTCAAAGGTTTCACGACTTATCTCAAGTGGTTCCTTACATGGTTACACCGGAATACAAGCGAATCGAGCGCTTCATTTGGGGTTTAGCTCCTCAGATCATAAGTATGGTGACCTCCTCCAAACCAGCAACTATCACTGAAGCCATCGATTTGAGCGTGGCTCTCACCGAGGAGGCGATTCGTTTGAACAAGTTTGATGAGATCAAGACGAAGAAGGCAGAGACTCACGTCGAGTCATCAGGAGGTAACAAACGGAAGTTCTCGAACTTCAAGCAGGGTGCCAGTGTGGTGGTTAAGAAAGGAGGATCAGACACGCCAACTCAGGTTACAACTGGTAGGGAGAAGAAAGGAAAAGGGTATATGGGCGCCCAGCCCAAATGCAACACCTGCCAGCGCCACCATTCTGGTCAGTGCGGGCTAAAAGTATGCGAAGCATGTGGGAAACGTGGCCACTCGAAGGACACTTGTTGGGCTAGTGCTGGCCGGGGAGGCCAGGGAGGATTTGAGAATAGGAATAATAATCGTGGTGGTAATCGCCCACAAGGAAACTATGGGGGGTAACGAGAATCGGGGCAACAATGCTAACCAAGCGGGCACCGTGAATCGTAATCAGAGGAATGATCAAGCTGGTGGAAACGGGCAAAGACTTGGATGCTTTAACTGCGGTGATATCGGGCATTTTAAGAAGAACTGCCCAGACTTAAACCAAGCCTGTGGAAGAGTGTTTCAAATCGGAGCAAGGGAAGCGCGCCAGGACCCCAATGTCGTTACTGGTACGTTCCCTGTGAACCAACGCTATGCATCCGTTTTATTTGATACTGGTGCCGACTATAGCTTCGTATCGTTAGAATTTAAGAATATGCTTGGTTTAGCCGCTATTAAGTTAGATGTTCCGTACTCGATCGAATTAGCTAATGGGAAGTTAGTAGAAGCCAATGAAGTTATCAGAGGCTGTGTGATTGAATTGGGAGAACGTGAGTTTGCTTTGGATCTACTACCAGTCCAGTTGGGAAGCTTTGACATAGTAGTAGGAATGGATTGGTTATCAGGCAACAAAGCTGAGATAGTTTGTCACGAAAAGGTTGTTCGTATCCCAACCGATGATGGTGAGACCATTGTTGTTCATGGAGAGAAGCGTGAGACGCCATTAAGGATTATCAGCTGCTTGAAAGCAAGGAAGTGTTTGCAGAAGGGATGTGTTGCCTTCCTGGCACACATTGTGGATAAGAAGGCTGCTGAGCCAAGAATCGAAGACATCCCTGTCGTAAGGGAGTATCCAGAAGTCTTCCCAGAAGACTTGCCTGGACTGCCACCTCAGAGGCAAGTAGAGTTTCACATCGATTTAGTTCCAGGCGCCGCGCCTGTGGCTAAGGCACCGTACAGACTTGCTCCGTCTGAGATGCAGGAACTGTCGACACAACTTCAAGAGTTGTTAGACAAGGGTTTTATCCGACCAAGCTTCTCGCCTTGGGGAGCTCCGGTCCTGTTTGTCAAAAAGAAGGACGGTAGTTTTCGTATGTGCATTGACTACCGGGAATTGAACAAGCTGACGATCAAGAACAGATATCCTCTGCCAAGAATCGATGATCTGTTTGATCAACTGCAAGGCTCAAGCTTTTATTCAAAGATCGATCTTCGATCTGGATACCATCAGTTAAGGATACAGGAGGAAAGTATCCCGAAGACAGCCTTCAGAACTCGTTATGGACACTACGAGTTCCTTGTTATGCCGTTTGGATTGACAAACGCACCTGCAGTCTTTATGGACTTGATGAATAGAGTTTGCAAGCCGTACCTGGACAAGTTTGTGATTGTGTTCATCGATGACATTTTAATTTATTCAAAGACGAAGGCTGAACACGAGCAGCATCTTAGAGCCATTCTAGAGCTGCTGAAGAAGGAACAGCTGTATGCCAAATTCTCCAAGTGCGAATTTTGGCTACGTGAAGTCCAGTTCCTTGGACATGTGGTTAATGGAAATGGAATCCATGTTGATCCCACAAAGATCGAGGCGATCAAGGATTGGGAAACGCCAAAAACGCCAACTGAGATTCGGCAATTCTTGGGTTTGGCTGGCTATTATCGAAGATTCATTGAGAATTTTTCAAAGATCGCTCAACCATTGACGCTCCTCACGCAGAAGGATAAGAAGTTTGATTGGGGAATCAAACAGGAAGAAGCGTTCCAGATACTGAAGGATAAGCTCTGCAATGCGCCAATCTTAGCACTACCAGAAGGTACTGATGATTTTGTGGTATACTGCGACGCATCGCGTCAAGGATTGGGTTGTGTGTTGATGCAACGCCAAAAGGTTATTGCTTACGCATCGCGTCAGTTGAAAGTGCATGAGAAGAACTATACCACACACGATTTGGAGCTCGGCGCAGTGGTTTTTGCTTTAAAGATCTAGAGACACTACCTTTATGGTACGAAGTGTACAATTTTTACAGATCACAAGAGCCTACAGCACATATTCAACCAGAAGGAGTTGAATATGAGGCAAAGACGATGGGTTGAATTGTTGAACGACGACGACTGCGAGATAAAGTATCATCCAGGGAAGGCGAACGTGGTCGCCGATGCCCTAAGTCGTAAAGAGAGAATCAAGCCCATAAGGGTTAGAGCTTTAGAAATGATTATACGAACCGATCTTTCCTTGCGCATTCGTGCCGCGCAGAAAGAAGCTCTCAAGGAAAGAAACCTTGAAGAAGAATATCTCCGTGGGATGGAGAAGCTTTTGGTACCAAACGAAGAAGGAACGTTATGTTTTGAGAAAAGGATTTGGGTTCCTCTGTTTGGTGATTTAAGGAAAGTTATTTTCGATGAAGCTCACAAATCGCGGTACTCTATCCATCCTGGAGCGGATAAGATGTACCAGGATCTCAAAGATTACTATTGGTGGCCTAGGATGAAAGGCGATGTTGCTGTTTACGTGAGCAAATGTTTAACGTGCGCTAAGGTTAAAGCGGAATACCAGAAGCCTTCAGGACTTCTGCAACAACCTGAGATTCCCAAGTGGAAATGGGAACAAATCTCCATGGACTTTATTACGAAATTGCCAAGAACGCCAAGAGGCCATGACACTATCTGGGTGATAGTGGATCGTTTAACAAAGTCAGCACACTTCTTACCCATCAGGGAGAAGGATAACACTAGCAAATTGGCTGAAATTTACATGAGAGAGATCGTCGCACGCCATGGAGTACCTCTCTCAATCATCTCTGATAGAGACGGAAGGTTTGTGTCAAGGATATGGCAATCCTTCCAAGAAGCCTTTGGCTCACAATTGAATCTGAGCACTGCGTTTCATCCGCAAACTGACGGCCAGAGCGAGCGAACGATACAGACTTTGGAAGACATCCTGAGAGCGTGTGTTATGGATTTGGGCGGTAGCTGGGATAAACATTTGCCTTTGGTCGAATTTTCATACAACAACAGCTACCACACCAGTATTGGTGTCGCGCCATTTGAAGCCCTTTACGGACGCAAGTGCCGATCACCCTTATGTTGGGCTAACGCAGGTGATAGGCAGCTTGCTGGTCCCGAAATCGTCCAAGAGACGACAGACAAGATTGCACAGATTCTTAAACGCATCGAAGCAGCTCGCCACAGACAAAAGGCCTATGCGGATCCAAACCGGAAACATGTGGATTTCCAAGTTGGAGAAATGGTGTTATTGAAAGTTTCACCCTGGAAGGGGGTGGCACGCTTTGGGAAGCGTGGGAAGTTAAATCCGCGCTACATTGGTCCTTTCAGAATTCTGGAAAGAATAGGACTAGTAGCATACAAGTTGGACCTACCTGCTGAACTGAATGGTGTTCACGATACATTTCATGTATCCAACCTAAAGAAAAGTCCAACTCAAGTTACCGTTGCTATTCCCACCGACGAGATTCATGTTGACGACACGCTCCACTTCGTTGAAGAACCTGTTGAGGTCACAGATTGGAAAGTTAACAAGACCCGCCGGAGTAGTGTCAAACTCGTCAAAGTTCGTTGGAATGCCAGACATGGTCCTGAATACACCTGGGAACGGGAGGACCGAATGAAAGAGAAATACCCTCACCTTTTTCCTAAGAACCCTGCATCTAGTAGCAGAACTTAAATTTCGGGACGAAATTTATTTAACGGGGGGAGAATGTGACAACCCGCACCAAACCAGGTATCCGTACGACTTAATTATTGATTAATTACTGCTTAATTACTGTGCTTGTTTGAACTAGCTGATGAACTGCTACTTAATATCTGATACATGTACTTACTTGCATCATACTTTACTTATCGTCACTACATTATTTACATGTTGAACCCTAGTGACAACCATGATGCACAAAAAGCACAGTAGCACAATAACGGATAACCTATTGAACATGCTGATAAAGGCAGCATCAGGCAAACACTGCCTCTAAGGCCTGTAAGAGCCTGAGATATTTTGCTACACTAAGTGGTGAGTGTAGGGATACAAGGGTTGTGGAACTGCGTCTCTAGGAATAAGTCACAATGACTGGATGTGCCTAAAACGTACTCTAAGTACAAAACTAAGCACTTTAATAAACAATTCAGCTTTTAGCTAACTAATAAAGTGCCAAAACATGAGAAAAGTATTACTAGACACTTTCCAAAGTGTCGGAAATAAGTTGTGTCACTAAAAATAACAATAACGACACTTTAGAGCTTTATTAAGCACTTTAACGGATTACTATCCAACCAAACAACCGGACTATACCCGGAACATGAAAATATTGTTATTTTCCTTATTTATCTTTTTCTGAGCCAGTTAGGGTCCCCGTATACCCTAACACCCGCTTTAAAGCACTAAACATAACTAACAGGGTTAAAAACTTAACTTAACCAAACTATTACTTAACCTTCTAGTTGGTTTCGAACTAGACCCCCCCCCCCCCCCCCCGTTAACCGAAACCGTCCCCTAGGGGACACCCCTTTGTACTAGTTGATTTGCTTAATCTAGTTTGCTAAATATCTAGCCTACACAAGAACCATTGGATAATAACTCTATAACTTTGCCTATAAGTTCATCTAATTACACACATAATCTTTCACTAAACACAACACTTCACACCTCTCTCTCTTGCTCTCTAGAGCTCTCGGCCGAACACCCCCCCTCCCTTATCCATCATTTTCAATTTTGATCTTCAAGTTCCATCATCATACAAGCATCAAGGGTCGTATACAAGGAGCCTTGGAGCAAGCGGAACGCGAAGGACCTCTCTACTTTGCTTTTATCCACGCCAATTTCGTCAAGATCCTTCCCTAGCCTTGAGCTAGAGGTATAATACTTAAAACTCGTATTTGAACTATTCTAAAGTGGTTAAAAGGATTTGTATCGGTTAAAACTCGTTAACATGCAAGATGATGCTTTAAAATTTTACTAAAAACACAAGAATGGTGGTTAATAGCTTATATGTTGTGTAAATGATGTAGTATTTGAAATGTGTGATTATTTAGACCCGATCTATGTTGTGGTAGCTCGGACCATCGTTTAACCCGGTATAGTCATGTTCTTGAATCATGACACAAAGCTATTTTAGAAGTAACAAGGGTTAAAAGGTGAAACTCTACCACACATGAAACATGAACTTGTGTAAAAATGTTTTACTTGTGTAAAAGTGTTTTAACTTGTACAATAGTGTTTAAAACTAGCGGATCTACGCATCTGCAAGTGGTATTTTCAAGGAACCACGTATCAAAGAAATCATGTATTTTAAAGAGATGGATCTTACAATAACAAGCATGATTTTTATAAACCACAAGTGTGTAAACACTTGTAAAATGAAAAGATCCGACAAAATAACCGTTTTTGTAAAAGATGACGGGAGGTTGTAAAGATGGATTTTCTCTAAAAACGAGGTTTTTACAAGATCAAATTATATTATATGAAGATCTACTAAATTTAAGGGGATTTATACCACAGTTTTGGGAAAACTGCAAGTTCATGTAATTTTTGGCAATTTACACATATGTTGATTTGTTGATGCGATAAAAGTTGTTCTGATCAAATAAAGAAAATTGTTGAGTTGATTTGTTAAAGAAAATGATACGCTTGGAAAGCGTGGCCACCTCCAGTTACAGAGGAAACTCTGGCGAAATTTTTCTAAAAACCTAACACTTAGAACTATTTACACTACAAGTGTTAGAATTATTTTGACATGTTTTCAAAACATAAATTTCGCCATGACTTTATTTACTAAATATTCGGAGGTGGGATTTTCACAAAATTTAACGTGATAAATATTTATTTTTCACACACTGTTTATGATTATTTTGTGAAATACATAAATATTATTTTTAGAGTAAAAATAATATTTACGAACGTTAACGAATCCAAAATAATACGAACGCTTTCACCATAAATATATATAAGTTACACCGGTAATTATATTACCACTTGATTGTTAAAACGTAACTTACGCACTTACGGAAATATTTATGAACGCGTATTTTAACAACGTATTATTGGAGAAAAATTATGTGAAATGAAAATATAATATTTTTGAGAAAAATACTTATATTTTGGAATTGGAAATATGTATATATTAAGTGAGACTTAATGATATCATTTGAACGCACATGTATTGAATCCCCCATCCTTGGGAAGGAGATTAACTACCAAGTATATACAGAACGTAAACACGAAATAGTTGTCTAACTATTTCCCAAAGACTTAAACTATAAAGCTAAGGCACGGCCGTCCGTCTAATAGAATTAGCACTTGTAGGTCGTCGCACAGCTTTCTGATTTGGAGTACTTGGTAGAGACGCACCGACTGTGATTTCATGTCCCCCTTTTCTCTAACTGTTTTCAGTTTTCTTAACTGCGGGGGTGAAATACATGTTACTTTGATTACAAGTACTTTATACACGGTATGGTTAGCGTAAGGAGGTTTACTACTTAGATCATGTGAGTGGGTAGGCAGAAACACCGAGGGACGTAAGCGGTAGATCTATCTGGGTGTAGCGAGCCCAACTCTAGGCCCAACAGAACGGACCTCTAAGAGGCCCAGCAGAACGGACCTTGAGTGACTTTGTACCCGACGCAAAAATCTGCTAGGTTGAGTCTTCCTACTTACACTTCACACATACTAATGGCCTTGCAAACCATTGGTGATCTCTTTTCCTTACACGGCTACATACCAGGGAACTTTTATACTTACAAGTGTTTTACATACTCACTTACACATGAACTCGCTCAACATTATTGCTGATTTTTCAACTTACATGTATTTCAGGAAATTAAAGATCTGGCACGGTATGTTATGTTTTCCCGCTGCATAAGGGTTCCAAGGTCATCCCAGTTTAGGAAATGTGACTCTTTCCTGGACAAGTCACAAATCTTAAACTGCGTTTATCTCATGTTGATGTTTATGTTGTTCAAGACAATGTTTTATGTTATGATGTTGTAAGTCTTTAAGACAATGGTATGTTACTCTGGTTTTAAAACTTAATTCAAACGGATGATCTTGCATGATTTTATTTCATATAGCTTTCTTATGATTAAGCTATGGTATTAAGAAGTCACACCAAAATTGACCACGCTTCCGCAAAGCCAGGGTGTGACAATCTTGTCAACACTAACACATGATCATACACATATTGCAAAACACATAGCACATTGTAACACATAAAATAACCCATGAACAACCCATTCTAGTGTATGTCGTAAAACACTTATTTTAGCGTTTCGGTGACATTTTTGGGCGTCGGAAGTCACGTATGACTAACCAAACACCAAGTAACCTTAATATAAGTTAAAATACTTGTTTTTATATCAAAAATATCAGTTTGGTTACTGATCTAAAACAGTTTTGTAAAAGTCCTCCGAAAAGGCGATTTTTGACCGTTTTACCGCATAGTTTTGCATCAAACATTACCCGAACCATCCCAAATCGAAACGACTTGAAATTTTAACACAACCCATGTTATTTACTGAATAAAATAATGGTTATACTCATGATAGTTCAGGTGTTAAACAAAGCATATAAATCATGCAAATTTCACATAATTTACCATTTTTTAAGCTATATGTACAACATGCAAAGCTATCAAACCTATGTCAAAGTTTCATGCCACTATAATACATCAAATAATATTATTTTTAGTGTTTATAACCAGATCTAAAACAGTTTTTGTCATTTAACCATTTTTCATCACTTCTTGAGTTTTAGATCAACATATTTTCACATGTACAAGTGCCTAAAGCATACCATCATAGCAACATCATTTTTTTATGAGTTTAAACACGTCAAATATGAGATTTATTCAGATTTATTTGCTGAAGTACTTTGCATTTAACATATCATACATAAATCACCAAATACTTGCATTTTTACCATCCATCAAGAACATGTAACAACATAGACAAGTATTTAACAAGAAATCGAACTTCAAGACTCATACACACACATATGTATGTACGGTTTATACATACATATATACATCACCATTTTTATTTGTAACAAGACCCATTTCATTTAGATTTCAAGTTTAGTGAAAATCCCAAGATTCAAGAGAAACTTCAATCATCAAGAACAACCAAGAATCTAAAGTATGGTTTAAAAACAAATGTTATACCTTCAAGATTCAAGTAGGTTGTAGGATGAGATTTTGATGATAGGAAGCTTGTAATCACTTGACAACACCTTGGAATCACCTTAGATCTTCACACTAACTTGAAGGTTGCTAGAAAGGGACATGAACACGAAGAATAAGACTTGAAGTTATGAAGAAGATGAAGATGGAGGAGAGAGAGAGAGAGAGTTGGGGACGGTTTGGGTGAGGGAGAGAGAAGGGAGTTTGAGTGTAAAAGAGAATGAAGTGATCTATGGAAGATTATGTAGAGATTTCTAAGATATGGAAGTGAAGGCATGTGTAACACTTGTCCACCAAGATCTAATGTGATACTTGCAATATTTCTCAAATATTTGGTGGGGTCCCTACAAGATATAACCGAAAATATCAAGGGGGAGGGGGTCCATGTGTGAATTTTTATATAAACATGCCATATGTAGGCTAAAACGGGTGTTTAACTGGATACCGGGTATTTTATCTAGCGTTTAAACCCCGGTTTATGGCGTTCTAAATTATTTTTATTATTCTATAAAAATAATCTTGCCAAAATATAACTGAAATAAATTTCAGTTGCCAAGACTGGCTGTATTGTCTGCGTTTTGCTGTAGAAGCATTGTGTCGCGTAGAAACACACGGTACGCGCTTAAACTTGAAAAATAACATTTTTAGGCGTTTTAATTTATTTTTCAACACGGACCTGATTAAAATAAAATTTTAATCATAACAGAATATTTTTGGGATTTAAATATTATCCGGTCGGTCACCAGTGTTCGTTTCGCAGTTTTGTCGTAAATAGCTCTTTAGTCCAAATGAACATGTTTTTGCCATACCGAATCCTTCGAAACTTATTTCTAAGTTATGTAAAGGATATTTAGGGTATGTTCAGCTTACGTCACAGTTTCGGTGTGTACGTCGCGTTAAACTGACTGCGTTTATGCACCAGTTTGCGTATAACCTTCAAGAAAGGGATTTAAAGCTTGAAATCGGAATCGAATCAAATTGTAAAATCATCAAACACAATTGCACATATAATAACACCAAAACACATATAATAACACCAAAGCACATTGTTTTATTGATAACTGACATTGTTTTACATTATGCGATGATTGCAGAACACAGTTGTCACATGTTGTGCGATCAGCACAGCCTTGTGCGATCCATGACATGTTGTGCGATTCATTATATACCCGGCCCAAAAAATTAAAAGCCCAACAATTATATATACGGCCCAATATAATAAACAGATAATCAATCTAGTGCGACTCGAATTACTTGTGCGACTGAGTTGGGCCAGATGGCCTAATAGCTTATCAACTTCAAACATCGGTGTGTGTGGCTGATGCGTGTGAAGTGTTATATATATTAGGTGTATATTTTAAGCCCCTTTAACACTTTTTTAGTCAAGTTTTAAATTTATAAAACATGATATTTACTAACACTAAACACACATATGGGCAAGTGCACCCATCGTGAGCGTAGTATAGTGTTGGTAAGATACCGAGGTCGTCCAAGGACACAAGAGCTTTTAGTAGCGGTTTATCCTCAACGTCTAATCAAATCAAAAAGTTTAGAAAAAATGTTTTAAACTAAGAAAAATAAAAACTAACTAAAATGCTGAAAATAAAAATAAAAGTAAAACAGATAGACAAGATGAATCACTTGGTTCCGACTCGGGTATAGTGTAACCTTTGATTATTTCCGCACTTTTGCACTTATTTAAGAGATTATCTTAGTTATTGTAGTAGGCCCCTCTTTTGAAGGTGACGTTACCCTCAACCCAGTAGTTTGAGTCAGCAAGGATACAATCCTAAAGGGTCGGATTATTGAAAGATAATGAATTAAGTTATTAATGCAAATTATGGTAGGCCCCTCTTTTGGAGGTGACGTTACCCTCGACTAAGTAGTCTGAGTCAGCAGGGATACATTCCTAAATAGCCGGGTTATAGTATTAATAGTAGTTAACTTATGAGGGGATCAAAGAGTTTGGACCCCCGCCATCCAATACCGTTAAGTATTGAAGGAGGTCCTACTAAATTTGACCCAGGTCCATTGCAGGACCTCTAAACGCTGAACAATGGCAAGACTCTTACCAAACCGTTCCCTTAACCCCCGACCCGGTAGCCAACATACCTCCATATAGACCGTGGAGATATGAATGGTGAAAATCTTTTATTTTATATAGATAGTAAAATAATGCGAAGACACCACGGAGAAACGATAAGGAAGAATCACCTTCAACATAAGAAACTAGTTATTAAAGTCATTAATACAAAACCAAATAAAAAGTGCGAAAAGATTAGAAATAAAAAGTATTACACTAGACACTTGTCTTCACCAAGTGATGTAAGAGACTTAGGAAAACATGGCCTTGATTGTCAAGAACTCTTACGATCAATCTTGGATCCCGAGACGACTCACACACTCTATGATGGACAATGGATGATGGTGGTGGATGATGGTGTTATGATGGTGGTGGGTGAAGTGTGAGAGAGGTGGTGTGCCAAGGGATGGTTTGAGCTTGAGCCAAGCACTCCTATTTATAGGCTGAACAGAAGCTCGGGCACGGCCCCGTGTCCAGCGGGCACGACCCCATGTCCACATCCTTCTCTGTCTTCATTTAATGCAGCTTGTCTTATTAGTTGACCACGCCCCCGTGTCCGCTGAGCATGACCCCGTGGTGCAGAAGAATCTTTGTACTATGAAGATTTGCCTGGATTGTGCGAATCTAATAGTTGACCACGACCCCGTGTCCGCTGAGCACGGCCCCGTGGTGGGCAATAGAAGCTTCTACCACTGTGTCTTTTCTGCTGACACTTGGGCACGCCCCCGTGCTGGCTGAGCACGAGGCGTGTTCAGTCTTCTGTCTTCTTGTTTTGCTTGGGAAGATGCTGTCGTGGGGTCGGGCATGTCACGTCTTGTTCCTTTTCTTGTATTTATGTTAGATTTTGATGTCTTTTTGCTTCTTTTGTTAATTTGAGCTCATTTAATCCTGAAAATACAAAAGGAAGACAAAAGCACACTTTTTCCAACATTAGTACTAAAAAAGGGTTAGTTTTAAGCCACAATTGATGTAATTTATATGTTGCATTTTGCACACATCAAATACCCCCACACTTAAATCTTTGCTTGTCCTCAAGCAAAACTCTTTAATATGTGGCTATTACACTCCCAAATGGAATGGGTAGAGAAGAAGGGTTTTGGGCTTGTCATAGAGTGTCGGGATTTCCAAGATTCTTTATTTAGTTTTATTTTTATTTATTTACAATCCTATTCGTCATGATTTATTTAAAACTTTTCATAAGATAAATTACTTATTAGGGCATAACATGCCTCTTTAAAATTCTATTTATATACAAGTTCACATACCTCACGGGGATCACTCAACACTCGGCCGAAAATGTATTTTTGTGGATCACTCGAGAGCGGCATGGAACTTACTCCTACCATAAGCTTGCCAAGCAATCAATCCTCCTCCTTTTTAACTTATATACCTTTGTAAATATCAAGAGGACTTTTGTGGGTGAAGGGTTAGGCTTGGGTTAAAGGTAGGTGGTTGGGCTAGTGGTTAGTAGAAAAAGGGCGAAAAGTGTAACAAGCGTCGGTTTTCGTAAGACTTTCTATTTTTGTAACTTTTATTTTGATGAAGCTATTATTCAAACAAAGTTATTTTTGATGAACTTGTTTGTTTATTTTCTTTTGCTTCATCATCAACACACATTTTTTTTTTTGAAAAGTCATACGAAAGACCGAGCTAGTTACTAAAACAAAGTGATAAAAATGAAAAAGGTTTTGGTGGGTAAAAGGGTGTTTGGTTTGGGTTATGAAATGAAAAGGTTTAGGCTCAAAGGGGCTAACTAGGGGGATTTTGGGTAGGTGGTAAAAAAAAATAATAATAATAATGGTGTAGAAATAAAAAGGGTTAGTCCTAATGCCTCCATCATTTACTTACTCGGGTTTAAGTTGGTAAGGACCGGGAATGTATCGTCATGGCAAGTTCTAGAGTCGTAAGAACCAAGCGGCTATTCACACAAGAAACGAAAAATGAGCATTTAGTCTAATGATATGTAATTGTATGCTCAATAAAGGCTCAAAACTCACTTTTGTGGGAATGGGTTTTTATGTGATCAAGTATATATAATCAAATTTTAATTAAATTTGCCATGCCTTTTCATAATTTTCTTATGTTGGTTCTTTTTATCACGACGCTATCGGTTGTAAATTCGTAAAAATATAACCTTTTTAAAACTTGAAATTCCTGAGTTAAACCTAGACAAGTAAAAAAAATGAAAATTTTTGAAAAAATTTGGGGTGATTAGCGGTTCCAATAGAGTTTTGTGTAAGGCTTGTATTTAGGACTTGCAAGATTCAAGGTTTTAGCATCCCCCCCACACTTAAATTACACATTGTCCTCAATGTGTCCCAAAAATAAGTTTTTAGGTTGATTGAATGTGTAAAAAGGTGTAAAAAGCAAAAAAAAAAAAAAATTGTTACTGGTTATCTGGGCACGACCCCGTGTTGAGTGGACACGACCCCGTGCTCAGGTGCCAGTAATGAAAACTTACAGAAGGTGAACACGGGGGCGTATTGGGTGAACACGACCCCGTGTCTGTCAAGGTCTGCAGAATTAAAACAAACAGCAGGTTCAGGGGAGTGGGCACGGGGGCGTGTCGGCTGGACACGGCCCCGTGTGGACAATCTGCAAGGTTGAAAAAACAGGTTTCTTTCTTCGGTTTTCCTGTCCCGACTTTAGTAGTACTAATGCTCAGTACTCTAAGCCTCGTATGTACCTGCTTAATCAATAAACACCATACCACACCATAGCAAACATCCTAATTTTACCAAGTTCAATATCCATGTCAAAGTTAAAAGAAAAATAAATGCAGAAAATAAAAGAAGTTAGGGAAAGTAAATTGTTCAACACTTGGCACGCAGGCCTCAAATTGTTCAAGATTAGAAAAGGTTAACCTGAGGAATCACCAACCAACCGCTTCTTCCTCCGCTCATCCCGCCTACTCCATGGCATCGTCATCATCATCATCATCCCCACCATGGCCAGCTATGTACTCCCAGTTATTTCCAATATCGTCTTGGATATCGGATATGTTTCTCTCGATCGCCCCAACCCGCTTGTACGTGTTGCTTGCCATATTGTAGGTGTTCCTGGTACACATGAGGTTTTCCTGCCACAAATCATGTAAACTTTGAAAGTTAGGAAAACCGCCTCCCGAGGAGGAGGATTGGCCCGGATCACCATGGGGTTGGTATTGGTACTGATGATGTTGTGGAGCGTGGAGGACAAGTGCTTCTTGCGGGTTCCATGCATGACCTTGCATCCTTTGAAAGCTTACCGTCCCGTCTTCCGCCTCATAAATTAGGTTCATTGAGCGGCAGATGTGTATATCTACCCTACCCGACCATGGGCTCCTTTCAAATGACCTAGGTATGCGGGTGAAGTGCCTGAAGAGACGGTACACCCATCCCCCGAAGAAGATAGGGGTTGGTGCACTAGCAAGGCGGTTATGATGCATGTTTCGGAGCATGAGGAACGGAACATCAAGCGGTCTGCGGGTATGGATGCAGTGGAGGACAACCAAATCTCTTAACCCAACGACGCCACCGCTATCGTGTCTTTGACTAAGAGAGTAGCCGAGGAGCCTATGGATGTATCTGTAGAGCGGATCCCTCAACTTCGTACTCTTAGTGCTACTCGGATTGTAGTACCCTTCACCAATCTGAGCCCACGCGGCTTGACGATCGTTTTCACTTATCTCTCGCATCCCTCCGGTATTTTCCTCGTTTCCCGCATCCTCTTCCGCATACAACCCGACAATCGACCCAAATTGTGCCATAGAGATCGAATACTTAGTTCCGCCACATCGGAATGCTACCCCATCATTGTCGAGTGGGTCGCACCTCGAGTTGAATGTGAAGGTGCTATAGAATTCCAAAGTGCATTCGTGGACGGAACGGAGTCGAGTTGTTAAAGCGACTCTTAATGGCCCGGTGACAATGTTGCTGAACCAGTCGAGTTGGTTCACCAATGATAACAAATCCGTGCATGCTTGCCTTGGGTATTCCTCCGGCCTTGTCTGAAGTACTTCGTATCTAGCCCTCTCATCGAGCTCATTGGCGTTAAACCTTGTGAACTTCCTAGCCATCTGAAAGAATACACCAAAAGTTAGCACGAAACATTAGCATTTTCGGACAAAACTGTTAACAGTGGGCTGGACACGACCCCGTGTTCAGCGGACACGGCCCCGTGTCCAGGCGTCTGTTACACAAAAAAATTCCATTTTTCGTCCCGGTTTCGAAAACTTGAAAATTATTGGTCCTTTAGATGCGGTTTTCCCCGAAATTGAAGCCCTAAGTGTCGTTTTTCCCAAAATAACCCGTTTACCCTATCAATTTTATCTTTTTCGGTTCAAAAACAAGGGTTTGGGGTTTTCATGAGAAATCGGGCGAATCTATGAACAATACAAGAGTATTTACTTCTTCCCATAACGCTAATCTAACTACATGCAAACAGATCTAAACAAAAAATTGAGGTTTGATCCGGATGAACTTCAAGAACCCTAGATTTTTCCCCAAATTTTTGGTGTTTTAACTACATGCAAGTAACTAATCTAACTACTAAAGATGTAAGAATCATACCTTGACTTTGTTAGAACAAAAGGAGACGTTGAAAATCTATGGAAAATCGCCTGGAACCAGAGCTTTTTCGGGGAAACGGGGCGTGTGTAATGTTGTAACTGTTATGAAAAAGGGGTTTTATCCCGACTGCAGCGCGAACACGGCCCCGTGTCCAGCGGACACGGCCTCATGCCGAGCAGAGTTTTTGAATTTTTTTTTTCAGTGCTTGTGTGAGTGCCCTTGTTTCCCATAAGCTTTGGTTAGAAAACTTACCGCCTTAGATGTCGTCCCAATCGTTCGTAACTTACCAGGTATGATGTTGGTTTCACTCTTCCACCGTTTGAAACGAGATCTCCTCCTCTTCATCCTCAATGAATCCTTGATAGAGTTTCAGCCGTTGGCCATTGACTTTGAATGGAGGCCCATTTCGAGATTTAATTTCTACTGCACCGTGTGGGAAAATATGGGTGATGGAAAAAGGTCCTGACCACCTAGACTTTAATTTACCAGGAAACAATCGAAGTCGTGAACTAAACAAAAGAACTAGATCTCCTACTCGAAATTCATTAGGTTTAATATGTTTGTCATGCAAATTTTTCATTCTTTCCTTATAAATTACAGAGTTTGAGTATGCATAATTCCTAAGCTCGTCTAATTCATTTAATTGACAAAATCGATTTTTACCAGCAAATTCTAAATCTAAGTTTACATTTTTAATTGCCCAGTAGGCTTTGTGTGCAATTTCTACTGGCAAGTGACAACTTTTTCCGTAGACTAGCTTATATGGGGTTGTACCTATTGTTGTTTTATAAGCAGTTCGAAAAGCCCATAGAGCATCATCTAATTTGTCTGCCCATTCCTTTTTATTTAACCCTACGGTTTTTTCAAGTATTCGTTTTAAACCTCTATTAGTCACTTCGGCTTGTCCGTTTGTTTGAGGGTGATATGCTGTTGAGACCCGGTGATAGACCCCATATCTTGTTAATAAAATTTCAAGTTAATGGTTGCAAAAATGGGTACCTCTATCACTTATTAATGCTTTAGGTGTGCCAAAACGAGAGAATAATTTCTTCAAAAATCTTACCACGACTCTTCCATCATTCGTTGGAAGTGCCTCGGCCTCGGCCCATTTAGACAAGTAGTCTACTGCCACAAGTATATATTTGTTTCCTTTCGATGGTGGGAAAGGTCCCATAAAGTCGAGTCCCCACACATCAAAAATTTCACAAACAAGAATGCCATTTTGTGGCATTTCGTTTTTGGAAGAAATATTACCTGTTCTTTGGCAAGCATCACATGTCTTGACAAGACTTTGGGCGTCTTTGTAAATGGTTGGCCAATAAAATCCTGAATCAAATACCTTTCATGCGGTACTAGCGGCACCATGATGCCCTCCGTATGGACCTTCATGACAATGGCGGAGAATTCTTCGTGCTTCGCTACCATGTACGCATCGTCGGATGAGTTGGTCGGCACACATTTTGAAAAGATATGGATCTTCCCAAAAATAGTGTTTCACATTGGCAAAGAATTTTTTTCTTTGATGATGTGGCCAACCTTTTGCGACTATACCGCTAGCTAGGTAGTTAGCATAGTCGGCGTACCATGGTTCTTCCTTATATTCCACCATTTCCAGGGACTCAGTTGGAAATTTTTTGTTGATTTGCTCGTCCCTGGTTGCCTCCAAAGCTGGGTCTTCCAAGCGCGAAAGATGATCTGCTGCGGTATTTTCTGCTCCTCTTTTATCTTTGATTTCAATATCAAATTCTTGGAGGTGTAGAATCCACGGAATCAAACGTGGTTTTGCGTCCTGCTTTTTGAAGATATATCGAATGGCAGCATGATCTGTATAGACTATAGTTTTAGAAAGAACAAGATAAGAACAAAATTTATCAAAAGCAAATACCACAGCTAGTAATTCTTTTTCAGTTGTTGTGTAATTTTCTTGTGCATCATTTAGTGGTTTACTAGCATAATAAATTGGGTGGAAATGCTTTTCTTTTCTTTGTCCCAAGACAGCTCCAACTGCAAAGTCACTAGCATCACACATGATTTCGAAAGGAAATTTCCAATCAGGCGCTATCATGATAGGTGCATTGACTAACGTTTCCTTTAAGGTTAGAAATGCTTGATTGCAATCCTAGTCAAAGATGAAAGGGGCATCTTTTTCAAGTAATTTTGTTAGAGGTCTTGAGATTTTTGAAAAGTCTTTGATAAACCGCCTATAAAATCCGGCATGCCCTAGGAAACTTCTGATAGCTCTTACGGAGGATGGAGGTGGTAATCTAGAAATGGTATCTATTTTGGCTCGATCCACCTCCATTCCTTCGCTTGAGATCTTGTGACCGAGTACTATTCCCTCCGTTACCATGAAATGGCATTTTTCCCAATTAAAGGCAAGGTTAGTTTCCTCACATCGGGATAGCATTCGTTCAAGGTTATCGAGGCATTGGTCGTATGAATCCCCAAAGATAGAAAAGTCGTCCATGAAGACTTCCGTTGTCTTTTCTATCATGTCATGGAAGATGGCTACCATGCAACATTGGAATGTTGTGGGGGCATTACATAGACCGAACGGCATGCGTCGATAAGCAAAAGTTCCATAGGGATATGTGAAAGTTGTCTTTTCTTGGTCTTCGGGTGCTATCGGGATTTGAAAGTAACCCGAAAAACCATCCAAGAAACAGTAAAATTTATGACCGGATAATCTTTCTAACATTTGATCAATGAAGGGTAAAGGAAAGTGATCTTTTCTTGTTGCTTCATTTAATCGTCTATAATCTATACATACTCTCTATCCTGTGACGGTTCTCGTGGGTATTAATTCATTTTTTTCGTTAGTTATCACCGTCATACCTCCTTTCTTTGGAACTACTTGAACGAGACTCACCCAAGGACTATCGGAGATAGGATAGATAAGTCCGGCGTCAAGTAATTTGATGACTTCGTTTTTAACCACTTCTTGAACATTTGGATTTACTCGACGTTGTGGTTGTATTACCGATTTATAGTCATCATTCATTAAAATTTTGTGTGTACACATGGAAGGGCTAATTCCTTTTATGTCTACAAGCTTCCAAGCGATTGCGTTTTTATGTTTTTTCAAAAGACTAATTAATTTTTCTTTTTCTAAACTATCTAATTTTGACGAAATAATTACAGGTAAATTACCATCTTTGTCTAGAAAAGCATATTCCAAACCTTTTGGAAGTTCTTTGAGCTCAAGTGGTGGGTCTTTAGAAGACTCCTTATTTGGTTGCTCATTTCGATCAAGAACTTTAAAAGTTTGTTCTATGGCGACCTCTTCTTCAACAAAGTGGTCAATCTCTTCATTTGTATTGGGTGGTTCATCTTCATCTTCAATTAGGGGGTCATTATTGCCGAATGGATATTTCATTGACCGCTCAAGATCGACATTTCTTTAAAATGCCCCTAATTGAAGAGGTAGATTGTTGAACTTCCGGTTTTTCAAAGCTTCGTGAGTTTTTACAAATGGTCGTCCCAACACTAGAGGAGCGTCATCGAGGATGACAAAGTCGGTCAGGATCACCATTTGATTTGTTTGAACCAATACATCCTCAACTACACCGATTGATTTTATTACTTTCCGATTGGATAGAAAAATGGGTATTTGAAGTAGAGAAAAATCACAAATGCTTAATTTTTCGAAAATGTAGTTAGGCATTATGTTAACACAAAGATCTTTATCGATTGTAACGTTACTAATAAATGAATTTTGAAAGAAACATGGAACCGGTGTAATGTTAATTTCAAATGGGTCTTCTTTTATTAGCGAGGTTTGATCATTAGTTAACTTAACACTTACCGTTTCGTCAATTTTAGTGTTAGTGTTTAACTCTTTTAAAAACTTAGCATGAGTGGGTACTAAACAATGATTTTCAAAAGAAGGTGACAAGAGATTAATTTCTTCAAAATTAGACTCTTCTTGAATTTTAACGTTGTCGGACTCACCTTTTTCGTTGTTTATGTCACACCTCGACCACGTGAGACAACGAAACGTGGCGGAAACGTCGGGGAGTGTTGTAATAGAATTAATTGTTTCAAATCCATGGCAATTGAAGTTTTGTTTTATTAATCAAACATGAGAGTTTACATTGCTTTAAACAAGAAACAAAGAGTACATAACATGAATTAACTAGTTCTTGTCTCGTTTTAAGTCACTAAGGCACAGGTCCGCCTAAGTATGTCTTGATAAGTCCTATGCATCATCTCCTAAAAACACATGTGAAAATAGGTACGTCAGCATAAAAATGCCTGTGAGATACATAGGTTTTTGTGAAAACAGAATTCATGGCTTATGTTTGAGAAAATGTTTAGTCATGAACCTTGTAATTTGCTTTGTCTTGTAAATCATTTGAAAAATGATAAGATCAAATGACATGTATAAATAAGAGAATAATGTATGGTTAAATTAATAACCATGTAAAATGAGTTTGTATAAGATAAGTTGTTTGTAAATCAATGTCTTGCGAAAAGTATGTTATTTGTATAAAATGTTATATGTCTCAAATTGAAATGATTCAAATAACGCTACGATATGTAATACCATACAAGCACTTATATATAGGAAGTACCCGCGGCGTATCCACCATACTTGTATCATATTACACACGCCTCGTTACTTAATCACTTACTCAAACCAAACTACCATTGTAAAATGTTTATGTCTAATGTAAATCATGTAATGTGTATCCAAAAATGTAAGCATGTGCTGAAAACAACTGTACTAAGTATGCAACAAAGAACATACATAGCATAAAGTGTAATGTATAACAATGTACTAAGTATGCAACAAAGAACATACATAGCATAAGTGTAATGTAAAATAATGTACTAAGTACGCACAAAATGGGCATACGTAGCATAAAATGCAATGAAATCTTGTACTATAAATGTACTAATGAACATAGCAAGTATACGATGTGAAAACAGGAAAGCACGAAAGTAACCAGTAGGCACATGTGTTCCACCCCAAAACAGTTTGAAAACAGTAAAAGAGGGTTCTATGTACTCACTTGAGATTGCCCAGAAGTCCTAAGATAACCACCAAGTAATGCTAGAGATCACGGAATCAAACGGCACCTAATATAGGTAACTACGTTAATAAACCGGACCTAAATCGGAAGATCGGGTAGCATGAGGGTTTGTAAACCAAATGAGTGTAGGAACTCATGTAACATGGTTTAACAAAGCCTACATACTAAATGAAACCTAACATAAGTGCTTACGACCCATTACGACCCGTTTAGGTAGCTTATGCTACTTTAACGCATCGTTCGCGTGAAACGCGTTCGGACCGCCTAACTAGTCCTATGACAAGTATTATATGCTTAAACATGTTACATAATCAGTTATGTGACAAAGGTTTAGGTTACATATGCTTAATTACCAATTATGCATCAAAAAGGGTATTTTGGTAATTTACCTAAGGCATATAAACTACCTATCATACCACTACTAAAACGATGTGACCTTAAGGTATAACCTCGGAAGGTTATTCCATATATACTATGGTCACCTAAGGCGTTTGGTCGGATCCTAATGATCGACCAAATGGGTTGGGTTCGAAGGTATAAGCGATTTATTAGATCGCTTACCCTTACGACCCTAGACAACGTGGAAATCAGTAGGCATAGTCACAAGGGACTATAACCATCGTGATTACAATCACGTTGCGAAGTTCAAACGAACTTCGCATTGACCATATACTGGTCAACGCAGAAAGTCAAATAAAGTTTGACTTTCAGACTCGAAAAGCAATAAAAGAAAGAAAAGAACGAAAGAATACTTACGAAGGGTCCCCGAATGCTAATCTAGATCCAAATAACTCAGGTATGAAACAATGGTTCCAACTTAGAGTCTTTTAGATCAGATTCTAGTGAGTTTGAAGCAAATGGGGGTGGGGTATTTATAGTATTTCCCAAACCGTTAAGATCGTTTCTTGGAAAATGTGATCGAATCTAAGGCGTACACTTGTTGGAAAGTTATGGTGACTACAAATGGCCCCTAATCAGCGGAAAGGGCAAGTGTGAGTTTGTGGTTGTGGATTAAACAGCTGTAATCCGCTGATTAAGCGATCTTATCTGATCTAGGAGGCTGACACAGCCCGCGTCAGGATACACAAAAAATCAGGCGGGCCGCCTGGAGCTTCTGATCAGAAAACAAGTTTCCAAAATGACAGTTTTGGTCCCTGTTGGTGTTTAAGATCATTTCCGACACGTTTAAGGCCCGTTAAGCCAACGTTAAGGCCCTAAAATGATGCCTAAACATTGTGGACATGAAACATGCTCAAAAATATGTCGGATGTTGGTTCGTTTGGTCGTACGAACGCGATGTTCGCTTAATTACGACGGAATGCGCATAAGCGCGAAAAACGATCCAAATTGCGCGACGAATGGATTTTTCTTATGCCAAACACTAAAATAAAATGTTTTAGTGTTACATAAATTTTTGGATGTCCGGATGTATTCAGAACGTAAGTTATGCGCGAAAATGCAAACTTGTGCACTTTTTGACGCTTTTAGTCCCTGAATGACCCAAAAGTTTATTTTAGCACACCGAACCCCTCAAAGCCTATTTCTAAGCTATGTAAAGGATATTTGTGGTATGTTTAACTTATGGTCATGTTCCGGAATGTCTGTTACAGTTCAAATTGGCATACTTTCACAGTTTGTCAACTTTAGTCCCTGTAAGCGATTTAACTTGATTTTGCCATACCAAAGCCTTCAAAACTTATTTCTAAGTTATGTAAAGGTTATTTAAGGTATGTTAAGCCTATTTCACTATTCTGGAGTGTTCGTTGCATTAAACTGGTTATATTTACGCATCAGTGCGCGTATAACCTTCCAGAAAGCGATTTAGAGTTTGAAATCGAACAAGAATTGATATGTGCAATTGATACACATATTTTTTTTTACAAATACCAAGTATGAAATACAAAATTTCATTGGTTTGGCATTTGTTTGATGGTTGGAGTGACACAGGTGTCACAGTCTCCCCTACTTTAGGGAATTTCGTCCTGAAATTTATTCGTAGGAGTCTATCTGTGGCTTTGTGTCAAATAAACACCAGAGATATGAAAGGCATAATCCTGACATTTCCTTAACGGACATTCTTCAGAACCGAAAATGAACGAAATGAGTCATTTTCCACAACTTCTTCAGAAACGAAAATGAACGGAACGAGTCATTTTCCACAACTTCTTCAGAAACGAAAATGAACGAAATGAGTCATTTTCCACAACTTCTTCAGAAACGAAAATGAACGAAATGAGTCATTTTCCACAACTTCTTCAGAAACGAAAATGAACGAAATGAGTTATTTTCCACAACTTCTTCAGAAACGAAAATGAACGAAATGAGTCATTTTCTACAAGTTCTTCAGATACGAAAATGAACGAAATGAGTCATTTTCCACAACTTCTTCAGAAACGATAATGAACGGAACGAGTCATTTTCCACCATTTCTTCAGAAACAAAAATGAACGGAACGAGTCATTTTTCACCATTTCTTCAGAAACGAAAATGAACAGAATGAGTCATTTTCCACCATTTCTTCAGAAACGAAAATGAACAGAATGAGTCATTTTCCACCATTTCTTCAGAAACGAAAATGAATAGGGTTAACTCTAGATACACGACAAAACTTGCTGTGGTTTCTGTGCACTGAATTCCATAATTATGTATGCATCCATAATTACGTAATTCCTTGCATAGTCCGCACAGTTTGTCTTGTAATGTTTAGGGGAGGAAAATCAAACCTGTGATGAGTGTGACTAGACTACCATAGGGTCCTTTTAATTAGATCGTCAAATGATCCCTTTTAATTAGACCACCAAGGAGTCTTTTCAGCTAATTCATCACATGATATTCCTAACCAGATCTTTGGATCACTCTGTTTAACTAGACCTCTCAAGGGGTCTAATTATGGAATAGTACAATATAATCCAAGGGAGTTAACTACAACGTAGTAGTCCATTAAGGATTTTATGTAGTACCTTTGGGTATCCTACTACGAATCCCTCATATGAAGATACGAAAGGTTCTACGAGGATTTGGATGACAAAACTTGGATTACACAAAAACATAAAAAGGAACACATAAGCACATAATCACATAGTTGTTTAACTTGGTTATTAATTTGTTATCGATTGAGAATGGATATGGGAACCAGTTGATGGACTTCAATGTCCTCTGGGATCTATCTGAAAAGATAGGAAGATCTCCCAAAAATTCGATTTTTGTTCTCAAAGAAACATAATATTCGAATTAAGGAACATAACAAATTTTAGGATTTACGGAAATACCCTTATATACCCTTTTAAGAATTTATAGTGGTACTTTGGGTATTCGTCTAATGTAGTAACTTGCGCCTTTGTACTTCGTTTCCTTGGAAGAAACGGGTACTTAGGAATTTCGTGGATAACGCAAGAGATCGTAGAATAGAAAAATTTTGGGGGGTAGTTTGTTTATGCATACAACCTCATAAATACATTGCAATGTAAATAAAAGATTTATTTATAAACAATGATAATAACTGTTTCATGGACCTTGACAACAAAAGAAAATAATACATAAGATGTGATTATTTCTAAAGGGTGTTGTCTTCTAGTCGGTCAGATGCTCATCCCTGTGCTGGATTAGCATTAGCAAGCTTTGGGCAATTTCTTCGGAAATGACCCATCTTGCCACATTTGTAGCAAGAACCTGGTGGAAAGCGAGCTGGAGCAGGATTGTTGTCAGCTTGATTTGGTGCAACTACTGCTACGCAAACTTTTGCTGTATGACCTTTACGTCCACAAATTTGGCATTCGCGGTACTTCACACTAGCATGATGATGAAGGTTACATTGGTTGCACAAGGGTGAAGTTCCATTGTATGGCTTCCTAGCAGGGGTTTGAGCCGGTTGGTTGGGGATGGCTTGATCATTGTGAGTAACCATGGCGAAGTTCTGAGAAGCCTTTCGCTTCTTTGACTTCTTAGGGGATCCAGTCTATTCATCCATGGTCTTTGATTCCTCGACCGGTTTCTTGTCACCCTTTCGGAAAAGCTTACGTTTCCTGATTTGAGATTCAGTCAAGGTTGCAGATAGCTCAATGGCCTGCCTAACTGTAGTGGGGTTACTACCAGTAACAATGTCCTGAACTGAGTCAGGGAGACCATCAATGTATTTTTCGATCGCCTTATCCAAAGGCGTAACCATGGTAGGACACAACAGGCTCAGCTCCTCATATCGATCAGTGTATGCTCGATGTTCACCGCTGTCTTGCTTAAGATCATCGAATTCCCTTTCCAAGGCCCTGATCTCGTGATGAGGACAAAATTCCTTCATCATTAGTGCTCTAAGTTCTTCCCACGTTTGAGCCAGTGCCACTTCGGCACCCCTATCTCTCACCACACCGTTCCACCACGTCAAAGCTCGTTTCTCAAAGACACTAGATGCAAAATCTACCTTTTACTCGTTTGGACATTGAACATGTCTGAAGGTGCTCTGTAAACTCTCGAACCATTGCAGAAGTGCAGTCGCTCCTTGAGACCCAGAAAACTTTGATGGCTTAGCCGAGTTGAACGTCTTGAAGTTGCAGGGGGCATTGTTGTTGTTGAGAGCTTGGTGACATTGAGCAACGATGTTCGGGATTGCAGCAGTCATTTGCTGTGTAATGACAGCTGCCAGCTCTTCAATAGATACCGGATTTTCACGTCATGGAGGCATTCTAAAAAGAGGAAACATGAAAGGAAACGAGTGAGAGAATTAGACGAAAAGAATGAGATGAAACAAATCTGATGAAAGCAAGGATAGTGGTCATTTGTTTGTTACCACAAGGTAAACAAACGACACACAGTGACTAATTAAAGTAAATGGGTCAAAAATAATGTATCGCGAAGACATGCTCGCCTATAAGTGAACACTCATCCCAAGAATTCCCAGGTAAGCACAACTGGTCTCGCGTCTGATGAGATGTATACTAAGTGCTTGCCTAGACAGAAAACCCAGAATACAGGCATTCACCCTTCCAGTTTGCACGTGTTCACATTATTTAAAACCCAAAACCTTGACGAAATTTTTGAAAATTCAAAGGGGTTCAAAACCATATAACAGAAGGTTCAAAACCTTACAACAGAGGGTTCAAAACCTTATAATAGAGGGTTCAAAACCTAGTAATTGATGCGTGCGAAGTGTTACTTATTTTAGGTGTATATTTTAAGCCCTTTTTAACACTTATTTTAGCCAAGTTTTAAATTTATAAAACACGATATTTCACTAACACTAAACACACATATGGGCAAGTGCACCCATCGTTGAGTGTAGTATAGCGTTGGTAAGATACCGAGGTCGTCCAAGGACACAAGAGCTTTTAGTACCGGTTTATCCTCAACGTCTAACCAAAATAAAAGTTTAGAAAAATGTTTTAAACTAAGAAAAATAAAACTAACTAAAATGCTGAATAAAAATAAAAGAAAAAACAGATAGACAAGATGAATCACTTGGTTCCGACTCGTATCTAGTATAACCTTTGATTATTTCCGCACTTTTGCACATAATTAAGAGATTATCTTAGTTATTGTAGTAGGCCCCTCTTTTGAAGGCGACGTTACCCTCACCCCAGTAGTTTGAGTCAGCAGGGATACAATCCTAAAAGGGTGGATTATTGGAAGATAATGAATTAAGTTATTAATGCAGTATTGTGGTAGGCCCCGCTTTTGGCGGTGACGTTACCCTCGGCTAAGTAGTCTGAGTCAGCAGGGATACAGTCCTAAATAGCCGGGTTATAGTATTAATAGTAGTTAACTTATGAGGGGATCAAAGAGTTTGGATGCCCGCCATCCAATACCGTGAAGTATTGAAGGAGGTCCTACTAAATTTGACCCAGGTACATTGCAGGACCTCTAAACGCTGAACAATGGCAAGACCTTTACCAAACCGTTCCCTTAACCCCCTACCAGGTAGCCAACATATCTCCATATAGACCGTGGAGATATGAATGGTGAAAATCCTTTATTTTATATAGACAGTAAAATAATGCCAAGACACCACGGACAAACGATAAAGAAAGATCACCTTCAACATAAGCAACTAGTTATTAAAGTCATTAATACAAAACCAAATAAAAAGTGCAAAAGATTAGAAATAAAAAGTATTATACTAGACACTTTGTCTTCACCAAGTGATGTAAGAGACTTAGGCAAACATGGCCTTGATTGTCAAGAACTCTTACGATCAATCTTGGATCCCGAGACGACTCACACACTCTACGATGGACAATGGATGATGGTGGTGGATGATGGTGTTGTGATGGTGGTGGGTGGTGGATGAAGTGTGAGAGAGGTGGTGTGCCAAGGGATGAGATGAAATGAATCCAAGGACTCCTATTTATAGGCTGAACAGAGAGCTGGACACGGCCCCGTGTCCGCTGGGCACGGCCCCGTGTCCGTCTGACAATCTCTCTCCTCATTAATTGTAATTCGCAATTACAATAAATGCGCCTGCTGTACTTTCGACACGCCCCCGTGTCCGCTGAGCACGGCCCGTGGTGGGCAATAGAAGCTTCTATAGGTTTGTCTTTTCTGCTGCTTCTTGGGCACGGCCCCGTGCTGGCTGAGCACGGGGCGTGTTCAGTTTTCTGATTTCTCTACTTTGCTTTGGAAGGTGCCGTTGAGGGGTCGGGCAGTCCACTAATATTCCTTTTCTTGTATTTATGTTGGATTTAGCTGTCTTTTTGCTTCTTTTGCGTTTTTGAGCTCATTTAATCCTGAAAATACAAAAGGAAGACAAAAACACTCTTTTTCCAATATTAGTACTTAAAAAGGGTTAGTTTTATGCCTCATTTGATGTAATTTATATGTTGCATTTTACACACATCAAATACCCCCACACTTGAACTTTTGCTTGTCCTCAAGCAAAACTCTTTAATATGTGGCTTACACTCCCAAATGGAATAGGTAGAAGAGAAGGTTTTGGGCTTGTCGTAGAGTGTCGGGATTTCCAAGATCTTTTTGGGGTTTTATTTTTATTTATTTACACTCTTATTCGTAATGATTTATTTAGAACTTTTCATAAAAGAAATTACTTATTTGGGCATAACATGCCTTTTTAAAATTCTATTTATATACAAGTTCACATACCTTGCGGGGAAATCACTCACACTCGGCCGAAGGTGTATTTTTAGTGAATCACTCGAGAGCGGCATGGAACTTATTCCTACCATAGGCTTGCCAAGAAATCAATCCTCCTCCTTTTTAACTTTTGTACCTTTGTAGATATCAAGAGGACTTTGTGGGTTAAGGGATAGGCTAGGGTTAAAGGTAGGTGGTTGGGTTAGTGGTTAGTAGAAAAAGGGCTAAAAGCGTAACAAGTGTCGGTTTTCGTATTTTTGCAACTTTTTATTTTGATGAAGCTTTTATTCAAACTAAGTTATTTTTGATTAACTTGTTTGTTTATTTTCTTTTTGCTTCATCATTATCACACATTTTTTTTTTCACGAAGAACCGAACTTGTTACTAAAATAAAGGGTTAAAAATGAAAAAGGTTTTGGTGGGTAAAAGGGTTTTTTTGTTTGGGTGATGAAACGAAAAGGTTTAGGCTCAAAGGGGCTAACTAGGGGGATTTTTGGGTAGGTGGTAAAAGAAAAAGAAAAATAATGGTGTAGAAATAAAAATGGTTAGTCCTAATGCCTCCATCATTTACTTACTTGGGTTTAAGTTGATAAGGACCGGGAATGTATTGTCATGGCAAGTTCTAGAGTCGTAAGAACCAAGCGGCTATTCACACAAGAAACGAAAAATGAGCATTTAGTCAAATGATATGCAATTGTGTGCTCAATAAAGGCTCAAAACTCACTTTTGTGGGAATGGGTTTTTATGTGATCAAGTATATATAATCAAATTTTAAATAAGTTTGCTATGCCTTTTCATAATTTTCTTATGTTGGTTCTTTTTATCACTACGCTATCGGTTGTAAATTCGTAAAAATATAACCTTTTTGAGAACTTGAATTTCCCGAGTTAAACCTAGACAAGTAAAAAAAATGAAATTTTTGAAAAAATTTGGGGTGATTAGCGGTTCCAATAGAGTTTTGTGTAAGGCTTGTATTTAGGACTTGCAAAATTCAAGGTTTTAGCATCCCCCCCACACTTAAATTACACATTGTCCTCAATGTGTCCCAAAAATAAATTTTTAGGTTGATTAGATGTGTAAAATAGTGTTTAAAAAGCAAAAATTTGTGTTACTGGGCACTGAACACGGCCCCGTGTTATCCGGGCACGGCCCCGTGTTCAAGTGCCAGTAACAAAATTAAAATAAGAGAAACAGAAGTCTGGACATGGGGGCGTGTTGGGTGAACACGGCCCGTGTCCAGGTACCTGAACTGGGCGTTTTTCTGCAGGTGGTTCGGCACGGGGCCGTGTTGGTTGAGCACGGCCCGTGTTGAACTTTCTGAAATGGAGAGAATTGTCGGGTTGCCTTGTTCTTGTGCATGGGATCATTTTTCTCGTTCCCCTTTTCATCCTTTACCACCATGAGTGTGTTTTATTCCTGAAAATTAAAACTAACTAGAAAACATAAAAATTAACCTAAATTAAACTAAGGATAGTTCCGTGGAATGCCTGCATGGTGCGCCACGTTTATAAGGGTCCTTGGCTAGACCCAAAGCCTGGTCATATGTTACCCAATTGGGATGTGTTGCATCCCATGTTACACCGTCGGAGAGCGTCATCCAAGCTTGAGTCTATGACCTTCATGTAGTTGACCGGATCTTCTTCCTCTACTTGCTTTCCACATTCAAATTTTACTTCCTCATCCCCAAACTTCAATGTTAGAGTTCCGTCATTCATATCCACCAATGCTTGGGCGGTGGCTAGAAATGGCCTCCCGAGGATGAGAGGGACATCGGTGTCTTCTTCCATGTCTAGGATGACGAAGTCGGTTGGAAAGACGAATTTGTCAACCTTGACTAGCAGATTTTCGGCGACACCTTGTGGGAATTTGACGGACCTGTCGGCGAGTTGTATGCTCATCTTTGTAGGGCTTGTTGTTCCTAGGCCGAGTCGCTTGAACATTGATGTGGGCATGAGGTTGATGCTAGCCCCAAGATCGGCTAAAGCATTTCGGACGGGGGACTTCCCAATCGAACAAGGGATTGTGAAGCTCCCGGGGTCGATTTTCTTTTGTGGAAGTTTGTTGAGTACTAAAGCTGAACATTCTTCCCCTAAGTTAACTAATTGCAATGATTCAATTTTCCTTTTGTGAGTGAGGAAATCCCTCATGAATTTTGCATATTTAGGCATTTGGGTTAGGACCTCAATAAAAGGAATATTAACATGCAATTGTTTTAGTAAACTTTCGAACTTTGCGAATTGCTCATCGGTCTTTTGACGATTTAACCTACCGGGGTACGGAATTGGAGGAGTCTTGGTGGGCTCTTGATTTGGTGTAGAAGCCTTTTCTGGCGCAGGAGGAGTTATAGGCTGGCTAGAATGGCTTCTTTCATTTGGCGGCAATGGAGCATCCTCGGGACCCACGGTTCGATTTCTTAATGTGATGAGATGTACTTGTGCCTTCGGGTTCGTTTCGGTATTACTAGGTAACGCGCCTTGTGGTCTCTCGGAGAAATTTTGAGCTAGTTGATTTAATTGTTTTTCAACGTTTTGAATGCTAGCTTGTTGATTTCTGAAATTCGATTCCAATTGTTGAAATCGATCCGAGTTTTTCTTTTTAGTGTCAGAGATGAGGCGAGATACAGTATCTTCAAGCCTTTCTCTTCCACCTTGTTGTTGAGAAAAATTTTGCGGTTGTTGAAAATTAGTTCGTTGGTTTTGTTGGTTACTACTATTGCCGGGATCTCTCCAACCAAGATTTGGGTGGTTACGCCATCCTTGGTCGTAGGTACCCGTTGGAGGACCCGACGGCCTAGGTCTATTATCCATGTAGTTTACCGTTTCAGTTTGTTCATCTAATTCTTTCATATAACTCCAATTTTCATGTGACCCACCACACCCTTCACAAGCCATAACCGAGGCCGTTTTTGTCATTTCTAGCCTTTTGATTTTTGAAGAGAGGGCCTTGATTTGGGCTTGTAAAGAGGTGCTTTCATCAACCTTATGGGCGCCCGGGGCAATAGATTTATTACCTCGGGGAGTGTGCCATTGAAAATTGGTTTGAGCAATTTCCTCAATTTGGTTATATATTTCATTTGGGCGACGATTACCTAAGAGTCCCCCGGAGCTTGAATCAAGTGTTTGTCTTGTGTGTGGCAACAATCCATTGTAGAAAGTGGATACTTGTTGCCATACCGCTAGACCATGGTGAGGACACTTTCTTAGAAGCTCCTTGAACCTTTCCCAAGTTTCATATAAGGATTCCCCATCCTCTTGTGAGTATGTATTAATTTCAGTCATTAATTTAGCCGTTTTAGCAGGAGGGAAATACTTATACAAAAACTTTTGGGCGAGTTCATCCCAGGTGTTTACCGATCCAACTGGGAGGGTGTTAAGCCAAGCCTTAGCTCGGTCTTTTAGTGAAAAAGGAAACATTCGAAGGCGGATGGCGTCATTTGATGCTCCATTGATCTGAAAGGTATCACATATTTCTAAGAAGTTAGTAATATGTAGATGGGGATCCTCGTCCGCAAGCCCATGGAAGGTTGCGGAGTTTTGGAGCATTTGTATCAAATGCGGCCGAAGTTCGAAGTTGTTGGCCTCGACATTCGGTGCATTGATAGCGGCGCCAAGATTGCCTACGGTAGGCCGTAGGTAATCCATGAGGGTACGTTGGTCCGCCATTGGAAGTGGGTCCCCCGAAGCTTTCTCTTGATTTTTAGCTTTAAGTCTTTTTCTGAGAAAGCGCTCGGGTTCTTCTAGGGGTTCTTTTATGTCTCTACTAGAACTGGAGCTCATGCACTACGTAGGAGGTTCAAATGTGGCGCCTGGGTTCCAAATCCTGCAATAAAAACAAAAAAGAACGTTGGTCAGAATGTTCACCACGGCCCCGTGCTCAGTGAACACGGCCCGTGGTCAGAAGTACAGTAATCGTTTTCTGTATCCCAGTTACTGGGAGTTGGACACGACCCCGTGTTGCACCGACATGGCCCCGTGTTCAGCTCTCTGTAACTCAGAAAATAAAAACTGCCAGTGATGAAGCTGGGCACGGCCCGTGTCTGACCGAGCACGGCCCGTGCTGAGCTCTGCAGAAGCTGAAAAACTAAGAAAATCCTAAAAAAAATAAAAATAAAAATAAAAGATGATTAGGCCGTTGATTCCTAACTTTCTTAAAATCCTTGTGTCCCCGGCAGCGGCGCCAAAAACTTGATGCGTGCGAAGTGTTACTTATTTTAGGTGTATATTTTAAGCCCTTTTTAACACTTATTTTAGCCAAGTTTTAAATTTATAAAACACGATATTTCACTAACACTAAACACACATATGGGCAAGTGCACCCATCGTTGAGTGTAGTATAGCGTTGGTAAGATACCGAGGTCGTCCAAGGACACAAGAGCTTTTAGTACCGGTTTATCCTCAACGTCTAACCAAAATAAAAGTTTAGAAAAATGTTTTAAACTAAGAAAAATAAAACTAACTAAAATGCAGAATAAAAATAAAAGAAAAAACAGATAGACAAGATGAATCACTTGGTTCCGACTCGTATCTAGTATAACCTTTGATTATTTCCGCACTTTTGCACATAATTAAGAGATTATCTTAGTTATTGTAGTAGGCCCCTCTTTTGAAGGCGACGTTACCCTCACCCCAGTAGTTTGAGTCAGCAGGGATACAATCCTAAAAGGGTGGATTATTGGAAGATAATGAATTAAGTTATTAATGCAGTATTGTGGTAGGCCCCGCTTTTGGCGGTGACGTTACCCTCGGCTAAGTAGTCTGAGTCAGCAGGGATACAGTCCTAAATAGCCGGGTTATAGTATTAATAGTAGTTAACTTATGAGGGGATCAAAGAGTTTGGACCCCCGCCATCCAATACCGTGAAGTATTGAAGGAGGTCCTACTAAATTTGACCCAGGTCCATTGCAGGACCTCTACACGCTGAACAATGGCAAGACCTTTACCAAACTGTTCCCTTAACCCCCTACCAGGTAGCCAACATATCTCCATATAGACCGTGGAGATATGAATGGTGAAAATCCTTTATTTTATATAAACAGTAAAATAATGCCAAGACACCACGGACAAACGATAAGGAAAGATCACCTTCAACATAAGCAACTAGTTATTAAAGTCATTAATATAAAACCAAATAAAAAGTGCAAAAGATTAGAAATAAAAAGTATTATACTAGACACTTTGTCTTCACCAAGTGATGTAAGAGACTTAGGCAAACATGGCCTTGATTGTCAAGAACTCTTACGATCAATCTTGGATCCCGAGACGACTCACACACTCTACGATGGACAATGGATGATGGTGGTGGATGATGGTGTTGTGATGGTGGTGGGTGGTGGATGAAGTGTGAGAGAGGTGGTGTGCCAAGGGATGAGATGAAATGAATCCAAGGACTCCTATTTATAGGCTGAACAGAGAGCTGGACACGGCCCCGTGTCCGCTGGGCACGGCCCCGTGTCCGTCTGACAATCTCTCTCCTCATTAATTGTAATTCGCAATTACAATAAATGCGCCTGCTGTACTTTCGACACGCCCCCGTGTCCGCTGAGCACGACCCGTGGTGGGCAATAGAAGCTTCTATAGGTTTGTCTTTTCTGCTGCTTCTTGGGCACGGCCCCGTGCTGGCTGAGCACGGGGCGTGTTCAGTCTTCTGATTTCTCTACTTTTCTTTGGAAGGTGCCGTTGAGGGGTCGGGCAGTCCACTAATATTCCTTTTCTTGTATTTATGTTGGATTTAGCTGTCTTTTTGCTTCTTTTGCGTTTTTGAGCTCATTTAATCCTGAAAATACAAAAGGAAGACAAAAACACTCTTTTTCCAATATTAGTACTTAAAAAGGGTTAGTTTTATGCCTCATTTGATGTAATTTATATGTTGCATTTTACACACATCAGTAATCAATCATCCTAGAACAGATGATTAGTTTTCAAAGCGGTTTCGAAATTTATGTTCTTGTTGTGGTCGTCGCCTAAGGATAGGTGACGGTATTGTTTTATGACTAAACGCAAGTAAACTCGCGTTAGGGTCCTAAGAAGGTTATAGACTAGGTCAAAGTATTACTAATAACCTAATTCCCTATAACCATTGGCTCTGATACCATCTTTTCTGTCACACCCCGACCACGTGAGACAACGAAACGTGGCGGAAACGTCGGGGAGTGTTGTAACAGAATTAATTGTTTCAAATCCATGGCAATTGAAGTTTTGTTTTATTAATCAAACATGAGAGTTTACATTGCTTTAAACAAGAAACAAAGAGTACATAACATGAATTAACTAGTTCTTGTCTCGTTTTAAGTCACTAAGGCACAGGTCCGCCTAAGTATGTCTTGATAAGTCCTATGCATCATCTCCTGAAAACACATGTGAAAATAGGTACGTCAGCATAAAAATGCCTGTGAGATACATAGGTTTTTGTGAAAACAGAATTCATGGCTTATGTTTGAGAAAATGTTTAGTCATGAACCTTGTAATTTGCTTTGTCTTGTAAATCATTTGAAAAACGATAAGATCAGATGGCATGTATAAATAAGAGAATAATGTATGGTTAAATTAATAACCATGTAAAATGAGTTTGTATAAGATAAGTTGTTTGTAAATCAATGTCTTGTGAAAAGTATGTTATTTGTATAAAATGTTATATGTCTCAAATTGAAATGATTCAAATAACGCTACGATATGTAATACCATACAAGCACTTATATATAGGAAGTACCAGTGGCGTATCCACAATACTTGTATCATATTACACACGCCTCGTTACTTAATCACTTACTCAAACCAAACTACCATTGTAAAATGTTTATGTCTAATGTAAATCATGTAATGTGTATCCAAAAATGTAAGCATGTGCTGAAAACAACTGTACTAAGTATACAACAAAGAACATACATAGCATAAAGTGTAATGTATAACAATGTACTAAGTATGCAACAAAGAACATACATAGCATAAGTGTAATGTAAAATAATGTACTAAGTACGCACACAATGGGCATACGTAGCATAAAATGCAATGAAATCATGTACTATAAATGTACTAATGAACATAGCAAGTATACGATGTGAAAACAGGAAAGCACGAAAGTAACCAGTAGGCACATGTGTTCCACCCCAAAACAGTTTGAAAACAGTAAAAGAGGGGTCTATGTACTCACTTGAGATTGCCCAGAAGTCCTAAGATAACCACCAAGCAATGCTAGAGATCACGGAATCAAACGGCACCTAATATAGGTAACTATGTTAATAAACCGGACCTAAATCGGAAGATCGGGTAGCATGAGGGTTCGTAAACCAAATGAGTGTAGGAACTCATGTAACATGGTTTAACAAAGCCTACATACTAAATGAAACCTAACATAAGTGCTTACGACCCATTACGACCCGTTTTGGTAGCTTATGCTACTTTAACGCATCGTTCGCGTGAAACGCGTTCGGACCGCCTAACTAGTCCTATGACAAGTATTATATGCCTAAACATGTTACATAATCAGTTATCTGACAAAGGTTTAGGTTACATATGCTTAATTACCAATTATGCATGAAAAGGGTATTTTGGTAATTTACCTAAGGCATATAAACTACCTATCATACCACTACTCAAACGATGTGACCATAAGGTATAACCTCGGAAGGTTATTCCCTATATACTATGGTCACCTAAGGCGTTTGGTCGGATCCTAATGATCGACCAAATGGGTCGGGTTCGAAGGTATAAGCGATTTATTAGATCGCTTACCCTTACGACCCTAGACAACGTGGAAATCAGTAGGCATAGTCACAAGGGACTATAACCATCGTGATTACAATCACGTTGCGAAGTTCAAACGAACTTCGCATTGACCATATACTGGTCAACGCAGAAAGTCAAATAAAGTTTGACTTTCGGACTGGAAAAGCAATAAAAGAAAGAAAAGAACGAAAGAATACTTACGAAGGGTCCCCGAATGCTAATCTAGATCCAAATAACTCAGGTATGAAACAATGGTTCCAACTTAGAGTCTTTTAGATCAGATTCTAGTGAGTTTGAAGCAAATGGGGGTGGGGTATTTATAGTATTTCCCAAACCGTTAAGATCGTTTCTTGGAAAATGTGATCGAATCTAAGGCGTACACTTGTTGGAAAGTTATGGTGACTACAAATGGCCCCTAATCAGCTGAAAGGGCAAGTGTGAGTTTGTGGTTGTGGATTAAACAGCTGTAATCTGCTGATTTAGCGATCTTATCTGATCTGGGAGGCTGACGCGGCCTGCGTCAGGATACACAAAAACTCAGGCGGGCCGCCTGGAGCTTCTGATCAGAAAACAAGTTTCCAAAATGACAGTTTTGGTCCCTGTTGGTGTTTAAGATCATTTTTGACACGTTTAAGGCCCGTTAAGCCAACGTTAAGGCCCTAAAATGATGCCTAAACATTGTGGACATGAAACATGCTCAAAAATATGTCGGATGTTGGTTCGTTTGGTCGTACGAACGCGATGTTCGCTTAATTACGACGGAATGCGCATAAGCGCGAAAAACGATCCAAATTGCGCGACGAATGGATTTTTCTTATGCCAAACACTAAAATAAAATTTTTTAGTGCTTACATAAATTTTTGGATGTCCGGATGTATTCAGAACGTAAGTTATGCGCGAAAATGCAAACTTGTGCACTTTTTGATGCTTTTAGTCCCTGAATGACCCAAAAGTTTATTTTAGCACACCGAACCCCTCAAAGCCTATTTCTAAGCTATGTAAAGGATATTTGTGGTATGTTTAACTTATGGTCATGTTCCGGAATGTCTGTTACAGTTCAAATTGGCATACTTTCACAGTTTGTCAACTTTAGTCCCTGTAAGCGATTTAACTTGATTTTGCCATACCAAAGCCTTCAAAACTTATTTCTAAGTTATGTAAAGGTTATTTAAGGTATGTTAAGCCTATTTCACTATTCCGGAGTGTTCTTTGCATTAAACTGGTTATATTTACGCATCAGTGCGCGTATAACCTTCCAGAAAGCGATTTAGAGTTTGAAATCGAACAAGAATTGATATGTGCAATTGATACACATATTTTTTTTTTTACAAATCCCAAGTATGAAATACAATATTTCATTGGTTTGGAATTTGTTTGATGGTTGGAGTGACACAGGTGTCACAGTTTAACTCATGTGTCGGTTTTTCACTTACTTGTTCTTCCATTTTTACACTTTCAGTTATCTCTTCCTTTTTTAATTCTTCTCTTGCGCGGGACTCCTCTTCCCTTGCGCGAGATTCTTTTATATAGCGATCGATAACTCTAAGGTGTTCTAATATCCTATCGGTCACTTCAGTTATAGAAAAAGAATCGGGATTTTCAAAGCTTGAATCCGGTTGTTCGATCCTTTGTTCCTCATAATACCCATATGAAGTAGATGGTTCACACCATTGTTCTTCATTGTAAGTATATGATGGATAAGGGTCATAATTTTGTTCTTCATAATACTCATATGAGGTGGGTTGTTCACGCCATGGTTCCTCATAATAAGCATACGAAGGTGGTGGCTCATATCTTGGTTCCTCAAAGTATGAGTATGAAGGCTCATACCTCGGTTTATCAAAATATGAGTATGAGGGAGGAGGTTCATACCTTTGGTCTTCATATGATGTGTATGAAGTTGATGGCTCGTACCTGGGCTCCTCATAGTAGGTGTATGAATTGGATGGTTGATATGAGTGACTATTTTGAACCGAGTGTGGGTTACGCAATTAGTGCAATAATTACTCCTATAATCATCCTCCTCATTGGTGTAGTTGTAACCTCCTGAGTATTGATCCATAAGAATCACTCAGCAGACCACAATCAAGTCTCGAGATCAGAAAACAAAAATAAAAACGGGAACAGAGGCTGGACACGGCCCCGTGTTCAGTGAGCACGGCCCCGTGTACAGAATCTGTATCTGGGCGTTTTAATTAAATTTACTGATTTCGTTGAGCACGGGGCGTGTTCAGTGAGCACGGCCCGTGTTCAAGCTACTGTTACTGGGTGTTTTTATGAAAACGTGCAGCACGGCCCCGTGTTCAGTGAACACGGCCCGTGTTCAGGTTACTGTAAATGCAAAACTAAACTAAAATGCAGAAAAATGTGCGCGCGTTTTAAAAAGGTTTTGAAAAACTGAGTAGGCCGTCGATTTTAAGCTTTCTTAAAATCCTTGTGTCCCCGGAAACGGCGCCAAAAACTTGATGCGTGTGAAGTGTTATATATATTAGGTGTATATTTTAAGCCCCTTTAACACTTTTTTAGTCAAGTTTTAAATTTATAAAACACGATATTTACTAACACTAAACACACATATGGGCAAGTGCACCCATCGTGAGCGTAGTATAGTGTTGGTAAGATACCGAGGTCGTCCAAGGACACAAGAGCTTTTAGTACCGGTTTATCCTTAACGTCTAATCAAATCAAAAAGTTTAGAAAAAATGTTTTAAACTAAGAAAAATAAAAACTAACTAAAATGCTGAAAATAAAAATAAAAGTAAAACAGATAGACAAGATGAATCACTTGGTTCCGACTCGTGTATAGTGTAACCTTTGATTATTTCCGCACTTTTGCACTTATTTAAGAGATTATCTTAGTTATTGTAGTACGCCCCTCTTTTGAAGGTGACGTTACCCTCAACCCAGTAGTTTGAGTCAGCAAGGATACAATCCTAAAGGGTCGGATTATTGAAAGATAATGAATTAAGTTATTAATGCAAATTATGGTAGGCCCCACTTTTGGAGGTGACGTTACCCTCGACTAAGTAGTCTGAGTCAGCAGGGATACAGTCCTAAATAGCCGGGTTATAGTATTAATAGTAGTTAACTTATGAGGGGATCAAAGAGTTTGGACTCCCGCCATCCAATACCGTTAAGTATTGAAGGAGGTCCTACTAAATTTGACCCAGGTCCATTGCAGGACCTCTAAACGCTGAACAATGGCAAGACTCTTACCAAACCGTTCCCTTAACCCCCGACCAAGTAGCCAACATCCCTCCATATAGATCGTGGAGATATGAATGGTGAAAATCTTTTATTTTATATAGACAGTAAAATAATGCCAAGACACCACGGAGAAACGATAAGGAAGAATCACCTTCAACATAAGAAACTAGTTATTAAAGTCATTAATATAAAACCAAATAAAAAGTGCGAAAAGAATAGAAATAAAAAGTATTACACTAGACACTTGTCTTCACCAAGTGATGTAAGAGACTTAGGCAAACATGGCCTTGATTGTCAAGAACTCTTACGATTAATCTTGGATCCCGAGACGACTCACACACTATATGATGGACAATGGATGATGGTGGTGGATGATGGTGTTATGGTGGTGGTGGGTGGTGGGTGAAGTGTGAGAGAGGTGGTGTGCCAAGGGATGGTTTGAGCTTGAGCCAAGCACTCCTATTTATAGGCTGAACAGAAGCTTGGGCACAGCCCCGTGTCCAGTGGGCACGGCCCCGTGTCCACATCCTTCTCTGTCTTCATTTAATGCAGCTTGTCTTATTAGTTGACCACGCCCCCGTGTCCGCTGAGCACGACCCCGTGGTGCAGAAGAATCTTTGTACTATGAAGATTTGCCTGGATTGTGCGAATCTTATAGTTGACCACGGCCCCGTGTCCGCTGAGCACGGCCCCGTGGTGGGCAATAGAAGCTTCTACCACTTTGTCTTTTCTGCTGACACTTGGGCACGCCCCCGTGCTGGCTGAGCACGGGGCGTGTTCAGTCTTCTGTCTTCTTGTTTTGCTTGGGAAGATGCTGTCGTGGGGTCGGGCATGTCACGTCTTGTTCCTTTTCTTGTATTTATGTTAGATTTTGATGTCTTTTTGCTTCTTTTGTTAATTTGAGCTCATTTAATCCTGAAAATACAAAAGGAAGACAAAAGCACACTTTTTCCAACATTAGTACTAAAAAAGGGTTAGTTTTATGCCACAATTGATGTAATTTATATGTTGCATTTTGCACACATCAAATACCCCCACACTTGAATCTTTGCTTGTCCTCAAGTAAAACTCTTTAATATGTGGCTATTACACTCCCAAATGGAATGGGTAGAGAAGAAGGTTTTTGGGCTTGTCATAGAGTGTCGGGATTTCCAAGATTCTTTATTTAGTTTTATTTTTATTTATTTACAATCCTATTCGTCATGATTTATTTAAAACTTTTCATAAGATAAATTACTTATTAGGGCATAACATGCCTCTTTAAAATTCTATTTATATACAAGTTCACATACCTCACTGGGATCACTCAACACTCGGCCGAAAATGTATTTTTGTGGATCACTCGAGAGCGGCATGGAACTTACTCCTACCATAAGCTTGCCAAGCAATCAATCCTCCTCCTTAGTATTGATTGCTTGGCAACGACATGGAACTTACTCCTACCATAAGCTTACCAATCAATTACTCCCCGGCAACGGCGCCAAAAACTTGATGCGTGTGAAGTGTTATATATATTAGGTGTATATTTTAAGCCCCTTTAACACTTTTTTAGTCAAGTTTTAAATTTATAAAACACGATATTTACTAACACTAAACACACATATGGGCAAGTGCACCCATCGTGAGCGTAGTATAGTGTTGGTAAGATACCGAGGTCGTCCAAGGACACAAGAGCTTTTAGTACCGGTTTATCCTCAACGTCTAATCAAATCAAAAAGTTTAGAAAAAATGTTTTAAACTAAGAAAAATAAAAACTAACTAACTAAAATGCTGAAAATAAAAATAAAAGTAAAACAGATAGACAAGATGAATCACTTGGTTCCGACTCGTGTATAGTGTAACCTTTGATTATTTCCGCACTTTTGCACTTATTTAAGAGATTATCTTAGTTATTGTAGTAGGCCCCTCTTTTGAAGGTGACTTTACCCTCAACCCAGTAGTTTGAGTCAGCAAGGATACAATCCTAAAGGGTCGGATTATTGAAAGATAATGAATTAAGTTATTAATGCAATTTATGGTAGGCCCCTCTTTTGGAGGTGACGTTACCCTCGACTAAGTAGTCTGAGTCAGTAGGGATACAGTCCTAAATAGCCAGGTTATAGTATTAATAGTAGTTAACTTATGAGGGGATCAAAGAGTTTGGACCCCCGCCATCCAATACCGTTAAGTATTGAAGGAGGTCCTACTAAATTTGACCCAGGTCCATTGCAGGACCTCTAAACGCTGAACAATGGCAAGACTCTTACCAAACCGTTCCCTTAACCCCCGACCATGTAGCCAACATACCTCCATATAGACCGTGGAGATATGTATGGTGAAAATCTTTTATTTTATATAGACAGTAAAATAATGCCAAGACACCACGGAGAAACGATAAGGAAGAATCACCTTCAACATAAGAAACTAGTTATTAAAGTCATTAATACAAAATCAAATAAAAAGTGCGAAAAGATTAGAAATAAAAAGTATTACACTAGACACTTGTCTTCACCAAGTGATGTAAGAGACTTAGGCAAACATGGCCTTGATTGTCAAGAACTCTTACGATCAATCTTGGATCCCGAGACGACTCATGTAGGTCCCCTTGATGTATGGATCTTTCACAGAATTGTCTTTCTAATCAAGAGTGCGGAATCCTCTTGATCAGAATAAGCAAAAAACGTGTAGGAACAGCAAGACACTTTCAAACTGGGTTTCTATTGATTATCGATTACAAGAATTACAATCAATCAAACCCTAACCAACACTAATTTCGTCCAAGCCCTAGAACTCTCACGAAATTCCTCACACACACTGTTTTGGCTAATTCACCTAAACCCTAAAGCCTAACCTTATTTATATAACACAAGGTTTGCTACATTAGGCATGGTTTCCTACATGGGCTAGGCCCAAATCATCCCCCATCACCCAATGTGGGTTTTGTTTAGCCCAAACTCTATTATCTCACTAATACAAAGCTAAACCCGCTAACTGTTTATCGTTTAACTAATTACAAGATATCCAAAGACCAAATCTAAGCTGTTGTCACAAACATGCACCAACAAACTCCCCCTTGACAATAGCTTCATAAAATAACTTTGTCTTCAGTCTTCTTGCAATCTTCATGTAATCTTGCACTATCTTTGGTCTTTGGATAGCTTCAGCTTCAACAGCTTCTGTCAGCAACAGACTCCCCCTAAGCTGATGCATCCAATCACCAAATCTTCAAAACTTTAGCGTTTGAGTAAACTCCAGTTCAGCATATGTATAGCAATCTTCAATCTCTTCATCTTTTGTCTGCAATATAGAAAGGAGGTTCTACCATGCATCCAATCAAACTCTCATCTTCACAGCAACTCATCACTTTAACTTTTCAGCAACACACTGCTTCAATCTGTTTACTATAAAACAAACATCTCGAGAAACCATAAGAATTTTTCAACACAGTGAAATAAATTATTATTTTTCAAGAGATAGTTAAACTGTACCACAGATTAAGCATTCTCAACTTATCACCAACACGCAAAACTTTTTAATCACACCCTATAACCCGCATGATTTAAAATTTTGAACTCACTTTCTAACACCGTCTCCCCCTATCAGTAACAATTCCTCCAAGAATAACAATTTTCCGTACATTAAGAATTTTAAACAGAAAAAGACACTATTTTTGGATTTTTATATTTTCTGAAAGCAAGTAAATACAAAAGCAATAAACACTCTATTTTTGTGAGAATCACTGGTAAGAAGATCATATCAGCACAATCAAACCGTTTTCACACTATTTAAATAATTCTTTTTTTAGTTTTTCGTGAAAAGCAGTCCAAGACGATTACCAGTATGTTTGTCCACTTAAACAAAATGCATGAACATTTCAAGTACCATTACCGTATGATACGTTAAGGTAATATTATTACTGATATACTAGTGTGTCCCACTTCAGGATATACCCCCACGATCAAGGTATGCACAAAGATTCATCGTAGTAGGTGAGTATACTGAATTCATCCGTTTTGTTTTTCAACGTTTAGATAATTGGTGATCAGGTCAGTAATTCCGTACAGCAAAGAGACCAAAATATCTAACGAAGGCTATGACAAATACCATTTTTTTGGTACGAATTATGCATTTTGCACTTTTTGAATGACTCTCTATGAGAGCTTATTCAATTATGGGATTTGGCATTTTTTGCTCTTTTAAGATATCCTGGTTGTGCCTAGGTCAGCATGTATCTGGATGCAGCAGAAGGACAACCCTGATATCCCCAGATGAAATAACAGTATAAAGACCCAAAACTTCAGATTTTGGCAATCTATCAACGCAAGATTTAAGGTCATAAAACCATACACCACTGATGTGTTCCCCACTCATACACAGTTCATTTAGGTTTATATCACATTGGTAAGTTGATTATTTCATGCTTTTTGCCTACTGGTACATCATATGATGAAGCTGCTATCACACTTAAGCAATTTAATTCAGTTTCAGTGTGACAGTCTAACTTGCTGATGTACTATCATTTCTCCTTTTTCACACAGTGAACTCATTTTTAATTTTTCTATTTTTTTATGTTTTTGTATTTTTTGATTTTTAAGAAAAACAGTAAACTATTTACAAAAATTCTTATGAAAAACCAGTTATTCAGGATTCCTCATCCCGTTGAGTTCGACTAAATGTTCAAAGCGAGCCCTGTCAAAAGCTTTAGTATAAAGATGTCACACCCCCAAAATCCACACGCGGAATATCACCGCTTGGAGGCGTGACTGACCAGGATCAAGCCACCAATCATATTGAACATATAAGTAAATACCAAAAATCAATCATCAATACGAAAGGTGTTTTCAAAACCAAACATCAACAAGTGTGTAGCGGAAGCATAAGTATGTAAACCCAATGTAAAATAGTAATTCAAATGTTTAGATAGATAACATGGCATCATCGATCCATGTCCCACAACGACCTGCTCCTCCCTGTGCAAGCTCCATGTGTACCTAAGGTCCTGCAAGGCATGCAAGAGAGAGTCAACAACTAGTTGAGCGAGTTCACAGTTAATAGTTCAGTAATAGTATAGCGTGAGTAGTAGTATGTTAGTTCGTTACAAAGTATCTTATTAATTCCCATCGCGGCCTTCCAGGCAGGTGTGCGAAGATATTGGGGAATGTCTTTCCCAAGTATTCTAGACTAGGTTTATTTGTATTGCGGCCTCTCCAGGCAGGTGTGCGAAGATTTGTAAATTTAGTTCGCGGCCATCATATGGCAGGTGTGCGAAGTCAGTCATAATATCGCGGCCAATCCTTGGCAGGTGTGCGAAGATCGTTCAATAAGTGTTACTAGTCTAGCAGTAGGTTCTAGCATCTATGTATGTACAGTAAATCATCAAATCCCCATTTCCACCCGGGAACCCCATGCCTTGGCTTGTGTGAACTCACCTTGGTTTGCTCGGTATGCTAAGTGTATGCTCGCAAATAATCAATCACGTCCTAAAGTATGCACGTATGTGAAATCAGTTTGTGTTCAAGTTGTGCATGTATAAGCATGTAGCACGTAATCACAATCATATACAAGATGGTTACACTTAACAGCAGTTAAATATTCCAGTTAACACTTAACAGAATTAACCCGAGTTGCTGTGCTGATACACATTGGCGAAACACACATGTTGGCGAAACACAATATGGACGAAACACATTATTGACGAAACACATTCAGTTTCGTCGTGGCCTTGTTCGGCGAAACAGGATTCTGATTCGTCGATTTGCTCTTGGCGAAACACTTCTGTTTCGTCAAGAGGCCTGTTTCGTCGAACACTCAGTTACATCTAACAGTTACGAATCATACAGAAAACCCTAATCATCACTAACAGCCGACATCAACATTAACAATCATGCAGTAATCATTTGTTCACGGAATCACATAACACAATTCTTAAGGAATCATCATCTAGCATGAACCCTAGTTTACATATACAACATATCGATTAACATACAACGTCGCATCACCAATCCCTATCCAGATGTTAGTGTGTATTCAGTACCAGATCATAATAACAACATTCAGAACCGAGTACTTGATCGTATTAAATCTTTACATAGCACTATTATATCCGATTACATCATGCATATCAAAACCTATATCATCATCATACTCTTATAATCACAGCAGTAATACACATCCATCATATACACAAGCATGAATCGAGACACCACAGAAACATGAAACCGAATAACAAACATACACTAACCGATTCGAGATGAACAAACAAGGATTCGAGAGCTAGGGAACGCTAGATTGCCGTCAACAGAGAAGGAGAGACTCTAGGGTTTCGGTTGTTATGATAAAAGTGTGAAACTGACGTTGTTTTACGTATTACAACTCGAAATAGCATGTTGGGCCCGAACTGGGCTTCGTGAATTACTGGGCCGGCGAAACAGACTTCTGTTTCGTCGAGATGTATATGGCGAAACAGCCTGTTTCGTCGGGATGGGTTATGGCGAAACACTCTTGTGTTTCGTCGGGTTGTTCAAATCTTAACAGCTTATGTTTCTTAACAAGTTCCACGTTATACAATCAAACACAAAATCATGCAACATAATACGTCTCATTGTATCACAAAGTGTACAGTTACGAAATCAAGCAAGTCAAACAACTAAACAGTCAACGTCAACGTGCATTAAATGCGAATAGGGAATGTCGGAAATTCGAGTTGTCACATTATCCCCAACTTGAAAGAAATTTCGTCCCGAAATTTAGCATGAAGTTACTGAGGAAGCTAGTAGTGTGACGTTGTTTACCTGTATCGTATCGCGGCTCCCCGAGCAGGTTTGCGAAGATTACTGGTTTTCTTGGGGTGTCACATTATCCCCCCGTTGATTTGGAATTTCGTCCCGAAATTCTGCATTGGTAGCTTCAGCCTCAGTAGTAGTTGCTTGGTTTCCGAATAACTGGGGATATTTGAGTTCCATTTGATCTTCACGCTCCCAGGTGAACTCTGGGCCGCGGCGGGAGTTCCAACGAACTCGTACAAGAGGGATTCTCGTGTTCTTGAGGACCTTAACATCCCGGTCCGTGATTTCAACAGGTTCCTCGACGAAGTGCAACCGCTCGTCGATAGTGAGTTCCTTTAAGGGAACTATGTGGGTCTCATCTGACGTACACTTCTTCAGATTCGACACGTGAAAGACGTTGTGAACTGCACTGAGTTCAGGTGGTAAGTTTAATCTGTAGGCCACTTTACCTATTTTCTATGTAACTTTGAAAGGTCCGACGTATCGTGGATTAAGTTTGCCGCGTTTTCCAAAACGAACCACACCCTTCCAGGGTGAAACTTTGAGTAGCACTCGATCCCCAACTTGGAACTCGAGTGGTTTCCTGTCTAAATCAGCGTATGCTTTCTGACGGTCGCGTGCTGCCGCCATGCGTTGTCGTATTTGTGCAATCTTTTCTGTAGTATCGACTACCATTTCTGGACCTGTGATTTGACTTTCTCCCACCTCTGCCCAACATAGAGGTGACCGGCACTTACGCCCGTACAATGCCTCGAATGGTGCAGCTTTAATGCTGGTGTGGTAGCTGTTGTTATACGAAAATTCCACAAGTGGCAGATGTTTTTCCCAACCATTGCCAAAGTCTATTACGCACGCCCGAAGCATGTCTTCTAGAGTTTGAATAGTGCGCTCAGACTGCCCATCTGTCTGAGGATGATACGCCGTGCTCATGTCTAAACGAGAGCCAAAAGATTTATGCATTGCTTGCCACAGTTCTGAAGTAAAACGTGCGTCACGATCAGAGATGATGGAGGTGGGCACCCCGTGCCTTGAGACCACTTCTTTTAAGTATATGTCTGCTAAGGTAGAGAACTTGTCTGTTTCTTTGATGGCCAAAAAGTGAGCAGATTTTGTGAGTCGATCCACGATCACCCAAATAGTATCATTTCCGCGCTGAGATCTAGGTAAGCCAGTAACAAAATCCATGGAAATTTGCTCCCATTTCCATTGTGGTATCTCAGGTTGTTGGAGTGGTCCTGACGGTTTCTGATATTCTGCCTTGACTCTCGCACAAGTCAAGCATTTGCTAACGTATGTGGCTATGTGGGCCTTCATGCTAGGCCACCAGTATGTAGTTTTGATATCGTGGTACATTTTATCCGAACCAGGGTGTACCGAGTAGCGAGACTTATGAGCTTCATCCATCACTAGCTCACGTAAGTTGCCATAAAGTGGAACCCAAATGCGTCCTGTGACGTAGTAAGCACCATCTTCCTTCTGTTCTAAACGTTGTCTTGAGCCACGTAGGGCTTCAACCCTTACATTTTCGGGTTTCAATGCTTCTACCTGAGCATCTCGTATCTGGGAAGGAAGACTAGACTGTATAGTGAGTTGTAAGGCTCGCACGCGCTTAGGCGCAGTGTCTTTTCGACTGAGAGCGTCAGCCACAACATTGGCTTTGCCTGGGTGGTACCTGATTGAACAATCGTAGTCGTTTAGCAGTTCGACCCATCGTCGCTGTCGCATATTCAGTTCCTTCTGTTTGAAGATATGTTCAAGGCTTCTATGGTCAGTGTAGATAGCACATTTTGTGCCGTACAGGTAGTGTCGCCATATCTTAAGTGCAAAAACAACCGCTCCCAGCTCTAAATCGTGTGTTGTGTAATTCCGTTCGTGAATCTTAAGTTGGCGCGAAGCATAAGCAATAACTTTATCCCTTTGCATCAATACACATCCAAGACCTTGGATAGATGCGTCGCAGTAGACTACAAAATCATCCGTGCCTTCAGGCAGTGAAAGAATAGGTGCGCTACAAAGTCTATCCTTTAGGTGCTGAAACGCTGTTTCCTGTGCATTACCCCAACGATAAACAACACCCTTCTGCGTCAGTAGTGTAAGCGGCTGAGCAATCTTTGAGAAGTCTTTGATGAACCTTCTGTAGTAACCCGCCAAACCCAAGAATTGGCGTATCTCAGTTGGTGTACGAGGCGCAGGCCAATTCTTGATCGAATCTACCTTGGATGGATCGACATGGATCCCATCCTTGTTTACCACGTGGCCTAAGAAGTGGACTTCACGAAGCCAGAAGTCACATTTAGAAAACTTGGCGTATAGCTGTTCCGTTCGTAGAAGTTCCAGTATAAGTCGCAAGTGCTGCTCGTGTTCCTCCTGACTTTTCGAATAAATCAGTATGTCGTCGATGAAAACAATGACGAACTTGTCAAGATAGGGTTTGCACACTCTGTTCATAAGATCCATGAAGACCGCAGGCGCGTTCGTTAGCCCAAATGGCATGACCAAAAACTCGTAGTGACCGTAGCGAGTTCTAAATGCTGTTTTGGAGACGTCCTCATCCCGGACTCTCAGCTGGTGATATCCTGACCTTAAGTCTATTTTGGAGTAGTAGCTCGACCCTTGCAGCTGGTCGAATAAATCATCTATGCGCGGAAGAGGATAACGATTCTTGATCGTCACCTTGTTGAGTTCACGGTAGTCTATACACATCCTGAACGTACCGTCTTTCTTCTTTACGAATAACACTGGAGCTCCCCAGGGCGAAGAGCTAGGACGTATAAAACCCTTTTCCAAGAGTTCTTGTAGCTGCTTTGACAGTTCTTCCAATTCAGTTGGAGCTAAACGATAAGGTGCTCGAGCTATGGGTGCTGCTCCTGGAGCTAGCTCGATCTGGAATTCGACCTGACGATGAGGCGGTAATCCAGGTAACTCTTCGGGAAACACTTGAGGAAAATCGCGTACCACGGGAATATCCTCAATCTTTTTCTCTTTCTTCGACGTATCAGTAACGAGTGCTAAAACAGCTGTGTGACCCTTACGTAAACACTTCTGAGCCTTCAAGAAAGAGATGATGCCACTCACGACACCACTCTTGTCGCCCTGTACTTCGAGAGGTTCCTTACCAGAACGGGGAATACGTATGATCTTCTCCCTGCATAGTATCTCTGCTTGTTGTTGGGATAACCAATCCATACCAATGACGATGTCGAAACTACTCAGTGTTATAGGGATGAGATCAATGGAGAAAGTTTGACCAGCGAGGATAAGATTACAACCTTGAACTATGTGCGTGGCCTCTAAACTTTTACCGTTAGCTAACTCTACTACATGCTTGGTGTTTAAAAGTGTTGGTGCACGTTTTAAAATTTGACTAACCTTCAGAGACATATAACTGGTGTCCGCACCCGAATCAAATAGTACAGTAACGTAAATATCGTCAAGAAGGAACTTACCCATAACCACATTGGGATCATTCATTGCGTCGCCCCGACCCAGCACAAAAGCACGACCCCGAGCTTCGTTGCCATTGTTGTTGTTGTTTCCCCCGTTGTTGTTCCCGTTGCCTTGATTGTTGTTGTTGTTGCGATTCTGGTTTTGGTTCAATTGAGGGCAATCACGTTTGTAATGACCTTCAGCCCCACACTGGTAGCACCCCCTGTTTCCATGCTGCTGCTGCTGAGGCTGGTTTCGTGGAGCAGGTGGTTGTTGTTGCTGGTTCTGATTCGCAGGTCGAGAACTCCTGCAATCTTTAGCCTCGTGACCCGTCTTAAGACATCTTTGACACTGTTCCCTGCGACATCTTCCGCTGTGGTGTTTGTTGCACCTTCTACACCATGGGTGAATTCCCCGATAGCCACTCTGCCCTTGACTACCTGATGATTGCTGATTCGGACTCTGGTAGTCATTTGTCTTGCGTTGCTGAGCTTGAGACTGAACAGTAGCCGAGCCTTTGCTAGAATCCCCCTCCCATTTCCTCTTATTGTCGCTGGGAGTAGCAGGAGTAACTGAAGTGGTAGCGGTAGCAGTAGCGTTGATACGTTTAGGCAACCTGTTTTGCTCCACCGCCTGATCAGTGAGACGGTGTGCCAACTGAACAACCTGCTGGTAAGTGGCATGATTTGCTGAAGTCACATGACTTTGGATCTCTGGCACCAGACCCTTAAGATAAAGTTCGATACGTTTGTCCACCAGAGTAGGACACAGTAACGCAAGCTCATTCGATCTTTTGGTATACGCTTCAATCTCAGACCCCGTCATCTTGAGGTTGAAAAACTCGACTTCCAACTTATGAATATCATCTCGACTGCAGTATTCTTCCTTGATCATCTCTTTGAAATTGTTCCATGGGGTGGCGTTAGCAGCAACCAACCCCAGTATTTGGACCTGAGCTTTCCACCAGGTGAGGGCTAAACCCTCGAGGGTACCGGTAGCATATTTCACCCTGCGTGCCTCAGGGCATTCACACATCTCAAACACAGACTCTATCTTTTCAAACCAGTGCAGGAGACCTACGGCTCCTTCAGTGCCGCTGAAAGTGGTTGGACGACAGTCCATGAAAGTCTTGAAAGTGCATACAGGTGCTTGACCTGTTGTGTAAAAAGTTAGGACAAGTTTTAACACGGAAGTTGATTTAGGAATGTAGGATCTAAGGATCCTAGTGTGAGTTGTAACTGCAGGGTATACCTCCTGCTTGTGCGGCTGCAACTGCCGCAGTAACTCGTTCGTTAATGAGGGCCGTCAACTGGTCCTGAGTCATGTTGATACGTCCAGACATGATCTTCATAGTAAAGATAACGTAAGTGAGATAGGTTCGCGAATAGTGCGATGACAGAAGAGAGTGAGCACACGGGTATTCTCAAGCAATAACATATAGTAAGTTCTGTGATCTAAGCATACCACGAGCAAAGGTCTATGTAGTTCTAGCATATAGGTAAAGTAACATGAATAGTAATACCTATGATGTTGAGCCTTGCACGTGGAGCGAAGCGTCATTGTGGATCGTTGAGAGCACTGTTCTGGTTATAGTCTGGTTTTAACAAAATCGTTTTCCCTTTATTAAAACCAAGTTCTCTATAACCAATGGCTCTGATACCAATCTGTCACACCCCCAAAATCCACACGCGGAATATCACCGCTTGGAGGCGTGACTGACCAGGATCAAGCCACCAATCATATTGAACATATAAGTAAATACCAAAAATCATTCATCAATACGAAAGGTGTTTTCAAAACCAAACATCAACAAGTGTGTAGCGGAAGCATAAGTATGTAAACCCAATGTAAAATAGTAATTCAAATGTTTAGATAGATAACATGGCATCATCGATCCATGTCCCACAACGACCTGCTCCTCCCTGTGCAAGCTCCATGTGTACCTAAGGTCCTGCAAGGCATGCAAGAGAGAGTCAACAACTAGTTGAGCGAGTTCACAGTTAATAGTTCAGTAATAGTATAGCGTGAGTAGTAGTATGTTCGTTCGTTACAAAGTATCTTATTAATTCCCATCGCGGCCTTCCAGGCAGGTGTGCGAAGATATTGGGGAATGTCTTTCCCAAGTATTCTAGACTAGGTTTATTTGTATCGCGGCCTCTCCAGGCAGGTGTGCGAAGATTTGTAAATTTAGTTCGCGGCCATCATATGGCAGGTGTGCGAAGTCAGTCATAATATCGCGGCCAATCCTTGGCAGGTGTGCGAAGATCGTTCAATAAGTGTTACTAGTCTAGCAGTAGGTTCTAGCATCTATGTATGTACAGTAAATCATCAAATCCCCATTTCCACCCGGGAACCCCATGCCTTGGCTTGTGTGAACTCACCTTGGTTTGCTCGGTATGCTAAGTGTATGCTCGCAAATAATCAATCACGTCCTAAAGTATGCACGTATGTGAAATCAGTTTGTGTTCAAGTTGTGCATGTATAAGCATGTAGCACGTAATCACAATCATATACAAGATGGTTACACTTAACAGCAGTTAAATATTCCAGTTAACACTTAACATAATTAACCCGAGTTGCTGTGCTGATACACATTGGCGAAACACACATGTTGGCGAAACACAATATGGACGAAACACATTATTGACGAAACACATTCAGTTTCATCGTGGCCTTGTTCGGCGAAACAGGATTCTGATTCGTCGATTTGCTCTTGGCGAAACACTTCTGTTTCGTCAAGAGGCCTGTTTCGTCGAACAGTCAGTTACATCTAACAGTTACGAATCATACAGAAAACCCTAATCATCACTAACAGCCGACATCAACATTAACAATCATGCAGTAATCATTTGTTCACGGAATCACATAACACAATTCTTAAGGAATCATCATCTAGCATGAACCCTAGTTTACATATACAACATATCGATTAACATACAACGTCGCATCACCAATCCCTATCCAGATGTTAGTGTGTATTCAGTACCAGATCATAATAACAACATTCAGAACCGAGTACTTGATCGTATTAAATCTTTACATAGCACTATTATATCCGATTACATCATGCATATCAAAACCTATATCATCATCATACTCTTATAATCACAGCAGTAATACACATCCATCATATACACAAGCATGAATCGAGACACCACAGAAACATGAAACCGAATAACAAACATACACTAACCGATTCGAGATGAACAAACAAGGATTCGAGAGCTAGGGAACGCTAGATTGCCGTCAACAGAGAAGGAGAGACTCTAGGGTTTCGGTTGTTATGATAAAAGTGTGAAACTGACGTTGTTTTACGTATTACAACTCGAAATAGCATGTTGGGCCCGAACTGGGCTTCGTGAATTACTGGGCCGGCGAAACAGACTTCTGTTTCGTCGAGATGTATATGGCGAAACAGCCTGTTTCGTCGGGATGGGTTATGGCGAAACACTCTTGTGTTTCGTCGGGTTGTTCAAATCTTAACAGCTTATGTTTCTTAACAAGTTCCACGTTATACAATCAAACACAAAATCATGCAACATAATACGTCTCATTGTATCACAAAGTGTACAGTTACGAAATCAAGCAAGTCAAACAACTAAACAGTCAACGTCAACGTGCATTAAATGCGAATAGGGAATGTCGGAAATTCGAGTTGTCACAAAAGATCTGCCAGGTTATCTTCTGTGTCAACTCGATGTAATTCAATTAGTCGTTTTTCAGCACAATCCCGTATAAAATGATGACGTATGTCAATATGTTTTGTGCGACTGTGTTTCACGGGATTATTAGTTATTGAAATTGTGGCATTATTGTCTATCATAATAGGAGTACGAGTGAAATCCAAACCGTAATCGCGCATCTGCTGTTGAATCCAGAGAACCTGAGAGCAGCAGCTACCCGCAGCAATATATTCAGCTTCACACGTAGATGTAGACACACAGGATTGCTTCTTGCATTGCCAAGACACAATCCTGCCTCCTAAGAACTGACAACCACCTGTTGTAGACTTTCTGTTCGACTTGCATCCTCCAAAGTCTGAGTCAGTGTAAGCAACAAAATTCATATCACTATCAGCTGGATACCACAACCCAAGTTTAGGTTTCCCCTTCAAGTAACGAAGAATACGCTTCACCGCTTTCATGTGTGACTCTTTTGGATTAGCCTGATATCTGGCACACAAGCATACTGCAAACATAATGTCAGGTCTTGAAGCAGTCAAGTACATTAGAGAACCAATCATTGCCCTGTATTGAGTTGGATCAACGTCTTCAGTACTTTCATGATCTGGGCCAAGATTGTGATTTTCGAAAATGGGTGTGTTGAAAGTAGAGCAATCATTCATTTTGAACCGACTCAAAATGTCATACACATACTTTGTTTGATGAATAAACATCCCATCCTCCTTCTGTTCAACTTGTAATCCGAGAAAGTAAGATAGCTCACCCATAGCACTCATTTCAAACTTGCTCTTCATCACCTGCTCGAACTCTTTACACATGTGTTCATCTGATGACCCAAAAATGACCCAAACTTGCTCTGATACCAATTGTAGGTCCCCTTGATGTATGGATCTTTCACAGAATTGTCTTTCTAATCAAGAGTGCGGAATCCTCTTGATCAGAATAAGCAGAAAACATGTAGGAACAGCAAGACACTTTCAAACTGGGTTTCTATTGATTATCGATTACAAGAATTACAATCAATCAATCAAACCCTAACCAATACTAATTTCGTCCAAGCCCTAGAACTCTCACGAAATTCCTCACACACACTGTTTTGGCTGATTCACCTAAACCCTAAAGCCTAACCTTGTTTATATAACACAAGGTTTGCTACATTAGGCATGGTTTCCTACATGGGCTAGGCCCAAATCATCCCCCATCACCCAATGTGGGTTTTGTTTAGCCCAAACTCTATTATCTCACTAATACAAAGCTAAACCCGCTAACTGTTTATCGTTTAACTAATTACAAGATATCCAAAGACCAAATCTAAGCTGTTGTCACAAACATGCACCAACAACTCACACACTCTATGATGGACAATGGATGATGGTGGTGGATGATGGTGTTATGATGGTGGTGGGTGAAGTGTGAGAGAGGTGGTATGCCAAGGGATGGTTTGAGCTTGAGCCAAGCACTCCTATTTATAGGCTGAACAGAAGCTCGGGCACGGCCCCGTGTCCAGTGGGCACGGCCCCATGTCCACATCCTTCTCTGTCTTCATTTAATGCAGCTTGTCTTATTAGTTGACCACGCCCCCGTGTCCGCTGAGCACGACCCCGTGGTGCAGAAGAATCTTTGTACTATGAAGATTTGCCTGGATTGTGCGAATCTTATAGTTGACCACGACCCCGTGTCCGCTGAGCACGGCCCCGTGGTGGGCAATAGAAGCTTCTACCACTTTGTCTTTTCTGCTGACACTTGGGCACGCCCCCGTGCTGGCTGAGCACGGGGCGTGTTCAGTCTTCTGTCTTCTTGTTTTGCTTGGGAAGATGTTGTCGTGGGGTCGGGCATGTCACGTCTTGTTCCTTTTCTTGTATTTATGTTAGATTTTGATGTCTTTTTGCTTCTTTTGTTAATTTGAGCTCATTTAATCCTGAAAATACAAAAGGAAGACAAAAGCACACTATTTCCAACATTAGTACTAAAAAAGGGTTAGTTTTATGCCACAATTGATGTAATTTATATGTTGCATTTTGCACACATCAGTGGCCCAAGGCTTGTGCGATCCACAAGTCTTGTGCGATCATGCAGTCCTAACTTGTATAATGTGCTTAAACAGTTGCACCAATCTTGTGCGACTGTCTTGTGCGACCACTATCTCCACAGGTTTGTTCTTCAACTGTTTGTATGTACGGTCCACTATCTCCATAGGTTTGTCGACAAAGTGCATCGTTTCATCAATTTGAATCTCGTCGAGAGGAATGTGAAGATCAGCATCATCTAAACACTTTCGCAGATTGGACACGTGAAAAGTCAGATGAATGTTTCCAAGCTCTGGAGGTAGCTCTAGTCGATAGGCAACCTTTCCTATTCTTTCAACAATCTTAAATGGTCCAACATATCGTGGTGCAAGTTTTCCTTTCTTTCCAAATCTCACCACTCCCTTCCAAGGTGACACCTTGAGTAGGACACGGTCTCCGATTTGAAATTCTAAGGGCTTGCGTCCCAAATCCGCATAATTCTTTTGACGGCTTCTAGCTGTCACAAGATTATCGCGAATTTTCTTGATTTTGTCTGTTGTTTCCAGAACGAGCTCAGGTCCACTAAGCTGAGCTTCACCGATCTCATTCCAACATACAGGTGAACGACATTTTCGACCATAGAGAGCTTCGAATGGTGCCATATTAATACTACCATAATAACTGTTGTTGTAAGAGAACTCGATCAGTGGAAGATGAGAATCCCAATTACCACCAAAGTCTATTACGCATGCTCTAAGCATATCATCCAAAGTTTGAATCGTTCTATCAGATTGTCCATCTGTTTGGGGATGATAAGCAGTGCTTAGATTCAGTTGGGTTCCCATAGCAGATTGCATGGTCTTCCAAAAATGAGATGAAAATCAAGCATCACGATCAGAAATGATATCCAAAGGAACACCATGTCGTGATACAATCTCGTCTACGTAGATCTTGGCAAGCCTTTCAGCAGAGAAATCCTCACGGATTGGTAAGAAGTGAGCAGACTTTGTCAAACGATCAAGTACAACCCAAATAGCATCGTGACCTTTAGACGTACGCGGTAACTTAGTAATGAGATCCATTGCAATGTTCTCCCACTTCCAAACCGGTATCTCTAGTTGTACAAGCAAACCAGAAGGTCGTTGATGTTCGGCCTTGACTTTGAGACAAGTTAGGCATTTCGATACATACAAGGCAACATCCTTCTTCATACCAGGCCACCAATACTGAGTACGAAGATCCTTGTACATTTTATCAGCACAAGGATGGATAGAATATCGAGACTTATGAGATTCGTCCATTACCAAGGTGCGAAGATCGTCTTGTTTCGGAATCCACAAACGATCCATGAAATAGAGTAAACCATCGTCTTTCCTTTCGAGTTTAAGCTCAAGTTGAAGCGGTAGCTCATATTTCAATAAGTCTTTGATCACGCAAGATCGTTGAGCTTGAAGGACACGAGACTGAATACTAGATAGGGTTCGAACAGAATGAAGCTTGACTCGTTCCTTTCGACTAAGCGCACCGGCCACGACATTCGCCTTACCAGGATGGTAGCGGATCTCGCAATCATAATCGTTTAAGAGTTCAACCCAACGTCGTTGCCTCATGTTCAGCTCCTTCTGATTGAGAATATGCTGGAGACTTTTGTGGTCTGTGAAAACCACACACTTCGTTCCATAGAGGTAGTGTCTCCAGATTTTAAGTGCAAAAACCACAGCTCCTAACTCAAGATCATGAGTCGTATAGTTCTTCTCGTGAATTTTCAGCTGTCTAGACGCATAAGCTATGACTTTACCTCGTTGCATAAGAACGCAACCAAGTCCTAGATTCGACGCATCACAATAGACAAAAAAATCATCGTTTCCCTCAGGTAGAGATAAAACAGGAGCATCACAGAGTTTCCGTTTCAGCGTTTGGAATGCTTCTTCTTGCTTAGGTCCCCACTCAAAAGGTTTATTTTTCTGAGTCAAAGCAGTGAGTGGAACCGCGATCTTTGAAAAGTTAGAAATAAACCGTCGATAATTACCAGCAAGACCAAGAAAAGAATGAACTTCTATAGGTGTCGTCGGTGTATTCCAATCCTTAATTGCAACAATCTTGGAAGGATCTACATGAATACCCTGCTCATTGACAATATGACCTAAGAACTGAACTTCTTTAAGCCAGAATTCACACTTGGAGAATTTAGCAAAAAGTTGTTCCTTCTTTAGGAGTTCCAATGTCAAACGAAGGTGTTGCTCGTGCTCGGCTCGAGACTTCGAATAAATGAGAATATCATCGATGAACACAATGATGAACTTATCTAAATAAGGTTTACAAACCCTGTTCATTAAGTCCATGAAGATAGCTGGGGCATTCGTCAAACCAAAAGGCATGACAGTGAACTCGTAATGCCCATATCTTGTATGGAAAGCAGTTTGGGAATATCTTCTTCGAGAACACGAAGTTGATGATACCCAGAACGCAGATCGATCTTGGAAAAACATGAAGCACCTTGCACCTGGTCGAAGAGATCATCAATTCTAGGTAGGGGATATCGATTCTTGACTGTAAGCTTATTAAGCTCACGATAATCGATACACATTCGAAAAGATCCATCTTTCTTTTTCACAAAGAGAATAGGAGCTCCCCAAGCCAAATAGCTCGGATGGATGAATCCTTTATCAGACAACTCTTGAAGTTGTTTCGATAACTCTTGCATCTCTGAAGGTGCAAGACGATAAGGTGCTTTCGAAATCGGGTTGGCATGGGGTACAAGGTCAATATGAAATTCGACTTGACGAACTTGAGGCAAACCAGGCAGTTCATCAGGAAACACCTCTGGATAATCCCGAACAATCGGAATATCCTGAATACTCTTGCTCTTTCCTTTCTCCTCGGTGACATGTGCCAGGAAAGCAACATATCCTTTTCGCAAATATCTTTGGGCCTTTGTACACGACATAAGCTTCAATCCACCAGATGGTTTCTCACCACGAACTTCCAGAACATCGCCAGACGGAAGAGGAATACAAACAATCTTATCGAAACAAACCATCTCAGCATGATGTTTGGTTAACCAATCCATCCCCACAATAATATCGAAACTCCCAAGTTGCATCGGCGTGAGGTCAATGGGAAAAAGATGGTTATCAAGGTTTAACTGACAATCACGAATAACAGAATTGAGAACAAGAGGTTTACCAGTAGCAACTTCAACAGATAAGGGTTTCCTCAGTTTACTTCTAGGTATCGCAAGCAAAGGTTCAAAAGACAATGAAACAAACTTCTATCGGCACCGGAATCAAAAAGAATAGATGCAGGTCGATTGTTAACAAGAAACGTACCATTAACCACTTCGTTGTCAGCCCTTGCTTCGTTAGCATTCAGGTTGTACGCTCGCCCACGAGCGAGATTCACATTTGCGTTGACATTCGCGTTCGGGTTCGCATTAGCATTCGCGTTTGCATTCACTAGCCTCGGACAATTGTTGCAGAAGTGACCAAATTCTCCACAATTGAAACATGAACCCGGTGGGAATCTAGCAGCATTCCCTTAAACTGGAGCTTGATTCTGAACAATCTGATTCTAACCCGAACGACAGTTGTTGGCCAGATGCCCAAACTTACCACACGTTGTGCATTGCCTACAAGCTTGTTGTTCAACATGATGACCGTTGCAGCGAGCACAAAGAGGTGCGGTACCAGCATATGCTTTCTTCGCAGGCTGTTGAGCTGGTGGGTTCTGAGGGTTCTGAGCATTTTGTGCAGTTACTGCAAAATTCTGAGCACCCTTTCGCTTTCTCGACTTCTTTGACGACTCACCTTCTTTACCCTTACCCTTATTCTTGTCCTTCCCAGAATCAGTCGCCTTCTTTTTATCATCCTTGCGGGTGAGTTTACCCTTCCTGACTTGAGACTCAGTCAGGGTAGCGGACAACTCGATTGCTTGACGAAGGGTGGTAGGATTAACATCGGTCACTATATCCAGAATAGAATCGGGTAGACCATCGATATACCTCTCTATCGCTTTCTCCAACGGGGTAACCATAGTAGGACACAAAAGACTAAGCTCCTCAAATCGATCCGTATACGCACGGTGTTCTCCCCCGTCTTGTTTCAGATCATCAAACTCTTGTTCCAAAGCTCGAATTTCATGACGGGGACAGAACTCTCTCATCATGAGAGCTCAAAGCTCTTCCCATGTTTGTGCCAATGCCACTTCGGCACCCCTGTCACGCATCACTCCGTTCCACCACGTAAGAGCACGCTTCTCAAACACACTTGATGCAAATTCAACCTTACGCCCATTCGGACATTGCACATGTCTGAATGTGTTCTCGATACTCTCGAACCATTGAAGGAGTGCAGTCGTCCCTTGTGACCCAGAAAACTTTAGCGGCTTCGCAGAATTGAAACTCTTGAAGTTACACGGTGCATTATTGTTGTTATTATTGTTGTTGTTGTATATCTCGTGGACTTGGGTCACAACACCGGGAAGCACAGCAGCCACTTGCTGAGAGACCAGGGCTGCGATTTCTTCAATAGTAAAAGATTGTGCTTCACGTCGAGGAGGCATTGTCTAACAAGGAAACAGGAGAATCGAGTGAGGTTGAAAATTAGAAAACAACAAAAAGAGGTATCGACAAAACACAAGGAAGGCGATCATTTGTTTGTTACCTCGAACAAACAAACGACACGTAGTGAAAAATCAAAGTAATGAATCAAAATAATGTATCGCGAAGACACGCTCGCCCATAAGTGAACACTCACCCCAAGAGTTCCCAGGTAAGAGTGACTGGTCCGATTATGTGGATTTGTACGAACACTCTAGCCTTAGACAGAAAAATCAGGGTACAGGCATTCACTCTTCCAGTTTGCACGTGTTCACATTATTTAGACCCAAACTTTGACGAGATTTGAAAACTCAGAAGGCACTAAGCCAAAAATGAGTCAAACTGGAAGGGTTCAAAACCTTACAACAGGGGGTTCAAAACCTAGTAATCAATCATCCTAGAACGGATGATTAATTTTCGAAGCAGATTCGGATTTTGTTTTTAAAATTTTAAACGCAAATCAACTTGCGTTGGGGTCCTAGTAAGTTATAGTCTAGGTCAAAATTTTACTAATAACCTAATTCCCTATAACCATTGGCTCTGATACCAACTCTTCTGTCACACCCCGACCACGTAAAACAACAAACCGTGGCGGAAACGTCGGGGAGTGTTGTAATAGAATTATTGTTTCAAACCATGGATACAAAGAGTTTCATTTTATTGAATATTAAACATTGTCTTAAAGTTAAACAAGCAAATCAAACATAGTTTATCATCGTTATTAAATCACTAAGGCCTCGTCCAGATCCTATGTGACTTATGCATCCTAGCAATCAACATCAAGCAACTTCACCTGAAACATATGTAAAAACAAAGTCAGCAAAGAAATGCTGGCGAGCACATAGTTTTTGTGTGAGTGTCAGATTCATGGCTCGTGGAAATATCTCGTATAACCTTGTTAATTGATATTTGAAAACCTTGTTTTGTAAACCATTTGTATTGTAAAATGATTAACCAAGTCAAAACAAATTGGTTATAATTTATAAACCTTGATGCCATGAATCTTAACCCAAAACATTTGTTTATGTAAACCAAATCATAAATCGTTCTCGAAATAGAACTCGTATGGTTTATATAGTTTCGTAAACATCGTTGTGTAATATTGTTTAACACCTTCTCGTTATAGAACATCGTTCATTCGTTTAAATCGTTCAAATCGTTCCAAATCGTTCATATCATTCACTCGTTCAAATCGTTCTTGTTTTAATTGTGAAAACTACTTTTGGTCGTCTCGCTAATAACATTCAAACCTTTGTGACTCGTCCATCGTTCAACTCGTTCTTGCATTAACAAACCTCCAAAGGGTAAGTTAACAATCATCAGATTCAGTCGTTACCCACCTAACCCACACATAACCATGGGTCCGGTCTGATAACGGGATTTGTCGGATCCTATGGTACCATAACCTAATACTGGTCGGCTTGATCAATGCTAATGAATGTCATTCGTTATGTAACTACCACCAACAAGTTTGTTCACATTATCGAAATCGTTATTAGTTTTGTATAAACCATCTCAATCGTTTTGAAACCATCGTTAGAATATTGAAATCCTTTTGATACATATGAATCACCCCAAAACAATCGAAAATAGTAAAAAGAGGGGATCTATGTACTCACCTTTGGGTGCGTTTTTATACACAATCCCTCAAATTGTTTATTCGTCCTAAATTAAATAAGAATGGTTTAATAATAAAAAACCCACAAAAATACCGAAGTTTCTCCGATACTTAGAATTTTCACATAACCTTGAGATTTCTCGAAAAGTTATTATTTTTTATTATTTTAGTGTATTTGTATATATGTACTCGAGCGTAACACACATAATCTTGTCAACACTAACACATGATCATACACATATTGCAAAACACATAGCACATTGTAACACATAAAATAACCCATGAACAACCCATTCTAGTGTATGTCGAAAAACACTTATTTTAGCGATTCGGTAACATTTTTGGGCGTCGGAAGTCACGTATGACTAACCAAACACCAAGTAACCTTAATATAAGTTAAAATATTTTTTTTTATATCAAAAATATCAGTTTGGTTACTGATCTAAAACAGTTTTGTAAAAGTCCTCCGAAAAGGCGATTTTTGACCGTTTTACCGCATAGTTTTGCATCAAACATTACCCGAACCATCCCAAATCGAAATGACTTGAAATTTTAACACAACCCATGTTATTTACTGAATAAAATAATGGTTATACTCATGATAGTGTAGGTCTTAAACAAAGCATATAAATCATGCAAATTTCACATAATTTACCACTTTTTAAGCTATATGTACAACATGCAAAGCTATCAAACCTATGTCAAAGTTTCATGCCACTATAATACATCAAATAATATTATTTTTAGTGTTTATAACCAGATCTAAAACAGTTTTTGTCATTTAACCATTTTTCATCACTTCTTCAGTTTTAAATCAACATATTTTCACATGTACAAGTGCCTAAAGCATACCATCATAGCAACATCATGTTTTTATGAGTTTAAACACGTCAAATATGAGATTTATTCAGATTTATTTGCTGAAGTACTTTGCATTTAACATATCATACATAAATCACCAAATACTTGCATTTTTACCATCCATCAAGAACATGTAACAACATAGACAAGTATTTAACAAGAAATCAAACTTTAAGACTCATACACACACATATGTATGTACGGTTTATACATACATATATACATCACCATTTTTATTTGTAACAAGACCCATTTCATTTAGATTTCAAGTTTAGTGAAAATCCCAAGATTCAAGAGAAACTTCAATCATCAAGAACAACCAAGAATCTAAAGTATGGTTTAAAAACAAATGTTATACCTTCAAGATTCAAGTAGGTTGTAGGATGAGATTTTGATGATAGGAAGGTTGTAATCACTTGACAACACCTTGGAATCACCTTAGATCTTCACACTAACTTGAAGGTTGCTAGAAAGGGACATGAACATGAAGAATAAGACTTGAAGTTATAAAGAAGATGAAGATGGAGGAGAGAGAGAGTTGGGGACGGTTTGGGTGAGGGAGAGAGAAGGGAGTTTGAGTGTAAAAGAGAATGAAGTGATCTATGGAAGATTATGTAGAGATTTCTAAGATATGGAAGTGAAGGCATGTGTAACACTTGTCCACCAAGATCTAATGTGATACTTGCAATATTTCTCAAATATTTGGTGGGGTCCCTACAAGATATAACTGAAAATATCAAGGGGGAGGGGGTCCATGTGTGAATTTTTATATAAACATGCCATATGTAGGCTAAAACGGGTGTTTAACTGGATACCGAGTATTTTATCTAGCGTTTAAACCCCGGTTTATGGCGTTCTAAATTATTTTTATTATTCTATAAAAATAATCTTGCCAAAATATAACTGAAATAAATTTCAGTTGCCAAGACTGGCTGTATTGTCTGCGTCTTGCTGTAGAATCACTGTATCGCGAAGAAACACACGGTACGCGCTTAAACTTGAAAAATAACGTTTTTAGGCGTTTTAATTTATTTTTCAACACGGACCTGATTAAAATAAAATTTTAATCATAACAGAATATTTTTGGGATTTAAATATTATCCGGTCGGTCACCAGTGTTCGTTTCGCAGTTTTGTCGTAAATAGCTCTTTAGTCCAAATGAACATGTTTTTGCCATACCGAATCCTTCGAAACTTATTTCTAAGTTATGTAAAGGATATTTAGGGTATGTTCAGCTTACATCATAGTTCCGGTGTGTACGTCGCGTTAAACTGACTGCGTTTATGCACCAGTTTGCGTATAACCTTCCAGAAAGTGATTTAAAGCTTGAAATCGGAATCGAATCAAATTGTAAAATCATCAAACACAATTCCACATATAATAACACCAAAACACATATAATAACACTAAAGCACATTGTTTTATTGATAACTGACATTGTTTTACATTATGCGATGATTGCAGAACACAGTTGTCACATGTTGTGCGATCAGCACAGCCTTGTGCGATCCATGACATGTTGTGCGATTCATTATATACCCGGCCCAAACAATTAAAAGCCCAACAATTATATATACCGCCCAATATAATAAACAGATAATCAATCTTGTGTGACTCGAATTACTTGTGCGACTGAGTTAGGCCAGATGGCCCAATAGCTTATCAACTTCAAACATCGGTGTGTGTGGCCCAAGGCTTGTGCGATCATGCAGTCCTAACTTGTATAATGTGCTTAAACTGTTGCACCAATCTTGTGCGACTGTCTTGTGCGACCAGCGCTTGTACGTTCAGATCAGATCTTGTGCGATCTAATCTTGTGCGACCGACAACCTTGTTCGATCAGTTATGTGATTTTCCTAAAATCATGCAATTCCTTCTAACAGTTTCCTAATTCTCCTCCATTCAATCAAATCATCACTAACAGTTTCCAAACATGCAATAATCGATCAAACAAGGGTTTCATCATCAATTCCCTATGAACCCTAATGATATTCAAAAACACAATCAACAATCATAATCATTTACACACATTAACATGGCTCATGTTATGGATTTCTAGCATGCATCCTAACAAGTTTAACACAACCGATCATCCGAATACGAATACATCACAGCCGATAAACATACATTCGGTTCTCCATCATCTTTAACATCATACGATTATCAATCCTACAATGATCTAAATATACTACACATGTGACCCGATTTTCATGAACATCAAACCTCATCAATTTACATTACAAACAAACACATATCATCCCTAAATCACCATGTAAATCATGTTAAGCCAATACATCATCTATCATGCAATCAATAGGAAATACACTAACTGGTTAAAGAATAGAACGAGAGTTGATCCGATCAAGAAAGCTTCGAGGGAGATGGAATGTTGTTGCCGTCGGCTTCGAGAGGAGAGAAAGAGAGAGTAGGGTTTGTGTGTGTGTGTTATGAATTATGAGGAACTAATCCCTAAGATGGGATATGTTTTCGTGTAAGATAGGGGTGGGCCGAACCCTTCCTTGGGCTGCCTTATTGGTTCAGTTACAAAAGGTGTGGCCCGAATGGGCTTGTGCGACCAGCCAAGTGTTGTGCAATCGGTTCGTTTTTGTGTGATCATAATACATACATACATGCATTACACATAATCATATAACATAATACATAACATTCCATTGATCATCAAAGTTCACATAATCACATAACGTTCACATCGGTTACATCAAAGTACAAAGAGGTTTGAAATACGAGTTGTCACATTATCCCCAAGTTGAAAGAAATTTCGTCCCGAAATTTAGCACGTACTCACTGAGGAAGCTAGTTAAGTTGCATGGTTTTCCTGGGGTGTCACATCCTTCCCCCATTGGTTTGGAATTTCATCCCGAAATTCCTTAGTTGCTTCAGCCTCAGTAGCGGTTTTGCTTTTCTCGAATAACTGGGGATACATGTGCTTCATTTGGTCTTCGCGTTCCCAGGTGAACTCTGGGCCACGACGGGAGTTCCAACGAACTCGAACAAGGGGTATTCTGGTGCGTTTGAGAATCTTAACATCTCGGTAAGTAATCTCTACTGGTTCCTCGACGAATCGCAGCTGATCGTCGATAGTGAGATCCTTCAAAGGAACTATGAGGGTCTCATCTGACAGACACTTCTTCAGATTTGACACATGGAAAATGTTGTGAACTCCACTGAGTTCTGCTGGTAAGTTCAGTTTGTAGGCCACTTTGCCTATTTTCTCTATGATGTCGAATGGTCCAACGTATCACGGGTTAAGTTTGCCTCGTTTGCCAAAACGGACAAAACCTTTCCAAGGTGAGACTTTTAGTAGCACTCGATCCCCAACCTGGAACTCAAGTGGTTTCCTGCGCTTATCAGCGTAGCTTTTCTGACGGTCACGAGCTGCCGCCATTTGTTGTCGTATTTGAGCAATCCTTTCTGTTGTGTCTACCACAAGTTCTGGGCCAGTGATCTGGCTATCACCAACCTCTGCCCAACAAAGAGGTGATCGGCATTTACGTCTGTACAATGCCTCAAATGGAGCGGCCTGGATACTGGTGTGGTAACTGTTATTATACGAGAACTCCACTAACGGGAGATGCTTTTCCCAGCCATTGCCAAAATCGATTACACATGCCCTAAGCATGTCTTCAAGGGTTTGGATGGTGCGTTCAGACTGCCCATCCGTTTGCGGCTGATATGCTGTGCTCATATCTAATCGAGAGCCAAAATACTTGTGCATTGCTTGCCACAGTTCAGAAGTAAAACGCGCATCACGATCAGAGATAATGGAGGTTGGCACCCCGTGCCTCGAAACCACTTCCTTCAAGTAAACGTCTGCTAAAATAGAGAACTTGTCTGTTGCTTTAATAGCCAAAAAGTGTGCAGACTTTGTGAGTCGATCCACGATCACCCAAATAGTGTCATTTCCGCGCTGAGATCTAGGTAGGCCAGTAACGAAATCCATGGAAATTTGCTCCCATTTCTATTTTGGTATCTCTGGTTGTTGAAGTAGGCTTGATGGTTTCTTGTACTCTGTCTTGACTCACGCACAAGTCAAACATTTGCTAACGTAGGTTGCTATGTGGGCTTTCATGCTAGGCCACCAGTATGTAGTTTTTAAGTCGTGGTACATCTTATCCGAACCAGGATGCACTGAGTAACGAGACTTATGTGCTTCATCCATCACGAGTTCACGTAAGTTTCCATAAAGTGGGACCCAAATGCGCCCTGTTACGTAGTATACGCCATCTTCCTTTTGTTCTAACCGTTTCCTTGATCCTCGAAAGGACTCCGCCCTGACGTTCTCTGCCTTCAATGCTTCAACCTGAGCATTTCGTATTTGAGTAGGAAGACTAGATTGGATGGTAAGTTGTAATGCTCGCACACGCTTAGGTGTAGTATCCTTTCGGCTAGGGGCGTAAGCCACAACATTGGCTTTGCCTGGATGGTACTTGATCGCGCATTCATAATCATTCAAGAGCTCGACCCATCGACGTTGTCGCATGTTCAACTCCTTTTGTTTGAAGATATGCTCGAGACTCCTGTGATCGGTATAGATGGTGCACCTGGTACCGTACAGGTAATGTCTCCATATCTTGAGTGCGAAGACAACAGCTCCCAGCTCCAAATCATGTGTAGTGTAGTTCCTTTCGTGAAATTTAAGTTGGCGCGATGTGTAGGCAATGACCTTGTCACGTTGCATCAACACGCAACCAAGTCCTTGAATGGAAGCGTCGCAATAAACCACAAAATCATCCATGCCTTCAGGCAATGAGAGAATAGGCGCGCTACAAAGTCTATCCTTTAAGTGCTGAAACGCGGACTCTTGTGCATCACCCCAATGATAGGTGACACCCTTCTGAGTCAGTGAAGTGAGAGGTTGGGCAATCTTGGAGAAATCCTTGATAAACCTTCTGTAGTAACCTGCCAAACCCAAGAATTGGCAGATTTCTGTTGGCGTACGGGGTGCAGGCCAGTTCTTGATCGAGTCTACCTTGGATGGATCAATGTGAATCCCGTCCTTGTTTACCACGTGGCCTAGGAAATGGACTTCGCGAAGCCAGAAGTCACACTTCGAAAATTTGGCTCTGATACCAATTTGTCACACCCCCAAAATCCACATGCGGAGTATCACCGCTTGGAGGCGTGACTGACCAGGATCAAGCCACCAATCATATTGAACAATGTGATTAGTAAATGTAATTCAACCAAACAATATGAAAGGTGTTCAAAACAAAAGTATAGTATCAATGTTTAGCGGAAGTATAAATGTAAAACCCAACATAAGTAATAAGTTTGAAATGTCATAAACGTTTAACATGGCATCCACGATCCATGTCCCACAACGACTGTGCCTCCCCGTGCAAGCTCCATGAGTACCTAACGACCTGCAAGGCATGTAACAACGAGTCAACAACAAAGTTGAGCGAGTTCACAGTTGGTTGTTTAGTTATAGTATTCGTTTGTAAATCATTTGTTCGCTTGTACCAGGTATCGTATTAATTCGTATCGCGGTCTCCCAGACATGTGTGCGAAGGTTAGTGGGGGTTTCCCATGTATCCTAGACTAGTTGTATTTGTATTTGTATCGCGGTCTCCCAGACATGTTTGCGAAGATTAGTATTCGTATCGCGGTCTCACAGACATGTGTGCGAAGATTAGCATTTGTATCGCGGTCTCACAGATATGTGTGCGAAGATTAGTGGGGGCTTCCCGTGTTTTACTAGTCTAGCTGTATCTATAGGTGTCCTACACCTAATGAGGACAGTGGTATGTATTTCAGTAGTGATGTAAGTACAAGTAATCATTCAATCCCATTCCCAACCCCGGGAATCCCATGCCTTGGTAAGAGTGTGAACTCACCTTGGTTTGCTCGGTATGCTAAAGTATGTTCACAAGTAATCAGTCAAGTCCTATATTTATACACGTATGTTCAATCAGTACAGGATTGTAAGGTTTCGCATGCAATCAATATCACAGAGTGTGTTTGACAGTTACATCATGCAATGCATAAACAATTAATCATTCCATACGAGGTTCCAAATCACATGCAAGTCCCTTACTAAGTTGTCATACTTAACAGAGTTAATCATGCTTGACAGGGTTAACTGGTTTACCAAGGTTAGCATATTTAACCAAGTTAATAAGCTAACAGACTTAACATACATAACATAGTTGGTATACATAGCATAGTTAATATAACATACTTAGCAGTATTAACAGGCTAAACAGAATTAACAACTAACAGAGTTAATAAACTAACATCGTTTACAACTTAACAGAGTTAACCAGTTAACAGAGTTAACGAACTAATAGAGTTAACAGACTAACAGATAGCAAACTATCAGAGTTAACACGTAACAGACTTGACATACTAGTTACAGCTCAATAGCCGAAAACCCCTTTTTGGACGAAATCCCTAGTGGCGAAAACACTAGTTGGGCGAAATCCCTCCTTTGGACCGAAATCACTTGGGCCGAAATCCCCTAAGGTGTTTTCGTTGGGGTGGGGTTTTCGTTGGGTAAACATCATCAACAGTTAATCTCGATTTCAATAAACATCACATGTTACTCTCCATTATTTTAACAATCAACACAATCCTTAATGTCTAGCATGCACCCTAAATTATAACATACCATATGTGATCTAGATAGCAATAAGGATGAGTTCGATGTACAGATCTAGACACTCACAAATACCAAATCAAGCAGTAACAAGTTTCCACAATTCCAATTACCCAAACTGTCAGAACCTTAGATCAATATTAGAGCACATGGCCGCCATTTTTAATTCAAGATTGTCAACTTTCCAGTCCACTTTCATTCAAGTGTATTGGACCACTAAACCCACTAATATATCATAATCAATTTTATTATTATTATCAAGTACCCAAGCATATAACACATCACAATCAAACATATCAATTCAATAACATATATGCAAACAAATAACATATGAATCTTGACTAACCTAACCTGACAACACACACATGGCCGCCCTTTGTCTAATCAAACTATCAATTATTTCTCATCCATTAATTCTCATATCATTGGACCGATCATGCCACTTTCATTTACTTTAGTTAAGAATCACATATATAGCACATGCAATCTATGATACAATTCAAAGAGCATAAGATACTAACCGAATATTCTTTATTGCTAGACACAAGAGACAAACTTCAAGGGAAAAGAAATCAGAATTTCAAATGGTAAGGCTGTCGTCGACTTCAAAGAATGGAAGAGGGTGTTTAGGGTTTGTCGATTAAAAGTTTCACGTAAGGGTTGAATCAAAATATATAACTGAACCACTTCTGGGCCTAAAGCCCATTTGATTTTTCGTTGGCTAGTTAGTGGACGAAAACACTTCATGTGTTTTCGGCCATGGGGTATTTTCAATGGGATGTTTGGCATGTGTTCCATTTTATTACTCATACAATACATATATTAACCAACATACAAACATATATAAGCAAATACACTTATGATGCACATCAAATATAATATATCAATCATAACATGATATATCGTATTACAAACGTGCACAGTTGCGAAACAAACAAGTCGTGTAACAAACAACTTAAACAATAAACGTGCAATAAATGCGAAGGTGGAAATCTTGGAAACTCGAGTTGTCACAGAACAGGTCATCAATACATGGAAGAGGATAACGATTCTTCACTGTCACCTTGTTGAGTTCGCGGTAGTCAATACACATTCTGAAGGTACCGTCTTTCTTCTTCACAAATAACACTGGAGCTCCCCAGGGCGAAGAACTAGGACAAATGAAACCCTTGTCCAAGAGTTCTTGTAGCTGCACAGAGAGTTCTTCTAATTCAGATGGAGCTAGACGATAAGGTGCTCGAGCTATGGGCGCTGCTCCAGGTGCTAGCTCTATTTGAAACTCGACTTGTCGATGAGGCGGAAGACCAGGTAATTCCTCACGGAATACCTCAGGAAAGTCACGTACGATCGGATAATCTTCTATCTTCTTCTCTTTCTTCGAGGTGTCAGTAACGAGAGCTAAAATAGCAGTGTGGCCCTTTCGTAAACACTTCTGGACCTTAAGGAAAGAGATGATGCTCACAACAGCACCACTCTTGTCGCCACGAATCATGAGAGGTTCATCACCTGAACGAGGAATACGGACAATCTTCTCGTTGCAAAGAATCTCTGCTTGGTGTTGGGATAACCAATCCATCCTAATGACAACGTCGAAACTACCCAGAACGATAGGAATGAGGTCGATAGAGAAGGTGTGACTAGCAAGAACAAGATTACAACCCTTGACTACGTGTGTGACCTCTAAACTTTTACCATTAGCTAGCTCTACAGTGTGCTTTGTGTTCAAAAGTGTTGGGGTACGCTTAAGCATTTGACTAACTTTTAAGGACACGTAGCTAGTATCGGCACCCGAATCAAATAAAACAGTAACATAAAAGTCGTCCAGTAGGAACTTACCCGTCACAACATTGGGATCATTCCTCGCTTCACCCTGGCCAATAACGAATACACGACCCCTGGCACCATTGCCGTTGTTACCCCCGTTGTTTCCATTGCCCTGGTTGTTATTATTGTTGTTGTTGTTCTGGTTCTGGTTCAGTTGGGGACAATCTCTCTTGAAGTGGCCTTCAGCTCCACACTGAAAGCACCCTTTGTTGATACCTTGCTGCTGCTGCTGCTGGCGTTGATTTTGTGGGGCTTGTTGTTGCTGACGATTCTGATTCGTGGGGTATAAACTTCTGCAATCCTTTGCGGCGTGGCCTGGCTTGTTGCACCGATGACAGTTACTCCTGGTGCATGGCCCGCTGTGGTGTAGGTTACAGCGATTGCATTTGGGGTGAATTCCCCTGTACCCAACTTGACTTTGGCTACCAGTTGATTGCTGACTAGGGCTCTTGTAGTCGTAAGTCCGTCTCTGCTGAGGCTGGGACTGAACATAAGTTGAACCTTTGCTTGAAGTTCCATCCCATTTACGCTTGTTGTCGCTGGGAGTATCAGAAGTAGTAGCTCTAATAGGCTTCGGTAACCTGTTCTGCTCCACCGCCTGATCAGTGAGACGATGAGCCAACTTGATGATTTGCTGAATGGTGCCAAGATTAGCTGAGGTCACGTGACTTTGAATCTCAGGCACTAAACCCTTGAGGTACAGTTCGATACGTTTGATGGGAGGGTCTACCATAGTAGGACACAAGATAGCCAACTCGTTTGATCTTTTCGTGTACGCTTCAATTTCTGACCCCGTCATCTTCATGTTGAAGAAGTCTACGTCCAGCTTATGAATGTCGTCACGACTACAGTACTCTTCTTTGATCAATTCCTTGAAATCGTTCCATGGGGTGGCGTTAGCAGCAACTAACCCCAGCATTTGGACCTGAGCGTTCCACCACGTGAGCGCTACACCCTCGAGAGTACCAGTAGCATACTTCACCCTGTGAGCCTCAGGGCATTCACATATTTCGAAGACAGATTCAAGTTTCTCGAACCAGTGGAGGAGGCCTACAGCTCCTTCAGTGCCGCTGAAAGTAGTAGGTCGGCAGTCCATAAAAGTTTTGAAGGTGCACACAGGAGGCTGAGCATGTTGACCTGTCGTGGTTGTAAGAAGGGACAAGGTTAAGCACAAGTGTTGGTTTACGAGAGTAGGACCTAAAGATCCTAGAGTAAGTTGCAATGGCAGGTTATACCTCCTGCCTGGGCGGCTGCAAGTGCCGCAGCAACTTGTTCATTGATCAAAGCCGTTAGCTGGGCTTGAGTTAGGTTGATTCATCTGTGACACCCCAGGAAAATCAGGAAAACAACACAACTTAACTAGCTTCCTCAGTAACCACGCGCTAAATTTCGGGATGAAATTCTCTTGACAGGGGGAGAATGTGACAACCCTCAAAATCCTATGTATTCCGTACAATTTATTATTGATAATTAAGGTGTTTGACGACTGTGTGGAATTACTTAACTGCTTTCTGATATCTGTGTTATATTTACATGTGCATGTTGACACACTAGTAGTGTACAGAAAAGTCATTAAATAGTCTGTTATGACTTCCTGAGTGTTAAAAATTAAAAACGTTGCAAAAATATATAAGTAGGACGCTTTACGGATTAATTAAGCGGTTTAACGGAACAAGATCGAAGCGAACAACCGTACTTTACCCGGAACATAAAAATCTTGCCATTAACATTGTTTATCTTTTTCTGAGCCAGTTAGGGTCCCCGAATACCCTAACACCCGCTGTAATGCACAACACGCTAGTAACCGGATTGAGTCCCTACTTAACTTAACTAATACTTAACTATTAGTTGGAATTGAACTAGGATGCCCCCCCCCCCAACCGAACTCGTCCCCTAGGGGACACACCCATGTCCTTTATGTGATTAAAATATTCATCCTTGCCTAATATCAAGGGAGCATAGTAACCCTTGGTTAATGAACTTGAAATTGTCTATAAGTAATAAGCTTAAACCATCATAACCATCACCACCAACACTTGAACAAAACACACTCTCTCCCTCTCCTTGGAGCTCTCGGCCGAAGACACCCACACCCATCCATCACCTTTTCTATTTCCTTCAACCCATTCCATACATCTACAAGTGTTAAGGAACGCGTATAAGGAACCTTGGTGCATTCGGAACGCGAAGGACCTCACCCCATTGCTTTTATCCACTCGATTTTCGACTAGAATCTTCCCTAGCCTCGAGCTAGTAGTAAGTTGCTCTAAACGCCTTCTTGATCTTGTCTAGAGTGGTTAATAAGAGATTTGTCGGATAAAATTGTGAACATATAAAATCAAAATTAAAAAGTCTTGCTAGAATGATAAACTTGTTGGTTAAAGAGTAAATAATGATGAAACATGGTAGTACAAGGTGAATCTGAAATATATGAGTATTAGTTTGCTGTAAATAACTTATAACCTGTTGTAACTCATTATTAGAAGGAATGGTAATCATATGTGTGCGTTTTAGTAGCCGTTAGACTGAAAACAGCTTGCTGATGTGTATTTTCAGCCGCCATTAACAGGCTGTAAACAGGTCATAAACTTAACGAAAAACCGATATTTTGAATCTAAAATATGTCATTATAAAATACGGTTCTAATGGCACCAGAATCGTAATTTTTGGACTCCGTTTACTATTTTTAAAGTGTTAATTTGTAACAGCAACTTAAGCTGAATTTTGACAGCAATAAATGGGTGTCGTACTTTCAGTCATAACCTGAGTTTTGTGATCAATCAGACCATGAAAATTTTACTGTAGATGACAACTGAAGTATTTGTAATTACCCCACTGGAATTTCGCAAATCGGACTTACGATGAATTTTTAATAAATTGTTTCGTGGACTGTGGTTAGAAATACATAAATCTGAGTTCAGTCCCGAATATGAATTTTTATAAAATGTGGGTAATGAACCGGACCCCGATATTTTTACACAATAAAATATGGAATGTTTATGACATTCTATAAAAATTTGGGAATTTTTGGAATAATCTAACTATTTTATTTAAATGTCCGAAAACAGCCGGTTTTGAGTATTAATGCCGAATTGACATAAGTTGTGACTTGCGTGTCTAAATGTCGAGTATGCTATCTGTGAATGATTTGACATGTTATATATGTTATGTGCATTATCGTATGTTTGATTTTGAGTGGGGAATGGACGGGAAAGTTAGATGGGCATAAACCGTTACAGTGATGCATGTTGTGTGATAGATACGTGTAGGAACTTTGTGTTCTATTTGAAAGCCACTAAATGACTAACTGGTAAATCATACTAGGACGTGATTGACCGACCTTGACTGTTAGCTATATTGAGAATCTAACCGAGCAAACCGAGGTGAGTTCACACACTTTCTATGGCATGGGATTCCCGGTGGTTTGGGAATGGGTTAAAGAATTTAAAACTAAATCTACATATCCTCCTCGGGTAGGATATGTACGGCCATCCTCCATAGATTGGATGCCATTATTAATCCTACGAATTCTCCTGGTGCAGAATACGTACGTTCGTCCTCCTTGGGCAGGACAACAACCTTAAAACTAGCTATACAAAACTCTATCATGAAGTCCCTCAATTTATATCGACTTAATCGCCGAGGCCAATGGCGAGCGGGTCATTAGTTAATAGCGCTATTAGGTTTAACAAACCTCACACCGTGCCAGTCGGACGGGCGTGTACTAATGGACTATGGCAGATTGTCAGTGATGATAGACACTGATATAGGGCACAACTTATTTGCGTAGCAGTCGATATCATACCGTCTAGTAGTTCAAACGGGGAAAACCCCCACTGATCATGGTTATGGATTGGGTAAAGAAAAAGGATATGGATAAACATACTTTCAACTACGGGGTAACCCCCACGGCAAATAAGCCAACGAAAGTCAAACCACGTTTTTCAGAAACAACTTAAAACTAAACAACCAAACATGAACTCACTCAACTTTGTTGTTGACTAGTTGTTACATGCCTTACAGGTCGCTAAACACTTGGAGCTTGCACGAGGAAGGAGTCGTTGTGATGTACGGACGGTTATGTCCAGTGTTTAATATTTAAAACATCATGAACTTATTAAACCTAAGTGTTGGACTTTAAACTTATGAACTGCGAACTTATGTTTTGAACTTTACGTTTATGCTTCCGCTGTCTAAATTAAAACTTGGTTAACTAGCTTTGGTCACCAATCGTATTGTGGTTGGTCTTATTTACTTAATTACGATGTTCAGTATGATTGGTGGCTCGATCCTGGTCATGTCACGCCCCCAAGCGGTGATACTCCGCATGGTGGATTTTGGGGGTGTGACAGATTGGTATCAGAGCCATTGGTTATAGTGAACTTGGTTTTAAAAGGGAAAAGGATTTTTGATAAAACCTGACTATAACCTGTACAGTGCTCAACGATCCACAACAACGCTTCGCTCCACGTGCAAGACTCGACACCATAAGTGGTATGATTTATGTTATATTGTCGGTTAGATAGTTCTCACTGTGCATTAGATAATGTGATAATTGCTATTTGAACCTTGTGTGCTTACTCTCTAATGTCGTCCCACACACTTACACACTTTCGCGACACTTTCCTCACTTACGCTGCTTCATTATGAAGATCATGAGCGGACGCGAAGGACGTATCAACCTCACTCAAGCCCATTTGACGGCTTTGATCAACGAACGAGTTGCGGAGGCACTCGCAGCTAACCCTACAGGAGGTATAACCTGCCATACCAACTCACCTTAGGACGTTTAGATCCTACCTTCACAAACCAACCCTCGTGCTTAACCATGCCTATTATTCTCGCACTACAGGTCAACATGCTCAACCTCCAGTGTGCACGTTCAAGACGTTCATGGACTGCCGACCTACCACTTTCAGTGGCACCGAAGGAGCAGTGGGCCTTCTTCACTGGTTTGAAAAGATTGAGACTGTTTTTGAGATGTGCGAATGCCCCGAAGACCGTAGGGTGAAATATGCTACCGGAACACTTGAAGGAGCTGCGTTAACCTGGTGGAAGGCACAGGTTCAACTACTAGGACTGGCAGTTGCTAATGCCACGCCCTGGAATGGTTTTAAAGAGCTGATCAAAGAGGAGTACTGCAGTCGGGATGACATCCACAAGCTAGAAGTGGAATTTTACAATCTGAAGATGACAGGATCTGAGATCGAGGCGTATACTAAGAGGTCAAACGAGTTGGCCATCTTGTGTCCAACCATGGTGAAACCTCCCATCAAACGAATTGAGCTCTATCTCAAGGGCCTTGTACCAGAGATTCAAAGTCACGTGACTTCAGCCAACTTGGGTACCATCCAGCAAGTCGTCAAACTGGCTCATCGTCTCACCGACCAGGCGGTGGAGCAAAACAGGCTACCCAAACGTATCAGTGCCACAGCTACTTCTGATGCACCTACCGATAACAAGCGAAAATGGGATGGAAACTCCGGAAAGGGTTCTACTTCAGTTCAGTCTCAGCAGCGAAAGACTGATGACTACCAGAGTCCTGGTCAACAATCTTCTGGTAACCAAGGACAGGGTGGATACCGAGGAAACCACCCCAAGTGCAACCGGTGCAACAAGCATCACAGCGGGCAGTGCAACAAAGGTCGCTGTCAGAGATGTCAAAAGATGGGTCATGAAGCTAAGGATTGCAGGAGCCCGCGTCTTGTGAATCAGAATCGCCAACAGCAACAAGCTCCACAGACCCATCAGCAGCAACAACAACAGGGCAATAAAGGATGCTTTCAGTGTGGCGCTGAAGGCCACTTTAAGAGAAACTGCCCCCAACTGAACCGGAATCAGAACAACAACGACCAAGGAAACGGGAACCACAATGGGAACAACAATGGAGGCAACAATGGAGGCGGCAATGGGGGAAACTACAATGGTAATGGAGCAAGGGGTCGTGCGTTCGTGATTGGTCAGGGAGAAGCAAGGAACGATCCCAACGTTGTGATGGGTAAGTTTCTTCTGGATGACTTCTTTGTTACTATTTTATTCGATTCGGGTGCCGATACTAGTTATGTGTCCTTAAAAGTTAGCCAAATGCTTAAGCGCACTCCAACACTCCTGAACACCAAACACGCGGTAGACCTAGCAAATGGTAAAAGTCTTGAAGCCACACACGTAGTTAAAGGTTGTAACCTCGTCTTAGCTGGTCAGACTTTCCCTGTCGATCTTGTTCCTATCACCCTTGGTAGTTTTGACGTCGTTATTGGGATGGATTGGCTATCTCATCATCAAGCGGAGATTGTTTGCAAGGAGAAAATCGTCCGCATTCCTCGTTCTGGTGAAGAACCTCTCATGATTCGTTGCGACAAGAGTGGTGCTGTCGAAGGCATCATCTCTTTCCTTAAGGCCCAGAAGTGTTTGCGAAAGGGCCACACTGCCATTTTAGCACTCGTTACTGACACATCAACGGAAGAGAAGAAAATTGAAGACATCCCTATTGTGCGTGATTTTCCCGAGGTATTTCCTGAGGAATTACTTGGTCTTCCGCCTCATCGCCAAGTTGAGTTTCAAATCGAGCTAGCTCCTGGAGCAGCGCCAGTAGCTCGAGCACCATATCGTCTAGCTCCATCAGAACTCGAAGAACTGTACACACAACTACAAGAACTCTTGGAAAAGGGTTTTATACGTCCTAGCTCTTCGCCCTGGGGAGCTCCAGTCTTGTTCGTAAAGAAGAAGGATGGTACTTTCAGAATGTGTATTGACTATCGCGAGCTCAACAAGGTGACTGTGAAGAATCGTTATCCTCTTCCACGTATTGACGACTTATTCGACCAGCTGCAAGGGTCGAGCTATTACTCTAAGATTGATTTGAGATCGGGATACCATCAGCTGAGAGTCCGAGATGAGGACGTCTCCAAAACAGCATTCAGAACTCATTACGGCCATTACGAGTTTCTGGTTATGCCATTCGGGCTAACGAATGCACCGGCGGTCTTCATGGATCTCATGAACCGAGTGTGCAAGCCTTACCTGGATAAGTTCGTTATTGTGTTCATCGACGATATCCTGATCTATTCTAAGAGTCAGGAGGAACACGAGCAGCACCTACGACTTATGCTGGAACTTCTTCGAAAAGAGCAGTTGTATGCCAAGTTTTCGAAATGTGACTTCTGGCTTCGCGAAGTCCATTTTCTAGGCCATGTGGTAAACAAGGATGGGATTCATGTGGATCCATCTAAGGTTGAATCGATCAAGAACTGGCCTGCACCCCGTACACCAACAGAAATCCGCCAATTCTTGGGTTTGGCAGGATATTACAGAAGGTTTATCAAGGATTTCTCAAAGATTGCGCAACCTCTCACTTCACTGACCCAGAAGGGTGTCGTCTACCATTGGGGTAATACACAGGAATCCGCTTTTCAACACCTAAAGGATAGACTTTGTAGCGTGCATATCCTCTCATTGCCTGAAGGCACAGATGATTTTGTAGTTCATTGCGATGCATCCATCCAAGGACTTGGTTGCGTGTTGATGCAACGTGACAAGGTCATTGCCTACGCATCACGCCAACTCAAGGTTCACGAAAGAAATTACACTACTCACGATCTGGAGCTGGGAGCAGTTGTTTTCGCACTTAAGATATGGAGACATTACCTGTACGGTACCAAGTGCACCATTTACACCGACCACAGGAGTCTCGAGCATATCTTCAAGCAAAAAGAGTTAAACATGCGACAACGCCGATGGGTCGAACTCTTGAATGATTACGAATGCGCTATCAAGTATCATTCGGGCAAAGCCAATGTTGTGGCCGACGCCCTCAGTCGAAAGGATACCATACCTAGGCGTGTACGTGCATTACAGCTTACCATCCAATCTAACCTTCCCTCTTAGATTCGTGATGCTCAGGTTGAAGCATTGAAAGCAGAGAACATCAGGGCTGAATCCTTACGAGGATCGAGGCAGCGGCTGGAACTAAAGGAAAACGGTGCCTACTATGTTAACGGACGCATCTGGGTTCCATTTTATGGCAACTTACGCGAGCTTGTGATGGATGAAGCACATAAGTCTCGTTATTCTGTACACCCTGGTTCGGACAAGATGTACCACGACCTCAAGACTACGTATTGGTGGCCTGGCATGAAAGCCCACATAGCAACCTACGTCAGTAAGTGCTTGACTTGTGCGAGAGTCAAGTCTGAATATCAGAAACCATCAGGCCTACTTCAACAACCGGAGATCCCAAAATGGAAATGGGAGCAAATTTCCATGGATTTCGTTACTGGCCTGCCCAGATCTCAACGCGGAAACGATACCATTTGGGTGATCGTAGATCGACTAACCAAGTCTACACATTTTCTGGCTATCAAAGAAACGGATAAGTTTTCTACTCTTGCAGACATTTACCTAAAGGAAGTGGTATCAAGGCACGGAGTGCCAATCTCTATTATATCTGATCGTGACGCACGTTTTACTTCTGAACTGTGGCAAGCAATGCACAAGTCCTTTGGCTCACGTTTAGATATGAGCACCGCTTATCACCCGCAGACGGATGGGCAATCTGAACGCACCATCCAAACCCTTGAAGAAATGCTTAGGGCATGTGTAATCGATTTTGGTAATGACTGGGAAAGGCACCTCCCTCTAGTGGAGTTTTCGTACAACAACAGCTACCACACCAGCATCCAAGCCGCTCCGTTTGAGGCATTATACGGACGCAAATGCCGATCACCTCTCTGTTGGGCAGAAGTTGGTGACAGTCAAATCACTGGCCCAGAACATGTGGTAGACACCACCGAGAGAATTGCTCAGATACGACAGCGAATGGCGGCAGCTCGTGACCGTCAAAAAAGCTATGCTGATAAGGGAAGAAAACCACTCGAGCTCCAGGTTGGGGATCGAGTGCTACTCAAAGTCTCACCTTGGAAAGGTGTAGTCCACTTTGGCAAACGAGGAAAACTCAATCCGCGTTATGTCGGACCATTCGAAGTCACCGAGAAAATTGGCAAAGTCGCCTACAGGTTGAATCTACCTGAAGAACTCAGCGGAGTCCACAATGTCTTCCATGTATCGAATCTGAAGAAGTGTCTGTCAGATGAGACCCTCATAGTTCCTCTTAAGGAACTCACAATCGACGACCAGCTGCGATTCGTCGAGGAACCAGTAGAGATTACGGATCGAGATGTTAAGATCCTCAAGCACACAAGAATACTGTCACACCCCGACCACGTAAGACATACAAAACGTGGCGGAAATGTCGGGGAGTGTTGTAACAGAATTAATTGTTTCAAATCCATGGCAATTGAAGTTTCGTTTTATTGATTAAAAGTGTTACAATGTCTAAACAAACAAAGAAATACAACATAATTAACTAGTCTTGCATCTTTTATTGTCACTAAAGCCCAAGTCTGCCTATGTGTATCTTGATAAGTCCTATGCTTCATCTCCTGAAAACACATGTGAAAATAGGTACGTCAGCATAAAAATGCCTGTGAGATACATAGGTTTTGTGAAAATAGGATTCATGACTTATGTTTGAGAAAATGTTTAGTCATGAACCTTGTAATTTGCTTTGTCTTGTAAATCATTTGAAAAACGATAAGATCAGATGATATGTATAAATAAGAGAATAATGTATGGTTAAATGAATAACCATGTAAAATGAGTTTGTATAAGATAAGTTGTTTGTAAAACAATGTCTTGTGAAAAGTATGTTATTTGTATAAAATGTCATATGTCATAAACTGAAATGATTCAAATAACGCTACGATATGTAATACCATACAAACACTTATATATAGGAAGTACCAGCGGCGTATCCACCATGCTTGTATCATATTACACACGCCTCGTTACTTAATCACTTACTCAAACCAAACTATCAAGATGAAATGTTTAACAAGTGTAGAAATGTTCATGTATAGTCAAATACGGTTCACACGGTTCACAGATACAAACGGTTCACAGATACAAACGGTTCACAGATACAAACGGTTCACAGATACAAACGGTTCACAGATACAAACGGTTCACAGATACAAATGGTTCACAGATATCAACGGTTCACATAGTCAAATGATTTCAACGGTTCACATAGTCAAATGATTACAACGGTTCAAAATGTAGTATAATGTGTTCATATGCTGGATGAGCATATGCAACAGAAAGGCAATGTAAAACAATGTACTAAGTATGCACACAATGGACATACATAGTATGAAATATAATGTAGAACGATGTACTAAGTATGCACACACAATGGGCATACATAGCATGTAATGTAAAACGATGTACTAAGTACACACACAATGGGCATACATAGCATGAAATGTAATGAAATCATGTACTATAACGTACTAACGAACATAGCAGGTATATGATGTGAAAACATGGAAAGCATGAAAGTAACAAGTAGGCACATGTGTTCCACCCCAAAACAGTTTGAAAACAGTAAAAGAGGGGTCTATGTACTCACTTGAGATTGCTTAGTAGTCCTTGAGTAACAACCAAACAATGCTAGAGATCGCGGATATCAAACGACACCTAATATAGGTAACTATGTTAATAAACCGGACCTAAATCGGAAGATCGGGTAGCATGAGGGTTCGTAAACCAAACGAGTATAGAGACTCGTGTAATATGGTTTAACAAAGCCTACATACTAAATGAAACTTAACCTAAGTGCTTTCGACCCATTACGACCCGTTTAGGTAGCTTATGCTACTTTAACGCGTCGTTCGCGTGAAACGCGTTCGGACTGTCTAACTAGTCCTATGACAAGTGTTATATGCCTAAACATGTTACATAATCAGTTATGTGACAAAATTTTAGGTTACATATGCTTAATTACCAATTATACATGAAAAGGGTATTCTGGTAATTTACCTAAGGCATATAAACTACCTATCATACAATTACTCAAATGATGTGACCATAGGGTATAACCTCGGAAGGTTATTCCCTACCTACTATGGTCACCTAATGTGTTTGGTCGGATCTTAATGATCGACCAAATGGGTCGGGTTCGAGGTATAAGCGATTTATCAGATCGCTTACCCTACGACCCTAGACAACGTGGTAATCAGTAGGCATAGTCCCAAGGGACTATAACCAACGTGATTACACTCACGTTGCGAAGTTCAAACGAACTTCGCATTGACCATAAACTGGTCAATGCAGAAAGTCAAACAAAGTTTGACTTTCAGACTCGAAAGACTCGAAAAGCAATAAAAGAACGAAAGAATACTTACGAAGGGTCCCCGAATGCTAATCTCGATTCAAAAATCTCAGGTATGAAACAAAGGTTTCAACTTAGAGTTTCTCAAATCAAAATTCTTGTGATTTTGAAGCATGGGGGGTGGGGTATTTATAGTAAAAGGTCCACCGTTAAGATCGTTTCATGGAAAACGTGCCTTAATCCCACCCGTACAAGTGTCGGGACCTTATGGTGACTAAAATTTGATCCTTATCAGTTGACTAGACAATTGGGATTGTGTGGTGGTGAAACAAACAGCTGCAACCTGCTGTTAAAATCATTGAATCTGGTCAGGAAGTCAGACGCGGCCCGCGTCAGGATCAGATAAGTCTCAGGCGGGCCGCCTGGGATGTCTGATCAGCAAACATGTTTCAGTTTTGACAGTTTCAGTCCCTGCACGTGTTTAAGGCCATTTCCGACACTTCTAAGGCCCGTAAAGCCAACTTTAAGGCCCTAAAATGATGCCTAAACATTGTGGACATGAAACATGTTCAAAAATATGTCGGATGTTGGTTCGTTTGTCCGTACGAACGCGATGTTCGCTTAATTACGACGGAATGCGCACAAGCGCGAAAAACGATCCAAATGACGTGACGAATGGATTTTTCTTATGCCGAACACTAAAATAAAATATTTTAGTGCTTACATAAATTTTTGGATGTCCGGATGTATTCAGAACGTAAGTTATGCGCGAAAATGCAAACTTGTGCACTTTTTGACGTTTTTAGTCCCTGAATGACCCAAAAGTTTATTTTAGCACACCAAACCCCTCAAAGCCTATTTCTAAGCTATGTAAAGGATATTTATGGTGTGTTTAACTTATGGTCATGTTCCGGAATGTCTGTTACAGTTCAAATTGTCATACTTTCGCAGTTTGTCAACTTTAGTCCCTGTAATCGATTTAACTTGATTTTGCAATACCAAAGCCTTCAAAACTTATTTCTAAGTTATTTAAAGGCTATTTAAGGTATGTTAAGTATATGTCACTATTCCGGAGCGTTCGTTGCATTAAACTGGTTATATTTACGCATCAGTGCGCGTATAACCTTCCAGAAAGCGATATAGAGTTTGAAATCGAACAAGAATTGATATGTGTAAACGATACACATATTTTTACAAATCCCAAGTATGAAATACAATATTTCATTGGTTGGGCATTTGTTTGATGGTCTCAGTGACACAGGTGTCACAGTCTCCCCTACTTTAGGAAATTTCGTCCCGAAATTAATTCGTAGGAGTCTATTTGTGACTTTGTGTCAGATAACCACCAGAGATATGTAAAGCATAATCCTGTCATTTCCTTAACGGACATTCTTCAGAACGAAAATGAACAGACGGAGTCATTTTCCTCAACGAGTATTCTTCAGAAGCGGAAATGAAGGAATAAACAAACGGGGATTCATTTCCTTAACGGACAATCTTCAGAAACGAAAATGAACAAACGGAGTCATTTTCAACGGATGCTTCCTCAGAAACGGAGATGAAAATGATAGACAAACGGATATTCATTTCCTCAACGGACAAATCTTCAGAAACAAAAATGAACAAATGGAGTCATTTTCAACGGTTGCTTCCTCAGAAACGGAAATGAAAAAGGATAGACTAACGGATATTCATTTCCTCAACGGACAAATCTTCAGAAACGAAAATGAACAAACGGAGTCATTTTCAACGGTTGCTTCCTCAGAAACGGAAATGAAAAAGGATAGTCAAACGGATATTCATTTCCTCAACGGATAAATCTTTAGAAACGAAAATGATCAAACGGAGTCATTTTCAACGGTTGTTTCCTCAGGTTCGGAAATGAAAGATTAAGCAACGGATATTCATTTCCTCAACGGATAATCTTCAGAAACGAAAATGAACTAACGGAGTCATTTTCAACGGTTGTTTCCTCAGGTTCGGAAATGAAGGATTTAATAAACGGATATTCATTTCCCTTGACGGATACTCTTCAGAACAAAAAAAAATGAACAACCGGAGTCATTTTCCTCAACGGGTATTCTTCAGAATTGGAAATGAAGGATAAACGGATATTCATTTCCTCAACGGATATTCTTCAGAAGTGAAAAATGAATAGCTAGTTCATTTTTCCTCAACGGATACTTCATCAGAATTGGAAATGAATAGGGTTAACTTCTAGGTACATAACAAAGCTCGCTGTGGTTTCTGTGCACTAAATTCCATAATTATGTATGCATCCATAATTACGTAATTCCTTGCACAGTCCGCACAGTTTGTCTTGTGATGTTCATAAGCACATAATCACATAGTTATTTAATTGTTATTATCTTGTTATTGATTGCTATTAACTTGGCACCTCGTACTTCGTTTCTCTTGGAAGAAACGGGTACTTAGGATTTTCATGGAAAACGCAAGAGATCATACAATGGAAGAAATTTGGGGGTAGTCTGTTCTTCAAGGAATGCGGTTCCTTGATTGTCGGTATTGTAGGGGATATGTTGTTTATACATACAATCACATAAATACATTGCAATGTAAATAAAAGATTTATTTATAAACAATGATAACAACAACTGTTTCATGGATCGTGACAACAAAAGAAAATAATACATAAGACGTAATTATTTCTAAACGATGTTGTCTTCTGGTTGGTCATATGCTCATCCCTGCGCTGGATTTGCATTAGCAAGCCTTGGGCAATTCCTACGAAAATGGCCCATCTCGCCACAGTTGTAGCAAGATCCCGGTGGAAAACGAGCTTGAGCAGGATTGTTGCCAGCTTGATTTGGTGCAGCTGCGGTTGGGCAAACCCTAGCTGTATGACCTATAAGTCCGCAAACTTGGCATGTGTGGCACTTCACACCAGCATGATGATGTAGGCCACATTGGTTGCACAAGGGTGCAGTTCCGTTGTAGGGTTTCCTGGCAGGGTTTTGAGCTGGTTGGTTGGGGATGGCTTGATCATTATGAGCGACCACAGCGTAGTTCTGAGAAGCTTTTCGCTTCTTTGACCTCTTGGGGGATCCAGTCTGTTCATCCATGATCTTTGATTCCTCTATTGGTTTCGATTCCTCGACCGGTTTCTTGTCACCTTTTCGGAAAAGTTTACCTTTCCTGATCTTTGATTCAGTCAAGGTTGCAGATAGCTCAATGGCCTGTCTAACTGTAGTAGGGTTGCTACCAGTCAAAATGTCTTGTATTGAGTCAGGGAGGCCATCAATGTACTTTTCGATTGCCTTATCCAAAGGCGTGACCATGTTTGGGCATAACAGACTTAACTCCTCATAACGGTCCGTGTAAGCTCGATGCTCACCGCTGTATTGCTCAAGATTGTCGAATTCCCTTTCCAAAGCCCTGATCTCGTGACGAGGACAGAATTCCTTCATCATAAGGGCCCTAAGTTCAGCCCATGTCTGTGCTAGAGCAACTTCTGCACCTCGATCTCTCATAATCCCGTTCCACCACGTAAGGGCTCTCTTCTGGAACACACTCGAAGCAAACTCGACCTTGCGATTGTCAGGACACTGCACGTGGCGGAAAGTATTCTCAATGCTCTCAAACCATTGAAGAAGCCCAGTCGCTCCCTCAGAACCACTAAACTTGAGTGGTTTCGCCGAGTTAAAACTCTTGAAATTGCATGGACCATTGTTGTTGTTGTTGGCTTGATTCCATTGAGCAAAGAGGTTTGGGAATTGAGCAGCCATTTGCTGCGCAATGATTTCTGCCAGTTCGGCAGTCGCTATCTGGCTTTCACGACGAGGAGGCATTCTAAAAGAGAAAACATGAAAGGAAATGAGTGAGAGAATTAGACGAAAAGAATGAGATGAAACAAATCTAATGAAAGCAAGGATAGTGGTTATTTGTTTGTTACTACAAAGCAACAAACGACCTCGGTGATTAATCAAAGTAAATGGGTCAAAAATAATGTATCGCGAAGACATGCTCGCCTATAAGTGAACACTCATCCCAAGAATTCCCAGGTAAGCACAACTGGTCTCGCGTCTGATGAGATGTATACGAAGTGCTTGCCTAGACAGAAAACCCAGAATACAGGCATTCACCCTTCCAGTTTGCACGTGTTCACATTATTTAAAACCCAAAACCTTGACGAGATTTTTGAAAATTCAAAGGGGTTCAAAACCATATAACAGAGGGTTCAAAACCTTACAATAGAGGATTCAAAACCTTGTAATCAATCATCCTAGAACAGATGATTAGTTTTCAAAGCGGTTTCGAAAATTATGTTCTTGTTGTGGTAGTCGCCTAAGGATAGGTGACGGTATTGTTTTATGACTAAACGCAAGTAAACTCGCGTTAGGGTCCTAAGAAGGTTGTAGACTAGGTCAAAGTATTACTAATAACCTAATTCCCTATAACCATTGGCTCTGATACCATCTTTTCTGTCACACCCCGACCACGTAAGACATACAAAACGTGGCGGAAATGTCGGGGAGTGTTGTAACAGAATTAATTGTTTCAAATCCATGGCAATTGAAGTTTCGTTTTATTGATTAAAAGTGTTACAATGTCTAAACAAACAAAGAAATACAACATAATTAACTAGTCTTGCATCTTTTATTGTCACTAAAGCCCAAGTCTGCCTATGTGTATCTTGATAAGTCCTTTGCCTCATCTCCTGAAAACACATGTGAAAATAGGTACGTCAGCATAAAAATGCCTGTGAGATACATAGGTTTTGTGAAAATAGGATTCATGACTTATGTTTGAGAAAATGTTTAGTCATGAACCTTGTAATTTGCTTTGTCTTGTAAATCATTTGAAAAATGATAAGATCAGATGATATGTATAAATAAGATAATAATGTATGGTTAAATGAATAACCATGTAAAATGAGTTTGTATAAGATAAGTTGTTTGTAAAACAATGTCTTGTGAAAAGTATGTTATTTGTATAAAATATCATATGTCATAAACTGAAATGATTCAAATAACGCTACGATATGTAATACCATACAAACACTTATATATAGGAAGTACCAGCGGCGTATCCACCATGCTTGTATCATATTACACACGCCTCGTTACTTAATCACTTACTCAAACCAAACTATCAAGATGAAATGTTTAACAAGTGTAGAAATGTTCATGTATAGTCAAATACGGTTCACACGGTTCACAGATACAAACGGTTCACAGATACAAACGGTTCACAGATACAAACGGTTCACAAATATCAACGGTTCACATAGTCAAATGATTTCAACGGTTCACATAGTCAAATGATTACAACGGTTCAAAATGTAGTATAATGTGTTCATATGCTGGATGAGCATATGCAACAGAAAGGCAATGTAAAACAATGTACTAAGTATGCACACAATGGACATACATAGTATGAAATGTAATGTAGAACGATGTACTAAGTATGCACACACAATGGGCATACATAGCATGTAATGTAAAACGATGTACTAAGTACACACACAATGGGCATATATAGCATGAAATGTAATGAAATCATGTACTATAACGTACTAACGAACATAGCAGGTATATGATGTGAAAACATGGAAAGCATGAAAGTAACAAGTAGGCACATGTGTTCCACCCCAAAACAGTTTGAAAATAGTAAAAGAGGGGTCTATGTACTGACTTGAGATTGCTTAGTAGTCCTTGAGTAACAACCAAACAATGCTAGAGATCGCGGATATCAAACGGCACCTAATATAGGTAACTATGTTAATAAACCGGACCTAAATCGGAAGATCGGGTAGCATGAGGGTTCGTAAACCAAACGAGTATAGAGACTCGTGTAATATGGTTTAACAAAGCCTACATACTAAATGAAACTTAACCTAAGTGCTTTCGACCCATTACGACCCGTTTAGGTAGCTTATGCTACTTTAACGCGTCGTTCGCGTGAAACGCGTTCGGACTGTCTAACTAGTCCTATGACAAGTGTTATATGCCTAAACATGTTACATAATCAGTTATGTGACAAAATTTTAGGTTACATATGCTTAATTACCAATTATACATGAAAAGGGTATTCTGGTAATTTACCTAAGGCATATAAACTACCTATCATACAATTACTCAAACGATGTGACCATAGGGTATAACCTCGGAAGGTTATTCCCTACCTACTATGGTCAGCTAATGTGTTTGGTCGGATCTTAATGATCGACCAAATGGGTCGGGTTCGAGGTATAAGCGATTTATCAGATCGCTTACCCTACGACCCTAGACAACGTGGTAATCAGTAGGCATAGTCCCAAGGGACTATAACCAACGTGATTACACTCACGTTGCGAAGTTCAAACGAACTTCGCATTGACCATAAACTGGTCAATGCAGAAAGTCAAACAAAGTTTGTCTTTCAGACTCGAAAGATTCGAAAAGCAATAAAAGAACGAAAGAATACTTACGAAGGGTCCCCGAATGCTAATCTCGATTCAAAAATCTCAGGTATGAAACAAAGGTTTCAACTTAGAGTTTCTCAAATCAAAATTCTTGTGATTTTGAAGCATGGGGGGTGGGGTATTTATAGTAAAAGGTCCACCGTTAAGATCGTTTCATGGAAAACGTGCCTTAATCCCACCCGTACAAGTGTCGGGACCTTATGGTGACTAAAATTTGATCCTTATCAGCTGACTAGACAATTGGGATTGTGTGGTGGTGAAACAAACAGCTGCAACCTGCTGTTAAAATCATTGAATCTGGTCAGGAAGTTGGACGCGGCCCGCGTCAGGATCAGATAAGTCTCAGGCGGGCCGCCTGGGATGTCTGATCAGCAAACATGTTTCAGTTTTGACAGTTTCAGTCCCTGCACGTGTTTAAGGCCATTTCCGACACTTCTAAGGCCCGTAAAGCCAACTTTAAGGCCCTAAAATGATGCCTAAACATTGTGGACATGAAACATGTTCAAAAATATGTCAGATGTTGGTTCGTTTGTCCGTACGAACGCGATGTTCGCTTAATTACGACGGAATGCGCACAAGCGCGAAAAACGATCCAAATGACGTGACGAATGGATTTTTCTTATGCCGAACACTAAAATAAAATATTTTAGTGCTTACATAAATTTTTGGATGTCCGGATGTATTCAGAACGTAAGTTATGCGCGAAAATGCAAACTTGTGCACTTTTTGACGCTTTTAGTCCCTGAATGACCCAAAAGTTTATTTTAGCACACCAAACCCCTCAAAGCCTATTTCTAAGCTATGTAAAGGATATTTATGGTGTGTTTAACTTATGGTCATGTTCCGGAATGTCTGTTACAGTTCAAATTGGCATACTTTCGCAGTTTGTCAACTTTAGTCCCTGTAAGCGATTTAACTTGATTTTGCAATACCAAAGCCTTCAAAACTTATTTCTAAGTTATTTAAAGGTTATTTAAGGTATGTTAAGTGTATGTCACTATTCCGGAGCGTTCGTTGCATTAAACTGGTTATATTTACGCATCAGTGCGCGTATAACCTTCAAGAAAGCGATATAGAGTTTGAAATCGAACAAGAATTGATATGTGTAAACGATACACATATTTTTACAAATCCCAAGTATGAAATACAATATTTCATTGGTTGGGCATTTGTTTGATGGTCTCAGTGACACAGGTGTCACAAATACCTCTCGTTCGAGTTCGTTGGAATTCTCGTCGTGGCCAAGAGTATACCTGGGAACGAGAAGACCAAATGAAACTCAAGTATCCCCAGCTGTTTAAGAAAAACACAACCACTACTGAGGCTGAAGCTACTGCAGAATTTCGGGACGAAATTCCAAATCAACGGGAGGATGATGTGACACCCCAGGAAAATCAGGAAAACAACGCAACTTAACTAGCTTCCTCAGTAACCACGCGCTAAATTTCGGGACGAAATTCTCTTAACAAGGGGAGAATGTGACAACCCTCAAAATCCTATGTATTCCGTACAATTTATTATTGATAATTAAGGTGTTTGACGACTGTGTGGAATTACTTAACTGCTTTCTGATATCTGTGTTATATTTACATGTGCATGTTGACACACTAGTAGTGTACAGAAAAGTCATTAAATAGTCTGTTATGACTTCCTGAGTGTTAAAAATTAAAAACGTTGCAAAATATATAAGTAGGACGCTTTACGGATTAATTAAGCTGTTTAACGGAACAGGATCAAACCGAACAACCGAACTTTACCCGGAACATAAAAATCTTGCCATTAACATTGTTTATCTTTTTCTGAGCCAGTTAGGGTCCCCGAATACCCTAACACCCGTTGTAATGCACAACACGCTAGTAACCGGATTAAGTCCCTACTTAACTTAACTAATACTTAACTATTAGTTGGAATTGAACTAGGATGCCCCCCCCCCCAACCGAACTCGTCCCCTAGGGGACACACCCATGTCCTTTATGTGATTAAAATATTCATCCTTGCCTAATATCAAGGGAGCATAGTAACCCTTGGTTAATGAACTTGAAATTGTCTATAAGTAATAAGCTTAAACCATCATAACCATCACCACCAACACTTGAACAAAACACACTCTCTCCCTCTCCTTGGAGCTCTCGGCCGAAGACACCCACACCCATCCATCACCTTTTCGATTTCCTTCAACCCATTCCATACATCTACAAGTGTTAAGGAACGCGTATAAGGAACCTTGGTGCATTTGGAACGCGAAGGACCTCACCCCATTGCTTTTATCCACTCGATTTTCGACTAGAATCTTCCCTAGCCTCGAGCTAGTAGTAAGTTGCTCTAAACGCCTTCTTGATCTTGTCTAGAGTGGTTAATAAGAGATTTGTCGGATAAAATTGTGAACATATAAAATCAAAACTAAAAAGTCTTGCTAGAATGATAAACTTGTTGGTTAAAGAGTAAATAATGATGAAACATGGTAGTACAAGGTGAATCTGAAATATATGAGTATTAGTTTGCTGTAAATAACTTATAACCTGTAGTAAATCATTATTAGAAGGAATGGTAATCATATGTGTGCGTTTTAGTAGCCGTTAGACTGAAAACAGCTTGCTGATGTGTATTTTCAGCCGCCTTTAACAGGCTGTAAACAGGTCATAAACTTAACGAAAAACCGATATTTTGAATCTAAAATATGTCATTATAAAATACGGTTCTAATGGCACCAGAATCGTAATTTTTGGACTCCGTTTACTATTTTTAAAGTGTTAATTTGTAACAGCAACTTAAGCTGAATTTTGACAGCAATAAATGGGTGTCGTACTTTCAGTCATAACCTGAGTTTTGTGATCAATCGGACCATGAAAATTTTACTGTAGATAACAACTGAAGTATTTGTAATTACCCCACTGGAATTTCGCAAATCGGACTTACGATGAATTTTTAATAAATTGTTTTGTGGACTGTGGTCAGAAATACATAAATCTGAGTTCTGTCCCGAATATGAATTTTTATAAAATGTGCGTAATGAACCGGACCCCGATATTTTTACACAATAAAATATGGAATGTTTATGACATGCTATAAAAATTTGGGAATTTTTGGAATAATCTAACTATTTTATTTAAATGTCCGAAAACAGCCGGTTTTGAGTATTAATGCTGAATTGACATAAGTTGTGACTTGCGTGTCTAAATGTCGAGTATGCTATCTGTGAATGATTTGACATGTTATATATGTTATGTGCATTATCGTATGTTTGATTTTGAGTGGGGAATGGACGGGAAACTTAGATGGGCATAAACCGTTACAGTGATGCATGTTGTGTGATAGATACGTGTAGGAACTTTGTGTTCTATTTGAAAGCCACTAAATGACTAACTGGTAAATCATACTAGGACGTGATTGACCGACCTTGACTGTTAGCTATATTGAGAATCTAACCGAGCAAACCGAGGTGAGTTCACACACTTTCTATGGCATGGGATTCCCGGTGGTTTGGGAATGGGTTAAAGAATTTAAAACTAAATCTACAAATCCTCCTTGGGTAGGATATGTACGGCCATCCTCCATAGATTGGATGCCATTATTAATCCTACGAATCCTCCTGGTGCAGAATACGTACGTTCGTCCTCCTTGGGCAGGACAACAACCTTAAAACTAGCTAGACAAAACTCTATCATGAAGTCCCTCAATTTATATCGACTTAATCGCCGAGGCCAATGGCGAGCGGGTCATTAGTTAATAGCGCTATTAGGTTTAACAAACCTCACACCGTGCCAGTCGGACGGGCGTGTACTAATGGACTATGGCAGAATGTCAATGATGATAGACACTGATATAGGGCACAACTTATTTGCGTAGCAGTCGATTTCATACCGTCTAGTAGTTCAAACGGGGAAAACCCCCACTGATCATGGTTATGGATTGGGTAAAGAAAAAGGATATGGATAAACATACTTTCAACTACGGGGTAACCCCCACGGCAAATAAGCCAACGAAAGTCAAACCACGTTTTTCAGAAACAACTTAAAACTAAACAACCAAACGTGAACTCACTCAACTTTGTTGTTGACTAGTTGTTACATGCCTTACAGGTCGCTAAACACTTGGAGCTTGCACGAGGAAGGAGTCGTTGTGGTGTTCGGACGGTTATGTCCAGTGTTTAATATTTAAAACATCATGAACTTATTAAACCTAAGTGTTGGACTTTAAACTTATGAACTGCGAACTTATGTTTTGAACTTTACGTTTATGCTTCCGCTGTCTAAATTAAAACTTGGTTAACTAGCTTTGGTCACCAATCGTATTGTGGTTGGTCTTATTTACTTAATTACGATGTTCAATATGATTGGTGGCTCGATCCTGGTCATGTCACGCCCCCAAGCGGTGATACTCCGCATGGTGGATTTTGGGGGTGTGACATCATCCACTCATGATCTTCACATCGAAGAAAGCACAAGTAAGAAAAGTGTCACGCATGTGTGTAAATATGGAGTGACAGAAGAGAGTAAACACACAGAGTTCAAGCAACAGTTGTTATACTAACTAAGCATACCATGAGCAATGTACTATGTAGCTAGCAAGTAGGCAATATAAACATAAATCATATCACCTAGAATGTTGAGTCTTGCACTTGGAGCGAAGCGTCGTTGTGGATCGTTGAGCACTGTACAGGTTATAGTCTGGTTTTGTCAAAAAGCTTTTCCCTTTTCAAAACCAAGTTCGCTATAACCAATGGCTCCGATACCAATCTGTCACACCCCCAAAATCAACACTCGGAGTATCACCGCTTGGAGGCGTGACTGACCAGGATCGAGCCACCAATCATATTGAACAATATATTAAGGTAATTAAAAGTTCAACCACACAATATAATTGGTGTCCAAAAACAATTTAATAAGTCTAAGTTATCAGCGGAAGCAATCAGTTCAAAACCCAAATCATAAAGTAAAAGTGTTTAAGTTCATCATGAACACTCAATGTCCATGCTCCACAACGACTCTTCCCCATGCAAGCTCCTGCTAAACCTAGTGACCTGCAAAGCATGTAGTAACGAGTCAACAACAAAGTTGAGCGAGTTCACAATTGGTGTTTTTTTAATTTATTCCAAAAACATAGTTTCCTTTAACTGGCACCCTTACCATGGGGGATACCCAATAGTTGAAAATGTGATTTGTTTATCCCATTTACTCTGGCAATCCAGCCGTGGGGGCTACCCCATGTTTACACTACTAGACTCGTTACCATATCGACCACTGACTTTAGTCATGTTTATGTGCCCTTAGCGTCAATGTCTATCATCATTAACGTGCCCAGATCCATTAGTTCACGCCCGTCCTCTGCGGCACGGTGTGAGGCTTGTCAGACCTAAATAGCGCTATCTAACTAATGACCCGCTCGCCATTGGCCCGGTGATTAAGTCGATATAAAAGGAGGGACTTCGTGATAGAGTTTTGGTCTAGTGAAATTTAAACTGTCCAAGAGGACGAGGAATTACATTCCTTAACCCGTACTGTCCTACCCAAGAAGGACGAGGAATCCATATTCCTTAACCCATTCCCAACCCACCGGGAATTACCATGCTTTGTAGAAAGTGTGAACTCACCTTAGGTTAGCTCGGCAGATAAGCGAAAAGGTTACTTGAGCTATAAGTGGTCAACCATGTCCTAACATGGTTACCATACAAGTCAGGTCTAGGTTCAAGTAGTGCACGTAGGTTTACACATAAGCTAATAGGTTATGAACACGTATTGATCATGGCAAACACATAGAACATATTATCAGTCAAGTACACATTATGTCCAACTTGTGCTACACAGATGATTGGGCTTGCACAAGCTCATTAGCCCAATAGTCTTGTGCGATACAACTAATAAAACCCAAAAACCACTCCGGCCCAACATGTTGTGCGATCAGCACAGCCTTGTGCGATCCACGACATGTTGTGCGATCCATTATATACCCGGCCCAAACAATTAAAAGCCCAACAATTATATATACGGCCCAATATAATAAACAGATAATCAATCTTGTGTGACTCGAATTACTTGTGCGACTGAGTTAGGCCAGATGGCCCAATAGCTTATCAACTTCAAACATCGGTGTGTGTGGCCCAAGGCTTGTGCGATCGGCACCGGCTTGTGCAATCCACAAGTCTTGTGCGATCATGCAGTCCTAACTTGTATAATGTGCTTAAACAGTTGCACCAATCTTGTGCGACTGTCTTTTGCGACCAGCGCTTGTACGTTCAGATCAGATCTTGTGCGATCTAATCTTGTGCGACCGACAACCTTGTTTGATCAGTTATGTGATTTTCCTAAAATCATGCAATTCCTTCTAACAGTTTCCTAATTCTCCTCCATTCAATCAAATCATCACTAACAGTTTCCAAACATGCAATAATCGATCAAACAAGGGTTTCATCATCAATTCCCTATGAACCCTAATGATATTCAAAAACACAATCAACAATCATAATCATTTACACACATTAACACGGCTCATGTTATGGATTTCTAGCATGCATCCTAACAAGTTTAACACAACCGATCATCCGAATACGAATACATCACAGCTGATAAACATACATTTGGTTCTCCATCATCTTTAACATCATACGATTATCAATCCTACAATGATCTAAATATACTACACATGTGACCCGATTTTCATGAACATCAAACCTCATCAATTTACATTACAAACAAACACATATCATCCCTAAATCACCATGTAAAACATGTTAAGCCAATACTGTCACACCCTGGCTTTGCGGAAGCGTGGTTAATTTTGGTGTGACTTCTTAATACCATAGCTTACCCATAACAAAGCTATATGAAATAAAACCATGCAAGATCATCCATAGATTAAGTTTTAAAAACCAAATACAACAACATTGTCTTAACGGAAACACCTCCTAATGACATTGTTCAACAAACATAAACATCAACATGACATAAACACAGTTTAAGGACTATGACTTGTCCAGGAAAGAGTCACATTCCCCAAACCCGGATGACCTCGTAACCCATATGCAGCGGGAAAACATAACATACCGCGCCAGATCTTTAGTTCCCTGAAATACATGTAAGTTGAAAAATCAACAATAATGTTGAGCGAGTTCATGTGTAAGTGAGTATGTAAAACACTTGTAAGTATAAAAACCCTGGTATGTAGCAAATAAGGAAAAAGAGATCACCAATGGCTTGCAAGACCATTGATATGTGTGAAGTGCAAGTAGGAAGACTCAAACCTAGCAGATATCGCGTTGGGGCACAAAGTCACCCCTAGGTCCGTTCTGTTTGGGCCTGGGGTTGGGCTCGCTACACCCAGATAGATCTACCGCTTACGTCCCTCGGTCCTACAATGAGGATTAATGGCCTCCAGTTTCTGCCTACCCACTCACATGATCTAAGTAGTAAACCTCCTTACCCTAACCATACCATGTATAAAGTACTTGTAATCAAAGTAACATGTATTTCACCCCCGCAGTATAAAAACTGAAAACAGTTAAGAGAAAAGGGGGACATGAACTCACAGTGGTGCGTCTCTACCAAGTATGCCTCCAAATCAATCAGCTGTATGACGACCTACACGTACTAACTCTATTAGACGGACGGCCGTGCCTTAGCTTTATGGTTTAAGTTTTGGGAAATAGTTAGGCAACTATTTCGTGTTTATATTTTTGTATACTTGGTAGTTATTTTCCTTCCCAATGATGGGGGATTTAATACATGTGCGTTCGTATAATTCGGATTACACTATTAAGTCTCACTTAATATATCTTATTTCCGACTTCAAAATATAAATATTCTTCTCAAAAATATTATACTTTAATACATGTGATTTTCCCAAAATAATACTTAGTAATATTATTTTTACCCTAAAAATAATATTTACGTAGTTCAAAAAATAATCATAAACACTTATACAAGTGATGTTGTGAAAAATATATACTAAATATATATATGTATCACGTTTTATCTTGTGAAATCCCACCTCCGATATTTTGTAAATAAGTCATGGCGAAATCTATAATTTGAAAACAAGTCAAAATGTATTTCTAACACTTATAGTGAAAATATTTCTAAGTGTTAGGTTTTTGGAAAAATTTCGCCAGAGTTTCCTCTGTAACTGGAGGTGGCCACGCTTTCTAGCGTATCATTTTCTTTTATAAATCAACTCAACAATCTTCTTATTCAATCAAAACAATGTTTAAACCACAACTAGTCAAAATATGTATATAAATCGCATAAATTTCATGAACTTGTGATTTATCCAAACTATGAAGTAAATCTCATTACTTTTAGTGGGTCTTTATATAAAACAATCCGGTTTCGTAAAAACCTCGTTTTTAGAGAAGTTCCGTCTTTACAACTTCTTGTCATCTTTCACAAAAATAGTTATTTTGTCGATACTTTGTGCTACACTAGTGTTTACACACTTGTGTGTTCTAAAAACCATTCTTGTTAGTGTAAGATCCGTCTTTAAAGTATGTTTTCTCTTGACACTTGGTCCTTTGAAAATACCACTTGTAGATCCATAGATCTACTAGTTTTAATCACTATTTTACAACCTAAAACACTTTTACACAAGTTCATGATGCGTGTGTGGTAGAGTTTCATCTTCTAACCCTTGTTACACTTAAACAAGCTTTATGTCATAATCCAAGATCATGACTAAACCGGGTTAAATGATGATCCGAGCTACCACAACATAGATCAGGTCCAAATAATCACACAAATCAAATACTACATGATTTACACAACATATGAGCTATTAACCAACATTTAAAGCATTTTAAGTAGACTTTTAAGCTTCAACTTGTATGTTTGCGACTTTTAACCGTTACATATCGTTTTAACCACTTTAGAATAGTTCAAGAAGGTGATTCAAGCAACTTACCACTAGCTCGAGGCTAGGGAAGAATCTAGACGTAAATCGGGTGGATAAAAGCAAGATAAAGAGGTCCTTCGCCTTCCGATTGCACCAAGACTCCTTATCCGTGATCCTTAACACTTGTAGATGATTGGAATGGCTTGCATGGAATCGAAAATGGATGGATGGGGGGTGGGTGCTCTCAGCCGAAAGTTCAAAGAGAGGGAGAGAGTTTTGTTGTGGTGTGTGTGTTAAGTGAAGTGATGGTGGATTAAGCTCATTACTTATAGACAAAACCATGTACAATTAACCAATGGATCTTGTGTATTCTAGATACTAAACAAAGTTGATTATAATATTCATTTGAAGGACAAGGTGTGTCCCCCTCATGGGGACGGTTTCGTTAAGGGGGGGGGGGGTCTAGTTCGATTCTAACTAGTTAGTTAGGATAATAGTTAGGTTAAGTAAGTTAGTTAAGTGCTTAACCCGGTTAGTTGTGTGTCACGCGTTACATTGGGTGTTAGGGTATTCAGGGACCCTAACTGGCTCAGAAAAAGATAAATAATGAAAATGACAATGTTTTCATGTTCCGGGTATAGTCCGGTTGTTCGGTTGGATAGTAATCCGTTAAAGTGCTTAACAAAGCTTTAAAGTGTCGTTAATACCCTTTTTAGTGACACAACTCATTTCTGACACTTTGGAAAGTGTCTAGTAATATTTTTCTCATGTTTTGGCACTTTATTAGTTAGCTAAAAGCTGAATTATTATGTAAAGTGCTGAATTTTGTACTTAGAGCACGTTTTAGGCACATCCAGTCATTGTAACTTATTCCTAGAGATGCAGTTCTACAACCCTTGTATCCCTACACTCACCACTAGTGTAGTAAAATATTTCTGGCTCATACAGGCCTTAGAGGCAGTGTTTGCCTGATGCTGGCTTTATCAGCATGTTCAATAGGTTATCCGTTTATAGTGCTACTGTGCTTTTGTGCATCATGTTTGTCACTAAGGTTCAGCATGTAAATAATGTAGTGACGGTAAGTAAAGTATGATGCAAGTAAGTACATGTATCAGTATTCACGTAGCAGTTTATTCACAAGTTCAAGCAAGCACAGTAATTAAGCAGTAATTAATTATTAATTAAGTCGTACGGATACCTGGTTTAGTGAGGGTTGTCACAAATACATCATCTATCATGCAATCAATAGGAAATACACTAACCGGTTAAAGAATAGAATGAGAGTTGATCCGATCAAGAAAGCTTCGAGGGAGATGGAATGTTGTTGCCGTCAGCTTCGAGAGGAGAGAAAGAGAGAGTAGGGTTTGTGTGTGTGTTATGAATTATGAGGAACTAATCCCTAAGATGGGATATGTTTTCTTGTAAGATAGGGGTGGGCCGAACCCTTCCTTGGGCTGCCCTATTGGTTCGGTTACAAAAGGTGTGGCCCGAATGGGCTTGTGCGACCAGCCAAGTGTTGTGCGATCGGTTCGTTTTTGTGTGATCATAATACATACATACATGCATTACACATAATCATATAACATAATACATAACATTCCATTGATCATCAAAGTTCACATAATCACATAACGTTCACATCGGTTACATCAAAGTACAAAGAGGTTTGAAATACGAGTTGTCGCACATTGAATGAAGAATTGTCGGTTTTTGCACATGTGATTCTATATCTTGAAAGTTGAATTATTTATCACAAAATTTAACCGGATGCTTATGAAATCTTTATCAGATGTTCATGAGAGTGCATCTATATTTACAAAGCTTTGGGAACATTAAAAGGTCACGCGGAGGTAGAATTAACATGTTGACACTTTTAATCCCTCCAGTTATCTTTTAACATGATTCGGGTTTATGACATGTGTATTTATTATATTGGACATGATTTTTATGAGGTGTTACATCCTCACCCCCTTAAAAGAAATCTCGACCTCGAGATTTACTGAAATAAATGAGGGTACTTCTGTTTCATTATGGATTCAACCTCCCACGTGTATTCCGGGCCTCTTCGGGCATCCCATTTTACCTTTATAATCGGCACATGCTTCTTTTGAAGCTTCTTAACCTGTGGATCCTCGATCGACAAAGGTTTTTCAACGAACTTCAAACTCTCATCTATCTGCACGTCCTTATGCGATATTGCTAGCGATTCATCGGCTAGACATTTCTTTAAGTTGCAGATGTGGAATACATTATGTATTCCACTAAGTTCTTTTAGCAGATTTAGCTTATAAGCTACAGTTCTGACACATTCGATGATCTTGAATGGCCCTATGTATCTTGGGCTTAGCTTGCCCTTTTTACCAAAAAGCATCACCCCTTTCCAGGGTGATACCTTGAGTAATACCTTGTCGCCTACCTCGAATTTCAGAGGTTTACGCCTTTTATCCGCATAACTTTTCTGCCTATCCCTGGCAGCTTTGAGACGATCACGGATCTGAACAATCTTATCCGTCGTCTCCAGGACTATATCAGGTCCTGATAGTTGGACATCTCCAACTTCCGCCCAAAAACTGGCGTCCTACACTTTCTTCCGTACAAAGCTTCGAAAGGTGTTGCTTGAATACTCGAATGATAGCTATTATTGTACGAAAATTCAATCAACGGAAGATGATCATCCCAACTTTCTCCTAAATCAATAACACAAGCTCGTAGCATATCCTCGAGTGTTTGTATCGTACGCTCGCTTTGCCTATCCGTTTGAGGATGATATGCAGTGCTGAAATTTAATCAAGTGCCTAAAGATTGCTGAAAGCTCTTCCAAAAATGCGATGTGTATCTTGTATCCCTATCAGAGATAATAGATACTGGCACTCCGTGAAGAGATACAATCTCATCCACGTACAGCTGAGCTAGCTTGTCGAAGCTGTGAGTTTCTTTAATCGGCAAGAAGTGGGCTGACTTGGTCAACCTATCGACTATAACCCAAATAGTATCATTTCCGTGCTTTGTCTTTGGTAACTTTGTGATAAAATCCATGGTTACCATTTCCCATTTCCAGGTGGGAAGTTCAGGTTGTTGTAGCAAACCTGACGGCTTTTGATGCTCTGCTTTAACTTGTGCGCACGTCAGACATTTGGCCACATAAGTGGCTATAGATTTCTTCAAACCTATCCACCAATAATTTGCCTTTAAATCCTGGTACATCTTATCACTTCCAGGATGAACAGAATACTTGGAACTATGGGCTTCTTGAAGGACATCCCTAAGTCCTCCATAGATTGGAACCCATATTCGTCCATTCAATCTTAGAATTCCATCCTTGCCATACGTTAACTGTTCAGCAGTTACTCCTAACTTCTCATTTGGGTAGTTAGCGTCTAATACAGCTTCCTTTTGAGCGGCTAATAACCTTTCATTCAAAATGTTCTTTAATTCAATGCTTTTGGCATTGATTCTAATAGGCTTAACCCTTTCCTTTCTGCTCAAGGCATCGGCGACTACATTTGCTTTGCCTGGATGATATCGGATTTCACAGTCATAATCATTCAGCATCTCCATCCATCGGCGTTACCTCATATTAAGATCTTTTTGGTTGAACAAATGCTGAAGGCTCTTATGATCAGAATAGATCACGCACTTTGTCCCATAAAGGTAATACCTCCAAAGCTTCAGTGCAAATACAACGGCACCCAACTCCAAATCGTGGGTGGTGTAATTCTTTTCATGTACCTTTAATTGCCAGGAAGCATATGCAATAACTTTGCTCTTCTGCATAAGCACACATCCCATACCTGTGTGCGATGCGTCACAATAAACCACAAACTCTTCAATCCCTTCTAGAAATGTCAACACAGGTGCATTGCTTAACTTCTGTTTAAGAATATCAAAGGATTCTTGCTTCTTGGGACCCCAGTCAAACTTGACATTCTTGTGAGTTAACGATGTTAGAGGTGCAGCAATTCTTGAAATGTTCTTAATGAAACGTCAATAGTATCCTGCAAGACCCAAGAAGTTGCGTATCTCTGTAGGAGTCTTAGGCTCTTGCCAATTCATGATCGCTTCAATTTTAGTGGGATCCACTTGGATACCACGCTCGCTCACTACATGTCCAAGAAATTGGACTTCATGAAGCCAAAACTCGCATTTAGAAAACTTGGCGTAGAGCTTTTCTTGCTGTAGAAGTTTAAGGATACACCGAAGATGTCTTTCTTGATCGGCTTGACTCTTCGAGTAGATAAGAATGTCATCAATGAAGACAATGACAAACTTGTCCAAGTAAGGCTTGCAAACGCGATTCATGAGATCCATGAATGCCGCAGGTGCATTAGTGAGCCCGAAAGGCATCACAAAGAACTCGTAGTGACCATAACGAGTTCTGAATGCAGTCTTATGCACATCTTCGTCTCTGACCTTCAGTTGATGGTAACCTGACCTTAAATCAATCTTGGAGAAATAACTTGCCCCTTGCAGTTGATCGAATAGATCGTCGATCCTGGGTAATGGATACCTGTTCTTGATTGTCACTTTATTCAGCTCACGATAATCGATGCATAGACGCATCGAGCCATCCTTCTTTTTCACAAACAGGATCGGAGCTCCCCAAGAGGACGAGCTAGGTCGAATAAAACCCTTTGCCAACAAATCATCTAATTGAGTCCTTAACTCTTTAATCTCAGTTGGAGCCAACCGATAAGGTGCTATTCCAATTGGTGCTGCTCTAGGAATGATATCGATTCTGAACTCCACTTGCCTATCTGGGGGTAACCCAGGTAGTTCTTCAGGGAATACTTCTGGAAGAAATAACACGGATGTCTTCAATCTTGGGCTTTGGTTCATTAATGGTTACCTATGTCATATAGATGACACATCCTTTCTTCAAACACCTTGACGCCTTAAGCATGGACACTTGTTTAGGTAACCCGTACTGAGTATCTCCTTGTATTGTTAACGACTCACCATAAGGAGTCTTGATCACCACTTGCTTCTTATCACAAACGATCTGAGCTTGGTTATGAGATAACCAATCCATGCCTATCACTATGTCAAATCCTGCTAATTTCAATGGAAGCAAGGACAACGAGAACGAGTGATTCCTAATGAATATAAAACACATCCATCTAGAACTGTTGAGGCAGACTCTATAGTACCATCGGCTAATTCTACTTCATACTTTATGCTTAGAGTTTTAACATGCAGATTTAATAACTTACAAAATTTATTATCTACAAAAGACTTGTCTGCACCCAAATCAAACAATACTCTAGCATAAACATCATTGATGAGAAAGGTACCTATTATCACATTATCGTTTTGAACCGCTTCCTGTGCATTCATCTGGAAGACCCGAGCATTGGTCTTCTTACCCTCTTCAGGTTTCTTACTTTGGGCAGTTGGACTTGATATGCCCCTTCTCGTTACAGTTGTAACAAGTCGCATCGTTTATCTTCTTGCAATCCAACGTTTTATGCTCACTTGATTTGCAGATCCCACAAGCTCTAGGCTACGATTGGGATTTTGATTCGAACCTGCATTTCCCTAGATGGCGCTTTCGACAGGTTTTACACTTGGGTTTCTCACCCGACTGCTGATTATCCTTTTTAAACCCTGAACTCTTCTTGTGATCCGAGTTCCCCTTTTTCTTCTTATCGGAGCGATGAGAACTCTCATCCTATTGTTTCCTTTTTCCATCATCAGAAACCTCGAGCGATCTCTGCCTAACCGCATCGAGAGTAAGAGATAAGGACAGATCAGCTACTGACCTAAAGGTAGTAAGTCTTGATGCTTTCACACTTGCCTTGATTTTCGGAGCTAAACCTCCAATAAAACGAGCTATGCGTTTTGGTTCTGGTGTGACCAAGTATGGAACCAATCGAGACATGGTGTTGAAACTCATAAGATACGCCTGACAATCTAAGTTCTTCATGACCAAGGTCAAGAAGTCAGTCTCAATTTTCTCAACTTCATGTTGAGGACATAAATTTTCTTTGATTAAAGCAACAAACTGATCCCAAGTTAGATTATACAACGGGATCTTCCCTGTAGCTTGGATTAGGGACCTCCACCAAGCTAAAGCTTCTCCTTTAAAAGATTGTGAAACAAACTTCACAATATCCTGCTCTGCACAACCACTAATATCAACCACTGTATCCATATCATCTAGCCACGTCATGCAATCAATGACTCATTTCTCCCCTGTGAAGTCCCTGGGCTTGCAGGAGACAAAATACTTATAAGAACATGTCTTAACACGTGGCTCTTGACTGAGCATAATCTTCTTAGACGGGACACTCCTTTGATTTGATGAGTGATGGGAATCATCTCTGTGTGATGCGTACGACTTAGATGGTGGCTTTGAATGAGCTACAGATAGGGTCCTGCTACGAGTACCACTAGATTCCTTGAACTGTCTATCCAAAGCTCGGGTGACAGCATTATCTATCATTGCTTGCAAATCCGCACCAGCCACATTAACTCTGGTGGTGTCATTATTCTCCCTCAGGTGACTGTTAACCTTATCAGATTCAGCCATGTAGCTTGATTGCTACATAAAACAATTGACAATATTTTATTCAGAAGTCTTGTTATGGTATTGTCATTGTGACAATTCATTAACCATGGTAAATACAAACCATATTGGTTATTTTATTTAGTTATATTCATTATAATTTAACCCTAGATACAAATCATTAGGAATATTGGAGTGGCACAAAAGGCCTAGTCACAAGGACAGTTTTTAAAATTCAATAGCCTTGATTTAAAATCAGGGCATTGAGGTTTGAACATAGTTCATTACCCTTTTCTAGACAGGGAGTCGTAGACTACAACTGTCTTTTGTCTTATTTGACAATTATTATGGCCCGTAGGCACTTCATCACTAATGGATGTTTAAATTAAATGGAGAAAAGGATTTGGAAGAATCACATTTGCCAGGAGTGCTAACATATTTTCAGATGTTTACAAGGATTTGAATCTTGAAAAAGGTTTTAGCATCAGGGCCATGTCCAAAATGACATATAGGCTAGGTTATACCTTCAAGATTTTCTTTCAATATTTATTGGCAGATTAATTTAAAAAGGAATGATATTTTGATTTATTTCATATATTATATTCATACATATAATGACAAATGAAATTTAAATTAAAAAATTCCATAAATAATTAAAGAGAAGTGCATATTTGCCCTAAACGGGACTTTTACATAAATAACTTGCCCACGCAGGGGCTAAAACAACAAAGCAAATCCTTGCAGGGACCAAGTACAAAAATAAATGTCCATACAGGGACTTAATTGGAAATAAAAATTACAACACAAATAAATAAGGAATTTTCAGAAATCCCTCTTCTTCTTCCCCTTGATCAGATTTGCCAAACCCTTAAGTAGACCTCCGCGGCTTCTACGCTCCTCTTGAACCTCCCGTTCCACCTGGTTCAACCTCTGAAGGATCTCCTGTTGCTGCGGTGGCTGGATTAGTGGCGGTTGCGGTGGCTGGATTAGTGGCGGCTGCGGTGGCTGGATTAGTGGAGGTTGAGGAGGTGGCGGGTATTGATACCCATATGCTTGGTACCCAGATTGGTATGAGGCGGCGAAAGGTCCTTCGGGGTGAAGAGTATTGTAGTTGACTGCCTCGAGGTACGGGTCAACATTAGGGGCATTGTAGTAGTTGTAGCCAGGATAAGCTGGCTGCTCAAAAGGGTTATACGCCGCTACACCGGTGTAAGAAGGAATTGGGTTATCATAACCCATGTGCGGTGGTGGTGGTGCGACTAGCAGAGAGTCAACTTCAGAAACTGGGTTTGAAGGCCCACCCATTTGCGGGTCTTCGTACAATGGCGGGTAGTGGCTGTTGCTTGAGTGTTGGGGCGTGCTGAAGTGAAAACCCCCTCGCAGGGACATCCGTGCACCTGATCTCCTTCGCCTCGGTGGTTCTGGAGGCGGTTACTGCTCTGGCGGCGGCGGTGGCGTAACCACCTGGAAACGCGAATCCTCAGAGGGATCATGTTGTTGCTGTTGAGGTGGGTTGAAAGGGGGAGTGAACTCCCAGTGGAATGTAGCCCACCTTTCTTGAAAGCTGTTTGGGCCCCGATATGGCAAACCTTGAAAGGATGATCCATCAGAAATATCGATGGGATGCGTGGGCGTCCCAGATGGTGGCTCGGTAGGATCCGGATCTTCGTCCATATCCATCTCTTGGTCACTAGAAAAATGATCTTCTGGTCCCAATGGGTTATAACCCATTGGTTCTTGCACTTGGTTTAACGGATTGAACCGGCTCTGAAAGTATGGGGTCGGGTCCTGAAAGGCACGGTGAGAACCCGAACGCTGCAATGGGATGTAGGAGTGGCGCGAGTGGTCGGACTCGTTGTCCTGATGGAGTTCGAATGAATCGTGGGACAAAGGTGAAGAGCAAAGTGAGACAGAGTGTCTCGCTGGCTCTAGGTAGGTTCTCCAGTCTTCATGAGGACTCGATCCGATTGATGCAGATGGTGTGCGCCTGTGTGATGGTCCAGCTTCGTGGTCATTTGGAGCAGTTATCAGCGCCTTGCCTGTTCCACCTCTTCCTCTGAATCGTGGCGGCATTGTCGTTTGTACCTGCCAAAATAAACAAAGGAAACCAACAAAAGAAAAACAATAAGATTAGGATTAGTCCTAAGTCATTTGACTAGACTCGAAAGTCAAGGAATGTGCAAACTGTGTCATTGAGATTAAACACAAAAAGGCTAGTGTTTAATTCACTCAATGTTGGCTCTGATACCAACCTGTCACACCCCGATATTTCCACGTATTACCGGTGGGGAGTATCGTGACGTAGTTGATATCATCATAGTCAAATAATCACAGTTCAATGCACAGCGGAAGTCTAAAAGTAATAATTATACAAACCGATTGAAAGTAACATAAAATATTACACAACGGATTGTAAAAGGATCCACAGGCGGATCTAAGATAAAAAGAAATATTGTTCAACAGATTTAAGCATCAAGAGCTTGCAAGACTCTTTATTTGATACTAGGAGTAACCAGCCCATTTCGCTTAGTACCTGCACTTAACCTTTTTGGAAAATACGTCAACTTACACTGGTAAATACAATTAACCGACACTTTTGAAAATATTTAAGAAAATTGATTTAATGCACAAGGCACAAATATTCTTTTATAACCTGGGACAATTATTAAAAATAATCTTGTAAAAGATTTATATGTTTGTCATACATTCAGGATCCGGGATAGAAGCCGGAACAAGTTTAATAGACACACCACATAATATAAACCCACGGCGAGTTATCCTCAACAAGCGGGTATATCTTTTTGCATACGCACTGGCAGGTGTATGCCTACACCCCGTGCTTAAGTTGTGGCTATTTCAATGAACGAGACGAGGATATCCAGGACATGGTCATTAACCCCCAAAGGTTTAAATCAAACAAAACAGATTAAACGGGTTATCTCAATGATTTAACCATTGTTCGATTAAAGATTCAATACCCGACCAAGCGGTATTATTAAATACCGTATCCCAAGCCCGTATAACGGAAAAATAAGTTAAAAGTATTTACCAGAGCAAAATATTATTTTAATCTCAGTTGTATAACAATCAGCAAGTGCAAATAGCTTTTACTGGGCTCCTAGATCTGGAACGAAGGTTTTAATAACCTACTAGATTCCTAACGGGTCTTACTTAAGTTTAAACTTAGACCGGTTAGTTTTCATGAAAGGTTTTCGGTTCAAAACGCACGATTAAGTGAAGACCGGATTAGAATGTGATTTAGACCCATCAAGTATGAATACTTGTATAATATGGGTAAACTAAACACATTCTGGATTTTGAAATAAAAATGATAAGGTTTGTCCCGTTTTGGTTAATTTATGCAAACTAGTTACATAAACCGTACCGAACACGAATACACATAACGGGTAACCAAATGAGTCATATATAGGTTTCACAAGTTAATATGCTTAAAATATGTTATGATATCAGTAGGATACCTTCCATTATGCCCAAAACGAATTTAAAACCAAATTAAGCCCCGTAAGAGTATTTTGGTCATTTTAAAGTTAATAAAAGAGGTTAAATAGTAATCTGAGTTTCTGGCCTAAAATAATCAGTAAAAACATTTATTTTAATGGGTTATATCAGTAAGATATCATACATATGTGAAATTTATCTTTCATGACCAAACTATGCACCGAAGGGGCATTTTGGTCATTTCACGTATGCTTTAAGGGTCTAATTTGGAAATCTGAGTTTAAAACTTTTACTTACTGTTAAAGTATAAAACCAACTGGGGTAGCCCAGTTGGCCACTGACACCCACCTCTTCCCAGAGGTCCCGAGTTCGAGTCTTGGGAGTGGCATGTGTCGCCCAGGGTAAGAACTCGGTAAGGGGAATTCACCGTGGAGCTAGCTTGATCGGGTAGCGGCTCCCGGAGTGGGATCACTCCGGCGGTTGGAGGACCGTGCACTATCCCTCCTACTGTTAAAGTATAAAAATTTATTCATAACATCAGTAGGTATTAAGTCTAGGTGTCAAATATAGTTTTAACCCATACTATGCGTTTAAAAAGCGTAAAAGTCGGTATTTGACGATTTTCGGGTTATTTAAGGGAATCTGGGATTTTGATCAGTTCCTAAAGCTTAAAATATTTTATTTAACATATGAAATCAGTAGGAAAAAGTTTCGTATCAAAATGTTATGTAAAACTCATTTTATCCAAGAAAAGGGCATTTTCGTCAATACCGAATTTACATTAAAACTCTATAATATAATCCGTATAAAATTTGACAAAAATTTTAAAAAATCCCTAAATATTATATCTTAACAGTAGGTGGCAAGATTGGTGTCAAAATTTGGGTTTAAATGGGTTTTATGCCAAAAATGCCAATTAATTAATAAAAAGCTTTCATTTACGATATCGCACATAACTCCTATTTTAGACCATAATCTGTTGTCAAACTTTTAGGACATACTTAAATATTAGTAATAAAGGTTTTTGTCCTCTCACATTTTCGAAAAACTTGTCTTAATATCAAAAGGGCATAATGGTCAACTTTTAAGCATTTAACGGAAACATGCAATGAACTAGGATTTCTTATGGAACCAAGTTGTATAACCTTAGAGGGTTATACTAACCTATAATATGGTCCTAAAGGAAGCCTAATTCATATCTAAAACAAGCTAAATCGGGTCTGAACTGAAAGTCAAAGCAAAAGTCTACTTTTGCGACTTTCGGTTCCGAACCGAGCCTAAACTCAGAATTGTCGGGTTGAACATGCTTAGACATGTTCTTGTATTATTTACCAAGTTATTTTAATGTTAAAACGTGTTCCATAACCTCTGCATTGTTAGTTATAAATTTATTTGTAAAAATTGATTCTGTTGACTTTTTATTAATAAGTTTGACCCGACAATTGACCAAGTAAAAGTGATAATCAGTATGTGCCCTTTTAAGGGTTTATTACCTACATAATTACCAACTCATACACACCTTCAATCCGAATAATGGCTGGACCGTTTGTGATTAATCACAAAGTCAAAGCTTAATTACGATAACTTTGACTTTCGGTCATTAAGCTAATAAAACTTGAACTTAAGAAGCTAAGAACACTTACTAGGGTACTTAGCACGAGTTTAGAGCTTGAGAAAACTTTCTTGAACTCCAGGAAGCTCCAGAGAAAGAGTTTTGAAGTGAAATTTCAAGTGTGAGCTCAAATGAAACAAAAACAAGGCCCTTATATAGTGTTTTGGATTGTCTAGGATTAATGCAAGTGTCCCTAGGATGTTACCAGATGTTCCCATGTGTCCCTATGCTGTTAAAACTAGTTACACAGACCCTGGTATCGAAAAACAAGCTTGCAAAGGCGGTGGAATGGCTGTAACCTGCAGCTGTCCATTTTACTGCCCAATTTCAGGTCTTACGGACCTTAAGCCTAAGCCCTTACGGTCCATATCCGTAATTCAAATTGTATCGCCCAGTTAAGCCTTCTTACGGACCGTAAGGCGAAATCTTTGCGGTCCGTAAGCCTTCCATCAGAGAAAAAATTTTGAGAACTTTTATATTTGACCATGCAACTTTTTAAACTCGATTCTATAGTCACTTTCAGCAGGAATGGTCCACATAATCAGGTCTGCATTGCTCGTAATGCTTTGCCATGCATTAGTGTTGCCTTGGAGTCTTTTGAGATGGCCATTGAATGAAGAATTATCGGTTTTTGCATATGTGTTTCTATATCTTGAAAGTTGAATTATTTATCACAAAATTTAACGGGATGCTTATGGAATCTTTATCAGATGTTCATGAGAGTGCATCTATATTTACAAAGCTTTGGGAACATTAAAAGGTCACTCAGAGGTAGAATTAACATGTTGACACTTTTAATCCCTCCAGTTATCTTTTAACATGATCCGGGTTTATGACACGTGTCTTTATTATATTGGACATGATTTTTACGAGGTGTTACAAAATAGGCAGACTTTCGCAGTTTGTCGCAAATAGTCCATGTGATCGAATAAACTTGTTTTTGGCACACCAAACCCTTCAAAACTTATTTCTAAGTTATGTAAAGGTTATTTAAGGTATGTTAAGCCTATGTCACTGTTCCGAAGTGTTTGTTGCGTTAAACTAATTACGTTTACGCCTCAGTTTGCGTATAACTTTCCAGAAAGCGATTTAAAGCTTGAAATCGAACTAGAATCAAAATGTAAAATCGTCAAACACAAAAACACAAATATTGAAACCAAAACACATCGTTTCATTGGTAATTGGTATTTTTTTACATCGTTCATTGTTTACAGAGGACAAATGTCACAAATTTTTTTTTGAAATGGCGTTTATGTTTCAATGACGTTCTACCTATATTCAACAGATATGGTGTTTTGTTCTTTTTTTACTTGTTTCAATGGCGTTTTTTTCAAAGTTTTTTTTTTGAAATATCGTTTATGTTTCAATGGCGTTCTTCCTATATTCAATATTTGGCATTTTAAATATTAATGTTAATTGTCGTTGGGGTTCTATTATATGCTTATTGTTTATGATCAATGGCGTTTTACACCTGGTTACTATTTGCTGTTTAATCAAATCATGGCATTTTCATTAGCATGTTTTATGAAGACAGTAACATCAGTTCTTATTATTTATTATTCAACTAATGGCGTTTTCATTATGGATTACTCATCATGGCGTTTTCATGGATTTCTCACATCTAGGCACAAATAATATCGAAAACTCCATAACGAAACAAGTAGATGCAATAGTCTAAAAAGCAAAATACATTAGTCAACACTAAAATTATAAAATATAAGCAATTCATGGCGTTTAAGCTAATCTACATATAGCTACATCCTTTCTTCTAATCTCTTGTGTCCTGTTTTATACAATTCATTTATTTTTATTCCCCCTAATCCAAGAATTTTCTTACAAATTTGACCTGTGAGTACATATGTCTGCAGCCTGCGTCTACGTGTCGTGTCTAGTATTAATGTATAGAATGTATAGGTTAGTATGAAAATGGGTCGAGAAATCATGTTTGAAGCCCATCCGCACGAACGAGTCCTTCGTGCGGATTGAGCCCTAAAGTCCCATTCGTGCGAGATGGCCAACCGTCCAAAGGTGCTTCCGTGCGAAAGGCTAGGCCTATCAATAGTGGATGTCTTGTTCTCATTTGTAACTTTTGGCAACTGAAGCGAAGCTTTGCCAAAATCATTTCACGGCATTGTAACTTCCTCAAATAAATAGAAACGGTTATTTATCAGTGTATTCTTGTGTTTGTCATCATTTTGAATGGATTCCGCACATTGTAAAGTGATTATCTGATCGGTCGGAGCATTTCAAGGAGTGAAACGCTCCTCACAAGTGGTATCTGTAACCCTTGTGCAAAATTTCGGGCTTTCAAAAAGCTTTTTCTTTAAAAGCAATTCGATAACCGATACTTAAACATAACCCTTTTAACGCAACGTACACACTAGGACAAGGATACAAACTACACATACCCTAAATACCCTTTACATAACTTAGAAATAAGTTTTGAGGGGTTCGGTATGACAAAAACATGTTTATTCAAACTTAGGGACTAATTGCGAAAAACTGCGAAACGAACGTCAGTGACCGCCCGGATAATATTAAAATCCTAAAAATATTCCGTTATTATTAAAATTCTATTATATTCATGTTCGTTTTGAAAAATAAATTAAAATGCTTAAAAACGTTTTTTTTCGAGTTTAAGTGCGTACTGCGTGTTACTATGCGTATTCGACAAAATACTGTCAACGCAGCCAGTCTATACAACTGATATTTATTTCAGTAATAATTTGGCGAGTTTATTTTTATAAAGTGATAAAAATAATTTAAAAAGTCTTAAAACGGGATTACAACGCTAGTTAAAATACCCGGTGATCAGTAAAATACCAGTTTAACACTGTATATTATATATATACATGTATGTAGGCAAATTGTGTGTGTATATGGACAAGTGTCACCCCAACCCATCTCCCAACACATGCAATCACCATTCCAAGATCTTGGGGAGGAGAAACCAAGACAAGTGTCCAACATGCACTACAAATTCTTACAAAACTTAACTTTATACTTCAAATTTTTCCGTTCTCTCACACACTAAACCATATACATGCATACACACCACCATTTTCGATTTCTTGAATACTTTATGAAGATTCAAGATTAATCCAAGTAACCTTCAAGTTGATTTGAAGATCCAAAGGTGTTTTCACATGATTCCAAGAAGAAACAACCTTCATAACATCAAAATCTTGTCAAAACCCACTAATAATCTTGAAGGTATAAAATTTATTTTTAAATCATACTCTTCATTCTTGGTGATGTTTATGATGTTGGAAGGTTTCTCTTGATTCTTGGAATATTTCACAAACTTGAAACTAAAATTTATGGGTTTTTATACAAAATATAAAAATGGAACTAGTGTGTATTTTGATATGGCCGAAAATTTTAGTGTGTATGAATTAAAGATTGAGTTTTGATGTTATTTGATTTTGTGACGTGATTCATGAGAAATTCGATCATGCATGATCAAAGAATGATTTGAACAAAAAGTTCTATGATTAAGGATGATCATGTAAAAGTGAAATCTTGGAAGTTTATATGTGTGTATATATATGTCGTATATGTATATATATGTACCCATGCATGTGGGTTTTTATCATATGTTCAAAAATAGGAGTATCTCTTGCATTTATGTTAACATGATTGGATGATTATTTGATGAATATGTTTTGGATTATATGAACATGATTTAAATATGATAATAGATGCATTTAAGTTCATGTGAAATGATGAGATTATGATGACATGCATTAGAAGCTTATACATGAGCATGCATGAGGATTTTGTGATCAAGTAATGATGAAAATATTAGGATATAACACATTTTGTTTGAATCTGGTTATGAACACTAAAAATATTATTATTTGGAGTGTTATAATGATAGGAAACTTTATCATAGGTTTACTAGCTTTACATGTTGTACATGGGGCTTAGAAAGTTGTAAAATGGGTGAAATGATGTGATTTGTGTGTCTTATGTAAGACCTGCACTATCATAAGTATAACCATCATTTTAATCAGTAAATAACATGGATTATGTTAAAATATCAAGTCATTACGATTTGGGAGGGTTATGGTAACGTTTGGTGCAAAACTATGCGGTAAAACGGTTAAAAATTGGCCTTTCGGAGGATTTTTACAAAACTGTTTTAGATCAGTAAGTAAAATGAAAATTTTTTATATAAAAATAAGTATTTTAGCTTATATTAAGTTTAATTGGTGTTTGGTTAGTCATACGTGACTTTTGACGCCCGAAAACGTTACCCAATCACTAAAATACGTATTTTCAACGTTCACTGGAATGGGTTGTTCATGGGTGAACCTTATGTGTTACAATGTGTTATGTGATTTAGAATATGTGTATGATGATATGTTAAAATGTTGACCTGATAGCGGGATTACGACTATGCATGTACACTTGTGTGTTTAAAGCGGTAATATTGATAAAGTCGGCGTTAAATGCGTAACTTAATTGTCGAGCATGAAAATGATACATAGGATAACTTAATAAGTTATTTCATATATAATGCTTTAAAAATGATAAAGTGCATAAGTTGCCGAGATTACGTGTATTACGATATTGACTATATGTTCACATTTATGTACATATTACGATGCGCAAATCATAGATATATTGCTTATAAACGAGTGCGATAACGGATATATCATAATGACGGTCACCAACGAAATCGTTCAAGTCGCAAAGTTCTTAAAATATATATATGAACGCATATATATATATACACACACACCAACATAATCCAAAAACAAAGACTTTTCGAGAAAATCTCAAGTTATGTGAAAATTCTAAGTATTGGAGAAACTTAGGTATTTTCTAAATTGTTGATTTTTAAATCGTTCTTACTTAATTTAGGACGAATAAACAATTTGAGGGATTGTGTTAGCACATAAAAACGCATCCAAATGTGAGTACATAGTCCCCTTTTTTTACTTTTTCAAATGTTTTGGGGTGATTCATATGTGTAACCAATTTATTTTCAATGTACGGAATATATGTGTTTACCAAGTACTTTTTGTGTATTATTCCGATTATGCAAACAAGACAATTGAGAACACATCCTTATAGGATCTATCTATCTTCATAGTAAGATTCTTATAGGATATTTGAAGTACAGTCTTAGATCTTTCTATCTTCATAGTGAGATTTTTAAGAAGTACTTTACAAGACATTGGTTATTATGACATTATGCATTTGGTTTGAGTAAAGATTTTCTTTAGTTGCCATACAAGACATTTGTTTATACATGACATTATGCATTTGGTTAGAGTAAAGATTTTCTTTACTTGCCATACAAGACATTTATTTATACATGACATTATGCATTTGGTTTGAGTAAAGATTTTCTTTACTTGCCATACAAGACATTTGTTTATACATGACATTATGCATTTGGTTTGAGTAAAGATTTTCTTTACTTGTCATACAATACATATGTTTATACATGACATTATGCATTTGGTTTGAGTAAACATTTTCTTTACTTGCCATACAAGACATTTGTTTATACATGACATTATGCATTTGGTTTGAGTAAAGATTTTCTTTACTTGCCATACAAGACATTTGTTTATACATGACATTATACATTTGGTTTGAGTAAAGATTTTCTTTACTTGCCATACAAGACATTTGTTTATACATGACATTATGCATTTGGTTTGAGTAACGATTTTCTTTACTTGCCATACAAGACATTTGTTTATACATGACATTATGCATTTGGTTTGAGTAAAGATTTTCTTTACTTGCCATACAAGACATTTGTTTATACATGACATTATGCATTTGGTTTGAGTAAAGACCTTTTATTCACCATACAAGACATTGGTTATTGTTTATGTATAGAGATTGTTGGTGATTTAGATAACGAAACTAGTGTAATACAATAAGGACATGGTGGATACGCCGCTGGTACTTCCTATATATAAGTGTGCTTACTGTATTACCCTTCGTAGCGTTATCCCGAATCACCATTAGGATTTGGGATGTTGTGATTCAATGATTCAGATTTTGATTATCCAAATCCTTATAGTATCTATCTATCTTCATAAATTGATACTTATAGGATGTTTAAAGTGCTAATTTGGAGTCCTTGTTTGGATTCATTATGTACTTTAATGCGTATATACAAGTTGATGCTTATGTGTTTAGTTGATTCATTGTACAATTTTCCAAATCCTTGTAGAATCTTCCATATTTTCATATGACAAGATTCTTAGAAGGATACCCAAAGTATTATTTTAAATCATTGATTTGATTTCTAAATAATACTCAGACAAGTTATGACAAATTTCAATTGTGTTATTATTAATCCTTGATTGGATTTTCTAATAACACACTTGCAAGTTATTTGACAAATTTCAATGAGATTACAAAGATCAAAATACCAATTTACATTGGCATAAAAATTACTTAGTAATAATCATATTGCCTTGTACAAAACTCTTTTGACACAAGATTTCACAATCAAGATTTAGTATTGCAATACTAAACATTTTTGCCATTCCATGGCTTCAAAGATTTCATTTTCAATAGACGACTCTCGTAGTTGTCAAAGTATTGCAACACTAAACTTTTTTCCCTTTTATTCGTTTGAACAAAACCTATGTACTTGCCAGCTTTTATGTTGACTCTCATTTTCACATATGTTTCAGGATTTGGTTATTCAAGCATGCTACACATAGGAACGCATCCAGAGTATAGACTTCCTTATCAAAAGACAATTACATGTATTCTTTGTATTGAAAAACAATGTTAACAATAATGAAACAATTTAGTACCAGTGGTTGTGAGCAATTTGTAACGTGACTCCCTAATATTTCTGCCACGTGTTACGCGATTGGGATGTTACAGATTGGTATCAGAGCACTGGTTATAGGGAATTAGGTTATTAGAATGCCTTTAACCTAGTCTATAACCTTTCTAGTGACCAAAACATGAGTAGACTTAGGATCTCTATCCTAATCCTCATCCTTATTCTTGCCACAACTACTCTATGATTTACAAATCATCTAACCTTAGATGATTTATCTTAAACCCTTAGGCTTTGTGCCTGAAGGTATTCCTCAAAAATGTTTTCTCAAACATTTTCATCAAAATATTTCTCGAAATGTTTGACTAAAAACGTTTTTATCAAAATATTTATCAAGCTATTTCTTTCTCAAACAATTCATCAAAAGGTTTCTTAAAATGTTTTCCTCAAACATTTCTCATCGAAATCTTAGGTTTTAATAATATGAACACATGCAATCTGGAAGGGTGGATGCCTGTACCCGGAGTTTTCTGTCTAAGGCTAGAGTGTTCATACAAATCCGCATTATCAGACCAGTCACTCTTACCTGGGAACTCTTAGGGTGAGTGTCCACTTATAGGCTAAAGCATGTCTTCTTGAAACATTATGAAAACCTATCCACCTTGATCTTGTCGAGCGACTTTTGAACACTACTACCTTTGTGACACTACTCATCCCTATTACCCTCGGTAATATGTTTTTATTCACAACCATCGAAACAAATTTCTTTTTACAATACTGTTCCATTATATTACCTTCGGTGATATATTCTTATCCGAAACATTTGAAACAAATTTCATTTTGTTTCACGATACTTTGTAATCCTATTTCATTTTCAAACAGTACCTTTTGTCTTTCAAAATTTTTATCACTTGGATGAGAATTTTCAAAATTTTAAACACAAAGCTCTTGTACTTTAAAAATTCAATTAAAAATATTTTTATCTTAAGAATAATACATTTTTTTAAAAGGTAAAGAATTTAAAACGCAAACCATTAACTTGGTTTGTATGTTCTCATCCAAAAATATAACAAAAGTTTATTTTTAAGCATTCTTATTTCAAAACAAAATCCACAACACTATTTTTCCTAAATACAAGAATAAGACTTTTGAACAAGATATTTATTTTTACTAAGTCAAAATTTTCACTACATGATGATGTTTCAAACTCATGCCAATTCCATGGACCTAACTTATTTGTTTTCACTACAGTTATATCTTCAAGATGCCTCCTCACCGTGATACCACTTGGAACGTTGAAATGGCGGCATGGATTGCTCAGCATCTAGCTGTTGTACTCCCAGACATCCTTACCCAAGCTAATCAAATCTACAACAACAACAATGCCATCACGCCATGCAACTACAAACAATTCAACTCAGCTAAACCACTCAAGTTTAATGGATCTGAAGGAACAACCGAGCTTCTACAATGGTTTGACAGTATAAAAAGCACATTCCGCCATGTTCAGTGGTTGTGAACAATTTGTAACGTGACTCCCTAATATTTCCGCCACGTGTTACGCGATTGGGGTGTTACAGTATCAGATCTTGGAGGTCGATTTCAGCGACAGAGAACACAAGAATCCAGCAGAATTGCATCGAATTGGAGACTTTTCACAACTTTCTTCTACACTTTCTTCTTTTTGATCAAATTGACAACGAATTCATGGACAAATTTGGACTAATTTGGACGTAACATGCTAAATCAACTAATAATCAATCCTTGAACAAATTAGACCATAATTCAATCAAAATCAGTGAAAAATTGTGAAAAAAATTGTCAAAAACGTAACTTGATCTTCGAGAGGAAGGAACCAGTCGCACGAAAGAATACCCCTTTCACACGAATCGCTTATCCTTTTGCACAAAAGGACTTCATTTCATCTATTTTTTGAAACTTGAACCCTTTCACATGAAAGGCATTACCTTTCGCACGAGTGGCATTCCCATTCGCATGAAAGGCAGTTGTTCCATTCTCTTGAAAGATATTTGATCAATTGTTTGACCTTTTCAGGTATTTTTCACGTATTTAAAGAATTTATCAATGGATTCGGAATTTTACAACGCGTTTGCGACCTCATCAACGACGATGATGGCTCAGAGTTTAAACCTCGGTAACGAACTCTGAACGAATGTGAAGCTGCCAAAATTATTAAGTATGGAAGATACAATGGCTGGTGTGAGTATTTTTGTAACTGGTACATGCCAACGCAATTGAATGTTGGTTTTCAATACTCTAGGAATATGCTGAACCAGTGAACGAACAGAGTATTAAGAAAACACTCATGAATTTGAACCAACTAGAAAAGGAAGCTTTCATTCGAGAGAAGAAAATGATCAACTACTTTCAGCAATCAATTAAAGACGATATTTTTACATTGCTCCAACACACTGGTACCGCGCACTCTGGATTACATTAAAGAATAAGTATGAGGGCGGTAGGGAAATGTTAAAGAGCAAGAAAGCATTGCTTAAAAAGGAGTTCGACATTTTCAACTGCTTCAAGGAGCGAACGGTCCTCACAAGTGGTATCGCAACTATTTGAAGGGTGAAACGTTAAAACAACTGAGTGAACGTTATTGTCACCTAATTGTAGAGTTGAGGAGGTTTGGTATTAAGAAGGATAGAGAAGAGTTGGTTGATAAACTCATTGACGCACTTCCAAATGAAAGTGATTGGTCTACATATGTGATGATTATCAAGAACAGTCGCGAGTATGAGACAATGAGTTTGAATATGCTGATTCAGAAACTTGAAAGTCATGAATTAGAACAGAGAAAGTTGACTAAGATGCAAAGTTCTAGCATTCAATAAGACGTGAATTTGTACTACCATGGTAGTTTACCATCGAATGTTTAGAGTCCCAAAATACAAACAACAATCAGTGCTGATAGTGCATCTGGGTCACCACCAAGCAGCTCATCTAGCAGCGGGTTTGGGTTTTCAAGTTCTGACTCAAATCCTTCAAACCCAAACACTCAGTCATCCCAAGCTTCAAACAATTACTCCAATCAAAACAATTCTAATCCTCACATTATACAATGCAACATAATTGTAAACCTCAACAATACTCAAGGTCTAAACGAGGCAGCAGCTAAACAACAAATGCTCTTTTTGGCATCGATCTTAGAGTCATATGAAAGTCTTGTTGCGGGAAAGATTGGGAACCCCAACATGATAAAAGAGGACTATGATCAAATAGACCCAGAGGAAATGGAATTGATAGACAGAAGATGGTGTATGGCGAGTGTCATTCGAAAAGCTTAGAGATTCTTGGAAATCACGGGTCATCAATGTCTGGCAAGTCCTGAAACAAAACTTGGATTCGATAAATCCAAAGTTACTTTCTTTAAGTGTAAACAGAAAGGACATTTTAAACGTGAATGTCCAAATCATGAAGTCAACGACAACGTGAATCCATTTCATGAAGATTATTATAAAAAAGCCATTTATCACAAGAACAAGCCACAACCGCCAAATTTCAACAGGCCTCGGATTGAAGACGGGCCTGTGAAGGAAAAGAGTCGAGCGTTGGTGGTAACGCAAGAAGATGAGGGATTCAACTGGGATAAGTACATCCCTAAGAATGATGGTGTGGCAATGTTGGTTGAATTAATCAAGGAACCAGAGTCAATGGTTGAGGAAGCTGTAAAAGAACCAGAGTTGGTTGTTGAGTAAGCAGTCAAAGTGTCACACCCTCAATTTCCACATGTGGAGTATCACCGCGAGGCGTGTGACTGACCAGGATCTAGCCACTAATCATGTTGAACCATTTACGTAAGTTATAAATTATCCCAATCAACATGATTAGTAATTAATGTTTAAAAGTCCAAAAACACAGTTTAATTTAGCAGCGGAGATATAAAGAAAACCCATTATAATTTAAAACCACAAGTTCTTTAATTATACATTAACATGAAGCTTACAAACCATGCACTCCAGCCGATTGCAACATCCTTCGTAGTTGTACCAAGCAACCTGCAAAGCATGCAGTAGGGTGTTAACATAAAGTTGGTGTAAGACCCCAAAGCCCAGGTGTCTCATAGTTGGGTCGTCAATGCAAAAATTGTGACAACTGTACTCTGTAATCGATGTACGATGTAAAACAATGATGATTATTAATAAAACAATGTGCTTTGATGTTACTATATGTTTTTTGATGTTATTATGTGTGTATTTATGTTTGGTGAATTTTCAATTAGATTCGACTCCGATTTCAAGCTTTAAATCGCTTTCTGGAAGGTTATACACACACCGAAGCGTAAATATAACCAGTTTAATGCAATGAACACTCCGGAATAATGAAATAAGCTTAACATACCTTAAATAACCTCCACATAACTTAGAAATAAGCTTTGGATGGTTTGGTGTGTTGAAATCAAGATTGTTTGATCGTAGGGACTAGTTGTGTCAAACTGCGAAACTATACCGATTTGTATAGAAACAAACATTCTGGAACTTGATCATAAGTTAAACATACCCTAAATATCCTTTACATAGCTTAGAAATAGGCTTTGAGGGGTTCGGTATGCTAAAATAAACTTTATTGATCAATAGGGACTAAAAGCGTCAAAAAGTGCACAAGTTTGCATTTTCGCGCATATCTTACGTTCTGAATATTTCCAGACATCCAAAAATTTATGTAATCATTAAAATATTTTATTTTAGTGATTGGGATGCTAAAACTTCATTCGTTTCGCAATTTGGATCGTACACGCGTTCGTTACGACTTCCGTCGTAATTAACCGAACAACGCAACCGTACGGCCAAACGAACCGACACCCGAGATGTTTTCAAGCATATTTCATGTTCCCTATGTTTTAACATCATTGTGGAGCTTGAAAATGGGTTTGACGGGTGTTAGAAGTGCCGATACGCAACGAAACAAGGTGCAGGGGCTAAACTGTAAATAAGTGAAAGTGGCTGGTCTACAGGTCCCTTACGGACCGTATGGACCATAGCTTATGGTCCGTAAGCTTGTGCCAGCACCACATAATTCAGAAACTTCCATTCCAACTATTGCAACTGGTTTTAGACATTGTTTTTGCAATCTATGGACTTGTTTGCCTGTTTTGCTAGTTGCCCAACCTTAGATTAACAAGTGTATGGCCAAGATTTGAGCTTCACAACACTTGGAACGATCCTAGAACTCCTAACTTACTATAAATAGCAACCCCCCACTTCACTTCATTCTCACACTTGATCTGAAATCAGCTCTAAGTTCGGGTGTTTACACTTCATACCTGAGCTATTTTAGATCAAACATCATTCTTGGACCCTTTGTAAGTCCTCTTCTTGCTTGTTCTTGTATTTCAAGCATGAAAGTAAAACAAGTTTGACTTTCAGCTTTGACCAGTCAATGGTCAACACAAAGTTCCGTTGAACTTTGCAACGTGAGCGTAATCACGATGGTTATAGTCCCTTGTGACTATACCTACTGATTACCACGTTGAGTAGGCATAGTGACGAGTCGTAGTTTTGGCCAAAATGCGTGTTTATGCGTATTTTGTAACCAAACTACTTTTGGGTATCAAAACCGTTTGTTTTGATATCAAAACCTGTTTTCTAACTTAACTAAACATGTTTTAGCATGTTTAGCTCGTCACTTTTAGATTAGTGCTTGTGTATAGTCGTAAGTCAAGCGGACTAAACACCCGCTTAGACTTTCGAACTTGACCCGTTTGGTCGATCGTTAGGATCCGACCAAACATGTTTAGTGACCATAGTTGCATAGGGAATAACCTTCCGAGGTTATACCTTATGGTTACTTAGGTTTAATTAGTTGTATGATAAGTAGTTTATATGCCTTAGGTAAATGACCAAAATGCCCTTTTCATGCATAATTGGTAATTAAGCATATGTAACATAAAATTTTGTCACGTAACTGATTATGCAACATATTTAAACATGTTTAGGCATATAACACTTGTCATAGGACTAGTTAGACGTCTCGAATGCGCTTTTTCGCGCACGACGCGTTAAAGTAGCGTAAGCTACCTTAATGGGTCGCGATGGGTCGAAAGCACTTAGGTTAGGTTCCGATTTAGGATGTAGGCTTTGTTAAACCATATCACATGAGTTCCAATACTCATTTGGTTTACAAGACCTCATTCTGTCCGATCTTCCGATTTAGGCGTCTATTGTTTGACTAGTGATTCGATTACTAGGTGATGTTTGATTTCTCTGGTTTGCTCGAGTTTGTTGAAGTTCTATTGATTGAGGATACTTTGCACTCCATGTGACTACATAGTTCCCCTATTTTAATGTTTTCAATTGTTTTGGGGTGATTCATATGTGCTAAATGTTTTCAAGGTTTTAACGATGGTTTTCAAAACGATTTTCGATATTTTAACGATGATTTCAAAAACGATTAAGATGGTTTATATTAAACTAATAACGATTTCAATAAAGTGAATAAACTAGTTGGTTGTAATTACATAACGAATGGCATTCATTAGCATTGATCAAGCCGACCAGTATTAGGTTATGGTACCATAGGATCTGACAAATCCCATTATCGTACTGCACCCATGGTTATGTGTGGGTTAGGTGGGTAATGACTGAATCTGAATGTTAATTTACCCTTTGGTGGTTTATTAATGCGAGAAGCGAGGTAGTCGAGTCACGAAGGTTTGAATGTTATTAGCGAGGCGACCATAAATAGTTTTCACACTTAAAACGAGGATGATTTAAACGAATTAACGATTTGGGAATGATTCATACAAGATCGAACGAGTTGGATAAACGATTGGTTTTTGGTTAAGTGTTTAGATAACGAGACGGGGGTAATGTGGTGAAAACATGGTAGATATGTCACACCCCCAAAATCCACCATGCGGAGTACCACCGCTTGGAGGCGTGACGTGACCAGGATCGAGCCACCAATCATATTGAACATCGTAATTAAGTAAATAAGACCAACCACAATACGATTGGTGACCAAATCCAGTTAACCATGTTTAGTTTAAACAGCGGAAGCATAAACGTGAGTTCAAAAGCATAAGTCCATAGTTCATAAGTTAAAGTTTCAAAACGCAAGTTTAGTAAGTTCATAAGGATTTAAATATTAAGCATGGAACAGAACAGTCCGTATACCACAACGACTCCTTCCCCGTGCAAGCTCCAAGCATTTAGCGACCTGTAAGGCATGTAACAACGAGTCAACAACAAAGTTGAGTGAGTTCACGTTTGGTTGTTTAGTTTTAAGTTGTTTCTGAAAAACGTGGTTTGACTTTCATAAGATCTAAACATATACTCGGTGAAAAGGATTGGAAGATGAATTTTCCAACTTTCTTTCAACTCTTTTCACTCAATAACTTCAAAACCTGTAGAAACGGACCCGGAGCCGGTCTACAAGTCACTTCGGTGGTTGTATGGCTCAAGATCTGGATTCTATTCATAAGGTTAACCGACTTCGGGTTAAACATTAAACTTCATTCCGAACAGTCCACGGACCGGATTTGGGTAATTCCTGTCCGACCCGAGGAACCAAGTAAGGACGAAGGATCTATCGTTGTACTCATTGTCAAAATACCTCAATAAAACGACAAACAAACAGAACAACCAAGTGATAGACGGAAAGGCTGATCAGGTCAGGACGCTGACCGATCGGATAGTCAGCCGACCGACTGGCCAGCCGATTGGCTAACACCTGGTCCCACGCAATCAATTTATTTTTGAAGAGTAGTATTGAACGAACTGTTGTTCGATCGGACTACTGTCCGATCGGATTACTCTTCGGATCATGAGATACTATACTTCAACACTTGATCGATTTTTCAACATGTTCGATGCATTAGGTGTGCCACCCGATCGAACAGCTGTCCGAACAGGTGACACCCTGCTGAGAACTCGTCATGGTTGTCCGATCGAACAGCATTAGTGTCCGATCGATCAGCTAACCGACCTACTACACCATACTTTGCAATTCATTGAAGTTGTTGACTATTGTTGACTTACCGACCGATCGGTCAGCTGTCCGATCGAACACCTGTCCAATCGAACACCCGTCTGATCCAAAGCAAATCACTCCAAATCCTTAAAATATCTAACCGATCGGGTTGCCGGCCGATCGAACAACCGTCCGATCGCCCGACCTGAAAGGTAAAGATACTTTAATGTTTTCAAATGCTACAACGAAAACTTCAAAAGTCAAGCCATCATACACAAACACATCCTTCTCAAAGGAAGAAACAATCCACTCGAGCAACCATCCGATCGGCCTACCGACCGACCGGACAGCAGACCGAACGGGCTGTCAACCGAACGGTCAGCCTTCCGATCGAGCTATCGTCCGATCGACCAGCTGTCCGACTCACCTACACTTGTTTCCCGTTTTACGTTTCACTTATCGTTATGCTACCGGATCTATTCAGGCTAACCGTACTCGCTAAGCGCTCCCTTCAATCCATTAATCGCTGTGAGTATACTCGATCCCTTTTTGCTTTAAGCACTTTTGGGTGTTACATACGTTACGAATATTCAAACTACAACCATCACACTACTCAATACTATTTGAACGCTAACCGTTAATGCATGTTATACGTGGCTTATGAATGCTTGTTTGTTATGTTTACACATGGAATGCTGTCTACCTGCCTTAGCAACGATAGTACTATAGTTTGGACTCAGCACCCGTTCACACGGGGGTTGTTAAGGATCTTTTACTTGCATGGATTACGGTGGTAATCATGTATTGCGAACTGCCTCGGGCAGTCAACCCGCAGTCATTGGTATCGATGGATCTGTGTCGATAACTAACGTGCTTCATTTCACTATGTGTACGTGCTGGTTATGCGTAAACGAATTCGAACTCTATATGCTATTATCAAACTTGTATGCTCACCTTTACATTTTATGTATTGACTTTATTTTTAACGTATGTGGCAGGTGCTTAGGATGCGTATGTGGTAAGAATTTGAAGCTAGAATAAAGCTTTAGAGCCCAACAAATAGTTGTCTGTAGATAACGAATCAGGGGTCTCTAGAAGCAGATAAACAATTGCTGCCTATTTAAATCTGAGTTGTCGGAACAGAACATTTGCCTGGATTCATGTCTGTAATAATTATTTTACTGTTTGAGATACGGTATGGGACGTGTTGTTTAATTAAATAGTATTGATAATTGTTATGGAAACTTCTGGACAATCTGTTTCGCTCAGTGCCGCGCCCCGATGATTCCGCCATCGGTTGGGGTGTGACAGTTACCCCGTTAGAGAAAGCAATCGAGAGGTATATCGATGGTCTACCCGATTCTATTCTGGATATTGTGACCGGTGTTAATCCTACTACCCTTCGTCAAGCAATCGAGTTGTCTGCTACCCTGACTGAGTCGCAAGTCAGGAAGGGTAAACTTACCCGCAAGGGTGATAAAAAGAAGTCAGCTGATTCTACAAAAGGCAAGGAAAAGGGTAAGGAGAAGAAAGGTGAGTCTTCGAAGAAGTCAAGAAAGCAAAAGGGTGCTCAGAATTTTGCAGTAACTGCACAAAATGCTCAGAACCCACCGGTTCAACCGCCTGTGAAGAAAGTGTATGCTGGTACCGCACCTCATTGTGCTCGTTGCAACGGTCATCATGTTGCACATCAACCTTATAAGCAATGCACAACGTGTGGTAAACTTGGGCATCTGGCCAACGTCTGTCGTTTGGGTCAGAATCAAGCTGCACAGGTTCAAGCTCTAGTACAGGGGAATGCTGCTAGATTCCCACCAGGTTCATGTTTCAATTGTGGAGAGTTTGGTCACTTCCGCAACAACTGTCCGAGGCTGGTGAATGCAAACGCGAATGCTAATGCGAACCCGAATGCGAACGTCAATGCCAATGTGAATCCCGCTCATGGTCGAGTGTACAATTTGAATGCCAACGAAGCGAGGGCTGACAACGAGGTTGTCAATGGTACGTTTCTTGTTAACAATCGACCCGCATCTATTCTTTTTTATTCTGGTGCCGATAGAAGTTTTGTTTCGTTATCTTTTGAACATTTACTTGCGATACCTAGAACTAAATTGAGGAAACCCTTATCTGTCGAAGTTGCTACTGGTAAACCTCTTGTTCTCGATTCTGTTATTCGTGATTGTTAGTTGAACCTTGATAACCATCTTTTTCCTATTGACCTCACGCCAATGCAACTTGGGAGTTTCGATATTATCGTGGGGATGGATTGGTTAACCAAACACCACGCTGAGGTGGTTTGTTTCGATAAGATTGTTCGTATCCCTTTGTCTTCTGGCGAAATTCTAGAAGTTCGTGGCGAGAAACCATCAGGTGGATTGAAGCTTATGTCATGTTTGGAAGCTCATAGTTATTTGCGAAAAGGATATGTTGCTTTTCTGGCACATATCACCGAGGAGAAAAGCAAGAGTAAGAGTATCCAGGATATTCCGATTGTTCGAGATTATCCAGAGGTGTTTCCCGATGAACTGCCTGGTTTGCCTCCAGTTCGTCAATTCGAATTTCACATTGACCTTGTACCCAATGCCAACCCGATTGCAAAAGCGCCTTATCGACTTGCACCGTCGGAGATGCAAGAATTATCGAAGCAGCTTCAAGAGTTATCTGATAAAGGATTCATCCGACCGAGCTTTTCACCTTGGGGAGCCCCTGTCCTCTTCGTGAAAAAGAAAGATGGGTCTTTTCGAATGTGTATCGATTATCGTGAGCTTACTAAGCTTACCATCAAGAATCGATATCCCCTACCTCGAATTGATGATCTCTTCGACCAACTGCAAGGTGCTTCGTGTTTTTCTAAGATCGATCTGTGTTCTGGGTATCATCAACTTCGTGTTCTCGAAGAAGATATTCCCAAAACTGCTTTCCGCACGAGATATGGGCATTACGAGTTCACTGTCATGCCTTTTGGTTTAACAAATGCCCGAGCTATCTTTATGGACTTAATGAATAGGGTCTATAAACCTTATTTAGACAAGTTCATCATTGTGTTCATCGACGATATTCTCATTTATTCGAAGTCTCGAGCCGATCACGAGCAACACCTTCGCTTAACATTGGAACTCCTTAAAAAGGAACAACTTTTTGCTAAATTCTCCAAGTTTGAATTTTGGCTTAAAGAAGTTCAGTTTTTGGGTCATATAGTCAACGAGCAGGGTATTCATGTGGATCCATCCAAGATTGTTGCTATTAAGGACTGGAGTACGCCGACGACACTTACAGAGATTCGATCTTTTCTTGGTCTTGCTGGTTATTATCGTCGATTCATTTCTAATTTCTCGAAGATTGTGGTTCCACTCACTGCTTTGACTCAGAAGAATAAGCCTTTTGAGTGGGGACCCAAGCAAGAAGAAGCGTTTCAAACGCTGAAACGAAAGCTTTGTGATGCTCCTGTTTTATCTCTGCCCGAAGGAAATGATGATTTTGTTGTCTACTGTGACGCGTCGAATCTAGGACTTGGTTGCGTTCTTATGCAACGAGGTAAAGTCATAGCTTATGCGTCAAGACAGCTGAAAGTTAACGAGAAGAACTATACGACTCATGATCTTGAGTTAGGAGCTGTGGTTTTCGCGCTTAAAATCTGGAGACATTATCTTTACGGCACAAAGTGTGTGGTTTTCACAGACCACAAAAGTCTCCAGCATAATCTCAATCAGAAGGAGCTGAACATGAGGCAACGACGCTGGGTTGAGCTATTGAACGACTACGATTGCGAAATTCGCTACCATCCTGGTAAGGCGAATGTCGTAGCCGATGCACTTAGTCGAAAGGAGCGAGTTAAGCTTCATTCTATTCGTACTCTATCTGATCTTCAATCTCGTGTCCTTAAAGCTCAACGATCTTGTGTAACCAAAGGCTTATTGAAATATGAGCTACCGCTTCAACTTGAGCTTAAGCTCGAAAGGAAAGACGATGGTTTACTCTACTTCAAGGATCGTTTGTGGATTCCGAAACAAGACGATCTCCGCACCCTAGTGATGGACGAATCTCACAAGTCTCGATATTCTATCCATCCTGGTGTTGATAAAATGTACAAGGATCTTCGTACTCAGTACTGGTGGCCTGGTATGAAAAAGGATGTTGCCTTGTATATATCCAAATGCCTAACTTGTCTCATAGTCAAGGCTGAACATCAACGACCTTCTGGTTTGCTTGTACAGCCAGAAATACCGGTTTGGAAGTGGGAGAACATTGCTATGGATCTCATCACTAAGTTACCGCGTACATCTAAAGGTCATGATGCTATTTGGCTTGTTGTCAATCGATTAACGAAATCAGCTCATTTTATTCCGATTCGCGAGGATCTATCTGCTGATAAACTTGCAAAGATTTATGTTGATGAGATAGTATCTCGACATGGTGTTCCTTTGGATATCATTTCTGATCGTGATGCTATTTTTCATCTCATTTCTGGAAGACCATGCAATCTGCTTTGGGAACCCAACTAAATCTAAGCACTGCTTACCATCCCCAAACAGATGGTCAATCTGAGAGGACAATTCAAACTTTGGAGGATATGCTTAGAGCATGCGTGATAGACTTTGGTGGTAATTGGGATTCTCATCTTCCATTGATCGAGTTCTCTTACAACAATAGTTATCATGCTAGCATTAATATGGCACCATTCGAAGCTCTTTACGGTCGAAAATGTCGTTCACCTGTCTGTTGGAACGAGACCGGTGAAGCTCAGCTTACTGGACCTGAGCTTGTTCTGGAAACAACAGACAAAATCAAGAGAATCCGCGATAATCTTGTGACAGCTCAAAACCGTCAAAAGAGTTGTGCGAATATGCGACGCAAGCCCTTAGAATTTCAAGTTGGAGACCGTGTCCTACTCAAGGTGTCACCTTGGAAGGGAGTGGTGAGATTTGGAAAGAAAGGAAAACTTGCACCTCGATATGTTGGACCATTTAAGATTGTGGAAAGGATTGGCAAGGTTGCCTATCGACTAGAGCTACCTCCAGAGCTTGGAAATATTCACCCGACTTTTCACGTGTCCAATTTGCGAAAGTGTTTAGCTGACGTTGATCTTCACATTCCTCTCAACGACATCTGAATCGATGAAACGATGCACTTTGTCGAGAAACCAGTGGAGATCGTGGACCGTACTTTCAAACAGTTGAAGAACAAACGAATTCATTTGGTTAAAGTTCGTTGGGAATCCAAACGTGGCCCAAAGTTTACTTGGGAACGTGAGGACCAAATGAAGGCGAAATATCCGCATTTGTTTTCACAAGCTTCCTCTAAATAAAATTTCAGGACGAAATTTCCTGAAGTAGGGGAGACTGTGACAACTGTACTAAGTAATCGATGTACGATGTAAAACAATGATGATTATTAATAAAATAATGTGCTTTGGTGTTACTATATGTGTTTTGATGTTATTATGTGTGTATTTGTGTTTGGTGAATTTTCAATTAGATTCGACTCCGATTTCAAGCTTTAAATCGCTTTCTGGAAGGTTATACACGCACCGAAGCGTAAATATAACTATTTTAATTCAATGAACACTCTGGAATAATGAAATAAGCTTAACATACCTTAAATAACCTCCACATAACTTAGAAATAAGCTTTGGATGGTTTGGTGTGTTGAAATCAAGATTGTTTGATCGCAAGGACTAGTTGTGTCAAACTGCGAAACTATACCAATCTGTATAGAAACAAACATTCCAGAACTTGATCATAAGTTAAACATACCCTAAATATCCTTTACATAGCTTAGAAATAGGCTTTGAGGGGTTCGGTATGCTAAAATAAACTTTATTGATCAATAGGGACTAAAAGCGTCAAAAAGTGCACAAGTTTGCATTTTCGCGCATATCTTACATTCTGAATATATCCAGACATCCAAAAATTTATGTAATCATTAAAATATTTTATTTTAGTGATTGGGATGCTAAAACTTCATTCGTTTCGCAATTTGGATCGTACACGCGTTCGTTACGACTTCCGTCGTAATTAACCGAACAACGCAACCGTACGGCCAAACGAACCGACACCCGAGATGTTTTCAAGCATATTTCGTGTTCCCTATGTTTTAACATCATTGTGGAGCTTGAAAATGGGTTTGACGGGTGTTAGAAGTGCCGATACGCAACGAAACAAGGTGCAGGGGCTAAACTGTAAATAAGTGAAAGTGGCTGGTCTGCAGGTCCCTTACGGACCGTATGGACCATAGCTTACGGTCCGTAAGCTTGTGCCAGCACCACATAATTCAGAAACTTCCATTCCAACTGTTGCAACTGGTTTTAGACATTGTTTTTGCAATCTATGGACTTGTTTGCCTGTTTTGCTAGTTGCCCAACCTTAGATTAACAAGTGTATGGCCAAGATTTGAGCTTTACAACACTTAGAATGATCCTAGAACTCCTAACTTACTGTAAATAGCAACCCCCACTTCACTTCATTCTCACACTTGATCTGAAATTAGCTCTAAGTTGGGGTGTTTACACTTCATACCTGAGCTATTTTAGATCAAACATCCTTCTTTGACCCTTTGTAAGTCCTCTTCTTGCTTGTTCTTGTATTTCAAGCATGAAAGTCAAACAAGTTTGACTTTCAGCTTTAACCAGTCAATGGTCAACACAAAGTTCCGTTGAACTTTGCAACGTGAGCGTAATCACGATGGTTATAGTCCCTTGTGACTATACCTACTGATTACCACGTTGACTAGGCGTAGTGACGAGTCGTAGTTTCGGCCAAAATGCGTGTTTATGCGTATTTTGTAACCAAACTACTTTTGGGTATCAAAACCTGTTTTCTAACTTAACTAAACATGTTTTAGCATGTTTAGCTCGTCACTTTTAGATTAGTGCTTGTGTAGAGTCGTAAGTCAAGCGGACTAAGCACCCACTTAGACTTTCGAACTCGACCCGTTTGGTCGATCATTAGGATCCGACCAAACATGTTTAGTGATCATAGTTGCATAGGGAATAACCTTCCAAGGTTATACCTTATGGTCACTTAGGTTTAATTAGTTGTATGATAAGTAGTTTATATGCCTTAGGTAAATGACCAAAATGCCCTTTTCATGCATAATTGGTAATTAAGCATATGTAACATAAACTTTTGTCACATAACTGATTATGCAACATATTTAAACATGTTTAGGCATATAACACTTGTCATAGGACTAGTTAGACGTCTCGAATGCGCTTTTTCGCGCACGACGCGTTAAAGTAGCGTAAGCTACCTTAATGGGTCGCGATGGGTCGAAAGCACTTAGGTTAGGTTCCAATTTAGGATGTAGGCTTTGTTAAACCATATCACATGAGTTCCAACACTCATTTGGTTTACAAGACCTCATTCTGTCCGATCTTCCGATTTAGGCGTCTATTGTTTGACTAGTAATTCGATTACTAGGTGCTGTTTGATTTCTCTGGTTTGCTCGAGTTTGTTGAAGTTCTATTGATTGAGGATACTTTGCACTCCATGTGAGTACATAGTTCCCCTATTTTACTGTTTTCAATTGTTTTGGGGTGATTCATATGTGCTAAATGTTTTCAAGTTTTTAACGATGGTTTTCAAAACGATTTTCGATATTATAACGATGATTTCAAAAACGATTAAGATGGTTTATATTAAACTAATAACGATTTCAATAAAGTGAATAAACTAGTTGGTTGTCATTACATAACGAATGGCATTCATTAGCATTGATCAAGCCGACCAGTATTAGGTTATGGTACCATAGGATCTGACAAATCCCATTATCGTACTGCACCCATGGTTATGTGTGGGTTATGTGGGTAATGACTGAATCTGAATGTTAATTTACCCTTTGGTGGTTTATTAATGCGAGAAGCGAGGTAGTCGAGTCACGAAGGTTTGAATGTTATTAGCGAGGCGACCATAAATAGTTTTCACACTTAAAACGAGGACGATTTAAACGAATTAACGATTTGGGAACGATTCATACAAGATCGAACGAGTTGGATAAATGATTGGTTTTTGGTTAAGTGTTTAGATACGGGACTGGGGTAATGTGGTGAAAACATGGTAGATACGCCGCTGGTACTTCTTATATATAAGTGTTTTCATCATATTACATATCGTGGCGTTATTTAGTTCACTTGGGTAAACGATTTTGAAACGATGTCACACAAACAAGGTTTTCGAAATGATATAAACCATACGAGTTTTATTAACAAGATTTATTAACGAGTTTTATTAATGAGTTGATACGAGATGTATTACAATTTGCTTTACTAAAACAAATGATTTTGGGTTAAGAATCATGGCTACGAGGTTTTATAAACTATAACCCGCTTGATTTGAGTTGGTTAATTAAGTTGCAATATTATACTCTTTTCAAAACAAGGTTTTTAATAAAGTATTGCAACATTTAAACTAGCCATGAATCCGACACTCCTATAAAACATATGTACTCGCCAGCATTTCTTTGCTGACTTTGTTTTTACATGTGTTTCAGGTGTTGATGCTTGATGATGATTACTAGGATGCATGAGTCACTTAGGATCTGGACGAGGCCTTAGTGACAAAATAACAATATTAGTCGATATGTAACTTGTTTGTTTTGTGTTAAAACAATGTAAATTACTTAATGAATCAATAAAACGAAACTTTTTGTATCCATGGTTGTGAAACAATAGTTCTTCCACGACACTCCCCGACGTTTCCGCCGCGGTTTTGTTGTTTTAACGCGGTCGGGGTGTGACAAAAATAGTCTAAAATTTAAATCTTTTATTTTAAAACTTCACGCAGCGGAAAACATTTAAGTCAAATTTTCGAAACACGTGAAATATATAAATTTTAATACAAAGTTTAATGTCTAGTAATTGAGTTCATAAACAAGTGTCTTCAACTAGAAATGCCATCTTCAAATGTCGGGTAGCTTCATGCAACATCCAAGAGGTCATCATACATCCAACTAACCGGAAATTAATCTAAAATGCATGCAAAAGTCATCTACACTGAGCGAGTTCAAGTTTTATGATATAAACATATAAACCCTTGTAAAACAGTTTCATCATGGTTATAAATGCAAAAGTCAGCTAGGCTGAGTGAATTTAAGTTTTTAATATTGTAATACAATAAAATAGTTGTAAAACATTTTCATCAAACCTTCTTAAATAAACATCAACTTCGTTAAAACATTCTTTAAGATAACTTCAAACATCTGTTTAAATGGGTCAAGGACATAACAATGGGTCTCCTCGACCTTTAAAGCCAAACACAAAGTAAGGAAAAAGGACCCTTTTCGCCCCAAGGACCTGTAAACTGTGAGGGGTCTTCCCACCAAGACAGATAGATACGGTTAGGGGACTTCCTCTGCCCCATGGATTGTTAAGCTGCGAGGACTACTTCTGCCCACATAAGTCAACTAAACAGTTAGGGGACTTTTCGACCCAGTCATGGCAAGACCCAAAACCTACACATTCACATACAGATTAATGCAATATAATAATTTAGATCATGATGATAAATAAATGTATTTATTTATCTTCAAATTCATCTTTAATGGGTCAGGCACACAACACAGATCTCCTCACCTTAAATCCCAAACACAAAGTAGGGGATAAAGGAATTTTATTCTCCGCTTGCCCTAAGGGCAGATAAACTGCTAGGGGACTTCTTCTTGCCCCAAGGATAGATAAAATGTTAGGGGACTTCTTCTGTTCGACCTAGTTGTGGCATGACCCAACACATCACATGCAAGCACATAAAAGGACAAGAAAATAATCCTCATGAATAGTCGGTATGTAAATACAAGTAACTATGTGTCGCAACCCCCGATCCCTTATCTGTCCCGGGAACGGGCGGACGCGAACTCAGGGTTTCGGTGGTATCAGTTGGTTAATTTGGCAGCAGAAATTACATCAGGACCGTAGTTAGGAAATATTTACCAGAGTAAAACCACCATATTTGATATTAATAATCACATGGGTAAAACCCAAGTTTCTTATTACAATACATTTATAGGGATAAACCCTATTTTATTGAAATTAAAACATCGTCTTTTAGGTAACTTTTACAGCCACATTTTTTCCAAGCCTTCAGTGCTCTCCAGCTGGCTTTTTACTAATTGGCTGTCACAATGTGTTACCTGAAACGCGTTTTAAAAACATTTGTCAGTGGGAAATACTGGTGAGTGAATCCCAGTTTAATCAAGAAACATTTTTTCAATTAAAACAATATTGAGAGCGATCACATTGTTTATTTCTACACAATTACTCATTCAGTACTGTCAATCCTGACTTGTGGGTCATATTACACATTGGCTAACTCATTGTCCAATGGTAACGTGTTGTCATGTCACACCCCGACAACGTGAGACAACGAAACGTGGCAGAAACATCGGAGAGTGTTGTAACAGAATTAATTGTTTCAAATCCATGGCAATTAAAGTTTCATTTTATTAATCAAACAAGAGAGTTTGCATCATTTTAAACAAGAAACAAAGAGTACATAACACAAATTAACTAGTTCTTGCTTCGTTTTAAGTCACTAAGGCACAAGTCTGCCTAGGTGTATCTTAATCAATCCTATGCATCAATTCCTGAAAACACATGTGAAAATAGGTACGTCAGCATAAAAATGCCTATGAGATACATAGGTTTTGTGAAAATAGAATTCATGGCTTATGTTTAAGAAAATGTTTAGTCATGAACCTTGTAATTTGCTTTGTCTTGTCTTGTAAATCATTTGAAAAGTGATAAATAAACCAAATGATATATATGTATAAAAGAATAATACATGGTTAAATGAATAACCAAGTAAAATGAGTTTGTATAAGATAAGTTGTTTGTAAAACAATGTCTTGTGAAAAGTATGTTATTTATATAAAATGTTATATGTCTTAAATTGAAATGATTCAAATAACGCTACGATATGTAATACCATACAAACACTTATATATAGGAAGTACCAGCGGCGTATCCACCATGCTTGTATCATATTACACTCGCCTCGTTACTTAAATCACTTACTCAAACCAAACCATCAAGATGTAATGTTTTAGCAATTGTAGAAATGTTTAGGTATAGTCAAATGTCTATTGTCAAATGGTTCACATGGTTCAATAGATACAAATGGTTCACATAATGTAATATAATGTGTTCATATGCTGGATGATCATATGCAACAAAATGTAATGTAAAACAATGTACTAAGTATGCACACAATGGACATACATAGCATAAAATGTAATGTAAAACAATGTACTAAGTATGCACGCAATGGACATACATAGCCTGAACTGTAATGTAAAACAATGTACTAAGTATGCACACAATGGACATACATAGCATAAAATGTAATGTAAAACAATGTACTAAGTATGCACACAATGGACATACATAGCATGAACTGTAATGTAAAACAATGTACTAAGTATGCACACAATGGACATACATAGCATGAACTGCAATGTAAAACGATATACTAAGTATGCACACAATGGACATACATAGCATGAAATGTAATGTAAAACGATGTACTAATAGTGTACTAATGAACATAGCAAGTATATGATATGAAAACATGGAAAGCACGAAAGTAACAAGTAGGCACATGTGTTTCACCCCAAAATGTTTGAAAAACAGTAAAAGACGGGTCTATGTACTCACTTGAGATTGCTTAGTAGTCCTTGAGTAACAACCAACCAATGCTAGAGATCACGGAAATCAAACGGCACCTAATATAGGTAACTATGTTAATAAATCGGACCTATATCGGAGGATCGGATAGAATGAGGGCTCGTAAACCAAATGAGTATGGGAATTCATGTAGTATGGTTTAACAAAGCCTACGTACTAAATGAAACCTAACCTAAGTGCTTACGACCCATTACGACCCGTTTAGGTAGCTTATGCTACTTTAACGCGTCGTTCGCGTAAAACGCGTTCGGACTGCCTAACTAGTCCTATGACAAGTAAAATATGCCTTAACATGTCTAATATTGTTGCGAAATTAGTTTAGATGTCAAAGGTTATGTTACATATTCTTAAAATGAATTTTGGCGTAAAAAGGGCATTTTGGTAATTTACCTAAGGCATATAAACTACCTATCATACAACTACTTAAACGAAGCGACCATAAGGTATAACCTCGGAGGTTATTCCCTATATACTATGGTCACCTAATGTGTTTGGTCGGATCCTAATGATCGACCAAACGGGTCGGGTTCGAAAGTATAAGCGATTGTTTAGATCGCTTACCTTACGACCCTATATAAGCACTAAACTAAAAGTGACGAGCTAAGCATGTTAAAACATGCTTAACTAAGTTTAGAAAACAGGTTTGGTATCAAAACAAACAGTTTTGATACCCAAGAGTAGTTTGGTTACAAAATACGCACGAATGCGCATTTTGGCCGAAACTACGACTCGTCACTGAGCCTAGATAACGTGGTAATCAGTAGGTATAGTCACTAGGGACTATGACCATCGTGATTACGCTCACGTTATGAAGTTCAAACGAACTTCACATTGACCATAAACTGGTCAATGCAGAAAGTCAAACAAAGTTTGACTTTAATGCTAAACGGAAGAAAAGAACGAAGGAACACTTACAGAGGGTCCCCGAAAGCTTTGATTTCTCAAGTATTCTCAGGTATGAAGTGGGTATTACTTCAACTTAGAGAACTCTCAAGAATTCAAGTGGGTTTTGATCAAGGCATTGGGGGGGGGTATTTATAGTTTTCGGAGAGCCGTTAAGATCGTTACTCGAAAACCGTGCTTCAATCTCCACCCTACACCTCAAGACCCTGGTTTTACAAAACCATTTGAGCCCATAGTATTGCCCAAAACCATGTGCAAAGGTGGAATAGGCCAGATTCAATGTTTCTACATTCTGCTGATTTGGGGACTGCTTACGGACCGTAAGAGTGATGGCTTACGGTCCGTAAGCCATCAACTTTGGCAAAATGATAGTTTTGGTCCCTGTTATGCAATAAAGCCATTTCCGACACGTTTAAGGCCCGTTAACCCCATTTCAAAGCTCTAAAATGAAGTTATAGTATAGGGAACTTAAAATGTGCTCAAAAATATCTCGGACGTCGGTTCGTTTGGCCGTACGATCGCGAGGTTCGCTTAATTACGACGGAATGCGTATAAGCGCGAAAAACGATCCAAATTGCGTGACGAATGGATTTTTCTTATGCCAAACACTAAAATAAAATATTTTAGTGCTTACATAAATTTTTGGATGTCCGGATGTATTCAGAACGTACGTTATGCGCGAAAATGCAAACTTATGCACTTTTTGACGCTTTTAGTCCCTGAATGACCCAAAAGTTTATTTTAGCACACCGAACCCCTCAAAGCCTATTTCTAAGCTATGTAAAGGATATTTAGGGTATGTTTAACATATGGTCATGTTCCGGAATGTCTGTTACAGTTCAAATTGGCATACTTTCGCAGTTTGTCAAATTTAGTCCCTGTAAGCGAATTAACTTGATTTCGGCATACCAAACCATCCAAAAATTATTTCTAAGTTATGCAAAGGTTATTTAAGGTATGTTAAGCCTATTTCACTATTCCAGAGTGTTCGTTGCATTAAACTGGTTATATTTACGCATCAGATCGCGTATAACCTTCTAGAAAGCGATTTAAAGCCCGAAATCGAACAACAATGATATGTGCAAACGATACACATTTTTACAAATCCCACATATGAAACACAATATCTCATTGATTTCGTATTTGTTTGATGGTCACGGAGGCACAGTTGTCACAGTCTCCCCTACTTTAGGAAATTTCGTCCCGAAATTTATTTGTAGGAACCTGTCTGTGACTTTGTGTTAAATAACCATCAAGGATAAGGCATAATCCTGATATTCCTCTTTAACGGACATTTTTGAGAAACGAAAAAAAATGCACGGAATGAGTCATTTTCCGTAATGGGTATCCTTCAGAAACGAAAATGCACGGAATGAGTCATTTTCCTTAATGGGTATTCTTCAGAAACGAAAATGAACGGAATGAGTCATTTTCCCCAATTTCTTCAGAAACGAAAATGAACGGAATGAGTCATTTTCCACAATTTCTTCAGAAACAAAAATGCACGGAGTGAGTCATTTTCCACAATTTCCTCAGAAACGAAAATGCACGGAATGAGTCATTTTCCTTAATTTCCTCAGAAACGAAAATGCACGGAATGAGTCATTTTCCTTAATGGGTATTCTTCAGAAATGAAAATGAACGGAATGAGTCATTTTCCACAATTTCTTCAGAAACGAAAATGAACGGAATGAGTCATTTTCCACAATTTCTTCAGAAACGAAAATGCACGGAGTGAGTCATTTTCCACAATTTCCTCAGAAAAGAAAATGCACGGAATGAGTCATTTTCCTTAATTTCCTCAGAAACGAAAATGCACGGAATGAGTCATTTTCCTTAATGGGTATTTTTCAGAAACGAAAATGAACGGAATGAGTCATTTTCCACAATTTCTTCAGAAACGAAAATGCACGGAATGAGTCATTTTCCTTAATTTTCTCAGAAACGAAAATGCACGGAATGAGTCATTTTCCTTAATGGGTATTCTTCAGAAACGAAAATGAACGGAATGAGTCATTTTCCACAATTTCTTAAGAAACGAAAATGAACGGAATGAGTCATTTTCCACAATTTCTTCAGAAACGAAAGTGAACGGAATGAGTCAACTCTAGACACACGACCAAACTTGCTGTGGTTTCTGTGCACTGAATTCCATAATTATGTATGCATCCATAATTACGCGATTCCTTGCACAGTTCGCACAATTTGTTTGTAATGTGACGGGGAATTAAACATGTGATGAGTGTGACTAGACTATCATAGGGTCCTTTTAATTAGATCGACAAATGATCTCTTTTAATTAGACCACCAAGGAGTCTTTTCAGCTATCTCATTACATGATATTCCTAACCATATTTTTGGATTAATCTGTTTAACTAGACCACTCAAGGGGTCTAATTATGGAATAGTACCATATAATCCAAGGGTCTTTACTATTACGTGAAAGCCCATTGAGGATTTAATATAGTACCTTTGGATATCCTACTATGAATCCCTTATACGAAGATATGGAAGATTCTACGAGGATTTGGATAACAAAACTTGGATTACACAAAAACATAAAAGGGAACACATAAGCACATAATCACATAGTTGTTTAACTTGATTATTAATTTGCTATTAACTTGTTATCGATTGAAAATGGATGTGGAAACCAGTCGATGGACTTCAATGTCCTCTAGGATCTATCTGAAAAGATAGGAAGATCTCCCAAAAATTCGATTTTGTTTTCAAAGAAACGTAATATTAGAATTAAGGAACACAACAATTTTAGGATTTACGGAAATACCCTTAGGTACCCTATTAAGGATTTGTAGTGGTACTTTAGGTATTCGTCTAGTGTTGTAACTTGCGCCTTGTACTTCGTTTCCTTGGAAGAAACGGGTACTTAGGAATTTCATGGAAAACGCAAAAGATTATAAAATAGAAAAATTTTGGGGGTAGTTTGCTTTTCAAGGAATACGATTCCTTGATTGTCGGTATTGTAGGAGATATGTTGTTTATACATACAACCACATAAATACATTGCAATGTAAATAAAAGATTTATTTATAAACAATGATAACAACTGTTTCATGGACCTTGACAACAAAAGAAAATAATACATAAGACGTGATTATTTCTAAAGGGTGTTGTCTTCTAGTCGGTCAGATGCTCATCCCTGTGCTGGATTTGCATTAGCAAGCTTTGGGCAATTTCTTTGGAAATGACCCATCTCGCCACAATTGTAGCAAGAACCTGGTGGAAAGCGAGCTTGAGCAGGATTGTTGTCAGCTTGATTTGGTGCAACTGCAGCTCGGCAAACTTTTGCTGTATGACCTTTAAGTCCACAAATTTGGCATTCGCGGCACTTCACACTAGCATGATGATGAAGGTTACATTGGTTACACAAGGGTGAAGTTCCATTGTATGGCTTCCTAGCAGGGGTTGAGCTGGTTGGTTGGGGATGGCTTGACCATTGTGAGCGACCACGGCGAAGTTCTGAGAAGCCTTTCGCTTCTTTGACCTCTTAGGGGATCCAGTCTGTTCATCCATGGTCTTTGATTCCTCGATTGGTTTCTTATCATTTTTTCGGAAAAGTTTACCTTTCCTGATTTGAGATTCAGTCAAGGTAGCAGATAGCTCAATGGCCTGCCTAACCGTAGTGGGGTTACTACCAGTAACAATGTCCTAAACTGAGTCAGGGAGACCATCAATGTATTTTTCGATCGCCTTATCCAAAGGCGTAACCATGGTAGGACACAACAGGCTCAGTTCCTCATATCGATCAGTGTATGCTCGATGTTCACCGCTGTCTTGCTTAAGATCATCGAATTCCATTTCTAAGGCCCTGATCTCGTGACGAGGGCAGAATTCCTTCATCATCAGAGCTCGAAGTTCTTCCCACGTTTGGGCCTGTGCCACATCGGCACCCCTATCTCTCATCACACCATTCCACCACGTCAAAGCTCGCTTTTCAAAGACACTAGAAGCGAAGTCTACCTTTCGCTCGTTTGGACATTGAAGATGTCTGAAGGTGCTCTCTAGACTCTCAAACCATTGCAGAAGTGCATTCGCTCCTTGAGACCCAGAAAACTTTGATGGCTTAGCTGAGTTGAACGTCTTGAAGTTGCAGGGGGCATTATTGTTGTTGAGAGCTTGGTTACATTGAGCAACGATGTTCGGGATTGCAGCAGTCATTTGCTGCGTAATGACAGCTGCCAGATCTTCAATAGATACCTGATTTTCGCGTCGTGGAGGCATTCTAAAAGGGAAAACAAGAGAGAAAACAAATGAAATGGCATTGGATAAGAATAGGATGTTACGATTACCGACCAAAATCATGGGTGATGGTCATTTGTTTGAACCACAAAGCAAACAAACGACACACAAAGGCTGAATCAAAGCAATTAGATCCTCATAATGTATCGCGAAGATATGCTCGCCTATAAGTGGACACTCACCCCAAGAGTTCCCAGGTAAGAGTGACTGGTCCGATTATGTGGATTTTTACGAACACTCTAGCCTTAGACAGAAAACTCAGGGTACAGGCATTCACTCTTCCAGTTTGCACGTGTTCACACTATTTAGGACCCAAAACTTTGACGAGATTTTGAAAACTCAAAGGGGTTCAAAACCTTATAACAGAGGGTTCAAAACCTAGTAATCAATCATCCAAAAACATATGATTAATTTTCAAAGCGGATTCGGGATTGATGTTCTCGTCGTGGTTATCACCTAAGGATAGGTGACGTGCATGTTTTAAGATCTAAACACAAGATAACTTGTGTTGGGGTCCTAGAAAGGTTATAGTCTAGGTCAAAGCATTACAAATAACCTAATTCCCTATAACCATTGGCTCTGATACCAACTTTTCTGTCACACCCCGACCACGTGAGACAACGAAACGTGGCGGAAACGTCGGGGAGTGTTGTAACAGAATTAATTGTTTCAAATCCATGGCAATTAAAGTTTCGTTTTATTAATCAAACAAGAGAGTTTACATCATTTTAAACAAGAAACAAAGAGTACATAACACAAATTAACTAGTTCTTGCTTCGTTTTAAGTCACTATGGCACAAGTCTGCCTAGGTGTATCTTGATCAATCCTATGCATCAATTCCTGAAAACACATGTGAAAATAGGTACGTCAGCATAAAAATGCCTGTAAGATACATAGGTTTTGTGAAAATAGAATTCATGACTTATGTTTAAGAAAATGTTTAGTCATGAACCTTGTAATTTGCTTTGTCTTGTCTTGTAAATCATTTGAAAAGTGATAAATAAACCAAATGATATATATGTATAAAAGAATAATACATGGTTAAATGAATAACCAAGTAAAATGAGTTTGTATAAGATAAGTTGTTTGTAAAACAATGTCTTGTGAAAAGTATGTTATTTGTATAAAATGTGATATGTCTTAAATTGAAATGATTCAAATAACGCTACGATATGTAATACCATACAAACACTTATATATAGGAAGTACCAGCGGCATATCCACCATGCTTGTATCATATTACACACGCCTCGTTACTTAAATCACTTACTCAAACCAAACCATCAAGATGTAATGTTTTAGCAATTGTAGAAATGTTTAGGTATAGTCAAATGTCTATTGTCAAATGGTTCACATGGTTCAATAGATACAAATGGTTCACATAATGTAATATAATGTGTTCATATGTTGGATGAGCATATGCAACAAAATGTAATGTAAAACACTGTACTAAGTATGCACACAATGGACATACATAGCATAAAATGTAATGTAAAACAATGTACTAAGTATGCACGCAATGGACATACATAGCATGAACTGTAATGTAAAACAATGTACTAAGTATGCACACAATGGACATACATAGCATAAAATGTAATGTAAAATAATGTACTAAGTATGCACACAATGGACATACATAGCATGAACTGTAATGTAAAACAATGTACTAAGTATGCACGCAATGGACATACATAGCATGAACTGCAATGTAAAACGATATACTAAGTATGCACACAATGGACATACATAGCATGAAATGTAATGTAAAACGATGTACTAATAGTGTACTAATGAACATAGCAAGTATATGATATGAAAACATGGAAAGCACGAAAGTAACAAGTAGGCACATGTGTTTCACCCCAAAATGTTTGAAAAACAGTAAAAGAGGGGTCTATGTACTCACTTGAGATTGCTTAGTAGTCCTTGAGAAACAACCAAACAATGCTAGAGATCACGGAAATCAAACGGCAACTAATATAGGTAACTATGTTAATAAACCGGACCTATATCGGAGGATCGGATAGAATGAGGGCTCGTAAACCAAATGAGTATGGGAACTCATGTAGTATGGTTTAACAAAGCCTACTTACTAGATGAAACCTAACCTAAGTGCTTACGACCCATTACGACCCGTTTAGGTAGCTTATGCTACTTTAACGCGTCGTTCGCGTAAAACGCGTTCGGACTGCCTAACTAGTCCTATGACAAGTAAAATATGCCTTAACATGTCTAATATTGTTTCCAAATCAGTTTAGATGTAAAAAGTTATGTTACATATGCTTAAAATGAATTTTGGCTTAAAAAGGGCATTTTGGTAATTTACATAAGGCATATAAACTACCTATCATACAACTACTTAAACGAAGCGACCATAAGGTATAACCTCGGAAGGTTATTCCCTATATACTATGGTCACCTAATGTGTTTGGTCGGATCCTAATGATCGACCAAACGGGTCGGGTTCGAAAGTATAAGCGATTGTTTAGATCGCTTACCTTACGACCCCATATAAGCACTAAACTAAAAGTGACGAGCTAAGCATGTTAAAACATGCTTAACTAAGTTTAGAAAACAGGTTTGGTATCAAAACAAACGGTTTTGATACCCAAGAGTAGTTTGGTTACAAAATACACACGAATGCGCATTTTGGCCGAAACTACGACTCATCACTGAGCCTAGATAACGTGGTAATCAGTAGGTATAGTCACTAGGGACTATGACCATCGTGATTACGCTCACGTTATGAAGTTCAAACGAACTTCGCATTGACCATAAACTGGTCAATGCAGAAAGTTAAACAAAGTTTGACTTTAACGCTAAACGGAAGAAAAGAACGAAGGAACACTTACAAAGGGTCCCCGAAAGCTTTGATTTCTCAAGTATTCTCAGGTATGAAGTGGGTATTACTTCAACTTAGAGAACTCTCAAGAATTCAAGTGGGTTTTGATCAAGGCATGGGGGGGGGGGTATTTATAGTTTTCGGAGAGCCGTTAAGATCGTTTCTCGAAAACGGTGCTTCAATCTCCACCCTACACCTCAAGACCCTGGTTTTACAAAACCATTTGAGCCCATATTATTGCCCAAAACCATGTGCAAAGGTGGAATAGGCCAGATTCAATGTTTCTGCATTCTACTGATCTGGGGACTGCTTACGGACCGTAAGGGTGATGGTTACGGTCCGTAAGCCATCAACTTTGGCAAAATGACAGTTTTGGTCCCTGTTATGCAATAAAGCCATTTCCGACACGTTTTAGGCCCGTTAACCCCATTTCAAAACTCTAAAATGAAGTTAAAGTATAGGGAACTTAAAATGTGCTCAAAAATATCTCGGATGTCGGTTCGTTTGGCCGTACGATCGCGATGTTCGCTTAATTACGACGGAATGCGCATAAGCGCGAAAAACGATCCAAATTGCGTGACGAATGGATTTTTCTTATGCCAAACACTAAAATAAAATATTTTAGTGCTTACATAAATTTTTGGATGTCCGGATGTATTCAGAACGTAAGTTATGCGCGAAAATGCAAACTTATGCACTTTTTGACGCTTTTAGTCCCTGAATGACCCAAAAGTTTATTTTAGCACACCGAACCCCTCAAAGCCTATTTCTAAGCTATGTAAAGGATATTTAGGGTATATTTAACTTATGTTCATGTTTCGGAATGTCTGTTACAGTTCAAATTGGCATACTTTCGCAGTTTGTCAAATTTAGTCCTTGCAAGCGAATTAACTTGATTTCGGCATACCAAACCATCCAAAACTTATTTATAAGTTATGTAAAGATTATTGAAGGTATGTTAAGCCTATTTCACTATTCTGGAGTGTTCGTTGCATTAAACTGGTTATATTTACGCATCAAATCGCGTATAACCTTCCAGAAAGCGATTTAAAGCCCGAAATCGAACAGAATGATATGTGCAAACGATACACATATTTTTACAAATCCCACATATGAAACACAATATCTCATTGATTTGGTATTTGTTTGATGGTCACAGAGGCACAGTTGTCACATGTCATCCCGACTTACTACTCACAGTGTAGTAAATATTGTATACAAAACCCCAACATACCGGCAGTAATTGAAGAACTACAAAGACTCAATCACCGCTTAATCACATTGTAAAACATTTAAGGTTTTGTAAAACATTACAAAGAGTTTAACAAAAATTGGATAAACTCACATTGCTATCTTAGACTTCGCGTAAGGGTTTCCTGGGATTAATCTATAATTTACACAAATGTATATAGATTAGTATAATAACCCTTTGAAAATATTAATGATACCCTCCCCGAGACGGCATTCCAACAACTACGTCGGGCAGAACCACGACAGTTGTTACGGAACCCTAAATCAATCGGGCAGCGTATCTGTTACGAAACTGGGGTTATAATACTTACAACGGAGCAGAACCTCGCTATTTAGGGGGTATAATACCATCTTTCTAAAGCCTATTTACAGAAATTGTGATTGAGAAAGAAAGAAATGAACGAAGGAAAACGAAAACCTGTTGCTTTCTTATATAGGTGCTGAACCTGGGTCTCTCGCGGCCCGCGTAAGAATAGACGAAGGTCTACGTGGCCCGCGTTAAAGTTAGTCAATGGACTAGCTTGTCCAGCTCATCAGGTAGATCCGCCACGACGTCGACACGTGTCATCTTAGGGTGTCTCTGCGTTCTTGATCTCACGCGGCCCGCGTAAGTATTAAAGTTAGCTTACGCGGCCCGCCTTAACTTAAAATTCCACCGAAATCAGTTTTGAGCATTGATACCGCCCGCCTAAGGTTGGGGTGGGTCCTACGCGGCCCGCCTCAACTTAATAATCAAATTTTAAATTTTATTTTTAATGCTATACTGTATTTTGGCTCGGTTTTCACATACGGGGTGTATTTAAAGACGTATTGAGACATTTTAAAATATAATAGGGTGTCGAAAATATTATGAGGGTGTCGGTTTATTGAGGATTGTTACATCCTCCCTACCTTGTTTTAGAGCTCGTCCTCGAGATCTACTGGAACAAGTGCGGATATTTCTTTTGCATTTCAGATTCAAGCTCCCATGTATACTCAGGTCCTCTTTTTGACTCCCACTTTAGTTTGACCAGAAGTAGTCTTTTGTGCTTGAGATTCTTGACTTTCCTGTCTTCAATCTGTAGAGGTCTTTCTACAAACTTAAGTTGTTCATTTACCTCTATATCCTTAAGAGGTACTATCAGTAATTCATCAGCTAAACACGTTTTGAGATTAGATACATGAAATACATCATGCATTCCTGTCATTTCCTCTGGCAGTTGTAGCTGATAGGCTACAGGTCCTATTCTTCTAATAATCTCAAAAGGTCCAATATATCTGGGACTTAGCTTCCCTCTTTTGATGAATCTTACCACTCCTTTCCAAGGAGAGACCTTTAGTAATACTTTATCTCCTTCTTGAAATTCCAAGGGTTTGCGTCGATTATCAGCATAACTTTTCTGTCGATCACGTGCTGCTTTCAGTCGTTCCTTGACTTGAATAATCTTGTCGGTTGTTTCTTACACTATCTCAGGTCCAGATAGTTGCTTCTCCCCAATTTCTGCCCAATAGACTGGGGTTCGGCACTTTCGTCCATAAAGTGCTTCAAATGGTGCAGCATTGATACTTGTGTGATAACTATTATTATATGAAAATTCTATTAAAGGTAAGTGATCGTCCCAATTACCTCCGAAATCAATTACACATGCTCTAAGCATGTCCTCCATTGTCTGAATTGTTCTTTCGCTTTGTCCGTCCGTTTGAGGGTGATAAGCCGTGCTTAGATTTAACTTGGTTCTCATGGCTTTTTGGAAACTTGGCCAAAAATGAGAGGTAAATCGGCTATCTCTATCAGAAACAATTGATAAAGTAATTCCATGTAAAGAAACAATTTCATAATACATATAATTTGGCTAGCTGTTCCATACTGAAAGTTTCTTTCATTGGTAGGAAATGAGCTGACTTGGTTAGCCTATCTACAATCACCCAGATTGTATCATTGCCTTTCTTTGTTTTGGGTAATTTAGTAACAAAATCCATTGTTATTAATTCCCATTTCCATACTGGCATTTCTAACTGTTGTAGCAAACCTGAGGGTTTCTGGTGTTCAGCTTTAACTTATGAACAAGTTAAACATTTAGAAACATAGGCTGCTATGTCCTTTTTCATTCCTATCCACCAGAAATTTTTCCTTAAATCTTGGTACATTTGATCATTTCCTGGATGCATCGTATATTTGGACTTATGGGCTTCTTCTAATATACGATGACGTAGGTTTCCTAGTTTAGGTATCCATATTCTCTTTTTATGGAATCTCTAAATTCCATCTGTTCCTTGTTCTAACTCTTTAATCATACCTTTCAATTTTTCAGTATCATCCTTGATTACTTATTTTTGTGCTTCTCTTATTTGATCATTTAAATCTACTTGTAGATTTAATTTAAGAGAACATACCCTTTTTGGCTTTTCATGATACTTTCGACTTAAAGCATCTGCCACTACATTTGCTTTTCCTTCATGATACTGGATATCACAATCATAGTCACTAAGCATCTCCATCCAGCGTCTTTGTCTCATATTCAACTCCTTTTGCTTGAAAATATACCTTAAACTCTTATAATCAGTGAATATGGTAAACTTACTACCGTAAAGGTAATGTCTCCAAATCTTAAGAGCAAAAATTATAGCTCCTAATTCTAAATCATGGGTTGAATAATTCTCTTCATGATTCTTAAGTTGTCTAGATGCGTCAGCTATAACCTTTTGACGTTGCATTAATACACATCCATAACCTAATTTGGAAGCGTCACAATAGACTACAAAGTCTTCAGCTCCTTCTGGTAATGCTAATATGGGTGTATGGGTTAATCTTTGCTTAAGGATTCTAAAGGCTTCTTCTTGTTTTAATCCCCATTCAAACTTAACAGATTTACAGGTTAGCTTAGTTAAGGGAATGGCTATTCTAGAAAAATCTTGAATAAATCTTCTATAATAACCGGCCAATCCTAAGAAACTTCTAACCTCGGTTGGTGACTCAGGGGTTTTCCATTTAGTAATCGCCTCGATATTTGTTGGATCCACATGAGTTACTTCATGATTCACTATGTGTGACAACCCGTGATTTACGGCTCTTAATTACGTGATTAACAAGTGATTAACGCGATAATAAATAGTGTTTACAGTGCAAATTAACTTAATTAGGCCTTTGGAATGCCTAGGAATGTTTATCGGACTTTACAGTGCGTGTATGGTGATTAACGGGGAATCTGCTGAACACTACGCGACAACGAACTGATGCCGTACAAAATACTGACAACGCTGCCAAGTATGGATGTTACACGAATATTTTATGTCTATGAAATAAATTTTGTGAATTTATTGGGCTTCCGTGCGACACAAATGCAACATGAACTAAAAACGCGATAGAAGGAAACGCATCGGCAACAAAACGGAAGCGACGGAGACGCCTGTCACCTTCGAAACCTACATTTTACGCTATATTTAGCTCCGTAATTAATTTTAGTGACTACAGTCGAAACCGGATCGAAAAACAGATTAAGGATGGCAACGATACAATTTTTCGCGATTATTACCGTGACCAACGAACGGGCGCGCAAACAACGACTACCGACCGTATTTTTGTGAATTTTAATTTTTGACGTTAAACGGATTTAAGGGTTTTGACAACGGGTCTCGTAGGAATTACGGGCCACTTTCACACGAAGATGGGCTTGTGGGCCCTGGGCCCAAGCCCAAAACCCACAAGCCTAAACCTGCATATAATATACTACAAGACTTTCTTGTGAATCTTACCAAGATCTCTATAGATCTTATAAAATCTTGCCAAAAATCTAAACAAATCTATACAAAATATTTTGTGCAAGATCTTAAACAATCCTCTATATAACACCTCTCTTCTCTCTAAACTCCCAACAATTACACAGACATAAAGGTCTTCCTCTCTCTCTCGGTTATACACAGGGAACAAACACAGACATATAGTTGTCTCCTTCCCTTCAATCCTACAACACACACACCACACTCTTTTTCCTTGCCTCCTCTCCCTCTCGATACCTACCTGCAACACCAAGGAAGTTCATCTTCCAAAACACAAATCTACTCACATACCAAACCCCCCTGCTTCGGAGAATGGAACGGACCACCACCACGTCCAGTGGTGGTGCGGCGTCGGAACAGAAAGAGGGGGAGGGCGGCGACGAGAGGAGAGAGAGAGGGGAACGGTGGCGCGTGGTGGTGCGGCGCGACTGCGAGACAGAAGAGAGAGAGACATCGAGGGAGATCGGGAGAAAGAAGGAGGTGACGGAGCGACTGAGGTGCCGGCCACCATACGCGGCGGCGCGTGATGGTGACGGTACAGTGGTGGTTTCTTTGGCGACCCGACGGCGGCTTCTGGCCGACGACGTCACAGACGGCAGCAGCGGTGGTTCAGGTCTTGGTCCGACAAACTTCCGGTAAACCAACCCCTGTTCTCATTAATTCTTGCAAACTTGAAGATGATTATGGCTGATGACGTTCGGTTCACGTTTCGGGATATTTCGGGTCTCGGGTCACAGATGGGTTCGGGTTTTCAGGTTCGGTTTCGCCTCAGATCGGGTCCGGTTAAGCTCAGTGGAGGTTCGGGTCAGATTACGTGTTTGGGAAGCGGGTCAAAGTTTCGGGTGCGGTTTGGTCAAGTTGTCAGCTTCAGAAGCGGTTCGGGTTGACTCGGTCAACTCAGTGAGTTGACTCGGTCAACTCAGCATGTCGAATCAGTTTGGTTCAAGTTTCGGTTCGGGTCTCGCGATTTCGGTCAGACGATTCGGTTCGGTCGGCTAGGTCAAACCGAGTCGACTCACCGAGTCAACTCAGTCAACCTGGTCAACTCAGCGAGTTGACTCGGTCAGCTCGGCTTTCGACACAAGAAGATGGTAAAGATTTTACGGCATAATACATTTCATTATTCTTATAATCTTATTTATTTCGTGAACGAGCTCGAACCGGTACAAACTAGTGCTTAATTTACATTTTGTCGCTTTTACGAAAATTATACATATTGATATTGAGAATATTGTTGAGTTTGACAAAATATATCGACACGTGGTTGTCGGGGGCGTCCAAAAACAGAGGAAACTCTGCCCGTTTTTCGAGAAAATCGGTAAAAACAACACGTGTTTTATTATAAAACGAAACTATCGGATCCAAACAACCTTCTATGGAAACAAATACAAATATATACTTACTTTCGACGACATTACATAACCTACAAAGCATGTTTATAACATTTCGACAAACCGCTTTACAAAATAACAAAACTTGATGGTTTTATAAAATAAATATATTCAGTTATATTTATTTCCAAACAACGAACAACTCAGATTCTTTTCAAAATAAATATAGTTATATATTTATTCCAAATATCGTACAACACGAATTCTTTTACAAAAATAAATATGGGTTATATATTTATTTTCAAACATAACAACTCGACGATTCCTCTATAAGATAAATATAACTCTTCATATTTATTTTGTACGCCTAAACGGCATATACGTATATTTTTGGCAAATATACACAAGACGTGATATATATATAATACAAGTTATTATATATTATTTTCATACGAAACGCGATACGAGTTTGTTATATGATATTTTCATAGAAATATTCTTTTATACACGTATGACTACTCGAGAGGGCTAACACACTTACAACGATATATTTATATATTTTTATATAAATATTTATTTATTTTAAGTCTCTCGGAAACTAAGTCTTTTTCAAGACTTATTAAATTGCTGCTGACATTAAACGAGACTTAACACGTATAACCTAATCTTTTCCATTAAGTTAACAACTTACCGTTGAATCGTTCGATTAACGATTCGGTAGAGCTCGGTGACACGTAGTTTAGTTACTATGTTATTTAGAAACTTATTAGGTATTCCGTGTTAGGAATATTGTAGAATGCACGCTAGCAAGTCAAGTCTTGGAAACGACATCATCGAAGTCGTAAATTAGCTAGCTTTGCACAGGAATATTCAGGTGAGTTCATAACCCCCACTTTTTACTGTTTACATTTTTGTAAATGTTTTCGAGGTGGAAAGAAATGCACATTTTGCAAAAACATACAAATTTTTGAACAAACGCAAAACTCGTATTTCTAAATCATATTACGAAGGGATTTCGAGGAACTCAAATGATTTACGAAAGGTTTATACTAAACATACCGGTTTTTACAAAACAAATGCTTATTTTCGAAATGTGAATAATTTTCGGTCAGGGTGACCAGGGATTGGGTCGGGGAGACCAGGAATTTTCATACATACAGACATATTACAAAAGGATTACAGAGATTTTTATACATGGTTTGGTTAGCTTAAAGAGGGTTAGGACGTACAGATCATGTGAGTGGGTAGGCGCAACTTGAGGCCATTAATCCTCATTGTAGGACCGAGGGACAGTAGCGGTAGATCTATCTGGGTGTAGCGAGCCCAGCCCCAGGCCCAACAGAACGGACCTCGGGGTGACTTTGTGCCCAACGCAAAATCCGCTAGGTTTGAGTCTTCCTACTTGCACTTCACACATATCAATGGCCTTGCAAACCATTGGTGATCACTTTTTCCTTATTTGCTACATACCAGGGATTCTATACTTACAAAAATACCTGTTCATACAAATTAAATACCATGTTTTATACAACATTCAAAGCATAAGATTATGCGGGTATGGAGTCAAAGTCAGGGTGGGCATTGACGGTTATACGAACATTTCAAATACAAGACTTTACAAATACATGGTTTCTATGAACATAATGTGTTACAAACACAACGTTTCCATATAACTTGGCAAGAAAATGACTTTTGATTCGTTTTCTCAATACTATTTCAAAAACCGGTTATTCCAAAGATTTATTTCAAATCTTTCACAACTCAAAAGATTTATTTCAAATCTTTTACAAACAAACTATGAACTCGCTCAACTTTATGTTGACTTTTTCGCATGTTTCTTTCTCAGGTTGCATTTTAAGACAAGGCACGGTTGGAATAGGAGAACCATGTGGAGTCGAGTACTTAGTGGGCGTTCAATTTCTAAAAGACTTAGCTTATTTGCTTCCGCTGTGCAATGAAGATACCAGTCCAGTCACGCCAGCTCTGATAATTTCGGGGTGTGACAGATTGGTATCAGAGCTATAGGTTACAGCGAATTAGGTTCCTGTTGTGATACCTAGGCTCTAACCTCACTTTCCTCTGGGAACTTAGACTATTAAGACGTTGAATACATACCGAACGCATAGTACTCGAATATGGTCTCCAACCGTTGCCGAAAAACAAACAGTCAAGATTTTGTTTTCAAACATACGCTAAAGTGGTGTTTTACCCACGATACACAAACAGTCGCATACTGTACACAAAAATCTGAGAGTTTAGGAAACATGCATTTAAGACCTTCGGAACAGGGAGTCAGTCTGAGAGACTAGGAGATTCAGTCTGAGAGGCTGGGAAGGTAGCCTGAGAGACTAGGAGATTCAGTCTGAGAGGCTGGGAGGATAGTCTAGTGGGACTAGGAGATTCAGTCTGAGAGGCTGGGAGGATAGTCTAGTGGGACTAGGAAGTTCAGTCTGAGAGGCTGGGAGGATAGTCTAGTGGGACTAGGAAGTTCAGTCTGAGAGGCTGGGAGGATAGTCTAGTGGGACTAGGAAGTTCAGTCTGAGAGGCTGGGAGGATAGACTGGTGGGACTAGGGGAATTACTTGATTGCTTATTGGTGACTAACATGTTTATTTGATTATATGATTGATTATTTGCGCATGTGTGTGTTTATTAAAGGTCATCACGTAGGAACCGCGAATATTAACTCGGGCACACATTATTATCCATATTGTCTGTGATATTTTAACTTCCCGAGCAGGCAGCCTACGCATAACAAAATGAGTGCACAAGAATACATGCAACTCAATCTTTACGTCAACGGATGTCGGGGTACATCACCTTCTACGCGGCACACAACGCTAGTGCACAGGTATACGCGAAACTTAAGCTGTACATCAACGGAGGTTGAAGTACGACACATACAACTATCGAGGCGAGGCCTTTGAGAAGGAACGATGACGCAAATTTAACGACGACGCTAGATCCCTGTCAGCAGGAGAACTAACGATCAGGAAACGATAACTTGTCACGCGATCCTGCAACGACACGAATCACGCCAGGGAGAAGACGATTGTCTCCGCATCCCCCCCTACCTAACTAATGACGAATACGCTATGTTCGACATTCCATGGTAATGTCACCTAACAATTGGTCGTCACACGAAACCCCAGGTAAAGTCCTCAAATTTCTTTTATTGAAATTTCGAATTTCACACTTACTGAGTAGATTTTCGTATCTCTACTCCTCTTAATGGTCATTGTATCACGATCAATTCTTTACAAGTTACATACATGGTTTTTCGCTGTGACCATGCCGAAAGTTTTCTTGTCGATATATATATTATCGGATTGCACTAAAACCAAGTTCAGTTGTTTGAACTTGCCCATTACACACATTTACTTCAGAGCATCATATGATGTATTGGGAGCATCATATTCCAAAATTCGCTTTGACAAGTGTTTCATTTATTCCGAGTCGAAATAAACTTGTTTGGCATTCGACTCCATTAAAATTGTCTGTTGATTTCGACACCATGTGATGGTGATTTTCATTAGTTTGAAGCTTGCGCTAAACTCGTTTACGCATCTCATGCACGGATTTAATTAATTATTTATTTATTTGTTTTAAATCCGCTTCGATTTATCATAGTTAAGTGGTCTTAACACAATTGTGCGTTATGACAATGGTACACAAATTCATTGCATATTCCGGTGTACCTACTAACGGTTCTTTCAACATCAATCGAATATTTTACGATAATTATTGTTTCTTCATCTTCGATCGAAAACATTATTTCTTTGATGTTCCATTTTCAATTGAAAATCTTTCGATGTTTGTTGGAACAAACATTCTTATTTACTTCATTGCGCTTTCATATGACTTCAAACATGGTGAATTTGTTTGATCACCGCCATTGTTAAATTAATTAAGTCACTACGACACCTTGTGGTGTCAGTACAAACTTGTAGCTTCGACTAACCATGATTGAGCGTTTCATGCAAAACACATGTGATACTTGTTCGATCACTCCTATTATTGAATTGTTTCATTCATTGCGACACCTTGTGGCGTCGGTATGACTTGTAGCTTGCGCTAATCACGATCGAGCGTTTCATGCAAACTATTATATTTGAGATTGTTGATTCTAAGTTCATCCAGTGGATGTTATTGCTTCTAGAACTCATTTACATGTTATAAACGTTCATATGGAATTCGATTGGTCGAAGTTCCTGTTCATTGTTGGATCCTTGTTAACTTAGTCACACTGGTGACTGTATCATTACGTCTCGTTTCCTTTGATATCAATTACTGAGACACATTTCTTTTAAACCGTTGGGATTCCTATTGTGGAGGAATGTTATTAAATTCACCTGATTCGAATAAGTCTTGTTTTGATTACGCGGTCATTCACTTTGTTATTATTCGGACTTACCTGCGAACAATACAATTCCGAGGAGATAACATAGTCCAAATTTCGAGGACGAAATTTCTGTAACAGGGGGAGAATGTGACAACCCGTGATTTACGGCTCTTAATTACATGATTAACAAGTGATTAACGCGATAATAAATAGTGTTTACAGTGAAAATTAACTTAGTTAGGCCTTTGGAATGCCTAGGAACGTTTATCGACTTTACAGTGCGTGTATGGTGATTAACGGGGAATCTGCTGAACACTACGCGACAACGAACTGATGCCGTACAAAATACTGACAACCCCGACAAGTATGGATGTTACACGAATATTTTATGTCTATGAAATAAATTTTGTGAATTTATTGGGCTTCCGTGCGACACAAATGCAACATGAACTAAAAACGCGATAGAAGGAAACGCATCGGCAACAAAACGGAAGCGACGGAGACGCCTGTCACCTTCGAAACCTACATTTTACGCTATATTTAGCTCCGTAATTAATTTTAGTGACTACAGTCGAAACCGGATCGAAAAACGGATTAAGGATGGCAACGATACAATTTTTCGCGATTATTACCGTGACCAACGAACGGGCGCGCAAACAACGACTACCGACCGTATTTTTGTGAATTTTAATTTTTGACGTTAAACGGATTTAAGGGTTTTGACAACGGGTCTCGTAGGAATTACGGGCCACTTTCACACGAAGATGGGCTTGTGGGCCCTGGGCCCAAGCCCAAAACCCACAAGCCTAAACCTGCATATAATATACTACAAGACTTTCTTGTGAATCTTACCAAGATCTCTATAGATCTTATAAAATCTTGCCAAAAATCTAAACAAATCTATACAAAATATTTTGTGCAAGATCTTAAACAATCCTCTATATAACACCTCTCTTCTCTCTAAACTCCCAACAAATACACAGACATAAAGGTCTTCCTCTCTCTCTCGGTTATACACAGGGAACAAACACAGACATATAGTTGTCTCCTTCCCTTCAATTCCTACAACACACACACCACACTCTTTTTCCTTGCCTCCTCTCCCTCTCGATACCTACCTGCAACACCAAGGAAGTTCATCTTCCAAAACACAAATCTACTCACATACCAAACCCCCCTGCTTCGGAGAATGAAACGGACCACCACCACGTCCGGTGGTGGTGCGGCGTCGAAACAGAAAGAGGAGGAGGGCGACGACGAGAGGAGAGAGAGAGGGGAACGGTGGCGCGTGGTGGTGCGGCGCGACTGCGAGACAGAAGAGAGAGAGACATCGAAGGAGATCGGGAGAAAGGAGGTGACGGAGCGACTGAGGTGCCGGCCACCATACGCGGCGGCGCGTGCTGGTGACGGTACGGTGGTGGTTTCTTTGGCGACCCGACGGCGGCTTCTGGCCGACGACGTCACAGACGGCAGCAGCGGTGGTTCAGGTCTCGGTCCGACAAACTTCCGGTAAACCAACCCCTGTTCTCATTAATTCTTGCAAACTTGAAGATGATTATGGCTGATGACGTTCGGTTCACGTTTCGGGATATTTCGGGTCTCGGCTCACAGATGGGTTCGGGTTTTCAGGTTCGGTTTCGCCTAAGATCGGGTCCGGTTAAGCTCAGTGGAGGTTCGGGTCAGATTACGTGTTTGGGAAGCGGGTCAAAGTTTCGGGTGCGGTTTGGTCAAGTTGTCAGCTTCAGAAGCGGTTCGGGTTGACTCGGTCAACTCAGTGAGTTGACTTGGTCAACTCAGCATGTCGAATCAGTTTGGTTCAAGTTTCGGTTCGGGTCTCGCGATTTTGGTCAGACGGTTCGGTTCGGTCGGCTCGGTCAAACCGAGTCGACTCACCGAGTCAACTCAGTCAACCTGGTCAACTCAGCGAGTTGACTCGGTCAGCTCGGCTTTCGACACAAGAAGATGGTAAAGATTTTACGGCATAATACATTTCATTATTCTTATAATCTTATTTATTTCATGAACGAGCTCGAACCGGTACAAACTAGTGCTTAATTTACATTTTGTCGCTTTTACGAAAATTATACATATTGATATTGAGAATATTGTTGAGTTTGACAAAATATATCGACACGTGGTTGTCGGGGGCGTCCAAAAACAGAGGAAACTCTGCCCGTTTTTCGAGAAAATCCGTAAAAACAACACGCGTTTTATTATAAAACGAAACTATCGGATCCAAACAACCTTCTGTGGAAACAAATACAAATATATACTTACTTTCGACGACATTACATAACCTACAAAGCATGTTTATAACATTTCGACAAACCGCTTTACAAAATAACAAAACTTGATGGTTTTATAAAATAAATATATTCAGTTATATTTATTTCCAAACAACGAACAACTCGGATTCTTTTCAAAATAAATATAGTTATATATTTATTCCAAATATCGTACAACACGAATTCTTTTACAAAAATAAATATGGGTTATATATTTATTTTCAAACATAACAACTCAACGATTCCTCTATAAGATAAATATAACTCTTCATATTTATTTTATACGCCTAAACGGCATATACGTATATTTTTGGCAAATATACACAAGACGTTATATATATAATACAAGTTATTATATATTATTTTCATACGAAACGCGATACGAGTTTGTTATATGATATTTTCATAGAAATATTCCTTTATACACGTATGACTACTCGAGACGGCTAACACACTTACAACGATATATTTATATATTTTTATATAAATATTTATTTATTTTAAGTCTCTCGGAAACTAAGTCTTTTTCAAGACTTATTAAATTGCTGCTGAGATTAAACGAGACTTAACACGTATAACCTAATCTTTTCCATTAAGTTAACAACTTACCGTTGAATCGTTCGATTAACGATTCGGTAGAGCTCGGTGACACGTAGTTTAGTTACTATGTTATTTAGAAACTTATTAGGTATTCCGTGTTAGGAATATTGTAGAATGCACGCTAGCAAGTCAAGTCTTGGAACGACATCATTGAAGTCGTAAATTAGCTAGCTTTGCACAGGAATATTCAGGTGAGTTCATAACCCCCACTTTTTACTGTTTACATTTTTGTAAATTTTTTCGGGGTGGAAAGACATGCACATTTTGCAAAAACATACAAAGTTTTGAACATACGCAAAACTCGTATTTCAAAATCATATTATGAAGGGATTTCGAGGAACTCAAATGATTTACGAAAGGTTTATACTAAACATACCGGTTTTTACAAAACAAATGCTTATTTTCAAAATGTGAATAATTTTCGGTCAGGGTGACCAGGGATTTGGTCGGGGAGGCCAGGGATTCGGTCAGGGTGACCAGGGATTGGGTCGGGGAGACCAGGAATTTTCATACATACAGACATATTACAAAAGGATTACAGATATTTTTATACATGGTATGGTTAGCTTAAGGAGGGTTAGGACGTACAGATCATGTGAGTGGGTAGGCGCAACTTGAGGCCATTAATCCTCATTGTAGGACCGAGGGACAGTAGCGGTAGATCTATCTGGGTGTAGCGAGCCCAGCCCCAGGCCCAACAGAACGGACCTCGGGGTGACTTTGTGCCCAACACAAAATCCGCTAGGTTTGAGTCTTCCTACTTGCACTTCACACATATCAATGGCCTTGCAAACCATTGGTGATCTCTTTTTCCTTATTTGCTACACACCAGGGATTCTATACTTACAAAAATACATGTTCATACAAATTAAATACCATGTTTTATACAACATTCAAAGCATAAGATTATGCGGGTATGGAGTCAAAGTCAGGGTGGGCATTGACGGTTATACGAACATTTCAAATACAAGACTTTACAAATACATGGTTTCTATGAACATAATGTGTTACAAACACAACGTTTCCATATAACTTGGCAAGAAAATGACTTTTGATTCGTTTTCTCAATTCTATTTCAAAAACCGGTTATTCCAAAGATTTATTTCAAATCTTTCACCACTCAAAAGATTTATTTCAAATCTTTTACAAACAAACTATGAACTCGCTCAACTTTATGTTGACTTTTTCGCATGTTTCTTTCTCAGGTTGCATTTTAAGACAAGGCACGGTTGGAATAGGAGAACCATGTGGAGTCGAGTACTTAGTGGGCGTTCAATTTCTAAAAGACTTAGCTTATTTGCTTCCGCTGTGCAATGAAGATACCAGTCCAGTCACGCCAGCTCTGATAATTTCGGGGTATGACACTATGTGTCCAAGAAACTGTACCTGCTCTAACCAAAATTCACACTTGGAAAATTTAGCATAAAGCTTTTCCTTTCTTAATAGACTTAAAAGTGCGTGCAAATGCTTTGCGTAATCCTCTTTATTCTTAGAGTAAATGAGAATATCATCTATGAAAACAATTATGAATTTATCCAAATATGGCTTACATATTCGGTTCATCATGTCCATAAATGCAGCTGGGGCATTGGTTAAACCAAATGGCATGACAGTAAATTCATAATGGCCATATCTTGTTCTGAATGCGGTTTTAGGAATGTCCTCTTCCTGTACCTTTAATTGATGATATCCTGACCTTAAATCGATTTTAGAGAAAAATCAAGCTCCTTGCAGTTGATCAAACAGATCATCGATTCTTGGTAACGGGTACCGATTCTTAATCATGACCTTGTTTAATTCACGGTAGTCAATGAACATATGCATCGATCTGTCTTTCTTTTTAACAAACAGTATCGGCGCTCCCCATGGCGATGAGCTTGGCTGTATGAATCCTTTTTCTAGCAATTCATTTAATTGTTTCTTTAATTCTTGCATTTCTACGGGTGCCAAATGGTAAGGTGCTTTGGCAATCGGTGTTGTTCCTGGTATTAAATGGATTCTGAATTCAACTTCCCTATCTGGAGGTTGCCCTGGCAATTCTTCTGGAAATACATCTGAAAACTGAGATACTACTGGAATATCTTTTAAATCCTTTCCTTTAGTGTTAGTGATTATGGAAATCAAATACACTATAGAACCTTTTCTTATATAACTTGCAGTTTTCATCACAGAGATGAATTTTGTGGATCTAGATGATTTATCTCCTTTAATTGTGATCGTTTTACCTTTTGGTGAATTTACTTGAATTGACTTTTGATCACATAAAATACTGTCTTTATTCTCTATTAACCAATCCATTCCTAAAACAACATCAAATCCTGCCAGATTCATGGGATAAAGGCTTGCCATAAACTTCTGATTTAAAATTTCTATTCTTGCTCCCTGCAAGATTTCAGAAATCCTAACGGTTTCTCCATTAGCTGTCTCTACTAAGCATTCTTGTGGTAGTTTAGTTAATGACTGATTTAGAAATTTGCAAAATGATGTATTAATAAAACTTTGGTTTGCACCAGAGTTAAATTATACTTTAGCAAAGACATCATTAACTAAAAACGTACCAGCTATAACATCTGAAATCATTTTGGCTTCATCTGCAGTTAGAACAAATGCTCTAGTATTTTTAGTATTCTTGTTGTTTGTAGCTGGAGCTAATTTCGGGCAATTAGGCTTGATATGACCTTGTTCTCCGCAGTTGTAACATATCATGTTGTTAGCTTTCTTCCTGCAGTCTTCTTCCTTGTGTCCCAATATTTTTCAAAAGTTATAGTATATGGAGCACCTTCCTGAATGCTTTCTTTTGCAATTTCTATAGTAAGGTGTAGAGGTAGAACCTATATTTTTCCCACGATTAAAATTTCCAGAACGAAATTCTTGTGTGAGCTTCTGGGTTAGGTTCCTCCTTTGATCTTCTTCTCAGGTATGGACTAATTCATCTGTCAAGGTATTTTCTAGTTCTACAACTTCTTCTATGGTTTGAGGTCTAGCTGCCTTGACTACGTGTCTTATCTCCCCAATCAATCCCCAGATATAACGGGAGATCAATACTGGTTCAGGTTGTAACATTTGTGCTTGTGATCATTGTGAACAGTTCAATTATCAATAAAACAATGTTATTTGATCCCAATGTTTGTTTGTTTATGTTTTACATTTTTTTATGTTTTGACTTTTGTTCAATTTCAAACTTTACATCGCTTCCTGGAGAGTTATACGTAAACTGGTGAGTAAACGTGGTCATTTTAACGTGAAAAATACTCCGGAACATCAACACATACTTAACATACCCTAAATAACCTTTACATAACTTAGAAATAAGTTTTGAAGGCTTTGGTATGGCAAAAACAAGTTAATTCGCCTACAGGGACTAAATTCGACAAACTGCGAAAGTATGATGATTCGTACTAGAACAGACATTCCAGAACATGACCATAAGTTAAACATACCATAAATATCCTTTACATAGCTTAGAAATAGGCTTTGAGGGGTTCGGTGTGCTAAAATAAACTTTTGAGTCATTCAGGGACTGAAAGCGTCAAAAAGTGCACAAGTTCGCATTTTCACGCATAACTTACGTTCTGAATACATCCGGACATCCAAAAATTTATATAAGCACTAAAATATTTTATTTTAGTGTTTGGCATTAGAAAAATCCATTCGCCACGCAATTTGGATTGTTTTTCGCGCTTATGCGCATTCCGTCGTAATTAACCGAACATCGCGATCGTATGACCAAACGAACCAACATCCGGCATATTTTTGAGCATGTTTCATGTCCACAATGTTTAGGCATCATTTTAGGGCCTTAACGTTGGCTTAATGGGCCTTAAACGTGTCATAAATGGCTTTAAAGCATAACAGGGACCAAAACTGACAATTCTGCAAAGTTGCTGGCTTACGGACCGTAAGCCCTCAACCTTACGGTCCGTAAGGGACTCCCAGCTGATCAAAAACTTCTAAAATAGCTGTTAATAGCTGTTACCCACTCCTAATCCCTTTTGCACTTGCCTCTTCCTGATAATGGGGGGCCAATTTGAGTTACCTTAGTGTTACAACAAGTGTAGGGACAAGATCAAAGCACGGTATTCGAGAAACGATCCTAACGGTCTTGCATATCCTATAAATACCCAACCCATTCACTTGCAAAACCCACTTGAATTCTGAGTTTTTCTCTAAGTGGTTGTGCATATACACTTCCTACCTGAGATTACTTAGAAGATCAAACTTGCGGGGACCCTTTGTAAGTGTTCTTTCGTTCTTTTCATTCGTTTTAGCGTTAAAGTCAAACTTTGTTTGACTTTCTACATTGACCAGTTTATGGTCAATGCGAAGTTCGTTTGAACATCATAACGTGAGCATAATCACGATGGTTATAGTCCTTAGTGACTATACCTACTGATTACCACGTTATCTAGGCTCAGTGACGAGTCGTAGTTTCGGCCAAAATGCGCATTCTTGCGTATTTTGTCACCAAACTACTCTTAGGTATCAAAACCTTTTGTTTTGATACCAAACCTGTTTTCTAAACTTAGTTAAGCATGTTTTAACATGCTTAGCTCGTCACTTTTAGTTTTGTGCTTGTCTAGGGTCATAAGGTAAGCGATCTAAACAATCGCTTATACTTTCGAACCCGACCCGTTTGGTCGATCATTAGGATCCGACCAAACACATTAGGTGACCATATATGTATAGGGAATAACCTTCCGAGGTTATACCTTATGGTCACATCGTTTGAGTAGTTGTATGATAGATAGTATATATGCCTTAGTTAAATTTCCAAAATGCCCTTTGAACGCCAAAATTCATTTTAAGCATATGTAACATAACTTTTGTATCTAAACTGATTTGGTAACAATATTAGACATGTTAAGGCATATTTTACTTATCATAGGACTAGTTAGGCATTCCGAACGCGTTTTACGCAAACGACTCGTTAAAGTAGCATAAGCTACCTAAACGGGTCGTAAGCACTTTGGTTAGGTTTCATTTTAGAATGTAGGCTTTGTTGAACCATACTACATGAGTTTCCATACTCGTTTGGTTTACGAACCCTTATTCTATCTGATCCTCCGATTTAGGTCCGGTTTATTAACATAGTTACCTATATTAGGTGCCGGTTGATTTCCGTGATCTTCTAGCATTGCTTGGTGGTTATCCTAGGACTATTGAGCAATCTCAAGTGAGTACATAGACCCCTCTTTTACTGTTTTCAAACTGTTTTGGGGTGAAACACATGTGCCTACTTGTTACTTTCATGCTTTCCATGTTTTCACATCATATACTTGCTATGTTCATTAGTACATTTATAGTACATGATTTACATTACATTGTTTTGCTATGTATGTCCATTGTGTGCATACTTAGTACATTGTTTTACATTACATTTCACGCTAGGTATGTTCATTTGATTACATACTTAGTGCATTGTTTTCACATGCTTACATTTTGTTATGACATTTGGTTTGTTCAAATGGGACAATATACATTCATTAACATTGATCGCGCCATTCGTTAGTAGGTAGTGGTACCATAGGAATTGACAACTCCCGTTCCTAACATCCTAGGTATGTTTGGATGGAAGGAATGACCGAATTCGATAAACATAACACAGATAAACCTTTAATTTGTTTAAAGGTATATCACCACAGTCACAAGGCTTGAATGTATGCGTTATAACATTACCGCATAGATGTTTGTATCAGTATAGCATGCATTTGTTCCATAAAACATAACTTTGATTTAAACTATGTTTAATTCAATACCCTATTTTTGTACATTTTACCTATGGTTTAGTTAATGTATTTCACTTGCCATACATGATATTTATGGATACACAATTCATGATTTACACTAAACATAAACATTTTGACATTGATATACACATTTAGTGATTTACATTAGACATAGATATTTTGATATGGTTTATACAATAACACTTGACAATTGATTTATACATGAACAATTTACAATGGTGGTTGGTTTGGGTAAGTGATTTGAGTAACGAGGCGTGTGTAATATGATACAATCATGGTGGATACGCCGCTGGTACTTCCTATATATAAGTGCTTGTATGATATTACATGTCGTAGCGTTACTTAAATCATTTCAATATTTGACATATTACATTTTACATAAACTACTTAGTTTTCACAAGACGCTGTTTTACAAAACAGTTTATTTTATCCAACTCATTTTACTCGGTTATTTTGTTAACCATACACCATTCTTTTATATAGTCTGATTTCTTATCGAGTTTTCATACGATTTATTAAAGAAAACACTTAACAAGATTCATGACTAATTTTTATTAAACCTATCTTTAAAACCCAAGTCATGAAATCCTATTTCCACTAAACCTATGTATCTCACAGGCATTTTTATGCTGACGTACCTATTTTCACATGTGTTTTCAGGAGCTGTCGCTTAGGATGATGATCGTGACATTAGGGCGGACCTGTGCCTTAGAGACATAAAACGAAGATAGACTTAGTTTAATTATGTTATGTACTCTTGGTTTCATGTTTAAAGACAATGTAACTCTCTTGTTGATAAATAAAACGTAACTTTAATTTCCGTGGTTGTGAAACAATTCTGTTACAACACTCCCCGATGTTTCCGCCACGTGTTTCTCGTTTTACGTGGTCGTGGTGTGACAGAAGAGTTGGTATCAGAGCTAATGGTTATAAGGAATTAGGTTATTAGTAATACTGTGACCTAGACTATAACCTTTCTAGGACCCCAACACAAATTGTCTTGTGTTTAGATTTTAAAACATGCACTTCACCTATCCTTAGGTGATAACCACAACGAGAACATCAAGTACGAATCCGCCTTGAAAACTAATCATCTGTTCTAGGATGATTGATTACAAGGTTTTGAACCCTCTGTTATATGGTTTTGAACCCCTTTGAACTTTTCAAAATCTCGTCAAAGTTTTGGGTCCTAAATAGTGTGAACACGTGCAAACTGGAAGGGTGAAGGCCTGTACCCTGGGTTTTCTGTCTAAGGCTAGAGTGTTCGTACAAATCCACATAATCGGACCAGTCACTCTTACCTGGAACTCTTGGGGTGAGTGTTCACTTATAGGCGAGCATGTCTTCGCGATACATTATTTTTGACCCAATTACTTTGATTAGTCACTGTGTGTCGTTTGTTTGCTTTGTGATACGGACGAATGACCCCCATCTTTGCTTTTGTTGATTTTGTTTCATCTCATTCTCTTCACCCAATCATCTCACTCGTTTCCTTTCATGTTTCCTCTTTTAGAATGCCTCCTCGACGCGAGAATTAGATAGCAAATGCCGAACTGGCAGAAATCATTGCGCAGCAAATGGCTGCTGCGTTCCCAAACCTTATTGCTCAATGGAACCAAGCCAACAACAACCACAATGCTCCTTGTAATTTCAAGAATTTTAACTCGGCTAAACCGCTCAAGTTTAGTGGTTCTGAGGGAGCAACTGGGCTTCTTCAATGGTTCGAGAGCATTGAGAACACTTTCCATCACGTTCAGTGTCCTGATAATCGCAAGGTAGAGTTTTCTTCGAGTGTGTTTCAGAAGAGGGCTCTTACGTGGTGGAATGGGGTTATGAGAGACCGGGGTGCAGAAGTTGCTTTAGCATAGACGTGGGCTGAACTTAGAGCTCTTATGATGAGGGAGTTTTGTCTTCATCATGAACAACGAGCTTTGGAGAGAGAGTTTGATGACTTGAAACAAGACAGTGGCGAGCACAAGGCGTATACTGATAGGTATGAGGAGTTGAGTCTGCTTTGCCCAAAAATGGTCACCCCACTCGACAAGGCTATCGAAAGGTACATCGATGGTCTACCTGACTCAGTACAAGACATCATTACTGGTAGTAACCCTACCACACTCCGTCAGGCGATCGAGTTAGCTGCGACATTGACTGAGTCACAGGTTCGAAAGGGAAAGCTACATAAAAAGGGTGACAAGGGTAAGAAGCAGGCGTCAGACAAAGAGGATGACAAGAAGGGTAAGAACAAGAATGGTAAGGAATCTGGTTCTTCTAAAGGGTCAAGGAAGCGTAAGGCTTCACAAAATTTTGCTGTCACTGCCCAAGTTAACCAGGCAGCTCCCAACCAACCCGCACAGCCTCCAGCGAAGAAGCGTTATGCAGGGAATGCACCTTTGTGCAATAGATGCAATAGTCACCATCAGCCGCAACTTCCGTGCCATTTCTGTACTAACTGTGGGAAGTCAGGTCATCTTGCTGATGTTTGTCGTTTTGCTCAGAATCAGGCAGTTCAGAACCCGGCTCAATGAGTTGCTCAGCGTCCTGCTCAGCAACAAGGTCAAGCTGCATGACCACACTACCCGCCAGGTTCTTGTTACAACTGTGGGGATCTGACCCACAACCGTAACCAGTGTCCAAGATTGGTGAATGCTAATCCAAATCAGAATCAGGCTCAGGCTCAGGCTCGAGGGCGAGTCTTCAACATAAATGCACAAGAGGCACAAGCAGACAATGAAGTGGTGAACGGTACGTTCTTTATTAATAATCAGCCTGCATCTGTTCTTTTTTATTCGGGTGCCGATAAGAGTTTTGTGTCATTATCTTTTGAGCCTTTGCTTCGCGTGTCTAGAACGAAACAAGGAAAACCCTTGACAGTAGAGGTTGCTAGTGGTGAACCCATTGTTCTTGATTCTGTTCTTCGCAACTGCTAGTTGAACCTTAACGACCATCTTTTTCCTATTGACCTCACGCCTATGCAACTTGGAAGCTTCGACGTTATTGTGGGTATGGATTGGTTAGCCAAGCATCACGCAGAGGTAATTTGTTTCGATAAGATTATTCGTGTGCCACTTTCGACAGGCGAGATCCTACAGGTGCATGGTGAGAAACCTGCCGGTGGTCTCAAACTCATGTCTTGTTTTAAAGCTCGGAAGTATCTACGAAAGAACTATGTGGCCTTTTTGGCACATGTTGTAGCAGATAAGGGAAAAGGTAAGTCTATTCAAGATATCCCTGTTGTTCGGGATTATCCTGAAGTATTTCCTGAAGAGTTACCTGGTCTACCCCCAGCATGCCAAGTCGAGTTCTGTATTGATCTCGTACCTGGTGCAAATCCCATTGCCAGAGCTCCATATCGTCTTGCACCGTCTGAGATGCAAGAGTTGTCTAAGCAGCTCCAAGAGCTCTCTGACAAAGGTTTTATCCGTCCTAGCTTTTCACCTTGGGGTGCTCCCGTTCTTTTTTGTCAAGAAGAAGGATGGATCTTTTAGGATGTGTATCGATTATCATGAGCTTAACAAGCTTACCATCAAGAATCGATATCCCCTACCTCGCATTGATGATCTCTTTGATCAGTTGCAGGGCGCTTCTTATTTTTCAAAGATTGATCTGCGATCTGGATATCTTCAACTTCGTGTGCATGAAGAAGATATTCCCAAGACAGCGTTCCGCACTCGTTATGGGCATTATGAGTTCACAGTTATGCCATTCGGTTTGACTAATGCTCCTGCTGTTTTCATGGACTTAATGAATAGGGTCTGCAAGCCTTATTTGGATCAGTTCGTCATTGTTTTTATTGATGACATCTTGATTTATTCTAAGACGCGAGCTGAACATGAGCAACATCTTCGTCTTACTTTGGAACTCCTAAAGAAAGAGCAACTTTTCGCCAAATTCCCCAAGTGTGAATTCTGGCTTAAAGAAGTTCAATTTTTAGGACATATTGTCAACGAACAAGGTATTCATGTAGATCCCTCCAAGATCAGTGCGATTAAGGATTGGGATGCGCCTACTACTCCTACTGAAGTTCGTTCTTTTCTTGGACTTGCAGGTTATTATCGCCGCTTCATTGAGAACTTCTCAAAGATTGCAGTTCCTCTAAATGTTCTAACTCAGAAGAACAAGCCCTTTGATTGGGGATTCAAACAAGAGGAAGCTTTTCAAAACTTGAAGCAAAAACTTTGCGACGCGCCTGTTCTGACTTTGCCTGAGGGCAATGATGATTTCGTCGTTTATTGCAATGCATCTAAATTGGGTCTTGGCTGTGTTCTGATGCAAAGGAACAAAGTCATAGCCTACGCATCAAGACAATTGAAGGTGCATGAAAAGAACTACACCACTCATGATCTTGAGTTAGGTGCAGTTGTCTTCGCTCTTAAGATCTGGAGACACTATTTATACGGTACAAAATGTGTGGTTTTCACAGACCACAAAAGTCTTCAGCATATCTTCAATCAGAAAGAACTCAACATGAGGCAACGACGTTGGGTTGAGCTTCTAAACGACTATGACTACGAAATTAGCTACCATCCTTGTAAGGCGAATGTCGTAGCCGATGCATTGAGTCATAAGGAATGTACTAAGCTTCATTGTGTTCGTGTTCAATCTGACATTCAAGCTCGATCCGATATCCAAGCCCGCATTTCTCAGGCTCAACACACTTGTGTTTCACAAGGTTTGATGGATAAGGAATTTCCCTATCACATAACACCTAATCTGGAACTAAAGGACAATGGATCGTATTACTTCATGGACCGTTTGTGGGTCCCAAGCCAAGATGATCTTTGCACCTTGCTTATGGACGAAGCCCATAAGTCTCGTTATTCTATTCATCCTGGCTCAGATAAGATGTATAAGGATCTTCGTATTCAGTATTGGTGGCCTGGTATGAAGAAAGACATTGCCTTATATGTATCAAAATGCCTTAGTTGTCTTAAAGTTAAGGCTGAACATCAACGTCCTTCTGGTTTATTGGTGCAACCAGAGATCCCAGTTTGGAAATGGGAAAACATTACTATGGATCTCATTACTAAACTTCCGCGCACAAAGAAAGGTCATGATGCCATCTGGGTAGTTGTTGATCGTCTTACTAAGTCAGCGCATTTCTTGCCAATCCATGAGGATTTTTCTGCTGACAAACTTGCTAAAATCTATGTGGATGAAATTGTAGCTCGACATGGTGTTCCTTTGAACATCATTTCTGACAGAGATGCTCGTTTCACTTCTCATTTTTGGAGAACCATGCAATCTGCTATGGGGACCCAACTTAATCTGAGCACAGCTTATCATCCGCAAACGGATGGTCAATCTGAAAGAACAATCCAGACTCTGGAGGATATGCTTAGAGCTTGTGTGATCGATTTTGGTGGTAGTTGGGATTCACATCTTCCGTTAATTAAATTCTCCTACAACAACAGTTATCACTCCAGCATCAACATGGCTCCTTTCGAGGCTCTCTATGGTCGAAAATGTCGTTCACCAGTCTGCTGGATTGAGATCGGTGAGGCTCAGCTTACTGGACCTGCCCTCATTTTAGAGACAACTGATAAGGTTAAGAAAGTTCGTGATAACCTTCAGACAGCTAGAAGCCGTCAAAAGAGTTACGCGGACCAAGGACGCAAGCCCATGGAATTTCAAGTCGGTGATCGAGTATTACTTAAGGTCTCACCTTGGAAAGGTGTGATCAGATTTGGAAAGAAAGGGAAACTTGAACCTAGATACGTTGGACCATTCAAGATCGTCGAAAGAATCGGTAAGGTAGCCTACAGACTTGAGTTACCTCCTGAACTTGGAAATGTTCATCCAACCTTTCACGTGTCCAATCTCAAAAAGTGTTTAGCTGATGAGAACCTCCACATACCACTTGACGAAATTCGTGTTGATAAAACACTGAAATTTGTTGAGAAGCCAGTGGAAATCATGGAACGTGAAGTCAAGTGGCTCAAACGCAAGTCCATTCCATTGGTCAAAGTTCGCTGGGAATCTAAGCGTGGCCCTGAGTTTACTTGGGAACGTGAAGATCAAATGAAGGCGAAGTACCCACATCTATTCCAACGAGTTTCCTCGAAATAAATTTCGGGACGAAATTTCCACAAGTAGGGGAGACTGTAACATCTGTGCTTGTGATCATTGTGAACAGTTCAATTATCAATAAAACAATGTTATTTGATCCCAATGTTTGTTTGTTTATGTTTTACATTTTTCATGTTTTGACTTTTGTTCAATTTCAAACTTTACATCGCTTTCTGGAGAGTTATACGCAAACTGGTGCGTAAACGTGGTCAGTTTAATGTGAAAAATACTCCGGAACATCAACACATACTTAACATACCCTAAATAACCTTTACATAACTTAGAAATAAGTTTTGAAGGCTTTGGTATGGCAAAAACAAGTTAATTCGCCTACAGGGACTAAATTCGACAAACTGCGAAAGTATGATGATTCGTACTAGAACAGACATTCCAGAACATGACCATAAGTTAAACATACCATAAATATCCTTTACATAGCTTAGAAATAGGCTTTGAGGGGTTCGGTGTGCTAAAATAAACTTTTGGGTCATTCAGGGACTGAAAGCGTCAAAAAGTGCACAAGTTTGCATTTTCGCGCAAAACTTACGTTCTGAATACATCCGGACATCCAAAAATTTATGTAAGCACTAAAATATTTTATTTTAGTGTTTGGCATGAGAAAAATCCATTCGCCACGCAATTTGGATCGTTTTTCGCGCTTATGCGCATTCCATCGTAATTAACCGAACATCGCGATCGTACTACCAAACGAACCAACATCCGGCATATTTTTGAGCATGTTTCATGTCCACAATGTTTAGGCATCATTTTAGGGCCTTAACGTTGGCTTAACGGGCCTTAAACGTGTCGGAAATGGCTTTAAAGCATAACAGGGACCAAAACTGACAATTCTGCAAAGTTGCTGACTTACGGACCGTAAGCCCTCAACCTTACAGTCCGTAAGGGACTCCCAGCTGATCAGAAACTTCTAAAACAGCTGTTAATAGCTGTTACCCACTCCTAATCCCTTTTGCACTTGCCTCTTCCTGATAATGGGGGGCCAATTTGAGTTACCTTAGTGTTAGAACAAGTGTAGGGACAAGATCAAAGCACGGTATTTGAGAAACGATCTGTAACACCCTAGAATTTAAAACCCTTAATTTTAAATTAAATATAGTTTAAATACACATCATTTTTTAACAAAGATCATATGTAACTAAGACCTTAGTCAACTAATGACTAAGTTAAAACGTTTCAAAAATTTGTTTAACAAGTGTTTACAACCCATATACAAGAGCTACAAAAGTTTTAAAAAATATAGCGGAAGCTTCATTTATCGTGTTCGGTTCTTGATGCTGCTTGACCACCATCCGAAAGGTCCATCTAGCCACCTAGGGTCAAAACCATTAGAACATTAGTTTTGACCTTGGGAAAATAAGGTTAAACGTATATTACACATTAGTTTAAATAACATAAAGATATAAAATTTCCTGTCTCCACCGTAAATTACGGTATTACCGTAATTTACGGTGACATCTGAAAATTCCTGGTTCCACCGTAAACCAGTAGATCCTCACCGTAAACTCCCTGGCATCTACCGTAAATTACGGTAACACCGTAATTTACGGTATCACCTGGGAATTTCCTGTTTTGTTTGTTTGTTCATTACACCAAGATTTCAACTCTCGAATTTCGATTCATCTATGATACCGAAACTTTAAAACCTCATATTACTTAAATGTTATACAATAACCAATCATCAAAGATCTTTCAATCACAATTCAAAGATTTAATCATGCCTTGTTAGATTGTTCGACCCGTTTAGACACCAAGAGTTAATCATCAAACCATGTAATTCAACCTCGATTTCTAACAATTGTTTTGACCCATCTCACTAGATTAAGATGAAAAGTCACTTCCGTAGTACATTAATTCATCTTGTTTACCATGTTTTCGAACTTCAACATAAATCTATCAAATAATACATAATGTAACGAAACGATAATTTCGTACCTTTAGAGCATGCCTTTCCCCCGTGAATTCCCTTCGGCTTGTCCGCTTGATGATCCGGACTCTTTGCCTAGAAAATTCAGTTTTACAACTTGTTTAGAACTCTTTCCATGACCATATTCATATCATTGTGAAACATGATCAAATCTGCGTTCTCATCAAATTTATCATCAAAAATCCTCACTTAGGCATTTCTACAAACACCTAACGGGTCAGATTTTCCTGCCATCATTTCCAATTTCATGACTTGAACTTTAAACCTCAAATTTCACTTTAATTAGTAACCTTGCACATATTTTAACATCAATATCACAGGAATTACCTCCTATGATGAAATTTATGCTAGAATTATCATTCAAATCCTAGTGTTCATCATCATCTTATAAAACCCATAACCTAGCTTCCATGGATTCATAGAATTCTCTGAATTTGGGCATGATTTCTCAAATAGTTAACTAGGTTGTACTTCTAAACACCTATTCAACTTCAATCTAACCAAGTAACAAACATGCAAGCATCTAATTTCAGATTTCCAAAATCATGAGAATTTCAAACAAGGATTTAACACGAATTTTTACATACCTTATGATCCTCTTGTGATGAGGATCGATAATCTAAACTCGGATTTCGTTTTGGATCAGAATTTCATCTTCAATTTAAGAGATTTGTGAGATTAGGGTTCTTGGGTTGGGGGTGTCGCCCCCTGCTTCTCTCTGATCGACCAACACCTCTAATTGAGGTGTTTGGTTTATTTATTTTTTTTATTTGTCCTAATTAGTTAAGTTTTCAATTTAAACAACTATGGTCCCTCAACTTTGTTCAACATATAGTTTGGTAGCTTTTAATCAAGTTATAAGCTATTTCTAGACTAGTTTTAACTAACTAGGTTAAAACTCTTAATTAGTAAACTCCCATTTATTTAGGCTTTATAATTCTGATATAATGTTTTATATTTTCGGGATGTTACAAGTCCATCCCCCTTAAAAGGGTTTCGTCCCCGAAACCAAAGTACGTACCAAATAACGTAGGGTGAAGACGTCGCATCTCCTCTTCGGACTCCCATGTAGTGTCCGAACCTTTCCTATGCTCCCATTTGACTTTGACTTGGTCAATTTGTTTATTTCGTAAACGTTTGACCTTTCTGTCTAAAATTTCAACCGGTCTCACCACATAATTTAGACTATTATCCACTTCGATATCGTCGTAATGGATATATGTCGTTTCGTCTGCTAGGCACTTTCTTAATTGCGATACATGAAACGTGCCATGGATCCCACTCAGCTCCTCCGGTAGTTCAAGACGGTAAGCTACCTTGCCAACTCTTCCGATGATTTTAAATGGCCCGATAAACCTTGGGCTTAACTTCCCCTTCTTTCTAAATCTAATAACACCTTTCCATGGGGACACTTTTAGCATGACCATGTCACCGACTTGAAATTCAATTGGCCTTTTCCTTTTATCAACATACGCCTTTTGCCTGTCTTGAGCCGCTTTCAAGTGTGCCCGAACTTTATCGATCTTTTCGTTCGTGGCTCGTACTATATCTTGGTGGGCGAGCTCACGTGGACCCACTTCACCCCAACAAACTGGGGTTCGACACTTCCTACCGTAAAGCAGTTCGTACGGTGCCATTTTAATGCTAGACTGGTAACTGTTGTTATACGAAAACTCGACTAACGGTAGGTGAACATCCCAACTGCCTCCAAGGTCAATTATACACGCCCGTAGCATGTCTGCCAATATTTGTATCGTTCTTTCACTTTGTCCATCCGTTTGAGGATGGTACGCCGTGCTAATGAACAATTTGGTCCCCATTTGTTCTTGGAATTCACGCCAGAATTTCGAGGTAAACCGGGTATCCCTATCGGACACGATGGACACCGGCACTCCATGACGTGCTATGATTTCATTGGTATAGACTTCGGACATCTTTTCTGACGTATAAGTCTCACGAATCGGAATGAAGTGAGCACTTTTCGTCAATCTATCCACCACTACCCATATTGCATCAAAACCACGATTCGTCTTAGGCAGCTTGGTTAACAGGTCCATTGTAATATGTTCCCATTTCCAAACTGGAATGTCTAACGGTTGAAGTTTGCCATAGGGTTTCTGATGCTCCGCCTTGACTTGTAAACATGTCAAGCATTTTTCCACATACTTCGCTACATCCCTCTTCATCCCGGGCCACCAATAATTTTGTTTCAAGTCATTGTACATCTTGGTCGCACCCGGATGAATTGAATAACGGGATTTATGAGCTTCATCCAGTAGAAGCGCCTTTACTCCACAGGTATGTGGGACCCATATCCTTCCGGATCGAGTCTTCAACCCATGATTCCCTTCCGACAAGTCTTTCAACTGACCAATTATTCTTTCCTTCTTCCAATTCTCTTCTTTTACTGCTTCTAATTGCGCTTCTCGAATACGTTCGAGTATACCCGAGGTCACCACGAGTTGCATCGATCGTACTCGTATCGGGACATAATCCGCTTTTCTGCTCAGAGCGTCCGCTACCACATTTGCCTTTCCGGGGTGATAATGTATTTCACAATCATAGTCTTTCACCGTTTCCAGCCATCGCCTTTGTCGCATATTTAACTCCTTCTGATCAAAGAAGTATTTCAAGCTCTTGTGATCGGTGAATATGGTGCACTTTGCCCCATACAAATAATGCCTCCATATTTTTAATGCAAACACTACCGCTGCCAACTCGAGATCGTGCGTGGGGTATTTCTTCTCGTGTATCTTCAATTGTCTCGAGGCATAGGCTATTACCTTGCCCCGTTGCATCAACACGCAACCGAGCCCCGATAACGAAGCGTCCGAATAGACCACCATGTCTTCGACTCCGTCCGGCAATGTCAGTACCGGAGCTTGAGTTAGCCTTTCCTTTAGCGTCCGAAACGCTTTTTCTTGATCGACTCCCCAAATAAACCTTGCTTTCTTTTGGGTTAGTTTTGTTAGCGGCGACGCGATCTTGGAGAAATCTTGAATGAATCTCCTATAATATCCAGCAAGCCCCAAAAAGCTTCTAATTTCCGAAGGGTTCTTCGGAGGATTCCATTTTGACACCGCCTCTACCTTTGACGGATCCACCAAAATCCCATCGGCACTTATGACATGACCGAGAAATTGTACCTCTCGTAACCAAAAGGCACATTTGGAAAATTTTGCATAAAGCTTCTCTCGTCTAAGTGTCTCTAACACTTCCTGTAAGTGGCGTGCGTGTTCGGCTTCACTTTTCGAATACACCAAGATATCATCGATAAACACGATGACCGACTTATCCAACATTGGCTTGCAAACCCGGTTCATGAGGTCCATGAAGGCCGCGGGCGCATTTGTTAGCCCAAATGACATCACGAGAAATTCGTAATGTCCGTATCTTGTGCGAAAAGCCGTCTTCGGCACATCTTCTTCTTTGACCTTTAGTTGGTGATACCCCGACCTAAGGTCAATTTTTGAAAACCAACTCGCGCCTTGTAGTTGGTCAAATAAGTCATCAATCCTCGGGAGCGGGTATCGGTTCTTTATCGTGAGTTTGTTTAACTCCCGATAATCGATACACATGCGCATGCTCCCGTCCTTCTTTCTCACAAACAATACCGGTGCGCCCCAAGGAGACACACTCGGCCTTATGAATCCCTTGTCAAGCAAATCTTGAATTTGGGACATCAGCTCTTGTAATTCCGACGGTGCAAGTCGGTACGGGGCTTTTGCTACAGGTTTCGCGCCCGGAATCAATTCGATCCCGAACTCTACTTCCCGTTCAGGCGGTACCCCCGGTAAATCTTCCGGAAAAACATCTTCATAATCTCGTACTACCGGTACATCCCCAATCTTTCGTGATTCTTTCTCAGTCTCATTTGCATAAATTATGAATGCCTTGCATCCTCGCTTCATGAGCTTGTGAGCTTTCAACATCGAACATACTATGGGGTTGCCTCGCTTTTCGCCATAAACGGTGACGTGTTTTCCGCTCGGAGATGTTAGTTTTATCTCTTTGCGAAAGCACACGCCCTTCGCATGGTATTGAGATAGCCAATCCATCCCCACGACTACTTGGAATTCTCCCATCGACATTGGGATTAGATTTATCAAATATTCTTCATCATCAATGCTCAGTTTACAATTTTCACATACATCACAAACAATAAAACTTTTGTTATTACCTATCTCTACTTCTAAAGGCACAGGTAATTTGGTTAAAACAAATGTAGGATGTCGAATAAACCCATATGAAACAAAGGATTTATTCGCACCCGTATCAAATAACACGTGTGCGGGAATTGAATTTACAGCAAATATACCTGAGACCACATCAGGTTTAATCTTCGCTTCTGCGGCAGTTAGTTGGAAAGATCTTGCCTTTGCTTTCGGGGCTTCACCTTTTGATTCTTGCCCATCCTTCTTTCCGACCAATTCCGGGCATTCCGACTTCTTGTGACCCGTTCGATAACAGTTGTAACAAACCGTCACCTTCTCCGGGCATGACAAAGCCATATGTCCCGTTTTCTTGCATATGGGACAAGGCTTATCCTTGTAACGGCATTCGCCTTTATGATTTTTCCCACAAATTTTGCAACCTGATGTACTACCCTTAGCATCTGATTTCTTTGCGGATTCGTTCGTTCTTGCTTTCTTGGCAGTGCTTGGATTCACATCTTGTGCCCTTCGTTCACCCCGTTCTATACTCTTCTTCAATTCAATCTCCCTTTCCCGAGCAGCATTGACAATCTCGGTAAGGGTCTCATACTTTGAAGGGGTTATGAATTCTCTATACTCCGCGCTTAGCATGTTATGATAATAATAGACCTTTTGCTCTTCATTCGTTATCAAATCATCACAGAACTTCATCTTGTCCATAAACATCCCCGTGATCTTGTCTATGGATTCACCCTTGTGTCTGAGTTGCATGAACTCTTCCTTAATCTTGTTTATGACCGCTTTGGGACTATGGTGTTTAAGAAACGGCGTCTTAAACTCCTCCCAAGTCATGGCCTTAGCCGCTTCACTTCCAATCTCCTTCTTTTTGTTGTCCCACCAATCTTTCGCTTGATTCCTTAGTTGTCCCGTACCAAAGGCTACGTAGTCTTCTTCGTCACAATGGGTTCTCTCGAACACCCCTTCGATGTCACTTAGCCATCGTTGGCACACTATTGGGTCAACCTACCCATTATATGTTGGTGGCTTACAAGCCATGAATTCCTTGTATGAACAAGGCTTTCGTCCTCCACGCTTTTCCTTTGCTACATTTGAATCATCTTCTAGTTTCTTGATTCTATTTTCTACTATTGATAAAACCGTGTTTTGGATTTTATCAATAAAGTCCGACAAACTGTTTTCGATCGCCTTTCCAACCTCTTCGGCAATCACTACCCTCACTTGTTCGGTGACTCTTGGCACCGCATTATCATTGTCTCCATCAGCCATCTCGATTTCTGAAATGTTTACATAGATTGTTAAACATTCCATTTATAATACCTGCTTTACTTGTTTTGATTTAATCAAGTTTATAACTTGATTTAATCATTCTTGTTTCTATTTAATCAAGTCCGTAACTTGATTTGATCATTCTTGTTTCTATTCAATCAAGTCCGTAACTTGATTTGATCATTCTTGTTTCTATTCAATCAAGTCCGTAACTTGATTTGATCATTCTTGTTTCTATTCAATCAAGTCCGTAACTTGATTTGATCATTCTTGTTTCTATTCAATCAAGTCCGTAACTTGATTTGATCATTCTTGTTTCAATTCAATCAAGTTCGTAACTTGATTTAGTAATTCTTGTTTCATGCATTTCTTGCTTTTTGAGTGAGCTTACACACTCGTTTCATGCATATTGTTCATTTCTTATTCTTTACGTAGTACCTAATTTATTAACAAATAAGCTAGTTCTTACCGGACGATCGATCAAGCTTGAACCGAACACTTATTGACAACCTTGGGCTCTGATTACCAACTTGTAACACCCTAGAATTTAAAACCCTTAATTTTAAATTAAATATAGTTTAAATACACATCATTTTTTAACAAAGATCATATGTAACTAAGACCTTAGTCAACTAATGACTAAGTTAAAACGTTTCAAAAATTTGTTTAACAAGTGTTTACAACCCATATACAAGAGCTACAAAAGTTTTAAAAAATATAGCGGAAGCTTCATTTATCGTGTTCGGTTCTTGACGCTGCTTGACCACCATCCGAAAGGTCCATCTAGCCACCTAGGGTCAAAACCATTAGAACATTAGTTTTGACCTTGGGAAAATAAGGTTAAACGTATATTACACATTAGTTTAAATAACATAAAGATATAAAATTTCCTGTCTCCACCGTAAATTACGGTATTACCGTAATTTACGGTGACATCTGAAAATTCCTGGTTCCACCGTAAACCAGTAGATCCTCACCGTAAACTCCCTGGCATCTACCGTAAATTACGGTAACACCGTAATTTACGGTATCACCTGGGAATTTCCTGTTTTGTTTGTTTGTTCATTACACCAAGATTTCAACTCTCGAATTTCGATTCATCTATGATACCGAAACTTTAAAACCTCATATTACTTAAATGTTATACAATAACCAATCATCAAAGATCTTTCAATCACAATTCAAAGATTTAATCATGCCTTGTTAGATTGTTCGACCCGTTTAGACACCAAGAGTTAATCATCAAACCATGTAATTCAACCTCGATTTCTAACAATTGTTTTGACCCATCTCACTAGATTAAGATGAAAAGTCACTTCCGTAGTACATTAATTCATCTTGTTTACCATGTTTTCGAACTTCAACATAAATCTATCAAATAATACATAATGTAACGAAACGATAATTTCGTACCTTTAGAGCACGCCTTTCCCCCGTGAATTCCCTTCGGCTTGTCCGCTTGATGATCCGGACTCTTTGCCTAGAAAATTCAGTTTTACAACTTGTTTAGAACTCTTTCCATGACCATATTCATATCATTGTGAAACATGATCAAATCTGCGTTCTCATCAAATTTATCATCAAAAATCCTCACTTAGGCATTTCTACAAACACCTAACGGGTCAGATTTTCCTGCCATCATTTCCAATTTCATGACTTGAACTTTAAACCTCAAATTTCACTTTAATTAGTAACCTTGCACATATTTTAACATCAATATCACAGGAATTACCTCCTATGATGAAATGTATGCTAGAATTATCATTCAAATCCTAGTGTTCATCATCATCTTATAAAACCCATAACCTAGCTTCCATGGATTCATAGAATTCTCTGAATTTGGGCATGATTTCTCAAATAGTTAACTAGGTTGTACTTCTAAACACCTATTCAACTTCAATCTAACCAAGTAACAAACATGCAAGCATCTAATTTCAGATTTCCAAAATCATGAGAATTTCAAACAAGGATTTAACACGAATTTTTACATACCTTATGATCCTCTTGTGATGAGGATCGATAATCTAAACTCGGATTTCGTTTTGGATCAGAATTTCATCTTCAATTTAAGAGATTTGTGAGATTAGGGTTCTTGGGTTGGGGGTGTCGCCCCCTGCTTCTCTCTGATCGACCAACACCTCTAATTGAGGTGTTTGGTTTATTTATTTTTTTTTATTTGTCCTAATTAGTTAAGTTTTCAATTTAAACAACTATGGTCCCTCAACTTTGTTCAACATATAGTTTGGTAGCTTTTAATCAAGTTATAAGCTATTTCTAGACTAGTTTTAACTAACTAGGTTAAAACTCTTAATTAGTAAACTCCCATTTATTTAGGCTTTATAATTCTGATATAATGTTTTATATTTTCGGGATGTTACACGATCCTAACGATCTTGCATATCCTATAAATACCCAACCCATTCACTTGCAAAACCCACTTGAATTCTGAGTTTTTCTCTAAGTGGTTGTGCTTATACACTTCCTACCTGAGATTACTTGGAAGATCAAACTTGCGGGGACCCTTTGTAAGTGTTCTTTTGTTCTTTTCATTCGTTTTAGCGTTAAAGTCAAACTTTGTTTGACTTTCTACATTGACCAGTTTATGGTCGATGCGAAGTTCGTTTGAACTTCATAACGTGAGCGTAATCACGATGGTTATAGTCCCTAGTGACTATACCTACTGATTACCACGTTATCTAGGCTCAGTGACGAGTCGTAGTTTCGGCCAAAATGCGCATTCTTGCGTATTTTATAACCAAACTACTCTTAGGTATCAAAACCTTTTGTTTTGATACCAAACCTGTTTTCTAAACTTAGTTAAGCATGTTTTAACATGCTTAGCTCGTCACTTTTAGTTTTGTGCTTGTCTAGGGTCGTAAGGTAAGCGATCTAAACAATCGCTTATACATTCGAACCCGACCTGTTTGGTCGATCATTAGGATCCGACCAAACACATTAGGTGACCATAGATGTATAGGGAATAACCTTCCGAGGTTATACCTTATGGTCACATCGTTTGAGTAGTTGTATGATAGGTAGTATATATGCCTTAGGTAAATGCCCTTTGAACGCCAAAATTCATTTTAAGCATATGTAACATAACTTTTGGTATCTAAACTGATTTGGTAACAATATTAGACATGTTAAGGCATATTTTACTTATCATAGGACTAGTTAGGCATTCCGAACGCGTTTTACGCAAACGACGCGTTAAAGTAGCATAGGGTCGTAATGGGTCGTAAGCACTTAGGTTTGGTTTCATTTTAGAATGTAGGCTTTGTTGAACCATACTACATGAGTTTCCATACTCGTTTGGTTTACGAACCCTCATTCTATCCGATCCTCCGATTTAGGTCCGGTTTATTAACATAGTTACCTATATTAAGTGCCGGTTGATTTCCGTGATCTTCTAGCATTGCTTGGTGGTTATCCTAGGACTATTGAGCAATCTCAAGTGAGTACATAGACCCCTCTTTTACTATTTTCAAATTGTTTTGGGGTGAAACACATGTGCCTACTTGTTACTTTCATGCTTTGCATGTTTTCACATCATATACTTGCTATGTTCATTAGTACATTTATAGTACATGATTTACATTACATTGTTTTGCTATGTATGTCCATTGTGTGCATACTTAGTACATTGTTTTACATTACATTTCACGCTAGGTATGTTCATTTGATTACATACTTAGTGCATTGTTTTCACATGCTTACAATTTGTTATGACATTTGGTTTGTTCAAATGGGACAATATACATTCATTAACATTGATCATGCCATTCGTTAGTAGGTAGTGGTACCATAGGAATTGACAACTCCCGTTCCTAACATCCTAGGTATGTTTGGATGGAAGGAATGACCGAATTCGATAAACATAACACAGATAAACCTTTAATTTGTTTAAAGGTCTATCACCACAGTCACAAGGCTTGAATGTATGCATTATAACATTACCGCATAGATGTTTGTATCAGTATAGCATGCATTTGTTCCACAAAACATAACTTTGATTTAAACTATGTTTAATTCAATACCCTGTTTTTGTGCATTTTACCTATGGTTTAGTTGATGTATTTCACTTGCCATACATGATATTTATGGATACACAATTCATGATTTACACTAAACGTAAACATTTTGACATTGATATACACATTTAGTGATTTACATTAGACATAGATATTTTGATATGGTTTATACAATAACACTTGACAATTGATTTATACATGAACAATTTACAATGGTGGTTGGTTTGGGTAAGTGATTTGAGTAACGAGGCGTGTGTAATATGATACAATCATGGTGGATACGCCGCTGGTACTTCCTATATATAAGTGCTTGTATGATATTACATGTCGTAGCGTTACTTAAATCATTTCAATATTTGACATATTACATTTTACATAAACAACTTATTTTTCACAAGACACTGTTTTACAAAACAGTTTATTTTATCCAACTCATTTTACTCGGTTATTTTGTTAACCATACACCATTCTTTTATATAGTCTGATTTCTTATCGAGTTTTCATACGATTTATAAAAGAAAACACTTAACAAGATTCATGACTAATTTTTATTAAACCTATCTTTAAAACCCAAGTCATGAAATCCTATTTCCACTAAACCTATGTATCTCACAGGCATTTTTATGCTGACGTACCTATTTTCACATGTGTTTTCAGGAGCTGTCGCTTAGGATGATGATCGTGACATTAGGGCGGACCTGTGCCTTAGAGACATAAAACGAAGATAGACTTAGTTTAATTATGTTATGTACTCTTGGTTTCATGTTTAAAGACAATGTAACTCTCTTGTTGATAAATAAAACATAACTTTAATTTCCATGGTTGTGAAACAATAATTATGTTACAACACTCCCGGACGTTTCCGCCACGTGTTTCTCGTTTTACGTGGTTGGGGTGTGACACAGGTGAAGCAAGAGTTGGCACTATTCTAGCATATTCGAAGAATATTTTAGTGTATCCCTTACTATCCACACCAGTCATCCTAAGGTTTAGGAATTTGTTTGCTATCTGTTCCTTTTCATTGGGTGGGTAGAATTTTCTTTCTACCTTGTCCTTAAATTCCTCCCATTCCATATTGTAAGTTTTATCACTTCCCCTTGATTGGAGGATAGTGTTCCACCATTCTAGTGCTGAATTCTTAAATAGATTAGAAGCAAACATTATCTTATCTTCTTCAGTACACTTGCTTATTCTTAAGACTGCCTTAGTCTTCTCTATCCAGCGTAGGGTTGCAATGGCCCCTTCGTTGCCCGAGAATTCCATTGGTTTACAAGACCATAATTCTTTATAAGAACAACCGTAAGACACGGTTCTTCTCTTTTTGGGAATGGGCATTTGAAGTACCGGTCCATTGTTCACGCTGTTTTCTGGTTCGATTGGTCGCTTACTGCTATGCTTACTTTTATTATTCGCTTCTTGAATTGTTTGAATAATAAATGGCATTGGATCTATGATTCCTTGTGCTACTATATGTTGAACGGCACTATTATCCATTTGGTTTCCATTTTTATTGATGCTCGGATTCTCATTAACCACGTTAATGTTACTCTGGTTATCATTATTCAGATTTCCTTGATTTCCTTCGTCGGCCATCTGAATTTTAAACATTTACCAATCATTAATAGAATAATTAAATAGTTTAAGTAACAACCACATAATACACATATTGGTCAAAAATGTCATGCATTGCGACTTTACTCTTTTTACTATAGTAGGCGTCAAATACACACTAAAACCGAAATTAAAAATTGCAATACTACTATGCCTCGTTAACCACAGAGTGGTCTATACTATGATAGATTTATTATTACACATATTTTATTTATTATTATTACCAACTTTATCATCTCCTTCATGGATATGGATTTCCCCTGAAATCCATCTGGCGCTCATCGTATTTCCATACGAGTTGCTCTCCTACATACCTCATCCTCTCGCTACTTTCTATGACTTCCTCTCCAAAATTTCGGAGTTCTTGTAAATTCTCTGCACTCATTGGGGGTGCAGGTACTGGTATTGGCTCTGGGTACTGAGGTACTGGATTCTCCTGAGGGTATGGATTCTCCAAAATCTCCCTAATGTATTCATCGTTGTCAAAATAGGGATCTAGAGGGTCCAAACCTGGACATGCTGCTAAGTTCGGCAAGGTTTCTTCGTTTAAGTGATAGCGTGGCACATAATCCCTAAGATCATCAAACCATGGATCATAATTTGGATCTAGAGGATTAGGGGCTGGTATCCTAGGTATCTCCTCAGGGTTAAAATCAGGCATTTCTACCTCCATTGGTTGAGTGGGAAACAAAGGTAAGGGTTGTGGGGCTACTAGTTGTTCCAGACTTGGGTCAGCAGCAGTTGTAGCTAGGATATGGAAATTGGCTAGGCTTCTATTAAGCATATCCTGTGTATGGGCATCTGTCTTTTGCTTAACGGCTGCTAAGGCTCTTTGTTGTTGCAACTTTCGCATTCTTTTCCTACGTGCAAATGCTTCCTTACTGAACCATCCTCTTTTCTTATGAGGGAATGGCTCTTCTGACTGAGCTTTAAAGGCAAACATCCCTTCTTCCTGATCAGCAAAATACCCAGAAAGGGCAGGCTGTGAAGAGGTACCTTCACTCCTAGGTGAATTAGACAACTGATGACACATGTCTAAGGGTCCTTGATCACTCATACTGTAAACTAACAAATAGTCAAATAACACAAAACACATAATCACATAAATTATTTCCTAACACAAAATTTAGATTTTAAGTGTCAGCAGAACACTTCTTTGGCTTAGACTAGTGGCTAGGCTCTGATACCCCCTTCTGTCGCAACCCCCGGTCCCTTATCTGTCCCGGGAACAGGCGGACGCGAACTCAGAGTTTCGATGGTAGTAGTTGGTTAATTTGGCAGCGGAAATTACATCAGGACCGTAGTTAGGAAATATTTATCAGAGTAAAACCACCATATTTGATATTAATAATTACATGGGTAAAACCCAAGTTTCTTATTACAATACATTTATAGGGATAAACCCTATTTTATTGAATTTAAAACATCGTCTTTTAGGTAACTTTTATAGCCACATTTTTCCCAAGCCTTCAGTGCTCTCCAGCTGGCTTTTTACTAATTGGCTGTCACATTGTGTTACCTGAAACGCGTTTAAAAACATTTGTCAGTGGGAAATACTGGTGAGTGAATCCCAGTTTAATCAAGAAACATTTTATCAATTAAAACAGTATTGAGAGCGATCACATTGTTTATTTCTACACAATTACTCATTCAGTACTGTCAATCCTGACTTGTGGGTCATATTACACATTGGCTAACTCGTTGTCCAATGGTAACGTGTTGTCATCCCGACTTACTACTCACAGTGTAGTAAATTTTGTATACAAAACACCAACATACCGGCAGTAATTGAAGAACTACAAAGACTCAATCACCGCTTAATCACATTGTAAAACATTTAAGGTTTTGTAAAACATTACAAAGAGTTTAACAAAAATTGGATAAACTCACATTGCTAGCTTAGACTTCGCGTATGTGACAACTCGTATTTCAGAACCTATCTATGTGCTTAATGTAACGTATGTGGACCCTATGTGATCGTATGAACTTTGATGACTTATTGAATGTTATTTGGTGCGATTTAGTGTGTAATGGATCAGTTTATGTCTTGTGTCATTTGGGCCACTACCATGTTATATAGACTTGGCCCAATCTATTGTTTTCAAAACATGACTCGGCCCAACCTTTTCTTTGTATGTGTGCGTAACATATGAGTTATGTTACACAACTCTTCACCATATTACAAACCCTAAAGCATTCCTGAAATCGACGGCAACCAAGGGAGTCTCGCGATCAAGGGAGTCTCGTCCATTGTGTCTAACAGTAGTCATACCTCGGCTCGGTTAGTGTAATACTATTCTTGTTGAATATGTTGGTTGCATGTGAATATGTGGGTAAAATCAATATTGTATATGATTGCAAGCATGTTACCTGATTGTATCGGTCCAATGATGTTGTAGAATAATGGTTTGATAAAAGTGGATAACTTTGATTAAAGAGAATGTCGGCCATGTGTGTGGTTGTAGTTTTGATATAATCTAACCATGTGCACAGTAAAGGTGTATTGTCAGAAGTAGTTAAATGTATTAGTTCTATGTGGAATAAATGATGGTATGATTGTCTTGCATGGTGATTTAGGATGTTTTAATAGAACAATTGGTGTTATATGTTCACAAGATTGAATGAAAATCGGCCCACATGTAGGTTGTAATAGATCGGTATAGGGTTTGATGATACTATGATTTGAATGGTGATATAAAACTGAAAAACATGTTAATCAGCTATGGTGTAATCGGATTCGGATGATTAGTATGTTTTATCAAGAGTTTGCATGATGAGTATTATGATATTAGGGTTTATATGAAATAGATGATAAAACCCTTGTTTGATCGATTGTATGCTAAATGGATAGTTAGAAACTGTTGATTGATTAATTGTAAATTTGGAAACTGTTGAATGATTGTAACCGAATAGCATAATATCCGGATAGTAAAACGAATCGCACAAGTCCTTCTCGGTCGCACAAGATGATTTGATCGCACAAGATATTCTGAGTCGCACAAGTAATTCGAGTCGCACAAGATTGATTATCTGTTTATTATATTGGGCCGTGTACTTGTTGGGACTAATTTTTGGGCCGGGTTTGTTCTCAATCGCACAACCCATTGTGGATCGCACAAGTCATGCTGATCGCATAAGGGGTTGGGCCGCATGTTTATTGGGCTTCATCATTCGGGTCATACAAGTTAGACATGATGAGTACTTGACTGTTATTGTTAATGTGTTAACATGTATTATGTGTTTGCCATGATCAATGTGTGTTCATAATCTGTTAAACTATGTGAAACGTATGTGCACAACTTGAACCTAGACCTGACTTGTATGGTAACCATGTTAGGACGTGGTTGACCTCTAGCAGCTCGATTGACCTTTCGTTTATCTGCCGAGCTAACCTAAGGTGAGTTCACACTTTCCACAAGGCATGGGATTCCCAAGGGTTGGGAATGGGTAAAGGATTGAAATCAAAACTGCGTGATCTCCTGGTTTGGAACACGTACACACCCTCTTTAGTGAAGGGTGACAACATGCGATAAGTATTTAATCAGAACCTGCGTAATCTCCTGGTTTTGAGATTACGTACACACCCTCTTTACTGAAGGGTGACAACATGGATACTAGATCAAAACTTTCTATCATGAAGTCCCTCCTTTTATATCGACTTAATCGCCGGGCCAATGGCGAGCGGGTCATTAGTTAGATAGCACTATTTAGGTCTGACAAGCCTCACACTGTGCCGCAGAGGACGGGCGTGAACTAATGGATCTGGGCACTAGTCAATGATGATAGACATTGACGTCAGGGCACCAACATACTTTAGTCAGTGGTCGATATGGTAACGGGTCTAGTAGTATATACATGGGGTAGCCCCCACGGCCGAAGAGCCAGATAATTAAACATGGGGTAGCCCCCATGGCCGAAGAGCCAGATAATTAAACATGGGGTAGCCCCCACGGCTGGATTGCCAGAGTAAACGGGATTAAACTAAACACGTTTTCAACTATGGGGTAACCCCCACGGAAGGATGCCAGTTAAAGGAAACTATTTTTGGAATAACTTAAACCAACACCCAACTGTGAACTCACTCAACATTGTTGTTGACTCGTTACTACATGCTTTGTAGGTCAATAGGTTTAGCAGGAGCTTGCATGGGGAAGAGTCGTTGTGGGGCATGGACATTGAGTGTTCATGATAAACTTAAACATTATTAACTTATGCTTTGGTTTTTGACATTATGCTTCCGCTTGCAACTTAAACTATGTTTTGTTTGGACACCAATTGTATTGGTTGGATTTTTATAATTACTTATATGCTTGTTCAATATGATTGGTGGCTGGATCCTGGTCAGTCACGCCTCCAAGCGGTGATACTCCGCATGTGGATTTTGGGGGTGTGACAGATTGGTATCAGAGCCATTGGTTATAGTGAACTTGGTTTTAATAAGGGAAAAAGTTTTTATTGAAACCAGACTATAACCTGAACAGTGCTCAACGATCCACAACGACGCTTCGCTCCACGTGCAAGAATCGACATTCTAGGTGATATGGTTTATGTTATATTGCCTACTTGCTAGTTATATAGAACATTACTCATGGTATGCTTAGTTAGTATAAGAACTGTTGCTTGAACCCTGTGTGCTTACTCCCTTCTGTCACTCCACACTTACACACATTCGCGACACCTTTCCTATTTGTGTTTCCTTCGATGTGAAGATCATGAGGGAACGTGTGAACCTAACTCAAGCCAGCTGATGGCTCTTATCAACGAACAAGTTATGGCAGCACTCGCAGCCGCTCAGGCAGGAGGTATAACCTGCTATTCCGAACCTAACCTAGGATGTTAGATCCTACTCTCATGATCCAACTCTCGTGCTTAACCCTGTCTCTTCTTCCTCGCGCAACAAGGTCAGAACGCTCAGCCACCTGTATGCACATTCAAGATGTTCATGGACTGTCGTCCTAGTACTTTCAGTGGCACTGAAGGGGCCGTTGGACTCCTCCATTGGTTTGAGAAGCACGAGTCAGTCTTCGAAATGTGTGAATGCCCCGAGGCTCGTGGGGTGAAATATGCCACTGGTACTCTCGAAGGCACTGCGCTAACTTGGTGGAACGCGCAAGTTCAGATGCCAGGGTTGGCGGCTGCTAATGCCACCCCATGGAATGATTTTAAGGAACTGATCAAATGTGAATACTGTAGTCGTGATGACATCCACAAGCTGGAAGTGGAGTTCTTTAACCTAAAGATGACGGGATCAGAGATAGAAGCGTATACGAAACGATCCAACGAACTGGCAGTTTTATGTCCAACTATGGTGGATCCTCCCATCAAGCGCTTTGAGCTGTACCTCAAAGGCTTAGTACCAGAGATTCAAAGCCATGTGACTGCTACTAACCTTGCAACCATCCAGGATGTTACTCGTTTTGCTTATCGTCCCACAGACCAGGCAGTGGAACAGAACAAGCTGCCTAAGCGTATTGGTGCTACTACTACTACTTCTTCTATTTCCAGTGACAATAAACGGAAGTGGGATGGAACCTCTAGTAAGGGTTCGACTACGGATCAGTCCCAGGCACAACAAGGAATGATCGATGACTACCCGAGTCCTGGTCAGCAATCTTCTGGTAGTCAAGGGCAGGGTGGAATCGAGGTAATTTGCACCACAGCGGGTCGTGCAATAAAGATCGTTGTCAGAAATGCAACAAGCTTGGTCATGAAGCCAAAGATTGTAGAAGCTCACGTCCTGCAAACAAGAACCGACAACAGCAGCCACAAGCTTCACAGAATCAGCAGCAACAGCAGAATAACAAGGGATGCTATCAGTGTGGTGCTGAAGGTCACTTCAAGAGACATTGTCCACAGTTGTGTCACACCCTGGCTTTGCGGAAGCGTGGTTAATTTTGGTGTGACTTCTTAATACCATAGCTTAACCATAACAAAGCTATATGAAATAAAATCATGCAAGATCATCCATTTGATTAAGTTTTAAAACCAGAGTAACACAACATTGTCTTAGAGACTCACAACCTCATAACATAAAACATTGTCTTGAACAACATAAACACCGACATGAAATAAACGCAGTTTAAGATTTGTGACTTGTCCAGGAAAGAGTCACATTTCCTAAACTGGGATGACCTTGGAACCCTTATGCAGCGGGAAAACATAACATACCGCGCCAGATCTTTAATTTCCTGAAATACATGTAAGTTGAAAAATCAACAATAATGTTGAGCGAGTTCATGTGTAAGTGAGTAAGTAAACCTTTGTGAGTATAAAAATAGTCTTGGTATGTAGCAAATAAGGAAAGAGAGATCACCAATGGTTTGCAAGGCCATTGATATATGTGAAGTGCAAGTAGGAAGACTCAAACCTAGCAGATTTAGCGTTGGGTACAAAGTCACTCCAAGGTCCGTTCTGTTGGTCCTCTCTGAGGTCCGTTCTGTTGGGCCTAGAGTTGGGCTCGCTACACCCAGATAGATCTACCGCTTACGTCCCTCGGTCCTACAATGAGGATTAATGGCCTCCAGTTTCTGCCTACCCACTCACATGATCTAAGTAGTAAACCTCCTTACGCTAACCATACCATGTATAAAGTACTTGTAATCAAAGTAACATGTATTTCACCCCCGTAGTTAGAAAACTGAAAACAGTTAAGAGAAAAGGGGGACATGAACTCACAGTGGTGCGTCTCTACCAAGTATGCCTCCAAATCAAGTAGCTGAGTGACGACCTACACGTACTAACTCTATTAGACGGACGGCCGTGCCTTAGCTTTATGGTTTAAGTTTTGGGAAATAGTTAGGCAACTATTTCGTGTTTATATTTTTGTATACTTGGTAGTCATTTTCCTTCCCAAGGATGGGGGATTTAATACATGTGTGTTCGTATAATTTCGGAATATATTATTAAGTCTCACTTAAAATATATTTTATTTCCAACTTCAAAATATAAATATTCTTCCCAAAAATATTATATTTTAATACATGTGATTTTCCCAAAATAATACTTAGTAATATTATTTTTACTCTAAAAATAACATTTACGTAGTTCACAAAATAATCATAAACACTTATACAAGTGATGTTGTGAAAAATATATACTAAATACATTTATGTATCACGTTTTATTTTGTGAAATCCCACCTCCGATGTTTTGTAAATATAGTCATGGCGAAACTTACATTTTGAAAACAAGTCAAAATGTCTTTCTAACACTTATAGTGAAAATATTTCTAAGTGTTAGGTTTTTGGAAAAATTTCGCCAGAGTTTCCTCTGTAACTGGAGGTGGCCACGCTTTCAAGCGTATCATTTTCTTTTACAAATCAACCAACAATCTTCTCATTCAACCAAAACAATGTTCAAATCACAACTAGTCAAAATATGTATATAAATCGCATAAACTTCATGAACTTGTGGTTTATCCAAACTGTGAAGTAAATCTCATTACTTTTAGCGGATCTTTATATAAAACTATCCGATTGTGTAAAAACCTCGTTTTTATGGAAGTTCCGTTTTTACAACTTCTCGTCATCTTTTTCAAAAATAGTTATTTTGTCGAAACTTTGTGTTACACGAGTGTTTACACACTTGTGTGTTCTAAAAACCATTCTTGTTAGGGTAAGATCCATTTTTAGAAAGCATGGTTTCTTTAACGCGTGGTCCTTTGAAAATACCACTTGCAGATACGTAGATCTGCTAGTTTTAAACACTATTCCACAAGTAAAACATTTTTACACAAGTTCATGGTTCGCGTGTGGTAGAGTTTCACCCTTTAACCCTTGTTCTATTCAAAACAACCTTATGTCATGATTCGTGTTTATGACCAAACCGGGTTAAGTGATTATCCGAGCTACCACAACATAGATCGGGTCTAAATAATCACAAATTTCAATTACTACAACATTTACACAACTAGTGAGCTTTTATCCAACACTTATAGCATTTTTAGTAGACTTTAAAGTATCATCTTGTAAGATTTCAAGTTTTTAACCGTTATAAATCGTATTAACCACTTTAAAATAGTTTAAGAAGGTGATTTTAGCAACATACCACTAGCTCAAGGCTAGGGAAGAATCTACGCGCAAATGAGGTGGATAAAAGCTAAGTAGAGAGGTCCTTCGCCTTCCGATTGCACCAAGCTTCCTAATATGCGACCCTTAACACTTGTAGATGCTTGGAATGTGATGATGGAAATCGAAAGGTAGTGGTGGTGTGGCTTGTGTCTTCGGCCGAGAATGAGCAAGAGAGGGAGAGAGTGTGTTTGTGTGATTTGGGAAAGTGATTATGTTGTGGTGGGTTTAGTGAGGATGTTATAGACAAAGTTAAGGTAATTAACCTTTGGGTCATGTGTCCTCTAGATTTTGGACATAGAAGATTAAGTAAATCAACATGGTACAAGAGTGGGGTCACTTGGTGACCGATTCGGTTGGGGGGGGTAGTTTGATTAGTTTCCAACTAGATGTTAGGCATTAGTTAGGTTAAACCAAGTTAGTTAAGTGTTTAACCCAGTTATTAGTGTGTCACGCGTTACAGTGGGTGTTAGGGTACCCAGGGACCCTAACTGGCTCAGAAAAAGATAAATAATGAAAATAACAATATTTTCATGTTCTGGGTATAGTCCGGTTGTTCGGTTGGATAGTGATCCGTTAAAGTGCTTAACAAAGCTTAAAGTGTCATTAATACCCTTTTTAGTGACACAACTCATTTCTGACACTTTGGAAGGTGTCTAGTAATATTTTTCTCAAGTTTTGGCACTTCATTAGTTAGCTAAAAGCTGAATTGTTATGTAAAGTGCTGAGTTTTGTACTTAGAGTACGTTTTAGGCACATCCAATCATTGTAACTTATTCCTAGAGACGCAGTTCTACAACCCTTGTATCCCTACACTCACCACTAGTGTAGCAAAATATTTCAGGCTCTTACAGGCCTTAGAGGTAGTGTTTGCCTGATGCTGGCTTTATCAGCATGTTCAATAGGTTATCCGTTATAGTGCTACTGTGCTTTTTGTGCATCATGTTTGTCACTAAGGTTCAGTCATGTAAATAATGTAGTGACAGCAAGTAAAGTATGATGCAGGTAAGTACATGTATCAATGTTCAAGTAGCAGTTTATTCACAAGTTCAAGCAAGCACAGTAATTAAGCAGTAATTAGTTATTAATTAAGTTGTACGGATACCTGGTTTAGTGAGGGTTGTCACATTCTCCCCCCGTTAAATAAATTTCGTCCCGAAATTTAAGTTCTGCTACTAGAAGCAGGGTTCTTAGGAAATAGGTGGGGGTATTTCTCTTTCATCCGGTCCTCACGCTCCCAGGTGTACTCAGGACCGTGTCTGGCATTCCAACGAACTTTGACGAGCTTGACACTGCTCCTGCGGGTCTTGTTTACTTTCCAATCCGTAACCTCAACCGGTTCTTCAACGAAATGGAGCGTGTCGTCAACATGAATCTCGTCGATGGGAATGGCAATGTCATCTTGAGTTGGACTTTTCTTCAGGTTGGATACATGAAATGTATCGTGGACTGAATGGAGTTCAGCAGGTAGGTCCAACTTGTATGCTACTAGTCCTATTCTTTCCAAAACTCTGAAAGGACCAATGTAGCGCGGATTTAACTTCCCACGCTTTCCGAAGCGTGCCACCCCTTTCCAGGGTGAAACTTTTAATAACACCATTTCTCCGACTTGGAATTCCACATGTTTTCGGTTTGGATCCGCATAGGCTTTCTGCCTGTGGCGAGCTGCTTCGATGCGTTTAAGAATCTGCGCAATCTTGTCTGTCGTCTCTTGGACGATTTCGGGACCAGCAAGCTGTCTATCACCTGCGTCAGCCCAACATAGAGGTGATCGACACTTGCGTCCGTAAAGGGCTTCAAATGGCGCGACACCAATACTGGTGTGGTAGCTGTTGTTGTATGAAAATTCGACCAAAGGCAAATGCTTGTCCCAGCTACCGCCCAAATCCATAACACACGCTCTCAGTATGTCTTCCAAAGTCTGTATCGTTCGCTCACTCTGACCGTCAGTTTGCGGATGAAACGCAGTGCTCAGATTCAATTGTGAGCCAAAGGCTTCTTGGAAGGATTGCCATATCCTTGACACAAACCTTCCGTCTCTATCAGAGATGATTGAGAGAGGTACTCCATGGCGCGCGACGATCTCTCTCATGTAAATTTCAGCCAATTTGCTCGTATTATCCTTCTCTCTGATAGGTAAGAAGTGTGCTGACTTTGTTAATCGATCCACTATTACCCAAATAGTGTCATGGCCTCTTGGCGTTCTTGGCAATTTCGTAATAAAATCCATGGAGATTTGTTCCCATTTCCACTTGGGGATCTCGGGTTGTTGCAGAAGTCCTGAAGGCTTCTGGTATTCGGCCTTAACCTTGGCGCATGTTAAACACTTGCTCACATACACAGCAACATCGCCTTTCATCCTAGGCCACCAATAATAATCTTTGAGATCTTGGTACATCTTATCCGCTCCCGGATGGATAGAGTACCGTGACTTGTGAGCTTCATCGAAAATAACCTTCCTTAAATCTCCAAACAAAGGAACCCAAATCCTTTTCTCAAAGCATAACGTTCCTTCCTCGTTTGGTACCAGTAGCTTCTCCATCCCACGGAGATATTCTTCTTCAAGGTTTCCTTCCTTGAGAGCTTCTTTCTGCGCGGCACGAATGCGCAAGGAAAGATCTGTTCGGATAATCATTTCTAAAGCCCTAACCCTTATGGGCTTGATCCTCTCCTTTCGACTTAGGGCATCGGCGACTACATTCGCCTTCCCTGGGTGATACTTTATCTCGCAGTCGTAATCGTTCAGCAACTCAACCCATCGTCTTTGCCTCATATTCAACTCCTTCTGGTTGAATATGTGCTGTAGGCTCTTGTGATCTGTAAAAATTGTACACTTCGTACCATAAAAGGTAGTGTCTCCAGATCTTTAAAGCAAATACCACTGCGCCAAGTTCCAAATCATGTGTGGTATAGTTCTTTTCGTGCACTTTCAGTTGACGCGATGCGTAAGCAATAACCTTTTGGCGTTGCATCAACACACAACCCAATCCTTGACGTGAGGCGTCACAGTATACCATAAAATCATCTGTACCTTCCGGTAGTGCTAAGATTGGCGCATTGCAGAGCTTATCCTTCAATATCTGGAACGCTTCTTCCTGTTTGATTCCCCAATCAAACTTCTTATCTTTTTGCGTGAGGAGCGTCAATGGTTGAGCGATCTTTGAAAAATCCTCAATGAACCTTCGATAGTAGCCAGCCAAACCCAAGAATTGTCGAATCTCGGTTGGCGTTTTTGGCGTTTCCCAATTCTTAATCGCTTCGATCTTTGTGGGATCAACATGGATTCCATTTCCATTAACCACATGTCCAAGAAATTGGACTTCACGTAGCCAAAACTCGCACTTAGAGAACTTGGCATACAACTGTTCCTTCTTCAGCAGCTCCAAAATAGCTCTCAAATGTTGTTCGTGCTCGGCCTTTGTTCTTGAATAAATCAAGATGTCGTCGATAAACACAATCACGAACTTGTCCAAGTACGGCTTACAAACTCTATTCATCAAGTCCATAAAGACTGCATGTGCGTTTGTCAAACCAAACGGCATAACAAGGAACTCGTAGTGTCCATAACGAGTTCTGAAGGCTGTCTTCGGGATACTCTCCTCTTGTATCCTTAGCTGATGGTATCCAGATCGAAGATCGATCTTTGAATAAAAGCTTGAGCCTTGCAACTGATCGAATAGATCATCGATTCTTGGCAGAGGATATCTATTCTTGATCGTCAGCTTGTTCAGCTCCCGGTAGTCGATGCACATACGAAAACTACCGTCCTTCTTCTTGACAAACAGGACCGGAGCTCCCCAAGGCGAGAAGCTTGGTCGGATAAATCCCTTGTCTAACAACTCTTGAAGTTGTGTCGACAGTTCCTGCATCTCAGACGGAGCAAGTCTGTAAGGTGCCTTAGCCACAGGCGCGGCGCCTGGAACTAAGTCAATGCGGAACTCTACTTGTCTCTGAGGTGGCAGTCCAGGTAAGTCCTCTGGGAAGACTTCTGGATATTCCCTCACGACAGGGATGTCTTCGATCTTCGGTTCTGCAGCTTTCTTGTCTACAATGTGTGCCAGGAAGGCAACACATCCCTTCTGCAAACACTTTCGCGCTTTCAGGCAGCTGATAATTCTTAACGGCGTATCACGCTTCTCTCCGTGAACCACAATTGTTTCGCCATATTCGGTTGGGATACGAACAACCTTTTCGTGACAAACTATCTCAGCCTTGTTGCCTGATAACCAATCCATTCCTACCACTACATCAAAGCTTCCCAACTGGACTGGTAGTAAATCCAAAGCAAACTCACGTTCTCCCAATTCGATCACACAACCTCTGATAACTTCGTTGGCTTCTACTAACTTCCCATTAGCCAATTCGATTGAGTAGGGAATATCTAACTTATTAGCGGCTAACCCAAGCATATTCTTAAATTCTAACGACACGAAGCTATAATCGGCACCAGTATCAAATAAAACGGATGCATAGCGTTGATTTACAGGGAACGTACCAGTAACGACATTGGGGTCCTGGCGTGCTTCCCTTGCTTCGATTTGGAACACTCTTCCACGGGCTTGGTTTAACTCTGGGCAGTTCTTCTTAAAATGCCCGATATCACCGCAGTTAAAGCATCCAAGTCTTTGCCCGTTTCCACCAGCTTGATCATTCCTCTGATTACGATTCACGGCGCCCGCTTGGTTAGCATTGTTGCCTCGATTCTCGTTTCCTCCATGGTTTCCTTGTGGGCGATTTCCATTCCCACCCCGGTTGTAATTTCTGTTTCCGAATCCTCCCTGGCCAGCAGTGGCCCAACAAGTGTCCTTCAAGTGGCCACGTTTCCCACACGCTTCGCATACTTTTGGCCCGCATCGGCCAGAATGGTGGAGTTGGCAGTTGTTGCACTTAGGTTGGGTGCCCATGTATCCCTTTCCTTTCTTCCCACTACCAGCTGTAACCTGAGCTGGCGCATTTGATCCTCCTTTCTTAACCACCACACTGGCGCCTTGCTTGAAGTTCGAGAACTTCCGTTTGTTACCTCCCGATGACTCAACGTGAGTCTCTTCCTTCTTCGTCTTGATCTCATCAAACTTGTTCAGGCGAATAGCCTCCTCTGTGAGAGCCACGCTCAAATCAATCGCCTCAGTAATGGTCGCAGGCTTGGATGAGGTTACCATGCTTATGATTTGAGGAGCTAATCCCCAAATGAAACGTTCAATCCTCTTGAACTCCGGAGTGACCATGTAGGGTACCACATGCGATAAGTCATGGAACCTTTGAACGTATTCTGCGATCTTTGGACCGTCCATTTTCAAGTGCCAGAACTCAGTTTCCAATCTTTGGATTTCAGCGCGAGAGCAGTACTTCTTGCGCATAAGTTCCTTCAGTTCGGTCCAGGTTAGCGCGTAGGCAGCAGCTTCACCAAGTGTCTGTACTTGCAAATTCCACCAAGAGAGGGCTCCATCCAAGAATAGCCCTGAGATATAGGTGACTTGCTGATCTAGTGCGCATTTGCTCATGCGAAGAACAGATTCAGTTTTCTCGGCCCAACGAACAAAGGCGACAGCACCTCCTGTGCCATCAAAGTTGACCGGTTTGCAGTCTAGAAACTGCTTGTAGGTGCATCCATGAGGTGGATTATTGTTGTTGCCAGTGTTGCCAGAGTTGCTTCCACTAGTCCCTCCTTGAGAGGCGGCGTATTGTGCAATGGCAGCAGCGATAATTTGCTGGAGTTCTGCCTCATTGGTAGGCAACGGCGTTTGACGTCTTGGCGGCATCTTCTAAAAGATGTGTTTACGTCGGTCAGGCCATAGTTATAATACGTAAATCAGGTCATCATATAGCGTATGTATATAACGATAGTAATAGTACATAACATCTCATGTTATAATCATATCAATCACACAACATCCCATGTCACAAACATCAATCACACAACATCCCATGTCCTAAAATACAAATAACCAAATCATGCATCAAGTATGGTGAGAATACTGCGATTGCCATATATTGAGACCACATAGTAAGCGTACAATTACAGCACAGTGTCATACAATCATCCTCGACTAAGGGTTACATCACCCTAGTCCAAAAACCATATCAAATCAGTGTCAATACATCAAATACATCAACAAAAGTCAGAATCATAATGTAGTCTCCAAAAATGCTGTGCAGTCAAAAGCATTCGCCGTCTTCTCACCAATGTCTACCTATATGGTACTGAAGAGCTCTACACGGATGGCAGTGGAGGAGGGGGAAAGTGAGTGTAAAACAAGCGGCGCAAATGGAGCCAGTCCTCCTCCATGGCTCTCTGGGTGCGTAAGAATGAAGCAACCTGCTGCTCCAGGGCAAAAAGGCGTGCAGCATAGTCTGGTGGTACAGGTCGAGAGGGCTGCAACGGAGAGTGGGTCTGACCCTGGCACGGACACGGCGGCGTCTGAGCTCTCTCAAGCTCCTGAATGCGCTGTGTGTGTGCCTCGTGCTGGGCGACAAAAGACATCAAAACGTCCTCAATAGTATACCCCCTGTGGAAAGAATGGTAGGGGTCAGTAGGTGGCATAGCAGAGTGTGGTGCCCAAAGGAACGGCTCACTGGTGGGATCAAAAGGTGCCACATGAAATGGAGAAACAGGGGGAAAGTAGCAGACGGTGGCATAGTAGGGATAGATACCGGTACATGTCCAAAAGGGTGAGCCGAAGAACCTTCTCCAGCTCGTGCTGGAGGTGTAAACTGGGGAAATAAGAAAGAAGTATCAACGTGACGGGTATCAGTGATCTGAGGGGGAAAAGGTGGGACCTCATCATCAGCAGGAATCCACCCACACTGGGCGTGCTCATCTCGGGGGTCGATCCGTGCCTCAAAAAGCACACGATCAAACTGAACTGGTATAGGATCATGGTGAGGTGCAACAAGAGGGTCAACTGGTGCATCAGCAATAAGTGGGGGATCAACATGATCAGCAGTAAAGACATGATCGCCCTCCAACAATGGAGCATCTATAGGGTGATCATCAATAGGTGGGTCAGCAATGACAGGCTCAATAATAGGTGCGTCAGCATGAACTGGGTCATGCTCAAGTGCTGGGTCAGGAGCAGGGTCTAGTGGCTGCTCGGGCTCATCAAAGGCCATCTCAAAATCAAACTCAGGGTCGATGGGATCAACTGGGTCGACTGGATCCTCCATAGGCTGATCCATGGGTATAAACTCTATATCCTCATCAGGGTCGTATCCTGGGGGAAAGACAGGATCGGAATCCTCCAAATCATCGTGGTCGAAAGTAAAACTAGGAATAGGGGCAACAGAGGATGCCTGGTCAGGATCTGATCCGTGAGAAAAGTGTTGCGCACTCTGAGTGCGTGAAGGTGCGGAGGCCACAGACTCGAAAGAGTCTGGGACTGGTGAGTGAGCAGGTGACTCCTCGGCGGGAGCATCTGCGATCATCAAAAGATCACCAGCAGCAAGAAGGGCCTCGCCCTGAACATCATCCTCTAAGGGCTTGTCATCATACAGATCGACGTCGTCATCATCGTCAGCGTCGAGAAGCAAATCGTAAGCAGGATATGAAGCCTACGTTATGGGAGCAGGGATCACTACAAGTGGTAGGTCCCCGGCCAAAGGGCCATCAGCGAGCTCATCAGCACCATCAGGTAAAGCGAAGGGCTGGAAATCATCCTCGTCCGTGCTCGTAACGTCGGATGTGTGAACCTCGCGCTCAGAAGACTCTAGGTCGTCCGATACTATAGGTCTAGGTCCTGTGGTGTCTGAATCACCAGTGCCAGAGGTGTCCATAGTGTCTGTAACATAAACACAAACATGCACAAACAGTCAATCATATAATCAGATAATCACATAAGTCACCAAGTAAGCATTCAAATCATTCTCCTAGTCCCACTAGCCTCCCAGCCTCTCAGACTGCTCTATCATCTACCTCGACCTCTTAGATCGAGCCTCGGTCTCCAATACCGAGCCTCAGCCTCCAAGACTGAGCCTACTCTTCCTAGTCCAACTAGCCAACTACCTCGATCTCTCAGACCGAGCCTCGGCCTCTCAGACCGAGCCTCAGCCCTTCTAGACTGAGCCTATAAATAATAAAATGTGCTCAACATTTGTTTGTAAAAGTTTTGGATCTGGACTTAAGTGGTATGCAGTAAAAATGTTTTCGTGAGAGCCCTAGTGATCATAGTCTAGACTCGAGAAAGAATCCTAGTTCGCTGTGATCAGAGCTCTGATACCAAGCTGTCACACCCTGGCTTTGCGGAAGCGTGGTTAATTTTGGTGTGACTTCTTAATACCATAGCTTAACCATAACAAAGCTATATGAAATAAAATCATGCAAGATCATCCATTTGATTAAGTTTTAAAACCAGAGTAACACAACATTGTCTTAGAGACTCACAACCTCATAACATAAAACATTGTCTTGAACAACATAAACACCGACATGAAATAAACGCAGTTCAAGATTTGTGACTTGTCCAGGAAAGAGTCACATTTCCTAAACTGGGATAACCTTGGAACCCTTATGCAGCGGGAAAACATAACATACCGCGCCAGATCTTTAATTTCCTGAAATACATGTAAGTTGAAAAATCAACAATAATGTTGAGCGAGTTCATGTGTAAGTGAGTAAGTAAACCTTTGTGAGTATAAAAATAGTCTTGGTATGTAGCAAATAAGGAAAGAGAGATCACCAATGGTTTGCAAGGCCATTGATATATGTGAAGTGCAAGCAGGAAGACTCAAACCTAGCAGATTTAGCGTTGGGTACAAAGTCACTCCAAGGTCCGTTCTGTTGGGCCTCTCTGAGGTCCGTTCTGTTGGGCCTAGAGTTGGGCTCGCTACACCCAGATAGATCTACCGCTTACGTCCCTCGGTCCTACAATGAGGATTAATGGCCTCCAGTTTCTGCCTACCCACTCACATGATCTAAGTAGTAAACCTCCTTACGCTAACCATACCATGTATAAAGTACTTGTAATCAAAGTAACATGTATTTCACCCCCGTAGTTAGAAAACTAAAAACAGTTAAGAGAAAAGGGGGACATGAACTCACAGTGGTGCGTCTCTACCAAGTATGCCTCCAAATCAAGTAGCTGAGTGACGACCTACACGTACTAACTCTATTAGACGGACGGCCGTGCCTTAGCTTTAGGTTTAAGTTTTGGGAAATAGTTAGGCAACTATTTCGTGTTTATATTTTTGTATACTTGGTAGTCATTTTCCTTCCCAAGGATGGGGGATTTAATACATGTGTGTTCGTATAATTTCGGAATATATTATTAAGTCTCACTTAAAATATATTTTATTTCCAACTTCAAAATATAAATATTCTTCCCAAAAATATTATATTTTAATACATGTGATTTTCCCAAAATAATACTTAGTAATATTATTTTTACTCTAAAAATAATATTTACGTAGTTCACAAAATAATCATAAACACTTTTACAAGTGATGTTGTGAAAAATATATACTAAATACATTTATGTATCACGTTTTATTTTGTGAAATCCCACCTCCGATGTTTTGTAAATATAGTCGTGGCGAAACTTACATTTTGAAAACAAGTCAAAATGTCTTTCTAACACTTATAGTGAAAATATTTCTAAGTGTTAGGTTTTTGGAAAAATTTCGCCAGAGTTTCCTCTGTAACTGGAGGTGGCCACGCTTTCAAGCGTATCATTTTCTTTTACAAATCAACCAACAATCTTCTTATTCAACCAAAACAATGTTCAAATCACAACTAGTCAAAATATGTATATAAATCGCATAAACTTCATGAACTTGTGGTTTATCCAAACTGTGAAGTAAATCTCATTACTTTTAGCGGATCTTTATATAAAACTATCCGATTGTGTAAAAACCTCGTTTTTATGGAAGTTCCGTTTTTACAACTTCTCGTCATCTTTTTCAAAAATAGTTATTTTGTCGAAACTTTGTGTTACACGAGTGTTTACACACTTGTGTGTTCTAAAAACCATTCTTGTTAGGGTAAGATCCATTTTTAGAAAGCATGGTTTCTTTAACGCGTGGTCCTTTGAAAATACCACTTGCAGATACGTAGATCTGCTAGTTTTAAACACTATTCCACAAGTAAAACATTTTTACACAAGTTCATGGTTCGGGTGTGGTAGAGTTTCACCCTTTAACCCTTGTTCTATTCAAAACAACCTTATGTCATGATTCGTGTTTATGACCAAACCGGGTTAAGTGATGATCCGAGCTACCACAACATAGATCGGGTCTAAATAATCACAAATTTCAATTACTACAACATTTACACAACTAGTGAGCTTTTATCCAACACTTATAGCATTTTTAGTAGACTTTAAAGTATCATCTTGTAAGATTTCAAGTTTTTAACCGTTATAAATCGTATTAACCACTTTAAAATAGTTTAAGAAGGTGATTTTAGCAACATACCACTAGCTCAAGGCTAGGGAAGAATCTACGCGCAAATGAGGTGGATAAAAGCTAAGTAGAGAGGTCCTTCGCCTTCCGATTGCACCAAGCTTCCTAATATGCGACCCTTAACACTTGTAGATGCTTGGAATGTGATGATGGAAATCGAAAGGTAGTGGTGGTGTGGCTTGTGTCTTCGGCCGAGAATGAGCAAGAGAGGGAGAGAGTGTGTTTGTGTGATTTGGGAAAGTGATTATGTTGTGGTGGGTTTAGTGAGGATGTTATAGACAAAGTTAAGGTAATTAACCTTTGGGTCATGTGTCCTCTAGATTTTGGACATAGAAGATTAAGTAAATCAACATGGTACAAGAGTGGGGTCACTTGGTGACCGATTCGGTTGGGGGGGGGGTAGTTTGATTAGTTTCCAACTAGATGTTAGGCATTAGTTAGGTTAAACCAAGTTAGTTAAGTGTTTAACCCAGTTATTAGTGTGTCACGCGTTACAGTGGGTGTTAGGGTACTCAGGGACCCTAACTGGCTCAGAAAAAGATAAATAATGAAAATAACAATATTTTCATGTTCTGGGTATAGTCCGGTTGTTCGGTTGGATAGTGATCCGTTAAAGTGCTTAACAAAGCTTAAAGTGTCATTAATACCCTTTTTAGTGACACAACTCATTTCTGACACTTTGGAAGGTGTCTAGTAATATTTTTCTCAAGTTTTGGCACTTCATTAGTTAGCTAAAAGCTGAATTGTTATGTAAAGTGCTGAGTTTTGTACTTAGAGTACGTTTTAGGCACATCCAGTCATTGTAACTTATTCCTAGAGACGCAGTTCTACAACCCTTGTATCCCTACACTCACCACTAGTGTAGCAAAATATTTCAGGCTCTTACAGGCCTTAGAGGTAGTGTTTGCCTGATGCTGGCTTTATCAGCATGTTCAATAGGTTATCCGTTATAGTGCTACTGTGCTTTTTGTGCATCATGTTTGTCACTAAGGTTCAGTCATGTAAATAATGTAGTGACAGCAAGTAAAGTATGATGCAGGTAAGTACATGTATCAATGTTCAAGTAGCAGTTTATTCACAAGTTCAAGCAAGCACAGTAATTAAGCAGTAATTAGTTATTAATTAAGTTGTACGGATACCTGGTTTAGTGAGGGTTGTCACATTCTCCCCCCGTTAAATAAATTTCGTCCCGAAATTTAAGTTCTGCTACTAGAAGCAGGGTTCTTTGGAAATAGGTGGGGGTATTTCTCTTTCATCCGGTCCTCACGCTCCCAGGTGTACTCAGGACCGTGTCTGGCATTCCAACGAACTTTGACGAGCTTGACACTGCTCCTGCGGGTCTTGTTTACTTTCCAATCCGTAACCTCAACCGGTTCTTCAACGAAATGGAGCGTGTCGTCAACATGAATCTCGTCGATGGGAATGGCAATGTCATCTTGAGTTGGACTTTTCTTCAGGTTGGATACATGAAATGTATCGTGGACTGAATGGAGTTCAGCAGGTAGGTCCAACTTGTATGCTACTAGTCCTATTCTTTCCAAAACTCTGAAAGGACCAATGTAGCGCGGAGTTAACTTCCCACGCTTTCCGAAGCGTGCCACCCCTTTCCAGGGTGAAACTTTTAATAACACCATTTCTCCGACTTGGAATTCCACATGTTTTCGGTTTGGATCCGCATAGGCTTTCTGCCTGTGGCGAGCTGCTTCGATGCGTTTAAGAATCTGCGCAATCTTGTCTGTCGTCTCTTGGACGATTTCGGGACCAGCAAGTTGTCTATCACCTGCGTCAGCCCAACATAGAGGTGATCGACACTTGCGTCCGTAAAGGGCTTCAAATGGCGCGACACCAATACTGGTGTGGTAGCTGTTGTTGTATGAAAATTCGACCAAAGGCAAATGCTTGTCCCAGCTACCGCCCAAATCCATAACACACGCTCTCAGTATGTCTTCCAAAGTCTGTATCGTTCGCTCACTCTGACCGTCAGTTTGCGGATGAAACGCAGTGCTCAGATTCAATTGTGAGCCAAAGGCTTCTTGGAAGGATTGCCATATCCTTGACACAAACCTTCCGTCTCTATCAGAGATGATTGAGAGAGGTACTCCATGGCGCGCGACGATCTCTCTCATGTAAATTTCAGCCAATTTGCTCGTATTATCCTTCTCTCTGATAGGTAAGAAGTGTGCTGACTTTGTTAATCGATCCACTATTACCCAAATAGTGTCATGGCCTCTTGGCATTCTTGGCAATTTCGTAATAAAATCCATGGAGATTTGTTCCCATTTCCACTTGGGGATCTCGGGTTGTTGCAGAAGTCCTGAAGGCTTCTGGTATTCGGCCTTAACCTTGGCGCATGTTAAACACTTGCTCACATACACAGCAACATCGCCTTTCATCCTAGGCCACCAATAATAATCTTTGAGATCTTGGTACATCTTATCCGCTCCCGGATGGATAGAGTACCGTGACTTGTGAGCTTCATCGAAAATAACCTTCCTTAAATCTCCAAACAAAGGAACCCAAATCCTTTTTTCAAAGCATAACGTTCCTTCCTCGTTTGGTACCAGTAGCTTCTCCATCCCACGGAGATATTCTTCTTCAAGGTTTCCTTCCTTGAGAGCTTCTTTCTGCGCGGCACGAATGCGCAAGGAAAGATCTGTTCGGATAATCATTTCTAAAGCCCTAACCCTTATGGGCTTGATCCTCTACTTTCGACTTAGGGCATCGGCGACTACATTCGCCTTCCCTGGGTGATACTTTATCTCGCAGTCGTAATCGTTCAGCAACTCAACCCATCGTCTTTGCCTCATATTCAACTCCTTCTGGTTGAATATGTGCTGTAGGCTCTTGTGATCTGTAAAAATTGTACACTTCGTACCATAAAAGGTAGTGTCTCCAGATCTTTAAAGCAAATACCACTGCGCCAAGTTCCAAATCATGTGTGGTATAGTTCTTTTCGTGCACTTTCAGTTGACGCGATGCGTAAGCAATAACCTTTTGGCGTTGCATCAACACACAACCCAATCCTTGACGTGAGGCGTCACAGTATACCATAAAATCATCTGTACCTTCCGGTAGTGCTAAGATTGGCGCATTGCAGAGCTTATCCTTCAATATCTGGAACGCTTCTTCCTGTTTGATTCCCCAATCAAACTTCTTATCTTTTTGCGTGAGGAGCGTCAATGGTTGAGCGATCTTCGAAAAATCCTCAATGAACCTTCGATAGTAGCCAGCCAAACCCAAGAATTGTCGAATCTCGGTTGGCGTTTTTGGCGTTTCCCAATTCTTAATCGCTTCGATCTTTGTGGGATCAACATGGATTCCATTTCCATTAACCACATGTCCAAGAAATTGGACTTCACGTAGCCAAAACTCGCACTTAGAGAACTTGGCATACAACTGTTCCTTCTTCAGCAGCTCCAAAATAGCTCTCAAATGTTGTTCGTGCTCGGCCTTTGTTCTTGAATAAATCAAGATGTCGTCGATAAACACAATCACGAACTTGTCCAAGTACGGCTTACAAACTCTATTCATCAAGTCCATAAAGACTGCAGGTGCGTTTGTCAAACCAAACGGCATAACAAGGAACTCGTAGTGTCCATAACGAGTTCTGAAGGCTGTCTTCGGGATACTCTCCTCTTGTATCCTTAGCTGATGGTATCCAGATCGAAGATCGATCTTTGAATAAAAGCTTGAGCCTTGCAACTGATCGAATAGATCATCGATTCTTGGCAGAGGATATCTATTCTTGATCGTCAGCTTGTTCAGCTCCCGGTAGTCGATGCACATACGAAAACTACCGTCCTTCTTCTTGACAAACAGGACCGGAGCTCCCCAAGGCGAGAAGCTTGGTTGGATAAATCCCTTGTCTAACAACTCTTGAAGTTGTGTCGACAGTTCCTGCATCTCAGACGGAGCAAGTCTGTAAGGTGCCTTAGCCACAGGCGCGGCGCCTGGAACTAAGTCAATGCGGAACTCTACTTGTCTCTGAGGTGGCAGTCCAGGTAAGTCCTCTGGGAAGACTTCTGGATATTCCCTCACGACAGGGATGTCTTTGATCTTCGGTTCTGCAGCTTTCTTGTCTACAATGTGTGCCAGGAAGGCAACACATCCCTTCTGGAAACACTTTCGCGCTTTCAGGCAGCTGATAATTCTTAACGGCGTATCACGCTTCTCTCCGTGAACCACAATTGTTTCGCCATCTTCGGTTGGGATACGAACAACCTTTTCGTGACAAACTATCTCAGCCTTGTTGCCTGATAACCAATCCATTCCTACCACTACGTCAAAGCTTCCCAACTGGACTGGTAGTAAATCCAAAGCAAACTCACGTTCTCCCAATTCGATCACACAACCTCTGATAACTTCGTTGGCTTCAACTAACTTCCCATTAGCCAATTCGATTGAGTAGGGAATATCTAACTTATTAGCGGCTAACCCAAGCATATTCTTAAATTCTAACGACACGAAGCTATAACCGGCACCAGTATCAAATAAAACGGATGCATAGCGTTGATTTACAGGGAACGTACCAGTAACGACATTGGGGTCCTGGCGTGCTTCCCTTGCTTCGATTTGGAACACTCTTCCACGGGCTTGGTTTAACTCTGGGCAGTTCTTCTTAAAATGCCCGATATCACCGCAGTTAAAGCATCCAAGTCTTTGCCCGTTTCCACCAGCTTGATCATTCCTCTGATTACGATTCACGGCGCCCGCTTGGTTAGCATTGTTGCCTCGATTCTCGTTTCCTCCATGGTTTCCTTGTGGGCGATTTCCATTCCCACCCCGGTTGTAATTTCTGTTTCCGAATCCTCCCTGGCCAGCAGTGGCCCAACAAGTGTCCTTCAAGTGGCCACGTTTCCCACACGCTTCGCATACTTTTGGCCCGCATCGGCCAGAATGGTGGAGTTGGCAGTTGTTGCACTTAGGTTGGGTGCCCATGTATCCCTTTCCTTTCTTCCCACTACCAGCTGTAACCTGAGCTGGCGCATTTGATCCTCCTTTCTTAACCACCACACTGGCGCCTTGCTTGAAGTTCGAGAACTTCCATTTGTTACCTCCCGATGACTCAACGTGAGTCTCTTCCTTCTTCGTCTTGATCTCATCAAACTTGTTCAGGCGAATAGCCTCCTCTGTGAGAGCCACGCTCAAATCAATCGCCTCAGTAATGGTCGCAGGCTTGGATGAGGTTACCATGCTTATGATTTGAGGAGCTAATCCCCAAATGAAACGTTCAATCCTCTTGAACTCCGGAGTGACCATGTAGGGTACCACATGCGATAAGTCATGGAACCTTTGAACGTATTCTGCGATCTTTGGACCGTCCATTTTCAAGTGCCAGAACTCAGTTTCCAATCTTTGGATTTCAGCGCGAGAGCAGTACTTCTTGCGCATAAGTTCCTTCAGTTCGGTCCAGGTTAGCGCGTAGGCAGCAGCTTCACCAAGTGTCTGTACTTGCAAATTCCACCAAGAGAGGGCTCCATCCAAGAATAGCCCTGAGATATAGGTGACTTGCTGATCTAGTGCGCATTTGCTCATGCGAAGAACAGATTCAGTTTTCTCGGCCCAACGAACAAAGGCGACAGCACCTCCTGTGCCATCAAAGTTGACCGGTTTGCAGTCTAGAAACTGCTTGTAGGTGCATCCATGAGGTGGATTATTGTTGTTGCCAGTGTTGCCAGAGTTGCTTCCACTAGTCCCTCCTTGAGAGGCGGCGTATTGTGCAATGGCAGCAGCGATAATTTGCTGGAGTTCTGCCTCATTGGTAGGCAACGGCGTTTGACGTCTTGGCGGCATCTTCTAAAAGATGTGTTTACGTCGGTCAGGCCATAGTTATAATACGTAAATCAGGTCATCATATAGCGTATGTATATAACGATAGTAATAGTACATAACATCTCATGTTATAATCATATCAATCACACAACATCCCATGTCACAAACATCAATCACACAACATCCCATGTCCTAAAATACAAATAACCAAATCATGCATCAAGTATGGTGAGAATACTGCGATTGCCATATATTGAGACCACATAGTAAGCGTACAATTACAGCACAGTGTCATACAATCATCCTCGACTAAGGGTTACATCACCCTAGTCCAAAAACCATATCAAATCAGTGTCAATACATCAAATACATCAACAAAAGTCAGAATCATAATGTAGTCTCCAAAAATGCTGTGCAGTCAAAAGCATTCGCCGTCTTCTCACCAATGTCTACCTATATGGTACTGAAGAGCTCTACACGGATGGCGGTGGAGGAGGGGGAAAGTGAGTGTAAAACAAGCGGCGCAAATGGAGCCAGTCCTCCTCCATGGCTCTCTGGGTGCGTAAGAATGAAGCAACCTGCTGCTCCAGGGCAAAAAGGCGTGCAGCATAGTCTGGTGGTACAGGTCGAGAGGGCTGCAACGGAGAGTGGGTCTGACCCTGGCACGGACACGGCGGCGTCTGAGCTCTCTCAAGCTCCTGAATGCGCTGTGTGTGTGCCTCGTGCTGGGCGACAAAAGACATCAAAACGTCCTCAATAGTATACCCCCTGTGGAAAGAATGGTAGGGGTCAGTAGGTGGCATAGCAGAGTGTGGTGCCCAAAGGAACGGCTCACTGGTGGGATCAAAAGGTGCCACATGAAATGGAGAAACAGGGGGAAAGTAGCAGACGGTGGCATAGTAGGGATAGATACCGGTACATGTCCAAAAGGGTGAGCCGAAGAACCTTCTCCAGCTCGTGCTGGAGGTGTAAACTGGGGAAATGAGAAAGAAGTATCAACGTGACGGGTATCAGTGATCTGAGGGGGAAAAGGTGGGACCTCATCATCAGCAGGAATCCACCCACACTGGGCGTGCTCATCTCGGGGGTCGATCCGTGCCTCAAAAAGCACACGATCAAACTGAACTGGTATAGGATCATGGTGAGGTGCAACAAGAGGGTCAACTGGTGCATCAGCAATAAGTGGGGGATCAACATGATCAGCAGTAAAGACATGATCGCCCTCCAACAATGGAGCATCTATAGGGTGATCATCAATAGGTGGGTCAGCAATGACAGGCTCAATAATAGGTGCGTCAGCATGAACTGGGTCATGCTCAAGTGCTGGGTCAGGAGCAGGGTCTAGTGGCTGCTCGGGCTCATCAAAGGCCATCTCAAAATCAAACTCAGGGTCGATGGGATCAACTGGGTCGACTGGATCCTCCATAGGCTGATCCATGGGTATAAACTCTATATCCTCATCAGGGTCGTATCCTGGGGGAAAGACAGGATCGGAATCCTCCAAATCATCGTGGTCGAAAGTAAAACTAGGAATAGGGGCAACAGAGGATGCCTGGTCGGGATCTGATCCGTGAGAAAAGTGTTGCGCACTCTGAGTGCGTGAAGGTGCGGAGGCCACAGACTCGAAAGAGTCTGGGACTGGTGAGTGAGCAGGTGACTCCTCGGCGGGAGCATCTGCGATCATCAAAAGATCACCAGCAGCAAGAAGGGCCTCGCCCTGAACATCATCCTCTAAGGGCTTGTCATCATACAGATCGACGTCGTCATCATCGTCAGCGTCGAGAAGCAAATCGTAAGCAGGATATGAAGCCTACGTTATGGGAGCAGGGATCACTACAAGTGGTAGGTCCCCGGCCAAAGGGCCATCAGCGAGCTCATCAGCACCATCAGGTAAAGCGAAGGGCTGGAAATCATCCTCGTCCGTGCTCGTAACGTCGGATGTGTGAACCTCGCGCTCAGAAGACTCTAGGTCGTCCGATACTATAGGTCTAGGTCCTGTGGTGTCTGAATCACCAGTGCCAGAGGTGTCCATAGTGTCTGTAACATAAACACAAACATGCACAAACAGTCAATCATATAATCAGATAATCACATAAGTCACCAAGTAAGCATTCAAATCATTCTCCTAGTCCCACTAGCCTCCCAGCCTCTCAGACTGCTCTATCATCTACCTCGACCTCTTAGATCGAGCCTCGGTCTCCAATACCGAGCCTCAGCCTCCAAGACTGAGCCTACTCTTCCTAGTCCAACTAGCCAACTACCTCGATCTCTCAGACCGAGCCTCGGCCTCTCAGACCGAGCCTCAGCCCTTCTAGACTGAGCCTATAAATAATAAAATGTGCTCAACATTTGTTTGTAAAAGTTTTGGATCTGGACTTAAGTGGTATGCAGTAAAAATGTTTTCGTGAGAGCCCTAGTGATCATAGTCTAGACTCGAGAAAGAATCCTAGTTCGCTGTGATCAGAGCTCTGATACCAAGCTGTCACACCCTGGCTTTGCGGAAGCGTGGTTAATTTTGGTGTGACTTCTTAATACCATAGCTTAACCATAACAAAGCTATATGAAATAAAATCATGCAAGATCATCCATTTGATTAAGTTTTAAAACCAGAGTAACACAACATTGTCTTAGAGACTCACAACCTCATAACATAAAACATTGTCTTGAACAACATAAACACCGACATGAAATAAACGCAGTTCAAGATTTGTGACTTGTCCAGGAAAGAGTCACATTTCCTAAACTGGGATAACCTTGGAACCCTTATGCAGCGGGAAAACATAACATACCGCGCCAGATCTTTAATTTCCTGAAATACATGTAAGTTGAAAAATCAACAATAATGTTGAGCGAGTTCATGTGTAAGTGAGTAAGTAAACCTTTGTGAGTATAAAAATAGTCTTGGTATGTAGCAAATAAGGAAAGAGAGATCACCAATGGTTTGCAAGGCCATTGATATATGTGAAGTGCAAGCAGGAAGACTCAAACCTAGCAGATTTAGCGTTGGGTACAAAGTCACTCCAAGGTCCGTTCTGTTGGGCCTCTCTGAGGTCCGTTCTGTTGGGCCTAGAGTTGGGCTCGCTACACCCAGATAGATCTACCGCTTACGTCCCTCGGTCCTACAATGAGGATTAATGGCCTCCAGTTTCTGCCTACCCACTCACATGATCTAAGTAGTAAACCTCCTTACGCTAACCATACCATGTATAAAGTACTTGTAATCAAAGTAACATGTATTTCACCCCCGTAGTTAGAAAACTAAAAACAGTTAAGAGAAAAGGGGGACATGAACTCACAGTGGTGCGTCTCTACCAAGTATGCCTCCAAATCAAGTAGCTGAGTGACGACCTACACGTACTAACTCTATTAGACGGACGGCCGTGCCTTAGCTTTATGGTTTAAGTTTTGGGAAATAGTTAGGCAACTATTTCGTGTTTATATTTTTGTATACTTGGTAGTCATTTTCCTTCCCAAGGATGGGGGATTTAATACATGTGTGTTCGTATAATTTCGGAATATATTATTAAGTCTCACTTAAAATATATTTTATTTCCAACTTCAAAATATAAATATTCTTCCCAAAAATATTATATTTTAATACATGTGATTTTCCCAAAATAATACTTAGTAATATTATTTTTACTCTAAAAATAATATTTACGTAGTTCACAAAATAATCATAAACACTTTTACAAGTGATGTTGTGAAAAATATATACTAAATACATTTATGTATCACGTTTTATTTTGTGAAATCCCACCTCCGATGTTTTGTAAATATAGTCGTGGCGAAACTTACATTTTGAAAACAAGTCAAAATGTCTTTCTAACACTTATAGTGAAAATATTTCTAAGTGTTAGGTTTTTGGAAAAATTTCGCCAGAGTTTCCTCTGTAACTGGAGGTGGCCACGCTTTCAAGCGTATCATTTTCTTTTACAAATCAACCAACAATCTTCTCATTCAACCAAAACAATGTTCAAATCACAACTAGTCAAAATATGTATATAAATCGCATAAACTTCATGAACTTGTGGTTTATCCAAACTGTGAAGTAAATCTCATTACTTTTAGCGGATCTTTATATAAAACTATCCGATTGTGTAAAAACCTCGTTTTTATGGAAGTTCCGTTTTTACAACTTCTCGTCATCTTTTTCAAAAATAGTTATTTTGTCGAAACTTTGTGTTACACGAGTGTTTACACACTTGTGTGTTCTAAAAACCATTCTTGTTAGGGTAAGATCCATTTTTAGAAAGCATGGTTTCTTTAACGCGTGGTCCTTTGAAAATACCACTTGCAGATATGTAGATCTGCTAGTTTTAAACACTATTCCACAAGTAAAACATTTTTACACAAGTTCATGGTTCGGGTGTGGTAGAGTTTCACCCTTTAACCCTTGTTCTATTCAAAACAACCTTATGTCATGATTCGTGTTTATGACCAAACCGGGTTAAGTGATGATCCGAGCTACCACAACATAGATCGGGTCTAAATAATCACAAATTTCAATTACTACAACATTTACACAACTAGTGAGCTTTTATCCAACACTTATAGCATTTTTAGTAGACTTTAAAGTATCATCTTGTAAGATTTCGAGTTTTTAACCGTTATAAATCGTATTAACCACTTTAAAATAGTTTAAGAAGGTGATTTTAGCAACATACCACTAGCTCAAGGCTAGGGAAGAATCTACGCGCAAATGAGGTGGATAAAAGCTAAGTAGAGAGGTCCTTCGCCTTCCGATTGCACCAAGCTTCCTAATATGCGACCCTTAACACTTGTAGATGCTTGGAATGTGATGATGGAAATCGAAAGGTGGTGGTGGTGTGGCTTGTGTCTTCGGCCGAGAATGAGCAAGAGAGGGAGAGAGTGTGTTTGTGTGATTTGGGAAAGTGATTATGTTGTGGTGGGTTTAGTGAGGATCTTATAGACAAAGTTAAGGTAATTAACCTTTGGGTCATGTGTCCTCTAGATTTTGGACATAGAAGATTAAGTAAATCAACATGGTACAAGAGTGGGGTCACTTGGTGACCGATTCGGTTGGGGGGGGGGGTAGTTTGATTAGTTTCCAACTAGATGTTAGGCATTAGTTAGGTTAAACCAAGTTAGTTAAGTGTTTAACCCAGTTATTAGTGTGTCACGCGTTACAGTGGGTGTTAGGGTACCCAGGGACCCTAACTGGCTCAGAAAAAGATAAATAATGAAAATAACAATATTTTCATGTTCTAGGTATAGTCCGGTTGTTCGGTTGGATAGTGATCCGTTAAAGTGCTTAACAAAGCTTAAAGTGTCGTTAATACCCTTTTTAGTGACACAACTCATTTCTGACACTTTGGAAGGTGTCTAGTAATATTTTTCTCAAGTTTTGGCACTTCATTAGTTAGCTAAAAGCTGAATTGTTATGTAAAGTGCTGAGTTTTGTACTTAGAGTACGTTTTAGGCACATCCAGTCATTGTAACTTATTCCTAGAGACGCAGTTCTACAACCCTTGTATCCCTACACTCACCACTAGTGTAGCAAAATATTTCAGGCTCTTACAGGCCTTAGAGGCAGTGTTTGCCTGATGCTGGCTTTATCAGCATGTTCAATAGGTTATCCGTTATAGTGCTACTGTGCTTTTTGTGCATCATGTTTGTCACTAAGGTTCAGTCATGTAAATAATGTAGTGACAGCAAGTAAAGTATGATGCAGGTAAGTACATGTATCAGTGTTCAAGTAGCAGTTTATTCACAAGTTCAAGCAAGCACAGTAATTAAGCAGTAATTAGTTATTAATTAAGTTGTACGGATACCTGGTTTAGTGAGGGTTGTCACAAGTTGAACCAGAACCAGAATCAGAACCACAACCAAGGAAACGGGAACAATAATGGAGGCAACAACGGGGGTAATAATGACGGCAATGGTGCCAGGGGTCGAGTGTTCGTGATTGGTCAGGGTGATGCTAGGAATGACCCCAACGTATGATGGTTTTGACATCGTTATTGGTATGGATTGGTTATCCCAACACCAAGCAGAGATTCTTTGCAACGAAAAGATTGTCCGTATTCCTCGTTCGGGTGATGAACCTCTTATGATTCGTGGCGACAAGAGTGGTGCTGTTGTGAGCATCATCTCTTTCCTTAAGGCCCAGAAGTGTTTACGAAAGGGCCACACTGCTATTTTGGCTCACGTTACGGACACCTCGAAGAAAGAGAAAAAGATAGAAGAATTTCCAATCGTACGCGACTATCCTGAGGTATTCCCTGAGGAATTACCTGGCCTTCCGCCTCATCGTCAAGTCGAATTTCAGATTGAACTAGCTCCTGGAGCCGCACCAATCGCTCGTGCATCGTATCGTTTAGCCCCATCAGAATTGGAAGAACTCTCTACGCAACTACAAGAACTCTTGGATAAGGGTTTTATTCGCCCTAGCTCTTCGCCATGGGGAGCTCTAGTGCTATTCATGAAGAAGAAAGACGGTACCTTCAGGATGTGTATCGACTATCGAGAACTCAACAAGGTGACGGTGAAGAATCGTTATCCTCTTCCACGTATTGATGACCTGTTTGACCAGTTTCAAGGGTCGAGTTACTACTCCAAGAATGATTTGAGATCGGGATATCACCAGCTGAGAGTCCGAGAAGAGGACGTCCCCAAAACAGCCTTTAGAACTCGTTATGGACACTACGAGTTTTTGGTCATGCCTTTTGGACTGACCAACGCACCTGCGGTTTTCATGGACCTTGTGAATAGAGTGTGCAAGCCATACCTAGACAAGTTCGTCATAATTTTCATCGACGACATCCTGATCTATTCTAAGAGTCCGGAGGAACACGAGCAGCATCTACGACTTATTTTGGAACTCCTTCAGCTTTATGCAAAGTTCTCGAAATGCGACTTCTAGCTTCGTGAAGTCTATTTCCTAGGCCACATGGTAAACAAGGATGGGATTCATGTTGATCCATCCAAGGTAGACTCGATCAGGAACTGGCCTGCGCCCAGTACACCAACAGAAATTCGCCAATTCTTGGGCTTGGCAGGTTTCTATAGAAGGTTTATCAGGGATTTCTCCAGGATCGCGCAACCTCTCACCTCACTAACACAGAAAGGTGTCACCTATCGTTGGGGTGATGCACAGGAAACTGCGTTTCAACACTTAAAGGATAGACTTTGTAGTGCACCTATCCTCTCATTGCCTGAAGGCACAGACGATTTTGTGGTTTATTGCGACGCATCCATTCAGGGACTTGGATGTGTGCTGATGCAACATGACAAGGTCATTGCTTATGCGTCACGACAACTTAAGATTCACGAACAAAACTACACTACACACGATTTGGAGCTGGGAGCTATTGTTTTCGCACTCAAGATATGGAGACATTACCTGTACGGTACTAGGTGCACCATTTACACCGATCAAAGGAGTCTCGAGCATATCTTCAAACAGAAGGAGTTGAACATGCGTCAACGTCGATGGGTCGAGCTATTGAATGATTACGAATGCGCGATCAAGTACCATCCAGGCAAAGCCAAGGTTGGGCTGACGCCCTCAGTCGAAAAGATACCACACCTAGGCGTGTGCGAGCATTACAACTCACCATCCAGTCTAGTCTTCCTGTACAGATACGAGATGCTCAGATAGAAGCATTGACACCAGAAAACGTCAGGGCTGAAGCCCTATGCGGCTCAAGGCAATGATTAGAACAAAAGGAAGACGATGCTTACTACGTAACAGGACGCATTTGGGTCCCACTCTATGGCAACCTACGAGAGCTTGTGATGGATGAAGCACACAAGTCTCGTTACTCAGTACATCCTGGTTCAGATAAGATGTACCACGACTTGAAAACTACGTACTGGTGGCCTAGCATGAAAGCTTACATAGCAACCTATGTTAGTAAATGTTTGACTTGTGCGAGAGTCAAAGTCGAGTACCAGAAACCTTCAGGCCTACTCCAACAACCAGAGATACCACAATGGAAATGGGAGCAAATTTCAATGGATTTCGTTACTGGCCTGCCTAGATCTCAACGCGGAAATGACACTATTTGGGTGATCGTGGATCGACTCACAAAGTCTGCACACTTCTTGGCTATCAAGGAAACGGATAAGTTCTCCACTCTAGCAGACGTATCTCTTAAGGAAGTTGTCTCGAGGCACGGGGTGCCCACCTCTATTATCTCTGATCGTGATGCACGTTTTACTTCTGAACTGTGGCAAGCAATGCACAAGTCCTTTGGCTCACGATTAGATATGAGCACAGCTTATCACCCGCAAACAGATGGGCAGTCTGAACGCAACATCCAGACCCTTGAAGACATGCTTAGGGCATGTGTGATTGACTTTGGCAACGGTTAGGAAAAACATCTGCCACTAGTGGAATTCTCGTATAATAACAGTTACCACACCAGCATTCGGGCCGCTCCATTTGAGGCATTGTACGGGCATAAATGCCGATCACCTCTTTGTTGGGCAGAGGTGGGGGATAGTCAGATTACTGGCCCAGAACTTGTGGTAGACACAACAGAAAGAATTGCTCAAATACGACAACGAATGGCGGCAGCTCGTGACCGTCAGAAAAGCTACGCCGATAAGGGCAGAAAACCACTCGAGTTCCAGGTTGGGAATCGAGTGCTACTCAAAGTCTCACCCTGGAATGGTGTTGTTCGTTTTGGCAGACGAGGCAAACTTAACCCATGATATGTTGGACCATTTGACATCATAAAGAAAATAGGCAGGGTGGCCTACAAACTGAACCTACCAGCAGAACTCAGTGGAGTTCACAACGTTTTCCACGTGTCGAATCTGAAGAAGTGTCTGTCAGATGAGACCCTCATAGTTCCTTTGAAGGAACTCACTATCGACGAGCAGTTGCGATTCGTCGAGGAACCAGTTGAAATCACGGACCAGGATGTTAAGGTCCTCAAGCGCACTAGAATACCTCTTGTTCGAGTTCGTTGGAACTCACGTCGTGGCCCAGAGTTCACTTGGGAACGCGAAGATCAAATGAAACAAAAGTATCCCCAATTGTTCGCAAACAGTACAACCACTACTGAGGCTGAAGCTACTGCGGAATTTCAGGACGAAATTCCAGATCAACGGGGGGAGGATGTGACACCCCAGGAAAACCATGCAACTTAACTAGCTTCCTCAGTGAGTACGTGCTAAATTTCGGGACGAAATTTCTTTCAACTTGGGGATAATGTGACAACTCGTATTTCAGAACCTATCTATGTGCTTAATGTAACGTATGTGGACCCTATGTGATCGTATGAACTTTGATGACTTATTGAATGTTATTCGGTGCGATTTAGTGTGTAATGGATCAGTTTATGTCTTGTGTCATTTAGGCCACTACCATGTTATATAGACTTGGCCCAATCTATTGTTTTCAAAACATGACTCGGCCCAACCTTTTCTTTGTATATGTGTGCGTAACATATGAGTTATGTTACACAACTCTTCACCATATTACAAACCCTAAAGCATTCCTGAAATCGACGGCAACCAAGGGAGTCTCGCGATCAAGGGATTCTCATCCATTGTGTCTAACAGTAGTCATACCTCGGCTCGGTTAGTGTAATACTATTCCTGTTGAATATGTTGGTTGCATGTGAATATGTGGGTAAAATCAATATTGTATATGATTGCAAGCATGTTACCTGATTGTATCGGTCCAATGATGTTGTAGAATAATGGTTTGATAAAAGTGGATAACTTTGATTAAAGAGAATGTCGGCCATGTGTGTGGTTGTAGTTTTGATATAATCTAACCATGTGCACAGTAAAGGTGTATTGTCAGAAGTAGTTAAATGTATTAGTTCTATGTGGAATAAATGATGGTATGATTGTCTTGCATGGTGATTTAGGATGTTTTAATAGACCAATTGGTGTTATATGTTCACAAGATTTAATGAAAATCGGCCCACATGTAGGTTGTAATAGATCGGTATAGGGTTTGATGATACTATGATTTGAATGGTGATATAAAACTGAAAAACATGTTAATCGGCTATGGTGTAATTGGATTCGGATGATTAGTATGTTTTATCAAGAGTTTGCATGATGAGTATTATGATATTAGGGTTTATATGAATTAGATGATAAAACCCTTGTTTGATCGATGGAATGCTAAATGGATAGTTACAAACTGTTGATTGATTAATTATAAATTTGGAAACTGTTGAATGATTGTAACCGAATAGCATAATATCCGGATAGTAAAACGAATCACACAAGTCCCTCTCAATCGCACAAGATCAGGTCACACAAGACCTGATCTGATCGCACAAGAAGTCCAGTCGCACAAGATGATTTGATCACACAAGATATTCTGAGTCGCACAAGTAATTCGAATCGCACAAGATTGATTATATGTTTATTATATTGGGCCGTGTACATGTTGGGACTAATTTTTGGGCCGGGTTTGTTCTCAATCGCACAACCCATTGTGGATCACACAAGTCATGCTGATCGCACAAGGGGTTGGGCCGCCTGTTTATTGGGCTTCATCTTTCGGGTCGTACAAGTTTGACATGATGAGTACTTGACTGTTATTGTTAATGTGTTAACATGTATTATGTGTTTGCCATGATCAATGTGTCTTCATAATCTGTTAAACTATGTGAAACGTATGTGCACAACTTGAACCTAGACCTGACTTGTATGGTAACCATGTTAGGACATGGTTGACCTCTAGCAGCTCGATTGACCTTTTGTTTATCTGCCGAGCTAACCTAAGGTGAGTTCACACTTTCCACAAGGCAAGGGATTCCCAAGGGTTGGGAATGGGTAAAGGATTGAAATCAAAACTGCGTGATCTCCTGGTTTGGAACACGTATACACCCTCTTTAGTGAAGGGTGACAACATGTGATTAGTATTTAATCGGAACTTGCGTAATCTCCTGGTTTGGAGATTACGTACACACCCTCTTTACTGAAGGGTGACAACACGGATACTAGATCAAAACTTTCTATCATGAAGTCCCTGCTTTTATATCGACTTAATCGCCGGGCCAATGGCGAGCGGGTCATTAGTTAGATAGTGCTATTTAGGTCTGACAAGCCTCACACCGTGCCGCAGAGGACGGGCGTGAACTAATGGATCTGGGCACTAGTCAATGATGATAGACATTGACGTCAGGGCACCAACATACTTTAGTCAGTGGTCGATATGGTAACAATTTGCAGCACGGAGACACTTCGACAGAGCTTCACCGTCGGAAAACACCTTCCTAATTCCGTTTTAAATAACACGGATCTAGCACCTATATATAGACAGGTAATTCCGCTTGAACATGACTCATGCAGAATTACTTTACAAACGGAATTACACATACAAACGAGATTACATGGTTCAAACGGAATTAGCTAGTTAATTTCGTGCGGAATTACCCTTGGTAATTCCGTGCGGAATTAGCTCCAAGCCTAATTTCGTTTGTTTTCTCGTATAACGTGCCTAGATCTGTCAATTCTAATCTAAGACTCGAACGAAGATGAAGTTGACAGACAACTGCACCAACAGACTCCCCCTTGGATGTTGACGGAATCTTCAGTGAGAGTCTTCATCATAACGACTCTTCAATCTTGAACGGTCTCCTTTCTTTCTTAGCATGTACCAGGATCTTCTCTTTGGCTCTAACCTCGTCAGACTCCCCCTTTCATCATGCTGGGATCGCTGTCTGGAATTAGCTATCACCTTGAGATCACACCCTGACTTTAGCTCTGTTTAAGACCTCTACAGGTTCTGAAACATCTCCTGGCTCTTCGTAGCAACAGGATCAGAAACCTAGCTTCTTCAATATTTCCTTCACACATTTTCTCACCAAAACATAAGTTTTTACTTAAATCAATAAGAAAAACTTACTGGTAGAAACGATTTAATCATAATAGTTACATCAAGTTCAAATTAATGACCTTGATTAACTAATCTTAACTTCTCTTTAAAAAAAAATTCTACAATTCAACACACATTCTCCAACCCAAAGTTCATCCTGTTTAGCACATGGAATTTTGAATATCAGCTTTCCAACATCAGTTGTCTAAAATCTTTTTGACTTTTTCAAAATTTATGCTAAAACACACTAAAATCTTTTTGGATTTTAAAATAAATGAAATACAGTAAAGAAATATTTACATACAATATTTTTGTGAGTTTGTGTAAGAGGATCATATCAGTTTTTGAGACAAATCACCAGCACCGTTAAGCTTTTAACATTTTAAGTTTTAAACGATTCACTTAGATTGTCAGTATACTGATCCACTTAAATTTCCACACAAAGTTCAACTGATTCGAGATACGAGATTAATGTTATAGAGACTTAAACTTATTCACGTGTCCCACCTCAGAATATACTCCTGTATCCAGATCCCAATATTCAGTCTTACAGGTAAGTATACCACAGATGATATCTGTAAGGGGTTAAAATGCGAGGGCCGTGAGAGCTCAGGTCAGAACTTCCGTTCAGCAGAGAGATGACGGCTTCGACTTTTGGTGTGTCCCCTTTAGAGAATCTTTTGTTTCAACAGCACATGATTAGCATTTTTCAATGTTTCATCATTTTTTGTACTGAGGGCGGCGCTATATTTCAAGCAAGCAGAAAGTATTATACGGGGACTAGGCCATTGCTTCCGTAAAATCAGAAGTCCCGAGATAATACCCCAGATATCACTGAGTATAAAGACCTAGTATCTCAGAAAGAGGGACCTTTCAAACAAGATTTTGGGGGTTAACCATATATCTGAGAGATGTTCCCCACGATATAAGCAAGTTTGAAATTTTGGTTTATATCTCGTCACAATCTACTAAATGTGTAAAAACCTACTGGCATATCATCAGTGAGAGCGTTTATCACATTTTGACTTTCCAATTCTTTAGCATGCTGTGATAGTCCACTGATGTACTATCATTTCTTCTTTTCTACAACAAAACTCATTTTTCATTTTATCATGTTTTTGGCTTTTTCAAATTTTCTAATGTTTTTGGATTTTCTGAAAAAAACTTACTCCCCCTAAAATGCAAACACATTTAAAAAAATTTGAAAACAAACTGTACAAGTAAATTGACAACTGATATCGAATCACTTCAAATCGCCATCCACTTGGCATAAACAATCAGAACTCCCCCTCACAACAAACTATTTTCCCATTATGATTTCAAAACACTTAAGTTTGTTTTAATCAAATGGTTTTTCCGGAAAATAAATTTTGTTGAATTTTCAAACCACTTGTAGGTTAGGGGATCACTTCATCACCATGTTCTATCAACCACTTGAAAAATTTAACAATTTTTAAATTTAACCAACAAACATCACTTGTAGAAAATCAAGTACAACTTAATGTCCCTGATTTACCACTTGTAAGTCGAAATATCACCAGAGTGAATTTCTCAAGAAAAATGTCGATACCTACTCCTCGCTTACCAACCTGGAAGCTCCGGCAAGTCAGTTTTTTCATTTAAACAGATTCACCCAAGCCTGACTAACCTTGGGTTTTTTTGAGCAATCATCACTCACTTTCTTTTCAACTTTTTGTTTTGAATTTCTGTTTGACAATGATGGAAAATTTGCATCATCTATTGCCTTAACGGAAATATCACCTTTTATCTCAACACATGGCTCTTCTGGCTTTGACGAACCAGATTCATCGCCTGAACGTGGCTTGTCTGACTTTAATGAGTCAGATTCATCGCTAATTGCTTTCTCTTTCTTCAATACCCCATTTGTCCTTAGATTTGTATCTGATGAATTCGTTTTGTTTGATTTGTCATTCTTTTGAGAGCAAGACGATTTATCAGAACTGTTATCTGATTTTCCTGTTGTATCTGAGGACAAAATCCTTTCGAGATATTCCCTCGCTTTCTTCCTTTTCTTCCTCAGTCTGTCTTTTTGCCCTTGTGAAAGCTTCACTTTCTGTTCTAGAACTTTCTATTCTTTGGACTTTTCTTCGACTTTGACTGGTTTCTTTGCCATTTTCTGAGATTCAGCCCTCGATCTTCCCTTTGATCTCATTGGGTAATCTCTTGCAATGTGGCCTTTGATTTGACAATTATAGCATCTCCTCGTCTCAAAACTCCAACTCTAGCAGTTAACAGCAATGTGTCCTTGACAACCACAGGTGTAACACACTCTATTATCATACATTTTACCACTATCAATCCACATACTCATATCATAACATTGATTTGCTTTGTGGTAATCATCACTCCTCTTGAAAGCTGGATTTGGCATTTGAGCACTGTGGTCAAACCTGCACCACTTATTACCAACATTTTTTGAGTTTTGATTTTCAAATTTTTGTGGTTTTTTATCACGATTGGATGATTGAACTGATGGCCTTTTATTTTCTTTTTGAAAAATTTTTGAATTTTTAACACTTTGTTTTTGTTCTGCAATCTTCTTCAAAGGTTTCTGTGTTGAGCATTCACCTTTTTCTGTAGATTGCAAAACAGTTTCTTGAAACTTTTCTTTTAATTTCAGAAACATTTTCTTTCTTTCATTTTCATCATCAGATCTTTCATCACAATCTTCAATTTTGACTTTGTCAAAATTTGTGACATTGTCACTTATTGGAACAGAATTGATCGGTTTTGGACAAATATAATCTGGTATTGATGAATTCACAAAACCTTTCAATTTCTTTTCAAGCTCATCAATTTTATTCCGAGCAATTTCAGCTTCATTTTCAAGCCGAATGATTTTCTGAAGATGAGAATTTATTTCAATCTGTTTTTCAATATTATTTTTACCAAATATAGATTTCTCATTTTCTAAAATCTTTATTTGAGTTTGAAAATCTTTTTCAATTTTTAATTTTTCATTTTCAAACATTTTTATTTTATTTTCAAGAACTTTTTCTTTTTCTTTCAAAAATTTGTTTTCCAATGTCAAACTATCCACTTCTTTTAAGAGTTTGACATTTTCTGCTCCAGATATGTCACATTTTATGCACATCCCAGGCATCTTTTCTGTATCAGGTGTCTTTTCTTCATCAGCTTTCTTTTCATCCTTGAAAGCTAGAATTTCTTTAACTTGTTCCTTTACCACCTGAACTTCTTCCTCAGGCTTGGCTTTTGAGTTTACTGATTCAGAATTTGAATTATCATTTGTTAAGGTACTTGATTCTTTTACTTCATCATTCTGTGACAACTCAGTTGACTCATCTTGTTCAGATGTTTCTGAATGAACACTATCAACTTGTTTATTCTCGGATTTAACACTTTCCTCCACTTTTTCTGCTTCATAATTCTTCATTATTGCAGCTTGTTTATTTTTAATCTTTTCCAGTGTACCTGCATAAAACATATTAAACAATTCAGGTCCAAACATTCTTTTATAATTTTCAAGTTTTTCAACTGTCATCGTCACTCTTTTCATCTGATGAGTGATCAAACACCGGAGCTTTTTCTGAAACAACTTCTGTAAGATTATCAGTTTTTTCTGAATCAACTTCTAAACCCTTTTCAGTTTTATCTAAACCAATTTCTGAATCCTTTTTTTATTGAAACTGGTTCTCTTGAAATTGATTTTTCGAAAACTGGTTCTTCTTTAATCTCAATATAACTCTCTTGTTGAGATACAAAATAATACAATGCTATATCTTCTTCAGAATTCATGTTTCGGTGACAAGTTTCACAACTTAGATATTTTCAAACAAAATTAGCACTTCAAACGAAATAACACTCTCAAACAATATATCCTGTTCAAATGAAATTGCCTGTTCAAACGGAATACCAGTTTCACATGGAGTTACCTGTTTGGTGCGAAATAACTGATTTCGCTTGAAATATTTCAAACGGAATTAGTTTTCAAACGGAATCAGATGCTTTTCAAACGAAATTAACCAACAACCTTTTTTCAAGCGGAATTAGCCAAACGGAATTACCTTTTCAAACGGAATAGGTAATTTCGTGTGAAATTACCATAACTTTTCAAACGGAATTAGTGTGCTCGTTCAAACGGAATCAGGTTTTTGGTCCATTTTTGTCATTTTTAGCCTGAATTTAGGTCTGATTCTTTCAAGGGTTTGTTAAAACTGTATTTTACACACAATATCAAAAGATCAGTCCGTTTTAACCGTGAAAACTTGATTAATTTTGAAAAGAAGGAGTAGAAATCAGAATTTTCCAGCGAAAACGAGCTAAACGGTAAGACCTCTTCCTCCTGAGCTCTGATACCACATGTAGGATCGTTTTGAGACCCAAACGATTCGATCAGAAGAGTACTCAGATAGAATCAGAGGCGGAATTCATTGATTCTGTCTTTGTTTAGCTTGTATTCACTATTAACTGTCTTGTTTATTGATCTGGTAATAATTTACAGCACGGAGACACTTCGACAGAGCTTCGCCGTCGGAAAACACCTTCCTAATTCCGTTTTAAATGACACGGATCTAGCACCTATATATAGACAGGTAATTTCGCTTGGACATGACTCATGCGGAATTACTTTACAAACAGAATTACACATACAAACGAGATTACATGGTTCAAACGGAATTAGCTAGTTAATTTCGTGCGGAATTACCCTTGGTAATTCCGTGTGGAATTAGCTCCAAGCCTAATTTCGTTTGTTTTCTCATATAACGTGCCTAGATCTGTCAATTCTAATCTAAGACTCGAACGAAGATGAAGTTGACAGACAACTGCACCAACAGCAACATCATAAAAGGGTTTTCATCCAAGTAATACATCAAACATGTGTGTTAGCCCCAAACTTTTCAAACGTTTAAAGCGGGCATCAAGAGCTCACACATAAACACATACGTCTATGTGTGTGGGTGTGTGTATATATATATATGTATCTAAAGATATGCTTAAATCATCATATGTATACCTTCGTACCTATACAATGTATACATATATATCTTCCCTTCATAGACTCGAGTTCATAAATATCTATAAATACATATATTTATTTTTATACATAAATATAGGTATATATTAGTATAATCTATGCTCGCTTTCACCCGAATAAGTATAAAAAAGTATATAAGCCTACTTATTTTCCATTCTTAAAAACCATACGAGTAAATGTGAGTTTCAAATGTACGTAACAAGCTTCACGACTTCCTTCATAAAAATAATCATACGAGTTTAGCATGCACATTAGCCCGAAATATTTAAAAATATTTAAAGAGTGGGCTCAAGAACTCACCTTATCATAACGCTTGCAAGACCATAAGAGGCTAGAGAAGCGAAGGGCAACATCCTATTAAATCAGTCGCCTACTTTTTAGAGCTCTATGGATCTTCTCCAACGATCACGTACAATCCCACTCGACGAACCAACCAATATGTATAAATCCCATGTGAGAGAATTAACATGTGTATGCTTGTTTGATTAAATCACCATGTTTTCTTTCTTCCTTGTTTCACATGAGTTTCATAGTGCACAAGCTCACATGCACCTAAACAAAGTTTCTCTATACACTTCCATTCACATGCATAGGCCAACATCATGATCATCATCATGCAAACAAGACTTTTCATCACACTTTAATTAGTTGAAAAGCTTCATGCAAACATACATATCGTGCGCGTGACCTGCTATTATCACCATCATCCTTACAACCTTAATCAACATACACCCTTCCTAAAACATGGTCAACAGACATAGAATAGGTACCTGAGATGTTCTTGAATTGTGCCGTGAAATTGTGCTCCAAAACAATCGATGTTGTCGTCCGTTTCTGGATCAGTTTTGGCAGCCTTACTGACACTTACCATGGTTGTTTTACCGTTATTTCCATCCCCGGGTAACCTCTTAAACGGCTGCAACCAATCGCCATTTGCTGCTGCAATGTACTAGACATCCGGTCTTGAAATCACGCCTGAAATTATGATGTTTCTGTCTAGTTTATGGTCCACTTTGTGCAACCCAAAGCTACTACTATTTGGTACCATTTTACCATTAGTTTCGGCCTCGTAATACTTCTTATGTAGCCATCAAACATTCCGCATCGCTGCTGCCCTGTGCACCATGAATAGTTCCCAAAACTACAACTGAAATAGTCGGTGTTGCTGTCTTGTTTACTGCACTATTCTGGCAGCTTAACGCCATCATTCCTGTTGCCCTTTTCCATAAAATGCAGCCTCCAATACCCATCGATCGCCACCGGTATTGCTCTTCTTGATCTCACAATGTAAATCCTCTCTATACCCAAGTCACGGTCAATCATGATGATCATCATCGTGCCAATGATGATTACTAAATAAATTCGTTCAAGCCAAAGGGTTAAACAAAACCACCAAGTAGTGTCGTAACCAGATTAATGCATGGTTTGTTACTAACCAGGCTATGTTTATTTCGAGACACCATGTTCCCTCATGGACTTGAAATTGTGTTACTTGCTCGTTAATTAAACACTGACGACGGATCCGAGATTTCTTCAACACTTAACAATGTGCTTTAAATCCCTGATCGATATGGGATCAAGAAGAATTCCTATCTCCTAGCTCTTTATATCTCTCTCTATTCGCGATAATGGAGACAACACCAAAACCTTAGACTAAATATCCATCCATGCCACTTAGTTTGCGATCATCATCATCTAAGAACTGATATACCACATGTGACACCCCAACAAAACCAGGAAACCATGCAACCTAACTAGCTTCCTCAGTAACTACGTGCTAAATTTTGGGACGAAATTTCTTTCAAGTTGGGGATGATGTGACAACTCTAGTTTTCAAGGTCGTTACACGACACGTTTTCTTGTTTTGCAAAGTGTTTTCATATTTTGATTAAGGTGTAACTTGTTCATGTTTGATTTACGTGTGTGTATTGCATATAGTTTGATTATAGTGGGAACTTATGAACTGTTTTAGTGTGTAAACTTAATTCACGCATGACAAATGACTGGTATGCGGTTCTATTTAACATGAAAACTTATATTACTAATAGATTAGCATATAATTTAGCATCATGCAACTGCAATACTAATATGTTAATGTTACACAAGTGTACCCATGGTTTCTTTATATCTTCATGAAAATATTACTGCACATAACATTACATATGAGCATAACCCATGGCAACAGTCATACACTACGATGAAACATGTGTTTCACCACAAGGTTTACTCGACGAAACTATGGAGTTTCGCCATCACCTTGTTTCGTCGGAAAATTGGGTCGCCGTAATGGGCTTCGGCCCAAGTGTAGTTCTATTTCAAATCTGCCACACTCATGTTAAATTATAAAAACCAAAATTCATGAAAACCCTAGACACTCAACCACACTTTTAATCGACGGCAGTTGCCCCCTCCATCGAAGCTCTTCTACTTCGAGGCACCGTCTCTTATGTTTCTGAATTTGTTTGGTATGTGAGTCTAGTATTTTTGGGTGATTTGATTTCATGTTATGCGTGTACATGCTATAGATTATATGTGTTACTTGATATAAAGGTTTAATAGATTTATAGGTAATGATGAGATAAGAATGGATGACCTTGAATGAGTAAACGGCAGTCATGTGGCCTCATCAATCCATGTGCACATTCTAAAAAGCAAATGACGGCCATGTGTATTAGTAAATCTGATCTCATCTAACCATGTGCATTCCAATCATGTTGTTTGAATAGTCAAAGATGCTTGTTCATAGTTTAATAGTAGGAAGGACATATGATTATAGCTTCTGTGATGATGATTGACACATGAAAACTAAATGTTGAATGATGATGATGAAATTATTATATGTAAATGGATTGACTTTTGACAAACTATTATAGAAGAATTAGGGTCGCAGACACACATCAACAATACGATAATACTTCTGACGAAACTTAGTGTTTCGGCACCCACCTCAAACCGACAAAACCTAGTGTTTTGTCACATACCTTGATCCAACGAAACCTAGAGTTTCGCCACCACCTCTTTCTTCAAGGCTAAGTGTTTCGTCGAGTGAGACTCTTGCTGAGAAGCTTTGCATGAACTAAACTGTGTGATGATATATTTGATGTTAACTTGATTGAACACGTAGGTTAGCTTAGGAAGTCATGCATATCATAATAGCTTAAACTAACAAACTGGTTCTTGAAATAAATCATGTGATGGACTCAATTGAAACATGAAATAATGATAAGAGGAAAGCACTTGGTGGTTAAGGAAATGGTTGACGACGAAACTGAGGAGGTATAATAAGTTAAATGCTAGTGTATGCTTTGTGAAACATGAACCTGTGATACGGATTACTCATGACCTCAAATACTTGCTAAGTGTTTGTTATGTGAATGTATGATGACAATAGATGGATAAGTTGCATGAATATCTAGCACGACATAAATGATTATACGTGCCCCGCTTGACTGCTACTTGAGTAATGATTGCAAAGAACATGTGGGTTGTTAGTATACGAAACTGATTTGTTTGGTAACCACATTAGGAGTTGGTGGATTAATATGGAACAAGTAACTAGTCATACCGAGCAAACGAAGGTGAGTTCACACTTTCTACAAGGCATGGGATTCCCAAGGGTTGGGAATGGGTTAAAGAACTAAAACGGAAACTACATATTCTCCTTGGGTAGGATATGTACGGCCATCCTCCATGGGTAGGATGCCAAGATTTAAACCTCGCGTATTCTCCTTGGGTAGGATACGTACGTTCATCCTCCTTGGGTAGGACAACAAGATTAAACATACTGGACCAAAACTCTATCATAAGTCCCTCATTTTATATCGACTTAATTGCCGAGGCCGATGGCGAGCGGGTCATTAGTTAATAGCGTTATTAGGTTTAACAAACCTCACACCGTGCCGGTAGGACGGACATGTACTAATGGACTAAGGCAAAGGGTCAATGATGATAGACATTGACTTAGGGCACAACTTACTTTCGTTAGTAGTCGATATGGTACGGTCTGGTAATTCACATGGGAAGCCCCCACTAATCATTGAGGAGGTTTGGGAAACAGGGTTACTGATTAAAACGTGGTGTACAAAACGAACTTACGATTATTGAAACGAAATCAATATCTAATCAACCAACTGTGAACTCGCTCAACTTTGTTGTTGATTCGTTGTTACATGCCTTGCAGGCTTTTAGGTGCATATTGTTGGAACTTGCTGTCTGGGAGGCTGGAGTGGTCATGGGTCAAGATACATGGAATCGCAACACAAGATTAATGGTTTATAAACACTTAACGAATGAATTATGCTTCTGCTGTATACTGTGAATTGTTTGTAGCGTTGTAATACTTAATGTCAATAAATGAAAGTTTTATTTAATTATATTATGCGAAGTTCAATGTGATTGGTGGCTTGATCCTGGTACGTCACACGCCTCACGGTAATTCCGCATGTGGTATTTTGGGGGTGTGACACCACAGATAACCTAGGATCGATTTGGAAGACCAAGAACGCCTCGATTTTCTTTTTTTTCATTACGGCAAAAGAATGTGTAGGTTGTTAAGCAGTGATAGGGTTTTATTGCATAATGAATTAATTTTAAACTATCACATTACACCCTTCAAGTTTACCACTAGAGCCATAAGAATCACAAAGTTTAGTAACGTCCTTATGATTACTTTTATTATCAACGGATTGGTGTACAACAAAGTTTACAAAAATCTTAGGGCGTTACGGTTGGCGAGTTCACGGTTTTTGTCACAACCCCCGATCCCTAATCCCCGGGAACGGGCGGACGTGATCACAGAGTTTGGTGGTATCAGTTTGTTTAGTCTTGCAGCGGAATTTACATCAGGATCGTAGTTAGGAAATGTTTATCAGAGTAAAAACACCATACTTGATATTAATAAATACATGGGCAAAACCCAAGTTTCTTATTACAATACATTTATAGGGACAAACCCTATTTTATTGAATTTAAAACATTGTTTATTAGGTAACATTTATAGCCACATTTTCCCAAGCCTTCAGTGCTCTCCAGCTGGCTTTTTACTAAATTGGCAGTCACATTGGGTTACCTGAAACACGTTTTAAAAATATTTGTCAGCGGGAAATACTGGTGAGTGAATCCCAATTTAATCAAATTTAAAGTCACAGTGAACAGTATTGAGAGCGATCACATTATTTATGTCTACACAATTACTCCATTTGGTACTATCAATCCTGATTTGTGGGTCATATTACCCATTGGCTAACTCATTGTCCAATGGTAACGTATTGTCATCCAGACTTACTACTCACAAGTAGTATAAATTTTGTATACAAAACCCCTACATACCAGCAGTAATTGAAGAACTACAAACACTCAATCACTGCTAATTTTCATTGTAAAACATTTAAGGTTTGGTAAAACATTACCAAAAACATTAACAAAAAGAGGATAAACTCACATTGCTGTCTTAGGCTTTTCGTAAGGGTTTCCTGGATATAATCTATAGTTTATACAAATGTACATTGGTTAGTATCATAACCCTTTGAAAATATTGATGATACCCTCCCCGAGACGGCATTCCAACAACTACGTCGGGCAGAACCACGACAGTTGTTACGAAACCCTAAATCAATCGGGCAGCGTAACTATTATGAAACTGGGGTTATAATACTTACAACGGAGCAGAACCTTGCTAATTAGGGGTATAATACCCGAAATATTATAACTTCTCTACAGAATTTCGAGATTGAAAGGTGTGAATGAGCGACGGAAAACGAAGTCTGATGGCCTTCTTATATAGTTGTGAAATTGAGTCATGTCGCGGCCCGCGTAAAAGACAAGGGACCCTTACGCGGCCTGCGTCAACACCGGTCAACACAATAGCTTAGCTGGGTCAGCTAGTAGACTCGACACGATGTCGACACGTGTCAACATCAGATGTATCCGCGTATCACGAGTTCTCGCGGCCCGCGTAAGATTGAGGTGAGGTCTTTCGCGGCCCGCCTCAACTTACATTTTCAGATTTTTAATTTATTTTATAATCTATAACATATTTTAGGCTCGGTTTTCACATACGGGGTGTATTATAAGACACATTAGAATATTTTTAAAATATAATAGGGTGTCGGAAATATTATAAGGATGTTGGTTTTACCGAGGGTTGTTTCATTCTCCCCACCTTGTTTTAGAGCTCGTCCTCGAGATCTACTGAAACAAATGCGGGTATTTTCTTTTCATTTCAGATTCAAGTTCCCATGTGTATTCAGGTCCTCTTTTGGAGTCCCATTTCACTTTGACCAGAACTAATCTTTTATGCTTGAGATTCTTGGCTTTCCTGTCTTCAATTTGCAGAGGTCTTTCTACAAACTTGAGTTGTTCATTTACCTCTATATCCTTAAGAGGCACTATCAATGATTCATCAGCTAAACACTTTTTAAGATTAGATACATGAAACACATCATGTATTCCTGCCATTTCTTCTGGCAGTTGTAGCTGATAGGCTACAGGTCCTATTCTTCTAATAATCTTAAAAGGTCGAATATACCTGGGACTTAGCTTTCCCCGTTTGATGAATCTTACCACTCCTTTCCAAGGAGAGACTTTCAACAATACTTTATCTCCTACTTGAAATTCCAACGGCTTGCGTCGGTTATTAGCATAACTCTTTTGTCGATCACGTGCTGCTTTCAGTCGTTCCTTGACTTGAATGATCTTGTCGGTTATTTCTTGTACTATCTCAGGTCCAGATAGTTGCTTTTCCCCAATTTCTGCCCAACAGACTGGGGTTTGACACTTTCGTCCATAAAGTGCTTTGAATGGTGCAGCATTGATACTTGTGTGATAACTATTATTATAAGAAAATTCTATTAAAGATAAGTGATCGTCCCAATTACCTCCAAAGTCAATTACACAAGCTCTAAGCATATCTTCCATTGTTTGAATTGTTCTTTCGCTTTGTCCATCTGTTTGTGGATGATAAGCTGTGCTCAATTTTAACTAGGTTCCCATTGCCTTTTGGAAACTTGACCAAAAATGAGATGTAAATCGACTATCTCTGTCAGAAACAATTGATAAAGGAATGCCATGTAAAGAAACAATTTCATTTACATACAATTTAGATAATTGTTCCATACTAATTGTTTCCTTCATTGGTAAGAAATGAGCTGACTTGGTTAGTCTATCTACAATCACCCAGATTGTATCATTTCCTTTTCTAGTTTTGGGTAATTTAGTAACAAAATCCATTGTTATCAATTCCCACTTCCAAACTGGCATTTCTAATTGTTGTAACAAACCTGAGGGTTTCTGGTGTTCAGCTTTAACTTGTGAACAGGTCAAACATTTAGAAACATAGGTTGCTATGTCCTTCATTCCTATCCACCAGAAATTTTTCCTTAAATCCTGGTACATTTTATCATTTCCTGGATGCATCGTATATTTAGATTTATGGGCTTCTTCTAATATACGATGACGTAGATTTCCTAATTTAGGTATCCACATTCTCTTTTCATGAAATCTCCAAATTCCATCTATTCCTTGTTGTAATTCTTTCAACATACCTTTTAATTTTTCAGAATCATCCTTGATTACTGATTCTTGTGCTTCTCTTATTTGATCATTTAAATCTACTTGTAGATTTAATTTAAGAGAACGTACCCTTCTTGGCTTTTCATGATACTTTCTACTTAAAGCATCTGCCACTATATTTGCTTTTCCTTCATGATACTGGATATCACTGTTATAATCACTAAGAAATTCCAACCAGCGTCTTTGTCTCATATTCAACTCCTTCTGCCCGAAAACATACCTTAAACTCTTATGATCAGTAAATATGGTAAACTTACTACCATAAAGGTAATGTCTCCAAATCTTAAGAGCAAAAATTATAGCTCCTAATTCTAGATCATGGGTTGAATAATTCTCTTCTTGATTCTTAAGTTGTCTAGATGCGTAAGCTATAACCTTCTGTCGTTGCATCATTACACATCCATAACCTAATCTAGAAGCATCACAATAGACTACAAAGTCTTCAGTTCCTTCTGGTAATGCTAATATAGGTGTATGGGTTAATCTTTGCTTAAGAATTCTAAATGCTTCTTCTTGTTTTAATCCCCATTCAAACTTAACAGATTTACAGGTTAGCTTAGTTAAGGGAATGGCTATTCTAGAGAAATCTTTAATAAAACTTCTGTAATAACCGGCTAATCCTAAGAAACTTCTAACCTCAGTTGGTGATTCAGGGGTTTTCCAGTTCATAATTGCCTCAATCTTCGTTGGATCTACATGAATTCCTTTATGATTGACTAGGTGTCCAAGGAATTGTACTTGTTCTAACCAAAACTCACACTTTGAAAACTTAGCATAAAGCTTTTCCTTTCTTAACAGACTTAAAAGTGCGTGCAAATGTTTTGCATGATCCTCTTTATTCTTAGAATAAATTAGAATATCATCTATAAAAACAATTATGAATTTATCCAAATATGGCTTACATATTCGGTTCATCATGTCCATAAATGCAGCTGGGGCATTGGTTAAACCAAATGGCATGACAGTAAATTCATAATGACCATACCTCGTTCTAAATGCGGTCTTAGGAATATCCTCTTCCTGTACCTTTAATTGATGATATCCTGATCTTAAATCGATCTTAGAGAAAAATCGAGCTCCTTGCAGTTGATCAAACAAATCATCGATTACGGTAATGGGTACCGATTCTTAATCGTGACCTTGTTTAATTCACGGTAGTCAATGCACATACGCATTGATCCGTCCTTCTTTTTAACAAACAGTATCGGCACTCCCCATGGCGACGAACTTGGTTGTATAAATCCTTTTTCCAACAATTCATCTAATTGTTTCTTTAGTTCTTGCATTTCTGCAGGTGCCAAACGGTAAGGTGCTTTGGCGATCGGTGATGTTCCTGGTATTAAATGGATTCTGAATTCAACTTCTCTATCCGGAGGTTGCCCTGGCAGTTCTTCTGGAAAGATATCTGAAAACTGAGATACTACTGGAATATCTTTTAGTTCTTTTCCTTTAGTGTTAGTGATTATAGAAATCAAATACACTATAGAACCTTTTCTTATACAACTTGCAGTTTTCATCACAGAAATAAATTTAGTAGACCTAAAAGGTTTATCTCCTTTAATTGTGATCCTTTTACCTTTTGGTGAACTTATTTGAATTAACTTTTGATCACATAAAATACTGGCTTTATAGGCTATTAACCAATCCATTCCTAAAACAACATCAAATCCTACCAGATTCATAGGATAAAGATTTGCAATAAATTTCTGATTTAAAATTTCTATTCTTGCTCCCTGCAAGATTTCAGAAATTCTAACAGTTTCTCCATTAGCTGTTTCTACTACGCATTCTTGTGGTAGTTTAGTTAATGACTGATTTAGAAATTTGCAAAACGATGTATTAATAAAACTTTGGTTTGCACCAGAGTCAAATAATACTTTGGTAAAAACATCATTAACTAAAAACGTACCAGCGATGACATCTGGAATCATCTTAGCTTCATCTGCAGTCAGAACAAATGCTCTAGCATTTTTAGTATTCTTGTTATCTGGAGCTGGAGCTAATTTTGGACAATTTGGCCTGATATGACCTTTTTCTCCACAGTTGTAGCATAATCCATTACTGATTTTCCTTCTGCAATTTTCTTCCTTATGTCCTGGTATCTTACAATGATTGCAGAGAATGGAGCATTTTCCCAAATGCTTTTTCTTGCAAACCTTGTAGTATGTTGCAGAGGTAGAACCCATATTCCTACGATTATAATTTCCGGAACGAAATTCTTGTGTAAGCCTTTGAGTTAAGTTCCTCCTCTGATCCTCTTCTCTAGTACGGACTAACTCATCAGTCAAGGTATTTGTTAATTCTACAGCTTCTTCTATGGTTTGAGGTCTAGCTGCCTTGACTATGTGTCTAATCTCTCCAATTAATCCCCAAATATAACGAGAGATTAACACTGGTTCTGGTGATGCAAGGGTTGGTACTATCCTAGCATATTCAAAGAATATCTTAGTATACCCTTTGCTATCTACACCAGTCATTCTAAGATTTAAGAATTTATTTGCTATCTGTTCTTTCTCATTGGGTGGGCAGAATTTCCTTTCTACCTTATTCTTAAATTCTTCCCATTCCATATTATAGGTTTGATCACTTCCTCTTGTCTGGAGGATAGTGTTCCACCATTCTAGTGCTGCATTCTTAAACAGATTAGAAGCAAAAAGTATTCTATCTTCTTCAGCACATTTGCTTATCCTTAAGACTGCCTCAGTCTTCTCTATCCAGCGTAAAGTTGCAATGGCTCCTTCATTACCCGAGAATTCCATTGGTTTACAAGACCAGAATTCTTTATACGAACAACCATAAGGCATGGTTCTTCTTCTTTTGGGAATAGGCATTTGAAGTAAAGGTCCATTGTTCACGCTGTGTTCAGGTTCAAGTGGTCGCTTACTACTATGTTTACTTTTATTTTCAGCATCTTTAACAGTTTGAAGTATAAATGGCATCGCATCTATAATTCCCTGTGCTACTATGTGTTGGATAGCACTATTGTCCACTTGATTTCCATTGTTATTGATACTCGGATTATCATGAACCACGTTAATGTTACTCTGGTTATCGTTATTCAGATTTCCTTGATTTCCTTCATCGGCCATCTGAATTTTAAACATTTATCCCATATTAATATCACAAGATAATATTTTACTATAGTTAATCACAAGACACCCAGTTTTACCAAAAACGTAGATCATTGCTACTATACTCTTTTCATATACTTATGCGTCTATTACACACTAGTACAGAAATGAAATTACAATACCAACAGAAATAAAATAATAATATGCATCCATACACACATCTTTTATTTTATTATATTATTATTGCTACTGCTTCCTCCATTCTAACATTCATGGATATGGATTCATCCAAAAATCCATATTGCGCTCATCGTATTTCCATACGAGACGCTCTCCCACCTGACGCATCCTCTCACTGCTTTCTAAAATTTCCTCCCCGAAAGTCCTAAGTTCTTGAACGTTTTCTGCACTCATTGGGGGTGCAGGTTCTCGGACTGGGTTTGGAATCTGGGGTTCTGGTTCCTGATATGGGGGTAAAAGTGCCTGAAGTTGGTAAGGATCTTCCAATATTCCCCTAATGTAGTTATCATGGTAATAGGGATCTAAAGGGTCCATACCTGGGTAGGCTCCTATAGTTGTGTCTTCAGGAGTAGAGTAACGTGGCACATAGTCCCTATTCTCGTCCCACCATGGGTCGTAATTTGGGTCTAGAGGGTTTGGTGCAGGTACTCTAGGGATTTCTTCTGGGTTAAAGTCATGCATCTCCACTTGGTTTTCCTAGTTTTCTATCTCCATGGGGTGTTTTGGGTTTTGGGGTTGTGGGGCTACCAGTTGTTCCAGACTAGGGTCAGCAGCAGTCGTAGCTAAGATATGGAAATTTGCTAGGCTTCTATTTAACATATCTTGAGTATGGGCATCTGTCTCTCGCTTAATAGCTGCTAAAGCCCTTTGCTGTTGTAATTTTCTCATTCTCTTCCTACGAGCAAAAGCTTCTTTACTGAACCATCCTCGTTTCTTAGTAGGAAATGGTTCTTCAGATTGAGCTCTAAAAGCAAATATTCCATCTTCCTGATCAGCAGTATACCCTGAAAGGGCAGGCTGGGATGATGTACCCTCATTCCTAGGTGATTCAGACAATTGACGATTCACGTCTGCTGGTCCTTGATCACTCATACTGAAAACTACCAAATAGTCAAATAACACATAACACCTAATTACAGTTATGCATTTATTTACATAATTTCCTAACACAAATTTCAGAATTTTAAGTGTCAGCAGAACACTTCTTTGGCTCAGACCAGTGGCTAGGCTCTGATACCACCTTCTGTCACAACCCCCGATCCCTAATCCCCGGGAACGGGCGGACGTGATCACAGAGTTTGGTGGTATCAGTTTGTTTAATCTTGCAGCGGAATTTACATCAGGATCATAGTTAGGAAATGTTTATCAGAGTAAAACCACAATTCTTGATATTAATAAATACATGGGCAAATCCCAAGTTTCTTATTACAATACATTTATAGGGACAAACCCTATTTTATTGAATTTAAAACATTGTTTATTAGGTAACATTTATAGCCACATTTTCCCAAGCCTTCAGTGCTCTCCAGCTGGCTTTTTACTAAATTGGCTGTCACATGGGTTACCTGAAACATGTTTTGAAAATATTTGTCAGCGGGAAATACTGGTGAGTGAATCCCAATTTAATCAAATTTAAAGTCACAGTGAACAGTATTGAGAGCGATCACATTGTTTATGTCTACACAATTACTCCATTTGGTACTATCAATCCTGACTTGTGGGTCATATTACCCATTGGCTAACTCATTGTCCAATGGTAACATATTGTCATCCAGACTTACTACTCACAAGTAGTATAAATTTTGTATACAAAACCCCAACATACCGGCAGTAATTGAAGAACTACAAAGACTCAATCACTGCTAATTTTCATAGTAAAACATTTAAGGTTTGGTAAAACATTACCAAAAACATTAACAAAAAGAGGATAAACTCACATTGCTATCTTAGGCTTTTCGTAAGGGTTTCCTGGATATAATCTATAGTTTATACAAATGTACATTGGTTAGTACCATAACCCTTTGAAAATAGTGATGATACCCTCCCCGAGACGGCATTCCAACAACTACGTCGGGCAGAACCACGACAGTTGTTACGAAACCCTAAATCAATCGGGCAGCGTAACTATTATGAAACTGGGGTTATAATACTTACAACGGAGCAGAACCTTGCTAATTAGGGGTATAATACCCGAAATATTATAACTTCTCTACAGAATTTCGAGATTGAAAGGTGTGAATGAGCGACGGAAAACGAAGTCTGATGGCCTTCTTATATAGTTGTGAAATTGAGTCCTGTCGCGGCCCGCGTAAAAGACAAGGGACCCTTACGCGGCCCGCGTACCGGTCAACACAATAGCTTAGCTGGGTCAGCTAGTAGACTCGGCACGATGTCAACACGTGTCAGCACCGGATGTATCCGCGTATCACGAGTTCTCGCGGCCTGCGTAAGATTGAGGTGAGGTCTTTCGCGGCCCGCCTCAACTTACATTTTCAGATTTTTAATTTATTTTATAATCTATAACATATTTTGGGCTCGGTTTTCACATACGGGGTGTATTATAAGACACATTAGAATATTTTTAAAATATAATAGTGTGTCGGAAATATTATAAGGATGTTGGTTTTACCGATGGTTGTTACAGTTTTCCAGTTTTATTTCCAAAAACTTATGTTGTTAAATTACTCATTGATATCATGCCATGGGGAGCTACCCCATCTGTAAGCTACTAAACTCTGTAATACCGAACACTGTGACTGTAATCATTGTTTTTCCCTGTTTGTCAATGTCTATCATCATTAACGGTTGCCAAGGCATAGTAGTTCACGCCCGTCCTTTAAAGCACGGTGTAAGGTTAGTGAAACCTAATAGTGCTATTAACTAATATCACGTTCGCCAGGCCAGGTGATTAATCGGTATAGTAAGTGGGGACTTTCGTGATAGAGTTTCGTTTAGTTCGCTAAGTCAAGAAATATAAATAGCATTTAACAGTATTCCAAACCAGGAATACTAGGCAATCCCAAACCAGGGAAAGTGAAATCCGTTCCCAACCACCGGGAATACATGCTTTTAGTAAAATGTGTGAACTCTCCTTTGCTTTGCTCGGCAGATAATTTACTTTTGTTATGTTGGTCAACCACCCCCTATTATGGTTATCAATATTTATTAGGTTCGTATACAAGTAATGCACGTATTTATTTACACGTATTCAACAATTTGCATGCTAATACAAGCTATCACGTAACACGTATATTCATGCTAATCAGACCTAGATCCATAACAAAAGCCCAAGGCTGTAATAAGTGAGTGTGCGGCCCAACTCAAGTGCGGCCCACGATCTGTGTGCAATCCAGTCTGATTTAATAGGTGTGCGGCAGTACTTAAGTGTGCGACCACACCACAGTGTGCGACACCACTCAAGTGTGCGGTCATGTTGTTTATGGTTTTACTTTGTGCAACAGATAATCATACCACAAAAGTGTGCGGTATCCCTTGGTGTGCGATCACCAAGTAGTGTCCGGCCAGGCACTAGATGGGTGTACAATGTGCGATCTAAGGTATACGGCTCATGAGTGTGCGACTATCACGTGTGCGGGGTGTGGGTGTACGACAACAATTATTCAATCATACAAAACACTGATTTCACGTCAATTCTCATGTTAGGCATTATCATAGGCATAAATTATCAAGTCAGATCTGTAACACTCTAGCATACGAAATCATTGCCATACCACATTTTATCATACATCCTGTCCTATATACGAATCAGATTTAGAGATCATAAAGTTTCATCAATAACCTTTAATCATTCAAATAATCCGTGAGCATCATACCATACATCATCAACAACTAACACCATGCCAATCCTAGTTTTCATATATAAACATATATGTGAGTGCATTAATGTCTATCGCCTCTGTCAATCCGAATCGTAGCAAGAAATGGAACAAAACTAGATTTTATATTGTTAAATTTAGGGAAAAGTCTAGTTTTTAATGAGGAGTGGCAAACTAGTAAATAAGGTGACATTCCTTATGCCATGCCTATATATAGTGGTCTTAGGTTAGTCATTTGGAACTTTTGGAGCTTTAGAGTTTGAGAGAAGATCTAGAGAGAGAAAGTGATCGAGGTGATTCAAGGTTTTGTATACTGTCATATTATCAATCGAATCATTAATTTATTAGTTCTTGTGTTCCGTCCACACACGTGCACGGATTCCGCACGTCGTACGTGTCATTTCGCAATCGTTCGGGAGTCAAAACCGATCCTACAAGTGGTATCAGAACGGAAGATCGATTGCACGGATCAAATTTACAAGAATCTACGTGATTTCATCAGTTTCAAAGCAAAATTCGGATCAGATTTGTCAAAACTCTTCTTCTACTCATTTTCTTCACTTTTTGACACAAAAACTCAAAATTAACAAGGATTTCACGGTTAAAAATTGCTGAGTTTTGGATATATTGTGCGAAAACCATAGTCTTACAACCCTACAAATTTTCATAACAAAATTCGAAGTTTTAAGGGTTCAAATCGAAGTTTTTTTTGTCCAAAAAAATGGTTTTTCGATGCTGTTCATGTTCATCCAGATGTCCATCCGTCCGGATGGGTAATTTTTAAGCCATCCGGACCATTATTCAGCCCATTCGGACCTGTTTGTACCCATCCGGAACTATATTCAACCTATTCGGACCTTAATCTAACCATCCGGAGTATTCACAAGCCATTCGCCCGGATGGTTATCCGAACGGTGAAGTGAACTATTAACCCATACAAACCAATCAATTGGTGTTAACGTGATCAGTCGGCCCAATAAGATTCAATATCATTTTAATTGTTTCATAAAGCTTCAAATAAATTTGTGGTGTCTTGGATAATCATCAGAAAAGAGGGGCGGCCCAATTACAATTTAACATTCATTGAATATCTGACAATTACGTGAATGATGGTTTGAGCATTTGAAAGTTGTCGGTTCATTCATGTGTTTACAATTTCAAATTTCAAAGTCGACGGCTGCTTGTGTTCATTAAAGTCACTAGATTGGAGGTCCAATAGTTATTCATATTAGTGGGATTTTTGAGTTCATCCAAATTGTGAAGATTATTTCAAGTTTTTTGATTTGATCGATAATATTAATTGACCGCCAGGCATCACGTGAACTTTAGCAGCCAAATCATATCATTGTTCATTTAATGGAAAGTGTTAGTGGGTTTTGAAGGTCCAATAACATTAAACTCTTATCAGAACACATTTTCGTATAAATTGATGTTAGTAAAAGCGAAAGGTGTGTTGTTTGTTTGAATTTGGATAATTTGATTCAAGTGTGCATGTTAACGGCCCAATAACATTTGGTTATAGTGGGAATTATTTAGGTCCATTCAAAGCATTAGCCCATCCGGAAGAATTATATCAGGCCCCATCTGATCACCATTGATTCATCTTTAAAAAACCCATTCGCTACTTATAAGTTTATCCATCCGAATACTATTTCAAAGACCCATCCGGAAGGTGTCATTCGGAAATAAACCATCTGCTTTATATAATACATAAACTCATCCGAAGCATATTTTCAAAGGCCCATTCGGACATAGATTTCAAGCTCATCCGGAGCAGCTTATAAGCTCATCCGAATACACATCATAAGTCCATCCGTTTGCTATACTTCATTCGAACGAGATCTCATAATTTTCCGTTATTTGCACGTTTGAAGTGGTTGGTTGTTTGGTTGTAAAAAAAATTATTAAACATGTTCGTTTGTTTATTTGCAGGTGAAAAATCAAGGTGCGATACACGAAGGAGAAAAACGAAGAATCAAACATCATGGGAAGAATTCTACAACACATTTTACAAGGCTTATACTTCAGAGTCTTCCGAAACACCGACTGTCACACCAAAAAGCATTTCGAAAGCTATAACTGAAAATATTAATCATGATAATTTTTACGGAACTAACTCGAAACCACCTAAACTTGATAGTATTGAGGATTACACTTGGTGGAAAGAACGATTTATTAACTGGGCCAAAGCTTATGCGCATGAGAGTTGGTTTTGTATGGAATTCGGTTATAGTAGGCCAGTTGATGATAAAAATGAAGAAATTCCACTTAAAAGGTTATCAGTTGAAGATAAAAATAATTTTTCATATGAACAACGAATGACTACGCTAATCCAACAGTCGATCAGAGATGATATCTTTGCATTGCTTAATCATGATAGGTCATCAAAATCAGTGTGGGAAGCATTACGGGTTAAAGCTGAGGGTGGGAAACAAATCAAAAAGAATAAAATAACTTTACTTAAAAAAGAATTTGATTTGTTTGATGGTATAAAAGGTGAATCTGTAAGACAAATGATTGAAAGATTTTGTCACCTTAAAATTGAACTCGACAGATTTAGAATTACAAAAACCCGTGAAGAAATCATTGATAAAATCATTGAAGCTTTATCACAAGCTGATCAGTGGCAAACATTTGTGTTTATTTTGAAAAATTATGTGTTGTATGATATGATTACTTTGGATGCTTTGATTGAAAAGATCGAGAGTCATGAGCTTGAACTGCAAAAGCAAAGCAAGATGAGCAGTTCTTCGTATCAGAAGAATGTGGGTCTTTATTACAGAGGTAGTGTACCTTCGGTGATAGTCAGTGAATCACCAAAGACTGCATTCAGTGTTGAAAAGTCGAAAGACTCACAGAAAACCTCATCAAGCTACAATCCAGGGTATCATTCGTCTTCAACAGCTTCAAACTCAGAAGAACCAGATGAGATTCTTTGAAACATTGCTCTAAAGTTGAAAAATTCTCTAGTTATGAGCATCAATGCAGCTAAACAACAAATGAGTTTTTTGGCATCGATTCTGGAATCATACGAAAGTCTGGTAACTGGGAGAATCAGAAATCCTGAGCTGACAAAGGAAGATTACGACCAGATAGATCCGGAAGAGATGGAACTCATTGATTGTTGGTGCACAAATGTCTGTTAACTTCGTCTTTATCGAGTCTTATGTCTAGATAGGATAAACTAGCACACAGCAGGTTAGAAACTAGGGTTTATGTGAAATTTGGGTGATTTCGTGTGAAATGGTACTGACCATTTCAAGCGAAATTAAACTTTGTGATTTCGTGTGAAAGGGTCAGTGGTACTTTCAAGCGAAATTAACATCACTATAAATAGGTGTGTTGCTAGTTCATTTGTAACTTTTCCGATTCAGAGCCGAGGTGCTGCCAGTTTGTCAAATGATCTGTAAAAGCTTTGGAATCAATAATAAGAAGATAATTAAGAGGAATCAAGCTGTTACACGTCTATTTCTCTGATTCCGCCTTTGAAATAGATTGTAAACTCTTCTGATTGACTCGTTAGGGTCACACATCGATCCAACAAGTGGTATCAGAGCCGAGGTGCTGCCAGTTTGTCAAACGATCTGTAAAAGCTTTAGAATCAATAATAAGAAGATAATTAAGAGGAATCAAGCTGTTACACGTCTATTTCTCTTATTCCGCCTTTGAAATAGATTGTAAACTCTTCTGATTGACTCGTTAGGGTCACACATCGATCCAACAAGTGGTATCAGAGCTCAGGAAGAAGAGTTTATACAAATTCAGCTTGTTTTCATTACTTCTACTCCTTCTTTTCAAAATTAAACGAGATTTAACGGACAAAATGGCTTAATTTTCTCACATTATACGCAAAACATCATTTTATTGAATCCTTGAAAGAATTGGACCAAAATTCGAACAAAATCCGAATCAATTTGACAAAATGGTGGCCGATTTGATGATGTCATCATAATTCCGCTCGAAATTGCACTTGTGATTTCGCACGGAATTAGCTTTTGTGACTAATTTCGTTTGAAACTGCTGCTGGTTTCACACGAAATCACTAATGCCGTTTGAAAGTGCTGCTGATTTCACACGAAATCAGATTTCGTTTGAGAAGTTCCACACGAAATTAGCTATTCCGCTCCAAAGTGACTTAATTTCGTTTGAAACCAAGCTAATTCCGCACGAAATTAGATTTCGCGTGCTGATTTCGTTTGAAAAAGCTATTTCGTGTGAAAACCCTTATTTCGCTTGAAAGGCTTATTTCGTGTGAAAAGCTGATTCTGTCACACCCCCAAAATCCACACGCGGAGTATCACCGCCTAGAGGCTTGACTGACCAGGATCCAGCCACCAATCATATTGAACAAGCATGTAAGTAATTAGAAAATCCAACCAATACAATTGGTGTCCAAACAAAACATAGTTTAAGTTGCAAGCGGAAGCATAATGATTAAATCAAAACCAAATATAAGTTCAAATGTTTAAATGTTTAACATGGCACACAGTTGTCCATGTCCCACAACGACCACGCCTCCTCGTGCAAGCTCCATAAGTACCTAACGACCTACAAGGCATGTAACAACGAGTCAACAACAAAGTTGAGCGAGTTCACAGTTGGTGTTCATTGTTAAGTTGTTTCAAAAACCAGGAATTCATTTGTAAGTTGTAAGTTAATCAGTTTACCCTATTTCCCAAACATATCCATAGTTGGTGGGGGCTTCCCTGTCACACCCCGACCACGTAGAACATACAAAACGTGGCGGAAACATCGGGGAGTGTTGTAACAGAATTAATGTTTCACAACCATGGAAATTAAAGTTTAGTTTTATTGATTAAAAGTGTTACAATGTCTTAACAAACAAGGAAATACAACATAATTAACTAGTCTTGCATCTTTTATTGTCACTAAAGCCCAAGTCTGTCTATGTGTATCTTGATCATCTTATGCAACAGCTCCTGAAAAACACATGTGAAAATAGGTACGTCAGCATAAAAATGCCTGTGAGATACATAGGTTTTGTGAAAATAAGATTCATGACTTATGTTTGAGAAAATGTTTAGTCATGAACCTTGTTATTTGCTTTGTCTTTTAAATCATTTGAAAAACGATAAGATCAGATGATAAGTATAAATAATTGTAAGGTTAAATGAATAACCAAGTAAAATATGTTTGCATAAGATAAGTTGTTTATAAATCAATGTCTTGTGAAAAGTATGTTATTTGTATGAAATGTTCTATGTCTCAAACTGAAATGATTCAAATAACGTTACGACATGTAATACCATACAAACACTTATATATAGGAAGTACCAGCGGCGTATCCACCATGCTTGTATCATATTACACACGCATCGTTACTTAATCACTTAATCAAACCAAACCAAACAATGTAAAATGTTCATGTCAAGATGTAAATCATGTCAAAATGTCTATTTCAAATATCCATGTCAAATGTCTATGTCAAATATCCATGTCAAATGTCTATGGTCCAAAAGTAGTCAAGTAATGTATAACCAAAATGATATGTATGGTAAGTAAAATTTAGACTACTTAAACCATAAGTAAAAATGTACAAAACAAAGTATTGAAGTAAAACTTGGTTTAAATCAAAGTTATGTTTTGTAAGATATATGCATGCTATACTGAATATGAACATTTATGCGGTATTGTGAAAATTCATACATCCAAGCCTTGAGACAGACGGATAACTATGTAAAAGTGAGTTATCAAGAGAATATGTATTCGGATTCGGTCATTCCTTTCATCCCCTTTCCCTGGGATGTCCGGAATGGGATTTGTCAAGTCCTATGGTACCACTACCTACTAACGAACGGCATGATCGGTGTTAATGAATGTATAGTATAGTTTAAACAAACCAAATGTCATACCAAAATGTAAGCATGTTTTATGAAGATAATGTACCTAGTATGCTAGAGTAAACATACAGGGTAGAGCTGTAAAACAATGTGTCCATATGTTACTGGAACATATGCAACAGAGATGCAGTATAAAACAATGTACTAAGTATGCAAAGTCATCATACAAAGTAGAAAAGTCATGTAAAACAATGTACTAAGTATGCAAAGTCATCATACAAAGCATAGAACACCATGAAATCACGTACTATAAATGTACTAATGAACATAGCAAGTATATGATGTGAAAACAGGAAAGCACGAAAGTAACAAGTAGGCACATGTGTTTCACCCCAAAACAGTTTGGAAAACAGTAAAAGAGGGGTCTATGTACTCACTTGAGATTGCTCAGAAGTCCTAGGATAACCACCAAGCAAAGCTAGAGATCACGGAATCAAACGGCACCTACTATAGGTAACTACATTAATAAACCGGACCTAAATCGGAAGATCGGGTAGCATTAGGGTTTGTAAACCAAACGAGTGTAGAGACTCGTGTCATATGGTTTAATAAAGCCTATATACTAAATGAAACTTAACCTAAGTGTTTACGACCCGTTTAGGTAGCTTATGCTACTTTAACGCGTCGTTCGCGTGAAACGCGTTCGGACCGCCTAACTAGTCCTATGACAAGTGTTATATGCCTAAACATGTTACATAATCAGTTATGTGACAAAAGTTTAGGTTACATATGCTTAATTACCAATTATACATGAAAAGGGTATTCTGGTAATTTACCTAAGGCATATAAACTACCTATCATACAACTACTTAAACGATGTGACCATAGGGTATAACCTCGGAAGGTTATGCCCTATACTAGGGTCACCTAATGTATTTGGTCGGATCCTAATGATCGACCAAACTGGGTCGGGTTCGAAGGTATAGGCGATTTATTAGATCGCCTACCCTACGACCCTAGACAACGTGGTAATCAGTGGGCATAGTCCCAAGGGACTATAACCAACGTGATTACACTCACGTTGCGAAGTTCAAACGAACTTCGCATTGACCATTACTGGTCAACGCTGAAAGTCAAACAAAGTTTGACTTTCTGACTCGAAAAGCAGTAAAATAAGGAAAAGAACGAAAGAATACTTACCCAGGGTCCCCGAATGCTAATCCCGATTCAAGAATCTCAGGTATGAAACAATGGTTTCAACTTAGAGTTTCAAAAATCAGAATTCTAGTAAGTTATGCAATGGGGGGCATGGGGTATATATAGTTTTCAGGTAACCGTTAGGATCGTTTCAAGGAAACCGTGCCTTGATCCAACCCGTACACTTGTTGAAAGGTTATGGAAGCTAAATTCCATCCTTATCTAGTGACTAAGCAAGTTAGAACATGTGGTGGTGGATCAAACATGTGCAACTTGTGATTAAATTCATTTAATCTGGTCTGATAGTGGGAAGCGGCCCGCTTCAGGATCAGACAAATACAAAGCGGGCCGCATGGCCCTTCTGATCCGCATAAAACTTTCAAAAATGGCAGTTTCAGCCCCTGCACGTGTTTAAGGCCTTTTCCGACACTTCTAAGGCCCGTAAAGCCAACTTTAAGGCCCTAAAATGTTGCCTAAACATTGTGGACATGAAACATGCTCAAAAATATGCCGGGTGATGGTTCGTTTGGTCGTACGAACGCGATGTTCGCTTAATTACGACGGAATGCGCACAAGCGCGAAAAACGATCCAAATGACGCGACGAATGGATTTTTGACAAGCAAAACACTAAAGCATAATATAGTCATGCTTACATAAATTTTTGGATGTCCGGATGTATTCAGAACGTAAGTTATGCGCGAAAATGCAAACTTGTGCACTTTTTGACACTTTTAGTCCCTGAATGACACAAAAGTTTATTTTAGCATACCGAACACCTCAAAGCCTATTTCTAAGCTATGTAAAGGATATTTATGGTATGTTTAACTCACGGTCATGTTCCGGAATGTCTGTTACAGTTCAAATTGGCATACTTTCGCAGTTTGTCAACTTTAGTCCCTGTAAGCGAATTAGCTTGTTTTTGCCATACCAAAGCCTTCAAAACTTATTTCTAAGTTATGTAAAGGTTATTTAAGGTATGTTAAGCCTATGTCACTATTCCGGAGTGTTTGTTGCATTAAACTGGTTATATTTACGCATCGGTGCGCGTATAACCTTCCAGAAAGCGATTTAGAGTTTGGAATTAAACAGAAATTGATATATGCAAATGATACACATATTTTTACAAATCCCAAGTATGAAATACAATATTTCATTGGTTCGGTATTTGTTTGATGGCCGTGGAGGCACAGGTGTTACATTCCCCATGTTAACCACTAGACCTGTTTACTATATCGACCACTGACTAAAGTAAGTTGGTGCCCTGACGTCAATGTCTGTCATCATTGACTAGTGCCCAGATCCATTAGTTCACGCCCGTCCTCTGCGGCACCATTTTATATAAGCAATACACCCTATTTACATGTTATCCATCCCTAGATCATTAATTCACAACATACCCAATATAATCACTATCATATCAAACAATACCAATCATTAGCATACTAGTCGGTCATCCACATATTCATCATATTAACAATCCTTCAATCTCAGGTATCATTCCATTACATATTCATCATCATGCAGTTCAAAGTCACAATAAATTAACTACAACAATCATTCAATATCATATTAGAATCGGTCCAATCATGAACAACCAAAAACATTTTCATTCATTCAATATTAATAGAATTCGGTCACATGGCTCTGACATTGCATGATCTTTGATTTATAATTTTATTAATGAAAAACATAACAATGGATCATCATCTTCACATGGGCTGTCCCTTTTTGAGCCGACATATACACATAAAGTGACGGCTGAATTAGTGGAGGTGACTTTGGGTTTTGTTAATAAATCAAATCAGCATCACACCACTTATGAGAATATGATAACCATGGATACGGCACCCTATGCACACAAACCCTCATTATTTGATTAACTGTTAAACCACCATCTACATTAAACCTTCAACAACACTTACAGTAATTGATCACAACCCAAACCGGAGCCAATTAAATCATTCAAGATTCACAAAATCCTTGAGTACTAGCATAATACAACTTTGTTCGTAATTTATCATTAGTTTACATCCTATACTACAACAATCACAATTAATACACTGAATCACTTAACACATTAAACACAATTACACTATCATGCATCCCTATCCCTATCATCATATCACAAGAACATTCATCATCAGCAACTTGTAATCAATCTATGAAAAATCCAACCATATCATGCAAACCGACGCAAAATAGCCAAATCAAGATCAAATTCAATACAATATAATTATACTAACCGGACTAGAGATGTTGCTATTCACGAGAGTCTAGCTTCAAAGGGAAGTACGAATCTTCGAAAGGTAGGCTGATCGCGAGAAGGAAGGAATGGGGTGCACTAGGGTTTGTTATCGACGTGATTTCCAAAATCACAAATAATATTACGTACACCTATTCTCCTAGTTCTACACATATACATAACCCTTAAAGGGGGTTGGGCTCATGCGGTTTGGCCCGATATGCAAGTATGGGTCGAAATAGAATGAGGTGTGATGATTTAGAGGTGTGTACTAGAGGTGTGTGCGGCCCAAACATACTCGCGGCCCACATACATGTTGTGTGTGTGGCCCAACATACTCGTGGCCCAACATACTCGTTCAATCATCAACTATACGTTTAAGTTTCACAGGATTATCATTCAGAGTATTAAACGAGTTTTTGCGGCCCAAAGGTATGTTCTCCAATCGACACATAAAAGTGTTTAAACGGTTTCTCATAGTTAATCAGTCAAGCACATGTAGCCATACTCACTCACATCTTATGTTTAGCAAGTATATTATATACACGAGTGTTTAATAATCTTTATCATCGTAAAGAACGTAAAAGAGGAATAATAAGAAAACAGGATCACCTGACTAGAAGACGCTGACCTTGAAAGTTTGGGTTGTCACATCATCCCCAACTTGAAAGAAATTTTGTCCCGAAATTTAGGACGTAGTTACTAAGTGTAACACCTGTGCCTCCACGGACATCAAACAAATACCAAACCAATGAAATATTGTATTTCATACTTGGGATTTGTAAAAATATGTGTATCATTTGTACATATCAAATTTCTGTTGAATTTCAAACTCTAAATCGCTTTCTGGAAGGTTATACGCACACTGATGCGTAAATATAACCAGTTTAATGCAACGAACACTCCGGAATAGTGAAATAGGCTTAAAATACCTTAAATAACCTTTACATAACTTAGAAATAAGTTTTGAAGGCTTTGGTATGGCAAAATCAAGTTAAATCGCTTACAGGGACTAAACTTGACAAACTGCGAAAGTATGCCAATTTGAACTGTAACAGACATTCCGGAACATGACCATAAGTTAAACATACCATAAATATCCTTTACATAGCTTAGAAATAGGCTTTGAGGGGTTCGGTATGCTAAAACAAACTTTTGGGTCATTCAGGGACTAAAAGTGTCAAAAAGTGCACAAGTTTGCATTTTCGCGCATAACTTACGTTCTGAATACATCTGGACATCCAAAAATTTATGTAAGCATGACTACATTATATTTTAGTGTTCGCCATAAGAAAAATCCATTCGTCGCGTCATTTGGATCGTTTTTCGCGCTTGTGCGCATTCCGTCGTAATTAAGCGAACATCGCGTTCGTACGACCAAACGAACCATCACCCGGCATATTTTTGAGCATGTTTCATGTCCACAATGTTTAGGCATCATTTTAGGGCCTTAAAGTTGGCTTTACGGGCCTTGGAAGTGCCGGAAATGGCCTTAAACACGTGCAGGGACTGAAACTGTCATTTTTCAAGCATATTTGCGGATCAGAAGGGTCAGGCGGCCCGCTTTGTGTTTGCCTGATCCTGAAGCGGGCCGCTTCCCACTATCAGAACAGATTCAATGCATTTAACATCAGTTGCAGCTGTTTGATTCACACCCACACATTCCCAATAGCCTAGTCAGCTGATAAGGATCACATTTTAGTCACCACAACTTGCCAACAATTGTACGGTTGCGATTAAAGCACGGATTCCATGAAACGATCTCAACGGTGGACCGAAAACTATAAATACCCCACCCCCTTTGGCTTAAAAACCCACAAGAATTCTGATTTTAGAGCTCTAAGTTGAAACCATTGTTTCATACCTGAGTTCTTAGATCGGGATTAGCATTCGAGGACCCTGGGTTAGTATTCTTTCGTTCTTTTCCTTATTTTACTGCTTTTCGAGTCCGAAAGTCAAACTTTGTTTGACTTTCAGCGTTGACCAGTAATGGTCAATGCGAAGTTCGTTTGAACTTCGCAACGTGAGTGTAATCACGTTGGTCATAGTCCCTTGGGACTATGCCCACTGATTACCACGTTGTCTAGGGTCGTAGGGTAGGCGATCTAATAAATCGCCTATACCTTCGAACCCGACCCAGTTTGGTCGATCATTAGGATCCGACCAAATACATTAGGTGACCATAGTAGGTAGGGAATAACCTTCCGAGGTTATACCCTATGGTCACATCGTTTAAGTAGTTGTATGATAGGTAGTTTATATGCCTTAGGTAAATTACCAGAATACCCTTTTCATGTATAATTGGTAATTAAGCATATGTAACCTAAACTTTTGTCACATAACTGATTATGTAACATGTTTAGGCATATAACACTTGTCATAGGACTAGTTAGGCGGTCTGAACGCGTTTCACGCGCACGACGCGTTAAAGTAACGTATGTTACCTTAATGGGTCGCGATGGGTCGAAAGCACTTAGGTTAAGTTTCATTTAGTATGTAGGCTTTGTTAAACCATATCATATGAGTTCCTACACTCATTTGGTTTACAAACCCTCCTGCTACCCAGTCTTCCGATTTAAGTCCGGTTTATTTATATAGTATTGGATTTGCCGACTGATTCCGTGCTCCCTCTAGCTTTGTTTGGTTGTTGTGCAAGACCTCCAAGCATTCTCAGGCGAGTACATTATTCCCCTCTTTTACTGTTTTCAACTGTTTTGGGGTGACTCATATGTGCTAAATGTTTTATCAATGGTTTCAAGAACAATTACAATGTGGTTTCAAGAACAATAACAATTATTTCAAGAACGCTAACAATGATTTCAAGAACGAATACAATGATTTCAAGAACGAATACAATGATTTCAAAAACTAATAACAATTTCAAAAAGTGAACAAACTTGTTGGTTGTAGTTTACATGACCGATGACATTCATTAGCTATGATCAAGCCGACCAGTATTAGGTTATGGTACCATAGGATCTGACAAATCCCGTTATTTACTGCACCCATTGTTATGTGTGGGGGTTGTGGGTAGCGACTGAATCTGTAATTATTAACTTATCCTTTGGTAAGGGTTTGTTAAGAACGAAATCATTAACTTATCCTTTGGTAAGGGTTTGTTAAGAACGAGAACGAGAGCGAGATGGAACGAGGAACGCGTCAAGAAGGTTTGAATGTTATTAGAGAATCGACCATAAAGTAGTTTCACAATTAAAATATTAACTTACCCTTTGGTAAGGGTTTTGTTAAAACAAGAACGATTTGAACGATTAAAACAAGATGGTTTAACGATTGGGTAAACATTTGTACATGATTGACATTTGATCATGTATTTTCCACAAAACATAACTTTGATTTAAACCAAGTTTTACTTCAATACTTTGTTTTTGTGCATATGGTTTAGTTGAGACATATCACTTGCCATACATGGATATTTGACATAGACATTTGACATGGATATTTGACATAGACATTTGACATGGATATTTAAACATAGACATTTTACATTGTTTGGTTTGGTTTGGTTAAGTGATTAAGTAACGATGCGTGTGTAATATGATACAAACATGGTGGATACGCCGCTGGTACTTCCTATATATAAGTGTTTGTATGGTATTACATATTGTAGCGTTATTTGAATCATTTCAGTTTGAGACATTTCACTTGCCATACATGGATATTTGACATAGACATTTGACATGGATATTTAAACATAGACATTTTACATTGTTTGGTTTGGTTTGGTTAAGTGATTAAGTAACGATGCGTGTGTAATATGATACAAACATGGTGGATACGCCGCTGGTACTTCCTATATATAAGTGTTTGTATGGTATTACATATTGTAGCGTTATTTGAATCATTTCAGTTTGAGACATAGAACATTTTATACAAGTAACATACTTTTCACAAGACATTTATTTACAAACAATTCATCTTATAAAGACTCATTTTACATGGTTATTCATTTAATCATGCATCATTCTCTTATTTATACATATCATCTAAACTTATTATTTTTCAAATGATTTACAAAGACAAAGCAAATTACAAGGTTCATGACTAAACATTTTCTTAAACTGAAGTCATGAATCTTATTTTCACAAAACCTATGTACTCGCCAGCATTTCTTTGCTGACCTCGTTTTCACATATGTTTCAGGTATTGTTGGATGATATCGATTGATAAGATGCATGCTCACATAGGACTGGACAAGGCCTTAGTGACTCAATAACAATGATAGACTATGTTTAAATAGTGTAATTAGATTTCCAGACAATGTAATTACTCAATGTTTAATAAAACGAAACATTTTTGATATCCATGGTTATGAAACATTAATTCTGTTGCAACACGCCCCGATGTTTCCGCCGCGATTTGTTGTTTTACGCGGTCGGGGTGTGACAGAAAAGATGGTATCAGAGCCAATGGTTATAGGGAATTAGGTTATTAGTAATGCTTTGACCTAGTCTATAACTTTCTTAGGACCCTAACGCGAGTTTACTTGCGTTTAGTCATAAAACAATACCGTCACCTATCCTTAGGCGACGACCGCAACAAGAACATAAATTTCAAAACCGCTTTGAAAACTAATCATCTGTTCTAGGATGATTGATTACAAGGTTTTGAACCCTCTATTGTAAGGTTTTGAACCCTCTGTTATATGGTTTTGAACCCCTTCGAATTTTCAAAATCTCGACAAGGTTTTGAGTCTTAAATAATGTGAACACGTGCAAACTGGAAGGGTGAATGCCTGTATTCTGGGTTTTCTGTCTAGGCAAGCACTTCGTATATATCTCATCAGACGCGAGACCAGTTGTGCTTACCTGGGAATTCTTGGGATGAGTGTTCACTTATAGGCGAGCATGTCTTCGCGATACATTATTTTTGACCCATTTACTTTGATCAGTCACTGTGTGCCATTTGTTGCTTTGTAGTAACAAACAAATAACCACTATCCTTGCTTTCATCAGATTTGTTTCATCTCATTCTTTTCGTCTAAATTCTCTCACTCGTTTCCTTTCATGTTTCCTCTTTTAGACAATGCCTCCTCGACGCGAAAACCAGATAGAGACTGCCGAGCTGGCAGAAATCATTGCGCAGCAAATGGCTGCTCAATTCCCAAACCTCTTTGCTCAATGGAACCAAGCCAACAACAACAACAATGTACTATGCAAATACAAGGATTTTAACCAGGCGAAACCACTCAAGTTTAGTGGTTCTGAAGGAGCGACTGGGCTTCTTCAATGGTTCGAGAGCATTGAGAATACTTTCCGCCACGTGCAGTGTCCTAACAATCGCAAGGTCGAGTTTTCTTCTAGTGTGTTTCAGAAGAGGGCTCTCACATGGTGGAACGGGGTTATGAGGGATCGTGGTGCAGAAGTTGCTCTGGCGCAGACATGGGCTGAACTTAGGGCCCTGATGATGAGGGAATTCTGTCCTCGTCATGAGCAGCGAGCTTTGGAGAAGGAATTTGATGAATTGAAGCAAGATAGTGGTGAGCACAGGGCATATACTGATAGGTTTGAGGAGTTGAGTCTGCTTTGCCCGACAATGGTTACCCCACTTGACATAGCTATCGAAAGGTACATCGACGGCCTACCTGACTCGGTACAAGACATCCTTACTGGTAGTAACCCTGCCACACTCCGTCAGGCGATCGAGTTATCTGCGACATTGACTGAGTCGCAGATCCGGAAGAACAAGTTACACAGGAAGGGTGACAAGGGCAAGAAACAGTCAGCTGACAAGGAGGATAGCAAGAAAGGCCAAAACAAGAAGGGTAAGGAAGGTGAGACGTCAAAGAAATCAAAGAAGCGAAAGGGTGCCCAAAATTTTGCTGTTACAGCACAGACTGCTCAGAACCCGCGGAACCAACCAGCTCAGCCACCTGCAAAGAAAGCATATGCCGGTACCGCACCTTATTGTGCACGCTGCAACGGTCATCACGCAGTACAACAAGCTTGCTGGCAATGCACGACGTGTGGTAAACTTGGGCATTTGGCCAAGATTTGTCGTTTGGGACAAAATCAGGCTGCTCAGGTTCAAGCTCCGGTTCAAGGGAATGCTGTGAGATTTCCACTGGGTTCATGTTTCAACTGCGGAGAGATTGGTCATTTCCGTCACAACTGCCCGAGACTGATGAATACAAATGCTAACGCAAACCCGAATGCGAACGTCAACGTCAATGTAAATCCAGCACGCGGTCGAGTGTTTAACATCAATGAGGCACTCAATGATGAAGGAGTGAACAATTAGTATTTTGTTTTTCCTCTGGTTGGTATCTTGTAACATTTAAAGACAATGCGGTTGTTATATAAATAAAATTTGTGGTTTTATTTTCTAACTAATGCAATTGTATGAATGTTTGATCCAACCTTATGATGTCAACACAAAGACAAAACTACTCGTGTGGTTCTGTCATTTTTATGATCACATGTGATCTCCCTAAGAACCTCAAACACTTGTTTCTTTTAAATCTAAAGTATCTTATAGTCTTGCACCGTTCGAGATGCAAGAATTATCAAAACAGCTTCAAGAGTTGTCTGATAAAGGATTCATACGTCCGAACTTTTCACCTTGGGGAAAACTCTTGTTCTCCTTGTGAAAAGAAAAATGGATCTTTTCGAATGTATATCGATTAACGTAAGCCTAGTAAGCTTACCATCAAGAATCGATATCCCCCTTACCTTAAATCAACGATTTCTCCGATCAACTGCATAGCGTTTCATGCTTTTCCAAGATCGATTTGCGTTTTGGGTATCATCAACTTTGTATTCTCAAAGAAGATATTCCCAAAACGGTTTTCTGCACGAAGTATGGCCATTACGAGTTTACAGTCATGCCATTTAGGTTGACAATTACTCCAGCCATCTTCAAGGACTTAATAAATAGAGTCTGCAAGCCTTATTTGGATCAGTTCGTCATTGTTGTTAATGACATCTTGATCTATTCATATCCCGAGCCGATCACGATCAACACCTTCGTTGACATCGGAGCCCTGATTGAATTCCTTGTACACTTTAAAAGTACAAAACAACTCAATTAGGACAAACCAAATTCCTTTTAAGATCTTCCTATCTTCATAGTTAGATTCTTGAAAATATTTAAAGTGCCAAAGGAAATCCACGGATTGGGTTTCTGGTATGCTTTAAATACCCGTGTCCAAAGATAACAAATTAAAGGTCAAATTGAACGATTATGCGATTGAACGAGTACGCAATTATGTGACTATGTGTTTATTCATCTTATGTTTTCTTTTATGCATTTTTTGTGTTTTAATACTCTGGATGTTCGTTATCCAAATCCTCGCAGAATCTTTCATATCTTCATATGAGGGATTCGTAGCAGGATATTCAAAAAGGTACTACCTTCAATCCTCAATGGGCTTCTATGTAATAGTTAAGACCCTTGGATTATATAAGTACCACTCCATGTTTTATAAGAGACCCTTTAGTGGTCTAGTCAAAAAGATTGATTCACAATTTGGTTAAAGACGACATCTAGTGATGTAGCTGGACAGACTCCTTGATAGTCTATTTAGATCATTTATTGATTTAGTCAAAAGGACTCTATGGCGGTCTAGTCACACTCATCACAGGATTGTTCATTTGGTTTTCCCCCTACACATTATAAAATAGACTGTGTGAACTGTGCAAGGAATTGTCTGATTATGGACGCGTACATAATTATGAAATTTAGTGCACAGAAACCTAGTAAGGTTTATTATGTGTAAGAACCGATAGTGACAACAATAACAAAATGAGAACGATGTAATGGAGGCATGGTGGACGCACCAATGACGCTTCATATACTTGTATATAAGTGTCCCTCTTACATTGCAAACATAATGTTATTAAGGTTACTAGAAGTTCAAGAACCTTAACCAATGTTGTTCGATCTTTTCAACTTCATGTTTTAAACTCTCACAAGTTTCCTCTAAATAAATTTCGGGACGAAATTTCCTAAAGTAGGGGAGACTGTAACACCTGTGCCTCCACGGACATCAAACAAATACCAAACCAATGAAATATTGTATTTCATACTTGGGATTTGTAAAAATATGTGTATCATTTGTACATATCAAATTTCTGTTCAATTTCAAACTCTAAATCGCTTTCTGGAAGGTTATACGCGCACTGATGCGTAAATATAACCAGTTTAATGCAACGAACACTCCGGAATAGTGAAATAGGCTTAACATACCTTAAATAACCTTTACATAACTTAGAAATAAGTTTTGAAGGCTTTGGTATGGCAAAATCAAGTTAAATCGCTTACAGGGACTAAACTTGACAAACTGCGAAAGTATGCCAATTTGAACTGTAACAGACATTCCGGAACATGACCATAAGTTAAACATACCATAAATATCCTTTACATAGCTTAGAAATAGGCTTTGAGGGGTTCGGTATGCTAAAACAAACTTTTGGGTCATTCAGGGACTAAAAGTGTCAAAAAGTGCACAAGTTTGCATTTTCGCGCATAACTTACGTTCTGAATACATCTGGACATCCAAAAATTTATGTAAGCATGACTACATTATATTTTAGTGTTCGCCATAAGAAAAATCCATTCGTCGCGTCATTTGGATCGTTTTTCGCGCTTGTGCGCATTCCGTCGTAATTAAGCGAACATCGCGTTCGTACGACCAAACGAACCATCACCCGGCATATTTTTGAGCATGTTTCATGTCCACAATGTTTAGGCATCATTTTAGGGCCTTAAAGTTGGCTTTACGGGCCTTGGAAGTGCCGGAAATGGCCTTAAACACGTGCAGGGACTGAAACTGTCATTTTTCAAGCATATTTGCGGATCAGAAGGGTCAGGCGGCCCGCTTTGTGTTTGCCTGATCCTGAAGCGGGCCGCTTCCCACTATCAGAACAGATTCAATGCATTTAACATCAGTTGCAGCTGTTTGATTCACACCCACACATTCCCAATAGCCTAGTCAGCTGATAAGGATCACATTTTAGTCACCACAACTTGCCAACAATTGTACGGTTGCGATTAAAGCACGGATTCCATGAAACGATCTCAACGGTGGACCGAAAACTATAAATACCCCACCCCCTTTGGCTTAAAAACCCACAAGAATTCTGATTTTAGAGCTCTAAGTTGAAACCATTGTTTCATACCTGAGTTCTTAGATCGGGATTAGCATTCGAGGACCCTGGGTTAGTATTCTTTCGTTCTTTTCCTTATTTTACTGCTTTTCGAGTCCGAAAGTCAAACTTTGTTTGACTTTCAGCGTTGACCAGTAATGGTCAATGCGAAGTTCGTTTGAACTTCGCAACGTGAGTGTAATCACGTTGGTCATAGTCCCTTGGGACTATGCCCACTGATTACCACGTTGTCTAGGGTCGTAGGGTAGGCGATCTAATAAATCGCCTATACCTTCGAACCCGACCCAGTTTGGTCGATCATTAGGATCCGACCAAATACATTAGGTGACCATAGTAGGTAGGGAATAACCTTCCGAGGTTATACCCTATGGTCACATCGTTTAAGTAGTTGTATGATAGGTAGTTTATATGCCTTAGGTAAATTACCAGAATACCCTTTTCATGTATAATTGGTAATTAAGCATATGTAACCTAAACTTTTGTCACATAACTGATTATGTAACATGTTTAGGCATATAACACTTGTCATAGGACTAGTTAGGCGGTCTGAACGCGTTTCACGCGCACGACGCGTTAAAGTAACGTATGTTACCTTAATGGGTCGCGATGGGTCGAAAGCACTTAGGTTAAGTTTCATTTAGTATGTAGGCTTTGTTAAACCATATCATATGAGTTCCTACACTCATTTGGTTTACAAACCCTCCTGCTACCCAGTCTTCCGATTTAAGTCCGGTTTATTTATATAGTATTGGATTTGCCGACTGATTCCGTGCTCCCTCTAGCTTTGTTTGGTTGTTGTGCAAGACCTCCAAGCATTCTCAGGCGAGTACATTATTCCCCTCTTTTACTGTTTTCAACTGTTTTGGGGTGACTCATATGTGCTAAATGTTTTATCAATGGTTTCAAGAACAATTACAATGTGGTTTCAAGAACAATAACAATTATTTCAAGAACGCTAACAATGATTTCAAGAACGAATACAATGATTTCAAGAACGAATACAATGATTTCAAAAACTAAGAACAATTTCAAAAAGTGAACAAACTTGTTGGTTGTAGTTTACATGACCGATGACATTCATTAGCTATGATCAAGCCGACCAGTATTAGGTTATGGTACCATAGGATCTGACAAATCCCGTTATTTACTGCACCCATTGTTATGTGTGGGGGTTGTGGGTAGCGACTGAATCTGTAATTATTAACTTATCCTTTGGTAAGGGTTTGTTAAGAACGAAATCATTAACTTATCCTTTGGTAAGGGTTTGTTAAGAACGAGAACGAGAGCGAGATGGAACGAGGAACGCGTCAAGAAGGTTTGAATGTTATTAGAGAATCGACCATAAAGTAGTTTCACAATTAAAATATTAACTTACCCTTTGGTAAGGGTTTTGTTAAAACAAGAACGATTTGAACGATTAAAACAAGATGGTTTAACGATTGGGTAAACATTTGTACATGATTGACATTTGATCATGTATTTTCCACAAAACATAACTTTGATTTAAACCAAGTTTTACTTCAATACTTTGTTTTTGTGCATATGGTTTAGTTGAGACATATCACTTGCCATACATGGATATTTGACATAGACATTTGACATGGATATTTGACATAGACATTTGACATGGATATTTAAACATAGACATTTTACATTGTTTGGTTTGGTTTGGTTAAGTGATTAAGTAACGATGCGTGTGTAATATGATACAAACATGGTGGATACGCCGCTGGTACTTCCTATATATAAGTGTTTGTATGGTATTACATATTGTAGCGTTATTTGAATCATTTCAGTTTGAGACATTTCACTTGCCATACATGGATATTTGACATAGACATTTGACATGGATATTTAAACATAGACATTTTACATTGTTTGGTTTGGTTTGGTTAAGTGATTAAGTAACGATGCGTGTGTAATATGATACAAACATGGTGGATACGCCGCTGGTACTTCCTATATATAAGTGTTTGTATGGTATTACATATTGTAGCGTTATTTGAATCATTTCAGTTTGAGACATAGAACATTTTATACAAGTAACATACTTTTCACAAGACATTTATTTACAAACAATTCATCTTATAAAGACTCATTTTACATGGTTATTCATTTAATCATGCATCATTCTCTTATTTATACATATCATCTAAACTTATTATTTTTCAAATGATTTACAAAGACAAAGCAAATTACAAGGTTCATGACTAAACATTTTCTTAAACTGAAGTCATGAATCTTATTTTCACAAAACCTATGTACTCGCCAGCATTTCTTTGCTGACCTCGTTTTCACATATGTTTCAGGTATTGTTGGATGATATCGATTGATAAGATGCATGCTCACATAGGACTGGACAAGGCCTTAGTGACTCAATAACAATGATAGACTATGTTTAAATAGTGTAATTAGATTTCCAGACAATGTAATTACTCAATGTTTAATAAAACGAAACATTTTTGATATCCATGGTTATGAAACATTAATTCTGTTGCAACACGCCCCGATGTTTCCGCCGCGATTTGTTGTTTTACGCGGTCGGGGTGTGACACTAAGGAAGCTAGTTAGGTTGCTTGGTTTCCTGGTTTTTCCTGGGGTGTCACATCATCCCCCCGTTAGTTTGGAATTTCGTCCCGAAATTCCGCAGTAGCTTCAGCCTCAGTAGTGGTTGCACTTTTCTCGAACAACTGGGGATACTTGAGTTTTATTTGGTCTTCTCGTTCCCAGGTGAACTCTGGGCCACGACGGGAGTTCCAGTGAACTCGAACAAGAGGTATTCTAGTATGCTTGAGAATCTTAACATCTCGGTCTGTAATCTCTACAGGTTCCTCGACGAATCGAAACTGATCGTCGATAGTGAGTTCCTTGAGAGGAACTATGAGGGTCTCATCTGACAGACACTTCTTCAGATTTGACACGGGGAATACGTTGTGAACTCCGCTGAGTTCTTCAGGTATGTTCAGTTTAAAGTTGTTTTCAAAAACCATAAGTTCATTCGAAAACCAGTAGTTAGATAGTTCCTTGGGTCGTGCGAATGAATCCAACTTACGTCTGTGTAGTTGTGAGGTTCCAAAGGGAAAATGCGAAAACGTGTTCAAGGGAGTATGATCATATCAACAATACACCGCCACCCTCAAGGTTTCGAGGAGTGATCACCAATGATCGAAAGTCGAGCCTTCCACTTTCTTTAAGCTAGAGCGTGTTCGTTTCAGTATCTCAACATGGAGTAGTGAGAACGTAAGGTCACTGTGGTAAGAGGGCGATGGTTTGGTCTAAGCCAATGGTAGAAATTGGACATATCATTAATAAATATTCACGTGTTGGTGCAAGACCTAGTGCAAAGATTCCGCATATGAAAGAAAAACTATCATGACATTAGAGTACGTCTCTTGTAGTGTAAGGTGGGTCAGGTAAACGTATAAATTATCGTGTTTTCCGGTAGGTTGAGTGATCCATAACTCTGTCCCCAATTGTCCTGAAGACTATTTCACCAGTAATGGCTTCCATTCGCTAAGTTGGGTATACGTGAGGGCTAATCAAGTAGAATAAGAATAAACCATCCAACAAGGTAATAAGGTAGTCTTGTGATCATTGAAAATCATGGTATGGTTGTTGGCATTTCGTTAAATCAGTTGCCAATCGAAGAAACGGGGAATTAATGAGGTTCATACGAAGAATCGAGCGAAAACAGGGGTCCATCAATAACCGAAGGACTCGACCAGCTAATCTGTTGTCTAGAAGTAATTTCCAGTAGTGGTGCATGGCGGCATGGTACAAAAAGGGAAGTTCGTTGCATCGCGGTCGCGCGAGTGTATCATTTGTCCAAAATAGAGTTTGGTGGGTAAGGTTGCGAGCTGCAAAATGACGAAGGCGTGTAACTGTGGCTGCTTCGTTTATGGTGACGATGACAGGCGAAGGTGATAAGGTTCGTCAACAGGGATGCGTAGGTATAGTTCTCCTAAATCCAAGAACGTTTGAGCCAGGTCTGGTCTTCGTGAATGTTGACGTACAATCCGAATGTACAGAGGGTCAGATGGCGACGTCATGTCTAGATAAGCGTATGACTAGCTAGAACACCTAAACAATGGTCGTAGTGCGGTGACGAGGGAACAGAAAAGAATTTGACCACCACTTGTCAAATTTCAAGTAAACATTCGGGTGTCATATATAACGCATCAGGGTTAATAGATAACATGCTACTACTCTAACTGGGCATACCATATGCAACACATAATGTAAATGTAAATGTAAACTAGCAAGTAGGCAATACAAAAATAAATCATACCACCTAGAGTGTTGAGTCTTGCACGTGGAGCGAAGCGTCGTTGTGGATCGTTGAGTACTGTACAGGTTATAGTCTGGTTTTATCAAAAAGCTTTTCCCTTTTTAAAACCAAGTTCACTATAACCAATGGCTCTGATACCAATCTGTCACACCCCCAAAATCCACACGCGGAGTATCACCGCCTGGAGGCGTGACTAACCAGGATCCAGCCACCAATCATATTGAACAAGCATGTAAGTAATTAGAAAATCCAACCAATACAATTGGTGTCCAAACAAAACATAGTTTAAGTTGCAAGCGGAAGCATAATGATTAAATCAAAACCAAATATAAGTTCAAATGTTTAAATGTTTAACATGGCACATAGTTGTCCATGTCCCACAACGACCACGCCTCCTCGTGCAAGCTCCATAAGTACCTAACGACCTGCAAGGCATGTAACAACGAGTCAACAACAAAGTTGAGCGAGTTCACAGTTGGTGTTCATTGTTAAGTTGTTTCAAAAACCAGGAATTCATTTGTAAGTTGTAAGTTAATCAGTTTACCCTATTTCCCAAACATATCCATAGTTGGTGGGGGCTTCCCCATGTTAACCACTAGACCTGTTTACCATATCGACCACTGACTAAAGTAAGTTGGTGCCCTGACGTCAATGTCTATCATCATTGACTAGTGCCCAGATCCATTAGTTCACGCCCGTCCTCTGCGGCACGGTGTGAGGCTTGTCAAACCTAAATAGCGCTATCTAACTAATGACCCGCTCGCCATTGGCCCGGCGATTAAGTCGATATAAAAAGGAGGGACTTCATGATAGAGATTTTGGTCTAGTCTCCGTGTTTTCACCCTTCAATAAAGAGGGTGTGTACGTAATTCCCAAACCAGGAGATTACGCAGGTTCCAATCATATCCTTATTACGTGTTGTCACCCTTCAATAAAGAGGGTGTGTACGTGTTCCAAACCAGGAAATCACGCAGTTTCAGTTTCAATCCTTTACCCATTCCCAACCCCTGGGAATCCCATGCCTTGTGGAAAGTGTGAACTCACCTTGGTTTGCTCGGTATGACTAGTTACTTGTTTAATAGTTGATCAAACACGTCCTAAAAGGGTTACCGATAACAGTCAGTTCCACGTGCACATGAACCACATCTTTCACGTACAATTAATTCACGTATTCATTGTTCACATAAAGCACATTTAATGTACATGCAACGCACACAGGTAGTTCAAGTCATGACAGTTAATCCATTCATCTAGTGCCATCAGAAAATCACCTGACACGTATAGTTCAAACATACTACACACATACATACATGATTCACTCGCATACGCTTCAAGCCGAATTATTAAACATGTGCGGCCCAATGTTTCTAACAAGGTCAATCTAAAATTCTCTAATTATCATCAAACAATTACCCATTGCAATCATGTAACCAGCTCAAGCAATCAGGTTATTTGTAGAGCTCGAGGCTTTCACCATTATATATAAGCAATACACCCTATTTACATGTTATCCATCCCTATATCATTAATTCACAACATACCCAATATAATCACTATCATATCAAACAATACCAATCATTAGCATACTAGTCGGTAATCCACATATTCATCATATTAACAATCCTTCAATCTCAAGTATCATTCCATTACATATTCATCATCATGCAGTTCGAAGTCACAATAAATTAACTACAACAATCATTCAATATCATATTAGAATCGGTCCAATCATGAACAACCAAAAACATTTTCATTCATTCAATATTAATAGAATTCGGTCACATGGCTCTGACATTGCATGATCTTTGATTTATAATTTTATTAATGAAAAACATAACAATGGATCATCATTTTCACATGGGCTGTCCCTTTTTGAGCCAACATATACACATAAAGTGACGGCTGAATTAGTGGAGGTGACTTTGGGTTTTGTTAATAAATCAAATCATCATCACACCACTTATGAGAATATGATAACCATGGATACGGCACCCTATGCACACAAACCCTCATTATTTGATTAACTGTTAAACCACCATCTACATTAAACCTTCAACAACACTTACAGTAATTGATCACAACCCAAACCGGAGCCAATTAAATCATTCAAGATTCACAAAATCCTTGAGTACTAGCATAATACAACTTTGTTCGTAATTTATCATTAGTTTACATCCTATACTACAACAATCACAATTAATACACTGAATCACTTAACACATTAAACACAATTACACTATCATGCATCCCTATCCCTATCATCATATCACAAGAACATTCATCATCAGCAACTTGTAATCAATCTATGAAAAATCCAACCATATCATGCAAACCGACGCAAAATAGCCAAATCAAGATCAAATTCAATACAATATAATTATACTAACCGGACTAGAGATGTTGCTATTCACGAGAGTCTAGCTTCAAAGGGAAGTACGAATCTTCGAAAGGTAGGCTGATCGCGAGAAGGAAGGAATGGGGTGCACTAGGGTTTGTTATCGACGTGATTTCCAAAATCACAAATAATATTACGTACACCTATTCTCCTAGTTCTACACATATACATAACCCTTAAAGGGGGTTGGACTCATGCGGTTTGGCCCGATATGCAAGTATGGGTCGAAATAGAATGAGGTGTGATGATTTAGAGGTGTGTACTAGAGGTGTGTGCGGCCCAAACATACTCGCGGCCCACATACATGTTGTGTGTGTGGCCCAACATACTCGTGGCCCAACATACTCGTTCAATCATCAACTATACGTTTAAGTTTCACAGGATTATCATTCAGAGTATTAAACGAGTTTTTGCGGCCCAAAGGTATGTTCTCCAATCGACACATAAAACTGTTTTAACGGTTTCTCATAGTTAATCAGTCAAGCACATGTAGCCATACTCACTCACGTCTTACGTTTAGCAAGTATATTTATTATATACACGAGTGTTTAATAATCTTTATCATCGTAAAGAACGTAAAAGAGGAATAATAAGAAAACAGGATCACGTGACTAGAAGACGCTGACCTTGAAAGTTTGGGTTGTCACAGATTCCGTTTGAACTAATTTCGCTTGAAACTTTTTTTGTTAAAAATCCAAAAATTTTCTAAGTGTTTGTTGATTGTTTCAGATAAGTGAAGATGGATGAGTTTATGAATCCTTTCAGTGACATGTTTGCTTTCACAGGAAACACCGGAGATGATACATCAAACAATACAAATGAAAACGTTTCAAATCCGAATGCGAAGAAAACCCTTTCTGATGCTTTGAGTGTGGAGAGTGCTTATGGGACGTACAACAAACCTCCCAAACTTATGGCGATCGAAGAATACAATAGATGGGCTAAAAGGTTTGAAGAATGGCTAAAAGCGTTTGCATATCCAAGTTGGAAGAGCTTGAAGAATGGTTTCAATATGGGAAGATTGGATTATGAAAATATGACAGAGTCAGATGATGTAGAAAGTTTCGTTGCTGAACAAAAGTGCATTGCATTGCTTCATCAGTCAGTGAGAGACGATATAATATCATTGATTGAGTACACAAATGCAAAAGATCTATGGGAGAAACTAAAAGTAAAATGTGTGGGTAGTGCTGAGATAGTTAAAAACAAAAAGAAGTTGTTAAGAAAAGAATTTGATTTGTTTGGATGTTTGAAAAACGAGTCAGTGTCAAAGATGATTGAAAGATTTGGACATTTGAAGCTGGAACTTGCAAGACATGGAATCGAGTACACTCAAGAAGAGTTGGTTGACAAACTGTTTTACTCGTTGCCAGATGATAAAGACTGGCAGTACTTTGCTTTGATGCTGAAGAACACAATAAAGTCGGAGGATCTGACGGTTGATCTGTTAATAGAAAGATTGGAGAGTCATGAATTGGAGATCAAGAAATCAAAAAAAGTCAATCATTCCTCATATCAGCAGAATGTTGAGCTGTATTATCGAGGTAGTATGATCCCGAAGACTGTGTCTCCTAAGACAGCTTTCTCAGCTGAAAGTTCTAACACGTCAAATCAAGAGAGTTTGAGCAGTGGTTTTCATAGTGGTTCATCTTCAACTGCTCAAAGTCAATCAGTTCCAAAGAATCTGTTTCAATGTAACATTGCTGTGGATCTCAAGAATGCTCAAAATTTCAGTGAGGAATCTGCAAGGCAGCAGATGGTGTTGTTAGCTTCTGTTTTAGAGTCATACGAAAGCCTCGTTGCAGGCAAGATTGGAAACACTAACCTCGCCAAGGAGGACTACGACCATATTGACCTAGAGGAGATGTAGTTAATCGATATCAGGTGGTGTATGGCTAGTGCAGTCAGACGAGCGCAAAGATTCATGGAGATTACAGGCAGATATTCAATTGGAGGACCTTCCACAAAACTTGGGTTTGATAAGTCAAAGGTCACATGCTTTAAATGTAAACAAAAAGGTCATTTTAAAAGAGAATGCCGAAATACAAATGCTGATGATACGGCAAATCCGTTCCGTGAAGATTACTACAAAAGAGCAATATATCATCAGAACAAATCTGAACCCCCCAGAATGAAGCAGATAGAAGAAAACCCTAAAGAAAAATCCAGAGCACTTGCTGTTATCCATGACGATGAGGGATATGATTGGAGTGAAGTGTTACCAGAAGAAGACGCAGTGGGCTATGCGTTTGTGACAAAGATTGTTCCTTTCAAAGATTCCAGAACAGAAGAAGTTAAATACATCAACAAAAAGATGCTAGCTCAGAACAGGATGATTAGAATTTCTCGAACATACAAAGAAGCAAAAATGGCGAAAAGATGGGATGCTGATAGAGAATGTTACCTAGATCCAAATGGTAACATAGTTGCTGATCCAGTTACTGTTGATGATGAAACGCTCATCAAACAAATTGCTGATGAAGAAGAATCCAGACAGAGAGAGTGGTGGGGAGGTGGAGAAGCTGAAGAAAAAGTCAAAGATAAGGAGAAAGAGCAGCAGTAAAAGAAAATTGATGACGGGATTATTGACACGTCACAAGAATTTACTGCAGAGAATTTGAAGAAGATGGCTGACAAAGTGTTTGCTGCGAAAGAACTAGAGGTAGTTTCTGGTTCTGGCACTGAGTCTAAAACCAAGGTCAGTCAGAATGATGCAACCAATGAGTCAGGTAAGAAAACTAAAAATGAGAGTGACTGCAAAAATTGCATGAAAGACTGCAAGGTTTGTAGTACAATTGCTTACCTTAACGGTAAAAAGGTTGAAGAACTGACAGGAAAGGTCAGAGATGTTGAAAGTCAGATCTTAAACCGTGACAAGATGTTGAAGGGTTCAAATGATAGATGTCACACCCCGACCACGTAAAACAACAAGACGTGGCGGAAACGTCGGGAAGTGTTGTAACAGAATCATTGTTTCATAACCATGGAATAAATAATTTTGTTTTATTGAATAAATGAATTCATTGTTTTAATACAATCAAATAAGTACAACTATGATCTTCCAAGTTTTAAAGTTGTTAAGGCACGAGTCCATCCTAAGTGTAGTGTGTATCAACAATCATCACAAAACAGCACCTGAAACATGTGTAAAAATAGGTACGTCAGCATAAAAATGCCTGTGAGATACATAGGTTTTATGAAAGTAGGATTCATGACTTATAAGTTTAAAGAAAAAAAAAAGAATGTTTTAAGAAAAGTAGTCATGATCCTTGTAAATTGTTTTGTTTTGTAAATCATTTGAAAAGCGATAAACAAAACAATGATATATATTTATAAAAGAATAATGTATGGTTAAGTGAATAACCATGTAAAATGAGTTTGTATTGAATGTATTGTTCGAAAAACAATATTTTGATAAAAAGGCTTATAGTATATGTGAAAATATACTTTGGATTTTAAGAGAATCGAATGAGTAATATATTAAAATATATTTCAGTTCCAATATCGTTAACCCAAGTGTACTAAATAACGCCACGGTATGTAATGCAATTAAAACACTTATATATAAGAAGTACCAGCGGCGTATCTACCATGTTTTCATCACATTACACCCGTCCCGTTATCTAAACACTAACCAAAACCCAATCGTTAGATAGATAGTACATTAAATATACTTTAGTTGTTTAAAATAATAGTTTTCAGTAGTATATTACAAGTATACTTCGGATTTATAAATAACATATTAAACTATGTTTTGGTTTCATAAATAACATATCAAAATATGCTTTGGATGTGATAAATAACATATTAAACTATGTTTTGGTTTCATAAATAACATATCAAAATATGCTTTGGATGTGATAAATAACATATCAAACTATGTTTTGGTTTCATAAATAACATATCAAAATATGCTTTGGATGTGATAAATAACATATTAAACTATGTTTTGGTTTCATAAATAACATATCAAAATATGCTTTGGATGATTAACAAAATATATGTTGGTTTTGTACAATATTGCATATGGGAGCATATCAAACTATACTTTTGGGAGTATAACTAAATATACAAAAATAATGTGATTTAAGAATTCATTCAGACCTAGTGCATCAAAATACACCTTTGAGACTATAGGGATACCACAAAGGCAATCCCTATTTGGATGGAGAAACAAATTGGTTTCAGACATTCCATGACAACAGGAATGGGGTGTCTAATCCTATAGCGCTATATCATACTACCAACCGGTCCGGTGAACAAAATAAGTACTATTCCAACAATTTTGTAGTCTTTGAAAAATCAGTGTTTAAACCATAGATAGTCATTTAGTTTGTCAGAAGATAACTACTAACATGTATAATCAATTATACTTTGAAATCATGAACATAACAAATAGGTACACATGCTTCACCCCAAAATAGTTTGAAAAACAGTAAAAGAGGGGAGTATGTACTCACTTGAGAGTGCTTGGAAGTCTTGAACAACTACCAAGCAAGCTAGAGGAGTCCCGGAAATCAAACGGTACCTAATATAGGTAACTACATAAATAATCCGGACCTAAATCGGAAGATCGGATAGGATGAGGTCTCGTAAACCAAATGAGTGTGGGATCTCATATGATATGGTTTAACAAGGCCTACATACTAAAAGGAAACCCAACCTAAGTGCTTACGACCCGTTATGACCCGTTTAGGTAGCTTTTGCTACTTTAACGTGTCGTTCGCATGAAACGCGTTCGGAATGCCTAACTAGTCCTATGATAAGTAAAATATGCCTTAACATGTCTAATATTGTTACCAAATCAGTTTAGATACCAAAAGTTATGTTACATATGTCACACCCTGGCTTTGCGGAAGCGTGGTTAATTTTTGGTGTGACTTCTTAATACCATAGCTTAATCATAACAAGCTATATGAATTTAAAAACCATGCAAGTCATCCATTAAGTTTTGAAAACAAAATACAGTACCATTGTTTTTAACATGCAACCATAACCTTGTTTAACAACATTACAACTTATAACATAACATAAACGTGGTTTAAGGACTGTGTCTTGTCCAGGAAAGAGACACATCCCCTAAACCCTGATGACTCCATGACAAGTGCAGCGGAAAACGTTCCATACCGTGCCAGATCCGTTTAATTTCCTGAAATACATGTGAGTTGAAAAATCAACAATAATGTTGAGCGAGTTCATGTGCAAGTGAGTAAGTAAAACACTTGTAAGTATAAAAGTTTCCTGGTATGTAGCAGTGTAAGAGGACTTGTGATCACCAATGGTTTGCAAGGCCATTAGCATGTCGTGAAATGCAAGTAGGAAGACACAACCCTAGCTGATTTTTGCGTTGGGCAACCAAGTCACTCCAGGTCCGTTTTGGTTAGCCTCAGAGAGGTCCGTTTGGCCTAGAGCTGGGCTCGCTACACCCAAATAGATCTACCGCTCGAGTCCCTCGGTGTTCTAACTACCCATTCACATGATCTAAACCTCCTTACGTAAATCATACCGTGTATAAAGTACTTGTAAACAAAGTAACATGTATTTCACCCCCGCAGTTAAGTAAACTGAAAACAGTTAGAGAAAAGGGGGACATGAACTCACAGTGAATGCGCGTCTCTACCAAGTGTCTCCAATACAGTAAGCTGTGCAACGACCTACAAGTGCTAATTCTATTAGACGGACGGCCGTGCCTTAGCTTTATAGTTTATGTCTTTGGGAAATAGTTTGGCAACTATTTCGTGTTTATGTTCCGTATACACTTGGTAGTTATACTTCTTCCCAAGGATGGGAGATACAATACATGCGCGTAAGTTACGTTTTATCAATCGTGTGGTAACGTAATTACCGGTGTAACTTATATGTTTGTGTAAGCGTTCGCAAAGTTTTGGAATCAATAACGCTTGTAAATATTATTTTACTCTAAAATAATATTTATGTATTTTCACAAAATAATCATAAACAGTGTTGTGACAAATATACTTATCACGTTAATCTTTGTGAAAATCCCACCTCCGAATATTTAGTAAAATATAGTGTTGGCGAAATTTATGTTTCGAAAGTATGTTCAAAATAGTTCTATCACTTGTTGTGTAAAAAGTTTAAGTGTTAGGTTTTTAGGAAAATTTCGCCAGAGTTTCCTCTGTAACTGGAGGTGGCCACGCTTTCAAGCGTATCATTTTCTTTTAAACAAATCAATCAACAACTTCTTTATTCAATCAAACAATTTCCGACACATCAAACTAGTCGACAAGTATGTAAATTTGCATAATCGCATGAACTTGCAGTTTTTCCGCATCTTTAATGTAAATCACCTTTATATATGTAGATCTTTATATAAAGTAGCTTTATTCTTGTAAAAACCTCGTGTTTAGAGAAAACCGTCTTTACAACTTCTAGTAACAAGTGACAAATTTACTTCTTTGTCGGATCTCTTCATTTCACAAGTGTCTACACACTTGTGGTTTATAAAATCATATTTATTAGTGTAAGATCCATCTTTAGAAAAACATGATTTCTTTAAAGTGTGGTCTTTCAAAAATACCACTTGCGGATACGTAGATCCGCTAGTTTTAAACACCATTTTACCGGTTAAATCACTTTTACACAAGTATAACATTTCCACACAAGTTCATGCTCTAAATGTGGTAGTGTTTCACCTTTAACCCTTGTATCTTTCAAAAACGAGCTTATGTGATGACACGTGATTTTACAAAGTCGGGTTAAACGGAGATCCGAGCTACCACATCATAGATCGGGTCTAGATAAACACAAATTCCAAGTCCTACGACTTTTACACAAGTTATATGTTATTATCCACCATTTTTGTGATTTTACTAGACTTTAAAGCATCATCTTTCAATATAACGAGATTCAACCGACAATAATCCTTTTAACCACTTTAGATGAGTGTAAAAACAAGTTTTAAGTGATATACCTCTAGCTCGGGGCTAGGGAAGAATCGTGACGAAAAACGCGTGGATAAAAGCCAACGGTTGAGGTCCTTCGTGTTCCGAGTGCACCAAAGCTCCTTATATGCGACTTGTGATGTTTGTATGTGCTTGGAATGATGAGACAAGAACCGAAAGTATGGTGGCGGTTGGTGGTGTTCTCGGCCGAGAGTGGGAGAGCAAGAGAAGAGAGAGTGAAAGTTGATAAGTGAAGTGATTATCTTCTAAGTGATTAGTGTGTATTTATAGAGTAAATCATGGGTTATTATCCAAAGGTTTTTGTGTCCTAGAGATATTAGACATTTGAGATTATCCAAGATCACAAGGTACTAGTGTGTCCCCCCTAGGGGACCGAACTCGGTTATGGGAGGGGGTCCTTGGTTCGATTAGAACAAGATGGTTATGATAAGGATTAGGTTAAGTTAAGTAATATAGGTGTTTAACTTAGTTAGTAATGTACAACGTGTTACGACGGGTGTTAGGGTGATCAGGGACCCTAACTGGCTCAGAAAAATAAAAATAGTGAAAATACTAATATTTTCATGTCCCGGGTATAGTCCGGTTGTTCGGTTGGATAGTAATCCGTTAAAGTGTTACAAAAGACTTTAAAGTGTCGTTATTACATTTTAGTGACACCAGTTGTTTTCCCGACACTTTAGAAAGTGTCTAGTAATATTTTCTCATTTCTGGCACTTTACTAGTCAGCTAGAAGCTGGTTTAATTATTAAAGTGCTGTGTTTGGTACTTAAAGTATGTTTTTGGCACATCCGAATCAGTGTATCTTATCCCTAGAGACGCGGTAACACAACCCTTATATCCTACACTCACTACCAGTGTAGCCAAAATATTTGAGGCTCTTAACAGGCCTTGAGGCAGTGTCTGCCTGATGCTGGTTATATCAGCATGTTTATTGTGTATCCGTTTAGTGCTACTGTGCTTTTTGTGCATCATGTTTGTCACTAGGGTTCAACATGCAGATAATGTAGTGACAGCAAATAAAGTATGATGCAAGTATGTGCATGTATCAGTATGCAGGTAGCAGTTTATCAGCTAGTTTCAATCAAGCACAGTAATTAAGCAGTAATTATTCATTAATAAAGTTGTACGGATACCTGGTTTAGTGCGGGTTGTCACATTCTCCCCCCGTTAAATAAATTTCGTCCCGAAATTTAAGTTCTGCTTGTAGAAGCAGGGTTCTTGGGAAATAAGTGGGGGTATTTCTCTTTCATCCGGTCCTCACGTTCCCAGGTAAATTCAGGACCATGTCTGGCATTCCAACGTACTTTGACGAGTTTGACACTGCTCCGGCGGGTCTTGTTAACTTTCCAATCCGTGACCTCGACAGGTTCTTCAACAAAGTGGAGCGTGTCGTCAATATGAATCTCGTCGATAGGAATGGCAACGTCAATTTGAGTTGGACTTTTCTTTAAATTGGATACATGAAATGTATCGTGAACACCATTTAGTTCAGCGGGTAGGTCCAACTTGTATGCTACTGTCCCAATTCTTTCCAGAATTCTGAAAGGACCAATGTAGCGTGGATTTAACTTCCCACGCTTTCCAAAGCGTGCTACCCCTTTCCAGGGTGAAACTTTCAATAATACCATCTCTCCGACTTGGAAGTCCACATGCTTCCGGTTTGGATCCGCGTAGGCCTTTTGTCTGTGGCGAGCGGCTTCGATGCGTTTAAGTATTTGCGTGATCTTGTCTGTCGTCTCTTGGACGATTTCGGGACCAGCAAGCTGCCTATCACCCGCGTCAGACCAACATAGTGGTGATCGGCACTTGCGTCCGTATAAGGCCTCAAATGGCGCGACACCAATACTGGTGTGGTAGCTGTTATTGTATGAAAATTCAACCAAAGGTAAGTGTTTATCCCAGCTGCCTCCCAAATCCATAACACATGCCCTCAGCATGTGTTCCAAAGTTTGTATCGTTCGCTCGCTCTGGCCATCAGTTTGCGGATGGAATGCAGTGCTCAGATTCAATTGTGAGCCAAAAGATTCTTGGAAGGATTGCCATATTCTTGACACAAACCTTCCGTCTCTATCAGAGATGATCGAGAGTGGTACTCCATGACGTGCTACGATCTCTCTCATGTAAATTTCCGCAAGTTTACTAGTACTGTCTTTCTCCTTGATTGGCAGAAAGTGTGCGGACTTTGTTAGGCGGTCAACAATCACCCAAATCATATCATGGCCTCTTGGCGTTCTTGGCAGTTTCGTAACGAAATCCATTGAGATTTGTTCCCATTTCCACTTGGGAATCTCAGGTTGTTGCAGAAGTTCCGAAGGCTTCTGGTATTCCGCCTTGACCTTAGCGCACGTTAAACATTTGCTCACATAAACAGCAACGTCGCCTTTCATCCTAGGCCACCAATAATAACTTTTGAGATCTTGGTACATCTTATCCGATCCAGGGTGGATAGAGTACCGTGACTTGTGCGCTTCGTCGAAAATAACTTCCCTTAATCCACCAAACAGAGGAACCCAAATCCTTTTCTCAAAACGTAACGTTCCTTCCTCGTTTGGTACCAAAAACTTCTCCATTCCACGGAGATATTCTTCCTCAAGGTTTCCCTCCTTGAGAGCTTCTTTTTGTGCAGCACGAATGCGCGAGGAAAGATCGGTTCGTATAATCATTTCCAAAGCTCTAACCCTTATGGGCTTGATTCTTTCCTTACGACTTAGGGCATCGGCGACTACATTTGCCTTCCCTGGGTGATACTTTATCTCGCAGTCGTAATCGTTCAACAATTCAACCCAACGTCTTTGCCTCATATTCAACTCTTTCTGGTTAAATATATGTTGTAGGCTTTTGTGATCTGTGAAGATTGTGCACTTCGTACCATACAGGTAGTGTCTCCAGATTTTTAGTGCAAAAACCACTGCGCCAAGCTCTAAATCGTGGGTGGTATAGTTCTTTTCGTGCACTTTCAGTTGGCGTGATGCGTAAGCAATGACCTTTTGGCGTTGCATCAACACACAACCCAATCCCTGACGCGATGCGTCGCAGTATACCACAAAATCGTCAGTACCTTCTGGTAGAGCTAAGATTGGCGCGTTACAAAGCTTATTCTTCAATATCTGGAATGCTTCCTCCTGTTTGATTCCCCAATCAAACGTCTTATCCTTCTGGGTCAGGAGCGTCAACGGTTGAGCGATTTTCGAGAAATCCTCGATGAACCTTCTATAGTAGCCAGCCAAACCCAAGAATTGTCGGATCTCGGTTGGCGTTGTAGGCGTTTCCCAATTCTTGATTGCCTCGATCTTTGTGGGATCAACATGAATTCCATCCCCATTAACCACATGTCCAAGAAACTGGACTTCGCGTAGCCAAAACTCGCACTTAGAGAATTTGGCGTACAGCTGTTCCTTCTTTAGCAGCTCCAATATGGTTCTAAGATGTTGTTTGTGTTCAGCCTTCGTCTTTGAGTAAATCAAGATGTCGTCGATGAATACAATCACGAACTTGTCCAGGTATGGCTTGCAAACCCTATTCATTAGATCCATGAATACCGCAGGTGCGTTTGTCAAACCAAATGGCATAACGAGGAACTCGTAGTGTCCATAACGAGTTCGGAAGGCTGTTTTCGGGATACTTTCCTCCTGTATCCTTAGTTGATGGTATCCAGATCGAAGATCGATCTTAGAGTAACAGCTTGAACCTTGAAGTTGGTCGAACAGATCATCGATTCTTGGCAGAGGGTACCGGTTCTTGATCGTCAGCTTGTTCAATTCTCTGTAGTCAATACACATGCGGAAACTTCCGTCCTTCTTCTTGACAAACAAGACCGGAGCTCCCCAAGGCGAGAAGCTTGGTCGAATAAAACCCTTGTCTAACAACTCTTGAAGTTGTGTCGACAATTCCTGCATCTCAGACGGGGCAAGTCTATAAGGTGCCTTAGCCACAGGCGCTGCACCTGGAACTAAGTCGATGTGAAACTCCACTTGCCTCTGAGGTGGCAGTCCGGGTAAGTCTTCTGGGAAGACTTCTGGATATTCCCTTACGACAGGGATGTCTTCGATCCTTGGTTCGGCAGCCTTCTTATCCACGATGTGTGCCAGGAAAGCAACACATCCTTTTTGTAAACACTTCCTTGCTTTCAAGCAGCTGATAAATCTTAGCGGCGTGTCACGCTTCTCTCCGTGAACCACAATTGTCTCACCATCGTCAGTTGGGATACGAACAACTTTCTCGTGACATACTATCTCAGCCTTGTTTCCGGATAACCAATCCATTCCTACCACCACGTCGAAACTTCCCAATTCGACTGGTAGTAGATCCAAAGTAAACTCGCGTTCTCCCAGTTCTATCACGCAGCCTCTGATTACTTCGTCGGCTTCAACTAACTTTCCATTTGCTAATTCGATCGAGTAGGGTATGTCTAACTTATTAGCAGCTAACCCAAGCATATTCTTAAATTCTAATGATACGAAGCTATAGTCGGCACCAGTATCAAATAAAACAGATGCATAGCGCTGATTGATAGGGAACGTACCCGTAACAACATTTGGATCCTGGCGTGCATCCCTAGCTTCGAGTTGGAATACTCTACCACGGGCTTGATTCAATGTTGGGCAATTCTTCTTAAAATGCCCGATTTCCCCGCAGTTATAGCATCCCAGTCTCTGCCCATTACCACCAGCTTGATCATTCCCCGGATTACGATTTACTGCGCCCGCTTGGTTAGCGTTGTTGCCCTGATTTCTGTTACCTCCAAAATTTCCTTGCGGGCGGTTTCCGTTTCCACCACGGTTATCATTTCTATTTCCATATCCTCCCTGGCCTCCCCGGCCAGTACCAACCCAACAGGTGTCCTTCAAATGACCACGTTTCCCACATACTTCGCATACTTTTAGCCTACATTGACCCGAATGGTGACGCTGGCAGGCACTACACTTAGGCAGAGTGCCCATATATCCTCTTCCTCTCCTTCCACTGCCAGCTGCACCCTGAGCTGGCGTGCTTGGTGCTCCTCTCTTACCATCACTGCTAACACCTTGTTTGAAGTTCGAAAACTTTCTCTTGTTACTTCCTGACGACTCAACATGAGTCTCATTCTCCTTTGCCTTAACATCACCAAATTTGTTTAGACGAATCGCCTCCTCGGTGAGAGCCACGCTTAAATCGATGGCTTCAGTGATAGTTGCTGGTTTGGAGGAGGTTACCATACTTATGATTTGGGGAGCCAAACCCCAAATGAAGCGCTCGATTCGCTTGTATTCAGGCGTAACCATGTAAGGAACCACTTGAGATAAGTCGTGAAACCTCTGGACATATTCCGCAATCTTTGGACCGTCCATCTTTAAGTGCCAAAATTCAGTCTCTAACCTTTGGATTTCTGCGCGTGAACAGTACTTCTTGCGCATCAGTTCTTTCAATTCGGCCCAAGTCAGGGCGTAGGCGGGAGCTTCGCCTAGAGTTTGTACTTGTAGGTTCCACCAGGATAGGGCTCCATCTAGAAACAGCCCTGAAATGTATGTGACTTGCTGATCCTCTGCACACTTGCTCATGCGTAAGACAGAATCGGTTTTCTCAGCCCAGCGGGTAAAGGCAACTGCACCTCCTGTGCCATTGAAGTTAACTGGTTTGCAGTCTAAGAACTGCTTGTAGGTGCATCCTGCACGTATGTTAAAACATGTGTTTGGCATTAGCATCATTGCTAAAATCTCCAATTAGTTCATGGTAGGTTCGTATGGCGTGGTATTACCGTGAGGTGGATTGTTATTGCCTTGGTTAACACTTCCGCTCCCTCCTGGCTGAGATGCTGCGTACTGTGCTATGGCAGCTGCAATGACTTGCTGTAGCTCTGCCTCGTTAGTAGGTATTGGCATGGGCGTAGGGCGTTTTGGCGGCATCTTCTAAAAGATGGTTTAAGTTAGTTAGGCCATAGTAAGGTTCCGTTGTTATAATACGTAAATCAGTTCGTAATATAGTGTACGTATATAACAGTAGTAATAGTATAATCACATAACACAAATATCAATCACACAACATCCCATACCATAACAATGCAAATAAGTAATCAAGCGAATCCAAATATGGTGAGAAAACTGCGATTGCCATATAAATGAGACCACATCGTAAGTGTATACATACAATCATCAATCATTAGGGGCTACATCACCCCTGTCAAAAGCTACATCAGTATCAATACAACATCAAGTACATAACAAAAGTCAAATCATAACGTAGTCTCCCCAAAATGCTGTGCAATCAAAAAGCAATCGCCGCCTTATCACCTCGCCTACCCAAGTGGCACCGATGAGCTCTAAGTAGATGGTGGTGGAGGAGGAAAACGGGTATAAAACAAATGGCGCAACTGTAACCAGTCCGCCTCCATCGCCTGTTGTGTACGAATAATGGAAGCAATCTGCTGCTCCAAAGTAGTAAGACGAGCAGCATAGTCAGGGGGTAATGGTCGTGATGGCTGCAACGGAGAGGGTACCCGGCCATGGCACTGACATGGCTGCAGACGGGCGCTCTCCAACTCCTGTAGTCGCTGCTCATGCGACTCATGCTGGTATACAAATGACATCAATACATCCTCGATGGTGTGGCCCACATGGAACCTGTGGTATGGATCAGTGGGTGGCATAGGGGAAAACGGTGACCACAGCAGTGGCTCACGTGTGGGGTCAAAGGGTGCCACACCAAAAGGAGCTGTAGTGGGTGGAACAAAAGGAATCTGAGGCATGAAAGGCATGGGCATCGGTACATGTCCATCAGGGTGTGCTGAAGAGCCCTCTCCAGGCCCTGCTGGAGGTATAAATATAGGAACCTGAAACGAAAAGTCAGTATGTGGTGCAACAGGAATCTGTGGAGGGAATGGGGGAACGTCCTCGTCTGCCGGTATCCAGCCATGCTGGGCAGACTCGTCCGGTGGATCCATATGAGCAGCGAATGGTGCATGTCCGGGCTCTATGGGAACGGGATCAAATAAGGGAGCAACAACAGGGTGAACGGGTGCCAAGTGCTCGAAAGGGGGGTCAACTGGTACAGCAACAATGGGTAAAGGATCAATGGGATCAGCAGGAACTTCTATGTGGTGATCGTCAGCAATGGGCTCAAAAGGTACATCAGCATGCACAGGGTCATGCTCTGGTAAAGGGTCAAGGGCAGCTGCCTGCTCAGGTGCAATGGCAGGCTCAAAATCATCAAACGCCATGTCAAAATCGGGATCAATCAGATCAAAAAGGTCAATAGGATCTGCTGGATCCTCCATCAACTCGTCCATCGGAACATACTCTAAATCACGGTCAGGATCAAATCCCGGTGGGAACACAGGATCTGAATCCCCCTCGTCGTCATGGTCAAAAACAAGTCCAGGTATGGAAGCAACAGAAAAAGCCTGGTCAGAATCGAACCCATGGGAGAAGTGTTGCGCACTATGAGCATGTGTGGGTACAGAAGCCACAGACTCAAAGGAGTCCGCGACTGGGGAATGTGCAGGTGACTCCGCAGCCGGAGCATCTGCGATCAGTAAGGGAGCAACAGCAGGTAGGGCCTCGCCCTGAGCATCCTCCAAAGGCTCCTCCTCAAACATATCGATATCATCCTCCTCATCGTCGATGGGTAAATCATAAGCTGGGTACGCAGCCAGCGGTATGGGAGCAGGGATCAGTGCCAAGGGTAGATCCCCTGCTGGAAGATCAACTGGGAGCTCATCAACGCCGTCGGGTAAGGCGAATGGCTGAAAGTCATCGTCATCCGTGCTGGTGAAGTCTGACGTAAAAACCTCATGCTCTGACGACTCCAGGTCGTCCGACACAATACGCCTGGGTCGGTGATGTCTGAACCACCTGAATCAGCCGGATCCATGTGTCTGTAACATATACACAAACATGCACAAATAGTCAATCATAAATCAAGTAGTCACATAAGTCATCAAGTAAGGCATCACATAATCCTCCTAGTCTTACTAGCCAATACCATCCAGTCTACCAAACCTCGATCCTCCAGATCAATCCTTAGCCCTCCAGGCTGAACCTTTCCTTCCTAGCCTTGCTAGCCCACTATCTTGGTCACCTAGACCAAGCCTCGATCCTCCAGATCGATCCTATAACAAACCAACGTGCTCAACTACCTTGACCATCTCGATCCTCCAGATCGATCCTCAGCCCTCCAAGCTGAACTTATAATTAATAAAATGTGCTCAACATTTGTTTGTAAAAGTGTGGATCTGGACTTAAGTGGTATGCAGAAAAATGTTTTCGTGAGAGCCCTAGTGATCATAGTCTAGACTCGAGACAGAATCCTAGTTCGCTATGATCAGAGCTCTGATACCAAGCTGTCACACCCTGGCTTTGCGGAAGCGTGGTTAATTTTTGGTGTGACTTCTTAATACCATAGCTTAATCATAACAAGCTATATGAATTTAAAAACCATGCAAGTCATCCATTAAGTTTTGAAAACAAAATACAGTACCATTGTTTTTAACATGCAACCATAACCTTGTTTAACAACATTACAACTTATAACATAACATAAACGTGGTTTAAGGACTGTGTCTTGTCCAGGAAAGAGACACATCCCCTAAACCCTGATGACTCCATGACAAGTGCAGCGGAAAACGTTCCATACCGTGCCAGATCCGTTTAATTTCCTGAAATACATGTGAGTTGAAAAATCAACAATAATGTTGAGCGAGTTCATGTGCAAGTGAGTAAGTAAAACACTTGTAAGTATAAAAGTTTCCTGGTATGTAGCAGTGTAAGAGGACTTGTGATCACCAATGGTTTGCAAGGCCATTAGCATGTCGTGAAATGCAAGTAGGAAGACACAACCCTAGCTGATTTTTGCGTTGGGCAACCAAGTCACTCCAGGTCCGTTTTGGTTAGCCTCAGAGAGGTCCGTTTGGCCTAGAGCTGGGCTCGCTACACCCAAATAGATCTACCGCTCGAGTCCCTCGGTGTTCTAACTACCCATTCACATGATCTAAACCTCCTTACGTAAATTATACCGTGTATAAAGTACTTGTAAACAAAGTAACATGTATTTCACCCCCGCAGTTAAGTAAACTGAAAACAGTTAGAGAAAAGGGGGACATGAACTCACAGTGAATGCGCGTCTTTACCAAGTGTCTCCAATACAGTAAGCTGTGCAACGACCTACAAGTGCTAATTCTATTAGACGGACGGCCGTGCCTTAGCTTTATAGTTTATGTCTTTGGGAAATAGTTAGGCAACTATTTCGTGTTTATGTTCCGTATACACTTGGTAGTTATACTTCTTCCCAAGGATGGGAGATACAATACATGCGCGTAAGTTACGTTTTATCAATCGTGTGGTAACGTAATTACCGGTGTAACTTATATGTTTGTGTAAGCGTTCGCAAAGTTTTGGAATCAATAACGCTTGTAAATATTATTTTACTCTAAAATAATATTTATGTATTTTCACAAAATAATCATAAACAGTGTTGTGACAAATATACTTATCACGTTAATCTTTGTGAAAATCCCACCTCCGAATATTTAGTAAAATATAGTGTTGGCGAAATTTATGTTTCGAAAGTATGTTCAAAATAGTTCTAACACTTGTTGTGTAAAAAGTTTAAGTGTTAGGTTTTTAGGAAAATTTCGCCAGAGTTTCCTCTGTAACTGGAGGTGGCCACGCTTTCAAGCGTATCATTTTCTTTTAAACAAATCAATCAACAACTTCTTTATTCAATCAAACAATTTCCGACACATCAAACTAGTCGACAAGTATGTAAATTTGCATAATCGCATGAACTTGCAGTTTTTCCGCATCTTTAATGTAAATCACCTTTATATATGTAGATCTTTATATAAAGTAGCTTTATTCTTGTAAAAACCTCGTGTTTAGAGAAAACCGTCTTTACAACTTCTAGTAACAAGTGACAAATTTACTTCTTTGTCGGATCTCTTCATTTCACAAGTGTCTACACACTTGTGGTTTATAAAATCATATTTATTAGTGTAAGATCCATCTTTAGAAAAACATGATTTCTTTAAAGTGTGGTCTTTCAAAAATACCACTTGCGGATACGTAGATCCGCTAGTTTTAAACACCATTTTACCGGTTAAATCACTTTTACACAAGTATAACATTTCCACACAAGTTCATGCTCTAAATGTGGTAGTGTTTCACCTTTAACCCTTGTATCTTTCAAAAACGAGCTTATGTGATGACACGTGATTTTACAAAGTCGGGTTAAACGGAGATCCGAGCTACCACATCATAGATCGGGTCTAGATAAACACAAATTCCAAGTCCTACGACTTTTACACAAGTTATATGTTATTATCCACCATTTTTGTGATTTTACTAGACTTTAAAGCATCATCTTTCAATATAACGAGATTCAACCGACAATAATCCTTTTAACCACTTTAGATGAGTGTAAAAACAAGTTTTAAGTGATATACCTCTAGCTCGGGGCTAGGGAAGAATCGTGACGAAAAACGCGTGGATAAAAGCCAACGGTTGAGGTCCTTCGTGTTCCGAGTGCACCAAAGCTCCTTATATGCGACTTGTGATGTTTGTATGTGCTTGGAATGATGAGACAAGAACCGAAAGTATGGTGGCGGTTGGTGGTGTTCTCGGCCGAGAGTGGGAGAGCAAGAGAAGAGAGAGTGAAAGTTGATAAGTGAAGTGATTATCTTCTAAGTGATTAGTGTGTATTTATAGAGTAAATCATGGGTTATTATCCAAAGGTTTTTGTGTCCTAGAGATATTAGACATTTGAGATTATCCAAGATCACAAGGTACTAGTGTGTCCCCCCTAGGGGACCGAACTCGGTTATGGGAGGGGGTCCTTGGTTCGATTAGAACAAGATGGTTATGATAAGGATTAGGTTAAGTTAAGTAATATAGGTGTTTAACTTAGTTAGTAATGTACAACGTGTTACGACGGGTGTTAGGGTGATCAGGGACCCTAACTGGCTCAGAAAAATAAAAATAGTGAAAATACTAATATTTTCATGTCCCGGGTATAGTCCGGTTGTTCGGTTGGATAGTAATCCGTTAAAGTGTTACAAAAGACTTTAAAGTGTCGTTATTACATTTTAGTGACACCATTTGTTTTCCCGACACTTTAGAAAGTGTCTAGTAATATTTTCTCATTTCTGGCACTTTACTAGTCAGCTAGAAGCTGGTTTAATTATTAAAGTGCTGTGTTTGGTACTTAAAGTACGTTTTTGGCACATCCGAATCAGTGTATCTTATCCCTAGAGACGCGGTAACACAACCCTTATATCCTACACTCACTACCAGTGTAGCCAAAATATTTGAGGCTCTTAACAGGCCTTGAGGCAGTGTCTGCCTGATGCTGGTTATATCAGCATGTTTATTGTGTATCCGTTTAGTGCTACTGTGCTTTTTGTGCATCATGTTTGTCACTAGGGTTCAACATGCAGATAATGTAGTGACAACAAATAAAGTATGATGCAAGTATGTGCATGTATCAGTATGCAGGTAGCAGTTTATCAGCTAGTTTCAATCAAGCACAGTAATTAAGCAGTAATTATTCATTAATAAAGTTGTACGGATACCTGGTTTAGTGCGGGTTGTCACAACATATGCTTAAAATGAATTTTGGTGTAAAAAGGGCATTTTGGTAATTTACCCAAGGCATATAAACTACCTATCATACAACTAATCTAAATGTCGTGACCACAAGGTATAACCTCGGAAGGTTATTCCCTATATACTATGGTCACCTAATGTGTTTGGTCGGATCCTAATGATCGACCAAACGGGTCGGGTTCGAAAGTATAAGCGATTGTTTAGATCGCTTACCTTACGACCCTATATAAGCACTAAACTAAAAGTGACGAGCTAAGCATGTTAAAACATGCTTAACTAAGTTTAGAAAATAGGTTTGGTATCAAAATAAACGGTTTTGATACCTAAGAGTAGTTTGGTTACAAAATACGCAAGAATACGCATTTTGGCCGAAACTACGACTCGTCACTGAGCCTAGATAACGTGGTAATCAGTAGGTATAGTCACTAGGGACTATAACCATCGTGATTACGCTCACGTTATGAAGTTCAAACGAACTTCGCGTTGACCATAAACTGGTCAAAGCAGAAAGTCAAACATATTTTGACTTTCGGACTCGAAAAGCGATAAAAGAACGAAGGAACACTTACAAAAGGTCCTCGCAAGCAATCTCGATCCAAATAGCTCAAGTATGAAGCAAAGGCTTCAACTTAGAGCACTTTAGATCAGATTTTGTGAGGAAGAAGTGAAACATAAGGTGGGTATTTATAGGAAATGGACCACCGTTAGGATTGTTTCTTGAAAACCGGGCTTTAATCTCATCCCTACACTTGTTGAAATGCTAAGGTATGTCAATTGGCCCCCCAACATCAGAGAACAACATGTGGAAATGAGATTAGGAGTGGGTAACAGCTGTTAACAGGCTGGAAGAAGCTTCTGATCAACTGGCACCTGCTTACGGACCGTAAGCCAAGATCCTTACGGTCCGTAAGGACCTACTTTCACAGAATGTCAGTTTTGGTCCCCGCAGCCCCAAAACTTGGTTTTCGATGCATTTTTGACTCGTTTAAGCCCCGTTAACCCCTTTTCAAAGCTCTAAAATGAAGTTAAAGTATAGGAAACTTAAAATGTGCTCAAAAATATCTCGGATATCGGTTCGTTTGGCCGTACGGTTTCGTTGTTCGGTTAATTACGACGGAAGTCGTAACGAACGCAAAAACGGTCCAAATTGCGCGAAGAATGGATTTTTATCAAGAAAATCACTAAAACATAATATTTTAATGATTACATAAATTTTTGGATGTCCGGATGTATTCAGAATGTAAGTTATGCGCGAAAATACAAACTTATGCTCTTTTTGATGCTTTTAGTCCCTAAATGACCCAAAAGTTTATTTTAGCACACCGAACCCCTCAAAGCCTATTTCTAAGCTATGTAAAGGATATTTATGGTATGTTTAACTTATGTTCATGTTCCGGATTGTCTGTTCTAGTACGAATCGTCGTAATTTCGTAGTTTGACGAATTAAGTCCCTGTAAGCGATTAAACTTGATTTTGGCATACCAAAGCCTTCAAAACTTATTTCTAAGTTATGTAAAGGTTATTTAAGGTATGTTAAACCTATTTCACTATTCCGGAGTGTTCGTTGCATTAAACTGGTTATATTTACGCATCGGTGTGCGTATAACCTTCTAGAAAGCGATTTAGAGCTCGAAATCGAACAAGAATTGATATGTGCAAATGATACACATATTTATACAAATCCCAAGTATGAAATACAATATTTCATTGGTTTGGTATTTGTTTGATGGTTGAAGTGACACAGGTGTCACAGTTTCCCCTACTTTAGGAAATTTCGTCCCGAAATTTAATTTTAGAGGAAACTTGTGAAGACAGTTGTGACGGTTTCGCCTTCAAATAGATCCATTGAACCCTTAAGTAAAACTCTGGGCCATGTTAGGATTCTTAGCGAATTTGTTAACCCTCAAAGTGAAGTCCTTGTAGTAACAAAACATGGGATTTTGAATTACGGACAAAAGAACATTTCCCCTGAAGACTTATCATAGGAAACTTGTGTGTGCTTGAAATCAGAATTGGGGAGTGTAAGATAAAATGACATCGGTCAAGGTCCAAGACTTCTCCCGTATCATTACTCTTGTCACTATATGTCTTAACACATGACAAAACTTCCTGTGGTTTCTGTGCACTGAATTCCATAATTATGTAGGCCTCCATAATTACGTAATTCCTTGCACAGTCCGCACAGTTCATTTCATAATGCGTAGGAAAAAAATCACTTGAATAAACATGAAGCGACTCGACTAGACCACCAAAGGCTCCTTTTAATTAGATCAACGAACGAGCCTTTTAACTAGATCAACACATGATCTTCTTAACTAGATCGTCGTATGATCTCTTTAAATAGACCACTTAAGGGATCTTTTCAATTATATCATCACATGATATTTCTAACCAGATTTTTGAAACCATATGTTTAACTAGACCTCTCAAGGGGCCCAATTATAGGATAGTACTTCATAACCCAAGGGACTTAATTACAACGTAAAAGTCCGTTAAGGATTTAAGGTAGTAACTTTGGATATCCTACTATGAATCCCTCATATGAGATATGGAAGATTCTACGAGGATTTGGATGGATCACATACAACCACAAAACATATAAGAAAACACATAAGCACATAATTAGTTAACTTGATTCTTTAATTTGTTATCTTTTGGCATGGATATTTAAAGCACACTAGGAATCCAATCCATGGATTTCATTTGGCACTTTAATCATTTTCAAGGATCTATCTATAAAGATAGAAGGATTTTCAATAAGAGTTTGGCTTTGTTTCTTTAAAGAAACAAGTGTTTAAGGTTCTTGGGGAGATCACAAGTGATCATAAAATGACAGAACCATACGAGTAGTTTGTCTTTGGGTTGACATCATAAGGTTACATCAAGCATTCACACAAACGCATAAATTTTACAGAAATAAAAACAACAAATCTTTATTTATGTAACAACCGAATTGTCTTGAAGTATCAAAAGATAACAACCAAGGAAATACAAAACACTAATTGTTCACTGCTGCATCATTGTTCATGTTTGCCTCATTGATGTTAAACACTCGTCCACGCGCTAGAGGTATGTTAACAAGTCTTGGGCAATTGTTCCTGTAGTGGGTAAGGTCACCACAGTTATAACATGACCCCGGTGGAAAGCGTGCTTGAACAGCAACAGGGTTTGCAGCAGCTTGATTTGCATAACGACAAACATTGATCAAATGTCCCAACCGCCCACAGTGGGTACATTTGTGACACTGCTCTTGCTCTAGATGATGACGGTTGCACTTGTTGCACAAAGGTGCGGTACCAACATAGTTTTGCCTTTTGCGAGGTTGTGCTGGCTGGTTTGGTGCAGCCTGTTTGTCTTGAGCAGTTATAGCGTAGTTTTGAGAGGCTTTGCGCTTCTTCTTCTTGGATACCTCAGCCTGTTTTTCCTTTGGTTCAACTTGAGCAGTCTTGTCAGATGGTCTTGGGTCGCCCTTTCGAAACAGCTTACCCTTCCTGATATGGGATTCAGTCAGAGTGGCAGACAATTCAATGGCTTGTCTGACAGTAGTAGGGTTGCTGCCAGTAACGATATCCTGAACTATGTCAGGAAGACCATCTATGTATTTCTCAATCGCCTTATCCAGAGGCGTAACCATAGTAGGGCATAACAGGCTCAATTCCTCATAGCGGTTAGTATAGGCTCGATGTTCCCCACTGTCTTGCTTCAAATCATCAAATTCCCTTTCTAGAGCCCTTAGCTCATGACGAGGAGATAATTCCTTCATCATAAGAGCCCTAAGCTCGGCCTAAGTCTGTGCTAAAGCAACCTCAGCACCACGGTCTCTCATCACCCCGTTCCACCATGTAAGAGCCCTCTTCTGAAACACACTGGAAGCAAACTCGACCTTGCGATTATTAGGACACTGAACGTGACGAAACGTACTCTTAGTGCTCTCGAACCATTCTAGGAGCCTAGTTGCTCCTTCAGAACCACTAAACTTGAGTGGCTTAGCCGAATTAAAAATCTTGAAATTGCATGGAGCATTATGGTTGTTGATGGCTTGATTCATTTGAGCAAAAAGATTTGGGAAGGCAGCAGCCATTTGCTGCGCGATGATTTCCGCCAGTTCGGCATTCACCATCTGATTGTCGCGTCGAGGAGGCATTCTAAAAGAGGAACATGAAAGGAAACGAGTGAGAGAATTAGACGAAAAGAATGAGATGAAACAAATCTGATGAAAGCAAGGATGGTGGTCATTTATTTGTTACTACAAAGCAACAAACGACCCGGTGATTAATCAAAGTAAATAGGTCAAAAATAATGTATCGCGAAGACATGCTCGCCTATAAGTGGACACTCACCCCAAGAGTTCCCAGGTAAGAGTGACTGGTCCGATATTGCGGATTTGTACGAACACTCTAGCCTTAGACAGAAAGCTCAGGGTACAGGCACCCACCCTTCCAGTTTGCACGTGTTCACATTATTTAGACCAACTTTGATGGGATTTTGAAAACTTAAAGGGTTCAAAACCATATAATAAATCATCCTAGAACAGATGATTAGTTTTCAAAGCGGGATAGAAATTTGTGTTCTTATTGTGGTTGTCACCTAAGAATAAGTGACGGTATTGTTTTAAAGCTAAACACAAGAAAACTTGTGTTAGGGTCCTAGGAAGGTTATAGTCTAGGTCAAAGCATTACTAATAACCTAATTCCCTATAACCATTGGCTCTGATACCAACTTTTCTGTCACACCCCGACCACGTAAAACAACAAGACGTGGCGGAAACGTCGGGGAGTGTTGTAACAGAATCATTGTTTCGTAACCATGGAATAAATAATTTTGTTTTATTGAATAAATGAATTCATTGTTTTAATACAATCAAATAAGTACAACTATGATCTTCCAAGTTTTAAAGTTGTTAAGGCACGAGTCCATCCTAAGTGTAGTGTGTATCAACAATCATCACAAAACAGCACCTGAAACATGTGTAAAAATAGGTACGTCAGCATAAAAATGCCTGTGAGATACATAGGTTTTATGAAAGTAGGATTCATGACTTATAAGTTTAAAGAAAAAAAAATGTTTTAAGAAAAGTAGTCATGATCCTTGTAAATTGTTTTGTTTTGTAAATCATTTGAAAAGCGATAAACAAAACAATGATATATATTTATAAAAGAATAATGTATGGTTAAGTGAATAACCATGTAAAATGAGTTTGTATTGAATGTATTGTTCGAAAAACAATATTTTGATAAAAAGTCTTATAGTATATGTGAAAATATACTTTGGATTTTAAGAGAATCGAATGAGTAATATATTAAAATATATTTCAGTTCCAATATCGTTAACCCAAGTGTACTAAATAACGCCACGGTATGTAATGCAATGAAAACACTTATATATAAGAAGTACCAGCGGCGTATCTACCATGTTTTCATCACATTACACCCGTCCCGTTATCTAAACACTAACCAAAACCCAATCGTTAGATAGATAGTACATTAAATATACTTTAGTTGTTTAAAATAATAGTTTTCAGTAGTATATTACAAGTATACTTCGGATTTATAAATAACATATTAAACTATGTTTTGGTTTCATAAATAACATATCAAAATATGTTTTGGATGTGATAAATAACATATTAAACTATGTTTTGGTTTCATAAATAACATATCAAAATATGCTTTGGATGTGATAAATAACATATCAAACTATGTTTTGGTTTCATAAATAACATATCAAAATATGCTTTGGATGTGATAAATAACATATTAAACTATGTTTTGGTTTCATAAATAACATATCAAAATATGCTTTGGATGATTAACAAAATATATGTTGGTTTTGTACAATATCGCATATGGGAGCATATCAAACTATACTTTTGGGAGTATAACTAAATATACAAAAATAATGTGATTTAAGAATTCATTCAGACCTAGTGCATCAAAATACACCTTTGAGACTATAGGGATACCACAAAGGCAATCCCTATTTGGATGGAGAAACAAATTGGTTTCAGACATTCCATGACAACAGGAATGGGGTGTCTAATCCTATAGCGCTATATCATACTACCAACCGGTCTGGTGAACAAAATAAGTACTATTCCAACAATTTTGTAGTCTTCGAAAAATCAGTGTTTAAACCATAGATAGTCATTTAGTTTGTCAGAAGATAAGTACTAACATGTATAATCAATTATACTTTGAAATCATGAACATAACAAATAGGTACACATGCTTCACCCCAAAATAGTTTGAAAAACAGTAAAAGAGGGGACTATGTACTCACTTGAGAGTGCTTAGAAGTCTTGAATAACTACCAAGCAAGCTAGAGGAGTCCCGGAAATCAAACGGTACCTAATATAGGTAACTACATAAATAATCCGGACCTAAATGAGAAAATCGGATAGGATGAGGTCTCGTAATCCAAATGAGTGTGGGATCTCATATGATATGGTTTAACAAGGCCTACATACTAAAAGGAAACCCAACCTAAGTGCTTACGACCCATTATGACCCGTTTAGGTAGCTTTTGCTACTTTAACGCGTCGTTCGCGTGAAACGCATTCGGAATGCCTAACTAGTCCTATGATAAGTAAAATATGCCTTAACATGTCTAATATTGTTACCAAATCAGTTCAGATACCAAAAGTTATGTTACATATGCTTAAAATGAATTTTGGTGTAAAAAGGGCATTTTGGTAATTTACCTAAGGCATATAAACTACCTATCATACAACTAATCTAAATGTCGTGACCACAAGGTATAACCTCGGAAGGTTATTCCTTATATACTATGGTCACCTAATGTGTTTGGTCGGATCCTAATGATAGACCAAACGGGTCGGGTTCGAAAGTATAAGCGATTGTTTAGATCGCTTACCTTACGACCCTATATAAGCACTAAACTAAAAGTGACGAGCTAAGCATGTTAAAACATGCTTAACTAAGTTTAGAAAACAGGTTTGGTATCAAAACAAATGGTTTTGATACCTAAGAGTAGTTTGGTTACAACATACGCAAGAATACGCATTTTGGCCGAAACTACGACTCGTCACTGAGCCTAGATAACGTGGTAATCAGTAGGTATAGTCACTAGGGACTATAACCATCGTGATTACGCTCACGTTATGAAGTTCAAACGAACTTCGCGTTGACCATAAACTGGTCAAATCAGAAAGTCAAACGTAGTTTGACTTTCGGACTCGAAAAGCGATAAAAGAACGAAGGAACACTTACAAAGGGTCCCCGCAAGCAATCTCGATCCAAATAGCTCAGGTATGAAGCAAAGGCTTCAACTTAGAGCACTTTAGATCAGATTTTGTGAGGAAGAAGTGAAACATAAGGTGGGTATTTATAGGAAATGGACCACCGTTAGGATTGTTTCTTGAAAACCGGGCTTTAATCTCATCCCTACACTTGTTGAAATGCTAAGGTATGTCAATTGGCCCCCCAACATCAGAGAACAACATGTGGAAATGAGATTAGGAGTGGGTAACAGCTGTTAACAGGCTGGAAGAAGCTTCTGATCAACTGGCACCAGCTTACGGACCATAAGCCAAGATCCTTACGGTCCGTAAGGACCTACTTTCACATAATGTCAGTTTTGGTCCCTGCAGCCCCAAAACTTGGTTTTCGATGCATTTTTGACACGTTTATGCCCCGTTAACCCAATTTCAAAGCTCTAAAATGAAGTTAAAGTATAGGGAACTTAAAATGTGCTCAAAAATATCTCGGATGTCGGTTCGTTTGGCCGTACGGTTGCGTTGTTTGGTTAATTAAGACGGAAGTCTTAACGAACGCAAAAAACGGTCCAAATTGCACGACGAATGGATTTTTATCAAGCCAATCACTAAAACATAATATTTTAATGATTACAAAAATTTTTGGATGTCCAGATGTATTCAGAATGTAAGTTATGCGCGAAAATGCAAACTTATGCTCTTTTTGACGCTTTTAGTCCCTGAATGACCCAAAAGTTTATTTTAGCTCACCGAACCCCTCAAAGCCTATTTCTAAGCTATATAAAGGATATTTATGGTATGTTTAACTTATGGTCATGTTCCAGATTGTCTGTTCTAGTACGAATCATCGTACTTTCGCAGTTTGACGAATTAAGTCCCTATAAGCGATTAAACTTGATTTTGGCATACCAAAGCCTTCAAAACTTATTTCTAAGTTATGTATAGGTTATTTAAGGTATGTTAAACCTATTTCACTATTCCGGAGTTTTCGTTGCATTAAACTAGTTATATTTACGCATCGGTGCGCGTATAACCTTCCAGAAAGCGATTTAGAGCCCGAAATCGAACAAGAATTGATATGTGCAAATGATACACATATTTATACAAATCCCAAGTATGAAATACAATATTTCATTGGTTTGGTATTTGTTTGATGGTTTAAGTGACACAGGTGTCATAATAGAGTAAAAGAATTAACTGAGAAAATTGAAAAGGATAAAAGTGACGTAGAAAGAATTAGGAAAGAAAACGAAAAATTAATTCATGAAAATCGTCAACTTTCAGAAAATTTTGAGAAGTTAAAACGCACAGTAAAAGATTCTGATGAGAGAAATGGTAAGACATACAAAGAAAATGTTCAACCGTCAGGTGTTCTTAGGGTTAAAGAAGAGTTAATCAATCAACAACTGGATGAAATTGCTAAGTTGAAGCTTCAGTTTCAAGAAGCTAAAATTGAAAATGAACGCATCCAGTTGAAACTGAACAATTACAACTCCGCAAGTTTTGTTCTTCAACATATCGTTCCTAAACCAATTGGAAAGAACAAAGCAGGCGAAGATGTATACTTTGATGGAACTGGGGTCGGGTTTCATCAGGTTCCACCACCAGTTTTAAACAATTTCTCAAAGAAAAAATCAGGGTTGGTTAATGATGAAGAAGAAAATGAAGTTAAACTTCCAAATACGATTGATGTCACATTTACCAAATCATCTGATGAAGATAGTGTTCAATCTGAAGTTGTGAAAAGCATGGTTGAAAATGTTTTAAAGTCTGAAAGTGACTCTACTGAGGATGATGAATGCTTTTTGGATAAATACATTCCAAAATCAAAATCCAAAAACAACTTAAATGAAGAACCTAATCTTGTGATGTACAGGATGGCGGGATCTGATAAGTTGTATTCGGATCGTGATTTTCCTTTAGAGAATGTGAATGTTGGTAAATTGAGAAATGTGTTCAAGTTGATTGAGATTGATGTGTCTGAGATTGAAGGTTTGAAATGTTCAAAGAGGCATTTGAACTTTGAGAAAGATAAATCTTATTATAAGAAACCTGTTATACCACCGCATTTTTCTAACAACTATCAAAACAAATGGTTGGGTGGTTATCAGGGTGGTAAGAAAAGTCAAAGAAGGAATTTTCAAAACAAGAAGTTTGTTGAGAAAAAGGTGTTTGTAAAAAGCTCGAGTTCTCATTCCGAGCAGGAATCTGAAATTTTTTCAAAAACAAATGAAGAGTTTTTTGAGGAAAAGGCCTCACAGCCTCAGACCGAAGGCACAAGTCGGGTAGTTGATACTCGTACATGCTTTAAGTGCAACAAAGTTGGACACATTGCACGAAAGTGCACCAACTTGAAGCCTAAGTCTAAAATTGCTGAGAGTCAGAAAAAGAAAGCTGATGCAAAAGGCAAATCACTAATGGTTGTTGAAAAGAAAGTTTTGAAAAATGATAACATCAAAATCAAAATTGAACCCGTAAAGAATGTGGTAACTAAAACTGACAAATTTTACAAACGGGTTGCTTCGCCTCAACAAGCATGGAAACTAGAATCAGTTGAAAAGAAATCAAGTTCTCCAAAACCAAAGGTTTCTGAAAAAGAAAAACAATCGTCTTCTACCACTTCGGTAAAGATGAATGTTCCTTTGGATTATTATGAGAAACTTGAACCACAAGAGGTTACTACTTCTGAAAAGAAGAATGTACCTAAGAAAGATCAATCATCTGGTCAACCTCCGAAAAATGATTTCTAGTTATACAAAGAGGTTGAGATTGGATCTGAGGAGAGCTTAAAGATGAATGACAAAAAATTTCCGCCACTATACACTGCTAAAACTCACATCAAAGTTAAGTTACCTAAGTCAGAAAAGGCTTGGGTGGCTTCAAAATCTAACTAAGTGTTTGTGATATGTGCAGGAGCTTCCAAAATCCGTTTCACGTTGGATTATGGATAGTGGAGCTTCTCGGCACATGACGGGGAAGAAGACCCTTTTGTACGATGTTAGAGGGTTTAATGGAGGTTACGTGGGATTTGCAGGGAATCAAGGTGGTCAAATTATCGGTGAAGGAACTTTATCGAATGGAATTGTCACGTTTGAAAGAGTAAACTACATCGCCGAGCTTGAAAACAATCTTCTGAGCATCTCTCAGATTTGTGATCGTATGTATACAACGCACTTTACAGACAAAGAATGTTTAATCTTGAAACCAGGATTTGTTGTTCCCGAAGAGTGGGTTATCATGAGAGCACCCAGAGTCAATGATCTGTACGTGTTGGACATGAGTGTAGCAACTACTACCACGGGTCAGGCTCATTGTTTTATGTCAAGAGCAACGGAAAAAGAATCGTAATTATGGCATCGAAAGATGGGCCATATACATCTGAGGAAAATGAATCACCTGGTGCATAATGACTTAGTTATTGGTGTTCATGTGAAAGGTTTTCATCTTGAGGGGGAGTGCATTAGCTGTGTCAAAGGCAAGCAAAAGAAGAAATCTCACCCTGGGAAGAAGGTTAATTCAGTCTCAAGACCGTTAGAGAGACTTCATATGGATCTTTTTGGTCCAGTCAATGTCAAAAGCAAAACTGGAGATCTCTACTGTCTAGTAGTAACAGATGACTGCTCGATATTTTCATGGGTATCATTTCTGAAGTCAAAAGATGAGACTTTTGAAAGTTTGATGGCGTTGTTCAGGAAAATTGAAAACTTGTACCAAACCCGTATAAGAAGAATCAGGAGTGACAACGGTACAGAGTTCAAGAACAACAAGATGGAAGAATACTGTGATAAGAGAGGTATACTGCAAGAATTTAGTGCTCCTTACACTCCGCAGCAAAATGGAGTAGCTGAAAGAAAGAACAGGACGCTAATTGAAACGGCTAGGACGATGCTTGCTGATTCCAAACTACCAGTCAACTTTTGGGCAGAAGCAGTATCAGCTGCTTGCTATACACTCAACCGGGTTCTAACAGTGAAGAAATTCAACAAGACATGTTTCGAGCTGATCAATAACCGCAAACCGAACCTGAAGTATTTGTAACCGTTTGGGTCTCCCTGTACAGTTTTAGAACCTTTTGGTAAATTTGGTGCAAAGAACATTGAAGGAATATTTGTGGGTTACTCAAGTCCATTGAAACGAGTCTTTGTTCCAAGCTTGAGGCGGATCATCGAAGCACATAATGTTGAGTGTCAAGGTTATACTATGCCACCTCAGAATCCCGGTGACTCATGGCGTTTTAATTATGATACACTGTGGGATTCGTTTGACATTGAAGAAGAAACAGATTTCTTTGACGAGTTGGATATTCTGAGAGAATATGAAGAATCACAAGAAAGGTTCCCAGCTGAATATTCTAGACGTCAAAATCGAGCTTCCAATGACGATGAAGCGGTCCAAGCAATGCTGGAGAACATGATGATATTCAACAATCCTCAGAACATGCTCATGATAATCAGACGGCAGTCAACGATAATCAAGAATCTGAAGATAGACCTGTATTTGATCGTGGTGATTATGATTATGAGGGGGAGCAGATCCAGATTTCAAGTCAAACAATTCCAGTCAGTGAACAAGGTGCAAATCAGAATGTTATAAATTTGGAAGGAGAGGTAGATGTTCCAGGCGAGGTGATGCCGAGAACTCTTTCGTACCATCCAGAAGAGCTGATTATTGGAGAATTACAGTCAGGCGTTCGCACAAGACGTCAAATTGACCAAGGCCTTACTTGTTTTTATTCTACAGTTGCTCCGTTACAAACTCGGTTTTCACTTAGTTGTTTTATTTCGCAGATTGAACCGCGAACATACAAGGAAGCACTAACTGAAGATTCTTGGGTCAACGCGATGCAAGAGGAGCTGAGTCAGTTTGAGAAGTTAGGAGTGTGGAAATTGGTAGACTTACCTGATGGTCACAGGAAGATAAACACCAAGTGGGTGTTCAAGTGCAAGAGAGACGATAGAGGAGTTATTATTCGTAACAAAGCTCGACTCGTAGTCCATGGTTTCAGTCAGCAGGAGGGTATAGATTTCACTGAAGTATATGCTCCGGTTGCTAGACTTGAAGTGATCAGAATCTTCCTAGCATTTGCATCCTGGAAAAATTTTAAAGTTTATCAGCTAGATGTTAAATCGGCGTTTCTCTATGGGAAGGTAAAAGAGGAGGTATATGTCGGACAGCCACCGGGCTTCACCGATCCAATCCACAAAGACAAGGTTTATTTACTGGATAAAGCGTTGTATGGTTTACACCAGGCCCCGAGAGCCTGGTACGAGACATTGTCTCAACACCTGCTATCCAACAGCTTCATCCGTGGAAAAGTGGATGCCACTCTCTTCACCAAAGAAGTTGATGGACATCTTCTAATAGTTCAAATATATGTGGACGACATCATATTTGGGTCTACAAATGAAAATCTGTGCAAAGATTTTGAAAGAGTTATGAAGCAGAAATTTGAAATGTCATCGATGGGTGAGATGAAATTCTTCTTGGGACTTCAAGTTGATCAACTACCCGAGGGAATATTCATACATCAGACGAAGTATGTTCATGATATCTTAGAGAAATTTGGGATGTCAGGTTCTACTCCAGCTTTCAACCCATTAGCGACGAACCATGGGATAAACCCTGATCTCACCGGAGAGAAGGTAGATGAAACATTATGTCGTTCCATGATCGGATCGTTGATGTATTTGACAGCTTCAAGACCGGATATTATGTATCCAACCTGCCTCGCAGCAAGATTTCAATCTAACCCGAGAGCTTCGCATATGGTGATTGTAAAACGGATATTACGCTACCTGAAAGGAACTCCATCATTGGGGTTGTGGTATCCAAAAGATGGTGAATTCATGCTCGAAGGGTATTCCGATTCTGATTTCGGATGTTGCAAAGTTAACGCTAAATCAACAACAGCGGGGTGCCAGTTTTTCGGATCACGATTGGTTACCTGGCAATGCAAGAAGCAGACCTCTGTGGCTTTATCCACATGTGAAGCAGAGTATGTATCTGCTAGCAGTTGCTGCTCTCAGATCTTGTGGATCCAGCAACAGATGAGAGACTACAATTTGCAATTTCTTAACACCCCTATCTTTGTTGATAATGAGGCAGCGATAAACATCACTAAAAATCATGTTCATCACGCTAAAACGAAACACATTGAAATTCGTCATCACTTCATCCGAGACTGTTTCGAGAAGAAGTTGATACGAATTGAGAAAATCCACACTGATGAACAAAAAGCGGATTTACATACCAAAGCGTTTGATAAAACTCGTTTTCAATATCTTTTAAAATTGAACGGTATGAAGCTTTTATCGGTGTCTGAAGAGATTATTGGTGTAGATGAAGGTACCACTATAGATGATGTTGAGAAGCAATCTGCAATGGTTTGTCGATTTTTTACTTGTTTTGGTATTGTGGGGGAGTAAATATTTTCAGAAAATACAAAAACAGTAAAAATTTCAAAAATCCAAAAACATGAGATATTTCAAAATACAAAAACAATAGAAAACCAGAAAAGAGCTTGTGTAAAAAGGGAAAATGATAGTACATTGGCTTGACAGTTACAGTATGCTAAAGATATGTAATGTTTAAAAGTCTTAAACAATCTCGCTGATGATATGCCGATAGGTTTTTGCACATTAAGTAGGTTTGTTCGGGATATAAACATAAATCTTTACTTGCTTATTTCGTGGGGAACACTACTTGGATATAAGGTAACCCCTGAAATTTTGTTTGAAAGATCCCTCTTTCTGAGATACTAGGTCTTTATACTCAATGATATCTGGGGTATTATCCCGGGACTTCTGATATTGCGGAAGCAATGGCCTAGTCCCCGTATAATACTTTACCGCTTGCTTGAAACATAGCATCTCCCTCAGCATAAAAAATGATGAAACATTGAAAAATGCTAATCATGTGCTGTTGTAAAAAGATCCTCTAAAAGGGACACACCTAAAGTCGAAGCCGTCATCTCTCTGAATTTGCGGAAGCAATAGCCTGAGCTCTCACGGCCCTCATAATTTAACCCCTTACAGATATCATCTATGGTATACTCACCTATAAGACTGAATATTGGGATTTGGATACGGGAGTATATTCAAGAGGTGGGACACATGAATGAGTTTAAGTTCTTAATTCACCTAATTCGTATCCTGGACAGATTGAAAATTGTGTGAGAATTTAAGTGGATCAGTATATCGACAATCTAAGCGAATTGTTTAATTCTGAGTATGAAATTAAAGTTTAACGGTACTTATGACTTGTCTAATAGCTTATATGATTTCCTAACACGCTCACCAAAAATATGTTTGTAAATAGTTTACATTTACTGCATTTTATTTTTCTGTATTTCATTTCTAGTTTAGAAACTTTATTCAAAATCCAAAAAGATTTTACATTTCTGCTTTATTTTCCGACAAACCAAAGTGGAAAGTTGATATTCAGATTCGATATTTGAAGCAGATGCAGGAAGTTTCTGAGCTGGATGATGAGTTGTGAGCTTATCTTGTTAAAAGTTTGAGAATTTGAAAAGTTAAAACAAGTTCATTAAGTTGAAACTTGTAATTTTCAGAAAAATGTTTTGAAATTGTTGAACAAATGTCAGTGTGCTTTGTCTCAGGTTAACCAAGGTCATTAAGTTGGACTTGGTAGACAAACTAAGTACTTAGGGTCATTAATTTGAACCTGAATACTTAAGTGGATTTCTAAAATTCTGACACTAACAAATGAAGGAAAATGGTAAGTTTGGATTGAAATTGTCATAATCATAAATCTTATGTTAAGGTAGAGATTGTGCAGGTAATAGTTTTGTTATTGAGATAGCAGCTAAGCAAAATCCCAGCTAATTGATAGGGGGAGTCTGAAGACTTAAAAGTCAGATACAGTTCCTGAATCTACATTCAAGGGGGAGTTTGAAGGTTGTTAAAGATTCAGAGTCTGTGATTAATGCTAGCTGTTGATAGCATGGTTGCAAAAGTCGCTAGGCGCTCCCTAGTCGGTCGACCGGGGAGTTGAGAGTACTCGGCATAGGCGGGGAGTACTCGGGGAGCACTCGGACATGTTAAATTATAAAGAAATTAGTTTTCCGAAATTAAATATATGTTTAATAACATAAATTTACTAATATTTATAAAAAAATACGTGAAAATGATATTCATTATTTAATATGATAGTCATATAAATTATGTTTTATTATTTTTTAAGTCAAACTCGGCCCGAATTGACCTACTAGATCCGATTTTGGACGAGTTTAACTGCGTTTGATCGATTCCGAGTAATTAGGCGGAGTTAGAGAAAGTCGCCTCGGCAACCTACCTTGTAGCGACTACTCGGGGAGTACTCGGCCTTGGAAACCTTGTTTTACAACCATGGTTGATAGTAGAAGAGAAGAATTGAAGGATGCTTACAGTGTCAGACAAATTGGACAGAGTGTGAAGATAGACAAAGACTAAAGACTGAAGATTTGTTACTAAAGACTCCGTCAACATCCAAGGGGGAGTCTGTTGGTGCACAAATGTCTGTTAACTTCGTCTTTATCGAGTCTTATGTCTAGATAGGATAAACTAGCACACAACAGGTTAGAAACTAGGGTTTATGTGAAATTTGGGTGATTTCGTGTGAAATGGTACTGACCATTTCAAGCGAAATTAAACTTTGTGATTTCGTGTGAAAGGGTTAGTGGCACTTTCAAGCGAAATTAACATCACTATAAATAGGTGTGTTGCTAGTTCATTTGTAACTTTTCTGATTCAGAGCCGAGGTGCTGCCAGTTTGTCAAACGATCTGTAAAAGCTTTGGAATCAATAATAAGAAGATAATTAAGAGGAATCAAGATGTTACACGTCTATTTCTCTGATTCCGCCTTTGAAATAGATTGTAAACTCTTCTGATTGACTCGTTAGGGTCACACATCGATCCAACATTGATATTAGATGGTGTTTGGCTAGCTGCATTCATAGATCTCAGCGGTTCATGGAAATAACCGGCAGGCAGGAACTAGGAGGGATGTTAAGCACTAAACTCGGTTTCGACAAGTCAAAAGTGACATCTTTTCGATGTAAGGAGAAAGGTCACTTCAAGAGGGAGTGTGTTAACCGAGAAATAAATGATCATGGAATTCCTTTCAAGGATGAATACTACAAAAAGGCAATTTATCATAAAACTGGTGAGCATACTTCTGGAGAGAGTCTAAAGCGGATTGCTGGAAATTCATCAAAGGAGAAATCACAAGCATTAATGATACGTGACCAGGTCAAACCCAAAATTGAACATGCCAAACACAGGGTTATTTAGGAAGATGAAGGATTTAATTGGAATGATTATCTTGGTGATGATGATGAAACTGCTTTAGTGGCTGAAGTGAAACAGAGTGTAGCTGTTGTGAAAGAGAAAACAAAAGAAGAGATTCTGAAAGAGAAAACATACAGAGAGAGATGTATTGTTGATTACAGAATCCAAGAAATGGAGCAAGAGTACGAAGAAGCAAGGAATTATGGAAGGTACGAAAAGAAGCGCGAGTGTTACATCAACAGCAAAGGAGAACCACTTGTTCATCCAAGCAAAGTAGTGTATAACGAAGTTCTTACAGTAATCCCTCTATCCGGCGAGTACTATTCAAATGTCGCAAAAGATAAAGATTATGAGAAAAGGATGGATAAAATCATCAGAGATGTCATGACAGCAAGTCTAAGACAGAGAGATGAAGAGAGGATGAAGAAGAATGTTGAAAGTTTGATGGATGAACTGAAGAAGGTTTCAGAAGAAAAGAAAGTGGAAGGTGAAAAACAAGAAGAAGCAGTTGGTGAAGAAGCTGTTATTGAAAAACAGGAGAATGAAGATGATCTGAAGAAGAAAGAAAAAGCTGATGTAAAACTAGAAAGATCGGTTGAAGTGGCTGATGGTGAAGCTGTTGCCGAGGAACAGCAGGAGAAGGAAGCTGACCAGAAGCAAACGGCAGAAAAAGCTGAGGTGCCAATGACTGAGGTAAACATTTCTATTGAATTTTCTGAAGTTTTAAATAAAAATGTTGAACAGTGCAAGAAATGCATGGAAACGTGCAGTGCTTGTACTGAAAAAGATGAAAAATTCAGAACAAGAGATACAGAATTTAATAAAATTGAAAAAGTTTTTAAAGATAAATGCAAAGAAATGTTAGAAAACGAAAAGGTTTTGAAAGATAATGATGAAAAGCTGACACAAAAATGCAAGATTTTAGAAAAAGAAAATGAGATTTTGAAAGAAAAGTGTTCAGCAATGACAGAAGAGTGTTTGCAAAAAGAAAATTCGTTTCAAGAAATGAAAAAAGAGTATGATTCAATAAAACTTGCATATCATATTACAAAAGAATCATATGAAGATGTGAAGAGTCAAATGAAACTTGTTCAATCGAGATTGAAACATTGTTCTGAAACATCTGATACACTTAAGCGATAGTATGAAATTAAACAAAAAGTTATAAATTCTTACATTGAAGATGTTGCTAAGCTTAAACGTAAAATAACTGCTTTAGAACAAGATAACAATAAGTTACACAGTTATCATGCTTCATCATATGTTCTTGAACGTATTTTCAATTTAAAACCGGATGATAAAGATTCTGAACAAAACAAGAAAGGAATTGGCTCAGGGTATCATCAGGTTCCACCACCGTTTGAGGAAAAATTCACATTCTATGATGACGAGAAGGTGGAAAAAGCTTTCAACATGGTTGACCAATTACCAGATAATATTGACATAACCTATTCCAAATCTGATGATTCTAGTGATTCAAAGGTGGTAGGTAAGGTCGTTGAAAGTGTTTTACAAGATGATTCTACCAAAACAGATAAGTCCGAGTCACAGGATGAAAATGAGGGAAGTTTTCATGAGAGTTATCTTAAAAAATCAAAATCTGAGAGAGATACGAATGATGATTCAAAAGGATTGGTTTATTTATGATTAGATCGGACAAATTATTCTCAGATATTGAATTCCCGATTCAAAATGTGATTTCGGAAAAGACTGATAAAGTGTTTAAATTGGTAGAAATTGAAAAATCAGAAATTTCAAAATTTGCTGGAAAGAGCAAGAAAACTTTTTATAACAAACCTAGTTACAAAAAGAAAAACATGAAGGCTAGGTTGGGTTATAAAAAGAAACAGAATTGGAAAAGAACTGAAACGCCAAACTATCAGAAAAAGATGAACTTTGTTCACGGAACAAGTTTTGAGGAAGAGAAAGAACTCAAATTTAGACGGCAGTCTAATGAAGAGTTCTATGCTAAAAAGAAACAACAACAACAGGCCAAAGATGTTTCAATGAAAACATGCTTTAAATGTAATAAAATTGGACATGTTGGTCGTAAGTGTCCAAACCCAAAGTCTGTTGATGTTGAGAAACAGAAATCTGAGGATGTGAAACAAAGGTCAACCAGGTTTGATTCAAAAAAAAAACTTGGAGGTACAACACAAACAAGTTTGCTTCAAATCAAACTTGGAAATCAAACCCAACTAGGTTTGATTCCAGACAAACTTGGAATTCTCACACACCCAGATTCAGAACAACACAAAGTTGGCGAACATCAGTTGATATGACCAAACCGCATCAATTTTGGAATTCTCACACACCCACCTAGCCTCCCAGACTAAACCACCTAGCCTCCCAGACTAGACCAACCAGTCTCTCAGACTGAACTACCTAGTCTATCAGACTGAACTACCCAGTCTCTTAGACTGAACTATAAACATAAACCTTGAAATGTGTTTCGTGTCTTTTCTTTGTAAAATTGTTTGTTTCCTGGATCTGGGGGTTTTGTATATGCAATGAAAACATGTTGTAAAAATATTTTCGTGAGAGCCCTAATAATTGTAGTCTAGACTCGAGAATTAATCCTAGTTCGCTACAATCAAAGCTCTGATACCAAACTGTCACACCCTGACTTTTTGCGGAAGCGTGATTTGGTGTGACTTGCTTAATATCATTGCATTCAACCATAACAAACAACTATATGATAAATCCAAGATGTTCATCCATTGATTAAGTTTAAAACATCACAACATCATTGTCTTGAAACATAGACTTAAAATCCGAATTACAAACCATATAAATTGTTTAGAGTTCCATAAGGACTCATCAAAAGACTTTAGTTAAAACCAGGTTCTGAAAGATGTGTCTCGTCCAGGATAAGACTCACTAACCAAACTCTAAGACACGGATGACATCTTTTATTCTCAACATGACTTGAAACTCCAACGTCCGCCAGATCCATACTTAATTTCCTGAAATACATGTAGTTTGAAAACATCAACAAAAGTTGAGCGAGTTCATGTGTGTGTTTATGTATAAACCTTTGAAACATTTGTAAGTATATTTGTATGTTCTTGAAAACCCGGTATGAAAGCAACAAGGAAAAACAGATCACCAACGGTTTGCAAGGCCATTGATATGTGTTAAGTGATGCAGGAAAACTCAAACCTAGCAAATTTCATCAATAAGACATAGTCACCACATGGCTCATTCGGCGGGCGCATGGGTGGGGCTCGCTACACCCGAATAGATCTATCACTCATGTCCCTCGGTCTTACAACGAGGATTAATGGCCTTAAGTGTTGTACCCACCACTCACATGATCAAGTAGTACCCTTCCCTAGCTAACCATACCATGTATAAAACGTTTGTAAACAGTTGTAACATGTATTTCACCCCCGAAGTTATAAAACTGAAAACAGTTAAAAGAAGAGGGGGACATGAAACTCACAGTTTTGCGTTCCTTGTATCCGATGTAACTCAAAGCTTTCTCTAGGACGCACGACTACCTACATGCGTACTATGGTACATTAGACGAGCGGGTTGTGCCTTGCCTTAGTGTTGATTAGTGTCTTTGAGTTACGTTTCAAAGTGTATTCATTATTATTCCAAGTCATAATTATTTGTTAAAATAATTAATATTTTAACTTAAATTATATTTATTAAGTTTTTGGAATAATCGTTAAACCATATTATTGTAACTTAATACTTCCCAAGTATTTATACTTGTATTTCCTTCCCAAGGATGGGGTATCTTATACATGTGTATTTTTGCCATGTTTTGGGGTCGTATTCCGGTGTGTATTTATACGTGTGTAAATACGTATTTTATTGTATTCATTAAGTATTCATATACTTAAATTTATATTAAACTTTCCGGAATATTACCTTTAATAAAAGTTCACCAATATATATTTCCAAAATACATATTGTAATAAATATTACTTAGAAAAATTATTTATAATTTTTCTTTTGACAAAAATATCCGTATTCCTTATAAGTTTCAAAAGTAATATATTTTCATGCCTAACTTTGAAAATATATATATAAACTCATTTTTCATCCAAAAATTATTTTATTTCATGTTTGTTTAAGAAATGTATATTCTCTCCCAAAATAATACATCTTCTAATAATTCCATGAAAAGTATATATTTATACTTGCCCAAAAATAATGTATTTTCCATTGTCAAAAATATGACATATTCTTGTATTGATTGTAAAAATCATATTTTCATTTCCTTGGTGTCCAAAATATTATTTACCAAAATATAAACATGAATAATATTTCTGGAATATTTTGTGAGTTATATTCCTTTGTTCGGTTCTACCGGTATTTTGGGTATTCTTTGTGTATTTATTCCTTGGAATTTTGGTAATATTTCGGATTGTAATTTTTGGTATTTTGATGAGATATATTATTTCAAGCACCAAAATAATATAACTAATACACATAATATACGAGTAATCACACATGTGTGTCTTCGATGTATATATATTCTAAATATATATATTTAGCCACTTTTATTTATAAAAAACCAACCTCCAACACTTATATTTTTGTAACAAAAATTATGGCAAAGTTTATATGGAAAACTCATGGTTAAAATACACTTGTAAATATTTGTTTAAAATATTTTTCTAAGTGTTAATATTTTTAGAAAATTTTGCCATAGTTTCCCCGAAAAATGGAGGTTTCCATGCTTTCAAGCATATCATTTTCTTTTGTAAAAATCATCACAAGCAATCCACAATCAACACTAAACAACCTTTACTTAACAATCTTGCCAAAATCTTGCACATTCTAGTACTTCATGAACTTGAAAGTTTATGAAAATTTGTAGTAACTTGGTAGTGTGTTTAGTGAGTTTAGTTATCCTTTAAAGTGTGGTTTTTTATATAAAAACATCATTCTTGAATGATTTAGATGTTTACAACTTGTAATCATATTTTTCAAAAATATTTCTTTATGTATTTTTCTTGTTACACAAGTGTTTCTACACTTGTTTAACCATTAAAAATAAGATTTGTTTATGTAAGAACCAAGTTTTAGCAAAACTTAATTTTTTAGCTTGGTTTCTTTAGAAATCCTCCATAAATCTTTGGATCTATAAGTATTATTACTCACATTAATCATTATTTTTCAAGAAAACAATATATTCTTTCAAGTTCATGTCTTGCATGAGGATGATTTATAAATCTCTAACATTTTCATCCTCTCATCTTGCTAGATTATGTTTTTAATCATGATCTAGCAAGATCATATAATGAACTACATCATTTACACAAACCATCAATCATCAAGCATCATAACAACACTAAACAACATGATTTCTTTAAGATTTCTTATAGTTTTATGCTTATGTTCATGTTTCATCTTCAAGTTTCTTAGTGTTCTTCATGATTTTCAACATATATCATTCTTTAACCACTTGAAATAGATGTAAAATGGAAGGATTTGTGTTCTTACCACTAGCTCAAGGCTAGGGATGATTCAAGTGAAGAAAACAAGTGGATAAAAGCAAATGATGAAGGTCCTTCAAGTTCCGTTGCTTGCACCCTTCTTAGATAGGCCCGAGACACCTTAGAATCACCTTGGATTACTTGAGATTGGATTGAAAATGAAGATGTATGGAGATGAGGTGGTGGCCGTGAGTTAGCAAGGAGAAGAAGGAGAGGTTTTGTGATGTTGAAGTGTTGTGAAATTTATAAATCTTATATTCATGTTCCTTCCAAATTAAGATAGCATATAGCATATTTGTTGGTATATTCCCCAACATAATCTTATAAAATATACACATAAAATCCCATGTGGGGGCCACTTGGGCCGGATTTTGATGGGGGGGGGGGATAAAGTGTAAAATTTTGGAAGTTGGGGGTTTAAAGTGCAAACTAGAAGGTTTAAGTATGTTTAAGTGTGTTTAGGTGTTTTTTTTTATTTTTAAGGTGTTCTACCACCAATACTAGCTTAATATCATAAAAACACTACTTCTAGTAAAATTTTGATGTCCCGGTTATTATCCGGTTGTTCGGTTCGTTGAAGTTCGTTAAAGTGCTGAATTGCGCAGTTTCACTAAGTATGAAGCCCCTTTTGTGGCAGTTTTAATTCCCGACACTTTGTAAGTTGTTTTGGATATCAAAACATAAATTTTGCATGATATTATTGTGTTAAATAGCTGGTTAAAGCTGAATTGTGCTGATTTTCTGCAGAATTTTGCAGTTTATGTAAGTTTTAGGCACTTTCCGGCACTTAAACTATCTCTAGGAAGGCAGTTTTGTGATCCTTACTTTCCTACACACTATACTAGTGTAATACTTGGTTTCTGGCTCATTCTATGTCTCAATACAATGTATGTCTATCTACTGAACTCTGTCAGCATTTTTCTAATTTGCCGGATAACTGTGCTAACTGTGTTTCGTGCATCATTTGAGTCAATAGAGTTTGCATGCAGTAATGATATGTCGTTTGCAATATATGATGCACATGTATGTATGTGGTAATAATCAGAAAGTAATTCAAGTAATTAATTGTAATTCAGCACAGTCATTAAGCACAAATCATTATTTAATAATTGTACGGAAGCATGCAAATTTGACAGTTGTCACATTCTCCCCCTGTTAAGAAAATTTCGTCCTCCAAATTTATACTACCTTAACTCCTTAGGGTTACATTATGCGTGTATGTATATGAATAATACTGAGGTAGGTAACCACAAAACCGAATCAAATCTTATTCACATCAGGTGAATCCAAGGATATATTACAACAACAAGAACCCAATGGTTAAAATGTATGTGTTCTAGAATTTGATGTTAAAGGACACGAGATGTATAGATGTATAATCTAGTGTAACTTAGTTAACAGGGGTGCAACAAAGGAGTTTTGACTAATGGATTTTCAAACAATCGGTCACAATATGCAAATGAGTCTTCAGAATTAATAGCATCCGTTACATGAACTCAAATTCAACAACTCGAACGTAATAATGATATGAAAATGATTTGCCAACTTTTGAACAAATAAATGAATAGAATTTGTGTGTCGACAGCACTGAATCGTGAAAATTCACCGAAATGAAATGCAAACGAATCTGGTGCATCATCGTCTTTATTCGTAGTTGCATTAAGAACGTTTAGATAACAGGTCAAACAGAAGTGTGTGTAGTTTTGTGTGAAACAGTTGACCATAACTAGCACAAGCTACAAGTTTGTAATGGCACCACAAGGTGTCCTAATTGGCATAATTCAATAATAATGGTGACCGAACAAGTTCACCGTGCTTGAGATCAATGAAAGTGTAATGAAGCAATCCTGAGGATTTGATTCAAATGGCATAGTTGGACCTTTCAATTGAATATAGAACATCAAAGAGCAACTGTTTTCGATCGAAGATGAACAAGAAATAAGTACCGCAAGGCATTCGATCGACAATGGAAGAATCGTTAGGAGGTACACCGGGGTATGAAATGAATCTATGTACCATTGTCTTAACACACAACTGTGTTGAGACCGCTTTAATCGTGATAAACAAAACAAATTTAGAGCAAGTCAATAAATAAACAATTAAATCCATGTATGGGGTGCGTAACCAAATTAGCGCAAGCTTCAATTTTGTGAAAGCATCACCACAAGGTGTCGAAACCAACAAACGACTTAGTGGAGTCGTAGACCAAACAAGTCTACTACGACTCGAAACAACAGAACTTTTGCAAAAATAAATTTGGATATGATGCTCTCAACACATCATATGGCGTCTTGAATTGAGTATGCGAAATGGACAGGTCCAAGCAATTGAAGTTGTTTTCAGCGCAATCTGATAATAAACGTATGTATCGACAAAAGGGAATCTCGGCATGGTTACAAAGATAAACCATGAATGTAACTTGAAAGAAAATAAGTTTCAAGAAAGTGTGTTGACTTGATAGCAAAGGAGCCAACAATTACAACAATGTAGGTCATTCGAATCACAAATCGATAATTAGCTTTAGTAATTAATATTTGAACTTTGACGAAACGCTTTTTTCGAAACGAAACCACATGCGCATCAAATGGTGCATGAGTGACATATGAATTCCAAGGAATGAAACAATGAGTATTCCCTATAATGAAGGAATGATCAAGTATCGAGGCAAAGAAGTGTTTGCTTTAATGAAGAAAACTGTTATGATGCAACCATCATTAGGAGAAGTAGAGATGCAAAATTCTACTTTGTTAGAAGCAAAAGTGGAAATTTCAATAGAAATTTGAGTGCTTTATTTGTTTGGTTAACTGAAATAGTATATATGTTAGAAATATGGGGTTTGCTCTAGTTAATAGACGTAGTTTCTATGTGATAATATTTAATGAGTTTTGACCTCAGTTCCCAAAGGTCCTAAGTACATGTTTTCTAGGTTCTCACAGTTTTGCACTCCGCGTACAGCTGTTTTGTGCATCGTGTAGGAAACACAATATTAGCGTATGTTTAAAAACAAATTGCTGACTCCCTGCACTTTGGTATGCTTTTATCCTGAATTCACAGCTAATGATACTCGATCAACGATCAGTCTTAGAATAGTAGTTAGATCCTCACAGTTAGTTAAATGAATAATTCGTTAATCCTCAGTAAGAGTTACCGACTCTTGTTGGTTAGCTCGTTCGGCTCCTTGTAGCTGATGCTCATTTGAAAACTATCGTCCTTCCTCTTGACGAACAGAACTGAAACTCCCTTGGGCAAAATCTAGCCTTATAAATCCCCTATTTAGCCACTTCTAAAGCTGTGTTGACAAATCCTGTATCTCAGGAAGTGCAAGTCGATAGGGTGCCTTGGCTACAGGTGTGGCGCCTGGAACCAAATCGATGTGAAATGCGACTTGTCGTTGAGGAGGTAATCCTGACAAGTCTTTGGGGAAGACTTCAGGATGTTCCCTCATCACAGGGGTATCTTTGAGCTTAGGTTCTTCGGCTTCTTTGTCCATGACATGAGCCAAGAAGGTAATACACCTTTTTCGTAAAAACTTCCGTTGTCACGGCCCCCGGCCCGGTTTTACCCGTTCCAGGAGCCGCGGGACAGAAATCTGTGGTAATTATTATGTTGGCAGCGGAATTTTAACAGGATCATTTAAAACTTGAAAATACCCAATTTATTCTATTTCACAAACTGGGGATTACACCCATAATTTACAATAAAGGTGATTTCACTGGGAAATCCCTAATTTTTACAAAAAACATGTTTCTTGATTTTATTGAGCCACTTCCTCAAGCTTGTAGCGCTACACGGCACTTTTTCCTGGATCACAGCAGATCACCTGAAACATGTTTTAAAAAGGTTTTATCAGCAGGGATGTAATGACCATAAATTTAAAATCATTATTTTAGAAATAAAAGAATAATAATAATTTATAATAAACTAAACATTTATCTTATGATCCATCCTTCTGTATATCAACCAAAACTATTATTATTATTTATAAATTATCCAATAGGAAACCCTAATTAAGACACCCAAGTAATTCTGCACAAACCCTAAAATTTTCAGAACAATCGGAATCAGGATCAGGGCCCCTAAAACTCAGGGGGGGGGGTAAACCCTAGTCACGATTATCTTCAAAACTCGTTGTCAAAATTTAATTTTTGAATTCTGTCAAGTCAGCTAAGCTAGTCCCAAACGTGGCAAACCTATAGTGCTTAGGTGTTCCTTACGCACCGTAAGGAAATAAGTGTTACGGTGCGCAAAGGTGGTTACGGACCGTAAGGGTCTTAGGCTTACGGTGCGCAAGCAATGTGAAATTTTGGGTATAAATAGTAGCGTCTGGGACTTGATTCAGGGCGCTTGAACGACGAACAAAGTCGAAAATTACACGGAGTTATGCTCTATTTACCACAATTAACACACACGGATCACTAATCGACGCCGCAATCAGGGTATTAACTCGATCGCTATTACGATTCATTATCCGATCGATCAATATATCCAATGGATGTTTAAGTGCTGCCCACATTAGGGTTATACTTTGTCGTTCATCGTTAATTCGATGGATGTTTAAGTATCGTACTTTGTCGTTCGTCGTTAATTCGACGGATGTTTAAGTATCGCACTTTGTCGTTCGTTGTGAGAATTTGATCTCGTGAGTTATCGTAAATGCTGTATTAAGTTACTAACCTAGTTTGTGTGCATGTTATTTAAATTAGGTTAAAAGACTAATCAGTAGTCTAAACTCTGCCCGTATAAATCTGAAATATTATCATAAGGTAGCATCACTTTGGAATTATTAAGGTACGGATCCTTACCCCCACTCCTTATTGCTTCATATTCAAATTGTTATAAACCCATTAAATTCATATATCTTTTAAAACTCCTCACGTCTTTGATTATCGATTCATTTGACAGTCCATTGGATTCCTATTCTAAATCATAACATTGGATTTAACTTTCATGTCATGCGATAGTATTATGTTTAGTAGTACTCATTATCGCATGTTCCAATATATGTTACGTTTTGTTATGAAAAATATTTTGATAAGTTATGTGAATAAGACCATTTGTACTCTGATACCCTGAGTATCGCTTCTCGTGGAGTGTCCCACGAGCATGTTGTTGCGGCATCGACATCATGTGCTCCATCCGTGACAGAGAGATTAGTTCACGGCGTCCCTAGGTACAAGTGAGGTACAAAGCTACTAGGAGGCGTATGGATCGATCCTAGGATTTAAGTTAAGGAGGTGGATAGCGGGTATGCCAACTCGCCATCTCGTGTGATAATTATGCAGGAGTAGCTACCTGTGTATTGTCACGTTTTAAGTTTGACTCATGGGTACATCCGTATGATATGATTATGAAATTACGTTACTTGCATCATATCATTTTAACATAAAGTTCCATCCGGATAACATTTCATATAAAGAGTTATTTGTTATTTGAGCCTATTATTCCGTACTGAGCATTTGGCTCATTCCATAAATTTGTTTGTATATACAGGTCCGCAGGTTACTTCGGGCGGGGAAAAGAGAGAAGAGTAAAGCCTAGGAATAAATCTGAAGATGTTAGTTAATTAAGTCGAATGTCTCCGTTTGTATATTAACCTTAAGTTTAGTTGTCGTGTGGTTGTATCCTTGTTAAATAAATAAATGGAATTATGACTTTTGTTTATGATACCACTGTTATTGTGACACGTCAGCCCTTCTGGGTTGGGGTGTTACAGCTATGGTATCAGAGCAAAGGCTCTTTCCTGTAGAAAACTTGAAGATAGTAATTAAAACCTGTGAGGAATGGGTAGATATCTATGATAGGATTCAACTTGGTCTCTTATTTTGTTTAACTCCTATGTCTATTCTTATAGATGCCTCCTCGTCATCCGCCACGTAGGAGTACTCGTACTAACCATGTACGTAACAACACTTCTTCGAATGAGACTCCAGTTGATCCAAACGTAATTAATGCTATCAACCAGGCTGTTGCCGGGTTGCTTCCAAACCTTGTTGCTCAAACAGCTGAGGCCGTTATTCAACAAACTCGTCATCCAGAACGTAATAACACGAATCCAATCTCTGGTGAAGAAATTCGTGAGAATACCACGAACCATACTACCTATAGTATAGACATATGGATCGCTAAATTCCAAAAACAAAAGCCGAAATCCTTTAGTCACGCTACTAATCCAGTCGAAGCAAGAAACTGGATAGCTCATGTTGAAAAGATCTTCGGAGTTCTTGGAGTTCCGGAGCAATACAAAGTTAGATTGGCTACCTACAAACTTGAAGATGACGCACAAACTTGGTGGGAAGGATATAAGCAAGTCAAAGGAGGGGATGATTTTGACGCTAATCTTTCGTGGGTCGACTTTCGTACCATCTTTTACGACAAGTATTTTTCTACCGCTGATAAAGAAGCTTATATCAGGGAGTATGCAGTAATTCGACAGGGGTGTGATGAACCAGCCTCTGCGTTCATTACTAGATTTTCAAGGTTGGCTAGTATTATAGGAGACGTTGCAGGATCAGCAGAAGTCCAGGCAGAGAAATGCAAGTGGGCAGTCAATGATTGAATTAGGAAGTCGATCATGTACATGAAATTTAAGGATATCACCGAAGTTGCTGATGCAATCAAAACTTTTGAGTTCGAGAGGAAAGAATTTTTATCTAAAACTGGGGATAATAAGAAGAGAAATAGGGAAGGACAATTTAAGCAGGAAATTGGCCAATCATCCACTACGCCACAACATCAAGACCGCAAAGTGCAAGGAAATCAAAACTCTGGAAATCAGGCACGTCCGTGGCAACCTAGACTGCAAAACCCGAGGCCTGCTCAAAACCAGATTCAGTTGTATGCAGAACCTATTAGAGCTCAACCACTGAATCAACATGTAAACCCGAATCAGATTACATATCCTCTATGTAATACTTGTGGTAAGCGACATCAGGGCGTATGTCACCGAAGTACAGGAGCATGCTTTAGATGTGGCCAAACTGGACACATGATCAAGGAGTGTACAAAGAAAGACACTAAGAAGAATAACCGAACAAACGTTGCACCACCCAATGTTGGAGGAAGAGTTTTCGCACTTTCTGCTACTGATGCTGTTAATGCCCCAGGTACTGTGTCGGGAACCCTTCAGCTAGGTAAACATAGTATCTATGTGTTATTCGATACAGGAGCGACCCATTCTTTAGTATCCCACTCGTTTACTAAGTACCTTCCGATAAGACCAACTCTCTTAAATCATACTTTAACCATTTCCACTCCCATGGAAAATTCATCCGTAATCACTTACGTATATAAAGATTGTCCGATCCGTATTGAATCTATTGTGTGTAACGCAGACCTATTTCCAATACATATGTGTGACTTTGATGTTATTCTAGGGATAGATTGGTTGTCTCGACATCGCGTAACTATAGATTGTCATTCCCGCCGTGTTATTTTCGGTGATCTTATTCATCCTGATATCATATATCAGGGAGCTCAAGCTCATAAATCTCTTAAAATTATCTCTGCGCTCAAAGCTCGAAAATTCATATCAAACGGCTGTGCTGGATTCCTAGCATCAATTAAGGATACTTCTACTAGTATTAATAGTATCGATAGCCACTCCGTTGTTCGTGAATATCCTGATGTATTTCCGGATGAACTACCGGGATTACCACCCGACCGTTAGGTAGAATTCACCATCGACTTGATCCCTGGTGCCGAACCTATTTCTAAAGCTCCATACTGTATGGATCCAATGGAACTGAAGTAGTTGAAGGAACAATTGCAAGAATTGTTAGATTTAGGATTCATAAGACCCAGTGTTTCACCTTGGGGTGCCCCGGTCTTATTTGTGAAAAAGAAAGACGGTAGTATGCGTTTATGTATTGACTACCGAGAGCTGAACAAGATTACTATTCGTAATCAGTATCCTCTGCCTCGCATTGATGATCTCTTTGATCAACTTCAGGGGGCTCAGTTCTTCTCAAAAATCGACCTGAGGTCCGGGTACCATCAGTTAAAGATCAAAAATGATGATGTTCCCAAGACCACCTTTCGTACTCGTTATAGTCATTACGAATTCTTGGTTATGCCCTTTGGGCTAACTAACGCACCCGCAGTCTTCATGGATTTGATGAATCGTGTATTTCACAAATTCCTAGATAAATTCGTTATTGTTTTTATCGATTACATTCTGGTATATTCTAAGAGTCGTGAAGAGCATGAAGCACATCTACATGCAGTACTTGGAACCTTGCGGCATGAGAAGTTGTACGCTAAGTTTTCCAAATGTGACTTTTGGCTTTGTGACAACCCTCACTAAACCAGGTATCCGTACAACTTAATTAATAATTAATTACTGCTTAATTACTGTGCTTGTTTGAAATTACTGACGAACTGCTACTTGATATCTGATACATGTACTTACTTGCATCATACTTTACTTACCGTCACTACATTATTTACATGCTGAACCTTAGTGACAAACATGATGCACAAAAAGCACAGTAGCACAATACACGGATAACCTATTGAACATGCTGATAAAGCCAGCATCAGGCAGACACTGCCTCTAAGGCCTGTATGAGCCAGAAATATTTTGCTACACTAGTGGTGAGTGTAGGGATACAAGGGTTGTAGAACTGCGTCTCTAGGGATAAGTCACAATGACTGGATGTGCCTAAAACGTACTCTAAGTACAAAACTCAGCACTTTACATAATAATTCAGCTTTGAGCTAACTAATAAAGTGCCAAAACATGAGAAAAATATTACTAGACACTTTCCAAAGTGTCAGAAATAAGTTGTGTCACTAAAAAGGGTATTAACGACACTTTAAGCTTTGTTAAGCACTTTAACGAATTACTATCCAACCAAACAACCGGACTATACCCGGAACATGAAAATATTGTTATTTTCATTATTTATCTTTTTCTGAGCCAGTTAGGGTCCCTGAATACCCTAACACCCATTGTAACGCGTGACACACCACTAACCGGGTTAAGCACTTAATTAACTATACTTAACCTAACTATTTAACCTAACTACTAGTTGGTTTCGGACTAGGAACCCCCCCCCCCTCTCTAACCGTCCCCAACTAAGAGGGGACATACCTTGTACCTTGGTGATTATTTTAATCACCATTGCCTAATATCTATTAGACACAATTTCCATTGGATAATAACTCTAAACTTAGTCTATAAGTTCAACTAATTACACAACATAATCATCCATCACTCAACACTACACAACACACTCTCTCCCTCTCTTGCTCATTCTCGGCCGAACCCACACCCACACATCCATCCATCCTTCGATCTTGTTCAAGCCATTCCAACATCATACAAGTGTTAAGGGTCGCACATTAGGAAGCTTGGAGCAAACGGAAAACGAAGGACCTCTTTATCTTGCTTTTATCCACGCCATTTTCGTCAAGATTCTTCCCTAGCCCCGAGCTAGTGGTATGTCACTTAAAACACCTTCTTGAACTAATCTAAAGTGGTTAATACGATTTGTAACGGTTAAAACTCGAAATCTTACAAGATGATACTTTAAAGTCTACTAAAAATGCTATAAGTGTTGGATAAAAACTCACATGTTGTGTAAATGTTGTAGTAATTGAAATTTGTGATTATTTAGACCCGATCTATGTTGTGGTAGCTCGGATCACCATTTAACCCGGTTTGGTCATGATCACGAATCATGACATAAGGTTGTTTTGAATAAAACAAGGGTTAAAGGGTGAAACTCTACCACACACGAATCATGAACTTGTGTAAAAATGTTTTACTTGTGGAATAGTGTTTAAAACTAGCAGATCTACGTATCTGCAAGTGGTATTTTCAAAGGACCAAGCGTTAAAGAAATCATGCTTTCTAAAAACGGATCTTACACTAACAAGAATGATTTTTATAAACCACAAGTGTGTAAACACTTGTGAAATGTAAAGATCCGACAAAATAACAGTTTTTGTAAAAGATGACCGGAAGTTGTAAAGATGGATTTTCTCTAAAAACGAGGTTCTTACAAGATCAAATTACCTTATATGAAGATCTACTAAATTTAAGGGGATTTACACCACAGTTTTGGGAAAACTGCAAGTTCATGTAATTTCTGGCAATTTACACATATGTTGATTAGTTGTTGTGATGAAAGTTGTTCTGATCAAATAAAGAAAATTGTTGAGTTGATTTGTTAAAGAAAATGATACGCTTGAAAGCGTGGCCACCTCCAGTTACAGAGGAAACTCTGGCGAAATTTTTCTAAAAACCTAACACTTAGAACTATTTACACTACAAGTGTTAGAATTATTTTTGACATGTTTTCGAAATATGAATTTCGCCATGACTTTATTTACTAAATATTCGGAGGTGGGATTTTCACAAAATTTAGCGTGATAAATATATATTTTTCACACACTGTTTATGATTATTTTGTGAAAATACATAAATATTATTTTTAGTGTAAAAATAATATTTACGAACGTTAACGAATCCAAAATAATACGAACGCTTTCACCATGAATATATAAGTTACACCGGTAATTATATTACCACTCGATGGTTAAAACTTAACTTACGCACTTACGGAAATGTTTATGAACGCGTGTTTTAACAACGTATTATTGGAGAAAAATTATGTGAAATGAAAATATAATATTTTTGAGAAAAATACTTATATTTTGGAATTGGAAATATATATATATATTAAGTGAGACTTAATGATATAATTTGAACGCACAAGTATTGAATCCCCCATCCTTGGGAAGGAGAATAACTACCAAGTATATACAGAATGTAAACACGAAATAGTTGTCTAACTATTTCCTAAAGACTTAAACTATAAAGCTAAGGCACGTCCGTCCGTCTAATAGAAATTAGCACCTGTAGGTCGTCGCACAACTGCCTGATTTGGAGTACTTGGTAGAGACGCACCGACAGTGAGTTCATGTCCCCCTTTTCTCTAACTGTTTTCAGTTTTCTTAACTGCGGGGGTGAAATACATGTTACTTTGATTACAAGTACTTTATACATGGTATGGTTAGCGTAAGGAGGTTTACTACTTAGATCATGTGAGTGGGTAGGAGCAATATGAGGCCATTAGTCCTCATGGCAGGACCGAGGGACAGGAGCGGTAGATCTATCTGGGTGTAGCGAGCCCAGCCCCAGGCCAAACTAGAAACGGACCTTGGGGTGACTTTGTCCACATACTAATGCCGTGGCGAAATCTGCTAGGTTTGAGTCTCCCTATTTGCACTTCACATATATCAGTGGCCTTGCAAACCATTGGTGATCTCAATTCCCTTATTTGCTACATACCAAGACTATTTTTATACTCACAAAGGTTTACTTACTCACTTACACATGAACTCGCTCAACATTATTGTTGATTTTTCAACTTACATGTATTTCAGGAAATTAAAGATCTGGCGCGGTATGTTATGTTTTCCCGCTGCATATGGGTTCCGAGGTCATCCGGGTTTAGGAAATGTGACTTTTTCCTGGACGAGTCACAAATCTTAAACTGCGTTTATTTCATGTTGATGTTTATGTTTCTCAAGACAATGTTTTATGTTATGAGGTTGTAAGTCCCTAAGACAATGGTATGTTACTCTGGTTTTTAAAACTTAATCGAATGGATGATCTTGCATGATTTTATTTCATATAGCTTTGTTATGGTTAAGCTATGGTATTAAGAAGTCACACCAAAATTAACCACGCTTCCGCAAAGCCAGGGTGTGACAGCTTGGTATCAGAGCTCTGATCATAGAGAACTAGGATTCTTTCTCGAGTCTAGACTATGATCACTAGGGCTCTCACGAAAACATTTTTACTGCATACCACTTAAGTCCAGATCCAAAACTTTTTACAAACAAATGTTGAGCACATTTTATTATTTATAGGCTCAGTCTAGAAGGGCTGAGGCTCGGTCTGAGAGGCCGAGGCTCGGTCTAAGAGATCGAGGTAGTTGGCTAGTTGGACTAGGAAGAGTAGGCTCAGTCTTGGAGGCTGAGGCTCGGTATTGGAGACCGAGGCTCGGTCTGAGAGATCGAGGTAGTTGGCTAGTTGGACTAGGAAAAGTAGGCTCAGTCTTGGAGGCTGAGGCTCGGTCTTAGAGGCCGAGGCTTGATCTAAGAGGTCGAGGTAGATGATAGAGCAGTCTTAGAGACTGGGAAGAATTTGGCTAGTGGGACTAGGAGAATTATTTGATTGACTAACATGTTTATATGATTATATGATTGATTATTATACGTATATGTGTTTGTGTTACAAACGTCATGCTTTCATCAAGTACTAGAAAGATGGACACTACGAATCCCATGGCCATAGTATCAGACGACATAGTTTCATCGAAGCACGAGGTGTACATTTCCGATACTACCGACACAGACAATGACGACTTTCAGCCCTTTTGCGCTGCCTGAAGTCGTAGCAGAGCCTACTGATGGCCATCTTGTTGGGAATTTGCCCCTTGCCGCTTATCCTGTGGTTAATATGCCCCCCCCCCCCCCGACGTGGCCTCTGACGACGATAACGATCTACTAGAGGAGGACCCATTCGAGGGCAGGGCCCTATTGCTGCTGGTATTAGACTACTGCATGCGGACGCTCCTGTAGGGGAAACTCATGACCATTCCCCTATCCCAGACTCATTTGAGTTCCTGACATCCGCATCTTTGCATATACAGGGAGTGCAGCACTACTCACACGACGCCGACCCTGATATGGCGTCATCAGCTGCACCAGTTCCCGCACACAGCTTTGAGTTCGATCGCGATATTGAGGACGATTCCGTTTTTTTTTCCGCCTGGTTTTGATCCAGACCATGACATTGAGTTCATGCACTTAAATCAGCCCTTGGGGGATCCTGTAACCCCCTGTATTTGTTGATCCAGCTAATCTTGAGATGGAGTTTTTGATCCGGAGCCAGCCGTGGCCCCTGAGCCAGGCGTTGCTCCTGACCCCGCATTGGAGCATGACCCTGTTCATGCCGATTCACCTGCTGTTGCTCCTTGATTGATCATCGGCTTGGACGAGAGAAAATTTGGGGTAACTGTGCAAGACAATTTATTATTACGGGGGCCCACGTAATAACGACTTGTAGTGCACAGAAATCCTGGTGGACTCTGCGGGTCAAGCTAATGAAAACCAATGTAGAAGGAAATATCTAAAACACGAATGACCAAGGCGATATAGCCTCGAGTTCATTCTATTACAAGCAACAAGCCAAATTGGCAAGCCTACGTGAAGGCTCAGAATTTATTTCCTCACTCATACATTTAGTATATTTACGTGTGAAATTGGGAGATTACATGATGGCTTATGGTGCTATGTATCTCCTAGACAATTGAAACATTGTCTAACCCGCTTCACACCACTTCGACAAAAGGGAATGTCGCCCAGACGTGACACAAACACCAGTACGTTGCCAAGGACAGAAGCCGAGCTGCAAGAACGCATCTCACAGATAAATGCACGACATAAAGCCCTCCGCTCTAAGTACAACGATGGCATTACTGGAGATAACCCTCCAACTGGCTGCACCTATAAACAGTTCCTGAACTGCAAGCCTTTGAACTTTGACGGAACAGGAGGCGCCGTTGCATTTGTTCGTTGGTCCAAAAAGACCAACTCCATACCAAGAATGAGTGACTGTTCGTCCCAACAGAGTGTTACCCACATCCCGGGGTTATTTCTAGATAACTCACTCTCATGGTGAAACCTTCAGTCTCAGACCCTTGGCACAGACGCTGCTTATGCACTGAGCTGGGACGAGCTCAAGGAAACGATTGAGTAGAAATGTTGTTTTAGGACTGGAATTTAGAAGCTTGAGGTGGAGTTCTGGAATTGAAAATGGACGGACCAAAGATTCCTGAATACGTCCAGCAATCTCACGACTTGTCTAGGGTCGCCCCCTACTTAATCAAATCGGAGTTCAAAAGGATTGAACGATTCATTTGGACACTTGCACCCCAGATCAGGGGTATGGTTACTACCTCGAAGCCCTCAACCATTGCAGAGGCTATCAATATGGGTGATTTATTTATAACATGAGATGTTATGTGATTGATAACATGAGATGTTATGTGTTGATATTGTTGTATACTTACGTACACTCTACTTACTATGACCTAACCTACGTGAAACATCTTTTAGAAGATGCCGCCAAGACGTCAAACGCCGTTGCCTACCAATGAGGCAGAACTCCAGCAAATTATCGCTGCTGCCATTGCACAATACGCCGCCTCTCAAGGAGGGACTAGTGGAAGCAACTCTGGCAACACTGGCAACAACAATAATCCACCTCATGGTAATACTAAGTCATTTAGACATACCATGACCTAATTGGACATCTTTAGCAATGATGCTAATGCCGTTCACATGTTGTAAGGTATGTGCAGTATGCACCTACAAGCAGTTTCTAGACTGCAAACCGGTCAACTTTGATGGCACAGGAGGTGCTGTCGCCTTTGTTCGTTGGGCCGAGAAAACTGAATCTGTTCTTCGCATGAGCAAATGCGCACCAGACCAGCAAGTCACCTACATTTCTGGGCTATTTCTGGATGGAGCCCTATCTTGGTGGAATCTGCAAGTACAGACACTTGGTGAAGCTGCTGCCTACGCGCTAACCTGGACCGAACTAAAGGAACTTATGCGCAAGAAGTACTGCTCTCGTGCGGAAATCCAAAGATTGGAAACCGAGTTCTGGCATTTGAAAATGGAAGGTCCAAAGATCGCAGAATACGTTCAAAGGTTCCATGACTTATCGCATGTGGTACCCTACATGGTCACTCCGGAGTTCAAGCGGATTGAACGTTTCATTTGGGGATTAGCTCCTCAAATCATAAGCATGGTGACCTCATCCAAGCCTGCGACAATTACCGAGGCAATCGATTTGAGCGTAGCTCTCACAGAGGAGGCCATTTGCCTGAACAAGTTTGATGATGCTGAGCATAAGAGGAAAGAGACTCACGTCGAGTCATCAGGAGGTAACAAACGGGAGTTCTCAAACTTCAAGCAGGGCGCCAGTGTGGCGGTTAAGAAAGGAGGATAAGGCACACCAGCTCAGGTTACAGCTGGTAGTGGAAAGAAAGGAAAAGGATATCAGGGCACCCAGCCCAAGTGTAATACCTGTCAATGCCACCATACTGGCCATTGTAATGTGAAAGTATGCGAAGCATGTGGAAAGCCGGGCCACTTGAAGGATTCTTGTTGGGCTAGTGCTGGCCGGGGAGGCCAGGGAGGATTTGGGAATAGGAATAATAATCGTGGTGGTAATCGCTCACAAGGAAACTATGGAGGAAACGGGAATCGAGGCAACAATGCGAATCAGGCTAGCAATGCGAACCAAAACAACAACCAAGCTGGAAATGGAGGTGGAAACGGGCAAAGACTTGGATGCTTTAACTGCGGTGATATCGGGCATTTTAAGAAGAACTGCCCAGAGTTAAACCAAGCCCGTGGAAGAGTGTTCCAAATCGAAGCTAGGGAAGCGCGCCAGGACCCCAATGTTGTTACTGGTACGTTCCCTGTAAATCAACGCTATGCATCCGTTTTATTTGATACTGGTGCCGATTATAGCTTCGTGTCGTTAGAATTTAAGAATATGCTTGGGTTAGCCGCTAATAAGTTAGATATTCCCTACTCAATCGAATTGGCCAATGGGAAGTTAGTAGAAGCCAATGAAGTTATCAGAGGTTGTGTGATCGAATTAGGAGAGCGTGAGTTTGCTTTAGATCTACTACCAGTCCAGTTGGGAAGCTTCGACGTGGTGGTAGGAATGGATTGGTTATCAGGAAACAAGGCTGAGATAGTTTGTCACGAAAAGATTGTTCGTATCCCAACCGAAGATGGCGAGACAATTGTGGTTCACGGAGAGAAGCGTGATACGCCGTTAAGAATTATCAGCTGCCTGAAAGCGCGAAAGTGTTTGCAGAAAGGATGTGTTGCCTTCCTGGCACATATTGTGGATAAGAAGGCTGCTGAGCCAAGAATCGAAGACATCCCTGTCGTGAGGGAATACCCAGAAGACTTACCTGGACTGCCACCTCAGAGACAAGTAGAGTTCCACATTGACTTAGTTCCAGGCGCCGCACCTGTGGCTAAGGCACCTTATAGTCTTGCTCCGTCTGAGATGCAGGAACTGTCGACACAGCTTCAAGAGTTGTTAGACAAGGGTTTTATCCGACCAAGCTTCTCGCCTTGGGGAGCTCCGGTCCTGTTTGTCAAAAAGAAGGACGGTAGTTTTCGAATGTGCATCGACTACCGGGAGCTGAACAAGCTGACGGTCAAGAATAGATACCCTCTGCCAAGAATCGATGATCTGTTTGATCAACTGCAAGGCTCAAGCTTTTATTCAAAGATCGATCTTCGATCTGGATACCATCAGTTAAGGATACAAGAGGAGAGTATCCCAAAGACAGCCTTCAGAACTCGTTATGGACACTACGAGTTCCTTGTTATGCCGTTTGGTTTGACAAACGCACCTGCAGTCTTTATGGATTTGATGAATAGAGTTTGCAAGTCGTACTTGGACAAGTTCGTGATTGTGTTTATCGACGACATCTTGATTTATTCAAGAACAAAGGCCGAGCACGAACAGCATCTAAGAGCTATTTTGGAGCTGCTGAAGAAAGAACAGCTGTATGCCAAATTCTCCAAGTGCGAATTTTGGCTACGTGAAGTCCAATTCCTTGGGCACGTGGTAAATGGAAATGGAATCCATGTGGATCCAACCAAGATCGAAGCGATCAAGAATTGGGAAACGCCAAAGACGCCAACCGAGATTCGACAATTCTTGGGTTTGGCTGGCTACTATCGAAGGTTCATTGAGGATTTTTCGAAGATCGCTCAACCATTGACGCTCCTCACGCAGAAAGATAAGAAGTTTGGTTGGGAAATCAAACAGGAGGAAGCATTCCAGATATTGAAGGATAAGCTCTGCAATGCGCCAATCTTAGCACTACCGGAAGGTACAAATGATTTTGTGGTATACTGTGACGCTTCGCGTCAAGGATTGGGTTGCGTGTTGATGCAACGCCAAAAGGTTATTGCTTACGCATCGCGTCAATTGAAAGTGCACGAAAAGAACTATACCACACATGACTTGGAACTTGGCGCAGTGGTATTTGCATTAAAGATCTGGAGACACTACCTTTATGGTACGAAGTGTACAATTTTTACAGATCACAAGAGCCTACAGCACATATTCAACCAGAAGGAGTTGAATATGAGACAAAGACGATGGGTTGAGTTGCTGAACGATTACAACTGCGAGATAAAGTACCATCCAGGGAAGGCGAACGTGGTCGCCGATGCCCTAAGTCGTAAAGAGAGAATCAAGCCCATAAGGGTTAGGGCTTTAGAAATGATTATCCGAACCGATCTTTCCTTGCGCATTCGTGCCACGCAGAAAGAAGCTCTCAAGGAAGGAAACCTTGAAGAAGAATATCTCCGTGGGATGGAAAAGCTACTGGTACCAAACGAGGAAGGAACGTTATGCTTCGAGAAAAGGATTTGGGTTCCTCTGTTTGGTGGTTTAAGGAAAGTTATTTTTGATGAAGCTCACAAATCACGGTACTCTATCCATCCTGGAGCGGATAAGATGTACCAGGATCTCAAAGATTATTATTGGTGGCCTAGGATGAAAGGCGATGTTGCTGTTCATGTAAGCAATTGTCTAACGTGTGCTAAGGTGAAAGCGGAATATCAGAAGCCTTCAGGACTTCTGCAACAACCTGAGATTCCCAAGTGGAAATGGGAACAAATCTCAATGGATTTTATTACGAAATTGCCAAGAACGCCAAGAGGCCACGACACTATTTGGGTGATAGTGGATCGATTAACGAAGTCAGCACACTTCTTACCTATCAGAGAGAAGGATAATACGAGCAAATTGGCTGAAATTTACATGAGAGAGATCGTCGCACGTCATGGAGTGCCTCTCTCAATCATTTCTGATAGAGACGGAAGGTTTGTGTCAAGGATATGGCAATCCTTCCAAGAAGCCTTTGGCTCACAATTGAATCTGAGCACTGCGTTTCATCCGTAAACTGACGGTCAGAGCGAGCGAACGATACAGACTTTGGAAGATATGCTGAGAGCGTGTGTTATGGATTTGGGCGGTAGCTGGGACAAGCATTTGCCTTTGGTTGAATTTTCGTACAACAACAGCTACCACACCAGTATTGGTGTCGCGCCATTTGAAGCCCTTTACGGACGCAAGTGCCGATCACCCTTATGTTGGGCTGACGCAGGTGATAGGCAGCTTGCTGGTCCCGAAATCGTCCAAGAGACGACAGACAAGGTTGCGCAGATTCTTAAACGCATCGAAGCAGCTCGCCACAGACAGAAGGCCTATGCGGATCCAAACCGGAAACATGTGGAATTCCAAGTTGGAGAAATGGTGTTATTGAAAGTTTCACCCTGGAAGGGTGTAGCACGCTTCGGAAAGCGTGGGAAGTTAAATCCGCGCTACATTGGTCCTTTCAGAGTTTTGGAAAGAATAGGACTAGTAGCATACAAGTTGGACCTACCTGCTGAACTCCATTCTGTTCACGATACATTTCATGTATCCAACCTGAAGAAAAGTCCAACTCAAGATGACATTGCCATTCCCATCGACGAGATCCATGTTGACGACACGCTCCATTTCGTTGAAGAACCGGTGGAGGTTACGGATTGGAAAGTAAACAAGACCCGCCGGAGCAGTGTCAAGCTCGTTAAAGTTCGTTGGAATGCCAGACATGGTCCTGAATACACCTGGGAGCGTGAGGACCGGATGAAAGAGAAGTACCCCCACCTTTTTCCTAAGAACCCTGCATCTACAAGCAGAACTTAAATTTCGGGACGAAATTTATTTAACGGGGGGAGAATGTGACAACCCTCACTAAACCAGGTATCCGTACAACTTAATTAATAATTAATTACTGCTTAATTACTGTGCTTGTTTGAAATTACTGACGAACTGCTACTTGATATCTGATACATGTACTTACTTGCATCATACTTTACTTACCGTCACTACATTATTTACATGCTGAACCTTAGTGACAAACATGATGCACAAAAAGCACAGTAGCACAATACACGGATAACCTATTGAACATGCTGATAAAGCCAGCATCAGGCAGACACTGCCTCTAAGGCCTGTATGAGCCAGAAATATTTTGCTACACTAGTGGTGAGTGTAGGGATACAAGGGTTGTAGAACTGCGTCTCTAGGGATAAGTCACAATGACTGGATGTGCCTAAAACGTACTCTAAGTACAAAACTCAGCACTTTACATAATAATTTAGCTTTGAGCTAACTAATAAAGTGCCAAAACATGAGAAAAATATTACTAGACACTTTCCAAAGTGTCAGAAATAAGTTGTGTCACTAAAAAGGGTATTAACGACACTTTAAGCTTTGTTAAGCACTTTAACGGATTACTATCCAACCAAACAACCGGACTATACTCAGAACATGAAAATATTGTTATTTTCATTATTTATCTTTTTCTGAGCCAGTTAGGGTCCCTGAATACCCTAACACCCATTGTAACGCGTGACACACCACTAACCGGGTTAAGCACTTAATTAACTATACTTAACCTAACTATTTAACCTAACTACTAGTAGGTTTCGGACTAGGACCCCCCCCCCCTCTCTAACCGTCCCCAACTAAGAGGGGACATACCTTGTACCTTGGTGATTATTTTAATCACCATTGCCTAATATCTATTAGACACAATTTCCATTGGATAATAACTCTAAACTTAGTCTATAAGTTCAACTAATTACACAACATAATCATCCATCACTCAACACTACACAACACACTCTCTCCCTCTCTTGCTCATTCTCGGCCGAACCCACACCCACACATCCATCCATCCTTCGATCTTGTTCAAGCCATTCCAACATCATACAAGTGTTAAGGGTCGCACATTAGGAAGCTTGGAGCAAACGGAACACGAAGGACCTCTTTATCTTGCTTTTATCCACACCATTTTCGTCAAGATTCTTCCCTAGCCCCGAGCTAGTGGTATGTCACTTAAAACACCTTCTTGAACTAATCTAAAGTGGTTAATACGATTTGTAACGGTTAAAACTCAAAATCTTACAAGATGATACTTTAAAGTCTACTAAAAATGCTATAAGTGTTGGATAAAAACTCACATGTTGTGTAAATGTTGTAGTAATTGAAATTTGTGATTATTTAGACCCGATCTATGTTGTGGTAGCTCGGATCACCATTTAACCCAGTTTGGTCATGATCACGAATCATGACATAAGGTTGTTTTGAATAAAACAAGGGTTAAAGGGTGAAACTCTACCACACACGAATCATGAACTTGTGTAAAAATGTTTTACTTGTGGAATAGTGTTTAAAACTAGCAGATCTACGTATCTGCAAGTGGTATTTTCAAAGGACCAAGCGTTAAAGAAATCATGCTTTCTAAAAACGGATCTTACACTAACAAGAATGATTTTTATAAACCACAAGTGTGTAAACACTTGTGAAATGAAAAGATCCGATAAAATAACAGTTTTTGTAAAAGATGACTGGAAGTTGTAAAGATGGATTTTCTCTAAAAACGAGGTTCTTACAAGATCAAATTACCTTATATGAAGATCTACTAAATTTAAGGGGATTTACACCACAGTTTTGGGAAAACTGCAAGTTCATGTAATTTCTGGCAATTTACACATATGTTGATTAGTTGTTGTGATGAAAGTTGTTCTGATCAAATAAAGAAAATTGTTGAGTTGATTTGTTAAAGAAAATGATACGCTTGAAAGCGTGGCCACCTCCAGTTACAGAGGAAACTCTGGCGAAATTTTTCTAAAAACCTAACACTTAGAACTATTTACACTACAAGTGTTAGAATTATTTTTGACATGTTTTCGAAATATGAATTTCGCCATGACTTTATTTACTAAATATTCGGAGGTGGGATTTTCACAAAATTTAGCGTGATAAATATATATTTTTCACACACTGTTTATGATTATTTTGTGAAAATACATAAATATTATTTTTAGAGTAAAAATAATATTTACGAACGTTAACGAATCCAAAATAATACGAACGCTTTCACCATGAATATATAAGTTACACCGGTAATTATATTACCACTCGATGGTTAAAACTTAACTTACGCACTTACGGAAATGTTTATGAACGCGTGTTTTAACAACGTATTATTGGAGAAAAATTATGTGAAATGAAAATATAATATTTTTGAGAAAAATACTTATATTTTGGAATTGGAAATATATATATATATTAAGTGAGACTTAATGATATAATTTGAACGCACATGTATTGAATCCCCCATCCTTGGGAAGGAGAATAACTACCAAGTATATACAGAATGTAAACACGAAATAGTTGTCTAACTATTTCCTAAAGACTTAAACAATAAAGCTAAGGCACGGCCGTCCGTCTAATAGAAATTAGCACCTGTAGGTCGTCGCACAGCTGCCTGATTTGGAGTACTTGGTAGAGATGCACCGACAGTGAGTTCATGTCCCCCTTTTCTCTAACTGTTTTCAGTTTTCTTAACTGCGGGGGTGAAATACATGTTACTTTGATTACAAGTACTTTATACATGGTATGGTTAGCGTAAGGAGGTTTACTACTTAGATCATGTGAGTGGGTAGGAGCAATATGAGGCCATTAGTCCTCATGGCAGGACCGAGGGACAGGAGCGGTAGATCTATCTGGGTGTAGCGAGCCCAGCCCCAGGCCAAACTAGAAACGGACCTTGGGGTGACTTTGTCCACATACTAATGCCGTGGCGAAATCTGCTAGGTTTGAGTCTCCCTATTTGCACTTCACATATATCAGTGGCCTTGCAAACCATTGGTGATCTCAATTCCCTTATTTGCTACATACCAAGACTATTTTTATACTCACAAAGGTTTACTTACTCACTTACACATGAACTCGCTCAACATTATTGTTGATTTTTCAACTTACATGTATTTCAGGAAATTAAAGATCTGGCGCGGTATGTTATGTTTTCCCGCTGCATATGGGTTCCGAGGTCATCCGGGTTTAGGAAATGTGACTTTTTCCTGGACGAGTCACAAATCTTAAACTGCGTTTATTTCATGTTGATGTTTATGTTTCTCAAGACAATGTTTTATGTTATGAGGTTGTAAGTCCCTAAGACAATGGTATGTTACTCTGGTTTTTAAAACTTAATCGAATGGATGATCTTGCATGATTTTATTTCATATAGCTTTGTTATGGTTAAGCTATGGTATTAAGAAGTCACACCAAAATTAACCACGCTTCCGCAAAGCCAGGGTGTGACAGGCTTAGCCAAGTGGCATTTCTAGGTCATGTCATATCAGCAGAGGGAATTATGGTAGACCCAACAAAGGTCGAAGCTATTACAAAATGGCCAAGACCCACTTCTGTTACCGAAATACGAAGTTTCTTGGGTCTTGCTGGCTATTACCGAAGATTTGTTGAAAGATTCTCGGTAATTGCTTTACCACTCACAAAACTCCTAAGGAAAGGGGTGAAGTACTCATGGAATGAGGAACAAGAGAAAAGCTTTGAAGAATTGAAGAAACGACTCGTATCCTCCCCGATACTCGCTCTCCCTTCTGGATCAGGAGGTTACCAAGTCTATAGTGATGCCTCAAAGAAAGGATTAGGTTGTGTGCTAATGCAACATGGGAAGGTTATCGCTTATGCCTCCCGTTAGTTAAAGCCTTATGAAGTTAACTACCCTACACATGATTTAGAACTAGCCGCAGTCATCTTTGCACTTAAGATTTGGCGACACTATCTGTATGGTGAAAGTTGTGACATTTTTACCGACCATAAGAGCCTCAAGTATATATTTACCCAGAAAGAGCTAAATATGAGGCAAAGAAGGTGGTTAGAACTTTTAAAAGATTACGACGCAAATATTCAATATCATCCAGGCAAAGCCAATGTTGTAGCTGACGCGTTGAGCCGAAAGAATTCCGGGACTATATCTTACTTACAAATTCAGCCTCGTATTAGGAGGGATCTCGAAAGAATGAACATTTGGCTTCAGGTTAGTAAATCTGATGGATATCTAGCTAGAATGCAGATTGAACCCGACCTCATATCACGGATCAAAGATGCAGAAAAGCAAGATGGAGAACTTTGGGCAATTGTGCAAAATCTTGAGGTGGGTAAGCAATCTGAATTTCGTATAGACCATCATGGGGTGATTTGGTGCGGTAAAAGACTTTGTGTACCCGATGACTCCACCCTTCGTGAGTCATTGTTAGCCGAAGCTCACAGCTCACCATTTTCAATTCACCCAGGATCTACCAAGATGTATCGAGACTTAAGACAGAACTTCTGGTGGAATGGCATGAAGGAAGACGTTGCTCGATACGTAAGTAAATGCCTCACTTGCCAACAAGTGAAAATTGAACACAAACGAGCAAGCGGTCTGCAGCCATTGGATATTCCCATATGGAAGTGGGATGAGATCACAATGGATTTTGTTACCGGTTTGCCTAAGACTTTCAAGAAGAATGATGTTGTATGGGTTGTTGTAGATAGATTGTCGAAGTCAGCACATTTTCTACCGATTCAGCAAGGATTTTCGGTTAATAAGTTATCCGAAATATTTCTTCAAGAAATTATTCGACTCCATGGCACACCATCTTCCATTGTTTCCGACAGAGACCCACGTTTTACCTCATGATTTTGGAAAGGTTTTCAGGCAGCTTGGGGTACACGACTGAAGTTTAGTACGGCTTTCCATCCACAAACAGATGGGCTGTCAGAACGCACGATTCAGACCTTGGAAGACAAGCTCCGAGCATGTGCACTTGAATGGTCTGGAAACTGGGATGAATATCTATGCCTTGTTGAGTTCGCTTACAACAATAGTTGGCAAGCAAGTATTGGCATGGCACCTTTTGAGCTTTTGTACGGTCGGAAATGTCGAGCACCGATATGCTGGGATGAAGTTGGAGAAAAGATTATTGAAGGGCCAGAACTAGTTCAGATTACAAATGAAAAAGTCACTATGGCACGAGAAAAACTGAAAGAAGCTCAGAGCAGACAAAAGAGCTATGCAGATCAAGATAGACGACCACTCGAATTTAAAATTGGTGACCACGTATTCTTAAAGGTATCACCTTGGCGTGGCGTTCGTAGATTTGGAATTAAAGGGAAACTTATTCCCCGTTTCATCGGTCCGTTTGAAATCCTTGAAAGAATTGGAGAAGTGTCATATCGACTGGCTTTACCGCCTCAGCTCTCTCACGTTCATAACATTTTTCATGTCTCCTCGTTAAGAGGATATAATTATCATCCACTCCATGTCATTAGTTATCCGTTACTTACAATTCACGAAGATTTGTCCTACGAAGAGGAACCAGAAGCCATCTTAGATCGACAAGAAAGGGTTATGCGTAGGAAAGTAATTCCGTTTGTTAAAGTCCTCTGGAAAAATCACTCTGAACACGAAGCAACATGGGAATCTGAAGAATCAATTCGCTCTCTATACCCTAATTTATTCTAGTAATAGAATTTTAGTCGAGGTAACGGTAAATCTTGCTCTTTGATATATGTTCATTTGTTTCTGTTTACGGTCATTCATGCTTTACCTTATGTGAATATATCTTAGTTATGATTAAGCATGTTTATGTAGGAGATATCAGTACCAATAGTCACTCTTGTTATCTGTAAGTCTATGTTGATTTTCTGCATAATTAAATATGTTATTAAGATACGTAGTGGAAGAACCATTAGGACATGGTAGTAAGGTAATTGACAATTATGGTCATGAACGTAATTATGAATTTCAGATACACATGGGTGTTTAGGAGATTCTTGTTATATAAGTTAATAACTCTGCTATGAAAGTTCCGTTTACGTTACTTATGCGATATGTTATATTTTTATTTGAAAAATTTTGAGGACGAAATTTCTTTTAAGGGGGTAATAGTTGTAATGACCATAAATTTAAAATCATTATTTTAGAAATAAAAGAATAATAATAATTTATAATAAACTAAACATTTATCTTATGATCCATCCTTCTGTATATCAACCAAAACTATTATTATTATTTATAAATTATCCAATAGGAAACCCTAATTAAGACACCCAAGTAATTCTGCACAAACCCTAAAATTTTCAGAACAATCGGAATCAGGATCAGGGCCCCTAAAACTCAGGGGGGGGGGGGTAAACCCTAGTCACGATTATCTTCAAAACTCGTTGTCAAAATTTAATTTTCGAATTCTGTCAAGTCAGCTAAGCTAGTCCCAAACATGCAAACCTATAGTGCTTAGGTGTTCCTTACGCACCGTAAGGAAATAAGTGTTACGGTGCGCAAAGGTGGTTACGGACCGTAAGGGTCTTAGGCTTACGGTGCGCAAGCAATGTGAAATTTTGGGTATAAATAGTAGCATCTGGGACTTGATTCAGGGCACTTGAACGACGAACAAAGTCGAAAATTACACGGAGTTATGCTCAGTTTACCACAATTAACACACACGGATCACTAATCGACGCCGCAATCAGGGTATTAACTCGATCGCTATTACGATTCATTATCCGATCGATCAACATATCCAATGGATGTTTAAGTGCTGCCCACATTAGGGTTATACTTTGTCGTTCGTCGTTAATTCGATGGATGTTTAAGTATCGTACTTTGTCGTTCGTCGTTAATTCGACGGATGTTTAAGTATCGCACTTTGTCGTTCGTTGTGAGAATTTGATCTCGTGAGTTATCGTAAATGCTGTATTAAGTTACTAACCTAGTTTGTGTGCATGTTATTTAAATTAGGTTAAAAGACTAATCAGTAGTCTAAACTCTGCCCGTATAAATCTGAAATATTATCATAAGGTAGCATCACTTTGGAATTATTAAGGTACGGATCCTTACCCCCACTCCTTATTGCTTTATATTCAAATTGTTATAAACCCATTAAATTCATATATCTTTTAAAACTCCTCACGTCTTTGATTATCGATTCATTTGGCAGTCCGTTGGATTCCTATTCTAAATTATAACATTGGATTTAACTTTCATGTCATGCGATAGTATTATGTTTAGTTGTACTCATTATCGCATGTTCTGTGACACCTGTGTCACTTCAACCATCAAACAAATGCCAAACCAATGAAATATTGTATTTCATACTTGGGATTTGTAAAAATATGTGTATCATTTACACATATCAACTCTTGTTCGATTTCAAGCTTTAAATCGCTTTCTGGAGGGTTATACGCGCACTGATGCGTAAATATAACCAGTTTAATGCAACGAACACTCCGGAATAGTGAAATAGGATTAACATAATTTAAATAACCTTTACATAACTTAGAAATAAGTTTTGAAGGCTTTGGTATGGCAAAATCAAGTTAAATCACTTACAGGGACTAAAGTTGACAAACTGCGAAAGTATGCCAATCTGAACTGTAACAGACATTCCGGAACATGACCATAAGTTAAACATACCCTAAATATCCTTCACATAGCTTAGAAATAGGATTTGAGGGGTTCGGTGTGCTAAAATAAACTTTTGGGTCATTCAGGGACTAAAAGTGTCAAAAAGTGCACAAGTTTGCACTTTTACGCATAACTTACGTTCTGAATACATCCGGACATCCAAAAATTTATGTAAGCACTAAAATATTTTATTTTAGTGTTTGGCATGAGAAAAATCCATGAGAAAAATCCATGAGAAAAAGTGCACAGTTTATGGTCAATGCGAAGTTCGTTTGAACTTCGCAAACGTGAGTGTAATCACGTTGGTTGTAGTCCCTTGGGACTATGCCTACTGATTACCACGTTGTATAGGGTCGTAGGGTAAGCGATCTAATAAATCACTTATACCTTCGAACCCGACCCATTTGGTCGATCATTAGGATCCGACCAAACACATTAGGTGACCATAGTATATAGGGAATAACCTTCCGAGGTTATACCTTATGGTCGCTTCGTTTAAGTAGTTGTATGATAGGTAGTTTATATGCCTTAGGTAAATTACCAAAATACCCCTTTGATGCCAAAATTCGTTTTAAACATATGTAACATAACTTTTATCATCTAAACTGATTTGACAACCATATTAGACATGTTAAGGCATATTTTACTTATCATAGGACTAGTTAGGCGTTCCGAACGCGTTTTACGCGAACGACGCGTTAAAGTAGCATAAGCTACCTAAACGGGTCGTAATGGGTCACAAACACTTAGGTTAAGTTTCGTTTTAGCATGAAGGCTTTGTTAAACCATATGACACGAGTCTCTATACTCGTTTGGTTTACGAACCCTCATTCTATCCAATCATCCGATTTAGGTCCGGTTATTAACATAGTTACCTATATTAGGTGTCGTTTGATATCCGCGATCTCTAGCATTGTTTGGTTGTTACTCAAGGACTACTAAGCAATCTCAAGTGAGTACATAGACCCCTCTTTTACTGTTTTCCAAACTGTTTTGGGGTGAAACACATGTGCCTACTTGTTACTTTCATGCTTTCCTGTTTTCACATCATATACCTGCTATGTTTGTTAGTACATTATAGTACATGATTTCATTACATTTCATGCTATGTATGCCCATTGTGTGCGTACTTAGTACATCGTTTTACATTACATTTATGCTATGTATGTTGACTGATAGCATGCTAGCACATTGATTTACATGACTTTTCTGCTTTGTATGTTAACTTAGCATACTTGGTACATTGTTTTCATATGACATGTATACAACTACTATGACATTTGGTTTGCACAAACGGGTCTTTATTACATTCATTTACACTTGCTACGCTGCTCGGTAGTAAGTAGTGGTACCATAGGACTTGACAAATCACATTCCTAACATCTCGGGTTTGTTTGGATGTAAGGAATGACTGAATCCGAAAACATTGCTTTTGATAACCTTGACTGAAAGGGTTATCCGACTGTCTCAAGGCTTGAATGTATGCGTTAACTTACCACATAAATGTTTGTATCAATGTAACATGCATTCACTTTGCAAAACATAACTTTTTGATATATTCAAAATACTTTGTTTTGTACATTTCTACATTTGGATTATGTGACAATACTTTACTTACAATACATAACATTTGATACACATTACTTGACTACTTTTGGACTTTTAAACATTTGACATGGTTATACAAGGACTTTGACTATTGGTTTAAACATACACATTATACATGGTTGGTTGGTTTAAGTGATTTAAGTAACGAGGCGTGTGTAATATGATACAAGCATGGTGGATACGCCGCTGGTACTTCCTATATATAAGTGTTTGTATGGTATTACATATCGTAGCGTTATTTGAATCATTTCAATTTGAGACATATAACATATTATACAAATAACATACTTTTCACAAGACATTGTTTTACAAACAACTTATCTTATACAAACTCATTTTACATGGTTATTCATTTAACCATACATTATTCTCTTATTTATACATATCATCTGATCGTATCGTTTTTCAAATGATTTACAAGACAAAGCAAATTACAAGGTTCATGACTAAACATTTTCTTAAACATAAGTCATGAATCTTATTTTCACAAAACCTATGTATCTCACAGGCATTTTTATGCTGACGTACCTATTTTCACATGTGTTTTCAGGAGATGATGCATAGGACTTATCAAGACATAATTAGGCGGACCTGTGCCTTAGTGACTTAAAACGAGACAAGAACTAGTTAAATTTTGTTATGTACTCTTTATTTCTTGTTTAAAGACAATGTAACTCGCTTGTTTGTTGAATAAAACGAAGATTCTATTGCCATGGATTTAAAACAATTAATTCTGTTACAACACTCCCCGATGTTTCCGCCACGTTTTGTATGTTCTACGTGGTCGGGGTGTGACATGTTCCAATATATGTTACGTTTTGTTATGAAAAATATTTTGATAAGTTATGTGAATAAGACCATTTGTACTCTGATACCCTGAGTATCGCTTCTCGTGGAGTGTCCCACGAGCATGTTGTTGTGGCATCGACATCATGTGCTCCATCCGTGACGGAGATATTAGTTCACGGCGTCCCTAGGTACAAGTGAGGTACAAAGCTACTAGGAGGCGTATGGATTGATCCTAGGATTTAAGTTAAGGAGGTGGATAGCGGGTATGCCAACTCGCCATCTCGTGTGATAATTATGCAGGAGTAGCTACCTGTGTATTGTCACATTTTAAGTTTGACTCATGGGTACATGCGTATGATATGATTATGAAATTACGTTACTTGCATCATATCATTTTAACATAAAGTTCCATCCGGATAACATTTCATATAAAGAGTTATTTGTTATTTGAGCCTATTATTCCGTACTGAGCATTTGGCTCATTCCGTAAATTTGTTTGTATATACAGGTCCGCAGGTTACTTCGGGCGGGGAAAAGAGAGAAGAGTAAAGCCTAGGAATAAATCTGAAGATGTTAGTTAATTAAGTCGAATGTCTCCGTTTGTATATTAACCTTAAGTTTAGTTGTCGTGTGGTTGTATCCTTGTTAAATAAATAAATGGAATTATGACTTTTGTTTATGATACGACTGTTATTGTGACACGTCAGCCCTTCTGGGTTGGGGTGTTACAAGGGAAATACTGGCGAGTCATTCAAGTTGTACAAAACGACACCTTGTTATAATATACAGTATTAAGGGTGATTACATTGTTTATATCAACCAATTACCCCAAATCGGTATTTGTCACTCGACTGTATCTGTGACTATGGTCAGATCACCCATTGGCTAACCCGTTGTCCAATGGTGACGGGAAACAAGTAATGTATACAAAACCCCACATACCGGCAGTAATTAAAGATTACAAAGACTTAATCCCTGTAATTATAACTTTGAAAACAAGTAGAGTTTTAAGAAAACAATTTGATAAAAAGAGAATGACTCACATTGCAGATTTAGACGGGCAGAGTTTATGTCACACCCCTTTCTGCGGCGGAAGCACGAGGTGTGATCATGAAAGGTTCTCATTGCATACGAAAGGTAAACATACTACATGCTCGTAAAAATAACTTCAAATACCAAACATTTCATAATTTGAAAACATAAGTTAGCGTTTACATCGCGAGATAGCATAAAACATTGTCTTGAAAAGTTTACAACTTTATTTTAAGATAAACATAAGCGACATCCACAAGCATGAGTAAGGCCGCGCGCACATCCACTTCTAGTTACCTGAAATACATGTGAGTTTTGGAAAAACGTCAACATAATGTTGGAGTGAATTCATGCAGTTCTTGTAATGTACATTTGTATACTTTGTATGAAAAAAAAAAACATAGTATGTATCTTGTATAAAGCACGTATTCTTGTATAAATCATGTATTTCTGTATGTATCAAGTGTTAATGGGTTGCAAGGCCATTAACATGTGACACGACATAGGAAGTCACCAAACCATAGGCATTTTTCTAGTAGTCGATTCACGACTGAGACACAAAAACACTACTCGGTACTAGTTGTCACCAAGAGTGGGGCTGCCCTGAAACCGATTAGATCTAACCTTTTGTTCTGCGGTCTGAGTATGTACACGATTAATGGTGCTTATGGTACCCTATTCGTGACACGGTTTCTCGTATCAATTCTTGGCACTAGTTTTCACCAAGAGTGCTTCTTGTTTTAGTACACATCATACCATTTTGTAAACTTTGAAGTATTTGTAACATGTATTTCACCCCCGAAGTTATTAAACTGAAAACAGTTAAAAGAAAAGGGGGAGCATGAACTCACAACTTTGCGTTCCTTGCGTCGTAAACTTCACCAGATTTGCTTAATTAACGTCGTGACCTATACGTGTTTTCTTATCGTCAGTCACTAGACTTGTTTCGTACAAGCACAAGTCACTATCTTTTGTATTTGTATTGTTGTGTTAAAAATATTTTATATTTTTAACTAAGTATCTTACTTATATTATTTTCTCAAAAATTAATATAAGTATCTTGTGTTTTTCATTTTGCACCCGAATTATGTATCTTGTATGTTGTATGTGTATTTTTGTGTTTTTACTTCTCATGAGTATTTAGTGTATCTTCAAGTCCTAATACACTATCAAGTATAATACATACTACATACACTTAGCACAAAATGTGGCAATCAATAAATATATATATTTTTCTCAAAAATATATACATACTTAATATCCATTTTTATTCTTGAAGAAATCCTCATTTCTTATCACCAAAAATTAGGGAAACCTTGGTAATATTTTTAGATACATTTTTTAGGTAATAAGTTTCTCAAAAACTTATATTTTTCTAAGGGCCAAAATTTATAGAAATTTTGACAGAGTTTCCCCTAAAATGGAAGTTTCCCATGTTTCCAAAACATGTGTTTATTTTCTTTTAAAAATCATCATCAATCATTTTCAACAACAATCATCAACAACATACACTAATTTCTCTATTTCATGAACTTGAAAATTTATAAAAATGTGTAGTAACTTACTAGGGTATTTAGTAAGTCTTGTTACCCCTTTAAAGTGTGATTGCTTCTTTAAAAATTCCATTTTTAAAGAATATGATTCTTTACAACTTATGTTCATGTTTTCTAAAAATACTTCTTCTTGTATTTTTCTTGTTACATATGTGTAACTTTACTTTATTAACCACTAAAAATAATGTTTATTTATGTAAGAACCAAGGTTTAGTGAAACTTGTATTTTTAACTTGGTTTCTTGGTAAATCACACTTGAAATATTTAGATTTACAAGACTTTAAACCTTCTTTGTTAATCATTTTACAAGACACTTTATATTACTTCAAGTTCATGAACTTTTGTGAGGATGATCCATAATCTTTAAACATGTTCATCCTCCCATCTTGCTAGATTATGTTTTTAATCATGATCTAGCAAGATTACATGATGACCAACATCATTTCTACCAACAAACAATAACTAACAAGCATAACAACTCATGTACATCAAGTTTCTTCATATTTAAAGCTTTTGTTCAAGTTTACTTCTTATGTTTCTTAGTGTTCTTGATGTTTTTGAACATTATTCATCATTAACCACTTAGAATAGATGAAAAATGAAAGGATCTAAGTTCTTACCATTAGCTCAAGGCTAGGGGAGTTCAAGAGTAGAAATGAGATGGATAAAAGCAAATAAGTGAGGTCCTTCCACTTCCACAAGCTTCAAGCTTCTTCGTACACCTCCTTACACCCTTGTAGGCATATAGAATGGGTAGAACTTAAACGAAAATGGTGGTTGTGTGGTGATGGGGTCTCGGCCAAGGGTAAGGGAGGAAGAGGGAGGTGAGTGTGGTTGAGTTGTTGTGTTAGAAATGAAAGGGAAGGCACCAAGGGGTAATATAAATAACTTCCATCATCCTTTGTCTAGTGTATATTATGTTGTGAAAGATGAAACATGATCTAATTAAATAACCAAATAAAATCCATGTGGGGCCACCTTGTCTAACCGTATGGTTAAGTGGGGGGGGGGGGTCTTGGTTAGGTTGTAATGTTAAGTTAGATCATAAGGTAGAAATCCAAGTGTTTAGTTGAAGGTTTAGTTACTAGATATTTATAGGATGTGTTATGATGTATGGGGATCATAACTAGCTCAGAAACATTACAATAATGTTTCTAGTAATATTTTAATGTTCCGGGTAATGTCCGGTTGTTCGGTTAAACACCGGTTCGTTAAAGTGCTAAATTGCACCTTTTAGTGTCTTTTAAGTACCCTTTTGTAATACTTTCGATTCCCGAAACTTAGGGAAATATTCTGGATGTTAAAACATGAATTCTGCATAATATTTATGTTGTTAAAAGCTGATTTATTGCTGAATTATATAAAATTATGCACTTAAAGTGCGTTTCGGGTGCTTTTTAGTGCGTAATTTAGCTTCCGGATGGTATATATATAAATCCTTGTATGTATTCTTGGGTTTTAATGTAGTCTTGTTGTTGGGCCTACACCTAGGCCTCAATTCTAATGTCTGACTGCTTTTGCAGAATTGTTGACACAAAGTGTCTTACCGGTGAGTTTACTAGTATTTCTGACGCAACGCTCTTGTTTATGCATAAATCAATATTTTGCAGTATAAAACGTGCATGAATTGTCACACCCCGACCACGTAAAACAACAAAACATGGCGGAAACGTCAGGGAGTGTTGTAACAGAATCATTGTTTCATAACACATGAAAATTGAAATATTGTTTTATTGAATAAAAGAGTTACAATGTCTTGACAATCAAAGAAACATAACATAATATAACTAGTCTTGCATCTTTTATTGTCACTAAGGCCCAAGTCCGCCTAAGTGTATCTTGATAAATCCTATGCATCATATCCTGAAACACATGTGAAAATAGGTACGTCAGCATAAAAATGCCTGTGAGATACATAGGTTTTGTGAAAATAAGATTCATGACTTATGTTTAAGAAAATGTTTAGTCATGAACCTTGTAATTTGCTTTGTCTTGTAAATCATTTGAAAAGCGATAAATAAACCAAATGATATATATGTATAAAAGAATAATACATGGTTAAGTAAATAACCAAGTAAAATGAGTTTGTATTAGATAAGTTGTTTGTAAAACAATGTATTGTGAAAAGTATGTTATTTGTATAAAATGTTATATGTCTAAATTGAAATGATTCAAATAACGCTACGATATGTAATACCATACAAGCACTTATATAATGGAAGTACCAGCGGCGTATCCACCATACTTGTATCGTATTACACACGCCTCGTTACTTAAATCACTTACCCAAACCAAACCACCAAAGTAAAATGTTTATGTATAATCAAATGTCAAAATGTTTGTGTGAAAGCCATGTCTAATGTCTATGTCTAATGTAAATCATGAATTGTGTGTATAAATGTCAAAATGTTTATGTATGGTAAGTGAAATATATCAACTAAACCATATGTAAAATGCACAAAAACAAGATATTGAAGTAAAACATGGTTTAAATCAAAGTTATGTTTTGTGTAATAAATGCATGCTATACTGATATAAACATCTATGCGGTATTGTGAAAATTCATACATCCAAGCCTTGCGACAGTCAGATAACCCTTTTAGTAAAGGTTATCAAAAAATGTATTCGGATTCGGTCATTCCTTACGTCCAAACAAACCCGAGATTTCAGGAATGGGATTTGTCAAGTCCTATGGTACCACTACCTACTATCGAGCGGCATGATCGGTGTTAATGAATGTACATTGTCCTATTTAAACAAACCAAATGTCATACCAAAATGTAAGCATGTGATGAATAATAAATGTACTAAGTACGCACACAATGGGCATACATAGCATAAAATGTAATGTAAAACAATGTACTAAGTACGCACACAATGGGCATACATAGCATAAAATGTGATGTAAAACAATGTACTAAGTACGCACACAATGGGCATACATAGCATAAAATGTAATGTAAAACAATGTACTAAGTACGCACACAATGGGCATACATAGCATAAAATGTGATGTAAAACAATGTACTAAGTACGCACACAATGGGCATACATAGCATAAAATGTAATGTAAAACAATGTACTAAGTATGCACACAATGGACATACATAGCATAAAACACAATGAAATCATGTACTATAAATGTACTAATGAACATAGCAAGTATATGATGTGAAAACAGGAAAGCATGAAAGTAACAAGTAGGCACATGTGTTTCACCCCAAAACAGTTTGGAAAACAGTAAAAGAGGGGTCTATGTACTCACATAAACACCTTGAAAACATTTAAAAGAGGGGGTTCTATGTACTCACTTGAGATTGCTTAGTAGTCCTTGAGTAACAACCAAACAATGCTAGAGATCACGGATATCAAACGGCACCTAATATAGGTAACTATGTTAATATACCGGACCTAAATCGGAAGATTGGATAGATTGAGGGTTCGTAAACCAAATGAGTATGGGAACTCATGTAATATGGTTTAACAAAGCCTACATACTACAATGAAACCTAACCTAAGTGCTTACGACCCATTACGACCCGTTTAGGTAGCTTATGCTACTTTAACGCGTCGTTCGCGTAAAACGCGTTCGGAATGCCTAACTAGTCCTATGATAAGTAAAATATGCCTTAACATGTCTAATATTGTTACCAAATCAGTTTAGACACCAAAGGTTATGTTACATATGCTTAAAATGAATTTTGGCGTAAAAAGGGCATTTTGGTAATTTACCTAAGGCATATAAACTACCTATCATACAACTACTTAAACGAAGCGACCATAAGGTATAACCTCGAAAGGTTATTCCCTATATACTATGGTCACCTAATGTGTTTGGTCGGATCCTAATGATCGACCAAACGGGTCGGGTTCGAAAGTATAAGTGATTGTTTAGATCGCTTACCTTACGACCCTATATAAGCACTAAACTAAAAGTGACGAGCTAAGCATGTTAAAACATGCTTAACTAAGTTTAGAAAACAGGTTTGGTATCAAAACAAACGGTTTTGATACCTAAAAGTAGTTTGGTTACAAAATACGCAATAACACGCAATTTGGCCGAAACTACGACTCGTCACTGACCCTAGATAACGTGGTAATCAGTAGGTATAGTCACTAGGGACTATGGCCATCGTGATCACGCTCACGTTATGAAGTTCAAATGAACTTCGCATTGACCATAAACTGGTCAATGCAGAAAGTCAAACAAAGTTTGACTTTTAACGCTAAAACGCATAAAAGAACGAAGGAACACTTACAAAGGGTCCCCGCAAGCTAATCTCGATCCAAATAACTCAGGTATGAAGCAAGGGCTTCAACTTATAGCACTTTTGATCAGATTTGTGAGGAATGAGGTGAAAATGTGGTGGGTATTTATAGGAAATGGACCACCGTTAGGATCGTTTATCGAATAACGTGCTTCAATCTCAGCCTTACACTTGTTGGAATGTTATGGTAACTCATTTTGCCCCCACCACAAGAGATTGACATGTGGCATTGGCCTTTGGGGGGTTGAAAGGCTGTTAACAATTGATTAAAAAACTTTTGCTGTTCTGAAGGGGCCTCGCGTGACGCCAAGGGGGCTAGGTGTCACGCTAAGGTCCTTCTGATCAGCAACAGTTTCCAAAGTTTCCATTTCAGTCCCCGTTGTGTATTAAGGCCATTTTCGACATGTTTAAGGCTCGTTAAGCCAATGTTAAGGCCCTAAAATGATGCCTAAACATTGTGGACATGAAACATGCTCAAAAATATGCCGGATGTTGGTTCGTTTAGTCGTACGACCGTGATGTTCGGTTAATTACGACGGAATGCGCATAAGCGCGAAAAACGATCCAAATTACGTGACGAATGGATTTTTCTTATGCCAAACACTAAAATAAAATATTTTAGTGCTTACATAAATTTTTGGATGTCCGGATGTATTCAGAACGCAAGATATGCGCGAAAGTGCAAACTTGTGCACTTTTTGACGCTTTTAGTCCCTTAATGACCCAAAGTTTATTTTAGCACACCAAACCCCTCAAAGCCTATTTCTAAGCTATGTAAAGGATATTTATGGTATGTTTAACTTATGGCCATGATCCGGAATGTCTGTTACAGTTCAAATTGGCACACTTTCGCAGTTTGTCAACTTTAGTCCCTGTAAGCGATTTAACTTGATTTTGCCATACCAAAGCCTTCGAAACTTATTTCTAAGTTATGTAAAAGTTATTTAAGGTATGTTAAGCCTATTTCACTATTCTGGAGTGTTCGTTGCATTAAGCTGGTTATATTTACGCATCAGTGCGTGTATAACCTTCCAGAAAGCGATTTAGAGCCCGAAATCGAACAAGAATTGATATGTGCAAATGATACACATATTTGTACAAATCCCAAGTATGAAATACAATATTTCATTGGTTTGGTATTTGTTTGATGGTCACAGTGACCCAGGTGTCACAGTCTCCCCTACTTTAGGAAATTTCGTCCCGAAATTTATTCAGAGGAAACTTGTGAGAGTTTAAAACATGAAGTTGAAAAGACCAAACAACACTGGCTGGAGTTCTTGAACTTCTAGTAACTTTAAATAACATCATTCTTGCAATGTGAGAGGGACACTTATATACAAGTATATAAAGTGTTATTGGTGCGTCCACCGTACCTCTATTACATCGTTCTCATTTTGTTATTGTTGTCACTATCGGTTCTTACACATAACAAATCTTACTGGGTTTCTGTGCACCAAATTTCATAATTATGTACGCGTCCATAATTACACAATTCCTTGCATAGTTCACTCAGTCTTTTTTATAATGTGTAGGGGAAAAACCAAATGAATAAACCCTGTGATGAATGTGACTAGACCACCATAAGGTCCCTTTTATTAAATCAATAAATTATTTTAATAGACAAACAAGGAGTCTTTTCAGCTTATATCATCACATGTCATTCTTAACCAGATTTTTGAATCAATCTTTTTTACTAGACCCCTAAAAGGGTCTCTTATGAATCATGGAGTGGTACTATATAATCAAAGGGTCTTAACTATTACATAGAAGCCCATTAAGGATTTAAGGTAGTACCTTTTTGAATATCCTACTACGAACCCCTCATATGAAGATATGAAAGATTCTAATAGAATTTGGATAACGAATATCCAGAGTATACAAAAACACAAAATGCATAAAAGAAAACACAAGATGCATAAACACATAGTCGTATAACCACAAAGATTGTTTATTTGTTAATTTGTTTTGTTGATTGCGTACATGTATTTAAAGCACACTAGGAATCCATCTCGTGGATTTCATTTGGTACTTTAAACATTATCAAGAATCTAACTATAAAGATAGAAAGATTTTTAAAAGAAAAACTCGATTTCGATTATAAGGAACCGAAATGTTCGAATTTAGGTACATAAGGAATCCAATTAAGGACTCTGATTTGAATGATAATCATCCACAAGGGTCTAATTGTGAAGATAAAAAGATCCCATATTGATTTTAGAAGTTGAAGATGTTTTGAAACCTTAAACTGGATGTGCTTAAGTCAAAACATGAAGTAAAAATGCTTATGAAGTTGAGATGCTAGATATGCCAAGGTGACATATGAAGCGAAATTTGAAGGTGAAGTCAATGTATGAAGAAAATATTTTTGAAAACTATGCATGGGGTTCTTAAAAAAATGTGTTCAATGTTTTTGAAACCTTATATATAATACCTTTGAAATCATAAAGTAGGTGTATTAGGTAGGTATATATTTATAAAAAAATTGTTTTAAAATCATGCGAGATGAATTTTGAAATTATGTATAAGGTTTTTGAAAACATGAATGATGCTTTTCGAAATCATGCACTTGATAAGGAAATGTACTGTGTTAATATTATTTTCAGACTATATGAAACATTTTGAAATTATGAAGGTTGTTTTTGAAAGCATAGCCAATGTTTTTGAAATAACATAGACAATGCATTTAAAAAAATTGTTTTCAAACTATATGAAATATTTTGAGATCATGAAGATTGTTTTTGAAATACTTGTACTGTGTATGTTGAAAAATCAAAACGTAATGGGTATGAGATTTGAAAATACCCTTAGTTATCTAACCAAGGATTCAAAGGCACAGATGTGCAGAAGCATGATTACTCATAATGTCACTTTATTTTCTGTACTTCGTATCTTAGAATGAAACGAGTACTTAGAATTTGTCCAAGGGAATCATGAGCAAACGCAAGAATGGGAAAAAATCGCAAGAGTAGTTTGTAAGGAATATAGTTCCTTGATGTAGGTATCATAGGAAAAGTCATACACACACGTAACTACACTCGCATATCAGAATTGTGAACAATAATTTATTTATAAACAAAACAGATTGTTTCACATTACAAAAAAATAGAAGAATAAAAGCATAAGACAGCAACATTTTCTAGTCAGCCAACTGCTCATCCGTGGGTTGGATTTGCCTTAGCAAGCTTCGGGCATTTATTCACGAAATGACCCATCTTGCCACAGTTGTAGCACGATCCAGGCTGAAAGCGAGCTTGAGCAGGATTGGCTTGTGGTTGATTTGGACCACCTTGGTTCGGGTTACATCGACAAGCACTTTCCAGGTGACCAATTCGCCCACATGATACACACAGACGACATTGTAAGTGAGCTTGGTGATGCCCATTACATTTGTCGCATTTTGGTGCAGTACCGGCATAAGGTTTCCTAGCAGGAGGTTGAGCAGTAGCAAGGTTTATAACAGCTTTGTTTTGGATAGCAAAGTGGCATATGTTAACCAAATGTCCCCGCCGTCCACAGTAGGTACATTTGGAGCAGGGTATGAGGTTTGAATGATGACGGTTGCATCGTTTGCACAGAGGAACAACTCCTTTGTATGGCTTCCTAGCAGGGGCTTGAGCTGGTTGGTTGGGGACGGCTTTACCATTGTGAGCAACCATGGCGAAGTTCTGAGAAGCCTTTCACTTCTTTGACTTCTTAGGGGATCGTTCATCCATGGTCTTTGATTCCTCGGTTGGTTTCTTGGCTGGTGGTGCTGGCTTGACTTCTGCTTCCTTTGGTGACTCTTGAGTGGCTTCATTGTTGAGACGAGACATGGCAATTCATAATTCCACAGTCTTCAGAATCACTTCGCCTATTTGCTGGGCAAATTTGGCTGTTTGCTCGGACATTTGACCGTTGCTGAGAGGAAGAGACATTCTAGAAGAAAATGAAAGACATAGGAAGAAACAAGTGAAACGTCATCGGATAAACAATGCAGAATGGCAATGCATAAGAATTTGCGATCATTTGTTTGTTACCTAAGGCAAACAAATGAGATGGTGACTAATCAAAGTAAGCGGGTCATATTAATGTATCACTGAAGACATGCTCGCCTATAAGTGAACACTCACCCCAAGAGTTCCCAGGTAAGAGTGACTGGTCCGATACTCCGGATTTGTACGAACACTCTAGCCTTCGACAGAAAACTCAGGGTACAGGCATTCACTATTCCAGTTTGCACGTGTTCACGTTATAAGACCCAAACTTTGACGAGATTTGAAAACTTAGAGGGTTCAAAACCTTATAACAGAGGGTTCAAAACCTTACAATAGAGAGTTCAAAACCTAGTAATCAATCATCCTAGAACAGATGATTAGTTTTCAAAGCGGTTTTGAAATTTGTGTTCTTGTTGTGGTTGTCGCCTAAGGATAGGTGACAGTATTGTTTTATGACTAAACGCAAGTAAACTCGCGTTAGGGTCCTAGGAAGGTTATAGACTAGGTCAAAGCATTACTAATAACCTAATTCCCTATAACCATGAGCTCTGATACCAACTTTTCTGTCACACCCCGACCACGTAAAACAACAAAACGTGGCGGAAACGTCGGGGAGTGTTGTAACAGAATCATTGTTTCATAACACATGGAAATTGAAATATTGTTTTATTGAATAAAAGAGTTACAATGTCTTGACAATCAAAGAAATATAACATAATATAACTAGTCTTGCATCTTTTATTGTCACTAAGGCCCAAGTCCGCCTAAGTGTATCTTGATAAATCCTATGCATCATATCCTGAAACACATGTGAAAATAGGTACGTCAGCATAAAAATGCCTGTGAGATACATAGGTTTTGTGAAAATAAGATTCATGACTTATGTTTAAGAAAATGTTTAGTCATGAACCTTGTAATTTGCTTTGTCTTGTAAATCATTTGAAAAGCGATAAATAAACCAAATGATATATATGTATAAAAGAATAATACATGGTTAAGTAAATAACCAAGTAAAATGAGTTTGTATTAGATAAGTTGTTTGTAAAACAATGTATTGTGAAAAGTATGTTATTTGTATAAAATGTTATATGTCTAAATTGAAATGATTCAAATAACGCTACGATATGTAATACGATACAAGCACTTATATATAGGAAGTACCAGCGGCGTATCCGCCATCCTTGTATCGTATTACACACACCTCGTTACTTAAATCACTTACCCAAACCAAACCACCAAAGTAAAATGTTTATGTATAATCAAATGTCAAAATGTTTGTGTGAAAACCATGTCTAATGTAAATCATGAATTGTGTATATAAATGTCAAAATGTTTATGTATGGTAAGTGAAATATATCAACTAAACCATATGTAAAATGCACAAAAACAAGGTATTGAAGTAAAAGATGGTTTAAATCAAAGTTATGTTTTGTGTAATAAATGCATGCTATACTGATATAAACATCTATGCGGTATTGTGAAAATTCATACATCCAAGCCTTGCGACAGTCAGATAACCCTTTTAGTAAAGGTTATCAAAAAATGTATTCGGATTCGGTCATTCCTTACGTCCAAACAAACCCGAGATTTCAGGAATGGGATTTGTCAAGTCCTATGGTACCACTACCTACTACCGAGCGGCATGATCGGTGTTAATGAATGTACATTGTCCCATTTAAACAAACCAAATGTCATACCAAAATGTAAGCATGTGATGAATAATAAATGTACTAAGTACACACACAATGGGCATACATAGCATAAAATGTAATGTAAAACAATGTACTAAGTACGCACACAATGGGCATACATAGCATAAAATGTGATGTAAAACAATGTACTAAGTACGCACACAATGGGCATACATAGCATAAAATGTAATGTAATGTAAAACAATGTACTAAGTATGCACACAATGGACATACATAGCATAAAACACAATGAAATCATGTACTATAAATGTACTAATGAACATAGCAAGTATATGATGTGAAAACAGGAAAGTATGAAAGTAACAAGTAGGCACATGTGTTTCACCCCAAAACAGTTTGGAAAACAGTAAAAGAGGGGTCTATGTACTCACATAAACACCTTGAAAACATTTAAAAGAGGGGGTTCTATGTACTCACTTGAGATTTCTTAGTAGTCCTTGAGTAACAACCAAACAATGCTAGAGATCACGGATATCAAACGACACCTAATATAGGTAACTATGTTAATATACCGGACCTAAATCGGAAGATTGGATAGATTGAGGGTTCGTAAACCAAATGAGTATGGGAACTCATGTAATATGGTTTAACAAAGCCTACATACTACAATGAAACCTAACCTAAGTGCTTACGACCCATTACCACCCGTTTAGGTAGCTTATGCTACTTTAACGCGTCGTTCGTGTAAAACGCGTTCGGAATGCCTAACTAGTCCTATGATAAGTAAAATATGCCTTAACATGTCTAATATTGTTACCAAATCAGTTTAGATACCAAAAGTTATGTTACATATGCTTAAAATGAATTTTGGCGTAAAAAGGGCATTTTGGTAATTTACCTAAGGCATATAAACTACCTATCATACAACTACTTAAACGAAGCGACCATAAGGTATAACCTCGGAAGGTTATTACCTATATACTATGGTCACCTAATGTGTTTGGTCGGATCCTAATGATCGACCAAACGGGTCGGGTTCGAAAGTATAAGCGATTGTTTAGATCGCTTACCTTACGACCCTATATAAGCACTAAACTAAAAGTGACAAGCTAAGCATGTTAAAACATGCTTACCTAAGTTTAGAAAACAGGTTTGGTATCAAAACAAATGGTTTTGATACCTAAAAGTAGTTTGGTTACAAAATACGCAATAACACGCATTTTGGCCGAAACTACGACTCGTCACTAAGCCTAGATAACGTGGTAATCAGTAGGTATAGTCACTAGGGACTATGGCCAACGTGATCACGCTCACGTTATGAAGTTCAAATGAACTTCGCATTGACCATAAACTGGTCAATGCAGAAAGTCAAACAAAGTTTGACTTTTAACGCTAAAACGCATAAAAGAACGAAGGAACACTTACAAAGGGTCCCCGCAAGCTAATCTCGATCCAAATAACTCAGGTATGAAGCAAGGGCTTCAACTTAGAGCACTTTTGATCAGATTTGTGAGGAATGAGGTGAAAATGTGGTGGGTATTTATAGGAAATGGACCACCGTTAGGATCGTTTATCGAATAACGTGCTTCAATCTCAGCCTTACACTTGTTGGAATGTTATGGTAACTCATTTTGCCCCCACCACAAGAGATTGACATGTGGCATTGGCCTTTGGGGGGTTGAAAGGCTGTTAACAATTGATTAAACAACTTTTGCTGTTCTGAAGGGGCCTCGCGTGATGCCAAGGGGGCTAGGTGTCACGCTAAGGTCCTTCTGATCAGCAACAGTTTACAAAGTTTCCATTTCAGTCCCCGTTGTGTATTAAGGCCATTTCCAACATGTTTAAGGCTCGTTAAGCCAACGTTAAGGCCCTAAAATGATGCCTAAACATTGTGGACATGAAACATGCTTAAAAATATGCCGGATGTTGGTTCGTTTAGTCGTACGACCGCGATGTTCGGTTAATTACGACGGAATGCGCATAAGCGCGAAAAACGATCCAAATTGCGTGACGAATGGATTTTTCTTGTGCCAAACACTAAAATAAAATATTTTAGTGCTTACATAAATTTTTGGATGTCCGGATGTATTCAGAACGCAAGATATGCGCGAAAGTGCAAACTTGTGCACTTTTTGACGCTTTTAGTCCCTGAAAGACCCAAAGTTTATTTTAGCACACCGAACCCCTCAAAGCCTATTTCTAAGCTATGTAAAGGATATTTATGGTATGTTTAACTTATGTCCATGATCCAGAATGTCTGTTACAGTTCAAATTGGCACACTTTCGTAGTTTGTCAACTTTAGTCCCTGTAAGCGATTTAACTTGATTTTGCCATACCAAACCCTTCGAAACTTATTTCTAAGTTATGTAAAAGTTATTTAAGGTATGTTAAGCCTATTTCACTATTCCGGAGTGTTCGTTGCATTAAACTGGTTATATTTACGCATCAGTGCGCGTATAACCTTCCAGAAAGCGATTTAGAGCCCGAAATCGAACAAGAATTGATATGTGCAAATGATACACATATTTGTACAAATCCCAAGTATGAAATACAATATTTCATTGGTTTGGTATTTGTTTGATGGTCGCAGTGACCCAGGTGTCACATGAATTCACTTGTTTAGCATGTGTTCAGACAATGCTGACATTTAAGCACATAATTGCAGTCATTAAATAATAATTAAATTGTACGGAAATTACCGGTTTGGTGCCAGTTGTCACAGTCTCCCCCCGTTAAAAGATTTTCGTCCCGAAATTCATGCTGAACTAACTCTCGCAGGAGTCTTCTTGAACAGGTGGGGATACTTTTCTTTGAACTGGTCTTCACGTTCCCACATGTACTCGGGTCCGTGCTTAGAGTTCCAACGTACTTTCACAAGTTTCAAACTGCTCCTCCTGGTCTTGTTGACTTTCCAGTCGGTAACCTCAACGGGTTGTTCTGTAAATCGAAGGGCATCATCAATATGCACTTCATCCGCAGGGATGATCACGTTTTCTTGTGTTGGACTCTTTTTGAGGTTGGATACATGAAACGTATCATGAACTCCATTAAGTTCTTCCGGTAACTCCAACTTGTATGCCACGGTACCAATCCTTTCTAAGATTCTGAATGGTCCGATGTATCGTGGATTCAGCTTTCCACGTTTTCCAAATCTTACTACGCCCTTCCAAGGTGAGACTTTTAACAACACTTTGTCTCCCACCTCGAATTCTAATGGTTTTCGTCTTCGATCGGCGTAGCACTTTTGTCGATCTCGAGCTGCCTTAATGCGTTCTTGGATCAGCATAATCCTATCGGTTGTCTCTTGTACAAGTTCAGGACCAACCATACGTTTATCTCCAGCGTCTGCCCAACATAAGGGCGATTGGCACTTGCGGCCATACAGAGCTTCGAATGGTGCGGCTTTTATGCTTGTATGATAACTGTTATTGTAGGAAAACTCAACTAAAGGTAGATGAGTATCCCAGCTGCCGCCTAGATCCATGACACATGCGCGAAGCATATCTTCCAACGTTTGTATAGTCCGTTCGCTCTGGCCGTCTGTTTGTGGATGGAATGCCGTGCTTAGATCTAACTGAGATCCAAAGGCTTCCTGAAAGGATTGCCAGATTCTTGAGACAAAGCGTCCATCTCTGTCTGAAATAATTGAGATAGGCACTCCATGACGTGCCACAATTTCTTTCAAGTATATCTCAGCAAGCTTTCCAGTGCTGTCTTTTTCTCGGATCGGTAGGAAGTGCGCAGACTTTGTTAACAAATCAACTATTACCCATATCATATCGTGCCTTCTAGGGGTCTTGGGTAATTTCGTTATGAAGTCCATCGAGATTTGCTCCCACTTCCATATGGGAATCTCTGGTTGTTGTAGTAGACCTGACGGTTTCTGATATTCGGCCTTAACCTTAGCACAGGTTAGGCATTTTCCAACATAAACAGCGACATCGCTCTTGAGTCTCCGCCACCAATAGTATTCTTTTAAGTCTTGATACATTTTGTCTGATCCTGGATGGATCGAGTATTTCGATTTATGTGCTTCATCAAGGATGACTTCTCGAATACCGCCATAGAGCGGAACCCAAATACGCTTCTTAAAGTATAAGGCTCCCTCTTCATTTGGCACCATGTATTTCAACATACCCCGGAGGTACTCAGCTTTACGGTTTTCTCCTTTAACAGCTTCTTGTTGTGCATCATGAATACGTGCAGTGAGGTTCGTTCGAATAGTCGTTTCCAACGCTCGAACCCTTAGGGTCTTAACCCTTTCTTTCCGGCTTAACGCATCTGCTACAACGTTTGCCTTTCCAGGATGGTACTTAATCTCACAGTCATAATCGTTTAGCAGTTCGACCCACCATCGTTGGCGCATGTTTAGCTCCTTCTGGTCAAATATGTGTTGTAGACTTTTGTGATCTGTGAAGATTGTACATCGAGTACCATATAGATAGTGTCGCCAGATCTTCAAGGCAAATACCACCGCGCCGAGTTCCAAGTCATGCGTGGTATAATTCTTTTCATGTACCTTCAATTGTCTTGAAGCGTAAGCGATGACTTTCTGGCGTTGCATGAGCATGCAACCCAAACCTTGTCATGAGGCGTCGCAGTATACCACGAAGTCTTCAGTGCCTTCGGGTAATGATAGTACTGGTGCATCCCATAGCTTGTTTTTAAGTAGCTGAAAGGCTTCTTCCTGTTTGTAACCCCAGTCGTATTTCTTGTCTTTCTGAGTAAGGGTCGTTAGTGGTTGAGCTATCTTTGAGAAATTCTCGATGAATCGCCGATAATAGCCCGCTAAGCCCAAAAATTGTCGAACTTCAGTTGGGGTCTTGAGAGCTTCCTAATTCTTTATTGCTTCTATCTTGGACGGGTCTACATGAATGCCCTTTTCGTTCACAACGTGACCAAGAAATTGTACTTCGCGAATCCAGAATTCGCATTTCGAGAACTTTGCATAAAGCTTCTCTTTCTTCAGTAGTTCCAGAATAGTTCTGAGATGTTTCTCATGTTCTTCTTTCGTTCGCGAGTAAATCAGGATATCATCGATAAATACAATCATGAATTTATCGAGATATGGTTTGCATACGCGGTTCATCAGATCCATAAATACCGCTGGTGCGTTTGTCAGTCCGAATGGCATCACAAGAAACTCGTAGTGCCCATAACGCGATCGGAATGCGGTCTTTGGTATGCTTTCTTCTTGTATCCGTAACTGATGGTATCCAGATCGAAGGCCGATCTTGGAATAGTAGCTTGATCCTTGCAACTGATCAAATAAGTCATCAATCTTCGGTAGTGGATACCGATTCTTGATCGTGAGCTTGTTCAGTTCTCTGTAATCGATACACATCCGCAGTGTTCCATCCTTCTTCTTCACGAATAATACTGGAGCTCCCCAGGGTGAGAAGCTTGGCCTTATGAATCCTTTATCCAACAACTCCTGGAGTTGTGTAGATAATTCTTGCATCTCGGATGGTGCAAGTTGATAGGGTGCCTTGGCTACAGGAGCGGCTCCTGGAACCAAGTCTATATGAAATTCAACTTGTCGTTGCGGAGGTAGTCCTGGCAGGTCTTCGGGAAAAACATCAGGGAATTCCTTCACCACAGGAATGTCTTCGAGTTTCGGCTCCTCAGCCTTCTTGTCTACAACGTGTGCTAGGAAGGCAACACATCCTTTCCTTAAGCACTTCTGTGCCTTCATACAACTGATGATTCATAGAGGTGCATCTCGTTTTTCTCCATGTACGATGAGAGTTTCATCATTCGCCAAAGGGATGCGAATGATTTTCTCATGACAAATAAATTTAGCTTTGTTCTTGGACAACCAGTCCATTCCGACTACTACATCGAAGCTACCCAATTGAATAGGTAAGAGGTCGATGCTAAATCTTCGTTCACCAAGTTCTAGTGTGCAGCCTCCAACAACTTCGCCCGATTCAACAAGTTTACCATTGGCTAGTTCTATGGAATAAGGAATTTCTAATCTACTAGATTCTATTCCAAGCATGCATTTAAATTCCACAGACATGAAGCTATAATCGGCGCCAGTGTCAAATAATATGGATGCAAAGTGATTGTTAACGAGAAACGTACCGGTGACCACGTTAGGGTCCTCGCATGCGTCCCTTGCTCCAATCACAAATGCTCGAGCCTGAGCATTGTTTCTCTTTGGGCAGTCTTTCATGAAATGTTCATTGCTTCCGCAACTGAAGCATCCTTGGTTTCGCCCAGCTTCATTTCCAACTTGGCTACCATTGCCATTTCCATTTCCCCCATTGTTTCCAGCACCGTTGCGGTTTCCACTCCCGTTCCTATTTCCCTTACTCCAGCAGTCTTCAGTGCGGTGACCCAATTTTCCACACTTGTCGCATCTTGGAACGCGACACACCCCTTCGTGATGACGCTTGCAATGATTGCATTTGGGCAGAGCGCCCAGGTATCCTTTGCTGGAGCGTAATTCATGGCAGCAAGAGATTTCACCCCATGAGGCGGGTTAGGGTCACGCTTCTTGTTGGAACCCTTGTTGTTACGAGTTGCTTGATTCAGGTTTGCATGTTTCCTTTTCTTGTCCCCAGACGACTCGGCATGCGTTTCAGACTTTTCTGTTGAGTTCAGGGATAGCTTCTTCATACGAACACAATCTTCAGTAAGGCTGACAGCCAGAGTTACAGCCTCGGTGATAGTTTGGGGTTTGGCCGAAGTTACCATGCCGTGAAACTCTGGGGCCAGTCCCCAAATGTAGCGTTCAACGCGCTTAAATTCGGGAGTCACCATGTAGGGAAGTACTCTAGACAGATCGTGGAACCCTCGAGTATACCCATTAATGTCAGCACCTTCCATGGTCAAGTGCCAGAACTCTATCTCCAGCCTTTGGAGTTCAGCACGGGAGTAGTACTTCTCTCTCATTCTTTCCTTCAGTTCATCCCAAGTTAGGCCATAAGCGGCATCATCGCCCAAGGTTTGGACTTGCAAGTTCCACCAAGTCAGAGCTTCATCAACAAACAACCTAGTAGCAAAAGTGACTTGCTGATTCGCGGTACACTTGCTCATGCGGATAGTAGCCTCAGTCTTCTCCGTCCAGCGCACAAACGCTATTGCACCTCCTGTACCGTCGTAGTTCATTGGTTTGCAGTCGAGAAACTGCTTGAAGGTGCAACCCTGAGCTGCGTTGCCTCCAGATGAATCTCCATTTCCATTACGTCTAGCGTTGCTTGGCCCGCCGTTGTCTTGAGTTCGGTTTGTCTCGTATTGGGCGATAGCAGCGGAGATCCTTTCTTCCACTAGAGTGTTCAGCTCTTCGCGGTTCTTGGTAGTGGGGGAGGAGGTTGATCATCATTGCGAGCATTCACAGCTTTCCTGGGCGCCATGTTCTATTAGAACACAACACAGCAGGGTTAGATATTTGTTTGATATCGTCTTACGAGACAGTAGTGGTATATATATTCACAGGTATATACCACATAAGTGACATCAAACAATTATTACTCTAGCAGAGTACTTAGTAGGCTTGCACTGAGGGAATCTACACGTGACAAGACTTGCTATGGTTTCTGTGCACTGAATTCCATAATTATGTATGCATCCATAATTACGTAACTCCTTGCACAGTCCGCACAGTTCATTTCATCCTCATATCTCTTCCTTCAGATGGGCCATCGCTTTCAGGTAAAGTCACGTATACTTGTGACATTCTACTTCTAGTATGTGTATATAGGCTACACATTGCGAGTAATTTCTAGTCAACGACAGGTGTTACTCAAGTGCACTCTAAGTCTCGTAGTGTCTTTTCTTGACTCTTGTAAATAGTTTCAGGTAGTGGATGTTGCGGGACGTTTTATGCAATGAAAACTCTTTGAAAATTTGTTTTCGTGAAAGGATCCTAGAGATTGTAGTCTAGACTCGAGAAGGAATCCTGGTTCACTACAATCGCAGCTCTTATACCAATCTGTCACACCCCTTTCTGTGGCAGAAGCACGAGGTGTGATCATGAAAGGTTCTCATTGCATACGAAAGGTAAACATACTACATGCTCCTAAAAATAACTTCAAATACCAAACATTTCATAATTTGAAAACATAAGTTAGCGTTTACATCGCGAGATAGCATAAAACATTATCTTGAAAAGTTTACAACTTTATTTAAAGATAAACATAAGCGACATCCACAAGCATGAGTAAGGCCGCGCGCACATCCACTTCTAGTTACCTGAAATACATGTGAGTTTTGGAAAAACGTCAACATAATTTGGTGTGAATTCATGCAGTTCTTGTAATGTACATTTGTATACTTTGTATGAAAAAAAACATAGTATGTATCTTGTATAAATCACGTATTCTTATATAAATCATGTATTTCTGTATGTATCAAGTGTTAATGGGTTGCAAGGCCATTAACATGTGACACGACATAGGAAGTCACCAAACCATAGGCATTTTTCTAGTAGTCGATTCACGACTGAGACACAAAAACACTACTCGGTACTAGTTGTCACCAAGAGTGGGGCTGCCCTGAAACCCATTAGATCTAACCTTTGGTTCTGCGGTCTAAGTATGTACACGATTAATGGTGCTTATGGTACCCTATTCGTGACACGGTTTCTCGTATCAATTCTTGGCACTAGTTTTCACCAAGAGTGCTTCTTGTTTTAGTACACATCATACCATTTTGTAAACTTTGAAGTATTTGTAACATGTATTTCACCCCCGAAGTTATTAAACTGAAAACAGTTAAAAGAAAAGGGGGAGCATGAACTCACAACTTTGCATTCCTTGCGTCGTAAACTTCACCGGATTTGCTTAATTAACGTCGTGACCTATACGTGTTTTCTTATCGTCAGTCACTAGACTTGTTTCGTACAAGCACAAGTCACTATCTTTTGTATTTGTATTGTTGTGTTAAAAATATTTTATATTTTTAACTAAGTATCTTATTTATATTATTTTCTCAAAAATTAATATAAGTATCTTGTGTTTTGCATTTTGCACCCGAATTATGTATCTTGTATGTTGTATGTGTATTTTTGTGTTTTTACTTCTCATGAGTATTTAGTATATCTTCAAGTCCTAATACACTATCAAGTATAATACATACTACATACACTTAGCACAAAATGTGGCGATCAATAAATATATATATTTTTCTCAAAAATATATACATACTTAATATCCATTTTTATTCTTGAAGAAATCCTCATTTCTTATCACCAAAAATTAGGGAAACCTTGGTAATATTTTTAGATACATTTTTAGGGAATAAGTTTCTCAAAAACTTATATTTTTCTAAGTGTCAAAATTTATAGAAATTTTGACAGAGTTTCCCCTAAAATGGAGGTTTCCCATGTTTTCAAAACATGTGTTTATTTTCTTTTAAAAATCATCATCAAACATTTTCAACAACAATCATCAACAACATACACTAATTTCTCTATTTCATGAACTTGAAAATTTATAAAAATGTGTAGTAACTTACTAGGGTATTTAGTAAGTCTTGTTACCCCTTTAAAGTGTGATTGCTTCTTTAAAAATTCCATTTTTAAGGAATATGATTCTTTACAACTTATGTTCATGTTTTCTAAAAATACTTCTTCTTGTATTTTTCTTGTTACATATGTGTATCTTTACTTTATTAACCACTAAAAATAATGTTTATTTATGTAAGAACCAAGGTTTAGTGAAACTTGTATTTTTAACTTGGTTTCTTGGTAAATCACACTTGAAATATTTAGATTTACAAGACTTTAAACCTTCTTTGTTCATCATTTTACAAGACACTTTATATTACTTCAAGTTCATGAACTTTTGTGAGGATGATCCATAATCTTTAAACATGTTCATCCTCCCATCTTGCTAGATTATGTTTTTAATCATGATCTAGCAAGATTACATGATGACCAACATCATTTCTACCAACAAACAATAACTAACAAGCATAACAACTCATGTACATCAAGTTTCTTCATATTTTAAGCTTTTGTTCAAGTTTACTTCTTATGTTTCTTAGTGTTCTTGATGTTTTTGAACATTATTCATCATTAACCACTTAGAATAGATGAAAAATGAAAGGATCTAAGTTCTTACCACTAGCTCAAGGCTAGGGGAGTTCAAGAGTAGAAATGAGATGGATAAAAGCAAATAAGTGAGGTCCTTCCACTTCCACAAGCTTCAAGCTTCTTCGTACACCTCCTTACACCCTTGTAGGCATATAGAATGGGTAGAACTTAAACGAAAATGGTGGTTGTGTGGTGATGGGGTCTCTGCCGAGGGTAAGGGAGGAAGAGGGATGTGAGTGTGGTTGAGTTGTTGTGTTAGAAATGAAAGGGAAGGCACCAAGGGGTAATATAAATAACTTCCATCATCCTTTGTCTAGTGTATATTATGTTGTGAAAGATGAAACATGATCTAATTAAATAACCAAATAAAATCCATGTGGGGCCACCTTGTCTAACCGTATGGTTAAGTGGGAGGGGGGGGGGGGGGTCTTGGTTAGGTTGTAATGTTAAGTTAGATCATAAGGTAGAAATCCAAGTGTTTAGTTAAAGGTTTAGTTACTAGATATTTATAGGATGTGTTATGATGTATGGGGATCATAACTAGCTCAGAAACATTACAATAATGTTTCTAGTAATATTTTAATGTTCCGGGTAATGTCCGGTTGTTAGGTTAAACATCGGTTCGTTAAAGTAATAAATTGCACCTTTTAGTGTCTTTTAAGTACCCTTTTGTAATACTTTCGATTCCCGACACTTAGGGAAATATTCTGGATGTTAAAACATGAATTCTGCATAATATTTATGTTGTTAAAAGCTGATTTATTGCTGAATTATATAAAATTATGCACTTAAAGTGCGTTTCGGGTGCTTTTTAGTGCGTAATTTAGCTTCCGGATGGTATATATGTAAACCCTTGTATGTATTCTTGGGTTTTAATGTATTCTTGTTGTTGGACCTACACCTAGGCCTCAATTCTAATGTCTGACTACTTTTTACAGAATTGTTGACACAAAGTGTCTTACCGGTGAGTTTACTAGTATTTCTGACGCAACGCCCTTGTTTATGCATAAAGCAATATTTTGCAGTATAAAACGTGCATGAATTCACTTGTTTAGCATGTGTTCAGACAATGCTGACATTTAAGCACATAATTGCAGTCATTAAATAATAATTAAAGTGTACGGAAATTACCGGTTTGGTGCCAGTTGTCACAGTTTAGCCTATTGATTAGCCTTGTAACCTAATTCAAATAACAATGCACATGAAAACCAGGTCAGTAACTTAATTCAACATTTACGATAACTCACGAGATTAAAACCCTCTCGACGAATGACAAAGTGCAATACTTAAACATCCATCGAATTTACGACGAATGACAAAGTATAGCCCTAATGTGGGCAGCACTTAAACATCCATCGGACTGGTCTCCATCGATCGGACATTAAATCGTATCAGTGATCGAGTTATTACCCTGTTGTCGTGGTAGCATTTCGTGCTGTGTGTGTTTTGAACTGTTTAGACGATATCTCAGTGTACGAAATGAATTTTAACGTCGAATCAACGCCAGAATTCAAGTGCCACACCCCTCTATATATACTGGAAAAACAGCTCCCTCGCGTGGCGCGAGGGGCTGTCGCGTGGCGTGAGGGGCACCCCCCCTAGCATAGGGTAGCCCCGTGTCTCAGTAGCTTGGGTGAGTCGACGGTTCGTTAAATTTTGAATTCTATCAAAAACTGTTTAGATAATATCAACTAGGAAATACCCCCCCCCCCCTGAGTTTTAGGGGCCCTGGTCCTGATTCCGATTGTTCTGAAAATTTTAGGGGTTATGCAGGATTACTTGGGGGTCTCAATTAGGGTTTCTTATTGGACAAAATAAGAATTAGAACTTTTGGTGAGAGTTGTTACATCCTCCCCACCTTAATTAAAATCTCGTCCTCGAGATTTACTGGAATATATGAGGATATTTCCGCTTCATTTCCGATTCTAGCTCCCAAGTATACTCAGGTCCTCTCTTTGAATCCCACTTGACTTTGACCAGTACTAGTCGCTTGTGCTTGAGAAACTTGACCTTTCTGTCTTCTATCTGCAGTGGCTTCTGAACAAATTTTAACTTTTCATTTACCTCTACATCTTGAAGAGGTACTACCATGGATTTGTCAGATAGACATTTCTTGAGATTGGATACATGAAACACGTCATGTACTCCAGCTAATTCTTCTGGTAGTTGTAAGCGATAAGCAACTGGTCCTATTCGCCGGATTATTGGGAATGGTCCTACGTACCTGGGACTTAACTTTCCCTTCTTTCCGAACCGAACTACTCCTTTCCAAGGAGAAACTTTCAAGAGTACCTTATCTCCAACTTGAAATTCTAGCAGCTTGCGTCTATTGTCTGCATAACTCTTCTGACGATCACGAGCCGTTTTCAGTCTTTCCTTGATTTGAGTTATGACACCTGTGCTTGTAATCATTGTAAACTGTTCAGTTATCAATAAAACAATGTTATTTAATCCCAAATGTTTGTTTGTTTATGTTTAACATCTTTCATGTTTTGATTTTCGTTCAATTTTAAACTCTACATCGCTTTTTGGAGAGTTATACGCAAATTGGTGCGTAAACGTAATCAGTTAACGCGACAAACACTCTGGAACATCAACATATGCTTAACATACCTTAAATAACCTCTACATAACTTAGAAATAAGTTTTGAAGGCTTTGGTATGGCAAAATCAAGTTTAATCGCTTACAAGGACGAAATTCGACAAACTGTGAAAGTATGACGATTCGTACTGGAACAGACATTCCGGAACATGACCATAAGTTAAACATACCATAAATATCCTTTACATAGCTTAGAAATAGGCTTTGAGGGGTTCGGTGTGCTAAAATAAACTTTTGGGTCATTCAGGGACTAAAAGCGTCAAAAAGTGCACAAGTTTGCATTTTCGCGCATAACTTACATTCTGAATACATCCGGACATCCAAAAATTTTTTTAAGCATTAAAATATTTTATTTTAGTGTTTAGCATAAGAAAAATCCATTCGTCGCGCAATTTGGATCGTTTTTCGCGCTTATGCGCATTCCGTGGTAATTAAGCGAACATCACGATCGTACGACCCAACGAACCGACATCCGGCATAATTTTGAGCATGTTTCATGTCCACAATGTTTAGGCATCATTTTAGGGCCTTAAAGTTGGCTTAACGGGCCTTAAACATGTCAGAAATGGCCTTAAACACCAACAGGGACTGAAACTGTCATTTCAACATAGTTGTTTGCTGATCAGAACACCCAGGCGGGCCGCGTAAGGTTAGTACATGTGTTACGCGGGCCGCAAGGCCCTCCTAGATATGCAAAACTTGTTTTAACAGCTGTTATACACTCAAAACCCACTTGCACATGGTATTTCCTGATACGAGGGGCCATTTTGATGTGCCCATGGTATTGTAAAACCATGGGTGCACATGTATGGATGAGATCAAAGCACGGTTTTCGATGAACGATCTTAACGATCCTAAGAAATCTATAAATACCCCTCAAGATCACAACTCAAAATCCACACCTTTGAATCTGAATTTGTTCTCTAAGTTGATGTGTTTATCACTTCATACATGAGAATATTCGGATCAAAAACTTCCGTTCTTGGACCCGTTGTAAGTCCTCTTTCGTTCTTTTAGCATTTTCTGCGTTGACCAGTTTATGGTCAACACAAAGTTCGGTTGAACTTCGCAACGTGAGCGTAATCACGATGGTTATAATCCCTTGTGACTATACCTACTGATTACCACGTTATCTAGGCTCAGTGACGAGTCGTAGTTTCGGCCAAAATGCGTATTCTTGCGTTTTTGTAACCAAACTACTTTTAGGTATAAAAACCGTTTGTTTTGATACCAAACCTGTTTTTTTCTAACCTCATTAAACATGTTCTAACATGTTTAGCTCGTCACTTATAGTTTTAATGCTTATATAGGGTCGTAAGGTAAGCGACCTAAACAATCGCTTATACTTTCGAACCCGACCCGTTTGGTCGATCATTAGGATCCGACCAAACACATTAGGTGACCGTAGTTGTATAGGGAATAACCTTCCGAGGTTATATGTCACACCCCCAAAATCCACACGCGGAGTATCACCGCTTGGAGGCGTGACTGACCAGGATCCAGCCACCAATCATATTGAACAATGTAAGTAGTAAAAGTAATTCAACCAAACAATATGAAAGGTGTTCAAAACCAAAGCATAATTAAGTGTTTAGCGGAAGCATAATTGTAAAACCCGATGAAAGTATTAAGTACGAAATAAAGTAATGTTTTTAGTATGGCACACAATGCCATGTCCCACAACGACCGCGCCTCCCTGTGCATGCTCCATGAGTCCCTAACGACCTGCAAGGCATGTAACAATGGGTCAACAACAAAGTTGTGCGAGTTCACAGTTGGTTGTTTAGTTATAGTATTCGTTCGTAAATCATTTGTTCGCTTGTACCAGGTATCGTATTAATTCGTATCGCGGTCTCCCAGACATGTGTGCGAAGGTTAGTGGGGGTTTCCCATGTATCCTAGACTAGTTGTATTTGTATTTGTATCGCGGTCTCCCAAACATGTTTGCGAAGATTAGTATTCGTATCGCGGTCTCACAGACATGTTTGCGAAGATTAGTATTCGTATCGCGGTCTCACAGACATGTGTGCGAAGATTAGTGGGGGCTTCCCGTGTCTTACTAGTCTAGTTGTATCTATAGGTGTCCTACACCTAGCGAGGTCAGTGGTATGTATTTCAGTAGTGATGTAAGTACAAGTAATCATTCAATCCCATTCCCAACCCCGGGAATCCCATGCCTTGGTAAGAGTGTGAACTCACCTTGGTTTGCTCGGTAAGATTTGTTACTTGTTATTCAGTTGAACGAACACGTCCTTGTGAAGGAAGAAAAGCCTCGGGAGGAGGATCCTGCCGTCGATCCAAGAGGGAATAGGAGAGCACTAGGGTTTTCGAATTAAACTTTCATGCTCGAAATCAAAACATATAATATCTCAACACTGGGCCAAGGCCAATCTCTGTTTTCGCTAGCCCACCTCCTGACGAAAACACTTTGGTGTTTTTATCCAGGAGTGATTTCGTGAGAAGGGTTTTCGGCCAGAGGAAGGTGATTTCGAGTGGAGTGTTCGGCATAGAATTCATGTTTTATTAATTATACGCATCACATCATTAACACAAAATATATAAATCACATACACACTTATATAATGCACACAAACATAACATAACAATCACAATACGATTTAGCATCATACAAACGTGTACAGTTGTGAACAAACAAGTCATGTGAACAAATAATCTAAACAATTAACGTGCAATAATGCGAAGATGGAATCTCAGAAACTCGAGTTGTCACATTATCCCCAACTTGAAAGAAATTTCGTCCCGAAATTTGGCACGTAGTTACTGAGGAAGCTAGTTATGTTGCGTGTTTTCCTGGTTTTCCTGGGGTGTCACATCATCCCCCCGTTGGTTTGGAAGCTTCAGTCTCAGTAGTGGTTGCACTGTTTCCGAACAACTGGGGATACTTGAGTTTCATTTGATCTTCTCGTTCCCAAGTAAACTCTGGGCCACCACGGGAGTTCCAACGAACTCGAACAAGAGGTATTCTGGTATGCTTGAGGACCTTAACATCTCGGTCCGTGATTTCAACTGGTTCCTCGACGAATCGCAACTGATCGTCGATAGTGAGCTCCTTCAAAGGAACTATGAGGGTCTCATCTGACAGACACTTCTTCAGATTTGACACGTGAAAAACGTTGTGAACTGCACTGAGTTCTGCGGGCAGGTTTAGTTTGTAGGCCACTCTGCCTATTTTCTCAATTATTTCGAATGGTCCGACATATCGCGGATTGAGCTTGCCCCTTTTGCCAAAACCAACCACACCCTTCCAGGGTGAGACTTTAAGTAGAACCCGGTCCCCGACCTGGAATTCTAGAGGTTTCCGGCGCTTGTTTGCGTAGGCTTTCTGACGGTCGCGAGCTGCCGCCATGCATTGTCGTATCTGTGCAATCCTTTCTGTTGCGTCTACTACCAGTTCTGGACCTGTGATCTGACTATCACCCACCTCCGCCCAACAAAGAGGTGATCGGCATTTACGCCCGTACAATGCCACGAATGGAGCGGCTTGAATGCTGGTGTGGTAACTGTTGTTATACGAAAACTCCACTAATGGGAGATGTTTTTCCCAGTAGTTGCCGAAATCGATTACACATGCACGAAGCATGTCTCCTAAAGTTTGGATGGTGCGTTCAGACTGCCCATCTGTTTGCGGGTGGTAAGCGGTGCTCATGTCTAATCGAGAGACAAAAGATTTGTGCATTGCCTGCCACAGTTTTGAAGTAAATCGTGCATCACGATCAGAGATAATAGAGGTCGGCACCCCGTGCCTCGAGACAACTTCCTTAAGGTAGACGTCTGCTAGAGTGGAGAACTTATCCGTTTCCTTGATAGCCAAGAAGTGTGCAGACTTTGTGAGTCGATCCATGATCACCCAAATAGTATCATTTCCACGTTGAGATCTAGGCAGGCCGGTAACGAAATCCATGGAAATTTGCTCCCATTTCCATTGTGGTATCTCTGGTTGTTGGAGTAGGCCTGATGGTTTCTGGTATTCAGTTTTGACTCTCGCACAAGTCAAACACTTGCTAACATAAGTTGCTATGTGAGCTTTCATGCTAGGCCACCAATACGTAGATCTGAGATCATGGTACATCTTATCTGAACCAGGATGTACCGAGTATCGAGACTTATGCGCTTCATCCATCACAAGATCACGTAAGTTTCCATAGTGTGGGACCCAGATGCGTCCTGTTACGTAAAAGGCACCGTCTTCCTTTTGTTCTAACCGCTGCCTTGAGCCGCGTAGGGCTTCAGCCCTGACGTTTTCTGGTTTCAATGCTTCTACCTGAGCATCTTGTATCTGTGCAGGAAGACTAGACTGAATAGTGAGTTGTAACGCTCGTACACGCCTAGGTGTAGTATCCTTTCGACTGAGGGCGTCGGCCACCACATTGGCTTTGCCCGGATGGTACTTGATGGCACATTCGTAATCGTTTAAAAGCTCGATCCATCGACGCTGACGCATGTTTAGTTCCTTCTGTTTGAAGATATGCTCGAGACTCCTGTGATCGGTGTAAATGGTGCACTTGGTACCGTACAGGTAATGTCTCCATATCTTGAGCGCGAAAACGACAACTCCCAGCTCCAAATCGTGTGTAGTGTAGTTCCTTTCATGAACTTTAAGTTGGCGTGAGGCGTAGGCTATGACTTTATCCCGTTGCATCAACACACATCCAAGACCCTGAATGGATGCGTCGCAATAGACCACAAAATCGTCTGTGCCCTCTGGCAATGAGAGAATAGGTGCGCTACAAAGTCTATCCTTTAAGTGCTGGAATGCTGATTCCTGTGCATTTCCCCAACGATAAATAACGCCTTTCTGAGTTAGGGAGGTGAGGGGTTGCGCAATCTTGGAGAAGTCCTTGATGAACCTTCTATAGTAGCCCGCCAAACCCAAGAATTGGCGGATTTCTGTTGGTGTGCGAGGTGCAGGCCAGTTCTTAATCGAGTCTACCTTGGATGGATCAACATGAATCCCATCCTTGTTCACCACGTGGCCTAGAAAGTGGACTTCACGAAGCCAGAAGTCGCATTTTGAAAACTTGGCGTACAGCTGTTCTGCTCGAAGGAGTTCCAAAATGAGTCGTAAATGCTGTTCGTGTTCCTCCTGACTCTTGGAGTAAATCAAAATGTCATCGATGAATATAATCACAAACTTATCCAAGTAAGGCTTGCACACCCTGTTCACAAGATCCATGAAGACTGCAGGCGCGTTTGTTAGCCCGAATGGCATGACCAGAAACTCGTAATGGCCGTAGCGTGTTCTGAATGCTGTTTTGGAGACGTCCTCGTCCCGGACTCTCAGTTGATGGTAGCCTGACCTCAGATCAATCTTTGAATAGTAGCTCGACCCTTGCAGCTGGTCGAACAAGTCGTCAATGCGTGGAAGAGGATAGCGATTCTTTACGGTCACCTTGTTCAGTTCGCGGTAATCTATGCACATACGGAAAGTACCGTCTTTCTTCTTCACAAATAATACTGGAGCTCCCCAGGGCGAAGAGCTAGGACGAATAAAACCCTTTCCCAAAAGTTCTTGTAATTGCTTGGACAGTTCTTCCAGCTCGGTTGGAGCTAAGCGACAAGGTGCTCGAGCTATGGGTGCTGCTCCAGGAGCTTGTCACCATGAATTACCAAAGGTTCTTAACCAGCACGAGGAATGCGGACGATCTTTTCTTTGCAAAGAATCTCTGCTCGATGTTGAGGTAACCAATCCATACCAATAACGATGTCGAAACCATCACAACGTTGGGGTCATTCCTAGCATCATCCTGACCAATCACGAACACTCGACCCCTGGCACCATTGCCGTCGTTATTACCCCCGTTGTTGTCTCCACTATTGTTCCCGTTTCCTTGGTTGTGGTTCTGATTCTGGTTATGGTTCAACTGTGGGCAGTGTCTCTTGAAGTGACCTTCAACACCACACTGATAGCATCCCTTGTTACCCTGCTGTTGCTGCTGATTCTGTGGAGCTTGTGGCTGCTGTTGTCGGTTCTGGTTTGCAGGACGTGAGCTTCTACAATCCTTAGCTTCATGACCCATCTTGAGACACCTCTGGCAACGACCCCTGTTGCACTGACCACTGTGGTGCCTGTTCAATCTGTTGCACTTTGGGTGGTTTCCTCGATATCCACCCTGCCCTTGACTACCAGAAGATTGCTGACCAGGGCTCTGATAGTCGTCAATCTTTCGCTGTTGTGCCTGGGGCTAAACTGAAGTCGAACCCTTGCTGGAGGTTCCATCCCACTTTCGTTTGTTGTCACTGGGAGTAGCGGAAGTAGTAGCATGAGTAGCACTGATACGTTTGGGCAGCTTGTTCTGTTCCACTGCCTGATCTGTGAGGCGATGAGCAAGACGAGTAACATCCTGGGTAGTAGCAAGGTTGGCCGATGTCACATGACTTTGAATTTCCGGTACCAGCCCTTTGAGATACAACTCAATACGCTTGATAGGGGGGTCCACCATAGTTGGACACAAAATTGCCAGTTTGTTAGATCGCTTCGTATACGCCTCTATCTCTGACCCCGTCATCTTCAAGTTAAAGAACTCCACTTCCAGTTTGTGGATGTCATCACGGTTACAGTATTCTCGCTTGATCAGTTCCTTAAAATCATTCCATGGGGTGGCATTAGCAGCCGCCAGCCCCAGCATCTGAATTTGCGTGTTCCACCAAGTTAGCGCAGTGCCTTCGAGAGTACCAGTGGCGTACTTCACCCTACGAGCCTCAGGGCATTCACACATCTCGAAGACCGATTCGAGCTTTTCAAACCAATGGAGGAGTCCAACTGCTCCTTCCGTGCCACTGAATGTGCTAGGACGACAGTCCATGAAAGTTTTGAAGGTGCAAACAGGTGGCTAAGCGTTCTGACCTTGTTGCGCGAGGAAGAAAAGACTGGGTTAAGCGCGAGAGTTGGGTCATGAGAGTAGGATCTAACATCCTAGGATAAGTTCGGAATAGCAGGTTATACCTCCTGCCTGAGTGGATGCGAGTGCTGCCGTAACTTGTTCGTTGATAAGAGCCGTCAACTGGGCTTGAGTTAGGTTCACACGTACACTCATGATCTTCACATCGAAGGGAATATGAGTGAGAAAGGTTCACGAAAGTGCGATGACAGAAGAGAGTAAGCACACACGTGCTTTCAAACAATAGTTGTTACGTTTATCTAAGCATACCATGAGCATAGTTCTATGTAATTAGCAAGTAGGCAATATAAGCATAATTCATATCACCTAGGATGTCGAGTCTTGCACGTGGAGCGAAGCGTCATTGTGGATCGTTGAGCACTGTTCAGGTTATAGTCTGGTTTTACCAAAAAGTTTTTCCCCTTTTTAAAACCAAGTTCACTATAACCAATGGCTCTGATACCAATCTGTCACACCCCCAAAATCCACACGCGGAGTATCACCACTTGGAGGCGTGACTGACCAGGATCCAGCCACCAATCATATTGAATAATGTAAGTAGTAAAAGTAATTCAACCAAACAATATGAAAGGTGTTCAAAACCAAAGCATAGTTAAGTGTTTAGCGGAAGCATAATTGTAAAACCCGATGAAAGTATTAAGTACGAAATAAAGTAATGTTTTTAGCATGGCACACAATGCCATGTCCCACAACGACCGCGCCTCCCTGTGCAAGCTCCATGAGTCCCTAACGACCTGCAAGGCATGTAACAACGAGTCAACAACAAAGTTGAGTGAGTTCACAGTTGGTTGTTTAGTTATAGTATTCGTTCGTAAATCATTTGTTCGCTTGTACCAGGTATCGTATTAATTCGTATCGCGGTCTCCCAGACATGTGTGCGAAGGTTAGTGGGGGTTTCCCATGTATCCTAGACTAGTTGTATTTGTATTTGTATCGCGGTCTCCCAGACATGTTTGCGAAGATTAGTATTCGTATCGCAGTCTCACAGACATGGTTGCGAAGATTAGTATTCGTATCGCGGTCTCACAGACATGTGTGCGAAGATTAGTGGGGGCTTCCCGTGTCTTACTAGTCTAGTTGTATCTATAGGTGTCCTACACCTAGCGAGGTCAGTGGTACGTATTTCAGTAGTGATGTAAGTACAAGTAATCATTCAATCCCATTCCCAACCCCAGGAATCCCATGCCTTGGTAAGAGTGTGAACTCACCTTGGTTTGCTCGGTAAGATTTGTTACTTGTTATTCAGTTGAACGAACACGTCCTTGTGAAGGAAGAAAAGCCTCGGGAGGAGGATCCTGCCGTCAATCCAAGAGGGAATAGGAGAGCACTAGGGTTTTCGAATTAAACTTTCACGCTCGAAATCAAAACATATAATATCTCAACACTAGGCCAAGGCCCATCTCTGTTTTCGCTAGCCCACCTCCTGACGAAAACACTTTGGTGTTTTCATCCAGGAGTGATTTCGTGAGAAGGGTTTTCGGCCAGAGGAAGGTGATTTCGAGTGGAGTGTTCGGCATAGAATTCATGTTTTATTAATTATACGCATCACATATTTAACACAAAATATATAAATCACATACACACTTATATAATGCACACCAAACATAACATAACAATCACAATACGATTTAGCATCATACAAACGTGTACAGTTGTGAACAAACAAGTCATGTGAACAAACAATCTAAACAATTAACGTGCAATAATGCGAAGATGGAATCTCAGAAACTCAAGTTGTCACATTATACCTTATGGTCACGACGTTTAGTTAGTTGTATGATAGGTAGTTTATATGCCTTAGGTAAATTACCAAAATGCCCTTTTTACGCCAAAATTCATTTTTAAGCATATCTAACATAATTTTTTATATCTAAACTGATTTGGCAACAATATTAGACATGTTAAGGCATATTTTACTTATCATAGGACTAGTTAGGCATTCCGAACGCGTTTTACGCGAACGGCGCGTTAAAGTAGCATAAGCTACCTAAACGGGTCGTAATGGGTCGTAAGCACTTAGGTTAGGTTTCATTTTAGTATGTAGGCTTTGTTAAACCATATTATATGAGTTCCCATACTCGTTTTGTTTACGAACCCTCATTCTATCCGATCCTCCGATTTAGGTCCGGTTTATTAAAATAGTTATTTATATTAGGTGTCGTTTGATTTCCGTGATCTCTAGCATTGTTTGGTTGTTACTCAAGGACTTCTAGGCAATCTCAAGTGAGTACATAGACCCCTCTTTTACTGTTTTCAAACTGTTTTGGGGTGAAACACATGTGCCTACTTGTTACTTTCGTGCTTTCCATGTTTTCATATCATATGCTTGTTATGTTCATTAGTACACATATAGTACATGATTTCATACATGTTTTGCTATGTATGTTCACTTAGCATGCTAGCACATTGTTTTACATTACATTTCATGCTATATATGTTCTTTTAGCATACTTAGTACATTGTTTTCACATCACATGTTTACATTTGGTATAACATTTGGTTGTTTAACGAAACTAATACATTCATTAACACCGATCATGCCGCTCGGTAGTAGGTAGTGGTACCATAGGACTTGACAACTCTCATTCCTGAAATCCTGGGTTTGTTTGGACGTAAGGAATGACCGGATCCGAAAACATTTTTGATAACCTTTACTTTAAGGTTATCCTACTGTCTCAAGGCTTGGATGTAGATGTTTAACTTACCACATAAGTGTTTGTATCAATAAAGCATGCAGTTAATTTGCAAAACATGACTTTTGATTACTCAAAATACTTTGTTTTGTACATTTTACTTGTGGTTTAAGTAGTCTCATTTTACTTACCATACATAACATTGTTTACACATTACATGATTTATATTTGACAATAGACATTTGACCATACATAAACATTTCTACAATTGTTAAACATTACATCTTGGTGGTTGTTTGGGTAAGTGATTTAAGTAACGATGCGACGTGTAATACGATAAAAACATGGTATATACGCCGCTGGTACTTCCTATATATAAGTGCTTTTATGGTATTACATATCGTAGCGTTATTTAAACCATTTCAGTTTAGACATATTACATTTACAACACATTTTCACATAAACATCGTTTTACAAATAACTTAGTTTATACAGACTCATTTTACTGGGTTATTCACTTAACCATACCTTATTCTTTTATATATGTATATCATCTGATTTGTTCATCGCTTTACAAATAATTTATGAAAGAAAACACTCAACAAGATTTATGACTACTTTTATTAAACAGTTTCTTTGAACTCAAGTCATGAATCTTATTTTCACAAAACCTATGTATCTCACAAGCATTTTTATGCTGACGTACCTATTTTCACATGTGTTTTCAGGAGTTGTTGCATAGGATGTTCGAGACACACTTAGGCGGACCTGTGCCTTAGTAACTTAAAATGAAGCAAGAACTAGTTAAATTATGTTATGTACTCTTTGTTTCTTGTTTTAATACAATGTAACTCTCTTTTTTGATAAATAAAACGTAACTTTAATTTCCATGGTTGTGAAACAATTGATTCTGTTACAACACTCCCCGACGTTTCCACCACGTTTTGTTATTTTACGTGGTCGGGGTGTGACAGAAAAGTTGGTATCAGAGCCAATGGTTATAGGGAATTAGGTTATTAGTAATTCTTTGACCTAGACTATAACTTTCTAGGACCCTAACGCAAGAAGATTTGCGTTTAGATTTTTTTAAAAACAAAAAAATAAAAACCGTCACCTATCCTTAGGAGATAACCACAATGAAAACATCAATTCCAAATCCGCTTTGAAAATTAATCATCTATTCTTGGATGATTGATTACTAGGTTTTGAACCCTCTGTTATAAGGTTTTGAACCCCTTTGAATTTTCAAAAATCTCGTCAAAGTTTTGGGTCCTAAATAGTGTGAACACGTGCAAACTGGAAGAGTGAATGCCTGTACCCTGGGTTTTCTGTCTAAGGCTAGAGTGTTCGTACAAATCCACATAATCGGACCAGTCACTCTTACCTGGGAACTCTTGGGGTGAGTGTTCACTTATAGGCGAGCATGTCTTCGCGATACATTATTTTTGACCCATTTACTTTGATTAGTCACAATGTGTCGTTTGTTTGCCTTGTGGTAACAAACAAATGACCACCATCTTTGCTTTTGTCAATTTTTGTATCATCTCATTCTTTTCATCCAATCATCTCACTCGTTTCCTTTCATGTTTCCTCTTTTAGAATGCCTCCTCGACGCGACAATCAGATAGCGAATGCCGAACTGGCAGAAATCATCGCGCAGCAAATGGCTGCTGCTTTCCCAAATCTTATTGGTCAACTAAACCAAGCCAACAACAACAATAATGCTCCATGCAATTTCAAGAGTTTCAATTCAGCTAAGCCACTCAAGTTTAGTGGTTCTGAAGGAGCAACTGGGCTCCTATAGTGGTTCGAGAGCACTGAGAGTACGTTTCGTCACGTTCAGTGTCCTGATAATCGCAAGGTCGAGTTTGCTTCCAGTGTGTTGCTTTAGCATAGTAGAACGGGGTCATGAGAGACCGTGGTGCTGAGGTTGCTTTAGCACAGACTTGGGCCGAGCTTAGGGCCCTTTTGATGAAGGAGTTCTGTCCTCGTCAAGAACTGAGGGCTTTAGAAAGGGAATTTGATGATTTAAAGCAAGATAGTGGTGAGCAGCGGGCTTACACTGATAGGTATGAAGAATTGAGTCTGCTTTGGCCAACCATGGTTACCCCACTCGACAAAGCTATCGAAAGATATATTGATGGCTTACCTGACTCCGTACAAGACATCGTCACTGGAAATAACCCTACCACAATTCGTCAAGCAATCGAGTTAGCTGTGACATTGACTAAGACGCAGGTCCGAAAGGGTAAGCTACACAAGAAGGGTGACAAGGATAGGAAACAGTTGTCTGTAAAGGGTGAGGACAAAAGAGGTAAGGAAGCTGGATCTACGAAGAAGTCTAAGAAGCGCAAGGCTTCCCAAAACTTCGCTGTTACAGTGCAGGCCAACCAAACTGCTCCAAATCAGTCCGCGCAAACACCTGCCAAGAAACCATACCTTGGCAATGCACCTCTGTGCAACAGATGTAACGGTCATCACCAGCCGCACATTCAGTGTCGTCAGTGTACAAATTGTGGAAGATCTGGCCATTTTGCTGCCACCTGTCGTCTTCCTGCTAATCAGAATTGGGTAGCTCAAAACACAGCTCAGCAAGCTGCACAGCCTCCTGCGCAGCAACAAGCTCAGGCTGCACGAGCTCATTTTCCTCCTGGTTCGTGCTACAATTGTGGGGATCTGACCCACTACAGAAACCGGTGTCCAAGACTAGCTAACGCAAATCCAAATCAGAATCAGGCTCAGGCTCGAGGTCAAGTCTTTAACATGAATGCACAAGAGGCGCAAGCAGACAATAATGTGGTCAATGGTACATTCTTTATTAATAATCAGCCTGCATCTGTTCTTTTTGATTCGGGTGCCGATAAGAGTTTTGTGTCATTATCTTTTGAGCCTTTGCTTTGCATGTCTAGAACGAAACTAGGAAAACCCTTGACAGTAGAAGTTGCTAGTGGTGAACCCATTGTTCTTGATTCTGTTCTTCGCAACTGCCGGTTGAACCTTAACAACCATCTTTTTCCTATCGACCTCACGCCAATGCAACTTGGAAGCTTCGACGTTATAGTGGGTATGGATTGGTTAGCCAAGCATCACGCAGAGGTAGTTTGTTTTCAGAAGATTGTGTCACACCCCCAAAATCCACACGCGGAGTATCACCGCTTGGAGGCGTGACTGACCAGGATCAAGCCACCAATCATATCAAACGTAATAAGAATTAAATGTAATTTAAACCAAACGATATGAAAGGTGTTCCAACAAAACATGTTAAGTGTATAGCGGAAGCATAAAATGTAAACCCAACGTAAGTAATAAGTTCAATGTTTAATGTTTCAATATAAGATCCACAAATCCGTGCCCACAACGACCGCGCCTCCCGTGCAAGCTCCAAATGTACCTAAGGTCCTGCAAGGCATGCAGCAGAGAGTCAACAAATAGTTGAGCGAGTTCACAGTTAATAGTTCGTTATAACAAATCATATGTGCATTTGGTGGGGGCTTCCCATGTTTGTACTTACTAATGGTGGGGGTTTCCCATGGTCATATGCATTACTAGTGGGGGTTTCCCACGTTTATCTTTACTAATGGGGGCTTCCCATATTCGTACTTACTAGACTATTTGCAACCATGTGTTCTTCTTAATCCGAGAATAGGAATACGTACAAGGTCACGTAGGATTTACGTGAGTGCCCTTCCCCGAGGACAGTGGTACGTGTGGGGTTTACGTAGGATTTACGTAAGTGTCCTTCCGACCCGGAAGACAATGATAGGTATTAGTTTACGTAGGTTTTACGTAAGTGTCCTCCCGACCCGGGAGACAATGGTAGATACTAGGTTACGTAGGTTTTACGTAAGTGTCCTGACTATCCTGAGGACGATGGTCTATAGTCTAGCGATAGCGTAAGTACGAGTAGTTATCCATTTCAAATAATCCAACCCGATTCCCAACCCGAGAATCCCATGCCTTGGCTGTGTGAACTCACCTTGGTTTGCTCGGTATGCTAAGTATGTGCTCACAAATAAATCAATCACGTCCTAGAGTATGCATGTATACATAATCAGTTTGTGTTCAAGTTGTTCACGTATAAACATGTAGCACGTATTCACAATCATATACAAGATGGTTACACTTAACAGCAGTTAAATATTCCAGTTAACACTTATCAGAATTAACTCAAGTTACTGTGCTGATTACACATATCGGCGAAACACAATTCGACGAAACACACATGTTGGCGAAACACATACATTGGCGAAACACATACATTGGCGAAACACAATTGTTTCGTCGAGGTCTCCTTTGGCGAAACAGAACTTCTAATTCGTCGATTTCCCTTGGCGAAACACAATCTGTTTCGCCGAGAGTTCTGTTTCGTCTAACAGTTCAGTTACGTCGAACATCAATTATATCAGTTACGAATAACACAGAAACCCTAGCCATTCTAACAGCCGTCATCAATAACAGAAATCATATGAAGATCAATGTGCACATAGAATCGTCATAACTCAATCATCAAAGAATCACCGTCTAGCATGAACCCTAGCTTATGTGTACAACATATCGATTAACATACAGCATCATATCACCGAACTCTATCAAGATGCTAATGTGTATTCAGAACCAGATCATATAAATAACATCCAAAACCGAGCATTTAATCGTATTAAGTTTCGTATAGAATTGTATATATCCGGCAACATCATGCATATCGAAATCTATATCATCATCATACTCTTATAATCACAATAGTAACACGCCTAAAAAATATACACAAACATGAATCGAGCTATGACAGAAACATGAAACCGATTAACGAACACACACTAACCGGAATAAGAGAAATACGAATCGATCGCTAAAGATATCTTCGGGAACCTCCAACTGCCGTCACACAGGAGAGAAAGGGCTCTAGGGTTTCGGTTGTTTTGATAGCAGATGTAAAACTGATGTTGTTTCACGTTTTAAAACTCGAAATAACATGTTGGGCCCTAACTGGGCTTCGGTGAAACTGGGCTCGGCGAAACACCCTGTTTCGTCGAGATAGTTGATGGCGAAACAAATCTGTTTTGTCGAGATTGGTTATGGCGAAACACACTTGTGTTTCGTCGGGTTCTTTCCTATGTTAAACAGTTTATGTCTCTTGACATGTTATACAATCAAACACATAATCATGTAAACACAATACGTTTTATTATAACACAAGTGAACAGTTACAAGTCAGTCAAGTCAATCAACCAAACAGTCAAAGTCAACGTGCATTAAATGCGAATATGAAAGTCGGAAACTCGAGTTGTCACATTATCCCCAACTTGAAAGAAATTTCGTCCCGAAATTTAGCATGCGGTTACTGAGGAAGCTAGTGGTGTGACGTTGTTTACCTGTATCGTATCGCGGCTCCCCGAGCAGGTTTGCGAAAAATTACTGGTTTTCTTGGGGTGTCACATCATCCCCCCGTTGATTTGGAATTTCGTCCCAAAATTCTGTATTGGTAACTTCAGCCTCAGTAGTAGTTGCATTGGTTCCGAATAACTGGGGATATTTGAGTTTCATCTGATCTTCGCGTTCCCAGGTGAACTCTGGGCCACGGCGGGAGTTCCAACGAACTCGTACAAGAGGGATTCTCGTGTTCTTGAGGACCTTAACATCCTGGTCCGTGATTTCAACAGGTTCCTCGACGAATCGTAACTGTTCATCAATAGTGAGCTCTTTCAGAGGAACTATGTGGGTCTCATCTGACAGACACTTCTTCAGATTCGACACGTGAAAGACGTTGTGAACTGCACTGAGTTCAGCTGGTAAGTTCAATCTGTAGGCCACCCGGCCTAACTTCTCAATGATTTCGAATGGTCCGACGTATCGTGGATTAAGTTTGCCGCGTTTGCCAAAACGAACCACACCCTTCCAGGGTGAAACTTTAAGTAGCGCTCGATCCCCAACCTGGAATTCGAGTAGTTTCCTGTCTTTATCAGCGTATGCTTTCTGACGGTCACGAGCTGCCGCCATGCGTTGTCGTATTTGAGCAATCTTTTCAGTAGTATCAACTACCATTTCTGGACCTGTGATCTGACCGTCACCCACCTCTGCCCAACAAAGAGGTGACCGGCATTTACGCCCGTATAATGCCTCGAATGGAGCAGCTTTAATGCTGGTGTGGTAGCTGTTGTTATACGAAAATTCCACAAGTGGCAGATGTTTTTCCCACCCATTGCCAAAGTCGATTACGCACGCACGAAGCATGTCTTCTAGTGTTTGAATAGTGCGCTCAGACTGTCCATCCGTCTGAGGGTGATAAGCTGTACTCATGTCTAATCGAGAGCCAAAAGATTTGTGCATTGCTTGCCACAGTTCTGAAGTGAAACGTGCGTCACGATCAGAGATAATAGAGGTTGGCACCCCGTGCCTCGAAACCACTTCTTTTAAGTAGATGTCTGCTAAGGTAGAGAACTTGTCTGTTTCTTTAATAGCCAGGAAGTGAGCAGACTTTGTGAGTCGATCCACGATCACCCAAATAGTATCATTTTCGCGCTGAGATCTAGGTAACCCAGTAACAAAATCCATGGAAATTTGTTCCCATTTCCATTGTGGTATCTCAGGTTGTTGGAGTGGTCCTGACGGTTTCTGATATTCTTCCTTGACTCTCGCACAAGTCAAGCATTTGCTAACGTATGTTGCTATGTGGGCCTTCATGCTAGGCCACCAGTATGTAGTTTTGATATCGTGGTACATTTTATCCGAACCTGGATGTACCGAGTAACGAGACTTGTGAGCTTCATCCATTACGAGCTCGCGTAAGTTTCCATAGAGTGGGACCCAAATGCGTCCTGTGACGTAGTAAGCACCATCTTCCTTCTGTTCTAAGCGTTGCCTTGAGCCGCGTAGGGCTTCAGCCCTGACATTTTCTGGTTTCAATGCTTCTACCTGAGCATCTCGTATCTGAGAAGGAAGACTAGACTGAATAGTGAGCTGTAGAGATCGCACGCGCTTAGGTACGGTGTCCTTTCGACTGAGGGCGTCAGCCACCACATTGGCTTTGCCTGGATGGTACTTTATAGCACACTCGTAATCGTTCAGTAGTTCGACCCATCTACGTTGTCGCATGTTCAATTCTTTCTGCTTGAATATGTGCTCAAGACTCCTGTGGTCAGTGTAGATGGTGCACTTAGTGCCATACAAGTAATGTCGCCATATCTTGAGCGCAAAAACAACAGCTCCCAGCTCTAAATCATGCGTCGTGTAATTCCGTTCGTGAATCTTAAGTTGGCGCGAAGCATAAGCAATAACTTTATCCCGTTGCATCAACACACATCCAAGACTCTGGATAGATGCATCGCAGTAGACCACAAAATCGTCCGTGCCTTCAGGCAATGAGAGGATAGGTGCACTACAAAGTCTATCCTTTAAGTGCTGAAACGCTGTTTCCTGTGTATTACCCCAACGATAAACAACACCTTTCTGTGTCAGTAATGTAAGCGGCTGTGCAATCTTTGAGAAGTCTTTGATGAATCTTCTATAGTATCCCGCCAAACCCAAGAATTGGCGTATTTCGGTTGGTGTACGAGGCGCAGGCCAGTTCTTAATCGAATCTACCTTGGATGGATCAACATGAATCCCATCCCTGTTCACCACGTGGCCTATAAAGTGGACTTCACGAAGCCAGAAGTCACATTTGAAAACTTAGCGTATAGCTGTTCCGTTCGAAGAAGTTCTAAAATAAGTCTTAAGTGATGCTCGTGTTCCTCCTGACTCTTCAAATAAATCAGGATGTCGTCGATGAAAACAATGACGAACTTGTCAAGATAAGGTTTGCACACCCTGTTCATAAGATCCATGAAAACCGCAGGCGCGTTCGTTAATCCGAATGGCATGACCAAAAATTCGTAGTGACCGTAGCGTGTTCTGAATGCTGTCTTGGAGACATCCTCATCCTGGACTCTCAGTTGATGATACCCCGACCTTAGGTCAATCTTCGAGTAATAGCTCGACCCTTGCAACTGGTCGAATAAGTCGTCGATGCGTGGAAGAGGATAGCGATTCTTCACGGTGACCTTGTTCAGTTCGCGGTAATCTATACACATGCGGAAGGTACCGTCCTTCTTTACAAATAATACCGGAGCTCCCCAAGGCGAAGAGCTAGGACGTATGAAACCCTTTTCCAAGAGTTCTTGTAGTTGCTTAGACAGTTCTTCCAGTTCCGTTGGAGCTAAGCGATAAGGTGCTCAAGCTATGGGTGCTGCTCCAGGAGCTTGTTACTAAGAGTTACCAAAGGTTCTTAACCAGCACGAGGAATACGGATGATCTTTTCTTTGCAAAGAGTCTCTGCTCGATGTTGAGGTAGCCAGTCCATACCAATATCGATGTCGAAACCATCACAACGTTGGGGTCATTCCTAGTATCACCCTGACCAATCACAAACACTCGACCCCTGGCACCATTGCCGTCGTTATTACCCCCATTGTTGCCTCCATTATTGTCCCTGTTTCTTTGGTTGTGGTTTTGATTCTGGTTCTGGTTCAACTGTGGGCAGTGTCTTTTGAAGTGACCTTCCGCACCACACTGATAACATCCCTTGTTACCCAGCTGTTGCTGCTGATTCTATAGATCTTGTGGCTGTTGTTGTTGGTTCTAGTTTGCAGGACGGGAGTTTCTACCATCTTTGGCTCCATGACCAAGCTTGTTGCATCATTGACAATGATTTCGGTTGCACTGCCCGCTGTGGTGCAAGTTACATCGTTTGCACTTAGGGTGGTTTCCCCTGTATCCACCCTGCCCTTGACTACTAAAAGGTTGCTGACCAGGACTTTGGTTGTCACCGATCCTTCACTGATGTGCCTGGGACGGAACCGTAGTCGAACCCTTGCTAGGGGTTCCATCCCACTTTCGTTTGTTGTCACTGGGGGTAGCAGAAGTAGTTGAAGTAGTATTGGTAGTAGTAGCGCTGATACGTTTAGGCAGCTTGTTCTGTTCCACTGCCTGATCTGTGAGACGATGAGGAAGACGAGTAACATCTTGAATAGTAGCAAGGTTAGCAGAAGTCACATGACTTTGGAATCTCTGGTACTAAGCCTTTGAGGTACAGCTCAATGCGATTGATAGGAGGATCCACCATAGTTGGGCATAACACTGCCAGTTCGTTGGATCGTTTCGTGTACGCTTCTATCTCTGACCCCGTCATCTTCAGGTTAAAGAACTCCACTTCCAGTTTGTGGATGTTATCATAGTTACAGTATTCTAGTTTGATTCTGTTCCTTAGCATCACTTCATGGGGTGGCATTAGCAGCCGCCAGCCCCAGCATCTGAACTTGCGCGTTCCACCAAGTTAGCGCAGTGCCTTCGAGAGTACCAGTGGCATATTGCTCCCTACGAGCCTCGGGGCATTCACCCATTTCAAAGATCAATTCGAGCTTCTCGAACCAGTGGAGGAGTCAAACAGCTCCTTCAGTGCCGCTGAAAGTAGTAGATCGGCAGTCCATAAAAGTTTTGATTGTGCACACAGGTGGCTGAGCGTGTTGACCAGTCATGTGCGTACGAGTAAACAGAATTAAGCACAAGGGTTGGTTTACGAAAGTAGGATCTAAGGATCCTAGAGTAAGCTATGATGGCAGGTTATACCTCCTGCCTGGGCAGCTGCGAGTGCTGCAGTAACTTGTTCAGTGATCGAAGCCGCCAACTGGGCTTGAGTTAGGTTAACGCGTCCACTCATGATCTTGATACCAAGGAGAACATGAGTGAGAGAGGTTCGCAAACAGTGCGATGACAGAAGAGAGTGAGCACACAAGTATTCTCAAGCAATAGCATATAGTAGGTTCTGTAATCTAAGCATACCCCGAGCAAAGTTCTATGTAATTCTAGCAAGTAGGTAAAGTAACATGAATAGTAGTACCTATGATGTTGAGCCTTGCACGTGGAGCGAAGCGTCGTTGTGGATCGTTGAGCACTGTTCTGGTTATAGTCTGGTTTTAACAAAATCGTTTTCCCCTTATTAAAACCGAGTTCTCTATAACCAATGGCTCTGATACCAATCTGTCACACCCCCCAAAATCCACACGCGGAGTATCACCGCTTGAAGGCGTGACTGACCAGGATCAAGCCACCAATCATATCAAACGTAATAAGAATTAAATGTAATTTAAACCAAACGATATGAAAGGTGTTCCAACAAAACATGTTAAGTGTATAGCGGAAGCATAAAATGTAAACCCAACGTAAGTAATAAGTTCAATGTTTAATGTTTCAATATAAGATCCACAAATCCGTGCCCACAACGACCGCGCCTCCCGTGCAAGCTCCAAATGTACCTAAGGTCCTGCAAGGCATGCAGCAGAGAGTCAACAACTAGTTGAGCGAGTTCACAGTTAATAGTTCATTATAACAAATCATATGTGCATTTGGTGGGGGCTTCCCATGTTTGTACTTACTAATGGTGGGGGTTTCCCATGGTCATATGCATTACTAGTGGGGGTTTCCCACGTTTATCTTTACTAATGGGGGCTTCCCATATTCGTACTTACTAGACTATTTGCAACCATGTGTTCTTCTTAATCCGAGAACAGGAATACGTACAAGGTCACGTAGGATTTACGTGAGTGCCCTTCCCCGAGGACAGTGGTACGTGTGGGGTTTACGTAGGATTTACGTAAGTGTGCTTCCGACCCGGAAGACAATGATAGGTATTAGTTTACGTAGGTTTTACGTAAGTGTCCTCCCGACCCGGGAGACAATGGTAGATACTAGGTTACGTAGGTTTTACGTAAGTGTCCTGACTATCCTGAGGACGATGGTCTATAGTCTAGCGATAGCGTAAGTACGAGTAGTTATCCATTTCAAATAATCCAACCCGATTCCCAACCCGAGAATCTCATGCCTTGGCTGTGTGAACTCACCTTGGTTTGCTCGGTATGCTAAGTATGTGCTCGCAAATAAATCAATCACGTCCTAGAGTATGCATGTATACATAATCAGTTTGTGTTCAAGTTGTTCACGTATAAACATGTAGCACGTATTCACAATCATATACAAGATGGTTACACTTAACAGCAGTTAAATATTCCAGTTAACACTTATCAGAATTAACTCAAGTTACTGTGCTGATTACACATATCGGCGAAACACAATTCGACGAAACACACATGTTGGCGAAACACATACATTGGCGAAACACATACATTGGCAAAACACATACTTTGGAGAAACACAATTGTTTCGTCGAGGTCTCCTTTGGCGAAACAGAACTTCTAATTCGTCGATTACCCTTGGCGAAACACATTCTGTTTCGCCGAGAGTTCTGTTTCGTCTAACAGTTCAGTTACGTCGAACATCAATTATATCAGTTACGAATAACACAGAAACCCTAGCCATTCTAACAGCCGTCATCAATAACAGAAATCATATGAAGATCAATGTGCACATAGAATCGTCATAACTCAATCATCAAAGAATCACCGTCTAGCATGAACCCTAGCTTATGTGTACAACATATCGATTAACATACAGCATCATATCACCGAACTCTATCAAGATGCTAATGTGTATTCAGAACCAGATCATATAAATAACATCCAAAACCGAGCATTTAATCGTATTAAGTTTCGTATAGAATTGTATATATCCGACAACATCATGCATATCAAAATCTATATCATCATCATACTCTTATAATCACAATAGTAACACGCCTCAAACATATACACAAACATGAATCGAGCTATTACAGAAACATGAAACCGATTAACGAACACACACTAACCGGAATAAGAGAAATACGAATCGATCGCTAAAGATATCTTTGGGAACCTCCAACTGCCGTCACACAGGAGAGAAAGGGCTCTAGGGTTTCGGTTGTTTTGATAGCAGATGTAAAACTGATGTTGTTTCACATTTTAAAACTCGAAATAACATGTTGGGCCCGAACTGGGCTTCGGTGAAACTGGGCTCGGCGAAACACCCTGTTTCGTCGAGATAAGTGATGGCGAAACAAATCTGTTTCGTCGAGATTGGTTATGGCGAAACACACTTGTGTTTCGTCGGGTTCTTTCCTATGTTAAATAGTTTATGTCTCTTGACATGTTATACAATCAAACACATAATCATGTAAACACAATACGTTTTATTATAACACAAGTGCACAGTTACAAGTCAGTCAAGTCAATCAACCAAACAGTCAAAGTCAACGTGCATTAAATGCGAATATGAAAGTCGGAAACTCGAGTTGTCACATTATCCCCAACTTGAAAGAAATTTCGTCCCGAAATTTAGCATGCGGTTACTGAGGAAGCTAGTGGTGTGACGTTGTTTACCTGTATCGTATCGCGGCTCCCCGAGCAGGTTTGCGAAAAATTACTGGTTTTCTTGGGGTGTCACATCATCCCCCCGTTGATTTGGAATTTCGTCCCGAAATTCTGTATTGGTAGCTTCAGCCTCAGTAGTAGTTGCATTGGTTCCGAATAACTGGGGATATTTGAGTTTCATCTGATCTTCGCGTTCCCAGGTGAACTCTGGGCCACGGCGGGAGTTCCAACGAACTCGTACAAGAGGGATTCTCGTGTTCTTGAGGACCTTAACATCCTGGTCCGTGATTTCAACAGGTTCCTCGACGAATCGTAACTGTTCATCAATAGTGAGCTCTTTCAGAGGAACTATATGGGTCTCATCTGACAGACACTTCTTCAGATTCGACACGTGAAAGACGTTGTGAACTGCACTGAGTTCAGCTGGTAAGTTCAATCTGTAGGCCACCCGGCCTAACTTCTCAATGATTTCGAATGGTCCGACGTATCGTGGATTAAGTTTGCCGCGTTTGCCAAAACGAACCACACCCTTCCAGGGTGAAACTTTAAGTAGCGCTCGATCCCCAACCTGGAATTCGAGTAGTTTCCTGTCTTTATCAGCGTATGCTTTCTGACGGTCACGAGCTGCCGCCATGCGTTGTCGTATTTGAGCAATCTTTTCAGTAGTATCAACTACCATTTCTGGACCTGTGATCTGACCATCACCCACCTCTGCCCAACAAAGAGGTGATCGGCATTTACGCCCGTATAATGCCTCGAATGGAGCAGCTTTAATGCTGGTGTGGTAGCTGTTGTTATACGAAAATTCCACAAGTGGCAGATGTTTTTCCCACCCATTGCCAAAGTCGATTACGCACGCACGAAGCATGTCTTCTAGTGTTTGAATAGTGCGCTCAGACTGTCCATCCGTCTGAGGGTGATAAGCTGTACTCATGTCTAATCGAGAGCCAAAAGATTTGTGCATTGCTTGCCACAGTTCTGAAGTGAAACGTGCGTCACGATCAGAGATAATAGAGGTTGGCACCCCGTGCCTCGAAACCACTTCTTTTAAGTAGATGTCTGCTAAGGTAGAGAACTTGTCTGTTTCTTTAATAGCCAGGAAGTGAGCAGACTTTGTGAGTCGATCCACGATCACCCAAATAGTATCATTTTCGCGCTGAGATCTAGGTAAGCCAGTAACAAAATCCATGGAAATTTGTTCCCATTTCCATTGTGGTATCTCAGGTTGTTGGAGTGGTCCTGACGGTTTCTGATATTCTGCCTTGACTCTCGCACAAGTCAAGCATTTGCTAACGTATGTTGCTATGTGGGCCTTCATGCTAGGCCACCAGTATGTAGTTTTGATATCGTGGTACATTTTATCCGAACCTGGATGTACCGAGTAACGAGACTTGTGAGCTTCATCCATTACGAGCTCGCGTAAGTTTCCATAGAGTGGGACCCAAATGCGTCCTGTGACGTAGTAAGCACCATCTTCCTTCTGTTCTAAGCGTTGCCTTGAGCCGCGTAGGGCTTCAGCCCTGACATTTTCTGGTTTCAATGCTTCTACCTGAGCATCTCGTATCTGAGAAGGAAGACTAGACTGAATAGTGAGCTGTAGAGATCGCACGCGCTTAGGTACGGTGTCCTTTCGACTGAGGGCGTCAGCCACCACATTGGCTTTGCCTGGATGGTACTTTATAGCACACTCGTAATCGTTCAGTAGTTCGACCCATCTACGTTGTCGCATGTTCAATTCTTTTTGCTTGAATATGTGCTCAAGACTCCTGTGGTCAGTGTAGATGGTGCACTTAGTGCCATACAAGTAATGTCGCCATATCTTGAGCGCAAAAACAACAGCTCCCAGCTCTAAATCATGCGTCGTGTAATTCCGTTCGTGAATCTTAAGTTGGCGCGAAGCATAAGCAATAACTTTATCCCGTTGCATCAACACACATCCAAGACTCTGGATAGATGCATCGCAGTAGACCATAAAATCGTCCGTGCCTTCAGGCAATGAGAGGATAGGTGCACTACAAAGTCTATCCTTTAAGTGCTGAAACGCTGTTTCCTGTGTATTACCCCAACGATAAACAACACCTTTCTGTGTCAGTAATGTAAGCGGCTGTGCAATCTTTGAGAAGTCTTTGATGAATCTTCTATAGTATCCCGCCAAACCCAAGAATTGGCGTATTTCGGTTGGTGTACGAGGCGCAGGCCAGTTCTTAATCGAATCTACCTTGGATGGATCAACATGAATCCCATCCCTGTTCACCACGTGGCCTAGAAAGTGGACTTCACGAAGCCAGAAGTCACATTTGAAAACTTAGCGTATAGCTGTTCCGTTCGAAGAAGTTCTAAAATAAGTCTTAAGTGATGCTCGTGTTCCTCCTGACTCTTCAAATAAATCAGGATGTCGTCGATGAAAACAATGACGAACTTGTCAAGATAAGGTTTGCGCACCCTGTTCATAAGATCCATGAAAACCGCAGGTGTCACACCCCGACCACATAGAACATACCAAACGTGGCGGAAACATCGGGGAGTGTTGTAACAGAATTAATTGTTTCAAATCCATGGTAATTGAAGTTTCGTTTTATTGATTCAAAGTGTTACAATGTCTTAACAAACAAGAAAATACAACATAATTAACTAGTCTTGCATCTTTTATTGTTACTAAAGCCCAAGTCTGCCTATGTGTATCTTGATCATCTTATGCAACAGCTCCTGAAAAACACATGTGAAAATAGGTACGTCAGCATAAAAATGCCTGTGAGATACATAGGTTTTGTGAGAATAAGATTCATGACTTATGTTTGAGAAAATGTTTAGTCATGAACCTTGTTATTTGCTTTGTCTTTTAAATCATTTGAAAAACGATAAGATCAGATGATAAGTATAAATAAATGTAAGGTTAAATGAATAACCAAGTAAAAATGTTTGCATAAGATAAGTTGTTCATAAATCAATGTCTTGTGAAAAGTATGTTATTTGTATGAAATGTTCTATGTCTCAAACTGAAATGATTCAAATAACGTTACGACATGTAATACCATACAAACACTTATATATAGGAAGTACCAGCGGCGTATCCACCATGCTTGTATCATATTACACACGCATCGTTACTTAATCACTTAATCAAACCAAACCAAACAATGTAAAATGTTCATGTCAAGATGTAAATCATGTCAAAATGTCTATGTCAAATATCCATGTCAAATGTCTATGTCAAATATCCATGTCAAATGTCTATGTCAAATATCCATGTCAAATGTCTATGTCAAATATCCATGTCAAATGTCTATGTCAAATATCCATGTCAAATGTCTATGTCAAATATCCATGTCAAATGTCTATGTCAAAATGTCATGTATGGCAAGTGAAAGGTCTCAACTAAACCATATGCACAAAAACAAAGTATTGAAGTAAAACTTGGTTTAAATCAAAGCTAGGTTTTGTGTAAATGCATGCAAATATTTAATATGAACATTTATGCGGTATTGTGAATATGCATACATCCAAGCCTGGCGACTGTGGTGATAAACCCTTTAAACAAATTAAAGGTCTATCTGTCTTATATCAACGAATTCGGTCATTCCTTTCTGTCCCCTTTCCCTGGGATGTCCGGAACGGGAGTTGTCAATTCCTATGGTACCACTACCTACTAACGAACGGCATGATCGGTGTTAATGAATGTATTGTCCCATGTAAACAAACCAAATGTCATACCAAAATGTAAGCATGTAATGAAAACAATGCACTAAGTATGTAATCAAATGAACATACATAGCGTGAAATGTCATGTAAAACGATGTACTAAGTAATGCACACAATGGGCACACCTAGCAGGAAATGTAATGTAAAACAATGTACTAAGTAATGCACACAATGGGCACACCTAGCATAAGATGTAATGAAATCATGTACTATAATGTACTAACGAACATAGCATGTATATGATGTGAAAACAGGAAAGCATGAAAGTAACAAGTAGGCACATGTGTTCCACCCCAAAACAGTTTGGAAAACAGTAAAAGAGGGGTCTATGTACTCACTTGAGATTGCTCAGAAGTCCTTGAGTAACAACCAAACAATGCTAGAGATCGCGGATATCAAACGGCACCTAATATAGGTAACTATGTTAATTAACCGGACCTAGATCGGAAGATTGGGTAGCATTAGGGTTTGTAAACCAAACGAGTGTAGAGACTCGTGTCATTTGGTTTAACAAAGCCTACATACTAAATGAAACTTAACCTAAGTGTTTTCGACCCATTACGACCCGTTTAGGTAGCTTATGCTACTTTAACGCGTCGTTCGCGTGAAACGCGTTCGGACCGCCTAACTAGTCCTATGACAAGTGTTATATGCCTAAACATGTTACATAATCAGTTATGTGACAAAAGTTTAGGTTACATATGCTTAATTACCAATTATACATGAAAAGGGTATTCTGGTAATTTACCTAAGGCATATAAACTACCTATCATACAACTACTTAAACGATGTGACCATAGGGTATAACCTCGGAAGGTTATTCCTTACCTACTATGGTCACCTAATGTGTTTGGTCGGATCCTAATGATCGACCAAACTGGGTCGGGTTCGAGGGTATAGGCGATTTATTAGATCGCCTACCCTACGACCCTAGACAACGTGGTAATCAGTGGGCATAGTCCCAAGGGACTATGACCAACGTGATTACACTCACGTTGCGAAGTTCAAACGAACTTCGCATTGACCATTACTGGTCAACGCTGAAAGTCAAACAAAGTTTGACTTTCTGACTCGAAAAGCAGTAAAAATAAGGAAAAGAACGAAAGAATACTAACCCAGGGTCCCCGAATGCTAATCCCGATCTAAGAACTCAGGTATGAAACAATGGTTTCAACTTAGAGCTCTCAAATCAGAATTCTTGTGGGTTTAGAAGCAATGGGGGGTGGGGTATTTATAGTATTCGGGTAACCGTTAAGATCGTTTGTTGATTATCGTGCCTTAATCCAAGCCGTACAAGTGTCGGAAACTCATGGTGGCTAAAATTGATGTTTATCAACATATTAGGCAAGTGGGAAATGTGTGGGTATGGATCAAACAGCTGGAATCTGCTGACTGTTAAGTCTGATCTGTACTGCAGAACCCTTGCGCATCGTAGCCAAAAAGTGCTACGCATCGTAGCCATACAAGTTTGGCAGATTTACACTTTTGGTCCCTGTTATGCAATAAGGTCATTTTCGACACTTTTAAGGCCCGTTAACCCCATTTCAAAGCTCTAAAATGAAGTTAAAGTATAGGGAACTTAAAATGTGCTCAAAAATATCTCGGATGTCGGTTCGTTTGGCCGTACGAACGCGATGTTCGCTTAATTACGACGGAATGCGCATAAGCGCGAAAAACGATCCAAATGACGCGGCGAATGGATTTTTCTTATGGCGAACACTAAAATATAATATAGTCATGCTTACATAAATTTTTGGATGTCCGGATGTATTCAGAACGTAAGTTATGCGCGAAAATGCAAACTTGTGCACTTTTTGACACTTTTAGTCCCTGAATGACACAAAAGTTTATTTTAGCACACCGAACCCCTCAAAGCCTATTTCTAAGCTATGTAAAAGATATTTATGGTATGTTTAACTTATGGTCATGTTCCGGAATGTCTGTTACAGTTTAAATTGGCATACTTTCGCAGTTTGTCAACTTTAGTCCCTGTAAGCGAATTAACTTGTTTTCGGCATACCAAACCTTCCAAAACTTATTTCTAAGCTATGTAAAGGTCATTTAAGGTATGTTAAGCCTATGTCACTATTCCGGAGTGTTTGTTGCATTAAACTGGTTATATTTACGTATCAGTGCGCGTATAACCTTCCAGAAAGCGATTTAAAGCTTGAAATTGAACAAGAGTTAATATGTGTAAACGATACACATATTTTACAAATCCCAAGTATGAAATACAATATTTCATTGGTTTGACATTTGTTTGACGGCCGTGGAGGCACAGGTGTTACAGTCTCCCCTACTTTAGGAAATTTCGTCCCGAAATTTATTTAGAGGAAACTTGTAAGAGCTTGAAACATGAAGTCGAAAAGATCGAACAATATTGGTTAGGGTTCTTGAACTTCTAGTAACCTTAATAACATTATGTTTGCAATGTAAGAGGGACACTTATATACAAGTATATGAAGCGTCATTGGTGCGTCCACCGTACCTCCATTACATCGTCCTCATTTTGTTATTGTTGTCACTATCGGTTCTTACACATAATAAACCTTACTGGGTTTCTGTGCACTAAATTTCATAATTATGTGCGCATCCATAATTAGAGAATTCCTTGCACAGTTCACAAAGTCTATTTTATAATGTGTAGGGTAAAACCAAATGAACATTCTTATGATGAGTGTGACTAGACCGCCATAGAGTCCTTTAGACTAAATCAATAAATGATTTAAATAGACTATCAAGGAGTCTGTTCAGCTACATCACTAGATGTCATTTTTTTTAACCAAATCGTGAATCAATCTTCTTGACTAGACCTCTAAAGGATCTCTTATGAAACATGGAGCGGTACTTATATAATCCAAGGGTCTTAACTATTACATAGAAGCCCATTAAGGATTGAAGGTAGTACCTTTTGAATATCCTGCTACGAATCCCTCATATGAAGATATGAAAGATTCTGTGAGGATTTGGATAACGAATATCCAGAGTATTAAAAACACAAAAATGCATAAAAGAAAACATAAGATGAATAAACACATAGTCACATAATTGCATACTCGTTCAATCGCATAATCGTTCAATTTTACCTTTAATTTGTTATCTTTGGACACGGGTATTTAAAGCATACCAGAAACCCAAATCCGTGGATTTCCTTTGGCACTTTAAATATTTTCAAGAATCTAACTATGAAGATAGGAAGATCTTAAAAGGAATTCGGTTTGTCCTAATTGAGTTGTTTTGTACATTTTAAAGTGTACAAGGAATTCAATCAGGGCTCCGATGTCAACGAAGGTGTTGATCGTGATCGGCTCAGGACATAAATAGATCAAGATGTCATCAATAATAACAATGACGATCTGATCCAAATAAGGCTTGCAGACTCTATTTATTAAGTCCTTGAAGATGGCTGGAGCATTTGTCAACCTAAAAGGCATGACTGTAAACTCGTAATGGCCATACTTCATGCAGAAAACCGTTTTGGGAATATCTTCTTCGAGAATACAAAGTTGATGATACCCAAAACGCAAATCGATCTTGGAAAAGCATGAAACGCTATGCAGTTGATCGGAGAAATCGTTGATTTAAGGTAGGGGGGATATCGATTCTTGATGGTAAGCTTACTAGGCTTACGTTAATCGATATACATTCGAAAAGATCCATTTTTCTTTTCACAAGGAGAACAGGAATTTCTCCAAGGTGAAAAGTTCGGACGGATGAATCCTTTATCAGACAACTCTTGAAGCTGTTTTGATAATTCTTGCATCTCGAACGGTGCAAGACGATAAGATACTTTAGATTTAAAAGAAACAAGTGTTTGAGATTCTTAGGGAGATCACAAGTGATCATAAAAATGACAGAACCACACAAGTAGTTTTGTCTTTGTGTTGACATCATAAGGTTGAATCAAACATTCATACAATTGCATTAGTTAAAAATAAAACCACAAATTTTATTTATATAACAACCGCATTGTCTTTAAATGTTACAAGATACCAACCAGAGGAAAAACAAAATACTAATTGTTCACTCCTTCATCATTGAGTGCCTCATTGATGTTAAACACTCGACCACGGGCTGGATTCACATTGACGTTGACGTTCGCATTCGGGTTTGCGCCAGCATTTGCATTCACCAGTCTTGGACAGTTGTGGCGGAAGTGACCAATCTCTCCGCAGTTGAAACATGAACCTAGTGGAAATCTCGCAGCATTCCCTTGAACCGGAGCTTGAACCTGAGCAGCCTGATTTTGTCCCAAACGAAAAATCTTGGCCAAATGCCCAAGTTTACCACACGTCGTGCATTGCCAGCAAGCTTGTTGTACTGCGTGATGACCGTTGCAGCGTGCACAATAAGGTGCAGTACCGGCATATGCTTTCTTTGCAGGTGGCTGAGCTGGTTGGTTCCGCGGGTTCTGAGCAGTCTGTGCTGTAACAGCAAAATTTTGGGCACCCTTTCGCTTCTTTGATTTCTTTGACGTCTCACCTTCCTTACCCTTCTTGTTTTGGCCTTTCTTGCTATCATCCTTGTCAGACTCCTGCTTCTTACCCTTGTCACCCTTTCTGTGTAACTTATTCTTCCGAATCTGCGACTCAGTCAATGTCGCAGATAACTCGATCGCCTGACGGAGTGTGGCAGGGTTACTACCAGTAAGGATGTCTTGTACCGAGTCAAGTAGGCCATCGATGTACCTTTCGATAGCTATGTCAAGTGGGGTAACCATTGTCGGGCAAAGCAGACTCAACTCCTCAAACCTATCAGTATACGCCCTGTGCTCACCACTATCTTGCTTCAATTCATCAAATTCCTTCTCCAAAGCTCGCTGCTCATGACGAGGACAGAATTCTCTCATCATCAGGGCCCTAAGTTCAGCCCATGTCTGTGCCAGAGCAACTTCTGCACCACGATCCCTCATAACCCCGTTCCACCATGTGAGAGCCCTCTTCTGAAACACACTCGAAGAAAACTCGACCTTGCGATTGTTAGGACACTGCACGTGGCGGAAAGTATTCTCAATGCTCTCGAACCATTGAAGAAGCCCAGTCGCTCCTTCAGAACCACTAAACTTGAGTGGTTTAGCCTGGTTAAAATCCTTGTATTTGCATAGCACATTGTTGTTGTTGTTGGCTTGGTTCCATTGAGCAAAGAGGTTTGGGAATTGAGCAGCCATTTGCTGCGCAATGATTTCTGCCAGCTCGGCAGTCTCTATCTGGTTTTCGCGTCGAGGAGGCATTGTCTAAAAGAGGAAACATGAAAGGAAACGAGTGAGAGAATTTAGACGTAAAGAATGAGATGAAACAAATCTGATGAAAGCAAGGATAGTGGTTATTTGTTTGTTACTACAAAGCGACAAACGGCACACAGTGACTGATCAAAGTAAATGGGTCAAAAATAATGTATCGCGAAGACATGCTCGCCTATAAGTGAACACTCATCCCAAGAATTCCCAGGTAAGCACAACTGGTCTCGCGTCTGATGAGATATATACGAAGTGCTTGCCTAGACAGAAAACCCAGAATACAGGCATTCACCCTTCCAGTTTGCACGTGTTCACATTATTTAAGACTCAAAACCTTGTCGAGATTTTGAAAATTCGAAGGGGTTCAAAACCATATAACAGAGGGTTCAAAACCTTACAATAGAGGGTTCAAAACCTTGTAATCAATCATCCCCGAACAGATGATTAGTTTTCAAAGCGGTTTTGAAATTTATGTTCTTGTTGTGGTTGTCACCTAAGGATAGGTGACAGTATTGTTTTATGACTAAACGCAAGTAATCTCGCGTTAGGGTCCTAAGAAGGTTATAGACTAGGTCAAAGCATTACTAATAACCTAATTCCCTATAACCATTGGCTCTGATACCATCTTTTCTGTCACACCCCGACCACGTAGAACATACCAAACGTGGCGGAAACATCGGGGAGTGTTGTAACAGAATTAATTGTTTCAAATCCATGGTAATTGAAGTTTCGTTTTATTGATTTAAAGTGTTACAATGTCTTAACAAACAAGAAAATACAACATAATTAACTAGTCTTGCATCTTTTATTGTTACTAAAGCCCAAGTCTGCCTATGTGTATCTTGATCATCTTATGCAACAGCTCCTGAAAAACACATGTGAAAATAGGTACGTCAGCATAAAAATGCCTGTGAGATACATAGGTTTTGTGAGAATAAGATTCATGACTTATGTTTGAGAAAATGTTTAGTCATGAACCTTGTTATTTGCTTTGTCTTTTAAATCATTTGAAAAACGATAAGATCAGATGATAAGTATAAATAAATGTAAGGTTAAATGAATAACCAAGTAAAAATGTTTGCATAAGATAAGTTGTTCATAAATCAATGTCTTGTGAAAAGTATGTTATTTGTATGAAATGTTCTATGTCTCAAACTGAAATGATTCAAATAACGTTACGACATGTAATACCATACAAACACTTATATATAGGAAGTACCAGCGGCGTATCCACCATGCTTGTATCATATTACACACGCATCGTTACTTAATCACTTAATCAAACCAAACCAAACAATGTAAAATGTTCATGTCAAGATGTAAATCATGTCAAAATGTCTATGTCAAATATCCATGTCAAATGTCTATGTCAAATATCCATGTCAAATGTCTATGTCAAATATCCATGTCAAATGTCTATGTCAAATATCCATGTCAAATGTCTATGTCAAATATCCATGTCAAATGTCTATGTCAAATATCCATGTCAAATGTCTATGTCAAAATGTCATGTATGGCAAGTGAAAGGTCTCAACTAAACCATATGCACAAAAACAAAGTATTGAAGTAAAACTTGGTTTAAATCAAAGCTAGGTTTTGTGTAAATGCATGCAAATATTTAATATGAACATTTATGCGGTATTGTGAATATGCATACATCCAAGCCTGGCGACTGTGGTGATAAACCCTTTAAACAAATTAAAGGTCTATCTGTCTTATATCAACGAATTCGGTCATTCCTTTCTGTCCCCTTTCCCTGGGATGTCCGGAACGGGAGTTGTCAATTCCTATGGTACCACTACCTACTAACGAACAGCATGATCGGTGTTAATGAATGTATTGTCCCATGTAAACAAACCAAATGTCATACCAAAATGTAAGCATGTAATGAAAACAATGCACTAAGTATGTAATCAAATGAACATACATAGCGTGAAATGTCATGTAAAACGATGTACTAAGTAATGCACACAATGGGCACACCTAGCAGGAAATGTAATGTAAAACAATGTACTAAGTAATGCACACAATGGGCACACCTAGCATAAGATGTAATGAAATCATGTACTATAATGTACTAACGAACATAGCATGTATATGATGTGAAAACAGGAAAGCATGAAAGTAACAAGTAGGCACATGTGTTCCACCCCAAAACAGTTTGGAAAACAGTAAAAGAGGGGTCTATGTACTCACTTGAGATTGCTCAGAAGTCCTTGAGTAACAACCAAACAATGCTAGAGATCGCGGATATCAAACGGCACCTAATATAGGTAACTATGTTAATTAACCGGACCTAGATCGGAAGATTGGGTAGCATTAGGGTTTGTAAACCAAACGAGTGTAGAGACTCGTGTCATTTGGTTTAACAAAGCCTACATACTAAATGAAACTTAACCTAAGTGTTTTCGACCCATTACGACCCGTTTAGGTAGCTTATGCTACTTTAACGCGTCGTTCGCGTGAAACGCGTTCGGACCGCCTAACTAGTCCTATGACAAGTGTTATATGCCTAAACATGTTACATAATCAGTTATGAGACAAAAGTTTAGGTTACATATGCTTAATTACCAATTATACATGAAAAGGGTATTCTGGTAATTTACCTAAGGCATATAAACTACCTATCATACAACTACTTAAACGATGTGACCATAGGGTATAACCTCGGAAGGTTATTCCCTACCTACTATGGTCACCTAATGTGTTTGGTCGGATCCTAATGATCGACCAAACTGGGTCAGGTTCGAGGGTATAGGCGATTTATTAGATCGCCTACCCTACGACCCTAGACAACGTGGTAATCAGTGGGCATAGTCCCAAGGGACTATGACCAACGTGATTACACTCACGTTGCGAAGTTCAAACGAACTTCGCATTGACCATTACTGGTCAACGCTGAAAGTCAAACAAAGTTTGACTTTCTGACTCGAAAAGCAGTAAAAATAAGGAAAAGAACGAAAGAATACTAACCCAGGGTCCCCGAATGCTAATCCCGATCTAAGAACTCAGGTATGAAACAATGGTTTCAACTTAGAGCTCTCAAATCAGAATTCTTGTGGGTTTAGAAGCAATGGGGGGTGGGGTATTTATAGTATTCGGGTAACCGTTAAGATCGTTTGTTGATTATCGTGCCTTAATCCAAGCCGTACAAGTGTCGGAAACTCATGGTGGCTAAAATTGATGTTTATCAACATATTAGGCAAGTGGGAAATGTGTGGGTATGGATCAAACAGCTGGAATCTGCTGACTGTTAAGTCTGATCTATTCTGCAGAACCCTTGCGCATCGTAGCCAAAAAGTGCTACGCATCGTAGCCATACAAGTTTGGCAGATTTACACTTTTGGTCCCTGTTATGCAATAAGGTCATTTTCGACACTTTTAAGGCCCGTTAACCCCATTTCAAAGCTCTAAAATGAAGTTAAAGTATAGGGAACTTAAAATGTGCTCAAAAATATCTCGGATGTCGGTTCGTTTGGCCGTACGAACGCGATGTTCGCTTAATTACGACGGAATGCGCATAAGCGCGAAAAACGATCCAAATGACGCGACGAATGGATTTTTCTTATGGCGAACACTAAAATATAATATAGTCATGCTTACATAAATTTTTGGATGTCCGGATGTATTCAGAACGTAAGTTATGCGCGAAAATGCAAACTTGTGCACTTTTTGACACTTTTAGTCCCTGAATGACACAAAAGTTTATTTTAGCACACCGAACCCCTCAAAGCCTATTTCTAAGCTATGTAAAAGATATTTATGGTATGTTTAACTTATGGTCATGTTCCGGAATGTCTGTTACAGTTTAAATTGGCATACTTTCGCAGTTTGTCAACTTTAGTCCCTGTAAGCGAATTAACTTGTTTTCGGCATACCAAACCTTCCAAAACTTATTTCTAAGCTATGTAAAGGTCATTTAAGGTATGTTAAGCCTATGTCACTATTCCGGAGTGTTTGTTGCATTAAACTGGTTATATTTACGCATCAGTGCGCGTATAACCTTCCAGAAAGCGATTTAAAGCTTGAAATTGAACAAGAGTTAATATGTGTAAACGATACACATATTTTACAAATCCCAAGTATGAAATACAATATTTCATTGGTTTGACATTTGTTTGACGGCCGTGGAGGCACAGGTGTTACAGCAGGCGCGTTCGTTAATCCGAATGGCATGACCAAAAATTCGTAGTGACCGTAGCGTGTTCTGAACGCTGTCTTGGAGACGTCCTCATCCTGGACTCTCAGTTGATGATACCCCGACCTTAGGTCAATCTTCGAGTAATAGCTCGACCCTTGCAACTGGTCGAATAAGTCGTCGATGCGTGGAAGAGGATAGCGATTCTTCACGGTGACCTTGTTCAGTTCGCGGTAATCTATACACATGCGGAAGGTACCGTCCTTCTTTATAAATAATACCGGAGCTCCCCAAGGCGAAGAGCTAGGACGTATGAAACCCTTTTCCAAGAGTTCTTGTAGTTGCTTAGACAGTTCTTCCAGTTCCGTTGGAGCTAAGCGATAAGGTGCTCGAGCTATGGGTGCTGCTCCAGGAGCTTGTTACTAAGAGTTACCAAAGGTTCTTAACCAGCACGAGGAATACGGATGATCTTTTCTTTGCAAAGAGTCTCTGCTCGATGTTGAGGTAGCCAGTCCATACCAATATCGATGTCGAAACCATCACAACGTTGGGGTCATTCCTAGTATCACCCTGACCAATCACGAACACTCGACCCCTGGCACCATTGCCGTCGTTATTACCCCCATTGTTGCCTCCATTATTGTCCCTGTTTCTTTGGTTGTGGTTTTGATTCTGGTTCTGGTTCAACTGTGGGCAGTGTCTTTTGAAGTGACCTTCCGCACCACACTGATAACATCCCTTGTTACCCAGCTGTTGCTGCTGATTCTATAGATCTTGTGGCTGTTGTTGTTGGTTCTGGTTTGCAGGACGGGAGTTTCTACCATCTTTGGCTCCATGACCAAGCTTGTTGCATCATTGACAATGATTTCGGTTGCACTGCCCGCTGTGGTGCAAGTTACATCGTTTGCACTTAGGGTGGTTTCCCCTGTATCCACCCTGCCCTTGACTACTAAAAGGTTGCTGACCAGGACTTTGGTTGTCACCGATCCTTCACTGATGTGCCTGGGACGGAACCGTAGTCGAACCCTTGCTAGGGGTTCCATCCCACTTTCGTTTGTTGTCACTGGGGGTAGCAGAAGTAGTTGAAGTAGTATTGGTAGTAGTAGCGCTGATACGTTTAGGCAGCTTGTTCTGTTCCACTGCCTGATCTGTGAGACGATGAGGAAGACGAGTAACATCTTGAATAGTAGCAAGGTTAGCAGAACTCACATGACTTTGGAATCTCTGGTACTAAGCCTTTGAGGTACAGCTCAATGCGATTGATAGGAGGATCCACCATAGTTGGGCATAACACTGCCAGTTCGTTGGATCGTTTCGTGTACGCTTCTATCTCTGACCCCGTCATCTTCAGGTTAAAGAACTCCACTTCCAGTTTGTGGATGTTATCATAGTTACAGTATTCTAGTTTGATTCTGTTCCTTAGCATCACTTCATGGGGTGGCATTAGCAGCCGCCAGCCCCAGCATCTGAACTTGCGCGTTCCACCAAGTTAGCGCAGTGCCTTCGAGAGTACCAGTGGCATATTGCTCCCTACGAGCCTCGGGGCATTCACCCATTTCAAAGATCAATTCGAGCTTCTCGAACCAGTGGAGGAGTCAAACAGCTCCTTCAGTGCCGCTGAAAGTAGTAGATCGGCAGTCCATAAAAGTTATGATTGTGCACACAGGTGGCTGAGCGTGTTGACCAGTCATGTGCGTACGAGTAAACAGAATTAAGCACAAGGGTTGGTTTACGAAAGTAGGATCTAAGGATCCTAGAGTAAGCTATGATGGCAGGTTATACCTCCTGCCTGGGCAGCTACGAGTGCTGCAGTAACTTGTTCAGTGATCGAAGCCGCCAACTGGGCTTGAGTTAGGTTAACGCGTCCACTCATGATCTTGATACCAAGGAGAACATGAGTGAGAGAGGTTCGCAAACAGTGCGATGACAGAAGAGAGTGAGCACACAAGTATTCTCAAGCAATAGCATATAGTAGGTTCTGTAATCTAAGCATACCCCGAGCAAAGTTCTATGTAATTCTAGCAAGTAGGTAAAGTAACATGAATAGTAGTACCTATGATGTTGAGCCTTGCACGTGGAGCGAAGCGTCGTTGTGGATCGTTGAGCACTGTTCTGGTTATAGTCTGGTTTTAACAAAATCGTTTTCCCCTTATTAAAACCGAGTTCTCTATAACCAATGGCTCTGATACCAATCTGTCACACCCCCAAAATCCACACGCGGAGTATCACCGCTTGGAGGCGTGACTGACCAGGATCAAGCCACCAATCATATCAAACGTAATAAGAATTAAATGTAATTTAAACCAAACGATATGAAAGGTGTTCCAACAAAACATGTTAAGTGTATAGCGGAAGCATAAAATGTAAACCCAACGTAAGTAATAAGTTCAATGTTTAATGTTTCAATATAAGATCCACAAATCCGTGCCCACAACGACCGCGCCTCCCGTGCAAGCTCCAAATGTACCTAAGGTCCTGCAAGGCATGCAGCAGAGAGTCAACAACTAGTTGAGCGAGTTCACAGTTAATAGTTCGTTATAATAAATCATATGTGCATTTGGTGGGGGCTTCCCATGTTTGTACTTACTAATGGTGGGGGTTTCCCATGGTCATATGCATTACTAGTGGGGGTTTCCCACGTTTATCTTTACTAATGGGGGCTTCCCATATTCGTACTTACTAGACTATTTGCAACCATGTGTTCTTCTTAATCCGAGAACAGGAATACGTACAAGGTCACGTAGGATTTACGTGAGTGCCCTTCCCCGAGGACAGTGGTACGTGTGGGGTTTACGTAGGATTTACGTAAGTGTCCTTCCGACCCGGAAGACAATGATAGGTATTAGTTTACGTAGGTTTTACGTAAGTGTCCTCCCGACCTGGGAGACAATGGTAGATACTAGGTTACGTAGGTTTTACGTAAGTGTCCTGACTATCCTGAGGACGATGGTCTATAGTCTAGCGATAGCGTAAGTACGAGTAGTTATCCATTTCAAATAATCCAACCCGATTCCCAACCCGAGAATCCCATGCCTTGGCTGTGTGAACTCACCTTGGTTTGCTCGGTATGCTAAGTATGTGCTCGCAAATAAATCAATCACGTCCTAGAGTATGCATGTATACATAATCAGTTTGTGTTCAAGTTGTTCTCGTATAAACATGTAGCACGTATTCACAATCATATACAAGATGGTTACACTTAACAGCAGTTAAATATTCCAGTTAACACTTATCAGAATTAACTCAAGTTACTGTGCTGATTACACATATCGGCGAAACACAATTCGACGAAACACACATGTTGGCGAAACACATACATTGGCGAAACACATACATTGGCGAAACACAATTGTTTCGTCGAGGTCTCCTTTGGCGAAACAGAACTTCTAATTCGTCGATTACCCTTGGCGAAACACATTCTGTTTCGCCGAGAGTTCTGTTTCGTCTAACAGTTCAGTTACGTCGAACATCAATTATATCAGTTACGAATAACACAGAAACCCTAGCCATTCTAACAGCCGTCATCAATAACAGAAATCATATGAAGATCAATGTGCACATAGAATCGTCATAACTCAATCATCAAAGAATCACCGTCTAGCATGAACCCTAGCTTATGTGTACAACATATCGATTAACATACAGCATCATATCACCGAACTCTATCAAGATGCTAATGTGTATTCAGAACCAGATCACATAAATAACATCCAAAACCGAGCATTTAATCGTATTAAGTTTCGTATAGAATTGTATATATCCGACAACATCATGCATATCGAAATCTATATCATCATCATACTCTTATAATCACAATAGTAACACGCCTCAAACATATACACAAACATGAATCGAGCTATTACAGAAACATGAAACCGATTAACGAACACACACTAACCGGAATAAGAGAAATACGAATCGATCGCTAAAGATATCTTCGGGAACCTCCAACTGCCGTCACACAGGAGAGAAAGGGCTCTAGGGTTTCGGTTGTTTTGATAGCAGATGTAAAACTGATGTTATTTCACGTTTTAAAACTCGAAATAACATGTTGGGCCCGAACTGGGCTTCGGTGAAACTGGGCTCGGCGAAACACCCTGTTTCGTCGAGATAGTTGATGGCGAAACAAATCTGTTTCGTCGAGATTGGTTATGGCGAAACACACTTGTGTTTCGTCGGGTTCTTTCCTATGTTAAACAGTTTATGTCTCTTGACATGTTATACAATCAAACACATAATCATGTAAACACAATACGTTTTATTATAACACAAGTGCACAGTTACAAGTCAGTCAAGTCAATCAACCAAACAGTCAAAGTCAACGTGCATTAAATGCGAATATGAAAGTCGGAAACTCGAGTTGTCACAGATTGTTCGTGTACCGCTTTCGACAGGTGAGATCCTACAAGTTCATGGTGAGAACCTACTGGTAGTCTCAAACTAATGTCTTGTTTTAAAGCTCGGAAGTATCTGCGAAAGAACTATGTGGCCTTTTTGGCACATGTTGTAGCAGATAAGGGCAAAGGTAAGTCTATTCAAGATATCCCTGTTGTTCGGGATTATCCTGAAGTATTTCCTGAAGAGTTACCTGGTTTACCCCCAGCATGCCAAGTCGAGTTCCATATTGATCTCGTACCTGGTGCAAATCCCATTGCCAGATCCCCATATCGTCTTGCACCGTCTGAGATGCAAGAGTTGTCTAAGCAGCTTCAAGAGCTCTCTGACAAAGGTTTTATCCGTCCTAGCTTTTCACCTTGGGGTGCTCCCGTTCTTTTTGTCAAGAAGAAGGATGGATCTTTTAGGATGTGTATCGATTATCGTGAGCTTAACAAGCTTACCATCAAGAATCGATATCCCCTACCTCGCATTGATGATCTCTTTGATCAGTTACAAGGTGCTTCTTATTTTCAAAGATTGATCTACGTTCTGGGTATCATCAACTTCGTGTGCATGAAGAAGATGTTCCCAAGACTGCTTTCCGCACTCGTTATGGGCATTATGAGTTCACAGTTATGCCGTTTGGTTTGACAAATGCTCCTGCTGTTTTCATGGACTTAATGAATAGGGTATGCAAACCTTATTTAGATAAGTTCATCATCGTTTTCATTGATGACATCTTGATATACTCTAAGACGCAAGCTGATCATGAGCAGCATCTTCGTCTCACTCTGGAACTCCCGAAGAAAGAGCAACTTTTCGCCAAATTCTCCAAGTGTGAATTTTGGCTTAAGGAAGTTCAATTTTTGGGGCATATCCTCAACGAACAAGGTATTCATGTAGATCCCTCCAAGATCAGTGCAATTAAGGATTGGGATACGCCTACTACTCCTACTGAAGTTTTTTCTTTTCTTGGTCTGGCGGGTTATTATCGCCACTTCATTGAAAATTTCTTGAAGATTGTAATTCCTCTAACTGCTCTAACTCAGAAGAACAAACCCTTTGATTGGGGATCCAAACAAGAGGAAGCTTTTCAGAACTTGAAGCAGAAGCTTTATGATGCGCCTATTCTATCATTGCCTGAGGGTAATGATGATTTTGTCGTGTATTGTGAAGCATCAAACTTGGGTCTTGGCTGTGTTCTCAAGAGAAAAACTACACCACTCATGATCTTGAGTTAGGTGCAGTTGTATTCGCTCTCAAAATCTGGAGACACTATCTGTATGGTACAAAATGTGTGGTTTTCACTGACCACAAAAGTCTTCAGCATATTTTTAATCAGAAAGAACCCAACATGAGGCAACGACGTTGGGTTGAGCTTCTAAACGACTATGACTGCGAAATTCGCTACCATCCTGGTAAGGCGAACGTCGTGGCTGACGCTTTGAGTCGTAAAGAACATGTCAAGCTTCATTGTGTTCGTGTTCAATATGATATTCAAGCTCGATCTAATATCCAAACCCGCATCTCTCAGGCTCAACACACTTGTGTTTCACAAGGTTTGATGGGTAAGGAGTTACCCTATTACATTACACCTGATCTTGAACTGAAGGACAATGGATCGTATTACTTCATGGACCGTTTGTGGGTCCCAAGCCAAGATGATCTTCACACCTTGCTTATGGATGAAGCCCATAAGTCTCGTTATTCTATTCATCCTGGCTCAGATAAGATGTATAAGGATCTTCGTATTCAGTATTGGTGGCCTGGTATTAAGAAAGACATTGCCTTATATGTATCAAAATGCCTTACTTGTCTTAAGGTCAAGGCTGAACATCAACGTCCTTCTGGTTTATTGGAGCAACCAGAGATTCCAGTTTGGAAATGGGAAAACATTTCTATGGATCTTATTACCAAACTCCCGCGCACAAAGAGAGGTCATGATGCCATCTGGGTAGTTGTTGATCGTCTTACAAAATCAGCGCATTTCTTGCCGATCCACGAGGATCTATCTGCTGAAAAACTTGCTAAAATCTATGTGGATGAAATTGTATCTTTACATGGTGTTCCTTTGAACATTATTTCTGACAGAGATGCTCGCTTCACCTCTCATTTTTGGAGAACCATGCAATCTGCTATGGGGACCCAACTTAATCTGAGCACAGCTTATCATCCGCAAACGGATGGTCAATCTGAAAGAACAATCCAGACTTTGGAGGATATGCTTTGAGCTTGTGTGATCGATTTTGGTGGTAGTTGGGATTCACATCTTCCATTAATCGAATTCTCCTACAACAACAGTTATCACTCCAGCATCAACATGGCTCCTTTCGAAGCTCTCTACGGTCGAAAATGTCATTCACCAATCTGCTGGAATGAGATCGGTGAGGCTCAACTTACTGGGCCTGACCTCATTCTAGAGACAACTGATAAGGTTAAGAAAGTTCATGATAACCTTCAGACAGCTAGAAGCCGTCAAAAGAGTTACGCGGACCAACGACATAAGCCCTTGGAATTTCAAGTCGGTGATCGCGTATTACTTAAGGTCTCACCTTGGAAAGGTGTGATCATATTTGGAAAGAAAGGGAAACTTGCACCTAGATACGTTGGACCATTCAAGATCGTCGAAAGAATCGGTAAGGTAGCCTACAGACTGGAGTTACCTCCTGAATTTGGAAATGTTCATCCAACCTTTCACGTGTCCAATCTCAAGAAGTGTTTAGCTGATGCGAACCTCCACGTACCACTCGATGAAATTCGTGTTGATAACACGATGCATTTTGTTGAGAAACCAGTGGAAATCATGGACCGAATAGTCAAATGGCTCAAACGCAAGTGCATTCCATTGGTCAAAGTTCGCTGGGAATCTAAACGTGGACCAGAATTTACTTGGGAACGTGAAGATCAAATGAAGGCGAAATACCCTCATCTTTTCTCACAAGTTTCCTCTAAATAAATTTCGGGACGAAATTTCCACAAGTAGGGGAGACTGTGACACCTGTGCTTGTAATCATTGTAAACTGTTCAGTTATCAATAAAACAATGTTATTTAATCCCAAATGTTTGTTTGTTTATGTTTAACATCTTTCATGTTTTGATTTTCGTTCAATTTTAAACTCTACATCGCTTTCTGGAGAGTTATACGCAAACTGGTGCGTAAACGTAATCAGTTAACGCGACAAACACTCCGGAACATCAAAATATGCTTAACATACCTTAAATAACCTCTACATAACTTAGAAATAAGTTTTGAAGGCTTTGGTATGGCAAAATCAAGTTTAATCGCTTACAGGGACTAAATTCGACAAACTGCGAAAGTATGACGATTCGTACTGGAACAGACATTACGGAACATGACCATAAGTTAAACATACCATAAATATCCTTTACATAGCTTAGAAATAGGCTTTGAGGGGTTCGGTGTGCTAAAATAAACTTTTGAGTCATTCAGGGACTAAAAGCGTCAAAAAGTGCACAAGTTTGCATTTTAGCGCGTAACTTACATTCTGAATACATCTGGACATCCAAACATTTATGTAAGCATTAAATATTTTATTTTAGTATTTGGCATAAGAAAAATCCATTCGTCGCGCAATTTGGATCGTTTTTCGCGCTTATGCGCATTCCGTCGTAATTAAGCGAACATCACGATCGTACGACCCAACGAACCGACATCTGGCATAATTTTGAGCATGTTTCATGTCCACAATGTTTAGGCATCATTTTAGGGCCTTAAAGTTGGCTTAACGGGCCTTAAACATGTCGGAAATGGCCTTAAACACCAACAGGGACTGAAATTGTCATTTCTGCATAGTTGTTTGCTGATCAGAACACCCAGGCGGGCCGCGTAAGGTTAGTACATGTGTTACGCGGGCCGCGAGGCCCTCCCAGATATGCAAAACTGGTTTTAACAGCTGTTATACACTCAAAACCCACTTGCACATGGTATTTCCTGATACTAGGGGCCATTTTTATGTGCCCATGGTATTGTAAAACCATGGGTGCACATGTATGGATGAGATCAAAGCACGGTTTTTGACGAACGATCTTAACGGTCCTAAGAAATCTATAAATACCCCTTAAGATCACAACTCAAAACCCACACCTTTGAGTCTGAATTTGTTCTCTAAGTTGATGTGTTTATCACTTCATACCTGAGAATATTCGGATCAAAAACTTCCGTTCTTGGACCCGTTATAAGTCCTCTTTTGTTCTTTTAGCATTTTCTGCATTGACGAGTTTATGGTCAACACGAAGTTCGGTTGAACTTCGCAACGTGAGCGTAATCACGATGGTTATTGTCCCTTGTGACTATACCTACTGATTACCACGTTATCAAGGTCAAAGTCAACGACCGATTTCACGCAACTTGACTTATAGAAATTTCTTTATTTTAATTGTATTATGTGGAGTAAGTGTCGTTAATGACAATAATCGAATTGTGTTAATCGTATTTCAATCAACCTATGACTGTGAACTATAGGAAGTATCAATGCGATAAAGTTAATCAACTGATAATCAAGCTATGTTAATCGAATCGACATCAAATCGTAACTCGAACTACGTGGTTTTACTTATTGTTTATACGTGTGTGTGTGCCTTTTGTGTTACCTGCGCACCTTTATTTATGTTGTGTTGTGGTAATCAAGCGAATACAATCGAAACTCGAAATCTAACTGGAATGTAATCGAACTCGAATCACGATCAAACTAGGATAGATAGTGGAAAATAGATTACGCAAGGTACGAAGTAGTTGGGACTAAAAGTAATTTGACTAGGAAACCCTATCGAATCGCTCGCAATCGGAACCGAAACGTCAAAAGATCGTCGCACCAAACACACCACCCAGGCGCCAATCCGCACGGACTGATGTCCGCACGGACAGGCCATCCGCACGGATAGCCGCCTGGGGAAGTGTAAAGTGCATCCGGCCAGGATTGCTATCCGCACGGATGACCATCCGGGTGATGTGCAATCCGGACGGATGACCCTTTCCTCTTTTGGCATCCTATAAATACACGGGTCACTCTCCAAACTTTCCACTTTTGGCAAGTGACGTCCGAGCAGCTCGTGTTCTTCACATTTCCTTCGATTTCTCTCAATCCAGGTAAGATCTCGCCCTAAATCTTGTACTTTCTTGATCTATACGCACTCCTACACATTTCTATCTTTTAAATATTAACTTTTAACCGTGAAATCATCAAGATTTGAGGTATTCTAGGATGATGTCATCATGAAGTTCCCATGAACTTCAGGCCTGACCTCATTCCACCAAGAATAACTCGGATCTGAACGGTTTCCACAAGATTTCACAAACAACTTCGCATAAATCTGAACTTTTTCAAAGGATAAAAGAATTGAAAGAAATAAACACAAGTTTCTCTTTCTTTTACACTCAAAAACGATAAGAATCGGATCAGTTCTAGTCTTCTACTCAATATTTGTCACACCCCCAAAATCCACCTGCGGAGTATCACCGCTTGGAGGCGTGACTGACCAGGATCCAGCCTCCAATCATATAGAACTAGCAAATCAGTAATTATAAAGGTTCAACCAATACAATTGGTGTCCACACAAAACATAGGTTAAGTTGCAAGCGGAAACATAACGTTTAAAAAAAAACAAAACATAAGTTTAATTGTTTTCAAGTTTAACATGGCACACAGCTGTCCATGTCCCACAACGACTCTCTTCCATGCAAGCTCCAGCTAAGTACCTATTGACCTGCAAAGCATGTAGTAACGAGTCAACAATAATGTTGAGCGAGTTCACAGTTGGGTGTTTGTTTTAGGTTGTTTCGAAAACAGTTTCCTTTATCTGGCATCCTGCCGTGGGGGTTACCCCATAGTTGAAAACGTGATTTGTTTAACCCAATTACTCTGGCTATCCAGCCGTGGGGGCTAACCCATGTTTTATTATCTGGCTCTACGGCCGTGGGGGCTACACCGTGTATGTTACTAGACTCGTTACCATATCGACTGCTGACTGTAGTCATGTTTATGTGCCCTGAACTGTCAATGTCTATCATCATTGACGTGCCCAGATCCATTAGTTCACGCCCGTCCTCTGCGGCACGGTGTGAGGTTTGTCAAACCTAAATAGCGCTATCTAACTAATGACCCGCTCGCCATTGGCCCGGCGATTAAGTCGATATAAAAAGGAGGGACTTCGTGATAGAGTTTTGGTCTAGTACGAGTTATCTGTCCATGAGGTGAGGAATTATATTCCTGAACCGATGCTGTCCTACCCAAGAAAGGACGAGGAATCCGTGTTCCTTAACCCCAATTCCCAACCCCTGGGAATCTCATGCTTTGTAGAAAGTGTGAACTCACCTTGGTTTGCTCGGCAGATACACAGAAAGGTCAATCAAGCTATATTGTGGTCAACCACGTCCTAACATAGTTGTACCACACAAGTCAGGTTCGTATTTAGGCAGTGCATGTATGTTTTCTACACACATTTGCATACACGTATTGATCATGGCACACACGTACAAATACTTCAGTTAATCAACAGGGCACAAACACATCCAATAGCCTCAACTACGTAAATAAGCGGAGTCCAAGTATGCGGCCCAAATAGTTGGGCTCGTAATAGTATGAAAGTCCAAAACAGTGTGCACGTGTATATGGTCTTGAGTCGAGACTAGAGGTCCCGAGTCGAGACTGTGCGGTCTCGAGTTGTAGCCTACAAGTTCTCGAGTCGCAACTGAGGGGGTCTCGAGTCATGCATGTACTAGTCGAGACTAGACGGTCTCGAGTCGCAACCGGACCCGCAACCGTGGTCTCGAGTTATGCCGCTTGTGTGAGGGAGCTGTGGTCTCGAGTCGAGACTAAGGGTCTCGACTTGCATTCCTGCTGATCGAAACCTTCTAGAACCTGTACGAATTGTACTATCCAATAGAATTTCATGTTCATGATTTGGTGTACTATCCAATGAGGGTTCACAAACATGTTTATTTGTCTAACAATCAATTAAAATGGATCAAACAACCAGTTTTTCAAATATTCAAGGCACTTTCATATCATATTCATGTTGTTCTTCACGTATTCAAGTTATTCATCATGATCATTCATCCGAATCCAATTCGAAACATGCTATACTAGGTCTATCTTGCCATTTTCGAAGCACTTTCAACAGCCATAAGCCATTACTATCTCATAAATCATGTTTGCATCAATTAGTCATGTACTAAACCCCATAGGCAACCTTAACTCATCATATTATTCTCATATCACAATGAAGGAGCATTTTATTCACTTAACTCAAGCAAAACACACTACTCATATCATCAAGCAAGCACCTTTATCATGGATAACAACAATCTTAATATCGACAATTCAAGAAAGATATATTCAATATGCATAGGACTTAACAAGCAACACATATTATCATATAACTTCATCATACATCATCAACCGAGATAAACACATAACATAAATCACTAACCGGTAGGATTCCAAGGTATGAGGGTATGAAGGGTCGATGAATGAACTTCCGAATGATGATCCCAAGCTCGATCCGAGAGTCCTAGTGTTGCCGGTTGGATCCGAGAGAAGGATGAGAGGAGAGGGGATGTTTGATCTCTAGGATTTAAGGTTTTCTAGAGAGAGAGTGTAGAGGAGAGTGTATGTGAGAGTGAGTGTAGGTTTGGGGCTTTTATACTCGGTTTTGGGTTTCGAGAGGTGCATGGCCCAACCGGCCCACCATTTTCCTGTTCACTCGAGACCAAGCGGTCTCGAGTCGGGTCCTTGTGTTTTGGTTCCGGTTCACTACATACCCACTTGTATAAACTACACAATAATAACACATAGCACATTAAGATAATCACTAACTTTCATTTACTAATATGCAAGCACATAACGTTCAAATATGATACATTGAGTTACAATGAAGGGTTCTAATTTACGAGTTGTCACATTATCCCCAAGTTGAAAGAAATTTCGTCCCGAAATTTGGTAAGTACCCACTGAGGAAGCTAGTTAAGTTGTATGGTTTTCCTGGTTTTCCTGGGGTGTCACATCCTCCCCCCGTTGATCTGGAATTTCATCCTGAAATTCCATAGCTTCAGCCTCAGTGGTGGTTCTACTGTTTGCGAACAGTTGGGGATACTTTTGTTTCATCTGATCTTCGCGTTCCCAGGTGAACTCTGGGCCGCGACGTGAGTTCCAACGAACTCGAACGAGAGGTATTCTAGTGTTCTTGAGGACCTTAACATCCCGGTCCATGATTTCAACTGGTTCCTCGACGAATCGTAACTGTTCGTCTATGGTGAGCTCCTTCAAAGGAACTATGAGGGTCTCATCTGACAGACACTTCTTCAGATTCGACACGTGGAAAACGTTGTGAACTGCACTGAGTTCTGCTGGTAAGTTCAGTCTGTAGGCCACCTTGCCTATTTTCTTGATGATTTCAAAAGGTCCAACGTATCGTGGGTTAAGTTTGCCTCGTTTACCAAAATGAACCACACCCTTCCAGGGTGAAACTTTGAGTAGTACACGCTCCCCAACCTGGAGCTCTAGTGGTTTCCTGCCCTTATCGGCGTAGACTTTCTGACGGTCGCGAGCTGCCGCCATGCGTTGTCGTATCTGAGCAATTCGTTCGGTTGTTTCTACCACATGTTCCGGACCAGTGATCTGACTATCCCCCACCTCTGCCCAACAAAGAGGTGACCGGCATTTACGCCCGTACAATGCCTCAAACGGAGCAGCTTTGATGCTGGTGTGGTAGCTTTTATTGTACGAGAATTCCACAAGTGGCAAATGCTTTTCCCAGCTGTTGCCAAAGTCGATTACACACGCACGAAGCATGTCTTCTAAGGTTTGAATAGTGCGCTCAGACTGCCCGTCCGTCTGAGGGTGATACACTGTGCTCATGTCTAATCGTGAGCCAAAAGATTTGTGCATTGCTTGCCATAGCTCTGAAGTAAAACGTGCATCTCGATCCGAGATAATGGAGGTGGGCACCCCGTGCCTCGAGACAACCTCCTTAAGGTATACGTCTGCTAGAGTGGAGAACTTATCCGTTTCCTTGATAGCTAAGAAGTGTGCAGACTTTGTGAGTCGATCCACGATCACCCAAATAGTATCGTTACCACGTTGAGATCTAGGCAGGCCAATAACAAAATCCATGGAAATTTGCTCCCATTTCCATTGTGGTATTTCTGGTTGTTGGAGTAGGCCTGAGGGTTTCTGGTATTCAGTCTTGAATCTCGCACAAGTCAAACACTTGCTGACGTAAGTTGCTATGTGGGCCTTCATGCTAGGCCACCAATACGTAGTTTTGATATCGTGGTACATCTTATCCGAACCAGGATGTACCGAGTAGCGAGACTTGTGTGCCTCATCCATCACAAGCTCTCGTAGGTTGCCATAGAGTGGGACCCAAATGCGTCCCGCTACGTAGTAAGCGCCTTCTTCCTTCTGTTCTAAGCGTTGCCTTGAGCCGCGTAGGGCTTCAGCCCTGACGTTTTCTGATTTCAATGCTTCTATCTGAGCAGCTCGTATCTGGGAAGGAAGACTAGAATGTATCGTAAGTTGCAAAGCTCGCACGCGCTTAGGCGCGGTGTCCTTTCGACTGAGGGCGTCAGCCACAACATTGGCCTTGCCCGGGTGATACCTAATCGAACATTCGTAGTCATTCAGTAGTTCGACCCATCGTCGTTGTCGCATATTCAGTTCCTTCTGTTTGAAGATATGCTCAAGGCTCCTGTGGTCGGTGTAGATGGCGCACTTGGTGCCGTACAGGTAATGTCGCCATATCTTAAGTGCAAAAACAACAGCTCCCAGCTCTAAATCGTGCGTAGTGTAGTTCCTTTCATGAACTTTAAGTTGGCATGAGGCGTAGGCGATAACCTTATCCCGTTGCATCAGTACACAACCAAGACCCTGAATTGATGCGTCGCAGTAAACCACGAAGTCGTCTGTGCCCTCTGGCAAGGAAAGGATAGGTGCGCTGCAAAGTCTATCCTTTAAATGCTCAAACGCTAATTCCTGTGCATTTCCCCATCGATAAACAACGCCTTTCTGCGTTAGTGAGGTGAGAGGCTGTGCAATCTTGGAAAAATCCTTAATGAACCTCCTGTAGTACCCTGCCAAACCCAAGAATTGGCGAATTTCCGTTGGTGTACGAGGTGCAGGCCAGTTCTTAATCGAGTCTACCTTGGATGGATCAACGTGAATCCTATCCTTGTTCACCACATGGCCTAGGAAATGGACTTCACGAAGCCAGAAGTCGCATTTCGAGAACTTTGCGTAAAGCTGTTCCGTTCGAAGGAGTTCCAGAATAAGTCGTAGATGCTGCTCGTGTTCCTCCTGACTCTTAGAATAGATCAGGATGTCGTCGATGAAGACTATAACGTACTTGTCCAGGTAAGGTTTGCACACTCGATTCATCAAGTCCATGAAAATCGCAGGTGCGTTTGTCAGCCCAAAAGGCATGACCAAAAACTCATAGTGTCCATAACGAGTTCTAAAAGCTGTTTTGGAGACGTCCTCTTCTCGGACTCTCAGCTGGTGATATCCTGATCTCAAATCAATCTTTGAATAGTAGCTCGACACTTGCAGCTGGTCGAACAAGTCATCAATGCGTGGTAGAGGATAACGATTCTTCACTGTCACCTTGTTGAGTTCGCGATAGTCGATACACATTCTAAAGGTACCGTCTTTCTTCTTCACAAATAACACTGGAGCTCCCCAGGGCGATGAGCTAGGACGAATAAAACCCTTATCCAAGAGTTCTTGTAGTTGCGTGGAGAGTTCTTCCAACTCTGATGGAGCTAATCGATAAGCTGCACGAGCTATAGGCGCAGCTCCAGGAGCTAGTTCGATCTGAAACTCGACCTGGCGATGAGGCGGAAGGCCAGGTAATTCCTCAGGAAATACTTCAGGATAGTCGCGTACAATTGGAAAATCTTCTATCTTCTTCTCTTTCTCCGAGGTGTCAGTAACGAGAGCCAAAATGGCAGTGTGGCCCTTTCGCAAGCACTTCTGGGCCTTAAGAAAAGAGATGATGTTCTCAACAGCACCCCTCTTGTTGCCACGAATCATGAGAGGTTCATCACCGGAACCAGGAATGCGAACAATCTTCTCGTTGCAAAGAATCTCTGCTCGGTGTTGGGATAACCAATCCATCCCAATGACAACGTCAAAACTACCCAAGACGATAGGAATAAGGTCGATAGAGAAGGTCTGGTTAGCAAGAATAAGTTTGCAACCCTTAACTACGTGTGCGGCCTCTAAACTCTTACCATTTGCTAGCTCTACAGTGTGCTTGTTGTTCAAAGGTGTTGGAATACGCTTAAGCATTTGACTAACTTCTAGTGACACGTAGCTAGTATCGGCACCCGAATCAAATAAAACTGTAACATAAAACTCGTCGAGAAGGAACTTACCCGTCACAACATTGGGGTCATTCCTTGCTTCGCCTTGACCAATCACGAACACCCGCCCCCTGGCACCATTGTTGTTGTTGTTGTTCCCATTGTTACCATTCCCCTGATTATTGTTGTTGTTGTTCTGGTTCCTGTTCAGTTGGGGGCAATCTTTCTTGAAATGGCCTTCAGCTCCACACTGAAAGCACCCTTTGTTGATACCTTGCTGCTGCTGCTGCTGTCGCTGGTTCTATGGGGCTTGTTGTTGGCGATTCTGGTTTGCGGGGTATAAGCTTCTACAATCCTTCGCGGTGTGACCTGGCTTGTTGCACCGATGACAGTTACCCCTGGTGCATGGCCCGCTGTGGTGTAGGTTGCAGCGATTGCATTTGGGGTGATTCCCCTTGTACCCACCATGACTTTGACCACCAGATGACTGCTGACTAGGGCTCTTGTAGTCATCAGTCTTTCTCTGCTGAGACTGAGATTGCACAGAAGTCGAACCTTTGCTTGAAGCTCCATCCCATTTTCTCTTGTTGTCACTAGGAGCATCCGAAGTAGCTGTAGCACTTATACGCTTTGGTAACCTGTTCTGCTCCACCGCCTGATCAGTGAGACGGTGGGCCAACTGAACAACCTGCTGGATGGTGGTGAGGTTTGCTGAAGTCACATGACTTTGGATTTCTGGCACTAAGCCCTTGAGAAAGAGTTCAATACGCTTAATTGGAGGGTCCACCATAGTAGGACACAATAATGCAAGCTCATTCGATCTCTTAGTGTACGCCTCAATTTCTGACCCCGTCATCTTGAGGTTGTAGAACTCGACTTCCAGCTTATGAATGTCGTCACGACTGCAGTATTCCTCCTTGATCATCTCTTTAAAATTGTCCCATGGGGTGGCGTTAGCAGCAACCAACCCCAGCATCTGGACCTGAGCATTCCACCATGTGAGGGCTAAACCCTCGAGAGTACCGGTAGCATACTTCACCCTGCGCGCCTCAGGGCATTCACACATTTCAAAAACTGACTCGAGCTTCTCAAACCAGTGGAGGAGACCTACAGCTCCTTCAGTGCCGCTAAAAGTAGTGGGTCGGCAGTCCATAAAAGTTTTAAAGGTGCACACAGGTGGCTGAGCATGCTGACCTGTTGTGGGTGAAAGAAAGGACAGAGTTTAACACAAAGGTTGGTTCACGAGAGTAGGATCTTAAAGATCCTAGAATGAGTTTGGACTGCAGGATACACCTCCTGCGTGTGCAGCTGCAAGTGCCGCAGCAACTCGTTCGTTAATCAGAGCCGTCAACTGGGCTTGAGTCATGTTAACGCGTCCACTCATGATCTTCATATAAGAGGGAAACATGAGTGGGAGAGGTTCGTGAAAGTACGATGACGGAAGAGAGTAGGCACACACGTGTTCAAGCAACAGTAGTTATACTAACCAAGCATACCATAAGCAATGCATTATGTAACTAACAAGTAGGTAATATATACGTAGATCACATCACCTAGAATGTCGAGCCTTGCATGTGGAGTGAAGCGTCGTTGTGGATCATAGAGCACTGTACAGGTTATAGTCTGATTTTAATAAAACTCTTTCCCCTTATCAAAACCAAGTTCACTATAACCAATGGCTCTGATACCAATCTGTCACACCCCCAAAATCCACCTGCGGAGTATCACCGCTTGGAGGCGTGACTGACCAGGATCCAGCCACCAATCATATAGAACTAGCAAATCAGTAATTATAAAGGTTCAACCAATACAATTGGTGTCCACACAAAACATAGGTTAAGTTGCAAGCAGAAGCATAACGTTTAAAAAAAACAAAACATAAGTTTAATTGTTTTCAAGTTTAACATGGCGCACAGCTGTCCATGTCCCACAACGACTCTCTTCCATGCAAGCTACAGCTAAGTACCTATTGACCTGCAAAGCATGTAGTAACGAGTCAACAATAATGTTGAGCGAGTTCACAGTTGGGTGTTTGTTTTAGGTTGTTTCGAAAACAGTTTCCTTTATCTGGCATCCTGCCGTGGGGGTTACCCCATAGTTGAAAACGTGATTTGTTTAACCCAATTACTCTGGCTATCCAGCCGTGGGGGCTACCCCATGTTTTATTATCTGGCTCTACGGCCGTGGGGGCTACCCCGTGTATGTTACTAGACTCGTTACCATATCGACTGCTGACTGTAGTCATGTTTATGTGCCCTGAACTGTCAATGTCTATCATCATTGACGTGCCCAGATCCATTAGTTCACGCCCGTCCTCTGCGGCATGGTGTGAGGTTTGTCAAACCTAAATAGCGCTATCTAACTAATGACCCGCTCGCCATTGGCCCGGTGATTAAGTCGATATAAAAAGGAGGGACTTCGTGATAGAGTTTTGGTCTAGTACGAGTTATCTGTCCATGAGGACGAGGAATTATATTCCTGAACCGATGCTGTCCTACCCAAGAAAGGACGAGGAATCCGTGTTCCTTAACCCCAATTCCCAACCCCTGGGAATCCCATGCTTTGTAGAAAGTGTGAACTCACCTTGGTTTGCTCGGCAGATACACAGAAAGGTCAATCAAGCTATATTGTGGTCAACCACGTCCTAACATAGTTGTACCACACAAGTCAGGTTCGTATTTAGGTAGTGCACGTATATTTTCTACACACATTTGCATACACGTATTGATCATGGCACACACGTACAAATACCTCAGTTAATCAACAGGGCACAAACACATCCAATAGCCTCAACTACGTAAATAAGCGGAGTCCAAGTATGCGGCCCAAATAGTTGGGCTCGTAATAGTATGAAAGTCCAAAACAGTGTGCACGTGTATATGGTCTCGAGTCGAGACTAGAGGTCCCAAATCGAGACTGTGCGGTCTCGAGTTGTAGCCTACAAGTTCTCAAGTCGCAACTGAGGGGGTCTCGAGTCATGCATGTACTAGTCGAGACTAGACGGTCTCGAGTCACAACCGGACCCGCAACCGTGGTCTCGAGTTATGCCGCTTGTGTGAGGGAGATGTGGTCTCGAGTCGAGACTAAGGGTCTTGACTTGCATTCCTGCTGATCGAAACCTTCTAGAACCTGTCCGAATTGTACTATCCAATAGAATTTCATGTTCATGATTTGGTGTACTATCCAATGAGGGTTCACAAACATGTTTATTTGTCTAACAATCAATTAAAATGGATCAAACAACCAGTTTTTCAAATATTCAAGGCACATTCATATCATATTCATGTTGTTCTTCACGTATTCAAGTTATTCATCATGATCATTCATCCAAATCCAATTCGAAACATGGTATACTAGGTCTATCTTGCCATTTTCGAAGCACTTTCAACAGCCATAAGCCATTACTATCTCATAAATCATGTTTGCATCAATTAGTCATGTACTAAACCCCATAGGCAACCTTAACTCATCATATTATTCTCATATCACAATGAAGGAGCATTTTATTCACTTAACTCAAGCAAAACACACTACTCATATCATCAAGCAAGCACCTTTATCATGGATAACAACAATCTTAATATCGACTATTCAAGAAAGATATATTCAATATGCATAGGACTTAACAAGCAACACATATTATCATATAACTTCATCATACATCATCAACCGAGATAAACACATAACATAAATCACTAACCGGTAGGATTCCAAGGTATGAGGGTATGAAGGGTCGATGAATGAACTTCCGAATGATGATCCCAAGCTCGATCCGAGAGTCCTAGTGTTGCCGGTTGGATCCGAGAGAAGGATGAGAGGAGAGGTGATGTTTGATCTCTAGGGTTTAAGGTTTTCTAGAGAGAGAGTGTAGAGGAGAATGTATGTGAGAGTGAGTGTAGGTTTGGGGCTTTTATACTCGGTTTTGGGTTTCGAGAGGTGTATGGCCCAACCGGCCCACCATTTTCCTGTTCACTCGAGACCAAGCGGTCTCGAGTCGGGTCATTGTGTTTTGGTTCCGGTTCACTACATACCCACTTGTATAAACTACACAATAATAACACATAGCACATTAAGATAATCACTAACTTTCATTTACTAATATGTAAGCACATAACGTTCAAATATGATACATCGATGGATCTATGTCGATAACTAACGTGCTTCATTTCACTATGTGTACGTGCTGGTTATGCGTAAACGAATTCGAACTCTATATGCCATTATCAAACTTGTATGCTCACCTTTACATTATATGTATTGACCTTATTTTAACGTATGTGACAGGTGCTTAGGGAGTTTACATGTTTAGCATGCTGTGAACTTGAGGCAAGGAAAGGTCTAGGATGCTCTCTGTGCCGTGATGAAATTGAAGCTAGGAACGGAGGTCCTAGAAACCAATAAATAAACTATTTTGTGTGAATCTGAGTTGTCGGAACAGAATATTTGCCTAGATGTTATCTGTAATAATTTGTTTACTATTTGAGACATGGTATGGGACATGCTAATTTAAATTGAATGGTAATGATAGTTGTTATGGAAACTTCTGGACAATCTGTTTCGCTCAGTGCCATGCCCCGATGATTCCTCCATCGGTTGGGGTGTGACAGATTGGTATCAGAGCCATAACTATAGTGAATTAGGCAAGACTCGACCTAGTCCGGGTCGAAGTCTTAGATACCTAGACTATAGTTAAGAACCAGCAGACCGACTTTGCATAACCAGTAGGGGCTATGTACGAGCTTACTTCTCATTACTCTCTCTTATTCTACGCTATCACTACACTCAAATTTTCAACTATGAGTGGACAACAAGGCCGAGAATAGGTGTGAAAACCGCAAACTCTCGACTAAAGTTGCTTACTCAGCTCGCATTTTAGCTACAAGCGAGGAGAATTATGCCAAATTAGGAGTGAAATCCATATTTTAATGAATAATCTCCTCAATTTTACCAAAACCGGAACGAAGCTGTTAAGCCAGGGGTGAAACCCTAACCTTGACGACTTGTTCCGCTTCTATACAAAACTCTCACCAAAGCCTCGACGGACTCCAACGACCTGAAGTCACAATATGCCCAACTGGATGTGTGCCAGATGCCCAAGAATCGAGGCAAAGGCACGGTCCTAATGGTTAAAAATGCACAACGGGTCCTTGTGAATAGTCAAACCACTTTGGTTAGTCGAAGTCTACTAGCCGCAGACAATCTATTTCTCAAATTTCATGTGTTTCGATTTTGAGTCCGCAACTGCTGACTCTGATGTTTCGCCAATTTTATGTGCTTGTTTATGTGTTTTCCTGTTTATGCGTTTAAACCTTGGGATTTACTCGATTTTTGCTTTTACTTCGATCTCCACACACGACTCGCACTGCATCTTGTGATTTTGTGCTTATTTTGACCCTGAAACGATTACTTAACGACACATTCGACATGCGAAATCCGTGAACGAACGAGACCGAACCACACGAGACGTAATATAATCTGTGATTCGATATAGATGTGAAAAGTACAAAGGAACTTGAATCACCTTTTGTCTTTCCCTCTCTACTTTCTCTCTCTAGCTTCTTTCTCCAGACCTAGGTTTCTGTTTTCTAACTGCCTCTATTGATTAAGTGCGTATGTGTTTTCTTGCTTCTGTGCTTTACGTGCTTAGGAATTAAATGACTATGTGCTTTATGTGCTTATGTGATTATGCGATTTCGTGTGAAGTATTTACGTAACTATACGTGTTCCTGAGCTTTAGTAGTAATAGACGTGTGAGGTGAGATTCGAATACAATATGATGAGTCCTGTGATGATGTCTGTTGCAGACCATGTCGTCTGGATCCCGTCATGCACTCTCTCGTCAGGAAAAGAGGGACAAACGCCTTGCTTCCATCATCGCGAAAAGCATGGCAAAGGCCGTGAGTGATGTTTACGAGAATGTCAGCAAGTCCTCTGAGGAATCGAGAACTGACGCACCGAAAGCTAACGCAAGGCCCTTCAGCTTCAAGCAATTCAAGTCGTGTGGGCCAAAAGAATTCACCGGTGAGGGAGGTCCTAATGCACTATTTCACTGGTTTGATTCCATTGAGGTTACTCTGTGACAAAGTGGTTGCCCTGATGACCTTCGAACTCTGAACGCTACCGGCGTTTTCTAGTCCCGAGCACTAGACTGGTGGATGGCCGAGAGGAACAAGCGAGGGAACGATGCAGCCTACGGTCTGTCGTGGGACGAGCTCAAGGAAGTTATGCTAGAGGAATTCTGCCCTCCTCACGAACGTCAAAAGCTGGAAGATGAATTTTGGCACATACAGCAAAAAGATGGTGACAATGCTGGTCTCACTGCTCGTTTCAAACAGCTCAGCATTATCTATCCCGATCAAGTCAAGACTCCCGACATGACGATCAAGAAGTATATCCGAGCTTTGCCCGACTGCGTTGCTGATTTCGTGCAAGCGGCTAAGACTACGACGATCGAGGAAACTTATCTGTTGGCCGCTGAAATCAATGACAAAAGGGTTAAGGCTGATGTTTGGGATAAGACTTCCAAGCATCTGCATCAAGCTACCACTACCGCACCCACTGCTGAACCCACCTCATCAAGCAACAAGAGGAAGAACAAGAGAAAGAACAGCTCCAACAACAAGAATTGTGCGATTACTGCTGCACCGATTCAAGCTGTACCTGCCCAACAGCGTCAAGTAGCGGCGCCTGTGGCCAATGCACCGCCTGCAAAGCGTGTATACACTGGACCACACCCGCTCTGCCCTACTTGCACCTACCACCACCCGACTGCTATTCAATGCTGTTTTTGTGCTCATTGCAACGTATACGGCCACTTTACTGCCAACTGCCGTATTCGTCAAGCTCCTGCCAACCAAGCTCAGCTCACTGCCCCACAAGGTCAACAAGCTCCTCCGGCACCCGCAGTCAAAGCCAGAGCCTGCTTCGCATGTGGCGACCCGAACCATTTCGCCAACATGTGCCCGAACAGGGTAGTAAAACAAGAACCTCAGCAACAGCAGCCACAGCAGCAACAACAACAGCAGCAGCAACAACAGGCCGCACGTGCCAGAACTTTCAACCTCAACGTACGACAAGCTAGGGGTGTGCACGGTTCGGTTCGGTTCGGTTATTAGCAATATCCGTAACCGTAACCGAAGTCATCGGTTAATCGGTTCGGTTAATTCGGTTAATTTGTCGGTTTTCAGTTCGGTTCGGTTAATTTTCGGTTAATAACCAATTCAAACACGGGCTAAATTTTTTGCTAAGAAATACATGTAATTTAGGTATAAATAAATGAAATAGATGTATAAATACATGAAATGGATGTATAAATAAATGAAATGGCGGTATAAATTCATGAATAGATATTTAAATAAATGAAATGAAGGCATAAATAAATGAAATAGATGTATTATTATATGAAATGAAAGTATAAAAAATGAAATAGAGGTATAAAAGCTAGAAATATATAAAAAAATAAATGGTTCGGTTCGGTTCGGTTAATTTCGGTTAACCGATGATTAAAAAAATATCCGTTAACCGCCTTTCGGTTAACTCGGTTTCGGTTAATTTCGATTCGGTTTTGTCGGTTTTCGGTTCGGTTTCGGTTAACGGTTCGGTTATTGCACACCCCTACGACAAGCCCAGGCCGACAACAATGTGGTCAATGGTATTCCTTGTAAATGGTATTTATGCTTCCTGTTTGTTTGATACCGGAGCCGATAATTGCTTTGTGTCGTTCGAATTTGAGAAACTCCTTAGTCGTAAACATTCCCAACTCTCCTCAACGTTCGATGTTGAAGTCGCGACCGGAAGAACCGTCACTGTCAATTCTGTTCTTCGTGATTGTACTCTTGAGCTCAACAATCACATCTTTTCGATCGACCTTATTCCGATGCAACTCGGAAGCTTTGACGTCATAATAGGCATGGACTTTCTTCGAGAAAACCATGCTGAAGTTGTATGCTTCGACAAGATGATTCGATTTTCGCTCGCGAATGGTGACTTATTGTGTGTATATGGCGATACTACTCCAAAGGGGCTCAAGCTTATGTCATGTATCCAAGCCAGCAAGTATCTCCGTAAGGAATACTGGGCTTTCTTGGCTAACATTGTAGTAGCGGAGAAGGAAAAGAAAGAGAAGAAGGAAGTAAAAGACGTTCATGTGGTTCGAGAATTTCCTAATGTTTTTCCGGAGGATCTTCCCGGACTACCGCCAAGTCGTGATATCGACTTTCGTATTGACCTCATTCCTGGAGCCAACCCTATCGCCAAAGCTCCTAACCGACTCGCACCGTCAGAAATGCGCGAACTCTCAACCCAACTCCAGGAATTACTTGAGAAAGGCTTCATTCTCCCGAGCACCTCTCCTTGGGGCGCGCCGGTCCTCTTCGTCAAAAAGAAGGATGGGTCGTTCAGGATGTGCATCGACTATCGGGAATTGAATAAGTTGACTATCAAAAACCGCTATCCTCTACCTCGAATCGACGATTTGTTTGATCAACTACAAGGCGCTACGTGTTTATCGAAGATCGATCTGCGTTCAGGTTACCATCAGCTATGTATTCAAGAGGAGGATATACCAAAAACCGCATTTCGTACTCGATACGACCATTACGAATTCGTTGTCATGCCTTTTGGCCTAACAAACGCACCAGCGGTTTTCATGGATCTGATGAATCGCGTGTGTAAACCATATCTCGACCGTTTCGTCATCGTATTCATCGACGATGTCTTGATCTATTCCAAAACGAAAACTGAACACACGCAACATCTACGTTTGGTTCTCGAGTTACTCCAGGGAAACCAACTCTATGCCAAGTTCTCCAAGTGCGAATTTTGGTTAGGGGAAGTTCAATTTCTGGGTCACATTGTTAATAGTCAGGGTATTCACGTCGATCCTGCGAAGATTGAAGCTGTCAAGAGCTGGGTTACACCTAAGAACCCGTCTGAAGTCCGCTCCTTTCTCGGACTAGCGGGCTATTATCGACGCTTTATCGAAGGATTCTCAAAGATCGTTGTACCACTTACCTCTCTTACGCATAAAGACAAGCCTTTTGTTTGGGGAACTAAACAAGAGACTGCCTTTCAAACCCTTAAGCGCATGCTTTGCAATGCTCCTGTTCTCACATTGCCCGACGGAAACAATGATTTCATTGTCTACTGTGATGCTTCCAACCTTGGTCTTGGTTGTGTTCTCATGCAACGGGACAAGGTCATAGCTTACGCATCTCGTCAGCTCAAAATCCACGAGAAGAACTATACAACCCATGATCTCAAGCTAGGCGCAGTTGTTTTTGCGTTAAAGATTTGGCGACACTATCTGTATGGTACTAAGTGTACGATCTTCACCAATTATAGGAGCCTACAGCATATCTTTAATCAGAAGGAACTTAATATGCGTCAACGCCGATGGGTAGAACTTCTCAACGATTACGACTGTGAGATTCGTTATCACCCAGGCAAAGCGAATGTTGTTGCCGACACACTTAGCAGACGGAGCTATCTGCTTAGCACTCGTAATGTTCAAGCCCAGCACAACCTCGAAACTCTCATCCGCGACGCACAGCATGCATGTTTTAACGAATGCACCTTGAAGAAAGAAAGAATCTACCACGATGGAGCCCAGGTTGTGAGCAAATCGAACGGGATATTCCACTTCTTAGACCGAATTTGGATTCCCAAGCGAACCAACCTGCGACAAATTCTGATGGACGAAGCCCACAAATCCCGGTATTCTATTCATCCCGGTGCTGACAAAATGTACCAGGATCTTCGCTATAAGTACTGGTGGTCGGGTATGAAACGGGATATCGCTCTCTATGTCGGAAAATGCCTAACTTGTGCTAGAATCAAGGCCGAACACCAAAGACCCTCTGTCTTACTCGAACAACCACCAATTCCCATGTGGAAGTGGGAGAGTATAGCTATGGATTTCGTAACCAAGCTACCACACACGTCATCAGGTCACGACAGCATATGGGTTGTGGTCGACCGTTTGACGAAATCAGCTCACTTTCTGCCCATACGAGAAGACTACAAGGTAGAACGATTAGCCCGAATCTACACCGATGAGATCATTTGTAATCATGGGACGCCTCGTGACATCATCTCTGATCGTGATGCTCGGTTTACTTCGCGACTGTGGGAAACGTTTCAAACGGCACTCGGTACAACGCTTAATCTAAGTACCGCATTCCACCCTCAAACCGACGGTCAGACTGAAAGAACGATTCGTACTCTTGAAGACATGCTCCGTTCGTGTGCTCTAGACTTCGGTGGTAATTGGGATAAATACCTGCCGTTAGTCGAATTCTCGTATAACAACAGCTACCATTCTAGCATCCAAATGGCGCCATTCGAGGCATTATATGGAAAAAAATGTCGATCGCCTATTGTGTGGCACGAGATCGGTCACTCGCAACTAACCGGTCCGGAGCTACTACAAGAAACGACTGACAAAATTTTCCAAATTCGAGACAACCTAGTGAAAGCTCGAGATCGACAGAAAAGTTACGCTGATAAAAAGCGCAAGCCCCGTGAATTTGGCGTTGGCGACTACGTACTCCTAAAGGTATCACCTTGGAAGGGTGTAGTCCGATTCGGCAAGAAAGGGAAACTCGCGCCTCGATATGTTGGACCTTTTAATATTCTGGAAAGGGTCGGAAAAGTCGCCTACAGACTCGAACTACTGGAGGAACTTAGTAATGTCCACCCGACTTTCCACGTATCAAACCTCCGAAAGTGCATAGCCGACCACGATTTACATGTCTCTCTAGACGATCTACAAGTGAACGAAACATTACACTTCGTGGAAAAGCCTGTCGAAATCATGGATCGCCAAACCAAGCAGCTCCGACGCTCACGCATTCCTATTGTGAAAGTCCGATGGGAAGGCAAACGAGGCGCAGAGTTCACTTGGAAACTTGAAAGCGACATGAAGGCAAAGTACCCACAGTTGTTCCAGGAGAAAGTCTAGGTAGAGAAAGCTCTCCACGTGATTCATGGCGGTTGTAACAGCTTCCAGCTTAATTTCAGGACGAAGTTCCCTAAACAAGGGGAGGCTGTAACACCCCGTGTTTTCATAAGTGAAAGTCAAAGTCAAGGTCAAAGTCAACGACCGATTTCGCGCAACTTGACTTATAGAAATTTCTTTATTTTAATTGTATTATGTGGAGTAAGTGTCGTTAATGATAATAATCGAATTGTGTTAATTGTATTTCAATCAACCTACGACTGTGAACTATAGGAAGTATCAATGCGATAAAGTTAATCAACTGATAATCAAGCTATGTTAATCGAATCGACATCAAATCGTAACTCGAACTACGTGGTTTTACTTATTGTTTATACGTGTGTGTGCCTTATGTGTTACCTGTGCACCTTTATTTATGTTGTGTTGTGGTAATCAAGTGAACACAATCGAAACTCGAAATCTAACTCGAATGTAATCGAACTCGAACTCGAATCACGATCAAACTAGGATAGATAGTGGAAAATAGATTACGCAAGGTACGAAGTAGTTGGGACTAAAAGTAATTTGACTAGGAAACCCTATCGAATCGCTCGCAATCGGAGCCGAAACGTCAAAAGATCGTCGCACCAAACACACCACCCAGGCGCCAATCCGCACGGACTGATGTCCGCACGGACAGGCCATCCGCACGGATAGCCGCCTGGGGAAGTGTAAAGTGCATCCGGCCAGGATTGCTATCCGCACGGATGACCATCCGGGTGATGTGCAATCCGGACGGATGACCCTTTCCTCTTTTGGCATCCTATAAATACACGGGTCACTCTCCAAACTTTCCACTTTTGGCAAGTGACGTCCGAGCAGCTCGTGTTCTTCACCTTTCCTTCGATTTCTCTCAATCCAGGTAAGATCTCGTCCTAAATCTTGTACTTTCTTGATCAATACGCACTCCTACACCTTTCTATCTTTTAAATATTAACTTTTAACCGTGAAATCATCAAGATTTGAGGTATTCTAGGATGATGTCATCATGAAGTTCCCATGAACTTCAAGCCTGACCTCATTCCACCAAGAATAACTCGGATCTGAATGGTTTCCACAAGATTTCACAAACAACTTTGCATAAATCTGAACTTTTTCAAAGGATAAAAGAATTGAAAGAAATAAACACAAGTTTCTCTTTCTTTTACACTCAAAAATGATAAGAATCGGATCAGTTCTAGTCTTCTACTCAATATTAGTGATGCACTAGTCCTAAATCCGGATTCTACCCGCGAGACACCTGATTTCGGGTTAGACCAGAATGACCGTTCTGCGCCGCCAACCGGCCAAGCTGGGGTGATTCCTGGCCGGCTTAGTCATGCGGGTAAGAATGCAATTCCGATTGGTCGACACGTAATCAAAGCATCTCGATAAAACGACAAAAGCGACCAAGGGTAGACGAACGGAACGACCCGAACGAGATGTTGTCCGGACGGACTGATGTCCGCACGGACAGGACATCCGGACGAGTTGCCATCCGGACGGACTACACTTGGGACCCATCTCTGAGCAAGGTTGACGAGTGAATAATCCGCACGGACGACCCTCTGAATGGATTACTCTTCGGATCATGAGATACTAAGACCTTAAACAATTTCCAACATGTTCATCCGACCGGACTACCATCCGGACGGATTGTCGTTGTCCGCACGGACTACCATCCGGACGGATTTCACCAATTTCACCAAGTGACTCACCATTAAGGTCGTTGTCCGCACGGACTACCATCCGCATGGATTGCCGTCCGCGCGACCGACTTGAAGGGTAAGGGAATTTCAAGGTTTTCAAATACTATAACAAAAACTTCAAAAGTCAAGCCATCATACACAAACACATCTCACCCATAGGAAGAAACAATCCACTCGAATAGTCACCCGCCCGGACAAACTGTCCGCACGGATGACTAACCGGACGGATTACTATTCGCACGGATTGCTGTCCGCACGGATGATCATCCGGACGATCAGCTATCCTACCCACTCTCACCCTGTATTGTTTTACGCGCCACTTATCGCTACGCTATCGAATCTATTCAGGCTAACCGTACTCGCTAAGCGCTCCCTTCAATCCATAAATCGCTGTGAGTATACTCGATCCCTTTTTGCTTTAAGCACTTTTGGGTGTTACATACGTTACGAATATTCAAACTACAATTATCACACTACTCAAACTATTTGGACGCTAACCGTTAATGCATGTTATACGTGGCTTATGAATGCTTGTTTGTTATGTTTACACATGGAATGTTGTCTACCTGCCTTAGCAACGATAGTACTATAGTTTGGACTCAGCACCCGTTCACACGGGGATTGTTAAGGATCTTTTACTTGCATGGATTACCGTGGTAATCATGTATTGCGAACTGCCTCGGGCAGTCAACCCGCAGTCATTGGTATCGATGGATCTATGTCGATAACTAACGTGCTTCATTTCACTATGTGTACGTGCTGGTTATGCGTAAATGAATTCGAACTCTATATGCTATTATCAAACTTGTATGCTCACCTTTACTTTATATGTATTGACCTTATTTTAACGTATGTGACAGGTGCTTAGGAAGTTTACATGTTTAGCATGCTGTGAACTTGAGGCTAGGAAAGGTCTAGGATGCTCTCTGTGCCGTGATGAAATTGAAGCTAGGAACGGAGGTCCTAGAAACCAATAAATAAACTATTTTGTGTGAATCTGAGTTGTCGGAACAGAATATTTGCCTAGATGTTATCTCTAATAATTTGTTTACTATTTGAGACATGGTATGGGACATGTTAATTTAAATTGAATGGTAATGATAGTTGTTATGGAAACTTCTGGACAATCTGTTTCGCTCAGTGCCATGCCCCGATGATTCCGCCATCGGTTGGGGTGTGACACATACCTTCAAAAAGTACACAAATTCAAAGGATATGTGGGATGCATTAGAAAAGAGGTATCAAGGAAATGAAGATGTCAAAAGGAATAAAGCTGCGATCTCTACAGCACGTGAAGGTTCAAATGGTTGTAGTGTTCATCTGGAAGATAATGAGAGTGCCACTCAGGCATTCATGGCAGAGATAGTGCAAGTTGATGAGGCTGAAACTACTGTGAGTGATGCTGAAGCTCAAGTGGAGAATGCTGAGGCAAAAGTGGATGCTGAAGTAGAGAAAGAGAGTGAAGCTGAACAGGTTATTGCTGATCAAACTACAGAAGTTCATAAGAAAGAGGTACAATCTAATTCTGTGTGTTTGAGATGTCGTGAATTACAGGGTGAGGTTGACAGGTTGTCAACACAAAACCAAAGTCTGGTAAGCGAGATGTCGAACATAAAAGAGTCAAACTTTTTTGATAAAAGAAACGAATATGTATACTTGAAGAAGATAAAAGGATACGAAAGTGAAATTGAAGCTTTAACATGCAAGTTAAATGAAAAACTTCAAGTAATAGATTTAGCTCATGACATGATGGCTGAGAAAACAAAAGAGATTTCTGAAAAATGCAAAGAGTTGTCAGATGCACAACTCAAAATTGTTGAACTTGAAAAGAAATTAAGTCAATTCAGAGATTTGTCTTTTGTAATGAAACACATGATGGGTGGGTTAAAGAAGAGTAATGACAAGACCAGTGTGGGCTTCCAGGGCTTTAATGAAGTCCCACCTCCTCTTAGTCATGACTATTCTTTCCTTCCTGATGAAGATGAGCTAACAGACTTTATGTCAACTGCACCAAGTAGTTTCGCATCCACATCAAGTCAAAGTGAGGGGTCTGAGAGTGATGATGCTAAGAAGAACAATAACAGGGAACCTTTGAAAAAGAAAAATTCACCTCCTAAGAGCAAAAATCAAATTTTTGTTAAAAAGATTAATTTTGTTCAAGGTAGTGATATGAAAAGCGAAACAACTGTTATTGAAAATGAATCAAATGTAGAGTTTGCTAAAAATAAAGACAAAGAAATATCTGAATCCAAGCAAACTGAACCAAATTCTTCCAAGGCATCATCATTATCTGATGAGGGATCTACCTCAAAGACTCCAGCTAAGAAGTCTTTGAAAAAGAGATCGTGCTTCAGGTGTCACATCAAAGGACATGTAGCTAGCTGCTGTCCTAACAAAAAGAGTGAAGCACAAATTAGTGAAAAACAGAGAGGGAAATCACCAGAGAAGAAAGGTGATAGTGATGAGAAAGGCTCAAATTCTCCAAAGAAATCTGCTCCTAAGTAACCAGAAAATGTTGTTGTTGGTGTAGATAAGGCTGAAAAAGGAACTCCACAAGTTCCTCGTTTTCAAAGAAATCAACCAAGATTTCAGCCTAAATCTCCACCAGGCAGATATGAGAGACCTAGAAGCAGTTCACCAAGAATGAACAATTATAATTCAAATCATTTCAGAAGTCAAGGTCATTATCAAAATCGATACCAAAATAATGGTGGTAGAACTTTTTATAACAATGGCTTTAGAAATTATAACAATCATGCTTCTTGGAATCAAAATTCAACGTACCAAAATTAAAATTTTCAAAGGTCAAATAGTCCAAACACATATAGGAACCCTCAGGACCAAAGACCTAGTGGAAATCAAGATCAAATTCCATCAACAGGTCTGAGATCCAAGACTCCAGTTAGGAGTAATGGATATTGGATGGATGTTCCAGTGATTGGTGAATTTGGACGACCCAAGACCATTAAGGCTTGGGTCCCCCAATCTAACTAATTTCTTAGTTGGTGTATGCTGGAGCTGCTAAGGAGGATTATCAACTTATGGTATGTTGATAGTGGCTGCTCTAGGCACATGACGGGGGATGTGAGATTGTTGATATACATATATATTAATTGATTTAAATTGAAGTTCAAAGTGCTGAGTCGACACTCTAGATAACCTTGCTGATCTTTACACTAAAGCTTTTGATCGAGCTCGCTTTGAACACTTAGTCGAACTCAACGGGATGAGGAATCCTGAATAACTGGTTTTTCATAAGAATTTTGTAAATAGTTTACTGCTTTCTTAAATTTTAAAAATACAAAAACATTGAAAAATCAAAAACATAAAAAATAGAAAATCAAAAATGAGTTATCACTGTGTGAAAAAGAAGAAATGATAGTACATCAGCAAGTTAGACTGTCACACTCAAACTGTATTAAATTGCTTAAGTGTGATAGCAGCTTCATCATATGATGTACCAGTAGGCAGAAAGCATGAAATAATCAACTTACCTATGTGATATAAACCTAAATGCACTGAGTATGAGTGGGGAACACATCAGTGGTGTATGGTTTAATGACCTTAAATCTTGCGTTGATAGATTGCCAAAATCTAAAGTTTTGGGTCTTTATACTGTTATTTCATCTAGGGATATCAGGGTTGTCCTTCTGCTGCATCCAGATACATGCTGACCTAGGCACAACCAGGATATCTTAAAAGAGCTAATAATGCCAAATCCCTGAAAATGAAGAAGCTCTCCTAGAGAGTCATTCAAAAAGTGCAAAAATGCATAATCGTACCAAAACTGGTATTTGTCTTAGCCCTCGTTAGATATTTTGGTCTCTTTGCTGTACGGAAGTACTGACCTGATCACCAATTATCTAAGCGTTGAAAAACAAAACGGATGAATTCAGTATACTCACCTACTACGATGAATCTTTGTGCATACCTTGATCGCGGGGGTATATCCTGAAGTGGGACACACTAAATATATCAGAATAAAATTACCTTAACATGTCATACGGTAATGGTACTTGAAATGTTCATGCATTTTGTTTAGGTGGACGAACATACTAGTAATCATCTTGGACTACTTTTCACGAAAAATTACATAAAGAATTAACTAATGGTGTGAAACAGTTTGATTATGTTGATATGATCTTCTTACCAGTGATTCCCACAAAAATAGAGTGTTTATTGCTTTTCGTATTTATTTGCTTTCAGAAAATACAAAAATACAAAAATAGTGTCTCTTTATGTTAAAATTCTTAATGTACGGAAAACTGTTATTCTTGGAGGAGTTGTTACCGATAGGGGGAGACTGTGTTAGAAAGTAGGTTCAAAATTTTAAATCATGCAGGTTATAAGGGTTTGATTATAAATTGTTGCGTGTTGGTGCTTAATTTGAAAATGCTTAATCTGATACAGTTTAACTATCTCTTGAATAATAATAATTCTTTAACTATGTTGAAAAATTCTTATGGTTTCTCGAGATGTTTGTTTTATAGTATACAGATTGAAGCAGTTTGTTGATGAGAAGTTGTTTGAAGAGATGAGGAGTTTGTTGCTGCTTGGTAGAATCCTCCTTCTACAATGCAGAGTGGATGCTGTGAAGACTTATTGAGAATGCTGAATCACAACTTGGAAGATTTGGTGATTGGATACATCAGCTTAGGGGGAGTCTGTTGCTGACAGAATTGCTGACAGAATTCATGTTGAAGCTGACGCTATCCAAAGACCAAAGACTGTCAGATTCTGAAGACTAAAGTTTCCTTTGCAAGCTATTGTCAAGGGGGAGTTTGTTGGTGCATGTTATGTGACAACAGCTTTGGATTGGTCTTTGGATATTAAACAGAAGATTGGATCATGAAGGCTTAAGGATTTCGAGATATTGAAGCCCAATCAACTCCAAGTTTGTGACAAGTCTATTAGGCCCAAGTTTATGTGACAAATGTAATATGGGCAAAGCCCAATTCGAGTTATTGGTTGTGTGTATATAAACAGCCTTAGACTAGAGTTTTAGGGTTAGACTTTTGGAGATTGTTGAGAGCATTCGAATTGAGAGAGTTTAGAACAAACAGAAATCGGCTGTTAGGTTCTTGGAGATCTTAGTGATTGTAAAACGTTTTCTAAGGTTTGATAATCACAGAAGATCAGTTTGAAAGTTTGTGTGTTCGAGTTCTTATTCTTCTACACGTTCTTGTTTCTGTGTTCGAAGGTTAATCAAGGAGATTCCGCATCCTTGATTAATTAGCAGTCTTGTTAAGATCCATACGGGATTACGGGACCTACAAACTAGTTAAATTATGTTATGTACTCTTTGTTTCTTGTTTTAATACAATGTAACTCTCTTGTTTGATAAATAAAACGTAACTTTAATTTCCATGGTTGTGAAACAATTGTTTCTGTTACAACACTCCCCGACATTTCCGCCACGCTTTGTTATTTTACGTGGTCGGGGTGTGACATGAGTGATCTTGTCGGTGGTTTCTTGTACGATTTCGGGACCTGATAATTGGCTTTCTCCTATTTCTTCCCAGCAGACTGGAGTTCTACACTTTCATCCATACAGTGCTTCGAACGGGGCAGCTTCAATGCTTGCATGATAACTATTGTTATAGGAGAATTCAATCAAGGGTAGGTGGTCATCCCAGTTTCCACCAAAATGTATCACACATGTCCTGAGCATGTCTTCCAGGGTTTGAATCGTCCTTTCACTTTGTCCGTCTATTTGAGGATGATATGCAGTGCTCAAGTTCAGTTTAGTCCCCATGGCTTCTTGGAAACTTGTCCATAAATGCGAAGTGAAACGACTATCTCTATCCGTTACAATGGAGAGTGGAACTCCATGTAAGGATACTACTTCGTCTACGTATAATTTTGCTAACCTTTCCATGCTAAAGGTTTCTTTCATGGGTAGAAAATGAGTTGATTTGGTTAATCGATCCACAATTACCCAAATCGCATCATTACCTTTTCTGGTTTTGGGCAACTTAGTAACAAAATCCATGGTTATTAGTTCCCACTTCCAAACAGGCATTTCTAATTGTTGAAGTAACCCTGAAGGTTTCTGGTGTTCTGCCTTAACTTGTGAACAAGTTAGACACTTAGATACATATCTAGCTATATCCTTTTTCATTCCTATCCACCAGAAATTATTTCTTAAATCTTGGTACATCTTATTATTTCCAGGGTGCATGGTATACTTAGATTTATGGGCTTCCTCTAAAATCTTATTTCTTAATTCTCCTTGCTTAGGCACCCAAATTCTTTTCTTATGGAATCTCCAAATTCCATCAGCTCCTTGCCCTAATTCTTTTATTCTTCCCTTCATTCCTTCAGGATCATCCTTGATTGTTGTTTCTTGAATATTTTTCAGTTGTTCCATTAAGTCTAATTGTAAACTTAATCTAAGAGCACGAACTCGCTTTTGCTTTTCATGATACTTACGACTTAAGGCATCTGCTACTACATTTGCCTTTCCTTCGTGATATTGAATATCACAGTCGTAATCGCTTAAAATTTCCATCCATCTTCTTTGCCTCATATTCAATTCTTTTTGCCCAAATATGTATTTTAAACTCTTATGATCTGTAAAAACAGTAAACTTACTTCCATACAGATAGTGTCTCCAAATCTTAAGGGTAAAAATTATCGACCCTAATTCTAAGTCATGTGTCGTATAATTTTCCTCGTGCCTCTTCAATTGCCTTGAGGCATAGGCAATTACCTTTTTGCGTTGCATTAGCACACATCCTAATCCTAGCTTAGAAGCATCACAGTAAACTTCAAAATCTTCTGTCCCTTCAGGTAAAGCAAGAATTGGGGTGTTGGTTAACTTTTGTTTTAAAATCCTAAAAGCCTCTTCTTGCTTAGGTCCCCATTCAAACTTAACTGTTTTACAGGTTAGCTTAGTTAATGGCACAGCTATCTTAGAAAAATCCTTAATAAAGTGCCTATAATACCCAGCTAATCCTAGAAAACTTCTAACTTCCGTGACTGATTGCGGGACCTTCCATTTGGTGATTGCTTCTATCTTAGCAGGATCTATGTGAATACCTTCGTGATTCACCATGTGTCCTAAAAATTGTACCTCTTGTAGCCAAAATTCACACTTCGAGAATTTGGCGTAAAGCTTCTCCTTTCTTAACAAAGTTAAGAGTGCATGCAGGTGCTGACAATGCTCGTCCTGACTTTTGGAATAAATAAGTATATCTTCGATGAAGTCAATTACAAATTTATCCAAATACGGTTTACAGATTCTATTCATCATATCCATAAATGCTGCCGGAGCATTCGTTAACCCAAAGGGCATGACTGTAAACTCGTAATGACCATACCTAGTTCTGAAAGCAGTTTTAGGTATGTCTTCTTCTTGTACTTTCAACTGATGATATCCGGAGCGTAAGTCTATCTTAGAAAAATATCTAGCTCCTTGCAATTGATCAAAAAGATCATCAATCCTAGGTAATGGGTATCGATTCTTGATTGTAACTTTGTTCAGTTCCCTATAATCGATACACATCCGCATCGAACCATCCTTTTTCTTTACGAACAACACTGGTGCTCCCCAATGGGATGAACTAGGTTGTATGAATCCTTTACTGAGCAATTCATCTAATTGCTTTTTTAGTTCTAACATTTCAGTGGGTGCTAATCGGTAAGGTGCCTTTGCTACGGGTGTAGTTCCAGGAATTAGATGAATTCTAAATTCTACCTCCCTATCTGGTGGTAATCCTGGTAACTCTTCTGGGAATACATCCGAGTATTCTGATACTACAGGAATTTCATTAAGTTCTTTACCCTTAGTGCTAATGATTACTGAAATTATATACACTATTCCTTGCTTTCGTTCATAACTAGCAATTTTCATTACCGAAATGAACTTCATTGGTTTACGCGGCTTATCCCCTGTAATCATAATTACTTCTCCTATGGGTGCACGTATTTCTATGGAATTTTTATCACAGAGAATTCATCATGGTTGGCTACTAACCAATCCATTCCTAGCACGACATCGAATCCAGCTAAATTCATGGGTAATAGGTTTGCAGAAAATTTATGACCTGAAAGTTCTATATTTCCTTTTTGCAAAACCTTATCTATGTTAACATAATTCCCATCTGCCGTTTCTACCGTAAAGATTTGTCTAAGTTTGGTTAATGTCACACCCCGACCACGTAAAACAACAAAACGTGGAGGAAACGTCGGGGAGTGTTGTAACAGAATCATTGTATCACAACCATGGATTAAACAGTTTCGTTTTATTGAATTAAATGTATTTCATTACATTGGAATTAGAAACAAAAACATGAACAAATAGATTTTCATTGTTATTAAGTCACTAAGGCCTCGTCCATTCCTATGTGAGCGTACACCAATATCATCATCAAACATCATCAACTATTGTACCTGAAACACATGTGAAAATACGTCAGCATAAAAATGCCGGCGAGTACATAGGTTTTATGTGAGTGTCAGATTCATGGCTCGTTTTACATGTTGCAATACTTATTTAAAAACCTTATTTTGAAAAGTATAGTATTGCGACATAATTAACCAACTCAAATCAAGTTGGATATGATTTATAAAATCTCGTAGCCATGATTCTTAACTCCAAAACATTTGTTTTATGAAATCAAATTGTAAAACATATCGTAGAAATTCGTTAACAAAACTCGTATGATTTATATTATTCAGAAAACATCATTGTGTGACATCGTTTCAAAATCGTTTATCCAAGTGATCTAGATAACGCAACGATATATAATGTGTTAAAAGCACTTATATATAGGAAGTACCAGCGGCGTATCCACCATGCTTTTAACACATTACACCCACCCCGTTACCTAATCACTTCCCTAGCCCAATGGTTCAAACAGTTACAAATGGTTAACATATATCAAATTGTTACAAATGGTTCACATATATCCAACGATTTCAAATGGTTCACATACATCAAATGATTACAAATGGTTCACATACATCCAATGATTACAAATGGTTCACATACATCAAATGGTTACAAATGGTTCAAAACGTAAAACAATTACGCTAGCATGTTAAGTGAACATACATAGCAAAACATAATGAAATCATGTACTAATAGTGTACTAATGAACATAGCAAGTATATGATATGAAAACATGAAAAGCATTAAAGTAACAAGTAGGCACATGTGTTCCACCCCAAAACAGTTGAAAACAGTAAAAGAGGGGACTATGTACTCACTTGAGGGTGCTTAGAAGTCTTGAATGACATCCAAGCAAAGCTAGAGGGATCACAGAATCATACGGCACCTAATATAGGTAACTAGGTAAATAAACCGGACCTAAATCGGAAGATCGGATAGAATGAGGTCTCGTAAACTAAATGAGTGTGGGGACTCACATGATATGGTTTAACAAGGCCTACATACTAAAAGGAAACCTATCCTAAGTGCTTACGACCTGTTACAACCCGTTTAGGTAGCTTACGCTACTTTAACGCGTCGTTTGCGTAAAACGCGTTCGGACCGCCTAACTAGTCCTATGACAAGTAATATATGCCTTAACATGTCTAATAATGTTACCTAATCAGTTTAGATGTGAAAATTTAGGTTACATATGCTTAAAATGAATTTATGCGTAAAAAGGGCATTTTGGTCATTTACCTAAGGCATATAAACTACCTATCATACAACTACTTAAACGAAGTGACCATAAGGTATAACCTCGGAAGGTTATTCCCTATACAACTATGGTCACTAAACATATTTGGTCAGATCCTAATGATCGACCAAACGGGTCTAGTTCGAAAGTATAAGCGGTTGTTTAGACCGCTTGACTTACGACTCTACATAAGCACTAAACCTAAAGTGACGAGCTAAACATGTTAAAACATGTTTAACGAAGTTAGAAAACAGGTTTGGTATCAAAACAAACGGTTTTGATACCTAAAAGTAGTTTGGTTACAAAATACTCAAGAATACGCATTTTGGCCGAAACTACGACTCGCCACTATGCCTAGATAACGTGGTAATCAGTAGGTATAGTCATAAGAGACTAAAACTATCATGATTACGCTCACGTTATGAAGTTCAAACGAACTTCATATTGACCATAAACTGGTCAATGCATAAAGTCAAACAAAGTTTGACTTTCATGCTAAAAATGCATAAAAGAACGAAAGAGGACTTACAAAAGGTCCAAGGAGGTTTGATCCAATTTATTCTCAGGTATGAAGTGCAAGACTTCAACTAAGAGAATGAAAATCAGATCAAATGTGAGTTTGAGAGCAAAGGGGGTGGGGTTTATATAGTTTTTGCACAACCGTTAAGATCGTTCATCGTAAAACGAGCTTCGATCTCATCCGTACACATGTGCCCATGGTTTTGTGAAACCATGGGAGCCCCAAGTTTCATTAAAACCATGTGCAAATAAGGGGAACAGCTGGAACAAGCTGGAATTTAGATTTTTCATTTTGGTCCCTTCCTAAGATAACTATGGCAGAATGTCAATTTTGGTCCCTGAATGTGCAAAACATGGTTTTTGATGCATTTTTGACAAGTTTAAGCCCCGTTAATCCCATTTCAAGGATCTAAAATGAAGTTAAAGTATAGGGAACATGAAAAATGCTCAAAAATATCTCGGATGTCGGTTCGTTTGGTCGTACAGTTGCGTTGTTCGGTTAATTACGACGAAACACGAACGAATGCGAAAAACGGTCCAAATTACGCGACGAATGGAATTTTTTCATACCAATCACTAAAATAAAATATTTTAATGATTACATAAAGTTTTGGATGTCCGGATGTATTCAGAACGTAAGATATGCGCGAAAATGCAAACTTATGCACTTTTTGACGCTTTTAGTCCCTAAATGACCAAAAAGTTTATTTTAGCACACCGAACCCCTCAAAGCCTATTTCTAAGATATGTAAAGGATATTTAGGGTATGTTTAACTTATGGTCATGTTCCAGAATCTTCGTTACAATACAAATCGGCATACTTTCGCAGTTTGCCGAAATTCGTCCCTGTAAGCGAATAAACTTGATTTCGCCACACTAAACCCTCCAAAACTTATTTCTAAGTTATGTAAAGGTTATTTAAGGTATGTTAAGCCTATTTCACTATTCCGGAGTGTTCGTTGCATTAAACTGGTTATATTTTCGCATTAGTGCGCGTATAACCTTCCAGAAAGCGATTTAAAGCTTGAAATCGAACAAGAATTGATACATGCAAAAGATACACATATTTATACAAATCACAAGTATGAAATACAATATTTCATTGGTTTGGTATTTGTTTGATGGTCGCAGAGGCACAGGTGTCACAGTCTCCCCTACTTTAGGAAATTTCATCCCGAAATTTATTCGTAGGAGTCTGTCTGTGACGCTGAGTTAAATATTTGTCTTGCATGGAATCTAGGGTGTTTATCTATTTGCGTAGAATAACTCATCAAATATATGCAAGGCATAATCCGGTTATTTCTCTAAACGGACATTCTTCAGAAACGAAAATGAACGGAATGAGCCATTTTCCTCAATGGGAATTCTTCAGAAACGAAAATGCACGGAATGAGTCATTTTCCTGAATGGGTATTCTTCAGAAATGGAAATGAAGGATAAAACAAAAGGATATTCATTTCCCTCGATGGGTATTCTTCAGAAATGAAAATGCACGGAATGAGTCATTTTCCTCACTGGGTATTCTTTAGAAACGGAAATGAAGGAATAAACAAAAGGATATTCATTTCCCTCGATGGGTATTCTTCAGAAACGAAAATGCACGGAATGAGTCATTTTTCTCAATGGGTATTCTTCAGAAACGGAAATGAAGGAATAAACAAAAGGATATTCATTTCCCTCGATGGGTATTCTTCAGAAACGAAAATGAACGGAATCAGTCATTTTCCTCAATGGGTATTCTTCAGAAACGGAAATGAAGGATTAAACAAAAGGATATTCATTTCCCTCGATGGGTATTCTTCAGAAACGAAAATTCACGGAATGAGTCGTTTTCCTCAATGGGTATTCTTCATAAACGGAAATGAAGGATTAAACAAAAGGATATTCATTTCCCTCGATGGGTATTCTTCAGAAACGAAAATGCACGGAATTAGTCATTTTCCTCAATGGGTATTCTTCAGAAATGGAAATGAAGGAATAAACAAAAGGATATTCATTTCCCTCGATGGGTATTCTTCAAAAACGAAAATGCACGGAATGAGTCATTTTCCTCAATGGGTATTCTTCAGAAATGGAAATGAAGGAATAAACAAAAGGATATTCATTTCCCTCGATGGGTATTCTTCAGAAACGAAAATGCACGGAATGAGTCATTTTCCTCAATGGGTATTCTTCAGAAACGGAAATGAAGAAATAAACAAAAGGATATTCATTTCCCTTGATTGGTATTCTTCAGAAACGAAAATGAATGGAATGAGTCATTTTCCTCAATGGGTATTCTTCAGAAATGGAAATGAATAGGGTTAACTCTAGACACATGACAAAACTTGCTGTGGTTTCTGTGCACTAAATTCCATAATTATGTACGCGTCCATAATTACGTAATTCCTTGCACAGTCCGCACAGTGCATTTCATAATGTGTAGGGGAAGAAAATCAAACATGTGATGAGTGTGACTAGACTGCCATAGGGTCCTTTTAATTAGATCGACAAGTGATCTCTTTAGTTAGACCACCCAGGAGTCTTTTCAGCTATATCATCACATGATATTCCTAACCAGATTTTTTGGATCAATCTATTTAACTAGACCACTCAAGGGGTCCAATTATAGAATAGTACTTCATAACCCAAGGGACTTAACTACAATGTAGAAGTCCATTAAGGATTTAAGATAGTACCCTTGGATATCCTACTATGAATCCCTTATACAAAGATATGGAAGATTCTACGAGGATTTGGATAACAAAAATTTAGATCACACAAAAACATAAAAGGGAACACATAAGCACATAATCACATAATTGTTTAACTTGACGTTTAATTTGTTATCTTTGGACATGGATATTTAAAGCACACCAGGAATCCAATCCGTGGATTTCATTTGGCACTTTAATCATTTTCAAGAATCTATCTATGAAGATAGGAAAAATCTTAATAGGAATTCGGCTTTGTCCTTATTGAATCGTAATGTACGTATTGAATCATACAAAGAATTCAATTAAGGGCTCCGATGAACGTTACCCATCCACAAGGATCTAATTATGAGGATAGAAAGATCCTATATGGATTTTGAAATTTGTGTAACGAGAGGTGTTTCGACACCTTGCACTAGGCGTGCTTAAGTCGATACACAAGGTAGAAAGTTCATGAGGTTGAGGTGCTTGATATGTCAAGGCGACATATGAAGCAGAATTTGGAGGTTGAACAGCAGCAGGATTTGCAACAGCTTTGCTTTGGATTGCAAAGTGGCACATGTTAACCAAATGTCCCCATCGTCCACTGTGGGTACATTTAAAACAGGGTATTTGATTCGGATGATGACAGTGGCATTGATTGCACCAAGGAGCTGTTCCCTTATACGGCTTCATCCCTGAGGCGAGTCATGGTAATAGCTAAATCAACGGTCCTCTGGAGTACGACGCCTATTCGCTGGGTAATTGCAGCACTTGGTTCGGACATTTGAGTGTTGTTGCGATGAAGAGGCATCTTGAAGATAATGGAAGGCATAGGAGGAAACAAGCGAAAGATAGTCAAAAGAAAATGACAACGCATGAAGATTGTGGCCATTTGTTTGTTACCAAAGGCAAACAAATGAGACGGTGACTAATCAAAGTAAATGGGTCAAAATAATATATCGCGAAGACATGCTCGCCTATAAGTGGACACTCACCCCAAGAGTTCCCAGGTAAGAGTGACTGGTCTGATACTGCGGATTTGTACGAACACTCTAGCCTTAGACAGAAGACCCAGGGTACATGCACCCACCCTTCCAGTTTGCACGTGTTCACATTATTTAGACCAAACTTTGACGAGATTTTGAAAACTTAGAGGGTTCAAAACCTAGTAATCAATCATCCTAGAACAGATGATTGGTTTTCAAGGCGGATTCGAAATTTATGTTCTTATTGTGGTTGTCACTTAAGGATAAGTGACGGTATCGTTTTAAAACTAAACACAAGATAACTTGTGTTAGGGTCCTAGGAAGGTTATAGTCTAGGTCAAAGCATTACTAATAACCTAATTCCCTATAACCATTGGCTCTGATACCAACTTTTCTGTCACACCCCGACCACGTAAAACAACAAAACGTGGCGGAAACGTCGGGGAGTGTTGTAACAGAATCATTGTTTCATAACCATGGATTAAACAGTTTCATTTTATTGAATTAAATGAATTTCATTACATTGGAATTAGAAACAAAAACATGAACAAATAGATTTTCATTGTTATTAAGTCACTAAGGCCTCGTCCATTCCTATGTGAGCGTACACCAATATCATCATCAAACATCATCAACTATTGTACCTGAAACACATGTGAAAATACGCCAGCATAAAAATGCCGGCAAGTACATAGGTTTTATGTGAGTGTCAGATTCATGGCTCGTTTTACATGTTGCAATACTTATTTAAAAACCTTATTTTGAAAAGTATAGTATTGCGACATAATTAACCAACTCAAATCAAGTTGGATATGATTTATAAAATCTCGTAGCCATGATTCTTAACTCCAAAACATTTGTTTTATGAAATCAAATTGTAAAACATATCGTAGAAATTCGCTAACAAAACTCGTATGGTTTATATTATTCAGAAAACATCATTGTGTGACATCGTTTCAAAATCGTTTATCCAAGTGATTTAGATAACGCAACGATATATAATGTGTTAAAAGCACTTATATATAGGAAGTACCAGCGGCGTATCCACCATGCTTTTAACACATTACACCCGCCCCGTTACCTAATCATTTCCCTAACCCAATGGTTCAAACAGTTACAAATGGTTAACATATATCAAATGGTTAACATATATTAAATGGTTACAAATGGTTCACATATATCCAACGATTTCAAATGGTTCACATACATCAAATGATTACAAATGGTTTACATGCATCCAATGATTACAAATGGTTCACATACATCAAATGGTTACAAATGGTTCAAAACGTAAAACAATTGCGCTAGCATGTTAAGTGAACATACATAGCAAAACATAATGAAATCATGTACTAATAGTGTACTAATGAACATAGCAAGTATATGATATGAAAACATGAAAAGCATTAACGTAACAAGTAGGCACATGTGTTCCACCCCAAAAGAGTTGAAAACAGTAAAAGAGGGGACTATGTACTCACTTGAGGGTGCTTAGAAGTCTTGAACGACATCCAAGCAAAGCTAGATGGATCACAGAATCATACGGCACCTAATATAGGTAACTAGGTAAATAAACCGGACCTAAATCAGAATATCGGATAGAATGAGGTCTCGTAAACTAAATGAGTGTGGGGACTCACATGATATGGTTTAACAAGGCCTACATACTAAAAGGAAACCTATCCTAAGTGCTTACGACCCATTACGACCCGTTTAGGTAGATTACGCTACCTTAACGCGTCGTTCATGTAAAACGCGTTCGGACCGCCTAACTAGTCCTATGACAAGTAATATATACCTTAACACGTCTAATAATGTTACCTAATTAGTTTAGATGTGAAAATTTAGGTTACATATGCTTAAAATGAATTTATGCGTAAAAAGGGCATTTTGGTCATTTACCTAAGGCATATAAACTACCTATCATACAACTACTTAAACGAAGTGAACATAAGGTATAACCTCAGAAGGTTATTCCCTATACAACTATGGTCACTAAACATGTTTTGTCGGATCCTAATGATCGACCAAACGGGTCTAGTTCGAAAGTCTAAGCGGTTGTTTAGACCGCTTGACTTACGACTCTACATAAGCACTAAACCTAAAGTGACGAGCTAAACATGTTAAAACATGTTTAACGAAGTTAGAAAATAGGTTTGGTATCAAAACAAACGGTTTTGATACCTAAAAGTAGTATGGTTACAAAATACGCAAGAATACGCATTTTGGCCGAAACTACGACTCGCCACTATGCCTAGATAACGTGGTAATCAATAGGTATAGTCATAAGAGACTAAAACTATCGTGATTACGCTCACGTTATGAAGTTCAAACGAAATTCTTATTGACCATAAACTTGTCAATGCAGAAAGTCAAACAAAGTTTGACTTTCACGCTAAAAATGCATAAAAGAACGAAAGAGGACTTACAAAAGGTCCAAGGAGGTTTGATCCAATTTATTCTCAGGTATGAAGTGCAAGACTTCAACTTAGAGAATGAAAATCAGATCAAATGTGAGTTTGAGAGCAAAGGGGGTGGGGTTTATATAGTTTTTGCACAACCGTTAAGATCGTTCATCGTAAAACGAGCTTCGATCTCATCCGTACACATGTGCCCATGGTTTTGTGAAACCATGGGAGCCCCTAGTTTCATTAAAACGATGTGCAAATGAGGGGAATAGATGAAACAAGCTGGAATTTAGATTTTTCATTTTGGTCCCTTCCTAAGATAACTATGGCAGAATGTCAATTTTGGTCCCTGAATGTGCAAAACATGGTTTTTGATGCATTTTTGACACGTTTAAGCCCCGTTAATCCCATATCAAGGCTCTAAAATGAAGTTAAAGTATAGGGAACATGAAACATGCTCAAGAATATCTCGGATGTCGGTTCGTTTGGTCGTACGGTTGCGTTGTTCGGTTAATTACGACGAAACACGAACGAATGCGAAAAACGGTGCAAATTACGCGATGAATGGAATTTTATCATGCCAATCACTAAAATAAAATATTTTAATGATTACATAAACTTTTTGATGTCCAGATGTATTCAGAACGTAAGATATGCGCGAAAATGCAAACTTATGCACTTTTTGACGCTTTTAGTCCCTGAATGACCAAAAAGTTTATTTTAGCACACCGAACCCCTCAAAGCCTATTTCTAAGCTATGTAAAGGATATTTAGGGTATGTTTAACTTATGGTCATATTCTGGAATGTTCGTTACAATACAAATCGGCATACTTTCGCAGTTTGTCAAAATTAGTCCCTGTAAGCGAATAAACTTGATTTCGCCACACCAAACCCTCCAAAACTTATTTCTAAGTTATGTAAAGGTTATTTAAGGTATGTTAAGCCTATTTCACTATTCCAGAGTGTTCGTTGCATTAAACTGGTTATATTTGCGCATCAGTGCGCGTATAACCTTCCAGAAAGCGATTTAAAGCTTGAAATCGAACAAGAATTGATACGTGCAAAAGATACACATATTTATACAAATCCCAAGTATGAAATAAAATATTTCATTGGTTTGGTATTTTTTTGATGGTCGCTGAGGCACAGGTGTCACAGTTAAGGGTAGGTTAAGAGCTTGGCAGAATGAAGTATTTATAAAACTTTGGTTTGCACCAGAGTCAAATAATACTTTTGCATAAACGTTGTGAACTAAGAACGTACCAGCTATCACATCAGGGATTAGCTCTGCTTCCTGAGTAGTCAGTTGTAAGGCTCTTGCGTTCTTTTTGGTAGTTCCTTCTGCAGGTTTAGCTTTGTTGTCTACTGGTTTGACCAATTTAGGGCATTCTGGTCTGAAATGCCCAGCTTCTCCACAGTTATAGAAGATCTTCGTTTTCTTTCTGAAATCTTCTTCACGATGTCCTATCGCTTTGCAGAAGTTGCAGGGTTCATTACATTTTCCGAAATGTTTCTTTTTACAGTTCCTGCAGAACGACGGAGTGGAAGGTTGCCCAGTTCCTCTTTTCTTGAAATTGCTATTATTACCAACACGAAATCCTTGGGTAATTTTATGAGCCAATTCCTTCTTCTTGTTTTCTTCTCGTGTACGCACCAGTCCGTCAGTCAAAGTGTTGGCTAATTCCCCCGCATCATCGATCGAGCGAGGTCTCGCAGCTTTGACAATATCACGGATCTCGCTAATTAAACCCCAAATGTAGCGAGAAATGAGTACCGGTTCTGGCGAAGCCAGAGTAGGCACAATTCGAGCATATTCGAAAAACTTCGAAGTATACCCTCAACAATCAACATCCACCATCCGGTGGCTCAGAAATTTTTTCGCTATCTGCTATTTTTCATATTCTGGGCAGAATTTTCTTTCCACCAGACGCTTAAACTCCTCCCAACTTATGGCATAGGCCATGTCGCTTCCTTTGGCTTGTAACACCGTATTCCACCATTCTAATGCTTCTTCCTTGAAAAGATGAGAAGCATACATGACTTTATCCTCCTTGGCACATTTACTTATTTTAATTACTGCCTTGGTTTTCTCCAACCAACGCAGTGCAGTAGTCGCCCCTTCATTGCCTGCAAATTCAACAGGTTTAGAGGCAAGAAATTCCTTGTAAGTGCAACCAGGCGTTGCAGCTTTCATTCTTTTAGGAATTGGGGCCTGCCTCACATCATCATTATTATTATTAATGTTGCCGCCTCCATTTAGGCTATTACTGAAGTTGTCTTCATGAGTACGTTTGCTAGGAATAATTGGTTGAGGTTCAACTAGATTTCGGGCAGCAGCCATGATTGCTAGAATAGCATTGGCTATTCCCTGAGCAACGATATTCTCGATATCTTGCCTATTCAGAAATTGGTCTCCATTGTTTTGCTCGGATTGGTTACCCTCATTAAGTGGTTCATTACCAGCGTGTTCCATCAGTATCTATCAATTATTAATTATCACAGGCTAATATTTAATACAATTATTTAAGTACGATTATACAAACAAATTGATTAAAACGACGAACATAGCGACTTTTTTATATATGCATCTATTACAAACTACAACTGGAATTCAAATTATACTAGTAGTTGTGCATCCATAATGCATAATATGCTTCTATGTAAGGTTTATTCTATCTCCTTCCTCTACTAACTTGTTATCTAATGGGCGAAGTTTCTTTAAAGTTTCTGGCTCATAGGTGGCATGAGTGCTAGTACTGGTTTGGCGGTTCAACTATAAGTTAGCATTTACTGCTATAGTGGCTAACATATAGAGATTTGCCCATTGTTTATCTAATTTATCTTCCCATGGTGGGTTAGTGCCTATTTTCTGGGTTTCCTTATTAATCATCACTCCTTTTGGTTGTGACTTCTTTATTTTCTCTTGACTTTTTCTAATAATCCAACTTCTTTTCTTAGGGGTAAGTGGTTTCTCAGACTGTGCCTTATGAACAAATATTCCTTCCTCGGTATCTGCTGAGTATCCTGAGGAATTTAGTTGAAATGAGGTTCCCTTATCTTTTGGTGAGCTATCTAATTGACGATAGATGTCCGAAATTCTTTGCTTACCCATACTGTAGATTAACAAATAGTCAAATAACACAAAAACACATAATCACATAATGGCAATCAGAAAAATTAAGTATTTCTAAATACTTAATTGGCTTAAATCAGTGGCTCTGATACCACCTTTTTCTGTCACGGCCCCCGGCCCGGTTTTACCCGTTCCAGGAGCCGCGGGACAGAAATCCGTGGTAATTATTATGTTGGCAGCGGAATTTTAACAGGATCGTTTAAAACTTGAAAATACCCAGTTTATTCTATTTCACAAATTGGGGATTACACCCATAATTTACAATAAAGGTGATTTCATTGGGAAATCCCTAATTTTTACAAAAACATGTATCTTGATTTTACTGAGCCACTTCCTCAAGCTTGTAGTGCTACACGGCACTTTTTCCTGGATCACAGCAGATCACCTGAAACATGTTTTAAAAAGGCTTTATCAGCAGGGAAATACTGGCGAGTCATTCAAGTTGTACAAAACGACACCTTGTTATAATATACAGTATTAAGGGTGATTGCATTGTTTAAATCAACCAATTACCCCAAATCGGTATTTGTCACTCGACTGTATCTGTGACTATGGTCAGATCACCCATTGGCTAACCCGTTGTCCAATGGTGACGGGAAACAAGTAATGTATACAAAACCCCACATACCGGCAGTAATTGAAGATTACAAAGACTTAATCCCTGTAATTATAACTTCGAAAACAAGTAGAGTTTTAAGAAAACAATTTGATAAAAAGAGAATGACTCACATTGCAGATTTAGACGGGCAGAGTTTAGCCTATTGATTAGCCTTGTAACCTAATTCAAATAACAATGCACACGAAAACCAGGTCAGTAACTTAATTCAACATTTACGATAACTCACGAGATTAAAACCCTCACGACGAATGACAAAGTGCAATACTTAAACATCCATCGAATTTACGACGAATGACAAAGTATAGCCCTAATGTGGGCAGCACTTAAACATCCATCGGACTGGTCTCCATCGATCGGACATTAAATCGTATCAGTGATCGAGTTATTACCCTGTTGTCGCGGCAGCGTTTCGTGCTGTGTGTGTTTTGAACTGTTTAGACGATATGTCACACCCGCTCGTAGCGGAAACGCAAGGTGTGATCTGTATGGTTTTCATTGCATAAATATCGATGTACATGAACAAACTATATGAATAAAACATACTCCATTGCCATTGCCATTACATATGTGTTTCCCAAAAGAATGCAACATAAGTTGAATGTATTGGTTACAAACCATCAAATGAAAATAAGTTGTCATCGTTTTATACATCAAAATGTAAGTCTTAAAATGTCAAGACTTTGACCACTATATCACCGCAAAGAGGCGGTATATAACAGGCAAACCCTTCAATAGTTGGCATGGAGTATTGATACTTGTTTTCCTTGACTGAAATGTCTGCCAGGTCCACTAATTTCCTGAAATACATGTTAAGTTTGAAAACATCAACAAAAGTTGAGCGAGTTCATGCAGTTTAGCTGTATGAGATGTATCTGTAAAATGTGAGTTGTATAAACTGTATCTGTAAAATGTGAGTTGTATAAACTGTATCTGTATGAATGATGTATAAACCGTATCCACAACATGTGAATTGTATAAAATGTGTCTGTATGTATGATGTATAAACTGTATCCACAACATGTGAATTGTATAAAATGTATCTGTATGTATGATGTATAAACTGTATCCACAACATGTGAATTGTATAAAATGTATCTGTATGTATGATGTAGTATGTAAAGCGTCAATGAAATCGTTGATCATTAATGTTTCGCGAGGACATTAATATGTGTGACGAAATAGGAAGCAATCCAACCCTAGACGATTTTATGTCGACTCCTATCGACTGGGACACAAACGCACTCTTCTGTATGGGTCCACGACCAAGAGTGGGGCTCGCCAAAACCCATTAGATCTAACCCCTTGTACCTAGGTCCAAACTGGATTAATGGTGCTTATAGTATGGCCCTAATTCGCACATGATCTATGGTGTTTCATTACCTAACTTTAACATACTCTGAACATGTATCTTCCCCGATAGTTGTAAAGTTGTAAAACATTTAAATGAATAGGGGAACATGAACTCACAGAATTGCGTCCATGAATAGAAGTAAATAAGATCTCATGTGCGGTCGTCCTGAAAAGTGTTGCGACCTACAAATGTTCTTATTTTTGTTAGACACTTCGGTCTTTGAAAAGAACTTGAGTACAAGTCTTGTGTCTTCAATATGTGTAAGACTTGTATGTCTTTACTGTTCGTTAACTGTGTATTCGATGAATGAGTTGTTCAAATGTTATATATATATTTTTCACCAAATATATATATATAAATGTTATCTTGTATCTTGTGAGTTGTATAGTCGGATCTAGTCCGCTGAATTTCGTGTCTTATATGTATCCGTTGTATAGTTGTGTTCACAAAAATGGTATCATTAGGCCAAGCCCATGTTTTCAAGTTATTGGGCTTAAATAGTGCTGGGCCTTAAATAGTGTTGGGCCTCAATAGTGTTGGGCCTCAAATAGTGTTGGGCCTCAAATAGTGTTGGGCCTTAAATAGTGTTGGGCCTTAAATAGTGTTGGGCCTCAAATAGTGTTGGGCTTCAATAGTGTTGGGCTTCAATAGTGTTGGGCTTCAATAGTGTTGGGCTTCAATGTTATTGGGCCTTGGCCCATATGTTTGGTATTGGGCTTAGCCCATGTGTTTATGTTAAGCCCATTATGAAGATAAGCCCATTAAGAAAAATAGCCCATTAAGTAAAATAGCCCTTTAAGTAATATAAGCCCATTTGTTATAAAAATAGCCCACTAGTGTAATAAGCCCATTTATTTTTATAAAAACCTTTTTATAAAAATTTTCTAAGTATACTTGTTAGTAAATAAACATACTAGTGTTTATAAGTTTATAAACATCCGAAATTTGTTATCGATAGGATACTTATATTTCGTGTCGATAAATCGTCTAAACGTCGTAGTAACTCCCCGGATTGGCAATTCACTTATGTAGTCGTCCGTCGTTCATTTTGACCATAAATGGTGTTCGATTATTCGAATCGTCCGTAACTCGTTTTAAGGCGTAATTATGTGAAGTCTTATAAGACTTTGATTATTATGTATCATGTGTTCATTATTACCATTGTAATATAGTTCCTATCTTTGATATATATAACTAATACCATCAAATAATCACATAGCACATAAGTTGTTAAATCACCAAATATATATTTTTCAAAAAAAATATATATTTCTCTTGTCTAAATACAACCAAAAATGTTGTTACTTTATAAAATAAAGTTTTTATGAAAAATGGCTATATAACCTTTGTATTTTATTCTAACCATGTTTTATAAACATATCCTTTTCTTTTCCAAATCACCAACAATTTATTCAACATCTTAACTAAACATTATGAGACTTTTATAACATGAAATTATCAAGATGATATCCAAATCATGTAGGGTTTTAACCATGATTATTTCATATGCTAACAAGTTCAAAAACCAAGTTTAATTTTAGTTTTAACAACTTTTATAAAAATCTCTAGTTGTATGTTACTTTTTATAATCTTGTGAGAGTATTGTTTTTAACCAAAAACCTTATATATTTTCACAAGATCAATAGTTATGATCATCCATTAATCCTTTATGTTAAAAACCCTTTAACATAAACATGCATAATTTTTAGATCATAACTTAAGACATCTTCTAATAATTTATTTGCATCATAACCATCATAACAAGACTAAATAAGCATATATCAAGTCTTAGATCATAATATAAACAATCATAATTATATCATGATTTTTATTCTTTGCTTCTTTGTATTTTCTTCATGTATTTTATGTATGATTTTCTTGGTTATTATTAGCAATAATAACAATCATAAACTTAATACATTTGTATAAAAAAAAAATAGATAAAGAAGCTTACTTCTAGCACTTGGCTAGGGATGATCTTAGAAGATTATTAAGAACTAAGAAGATGATAATCTTGATGGTAGAACACTTTTGTATGGATGAAAACCCTTCCTTTTACTTCCAATAGCTTTAGATCACCTTATGTTACTTGGAAATCCATGTTGATCATGAAGGAAGTAATAAAAATAAATGGGTTTTTGAAGATGTTCTTGGTAATATGGATGAAGATTGAAAGAGTTCTTATGTGTGTGAAAGATAAGGTGTAAAAGTATGATAATGTGGTTAGTAACTAAAGTACTAAGTGTTATGATCTTTCACCAACATCATCCACTTGCAACTAATGAAAAATATCTAGATATTAATCAAAAGAATAAGGGGTAAAGTGTAACATTTTTTTATAAAAATGTCTTAAACATGTAGATATTTTGGTAATTAGGCTAAGTATGGTGATTAGGGTAATCTTTCACCATTAGAGGGTAATTAGTGATTCGAAACATAAATTAACATTAACTAGTTCACTAAACTAGTAGAAATCATGTTTTGATACTTTGAATGCTTTTCGTTTCGTCGTTGGCTAGTTTACGGCACTTTTGTGGCGTACCGACGGAAGTTTGCCGTAAGTTGACATTCCGCATTAAAAAGATGTATGAAGTTATTTTGAATCCCAAAATAAGCTTAACTAGTTCACTAAAGCTTTCATTTGGTTGTTTTTGATGTTGGTAATGTCGTTTATTAGCTTGTCGGTGCAGAAACGGACAAGTTGTGGGGGTTGCAACGCAGTGTCGAGAGCTTATGTTTCGAATACTCCATTAATATCCTCATATTGTTTCCATATGTTTGTCATCATTTGTCATATTTTCGGAGTCCCGGAAATGCTAAATTATTATTTTGGACAAGTTAAAATTGTCTTATTTTTAGTGAAACGGACGATTTAGCGATTAGGGCGTTGTACCGAAAAGTCTTATATCTTTGTAAGATATGTTTTCGTATTAGTGTTTTCTTATATAAACGGACTCAGTTATGTCATCCGTGTGTCGTTTTTCCTTGTTTCGTTCTGTTTTCACGGTTTTGCTGGCATGAATAGTGTAACCGTGAATAGTCCGCGCAGCACTTTTTACCAACACTTTTAGGAAATTGTTTAATTGGTTTCGCAATACAACGACAACCAATATATGTTATATCATTGTTTTCTTGTCCTAACATTGTCGTCTAATATACGACACCGTTACGTAATTAAATTACGCTAATTGCATGAGATTATATACTAAGAATAGTGATTAGACTGTACGGAATTTCCGGTTATTTGCCATTCGTCACATTCTCCCCCTGTTATTGAGAATTTCGTCCCGAAATTCAAACTGAGTCATCCTTTGTAGGAGACTACTCAAACAGGTGAGGGTATTTGGCTTTGATTTGATTTTTCACGTTCCCAAGTATACCCGGGTCCGTGTCGAGAGTTCCAACGAATTTTTACTAATTTGTTACGACTCCTTTGTATTTTTTGGACCTTCTGGTCCATGACCTCAACAGGTGCTTTGTGAATTAGAGTTTGTCGTCAATGTGAATAGAATGATAACGGTTGCTTGTGTTGGACTCTTTTTTTTTTTAAGATTCGACACATGAAATGTGTCGTGCATACTGTTAAGTTCATCTGGTAACTTCAACTTGTAGGCAACAGTGCCAATCTTTTCTATGATTTCAAATGGTCCAATGTAACGTGGGTTAAGCTTTCCACGTTTACCGAACCTCGCTACGCCTTTCCAAGGCGAGACTTTCAACAAGACTTTGTCTCCAACCTTGAAAGATAATGGTTTTTCGTCTTTTATCTGCGTAGCATTTTTGTCGATCGCGAGCCGTCTTGATACGGTCTCGGGTCTGAAAGATTTTATTTGTAGTCTCTTGGACTAATTCCTGACCGATTAGTTGTTTATCGCTCGCTACCGCCCAACATAGCGGAGAGCGACACTTTCGACCACATAGAGCTTCGAACGGTGCAGCTTGTATAGTAGTATTGTAGCTGTTATTGTAGGAAAACTCAACTAAAGGTAGATGAGTATCCCAATTGCCGCCTAAATCTATAACACATGCACGAAGCATATCTTCGAGTGTTTGGATTGTCCGTTCGCTCTGGCCGTCAGTTTGTGGATGAAAGGCCGTACTTAGATTCAAATGAGATCCAAAGGCCTGTTGAAATGATTTCCAAATTCTAGAAATAAAACGACCGTCTCGGTCTGAAATGATTGAAATAGGCACTCCATGACGAGCCACTATTTCTTTGAGATAGAGTTCTGCTAGTTTCTCAGTATTATCCTTCTACCAAATCGGTAAGAAGTGCGTGGACTTTGTTAGTCTATCGATGATTACACATATCATGTAGTGACCTCTTGAGGTCCTGAGTAACTTCGTAATGAAGTACATCGATATTTGTTCCCATTACCAAACGGGAATCTCGGGTTGTTGTAACAAGTCCGAGGGATTTTGCTACTCGACTTTGACTTTCGCGCAAGTCAAGCATTCTCCGATATAAGTCGCGATATCACTTTTGAGGTTAGGCCACCAGTAGTATTCTTTCACTACTTAGGCCTATGTGCTTCCTCAAAATATCATCTCGAAGGCCGCCAAAGAATAGAACCCAATTTTGACTCATAAGGTATAAAGTTCCATCTTCTTTACACTAATTGTTTCTTCATGCCTCGAAGTGTTTCTGCTTGAATATGCTCTTCCTTGAGCGCTTGTGAATCATCTTCTCTAATGCTTGAACTCTCAGTGTTCTAACTCGCTCCTTGCGGCTTAAGGCATCTGCTACAACATTTGCCTTGCCCGGATGGTACTTTATTTCACAATCATAGTCGTTCAACAATTCAACAAACATCGTTGACGTATATTTAATTCTTTTTGGTTGAATATGTGTTGAAGACTTTTATGATCTGTGAAAATAATGCATTGAGTACCATATAAATAATGTCGCCATAATTTTTTTTTTTAAAGCGAATACCACCACGCCTAACTCAAGGTAGAGAGTGGTATAGTTCTTCTCGTGAACTTTTTAAATGGGCGCGACGTGTACACAATAACTTTTTCACGTTGCACGAGTACGCAACCCAATCCTTGATGCGAAACATCATAGTCTACAACAGAGTCATCGGTATCGTCGGATAATGATAAGATTGTAAAATGCTATGCACCAATCTCAAAAATAAGTTGTAAGGCTATATCTTGTTTTTCGATTTGGGGCGAATTTATTGTCTTTAACAACTCTAAAATGGTTCTCAAATGTTGCTCATGTTCATCAGTCGATCGAGAGTATATCAAAATGTCGTCAATAAACACTATGACGAATTTGTCGAGATACGGCTTGCACACACGATTCATTAAATCCATGAAGATTGCTGGTGCATTTGTTAAACCAAAAGGCATAACGAGAAACTCGTAATGACCGTAACGAGTCTTAAAAGCCGTTTTCAGTATACTTTCCTCTTGAATTCGTAACTGATGATACTCCGATCGTAAGTCTATCTTAGAGTAGAGGCTAGAACCTTTCATAAACCATTTGAGTTAGTTGGAAATTTATTTGTAACATGGTTTAGAAATATGAATTTTTCATTCTTCGAAATGTTGTGCAGTTTTGCGAAACTTTCATGTCTTTCCACCCCCAAAACCTTTATAAAGATGTATAATGGTAAAGAGTGGGGGTTATGAACTCACAACATCCTTATTCGGTCAACTACAAGGTTCAGAAGGTGATAATCGACATGGAGATTTGGCTATGGGTGCAGCTCCCGGTACCAAGTCGATATGAAACTCGACTTGTCAATATGGTGGTAGTCCTGGCAAGTCTTCAGGAAAGACTTCAGGGAATTCTTTTACCACAGGAATATCTGTCATCTGAGGCCCATCGGCCTTCTTGTCGATAACAAGTGCTAGAAAGGTAATACAACCTTTCCGTAAGCAACTTTGAGCCTTCATACAATTTATAGTCCGCAATGGTGTATCGTGCTTCTCTCCATGAATAATAAATGTCTCTTCGTTCGGTAGTGGTAAGCGAATGATCTTCTCATGACAGAAGACTTCGGCTCGATTATTGGATAGCCAATCCATGCCAACCACTACGTCTAAAATACCCAACTCAATGGGTACGAGATTGATATGAAATTTCTGCTCCTGACTCAGCTAGTTTACTGTTTGCCAATTCTATAGGATGAGGAGACGTCTAGCTTGCTTGACTCTAGCCCAAGTACATTTTGAATTTTATGTAGTGAAAAATTCACTGTATAATTTTAGATGTAGAACAATCCAGTTCCAATGTTTAGATGTAGGATAACCCGATCCATATGTTTAGTTGTTGGATAACCCAACCATATGTTTAGATGTAGGATAACCCAATCCCTAATTGTAGCTAGGACAATCCCGTCCCTAGCCATGAAACTCATGTATGTGAAATGTTGAGATGAAGCTAAAATTGCCAATTGTATAAAATAACATGGATGTGAAATGTTGACGAATAGGATACATACCGGTGGCCCTTAATGATTTGATATGTCTTAGCTAATTCCCCATTAGCTAACTTGATATAGTAATGTGTGTTCAACAAGACTCTAATTCTAGTATATGCTTAACATTTAAAAGCAATAGCTAAGCTCGGTGTTGGTATTAATAAAATTGATACATGATGATCGTAGAGTGTACGTACTCATGACTTCATTTCTCTCATGGCGAGAGTTATTGTTTGAGTGATCGAGGTAGGTAGGGATGATGCGGTTATGCTTCGGATCTCCGAGGCTAAACCTAAAATATATCACTCAGTGTGTTTGAATTCGGGTGTTTCCCAGTATGGAACAACCCTTGAGATATCGTGAAAGCATCAAGTGTAACCAACAATATTAACTCCAGTTATGATCGAGTTCTTTTATAAAATCATATGAAAATAGATATGAAAATCAGATGATATAAAAGAATGATGTATGGTTAAATAAATAACCAATAAAAATGTAGTGTATAAATATATCATGTCTTGAAATAGAATATTATGTCTTGTGTAGAGGATGTCGCGTCTTGTGCAAAAATGTCATGTCTTGTCTTTGTCGAAGAGATTTGAATAACACCACGATATGCAATATAACATAAGCACTTATATATAGGAAGTACCAGCGGCGTATCCACCATGCTTTTATTATATTACACACGTCTCATCCCTTACAAATAACCACCAAAAATGTCTTGTGTAAACCAACATCAAATGATATGTATAACAATGTCTTGCGTAACAATGTCATGTATAAACCATGTCTTGTGTAAAAGCAATAGTTTTCAACACATATCTTTTATCTTAAACATTTGATTCTTTTGGCGCCATGATCTTTTTAATACACACAATTAAAAGAATCTAGACATTTATTTGAATAAATAAAGTCTATCATGTGCCCAAGAATGAAGAATGCAATCAATCGGTCATGGAAACCTCAAGACCATATTGTGCATATATGTTTGAATAAATGATAATGTGGATAACCAAAACCAAAAGGTGTAATGCCTCTTGCATGTATTGGTCATACGTCTATATGGAAAGAGAAATAATTCGTTGAGGAGGGGAAACCAACCAGTGGTCTTCGTCCATGTAATATGTATTCCCTACTCTATGGACCTCGATCGTCCTAAATAGAGAAAATCCTTTGTCTTACTTGTCCATGTGACAATTATGGTAATAGTGCTTGAGTTTCACGAGCTCTAGCAAGATTATTAGAATCTCCAAAAATGTAGAATAGAATGTAATGAGGGAGTTGCAGTATGGCGTATGCCATACTATCCCTTGGAAAAAGAAAAACGTCAAACGACGGAATTTATTGTATCACTTCCAATAAATATGATAAGGTGGAATATGATAAAGTAAGGTAAGGTAAAGTAGGATAAAGTGTCATAGACACCCTGGAACCAACCCATGTTCAAGAATTCCGAGAATGTTGAGGAAAATCCTCCATGAGTAGCTAACACGTTTTATTCGTTTAAATGACTAGTCTCAACTGAAACGTGATATAGATCGAATGTTAGGTGTGAACAAATACTTGTCGTCTTCCTGTATTGTATTGTATTGTATTGTATTGTATTGTATTGTATTGTATTGTATTGTATTGTATTGTATTGTATTGTATTGTATTGTATTGTATTGTATTGTATTGTATTGTATTGTATTGTATTGTATTGTATTGTATTGTATTGTATTGTATTGTATTGTATTGTATTGTATTGTATTGTATTGTATTGTATTGTATTGTATTGTATTGTATTGTATTGTATTGTATTGTATTGTATTGTATTGTATTGTATTGTATTGTAGGGTGTTATACTAACCACCCCCAGTTCGTCTTCTACTAGATAGGAATAATTGAATCTCAAGTAATAACTTAAGAATTTTGAATGAATAGTGATCATTAGCTTGACCCGCAGAGTCCACCAGAATTTCCATGCACTACAAGTTGTTATTACGTAGGCCTCCGTAATAATAAATTGTCTTGCATGGTCACCCTAGCGTTCTCTCGTACAAAGCTGCCGATCAATAAGAGAGGAAACGTTATTGTCAATATACCTTCAACATAGGAGGGACCTTCGTAATAAATCACGTGTCAACGTTCGTTGTCATTACTCGCAGGACGGTACGACGTTAGATGAAATAGAAATGGAAAGAATCTGTAACAATAACAATTGAAGGGGCACCTTCAAGATGAGTACTTCATCTTCCTTGTAAGGACAAGAGTATATCCACTTTGATTAGTATGAGTCAAATGGATCTCGTCCCACTAATGGAGTTGTTGTCCAAGGTTACCACCTTCGCCTCGTCGTCATTATCATGGTCAGGCATCTCAGCATTCGCGAGAAAGCAACCATATTTTACGGATTTAAGTTTAAGATTTCACTTAGGAATCATGTTCGCCATAAGCTCCGCAATAGACATGAGGTCGATATTTTCACCGTGTGAGTAAAGAATAATAATAGAGTTTGAAGTCGAAGGTATTTTGTTCTTGGCAAAATATTTCATGCAACATATATATGAACCACCTATATATATAATCATGTAAAATCCTATCAATCAAGGATTTCTATCTTGTATAAGCTGAACCTGTGAACTGTTTATAATGCATAAACTGATAATGTATTGTATTGTAGGCACATAGTCTATTAATGTATTGTGTCTGTTTCTCATAGACTTCACCCATGGAAATGTCCTCGCTTGATTTATGTGAAATGAATTTTTGCTGTAGTGGACCTTGAAAAAAAATGTTTATGCAATGAAAACCTTTTGACTTGTCCAATTTTATTTATAAACTGTTCAACATGAACAAGAGGTTTTCGTGAGAGATCCCTAGTGATTGTAGACTTAGACTCGAGAAAGAATCCTGGTTCACTACAATCGATGCTCTGATACCAATCTGTCACACCCGCTCGTAGCGGAAACGCAAGGTGTGATCTGTATGGTTTTCATTGCATAAATATCGATGTACATGAACAAACTATATGAATAAAACATACTCCATTGCCATTGCCATTACATATGTGTTTCCCAAAAGAATGCAACATAAGTTGAATGTATTGGTTACAAACCATCAAATGAAAATAAGTTGTCATCGTTTTATACATCAAAATGTAAGTCTTAAAATGTCAAGACTTTGACCACTATATCACCGCAAAGAGGCGGTATATAACAGGCAAACCCTTCAATAGTTGGCATGGAGTATTGATACTTGTTTTCCTTGACTGAAATGTCTGCCAGGTCCACTAATTTCCTGAAATACATGTTAAGTTTGAAAACATCAACAAAAGTTGAGCGAGTTCATGCAGTTTAGCTGTATGAGATGTATCTGTAAAATGTGAGTTGTATAAACTGTATCTGTAAAATGTGAGTTGTATAAACTGTATCTGTATGAATGATGTATAAACCGTATCCACAACATGTGAATTGTATAAAATGTGTCTGTATGTATGATGTATAAACTGTATCCACAACATGTGAATTGTATAAAATGTATCTGTATGTATGATGTATAAACTGTATCCACAACATGTGAATTGTATAAAATGTATCTGTATGTATGATGTAGTATGTAAAGCGTCAATGAAATCGTTGATCATTAATGTTTCGCGAGGACATTAATATGTGTGACGAAATAGGAAGCAATCCAACCCTAGACGATTTTATGTCGACTCCTATCGACTGGGACACAAACGCACTCTTCTGTATGGGTCCACGACCAAGAGTGGGGCTCGCCAAAACCCATTAGATCTAACCCCTTGTACCTAGGTCCAAACTGGATTAATGGTGCTTATAGTATGGCCCTAATTCGCACATGATCTATGGTGTTTCATTACCTAACTTTAACATACTCTGAACATGTATCTTCCCCAATAGTTGTAAAGTTGTAAAACATTTAAATGAATAGGGGAACATGAACTCACAGAATTGCGTCCATGAATAGAAGTAAATAAGATCTCATGTGCGGTCGTCCTGAAAAGTGTTGCGACCTACAAATGTTCTTATTTTTGTTAGACACTTCGGTCTTTGAAAAGAACTTGAGTACAAGTCTTGTGTCTTCAATATGTGTAAGACTTGTATGTCTTTACTGTTCGTTAACTGTGTATTCGATGAATGAGTTGTTCAAATGTTATATATATATTTTTCACCAAATATATATATATAAATGTTATCTTGTATCTTGTGAGTTGTATAGTCGGATCTAGTCCGCTGAATTTCGTGTCTTATATGTATCCGTTGTATAGTTGTGTTCACAAAAATGGTATCATTAGGCCAAGCCCATGTTTTCAAGTTATTGGGCTTAAATAGTGCTGGGCCTTAAATAGTGTTGGGCCTCAATAGTGTTGGGCCTCAAATAGTGTTGGGCCTCAAATAGTGTTGGGCCTCAAATAGTGTTGGGCCTCAAATAGTGTTGGGCCTCAAATAGTGTTGGGCCTCAAATAGTGTTGGGCCTCAAATAGTGTTGGGCCTCAAATAGTGTTGGGCTTCAATAGTGTTGGGCTTCAATAGTGTTGGGCTTCAATAGTGTTGGGCTTCAATGTTATTGGGCCTTGGCCCATATGTTTGGTATTGGGCTTAGCCCATGTGTTTATGTTAAGCCCATTATGAAGATAAGCCCATTAAGAAAAATAGCCCATTAAGTAAAATAGCCCTTTAAGTAATATAAGCCCATTTGTTATAAAAATAGCCCACTAGTGTAATAAGCCCATTTATTTTTATAAAAACCTTTTTATAAAAATTTTCTAAGTATACTTGTTAGTAAATAAACATACTAGTGTTTATAAGTTTATAAACATCCGGAATTTGTTATCGATAGGATACTTATATTTCGTGTCGATAAATCGTCTAAACGTCGTAGTAACTCCCCGGATTGGCAATTCACTTATGTAGTCGTCCGTCGTTCATTTTGACCATAAATGGTGTCCGATTATTCGAATCGTCCGTAACTCGTTTTAAGGCGTAATTATGTGAAGTCTTATAAGACTTTGATTATTATGTATCATGTGTTCATTATTACCATTGTAATATAGTTCCTATCTTTGATATATATAACTAATACCATCAAATAATCACATAGCACATAAGTTGTTAAATCACCAAATATATATTTTTCAAAAAAAAATATATATTTCTCTTGTCTAAATACAACCAAAAATGTTGTTACTTTATAAAATAAAGTTTTTATGAAAAATGGCTATATAACCTTTGTATTTTATTCTAACCATGTTTTATAAACATATCCTTTTCTTTTCCAAATCACCAACAATTTATTCAACATCTTAACTAAACATTATGAGACTTTTATAACATGAAATTATCAAGATGATATCCAAATCATGTAGGGTTTTAACCATGATTATTTCATATGCTAACAAGTTCAAAAACCAAGTTTAATTTTAGTTTTAACAACTTTTATAAAAATCTCTAGTTGTATGTTACTTTTTATAATCTTGTGAGAGTATTGTTTTTAACCAAAAACCTTATATATTTTCACAAGATCAATAGTTATGATCATCCATTAATCCTTTATGTTAAAAACCCTTTAACATAAACATGCATAATTTTTAGATCATAACTTAAGACATCTTCTAATAATTTATTTGCATCATAAACATCATAACAAGACTAAATAAGCATATATCAAGTCTTAGATCATAATATAAACAATCATAATTATATCATGATTTTTATTCTTTGCTTCTTTGTATTTTCTTCATGTATTTTATGTATGATTTTCTTGGTTATTATTAGCAATAATAACAATCATAAACTTAATACATTTGTATAAAAAAAAATAGATAAAGAAGCTTACTTCTAGCACTTGGCTAGGGATGATCTTAGAAGATTATTAAGAACTAAGAAGATGATAATCTTAATGGTAGAACACTTTTGTATGGATGAAAACCCTTCCTTTTACTTCCAATAGCTTTAGATCACCTTATGTTACTTGGAAATCCATGTTGATCATGAAGGAAGTAATAAAAATAAATGGGTTTTTGAAGATGTTCTTGGTAATATGGATGAAGATTGAAAGAGTTCTTATGTGTGTGAAAGATAAGGTGTAAAAGTATGATAATGTGGTTAGTAACTAAAGTACTAAGTGTTATGATCTTTCACCAACATCATCCACTTGCAACTAATGAAAAATATCTAGATATTAATCAAAAGAATAAGGGGTAAAGTGTAACATTTTTTTATAAAAATGTCTTAAACATGTAGATATTTTGGTAATTAGGCTAAGTATGGTGATTAGGGTAATCTTTCACCATTAGAGGGTAATTAGTGATTCGAAACATAAATTAACATTAACTAGTTCACTAAACTAGTAGAAATCATGTTTTGATACTTTGAATGCTTTTCGTTTCGTCGTTGGCTAGTTTACGGCACTTTTGTGGCGTACCGACGGAAGTTTGCCGTAAGTTGACATTCCGCATTAAAAAGATGTATGAAGTTATTTTGAATCCCAAAATAAGCTTAACTAGTTCACTAAAGCTTTCATTTGGTTGTTTTTGATGTTGGTAATGTCGTTTATTAGCTTGTCGGTGCAGAAACGGACAAGTTGTGGGGGTTGCAACGCAGTGTCGAGAGCTTATGTTTCGAATACTCCATTAATATCCTCATATTGTTTCCATATGTTTGTCATCATTTGTCATATTTTCGGAGTCCCGGAAATGCTAAATTATTATTTTGGACAAGTTAAAATTGTCTTATTTTTAGTGAAACGGACGATTTAGCGATTAGGGCGTTGTACCGAAAAGTCTTATATCTTTGTAAGATATGTTTTCGTATTAGTGTTTTCTTATATAAACGGACTCAGTTATGTCATCCGTGTGTCGTTTTTCCTTGTTTCGTTCTGTTTTCACGGTTTTGCTGGCATGAATAGTGTAACCGTGAATAGTGCGCGCAGCACTTTTTACCAACACTTTTAGGAAATTGTTTAATTGGTTTCGCAATACAACGACAACCAATATATGTTATATCATTGTTTTCTTGTCCTAACATTGTCGTCTAATATACGACACCGTTACGTAATTAAATTACGCTAATTGCATGAGATTATATACTAAGAATAGTGATTAGACTGTACGGAATTTCCGGTTATTTGCCATTTGTCACACGATATATCAGTGTATGAAATGAATTTTAACGTCGAATCAATGCCAGAATTCAAGTGCCACACCCCTCTATATATACTGGAAAAACAGGTCCTTCGCGTGGCGTGAAGGGCTGTCGCGTGGCGCGATGGGCACCCCCTAGCATAGGGTAGCCCCGTGTCTCAGTAGCTTGGGTGAGTCGACGGTTCGTTAAATTTCGAATTCTATCGAAAACTGTTTAGATAATATCAACTAGGAAATACCCCCCCCCCCCTGAGTTTTAGGGGCCCTGATCCTGATTCCGATTGTTCTGAAAATTTTAGGGGTTATGTAGGATTACTTGGGGGTCTCAATTAGGGTTTCTTATTAGACAAAATAAGATAAGAATTAGAACTTTTGGTGAGAGTTGTTACATCCGTGCCATCAAACAACTAATAATCCGTAAGGGCGTTTCCTGCTTCCTAAATCATGATCGTCTCTTCGTTCGCCATCGGGATGCGGATAACAATCTCCGCTTGATTGCTCGACAACCAATCCTTCCCAATTACCACGTCGACGTTTCCCTTTAGCTAGTTCTATCGAGTACGGGTTATCTAACTTACTTGCTACTAAACCAAGCATACTTTCAAATTCTAGAGATGCGAAGCTAAAATTGGAAACAGTATCTAGCAGCACAGATGCATAACGTTGACTAATATGGGATGTACCGATGTCCACGCTTGGATCCTGGCGTGTTTCCCTAGCTCCGGTGTTGAGCTTTCATCCATGTGCCTGAAAGTTTTTAGGGCAGTAATTTCTGAAATGCTTCTTGCTTCCACAGTTAAAACAACCTTCAGCACGTTTTTGCTCGCTACTCTTCCTGCCTTGGTAGTCGTTGTTGTCGTTGTTTCCTTCGTGATTCTCGCTACCATCTTGGCCTCCATTACTATGTCCAGTACCTTTCCTGCAAGTTTCCTTGACATGCCCCACTTTGCCACAATTTTCACATTTTCCATATCTGCATCGCCCGATATGATAACGTCGACAATTATCGCACTTAGGTAGGATACCCATGTACTCTTTTCCCTTTTTGGCCCTGTTCTTGCTATTCGCCCGAGTACTCTTCTTGAAGTTTGCAAACTTTCTCTTGTTATCTCCAGATGGCTCTACAGGAGTCTCCTTTTTCTCTTTCGAAGTGGAAATTTTTCCTAGTCTAACCGCTTCTTCAGTGAGCGCCACACTTAAGTCGATAGCATCGGTGATTGTTGGAGGTTTAGATGTTGTCACCAGGCTTAGAATCTGAGGTGCCAATTGTAGGATCGAGAATCGATCTAAACGAGTCTATCAGAAGAGTTCTAATCCATATCAAAGGCAGAATTCAATGATACAGACTTGATTACAGCTTGATTCACTCTTTAATTGTCTTGTTTATTGATTTGAAAGTGTTACAAATCAAACGACACTTCAGCAGCACTTCGGCTCTGGAAACTGGAACTGTTACAAATGAAACGAAAAGGCACATATATATAGGAAGTGTCATTTCGCACGAAACGGCTCACACGAAATGGCTTGTTCCATTTCGTACGAAATGGACAAGTTCCATTTCGTGCGAAATGGACACCTTTAACTTGTTTCTTGTTTTTCGTGCCCTGATCAATCACTCTAATTACAAGACTCGATACAAGACGAAGTCGACAGACATATGCCCCAACAGACTCCCCCTTGGATGTTGACGAAGTCTTCAGTGTCGAGTCTTCGGCATAACACGTCTTCGAGCTTTTTCAAAGTATTTGACAGTTGTAAGCATCCTCCAATCTTTTCTCTTCTTCTCTCGTTCATTCTCAGAATCTTAATCCTGGTTCTATCTTCTCTTGATTCCTTAAGTTTTTCAGTATCAGCAGCTTGCGAGAATCTCAGGATTTAACTTGGCTCTAAGCATCTTTTATTCTGAATGTTATCCCATGATCTGTAACTGGCTCTTGATCTAGGATCGTGACCTGACTCATACTCTGCTCAGGTTTAGCCATGAGGTCCTGCACAAATCTCTACCCAACAATAAATCTCACAGATTTGACAATTTTACATATTTATAAACCACTTGCAGGTAATATCCAAAATGATTTAACATTTAAAATCTCTGATGATCATTTGTAAGAATATCATCCAAAATTTCGTTTCAATATAATGAACCATTTAATCTTTTCAAAATCAATTTTTCATTTCAAACAAACTCCCCTTCACCTGTTGTTCATCATGTTTAGCACTCGGAATTTTGAAAATCAGCTCTCCAACATCAGTTGTCGAAAATCTTTTTGTATTTTTTAAAAAATTTATGCTAAAACACTCCGAAAAACTTTTTGGATTTTTGATTTTAATGAAATGCAGTAAAGAAATATTTACAGACAATATATTTGTAAGTTTGTGTAAGAGGATCATATCAGTTTATGAGACAAAACACTAACACCGTTAAGCTTTAAACATTTTAAGTTCTAAACGATTAACTTAGATTGTCAGTATACTGATCCACTTAAATTTTCACACAAAGTTCAACTGTTTCGAGATACAAGATTAATGTTTTAGAGACTTAAACTTATTCGCGTGTCCCACCTCAGAATATACTCCCGTATCTAGACTCCTATATTCAGTCTTACAGGTGAATGTACACTAGTGATATCTGTAAAGGGGTTAAATGCGAGACCATGAGAGCTCAGGCTATTGCTTCCGCAAAATCAGAGAGATGATGGTTCGACTTTAGGTGGGTCCCCCTTGGGAATCTTCTTTACAACAGCACATGATTAGCATTTTTCAATGTTTCATCATTTTTTATGCAGAGGGCGGACTTTAAGATTAAATATTGCTCCCGCAAAATCAGAAGTCCTAGTATAATACCCCAGATATCACCACGCACAAAGACCTAGTATGTCAGAAATAGAAAGCCCTTCAAACAAGATTTCGGGGGTTACCCATATATCCGAGAGATGTTCCCCACGAAATAAGTAAGTATTGATTTTGGTTTATATCTCGAACACAATCTACTAAACGTGTAAAAACCTACTGGCATATCATCAGTGAGACCGTTTATCACATTTTAACTTTCCAATTCTTTAGCATGCCATGAATGTCCACTGATGTACTATCATTTCCTCTTTTTCACAACAAAACTCATTTTCATTTTATCATGTTTTTGGCTTTTTTCAAAATTTTCAATGTTTTTGGATTTTCTGAAATTTCTTACTTCCCCTAAAATTCAAAACAATTTTTTTTTTTAAATTGAAAACAAATTGTACAAGTAACATGACAACTGATTTTCAAGCTTCAATTCGCCATCCACTTGGCATAAACAATCAGAACTCCCCCTGACAACAAACTATTTTCCCATTATGATTTCAAAACACTTAAGTTTGTTTTAATCAAAATGGTTTTTCAGGAAAATTAGTTTTGTTGAAACCACATGCAAGATCGGGGTTATGATCATCACTTTGTTTTCCAATTACCAATTGAATGATAGTTAAATCAAGCTCAACTTAATGACCTTGATTAACCTTTTGTAGGTGAAAACCTCTTTTTCAACCACTTGTAGGTTTACTTATCAACCATACTACTTGAAGATCGAAATTTCACAGATGTGAATTTCTCAAGAAAGATGCCGATTCATGCTCCACTATTACCAACTTGGGAGCTCCGGCAAGTCAGAATTTTAAGTAGAAAATGTTGTCATCCAAGCCTGACCAGTCTTGGGTGTTCCCAAGTTCTTTTCACTCGGTGGTCTCCATCTCTTAGATTCATAAAATTCTTTTGCGCCCTTTACCTTCCTGTTAACCATCTTTCCAAAAATATATTTCACATTTCCATTAAAAGCCTTTTCAGCATCAAATTCTCCTTTACCAGGGAAGAATTGATCTGAAATCTCAATCTTTCCAACTTTTGACTTCAAGTTTTCTTTTGACAATGGTGGAAAATTTTCATCGTTCATTTCTGGAACGGAATTCTCCTCATTTTTTCTCAACAAAAGACTCCTCTGACTTTGACGAGTCAGATTCATAGTCAGAACTACTTTCTGATTTAACAACCCATCTTTGTTTGTTCAAATCGACTCTTCTTTTTAAAAAAACGTTTCGAACTTTCACCAACTTCAAAAGTCAAATTTTTGAACACTTTGAATTTTTCTGCTGGTTGTTCTGTTTTATCAACACATTTTTTTCATCATTTTAGAGTTAGAAGAAACTCCCTGTTTTGTATTGGTGGACATTGGGCAATTCCAAACGATGTGTCCAACTTCTTGGCATTTGAAACAGGTTCTTCTTTCAACCCTTTGTTCAGATTTCATCATCATATTCTTTTTCTTTTCAGCAAAAAACTCTTGATTTGACTGTTTCCTGAACAGTTTCTCCTTCTCTTCCTCTGAACTTGTACCTGAAACAAATTTAGTTTTGGGTTTATAAGTTTTCTCATTTTTATGATTTTCTGGGGGAATGAAACCTAAACCCTTCTTTTTGAAATTACCGTTATGATTTGGTTTCTTTTGAAAACCAAAACCAGAACTGTAACCTGTTTTCTTGTTCAATCTCTGTTGAACTCTTGAAGTGTATTTTTTAGGTTTTTCAGCAAGATTTAAATCTTTTATTTCAGAAATATTAATTTCTGTTAATTTGAAAACCTTGTTTATCATTTCATTTTTGACACTTCTTATTGGAAATTCTTCATCAGAAAATAATTTGTCAGAATCATTCAAAGTATATGCTACTTTAAATGTTTCATTTTTCAAATTATTTTTCGACATCAGAAATTCTTTATTGTAAACCCGTTTGACCGGTGAACTCGGACTCTTGTATGATGAACTCGAACTTTCAGATTTAGACTCCGATTTTGACTCTTCATCCATATCCAACACCTGATCCACCACTTTCTTTAATAACTCAGACTCATGATCAGTGTCAGACGCTGTGAATGTGACATCAATGTTGTCTGGTAACTCATCAATGGTTTCAGACTTTAACTTTATGTTGTGTGCCTTATTTAAACATTCCTCATTTCGCTTTCTGGGAGAATAACTTTCCCAGATCGGAGGCGGACAATTGTTATACTTGACACTTTGTTTCTTACCAGTATCCTCTTCCGTCTTTTTATCTTGAAAAGCTTCAAGACCTGCAACAGTAGGATAAACTCGATCAATCAAATAATCACAAGTTGTATAACTCAACAGCAATCGTTTGATTCTCTCATTTTCAATCTTTTCTAGTTCCAAATCCTGCTTCAGCTTTGCACAATCTTCAATATACTCATTGATCACCCTCTGCTTCGTCATCAATGTTGAACTCATCATTGTCTGAGCAGCTCCCATTTCTAGGTTTGTCTTGTTCAAACTATCAACTGTTTTGTTTAGCACATCATACGATTCTTTTACGTACTTAACATCAAACATCAACTTTTCTTTCAACTCTTCTAGTTCACGATACTTCTTGTCTTTCTCCTCACAATCTACACATGGTTTCAAACATTTCAGACAAGGTTTCGTGACCTCAATAATTTTTTCAACTTCAACTATCTTTTCAACTTCGACGATTTTTTCAACTATTTTCTCCACTTCAACAATTTTCTCTACCACCTTCTCAATCATTGGTTCTTCATCAAATGCTACTTTTACCTTACACTCATCATCTTTGACCTTTTCTATCGAATTTTCTTCAGCTTTTGCTTTTTCAGCTTCCAATTTTGTCTTTTCTTCAGCGATTCTTCTTGCTTCCAACTCTCTCTTCATTCTAGCAGCCTTCTTCTCATTCAACATCTCGATCTTATCTGCAAAAAACAAATTAAAACTGAATGAGTCTAAATTTTTTCTAGCATTATTAATGTACTCTTCCTCATCATCAATATCTTCATCACTTTCAGATGATCTGAAAATCTTCGTTCTTTTTGGCTCAGATTTGACTGCTTCTTCTTCCAAGATTTGAGCAACAAATGTTGAATCAACCGAAACGTATTTGTCCCAGCTAAATCCCTCTGCCAATTTTTCGTCATCTTGATTTACTAGATAAGCTTTCTTCTTTCCTTCTTCAATAGCACGGGATGATGACGGTTGTTGAGTAATCTGATGATAAATTGATTTTCGATGATAATCGTTATTTCCAAATGGATCTTGTCTCCCTGTTGCTTCTTTATTTTTACACTCTCGTTTAAAATGCCTCTTTTCTCGGCAACGAAAACAAGTAACCTTTGATTTGTCAAACCCTAACGGAGATGTAGCAACATCACGAAGATCATCTCTACCGGTGATTTGTGTAAATTTTTCTGCTCTTCTTACAGCACTGGCTAAACACCACTTGATGTCCATCAACTCAAGTTCTTCAGCATCAATCTGGTCATAATTTTCTTTGGTGAGCATCGGATTCCCAATTCTTCCAGCAACTAAGCTTTCATACGATTCTAACATGGTGACAAGTGATACCATGTGTTGCTTAGCCATTTCTGGAGAAATATTTTGACCATTTTGAATATTCAATGTAACATTGCATTGCAGATTTGTTGAATTTTGTTGTTGAGGACTTGGTGTTGTGAAATTCTGATCAAAACTTGAATATGATGACGAATATCCACCACTCTGAGTTACAGTACTAACATTTGTTCCAGAAGAACTATCAGCACTGAAAGCAGTCTTAATCTTTGGACTCGGAGTAGTCTCAAATTTGCTTCCTCTGTAGTATAGACTAACATCTTGTTGAGCATTTGGATTATTCAAGATAGCAGTTTTCTGAATATCCAATTCATGTTCTTCAATCTTCTGGATGAACGTACTTAAATTCATATTTTCAGATTTTCTCATATGTTTCAAAATCAACAAATATGTTCCCCGTTTATTCTGTGGTAGAGCATCGGCAAGTTTATCAACCAATTCATCGTCTTCTTTCTTGATATCCAATCTTCTCATTTCCTGAACAAGATGACAATATCTATCAATAGTCTTCTTAGTCGTCTCATCTTTAAACGCTACAAACATATCAAATGATTTCTTTAGTAAAGCTTGTTTGTTCTTTATCATATCAGCACTTCCCTTAAACTTGTTAATCAATGCCAACCAAATTGATCTAGCAGTTTCTTCATGTTGAAGTAACACGAAAATATCTTCTTTTACGGATTGTTGGAGAAGACTAATCATCATTTTTTCACTGGTATATTTCAATTTCTCAACCGCTGAATAGTCACTTAAAGCTCTTTCAATCCCACGTTCATTTTTCGGTTTAACGTAATCTACATCTAACGAACACCATGCATCAAATTTATAGGCTTGCACCCAGTTTTCAAAACGATTTTGCTATCCTTTAAAATCCTCGATGTACATAAGCTTTGGAGGCTTTTGAGACGTTCTCATTTCATTTTCGATTTCTATTGTTTCTGCAGCAGTGACTGGGACAGCTGGAGTGGTAGCAAACGCGTTATAAAATTCCTCTTCCATGTTTCGGTAACAACCTTCACAAATTCTCAATGTTCAAGCGAAATGCAAGTTCAAACGAAATGCCTTTAATGCGAATTGGAACTTTGGTACGAAATGACTTTTCAAGCGAAATAGCACTTTCACGCGGAATGACACTTTCACACGGAATGGAATCACTTGGTGCGAAATGAAGTCTCTTTCAAGCGAAATGACACACTCAAGCAAAATGGGGTCAAATTCAAACGAAATGGGACCAAACCTTGTTCAATTCGTGCGAAATGAGGTCTATTATGACCAATCAGTGCGAAATGGAATGACAGTTTCACACGAAATGGTCTATTTTGCACGAAATGAAGCTGACGTCATACATTCGGACATGATTTTTTCAAAATGATCATGTTTTAAGCTGAATTAAGGTCTAATTCTTTCAAGGATTGTTCAATACAGTGTTTCGCTTATTATATGTGAAATTCAATCCATTTTATCTGTAAAATCTTGTTAATTTTGAAAAAGAAAGTGTAGAAGTCAGAAATTTTGGTGAAATCAGTCTAATTTGGTAAGAACTCTTCCTCCTGAGCTCTGATACCACTTGTAGGATCGAGAATCGATCTAAAAGAGTCTATCAGAAGAGTTCTAATCCATATCAAAGGCGGAATTCAATGATACAGACTTGATTACAGCTTGATTCACTCTTTAATTATCTTGTTTATTGATTTGAAAGCGTTACAGATCAAACGACACTTCAGCAGCACTTCGGCTCTGGAAACTGGAACTGTTACAAATGAAACGAAAAGGCATATATATATAGGTAGTGCCATTTCGCACGAAACGGCTCACACGAAATGGACAAGTTCCATTTCATGCGAAATGGACACCTTTAACTTGTTTCTCGTTTTTCGTGCCCTGATCAATCACTCTAATTACAAGACTCGATACAAGACGAAGTCGACAGACATATGCACCAACACCAATCCCCCGATGAAGCGTTCGATCCTCTTAAACTCTGGTTCCACTAGACGCGAAACAACTTGTGATAAATCGTGAAATTTCTGCACATACTCAGCTATCTTTGAACCTTCCATTTTCAAGTTCCACAGTTCAGTCTCCAACTTCTGGACTTCTGCCCTCGAGCAATATCTCTTACGCATCAGTTTTTTCAGTTCGTCCCACATCAAAGCATACGCAGCAGTCTTACCCAACGTCCGAACCTGAAGGTTCCACCATGACAGAGCCCCATCTAGAAACAATCCAGATATGTACATGACTTGTTGCTCTGGGGTACATTTGCTCAAACTCAAAACAGAATCCGTCTTCTCAACCCAACACACAAAAGCTATGGCACCCCCAGTGCCGTCGAAATCTCGGGGCTTGCAGCTCAAGAACTGCTTGTAGGTGCAGCCTGCGACGTAAGCAACATCATTCACATAAGGCATTAGCAAAGCACTCTTGGAAATGTCCAAACGTTTTGTAATGTGTCTTAAGTGACTAAACATTACCGTTAGGTGGGTTATTTCGTGAGGTACCTCCGCTGCGTTCGGAGCGAAGGGCCTCGTGTTGTGCGATGGCCTGTGAAATGCGCTCTTGTAATTCTGCCTCTGTCGTCGGCAGAGGGTTGTATGTATCAGTGTTCCCTTAAATCGACATCTTCTAAGAAGAAGATCGGATAGGTCAAGTCTCATTAAAGACACAAGCACAAAAGCATCTTCTTAACGAATGAGACCTAGGAGGTGTGTATATATACATATATAAGCAATCGTTATAACAATCAATCACATAACATCACATTTATAGCACAACTTGTAGATAGGAACATGTTTAATGAGAACATAACAGGCAATCACGTTGTTGATTTACATGTTTAATAAGAATATGATGATTGAGCTTTCATAAATTACCGACCATAGTCACAGTGTCTACAAAGTGTATCACATCAAAAGGGACACAGGGCCACCCTACCCTTGTCCAATAAGTCTATCAGTGTATCAAAATCAAGTGGTCAAAAGTGGTCTTTAAAAGTTCTCCACAATCTCGGCTCATTAGTAGTGTCCTTTCCCCAAAAGCAATGCAATCCGCATAAAACCAAAAGCCAACTATACTGATGACTGAGGTGGACAAGGGAAGAAAAGTAAACAGCTTAACATGTGCGAGCTCCTCCTTGGGCTTGTATACACGTTGAAGTAATTAGCTGATCTATTGCTCGATAGTAAAGAAACGAGCATCAAAACCTGAGAAAGGTGTAATAGCAGCAGGTGAGAGTGCAAAAGGGGACAGTGATGAATGTGGAGGATCATAGTATACTAGCATAGACAGGGTGGAGGATATGGTGCCAGTTCAAGTTCCTAAACTCTGCGACTCAAAATCCTCAAACTGTAGCTGTTGTGATAGGAGCAACTCATCCCATGTGTAGCCTCCAAAATGTGAGGGATGGTAGGGGTCTGAAATCAGCATAGTGTATGGTAGGGACCATCGGAATGGCTCGTCCAACAGTGAAGAAATGAACAGTGCAGCCTGAAGGATATGTGGAAAAGCGGGTGATACAAAAGGACCGTCACGCGGGTGCTAACCAAAGGTACCTTCCCCTAGACGGGGTGCGGGTATGTCTTGAAAGAAAACAATAGGCAAACTGGTGCGATGGACGTCGGACTCCACAGGTGGAAAGGAGCAACATCAGCAGGTGTGGGTGCAGGAACAATTGTCTCAACAAAAGGAAGATCAACGGGTACAGGTACTGGGTCGGGAATAAGGAGTGTAATATCTGGTAATTCAAACGGAACATAGTCAGGATCATAAATTGGCTCAAGATCAATAGGTGCAACATCAGGCTGACCCAAAAGGAACTGGAGCTGTCTCAGGGGCAGGCTCTGGGTCGTGTGAAGGTGTGGGATCTCGAGCAGGTGATAGTGCAGTAGTCATAGCGGTGTCATCGTTTGAATCCGTAGTAGAAAGCTGCAATCCGGCTGTCTGTAAGGCTGCATATGTCACAGACTCAAAGGAGTCTGAAATCGAGTGTAAAATGGAAGCAGATGATACTTCAATGGCAGGAATCTCAGGAGGTAGAATAGTAATGACATCCTCAGCTATCTCTCCATCACCCTGGGCATCAACAGGAGGATCATCAATAAACAAATCAACATCATCATCAAACAAATCATCAAAAAGGCAGATCCTCGGGAGGAATGACCACGAGAGGTACGGTGTCGAGGATCGGAGTCATGATAGGCTCACCATCGGAATGACCAGTGATGGGGTGGTCATGGACCGAAACAAGAGTGACAAAAGGATCCTTGTCAGGGAAGCCATCAGCAAGGGTAAATCATCACCAATATCTGGTAGAGCGAATGGTTGGAAGTCGTCCTCGTCCTTGGTCAGCATGTCAGGGTCACTCTCAGTGTCTGACGTATACATCTCCGGCGCAGGTGCAATCTCATTATCTGTGGCGGTGGCCATAGGGTCGTCAATGTCTGACAACTCGCTCTCTGAAGAAGGTGACATGTGTGCCGGTACATAATAATCATAGCATGTATATCCATAGTAATCACTAACACTTAGTGTATTGCAAGCAAAGACAATTCGTCATGTAATCATGCATTCACATTATCCTTTATGAAACTTTCTATCCTTCCTAGCCTCCCAGACTAAACCACCTAGCCTCCCAGACTAGACCAACCAGTCTCCCAGACTAAACCACCTAGCCTCCCAGACTAGACCAACCAGTCTCTCAGACTGAACTACCCAGTCTCTAAGACTGAACTACCCAGTCTCTCAGACTGAACTATAAACATAAACCTTGAAATGTGTTTCGTGTCTTTTCTTTGTAAAATTGTTTGTTCCCTGGATCTGGGCGTTTTGTATATGCAATGAAAACATGTTGTAAAAATATTTTCGTTAGAGCCCTAATGATTGTAGTCTAGACTCGAGAAGTAATCCTAGTTCGCTACAATCGAAGCTCTGATACCAAACTGTCACACCCTGACTTTTTACGGAAGCGTGATTTGGTGTGACTTGCTTAATATCATTGCATTCAACCATAACAAACAACTATATGATAAATCCAAGATGTTCATCCATTGATTAAGTTTAAAACATCACAACATCATTGTCTTGAAACATACACTTAAAATCCGAATTACAAACCATATAAATTGTTTAGAGTTCCATAAGGACTCATCAAAAGACTTTAGTTAAAATCAGGTTTTGAAAGATGTGTCTCGTCCAGGATAAGACTCACTAACCAAACTCTAAGACACAGATGACATCTTTTATTCTCAACATGACTTGAAACTCCAACGCCCGCCAGATCCACACTTAAATTCCTGAAATACATGTAGTTTGAAAACATCAACAAAAGTTGAGCGAGTTCATGTGTGTGTTTATGTATAAACCTTTGAAACATTTGTAAGTATATTTGTATGTTCTTGAAAACCCGGTATGAAAGCAACAAGGAAAAACAGATCACCAACGGTTTGCAAGGCCATTGATATGTGTGAAGTGATGCAGGAAAACTCAAACCTAACAAATTTGCTCAATAAGACATAGTCACCACATGGCTCATTCGGCGGGCGCATGGGTGGGGCTCGCTACATTCGAATAGATCTATCACTCATCTCCCTCGGTCCTACAACGAGGATTAATAGCCTTAAGTGTTGTACCCACCACTCACATGATCAAGTAGTAACCTTCCTTAGCTAACCATACCATGTATAAAATGTTTGTAAACAGTTGTAACATGTATTTCACCCACGAAGTTATAAAACTGAAAACAGTTAAAAGAAGAGGGGGACATGAAACTCACAGTTTTGCGTTCCTTGTATCCGATGTAACTCAAAGCTTCCTCTAGGACGCACGACTACCTACATGCGTACTATGGTCCATTAGACGAGCGGGTCGTGCCTTGCCTTAGTGTTGATTAGTGTCTTTGAGTTACGTTTCAAAGTGTCTTCATTATTATTCCAAGTCATAATTATTTGTTAAAATAATTAATATTTTAACTTAAATTATATTTATTAAGTTTTTGGAATAATCGTTAAACCATATTATTGTAACTTAATACTTCCCAAGTATTTATACTTGTATTTCCTTCCCAAGGATGGGGTATCTTATACATGTGTATTTTTGCCATGTTTTGGGGTCGTATTCCGGTGTGTATTTATACGTGTGTGAATACGTATTTTATTGTATTCATTAAGTATTCATATACTTAAATTTATATTAAACTTTCCGGAATATTACCTTTAATAAAAGTTCACCAATACATATTTCCAAAATACATATTGTAATAAATATTACTTAGAAAAATTATTTATAATTTTTCTTTTGGCAAAAATATCCGTATTCCTCATAAGTTTCAAAAGTAATATATTTTCATGCCTAACTTTGAAAATATATATATAAACTCATTTTTCATCCAAAAATTATTGTATTTCATGTTTGTTTAAGAAATGTATATTCTCTCCCAAAATAATACATCTTCTAATAATTCCAAGAAAAGTATATATTTATACTTGCCCAAAAATAATATATTTTCCTTTGTCAAAATATGACATATTCTTGTATTAATTGTAAAAATCATATTTTCATTTCCTCGGTGTCCAAAATATTATTTACCACTCCAACACTTATATTTTTGTAACAAAAATTATGGCAAAGTTTATATGGAAAACTCATGGTTAAAATACACTTGTAAATATTTGTTTAAAATATTTTTCTAAGTGTTAATATTTTTAGAAAATTTTGCCATAGTTTCCCCTAAAAATTGAGGTTTCCATGCTTTCAAGCATATCATTTTCTTTTGTAAACATCATCACAAGCAATCCACAATCAACACTAAACAACCTTTACTTAACAATCTTGCCAAAATCATGCATATTCTACTACTTCAAGAACTTGAAAGTTTATGAAAATTTGTAGTAACTTGGTAGTGTGTTTAGTGAGTTTAGTTATCCTTTAAAGTGTGGTTGTTTATATAAAAACATCATTCTTGAATGATTTAGATGTTTACAACTTGTAATCATATTTTTCAAAAATATTTCTTTATGTATGTTTCTTGTTACACAAGTGTTTCTACACTTGTTTAACCACTAAAATAAGATTTGTTTATGTAAGAACCAAGTTTTAGCAAAACTTATATTTTTAGCTTGGTTTCTTTAGAAATCCTCCATAAATCTTTGGATCTATAAGTATTATTACTCACATTAATCATTATTTTTCAAGAAAACAGTATATTCTTTCAAGTTCATGTCTTGCATGAGGATGATTTATAAATCTATAACATTTTCATCCTCTCATCTTGCTAGATTATGTTTTTAATCATGATCTAGCAAGATCATATAATGATCTACATCATTTACACAAACCATCAATCATCAAGCATCATAACAACACTAAACAACATGATTTCTTTAAGATTTCTTATAGTTTTATGCTTATGTTCATGTTTCATCTTCAAGTTTCTTAGTGTTCTTCATGATTTTCAACATGTATCATTCTTTAACCATTTGAAATAGATGTAAAATGGAAGGATTTGTGTTCTTACCACTAGCTCAAGGCTAGGGATGATTCAAGTGAAGAAAACAAGTGGATAAAAGCAAATGATGAAGGTCCTTCAAGTTCCGTTGCTTGCACCCTTCTTAGATAGGCCCGAGACACCTTAGAATCACCTTGGATTACTTGAGATTGGATTGAAAATGAAGATGTATGGAGATGAGGTGTGGCCGTGAGTTAGCAAGGAGAAGAAAGAGAGGTTTTGTGATGTTGAAGTGTTGTGAAATTTATAAATCTTATTTTCATGTTCCTTCCAAATTAAGATAGCATATAGCATATTTGTTGGTATATTCCCCAACATAATCTTATAAAATATACACATAAAATCCCATGTGGGGGCCACTTGGGCCGGATTTTGATGAGGGGGGGTGTAAAGTTTAAAATTTTGGAAGTTGGGGGTTTAAAGTGCAAACTAGAAGGTTTAAGTATGTTTAAGTGTGTTTAGGTGTTTTTATGATTTTTAAGGTGTTCTACCACCAATACTAGCTTAATATCATAAAAACATTACTTCTAGTAAAATTTTGATGTCCCGGTTATTGTCCGGTTGTTCAGTTCGTTACGGTTCGTTAAAGTGCTGAATTGCGCGGTTTCACTAAGTATGAAGCCCCTTTTGTGGCAGTTTTAATTCCCGACACTTTGTAAGTTGTTTTTGCATGATATTATTGTGTTAAATAGCTGGTTATAGCTGAATTGTGCTGATTTTCTGCAGAATTTCGCAGTTTATGTAAGTTTTAGGCACTTTCCGGCACTTAAACTATCTCTAGGAAGGCAGTTTTGTGATCCTTACTTTCCTATACACTATACTAGTGTAATACTTGGTTTCTGGCTCATTCTATGTCTCAATACAATGTCTGTCTATCTACTGAACTCTGTCAGCATTTTTCTGATTTGCCGGATAACTGAGCTAACTGTGTTTCGTGCATCATTTGAGTCAATAGGGTTTGCATGCAGTAATGATATGTCGTTTGCAATATATGATGCACATGTATGTATGTGGTAATAATCAGAAAGCAATTCAAGTAATTAATTGTAATTCAGCACAGTCATTAAGCACAAATCATTATTTAATAATTGTACGGAAGCATGCAAATTTGACAGTTGTCACAGAATGATCAAAGGAGCAGCCTGGCACAGGAGGCTGTGGAACCCTGCAACTGAAACAGGGAGTTTGTTCATTTTTGTACATAAATAAACCATATTAAAAACCCTAAAAGTTGATAATTTTAAAAACCAAAAATATGTTTTTATTCTGTCAAAAATTGAAAAATGAAAAAAATATGTTTGTTTTTAAATTTGTCAAAAATCAAAAATTTAAAAAAGATGTTTTGATTGAATATGCCGAAACCCTCACGGCGGAACAAACATGATTATTTCACAATTGAAAACGGTTTTAACTTTGTTAAATATCAATGTGCTGTAAATCATGGGGGTACTTTATGCGAAACAGGGCATGTGACGCAGAAAGCTGATGACGAGATAAAGTTATCTACATCGGTTTGTCGAATTTTCTTAAATGTTTTGAATTTTAGGAGAGTAAATATTTTCAGAAAATACAAAAACATTTGAAAATTTGAAAAAATCCAAAAACAATAGAAAATTCAAAAGAGTTTTTGTGTAAAAAGAGGAAATGATAGTACATCAGTAGACAATCACAGTATGCTAAAGATATGGAAAGTTAAAATGTGATAAACGGTCTCACTGATGATGTGCCAGTAGGTTTTTACATGCTTAGTAGATTGTTTTCGAGATATAAACCTAAATATCTATAACTTACTTATCTCGTGGGGAACATATCTCGGATATCTGGGTAACCCCTGAAATCTTGTTTGAGAGATTGCCAGATTCTGAGATACTAGGTCTTTATATTGTTTGATATCTGGGGTATTATACCTGGTCTTCTGATATTGCGGAAGCAATGGCCTAGACTTCGTATAATACTTTACGTGCTTAAAACTTACCCTCTGCATAAAAATTGAAAAATATCGAAAGATAGAAATCAATTCCAGTTGTAAAGAAGATTCCCAAGGGGGACACACCTAAAGTCGAGCCTTCATCTCTTTGACTGAATGGTAGTTCATACCTGAGCTCTCAAGGTCTCGCACTAACCTAGAGTATAGATATCAATATAGTATATTCACCTGTAAGACTGAATCTAGGGAATTTTGATACGGGAGTATATTCTGAGGTGGGACACATGAATAAGTTAAGTGCTTAAAACACTAATCTCATATCTCGGAACAATTGAACTTTGTGTGAAAATTTAAGTGGATCAGTATACTGACAATCTAAGTGAATCATTTAGAACTTAAAGTGTTTATAGCTCAATGGTGCTAGTGATTTGTCATAAACTGATATGATCCTCTGACACAACTCAACCAAAAATATTTTCTGTAAATATTTCTTTACTGCTTTATGTTTCAGAAAAATACAAAAAAAATTTGTTTCTACTTTTGTTTCGACAACCGATGTCTGAGAGCTGAGTTTCAAAATCTAAGTATGCTGATCGTGTTTATGAAAATAAACAAGTTTATTAATTTGAAACTTGAAGTTTTAAATCAAAAAATTAAATATAGTTTGTGAAATCTCCAAGGTCATTAATTTGGACTTGGAAGATAATCTTTACAAAACCTCACAGATAATCATCATTTAAAGGTTTTGGATTCTTAAAACTGTCAAATTCATAAAGTCATTTGATAGGGGAAGAGAGCCAAGTTATTCCTGGAAATTACATATTGTTATATTTGTGATTAGAGCCAGGTTCACAAATTTGAATCTTAAATTGTCAAATTTCTTACAAACGTTTGAGATTTGCAGATGTTAAGCCAGATTACGATCCCGATAGTCGAGTCTAAGGGGGAGTCTGAAGATGAGCTCATCGCAAGGGGGAGCTTGTAACCGAAGAACCAGGTGTCGATCCTAAAAGCATGGAAGCTTTACAAAAGGGGGAGCCTGAAGAAAGAGTCGATCGAAAGGGGAAGCTAATTCAGAATGCAGATTCAAAGAGAGCTTGAAGAGGGAGTCTGTGATTGCTAAAGATGTCAAGGCTTCGTAAAGACTCAGAGAGAGAGAGAGAGAGAGAGAGAGAGAAAAGACAAGATGCTACGAGATTGACTGTGGCAATATCCAAGGGGAGTCTGTGAGTGCACTAATGTCTATCGCTTCCGTCAATCCGAATCATAGCAAGAAATGGAACAAAACTAGATTTTATATTGTTAAATTTAGGGAAAAGTCTAGTTTTTAATGAGGAGTGGCAAACTTGTAAATAAGGTGACATTCCTTATGCCATTGCCTATATATAGTGGTCTTATGTTAGTCATTTGGAACTTTTGGAGCTTTAGAGTTTGAGAGAAGATCTAGAGAGAGAAAGTGATCATGGTGATTCAAGGTTTTGTATACTGTCATATTATCAATCGAATCATTAGTTTATTAGTTCTTGTGTTCGGTCCACACACGTGCACGGATTTCGCACGTCGTACGTGTCGTTTCGCAATCGTTCAGGAGTCAAACCCGATCCTACAATATCTATGTTTTAATACCACCAATATTCATCAAAATCATATCGATCTAACATCGTATCATCAGTTTCAACCATATCCATTATGAATCACATATCATCAAACTCAGAAATCACCAGGATTTATCATCATACAAATCCTAATTCCCAATTCAGCATTCATATCATCAGGTCAATTATCACAACCACGACTTATATCAAAATCCCAAATCTAATTAATCAACAAACATATGTTCAGATCTAAATAAACAGTTTGTCACATGAACATCATTAAAAACCCTATCATCATTATAAACATCAGACATGTAAAAGAAACACATACTAAACAGCAAACATGTAAAAGTATATACCTTCATTTCACTAATAAAAACCACAAAGAATGAAAGTAATAATCATATACTAACCGATAAGCTATGAAACAAATGGGTGCACGCTGCCACCGTTCCTGCCCTTATCCTGTTACGGACATCAGCACCACCACAACGCCGCCACTGCCTTCTGTTGTTATCACTTCAGGTCCGAGCCACAACCACCACCGCAGCGCCGCTGTCGTTGCTGATGTTGTGACAACCCGTACTCTCTACCCTAATTGTCGAGAGAAGGATATTTTATTATTATTCTGATTTATTTTTATTATTGTCGTTATTATTATTTTTATTATTATTATTATTGTCGTTTAAATAATAATAAATCGCATCGAGAGAAACGTGTCGTTTAATGACTAGCCCGAGCCAAGCGTATATAATATAATGTACACACGAGACCGTTATATTAACCGTTTAAATGAAACACAAAAATTAACGGGTTCATACCCATGGGCTAAGCCCAACCCAACTCACCTAAACCCCTAAACTTTAGCCTATATAATTATCCTAATCTTCTCACCTAATCACAAAACGTAGCTGAAACGAACGATACAAGACTGGTGTTGTATTAAAGAAAACAGGTTTTGAAGCAAAGGCAGCTTCGTACGAAGCCACCAGCTTCGTACGAAGGCAGCCATACATGCCTTGTTCGAACCCACACCTCTATATATAGGTGTCTTGTGTTTGTTCATTTGTGACTTTCTGGCATTCTTGTAGCGAAGGTCTGCCCATTTGATTTCGTGGTTTAAACTCTGTTAGATCAGTTAAAGAAATCATTGATAATTACATCTTTGTGTTCTGTCCACGCACGTGATTGGATTCTACACATTTTACGTGTCGGTACGCATTTGGAGATCCCAAACGCTATCCGGATCACAGTGGTTTGATTGTTATCACTCTAACACCTATTAAGTAGGTGATTGAATGTGTAAAAGTTAAGAAAACTCAAAAGATGAAGATGAAGATTTTGGTTTGGATCTTAACAACAAGTGTGACATCTGTGTAATTTTAATCCTTGTACTGTTCCGAACAACTTTGTATTTAATGAAATATGGTGTTTTAATTTCAATATTTGTTTAATTATTTGTGACATTAGTACGTTTTCAATCATTGTTCAAATTCCTAACTCTCAAACCTGTTCTGGAAGTGAAATCGTAAACACAATCAGTTTAACGCGACATACACTCCAGAACTGTGACATAAGCCAAACATACCTTAAATACCCTGTTGGACCGTTCTACGACCTCGAAAAGTCAGTTAAGGCAGTTCATCTTTGTGTACGAAGGCGGAATCAATGCACACAAAGTCATAACAGCTATTATCCTTTTAATCTTTCTTTTCTGATTAATATTCGTGCTTTTACAACGTTTTCTGATACAAATCCGGCAGCACTTCGTGTCTCATACAATGACCTCTCTCATACAAATGAACCACACAACCCTATATATACTATGAGATTTCGCTTGAGACTGTTCAAGCTAAATCAGATTTCGCTTGAACCAGTTCAAGCTAAATCTGATTTCCCTTGAACCATTTCAAGGTAAATCTAATTTCCCTTGAACCATTTCAAGCTAAATCATGATTTAGCTTGAATTGCACAAGAACACTTTCAAGCGAAATTTACAAGATAAACATGTAAAACCCTAATGTGTGTTCATTCAAACTATCTAGACACAAGACTTGATGTAGACGTAGTCAACAGACATTTAGTGCACCAACAGACTCCCCCTTGGATGTTGATGAAGTCTTTGGCTTCAAGTCTTTGTCTTGGTCTTTTCTCCAACTCTCTGTCTTCACATTATAAACACTCTATCTTCACAGGTTTACATCTAGTCCTGACTCCATCTTCAGACTTCCCTTTGACTGTTGATCCAGACTCCCCCTTTCACAGACTCCCCCTCTCAATATGCTAAAATCTGAGAAATCTGGTTCAAGCTTTGACATTTAGCTTCCGTGGGAATTCCTGAAACCTGCAATCACTCATCCAACTATAAGTAACAACATTTAAAACTTCCAAATATCATAATCTGACAATTCAATCTCCTCAAAACCACTTCTCATGAATTTGGCAGTTTCATTGAATCGTATCGGAAACTAGCTCTATAACAATATAAGCATCCAAATCCCCCACAGTTAATCATCCAAGTCCAACTTAATGACCTTGGAGATATCACAAACTGTTTTTGAATTTTTGATTTTACAACTTCAAGTTTCAAATTAATGAACTTGTTTTATTTTCAGAAACACAATCAGCTTACTTAGATTTTGAAACTCAGCACTCAGACATCGGTTGTCGAAAATAAAGCATAAATCAAAATCTTTTTGTATTTTCTGAAAACATAAAGCAGTAAAGAAATATGTACAAACATATTTACAGACAATATTTTTGTTTGACCATGCGTTAGAGAATCATATCAGTTAATGACAAGTCACAAGTACCGTTAAGCTTCAATTTCATACTCAGACTTAAACAATTTACTTCGATTGTCGATATACAGATCCATCTTAAATTTCCACACAAATTTCAATTTACTCAGGATACGATTTAGATGAATTATGAACTTAGCTAATTCATGCGTCCCACCTCTTGAATATACTCCCGTATCCAGAATCCCAATAATCAGTCTTACAGGTGAGTATACTACAATGATATCTGTATATAAATTAGGTATGCGAGGGCCGAGGGATCTCAGATCGATACTTCCGTATACGCAGAGAGATATCAGCTTCGACTTTTCGGTGTGTCCCCTTTAGAGGATCTTTTTGCTTACAACAGCAGCGACTATCAATTTTATTGTTTCGGCATGCTGAGGGTTTAATGCTGTGTTTCAAGCATTGCAGCAAGTATTAGCCAGGGACTAGGTCAGAACCACCGTTCAGCAGAAGTCCCGGAATAATACCCCAGACATCATTGAGTATAAAGACCTAGTATATCAGATTAAGAGACCTTTCAAACGAGATTTCAGGGGTTACCTATATATCCAAGTAGTGTTCCCCACGAATTCACAAGTTTGAATTTAGGTTTATATCCCGAATAAATCTACTAAATGTGCGAAAACCTATCGACACATCATCAGTAAGATTGTTTAACTCTTTTATACTTTACAAATCTTTAGCGTACTGTAACTGTCTACTGATGTACTATCATTTCCTCTTTTTACGCAAAACTCAATTTTTGAATTTTATCATGTTTTTGTCATTTTCAAATTTTTCAAATGTTTTTGGATTTTCTAACAATATTTCTCCCCCTAAAATGCAAAACCATTTAAAGATAAATTTGACAACCAACACTGATAGCTTTATCTCGCCATCCATTTTCTGCTTCAAGTGCTCTGATTTGCAGAAAATATAACATACCCCCATGATTTACAACCCATTGATCTTAACAGTTTGAAAACCGTTTTTCAATCTGATGAAAGTAATCATGTTTGTTCAGCCGTGAGGGTTTTGGCGTATTCAATCAACACATATTTTTGTAATTTTCTGTTTTTGACAAGAATTAAAAACAAACATATTTTTGGTTTTTCAAGTTTTTCAATTTTTAGGGTTTTTAAAATATTGTTTATTTATGTACAGAAAACATATAAACTCCCTGTTCAACCAAACCAGGATCCAGCAACCTCTTCCTGTGCCAGGTTGCTCCAACTACCATTCTCACAGTCTTCAGCTTCGTTGAGCACCTGCACATTCAAACTTTATCAATCATTTGAACAATTTAGCCCAGGTCTGTTGGACCTTAGGCATTTCAACACAATAATTTTCATTTAATTTCGGAAACTCTTTGTCATTTAAAACGTTTTCAACTTTGACTTCAACTTTCTCATCTTTTTCCAACGTCACTTGTTTCTTAGCACTCCACATTTGACCTTCCGGAGTACCTCTTTTGTAAAAATTTGTCTCTTTTTGAACCTTTTGTTTTTGAATAACATTTTTAGGTTTCCAAAACTCTTGAGGTTTTGTCATATCAACAGATGTTCTCCAACTCTGTGTTGTTCTCAATCTGGGTGTGTGAGAATTCCAGGTCTGTCTTGAATCGAACCTGTTCGGGTTTGATTTCCAATTTTGATTTGAAGCAAACTTGTTTGTATTGTACCTCCAAGTTTGTTTCAAATCAAATCTGGTTGACCTTGATTTCACATCCTCATATTTCTGTTTTTCAACATCAACAGGCTTTGGATTTGGACACTTTCGTGCAACATGTCCAATTTGATCACATTTAAAACACACTTTCTTTGAAACATCCTTGGCCTGTTGTTGTTTCTTTTTCATAGCATCAAACTCCTCATTAGACTGTTGTCCAAATTTGAGTTTTTCCTCTTCTTTCAAGCTTTTCCCTTGAACAAAATTCATCTTTTGTTGCAAATCCTGTTTTTCACTTTGATTCCAATTCCGTTTCTTTTTATAACCCAAACCAGCCTTCATGTTTTTCTTTTTAAAACCAGGTTTGTTATAAAAGGATTTATGACCTTTACCAGCAAACTTTGGAATCTCAGACTTCTCAATCTCAACCATTTTGAAAACTTTATCGACCTTCTCTGAAATCACATTTTGAATCAGGAATACAACATCTAAGATTAATTTTTCCGATCCAATCATGGTATAAACCAATCCCTTTGAATCATCATTCAAATTTTTCTTGGATTTTGTGTTTTTCAGATAACCATCATAAAGATTTCCTTCATCTTCATCCTGTGATTCAGACTTACCTTTTGTAGACTCATCTTTCAAAACACTTTCAACAACCTTACTTACCACCTCTGAATCATTAGCATCATCAGATTTGGAGTAAGTCACATCAATACTTTCAGGTAACTGGTCAGCTATGTTCAAACCCTTTGCCACCTTTTCCTCATCATAAAAAGTATAATTGTTTCTCAATGGTGGTGGTACCTGATGAAATTCTGAACCAATACCTTTTTTGCAATTTTCAGTATCTTTGTCATCTGGTGTGATGTTGAAAATGCGTTCGAGAATGTACGAAGAGTTATGATAACTTTGAAGTTTGGTAACAATCTTTTCTTTTTCAGCCAAGACTTGTTTAAGACTAGCAATTTCATCAACACATTTGTTCAATTCAATTTGCTTTTCTTTAAACTTTCTTTCATACATTTCTTTAGTGACTAAAGTTTCTGACAATCTTTGATCAAAACTTTTGACTTGGCTTTTCAAAGTATTATAAGCTTCTTGTACTCTCTGACTCGACCACTTTAAAGAATCATACTGTTTTTGTAAATCTTGAAATTTAGATTCTTTTTCAACACAATCAACACATTTTGTAGAACACAATTGTCTATAAACATCATTATCCTTTTCAAGACCTTGACATTTCTGTGTCAAATTTTCAACTTTTATTTTCAAAATTTCTTCTTTTTCAATCATTTCTTGACATTTTATTTTGAAAACATTTTCAAGTTTACTTGTTTCAATATCTTTTGTTTTGATTGTTTCATCTTTTTCAATACAGGCTTTGCACATTTCTATGCAATTCCTGCATTTGTTTTCTTTTTTATCAACAATTTCAACATTTGGTAAATCAGAAGATTTTCTAACCTCAGTCTCATTCAGCACTGGTTCTTCTGTCTCAACTTTCTGATCTTCCTCATTTTCTTCTTTCTGAGCTTCTTCATTCTTATGCGTTTCTTCAGCTCTCTGTTCCTCTCCAGCAAGCTTTGCAACAGTCTTCACTTCTTCAATCATCTTCTTCAATTCTTCTTCTTTTCTTTTCTTTAGTTCAACCACCTTCGGTAAACTTGCTTCAAAAACTTCTTTTAACTTGATCATCAAATTTGGCAAATAGCTTTTATCAGAAAGCCTTCTTGTGTTGAAAGTGCCCTCACTTGGAAACACATTGGTTACAGCATCAAAATCCACTTTTGATGGATCAACTACTGGATTACCCTGTGGATCCATGTAACACTCTAACTCTTCATTCCATCTTTTAGCTCTCTGGGCTTCTTTGAATGGTTCATACAATTTGCCAATCTCCCATCTCGCACTGTCTCTTCTCCACCAATTATCATGCTCATCATTTGCAACAAATGCATATCCAACTGCATCTTCTTCAGGGCACACTTGACTCCAGTCGTAACCTTCATCATCATATATAACTGCAAGAGCCCTTGATCTTTCTTCTGATTGCTTTAATCTTGGTGGCTCAGACTTGTTTTGATGGTAAATCGCCTTCCTGTAGTAATCTTCATTGAATGGATTTTCAGAATCATCAACAGCATACGCATTTCTGCACTCGCGCTTAAAGTGACCTTTTTGTTTACATTTGAAACATGTCACCTTGGATTTATCAAATCCCAATTTGGTAGACGATCCACCAATTGACTTTCTCCCCGTGATCTCCATGAACCGCTGTGCCCTACGAACCGCACTGGCCATGCACCATCTTATATCCATTAGTTCCATCTCCTCGGGGTCTAATTGATCATAATCTTCTTTTGTCAAGTTGGTGTTGCCAATCTTCCCTGCAACGAGGCTTTCATACGATTCAAGTACAGATGCCAAGAAAACCATCTGTTGTTTTGCCGATTCTTCGCTGAAATTCTGCCCATTCTTCAGATCCACTGCAATATTACACTGAAACAAATTCTTGGAAGCAGATTGACTTGAAGTGTTTGAAGAAGATCCACTGTGAAAACCACTGTGAAGACTTTCATTGTTTACTGAACTTGAACTTTCTGCAGAAAATGCTGTTCTTGGAGACCCAGCCTGCGGTACATTTCCTCTGTAGTAAAGCTCTACATTCTGCTGATAAGCTGGATTGTTGACTTTAGATCTCTTTATCTCCAACTCATAGCTTTCAAGTCTTTCAATCAGCAAATCCAATTTTAAAACTTCAGGCTTTATTGTATTTTTCAATATTAGAGCGAAGTATTGCCACTCTTGATCATTTGGCAATGAATCAAACAATTTATCCACCAGCTCCTCTTCAGAAGGTAAGATTTGGTGTCTAATCAGCTCCATTTTTAAATGTCCGAATCTCTCAATCATTTTACAAACAGACTCATTTTTCATACAACTGAATAAATCAAACTCTTTACGCAACAATTTCTTTTTGTTTTTAACAATTTCATTACTTCCTACACATTTTCTCTCTAACGCTTCCCACAAACTCTTTGAAGTCTTTTCTTGTTCGAGCAATGAAATAATATCCTCTCTTACTGACTGCTTGATCAATGTTATCATTTTATATTCAGCCACAACATTTTTTATATCTTTTTCTGTAAAATCTTTTGGATCGATTAACTCTCCACCCTCTTTTACAGGTTTATTGAATCCATCTGTCAGTTTTAACCAGCTTTCAGTAGCGAAAGCTTTTACCCAACCCTCAAATCTGTTTTTCCACCAGTGATAATCTTCCACTTTCATTAGCTTTGGTGGCTTCTGTTGGCTTCCATACATGTTCTCAAACTTCAAATTCTCCGAAATCTCTTTTGAATATTCTTTCATCTCAGATCTTCTATCTGACGATTCGGAAGTGAACGCGTTGTAGAAAGTATTATAAAACTCTTCACTGTTGCTTGACATCTTCAATTACCTAGAGACGAACAAAACAAACATAATCAGAACAAACAATATTCAACAACTTGAAATAGACTGACACTCGATTGACGTGAGATGATCTTTACAAGAAATTTCACTTTTCAAGCGAAAAAGGAAATTCAAGCTAAATCACTATTTTTGTCAACCCAAGCGAAATCACAATAAGTCACTTGTCAAGCGAAATCTGATCCAAACACTTTTCAAGCGAAAACTACTATTTCGCTTCAACTGTCCATTATCTTCAAGCGAAAACCAAAAGTTCAAATCCAACAGTTTCAAGCGAAATCCTGATGATCAATTTCGCTTCAAATGATTCAAGCGAAATCCGAGAACAAAACCAACCAGATTCAAGCGAAATCCACAAACTCAATTTCGCTTGAACTATTCAAGCGAAATCTTCTGATTTTCAAGCTAAATCTTATGTTTTCAAGCGAAATCAACCTATAACTTCGAACACTTTTAAGAGAAATTCTGTTTTAGGTCATTTTTAACAAGTTTTAATCTGAATTTTAGTCCGAATCTTTGTAGGCTTTGTTAAAACTATGTTTTACACGATATACTCGAAAATCAGACCATTTCATCCGTAGGAAATAGTTCAAATCGAAAAAGTATGAGAGAAATTGAGTAGAAATGAGAGAAATCGGTAGAATCAAGCTGTAGTAGTATGAACTCCTTGTCCTGAGCTCTGATACCACTTGTTGGACCGTTCTACGACCTCGAAAAGTCAGTTAAGGCAGTTCATCTTTGTGTACGAAGGCGGAATCAATGCACACAAAGTCATAACAGCTATTATCCTTTTAATCTTTCTTTTCTGATTAATATTCGTGCTTTTACAACGTTTTCTGATACAAATCCGGCAGCACTTCGTGTCTCATACAATGACCTCTCTCCTACAAATGAACCACACAACCCTATATATACTATGAGATTTCGCTTGAGACTGTTCAAGCTAAATCAGATTTCGCTTGAACCAGTTCAAGCTAAATCTGATTTCCCTTGAATTTCAAGGTAAATCTGATTTCCCTTGAACCATTTCAAGCTAAATCATGATTTAGCTTGAATTGCACAAGAACACTTTCAAGCGAAATTTACAAGATAAACATGTAAAACCCTAATGTGTGTTCATTCAAACTATCTAGACACAAGACTTGATGTAGACGTAGTCAACAGACATTTAGTGCACCAACATACCCTTTACATAACTTAGAAATAAGTTTCGAAGGATTCGGTATGGCAAAAACATGTTTATTCGAACTTTAGAACTTATTGCAACAAAACTGCGTAACGAACGTTGGTGACCGCCCGGATAATATTTAAATCCTAAAAATATTCTTTTATGATTAAAATTTTATTTTTAATCATGTTCGTGTTGAAAAATAAATTAAAACGCTTAAAAACGTTATTTTTTTTAGTTTAAGCGCGTACCGCGTGTTACTACGTAACACAGTGTTTCTACTGCAAAACGCGGACAACGCAGCCAGTCTCGGCAGCTAAAATTTATTTCAGTAATATTTTGGCGAATTTATTTTTATAGAATAATTTAGAACGCCATAAACCGGGATTTAAACGCTAGATAAAATACCCGGTATCCAGTTAAATACCTGTTTTTATCTAATTTACCATTCAAAAATTACAATTAACCCCCCCCCCCCTTTGCTTTTCACGGTCACAAGGACCCACCAAGATCACCCATATCTCCAAGATCTTGATTCTTATTTTATTTGATCTTTGTTTGGACAAGTGTGATGCATGCCTTCTTTCTCATATCTTCCAAAATCCTTATATATCTTTCAAGAGATCACAAAGCAAATTCACACTCCATCTTCCTCTCTCTCCTCTCTCCCAAAACCGTAACCCCCCACCACCTCCCATCTTCATCTTCTTCAACCTTGTTCTTGAAGATCAAACCCCATTCCAAGCAAGTTTCAAGTTGGTGTGAAGATCCAAAGGAGTTTCCAAGGTGCTTTCAAGTGATTTCAAGCTCCATATCATCAAAATCTCATCCAAGAACTTACTTGAATCTTGAAGGTATAAAGTTTATGTTTAAATCATACACTTGATTCTTGGATTGTTTTTGATGATTTGAAGTTTCTCTTGAATCTTGGAATTTTTCACAAACTTGAAATCTAAAAAGAAATGGGTCTTGATACAAAATAAAAATGGTGATATATATGTGTGTATAAAAGCGTATATATATATATATATATATGTGTGTATGTGTATGAGATTTGAGCTTGATCTTTGGTAAATACTTGTTTAAGATGTTTGCTTGCATGAACAAGATTATATGCAAATATGTAGAGATATAAAGGAATGATTGAATCATGAGTTGTAAATTTGAAGTAATGTTAGTATTTTGACATGTAAATGGCCAAAAATTTATTAGACATATTTGAGAATTTTTAAGTTGTTGCTTGTTCTTGAATGATAGTTAAAATGCAAGTATTTGATGATTTGTGCATGATATGATGAAAGTTCAATTAAATCAGTAAATAAACATGAATAAATCATATGTTTGATGCATTTAAATTCATATGAAAGGATGATGATATGATAGTGTGCTTTAGACACTTGTACATAAGAATACATGTTGATTTAAAGCTCAAGAAATGATAAAAATGATTGTATGACAAAAATGTTTTAGAACAGATTATAAACACTAAAAATAACATTATTTGGTATATTATAATGGCATGAAACTTTGTCATAGGTTTGATAGCTTTGCATGTTGCACATATAGCTTAGAAGGTGGTAAAATATGTGAAATTTGCATGATTTATGTGCTTTATGTGAGACCTGCACTATCATGAGTATAACCATTATTTTATTCAGTAAATAACATGGTTTATGTTAAAATATCAAGTCGTTACGATTTGGGATGCTTAGGGTAACGTTTGATGCAAAACTATGCGGTAAAACGGTTAAAAATCGGCTTTTCGTAGGATTTTTATAAAACTGTTTTAGATCAGTAAGTAAACTGATATTTTTGATATAAAAATAAGTATTTTAACTTATATTAAGTTTACTTGGTGTTTGGTTAGTCATACGTGACTTCCGACGCCCAAAAACGTTACCGAATCGCTAAAATACGTGTTTTTCAACATACACTATAATGGGTTGTTCATGGGTAAATTTTATGTGTTACAATGTGCTATGTGTTTTATATTATGAGTATGATGACATGTTAATACTTGACAAGATTATGTGTATTACGCTATTATTAGTATGTTACATTTGAGTATATATATTACGACGCGCAAATCGTAGATATATTGCTTATAACATAATGAGGGTCACCAATAAAATCGTTCAAGTCGCAAAGTTTTTAAAATATATATATGAACTCATGTATATATAAATACACCAATATAATAAAAAATAATAACTTTTCGAGAAATCTCAAAGTTATGTGAAAATTCTAAGTATCAGAGAAACTTATGTATTTTTGTGGGTTTTAGATTATTAAATCGTTCTTATTTAATTTAGGACGAATAAACAATTTGAGGGATTGTGTTAACATATAAAAACGCACCCAAAGGTGAGTACATAGTTCCCCTATTTTACGTTTTTCAATGTTTTGTGGTGAAGCATATGTGCATAACTTTACTTTCCGTTTTTATGACATTATACATGTTTTATTACATATTACATATAATACATTATTTCAAAGACATTTTTTTATGGTATATTGACTTAGTATACCTAACATTTGGTTTCAAAGTCATTTCATTGGCATATTGACTTAGTATGCCTATTACATGGTTTTACAAAGACATTTTCATGACATGCTTACATTGAAAAAGACATTTGGTATGTTTAACAAAGTAGTACATTCATTAACATTGATCACGCCGCTCGGTAGTATGTAATAGTGCTATAGGACTTGAAAAATCCCGTTCCCGCTTTCTAGGTATTTCGTTAGGGGAATGACAGAATCCGAATACATTTTTTTGATAAACCTTGATCCTGATAAGGGTTTATCCGATAGTCTCAAGGCTTGAGTGTATGCTATAGACAAACCACATAAATGTTCATATCAATAAAAGCAATGGTTTTCAAAACATAACTTTTGTTTTAAACTTTGGTTTATTCAAAGACTTTGTTTTGTACATGACATTTGATTACATAAGACATTTGTTTATACACGACATTATGCATTTGGCTTGAGTAAATACTATTTATTCGCCATACAAGACATGGTTTATATTGGACATTTGACAATGGACATTGGTTATACATGACATTGACATATTTTATACATATTATTTTCATTTGGTTATTTACTTAACCATACATCATTCTTTTATATCATTTGATTTTCATATGATTTTATAAAAGAAGACATTTTTACAAGGTTCATGACTATTTTTCGTTAAACATTTCTTTTAACCTTTAAAGTCATGAATCTTCAACACTAAACCTATGTTACTCACAGGCATTTTTATGCTGACGTATTTACTTTCACATATGTTTCAGGAGCGAATATTTGATGTCAGCAAGCTTAACTTAGGGCGACTTGGGCCTTAGCAAATCTAAAATCAAGAAAGTTATCATCTTTTATGTTATGTTTTTTGTTTGAACTAAAGACAATGTAATAATTTAAGCATGTAAAACTTAACTTTAATTATCATGTATTTTTTAAACAATAATTCTGCCATAGCACTCCCCGACGTTTCCGCCGCGGTTTCGTTGTTTTACGCGGTCGGGGTGTGACAACAAGTGTTGTTTAGTAATCCCAAAAGATATAATCAATTACAAGCTCCTGGATTTCGGATTAAGCACAATGATCAGCAAGAAAATCACAACACAATGAGTTTCACCAAAAAAAAACTAGCCCAAAACCTTAGCTAGGGTTTCATTCATCAACTATATATATACACTGATCAGCCAACGTATTTATTAAATACGCTGGCATATTAAATACGCCAGGTCTGGCTGTCCAACTATCAAACTGTTACATTTTGACCCCCTGAACTTTCTAAAACATAATAAACTTAAACAGAACAATCTATAATCATCTAAAACAAGTACCAACGCTCTCAAATGGTCTAACAATATTCCCCCTAGACCGTTGTGTACTTGATCGTTCTTCATTCTTGTTTTGCGTTTTAGTCCCTAATCAACTCAAGTACCGACGGTCTCAAATGGTCTAACAATATTCCCCCTAGACCGTTACGTACTTGAGCGTCTTCATTCTTTGGCTCCGGTTTTAGGATTTGCTGCAGCTTCTTCAACATTGTGTTGTGATGGAGTTTGGTTGTTATCAGCTTCACTTGATTTTGGTTGATTCTCCATTGTGACTTCTTGTTTCGGATGAAGTCGGAGTTTGAATCTCTCGAACTTCTTATTCAGATGAAAGATCCTTGTCTTTTGGAGCAGGTGATTGACGATCAACTGGTTTCTCAGCTTCTTTCTAGCCTCGTCACGCTCCTTTTGTTCTTCAATTTTGAATAAGATCTCCATCATCTTAGTCTTTCTTTCTCTCACCTTTTTCACAGCTCATAAGTATCCCTACGCGGGTAAAGTTTGCATCTCAAGATCAGTTTGTAATGTCGAATCACCTCGCCTTTTCTTTTGCTTGTCTCTGCGTTTCGCAACCTGTTGGGGACCTTTGTTTCGGTGTGAGAGACTTCAGAGAGAACACATGCAGAATATATCTTCAATCATACGTCAACCTATTTCTCTTGATCTTTCTTCTAATGGATCTTGTATTCTGAATCACACAAACGAGCTAGGTGAGGTCGGATTGCAAAACGAGAAAGTTAGATAATGCTATATTTACAAAGGATAAGAGTAGTACTGAAAGAAATAAGAATATTCACAAAGGCTCAGTCAAATACGCAGGTAAGAACACTACATATTTTTGAAATTTAGATAATTACGGCGGTCAGATTTTGTTAATTACGTCGGATTATATACAAGTCCTAATTAATACGCTCGAAAATTTCAAGCTTTCTTGAAAAACGTGCCCATTTTGATTTAATAATGTGCAATCTATCAACACAAGATTCAAGACCATTAAGCCATATGTCGCAACGTGTTACCCACAAGATGCATAATGCTGTGGATATCCAGAATTTTTCAAAATTTCTCGAAAAACGTGCCCATTTTGATTTAATAATGTTGAAAACCTAAAAATTCTTTAAGAGAACTTAAAACTTGGGCAATTTGGACACCGAAATTCATTTTTCAAACCGGGAAGTTTCTTTTTCCCTGTTTTTCTTTTTATCTGTCGCTTATCGACTTTCCTGCAAAAGATCACGTTGTCAACACTTGTCAGTTCTTTTATATTCTCTTTTAAACTAATCAAGGCACAAGAAAAACTGTCAGTATGTTTGTCCTCTTAAATCCATGCAACCTTCTTTCAACATGCTTTCGGTGAGCATGTTTATCATGTTTTGGTAATATTGACAAGAATTTTGTGGCCCCCACACAAGCTATCAGAAATAGAGACATTAATATTTTGTTACAAACTTCAACGGCCCAAAATATATCAATTATGTTATCAATTATGACGGCTTTAGTTTAGCAGTTTTATTGTTTATATTATGTGCCGCTTTTATTTGTAATAGTCGGATATTTTAGTGAGTTTAGTAGGTTTTCCAAGCAAGAGGCGGGTTGCTTGGAGGACAAGGCTCAGGGGCTATATATAGAGCACTAGACCTCATTTGTGAGGTGTGCATTTTGGGAGCCACCACCCCAAGGGAGCTCACCCGGGGTTGATTATTATCTTGTAATCATTTATTATATTCGATGTGGTTTTTCATTATTCAATCCTTTGTTCATTAATATTTTATTGTTTTTGGTTCACCAAATCACCCGTCTCGTATTATTTACCGAATCAAAACTGAAACCAGATCTTTGTGGACTATCAGGTTTTTTACGCGCCGTTTTTTTACGCCCGGTGTTACTCGCCGTTTTTTACGCCCGTTTTAATGTGCCGTTTTTATGCCCCGTATTTACGCGCCGTTTTATCGCACGGTTTCTTTACGAGCCGTTTTTTACGCGCCGTTTTTTAATGACACGTTTTTAACGCGCCGTTTTCTACGACCACTACTAGAAAACATGGTTTTTGTCATGTAATTTTTGGTTACAAAATGGTGGTAATTTCCTTATTGTCACCAGTTTGCCACCGAAAATACTGTGACAAAAACACCCGTGTCAATTGCCCTAATGCCACCAAATAGCCACCATTTTTATATTTTGCTACCTTATTTTTACCACCACAAAATTGGTCACAATTATTTGCCACTGCTTCATGTTGCTACGCTCTGCCTTGTTTGCCATCGAGTTTGCCACTGAGTTGTGACGCGTTTTCATACCATTTAGCCACTGATATTGCCACCATTTAGCCATTTTTTATACCATTTAGCCACCGATATTGCCACCATTTAGCCACCATTTTTACACAATTTGCGAGTTTTGATACCATTTAGTCACCGATATTGCCACCATTTTTTACGCAATTTGCGACCGAGTTGTGACCACCTTTGCTACCATTTATTTGCTACGTTTGGTTTGGAATATTGGTTTTTAATTCAGATTTTTTTCTCCATGCTATTTTCATCAAAATTAGATACCAATAAAACTACAAATAATATAAAAAAGTCTAATAAAATCCCAAAATTATATAAAACATCTCGTTTTCAAAAGCATATAAAAATACTAACTAAAACATAAAATAACTAAAATTATCCTAATAAGATAAACATCTAAACATTCAAAACCAAGTGTTTATAGCATATCTTCGAATTGTAGATGTTAACATGGCTTCAATTTGTGACATCCTATCAAGCATAACATCTTTATCTACCTTATCTTTTTCTTTTTCAGCCAACAACCCTACAATAATTTCATTGAACCTTTCTTTTTCTTCATCTTTTTCCTTAACGAGCTCCTTGATAACCAAGTTCAACTTTTCAATCTACAAAACCACCAATGAATAGAATCAAGAAATCAGAATTAACGAAAAGTAATAATGGGTCAAGTTGGTTGCAAAGAAAACAAAATACAATTGTGAGCTATAATTCAAGTGCTAGAAGCTAAATAGCATGTTCCAGTTTGTTTACATATTAAGAAGGAAATTATACCTAATTTTGAAAACATTTTTTTGTATGAAACAACCCGTAAAGAAGGTGTAATCAAATCAATATGAAATTCCTTAACATTCTCACTAATTTAAGAGCATCAAACCTGACAATATAAAACAAACATCGCAAACTATACATAACAATAATAAAATTTATTTATATATGAACTTCAAAGTTAAAACCCCTGCATTTTTAAGACTTTAGATTCAAAGAATCTGAATAGATTAATAGAAGTTTCAATTTCAAAGGGACTTACAACTCTACTAATGAGATCATGTTAATAGATAATATATTTGTATATATAATTCTGTATTTATTATTGTTTCCTTATCATTGTAATATTCCCAAATTTATGGGATTGTAATTTTCTATATAATGGAAACCCCTAAGAGGGAGAGGATCAAGGATCCATTCGTTTCATGGTATCACGAGACCAGGAACCCTAATCCCCCAAATCTTTTCTCCTCCCTCCCACTTTTCGGTCGCTGGCTTCTCCTCTCAACAGCCGACCACCACTCTAATTCCCCTTTGACTTTTTCTCCTAATACAGCCAACCACCATTCTTTTTTTTCCTTTTTCTCCCAATACAGCCGTCCACCACTTTCATTCTTTTTTTGCTTTTTCTCCTAAACTTTGCAGCCACCCTCATCTAAACCATGGACACGAAACTGCACCCTGCCGTTACCGTGTCCAGTATTACCAACCTCATCCCCATCAAGCTCGAGATGGATACCGGTCACTGGCCGTCTTGGTCAGAACTCTTCAAAACCACCTGCAAAGCCTACCAAGTTCACGATCACCTTCTCCCTCGCCCACCACCCGCTACCCCTGTTGCCGCTGATAAAGACAAACAGTCGGACGCCGACGCCGCATGGGAAAGGCTAGATTCCATTGTCCTTCAATGAATATATGGCACAATTTCTCAGGACCTTATCCATACCATTGTTTAACCCGGCAAGAACCGCACCGCTCATCAAGCATGGACCATTCTTGAAAATCTTTTTCAAGACAACAAGAGTGTCCGTGCTCTCCACCTGCACCACCGCTTTACGAATACCCATCTTGAAAACTTCCAAAGCATCTCCGCATACTGCCAAGAGCTTAAAACATTATCCGATCAGTTGGCCAGCGTCGGTCACCCGGTCGACAATGATGGACTCGTCCTACAACTTATTGCAGGACTCACGGAACAATATGAGAGCATCGGTACCCTTCTTCAAGCTCAGGAACCCCTACCACCGTTTTACTCGGCTCGCTCAAAACTATGCATGGTTGAATCACGTAAAACCAAACACGCTCTCCATGCGTCTAAAACTGCTAGCACGGCTCTAAACACCTCTACTCGCTCCACCTCCTCCCAACAAGTCACTGAGCCCACCTATGACCGTTCCCGCGGACGCGGTCGCTCTCGAGGTCGCGGCCGCGGACGAGGCAGAAACCAATGGGGACGTGGACAGCCCTCTTATAATTCTTGGTCCAACCCTTTCCCACCCTACTGGCCACCCTATGGCCCTTGGCCCAACCCGCCTCAATAGCCCACCTACCCCAACTATTGGGCCTCTCCCCCTTGCCCCTACCTTACATCAAACCCTCGGCCCAACACCAGTTCGAATGGCGCAGGTATTCTCGGGTCACGACCAGGCCAAGCTCATCACACCGCCTACATACCTACTGACATTGATCAAGCACTTCAGGCTATGTCTCTAACTCCGCCACAGGAACCAACCGGGTACATGGACACCGGTGCCACAGGTAAGATGTTTAACACCTCTGTTAATTTTGATTCGTTTTCTAATAATAGCATGGGACAACAAATACTTGTTGGTGATGGCTCAACCATCCCGGTTCTTGGACATGGCAACCAAACTCTTCCACCACCCTTTCCCCCACTTATTATTAAAAACGTCCTTTATGCACCCAAACTACTTAAAAACTTAATTTCAGTTCGTCGGTTCACAACCGATAATTCTGTTTCTATCGAATTTGACCCCTTTGGTTTTCTTGTGAAGGACTACAAGAGCCGGATCCCTATCCTCCGGTGCAACAGCAGCGGTGATCTATACCCACTTGTGCTCGGGCCCGGAACCACCACTTTTCCTACCACTTTTGCTGCTATCACTTCCAGCCTATGGCATCAACGTCTTGGACATCCTGGACGGGCACCTTTACATTCATTAAACTCATCTAGTTACATTAATTTTCCAAGTTTAAATAAAGACCTTTGTCAATCTTGTGTACATGGTAAAAGTATTAGACTACCCTTTGCTAGTTCTGATACTCGTATTTTCTTTCCTTTTGATCTTATTCATAGTGATTTATGGACTTCTCCTATTTTGAGTTCTAATGGTCATCGATATTACATATTATTTGTTGACGATGTTACAATTTTTTTATGGACCTACCCTTTATCGAACAAATCACAAGTCTACACCATTTTTTGTCAATTTCACAAACAAATTACAACTCAATTTGAACGACCCATTAAAACATTCCAATGTGATAACGGCACCGAATACATAAATACATCCTTTCAAACATTCTTTTCCTCCCATGGCATCCTTTTTAGACGCTCGTGTCCACACACTTCGTCTCAAAACGGTAAAGCGGAACGTATGATTAGAACTATCAATAATATGGTCCGCACCATCCTCACCCATGCCTCACTACCAAACACTTTTTGGCATCATGCCCTCGAAACCGCCACTTACATCCTTGACATTTTACCCGTCAAACGCCTTCAAAATCAAACACCCACCGAACTCCTCTACCGACGCACACCGTCCTATGAACACTTGCGTGTCTTCGGATGCCTTTGTTATCCCTTGACCCCCACCACTACCATCCACAAACTCGACCCTAGATCCACCCCTTGTGTCTTCTTGGGCTACCCGTCTACCCACCGCGGATACAAATGCTTTAATCTCAAAACAAAACAACTTATTATATCTCAGCATGTGGCGTTTGACGAGACAACCTTCCCCTTTGCTAATACTATTCACCCACCACCATCCTATGACTTCTTATCCGTTTTTTCACCTGCCTTATGGCCCTATGTCCATCCAAATATCCAACACATTACTCCACAACACCCCACTGTTCCTTTACCTTCGGCCCACACCACCCCACACAACACCCCCTCACCTGCGGCCCAAACATCCCCACCTAATACTCCTTCACACTCGGCCCAAACATCCCCACCCAATAACCCCTTTCTCTCGGCCCAAACATCACCACCCAACAACCTGTCCGCCCACAGCCCACAACTGAACCTCCACACTTCACCGACCCAGCCTACGGCACCCTCACAACACCACATACCCCCTGCCCCCTAACCATGTGCAATCATCCCAAACTGTCCCACCTCCCACCCGCACCATGCGCACATGCGCTATGGACGGCATAACCAAACCCAAAACTCGCCTAAACCTCAACGTCTCAACCATTGTCCCCATTCCTAAAAACCCGGCCGATGCCTTGTCCATACCGGTTTGGTATAAAGCCATGACTGATGAATACCATGCTCTTATCAAGAATGAGACATGGGAATTAACACCGAGGTTACCAAACATGAATGTCATTCGAAGCATGAGGTTATTTAAACACAAGTTTAAATCTGATGGGTCGTTAGAACGTTACAAGGCGAGGCTAGTGTGTGACGGTCGCCTTCAGCAGGTTGGTATTGATTGTGGAGACACTTTTAGTCCGGTTGTTAAACCGGCAACCATACGTACGGTACTATCCATTGCTTTGTCACAAAATTGGAAAATACATAAGCTAGACGTTACCAATGCGTTTTTGTGTGGTCACTTACATGAGACCGTATACATGTATCAACCCATGGGGTTTCAGAATAAGGATTTTCTGAATCATGTCTGTCGGCTTAACAAGTCCTTATACGGTTTGAAACAGGCACCGAGGGCGTGGTATCAATGGTTCACTGATTATGTTATCACCTTGGGGTTCGTGCAAAGTAAATGTGATGCGTCTCTTTTCACTTTTCATCAAGGTTCACAGGTAGCATATCTTCTTCTCTACGTGGATGACATCATTCTTGTCACTTCCACAGACACCTTACAGGCCACTCTCTTGTCTCATCTAGCGTCTGAGTTTGCTATGAAAGATCTCAGGCCCCTTAGCTTCTTTCTCGGCCTCTCAGTAAAGACATACAAAAACACCATGTTCCTCTCACAACAAGCATATGCACAGGAAATCATTGAACGAGCAGGCATGTCCTCCTGTAACCCAGTGCACACACCTGTTGACTCCCACTCCAAGCTTAGTTCGGCCTCTGGCACCGATTTTCACGACCCCACTCTATATCGTAGTCTCACAGGTGCCCTTCAGTATCTGACGTTCACCAGGCCAGCCATCAGTTATGCGGTCCAGCAAATCTGTATCCACATGCATGCCCCAAAAACCGGCCATTGGAACGCCCTCAAACGTATAATTCGGTATATTCGTGGCACTACTACTTTCGGCCTGACACTTGGTCCTTCTAAGGACCCACACTTAATTGCTTATACTGATGCCGATTGGGCCAGTTGCCCTGACACGCGACGTTCTACTAGTGGGTTCTGTGTTTATTATGGTGATAATTTGCTATCGTGGTCTTTGAAACGCCAAGCAACGATCTCTCGTTCTAGTGCAGAGGCTGAATACCGTGGCGTTGCCAATGTTGTTGCCGAAGTTTGTTGGCTTCGAAAACTTCTTCTCGAGCTCCAGCGACCCTTATCCACTGCCACCCTGATTTACTGTGACAATGTCAGCGCAATCTATTTATTAGGTAACCCAGCTCAGCATCAACGCACCAAACACATCGAGCTCGACATACACTTTGTTCGGGAAAAAGTTTAGAAAGGTCAAGTTCGTGTTCTCCATGTTCCATCTCGCTACCAAATCGCTGATATCTTCACCAAAGGCTTGCCACGGATACTCTTTGAGGATTTTCGATCCAGTCTAAGCCTTCGCTCACCTCCGGCTTCGACTGCGAGGGTGTAATAGATAATATATTTGTATATATAATTATGTATTTATTATTGTTTCCTTATCATTGTAATATTTCCAAATTTATGGGATTGTAATTTTCTATATAATGGAAACCCCTAAGAGGGAGAGGATCAAGGATCCATTCGTTTCACATGTCACAATTTTCAGTCCTCACTCCATTATTAAAGCAAATAAATTAAAAATTCAAGCAATCAAACACTATTATAAGAAACTAGAACAAACCTGCTATTTTGACTTTTTGAGGCCTGTGATTTTAAGAAACTCGAACAGAGCTACGATTATGACTTATGAGACCTACAAACAAACCTAGGATTAAAATCTGGCTATGAAATTTTGGCTTTCAGAAGTTACCTAACTATTTTTGGAGATGAATTTGAACAAGCATTTGGGTTATTGACTTATTGAGTTTTGGGTATTTGGGTTTCTGACCTGCAGTGATAATTTGAAAGGTGCCAAACACACAACCCTAAAAAATTTAATCCTAGAACTCAAATCGACCTGCTCATCATAAAATGGGTCAAAATCCCACCTCAATTCAGATATAATTAACAGAGGTGTAAATCCTTACCCTTATTAACGTGTGCACATTTGACCGCTGCGTCAAATTCATACATTGTAAAAGTTGGGGGACAATCAACAATACTGTCACCTGGCTCTAGAACACACCTGTGACATAATAAAATCAGAATAAAGAAAAAAAGTTATTAAAAATAGGAAGCCTTAAATTTTTGCATAAAAGAATCAGAACTGATGGAACACTGGTTAACACCTGGGGTGAAACTAGCATGTTCGTCTCTTTTGTGGGGTTCAATCTCCTTTGTTGCTCGCCAAATGACGGGTCCTGCAAAACAGCAACACCGTTAGCTCGTTAAGAGGGGAATATGGGGGTTTCCCTCTTAACCGGGCTCCGGCGTGAGAATAAGTTCTGTTCTGAGGAGAATAAACAGTGTGTGTTAAGAGTGAGAGAGTGGAGAATAGAATAGAATTAACCTGAATGATGAAGGGTCCTATTTATAGCCGGAGGGTGAGAGAGGGAGGAGCAACCTTACCAGCTGTTATAGGGCGCCAGCTGTCCGACCAAGGGGAATATCCTCTTGGTCTCCTCTGCTGTTGTCAGTGTAGTGGTACACGTGGTGCGCCTATGTTTGTCCATGCTGGAGACGTCGTACTGGTACTGTCAGTCTGCTCCTTGATATGCTGCAGGTCTACATGGCGCACGATGACTGGTGACACGTGCCGTCCTTTCTGTCGGAAAGAGCATCTTTGGTGCCACCTTGACGTCTTCCAGAAGCTTCTAGAAGCTTCTGGATTCGCTTGCTCATGTAGGCGCCATGTCGGATGCAGGAGTGGTGTGGTCCTTGCCATGTGGGCAAGGAATTGGGACCATACCTCTTCAAGTCCTCCCAGTCCAGTGTGCCTTCTAGTTGAGTTGATCGTCTAGGAGGGATTCTGGACTTATAAGGGAAGTGGTTGTTGGTGTTGTCGGAATACGTGTTATTTTGCACTGTTTATCGTATTAGTAGCATCGCGCGTGGCGTGTTGGTAACTTCGAAAAGTTGAGCCAACTGGACGCGTAGCTCATGGCGTATTGGTAACTTGTATAGTTAAACCAACTGGATGCGTGGTGCACCGTGTGTTGGTAACTTGTAAAGTTGAGCCAACTGGACGCGTGGCGCGTGGCGTATTGGTACTTATAAAGTTGAGCCAACTCGACGCATGGCGCATGGGTGTTGGTAACTTTGTAAAGTTGAACCAACTGGACGCGTGGCGCATGGCGTATTGGTGACTTTGTAAAGTTGAGCCAATTGGACGCGTGGCGCATGGCGTACTGGTGTTTCCTTCTGAAGGAAGTTTCTGTACTTGGGACAAAGAGAATTGATGTGACCGTCTGATGTCCCTGTCTTATCTAAGGTGAACAGTTGCCTTTTTAGTGGTGTCAGTTACTTTCCGTCTCTTTGTCAGACGTGTGCCGCCCACGCTCCCGAAAAAAGAGGTGACGGTTTCTCTCTCTGCTAACGTGTCTCTTCCCCACTGGATAACCTTCTGAATTCCTGACGGTCCACTACCCATCGCATTAAATGCGATGGGTATAAATACACGGCGGTTTCCTTCATTCTTTTTACTTTTCAAAATTTGAACTCTGGTGTTCTCTCCCATTCCTTTGTCTTGCTTCCCCTTTTTCCTTGAGTTCATTCATATTATCTTTCTTATCTTCTTTCGATATGTCTGGAGCAAATCCTTCATCGAAGAAAAGGAGGAACAAGGGTAAGAATCCTCCGGGCCCTGACCAGGCGACTATAAATTGGAAAGAGGAAGAGTTCCAGAATTTGGTGAGGGAGATGGGTTTCCTTCCTGAGTGGGGTGCTCAGTTCCCAACTCCGGGTTCTACTGCCATGGACGCACCTCCTTGTTACATTACGTTGTACGCTGCTTTTTTCCGGGAGGGTAACTTCAGACTTCCGATGACCAAGTTTACTGCTGAGGTGTTGAGGAATTATGGGCTCCATATCTCGCAAATCAACGCTATTGGGCTTCCCCATGTCACCCACTTTGAGTTTATATGTAGAGCCAACCATGTGGAGCCTACTTTTGAAATGTTTAATGTGTTTTACACCGTGACTTACACCAGCGGTTTCTACTCTTTTAACTCCAGGACTAGTGGTGTTATCCCCTGTTGTTCCACTCCTCTGAAAAGCTTGCATGATTGGAAACAAAAGTTTTTCTACATTCGCCGTGGTGTTATCCCGGTAGACATGCATTATCGGGCAGGAAGTGAGGGGATCCCTAAGGTGAATGTGGTTGAAGGTTTTGCTAAACAAGCGTGGTACAAGAAAATGACTCACAAGGCTATTGCTATTTCTCAGCTTGAGGAGATGGCGTTGGTGGGGGCTGGTATGAGTATGTTGTGGGTCCCAAAGCGTGCTTTGGGTGTCCTGGTTTACGGTTATCAAGGCAAACGTATGTAGTTTTGTTGTTTTGTGGTCTTATGTATACTCTTCTGATTTCATTGTGTTCTTATTTATGTCTTTTCATTGTCACAGTTGGGTACAGTTTACTGAATGTTCTTGACCCGAAGGCTGGTGGAGCAATGATTGAGGCGGTTCAGGAGGATGGGAAACCGACTTGGTTGGACCAGATCCGCAACCGTTTCTTGCACCCAACTAACAAAAGTTTTACCACCTATGCCAACACTGTTTTAGGTGAAGATAGTGGAGATTGTGACAACCCTCATAATTCCATGTATTTCGTACAATTTATTAATGATAATTAATGTGCTTGACGACTGTGTGGAATTACGTAACTGCTTTCTGATATCTGTGTTATATTTACATGCGCCTGTTAACACACTAGTAATGTACAGAAAAGTCATTAAATAGTCCATTATGATTCCCTAAGTGTTAGAAAGTAAAAACGTTACAAAAATATATAAATAGGATGCCTTACGAATTAATTTAGCACTTTAACGGATCAATATCCAACCGAACAACCGGACTTAACCCGGAACATAAAAATATTGACATTGAGATTGTTTTTCTTTTTCTTTTTCTGAGCCAGTTAGGGTCCCCGAATACCCTAACACCCGTTATAAATTACTACACACTAGTAACTTAATTATTTTTCCTAATAAAATAACTAGCACTAACCTATTTAGTTGAAATTGAACAAATACCCCCCACCCCTTGAACCGAACGGTTCCCTTGGGGAACACACACCACTTTTGCATGATTATTTTAATATCATGTGCCTAATATCTAGTTTACACATTGACTAATGGATTTTAGGAAATTGTGGTTTATAATAAGACATGAGGGATAAGCACCATTACATTCATCAACACTAAACAAAAAAAAAAAAAAAAATTGCCTTCTCTCCCTCTCTTGGCTACTCTCGGCCGAGAGCACACCCACAACCACCATCACTTCCCAACTTCAATCTTGTTATTTTACATACACTCAAGTGTGAAGGATCACGTATAAGGAAGCTCGGTGCTTACGGATTGCCAAGGACCTCACCACAACGCTATTAACCAACCGTTTTTCGTCTAGTTTCTTCCCTAGCCACGAGCTAGTAGTAAGTGACTCTAAACACCCTATTGTTCATATCTAAAGTGGTTAATAAGAAATTTGTCGGATAAAAATCATGAACATATAAGATCAAAGTTTAAAGTCTACTAAAAATGATGAACATGTTGGTTAAAGAATGAATATTAGTGTAAAACTCTTGGATCTTGTTTTGTTATGATTCTTGGTTGATTATCTGATGTGTTGCTGGTTAATATTGATGTTTGATGTTGTTACGATCACTAATCATGCTAACGGAATCAATCGAACGCGTCTTAGAAGATTAAAGAATGAAAACAGAATCTGTCCAAGTTATACAGCCAACTTCAGTTGGCTGTAAACAGGTCATAAACTCTACGAAAAACTGATATTTTGAGTCTAAAACGTGTTATTATGAAATACGGTTCTAATGGCACCAGAATCGTAATTTTTGGACTTCTTTTACTATTTTTAAAGCGTCATTTCGTAACAGCAGCTAGAGCTGCATTTTTCTGCTGAAAATATGTGTTTTGTTTTCTGTTATAACTTGGGTTCGGTGTAGAGTTGGATCATGAAACTTGTACTGTAGATGACCACCGATGTATTTGTAATTACCCCACTGGAATTTCGTAAATCGGACTCTCGATGAATTTTAAATAAATTATCCCGTGGACTGTGGTCAGAAAAATATAAATCTGAGTTCAGTCCGGAAAATGAATTCTTATAAAATATTAGTAATGAACCGGACCCCGAGATTTTTACACAATAGGATTTTGAACGTTTAAGACATTCTGTAAAAATTTGAGAATTTTTAGAATAAGTTAACTATTTTATTAAAATGTCCGAAAGCAGCCCGGTTTTGAATATTAATGCGGAAATGACATAAGTTGTGATTTGCGTGTCTAAATGTCGAGTATGCTATCTATGAATGGTCTAACATGTTATATGTGTGACGTGCACTATCGTATGTTTGCTTATGAGTGGGGAATGGATGGGAAGTATATATGGGCATAAACAGTTAAAATAATGCATGCTATGTGATAGATACGTGTAGAAACTTTGTGCTCTATTTGAAAATCACTAAATGACTAACTGGTAAATCATACTAGGACGTGCTTGACCGACCTTGACTGTTAGCTATATTTGAGAATCTAACCGAGCAAACCGAGGTGAGTTCACACTTTCTACAAGGCATGGGATTCCCGGTGGTTTGGGAATGGGTTAAAGAATTTAAAACTAAATCTACATATCCCCTTGGGAAGATATGTACGGCCATCCTCCATAGATAGGATGCCATTATTAAATCCTACGAATTCTCCTGGTGCAGAATACGTACGTTCGTCCTCCTGGTGCAGGACAACAACCTTAAAACTAGTTAGACAAAACTCTATCAATAAGTCCCTCTTCATTATATCGACTTAATCACCGAGGCCAATGGCGAGCGGGTCATTAGTTAATAGCGCTATTAGGTTTAACAAACCTCACACCGTGCCGGTCAGACGGGCGTGTACTAATGGACTATGGCAAACTGTCAGTGATGATAGACACTGATGTAGGGCACAACTATTGTTCGTAGTAGTCGATATCATACCGTCTAGTAGTTCACACGGGGAAAGCCCCCACTGGTTACGGTTAGGGTTTGGGTAATGAAAAAGGAACTGGTTAAACACACTTTCAACTACGGGGTAACCCCCACGGCAATTAAGCCAACGAAAGTCAAACCATGTTTTTCAGAAACAACTTAAAAACTAAACAACCAAACGTGAACTCACTCAACTTTGTTGTTGACTAGTTGTTACATGCCTTACAGGTCGCTAAACACTTGGAGCTTGCACAAGGAAGGAGTCGTTGTGGTGTACGGACTGTTATGTTCCGTGCTTACTATTTAAATCCTTATGAACTTATTAAACTTGCGTTTTGAACTTTAACTTATAAACTATGGACTTATGCTTTTGGATTTACTTTTATGCTTCCGCTGTTTAAACTAAACATGGTTAACTGGCTTTAGTCACCAATCGTATTGTAGTTAGTCTTATTTACTTAATTAAAATGTTCAATATGATTGGTGGCTCGATCCTGGTCATGTCACGCCTCCAAGCGGTGATACTCCGCATGGTGGATTTTGGGGGTGTGACAGATTGGTATCAGAGCCATTGGTTATAGTGAACTTGGTTTTAAAAAGGGGAAAAGCTTTTTGATAAAACCAGACTATAACCTGTACAGTGCTCAACGATCCACAACGACGCTTCGCTCCACGTGCAAGACTCGACACAATAGGTGGTATGATTTATGTTATATTGTTGGTTAGATAGTTCACACTGTGCATTAATTAACGTAATAATTGCTATTTGAACCTTGTGTGCTTACTCTTTTCTGTCACTCCACACTTACGCACTTGCGACACCTTTCTTACGTGTGTCCCTTCGATGTAAAGATCATGAGTGGACGTCTCGACATGACCCAGGGTCAGCTGACGACCTGGATCAACGAACGGATTGCTGAAGCCTTAGCAACCCAAACAGGGAGTCAACCCATGCACCCTCAAACACGCATGGGCACCTTCAAGGCGTTCCTAGAATGCAACCCTCCCACTTTCGACGGCACTGAAGGGACAATCGGCCTTCTACACTGGATCCGGAGAATCGAATATACATTCGAAGAGAGTGAAAGCCCTGCCAGCAAACAAGTAGAGTACGCTACTGGCATGTTGCAAGGGAAAGCGTATTTTTGGTGGAGCGCACAAGTTCAGATGCTCGGATTGGCAGACGCGAATGCCATCCTCTGGAGCGACTTCAAGGATTGGATTAAGGAAGAATTCTGCCACCTGGATGACATTCTGGAACTGGAAATAGAGTATTATGGTTTGAAGATAGAGGGATCAGAGATTGAGGCGTACACAAAGAGGTCTAACGACTTGGCTGCCTTATGTCCTGACATGCCACAACCCATATCTAGGCGAATCAAGCTATACCTCAGAGGCTTAGTCCCAGAAATCCAAGGGTCTGTGAGTGCGGCCAACCTTCCCACAATCCAGCAAGTCGTTCGTTTGGCGCACCAAGTCACCGATCAGGCGGTAGAAAAGGGCAAGTTGCCCAAGCGTAACACTTCCAATGCAAATGCTCTTATTAGTAACAAGTATATTTGGGGTGATCACCAAGGTGAGGGTCCTAGCTCTATACGACGGGAACCGTACGGGAAACTCGGGCTGAACTACCAAAAGCAGGGGGTTACCTAGGGAATAAACCGAAATGCCGCAAGTGCCAACGGCACCACAGCGGGTCATGTGCGGAATCGTGTTGTCATCGGTGCAAGAAGTTGGGACATATGGCTAGAGACTGTAGGAGCCCATATCCTGCAAACCGGAACCAACGGCAACACCAGCAGGGTAATGGGAGATGTTACCAGTGCGGTGCTGAGAGCCACTTCAAGAGGAACTGTCCGCAGATAAGACAGAATCGTGACAACAGCGGCAACCAGGGCAACGGGAACAATAATGGAGACAATAAGGATAACCGCAGGACTGGTAAGCATGAGCTCCTGAATGGATAAAAGGGAGAAGGAAACAACCCCAACGTTGTGGCGGATAAGTTCCTACCAGACAATTTCCTTGTTTCTATTTTAGATAATTCGGGTACAGGTGTTAGAAATGTGTTCCTAAGAGTTAGTCAGGTGCTTAAACGTACACCATTACCCATGAAACACCAAACATGTTGTAGAACTAGCTAATGGTGAAAGTCTCGAGGGCGCACACACAGTTAAGGGTTGTAACCTCGTCTTAGCTAGTCAGACCTTCTCTATCGATCTTATTCCTATCGTACTTGGTAGCCTCGACGCTGTTATTAGGAAGGATTGATTATCTCACCATTAAGCGGAAGTTCTTTGCAACAAGAAGATTGTCCGTATCCCTCGTTCTGGTAAAGGACCCCTCGTAATTCAGGGTGACAAGAGTGGTGCTGTCGTAGGCATCATCTCTTTCCTTAAGGCCCAGAAGTGTTTGCGAAAGGGCCACACTGCTATCCTAGCCCTCGTATCTGATACCTCCTCGGATGAAAGGAAGATAGAAGACATTACTATCGTGCGCGACTTTCCTGAGGTATTTCCTGAGGAATTACCTGGTCTTCCACCTCATCGCCAAGTTGAGTTTCAAATCGAGCTAGCTCCTGGAGCAGCGCTAGTAGCTCGAGCACCATATCGTCTAGCTCTGTCAGAACTTGAAGAACTATCCACGCAATTACAAGAACTCTTGGAAATGGGCTTTATACGTCCTAGCTCTTCGCCCTGGGGAGCTCCCGTGTTATTTGTGAAAAAGAAAGACGGTACTTTCAGAATGTGTATTGACTATCGCGAACTCAACAAGGTGACTGTGAAGAATCGTTATCCTCTTCCACGTATTGACGACTTGTTCGACCAGTTGCAAGGGTCGAGCTATTACTCTAAGATTGACTTGAGATCGGGATACCATCAGCTGAGAGTCCGAGGGGAGGACGTCTCCAAAACAGCATTCAGAACTCGTTACGGCCATTACGAGTTTCTGGTTATGCAATTCGGGCTGACGAATGCATCAGCGGTCTTCATGGATCTCATGAACCGAGTATCCAAACCTTACCTGGATAAGTTCGTTATTATGTTCATCGATGATATCCTGATCTATTCTAAGAGTCAGGAGGAACACGAGCAGCATCTACTGTGACAACCCGCACTAAACCAGGTATCCGTACGACTTAATTAGTAATTAATTACTGCTTAATTACTGTGCTTACTTGAACTTGCTGATCAACTGCTACTTGAATACTGATACATGTACTTACTTGCATCATACTTTACTTACTGTCACTACATTATTTACATACTGAACCTTAGTGACAAACATGATGCACAAAAAGCACAGTAGCACTATAGCGGATAACCTATTTGACATGCTGATAAAGCCAGCATCAGGCAAACACTGCCTCTAAGGCCTGTATGAGCCAGAAATATTTTACTACACTAGTGGTGAGTGTAGGGATACAAGGGTTGTAGAACTGCGTCTCTAGGAATAAGTTACAATGACTGGATGTGCCTAAAACGTACTCTAAGTACAAAATTCAGCACTTTACATAATAATTCAGCTTTTAGCTAACTAATAAAGTGCCAAAACTTGAGAAAAATATTACTAGACACTTTCCAGAGTGTCAGAAATGAGTTGTGTCACAAAAAGGGGTAATAACGACACTTTAAAGCTTTGTTAAGCACTTTAACGGATTACTATCCAACCGAACAACCGGATTCTACCCGAAACATGAAAATATTGTTATTTTCATTATTTACCTTTTTTCTGAGCCAGTTAGGGTCCCTGATTACCCTAACACCCATTGTAACATACTACACACTACTAACCGGGTTAAGTACCTAACTAACTAACTTAACCTAACTAGTAACTAACTAATACTTGGAAATGGACCAAGACCCCCCCCCCCCCTTGCTAACCGGCCCCAAACTAGAGGGGACAGCCTTTGATTTCTTTTGATTATTTTAATCACAATGTCTAATATCTAAATGACATGTGATCCATTGGTTATTAATCCCACAATTGTCTATAAGTAACTTGGTAATGCACATAAGAATAATCAACACATAACACCACACAAAAACTCTCCTCTCTTGCTCTCTAAGTCTCGGCCTAACACCCCCCCCCCCTCCCCTACATCCATTTTCGAGTTTAACTCATTCCATTCCAACATCATACAAGCTTCAAGGATCACGTATTAGGAGGCTTGGTGCACTCGGAGTTTGAAGGACCTCTTTATCTTGCTTTTATCCACGCGTTTTTCGTCTAGATTCTTCCCTAGCCTTGAGCTAGTGGTATGTTACTTAAATCACCTTCTTGAACTATTCTAAAGTGGTTAATACGATTTGTAATGGTTAAAACTCGAAATCTTACAAGATGATAGTTTAAAGTCTACTAAAAATGCTATAAGTGTTGGATAAAAGCTCATATGTTGTGTAAATGTTGTAGTAATTGAAATTTGTGATTATTTAGACCCGATCTATGTTGTGGTAGCTTGGATCATCACTTAACCCGGTTTGGTCATAATCACGAATCATGACATAAGGTTGTTTTGAATAGAACAAGGGTTAAAGGGTGAAACTCTACCACACGCGAACCATGAACTTGTGTAAAAATGTTTTACTTGTGGAATAGTGTTTAAAACTAGCAGATCTACGTATCTGCAAGTGGTATTTTCAAAGGACCAAGCGTTAAAGAAATCATGCTTTCTAAAAATGGATCTTACACTAACAAGAATGGTTTCTAGAACACACAAGTGTGTAAACACTTGTGTAACACAAAGTCTCGACAAAATAACTATTTTTGTAAAAGTTGACGAGAAGTTGTAAAGACGGAACTTCCATAAAAATGAGGTTTTTACTAAATCGGATTGTTTTATATAAAGATCCACTAAAAGTAATGGGATTTACTTCACAGTTTGGATAAACCACGAGTTCATGAAGTTTATGCGATTTATATACATATTTTGACTAGTTTGTGATTTGAACATGGTTTTGATTGAATAAGAAGATTGTTGGTTTGATTTGTAAAAGAAAATGATACGCTTGAAAGCGTGGCCACCTCCAGTTACAGAGGAAACTCTGGCGAAATTTTTCCAAAAGCCTAACACTTAGAAATATTTTCACTATAAGTGTTAGAAATACATTTTGACTTGTTTTCAAAATATAAGTTTCGCCACGACTATATTTACAAAACATCGGAGGTGGGATTTTCACAAAATAAAACGTGATACATAAATATATTTAGTATATATTTTTCACAACATCACTTGTATAAGTGTTTATGATTATTTTGTGAACTACGTAAATATTATTTTTAGAGTAAAAATAATATTACTAAGTATTATTTTGGGAAAATCACATGTATTAAAATATAATATTTTTGGGAAGAATATTTATATTTTGAAGTTGGAAATAAAATATATTTTAAGTGAGACTTAATAATATATTCCGAAATTATACGAACACACATGTATTAAATCCCCCATCCTTGGGAAGGAAAATAACTACCAAGTATATACAAAATGTAAACACGAAATAGTTGCCTAACTATTTCCTGAAAACTTAAACCATAAAGCTAAGGCACGGCCATCCGTCTAATAGAGTTAGTACGTGTAGGTCGTCATACAGCTGATTGATTTAGAGGCATACTTGGTAGAGACGCACCACTGTGAGTTCATGTCCCCCTTTTCTCTTAACTGTTTTCAGTTTTCTAACTACGGGGGTGAAATACATGTTACTTTGATTACAAGTACTTTATACATGGTATGGTTAGCGTAAGGAGGTTTACTACTTAGATCATGTGAGTGGGTAGGCAGAAACTGGAGGCCATTAATCCTCATTGTAGGACCGAGGGGCGTAAGCGGTAGATCTATCTGGGTGTAGCGAGCCCAACTCTAGGCCCAACAGAACGGACCTCAGGGAGGCCCAACAGAAGGGACCTTGGAGTGACTTTGTACCCAACGCTAAATCTGCTAGGTTTGAGTCTTCCTACTTGCACTTCACACATATCAATGGCCTTGCAAACCATTGGTGATCTCTTTTCCTTATTTGCTACATACCAGGATTTTTAAACTTACAAAGGTTTATTTACTCTCTTACACATGAACTCGCTCAACATTATTGTTGATTTTTCAACTTACATGTATTTCAGGAAATTAAAGATTTGGCGCGGTATGTTATGTCTTCCCGCTGCATAAGGGTTCCAAGGTCATCCCAGTTTAGGAAATGTGACTCTTTCCTGGACAAGTCACAAATCTTAAACTGCGTTTATTTCATGTCGATGTTTATGTTATTCAAGACAATGTTTTATGTTATGAGGTTGTAAGTCTCTAAGACAATGTTGTGTTACTCTGGTTTTAAAACTTAATCGAATGGATGATCTTGCATGATTTTATTTCATATAGCTTTGTTATGGTTAAGCTATGGTATTAAGAAGTCACACCAAAATAACCACGCTTCCGCAAAGCCAGGGTGTGACAGCTTGGTATCAGAGCTCTGATCATAGCGAACTAAGATTCCTTCTCGAGTCTAGACTATGATCACTAGGGCTCTCACGAAAACATTTTTACTGCATACCACTTAAGTCCAGATCCAAAACTTTTTTAAACACATGTTGAGCACATTTTATTATTTATAGGCTCAGTCTAGAAGGGCTGAGGCTCGGTCTGAGAGGCCGAGGCTCGGTCTGAGAGATCGAGGTAGTTGGCTAGTTGGACTAGGAAGAGTAGGCTCAGTCTTGGAGGCTGAGGCTCGGTCTTAGAGACCGAGGCTCGATCTAAGAGGTCGAGGTAGATGATAGAGCAGTCTTAGAGACTGGGAGAATTTGGCTAGTGAGACTAGGAGTATCAGTCTAGGAGACTGGGAGGCTAGTGGGACTAGGAGAATGATTTGAATGCTCACTTGGAAACTTTTGTGATTATCTGATTGTATGATTGACTGTTTGTGCATGTTGTGTTTATGTTACAGACACCATGGACACCTCTGGCACTGGTGATTCAGACACCACAGGACCTAGACCTATAGTATCGGACGACCTAGAGTCTTCTGAGCGCGAGGTTCACACATCCGACGTTACGAGCACGGACGAGGATGATTTCCAGCCCTTCGCTTTACCTGATGGTGCTGATGAGCTCGCTGATGGCCCTTTGGCCGGGGACCTACCACTTGTAGTGATCCCTGCTCCCATACCGTTGGCTTCATATCCTGCTTACGATTTGCTTCTCGACGCTGACGATGATGACAACGTCGATCTGTATGATGACGAGCCCTTAGAGGATGATGTTCAGGGCGAGGCCCTTCTTGCTGCTGGTGATCTTTTGATGATCACAGATGCTCCCGCCGAGGAGTCACCTGCTCACTCTCCGGTCCCAGACTCTTTCGAGTCTGTGGCCTCCGCACCTTAACATACTCAGAGTGCGCAGCACTTCTCATATGGATCAGATCCCGACCAGGCATCCTCTGTTGCCCCTATTCCTAGTTTTGCTTTTGACCACGATGATTTGGAGGATTCCGATCCTGTCTTTCCCCCAGGATTCGACCCAGATGAGGATATAGAGTTTATACCCATGGATCAGCCTATGGAGGATCCAGTCGACCCATTTGACCCAGTTGATCCCATCGACCCTGAGTTTGATTTTGAGATGGCCTTTGATGAGCCCGAGCAGCCACTAGACCCTGCTCCTGACCCAGTGCTTGAGCATGACCCTGCTCATGCTGGCATGTTTATTGAGCCTGTCGTTGCTGACCCACCTATCGATGATCACCCTGTTGATGCTCCATTGTTGGAGGGCGATCATGTCATTGCTGCTGATCATGTTGATCCCCCACTTATTGCTGATGCACCAGTTGACCCTCTTGTTGCTCCTCACCTCGACCCTATGCCTGTTCAGTTTGATCGAGCACTTTTTGAGGCACAGATTGACCCACGGGATGAGCACGCCCAGTGTGGGTGGATTCCTGCTGATGATGAGGTTCCACCTATTCCTCCTCATACCACTGATGCACGTCACGTTGATTTCTCTTTTTCATTTCCTCAGTTTACACCTCCGGCACGAGCTGGAGAAGGTTCTTCGGCTCACCCTTTTGGACACATACCGGTATCTATCCCTGCTATACCACCGTCTGCTACTTTTCCCACTGTTTCACCATTCCATGTGGCACCTTTTGATCCCACCAGTGAGCCGTTCCTTTGGGCACCACACTCTGCTATGCCACCGACTGACCCCTACCATTCTTTCCATAGGGGGTATACTATTGAGGACGTTTTGATGTCTTTTGTCGCCCAGCACGAGGCACACACACAGCGCATTCAGGAGCTTGAGAGAGCTCAGACGCCGCCGTGTTAGTGCCAGGGTCTGACCCACTCTCCTTTGCAGCCCTCTCGACCTGTACCACCAGACTATGCTGCACGCCTTTTTGCCCTGGAGCAGCAGGTTGCTTCATTCTTGCGTACCCAGAGAGCCATGGAGGAGGACTGGCTCCATTTGCGCCGCTTGTTTTACACTCACTTTCCCCCTCCTCCACCGCCATCCGTGTAGAGCTCTTCAGTACCGTATAGGTAGACATTGGTGAGAAGACGGCGAATGCTTTTGACTGCACAGCATTTTTGGAGACTACATTTTGATTCTGACTTTTTTTGACATGTATTTGATGTATTGACACAGATTTGATATAGTTTTTGGACTAGGGTGATGTAGCCCTTAGTCGACTGATGTTGTATGACGCTGGGATGTACTTGTACGCTTACTATGTGGTCTCGATATATGGCAATCGCAGTATTCTCATCATACTTGATGCTTGATTTGATTATTTATATTCTATGACATGGGATGTTGTGTGATTGATGTGATTATAACATGAGATGTTATGTACTATTACTATCATTATATACGTACGCTACATTATGACCTGACTTACGTATTATAACATGAGATCTTTACTATGGCCTGACCAACGTAAACCATCTTTTAGAAGATGCCGCCGAGACGTGAGACACACATGCCTACCAATGAGGCAGAACTCCAGCAAATTATCGCTGCTGCCATCGCACAATACGCCGCCTCTCAAGGAGGGACTAGTGGAAGCAACTCTGGCAACACTGGCAACAATAATCCACCTTATGGTAATACTAAGACATTTAGACATACCATGACCTAATTGGATATCTTTAGCAATGATGCTAATGCCGATCGTATGTTATAATGTATGTGCAGGGTGCACCTACAAGCAGTTTCTAGACTGCAAACCGGTCAACTTTGATGGCACAGGAGGTGCTGTCGCCTTTGTTCGTTGGGCCGAGAAAACTGAATCTGTTCTTCGCATGAGCAAATGCGCACTAGATCAGCAAGTCACCTATATCTCAGGGCTATTCTTGGATGGAGCCCTCTCTTGGTGGAATCTGCAAGTACAGACACTTGGTGAAGCTGCTGCCTACGCGCTAACCTGGACCGAACTGAAGGAACTTATGCGCAAGAAGTACTGCTCTCGCGCTGAAATCCAAACATTGGAAACCGAGTTCTGGCATTTGAAAATGGAAGGTCCAAAGATCGCAGAATACGTTCAAAGGTTCCATGACTTATCACATGTGGTACCCTACATGGTCACTCCGGAGTTCAATAGGATTGAACGTTTCATTTGGGGATTAGCTCCTCAAATCATAAGCATGGTGACCTCATCCAAGCCTGCGACAATTACTGAGGCAATCGACTTGAGCGTGGCTCTCACTGAGGAGGCTATCCGCCTGAACAAGTTTGATGAGATCAAGACGAAGAAGGCAGAGACTCACGTTGAGTCATCCGGAGGTAACAAACGGAAGTTCTCAAACTTCAAGCAGGGCGCCAGTGTGGTTGTTAAGAAAGGAGAACCAAGCACGCCAGCACAGGTTACAGCTGGTAGTGGAAAGAAGGGAAAGGGATATATGGGCACCCAGCCCAAGTGCAACAACTGCCAACGCCACCATTCTGGCCAATGCGGGCCAAAAGTATGCGAAGCATGTGGGAAACGTGGCCACTTGAAGGACACTTGTTGGGCCACTGCTGGCCAGGGAGGATTCGGAAACAGAAATAACAACCGGGGTGGGAATGGAAATCGCCCACAAGGAAACAATGCTAACCAAGCGGGCGCCGTGAATCGTAACCAGAGGAATGATCAAGCTGGTGGAAACGGGCAGAGACCCGGATGCTTCAACTGTGGTGATCTCGGGCATTACAAGAGGAACTGCCCAGAGTTAAACCAAGCCCATGGAAGGGTGTTCCAAATCGAAGCAAGGGAAGCGCGCCAGGACCCGAATGTCGTTACTGGTACGTTCTCTGTAAATCAACGCTATGCATCCGTTTTATTTGATACTGGTGCCGATTATAGCTTCGTGTCGTTAGAATTTAAGAAAATGCTTGGTTTAGCCGCTAATAAGTTAGATATTCCCTACTCAATCGAATTGGCTAATGGGAAGTTAGTAGAAGCCAACGAAGTCATCAGAGGTTGTGTGATCGAATTAGGAGAGCGTGAGTTTGCTTTGGATTTACTACCAGACCAGTTGGGAAGCTTCGACGTGGTGGTAGGAATGGATTGGTTATCAGGCAACAAGGCTGAGATAGTTTGTCACGAAAAGGTCATTCGTATCCCCACCGAAGATGGCGAAACAATTGTGGTTCACGGGGAGAAGCGTGATACGCCGTTAAGAATTATCAGCTGCCTGAAAGCGCGAAAGTGTTTGCAGAAAGGATGTGTTGCCTTCCTGGCACACATTGTGGATAAGAAGGCTGCTGAGCCAAGAATAGAAGACATCCCTGTCATGAGGGAATATCCAGAAGTCTTCCCAGAGGACTTACCTGGACTGCCACCTCAGAGGCAAGTAGAGTTCCGCATTGACTTAGTTCCAGGCGCCGCGCCTGTGGCTAAGGCACCTTATAGACTTGCTCCGTCTGAGATGCAGTAGTTGTCGACACAACTTCAAGAGTTGTTAGACAAGGGATTTATCCGACCAAGCTTCTCGCCTTGGGGAGCTCCGGTCCTGTTTGTCAAGAAGAAGGACGGTAGTTTTCGTATGTGCATTGACTACCGGGAGTTGAACAAGCTGACGATCAAGAATAGGTATCCTCTGCCAAGAATTGACGATCTGTTTGACCAACTGCAAGGGTCAAGCTTTTACTCAAAGATCGACTTGCGATCTGGATACCATCAGTTAAGGATACAAGAGGAGAGTATCCCGAAGACAGCCTTCAGAACTCGTTATGGACACTACGAGTTCCTTGTTATGCCGTTTGGTTTGACAAACGCACCTGCAGTCTTTATGGACTTGATGAATAGAGTTTACAAGCCGTACTTGGACAAGTTCGTGATTGTGTTTATCGACGACATCTTGATCTATTCAAGAACAAAGGCTGAACACGAACAGCATTTAAGAGCTATTTTGGAGCTGCTGAAGAAAGAACAGTTGTATGCCAAGTTCTCTAAGTGCGAGTTTTGGCTACGTGAAGTCCAATTTCTTGGACATGTGGTTAATGGAAATGGAATCCATGTTGATCCCACAAAGATCGAAGCGATCAAGAATTGGGAAACGCCAAAGACGCCAACCCAGATTCGACAATTCTTGGATTTGGCTGGCTACTATCGAAGGTTCATTGAGGATTTTTCAAAAATCGCTCAACCTTTAACACTCCTCACCCAGAAAGATAAGAAGTTTGATTGGGGAATCAAACAGGAAGAAGCATTCCAGATATTGAAGGATAAGCTCTGCAATGCGCCAATCTTAGCACTACCGGAAGGTACAGATGATTTTGTGGTATACTGCGACGCTTCGCGTCAAGGATTGGGTTGTGTGTTGATGCAACGCCAAAAGGTTATTGCTTACGCATCACGTCAATTGAAAGTGCACGAGAAGAACTATACCACACATGATTTGGAACTTGGCGCAGTGGTATTTGCATTAAAGATCTGGAGACACTACCTTTATGGTACGAAGTGTACAATTTTTACAGATCACAAGAGCCTACAACACATATTCAACCAGAAGGAGCTGAATATGAGACAAAGACGATGGGTTGAGTTGCTAAACGATTACGACTGCGAGATAAAGTATCATCCAGGGAAGGCGAATGTGGTCGCCGATGCCCTAAGTCGAAAGGAGAGGATCAAGCCCATAAGGGTTAGAGCTTTAGAAATGATTATCCGAACCGATCTTTCCTTGCGCATTCATGCCGCGCAGAAAGAAGCTCTCAAGGAAGGAAACCTTGAAGAAGAATATCTCCGTGGGATGGAGAAGCTTTTGGTGCCAAACGAGGAAGGAACATGTTTTGAGAAAAGGATTTGGGTTCCTTTGTTTGGAGGTTTAAGGGAAGTTATTTTCGATGAAGCTCACAAGTCGCGGTACTCTATCCACCCTGGAGCGGATAAGATGTACCAGGATCTCAAAGATTATTATTGGTGGCCTAGGATGAAAGGCGATGTTGCTGTTTATGTTAGCAAATGTTTAACATGCGCTAAGGTTAAAGCCGAATACCAGAAGCCTTCAGGACTTCTGCAACAACCTGAGATTCCCAAGTGGAAATGGGAACAAATCTCAATGGATTTTATTACAAAGCTGCCAAGAACGCCGAGAGGCCATGACACTATTTGGGTAATAGTGGATCGATTAACAAAGTCAGCGCACTTCTTACCTATCAGAGAGAAGGATAATATGAGCAAGTTGGCCGAAATTTACATGAGAGAGATCGTTACGCGCCATGGAGTACCTCTCTCAATCATCTCCGATAGAGACGGAAGGTTTGTGTCAAGGATATGGCAATCCTTCCAAGAAGCCTTTGGCTCACAATTGAATCTGAGCACGACGTTTCATCCGCAAACTGACGGTCAAAGCGAGCGGACGATACAGACTTTGGAAGACATGCTGAGAGTGTGTGTTATGGATTTGGGCGGTAGCTGGGATAAGCATTTACCTTTGGTTGAATTTTCATACAACAACAGCTACCACACCAGTATTGGTGTCGCGCCATTTGAAGCCCTTTACGGACGCAAGTGCCGATCTCCCCTATGTTGGGCTGACGCAGGTGATAGGCAGCTTGCTGGTCCCGAAATCGTCCAAGAGACGACAGACAAGATTGCGCAGATTCTTAAACGCATCGAAGCAGCTCGCCACAGACAGAAGGCCTATGCGGATCCAAACCGGAAACATGTGGAATTCCAAGTTGGAGAAATGGTGTTATTGAAAGTTTCACCCTGGAAGGGTGTGGCATGCTTCGGAAAGCGTGGGAAGTTAAATTCGCGCTACATTGGTCCTTTCAGAATTCTGGAAAGAATAGGACTAGTAGCATACAAGTTGGACCTACCTGCTGAACTCCATTCTGTTCACGATACATTCATGTATCCAACCTGAAGAAAAGTCCAACTCAAGATGACATTGCCATTCCCATCGACGAGATCCATGTTGACGACATGCTCCATTTTGTTGAAGAACCGGTTGAGGTTACAGATTAGAAGGTAAACAAGACCCGCCGGAGCAGTGTCAAGCTCGTCAAAGTTCGTTGGAATGCCAGACATGGTCCTGAATACACCTGGGAACGTGAGGACCGGATGAAAGAGAAATACCCCCACCTGGGAACGTTGGAATGCCAGACATGGTCCTGAATACAACGGGGGGAGAAAGTGACAACCCGCACTAAACCAGGTATCCGTACGACTTAATTAGTAATTAATTACTGCTTAATTACTCTGCTTACTTGAACTTGCTGATGAACTGCTACTTGAATACTGATACATGTACTTACTTGCATCATACTTTACTTACTGTCACTACATTATTTACATACTGAACCTTAGTGACAAACATGATGCACAAAAAGCACAGTAGCACTATAGCGGATAACCTATTTGACATGCTGATAAAGCCAGCATCAGGCAAACACTGCCTCTAAGGCCTGTATATGCCAGAAATATTTTACTACACTAGTGGTGAGTGTAGGGATACAAGGGTTGTAGAACTGCGTCTCTAGGAATAAGTTACAATGACTGGATGTGCCTAAAACGTACTCTAAGTACAAAATTCAGCACTTTACATAATAATTCAGCTTTTAGCTAACTAATAAAGTGCCAAAACTTGAGAAAAATATTACTAGACACTTTCCAAAGTGTCAGAAATGAGTTGTGTCACAAAAAGGGGTAATAACGACACTTTAAAGCTTTGTTAAGCACTTTAACGGATTACTATCCAACCGAACAACCGGATTCTACCCGAAACATGAAAATATTGTTATTTTCATTATTTACCTTTTTTCTGAGCCAGTTAGGGTCCCTGATTACCCTAACACCCATTGTAACATACTACACACTACTAACCGGGTTAAGTACCTAACTAACTAACTTAACCTAACTAGTAACTAACTAATACTTGGAAATGGACCAAGACCCCCCCCCCCCCTTGCTAACCGGCCCCAAACTAGAGGGGACACCCTTTGATTTCTTTTGATTATTTTAATCACAATGTCTAATATCTAAATGACATGTGATCCATTGGTTATTAATCCCACAATTGTCTATAAGTAACTTGGTAATGCACATAAGAATAATCAACACATAACACCACACAAAAACTCTCCTCTCTTGCTCTCTAAGTCTCGGCCGAACACCCCCCCTCCCCTACATCCATTTTCGAGTTTAGCTCATTCCATTCCAACATCATACAAGCTTCAAGGATCACGTATTAGGAGGCTTGGTGCACTCGGAGTTTGAAGGACCTCTTTATCTTGCTTTTATCCACGCGTTTTTCGTCTAGATTCTTCCCTAGCCTCGAGCTAGTGGTATGTTACTTAAATCACCTTCTTGAACTATTCTAAAGTGGTTAATACGATTTGTAACGGTTAAAACTCGAAATCTTACAAGATGATACTTTAAAGTCTACTAAAAATGCTATAAGTGTTGGATAAAAGCTCATATGTTGTGTAAATGTTGTAGTAATTGAAATTTGTGATTATTTAGACCCGATCTATGTTGTGGTAGCTCGGATCATCACTTAACCCGGTTTGGTCATAATCACGAATCATGACATAAGGTTGTTTTGAATAGAACAAGGGTTAAAGGGTGAAACTCTACCACACGCGAACCATGAACTTGTGTAAAAATGTTTTACTTGTGGAATAGTGTTTAAAACTAGCAGATCTACGTATCTGCAAGTGGTATTTTCAAAGGACCAAGCGTTAAAGAAATCATGCTTTCTAAAAATGGATCTTACACTAACAAGAATGGTTTCTAGAACACACAAGTGTGTAAACACTTGTGTAACACAAAGTCTCGACAAAATAACTATTTTTGTAAAAGTTGACGAGAAGTTGTAAAGACGGAACTTCCATAAAAACGAGGTTTTTACAAAATCGGATTGTTTTATATAAAGATCCACTAAAAGTAATGAGATTTACTTCACAGTTTGGATAAACCACGAGTTCATGAAGTTTATGCGATTTATATACATATTTTGACTAGTTTGTGATTTGAACATGGTTTTGATTGAATAAGAAGATTGTTGGTTTGATTTGTAAAAGAAAATGATACGCTTGAAAGCGTGGCCACCTCCAGTTACAGAGAAAACTCTGGCGAAATTTTTCCAAAAGCCTAACACTTAGAAATATTTTCACTATAAGTGTTAGAAATACATTTTGACTTGTTTTCAAAATATAAGTTTCGCCACGACTATATTTACAAAACATCGGAGGTGGGATTTTCACAAAATAAAACGTGATACATAAATATATTTAGTATATATTTTTCACAACATCACTTGTATAAGTGTTTATGATTATTTTGTGAACTACGCAAATATTATTTTTAGAGTAAAAATAATATTACTAAGTATTATTTTGGGAAAATCACATGTATTAAAATATAATATTTTTGGGAAGAATATTTATATTTTGAAGTTGGAAATAAAATATATTTTAAGTGAGACTTAATAATATATTCCGAAATTATACGAACACACATGTATTAATCCCCCATCCTTGGGAAGGAAAATAACTACCAAGTATATACAAAATGTAAACACGAAATAGTTGCCTACCTATTTCCCGAAAACTTAAACCATAAAGCTAAGGCACGGCCATCCGTCTAATAGAGTTAGTACGTGTAGGTCGTCATACAGCTGATTGATTTGGAGGCATACTTGGTAGAGACGCACCACTGTGAGTTCATGTCCCCCTTTTCTCTTAACTGTTTTCAGTTTTCTAACTACGGGGGTGAAATACATGTTACTTTGATTACAAGTACTTTATACATGGTATGGTTAGCGTAAGGAGGTTTACTACTTAGATCATGTGAGTGGGTAGGCAGAAACTGGAGGCCATTAATCCTCATTGTAGGACCGAGGGACGTAAGCGGTAGATCTATCTGGGTGTAGCGAGCCCAACTCTAGGCCCAACAGAACGGACCTCAGGGAGGCCCAACAGAACGGACCTTGGAGTGACTTTGTACCCAACGCTAAATCTGCTAGGTTTGAGTCTTCCTACTTGCACTTCACACATATCAATGGCCTTGCAAACCATTGGTGATCTCTTTTCCTTATTTGCTACATACCAGGATTTTTATACTTATAAAGGTTTATTTACTCTCTTACACATGAACTCGCTCAACATTATTGTTGATTTTTTAACTTACATGTATTTCAGGAAATTAAAGATCTGGCGCGGTATGTTATGTCTTCCCGCTGCATAAGGGTTCCAAGGTCATCCCAGTTTAGGAAATGTGACTCTTTCCTGGACAAGTCACAAATCTTAAACTGCATTTATTTCATGTCGATGTTTATGTTATTCAAGACAATGTTTTATGTTATGAGGTTGTAAGTCTCTAAGACAATGTTGTGTTACTCTGGTTTTAAAACTTAATCGAATGGATGATCTTGCATGATTTTATTTCATATAGCTTTGTTATGGTTAAGCTATGGTATTAAGAAGTCACACCAAAATAACCACGCTTCCGCAAAGCCAGGGTGTGACATCTACGACTTATGCTGGAACTTCTTCGAAAAGAGCAGTTGTATGCCAAGTTTTCGAAATGTGACTTCTGGCTTCGCGAAGTCCACTTTCTAGGCCACGTAGTAAACAAGGATGGGATTCATGTGGATCCATCTAAGGTTGACTCGATCAAGAACTGGCCTGCACCCCGTACACCTACAGAAATCCGCCAATTCTTGGGTTTGGCAGGATATTACAGAAGGTTTATCAAGGATTTCTCCAAGATTGCGCAACCTCTCACTTCACTGACTCAGAAAGGTGTCACCTATCGTTGGGGTGATGCACAGGAGTCCGCATTTCAGCACTTGAAGGATAGACTTTGTAGCGCACCTATCCCTTCCTTGCCTGAAGGCACAGATGATTTCATGGTTTATTGTGACGCTTCCATCCAAGGACTTGGTTGCGTATTGATGCAACGTGACAAGGTCATTGCCTATGCATCGTGCTAACTTAAAGTTCACGAAAGGAACTATACTACACACGACTTGGAACTGGGAGCAGTTGTTTTCGCGCTTAAGATATGGAGACATTACCTGTACGGTACCAAGTGCACCATTTACACCGATCACAGGAGTCTCGAGCATATCTTCAAGCAAAAGGAGTTAAACATGCGTCAACGCCGATGGGTTGAGCTCTTGAACGATTATGAATGCGCTATCAAATATCATCCGGGCAAGGCCAATGTTGTGGCCGACGCCCTCAGTCGAAAGGATACTATACCTAAGCGTGTACGTGCATTACAGCTTACCATTCACTCTAGCCTTCCCGCTCAGATTCGTGATGCCCAGGTTGAAGCATTGAAAGCCGAGAACATCAGGGCTGAATCCCTACGAGGATCGAGGCATGCGGCTAGAACAAAAGGAAGACGGCGCTTACTATGTAACAGGGCGCATCTGGGTTCCACTTTATGGAAACTTACGTGAGCTTGTGATGGACGAAGCGCACAAGTCTCGTTATTTGGTACATCCTGGTTCGGATAAAATGTACCACGACCTCAATACTACGTATTGGTGGCCTGGCATGAAATCCCACATAGCAACCTACGTCAGTAAGTGCTTGACTTGTGCGAGAGTCAAGACTGAATATCAGAAACCATCAGGCCTACTTCAACAACCGGAGATCCCGAAATGGAAATGGGAGCAAATTTCCATGGATTTCGTTACTGGTCTGCCTAGATCTCAACGCGGAAACGATACCATTTGGGTGATCGTAGATCGACTGACCAAGTCTGCACATTTTCTGGCAATCAAGGAAACGGATAAGTTTTCTACTTTAGCAGACATCTACCTAAAAGAAGTGGTATCAAGGCACGGAGTGCCAACCTCCTTCATTTCTGATCGTGACGCGTGTTTTACTTCAGAACTGTGGCAAGAAATGCACAAGTCTTTTGGCTCACGTTTAGATATGAGCACCGCTTATCACCCACAGACGGATGGGCAATCTGAACGCACCATCCAAACCCTTGAAGACATGCTTAGGGCATGTGTAATCGATTTTGGTAATGGCTGGGAAAAGCACCTCCCGCTAGTGGAGTTTTCAACAGCTACCACACCAGCATCCAGGCAGCTCCATTCGAGGCATTGTACGGACGCAAATGTCGATCACCTCTCTGTTGGGCAGAAGTTGGTGACAGCCAAATCACTGGCCCAGAACTTGTGGTAGATACCACCGAGAGAATTGCTCAGATACGACAGCGAATGGCGGAAGCTCGTGACCGTCAGAAAAGCTATGCTGATAAGGGAAGAAAACCACTCGAGTTCCAGGTTGGGGATCGAGTGCTACTCAAAGTCTCACCTTGGAAAGGTGTAGTTCGTTTTGGCAAACGAGGCATGTAACACCTGTGCCTTCACGGCCATCAAACAAATACCAAACCAATGAAATATTATATTTCATACTTGGGATTTGTAAAAATATGTGTATCATTTGCACATATCAATTCTCGTTCAATTTCAAGCTTTAAATCGCTTTCTGGAGGGTTATACGCGCTCTGATGAGTAGATATAACCAGTTTAATCCAATGAACACTCCGGAATAGTGAAATAGGCTTAACATACCTTAAATAACCTTTACATAACTTAGATATAAGTTTTGGAAGGTTTGGTGTGGTGAAATCAAAGTTTAATCGCTTACAGGGACTAAAGTTGACAAACTGCGGAAGTATGCCAATTTGAACTGTAACAGACATTCCGGAACATGACCATAAGTTAAACATACCATAAATATCCTTTACATAGCTTAGAAATAGGCTTTGAGGTGTTCGGTATGCTAAAATAAACTTTTGTGTCATTCAGGGACTAAAAGCGTCAAAAAGTGCACAAGTTTGCATTTTTACGCATAACTTACGTTCTGAATACATTCGGACATCCAAAAATTTATGTAAGCATGACTATATTATATTTTAGTGTTCGCCTTAAGAAAAATCCATTCGTCGCGTCATTTGGTTCGTTTTTCGCGCTTATGCGCATTCCGTCGTAATTAAGCGAACATCGCGTTCGTACGGCCAAACGAACCGACACCCAAGATATTTTTGAACACATTTTAAGTTCCCTATACTTTAACTTCATTTTAGAGCTTTGAAATGGGGTTAACGGGCCTTAAACGTGTCAAAAATGGGCTGAATGCATGACAGGGACCAAAAGTGTAAATCTGTCAAACTTAAGCCTAGCGGTGCGCTACACTTTTAGCGTAGCGGTGCGCTAGGGGTCTGCAGACCAGATGCAGTGTTTCTAACAGCCTGTTTGCAGCTGGTTTCCACTCCCTAATCCCTTGCCACCTGTTGAAAGCTTATGGTGAGTGGCCAATTTACACACCATAACATTCCGACACTTGTACGGGTGAGATCAAGGCGCGTTTCCCGATAAACGATCCTAACGGTAGTGCATTTACTATAAATACCCATCCATCCTCAACACAAAAACCCACTAGAATCTGATTGAGGAGCTCTAAGTTGAAGCCTTCGCTTCATACCTGAGCTATTCGATCACGATTAGCATTCGGGGACCCTTCGTAAGTATTCTTTCGTTCTTTTCCTTATTTTTACTGCTTTTCGAGTCAGAAAGTCAAACTTTGTTTGACTTTCAGCGTTGACCAGTAATGGTCAATGCGAAGTTCGTTTGAACTTCGCAACGTGAGTGTAATCACGTTGGTTATAGTCCTTTGGGACTATGCCTACTGATTACCACGTTGTCTAGGGTCGTAGGGTAAGCGATCTAATAAATCGCCTATACCTCGAACCCGACCCATTTGGTCGATCATTAGGATCCGACCAATTACATTAGGTGACCATAGTAGGTAGGGAATAACCTTCCGAGGTTATACCCTATGGTCACATCGTTTAAGTAGTTGTATGATAGGTAGTTTATATGCCTTAGGTAAATTACCAGAATACCCTTTTCATGTATAATTGGTAATTAAGCATATGTAACCTAAACTTTTGTCACATAACTGATTTTGTAACATGTTTAGGCATATAACACTTATCATAGGACTAGTTAGGCGGTCTGAACGCGTTTCACGCGCACGACGCGTTAAAGTAGCATATGTTACCTTAATGGGTCGCGATGGGTCGAAAGCAATTAGGTTAGGTTTCATTGTAGTATGTAGGCCTTGTTAAACCATATCATATGAGTTCCAATACTCATTTGGTTTACCAAGCCTCATTCTATCCGATCTCCCGATTTATGTCCGGTTTATTTATATAGTCTTAGATTGCCGACTGATTCCGTGCTCCCTCTAGCTTTGTTTGGTTGTTGTTCAAGACCTCCAAGCATTATCAGGCGAGTACATTCTTCCCCTATTTTACTGTTTTCAACTGTTTTGGGGTGACTCATATGTGCTAAATGTTTTCGATGTTATAACGATGGTTTCAAAAACAATTAAGACGATTTATACAAAACTAATAACGATTTCATAAAGTGAACAAACTTGTTGGTTGTAGTTACATAACAAATGACATTCATTAGCAATGATCAAGCCGACCAGTATTAGGTTATGGTACCATAGGATCTGACAAATCCCGTTATTTACTACACCCGTGGTTATGTGTGGGTATGGTAGGTAGCGACTGAATCTGTAATTATTAACTTACCCTATGGAGGTTTGTTAATACGAAAACGAGAAGCGACGAAAACGAGAAGCGACGAAAGTCACGAAGGTTTGAATGTTATTAGCGAGACGACCTTATAAGTAGTTTCACGACCTAAAACGAATTAAACGATTTACGATTGGTTTTCACACGATGTTTTAACGATTGGGTAAACGATTGGCTTCAAAACGATATACGATATTATTTTGGTTATACATATTACATGATTTACATTTGGGCATGAACATTACTTTGGTGGTTTGGTTTGGATTAAGTGATTAAGTAACAATGCGTGTGGAATATGATACAAGCATGGTGGATACGCCGCTGGTACTTCCTATATATAAGTGTTTGTATGGTATTACATATTGTAGCGTTATTTGAATCATTTCAGTTTGAGACATAGAACATTTTATACAAGTAACATACTTTTCACAAGACATTTATTTACAAACAACTTATCTTATACAAACTCATTTTACATGGTTATTCATTTAATCATGCATTATTCTCTTATTTATACATATCACTTGAACTTATCATTGTTTTTCAAATAATTTACTAAAACAAATGTTTTTGGGTTAAGAGTCATGGCTACAAGGTTTTACAAATTATAACCCGCTTGATTTGAGTTGGTTAATTAAGTTGCAATATTATACTCTTTTCAAAACAAGGTTTTTAAATAAAGTATTGCAACGTCTAAACTAGCCATGATTTCGACACTCCTACAAAACCTATGTACTCGCCAGCATTTCTTTGCTGACCTCGTTTTCACATATGTTTCAGGTATTGTTGAATGATATCGATTGATAAGATGCATGCTCACATAGGACTGGACAAGGCCTTAGTGACTCAATAACAATGATAGACTATGTTTAAATAGTGTATTTAGATTTCAAGACGATGTAATTATTCAATGTTTAATAAAACGAAACACTTTTTGGTATCCATGGTTATGAAACATTAATTCTGTTGCAACACGCCCCGATGTTTCCGCCGCGCTTTGTTGTTTTACGCGGTCGGGGTGTGACAAGGCAAGCTCAATCCGCGTTATGTCGGACCATTCGAAGTCACCGAGAAAATTGGCAAAGTCGCCTACAGGTTGAATCTACCTGAAGAACTCAGCAGAGTTCACGACGTATTCCATGTGTCGAATCTGAAGAAGTGTCTGTCAGATGAGACCCTCATAGTTCCTCTCAAGGAACTCACTATCGATGACCAGCTGCGATTCGTCGAGGAACCAGTAGAGATTACGGATCGAGATGTTAAGATCCTCAAGCATACCAGGATACCTCTGGTCCGAGTTCGTTGGAATGCTCGTCGTGGCCCAGAGTATACCTGGGAACGAGAAGACCAAATGAAACTCAAGTATCCCCAACTGTTTAAGAAAAACGCAACCACTACTGAGGCTGAAGCTACTGCAGAATTTCGGGACGAAATTCCAAATCAACGGGGGGATGATGTGACACCCCAGGAAAATCAGGAAAACAACGCAACTTAACTAGCTTCCTCAGTAACCACGCGCTAAATTTCGGGACGAAATTCTCTTAACAGGGGGAGAATGTGACAACCCTCATAATTCCATGTATTCCGTACAATTTATTAATGATAATTAATGTGTTTGACGACTGTGTGGAATTACGTAACTGCTTTCTGATATCTGTGTTATATTTACATGCGCCTGTTAACACACTAGTAATGTACAGAAAAGTCATTAAATAGTCCATTATGATTCCCTAAGTGTTAGAAAGTAAAAATGTTACAAAAATATATAAATAGGACGCCTTACGAATTAATTTAGCACTTTAACGGATCAATATCCAACCGAACAACCGGACTTAACCCGGAACATAAAAATATTGACTTTGACATTGTTTTTCTTTTTCTGAGCCAGTTAGGGTCCCCGAATACCCTAACACCCGTTATAAATTACTACACACTAGTAACTTAATTATTTTTCCTAATAAAATAACTAGCACTAACCTATTTAGTTGAAATTGAACAAATACCCCCCCACCCCTTGAACCGAACGGTTCCCTTGGGGAACACACACCACTTTTGCATGATTATTTTAATATCATGTGCCTAATATCTAGTTTACACATTGACTAATGGATTTTAGGAAATTGTGGTTTATAATAAGACATGAGGGATAAGCACCATTACATTCATCAACACTAAACAAAAAAAAATTGCCTTCTCTCCCTCTCTTGGCTACTCTCGGCCGAGAGCACACCCACAACCACCATCATTTCCCAACTTCAATCTTGTTATTTTACATACACTCAAGTGTGAAGGATCACGTATAAGGAAGCTCGGTGCTTACGGATTGCCAAGGACCTCACCACAACGCTATTAACCAACCGTTTTTCGTCTAGTTTCTTCCCTAGCCACGAGCTAGTAGTAAGTGACTCTAAACACCCTATTGTTCATATCTAAAGTGGTTAATAAGAAATTTATCGGATAAAAATCATGAACATGTAAGATCAAAGTTTAAAGTCTACTAAAAATGATGAACATGTTGGTTAAAGAATGAATATTAGTGTAAAACTCTTGGATCTTGTTTTGTTATGATTCTTGGTTGATTATCTGATGTGTTGCTGGTTAATATTGATGTTTGATGTTGTTACGATCACTAATCATGCTAACGGAATCAATCGAACGCCTCTTAGAAGATTAAAGAATGAAAACAGAATCTGTCCAAGTTTTACAGCCAACTTCAGTTGGCTGTAAACAGGTCATAAACTCTATGAAAAACTGATATTTTGAGTCTAAAACGTGTTATTATGAAATACGGTTCTAATGGCACCGGAATCGTAATTTTTGGACTTCGTTTACTATTTTTAAAGCGTCATTTCGTAACAGCAGCTAGAGCTGCATTTTTCTGCTGAAAATATGTGTTTTGTTTTCTGTCATAACTTGGGTTCAGTGTAGAGTTGGATCATGAAACTTGTACTGTAGATGACAACCGATGTATTTGTAATTACCCCACTGGAATTTCATAAATCGGATGCTCGATGAATTTTAAATAAATTATCCCGTGGACTGTGGTCAGAAAAATATAAATCTGAGTTCAGTCTGGAAAATGAATTCTTATAAAATATTGGTAATGAACCGGACCCCAATATTTTTACACAATAGGATTTGGAACGTTTAAGACATTCTGTAAAAATTTTGGAATTTTTGGAATAAGTTAACTATTTTATTAAAATGTCCGAAAGCAGCCCGGTTTTGAATATTAATGCGGAAATGACATAAGTTGTGATTTGCGTGTCTAAATGTCGAGTATGCTATCTGTGAATGGTCTAAAATGTTATATGTGTTACGTGCACCATCGTATGTTTTCTTATGAGTGGGGAATGGATGGGAAGTATATATGGGCATAAACAGTTAAAATAATGCATGCTATGTGATAGATACGTGTAGAAACTTTGTGCTCTATTTGAAAATCACTAAATGACTAACTGGTAAATCATACTAGGACGTGATTGACCGACCTTGACTGTTAGCTATATTTGAGAATCTAACCGAGCAAACCGAGGTGAGTTCACACTTTCTACAAGGCATGGGATTCCCGGTGGTTTGGGAATGGGTTAAAGAATTTAAAACTAAATCTACATATCCCCTTGGGAAGATATGTACTGCCATCCTCCATAGATAGGATGCCATTATTAAATCCTACGAATTCTCCTGGTGCAGAATACGTACGTTCGTCCTCCTGGTGCAGGACAACAACCTTAAAACTAGCTAGACAAAACTCTATCAATAAGTCCCTCTTCATTATATCGACTTAATCGCCGAGGCCAATGGCGAGCGGGTCATTAGTTAATAGCGCTATTAGGTTTAACAAACCTCACACCGTGCCGGTCGGACGGGCGTGTACTAATGGACTATGGCAAACTGTCAGTGATGATAGACACTGATGTAGGGCACAACTATTGTTCGTAGTAGTCGATATCATACCGTCTAGTAGTTCACACGGGGAAAGCCCCCACTGATTACGGTTAGGGTTTGGGTAATGAAAAAGGAACTGGTTAAACACACTTTCAACTACGGGGTAACCCCCACGGCAATTAAGCCAACAAAAGTCAAACCACGTTTTTCAGAAACAACTTAAAAACTAAACAACCAAACGTGAACTCACTCAACTTTGTTGTTGACTAGTTGTTACATGCCTTACATGTCGCTAAACACTTGGAGCTTGCACAAGGAAGGAGTCGTTGTGGTGTACGGACTGTTATGTTCCGTGCTTACTATTTAAATCCTTATGAACTTATTAAACTTGCGTTTTGAACTTTAACTTATAAACTATGGACTTATGCTTTTGGATTTACTTTTATGCTTCCGCTGTTTAAACTAAACATGGTTAACTGGCTTTAGTCACTCGTATTGTGGTTGGTCTTATTTACTTAATTACGATGTTCAATATGATTGGTGGCTCGATCCTGGTCATGTCACGCCTCCAAGAGGTGATACTGCGCATGGTGGATTTTGGGGGTGTGACAGATATGATGTTGATAATGTTATTGGTCCTACTCGAGAGGAAGTTATTGTTCTCTCAAGTGAAGGGTCAGATAGATCTCTTGAAGGGCTAACTTCTCGTTCCCCGCGTGCAGGTCCGGTGCAGGGGGTTGCACATGAGCCTGTGAATGAACCCGTTGATGATGATGTGGAGATTCCGTTTGAGACTGCTGATCAGTTGGAAACAAGGAAGAAAACAAAGGCTGACAAGCCAGAGGGGAAGGAGAAGAGGGTTGAGGAAAAAACCACTGAGACTCCTCGTAAGCGACCCTCTACTCTTCCTGTCCTAGATTACGTTGTTGTTTCTGATACATTGTCTGGTTTAGGGGCCGGAGAAGGGCGTCGTGGATCTGACCCTGATGACAGCGTTACTCTGACGGAGATGATGAAAAAGAAACTTCTTGACGATAAGAAACGGAAACTTGATGAGCAGGCTGCTGCTATGCTTGCTTCGAAAAAAGCCAAACTTCAAAAGGAGACTCCTCCTGCACCCTCGGAGTCTGAGATTGACCTGGGTGTTTTTAGTGCCAAGAAGGGTAATCTTTTGGAGGCAATATTCGCGGCCTCTGCTCCTCCAGGCAGAAGTTTTGCTGTCATAAACTTTGTCATTTGGCTTTTGGAATCATGTTTTTGACTATCATGATTGTTTTGGTGGCAGGTGTCAAGTTTGATAAGGGATCGCGCAAGGTTAATATTTCACAGATAACCCCTCCTGCCTCTCCACCGTCTAGAACATTTGGCTTGTCCCCACCCCGTGCTGACTTGGGTGAAAGGGGTAAACAAGATGATGTGCATGTTGAACATGTTGGCGAAGGTGGTGGTGATGGCGCAGGTGGCGCTGGTGTTCATGTTGCTGGTGGAGATGGTCGAGACAAGGGCATTGAGGACGAAGCACAGTCAAGTGAGTCTATGCCTCGTCAAACCATTTATACCAAGCATCCACCAGGCGGTGGTGGTGGTGCTACTTCCGATGTGGTTCGGAGTCCACAGTTTAAGAATGTCCGTGCTGATTCCTGGGATAGCCATAACCCAGCGTGTGATGATTTGCCACATGCCCCTCGCTGGAATTTGACCCAGGGTTCCCGGATGGATCAGCTTGATAACTGTCACGAGTTCTTCTCTTTGTCTCTCCCCCTGCTGAGAGGCTATTTCAGAAAAGGCGCAACCGGTTTGCCTTGCTGGATGATCATGTTCGTGCCGGGGTTAATTATTTTGCCACCTCTCAAGAGATTGTTCGTGAGTGGAAGCTGATGGGGGAGGAGACAGTTGAGTTTGAAGATGAGAAGAAGGCATTTGCGAAAGAGAGAGAGAAGTTTAATTCTGAGCAGAAAGGTTTGTTGTGGAGGGTTTCAGATGCTGAGAATAAGCTTGCTCAAGAGAAAGAGGCTAACTCCTGGAAGCAGAAGGATTGGGAGGATGCTTGTGAACGCACCAACAAGGAGTTGCGATCGCAACGTGATGCGATTGTGAGATTGTCTGCTGAGAAACGCAAAATTGGTGAGGAAGCGCGTGTTGCGTCGAATAAGAGGGAGGAAGAATATCTTCAACGCATAGCTAAGCTGGAGGAGCTTGCTAAGACAAAGGTCGCTGAGAGCGAGGCTTCGGAGATTTTAGCTGAGGAAATGTCTGCCAACTGCAAGTGGTTACTTGCTCGTGCGGTACCTCTGGTAATGTCCGCTCTTTGTTTGTTTCTTGTGTTCTTTGCTGTTTTCCTCATGTGTGTACTACCTTGCAGATCGCCCAGCGTATTGCCGGTTTTGAAGAATTAGCTAAGTACATATATGAGCTTGGGGAAGCTGCGCGTGGTCTTGGTCGAAAAGAAGGTTATGCGGAAGGGAGGGCTGCAGCTGAATCAAAGGAACCGTTGAAGAATTTTGAGCTGTACAAAACTGACTGTGTTGCCCGGTATGCTGAAAAGCGTCAGGAGTTTGAGTCCCTTGAGTTTGGGGTTGTCAAAGCCGCCCAAAAATTATCCCGGAAGCCAGATGGCGTTGCCTTATTGAAAAAGGCCCTTGGGGATGTAGCTCAAATGGGTAGAGGCAAAGGCACTAGCATCAACCACATCTACCGTGGTGGGCGCCAATGATGAAACACTGGTTAACACCTGGGGTGAAACTAGCCTGTTCGTCTCTTTTGTGGGGTTCAATCTCCTTTGTTGCTCGCCAAATGACGGGTCCTGCAAAACAGCAACACCGTTAGCTCGTTAAGAGGGGAATATGGGGGTTTCCCTCTTAACCGGGCTCCGGCGTGAGAATAAGTTCTGTTCTGAGGAGAATAAACAGTGTGTGTTAAGAGTGAGAGAGTGGAGAATAGAATAGAATTAACCTGAATGATGAAGGGTCTTATTTATAGCCGGAGGGTGAGAGAGGGAGGAGCAACCTTACCAGCTGTTATAGGGCGCCAGCTGTCCGACCAAGGGGAATATCCTCTTGGTCTCCTCTGCTGTGGTCAGTGTAGTGGTACACGTGGCGCGCCTATGTTTGTCCATGCTGGAGTCGTCGTACTGGTACTGTCGGTCTGCTCCTTGATATGCTGCAGGCATGGTTGCAGAAATCGGTCTAGGTGGCCGATTAATCGGCGCCTAGGCGCTAGGCGGTCATCTACTGACTAATTTTGAGCTAGGCGGTCAATTAATCGGTCAAGGTCAAAAATCGGTCAAAATCGGTCCTAGGCGGTCAAAATCGGTCCTAGGCGGTCAAAAATCGGATTAATCGGACAATATTAGTCGGTCAAAATCGATCAAAATCGGTCCTAGGCGGTCCTGGGCGGTCCTAAGCGGTCAAAATTGGTTAAAATCGGTCAAAATCGAACCATACTATCTGAAACTTGAAGTATTTATGTGAATTTTGAAGTATTATTTTTATATTATTGGGTATATATATATAATTTTGAAAAAATACATATAAAAATCCCATTCCGATTAATCCCGGTTAATCCCGCTTAATCCCTAGGCTGTACCTCACCGCCCGACTAGCGCCTAGCGCCTTCTACAACATTGGCTGCAGGTCTACATGGCGCACGATGACTGGTGACACGTGCCGTCCTTTCTGTCGGAAAGAGCATCTTTGGTGCCACCTTGACGTCTTACAGAAGCTTCTAGGATTCGCTTGCTGATGTAGGCGCCATGTCGGATGCAGGAGTGGTGTGGTCCTTGCCATGTGGGCAAGGAATTGGGACCATACCTCCTCTTCAAGAACAATCTTATAAAAAAAATATGCAAGTCATAAATAATGACAAATTAGGACCGTAAGAAAGTGTAGGACTAACCGCATAATGAATAAAATTCATTATAGATTTCCAGAAGCATAACAGAAGTTGTACCCTTAGCTTCTTAGCATCCTTTCTAACAGTAACCTCACAAAGAATAAAATTCGAATAGCTGGGTTAAGAAACGACACTTGTTTCAAAAGGTTAAAAAGCCTCTCTCTTTCTTGTACCAGAGCAACATTAACTTTCTATAATTTGAAAATTAATTATAACTAGGAATTGGTGCCCGCCGCAATGCGGCGGGTACAACTTGTTTATATCACTAAGACTTAACGAATGTGCATATTACACGCGTAACGCGCTAGATCTTAGCATGATAAGAAAAGTGATACCACTGACCTGCATCACTCGCGACTTGGAAATGTGACTACTTGTAATGTTACAGGATGTATGGCCGATTTGTGGGTATTTTGCTGATTTTAGATGTTAAACAAACAGCACCTAAATAAACTTGTATACAGGTTTAGAATTATAAACAGTGATGAAATACCATACTGGCTCCTGATCTTAAGTAATAAATAGCCACGAAATTTGAATATAAACAAAACTGGAGTTGAATTTTGTTCTTTTTTCATCAAACCTACTGTTGCTTGATCATAATATTCAAAATCAAACTTCAGATCACATAGAATTTCTAATTTGGAAGCCTTGTTATGAAGTAAAATGTTATCAAATAAAGTCTTATACAGGTTCTAAAATATAACTTCCAATTTCCAAAAGTTAGTAATTAAGCTACTAAAGGCACAAACACTCTAATAAGAAACAAACACCATTTCAAAATGGAATCAAACTTTCAAAGCTCCGTATAGTTGACCACAGGGACAAACATTTAACACTTACAAGATGTACGACGCTAAACTGCCGTCAATAAAGGGAGTTACATAAACGAAACTTACCAAATGCAATCGTGGAAGCGATGGCGAAATAGACGAACGGGGACAGTGGTGCAAAGCTTGAAAGCAGTTGCAGGATCGTTGGATTTAGCAATGGTAGCCGCCCAAGCACCGGCGCCCAAAGCTAGGGCACCAAATGCGACCTTCGATTCAAGATTAATTTCAATTCCATGGAACTGTTCGGGTCCGGTAACAGGGGTTCGACTTAAATCGGTGTCTGGGTTAGGCGGTTACCTGAGGATGTGGGTTGGTTCGGGTGTGTTGTCACCACTCACCAGAAAATCGATAAATTGAACATAAAGATACAAACTTGACATAAAAAATAACAGAATATGTAGATCTATACCACTGTAACTGTCAACCTTCTGAATGAATAAGATCGAACCAGAAAGGCAGAAAAATTAAGCACAAAAAACCTAGGAAAACCCTCAATCGAGAGCCAAAAAAGGACAATCATCGAAAAAAACATCCAATAACCAAAGTAAGATGATTACGTGTCGTCGGAGAAGATGGACAGTCGTCATCTCCCTCCTGCGTTTCTCTCTTCCGCTCCCTTCTGTCTCTTGTTTCTCTTTCACACTTTAATCTCTCTCTTTCTTACCTGAGTTTGAGTGTATTGGGCAAGGGTGTTGAGGACATGGTAGAAAGAAACATACAACTTCCCAAGCTAAGGTTTCAAGTAATAAAAGATGATGGAGACGGTGGGGGTTTGTGCCGGAGGAACGATGTGGGTTTGTGGCGGAGGAGACGGCGGAGGTCTGTGGCGGAGGTGTCGCCCGCTTGTGAGTAGAACTGAGAAGAAACCCTAGACTACCCCGTTCCTTTGATGATGTGTTTTGGGGAAGGAGGAGATATTGGTGAACCTTTCTCTTTATAGCTTCTTTGTTTGACATTGGTGTAGTTAGTCAATTTTTTTTGAAATACACCCAAAGCATCATGTACAACTATGATGAGCACAAATTACTTGCTTCTTTATAAGGGGATAATAAAAAGGAAGCTAAATTATACTTTGATTGACGATATGAACAATATGAGAGTTATTTACCTCCAAATATCCGGGATTCTGCAATGCCGCACATGCACATCCAAATATCCCGGATTCTCCAAATAGTTATACCAACAAAATTAGTAGAAACCGTAAAAATTTAACTGATCTTGTACTAAGGGCATGATTGGCTAAGTTTTTCCAACCAACTTATTGGCTTATTGACTTATCAAAAAGCCAATAAGCAGTTTTTAGTTTTTGGCAAATGGAAAAGTGTTTTTTAAAATGACTTTTTGATATGAAGGAAAAGGAGTTTTTGAAAAGTTAAGAGATTGTGACTTCTTGATCAGCTTATAGTTTTTCAAACAACAAATTACCAATATACCCCTTATTTTTTAACATCCCTTATGAAAGAATGCCCCTTTTAGTCATTTTACATCAATAAGCTAAGTCAAACACTTTTAAAAAACAACTTATTGACTTATTAGCCTTTCCCACCCCATAAGTTAATCCAAACACATTTTTTAAAAACTCCTTTTCAAAAAGTCATTTTCCCAAAAGTCTTTTTTGACCTAAATAAGCTTAGCCAAACATGCCCTAAATGTCATCATTTCTGAAACGGGTCGGGTCGGGTTGGGTCATGGGTCAAAACGGATTCAGGTCAAAACGGGTCAATTACAAAAAGGGTTGTTTTGGTTCGGGTCGGAATGGGTTCGGGTTGAAACGGGTCCGGGTCAGAACGGGTTTCGGTTCGGGTTGGGTTAAAAAAATGTTTTTTTTTAAAGAGAGATTGTACATCAAGGGGCAATTTTGTCGGGTTGGTTAAAAAATGCCTTTTTAAAAAACATACTATGCTTTGAACTACTTTTCCATCCAAATTAATCCAAACGGCCATAACTGTATGGCTGAGGCGGTTAGTTCTTCCATAATTGGAAAAGTAGTAGACTTGTTGTGTGGTGTGGCTAAAAAGGAGATTAGCTACGTGTGTAATTGCTATACTCGCATAGAACTTAATTCGAAAACCAATATATCTTTTGCTTTCAGCTTGTGATATGAAACAAAACCGAAAAAACCAATAAAAACGAAACAAAAGATCAACACGAAACGAAACCAACTAAACCGAAACAAAAAAAAAAACTGAAACTGAACCGAAACGAAACAAAAAACTGAAAGTTTTGAAACCGATCTGAAACGAAACCGAAAAAATCGAACAAAACGAAACAAAAAATCAAACCGAACCGAAACGAAACGAAACCAAAAAAACGACCAAACAGAAACAGAAAAAAACCGAAACAGAACACAAAAAAAAACTGAAAAGATCAAAACCGATCCGAAACGAAACAAAAATACTGACAAAATTGAAACCAATCCGAAAAGAAACCAAAAAAATCGATGAAAACGAAATAAAAAGATAGTTAATTACCACTGGCACCATCTTGATGTGTTCTCATCTTCATGTGCAGTCTTTCAGTTTCAATAACGTAAGGAAAGTTCTTGCACATTTCATTTAGATTCGAAATGGTATTGGTCGAAACGGTACGTGTCAAAACGGTACGGATCGAAACGACACTGATCGAAACGGTACGGGTCGAAACGGTTCGCGTTGAAACGGTACTGTTCGAAACGGTACTGTTTGAAACGGTACGGGTCGAAACAGTTCGCGGGCGTCGAAACTGTTCGGGTCGAAACGGTACCGGTCAAAACGCTATTGCTATTGAGTTGAAATTACTAAAGTAGTTCTTGAAATACCTTCAATGACCCTCATTCCCTCAACAACTCTAGCCATGAAGAACGCTATTGCTAATGAGTGAAGTTGGCCTTTGTAAATGGCAATAGTCCTCTCCTGTGTAAACTTGACCTTACAGCTACTATAGTATAATAAAATTTTGTTGAAAAGAGCTTATATAGGTTAACACCCCCCCCCCCCCCCCCCCCCCCCCGTTCCTCTTCTACATTGTTAAAAGAAACTTAAATCATTGTTTAACACTCATGGCTTGAAGGAAAAATAAACTAACATAAAAAAATGTCTAACATGGAGTAAAGTTATAAAATGGTCACAATTAACAAATATCTTTTTATTTTTCATGTTTTTGCGTATTTTTCCCACAAATTGCCACTGAAAATAAAAAGATGGCAAAAATTGCAACCACTTTGCTACCGTATCATGATAAATACACTTATTTTAATTTCCGTGGCAAATCGGTGGCTAAATTTGCTACCATTTTTTTCGGTAGCAAATTTTGGATACAATTGCACAATTTTCTAGTAGTCGACCCGTTTTTTGCGCCCCGTATTTACGCACCGTTTTTTACACACATGTTTTAAACTTTTTTTTACGTTTTAAACTTTTTTTACGGTTTTAAATTTTTTTCTACAAAAACTTTTTTACAAAAAACCTTTTTAGAATTTTTTTTTTTACAATAACTTTTTACAAAGAACAAAAATTTTACGAAAACTTTTTTACGGTTTTAACATTTTTGTTACAATTTTTTTTCACACAAGTTTTTTAACTTTTTTACGGTTTTTACGAAATCTTTTTTTACGGTTTTAAACCGTTTTTTTTACAAAAAAAAATTTATGAAAAATCTTTTACAATTTTTTTACAAAAACTTTTACAATTTTTTTACAAAAACTTTTTTACAAAGAACAAAAATTTATACGAAAACTTTTCACGGTTTTAACCTTTTTTTTACAAAAACCTTTTTTACACACGCGGTTTTAAACTTTTTTATGTTTTTTACGAATTTTTTTTTTACGGTTTTAAACTTTTCTTTTTAAAAAAACTTTTTTACAAAGTAACAAAAATTTATACGAAAACTTTTTTGCGGTTTTAATTTTCTTTTACAAATACTTTTTTACACAAAACGAACTCACCCAAAAATCACAATCAGTAGGTGTCTCAGATAGATTGAACTTATCATCATCGACTGCAAAAAAATATAAAAAATAACAAAAAAAACTCAAATTCATGTGTGGATCTTCAAAAAAACGGGGTTTGACTCAGAGTTTCCAATAATCATGGCTAGGGGTGTTCAGAATTCGTTTCGAATTCGAAAAATTCGAAATTCGTTTAAATTCGATTCGATTATCAAGAATTCGTTTTGATTAAAAGAATTCGAATTCGATTTCGATTCAATTCGAGTCAAGTAAATCGAATACGAATCGAATACGAATTTATAATTTCAAATTCGATTCGATTCGAAATTCGAATAAAAATTTTACATTTTTATTTATTATTTTTATATATAATGCATATATAACTTTTATTAAGCTGTACTATAAATTATTTCAATTTTTTTTCCAAGTATTAAAATTACACATTACCAAACCCACTATATAGCACATAACTAAAACCTAAGTAACAAATCTATCAATAGATTTATAACCCTAAAAATATTAACTTGTAATGTGGAGTGGTTATTCCCGACTTCTCGTTTTGAATTTTAGACTTATGGTACTTTATTTGGAACTTTTTAATGTGATATCGTGCTTTATGGCTGCTTTAAAATTGATGTTTCATTTTGATAGTTTTTACATGTTTTTAAAGAATCTGAATTAAATCTAATTTATTCGAATTCGATTCGAATTCGAATTTTTAATCGAATACGAATTGGGTTTTTTATTCGAATACGAATTCGAATCGAATTCGGTAAGTTTTAATCGAATTCGAATCGAATACGAATTCAAGGGAACATAAAAAGTATTCGAATAATTCGATTCGAATAATTTGAAAATTCGATATTCGATTCGATGAACACCCCTAATCATGGCTGCAAAAGTGGGGTTGCATGTTCAAAAACCTACCCTCAACCATCCTTGTCACGCCATCGCCGTCACTGCCAATAAATCAATCGGCACCACGGGGCACCACCGGCACCAAGCAGGCACCACGGGGCACCAAGCAGGCACCACGGGGCACCACCGGGCACCGCTTGCAAAATGGGTCACCTGTAATCACAAAACCCATCGGAAAAAAAACAACAGAAGCCAGCCAACAGAAGCACCCATCAACATCTCTAATAATCACAAAACCCATCAAATTCGCCTAGCTTTGTAACACAAGATTTTGTTCTGTACTGAAGCTATTCTTTGGTTCTCACACACACTCTTCACTTTCAACACAAAAAAAGAACATGATGTTACTGAAAATCAATCTTTTTATAATCTTTATTCATCTGGGTCATAAAATATTTTTCAAAATTGAACCAAACTCAGATCCAAATTAGCAAAAAGATCATAACTTTAATTTGATTTTATCAAAACAGGGGTGGATTCAAACCTTTTCAATCTTTATGCATCTGGATGATGATATTTTTTCAAGTTGAAACCAAACCCAGATCCAAATATGAAAAAAGATCATAACTTGATTGTGGTGACCGTCACTACGACGACAGCGACGAAGACCGTCACCCACCCACACTTCCACCACTCATCCGTCGTTGCCGACCCTCTCCACCCACCCACCATCCCTTCCGCCATTTGCCGCCATTCGTTGGAGCTTACATCATAAAACACCCCCCCTACCACCGTTCATCGCCCACCCACCATCCCTTTCGCCATCTGCCGCCACTCGCCTTTGCATCCAACTGCATCAATGGCTTCTCTATTAAACTTCACATCTATCAAAGATCCCATCTTCTCTACTAAACTTCACATCTATCAAAAGATCTCTTGACGGGGTGGCGATGACGGTGGTTCTGATGGTGGTTGACAATGAGGGTCACCGGAGAAACGAGGGGGTTGCCGGTAACGTCGTCGGAGTGGGTGAGGTGTTTGGGGGTCGCCGGAGAAACGAGGGGGGCGCCAGTGTGGGTGTGGTGTCTAGGGGTCGCCAGTGTGCGTGTGTTTGGTTAACAAAGATTGTTCATAAGCTGAAGATGATGAAGATGATGATTTTCTTCATCAGATGAAAAAAGAGAGATGAGAGGATGAGGTTTCAAAAATGTGTGAAGAGAGAGAAATTGAGATGACTTTAAAAAGAGACAGACTGAGATGGAATTGACATTTAAAGTAAATTACATAAATACCCTTTTTGTTTTAAAATAATAGTGTATAAGTGGCATAATCTGATTGGTGGAGAGTGGTTCTCTTAATTGGGGTGGTTTCTATTTTAGCGCCCCATATATATATATATATATATATATATATATATGTAAAGTGTAGGATACAAATCACCTTATCGTACATTATGTACGCGATACCCACAGCCATACACGTGTCCTGATTCAATTTAAATAGATAAGGGTATATTAGACATTATGTTCAAACATCTGAGCGCTAATCATGGAATTCCGTCAACCAGGGCAGATTACGAGTTCGTTTTATAACCGTCCATCTAATAATTGTTCATATTAATTCGATTTGTAGGGTTTTTTGATTGATTCTTGTACTGAACGCAGATTGGCGATTTTCGAAAATACTGAATTTTTCATTTAGGATTTTTGTTTTTGGTTTTTCATTATAGGGTTATGGTTGAGGTTGGGTTTTATTTGATCTGAAGGTATTTTCATTTTATTAGATTGTAACGAGGTTGAAGATAAGTTGTTTCTGGTTTCATTTGTTGATTTTATCAAATCGCATGTGTTATTTTAAATATCGCATGTTTTGTTTTTAACATATAGCAGGTTTTTAAGATTGGATCATATGATTAATTTCGCATGTTTAAGTTGGACATTTCACACACAATGAAGTTTAATAATTAACTAGGTATTTAAGATTGGATCATATGAATGATTTCGCATGTTTAAGGTTGACATTTCGCACACAATGAAGTTTAATATTTTATTTCGCATTTTTTAAGTTTGACATTTGGCAGACTAGAAAGTATTTAACATATTTCAGTTCAATAATTCAAATCAAATAATTCAGTTCAATAATTCAAATCAAATAATTCAGTTCAATAATTGATTTCAATAATTCATATCAATATTTTTTCAGTGCTTTTTCTTTTATTATATAGTTTATCTTTTTATCAGCATTTCAAACATCCTATTAAAAATGGTAGACCTACCAACATCCTCTTCTTCTGAATTAAGTATCAAGTAGGCTTTGAGAAAAAGGATTCAGGAACAAATTCAAGAGGATCATTCATGTCAAGAGATGTTGGAGACCAACATTTCTCGTGTAACAGAAAACATGAAGAGAAGACAAGAGATTCTGAACTTGCTATCTTAGATGCAAGTGAGTAGTCTTCAAGAAATTGCTGTTATGTTCATGGTTGATCTGGGTGAGAGGGATGAGAAGCAGTTGAAAGAATTGGCGAATGCAATAACTATCTTAAGATGCTCGATGAAGATGAAAATGGAGTTTCTTTCATCTTTTGAATGAACTTTGTTTATTTTAGTGGTTTATTTTTAATAAAACATTGAAGTTTTGCATGTTTCTATAAATTCGCATGTGTGTTATGGAATGGATTTTGATTTCGCATGTGTATATTCCCCCATTTTGCATATTTTAAGCATTTCAACATCAAACATGCGATTTTATATATAATATATGTGAAATTAAAAACATTAATGTTATCTAACAAATCCAACATCAAACAAGTTTACTAGTCATTTCCAATAAATGCACTCAATTTAAGCATTTCAACATCAAACATGCGATTTTATATATAATATATGCGAAATTATAAACATTAATGTTATCTAACAAGTCTAAATATGTGCACTCAAATTTACTAGTCCAACATCAAACAAGTTTACTAGTCCTTTCCAATAAATGCACTCTATTTTTTATCGAATATGTGCTGCAGGCTCTTATGATCAGTGAAGATTGTACATCGCGTGCCGTATAAGTAATGTCGCCAGATTTTCAATGCAAACACCACCGCGCCCAATTCCAAATCATGGGTGGTGTAATTTTTCTCGTGAACCTTCAACTGGCGAGATGCATATGCTATAACCTTCTGTCGCTGCATCAACACGCAGCCTAAACCTTGACGCGAGGCGTCGCAATATACCACGAAGTCGTCCGTTCCTTCGGGTAGAGATAAAATTGGTGCGTCACAAAGTTTGTTTTTCAACAATTGGAATGTTTCTTCTTGTTTGTCTCCCCAATCAAACTTCTTGTCTTTTTGTGTGAGAGTGGTTAAAGGTTGAGCGATTTTCGAGAAATCCTCAATGAATCTGCGGTAATAACCAGCCAAACCTAGGAACTGTCGAATCTCTGTTGGCGTCTTTGGGGTCTCCCAATTCTTGATTGCCTCGATCTTTGTGGGATCCACATGAATTCCATTTCCGTTAACTACGTGACCAAGAAACTGGACTTCGCGTAACCAGAACTCGCACTTCAAGAACCTTGCGTACAACTTCTCTTTCTTAAGCAGCTCTAGAATAGCTCTTAAGTGTTGTTCGTGCTCTTCTTTCGTTTTTGAATAAATCAAAATGTCATCAATAAACACAATTACAAACTTATCCAGGTACGGCTTGCAGACTCTATTCATCAGGTCCATAAACACTGCTGGCGTGTTTGTCAAACCAAACGGCATGACCAGGAACTCGTAATGTCCATAGCGAGTCCTAAAAGCAGTCTTTGGAATACTTTCCTCTTGTATTCTCAATTGGTGATAACCTGATCGTAGATCGATCTTCGAGTAAAAACTCGAACCTTGTAATTGATCGAACAGGTCATCAATTCGTGGCAAAGGATATCTATTCTTGATTGTCAACTTGTTCAGCTCCCGGTAGTCGATACACATGCGAAAACTACCATCCTTCTTTTTAACGAACAAAACCGGAGCTCCCCAAGGCGAGAAGCTTGGTCTGATAAATCCCTTGTCTAGCAACTCCTGAAGTTGCGTCGACAACTCCTGCTTTTCCGAAGGCGCAAGTCTATAGGGTGCCTTAGCCACAGGCGCGGCACCTGGAACCAAGTCAATGTGAAACTCGACTTATCGCTGTGGCGGCAATCCTGGCAAGTCTTCTGGAAAGACTTCAGGATACTCCTTTACGACTGGAATATCTTTTAGCCTCAGCTCGGCTACTTCTTTATCCATGATGTGTGCCAAGAAGGCAACACATCCCTTCTTCCAACATTTTCGAGCTTTCAAACAGCTAATGATCCTTAGAGGCGTATCGCGCTTCTCTCCATGTACCACAATCGTTTCTCCATCCGCCAACGGGATGCGAATGGTCTTCTCGTGACATACAATTTCGGCTTTGTTGCTTGACAACCAATCCATTCCTACTACCACGTCGAAGCTTCCCAACTCGACTGGCAGTAAATCCAGTGTAAACTCGTGTTCTCCCAACTCTATTACACATCCTCTGATGACTTCATTTGTTTCTACTAGCTTTCCATTAGCCAGTTCAATTGAGTACGGAATGTCTAATTTACTAGCAGTTAACCAAAGCATTTTCTTAAATTCTAGCGATACAAAACTATAGTCAGCACCAGTGTCAAATAGTACAGATGCAAAGCGTTGATTAATAGGGAACGTACCAGTGACAACATTCGGGTCCTGGCGTGCTTCCCTTGCTCCAATGTTGAATACCCTTCCACGAGCTTGATTGAGTTTTGGGCATTCGCGCTTGAAGTGCCTGATGTCTCCGCAGTTAAAACATCCCGGTCCTTGACCGTTACCATTACCACCTTGAGCATTGTTTGCTCCCCGGTTCCCAGCTTGGTTCCCAACATTCCCACGATTACCATTTCTGCCGTTGCGATTCCCATTTCCGTTACCACTGCGATTGTTGTTACCAAAACCCCTTTGGCCATTGTTACCACGACTAGCACCAGTACCAACCCAGCATGTATTCTTCGAATGGCCCTCCTTCCCGCAAGACTCGCATTTCCTTAACCTGCACTGGCCAGAATGATGATACAGGCATATGTCACATTTGGGCAAAGCGCCCATGTATCCCTTTCCTTTGACTTCAGCACCAGTTTTAGCTTCAACTGGTGGGTTTATCTCCTTCTTCCTGCTGGTGCTGCCGGTACCCTTTTTAAAGTTGGAGAACTTTCGTTTGTTCTCGCCAGATGACTCCACATGAGTCTCCTTCTTTTTCTGATCAGCATTCGAGAACTTGTTTAGCCTGATGGCTTCTTCAGTTAAGGACACGCTCAGGTCGATGGCTTCAGTAATGGTTGCAGGCTTTGAAGAGGTTACCATGCTCATAATCTAGGGTGCCAACCCCCAGATGAAACGCTCCACGCGTTTGAATTCAGGCGTAACCATGTAAGGTACCACATGGGACAAATCATGAAACCTCTGAACATACTCGGCGATCTTTGGGCCGTCCATCTTTGGGTGCCAAAATTCCGTTTCCAGCTTTTGTATTTCGGCCCGTGATCAGTACTTCTTCCTCATGAGCTCCTTCAGCTCATTCCACGTCAATGCATATGCCGCCGCCTCTCCCAGGGTCTGTACTTGCAAATTCCACCATGATAGAGCACCATCAAGAAAGAGCCCTGAGATGTATGTAACTTACTGTTCAGGAGCACACTTGCTCATCCTTAAAATAGAATCCGTCTTTTCTGCCCATCTGACAAATGCAACAGTGCCTCCAGTGCCGTCGTAGTTTAAGGGCTTACAGTCAAGAAATTGTTTGTAGGTGCAGCCTGTCCAAGCAATGTTATTCATAGAAAACATTAGAATTTGCACATGAAATGTCCAAATGTAGTGTAATGTGTCTTGAGTGACTTAACATTGCCATTTGGTGGGTTGTTGTTTCTTGAGGTATTCCCGCTGGTCTCAGCGCGGGAGGCCTCGTAATCAGCAATGGCCTGCGAAATTCTTGCTTGCAACTCTGCCTCAGTGGTAGGCAAACGTGTGTCTCGTCGTGGAGGCATCTTCTAAAAGAAGATCATATTGATCAGGTCATGGTAAGTATAGTAAGTAAGTAATATGCGTATGTAATAACATCCATCAACCTCATAACACATAACATCCCATGTTATAATATAAAACATATAATTCAACAATGCATGTAGTGAGAACGTTGCCATTGAGCTTTCATTTAATCATGACCACAATATAGTTTTACATGTTTCACAGTACATCATACATCAAAAGAAGATCATAGGGTTACATCACCCCAAAATACAAGTCAGTCTACACAAATCATATACAAAAACGTGGTCTTCCAAAAGTCTTCATGTGTTGGCCCAATTGCGACTCTCTCACCAAAACGATCTACCTGCACCAAACCAAAAATATAGCTACGCTGATGGCGGAGGAGGATGTGGAGGAGGGAAGAAAAGTAAATGGCGCAAATGCACCCAATCCTCCTCGAGGGCGTGGATAACGCGCAGCAAGTAAGCAATCTGCTGCTCAGGAGTGAGGAAGCGGACATCAGAATCCGGGTGTAGTCCGAGAGGAGCTGGTGGTGTAGCAAATGGAGACTGACAATGACAAGGGGGAGGACGCGGAGTCCTCTCCAGCTCCTGGACTCGTCGGCTCAAAGCATCCTGCTGTAGCTGCAGGGCTATAAGTATGTCATCTGTGGTATATCCAACATGGTAAGGATGATATGGGTTTGACAGAGGCATAACATTGGGCGAAGACCATAGAAATGGCTCGCCTGAGGGTGCAAAAGGTGATGTAGTGCGAGGAAACTGAGACATGAATGGAACAGCTGACGATATAGGTGGGACAAAAGCAGGCTGCCGTCTCAAAGATCCCTCCCCAGGACGAGGTGGAGGAATGTCCTGGAGAAAAGTGATAGGAAGGTCGGTGCGATGGATATCTGACACATGGGGAAAATGGGGGGTAACATCAATCGGTGCAGAGATGGGTGCATGAGAGGGAGTGACTGGTCTAACATGTGGGGGATAATCGTCATCATCGACCCACCCATTACGGGTGTCGGCGAATCTGGGATCCACATGTGTGGCAAGTGGTGCATGGTCAACTAACACAGGTGCCTGGTCGGGCAGTGGTGCAACAACAACAGGAACATCCACCACTGGTGGGGCAATGACGGGAATATCAACAATGGGTGGTGCAATGGCTGGAGCACCCACAATAGGTGGTGCAACGACTGGAGCATCATCAAGAACAAGGTCGTGCACAGGTACTGTGACACCCTGACACGAAGGCGGAAACGTCAAGGGCGTCACGAAACTTGATAGAATGCATATGAGCACATGGTAATTAAATTAAAGTTGAAATATGATTAGGTTGATTGATAGGATTGCATTCACATCCAACTAGTACAAAACAAATACAACACATTGATTCACAAAAGTCCTTGTTTTTATTTGAGCTAAGGCACTTGTCTTGAGCAATCCTATATGATCCTTGTAAAAGCTAACTTCAAACATGATAACCTGAAACATATGTTAAAAACAATTTGGGTCAACAAACGGTTGAGTGAGTTCATAGGTTTTGGTTAGTTTGGTAACAAACAAATAATGTGATAATGAAATAAAATGTTCAACAATGTGGCATTTGATATGTTTTAAACAATTGAATGAAACAAGTCCCGCCTGGTTAACATTCAAACCTTGTAGACTGAACACGGCATTGATCACCCAAACTTCCGCTGCGAATAACATGAACAACAACAACAATAGATCTGAACTGGAAGTTGGATGGGGCGTCACACCTATAGCGCTATAATGTACCGTTCGGCTTGTACGGAGTTAATGAATGTAGGTTAAGCATCAAGTAATCAAACAATTTCAAGGAAACAATCAAGATAACCACAAAATGTAAATGAGTTTGTATCACATTATTACATATGTTTCACCCCGAAAATATTGTAAAACAGAAAAATGGGGACTATGAACTCACCTTGCTTGTGAATCAAATTCCAAACAAGTATATAGGTAAGAGTTTTGCAGGAACAAGTCTTTCCACGCTACTCTATAAACATGCATGAAACAACACATATGGAACATAGCATTAACAAGGGCAACACTGTGATTTTGTATCAACGTGTGACAAGATTTTGTGTTTTTCGGTTTGACAATCTGTTTGGGGAACGCTTGGTATTTTGATAAGTTTGAGAAGTGTTTATATAAAATACTAGGTTATACAAATAATAAGTAAAATATTATTATTTGTATATTTAAACAAATAATATATATATATATAAATAAATAATTATACTTTAAGTTTATTTACACATATATATATATATCTTATAAAAATTATGTAAACAGTTTGTATAATTTAAGAGTTTAAAATATAATTCAAAAGTCCAAGTTTAATTACAGAATGTATAAATTATTTTCTGTATTATTAAAACATACGAAATTTCAGAATAATATGATAATTATACAAATTAATTATCTAATAATTAATTTAGGGCAGAATAATTAAAAATGACATTTTAATTATATAACAAGTATAAATCAGATTAAAAATAATTATCATGGCAGAAAATAAATATGTTTTAAATAAACAGTTTAATTATTTATTAAAATGAAATAACTGGATAATTGTGTAAATAATTATCTAAATAATTATTTAAATCAGAAAAATTAGAAATAATATTTTTAAATATTGACATGCAATAATACAGATTTAAAATAAATATTATGGCCTTTAATTAATTTTACATAATATTCTGGAATTAAAAGGATAATTGCACAAAAACTGATTTTATAAAGTTTATTATCTAAAAATAACATGCAAGGTAATTAAACATGGTTTCTGATTTTTAATAATCTCAATATAACATGCATAATAATATAAAAATAGTTTTGGAAATAATTTACAACTCAGAATAATTAAATTAATACAATTAATTCTATAAAATATAAGATTTAACTGTTTTAATTATATAAACATCAAAACAGTTTTAAATATTTTATAAAAATTTATTTTCACAAAGTATATTGTTCAAAATATTTAACATAAAAATTTCATTAATTAATTCTAAAAATTCGAATTAATATAAATATTTGAAATCAGAACAGTTTTTAATTAAAATAAAATGGATTTATAAAAATTTTACAAACTTTTATATTTTTAATAAATACACCAATATGTCAGGAATATATGATAAAAGTTTCGGATTTTATAGATTTAGTATCGAATTAATATGAATAAACTTGTAAACTGATTAAAATAAGAAATTAAAATACAAGGATAAAACTTCATCTTCCCCAATTACCCGGTCAACAGAAGTCAACACGTACAATTAACCTATCAATCATGCATCAATTCTAAATTAAAGTTGCAGGAACGATATGTGGGTGAAAATGTACCGAAAGGTCGAAGAAGAGGTCTCCGGTATCGTTTCAGATGAGCTTCCGGCTAAGTCCGGTGAACTGCAAGTCCGGCGAAGATACAGTGGTGAACCAGAGGTTATTTACGGAGTGTTTGTGTGTTTTGAAGGGTCTGAGAGGTTCGTGAAGGTTTCAGGTAGATTATAACATGTTCAATTGATTCAGAAACAAGCGAATTCAGACAAAATTAATTCCACTTAGATTTTTTTAAACATTTCCGATTTCAGAAACATAGTTGCATGGTTTGGTGAAATTGAAGTGTTGGACGGTTTCAAATTGTCGAGGAGAACAAGCAGGTATGCTCATCGATAAGTGTAACTTGTTTGTTTGCGTTTTGGCTGATCTCCGGCGATTTACTCGGTGCCAAAACGGTTTAAAACAAAGTTTTAAATTCGGTCCCTGATGTTTCTAAATCATGCACAGATGGTCCCTCAATAGTTAACTAAAATGTCTAACTAGGTTAGTGTTTTTATAAAGAACCTTTATATTAAAAGCTAACTGGGTTAATTGATCCGGTTAAACAACTTTGAAAATCGACAGGAATGGTCCATGGACTTGTTAACTGAAAAGGCTAACTAAGTTAGTTTTTAAACATGAATTCCTTTTATAATATTTAACCCGGTTAGGGTTTTTAACTGAAAACAGTTTCAAAAATGTAAAAAATAGTCCCTAAACTACTAGTTTGATAAAATGACCTAATGGCCCTTGGACTTTTAACTCAAAAATACATAAGTTTATAAAATATAAGTTACCAAATGACATTTTAGACCCTAAACTTTTAAAAGTTTTAAAACTTATATTTTTATTTATAAACTAGTTTAAAAAATGTCATAAAGGACCCTAAACTTTATTATTTTCAAAATTTACATTTTTAACCCGAAACTTATAAGGTTTCAAAAATGACAATTTAGTCCCCGGACTTTTATACTTTCTCAAAATGACGGTTTTAGTCCCCGGACTTAAAATCAACGTTTTCAAGCAAGTTTCAAGAAATAACAATTTGGTCCCTCAACTTATACTTTCACAAAATGACACATTAGGCCCTTGTAATTAATGTAGCCTCGTTTATAAGCACGGAACTCAATAAAAATGCAAATATTCACGTGTTCGAGCCGGTATATCATGTAAGAGCATAAAACAAAGCAATGAATCAAACAAATTGCATCTCAATATATGACAACTGCTATTTGTGCATCAACAAGCACATGTTTGAAAATCAAGGTTGTTACAGGTACAGGGTCATGAGCAATAACAGGCTCTGGTGCAATGACAGGCTCATGGTCAGCAAAGGCTATATCACGGTCGGCTGGTACATCAAAAAGAGGGTCAATAGGAACAACTGGTGCCTCCAAGGGCTGGTCATCAGGAATAAACTCGATCTCGGGATCGGGATCAAAATCATGAGGAAAAACTGGATCGAACTCGTCCTCGAACTCGGGATCAAACTCAAAAGCGTGAGGCGAACCAGGTGCAGCTGACATAGCTGTATCGGAGTCGGAGTTAGTAGGATATCGACGCAATCCGACGGCGTACAAAGTAGAGGATGATACTGACTCAAAAGAATCAGTACCGGGCTGATCAGATAAAATCTCCTCAACAGGAGCCTCAATAACAGGAACAACGACATCATCATCAAGTGGCAGATCCTCAACAGGAACTGCAGCAAGGGGAATGGGAGCAGGGATCTCAGCAAGAGGTAGATCCCCGACTAGAATACCATCAGTGAGCTGAACATCGTCTCCGACATCTGGCAAAGCAAAAGGCTGGAAATCGTCATCGTCCGTACTAGTGGTATCCGATGTATAGACCTCATCTTCAGAGATAATCTCGTCGTCTGACACAATCGCCATAGGATCCAATGTGTCTGACACTCCGGTATCCGAAGAGGATGGCATGGTGTCTGTAACACAACCACACATATGCACAAATATCAACATATAATCAAATAAGCATGTAAGTCACAACTATGTAAGCAAGTAATCATCCTAGTCTTCCTTAGACTATCCTCCCCAGTCTCTCAGACTAAACTCCCTGGTCTCTAAGACCAATTCCCTGGTCTCTAAGACCAACCTCCCAGTCTCTAAGACTAAATCCTCCCTCAGCCTCTAGGACTGATCCTCCCTCAGCCTCTAGGACTGATCCTCCCTCAGCCTCTAGGACTGATCCTCCATCAGCCTCTAAGACTGATCCTCCCTCAGCCTCTAGGACTGATCCTCCCTCAGCCTCTAGGACTGATCCTCCCTCAGCCTCTAAGACTGAATTATAAATATACCCTTTTGAAATGTGTATTGTGCCTTTTGTTTGTAAAAATGTTTGTACCCTGGATCTGGACGTATAGTGTATGCAATGTAAAAATGTTTGAAAACATTTTCGTGAGAGCCCTGATGATCATAGTCTAGACTCGAGAAAGAATCCTAGTTCGCTATGATCGAGGCTCTGATACCAAGCTGTCACACCCTGGCTTTTGCGGAAGTGTGGGTTTATTTGGTGTGACTTCTTAATACCATAGCAACAATCATAACAATGCTATATGATAAAAACACAAGATGTTCGAGCCGGTATATCATGTAAGAGCATAAAACAAAGCAATGAATCAAACAAATTGCATCTCAATATATGACAACTGCTATTTGTGCATCAACAAGCACATGTTTGAAAATCAAGGTTGTTACAGTCTCCCCTACTTTAGAAAATTTCGTCCCGAAATTTATTCGAAGGAGACCGTAGAGTAATTGCAATGATTAGCAAGATAACCAAGTCATTGTTTGGTGCTGAAAATTCTGAGGAATTTACGAGGATCATTGTATAGAAATTGTTTTGTATGGCATTATGTTACGCTGGATTTGTAATGTAAATATTATGCAAACAGATGTGTGTACAAATAAGCAAATAATGGATAATTCATTTCCCTGATGGATATTTCTTCAGGAGCGAAAATGAACAAACGGAGTCATTTTCCTCAACGGGTATTCTTCAGAATTGGAAATGACGGATTTTAAACAAACGGATATTCATTTCCTCAACGGATAATCTTCAGAAACAAAAATGAAGAGACGGAGTCATTTTCAACGGTTGCTTCTTCAGAAACGGAAATTAAGGATTAAACAAACGGATATTTATTTCCTCAACGGATATTCTTCAGAAGTGAAAAATGAATAGCTAGTTCATTTTTCCTCAACAGATGCTTCATCAGAAATGGAAATGAATAGGGTTAACTCTAGATACATGACAGAACTTGCTGTGATTTCTGTGCACTGAATTCCACAATTATGTATGCATCCATAATTACGTAATTCCTTACACAGTCCGCACAATTGATCTTATGCTGTGTAGGGGAAGAAAATCAAACGAATAATCCTGTGGTGATTTAACTAGACTACAATAGAGTCTCTTTAACTAGATCACCAAAGGATCTATTAACTAGATCAACGGACAATCTCTTGAACTAGACCACCAGAGGGCCTCTTTAACTATATCAACACATGATATCTTTAACTAGATTGACGAATCAATCTCTTTAACTAGATCAACTAATGATCTCTTTAACTAGACCATCAGAGGCCTCTTTAACTATATCAACACATGATATCTTTAACTAGATTGACGAATCAATCTCTTTAACTAGATCAACTAATGATCTCTTTAACTACATCAACGGAGGATGTCTTTAACTTTGGAATAGTAGTTTATAATCCAAGGGTTTTAACTATATTGTTGAGGCCCATTAAGGATTTAAGGTAGTACCTTTGGATATCCTACTATGAATCCTTTATACGAAGATATGGAAGATTCTACGAGGATTTGGATAACAAAAATTTGGATCACACAAAAACATAAAAAGGGAACACATAAGCACATAATTGTTTAATTTGGCCTTTAATTTGTTATCTTTGGACGCGGATACTTAAAGCACACCAGGAATCTAATCCGTGGATTTCATTTGGCACTTTAATCATTTTCAAGAATCTATCTATGAAGATAGGATGATCTTCCAAAAATTCGATTTTTGTTTTCAAAGAAACATAATATCCGAATTAAGGTACACAACAATTTTAGGATTTACAGAAATACCCTTAGGTACCCTATTATGGATTTATAGTGGTACTTTTGGGTATTCGTCCAGAGTTGTAACTTGATCCTTGTACTTCGTTTCCTTGGAAGAAACGGGTACTTAGGATTTTCGTGGAAAACGCAAGAGATAATAAAATGGAAGAATTTTGGGGGTAGTCTGTTCTTCAAGGAATACGGCTCCTTGATTGTCAGTATTGTAGGGGATACGTTGTTTATACATGCCATCACATTTGTACATTGCAATGTAAAATAAAAAGATTTATTTATAAACAACAACAACAACTGTTTCATGGACCTTGACAACAAGAGGAAATAATACATAAGGCTCGATTATTTCTAAACAACATTGTCTTCTAGTTGGTCCGATGCTCATCCCTGCTCTGGATTCGCATTAGCAATCTTTGGGCAATTTCTTCGGAAATGGCCCATCTCGCCACAGTTGAAGCAAGGACCTGGTGGAAAACGAGCTTGAGCAGGATTTACTTGAGGTTGGTTTGGACCACCTTGGTTTGGGGTAAATCGACAAGCATTTGCCAGGTGACCGAGTCGCCCACATGATGCACATAAACGACACTGTAGGTGAGCTAAGTGGTGTGCATTACATTTGTTGCATATCGGTGCAGTACCGGCATAAGGTTTCCTTGCAGGAGGTTGAGCTGGTTGGTTGGGCGGTGCTTTACCATCATAGGGTCGTTTTGCTGGCGGAGGAGGAGGAATCTGGTTAACAGGAGCAGGTGTAGCAATAGCGAAATTCTGAGCTGCCTCTCGCTTTTTGGCATTCCTTGACGACTGAGCCTTGACGTTAGCCGCTTTGGTTGAACTCGACGAACCCTTCGATGATGTGTTACCGTCACCCCTACGAGTCAAGACCTTATCCTTGACCATAGCATCGGTAAGAGTAGCAGAAAGTTCGTACGCATCACGGATCGTGGTTGGTTTGCTCCCAGTCATAATGTGTTTGATGCAGCTAGGTAATCCATCAATGAACTTCTCAATGGTACGCTCAGGGGTCGTCAAGAGGTAGGGGCAGAGAATACACAATTCTTCAAAACGGTCAATATAGGCTCGGTTCTCCCCACCAATTTGCTTTAGGTTATGAAATTCATCCTCGAGTGCTCGCATCTCATTGCGAGGACAAAACTCTCTCATCATAAGAGCCCTTAATTCTTCCCAAGTTAAGGCTAGGGCATTTGCAGCACCTCTGTCCCTCATAATACCGTTCCACCATGTCAAAGCCCGTTTCAGAAAACAGCTGGTTGCAAATTCCACCTTGCGGGCTTCAGTACACTGACTGTGTCGGAAAGTGTTCTCGATGCTTTCAAACCATTGCAGAAGAGCAGTGGCACCTTCACTGCCAGAGTACTTAGCAGGATTACAGGAATTAAACTGCTTGAACGTGCAGGGAGGATTGGGATTGTTGTTTTGGGCAGCCTGGTTGAACTGGGCAAAGACATTGGGTAGTTGTGCAGCAAACTGCTGAGCAATCAGGGCAGCCAACTCAGCATTTTGATTATTATTCTGAGGCTGAGGATGTGGAGGCATCTATAAGAAGGAAAACATCTGATCAGAACGGGATACATTTAAATCAATTTAAAATCAATGAAGGCGAAAGAAAATACACAACAAGATGGACATCGTTTATTCCACGAATAAACAATATCAGCGACTAATCAAAGTAGTTGGGTCCTTATAACTTAATGAAGTCATGCTTTAGCCTATAAGTGGACACTCATCCCGAGAATTCCCAGGTAAGCACAACTGGTCTCGCGTCTGATGAGATATATACGAAGTGCTTGCCTAGACAGAAAACTCAGAATACAGGCACCCACCCTTCCAGATTGCACGAGTTCGTTATTAGAGCCCAAGACTTTGACGAGAATAAAAATAGAGGAGGTTTTGAAAAAGATTTTTAAATCACCTGAGGACAGATGATGAACAACTTGTGTAGCCTAAAAGTTTAAACGAGAGAAATCCGTCGTGACGAGGCTTTGGTTTCAAGAGTAATAATAGGGATAAGGACAAAGAAGCGGACAGAGTATCTAGTGGATAGGTGTCCTAGGTAAGTTATAGTCTAGGTTCAAGCATTGCTAATAACCTAATTCCCTATAACCATGGCTCTGATACCAACTTGTGACACCCTGACACGAAGGCGGAAACGTCAAGGGCGTCACGAAACTTGATAGAATGCATATGAGCACATGGTAATTAAATTAAAGTTGAAATATGATTAGGTTGATTGATAGGATTGCATTCACATCCAACTAGTACAAAACAAATACAACACATTGATTCACAAAAGTCCTTGTTTTTATTTGAGCTAAGGCACTTGTCTTGAGCAATCCTATATGATCCTTGTAAAAGCTAACTTCAAACATGATCACCTGAAACATATGTTAAAAACAATTTGGGTTAACAAACGGTTGAGTGAGTTCATAGGTTTTGGTTAGTTTGGTAACAAACAAATAATGTGATAATGAAATAAAATGTTCAACAATGTGGCATTTGATATGTTTTAAACAATTGAATGAAACAAGTCCCGCCTGGTTAACATTCAAACCTTGTAGACTGAACACGGCATTGATCACCCAAACTTCCGCTGTGAATAACATGAACAACAACAACAACAACAACAATAGATCTGAACTGGAAGTTGGATGGGGCGTCACACCTATAGCGCTATAATGTACCGTTCGGCTTGTACGGAGTTAATGAATGTAGGTTAAGCATCAAGTAATCAAACAATTTCAAGGAAACAATCAAGATAACCACAAAATGTAAATGAGTTTGTATCACATTATTACATATGTTTCACCCCGAAAATATTGTAAAACAGAAAAATGGGGACTATGAACTCACCTTGCTTGTGAATCAAATTCCAAACAAGTATATAGGTAAGAGTTTTGCAGGAACAAGTCTTTCCACGCTACTCTATAAACATGCATGAAACAACACATATGGAACATAGCATTAAGAAGGGCAACACTGTGATTTTGTATAAACGTGTGACAAGATTTTGTGTTGTTCGGTTTGACAATCTGTTTGGGGAACGCTTGGTATTTTGATAAGTTTGAGAAGTGTTTATATAAAATACTAGGTTATACAAATAATAAGTAAAATATTATTATTTGTATATTTAAACAAATAATATATATATATAAATAAATAATTATACTTTAAGTTTATTTACACACATATATATATATATATCTTATAAAAATTATGTAAACAGTTTGTATAATTTAAGAGTTTAAAATATAATTCAAAAGTCCAAGTTTAATTACAGAATGTATAAATTATTTTCTGTATTATCAAAACATACGAAATTTCAGAATAATATGATAATTATACAAATTAATTATCTAATAATTAATTTAGGGAAGAATAATTAAAAATGACATTTTAATTATATAACAAGTATAAATCAGATTAAAAATAATTATCATGGCAGAAAATAAATATGTTTTAAATAAACAGTTTAATTATTTATTAAAATGAAATAACTGGATAATTGTGTAAATAATTACCTAAATAATTATTTAAATCAGAAAAATTAGAAATAATATTTTTAAATATTGACATGCAATAATACAGATTTAAAATAAATATTATGGCCTTTAATTAATTTTACATAATATTCTGGAATTAAAAGGATAATTGCACAAAAACTGATTTTATAAAGTTTATTATCTAAAAATAACATGCAAGGTAATTAAACATGGTTTCTGATTTTTAATAATCTCAATATAACATGCATAATAATATAAAAATAGTTTTGGAAATAATTTACAACTCAGAATAATTAAATTAATACAATTAATTCTATAAAATATAAGATTTAACTGTTTTAATTATATAAACATCAAAACAGTTTTAAATATTTTATAAAAAAATATTTTCACAAAGTATATTGTTCAAAATATTTAACATAAAAATTTCATTAATTAATTCTAAAAATTCGAATTAATATAAATATTTGAAATCAGAACAGTTTTTAATTAAAATAAAATGGATTTATAAAAATTTTACAAACTTTTATATTTTTAATAAATACACCAATATGTCAGGAATATATGATAAAACTTTTGGATTTTATAGATTTAGTATCGAATTAATATGAATAAACTTGTAAACTGATTAAAATAAGAAATTAAAATACAAGGATAAAACTTCATCTTCCCCAATTACCCGGTCAACAGAAGTCAACACGTACAATTAACCTATCAATCATGCATCAATTCTAAATTAAAGTTGCAGGAACGATATGTGGGTGAAAATGTACCGAAAGGTCGAAGAAGAGGTCTCCGGTATCGTTTCAGATGAGCTTCCGGCTAAGTCCGGTGAACTGCAAGTCCGGCGAAGATACAGTGGTGAACCAGAGGTTATTTACGGAGTGTTTGTGTGTTTTGAAGGGTCTGAGAGGTTCGTGAAGGTTTCAGGTAGATTATAACATGTTCAATTGATTCAGAAACAAGCGAATTCAGACAAAATTAATTCCACTTAGATTTTTTTAAACATTTCCGATTTCAGAAACATAGTTGCATGGTTTGGTGAAATTGAAGTGTTGGACGGTTTCAAATTGTCGAGGAGAACAAGCAGGTATGCTCATCGATCAGTGTAACTTGTTTGTTTGCGTTTTGGCTGATCTCCGGCGATTTACTCGGTGCCAAAACGGTTTAAAACAAAGTTTTAAATTCGGTCCCTGATGTTTCTAAATCATGCACAGATGGTCCCTCAATAGTTAACTAAAATGTCTAACTAGGTTAGTGTTTTTATAAAGAACCTTTATATTAAAAGCTAACTGGGTTAATTGATCCGGTTAAACAACTTTGAAAATCGACAGGAATGGTCCCTGGACTTGTTAACTGAAAAGGCTAACTAAGTTAGTTTTTAAACATGAATTCCTTTTATAATATTTAACCCGGTTAGGGTTTTTAACTGAAAACAGTTTCAAAAATGTCAAAAACAGTCCCTAAACTACTAGTTTGATAAAATGACCTAATGGCCCTTGGACTTTTAACTCAAAAATACATAAGTTTATAAAATATAAGTTACCAAATGACATTTTAGACCCTAAACTTTTAAAAGTTTTAAAACTTATATTTTTATTTATAAACTAGTTTCAAAAATGTCATAAAGGACCCTAAACTTTATTATTTTCAAAATTTACATTTTTAACCCGAAACTTATAAGGTTTCAGAAATGACAATTTAGTCCCCGGACTTTTGTACTTTCTCAAAATGACGGTTTTAGTCCCCGGACTTAAAATCAACGTTTTCAAGCAAGTTTCAAGAAATGACAATTTGGTCCCTCAACTTATACTTTCACAAAATGACACATTAGGCCCTTGTAATTAATGTAGCCTCGTTTATAAGCACGGAACTCAATAAAAATGCAAATATTCACGTGTTCGAGCCGGTATATCATGTAAGAGCATAAAACAAAGCAATGAATCAAACAAATTGCATCTCAATAAATGACAACTGCTATTTGTGCATCAACAAGCACATGTTTGAAAATCAAGGTTGTTACAGGTACAGGGTCATGAGCAATAACAGGCTCTGGTGCAATGACAGGCTCATGGTCAGCAAAGGCTATATCAAGGTCGGCAGGTACATCAAAAAGAGGGCCAATAGGAACAACTGGTGCCTCCAAGGGCTGGTCATCAGGAATAAACTCGATCTCGGGATCGGGATCAAAATCATGAGGAAAAACTGGATCGAACTCTTCCTCGAACTCGGGATCAAACTCAAAAGCGTGAGGCGAACCAGGTGCAGCTGACATAGCTGTATCGGAGTCGAAGTCAGTAGGATATCGACGCAATCCGACGACGTGCAAAGTAGAGGATGATACTGACTCAAAAGAATCAGTACCGGGCTGATCAGATAAAATCTCCTCAACAGGAGCCTCAATAATAGGAACAACGACATCATCATCAAGTGGCAGATCCTCAACAGGAACTGCAGCAAGGGGAACGGGAGCAGGGATCTCAGCAAGAGGTAGATCCCCGACTAGAATACCATCAGCGAGCTAAACATCGTCTCCGACATCTGGCAAAGCAAAAGGCTGGAAATCGTCATCGTCCGTACTAGTGGTATCCGATGTATAAACCTCATCCTCAGAGATAATCTCGTCGTCTGACACAATCGCCATAGGATCCAATGTGTCTGACACTCCGGTATCCGAAGAGGATGGCATGGTGTCTGTAACACAACCACACATATGCACAAATATCAACATATAATCAAATAAGCATGTAAGTCACAACTATGTAAGCAAGTAATCATCCTAGTCTTCCTTAGACTATCCTCCCTAGTCTCTCAGACTAAACTCCCTGGTCTCTAAGACCAATTCCCTGGTCTCTAAGACCAACCTCCCAGTCTCTAAGACTAAATCCTCCCTCAGCCTCTAGGACTAATCCTCCCTCAGCCTCTAGGACTGATCCTCCCTTAGCCTCTAGGACTGATCCTCCCTCAGCCTCTAGGACTGATCCTCCATCAGCCTCTAGGACTGATCCTCCCTCAGCCTCTAGGACTGATCCTCCCTCAGCCTCTAGGACTGATCCTCCCTCAGCCTCTAGGACTGATCCTCCCTCAGCCTCTAAGACTGAATTATAAATATACCCTTTTGAAATGTGTATTGTGCCTTTTGTTTGTAAAAATGTTTGTACCCTGGATCTGGACGTATAGTGTATGCAATGTAAAAATGTTTGAAAACATTTTCATGAGAGCCCTGATGATCATAGTCTAGACTCGAGAAAGAATCCTAGTTCGCTATGATCGAGGCTCTGATACCAAGCTGTCACACCCTGGCTTTTGCGGAAGTGTGGGTTTATTTGGTGTGACTTCTTAATACCATAGCAACAATCATAACAATGCTATATGATAAAAACACAAGATGTTCATCCATTCATTAAGTTTAAAAATACCACCACATCATTGTTTGAAAATGCCGACACTTAAAATAAGTTACAACCCATACTTGTCTACGACGTGTTCATGAGACACATCAAAAGACTTTAAATAAAACGTGGTTTAAAGACATGTAACCCGTCCAAGTAAGGGTTTCACCTCCTAAACCTACTACCCTGGATGACATCTTTATTCAACGCAGCTAAACATATGCATACTCCGCCAGATCCGCTAGTTTCCTGAAATACATGTAGTTTGAAAAATCAACAAAAAGTTGAGCGAGTTCATGTGTAAGTGAGTATGTATAAACCTTTGTAATGTGTCTGTATGTATGAAAGTCCCTGGTATGTAGCAATTAAGGAAAAAGAGATCACCAATGGGTTGCAAAGCCACTGGTATGTGTGAAACGGTGCAGGAAGTACTCAAACCTAGCAAATTTGTTACCGGGCCTCCGGCTGTAAGACACAGTCACCACTATGGGCCACCCTGGCCTCATGGGTGTGGGCTCGCTACACCCAAATAGATCTATCACTCATGTCCCTCGGTCCTAACAACGAGGATTAATGGCCTTAAGTGTTATACCCACCTTTCACATGATCTAAGTAGTAAACCCTCCTTAAGCAAACCATACCATGTATAAAAGTGTCTGTAATAATTGTAACATGTATTTCACCCCCGAAGTATAAAACTGAAAACAGTTAAGAGAAAAGGGGGGCATGAACTCACTGTAGTGCGTCTCCTGTATCGTACTCAAATCTCCGGTCTCGTCAGTAAACACGACTCCCTACAATGTACTAATGTCTATTAGACGATCGGGCCATGCCTTGCCTTTGTATTTATGTTTGAGTTACGATTTCTTGACATTATTCCAAGTTATAACTTCTTGTTAAAATAATAATAATTATTTTAACTTAAGTTTTGGTTTTAGGTTTTGGAATAATAGTTAGGCAACTATTTCGTATCCATACTTCTCAAGTATTTTATATGCGTATTTCCTTCCCAAGGATGGGGGTATTTATACATGTACATTTGTAGTTTCGAAAAATATTTTAAGTCCCACTTAGGAAAATATATTTAATTTATTTGTCCAAAAAAAATAACGTATTCCCAAAATATATGTATTTTTCCCAAAAATAATATATTTTACTTCTCTAGTTTCCAAAATAATATTTTACCAAAAAAATATATGTGTAAGAGTATTTTGCGGAATATTTCGTAAGTTGCGTTTTCGCATTTGGTTTTACAATACCAAGTGTGTAACTTAAATATTTGTTCCGTTGGATTTTTGGTATTATTTTGGAGTTGTAACCTTCAGTTGGCTTGTAAGTTATATTATTTTACCCTAAAATAATATAGCTTGTTCACAAAATATACAAATTTTCACACAAGTGTATTAGTATAAAATATATATTCTAAATATATATTTATCCATTTTTATTTACAAAACCAACCTCCGATACTTTGTATTTTTGTAACAAAACCTATGGCGAAGTTTATTTTGATAAACAAAGGTAAAATATACTCGTAAGCACTTGTTAGAAAATTATTTTCTAAGTGCTGGAATTTTAGAAAATTTCGCCAGAGTTTCCTTTGTAAACGGAGGTGTCCATGCTTATAAGCATATCATTTTCTTTTCGAAAATTCATCCAATCAATCAACAACAAATTATTAAACAACATTACACTAACCAAGTGCAAAAACAATGCACTTTACATAATAACATGAACTTGGTTTTTCGTAAAAACGCGTAGTAACTTAGTGGGGTGTTTAGTGGGTTTAGTTACCCTCCGAAGTGTGTTTACTTTTGTTAAAATCTTATTCTCGGGATCTTTAGATGTTCACAAGTTGTGAACTTATTTTACAAAAATATTTGCTTCCAACATTTTCTTGTTTTACTACACTTATTTTGTTAATAAAATAGTGTAGGTTTAACAAAAATCAAAACATTTCAAAAATCATCTTCTATTCTTGGTTTATTTAGGAAAACCGTTTGTAAACCTTGGATCCATATGATCACCAACTTACTTTGTTTACTAATTTTTCAAGAAACCATCTTGTTATCAAGTTCATGCTTAAACATGGAGGTGATTCTTTTATGTAATCACTAATCACCTCCTAACTTGTTAACTTAAGTTTTTAACCTTACTTTAACAAGTTCCACCATGATGTTTAACATCATATCACTAGTAATCATCAACAATACAAAACAACATCATACTTAACATTACTTCTTCATTTTAACAATATTTCATCATCAAGTTAGCTTTAGGTTCAAGACTTTTGCTTATGATCTTTTAGTGTTCTTGAGATATCATCTTGATATAACTATTAACCACCATAAACATGGAATAAATAAGGATTCAAGAGACTTACTACTAGCTCAAGGCTAGGGATGTTCAAGAGAAGGAAAGTGGTGGTTAATAGCAAATAGAGAAGGTCCTTCAACTTCCGAGAACACCAAGCTTCGTTGAACACCTTGTAGCACCTTTGTATGCTTGTAGAATGGAAGAAGAAGCTTTAATGATGATGATGGTGGTGGTTCTTGGGTTCGGCCGAAACAAGGAAAGAAGGAGAGAAGGGTTGTTGATGAAAGATGAAGATGAAAGAGTGGTTAACTAGTGGTTATATAACAAATCTTCCAACATGGTTAAACCCTTTGGTCCATATGTTCCTCTAGTACTTAACATATCCCTTAAGTAATTAAAGAAAATCAAAGGTGGTGGGGGCCACTTTACAACCGGTTTGGGGGGGGGGGGGGTTGGTTTAGTTAGTATGTAATGGAAGTTAGTTAGTTTAGTTAGAAGATTAGTAAACTAGTTAAGTGTTTAGGTGTTAGGATGTTATATAGTGCGTTATGGTGTTCGGGGTCCATAACTAGTTCAGAAAAATAAAAACAATGCTTCAAGCATTATTTTGGTGTTTCGGGTAGTGTCTGGTTGTTCGGTTAGATACTGGTTCGTTAAAGTGCTAAGTTATGTCGTAAAGTGTCCTTTATGTAACTTTTAGTGACACTTTTAATTCCCGACACTTAGGAAAGTATACAGGACCATTTTGCCATATTTTTGCAAGTGACTAGCATGATTAAATGCTGAATTTTGTTTAAAGTGCAGAATTTTGCAGTTAAAGTGAGTTTTAGGCACTTTCCAGCACCTAAACTATCACCTAGTGACGCAGTTTCATGGTCCTCACTTCCCTACACTCCATACTAGTGTAGTACCTTGTCCCTGGCTCATAATGGGCCTCAATATATTGTCTGTCTATGTGCTGGCATTGTCAGCATGTTTCTGAGTTATCCGCTCACTGTGCTAACTGTGCTTTGTGCATCAAGTTTGTCACTAAGGTTGTATGTAATAAATGGAGTGACAGTATGTAATGTGATGCATATGTATGTATGTAACAGAAATCAGTAGCAGTTTATATCATCAGCTGTAATCAAGCACAGTCATTAAGCACAAATTCAATATTAATTAATTGTACGGATACCTGTAATTTTGAGGGTTGTCACATTCTCCCCCTGTTAGAGAAATTTCATCCCGAAATTTTAGTTCTGCTACTAGATGCAGTGGTCTTGGGGAATAAATGTGGGTATTTGGCCTTCATGCGATCCTCACGCTCCCACGTGAATTCTGGCCCGTGTCGTGCATTCCATCGAACTTTGACGAGTTTGACACTACTCCGGCGTGTCTTGTTAACCTTCCAATCCGTAACCTCAACGAGTTCTTCAGTAAAGTGGAGCGTGTCGTCTAAATGAACTTCGTCGGCAGGAATGACAACTGTTTCTTGGGTTGGACTCTTTTTCAGATTGGATACATAAAATGTATCATGAACGCCATTAAGTTCAGCAGGTAAGTCCAATTTGTATGCTACAAGTCCAATCCTTTGCAGGATTCTGAATGGACCAATGTATCGCGGATTCAACTTCCCACGCTTCCCAAAGCGTGCCACACCCTTCCAGGGTGAAACTTTCAGCAAAACCATATCTCCTACCTCAAATTCCAGAGGCTTCCTTCTCAGGTCCGCATAACTCTTTTGACGATCGCGAGCCGCTTTGATGCGCTCTCGGATCTGTGCAATCTTGTATGTCGTTTCCTGGACCAATTCCGGGCCAACAAGCTGTCTATCACCCGCATCAGCCCAGCATAAGGGTGATCGACACTTGCGTCCATAGAGAGCTTCGAACGGTGCGGCTTGGATGCTTGCATGATAACTGTTATTGTATGAAAACTCAACCAATGGTAGGTGAGTGTCCCAACTTCCACCTAAATCCATTACGCAAGCTCGCAACATGTCTTCTAAGGTCTGAATAGTTCGTTCGCTCTTTCCGTCTGTCTGCGGATGAAATGCAGTACTCAGATTCAGCTGAGAACCAAATGCTTCTTGAAAGGATTGCTAAATCCTTGACACGAAGCGTCCATCTCTATCAGAGATAATTGAGAGAGGCACTCCATGTCGTGCAACAATCTCCCTCATGTATATTTCAGCAAGTTTACTCGTGTTGTCTTTCTCCTTGATTGGCAAAAAGTGCGCAGACTTCGTTAGACGGTTTACTATTACCCAAATTGTATCATGGCCCTTGGGCGTCCTTGGCAGCTTTGTTATAAAATCCATGGAAATCTGTTCCCATTTCCACTGGGGTATTTCTGGTTGTTGCAAGAGACCTGAAGGCTTTTGGTATTCAACCTTTACCTTGGTGCAAGTTAAACATTTGCCAACATATACCGCAACATCGCCTTTCATTCTTGGCCACCAATAGAAATCCTTTAAATCTTGGTACATCTTATCTACTCCTGGATGGATCAAGTACCGTGACTTGTGAGCTTCATCAAAAATAACATTTCTCAAACCACCAAACAAAGGAACCCAAATTCGTTTCATGAAGCACAAAGTTCCTTCCCCGTTTGGCATCAATTGCTTCTCCATCCCACGAAGATACTCATTCTCAACATTCCTTTCCATGAGAGCTTCTCTCTGTGCGGCACGAATGCGCAACGAGAGATCCGTCTGAATAATCATTTCCAAAGCCCTTACTCTTATGGGCTTGATCCTTTCCTTTCGACTTAGGGCGTCGGCGACCACATTCGCCTTCCCCGGGTGATACTTGATCTCACAATCATAATCGTTCAATAGTTCTACCCAGCGTCTTTGTCTCATGTTAAGCTCTTTTTGATCGAATATGTGCTGCAGGCTCTTATGATCAGTGAAGATTGTACATCGCGTGCCGTATAAGTAATGTCGCCAGATTTTCAATGCAAACACCACCGCGCCCAATTCCAAATCATGGGTGGTGTAATTTTTCTCGTGAACCTTCAACTGGCGAGATGCATATGCTATAACCTTCTGTCCCTGCATCAACACGCAGCCTAAACCTTGACGCGAGGCGTCGCAATATACCACGAAGTCGTCCGTTCCTTCGGGTAGAGATAAAATTGGTGCGTCACAAAGTTTGTTTTTCAACAATTGGAATGCTTCTTCTTTTTTGTCTCCCCAATCAAACTTCTTGTCTTTTTGTGTGAGAGTGGTTAAAGGTTGAGCGATTTTCGAGAAATCGTCAATGAATCTGCGGTAATAACCAGCCAAACCTAGGAACTGTCGAATCTCTGTTGGCGTCTTTGGGGTCTCCCAATTCTTGATTGCCTCGATCTTTGTGGGATCCACATGAATTCCATTTCCGTTAACTACGTGACCAAGAAACTGGACTTCGCGTAACCAGAACTCGCACTTCAAGAACCTTGCGTACAACTTCTCTTTCTTAAGAAGCTCTAGAATAGCTCTTAAGTGTTGTTCGTGCTCTTCTTTCGTTTTTGAATAAATCAAAATGTCATCAATAAACACAATCACAAACTTATCCAGGTACGGCTTGCAGACTCTGTTCATCAGGTCCATAAACACTGCTGGCGCGTTTGTCAAACCAAACGGCATGACCAGGAACTCGTAATGTCCATAGCGAGTCCTAAAAGCAGTCTTTGGAATACTTTCCTCTTGTATTCTCAATTGGTGATAACCTGATCGTAGATCGATCTTCGAGTAAAAACTCGAACCTTGTAATTGATCGAACAGGTCATCAATTCGTGGCAAAGGATATCTATTCTTGATTGTCAACTTGTTCAGCTCCCGGTAGTCGATACACATGCGAAAACTACCATCCTTCTTTTTAACGAACAAAACCGGAGCTCCCCAAGGCAAGAAGCTTGGTCTGATAAATCCCTTGTCTAGAAACTCCTGAAGTTGCGTCGACAACTCCTGCATTTCCGAAGGCGCAAGTCTATAGGGTGCCTTAGCCACAGGCGCGTTACCTGGAACCAAGTCAATGTGAAACTCGACTTGTCGCTGTGGCGGCAATCCTGGCAAGTCTTCTGGAAAGACTTCAGGATACTCCTTTACGACTGGAATATCTTTTAGCCTCAGCTCGGCTACTTCTTTATCCATGATGTGTGCCAAGAAGGCAACACATCCCTTCTTCAAATATTTTCGAGCTTTCAAACAGCTAATGATCCTCAGAGGCGTATAACGCTTCTCTCCATGTACCACAATCGTTTCTTCATCCGCCAATGGGATGCGAATGGTCTTCTCGTGACATACAATTTCGGCTTTGTTGCTTGACAACCAATCCATTCCTACTACCACGTCGAAGCTTCCCAACTCGACTGGCAGTAAATCCAGTGTAAACTCGTGTTCTCCCAACTCTATTACACATCCTCTGATGACTTCATTTGTTTCTACTAGCTTTCCATTAGCCAGTTCAATTTAGTACGGAATGTCTAATTTACTAGCAGTTAACCCAAGCATTTTCTTAAATTCTAGCGATACAAAACTATAGTCGGCACCAGTGTCAAATAGTACAGATGGAAAGCGTTGATTAATAGGGAAGGTACCAGTGACAACATTCGGGTCCTGGCGTGCTTCCCTTGCTCCAATGTTGAATACCCTTCCACGAGCTTGATTGAGTTTTGGGCATTTGCGCTTGAAGTGCCTGATGTCTCCTCAGTTAAAACATCCCGGTCCTTGACCGTTACCATTACCACCTTGAGCATTCTTTGCTCCCCGGTTCCCAGCTTGGTTCCCAACATTCCCACGATTACCATTTCAGCCGTTGCGATTCCCATTTCCGTTACCACTGCGATTGTTGTTACCAAAACCCCTTTGGCCATTGTTACTACGACTAGCACCAGTACCAACCCAGCATGTATTCTTTGAATGGCCCTCCTTCTCGCAAGACTCGCATTTCCTTAACCTACATTGGCCAGAATGATGATACAGGCATATGTCACATTTGGGCAAAGCGCCCATGTATCCCTTTCCTTTGACTTCGGCACCAGTTTTAGCTTCAACTGGTGGGTTTATATCCTTCTTCCTGCTGGTGCTGCTGGTAGCCTTTTTAAACTTGGAGAACTTTCGTTTGTTCTCACCAGATGACTCCACATGAGTCTCCTTCTTTTTCTAATCAGCATTCGAGAACTTGTTTAGCCTGATGGCTTCTTCAGTTAAGGACACGCTTAGGTCGATTGCTTCAGTAATGGTTGCAGGCTTTGAAGAGGTTACCATGCTCATAATCTGGGGTGCCAACCCCCAGATGAAACGCTCCACGCGTTTGAATTCAGGCGTAACCATGTAAGGTACCCCATGGGACAAATCATGAAACCTCTGAACATACTCAGCGATCTTTGGGCCGTCCATCTTTAGGTGCCAAAATTCCGTTTCCAGCTTTTGTATTTCGGCCCGTGAATAGTACTTCTTCCTCATGAGCTCCTTCAGCTCAGTCCACGTCAATGCATATGCCGTCGCCTCTCCCAGGGTCTGTACTTGCAAATTCCACCATGATAGACACCATCAAGAAAGAGCCCTGAGATGTATGTAACTTGCTGTTTAGGAGCACACTTGCTCATCCTTAAAATAGAATTCGTCTTTTCTGCCCATCTGACAAATGCAACAGTGCCTCCATTTCCGTCATAGTTTAAGGGCTTACAGTCAAGAAATTGTTTGTAGGTGCAGCCTGTCCAAGCAATGTTATTCATAGAAAACATTAGCATTTGCACATGAAATGTCCAAATGTAGTGTAATGTGTCTTGAGTGACTTAACATTACCATTTGGTGGGTTGTTGTTTCTTGAGGTATTCCCGCTGGTCTCAGCGCGGGAGGCCTCGTAATCAGCAATGGCCTGCGAAATTCTTGCTTGCAACTATGCCTCAGTGGTAGGCAAACGTGTGTCTCATCGTGGAGGCATCTTCTAAAAGAAGATCATACTGATCAGGTCATGGTAAGTATAGTAAGTAAGTAATATGCGTATGTAATAACATCCATCAACCTCATAACACATAACATCCCATGTTATAATATAAAACAAATAATTCAACAATGCATGTAGTGAGAACGTTGCCATTGAGCTTTCATTTAATCATGACCACAATATAGTTTTACATGTTTCACAGTACATCATACATCAAAATAAGATCATAGGGTTACATCACCCCAAAATACAAGTCAGTCTACACAAATTATATACAAAAACGTGGTCTTCCAAAAGTCTTCATGTGTTGGCCCAATTGCGACTCTCTCACCAAAACGATCTGTGACAACCCGTGATTTACGGCTCTTAATTACGTAATTAACAGACGATTAACGCGACAATAAATAGTGTTTACAGCACGGATTAACTTAATTAGGCCTTTGGAGTGCCTGGGAACGTCTATCCGTCTTTACAGTGCGCGAACGGTGGTTTACAGAGAAACCTGTGAAACGTTAAACGGCAACAGATTGAAACCGAACAAAATACTGACGACGCCGACAAACACGGATTTTCTACGAATATTTTATGCTCATGGAGTTTGGGTCGCGATATCGGGTCTCGTAGGGACTACGGGCTACTTACACATGGGATTGAGTTTGTGGGCCCCGGGCCCAAGCCAAAGACCCACAAGCCTGAACCTGCACAATAAATCAGATATCTAAAGATCTCTACAAGATTCATAAGAATCCTGCGAGATTTGCAAAATCTCTAGAAATCCTCACAAGATCTACAATATCTACACTAAATCTCTACAAGAGATTTTAAGTCATCAGATAAAACATATAACCCGGGTGTCATTTGATTGCACACAAGACAATAAAACCAATTTTTCTTATATATATGAACTGTTGGTTCTTTCATACACAAACAAACCGAACACACACACAAGCATAAATGCTCCATCTCCTTCTTAAATCCAACCACCCGCATCCCTCGGTTCCCCCTTCCGGTGCTTATTCCGGCGACGAACCGGCTCTGATTGGAGCTTCGGCGGGCGACAACCACACCGGTGAACCCTCACACCCACAAACCCCCCTTTTTTTGTTCGATCAGACGAGTCGGAACACCACCACCACTGGACGGTGGTGGTGCGGCGGTGCAACCAGAAGGAAAGAGAGTGAGACCGAGAAAGAAAGAAAGAGAGAGGGAGAGAACCGGCGGTCGGAAGCTAGGACCGCCGGTCAGTTCGTTATTCCGGTGGTTTTGGTCTCGGGCCGGTCTCTTCTTTTAACCGGCGGTCTCTGCTTTTGACCGGCGGGTTAATGGTGTTGATGGCAATTTCAATGATGCTGTTTGATGATGGTGGTGACAGCCACCGTTTCCGGTGACAAAAGGCCGCTCACGGCGGTGAGGAGCGGCGACGGCTGTGGTGGTTGTCAACGGTGCGATTTGATTCGGATTTAGGTATCGAGTCTTGAGTTTAAGCGGGTCAGGAGCAGATCGGGTTTCGGTTCGGATTCCGGGTCAGCAGGTTCGAGTTTTGGTTCAGCTCATCCGACTCAGTCAACAGGAAGGCTCGGGTCAGTTTTGTATACGGTTCAGTCAACTTAGCGAGTCAACTCAGTTGACTCGGTTAACTCAGCAAGTTGACTCGGTCAACTCAACCGAGTCAACTCGGTCAACAGCAGCGAGTCAGCTCAGATGGTTCGGTTCGGGTCAAGCGGTTCGTTCAGACGGCTCGGTTTCGGTTTCAGTTGACTCGGACAAACCGAGTCAACTCAGTCAAACTCAGTCAACTCAGCAAGTTGACTCGGTCAGCTCGACTTTCGACTCGAAGAAGTGGTAAAGATTTTAACGGCGTTACTATTTCGTGTTTATTACTTTTAACTCATTACGTAAAAACGAGCTCGAACCGAAATAAAATGGTGAACCGATAGTTAAAGTATACATTGATTTATTATTTGGTTTATATAAATTTGATTATACGTAAATGTTGATAGAATATTGATTGAGTTTTGAAATAAAACGACAGCTTGTGTTGTCGGGGCCGTCCAAAAATAGAGGAAACTCTGCCCGTTTTTCGAGAAAAACCCTTAAACACGACACGTATTATATTTCAAAAACGACGCTTAAAGGAATTCGATTTTATAATACTTCAAACCTTGATAATTCCAAACGCTTTTACAAATAAATATAATGTTATATTTATTTGGAACGTCGTCAACTCGTATACTTTTACAAAATAAATATAGTTATATATTTATTCTAAACGTCGTACAACGCGAAATCTTTTACAAAAATAAATATGGTTTATATTTATTTTCAAACAAAACAACTCGACGATTTCTTTATAAAATAAATATAACTCTTCATATTTATTTTATACGCCTAAACGGCCTATACGTATATTTTTGGCAAATATACACAAGACATAATATATATAATACAAGTTATTATATATTATTTTCATACGAAACGCGATATATGATACGAGCTGGTTGTATGATATTTTCATAGAAATATTCTTCTACAAACGTACGGCTACTCGAGACGGCTAACACACTTACGACGATATATTTATATTTTTATATAAATATTTATTCATTTTAAGTCTCTCGAAAACTAAGTCTTTTTCAAGACTTACTAAACTGCTACTGACATTAAACGAGACTTAACAAGTATAACTTAATTATTTTCATTAAGTTAATAACTTACTCGAATCGTTCGATTAGCGATTCGGTAGAGCTCGGTGACACGTAGACTAGTTACCACTTTTAGAAACTTATTAGATATTCCGTGTTAGGAATATTGTAGAATGCACGCTAGCGAGTCTCATCTTGGAAACGACATCACGAAGTCGTAATTAGCTCGCTTTGCACAAGAATGTTCAGGTGAGTTCATAACCCCACTTTTACTATTTTACATTTTGTAAATGTTTTCGGGGTGGAAAGACATGCACGTTTTGCAAAAACATACAAATTGAGATCAAACGCAAAACTCGTATTTCTAAATCATATTACGAAGGGATTTCGAGGAACTCAAATGATTTACGAAAGGTTTATACTAAACATACCGGTTTTTACAAAACAAATGAGTATTATCAAAATGTGAATGATTTTCATGACTAAGGACGGATCAATTGGTGATAATATATAGAGAATGAGGAGCCAGCCTTTGTGGCTGGGGAGGATCAGCCTTAGTGGCTGGGGAGGATCAGTCTTAGAGACTGGGGTAAAGTACATGTACAATGATTACAGACATTTTTATACACGGTATGTTAACGTAAGGAGGTTTACTACTTAGATCATGTGAATGGGTAGGCAGAACACCGAGGGACTTAAGCGGTAGATCTATCTGGGTGTAGCGAGCCCAACTCTAGGCCCAACAGAACGGACCTCTGAGAGGACCAACAGAACGGACCTTGAGTGACTTGGTTGCCCGACGCATAAATCTGCTAGGTTGTAGGACCGAGGGACTTAAGCGGTAGATCTATCTGGGTGTAGCGAGCCCAACTCTAGGCCCAACAGAACGGACCTCTGAGAGGACCAACAGAACGGACCTCTGAGAGGACCAACAGAACGGACCTTGAGTGACTTGGTTGCCCGACGCATAAATCGGCTAGGTTTGAGTCTTCCTACTTGCACTTCACATATATCAGTGGCCTTGCAAACCATTGGTGATCTCAATTCCCTTATTTGCTACATACCAGGGACATATATATTAACGAAACTACTTGTTCATACAAATTAAAATACCATGTTTTATACAAAATTTAAGGCATAGGATTATGCGGGTCAAAGTCAGGGTGGGCATTGATGATTATACGAACATTACAAATACATGGTTTCATGAACATAACGTGTTACAAACACAACGTTTCTATATAACTTTGCAAGAAAATGGTTTTTAAATTCATTTTCTCAATACTATTTCAAAAACCGGTTATTCCAAAGATTTATTTCAAATCTTTCACAATTCCAAAGATTTATTTCAAACCTTTCACAACTCAAAAGATTTATTTCAAATCTTTTACAAACAAACTATGAACTCGCTCAACATTATGTTGATTTTTCTCGCATGTTCTTTCTCAGGTTACAGTTCTAAGACAAGGCACGGTTGGAATAGGAGAACCATTTGAAGATACGAGTACTTAGTGGCGTTCATTCTCTAAAAGTCTTAGCTATATTTGCTTCCGCTGTGCAATGAAGATACCAGTCCAGTCACGCCAAGCTCTGATAATTTCGGGGTGTGACAGATTGGTATCAGAGCTAAAGGTTACAGCGAATTAGGTTTCTGTTGTGATACCTAGGCTCTAACCTCACTTTCCTCTGGGAACTTAGGCTATTAAGATGTTGAATACATACAGAACGCCCAGTACTCAAATATGGTCTCCAACCGTTGCCGACAAGCAAACAGTCAAAATTTTGTTTCCAAACAAATGTTGAGCACATTTTACTATTTATAGGCTCAGCCTGGAAGGCTGAGGCTCGGTCTGGAGGATCGGGGCTCGGTCTAGGTGACCGAGGTAGTTGAGCACGTTGATTATTTATAGGCTCAGCCTGGAGGGCTGAGGCTCGGTCTGGAGGATCGAGGCTCGGTCTAGGTGACCGAGGTAGTTGGCTAGTGAGGCTAGGAAGAGTAGGCTCAGTCATGAAGGCTGAGGCTCGGTCATGGGGACCGAGGCTCGATCTAAGAGGTCGAGGTGGAGGATGGAGCAGTCTTAAAGACTGGGAGAAATTGGCTAGTGAAACTAGGAGAATTACTTGATTGCTTATTGATGACTAACATGCGCATTCGGTTATATGATTGATTATTTGTGCATGTGTTTATTAAAGGTCATCACGTAGGAACCGCGAATATTAACTCGGGCACACACTATATTTCATAGTGTCTATGATATTTTAACTTCCCGAGCAGGCAGCCTACGCATAACGAAACACTAATGCACGAGAATACATGGAACTCAATTTCTACGTCAACGGATGACGGGATACATCACCTCCTACGCGGCACACAACGCTAGTGCGCAAGTATACGTGAAACTTAAGCTATACATCAACGGAGGTACGACACATACGACTGTCAAGGCGAGGCCTTGAGAAGAAACGATGACGCAATCTAACGACGACGCTAGATTCCTGTCAGCAGGAGAACTAACAATCAGGGAACGACAACTTGTCACGCGATCCTGCAACGACACGAATCACGCCAGGGAGAAGACTATTGTCTCCGCAGTCCCCCCTACCTAACTAACGACGAACACGCTATGTTCGACAGTCCATGGTAATGTCACCAAACAATTGGTCGTCACACAAAACCCCAGGTAAAGTCCTCAAATTTCTCTATTTGAAATTTCGAATTTCACACTTACTGAGTAGGTTTTCGTATCTCTACTCCTCTTAATGGTCATTGTATTACGATCATTTCTTTACAAGTTACATACATGGTTTTTCGTTATAACCATGCCGAAAGTTTTCTTGTAGATACATATACTTATTGTCGGATTACGCTAAAACCAAGTTCAATTGTTTGAACTTGCTCATTACACTTATTCGATTCGAGACACCATATGATGTATTGGGAGCATCATATTCAAATCAATTTTTAACGAACACTTCATTTGTTCCGAGTCGTGGTAAACTTGTTTGGTATTCGACTCCATTAAATTGTTGATTTCGACACCTTGTGGTGGTGTTTTCACTTATTTGAACCTTGCGCTAAACTCGTTTACGTACCTTATGCACGGATTTAATTATTCATTTATTGATTCAGATTAAATCCGCTTTGAATTATCACATTACAACAGTCTTAACACAATTGTGTGTTAAGACAATGGTACACAAATTCATTTCATATTCCGGTGTACCTCATAACGGTTCTTTCAACATCGATCGAATGCTTTGCGACATCCATTGTTTCTTCACCATCGATCGAAAACATTGTTTCATTGATGTTCCATTTTCAATTGAAAATCCTGTGATGTCATTTAAAACAAACTTTCAAGATTCACTTTATTGCGCTTTCATTTGACTTCAAACACGGTGAATTTGTTTGATCACCGCTATTATTAAATCATTTGAATCATTACGACACCTTGTGGTGTCAGTACAAACTTGTAGCTTGTGCTAATTATGATTGAGCGTTTTATGCAAAACACAGGTGATACTTGTTCGATCACCTCTATTATTAAATGGTTTCATTCAATGCGACACCTTGTGGCGTCGGTATAACTTACAGCTTGTGCTGATCACGATCGAGCGTTTCATGCAAACTAGTACATTTGAGATTGTTGATTCTAAGTTCACCCAGTAGATGTTATTGCTTCTAGAACTCATCTACACGTTGTAAACGTTCATATGGAATTCGATTGGTCGAAGTTCCTGTTCATTGTTGATCCCTGTTAACTTAGTCGCACTGGTGACTATATCATTACGTCTCGTTTCCTTTGACATCAATTACTGAGACACACTACTTTTTAAACCGTTGGGTTCTTATTGTTGAGGAATGCCATTAAATTCACCTGATTCGAAAAAGTCTTGTTTCGATTACGCGGTCATTCACTTTGTTATTATTCGGACTTACCTACGAATAACACAATTCTGAGGGGATAACATAGTCTAAATTTCGAGGACGAAATTTCTGTAACAGGGGGAGAATGTGACAACCCGTGATTTACGGCTCTTAATTACGTAATTAACAGACGATTAACGCGACAATAAATAGTGTTTACAGCACGGATTAACTTAATTAGGCCTTTGGAGTGCCTGGGAACGTCTATCCGTCTTTACAGTGCGCGAACGGTGGTTTACAGAGAAACCTGTGAAACGTTAAACGGCAACAGATTGAAACCGAACAAAATACTGACGACGCCGACAAACACGGATTTTCTACGAATATTTTATGCTCATGGAGTTTGGGTCGCGATATCGGGTCTCGTAGGGACTACGGGCTACTTACACATGGGATTGAGTTTGTGGGCCCCGGGCCCAAGCCAAAGACCCACAAGCCTGAACCTGCACAATAAATCAGATATCTAAAGATCTCTACAAGATTCATAAGAATCCTGCGAGATTTGCAAAATCTCTAGAAATCCTCACAAGATCCACAATATCTACACTAAATCTCTACAAGAGATTTTAAGTCATCAGATAAAACATATAACCCGGGTGTCATTTGATTGCACACAAGACAATAAAACCAATTTTTCTTATATATATGAACTGTTGGTTCTTTCATACACAAACAAACCGAACACACACACAAGCATAAATGCTCCATCTCCTTCTTAAATCCAACCACCCGCATCCCTCGGTTCCCCCTTCCGGTGCTTATTCCGGCGACGAACCGGCTCCGATCGGAGCTTCGGCGGGCGACAACCACACCGGTGAACCCTCACACCCACAAACCCCCCTTTTTTTGTTCGATCAGACGAGTCGGAACACCACCACCACTGGACGGTGGTGGTGCGGCGGTGCAACCAGAAGGAAAGAGAGAGAGACCGAGAAAGAAAGAAAGAGAGAGGGAGGGAGAGAACCGGCGGTCGGAAGCTCGGACCGCCGGTCAGTTCGTTATTCCGGTGGTTTTGGTCTCGGGCCGGTCTCTTCTTTTAACCGGCGGTCTCTGCTTTTGACCGGCGGGTTAATGGTGTTGATGGCAATTTCAATGATGCTGTTTGATGATGGTGGTGACAGCCACCGTTTCCGGTGACAAAAGGCCGCTCACGGCGGTGAGGAGCGGCGACGGCTGTGGTGGTTGTCAACGGTGAGATTTGATTCGGATTTAGGTATCGAGTCTTGAGTTTAAGCGGGTCAGGAGCAGATCGGGTTTCGGTTCGGATTCCGGGTCAGCAGGTTCGAGTTTTGGTTCAGCTCATCCGACTCAGTCAACAGGAAGGCTCGGGTCAGTTTTGTATACGGTTCAGTCAACTTAGCGAGTCAACTCAGTTGACTCGGTTAACTCAGCAAGTTGACTCGGTCAACTCAACCGAGTCAACTCGGTCAACAGCAGCGAGTCAGCTCAGATGGTTCGGTTCGGGTCAAGCGGTTCGTTCAGACGGCTCGGTTTCGGTTTCAGTTGACTCGGACAAACCGAGTCAACTCAGTCAAACTCAGTGAACTCAGCAAGTTGACTCGGTCAGCTCGACTTTCGACTCGAAGAAGTGGTAAAGATTTTAACGGCGTTACTATTTCGTGTTTAATACTTTTAACTCATTACGTAAAAACGAGCTCGAACCGAAATAAAATGGTGAACCGATAGTTAAAGTATACATTGATTTATTATTTGGTTTATATAAATTTGATTATACGTAAATGTTGATAGAATATTGATTGAGTTTTGAAATAAAACGACAGCTTGTGTTGTCGGGGCCGTCCAAAAATAGAGGAAACTCTGCCCGTTTTTCGAGAAAAACCCTTAAACACGACACGTATTATATTTCAAAAACGACGCTTAAAGGAATTCGATTTTATAATACTTCAAACCTTGATAATTCCAAACGCTTTTACAAATAAATATAATGTTATATTTATTTGGAACGTCGTCAACTCGTATACTTTTACAAAATAAATATAGTTATATATTTATTCTAAACGTCGTACAACGCGAAATCTTTTACAAAAATAAATATGGTTTATATTTATTTTCAAACAAAACAACTCGACGATTTCTTTATAAAATAAATATAACTCTTCATATTTATTTTATACGCCTAAACGGCCTATACGTATATTTTTGGCAAATATACACAAGACATAATATATATAATACAAGTTATTATATATTATTTTCATACGAAACGCGATATATGATACGAGCTGGTTGTATGATATTTTCATAGAAATATTCTTCTACAAACGTACGGCTACTCGAGACGGCTAACACACTTACGACGATATATTTATATTTTTATATAAATATTTATTCATTTTAAGTCTCTCGAAAACTAAGTCTTTTTCAAGACTTACTAAACTGCTACTGACATTAAACGAGACTTAACAAGTATAACTTAATTATTTTCATTAAGTTAATAACTTACTCGAATCGTTCGATTAGCGATTCGGTAGAGCTCGGTGACACGTAGACTAGTTACCACTTTTAGAAACTTATTAGATATTCCGTGTTAGGAATATTGTAGAATGCACGCTAGCGAGTCTCATCTTGGAAACGACATCACGAAGTCGTAATTAGCTCGCTTTGCACAAGAATGTTCAGGTGAGTTCATAACCCCACTTTTACTATTTTACATTTTGTAAATGTTTTCGGGGTGGAAAGACATGCACGTTTTGCAAAAACATACAAATTGAGATCAAACGCAAAACTCGTATTTCTAAATCATATTACGAAGGGATTTCGAGGAACTCAAATGATTTACGAAAGGTTTATACTAAACATACCGGTTTTTACAAAACAAATGAGTATTATCAAAATGTGAATGATTTTCATGACTAAGGACGGATCAATTGGTGATAATATATAGAGAATGAGGAGCCAGCCTTTGTGGCTGGGGAGGATCAGCCTTAGTGGCTGGGGAGGATCAGTCTTAGAGACTGGGGTAAAGTACATGTACAATGATTACAGACATTTTTATACACGGTATGTTAACGTAAGGAGGTTTACTACTTAGATCATGTGAATGGGTAGGCAGAACACCGAGGGACTTAAGCGGTAGATCTATCTGGGTGTAGCGAGCCCAACTCTAGGCCCAACAGAACGGACCTCTGAGAGGACCAACAGAACGGACCTTGAGTGACTTGGTTGCCCGACGCATAAATCTGCTAGGTTGTAGGACCGAGGGACTTAAGCGGTAGATCTATCTGGGTGTAGCGAGCCCAACTCTAGGCCCAACAGAACGGACCTCTGAGAGGACCAACAGAACGGACCTCTGAGAGGACCAACAGAACGGACCTTGAGTGACTTGGTTGCCTGACGCATAAATCGGCTAGGTTTGAGTCTTCCTACTTGCACTTCACATATATCAGTGGCCTTGCAAACCATTGGTGATCTCAATTCCCTTATTTGCTACATACCAGGGACATATATATTAACGAAACTACTTGTTCATACAAATTAAAATACCATGTTTTATACAAAATTTAAGGCATAGGATTATGCGGGTCAAAGTCAGGGTGGGCATTGATGATTATACGAACATTACAAATACATGGTTTCATGAACATAACGTGTTACAAACACAACGTTTCTATATAACTTTGCAAGAAAATGGTTTTTAAATTCATTTTCTCAATACTATTTCAAAAACCGGTTATTCCAAAGATTTATTTCAAATCTTTCACAATTCCAAAGATTTATTTCAAACCTTTCACAACTCAAAAGATTTATTTCAAATCTTTTACAAACAAACTATGAACTCGCTCAACATTATGTTGATTTTTCTCGCATGTTCTTTCTCAGGTTACAGTTCTAAGACAAGGCACGGTTGGAATAGGAGAACCATTTGAAGATACGAGTACTTAGTGGCGTTCATTCTCTAAAAGTCTTAGCTATATTTGCTTCCGCTGTGCAATGAAGATACCAGTCCAGTCACGCCAAGCTCTGATAATTTCGGGGTGTGACACGATCTACCTGCACCAAACCAAAAACATAGCTACGCTGATGGCGGAGGAGGAGGTGGAGGAGGGAAGAAAAGTAAACGGCACAAATGCACCCAATCCTCCTCGAGGGCGTGGATAACGCGCAGCAAGTAAGCAATCTGCTGCTCAGGAGTGAGGAAGCGGACATCAGAATCCGGGTGTAGTCCGAGAGGAGCTGGTGGTGTAGCAAATGGAGACTGACAATGACAAGGGGGAGGACGCGGAGTCCTCTCCAGCTCCTGGACTCGTTAGCTCAAAGCATCCTGCTGTAGCTGCAGGGCTATAAGTATTTCATCTGTGGTATATCCAACATGGTAAGGATGATATGGGTCTGACAGAGGCATAATATTGGGCGAAGACCATAGAAATGGCTCGCCTGAGGGTGCAAAAGGTGATGTTGTGCGAGGAAACTGAGACATGAATGGAACAGCTGACGACATAGGTGGGACAAAAGCAGGCTGCTGTCTAGAAGATCCCTCCCCAGGACGAGGTGGAGGAATGTCCTGGAGAAAAGTGATAGGAAGGTTGGTGCGATGGATATCTGACACATGGGGAAAATGTGGGGTAACATCAATCGGTGCAGAGATGGGTGCATGAGAGGGAGTGACTGGTCTAACATGTGGGGGATAATCGTCATCATCGACCCACCCATTACGGGTGTCGGCGTATCTAGGATTCACATGCATGGCAAATGGTGCATGGTCAACTAACACAGGTGCCTGGTCGGGCAGTGGTGCAACAACAATAGGAACATCCACCGTTGGTGGGGCAATGACGGGAATATCAACAATGGGTGGTGCAATGGCTGGAGCACCCACAACAGGTGGTGCAACGACTTGAGCATCATCAAGAACAAGGTCGTGCACAGGTACAGGGTCATGAGCAATAACAGGCTCTGGTGCAATGACAGGCTCGTGGTCAGCAAAGGCTATATCAAGGTCGGCAGGTACATCAAAAAGCTGGTCAATAGGAACAACTGGTGCCTCCAAGGGCTGGTCATCAGGAATAAACTCGATCTCGTGATCGGGATCAAAATCATGAGGAAAAACTGGATCGAAATCATCCTCGAACTCGGGATCAAACTCAAAAGCGTGAGGCGAACCGGGTGCAGCTGACATAGCTGTATCGGAGTCGGAGTCAGTAGGATATCGACGCAATCCGACGGCGTGTAAAGTAGAGGATGATACTGACTCAAAAGAATCAGTACCGGGCTGATCAGATAAAATCTCCTCAACAGGAGCCTCAATAACAGGAATAACGACATCATCATCAAGTGACAGATCCTCAACAGGAAGTGCAGCAAGGGGAACGGGAGCAGGGATCTCAGCAAGAGGTAGATCCCTGACTAGAATACCATCAGCGAGCTGAACATCGTCTCCGACATCTGGCAAAGCAAAAGGCTGGAAATCGTCATCGTCCGTACTAGTGGTATCCGATGTATAGACCTCATCCTCAGAGACAATCTCGTCGTCTGACACAATCGCCATAGGATCCTATGTGTCTGACACTCCGGTATCCGAAGAGGATGGCATGGTGTCTGTAACCCAACCACACATATGCACAAATATCATCATATAATCAAATAAGCATGTAAGTCACAACAATGTAAGCAAGTAATCATCCTAGTCTTTCTTAGACTATCCTCCCCAGTCTCTCAGACTAAACTCCCTGGTCTCTAAGACCAATTCCCTGGTCTCTAAGACCAACCTCCCAGTCTCTAAGACTAAATCCTCCCTCAGCCTCTAGGACTGATCCTCCCTCAGCCTCTAGGACTGATCCTCCATCAGCCTCTAAGACTGATCCTCCCTCAGCCTCTAGGACTGATCCTCCCTTAGCCTCTAGGACTGATCCTCCCTCAGCCTCTAAGACTGAATTATAAATATACCCTTTTGAAATGTGTATTGTGCCTTTTGTTTGTAAAAATGTTTGTACCCTGGATCTGGACGTATAGTGTATGCAATGTAAAAATGTTTGAAAACATTTTCGTGAGAGCCCTGATGATCATAGTCTAGACTCGAGAAAGAATCCTAGTTTGCTATGATCGAGGCTCTGATACCAAGCTGTCACACCCTGGCTTTTACGGAAGCGTGGGTTTATTTGGTGTGACTTCTTAATACCATAGCAACAATCATAACAATGCTATATGATAAAAACACAAGATGTTCATCCATTCATTAAGTTTAAAAATACCACCACATCATTGTTTGAAAATGTTGACACTTAAAATAAGTTACAACCCATACTTGTCTACGACGTGTTCATGAGACACGGCAAAAGACTTTAAATAAAACGTGGTTTAAAGATATGTAACCCATCCAGTTAAGGGTTACACCTCCTAAACCTACTACCCTGGATGACATCTTTATTCAACGCAGCTAAACATATGCATACTCCGCCAGATCCGCTAGTTTCCTGAAATACATGTAGTTTGAAAAATCAACAAAAAGTTGAGCGAGTTCATGTGTAAGTGAGTATGTATAAACCTTTGTAATGTGTCTGTATGTATGAAAGTCCCTGGTATGTAGCAATTAAGGAAAAAGAGATCACCAATGGGTTGCAAAGCCACTGGTATGTGTGAAACGGTGCAGGAAGTACTCAAACCTAGCAAATTTGTCACCGGGCCTCCGGCTGTAAGACACAGTCACCACTATGGGCCACCCTGGCCTCATGGGTGTGGGCTCGCTACACCCAAATAGATCTATCACTCATGTCCCTTGGTCCTAACAACGAGGATTAATGGCCTTAAGTGTTATACCCACCTTTCACATGATCTAAGTAGTAAACCCTCCTTAAGCAAACCATACCATGTATAAAAGTGTCTGTAATAATTGTAACATGTATTTCACCCCCGAAGTATAAAACTGAAATGAATTAAGAGAAAAGGGGGACATGAACTCACTGTAGTGCGTCTCCTGTATCGTACTTAAATCTCTGGTCTCGTCAGCAAACACGACTCCCTACAATGTACTAATGTCTATTAGACGATCGGGCCGTGTGACGTGTCCGTATATATACATAATTTTTGCAATGAATTACACACGATTGGGTTTTAAATTTATAAAAGTGATTATTACTTTTACATCAAAACACACAGGAAAGAGGCAAGTGTACCCCGTCATATATGTAATAAAGTATCGGTAAGAACCATGTATCGATCCAAGGAAATGGGCGGAGAATTAATACTAGACATTTGTCACTAAACTACCGGTAAAAACATAGGTTTGGTTGATTTAAACTAAACTAAAGTAAACATAACCAAATACATAATAAAAACATAATATATACTAGATAAAAAGCCTTGCTAAATACACAACCACAGCATGTCAACTAAGTCAGTTTTGGCACTAGAAGCATTCGGTCAATATTCCAATTTAAGACAATTAGTATCCCTTTCGGGAATCCTAACATGACAATCATTCGGAAAGCTAAAACGATAAACACACTTTAACCACCTAAAATTGTTCTTTAATGCACAATTGATAAATGTCTATGAAAATCTCTTAAAAATAAGTTAGTCAGCCGTTAGGATTATTCTAACCTCACTTAAACAAGGAAAGCGACATCGATAAACACAATGCACCCACCGAGACAAGCATAAACTAGATTAAATCACAACCGAGTTCATTTTACAAATCTTACACAATAATTCACCAAGATAGCAATTTTGGCCTAAACTACTAACTAAGCTAACAAATCATGGCAAGAATTCATAACGACACCATCTAACCCGTTTAGGCCCTTACGTGACGGCAAGCTCTCTTGATTAACAATAATTACATTTTATTAAATCACTAACCATTTCTAGTATCATGATGCATACATTTAAACCAAGTTAAACTAGCTAACCAAATTCAAAGTTTACTAATACAAGATTAATTAAGCTTCATTTTTCAATTATCTTAACTAACCAAGCACCAATCATCCAACATAATTACTTATAATCAAGAATTCAATATCAATAACAAGGTTGCAAACTAATCATCAAAGATTAACATAGAAAATACTTCAAATGTCATTACAAACAAAGTTTAACAAACTAATGGTTATAATCTAGCAAGGGATTGTTGTGTTTTTGCCCAAAGGCTACAATAATACATAAATCATAATCTAAGTACTTGAAAGATTAACAAAAACTTGGAAAGATTAGAAAATCAAACCATAAACAAGTACTAGACTAAGGATCCGGGTAGTAATCGAGCTAATCGAGACAATGTGGCTTGAATCCGGGTGAAAGCTAATGCCTCCGGAGCCTGAAAATCGCCTGAGAGCTCTCCAAAAATCCAGAATCTCGAGCAGAATGTTTCTGCTGTGTTTTTATACTTTTTGCTGTTGCACGGTCGTTCTCCCTATGGAACGACCGTTCACTTTATTCAATTATTGGACATGGGTCACCATACCGCATACGTCATCGGATCGTTGACCAGATCTGAAATGGCACGACCGTTCTTTATGTGGAACGATCGTTCAGTTCCGGGCTTCATGTTGCACGCCAAGTCGCACCTACCGTTCAGTTCCGAGACTCTGTTGATTCACCGGAGACACACGGTCATTCCTCAGATGGAACGACCGTTCTTCACCTAGTCGCTTGTTTCCCTGGAACGCCCAGCCGCACCGATCGTTCATTGCCGAGATGATCAGCGTTGTCGGAGATGCACGACCGTGCATCAGGTGGAACGGTCGTTCCACAGGCCCAGTTCAGAATCCTTAACAGAAAGTCCGCAGCTTTGTCGTTTTGTCCGGAAAGTCCTCGTTTTTGCTATCATCTTGTCTGGAATGCAGTTTTAGGCCTGTAAACACAAATGTAGATAAATAAGTATCCGAACGACGGTTTTACGGCCAAAAACGCATAAAATAGGGGTAAAACGGGGGACTAAAATATGTGTAAATTAGAGTGTATCAAATCTCCCCACACTTAAACCTTGCTTGTCCTCAAGCAAGCTAAACTAAAAAGCAATAAAAGACATAAACAAATAAGAACGATAATTTACACACTATTTTATTGAAAACTAATATATAAACGGTTAGCCGGTTTGTCGAAAGACAACATCAAAAGATTCAAACCCAACAAGCATATGCAATTTAAAAAGCGACAACCAAAAAGCCGTGACTAAACATTTAATTGACTCACATGTTAATCTTCACCCAACTCACAATGTTCACACACACTCGGTTTTATTTATGAATCATACATAAAATGTGTATGCGTAAACACTCAACGCCTAGTCAATGAAATGTGCAATAACATAAGCTTGTCATAAGATCTCGTCTCCACCAACTAACATGCAAATAAGTGTAAATCAAGAGGTCTTTACGGGTTGTAACGCTAGGCTTGGGCGAAGGGTATGGAAGTGGACATTTAAAATGGCGAAAACGGTTAAAACTCGGTAGTAGCGTTTAACTAGCAATAAACAATACAACTTTACATACAAACTCCTTAAAAAGGCGACTAAAGCGCAATCGAGCTAATCAACAAGATTTTTAACATTTAAGCATTCAAAATTGCTCGATTTCTATCAACTTCACCCTATTTTAGGGTGTTTTATTTTCTGTTTTTTTTTTTTTTTTTTTTTTTTGCAAACTATACAATGAAATATAAACAATAACAAGCTAGTTAAACTATTATTTTAACCGAGTTTCAACACTAAAAAGGTTTAAAAACATAAAAAGGCTAAATTTGGTTAAGTAGGCGATAATGTGGGTAAACAAAGGTGAACGGGAAGGCTCGACAAGGTTAATCCTAAAGGGTAATATAAGGTGAACGGGAAGCACAACACAAAGAACAAGGTACACAACAAAGGGGTAATCTAAGTGCCTCTATCACGTTTACACAAATCCGCACGTTCATGGTCTTAACAAGCATACTAGTGACAAGTTCTAAATTGCACAAAACATCCGGCTCACTCCTATATCCGAAATGAACAAATATATAACAATCTAAGCTCAAATATGCTCACGTAACGGAAGGAATGGGTAAAAGTGTGAAAACTATCATGTAAGTCTTTCTTTGTTTGTCACGCTTTCCGGTTTCCTTTTTCAAAAATATTTTGCTTGTCGAGTTTTTATCAAGTCCGATGCTTTCTAAAACATAACCAACCGGTTTATTTACCAACATATAAACAAAACACAAGTATTTTTAAATGATTTTTCTGATTTTCTGTTTTTTTTTTTTTTTTTTTTAATATGAGGACAAACAAAGCTAAGTTAACAAAGTTAACCCCGTCCCCACACTTGAACTTCGCATTGTCCCCAATGCGAGACCCGAAATATAGAGAAAGGGATAAAAAATACTCCCCTCAAGATGATGTTGGTGCCACGAGACTTCCGAAGCTCTAACTGGTACGTGCTCCGGTCCAAGATCCGATAGATAAAATCTGCAAGTATGTCGTGTACACCCAAAATATAACAGAAAAAGAAAAACCAAACAACCATAATGTACATAAATGCTAACATCCAAACAAAACAGAAAGGAAATTGTCTGAAAATACATATCCGGGGTGTTTTAAATACTAAGTCAAAATAAACACCCAAATAAAAACAAAGTACTGAAACATAAAACACCACCAAGTGCTACCACTACCGCAAACTACTCATCATCATCATCGTCATCATGCCTCGTGCCAGATGGGCCCTGATCGCCATATCCAGGGGGGTTCCATGGTGGGAACTCCGGCGGGTGCTGAAAATAGTCGGGGTATGCGTGATGCATCTCCCCGAACAGATAAGAAAACCCCGCAGATACCCCCTGGTATAGAGTATCCTGGCGCTGCTCTAGTCGGTCATGTGTGGCTCGAAGCTCTGCCTGACTGGCTCTAATCTCGTGCTGGCTAGCCCGGATCTCATCAAAGTATGTACCATGCTGCTCCTGCGTGACACGCATGTCCTGGAACTGCTGGTAGAAAGTAGGCCAATCCTCATGCTGATGAAATGCATGATGTTGCGGCGAGTGTGGTGGTGTCGGTGGCTGTGGCTCGTGCTGCTCTCCCATCTCTTCGTCTTCATCCTCATGTTCCTCCTCAGCTGGAGGTAACGGGTCCCATATCTCTCCATTCAAACCCCTCAACCTATCTCTCCCATCTAACTCAGCAATAACCCCCATAAACTTCAGAGACCGGATATCAACATGCACCCCCTCAGTGATCAAAGTAAGACCCCTAATCACCCCCGGCGTCATATATCGCTCATTGTACGCGATCTCGGTCACGTACTGCCCGCCGTGGATCTCACTATTGTGGGTCCGCCCTGAACACTTGACAAAGTACTCAGCCATTCGCGCGGCGAGGTTGATCGGTGCTTTGTCAACCAACGCATAAAGAAAAAGCAAGTCAGGTGTTGGACAGTTACCTTGACTGTCCATGCGTCCACATATAGAATGGCTGAAAACATGGTGCATCACTCGCACCAGAGGGTCTCGAAGGCGCGAAGCCTTTGACATCCGTGGGTTGTATGGGCCCCCAATAGCGTTACGTGCCCAGAATGCATCTCGCGCTGCATCATTAGGGAAGTTGAACCGGTCGTTGAAGACGTCGGGATCATCCATGTCCTCCCGCGTATAAATCCCAAGCCTCCGTCCCAAACGACCCACCGACCATGTATGCCATCGCCCACACAACCTGAAGGTGACCCGATTCCTGTAGCGGAAATCAGGTTCTGTATGTGCAACCGGCTTTTCATACTGATACGAGGCGAAGAATTCGATTGTCAACTCCTGGTAAACCGGTCGGTTGCAACCGACCAAGTTTGCAAGCGTGCGGGTCATCATTTCATCTAGGCGATCATACTGGTTGAGGTCACGCATAACCTCCCAGTCCAACCAACGGGGCTCTCCAAACTGTCCCCGCCTCGCCCACAATTCATTGCGCTTCGCGATGCATAGAGCTTCCTTCTCGATGTTGGGGTTAAATTGCAGGAAAGGGTGATCCATCTGTAATGGGGAATATTGTTAGGAAGACAGAAACAGGAGAAAAAATGAGTTGAAAACAAGCGAGCAGCCAATTATGAAGCTACTGTCCAACTGTACTGGCAATATGGCACGGGCGTTCTCCGGGACGCACGGTCGTGCGTCACCGAGAACTAACAGGCCAGACCAGACGATATCGTGAATCAGCCGGCGAGGCACGACCGTTCCCCACGAGGAACGACCGTGCATCTCCGAATCTGCAGACTTCGACCCCTGAACTTAGAACAATCAGATTTTGCAAAATTTCAACAAGTATTGGGTCAACAGGGGTCTGCAAATCAACCGGGTGTTCACGACACTTCGATTTAACAAGGGTTAGGGTTTCGATTTGTTTATGAAGAGAACCCTAAAAATTCCTTGAAAAATCGGAAAAAAACTACACTAGAAAGAAAGAAAACAAGAAATCTAACACTAGAGACATACCGTGCGAAGTTGGGTGTTTGATCGTGCGAAAAATCGTGCGATATGGTGAAAAATCGCCCTGGAACGGTCTGCAGCGGCTAGGGTTCGCGAATGATGGATTTTGCAGCAGATAATGGTATATATAGTGTGCAAAATGACCAAATTGTCCTCAGCCTGTCGCACGGTCGTTCTCCGGAATGGAACGGTCGTGCGTCACCGAGGTCGTTCAAACCCATAGCCTGTTCTCGGAGATGCACCGAGGGTGCGATCTGCCGTTCCGGCTTGCTCGGAATTGCACGGTCGTGCATCAGCTGCAGATGCAGATTTCTGCAAAAGCTATTTCCAGCACCCGTTTCGGCCGTTTTTCGCCGTTTTTTCGACACACCAACTGTTCTAACAATATTACAATACAGAACCTTCGCCCGGCACGTACGGAAACTAAACAAACAAACGACAACTACCTAACTAACCTAAATTACGCTAAAACTACAAAAACAAATAAAAGGACAATTTTGCCCTCATAGCGCCAAAGACGCTCCGGCTGCATTTTTGTCAGCGAGTCAGCAGCGTAGACTCATGCTAAATTTTTGTCGACGAGTCGATAGCAAGACTCAAAGCTAAAAACTAGAAAAACTACTAAAAAGACTAAACTACCCCTAAAGCGCAAAATACGCTCTTGCTACATTTTTGATCCGCGAGTCAGTAGCGTAGACTCTCTCCTCCCCACACTTATGATGTGTGCGGGGTTTGGAGTTCAATCACCTCCACCACCGATTCTATCGGCCCGGCAACGTACAACTTCAACCGGTGACCATTTACCTTGAAAATAACGACATCCGCGTTCTCTACTGCAACAGTACCATACGGAAACACTTCCTTAACCGTGTATGGTCCTGTCCAGCGTGAATGAAGCTTCCCAGGAAATAAGCGCAGCCGTGAATTATAGAGAAGAACAAGATCACCCGCTTGGAATTGTTTGTGGTCCTTCAAGCGTTTGTCGTGACGTTTCTTCGTGCCCTCTTTGTAAAGTACGGAGCTCTCATAGGCTTGGTGCCGCAATTCTTCCAATTCATGAATTTGGAGAAACCAGGCTTCACCTCCGGTTTTAAGGTCCAAATTCGCGGTTTTCAATGCCCACATAGCCTTGTGCTCCAACTCCACCGGTAAATGGCATGCCTTTCCGTATACCAACCTAAAGGGGGTGGTCCCTATAGGGGTCTTATAAGCTGTACGGAATGCCCATAATGCCTCATCAAGCTTGTCCGACCACTCCTTGCGGTTCGCTCCAACCGACCGCTCAAGGATGCGCTTAAGCCCACGGTTCGTGACCTCCACCTGCCCGCTCGTCTGCGGATGATAGGGCGTGGACAAACGGTGATGTACACCGTATCGGGACAAAGCCTTTTCAAGCTGTGTATTACAAAAATGAGTCCCTCGGTCACTAATGAGCGCTTTTGGAGCGCCAAATCGGGCGAACAAACTCTTAAGAAACCTTACAACTACTCTGGCGTCATTAGTGGGTAAGGCTTGCGCCTCCGCCCACTTTGATACATAATCAACAGCCACGAGTATGTATTTGTTTCCACGTGAGGGGGGGAACGGTCCCATGAAGTCTATCCCCCAAACATCAAAGACTTCACAAACCTGTATCCAGTTCTGGGGCATTTCGTCGCGTGCCGATATGTTCGTCGCCCTCTGACAAGCATCGCACGCTTTCACCCAACTCTGCGCGTCACGGAAAATGGTCGGCCAGTAAAACCCGGAATCCAACACCTTCTTCGCGGTGAAGTTGGCTCCGTGGTGGCCTCCGGTAGGTCCCTCATGACACTGGCGCAGAATGTCGGTCGCCTCAGACCCAGATACACATCTCCTAATCACCCGATCAGCACCCACCTTGAACAAGAAAGGGTCGTCCCATATGTAGTGCTTGAGATCCGAAAAGAATTTCCTCTTTTGCTGGTGAGTCAACCCTTTTATCAGAATCCCGCAAGCAAGATAGTTCGCAAGGTCGGCGAACCATGGCGACTCATCACATATCTCAACACCCATCAAAGATTCGTGTGGGAACTTGTCATTGATTGAATCCCAACGCGAATCCTCGATGTCTCCGTGCTCTAACCGAGACAGATGGTCGGCCGCTACATTCAAAGCACCCTTTTTATCTTGTATCTCAATATCAAACTCTTGCAGCAACAGGATCCATCTGATTAGACGCGGTTTAGCGTCCTGTTTGCTGAAGAGGTATCTAATGGCTGCATGATCAGTGTATACAACGGTTTTCGAAAGCACCAGATACGATCTAAATTTATCGAATGCGAAAATGACCGCCAAGAGCTCTTTTTCAGTCGTGGTATAATGCTCTTGAGCGTCGTGGAGAGTTTTACTCGCATAGTAGATCGGATGGAAGTGCTTTTCCTTCTTTTGACCCAGAACGGCCCCTATAGTGTAATCACTCGCGTCGCACATGATTTCAAACGGCAAACTCCAGTCCGGTGCGACTAAAATAGGGGCCTCTACCAACTTCTGCTTGAGGAGGTCAAAAACCCTCAAGCAATCATCTCCAAACACGAACGGAGCATCTTTCTCTAACAAATGAGTCATGGGTCTGGCGATTTTAGAAAAATCTTTGATGAATCGCCGATAGAACCCGGCATGACCGAGGAAGCTCCGTATAGCACGAACAGAGGTGGGGGGGCAGAAGTCGTGAAATAACGTCGACCTTAGCTGGATCGACTTCCATGCCCGCGTGAGAGATTTTGTGTCCCAGAACTATGCCCTCCTTCACCATGAAGTGGCATTTCTCCCAATTCAGGACCAGATTGGTCTCCTCACACCTCTTCAACATTCTTTTCAAATTTTCCAGACACTGATCAAAGGAATCCCCAAATACCGAAAAATCGTCCATGAACACCTCCATGGAATCCTCAATCATGTCGTGGAAAATTGCGACCATACATCGCTGGAAAGTAGCCGGCGCATTACACAGCCCAAACGGCATACGCCGGTAGGCGAATGTACCAAAGGGACAGGTAAACGTGGTCTTCTCCTGGTCCTCAGGAGCGATAGGAATTTGAAAGTAACCCGAGAACCCATCCAGAAAACAATAATATAACTTCCCTGACAGACGCTCCAACATTTGATCAATGAATGGAAGCGGGAAGTGGTCCTTGCGAGTGGCGTCGTTGAGTTTGCGATAATCGATGCAAACCCACCATCCAGTGACCGTCCTGGTTGGAATGAGCTCATTCCTATCGTTCGTGACCACAGTCATGCCCCCCTTTTTGGGCACTACCTGCACAGGGCTGACCCAAACAGAGTCGGAAATGGGATAGATCATACCAGCATCTAACAACTTAATCACTTCCTTTTTAACGACCTCTTGCATGTTCGGGTTCAGCCGCCTCTGGTGCTGCGCACACGGCTTGAACTGATCCTCCATAAGAATTTTATGTGTACAGAAGGAGGGATTTATACCTTTAATGTCCATGATTTTCCAAGCGATTGCTTTCTTATGAAGTTTCAACACATTAAGCAGTCTGCTCTTCTCTTCTACCGCTAAACCAGATGAAATAATGACAGGCAAATGACGCTCCTCATCCAAAAATGCGTACTCTAGGTGCGGTGGGAGCTCTTTAAGCTCCAAGGTAGGAGGATCTTCCACTGAAGGCTTCGACTTCACTTCACTCTCGCGATCAATTTCTGTGAAACGATCCGGACTCTGGGGACTATCATCACCAATCTGATAGACTGGCTGCTCTAAATAGTGGCCCTCCTGCGTAATGCCATCTAAGTCCCCACACAACAGATGTATGTTCGAATCTATCTCCTCGATCGTACCCTGGAAATGCGTGCTCACATAAGTGTCGACAATGTCAACATAATAGAGCGCGTCGTCCTGACTCAGAGGGTGCTGCATAGAACGTTTAATGTCAAACGTCACATGCTCATCATCTACTCGGAGTGTGATCTCGCCCGCCGCCACGTCCACAATCGTCCGGGCGGTATTCAAAAACGGGCGTCCGAGTATCAGAGGCACTCTCGAGTCCTCATCCATGTCCAGGATAACAAAATCCACGGGAAATACAAACTTGTCAATCTTAACAAGCATATTCTCTACAAACCCGCGTGGATACTTGACAGAACGATCCGCAAGTCGAATACTCATCCTCGTAGGTGACGGCTCACCTAGATCCAACTTTGTAAAAACCTTATAGGGCATAAGGTTTATACTCGCTCCTAGATCTGCTAACGCATTACTGACTGACAGATTGCCAATGAGGCAAGGAAGCGTGAAACTGCCTGGATCGCCCATTTTTGTAGGCAGGCGATTCTGGAGAATAGCAGAGCAGCTTTCATTCATAACCACACAAGACATATCCTCGAGTTTTTGCTTGTTTGAGAGGATGTCTTTCAGAAACTTCGTATACTTTGGCATCTGTGCCAAAGCCTCAACAAACGGTATGTTTATATGCAATTGCTTAAACATCTCAAGAAACTTACCGTTTTGTTCATCCATCTTCTGCTTCTTCAACCTTCCTGGATAGGGCACCGGAGGCTTGTAACCTGTGACCGGCTCCTGGACTTGTGCTGTACTTGCTGGGCGTAGCCTGGCATGCACCTCGTCCGGTGTGCTAGTCGGGACCGCTTCAGTGATCGGTGGTGAGTCCGATATGACGGGTCCAGTAGGTTTTCCACTCCTGGTCATCACAGCGTTCACATCCCTGTGCCCGCTCGGGTTTGTCTCAGTATTGCCTGGGAGACCACCCTGGGGTCTCTTTGACATCATCTGTGCCAGCTGACCAACCTGATTCTCTATGTTCTGAATCGAGGCCTTGTGGCTCCTCATTTCTCCCTCATGAGAGAGAAAACGATCCTCGCTCTGCTGATAGCGTTTTTCAGCTAACTGATTCGCGCTCGAGGAGCTAGTAAGAAGCTGGGACATCATCTCCTCCAGCTTAGAACTAGACTGAGGGGCCTGCTGCTGGGAACTACTCCCAGAGCCCTGATTCTGATGCGGGTACGAATGCTGCTGATAGGATTGGTTGTACTGCTGGAACTGCTGACCCTGTTGCGCTGGAGCGCGCGGAGTGAATCCCAAAGGATTTTGATTGCCTGTGTTCGCACGCCACCCAAAATTTGGGTGATTTCTCCAACCGGGATTGTAGGTGTTACTGTAAGGGTTGTTCTGCGGCCTAACTTGATTACCCACGAAATCTACCTCTTCATGGCCCTCGTATCCGACTCCCTGAAAACATGCCCCAGGCTCGTGTGACACACCACACTGGTCACAACCCGAGCCCGCATGCGCAATCATCTGGGACCTGTCGAATCTCGATGCGAGAGCTGAGATCTGAACAGTAATAGCCGTATAGTCGTCTACAGCATGCACTCCTGCGCGGGATCCTGATGATGATGATGTAGCCCGACTTCTATCTCCTTCGCGGCGAGAGCTAGACTTCAACGCAGCCTTTTCAATGATATCGTAAGCCTCATTGGGCGTCTTCGTCCCCAAATCGCCTCCTGAATTCATATCTAATCGCTCCTGCGTATTGTAGCTCAGCCCCTGATAGAATGTCAAGACTAACTGTCTCTTGGTGAACCCATGATGTGGAACATCAAGTAACAGATCCTTGAATCTCTCCCACGCTGCATGCAACGACTCCCCCTCATCTTGACGAAAGGATACAATTCGGTTACGTAGCTTGTTCGTTTTCTCAGGTGGGAAATATTTCTGCATAAACTGCTCCGCCAACTGATTCCAGGTCCTGATGGACCCGACTGGAAGCGACAAAAGCCAAGCTCTGGCTTTGTCACGTACTGAAAACGGAAACAGCCTCAACCGAATTGCGTCCGCCGAAGCACCTGTAATCTTAAATGTGGAACAAACATGGAGAAACGCAGCAATATGCCTCCCGGGATCCTCGTGCTCACGTCCGTCAAACTGTACTGAATTTTGTACCATATTTATTATACTAGGTCTAATTTCAAACGTAGGTACATCAATAGTAGGTTGAAGGATACTCGGCTCCAGGCCTGTCGCTCCAGGCTGATTAGACTCATTCAACGGTCGCTCATCGTCTGCCATGATTATGTTTCCTCCTGAGCCCTCGGCTTCAACGGGTACCACCGAATCCGGCCCGCCAGATGCGAGCAGTAGCCCAACCGCACGCCCTTTCGCGCGAAGACGCCTCCGAAGATCACGTTCGGGTTCGTCTGACGGTTCAACAAGTTCTGGAGCGGGGGTCAAGAACATCAACCTGCAAACGAAAGATTGACACGGTGAATATTTTATTAATAAAATAATAATGCTGTTTTTTTTTTCAGCTGAATAGAAGCAGAAAGTTATTATAAATGGGCTGAAAATTTTATAAAAATCCGAAAATGAGCCCGAAATTTTATAAAAAATTCAACACAATAAATAAATGAATCGACTAATACAAAAATGGCTTTAGGGGCCGAAAACCCAAAGAATAAATAAATAAATAAATCCGGATCAAATAAATAAATGGAACAAAAATAACGCAAAAATGAATAAATCGAATAAAAACAAGAAATAATCACAAATAAATAAACAAATAAACAATCAAGAAATTATACACAAATATTAACAAGTATATACACCGATAACCAAATGACTCGGGTCGTTCCTAAAACTCGCCATTTCCACGGCAACGGCGCCAAAAACTTGACGTGTGCGTATATATACATAATTTTTGCAATGAATTACACACGATTGGGTTTTAAATTTATAAAAGTGATTATTACTTTTACATCAGAACACACACGAAAGAGGCAAGTGTACCCCGTCATATATGTAATAAAGTATCGGTAAGAACCAAGTATCGATCCAAGGAAATGGGCGGAGAATTAATACTAGACCTTTGTCACTAAACTACCGGTAAAAACATAGGTTTGGTTGATTTAAACTAAACTAAAGTAAACATAACCAAATACATAATAAAAACATAATATATAGTAGATAAAAAGCCTTGCTAAATACACAACCACAGCATGTCAACTAAGTCAGTTTTGGCACTAGAAGCATTCGGTCAATATTCCAATTTAAGACAATTAGTATCCCTTTCGGAAATCCTAACATGACAATCATTCGGAAAGCTAAAACGATAAACACACTTTAACCACCTAAAATTGTTCTTTAATGCACAATTGATAAATGTCTATGAAAATCTCTTAAAAATAAGTTAGTCAGCCGTTAGGATTATTCTAACCTCACTTAAACAAGGAAAGCGACATCGATAAACACAATGCAACCACCGAGACAAGCATAAACTAGATTAAATCACAACCGAGTTCATTTTACAAATCTTACACAATAATTCACCAAGATAGCAATTTTGGCCTAAACTACTAACTAAGCTAACAAATCATGGCAAGAATTCATAACGACACCATCTAACCCGTTTAGGCCCTTACGTGAAGGCAAGCTCTCTTGATTAACAATAATTACATTTTATTAAATCACTAACCATTTCTAGTATCATGATGCATACATTTAAACCAAGTTAAACTAGTTAACCAAATTCAAAGTTTACTAATACAAGATTAATTAAGCTTCATTTTTCAATTATCTTAACTAACCAAGCACCAATCATCCAACATAATTACTTATAATCAAGAATTCAATATCAATAACAAGGTTGCAAACTAATCATCAAAGATTAACATAGAAAATACTTCAAATGTCATTACAAACAAAGTTTAACAAACTAATGGTTATAATCTAGCAAGGGATTGTTGTGTTTTTGCCCAAAGGCTACAATAATACATAAATCATAATCTAAGTACTTGAAAGATTAACAAAAACTTGGAAAGATTAGAAAATCAAACCATAAACAAGTACTAGACTAAGGATCCGGGTAGTAATCGAGCTAATCGAGACAATGTGGCTTGAATCCGGGTGAAAGCTAATGCCTCCGGAGCCTGAAAATCGCCTGAGAGCTCTCCAAAAATCCAGAATCTCGAGCAGAATGTTTCTGCTGTGTTTTTATACTTTTTGCTGTTGCACGGTCGTTCTCCCTATGGAACGACCGTTCACTTTATTCAATTATTGGACATGGGTCACCATACCGCATACGTCATCGGATCGTTGACCAGATCTGAAATGGCACGACCGTTCTTTATGTGGAACGATCGTTCAGTTCCGGGCTTCATGTTGCACGCCAAGTCGCACCTACCGTTCAGTTCCGAGACTCTGTTGATTCACCGGAGACACACGGTCGTTCCTCATATGGAACGACCGTTCTTCACCTAGTCGCTTGTTTCCCTGGAACGCCCAGCCGCACCGATCGTTCATTGCCGAGATGATCAGCGTTGTCGGAGATGCACGACCGTGCATCAGGTGGAACGGTCGTTCCACAGGCCCAGTTCAGAATCCTTAACAGAAAGTCCGCAGCTTTGTCGTTTTGTCCGGAAAGTCCTCGTTTTTGCTATCATCTTGTCTGGAATGCAGTTTTAGGCCTGTAAACACAAATGTAGATAAATAAGTATCCGAACGACGGTTTTACGGCCAAAAACGCATAAAATAGGGGTAAAACGGGGGACTAAAATATGTGTAAATTAGAGTGTATCACCGTGCCTTGCCTTTGTATTTATGTTTGAGTTACGATTTCTTGACATTATTCTAAGTTATAACTTCTTGTTAAAATAATAATAATTATTTTAACTTAAGTTTTGTTTTTAGGTTTTGGAATAATAGTTAGGCAACTATTTCGTATCCATACTTCTCAAGTATTTTATATGCGTATTTCCTTCCCAAGGATGGGGGTATTTATACATGTACATTTGTAGTTTCAAAAAATATATTTTAAGTCCCACTTAGGAAAATATATTTAATTTATTAGTACAAAAAAATAACGTATTTCCAAAATATATGTATTTTTCCCAAAAATAATATATTTTACTTCTCTAGTTTCCAAAATAATATTTTACCAAAAAATATATGTGTAAGAGTATTTTGCGGAATATTTCGTAAGTTACGTTTTCGCGTTTGGTTTTACAATACCAAGTGTGTAACTTAAATATTTATTCCGTGGGATTTTTGGTATTATTTTGGAGTTGTAACCTTCAGTTAGCTTGTAAGTTATATTATTTTACCCCTAAAATAATATAGCTAGTTCACAAAATATTCAAATTTTCACACAAGTGTATTAGTATAAAATATATATTCTAAATATATATTTATCCATTTTTATTTACAAAACCAACCTCCGATACTTTGTATTTATGTAACAAAACCTATGGCGAAGTTTATTTTGATAAACAAAGGTAAAATATACTCGTAAGCACTTGTTAGAAAAATATTTTCTAAGTGCTGGAATTTTAGAAAATTTCGCCAGAGTTTCCTTTGTAAACGGAGGTGTCCATGCTTATAAGCATATCATTTTCTTTTCGAAAATTCATCCAATCAATCAACAACAAATTATTAAACCACATTACACTAACCAAGTGCAAAAACAATGCACTTTACATAATAACATGAACTTGGTTTTTCGTAAAAACGCGTAGTAACTTAGTGGGGTGTTTAGTGGGTTTAGTTACCCTCCGAAGTGTGTTTACTTTTGTTAAAATCTTATTCTCGGGATCTTTAGATGTTCACAAGTTGTGAACTTATTTTACAAAAATATTTGCTTCCAACATTTTCTTGTTTTACTACACTTATTTTGTTAATAAAATAGTGTAGGTTTAACAAAAATCAAAACCTTTCAAAAATCATCTTCTATTCTTGGTTTATTTAGGAAAACCGTTTGTAAACCTTGGATCCATATGATCACCAACTTACTTTGTTTACTAATTTTTCAAGAAACCACCTTGTTATCAAGTTCATGCTTAAACATGGAGGTGATTCTTTTATGTAATCACTAATCACCTCCTAACTTGTTAACTTAAGTTTTTAACCTTACTTTAACAAGTTCCACCATGATGTTTAACATCATATCACTAGTAATCATCAACAATACAAAACAACATCATACTTAACATTACTTCTTCATTTTAACAATATTTCATCATCAAGTTAGCTTTAGGTTCAAGACTTTTGCTTATGATCTTTTAGTATTCTTGAGATATCATCTTGATATAACTATTAACCACCATAAACATGGAATAAATAAGGATTCAAGAGACTTACTACTAGCTCAAGGCTAGGGATGTTCAAGAGAAGGAAAGTGGTGGTTAATAGCAAATAGAGAAGGTCCTTCAACTTCCGAGAACACCAAGCTTCGTTGAACACCTTGTATCACCTTTGTATGCTTGTAGAATGGAAGAAGAAGCTTGAATGATGATGATGGTGGTGGTTCTTAGGTTCGGCGGAAAAAAGGAAAGAAGGAGAGAAGGGTTGTTGATGAAAGATGAAGATGAAAGAGTGGTTAACTAGTGGTTATATAACAAATCTTCCTACATGGTTAAACCCTTTGGTCCATATGTTCCTCTAGTACTTAACATATCCCTTAAGTAATTAAAGAAAATCAAAGGTGGTGGGGGCCACTTTACAACCGGTTAGGGGGGGGGGGGGTTGGTTTAGTTAGTATGTAATGGAAGTTAGTTTAGTTAGAAGATTAGTGAGCTAGTTAAGTGTTTAGGTGTTAGGATGTTATATAGTGCGTGATGGTGTTCGGGGTCCATAACTAGTTCAGAAAAATAAAAACAATGCTTCAAGCATTATTTTGGTGTTTCGGGTAGTGTCCGGTTGTTCGGTTAGATACTGGTTCGTTAAAGTGCTAAGTTATGTCGTAAAGTGTCCTTTATGTAACTTTTAGTGACACTTTTAATTCCCGACACTTAGAAAAGTATACAGGACCATTTTGCCATATTTTTGCAAGTGACTAGCATGATTAAATACCGAATTTTGTTTAAAGTGCAGAATTTTGCAGTTAAAGTGAGTTTTAGGCACTTTCCGGCACCTAAACTATCACCTAGTGACGCAGTTTCATGGTCCTCACTTCCCTACACTCCATACTAGTGTAGTACCTTGTCCCTGGCTCATAATGGGCCTCAATATATTGTCTGTCTATGTGCTGGCATTGTCAGCATGTTTCTGAGTTATCCGCTCACTGTGCTAACTGTGCTTTGTGCATCAAGTTTGTCACTAAAGGTTGTATGTAATAAATGGAGTGACAATATGTAATGTGATGCATACGTATGTATGTAACAGAAATCAGTAGCAGTTTATATCATCAGCTGTAATCAAGCACAGTCATTAAGCACAAATTCAATATTAATTAATTGTACGGATACCTGAAAATTTTGAGGGTTGTCACAGCCATAATGCCAATCGTGTTGAAATATGGTTGATATTTATATCAAGAATAGCTCCAAATCCCATATTCTTCCCCTCATCAATCTGTTTTTATGAAAATTTGCTTACAGTATCCATATACGAGTTAGGTTGACATCTTAACAGTATCGCTTCGTTGCTGTATTCGAAGAAAGCTCTAGTTTCTGTTCTAGGTGGTTCCACCTTTTTTGAAGGTTTTTTTGTTTCTATCTTAGATTTCCTGTCATCTTTCTTCTTTTTCGGGAGTGGCTTAACGAAGTCATCCTCCTCAGAGCTTTCTTCAACTATCCTTCTTTTTCTATTTTTGTTAACTTTTTTCAATGTTGATATTGGGTCTTCAAAGTCATCATCAGTATCTATTTCTACAAAATCGCATGCTATCAGTCAAAAACCTTTATAATATTGCATGTATCAGTTAATCATGTACACTGACTCATTAAGTTGATAAAATCGCATGAATGAATTATGAATTCGCATGCCTTAGTAAAGCATTACCAAAACTGACCAACCATATAAATCGCATGATTTAGACAACCAAATTTAATATAATCGCATGTGTAATTTAATCATAATCACCTAAAACTAACTAATCATTTAAAATCGCATGAGGCTTTTATCAATTCGCATGTTCAATCTAACCTAAGACAAAAACCTTCAACAAATAATATTTAACATATGAAATCGCATATGTCGTACAAGACCCTATATAATATCGCACATATATCAGCTTATCATTAACAAAACTGTATAATCATACAAAACCTAATAAATAACTATACCAGTCATAAACCCTAATAAAATCGTAGTTATGAACAATATGTAATCTTATAAAACTTTAGGTTTCAGACCAAAACCTTACTAAACAATCGATATCGCATATGTCATTCAAAGTCCCTATAAATATCATTATAAAATAGCAAATGTCAATCGATACCTGGATTCATCTTCTTCGCCTATGGTCTGTCGTTGTTTGCTTTGCTTCGTTTCTCAAAACTCATGAATCTTAGTTGAATCGCAACGGTGAGTAGTAGGGAACTTGGGGAAGGAGAATGCAATGTTGATTTTGGGTTTACGGTATGATTGTGAGTTATTGTGTGCTAATTATCAGGGGTTTTGATCTCGCATTGGATGATTTTAACCTTGGCGGTTTCTTTTATTAATTTTAATTTGATTAATTTAATAGTTAAACACGCGGTTTAAATGAGATGATTTGACGATTGTGGTTATAGCGTACATAATGTACGATTAGTGGATTTGTATGATAACCGGCCTCTATATATATATATATAGGGTGAGGTTCTAGAGTGAACACTAATGTATTTATGTAACACCTCGAAAATTTATGTCCAATAATGTATCGACACGTGTCATAAGCTTTAAACATGTAAAAGATTACTTTAGAGGGACTAAAGTTGACAAACAAGGAAAGTATGTGAATAAAAGGGTTCAAAGTGTCAACAATGGATAAATATATCTTTCAACAACCCTACATGATGTTTATACCCTTAAACGAAGGAATTATGGATCATACGAAGCTAATTGTGGAAGAAAGTGAGAGATTACAAACTACAGGGGCTAAATGTGTCAACATGTTTAAAGTACACCTCTGAGTGACCTTTTAGTGAACCCGAAGCTTTGTAACGATAAATTATACTCACTAGAATATGTGATAAAAATTTCACAAGGTTTCGATAAAGTATGAGAAAGTTATGATAATATTCGTATACGAAGGGTTAAAAGCATCAACGTTGAAATTCAAGGCTTTACGGGTGATCATAAAGTTAACCAAGGACTTAACAATGTTTAATTATGTCTTGGAGCCCTTAAAAGTAAAGTTAGAGGACCAAAAGTGCAAGAAATAAACTTAAAACCACGTTTGAAAGGACCAGGGGCTGAAATGTAAATAGCTGAAACTTGTGTGGCTGGTGACTGAGGTGCTGGCATAGCGCCACCAACAACCCCCTCTGCCGTCGCGCTACGCGACGGCCTTAGCTGGTCAGAATTCATGTACAGGTGCGAGTTCAGCAAGTTAAACCGACTTAGAAACCTTGTATTCGATTCAAGGGGCTTGTTTGATGGTATTTCCATGCCTAGGGACACCTGGAAGTGATCAAGGAACATCTATAGGCTATTGTGGCATGATCTTGATGAATTAAACTCACTATATAAGAACCCATTATTGCAACACTTTGGCATACACTTTGAAAACCATTCAAACTCAATTTCTGGAGATTCCTGGAGCTCAAGGCCACTTCCCAAGCATCCTTAGTCGTGCATAGGACTTCAGTAAGTGTCCCTAACCTTTCTTAATTCAGTTTTAATTAGTTTATTAGCTTAAAGTCAAACCGTCGTAATTAAGATTTGACTTCGTCATTAATCTTAATTTGTCCAGTCAAATTTCAAATTGAAAGTACCTATGAGTTGGTAATTATGTGGGCAATAAACCCTTAAAAGGGCACCCTCTGATTCCCACTCTAACTAGGTCAATTGTCAGGTCAAAGTTAATTTTAAAAAGTCAACAGAAAGCTAATTTTCGCATAAACACATAATTAACGATGTAGAAGCTATGAAACCTATTTTATCACTCATATAACTTGGTAATCAATGTAAGAACATGTCTAAACATGTTCAACCCGATAATTTTCAGTTTAAGCTCGGTTCGGAACCAAAAGTCGCAAAAGTAGACTTTTGCTTTGACTTTCAGTTCTGACCCATTAGAGCATAGTTTAGGGATGCCTTAGAGCTTTATTAGGACCAAGTTACCTATATGTATAACCCTCTGAGATTATACAACTTGGTTCATTAGTTATCCGATTCATATGCATGCTTCCGTTAAAGGCTTAAATGTTGACTCTTATGCCCTTTTCACCTTAAAACATGAATTTTGAAAATGTAAAAGAGTAGAAACCTTAGTTACTAATTTACAAACTTGTACCTAAAATTTGACATCAGTTTGAGGTCTAGATTAAGAGTTATGCTCATTAGCGTAATTAAAAAGCTTTTTAGTAATTAAACGGTGTAATTAGCGTATAGCCTATCTAAACCCGATTTTTGATGCCAAACTTTTTACCCACTGATATAAAATAATATTTTGGGATTTTTGGAGATTTTTATTTATTTTTAGGCTAAGCATAACATAGAGTTCTAAGCTTGATCCAGTAATTGTAGGTTTTGCCCTTTTAAGCTATAAAATGAGTTTTACCAATCCTTTTGATACCAAACCTTTTTCTACTGATCCAATATGATAAATAGAATATTTTAAGCCTTCTGGAATAATAAAAATATCAGCTTTTCTTATAAAACCCGAAAATCGCTTAAAATTGCCTTTTTACGCGTTTTAAGCACATAGTATGTATTAAAACCATTTTAGATATATAAGACTTGATACCTACTGATGTTTTAAATAAATTTTTATACTTTAGCAGTAAGCAAAAGTTTTAAACTCAGAATTCCAGATTCGACCTTTAAACCTTAGGTGAAATTACCAAAATGCCCCTTCGGTGCATAGTATGGTTAGAAATGATAAATTTCACACATAGGTTATACCCTACTGATATAACCTAGTAAATTAAGTATTTTTACTGATTACATCAGACCCAAAACTCAGATTTATATTTAAACTCTTTTATAACCATTAAAATGACCAAAATACCCCTACGGGGCGTAATTTGAGTTTAAATCCGTTTTGGGCATAATAGAAGATAACTTACTGATGTCACAACATATTTAAGGCATATTAACTTAGAAAACTTGTATATGACTCTTTTGGTTACCCGTTACGCACTTTTCGCGTTCGGATCGGCGTATGTAACTAGTTTGCATATATTAGCCGAAACGGGTCAAACCATATCGTTTTCATCTCAAAATCCAGAATGTGTTTAGTTTACCCATATTAAACAAGTGTCCAAGCTTGTCGGGTCAAAACCACATTCTAAACCGGTCTTCGCTTTATCATGCGTTTGAACCGTGTCTTGCTTTTGAAAACTAACCGGTCTAAGTCTAAGCTTAATTAAAGACCCGTTAGGATTCTAATAGGTTATTAAAACCTTCGTTCCAGATTAGGAGCCCAGTAAAAGCTAAGTGCACTTGCTGTACTTGATTTATACTTTGCTCAGGTAAATACCTTTAACTTATTTCCCTTATACGGGCTTGGGATACGGTATTATAATAATACCGCTTGGTCGGGTATGTAGTTGTTTAAATCGGATTGTGATTAATATACTTACATAACTCGTTTTAATCTGTTTTATTTGGTATATTGTGACAACCCTCACTAAACCAGGTATCCGTACGACTTAATTAATAATTAATTACTACTTAATTACTGTGCTTGTTTGAAATTACTGATGAACTGCTACTTGATTTCTGATACATGCATATACCTGCATCATACTTTACTTACCGTCACTACATTATTTACATGCTGAACCTTAGTGACAAACATGATGCACAAAAAGCACAGTAGCACTATAAACGGATAACCTATTGAACATGCTGATAAAGCCAGCATCAGGCAGACACTGCCTCTAAGGCCTGTATGAGCCAAAAATATTTTACTACACTAGTGGTGAGTGTAGGGATACAAGGGTTGTAGAACTGCGTCTCTAGGAATAAGTTACAATGACTGGATGTGCCTAAAACGTGCTCTAAGCACAAAAACTCAGCACTTTAATAAACAATCCAGCTTTTAGCTAACTAATAAAGTGCCAAAACATGAGGAAAATATTCCCGACACTTTGGAGGAATAAGTTGTGTCACTAAAAAGGGTATTAACGACACTTTAAAGCTTTGTTAAGCACTTTAACGGATTACTATCCAACTGAACAACCGGACTTTACCCGGAACATAAAAATATTGCCATTTACATTGTTTATCTTTTTTTCTGAGCCAGTTAGGGTCCCTGAATACCCTAACATCCATCATAATGCATGAGACACTAGTAACCGGGTTAATCCCTAAACTAACTAAACTTAACTTAACTAATTACCTAATGTTTAGTTGGAAACTAACTAGGATACCCCCCCCCCCCTAGCGAGTTCGGTCCTCATGGGGGACACCCCTTGTACCTTGTTGATTTACTTAATCTTCTATGTCTAATATCTAGTAGACACTTAATCCAATGGTTAATACACATACTAATTGTCTATAAGTAAACCCATTAACCCACCATAACATTTCCATCACACAACTCAACTTCACAACTCTCTCTCTCTCTCTCTCTCTCTAAGAGCTCTCGGCCGAACACCCCTCTACCATCCACCCATTTTCGATTTTTGTTCAAGCTATTCCAAGATCATACAAGTGTTAAGGATCACCTACAAGGAAGCTTGGTGCATTCGGAAGGCGAAGGACCTCACTCTATTGCTTTTATCCTCTCATTTTGCGTCTAGATTCTTCCCTAGCCTCGAGCTAGTAGTAAGTTGCTTAAATCACCTTCTCGGACTATTTTAAAGTGGTTAAAATGTTATGTAACGGATAAAACTCGTAAACATACAAGATGAAGCATAAAAGTTTACTAAAAATGCTTGTAATAATGGTTAAAAGCTCATATGTTGTGTAAATCTTGTAGTAATTGATTTGTGTGATTATTTGGACCCGATCTATGTTGTGGTAGCTCGGATCGTCATTTAACCCGGGTTGGTCATGATCATGGATCATGACATAAGGTTGTTTTGGAAGTAACAAGGGTTAAAGGATTAAACTCTACCACACACAAATCATGAACTTGTGTAAAAGCGGTTTTGCTTGTGAAATAGTATTTAAAACTAGTAGATCTACGTATCTACAAGCGGTATTTTCAAAGAACCAAGTATCAAAGAAATTATGTCTTTTAAAGACGGATCTTTCATAAACAAGAATGATTTTAGTAAACACACAAGTGTGTAAACACTTGTGTAACACTAAGTTTCGACAAGGAAATTGTTTTGTCAAATTTTATAAGAAGTTGTAAAGATGGGATTTCTTTAAAAACGGGGTTTTTACGAAACCGGATTGATTTATATAAAGATCCACTAAAAATATTGGGATTTACTTCATATTTTGGATAAATCACAAGTTCATGTAATTTATGCGATTTATATATATTTTGACAAGTTGATGCTTTGAACATTGTTTTGATTGAATAAGAAGATTGTTGGTTTGATTTATAAAAGAAAATGATACGCTTAAAAGCGTGGCCACCTCCAGTTACAGGGGAAACTCTGGCGAAATTTTCCAAAAACCTAACACTTAGAAATATTTTCACCACAAGTGTTAGAAATACATTTTGTCGACTTGTTTTCAAAACATAAGTTTCGCCACGACTTATTTACAAAATATCGGAGGTGGGATTTCCCAAAATAAAACGTGATAAATATATGTATTTAGTAAATATATATTTTTCACAACATCACTTGTGTAAATGTTTATGATTATTTTGTGAACTACGTAAATATTATTTTTAGAGTAAAAATAATATTACTAAGTATTATTTTGGGAGAATCACATGTATTAAAATATAATATTTTTGGGAAGAATATTTATATTTTGGAGTTAGAAATAAAATATATTAAGTGAGACTTAATAGTGTAATTCAAATGATTACGAACACGCATGTATTAAATCCCCCATCCTTGGGAAGGAGAATAATTACCAAGTATTTACAAAAATATATAAACACGAAATAGTTGCCTAACTATTTCCCGAAAACTTAAACCATAAAGCTAAGGCACGACCGTCCGTCTAATAGAGTTAGTACGTGTAGGTCGTCACACAGCTGCTTGATTTGGAGGTATACTTGGTAGAGACGCACCACTGTGAGTTCATGTCCCCCTTTTCTCTTAACTGTTTTCAGTTTTCTAAACTACGGGGGTGAAATACATGTTACTTTGATTACAAGTACTTTATACATGGTATGGTTAGCGTAAGGAGGTTTACTACTTAGATCATGTGAGTGGGTAGGAGCAACATGAGGCCATTAGTCCTCATGGTAGGACCGAGGGACAGGAGCGGTAGATCTATCTGGGTGTAGCGAGCCCAGCCCCAGGCCAAACTAGAAACGGACCTCGGGGTGACTTTGTGCCCGACGCATAAATCTGCTAGGTTTGAGTCTCCCTACTTGCACTTCACACATATCAGTGGCCTTGCAAACCATTGGTGATCTCAATTCCCTTATGTGCTACATACCAGGATTTTTATACTTACAAAGGTTTATTTACTCACTTACACATGAACTCGCTCAACATTATTGTTGATTTTTCAACTTACATGTATTTCAGGGAATTAAAGGATCTGGCGCGGTATGACACGTTTTCCCGCTGCACTAGTTACGAGGTCATCCGGGTTTAGGGAATGTGACTCTTTCCTGGACAAGTCACAGTCCTTAAACTATGCTTATGTTATGTTGTGTTTGTTGAACAATGTTTATGTCGTTAGGATGTGTTTCCGTTAAGACAATGTTATTGTATTTGGTTTTTAAAACTTAATCGAATGGATGATCTTGCATGGTTTTATTTCATATAGCTTTGTTATGGTTAAGCTATGGTATTAAGAAGTCACACCAAATTAACCACGCTTCCGCAAAGCCAGGGTGTGACAGCTTGGTATCAGAGCTCTGATCATAGCGAACTAGGATTCTTTCTCGAGTCTAGACTACGTTTTCCCGCTGCACTAGTTACGAGGTCATCCGGGTTTAGGGAATGTGACTCTTTCCTGGACAAGTCACAGTCCTTAAACTATGCTTATGTTATGTTGTGTTTGTTGAACAATGTTTATGTCGTTAGGATGTGTTTCCGTTAAGACAATGTTATTGTATTTGGTTTTTAAAACTTAATCGAATGGATGATCTTGCATGGTTTTATTTCATATAGCTTTGTTATGGTTAAGCTATGGTATTAAGAAGTCACACCAAATTAACCACGCTTCCGCAAAGCCAGGGTGTGACAGCTTGGTATCAGAGCTCTGATCATAGCGAACTAGGATTCTTTCTCGAGTCTAGACTATGATCACTAGGGCTCTCACGAAAACATTTTTACTGCATACCACTTAAGTCCAGATCCAAAACGTTTTTACAAACAAATGTTGAGCACATTTTATTTATTATTTATAGGCTCAGTCTTGGAGGCTGAGGCTCGGTCTTGGAGGCCGAGGCTCGGTCTGGGAGATCGAGGTAGTTGGCTAGTGAGACTAGGAAGAGCACTCTAAGAGGCTGGGAGAATTTGGCTAGTGAGACTAGGAAGAGCAGTCTAAGAGGCTGGGAGAATTTGGCTAGTGAGACTAGGAGTATCAGTCTAGGAGACTGGGAGGCTAGTGGGACTAGGAGAATTATTTGAATGCTTACTTGGTGACTTATGTGATTAATTGATTGTATGATTGACTGTTTGTGCATGTTTGTGTTTATGTTACAGACACCATGGACACCTCTGGCACAGGTGACTCAGACACCACAGGACCTAGACCTATAGTATCAGATGACCTAGAGTCTTCAGAGCACGAGGTCCACACATCCGACGTTACTAGCACGGACGAGGACGACTTTCAGCCCTTTGCTTTACCTGATGGTGCTGATGAGCTCGCTGATGGCCCTTTGGCCGGGGACCTACCGTTAGTGGAGATCCCTGCTCCCATACCACTTGCTTCATATCCTGCTTACGATTTGCTTCTCGACGCCGACGATGATGACGACGTCGATCTGTATGATGATGAGCCCTTAGAGGAGGATGTTCAGGGCGAGGCCCTTCTTGCTGCTGGTGATCTCTTGATGATCGCAGATGCTCCCGCCGAGGAGTCACCCGCTCACTCTCCGGTCCCAGACTCTTTCGAGTCTGTGGCCTCCGCACCTTCACACACCCAGAGTGCGCAGCACTTCTCACATGGATCAGATCCCGACCAGGCATCCTCTGTTGCCCCTATTCCTAGTTTTGCTTTCGACCACGATGATGTGGAGGATTCCGATCCTGTCTTTCCCCCAGGATTTGACCCAGATCAGGATTTAGAGTTTATACCCATGGATCAGCCTATGGAGGATCCAGTCGACCCAGTAGACCCAGTTGATCCCATCGATCCCGCGTTTGATTTTGGGATGGCCTTCGTTGACCCCGAGCCTGCCATGGCCCCTGAGCAGGTAGCCGCTCTAGACCCTGCGTTTGAGCACGACCCAGTTCATGCTGACGCACCTATTATTGAGCCTGTCATTGCTGACCCACCTATTGATGATCACCCAGTGGATGCTCCGTTGTTGGAGGGCGATCATGTCATTGCTGCTGATCATGTTGATCCCCCACTTATTGCTGATGCACCAGTTGACCCTCTTGTTGCACCTCACCATGATCCTATGTCAGTTCAGTTTGATCGAGCACTTTTTTGAGGCACAGATGGACCCACGAGATGAGCACGCCCAGTGTGGGTGGATTCCTGCGGATGATGAGGTTCCACCTATTCCTCCTCATACCACTGATGCACGTCACGTTGATTTCTCTTTTTCATTTGCACAGTACACACCTCCAGCTCGACCTGGAGAGGGTTCTTCGGCTCATCCTTTTGGACATTTGCCGACATCTATTCCAGTTATGCCACAGTCTTCATCTACTATTCCCCCTGTACCACCATTCTTGGTGCCACCTTTTGATCCAGCCAGTGAGCCGTTTCTCTGGACGTCACCGTCTGTTATGCCACTGACCGACCCCTACCATCCTTTCCATATGGGGTATACTATTGAGGACGTTTTGATATCGATTGTTGTCTAGCAGGAGGCACTCACACGGCGCATTCAGGAGCTTGAGAGAGCCCAGCCGCCGCCGTTCCAGTGTCAGGGTCAGACCCACCCTGCTTCTTCGCAGCACTCTCGACCATTGTTACCTGACTATGCTGCCCGCCTTTTGTCACTTGAGCAGCAGGTTGCTTCTTGGTTGCGTACCCAGAGAGCCATGGAGGAGGACTGGCTCCAGTTGCGTCGTTTGTTTTACACTCAATTTCCCCCTCCTCCACCGCCATCCGTGTAGAGCTCTTCAGTACCGTGTGGGTAGACGTTGGTGAGAAGACGGCGAATGCTTTTGACTGCACAACATTTTTGGAGACTACATTATGATTCTGACTTTTGTTGACATGTATTTGATGTATTGACACTGATTTGATATAGTTTTTGGACTAGGGTGATGTAGCCCCTAATCGACTGATGTTGTATGACACTGTGATGTACTTGTACGCTTACTATGTGGTCTCAATATATGGCAATCGCAGTATTCTCATCATATTTGATGCTTGATTTGGTTATTTATATTCTATGACATGAGATGTTGTGTGATTGATATGATTATAACATGAGATGTTATGTACTATTACTATCATAATAAAGCGTATGTATTATAACATGGGATCTTTTGTTATGGCCTGACCGACGTAAACACATCTTTTAGAAGATGCCGCCGAGACGTGAAACGCCGATGCCTACCAATGAGGCAGAACTCCAACAAATCATCGCTGCTGCCATCGCGCAATACGCCGCCTCGCAAGGAGGACCCAGCGGAAGCAGCTCAAACAACAATGGCAACAACAATCCACCTCATGGTAATACTAAGTCATTAAGACATACCATGACCTAATTGGATATCTATAGCAAAGATGCTAATGCCGTTCACATGTTACAATGTGTGTGCAGGGTGCACCTATAAGCAGTTTCTAGACTGCAAACCGGTCAACTTTGATGGCACAGGAGGTGCTGTCGCCTTTGTTCGTTGGGCTGAGAAAACTGAATCTATTCTTCGCATGAGCAAATGCGCACTAGATCAGCAAGTCACCTATATCTTGGGGCTATTCTTGGATGGAGCCCTCTCTTGGTGGAATTTGCAAGTACAGACACTTGGTGAAGCTGCTGCCTACGCGCTAACCTGGACCGAACTGAAGGAACTTATGCGCAAAAAGTACTGCTCTCGTGCGGAAATCCAAAGATTGGAAACTGGGTTCTGGCATTTGAAAATGGAAGGTCCAAAGATCGCAGAATACGTTCAGAGGTTCCATGACTTATCGCATGTGGTACCCTACATGATCACTCCGGAGTTCAAGCAGATTGAACGTTTCATTTGGGGATTAGCTCCTCAAATCATAAGCATGGTGACCTCATCCAAGCCTGCGACAATTACTGAGGCAATTGATCTGAGCGTGGCTCTCATAGAGGAGGCTATTCGCCTGAACAAGTTCGATGATGCTGAGCCTAAGAAGAAAGAGACTCACGTCGAGTCATCAAGAGGTAACAAACGGAAGTTCTCGAACTTCAAGCAGGGCGCCAGTGTGGTGGTTAAGAAAGGAGGATCAGGCACGCCAGCTCAGGTTACAGCTGGTGGTGGAAAGAAAGGAAAAGGATATATGGGCACCCAGCCCAAGTGTAATACCTGCCAACGCCACCATTCTGGCCATTGTAGTGTGAAAGTATGCGAAGCATGTGGAAAGCCGGGCCACTTGAAGGACACTTGTTGGACCACTGCTGGCCAGGGAGGCCAGGGAGGATTCGGAAACAGAAATAACAACCGGGGTGGGAATGGAAATCGCCCACAAGGAAATAATGGAGGTAATGGGAATCGAAGCAACAATGCTAATCAAGCGGGCACCGTGAATCGTAACCAGAGGAATGATCAAGCTGGTGGAAACGGGCAGAGACCCGGATGCTTCAACTGTGGTGATCTTGGGCATTACAAGAGGAACTGCCTAGAGTTAAACCAAGCCCGTGGAAGAGTGTTTAATATTGAAGCGAGGGAGGCGCGCCAGGATCCCAATGTTGTCACTGGTACGTTCCCTGTAAACCAACGCTATGCATCCGTTTTATTTGATACTGGCGCCGATTACAGCTTCGTGTCGTTAGAGTTTAAGAATATGCTTGGTTTAACCGCTAGTAAGTTAGATATTCCCTACTCAATCGAATTGGCCAATGGAAAGATAGTAGTAGCCAATGAAGTTATCAGAGGTTGTGTGATCGAATTAGGAGAGCGTGAGTTTACTTTGGATCTACTACCAGTCCAGCTGGGGAGCTTTGACGTAGTAGTAGGAATGGATTGGTTATCAGGCAACAAGGCTGAGATAGTTTGTCATGAAAAGGTCGTTCGTATCCCGACCGAAGATGGAGAAACGATTGTGGTTCATGGCGAAAAGCGCGATACACCGTTAAGAATTATCAGCTGCCTCAAAACGCGAAAGTGTCTACAGAAGGGATGTGCTGCCTTCCTGGCACACATTGTAGACAAGAAAGCTGCAGAACCGAAGATCGAAGACATCCCTGTCGTGAGGGAATATCCAGAAGTCTTCCCAGAGGACTTACCTGGACTGCCACCTCAGAGATAAGTAGAGTTCCGCATTGACTTAGTTCCAGGCGCCGCGCCTGTGGCTAAGGCACCTTATAGACTTGCCCCGTCTGAGATGCAAGAAATGTCGACACAACTTCAAGAGTTGTTAGACAAGGGATTTATCCGACCAAGCTTCTCGCCTTGGGGAGCTCCGGTCCTGTTTGTCAAGAAGAAGGACGGTAGTTTTCGTATGTGCATAGACTACCGGGAGTTGAACAAGCTGACGATCAAGAATAGATATCCTCTGCCAAGAATTGATGATCTGTTTGACCAACTGCAAGGTTCAAGCTTTTACTCAAAGATCGATTTGCGATCTGGATACCATCAGTTAAGGATACAAGAGGAGAGTATCCCAAAGACAGCCTTCAGAACTCGTTATGGACACTACGAGTTCCTAGTTATGCCGTTTGGGTTAACAAACGCACCTGCAGTGTTCATGGATTTGATGAATAGAGTTTGCAAGCCGTACTTGGACAAGTTCGTGATTGTGTTTATCGACGACATCTTGATTTATTCAAGGAAAAAGGCTGAGCACGAACAGCATCTAAGAGCTATTTTGGAGTTGCTGAAGAAGGAACAGTTGTATGCCAAGTTCTCTAAGTGCGATTTTTGGCTACGTGAAGTCCAATTTCTTGGACATGTGGTTAATGGAAATGGAATCCATGTTGATCCCACAAATATCGAAGCGATCAAGAATTGGGAAACGCCTAAGACGCCAACCGAGATTCGATAATTCTTGGGTTTGGCTGGCTACTATCGAAGGTTCATTGAGGATTTTTCAAAGATCGCTCAACCATTGACGCTCCTCACCCAGAAAGATAAGAGGTTTGATTGGGGAATCAAACAGGAAGAAGCGTTCCAGATATTGAAGGATAAGCTCTGCAATGCGCCAATCTTAGCACTACCGGAAGGTACAGATGATTTTGTGGTATACTGTGACGCTTCGCGTCAAGGATTGGGTTGTGTGTTGATGTAACGCCAAAAGGTTATTGCTTACGCATCACGTCAATTGAAAGTACATGAAAAGAACTATACCACACATGATTTGGAACTTGGCGCAGTGGTTTTTGCATTAAAGATCTGGAGACACTACCTTTATGATACAAAGTGTACAATTTTTACAGATCACAAGAGCCTACAACACATATTCAACCAGAAGGAGCTGAATATGAGGCAAAGATGATGGGTTGAGTTGTTAAATGATTACGATTGCGAGATAAAGTATCATCCAGGGAAGGCGAATGTGGTCGCCGATGCCCTGAGTCGAAAAGAGAGGATCAAGCCCATAAGGGTTAGGGCTTTAGAAATGATTATCCGAACTGATCTTTCCTTGCGCATTCGTGTCGCGCAGAAAGAAGCTCTCAAGGAAGGAAACCTTGAAGAAGAATATCTCCATGGGATGGAGAAGCTACTGGTACCAAACGAGGAAGGAACGTTATGTTTTGAGAAAGGGATTTGGGTTCCTTTGTTTGGAGGTTTAAGGAAAGTTATTTTCGATGAAGCTCACAAGTCGCGGTACTCTATCCACCCTGGAGCGGATAAGATGTACCAGGATCTCAAAGATTATTATTGGTGGCCTAGGATGAAAGGCGATGTTGCTGTTTATGTGAGCAAATGTTTAACATGCGCTAAGGTTAAAGCAGAATATCAGAAGCCTTCAGGACTTCTGCAACAACCCGAGATTCCCAAGTGGAAATGGGAACAAATCTCCATGGATTTTATTACAAAGTTGCCAAGAACGCCAAGAGGCCATGACACTATTTGGGTAATAGTGGATCGATTAACAAAGTCAGCACACTTCTTACCTATCAGAGAGAAGGATAATACGAGCAAATTGGCTGAAATTTACATGAGAGAGATCGTTGCACGTCATGGAGTGCCTCTCTCGATCATCTCTGATAGAGACGGAAGGTTTGTGTCAAGGATATGGCAATCCTTCCAAGAAGCTTTTGGCTCACAATTAAATCTGAGCACTGCGTTCCATCCGCAAACTGACGGTCAAAGCGAGCGAACGATACAGACTTTGGAAGACATGCTGAGAGCGTGTGTTATGGATTTGGGCGGTAGCTGGGATAAGCATTTGCCTTTGGTCGAATTTTCATACAACAACAGCTACCACACCACTATTGGTGCTGCGCCATTCGAAGCTCTTTACGGACGCAAGTGTCGATCACCCCTATGTTGGGCTGACGCAGGTGATAGACAGCTTGTTGGTCCCGAAATCGTCCAAGAGACGACAGACAAGATTGCGCAGATCCGAAAACGCATCGAAGCAGCTCGTGAAAGACAGAAAGCCTATGCAGATCCAAACCGGAAACATGTGGAATTCCAAGTTGGAGATATGGTTTTATTGAAAGTTTCACCCTGGAAGGGTGTGGCACGCTTCGGAAAGCGTGGAAAGTTAAATCCGCGCTACATTGGTCCTTTCAGAGTTTTGGAAAGAATAGGACTAGTAGCATACAAGCTGGACTTACCTGCCGAGCTGAATGGAGTTCACGATACATTTCATGTATCCAACCTGAAGAAAAGTCCAACTCAAGATACCATTGCCATTCCCATCGACGAGATTCATGTTGACGACACGCTCCATTTCGTTGAAGAACCGGTTGAGGTTACGGATTGGAAAGTAAACAAGACCCGCCGGAGCAGTGTCAAGCTCGTCAAAGTTCGTTGGAATGCCAGACATGGTCCTGAATACACCTGGGAGCGTGAGGACCGGATGAAAGAGAAATACCCCAACCTATTTCCTAAGAACCCTGCATCTACAAGCAGAACTTAAAATTTCGGGACGAAATTTTTCTAACGGGGGGAGAATGTGACAACCCTCACTAAACCAGGTATCCGTACGACTTAATTAATAATTAATTACTACTTAATTACTGTGCTTGTTTGAAATTACTGATGAACTGCTACTTGATTTCTGATACATGCATATACCTGCATCATACTTTACTTACCGTCACTACATTATTTACATGCTGAACCTTAGTGACAAACATGATGCACAAAAAGCACAGTAGCACTATAAACGGATAACCTATTGAACATGCTGATAAAGCCAGCATCAGGCAGACACTGCCTCTAAGGCCTGTATGAGCCAGAAATATTTTACTACACTAGTGGTTAGTGTAGGGATACAAGGATTGTAGAACTGCGTCTCTAGGAATAAGTACAATGACTGGATGTGCCTAAAACGTGCTCTAAGCACAAAAACTCAGCACTTTAATAAACAATCCAGCTTTTAGCTAACTAATAAAGTGCCAAAACATGAGGAAAATATTCCCGACACTTTGGAGGAATAAGTTGTGTCACTAAAAAGGGTATTAACGACACTTTAAAGCTTTGTTAAGCACTTTAACGGATTACTATCCAACCGAACAACCGGACTTTACCCGGAACATAAAAATATTGCCATTTACATTGTTTATCTTTTTTTCTAAGCCAGTTAGGGTCCCTAAATACCCTAACATCCGTCATAATGCATGAGACACTAGTAACCGGGTTAATCCCTAAACTAACTAAACTTAACTTAACTAATTACCTAATGTTTAGTTGGAAACTAACTAGGATACCCCCCCCCCTAGCGAGTTCGGTCCTCATGGGGGACACCCCTTGTACCTTGTTGATTAACTTAATCTTCTATGTCTAATATCTAGTAGACACTTAATCCAATGGTTAATACACATACTAATTGTCTATAAGTAAACCCATTAACCCACCATAACATTTCCATCACACAACTCAACTTCACAACTCTCTCTCTCTCTCTAAGAACTCTCGGCCGAACACCCCTCTACCATCCACCCATTTTCGATTTTTGTTCAAGCTATTCCAAGATCATACAAGTGTTAAGGATCACCTACAAGGAAGCTTGGTGCATTCGGAAGGCGAAGGACCTCACTCTATTGCTTTTATCCTCTCATTTTGCGTCTAGATTCTTCCCTAGCCTCGAGCTAGTAGTAAGTTGCTTAAATCACCTTCTCGAACTATTTTAAAGTGGTTAAAATGTTATGTAACGGCTAAAACTCGTAAACATACAAGATGAAGCATAAAAGTTTACTAAAAATGCTTGTAATAATGGTTAAAAGCTCATATGTTGTGTAAATCTTGTAGTAATTGATTTGTGTGATTATTTGGACCCGATCTATGTTGTGGTAGCTCGGATCGTCATTTAACCCGGGTTGGTCATGATCATGGATCATGACATAAGGTTGTTTTGGAAGTAACAAGGGTTAAAGGATGAAACTCTACCACACACAAATCATGAACTTGTGTAAAAGCGGTTTTGCTTGTGAAATAGTATTTAAAACTAGTAGATCTACGTATCTACAAGCAGTATTTTCAAAGAACCAAGTATCAAAGAAATTATGTCTTTTAAAGACGGATCTTTCATAAACAAGAATGATTTTAGTAAACACACAAGTGTGTAAACACTTGTGTAACACTAAGTTTCGACAAGGAAATTGTTTTGTCAAATTTTTTAAGAAGTTGTAAAGATGGGATTTCTTTAAAAACGGGGTTTTTACGAAACCGGATTGATTTATATAAAGATCCACTAAAAATATTGGGATTTACTTCATATTTTGGATAAATCACAAGTTCATGTAATTTATGCGATTTATATATATTTTGACAAGTTGATGCTTTGAACATTGTTTTGATTGAATAAGAAGATTGTTGGTTTGATTTATAAAAGAAAATGATACGCTTAAAAGCGTGGCCACCTCCAGTTACAGGGGAAACTCTGGCGAAATTTTCCAAAAACCTAACACTTAGAAATATTTTCACCACAAGTGTTAGAAATACATTTTGTCGACTTGTTTTCAAAACATAAGTTTCGCCACGACTTATTTACAAAATATCGGAGGTGGGATTTCCCAAAATAAAACGTGATAAATATATGTATTTAGTAAATATATATTTTTCACAACATCACTTGTGTAAATGTTTATGATTATTTTGTGAACTACGTAAATATTATTTTTAGAGTAAAAATAATATTACTAAGTATTATTTTGGGAGAATCACATGTATTAAAATATAATATTTTTGGGAAGAATATTTATATTTTGGAGTTAGAAATAAAATATATTAACTGAGACTTAATAGTGTAATTCAAATGATTACGAACACGCATGTATTAAATCCCCCATCCTTGGGAAGGAGAATAATTACCAAGTATTTACAAAAATATATAAACACGAAATAGTTGCCTAACTATTTCCCGAAAACTTAAACCATAAAGCTAAGGCACGGCCGTCCGTCTAATAGAGTTAGTACGTGTAGGTCGTCACACAGCTGCTTGATTTGGAGGTATGCTTGGTAGAGACGCACCACTGTGAGTTCATGTCCCCCTTTTCTCTTAACTGTTTTTAGTTTTCTAAACTACGGGGGTGAAATACATGTTACTTTGATTACAAGTACTTTATACATGGTATGGTTAGCGTAAGGAGGTTTACTACTTAGATCATGTGAGTGGGTAGGAGCAACATGAGGCCATTAGTCCTCATGGTAGGACCGAGGGACAGGAGCGGTAGATCTATCTGGGTGTAGCGAGCCCAGCCCCAGGCCAAACTAGAAACGGACCTCGGGGTGACTTTGTGCCCGACGCATAAATCTGCTAGGTTTGAGTCTCCCTACTTGCACTTCACACATATCAGTGGCCTTGCAAACCATTGGTGATCTCAATTCCCTTATGTGCTACATACCAGGATTTTTATACTTACAAAGGTTTATTTACTCACTTACACATGAACTCGCTCAACATTATTGTTGATTTTTCAACTTACATGTATTTCAGGGAATTAAAGGATCTGGCGCGGTATGACACGTTTTCCCGCTGCACTAGTTACGAGGTCATCCGGGTTTAGGGAATGTGACTCTTTCCTGGACAAGTCACAGTCCTTAAACTATGCTTATGTTATGTTGTGTTTGTTGAACAATGTTTATGTCGTTAGGATGTGTTTCCGTTAAGACAATGTTATTGTATTTGGTTTTTAAAACTTAATCGAATGGATGATCTTGCATGGTTTTATTTCATATAGCTTTGTTATGGTTAAGCTATGGTATTAAGAAGTCACACCAAATTAACCACGCTTCCGCAAAGCCAGGGTGTGACATATATGGCCCTTGGGGGTTAATGACCATGTCCCGGATATCCTTGGCATCATTCAAAGAAATGGCCACGACCTAAGCACGGGGTGTAGGCGTACACCTGACAGTTGCATTATGTAAAAACTGGTAATCCACTTAAAGGAATCAACCTTGTGGGCATTATACCTGTGGCGTGTCAGTTAATCTTGTCCGGCCCTACAAACTTGCCCTAATGGACGACAAATAAGTAAAACTGTATACAAGATTATTTTTAAATAATTGTCCCAAGTTATAAAAGATATTTTTGCCTAAGTGCATTCAAATCAATTTTTAAACATTTTCAAAATGAGTCAGTTAAGTTGTATTTACCAGTGTAAACTGACGTATTTTCCAAAAAGGCTAAGTGCAGGTACTATACGTAATAGGCTGGCTACTCTAGGCATCAATAATCAAGTCTCGCAAGCTCTAGATGTTAAAGTCTGTTGAACAATTTCTTTTTTTTTCTTTCGATCCGCCTGTGGATCTGTTTCAACTATTTTGTGATACCTAATATTACAATTTATTCAGTTGAAATGAATCTATCTTTTGCTTCCGCTGTGCATTTAAATTTGTGTTGTTTGACTATGATGATATCGACTACGTCACGATACTCCCCACAGGGCCCACCGGTAATACGTGGAAATATCGGGGTGTGACAGGTTGGTATCAGTGCCAACACTGAGTGAATTAAACACTAGCCTTTTGTGTTTAATCTCAGTTACACAGTTGCACATTCTCGAGTCTAGACAAAGAACATAGGACTCATCCTAATTCATTTTATTTTGTCCTTATTTGTTTCCTTTGTTATTTTCTGATTAGCCCCTGCATGGGCAAGTCATTTCAGTTAGAAGTCCCGTTTAGGGCAACCATGTACTTGTTTAAATTTTAGTGGAACGGTTAAATTTAAAATAACATTCCTATTAAGATCTACCATTATAATAAAATGGCAAAATCTAAAAAGGACAAGACCTAGCCATGTGTCACCTTAAGACATGGCCAAGATGGTAGATCCTCAATTAGATTCAGATCCATATTAACATCTCAATTTAGGATTGTTCTGCGTTAAATATTAAAAAGAATCTTAAAGGTAAAACCTAGCCTAAATGTCGTTGTAGACATGGCCAAGATGGTAAAACCTATTCAAAAGATTCAAATCCTTGTTAACATCTGAAGACATGTTAACATTGGTGGCAAAAATGTGATTCGATAAAATCGCATAAGTCATCCTTAAATTGGATTACTCCAATTTTCCTTATTTAAATAATCATCCCTCTAAAGATGAAGTGCCTACGGGCTATAATTAACGTCCTCTGAGACTAAAGACAGTGGTAGCCTACAACTCCCTGTCAAGAAAAGGTAACGAACTTTGATTCAAACCTTAATGCCTTGATTCCATAAATTATGGGCTTATAAATTAAACATGTCTACGCGACTAGGACTTTTGTGCTATTATTAAATTATAATTAGGGATTGTAATAAAGATCCTGAATATGTATATACTTAACAAATTGACCAAAAATAGTTATTAAAACCATGGTTAATAAATCGTCAAGAACGATAGTAATGTATAGGCTTCTAAATAAACCTTTTCATTAATTTTCTTTTATGTAGCAATTAAAGCTACATGACTAGGTCAGAAGAGGCAAACAGTCATCCGGTGGAAAACCATGAAAATGCTAAGATACATGTGACCGGTGCGGAGCTGCAAGCATTAATAGATAATGCTGTTACAAAAGTTATAGAGCGGCAGTATAATGAATCTAGCGGGACTCGAAGTAGGACCCTATCCGCACCGCATTCCAAGCCTAAGACTCATTCAGAGGCTCACAACAAGCCACCCTCTAAGAAAGATGAGCCAAAGAAAGATGATGATCGACATTCATCTAATCAACACAGTGCTCCATCCAAGAGGATAATGTTCGATAATGAACCGCGTACCAAGTCTTGTACTTATAAGTACTTTGTTTCCTGCAAACCCCGGGATTTCACTGGGGAGAAAGGGGCAATTGACTGTATGACTTGGTTAGATGAAATGGACACCGTGGTCGATATCAGCGGTTGTGCTGAAAGAGATGTAGTGAAGTATGTATCCCAATCGTTCAAGAGAGAGGCACTAGCATGGTGGAAGTCTCTCATTCAAGCTTCTGGAAAGATCCCACTATACAATCTGACATGGGATCAGTTTGTTGCTCTCATTAAGGAGAATTACTGCCCTCAACACGAGGTTGAGAGGATTGAATCAGACTTTTTATCGTTGGTTATGAAAAATTTAGATTGTCAAGCTTACCTCACCAGTTTCAATACCCTGTCTAGGCTGGTTCCGTATCTAGTAACACCGGAACCCAAGCGAATTGCTCGCTTCATTGGGGGTTTAGCCCCAGAGATCAAGGCCAGTGTTAAGGCATTTAGACCTGCTACTTTTAGGTCGGCATCTGATCTATCTCTATCTCTTACTTTGGATGCGATTAGGCTAAAATCGCTTAAGAACTCAGAAGACAGTAAGAGAAAACGTGAGGACAACAACTCACGACAGTCTGAGAAGAAGTTTAAGGGAAACACGGACCACAAGAAGAAGTTTGGGTCTGGAAAGGGTAGTCAACGAGAAGAGGAGAAGCCAAAGTGCACGACTTGCCAAAAACGTCAATTTGGAAAATGCAGGCTTGAGACCAAGTCTCAGTCAGGACGACCTGCATGTGGGTTATGCAAGTCTAAGGAGCACAAGACAGTAGACTGCCAGAAGATTAAGGATGCTACATGCTACAATTGCAATGAAAAAGGGCACATTAAGACCAACTGCCCTAAATACGCTAAAAAGACTGAGGAAGCCAAGAAGACCAATGCAAGGGTCTTCCGAATGGATGCGCAGGAAGCTGTTCAGGGCGACAACGTGATCACAGGTACCTTCCTCATAAATGATGTTTATGCAAGGGTATTATTTGATTCTGGAGCAGATAAGTCATTTGTTGATGATAAGTTTTGTAAGTTGTTAAATCTACCTGTTAAAACCCTAAGTGTGAAATATGAGGTAGAATTAGCCGATGGAACCATAGAAACCGCATCAACCGTGTTAGAGGGATGTTTCATATCCATTAGGAACCACTCTTTTCCATTAACCTTACTTCCTTTGAAATTAGCCGGTTTCGACATAGTAATAGGAATGGATTGGTTATCCCATAACCAAGCTCAGATTGTGTGCAACAAGAAGCAAGTGGTGATCAAGACTTCGTCTGGTGAGCCACTTACCATTCAGGGAGATACCCAGTATGGACTGCCTGAGCAAGTGTCTATGCTCAAGGCATCTAGGTGTTTGAAGAAGGGTTGTGTCATTTATATGGCACAAGTAACCATTGATGAGCAGAAGCCCAAGATTGAAGATATTCCAGTCATTTCTGAATACCCTGAAGTTTTCCCTGAAGAACTACCTAGTTTGCCACTAGATAGGCAAGTAGAATTCAAAATTGACATCATCCCTGGAGCAGCACCTGTTGCGAGAGCACCTTATAGGTTGGCACCAACAGAGATGAAGGAATTGAGGACGCAGCTAGATGATTTGTTAGCCAAAGGTTTTATTAGACCTAGTTCGTCTCCATGGGGAGCACCTATTTTGTTTGTTAAGAAGACGGATGGGTCGATGCGTCTGTGCATCGATTATCGCGAGCTTAACAAGGTCACTATCAAGAATAGATATCCATTGCCCAGGATCGACGATCTGTTCGATCAATTGCAAGGGGTAAGCTATTTTTCTAAGATCGATTTGAGGTCAGGCTATCATCAATTGAAGGTTAAAGATGAAGATGTGCACAAGACTGCATTTAGGACTCGTTATGGTCATTACGAGTTCCTAGTGATGCCTTTTGGGCTCACTAATGCACCTGCCGCGTTCATGGATCTCATGAATCGCGTCTGCAAGCCTTACTTGGATAAATTTATCATCGTCTTCATCGATGACATTCTCATCTACTCGAAGAGCCAAGCTGACCATGAGAAGCATCTCTGTTGCATTCTGAAACTGCTTCATCAAGAAAAGCTCTATGCCAAATTTTCAAAGTGTGAATTCTGGCTTCGTGAAGTCCAATTTCTTGGACATGTTGTTAGTGAGCATGGTATCCAAGTAGATCCCGCTAAAGTTGAAGTTTTCATGAATTGGCAAGAGCCAAAGACGCCTACAGAGATTCGTAGCTTTCTAGGTTTAGCAGGATATTATAGGCGATTTATAGAAAACTTCTCAAGGATTGCTGCACCCCTAACTTCGTTGACGCGTAAGAATATTAAGTTTGACTGGGGCCTAAGCAGCAGGAATCCTTCGACATTCTCAAGCAGAAATTAAGCAATGCACCTGTGTTGACATTGCCTGAAGGAATCGAAGAGTTTGTGGTTTATTGTGATGCATCACACACAGGTATGGGATGTGTGCTTATGTAGAAAGGCAAAGTTATTGCCTACGCTTCTCGACAATTAAAAGTGCACGAGAAGAACTACACCACCCACGATTTGGAGTTGGGTGCCGTTGTATTTGCACTAAAACTATGGAGGCATTACTTGTATGGAACTAAGTGTGTGATCTATTCTGATCACAAGAGCCTTCAACATCTGTTCAATCAAAATGACTTGAACATGAGGCAGCGACGTTGGATGGAAACTTTGAATGATTATGACTGTGAGATAAGATACCATCCAGGCAAGGCGAATGTAGTCGCCGATGCCTTAAGTAGGAAGGAAAGAGTGAAGCCTATAAGAATCAATGCCAAGAGCATTGAATTAAAGAATAGTTTGAATGAAAGGTTGTTAGCTGCACAGAAGGAAGCTGTATTAGAAGCTAACTATCCTGATGAGAAACTAGGAATAACTGCTGAACAGTTATCCTATGGCAAAGATGGAATCCTGAGATTAAATGGACGAATATGGGTTCCAATTTATGGAGGACTTAGGGATGTGATCCATCAGGAAGCCCACAGTTCTAAGTACTCCGTTCATCCTGGAGTTGATAAGATGTACCAGGATCTGAAGGCAAACTATTGGTGGATAAGCTTGAAGAAGTCTATAGTTGCCTATGTAGCTAAATGTTTGACGTGTGCGCAAGTCAAAGCTGAACATCAGAAGCCGTCAGGTCTGCTACAACAGCCTGAACTTCCCACATGGAAGTGGGAGATTGTGACAATGGATTTCATCACCAAGTTTCCAAAGACAAAGAAAGGAAATGATACTATATGGGTGATAGTAGATAGACTGACTAAGTCAGCACATTTCCTACCCATTAAGGAGACTTATAGCTCCGACATGTTAGCCCAATTGTACGTAGATAAGATTGTATCTCTGCATGGCGTACCAGTGTCAATTATCTCTGATAGAGATACCAGATACACATCACATTTTTGGAAAAGTTTCCGACAATCTTTGGGTACGCGCTTAAATTTTAGTACGGCTTACCATCCTCAGACGGACTGACAGAGTGAGCATACAATTCAAACGTTGGAAGACATGCTTCGTGCATGTGTTATTGATTTGGGTGGTAGTTGGGATAACCACCTGCCATTGATCGAGTTCTCCTATAACAATAGCTACCATACAAGCATTCAGGCTGCGCCTTTTGAGGCATTATATGGTAGGAAATGCAGAACGCCTATTTGTTGGGCAGAAGTAGGAGAAGCTCAGTTATCAGGACCTGATATAGTCCTTGAAACAACGGACAAGATTGTCCAAATTCGTGACAGCCTGAAAGCTGCCAGGGATAGGCAGAAAAGTTATGCTGATAAAAGGCGAAAACCTCTAAAGTTTGAGGTTGGTGATAAGGTTCTGCTTAAAGTATCACCCTGGAAGGGAGTGATGCGATTTGGTAAGAAAGGTAAGTTAAGCCCAATGTATATAGGACCATTCGAGATCATCGAATGTGTAGGAGTAGTGGCTTATAAGTTAAACTTACCTGAAGAGCTCAGTGGTATTCACAATGTATTCCACATCTGCAATCTAAAGAAATGTCTAGCTGACGAGTCGCTAGTCATGCCACATACAGATGTGCACATAGATGAGAGCTTGAAATTTGTGGAAAAACATTTGTCGATCGAGGACCGACAGGTTAAGAAACTTCGAAGGAAGCATGTGCCAATTGTGAAAGTTAAATGGGATGCCCAAAGAGGTCCCGAGTATACGTGGGAGGTAGAGTCCACAATGAAAGAAAAGTACCCTCATTTGTTTCAGTAAATCTCGAGGTCGAGATTTATTTTAAGGGGGTGAGGATGTAACACCTCGAAAATTTATGTCCAATAATGTATCGACACGTGTCATAAGCTTTAAAAATGTAAAAGATTACTTTAGAGGGACTAAAGTTGACAAATAAGGAAAGTATCTGAATAAAAGGGTTCAAAGTGTCAACAATGGATAAATATATCTTTCAACAACCCTACATGATGTTTATACCCTTAAACGAAGGAATTATGGATCATACGAAGCTAATTGTGGAAGAAAGTGAGAGATTACAAACTACAGGGGCTAAATGTGTCAACATGTTTAAAGTACACCTCTGAGTGACCTTTTAGTGAACCCGAAGCTTTGTAACGATAAATTATACTCACTAGAATATGTGATAAAAATTTCACAAGGTTTCGATAAAGTATGAGAAAGTTATGATAATATTCGTATACGAAGGGTTAAAAGCATCAACGTTGAAATTCAAGGCTTTACGGGTGATCATAAAGTTAACCAAGGACTTAACAATGTTTAATTATGTCTTGGAGCCCTTAAAAGTAAAGTTAGAGGACCAAAAGTGCAAGAAATAAACTTAAAACCACGTTTGAAAGGACCAGGGGCTGAAATGTAAATAGCTGAAACTTGTGTGGCTGGTGACTGAGGTGCTGGCGTAGCGCCACCAACAACCCCCTCTGCCGTCGCGCTATGCGACGGCCTAAGCTGGTCAGAATTCATGTACAAGTGCGAGTTCAGCAAGTTAAACCGACTTAGAAACCTTGTATTCGATTCAAGGGGCTTGTTTGATGGTATTTCCATGCCTAGGGACACCTGGAAGTGATCAAGGAACATCTATAGGCTATTGTGGCATGATCTTGATGAATTAAACTCACTATATAAGAACCCATTGTTGCAACACTTTGGCATACACTTTAAAAACCATTCAAACTCAATTTCTGGAGATTCCTGGAGCTCAAGGCCACTTCCCAAGCATCCTTAGTCGTGCATAGGACTTCAGTAAGTGTCCCTAACCTTTCTTAATTCAGTTTTAATTAGTTTATTAGCTTAAAGTCAAACTATCGTAATTAAGATTTGACTTCGTCATTAATCTTAATTTGTCCAATCAAATTTCAAATTGAAAGTACCTATGAGTTGGTAATTATGTGGGCAATAAACCCTTAAAAGGGCACCCTCTGATTCCCACTCTAACTAGGTCAATTGTCGGGTCAAAGTTAATTTTAAAAAGTCAACAGAAAGCTAATTTTTGCATAAACACATAATTAATGATGTAGAAGCTATGAAACCTGTTTTATCACTCATATAACTTGGTAATCAATGTAAGAACATGTCTAAACTTGTTCAACCCGACGATTTTCAGTTTAAGCTCGGTTCGGAACCAAAAGTCGCAAAAGTAGACTTTTGCTTTGACTTTCAGTTCTGACCCATTAGGGCATAGTTTAGGAATGCCTTAGAGCTTTATTAGGACCAAGTTACCTATATGTATAACCCTCTGAGATTATACAACTTGGTTCATTAGTTATCCGATTCATATGCATGCTTCCGTTAAATGCTTAAATGTTGACTATTATGCCCTTTTCACCTTAAAACATGAATTTTGAAAATGTAAAAGAGTAGAAACCTTAGTTACTGATTTATAAACTTGTACCTAAAATTTGACATCAGTTTGAGGTCTAGATTAAGAGTTATGCTCAAAAAGCTTTTTAGTAATTAAACGGTGTAATTAGCGTATAGCCTATCTAAACCCGATTTTTGATACCAAAATTTTTACCCAATGATATAAAATAATATTTTGGGATTTTTGGAGATTTTTATTTATTTTTAGGCTAAGCATAACATAGAGTTCTAAGCTTGATCCGGTAATTGTCGGTTTTGCCCTTTTAAGCTATAAAATGAGTTTTACCAATCCTTTTGATACCAAACCTTTTTCTACTGATCCAATATGATAAATAGAATATTTTAATCCTTTTGGAATAATAAAAATATCAGCTTTTCTTATAAAACCCGAAAATCGCTTAAAATCGCCTTTTTACACGTTTTAAGCACATAGTATGTATTAAAACCATTTTAGATATATAAGACTTGATACCTACTGATGTTTTAAATAAATTTTTATACTTTAGCAGTAAGCAAAAGTTTTAAACTCAGAATTCCAGATTCGACCTTTAAACCTTAGGTGAAATTACCAAAATGCCCCTTCGGTGCATAGTATGGTTAGAAATGATAAATTTCACACATAGGTTATACCCTACTGATATAACCTAGTAAATTAAGTATTTTTACTGATTACATCAGACCCAAAACTCAGATTTATATTTAAACTCTTTTATAACCTTTAAAATGACCAAAATACCCCTACGGGGCGTAATTTGAGTTTAAATCCGTTTTGGGCATAATAGAAGATAACTTACTGATGTCACAACATATTAAGGCATATTAAATTAGGAAACTTGTATATGACTCTTTTGGTTACCCGTTACGCACTTTTCGCGTTCGGATAGGCGTATGTAACTAGTTTGCATATATTAGCCGAAACGGGTCAAACCATATCGTTTTCATCTCAAAATCCAGAATGTGTTTAGTTTACCCATATTAAACAAGTTTCCAAGCTTGTCGGGTTAAAACCACATTCTAAACCGGTCTTCGCTTTATCATGCGTTTGAACCGTGTCTTCCTTTTGAAAACTAACCAGTCTAAGTCTAAGCTTAATTAAAGACCCGTTAGGATTCTAATAGGTTATTAAAACCTTCGTTCCAGATTAGGAGCCCAGTAAAAGCTAAGTGCACTTGCTGTATTTGATTTATACTTTGCTCAGGTAAATACTTTTAACATATTTTCCCTTATACGGACTTGGGATACGGTATTATAATAATATCGCTTGGTCGGGTATGTAGTTGTTTAAATTGGATTGTGATTAATATATTTACATAACCCGTTTTAATCTGTTTTATTTGGTATATGGCCCTTGGGAGTTAATGACCATGTCCCGGATATCCTTGGCATCATTCAAAGAAATGGCCACGACCTAAGCACGGGGTGTAGGCGTACACCTGACAGTTGCATTATGTAAAAACTGGTAATCCACTTAAAGGAATCAACCTTGTGGGCATTATACCTGTGGCGTGTCAGTTAATCTTGTCCGGCCCTACAAACCGGCCCTAATGGACGACAAATAAGTAAAACTGTATACAAGATTATTTTTAAATAATTGTCCCAAGTTATAAAAGATATTTTTGCCTAAGTGCATTCAAATCAATTTTTAAACATTTTCAAAATGAGTCAGTTAAGTTGTATTTACCAGTGTAAACTGACGTATTTTCCAAAAAGGCTAAGTGCAGGTACTATACGTAATAGGCTGGCTACTCCAGGCATCAATAATCAAGTCTCGCAAGCTCTAGATGTTAAAGTCTGTTGAACAATTTATTTTTTTCTTTCGATCCACCTGTGGATCTGTTTCAACTATTTTGTGATACTTAATATTACAATTTATTCAGTTGAAATGAATCTATTTTTTGCTTCCGCTGTGCATTTAAATTTGTGTTGTTTGACTATGATGATATCGACTACATCACGATACTCCCCACCGGGCCCACCGGTAATACGTGGAAATATCGGGGTGTGACAATTTACGAACTGAGTGAACAAATCCTGGCCATTGATCTACACACGTGTATGGCCAGGATCTTATCATCAAATCGTAAAATACACTAGTGTATTTCAACTTCAAATCCTGGCCAATGATCTACACACGTGTATGGCCAGGATTAGTTCACTCAGTTCGCAAGCTACACTATTGTTCACTCTTGAACCTAATCATATATATATATATATATATATATATATATATATATATATATATATAGGGTAAGGTTCATGCGAGAACTACCTTTATTGCGAGAACCGCGAGAACCAATGTGAACACAACCTAAAATAGCTAAAAAAAACCTAACCCCCACCCCCCTCCCCCAAAACCTAACCCCCCCCCCCCCCAAAAAAAAAAAAAAAAAACCAAACCCCCCCAAGCTAAATGCTAAAAACTAAAACCCCCAAAAAACCTACCCCCCCCCCCAAAAAAAAAAAACCTAAACCCCCCTCCCCCACCCCCCACCCCCCAAAAAAAAACCTAAACCCCCCACCCCCCCCCCCCCCCCTCAAGCTAAAATGCTAAAAACTAAACCCCCAAAAAACCTAAAAAAATCAAAAAAACACACAATTTTTTTTAAATATTTTTTAAGTTAAAATCGCTACTTTTAGTAGCAAAAAAAAATTCCCTTTCGACTAAAATGCAAACAAACCTTCGACTAAGCTATGGATTACCTTCTCCACAAGTCCGCAATGCATAATACATATACAAAAAAGACCATATGACCTCAGATTTCAGTAATGTTATAACATGGCTCACAGTGTCGTAATGTATATATAAGAAAACTACATAACCTTTAAAATTCTTATCTACATTAACAGGGTATATAAAAGAAACTCAATTTTATTAAAATTAAATAAAACTTACATAGCTAAATTCACAAGTTCTGCTGGAAGCCTCTTTATGATCACGCTCGAACCACTAGAAATCTTGAATTCATCATCATTAAACAAATATAGTTAAACAAACAGTTGCATAAAAATGTAAACAGATAAAGACAATTTTACAGATTATAACGTGTAGTTTAATCAAGTATAAACACCAAATTACGTAGATGAATACGATTAGAAAACACCTTGACCGGTGAGGTCGCCAAAGAAGACGAGTTGAAGTCTTTATGGCATACGTCGTTTATCTTCTTTTGGTGTAGAATTTTAGATCTTAGTTCTCCCACCGATATGTGGGTTTAACACCGTCGATTCTGATTGAATCGATATGATCAGAGCAGTGGCGAGTGAAACTCCGACGCCGGCTGAATGAAATCGTAGGTTATAACCATCGATTGTTAATGAAATCCCATATATCAATCTGCCGAAATCGCACCACTCCTATGGAGAGAAACGATGAATTTTTTATTTCCTCCATTAATTAGATCCTAAAGAATTAGCGCTGGAGTTTGAGCAGAGAAAGAGAAGGTTACTGAGCCACAAACGACGTGGAGAGGGGAAAAGAAACGGAACCGTCCAACTGCAGAGATTGACTCAACTGTTAAAAAACTTCTCCTTCTAGAAGCTTTTCCTGAATTACAAGGGTCAAGATTTAATCTTAGATTGGTCAAAGGGCTGAGACTCTGGGGTATGTGGCGGGGTTGGGGCGTGGGTTGGCTGAAAACGCCTAAGCCACCACCCCGGGTGGGCTTGGGTTTGGGCGTGGCCCAAGAGGCGGGAGTTTAAAGCCAGGCGTGGGGCGGGTCTATCAAGATGACATGGCGGGCTCTCAGTGGCCAAACCAAACTAGCCGTTTGGTATTATTTAAAAAAAAAACCTTTTTTCCTTTATAAATACCTTACCATATTTAACATTTTTCTTACACAATATCAAACACATAAAACACAATCTTGCCATGAGTTCTTCAAGTTCAAGTGAATCGTCATCATCATCTGACGATGGTGCGGAAATATTTCTACAAACGATCGCGACGGTGGTGAAAGCTATCGTGGAAGACGATGAGGAAGAGACTTCGCAACCTAAACGGATGAGGTACATCGCTCGTGAACGGCACACCGCTAACAATTTGTTGGTAAGCGATTACTTCTCAGCGGAACCTAAGTATGATGAAAAAATGTTTAGGCGTCGTTTTCTGTAACACCCCAAAAACGGGTTTGGTAATCAAACCACGTTAACGCTAATGAACGGGTAAAATACCGTTAGAGGTAAAAAAAATTAATTAACCCGGTAAATATTAGGATTTAAATAAATAAACCTAATATTAAATAAAAAGAGAATGAAATCTTTTGAGGAAATAAAGTTCATAAGAGGCCCGAGTTAACGGGACTTAAAAACAAAACGGGTTATGACTTTCCCGAACCCACCAACTAACTAGGAATATCAACCTAGTTAAATAAGTGCCTTAAAAACAATAAAGAAAACTTGAATTAGCTAAACCTTTTATAAATCCTTGAAACTATAGGGACTAAAAGGGGCCAAAAGTGAAACATGATTAAAATTAATAGAATTAAAACACCAAAAACACACACACTTGTGTGTGTCTGGTCGTGAGTTTCACAGGAGACAAAAAGGGTTGAACCCTAGCTCAACAAAATCCTCAAATTGAAGGGGCAATCGAAGGCCAAATTCGGATTGGAATATATATTAACGATCACCTAGTCATGGGGATCACAAAGTATGTTGAATTTTGAAGTTTGGTGATATTTTGAAATTTTGATGAACATGCATGAACGAAATTCTGTAATGAATGTTGAATGTATGAATGATATTGAGTTGAAATTATGTCTAGGAACAAATCCTAGTTGATAATTTGATGAATTAGTGTTGAAAACTATGAAATTGATAATCACTCATATATGTGTTAAATGGGTTTTTATAACAATGTGATGAACACATGAATTTGAATGTTAGTTTGAGAAAAATTGATGTTATAATTCAAGTTCTTGATGTCGTTCATGTACACTAGACATAGGGGCTTGATTTTGATGCTAAAGCTTAGTGACATATGTGTGTTTGTAATGATATGTTGGTAAAATTTGGGGTAAGGCGTTCAAGAGATGGGTTAGAGACTAATCTTGAATGCGAAACCCGCCAAGTGTTCGATGAAATGCTTAAATAATATGGTGCAGACCTGAATTTTAAAAATTCACAATAAATCACAGAAAAATCGTATGGGTGTGTACTTTATATGCCTAGAAAGGTCTCGGAGTAATTTGCATTTCGTTAGTTAACATGATGATTCGGTTAAGATGTTAAATGGGTCAAAAACGTCGAATTCAGTGGCTATTTCGAAAAGACAGCATGCTGTTTGGGCTAAAAATAAGCTGTTGTCCTGATTTTGTAAAAATCATATAAAATCATAGAAAAATCGTTAGAAGACGTACCATATATGCCTAGAAAGCTATTTGAGAGTTCTACGATCCATCTTTGAACATGTTGATCTAATTCAGCTTTTAAATGGGTCAAAATGGTCAATTACAGCAGCTGAATACAAAATTGCTGCGCATTAATAATGTTCTTATTAACCAAGAAAAAAGCATAGGATTGTAAATACTTGCTTTAGGCATGAAGTATTGATTGTTGGGAACAAATAACACTTTATGTGACGTGCTTAAAGTGTTTAAAATCACTTACTAACTAGTTTATATAAGTAACTTCGCTAACGGGTCAAACGGTTAGTGAATGAAAAGAATTATGGTATAAAACTAGTTGTTGAATATATGGCATGTTTTGATTGATAAGTGTGTAAAAAAAAAAAGAGACCATAGGGTGATGGCCATTGTAAAGAATGACCAATCTAACCATCTTATGGATGTTATGATATAGTTTGACTCTAAACAAGCTAGGTGGGAGTTTGGAAAGGAACGGGTCGGATGATGGATGCGAAGGATGTTTGCGCGGACGCGAGGTAAGTAAAGCTTACACCCAATTTAAGTGTACGTATTTATTTTATAGGTGATAAATATAACGGATTGTATCCGGATATGGGTTCCGACACAAAACAATATGAGTCGGAACGAATAAAAACGATTAAAACTATGGTTAATGGAAAAAGGATCTTGTGGTTAAAAAAATCCGAAATGGGTCGGATGTGTGAATGGGTAGTTAAAACCATGTTTTGTTATAATTGTAAATGTTTGGTCGTATAGGCCAAACGGGTCAAATGGTGGTGATAACACCATTTGACAATATCGACTAATGTTTGGTTGTCAAGTCATATGTTCACAGGAGTGAACGGGATGTGGATAATTGCATAGCTATTAAGTAGCGGCTAAATAAAGTAAGGTATAAAACGGGTCTATACGTTGACCCGAGCCAGGTACGCATAAAATAAGTTTATAGTTAAAAGTGCAATTTGGTCAAATAATTAGTGAAAGTCCTTCGTCGTAAAATGAGGGACGAAAATTGACCAAAAAGCCCTTGATGGGAAAATCGGGCAAACGACCCTTAGAGGTTGTTTAGGAATTTACATTAAGATTACGAAATATAGGTAGATACCTTAATGTAGAAAAATGATGGGTGAAATGAGAGAGTGAAATTTAAAGTTAATGGTAAATCCCTCTAACGGGTCAAAATGAAGTTTTGCGCATAACTCAACTTTTAGTTGCATAATTTATGAAAGTTTTGAACTCACGAGTTAATGGTTTTGAGATAATGAATATCTCAAGAATTTACAGTGATTTAAACGAAAGTGGTTTAATGAATCATGAAACAGGTCAAAAGTGTTAAAAAAAGGAATTTCAAGCCAAGAGCTTGAAATTTGAATTTTTGAAGTAGTTGAATATCAGGTTTTAACTCCATAAGATGGAGAATTAAATTACAAACGCGTAGGAAAAAGAATCGTGTAAAACGGATAAGTAGATAAAAAGTTATAGCATTTTGAAGTTGGAATTTGGTTAAAAACTAGAGCTGGGCAAAAATGCAGGTTTTAGTAACGAATCTGCTGGAAATTGGTCTTTCTCGCGCCACGCGACGGGTCACAGGGTTTGTGTGACAACTGGCACAAAACCGGTAATTTCCGTACACTTTAATTATTACTTAATGACTGCAATTATGTGCTTAAATGTCAACATTGTTTGATTACATGATATACTTGTGAATTCATGCACGTTTTATATTACAAGAATTACTTTATACATTAATGAACAGCGTTGCGTCAGAAATACTAGTAAACTCACCGGTAAGACACACTTTATCAATAAAACTGCAGAAAGCAGTCAGACATTAAAATTGAGGCCTAGGTGTAGGTCCAACGTCAAGAATACATTAAAACCCAAGAGTCCATACAAGGGTTTACATATAGACATTCCGAAAGCTAAAATACGCACTAAAAAGCACCCGAAACGCACTTTAAGTGCAGAATTTTATTAAATTCAGCTCAAATCAGCTTTTTAACCTCAAAATATCATGCAGAATTTACGTTTTATCATCCAGAATACTTCCCCAAGTGTTGGGAATTGAAAGGGTTACAAAAGGAAACATAAAGGACACTAAACGGTGCAAATTAGCACTTTAACGAACCAGTATCTAGCCAAACAACCGGACACTACCCGAAACACCAAATTTACACTTGAAGCATTGTTTTAGCACTACCAGGCTAGTTATGTTCCCCGAACATCATAACACACTATATAAATATCTAGTGACTAAAACACTTAAGTAGAAACCTTGAAATCTAACTAAGAAACTTAACTAGCCATCATATCTTAACCAAGACCCCCCCCCCCCCCTAACCATACGGTTACAAGGTGGCCCCCACCTTGATTTTATTTGAATAATTAACTTGATCTTGTCTACCACTTTAGAGAACACATTAACCTATGGTTTAAGAAATGTTGGAAGAATGGTTATATAAACACAAGGGTCCTTCATTCTCTCACATCCTAACATCAAACCACTTCAACTCTTCTCCTCCTTCTTCCTTTGGCTTCGGCCGAACCCAAGTCCCACCACCATCACTATTTTCGTTCAATCTTCATCCATTCTACAAGAATACAAGGGTGTAAAAGGTCATACGAAGGAGCTAGGAGCTTTCGAAAGATCAAGGACCTCACTCGTTTGCTTTTAACCACTTGATCTTCATCATAGTTCTTCCCTAGCTTCAAGCTATTAGTAAGCACCTTGAACACTCTTATTTACTTCTATTGATTAGTGGTTAAAAGACTTGTTATGTTGAAAATCTTAAGAACACTAAGAAACTTGAAGATGAAACCTTAACATAAGCTTTACATATGAAGGGATCATGTTATTTAGTGTTGATATACTTGTTGATGGTTGATTGTTTGTAGAAATGATGTTGATCATCATGTAGTCTTGCTAGATCATGGTTAAAAACATAATCTAGCAAGATGAGGGGATGAACATGTTAAAGGTTATGAAACATCCTCACAAAAAGTCATGAACTTGAATAAATATGATGTTTCTTGTAAAATGATGAACAAGTAAGTTTAAAGTCTTGTAAATCTAAATATTTCAAGTATGATTTACCAAGAAACCAAGTTAAAAATACAAGTTTCACTAAATCTTGGTTCTTACATAAATAAACATCATTTTTAGTGGTTAACAAAGTAAAGAAACACATGTGTAACAAGAAAAATACATGAAGAAATATTTTTAGAAAACATGAACATAAGTTGTAAAGGATCATATTATTTAAAAATGGAGTTTTTAAAGAAGCAATCACACTTTAAAGAGTAACAAGACTTACTAAATACACTAGTAAGTTACTACACATTTTTATAAATTATCAAGTTCATGAAATAGAGAAATTAGTATATGTTGTTGATGATTGTTGTTGAAATTGATTGATGATGATTTTAAAAGAAAATTGTAACACGCGTATCATTTTACTTGAATTTAATAGTAATTCATACCATTTTAGATAATAGATGTCTAGTTATGACATAGACTCCATAAATAAAGTTCATAAGTAGCAAAACCTTAGTCAACTAATGACTAAGTTAAAACATTCAAAAGTTGTTTAACAATTTGTTTACAACCCATAAACATAGTCTATTAAAGGTTAAAATATTGCGGAAGCTTCAAAAGTCGTGTTCGGTTCCTTGACATTTGCTTGATCGTCATCCGTAAGTTCACCATAGTCACCTAAGGTCAAAACCATCCAAAATGTTAGTTTTGACAACAATTTATATCATACAAACAAGTTCCAGCATCAAAACATGAGAAAACAAACAATTTTCAGAAGTTACCCTGCCGCGTGTCGCGGTAGGTTCCACTCGATACGTCGCATGGCGCGGCGACTCCCGCGTGTCGCGGCGGGTCCTGGTGATCCTGTCGCGTGGCGCGGCAGAAACGGTTTTCCAGCAGATGCAGGGTTGTGACCTGCACTTGCTGCCAGCTCCGGAAATTCAAGTTTTTAACTTCATTTGACCATAACTTTTGACTCGTAAGTCCGTTTTAGGTGATTCTTTTTCCTATACGTCTGTAAATTTATTACCAACGTAACTACTAAAATTTTGGTACCGAAAATTTAACTTACGGGCCGAACGACTAAATGTCACTATGCATTTATTCAACCCGTTCTAACTTCACTTAATTTGCTACTATTTAATTAGTAAACCTAAGGCGCTTATTACCCAACTCCCGGGGCTTATTGTCACCGGCACTTTATTACCAAACCTATGGCTTCGTGCTCTTGTGACCATTTTCGCCATCGTTATCTACTTATGATATTAACACTATAATATACACCATTATTCGACCCGTTTGGCTCATCTACGGAATCCTCCATTTTGATGACTACCAAACGATTACAAACCAATTTTTATCCTACGGATTTAAGTAACGAACATGGTTGCTACAATCAACACAATTTTTATTCTACAATGTAACCGTACATGATTAAATAGCAATTTACATAATGTAACGGGTCAAGTTACATACCTTTAGTGCATGCCCTTCAACCGCAATTCACCACCGGCTTGTCCACTCGATGTTCCGGTATCCTTTCCTATAGAGTTCATTTACATCATGTTTAGAACTCCTTTTTAATCACATATCGCATAATAGCCAAAACATCACAATTAGGTGTTTTAACTTCAAAATTCTAGTTTCGAGCCTTCTTTGAGGCATTTCAACAAACACTTTAAATGCAGAATTTCACATGATTATATAGTAAATCCCTAGCTTAACATCTAGCCCGAATTTCACATAAATCAACCCATTTTACACCATTGTTAGCTTCTAAAATTCTGAAGTCACTTCACAATTGTCAAATTACACTAGAACAACACCCAATTTCCTAGTGTTTATCAAGTTCTACATAACCCACTAATCACCTACAATGGTGTTCATGGATCTTACTAAAATTTCACATGATTTCAACTTATATTTGTCTAGGGTTTGTCCCTAGACACTATATTGTTCCTGTGACAACCCGCACTAAACCAGGTATCCGTACCACTTAATTTATGATTAATTACTGCTTAATTACTGTGCTTGTTTGAACTAGCTGATGAACTGCTACTTGAATACTGATACATGAACTTACTTGCATCATACTTGCTTGCTGTCACTACAATATTTATATGCTGAACCTTAGTGACAAACATGATGCACAAAAAGCACAGTAGCACTAAACGGATACACAGTGAACATGCTGATATAACCAGCATCAGGCAGACACTGCCTCTAAGGCCTGTTAAGAGCCTCAAATATCTGACTACACTGGTAGTGAGTGTAGGGTTATAAGGGTTGTGGAACTGCGTCTCTAGGGATAAGATACACTGATTGGATGTGCCTAAAACGTACTTTAAGTACAAAACACAGCACTTTAATAAATAATCCAGCTTCTAGCTGACTAGTAAAGTGCCAGAACATGAGAAAAAATAATACTAGACACTTTCTAAAGTGTCGGGAAAACAAAATGTGTCACTAAAAATAACAATAACGACACTTTAAAGCTTTTGTAACGCTTTAACGGATTACTATCCAACCAAACAACCGGACTTTACCCGGAACCTGAAAATATTGTTATTTTCACTATTTATATTTTTCTGAGCCAGTTAGGGTCCCTGATTACCCTAACACCCGTCATAACACGATATATATTACTAACGAGGTTAAACCCTTAACATAACTTAGTTAACATAATTAACCTCCTAACTATCTACTTGAAATCGAACCAAGGACCCCCCCCCCCAACCGAATCGGTCACCTAGTGACCACCCCATGTACTTGCAAGATTTGCTTAATCTAGTTTGCTAAATATCTAGGGGACATTGTGTCCATTGGATAATAACACTTGATTTGCCTATAAATACTAAAGATTACATAACATAATCTTTCACTCCACAACACCAACCAACTCAACTCTCTCCCTCCCTCACCTAGCTCTCGGCCGAACCCCACTCTTGCAACCTCCACATTTTCGGTTTTGATCTTCATCATTCCAAGATCATACAAGCTTTAAGGGTTGCATATTAGGAGCCTCGGAGCAAGCGGAACACGAAGGACCTCTTTCGTTAGCTTTTATCCACGCCATTTTCATCAAGAATCTTCCCTAGCCTTGAGCTAGAGGTATATCATTTAAAACTCGTTTTTACACTTATCTAAAGTGGTTAAAAGGGTTCGTGTCGGTTAAATATCTATAACATACGTTTTGAAGCATTAAAGTCTAGTAAAAACTCTAAAGATGGTGGTTAATAGCTTGTAACATGTGTAAAAGTTGTAGTATTTGGAATTTGTGATTATTGAGACCCGATCTATGTTGTGGTAGCTCAGATCACCGTTTAACCCGACTTTGTAAGATCATGGATCTTAACATAAGCTCGTTTTTGGTTAACACAAGGGTTAAAAGGTGAAACTCTACCACACTAGAGACATGAACTTGTGCAAAAATATTTTACTTGTGTAAAAGTGATTTAACTTGTACATTGGTGTTTAAAACTAGCGGATCTACGTATCTGCAAGTGGTATTTTTGAAGAACCACACTTTAAAGGAATCATGTTTTCTAAAAGATGGATCTTACACTAACAATATGATATTTTTATAAACCACAAGTATGTAAACACTTGTGAAACAAAAAGATCCGACAAAGGACTAGCTTTGTCACTTGTTACTAGAAGTTGTAAAGTCGGATTTCTCTAAACACGAGGTTTTTACAAGATTAAAGTTACTTCATATAAAGATCTACAAATATAAAGGGGATTTACATTATAGATGCGGAAAAACTACAAGTTCATGCGATTATGCGATTTACATACTTATCGACTAGTTTGATGTGTCGGAAATTGTTGATTGAATAAAGAAGTTGTTGAATTGATTTGTTAAAAGAAAATGATACGCTTGAAAGCGTGGCCACCTCCAGTTACAGAGGAAACTCTGGCGAAATTTTCTAAAAACCTAACACTTAGAATTATTTACACAACAAGTGTTAGAACTTTTTTTTTTTTTGACATATTTTCGAAACATAAATTTCGCCAGAACTTTATTTACTAAATATTCGGAGGTGGGATTTTCACTAAGTTAACGTGATAAATATGTTTTGTCACAACACTGTTTATGATTATTTTGTGAAATTACATAAATATTATTTTAGAGTGAAAATAATATTTACAAGCGTTAATGATTCCAAAACTTTGCGAACGTTTTCACTATGATTATATAAGTTACACCGGTAATTACATTACCACAAGATTATTAAAACGTAACTTACGCACATGTATTGTATCCCCCATCCTTGGGAAGGAATATAACTACCAAGTATTTACAAAAAGTAAACACGAAATAGTTGTCTAACTATTTCCCAAAAACATAAACTATAAAGCTAAGGCACGGCCGTCCGTCTAATAGTATTAGCACTTGTAGGTCGTCGCACAGCTTTCTGATTCAGGGATACTTGGTAGAGACGCTTCACTGTGAGTTCATGTCCCCCTTTTCTCTAACTGTTTTCAGTTTTCTTAACTGCGGGGGTGAAATACATGTTACTTTGTTTACAAGTACTTTATACATGGTATGATTAACGTAAGGAGGTTTTAGATCATGTGAATGGGTAGTTAGAACACCGAGGGACTTAAGCGGTAGATCTATCTGGGTGTAGCGAGCCCAGCTCTAGGCCCAACAGAACGGACCTCTCGGAGGACCAACAGAACGGACCTGGAGTGACTTGGTTGCCCAACGCAAAAATCGGCTAGGGTTGTGTCTTCCTACTTGCATTTCACGACATGCTAATGGCCTTGCAAACCATTGGTGATCACAAGTCCTCTTACACTGCTACATACCAGGGAACTTTTATACTTACAAGTGTTTTACTTACTCACTTGCACATGAACTCGCTCAACATTATTGTTGATTTTTCAACTTACATGTATTTCAGGAAATTAACGAGATCTGGCACGGTATGGCATGTTTTCCGCTGCACTAGTTTCCGAGGTCATCCGGGGTTTAGGGGATGTGTCTCTTTCCTGGACAAGACACAGTCCTTAAACCATGTTTATGTTATGTTTCAGTTTGTAAAGTTTGTTGGACAAGATTATGTTTGTCAGGGTATGTTAAAACAATGGTATTGTGTTTGGTTTTCAAAACTTAATGGATGATCTTGCATGTTTTTAACTCATATAGCTTTGGTATGATTAAGCTATGGTATTAAGAAGTCACACCACAATTAACCACGCTTCCGCAAAGCCAGGGTGTGACAGTTCCTAATTCATCATAAAGCAAACATGCAACCATGAATTTCAGATTTTCCCAATTTCATGAGAATTTCAAGTTGAGAGTTTTCATCAAATTTTACATACCTTGTAATCCTCTTGTGATGAGGATCAGTAATCTATGCTTAATTTTCGATTCCAACTTGAATTGAGCCCTCAATTTTGTGAATTATGAGATGAACTAGGGCTTGGTGAGGAAATCCTGGTCGCCCCCTACGTCCCATGTACGACCAGACACACTTTTGTGTGTTTGGTCCTTATTATTTTTTTTTATCAAATTAAGTTTCAAATTTTACAAGATAAGCCCCTCCACTTTTGTTTAACTTATAGTTTGGTTGTTTTTAACCCTATTATAAGTTATTTCTAGACTATTAGCTAACCAGGTTAAAATTCCTAGTTAGTAAATTCTTGTTTATTTATACTTTATAATTCTAATATAAAGTTTTATATTTTCGGGGTGTTACAAAAATAAACACATGTTTTGAAAACATGGGAAACCTCCATTTTTAGGGGAAACTCTGTCAAAATTTTCATAAATTTTGACCCTTAGAAAAACATAAGTTTTTGAGAAACTTATTCCCTAAAAATGTATCTAAAAATATTTACCAAAGTTTCCCCAATTTTTGGTGTTAAGAAATAATGATTTCTTCAAGATTAAAATTGATATTAAGTATGTATATTTTTGAGAAAAATATACATATTTATTGATCACCACATTTTGTGCTGAGTGTATGTAGTTTGTATTATACTTGATAGTGTATTAGGACTTGAAAATACACTAAAAACTCTTGAGAAGTAAAAACACAAAAATACACATACAACATACAAGATACATAATTCGGGTGCAAAATACAAGAAACTTATATTTATTTTTTGAGAAAATAATATAAGTAAGACACATAGTTAAAAATATAAATTATTTTTAACACAAGAATACATATACAAAAGATAGTGACTTGTGCTTGTGCGATGCAAGTCCAGTGACTAACGAAAATAAAACACGTTTAGGTCACGACGCATTATAAGCAAAACCCGGTGAAGTTTACGACGCAAGGAACGCAAAGTTGTGAGTTCATGTTCCCCCTTTTCTTTTAACTGTTTTCAGTTTTTAACTTCGGGAGTGAAATACATATTACAAATAATACAATGTTTATAAAGGGTATGATGGATACAAAACCAAGAAGCACTCTTGGTGATAACTAGTACCAAGTATGATGCGTTTGAGGAATGATATGAGAAATCATGTCACGAATAGGGTACCATAAGCACCATTAATCGTGTACATACTTAGACCGCAGAACAAAAGGTTAGATCTAACGGGTGACCGGGCAGCCACACTCTTGGTGAAAACTAGTACCGAGTAGTGCTTTTGTGTCTCCGTCGTGAATCGACAACTAGAAAAATGCCTATGGTTTGGTGACTTCCTATGTCGTGTCACATGTTAATGGCCTTGCAACCCATTAACAACCCTGACATATACAAGAATACTTTATTTGTATGAGATTCGTACACAAGAATACTTTATTTGGTTCATACCACAAGAATACTTTATTTATACAAGAATGCTTTATTTACACAAGAATACTCTATTTTTACAAGACATATATCACGTTTTCATACAAAGTATACTAGCGTGAAATACAAATTGCATGAATTCACACCAACATTATGTTGACGTTTTTCCAAAACTCACATGTATTTCAGGTAACTAAAAGTGAATGTGCGCGCGGTCTTACTCATGCTCGTGGATGTCGTTTATGTTTGTCTTAAATAAGTTGTAAACTTTCAGACAATATGTCGTTTCGTGATGTAAACACTAAAACTATGATTTCGATTATGTAATGTTTGGTATTCGAAGTTATTTTATGAGCATGTAGTATGTTTACTAATCGTATGCAATGAAAACCTTTCATGATCACACCTCGTGCTTCCGCCGCAGAAAGGGGTGTGACAGATTGGTATCAGAGCTACGATTGTAGTGAACCAGGATTCCTTCTCGAGTCTAGACTACAATCTCTAGGATCCTTTCACGAAAACAATTTTTCAAAAAGTTTTCATTGCATAAAACGTCCCGCGACATCCACTACCTGAGTTTACAAAGAGTCAAGAAAAGACACTACGAGACTTAGGGTGCACAGGGGTAGCACTTGTCTGTGATTAAGAATTACTTGCAATTATGTGTGATAATTGATATTTACATATGCTAGAAGTAGAATGTCACAAGTATACGTGACTCTACCTGAAAACAATGGCCTATCTGAAGGAAGAGATACGAGGATGAAACGAATTGTGCGGACTGTGCAAGGAGTTACGTAACTATGGATGCATACATAATTATGGAATTCAGTGCACAGAAATCACAGCAAGTCTTGTCACGTATAGATTCCCTCAGTGCAAGAAAAGGTTAAACCTGAACACCAGCCTATTAAATGCTCTGCTAGAGTAATAACTGTTTGATGTCACTTATGTGGTATATGCCTGTGTATATATATACTACTACTGTCTAGTATGACGATATCAAACAAATGCCTAAACCTATTGTGTGGTGTTCTTTCAGAACATGGCACCTAGGAGAATTGTGAAAAATCGAGATTTGGATCAACCTCCTCCTCCACCACTACCAAAGACTGCTGAAGAGCTGAACGCTCTACTGGAGGAAAGAATCTCCGCAGCTATCGCCCAGTACGAGGCGAACCGTACTGTAGACAGTGGAGGACCAAGAAATGCTAGACGCAATGGGAATGGAGATTCATCTGGAGGAAATGCAGCTCAAGGCTGCACTTTCAAGCAGTTTCTCGACTGCAAACCAATGAACTACGACGGCACAGGAGGTGCAGTAGCGTTCGTACGCTGGACGGAAAAGACTGAAGCCACTATCTGCATGAGCAAGTGTACCGCGGATCAGCAAGTCACCTTTGCTTCTGGGTTGTTTGTTGATGAAGCTCTGACTTGGTGGAACTTGCAAGTCCAAACCTTGGGTGATGATGTCGCGTATGGCATGACTTGGGACGAATTGAAGGAATGTATGAGAGAAAAGTATTGCTCACGTGCTGAGTTATGGCACTTGACCATGGAAGGAGCTGACATTACTGGGTACACTCTAAGGTTCCACGATCTGTCAAGGGTGATCCCCTACATGGTAACACCTGAATTTAAGCGCGTTGAACGCTACATTTGGGGACTGGCCTCAGAATTCTGCAGCATGGTAACTTTGGCCAAACCTCAAACAATCACTGAGGCTGTAACTCTGGCTGTCAGCCTTACTGAAGATTGTGTTCGGATGAGGAAGTTGTCGCTGAACCCAACAGAAAAGACCGAGACGTATGCTGAGTCGTCCGGTGACAAGAAAAGGAAGCATGTGAATCTGAACCAAGCAACCCGCAGCAACAACAAGGGTTCCAACAAGAAGCGTGACACTAACCCGCCTCAGGAGGCGAAAACTCTTGCAACCATGAATGACGCTCCTACCAAGAGGTACCTGGGCACTCTGCCCACTTGCAACAATTGCAAGCGTCATCACGAAGGGGTTTGTCGAATTCCAAAATGCGATAAATGTGGAAAACTGGGTCACCGTGCTGAGGACTGTTGGGGAAAAGGAAATAAGAACGGAAATGGAAATCGCAACGGGGCTGGTAATAGGAACAACGGTGGACATGGAAATGGTGCTGGTAACGGGAATGGTAACGGAAATGGGCGAAACCAAGGTTGCTTTAGTTGTGGAAGCAAAGATCATTTCATGAAGGATTGCCCAGGAGGAAACAATGCTCAGGCCCGAGCATTTGTGATTGGAGCAAAGAACGCACGCGAGGACCCTAACGTGGTCACCGGTACGTTTCTCATTAACAATCACTTTGCATCCATATTATTTGACACTGGTGCCGACTATAGCTTCATGTCTGTGGAATTTAAACGTATGCTTGGAATAGAATCTAGTAGATTAGATATTCCTTATTCTATAGAGCTAGCAAATGGTAAACTTGTTGAATCGGGAGAAGTTGTTAGAGGCTGCACATTAGAACTGGGCGAACGAAGTTTTAGCATCGACCTCTTACCTATTCAATTGGGTAGCTTCGATGTAGTGGTCGGAATGGACTGGTTGTCCAAGAACAAAGCTGAAGTTATTTGTCACGAGAAAATCATTCGCATCCCTCTGGAAAATGATGAAACTCTTATCGTGCATGGAGAAAAACGAGACGCGCCTCTGCGAATCATTAGTTGTATGAAGGCACAGAAGTGCCTAAGGAAAGGATGCGTCGCTTTCCTGGCACATGTTGTAGACAAGAAGGCTGAGGAGCCGAAACTCAAAGACATTCCTGTGGTGAAGGAATTCCCTGATGTTTTTCCCGAAGATCTGCCAGGACTACCTCCGCAACGACAAGTCGAATTTCATCTAGACTTGGTTCTAGAAGCCGCTCCTGTAGCCAAGGCACCCTATCGACTTGCACCATCCGAGATGCAAGAGTTATCTACACAACTTCAGGAGTTGTTGGATAAAGCATTCATAAGGCCAAGCTTCTCGCCTTGGGGAGCTCCAGTATTGTTCGTGAAGAAAAAGGATGGAACTCTGCGGATGTGCATCGATTACAGAGAACTGAACAAGCTCACAATCAAGAATCGGTATCCACTACCGAGGATTGATGACTTATTTGATCAGTTGCAAGGATCAAGCTACTATTCCAAGATCGACCTTCGATCTGGATACCATCAGTTAAGGATACAAGAGGAAAGCGTACCAAAGACTGCATTCAGAACGCGCTATGGGCATTACGAGTTTCTTGTGATGCCATTCGGACTGACGAACGCACCAGTGGTCTTTATGGATCTGATGAACCGCGTATGCAAACCATATCTCGATAAATTCGTGATTGTATTTATCGATGATATCCTGATTTACTCGCAAACAAAAGAAGAACATGAGCAACACCTCAGAACAATTCTAGAACTACTGAAGAAAGAGAAACTTTACGCGAAGTTCTCAAAATGCGAATTCTGGATTCGCGAAGTACAATTTCTTGGTCACGTTGTGAACGAGAAGGGCATTCATGTAGACCCGACCAAGATAGAAGCAATAAAGAATTGGGAAGCCCCCAAAACCCCAACTGAAGTTCGACAATTTTTGGGCTTAGCGGGCTATTACCGACGTTTCATCGAGAATTTCTCCAAGATAGCTCAACCGCTAACCACCCTTACGCAGAAAGACAAGAAATACGACTGGGGTGACAAGCAGGAAGAAGCCTTCCAGCTACTTAAAAACAAGCTATGCGATGCACCAATACTATCCTTACCCGAAGGCACTGAAGACTTCGTGGTATACTGTGACGCTTCGCGACAAGGTTTGGGTTGCGTACTTATGCAGCGTCAAAAAGTCATCGCTTACGCTTCAAGACAATTGAAGGTACATGAAAAGAATTACACCACGCATGACTTGGAACTAGGTGCGGTGGTATTCGCCTTGAAGATCTGGCGACACTATTTATATGGTACTCGATGTACAATCTTCACATATCACAAAAGCCTACAGCACATATTTGATCAGAAGGAATTAAACATGCGCCAGCGGCGATGGGTCGAGTTGCTAAATGATTACGACTGCGAGATTAAGTACCATCCTGGAAAGGCAAACATTGTAGCGGACGCATTAAGTCGAAAAGAGAGGGTTAAGACCCTAAGGGTTCGAGCATTGGAAATGACGATTCGAACGAACCTCACAGCGCGCATTCGTGACGCACAACAAGAAGCCCTTAAGGAAGAAAATCGAAGAGCTGAATACCTCCGGGGTATGTTGAAATATATGGTGCCAAATGAAGAGGGAGCCTTATACTTTAAGAAGCGTATTTGGGTTCCGCTCTATGGCGGTGTTCGAGAAGTTATCCTTGATGAAGCTCACAAATCGAAATACTCGGTCCATCCAGGATCAGACTAGATGTATCAAGACTTGAAAGAATACTATTGGTGGCCAAGACTTAAAAGCGATGTTGCTGTTTACGTTGGAAAGTGCCTAACCTGTGCTAAGGTTAAGGCTGAATATCAGAAGTTGTGACAACTCGAACCCTTGATCCTGATCGTCGTGAGACGAGCCTGTTATTATTATTACTATTTTATTATCATTATTATTATCGTCATCGTCATCGTTTTTATCGTGATTATTATTTACTAAAATAATTGGGATTACCGTTATATTATTAATATAACTGGGCCAATCGGTTGGAGCGAGACGCATAGTTGTTTAAACGGGTTCATACCCGGGCCAAGCCCAATCCCATTCCCTTTCACCCAAAAACCCTAGCCTATAAAACACCACATACCCCTAATAATCTAAATAAAAACCCTACACCCTCAATTAACCCAGCCGACACCTCCCCCTAATCTCTGCCCCTTCTCCCATGCAATTCCGATTACCGGAGTTATTCCGGCCATCTCCGGTGACAACTCCTCTGACGAGAACATCCACACACGTACACTCCATTCTCCTCCTCCTTACAATTCCTTGTCCTCACCTCACAGCCCCATCTTCTCTTCCGAAACTGGACAGCCGACCACCACTACTCCAGCGACGACAACAAGTAAGAGGAAGAGACGACAGAGATGATGGGTCGGCCATCTCCGGTGACCTCTGTGTTTCTGACTAACTGCGGTGGCAACAGTGGTGTTAATGATGGTGGCTCCGGCTAGCGACTGAGGTGGCTCTGGTTGCAACAGAAGAGGTAATGGTGGAGTTCGGTGCAAGTTCGGGTTCTCGGTTCAGACCCAACCACTTCAGGTCTCGTGGTAGTACGAGCGGGTCTGATTTGATTTTGTTTATTCGGGTCAGCTGCGGGTTGGAAGCTTCGAGTCTCACCGAGTTCAGTCTCGGGTCACACCCACAACCCTTCGGTCAGTTTACTTATGTTTTATGTTTTGATCTTGGCAAGGGTTGGCTGCTTGTTTGTTTCATGAATATATAAGGTCCATAAATGCTTGAATCTGTTGTGATTATATGTTTATTATGGATTTGGTTGAGTAAGTTACGGTTGATAACTGTTGTGGTATATATATGATTAGAGTTTGATTTAGAAATTACATGACAAACTGATTTGATACTAGTAAGTTGTTTGTATGATGTAGATGATAGATATAAAGAGCCTTGGATGTATAAGAGTAACTGTTATGTGAAATTTGGATACTGTTCATATTAAATTAAGATTAGAAGCATGTGTTTTCCTTATTTATCATAACCTGATGATGTCCTAATAGTGAAGTGTTAAGAATGGATTTTTGTAGTCAGTTATATATATATATACTTGTTGATTAGTGAATCAAAGAATGATCTGGTAATATGTGTTATTAACGATAGAAATATGGGTAAATGAAGTAGAACATGTGTTCGAGTTTTTGGAAAGGAGTAATAAGCATGATGGTTAGTATAATAGGTATTACTTGTTCTGAATGATTGGAATGGATGATGATGTACGACTGTTGATGTTTTGATGATCCCTTGTTACAATTGATATGAAACTTGTTTTGATAATAATGTCAAGATGTCTAGGATGAATACGGATATGCAAAATCCTAGGTGATGAACTGTTTGAATGATGCTTGAAATATTTGAAATATGTTGGTTTGATCTGTTTTGATAAGTGTACGGTATGATAAAACATGTTATGGTAATTTGATTGGATAGTGAGTGCATGCTTATGAAATTTGATTGGTTAGTACCATTCAGAGGATTCTAGAAACATCAGCAAAAGTTGTGAGTCGAAACTCATGGTTGCGACTCGAGACCGTTATGTCGGCAACTCGAAACCAGGCACTCCACATGTAAGGACTCGAGACCGGCACGGTTGCGACTCGAGATCTTCTGATCTCGACTCAAGCCTGACTCGAGACCTCAAGGTTGCGACTCAGAAGTGCACGACTCGAGACCGCCTAGATTGCGACTCGGAATCTCATGGTTGCGACTCGAGATCTCTTGGTCTCGAGTCGAGACCACCCGGTTTCGACTGGACTACTTTGCTTGGTTATTGGGCCACACAAACTGACGTTATGGACGGTGTGCTACTGCTGTTGATTAACTGTACTGTTTAACTTTTCACATGCTAGGATAGGCCTAGTAACGTATATGATTGTATGACATACATGTTATGTGTTAGATACGTGTAGGACTATACGTGACTGCGTGACACTACTTGCATACGAACCTAATAAATATTTAATAACCATAATAGGGTATGGTTGACCAATGTAACACAAGTAAATTGACTACCGAGCAAAGCAAAGGTGAGTTCACTACTTTTTACTTAAAGCATGCGTTCCCAGTGGGGTTGGGAAACGGAACGAAACACTTTTCCTGGTTTGGGATTGCTTACTATCTCCTTGTGCGGGATATGGTATTTCTATCTCCTTGTGTGGGATACGGGTAACAACGCTATCCCCTTGTGAGGGATACAAACTACTTTTCTCCCCTTATGCGGGACTCTTAGTTAATTACTGTTTATACGGAATGCAACGAGCAACACTAAACGAAACTCTATCACTCAAGTCCCTACCATTTAATACCGATTAGTCGCCGGGGCCTGGCGAACGGGTTATTAGTTGATAGCGCTATTTAGGTCTAACCAGCCTCACACCGACCCTTGTTACTAGGAACGGGAGTGAACTAATGTACTCAGGCAAACCGTCAATGATGATAGAACATTGACAAACGGGGCACTACGGAAACGTACGGTTAAGTAAGTATTCGGTATTGTAAAACAGTTTAGTAGCTTACTTATGGGGTAGCTCCCCATGGCATGTATGTGACAACTCGTATTTCAGAACTTACCGTTGTACTTAATGTAACGTATGTGAACCTTGTGTGATAATTCGATATGTTGATTTAATGTATGGTTATGAGACTTTATGTGTATTATGTGAACCTTTGTTGTCAAACACACCCCACCCGAAATATTTCCCCCACACGAAAAAACCCACCCAATGAATATTCCTGACTTCGATGAGGTATGGGCTTTGGCCCAAGGGTCTTCGACTAACCCACCTATGTGTTTATAACTCCAACATCATATACGATAGAACATTTGGAAAACCCTAGAGACTCTTTCTTGGCGACGGCAGACAATCCTCATCGGATCTCATCATCTTCGAAGTATCATCTCTCGGGCCTTGGAATTTATCGGTATGTTAACTTGTGATTCACCATCATGACTCTTGACTGTTTACGTGCTTAGTGATAATGAAACCAAGTTGAGTATTGTTCGTAAATAATAAAAATAATGATTGTTGTTATCGCATGATGATGTGTTCGGCTATATGCTTATGATTAAATCATGACTGATATGCATAGTAATAAAACTTGATATAACAGTAGAGTTAAGAGGTCCAATAGGATTGAGATTTACATGGTTGGTAAAGGTTGAATAGGTACTTGTATAAAGTCTGACATGCACATATTATTGGAATTAATGAATCTAATACATACACATATTGATGAAGTCGAATGGCATATAGGACAAATCTGTTGTGGGTGATGTTAATTGGACCGAAATTCCTTCTGTTTGTTCTCTAGTGGGTTGACATTTGACTTCAATGTTTATTGAATTTCATGTGGCTTATTATGAATTTAATTGAGTGGGCCGCACATGTTGAATGTTTATTGGACCGAACCCAAACCGCACATGTTGATTGTTGCTGAATTTCATATGAGTGGGCCGCACATGTTGATGAAATGTTATGTAGTCACATGTTTTCGAAGTCATGCAATGTGGGTTGTCAGATTTGTGGGTGGTTAGTGTCATGTGAGTTTTCATAGGAAGGTATAAAGTGATAAAGTCAAACATGTATATTTAGGTTGAATGCCATTAGTAGGTGCTCTCGATTAATTGATGCTCACATGATTGTGTCAGACGGTTGGTTATTGTAATTGAATAATATCATATATGTGTAACTGTTAATCGAATGATCATTGGGTTGATGAAACGGCTGATAATGATGATGGTTAGAGTATTCATTTGTTGATTGGTAACTGTTGATTTCTTATAAATGATACGCATAATATCCGGATAATAATAAAACTAATCGCACAAGACACCTTGGTCGCACAAGAAGTCCATTCGCACAAGATGTATTGGATCGCACAAGCTGTTTATTCGTTTACTTGTTTGGGCCGTATGTATGTTGGGTCGGTTTGTTATTTGGGCCGGGTATATCAACTGAATCGCACAACATGTTGTGGATCGCACAAGACTGTGCTGAACGCACAACATGTTGGGCCGCCTGTTATTGGGCTTTACCTTTGGATCGTACAAGTATCAGATGTTATGGAATTGACTGCTAATATGTTCACGTGCATTGTGTGTTTGCCATGATCTATATGTGTTAATCACCTGCTAGCTTATGTGATACTTATGTGCACGACTCGAAACCAAAAACCTGACTTGAATGATAACCTTGTTAGGACGTGGTTGACCACTAGCTGCTAGACTTAACCTTTCTGTGTTATCTGCCGAGCAAACCAAGGTGAGTTCACACTTCGTTACAAAGCATGGGATTCCCAGGGGTTGGGAATGGGTTAAGGAATAGGGATTCCTCGTCCTGTCGAGACGTAATCAGGAACATAGATTCCTCGTCCAGTATGAGACGGATTTAACTATACTAGACTAGAACTCTATCAACGAAGTCCCTCCTTTTATATCGACTTAATCGCCGAGGCCAATGGCGAACGGGTCATTAGTTAAATAGCGCTATTAGGTTTAACAAACCTCACACCGTGCCGCAGAGGACGGGCGTGGACTAATGGACTATGGCACGTCAGTGATGATAGACACAGACGTTAGGGCACTTAAACATGACGAACGTTAGTAGTCGATATGGTAACGAGTCTGGGGAATTAAACATGGGGTAGCCCCCACGGCCATAGAGCCGGGCTGGAATAGCCAACGTAAGAACGGGTAACTAATAAATGTTTTTCGAACTATGGGGTAACCCCCACGGCTGGATAGCTGGTAAAGAACAAACTGTGTTTTCGGAATAACTATAAACTGGACAACCAAACGTGAACTCACTCAACTTGTTGTTGACTCGTTACTACATGCTTTGCAGGTCTATAGGTACTTAGCTGGAGCTTGCACAAGGAAGAGTCGTTGTGGGACATGGACAGTTGTGTGCCATGTTAAACAATTGGTTAATTAAACTTTTGATTTGGTTTCGAACATTATGCTTCCGCTCATAACTTAAATTATGTTTGATTTGGACAGTATTCGTGTTTGGTTGAACTTTTACAATTAATTATTTACTTGTTCGATATGATTAGTGGTTGGATCCTGGTCAGTCACGCCTCCAAGCGGTGATACTCCGCATGTGGATTTTGGGGGTGTGACAGATTGGTATCAGAGCCATTGGTTATAGAGAACTTGGTTTTAATAAAGGAAAACGTTTTTGTTAAAACCAGACTATAACCTGTACAGTGCTCTACGATCCACAACGACGCTTCACTCCACGTGCAAGGCTCGACATTCTAGGTGATATGGTTTGTGTTTTATTACCTACTTGTTAGGATACGTAGAACTTTGCTCATGATATGCTTAGCTAGTATAGCTACTGTTGCTTGAACACGTGTGTGCTTGCTTCCTTCTGTCACTCCACACTTACACACATTCGCGACACCTTTCCCATTTGTGTTTCCTTCGATGTGAGATCATGAGGGAACGTGTGAACCTAACTCAAGCCAGCTGACGGCTCTTATCAACAAACAAGTTGCTGCGGCACTTGCAGCCGCACACGCAGGAGGAATACCCAGCAGTCTGAACTCACTCTAGGATCTTTAGATCCTACTCTCGTGAACCAACCTTTGTGTTAAACTTTGTCTTTTCTTGCGCACACAACAAGGTCAGAACGCTCACCCGCCGGTATGCACATTTAAGAAGTTCGTGGACTGTCGCCCTAATACTTTCAGTGGCACTAAAGGAGCTGTTGGACTCCTCCATTGGTTTGAAAAGCTCGAGTTTGACTTGGAGACGTGTGAATGCCCTGAGGCTCATAGGGTGAATTACGCCACTGGTACTCTCGAAAGCACTGCGTTAACTTGGTGGAACGCGCACGTTCAGATGTTGGGGCTGGCGGCTGCTAATGCCACCCCATGGAAGGATTTGAAGGAACTGATCAAACGTGAATACTATAGCCGTGATGACATCCACAAGCTGGAAGTGGAAGTTCTTTAACCTGAAGATGACGGGGTCAGAGATAGAAGCGTACACGAAACGATCCAACGAACTGGCAGTGTTAGGTCCAACTGTGGTGGATCCTCCCATCAAGCACATTGAGCTATACCTAAAAGGCTTAATACCAGAGATACCAAGTCATGTGACTTCCGCCAACCTTGCTACCATCCAGGATGTAAGTGGAACAGAACAGACTGCTTAAGCATGTAAGTGCTACTGTTACTACTACTACTACTACTGCTACACCCAGTGACAATAAACGAAAGTAGGAAGGAACCCCCAGTAAGGGTTCGACTACGGCTCAGCCCCAGACACAACAGCGAAAGATCGATGACTACCAGAGTCCTGGTCAGCAACCTTCTAGTAGTCAAGGGCAGAATAGAATCGATGTAATTTGCACCACAGTGGTCGTGCAGCAAAGATCGTTGTCAGAGATGCAACAAGCTTGGTCATGGAGCCAAAGATTTTAGAATCTCACATCCTGCAAACAAGAACCGACAATAGCAGCCACAAGCTCCACAAAAATCAGCAGCAACAGCAGGATAACAAGGGATGTTATCAGGATGGTGCTGGAGATCATTTCATGAGACGCTACCCACGGCTGAACCAGAATCAGAATCAGAATCAGAACCACAACCAAGGAAACGGGAACAACAATGGGACAACAACGGGGGTAATAATGATGGCAATGGTGCCAGGGGTCGAGTGTTCGTGATTAGACAGGGTGATATTAGAAATGACCCCAACGTTGTGATGGTTTCGACATCGTTAATGGTATGAATTGGCTACCTCAACATCGAACAGAGATTCTTTGTAACGGAAGGATTGTCCGTATTCCGTACCCAGGTGAGGAACCTCTTATGATTCGTGGCGACAAGAGTGGTGCTGTTGTGAGCATCATTTCTTCCCTTAAAGCTCAAAAGTGTTTGCGTAAGGGCCACACTGCCTTTCTGGCTCTTGTTACTGACACCTTGAAGAAAGAGAAAAAGATAGAAGATTTTCCAATTGTACGCGATTATCCTGAGGTATTCCCTGAGGAACTACTTGGTTTTCCGCCTCATCGCCAGGTCGAATTTCAGATCGAGCTAGCTCCTGTAGTGGCGCCCATAGCTCGTACACCGTATCGCTTAGCTCCTTTAGAGTTGAAAGAGCTATCTACACAGCTACAAGAACTCTTAGATAAGGGTTTTATTCGTCCTAGCAATTCGCCCTGGGGAGCTCCAGTACTATTTGTGAAGAAGAAAGACGGTACATTCAAAATGTGCATCGACTACCGTGAACTCAACAAGGTGACTGTGAAGAATCGCTATCCTCTTCCACACATCGACGACCTATTCGACCAGCTGCAAGGGTCGAGCTGCTATTCAAAGATTGATTTGAGATCAGGATATCACCAGCTGAGAGTCCGAGAAGAGGACGTCTCCAAAACAGCCTTTAGAACCCGTTATGGACACTATGAGTTTTTGGTTATGCCTTTTGGGCTGACAAACGCACCAGCGGTCTTCATGGACTTGATGAATCGAGTGTGCAAGCCTTATTTAGACAAATTCGTTATTGTCTTCATCGATGACATCCTGGTCTATTCGAAGAGTCAGGAGGAACACGAGCAACATTTACGACTTATTTTGGAACTCCTTCGAAAAGAACAGCTGTACGCCAAGTTTTCAAAATGTGACTTCTGGCTTCGTGAAGTCCATTTCTTAGGCCATGTAATGAACAAGGATGGGATTCACGTTGATCCATCCAAGGTAGAGTCAATCAAGAGCTGGCCTGCACCTCGTACGCCTACGGAAATTCGCCAATTCTTGGGATTGGCAGGTTACTACAGGAGATTTACCAAGGATTTTTCTAAGATTGCTCAGCCTCTTACTTCACTAACGCAGAAGGGCGTTGTTTATCGTTGGGGAAACGCACAGGAGATAGCGTTTCAGCACTTAAAGGATAGACTTTGCAGTGCACCTATCCTTTCATTGCCAGAGGGCACAGATGACTTCGTGGTTTACTGTGACGCATCTATTCAGGGTCTTGGTTGCGTATTGATGCAGCGGGATAAAGTTATAGTCTACGCCTCACGTCAACTCAAAGTGCATGAAAAGAACTACACTACACACGATCTGGAGCTGGGAGCGGTTGTTTTTGCACTTAAGATATGGAGACACTGCCTGTATGGTACCAAGTGCGCTATCTACACTGATCACAGGAGCCTCGAGTATATCTTTAAACAGAAGGAACTCAATATGAGATAACGACGATGGGTCGAACTGTTGAATGACTACGAATGCTCGATCAGGTACTACCCAGGCAAAGCCAATGTTGTGGCTGACGCACTCAATCGAAAGGACACTGTGCCCTAGCGCGTGCGAGCTTTACAACTCACTATACAGTCTAGTCTTCCTTCCCAAATACGAAAGGCTCAGGTAGAAGCATTGAAACCAGAAAACGTCAGGGCTGAAGCCCTACGCGGCTCAAGGCAACACTTAGAACAAAAGGAAGACGGTGCTTACTACGTAACAGGACGCAATTGGGTCCCACTTTATGGCAATCTACGAGAGCTTGTGATGGATGAGGCACACAAGTCTCGCTACTCAGTGCACCCTGGTTCGGATAAAATGTACCACGATATCAAAACCACATATTGGTGGCCTAGCATGAAGGCCCACATAGCAACTTACGTTAGCAAGTGCTTGACTTGCGCGAGAGTCAAGGCGGAATATCAGAAACCTTCAGGCCCACTTCAACAACCAGAGATACCACAATGGAAATGAGAGCAAATTTCCATGGATTTTGTTACTGGCCTACCTAGATCTCAACGTGGTAATGATACTATTTGGGTGATCGTGGATCGACTCACAAGGCCTGCTCACTTCGTGGCCATCAAAGAAACGGATAAGTTCTCCACCCTAGCAGACGTATATCTCAAGGAAGTTGTCTCGAGGCACGGGGTGCCCATCTCTATCATCTCGGATCGAGATGCGCATTTTACATCAGAACTGTGGCAAGCAATGCACAAGTCCTTTGGCTCAAGGCTAGATATGAGCACAGCTTATCACCCACAAACGGATGGGCAGTCGAAACGTACTATCCAGACCCTCGAAGACATGCTTAGGGCATGCGTGATTGACTTTGGCAACGGCTGGGAAAAGCATCTGCCACTTGTGGAATTTTCGTACAACAATAGCTACCATACCAGCATTGAAGCTGCTCCGTTTGAGGCATTGTACGGGCGTAAAGGCCGGTCACCTCTTTGTTGGGCAGAGGTGGGGGATAGTCAGATTACTGGTCCAGAACATGTGGTTGACACAACAGAGAAAATTACTCATATACGACAACGAATGGCGGCAGCTCGTGACCGTCAGAAAGTCTACGCCGATAAGGGCAGAAAACCGTTAGAGCTCCAGGTTGGGGAGCGGGTACTACTCAAAGTTTCACCCTGGAAGGGTGTGGTTCGTTTTGGTAAACGGGGCAAACTTAACCCACAATACGTTCGACCTTTCGAAGTCATTGAGAAAATAGGCAAGGTGGCCTACAGATTGAACTTACCAGCGGAACTCAGTGCAGTTCACGATGTTTTCCACGTGTCGAATCTGAAGAAATGTCTGTCAGATGAGACCCACGTAGTTCCTTTGAAGGAGCTCACGATCGACGAGCAGTTACGATTCGTCGAGGAACCTGTTGAAATCACGGACCGGGATGTTAAGGTCCTCAAGCGTACCAGAATACCTCTCGTTCGAGTTCGTTGGAACTCACGTCGCGGCCCAGAGTTCACCTGGGAACGCGAAGATCAGATGAAACAAAAGTATCCCCAACTGTTCGCAACCGGTACAACTACTACTGAGGCTGAAGCTACGGAATTTCGGGACGAAATTCCAGATCAACGGGGGGAGGATGTGACACCCCAGGAAAAACCAGGAAAACCATGCAACTTAACTAGCTTCCTCAGTGAGTACGTACAAAATTTCGGGGCGAAATTTCTTTCAACTTGGGGATAATGTGACAACTCGTATTTCAGAACTTACCGTTGTACTTAATGTAACGTATGTGAACCTTGTGTGATAATTCGATATGTTGATTTAATGTATGGTTATGAGACTTTATGTGTATTATGTGAACCTTTGTTGTCAAACATACCCCACCCGAAATATTTCCCCCACACGAAAACACCCACCCAATGAATATTCCTGACTTCGATGAGGTATGGGCTTTGGCCCAAGGGTCTTCGACTAACCCACCTATGTGTTTATAACTCCAACATCATATACGATAGAACATTTGGAAAACCCTAGAGACTCTTTCTTGGCGACGGCAGACAATCCTCATCGGATCTCATCATCTTCGAAGTATCATCTCTCGGGCCTTGGAATTTATCGGTATGTTAACTTGTGATTCACCATCATGACTCTTGACTGTTTACGTGCTTAGTGATAATGAAACCAAGTTGAGTATTGTTCGTAAATAATAAAAATAATGATTGTTGTTATCGCATGATGATGTGTTCGGCTATATGCTTATGATTAAATCATGACTGATATGCATAGTAATAAAACTTGATATAACAGTAGAGTTAAGAGGTCCAATAGGATTGAGATTTACATAGTTGGTAAAGGTTGAATAGGTACTTGTATAAAGTCTGACATGCACATATTATTGGAATTAATGAATCTAATACATACACATATTGATGAAGTCGAATGGCATATAGGACAAATCTGTTGTGGGTGATGTTAATTGGACCGAAATTCCTTCTGTTTGTTCTCTAGTGGGTTGACATTAGACTTCAATGTTTATTGAATTTCATGTGGCTTATTATGAATTTAATTGAGTGGGCCGCACATGTTGAATGTTTATTGGACCGAACCCAAACCGCACATGTTGATTGTTGCTGAATTTCATATGAGTGGGCCGCACATGTTGATGAAATGTTATGTAGTCACATGTTTTCGAAGTCATGCAATGTGGGTTGTCAGATTTGTGGGTGGTTAGTGTCATGTGAGTTTTCATAGGAAGGTATAAAGTGATAAAGTCAAACATGTATATTTAGGTTGAATGCCATTAGTAGGTGCTCTCGATTAATTGATGCTCACATGATTGTGTCAGACGGTTGGTTATTGTAATTGAATAATATCATATATGTGTAACTGTTAATCGAATGATCATTGGGTTGATGAAACGGCTGATAATGATGATAGTTAGAGTATTCATTTGTTGATTGGTAACTGTTGATTTCTTATAAATGATACGCATAATATCCGGATAATAATAAAACTAATCGCACAAGACACCTTGGTCGCACAAGAAGTCCATTCGCACAAGATGTATTGGATCGCACAAGCTGTTTATTCGTTTACTTGTTTGGGCCGTATGTATGTTGGGTCGGTTTGTTATTTGGGCCGGGTATATCAACTGAATCGCACAACATGTTGTGGATCGCACAAGACTGTGCTGAACGCACAACATGTTGGGCCGCCTGTTATTGGGCTTTACCTTTGGATCGTACAAGTATCAGATGTTATGGAATTGACTGCTAATATGTTCACGTGCATTGTGTGTTTGCCATGATCTATATGTGTTAATCACCTGCTAGCTTATGTGATACTTATGTGCACGACTCAAAACCAAAAACCTGACTTGAATGATAACCTTGTTAGGACGTGGTTGACCACTAGCTGCTAGACTTAACCTTTCTGTGTTATCTGCCGAGCAAACCAAGGTGAGTTCACACTTCGTTACAAAGCATGGGATTCCCAGGGGTTGGGAATGGGTTAAGGAATAGGGATTCCTCGTCCTGTCGAGACGTAATCAGGAACATAGATTCCTCGTCCAGTATGAGACGGATTTAACTATACTAGACTAGAACTCTATCAACGAAGTCCCTCCTTTTATATCGACTTAATCGCCGAGGCCAATGGCGAACGGGTCATTAGTTAAATAGCGCTATTAGGTTTAACAAACCTCACACCGTGCCGCAGAGGACGGGCGTGGACTAATGGACTATGGCACATCAGTGATGATAGACACAGACGTTAGGGCACTTAAACATGACGAACGTTAGTAGTCGATATGGTAACGAGTCTGGGGAATTAAACATGGGGTAGCCCCCACGGCCATAGAGCCGGGCTGGAATAGCCAACGTAAGAACGGGTAACTAATAAATGTTTTTCGAACTATGGGGTAACCCCCACGGCTGGATAGCTGGTAAAGAACAAACTGTGTTTTCGGAATAACTATAAACTGGACAACCAAACGTGAACTCACTCAACTTGTTGTTGACTCGTTACTACATGCTTTGCAGGTCTATAGGTACTTAGCTGGAGCTTGCACAAGGAAGAGTCGTTGTGGGACATGGACAGCTGTGTGCCATGTTAAACAATTGGTTAATTAAACTTTTGATTTGGTTTCGAACATTATGCTTCCGCTCATAACTTAAATTATGTTTGATTTGGACAGTATTCGTGTTTGGTTGAACTTTTACAATTAATTATTTACTTGTTCGATATGATTAGTGGTTGGATCCTGGTCAGTCACGCCTCCAAGCGGTGATACTCCGCATGTGGATTTTGGGGGTGTGACAATGTATAAACGGATAAATTAACTGTTGAAACAAGTTTTTGGAAATAAAACTAGAAAACTCTAAACTCGTGAACTCGCCAACGTTATGTTGACACTCTACTGCATGCTTTGCAGGTTGCTCGCTAACAACTTTGGACGAACGTTGCAATCGGATGGAGTGCGTGGTTCGTAAGTTCATAACTAATAAACTTGTGGTTTTAAATTACGATATGTACATCTTCCCTTTCCACTGCAAAACCTTAAACTATGTTTTGAAAAATTTAAATTGGCCGCTAATTACACCATTATTTGTAATAATAACTAAATGGTTCAAAATAAGTAGTGGCTGGATCCTGGTCATGTCACACGCCTCGCGGTGTACTCCGCATGTGGATTTTGAGGGTGTGACAGATTGGTATCAGTGCCATTGGTTATAGTGAACTAGGTTTAAAATATAAAATGTTTTGGATATAAAATATTTTTATATGAAAACCAGACTATAACCATTCTTTAACGAAAACCACAATGACACCACACTCCGGATTGCAAGGTTCGTCAACCTCAAATGCTCACCTGGTAATGGTAGGTTAACGGCATTTACTTGTGCATAACTTATGTGTGTGAACACGCATGTGTGTATGTGTATAATTAGCATATATGTGTCAGTATGTATGCGTATATTTAGTATTTAACACAGTGGATCATACGAAGGCTAGGCAAGCGTGTTACGTGCTAAACAGGAGCGAGTCCTCCTAAACCTGGTTCAAAACCACGATACACTAAGGGCAAGGAACCAGTTATTCCAAGCCCTCGTCCACGTATTTCCTAATATCATCCCTGGATTGCAAATCGACGCAAGGGACGTCCACTCGATAGACCTGCCCAGGAAAGGCCTGCTACGAAGCACATAGAGAAGTTACGAGAACAAATCGACAAAGGGGAGCCACCCCTATATCATGGGATATTCAAAGGAATGACGACGCCATTCGCATCCTTTTTACCTGCATATTTCCTTTCCCAACTTTAGTGGTGAGGCTTGTTCCCTCACCCAACTGATCACCTGGATTCTTGAAGCGTTCTAGTAAGTCTACACTTTTCGGGTTCCTGTTTGCACGTCTCGAACACAAAAAGCATACGCGGTGTATGCTTCTCATTGTAGTGCCAGCAATCGAATCACCCTTCTATCGACCACAAAGTTATTTCCCCTAATTCCTCGTTACATGGTGAATCCTTATTCAAGTTCAACCTCATACCTTAGCACACCCCAAAACCCAACAAAGTGATATCTTTCTTACAAACCGGCGTATTTGGAGGCGTGGCAAAACGAAGATATGAGCCATTCAACCCACCTACGAGTACGGTGACCTAGATGCTTACCTTATCCTTCATTCGCCAGAACCGTTATTCTTTGATGACTTTTCTGATTCCGTGGATCCTTTCGCTAGCTTTTGTACGAATTCGCGCTTCTTGCTCAAGATGGTATCCCCGCTTCTATCGTCTCTTTATCACGACATCCACGTTTCTTCGTACAGAAACCTTGACCAGATCTCTCTTTAGTTTGGTGAATTCAACAAACTCGACCTTTAGTCAACAAACTTTTTAGCCCTTGAAATTCAACAACGTGTTACTCCAATCATACCTTCTCGAAAACCTGTTTTCGTAGTTTCATATCGAAACCCCCCCTCGACGACGCAAGCGCTACTCCGAACTCATTCGTACGACTTAGAACCCTCCACTCGAGCTTGATTTCCTACCCGTTTGAGAAATCACATCCTGCGAGACATCTTTGTAAATCCTAAAACCTACAAACCCGCACGACGTCCATCCCTCTCTAGCTGCTTCTTATGGTGCTAACCACATCGATGAAACACTCCTTATCGACAAGCAATGTTCTTTAATTCTAACGGCATACAACGTGTGTACGACCCGCTACCTCGTCGACATCAGATAAATCCTTATTTGCCGATCCCAATGCCCTCATGTTTTGCCTCAAGTTTGAACGCATTGATTGCGACTATCCTTCTTGCAATATCTCGCTACTCGTTTTATGTTTCACGGATTCCATGATCTTTATCCTACTCTACTCTGCACAAATCTCCGTTTGGACGAATTACTTCCTATGAATGTTACTCGTTGGGGCAACGAGCCAGGGATACCCCGGGGGGTAACGGGTATCGCAAGCATTGTTCTTCCAACTCGATACGATCAACACCTAGTTACGACACTCGAATTTATTCCATCCTGTCAATATTCGACACTTGTTTCTTTCGGCGACGCCCGAACCTATTCTGAAAGTCAGTGGGGAATCCAAACGACTCCTACGCTTTACCTTGGAACTTCTACGACGCAAAACCGCCTTGCGCTAAGTTTTCAGTACACGACTTTTAACGTCGCAAAGCCCGCATTTCTCGACCGTATGCGTAACCCCTCACGATTTGAACTCGAAAGGGGCATCACCTAGCATTCGAGAGATCCTCAAATGATCCGCAACTCCAGCAACTGGAAGATAATCTATGAGGTGCTTCTATCTTATGCTATCATGTCCGGGGCATCGATAACATGTCTGCTGGTAACGACACGCGACCAAAAAAAACCGACAAGTTTCCGAACTTGCAACCATCTACTTGATAGGAGTAGATACTAGGCACGGGATGCCAACTTCTCTTATATCTGATCATAACCCACTTTTTGCATCCGATTCCTCGCAGGCTGTGCGCAAAAAAAAAAAAAACTTTGGCACACAATTAGGTATGAGCACCATTTATCGCCCGCAAACTGATGGTTAGACCAAACGCACTCTCTCAAACCCTTAAAGGCATGCTTAGAGCATGTGTTATCGACTATGGAAAACGAGTGACACTTCACTTTTGTAGAAATCTCCTCCAGCAACAGTTACCACGCTAGCAATCAGGCAGCACCATTTGGGGCATTGCACGGATACAAATGCCGGACACCTCTGTATTGGGCAGAAGTTGGCAGAAGCCAAATTTCTGGCCTGAGACTTGTACTAGACACAACGCATAAGATTGCCCAGATCAGACAACGCATGGCGGCAGCTCGTGACCGTCAGAAAAGATACGCAGAATTCCTAGTCGGAGACTGGGTTCTACTAAAAGTTTCACCCTGGAAGGGTGTGGTACGTTTTGGCAGACAGGGCAAGTTTAATCCACGATAAGTTGAACCATTCGAAGTTACCGAAAGGATCAGTAAGGTAGCCTTGCAGACTAAATCTGCCTGAAGAGCTGAGTGTGGTACACAATGTCCTTCACCTGCCTAATCTGAAGAAAGTGTCTGTCAGATGAAACACTCATCATTCCCTTTAAGGAGCTAACTTTTGACGATTAGCTACACTTTATTGAGGAACCGATTGAGATAACTAATCGAGAAGTCAAAACCCTCAAACGTAGCCAGATACCTATCATACGAGTTTGTTGGAACTCGTGCCGTGACCCAGGGTTTACCTGGGAACGGGAAGACCAGATGAAGCGCAAGTATCCCCATTTATTACAAACGAGACTTCCAGCACTGAAGCTATAGCGGAAATTTGGAACGAAGTTCCACACTAACGGAGGGATGATGTGACCCGTGGAAACATTTAAACACAATAGCTTGTCAGTGGTTGCGTGCTAAATTTCGGGACGAAATTTCTTAAACGTGGGGAAAATGTGACACTTCGGGTTTTCCTGTACATTTCTTGGATGTTATAGTTAAGTTTGTGAAAAATTCGTACTGTGTGAGATACGAACAACTCTGTGAATCTAATACTATGTGATTTTGCGTACTACGTGACTGTATGTGTTGTGTGGTTTGCATGTTCGTTTTGTGGACTTTTGTGAAACTGCTTGTATCTACGTATGGTAATGGAGTCTATGTATGCATATAGAGCGTAGTGTATGACTGTTGCTTAAATTTCGAGGACGAAATTCCTGTAACATGGGGAAAATGTGACAACTCGAACCCTTGATCCTGATCGTCGTGAGACGAGCCTGTTATTATTATTACTATTTTATTATCATTATTATTATCGTCATCGTCATCGTTTTTATCGTGATTATTATTTACTAAAATAATTGGGATTACCGTTATATTATTAATATAACCGGGCCAATCGGTTGGAGCGAGATGCATAGTTGTTTAAACGGGTTCATACCCGGGCCAAGCCCAATCCCACTCCCTTTCACCCAAAAACCCTAGCCTATAAAACACCACATACCCCTAATATTCTAAATAAAAACCCTACACCCTCAATTAACCCAGCCGACACCTCCCCCTAATCTCTGCCCCTTCTCCCCTGCAATTCCGATTACCGGAGTTATTCTGGCCGTCTCCGGTGACAACTCCTCCGACGAGAACATCCACACACGTACACTCCATTCTCCTCCTCCTTACAATTCCTTGTCCTCACCTCACAGCCCCATCTTCTCTTCCGAAACTGGACAGCCGACCACCACTACTCCAGCGACGACAACAAGTAAGAGGAAGAGACGACAGAGATGATGGGTCGGCCATCTCCGGTGGCCTCTGTGTTTACTGACTAACTGTGGCGGCGACAGTGGTGTTAATGATGGTGGCTCCGGCTAGCGACTGAGGTGGCTCTGGTTGCAACAGAAGAGGTAATGGTGGAGTTCGGTGCAAGTTCGGGTTCTCGGTTCAGACCCAACCACTTCAGGTCTCGTGGTAGTACGAGCGGGTCAGATTTGATTTTGTTTGTTCAGGTCAGCTGCGGGTTGGAAGCTTCGAGTCTCACCGAGTTCAGTCTCTGGTCACACCCACAACCCTTCGGTCAGTTTACTTATGTTTTATGTTTTGATCTTGGCAAGGGTTGGCTGCTTGTTTGTTTCATGAATATATAAGGTCCATAAATGCTTGAATCTGTTGTGATTATATGTTTATTATGGATTTGGTTGAGTAAGTTACGGTTGATAACTGTTGTGGTATATATATGATTAGAGTTTGATTTAGAAATTACATGACAAACTGATTTGATACTAGTAAGTTGTTTGTATGATGTAGATGATAGATATAAAGAGCCTTGGATGTATAATAGTAACTGTTATGTGAAATTTGGATACTGTTCATATTAAATTAAGATTAGAAGTATGTGTTTTCCTTATTTATCATAACCTGATGATGTCCTAATAGTGCAGTGTTAAGAATGGATTTTTGTAGTCAGTTATATATATATATACTTGTTGATTAGTGAATCAAAGAATGATCTGTTAATATGTGTTATTAACGATAGAAATATGGGTAAATGAAGTAGAACATGTGTTCGAGTTTTTGGAAAGGAGTAATAAGCATGATGGTTAGTATAATAGGTATTACTTGTTCTGAATGATTGGAATGAATGATGATGTACGACTGTTGATGTTTTGATGATCCCTTGTTACAATTGATATGAAACTTATTTTGATAATAATGTCAAGATGTCTAGGATGAATACGGATATGCAAAATCCTAGGTGATGAACTGTTTGAATGATGCTTGAAATATTTGAAATATGTTGGTTTGATCTGTTTTGATAAGTGTACGGTATGATAAAACATGTTATGGTAATTTGATTGGATAGTGAGTGCATGCTTATGAAATTTGATTGGTTAGTACCATTCAGAGGATTCTAGAAACATCAGCAAAAGTTGTGAGTCGAAACTCATGGTTGCGACTCGAGACCGTTATGTCGGCAACTCAAAACCAGGCACTCCACATGTAAGGACTCGAGACCGGCACGGTTGCGACTCGAGATCTTCTGATCTCGACTCAAGCCTGACTCGAGACCTCAAGGTTGCGACTCAGAAGTGCACGACTCGAGACCGCCTAGATTGCGACTCGGAATCTCATGGTTGCGACTCGAGATCTCTTGGTCTCGAGTCGAGACCACCCGGTTTCGACTGGACTACTTTGCTTGGTTATTGGGCCACACAAACTGACGTTACGGACGGTGTGCTACTGCTGTTGATTAACTGTACTGTTTAACTTTTCACATGCTAGGATAGGCCTAGTAACGTATATGCTAGTATGACATACATGTTATGTGTTAGATACGTGTAGGACTATACGTGACTGCGTGAGACTACCTGCATACGAACCTAATAAATATTTAATAACCATAATAGGGTATGGTTGACCAATGTAACACAAGTAAATTGAATACCGAGCAAAGCAAAGGTGAGTTCACTACTTTTTACTTAAAGCATGCGTTCCCGGTGGTTGGGAAACGGAACGAAACACTTTTCCTGGTTTGGGATTGCTTACTATCTCCTTATGCGGGATACGGTATTTCTATCTCCTTGTGTGGGATGCGGGTAACAACGCTATCCCCTTGTGAGGGATACAAACTACTTTTCTCCCCTTATGCGGGACTCTTAGTTAATTACTGTTTATACGGAATGCAACGAGCAACACTAAACGAAACTCTATCACTCAAGTCCCTACCATTTAATACTGATTAGTCGCCGGGGCCTGGCGAACGGGTTATTAGTTGATAGCGCTATTTAGGTCTAACCAGCCTCACACCGACCCTTGTTACTGGGAACGGGAGTGAACTAATGTACTCAGGCAAACCGTCAATGATGATAGAACATTGAGAAACGGGGCACTGCGGAAACGTACGGTTAAGTAAGTATTCGGTATTGTAAAACAGTTTAGTAGCTTACTTATGGGGTAGCTCCCCATGGCATGTATAAACGGATAAATTAACTGTTGAAACAAGTTTTTGGAAATAAAACTGGAAAACTCTAAACTCGTGAACTCGCCAACGTTATGTTGACACTCTACTGCATGCTTTGCAGGTTGCTCGCTAACAACTTTGGACGAACGTTGCAATCGGATGGAGTGCGTGGTTCGTAAGTTCATAACTAATAAACTTGTGGTTTTAAATTACGATAAGTACATCTTCCCTTTCCTCTGCAAAACCTTAAACTATGTTTTGAAAAATTTAAATTGGCCGCTAATTACACCATTATTTGTAATAATAACTAAATGGTTCAAAATAAGTAGTGGCTGGATCCTGGTCATGTCACACGCCTCGCGGTGTACTCCGCATGTGGATTTTGAGGGTGTGACAGAAGTCGTCCGGCCTCCTACAACAACCAGAGATACCCATGTGGAACTGGGAGCAAATCTCGATGGACTTCATAACAAAATTACCCAGGACCCTTAGAGGGCACGACATGATATGGGTGATAGTCGATCGGTTAACGAAATCTGCGCATTTCCTACCGATCCGAGAGAAAGACAGCACTGGGAAGCTTGCTGAGATATACTTAAGAGAAATTGTGGCACGTCATGGAGTGCCTGTCTCAATTATTTCAGACAGAGATGGACGTTTTGTCTCAAGGATCTGGCAATCCTTTCAGGAAGCCTTTGGATCTCAATTAGATCTAAGCACGACATTCCATCCACAAACAGACGGCCAGAGCGAACGAACCATACAAACATTAGAAGATATGCTACGCGCATGTGTCATGGACCTAGGCGGCAGCTGGGATACTCACCTACCTTTGGTTGAGTTTTCCTACAATAACAGTTATCATACAAGCATAAAAGCCGCACCGTTCGAAGCACTGTATGGCCGCAAGTGCCGATTGCCCTTATGTTGGGCAGACGCTGGAGATAAACGCATGGTTGGTCCTGAACTTGTACAAGAGACAACCGACAAGATTATGCAGATCTGAGAGCGCATTAAGGCGGCTCGAGATCGACAAAAGAGCTACGCTGATCGGAGATGAAAACCATTAGAATTCGAGGTGGGAGATAAAGTTTTGTTGAAGGTCTCACCCTGGAAGGGCGTAGTAAGATTTGGAAAGCGTGGAAAGCTGAATCCACGATACATCAGACCATTCAGAATCATAGAAAGAATTGGTACCGTGGCATACAAGTTGGAATTACCGGAAGAACTTAATGGAGTACATGATACGTTCCATGTATCCAACCTCAAGAAGAGTCCAACATAAGAAAACGTGATCATCCTTGCGGATGAAGTGCATATTGATGATGCCCTCCGATTTACAGAACAACCCATTGAGGTTACCGACTGGAAAGTCAACAAGACCAGGAGGAGCAGTGTGAAACTTGTCAAAGTACGTTGGAACTCTAAGCACGGACCCGAGTACACGTGGGAACGTGAAGACCAGTTCAAAGAAAAGTACCCCCACCTGTTCAAGAAGACTCCTGCAAGAGGCAGCTTAGCCTGAATTTCGGGACGAAATTCTTTTAACAGGGGGAGACTGTGACAACTGGCACAAAACCGGTAATTTCCGTACACTTTAATTATTACTTAATGACTGCAATTATGTGCTTAAATGTCAACATTGTTTGATTACATGATATACTTGTGAATTCATGCACGTTTTATATTACAAGAATTACTTTATACATTAATGAACAGCGTTGCGTCAGAAATACTAGTAAACTCACCGGTAAGACACACTGTGTCAACAAAACTGCAGAAAGCAGTCAGACATTAAAATTGAGGCCTAGGTGTAGGTCCAACGTCAAGAATACATTAAAACCCAAGAGTCCATACAAGGGTTTACATATAGACATTCCGAAAGCTAAAATATGCACTAAAAAGCACCCGAAACACACTTTAAGTGCAAAATTTTATTAAATTCAGCTCAAATCAGCTTTTTAACCTCAAAATATCATGCAAAATTTACGTTTTATCATCCAGAATACTTCCCCAAGTGTTGGGAATTGAAAGGGTTACAAAAGGAAACATAAAGGACACTAAACGATTAGCACTTTAACGAACCAGTATCTAGCCAAACAACCGGACACTACCCGAAACACCAAATTTACACTTGAAGCATTGTTTTAACACTACCAGGCTAGTTATGTTCCCCGAACATCATAACACACTATATAAATATCTAGTGACTAAAACACTTAACTAGAACCCTTGAAATCTAACTAAGAAACTTAACAAGCCATCATATTTTAACCAAGACCCCCCCCCCCCCTTAACCATACGGTTACAAGGTGGCCCCCACCTTGATTTTATTTAAATAATTAACTTGATCTTGTCTACCACTTTAGAGAACACATTAACCTATGGTTTAAGAAATGTTGGAAGAATGGTTATATAAACACAAGGGTCCTTCATTCTCTCACATCCTAACATCAAACCACTTCAACTCCTCTCCTCCTTCTTCCCTTGGCTTCGGCCGAACCCAAGTCCCACCACCATCACTATTTTCATTCAATCTTCATCCATTCTATAAGCATACAAGGGTGTAAAAGGTCATACGAAGGAGCTAGGAGCTTTCGAAAGATCAAGGACCTCACTCGTTTGCTTTTAACCACTTGATCTTCATCATAGTTCTTCCCTAGCTTCAAGCTAGTAGTAAGCACCTTGAACACTCTTATTTACTTCTATTGATTAGTGGTTAAAAGACTTGTTATGTTGAAAATCATAAGAACACTAAGAAACTTGAAGATGAAACCTTAACATAAGCTTTAAATATGAAGGGATCATGTTGTTTAGTGTTGATATACTTGTTGATGGTTGATTGTTTGTAGAAATGATGTTGATCATCATGTAGTCTTGCTAGATCATGATTAAAAACATAATCTAGCAAGATGAGGGGATGAACATGTTAAAGGTTATGAAACATCCTCACAAAAAGTCATGAACTTGAATAAATATGATGTTTCTTGTAAAATGATGAATACGTAAGTTTAAAGTCTTGTAAATCTAAATATTTCAAGTATGATTTACCAAGAAACCAAGTTAAAAATACAAGTTTCACTAAATCTTGGTTCTTACATAAATAAACATCATTTTTAGTGGTTAACAAAGTAAAGAAACACATGTGTAACAAGAAAAATACATGAAGAAATATTTTTAGAAAACATGAACATAAGTTGTAAAGGATCATATTCTTTAAAAATGGAGTTTTTAAAGAAGCAATCACACTTTAAAGAGTAACAAGACTTACTAAATACACTAGTAAGTTACTACACATTTTTATAAATTCTCAAGTTCATGAAATAGAGAAATTAGTATATGTTGTTGATGATTGTTGTTGAAATTGATTGATGATGATTTTAAAAGAAATAAACACATGTTTTGAAAAAGAAATAAACACATGTTTTGAAAACATGATGATTGTTGAGAAACTTATTCCCTAAAAATGTATCTAAAAATATTTACCAAAGTTTCCCAAATTTTTGGTGTTAAGAAATAATGATTTCTTCAAGATTAAAATTGATATTAAGTATGTATATTTTTGAGAAAAATATATATATTTATTGATCACCACATTTTGTGCTGAGTGTATGTAGTATGTATTATACTTGATAGTGTATTAGGACTTGAAAATACACTAAAAACTCTTGAGAAGTAAAAACACAAAAATACACATACAACATACAAGATACATAATTCGGGTGCAAAATACAAGAAACTTATATTTATTTTTTGAGAAAATAATATAAGTAAGACACATAGTTAAAAATATAAATTATTTTTAACATAAGAATACATATACAAAAGATAGTGACTTGTGCTTGTGCGATGCAAGTCCAGTGACTAACAAAAATAAAACACGTTTAGGTCACGACGCATTATAAGCAAAACCCGGTGAAGTTTACGACGCAAGGAACGCAAAGTTGTGAGTTCATGCTCCCCCTTTTCTTTTAACTGTTTTCAGTTTTTAACTTCGGGGGTGAAATACATGTTACAAATAATACAATGTTTATAAAGGGTATGATGGATACAAAGACAAGAAGCACTCTTGGTGATAACTAGTACCAAGTATGATGCGTTTGAGGAATGATACGAGAAATCGTGTCACGAATAGGGTACCATAAGCACCATTAATCGTGTACATACTTAGACCGCAAAACAAAATGTTAGATCTAACGGGTGACCGGGCAGCCACACTCTTGGTGAAAACTAGTACCGAGTAGTGCTTTTGTGTCTCCGTCGTGAATCGACAACTAGAAAAATGCCTATGGTTTGGTGACTTCCTATGTCGTGTCACATGTTAATGGCCTTGCAACCCATTAACAACCCTGACATATACAAGAATACTTTATTTGTACGAGATTCGTACACAAGAATACTTTATTTGGTTCATACCACAAGAATACTTTATTTTTACAAGAATGCTTTATTTACACAAGAATACTTTATTTTTACAAGACATATATCACATTTTCATACAAAGTATACTAGCGTGAAATACAAATTGCATGAATTCACACCAACATTATGTTGACGTTTTTCCAAAACTCACATGTATTTCAGGTAACTAAAAGTGGATGTGCGCGCGGTCTTACTCATGCTCGTGGATGTCGTTTATGTTTGTCTTAAATAAGTTGTAAACTTTCAGACAATATGTCGTTTCGTGATGTAAACACTAAAACTATGATTTCGATTATGTAATGTTTGGTATTCGAAGTTATTTTATGAGCATGTAGTATGTTTACTAATCGTATGCAATGAAAACCTTTCATGATCACACCTCGTGCTTCCGCCGCAGAAAGGGGTGTGACAGTTTGGGTCGCGACACGCGACAAGCTGAGCAGAGTCTCTCGCGACACGCGAGAGACATAAAAGCTGGAAAAATATTTTTGTTATGTTTGTTTGATGCGTAGAACTTGTTTAAACTTATTTTAAGCTATCAAAACTAACTTTTATGTTGGTTTTGAATTTAGGTGAACCTAGTAAGCATCCGGATGAAGATCAAGCATGGACAAGAACTGAACACATGATCGAACAAAGCTTCCGCGTTAATCTAATATGTTTTTGTTTTAAGTGAACTATGCAAAACACTTGGTACTATATTTGAATATTATTGACATGTAAGAATGTTAACTTGGAAAAGTTTTTATAAAGTCGCATTTTAGCATAAAATGCGTGTTTTATTATTATAATCTTGATTAATTGTGACGGGTGTTACATTTTCGTATGAGTAGAAACTTATTTTTAAAGATATCTAGAGATCTTGAGGAGAAGTATGTTTATCTCCAACAAAAATCGGATGTAACCGGACAATTAGGATTTAGTACGTGACAAAAGGTCACGGCCGCACTTATTATGCATGTTTATTTAGACGACGAAGAATAATTGTTTTTTATTTTGATACTATGTTTTTTATAATTATTATGTATGTTTATGTAGTTTTTAATGGTTATATATATATATATATATATATATATATATATATATTAAAAAATTGATGTGGCTTGGCCACGCCAGCCCAGCCACGCCCACCATACCCCTAGAACTTTAGTTTATGTATTGGGTGCCCCCATAATCCACGTGTCAACCCATGCCCCAAACCCCCGCCCCACCATACGCCACGGAACATAAGAATATATAATATCACGGGTCAAGTTATTCTACAAAGGTTCCTAATTGTAAGAAGTGTAAGAAGGATTTATAGAGTGACAAGTGTCTAATAACCTAAAATTAAACCCATTATATCATCACCCAAAACCTAAACACCCACCCACCCCCACCCCACCACCACCCAAAAACCTAACCCCCCCCCCCCCCCCAAAAAAAAAAAAAAAAAAAAAAAAACCTCACAAAAAAAAACCCAAAAAACCTAACCCCCACCCCCCAAAAACCTAAAAAAAACCTAACCCCCCACCCCCCAAAAACCTAAAAAAAAAAACCTACCCCCCCCCCCAAAAAAAAAAAAAAAAAAACTAAACACCCACCACCACCCAAAAACCTAAACCCCCACCCACCCCTTCGGCAAAACAATAAAATAAATTTTTTTTATATATATATATATATATATAGCGTAGGGTTCCAGCGTGAACAACCTCCCAAGAGTGAACTGCGTGAACAGATCTGGACCCTTGATTTCCTTTTTAGTTGTTAAGGGTAGGATTGTAATTATATAAAAAATTAGATTTAAATCATTATTTTAATATTTGAATTAAGTTACATCTTTCCTAATTTAAATTCATTATCCACATTATGTTTTATTTATTAATGAGATAATTATCAAAACAAACAACAAATCACCAAATTTCAATTTTAATTTTTATTTAAGATTTCATCACAAGAATTCAAATTTTGATTTTTAAGATCCACGTAACCTTCATATTTCAACGGTATACATATGTGTACTTGGATATAAATAGAAAGTGTACTTAGTATCGTACATATGTGTAATTAGCTACATAATAAAAGATCATTATATATGGTGTGTAACAATCAAATCCTGCTTGTACGGTGTACACATGTGTTTACATATACAGTTGCACGAAATACACATGTGTACTCCTACGTGTGTCATACTTTATGTTATCTCAGGTTTTATGTGAACATGAGCATGTGATTGAATTTGAAAAAAATGATCATTATATAAGGTGTACACATATGTACTGATATGGGTAGGTTCGTGAAACACATAACGTACTCATTTGTCTGATTATACACATGGAAACAATTTTAAAATCAGGAAACTCGATTGTTTCCATAATATGCAACGGGATTTATGCAATCAATGCAAAATGGAAATTACACATATACCCTTTTTGTATTTAATTAAATGGAAAAAATTAAGCAAATAATTACCATCATGCCACTCACTTTAATCTCAAGATCATAAAAATCAAGGACCCAGATCAGTTCACGCAGTTCACTCTTGGGATTTTGTTCACGTTTGAACCTAATCCTATATATATATATATTTGGGTGGGTGATGGGGGAGGGGGTGGGTGGGGGTTTAGGTTTTTGGGTGGTGGTGGATGTTTAATTTTTTTTTTTTGTAGTGAGTTTTTTTAAGAGTCTTTGTACCCTTCTTACAATTAGGATCATTTGTATTTGATCCTAATCCATAATATCGCATTTGTGTATCCTATTGTGTATCCTAATCCATAATATCGCACCAGCGTATATATTCTTACGTCTTATGATATCTTAATTACTACATTACATGATAAGGCAAACAACACAACTGTAAATAAAAAGTCCTTCTCAGCATATAGGAATCCCAAGTCCATTAACTCTCATTTACCAATATCCTTGTTCTACTCATGACGAACAATATTTTTTTTTGAAAGGAAATCATGACAAACAATATACTTACTACAAACAATACAGTTACCGTAGTCGAGTGAGAAACAAGAAACACATGGAAGACTACATACAACAACCTCATCATTAGAACATGCAACATCAGTGTTGAATGTGTATTAATTAAAATGAAAATGAAAATGAAAATCGGGATTATAATAATTATGAAAAGGAAGCAAGTCATATCCAGTAAAGATTTGGCCTGGTGAATTTGACCGACCTTTTTGTATTATTGGCACAAAACCCTTTTCTTTTTATTATTGTCTCTTCTTCTTAAACTTCCGTGATTTTGTTTGGGTGGATTGTTGTTGAAAATCCATCCTATGTCAGGTTTGTATAATCCCAACTTCTCTCCTGCACGAGCTGCCTCTCCACTCATTAGAGCTAACCCAGATGTTGACAGGTCTTCTTCTTCTTTCTTCATTTCATCTGAGTTTTAGGGTTCATCTGTTTTGATCGGATTGGATTGGATTGGATTTTGCTTGCAGTCAATACTTGACTGAGTTGTTGGAGGAGCATCAGAAGCTCCAGCCTTTTATGCAAGTTCTTCCAATATGCAGCAGATTATTGAATCAAGGTTCGATTTTGTAGATCTTGATTTTATTGGTTTGATGTAGATAGATAGATCCTGTTTGGGAGGTTTTGCCCTGCTTTGAGTACTGTCAAACTGTAGCAGTTATTTTGTTTAACTTTAGGCAACTTTTATTTGATTATCAGTCGTAAAAGTTTTTAGTTGAATTCTTCTTCTGTGGCTGCCACATTCATTTATTGTGGTTTGAAAATGTTACCTGAAATTGATTTATGTTGTTTTTAGAGATCTTGAGGGTTTCGGGTATGCTGCCGAACCAAGGGTTGAATGAGCTCGACAGACTGCGGCATAGAAGCCCAAGCCCCATGGCATCTTCTAATCTTATGTCCGGGACTAGACTTAGTGCCTGGAATGGTATTCCACCTGAGGTATTATCACAGCATCCTACATATATAAAAATATATAGAGAATTTGTTGCAGGAAATGTTATAAAAGAATGTGTGTAACTTTCTTACTATATTTATAGGTGCCATTTACTTATGGTTGACCTGATTTGGGCTATATTTATATCTCTTAAGGGTTAAAATGGGTTTCAGTTAGAAAAACAGTTTAAAATGAGCTGATTTGAACAAAGTGTTTAAGGTCAACATCACCTATTGATTCAAGTCTGAGTTATCCACTTATCCGCCCTGCTCCTTTTGCCACTCCATATATACTAAATGAGTTATAGCATCTAGAACAAGTAACTTGCAAGATAGTCAGCTTATAGTGAAAGTTCTTTCAGCTCATAGTTAGAAGATTTGTAACAATTGGCTTTGTAGAAAGTAGTAGCGGACGGAAACTGGGCATGATTCCGTTCCGTGTGGTTGTTTTCTTAAACCAAACTCTTGGTTTATTAACCAATTGGTTTTGGTTAAATCGGTTATTGGTTATGAGTTGTTTGATTAGGTTAACCGGATTTTTACATTGTGGTTTGTGGCAAATTTTTATTGATTTTTTTAGCGAACAGAGCCCATTATTATTAGACCACTCGGGTTTGTCAAACCTTGGATCATGATTAAGTATTTAACTTAGCCTTATATACTATGTAGTTAATATCCTGATATATCACCGATATATCGGTTATCGGTCCCCTATCGAGATAAAGGTGCAAAATATCAGTCAGAATACCGGTGCCGATAGTATCGGCGATATTGACCGATATTGGATCAATATTTGACCAATATATCACTGATTTTCCTGATATCAGTATCTTTCTTCTTATTTCTACCATTCTTATTTCTTCTTATTATTGCTATTAGTGTTTTAAGTCTTAATTGTTAGATGTTAGTGTTAAATGTTAGTGTTTTAAGTCTTAGTTAGTTCCTACTTGCTACAATTGTTAGTGTTTTGTAAGTTGAAAAAGGTTAATTTGTTAATGATAGGAGAGTATACTGAATTGCTATATATATATAAATTTCGCATGATGTTAAAATTACTGATATCCCACCGATATCCCACTACGATAACCGATATCTCAAATATCGGTCCTTGACTGATATCCGATATTTTACCGCATTAACTACTTATCTTATATATTAGTAGAGGGTAAGAGCTTGGATTGTTGGAGTTTATTTTATTTGAAGAATAGTATTAATTCTTTAATACATAACATATTTTAAACATTTTTTCATCGTGCGCTTTTTTTCCTCAGGCCTTCGCCTTTTTTGCACTTGCGCCTAGGCCTCAGGCGAGACCTATGCGCCTTGAGTGCGCCTAGCGCCTTTAATAACTATGTGTACAGCAATAAATAAATTTTGTAAAAATATCTAAGTATTTATAACGAACTAAAACAATAAAGTGAAAAACAATAAGATCTTTAGTTGGGCCACCCATCTAATCTATAAAATAGTTTAGTTATTTAAAACAAAGGCTGGCCCAATACCATCTACACATAATCTACAAAAGGCAGCCCATCAATTTTACTGAATTAGGGTTTCCTATCAAAAAGAGCAGCCGACACCAGTCCACCTTAACTAGGTAGTCTTCACGAAGTTGCTAAACCAGGTTCCTAACTATCTACCCTCTCTAAATTAACGTTTCAGGCCGTCCCTTCTTGTTTAAGGCTATTTTTTTCGGTTTAGGGTCGCTTTTTTTGCGCCTGCGCCCAGCTCCAGGCGAGTGCCTGAGTGCATTTTTTGAAAAAAGGCGCAGATTTGCGCCTAGCTCTCCACCAGGCGGTTTAGCTGCGCCTGAGCGCCTAGCTCGCTTTTGACAACATAGGCTGCAGTTGACCCACTAAAGTCAAAGTTGGAATGCCATGCCCAAGATGCAGGTTTAGTGCAATTTACCTAGGTAGATGGGTTTCAAATAAAGTCGAAACGACGAAATGGGTTTCAATGTTTCGGTCCTGAGCTTATAAAGTCAAAATGGGTTGATGATGCTTCAATATTTTGACTTTATAAAGTCAAACCTGTACCTAATGTGAAAATGGAGGGAATTTTGAATATAATATAGAGCGAGGGGTAATATAGTCTTTTTACATCATTTAGTAAGGGCAAAAGGGTCTTTTTACAACATGTATTATCAGCCTTTAACGTTTCGGGGGCAAATGATAATGAAATAACCATGTCAGGGTTTCAGAGGACAAAAACCGAAAGGGAGCGAGGCAGATGGCAATCTGGACCAAACCTCAGGGAGGCAAATTGCACTTTACTCTATATAATATATCTTATGTTTAAACAAATGTTTTTCCTTGCGTCTTATAGAAAGATGGTAGTCGGTTTCATATATAGATTTGAAGTTCATGGTCGATGTTATTATCATATAAATGTGGAAATTTTGAATAGAAGTCTCAAGAGAGGAGACATGAACCATCCATTTTAGGTTTATTTGTTGTACCCATTCAAAATGACGGTTCTACAAGAACAGAAATTTAATTTGTTGATAAAGTGGTTGGTACAACTCTTGTCTCTTCAACTCTTGCCTGTAAATGACCATGGGGAATTCGAATATGCATTTTTAAAGTTATTGTGTGATTTGAATAATTGAATCAGATAATGAGCCATAACAAAAATGACTGTAGGAAATAGTGTTTGTTGCTTGATGTAATTAATTATAACCAGATAAACAGCTGTATGGAGCCTTGAGTTTTCCTAACGAGCTCTCATGGTCACCAAAAAAGAAGTTGCACACACAAATTTAAAAAACCTTCATAAATGTACTAAAAATCTTGTGTTTCTTGACAGAGATTAAGTGGACCAGCGGGAACAACAATGGACTGGCAAGGAGCTCCAGCAAGTCCAAGTGCATACACTGTCAAGAAAATTTTGCGGTTGGAGATACCAGTTGACACCTATCCAAATGTATGTTTTTTTTTTTCTTTCTAGAAAGCATTTTCATTGCATTATCCTTGTGGTCTTAATATACTAAATTCATTTGGATATTAGTTTAATTTTGTTGGAAGGCTTCTTGGCCCTAGAGGCAATTCACTAAAACGGGTAGAGGGTACAACAGGTTGTCGAGTTTTTATAAGAGGAAAAGGGTCAATCAAGGATCCAGAACAGGTACTTTTTAACCATAAGTTTTGAGGCTTATTGTTTGTGTGCTCACACACATATATATGATGCATCTGAAGGAAGAGAAGCTAAGGGGAAGACCAGGGTATGAACATTTAAACGAACCACTTCACATATTGATTGAAGCAGATTTACCAGCAAGCGTTGTTGATATTAGGCTCAGGCAGGCCCAAGAAATAATCGAAGAACTGCTCAAACCTGTGGTACCTATTTTTACTGTTTTTTTATTAGGGTGTTTGACTTCACATATGTCTTGGACTAAAACACCCCTAGACAAACTTGTGAGTGGCATTACATTATACAATTACTGAATCACCTAATGGGGTACTTGATTTTCAATCCTTGGGTCTTTGTTTTTTGATTTGAAATGAGCTATAAAAGATGGCGTTTGGATGTTTTTAAAGGGTTAGTAATAAGAGGTTTATTTTACACATTTTGATTAGTAATGAATGAATTAGTAGACAACATATTTTTAGAAAAAAAACATTGTTTTCTGGATATAATCTTGTCAAACAGGAGCATGTTTCTCAATTTAGGTGATAGGTAATTGTAAACAGGTTTATCTTTTGCTCTTAGGAAATCAGTTTTGTGCATTTAGTATGAAAGGCTCGAACCAATTATTTGACTCCTACGTAACTCCGTTTCTATCCATTTAACTAATTATCACAATTTGGAATTAAAATAACTAGATACATTGTTCAAATCTAAACACCTCTTTAGTAGTATTATGCAATTTAATCTGATTTTATACACCCTGTGGTTTTTGATTTTATTAGTTGTCTTTTATTTTAGGGTGGATTTGGCCTATCAATATACAAGAGCCTCTTTTATGTATATTATTGCGTAACCTCTTTTACGTCTTGTTTATGAGATGTGTCTGCTGTGCTTTTGAAGGGGTATGGTCCCAAAACCTGCGCCGACCAATCAGGTCGCGCGCGGGACCATACTCTTATCAGACTAATTTGGTAGCTTTCCCAACCTCACGCCGGCCAATCAGGTGCAATCTAGGTCGCGTGCGAGGTCAAGGCAAACACAAGACCAGATTCCACACTTGACTCCTTAGATGAAAACCCTCACTTTCTGGACCTTGCGCCAGCTACACGGGATATCCCCGATGGTCGCGCGAAGGACAGAAGCGTAGGTAATCCTAGGACAAGTACTAAAGGTATAAATGACAGAGTAGTGGACCAATGAGCGTCCAACAGGCTGTATCCGATCATGCTCCACGATTAACAATCGTACAGGAGACAAAAAGGTACACAAGGACGCATACGTGACACCAATCAGTGTGCGCCGACAACTGCTCCACGATCTCCACTTAGCCGCTGATGACAGATGAGACAACAAGGACAACGGTCAGGCCACGTGGACCCATTCAGTGTGCGCCAGCTTCCCTCTTGCCCAGAAGCGCCAACGGTCGTGGCAGAGGGGACAAAACAGATATTCTTTGTTGTCGACTACAGGCCCAAGGCCCATCATCCCATCTTCTTCCCCACCACTACGACTATAAATAGTGAGATTCACCTCCAGGTTTAAGGATTCCGCTTCCTTGCTCTCTCACTCTTAATCACACACTTATATCCTCAAAGCATATACTTATTATCACGCCTGAGGGTGGTTACGAAGAGAACCCCCTATTCCCCTCCTCGTAACGAACTTAACGGTGTGTTTAGTGTTTTGTAGGATTATCACATCACAGCTTGGACGAGATAAAGAAGGTTAACCTTATTTGTCGAGGCACAAACCACAAACTAATCACCACATTAGTTTGGTGTTTCGTCATTGGCGCCACCGATTTTTTCACAATCACTTTCATCTTCTTTTCTGAGCTGTTTTTTCTCTCGATCCATGGCTGATCAGGGAATCCCTTTCCACCCATCGGTGCACGCTCTCAATTAGGTACGGTGAAGGATATCTCGCACGTCCAAAACCTACACAACGACGAGTATACCGAGGGGGAGGGCACACACGTGGGGGTCATCCGCGCAAGTGGTATTCGTACCACCCAAACGGTAACCCCAACAAGTCATGGTGCTGGTCCGTCAACACCAGCGCCATCAGGAATGTCCGTGCTGTTAGGGCTACCAGAGGGGGAAACTCTCGCCTCCTGGTATGCAAAAAGTCGAGCGACTTTTAATCTCATCTACGCGCAGCTCAGCGCGCAGCAAGCGCTACTTCAAGTCCAGACACAACCATCTCCATTGGAGACACCTGCACCAAGGCAAGTCAATTATGAAACACCGCCTCAGGAGCGCGTACAAAGACAGCAACATGAAAGACCCTCATCACTAAGAAGGCAGAGTGCGCGCGATACGCGTGACACTTACGGTGAAATCTCCCTCACATGTGCAACAAAAAAGTCCGTTAAGTAGCCGGCTCGGGACGCGTAACATCAACGTTGAATGGGAGCGAAATACTGATGAGAATGACTCCACGTACCAGCAGGAGGTAAGCTCATCAGTTTTCAATCGTCTGTAGAAGAATCACGAGTTCTACAGATCGAAGCCGCGCATAACGTACAACGAAGCGGCAGAGCACGATTTCAGCCTCTTCTATAGGCTAGCAACAGTAGCTGAACACTCTAAGTTCATCCGGAACATCGCTTTGGCTCCTCTGGAAAAAGCCAAACTTTCACAAACCGTAAGTTCAATGGCTTAACCGATCCAGATGATCATATTCAGCTTTTTACAAGCGTTGGTGTAGTGGGTGGATGGACCATGCCTATGTTATGCCATATTTTTGTTTAAACACTCACTGGGGCGGCTCGCACGTGGTTCGACAGCCTCCACGTGGGTAGAATCAAGTCGTGGATCGATTTCCAAGAGAAGTTCCTTGCCCACTTCAGCCCACAAAGACGATACAAGCGTGATACTTCTGAAGTCATGAATATTTGGCGACACGATAAGGAGGGTCTGGAGGATTTCATCACTCGTTTCAACAAAGAGTGTTTAGAGATCGGTGGCGTGAGCGAACACTTGATGTGCGCCCACTTCTAAAAGGCAATTCGTTGGGATAGTCTGATCCGGACTATCATAGGCAGAGACGGTATGCCCAAGGACTCCAAGGAATGGGATAAATTAATGGCAGCAGCAAAGGTGGTCACGTAGACAAAGGAATCATCGGCTGGAGGCAAGTCGAGTCATTATTCTGATGATCACTACTTAAGAATCAACGCGCAGGAGTCAAACAGGCGCAACAAGAAGAACAAAAACCTTGGCTGGAAGTCGAATCAGTCCAGCGGTTATGAGGAAAGGCATAGCTACAAAGAGGATGTGCACGCCACGATCGACAGAATCGGGTATCGCAAGGCGATAAAGAATGAGAAAAGGGATAAACACTAGACTCTGTTGAATAAGATACCTAAAGAGATTCTTATGACGGAGAACCATGATTTCAAAGCTCCTAAACCCATCTTAATAGGGGCAGTCCGCTGTACGAAGGGTTCCGCAACCCACACTTCTTCAGCACGCTCAAAGATTGACTTTTTAACATCTGCAGCCTTCACAACCTCCGGAGCCTTCTCAACCTCCGGAGTTATATCGATAGGCTTCTTCACAGCCTTCGAAGCTTCTACTTCCTTCTTAACAGTCTTCTTCGCCTCCCCAGCCTTGTCTCCGGCTATAGCAGCAGTATTAGGAGGTATAACGGTTATTTTTTACCGCGCGGCTGGCTTCTCTGCAACCTCCTCCGCAATAGAGAAAATATGTTAAGCATTGGACGAAGGCAAAAAGATGTAACGAAGTACAAGTGTGAGAACACTTACTAGTTGAAACATCAGTATAGAGAGTCCTAAAGCTCCTTTTCTTTCCAATGGCAGGCTTGCCAGTGGCAATCTTCTTGGCAGCATGGGGATGCCTTAGACTTCGTCTACTCACGAGACCTCTTAGAAACATTTTTCCTGATCAGCTCTACATGACCAGGATCAGCTTCAGTCTCTTCAACATGGGCAGATGTGGAGGTCGCGCCAGATTCTGTGCCTTTAGAGTCTGCGCTCTCAGAGCTCCGTGCGCCAGCCGCCACGCTGCCTTGTTGTTTCCACCAATAGCGTACAACTCTTCAAAGGAGCCAGCCACGTAAACAAAGTCTTCTAGACTACTTTGTTGAAAGCGAGCAGTACCTTTACGAGAAGCAGCATCAGACGCTGCGCCGACAGTCTGCCTTCTTTGTAGCCGCTCGTCCAACTACAGTTACTTTCTTTTTAACAACCCTCTTCGGTTTCTTTTCTTCATGGTCAACTCCCAAGCTGCGCAACACACCTGCAAACATGCCATGGGATGGTTTTAACTCATGTTTTGATGAGACTACTGACTCCTCGCTGGAAAGATAGACAACTTCTTTCCCAGCAGGAGTTATAGCCCTACATGGCCTAGAATTGGGAAAGTGCACACTTTCAGTCGCAACAGGAGGAGCAGCAAACAGTTCAACTCTGGCATACATAAAGTTTGCCCGAATTTGCTCAAACCAATATTCTTCACCGTCGCGCAGCGGCCTCACGTCCATTACACCAACATAGGCTGGGAACGCGCGTGATAAATCACGACCTCTGCATTAACACAAGGAGCTATTATCAGAGTAGATCCTATTCAAAAGATTCTTATAAAGATAAAGCAAGGGAATTTGCCTTCATCCTCCAACAGAAGAATTGGCACGTTTGGGCAGTCATGTGGCCATTTGTCACTCATCCCTGCCGCAACTAAAACTTGTTCACCAAACACTTCGTTTGGCAGCGCGAGCAATTTCTCATACCAGGCCGCCCCGCGCGGGATCTTGATGTCCTCCTTTGGAATAGGCGTTGAATCACGGAATTTCATAGCGATTGGAATCACTTCCTCGCGAATGTAGAAGAACTTCATCTTCCAGTCATGGAAACTCTTTGGAGGGTTGATCAAAATTTTCTTCGCGCCACAAAGGGAAAAAGAAAAGAATCCCAGGTTGTTTTGAAGCTGGTAGAATACCCTAAATTTTTCAACAGTGAGCTCCTCCAGTTGCGATCGACATACAAATTCAAAGTGCCTAATTCGCACCATGCCCATGGGGCTCAACTGCTAAATATGGAAAGCATAATAATGTAGAATCAAACCCAAGAAGTGGATGGCTGGCAGTCGGAAGTTGCCTTCCCCGAAGAAGTCGGAATAAAGTGTTATGTTTCCCGGTGGGGCATCGGCGGCCGTCTGCCCTTGTGCCAGATATCTGGCATCCCATTACTCTGCAAACTGGTGGCCCCTAACCACTTGTTAGAATAAGCCTTGATCCCATTTTAACGGTGGCAGGGCACCACCGGTCTCCTCAACCGTCACCACATCATCGACAGCCGACATCTTAATATAGAAGTTTGAAGATCTGTAAAGACTCTAAGAACTCGAAGAAGATCTGAAGAAAATCTGCAAAAACCTTAAGAACAGGTTGAAGATTGGCATAAAAATCTTGAAGATTTGAAGTTCTGCAAAAATCTCTTGAATATTTGAAGATAAGAAAAGAGAAAAGGGAAGAAATTCGAAGGAAAGATGTTCCCTATCGTTTCCTCTTCAAGTATTTACACCCATTGCATTTAATGCGATCGGTAACCATGCCGAAGCAGCCGCGTACGTGTCCAACCAGAGGATGACACGTCAGGCGGGAAAAACGGAGTGACGTTTATCACGCGCGCGTGGGCCTCACTCGTCTAAACGGCGCGCCTGTCATAGTGACAGTACTATCACTGTATCAGGCGCGTCTGACACCAGACGAAACGGCGCGCTGGTAATCCTAGGACAAGTACTTAAGGTACAAATGGCAGAGCAGTGGACCAATGAGCGTCCAACAGGCTGTATCCGATCATGCTCCACGATTAACAATTGTACAGGAGACAAAAAGGTACACAAGGACGCATACGTGGCACCAATCATCGTGCGCCGACAACTGCTCTACGATCTCCACTTAGCCGCCGATGACAGACGAGACAACAAGGACAACAATCAGGCCACGTGGACCCATTCAGCGTGCGCCAGCTTCCCTCTCGCCTAGAAGCACCAACGGTCGTGGCAAAGGGGACAAAACGGATATTCCTTGTTGTCGACCACAGGCACAAGGCCCATCAGCCCATCTCCTTCCACACCACTCCGGCTATAAATAGTGAGCTTCACCTCAAGGTTTAAGGATTCCGCTTCCTTGCTCTCTCACTCTTAATCACACACTTATATCCTCAAAGCATATACTTATTCTCACGTCGGAGGGCCGGCGTGATTACGAGGAGAACCCCCCTATTCCGCTCTTCGTAACGAGCTTAACAGTGTGTTTAGTGTTTTGCAGAATCATCACATCACAGCTTGGACGAGATAAAGAAGATTAATCTTATTTGTCATGGCACAATCCACAAACTAATCACCAGATTAGTTTGGTGTTTCTTCAGCTTTAACCTTGCTGTAAATATGTAAGATAGGTTGACTTTGAGTAAAAAGTCAACTTAAGGACATGGAGTTTTGCAAAGTTAACATCATGTTGTGGATTTGGATACTATTTTTGACCGTTTGTTTTATAAACGGATTGGTCATATACAATCTGAATTAATTGTTTTCTGAATTTTTTTTATTAATATACTTGTTAAATCTGTGATGTACACAGGATGAGTCGCAAGATTATATTAAAAGACAGCAATTACGTGAACTAGCGATGCTGAACTCAAATTTTAGAGAAGACAGTCCTGGGCCAAGCGGCAGTGTATCACCATTCAACACCAGCAGTGGAATGAAACGTGCAAAAACCGGGCGTTGAAACAATAATTGTGCAAACCTTTTGAAAACCAGTTGGTCGCGGATCAGAATCGTCATTATATATGTGTACACACACTCTCTCTCTCTTTCTCTACTCTGCCTTGGAGATCATATGCACCTTCCTATACATATTTCATGGGTTTATGATCACAAATCTAAAGTATAGGATGGAAGTTTTGGCAGGAGAATCTTGCTTTTTGTTTTTAATTTTTATTTTTGAAAGTTGAATGATGGATATAGCAATGAAGAACACAGGAAAAGTTGTCTTTTTTTATTTTTTATTTTAATTATTTATATTCTTGTTTTGGTGATTATAAGGTGATGGGTGTGAGTGTTGTAAACTTTGATTCATTCGATTTATTCTTGTCAGTGAGAACAATATGTCCCATATATAAATAGATTCTCCTGCTTTTACCAAAGTAAAATTCTGTTTAAATGCTGTTTTGAATATGAGAATGTTTTAACCAACTGGGGTAGCCCAGTTGGCCACCGACACCCACCTCTTCCCAAAGGTACCGGGTTCGAGTCTTGGGAGTGGCATATGTCGCCCAGGGTAAGAACTCGACATGGGGAAGTCACCGCGGAGCTAGCTTGGTCGGGTACTTTTGATAAGTGTATGCGTTTAGATGACTTCATGTTCTAGTTATTGATTTATTATTGGCAATTTAGATTTAAATAATCTCAACTTTTTCAATTTGGTCGATAATAATCCCAACTCAGTTATTTGCCGATAATAATCCGAACTGGACCACTTTTGGCCGATAATAGTCTGCATTAAAAATAGCTTAACGGAGTTGATTTTTTTCCGAATTACCAACCAATGTTTTAGGGTTTTTATTAGAACGAGTATACGAGTTGATTGATGTAAATTTTACCTCGAAATACTGCCCTAAACAACAAAAACGGTGCTTCAATTCGGGTGTTTAAACTTCCAATTAACAAAAATCAAGCCGTTTGGAGCACCGTTTCGAGGTAAGTTTTACATAAGTCGACTCGTATCCTTGTTCTGATCAAAATATCTAAAATATCGGTTTGTAATTCGGAAAAAACTTAACTCCGTTAAGCTATTTTTAACGGCGGATTATTATTGGCCAAAAGTGGACCGGTTCAGATTATTATCGGCAAATAATTGAGTTGGGATTATTATCGGTCAAATTGAGAAAGTTGGGACTATTTAAATCCAATGTGCCTTTATTATTTATTTCAATTTCAATGCACAGTAAAAATATATTATCTATAGGCAAATTGGAAAATAATAATCCCATCTTTCTGAAATTGACCGATAATAATCCCAAGTCAGTTATTAGCCAATAATAATCCGACCTCGTCCATTTTTTTTGAAATAGTCTGCCGTTAAAATAAGTTTAACGGAGTTGAGTGTTTTTCCGAATTACAAACCGATGTTTTAGGGCTTTTGATCAGAACGAGAATACGAGTCGATTGATGTAAAACTTACCTCGAAATTGTGTTCGAAATGACTTAAATTTTGTTAATTGGAAGTTAAACACCAGAATTGAAGCACCGTTTTCGTGGGTTGGGGACAGTATTTCGAGGTAAGTTTTACATCAATCGACTCGTATCCTCGTTCTGATCAAAAGCTCTAAAACATCGGTTTGTAATTCGGAAAAACACTTAACTCCGTTAAGTTATTTTAACGGTGAACTATTTTACAAAAAAATTTGACGAGGTCGGATTATTATTGGCTAATAACTGACTTGGGTTTATTATCGCCCAATTTCAGAAAGATGGGATTATTATTTTCCAATTTGCCTTATCTATATAACAATTACGAAGTTTTATGAACAGTGTTTTTTTATTCTTTTCGACTTTTTTCCCTTTTCTCTTTTTCTTTTTTTACTTTTATAGTTTTACATCATAGCTTTTAGCCTATGGGCCAAATCAAATTACGATTTTGTCCCAGTTTTAAAATTACGATTTTGCCATCAGTTTAAAATTAGGTTTTACCTCCAGTTTAAAATAAAATTATGCTTTTGCTCCAGTTAAAAATCACAATTTTGCCATCGGTTCAAAATTATGATTTTGCCCCGTTTAAATTTACAGTTTCGCCATTAGTTTTGTTTTGTTCCTCCCAGCTAAATTACGATATTGCCCTCAATTTGAATTTACATTTTTGTTATCGTTTTTGTTTGCTTTCCCAGTAAAATTACGATTTTGCCAGCAGTGTATAACTACAAACACAAGATGGGGGAATAGTGTCAGGAAGCTGTCTGGCACTCCCCCATTGACCCAACAAATTTACGATTTTATCCCCGCTTTAAAATTACGATTTTGCCATCAGTTCAAAATTACGTTTTTACCCACAGTTCAAAATAAAATTATACTTTTGCCCAAACTAAAAATTACCATTTTGCCCTCGATTCAAAATTACGATTTTGACCTGTTTAAATTTACAGTTTTGACATTAGTTTTATTTTTTCCCCACCCAGCCAAATTACAATTTTGCCCTTAATCTAAATTTACATTTTTGCCATCGTTTTCCTTTGCTTTCCCAATGAAATTACGATTTTGCCCCCAGTGTAAAATTACAGTCATGCCATCATTTTATTTTTTTTTAACAAAACTACAGTAGTGCTTTGTTTTAATTGTTTGACTCGGTGTAATTTTTTTTTTGTGTCAGGCGGCTGCTTGGCACACGCTCATTTATCCTAAAAAAATTACAATTTTGCCTTCAGTTAAAAATTATTGTTTTTCTATCGTTTTTGTTTTTCTTAAGCAAAAGTATTATAGTGGTTTAATTTAATTAGTTGACTCAATGTAATTTTTTTTGAGATCATGTTATGAGTAGTATGTACAAGTAATCGAAACACATACGTACATGTTATGAGGGAGAAATATTCGGCTTAGTACTCCGCAATGCGGGCGGGCAAAATCTAGTTTTATATATTTGAAGACTAATTTGCAATTTTTTTCCTCTGTGAAATTGAAATTCTAAATTATGTAATAAGTCATTCAATGTTTTCACTTTTATTCTGTGTCCTGTATTTAAAAACTTGTTACGCTATTTGTCCTTATAAAGAAAAAAATTGTAATTTAGTCTATTTGGAAATATAATTCAACGTAGTTTAGCTAAAGAGGTCATGTCTTGTGGACCTAAGAGACCTAGCAAGTTCACAATTAACCTCGCAACCCATATGTATTTATGTATATGTTGATTAAATTTTTCTTTAAATATTTTATGTATACTTTGTGAAAAAAATTTAAAAGTTAAAAAAGAAACAAACATAAGAGTATTTAAATAAAATATAAATGTTTATCTAGTAATTGGATGTAAAATGGTAAGTTTAAAGTATTAATATGTACAATATTGTAGTAGTCCAAGAAAGGAGAAATTGTAATTTAGTCTATTTATAATTATAATTCAACCTAATTTAGCTCATTTCGTGTTGATCTAAGAGGCCTAACAAGTAGGGGTGAGCAAATTTAGTTCGGACCGAAAAGAACCGAGGACCGGACCGAAAACACACCTAACCCAACCCGAACCTAGGCATCTCGGTCTTTAGTTCAGTTCTTGTATTGCTTTTGAAATAGGGTTGGGTCGGTTCCGGTTATTTTATTCAAGAAACACGACATGGACTTGGAACCGAAAATAATTTACAAATTTAAATAGACTGGGCTTCACACTTCCCAGTACCGAATGGAGCTTTATACCTAATTATATCACATAACTCACAGAAACTTACGCATAACAAACGATCTGTATTGAATTTGCATTCTAGTTCTTGGCTCTAGCTGCATCTGTGTTCATTCATCAATCGCCGGCTGCTCCTTGATGAGGTAAGCGAGCTTATATTAAATCAATAGACAATACACATGTCATATTGTAATCCACAATTGATTTCTAAATGATACAATGATCATTGATCGATAACGATACAATCATTAACATTTAACCCGTTTGACTGTTTCGACTTGTTTCTGTCCGCAATTAGCGAAGACACAATCACTTAAATCAATTGTTAATCCCCGCAGCAAAGCAGGGATTAACAGTTGACCTGTTTGACTGTTTCGACTTGTTTCTGTCCACAGTTAACGTTAATTATTAGTACTATCCTGTTTGCACTTTGCAACCAATCTGCAGGCACTGTTTTTTTAAATAGATGACCCATTTGACGATGTTGTTGGTATAACAGTCGACTCGTTTAACACAGCTGCTGGTATGCTATAGACTATATTACAACGTAAGTGCTTAATTAAACTTTAAGTATGCTGTACAAAACACTTTCTTTTTCCTAATTTATGGTATCGTTTATTACTTACATGGGAAGTGTATACAGAAGCATGGAACACTTCAAGATCTATATAAACTGTAGAGATTATCTTTATATAGGTTTATTCAAGTGTTGATAGAATATTATTTTTAAAGGGTAAATATTTAAAAAAAAAGTGAGTCAGACCTCACACAAGGATTGAAATGTATCAAGCTGATTACAAGGATCGAATGTTGTGTTTGACTGTGTGTTCTTCATCGTTTGGCATCAGAACATGAATCTGGGATTTTGAGGAAAATTGTTTGATGCCGGGTCGGTTTTTTCTTATACTTGGACCGAGCTACCCTAAAATAAAAATATCCGAACCGATTAATGTATTAGGGTAGTGAATCGATTAGTGATTTAATAGCTTTTCGGTTCTCGGGTCGGGTCGGATTATAACTTTTGCTCACCCCTACTACCAAGTGGGATCCTGAAAGAAGGGGTATGATCAAATACAAAACAATCTTAATCTAGGATGTGTAGGAAACCGGGTCAAAGGAAGTCTGATTGACTTCATTCCAACGGCGTTTGAAACTGATCGATGTGGTAAGGTCGGTCAAAAATAAAGTTAAAAGTGTCATATTCACCTTTTACTAGTAAATGGCAAGTAGGGTGTCGAATCCATGGGGAATCAGTGGAAAGTATGAAAGGCCATTGTTTGTGACAATTATCTAAATTAAAACTAATTGCTTTTTGCAGTTTGTGCGAGTAATTATGAAAACGAATGTGAAATTGTAGTTGTAAACAATGATGAGAAAATGACCAATCTTCGGGTTTTCAGGTTATGCAAAAAATCGGGTTACGTAATTACTACCAGTTGGAAATCACAGACATAATTTGATAAACTTGTTTTGATAAATAATTAACGGATAATATATTTGATTGCAGTGATCCACGATCGAAACCGAAGGATTGATGCAAATGAATAGTAATCCAATTAATTACCAAATCGAGATTTCATAAACATAGGCAAGTTCAATGATTAAAGGTTTAAAATCAATGACAGATATGTTCAAAATACAACATATAATTACATCAAATGAGGCATAAAATCAACCCTTTTCTAGTACTAATGTTGGAAAAAACTTACGTTTTTGTTCCTTTTGAATAAACAGGGTTAAATGAGCATAAAAGAACACAAGAAGCAAAAAGACAGCAAAAACCAACATAAAATGCTATAAAGAAGGATTGACCAACTTGCCGAGCCCCCATCCACATCCAAACCCAAGAAATAACAAAGACAGATGCTCTGGCACGGGGCCGTGCCCGGTGGGAATTTATTGCAGCAGAAAAAGACAACAACAAAAGACAAAACTTAAGCTCAACACGGGGCCGTGCTAAAGTAACACGGGGCGTGGGGCAACTCTTAGATTTCCAGAATCTGAAGAAGTACAGCAAGTACATTGGTCACGGGCCGTGCCGTTGACACACGGGGCCGTGTTAGTACAAGTCTGACACTACAGTTAATGTAGAAGAGAGAGACTGATGACCACGAGGCCGTGCCAGGCGGGCACGGGCCGTGTTGGATGTTCTGTTTTCAGCTATAGATATGGATGCTTGATTCCACTTCAACTCATCCCTTGGCAAACCACTTTTCTCTCACTTGCCACCACTCCACCACCACTACAACACCATCATCCACCACCATCATCCACTTTCCATCTTTAGAGTGTGTGTGTAGTCTCAGGATCCAAGATTGATCATAAGAATCTTTGTCAAACAAAGGCCATGCTTGGCTAAATTCTTACATCACTTGGTGAAGACTTTTCTTTTATGTATTTTTTTTAATGATTTCCAATCTTTGGCTACTTTTCAATTGGGTATGTATTAATGACTTTAATAATTAATTTTTTTATATTGAAGGCCAATTTATTCAAATACTTTTCATATGTCCGTTTACTCAACATGTTCATGTCTTTACAGTCTATATAAAGCATGTTAATTAACCCGAAAGGGAGATTAGAAGGGTGGTTTGGATAATTCTATGTCTCGTTCAGTGTATAGATCCTGCGAGAACCTGGATCAAGCCTAGTAACACCTCACTAGTCGGAGCGGGCATTACCCACCACGGGAGAGGTGCAAAAAACTTGAATCCCTTATTCTTAAACTACTATTAAAACTTTAAACCAACCCCGCGAGGACTGTATCCCTGCTGACTCAGACCACGGGTTGAGGGTGATCGCCGCCTTTTACGAGGGGTCCACCACATTTTGCATTAATAACTTACTTAATTATCTTTCAATATTCCAACCTAGTGGGATTGTATCCTTGCTGACTCAAACCACTAGGTTGAGGGTAACGTCGCCTCCAAAAGAGGGGCCTACTACTATAACTAAGATAATCTCTTAAAATGCCCAAAGTGCGGAAATCATCAAAAAGGTACATGAAAGATAAGCTGGATCCAAGTGATTCTTTCTTGTCTATCATTTTTATTTTATTTTTATTTTCTGTTTTTATCTTTTTATTAGTTTAAAAATATTTTCTCAAAAGTTGGTTCGATTAGACGTTAACGATAAGCCGATACTAAACGCTCTTGTGTCCTTGGACGACCTCGGCATCTTGCCATCACTATACTACGTCCGAGATGGGTATACTTGCCCTAGCGCGTGTGTAGAGTGATAGTAGAATATCGTGTTTTATAAATTTACAACTTGAAATCGGTTAGTAAAAAGAGCTAAAAATATAACTAAAAATATATACACACGCACGCTCGTCAAGTTTTTGGCGCCGTTGCCGGGGACACAAGGATTTTAAGGAATCTTAAAATTAACGGCCTAATCAAATTCTAACATTTTTTCAAAACTGTGCGCTCGTTTTTTTTACAGTAGGTTAACACAGGGCCGTGCTGCTGGGACACGCCCCCGTGCTGCAGAATTTTCTAAAAACTTTTTTAAAACGCCCAGATACAAAACTGAACACGGGGTCGTGCCGATTCAGCACGGGGCCGTGCTCAACTTTCTGTTAAATTTTTAATTTCTGTTTTTGATCCCGAGGCTCCTTGTTCTTCTGGGTATCTTCCAATACAATGGATTACTACTCAGAAGACTACACCTACTATATAGAGGATGATTATGAGGAACCTTACTGTACCATTTGCGGAAAATCCCATTTGGTACAATATTTCGACCTTTTTAGACCATCAACCTCATACACTACTCCAAGTTCTTCATACACCACTTATGAAGAACCAAGGTTTGAACTCCCAAAGTCAAGCTTTTGGGATACCAATCCGTTTGAAGATTACGGCACTCCACCAACAATCATCCCCGAAGCCGCAAGACTCATAGAAAGTATAAAAAATCTAGAAATCTTACTTAAGAAATCTAGAGAAAAAGAAGAGGCTATTTGTACTAAAGAGGTAATAATCGAAGAGGTAAAAATAGAAGAACAAAATGAAAAACTCATGCATGAACCAACTCAACAAGAAGGTAATTCTAAAACTAACGATTCTAAAATTGATCAAACTTTTTCAGAAATTCACGTTTTACAACCTTCTTTTGAAAATCATAGTTTGGTTTATTCACATGCTAAGTTTTTAAAAGAGTTGAACACTTCTACTAAAATCGAAGAATTGGTAAGCGTCACGTTAACAAATGATCACACTTCACTAATAAAAGATGAATATCATGAAATGAATATAAAACCGGTACCATGTTTTTTTTTCAAAACATCTTTGTTAGTAATGTGCTAATCGATAAAGATCTTTGTGTTAACATAATGCCTAACTATATTTTCGAAAAATTGGGTACAAGCGATTTTTCTCCTCTTAAAATTCCTATTTTTCTCTCAAATCGCAACTGATTACTACCAAGGGAATGGTCGGAAATGTCTTAATTCAAGCAAGCAAAGAGGTAGTCCCAACCGACTTTGTCATCATAGATGCTGCTCCCCACGTGTTGGAAAAACCATTTTTAAAATCCCATCAAGACTTGACCCAACGGAAGCAAGCCAACCTACCACTTCGATTAGGGGCCGATAAAAGGTATGTCGATCTTGACCAATCAATGAAATATCCAATGCATGACAACGACAGCGTAATTGAAGATGAAGCAGAACCACCCAATACGAAAGAAGAATAAGAGTTTTTCGAAGAGGAAATTGCCCTTGAGCAATCCTTTTCGGCCATCGACGTTAATAAAGAAGAAAATAAGAGGTCTCTTGAAGACTCACCGCCACTTGAACTCAAGGAACTACCTAAAGGTCTAGAATACGCATTTTAGACGAACTTGGTAAGTTCCTCGTCATCATTTCTTCTAAACTAACACTTTTTGAAAAAGAAAAATTAATAAAACTTTTGAAAAAAACATAAAAATGCATTTGCATGGAGGCTCATGGATATCAAAGGCATCAACCCATCCATGTGCACCCACAAGATTTTAATGAAAGATGACTATAAAACGGTAATACAACCACAACGTCGCGTAAATCCAAATGTTCAAGAAATGGTCAAAAACGAAGTCATCAAGTTACTTGGCGCCGGACTCATCTACCCTATCTCCGATAGCCCATGGGTAAGTCCCGTTCAAGTAGTTCCAAAGAAAGGAGGTATGACAGTAATAACAAATGATAAAAATGAATTAATACCAACGAGAACCGTCAGCGGATGGAGAGTTTGTATCGACTATCGCAAGTTAAATGAAGCAACAAGGAAAGATCACTTTCCTTTACCTTTCATCGACCAAATGCTAGAAAGACTACCCGGTCACAAATTTTATTGTTTTCTCGATGGTTTCTCCGATTATTTTCAAATTCCAATTGCACCGGAAGACAAGAGAAAACAACTTTTACATGTCCCTATGGAACTTTCGCTTATCGACACATGCCTTTTGGTCTATGCAATGCCCTCGTTACGTTTCAACGTTGCATGGTGGCCATCTTCCACGATATGATAGAAAAAACTATGGAAGTTTTCATGGATGATTTTTCGATCTTTGGGGATACATATGACCAATGCCTCGATAACCTTGAACGAATGCTATCCCGATGTGAGGAAACTAACCTCACCCTTAATTGGGAAAAATATCATTTCATGATAATGGAGGGGATAGTACTCGGTCATAAAATCTCAAGCGAAGGAACGGAAGTGGATCAGGCCAAAATAGACACTATTTCCCGACTACCTCCACCTTCCTCTATTTGAGCCATTCGAAGTTTCTTAGGACATGCCAGATTTTATAAGCGATTTATCAAAGACTTTTCAAAAATCTCTAGACCTCTAGCAAAATTACTTGAAAAAGACGCACCATTTTTCTTTGACAAGGAATGCAACAAAGCATTTCTAACCTTAAAAGAAATGCTAGTCAACGCACCAATCATGTAGCACCCGATTGGAAATTACCCTTTGAAATCATGTGCAATGCAAGTGACTTTGTCGTTGGAGCCGTTCTAGGACAACGAAAAGAAAAACATTTTCACCAAATATAATATGCAATCAAAACTCTAAATGATGCTCAAGAAAATTACACAACAACCGAAAAAGAGTTACTAGCCGTAGTATTTGCTTTTGATATCATTCCTATCTTGTTCTTTCTAAAACAATAGTCTATACGGATCACACCGCCATTCGATACCTCTTCAAGAAACAAGATGCCAAACCACGTTTAATCTCGAGGATTCTTCTCCTCCAAGAATTCGACATAGAAATAAAAGATAAACGAGGAGCCCGAAAACACCGCCACCGACCATTTGTCACGTTTAGAAGATCTTGCCTTGGAGTCGACTCGAGAAGAACTCATCAACGAAAAGTTCCCCATCGAATCTTTAGAAATGGTCGAATACCAAGAAGAACCATGGCACGCCGATTATGCTAACTACTTAGCTAGTGGTATTCTAGTCAAAGGATGGTCACATCAACAAAGAACGAAATTCTTTGACGATGTAAAACACTATTTTTGGGAAGAGCCATATCTTTTTAAAATATGTGCAGTTCAACTTATTCGAAGATGTGTCCATGGAAAAGAAGCACGAAAAATTCTTCGCCATTGTCATGAAGGATCGTACGGAGGATATCATGGAGTCGCAAGCACCGCACGAAAGGTACTCGATTCAGGATTTTATTGGCCAACCATCCATAAGGATGCTTACAATTTCATTCAATCTTGTGATGCATGCCAACGAACAGGTAATATCTCTACAAGAAATGAAATGCCCAAAAAGGCATTCTTATTTGTGAAATTTTTGATGTCTGGGGTATGGATTTTATGGGACCTTTCCCACCATCAAAAGGTAATAAATACATTTTTGTAGCGGTCGATTACGTGTCCAAATGGGCCGAGGCCGAAGCTCTTCCAACCAACGATGGTAGAGTTGTGATAAGATTCCTAAAACGGTTATTTTCTCGTTTTGGTGCTCCAAAAGCACTAATTAGTGATAAAGGCACCCATTCTTGCAATCATCTATTATACAAAATCTTAACAAAATATGGGGTCTATCACCGCATTCCCACCGCTTACCATCCTCAAACCAACGGTCAAGCCGAAGTAACAAACCGACGGCTAAAAAGAATCCTAGAGAAAACCGTAGGTCAAAACAAGAAAGATTGGGAAGATAAATTAGATGATGCTTTATGGGCTTTTCGAACCGCCTACAAAACACCAATAGGCACCACGCCATATAAGCTCATCTATGGGAAAAATTATCACCTCCCGATAGAAATTGCTCACAAGGCCTATTGGGCATTAAAAAACGTAAACCTTGACCAAGACCTTGCTGGTAAAAATCGATACTATCAATTAAACGAATTAGACGAGTTAAGAAATCAAGCATATTACAATTCCGAAATTTATAAGAAACGTGTGAAAAATATACATGATAAAATAAGTAAACCTAAGGAATTTCGGGAGGGGGATCAAGTGCTATTGTTTAATTCGAGGCTTCGATTATTCCCGGGTAAGCTTAAGTCAAGATGGACGAGACCTTATTCCATCACCCAAGTCTTTCCACATGGAGCGGTAGAAATTAAACCTCCAAACGGTATACCATTCAAGGTAAACGGACAGAGACTTGAACCATACCGAGGCTTCATAGAGGAGGAAGAAATTGAAATGGATCTTCAAGGGGTAGACATTTGATTGGTAAAACGTTCAAAATTTTATTTAGTTATTTTGCATATTTTTCTTTTTAATCAACTTGTAGGGACCATTGGAAAGCATCAACCAACAGGATTTGAAGAAAAACAGGTAAGTACCAAAGGAACCACAGAGAAACAGTCAAACACACGTGCACGAATTTAAAAGTAAAGATATTGGCAGTCTGAACACGGGGCCGTGCCCATCTGACATGCCCCCGTGCCCAAACTCCCAGATACATGTGTAAAATAAAAACCCGGCATGGGGCTGTGCTGCACCTGCACTGGGCCGTGGCCGACTAAATGTTGGGATATAAAACCCTTCAGTCTTCATTTTTTCAACACACCACAAATTGTTTCCTCTGCCACGATGGTTCCTGCTGATTTTCCGAGAATTTTCCATGTTCGATCGATCCAATCCAACCACAAGGTACGATTCTAACATCATTGTAGTTAGTGTAACAATTTGCATGTAGTTTAACACCCAAAAATTTGGGTTTAATCTAGGGTTCTTGAACTAGACCCGTGTCAATCCCAAATTTTTGTTTAGATCTTGTTAGTAGTAGTTAGTAGTAGTAATTTTGAAAGTAAATGTTTGAACATTGTTGAGGAAATTGATTGATTCACAATGTTTTCGCTAAACCATTGTTCTTAACGGGAAATGATAAAATCGGAAAGGTAAACGAGCATTTTTGGTAAAAATATTATGGTTTCTTAATCGGGGTTAGGCGCTGCTTATGAATCACAAATTTTAGATTTTTCAAAGCCGGCTCAGAAACCTTAAATTTTGGATGAACAGACTCGTCGACACGGGGCCGTGCTCTTTTAGCACAGGGCTGTGCCCAAGATAATCCTCGGACATGGGGTCGTGCCCAACCAACACGGGGCCGTGTCCAGAGCCCCTGATATCATATTTTACATTTTTTTTCATACGTATCAACTGTCTTACCGGTTCTTTCTTGCAGGATGGCTCCACACAAGTTTCTGAGGTTTAAAACTGCCGAGTTGGAGTTCCAAAATCGCTATGAAATCTTGAAAGCTCGCCATGAAGAGCCACCAAGACAAGTGTGTTACGAGATGCTCGATGCAGTGGGGCGGAGGGAAAGATATGACTCACTTGTGACTGGTCCGCTATGAATCTTCCTTGAAACCCGGCTCTGGTCCATACATCAGTGTAACATGGAGTTTCTACGCACCCTCAAGTTTCAACGGAACAAGCCGGATTTGTTTAATTCAGATGCTGTGGAGTTTCGGTGTGGGGCGGTATGGTATAGCATCTCAGTCGCCCAATTCAGTGTTCATCTTGGCCTATACACCGAAGAGGACGCGGCTGAGCCCGAATTTACTGAAGCATTTCGCGAACTACCCGACAACTACCGCCAGGCTGCATAGGCTTTGATAGGAGACGACCACTACAATCCCAGCTCCACCAAAAGCAAAAAGATCCGAGACCCGCTCATCCGCTACATTCACTGGGTTCTAAGCGGTTCTTTGTGTCAAAAGGATAATAGTGGCGGAGTAGTGAATCTACGAGAGCTTACTGTCCTCTACTATCTTGTGACTCACCAACCTATCGATGTTACCCACATCTTGCTCCGAAAGATGGTCTCCAATGCTACCGCGGACACCCGAACGCCGATTTTCTACGGGGGATGGATCGCAAGGTTGTTCAAGAATTTCATTCAACGAACCCCATCGTTGTTTAACAAAGGTGTCAGTACCACCAAAATCGATCTTGCAATATGCCGTAGCATGGGTCTCATCATCGATTGCCCCGATGGTACCATGCGCTTCAAGGACTCAAAGGGTCGTGCTTGGAATCCCAACGACCCGGACACGATATTGGCACTCTGTTAGGTCCCGGTTTTGACTCCGTTTCGATTGCGAACCGACCGTTCGACGTGCGGAATCCGTGAACGATCGAGACCGAAACACACGAGATGTAATATAAACGTGATTCTTTGATAAATCTGAAATTGTACAAGAACCTTGAATCACCTTGCCACTTTCTCTCTCTAGAACTTTCTCTCTCTAGCTCTAGATCTCCCAAGCTCCAAATGTGTAAAAGTGTCAAAAAGTTCCTAAAGCTAACCCTAACACATCTATTTATAGGCTAAGGGTTATAAGGGATTTCCCCTTATTTACAATAATGCCACCTTGCCTTTTTCCATCTAATATTACAATGTAAGGCTAAACTTAAACTATTTCTGCTACGGTCTTGAGATGACGGAGGCGATAGACATACTGTACTAACAGACTCCCCCTTGGATATTGCCGCAGTCAATCTCAATCATTTAGTCAGACTCGTAGCTTTAGGTCTTTCTCTCTCTCTCGCTCGAACAGAATCCCCGTGGATCTGTCTTCAGCTTCAGCTCCCCCTTTCGGTAGACTCTTCAGGATGAAATCACAAAATTCGGACTAAAAATGGACCAAACCATCTTCCGAAGTGATTTCGCTTATTTGGACAATGTGTGATTTCGCTTATTTGTCAATCTAATTTCGCTCCAATGGACAAGAACATGAGTGATTTCGCTTATGTGTCAGTATAGTTTCACTCATACGAACCATATGATTCCGCTTATTCGTACATTGTGATTCCGCTTATTCGTACATTGTGATTCAGCTTATTCGTACATTGTGATTCCGCTTATTCGTACATTGTGATTCAGCTTATTCGTACATTGTGATTCCACTTATTCGTACACTGATAGTTCCACTTATTCGGACACTTGCTATTTCGCTCATAGTGTCATATTTCAATCGATAGTGAACTTTTTCGAGTCAAGATTATTTCACGACAATCGAGTGTCAGTGTATTTCAGATTACTTGATATTGTTTAAACTGATTGAGTTTGTTTGTTTGCTTTCAGGTGATTAAAGATTTACAAGGGGCGAATATCAAGAAGAAGATTTAAAATGTCAGGAGAAAGTACTCATGATAGATGGTGGAGAAGAGACAGTGCGAGATGGGAGATTGGTAAATTGTATGAACCATTTAAGGAAGCACAAAGAGCCAAGAGATGGAATGAAGAACTAGAGTGTTACATGGATCTACAGGGTAATCCAGTAGTTGATCCATCAAAAGTGGATTTTGATGCTGTAACCAATGTGTTTCCAAGTGAGGGCACTTTCAATACAAGAAGGCTTTCTGATAAAAGCTATTTGCCAAATTTGATGAACAAGTTAAAAGAAGTTTTTGAAGCAAGTTTACCGAAGGTGGTAGAACTGAAGAAAAGAAAAGAAGAAGAATTGAAGAAGATGATTGAAGAAGTGAAGACTGTTGCAAAGCTTGCTGGAGAGGAACAGAGAGCTGAAGAAGCGCAGAAGAATGAAGAAGTGCAGAAGAATGAAGAAGCTCAGAAAGAAGAAAAGGAGGAAGATCAGAAAGTTGAGTCAGAAGAATCGGTGCTGAATGAGACTGAGGTTAGAAAATCTTCTGATCTATCGAATGTTGAATTGGTTGATGAAAAAGAAAACAAATGCAGGAATTGCATAGAAATGTGCAAAGCCTGTACTGAAAAAGATGACATCATAAAAACAAAAGACAATGACATAGTTAAACTTGAAAATGGTTTCACAACAAAATGTAAAGATATGATTGAAAAAGAAGAAATTTTGAAACTAAAAGTTGAAAAATTGACACAGAAATGTCAAGGTCTTGAAAAGGATAATGATGTTTATAGACAACTGTGTTCAGCAAAATGTGTCGATTGTGTTGAAAAAGAATCTAAATTTCAAGATTTACAAAAACAGTATGATTCTTTAAAGTGGTCGAGTCAGAGAGTACAAGAAGCTTATGATACTTTGAAAAGCCAAGTCAAAAGTTTTGATCAAAAATTGTCTGAAACTTTAGTCACTAAAGAAATGTATGAAAGAAAGTTTAAAGAAAAGCAAATTGAATTAAACAAATGTGTTGATGAAAATTGCTAATCTTAAACAAGTCTTAGCTGAAAAAGAAAAGATTGTTACAAAACTTCAAAGTTATCATAACTCTTCGTACATTCTCGAACGCATTTTCAACATCACACCAGAAGACAAAGATACCGACAATTGCAAAAAGGGTATTGGTTCAGAATTTCATCTGGTACCACCACCATTGAGAAACAATTATACTTTTTATGATGAGGAAAAGGTGGCAAAGGGTTTGAACAGAGCTGACCAGTTACCTGAAAGTATCGATGTGACTTACTCCAAATCTGATGATGCTAATGATTCAGAGGTGGTAAGTAAGGTTGTTGAAAGTGTTTTGAAAGATGAGTCTACAAAAGGTAAGTCTGAATCACAGGATGAAGATGAAGGAAATTTTCATGATGGTTATCTGAAAAACACAAAATCCGAGAAAAATTTGAATGATGATTCAAAAGGATTGGTTTATACCATGATTGGATCGGACAAATTATTCTTAGATGTTGTATTCCTGATTCAGAATGTGATTTCAGAAAAGGTTGATAAAGTTTTCAAAATGGTTGAGATTGAGAAGTCTGAGATTCCAAAGTTTGCTGGTAAAGGTCATAAATCTTTTTATAACAAACCTGGTTTTAAGAAGAAAAACATGAAGGCTGGTTTGGGTTATAAAAAGAAACGGAATTGGAATCAAAGTAAAAAACCAAATTTGCAACAAACGATGAGTTTTGTTCAAGGGAAAAGCTTGAAAGAAGAGGAAAAACTCAAATTTGGACAACAGTCTAATGAGGAGTTTGATGCTATGAAAAAGAAACAACAACAGGCCAAGGATGTTTCAAAGAAAGTATGTTTTAAATGTGATCAGATTGGACATGTTGCACGAAAGTGTCCAAATCCAAAGCTTGTTGATGTTGAAAAACATAAATCTGAGGATGTGAAACCGAGGTCAACCAGATTTGATTCGAAACAAACTTGGAGGTACAATACAAACAAGTTTGCTTCAAATCAAAATTAGAAATCAAACCCGAACAGGTTCGATTCAAGACAGACCTGGAATTCTCACACACCCAGATTCAGAACTAAACAGAGTTGGAGAACATCTGTTGATATGACAAAACCTCAAGAGTTTTGGAAACCTAAAAATGTTATTCAAAATCAAAAGGTTCAAAAAGAGACAAACTTTTACAAAAGAGGTACTCCGGAAGGTCAAATGTGGAGTGCTAAGAAACAAGTGACGTTGGAAAAAGATGAGAAAGTTGAAGTCAACGCTGAAAAAATTTTAAATGACAAAGAGTTTCCGAAATTAAATGAACATTATTGTGTTGAAATGCCTAAGGTCCAACAGACCTGGGTTAAATTGTTCAAATGATTGATAAAGTTTGAAATGTGCAGGTGCTCAACGAAGCTGAAGATTGTGAGAATGGTAGTTGGGGCAGCCTGGCACAGGAAGAGGTTGCAGGACCCTGGTTTGGTTGAACAGGGAGTTTAGTTTGATTGTTTTCTGTACATAAATAAACAATATTTTCAAAACCCTAAAAACTTGAAAATTAAAAACCAAAAATATGTTGTCTTTAATATTGTTTTGAATGTATATTGATTGAATACGCCGAAACCCTCACGGCTGAACAAACATGATTACTTTCATCAGATTGAAAAACGGTTTTCAAACTGTAAAATATCAATGTGTTGTAAATCATGGGGGTACGTTATATTTTCTAAAAATCAGAGCATGTGAAGCAGAAAATGGATGGCGAGACAAAGCTATCAGTGTTGGTTGTCAAATTTTCTTTTAAATGGTTTTCATTTTAGGGGGAGAAAAATTATTGTTAGAAAATCCAAAAACATTTGAAAATTTGAAAAAGTCAAAAACATGATAAAAATTCAAAAATTGAGTTTTTGTGTAAAAAGAGGAAATGATAGTACATCAGTAGACAGTTACAGTATGCTAAAGAAATGTAATGTTTAAATGTGTTAAACGATCTCACCGTGGATGTGTCGGTAGGTTTTTATACATTTAGTAAACTTTTTCAGGATATAAACATAAAATCTTTACTTACTTATTTTGTGGGGAACACTACTTGGATATATAGGTAACCCCTGAAATTTCGTTTGAAGGACCCCTCTTTCTGAGATACTAGGTCTTTATGCTTAGTGATATCCGGGGTATTATCCCGGGACTTCTGATTTTGCGGAAGCAATGGCCTAGTCCCCGGAGAATACTTTCTGCATTGCTTGAAATATAGCACCACCCTCAGCATAAAAAACGATGAAACATTGCAAAATGCTAATCGTGTGCTGTTGAAACTAAAAGATCCTCTAAAGGGGACACACCGAAAAGTCGAAGCCATCATCTCTCTGCGTATCGAAAGATCGACCTGAGCTCTCACGGCCCTCGCATTTAACCCCTGACAGATATCATCTAGGTATACTCACCTGTAAGACTGAATATTGGGATCTGGATACGAGAGTATATTCAAGAGGTGGGACACATGAATAGGTTTAAGTTCTTAAAACACCTAATTCGTATCCTGAATCAGTTGAAATTTGTATGAAAATTTAAGTGGACCAGTATATCGACAATCTAAGTGAATTGTTTAATTCTTACTGTGTAATTAAGCCCAACGATACTTGTGACTTGTCAAAACCTGATATGATCCTCTGTCGCATACTCAAACAAAAATATTGTCTGTAAATATGCTTGTACATATTACTTTACTGTTTTATGTTTTCAGAAAATACAAAAAGATTTTGATTTCTGCTTTATTTTCGACAACTGATGTCTGAGTGCTGAGTTTCAAAATCTAAAGTAAGCTGATCGTGTTTCTGAAAATAAAACAAGTTCATTAATTTGAAACTTGAAGTTTAAAATCAAAAATCAAAAACAGTTTGTGATATCTCCAAGGTCATTAATTTGGACTTGGATGATTAACTGTGGGGGATTTGGATGCTTATATTGTTATAGAGCTAGTTTCCGATACGATTCGATGAAACTGCCAAATTTTATGAGAAGTGATTTTGAGGAGATTGAATTGTTAGATTACAATAACTAAAGTTTAAAATGTTGTTACTTATAGTTGTATGAGTGATTGCAGGAAAACTCCAGACTACGATCCCGAGAGCAGAATTTAAGGGGGAGTCTGAAGACAAGCTGAAAACTAGAAAGAGCTTGTAGCTGGAAAGAGAGGTGTCAATCCCTAAAAGCTCGGAAGCTTGACGAAAGGGGGAGCCTGCTGATGATAAAGCTGTTGATGATAGAGCCAGTGATGAGATCCTGGTGTAAGAGTCAAAGAGAGTAGTTGATAAAGAGAATGATGGATGCTTACAATGTTACAATCTGAGTGAGGATGCAGAATGATCAAGACTGAAGTAGGTGTCATAACAGAGAATAGTCACTGAAGACTTCGTCAATATCCGAGGGGGAGTCTGTTAGTGCATTACGTCTATTGACTTCGTCTTGTATCATGTAATAGTATTAGATAGGTTAGAATAACCAGTGCACGAGGTTCGAGATTCGAAGTTTAGAAGTTAAGAGGTTGATTCCGCTCATATGGACACTGTCCATAAAAGCGAAATCATAAGCTTCTGATTTCGCTTATATGGCATGTCCATATAAGTGGAATCACTTCTACTATATATAGGGCACTTGTTGTTCATTTGGTAACGGTTCGGAACTTGTAACGAAGTGCTGCCAGATTGCTTTTAGGTTGTAAACGTTGTTAAATCAATCAAAGAAGCATTATAATTAGTTTGAGCGTCTGTATCTTTGATTCCGCCTTTGATACAGAGAAAAGACTCTTCTGATTGACTCGTTCGGGTTCAACAACGATCCTACAAGTGTAAGGGGAATAAATTATAGTACGAATGGAAATAAACAATATTTCAAAAAACCCTAAAAATTGAAAATTTTGAAAAACCAAAAATATGTTTTTGTTTTTGTCAAAAATATTCAAAAACACAAAAATATGTTGATTGAATACGCCGAAACCCTCACGGCTGAACAAACATGATTAATTTCACAAGATTGAAAAACGGTTTTCAAAATGTCGAAAATCAATGGGTTGTAAATCATGGGGGTACGTTATATTTTCTGCAAATCAGTGCACGAGAAACAGAAAATGGATGGCGAGACAAAGCTATCAGTGTTGGTTGTTAAATTTTCTTTAAATGGTTTTGCATTTTAGGGGGAGTAAGAAATTGTCAGAAAATCCAAAAACACTAGAAAATTTGAAAAAGCCAAAAACATGATAAAACAAAAAATTGAGTTTTTGTGTAAAAAGAGGAAATGATAGTACATCAGTAGACAGTTACAGTATGCTAAAGAATTGTAATGGCATTAATAATTTATAGATAAATTTAAAATTTAAAATTAAAAAGATTTAAATATTATATTTGGATAATGTAGTTCGAAGCAACCTGATCAAACTTCATCAATATTCAAAACTTGGGTTACTAATATATATTTACTTAACATGCTTACTCCCATCAAAATTTATCTATAATAATTATTCTTATGGATGAAATAAAATAACTTCTTAAAAACAAACGAGATGTTTCTTTTTTGTTGTTATGATTGATAAATAAAAATGTATCAGGTTAAGAAAAATTGAAAAAAACGAACGAACCAAATGCTAGAATATATGAATAAATGGATTTTTTTTAAATCTATACTTCTATCTATACTATATAATAAAAAAAAAACCTAATTTGGGACACATGTCATTCAACGAGGGCATTAATAATTTATATATAAATTTAAAATTTAAATTTAAAAAGATTTAAATATTATATTTGAATTTTATATTGATTGTAAATCTAAAGTCTAATATAAATTTCGTAATAAAACAATACCGAAACTTAAGAATTAAAAAGCGAAATCACACATTGTCCATTTTTAGTCCAAATAAAAAAAAGTCTTTGTTCAGAATGAAAAAGAAGGTGTAGAAGACAGAAATCTGATGCAATTGAGCTAAACTCTTCCTCCTGAGCTCTGATACCACTTGTAGGATCGTTGTTGAACCCGAACGAGTCAATCAGAAGAGTCTTTTCTCTGTATCAAAGGCGGAATCAAAGATACAGACGCTCAAACTAATTATAATGCTTCTTTGATTGATTTAACAACGTTTACAACCTAAAAGCAATCTGGAAGCACTTCGTTACAAGTTTCGAACCGTTACCAAATGAACAACAAGTGCCCTATATATAGTAGAAGTGATTCCACTTATATGGACATGCCATATAAGCGAAATCAGAAGCTTATGATTTCGCTTTTATGGACAGTGTCCATATGAGCGGAATCAACCTCTTAACTTCTAAACTTTGAATCTCGAACCTCGTGCACTGGTTATTCTAACCTATCTAATACTATTACATGATACAAGACGAAGTCAATAGACGTAATGCACTAACACACTCGAAGACATACCCAACCGTCCTCGTCCCGGACAATCCGCGCAATCCTCATCCCAAAGAGGCGCTGATTTTCCTGATTTTACTAGTCTATATAACATTATGCAGGAAACCCTCCAAGTCTCGAAGAATGCTTTCAGCTTAGGCCAAAGCTCGAGCACCCATATCAGAAGCATGGAACGAAGCATCCACTCCATGCAAAATGACATTACCTACATCTGGGACCACATGGTGATTCGAGATGATGATGATGAGGAGGAGGAGGGCGAGGGGCATAGGATGGACTCCGACTAGGCGACATTGGTGGTTGGTGACGTGGTTTGCATGCGGGTTAACTTTCTCACCCTTTTGAACAATCTTAACATTTCCTCGGGCTACGTCCCGGTTTAAACAATTTACTTTCTGTTGAACTACTTTATTTTTTGCATTTTGTTTTTACTTTTGTGATGATGTGGTGGTGGTAGAACTTTAAACGTTGGTAATTTAGGATCTATGATGGTTTTTTGTATATTATGTGTGCTGTGGTAGTATTGTAGAGCGCAGGTACAACAGGAGGCTTGGACACACTGAACACGGTGGTCCTTAAGTCCAGAAAACAGAAGAAAAATGTCGAAAACCTGCATTTTAAACTGAAACAGACGAGCAGCACAGGGCTGTGTCCACTCAACACGCCCCCGTGCCCGAGCCACTGATGACAAAAAGCTTTTCTCAAAACAGTGACACGGGCAGTGCTCACCAGGCACGACCCCGTGCTCACTCCACTGTAAGTTTTCTAAAAACCCAGTTGCTGGCAATCTGAGCATGGGCCGTGTTCATTCAACACGACCCCGTGCCCAGTGCCCAGTCACTGTGAACTTTTGTTATTTTCCACACTTTTACATATTTAACCTAAATAAATCCTTTTTGGGACATATTGGGGACAATGTGTAATTTAAGTGTGGGGGGACAATTAAAACCATATTTAAGTAAGCCACGGTTATGAGGTATTTCACCTCATTTCCATTTCTTATCAATTCAAATTTGTTTGTTTATTTATTTTATCTTTCAGTTTACTCGCCCGCTCCACCCCCCCGTAAAAAAAGTGTCATCCGCGACACACAATTTAATCCAAAAAACGTACCTGTGCGGTTCCAACTTCCCCATACTCGGGTAATTGTATCCGTGGAGAACGACTCCAAGTTAGAATCTGCAAAAATCACATGCAAAACCAAATCAAGCAAAACAACCAAATGTACACTAGTCTACATCCTCGGGCTGTCTCTCTAGAGCGCTAAGTTTAATAGTCTTCAGCTAAACTTCATACCTGAACATGGTTATTCCGCATGATGGACCAAAGTGCTCAACATGAAGCACTCCGACTGTTTATCCAGTCAACTGATATTATTTGCTTCCAAATATGGTTTCAATCGATGTCCGTTCACCACTTGCCTCAAATGGTCATCATAGTATTCGATTTCTATGTCTCCATAGTTTCTGATCCGCGTGATCAGATACGGACCCATCCACTTGCTTTTCAGCTTTCCTAGAAACAATTTCAATCTCGAGTTGAATAACCATACTTTCTGCCCTACCTCAAACTTCTGTAGTCGTAACTTTGCATCGTGTACCTTCTTCGTTGATGTGTACAAAATGCAACATATAAATTACATCAATAGAGGCATAAAACCAACCCTTTTTTAGTACTAATGTTGGAAAAAACGCGTTTCTTTCTTCCTTTTGAATTTACAGGACCAAATGAGCTTAAAACAACAAAAGGAACAAACATGCAGCAAAAAACCAACATAAATACAAGAAGAAGGAATGACGTGACATGCCCGACCCCTCAGCAGCATCTCCCAAGACAAAAACAAGGAAACAGAACCTGACCACGGGGTCGTGCCCAGCCAGGCATGGGCTGTGGTCAGACCTCACACAACAAGACAAAGACTGCAGAATCTTCTATGCCCACCACGGGGCCGTGCCCAGCTCACCATGGGGCGTGGTTAACTCTTAGATTCGTAGAATCTTGATAGTACAACAAAGAGTTGACCACGGGACCGTGTCGAGAAGCCACGGGGTCGTGTGGGGCCCTCTGCTGACAGCTACAATTAATGAAGGAAGAGAAGAAGCTGGCCACGGGCCGTGCTCACTGGACACGGAGCTGTGGCCGGGGTAGTGTTCTGACTATAAATAGGGGTGCTTAGTTCACTTCAAAGGCAATCCCTTGGCAAACCACTTCTCTCCCACTTTGCCACCACTATAACACTAACACCCACCACCATCATCCATCTTTCATCTTTAGAGTGTGTAGTAGTCTCGGGATCCAAGATTGATTGTAAGAGTTCTTGTTAGTCAAAGGCCATGCTTGGCTAATCTCTTACATCACTTGGTGAAGACAAGTCTTTAATGTATTACTTTGACTTTTAATCTTTTGGTAATTTTTAATTGGGTATGTATTAATGACTTTAATAACTAGTTTCTTATGTTGAAAGTGTATTTTCTTTACCATTTCTTCATGATATCATTGATTTGCTCATTCGTGTCTTTACGGTCTATATAAAGCACATTAACTACTTGGAAGGGGGTTAGAAGGGTAGTTTGGTAAAGTTCTTGTCTCGTTCAGTGTATAGATCCTGTGAGGACTTGGTTCAAGCTTACTAGGACCTCCTTCAATGCCCCAAAGGCATTGGATGGCAGGGGTGTGAATAGCTTGAACCCCTCATATGTAAACTACTGTTAAAACATTAAACCGACTTCTTGGGATTGTATCTTTGCTGACTCAAACCACTTAGCCGAGGGTAACGTCACCTTCAAAAGAGGGGCCTACCACTTTTCGCATTAATAACTTATTTAATTATCTTTCAATATTCCGACCCTTTGGGATTGTATCCCTGCTGACTCAAACCACTGGGTTGAGGGTAACGTCACCTTCGAAAGATGGGCCTACTACTATAACTAAGATAATCTATTAAAAAGTCCGAAAGTGCGAAAATCATCAAAGGGTACATTAAAGATGGGTTGGATCCAAGTGATTCTATCCTGTCTATTTGTTTTTCAATTCTATTTATCTTTTAATTTTTAGATTTATTTTCATGTTTAATGTGACAACTAGCACTTTTCCATGTATTTCCGTACACTATGAACAGTAATTTGTACCTTATGACTGTGCATGATTGAACTAATGATATGAATGATTCATGTATTTCCGTACACTATGAAGATTGCTGACCGGGACTCTTGAAATCATCTGTCTTTCGTTGTTGATCCTGAGACTGAGCTGATGTCGAACCCTTGCTTGAGATCCCATCCCATTTACGCTTGTTATCACTGGGAGCATCAGTAGTAGTAGCGCTAATTCGCTTGGGCAGCTTGTTCAGCTCAACTGCCTGATCAGTGAGACGATGAGCCAACTTGATGATTTGCTGAATGGTGCCAAGATTAGCTGAGGTCACGTGGCTTTGAATTTCTGGCACCAAACCCTTAAGGTACAACTCGATACGCTTGATAGGAGGATCCACCATAGTGGGACACAGGATAGCTAATTCGTTCGACCTCTTTGTGTATGCCTCGATTTCAGACCCCGTCATCTTCAGATTGAAAAATTCTACCTCTAGCGTGTGGATGTCGTCACGACTACAGTACTCTTCTTTGATCAGTTCTTTGAAACCGTTCCATGGGGTGGCATTAGCAACCACCAGCCCTAGCAGTTGAACCTGTGCTTTCCACCAGGTTAACGCAGCACCTTCGAGTGTTCCAGTAGCATATTTCACCCTACGATCTTCAGGGCATTCACACATCTCGAAGACCGATTCGAGCTTCTCAAACCAGTGGAGGAGGCCTACCGCTCCTTCAATGCCACTGAAAGTAGTAGGTCGACAGTCCGTAAAATTTTTGAAGGTACATGCAGGAGGCTGAGCATGTTGACCTGTCGTGTGTGTAAAAAGAAACAATGTTAAGCACAAGTGTTGGTTTACGAGAGTAGGATCTAAAGATCCTAGGGTAAGTTGCAATGGCAGGTTATACCTCCTGCCTGAGCGGCTGCGAGTGCTGCAGTAACTTGTTCATTGATTAAAGCCGTCAGCTGGGCTTGAGTCATGTTGATACGTCCACTCATGATCTTCATATCAAAGGAAACATGAGTGAGAGGGGTTCGCGAAAGTGCGATGACAGAAGATAGTAAGCACACATGTGTTTTCAAACAATAGTTGTTACGTTCATCTAAGCATACCATGAGCAATGTACTATGTAACTAGCAAGTAGACAATATAAACACAAATCATATCACCTATAGTGTTGAGCCTTGCACGTGGAGCGAAGCGTCGTTGTGGATCGTTGAGCACTGTACAGGTTATAGTCTGGTTTTAACAAAAACTTTTTCCCTTTTTAAAACCAAGTTCACTATAACCAATAGCCCTGATACCAATCTGTCACACCCCCAAATTTCCACATGCGGAGTACCACCGATTGGAGGCGTGACTGACCAGGATCAAGCCACCAATCATATTGAACATAGCGTATAAATAAATGAAAAACCCAAACACAATATAATTGGTGTCCAACAAAACATAGTCTAAGAAATCAGCGGAAGCATAATGTTTAAAACCAAAACAAAAGTTCAAATGTATCAAATATTTGACATGGTATATGACAATCCATGTCCCACAACGACCACGCCTCCCCGTGCAAGCTCCATGAGTACCTAACGACCTGCAAGGCATGTAACAATGAGTCAACAACAAAGTTGAGCGAGTTCACAGTTGGTTGATTAGGTATTGCTTTCGTTTCAATAATCGTAAGTTCGTTTTGTACACCACGTTTTAATCAGTAACCTTGTTTCCCAAACCTTCTCAATTATTAGTGGGGGCTTCCCATGTGAATTACCAGACCGTACCATATCGACTACTAACGAAAGTAAGTTATGCCCTAAGTCAATGTCTATCATCATTGACCCTTTGCCTTAGTCCATTAGTACACGCCCGTCCTACCGGCACGGTGTGAGGTTTGTTAAACCTAATAGCGCTATTAACTAATGACCCGCTCGCCATCGGGCTCGGCGATTAAGTAGATATAAAATGAGGGACTTATGATAGAGTTTTGGTCCAGTATGTTTAATCTTGTTGTCCTACCCAAGGAGGACGAACGTACGTATCCTACCCAAGGAGAATACGCGAGGTTTAAATCTTGGCATCCTACCCATGGAGGATGGCTGTACATATCCTACCCAAGGAGAATATGTAGTTTCCGTTTTAGTTCTTTAACCCATTCCCAACCCTTGGGAATCCCATGCCTTGTAGAAAGTGTGAACTCACCTCGGTTTGCTCGGTATGAATAACTACTTGTTTCCAATTAATCAGTCAAAGCCTAATGTATGCATACGTACGTATCAGTTAACATTCGCAAGATTCATGTTTATTATACTATCATATAGTGTATTGAAACATATTAACAGTCATTCAAGTTCATACTACCCATGCATAGGCCACAACAGACAATAACAGTTCGTAGCATACCAAAGTAACTTATACAGTCATAATACATGAAATCAATGAAGACATCTCAACCTACTGTTCAAGTGAAGTCCCTTGGCGAAACTAGTACTTGGCGAAACTCTATGCAACGAAACCCACCATGTTTCGTCGTGTCAACCTATGACGAAACTCATCATGTTTCGTCGGCATTTCTTGTGACGGAACTCCACAAGTTTCGTCGTCAACAATGTTTCATCGGGTGGGACTTTCGCCAGTAATGTAACAGTTTGGCATACAATCATACAAACCCTAATCGTGCCATAAACAATTAGTTACATGTCATCTGAATCTCATACACATCAACTTCGATCATGAACATTGGGCACAAACCTTTTCATTCATAACATTAGATCCAATCTGAATGATTTATGACAGAACATCAAATCGAATCATGGACAGTGAACATAATTAATCACAATCATATACAACAGAATCGTCAAACTCTCAAGAACAACATCACATATTATCGACACAATGATTCTGAGTTTATACTGTTTACAAAAACCCTAGCCTAAACACACAAAAGCATCATATAGCAATTATATCTACCGTAGGGTTTTTACACTAACCGTAACGTCGAACAGTTTAGATAGATCGAGATGGATGATGCTCGAAGTTCTCTACAATCGCCGTCGCACAGAAGTTAGAGAGGTTCTAGGGTTACACAATGGCAACTTGCGTAACCTATGGCCTTATATACGTAAGTTATACCGCGTTGGGCCCTTACTGGGCTTCGGGGTAAGATGGGCCGACGAAACCCCCTTGTTTCGTCGATGAGGTGATGACGAAACCCCAAGGGTTTTCGTCGAGTGTGGGGTATGGCAAACTCTCATGTTTCGTCATATTCATAAAATAATAATAATCATAATCATCATATGTCAAACAGTTCACATTTTATCATATAACCCAATCAACCATATGTCAAACATATATCCAACAAGAACAATTACAAAGCAACAAATTATACAAACATAGTAGTGAACAAATAACGTGTAGAGGAAGGACCTTGGAAACTCGAGTTATCACACTAGAGACCCCCCCTTTTTGACGGTTACAATAGGGGTCCCACCCCATGATTTTTCTTGATTATTTTATATGATATTTAGTTTAGATATGTAACACATTAACCATTGTCTAAACTCATGTTGGAAGAAAGATTAATAAAACCACAAGTCCTTAACTCATTTTCTTCATCACCATTCAAACAGCCAAACCTCTCCTCCCTCTCCCTCCCATTCTCGGCTCACCCACACCACCATCACCACATCCTTTTCTTCATCTTCCAAGCTAATCCAAGAGCATTCCAAGGTGTAACAAGCAAAGATAAGAAGGTAGCAAGCAAAGGAGGTTGAAGGACCTTCTAAAGGAGCTATTATCCACTTCTTTTCTTCATCATCTTGCACTTTGATCTTCCCTAGCCTTAGAGCTAGTAGAAAGCTTATTTGATCTTGTTTTTACACTTAATTTTAGTAGTTAAAGTATGAAGTAACTTGACAATCTAAAGAATCTCACCAAATCAAGAAGATGAACATGAACATGAACATAAAGCTCTAAAACATGGAAAATCTAAGTTGTTTAAGTGTATGTAGTAAACTTGTTTGTTGATTACTTGTGTGTATGGTGTAGATCACCATATGAAGCTTGCTAGATGATGATTTAAAACATTATCTAGCAAGTATGAGGATGGATCTTGAGAAATTTATGTTGATCATCCTTTATCTTGAACATGAACTTGAAGATGAGTTTGATTTTGTGTAGGATGATGAATCCTACAAGATGTAAGTCTTGAAAATAAATGATTTCAAAAATAAAAATGTCAAGAAACTAAAGTTTACTTCAAAATTTTACATGGTTTGATTTTTGAAAGAAAGAAAACATGTTTTAAGTGTTAAATGAAACACTTAATGTATGGAATTCATGAAAAACTCAAGAAGATTATTTTTTTCTAAAATCATCTTACAAGTTGTAAAGGATGAAAATCTATAAAAATGAGTTTTATGAAATAAAAACCATGTTTTTAGTGTTAGATTAACATGTTAAAAAACATGTTAAATTACTACAAGATTTTACAAACTTCAAGTTCATACCATATTGTAAAAATGCATATTTATGGCTTATGGTAAGATGTATGGTAAATTGATGATGATTGATGATGAATTTTTAAAAGAAAATGATATGCTAATAAGCATGGTGTCACACCCCTTTCTACGGCGGAAGCACGAGGTGTGATCATGAAAGGTTCTCATTGCATACGAAGAGTAAACATGCTACATGCTTGTAAAATAACATCAAATACCATAATTTGAAAACATAAGTTTAGCGTTTATATCGCCAGACAGCATAAAACATTGTCTTAAAAGTTTACAACTTTATTTAAAGTTAAACACAAGCGACATCCACGAGCATAAGCAAGACCACGCGCACATCCATCCTAGTTACCTGAAATACATGTGAGTTTTTGGAAAAACGTCAACATAATGTTGGTGTGAATTCATGCAGTTTTGTATTTCATGTTTGTATACTTTGTATGAAAACATAGTTTGTGAGTAAATCAAGTTTTTATATATAAATTCAGTTTCATGTGTACACCACGTACACATGTATAATTCAACTTCTTCTTGAGTACCCCACGTACTCAAGTATAATTCTCATTTTCTTGAGTACCCCACGTACTTCAAGTATAATTCAATCTTCTTGAGTACCCCACGTACTTCAAGTTATATATCAATTTTAGTATGGTATGAATTTTATGTAAATACAGTATTTCTGTAAATATCAAATTGTTAATGGGTTGCAAAGCCATTAACATGTGGCACGACATAGGAAGTCACCAAACCATAGGCATTTTTCTGTAGTCGATTCACGATTGAGACACAAAAACACTACTTGGTAAAAGAGTGGCCAAGAGTGGGGCTGCCTGAAACCCATTAGATCTAACCTTTTGTTCTGCGGTCTAAGTATGTACACGATTAATGGTGCTTCTGTACCCTATTCGTGACACTATTTCTCATAACGCATCCTACTTGGTTCTCGTTCTCACCAAGCGCGTTTCTTGATATCATTTCTCATAACGCGTCCAACTTGGTTCTCGTCCTCACCAAGCGCGTTTCTTATTGTCTTATATTTTGTCACACTTGGTTCTCGTTCTCACCAAGTGTACTTCTTGTATTTATATCATACCATTTATAAATATTGTACTTTTGTACATGTATTTCACCCTCGAAGTTATAAAAACTGAAAACAGTTAAAAGAAAAGGGGGAGCATGAACTCACAGCTTTGCGTTCCTAGCGTCGTAAACTTCACCGGATTTGCTTAATTAACGTCGTAACCTATACGCGTTTTCTTAATGTTAGTCACTAGACTTGTATCGCACAAGTACAGTCACTCTCTTTTGTATTCGTATTGTTGTGTTAAAAATATTTCATATTTTTAACTACGTATCTTACTTATATTATTTCCTCTAAAATAAATATAAGTCTTTTGTGTTTTGCACTTTGCACCCGAATTATGTATCTTGTATTTTGTATGTGTATTTTTATGTCTTAATACACTAGTACGTATAACACATACTATATACACTTAGCACATAAGTTGGTGATCAAATAATATATATATTTTTTTCTCTCAAAATATACATACTTATATTCATTTTATTCTTGAAGAAATCCTCATTTCTTATCACCAAAAATTAGGGAAACCTTAGTAATACTTTCAAACACATTTTTAGGGAATAAGTTTCTCAAAAACTTATATTTTTCTAAGTGTCAAAATTTATAAAAATTTTGACAGAGTTTCCCCTAAAAATGGAGGTTTCCCACGTTTTCAAAACGTGTGTTTATTTTCTTTTAAATCATCATCAATCATCAATAATCATCAACAATAATTATCAACAATAATCACTACTTTTCCCCACTTCATGAACTTGGACATTTACCAAAATTGTGTAGTATCTTACTAGCACATTTAGTAAGTCTTGTTATCTTTAAAAATAAGTTTAATTTCTTAAAAATCTTATTTTTAAAGAATATGAAGTTTCACAACTTCTAGTCGGTTTTTATGAAAATTATTTCTTTGTTAAAACTTTTGTTACACAAGTGTCCACACACTTGTTTGTTCACAAAAACCACTTTTGTTTGTGTAAGATCCGGTTTAGAACATGTGATTTCTTTTGATGCTTGGTCTTTTGAAAATACCACTTGTAGATACATAGATCGGCTAGTTTTAAACACTATTTCACAAGTTAAATCGCTTTTACACAAGTTCATGACTCGTGTGTGGTAGAGTTTCATCATTTAACCTTTGTTACTCTTAAACAAGCTTTTATGTCATAATCCAAGATTATGACTAAACCGGGTTAAATGATGATCCGAGCTACCACAACATAGATCGGGTCCAAATAATCACACAAATCAAATACTACAAGATTTACACAACATATGAGCTTTTAACCAACATTTTTAGTGTTTTTAGTAGACTTTTAACACTTCATCTTGTAAGTTCATGAGTTTTAACCGTCATATCATATTTTAACCGCTTTAAAATAGATCGAGGGGGCGTTTAAAGCAACTTACTACTAGCTCGAGGCTAGGGAAGAACTATGATGAAAATGTGGTGGATAAAAGCAAACGAATGAGGTCCTTCGAGTTCCGTAAGCTTCCAACTTCCTTAATCACCTTCTATCACCTCTAAATGAACTTGGATTGTATGAATGATGAATGAAAATGGTGAGTGTGTGTGGAAGGAGGGTCGGCCGAGAGTGGGAGTGGGCAAGGGAGTGAGAGTGAGTTTGATGGTGTGTGAAAGATCTTGATCCTTATGCTTTTCTTATAGACCATGTTAAGGTTTTAACCAAAGTATAATATGTTGGTCAAGTACTAGACATAATCTCCCCCCAAATCTTACAAGATTACATAATCTCTTAACAAGATCAAATAAAGATCCTTATGGGGCCACCATGACCGTCCACCTTAAGGAGAGGGGGGGGGGGGGGGGGCAAAGTGTAAGTTTGAACCATGTTGTTAGTTTAGAGTTCCAATCCAAGTATTAGTTATATGTGTTAATTACTAGATATTTTTAGTGGGTGTTAGGGTATTCGGGGATCATAACTAGCTCAAAAATAAATGAACAATGCTTCTAGCAATATTTTGGTGTTCCGGGTATAGTCCGGTTGTTCGGTTACATACCGATTCGTTAAAGTGCTAAATTGCACTTTTTAGTGTCTTTTAAGTACCCTTTTTGTATCCTTTCAATTCCCAACACTTAGGGAAATATTCTGGATAATAAAACGACATTTCTGCATAATATTTATATGTCTAAATGCTGATTTATTGCTGAATTATATAAATTCTGCACTTAAAGTGCGTTTCGGGTGCTTTTTAGTGCTTATTTTTGCTTTCGTATTGCATATATATTAACCCTTGTATGTACTCTTGGGTTTTAATGCATTCTTGTTGTCGGACCTACACCTAGGCTCCAATTTTATTGTCTGTCTGCTTTCTGCAGTTCAGTCGACACAGTGTGTCTTACCGGTGAGTTTACTATTATTCTGACGCAACGCTCTCGTTTATGCATAAAGCAATATTTTGTAGTATACAACATGCATGAATTCACTTGTTTAATCATGTGTTCAGACATTGCTGACAATTAAACTCATAATTGCAGTCATTAAGCAATAATTAATGTGTACGGAAATTACCGGTTTGGGCCAGTTGTCACAGTCTCCCCCCGTTAAAAGAATTTCGTCCCGAAATTCAGACTGAACTCACTCTCGCTGGAGTCTTCTTGAATAGGTGGGGATACTTTTTCTTGAACTGGTCTTCACGTTCCCATGTGTACTCGGGTCCGTGCTTAGAGCTCCAACGTACTTTGACAAGCTTCACACTGCTCCTCCTGGTCTTGTTGACTTTCCAGTCAGTAACCTCAACGGGTTTTTCTGTAAATCGGAGGGCTTCATCAATATGCACTTCATCCATCGGGATGACCACGTTTTCTTGTGTTGGGCTCTTCTTCAGGTTGGATACATGAAACGTATCATGTACTCCATTAAGTTCTTCCGGTAACTCCAACTTGTATGCCACGGTACCAATTCTTCTCAATATTCTGAATGGTCCGATATATCGTGGATTCAGCTTTCCACGCTTTCCAAACCTGACTACGCCCTTCCATGGTGAGACTTTTAACAACACCTTGTCTCCCACCTTGAAATCTACCGATTTTCTATTTGGATCAGCGTAGCTCTTTTGTCGCTCTCGAGCCGCCTTAATGTGCTCTCGGATCTGCGCAATCTTGTCGGTTGTCTCTTGTACTAGTTCAGGACCAACCATACGTTTATCTCCGGCATCTGCCCAACATAAGGGCGATCGGCATTTGCGGCCATACAGAGCTTCGAACGGTGCGGCTTTTATGCTTGTATGATAGCTGTTATTGTAGGAAAACTCAACTAAAGGTAGATGAGTATCCCAGCTGCCGCCTAGGTCCATGACGCATGCGCGAAGCATATCTTCTAACGTTTGTATAGTTCGTTCGCTCTGGCCGTCTGTTTGCGGATGGAATGCCGTGCTTAGATCTAACTGAGATCCAAAGGCTTCCTGAAATGATTGCCAGATCCTCGAGACAAAGCGTCCATCTCTGTCTGAAATGATTGAGATGGGCACTCCATGACGTGCCACAATTTCTCTTAAGTATATCTCTGCAAGCTTTCCAGTGCTATCCTTCTCTCGGATTGGTAGGAAATGCGCAGACTTCGTCAATCGATCCACTATTACCCATATCATATCGTGCCCTCTCGGGGTCCTGGGTAATTTCGTTATGAAGTCCATCGAGATTTGTTCCCACTTCCACACGGGAATCTCTGGTTGTTGTAGTAGGCCGGACGGTTTCTGATATTCTGCCTTAACCTTGGCACAGGTTAGGCATTTTCCAACATAGACAGCAACGTCACTTTTGAGTCTCGGCCACCAATAATATTCCTTTAAGTCTTGATACATCTTGTCCGACCCTGGGTGGATCGAGTATCTTGACTTGTGCGCTTCATCAAGGATGACTTCTCGTAGGCCACCATAGAGCGGAACCCAAATGCGCTTTTTAAAGTATAAGGCTCCCTCTTCATTTGGTGCCATGTACTTCAATGCACCCCTGAGGTATTCAGCTTTACGATTCTCTTCTTTAAGAGCTTCTTATTGTGCATCTCGAATGCGTGCAGTGAGGTTCGTTCGAATCGTCATTTCCAATGCTCGAACCCTTAGGGTCTTAACCCTTTCTTTTCGGCTCAACGCGTCCGCTACAACGTTCGCCTTTCCAGGATGGTACTTAATCTCACAGTCATAATCATTTAGCAGCTCAACCCAACGTCGCTGGCGCATATTCAATTCCTTCTGATCAAATATGTGTTGTAAGCTTTTGTGATATGTGAAGATTGTACATCGAGTACCATATAAGTAATGTCGCCAAATCTTCAAGGCGAATACCACTGCACCCAGCTCCAGGTCGTGAGTGGTATAATTTCTCTCATGAACCTTCAGTTGTCTTGAAGCATAAGCGATGACTTTTTGGCGTTGCATGAGCACGCAACCCAAGCCTTGTCGTGAGGTGTCGCAGTATACCACGAAGTCTTCAGTGCCTTCGGGTAACGATAGTATCGGTGCATCGCAGAGCTTGTTCTTAAGTAGCTGAAAGGCTTCTTCTTGTTTATGACCCCAGTCGTATTTCATATCCTTCTGTGTAAGGGTCGTTAGCGGTTGAGCTATCTTTGAGAAATTCTCGATGAATCGCCGGTAATAGCCCGCTAAGCCCAAAAATTGTCGAACTTCAGTTGGGGTCTTGGGAGCTTCCCAATTCTTTATTGCTTCAATCTTGGATGGGTCTACATGAATGCCCTTCTCATTCACCACGTGACCAAGAAATTGTACTTCGCGAATCCAGAATTCGCATTTCGAGAACTTTGCATAAAGTTTCTCTTTCTTCAGTAGCTCCAAGATGGTTCTGAGATGTTGCTCATGTTCTTCTTTCGTTCGCGAGTAAATCAGGATATCATCGATAAATACTATCACGAATTTATCGAGATATGGTTTGCATACGCGGTTCATCAGGTCCATAAAGACCGCTGGCGCGTTCGTCAATCCAAACGGCATCACAAGAAATTCGTAGTGCCCATAGCGTGTTCTGAATGCAGTCTTTGGCACACTTTCATCTTGGATTATCAACTGATGGTATCCAGATCGAAGGTCGATCTTGGAATAGTAGCTTGATCCTTGCAGTTGATCAAACAAGTCATCAATCCTCGGTAGCGGATACCGATTCTTGATTGTGAGCTTGTTCAGTTCCCTGTAATCGATACACATCCGTAATGATCCATCCTTCTTCTTCACGAACAATACTGGAGCTCCCCAAGGTGAGAAGCTTGGCCTTATGAATCCTTTATCCAACAACTCCTGAAGCTGTGTAGATAATTCTTGCATTTCGGATGGCGCAAGTCGATATGGAGCCTTGGCTACAGGAGCGGCTCCTGGAACCAAGTCTATGTGAAATTCGACTTGTCGTTGCGGAGGTAGTCCTGGCAGATCTTCAGGGAACACATCAGGAAATTCCTTCACCACAGGAATGTCTTCGAGTTTTGGCTCCACAGTCTTCGTATCTACAACGTGTGCTAGGAAAGCAACACATCCTTTCTTTAAGCACTTCTGTGCCTTCATACAACTGATGATTCGTAGAGGCGCGTTTCATCTTTCTCCATGTACTATGAGAGTTTCACCATTCGCTAAAGGGATGCGAATGATTTTCTCATGACAAATAACTTCAGCTTTGTTCTTGGACAACCAGTCCATTCCGACTACTACATCGAAGCTACCCAATTGAATAGGCAAGAGGTCGATGCTAAAATTTCGTTCGCCAAGTTCTAGTGTGCAGCCTCTGACAACTTCGCTCGATTCAACAAGTTTACCATTGGCTAGTTCTATGGAATAAGGAATTTCTAATCTACTAGATTCTATTCCAAGTATGCGTTTAAATTCCACAGACATGAAGCTATAATCGGCGCCAGTGTCGAATAATATGGATGCAAAGTGATTGTTAATGAGGAACGTACCAGTGACCACGTTAGGGTCCTCGTGTGCGTCTCTTGCTCCAATCACAAATGCTCGAGCCGGAGCGTTGTTTCTCTCTGGGCAGTTTTTCATGAAATGATCATTGCTTCCACACTTGAAGCATCCTTGGTTCTGCCCTTTCCCGTTACCATCCTTGTTACCAGCACCGTTCCCATTTCGGTTCTTTCCTTTTCCCCAACAGTCTTCTGTTTGATGACCCAATTTACCACATTTGTCGCACCTTGGAATGCGACAAGCTCCATCATGATGGTGTTTACACCGGTGGCATTTGGGCGAGATACCCCGGTATCCCCTTGCTGGTGCGTCGTTCATGGCTGCAAGAGGTTTCGCCCCTTGAGGCGGGTTAGGGTCACGCTTCTTGTTGGAACCTTTGTTGTTACGAGTTGCTTGATTCAAGTTTGCATGTTTCCTTTTCTTGTCACCGGACGACTCAGCATGCGTCTCGGTGTTTTCTGTTGGGTTCAGTGATAGCTTCTTCATCCGAACACAGTCTTCAGTAAGGCTGACAGCCAGAGTTACAGCCTCGGTGATTGTTTGTGGTTTGGCCGACGTCACCATGCCACGAAACTCTGAGGCCAGTCCCCAAATGTAGCGTTCAACACGCTTGAATTCGGGAGTCACCATGTAGGGAAGCACTCTGGACAGATCGTGGAACCTTCGAGTGTAACCATTGATGTCAGCACCTTCCATAGTCAGGTGCCAGAACTCTGTTTCCAGCCTTTGGAGTTCCGCACGAGAGCAGTACTTCTCTCTCATTCTTTCCTTCAATTCCTCCCAAGTTAGGCCATAAGCGGCATCATCACCCAAAGTTTGGGCTTGCAGGTTCCACCAAGTCAGAGCTTCATCAACAAACAACCCAGTAGCAAAGGTGACTTGTTGATCCGCGGTACACTTGCTCATGCGAAAAGTAGCTTCAGTCTTCTCCGTCCAGCGCACAAATGCTACTGCACCTCCTGGGCCGTCATAGTTCATCGGCTTGCAGTCGAGGAATTGCTTGAAAGTGCAGCCTAGAATTGATTCAACCAATTCATATGTGAGCAATCGAAGAAATAATGAAACAAAGACCGTTCATAAATTTCCTCATGCTTAGTACAGTGTCTCAAGGTTACCTTGAGCTGCATTGCCTCCAGACGAATCTCCATTCCCATTACGCCTAGCGTTGCTTGGGCCACCACTGTCTTGAGTACGGTTCGCCTCGTACTGGGCGATAGCAGCGGAGATCCTTTCCTCCAGTAGAGCGTTCAGCTCATCAGCAGTTCTTGGCAGTGGGGGAGGAGGAGGTTGATCGTCATTGCGAGCATTCACAGCTTTCCTGGGTGCCATGTTCTGACAGAACATAACACTACAGGGTTAGGCATTTGTTTGATATCGTCACACTAGATAGTAGTATCATGTATATTCACAGGTATATATACCACATAAGTGACATCAAACAATTATTACTCTAGCAGAGTACTTAGTAGGCTTGCTCTGAGGGAATCTATACGTGACAAGACTTGCTGTGGTTTCTGTGCACTGAATTCCATAATTATGTATGCATCCATAATTACGTAACTCCTTGCACAGTCCGCACAGTTCGTTTCATCCTCGTATTTTCTTCCTTCAGGTAGGCCATTGCTTTCAGGTAAAGTCACATATACTTGTGACATTCTACTTCTAGTACATGCTAATTATCACACATAATTGCAAGTAATTTCTAGTCAACGACAAGTGCTACTCAAGTGCACTCTAAGTCGCGTAGTGTCTTTTCTAGACTCATGTAGTCAGTTTCAGGTAGTGGATGTCGCGGGACGTTTTATGCAATGAAAACTCTTTGAAAATTGTTTTCGTGAATGGATCCTAGAGATTGTAGACTAGACTCGAGAAGGAATCCTGGTTCACTACAATCGCAGCTCTGATACCAATCTGTCACACCCCTTTCTACGGCGGAAGCACGAGGTGTGATCATGAAAGGTTCTCATTGCATACGAAGAGTAAACATGCTACATGCTCGTAAAATAACATCAAATACCATAATTTGAAAACATAAGTTTAGCGTTTATATCGCCAGACAGCATAAAACATTGTCTTAAAAGTTTACAACTTTATTTAAAGTTAAACACAAGCGACATCCACGAGCATAAGCAAGACCACGCGCACATCCATCCTTGTTACCTGAAATACATGTGAGTTTTTGGAAAAACGTCAACATAATGTTGGTGTGAATTCATGCAGTTTTGTATTTCATGTTTGTATACTTTGTATGAAAACATAGTTTGTGAGTAAATCAAGTTTTTATATATAAATTCAGTTTCATGTGTACACCACGTACACATGTATAATTCAACTTCTTCTTGAGTACCCCACGTACTCAAGTATAATTCTCATTTTCTTGAGTACCCCACGTACTTCAAGTATAATTCAATCTTCTTGAGTACCCCACGTACTTCAAGTTATATATCAATTTTAGTATGGTATGAATTTTATGTAAATACAGTATTTCTGTAAATATCAAATTGTTAATGGGTTGCAAAGCCATTAACATGTGGCACGACATAGGAAGTCACCAAACCATAGGCATTTTTCTGTAGTCGATTCACGATTGAGACACAAAAACACTACTTGGTAAAAGAGTGGCCAAGAGTGGGGCTGCCTGAAACCCATTAGATCTAACCAAGCGCGTTCTCACCAAGCGCGTTTCTTGTTATCATTTCTCATAACGCGTCCAACTTGGTTCTCATCCTCACCAAGCGCGTTTCTTATTGTCTTATATTTTGTCACACTTGGTTCTCGTTCTCACCAAGTGTACTTCTTGTATTTATATCATACCATTTATAAATATTGTACTTTTGTACATGTATTTCACCCCCGAAGTTATAAAAACTGAAAACAGTTAAAAGAAAAAGGGGAGCATGAACTCACAACTTTGCGTTCCTAGCGTCGTAAACTTCACCGGATTTGCTTAATTAACGTCGTAACCTATACGCGTTTTCTTAATGTTAGTCACTAGACTTGTATCGCACAAGTACAGTCACTCTCTTTTGTATTCGTATTGTTGTGTTAAAAATATTTCATATTTTTAACTACGTATCTTACTTATATTATTTCCTCTAAAATAAATATAAGTCTTTTGTGTTTTTCACTTTGCACCCGAATTATGTATCTTGTATTTTGTATGTGTATTTTTATGTCTTAATACACTAGTACGTATAACACATACTATATACACTTAGCACATAAGTTGGTGATCAAATAATATATATATTTTTTTCTCTCAAAATATACATACTTATATTCATTTTATTCTTGAAGAAATCCTCATTTCTTATCACCAAAAATTAGGGAAACCTTAGTAATACTTTCAAACACATTTTTAGGGAATAAGTTTCTCAAAAACTTATATTTTTCTAAGTGTCAAAATTTATAAAAATTTTGACAGAGTTTCCCCTAAAAATGGAGGTTTCCCACGTTTTCAAAACGTGTGTTTATTTTCTTTTAAATCATCATCAATCATCAATAATCATCAACAATAATTATCAACAATAATCACTACTTTTCCCCACTTCATGAACTTGGACATTTACCAAAATTGTGTAGTATCTTACTAGCACATTTAGTAAGTCTTGTTATCTTTAAAAATAAGTTTAATTTCTTAAAAATCTTATTTTTAAAGAATATGAAGTTTCACAACTTCTAGTCGGTTTTTATGAAAATTATTTCTTTGTTAAAACTTTTGTTACACAAGTGTCCACACACTTGTTTGTTCACAAAAACCACTTTTGTTTGTGTAAGATCCGGTTTAGAACATGTGATTTCTTTTGATGCTTGGTCTTTTGAAAATACCACTTGTAGATACATAGATCGGCTAGTTTTAAACACTATTTCACAAGTTAAATCGCTTTTACACAAGTTCATGACTCGTGTGTGGTAGAGTTTCATCATTTAACCTTTGTTACTCTTAAACAAGCTTTTATGTCATAATCCAAGATTATGAATAAACCGGGTTAAATGATGATCCGAGCTACCACAACATAGATCGGGTCCAAATAATCACACAAATCAAATACTACAAGATTTACACAACATATGAGCTTTTAACCAACATTTTTAGTGTTTTTAGTAGACTTTTAACACTTCATCTTGTAAGTTCATGAGTTTTAACCGTCATATCATATTTTAACCGCTTTAAAATAGATCGAGGGGGCGTTTAAAGCAACTTACTACTAGCTCGAGGCTAGGGAAGAACTATGATGAAAATGTGGTGGATAAAAGCAAACGAATGAGGTCCTTCGAGTTCCGTAAGCTTCCAACTTCCTTAATCACCTTCTATCACCTCTAAATGAACTTGGATTGTATGAATGATGAATGAAAATGGTGAGTGTGTGTGGAAGGAGGGTCGGCCGAGAGTGGGAGTGGGCAAGGGAGTGAGAGTGAGTTTGATGGTGTGTGAAAGATCTTGATCCTTATGCTTTTCTTATAGACCATGTTAAGGTTTTAACCAAAGTATAATATGTTGGTCAAGTACTAGACATAATCTCCCCCCAAATCTTACAAGATTACATAATCTCTTAACAAGATCAAATAAAGATCCTTATGGGGCCACCATGACCGTCCACCTTAAGGAGAAGGGGGGGGGGGGGGGCAAAGTGTAAGTTTGAACCATGTTGTTAGTTTAGAGTTCCAATCCAAGTATTAGTTATATGTGTTAATTACTAGATATTTTTAGTGGGTGTTAGGGTATTCGGGGATCATAACTAGCTCAAAAATAAATGAACAATGCTTCTAGCAATATTTTGGTGTTCCGGGTATAGTCCGGTTGTTCGGTTACATACCGATTCGTTAAAGTGCTAAATTGCACTTTTTAGTGTCTTTTAAGTACCCTTTTTGTATCCTTTCAATTCCCAACACTTAGGGAAATATTCTGGATAATAAAACGACATTTCTGCATAATATTTATATGTCTAAATGCTGATTTATTGCTGAATTATATAAATTCTGCACTTAAAGTGCGTTTCGGGTGCTTTTTAGTGCTTATTTTTGCTTTCGTATTGCATATATATTAACCCTTGTATGTACTCTTGGGTTTTAATGCATTCTTGTTGTCGGACCTACACCTAGGCTCCAATTTTATTGTCTGTCTGCTTTCTGCAGTTCAGTCGACACAGTGTGTCTTACCGGTGAGTTTACTATTATTCTGACGCAACGCTCTCGTTTATGCATAAAGCAATATTTTGTAGTATACAACATGCATGAATTCACTTGTTTAATCATGTGTTCAGACATTGCTGACAATTAAACTCATAATTGCAGTCATTAAGCAATAATTAATGTGTACGGAAATTACCGGTTTGGGCCAGTTGTCACACATGGAAACCTCCATTTTCAAGGGAAACTTTGGCAAAATTTTTGTAAAACTTAAACACTTAGAAAAATATTTTTAAACAAGTGTTTACAAGTAATTTTGGGCATGGTTTTCATATAAAATTTTGCCATGATTTTTATTATAAAAATTAGAATTGTTGGAGGTTGATTTTTAATAATAAAAATTACTAAGTATATATTTAGGAAAATATATATTTAGATGTCACAAGAATTATGTGCTACTTGTATATTGGTTGTATTAGTTATATTAAAATTAGGGACTTGAAAATAATACACCATACTAAAATACCAAAAATTGTAATATAAAAAAAATATTACCAAAAATCACAAGAAAATAAATATATATCTTATACCCAAAATTGGACAAATCGGACAAGGGACATTTGGACAATATATATATATATATATTTCGGAAATAAATTCATAACACGACAAATGTGACAAACGGTATTTTTGAAACCGAGGAAGCGGCAAAATATGAATTTTTACAACTATTACAAAGTATATCATATTTTGTCAAAATGGAAAATATATTATTTTTGAAGTATATATTTTCAAGAACGATTCAAAAATATATTATTTTGGTGAAAACTAAAAATATATATTTTTCTAGGTTTAATCTTAAAAATATATCATTTTTAAGATATATATGGAAGTACACATATTTTTGTCAAGTAAAATTTATAGATATTTTTCTATAAAAATTCTCTTAAAATATGTATATTTTAAGAATATAAAGTTAGTGATTTTAATTGTATAAAAATAATATTCCAGAAAATTTCACACAAAATTTAGTATAGAATACTTAATAAATACAAGAAAATATGTATTCCTATACGTATAAATACATACCGGAATACACTACTAATACTTGGCAAAATACGCAAATACATGTATATCTATACTTGGAAAATATATATGTGAGAAATACATGATAAATCAAGTTAAAAATATATTATTTTTAACAATATTCCAAATAATTGGATGGAAAATAGTTTAAATTAAAATATCCTTATTTTAACTAATAATTATATAATTGGGAATTATATAATGTACATCAACCGTATAACTCAAAGTATACTAAATTCCAAAATAAGTCTTAATAAACAACCAAGACTAAGAGTCGTTAACGACCCAAACGTCTAATAAAACATAGCACGTGTGTAGGTGATAGTACGACTCGTGGAAAGGAAACTTTGAGCTACGAGACAGCTACGCAAACCAGTGAGTTCATGTCCCCCTTTCTTTTAACTGTTTTCAGATTTATAACTGTCGGGGGTGGAATACATGTTTCAAAGGTTTCAATGGTATGGTTTAGCTAAGGAATTTTAGTTAGATCATGTGGATGGGTAGTATCTCTCCTAAGTGCCATTAATCTAGTTTAGACCGAGGGGCATGAGTGGTAGATCTATCTGGGTGTAGCGAGCCCCACCCATGGGTCCTTGTGTGGCCGCATGTGGTGACTATGTCGTTCCCGCCGGATGGACCGGAGGAAATTCGCTAGGTTTGAGCACTTCCTACGCACCACACATATTAATGTCCTTGCAAAACATTAATCATCTGTTCATAGATGCTTTACATACCGGTTATCAAAGGAATTCTCTCAAATGTTTACAAGTTATTACGAGCTCACATACAAAACACATGAACTCGCTTAAATTTTGTTGATGTTTTCAAATTACATGTATTTTAGGAAACTAAATGGATCTGGCAGCATTGAGAAAGATTTCAAGAAGTAATTTCAAGTTGGATGTCATCCTACTTTTGAAGGGTTTGGTTTGGATATCTTATCTTAGATAGGATATACGAATCAAAGCCTTGGTTTAAAAATCTTTTGTTTAAAAGTCCTTTATGGAACTTATTATTACCTTGTAGGGGTTTGTAAACTTAACATGAAGTGTGCTTGCTGGTTGAAACTTAACAACTTGTGTTTGTATTATTTTTTTAAAACTTATGAATGGATGAACATCATGTTTTAATCATATAGTTGTTTATTATAATTGAATGCAATGGTATTGATCAAGTCACACGCACACGCTTCCGCAAAAGTCACGGTGTGACAGGTTGGTATCAGAGCTTCGATTGTAGTGAACTAGGATTCCTTCTCGAGTCTAGACTACAATCACTAGGATTCTCTGACGAAAATATTTTTACAAAATATTTTTCATTGCAATTACAAAACGCCAAGATCCATGGAACAAACATTTTACAAAGGAAAGAAAGTAATACAAGCAAGGACATTAGTTAGCGGTATAGTCTACTTGGGGTAGACGTGTCAAACTAGGAATGACCTATGTAAAGCATCATATCACATGCCTTATTTTGCCTATTCATATCACCTGCCTTTATTTGTCTATACTATCACATTCCTGCCTTTACCTGTATATACTAAGTAATAATAATTAAATGCACATATGTTATGATTTTAAGACTTATTGAAAGCATGGATGCGAGGATTATGGATTGGAAGAATAAATGTCTTTCGTTTGCAGGTAGAGTTCAAGTTATTCGATCTGTTTTATCATCAATGCAAGTGTATTGGGCTTCGGTGTTGATCCTTCCCGAACGCATTCTTCTCGAGCTGGAGGATAGAATGAGAAGGTTTTTGTGGTCTCAAGGGAATGACATTAAAGGTAAAGAGAAAGTTAAATGGAAATCGGTATGCTTGCCTAAATATGAAGGTGGATTGGGTATTAGGAGGGTGGGAGATATGAATAAAGCCCTCATGGCTACTCACGTTTAGAGCTTAATAACTCATCAGGAGTCCTTATGGGTCAAATGGACACATTCGTATCGTATTCGGAATAAAAGCTTTTGGGATGTTCCGATCAAGAATAATATCACATGGAGTTGGAGGAAAATTCTTGGCCTTAGACCTATGATACGAGACCATGTTTGGATTAAGGTGGGAAACGGATATAACACGTTGGTTTGGTTTGATAAGTGGGATGATGTATGTCCGCTTAGCTCATTTCTTACGCCAAGAGTTATCGCCAATGGAGGATTCAATATGTCTACAAAATTGGCGGATGTGTATGTTAATGGGCAATGGTTATGGCCGATTACGTGGGTCACTCGATTCCCTATTTTACTTAATTTGCAGGATATAAGTATCTGAAGGGGTAAGGTCCCAAAAACCTTATGACAAGCACTTGGGACCATACCACAACTTGGTCAACTAGCCCTCATGACCTTGCGCGGCCGCGCACTGGTCTTACAAAGAAGGCTCAAAAGGAAGAAAGTAATCAGCAATCTGTAACCGCGCGCCCAAAGGAGAACATGAATCCTTGCGCCTTCCCCCATTTAACAAAGGATCAAAATCCTTTGTTCAATACTTCCGCCCAAATATCCAGACTTGGATATCATTTTACCCAGACATGGGGTTTATTCGTCTGTGTCCACACAGTAAGGTATCACACTAGATTACAGCAGTAATCTTCTAGAAAGAATATGATCGTGCACCACCAAGACGGTTATAACCGTCTGGACACGTGTCATTACCATAATCATCCCTGAAGTCACAACGAAAGCATGCAATTGAAGAATGATCTCCACTTAATCACTTTCCACGTGGCAATTCCCCAGCCATAGATCAAACCACGATCCGTGTGCATTCACATCGGATCAAGACAACTTAATGAAGGATCAAAGAACTTAACGGAAGAAAGGATAACCGCTACGGCGTTAGCATCTTCCGTCATCTTTTCAATAACAGATTTTCCCTCCCAAACTCCCGGCTATAAATAAGAGAACTGTTCAGGTATAAACTCAGATCACTCTCACTTCTCAAATACTTATCTTCTCCATTGCAAATACTTATTCTCACGCCGGAGTCGGGTCAAGGAGAGAACCCTTTTCTCCCCTTGACGAGGCTAACGGTGTTCTTTTTTGCAGAACCACCGGAGAAGAGATTCCATTACAACTGAATCAACCGAGAGAGAGCTAACCTTTTATGCGGATTCAAACCCCCTAACTATCTCGGTTCCGACCATTTAGTTAGTGTTTCTTCATTGGCGCCCACCGTTTTCTCAGTTTTTCTAGTTCCTATCTCGTTTCGATTCAGTTCATTCCGTTTTCTGTTGTTACACATGGCAGAAAATTCGTCGTCTCACCAGCGACCTGGTCCTCGACCAAATGTCGGAAACAGTTTACTAGTAGAAGAAACTCCAGAACATTGGTTTAGCAGATGCCAAACTGCATTAAACACAATGGTTATTCAAATCGCCAGATCTGATTTACCGAACATCAGATCTGGGAAAGAAATTGATACCATAATATTGGACTCACCAACACCACGTAGTGGGGACATCCAATCCAACCAATATGGCAGTTATCAAAAACAGATACATATGGTTCAGGGAGGTCCATCACGGAGGTCAAATAAACGAAATTATGATCACCATTGGAGAGAACAGCAAGTCATATTTCCCGTTGTTCCTGGGGGCCCTCAGGAAGAACGACCAGTAATTATTACTGGTATTTTCGGTCATTACCGAACGGACTATATGTTTATAGATCCGGGGAGCTCGATGGACATCATATACGAACAGTGCTTTAAACAGCTTGATTCAGAAGACAAAGCACGTCTAGAGCCGGTCGATTTCCCCCTCACCGGATTCTGTAATGAAGCTGTATTCCCATTAGGGAAAATCGCTTTCCCAGTGACTTTATCAGACGGCGAACATTCACGAACAGTTACAGTCAATTTCATGGTCATGCCGGCAACATCACGTCATGATGTTCTGCTCGGGAGAAGATCACAAAGGGAATTCAGCATGATCACTTCTATTCCACATGCTGCTTGCGGATTTCCAACAGAGACCGGAGTAGCAATCCTCTACTCAAGCAAAGAAGTCATGTATGTGGATGATGAACCACCAGCAAAGGTAGTCAAACCTTCGGCACCAAATGAACCAGAGAAATGGGTTCTGAACAACGAATATCCAGAGCAGACCATTCTGCTAGGACCAGCCATTTCACCAGCAACACGCGCACAACTGAAAAAATTGTTGTCCAACAACAAGGATATATTTGCCTGGTGCCCAGCAGACATGACTGGAGTTCCACGCGACATCGCGCAACATTGCCTAAACATCAAACCATCAGTAGAACCTGTTGCTCAGGGGAGGCGCAGCTTCAGTGAAGAAAAAGCAAAAGCAATGGATGAGCAAGTAGCAGAATTACTTAATGCGGGAATCTTGCGCGAAGTAAAATACCATACATGGGTCGCCAACCCAGTGATGGTACAAAAATATAGCGGCGGGTGGAGAATGTGCGTCGACTTCAAAGACCTGAATAAAGCATGCCCGAAAGATTGTTACGCGCTTCCAGAGATAGACAAAAAAGTCGACTCTCTAGCATCATTCAGATGGAAATGTTTTCTTGACTGCTACAAGGGTTATCATCAGGTCCAGATGAAAGAAGAAGACGAAGACAAAACGGCGTTCCGCACAGATAAAGGCATTTTCTGTTATACCAAAATGCCGTTCGGTCTGCGCAACGCAGGCGCAACTTATCAACGCCTAATGGATACAATTTTCAAAGATGATATTGGCAAGACTGTCGAAGTATACATGGATGACCTCGTCATCATGAGCCATGAGGAAGGCACAATGCTTGACAATATTCAGCGCACATTCGATTCCTTGCGCAGCGTGAGTCTAAAACTCAACCCAACTAAATGCTCCTTCGGCATGGAAGAAGGAAATTTTTTGGGATTCATTGTCACAAAAGATGGTTTTAAAGTAAATCCAGAAAAAGTGCAGGCTATTCAGCTAATGCCGTCACCCGCAACAGTTAAGGAAATGCAAAGGCTCGCCGGACGCCTAGCGGCTTTAAACAGATTTTTGGCTAATCACGCAGCAAAGTCTTATCCATTCATCAGCACGCTACGAAACTGCGCAAAGAAAACTGACTTTCAGTGGACATCTGAAGCGGAAACCGCATTCAAACAAATGAAAGAATGTCTAATTCAACTACCAACACTGACAGCACCAAAAGAAAAAGAGCCACTGATTTTATATCTATCTGCCGCGGAAGTAGCGGTTGGTGCTGTGTTAATGGTAGAACGCGAGAACATCCAGACTCCAATCTATTACATCAGCAAAATGCTTACCGGTCCGGAAACTCGGTACTCAATGATAGAAAAGCTAGTCCTAGCACTAGTACATGCATCCCGACGCCTACGCAGGTATTTCTCGGGTCACGTCATCACAGTTCTTACCAATTACCACTTAGGCCAGATCTTATCCAAACCCGACGTAGCGGGACGACTGGCCAAATGGGCAATTGAACTGGGAGGATACAACATTTTTTACAGACCAAGACCCGCAATCAAAGGGCAAGTTCTAGCAGACTTCGCCACTGAAGTTCCTATCGATAAAATACAAGAATGTGAGGCAATCCAGAACCCAACACCTGTTTTCGACGACAAAGTCTGGACCTTACACACAGATGGTGCTTCCAATGACGATGGAGCAGGAGCAGGTCTCCGATTAATCAGCCCAGACAACCACGAGCTCACATATGCTATACGCTTAGATTTCAAAAGCACGAATAACGAAGCTGAATATGAAGCCTTCTTGGCAGGTCTTCGCTTAGCATTGAAAATGGGGGCAAGAAATCTTGAAGCTAACGTCGATTCAAAACTGGTAGCCGAGCAGGTTAATGGCAATTACGATGCAAAAGAAGCTATGGCGTTGTACCTTGAACAAGCGCGGATGTTAATCAGTCAATTTCAAACATTCAAAGTTAATCACGTAAACAGAAGCGAAAACAAACACGCCGACGCGCTAAGCAAGCTAGCTGCTACCAGCTTTCAGCACTTAGCAAAGGAAGTACGCATAGAGGTATTATCCAATCCTTCCATTCATCTCAAGCAAGTAAACGTCATAGAAATGGGAGATCCATCTTGGATGTCTCCAATTATCTTGTACCTCCAGCACGGAAAACTACCGGAAGGAAAGGCTGAAGCTCGAAAAATACAACACAAGGCAGTAAATTACGAAATTGCAGATGGCGTCCTCTACCGAAAATCATTCATGGGCCCATTACTACGCTGTGTCGATAAAACAGACGCCCAGTACCTTGTCAGAGAAATCCACGAAGGATTATGCGGGATACACGCGGGACCGCGCATGGTCGTGGCAAAAATAATGAGCGCTGGATACTATTGGCCAGGAATGCACATGGACGCAGTCGATCTGTTAAGAAGATGCGAGGCATGTCAACGCCACGCACCAAAGACACTCCGACCCAAAAATCCACTAATTCCTGTTACTTCCGCCTGGCCATTCCAACAGTGGGGCATCGATCTTGTCGGACCATTTCCTAACGCGCCAGGTGCGGTAAAGTTCATCATCGTCGCGGTGGATTACTTCACAAAATGGGTGGAGGCTAAAGCTTTGGCCTCAACAACAGCAATGGTAATCCGCAAATTTATATGGGAACATATCATTTGCAGATTCGGATTACCATTGCGCATTATTTCCGACAATGGTACAAACTTCGCCGCAGAAGATCTTCAAAAATGGTTTAAAGAAATGAAGATCGAGCATAACTTCGCCTTCGTTGCGCATCCTCAAGCGAACGGACAGGTAGAAAGTGTAAACAAGCAGATCGTTGACGGCATAAAAGCGCGACTCGGGACAGCGCGCAGAGGGTGGGTTGACGAACTTCCCAGCATCCTCTGGGCGCATCGAACAATGCCAAAGACTAGCACCGGCGAGACTCCGTTCAGTCTAGTCTATGGATCTGAGGCCGTCATTCCAGCCGAGATAGGTTTACCATCACCGCGCATGATAGCCATGGAAACTCAGAACAACGAACAAGAGCGAAGAATGGATTTGGATCTTTTGGAAGAAAGGCGCGAGAACGCCGCGATAGCAGAAGCAAGGTACAAATACAAGCTCGAGAAGTATTACAATGCGCGCGTCCGCGTTTGCACATTTGTCCCCGGCGATTTCGTCTTGCGCGACAATGAGGCGTCAAACGCTGAAAAGCCGGGCAAATTAGCGCCAAGATGGGAAGGACCATACGTCATTAACGAGGTCTTAGGCAAAGGGGCATACACCCTAAAAAGGATCGATGGGACCCTAGTCCCCCGCACCTGGAACGCACAACAGTTGCGCAGGTGTTACATATGAACTAAGGCTTCAAAAGCGGAAAGAATATACAGGCAATGTATTTCTTTATTATGTCTTGTATCACAAAGCCTTGCGCTCTTATCAGTACAAACATCATTCCTACTTATGTCACTGTTTATTACAAATTGCATGTAATTCCTTGGGTTCGCGCGAAAACAATATGGTCAGACATTGTATACCTCATGAACAGTCTAAAAACAAGGCAAGCTGCTACGCCTTTTAGACAAACGTTCAAACATGAGCACAATACCATCTCTCATTCGCCTTACCTATCCAAAAGCAATTAAAAACATGCAACATATTGTAATTCAAACACGTATAAAGAAAAAACATTATCGATATATCACCAAGTGTAACAAAACACTCCAGGAACAAGATCATGACAATGATCTTCAAAATTTTAGTTCCAGAAACTAAAATATTCAAACAAAAAACCTTGCTTCTACAAGATAGCAAGACGATCAAACGACAGACATTAACACCGATCACACCCGTGATCTTCAAACAAGGAGTTTATACTAACAGACCTATATATACAATCAAAAGAAGGGATGAACAACTCCCAAACCTAACCAACCAAAGGTTCATCTTCACCCATGTTCACCGAAGGTTTTTTTTTTTTTCCGACAACGATGGTACACCAACTCACATGTACTCGGACGGAGAGTCGGAAAACGAGCCATCAGTCCATCGGCATCCAACACAACACCACTGGCATCAGCAACCCTATCTGGCCGGAAAGCTTTATCATCAGCACCGGCAATCAGGGAAGGGCCAACAACAACAGCATTTTCTTCTCCGGAAAACATCAACGGCGAAGAGTTAGCAAGAAGGAGTAAGGCTTCAACAGCATTACGGACCTCTAAGATGTCTGAAAGTCGCCGGGAGCGAACAGAACTTTTTCCTTTCATCTTTTCCAAACTAAAGCAAATATGCATCCATCACATGTACATATAAAGGAGCAATACCCCAGAAAAAGACAAAATTTAATCATCATTAATGGTCAGAAAACATCACATCCAAGCAGCGCTACAGGAACTAGGGTCATATCCCCATTAATGAAGACTGACAAAGCGCCATTACGTATCTCGATGTAAGAAATCAAGCTCTCGCAAATCTGAATTTTTTATAAATTAACGTCATCAGACGTTAGATCATAATTACAAAATCCAGCTTCCAAAAAGAAAAAAATCACTTTTTTAAAATATATCACAAATCTTCCCACACAAGCCTCCTAGATTCCCGCCAAAAACTCTTTCTCTCATAAGTCTAGTGCTCCACTTATTCGCATAAGAGCAACACTAGACTGGGGGGACTTGAAGGGGTAAGGTCCCAAAAACCTTATGACAAGCACTTGGGACCATACCACAACTTGGTCAACTAGCCCTCATGACCTTGCGCGGCCGCGCACTGGTCTTACAAAGAAGGCTCAAAAGGAAGAAAGTAATCAGCAATCTGTAACCGCGCGCCCAAAGGAGAACATGAATCCTTGCGCCTTCCCCCATTTAACAAAGGATCAAAATCCTTTGTTCAATACTTCCGCCCAAATATCCAGACTTGGATATCATTTTACCCAGACTTGGGGTTTATTCGTCTGTGTCCACACAGTAAGGTATCACACTAGATTACAGCAGTAATCTTCTAGAAAGAATATGATCGTGCACCACCAAGACGGTTATAACCGTCTGGACACGTGTCATTACCATAATCATCCCTGAAGTCACAACGAAAGCATGCAATTGAAGAATGATCTCCACTTAATCACTTTCCACGTGGCAATTCCCCAGCCATAGATCAAACCACGATCCGTGTGCATTCACATCGGATCAAGACAACTTAATGAAGGATCAAAGAACTTAACGGAAGAAAGGATAACCGCTACGGCGTTAGCATCTTCCGTCATCTTTTCAATAACAGATTTTCCCTCCCAAACTCCCGGCTATAAATAAGAGAACTGTTCAGGTATAAACTCAGATCACTCTCACTTCTCAAATACTTATCTTCTCCATTGCAAATACTTATTCTCACGCCGGAGTCGGGTCAAGGAGAGAACCCTTTTCTCCCCTTGACGAGGCTAACGGTGTTCTTTTTTGCAGAACCACCGGAGAAGAGATTCCATTACAACTGAATCAACCGAGAGAGAGCTAACCTTTTATGCAGATTCAAACCCCCTAACTATCTCGGTTCCGACCATTTAGTTAGTGTTTCTTCAGTATCAATCAATCTCGCCAGGATAGGGTGGAGTGGAGATCTAGAAGAGAAGACAGGTCAGAGTTCAGTGCTTCAATGGCTTGGGATGATCTTCGGGTTACTCAGGAAGAAGTCAGCTAGGTTAAGGTGGTTTGGTTTCCGCAGGCAATTCCTCGACACTCGTTTATAATGTGGCTTATCATTTTGAAAAAGCTGAAGATACAAGATGTTATGAGAAATTGGAATGCTTCGGGTAATACTAATGTTAATATGATGTGTTGCTCGCTATACACTTCTATGCCTAATTCGCATGATCATTTATTTTTTGAGTGTGGGTTTGCTTTGGCGGTGTGGGATGGGGTTAAAGGGAAAGCTGGGATGAGCTCTGTTCCAAATACTTGGGCTGCGATTTTGACTTTCTTGGAGGGAATTTCGAATTCTGCTAAGGCGATCCATATTATAGCTAAGATGGTAGTTGGTGGGTCGGCTTATTTTATTTGGGAGGAGAGAAATAGAAGATTATTCACCAACAAAAAACGGAATGCGGTACAGCTTGTGGAGGTAATCTTATCTACTGTGAGGCTAAAGCTACACATGATGAAGTTCAAGAACACAGTCAGCACGGTTCGGGTCTTGCAAGATTGGGCCTTTCCTCGTGGGCTCCTGATGCAGGATGATGATTGTGGTTAATGTGGTTTGTGCATTTTCTTGTTTAGTTAGCAATATCTAGTCGTTTGGTTGTCATTTCGTGTAACGATTTGTTTGTTGCGTTGTGTAACTCTTGTATGGCATGTCATACTTGAGAACTGGGGGGTACTCTGCCCTTCACTTGTGTTTTGATGGTTTGGTTGGTATAAAATTTCACCGGGGTAACCCTTTACCAAAAAAAATGTTATGATTTTATGATACAGGTACTTATGTCGTCGTCCAAGAGTAGCGGTTTATCAGAGGAGCGTGATCCCATGGCCATCGTATCCGACGATGATGTGGCACCCGACCCAAAGATTTTCACATCCGACACGGAGAATGATCCAAAGATGCTATCAGATGATGATGATGATTTCCAGCCTTTCGCGCTGCACGATTTTAGAGACGACGTTCCGATTTTTGATGATGTTCTAGCTTTTCCTCTCCCGATCCACGACCAGCTGATCATCGGGCACCCCGATGGTGAGCATCTCGTGGAGCCCATTCCGATGGACGCCATTCCCCTTGCTTCCATTCCTCCCGAGGATTGGCCTTTTGATGACTTACATGATGATGATCTTGATATTTTTATGGGAGATCACCCTGTGGGCGACCAGGGTGATGGCGAGGTGGATGACGTCGTTATTCTAGATATACCTTCTCATGTCATCTCTGTCATTGATATTTCATCTGACTCTGACCTACACTCCGTTGCAGACTCCTTCGAGTCTGTGACTTCTTAAGCCCTACATGCTGCAGGAGTCAGGGCCTATGCGACCGATCTTGACGACGATGACGCTATGTTAGCCACCCCATCCTCTCCCGTTCGTGCTCCCACACCTCCTCCTATCCACGATCACATCCTTGATCTAGTATCAGCTCCTCTTGATCTACCTCCCATTGCACCACCCGTCTCACAGCCTCTACCTGCTATTTTTGTTCCCCCTATTCCAGGGAGTCCTCTCCCACCCTCTGCTACCGACGCGCACCGTACTGATCTTACCATTATCTTTCAGCATTAGATACCGGTTCCCCGCCCTGGGGATGGCACATCGGGGCAGCCTCCGAGTTTTGATCCTTTTGCATCCGCCAATTTCCTACCTATAGCTTAGTCCACTCCATTCGAGACCGACCCATATGGTCAGTCACCTAGGTGATTCCCCCCATATATGATGCCGATATCTGATCCTTACCACCCATCACACCATGTTGGGTACACACGCGATGATCTACTCCTCTCCCTTCAGTTACTGTTTGAGATACTTAGCCGTCGAGTCTTAGAGCTTGAGTTCGGGGAGAGCGCCAGACAGCCTCCACTACCATCGTATCCTCCACCTGTTCCCCTACCACCACCATCAATCGCTCCTTCTGTTTTTCCATCAGCTGCTCCCACTACTACTGAAGGTTTCGACGCCCGTTTTCTTACAGCAGAGCAGCAGATTAGTTTTCTTGTCCGTCGTGTGCATGAGCTTGAGGACGAGCTCACTCATTTATGCAGCCTGATATTCTTTCCTCCTCCCCCTCCGCCTCCAGCGCTTTAGATCTTTTATTTTTGCAGGTACCTTTTGATGAGAAGACCACGATTGAGTACAAGACTTTTGAAGGCAAGAAGATCATGTGGAAGAACTTGTATGACCGAGGTGGTGTGACCTTGTGTCCATTTTGTTATGCTACTATTAAAAACAAGGTATCATGTGGTTAAACATTTATGAAAGCTCAATGGTCATTTTCTCATTAAATACATTGTTGATTTATATGTGCATGTGATATTTATGTGGTTATGTGGTTGCTTGATGTGATGATTATTTATATTATATAAGACAATTATTTGATGAATAATGTCTAAACTACCCAATACTTCTTGCTAGAAGAAAATGACACCCAGACGCAGCACGAACACTAACACACTGCCGAGAACTGAGGCAGAACTCCATGAGCGCATATCGCAAGCAATAGCGCAACATGAAGCCCTCCGCTCTGAACGCAGCGGTGGCTCTTCCGGAAATAACCCTCCAACTGGTAATGTTAAGTCACCCAAAACACATTACAAATCTTTTGGATATTTCCAATTGTGCTTTGTCAATGCTCACTCGTGAATTGTGTTGCATGTGTTACAGGCTGTACTTATAAGCAATTTCTGGATTGTAAGCCCCTTAACTTTGATGGCACGGGAGGTGCCGTCGCTTTTGTTCGTTGGGTTGAGAAGACCGATTCCGTGCTAAGAATAAGCAAATGTGCACCTGAGCAGAGAGTCACCTACATCTCAGGGTTGTTTTTGGATGGTGTACTCTCCTGGTGGAACCTTCAGGTTCAAACTCTTGGCAAAACTGCTGCAAACGCGCTAATCTGGGATGAGCTTAAGGAACTGATGCGCAAGAAATATTGTTCAAGAGCTGAAATCCAGAAACTGGAAACTGAGTTCTGGAATCTGAAGATGGATGGACCAAAGATTGCCGATTATATTCAGCATTTTCATGATTTATCAAGGGTTATTCCTTATCTTGTTGAGCCTAAATTCAAAAGAATAGAGCGGTTTATTTGGGGACTTGCGCCTCAAATCTTAACCATGGTTACTGCCTCTAAGCCTCCGACCATCGCAGAGGCTATAGATCTGAGTGTGGCCCTTTCTGAAGAGACTATTCGTTTGGGGAAGTTCTCTAAAGCTGGTGAAGGTAAGAAGGAAACTCACGTGGAATCCTCAAATGACAACAAGAGGAAGTTTACGAATTTCAAGAAGAGTACATGGGCAAACAACAATTCCAACAAGCGAAGGGATACAAACTTGCCAGCAGAGGTCCAGACTGGCACAACAAACTTTGAGAATAAGGGAAAGGGTATGCGGGTTTTCTACCCAAGTGTGATAAGTGCTGATACCATCATACGGGTCTGTGCAGGACCTAAAAGTGTGAAAACTGTGGGAAGGTTGGGCATACAAAGGATACATGTTGGTATGGTGCGGGACGCAAAAATGGAAATCAAGGTGGAAATGGTAATCATGGTGGAAGTGGAAATGGTAATCATGGTGGAAATGGAAATCAGTATGGTAACCGGAACCAGGGTGGAAATAATAATCAGGGATGAAATGGAAATAGGGGTGGAAACGGAAATCAAGCTGGTAATGGGAACCATGGAGGAAACAACAATAACAACCAGGACGGATATGGAAACGGACGCGGCCAAGGCTGTTAAGAATACACTTGGCCTAGTTTCAAGTAAGCTATACATCCCATACTCTAATAGAATTGGCAAATGGAAAGTTAGTAGAGGCGAATGAAGTAATTAAGGGTTATGTTATGGAACTTGGAGAGCGCGAATTTTCTGTTGATCTTCTACCTGTTGATTTGGGAAGCTTTGATGTTGTTGTCGGGATGGATTGGTTGTCGAACCACCATGCAGAAATAGTTTGCCATGAGAAGATCATTCACATTCCATTGGTGAATGAAGAGACGCTGGGGATTCATGGAGAAAAACACGAGACACCCTTATGAATTATCAACTATATGAAAGCGCAGAAATGTTTACGAAAAGGATGCGTTGCCTTCCTAGCACACGTAGTGGATAAGAAAGTTGAGGAGCCGAAGCTTGAAGACATTCTGGTGGTAAAGGATTTTCCTGAAGTCTTCCCCGAGGACTTGCCAGGATTACGTCCACAGAGACATGTCGAATTCCATATTGACTTGGTTCCAGGCGCCGCTCCTGTAGCCAAGGCACCGTATCGACTTGCGCCATCCGAAATGCAAGAGTTATCTACGCAACTCTAGCAGTTGTTGGATAAGGGATTCATAAGGCTGAGCTTCTCACCTTGGGGAGCTCCAGTGTTGTTTGTCAAGAAGAAGGATGGCAGTTTCCGTATGTGTATCGACTACAAAGAGTTGAATAAGCTAACCATCAAGAATCGGTATCCCCTGCTGAGGATTGATGACTTATTCGACCAATTACAAGGCTCTAGCTACTACTCAAAGATCGAATTGAGGTCGGGATATCATCAACTACGAATACAAGAAGTAAGTATCCCTAAAACGGCCTTTAGGACTTGCTATGGACATTACGAGTTCCTTGTCATGTCGTTTGGCTTAACGAACACACCGACAGTATTCATGAACCTCATGAATCGGGTGTACAAGCCATATCTGGATAAGTTTGTGATTGTGTTTATTGATGACATCCTTATTTACTCGAAGACCAAGGAAGAACATGAGCACCATCTGCGAAGTCTTCCATGCCTTCGGGTAGGGATAATATCGGTGCATCGCATAGCTTGTTCTTGAGCAGCTGAAAGGCTTCTTCTTGCTTATCTCCCCATTCATACTTCTTGTCCTTTTGAGTAAGGGATGTCAGCGGTTGAGCTATCTTAGAGAAATTCTCGATGAACCTGCGGTAATAACCTGCTAAACCCAAAAATTGTTGGATCTCAGTCGGTGTCTTCGAAGTCTCCCAGTTCTTGATTGCCTCAATCTTTGTGGGATCCACATGAATGCCATTCTCGTTTACCACATGACCGAGGAACTGTACCTCTCGTATCCAAAACTCACACTTTGAGAACTTAGCGTAGAGCTTTTCCTTCTTTAGTAGCTCTAGAATGGCTTTGAGATGTTGATCGTGCTCTTCCTTTGTCCGCGAGTATATCAGGATATCGTCGATAAATACAATCACAAATTTATCAAGATATGGCTTGCACACCCGATTTATCAAATCCATAAACACGGCCGGCTTGTTAGTCAACCCAAACGGCATCATGAAGAACTCGTAGTGTCCATAACGAGTTCTGAACATAGTTTTCGGTATACTCTCCTCTTGAATCCGCAACTGATGATGACCCGATCGAAGATCAATCTTGGAGAAGTAGCTTGATCCGTGTAGCTGGTCGAATAAATCATCAATCCTCGGTAAGGGATACCGATTCTTGATAGTTAACTTGTTCAGCTCCCGATAGTGGATGCACATTCGAAAGCTACCATCCTTCTTCTTAACGAACAACACTGTAGCTCCTTGATGTGCGTGAGTGTTATTAGTTTTTAATGTATATTTTAAGCCCTTTTTAACACTTTTTAGCCAAGTTTTAAATTTATAAAACACGATATTTTACTAACACCAAACACACATATGGGCAAGTGCACCCATCGTGAGCGTAGTATAGTGTTGGCAAGATATCGAGGTCGTCTAAGGACACAAGAGCTTTTAGTACCGGTTTATCCTCAACGTCTAATCAAATCAAAAAGTTAGAAAAAAGGTTTTTTAAACTAGAAAAATAAAACTAACTAAAATGCTGAAAAATAAAATAAAAATAAAAACAGATAGAAAAGATGAATCACTTGGCTCCGACTCGTGTTTAGTGTAACCTTTGATTATTTCCGCACTTTTTCACTATTTAAGAGATTATCTTAGTTATTGTAGTAGGCCCCTCATTTGAAGGCGACGTTACCCTCAACCCAGTAGTTTGAGTCAGCAAGGATACAATCCTAAAGGGTTGGATTATTGAAAGATAATTAATTAAGTTATTAATGCATATTATGGTAGGCCCCTCTTTTGAAGGAGACGTTACCCTCGGCTAAGTAGTCTGAGTCAGCATGGATACAGTCCTAAGTAGCCGGGTTAAAGTATTAATAGTAGCTTACATATGAGGGGATCAAAGAGTTTGGACCCCCGCCATCCAATACTGGTGGGTATTGAAGGAGGTCCTACTAAATTTGACCCAGGTCCTTGCAGGATCTATACACTGAACAAGGCAAGACTCTTACCAAACCGTTCCCTTAACCCCCGACCAGGTAGCCAACATACCTCCATATAGACCGTGGAGATATGAATGGTGAAAATCTTTTATTTTATATAGATAGTAAAATAATGCCAAGACACCACGGACAAACGATAAGGAAGAATCACCTTCAACATAAGAAACTAGTTATTAAAGTCATTAATACATAACCAAGTAAAAAGTGCGAAAAGATTAAAAATAAAAAGTATTACACTAGACACTTGTCTTCACCAAGTGATGTAAGAGACTTAGGCAAACATGGCCTTTGATTGTCAAGAACTCTTACGATCAATCTTGGATCCCGAGACAACTCACATACTCTATGATGGACAATGGACGATGGTGGTGGATGATGGTGTTGTGATGGTGGTGGGTGGTGGGTGAAGTGTGAGAGAGGTGGTGTGCCAAGGGATGGTTTGCAAATGAGCCAAGCACCCCTATTTATAGCCTGAACAGTAGCTCGGGCACGGCCCCGTGTCCATTGGGCACGGCCCCGTGTCTATCCTCTTCTCTGTCTTCATTAATTGCAGTTTGTCTGCATTAGTTGACCACGCCCCCGTGTCCGCTGGGCACGCCCCCGTGTGCTGAAGCGTATCTGTACTATCAAGATTTGCCTGGATTCTCTGAATCTTATAGTTGACAACGGCCCCGTGTCCGCTGAGCACGGCCCCGTGGTGGGCGATAGAAGCTTCTATAGCTTTGTCTTTTATGCTGGCACTTGGGCACGCCCCCGTGTTCACTGAGCACGGGGCGTGTTCAGCCTTCTGTTCTCTTGTTTTGCTTGGGGAGATGCTGTTGGGGAGGTCGGGCATGCCACGTTTGTTCCTTTTCTTGTATTTATGTTAGATTTAGCTGCTTTTTTGTTTCTTTTGTTCATTTGAGCTCATTTAATCCTGAAAATACAAAAGGAAGACAAAAGCACACTTTTTCCAACATTAGTACTAAAAAAAGGTTAGTTTTATGCCACAATTGATGTGATTTATATGTTGCATTTTGTGCACATCAAATACCTCCACACTTGAATCTTTGCTTGTCCTCAAGCAAAACTCTTTATAATGTGGCTTTACACTCCCAAATGGAATAGGTAGAAGAGAAGGTTTTTGGGCTTGTCATAGAGTGTCGGGATTTCCAAGATTCTTTATCAAGTTTTATTTTTATTTATTTACAATCCTATTCGTCATGATTTATTTAAAACATTACATAAGATAAATTACTCATTAAGGCATAACATGCCTTTTTAAAATTATATTTTTATACAAGTTCACATACCTCACGGGGGATCACTCAACACTCAGCCAAAGATGTATTTTAGTGAATCACTCGAGAGCGGCATGGAACTTACTCCTACCATAAGCTTGCCAAACAATCAATCCTCCTCCTTTTTAACTATAAACCTTCGTAAATATTAAGAGGACTTTTGGGTGAAGGGTTAGGCTTGGGTTAAAGGTAGGTGGTTGGGTTAGTGGTTAGTAGAAAAGGGCGAAAAGCGAAAAAAGCATCGGTTTTCGTAAGACTTTTTATTTTTTTGCAATTTTTTATTTTGATGAAGCTATTATTCAAATAAAGTTATTTTTTTGATGAACTTGCTTGTTTATTTCTTTTACTTCATCATCAACAATTTTTTTTTTTTGAAAAAGTCATAAGAAAAACCGAGCTTGTTACTAAAACAAAGGGTTAAAAATAAAAAGGTTTTGGTGGGTAAAAATGGTGTTTGTTTTTGGGTTAAGAAATGAAAAGTTTTAGGCTCAAAGGGGTTAACTAGGGGGATTTTGGGTAGGTGGTAAAAAAAAGAAAAATAATGGTGTAGAAATAAAAAGGGTTAGTCCTAATGCCTCCATCATTTACTTACTCGGGTTTAAGTTGGTAAGGACCGGGAAAGTATCGTCATGGCAAGTTCTAGAGTCATAAGAACCAAACAGCTATTCACACAAGAAATGAAAAATGAGCATTTAGTTTAAGGATATGTATTTGTATGCTCAATAAAGGCTCAAAACTCACTTTTGTGGGAATGGGTTTTTATGTGATCAAGTATATATAATCAAATTTTAACTAAGCTTGTCATGCCGTTTCATAATTTTCTTATGTTGGTTCTTTTTCTCATGACGCTATCGGTTGTAAATTTGTAAAAATATAACCTTTTTAGAACTTGAAATTCCCAAGTTAAACCTAGACAAGTAAAAAAAAATGAAAAATTTTTGAAAAAATTTGGGGTGATTAGCAGTTCTAATAGAGTTTTGTGTAAGGCTTGTAATTAGGACTTGCAAGATTCAAGGTTTTAGCATCCCCCCACACTTAAATTACACATTGTCCTCAATGTGTCCCAAAAATAAGTTTTTAGGTTGATTGAATGTGTAAAAAGGTGTGAAAAAGCAAAATTTGTGTTACTGGGCGTCTGGACACGGCCCCGTGGTGTCCGGGCATGGCCCCGTGTTCAGTCGCCAGTAACAAAAAGTTGTAAAAAGAAACAGAAGCCTGGACACGGGGGCGTGTTGGGTGAACACGGCACGTGTCCAGTTTACCTGAACTGGGTATTTTCTGCAAACTGTGCAGCACGGGGCCGTGTTGGGCGGACACGACCCGTGCTGAACTTGCTGTAATGAAGAAAACTTTGTAGGGTGGCCCTGTTTTCGTGCATGGGGTGCTGGTTCAAGTTTCCCTTGTTATCCTTCACCATCCCGAGTGTGTTTTATTCATTACAACATCATCCAAACACCAAATTAGCTAAAACCATCATTCATTAAGTCATAGAGAGAATTACATAATAATCCTAAAAAGTTAAAACTCTAGATAATTAGGTCAAAGAAACACAAGAAATCTAAACCAAGAAGTTCTAGCCTACTACTTATTTTATTAGCAAAATTTCCGAAAAGATAATTCCCTCGGTTAGATGTGGCTTGAAAAACTTCTTTCTCCGGGCATGGGTCCCTCACATGTCGGTGAGCCACTCTTCTATGTCCCTAGGGAGAAGAAAGACGGGCTCATTGGCATTGGTTTGAGGGGGTGCAACCTCCACTGGGACTTCTTGTAGATCTTCAAGAGGAGGTTCCACTGGAATGTCATCCTAACCGGTAGGATTGTTGATTCCAAGTGCTAGGTTCCAATCCTCTTGAGGGAGGATTGGTTCCATGGGAGGTGTTACAAGAATGTTTAACCTCTGGTGCAAGAGGTTTATTTCTTGAAAACTATTTTCCAACTCCACCGTAAGATAATTTATACGGTCTATTAGGACCTCCTCTACCGAAGTCATCTCATCCAGAGCTTCACGTAATGCCATTACGTAACGTACGAGAGTTGCTTCAATTGATGACCTTCTCTTCCTTCGACTGTTTCTGGAGTGCGCAGAAGAAGTTCCACTGTTTTGACTAGACATTCTACAAAAACAAACCAAAACTAGTTCATTTTAATGGAACAGTACATCGGACACGGCCTCGTGCTCAATGAGCACGGCCCCGTGTTCACCTTTCTGCAGATTTTTAGAACAAAGAATCTTGGAGTTTTAAATTATTTTTCCAACTTATGAAGCATTTTTGAACAGAAATAACTTAAAATAATGTTGCACAACTTATTTTTAACAAGATTCCTTGGACAAAAATCTAATAATCAACACAATAAAGCTTGAGAACAAGCTTCAATGGAGGTGTTGAGACAAGAAAGATGAAGAAGAAGGCAATGGATAAATGAGGAAAGGACAAGATGGTTGTTAGAACCTTCTTTTAGAAAATACCTAGGATGGTAGGTGGGAATATCCTTTCAAATCTCTGTCCCTGGATGGTCCAAATGTGCAGGATTCTTGGCTGCATTTATAGAAAACGACAGCATGCTGGACACGGCCCCGTGTGTAGGTAAGATCCTGACACATTTTGTCCGTATTTTGACAAAAAGGTAGAAATGAATCTTTTGGTGGACACGGGGGCGTGTTGACCTGGGCACGACCCCGTGTCGAAAGGCTGTTTATGAAGTTTGTCTATTTTTAAGGAACTTATCCGGATCGGGTGGTTCCTTACTGGATGGAACAACCCCAAAGTGCCTAAGATACCTTAATTGCTCTAGATTAAGACGAGAACGCAAGAGGTTGTCGGTGAGGGTGATTCCTATGCTATGTGTAGGTGGACAAGTCCAACCCTTTCCCGGGCTCTCGTTAAAGAAGGTGTATGCTGAATCACTCAAGTCTATGTATGCATCGAACGAAGTCGATGGGGAGTCCTTCATGGCACAATCGACACAGGGACGACTATCGCTCAAGTCCTCACTAGAGTTAGAGGTAACATCGGGAACAATGAAGTTGTTTTTATTTGAATGCGATCCCAACAATTCTTCTTGTTTATCGTCTTGAGATAAATTATTGAAATCTATCCTAAGTTCTTCTAACCAATTAAGAATTAGATCTTCCATTTGAAATAGTTCATCAAGAAGCATTTCTCCTAGAAGATCCGGTTGAGAGCATTCGAGGGAGAGATAGGGATTATTTTTACTTTCTCCCCTCTTAAGGCTACAGGAAAACAATGGGTCTATATAGTGGGGCTTATAATTTAGAAAATAGCATTCTAATTCTTTATGGGAACCACCACATATTTGACACCACGTACCATAAGAGTGCCGAAAGTAAAAAATATCAGTATCACTCATGTTTGTGTCAGAAATTACCAACCGTCGGGATCTTACGGTTCTGTTTTCAGTAAATGAATCTTGGGCATGGGGCGTGTTGAGTGGGCACGGCCCCGTGTTCAGCTTACTGTCTGACTTAAAACAGGATTGCCAGTTCCAATGATTGGGCACGGGGCGTGTTCAGCGGGCACGGCCCGTGCTGAGTTCTGCAGAAGCTGAAAAATTAAGAAAAATCCTAAAAAAACAGAAAAATAAGAAAAACGATTAGGCCGTTGATTCCTAACTTTCTTAAAATCCTTGTGTCCCCGGCAACGGCGCCAAAAACTTGGTGTGCGTGAGTGTTATTAGTTTTTAATGTATATTTTAAGCCCTTTTTAACACTTTTTAGCCAAGTTTTAAATTTATGAAACACGATATTTTACTAACACCAAACACACATATGGGCAAGTGCACCCATCGTGAGCGTAGTATAGTGTTGGCAAGATACCGAGGTCGTCCAAGGACACAAGTGCTTTTAGTACCGGTTTATCCTCAACGTCTAATCAAATCAAAAATTTAGAAAAAAAGTTTTTTAAACTAGAAAAATAAAACTAACTAAAATGCTGAAAAATAAAATAAAAATAAAAACAGACAGACAAGATGAATCACTTGGCTCCGACTCGTGTTTAGTGTAACCTTTGATTATTTCCGCACTTTTGCACCATTTAAGAGATTATCTTAGTTATTGTAGTAGGCCCCTCTTTTGAAGGTGACGTTACCCTCAACCCAGTAGTTTGAGTCAGCAAGGATACAATCCTAAAGAGTCGGATTATTGAAAGATAATTAATTAAGTTATTAATGCATATTATGGCAGACCCCTCTTTTGAAGGTGACGTCACCCTCAGCTAAGTAGTCTAAGTCAGCAGGGATACAGTCCTAAGTAGCCGGGTTAAAGTATTAATAGTAGCTTACATATGAGGGGATCAAAGAGTTTGGACCCCCGCCATCCAATACTGGTGGGTATTGAAGGAGGTCCTACTAAATTTGACCCAGGTCCTTGCAGGATCTATACACTGAACAAGGCAAGACTCTTACCAAACCGTTCCCTTAACCCCCGACCAGGTACCCAACATACCTCCATATAGACCGTGGAGATATGAATGGTGAAAATCTTTTATTTTACATAGACAGTAAAATAATGCCAAGACACCACGGACAAACGATAAGGAAGAATCACCTTCAACATAAGAAACTAGTTATTAAAGTCATTAATACATAACCAAGTAAAAAGTGTGAAAAGATTAAAAATAAAAAGTATTACACTAGACACTTGTCTTCACCAAGTGATGTAAGAGACTTAGGCAAACATGGCCTTTGATTGTCAAGAACTCTTAAGATCAATCTTGGATCCCGAGACGACTCACACACTCTATGATGGACAATGGATGATGGTGGTGGATGATGGTGTTGTGATGGTGGTGGGTGAAGTGTGAGAGAGGTGGTGTGCCAAGGGATGGTTTGCAAATAAGCCAAGCACCCCTATTTATAGCCTGAACAGTAGCTCGGACACGGCCCCGTGTCCATTCGGCACGGCCCCGTGTCCATCCTCTTCTCTGTCTTCATTAATTGCAGTTTGTCTGCATTAGTTGACCACGCCCCCGTGTCCGCTGGGCACGCCCCCGTGTGCTGAAGCGTATCTGTACTATCAAGATTTGCCTGGATTCTGCGAATCTTATAGTTGACCATGGCCCCGTGTCCGCTGAGTACGGCCCCGTGGTGGGCGATAGAAGCTTCTATAGCTTTGTCTTTTATGCTGGCACTTGGGCACGCCCCCGTGTTCACTGAGCACGGGGCGTGTTCAGCCTTCTGTTCTCTTGTTTTGCTTTGCTTGGGGAGATGCTGTTGGGGAGGTCAGGCATGCCACGTTTGTTCCTTTTCTTGTATTTATGTTAGATTTAGCTGCCTTTTTGCTTCTTTTGTTCATTTGAGCTCATTTAATCCTGAAAATACAAAAGGAAGACAAAAGCACACTTTTTCCAACATTAGTACTAAAAAAGGGATAGTTTTATGCCACAATTGATGTAATTTATATGTTGCATTTTGTGCACATCACTCCCCAAGGTGAGAAGCTCGGCCTTATGAATCCCTTGTCTAATAACTCCTAAAGCTGCGTGGATAATTCTTGCGTCTCGAAATGCGCAAGTCGATAAGGTGCCTTGGCTACAGGCGCGACGCCTGGAACCAAGTCAATGTGGAACTCAACTTGTCGTTGCGGAGGTAATCCTAGCAAGTCTTCGGGGAAGACCTCAGGATATTCCCTCACCACTGGGATATCTTCAAGCTTCGGCTCTTCGGCTTCCTTATCCACTACATGAGCTAAGAAGGCAACACATCCCTTCTGTAGAAACTTCTGTGCTTTCATACAACTGATAATCTGCAAAGGCGTATCATGCTTCTCTCCGTGAATCACAATCGTCTCCTCATTTTCCATTGGGATGCGAATGATCTTCTCATGGCAAACTAACTCCGCATGATTGCTTGATAACCAATCCATCCCAACTACGAATCAAAGCTTCCCAAATCGACTGGTAGAATCTATCGAAAACTTACGCTCTCCAAGCTCCATAATACACCCTCTAATCACTTCATTCGCCTCTACTAACTTTCCATTAGCCAACTCTATCGAACACGGGATGTCTAACTTATTTGCGACTAAACCAAGTATATTCTTAAAGTCTAGGGATATGAAGCTAAAATCGGCACCAGTATCAAACAGCACAGATGCATAACGTTGATTAATAGGGAACGTACCTGTAACCACGTTTGGATCCTGGCGTGCTTCCCTGGCTCCAATGGTGAACACCCTTCCACGAGCTTGATTGTTTTTAGGGCAGTCCCGCTTAATGTCACACCCCCAAAATCCACACGCGGAGTACCATCGCTTGGAGGCGTGACTGACCAGGATCAAGCCAACAATCATATCGAACAATGTAAATAGTAATGTAATTCAACCAAACCAATATGAAAGGTGTTAAAAACATAAATATAATTCAATGTTTAGCGGAAGCATAAAAGTAAACCCAAACATAAGTATAAGTACGAAGTGTCATAATGTTTAACAAACATTCACGATCCATGTCCACAACAACCGCGCCTCCCGTGCAAGCTCCATAAGTACCTAAGGTCCTGCAAGGCATGCAGCAGAGAGTCAACAACGAGTTGAGCGAGTTCACAGTAAGTAAGTTCGTAATAGTAAGTTTGTTTCGTAACATGTGGTGCTACTAGGCCGATAGTATGTTCTATTACTGGGGGCTTCCCATGTTTGCATTTACACTAGACTATTTGTAACCATAAGTGTTCTTCTTACCGAGAACAGTAGTACGTACAAAGTTTACGTACGTTTTACGTAAGTGTCCTTCACAACCGAGGACAGGGGTACGCGGGGGTTTACGTAGGTTTTACGTAAGTGTCCTTCCTGACTCCGGAAGACAGTAGCATGTTCTTGTTTACGTAGGTTTTACGTAAGTGCCTGACACAACCGAGGCAGTAGTGAGTATAAGTTCACGTAGGTTTTACGTGAGTGTCCTTCGCAACCTGAGGACAGTGATGATTACAAGTATACGTAGGTTTTACGTATGTATCCTGCGCATCCGAGGACGATGGTAGATAGTCTAGTAACAGCGTAAGTACGAGTATCTATTCAAATCTCATTCCTTCAATCCCCATTCCCATACCCTGGGAATCCCATGCCTTAGTAAAAGTGTGAACTCACCTTGGTTTGCTCGGTATGCTAAAGTATGTGCTCGCAAATAATCAATCACGTCCTAAAGTAGGCACGTGTACATAATCAGTTTCATATTCACGAAGTTCATGCATGCATATTAAATCACCAAGTGGCATAGATCACGTACTCAAAATCATACAAGTCATGCATATCATCTAACAGCAGTTAGTTAATCCAGTTAACTACTAACAGATCTAACCAAGTTACTGTGCTGATTTTTAACTCGACGAAACACACTTGTTTCGTCGGACATTCCTTCCATGAAACACAATCCTGTTTCGTCAATTACCCTTTGGCGAAACCCAATTCTGTTTCGCCGTGATTGCCGTTTCGCTGGAATACATTATCATCAACAACAGCAGGTTTCGTTCATCCTAATCGTCTAACAAACAACTGATCATTATATAATCATAACAAACAACTCATCATTATAACAAACAACAGCAGGTTACGTTCATCAACAAACACCTTGTGTTGCATCACCTCCATTATATGCTCAACACATTACTAGCTTTGACTAATTCTGACAACACACATGGGCCATCATTTACTTGTATGTTTACATGGATTGATGGAAATCAAGATTGCACATGCACCTGACCATATTACATCATTCTAATCCAACATAAATGATTGGACCAACTCTCATTAGTGCATTACCAACTTACATGGGACATCAAAACAAGCAATTGATTATATGATCTACAACTGTAGATGTGATGGCAACTAATCATTAATATCACATGAACCTTAACTCACAATTCACAAATCTCACATATAATTGGGCCGCACAATAGGCTAACACTCATCACATCCATTCACGTGACCTGTTATGTGTCAATGACTTTTACATTGTGCAATCATCATCATTACAGTTTTTATTACATAACAAACCCTAACATGAACAATCATCATCATCGATCATCAATAACATTCATCATACAATAATTAATATACTGCACATGATAAAAATATATATATCAATCAACTTCAAGCATGTCCTCGGCTAATATGTAACACACATCAACAAGCATCACAGTCGATATGCACGAGTAATATTCCAATAACTGTTTTAAAACATATAATCTGATAATGATTAGCACTAACCATGATGGTTCTTTGAGGGTCTCGCAGTCACAAGATTGCCGTCGGTAGGGGAGGGGCTCTAGGGTTTGAGAATTTGGCAACCGTTCCCCATGTACATAACCTAAACTAATATATAATTACGCATAAGGGTTTGGGCCTATACTGGGCTTTGCGGTGAATTGGGCCGGCGAAACACTTCTGTTTCGTCGAGATGTTTATGACGAAACAACATCTGTTTCGTCGCTATGGTTTATGGCGAAACACTTGTTTTTCGTCGGATTGTTTTATGGTTTACTAGTCTAGGTTGTTCGAACCGTATACAAGATAAACACTTTAATCACATTACATGCATAACACATCAAATCAAATCAACATTCCAGCATATAATTCTCAACATATAATTTAGTGTGTATAATTACAAGGCAAGTAAGCAAATAGCTAAACAGTCAACCGTGCAATAAATGCGAAAGTGGAATCTCAGAAACTCGAGTTGTCACATTATCCCCAACTTGAAAGAAATTTCGTCCCGAAATTTAGCGTTCGGTTACTGAGGAAGCTAGGTAAGTTGTATCGTTTACTGGTTTTCCTGGGGTGTCACATCATCCCCCCGTTGATTTGGAATTTCGTCCCGAAATTCTGCAGTAGTAGCTTCAGCCTCAGTAGTAGTTGCATTGGTTCCGAATAACTGGGGATACTTGAGTTCCATTTGGTCTTCACGCTCCCAGGTGAACTCTGGGCCGCGACGGGAGTTCCAACGAACTCGTACAAGAGGGATTCTCGTGTTCTTGAGGACCTTAACATCCCGGTCCGTGATTTCAGCTGGTTCCTCGACGAACTGCAACCGCTCGTCGATAGTGAGTTCCTTCAAAGGAACTATAAGGGTCTCATCTGATAGACACTTCTTCAGATTCGACGCGTGAAAGACGTTGTGAACTGCACTGAGTTCAGCTGGTAAGTTCAGTCTGTAGGCCACTTTGCCTATTTTCTCTATGACTTCGAAAGGTCCGACGTATCGTGGATTGAGCTTGCCTCGTTTGCCAAAACGAACAACACCCTTCCAGGGTGAAACTTTGAGTAGCACTCGATCCCCAACCTGGAACTCGAGTAGTTTCTTGTCCTTATCAGCGTATGCTTTCTGACGGTCGTGAGCTGCCGCCATGCGTTGTCGTATCTGAGCGATCTTTTCGGTAGTATCAACTACGAGTTCTAGACCTGTGATTTGACTATCACCCACCTCTGCCCAACAAAAAGGTGACCGGCATTTACGTCCGTACAATGCCTCAAATGGAGCGGCTTGAATGCTGGTGTGGTAACTGTTGTTGTACAAAAACTCCACCAATGGGAGATGTTTTTCCCAGCCGTTGCCGAAATCGATTACACATGCACGAAGCATGTCTTCTAGAGTTTGAATAGTGCGCTCAGACTGCCCATCCGTCTGAGGGTGATAAGCTGTGCTCATGTCTAACGAGAGCCAAAAGATTTGTGCATTGCTCGCCACAGTTCTGAAGTAAAACGTGCGTCGCGATCAGAGATAATAGAGGTGGGCACCCCGTGCCTCGAGACAATTTCCTTAAGATATACGTCTGCTAGAGTGGAGAACTTATCCGTTTCCTTGATAGCCAAGAAGTGAGCAGACTTTGTGAGTCGATCCACGATCACCCAAATAGTGTCATTCCCACGCTGAGATCTAGGTAGGCCAGTAACAAAATCCATGGAAATTTGTTCCCATTTCCATTGTGGTATCTCAGGTTGTTGGAGTGGGCCTGATGGTTTCTGATATTCCGCTTTAACTCTCGCACAAGTCAAGCACTTGCTAACGTAAGTGGCTATGTGAGCTTTCATGCTAGGCCACCAATATGTAGTTCTGAGGTCGTGGTACATCTTATCCGAACCAGGATGTACTGGTAGCGAGACTTATGAGCTTCTTCCATTACCAGCTCGCGTAAGTTGCCATAGAGTGGGACCCTGATGCGTCCTGTTACATAGTAGGCTCCGTCTGCCTTTTGTTCCAACCGTTGCCTTGAGCCGCGTAGGGCTTCAGCCCTGACGTTTTCTGGTTTCAATGCTTCTACCTGAGCATCTCGTATCTGTGCAGGAAGACTAGACTGAATAGTGAGTTGCAACCCTCGTACATGCCTAGGTGTAGTATCCTTTCGACTGAGGGGGTCGGCCACCACATTGGCTTTGCCCGGATGGTACTTTATAGCACATTCGTAATCGTTTAGTAGTTCGACCCATCTACGTTGTCGCATGTTCAATTCTTTCTGCTTGAAAATATGCTCGAGACTCCTGTGATCGGTGTAGATGGTGCATTTAGTGCCATACAGGTAATGTCGCCATATCTTGAGCGCAAAAACAACAGCTCCCAGCTCTAAATCGTGTGTGGTGTAATTCCGTTCGTGAATCTTAAGTTGGCGCGAAGCATAAGCAATGACTTTATCCCGCTGCATCAACACACATCCAAGACCCTGGATAGACGCGTCGCAGTAGGCTACAAAATCGTCCGTGCCTTCGGGCAATGAGAGGATAGGTGCGCTACAAAGTCTATCCTTTAAGTGCTGAAATGCTGTTTCCTGTGTATTACCCCAACGATAAACAACACCTTTCTGTGTCAGTAATGTGAGCGGCAGTGCAATCTTTGAGAAGTCTTTGATGAACCGTCTGTAATAACCCGCCAAACCCAAGAATTGGCGTATTTCTGTCGGTGTGCGAGGTGCAGGCCAGTTCTTGATCGAATCTACCTTGGATGGATCGACATGAATCCCATCCCTGTTTACCACGTGGCCTAGAAAGTGGACTTCACGAAGCCAGAAGTCGCATTTTGAAAACTTGGCGTACAGCTGTTCCTTTTGAAGAAGTTCCAAAATAAGTCGTAAATGATGCTCGTGTTCCTCCTGACTCTTTGAATAGATCAGGATGTCGTCAATGAAAACAATAACAAACTTGTCAAGATAAGGTTTGCACACCCTGTTCATAAGATCCATGAAAACCGCAGGTGCGTTCGTTAACCCGAATGGCATGACCAAAAACTCGTAATGGCCGTAGCGAGTTCTGAATGCTGTTTTGGAGACGTCCTCATCCCGGACTCTCAGTTGATGGTAGCCTGACCTCAGATCAATCTTCGAGTAATAGCTCGACCCTTGCAACTGGTCCAATAAGTCATCGATGCGTGGAAGAGGATAGCGATTCTTCACGGTCACTTTGTTCAGTTCGCGGTAATCTATGCACATGCGGAAGGTACCGTCTTTCTTCAACACAAACAATACTGGAGCTCCCCAGGGCGAAGAGCTAGGACGTATGAAACCCTTTTCCAAGAGTTCTTGCAATTGCGTAGATAATTCTTCCAGTTCGGTTGGAGCTAAGCGATAAGGTGCTCGAGCTATGGGTGCTGCTCCTGGAGCTTGTCACCATGCATTACCAAAGGTTTTTAACCAGCACGAGGAATGCGGACTATCTTTTCTTCGCAAAGAGTCTCCGCTCTATGTTGAGGTAATAATGTCGAAACCATCACAACGTTGGGGTCATTCCTAACATCCCCCTGACCAATCACAAACACTCGCCCCTGGCACCATTGCCGTCGTTATTACCCCCATGTTGCCTCTATTATTGTTCTCGTTTCCCTGATTGCGGTTCTGATTCTGGTTCTGGTTCAACTGGGGGCAGTGTCTCTCGAAGTGACCTTCCGCACCACACTGATAACATCCTTTGTTACCCTGCTATTGCTGCTGATTCTATGGAGCTTGTGGCTGTTGTTATCGGTTCTTGTTTGCAGGGCGTGAGCTTCTACAATCTTTGGCTTCATGACCAAGCCTGTTGCATCTCTGACAACGATCTTTGTTGTGCGGCCCGTTGTGGTGCAAATTACATCGATTGCACTTAGGGTGATTTCCTTGATATCGATCTTTCGCTGTTGTGCCTGGGACTGAACCGTAGTCGAACCCTTGCTAGAGATTCCATCCCACTTTCGTTTGTTGTCACTGGGAATAGCAGAAGTAGTATTAGTAGCACCAATGCGTTTAGGCAGCTTGTTCTGTTCCACTGCCTGGTCTGTGAGACGATGAGCAAGACGAGTAACATCTTGTATAGTAGCAAGGTTGGCCGAAGTCACATGGCTTTGAATCTCTGGTACTAAGCCTTTGAGGTACAGTTCAATGCGTTTGATGGGAGGATCCACCATAGTTGGACATAACACTGCCAGTTCATTGGATCGTTTTGTGTATGCTTCTATCTCTGATCCCGTCATCTTCAGGTTAAAGAACTCCACTTCCAGCTTGTGGATGTCATCACGACTACAATATTCACGTTTGATCAGTTCCTGAAAATCATTCCATGGGGTGGCATTAGCAGCCGCCAGCCCCAGCATCTGAACTTGCGCGTTCCACCAAGTTAGCGCAGTGCCTTCGAGAGTACCAGTGGCATACTTCACCCTACGAGCCTCAGGGCATTCACACATTTCGAAGACCGATTCGAGCTTCTTGAACCAGTGAAGGAGTCCAACGACCCCTTCAGTGCCATTGAAAGTAGTAGGACGACAGTCCATAAAAGTCTTGAATGTGCACACAGGTGGCTGAGCGTGTTGACTGGTCGTGTGCGTAAGAGTAAACAAAATTAAGCACAAGTGTGGGGTTACGAGAGTAGGATCTAAAGATCCTAGAGTAAGTTGTGATGGCAGGTTACACCTCCTGCCTGGGCAGCTGCGAGTGCTGCAGTAACTTGTTCAGTGATCGAAGCCGCCAACTGGGCTTGAGTTAGGTTAACGCGTCCACTCATGATCTTCATATCAGTGGAAACATGAGTGAGAAAGGTTCGCGAAAGTGCGATGACAGAAGAGAGTAAGCACACATGTGTTTCAATCAATAGTTGTTACGTTTATCTAAGCATACTGTGAGAAAAGTTCTATGTAATCTAGCAAGTAGGCAATGTAACCATGAATAGTAGTACCTAGAGTGTTGAGTCTTGCACGTGGAGCGAGGCGTCGTTGTGGATCGTTGAGCACTGTTCAGGTTATAGTCTGGTTTTAATAAAAACGTTTTCCCCTTATTAAAACCGAGTTCTCTATAACCAATGGCTCTGATACCAATCTGTCACACCCCCAAAATCCACACGCGGAGTACCACCGCTTGGAGGCGTGACTGACCAGGATCAAGTCACCAATCATATCGAACAATGTAAATAGTAATGTAATTCAACCAAACCAATATGAAAGGTGTTCAAAACATAAATATAATTCAATGTTTAGCGGAAGCATAAAAGTAAACCCAAACATAAGTATAAGTACAAAGTGTCATAATGTTTAACAAACATTCACGATCCATGTCCACAACGACCGCGCCTCCCGTGCAAGCTCCATAAGTACCTAAGGTCCTGCAAGGCATGCAGCAGAGAGTCAACAACGAGTTGAGCGAGTTCACAGTAAGTAAGTTCGTAATAGTAAGTTTGTTTCGTAACATGTGGCGCTACTAGGCCGATAGTATGTTCTATTAGTGGGGGCTTCCCATGTTTGCATTTACACTAGACTATTTGTAACCATAAGTGTTCTTCTTACCGAGAACAGTAGTACGTACAAAGTTTACGTAGGTTTTATGTAAGTGTCCTTCACAACCGAGGACAGGGGTACGCGGGGGTTTACGTAGGTTTTACGTAAGTGTCCTTCTTGACTCCGGAAGACAGTAGCATGTTCTTGTTTACGTAGGTTTTACGTAAGTTCCTGACACAACCGAGGCAGTAGTGAGTATAAGTTCACGTAGGTTTTACGTGAGTGTCCTTCGCAACCTGAGGACAGTGATGAGTACAAGTATACGTAGGTTTTATGTATGTATCTTGCGCATCCGAGGACGATGGTAGATAGTCTAGTAACAGTGTAAGTACGAGTATCTATTCAAATCTCATTCCTTCAATCCCCATTCCCATACCCTGGGAATCCCATGCCTTAGTAAAAGTGTGAACTCACCTTGGTTTGCTCGGTATGCTAAAGTATGTGCTCGCAAATAATCAATCACGTCCTAAAGTACGCACGTGTACATAATCAGTTTCATATTCACGAAGTTCATGCATGCATATTAAATCACCAAGTGGCATAGATCACGTACTCAAAATCATACAAGTCATGCATATCATCTAACAGCAGTTAGTTAATCCAGTTAACTACTAACAGATCTAACCAAGTTACTGTGCTGATTTTTAACTCGACGAAACACACTTGTTTCGTCGGACATTCCTTCCACGAAACACAATCCTGTTTCGTCAATTACCCTTTGGCGAAACCCAATTCTGTTTCGCCGTGATTGCCGTTTCGCTGGAATACATTATCATCAACAACAGCAGGTTTCGTTCATCCTAATCGTCTACCAAACAACTGATCATTATATAATCATAACAAACAACTCATCATTATAACAAACAACAGCAGGTTACGTTCATCAACAAACACCTTGTGTTGCATCACCTCCATTATATGCTCAACACATTACTAGCTTTGACTAATTCTAACAACACACATGGGCCATCATTTACTTGTATGTTTACATGGATTGATGGAAATCAAGATTGCACATGCACCTGACCATATTACATCATTCTAATCCAACAGAAATGATTGGACCAACTCTCATTAGTGCATTACCAACTTACATGGGACAGCAAAACAAGCAATTGATTATATGATCTACAACAGTAGATATGATGGCAACTAATCATTAATATCACATGAACCTTAACTCACAATTCACAAATCTCACATATAATTGGGCCGCACAATAGGCTAACACTCATCACATCCATTCACGTGACCTGTTATGTGTCAATGACTTTTACATTGTGCAATCATCATCATTACAGTTTTTATTACATAACAAACCCTAACATGAACAATCATCATCATCGATCATCAATAACATTCATCATACAAGAATTAATATACTGCACATGATAAAAATATATATATCAATCAACTTCAAGCATGTCCTCGGTTAATATGTAACACACATCAACAAGCATCACAGTCGTTATGCACGAGTAATATTCCAATAACTGTTTTAAAACATATAATCTGATAATGATTAGCACTAACCATGATGGTTCTTTGAGGGTCTCCCAGTCACAAGATTGCCGTCGGTAGGGGAGGGGCTCTAGGGTTTGAGAATTTGGCAACCGTTCCCCATGTACATAACCTAAACTAATATATAATTACGCATAAGGGTTTGGGCCTATACTGGGCTTTGCGGTGAACTGGGCCGGCGAAACACTTCTGTTTCGTCGAGATGTTTATGACGAAACAACATCTGTTTCGTCGCTATGGTTTATGGCGAAACACTTGTTTTTCGTCGGATTGTTTTATGGTTTACTAGTCTAGGTTGTTCGAACAGTATACAAGATAAACACTTTAATCACATTACATGCATAACACATCAAATCAAATCAACATTCCAGCACATAATTGTCAACATATAATTTAGTGTGTATAATTACAAGGCAAGTAAGCAAACAGCTAAACAGTCAACCGTGCAATAAATGCGAAAGTGGAATCTCAGAAACTCGAGTTGTCACACTTAAAGTGCCCCATATCACCGCAACCATAACATTCTTGGCCGCGTCCATTCCCATTACCACCCTAGTTTTTGTTGTTATTATTTCCTCCTCTATTTCCGTTTCCCGCTTGGTTCCCATTTCCATTTCTGTTTCCATTACCTCCTTGATTGTTATTTCTTCCTTGGTTTCTGTTTCCATATCCATTCCCACCACGGTTGCCACTATCGTTACCACCCTAATTTCCATTCCCGTGCCCTATGCCAAACCAGCATGTATCCTTAGAATGCATAGTCTTTCCACAATTCTCGCACTTATAGTTCCTGCACGGACCAGTGTGATGGTACTGACATCTATCACACTTGGGTAAGAATCCGACATATCCTCTTCCCTTATTTTCAGCATTTGCAGCGCCAGTCTGTACCTCAGCTGGCTGATTAGTGTCTCTGCGCTTGTTGGCATTGTTGTTGTTCGCTCGGGTACCCTTCTTGAAGTTATTGAACTTTCGCTTGTTATCACCCGATGACTCCACATGAGTCTCTTTCTTCTTCGTTTCAGAAATCGAGAACTTTCCCAACCGAATTGCTTCCTCTGTAAGTGCCACACTTAAGTCAATAGCCTCAGAAATAGTTGGAGGCTTGGAAGCTGTCACCATGCTCAGAATCTGAGGTGCCAATCCCCAGATAAAACGTTCTATCCTTTTAAACTCCGGCTTCACCAAATAAGGAACAACTCTCGACAAATCATGAAATCTCTGAATATACTCTGCCACCTTTGGGCCATCCATTTTTCAAGTTCCAGAATTCCGTTTCCAAATTCTGGATCTTTGCTCGAGAACAATACTTTTTGCGCATTAACTCTTTCAGTTCATTCCACGTTAATGCATACGCAGCAGCTTCACCCAAAGTCTGCACCTGGAGGTTCCACCACGAGAGTGCTCCGTCGAGAAACAACCCAGAAATGTACGTAACTCTTTGCTCTGGAGCACATTTACTCATTCTCAAAATAGAGTCCGTATTCTCCACCCAGCGTACGAAGGCGACAGCACCCCAAATGCCATCAAAATTTAGGGGCTTCCAGTCCAAGAATTGTTTATAGGTACAGCCTGTAACACAAGCAAAATCATTCACAGAAAGCATTAGCAAAGCACAATTGGAAATATCCAAACGAGTTGTTAGTGCATTTATCTGCCGACTTCGTATTATATCGAGTCTCAGTTCGTTGCAGATATGATTCAACATGATGTCATCATATACAAAGATGACATCATCAATGACATCACCTCACAAGAAGACAAAGCATTTGAAATCAGATTGTTATATTTTTGATTTCGCTCCAATTGTAATTTTGTGATTTCGTAATTGGTGATTCCGTCCGAATCACTTGGAGCGAAATCAGAGGTTCCATTTGGAGCGAAATCAGGAGCATTATAAATAGGGTTGTGTTCATGTCATTTGTAACGATTTCCAGATTTGATACCGAGGTGCTGCCGGTTTTTCCTTTGATTGTAAACATTGTAAAATCAATATACAAGAGGATTAAAGTGTATTTCAAGCTGTTTTCACATCCGTTTCTCTGTTTCCACCTCTGAAACGGATTTGAGCTCTTCCGAACGACTCATTCAGGTCGAAATCGATCCTACAAGTGGTATCAGAGCTCAGGACGAGGAGTTCTTGCCAAAACAGCCTGTTTTCATCACATATTCTGTTTCTACAACATTCTTTTTCAAAATTCAAAATTTTTCACGGTTAAAATCAGCTAAAATTCACATATGTTGTGCGTAAACATGTTTTAAAGAATCCTTGAAAGTTTCACGCTAAAATACAGCTTAAAAATGGGTAAAATTGATGTTCGAAGTGATTCCGCTCGAGCGGATTTCTTGTGATTCCGCTCCAAGTTGTCTGTCTCAGCTTATAATTGTTGATTTCGCTCCAGAGATTTTCTGATTCCACTCCAAAACTGCCATACTTCTGATTCCTCTCCAACATTATTTTCTGATTCCGCTCCAGAGTACTAAATCTCAGATTCCGCTCCAAGATTAATATCCTGATTTCGCTCCAATTTATCATTTCGGGTCTTGAAAATTGAAGTTCTGGTTGCATCGTTTTGATCATAGTCATCAGTTTTTGCATGAAAAATACATTGAGTTATGTGAAACATTAAACAAATATGTCAGAAATTGAAGTTCATTCTCATAAACAAACGTTGTGAGTTTCAATGCATATATAAAAATTATCGGTAATAGGTTCAGGTCACGAGAAAGTTCATTGAGTTGTGAATTGTTGGAAATTGAAGTGTCAGACCATGTGAATCTATTGCAATTTATATCGATACATGTAATCATCTTTGTTCAAGATTTGAGGTCCAATAGAATTCGAACAATATATGACATTAAACATTTCCATGTGATAGTCATCGAGTAGTGTGAAAGCCCATGTGTGTTTGGTTAATAAAGAAAACAAGTCAGTGGAATCTTTTACATTGTTGTCGGCTGCATGTGAAGTGATAAGTGTCAGCGGCCCAATCAAAGTCATACATATACCGAGCCCATTCAAAGTCAACACATAATCGGCCCAATGAGATGTTGTTCAGTTTAAGAGGATTGGAAAGCCCAACAGAAGTGAATTGTTTGTCTAAGTGTCCTCGGCCCAAATTGAAGTCATTTCATTCCAATCAAGTCTAGTCATTCAGTGATTTCACTTCAAAAACATTAGAACGAGTTCGCGAATTTTTGACACGAGTTCTAGACTGATTCAACCGTTACACACGTTCACATTTTTTTTTGGTTCGATAAAACTGATTGTTTGTTCGTTTTCATTCAGGTGTTTTGCCAAAGTATAATTTTCCGAAGACATGGAAGAGGAATTCTACAATGCGTTTGCCACGCCAGTCGCTCCCGTTACAGCTGCAGAGACTTTATACAGTGAAAATGAAACGGGAACTCATCAAAAGCCGCCAAAGCTCATGTATATTGAGGACTTCAAAGGTTGGCAAAATCGTTTTGAGAATTGGGTGCAAGCTTATAAATTTGATGCATGGTGTTCATTGGAGAAAGACTATGAGAAACCGAAAAACGAACGTGGACTTGAAAAAGGTTTCAGTGACTTTACAGAAGTTGACAAATTGAAGTATACTAGTGAGAAAATGATGATTAGTATTCTTCAACAGGCAATTACAGAAGATATATTTGTTTTGCTTCAACATGGTAATACAGCTAAGTCAATTTGGGAAGCATTGATTCAGAAATTCAAAGGAAGCGCAGATATGATTAAAAACAAAAAGGCGTTATTGAAGAAGTCGTTTGATATGTTTTCAGCTTTCAACCATGAAACTACAAAGCATACCATTGATAGATATTGTCATCTAGTCTTAGAAATGAAAAGATTTAACATTGAGAAAGATGATGATGAGTGGGTCGATAAACTAGCTGAAGCACTACCACAACAAAAGTGGGGAACTTATTTGATGATTTTAAAACACACAAGAAAGTCTGAGAATATGAATCTGGCACAATTCATTCAAAAGATTGAAGAGCAGGAGCTGGATATTCAGAAAACTGCTATAATGACGAATCCAAATGCCAAACAAGATGTCAGTTTGTATTACAGAGGGAACAAGTTTGAGGCTACTCCCAGCCCTAGTCCAAAGATTCAAACTGGTTTCAGTGCTGACAGTTCGTCTGGAACAAAGAGTAGCAATGTGACTCAAAGTGGTGGATATTCTTCATCATTTTCAAGTTTTGATCCAAACAGCACAACATCAAGTTCTCAACGACAAAACTCAACAAACCTTCAGTGCAATGTTACCTTAAACATTCAAAATGGTCAGAATCTGTCTCCGGAAGTTACCAAGCAACACATGGCATCACTGGTTGCTATGTTAGAATCTTACGAAAGTTTGATCGGTGGGAAGATTGGGAATCTGATGCTTACCAAAGAAGATTATGACCAAATTGATGCTGAAGAACTTGAGCTGATGGATATCAAATGGTGCTTAGCGAGTGCTTGGAGGAGAGCTGAAAAGTTTCAAGAGATTACTGGTAGAGATGAATTTCGAGGAATGGCTACCTCTCAGTTGGGATTTGACAAGTCAAAAGTTACCTGTTTCCGTTGCAAAGGAAAATGACATTTTAAACGAGAGTGCAAAAGCAAAGAAGCAACCGGGAATCAAGATAGGAACAATTATTATCAGAAATCAATTTTCCATCAGATTGCTCAACAACCACAAACTGCACATGCTCATGCTATTGAAGATGGAAAGAAGAAATATTTACTTATTCATCAAGATGATGAAAAAGTTGCAGAGGGATTTAGTTGGGATAAATACATTCCATCTGATTCAGGCTTTGTTGCTCGAATACTAGGAGAAGATGAGGCTAGTAAGAAAAGAATCCCGATATTTCCAGATCTTGGAAGCGATGTAGATACCGATGATGAAGAAGAACATCTCAACAGAGCTAGAAAAGGCATTGATCCTGACAGTTTAATTTCTTCTTTGCAGATAAAATGGAAATGCTAAATCAGAAGAAGATTGCCAGATTAAGGAGAGAGCTGGAAGCAGCAAAAATGCAAGCTGATGAAAAGACAAAGACAGAAGCTGGAGAAGCAAATGTTGAACCAGTGACTGAGAAAGTAGTTGAGAAAATCGTTGAAGTGGAGAAAGTGGTGGAAAAACTTGTTGAAGTTGAAAAAATAGTTGAAGTTGAAAAATTAGTCGAAGTTGAGAAACTTGTCGAAGTAGAGAAAATCGTCGAAGTAGAAAAGATCGTTGAGGTTGAAAAGATAGTTGAAAAAGCGGTTGAAGTTGAAAAACCGTGTTCGAAGTGTTCAGATTCTTGCAAAGATTGTACTGAGAAGGATACAAAGATTGCTGAGTTAGAAAAGATTAAAGAAGACTTATTGTCTGATGTGAAGTACATTAAAGAGTCTTATGATGTACTGAACAGAACAGTTGATGGTCTGAAGAAGACAAATTCAGAAACTGAAAAAGCAATGGATAAAATGAGTGCAACATTAATGACAAAGCAGAGCGTCATCAATGAGTATATTGAAGACTGTGCTAAATTGAAGAAAGAAGTAGAACTTGAGAAGATTGAAAGTGAAAGGATTAAACGATTACTGTTGAGTTATACAACATGTGATTATTTGATTGATTGTGTTTATCCTACTGTTGCAGGTCTGGAAGCATTCATGGATAAAAAGATTGAAGATACTGATACTGGTAAGAAACCAAGTGTCAAGTATAACAGATGTCCGCCTCCGATCCATGAAACTTATTCTCCCAGGAATCCTAATGAGGAGCGTCTAAAAAAGGCAGTCAACATCAAGTTAAAGTCTGAAATCATTGATGAATTACCAGACAATATTGATGTTACATTCACAGCGTCTGACACTGATCATGAGTCCGAGTTATTAAAGAAAGTGGTCGATCAGGTGTTAGATATGGATGAAGAGTCAAAACCGGAGTCTGAGTCTGATAGTCCGAGTTCATCAGAAAAGAGTCCGAGTTCACCGGTTAACAGGGTTTACAATAGAGAATTCCTGTTATCAAAATCTAATTTGAATGACGGGTCAATCAAAGTGGCATATACTTTGTTTAATTCAGACAAATTATATTCTGATGAGGAATTTCCAATAAGAAGTGTCAAAACTGAAATGATCAAACAGGTTTTCAAACTAACAGAAATTAATATTTCTGAAATAAAAGATTTAAATCTTCATGAAAAACCTAAAAAATACACTTCAAGAGTTCAACAGAGATTGAACAAGAAAAAAGGTTACGGTTCTGGTTATGGTTTTCAAAAGAAATCAAACCATAATGGCAATCTCAAAAAGAAAGGTCTTGGTTTCAATTCTTCAGAAAATTATAAAATCAGAAAACTTATAAATCAAAAACAAAATTTGTTGCAGGTGGAAGTTGTGAAGATGAGCAGAAGAAACCATTCTGGAAACAGTCGAATCAAGAGTTTCTTGCTGAGGTAAAGAGGAATGTGAAGAAGTTTGCTTCAAGAGTTGATAGAAGAACCTGTTTCAAGTGTCAAAAAGTTGGACACATTGCTTGGAATTGCCAAGAGTCCACTTATTCAAAACAGGGAGTGTCTTCTAACTCTGATATGAAAAAGAAATGTGTTGATAAATCGACTTTGGAAATTGGTGAAACTTCAAAATGTTTTTACAAAAGACAAGTCGATTTGAGTAAACAAAAATGGGTTGTAAAATCTGAAAGAAGTTCTGATAATGAATCTGATTCCATAAAATCAGAGGAGTCATGTGTTGAGAAAAAGATTGATAATTCCGTTCCTGAGTTGAACGAGGAAAACTTTCCGTCATTGACAAAAGATTATTTGAAATCAAAAGGTAGGGTTGAGATTTCAGATCAATTCTTTGCTGATAATAAAGAATTTGATGCTGAAAAGGTGTTTAATGGAAATGTTAAACATATTTTTGGTAAGATGGTTGCAGGAAAAGTGAAAGGAGCTAAAGAGTTCTACAAATCAAAGTGCTGGTGGGACAGATGTGTTCCAGAATCTCCCAAGGATGGTCAGCCTTGGGGGAAAGTTTTTCCAAACTAAAAATTCTGACTTGCCGGAGCTCCCAGGTTGGTAAGAGTGGAGCAGGAATCGGCATCTTTCTTAGCAAATGATCCTACAAGTGGTACAGTTGGTAAAGTACAGGTGGTATATTTAAATTGTTATATGTTGATTTACAAGTAGTTATGGTTGGTGAGTGAACTTGCAAGTGGTTGAAAGAGGTTTTCACTTACAAGTGGTTAATCAAGGTCATTAAGTTTCACTTGATTGGACCATACTTACAAGTGATATTTTGGAGAACAATGTGATGAACCCCTAACCTACAAATGGTTTGAAAATCAACAAAACTAATTTTCCGAAAAAACCATTTGATTAAAAAAAACTTAAGTGTTTTGAAATCACAATGGGAAAATAGTTTGTTGTAAGGGGGAGTTCTGATTGTTTATGCTAAGTTGTCACACCCCGACCACGTATAACATACAAAATGTGGCGGAAAACGTCGGGGAGTGTTGTAACAGAATTATTGTTTCACAACCATGGCATACAAAGTTATATTTTATTTATTAAACAAGAGTGTTATATTGTCTTAAACAGGAAACAAAGTGTTCATAACATAATTAAACTAGTTTGTCTTCATTTTTAGTCTCTAAGGCACAGGTCCGCCCTAGTGTCACGATCATCATCCTATGGAAAAGCAACTGAAAACACATGTGAAAATAGGTACGTCAGCATAAAAATGCCTGTGAGATACATAGGTTTTGTAAAAATATGATTCATGACTTGTGTTTAAGAAAATGTTTAGTCAGGAACCTTGTAATTTGCTTTGTCTTATAAATTATTTGAAAAACGATAAGACCAGATGATATGTATAAATAAATGTAAGGTTAAATGAATAACAATGTAAAAATGAGTTTGTGTAAGATAAGTTGCTTGTAAGCAGTGTCTTGTAAAAAGTATGTTATTTGTATAAAATGTCATGTGTCATAAATTGAAATGATTTAAATAACGCTACGATATGTAACACCATACAAACACTTATATATAGGAAGTACCAGCGGCGTATCCACCATGCTTGTATCATATTACACACGCCTCGTTACTTAAATCACTTACTCAAACCAAACCACCAATGTAAATTGTTTATGTATAATCAAATGTCAAAATGTTATTGTGTAAACCATATCAAATATCTGTGATTAATGTTAATCATGAATTGTGTATATCAATGTCAAAATGTTTATGTCTAATGTAAATCATGTGATGTGTATCCAAAAATGTCATGTATGGTATGTGAAATATATCAACTAACCATATGTAAAATGCACAAAAACAAGGTATTGAAGTAAAACATGGTTTAAATCAAAGTTATGTTTTGTGGAACAAATGCATGCTATACTGATATAAACAACTATGCGGTATTGTGAAAATGCATACATCCAAGCCTTGAGACTGTGGCGATAAACCCTTAAACAAATTAAAGGTTTATCTAAGTTATGTATATCGAATTTGGTCATTCTTTCCAATCCAAACAAACCCAGGACTTCAGGAACGGGAGTTGTCAATTCTTATGGTACCACTACCTACTAACGAACGGCGTAGCTAATGTTAATGAATGTATTGTTCCATTGAAACAAACCAAATGTCATACCAAAATGTAAGCATGTGATGAAAACAACTGTACTAAGTATGTAACAAATGGACATACATAGCATGTGACGGGAAACAAATGTACTAAGTATGCACACAATGGGCATACATAGCATGAAATGTAATGTGAAACAATGTACTAAGTACACACACAATGGGCATACATAGCATGAAATGTAATGTAAAGAAATGTATTAAGTACGCACACAATGGGCATACATAGCATGAAATGTAATGTAAAACAATGTACTATAATGTACTAACGAATATAGCAGGTATATGATGTGAAAACATGGAAAGCATGAAAGTAACAAGTAGGCACATGTGTTCCACCCCAAAACAGTTTGGAAAACAGTAAAAGAGGGGTCTATGTACTCACTTGAGATTGCTCAGAAGTCCTAAGATAACCACCAAGCAATGCTAGAGATCTCGGAATCAAACGGCACCTAATATAGGTAACTATGTTAATATACCGGACCTAAATCGGAAGATCGGATAGAATGCGGGTTCGTAAACCAAACGAGTATGGAGACTCGTGTAATATGGTTTAACAAAGCCTACATACTAAATGAAACCTAACATAAGTGCTTACGACCCATTACGACCCGTTTAGGTAGCTTATGCTACTTTAACGCGTCGCTCGCGTGAAACGCGTTCGGACCGCCTAACTAGTCCTATGACAAGTAAAATATTCCTTAACATATCTAATATTGTTACCAAAACAGTTTAGATACCAAAATTTATGTTACATATGCTTAAAATTAATTTTGGCGTCAAAAGGGCAATTTGGTAATTTACCTAAGGCATATAAACTACCTATCATACAGCTACTTAAACGAAGCGACCATAAGGTATAACCTCGGAAGGTTATTCCCTATATACTATGGTCACCTAATGTGTTTGGTCGGATCCTAATGATCGACCAAATGGGTCGGGTTCGAAGGTATAAGCGATTTATCAGATCGCTTACCCTTACGACCCTAGACAACGTGGTAATCAGTAGGCATAGTCACAAGGGACTATAACCATCGTGATTACAATCACGTTTCGAAGTTCAAACGAACTTCGCATTGACCATAAACTGGTCAATGCAAAAAGTCAAACAAAGTTTGACTTTCGGACTCGAAAAGAAATAAAAGAACGAAGGAACACTTACGAAGGGTCCCCGAATGCTAATCTAGATCAAAATAGCTCAGGTATGAAACAAAGGTTTCAACTTAGAGCACATTAGATCAGATTCTTGTGAGGAAAATTCAAGGGTGGAGGTGGGTATTTATAGTTTTCGGTTCACCGTTAGGATCATTTCTTGGAAAAGGGGGCACGATCTAAGTAGTACACTTGTTGGAAAGTTGTGGTAACTCATTTGCCATCCACCATAAGAGTTTGACACTTGGCACTTGGCCTTTGGAGAGTGTTAAGGGCTGTTAACAGCTGAAAAAAAATGTTTTGCTGCATCTGGCCCCTGTTTACGGACCTAGTTTGGCAGATTTACAGTTTCAGTCCCTGCAACCTCAAAACTTGGTTTTCGATGCGTTTTTTTGACACGTTTAAGCCCCGTTAACCCCATTTCAAAGCTCTAAAATGAATTTAAAGTATAGGGAACTTAAAATGTGCTCAAAAATATCTCAGACGTCGGTTCGTTTGGCCGTACGATCGCGATGTTCGCTTAATTACGACGGAATGCGCATAAGCGCGAAAAACGATCCAAATGACGCGACGAATGGATTTTTCTCAAGCCTAAACACTAAAATAAAATATTTTAGTGCTTACATAAATTTTTGGATGTCCGGATGTATTCAGAACGTAAGTTATGCGCGAAAGTGTAAACTTGTGCACTTTTTGACGCTTTTAGTCCCTGAATGTCCCAAAAGTTTATTTTAGCACACCGAACACCTCAAAGCCTATTTCTAAGATATGTAGAGGATATTTATGGCATGTTTAACTTATGGTCATGTTCCGGAATGTTCGTTACTGTTCAAATTGGCATACTTTCGCAGTTTGTCAAGTTTAGTCCCTGTAAGCGAATTAACTTGTTTTTGCCATACCAAAGCCTTCAAAACTTATTTCTAAGTTATGTAAGCGTTATTTAAGGTATGTTAAGTATATGTTGATGTTCCGGAGTATTTGTCGCATTAAACTGATTACGTTTACGCACCAGTTTGCGTATAACTCTCCAGAAAGTGATATAGAGTTTGAAATTGAATAAAAGTCAAAACATGAAAAATGTAAAACATAACCAAAAAAACATTGGGATCAAATAACATTGTTTTATTGATAACTGAACTGTTCACAATGATTACAAGCACAGATGTTACAGTCTCCCCTACTTGTGGAAATTTCGTCCCGAAATTTATTTAGAGGAAACTCATGGGAAAAGATGCGGATACTTCGCCTTCATTTGATCTTCGTGTTCCCAAGTAAACTTGGGTCCACGTTTAGCTTCCCAGTGAACTTTGACCAAAGGAATGCGCTTGCGTTTGAGCCACTTGACTTCACGTTCCATGATTTCCACAGGTTTCCCAACAAATTTCAGTGTTTTGCCAACACGAATTTCGTCAAGTGGTATGTGGAGGTTCTCATCAGCTAAACACCTCTTGAGATTGGACACGTGAAAAGTTGGATGAACATTTCCAAGTTCAGGAGGTAACTCAAGTCTGTAGGCTACCTTTCTGATTCTTTCGACGATCTTGAATGGTCCAACGTATCTAGGTGCAAGTTTTCCTTTCTTTCCAAATCTGATCACACCTTTCCAAGGTGAGACCTTAAGTAATACTCGATCACCGACTTGAAATTCCAAAGGCTTGCGTTTCGGGTCCGCGTAACTCTTTTGACGGCTTCTAGCTGTCTGAAGGTTATCACGAACTTTCTTAATCTTGTCAGTTGTCTCTAAAATGAGGGCAGGTCCAGTAAGCTGAGCCTCGCCGATCTCATTCCAGCAGACTGGTGAACGACATTTTCAACCATAGAGAGCCTCGAAAGGAGCCATTTTGATGCTGGTGTGATAACTGTTGTTGTAGGAGAATTCAATTAACTGAAGATGTGAATCCCAACTACCACCAAAATCGATCACACAAGCTCTAAGCATATCCTCCAGAGTCTGGATTGTTCTCTCAGATTGACCATCCGTTTGCGGATGATAAGCTGTGCTCAGGTTAAGTTGGGTCCCCATAGCAGATTGCATGGTTCTCCAAAAATGAGAAGTGAAACGAGCATCTCTGTCAGAAATGATGTTCAAAGGAACACCATGTCGAGCTACAATTTCATCCACATAGATTTTAGCAAGTTTGTCAGCAGAAAAATCCTCACGGATTGGCAAGAAATGTGCTGACTTAGTAAGACGATCAACAACTACCCAGATGGCATCATGACCTTTCTTTGTGCGTGGAAGTTTGGTAACAAGATCCATAGTAATGTTTTTCCATTTCCAAACTGGGATCTCTGTTTGCACCAATAAACCCGAAGGACGTTGATGTTCAGCCTTAACTTTGAGACAAGTAAGGCATTTTGATACATATAAGGAAATGTATTTCTTCATACCAGGCCACCAATAGTGAATACGAAGATCCTTATACATCTTATCTGAGCCAGGATGAACGGAATAACGTGATTTATGGGCTTCATCCATAAGCAAGGTGCGAAGATTTTCTTGGCTTGGGACCCACAAACGGTCCATGAAGTAATACGATCCATTGTCCTTTAGTTCCAGATCAGGAGTTATGTGATAGGGAAATTATTTATCCATCAAACCTTGTGAAACACAAGATTGTTGAGACTGAGAAATACGGGCTTGGATATCGGATCGAGCTTGAATAACAGATTGAACACGAACACAATGAAGCTTAGTACATTCCTTACGACTCAATGCATCGGCTACGACATTCGCCTTACTAGGATGGTAGCGAATTTTGCAGTCATAGTCGTTTAGAAGCTCGACCCAACGTCGTTGCCTCATGTTGAGTTCTTTCTGATTGAAGATATGCTGAAGACTTTTGTGGTCTGTGAAAACCACACATTTTGTACCGTACAAATAGTGTCTCCAGATCTTTAGAGCGAAAACAACTGCACCCAACTCAAGTTCATGAGTGGTGTAGTTTTTCTCATGTATCTTCAACTGCCTCGATGCGTATGCTATGACTTTGTTCCTTTGCATCAGGACACAGCCAATGTAACACCTGTGCCTCCACGGCCATCAAACAAATACCGAACCAATGAAATATTATATTTCATACTTGGTATTTGTAAAAATATGTGTATCATTTGCACATATCAATTTTTGTTCAATTCCAAACTATAAATCGCTTTCTGGAAGGTTATACGCGCACCGATGCGTAAATATAACCAGTTTAATGCAACAAACACTCCGGAATAGTGACATAGGCTTAACATACCTTAAATAACCTTTACATAACTTAGAAATAAGTTTTGAAGGCTTTGGTATGGCAAAAACAAGTTAATTCGCTTACAGGGACTAAAAGTGTCAAAAAGTGCACAAGTTTGCACTTTCGCGCATAACTTACGTTCTGAATACATCCGGACATTCAAAAATTTATGTAAGCATGACTATATTATGCTTTAGTGTTTGGCTTGCCAAAAATCCATTCGTCGCGTCATTTGGATCGTTTTTCGCGCTTATGCGCATTCCGTCGTAATTAAGCGAACATCGCGTTCGTACGACCAAACGAACCAACATCCGGCATATTTTTGAGCATGTTTCATGTCCACAATGTTTAGGAATCATTTTAGGGCCTTAAATTTGGCTTTACGGGCCTTAGAAGTGCCGGAAATGGGCTTAAACACGTGCAGGGACTGAAACTGTCATTTCTGAAACTTTGTTCTGATCTGTGACTCCTAGGCGGCCCGCCTCAGGATCTTAACATCCTCACGCGGCCCGCGTCAGTCCTTCTGACCAGGTTTAATGTTTCTAACAGCAGATTGCAGCTGTTTGATCCACCACCACACATTCTCTTTTGTCTAGTCAGCTGATAAGGATCAACTTTTAGCCACCATAAGGTTCCGACACTTGTACGGTTGCGATTAAAGCACGGTTTCCATGAAACGATCTTAATGGTGGACCGAAAACTATAAATACCCCATCACCCCATTGCTCAAATCACTAGAATTTTGATTTGAGAAACTCTAAGTTGAAACTATTGTTTCATACCTGAGATTTTTGAATCGAAATTAGCATTCGGGGAACCTTCGTAAGTATTCTTTCGTTCTTTTATTGCTTTTCGAGTCTTTAGAGTCTGAAAGTCAAACTTTGTTTGACTTTCTGCGTTGACCAGTTTATGGTCAATGCGAAGTTCATTTGAACTTCGCAACGTGAGTGTAATCACGTTGGTTATAGTCCCTTGGGACTATGCCTACTGATTACCACGTTGTCTAGGGTCGTAGGGTAAGCGATCTGATAAATCGCTTATACCTCGAACCCGACCCATTTGGTCGATCATTAGGATCCGACCAAACACATTAGGTGACCATAGTAGGTAGGGAATAACCTTCCGAGGTTATACCCTATGGTCACATCGTTTGAGTAGTTGTATGATAGGTAGTTTATATGCCTTAGGTAAATTACCAGAATACCCTTTTCATGTATAATTGGTAATTAAGCATATGTAACCTAAACTTTTGTCACATAACTGATTATGTAACATGTTTAAGCATATAACACTTGTCATAGGGCTAGTTAGGCGGTCCGAACGCGTTTCACGCGAACGACGCGTTAAAGTAGCATAAGCTACCTAAACGAGTCGTAATGGGTCGTAAGCATTTATATTAGGTTTCATTTAGTATGTAGGCTTTGTTAAACCAAATGACACGAGTCTCTATACTCGTTTGGTTTACGAACCCTCATTCTATCCGATCTTCCGATTTAGGTCCGGTTATTAACATAGTTACCTATAGTAGGTGCCGTTTGATATCCGCGATCTCTAGCATTGTTTGGTTGTTACTCAAGGACTACTAAGCAATCTCAAGTGAGTACATAGACCCCTCTTTTACTGTTTTCCAAACTGTTTTGGGGTGAAACACATGTGCCTACTTGTTACTTTCATGATTTCCTGTTTTCATATCATATACTTGCTATGTTTGTTAGTACATTTATAGTACATGATTTCACCGTTTTACATTACATTTTATGCTATGTATGTCCATTGCGTGCATACTTAGTACATTGTTTTACATTACATTTTATGCTATGTATGTCCATTGCGTGCCTACTTAGTACATTGTTTTACATTTACATTTTATGCTATGTATGTCCATTGCGTGCATACTTAGTACATCGTTTTCATCACATGCTTACATTTGGTTATGACATTTGGGTTGTTTACAATGGAACAATATATTCATTAACATTAGCTACGCCGTTCGTTAGTAGGTAGTGGTACCATAGGAATTGACAACTCCCGTTCTGGACATCCCAGGGAAAGGGGATGAAAGGAATGACCGAATTCGATATACATAATTTAGATAAACCTTTAAGTGGTTTAAGGGTTTATCGCCGCAGTCTCAAGGCTTGGATGTATGCATTTTAACAATACCGCATAGATGTTCGTATCAGTATAGCATGCATTTACACAAAACATAGCTTTGATTTAAACCAAGTTTTACTTCAATACTATGTTTTTGTGCATATGGTTTAGTTGATGCATTTCACTAGCCATACAGATCATTTTGGTTACATATTACATGATTTACATTGATCATGCATTTCCACAAAACATAACTTTGATTTAAACCAAGTTTTACTTCAATACTATGTTCTTGTGCATATGGTTTAGTTGATGCATTTCACTAGCCATACAGATCATTTTGGTTACATATTACATGATTTACATTGATCATGCATTTCCACAAAACATAACTTTGATTTAAACCAAGTTTTACTTCAATGCTTTGTTTTGTGCATTTCATCTATGGTTTAGTTGATGCATTTTCACTAGCCATACATATCATTTTGGTTACATATTACATGGTTTACATTTGACACATAAACACTTTTGACATTGGTTATACATTACATGATTTACATTAGACATGAACATTTTACATTGTTGGTTTGGTTTGAGTAAGTGATTAAGTAACGATGCGTGTGTAATATGATACAAGCATGGTGGATACGCCGCTGGTACTTCCTATATATAAGTGTTTGTATGGTATTACATATCGTAGCGTTATTTAAATCATTTCAGTTTATGACATATAACATTTTATACAAATAACATATTTTTCCCAATACATTGTTTTACAAACAACTTAACTTATACAAACTCATTTTACATGGTTATTCATTTAACCATGCATTATTCTCTTATTTATACGTATCATCTGAACTTATTGTATTTCAAATGATTTACAAAGACAAAGCAAATTACAAGGTTCATGACTAAACATTTTCTTAAACAGAAGTCATGAATCTTATTTTCACAAAACCTATGTACTCGCCGGCATTTTTATGCTGACGTACCTATTTTCACATGTGTTTCAGGAAATGAAGCATAGGATTGATCAAGATACACTTAGGCGGACATGGGCCTTAGTGACAATAAAAGATGCAGACTAGTTATTTATGTTATGTTTCTTTGATTATCAAGACATTGTAACTCATTTATTCAATAAAACAGTATTTAAATTTCCATGTGTTATGAAACAATGATTCTGTTACAACACTCCCCGACGTTTCCGCCACGTTTTGTTGTTTTACGTGGTCGGGGTGTGACAGAAAAGTTGGTATCAGAGCTCATGGTTATAGGGAATTAGGTTATTAGTAATACTTTGACCTAGTCTATAACCTTTCTAGGACCCTAACGCGAGTTTACTTGCGTTTAGTCATAAAACAATACTGTCACCTATCCTTAGGCGACAACCACAACAAGAACATAAAATTCAAAACCGCTTTGAAAACTAATCATCTGTTCTAGGATGATTGATTACTAGGTTTTGAACCCTCTATTGTAAGGTTTTGAACTCTCTATTATATGGTTTTGAACCCCTTTGAGTTTTCAAAATCTCGTCAAGGTTTTGGGTTTTAAATAATGTGAACACGTGCAAACTGGAAGGGTGAATGCCTGTATTCTGGGTTTTCTGTCTAGGCAAGCACTTCATATACATCTCATCAGACGCGAGACCAGTTGTGCTTACCTGGGAATTCTTGGGATGAGTGTTCACTTATAGGCGAGCATGTCTTCGCGATACATTATTTTTGACCCATTTACTTTGATTTGTCACCATCTCATTTGTTTGCCTTAGGTAACAAACAAATGATCACAATTTTCATTCGTTACCATTCTGTATTGATTATCCAATAACCTTTCACTCGTTTCTTCCTATGTCTTTCATTTTCTTCTAGAATGTCTATTCCTCTCAGCACTGGTCAAACGTCCGAGCGAACAGCCAAATTTGTCCAGCAAATAGGCGAAGTGATTCAGAAGACTGTGGATTTAGGCATTGCCATGGCTCGTCTCAACAATGAAGCCTCTCATCTTGACAATGAAGCCACTCAAGAGCCACCAAAGGAAGCAGAAGTCAAGCCAGCACCTAAATCAAGGAAGCGTAAGGCTTCAAGGAAACCCGCAGCGGTTACACCAAATCAAGCGGGACCTAGCCATGTGGCAAAGCCACCAGCTAGGAAGCCATACAATGGAACTTCACCCTTGTGCAACAAATGTAACCTTTATCATCATGCTATGGTGAAGTGCCGTGAATGCCAAATTTGTGGACGTAAAGGTCATACAGCAAAAGTTTGTGTTGCAGCAGTACCAAATCAAACAGGACCCATCCGGGTGGCAACACCACCTGCTAAGAAGCAATACAAGGGAACGGCACCATTATGCAGCAAATGTAAGGGGCATCACCTAGCTCACTTACAGTGTCATCGGTGTGTATCATGTGGAAGAGTTGGTCACCTGGCAAGTGTTTGTCGATGTAACCCGAACCAAGGTGGTCTAACTCAACCCCAAGTCAACCCAACTCAAGCTCGTTTTCCGCGTGGTACTTGCTACAACTGTGGCGATACGAGCCATTTCAGGAACAACTGCCCGAAGATAGTCAGTGCAAATCCAACCCTTGGATGAGCATTCGGCTGAACAAAGGATGTTGCTGTCTTATGCCTTTGTTTCTTTTGTTTTCGTGTATTGTGAAACAATATGTCTTGTTCATAAATAAAAGTTGTTGATCACAATTCTGATATACAAGTATAATTACATGTGTTTATGGCATTTCCCTATAATACCTGTATTAAGGAACTATGTTCCTTACAAACTACTCTTGTGATTCTCTCTTTCAAATGATCGCTCATGATTCCCTCGAAAATTTTAAGTACTCGTTTCATTCTAAGAAACAAAGTACAGAAAATAAAGAGACATTATGAGTGATCATGCTTCTGCACATCTGTGCCTTTGAATCCTTGGTTAGATAACTAAGGATATTTTCAAATCTCATACCCATTACGTTTTGATTTTTCAACATACACAGTACAAGTATTTCAACACAATCTTCATGATCTCAAAACATTTCATATAGTTTGAAAACAATTTTTTTTTCTTGATGCATTGTCTATGTTATTTCAAAAACATTGGCCATGTTATCAAAACCAACCTTCCTAATTTCAAAATATTTCATATAGTCTGAAGGCAATATTAACACAGTACATTTTCTTATCAAGTGCATGATTTCGAAAAGCATCATTCATGTCTTTCAAAAAAAAAAAAAAAAAAAAAAAAAAAAAAAAACCTTATACATAATTTCAAAATTTATCTCGCATGATTTTAAAACATTTTGTAAATATATCTACCTAATACACCTACTTTATGATTTCGAAAGTATTATATATAAGGTTTCAAAAACGTTAAACACATTTTTCTTAAAAGAACCCCATGCACAGTTTTCAAAAATATTTTCCTCGTACATTGACTTAACCTTCAAATTCTGCTTCATATGTCGCCTTGACATATCTAGCATCACAACTTCATAAGCATTTTTTTACTTCATGTTTTGACTTAAGCACATCCAGTGCAAGATTTCAAAACATCTTCAAACTTCAAAAATCCACATGGGATCTTTTTATCTTCACATTTAGATCCTTGTGGATGATTATCATCCAAAATCAGAGTCCTTAATTGGATTCCTTATGTACCTTAATTCGAACACTTCGGTTCCTAATAATCGAAATCGAATTTTCTTTTTGAATCTTTCTATCTTTATAGTTGGATTCTTGATAACGTTTAAAGTACCAAATGAAATCCACGGAATGGATTCCTAGTGTGCTTTAAATGCATGTACGCAATTTACAAGACAAATTAACAAACAATTTTGTGGTTATGTAACTATGTGTTTATTCATCTTATGTTTTCTTTTATGCATTTTGTGTTTTGTATACTCTGGATATTCGTTCTCCCAATTCTCATAGAATCTTTCATATCTTCATATGATGGGTTCGTAGTATGGATATTCAAAAAGGTGCTACCTTAAATCCTTATTGGGCTTCTATGTAATAGTTAAGACCCTTGGATTATATAGTACCACTCCATGATTCATAAGAGACCCTCTTAGTGGTCTAGTCAAAAAGATTGATTTACAATTTGGTGAAAGAACGACATCTAGTGATGTAGCTGAACAGACTCCTTGATAGTCTATTTAGATCATTTATTGATTTAATTAAAAGGACTCTATGATGGTCTAATCACACTCATCACAGGATTGTTCATTTGGTTTTCCCCTACATATTATAAAATAGACTGTGTAAACTGTGCAAGGAATTGTCTGATTATGGACGCGTACATAATTATGAAATTTAGTGCACAGAAACCCAGTAAGGTTTATTATGTGTAAGAACCGATAGTGACAACAATAACAAAATGAGAACGATGTAATGGAGGTATGGTGGACGCACCAATGACGCTTCATATACTTGTATATAAGTATCCCTCTTACATTGCAAGCATAATGTTATTAAGGCTACTAGAAGTTCAGAATCCTAACCAATATTGTTCGATCTTTTCAACTTCATGTTTTCAAGCTCTCACAAGTTTCCTCTAGATAAAATTTCGGGACGAAATTTCCTAAAGTAGGGGAGACTGTAACACCTGTGCCTCCACGGCCATCAAACAAATACCGAACCAATGAAATATTATATTTCATACTTGGGATTTGTAAAAATATGTGTATCATTTGCACATATCAATTTTTGTTCAATTCCAAACTATAAATCGCTTTCTGGAAGGTTATACGCGCACCGATGCGTAAATATAACCAGTTTAATGCAACAAACACTCCGGAATAGTGACATAGGCTTAACATACCTTAAATAACCTTTACATAACTTAGAAATAAGTTTTGAAGGCTTTAGTATGGCAAAAACAAGTTAATTCGCTTACAGGGACTAAAAGTGTCAAAAAGTGCACAAGTTTGCACTTTCGCGCATAACTTACGTTCTGAATACATCCGGACATTCAAAAATTTATGTAAGCATGACTATATTATGCTTTAGTGTTTGGCTTGCCAAAAATCCATTCGTCGCGTCATTTGGATCGTTTTTCGCGCTTATGCGCATTCCGTCGTAATTAAGCGAACATCGCGTTCGTACGACCAAACGAACCAACATCCGGCATATTTTTGAGCATGTTTCATGTCCACAATGTTTAGGCATCATTTTAGGGCCTTAAAGTTGGCTTTACGGGCCTTAGAAGTGCCGGAAATGGGCTTAAACACACTAAAACTGTCATTTCTGAAACTTTGTTCTGATCTGTGACTCCTAGGCGGCCCGCCTCAGGATCTTAACATCATCACGTGGCCCGCGTCAGTCCTTCTGACCAGGTTAAATGTTTCTAACAGCAGATTGTAGCTGTTTGATCCACCACCACACATTCTCTTTTGTCTAGTCAGCTGATAAGGATCAACTTTTAGCCACCATAAGGTTCCGACACTTGTACGGTTGCGATTAAAGCACGGTTTCCATGAAACGATCTTAACGGTGGACCGAAAACTATAAATACCCCATCACCCCATTGCTCAAATCACTAGAATTTTGATTTGAGAAACTCTAAGTTGAAACTATTGTTTCATACCTGAGATTTTTGAATCGAAATTAGCATTCGGGGACCCTTCGTAAGTATTCTTTCGTTCTTTTATTGCTTTTCGAGTCTTTAGAGTCTGAAAGTCAAACTTTGTTTGACTTTCTGCGTTGACCAGTTTATGGTCAATGCGAAGTTCGTTTGAACTTCGCAACGTGAGTGTAATCACGTTGGTTATAGTCCCTTGGGACTATGCCTACTGATTACCACGTTGTCTAGGGTCGTAGGGTAAGCGATCTGATAAATCGCTTATACCTCAAACCCGACCCATTTGGTCGATCATTAGGATCCGACCAAACACATTAGGTGACCATAGTAGGTAGGGAATAACCTTCCGAGGTTATACCCTATGGTCACATCGTTTGAGTAGTTGTATGATAGGTAGTTTATATGCCTTAGGTAAATTACCAGAATACCCTTTTCATGTATAATTGGTAATTAAGCATATGTAACCTAAACTTTTGTCACATAACTGATTATGTAACATGTTTAAGCATATAACACTTGTCATAGGGCTAGTTAGGCGGTCCGAACGCGTTTCACGCGAACGACGCGTTAAAGTAGCATAAGCTACCTAAACGAGTCGTAATGGGTCGTAAGCATTTATATTAGGTTTCATTTAGTATGTAGGCTTTGTTAAACCAAATGACACGAGTCTCTATACTCGTTTGGTTTACGAACCCTCATTCTATCCGATCTTCCGATTTAGGTCCGGTTATTAACATAGTTACCTATAGTAGGTGCCGTTTGATATCCGCGATCTCTAGCATTGTTTGGTTGTTACTCAAGGACTACTAAGCAATCTCAAGTGAGTACATAGACCCCTCTTTTACTGTTTTCCAAACTGTTTTGGGGTGAAACACATGTGCCTACATGTTACTTTCATGATTTCCTGTTTTCATATCATATACTTGCTATGTTTGTTAGTACATTTATAGTACATGATTTCACCGTTTTACATTACATTTTATGCTATGTATGTCCATTGCGTGCATACTTAGTACATTGTTTTACATTACATTTTATGCTATGTATGTCCATTGCGTGCGTACTTAGTACATTGTTTTACATTTACATTTTATGCTATGTATGTCCATTGCGTGCATACTTAGTACATCGTTTTCATCACATGCTTACATTTTGTTATGACATTTGGGTTGTTTACAATGGAACAATATATTCATTAACATTAGCTACGCCGTTCGTTAGTAGGTAGTGGTACCATAGGAATTGACAACTCCCGTTCCGGACATCCCAGGGAAAGGGGATGAAAGGAATGACCGAATTCGATATACATAATTTAGATAAACCTTTAAGTGGTTTAAGGGTTTATCGCCGCAGTCTCAAGGCTTGGATGTATGCATTTTAACAATACCGCATAGATGTTCGTATCAGTATAGCATGCATTTACACAAAACATAGCTTTGATTTAAACCAAGTTTTACTTCAATACTATGTTTTTGTGCATATGGTTTAGTTGATGCATTTCACTAGCCATACAGATCATTTTGGTTACATATTACATGATTTACATTGATCATGCATTTCCACAAAACATAACTTTGATTTAAACCAAGTTTTACTTCAATACTATGTTCTTGTGCATATGGTTTAGTTGATGCATTTCACTAGCCATACAGATCATTTTGGTTACATATTACATGATTTACATTGATCATGCATTTCCACAAAACATAACTTTGATTTAAACCAAGTTTTACTTCAATACTATGTTCTTGTGCATATGGTTTAGTTGATGCATTTCACTAGCCATACAGATCATTTTGGTTACATATTACATGATTTATATTGATCATGCATTTCCACAAAACATAACTTTGATTTAAACCAAGTTTTACTTCAATGCTTTGTTTTGTGCATTTCATCTATGGTTTAGTTGATGCATTTTCACTAGCCATACATATCATTTTGGTTACATATTACATGGTTTACATTTGACACATAAACACTTTTGACATTGGTTATACATTACATGATTTACATTAGACATGAACATTTTACATTGTTGGTTTGGTTTGAGTAAGTGATTAAGTAACGATGCGTGTGTAATATGATACAAGCATGGTGGATACGCCGCTGGTACTTCCTATATATAAGTGTTTGTATGGTATTACATATCGTAGCGTTATTTAAATCATTTCAGTTTATGACATATAACATTTTATACAAATAACATATTTTTCCCAATACATTGTTTTACAAACAACTTAACTTATACAAACTCATTTTACATGGTTATTCATTTAACCATGCATTATTCTCTTATTTATACGTATCATCTGAACTTATTGTATTTCAAATGATTTACAAAGACAAAGCAAATTACAAGGTTCATGACTAAACATTTTCTTAAACAGAAGTCATGAATCTTATTTTCACAAAACCTATGTACTCGCCGGCATTTTTATGCTGACGTACCTATTTTCACATGTGTTTCAGGAAATGAAGCATAGGATTGATCAAGATACACTTAGGCGGACATGGGCCTTAGTGACAATAAAAGATGCAGACTAGTTATTTATGTTATGTTTCTTTGATTATCAAGACATTGTAACTCATTTATTCAATAAAACCGTATTTAAATTTCCATGTGTTATGAAACAATGATTCTGTTACAACACTCCCTGACGTTTCCGCCACGTTTTGTTGTTTTACGTGGTCGGGGTGTGACAGCCAAGACCCAATTTAGATGCATCGCAATAAACGACGAAATCATCATTGCCCTCAGGCAAAGTTAGAACAGGCGCGTCACAAAGTTTCTGCTTCAAGTGTTGAAAAGCTTCCTCTTGCTTGAATCCCCAATCAAAGGGTTTGTTCTTCTGAGTTAGAGCAGTTATAGGAACTGCAATCTTTGAGAAGTTTTCAATGAAGCGGCGGTAATAACCCGCTAGACCAAGAAAAGAACGAACTTCAGTAGGAGTAGTAGGCATATCCCAATCCTTAATCGCACTGATCTGGAGGGATCTACATGAATGCCTCGTTCATTGACAATATGTCCTAAGAATTGAACCTCTATAAGCCAGAATTCACACTTGGAGAATTTGGCGAAAAGTTGCTCTTTCTTTAGGAGTTCCAGAGTAAGACGAAGATGTTGCTCGTGATCAGCTCGCGTCTTAGAATAAATCAAGATGTTGTCAATAAAAACAATGACGAACTGATCCAAATAAGGTTTGCAGACCCTATTCATTAAGTCCATGAAAACAGCAGGAGCATTAGTCAGACCGAATGGCATGACTGTGAATTCATAATGCCCATAACGAGTACGGAACGCTGTCTTGGGAATATCTTCATCATGCACCCGAAGTTGATGATACCCAGACCGTAGATCAATCTTCGAAAAATAAGAAGCACCCTGTAACTGATCAAAGAGGTCGTCTATGCGCGGTAGGGGATATCGATTCTTGATGGTAAGCTTGTTAAGCTCACGATAATCGATACACATCCTAAAAAATCCATCCTTCTTCTTGACAAAAAGAATGGGAGCACCCCAGGGTGAAAAGCTAGGACGGATAAAACCTTTGTCAGAGAGTTCCTGAAGCTGCTTAGACAACTCTTGCATCTCAGACGGTGCAAGACGGTATGGAGTTCTGGCAATGGGATTTGCACCAGGTACGAGATCAATGCGGAACTCGACTTGGCGTGCTGGGGGTAGACTAGGTAACTCTTCAGGGAAAACTTCAGAATAATCCCGAACGACAGGAATATCTGAAATAGACTTACCCTTGCCTTTATCTGCTGTAACATGTGCTAAGAAGGCTACATAGTTCTTCCGCAGATATTTCTGAGCTTTAAAACAAGACATGAGTTTGAGACCACCGGCAGGCTTCTCACCACGAACCTGTAGGATCTCGCCTGTCGAAAGCGGCACACGAACAATCTTCTCAGAACAAACTATCTCTGTGTGATGCTTAGATAACCAATCCATACCCACAATGACGTCGAAGCTTCCAAGTTGCATAGGCGTGAGGTTGATAGGAAAAAGATGGTCGTTAAGGTTCAACTGGCAGTTGTGAAGAACAGAATCAAGAACAATGGGTTCACCACTAGCAACTTCTACTGTCCAGGGTTTTCCTAGTTTCGTTCTAGACACGCGAAGCATTGGCTCAAAAGACAATGACACAAAACTCTTATCGGCACCCGTATAAAAAAGAACAGATGCAGGCTGATTATTAATAAAGAACGTACCGTTCACCACATTATCGTCCGCCTGCGCCTCTTGGGCATTCAAGTTAAAAGCTCGCCCTCGAGCCTGAGCCTGATTCTGGTTTGCATTCACCAATCTTGGGCACTGGTTACGGTAGTGGGTCAGATCCCCACAGTTATAACAAGCACCCGGTGGGTAGTGTGGTCGTGCAGCTTGGCCCTGTTGTTGAGCAGGAGGCTGAGCAACTTGTTGAGCCGGGTTCTGAATTGCCCGATTCTGAGCAAATCGACAAACATCGGCAAGGTGACCTGACTTCCCACAGTTAGTACAGAAACAGCACTGATGTTGCTGCTGATGGTGACTGTTGCATCTATTGCACAAAGGTGCATTCCCTGAATAGGGTTTCTTCGCTGGAGGCTGTGCGGGTTGGTTGGGAGCTGCCTGGTTAGCTTGGGCAGTGACAGCAAAATTTTGGGAAGCCTTACACTTCCTTGACCCTCTCGAAGAACCCGAATTCTTTCCATTCTTGTTTTGACCTTTCTTGCTATCTTCCTTATCAGCCGACTGTTTCTTGCCCTTGTCACCCTTCCTGTGTAACTTATTCTTCCGAATCTGTGACTCAGTCAATGTCGCTGCTAACTCGATAGCCTGACGGAGTGTGGTAGGGTTACTACCAGTAATGATGTCTTGTACCGAGTCAGGTAGGCCGTCGATGTACCTTTCGATTGCCTTGTCGAGTGGGGTAACCATAGTCGGGCAAAGCAGACTCAACTCCTCAAATATATCAGTATACGCCCTGTGCTCACCACTATCTTGCTTCAAATCATCGAACTCTCTCTCCAAAGCTCGCTGTTCATGACGAGGACAAAATTCCCTCATCATAAGAGCTCTAAGTTCAGCCCATGTCTGTGCTAGAGCAACTTCTGCACCACGATCTCTCATAACCCCGTTCCACCATGTGAGAGCCCTCTTCTGAAACACACTCGAAGAAAACTCGACCTTGCGATTGTCAGGACACTGAACCTGATGAAAAGTATTCTCAATGCTCTCGAACCATTGAAGTAGCCCAGTCGCTCCTTCAGAACCACTAAACTTGAGTGGTTTAGCCGAGTTAAAATCCTTGTATTTGCATGGAGCATTGTTGTTGATGTTGGCTTGGTTCCATTGAGCAAAGAGGTTTGGAAATTGAGCAGCCATCTGCTGCGTAATGATTTCTGCCAGTTCGGCAGTCGCTATCTGGTTTTCGCGTCGAGGAGGCATTCTAAAAGAGGAAAACATGAAAGGAAACGAGTGAGATGATTGGATGAAGAGAATGAGATGAAACAAAATTAACAAAAGAAAAGATGGTGGTCATTTGTCCACATTACCAAGCAAACAAACGACACACAGTGACTAATCAAAGTAAATGGATCAAAAATAATGTATCGCGAAGACATGCTCGCCTATAAGTGAACACTCATCCCAAGAATTCCCAGGTAAGCACAACTGGTCTCGCGTCTGATGAGATATATACGAAGTGCTTGCCTAGACAGAAAACCCAGAATACAGGCATTCACTCTTCCAGTTTGCACGTGTTCACACTATTTAGAACCCAAAACTTTGACGAGATTTTGAAAATTTGAAGGCACAAGGCCAAAAACCAAACTGGAAGGGTTCAAAACCATATAACAGAGGGTTCAAAACCTTACAATAGAGGGTTCAAAACCTTGTACTAAATCATTCAAAACAGATGATTGTTTTTCAAAAATCATTTCGGAAAATTTGGTTTTTGTTTTGATAATCACCTAAGGATAGGTGATGTGCATGTTTTAAGATCTAAACACAAGATAACTTGTGTTAGGGTCCTAGAAAGGTTATAGTCTAGGTCAAAGAATTACTAATAACCTAGTTCCCTATAACCATTGGCTCTGATACCAACTCTTCTGTCACACCCCGACCACGTATAACATACAAAACGTGGCGGAAAACGTCGGGGAGTGTTGTAACAGAATTATTGTTTCACAACCATGGCATACAAAGTTATATTTTATTTATTAAACAAGAGTGTTATATTGTCTTAAACAGGAAACAAAGTGTTCATAACATAATTAAACTAGTTTGTCTTCATTTTTAGTCTCTAAGGCACAGGTCCGCCCTAGTGTCACGATCATCATCCTATGGAAAAGCAACTGAAAACACATGTGAAAATAGGTACGTCAGCATAAAAATGCCTGTGAGATACATAGGTTTTGTAAAAATATGATTCATGACTTGTGTTTAAGAAAATGTTTAGTCAGGAACCTTGTAATTTGCTTTGTCTTATAAATTATTTGAAAAACGATAAGACCAGATGATATGTATAAATAAATGTAAGGTTAAATGAATAACCATGTAAAAATGAGTTTGTGTAAGATAAGTTGCTTGTAAGCAGTGTCTTGTAAAAAGTATGTTATTTGTATAAAATGTCATGTGTCATAAATTGAAATGATTTAAATAACGCTACGATATGTAACACCATACAAACACTTATATATAGGAAGTACCAGCGGCGTATCCACCATGCTTGTATCATATTACACACGCCTCGTTACTTAAATCACTTACTCAAACCAAACCACCAATGTAAATTGTTTATGTATAATCAAATGTCAAAATGTTATTGTGTAAACCATATCAAATATCTGTGATTAATGTTAATCATGAATTGTGTATATCAATGTCAAAATGTTTATGTCTAATGTAAATCATGTGATGTGTATCCAAAAATGTCATGTATGGTATGTGAAATATATCAACTAACCATATGTAAAATGCACAAAAACAAGGTATTGAAGTAAAACATGGTTTAAATCAAAGTTATGTTTTGTGGAACAAATGCATGCTATACTGATATAAACAACTATGCGGTATTGTGAAAATGCATACATCCAAGCCTTGAGACTGTGGCGATAAACCCTTAAACAAATTAAAGGTTTATCTAAGTTATGTATATTGAATTCGGTCATTCCTTCCAATCCAAACAAACCCAGGATTTCAGGAACGGGAGTTGTCAATTCCTATGGTACCACTACCTACTAACGAACGGCGTAGCTAATGTTAATGAATGTATTGTTCCATTGAAACAAACCAAATGTCATACCAAAATGTAAGCATGTGATGAAAACAACTGTACTAAGTATGTAATAAATGGACATACATAGCATGTGACGTGAAACAAATGTACTAAGTATGCACACAATGGGCATACATAGCATGAAATGTAATGTGAAACAATGTACTAAGTACACACACAATGGGCATATATAGCATGAAATGTAATGTAAAGCAATGTACTAAGTACGCACACAATGGGCATACATAGCATGAAATGTGATGTAAAACAATGTACTATAATGTACTAACGAACATAGCAGGTATATGATGTGAAAACATGGAAAGCATGAAAGTAACAAGTAGGCACATGTGTTCCACCCCAAAACAGTTTGGAAAACAGTAAAAGAGGGGTCTATGTACTCACTTGAGATTGCTCAGAAGTCCTAAGATAACCACCAAGCAATGCTAGAGATCACGGAATCAAACGGCACCTAATATAGGTAAATATGTTAAGATACCGGACCTAAATCGGAAGATCGGATAGAATGCGGGTTCGTAAACCAAACAAGTATGGAGACTCGTGTAATATGGTTTAACAAAGCCTACATACTAAATGAAACCTAACATAAGTGCTTACGACCCATTACGACCCGTTTAGGTAGCTTATGCTACTTTAACACGTCGCTCGCGTGAAACGCGTTCGGACCGCCTAACTAGTCCTATGACAAGTTAAATATGCCTTAACATATCTAATATTGTTACCAAAACAGTTTAGATACCAAAATTTATGTTACATATGCTTAAAATGAATTTTGGCGTGAAAAGGGCATTTTGGTAATTTACCTAAGGCATATAAACTACCTATCATACAACTACTTAAACGAAGCGACCATAAGGTATAACCTCGGAAGGTTATTCCCTATATACTATGGTCACCTAATGTGTTTGGTCGGATCCTAATGATTGACCAAATGGGTCGGGTTCGAAGGTATAAGCGATTTATCAGATCGCTTACCCTTACGACCCTAGACAACGTGGTAATCAGTAGGCATAGTCACAAGGGACTATAACCATCGTGATTACAATCACGTTTCGAAGTTCAAACGAACTTCGCATTGACCATAAACTGGTCAATGCAGAAAGTCAAACAAAGTTTGACTTTCGGACTCGAAAAGAAATAAAAGAACGAAGGAACACTTACGAAGGGTCCCCGAATGCTAATCTAGATCAAAATAGCTCAGGTATGAAACAAAGGTTTCAACTTAGAGCACATTAGATCAGTTTCTTGTGAGGAAAAGTCAAGGGTGGAGGTGGGTATTTATAGTTTTCGGTTCACCGTTAGGATCATTTCTTGGAAAAGGGGGCACGATCTAAGCCGTACACTTGTTGGAAAGTTGTGGTAACTCATTTGCCATCCACCATAAGAGTTTTGTGACAACTCAAATTTCCGACGTTCTTTATTCGCATTTAATGCACGTTGACTTTGACTTGTTTGACTGGTAACTGAACATTGTGATATGATAAATGCATTGTGATTGCATGGTTAAGTGTAATTGTGTAAACATGTGTACTGTTTGTAAAACTTAAACTAACTATAAAATAATCCGACGAAACATAATGTATTTCGCCAAAAATCAGTACCGACGAAACAAAGCCTGTTTCGCCAACAACCATCTCGACGAAACAAAGTGTTTCGCCGAGCCCATGATTCGCCAAGCCCAGTTAGGGCCCAGAACACTTAGACGCACATAAGTTATGCGGAACCGCTCAAATTGACACACTTTAGAAATACTGAAACCCTAGAGGCTCCCTTGTGCACGTCGGCAGCCCCCATCATCCCGAGATTTCACCCACTCTGTTTGTGTTAATCGCTTAATTCTCCGGTTAGTCATTTCTAATGTTTATTAGCCTATGTGTTGTTGATTAATATCATGATGATCTGTGAATACGTGATTAGTATGATTTACTGACCAACTGTTAGGACGGACTAGGGTTGATAATAGACCTAATCGTTGCGTATGTGATCGATTATGCAAACTGTTTGGGATTTATGATTGTTTACTGTATGATTATGATGATTAGCTGATTTTCTATGGTAGATGATTGTTGCATGATTCCTGTATGATATCGTTTGATGTGACGGCAGAATTAGGGTTTATACGTAACTGACATCATGACGTAACTGGCACATGACGAATCAAACTGTTTTTGACGAAACGCAGGTAACGACGAAACAGGAATCTGTTTCGTCGAGACCTCTGTGACGAATCTAAGCAATGACGAAACGGCTGTTTCGTCGAAGGGTAAGAACGACGAAACAGGGGTGTTTCGTCGTATACACAATCTGCACAGTAACATGTTTATATTCTGTTTAAAAATTAACCGGGTTAGTTAACTGCTGTTAAGTATAATTGTCATGTGTATGAACTTAAATACGTGCTACGTGCTACTTGCTTACCAACTGTGTGTCTATATGTGAACACAAACTGATTTCATATACGTGCATACTATAGGACGTGATTGATTTCTTACGAGCACATACTTAGCATACCGAGCAAACCAAGGTGAGTTCACACAGCCAAGGCATGGGATTCTCGGGTTGGGAATTGGGTTGGATTATTTGAAATGGATAACTACTCGTACTTACGCTATCGCTAGACTATAGACCATCGTCCTCAGGATAGTCAGGACACTTACGTAAAACCTACGTAACCTAGTATCTACCATTGTCTCCCGGGTCGGGAGGACACTTACGTAAAACCTACGTAAACTAATACCTACCATTGTCTTCCGGGTCGGAAGGACACTTACGTAAATCCTACGTAAACCCCACACGTACCACTGTCCTCGGGGAAGGGCACTCGCGTAAATCCTACGTGACCTTGTACGTATTCCTGTTCTCGGATTAAGAAGAACACATGGTTGCAAATAGTCTAGTAAGTGCAAACATGGGAAGCCCCCATTAGTAAAGATAAACGTGGGAAACCCCCACTAGTAGTACATATGACCATGGGAAACCCCCACCATTAGTACGTATTTACATGGGAAGCCCCCACTAAATGCATGTATGATTTGTTATAAAGAACTTACTTTCTGTGAACTCGCTCAACTAGTTGTTGACTCTCTGCTGCATGCCTTGCAGGACCTTAGGTACATATGGAGCTTGCACAGGGAGGAGCAGGTCGTTGTGGGATACGGATCGTAGACGATATTTGAACTTATAACTTACTTTGGGTTTTCATTATTATGCTTCCGCTACTTAAACAATGTTTGGTTATGAACATCAGTCATGTCAAGATGAATTACATTTTCCTACTTTTATACTTAAGTACTATGTTTGATATGATTGATGGCTTGATCCTGGTCAGTCACGCCTCCAAGCGGTGATACTCCGCATGTGGATTTTGGGGGTGTGACAGATTGGTATCAGAGCCATTGGTTATAGAGAACTCGGTTTTAATAAAGGGAAAACGATTTTGTTAAAACCAGACTATAACCAGAACAGTGCTCTCAACGATCCACAACGACGCTTCGCTCCACGTGCAAGGCTCAACATCATAGGTACTACTATTCATGTTACTTTACCTACTTGCTAGAATTACATAGAACTTTGCTCGTGGTATGCTCAGATTTCAGAACCTACTATATGTTATTGCTTGAGAATACTTGTGTGCTCACTCTCTTCGCACTATTCGCGAACCTCTCTTACACATGTCCTCCTTGATGTCAAGATCATGAGTGGACGTGTTAACCTAACTCAATCCCAGCTGGCGGCTTCGATCACTGAACAAGTTACTGCAGCACTCGCAGCTGCCCAGGCAGGAGGTGTAACCTGCCATCACCACTTACTCTAGGATCTTTAGATCCTACTCTCGTAAACCAACACTCGTGCTCAAGTATGCTTACTCTTACGCACACGACAAGTCAACACGCTCAGCCACCTGTGTGCACATACACGACTTTTATGGACTGTCGTCCTACTACTTTCAGCGACACTGAAGGAGCTGTTGGACTCCTCCATTAGTTCGAGGAACTCGAATCAGCCTTCGAATGTGCGAACGACCTGAGGCTTGTAAGGTGAAATATGCCACTGATATTCTCGAAGGCACTGCGCAAACTTGGTGGAACGCGCAAGTTACGATACTGGGGCTGGCGGCTGCTAATGCCACCCCATGGAATGATTTTTAAGGAACCTATCAAACGTGAATACAATAGTATGATGCCATCCACAAGTTGGAAGTGGAGTCCTTTAACATGAAGATGACGGGGTCAGAGATAGAAGCGTGCACGATAACGATCCAACAAACTGGCAATTTTGTGGTCAACTATGGTGGATCCTCCCATAAAGAGCTTTGAGCTGTACCTCAAGGATTTGTGCCAGGAATTCAAAACTATGTGATGACGGCTAATCTTGCTACTATTCAAGACGTTACTCATCTTGCTCATCGTCTCACAGACCAGACAGTGGGACAGAACAAGCTGCCTCAACGTATCAGCGATACTACTACCACTACTACTTCCACTACTTCTGCCACCCTAAGTGCAAACGATGTAACTCGCACCACAGCGGGCAGTGCAACCGAAATCATTGTCAATGATGCGACAAGCTTGGTCATGGAGCCAAAGATGGTAGAAACTCACGTCCTGCAAGCCAGAACCAACAACAACAGCCACAAGATCTACAGAATCAGCAGCAACAGCAGGGTAACAAGGGATGTTATCAGTGTGGTGCTGAAGGTCACTTCAAGAGACACTACCCACGGTTGAACCAGAACCAGAACTAGAACCGCAACCAAGGAAACGGGAACTAGTGGAGACAACAATGGGGGTAATAACGACGGCAATGGTGCCCGGGGTCGAATGTTCGTGATTGGTCAAGATGATGCTAGGAATGACCCCAACGTTGTGATGGTTTCGACATCGTTATTGGTATGGATTGGCTACCTCAACATCGAGCAGAGATTCCTTGCAAAGAAAAGATCATCCGCATTCCTCGTGCTGGTTAAGAACCTTTGGTAACTCATAGTAACAAGCTCCAGGAGCAGCACCTATAGCTCGAGCACCTTATCGTTTAGCTCCAACTGAATTGAAGGAACTGTCAAAGCAACTACAAGAACTCTTGGAAAAAGGGTTTTATACGTCCTAGCTCTTCGTCTTGGGGAGCTCCAGTGTTATTCGTAAAGAAGAAAGACGGTACGTTCAGGATGTGTATAGACTACCGTGAACTCAACAAGGTGACGATCAAGAATCGTTATCCACTTCCGCGCATAGATGATTTATTCGACCAGCTGCAAGGGTCGAGCTACTACTCCAAGATAGACTTAAGGTCAGGATATCACCAGCTGAGAGTCTGGGATGAGGACGTCTCCAAAACAGCGTTCAGAACACGCTACGGCCACTACGAGTTTATGGTCATGCCATTTGGGCTAACGAACGCGCCTGCCGTATTTATGGATCTTATGAACAGAGTGTGCAAACACTATCTCGACAAGTTCGTCATTGTTTTCATAGACGACATCCTGATTTATTCGAAGAGTCAGGAGGAACACGAGCAGCACTTACGACTTATACTGGAACTTCTGCGAACGGAACAGTTATACGCTAAGTTTTCCAAAAGGGACTTCTGGCTTCGTGAAGTCCACTTCTTAGGCCACGTGGTAAACAAGGATGGGATTCATGTCGATCCATCCAAGGTAGATTCGATTAAGAACTGGCCTGCGCCTCGTACACCAACAGAAATACGCCAATTCTTGGGTTTGGCGGGTTATTACAGAAGGTTCATCAAAGACTTCTCAAAGATTGCTCAGCCGCTTACACTACTGACACAGAAAGGTGTTGTTTACCGTTGGGGTAATGCACAGGAAACAGCGTTCCAACACTTAAAGGATAGACTCTGTAGCGCACCTATCCTCTCATTGCCTGAAGGCACGGATGATTTTGTAGTCTACTGCGACGCATCCATCCAAGGTCTTGGAGGTGTATTGATGCAAAGGGATAAAGTCATTGCGTATGCTTCGCGCCAACTTAAGATTCACGAACGGAATTACACAACACACGACTTAGAATTGGGAGCGGTTGTTTTTGCACTTAAGATATGGCGACACTACTTGTACGGCACTAAATGTGCTATCTACACTAATCACAGAAGCCTCGAACATATCTTCAAACAGAAAGAACTGAATATGCGACAGCGACGATGGGTTGAACTGTTAAATGATTACGAATGCTCAATCAGGTACCACCCAGGCAAAGCCAATGTTGTGGCTGACGCCCTCAGCCGAAAGGACACCGCGCCTAAGCGCGTACGAGCTTTACAACTCACCCTACAGTCTAGTCTTCCTTCCCAGATACGAGATGCTCAGGTAGAAGCATTGAAACCAGATAATGTCAGGGCTGAAGCCCTACGCGGCTCAAGGCAACGATTAGAACAAAGGGCAGACGGCGCTTATTACGTAACAGGACGCATTTGGGTCCCACTGTACGGCAACTTACGCGAGCTGGTAATGGATGAAGCTCACAAGTCTCGCTACTCGGTACATCCTGGTTCGGATAAAATGTACCATGACATCAAAACCACATACTGGTGGCCTAGCATGAAGGCCCACATAGCCACATACGTTAGTAAATGCTTGACTTGTGCGAGAGTCAAGGCAGAATATCAGAAACCGTCAGGTCCACTCCAACAACCAGAGATACCACAATGGAAATGGGAACAAATTTCCATGGATTTTGTTACTGGTTTACCTAGATCTCAGCGCGGAAATGATACTATTTGGGTGATCGTGGATCGACTCACAAAGTCTGCTCACTTCTTGGCAATCAAAGAAACAGACAAGTTCTCTACACTAGCAGACACCTACTTGAAAGAAGTGGTCTCGAGGCACGGTGTGCCAACCTCTATCATCTCTGATCGAGACGCACGTTTTACTTCAGAACTGTGGCAAGCAATGCATAAATCTTTCGGCTCTCGTTTAGACATGAGCACAGCTTATCACCCTCAGACAGATGGGCAGTCTGAGCGCACTATTCAAACTCTAGAAGACATGCTTCGGGCGTGCGTAATTGACTTTGGCAATGGTTGGGAGAAACATCTGCCACTCGTGGAATTTTCATACAATAATAGCTACCACACCAGCATTAAGGCTGCACCATTCGAGGCATTGTACGGGCGTAAATGCCGGTCACCTCTCTGTTGGGCAGAGGTGGGAGATAGTCAAATCACGGGTCCAGAAATGGTAGTCGATACTACAGAAAAGATTGCACAAATACGACAACGCATGGCGGCAGCACGCGACCGTCAGAAAGTATACGCCGATAAAGACAGGAAACTACTCGAATTCCAAGTTGGGGATCGAGCGCTACTTAAAGTTTCACCCTGGAAGGGTGTGGTTCGTTTTGGCAAACGCGGCAAACTAAATCCACGATATGTTGGACCTTTCGAAGTTATTGAGAAAATAGGCAAAGTGGCCTACAGACTGAACTTACCACCTGAACTCAGTGCAGTTCACAACGTCTTTCACGTGTCGAATCTGAAGAAGTGTACATCAGATGAGACCCACATAGTTCCCTTGAAGGAACTCACTATCGACGAGCGGTTGCGATTCGTCGAGGAACCTATTGAAGTCACGGACCGGGATGTTTAGGTCCTCAAAAACACGAGAATCCCTCTTGTACGAGTTCGTTGGAACTCCCGCCGCGGCCCAGAGTTCACCTGGGAGCGCGAAGATCAAATGGAACTCAAATATCCCCAGTTATTCGAAAACCAAGCAACTACTACTGAGGCTGAAGCTACCAATGCAGAATTTCGGGACGAAATTCCAAATCAACGGGGGGATAATGTAACACCCCAGGAAAACCAGTAATCTTCGCAAACCTGCTCAGGGGAGCCGCGATACAATACAGGTAAACAACGTCACACCACTAGCTTCCTCAGTAACTGCATGCTAAATTTCGGGACGAAATTTCTTTCAAGTTGGGGATAATGTGACAACTCGAATTTCCGACGTTCTTTATTCGCATTTAATGCACGTTGACTTTGACTTGTTTGACTGGTAACTGAACATTGTGATATGATAAATGCATTGTGATTGCATGGTTAAGTGTAATTGTGTAAACATGTGTACTGTTTGTAAAACTTAAACTAACTATAAAAGAATCCGACGAAACATAATGTATTTCGCCAAAAATCAGTACCGACGAAACAAAGCCTGTTTCGCCAACAACCATCTCGACGAAACAAAGTGTTTCGCCGAGCCCATGATTCGCCAAGCCCAGTTAGGGCCCAGAACACTTAGACGCACATAAGTTATGCGGAACCGCTCAAATTGACACACTTTAGAAATACTGAAACCCTAGAGGCTCCCTTGTGCACGTCGGCAGCCCCCATCATCCCGAGATTTCACCCACTCTGTTTGTGTTAATCGCTTAATTCTCCGGTTAGTCATTTCTAATGTTTATTAGCCTATGTGTTGTTGATGAATATCATGATGATCTGTGAATACGTGATTAGTATGATTTACTGACCAACTGTTAGGACGGACTAGGGTTGATAATAGACCTAATCGTTGCGTATGTGATCGATTATGCAAACTGTTTGGGATTTATGATTGTTTACTGTATGATTATGATGATTAGCTGATTTTCTATGGTAGATGATTGTTGCATGATTCCTGTATGATATCGTTTGATGTGACGGCAGAATTAGGGTTTATACGTAACTGACATCATGACGTAACTGGCACATGACGAATCAAACTGTTTTTGACGAAACGCAGGTAACGACGAAACAGGAATCTGTTTCGTCGAGACCTCTGCGACGAATCTAAGCAATGACGAAACGGCTGTTTCGTCGAAGGGTAAGAACGACGAAACAGGGGTGTTTCGTCGTATACACAATCTGCACAGTAACATGTTTATATTCTGTTTAAAAATTAACCGGGTTAGTTAACTGCTGTTAAGTATAATTGTCATGTGTATGAACTTAAATACGTGCTACGTGCTACTTGCTTACCAACTGTGTGTCTATATGTGAACACAAACTGATTTCATATACGTGCATACTATAGGACGTGATTGATTTCTTACGAGCACATACTTAGCATACCGAGCAAACCAAGGTGAGTTCACACAGCCAAGGCATGGGATTCTCGGGTTGGGAATTGGGTTGGATTATTTGAAATGGATAACTACTCGTACTTACGCTATCGCTAGACTATAGACCATCGTCCTCAGGATAGTCAGGACACTTACGTAAAACCTACGTAACCTAGTATCTACCATTGTCTCCCGGGTCGGGAGGACACTTACGTAAAACCTACGTAAACTAATACCTACCATTGTCTTCCGGGTCGGAAGGACACTTACGTAAATCCTACGTAAACCCCACACGTACCACTGTCCTCGGGGAAGGGCACTCGCGTAAATCCTACGTGACCTTGTACGTATTCCTGTTCTCGGATTAAGAAGAACACATGGTTGCAAATAGTCTAGTAAGTGCAAACATGGGAAGCCCCCATTAGTAAAGATAAACGTGGGAAACCCCCACTAGTAGTACATATGACCATGGGAAACCCCCACCATTAGTACGTATTTACATGGGAAGCCCCCACTAAATGCATGTATGATTTGTTATAAAGAACTTACTTTCTGTGAACTCGCTCAACTAGTTGTTGACTCTCTGCTGCATGCCTTGCAGGACCTTAGGTACATATGGAGCTTGCACAGGGAGGAGCAGGTCGTTGTGGGATACGGATCGTAGACGATATTTGAACTTATAACTTACTTTGGGTTTTCATTATTATGCTTCCGCTACTTAAACAATGTTTGGTTATGAACATCAGTCATGTCAAGATGAATTACATTTTCCTACTTTTATACTTAAGTACTATGTTTGATATGATTGATGGCTTGATCCTGGTCAGTCACGCCTCCAAGCGGTGATACTCCGCATGTGGATTTTGGGGGTGTGACAAGTTTGACACTTGGCACTTGGCCTTTGGAGAGTGTTAAGGGCTGTTAACAGCTGAAAAAAATGTTTTGCTGCATCTGGCCCCTGTTTACGGACCTAGTTTGGCAGATTTACAGTTTCAGTCCCTGCAACCTCAAAACTTGGTTTTCGATGCGTTTTTTTGACACGTTTAAGCCCCGTTAACCCCATTTCAAAGCTCTAAAATGAATTTAAAGTATATGGAACTTAAAATGTGCTCAAAAATATCTCAGACGTCGGTTCATTTGGCCGTACGATCGCGATGTTCGCTTAATTACGACGGAATGCGCATAAGCGCGAAAAACGATCCAAATGACGCGATGAATTGATTTTTCTCAAGCCTAAACACTAAAATAAAATATTTTAGTGCTTACATAAATTTTTGGATGTCCGGATGTATTCAGAACGTATGTTATGCGCGAAAGTGTAAACTTGTGCACTTTTTGACGCTTTTAGTCCCTGAATGTCCCAAAAGTTTTATTTTAGCACACCGAACACCTCAAAGCCTATTTCTAAGCTATGTAGAGGATATTTATGGCATGTTTAACTTATGGTCATGTTCTGGAATGTTCGTTACTGTTCAAATTGGCATACTTTCGCAGTTTGTCAAGTTTAGTCCCTGTAAGCGAATTAACTTGTTTTTGCCATACCAAAGCCTTCAAAACTTATTTCTAAGTTATGTAAGGGTTATTTAAGGTATGTTAAGTATATGTTGATGTTCCGGAGTATTTTTTGCATTAAACTGATTACGTTTACGCACCAGTTTGCGCATAACTCTCCAGAAAGTGATATAGAGTTTGAAATTGAATAAAAGTCAAAACATGAAAAATGTAAAACATAACCAAACAAACATTGGGATCAAATAACATTGTTTTATTGATAATTGAACTGTTCACAATGATTACAAGCACAGATGTTACACAAGTGGATGGCGATTTGAAGTGATTTGATATCGGTTGTCATTTTATTGTACAGTTTATTTTCAAATTTCCTAAAATGTGTTTGCATTTTAGGGGGAGTAAAAATTTTCAGAAAATCCAAAAACATTTGAAAATTTGAAAAAGTCAAAAACATGATAAAATGAAAAATGAGTTTTGTTGTATAAAAGAGGAAATGATAGTACATCAGTGGACTATCACGACATGCTAAAGAAATGGAAAGTCAAATGTGATAAACGATCTCACTGTGGATGTGTGAGTAGGTTTTTGCACATTTAGTAGATTGTGACGAGATATAAACCTAAATTCAAACTTGCTTAATTCGTGGGTAACATCTCTCGGATATATGGGTAACCCCCGAAATCTTGTTTGAAGGACCCCTCTTTCTGAGATACTAGGTCTTTATGCTCAGTGATATCCGGGGTATTATCTCGGGACTTCTGATTTTGCGGAAGCAATGGCCTAGTCCCCGGAGAATACTTTCTGCTTGCTTGAAATATAGCGCCGCCCTCAGCAAAAATAGACAATAAAATTGATAATCATTGCTGTTGTAAAAAAGATCCTCTAAAGGGGACCCACCCAAGTCGAACCGTCATCTCTCTGCTGAATGGAAGTTCTGATCTGAGCTCTCACGGTTTCGCACCTAACCCCTTACAGATATCATCTAGGTATACTCACCTGTAAGACTGAATATTGGGATCTGGATACGAGAGTATATTCTGAGGTGGGACACGTGAATAAGTTTAAGTACTTAAAACATTAATCTCGTATCTCGAAACAGTTCAACTTTGTGTGAAAATTTAAGTGGATCAGTATACTGACAATCTAAGTGAATCGTTTAAAACTTAAAATGTATAAAGCTTAACGGTGTTGGTGATTTATCTCAAAAACTGATATGATCCTCTTACGCAAACTCACAAAAATATTGTCTGTAAATATTTCATTTCTGCATTTCATTTCTGTTATATAAAAAATCCAAAAAGATTTTCGGTGTGTTTTAGCAAAAATTTTTGAAAATTCAAAAAGATTTTAGACAGCTGATGTTGGAAAGCTGAGTTTCAAAATTCCGAGTGCTGAACATGACGAACAGGTTTGGGAAAATTTGTTTGAAGATGTTTGAAATGAAAAATGATATATATTCAAGTGGTTCATCAGAAATTGACATGATAAATCATTTTTGTTCGATAATTAAAAATGATCTTTTCAGGGTTGTGTCTTCAAGTGATTAGCAAAGTTTCTAAATTTGTTATATCTTATCTTTTATGAAATTTATGTTTTGGGTAGAGAATATGCAGGTGAGTCAGGTTGCGATACCTGAACCTGTGAAAGCCAGACTACGATCCCAGTACAAGTTGAGGGGGAGTCTGTTAGAGAAAGAGAGTCTAAAGATGCAAGAGCTAGAAGTTTGATTCTGAAAGATTAGTTAAAGAAAGTTAGAGTGAAGGAAGCACGAAGACTGATAAAGACTGAAGATGAAAAGACTCGACACTTAAGACTCGTCAACATCTGAGGGGGAGTCTGTTAGTGCATTCATCTGCCGACTTCGTATTATATCGAGTCTCAGTTCGTTGCAGATATGATTCAACATGATGTCATCATATACAAAGACGACATCATCAATATGACATCATCAATGGCGTTACCTCACAAGAAGACAAAGCATTTGAAATCAGATTGTTATATTTTTTATTTCACTCCAAATGTAATTTTGTGATTTCGTAATTGGTGATTCCGCCCGAATCACTTGGAGCGAAATCAGAGGTTCCATTTGGAGTGAAATCAGGAGCATTATAAATAGGGTTGTGTTCATGTCATTTGTAACGATTTCCAGATTTGATACCGAGGTGCTGCCAGTTTTTCCTTTGATTGTAAACATTGTAAAATCAATATACAAGAGGATTAAAGTGTATTTCAAGCTGTTTTCACATCCGTTTCTCTGTTTCCGCCTCTGAAACGGATTTGAGCTCTTCCGAACGACTCATTCAGGTCGTAATCCGATCCTACAGCCTCGTGCTGTGCGATGGCCTGTGAGATGCGCTCTTGTAATTCCGCCTCTGTCCTTGGCAGAGGGTTGTTGGTATCGGTATTCCTTCGAGGCGGCATCATTCTTCTAGTAAGTAGATCCGGGTAGGTCAGGCCTTATTTGTTAAATAAATAAATAGTTGTCTAGGAGTCGTATGTATATATATATATATATATATATATATATATATATATACAAGTAATCATCATATCAAACAACCATGGAACAACATAATCATAGGATGAACAAGTAATTCAACCATGCATTTAATGAGAACATGACCATTGAGCTTTCATTAATGACCAACCACAAGTTACATTGTTTTCACATTATGTCATACCAAAAGAGACATAGGGTCACACTACGCTTGTCAGATAAGTCTGTCAATATACAAAAATATAATAGTCAAAAAGTGGCCTTCAATGTCTTCACAATCTCAGCTCAATTGTAGTGCTCTCACCAAAAGTAGTGCATCTGCATAAAACCAAAAACCTACGGTGCTGATGGCGGAGGAGGAGGAGGAGGGAAGAAAAGCAAACTGCGGACATGGGCGAGCTCCTCCTCGAGCTCATGTACCCTGCGAATCAAAAAGCTAATCTGCTGCTCGACAGTGAGGAAGCGGGCATCAAAACCTGGAATAGGTGCGGGAGCAGCAGGTGGAGGTACGAATGGAGCTGATGATGAATGCGGAGGGACAATAGAAGAATGACAAGGACAGGGTGACCATCGGGCACCCTCACCGAGCTCCAGCTCGAGAACTCTACGACTTAAAATCTCAAACTATAACTGGAGTGACAAAAGCAACTCATCCCGAGTGTAGCCTCCATAATGAGAGGGATGATAGGGGTCAGAGATGGGCATGGTATATGGAGGGAACCATCGTAATGGCTCATCAAGCGATGCAGATGTAAATGGTGTAAAAGGTGTAGTCTGTGGGATCGGAGGGAAATCGGCTGAAGTAAACGGATCAAAACTCGGGGGCTATCCCGAGGTACCCTCCCCTGGTCGGGGAGCAGGGATCTCCTGTAGGAAGACAATCAGAAGGTCAGTACGGTGGGCATCAGACATAACAGGAGGTGGGGGAGCAATACTAACTGGTGGGGGCTGTGGTACATAGGGGTCAACAAGTGGGAGATCAAGGGGTGCAGATATCGGCTCCGGGATAAGAGGTGCAGTATTTGGTAATCCAAACGAAACATGGTCAGGATCAGGAATCTGCTCTGGGACGTGAGGAGGTGTAGGGACTCGAGAAGGGGATAATGGTGCAGCTGACATCACAGTGTCATCATCGGAATCAGTGGCATAAAGCTGCAGTCCTGTCGCCTGCAGGGCCGAGGAAGTCACAAACTCAAAGGAGTCTGAAACTGAGTGCATGCTGGAGTCAGAAGATATCTTGATAACGGGTATGACAGGAGGAGGCACATCCAGTATAGCAACATCATCATCAACCTCCCCGTCACCTTGAACATCAGCTGGGTGACCATCCAAAAATAGGTCAACGTCATCGTCAAACAGGTCATCGAGGGGCCAATCCTCAGGAGGAATGACCACTAGGGGAACTGGATCAAGAATAGGTGCAACAATATGCTCACCATCGGGGTGACCGATGATGAGGTGGTCATGGATAGGAGCAGGAAAATCAAAAAGATCCTCGATAGGAATGCCATCAGCGATAGGTGCGTCGTCTCCAAAGTCCGGGAGAGCGAAGGGCTGAAAGTCATCGTCGTCCTTAGATAGCATCTCTGGGTCGCTGTCGGTGACCGAAGTTAAAACCTCTGGTATAGGCGCCACCTCATCGTCGGAGACGATCGCCATTGGATCGTGCTCCTCTTATAGACCGCTCTCAGATGAGGACATGTGTACCTGTAGCATAACAATCATAACATGTGCACATATGTTAACCACTAACACTCGGTATATGTAAACAAAGAGAATCATCGCTTAATCATGTATTCACATTATATTTCATGAGACTTTTCAATCTTAACTAGTCTACCCCATGTAAACTAAACCACTAACTGTAACCTTGCTCGTGTTTCTTTTCTTTCCTTTTTGTAAAAGGTTTGTTCCATGGATCTTGGCGTTTTGAAAATGCAATGAAAAATATTTTGTGAAAATATTTTCGTGAGAGAGCCCTAATGATTGTAGTCTAGACTCGAGAAGAAATCCTAGTTCGCTATAATCGAAGCTCTGATACCAAACTGTCACACCCTGACTTTTGCGGAAGCGTATTATGTGTGACTTGCTTAATACCATTGCATTCAATTATAACAAACAACTAAATGATTAAAACCACGATGTTCATCCATAAATATGATTCAAAATATTACAACCCACATTGTTTTAATACCAAACCAGACTTCAAGTTTAATAATACAAACCGACCAAATGTTTTTAAGTTCCACAGTGGACTTTAACAAAAGACATCAATAAAACAAGGTTTTGAGCCATGTATCTTATCCAAGTTAAAATACACAATTCAAACCCTCAAAATGGGATGGCATCGTCTTGGTAACACAACTTGAAAACATTAACGCCCACCAGATCCATTATCAATTTCCTGAAATACATGTAATTTGACAACATCAACAAAAGTTGAGCAAGTTCATTTGTTTTGTATGTGAGCTCGTAATAACTTGTAAACATTTGAGAGAATTCCTTTGATAACCGATATGAAAGCGTCTATGAACAGATCATTAATGTTTTGCAAGGACATTAATATGTGTGGTGTGTAGGAAGTGCTCAAACCTAGCGGATTTCCTTCGGTCCATCCGGCTGGAATGACATAGTCACCACATGCGGCCACACAAGGACCCATAGGTGGGGCTCGCTACACACAGATAGATCTACCACTCTTTCCCCTCAGTCTTAAACTAGATTAATGGCACTTAAGAGAGATACTACATCATCCACATGATCTAACACTTCATTCCTTAGCTAAACCATACTATTGAAGCATTTGAACATTTGAAACATTGAAACTTGTATTTCACCCACGAAGTTATAAACCGAAAACAGTTAAAGAAAAGGGGGACATGAACTCACAATCTTGCGTCCTGCAAACTGGTGTAACTCAAAGATTCTGTCTCGGAGTCGTGCAACTACCTACACACGTGCTACGTTTTGTTAGACGGCTAGGTCGTGCCACGGCTTTTAGTCTTAATTGTTATGACTTAATATCTTTGAGTTATGTCTTGATGTACAAAATATTATTCCAAAGTATATAATTATTTATAAAAATAATAATATTTTAACTTAAATTATATTTATTATTTTTTGAAATATTTGTTAAAATAATACATTTTAACTTAATTGACTTGTAATTCTTCCATGAATAATTTTCCCAAGGATGGGTTGTGACAACTGTCAAATTTGCATGCATCCGTGTGTTTAATATTTAATTTGTGCTTAATGACTGTGCTTGATTACAACTGTGATTAAACTGCTTTCTGATTTCTTTTACATACATACATATGCATCACATTTCATACTGTCACTCCATTTATTTCACAAACTTTAGTGACAAACTTGATGCACAAAGCACAGTTAGCACACTGAGCGGATAACCCAGAAAACATGCTGACAATGCCAGCACCTAGACAGACAATGTTTTTGAGGCCAATATGAGCCAGAGACGGGGTACTACACTAGTAGGGAATGTAGGGAGGTGAGGACCATAAAACTGCGTCACTAGGTGATAATTATAGTGCCGGGAAGTGCCAAAAACACACTTTAAATGCAGAATTCTGCACTTAATAACCAAAATTCAGCATTTAATAATGCTAGTAAAGTGCAAAAACTTGACAAAATAATCCTAGACACTTTCCAAAGTGCTGGAAATTAAATGTGTCACTAAAAGTAACATAAAAGACACTCTATGGATTAATTAAGCACTTTAACGGAACAACACCCAACCGAACAACTGGACTTTACCCGGAACATAAAAATATTGCCAAACACATTGTTTATACTTTTCTAAGCTAGTTAGGGTCCCGGAACACCCTAACACACTATATATTTTATAACACACTTAAATCTTTAACTTATTTCACTTAACCTTCTAACTAAGTTAGTAACTTACCTTTGCAACATAACTAAACCAACCCCCCCCCCCCCAATAACCGGTTGTGAAGTGGGACACACCCACTAGATTTTCTTGATTAATTTAATGGGTAAGTAGAGTACTTAGGAAGCATATTACCTAGTGGATTAAACCATGTTTGGAAGACTTCTTTATTTAAACCACAAGGTCTTCACATTATCACCATTCACCAAAACTCAACAACACTTTCTCCTTCCTTCTTTCTTTGTTCGGCCGACCCCATACCACCACCATCATCAACATTTTTCAATCATCTCCTACCATTTAAAGGGTGTACAAAGGTGTCAAAGTGCGTACAACGAAGCTCGGTGTGTTCGGAAGCTCAAGGACCGCTCTCGTTTTCTTTTATCCATCACATTTGCACTCTTGAACTCACCTACCCTTGTGCTAGTAGTAAGTGCCTTAGATCCTCATCTTGTTCATATTTTTGTTGGTTAATAGTGAAAAGAATGGTGAAATATTAAGAACTCTAAAGAACATACTCAAAGTCTTGAAGTATAAGCTAACTAAAGATGATGTATGGTTAAAGTAGTGATGAAATCATGTTGATCTTGTGTTGTTATGCTTAGTGTATGTTGTTTGTTAGATAAAATGGTATGATCCATCTCATGGACTTGCTAGATCATGTTTAAAGACATGAACTAGCAAGATGTGAAGGTTAAAAATGTTGTGGATGATGAAATCATCCACACATAAGCTATGAACTTGATTACATACTTGTTTTCTTGAAAAATAAAGATCAAAATGGGTTATAAACTTGTAGATCTAAAGATCTATGAGTGGTTTTTCGAAAGAACCAAGTGAAAAATATTAGTTTTGATAACACTTGGATCTTACATAAAATCTATGCATTTTTAAGGGATAAACAAGTGTAGGAACACTTGTGTAAAAAGAGAATTTCACAAAGAAATATTTTAGAAATCATGACTAGAAGTTGTAAATGTTCAAATCCTTTAAAAATAAAGTTTTTAAGAAACTAATCACATTTTTAAAGGTAACAAGACCAACTAAGTGTGCTAGTAAGTTACCACATGTTTTCATAAATATTCAAGTTCATGAGTTTATGGTTATGCTTATTTTTGACAAAGTTTGATAAATAGAGGTTGTATGTTGATGATTGAAAATTGAATGAATGATTTTACAAAAGAAAATGATATGCTAGTAAGCATGGACGCCTCCATTTACAAAGGAAACTCTGGCGAAATTTTTCCAAAATCCAACACTTAGAAAATATTTTTCTAACAAGTGTTACCAATGTATTTTTAACCTTGTTTTCAAAATAAGCTTCGCCATAATTTTTATTACAAAAATACCCAGTATCGGAGGTTGGTTTTCGCAAATAAAAATGGATAAATATATATTTAGAATATATATTTTATACTAAGACACTTGTGTGATTATTTGTATATTTTGTGAACTAGTTATATTATTTTAGGGTAAAATAATATAACTTACAAAATACCATGGAAATTACGACTCCAAAATAATACCAAAACTCTCACGAAATAAATATTTAGGTTACGCAATTATTATTGCGAAACGACGCGCTAAAATGTAACTTATGTAATATTCCAGAAAATATTCTTGCACATATTTTGGTAAAACATTATTTTGGAAACTGTAGAAATAAAATATATTAATTCTGGGAAAAATACATATATTTTGGAAATACGTTATTTTTGGGCAAATGAGTTGAATATATTTTTCCAAGTGGGAGATAAAAATATATTTTCCTAGTATATTTAGAAAATATATAATTTTTGAGAAAAATATATATATTCTGGGACAATACATGATTGAACAAAATAAGTTTATATATATTTAAGTGAGACTTGAAATATATGGTTTTGGATATATATATTGGGAATATACTAACATATTTTTTATTTGGAACAATACACCGAAATATGACGCCATTGCTTGGCAAGATATACAAATACAAAATACGAAAATACTTGTATGAGATACCCCCATCCTTGGGAAGGAAAATACGAAGTTAAAATATTTGAGAAGTAGGAATATGAAATATTGTTCAGCAATTAATCCAAACGATGACTAGTGATTATAACTTGGAATAATGTCAAGAAATCGTAACTCAAAAACATAAATACTAAGACAAGGCACGAACCGTTCGTCTAATAGACGTTAGACCATTGTAGGTAGTCATGTTTGCCGCGGAGATTTGGGTTACAAGTACGAAGACGCAATACAGTGAGTTCATGTCCCCCTTTTCTCTTAACTGTTTTCAGTTTTATAACTTCGGGGGTGAAATACATGTTACAATTATTAAGGACATTTTTATACATGGTATGGTTAGCTTAAGGAGGGTTAGGACGTTCAGATCATGTGAGTGGGTAGGTGGAACTAAAGGCCATTAATCCTCGTTCTAGGACCGAGGGTCATGAGTGATAGATCTATTCGGGTGTAGCGAGCCCCACTCCTGAGTCCGCTGAGTGGACCTTGAGGTGACTATGAGCCCGACGCCAAAATCTGCTAGGTTTGAGTCTTCCTGCATCACTTCACACATATCATTGGCTTTGCAACCCAATGGTGATCTCTTTTTCCTTAATTGCTACATACCAGGGACATTTATACATTGGGACGTACTTTAACGATTTATACATTGGGACGTACTTTAAAGGTTTATACATACTCATTTACACATGAACTCGCTCAACTTTATGTTGATTTTTCAAAACTACATGTATTTCAGGGAATTAGCAGATTTGGCGAAGTATGCATAAGTCAAGATGCATTGAATAAGATGTCATCCAGGGCAGTAGGTTTGGGAGGTGTAACCCTTACCTGGACGGGTTGCATGTCTTAAACCTCGTTTTATTTAAAAGTCTTTTGTTGTGTCTTATGAGCACGTTTTAGACAAGTATGGTTTGTAAAATTATTCTAAGTATTGACTTTTCCAAACACTGATGTTGTAGTATTTTAAAAATTAATGAATGGATGAACGTCTTGTATTTTTTTTATCATATAGCATTGTTATGATTGTTGCTATGGTATTAAGAAGTCACACCAAAATAAACCCATGCTTCCGCAAAAGCCAGGGTGTGACAGCTTGGTATCAGAGCCTCGATCATAGCGAACTAGGATTCTTTCTCGAGTCTAGACTATGATCATCAGGGCTCTCACGAAAACATTTTCAAACATTTTTATATTGCATACACAAAACGTCCAGATCCAGGAAACAAACATTTTTACAAACAAAAAGGCACAAATACACATTTCCAAATTTATGTTTATAATTCAGTCTTAGAGGCTGAGGGAGGATCAGTCTTAGAGGCTGAGGGAGGATCAGTCTTAGAGGCTGAGGGAGGATCAGTCTTAGAGGCTGAAGGAGGATTAGTCTTATAGACTGGGGGAAATTTAGTCTTAGAGGCTGGGAGGTTGGTCTTAGAGACCAGGGATTTAGTCTTAGAGACTGGGAGGATGGTCTTAGAGACCAGGGATTTAGTCTTAGAGACTGGGAGGATGGTCTTAGAGACCAGGGATTTAGTCTTAGAGGCTGAGAAATTGGTCTTAGAGACCAGGGAGTTGGTCTTAGAGACCAGGGAGTTGGTCTGAGAGACTAGGGAGTTAGTCTGAGAGACTAGGGAGTTTAGTCTGAGAGACTGGGTGGGATAGTCTGAGAAGACTAGGACGAATATGTGGATACATGGTTACATTATGAATTGTCTTTATTTGCAATACACAAAGTGTTAAAGATTACAGTAAATATGTATGCTATGACTACTATATACCGGCACACACGTCACCTTCCTCAGGGAATGAATTGTCAGATGACAACGACCCTACGGTCACCGCCACAGATGATGAGACTATACCTGCGCCAGAGATGTTTACGTCAGACACTGAGAGTGACCCTGACATGCTGGCCAAGGACGAGGATGACTTCCAACCGTTCACGCTGCCAAACTTTGGCAATGAATTACCCTTGTTGATGGCTTCCTTGACGAAGACCCCTCTGTCATTCATGTTTCGGCCCATGACCGCTTCATTACTGGTCATCCCGTAGGTAAGCACACCATGGCTCCGATCCTCGACAATGCGCCTCTTGTGGACATTCCTTCCGAAGGTTGGATACTCAACGAACAATTGATAACGATATCGACGTGATATTGATGGTCCTTCCGATAACGCCCACGATGATGGAAAGTTAACGAGAACGTCATTACAAATTTCACTTTTGAGACCCCTGTTGTCAAGCTACCCTCTGATTCTAGCATACATTCGATTTCAGACTCCTTCGAGTCTGTGACATCTGCAGCCTTACAGATAGCCGGATTACAGCTTTCTACTATTGACGCAGACAACGATGACATGACTGCCGCACTATCACTTGCTCAAGGAACCACACCGTTACCCGACCCAGAGCCTGCTCCTGAGCTAACTTCTGCACCTTTTGGGTCCGCTTGATGTTGCACCTGCTGAACCTGCCCCTTTACTTGATCATGACCCTATTTCTTTTGATTTACCAGATACTGCATCCCTTATACCCGACCCGGCACCCGCATAATGATTCAATTGCTACAGCAATATTTTCCCGACTTCACAGGTCGCACCGTTTGCTACATTCACCTCTACAACGCCGGACGAGCCATTTTGATGGTTCCTATAATACACTATGCTGATTTTAGACCTTTGCCATCCCTCACATTATGGAGGCTACACACGGGATGAGTTGCTCCTATAACATCAACTACAGTTTAAGGATATGAGTCGCAGAATGTTGGAGCTTGAGCTGACACCACATTTGGTAACTTCAAATGCAAAACAGTACATAACCGAAAACATGATTTAAGTGTCTACATCACAAGACAACATATTGTCAGAAAAGTTTATGTAAGACACCCCGTCCTCCACCCTGTCTATTGCCAGCATACTTTGATCCGCCACATACATCAAGGTTCCTTTTGTGCTCTTGACCGTTGCTATTACACCGTTCCCAGGACTCTGATGCTCATTCCTTCACTGTCAAGCAGCAGAACAGCTAGTTACTTCGATGTATATATAAGCTCGAGGAGGGACTCACGCATGTTAACAGTTTACCTTTCCTTCCTCCTCCACCTCCGTCACCAGTATGGTTGGTTTTTGGATTATGCGAATTGCATTACATTTGGGGTAAAGACACTAATGATAAGCCGAGATTATGGAGACTTTTGAAGACCACATCTGACGACGTAATTTTGATACACTAATATATTCAATGGACGAGGGTAGGGTGACCCTGTGTCCCTGATGATGCGATACATTTTGGAGGACAATACAATTGTGGCCAGGGAATAGTGAGAAGCCAATCATCATTAATCATGCGACAATACTTTGTGACCAATGACCAACGAAAGCTCAGTCGCTATGCCTTCGTTAAGCACGTTGTTGATCTATATGTGTGTGCTATAATTATAACGCTACGTGCTTACTTGCTATGCTCTCATTAAACATAATCACCGAATTACTTGGTTATACTATGATTATACTATTGCTTGATTGGTCGGTATGATAGCCTATTATGTGTATGTGCATATGATCTCTAAACAACTATACGTAACCCCCCGAATAGATAAGACCTGACCTAACCAATCTTCTCCTCAGAAGATGTCGATACAAGGGAACGTCAATACCACCAACCCTCTGCCGATAACACCAACGACAAGACTACAAGAGCGCATCTCGCAAGCCATCGCACAACTCGAGTCCCTTCACTCCGAACACGGCAGAGGTACCTTAGGAAATAACCCACCCAGCGGCTGCACTTACGAGCAGTTCTTGAACCACGAACCTCGAGAATTCGACGGCACTGGGGGTGCCTTAGCTTTTGTGCGTTGGGTGGAGAAGACGAATTCTGTCTTACGGTTGAGCAAATGTGCCCCAGAACATCAGGTTACGTACGTAGCTGGACTATTTGTAGAAGGGGCTCTGTCATGGTGGAACCTTCAGGTTCAAACAATGGGCGAGACCACTACGTATGCTTTGACGTGGGACGAATTGAAAGAACTAATGCGCAAAAGATATTGCTCTAGGGCGGAAGTCCAGAAGTTGGAAACTGAATTGTGGAACTTGAAAATGGAAGGTCCAAAGATAGCTGAATATGTACAGAGATTTGGCGAATTATCACAAGTTGCATCGCGTTTGGTGGAACCAGAATCTAGGAAGATCGAACGTTTCATCGGGGGACTGGTACCTCAGATTCTAAGCCTGGTGACAACATCTAAACCTTCAACGATCACCGAGGCTATCGACATAAGCGTGGTGCTCACTGAAGAAGCGGTTAGACTAGGAAAATTTTCTTTTATGGAGGAGAAAAAGGAGACTCCTGTAGAGTCATCTGGAGACAACAAGAGAAAGCTCGCAAATTTCAAGAAGGTTACTCGGGCGAGTAACAAGAAAAAGGCCAAAAAGGGAAAGGACTACAAGGGTCTCCCGCCTAAGTGTGACAATTGTCTACGTTATCATGTTGGGCGATGTAAATATGGGAATTGTGATAACTGTGGCAAGCGGGGACACCCAAGAGAAACTTGAAGGAAAGATACTGTACGTAGAAATGGAGGCCAAGATAGTAGCAAGAATCACGAAGGAAACAACGGCAATGATAATCATCAAGGCAGGACGAGTGACAAACAGAAACGTGCTCAAGGTTGTCTTAACTGTGGGAGCAAAAAGCATTTCAGAAAATACTGCCCTAAAAATAATCAAGCACAAGAATGAAAGCTCAACACCGGAGCTAGGGAGGCACGCCATAAATTCAAACGAGGACATCGGTATGTCCCATATTACTCAATGTTATGCATCTGTATTGCCAAATACTGTTGCAAATTCTACGATTCGCCTCTCTAGAGTTTGAGAGTATACTTGGTTTAAGTAGCAAGTAAGTTAGATAATCCGCACACGAAAGGACTAGCTAACGGGAAGCTAGTGAAAGCCAACGAAGTAATTGGAATCGGCAAGATAGAACCCTGAGAGCGTAAGTTTACGCTAGATCTACTGCCAGTTGAGTTGGGAAGCTTCGACGAGGTAATTGGGATGGATTAGTTGCCAAGCGATCGAGCGGAGATTGATACCCATGCCCCGATGACGAAAGAAGGTACGATCGTGACTCACGAAGCAGGATACGCCTCTACAGATCACGAATTACTTGGAGGCACGAAGGTTGTTGCGTAAAGAATGTGTTGTTTCTTGGCTCATGTCGGGGATAAGGGAGCCAAAGAACCAAAACTCTAAGATATTCCTGTGATAAGGAAATATCCTGAAGTCTTCCTCAAAGACTTGCCAGAATTATCTCCTCAACGACAAGTCGAATTTCGCATCGACTTGATTCCAGGCGCCGCGTCTGTAGATAATGCACTCTAGAGACTTACATCTTCGGAAATGCAACTATTGACAATGTAGTTTCAGTGATGGATAGAGAAGGAAGATAACAGACCAAAAATTTCTGTTTTGGGTAACCCCAGTTCTGCTTGTCAAGAGAAAGGACGATGACTTTCTAATGAACATCAAGCTACCAGGAGTCAGACGACCTAGCCAACAAAGAGCCAGCAACTCTTGTTAGGAACTGACGACTTACTTATTTGATTAACTGCGAGGATCCAACCAGTATTTCCCGACTGACCGACGATCGAGTAGCTGCAAATTCAGGAAGAAAGTATACCGGGGAAATTGTGGGACAATAACTTGTTCTAACATATACAAGAATGGTATTTCCTACACGATGCACAGAACGATTCTACACCAAATACGAAACTCTGAGAATCTAGGAAACATGTACTTAGGACCATCGGGAACCCAGGTCCAAATTCACAAAGGTTGTTACTTAGGAACCACATCTGTTAACTCAAGCAGACACCATTAACCTGACATATATGCCAGTTCTGTTGACCAAACAGATAGTACTTGAATTTCTTTTACTTCTAGCAAGTAGATGTTTGCATCTCTACTCCCCTTAATGGTAGTTGCATCACGATAATTTTCTTCGCTGAGAGTGAACACACATTTGCTTCGATATCGGGTCATTTCTTCACTTTAGCAGATACTCATTATTCCTTTTCTTGGAAACTTATCTGACATACATGCATCATTTGCTACGCATGTGGTTTCATTTCGGACAAACACATCATTGAAATTTAAATAATATTTTGCTAAACCTAATTACTGATTCATGATTCGAATGACCTACATTATTGTTATTGTTGATTCTTTTGTTACCAAGTCAGCACACTCCTTGAAACTTTATTTATTTCAAGTTACATCCATGGTTTATCTTTGTGACCATGCCGAGATTCCTTTGTGGATACATACGTTTATTGCCGAGTTACGCTGAAACCTAGTTCAATTGCTTGAACTCATCCATTTCGCATATTCAATTTAAGACATCATATGATGTATTGAGAGCATCATATTCAAGTATCTTCGCAAATGTTCTTTCGTTACGAGTCATAGTAGACTTAGTTAGTCTACAGTCCCACTAAATCGTTTGTCGAATTCAACACCTTGCGGTGGAACCTTCACGAAATCGAAGCTTGTGCTAATTTGGTTACGCACCTCCTACGCGGATTTAATTGTTTATTCATTGACTTGCCCTAAATCCGTTTTGTTTATCACAATCAAAGCAGTCTCAACACAGTTATGTGTTAAGGCAATGGTACATAGATTCATTTCATGGCACGATGTACCTCCTAACGATTCTTTTATTATGAAATAAATACCTTGCAGTATTTATTGTTTTCCATCTTCATTCAGAGACAGTAATACCTTGATGTTCCGTATTCAATTGAAAACTCTATGACATTGTGTAAATCAAACCTTCAGATTCACTCAGTACACTTTCATTGGATTTCAAACACGGTGAACTTCTTCAGTTACCACTATACTTGAATTACGTCAGTACGACACCTTGTGGTGTCATTACAAAATTGTAGCTTGTGCTAACCAGGGTCAACCTTTTCACACAAAACTGCATATACTTTCGCTTGACTTATCATTTAAACATTTCTGATGCAACTACGAATCAAGACAATGATACACCAGATTCGCTTGTATTTCATTCGGCGTACTTTCAAAATCTAAGAATGTCAACACCTTAAACCTTACCATCCATTTACTCGGGAGTTGACAGATCATTTTACTATTGCATTTGAGTTGTTGATTTGAAATTCATTTAGCGGATGCTATGGTTTGCGAAAACTCGTCTGCATATCACAATCAATTGTTTAAGAATCTTATTAGTCAAAACTCCTCTTTTGTGGACCCCCCTGCTAGCTGGATTACACTAGACTATACATCAAATACGTCTTGTACCTTTGACATCAAATGCTAAGCACACACCTTTTAACCATAGGATTCGGGTTGTTATATATTCCTGGACTCACCTGATGTGAGTAAGGTTTGATTCGGTTTGGTTATTTTCTACCTCGGTATTATTCATATACATACACATGTGACGTAACCATAAGGAGTTAAGGTAGTACAAATTTCGAGGACAAAAATTTCTTAACGGGGGGAGAATGTGACAACTGTCAAATTTGCATGCATCCGTACGTTTAATATTTAATTTGTGCTTAATGACTGTGCTTGATTACAACTGTGATTAAACTGCTTTCTGATTTCTTTTACATACATACATATGCATCACATTTCATACTGTCACTCCATTTATTTCACAAACTTTAGTGACAAACTTGATGCACAAAGCACAGTTAGCACACTGAGCGGATAACCCAGAAAACATGCTGACAATGCCAGCACCTAGACAGACAATGTTTTTGAGGCCAATATGAGCCAGAGACGGGGTACTACACTAGTAGGGAGTGTAGGAGGTGAGGACCATAAAACTGCGTCACTAGGTGATAATTATAGTGCCGGGAAGTGCCAAAAACACACTTTAAATGCAGAATTCTGCACTTAATAACCAAAATTCAGCATTTAATAATGCTAGTAAAGTGCAAAAACTTGACAAAATAATCCTAGACACTTTCCAAAGTGTTGGGAATTAAATGTGTCAATAAAAGTAACATAAAAGACACTCTATGGATTAATTAAGCACTTTAACGGAACAACACCCAACCGAACAACCGGACTTTACCCGGAACATAAAAATATTGCTAAACACATTGTTTTTACTTTTCTAAGCTAGTTAGGGTCCCCGAACACCCTAACACACTATATATTTTATAACACACTTAAATCTTTAACTTATTTCACTTAACCTTCTAACTAAGTTAGTAACTTACCTTTGCAACATAACTAAACCAACCCCCCCCCCCCCCCAATAACCGGTTGTGAAGTGGGACACACCCACTAGATTTTCTTGATTAATTTAATGGGTATGTAGAGTACTTAGGAAGCATATTACCTAGTGGATTAACCCATGTTTGGAAGACTTCTTTATTTAAACCACAAGGTCTTCACATTATCACCATTCACCAAAACTCAACAACACTTTCTCCTTCCTTCTTTCTTTGTTCAGCCGACCCCATACCACCACCATCATCAACATTTTTCAATCATCTCCTACCATTTAAAGGGTGTACAAAGGTGTCAAAGTGCGTACAACGAAGCTCGGTGTGTTCGGAAGCTCAAGGACCGCTCTCGTTTTCTTTTATCCATCACATTTGCACTCTTGAACTCACCTAGCCTTGTGCTAGTAGTAAGTGCCTTATATCCTCATGTTGTTCATATTTTTGTTGGTTAATAGTGAAAAGAATGGTGAAATATTAAGAACTCTAAAGAACATACTCAAAGTCTTGAAGTATAAGCTAACTAAAGATGATGTATGGTTAAAGTAGTGATGAAATCATGTTGATCTTGTGTTGTTATGCTTAGTGTATGTTGTTTGTTAGATAAAATGGTATGATCCATCTCATAGACTTGCTAGATCATGTTTAAAGACATGAACTAGCAAGATGTGAAGGTTAAAAATGTTGTGGATGATGAAATCATCCACACATAAGCTATGAACTTGATTACATACTTGTTTTCTTGAAAAATAAAGATCAAAATGGGTTATAAACTTGTAGATCTAAAGATCTATGAGTGGTTTTTCAAAAGAACCAAGTGAAAAATATTAGTTTTGATAACACTTGGATCTTACATAAAATCTACGCATTTTTAAGGGATAAACAAGTGTAGGAACACTTGTGTAAAAAGAGAATTTCACAAAGAAATATTTTAGAAATCATGACTAGAAGTTGTAAATGTTCAAATCCTTTAAAAATAAAGTTTTTAAGAAACTAATCACATTTTTAAAGGTAACAAGACCAACTAAGTGTGCTAGTAAGTTACCACATGTTTTCATAAATATTCAAGTTCATGAGTTTATGGTTATGCTTATTTTTGACAAAGTTTGATAAATAGAGGTTGTATGTTGATGATTGAAAATTGAATGAATGATTTTACAAAAGAAAATGATATGCTAGTAAGCATGGACGCCTCCATTTACAAAGGAAACTCTGGCGAAATTTTTCCAAAATCCAACACTTAGAAAATATTTTTCTAACAAGTGTTACCAATGTATTTTTAACCTTGTTTTCAAAATAAGCTTCGCCATAATTTTTATTACAAAAATACCCAGTATCGGAGGTTGGTTTTCGCAAATAAAAATGGATAAATATATATTTAGAATATATATTTTATACTAAGACACTTGTGTGATTATTTGTATATTTTGTGAACTAGTTATATTATTTTAGGGTAAAATAATATAACTTACAAAATACCATGGAAATTACGACTCCAAAATAATACCAAAACTCTCACGAAATAAATATTTAGGTTACGCAATTATTATTGCGATACGACGCGCTAAAACCTAACTTATGTAATATTCCAGAAAATATTCTTGCACATATTTTGGTAAAACATTATTTTGGAAACTGTAGAAATAAAATATATTATTTCTCGGAAAAATACAAATATTTTGGAAATACGTTATTTTTGGGCAAATGAGTTGAATATATTTTTCCAAGTGGGAGATAAAAATATATTTTCCTAGTATATTTAGAAAATATATAATTTTTGAGAAAAATATATATATTCTGGGACAATACATGATTGAACAAAATAAGTTTATATATATTTAAGTGAGACTTGAAATATATGGTTTTGGATATATATATTGGGAATATACTAACATATTTTTATTTGGAACAATACACCGAAATATGACGCCATTGCTTGGCAAGATATACAAATACAAATACGAAAATACTTGTATGAGATACCCCCATCCTTGGGAAGGAAAATACGAAGTTAAAATACTTGAGAAGTAGGAATATGAAATATTGTTCAGCAATTAATCCAAACGATGACTAGTGATTATAACTTGGAATAATGTCAAGAAATCGTAACTCAAAAACATAAATACTAAGACAAGGCACGAACCGTTCGTCTAATAGACGTTAGACCATTGTAGGTAGTCATGTTTGCCGCGGAGATTTGGGTTACAAGTACGAAGACGCAATACAGTGAGTTCATGTCCCCCTTTTCTCTTAACTGTTTTCAGTTTTATAACTTCGGGGGTGAAATACATGTTACAATTATTAAGGACATTTTTATACATGGTATGGTTAGCTTAAGGAGGGTTAGGACGTTCAGATCACGTGAGTGGGTAGGTGGAACTAAAGGCCATTAATCCTCATTCTAGGACCGAGGGTCATGAGTGATAGATCTATTCGGGTGTAGCGAGCCCCACTCCTGAGTCCGCTGAGTGGACCTTGAGGTGACTATGAGCCCGATGCCAAAATCTGCTAGGTTTGAGTCTTCCTGCATTACTTCACACATATCATTGGCTTTGCAACCCAATGGTAATCTCTTTTTCCTTAATTGCTACATACCAGGGACATTTATACATTGGGACGTACTTTAACGATTTATACATTGGGACGTACTTTAAAGGTTTATACATACTCACTTACACATGAACTCGCTCAACTTTATGTTGATTTTTCAAAACTACATGTATTTCAGGGAATTAGCGGATCTGGCGAAGTATGCATAAGTCAAGCTGCATTGAATAAGATGTCATCCAGGGCAGTAGGTTTGGGAGGTGTAACCCTTACCTGGACGGGTTGCATGTCTTAAACCTCGTTTTATTTAAAAGTCTTTTTTTGTGTCTTATGAACACGTTTTAGACAAGTATGGTTTGTAAAATTATTTTAAGTATCGACTTTTCCAAACACTGATGTTGTAGTATTTTAAAACTTAATGAATGGATGAACGTCTTGTATTTTTTTTATCATATAGCATTGTTATGATTGTTGCTATGGTATTAAGAAGTCACACCAAAATAAACCCACGCTTCCGCAAAAGCCAGGGTGTGACATGGGTAAACTTATACTTGTGTAATTTAGTCTTGTGTATTTTGCCAAGTATCGGTGGTGTATTCCGGTGTGTATTTGTACGTATTTTTATTGTATTTATTAAGTATTCTTATACTTAATTCTTGAATTTAAATTTTCCGGAATATTATTTTTAACCAATAAAAATCACCAATTTATATTCTTAAAATATATATTTTAAGAAAACTTTTATAGAAAATTATCTATAATTCTTCCATGGCAAAAAATAGTTATATTTTCATTTAAACCTTAAAAATAATATATTTTCAAGATTATCTTAGAAAATATTTATAAATCCATTTTTCACGCAAAAATACTATATTCTAGATTTGTTTAAGAAAATATATATTTTCTTCAAAATAATATATCTTCTAATAATTCAAGAAAATATATATATCTTTTCTCTACTAAAAAATAATGTATTTTCTTCTTGACAAAAATATGATATATTTTGGTAACACTTGTAAAAAATTATAATTTCCGTTTCTTTGGTTTCCAAAATATCGTTTAAGTTATTTGCCAAAATTATATGAACTTAATTCAGGAATATATATATGTAATCCATATTCTTTGTTCGGTTTGTCCAATATTCGGGTATGAATTATATATTTGTTTTCTTGGAATTTTGGTATTATTTTGTATCATAATTCTTGGTATTTTGGTGAGTTATATTATTTTCAAGTTATAAAATAATATAACTAATACACATAATATACAAGTAATCACACAAATTGTGACATCTAATTATATTTTCCTAAATATATACTTAGTCACTTTTATTTATCAAAAATCAACCTCCAATGTTTGTAAATTTTGTGACAAAAATTATAGCAAATTTTATATGAAAAACCATGGTTAAAATTTACTTGTAACCACTTCTTCAAAAATATTTTTCTAAGTGTTTAAATTCTAGAAATTTTTTGCCATAGTTTCCCCTTAAAATGGAGGTTTCCATGCTTTCAAAGCATATCATTTTCTTTTAAAATCATCACCAATCCATAACAATTCAATCAACACTTACCATGAGCCAAAATCTTACAATTTACACTACATCATGAACTTGAAATTTTGTAAAAACTTGTAGTAACTTAGTATTTTATTTAGTAGGTTTAGTTACCCTTTAAAACATGGTTATTTGTTTATAAATCTCATTCTTGAAGAATTTAGACTTTCACAACTTATAAGATGATTTTTCTAAAAATGATTCTCTTGTATTTTTCTTGTTACAAACATGTTTCTAGTCTTGATTTAGCACTAAGAATATGAGTGTTTTTTTTTAAAAATCATGTTAATGTAAATCTTGTAAATAAACTTGGTTTCTTGAGAAAATCATTTTTGAAATCATCCATCTACAAGACTTATATTATGTATAGATCATCATCATTTTCAAGTTCATGTTCCATATAATAGGATGATCATTTTGATTTCACAAGATCCATCCTCTCACTTTCTAGATCATGTGTTTAATCACAATCTAGCAAGTTTCGTATGATGATTAACATCATCCTCACAAGAAATCAACAATCAAGATTCATACATACACTAAAACAACAAAGATTCTTATGTTAGTGAGCTTTATGTTAAAGTTTATCTTCTTGTTCTTTCATGATCTTTATGATTAGTTACTTACATAATCTTTTAACCAACATAATGAGAAGCAAAATCAAGTTTCAAGAGTCTTACTACTAGCACAAGGCTAGGGAAGAGATCAAAGATGATGAAGATGATGAACTAGGTGGTTAAAAGCTCTTGAGAAAAGGTCCTTCAACTTCCAATGACTCCAAACTCCTTAATCTAGCTCCTTGCACCTTCGTAACACCTTGGAATGGAAGGAATTGAAGTGAAAGTGATGGTGGTGTGGGTGGTTGTTCTCGTCCATGAGGGGGAAGAGAGGGAGAGAGGAGGGAAGTTTGGTGTTTGTGAAATGAAGTTAGGGAATGAACTTATGGTTTATAATCTTGAACTTCCAACATCTTGTTAACTAATGGTCATAGTGTCCCCAAAGTGTTTAGCATATCAAATATTTAATTCAAGAAAATCATGGTGGTGGGACCACCATGATAACCGTCAAACAAGGGGGGGGGGGTATAAGGTTGAGTTTCAATGGTTAGTTAAGGAAGTTAGTTAGAATCTAAGTGTTAAGTTAGTGTTTTTAGATGTTATGTAATTATAAGGTGTGTTATGATGTTCGGTGACCATAACTAGTTCAGAAATGATAAAACAGTGCTTCTAGTGAAAATTTGGTGTTTCGGGTAGTGTCTGGTTGTTCGGTTGGTTACCGGTTCGTTAAGGTGCTAAACTACACAGTTTTGTGTGCTTTATGTTCCCTTTTATGACAGTTTTGATTCCCGACACTTAGGAAGGTATTCTGGACCATTAAACCATACTTCTGCATTATATTAAGTTGTTAAAGTGCTGATTTTTGCTGAAAATTGCAGAATTCTGCAGTTTGTGTGAGTTTTAGGCACTTAAACTATCACTAGGAAGGCAGTTTTATGATCCTTACTTTCCTACACACTACACTAGTGTAACTCTTGGTTTCGGGCTCATTATGTGTCTTAACATCACGTTTGTCTGAGTACTGAACTCCCATCAGTACTTCTAGTTTGTTTGATAACTGTGCTAACTTTGTTTCGTGCATCATTTGAATCACAATGTGTTGTATGTAATAATGATATGAAATCATGCAATATGTGATGCACTTATATGTATATGATAATAATCAGGAAGCATTCATGTTATTAATTCCAAATCAAGCACAATTATTAAAGCATAAATCACTGTCAATGCTAAGATTCGCAGAATCTTGAAAATCTTAATAGTACAGATACGCTTCTGCACACGGGGCCGTGCCCAACGAACACGGGGGCGTGTGGAGCTAATGCAGACAAATGTAATTAATGAAGAAAGAGAAAGAGGATGGCCACGGGACCGTGTCCAGCGGACACGGGGCCGTGTCCGGGCTTCTGTGCAGGCTATAAATAGGGGTGCTTGGTTCACTTCAAAGGCATCCCTTGGCAAACCACCTCTCTCCCACTTCACCCACACTCCACCACCACTATAACACCCACATCCACCACCATCATCCATCATCCACCTTAGAGTGTGTGTAGTAGTCTCGAGATCCAAGATTGATAGTAAGAGTTCTTGACAATCAAAGGCCATGTTTGCCTAAGTCTCTTACATCACTTGGTGAAGACAAGCATTTAATGTAATACTTTTGATTTTTAATCTTTTCGCACTTTTTATTTGGTTTTGTATTAATGACTTTTATAACTAATTTCTTATGTTGAAGGTGAAACTTCCTTACCATTTGTCTATGGTGTCTTGGCGTTATTTTACTGTCTATATAAAATAAAAGATTTTCACCATTCATATCTCTACAGTCTATATAGAGATATGTTGGCTACCTGGTCGGGGGTTAAGGGAATGGTTTGGTAAGGTTCTTGCCTTGTTCAGTGTATAGATCCTGCAAGGACCTGGGTCAAGCTTACTAGGACCTCCTTCAATACCCACTGGTATTGGATGGCGGGGATCCGAATGGCTTGATCCCCTCATATGTAAACTACTATTAATACATCAACCCGACTACTTGGGATTGTATCCCTGCTGACTCAAACCACTTAGCCGAGGGTAACGTCACCTTCAAAAGAGGGGCCTACTACTATAATTAAGATAATCTCTTAAAAGTGCAAAAGTGCGGAAATCATCAAAGGTTACATTAAAGGCGAGTCAGATCCAAGTGATTCATCTTGTCTATTTGTTTTTATTTTTATTTTTCAGCATTTTAGTTTTATTTTCATGTTTAAAACCTTTTCTAAAACTTCTGATTTGATTAGACGTTGAGGATAAACCGGTACTAAAAGCTCTTGTGTCTTTGGACTACCTCGGTATCTTACCAACGCTATACTACGCTCACGATGGGTGCGCTTGCCCATATGTGTGTTTAGTGTTAGTAGAATATCATATTTTATAAATTTAAAACTTGACTAAAGTGTTAAAAAGGGCTTAAAATATAAACAAAAATATATCACACTCGACACGCATCAAATTTTTGGCGCCGTTGTCGGGGACACAAGGATTTTAAGAAAGTTAGGAATCAATGGCCTAATCGTTTTTCTTATTTTTCTGTTTTTAAGGATTTTTTTTCTAAATTTTCCAGCTTCTGCAGACTGCAGCATGAGGCCGTGCCCAGCATCCTTACTGGCAGTTTTTATTTTTCGAGTTACAGAGAGCTGGGCACGGGGCTGTGTTGGTGCAGCACGGGACCGTGTTGAACTTTCCAGTAACAAGGATCCGGAAAACAATCACTGTTACCACGACCACGGGGCCATGGTGAGACTTATGACTTGTAATCTTTTTGTTTTTATTACAGGACTTGGAACCCAGGCGCCGCACCTAAACTTCCGACGCAGTGCATGAACTCCAGTTCCAATAAAGACATAAAAGAACCTCTAGACGAACCCGAACGCTTTCTAAGAAAAAGACTTAAAGCTAAACTCCAAGAGAAAGTTTTGGGGGACCCACTCCCAATGGCGGATCAATGTACACTCATGGATTACATACGCCCCACGGTAGGTAATCTCGGCACCGCTATCAATGCACCGTGTCACACCTCCAAAACACCACATGCAGGAACCCCGTGAGGCGTGTGACGTACCAGGATCTAGCCACCAATCACATTGAACTCATACATGATTTAAATAAAGCTTTCATTTATTAAGGTAAAGCATTACATCACATAAAGTATAACTCATCGTATTCAGCGGAAGAATAAATCATTTATTAAGTGTTACATAAACCGTATGTATGAAAACCAATAAACTTGTCTCGCGATCCCAAGCATTACGACCCATGACCACTCCAGCATCCCAGACAGCAAGTTCCACGATCCACATAACCTATAACCTGCGAGCATGCACAGAAGTGTATCAGACAACGCTGGTGAGTTCATAGTTTTACGAAAACGTTAGTTACCAAGTGTTTAATCCCGTTCATTGATTACAATGTTGATAATACCTCGGATACAAGACGGCTCCTGATTATTTTGCCCTTTCTCCAATGCTCCTATCAAAGCATTGGTCATGACTAGGTCATTAGTTCACACCCGTCCTCTCAGGTACGGGGTGAGGGTGCCAAACCTAAGTAGCGCTACCAACTAATACCTTGTTACCTCTCGGGTAACCAAACAACACGCAGGGACTTTAAAGGTGATAGGATGAGTATATTATCAAACATTCCATATTTACCACAAGACGTATTCCTCTTAGGAATACCCAATTGATTTACCCAAACCCATCCCTCTCAGGGATGCCCAATGACTGACCCAACCACCGGGACGCATGCTCAAGAGAAATGAACTCACCTTAGATTGCTCGGTATGTTATGTTACCCATTCCAAGTTGGTCAACCAAACCCTACCATGGTTACCAAAGACGGTCAGTTCCGTATACACATAAATCACGTATCAATACACATATACTAGCAAGTTACATCCAAACATATTTCACAACAGACAACACATATATGCACATTTAAAGTCCAACAGTGTACTTGTTCAAGCGTACGACCCAACATAGAGTCCATTAAGAGTGTGCGAATGGGTCTTTGTGTGTGGTGTAACATAACAGTCATGAATTTTACAAACAGTGTGCAACTCAATCCATTCCACTTACTGTGCGGCCCAAACAGTGCTCATGTGGCCCAATTAAATGGAGTCCAGTAACGTGTGCATGTGTAAAGAATGTAGTCTGCGATTATTAACCATTTGTGCGCCAAACAACTGTATGAAATTAAGTGGTGGGGCTAAGCTATTTAATGTGTGATCGGTTTTTGTGCAACCATACGTACATAATCCTTTTATTGACAAAACTCATATAACACACCAACTTTCAATTCATGCCACATTTAAGTTGTACCATGTGCACAGGTAGTTGTACCCTCCATCTAGACCCAGCCTCCATTTCCAAATACAAGATATCCACACTAACAGATAAGACAATTATCCCTTTCATATTCAATCAATCACATGCTCATCATCTTCTCTCACACATTCAACATGTATTTCTAAGTTGTACCTTGTGCATATATGCTTATACCACCATGAAAACACAGTATTATTATTCTAAATTCAAGTTTCCATGTAACCATATTTTAGGTTTGCATACAATGTGATTAACAACAATTCCCGTATACAAAGAACTCTAAATCATCTATTAACCACATGAACATTTGTTTTCAGCTTGCATTCACAAGATTAACACAACCACAACTATTTAACCATGCATGATCGATTATCGGTTAGTTCACATCATTCACAACACCAATTTCTAAATCAACAAGCATGCCTATGATCATATAATACCAGCTATCGTTAAACACATGATCACATAATCTATCTTAACAACGACACGTAAATCATCCTAGCGATGGATGTGATGTACTAACCGTATTCGAGAGAGAGAGAGAGAGAGAAATGGCAAACAAGGAGAGAGCCTCGTCTCGGATGAGACTGCCGTCGAGCCAAGAGAAGGGAAGAAAGAATGCTAGGGTTGTTGTGGTTCTCCAAAACAAATAGAATTACGTGCCCCCCTATATCTAATATTATACGAGACCCATGAAGGGTGGGCTAAAATGAATGACTCGGGCTGGACACATGTGGGCCGAGGTCAATTAGAGGTGGCTACGGTGTGTGTGCAGCCCACTTTTATGTGTGACCTAACTTAGCTCTTAGGCACCTAAAATGGCCCACTACACATGCAAACATACTCAATCACGTTTTACATTTAGCAAGTTTATTAAAGTCACGAGTGTTTAACAATTTTTATTATCGTAAAGAACGTAAAAGAGAAATAATAAGAAAACAGGATCACGTGACTAAAAGACACTGACCTTGAAAGTTTGGGTTGTCACATCATCCCTAACTTGAAAGAAATTTCGTCTCGAAATTTGACAAGTAAGAATAGAGAGGTGAAGTGATAAATCAAGATTACTGCAGATTTTCCCCAGGTGTCACATCATCCCCAACTTAAAATGGAATTTCGTCCCGAAATTCGCCAATGCTGTCAGAAGTTGATACAACCGTTTGAACAACTGAGGATACTAGAGCTTACTATGATCATTGCGTTCCCATGCAAACTCCGGTCCACGTTTTGAGTTCCAACTAGTTCTCACGATTGGAATTTGACTATGATAACGAACCTTACTTCCTTGCCTATTGTCACACCCTGGCTTTGCGGAAGCGTGGTTAATTTGGTGTGACTTCTTAATACCATAGCTTAACCATAACAAAGCTATATGAAATAAAATCATGCAAGATCATCCATTTGATTTAGTTTTAAAACCAGAGTAACAAAACATTGTCTTAGAGACTTACAACATCATAACATAAAACATTGTCTTGAAAAACATAAACACCGACATGAAATAAACGCAGTTTAAGATTTGTGACTTGTCCAGGAAAGAGTCACATTTCCTAAAATGGGATGACCTTGGAACCCTTATGCAGCGGGAAAACATAACATACTGCGCCAGATCTTTAATTTCCTGAAATACATGTAAGTTGAAAAATCAACAATAATGTTGAGCGAGTTCATGTGTAAGTGAGTAAATAAACCTTGTATGTATAAAAATCCTGGTATGTAGCAAATAAGGAAAAAGAGATCACCAACGGTTTGCAAGGCCATTGATATGTGTGAAGTGCAAGTAGGAAGACTCAAACCTTGCGATTTTGCGTCGGGGCACAAAGTCACCCCGAGGTCCGTACTGTTGGACCTGGGGTTGGGCTCGCTACACCCAGATAGATCTACCGCTTACGTCCCTCGGTCCTATAATGAGGATTAATGGCCTCCAGTTCACGCCTACCCACTCACATGATCTAAGTAGTAAACCTCCTTACGCTAACCATACCATGTAAAAAGTACTCGTAATCATAGTAACATGTATTTCACCCCCGTAGTTTAGAAAACTGAAAACAGTTAAGAGAAAGGGGGACATGAACTCACTGTGGTGCGTCTCTACCAAGTATGCCTCCAAATCGATCAGCTGTATGACGACCTACACGTGCTAACTCTATTAGATGGATGGCCGTGCCTTAGCTTTATGGTTTAAGTTTTTGGGAAATAGTTAGGCAACTATTTCGTGTTTACATTCGGTATACTTGGTAGTTATTCTCCTTCCCAAGGATGGGGGATTTAATACATGTGTGTTTGTATACTTCGGATTACACTATTAAGTCTCACTTAATATATTTTATTTCTAACTCCCAAAATATAAATATTCTTCTCAAAAATAATATATTTTAATACATGTGATTTTCCCAAAATAATACTTAGTAATATTATTTTTACCCTAAAAATAATATTTATGTAGTTCACAAAATAATCATAAAAACTTATACAAGTGATGTTGTGAAAAATATATACTAAATATATTTATGTATCACGTTTAATTTTGTGAAATCCCACCTCCGATATTTTATAAATAAATTCGTGGCGAAATTCATAGTTTGAAAACAAGTCGACAAGTATCTCTAACACTTATAGTGAAAATAATTCCAAGTGTTAGGTTTTTAGAAAAATTTCGCCAGAGTTTCCTCTGTAACTGGAGGTGGCCACGCTTTCAAGCGTATCATTTTCTTTTATAAATCAAACCAACAATCTTCTTATTCAATCAAAACAATGTTCAAACCACAACTAGTCAAAATATGTATATAAATCGCATAAATTTCATGAACTTGTGATTTATCCAAACTATGAAGTAAATCCCATTACTTTTAGTGGATCTTTATATAAAACTATCCGATTTTGTAAAAACCTCGTTTTTATGGAAGTTCCGTCTTTACAACTTCTCGTCATCTTTTCCAAAAATGGTTATTTTGTCGAAACTTTGTGTTACACAAGTGTTTACACACTTGTGTGTTCTAAAAACCATTCTTGTTAGTGTAAGATCCGTCTTTAGAAAAACATGATTTCTTGACACTCGGTCCTTTAAAAATACCACCTGTAGATCCGTAGATCTACTAGTTTTAATCACTATTTTACAAGCTAAAACACTTTTACACAAGTTCATGATTCGAGTGTGGTAGAGTTTCATCTTCTAACCCTTGTTATACTTAAACAAGCTTTATGTCATAATCCAAGATCATGACTAAACCGGGTTAAATGATGATCCGAGCTACCACAACATAGATCGGGTCCAAATAATCACACAAATCAAATACTACATGATTTACACCACATATGTGCTATTAACCAACATTTTAGTGTTTTAAGTAGACTTTTGTGCTTCAACTTGCATGTTCATAAATTTTAACCGTCATATATCGTTTTAACCACTTTAGAATAGTTCAAGAAGGTGATTCAAGCAACTTACCACTAGCTCGAGGCTAGGGAAGAATCTAGACGTAAATAGGGTGGATAAAAGCAAGATAAAGAGGTCCTTCGCCTTCCGATTGCACCAAGCTTCTTCGTATGTGACCCGTAACACTTGTATGGACTTGGGATTGCTTGATCAAAATCGAACAATGATGGATGGGTGGTGGGTGCTCTCGGCCGAGAACCAAGAGAGGGGAGAGAGGTGTGTTTTTGTTAAATGTTGTGAAGAAATGAATGGTGGTCCAAGTCTTGATCTTATAGGCTAATCTCATGCTAATTACCCAATGGACTTTATGTCTAGATGATATTAAGCACACTTAATATAATAATCAACAAAAAGGACAAGTGTGTCCCCCTCATGGGGACGGTTTGGTTAAAGGGGGGGGGGGTCTAGTTCGAATCCAACCATTAGTTAGGATAATAGTTAGGTTAAGTAAGTTAGTTAAGTGCTTAACCCGGTTAGTGGTGTGTCACGCGTTACAATGGGTGTTAGGGTATTCACGGACCCTAACTGGCTCAGAAAAAGATAAATAATGAAATTGACAATATTTTCATGTTCCGGGTATAATCCGGTTGTTCGGTTGGATAGTAATCCGTTAAAGTGCTTAACAAAGCTTTAAAGTGTCGTTAATACCCTTTTTAGTGACACAACTCATTTCTGACACTTTGGAAAGTGTCTAGTAATATTTTTCTCATGTTTTGGCACTTTATTAGTTAGCTAAAAGCTGAATTATTATGTAAAGTGCTGAATTTTGTGTTTAGAGCGTGTTTTAGGCACATCCAGTCATTGAAACTTATTCCTAGAGACGCAGTTCTACAACCCTTGTATCCCTACACTCACCACTATTGTAGCAAAATATTTCTGGCTCATACATGCCTTAGAGGCAGTGTCTGCCTGATGCTGGCTATATCAGCATGTTCTATAGGTTATCCGTTATAGTGCTACTGTGCTTTTCGTGCATCATGTTTGTCACTAAGGTTCAGCATGTAAATAATGTAGTGACGGTAAGTAAAGTATGATGCAAGTAAGTACATGTATCAGAAATCAAGTAGCAGTTCATCAGTAATTTCAAACAAGCACAGTAATTAAGCAGTAATTAATTATTAATTAAGTCGTACGGATACCTGGTTTAGTGAGGGTTGTCACATTCTCCCCCCGTTAGAAAAATTTCGTCCCGAAATTTTAAGTTCTGCTTGTAGATGCAGGGTTCTTAGGAAATAAGTGGGGGTATTTCTCTTTCATCCGGTCCTCGCGCTCCCAGGTGCATTCAGGACCATGTCTGGCATTCCAACGAACTTTGACGAGCTTGACACTGCTCCGGCGGGTCTTGTTTACTTTCCAATCCGTAACCTCAACTGGTTCTTCAACGAAATGGAGCGTGTCGTCAACATGAATCTCGTCGATGGGAATGGCAATGTTCTCTTGAGTTGGACTTTTCTTCAGGTTGGATACATGAAATGTATCGTGAACTGAATGGAGTTCAGCAGGTAAGTCCAGCTTGTATGCTACTAGTCCTATTCTTTCCAAAACTCTGAAAGGACCAATGTAGCGCGGATTTAACTTTCCACGCTTTCCGAAGCGTGCCACACCCTTCCAGGGTGAAACTTTCAACAAAACCATTTCTCCAACTTGAAATTCCAAGTGTTTCCGGTTTGGATCCGCATAGGCTTTCAGTCTGTGGCGAGCTGCTTCGATGCGTTTTAGAATCTGCGCAATCTTGTCTGTCGTCTCTTGGACGATTTCGGGACCAGCAAGCTGCCTATCACCTGGGTCAGCCCAGCATAGGGGTGATCGGCACTTGCGTCCGTAAAGGGCTTCAAATGGCGCGACACCAATACTGGTGTGGTAGCTGTTGTTGTATGAAAATTCGACCAAAGGCAAATGCTTATCCCAGCTACCGCCCAAATCCATAACACATGCTCTCAGCATGTCTTCCAAAGTCTGTATCGTTCGCTCGCTTTGACCGTCAGTTTGCGGATGAAACGCAGTGCTCAGATTCAATTGCGATCCAAAAGCTTCTTGGAAGGATTGCCATATCCTTGACACAAACCTTCCGTCTCTATCAGAGATGATCGAGAGAGGCACTCCATGACGTGCGACGATCTCTCTCATATAAATTTCAGCCAATTTGCTCGTATTATCCTTTTCTCTGATAGGTAAGAAGTGTGCTGACTTCGTTAATCGATCCACTATTACCCAAATAGTGTCATGGCCCCTTGGCGTTCTTGGCAATTTTGTAATAAAGTCCATGGAGATTTGTTCCCATTTCCACTTGGGAATCTCTGGTTGTTGCAGAAGTCCTGAAGGCTTCTGGTATTCGGCTTTAACCTTAGCGCATGTTAAACATTTGCTCACATAAACAGCAGTTAGTACAGAAACGGCATGGAAGTTGCGGCTGGTGGTGACTGTTGCATCTATTGCACAAAGGTGCATTCCCTGTATAGGGTTTCTTTGCTGGAAGCTGTGCGGGTTGGTTGAGAGCTGCCTGGTTAGCTTGGGCAGTAACAGCATAGTTTTGGGAAGCCTTACGCTTCTTTGCCCTCTTCGAAGAACCAGAGTTCTTTCCATTCAAGTTTTGACCTTTCTTGCTATCCACCTTGTCAGCCGATTGTTCCTTGCCCTTGTCACCCTTCCGGTGTAACTTGTTCTTCCGGATCTGCGACTCAGTCAATGTCGCAGATAACTCGATCGCCTGACGGAGTGTGGCAGGTTCACTACCAGTAAGAATGTCTTGTACCGAGTCAGGTAGGCCGTCGATGTATCTTTCGATAGCCTTGTCAAGTGGGGTAACCATAGTCGGGCAAAGCAAACTCAACTCTTCAAACCGATCCGTATAAGCCCTGTGCTCACCACTATCTTGCTTCAAAACATCAAACTCTTTCTCCAACGCTCGTTGCTCATGACGAGGACAGAATTCCCTCATCATAAGGGCTCTAAGTTCAGCCCATGTCTGTGCGAGAGCAACTTCTGCACCTTGGTCCCTCATAACCCCGTTCCACCATGTCAAAGCCCTCTTCTGAAATACGCTCGAAGCAAACTCGACTTTGCGATTTTCGAGACACTGCACGTGGCGAAAAGTATTCTCTATGCTCTCAAACCACTGAAGAAGCCCAGTCGCTCCTTCAGAACCACTAAACTTGAGTGGTTTAGCCTGATTAAAATCCTTGTATTTGCACGGACCATTGTTGTTGTTGTTGGCTTGTTGCCATTGAGCAAAGAGATTTGGGAATTGAGCAGCCATCTGCTGCGCAATAATTTCTGCCAGTTCAGCAGTAGCTATCTGGTTCTCGCGTCGAGGAGGCATTCTAAAAGAGGAAAACATGAAAGGAAACGAGTGAGATGATTGGATGAAGAGAATGAGATGATAAAAACAAGAATTGCCAACAGCATAGATGGTGGTCATTCGTCCGTATCACAAAGCAAACAAACGACACACAGTGACTAATCAAAGTAAATGGATCAAAAATAATGTATAATGAAGACATGCTCGCCTATAAGTGAACACTCACTCCAAGAATTCCCAGGTAAGCACAACTGGTCTCGCGTCTGGTTGAGATGTATACGAAGTGCTTGCCTAGACAGAAAACCCAGAATACAGGCATTCACCCTTCCAGTTTGCACATGTTCACATTATTTAAAACCCAAAACGTTTGACGGGATTTTTTTGAAAATTAGAAGGCACAAGGCCAAAAACCAAACTGAAAAGGGTTCAAAACCATATAACAGAGAGTTCAAAACCTTACAATTGAGGGTTCAAAACCTTGTAATAAATCATTCAAAAACAGATGATTGTTTTTCAAAAATCGTTTCGGAAAAATTTTGGTTCTTGTTTTGATAATCACCTAAGGATAGGTGATGTACATGTTTTAAGATCTAAACACAAGATAACTCGTGTTAGGGTCCTAGAAAAGTTATAGTCTAGGTCAAAGAATTACTAATAACCTAATTCCCTATAACCATTGGCTCTGATACCAACTCTTCTGTCACACCCCGACCGCGTAAAACAACAAATCGCGGCGGAAACATCGGGGCGTGTTGCAACAGAATAAATTGTCTCATAACCATGGCATACAAAGTTTTATTTAATTATTAAACAAGGGTGTTACATTGTCTCAAACAGGAAATTTAAGAGTTCAGAACATAATTAAACATAGTCTATCTTATTTTAAAGTCTCTAAGGCACAGGACCGCCCTAGTATCATGATCAACATCCTATGGAAAAGCACCTGAAAACACATGTGAAAATAGGTACGTCAGCATAAAAATGCCTGTGAGATACATAGGTTTGTGAAAATAGGATTCATGACTTGTATTTAAGAAAATGTTTAGTCATGAACCTTGTAATTTGCTTTGTCTTGTAAATCATTTGAATAACAATAAGATCAGATGATATGTATAAGTAAATGTCAGGTTAAATAAATAACCATGTACAAATGTGTTTGTATAAGATAAGTTGTTTGTAAATCAATATCTTGTGAAAAGTATATTATTTGTATAAAATGTTCTATGTCTCAAACTGAAATGATTCAAATAACGTTACGACATATAATACCATACAAACACTTATATATAGGAAGTACCAGCGGCGTATCCACCATGCTTGTATCATATTACACACGCATCGTTACTCAACCACTTAATCAAACCAAACCAACCAATGTAGTGTCAAATGTAAATCATGTCAAAATGTCTATGTCCAATATCCATGTCAAATGTCTATGTCAAATATTCAGGTCAAATGTCTATGTCAAATATCCATGTCAAATGTCTATGTCAAATATCCATGTCAAATGTCTATGTCAAATATCCAGGTCAAATGTCTATGTCAAAATGTCATGTATGGCAAGTGATATGTCTCAACTAAACCATATGCACAAAAACAAAGTATTGAAGTAAAACTTGGTTTAAATCAAAGCTATGTTTTGTGTAAATGCATGCAACTATTTAATATGAACATCTATGCGGTATTGTGAAAATGCATACATCCAAGCCTTGTGACTGTGGTGATAAACCCTTTAAACAAATTAAAGGTCTATCTGTCTTATAACATCGAATTCGGTCATTCCTTTCTGTCCCCTTTCCCTGGGATGTCCGGAACGGGAGTTGTCAATTCCTATGGTACCACTACCTACTAACGAACGGCGTAGCTAATGTTAATGAATGTATTGTCCCATGTAAACAAACCAAATGTCATACCAAAATGTAAACATGTGAAAACAATGCACTAAGTATGTAATCAAATGAACATACATAGCGTGAAATGTCATGTAAAACGATGTACTAAGTAATGCACACAATGGGCACACCTAGCATGAAATGTCATGTAAAACAATGTACTAAGTAATGCACACAATGGGCACACCTAGCATGAAATGATATGAAATCATGTACTATAATGTACTAACGAACATAGCATGTATATGATGTGAAAACAGGAAAGCATGAAAGTAACAAGTAGGCACATGTGTTCCACCCCAAAACAGTTTAGAAAACAGTAAAAGAGGGGTCTATGTACTCACTTGGGATTGCTCAGATGTCTAAAGATAATCACCAAGTAATGCTATAGATCTCGGAATCAAACGGCACCTAATATGGGTAACTATGTTAATAACCGGACCTTAATCGGATGATTGGATAGAATGAGGTTTCGTAAACCAAACGAGTGTAGAGACTCGTGTCATTTGGTTTAACAAAGCCTACATGCTAAATGAAACTTAACATAATTGTTTACGACCCATTACGACCCGTTTAGGAAGCTTACGCTACTTTAACGCATCGTGCGCGTGAAACGCGTTCGGACCGCCTAACTAGTCCTATGACAAGTATTATATGCCTAAACATGTTACATAATCAGTTACGTGACAAAAGTTTAGGTTACATATGCTAAATTACCAATTATACATGAAAAGGGTATTCTGGTAATTTACCTAAGGCATATAAACTACCTATCATACAACTACTTAAACGATGTGACCATAGGGTATAACCTTGGAAGGTTATTCCCTACCTACTATGGTCACCTAATGTGTTTGGTCGGATCCTAATGATCGACCAAACTGGGTCGGGTTCGAAGGCATAGGCGATTTATTAGATCGCCTACCCTACGACCCTAGACAACGTGGTAATCAGTAGGCATAGTCCCAAGGGACTATGACCATCGTGATTACAATCACGTTGCGAAGTTCAACCAAACTTCGCATTGACCATTACTGGTCAACGCTGAAAGTCAAACAAAGTTTGACTTTCTGACTCGAAAAGCAGTAAAAATAAGGAAAAGAACGAAAGAATACTTACGAAGGGTCCCCGAATGCTAAACTTGATTCGAAAATCTCAGGTATGAAACTAATGTTTCAACTTAGAGTTTCTCAATTCAAATTTCTAGTGATTATGAACAAAGGGGGGTGGGGTATTTATAGTATTCCATATAGAATATTCCTAGAATATTCCTAGAATATTCCAAGCATATTCCAAGAATATTCCAAGCATATTCCTAGTATATTCCAAGCATATTCCAAGCATATTCCTAGCATATTCCAAGCATATTCTTGGCATATTCCTTAGCATATACCTTAGCATATTCCTGGCATATGGCTAAAACGGGTATTTAACTGGGTACCGGGTATTTTATCTAGCGTTTAAATCCCGGTTTATGGCGTTCTAAATTATTTTTATTACTCTATAAAAATAAACTCGCCAAGATATTACTGAAATAAATTTCAGTTGCCATGACTGGCTGCGTTGTCTGCGTTTTGCAGTAGAAGCACTGTGTTGCGCAGAAACACACGGTACGCGCTTAAACTTTGAAAAATAACGTTTTTAGGCGTTTTAATTTATTTTTCAACACGGACCTGATTAAAATAAGATTTTAATCATAACAGAATATTTGTGGGATCTAAATATTATCCGGTCGGTCACCAACGTTCGTTTGGTCGTACGATCGCGATGTTCGGTTAATTACGACGGAATGCGCATAAGCGCGAAAAACGATCCAAATTGCGCGACGAATGGATTTTTCTTATGCCAAACACTAAAATAAAATATTTTAGTGCTTACATAAATTTTTGGATGTCCGGATGTATTCAGAACGTATGTTATGCGCGAAAATGCAAACTTGTGCACTTATCGACACTTTTAGTCCCTGAATGATCCAAAAGTTTATTTTAGCACACCGAACCCCTCAAAGCCTATTTGTAAGCTATGTAAAGGATATTTAAGGTGTGTTTAACTTATGGTCATGTTCCGGAATGTTCGTTACAGTTCAAATTGACATACTTTCGCAGTTTGTCATATTTAGTCCCTGTAAGCGAATTAACTTGTTTTTGCCATACCAAAGCCTTCAAAACTTATTTCTAAGTTATGTAAAGGTTATTTAAGGTATGTTGAGTATATGTTGATGTTCTGGAGTATTTCTCGCATTAAACTGAGTACGTTTACGCACTAGTTTGCGTATAACTCTCCAGAAAGCGATGTAGAGTTTGAAATTGAACAAAAGTCAAAATATGAAAAATGTAAAACATAACAAAACAAACATTGTGATCAAATGACGTTGTTTTATTGATAACAGAACTGTTCATAGTGATTACAAGCACAGTTGTTACAGTCTCCCCTACTTGTGGAAATTTCGTCCCGAAATTTATTTAGAGGAAACTCGTGGAAAAAGATGTGGATATTTCGCCTTCATTTGATCTTCGCGTTCCCAAGTAAACTCAAGTCCACGTTTAGCTTCCCAGCGAACTTTGACCAAAGGAATGCGCTTGCGTTTAAGCCACTTGACTTCACGTTCCATGATTTCCACTGGTTTCTCAACAAATTTCAGTGTTTTGCCAACACGAATTTCGTCAAGCGGTATGGAGAAGTTCTCATCAGCTGAACACTTCTTGAGATTGGACACGTGAAAAGTTGGATGAACATTTCCAAGTTCAGGAGGTAACTCAAGTCTATAGGCTACCTTACCGATTCTTTCGATGATCTTGAATGGTCCAACGTATCTAGGTGCAAGTTTTCCTTTCTTTCCAAATCTGATCACACCTTTCCAAGGTGAGACCTTAAGTAATACTCGATCACCGACTTGAAATTCCAAGGCTTTGCGTTTTGGATCCGCGTAAATCTTCTGACGGCTTCTAGCTGCCTGAAGGTTATCACGAACTTTCTTGACCTTGTCAGTTGTCTCTAAAATGAGGGCAGGTCCAGTAAGTTGAGCCTCGCCGATCTCATTCCAGCAGACTGGTGAACGACATTTTCGACCATAGAGAGCCTCGAAAGGAGCCATTTTGATGTTAGTGTGATAACTGTTGTTGTAGGAGAATTCAATCAATTTAAGATGTGAATCCCAGCTACCACCAAAATCGATCACACAAGCCCTTAGCATATCCTCCAGAGTCTGTATTGTTCTCTCAGATTGACCATCCGTTTGTGGATGATAAGCTGTGCTCAGATTAAGTTGGGTCCCCATAGCAGATTGCATGGTTCTCCAAAAATGAGAAGTGAAACGAGCATCTCTGTCAGAAATGATGTTCAACGGAACACCATGTCGAGCTATAATTTCATCTACATAGATTTGAGCAAGTCTGTCAGCAGGAAAATCCTCACGGATTGGTAAGAAATGTGCTGACTTTGTAAGACGATCAACGACTACCCAGATGGCATCATGACCTTTCTTAGTGTGTGGAAGTTTGGTAACAAGATCCATAGTAATGTTTTCCCATTTCCAAACTGGGATCTCTGGTTGCTCCAATAAACCAGAAGGACGCTGATGTTCAGCCTTAACCTTAAGACAAGTAAGGCATTTTGATACGTATAAGGCAATGTCTTTCTTCATACCAGGCCACCAATAGTGAATACGAAGATCCTTGTACATCTTATCTGAGCCCGGATGAATAGAATAACGAGACTTATGGGCTTCATCCATAAGCAAGGTACGAAGATCATCCTGGCTTGGGACCCACAAACGGTCCATGAAGTAATATGATCCATTGTCCTTCAGTTCCAGTGCAGGTGTTATGTGATAAGGAAATTCCTTATCCATCAATCCTTGTGAAACACAAGATTGTTGAGCCTGAGAAATGCGTGCTTGGATATCGGATCGAGCTTGAATAACAGATTGAACACGTACACAATGAAGCTTAGTACGTTCCTTATGACTCAATGCATCGGCTACGACATTCGCCTTACCAGGATGGTAGCGAATTTCGCAGTCATAGTCGTTTAAAAGCTCAACCCAACGTCGTTGTCTCATGTTGAGTTCTTTCTGGTTGAAGATATGCTGAAGACTTTTGTGGTCAGTGAAAACCACACATTTTGTACCGTACAAATAGTGTCTCCAGATCTTGAGAGCAAAGACAACTGCACCCAACTCAAGATCATGAGTGGTGTAGTTCTTCTCATGTATCTTCAACTGCCTCGATGCATAAGCTATGACTTTGTTCCTTTGCATAAGAACACAGCCAAGACCCAATTTCGATGCATCACAATACACAACAAAATCATCATCACCCTCAGGCAATGATAGAACAGGCGCATCGCAAAGCTTCTGCTTCAGGTGTTGAAAAGCTTCCTCTTGTTTGAATCCCCAGTAAAATGGCATTTTCTTCTGAGTTAGAGCAGTTAGAGGAACTGCAATTTTCGAGAAGTTTTCTATGAAGCGGCGATAATAACCCGCTAGACCAAGAAAAGAACGAACTTCAGTAGGAGTAGTAGGTGTATCCCAATCCTTAATCGCACTGATCTTGGAGGGATCTACATGAATACCTCATTCGTTGATAACATGCCCCAAAAATTTAACTTCTTTAAGCCAAAATTCGCACTTGGAGAATTTTGCGAAAAGTTGTTCTTTCTTTAGGAGTTCTAGGGTAAGACGAAGATGCTGCTCGTGATCAGCTCGCGTCTTAGAGTAAATCAAGATGTCGTCAATAAAAACAATGACGAACTGATCCAAATAAGGTTTGCAGACCCTATTCATTAAGTCCATGAAAACAGCAGGAGCATTAGTCAAACCGAATGGCATGACTGTGAACTCGTAATGTCCATAACGAGTACGGAATGCTGTCTTCGGAATATCTTCTTCTTGCACCCGAAGTTGATGATATCCGGAACGTAGATCAATCTTCGAAAAATAAGAAGCACCCTGTAGCTGATCAAAAAGGTCGTCTATGCGAGGTAAGGGATATCGATTCTTGATGGTAAGCTTGTTAAGCTCACGATAATCGATACACATCCTAAAGGATCCATCCTTCTTCTTGACAAAAAGAACGGGAGCACCCCAGGGTGAAAAACTGGGACGGATAAAGCCTTTGTCAGAGAGCTCCTGAAGCTGTTTAGACAACTCTTGCATCTCAGACGGTGCAAGTCGATATGGAGCTCTGGCAATGGGATTTGCACCAGGTACGAGATCAATGCGGAACTCGACTTGGCGTGCTGGAGGTAGACCAGGTAAATCTTCAGGGAACACTTCAGAATAATCCCGAACGACAGGAATATCTGAAATAGACTTACCCTTGCCTTTATCTTCTGTAACATGTGCTAAGAAAGCCACATAGTTCTTCCGCAAATACTTCCGAGCTTTAAAACAAGACATGAGTTTGAGACCACCGATAGGCTTCTCTCCTTGAACCTGCAGAATCTCGTCTGTCGAAAGCGGCACACGAACAATCTTCTCAGAACAAACTATCTCTGCGTGATGTTTGGATAACCAATCCATTCCCACAATAACGTCGAAGCTTCCGAGTTGCATAGGCGCGAGGTCAATAGGAAAAAGATGGTCGTTAAGGTTCAATTGGCAGTTGCGTAGAACAGAATTAAGAACAATGGGTTCACCACTAGCAACTTCTACTGTCAAAGATTTACTTAGTTTTGTTCTAGACACGCGAAGCTTTGGCTCAAAAGATAAAGACACGAAACTCTTATCGGCACCGGAATCGAAAAGAACAGATGCAGGCTGATTATTAATAAAGAACGTACCGTTCACCACATTATCGTCAGCCTGTGCCTCTTGGGCATTCATGTTAAAAACTCGGCCTCGAGCCGGAGCTGGATTCTGGTTCTGGTTCTGGTTCGCCAGTCTTGGGCATCGGTTTCTGTAGTGGGTCAGATCCCCACAATTATAACAAGCACCCGGTGGGTATTGTGGTCGTGCAGCTTGACCCTGTTGCGGAGCAGGAGGCTGAGCAACTTGTTGAGCCGGGTTCTGAACCGCGGGATTCTGAGCAGACCGACAAACATTGGCAAGATGGCCTGATTTCCCACAGTTAGTACAGAAACGGCATGGAAGTTGCGGCTGGTGGTGACTGTTGCATCTATTGCACAAAGGTGCATTCCCTGTATAGGGTTTCTTTGCTGGAAGCTGTGCGGGTTGGTTGAGAGCTGCCTGGTTAGCTTGGGCAGTAACAGCATAGTTTTGGGAAGCCTTACGCTTCTTTGCCCTCTTCGAAGAACCAGAGTTCTTTCCATTCAAGTTTTGACCTTTCTTGCTATCCACCTTGTCAGCCGATTGTTCCTTGCCCTTGTCACCCTTCCGGTGTAACTTGTTCTTCCGGATCTGCGACTCAGTCAATGTCGCAGATAACTCGATCGCCTGACGGAGTGTGGCAGGTTCACTACCAGTAAGAATGTCTTGTACCGAGTCAGGTAGGCCGTCGATGTATCTTTCGATAGCCTTGTCAAGTGGGGTAACCATAGTCGGGCAAAGCAAACTCAACTCTTCAAACCGATCCGTATAAGCCCTGTGCTCACCACTATCTTGCTTCAAAACATCAAACTCTTTCTCCAACGCTCGTTGCTCATGACGAGGACAGAATTCCCTCATCATAAGGGCTCTAAGTTCAGCCCATGTCTGTGCGAGAGCAACTTCTGCACCTTGGTCCCTCATAACCCCGTTCCACCATGTCAAAGCCCTCTTCTGAAATACGCTCGAAGCAAACTCGACTTTGCGATTTTCGAGACACTGCACGTGGCGAAAAGTATTCTCTATGCTCTCAAACCACTGAAGAAGCCCAGTCGCTCCTTCAGAACCACTAAACTTGAGTGGTTTAGCCTGATTAAAATCCTTGTATTTGCACGGACCATTGTTGTTGTTGTTGGCTTGTTGCCATTGAGCAAAGAGATTTGGGAATTGAGCAGCCATCTGCTGCGCAATAATTTCTGCCAGTTCAGCAGTAGCTATCTGGTTCTCGCGTCGAGGAGGCATTCTAAAAGAGGAAAACATGAAAGGAAACGAGTGAGATGATTGGATGAAGAGAATGAGATGATAAAAACAAGAATTGCCAACAGCATAGATGGTGGTCATTCGTCCGTATCACAAAGCAAACAAACGACACACAGTGACTAATCAAAGTAAATGGATCAAAAATAATGTATAATGAAGACATGCTCGCCTATAAGTGAACACTCACTCCAAGAATTCCCAGGTAAGCACAACTGGTCTCGCGTCTGGTTGAGATGTATACGAAGTGCTTGCCTAGACAGAAAACCCAGAATACAGGCATTCACCCTTCCAGTTTGCACATGTTCACATTATTTAAAACCCAAAACGTTTAACGGGATTTTTTTGAAAATTAGAAGGCACAAGGCCAAAAACCAAACTGAAAAGGGTTCAAAACCATATAACAGAGAGTTCAAAACCTTACAATTGAGGGTTCAAAACCTTGTAATAAATCATTCAAAAACAGATGATTGTTTTTCAAAAATCGTTTCGGAAAAATTTTGGTTCTTGTTTTGATAATCACCTAAGGATAGGTGATGTACATGTTTTAAGATCTAAACACAAGATAACTCGTGTTAGGGTCCTAGAAAAGTTATAGTCTAGGTCAAAGAATTACTAATAACCTAATTCCCTATAACCATTGGCTCTGATACCAACTCTTCTGTCACACCCCGACCGCGTAAAACAACAAATCGCGGCGGAAACATCGGGGCGTGTTGCAACAGAATAAATTGTCTCATAACCATGGCATACAAAGTTTTATTTAATTATTAAACAAGGGTGTTACATTGTCTCAAACAGGAAATTTAAGAGTTCAGAACATAATTAAACATAGTCTATCTTATTTTAAAGTCTCTAAGGCACAGGACCGCCCTAGTATCATGATCAACATCCTATGGAAAAGCACCTGAAAACACATGTGAAAATAGGTACGTCAGCATAAAAATGCCTGTGAGATACATAGGTTTGTGAAAATAGGATTCATGACTTGTATTTAAGAAAATGTTTAGTCATGAACCTTGTAATTTGCTTTGTCTTGTAAATCATTTGAATAACAATAAGATCAGATGATATGTATAAGTAAATGTCAGGTTAAATAAATAACCATGTACAAATGTGTTTGTATAAGATAAGTTGTTTGTAAATCAATATCTTGTGAAAAGTATATTATTTGTATAAAATGTTCTATGTCTCAAACTGAAATGATTCAAATAACGTTACGACATATAATACCATACAAACACTTATATATAGGAAGTACCAGCGGCGTATCCACCATGGTTGTATCATATTACACACGCATCGTTACTCAACCACTTAATCAAACCAAACCAACCAATGTAGTGTCAAATGTAAATCATGTCAAAATGTCTATGTCCAATATCCATGTCAAATGTCTATGTCAAATATTCAGGTCAAATGTCTATGTCAAATATCCATGTCAAATGTCTATGTCAAATATCCATGTCAAATGTCTATGTCAAATATCCAGGTCAAATGTCTATGTCAAAATGTCATGTATGGCAAGTGATATGTCTCAACTAAACCATATGCACAAAAACAAAGTATTGAAGTAAAACTTGGTTTAAATCAAAGCTATTTTTGTGTAAATGCATGCAACTATTTAATATGAACATCTATGCGGTATTGTGAAAATGCATACATCCAAGCCTTGTGACTGTGGTGATAAACCCTTTAAACAAATTAAAGGTCTATCTGTCTTATAACATCGAATTCGGTCATTCCTTTCTGTCCCCTTTCCCTGGGATGTCCGGAACGGGAGTTGTCAATTCCTATGGTACCACTACCTACTAACGAACGGCGTAGCTAATGTTAATGAATGTATTGTCCCATGTAAACAAACCAAATGTCATACCAAAATGTAAACATGTGAAAACAATGCACTAAGTATGTAATCAAATGAACATACATAGCGTGAAATGTCATGTAAAACGATGTACTAAGTAATGCACACAATGGGCACACCTAGCATGAAATGTCATGTAAAACAATGTACTAAGTAATGCACACAATGGGCACACCTAGCATGAAATGATATGAAATCATGTACTATAATGTACTAACGAACATAGCATGTATATGATGTGAAAACAGGAAAGCATGAAAGTAACAAGTAGGCACATGTGTTCCACCCCAAAACAGTTTAGAAAACAGTAAAAGAGGGGTCTATGTACTCACTTGGGATTGCTCAGATGTCTAAAGATAATCACCAAGTAATGCTATAGATCTCGGAATCAAACGGCACCTAATATGGGTAACTATGTTAATAACCGGACCTTAATCGGATGATTGGATAGAATGAGGTTTCGTAAACCAAACGAGTGTAGAGACTCGTGTCATTTGGTTTAACAAAGCCTACATGCTAAATGAAACTTAACATAATTGTTTACGACCCATTACGACCCGTTTAGGAAGCTTACGCTACTTTAACGCATCGTGCGCGTGAAACGCGTTCGGACCGCCTAACTAGTCCTATGACAAGTATTATATGCCTAAACATGTTACATAATCAGTTACGTGACAAAAGTTTAGGTTACATATGCTAAATTACCAATTATACATGAAAAGGGTATTCTGGTAATTTACCTAAGGCATATAAACTACCTATCATACAACTACTTAAACGATGTGACCATAGGGTATAACCTTGGAAGGTTATTCCCTACCTACTATGGTCACCTAATGTGTTTGGTCGGATCCTAATGATCGACCAAACTGGGTCGGGTTCGAAGGCATAGGCGATTTATTAGATCGCCTACCCTACGACCCTAGACAACGTGGTAATCAGTAGGCATAGTCCCAAGGGACTATGACCATCGTGATTACAATCACGTTGCGAAGTTCAACCAAACTTCGCATTGACCATTACTGGTCAACGCTGAAAGTCAAACAAAGTTTGACTTTCTGACTCGAAAAGCAGTAAAAATAAGGAAAAGAACGAAAGAATACTTACGAAGGGTCCCCGAATGCTAAACTTGATTCGAAAATCTCAGGTATGAAACTAATGTTTCAACTTAGAGTTTCTCAATTCAAATTTCTAGTGATTATGAACAAAGGGGGGTGGGGTATTTATAGTATTCCATATAGAATATTCCTAGAATATTCCTAGAATATTCCAAGCATATTCCAAGAATATTCCAAGCATATTCCTAGTATATTCCAAGCATATTCCAAGCATATTCCTAGCATATTCCAAGCATATTCTTGGCATATTCCTTAGCATATACCTTAGCATATTCCTGGCATATGGCTAAAACGGGTATTTAACTGGGTACCGGGTATTTTATCTAGCGTTTAAATCCCGGTTTATGGCGTTCTAAATTATTTTTATTACTCTATAAAAATAAACTCGCCAAGATATTACTGAAATAAATTTCAGTTGCCATGACTGGCTGCGTTGTCTGCGTTTTGCAGTAGAAGCACTGTGTTGCGCAGAAACACACGGTACGCGCTTAAACTTTGAAAAATAACGTTTTTAGGCGTTTTAATTTATTTTTCAACACGGACCTGATTAAAATAAGATTTTAATCATAACAGAATATTTGTGGGATCTAAATATTATCCGGTCGGTCACCAACGTTCGTTTGGTCGTACGATCGCGATGTTCGGTTAATTACGACGGAATGCGCATAAGCGCGAAAAACGATCCAAATTGCGCGACGAATGGATTTTTCTTATGCCAAACACTAAAATAAAATATTTTAGTGCTTACATAAATTTTTGGATGTCCGGATGTATTCAGAACGTATGTTATGCGCGAAAATGCAAACTTGTGCACTTATCGACACTTTTAGTCCCTGAATGATCCAAAAGTTTATTTTAGCACACCGAACCCCTCAAAGCCTATTTGTAAGCTATGTAAAGGATATTTAAGGTGTGTTTAACTTATGGTCATGTTCCGGAATGTTCGTTACAGTTCAAATTGACATACTTTCGCAGTTTGTCATATTTAGTCCCTGTAAGCGAATTAACTTGTTTTTGCCATACCAAAGCCTTCAAAACTTATTTCTAAGTTATGTAAAGGTTATTTAAGGTATGTTGAGTATATGTTGATGTTCTGGAGTATTTCTCGCATTAAACTGAGTACGTTTACGCACTAGTTTGCGTATAACTCTCCAGAAAGCGATGTAGAGTTTGAAATTGAACAAAAGTCAAAATATGAAAAATGTAAAACATAACAAAACAAACATTGTGATCAAATGACGTTGTTTTATTGATAACAGAACTGTTCATAGTGATTACAAGCACAGTTGTTACAAAGGTTTCCTTCCTTGAGAGCTTCTTTCTGCGTGGCACGAATGCGCAAGGAAAGATCGGTTCGGATAATCATTTCTAAAGCCCTAACCCTTATGGGCTTGATCCTTTCCTTTCGACTTAGGGCATCGGCGACTACATTCGCCTTCCCTGGATGATACTTTATCTCGCAGTCGTAATCGTTCAGCAACTCAACCCATCGTCTCTGCCTCATATTCAGCTCCTTCTGGTTGAATATGTGTTGTAGGCTCTTGTGATCTGTAGAGATTGTACACTTTGTACCATAAAGGTAGTGTCTCCAGATCTTTAATGCAAATACCACTGCGCCTAGCTCCAAATCATGTGTGGTATAGTTCTTTTCGTGCACTTTCAGTTGACGTGATGCGTAAGCAATAACCTTTTGGCGTTGCATCAACACACAGCCCAATCCTTGACGCGAAGCGTTACAGTATACCACAAAATCATCTGTACCTTCCGGTAGTGCTAAGATTGGCGCATTGCAGAGCTTATCCTTCAATATCTGGAACGCTTCTTCCTGTTTGATTCCCCAATCAAACTTCTTATCCTTCTGGGTGAGGAGCGTCAATGGTTGAGCGATCTTCGAAAAGTCCTCAATGAACCTTCGATAGTAGCCAGCCAAACCCAAGAATTGTCGAATCTCAGTTGGCGTCTTTGGCGCTTCCCAATTCTTGATCGCTTCGATCTTTGTGGGATCAACATGGATTCCATTTCCATTAACCACATGTCCAAGAAATTGGACTTCACGAAGCCAAAACTCGCACTTAGAGAACTTGGCATACTACTGTTCCTTCTTCAGCAACTCCAAGATAGCTCTTAAATGCTGTTCGTGCTCAGCCTTTGTTCTTGAATAGATCAAGATGTCGTCGATAAACACAATCATGAACTTGTCCAAGTACGGCTTGCAAACTCTATTCATCAAGTCCATAAAGACTGCAGGTGCGTTTGTCAAACCAAACGGCATAACAAGGAACTCGTAGTGTCCGTAACGAGTTCTGAAGGCTGTCTTTGGGATACTCTCCTCTTGTATCCTTAACTGATGGTATTCAGATCGAAGGTCGATCTTTGAGTAAAAGCTTGAACCTTGTAGTTGATCAAACAGATCATCAATTCTTGGCAGAGGATATCTATTCTTGATCGTCAGCTTGTTCAATTCTCTGTAGTCGATGCACATACGAAAACTACCGTCCTTCTTCTTGACAAACAGGACCGGAGCTCCCCAAGGAGAGAAGCTTGGTCGGATAAAACCCTTGTCTAACAACTCTTGAAGTTGTGTCGACAGTTCCTGCAGCTCAGACGGAGCAAGTCTATAAGGTGCCTTAGCCACAGGCGCGGCGCCTGGAACTAAGTCAATGTGAAACTCTACTTGCCTCTGAGGTGGCAGTCCAGGTAGGTCTTCTGGGAAGACTTCTGGATATTCCCTCACGACAGGGATGTCTTCGATTCTCGGCTCAGCAGCCTTCTTGTCCACAATGTGCGCCAGAAAGGCAACACATCCCTTCTGTAAACACTTTCGCGCTTTCAGGCAGCTGATAATTCTTAACGGCGTATCACGCTTCTCACCGTGAACCACAATTGTTTCGCCATCTTCGGTTGTGATACGAACAACCTTTTCGTGACAAACTATCTCAGCCATGTTGCCTGATAACCAATCCATCCCTACCACCACGTCGAAGCTTCCTGTAACACCTGTGCCTTCACGGCCATCAAACAAATACCAAACCAATGAAATATTATATTTCATACTTGGGATTTGTAAAAATATGTGTATCATTTGCACACATCAATTCTTGTTCAAATTCCAAACTCTAAATCGCTTTCTGGAAGGTTATACGCGCACCGATGCGTAAATATAACCAGTTTAATGCAACAAACACTCCGGAATAGTGACATAGGCTTAACATACCTTAAATAACCTTTACATAACTTAGAAATAAGTTTTGAAGGCTTTGGTATGGCAAAATCTAGTTAATTCGCTTACAGGGACTAAACTTGACAAACTGCGAAAGTATGCCAATTTGAACTGTAACAGACATTCCGGAACATGGCCATAAGTTAAACATACCATAAATATCCTTTACATAGCTTAGAAATAGGATTTGAGGGGTTCGGTGTGCTAAAATAAACTTTTGGGTCATTCAGGGACTAAAAGTGTCAAAAAGTGCACAAGTTTGCATTTTCGCGCATAACTTACGTTCTGAATACATCCGGACATCCAAAAATTTATGTAAGCATGACTATATTATATTTTAGTGTTCGCCATAAGAAAAATCCATTCGTCACGTCATTTGGATCGTTTTTCGCGCTTGTGCGCATTCCGTCGTAATTAAGCGAACATCGCGTTCGTACGACCAAACGAACCATCATCCGGCATATTTTTGAGCATGTTTTGAGTTCCCTATACTTTAACTTCATTTTAGAGCCTTGAAATGAGGTTAACGGGGTTCAAACGCATCGAAAAAGGCCTTAAAACACCACAGGGACCAAAACTGTCAATTTTGAAACTTTTCTGAAGCTGGTGCATGCTAGCGTAGCGCGAGCCCTATAGGCTTTACCAGTCACGCTACGCGACTGCCTATTCTGGGCAGAAAACATGCAGAAACTCAGTTTTTCGCATTCGGGACCAGATTCGATGTATTAGCCGTTGTTTAATTCACAACCACACATTCTGAACTTGCTTAGTCAGCGGATAAGGATGGAACTTAGGCACCATAACCTTGCAACACATGTATGGAAGGAATTTAAGCACCTAAGCACCATAACTTTGCAACACATGTACGGATGGGATTAAGGCACGATATTCGACAAGCGATCTTAACGGTTCGGGTATTCCTATAAATACCCCAACACCCCCATTGCTAAAATCACTAGAATTATGAATTGAGAACCTCTAAGTTGAAACCATTGTTTCATACCTGAGATTCTTGACTCGGGATTAGCATTCGGGGACCCTTCGTAAGTATTCTTTCGTTCTTTTCCTTATTTTATTGCTTTTCGAGTCAGAAAGTCAAACTTTGTTTGACTTTCAGCGTTGACCAGTAATGGTCAATGCGAAGTTCGTTTGAACTTCGCAACGTGATTGTAATCACGATGGTTATAGTCCTTAGGGACTATGCCTACTGATTACCACGTTGTCTAGGGTCGTAGGGTAGGCGATCTAATAAATCGCCTATACCTTCAAGCCCGACCCAGTTTGGTCGATCATTAGGATCCGACCAAATACATTAGGTGACCCTAGTATAGGGCATAACCTTCCAAGGTTATACCCTATGGTCACATCGTTTAAGTAGTTGTATGATAGGTAGTTTATATGCCTTAGGTAAATTACCAGAATACCCTTTTCATGTATAATTGGTAATTAAGCATATGTAACCTAAACTTTTGTCACATAACTGATTATGTAACATGTATAGGCATATAACACTTGTCATAGGACTAGTTAAACGGTCCGAACGCGTTTCACGCGCACGACGCGTTAAAGTAGCATAAGCTACCTTAATGGGTCGCGATGGGTCGAAAGCACTTAGGTTTGGTTTCATTGTAGTATGTAGGCCTTGTTAAACCATATCATATGAGTTCCAATACTCATTTGGTTTACCAAGCCTCATCCTATCCAATCTTTCGATTTGAGTCCGGTTTATTTATATAGTATTGGATTTGCCGACTGATTCCGTGCTCCCTCTAGCTTTGTTTGGTTGTTGTTCAAGACCTCCAAGCATTCTCAGGCGAGTACATTTTTCCCCTCTTTTACTGTTTTCAACTGTTTTGGGGTGACTCATATGTGCTAAATGTTTTATCAATGGTTTCGAGAACAATTACAATGTAGTTTCAAGAACAATAACAATTATTTCAAGAACGCTAACAATGATTTCAAGAACGAATACAATGATTTCAAAAACTAATAACAATTTCAAAAAGTGAACAAACTTGTTGGTTGTAGTTTACATGACCGATGACATTCATTAGCAATGATCAAGCCGACCAGTATTAGGTTATGGTACCATAGGATCTGACAAATCCCGTTATTTACTGCACCCATTGTTATGTGTGGGGGTTGTGGGTAGCGACTGAATCTGTAATCATTAACTTATCCTTTGGTAAGGGTTTGTTAAGAACGAGAACGAGAGCGAGATGGAGCGAGGAACGCGTCAAGAAGGTTTGAATGTTATTAGAGAATCGACCATAAAGTAGTTTCACAATTAAAATATTAACTTACCCTTTGGTAAGGGTTTGTTAAGAACAAGAACAAGTTTTAATATTTGGGTAAACATTTGTACATGATTGACATTTGATCATGCATTTCCCACAAAACATAACTTTGATTTAAACCAAGTTTTACTTCAATACTTTGTTTTTGTGCATATGGTTTAGTTGAGACATTTCACTTGCCATACATGACATTTTGACATAGACATTTGACATGGATATTTGACATAGACATTTGACATGGATATTTGACATAGACATTTGACATGGATATTTGACATAGACATTTTGACATGATTTACATCTTGACATGAATACGTTGACATATTACCCAATACATTTGACAATTGATTTAAACATAGACTTCTTACATTGGTTGGTTTGGATTGATTAAGTGATTATGTAACGATGCGTGTGTAATATGATACAAGCATGGTGGATACGCCGCTGGTACTTCCTATATATAAGTGTTTGTATGGTATTACATATCATAGCGTTATTTGAATCATTTCAGTTTGAGACATAGAACATTTTATACAAATAACATACTTTTCACAAGACATTGATTTATAAACAACTTATCTTATGCAAACTCATTTTACCTGGTTATTCATTTAATCATGCATTATTCTCTTATTTATACTTATCATCCGAACTTATTATTTTTCAAATGATTTACAAAGACAAAGCAAATTACAAGGTTCATGACTAAACATTTTCTTAAACAGAAGTCATGAATCTTATTTTCACAAAACCTATGTACTCGCCAGCATTTCTTTGCTGACCTCGTTTTCACATATGTTTCAGGTATTGTTGGATGATATCGATTGATAAGATGCATGCTCACATAGGACTGGACAAGGCCTTAGTGACTCAATAACAATGATAGACTATGTTTAAATAGTGTAATTAGATTTCCAGACGATGTAATTACTCAATGTTTAATAAAACGAAACACTTTTGATATCCATGGTTATGAAACATTAATTCTATTGCAACACGCCCCGATGTTTCCGCCGCGATTTGTTGTTTTACGCGGTCGGGGTGTGACAGAAAGATGGTATCAGAGCCAATGGTTATAGGGAATTAGGTTATTAGTAATGCTTTGACCTAGTCTATAACCTTCTTAGGACCCTAACGCGAGTTTACTTGCGTTTAGTCATAAAACAATACCGTCACCTATCCTTAGGCGACGACCACAACAAGAACATAAATTTCAAAACCGCTTTGAAAACTAATCATCTGTTCTAGGATGATTGATTACAAGGTTTTGAACCCTCTATTGTAAGGTTTTGAACCCTCTGTTATATGGTTTTGAACCCCTTCGAATTTTCAAAATCTCGACAAGGTTTTGAGTCTTAAATAATGTGAACACGTGCAAACTGGAAGGGTGAATGCCTGTATTCTGGGTTTTCTGTCTAGGCAAGCACTTCGTATATATCTCATCAGACGCGAGACCAGTTGTGCTTACCTGGGAATTCTTGGGATGAGTGTTCACTTATAGGCGAGCATGTCTTCGCGATACATTATTTTTTACCCATTTACTTTGATCAGTCACTGTGTGCCGTTTGTTGCTTTGTAGTAACAAACAAATAACCACTATCCTTTCTTTCATCAGATTTGTTTCATCTCATTCTTTTCGTCTAAATTCTCTCACTCGTTTCCTTTCATGTTTCCTCTTTTAGACAATTCCTCCTCGACGCGAAAACCAGATAGAGACTGCCGAGCTGGCAGAAATCATTGCGCAACAAATGGCTGCTCAATTCCCAAACCTCTTTTCTCAATGGAACCAAGCCAACAACAACAACAATGTACTATGCAAATACAAGGATTTTAACCAGGCTAAACCACTCAAGTTTAGTGGTTCTGAAGGAGCAACTGGGCTTCTTCAATGGTTCGAGAGCATTGAGAATACTTTCCGCCACGTGCAGTGTCCTAACAATCGCAAGGTCGAGTTTTCTTCGAGTGTGTTTCAGAAGAGGGCTCTCACATGGTGGAACGGGGTTATGAGGGATGGTGGTGCAGAAGTTGCTCTGGCACAGACATGGGCTGAACTTAGGGCCCTGATGATGAGGGAATTCTGTCCTCGTCATGAGCAGCGAGCTTTGGAGAAGGAATTTGATGAATTGAAGCAAGATAGTGGTGAGCACAGGGCGTATACTGATAGGTTTGAGGAGTTGAGTCTGCTTTGCCCGACAATGGTTACCCCACTTGACATAGCTATCGAAAGGTACATCGACGGCCTACCTGACTCGGTACAACACATCCTTACTGGTAGTAACCCTGCCACACTCCGTCAGGCGATCGAGTTATCAGCGACATTGACTGAGTCGCAGATTCGGAAGAACAAATTAACCAGGAAGGGTGACAAGGGCAAGAAACAGTCAGCTGACAAGGAGGATAGCAAGAAAGGCCAAAACAAGAAGGGTAAGGAAGGTGAGACGTCAAAGAAATCAAAGAAGCGAAAGGGTGCCCAAAATTTTGCTGTTACAGCACAGACTGCTCAGAACCCGCGGAACCAACCAGCTCAGCCACCTGCAAAGAAAGCATATGCCGGTACCGCACCTTATTGTGCACGCTGCAACGGTCATCACGCAGTACAACAAGCTTGCTGGCAATGCATGACGTGTGGTAAACTTGGGCATTTGGCCAAGGTTTGTCCTTTGGGACAAAATCAGGCTGCTCAGGTTCAAGCTCCGGTTCAAGGGAATGCTGTGAGATTTCCACTGGGTTCATGTTTCAACTGCGGAGAGATTGGTCATTTCCGTCACAACTGCCCGAGACTGATGAATGCAAATGCTAACGCAAACCCGAATGCGAACGTCAACGTCAATGTAAATCCAGCACGCGGTCGAGTGTTTAACATCAATGAGGCACTCAATGATGAAGGAGTGAACAATTAGTATTTTGTTTTTCCTCTGGTTAGTATCTTGTAACATTTAAAGACAATGCGGTTGTTATATAAATAAAATTTGTGCTTTTATTTTTAACTAATGCAATTGTATGAATGTTTGATTCAACCTTATGATGTCAACACAAAGACAAAACTACTTGTGTGGTTCTGTCATTTTTATGATCACTTGTGATCTCCCTAAGAACCTCAAACACTTGTTTCTTTTAAATCTAAAGTATCTTATCGTCTTGCACCGTTCGAGATGCAAGAATTATCAAAACAGCTTCAAGAGTTGTCTGATAAAGGATTCATCCGTCCAAACTTTTCACCTTGGAGAAACTCCTGTTCTCCTTGTGAAAAGAAAAATGGATCTTTTCGAATGTATACCGATTAACGTAAGCCTAGTAAGCTTACCATCAAGAATCGATATCCCCCCTACCTTAAATCAACGATTTCTCCGATCAACTGCATAGCGTTTCATGCTTTTCCAAGATCGATTTGCGTTTTGGGTTTCATCAACTTTGTATTCTCAAAGAAGATATTCCCAAAACGGTTTTCTGCACGAAGTATGGCCATTACGAGTTTACAGTCATGCCATTTAGGTTGACAATTACTCCAGCCATCTTCAAGGACTTAATAAATAGAGTCTGCAAGCCTTATTTGGATCAGATCGTCATTGTTATTATTGATGACATCTTGATCTATTCATGTCCTGAGCCGATCACGATCAACACCTTCGTTGACATCGGAGACCTGATTGAATTCCTTGTACACTTTAAAAGTACAAAACAACTCAATTAGGACAAACCAAATTCCTTTTAAGATCTTCCTATCTTCATAGTTAGATTCTTGAAAATATTTAAAGCGCCAAAGGAAATCCACGGATTGGGTTTCTGGTATGCTTTAAATACCCGTGTCCAAAGATAACAAATTAAAGGTCAAATTGAACGATTATGCGATTGAACGAGTACGCAATTATGTGACTATGTGTTTATTCATCTTATGTTTTCTTTTATGCATTTTTGTGTTTTAATACTCTGGATATTCGTTATCCAAATCCTCGCAGAATCTTTCATATCTTCATATGAGGGATTCGTAGCAGGATATTCAAAAAAAAAGTACTACCTTAAATCCTTAATGGGCTTCTATGTAATAGTTAAGACCCTTGGATTATATAGTACTGCTCCATTATTCATAAGAAACCCTTTAGTGGTCTAATCAAAAAGATTGATTCACAATTTGGTTAAAGAACGACATCTAGTGATGTAGCTGGACAGACTCCTTGATAGTCTATTTAGATCATTTATTGATTTAATTAAAAGGACTCTATGGCGGTCTAGTCACACTCATCACAGGATTGTTCATTTGGTTTTCCCCTGCACATTATAAAATGGACTGAGTGAACTATGCAAGGAATTGTCTGATTATGGACGCGTACATAATTATGAAATTTAGTGCACAGAAACCCAGTAAGATTTATTATGTGTAAGAACCGATAGTGACAACAATAACGAAATGAGAACGATGTAATAGAGGTACGGTGGACGCACCAATGACGCTTTATATACTTGTATATAAGTATCCCTCTTACATTGCAAACATGATGTTATTAAAGTCACTAGAAGTTCAGAACCCTAACCAATGTTGTTTGATCTTTTCAACTTCATGCTTTCAAGCTCTCACAAGTTTCCTCTAAATAAATTTCGGGACGAAATTTCCTAAAGTAGGGGAGACTGTAACACCTGTGCCTTCACGGCCATCAAACAAATACCAAACCAATGAAATATTATATTTCATACTTGGGATTTGTAAAAATATGTGTATCATTTGCACATATCAATTCTTGTTCAAATTCCAAACTCTAAATCGCTTTCTGGAAGGTTATACGCGCACCGATGCGTAAATATAACCAGTTTAATGCAACAAACACTCCGGAATAGTGACATAGGCTTAACATACCTTAAATAACCTTTACATAACTTAGAAATAAGTTTTGAAGGCTTTGGTATGGCAAAATCTAGTTAATTCGCTTACAGGGACTAAACTTGACAAACTGCGAAAGTATGCCAATTTGAACTGTAACAGACATTCCGGAACATGGCCATAAGTTAAACATACCATAAATATCCTTTACATAGCTTAGAAATAGGCTTTGAGGGGTTCGGTGTGCTAAAATAAACTTTTGGGTCATTCAGGGACTAAAAGTGTCAAAAAGTGCACAAGTTTGCATTTTCGCGCATAACTTACGTTCTGAATACATCCGGACATCCAAAAATTTATGTAAGCATGACTATATTATATTTTAGTGTTCGCCATAAGAAAAATCCATTCGTCACGTCATTTGGATCGTTTTTCGCGCTTGTGCGCATTCCGTCGTAATTAAGCGAACATCGCGTTCGTACGACCAAACGAACCATCATCCGGCATATTTTTGAGCATGTTTTGAGTTCCCTATACTTTAACTTCATTTTAGAGCCTTGAAATGAGGTTAACGGGGTTCAAACGCATCGAAAAAGGCCTTAAAACACCACAGGGACCAAAACTGTCAATTTTGAAACTTTTCTGAAGCTGGTGCATGCTAGTGTAGCGCGAGCCCTATAGGCTTTACCAGTCGCGCTACACGACTGCCTATTCTGGGCAGAAAACATGCAGAAACTCAGTTTTTCGCATTCGGGACCAGATTCGATGTATTAGCCGTTGTTTAATTCACAACCACACATTCTGAACTTGCTTAGTCAGCGGATAAGGATGGAACTTAGGCACCATAACCTTGCAACACATGTATGGAAGGAATTTAAGCACCTAAGCACCATAACTTTGCAACACATGTACGGATGGGATTAAGGCACGATATTCGACAAGCGATCTTAACGGTTCGGGTATTCCTATAAATACCCCAACACCCCCATTGCTAAAATCACTAGAATTCTGAATTGAGAACCTCTAAGTTGAAACCATTGTTTCATACCTGAGATTCTTGACTCGGGATTAGTATTCGGGGACCCTTCGTAAGTATTCTTTCGTTCTTTTCCTTATTTTATTGCTTTTCGAGTCAGAAAGTCAAACTTTGTTTGACTTTCAGCGTTGACCAGTAATGGTCAATGCGAAGTTCGTTTGAACTTCGCAACGTGATTGTAATCACGATGGTTATAGTCCTTAGGGACTATGCCTACTGATTACCACGTTGTCTAGGGTCGTAGGGTAGGCGATCTAATAAATCGCCTATACCTTCGAGCCCGACCCAGTTTGGTCGATCATTAGGATCCGACCAAATACATTAGGTGACCCTAGTATAGGGCATAACCTTCCAAGGTTATACCCTATGGTCACATCGTTTAAGTAGTTGTATGATAGGTAGTTTATATGCCTTAGGTAAATTACCAGAATACCCTTTTCATGTATAATTGGTAATTAAGCATATGTAACCTAAACTTTTGTCACATAACTGATTATGTAACATGTATAGGCATATAACACTTGTCATAGGACTAGTTAAACGGTCCGAACGCGTTTCACGCGCACGACGCGTTAAAGTAGCATAAGCTACCTTAATGGGTCGCGATGGGTCGAAAGCACTTAGGTTTGGTTTCATTGTAGTATGTAGGCCTTGTTAAACCATATCATATGAGTTCCAATACTCATTTGGTTTACCAAGCCTCATCCTATCCAATCTTTCGATTTGAGTCCGGTTTATTTATATAGTATTGGATTTGCCGACTGATTCCGTGCTCCCTCTAGCTTTGTTTGGTTGTTGTTCAAGACCTCCAAGCATTCTCAGGCGAGTACATTTTTCCCCTCTTTTACTGTTTTCAACTGTTTTGGGGTGACTCATATGTGCTAAATGTTTTATCAATGGTTTCGAGAACAATTACAATGTAGTTTCAAGAACAATAACAATTATTTCAAGAACGCTAACAATGATTTCAAGAACGAATACAATGATTTCAAAAACTAATAACAATTTCAAAAAGTGAACAAACTTGTTGGTTGTAGTTTACATGACCGATGACATTCATTAGCAATGATCAAGCCGACCAGTATTAGGTTATGGTACCATAGGATCTGACAAATCCCGTTATTTACTGCACCCATTGTTATGTGTGGGGGTTGTGGGTAGCGACTGAATCTGTAATCATTAACTTATCCTTTGGTAAGGGTTTGTTAAGAACGAGAACGAGAGCGAGATGGAGCGAGGAACGCGTCAAGAAGGTTTGAATGTTATTAGAGAATCGACCATAAAGTAGTTTCACAATTAAAATATTAACTTACCCTTTGGTAAGGGTTTGTTAAGAACAAGAACAAGTTTTAATATTTGGGTAAACATTTGTACATGATTGACATTTGATCATGCATTTCCCACAAAACATAACTTTGATTTAAACCAAGTTTTACTTCAATACTTTGTTTTTGTGCATATGGTTTAGTTGAGACATTTCACTTGCCATACATGACATTTTGACATAGACATTTGACATGGATATTTGACATAGACATTTGACATGGATATTTGACATAGACATTTGACATGGATATTTGACATAGACATTTTGACATGATTTACATCTTGACATGAATACTTTGACATATTACCCAATACATTTGACAATTGATTTAAACATAGACTTCTTACATTGGTTGGTTTGGATTGATTAAGTGATTATGTAACGATGCGTGTGTAATATGATACAAGCATGGTGGATACGCCGCTGGTACTTCCTATATATAAGTGTTTGTATGGTATTACATATCATAGCGTTATTTGAATCATTTCAGTTTGAGACATAGAACATTTTATACAAATAACATACTTTTCACAAGACATTGATTTATAAACAACTTATCTTATGCAAACTCATTTTACATGGTTATTCATTTAATCATGCATTATTCTCTTATTTATACTTATCATCCGAACTTATTATTTTTCAAATGATTTACAAAGACAAAGCAAATTACAAGGTTCATGACTAAACATTTTCTTAAACAGAAGTCATGAATCTTATTTTCACAAAACCTATGTACTCGCCAGCATTTCTTTGCTGACCTCGTTTTCACATATGTTTCAGGTATTGTTGGATGATATCGATTGATAAGATGCATGCTCACATAGGACTGGACAAGGCCTTAGTGACTCAATAACAATGATAGACTATGTTTAAATAGTGTAATTAGATTTCCAGACGATGTAATTACTCAATGTTTAATAAAACGAAACACTTTTGATATCCATGGTTATGAAACATTAATTCTGTTGCAACACGCCCCGATGTTTCCGCCGCGATTTGTTGTTTTACGCGGTCGGGGTGTGACACTTCCCAACTGGACTGGTAGTAGATCCAAAGCAAACTCACGCTCTCCCAATTCGATTACACAACCTCTGATCACTTCATTGGCTTCTACTAACTTCCCATTAGCCAATTCGATTGAGTAGGGAATATCTAACTTACTAGCAGTTAAACCAAGCGTATTCTCAAATTCTAACGATACGAAGCTATAATTGGCACCAGTATCAAACAAAATAGATGCAAAAGTTTTGGTTGATAGAGAACGTACCAGTAGTCACACCTGGATCCTGGCATGCTACACAAGCTCCGATGTTGGATGTCTTTTCACGGTCTTGTTTCAACTTCGGGCATTCCCTCTTAAGATGTCCAACATCCCCACAATGGAAGCATCCTGGATACCTCCCATTTCCACCTTGAGCGTTGTCACTGCTTTCTCCTTGTCTGGGACCCTTCATCCCACAACCATCCTGGTTGTGTCCTCTCCTCCCGCACCTAGGCTTCCGACATCCACAATCATGGTGATACTTGCACCCAGCACGTCTTGGTTTAGTTTCTAAGTAGACCTTATCATTGGCTTGTTTGTTGTTAGGGCAGTCTTTCTTGAAATGCCCTTTGTCCCCGCAGTCGAAACAACCTCGAATAGATCTTTGTTCATCATTATTCGTTTGGGTATCTTCGGTGAGCTTCATTTTGTTCTTTCCGGACGTCTCCACCTGAGTCTCCTCCTTCCTGTCGGGGTTCGCAAGTTCTTCTAGTCTAATTGCCTCCGTAGCGAGTGCCAAACCCATCTTACTTGCAACATCAGTTGTTGGTGGCGTTGATGTTGTCATCAAGCTCAAGACTTGAGGCGCCAGTTCCCAAATGAATTGTTCCAATTTCTTTAATTCTGGTTTCACCAGGTACGGAACAACTCGTGACAAATCATGAAGTCTTTGCACGTACTCCAACACCTTCGGACCTTCCATCATCAGGCTCCGAAGTTCATCTTCCCACTTCTGGGTTTCCGTTTGGGGGCAATACTTCTTATGCATCATTCCTTTCAGTTCACCCCAGGTTAATGCATATGCTGCAGTAGCACCCTTTATATGGGTCTGAAGATTCCACCATAATCGGGCTTCATCTAGAAACAGTTCAGAAACGTATAGGACTTGTTGTTCCGGCGTACAACCGCTCACTTGAAAGATGGAATCCATACTTTCGATCCATTTTACAAAAGCTATGGCACCTCCAGTGCCGTCGAACTTCAGAGGCTTGTGGTTGAGGAAGTGCCAGTAGGAACAACCGTTATTTTCTGAGGTGTCTGTGCTAGGTTCGGAGCGTAGGGCCTCGTGCTGTGCTATAGCTGCAGCAATTATCTCTTGAAGTTCTGCCTCAGAGGTGGGCATGCGCATTTCGCGTCTTGGCGGCATCTTCTAAAAGGTGTTTTACGTAGGTCAGGTAATAGCAAGTCAAGTGCACGTATGTATTCATCAATATCAGCACATAACATCTCATGCTATAAATAGATCAGCCACATAACATCTCATGTCATAGAACATAAACAATAGATCACTGCGATTGCACTGCCACAAATCGAGACCAAAATGTAAAACTTACGAGTACACAACTGTATCATACAACGTCAATGACTTGGTAGGGGACGACCCTAGACAAGTCGTGCGATCGCTGGACGAGTTCAGGAATTTCTGGTTCGTCCATTTTCAAATTCCTGAACTCCACCTCAAGCTTCTAAATTCCAGTCCTAAAACAACATTTCTTCTCAATCGTTTCCTTGAGCTCGTCCCAGCTCAGTGCATAAGCAGCGTCTGTGCCAAGGGTCTGAGACTGAAGGTTTCACCATGAGAGTGAGTTATCTAGAAATAACCCCGGGATGTAGGTAACACCCTGTTGGGACGAATAGTCACTCATTCTTGGAATGGAGTCAATCTTTTTGGACCGACGAACAAATGCAACGGCGCTTCCTGTTCCATCGAAGTTCAAAGGCTTGCAGTTCAGGAACTGCTTATAGGTGCAGCCAGTTGGAGGGTTATTTCCAGTAATGCCATCGTTGTGCTTAGAGCGGAGGGCTTCATGTCGTGCATTTATCTGTGAGATGCGTTCTTGCAGCTCGGCTTCTGTCCTTGGCAACGTACTGGTGTTTGTGTCACGTCTGGGTGACATTCCCTTTTGTCGAACTGGTGTGAAGCGGGTTAGACAACGTTTCAATTGTCTATAGCAACATAAGCCATCAAGTAATCACCCAATTTCACACGCAAATATACTCAATGTATGAGTGAGGAAATAAATTCTGAGCCTTCACGTAGGCTTGCCAATTTGGCTTGTTGCTTGTAATAGAATGAACTCGAGGCTACATCGCCTCGCCTTGGTCATTCGTGTTTTAGATATTTCCTGCTACATTGGTTTTCATTAGCTTGACCCACAGAGTCCACCAGGATTTCTGTGCACTACAAGTCGTTATTACGTGGGCCCCCGTAATAATAAATTGTCTTGCAAAGTTACCCCAAATTTTCTCTCGTCCAAGCAGATGATCAATCAAGGAGCAACAGCAGGTGCATCGGCATGAACAGGGTCATGCTCCAATGCGGGGTCAGGAGCAACGCCTGGCTCAGGGGCCATGACTGGCTCCGGATTAACAAACTTCATTTCAAAATCAGTTGGATCCACAAACATAGGGTCGACAGGGGCTACAGGATCCTCCAAGGGCTGGTCTAAGTGCATGAACTCAAGGTCATGGTCTGGATCAAAACTAGGTGGAAGAACAAGATCACCCTCAATACTGTGATCAAACTCAAAGCTGGGTGCGGGAACCGGTGCAGCTGATGATGCCGTATCAGGGTCGGCGTCGTGTGAATGGTGCTGCACTCCCTGTATATGCGAAAATGCGGATGTCAGAAACTCAAATGAGTCTGGGACAGGGGAATGGGCATGAGTTTCCCTTGCAGGAGCGTCCGCATGCAGTAGGCTAATACCAGCAGCAATAGGGCCCTGCCCTCGAATGGGTCCTCCTCTAGTAGATCGTTATCATCGTCAGAGGCCCCGTCGGGGGGGGGGGGCATATCAACAACAGGATAAGCGGCAAGGGGGCACAGGAGCAGGGATCACCGCGAGTGGCAAATTCCCAACAAGATGGCCATCAGTAGGCTCTGCTACGACTTCAGGCAGCGCAAAAGGGCTGAAAGTCATCATTGTCTGTGCCGGTAGTATCGGAAATGTACACCTCGTGCTTCGATGAAACTATGTCGTCTGATGCTATGGCCATGGGATTCGTAGTGTCCATCTTTCTAGTACATGATGAAAGCATGACGTTTGTAACACAAACACATATACGTATAATAATCAATCATATAATCATATAAACATGTTAGTCAATCAAATAATTCTCCTAGTCCCACTAGCCAAATTCTTCCCAGTCTCTAAGACTGCTCTATCATCTACCTCGACCTCTTAGATCGAGCCTCGGCCTCTAAGACCGAGCCTCAGCCTCCAAGACTGAGCCTACTCTTCCTAGTCTTACTAGCCATCTACCTCGATTTCTTAGATCGAGCCTCGGTCTCTAAGACCGAGCCTCAGCCTCCGAGACTGAGCCTACTCTTCCTAGTCCAACTAGCCAACTACCTCGATCTCTCAGACCGAGCCTCGGCCTCCAAGACCGAGCCTCAGCCTTTTCGGACTGAGCCTAAAAATAATAAATAAAATGTGCTCAACATTTGTTTGTAAAAACGTTTTGGATCTGGACTTAAGTGGTAAGCAGTAAAAATGTTTTCGTGAGAGCCCTAGTGATCATAGTTTAGACTCGAGAAAGAATCCTAGTTCGCTATGATCAGAGCTCTGATACCAAGCTGTCACACCCTGGCTTTGCGGAAGCGTGGTTAATTTGGTGTGACTTCTTAATACCATAGCTTAACCATAACAAAGCTATATGAAATAAAATCATGCAAGATCATCCATTTGATTTAGTTTTAAAACCAGAGTAACAAAACATTGTCTTAGAGACTTACAACATCATAACATAAAACATTGTCTTGAAAAACATAAACACCGACATGAAATAAACGCAGTTTAAGATTTGTGACTTGTCCAGGAAAGAGTCACATTTCCTAAACTGGGATGACCTTGGAACCCTTATGTAGCGGGAAAACATAACATACTGCGCCAGATCTTTAATTTCCTGAAATACATGTAAGTTGAAAAATCAACAATAATGTTGAGCGAGTTCATGTGTAAGTGAGTAAATAAACCTTGTATGTATAAAAATCATGGTATGTAGCAAATAAGGAAAAAGAGATCACCAACGGTTTGCAAGGCCATTGATATGTGTGAAGTGCAAGTAGGAAGACTCAAACCTTGCGATTTTGCATCGGGGCACAAAGTCACCCCGAGGTCCGTACTGTTGGACCTGGGGTTGGGCTCGCTACACCCAGATAGATCTACCGCTTACGTCCCTCGGTCCTATAATGAGGATTAATGGCCTCCAGTTCACGCCTACCCACTCACATGATCTAAGTAGTAAACCTCCTTACGCTAACCATACCATGTAAAAAGTACTCGTAATCATAGTAACATGTATTTCACCCCCGTAGTTTAGAAAACTGAAAACAGTTAAGAGAAAGGGGGGACATGAACTCACTGTGGTGCGTCTCTACCAAGTATGCCTCCAAATCGATCAGCTGTATGACGACCTACACGTGCTAACTCTATTAGACGGATGGCCGTGCCTTAGCTTTATGGTTTAAGTTTTTGGGAAATAGTTAGGCAACTATTTCGTGTTTACATTCGGTATACTTGGTAGTTATTCTCCTTCCCAAGGATGGGGGATTTAATACATGTGTGTTTGTATACTTCGGATTACACTATTAAGTCTCACTTAATATATTTTATTTCTAACTCCCAAAATATAAATATTCTTCTCAAAAATAATATATTTTAATACATGTGATTTTCCCAAAATAATACTTAGTAATATTATTTTTACCCTAAAAATAATATTTATGTAGTTCACAAAATAATCATAAACACTTATACAAGTGATGTTGTGAAAAATATATACTAAATATATTTATGTATCACGTTTAATTTTGTGAAATCCCACCTCCGATATTTTATAAATAAAGTCGTGGCGAAATTCATAGTTTGAAAACATGTCGACAAGTATCTCTAACACTTATAGTGAAAATAATTCCAAGTGTTAGGTTTTTAGAAAAATTTCGCCAGAGTTTCCTCTGTAACTGGAGGTGGCCACGCTTTCAAGCGTATCATTTTCTTTTATAAATCAAACCAACAATCTTCTTATTCAATCAAAACAATGTTCAAACCACAACTAGTCAAAATATGTATATAAATCGCATAAATTTCATGAACTTGTGATTTATCCAAACTATGAAGTAAATCCCATTACTTTTAGTGGATCTTTATATAAAACTATCCGATTTTGTAAAAACCTCGTTTTTATGGAAGTTCCGTCTTTACAACTTCTCGTCATCTTTTCCAAAAATGGTTATTTTGTCGAAACTTTGTGTTACACAAGTGATTACACACTTGTGTGTTCTAAAAACCATTCTTGTTAGTGTAAGATCCGTCTTTAGAAAAACATGATTTCTTGACACTCGGTCCTTTAAAAATACCACCTGTAGATCCGTAGATCTACTAGTTTTAATCACTATTTTACAAGCTAAAACACTTTTACACAAGTTCATGATTCGAGTGTGGTAGAGTTTCATCTTCTAACCCTTGTTATACTTAAACAAGCTTTATGTCATAATCCAAGATCATGACTAAACCGGGTTAAATGATGATCCAAGCTACCACAACATAGATCGGGTCCAAATAATCACACAAATCAAATACTACATGATTTACACAACATATGTGCTATTAACCAACATTTTAGTGTTTTAAGTAGACTTTTGTGCTTCAACTTGCATGTTCATAAATTTTAACCGTCATATATCGTTTTAACCACTTTAGAATAGTTCGAGAAGGTGATTCAAGCAACTTACCACTAGCTCGAGGCTAGGGAAGAATCTAGACGTAAATAGGGTGGATAAAAGCAAGATAAAGAGGTCCTTCGCCTTCCGATTGCACCAAGCTTCTTCGTATGTGACCCGTAACACTTGTATGGACTTGGGATTGCTTGATCAAAATCGAACAATGATGGATGGGGGGTGGGTGCTCTCGGCCGAGAACCAAGAGAGGGGAGAGAGGTGTGTTTTTGTTAAATGTTGTGAAGAAATGAATGGTGGTCCAAGTCTTGATCTTATAGGCTAATCTCATGCTAATTACCCAATGGACTTTATGTCTAGATGATATTAAACACACTTAATATAATAATCAACAAAAAGGACAAGTGTCTCCCCCTCATGGGGACGGTTTGGTTAAAGGGGGGGGGGGTCTAGTTCGAATCCAACCATTAGTTAGGATAATAGTTAGGTTAAGTAAGTTAGTTTAGTGCTTAACCCGGTTAGTGGTGTGTCACGCGTTACAATGGGTGTTAGGGTATTCAGGGACCCTAACTGGCTCAGAAAAAGATAAATAATGAAATTGACAATATTTTCATGTTCCGGGTATAATCCGGTTGTTCGGTTGGATAGTAATCCGTTAAAGTGCTTAACAAAGCTTTAAAGTGTCGTTAATACCCTTTTTAGTGACACAACTCATTTCTGACACTTTGGAAAGTGTCTAGTAATATTTTTCTCATGTTTTGGCACTTTATTAGTTAGCTAAAAGCTGAATTATTATGTAAAGTGCTGAATTTTGTGTTTAGAGCATGTTTTAGGCACATCCAGTCATTGAAACTTATTCCTAGAGACGCAGTTCTACAACCCTTGTATCCCTACACTCACCACTAGTGTAGCAAAATATTTCTGGCTCATACAGGCCTTAGTGGCAGTGTCTGCCTGATGCTGGCTATATCAGCATGTTCTATAGGTTATCCGTTATAGTGCTACTGTGCTTTTCGTGCATCATGTTTGTCACTAAGGTTCAGCATGTAAATAATGTAGTGACGGTAAGTAAAGTATGATGCAAGTAAGTACATGTATCAGAAATCAAGTAGCAGTTCATCAGTAATTTCAAACAAGCACAGTAATTAAGCAGTAATTAATTATTAATTAAGTCGTACGGATACCTGGTTTAGTGAGGGTTGTCACACCTATTTCTTCGATTGGTCCCTCGACGACTACAACTTGTCTAGTAAAGGTATCACAAATGTTTCATCAACACTGCCTTAGGTTCGAGACATAAATGACATTGTGCACGTTACCCAATTCATCGGGTAACTCGAGTTCACGTTACCGATTCTTCCCAGAATGTGGTATGGCCCAACGTGATGTAAGTTAAGTTCGCCACGCTTCCCAAGCGTACCACACCCTCCCAGGGTGAGGCTTTCAACATGATACGATCGCCTACAGCGATCTTCCAGCATTTCCTAAGGTTGTCAGTTTTCCTGGCGATCACGCGTTATCGCCACGCGATTTCCAATCTAAGCAATCTTCCCAAGAGTTTCGAGTACAAGTCCTGGACCTGTGGTTAGGTTGTCACTCACCTTAGCCTAACAAGAAGATTGGCATTATCATCCATACAATGCCCCAAACAGAGCTGTCTGAATACCAGAATGATAATTGCTACCGTAGAACTCAGCCAAAGGTAGGTATCCTTCCAATTTTACTAAGTCAATCAGACTCATGCTAGCAGCATATCTTCAAGTGTCAGGATGGTTCACTTGTTCTGACCATTTGTCCAGCGGTGATAAACAATGCTCATGTCTAGACGTGAGCCAAGGGTGTTGTGTATTGCCTGTCATAAATCTGGTATATATCAAAATCGGAGGTAACAGGAGTTGGCACCTCATACCCATAAGCCGCCTCTCTCAGAGGAATATTCACAAGCTGTGATGACACGTCAGTTTTCTTGATCGCAATAAAGCGTGCTGGTTACGTGAGACAATCAATGATCACCCAGGTGATATTGTTTCCGTTCTGAGTTTTAGGTAGGCCAGTGACAAAATCCATGGCAGTCTGTTCCAATTCTCCCAATGGGTGTTTCTGATTACTGACACAAACCAGAAGGTTTCTGATGTTCCACCTTGGCCTTCGCACAAGCCAAACGTCATTCACATGCTTCGCTGTGTAGGCCTTCAAGCCCAGTCGCCAGTACAAGATCCTTAGATCCTAATATATGCCATCAAAAATCCAGATGACTAGAATGTCGAGGCTGGTGTGCTTCGCTCAACACAAGTTCCCTTGGATTGCTGTACAGTGTGATCCATATTCGTTCCATGAAGTAGCGAATATCATTCGACTTGCCAAAAATCACTTCTCCATGCCCCGCATGGACACAACCCGAAAATTCTCGTCCTTCAGTGCTTCGGATTGAGTAGGGCAAATCTGATCAGATAGGTTAGAGTTGCTGGTGTGCTTCGAGGCTCATACGCGTCTAGGTTTCATAGTCGAAATCATTCAAAGGTTCCATCCAGCGATGCCATCACATGTTTAACTCTTTTCAAAACCAGGTTACACGGGAGGCTCTTGTGATCGGTCTAAGTAGTGCATTTGGTACCGTCCAAGTAATGCCTCCAACTTAAATCCAAAGACCATGGTTTCCACCGCAGGTTGTGTCTCGTGCAACTCTTCTTGTAAATCCACTACGTAAGCCATCACTTCCTCGTGTTGCATCGATGTGTAACTGGGACTCTGCTTCGAACCCTTAAGGTATACCACTAGATCACCTGCACCCTCGGGTAAATACGATGCTCAATGCATTGTAGATTTGACTTTAAAAAGCTGAAATGATGCCCTCCTGTTTTGTCTCCCATGAATACACAGCACCCTGCTGTGCTATAGAGATTAAAGCTGCGTGACCTTCGAAGATTCCATGATGTATCTGCGATAGTATCTAGCTAGACCAAGAAATTATTGTATCCCCGCTGGATTCTTTGGTGCCGATCAATATATAATAAAATGGATCTTTAGCGAGATCCACGTGTATTCCCGCTTCGTTGATTACATGACCAAAAATGTACCCCTCGAATCCAGGAGTTACACTTAACAAGACTTCGCACGGAGTGGCTCTTCCCCCAGGAGCTCTAAAATAAGATGCAAATACCACCCATGATGTTCCTTTCTCCTGGAATGATTCAAAACATCGTCAATAGACACGGTCGATTCATGTGATCCATAAAGCTATGGGTGTGTTGATTAACCCAAAGGTCATGGAATACAAGGTTGCAATGGCTGCATTGCGTTTGATATACCGCTTTAGGAACATCCTCCCCTTGGACTTCCATCTTATGATAGCTCGCTCGCTCGCCAATCCTTGAATGGGAGCTTGACCCTCGCAGCTGGTCAACAGGTTGTCACTACATGGTCTAGGCAAACGGTTCTGGACTGTCACCTTGCTGAGTCCTGGATAATCAGTACACATACGAAAAGGCTTTATCTTCCCGAATATAACTGGGGCTCCCCAATGCAATAAAAAACTATGTCCAACAAAACTCCTGTCCAATAGTTCTTGCAGTTGATTAGATAGTTCTTATAACCCTCCTGGTGCAAGACGGTATGGAGTACGAGTAGTCAGGACTGCCTCTGGCGTGCGATCAAACTGGGATTCTACCTAACAGTTGTGAAAGTAAACCTGAAAGTTCCTCGGGTAGCAAACCGAGAGGAATCATGAAGAACTGGTGGATCCTCGATCCTCTTTTCCTTAGCCTTAATATCTGTAAACGGTTGCCATTCATAGCGGAGTAATCCTTCCATAGACTCTTCTGGGCTTTCATAACCAAAATGGCGCTCACCTTCGCACCATCCTGATGCTTTAGAACAGATAACGATTCTCCACTTAGGGAGAGGGATAAGCAAAATTTTCTTCTCAAGGTGCATATCTGCGCGATATCTGGATAACCAATCCACACTAGCTACTGTATCGTAACTATCAAGGGTAGCAGTAAGAAGGTCGATGTTGAACACTTGTCCCACATGGTCGAGCTTGCATCCCAACGAGCATACGAGGCTTCAATTGACTTGCCATCAGCCAATTCCACTATAAGTTCGGTTTTAAGAAGCATCAGAGTCAAACAGAACAGAGACGAAGTGAATAGCTACCCATCCAAGCTACCATGTTGCTATTATGCCTGGCGTCGCCTACGCCAATCCTAAATGCCCTACCACAAGTACCACTTCTAGTGTTGTTGTTACGGTTGCGAGGATTCCCAATACTGTCATTATTCCCTTGGTTGTTGACGTCTTGACTTAACAACAGTCAATCCTTGTCAACGTCACCTTCGTTTCCATGCTGTAGACTACAATTATGAGTACCTTGATGTTGCCATGACTGTTGCCTCAAATTTCATTGCTTGAAACGGAGCCCTACGATCTTTCACCAACCAAGTCCATCTTTTCACATTCTGTGCCACGTCCTAACGCGCTACTCACTGTGTTGATAGTCACACATTCCACACTATAATCTGTTGTCATCGCTTATGTCCCGATTGATTCAAAAGAGTTGACTCCCATGAGTCGCTGACTAGGGTTAAGAATTCGATTGAAGTCAAATTGCTGATGTTCGTTGTTGGTAATCAGGGTCGTCCAAATACTGAAGTCGGTAAAGTACTACACTCATCCTCTTGTCCATCGATCTAGCAAGTTGATTGAGTAATACATGGTATGTTGCGAGAGTGTTGCAGAAGTGATCGCATTTCGGGATCTAAGACGTCAATACATTGAGTTCCAGCATTCGAAGAGGAGTGCGAAAGGTATAGGCCAATCATTCGACGTTGTGACATCCAACTCAGGGACGTTTGTACTAGCACCTAACATTCTACCCAGTTTGCTAGGCGTTCAGATGGGTGTTCAGGTAATACTCGATAGCATCGGGATTCGTAAGGATTCAGAGAGGAGTGAGAAGATCACGTTCAAGTAGGAGGCAATCATTGCTAGGACTCCTATAGATTTGTTACGTTTCTTACAGATTAAATAACAGAACAGAACCCCTTTTTCACTTGTTAAGCCTCCCTGGGACTCACATGCACCCCACACTATTATTATGTGTGCACCCATAATAATATTGTGATTTACATGCTCATCTCAGTTCCTCCTAACTCGTGTCAAATGGATCTTAAAACCCAGATATCAACAGAGGTTGTCAAAGTAATAAGGTCACAAAAATCCAAGGACTATGGCATACTATCAACGCATCATAAAGTAAGCAAGCAATCCATGCCATCATGCTATAGTGACGAGTGTGTGTTCGTATGTTACGTCATGAACAAATGTGTACTAGTCATGTAATATATGCAACCAGTGAGAAAGACGAACCTTGCAATCTGGAGCTGAGTGTCATGGTCGTATTCACGTATTCAGAACTGTTCGGTTATAGTCTGGTTTTACAAAAGCGTTTTAAAACCAAGTTCACTATAACCAGTGGCTCTGATACCAAACTGTCTCACCCCCAAAACACCATATGCGGGAACCCCCGCGAGGCGTGTGACATACCAGGATCTAGCCACCAATCACATTGAACTCATACATGATTTAAATAAAGATTTCATTTATTAAGGTAAAGTATTACATCATATAAAGTATAACTCATCGTATTCAGCGGAAGCATAAATCATTTATTAAGTGTTACATAAACCGTATGTACGAAAACCAATTAACTTGTCTCACGATCGCAAGCATTACGACCCATGACCACTCCAGCATCCCAGACAGCAAGTTCCACGATCCACATATAACCTGCGAGCATGCACATAAGTGTATCAGACAACGCTGGTGAGTTCATAGTTTTACGAAAACGTTAGTTACCAAGTGTTTAATCTCGTTCATTGATTACAATGTTGATAATACCTTGGATACAAGACGACTCCTGATTATTTTGCCCATTCTCCAATGCTCCTATCAAAGCATTGGTCATGACTAGGTCATTAGTTTACACCTGTCCTCTCAGGTACGGGGTGAGGGTGCCAAACCTAAGTAGCGCTACCAACTAATACCTTGTTACCTCTCAATCCATTCCACTTACTGTGCGGCCCAAACAGTGCTCATGTGGCCCAATTAAACGGAGTCCAGTAACGTGTGCATGTGTAAAGAATGTAGTCTGCGATTATTAACCATTTGTTCGCCAAACAACTGTATGAAATTAAGTGGTGGGGCCAAGCTATTTAATGTGTGATCGGTTTTTGTGCAACCATACGTACATAATCCTTTTATTGACAAAACTCATATAACACACCAACTTTCAATTCATGCCACATTTAAGTTGTACCATGTGCACAGGTAGTTGTACCCTCCATCTAGACCCAGCCTCCATTTCCAAATACAAGATATCCACACTAACAGATAAGACAATTATCCCTTTCATATTCAATCAATCACATGCTCATCATCTTCTCTCACACATTCAACATGTATTTCTAAGTTGTACCTTGTGCATATATGCTTGTACCACCATGAAAACACAGTATTATTATTATTCTAAATTCAAGTTTCCATGTAACCATATTTTAGGTTTGCATACAATGTGATTAACAACAATTCCCGTATACAAAGAACTCTAAATCATCTATTAACCACATGAACATTTGTTTTCAGCTTGCATTCACAAGATTAACACAACCATAACTATTTAACCATGCATGATCGATTATCGGTTAGTTCACATCATTCACAACAACAATTTCTAAATCAACAAGCATGCCTATGATCATATAATACCAGCTATCGCTAAACAGATGATCACATAATATATCTTAACAATGACACGTAAATCATCCTAGCAATGGATATGATGTACTAACCGTATTCGAGATAGAGAGAGATGGCAAACAAGGAGAGAGCCTCGTCCCGGATGAGACTGCCATCGAGCCAAGAGAAGGGAAGAAAGAATGCTAGGGTTGTTGTGGTTCTCCAAAACAAACAGAATTACGTGCCCCCCTATATCTAATATTATACGAGACCCATGAAGGGTGGGCTCAAATTAATGACTCGGTCCGGTCACATGTGGGCCGAGGTCAATTAGAGGTGGCTACGGTGTGTGTGCAGCCCACTTTTATGTGTGACCCAACTTAGCTCTTAGGCACCTAAAATGGCCCACTACACACGCAAACATACTTAACCACGTTTTACATTTAGCAAGTTTATTAAAGTCACGAGTGTTTAACAATTTTTATCAACGTAAAGAACGTAAAAGAGAAATAATAAGAAAACATGATCACGTGACTAAAAGACACTGACCTTGAAAGTTTGGGTTGTCACACACTGAATGTCGATGCCAACAACTTCGAGCTTCGGCTGCATTTGATTCAAATGCTCCAAAACTCCATAACTTTCCATGGGCTTGCAGACGAAGATCCCCACTTACATATTACCAACTTCTTGGAAATATGTGATACTTTTCGAATCAACGGAGCATCAAACAACGCCATCCGCCTCCGAATGTTCCCGTTTTCACTAAAAGACCGAGCTAAGGCTTGGCTTAACACCCTCGCAAGTGGCTCGGTAAACACTTGGGATGAACTAGCCCAAAAGTTTTTATATAAGTATTTCCCTCCTTCTAAAACGGCTAAATTAATGACTGAAATTAATACATACTCACAAGAGGATGGGGAATCTTTATATGAAACTTGGTAAAGGTTCAAGGAGCTACTAAGGAAGTGCCCTCATCATGGTCTTGCGGTATGGCAACAAGTATCCACTTTCAATAATGGGTTGTTGCCACACAAGTCAAACACTCGACTCTAGCTCCGGGGGACTTCTAGGTAATCATCGCCCAAATGAAATTTATAATCAAATTGAAGAAATTGCTCAAAACAATTTTCAATGGCACACTCCCCGAGGCACAAAATATATTACCCCGAGCGCCCATAAGGTTGATGAAAGCACTTCTTTACAAGCCCAAATCGAGGCCCTTTCTTCAAAAATAAAAAAAAACTAGAAATGGCAAAAACGGCCTCGGTTATGGCTTGCGAAGGGTGTGGTGGGCCACATGAAAATTGGAGTTGTATGAAAGAAATGGATAATCAAACAGAAACGGTAAACTACATTGATAATAGACCTAGGCCGTCAGGTCCTCCAACGGGTACCTACAACCAAGGATGGCGTAACCACCCTAACCTTGGTTGGAGAGAGCCCAGTAATAGTAGTAACCAACAAAACCAAAACCAACGAACAAACTTTCAACAACCAAGAAATGAGTCACAAAATTTATCTCAACAACAACAAGTGGGATGAGAGAGGCTTGAAGATACTATCTCACGCCTCATCTCCGACACCGAAAAGAAAAACTCGGTTCGATTCCAACAATTGGATTCGAACTTTAGAAATCAACAAGCTAGTATTCAAAACATTGAAAAACAACTAAATCAACTAGCTCAAAATTTCTCCGAGAGACCACAAGGCGCGTTATCCAGCAATACCGAAACCAACCCAAAGGCGCAAGTACATCTCATCACATTGAGAAACCGTACCGTAGGGCCCGAAGAGGCTCCGCTACCTCCATCCGACAAGAGTCCGTCCAATCAAACCACAACTTCACCAACATCCCAAAAGGAAACGACTCCTCCACCACATCATGAGCCTACCAAGAATCCCCCGGTACCCTATCTCGGACGGTTACTTCGCCAAAAGACCGATGAGCAATTCACAAAATTCATAAACTTACTAAAACAATTGCTTGTCAATCTTCCATTTGTGGAGGTCCTCACTCAAATGCCCAAATATTCAAAATTTATGAGAGACTTCCTCACTCACAAAAGAAAAAATTGAATCATTGCAATTAGTTAATTTAAGTGAAGAATGCTCCGCCTTGCTACTCAACAAACTCCCACAAAAGAAAATCAACCCCGGAAGCTTCACTATCCCTTGTCCCATTGGGGGATCACCCACACGTAATGCGCTAGCCGATCTTGGGGCTAGCATCTGTCACACCCCGACCGCGTAAAACAACAAATCGCGGCGGAAACATCGGGGCGTGTTGCAACAGAATAAATTGTTTCATAACCATGGCATACAAAGTTGCCTTTTATTTATAAACAAAGGTGTTTCATTGTTTCAAACAGGAAATTAAAGAGTTCAGAACATAATTAAACATAGTCTATCTTATTTGAAAGTCTCTAAGGCACAGGTCCGCCCTAGTATCATGATCAACATCCTATGGAAAAGCACCTGAAAACACATGTGAAAATAGGTACGTCAGCATAAAAATGCCTGTGAGATACATAGGTTTGTGAAAATAGGATTCATGACTTGTATTTGAGAAAATGTTTAGTCATGAACCTTGTAATTTGCTTAGTCTTGTAATTCATTTGAATAACAATAAGATCAGATGATATGTATAAGTAAATGTCAGGTTAAATAAATAACCATGTAAAAATGTGTTTGTATAAGATAAGTTGTTTGTAAATCAATGTCTTGTGAATAATATGTTATTTGTATAAAATGTTCTATGTCTCAAACTGAAATGATTCAAATAACGTTACGACATGTAATACCATACAAACACTTATATATAGGAAGTACCAGCGGCGTATCCACTATGCTTGTATCATATTACACACGCATCGTTACTCAACCACTTAATCAAACTAAACCAACCAATGTAGTGTCAAATGTAAATCATGTCAAAATGTCTATGTCCAATATCCATGTCAAATGTCTATGTCAAATATCCATGTCAAATGTCTATGTCAAATATCCATGTCAAATGTCTATGTCAAAATGTCATGTATGGCAAGTGAAATGTCTCAAACTAAACCATATGCACAAAAACAAAGTATTGAAGTAAAACTTGGTTTAAATCAAAGCTATGTTTTGTGTAAATGCATGCAGATATTTAATATGAACATTTATGCGGTATTGTGAATATGCATACATCCAAGCCTGGCGACTGTGGTGATAAACCCTTTAAACAAATTAAAGGTCTATCTGTCTTAATGTCAATGAATTCGGTCATTCCTTTCTGTCCCCTTACCCTGGGATGTCCGGAACGGGAGTTGTCAATTCCTATGGTACCACTACCTACTAACGAACGGCATGATCGGTGTTAATGAATGTATTGTCCCATGTAAACAAACCAAATGTCATACCAAAATGTAAGCATGTGAAAATAATGCACTAAGTATGTAATCAAATGAACATACATAGCGTGAAATGTCATGTAAAATGATGTACTAAGTAATGCACACAATGGGCACACCTGGCATGAAATGTCATGTAAAACAATGTACTAAGTAATGCACACAATGGGCACACCTAGCATGAAATGTAATGTAAAACAATGTACCAAGTAATGCACACAATGGGCACACCTAGCATAAGATGTCATAAAATCATGTACTATAATGTACTAACGAACATAACCGGTATATGATGTGAAAACAGGAAAGCAAGAAAGTAACAAGTAGGCACATGTGTTCCACCCCAAAACAGTTTGGAAAACAGTAAAAGAGGGGTCTATGTACTCACTTGAGATTGCTCAGTTGTATAAAGATAATCACCAAGTAATGCTAGAGATCTCGGAATCAAACGGCACCTAATATAGGTAACTATGTTAATAACCGGACCTAAATCGGAAGATTAGGTAGCATGAGGGTTTGTAAACCAAACGAGTATGGAGACTCGTGTAGTACGGTTCAACAAAGCCTACACACTAATTGAAACCTAACATAATTGATTACGACCCATTACGACCCGTTTAGGAAGCTTATGCTACTTTAACGCGTCGTTCGCGTGAAACGCGTTCGGACCGCCTAACTAGCCCTATGACAAGTGTTATATGCCTAAACATGTTACATAATCAGTTAAGTGACAAAGGTTTAGGTTACATATGCTTAATTACCAATTATACATGAAAAGGGTATTCTGGTAATTTACCTAAGGCATATAAACTACCTATCATACAACTACTTAAACGATGTGACCATAGGGTATAACCTCGGAAGGTTATTCCCTACCTACTATGGTCACCTAATGTGTTTGGTCGGATCCTAATGATCGACCAAATGGGTCGGGTTCGAAGGTATAAGCGATTGATCAGATCGCTTACCCTACGACCCTAGACAACGTGGTAATCAGTAGGCATAGTCCCAAAGGACTATGACCATCGTGATTACAATCACGTTGCGAAGTTCAATCGAACTTCGCATTGACCATTACTGGTCAACGCTGAAAGTCAAACAAAGTTTGACTTTCGGACTCAAAAAGCAGTAAAAATAAGGAAAAGAACGAAAGAATACTAACCCAGGGTCCCCGAATGCTAATCCCGATCTAAGAACTCAGGTATGAAACAATGGTTTCAACTTAGAGCTCTAAAATCTGAATTCTTGTGGGTTTTTAAGCCAAAGGGGGTGGGGTATTTATAGTTTTCGGTGAACCGTTGAGATCGTTTCTTGGAAAAGGGGAAAAGATCTAGCCCGTACACTTGTCACAAGGTTATGGAAGCTTAATTCCATCCTTATCTAGTGACTAAGCAATTGGAAACATGTGGTGGAGGATCAAATGGCTGCAACTTGTGATAAAATGCATTTAATCTGGTCAGAAGGTGGGAAGCGGCCCGCTTTAGGATCAGCCAAACACAATGCGGGCCGCCTGAGCATGTCAGATCAGAAACAACTTTCAAAAATGACAGTTTAGGTCCCTGCACGTGTTTAAGGCCATTTCCGACACTTCTAAGGCCCGTAAAGCCAACTTCAAGGCCCTAAAATGTTTCCTAAACATTGTGAACATGAAACATGTTCAAAAATATGTCGGATGATGGTTCGTTTGGTCGTACGAACGCGATGTTCGCTTAATTACGACGGAATGCGCACAAGCGCGAAAAACGATCCAAATGACGCAACGAATGGATTTTTCTTAAGGCGAACACTAAAATATAATGTAGTCATGCTTACATAAATTTTTGGATGTCCGGATGTATTCAGAACGTAAGTTATGCGCGAAAATGCAAACTTGTGCACTTTTTGACACTTTTAGTCCCTGAATGTCCCAAAAGTTTATTTTAGCACACCGAACCCCTCAAAGCCTATTTCTAAGCTATGTAAAGGATATTTAAGGTGTGTTTAACTTATGGTCATGTTCCGGAATGTTCGTTACAGTTCAAATTGACATACTTTCGCAGTTTGTCATATTTAGTCCTTGTAAGCGAATTAACTTGTTTTTGCCATACCAAAGTCTTCAAAACTTATTTCTAAGTTATTTAAAGGTTATTTAAGGTATGTTGAGCATATGTTGATGTTCCAGAGTATTTCTCGCATTAAACTGAGTACGTTTACACACTAGTTTGCGTATAACTCTCCAGAAAGCGATGTAGAGTTTGAAATTACATAAAAGTCAAAACATGAAAAATGTAGAACATAACAAAACAAACATTGTGATCAAATAACATTGTTTTATTGATAACAGAATTGTTCATAGTGATTACAAGCACAGTTGTTACAGTCTCCCCTACTTGTGGAAATTTCGTCCCGAAATTTATTTAGAGGAAACTCGTGGAAAAAGATGTGGATATTTCGCCTTCATTTGATCTTCGCGTTCCCAAGTAAACTCAGGTCCACGTTTAGCTTCCCAGCGAACTTTGACCAAAGGAATGCGCTTGCGTTTAAGCCACTTGACTTCACGTTCCATGATTTCCACTGGTTTCTCAACAAATTTCAGTGTTGTACCAACACGAATTTCGTCAAGCGGTATGGAGAAATTCTCATCAGCTGTACACTTCTTGAGATTGGACACGTGAAAAGTTGGATGAACATTTCCAAGTTCAGGAGGTAACTCAAGTCTGTAGGCTACCTTACCGATTCTTTCGACGATCTTGAATGGTCCAACGTATCTAGGTGCAAGTTTTCCTTTCTTTCCAAATCTGATCACACCTTTCCAAGGTGAGACCTTAAGTAATACTCGATCACCGACTTGAAATTCCAAGGGTTTGCGTTTTGGATCGGCGTAAATCTTCTGACGGCTTCTAGCTGCCTGAAGGTTATCACGAACTTTCTTGACCTTGTCAGTTGTCTCTAAAATGAGGGCAGGTCCAGTAAGTTGAGCCTCGCCAATCTCATTCCAGCAGACTGGTGAACGACATTTTCGACCATAGAGAGCCTCGAACGGAGCCATTTTGATGCTAGTGTGATAACTGTTGTTGTAGGAGAATTCAATCAATTTAAGATGTGAATCCCAGCTACCACCAAAATCGATCACACAAGCTCTTAGCATATCCTCCAGAGTCTGGATTGTTCTCTCAGATTGACCATCCGTTTGCGGATGATAAGCTGTGCTCAGATTTAGTTGGGTCCCCATAGCAGATTGCATGGTTCTCCAAAAATGAGAAGTGAAACGAGCATCTCTGTCAGAAATGATGTTCAAAGGAACACCATGTCGAGCTACAATTTCATCTACATAGATTTGAGCAAGTCTGTCAGTAGGAAAATCCTCACGGATTGGCAAGAAATGTGCTGACTTTGTAAGACGATCAACGACTACCCATATGGCATCATGACATTTCTTTGTGCGCGGGAGTTTGGTAACAAGATCCATAGTAATGTTTTCCCATTTCCAAACTGGGATCTCTGGTTGTTCCAATAAACCAGAAGGACGCTGATGTTCAGCCTTAACCTTAAGACAAGTAAGGCATTTTGATACGTATAAGGCAATGTCTTTCTTCATACCAGGCCACCAATAGTGAGTACGAAGATCCTTATACATTTTATCTGAGCCCGGATGAATAGAATAACGAGACTTATGGGCTTCATCCATAAGCAAGGCACGAAGATCATCCTGGCTTGGGACCCATAAACGGTCCATGAAGTAATATGATCCATTGTCCTTCAGTTCCAGTGCAGGTGTTATATGATAAGGAAATTCCTTATCCATCAAACCTTGTGAAACACAAGATTGTTGAGCTTGAGCAATGCGTGCTTGGATATCGGATCGAGCTTGAATAACAGATTGAACACGTACACAATGAAGCTTAGTACGTTCCTTACGACTCAATGCATCAGCTACGACATTCGCCTTACCAGGATGGTAGCGAATTTCGCAGTCGTAGTCGTTTAAAAGCTCAACCCAACGTCGTTGTCTCATGTTGAGTTCTTTCTGGTTGAAGATATGCTGAAGACTTTTGTGGTCAGTGAAAACCACACATTTTGTACCGTACAAATAGTGTCTCCAGATTTTGAGAGCAAAGACAACTGCACCCAACTCAAGATCATGAGTGGTGTAGTTCTTCTCATGTATCTTCAACTGCCTCGATGCATAAGCTATGAATTTGTTCCTTTGCATAAGAACACAGCCAAGACCCAATTTCGATGCATCACAATACACAACAAAATCATCATCACCCTCGGGCAATGATAGAACAGGCGCATCGCAAAGCTTCTGCTTCAGGTGTTGAAAAGCTTCCTCTTGTTTGAATCCCCAGTAAAAGGGCGTTTTCTTCTGAGTTAGAGCAGTTAGAGGAACTGCAATCTTAGAGAAATTCTCAATGAAGCGGCGATAATAACCCGCTAGACCAAGAAAAGAACGAACTTCAGTAGGAGTAGTAGGTGTATCCCAATCCTTAATCGCACTGATCTTGGAGGGATCTACATGAATACCTCGTTCGTTGATAACATGCCCCAAAAATTGAACTTCTTTAAGCCAAAATTCGCACTTGGAGAATTTGGCGAAAAGTTGCTCTTTCTTTAGGAGTTCCAGAGTAAGACGAAGATGTTGCTCGTGATCAGCTCGCGTCTTAGAGTAAATCAAGATATCGTCAATAAAAACAATGACGAACTGATCCAAATAAGGTTTGCAGACCCTATTCATTAAGTCCATGAAAACAGCCGGAGCATTAGTCAAACCGAATGGCATGACTGTGAACTCGTAATGCCCATAACGGGTACGGAACGCTGTCTTCGGAATATCTTCTTCTTGCACCCGAAGTTGATGATATCCAGATCGCAGATCAATCTTCGAGAAATAAGAAGCGCCTTGTAACTGATCAAAGAGATCATCAATGCGAGGTAGGGGATATCGATTCTTGATGGTAAGCTTGTTAAGCTCACGATAATCGATACACATCCTAAAGGATCCATCCTTCTTCTTGACAAAAAGAATGGGAGCACCCCAAGGTGAAAAACTAGGACGTATAAAACCTTTGTCAGAGAGCTCCTGAAGCTGTTTAGACAACTCTTGCATCTCGGATGGTGCAAGACGATATGGAGCTCTAGCAATGGGATTTGCACCAGGTACGAGATCAATGCGGAACTCGACTTGGCGTGCTGGAGGTAGACCAGGTAAATCTTCAGGGAATACTTCAGAATAATCCCGAACGACAGGAATATCTGAAATAGACTTACCCTTGCCTTTATCTTCTGTAACATGTGCTAAGAAAGCCACATAATTCTTCTGCAGATACTTCCGAGCTTTAAAACAAGACATGAGTTTGAGACCAACGGTAGGCTTCTCACCTTGAACCTGCAGAATCTCGCCTGTAGAAAGCGGCACACGAACAATCTTCTTAGAACAAACTATCTCTGCGTGATGCTTGGATAACCAATCCATTCCCACAATAACGTCGAAGCTTCCAAGTTGCATAGGCGCGAGGTCAATAGGAAAAAGATGGTCGTTAAGATTCAACTGGCAGTTGCGAAGAACAGAATCAAGAATAATGGGTTCACCACTAGCAACCTCTACTGTCAAAGATTTGCCTAGTTTCGTTCTAGACACGCGAAGCATTTGCTCAAAGGACAAAGACACGAAACTCTTATCGGCACCAGAATCGAAAAGAACAGATGCAGGCTGATTATTAATAAAGAACGTACCGTTCACCACATTATCGTCAGCCTGTGCCTCTTGGGCATTCATGTTAAAAACTCGGCCTCGAGCTGGAGCCGGATTCTGGTTCTGGTTCTGGTTCTGGTTCTGGTTCTGGTTGGCTAGCCTTGGGCACCGGTTTCTGTAGTGGGTCAGATCCCCACAATTGTAACAAGCACCCGGTGGGTATTGTGGTCTTGCAGCTTGACCCTGTTGCTGAGCAACTTGTTGAGCCGGGTTCTGAACCGCGGGATTCTGAGCAGACCGACAAACATTGGCAAGATGGCCTGACTTCCCACAGTTAGTACAGAAACGGCATGGAAGTTGCGGCTGGTGGTGACTGTTGCATCTATTGCACAAAGGTGCATTCCCTGTATAGGGTTTCTTTGCTGGAGGCTGTGCGGGTTGGTTGGGAGCTGCCTGGTTAGCTTGGGCAGTGACAGCATAGTTTTGGGAAGCCTTACGCTTCTTTGCCCTCTTCGAAGAACCAGAGTTCTTTCCATTCAAGTTTTGACCTTTCTTGCTATCCACTTTGTCAGCCGATTGTTCCTTGCCCTTGTCACCCTTCCGGTGTAACTTGTTCTTCCGGATCTGCGACTCAGTCAATGTCGCAGATAACTCGATCGCCTGACGGAGTGTGGCAGGTTCACTACCAGTAAGAATGTCTTATACCGAGTCAGGTAGGCCGTCGATATATCTTTCGATAGCCTTGTCAAGTGGGGTAACCATAGTCGGGCAAAGCAAACTCAGCTCTTCAAACCGATCAGTATAAGCCCTGTGCTCACCACTATCTTGCTTCAAAACATCAAACTCTTTCTCCAACGCTCGCTGCTCATGGCGAGGACAGAATTCCCTCATCATAAGGGCTCTCAGTTCGGCCCATGTCTGTGCGAGAGCAACTTCTGCACCCCTATCCCTCATAACCCCGTTCCACCATGTCAAAGCCCTCTTCTGAAATACGCTCGAAGCAAACTCGACCTTGCGATTTTCGAGACACTGCACGTGGCGAAAAGTATTCTCTATGCTCTCAAACCACTGAAGAAGCCCAGTCGCTCCTTCAGAACCACTAAACTTGAGTGGTTTAGCCTGATTAAAATCCTTGTATTTGCACGGACCATTGTTGTTGTTGTTGGCTTGTTGCCATTGAGCAAAGAGATTTGGGAATTGAGCAGCCATCTGCTGCGCAATAATTTCTGCCAGTTCGGCAGTAGCTATTTGATTGTCGCGTCGAGGAGGCATTCTAAAAGAGGAAAAACATGAAAGGAAACGAGTGAGATGATTGGATGAAAAGAATGAGATGATAAAAACAAGAATTGCAAATAGCATAGATGGTGGTCATTCGTCCGTATCACAAAGCAAACAAACGACTCACAGTGACTAATCAAAGTAAATGGGTCAAAAATAATGTATAATGAAGACATGCTCGCCTATAAGTGAACACTCATCCCAAGAATTCCCAGGTAAGCACAACTGGTCTCGCGTCTGGTTGAGATGTATACGAAGTGCTTGCCTAGACAGAAAACTCAGAATACAGGCATTCACCCTTCCAGTTTGCACGTGTTCACATTATTTAAAACCCAAAACGTTTGACGAGATTTTGAAAATTTGAAGGCACAAGGCCAAAAATCTAATACTGAAAAGGGTTCAAAACCATATAACAGAGGGTTCAAAACCATATAACAGAGGGTTCAAAACCTTACAAAAATTTATTCAAAAACAGATGATTGTTTTTCAAAAATCGTTTCGGAAGAATTTTGGTTCTTGTTTTGATAATCACCTAAGGATAGGTGATGTACATGTTTTAAGATCTAAACACAAGATAACTCGTGTTAGGGTCCTAGAAAAGTTATAGTCTAGGTCAAAGCATTACTAATAACCTAATTCCCTATAACCATTGGCTCTGATACCAACTCTTCTGTCACACCCCGACCGCGTAAAACAACAAATCGCGGCGGAAACATCGGGGCGTGTTGCAACAGAATAAATTGTTTCATAACCATGGCATACAAAGTTGCCTTTTATTTATAAACAAAGGTGTTTCATTGTTTCAAACAGGAAATTAATGTCACACCCCGACCGCGTATAACAACGGACCGCGGCGGAAACGCCGGGGAGTGATCGCGACAGAATTAATTGTTTCATAACCATGGCATACAAAGTTTTATTTATTTATTAAACAAGGATGTTACATTGTTTTAAACAGGAAAAAACAGAGTTTATAACATAATTAAACATAGTCTAGCTCCATTTTATGTCTCTAAGGCACAGGTCCGCCCTAGTATTGTGATCATCATCCTACGGAAAAGCACCTGAAAACACATGTGAAAATAGGTACATCAGCATAAAAATGCCTGTGAGATACATAGGTTTGTGAAAATAGGATTCATGACTTGTATTTGAGAAAATGTTTAGTCATGAACCTTGTAATTTGCTTTGTCTTGTAAATCATTTGAAAAACGATAAGATCAGTTGATATGTATAATTAAATGTAAGGTTAAATGAATAACCATGTAAAATGAGTTTGTATAAGATAAGCTGATTGTAAAACAATGTCTTATGAAAAAGTATGTTATTTGTATAAAATGTTATATGTATCAAACTGAAATGATTCAAATAACGTTACGCTATGTAATATCATACAAACACTTATATATAGGAAGTACCAGCGGCGTATCCACCATGCTTGTATCATATTACACACGTATCGTTACTTAATCATTTAATCAAACCAAACCATCAAGATGTAAAATGTTCATGTACAAACCAATTGTCAAGTGTTATTGTGTAAACCATGTCAAAATGTCTATGTCCAATGTAAACCACCAAATGTGTATATCAATGTCAAAAGGTTTATGTTCAATGTAGATCATGTAATGTGTAATCAAAATGTCATGTATGGTAAGTGAAATGTATCAACTAAACCATATGTAAAATGCACAACAACAAGGTATTGAAGTAAAACACAGTTTAAATCAAAGTCATGTTGTGTGTAACAAATGCATGCTATACTGATACAAACATTTATGCGGTATTGTTAATATGCATACATCCAAGCCTTGAGACTGAGGCGATAAACCTTTAAACAAATTAAAGATTTATCTAAGTTATGTATATCGAATTCGGTCATTCCTTTCTGTCCCCTTACCCTGGGATGTCCGGAACGGGAGTTGTCAATTCCTATGGTACCACTACCTACTAACGAATGGCATGATCAATGTTAATGAATGTATTGTCCCATGTTAACCAAACCAAATGTTATACCAAAAATGGAAGCATGTGATGCACTAAGTATGTAATCAAATGAACATACATAGCGTGAAAATGTAATGTAAAACGATGTACTAAGTAATGCACACAATGGGCACACCTAGCATAAAATGTCATGTAAAACGATGTACTAAGTAATGCACACAATGGGCACACCTAGCATAAAATGTCATGTAAAACAATGTACTAAGTAATGCACACAATGGGCACACCTAGCATAAAATGTCATGTAAAACAATGTACTAAGTAATGCACACAATGGGCACACCTAGCATAAAATGTCATGTAAAACAATGTACCAAGTAATGCACACAATGGGCACACCTAGCATGAAATGTAATGAAATCATGTACTATAATGTACTACTGAACATAGCATGTATATGATGTGAAAACAGGAAAGCATGAAAGTAACAAGTAGGCACATGTGTTCCACCCCAAAACAGTTGGAAAACAGTAAAAGAGGGGTCTATGTACTCACTTGAGATTGCTCAGTTGTCTAAAGATAACCACCGAGTAATGCTATAGATCACGGAATCAAACGGCACCTAATATAGGTAACTATGTTAATAAACCGGACCTATATCGGAAGACTGGGTAGCATTAGGGTTTGTAAACCAAATGAGTGTAGGAACTCATGTGATATGGTTTAACAAAGCCTACATGCTAAATGAAACTTGACCTAAGTCTTATCGACCCATTACGACCCGTTTAGGTAGCTTATGCTACTTTAACGCGTCGTTCGCGTGAAACGCGTTCGGACCGCCTAACTAGCCCTATGACAAGTGTTATATGCCTAAACATGTTACATAATCAGTTATGTGGCAAAAGTTTAGGTTACATATGCTAAATTACCAATTATGCATGAAAAGGGTATTCTGGTAATTTACCTAAGGCATATAAACTACCTATCATACAACTACTTAAACGATGTGACCATAGGGTATAACCTCGGAAGGTTATTCCCTACCTACTATGGTCACCTAATGTATTTGGTCGGATCCTAATGATCGACCAAATGGGTCGAGTTCGAAGGTATAGGCGATTTATTAGATCGCCTACCCTACGACTCTAGACAACGTGGTAATCAGTGGGCATAGTCCCAAAGGACTATGACCAACGTGATTACACTCACGTTGCGAAGTTCAAACGAACTTCGCATTGACCATTACTGGTCAACGCTGAAAGTCAAACAAAGTTTGACTTTCTGACTCGAAAAGCAGTAAAATAACGAAAAGAACGAAAGAATACTAACCCAGGGTCCCCGAATGCTAAACTCAATTCGAAAATCTCAGGTATGAAACAAATGTTTCAACTTAGAGTTTCTCAAAGTGAGTTTCTTGTGATTTTGAACAAAGGGGGGTGGGTTATTTATAGTGTTTAGGGAACCGTTGAGATCATTTCATGGAAAAACGTGTTTCGATCATAACCGTACAAGTGTCGGCAAGTTGTGGTGACAAAATGCCATCCTTATCAGCTGACTAGACTCTTGGAAATGTGTGGATGACAATTAACCAGCTGCATTCTGCTGTGAAATGCATTGAATCTGGTCTGCAGATAGGCTAGCGCACCGCTACACTAAAAGTGTAGCGCACCGCTAGCCAAAGTTTGGCAGAATTACACATTTGGTCCCTGAACTGTATTTAGGCCATTTTTGACACGTTTAAGGCCCGTTAACCCCATTTCAAAGCTCTAAAATGAAGTTAAAGTATAGGGAACTTAAAATGTGTTCAAAAATATCTCGGATGTCGGTTCGTTTGGCCGTACGGTCGCGATGTTCGGTTAATTACGACGGAATGCGCATAAGCGCGAAAAACGATCCAAATGACGCGACGAATGGAATTTTCTTAAGGCGAACACTAAAATATAATGTAGTCATGCTTACATAAATTTTTGGATGTCCAGATGTATTCAGAACGTAAGTTATGCGCGAAAATGCAAACTTGTGCACTTTTTGACACTTTTAGTCCCTGAATGTCCCAAAAGTTTATTTTAGCACACCGAACCTCTCAAAGCCTATTTCTAAGCTATGTAAAGGATATTTAAGGTGTTTTTAACTTATGGTTATGTTCCGGAATGTTCGTTACAGTTCAAATTGACATACTTTCGCAGTTTGTCAAGTTTAGTCCCTGTAAGCGAATTAACTTGATTTTGCCATACCAATGCCTTCAAAACTTATTTCTAAGTTATTTAAAGGTTATTTAAGGTATGTTGAGTATATGTTGATGTTCCGGAGTATTTCTCGCATTAAACTGAGTACGTTTACGCACTAGTTTGCGTATAACTCTCCAGAAAGTGATGTAGAGTTTGGAATTGAACAAAAGTCAAAACATGAAAAATGTAAAACATAACAAAACAAACATTGGGATCAAATAACATTGTTTTATTGATAACATAACTGTTCATAGTGATTACAAGCATAGTTGTTACAGTCTCCCCTACTTGTGGAAATTTCGTCCCGAAATTTATTTAGAGGAAACTCGTGGAAAAAGATGTGGATATTTCGCCTTCATTTGATCTTCGCGTTCCCAAGTAAACTCAGGTCCACGCTTAACTTCCCAGCGAACCTTGACCAAAGGAATGCGCTTGCGTTTAAGCCACTTGACTTCACGTTCCATGATTTCCACTGGTTTCTCAACAAATTTCAGTGTTTTGCCAACACGAATTTCGTCAAGCGGTATGGAGTAGTTCTCATCAGCTGTACACTTCTTGAGATTTGATATGTGAAAAGTTGGATGAACATTTCCCAGTTCAGGAGGTAACTCAAGTCTGTAGGCCACCTTTCCGATTCTTTCGACGATCTTGAATGGTCCAACGTATCTAGGTGCAAGTTTTCCTTTCTTTCCAAATCTGATCACACCTTTCCAAGGTGAGACCTTAAGTAATACACGATCACCGACTTGAAAATCCAAGGGTTTGCGTTTTGGATCCGCGTAAATCTTCTGACGACTTCTAGCTGCCTGAAGGTTATCACGAACTTTCTTGACCTTGTCAGTTGTCTCTAAAATGAGGGCAGGTCCAGTAAGTTGAGCCTCGCCAATCTCATTCCAGCAGACTGGTGAACGACATTTTCGACCATAGAGAGCCTCGAAAGGAGCCATTCCGATGCTAGTGTGATAACTGTTGTTGTAGGAGAATTCAATCAATTTAAGATGTGAATCCCAGCTACCACCAAAATCGATCACACAAGCTCTTAGCATATCCTCCAGTGTCTGGATTGTTCTCTCAGATTGACCATCCGTTTGCGGATGATAAGCTGTGCTCAGATTAAGTTGGGTTCCCATAGCAGATTGCATGGTTCTCCAAAAATGAGAAGTGAAACGAGCATCTCTGTCAGAAATGATGTTCAACGGAACACCATGTCGAGCTACAATTTCATCCACATAGATTTGTGCAAGTCTGTCAGCAGGAAAATCCTCACGGATTGGCAAGAAATGTGCTGACTTTGTAAGACGATCAACGACTACCCAGATGGCATCATGACCTTTCTTAGTGCGTGGAAGTTTGGTAACGAGATCCATAGTAATGTTTTCCCATTTCCAAACTGGGATCTCTGGTTGCTCCAATAAACCAGATGGACGCTGATGTTCAGCCTTAACCTTAAGACAAGTAAGGCATTTTGATACGTATAAGGCAATGTCTTTCTTCATACCAGGCCACCAATAGTGAATACGAAGATCCTTATACATCTTATCTGAGCCCGGATGAATAGAATAGCGAGACTTATGGGCTTCATCCATAAGCAAGGTACGAAGATCATCCTGGCTTGGGACCCACAAACGGTCCATGAAGTAATATGATCCATTGTCCTTCAGTTCCAGAGCAGGCGTTATGTGATAAGGAAATTCCTTATCCATTAACCCTTGTGAAACACAAGATTGTTGAGCTAGAGAAATGCGTGCTTGAATATCGGATCGAGCTTGAATAACAGATTGAACACGTACACAATGAAGCTTAGTACGTTCCTTACGACTCAATGCATCAGCTACGACATTCGCCTTACCAGGATGGTAGCGAATTTCGCAGTCGTAGTCGTTTAAAAGCTCAACCCAACGTCGCTGTCTCATGTTGAGTTCTTTCTGGTTGAAGATATGCTGAAGACTTTTGTGGTCAGTGAAAACCACACATTTTGTACCGTACAAATAGTGTCTCCAGATCTTGAGAGCAAAGACAACTGCACCCAACTCAAGATCATGAGTGGTGTAGTTTTTCTCGTGAATCTTCAACTGCCTCGATGCATAGGCTATGACTTTGTTCCTTTGCATAAGAACACAGCCAAGACCCAATTTCGATGCATCACAATACACAACAAAATCATCATCACCCTCAGGCAATGATAGAACAGGCGCATCACATAGCTTCTGTTTCAGGTGTTGAAAAGCTTCCTCTTGTTTGTATCCCCAGTAAAAGGGCATTTTCTTCTGAGTTAGAGCAGTTAGAGGAACTGCAATCTTAGAGAAGTTTTCAATGAAGCGGCGATAATAACCCGCTAGACCAAGAAATGAACGAACTTCAGTAGGAGTAGTAGGTGTATCCCAATCCTTAATCGCGCTAATCTTGGAGGGATCTACATGGATACCTTGTTCGTTGATAACATGCCCCAAAAATTGAACTTCTTTAAGCCAAAATTCGCACTTGGAGAATTTGGCGAAAAGTTGTTCTTTCTTTAGGAGTTCCAGAGTAAGACGAAGATGCTGCTCGTGATCAGCTCGTGTCTTAGAGTAAATCAAAATGTCATCGATAAAAACAATGACGAACTGATCCAAATAAGGTTTGCAGACCCTATTCATTAAGTCCATGAAAACAGCCGGAGCATTAGTCAAACCGAATGGCATGACTGTGAATTCATAATGCCCATAACGAGTGCGGAATGCTGTTTTCGGAATGTCTTCTTCTTGCACCCGAAGTTGATGATATCCGGAACGTAGATCAATCTTCGAAAAATAAGAAGCACCCTGTAACTGATCAAAGAGATCATCGATGCGAGGTAGAGGATATCGATTTTTGATGGTAAGCTTGTTAAGCTCACGATAATCGATACACATCCTAAAGGATCCATCCTTCTTCTTAACAAAAAGAACGGGAGCACCCCAAGGTGAAAAGCTGGGACGGATAAAACCTTTGTCAGAGAGCTCCTGAAGCTGTTTAGACAACTCTTGCATCTCAGATGGTGCAAGACGATATGGAGCTCTGGCAATGGGGTTGGCACCAGGTACGAGATCAATGCGGAACTCGACTTGGCGTGCTGGAGGTAGACCAGGTAAATCTTCAGGGAACACTTCAGAATAATCCCGAACGACAGGAATATCTGAAATAGACTTACCCTTGCCTTTATCTTCTGTAACATGTGCTAAGAAAGCCACATAGTTCTTCTGCAGATACTTCCGAGCTTTAAAACAAGACATGAGTTTGAGACCAACGGTAGGCTTCTCACCTTGAACCTGCAGAATCTCGCCTGTCGAAAGCGGCACACGAACAATCTTCTCAGAACAAACTATCTCTGCGTGATGCTTGGATAACCAATCCATTCCCACAATAACGTCGAAGCTTCCAAGTTGCATAGGCGTAAGATCGATTGGAAAAAGATGATCGTTAAGATTCAACTGGCAGTTGCGAAGAACAGAATCAAGAATAATGGGTTCACCACTAGCAACTTCTACTGTCAAAGATTTGCCTAGTTTCGTTCTAGACACTCGAAGCATTGGCTCAAAAGACAAAGACACGAAACTCTTATCGGCACCAGAATCGAAAAGAACAGATGCAGGCTGATTATTAATAAAGAACGTACCGTTCACCACATTCTCATCCGCCTGCGCCTCTTGGGCATTCATGTTAAAGACTCGGCCTCGGGCCGGAGCCTGATTCTGGTTCTGGTTCTGGTTCGCCAGTCTTGGGCACCGATTCCTATAGTGGGTCAGATCCCCACAATTGTAACAAGCACCGGGTGGGTATTGTGGTCGTACAGCTTGACCCTGTTGCGAAGCAGGAGGCTGTGCAACTTGTTGGGCCGGGTTTTGAACTGCGCGATTCTGAGCAAACCGACAAACCTCGGTAGAATGACCTGACTTCCCACAGCTAGTACAGAAACGGCACTGATGTTGCGGCTGATGGTGACTGTTGCATCTATTGCACAAAGGTGCATTCCCTGAATAGGGTTTCTTTGCTGGAAGCTGTGCGGGTTGGTTAGGAGCTGCCTGATTAGCTTGGGCAGTGATAGCAAAATTTTGGGAAGCCTTACGCTTCCTTGACCTCCTCGAAGAACCAGAGTTCTTTCCATTCAAGTTTTGACCTTTCTTGCTATCACCCTTGTCAGCCGACTGTTTCTTGCCTTTGTCACCCTTCCTATGTAACTTGTTCTTTCTGATCTGCGACTCAGTCAGCGTCGCTGATAACTCGATTGCCTGACGGAGTGTGGCAGGGTTACTACCAGTAAGAATGTCTTGGACCGAGTCAGGTAGGCCGTCGATGTATCTCTCGATAGCCTTGTCGAGTGGGGTAACCATAGTCGGGCAAAGCAGACTCAACTCTTCAAACCGATCAGTATAAGCCCTATGCTCACCACTATCCTGCTTCAGATCATCAAATTCCTTCTCCAACGCTCGTTGCTCATGACGAGGACAGAATTCCCTCATCATAAGGGCTCTAAGTTCAGCCCAGGTCTGTGCAAGAGCAACTTCTGCACCTTGGTCCCTCATAACCCCGTTCCACCATGTCAAAGCCCTCTTCTGAAATACACTCGAAGCAAACTCAACTTTGCGATTATCCGGACACTGCACATGGCGAAAAGTATTCTCACTGCTCTCGAACCACTGAAGAAGCCCAGTCGCTCCCTCAGAACCACTAAACTTGAGTGGTTTAGCCTGATTAAAATCCTTGTACTTGCATGGAACATTGTTGTTGTTGTTGGCCTGGTTCCATAGAGCAAAGAGATTCGGAAATTGAGCAGTCATCTGCTGCGCAATAATTTCTGCCAGCTCGGCAGTTTCTATCTGATTGTCGCGTCGAGGAGGCATTCTAAAAGAGGAAAACATGAAAGAAAACGAGTGAGATGATTGGATGAAAAGAATGAGATGAAACAGAATCAACAAAAGCAAAGATGGTGGTCATTCGTCCGTATCACAAAGCAAACAAACGACACACAGTGACTAATCAAAGTAAATGGGTCAAAAATAATGTATAATGAAGACATGCTCGCCTATAAGTGAACACTCACTCCAAGAATTCCCAGGTAAGCACAACTGGTCTCGCGTCTGGTTGAGATGTATACGAAGTGCTTGCCTAGACAGAAAACCCAGAATACAGGCATTCACCCTTCCAGTTTGCACGTGTTCACATTATTTAAAACCCAAAACGTTTGATGAGATTTTTGAAAATTTTGAAGGCACAAGGCCAAAAACCAATACTGAAAAGGGTTCAAAACCATATAACAGAGGGTTCAAAACCTTACAATTGAGGGTTCAAAACCTTGTAATAAATTATTCAAAAACAGATGATTGTTTTTCAAAAATCATTTCGGAAAAATTTTGGCTTTTGTTCTGATAATCACCTAAGGATAGGTGATGTGCATGTTTTAAGATCTAAACACAAATAATTTGTGTTAGGGTCCTAGAAAAGTTATAGTCTAGGTCAAAGCATTACTAATAACCTAATTCCCTATAACCATTGGCTCTGATACCAACTCTTCTGTCACACCCCGACCGCGTATAACAACGGACCGCGGCGGAAACGCCGGGGAGTGATCGCGACAGAATTAATTGTTTCATAACCATGGCATACAAAGTTTTATTTATTTATTAAACAAGGATGTTACATTGTTTTAAACAGGAAAAAACAGAGTTTATAACATAATTAAACATAGTCTAGCTCCATTTTATGTCTCTAAGGCACAGGTCCGCCCTAGTATTGTGATCATCATCCTACGGAAAAGCACCTGAAAACACATGTGAAAATAGGTACATCAGCATAAAAATGCCTGTGAGATACATAGGTTTGTGAAAATAGGATTCATGACTTGTATTTGAGAAAATGTTTAGTCATGAACCTTGTAATTTGCTTTGTCTTGTAAATCATTTGAAAAACGATAAGATCAGTTGATATGTATAATTAAATGTAAGGTTAAATGAATAACCATGTAAAATGAGTTTGTATAAGATAAGCTGATTGTAAAACAATGTCTTATGAAAAAGTATGTTATTTGTATAAAATGTTATATGTATCAAACTGAAATGATTCAAATAACGTTACGCTATGTAATATCATACAAACACTTATATATAGGAAGTACCAGCGGCGTATCCACCATGCTTGTATCATATTACACACGTATCGTTACTTAATCATTTAATCAAACCAAACCATCAAGATGTAAAATGTTCATGTACAAACCAATTGTCAAGTGTTATTGTGTAAACCATGTCAAAATGTCTATGTCCAATGTAAACCACCAAATGTGTATATCAATGTCAAAAGGTTTATGTTCAATGTAGATCATGTAATGTGTAATCAAAATGTCATGTATGGTAAGTGAAATGTATCAACTAAACCATATGTAAAATGCACAACAACAAGGTATTGAAGTAAAACACAGTTTAAATCAAAGTCATGTTGTGTGTAACAAATGCATGCTATACTGATACAAACATTTATGCGGTATTGTTAATATGCATACATCCAAGCCTTGAGACTGAGGCGATAAACCTTTAAACAAATTAAAGATTTATCTAAGTTATGTATATCGAATTCGGTCATTCCTTTCTGTCCCCTTACCCTGGGATGTCCGGAACGGGAGTTGTCAATTCCTATGGTACCACTACCTACTAACGAATGGCATGATCAATGTTAATGAATGTATTGTCCCATGTTAACCAAACCAAATGTTATACCAAAAATGGAAGCATGTGATGCACTAAGTATGTAATCAAATGAACATACATAGCGTGAAAATGTAATGTAAAACGATGTACTAAGTAATGCACACAATGGGCACACCTAGCATAAAATGTCATGTAAAACGATGTACTAAGTAATGCACACAATGGGCACACCTAGCATAAAATGTCATGTAAAACAATGTACTAAGTAATGCACACAATGGGCACACCTAGCATAAAATGTCATGTAAAACAATGTACTAAGTAATGCACACAATGGGCACACCTAGCATAAAATGTCATGTAAAACAATGTACCAAGTAATGCACACAATGGGCACACCTAGCATGAAATGTAATGAAATCATGTACTATAATGTACTACTGAACATAGCATGTATATGATGTGAAAACAGGAAAGCATGAAAGTAACAAGTAGGCACATGTGTTCCACCCCAAAACAGTTGGAAAACAGTAAAAGAGGGGTCTATGTACTCACTTGAGATTGCTCAGTTGTCTAAAGATAACCACCGAGTAATGCTATAGATCACGGAATCAAACGGCACCTAATATAGGTAACTATGTTAATAAACCGGACCTATATCGGAAGACTGGGTAGCATTAGGGTTTGTAAACCAAATGAGTGTAGGAACTCATGTGATATGGTTTAACAAAGCCTACATGCTAAATGAAACTTGACCTAAGTCTTATCGACCCATTACGACCCGTTTAGGTAGCTTATGCTACTTTAACGCGTCGTTCGCGTGAAACGCGTTCGGACCGCCTAACTAGCCCTATGACAAGTGTTATATGCCTAAACATGTTACATAATCAGTTATGTGGCAAAAGTTTAGGTTACATATGCTAAATTACCAATTATGCATGAAAAGGGTATTCTGGTAATTTACCTAAGGCATATAAACTACCTATCATACAACTACTTAAACGATGTGACCATAGGGTATAACCTCGGAAGGTTATTCCCTACCTACTATGGTCACCTAATGTATTTGGTCGGATCCTAATGATCGACCAAATGGGTCGAGTTCGAAGGTATAGGCGATTTATTAGATCGCCTACCCTACGACTCTAGACAACGTGGTAATCAGTGGGCATAGTCCCAAAGGACTATGACCAACGTGATTACACTCACGTTGCGAAGTTCAAACGAACTTCGCATTGACCATTACTGGTCAACGCTGAAAGTCAAACAAAGTTTGACTTTCTGACTCGAAAAGCAGTAAAATAACGAAAAGAACGAAAGAATACTAACCCAGGGTCCCCGAATGCTAAACTCAATTCGAAAATCTCAGGTATGAAACAAATGTTTCAACTTAGAGTTTCTCAAAGTGAGTTTCTTGTGATTTTGAACAAAGGGGGGTGGGTTATTTATAGTGTTTAGGGAACCGTTGAGATCATTTCATGGAAAAACGTGTTTCGATCATAACCGTACAAGTGTCGGCAAGTTGTGGTGACAAAATGCCATCCTTATCAGCTGACTAGACTCTTGGAAATGTGTGGATGACAATTAACCAGCTGCATTCTGCTGTGAAATGCATTGAATCTGGTCTGCAGATAGGCTAGCGCACCGCTACACTAAAAGTGTAGCGCACCGCTAGCCAAAGTTTGGCAGAATTACACATTTGGTCCCTGAACTGTATTTAGGCCATTTTTGACACGTTTAAGGCCCGTTAACCCCATTTCAAAGCTCTAAAATGAAGTTAAAGTATAGGGAACTTAAAATGTGTTCAAAAATATCTCGGATGTCGGTTCGTTTGGCCGTACGGTCGCGATGTTCGGTTAATTACGACGGAATGCGCATAAGCGCGAAAAACGATCCAAATGACGCGACGAATGGAATTTTCTTAAGGCGAACACTAAAATATAATGTAGTCATGCTTACATAAATTTTTGGATGTCCAGATGTATTCAGAACGTAAGTTATGCGCGAAAATGCAAACTTGTGCACTTTTTGACACTTTTAGTCCCTGAATGTCCCAAAAGTTTATTTTAGCACACCGAACCTCTCAAAGCCTATTTCTAAGCTATGTAAAGGATATTTAAGGTGTTTTTAACTTATGGTTATGTTCCGGAATGTTCGTTACAGTTCAAATTGACATACTTTCGCAGTTTGTCAAGTTTAGTCCCTGTAAGCGAATTAACTTGATTTTGCCATACCAATGCCTTCAAAACTTATTTCTAAGTTATTTAAAGGTTATTTAAGGTATGTTGAGTATATGTTGATGTTCCGGAGTATTTCTCGCATTAAACTGAGTACGTTTACGCACTAGTTTGCGTATAACTCTCCAGAAAGTGATGTAGAGTTTGGAATTGAACAAAAGTCAAAACATGAAAAATGTAAAACATAACAAAACAAACATTGGGATCAAATAACATTGTTTTATTGATAACATAACTGTTCATAGTGATTACAAGCATAGTTGTTACAATTAAAGAGTTCAGAACATAATTAAACATAGTCTATCTTATTTGAAAGTCTCTAAGGCACAGGTCCGCCCTAGTATCATGATCAACATCCTATGGAAAAGCACCTGAAAACACATGTGAAAATAGGTACGTCAGCATAAAAATTCCTGTGAGATACATAGGTTTGTGAAAATAGGATTCATGACTTGTATTTGAGAAAATGTTTAGTCATGAACCTTGTAATTTGCTTAGTCTTGTAATTCATTTGAATAACAATAAGATCAGATGATATGTATAAGTAAATGTCAGGTTAAATAAATAACCATGTAAAAATGTGTTTGTATAAGATAAGTTGTTTGTAAATCAATGTCTTGTGAATAATATGTTATTTGTATAAAATGTTCTATGTCTCAAACTGAAATGATTCAAATAACGTTACGACATGTAATACCATACAAACACTTATATATAGGAAGTACCAGCGGCGTATCCACCATGCTTGTATCATATTACACACGCATCGTTACTCAACCACTTAATCAAACTAAACCAACCAATGTAGTGTCAAATGTAAATCATGTCAAAATGTCTATGTCCAATATCCATGTCAAATGTCTATGTCAAATATCCATGTCAAATGTCTATGTCAAATATCCATGTTAAATGTCTATGTCAAAATGTCATGTATGGCAAGTGAAATGTCTCAAACTAAACCATATGCACAAAAACAAAGTATTGAAGTAAAACTTGGTTTAAATCAAAGCTATGTTTTGTGTAAATGCATGCAGATATTTAATATGAACATTTATGCGGTATTGTGAATATGCATACATCCAAGCCTGGCGACTGTGGTGATAAACCCTTTAAACAAATTAAAGGTCTATCTGTCTTAATGTCAACGAATTCGGTCATTCCTTTCTGTCCCCTTACCCTGGGATGTCCGGAACGGGAGTTGTCAATTCCTATGGTACCACTACCTACTAACGAACGGCATGATCGGTGTTAATGAATGTATTGTCCCATGTAAACAAACCAAATGTCATACCAAAATGTAAGCATGTGAAAATAATGCACTAAGTATGTAATCAAATGAACATACATAGCGTGAAATGTCATGTAAAATGATGTACTAAGTAATGCACACAATGGGCACACCTGGCATGAAATGTCATGTAAAACAATGTACTAAGTAATGCACACAATGGGCACACCTAGCATGAAATGTAATGTAAAACAATGTACCAAGTAATGCACACAATGGGCACACCTAGCATAAGATGTCATAAAATCATGTACTATAATGTACTAACGAACATAACCGGTATATGATGTGAAAACAGGAAAGCATGAAAGTAACAAGTAGGCACATGTGTTCCACCCCAAAACAGTTTGGAAAACAGTAAAAGAGGGGTCTATGTACTCACTTGAGATTGCTCAGTTGTATAAAGATAATCACCAAGTAATGCTAGAGATCTCGGAATCAAACGGCACCTAATATAGGTAACTATGTTAATAACCGGACCTAAATCGGAAGATTAGGTAGCATGAGGGTTTGTAAACCAAACGAGTATGGAGACTCGTGTAGTACGGTTCAACAAAGCCTACACACTAATTGAAACCTAACATAATTGATTACGACCCATTACGACCCGTTTAGGAAGCTTATGCTACTTTAACGCGTCGTTCGCGTGAAACGCGTTCGGACCGCCTAACTAGCCCTATGACAAGTGTTATATGCCTAAACATGTTACATAATCAGTTAAGTGACAAAGGTTTAGGTTACATATGCTTAATTACCAATTATACATGAAAAGGGTATTCTGGTAATTTACCTAAGGCATATAAACTACCTATCATACAACTACTTAAACGATGTGACCATAGGGTATAACCTCGGAAGGTTATTCCCTACCTACTATGGTCACCTAATGTGTTTGGTCGGATCCTAATGATCGACCAAATGGGTCGGGTTCGAAGGTATAAGCGATTGATCAGATCGCTTACCCTACGACCCTAGACAACGTGGTAATCAGTAGGCATAGTCCCAAAGGACTATGACCATCGTGATTACAATCACGTTGCGAAGTTCAATCGAACTTCGCATTGACCATTACTGGTCAACGCTGAAAGTCAAACAAAGTTTGACTTTCGGACTCAAAAAGCAGTAAAAATAAGGAAAAGAACGAAAGAATACTAACCCAGGGTCCCCGAATGCTAATCCCGATCTAAGAACTCAGGTATGAAACAATGGTTTCAACTTAGAGCTCTAAAATCTGAATTCTTGTGGGTTTTTAAGCCAAAGGGGGTGGGGTATTTATAGTTTTCGGTGAACCGTTGAGATCGTTTCTTGGAAAAGGGGAAAAGATCTAGCCCGTACACTTGTCACAAGGTTATGGAAGCTTAATTCCATCCTTATCTAGTGACTAAGCAATTGGAAACATGTGGTGGAGGATCAAATGGCTGCAACTTGTGATAAAATGCATTTAATCTGGTCAGAAGGTGGGAAGCGGCCCGCTTTAGGATCAGCCAAACACAATGCGGGCCGCCTGAGCATGTCAGATCAGAAACAACTTTCAAAAATGACAGTTTAGGTCCCTGCACGTGTTTAAGGCCATTTCCGACACTTCTAAGGCCCGTAAAGCCAACTTTAAGGCCCTAAAATGTTTCCTAAACATTGTGAACATGAAACATGTTCAAAAATATGTCGGATGATGGTTCGTTTGGTCGTACGAACGCGATGTTCGCTTAATTACGACGGAATGCACACAAGCGCGAAAAACGATCCAAATGACGCAACGAATGGATTTTTCTTAAGGCGAACACTAAAATATAATGTAGTCATGCTTACATAAATTTTTGGATGTCCGGATGTATTCAGAACGTAAGTTATGCGCGAAAATGCAAACTTGTGCACTTTTTGACACTTTTAGTCCCTGAATGTCCCAAAAGTTTATTTTAGCACACCGAACCCCTCAAAGCCTATTTCTAAGCTATGTAAAGGATATTTAAGGTGTGTTTAACTTATGGTCATGTTCCGGAATGTTCGTTACAGTTCAAATTGACATACTTTCGCAGTTTGTCATATTTAGTCCTTGTAAGCGAATTAACTTGTTTTTGCCATACCAAAGTCTTCAAAACTTATTTCTAAGTTATTTAAAGGTTATTTAAGGTATGTTGAGCATATGTTGATGTTCCAGAGTATTTCTCGCATTAAACTGAGTACGTTTACACACTAGTTTGCGTATAACTCTCCAGAAAGCGATGTAGAGTTTGAAATTACATAAAAGTCAAAACATGAAAAATGTAGAACATAACAAAACAAACATTGTGATCAAATAACATTGTTTTATTGATAACAGAACTGTTCATAGTGATTACAAGCACAGTTGTTACAGCATCAAACTCATGCCTGCATCAATGTTTGACTGACTCGGACTAGGTAAAACAAGCCCCACCAAGATGAGCATACAACTCACCGATAGGTCTATCACATATCCACAAGGTATCGCCGAAAATATATTGGTAAAAGTCGGAGACTTTGTCTTCCCGGCCAACTTTGTCATACTAGATATGGAGGAAGATACCGAAGTACCACTCATTCTAGGAAGACCATTCCTAGCCACCGCTCACGCCATGGTAGACATGAATGGTGGGAAATTAACATTAAGGTTTGGGGACAAAGAGATGGAGTTCGAGGTTGGGAAAAGAGTAGAAGACGACGACCCGGTCAACTACATGAATGTCATAGACTCAAGCTTGGATGATGCTCTCCGACGGTGCAACATGGGATGCAAAATATCCCACTTGGGTAACATATGACTTACTTTGGGTCTAGCCAAGGACCCTTATAAACGTGGCGCACCACAGAGGCATTCCGCGAAACTATCCTTAGTTTTAGTTTAGATTAACTTTTATGTTTTCTAGTTTAGTTTTTACTTTTCAGGAATAAAACACACTCGAAATGGTGGAGGTTACTAAGGGAAACTGGAACCCACACCCCATGCACAAAATCAGAACCTCCCGACAATTTTTCTTCATTACAGCAAGTTCAGCACGGGGTCGTGCTCACCCCAACACGCCCCCGTGCCCAAGGATCTGCAGAAAACGCCCAGTTCAGGTATCTGGACACGGGGCCGTGTTCAGTGAACACGCCCTCGTGCCCAGCCTTCTGTTAAATATGATACTGGTAATCTGAACACGGGGCCGTGCCCGGACCAACACGGGCCCGTGTCCAGACGCCCAGTAACATAAAAATTTGTTTTTAAACACCTTTTTACACATTCAATCAACCTAAAAACTTATTTTTGAGACACATTGAGGACAATGTGTAATTTAAGTGTGGGAGGGATGCTAAACCTTGAAATTTTGTAAGTCCTAATAACAAGCCTTACACAAAACTCTATTGGAACCGCTAATCAGCCCAATTTTTTTTCAAAAAACTTTTCTTTTTTTACTTGTCTTGGTTTAATTTGGGAATAACAAGTTCAAAAAATGTTATATTTTTACAAATTTACAACCGATAGCGTCGTGATAAAAAGAACCAACATAAGAAAATTATGAAACGACATGACAAATCTAGTTAAAATTTGATTATATATACTTGATCACATTATAAACCCATTCCCACAAAAAGTGAGTTTTGAGCCTTTATTGAGCATATAAGCATACATCTTTAAACTAAATGCTCATTTTTCGTTTCTTGTGTGAATAGCCGCTTGGTTTCTTACGACTCTAGAACTTGCCATGACGATACATTCCCGGTCCTTACCAACTTAAACCCAAGTAAGTAAATAATGGAGGCATTAGGACTAACCCTTTTTTCTTTTCAACACCATTATTTTTCATTTTTTTATCACCTACCCAAAATCCCCTTAGTTAACCCCTTTGAGCCTAAACCTTTTCGTTTCTAAACCCGCTAAACAAACACCCTTTACCCACCAAAACCAATTTTCTTTTAAACCCCTTATTTTAGTAAAAAGCTCGGTTTTCTTGTGACTTTCCTTATCCAAAAAAATGAAGTTTAGCAATAAACAAACAAGTTCCTCAAAAGAAACTTTGTTTGAAAGTGCTTGTGACACCTGGGTCACTGCGACCATCAAACAAATACCAAACCAACGAAATATTTTATTTCATACTTGGGATTTGTATAAATGTGTGTATCATTTGCACATATCAATTCTTGTTCGATTTCAAACTCTATATCGCTTTCTGGAAGGTTATACGCGCACCGATGCGTAAATATAACCAGTTTAATGCCACAAACACTCCAGAACAGTGACATAGGCTTAACATACCTTGAATAACCTTTACATAACTTATAAATAAGTTTTGAAGGCTTTGGTATGGCAAAATCAAGTTAATTCGCTTACAGGGACTAAATTTGACAAACTATGAAAGTATGCCGATTTGAACTGTAACAGACATTCTGGAACATGACCATAAGTTAAACATACCATAAATATCCTTTACATAGCTTAGAAATAGGCTTTGAGGGGTTCGGTGTGCTAAAATAAACTTTTGGGTCATTCAGGGACTAAAAGCGTCAAAAAGTGCACAAGTTTGCACTTTCACGCATAACTTACGTTCTGAATACATCCGGACATCCAAAAATTTATGTAAGCATTATAATATTTTTCTTTAGTGTTTGGCTTGTCAAAAATCCATTCATCACGCAATTTGGATCGTTTTTCGCGCTTATGCGCACTCCGTCGTAATTAACCGAACAACGCGATCGTACGGCCAAACGAACCGACATCAGTGATGTTTTCAAGCATATTTCATGTTCGCTATGTCTTAACATCATTGTGGAGCTTGAAATTGGGTTTGACGGGTGTTAGAAGTGCCGTTACGCAACGAAACAAGGTGCAGGGACTGAAAGTGTAATTCTGCCAAAGTTAATGGCTTACGGACCGTAAGCCATGACCCTTACGGTCCGTAAGGAGTCCCCAGAACATCAGAAATGCAGAAACATTGAATCTGGCCTATTCCACACTTGCACATGGTATTTCTTGAATCTATGGGCTGGTATTGAGTGCACATGGTATTACAAAACCATGTGTGCACATGTATGGACAAGATCAAAGCACGATTAACGAGAAACGATCCTAACGATTCTTGTTTTCCTATAAATACCCAACCCATTCACAACTCAAAACCCACAAAATCTGATCTTAGAAGCTCTAAGTTGAAACCATTGTTTCATACCTGAGCTACTTGGATCAAGATTAGCTTTCGGGGACCCTTTGTAAGTGTTCCTTCGTTCTTTTATTGCTTTTCGAGTCCGAAAGTCAAACTTTGTTTGACTTTCTGCGTTGACCAGTTTATGGTCAATGCGAATTTCGTTTGAACTTCATAACGTGAGCGTAATCACGATGGCTATAGTCCTTAGTGACTATACCTACTGATTACCACGTTATCTAGGCTCAGTGACGAGTCGTAGTTTCGGCCAAAATACGTGTTCTTGCGTATTTTGTAACCAAACTACTCTTAGGTATCAAAACCGTTTGTTTTGATACCAAACCTGTTTTCTAAACTTAGTTAAGCATGTTTTAACATGCTTAGCTCGTCACTTTTAGTTTAGTGCTTATATAGGGTCGTAAGGTAAGCGATCTAAACAATCGCTTATACTTTCGAACCCGACCCGTTTGGTCAATCATTAGGATCCGACCAAACACATTAGGTGACCATAGTATATAGGGAATAACCTTCCGAGGTTATACCTTATTGTCGCTTCGTTTAAGTAGTTGTATGATAGGTAGTTTATATGCCTTAGGTAAATTACCAAAATGCCCTTTTTATGCATAATTGATGTTTAAGCATATGTAACCCAAACTTTTGTCACCTAACTGATTTGGCAACAATATTAGACATGTTAAGGCATATTTTACTTGTCATAGGACTAGTTAGGCGGTGCAAACGCGTTTTACGCGAACGACGCGTTAAAGTAGCATAAGCTACCTAAACGGGTCGTAATGGGTCGTAAGCACTTAGGTTAGGTTTCATTTAGTATGTAGGCTTTGCTAAACCATACTACATGAGTTCCCATACTCATTTGGTTTACGAGCCCTCATTCTATCCGATCCTCCGATCTAGGTCCGGTTTATTAACATAGTTACCTATATTAGGTGCCGTTTGATATCCGTGATCTCTAGCATTGTTTGGTTGTTACTCAAGGACTACTAAGCAATCTCAAGTGAGTACATAGACCCCTCTTTTACTGTTTTCCAAACATTTTGGGGTGAAACACATGTGCCTACTTGTTACTTTCATGCTTTCCTGTTTTCACATCATATACTTGCTATGTTCATTAGTACATTTATAGTACATGATTTCATTGTGTTTTATGCTTTGTATGTCCTTTGTGTGCATACTTAGTACATTGTTTTACATTACATTTTATGCTATGTATGCCCATTGTGTGCGTACTTAGTACATTGTTTTACATCACATTTTATGCTATGTATGCCCATTGAGTGCGTACTTAGTACATTGTTTTACATCACATTTTATGCTATGTATGCCCATTGTGTGCGTACTTAGTACATCATTTTACATTACATTTTATGCTATGTATGCCCATTGTGTGCATACTTAGTACATCATTTTACATTACATTTTATGCTATGTATGCCCATTGTGTGCATATTTAGTACATCATTTTACATTACATTTTATGCTATGTATGCCCATTGTGTGCGCTATGTATGCCCATTGTGTGCATACTTAGTACATCATTTTACATTACATTTTATGCTATGTATGCCCATTGTGTGCATATTTAGTACATCATTTTACATTACATTTTATGCTATGTATGCCCATTGTGTGCATACTTAGTACATCGTTTTACATTACATTTTATGCTATGTATGCCCATTGTGTGCATACTTAGTACATTTATTCATCACATGCTTACATTTTGGTATGACATTTGGTTTGTTTAAATGGGACAATGTACATTCATTAACACCGATCATGCCGCTCGGTAGTAGGTAGTGGTACCATAGGACTTGACAACTCCCATTCCTGAAATCCCGGGTTTGTTTGGATTGGAAGGAATGACCGAATCCGACTACATTTCTAGGTGGACCTTAGACTTTGTGCTAGGGTTTATTCTACAGTCACAAGGCTTGGATGTATGAATTTTCACAATACCGCATAGATGTTTATATCAGTATAGCATGCATTTATTACACAAAACATAACGTTGATTTAAACCATGTTTTAATTCAATACCTTGTTTTTGTGCATTTTACATATGGTTTAGTTGATATATTTCACTTACCATACATAAACATTTTGACATTGATATACACAATTCATGATTTACATTAGACATAAACATTTTGACATTGATATACACAATTCATGATTTACATTAGACATAGACATAGACATTAGACATGGTTTTCACACAAACATTTTGACGTTTGATTATACATAAACATTCTACTTTGATGGTTTGGTTTGAGTAAGTGATTTAAGTAACGAGGCGTGTGTAATGTGATACAAGCATGGTGGATACGCCACTGGTACTTCCTATATATAAGTGCGTGTATGGTGTTACATATCGTAGCGTTATTTGAATCATTTCAATTTAGACATATAACATTTTATACAAATAACATACTTTTCACAATACATTGTTTTACAAACAACTTATCTAATACAAACTCATTTTACTTGGTTATTTACTTAACCATGTATTATTCTTTTATACATATATATCATTTGGTTTATTTATCTCTTTTCAAATGATTTACAAGACAAAGCAAATTACAAGGTTCATGACTAAACAATTTCTTAAACATAAGTCATGAATCTTATTTTCACAAAACCTATGTATCTCACAGGCATTTTTATGCTGACGTACCCATTTTCACATGTGTTTCAGGATATGATGCATAGGATTTATCAAGATACACTTAGGCGGACTTGGGCCTTAGTGACAATAAAAGATGCAAGACTAGTAATTTATGTTATATTTCTTTGATTGTCAAGACATTGTAACTCTTTTAATCAATAAAACAATATTTCAATTTCCATGTGTTATGAAACAATGATTCTGTTACAACACCCCCCGACGTTTCCACCATGTTTTGTTGTTTTACGTGGTCGGGGTGTGACAGAAAAGTTGGTATCAGATCTCATGGTTATAGGGAATTAGGTTATTAGTAATGCTTTAACCTAGTCTATAACCTTCCTAGGACCCTAACGCGAGTTTACTTGCGTTTAGTCATAAAACAATACCGTCACCTATCCTTAGGCGGCGACCTCAACAAGAACACAAATTTCAAAACCGCTTTGAAAACTAATCATCTGTTCTAGGATGATTGATAACTAGGTTTTGAACCCTCTGTTATAAGGTTTTGAACCCCTTTGAATTTTTCAAAATCTCGTCAAAGTTTGGGTCTTATAATGTGAACACGTGCAAACTGGAAGAGTGAATGCCTGTACCCTGAGTTTTCTGTCGAAGGCTAGAGTGTTCGTACAAATCCGCAGTATCGGACCAGTCACTCTTACCTGGGAACTCTTGGGGTGAGTGTTCACTTATAGGCGAGCATGTCTTCAGGGATACATTAATATGATCCGCTTACTTTGATTTGTCATCGTTTCATTTGTTTGCCTTAGGTAACAAACAAATGATCGCAAATTCTTATTCATTGCCATTCTGTATTGTTTATCCAATGACGTTTCACTTGTTTCTTCCTATGTCTTTCATTTCCTTCTAGAATGTCTCTTCCTCTCAGCAACGGTCAAATGTCCGAGCGAACAGCCAAATTTGCCCAGCGAATAGGCGAAGTGATTCTGAAGACTGTTGAACTAGGCATTGCCATGTCTCGTCTCAACAATGAAGCCACTCAAGAGCCACCAAAGGAAGCAGAAGTCAAGCCAACACCAAAATCAAGGAAGCGTAAGGCTTCAAGGAAACCCGCAACAGTTACACCTAATCAAGCGGGACCTAGCCAAGTGACAGCACCACCAGCCAAGAAACCAATCAAGGAATCAAAGACCATGGATGAACAGACTGGATCCCCTAATAAGTCAAAGAAGCGAAGGGCTTCTCAGAACTTCGCCGTGGTCGCTCACAATGGTCAATCCATCCCCAACCAACCAGCTCAACCCCTTGCTAGGAAGCCATACAATGGAACTGCACCCTTGTGCAACCAATGTAGCCTTCATCATCAGGCTAGTGTGAAGTGCCGCAAATGCCAAATTTGTGGACTTATAGGTCATACGGCAAGGGTTTTCCCAACTACAGCAGTACCAAATCAAGCAGGACCCATCCGGGTGGCAACACAACCTGCTAAGAAGCAATACAAGGGAACGACACCAATATGCGACAAATGTAATGGGCATCACCAAGCTCACTTACAGTGTCGTCTGTGTGTATCATGTGGACGAGTTAGTCACCTGGCAAGTGCTTGTCGATGTAACCCGAACCAAGGTGGTCCAAACCAACCACAAGCCAACTCTGCTCAAGCTCGTTTCTCACTAGGGTCTTGCTACAACTGTGGCGAGATGGGCCATTTCCTAAGGGATTGCCCAAAGCTTGCTAATGCAAATCCAACCCACGGATGAGCAGTTGGCTGACTAGAAGATGTTGCTGTCTTATGCTTTTGTTCTTTTGTTTTCTTGTAATGTGAAACAATCTGTTTTGTTTATAAATAAATTGTTGTTCATAATTCTGATATACGAGTGTAGTTACATGTGTGTATGACTTTTCCTATGATACCTACATCAAGGAACTATATTCCTTACAAACTACTCTTGCGAATTTTCCCATTCTTGCGTTTGCTCATGATTCCCTTGGAAAAATTCTAAGTACTCGTTTCACTCTAAGAAACAAAGTACAAAAAATAAAGTGACATTATGAGTAATCGTGCTTTTGCACATCTGTGCCTTTGAATCCTTGGTTAGATAACCAAGGATATTTTCAAATCTCATACCCATTACATTCTGATTTTTTTCAACATGCATAACATAAGTTTTCAAAACAACCTACATGATTTCAAAACATTCTATATATAGTTCGAAAACATTTTTAATATAGTGTATTTACATAACATAACAAATACACGATTTCAAAAGCATCATTCATGTTTTCAAAAACCTTATACATAATTTCAAAATTCATCTCGCATGATTTTAAAACATTTTTATAAATATACCTACCTAATACACCTACTTTATAATTTCAAAAGTATTACATATAAGGTTTCAAAAACATTGAACACATTTTTAGAACCCCATGAATAGTTTTCCAAAAATATTCTCCTCATACATTGACTTAACCTTCAAATTCTGCTTCATATGTCACCTTGGCATATCAAGCATCTCAACTTCATAAGCATTTTTACTTCATGTTTTGACATAAGCACATCAGTGCAAGGTTTCAAAACATCTTCAACTTCTAAAATCCATATGGGATCTTTTTATCTTCACATTTAGACCCTTGTGGATGATTATCATTTAAATCAGAGTCCTTAATTGGATTCCTTATGTACCTAAATTCGAACATTTCGGATCCTTATAATCGAAATCGAATTTTTCTTTTAAAAATCTTTCTATCTTTATAGTTAGATTCTTGATAATGTTTAAAGTACCAAATGAAATCCACGAGATGGATTCCTAGTGTGCTTTAAATACATGTGCTCTGTTAGCAAAACAAATTAACAAATTAAAGATCTAGATAAACAATCTTTGTGGTTGTATGACTATGTGTTTATGCATCTTGTGTTTTCTTTTATGCATTTTTGTGTTTTTGTATACTCTGGATATTCGTTATCCAAATCCTCGTAGAATCTTTCATATCTTAATATGAGGGATTCGTAGTAGGATATTCAAAAAGGTACTACCTTAAATCCTTAATGGGCTTCTATGTAATAGTTAAGACCCTTGGATTATATAGTACCACTCCATGATTCATAAGAGACCCTTTTAGTGGTCTAGTAAAAAAGATTGATTCAAAAATCTGGGTAAGAATGATATGTGATGATATAAGCTAAAAAGACTCCTTGGTTTTCTATTAAAATCATTTATTGATTTAATAAAAGGGACCCTATGGTGGTCTAGTCACATTCATCACAGGTTTGTTCATTTGGTTTTCCCCTACACATTATAAAATAGACTGTGTAAACTATGCAAGGAATTGTCTAATTATGGACGCGTACATAATTATGAAATTTAGTGCACAGAAACCCAGTAAGATTTATTATGTGTAAGAACCGATAGTGACAACAATAACAAAATGAGAACAATGTAATGGAGGTACAGTGGACGCACCAATAACGCTTAATAGACTATTATATAAGTGTCCCTCCTACATTGTAAGCATGATGTTATTTAAAGTTACTATAAGTTCAAGAACTCTAACCAGTGTTGTTTGGTCTTTTCAACTTCATGTTTCAAGCTCTCACAAGTTTCCTCTAAATAAATTTCGGGACGAAATTTCCTAAAGTAGGGGAGACTGTGACACCTGGGTCACTGCGACCATCAAACAAATACCAAACCAATGAAATATTTTATTTCATAATTGGGATTTGTATAAATGTGTGTATCATTTGCACATATCAATTGTTGTTCGATTTCAAACTCTATATCGCTTTCTGGAAGGTTATACGCGCACCGATGCGTAAATATAACCAGTTTAATGCAACAAACACTCTGGAATAGTGATATAGGCTTAACATACCTTGAATAACCTTTACATAACTTAGAAATAAGTTTTGAAGGCTTTGGTATGGCAAAATCAAGTTAATTCGCTTACAGGGACTAAATTTGACAAACTGCGAAAGTATGCCGATTTGAACTGTAACAGACATTCCGGAACATGACCATAAGTTAAACATACCATAAATATCCTTTACATAGCTTAGAAATAGGCTTTGAGGGGTTCGGTGTGCTAAAATAAACTTTTGGGTCATTCAGGGACTAAAAGCGTAAAAAAGTGCACAAGTTTGCACTTTCACGCATAACTTACGTTCTGAATACATCCGGACATCCAAAAATTTATGTAAGCATTATAATATTATTCTTTAGTGTTTGGCTTGTCAAAAATCCATTCGTCACGCAATTTGGATCGTTTTTCGCGCTTATGCGCATTCCGTCGTAATTAACCGAACAACGCGATCGTACGGCCAAACGAACCGACATCAGTGATGTTTTCAAGCATATTTCATGTTCCCTATGTCTTAACATCATTGTGGAGCTTGAAATTGGGTTTGACGGGTGTTAGAAGTGCCGTTACGCAACGAAACAAGGTGCAGGGACTGAAAGTGTAATTCTGCCAAAGTTAATGGCTTACGGACCGTAAGCCATGACCCTTACGGTCCTTAAGGAGTCCCCAGAACATCAGAAATGCAGAAACATTGAATCTGGCCTATTCCACACTTGCACATGGTATTTCTTGAATCTATGGGCTGGTATTGAGTGCACATGGTATTACAAAACCATGTGTGCACATGTATGGACAAGATCAAAGCACGATTAACGAGAAACGATCCTAACGGTTCTTGTTTTCCTATAAATACCCAACCCATTCACAACTCAAAACCCACAAAATCTGATCTTAGAAGCTCTAAGTTGAAACCATTGTTTCATACCTGAGCTACTTGGATCAAGATTAGCTTTCGGGGACCCTTTGTAAGTGTTCCTTCGATCTTTTATTGCTTTTCGAGTCTGAAAGTCAAACTTTGTTTGACTTTCTGCGTTGACCAGTTTATGGTCAATGCGAAGTTCGTTTGAACTTCATAACGTGAGCGTAATCACGATGGTTATAGTCCTTAGTGACTATACCTACTGATTACCACGTTATCTAGGCTCAGTGACGAGTCGTAGTTTCGGCCAAAATACGTATTCTTGCGTATTTTGTAACCAAACTACTCTTAGGTATCAAAACCATTTGTTTTGATACCAAACCTGTTTTCTAAACTTAGTTAAGCATGTTTTAACATGCTTAGCTCGTCACTTTTAGTTTAGTGCTTATATAGGGTCGTAAGGTAAGCGATCTAAACAATCGCTTATACTTTCGAACCCGACCCGTTTGGTCGATCATTAGGATCTGACCAAACACATTAGGTGACCATAGTATATAGGGAATAACCTTCCGAGGTTATACCTTATTGTCGCTTCGTTTAAGTAGTTGTATGATAGGTAGTTTATATGCCTTAGGTAAATTAACAAAATGCCCTTTTATGCATAATTGATGTTTAAGCATATGTAACCCAAAATTTTGTCACTTAACTGATTTGGAAACAATATTAGACATGTTAAGGCATATTTTACTTGTCATAGGACTAGTTAGGCGGTCCAAACGCGTTTTACGCGAACGACGCGTTAAAGTAGCATAACCTACCTAAACGGGTCGTAATGGGTCGTAAGCACTTAGGTTAGGTTTCATTTAGTATGTAGGCTTTGTTAAACCATACTACATGAGTTCCCATACTCATTTGGTTTATGAGCCCTCATTCTATCCGATCCTCCGATCTAGGTCCGGTTTATTAACATAGTTACCTATATTAGGTGCCGTTTGATATCCGTGATCTCTAGCATTGTTTGGTTGTTACTCAAGGACTATTAAGCAATCTCAAGTGAGTACATAGACCCCTCTTTTACTGTTTTCCAAACATTTTGGGGTGAAACACATGTGCCTACTTGTTACTTTCATGCTTTCCTGTTTTCACATCATATACTTGCTATGTTCATTAGTACATTTATAGTACATGATTTCATTGTGTTTTATGCTATGTATGTCCATTGTGTGCATACTTAGTACATTGTTTTACATTACATTTTATGCTATGTATGCCCATTGTGTGCGTACTTAGTACATTGTTTTACATCAAATTTTATGCTATGTATGCCCATTGTGTGCGTACTTAGTACATTGTTTTACATCACATTTTATGCTATGTATGCCCATTGTGTGCGTACTTAGTACATCATTTTACATTACATTTTATGCTATGTATGCCCATTGTGTGCATACTTAGTACATCATTTTACATTACATTTTATGCTATGTATGCCCATTGTGTGCATATTTAGTACATCATTTTACATTACATTTTATGCTATGTATGCCCATTGTGTGCATACTTAGTACATCGTTTTACATTACATTTTATGCTATGTATGCCCATTGTGTGCATACTTAGTACATTTATTCATCACATGCTTACATTTTGGTATGACATTTGGTTTGTTTAAATGGGACAATGTACATTCATTAACACCGATCATGCCGCTCGGTAGTAGGTAGTGGTACCATAGGACTTGACAACTCCCATTCCTGAAATCCCGGGTTTGTTTGGATTGGAAGGAATGACCGAATCCGACTACATTTCTAGGTGGACCTTAGACTTTGTGCTAGGGTTTATTCTACAGTCACAAGGCTTGGATGTATGAATTTTCACAATACCGCATAGATGTTTATATCAGTATAGCATGCATTTATTACACAAAACATAACGTTGATTTAAACCATGTTTTACTTCAATACCTTGTTTTTGTGCATTTTACATATGGTTTAGTTGATATATTTCACTTACCATACATAAACATTTTGACATTGATATACACAATTCATGATTTACATTAGACATAAACATTTTGACATTGATATACACAATTCATGATTTACATTAGACATAGACATAGACATTAGACATGGTTTTCACACAAACATTTTGACATTTGATTATACATAAACATTCTACTTTGATGGTTTGGTTTGAGTAAGTGATTTAAGTAACGAGGCGTGTGTAATATGATACAAGCATAGTGGATACGCCGCTGGTACTTCCTATATATAAGTGCTTGTATGGTGTTACATATCGTAGCGTTATTTGAATCATTTCAATTTAGACATATAACATTTTATACAAATAACATACTTTTCACAATACATTGTTTTACAAACAACTTGTCTAATACAAACTCATTTTACTTGGTTATTTACTTAACCATGTATTATTCTTTTATACATATATATCATTTGGTTTATTTATCACTTTTCAAATGATTTACAAGACAAAGCAAATTACAAGGTTCATGACTAAACAATTTCTTAAACATAAGTCATGAATCTTATTTTCACAAAACCTATGTATCTCACAGGCATTTTTATACTGACGTACCTATTTTCACATGTGTTTCAGGATATGATGCATAGGAATTATCAAGATACACTTAGGCGGACTTGGGCCTTAGTGACAATAAAAGATGCAAGACTAGTTATTTATGTTATATTTCTTTGATTGTCAAGACATTGTAACTCTTTTAATCAATAAAACAATATTTCAATTTCCATGTGTTATGAAACAATGATTCTGTTACAACACTCCCCGACGTTTCCGCCACGTTTTGTTGTTTTACGTGGTCGGGGTGTGACAGTGCTTAGTTTGAATAAAAGTCACAAAAACAAAAAGTTTTACGACGACCGACGCTTTTTACTCTTTTAGCCCTTTTCACTAACCACTAAACCAAAACCACCTACCTCTAACCCAAGCCTAACCCTTCCCCAAGTCCTCTTGATATTTACAAAGGTTTATAGTTAAAAAGGAGGAGGATTGTTTGCTTGGCAAGCATATGGTAGAAATAAGTTCCATTCCGGTCTCGAGTGTTTCACAAAAATACATCTTCGGCCGAGTGTTGAGTGATCTCCCCTGAGGTATGTGAACTTGTATATAAATGGAATTTTAAAAAGGCATGTTATGCCCAAATAAGTAATTTCTCTTATGAAACGTTCTAAATAAATCATAACGAATAGGATTGTAAATAGCATAAAAATAAAACCCTATAAAGATCTTGGATTCCCGACACTCAAGATAAGACCAAAACCTCTCCTCTACCCATTCCATTTGGGTGTGTAAGCCACAAATTAAAGATTTTTGCTTGAGGACAAGCAAAGATTCAAGTGTGGGGTATTTGATGTGTGTAAAATACAACATATAAATTACATCAAATGAGGCATAAAACTAACCCTTTTTAGTACTAATGTTGGAAAAAGTGTGCTTTTGTCTTCCTTTTTTATTTTTAGGACCAAATGAGCTTAAATGAGCAAAAGGAACAAATATGCAGCAAAAACTAACATAAATACAAGAAAAGGAATAAACGTGGCATGCCCGACCCCTCGACAGCATCTTCCTAAGCAAAAACAAGAGAACAGAAGGCTGACGACTGCCCCATGCCCAGCGGACACGGGGACGTGGCTAGAAGCCTGCCGAAAATGTCACACCCCGACCGCGTAAAACAACAAAACCGTGGCGGAAACGTCAGGGAGTGTTGTAACAGAATTATTGTTTCACAACCATGGTAATTAAAGTTATGTTTTATTTATCAAACAAAAGAGTTACATTGTCTTAAACAAAAGAAACATGAGTACATAACATTATTTAAACTAGTCTTGCTTCTTTTATGTCACTAAGGTCCGAGTCCACCCTAGTGTATCCTGAGTCAAACCTATGCACCGGCTCCTGAAAACACATGTGAAAATAGGTACGTCAGCATAAAAATGCCTGTGAGATACATAGATTTTGTGAAAATAGGATTCATGACTTAGGTTTAAAGAAATGTTTAATAAAAATTAGTCATGAATCTTGTTAAGTGTTTTCTTTTATAAATCATACGAAAACATGATAAGAAATCAGATTATATAAAAAAAAGATGTATGGTTAATTAAATAACCAAGTAAAATGAGTTGTATATAATAGACTGTTTTGTAAAACAATGTCCTGTGAAAATATGTCATTTATGTAAAATGTTATATGTCTAAATTGAAATGATTTAAATAACGCTACGATATGTAATATCATAAAAGCACTTATATATCAGAAGTACTAGCGGCGTATCCACCATGCTTTTATCATATTACACACGCCTCGTTACTTAAATCACTTACCCAAACAAACCAACCAAATGTCTTGTTTAAACAAATGTTAAATGTTTATGTGTAAATAATTGTCTATTGTCAAACTGTAAATCATGTAACGTGTAAACCAATGTTAAGTGTTTATGTCAAATGTAAATTATGTAATGTGTATACCAATGTCAAAATGTTTATGTCAAATGTAAATCATGTAATGTGTAAACAAATGTCATGTATGGTAAGTGAAATATATCAACTAAACCATAGGTAAAATACACAAAAACAAGGTACTAAAGTAAAACACAGTTTAAATCAAAGTTATGTTTTGTGAAAAAAATGCATGCTATACTGATACAAACATCTATGCGGTATTGTAAAAACGCATACATTCAAGCCTTGAGACTGTGGCGACAAACCCTTAAACAAATTAAAGGTTTATCTAAGTTATGTGTATCGAATTCGGTCATTCCTTCCATCCAAACAAACCTAGGATTTCAGGAACGGGAGTTGTCAATTCCTATGGTACCACTACCTACTAACGAACGGCATGGCCAATGTTAATGAACGTATTTTTGTCCCATTTAAACAAACCAAATGTCATACCAAAATGTTAGCATGTAATGTAAAACAAATGTACTAAGTATGCAGCAAATGGACATACATAGCATGTGATGTAAAACAAATGTATTAAGTATGCAACAATGAACATACATAGCGTGAAATGTAATGTAAAACAATGCACTAAGTATGCACTTAAATGGACATACATAGCGTGAAATGTAATGTAAAACAATACACTAAGTATGAACTAAATGGACATACATAGCAAAAACATAATGAAATCATGTACTATAAGTGTACTAATGAACATAACAAGCATATGATATGAAAACATGGAAAGCACGAAAATAACAAGTAGGCACATGTGTTTCACCCCAAAATGTTTGGAAAACAGTAAAAGAGGGGTCTATGTACTCACTTGAGATTGCTCAATAGTCTTTAGATAACCACCAAGCAATGCTAGAAAGATTACGGAATCAAACGATACCTAATATAAGTAGCTATGTTAATAAACGGACCTAAATCGGAGGATCGGATAGAATGAGGTTTCATAAACCAAATGAGTGTAAGAACTCATGCAATATGGTTTAACAAAGCCTATATTCTAAAACGCAACCTATCCTAAGTGCTTACGACCTATTACGACCCGTTTAGGTAGCTTATGCTACTTTAACGCGTCGTTCGCATAAAACGCGTTCGGACCGCCTAACTAGTCCTATGATAAGTAAAATATGCCTTAATATGTCTAATAATGTTTCCTAATCAGTTTACATGTCAAAATTTAGGTTACATATGCTTAAAATGAATTTTGGCGTAAAAAGGGCATTTTGGTCATTTTTCCTAAGGCATATAATTTCCTATCATACAACTATGTAGACTAAGTGACCATAAAGTATAACCTCGGAAGATTATTCCTTATGTAACTATGGTCACGAAATGTGTTTGTTCGGATCCTAATGATCGACCAAATGGGTCGGGTTCGAAAAACAATCGCTTACCTTATGACCCTATATAAGCACTAAACCTAAAGTGATGAGCTAAACATGTTAAAACATGTTTAACGAGGTTTGAAAACAAGTTTGGTATCAAAACAAAGGGTCTTGATACCTAAAAGTAGTTTGGTTTCAAAATACACAAGAATACGTATTTTGACCGAAACTACGACTCGTCACTATACCTAAATAACGTGGTAATAAGTAGGTATAGTCGCAAAGGACTATGACCATCGTGATTACGCTCACATTACGAAGTTCAAACGAACTTCTTGTTGACCATAAACTGGTCAAAGCTGAAAGTCAAACATAGTTTGACTTTCGTGCTTAAAACGCGTAAAAGAACGAAAGAATACTTACAACGGGTCCAAGAATGGAAGTTTTGATCTTAGAATTTCTCAGGTATGAAGGTTTTATCCTTCAACTTAGAGAAAATCTGATCAAAATGTGAGTTGGGAGCAAATGGGGTTGGGTTTATATAGATTTCGTAGAACCGTTAGGATCGTTTCTTGAAACCCGAGCTTCGATCTGAGCCTTACACTTGCACCCACTGATTTTCAATACCATGGGAGCCCCTAAACAAGCACATAGAATCAAAGAAACCATGTGCAAAACAACTGAACAGCTGGATCTTTGATGGAAACAAGTTTCTGATATCCGGAAAAGGCTTACGGACCGTATGGTATAGTGCTTACGGTCCGTATGCAGTCTGCAGGTCAGCAACTTTCACAAAATGTCAGTTTTGGTCCCTGTGCGCGTATTGACGTGTTTTGGCACTTCTAACACCCGTAAAACCCATTTTTAAGCTCCATAAGGATGTTAAAGCATAGGGAACTTGAAATATACTCAGAAATGTTACGGATGTCGGTCCGTTTGGCTGTACGATTGCGTTGTTCGGTTAAAAATGATCCAAATTGCGAAACAAATGAAGTTTAAGCATGCCAATCACTAAAATATAATATTTTAATGATTACATAAATTTTTGGATGGCCAGATATATTCAGAACGTAAGTTATGCGCGAAAATGCAAACTTATGCACCTTTTGACGCTTTTAGTCCCTGAATGACCCAAAAGTTTATTTTAGCACACCGAACCCCTTAAAGCCTATTTCTAAGCTATGTAAAGGATATTCATGGTCTGTTTAACTTATGATGATGTTCCGGATTATTTGTTACAGTTCAAATTAGCATACTTTCGTAGTTTGTCGAATTTAGTCCCTGTAAGCGAATAGACTTGATTTTGCCATACCAAAGCCTTCAAAACTTATTTCTAAGTTATGTAAAGGTTATTTAAGGTATGTTAAGCATATGTTGATATTCCGGAGTATTTTTCGCATTAAACTAATTACGTTTACGCATCAGTTTGTGTATAACTCTCTAGAAAGCGATGTAAGGTTTGAAATTGAACAAAAATCAAAACATGAAAAATGTCAAACATAAACAAACAAAAATTGGGATCAAATAACATTGTTTTATTGATAACTAAACTGTTTACAAGGATTACAAGCAAAGATGTCATAGTCTCCCCTACTTGTGGAAATTTCATCCCGAAATTTATTTAGAGGAAACTTGTGAGAATAAATGTGGATATTTCGCCTTCATTTGATCTTCACGTTCCCAAGTAAACGCTGGTCCACATTTAGATTCCCAGCGAAATTTGACCAATGGAATGCGCTTGCGTTTGAGCCACTTGACTTCACGGTCCATGATTTCCACAGGTTTCTCAACAAAATGCATCGTGTGATCAACACGAATTTCGTCAAGTGGTATGTGGAGGTTCTCATCAGCTAAACACCTCTTGAGATTGGACACGTGAAAGGTTGGATGAACATTTCCAAGTTCAGGAGCTAACTCAAGTCTGTAGGCTACCTTACCGATTCTTTCGACGATCGTGAATGGTCCAACATATCTAGGTTCAAGTTTTCCTATCTTTCCAAATCTGATCACACCTTTACAAGGTGAGACCTTAAGTAATACATGATCACCGACTTGAAATTCCAAGGGCTTGAGTCGTCGGTCCGCGTAACTCTTTTGACGGCTTCTAGCTGTCACACCCTGGCTTTTGCGGAAGCGTGGGTTTATTTGGTGTGACTTCTTAATACCATAGCAACAATCATAACAATGCTATATGAATAAAATACAAGATGTTCATCCATTAATATAGTTTAGAGAATACCATAACATGCTTGTCTTGTAGCATCAACCCAAAATAAGTTACAACCTTGACTTGTTTAAAATGAGTTCACAAGGGCTCAACAAAAGACTTTAAATAAAACGAGGTTTGGAGACGTGTGACCCGTCCAGGAAAGGGTTACACCTCCCAAAACCTACAACCCTGGATGACATCTTTATTTAGTACGCAGCTTGACACATATGCAGACACTTTCCAGATCCGATCAATTCCCTGAAATACATGTAGTTTGAAAAATCAACAAAAACTTGAGCGAGTTCATGTGTATGTGAGTATGTATAAACCCGTGAAATATGTCTGTATGTTTAAAAGTCCCTGGTATGTAGCAATAAGGAAAAAGAGATCACCAATGGGTTGCAAAGCCACTGGTATGTGTGAAGTGATGCAAGAAAACTCATGTCACACCCCCAAAATCCACACGCGGAGTACCACCGCTTGGAGGCGTGACATGACCAGGATCAAGCCACCAATCATATTGAACATAAGTACATAGTAAAAGTCATTCATCAATACGATAGGTATTTCCAAAACCAAATATAAACAAGTGTGTAGCGGAAGCAATAATGTAAGACCCAACATAAGTTTAAGTACAAAATGTCATAATGTTTAACAACACATTCGCGATCCATGTCCACAACGACCGTGCCTCCCGTGCAAGCTCCAAAAGTACCTAAGGTCCTGCAAGGCATGTAACAGAGAGTCAACAACTAGTTGAGCGAGTTCACAGTTAGTTATTCAGTTATAGAATTCGTTTCATAAATCAGTTGTTCGTTTTGTAAACCATGTTTCTTTGTTAATTCGTATCGCGGTCCTCCAGACATCTGTGCGAAGGTTAGTGGCCGTATCGCGGCCTTTTCAGGCATCTGTGCGAAGGTTAGTGGGGGGGCTTCCCATGTGTAGACTAGTCGTATTTGTACGTGCCCTTCTTGATCCAAGGACCGTAGCGAGTGTGAGTGTACGTAGGTTTTACGTACGTTAAGGTTGTTGTCCTACCCAAGGAGGACGAACGTACGTATTCTACCCAAGGAGAATACGCAGGATTAATATTGGCATCCTACCCATGGAGGATGGCGGTACATATCCTACCCAAGGAGGATATGTAGGTTCCATTTTAGTTTCTTAACCCATTCCCAAACCACCGGGAATCCCATGCCTTAGTAAGAGTGTGAACTCACCTTATTTGCTCGGTATGCTAAGTTAAGTGCTCACTATGAATCAGTCAAGTCCTATAGTGCACGTATGTTCAGTCAGTTCAAGTTCGTAAAGTTTCACATGCCATTTATGTCACAGAGTGTGCTTAAACAATCAGCACGTATCACATAAGAAATTTATCAAAGCAGTACAGTTCAAGTTTCATAGGAATGTCCTTCAAAGTTGTACTAACCATAGTTATTTATTAACAGTCTTGCTACACTTAACTGTGCTAACAACTTTAACTAGGATCAATAGAACTAACATGTATAGTTAAGTTAACCCACTTATCATATACAGTGTATCATAACAGAGTTATCATGTATAAGGAATTTGCATAGTTAACGTAACCCAGTTAACAACTTAACAGAATTGTCATCTAGCAGAGTTACTTAAACAATGAAGTTATCAAATTACATATTTAACAAAGTTAAATAAACTAACTGAGTTATTCCAATGGTTAGTTAAGTTAAATAACATAATTAATAACATTAATTATAACAGTTAACATGTTGCCAAAACACATAAGTTGCGAAATCACTATATAAGCCGAAATCCCTTTATGTTGCCGAAATCCAACTTGGGCCGAAATCAACATGTGGGCCGAAATCACCTTATGTGATTTCGTCCAGGTTATTATGGTGGGGGGGTGTTTTCGTTAAGCATGTTTAAAAGATTATTACATATGCCGAAAACCAATAAGTGCCGAAAACACTAAGGTCCGAAATCCCTCAGTGGGCCGAGATCTTATCTGGGCCGAAATCACAAACATGGGCCGGAATCACTCTTGTGATTTCGTCCAGTTTCACTTGTGGGGGGGGGGTGATTTCGTCCAGGACATCATCTTCCCCAACACTCACTGTAACTTAAACCCAGCAATTCTAATCCCATTTCTTATCAGATTCAACCCTTTTGTACAAACAATCAATCAAACAAAAGCTAAAACATTTGATTAGATATCTACTCATCTGCATTCTCAGAATTAACATGCAACAACATCATAGTGTTTATCATTTAACAGGAGATCTAGTTTATGCATCTATCAACTGGCTATCTACGATCACTTTATCTCGAAGTTTAATAATCACCATTCATAGAAAACAATGATCTAAACATTAAATCATCAATCAAAATCAGATCATAAGATTATTATATCTCACAGTAGCAGTTAATACAAGATATCATCTTAACATGTAAATCACTAACCGTAGATTTAACAGAGGTTGGCTTCAAAATGAGGAATTCTGTTTGTGGGTTTCAGAGGTAGAGAGAGAGAACAAAGTGATAAGGTTTGGTAAGTGGGTAACGTCTCGGAGAAGATTGTGATTAAATAAGTATATATAATACCCACTGGGCCTAAAGCCCATTGTTGTTTTCGCCTACACACACATGGACGAAAACACTAAAGTGTTTTCATCACTTGGGTGATTTCATGGGTATTGTTTTCAGTAAGAGTTCATCTTTATTTAACATATGCTAATAATACAACACCCTAATAACATACAATCACATATAATAAATATTATGGATCCCAAGTATAAAATATCAATCGAAATACGATATAACGTATTACAAAGGTAAGCGTTGTGAAACAACGAGTCGTGTAAACAAACAACATAAACAATAAATAAATAAATAAAAAAAATTAACGTGCACTAAATGCGAAGATGGAAATCTTGGAAACTCGAGTTGTTACAACTCAAACCTAGCGGAGTTGCACCGGGCTTCCGGCTGTAAGGCATAGTCACCACTATGGGCCACCCTAGCCTCATGGGTGTGGGCTCGCTACACCCAAATAGATCTATCACTCATGTCCCTCGGTCCTACGACGAGGATTAATGGCCTTAAGTATCCGCCTACCCACTCACATGATCTAAGTAGTATGCCCTCCTTAAGTTAACCATACCATGTATAAAAATGTCTGTATAATTGTAACATGTATTTCACCCCCGAAGTATAAAACTGAAAATAGTTAAAAGAAAAGGGGGACATGAACTCACTGTAGTGCGTCTCCTGTGCTCGTACTCAAACCTTGTCAGCTACACGATAACCTACACCGTACTAATGTCTATTAGACGAAAGGGCCGTGCCTTGCTTTTGTATTTACGGATTGAGTTACGTTACATTGATATTATTCCAAGTTATAACTTATTGTTAAAATAATAATTATTTTAACTTACATTATATTTTTAGGTCTTGAAATAATAGTTAGACAACTATTTCGTATTCATACTTCTCAAGTCTTTTATGTGCGTATTTCCTTCCCAAGGATGGGGGTATTTTATACATGTATTTTTGTGATTTAAAGTCTTGATATTATGTGCTCTTAAGTCCCACTTTAGAAAAGTATATGATAACTTAGTTGTCAAAAATAATGTGTTTCCAAGAAAATAAACATTGTCCCAAAATTTATCTATTCTCCAAATATACTACAAAAAAAAAATATATTATAACTTCTCAAAATAATATATTTTCTACTTGTTCAAAAATATGTTATATTTTGTGATAAATCATATTTTTCGTTATCAAAATATTATCCATCCAAAATATACTAGTAACGGTATTTTGTTAAGTTATATTATTTTTCTCTAAGTAATATAACTAGTTTCCAAATCATGCAAATATTCACACAAGCGTTTTAGTATAAAATATATATTCTAAATATATATTTATCCGCTTTTATTTACGAAAACCCACCTCCGACCCTTTGAAATTTTGTAACAAAACTCTTGGCGAAGTTTACTTTCGAAAACAAAGTTAAAGCACATTTGTAATCACTTGTTAGAAAATAATTTCTAAGTCTTGGGATTTTTAGGAAATTTCGCCAGAGTTTCCCCTAAAACGGAGGTGTCCATGCTATTAAGCATATCATTTTCTTTTCAAAATCAATCGACAATCAATCCTTAAACAATTTTACATTACCAAGAGCAAAAACTATATGCGTTACATATTAATCATGAACTTGATATATCCCGAAAACACGTAGTAACTTGGTAATGCGTTTAGTGGACTTAGTTACCTTCCAAAGTGCATTCATTTCTTTAAAAATCATTTTCTTAAAAGAGTTTAGTGTTTACAACTTGTAAACAATTTTTACAAAAATTAACCTTTTGAACTCTTCTTGTAAATAAAATGTTTTCACACTTATTTTATTTCCAAAAATGGTGTAAGTGTATGTAAAAGTCATGATTTTCCAAAAATCGATTCTTGAACTTGGTTTATTTAGAAAAGTCTTTTGTAAAACTCGGATCTACATGATCATCAACTTACTTTGTTCACTTATATTTCAAGAAAATCAATTTCTTTCAAGTTCATGTTTAAACTAGAAGATGATTATTTCATGTATCACATAATCACCTCCTAGTCTTGTTAAATCATGCTTCTAAACATCATTTAACAAGTTCCCTATGGTGATTAACATCACATAACCAAGAATCAACATGCAATCAACAACATATTCACTACAATATCATACTAACAACATTTCATTATGTTTCATCTTTATGTAAAGCTTTAAGTTCATGTTCTTGTTTAAACCCTTTTTGTGTTCTTGTAAATTTCAACATACTATAACTTTTAACTACTCAAAATGGAAGTAAACAAGGTTAATCAAAGACTTATAACTAGCTCAAAGGCTAGGGAAGAACTCTAGTGAAAAAGATGAAGAAAATGGTGAGCAGAAGCAAGTAAGAAGTTCCTTGATGATCCACAAGCTAAAACCTTCACAAAGCACCTCCTAATGCTTGAAACAAGCTTGGAAATGGAAGAATATAGTTGAGTTATGGTGGTGGTGGTGGCGGTTATAGTGAGGCCGAGAGGGAGAGAGGAGAGATGAGGGAGGTGGTGTGAACTTTATGTGAAGATATGATGAAGGTAAGGTCTTGTAAGAACTCACCATACTTATAACCATTCTCTAATAATATGTTAAAGATCACAAGCAAAGATCTCATTATAATATTGAAATAATATCTTGGAAGTATGGTGGGGATTTTGTGGGTCCTCTTGTGACCGTAAGAGGGTATGGGGGGGGGGGGGGGGTTGGATGTAATTTCTTGATGGAAGTTGGTAAATGTGAGTTGAATTCCAAGTATATGATTTCATATGTTAGTTAGTGAATATTTTAGTGGGTGTTATGGTGTACGGGGATCATAACTAGCCAAGAAATAATAAAACAATGTGTTTAGAAAAAATTTGGTGTCCCGGGTAATGTCCGGTTGTTCGGTTAGATACCGTTTTGTTAAAGTGCTTAATTATTCCGTATGATGCCTTTTATATATCTTTATGTAAAACTTTTAATTCCCGGAACTTAGGAAAGCGTACAGGACCATTCTGCCATATTTATGGCACATTACTAGCATATTAAATGCTGAATTTCTGATAAATAATGCAGAATTCTGCATTATTAGTGGGTTTTAGGCACTTCCCGGTACTTTAACTATCACCTAGTGACGCAGTTTTATGGTCCTCACTTCCCTACACTCCATGCTAGTGTAGTACCCTGACTCTGGCTCATACTGGCCTTAAAAACACTGTTTGTCTATGTGTTGGCATTGTCAGCATGTTTCCGAATTATCCGTTCAATGTGCTAACTGTTCTTTGTGCATCAAGTATGTCACTAAAGTTTGTGTGTAATAAATGGAGTGAGTGTATGAAATATGATGCATATGTATGTATGATACCAAAAATCATAAAGCAGTTTAAATTGTCAGTTGAAATCAAGGACAGTCATTAAGCACATAATTAAGATTAATTAATTGTATGGTACCTGTAATTGTGAGGGTTGTCACATTCTCCCCCCGTTAAGAAAATTTCGTCCCGAAATTTTAGGTTCTGCTTCTAGTTGCAGGGGTCTTGGGGAACAAATGTGGGTATTTTTCCTTCATTCGATCCTCACGTTCCCATGTAAATTCTGGGCCATGTCGTGCATTCCATCGAACCTTGACGAGCTTGACACTACTCCTGCGTGTTTTGTTAACCTTCCAATCCGTAACCTCAACTGGTTCTTCAATAAAGTGGAGTGTGTCGTCAACATGCACTTCGTCGGCAGGAATGACCACTGTTTCTTGAGTTGGACTCTTTTTCAAATTTGATACATGGAATGTATCATGGACGCCATTTAGCTCTGCAGGTAAATCCAACTTGTATGCTACGAGACCAATCCGTTCCAGGATTCTGAATGGACCAATGTATCTGGGGTTCAGCTTCCCACGCTTCCCAAAGCGTGCCACACCCATCCAGGGTGAAACCTTCAACAATACCATATCTCCCACCTCAAATTCCAGAGGTTTTCTTCTGCGGTCCGCATAACACTTTTGTCGATCACGAGCCGCTTTGATGCGTTCTCGGATCTGCAAAATCTTGTCTATTGTTTCCTGGACCAATTCTAGGCCAACAAGCTGTCTATCACCTGCGTCTGCCCAGCATAGGGGTGATCGACACTTACACCCATAGAGAGCTTCGAACGGTGCGGCTTGAATGCTTGCATGATAGCTGTTATTGTATGATAATTCGACCAATGGTAGGTGAGTGTCCCAACTTCCACCTAAATCCATTACGCAAGCTCGCAACATGTCTTCCAACGTTTGAATTGTTCGTTCGCTCTGTCCGTCTGTCTGCGGATGAAAAGCAGTACTCAGATTTAACTGAGAACCAAAAGCTTTTTGGAAGGATTGCCAAATCCTTGACACGAATCTTCCATCTCTATCAGAGATGATTGAGAGAGGCACTCCATGTCGTGCAACAATCTCTCTCAGATATATCTCAGCAAGTTTGCTCGTGTTGTCTTTTTCCTTGATTGGCAAAAAGTGTGCTGATTTCGTTAAGCGGTCTACAATTACCCAGATCGTATCATGACCTCTGGGCGTTCTTGGCAATTTTGTTATAAAATCCATGGAAATCTGTTCCCACTTCCACTGAGGTATTTCGGGTTGTTGCAAGAGAAATGAAGGCTTTTGGTATTCGGCCTTAACCTTGGCGCAAGTCAAACATTTGCCAACATATATTGCAGCGTCGCCTTTCATTCTCGGCCACCAATAAAAATCCTTTAGATCTTGGTACATTTTATCCGATCCTGGATGGATCGAGTACCGTGAATTGTGTGCTTCATCGAAAATAACTTCTCTCAATCCACCAAAGAGGGGAACCCAAATTCTTCCCAATAAACACAATGTTCCATCCTCCTTTGGTACCAATTTCTGATTGCAGTCGGGTAAAAGAATTTTTATATAAAATTGGTATGTTGTTCTATCTTCAGTAAAAATCCCATGAGCCGATTCTGCTCAGGTTTCAAGTTTTGACTCCGACTACGACACACTTTTTCAGCAGGAAAATTTCAGCTTAAGTTGCTGTCTTAAAATAATTCCTTAAAAATAGTAAACGACCTCGAAAAATCATGATTCCAGTGCCATTTGTTCAGATATTCAAAATTACACAATTTAGACTCCAGAAATTCAGTTTTTCGGTTAAAAATGAACCAGTTACAGCCCGTTGAAGTGGGCTGGAAATCTCAATCAGCAAGCTGTTTACATTGTAGAAGTGACTAAAAGTGCATAAACGAAGATCCTAACCATGGTTTATTGTTCTACAAATGGTGAACAATTTAGACTCCAGAAATTCAGTTTTTCGGTTAAAAATGAACCAGTTACAGCCCGTTGAAGTGGGCTGGAAATCTCAATCAGCAAGCTGTTTACATTGTAGAAGTGACTAAAAGTGCATAAACGAAGATCCTAACCATGGTTTATTGGTGAACAAATGTTAAAACTTCAATCATGCTTTAACCAACCCTAAACCATCCAGATTTCAACTTCATACAATCCTTTTATCTATGGTTTCTATGCAGAATTTTATGTTCATATATTTAGTGTTCACTAACTTGTGTTACAAGATTATCATCCTCCTACTAATTATCATGACAAAGAACGAGATGAAGCAAGAGTGTGAAGGGACATACCACTAGCACAAGGCTAGGATGGAAATCTTAGTGTAAGGATGATGGTGAGAAAAAAAGGTATGGTGGAGTGTCTAGAACAAGCTCTCTTGATGTTCCTTCAACCTTGCAACCTCCTTGGATCCTCTTGAAGCTTGAATGGACTTGTGTGAAGAAGATGAAGGATGAGAGAGAGATGGAGGTGGTGATTTTCGGTTATGGGGAAGGGGGAGCCGAAAATAAGAGGAGGGAGGTGAAGTTGAGTGTGGTTGAAATGATTCCCTTGCACTCCATTGGCCCTTTTGTGATCATGATTATATCTTGGCAATTACAACAAGTAAAGGAGGCCCAATCATGTTTAAAGGAAATATTTAGTGGAGATCTAGTGATGATGATGGTGGGTCCCATATGTGGGCCGAAATTTATGAGGGGGGGGGGGGTTAGTGTAAAATTTGATAGCTAGTAGGTAAATAATTTGATTTCAAACGCGGTGAACTTGTTCAATGACCACTATTATTGGATAATGCCATTACGACACCTTGTGGTGTCATCATAAACTTGTAGCTTGTGCTAATCATGGTTAACCGTTTCACACAAAACGACTTATACTTTTGTTTGACTTGTCACTTAAACATTTCTGATGCAACTACAAATTTAGACAACGATACACCAGATTCGCTTGTACTCCATTCGGTGTATTTTCGCAATTCGAGAATGTCAACACACAAATCCTTATCATTTACTTATTCGCCAGTTGACAGGTCATTTTCATCTCCAAGTTGTTGATTTCGAGTTCATATAGCGGATGCTATGGTTTGTGAAAATTTGCATACTGTGACCAATCATTTGAAAACTCTACTGGACAAAACTCCTCTTTCGTGGAACACTGCAAACTGGATTACACTAGACTATACGTCAAATGCGTACTGTACACTTGACATTAAATGCTATAAGCACATACCTGTTAACTATTGGAATTGTGATGTTATATATATATATATATTCTAGACTCACTTGATGTGAAAAAGGTTTGAGTTGGTTTGATGATTATCTACCTCGGTACTATTCATACATACATGCATAACGAAACCCTAAGGAATTAGGAATTAAGGTAGTACAAATTTCGAGGACGAAATTTTCTTAACTGTGACAACTCGAGTTTCCATGATTCCATCTTCGCATTTAGTGCACGTTAATTTTTTTTTATGTTGTTTGTTAATACGACTTGTTTCTTTCACAACGCTTACATTTGTAAAAACGTAAAATCGTATTGCGATTGATATTTTATATTTGGGATGCATAATATTTATTATATTTGAGTGGATGTTAATAAGGTTTGGTATTAAATTGCAAGTTATAAATGAAGATGAAACCTTTTCTGAAAACTATTACCCATGAAAACACTACCTAGTGAAAACACCTTATGTGTTTTCGTCCATGTGTGCTGACGAAAACAGCAAATGGGCTTTAGGCCCAGTGGGGTATATATATATTTATTTTATCACAATCTTCTCGGAGAAGTTACTCACTTGTCAAACCTTATCCCATTGTTTCTCTCTCTACCTCTGAAACCCAACAACAGGAAGCCAAACCTCTGTTTAATCATTGGTTAGTGATTTCATGATTCAGTTGTTTTAGATGCATATCGTATGATTATTGGATGTTTAATCATGATGTATGCATATATTTATATATTTATATGTGATTTGCTCTGTGTGGTATGTTGATGATCTTATGATTTTGTATGATAGATATATATATATATTAACGTATGACCTATAAACTACTGTGATGATATGATATGATCAATATATATATATATATATATATATATATATATATGTATTTTAAATAAACTGCCAGGTGTATATGATTAGATCTGAATGATATTAAAATGATCATGTAACTGATAAAATTAGAGTTGCTGGGTTTTAATATGAACTGTTAGTATTGATGATGATGATGAAGGACTTGACGAAAACACCCCCACAAAAACAACCTGGACGAAATCACTTTGTGATTTCGGCCCACATGTGGTTTTCGGCTCAAGTGTTTTAGGCCCAAGTTTGGTTTTCGGCCCACCATATATGATTTCAATATATATATTGTTTTCGGCCCAGTGAGGTTTTCGGCCCAGTGAGGTTTTCGGCCCATGATGGTTTTCGGCTATAGGGGTTTTCGGCCAAGGGGGTTTTCGACCCAACTGTTATGATTTATTAAACTGTTAATCTTGTTAAGTTAAGTTTATAACACTGTTAAGTATGCAATTATATTCAACCAACTAACTGAGTTAAGTTTATTAACTCAGTTGACTTTATTAACTCAGTTGATCTCATTAACTTTGTTAGATTTATGTATGACACAATGTTAAGTAAATAATCCTGTTAGTTGATAAACTCTAGTAAACTGTTATATTTGTTAAGTATATTAACTGGGTTATATCAACTATGTTAACTCTGTTATAACTATTAATTTAGTTAAGAAAAAGCATGTGACACAGTTAGTTATTAAATGTTAACCTTGTTAACTGTGTACCCCTGTTTGAATATGTTAGTTCAGTTAACTAGCTCAATTAACTGTGTTGTTGGTTAATTATGTTTGAATTAACTGTGAAAGCTAATATGGGTAAGATGTTTTTGCATGAATTGGATTAACTGTTTACATGATACAAGAATGCTAATTGCTAGGCACACTCGGTGATGATACTTTGATGATAGTTACATGTGAAACTTTACAAACATGAACTGATTAAATATACGTGCCTACTATAGGACTTGACTGATAATTGTGAGCACTTAACTTAGCATACCGAGCAAAACAAAGTGAGTTCACACTTCTACAAAGGCATGGGATTCCCGGGGTTGGGAATGGGTTGATTGATTATTTATGCTTAAGAGTTATCGGAATTACATACCATAGGCCTCGGGAGAGGAAGGTCAATGGTAGATACTACTAGACTAGTGATACATATACTTCTCTTCGCACACATGCCGGGATCGGCCGCGATACTAGAACAATCTTCGCAAACATGCCTGGAATGGCCGCGAACTATACTTTAAATCTTCGCAAACATGCCTGGAGGGCCGCGATACAAATATACCTAGTCTAGAGAACATATGGGAAACCCCCACTAAACTTCGCAAACATGCCTAGAGGGCCGCGATACCATTACATACGAAACTTGATTACTAAACGAACATACGATTTACGATACGAACATTATAACTAAATAACCAACTGTGAACTCGCTCAACTAGTTGTTGACTCTCTGTTACATGCCTTGCAGGACCTTAGGTACTTTTGGAGTTTTCACGGGAGGCACGGTCGTTGTGGGACATGGATCGTGGATGCCATGTTAAACTTTTATGACATTTCAAACTTAATACTTATGTTGGGTTTTACATTATTGCTTCCGCTACACACTTGTTTATGTTTGGTTTTGAAAACACCTTTCGTATCGTTGAATGACTTTTACTTTTTACTTATGTTCAATATGATTGGTGGCTTGATCCTGGTCATGTCACGCCTCCAAGCGGTGGTACTCCGCGTGTGGATTTTGGGGGTGTGACAGATTGGTATCAGAGCAATTGGTTATAGTGAACTTGGTTTTAATAAGGGAAAAAGTTTTTGTTAAAACCAGACTATAACCTGAACAGTGCTCAACGATCCACAATGACGCTTCGCTCCACGTGCAAGACTCGACATTCTAGGTAATACTGTTCATGTTTACATTGCCTACTTACTAGATTACATAGAACTTTGCTCAGGGTATGCTTAGATGAACGTAACAACTACTATTGAAACCTTGTATGCTCACACTCTTCTGTCATCCCACACTTGTGTAATGATACGACGCACTTCTCACTCATATTCCTTTCGATGTAAAGATCATGAGTGGCGTGTTAACCTAACTAAAGCCAGTTGGCGGCTTTGATCACTGAACAAGTTACTGCAGCACTCGCAGCTGCCCAGGCAGGAGGTATAGCCTGCCATCACAACTTACTCTAGGATCCTTAGATCCTAATTTCGTAAACCGACACTTGTGCTTAATTTTGTTTACTCTTACACACGACAAGTCAACCCACTCAGCCACCTGTTTGCACTTTAAGACTTTCATGGACTGTCGTTCTAACACATTCAGTGGCACGGAAGGAGCAGTTGGACTCCTCCTTTGGTTTGAAAAGCTCGAATCCGTCTTTGAAATGTGTGAATGCCCTGAGGCTCGCAGGGTGAAGTACGCCACTGGTACTCTCGAAGGCACTGCGCTAACTTGGTGGAACGCGCAAGTTCAGATGCTGGGGCTGGCGGCTGCTAATGCCACCCCTTGGAATGATTTTAAGGAACTGATCAAACGTGAATACTGTAGTCGTGATGACATCCACAAGCTGGAAGTGGAGTTCTTTAACCTAAAGATGACGGGGTCAGAGTTAGAAGCGTACACGAGACGATCCAACAAACTGGCAGAGTTATGTCCAACTATGGTGGATCCTCCCATCAAGCGCATTGAACTGTACCTCAAAGGCTTAGTACCAGAAATTCAAAGCCATGTGACGACTGATAACCTTGCTACTATTCAAGATGTTACTCGCTTGCTCATCGTCTCACAGACCAGGTAGTGGAACAAAACTAGCCGCCTAAACGTATTGGTGCTACTACTACTTCTGCTACTCCCAGGGACAACAAACTAAAATGGGATGGAACCTCTAGCAAGGGTTTGACTTCAGTTCAGTCCCAAGCACAGCAGCGAAGGATTGATGACTACCAGAGCCCTGGTCAGCAATCTTCTGGTAGGCAAGGGCAGGGTGGATATCGAGGAGATCACCCCAAAATGCAATAGATGCAACAGACACCACTGTGGTCACATAGTCAAGGGTTGTAACCTCGTCTTAGCTGGTCAGACTTTCTCTATCGATCTCATTCCTATAGTTCTGGGTAGTTCCGACATTGTCATGGGGATGGATTGGTTATCCCAACCGTAACTAGAAATCCTATGTAAAGAAAAGATTATTCGTATTCCCCGTTCTGGCAAGGAACCTCTCGAAATTCAGGGCGACAAGAGTGGTGCTTTAGTGGAAACATCTCTTTCCTTAAGGCCCAGAAGTGTTTGCGAAAGGGTCACACCACTATCTTAGCACTTGTTACTGACGTATCAACAAAAGAGAAGAAGATTGAGAATATTCCAGTTGTACGCGACTTTCCTCAAGTGTTTCCTGAAGATTTACCAGGACTACCGCCTCACCGCCAGGTCGAATTTCAGATCGAGCTAGCTCCAGGAGCAGCACCCATAGCTCGAGCACCTTATCGCTTAGCTCCAACTGAACTGGAAGAACTGTCTAAGCAATTGCAAGAACTCTTGGAAAAGGGTTTTATTCGTCCTAGCTCTTCGCCCTGGGGAGCTCCAGTATAAATTGTGAAGAAGAAAGTCGGTACCTTCCGCATGTCCATAGATTACCGCGAACTGAACAAGGTGACTGTGAAGAATCGCTATCCTCTTCCACGTATCGACGACTTATTCGACCAGTTGCAAGGGTCGAGCTACTCTTCAAAGATTAATCTGAGGTCAGGCTATCATCAACTGAGAGTCCGGGACGAGGACGTCTCCAAAACAGCATTCTGAACACGCTACGGCCATTACGAGTTTCTGGTCATGCCATTCGGGTTAACAAACGCACCTGCAGTCTTCATGAACCTTATGAACAGAGTTTGTAAGCCCTACCTGGATAAGTTTGTGATTGTATTCATCGACGACATTCTAATCTACTCTAAGAGTCAGGAGGAACACGAGCAACATTTACGACTTATTTTGGAACTCCTTCGAACAGAACAGCTGTACGCCAAGTTTTCGAAATGCGACTTCTGGCTTCGTGAAGTCCACTTTCTAGGCCACGTGATAAATAAGGAGGGGATTCATGTTGATCCATCCAAGATAGATTCCATTAAGAACTGGTCTACACCTCGCACACCAACAGAAATTCGCCAATTCTTGGGTTTGACAGGTTACTACAGAAGGTTCATCAAAGACTTCTCAAAGATTGCACAGCCGCTTACACTACTGACACAGAAAGGTGTTACTTATCGTTGGGGTAATACACAGGAATTAGCATTTCAGCACTTAAAGGATAGACTTTGTAGTGCACCTATCCTCTCATTGCCTGAAGGCACGGACGATTTTGTAGTCTACTGCGATGCATCTATTCAAGGTCTTGGATGTGTGTTGATGCAACGGGATAAAGTTATTGCTTATGCTTCACGCCAACTTAAGATTCGCGAACGGAATTACACTACGCACGATTTAGAGCTGGGAGCTGTTGTTTTTGCGCTCAAGATATGGCGACATTATCTGTATGGCACCAAGTGCACCATCTACACTGATCATAGGAGTCTTGAGCATATCTTCAAGCAGAAAGAATTGAACATGCGACAACGTCGATGGGTCGAGTTACTGAACGATTACGAATGTGCTATAAAGTACCATCCGGGCAAAGCCAATGTGGTGGCCGATGCCCTCAGTCGAAAGGATACTACACCTAGGCGTGTACGAGCGTTGCAACTCACTATTCAGTCTAGTCTTCCTTCTCAGATACGAGATGCTCAGGTAGAAGCATTGAAACCAGAAAATGTCAGGGCTGAAGCCCTACGCGGTTCCAGGCAGCGGATGGAACAAAAGGCAGACGGCGCCTACTACGTAACAGGACGCATCTGGGTTCCACTCTACGGTAACTTACGTAGGCTTGTAATGGATGAAGCTCATAAGTCTCGCTACTCAGTACATCCTGGTTCGGATAAGATGTACCACGACCTCAGAACTACATACTGGTGGCCTAGCATGAAAACTCATATAGCAACTTACGTTAGCAAGTATTTGACTTATGCGTGAGTCAAAGCGGAATATCAGAAACTATCGGGCCTACTCCAACAACCAGAGATACCACAATGGAAATGGGAGCAAATTTCCATGGATGTTGTTACTGGCCTGCCTAGATCTCAACGTGGGAATGATACTATTTGGGTGATCGTGGACTGACTCACAAAGTCTGCTCACTTCTTGGCTATCAAGGAAACGGATAAGTTCTCCACTCTAGCAGACGTATATCTTAAGGAAGTTGTCTCGAGGCACGGGGTGCCCACCTCCATTATCTCTGATCGTGACACACGTTTTACTTCAGAACTGTGGCAAGCAATGCACAAATCTTTTGGCTCTCGTTTAGACATGAGCACAGCTTATCATCCTCAGACAGATGGGCAGTCTGAGCGCACTATTCAAACTCTAGAAGACATGCTTCGGGCGTGCGTAATTGACTTTGGCAAGGGCTGGGAAAAACATCTGCCACTTGTGGAATTTTCGTACAACAACAGTTACCACACCAGCATTAAAGCTGCTCCATTTGAGGCATTGTACGGGCGTAAATGCCGATCACCTCTTTGTTGGGCAGAGGTGGGTGACAGTCAGATCACAGGTCCAGAAATGGTAGTTGATACTACTGAAAAGATTGCTCAAATACGACAACGCATGGCAGCAGCTCGTGACCGTCAGAAAGCATACGCCGATAAAGACAGGAAACTACTCGAGTTCCAGGTTGGGGATCGAGCACTACTCAAAGTTTCACCCTGGAAGGGTGTTGTTCGTTTTGGCAAAAGGGGCAAAATCAATCCACGATACGTTGGACCATTTGAAGTCATAGAGAAGATAGGCAAAGTGGCCTACAGACTGAACTTACCAGCTGAACTCAGTGCAATTCACAACGTCTTTCACGTGTCGAATCTGAAGAAGTGTCTGTCAGATGAGACCTCCATAGTTCCTTTGAAGGAGCTCACTATCGACGAACGGTTGCATTTCATCGAGGAACCAGTTGAAATCACGGATCGGGATGTTAAGGTCCTCAAGAACACTAGAATACCTCTTGTTCGAGTTCGTTGGAACTCCCGTCGTGGCCCAAAGTTCACCTGGGAACGCGAAGACCAAATGGAACTCCAATATCCCCAGTTGTTCGAAAACAATGCAACTACTACTGAGGCTGAAGCTACTACAGAATTTCGGGAAGAAATTCCAAATCAACGGGGGGATGATGTGACACCCCAGGAAAACCAGTAAACGATAACTTACCTAGCTTCCTCAGTAACTGCATGCTAAATTTCGGGACGAAATTTCTTTCAAGTTGGGGATAATGTGACAACTCGAGTTTCCATGATTCCATCTTCGCATTTAGTGCACGTTAATTTTTTTTTATGTTGTTTGTTAATACGACTTGTTTGTTTCACAACGCTTACATTTGTAAAAACGTAAAATCGTATTGCGATTGATATTTTATATTTGGGATGCATAATATTTATTATATGTGAGTGGATGTTAATAAGGTTTGGTATTAAATTGCATGTTATAAATGAAGATGAAACCCTTTCTGAAAACTATTACCCATGAAAACACTACCTAGTGAAAACACCTTATGTGTTTTCGTCCATGTGTGCTGACGAAAACAGCAAATGGGCTTTAGGCCCAGTGGGGTATATATATATTTATTTTATCACAATCTTCTCGGAGAAGTTACTCACTTGTCAAACCTTATCCCGTTGTTTCTCTCTCTACCTCTGAAACCCAACAACAGGAAGCCAAACCTCTGGTTAATCATTGGTTAGTGATTTCATGATTCAGTTGTTTTAGATGCATATCGTATGATTATTGGATGTTTAATCATGATGTATGCATATATTTATATATTTATATGTGATTTGCTCTGTGTGGTATGTTGATGATCTTATGATTTTGTATGATAGATATATATATATTAACGTATGATCTATAAACTACTGTGATGATATGATATGATCAATATATATATATATATATATATATATATATATATATGTATTTTAAATAAACTGCCAGGTGTATATGATTAGATCTGAATGATATTAAAATGATCATGTAACTGATAAAATTAGAGTTGCTGGGTTTTAATATGAACTGTTAGTATTGATGATGATGATGAAGGACTTGACGAAAACACCCCCACAAAAACAACCTGGACGAAATCACTTTGTGATTTCGGCCCACATGTGGTTTTCGGCTCAAGTGTTTTAGGCCCAAGTTTGGTTTTCGGCCCACCATATATGATTTCAATATATATATTGTTTTCGGCCCAGTGAGGTTTTCGGCCCAGTGAGGTTTTCGGCCCATGATGGTTTTCGGCTATAGGGGTTTTCGGCCAAGGGGGTTTTCGACCCAACTGTTATGATTTATTAAACTGTTAATCTTGTTAAGTTAAGTTTATAACACTGTTAAGTATGCAATTATATTCAACCAACTAACTGAGTTAAGTTTATTAACTCAGTTGACTTTATTAACTCAGTTGATCTCATTAACTTTGTTAGATTTATGTATGACACAATGTTAAGTAAATAATCCTGTTAGTTGATAAACTCTAGTAAACTGTTATATTTGTTAAGTATATTAACTGGGTTATATCAACTATGTTAACTCTGTTATAACTATTAATTTAGTTAAGAAAAAGCATGTGACACAGTTAGTTATTAAATGTTAACCTTGTTAACTGTGTACCCCTGTTTGAATATGTTAGTTCAGTTAACTAGCTCAATTAACTGTGTTGTTGGTTAATTATGTTTGAATTAACTGTGAAAGCTAATATGGGTAAGATGTTTTTGCATGAATTGGATTAACTGTTTACATGATACAAGAATGCTAATTGCTAGGCACACTCGGTGATGATACTTTGATGATAGTTACATGTGAAACTTTACAAACATGAACTGATTAAATATACGTGCCTACTATAGGACTTGACTGATAATTGTGAGCACTTAACTTAGCATACCGAGCAAAACAAAGTGAGTTCACACTTCTACAAAGGCATGGGATTCCCGGGGTTGGGAATGGGTTGATTGATTATTTATGCTTAAGAGTTATCGGAATTACATACCATAGGCCTCGGGAGAGGAAGGTCAATGGTAGATACTACTAGACTAGTGATACATATACTTCTCTTCGCACACATGCCGGGATCGGCCGCGATACTAGAACAATCTTCGCAAACATGCCTGGAATGGCCGCGAACTATACTTTAAATCTTCGCAAACATGCCTGGAGGGCCGCGATACAAATATACCTAGTCTAGAGAACATATGGGAAACCCCCACTAAACTTCGCAAACATGCCTAGAGGGCCGCGATACCATTACATACGAAACTTGATTACTAAACGAACATACGATTTACGATACAAACATTATAACTAAATAACCAACTGTGAACTCGCTCAACTAGTTGTTGACTCTCTGTTACATGCCTTGCAGGACCTTAGGTACTTTTGGAGCTTGCACGGGAGGCACGTTCGTTGTGGGACATGGATCGTGGATGCCATGTTAAACTTTTATGGCATTTCAAACTTAATACTTATGTTGGGTTTTACATTATTGCTTCCGCTACACACTTGTTTATGTTTGGTTTTGAAAACAACTTTCGTATCGTTGAATGACTTTTACTTTTTACTTATGTTCAATATGATTGGTGGCTTGATCCTGGTCATGTCACGCCTCCAAGCGGTGGTACTCCGCGTGTGGATTTTGGGGGTGTGACATTAACGGGGGGAGAATGTGACAACCCTCAAAATTTCAGGTACTGTACAAATTAATTAATCTTAAATTACGTGCTTAATGACTGTGCTTGATTACAAATGATAATTTAAACTGCTCTATGATTCTATATCATATATACATGCATCACATTTTATACAGTCACTCCATTCATTACGCACCTCCATTAGTGACATACTTGATGCAATCAGCACAGTTGACACACTGAATGGTTGATTCAGAAATAATGCTGACAATGCCAGCACTTAGACAGACAATATTATTATGGCCAGTATGAGCCAGGGATAGAGTACTACACTGGTTTGTAGTGTAGGGAAGTGAGGACCAAAAGACTGTGTCATTGGGTGATAGATATAGTGCCGGGAAGTGCCTAAAACATGCGTTAATTACAGAATTCTGCTTTCCGTCTCGTCCAGGATTAATACACGCTAGCCAAACCCCAAGACTATGGATGACATCTTTATACTTAACATGACTTGAAACTCCAACGCCCGCTAGATCCATACTTAATTTCCTGAAATACATGTAGTTTGAAAACATCAACAAAAGTTGAGCGAGTTCCTGTGTAGTGAGTCTGTATAAATCGTTAATGTGTCTGCATAAGTCGTTAATGTGTGTGTACAAATGTATGTCATTGGTATGTAGCAATAAGGAAGAAGAAAAGTAGATCAATTAATGTGTAGCTAATACATTAATAAGTGACATGGCCTAGGAAGCACTCAAACCTGTAACGCGTATTTTGTACCGGTCCTTCCGGCGGAACGACATAGTCACCACATGCAGCCACACGCTGGCCCATGTGTGGGGCTCGCAACACCCAATAGATCTATCACTCATGCCTCTCGGTCCTTATAAAAGGATTAATGGTCTTACGATAATAGCCTATCCATTCACGTGATCTAGAAGTAAATTCCCTAGCTAAACATACCATGTAAATAAATGTCTGTAAATGTCTGTAAATGTCTGAAAAAGTCTGTAATGTCTGTAAATGTCTGTAACATGTATTTCACCCCCGAGGTGTAAAACTGAAAATAGTTAAGAGAAAAGGGGGACATGAACTCACTGTAGTGCGTCTTGTACCGAATCTAAAACTCTGTCCGCTACACGACAACCTACACGTACTAATGTCTATTAGACGAACGGGCCGTGCCTTGGCTTAGAGTTTAATGTTTAGAGTTGTGTTACATATATTGATTCGCGTGATAATTATTTGTTCGATCATTGTTCCAGTAAATTCTAGTCTTAGAAAGCAAATATTTACTAAGTGTTATAATTTTCGGAAAATTTCGCCATAGCCTCCTCTGTAAATAGAGGTGTCCATGCTTAAGAGCATAACATTTTCTTTTACAAATATCTCATAGAGCGTTCCCACATAACCAACCCGACAATCATACATGCAATACACTACTTACGTCTTTTCAGCTTTATTAAACAAGACTGGACTGTTTTCGAGCATTAAAATAAAATAGTTATCCTTTTCCAAAAATTCTCAAATTTTTACACAATTGCTTCTCCATTCCCTGGAGATACTCGTTCTCAAGATTTTCCCTTTTAAGAGCTTCCCTTTGCGTAGCACGAATGCGCAATGTGAGGTCTGTTTGAACAATCATTTCCAAAGCCCTAATCCTTGTGGGCTTAATCCTTTCCTTCCGACTTAAGGCATCGGCGACTACATTCTCCTTCCCTGGGTGATACTTGATCTCACAATCGTAGTCGTTCAACAATTCAACCCAACGTCTTTGTCTCATGTTAAGCTCTTTTTGATCGAAGATATGTTGCAGGCTCTTGTGATCAGTGAAGATTGTGCACCGTGTGCCATACAAGTAATGTCGCCAGATTTTCAAAGCAAATACCACCGCGCCAAATTCCAAATCATGCATGGTATAATTCTTCTCGTGGACCTTCAACTGGCGTGAGGCATATGCTATAACCTTCTGTCGTTGCATTAATACACATCCCAAACCTTGACGCGAGGCGTCGCAATATACCACGAAGTCGTCCGTGCCTTCGGGTAGGGATAAGATCGGTGCGTCGCAAAGCTTGTTTCTCAATAACTGAAAAGCCTCTTCTTGTTTGTCTCCCCAATCAAACTTCTTGTCTTTCTGCGTGAGAGAGATCAAAGGTTGAGCGATTTTCAAGAAATCCTCAATGAATCTGCGATAATACACAGCCAAACCTAGAAACTGTCGAATCTCGGTTGGCGTCTTTGGAGTCTCCCAGTTCTTGATTGCCTCGATCTTTGTGGGATCCACATGAATTCCATTTCCATTAACCACATGACCAAGAAACTAGACTTCGCGTAACCAAAACTCGCACTTCGAGAACTTTGCGTACAACTTCTCCTTTTTAAGCAGCTCTAGAATAGCTCTTAAGTGTTGCTCATGTTCCTCTTTCGTCTTCGAGTAGATCAGAATGTCATCAATGAACACAATTACGAACTTATCGAGGTACGGCTTACAAAATCTGTTCATCAAATCCATGAATATAGCTGGTGCATTTGTCAACCCGAACAACATAACCAGGAACTCGTAATGTCCATAGCGAGTTCTAAAGGCCGTCTTTGGGATGCTCTCCTCTTGGATTCTCAACTGGTGATAACCCGATCGGAGGTCGATCTTTGAGTAGAAACTTGAACCTTGTAACTGATCGAACAGGTCGTCAATCCTTGGCAAAGGACATCTGTTCTTAATTGTCAACTTGTTCAGCTGTCACACCCCGACCACGTAGAACATCAAATCGTGGCGGAAACGTCGGGGAGTGTTGTAACAGAATTAATTGTTTCACAACCATGGCATACAAAGATATATTTTATTTATCAAACAAGAGTGTTACATTGTCTTTAGACAGGAAATAAAGAGTTCAGAACATAATTAAACTAAGTCTATCTTCATTTTATGTCTCTAAGGCACAGGTCCGCCCTAGTGTCACAATCATCATCCTAAGCAATAGCTCCTGAAAACACATGTGAAAATAGGTACGTCAGCATAAAAATGCCTGTGAGATACATAGGTTTGTGAAAATAGGATTCATGTCTTGGGTTTTTAGAAGAAAGGTTTAATAAAAATTAGTCATGAATCTTGTTAAATGTTTTCTTTTATAAATCGTATGAAAACTCGATAAGAAATCAGATTATATAAAAGAAAGGTGTATGGTTAATGAAATAACCAAGTAAAATGAGTTGTATAAACTGTTTTGTAAAACAATGTCTTGTGAAGAATATGTTATTTGTGTAAAATGTAATATGTCTATACTGAAATGATTTAAATAATGGTACGATATGTAATATTATACAAACACTTATATATAGGAAGTACCAGCGGCGTATCCACCATGTTTGTATCATACTACACACGCCTCGTTACTCAAATCATTTACCCAAACCAACCACCAATGTAAATTGTTCATGTATAAATCAATTGTCAAGTGTTATTGTGTAAACCATATCAAAATGTCCATGTCTAATGTAAATCACCAAATGTATATATCAATGTCAAAATGTTTATGTTTAATGTAAATCATATAATGTGTATCCAACAATATCATGTATGGCATGTGAAATATATCAACTAAACCATAGGTAAAATACACAAAAACAGGGTATTGAATTAAACATAGTTTAAGTCAAAGTTATGTTTTGTGGAACAAATGCATGCTATACTGATATAAACATCTATGCGGTATTGTAAAAATACATACATCCAAGCCTTGTGACTGTGTTGATAGACCTTTAAACAAATTAAAGGTTTATCTGTGTTATGTTTATCGAATTTAGTCATTCCTTCCACCCAAACAAACCTAGGGTTCAGGAATGGGAGTTGTCAAGTCCTATGGTACCATTACCTACTAACGAGCAGTGTAGCTAATGTTAATGAATGTATATTGTCCCATTTGAGCAACCCAAATGTCATACCAAAAATGTAAGCATGTGAAAACAATGCACTAAGTATGTAATCAAATGAACATACATAGCGTGAAATGTAATGTAAAACAATGTACTAAGTATGCACACAATGGACATACATAGTGTAACATCTGTGCTTGTAATCATTGTGAACAGTTCAATTATCAATAAAACAATGTTATTTGATCCCAATGTTGGTTTGGTTATGTTTTACATTTTTCGTGTTTTGACTTTTGTCCAATTTCAAACTCTATATCACTTCCTGGAGATTTATACGAAAACTGGTGCGTAAACGTAATCAGTTTAATGCGAAAAATACTCTGGAACATCAACATATACTTAACATACCTTAAATAACCCTTGCATAACTTAGAAATAAGTTTTGAAGGCTTTGGTATGGCAAAAACAAGTTAATTCGTCTACAGAGACTAAATTTGACAAACTGTGAAAGTATGCCAATTTGAACTGTAACAGACATTCTGGAACATGACCATAAGTTAAACATACCATAAATATCCTTCACATAGCTTAGAAATAGGCTTTGAGGGGTTTGGTGTGCTAAAATAAACTTTTGGGTCATTTAGGGACTAAAAGCGTCAACGCTGACCTTTCAAACGATTTTCCTCATCTTTCTTGGCCCCTAAACAACCCCTAAACACTTAGGGACACTTGTTAATCAGTTGTGGTCATGTGTAGACTTGTGTGTTAACTTCTTATGGTGATTAAATCACTATAAAAAGCCACTAAGTTGCAACAAGTTCTTCACACCTCATTCCTGCACTTTGGAGCACTTCTGGAGCTCAAGTCTTCTCTCAAGTGATCACTAATCAAGCTTAGGACTTCAGTAAGTTTGCTAATCCTTCCTTAGTTTAGTTTTAGCTTAGTTTTAGCTTAAAAGTCAAACCGTCGTAATTAACAGTTGACTTTAAGATTAATCACTAATGGTCCAGTGATTAGTCGAATCAAAAGTAGTTATAAGTTTGTAATTATGTGGGTAATAAATCCTTAAAAGGGTTCCCCCTGATTCCCACTCTAACTATGTCAAATGTCGGGTCAAACTTGCTAATAAAAAGTCAACAGGATACTTAAATTCTAATTTATGCATAATTAGCAATGTAGAACATATACAACCTGGTTGATCATTATTATAACTTGGTAATTAGTGTAAGAACATGTCTAAACATGTTCAACCCGACAATTTCCTGTTTAGACCCGGTTCGGAACCGAAAGTCGCATAGTTTGACTTTTGCTTTGACTTTCAGTTCTGACCCGTTTAGGCATGTTTTAGAAATGCCTCAGAGCTTTAATTGGACTAGGTTACATACTAGTATAACCCTCTGTGATTATACACCTTGGTTCATTAGTTATCCAATTAATATGCATGTTTCCGTTAATTGCTCATATGTTGACCATTATGCCCTTTTTACCTTAAAACGTGATTTTTGAAAATGTAAAAGAGTAGAAACCTTTTTTACTGATATATAAACTTGTGCCCAAAATTTGAGATCAATTTGTGGTGTAGATTGAGAGTTATGCTCATTAGCGCAAAATGAAAGCTTTATGTTAATTAAATGGCGTAATTAGCGTATAGCCTATTTAAGCCTACTTTTTGATATCAAACTTATTACCCACTGATGTAATATATTATTTTGGGATTTTTGAAGATTTTTAATTAATTTTAGGCTGAGCATAACTTATAGTCGTAGGCTTAATCCGGTAATTGTCGGTTTTGCCATTACGGGCTATAAAATAAGTTTTACATATCTAAACGACTCCAAGCCTTTTGCTACTGATCTCAAATGATAAATAAATTATTTTAAGCCTTCTGGAATAATAAAAATATCAGCTTTATGTATATAACCCGGAAACGGCTCCTAATTGCCTTTCTAAGCGTTTTTAACGCATAGTATGTACTAGAACTATTTTAGACATACAAGGGTTGATACCTACTGATATTTTAGGTAAATTATAATGTTTTAACAGTAAGCAAAAGTTGTTTAACTCAGACTTCAGTTTTGAGCTTCACGGCTTATGTGAAATTACCAAAATGCCCTTACGGTGCATAGTTTGTGTTTAAATACGTTTCGGGCATAATGAAAGACATCTTACTGATGTCACAACATATTTGAAGCATATTAACTTAGGAAACCTGTATATGGCTCTTACGGATACCCGTTACGCTTATTACGCGTTCGGTTCGGTTTATATAACTAGTTTACATAACTTAGCCGAAGCGGGTCAAACCTTATCGGTTTTATCTAGAATTCCAGAATGTGTATGAAATACCCATATTAAACAAGTCTTCAAACTTCTCGGGTCTAAATCACGTTCTATCCGATCTTCCGATCTAGGTCCGGTTTATTAATGTAGTTACCTATATTAGGTGCCGTTTGATATCCGTGATCTCTAGCATTGCTTGGTGGTTATCTTAGGACTTCTGAGCAATCTCAAGTGAGTACATAGACCCCTCTTTTACTGTTTTCCAAACTATTTTGGGGTGGAACACATGTGTCTACTTGTTACTTTCATGCTTTCCTGTTTTCACATCATATACCCGCTATGTTTGTTAGTACATTATAGTACATGATTTCATTAGATTTCATGCTATGTATGTCCATTGTGTGCATACTTAGTACATTGTTTTACATTACATTTCTGCTATGTATGTTAACTGATAGCATGCTAGCACATTGATTTACATGACTTTTCTGCTTTGTATGTTAACTTAGCATACTTAGTACATTGTTTTCATATGACTTGTATACAATTGCTATAACATTTGGTTTGCACAAACGAGACTATTATACGTTCATTAACATTAGCTACGACGCTCGGTAGTAAGTACTGGTACCATAGGACTTGACAAATCCCATTCCTAACATCTCGGGTTTGTTTTGATGTAAGGAATGACTGAATCCGAAAACAATTCTTTTGATAACCTTGACTGAAAGGGTTATCCGACTGTCTCAAGGCTTGAATGTATGCATTAACTTACCACATAAATGTTTGTATCAATGTAACATTCATTACTTTGCAAAACATAACTTTTTGATATATTCAAAATACTTTGTTTTGTACATTTCTACATTTGGTTTATGTGACAATACTTTACTTACAATACATAACAATTGTTACACATTACTTGACTACTTTTGGACTATCAACATTTGACATGGTTTATACAAGGACTTTTGACAATTGGTTTAAACATAGACATTATACATTGTTGGTTGGTTTAAGTGACTTAAGTAACGAGATGTGAGTAATATGATACAAGCATGGTGGATACGCCGCTGGTACTTCCTATATATAAGTGTTTGTATTATATTACATATCATAGCATTATTTAAATCTTTCAATTTGGACTTATACATTTTACACAAGTAGCACGATTTTCACAAGACTTTGGTTTACAAATAATTTACTTTATACAACTCATTTTACTTGGTTATACATTTAACCATACATTATCCTATTATTTATACATACCATCTGAACTTATTGATTTTCAAACGACTTACAAAACAAAACAAAACAAAACAAAACAATTTACAAGGTTCATGACTGACTTTTACTAAACAACTTTTTCTTAAACTTAAGTCATGAATCCTATCTTCACAAAACCTATGTATCTCACAGGCATTTTTATGCTGACGTACCTATTTTCACATGTGTTTTCAGGAGCTTTTGCGTAGGATGATGATCGTGACACTAGGGCGGACCTGTGCCTTAGAGACATAAAATGAAGATAGAACTAGTTTAATTATGTTCTGAACTCTTTAATTTCTGTTTAAGACAATGTAACTCTTATGTTGATAAATAAAATACAACTTTGAATGCTATGGTTATGAAACAATTAATTCTGTTACAACACTCCCCGACATTTTCCGCCACGTTTTGTATGTTATACGTGGTCGGGGTGTGACAGAAGAGTTGGTATCAGAGCCAATGGTTATAGGGAATTAGGTTATTAGTAATGCTTTGACCTAGACTATAACCTTTCTAGGACCCTAACACAAGTTATATTGTGTTTAGATTTTAAAACATGCACTTCACCTATCCTTAGGTGATAACCACAACGAGAACATCGATTCCGAATCCGCTTTGAAAATTAATCATCTATTCTAGGATGATTGATTACTAGGTTTTGAACCCTCTATTGTAAGGTTTTGAACCCTCTGTTATATGGTTTTGAACCCCTTTGAGTTTTCAAAATCTCGGATGAATGACCACCATCTTTGCTTTTGTTGATTTTGTTTCATCTCATTCTCTTCATCCAACCATCTCACTCGTTTCCTTTCATGTTTCCTCTTTTAGAATGCCTCCTCGACGCGAAAACCAGATAGCGACTGCCGAACTGGCAGAAATCATTGCGCAGCAGATGGCTGCTCAATTCCCAAACCTCTTTGCTCAATGGAACCAAGCCAACAACAACAACAATGCTCCATGCAAATACAAGGATTTTAACTCGGCTAAACCACTCAAGTTTAGTGGTTCTGAAGGAGCAATTGGGCTTCTTCAATGGTTCGAGAGCATTGAGAATACTTTTTGCCACGTGCAGTGTCCTGACAATCGCAAGGTCGAGTTTTCTTCGAGTGTGTTTCAGAAGAGGGCTCTCACATGGTGGAACGGGGTTATGAGAGACCGTGGTGCAGAAGTTGCTCTAGCACAAACTTGGGCTGAACTTAGGGCCCTTATGATGAGGGAGTTCTGTCCTCGTCATGAACAGCGAGCTTTGGAGAAAGAGTTTGATAACTTAAAACAAGACAGTGGCGAGCACAGGGCATTTACTGATAGATTTGAGGAGTTGAGTCTGCTTTGCCCGACTATGGTTACCCCACTCGACAAGGCTATCGAAAGGTACATCGACGGCCTACCTGACTCAGTGCAAGACATCATTACTGGTAATAACCCTGCCACACTCCGTCAGGCGATCGAGTTAGCAGCGACATTGACTGAGTCGCAGGTTCGAAAGGGAAAGCTGCATAAAAAGGGTGACAAGGGCAAGAAGCAGGCGTCTGACAAGGAGGATGGTAAGAAAGGTGAAAACAAGAAGGGAAAGAATTCTGGTTCCGCAAGAGGGTCTAGGAAGCGAAAGGCTTCCCAAAACTATGCCGTTACTGCACAGGCTCAAGCTGCACCAAATCAGCCTGCGCAACCACTAGCCAAGAAGCCTTATCTTGGCACTGCACCTTTGTGCAACAGGTGTAACGGCCATCACCTACCACATCTCCAATGTCGTCATTGCACTAACTGTGGGAGAATTGGCCATCTTGCCGCTACCTGCCGCATTCCTGCTAATCAGAACCAGGCAGTTCAGAACCAAGCTCAACAAGTTGCTCAGCCTCTTGCTCAGCAACAAGGTCAAGCTGCACGACCTCATTTTCCTCCTGGTTCGTGCTACAATTGTGGGGATCTGACCCACTATAGGAACCGGTGCCCAAGGCTAGCCAACCAGAATCAGAATCCAAATCAGAATCAAGCTCAGGCTCGAGGACGAGCGTTTAACATGAATGCCCAAGAGGCGCAGGCGGACGATAATGTGGTGAACGGTACGTTCTTTATTAATAATCAGCCTGCATCTGTTCTTTTCGATTCTGGTGCCGACAAGAGTTTTGTGTCATTATCTTTTGAGCCAATGCTTCGCGTGTCTAGAACGAAACTAGGTAAACCTTTGACAGTAGAAGTTGCTAATGGTGAACCCATTGTTCTTAATTCTGTTCTTCACAACTGCCAGTTGAACCTTAACGATCATCTTTTTCCTATTGACCTCACGCCTATGAAACTTGGAAGCTTCGACGTTATTGTGGGTATGGATTGGTTAGCCAAGCATCGCGCAGAGGTAGTTTATTTTGAGAAGATTGTTTGTGTGCCGCTTTCGACAGGCGAGATCCTACAGGTTCGTGGTGAGAAACCTGCTGGTGGTCTCAAATTCATGTCTTATTTTAAAGCTCGGAAGTATCTGCGAAAGAATTATGTGGCCTTCTTGGCACATGTCACAGCAGATAAAGGCGAGGGTAAGTCTCTCCAAGATATTCCTGTTGTTCGGGATTTTTCTGAAGTATTTCCTGAAGATTTACCATGTCTACCCCCAGCACGCCAAGTCGAGTTCCGTATTGATCTTGTACCTGGTGCAAATCCCATTGCCAGAGCTCCATATCGTCTTGCACCATCTGAGATGCAAGAGTTGTCTAAGCAGCTTCAGGAGCTCTCTGACAAAGGTTTTATCCGTCCTAGCTTTTCACCTTGGGGTGCTCCCGTTCTTTTTGTCAAGAAGAAGGATAGATCTTTTAGGATGTGTATCGATTATCGTGAGCTTAACAAGCTTACCATCAAGAATCGATATCCCCTACCTCGCATTGATGATCTCTTTGATCAGTTACAAGGCGCTTCTTATTTTTCGAAGATTGATCTACGTTCAGGATATCATCAACTTCGTGTGCATGAAGAAGATATTCCCAAGACAGCGTTCCGCAGTCGTTATGGGCATTATGAATTCACAGTCATGCCATTCGGTTTGACTAATGCTCCTGCTGTTTTCATGGACTTAATGAATAGGGTCTGCAAGCCTTATTTGGATCAGTTCGTCATTGTTTTTATTGATGACATCTTGATTTATTCTAAGACGCGAGCTGATCACGAGCAACATCTTCGTCTTACTTTGGAACTCCTAAAGAAAGAGCAACTTTTCGCCAAATTCTCCAAGTGTGAATTCTGGCTTAAAGAAGTTCAATTTTTAGGACATATTATCAACGAACAAGGTATTCATGTAGATCCCTCCAAGATCAATGCGATTAAGGATTGGGATACGCCTACTACTCCTACTGAAGTTCGTTCTTTTCTTGGTCTAGCGGGCTATTACCGCCGCTTCATTGAGAATTTCTCGAAGATTGTAGTTCCTCTAACTGCTCTAACTCAGAAGAACAAGCCCTTTGATTGGGGATTCAAACAAGAGGAAGCTTTTCAACACTTGAAGCAAAAGCTTTGTGACGCGCCTATTCTGACTTTGCCTGAGGGCAATGATGATTTCGTTGTTTATTGCTGTGACACCCCAGGAAAACCAGTGAACGATACAACTTACCTAGCTTCCTCAGTAACCGCATGCTAAATTTCGGGACGAAATTTCTTTCAAGTTGGGGATAATGTGACAACTCGAGTTTCCGACTTTCACTTTCGCATTTATTGCACGTTGACTTTGACTGCTTAGTTGTTTGATTTGTTTAACTTGTAACTGTACACGTTATATTATAATGAAACGCATTGTAACTAGGATTGTGTGTTTGGTTGTGTAACTAGGAACCTGTTGAAAAACTTAAACTGTTAAAGCCCATTAAGGACCCGACGAAACAGATGTGTTTCGTCACTTGTCTCTCGACGAAACAAGTTGTTTCGCCGGCCCGCTGGTTCGCTAAGCCCATTAAGGGCCCAATACACTTATGCGCGTATAAGTTATACGGAACAACCACTTTCACCACACTTTAGAAAAACTGAAACCCTAGAGGCTCTCCTGTGCACATCGGCAGCCCCCCCCCCCATCATCTGAGAACTCACCCATTCCGTTCGTATTAATCGCTTATTCTCCGGTTAGTTATTACTAATGTTTATTAGTTTATGAATTATTGATGAATGTTATGATGATCTGTGAACGCATGACTAGTATGATTGCTTGTTAACTGTTTGGTATAGAATAGGGTTGTCGACGATGATTAATGATTGTGTAAACTAATAATGGATATTCTAGAGATTTGAGATATCAGTTGTATTATCTGTTCTATATAATCGATTATATATATATATATATATATATATATATATATATATATATATATAAATGGCGCATGTGAGATTTGGAACCTTGAATTTAGACATTGATAATCACATGATATTCTAGTCAAAGACATGAAATATCATAATTGTTGTCAGTAACCTTGCATGTGCAACAAATATTGTAGTGGGGCTTTACTTAGGGAATCGAGGTTGTGGAGGTGGCAGCCCAATCTTCAATTAGAATGTATGATGAGTATGTGTGCCATGTTTCACGTGAAATACTTGCAGCCCATTAATTAATTCGGTCCATTATTAACATGATAGAATTGTCAGATGTAGGCCATGGTCGAGTGTATTGATTCTTGATGATGACGGCAATTAGGGTTTCTGTGATATTGCGTAACTGATGTAACTGATTGACGTAACTGACATCACCCGTAACAGGCTTGACGAAATAGACCTCTTGACGAAATAGAACGTGTTTCGCCAAGGGCAGTCGACGAGACAGAACTTTGTTTCGCCAAAGGAGACCACGACGAAACAGAATGTGTTTCGCCAATCTGTGTTTCGCCAAATGTATGATCTGCCCAAGTAACTTAGTCTGATTCTATCAAAATTAACTGAGTTAGTTAACTACTGTTAGATGGTGAACATGACTTGTATGATTACGAAAACGTGCAATATGATACTCGATGTTTATTGATGCGATGTCCACTATGATTATACCAACGTGCCAACTTCATGAATACAAACTGATTATGTATACGTGCATACTTTAGGACGTGATTGATTTACTTTGAGCACATACTTTAGCATACCGAGCAAACCAAGGTGAGTTCACACTTTTACTAAGGCATGGGATTCCCAGGGTATGGGAATGGGGATTGAAGGAATGAGATTTGAATAGATACTCGTACTTACATTGTTACTAGACTATCTACCATCGTCCTCGGATGCGCAGGATACATACGTAAAACCTACGTATACTTGTACTCATCACTGTCCTCAGGTTGCGAAGGACACTCACGTAAAACCTACGTGAACTTATACTCACTACTGCCTCGGTTGTGTCAGGCACTTACGTAAAACCTATGTAAACAAGAACATGCTACTGTCTTCCGGAGTCAGGAAGGACACTTACGTAAAACCTACGTAAACCCCCGCGTACCCCTGTCCTCGGTTGTGAAGGACACTTACGTAAAACCTACGTAAACTTTGTACGTACTACTGTTCTCGGTAAGAAGAACACTTATGGTTACAAATAGTCTAGTGTATATGCAAACATGGGAAGCCCCCACTAATAGAACATACTATCGGCCTAGTAGCGCCACATGTTACGAAGCAAACTTACTACTACGAACTTACTTACTGTGAACTCGCTCAACTAGTTGTTGACTCTCTGCTGCATGCCTTGCAGGACCTTAGGTACTTATGGAGCTTGCACGGGAGGCGCGGTCGTTGTGGACATGGATCGTGAATGTTTGTTAAACATTATGACATTTCGTACTTATACTTATGATTGGGTTTACTTTTATGCTTCCGCTAAACATTGATACTATACTTTGGTTTTTGGAACACCTTTCATATTGTTTGGTTGATTTACACTTGCTATTTACGTTGTTCAATATGATTGGTGGCTTGATCATGGTCAGACACGCCTCCAAGCGGTGATACCCCGCGTGTGGATTTTGGGGGTGTGACAATTGCGATGCATCTAAATTGGGTCTTGGCTGTGTTCTGATGCAAAGGAACAAAGTCATAGCATACGCATCGAGGCAGTTGAAGATACATGAGAAGAACTACACCACTCATGATCTTGAGTTGGGTGCAGTTGTTTTCGCTCTAAAGATCTGGAGACACTATTTGTACGGTACAAAATGTGTGGTTTTCACGGACCACAAAAGTCTTCAGCATATCTTCAACCAGAAAGAACTCAACATGAGGCAACGACGTTGGGTGGAGCTTCTAAACGACTATGACTGCGAAATTCGCTACCATCCTGGTAAGGCGAATGTTGTAGCCGATGCATTGAGTCGTAAGGAACGTACTAAACTTCATTGTGTACGTATACAATCTGTTATACAAGCTTGATCCGATATCCAAGCCCGCATTTCTCAGGCTCAACAATCTTGTGTTTCACAAGGTTTAATGGATAAGGAATTTCCCTATCACATAACACCTGCTCTGGAACTGAAGGACAATGGATCGTATTACTTCATGGACCGTTTGTGGGTCCCAAGCCAGGATGATCTTCGTACCTTTCTTATGGATGAAGCCCATAAGTCTCGTTATTCTATTCATCCGGGCTCAGATAAGATGTATAAGGATCTTCGTATTCAGTATTGGTGGCCTGGTATGAAGAAAGACATTGCCTTATACGTATCAAAATGCCTTACTTGTCTTAAGGTTAAGGCTGAACATCAACGTCCTTCGGGTTTATTGGTGCAACCAGAGATCCCAGTTTGGAAATGGGAAAACATTACTATGGATCTTGTTACCAAACTTCCATGCACAAAGAAAGGTCATGATGCCATCTGGGTAGTTGTTGATCGTCTTACTAAGTCAGCACATTTCTTGCCAATCCGTGAGGATTTTCCTGCTGACAGACTTGCAAAAATCTATGTGGATGAAATTGTAGCTCGACATGGTGTTCCTTTGAACATCATTTCTGACAGAGATGCTCGTTTCACTTCTCATTTTTGGAGAACCATGCAATCTGCTATGGGGACCCAACTTAATCTGAGCACAGCTTACCATCCGCAAACGGATGGTCAATCTGAAAGAACAATCCAGACTTTGGAGGATATGCTTAGAGCTTGTGTGATCGACTTTGGTGGTAGTTGGGATTCACATCTTCCGTTGATTGAATTCTCCTACAACAACAGTTATCACTCCAGCATCAACATGGCTCCTTTCGAGGCTCTCTATGGTCGAAAATGTCGTTCACCAGTATGCTGGAATGAGATCGGCGAGGCTCAACTTACTGGACCTGCCCTCATTTTAGAGACAACAGATAAGGTTAAGAAAGTTCGTGATAACCTTCAGACAGCTAGAAGCCGTCAAAAGAGTTACGCGGACCCAAAACGCAAACCCTTGGAATTTCAAGTCGGTGATCGAGTATTACTTAAGGTCTCACCTTGGAAAGGTGTGATCAGATTTGGAAAGAAAGGAAAACTTGCACCTAGATACATTGGACCATTCAAGATCGTCGAAAGAATCGGTAAGGTAGCCTACAGACTTGAGTTACCTCCTGAACTTGGAAATGTTCATCCAACCTTTCACGTGTCCAATCTCAAGAGGTGTTTAGCTGATGAGAACCTCCACATACCGCTTGACGAAATTCGTGTTGACAAAACACTGAAATTTGTTGAGAAGCCAGTGGAAATCATGGAACGTGAAGTCAAGTGGCTTAAACGCAAGCGCATTCCTTTGGTCAAAGTTCGCTGGGAAGCTAAACGTGGACCCGAGTTTACTTGGGAACACGAAGATCAAATGAAGGCGGAATATCCGCATCTTTTCCCACGAGTTTCCTCTAAATAAATTTCGGGATGAAATTTCCACAAGTAGGGGAGACTGTAACATCTGTGCTTGTAATCATTGTGAACAGTTCAATTATCAATAAAACAATGTTATTTGATCCCAATGTTGGTTTGGTTATGTTTTACATTTTTCGTGTTTTGACTTTTGTCCAATTTCAAACTCTATATCACTTCCTGGAGATTTATACGCAAACTGGTGCGTAAACGTAATCAGTTTAATGCGACAAATACTCTGGAACATCAACATATACTTAACATACCTTAAATAACCCTTGCATAACTTAGAAATAAGTTTTGAAGGCTTTTGTATGGCAAAAACAAGTTAATTCGTCTACAGGGACTAAATTTGACAAACTACGAAAGTATGCCAATTTGAACTGTAACAGACATTCTGGAACATGACCATAAGTTAAACATACCATAAATATCCTTCACATAGCTTAGAAATAGGCTTTGATGGGTTTGGTGTGCTAAAATAAACTTTTGGGTCATTCAGGGACTAAAAGCGTCAACGTTGAAGTTTAGGACCTTTCGGGTAACAATAAAGTTAACTGAGGACTTAACAAAGTGGGTAAATATCTTGAAGCCCTTATATGTCAAATTAGGGGGTTCAAAGTGCAAAATATAAGTTAGTTGACCTTTCGGAAGAGCCAAGAGCCATTTATGCAAAAAAATAGAAAATTTACACTTCTGATCAAAGGCTTACGGACCGTAAGCCTTACCCTTACGGTCCGTAAGGGGTCCCCAACGACAGCAGAATCGCCTGTTTGCTGTTTAAACGCGTTTCTGACCTTTCAAACGATTTTCCTCATCTTTCTTGGCCCCTAAACAACCCCTAAACACTTAGGGACACTTGTTAATCAGTTGTGGTCATGTGTAGACTTGTGTGTCAACTTCTTATGGTGATTAAATCACTATAAAAGGCCACTAAGTTGCAACAAGTTCTTCACACCTCATTCCTGCACTTTGGAGCACTTCTGGAGCTCAAGTCTTCTCTCAAGTGATCACTAATCAAGCTTAGGACTTCAGTAAGTTTGCTAATCCTTCCTTAGTTTAGTGATTAGTCGAATCAAAAGTAGTTATAAGTTTGTAATTATGTGGGTAATAAATCCTTAAAAGGGTTCCCCCTGATTCCCACTCTAACTATGTCAAATGTCGGGTCAAACTTGCTAATAAAAAGTCAACAGGATACTTAAATTCTAATTTATGCATAATTAGCAATGTAGAACATATACAACCTGGTTGATCATTATTATAACTTGGTAATTAGTGTAAGAACATGTCTAAACATGTTCAACCCGACAATTTCCTGTTTAGACCCGGTTCGGAACCGAAAGTCGCATAGTTTGACTTTTGCTTTGACTTTCAGTTCTGACCCGTTTAGGCATGTTTTAGAAATGCCTCAGAGCTTTAATTGGACTAGGTTACATACTAGTATAACCCTCTGTGATTATACACCTTGGTTCATTAGTTATCCAATTAATATGCATGTTTCCGTTAATTGCTCATATGTTGACCATTATGCCCTTTTTACCTTAAAATATGATTTTTGAAAATGTAAAAGAGTAGAAACCTTTGTTACTGATATATAAACTTGTACCCAAAATTTGAGATCAATTTGTGGTGTAGATTGAGAGTTATGCTCATTAGCGCAAAATGAAAGCTTTATGTTAATTAAATGGCGTAATTAGCGTATAGCTTATTTAAGCCTACTTTTTGACATCAAACTTATTACCCACTGATGTAATATATTATTTTGGGATTTTTGAAGATTTTTAATTAATTTTAGGCTGAGCATAACTTATAGTCGTAGGCTTAATCCGGTAATTGTCGGTTTTGCCCTTACGGGCTATAAAATAAGTTTTACATATCTAAACGACTCCAAACCTTTTGCTACTGATCTCAAATGATAAATAAATTATTTTAAGCCTTTGGAATAATAAAAATATCAGCTTTATGTATATAACCCGGAAACGGCTCCTAATCGCCTTTCTAAGCGTTTTTAACGCATAGTATGTACTAGAACTATTTTAGACATACAAGGGTTGATACCTACTGATATTTTAGGTAAATTATAATGTTTTAACAGTAAGCAAAAGTTGTTTAACTCAGACTTCAGTTTTGAGCTTCACTGCTTATGTGAAATTACCAAAATGCCCTTACGGTGCATAGTTTGTGTTTAAATACGTTTTGGGCATAATGAAAGACATCTTACTGATGTCACAACATATTTGAAGCATATTAACTTAGGAAACCTGTATATGGCTCTTACGGATACCCGTTACGCTTATTACGCATTCGGTTCGGTTTATATAACTAGTTTACATAACTTAGCCGAAGCGGGTCAAACCTTATCGGTTTTATCTAGAATTCCAGAATGTGTATGAAATACCCATATTAAACAAGTCTTCAAACTTGTCGGGTCTAAATCACATTCTATCCGATCTTCCGATCTAGGTCCGGTTTATTAATGTAGTTACCTATATTAGGTGCCGTTTGATATCCGTGATCTCTAGCATTGCTTGGTGGTTATCTTAGGACTTCTGAGCAATCTCAAGTGAGTACATAGACCCCTCTTTTACTGTTTTCCAAACTGTTTTGGGGTGGTACACATGTGTCTACTTGTTACTTTCATGCTTTCATGTTTTCACATCATATACCCGCTATGTTTGTTCGTACATTATAGTACATGATTTCATTACATTTCATGCTATGTATCTCCATTGTGTGCATACTTAGTACATTGTTTTACATTACATTTCTGCTATGTATGTTAACTGATAGCATGCTAGCACATTGATTTACATGACTTTTCTGCTTTGTATGTTAACTTAGCATACTTAGTACATTGTTTTCATATGACTTGTATACAATTGCTATAACATTTGGTTTGCATAAACGAGACTATTATACGTTCATTAACATTAGCTACGCCGCTCGGTAGTAAGTACTGGTACCATAGGACTTGACAAATCCCATTCCTAACATCTCGGGTTTGTTTGGATGTAAGGAATGACTGAATCCGAAAACAATTCTTTTGATAACCTTGACTGAAAGGGTTATCCGACTGTCTCAAGACTTGAATGTATGCGTTAACTTACCACATAAATGTTTGTATCAATGTAACATGCATTACTTTGCAAAACATAACTTTTTGATATATTCAAAATACTTTGTTTTGTACATTTCTACATTTGGTTTATGTGACAATACTTTACTTACAATACATAACAATTGTTACACATTACTTGACTACTTTTGGACTATCAACATTTGACATGGTTTATACAAGGACTTTTGACAATTGGTTTAAACATAGACATTATACATTGCTGGTTGGTTTAAGTGACTTAAGTAACGAGATGTGAGTAATATGATACAAGCATGGTGGATACGCCGCTGGTACTTCCTATATATAAGTGTTTGTATTATATTACATATCATAGCATTATTTAAATCATTCAATTTGGACTTATACATTTTACACAAGCAGCACGATTTTCACAAGACTTTGGTTTACAAATAATTTACTTTATACAACTCATTTTACTTGGTTATACATTTAACCATACATTATCCTATTATTTATACATACCATCTGAACTTATTGATTTTCAAACGACTTACAAAACAAAACAATTTACAAGGTTCATGACTGACTTTTACTAAACAACTTTTTCTTAAACTTAAGTCATGAATCCTATCTTCACAAAACCTATGTATCTCACAGGCATTTTTATGCCGACGTACCTATTTTCACATGTGTTTTCAGGAGCTTTTGCGTAGGATGATGATCGTGACACTAGGGCGGACCTGTGCCTTAGAGACATAAAATGAAGATAGAACTAGTTTAATTATGTTCTGAACTCTTTAATTTCTGTTTAAGACAATGTAACTCTTATGTTGATAAATAAAATACAACTTTGAATGCTATGGTTATGAAACAATTAATTCTGTTACAACACTCCCTGACGTTTTCCGCCACGTTTTGTATGTTATACGTGGTCGGGGTGTGACACATAGCATGAAATGTAATGTAAAACGATGTACTAAGTATGCACACAATGGACATACATAGCATGAAATGTAATGTAAAACGATGTACTAAGTATGTACACAATGGACATACATAGCATAAAATGTAATGAAATCATGTACTATAATGTACTAATGAACATAACAAGCATATGATATGAAAGCATGAAAGGCATGAAAGTAACAAGTAAGCACATGTGTTTCACGCCAAAATTTTTGGAAAACAGTAAAAGAGGGGTCTATGTACTCAATTGAGATTGCTTAGTAATCCTTGAGAAACAACCAAACAATGCTAGAGATCAGGGATATCAAACGGCACCTAATATAGGTAACTATGTTAATATACCGGACCTAAATAGGAGGATTGGATAGAATGAGGGTTCGTAAACCAAACGAGTATGGAGACTCGTGTAATATGGTTTAACAAAGCCTACATACTAAAATTGTCACACCCCCAAAACCCACATGCGGAGTACCACCGCTTGGAGGCGTGACTGACCAGGATCTTTGCCACCAATTACATTGAACTCATGAGTATATTTAAGTAAAACATTCATTCATTAACAATAAGTGTTACAACATTACAATATTTCACAGTTTAGAGCGGAAGCATATTTAACTCGTTAAGTGTTATAAACCACATATAAAAGCTCTTAGTCTTGTGTTGCGTTTCCATGTAACTCGACCCATGACCACTCCAGCCTCCCAGACAGCAAGTTCTAGTCAATATGCATCTAAAGACCTGCAAGGCATGTAACAACGAATCAACAACAAAATTGAGCGAGTTCACGGTTGGGTGTTCGTTTTAAGTTGTTTACAAAAACACAGTTTGTCTTTAGTTGGCTTATTTGCCGTGGGGGTTACCCCATAGTTGTGAGTATGTTTGTGGGGGTTACCCCATAGTTGTGAGTATGTTTAACCAGTTTCTTCTTTTCCAAATCATAACCCGTACCTTGATTTCCCAAATCTTCTCAATAATTAGTGGGGGCTTCCCATGTGAATTACCAGACCGTACCATATCGACTACTAACGAAAATAAGTTGTGCCCTAAGTCAATGTCTATCATCATTGACCCTTTGCCTTAGTCCATTAGTACACGCCCGTTCGAACGACACGGTGTGAGGTTTGTTAAACCTAATAGCGCTATTAACTAATGACCCGCTCGCCATCGGCCTCGGCGATTAAGTCGATATAAAATGAGGGACTTATGATAGAGTTTTGGTCCAGTATGTTTAATCTTGTTGTCCTACCCAAGGAGGACGAACGTACGTATCCTACCCAAGGAGAATACGCGAGGTTTAATCTTGGCATCCTACCCATGGATGATGGCCGTAGATATCCTACCCAAGGAGAATATGTAGTTTCCGTTTTAGTTCTTTAACTCATCCCAACCCTTGGGAACCCCATGCCTTAGAAAGAGTGTGAACTCACCTTGGTTTGCTCGGTAGATAAAGCATTGGTCCTAAGTCGGTCAACCACATCCTATTATGGTTACCACTCGTTAGGACGGTAAACAAGTAATCACGTACAAGCTACACGTATCTACCACATATTCATAAAGTAGTGTACAAGTATCAATTATTGTATAACACTTTAATCGTGTATGTATACAAAGTAATCCATATATAATTAGTTAACATGAATAACATGGAACAGTGGGTTGTGTGCGACCTATAAAAGGTTTGGGCCATTCTAGTGTGCGGTCCACACGGGAGTGTGCGACCACTGATAAGTGTACGGTCATACATTTATGTGACTTACTGTGTGCGGTCAGTCCTAAGTGTGCGACCAGATTAAAAACAAACAGCAGATTATTCATGTTATCATTATTAATCACCAATACTAGGAAAAATCTCATAACTATCATACATAAACACATCCATATTTTAGTGCCATTAATAATCATCAATGAAATATTACCTAATTTTTAACCTTAGTCATTCCTTCACACACTTCAAACAGTTTTAAAAGAATAACAACTTTTAATCCTTATATATGCATTTGCAAACAAACAGCACTCGAAATCCTAAGAAAAAAATAAGAAATATAGTGGTATATATTATAACAATAATTATATGTCCATAACCATATACATCTTTCATGTATGTACAGTTAACCACTTTCATATTTTAAACAAACAAACAATAACACATATACCCAAGTTTAATAATCACCAATATACTACTGATATCATCAACGAATCATCAATCCTATTTATTATTTCATTTCTTGAATCAGAAATCACAAAGAACAAACATACAACTGACCAATAGTTACAAATTGTTGCTTAACAAAACAACTCTCAAACTATGTATATCTCGACAAGCAAACATTTATAAATTTTATGCAAGATTAGAAAACACAAAGGTACCAGCAATGACATAATACTGACCGAGGAGTTATGAAACGAATGGGTGTGAGGGATGTCGCCATTACTACCCCCGACCCATTACGGCCACCAGCAACCCCTCTTCGCTGCCACTAACATCTGACACTGCTGTACCGACGCCACTGCCGACGTCACCTTCGTCGGAGCTGAACCGCGGCCACCACCGCAGCGCCGCCATCATTGACTCAGCCGTATTCCATCCTTATTTCAGCCATACAGCTCCACCCCATCGGACTCCGCTAAACGCCACTGTTGAACGCCTTGGATGCACGAGAGGGAGAGGAAAGTTGTGTGGGTGGATGTGGCTCGCCGAAGGAACAACTGGAACCGGCCGGAGCCGTCGCCGGACTTGTACGAGAGAGATAACAGAGAGTTTGAGTGTGGTGTGCGGGATGGTTCAAGGAGGGAAAAGAGTTTTGTGGGTGTGGGTGTATTGCCATTCGCCGGAGATCAGTCAAGGGGAAGGGGCAGTGTGTGCGACTGTCATGTTTTAGTTTAAGGTTTTAGGTTTGTGAATAAATGAGTGGGTGAGGGACTAATTTCTATTTATATTCTAGGGTTTAGGTTTAGGAAGTTAGGTTGGGCCTAGCCTAAGTGCGTGAACCCGTTAAACGGTTGTGCGTCACACTGAAATAGACTGGCCCGGTTATTTTAAAATATAACAGTGATGCGTAAATAAATTTCTCGTCGCGTCGCGTGCTATTATTAATAAATAAGATTAATAATAATAATAATAATAATAATAATAATGATAATGATAATGTCAATAATAAACACATGTATTACTAAAATACCCTTTTCTCGACAACGAGAGTACGGGTTGTTACATTCTCCCCATGTTAAAGGAATTTCGTCCTCGAAATTTAAGCCAAAATATACGATTCGATAATAACCTTACTGTTATACGTAAATACACGTAGTTTCACAAAAGTTCACAAAACGAACATGTACGTCTCATAGCACGTAAAGTTATGTAGCGCGTAAACTCACGTAGTTCACAAAACATAAAGATTCACATATTAATCACATAACATTCCATTGCAGATAATCACATTAGTTAATCACATAACGTACATACAGGTTACATCAAAGTACAGCGAAAGGTCCTGAAATACGAGTTGTCACATCATCCCCAAGATGAAAGAAATTCCGTCCTGAAATTTAGCACGTAGTTACTGAGGAAGCTAGTTAAGTTGTATGGTTTTCCTGGTTTTCCTGGGGTGTCACATCCTTCCCCCGTTGGTTTGGAATTTTGTCCTGAAATTCCGCAGTAGCTTCGGCCTCAGCAGTGGTTTCACTTTTCTTGAACAACTGGGGATATTTGTGTTTCATTTGGTTTTCTCATTCCCAGGTAAACTCTGGGCCACGACGGGAGTTCTAACGAGCTCGAACAAAGGGTATCCTGGTACGTTTAGGAATCTTGACCTTCCGGTCCAAGATTTCCACTGGTTCTTCGACAATTCGCAACTGATCGTCGATGGTGAGCTCCTTGAAAGGAACTATGAGAGTTTCATCTGACAGGCATTTCTTCAGATTCGACACATGGAATACGTTGTGAACTCCACTGAGTTCTTCAGGTAGATTCATTCTGTAGGCCACCTTGCCAATTCCATCCGTGATTTCGAATGGTCCAACATGTCGCGGGTTGAGTTTATCTCGAATACCAAAACGAATTACAACTTCCCAAGGTTAGACCTTAAGTAGCACTCGATCCCCAACCTGGAACTCGAGTGGTTTCCTGCGCTTATCAGCGTAACCTTTCTGACGGTCACGAGCTGCCGCCATTCGTTGTCGTGTCTGAGCAATCTTCTCTATTGTGTCTACGATGAGTTCTGGGCCAGTGATTCGGCTGTTTCCAACTTCTGCCCAACAAAGAGGTGATCGGCACTTTCGTCTATACAGTGCCTCGAACGGAGCAGTCTGGATGCGTGTGTGGTAACTGTTGTTATACGAAAACTCCACTAGAGGTAAGTGTCTTTCCTAGTCGTTACCAGAGTCGATTACACATGCTCGAAGCATGTCTGCGAGAGTCTGGATGATGCGTTCAGTCTGCCCATCTGTTTGTGGGTGATAAGCTGTGCTCATGTCTAGACGTGGGCCAAAGGATTTGTGCATCGCTTACCACAAATCAGATGCAAATCGTGGGTTGCGATCAGAGATAATGGAGGTTGGCACCCCGTGCCTAGCAACCACTTCTTCCAGGTAGATGACTGCAAGTGTAGAAAACTTATCCGTTTCCTTGATGGCTAGAAAGTGTGCTGGTTACGTGAGATAATCAACGATCATCCAGGTGTTATTGTTTCCGTTTCGAGTTGTAAGTAGATTAGCGACCATATCCATGGTAGTCTGCTCTCATTTCCACGTGGGTTTTGCTGGTTGCTGATACTTCACTTTGACCTTCCCATAAGTCAATCCATCATTCACATACCTAACTAGGTGAGCCTTCATGTCCGAATACCAGTACAAGGTTTATAAATCCTAATGCCTCTCATCAAAACCCAGACGGCTAGAATGTCGAAACTGGTGTACTTTGCTCAACACGAGTTCCCTACAGTTGCCGTGTAATGAGACCCACATTCGTTCTATGAGGTAACGAGTATCGTCCGACCTGTCAAAGGTTGCTTCTCCATGCCCCACACGAGTTCAACTTGAAAATCCTCTTCCTTCAGTTCTCCAGTTTGAACAGAGCGTGTCTGATCAGGTAAGTCAGAGTCGATAGCGAGCCGCAGAGCTCGTACACGTTCAAGTTTCATAGTTGTAATCATCCTAAAGTTTCCTCCAGTGATGCCATTAACTGAATTAGCTCTGTCGAAGTCAAGGTACACGGGAGGCCCTTGTGATCGGTCTAAATAACACATCTGGTACCGTCCAAGTAATGCCTCCATCTAAAATCCCAAGGCCACGGTGTTCACTTCCAGTTGTGTGTCGTGCAGTTCCCCTTTGTAGCTCCATCACCTAAGTCATCATTCTCTCGTGTTGCGTCGGTGTGTAACAGGGACACTGATTCGAACCATCATGGTATACCACTAAATCACCCACACCATCGGGTAAGGACGATGCTCAGTGCATTTCAGAGTTGGAATTCGAAAGCTGAAGAGACATCCTCTTGTTCCGTCTTTCACGTACACAGTACCCTGCTGTGCTAGAGAGATTTAAGCTGAGCGACCTTCGAAAATCCTGCGATTTATCTGCGATAGGATCAAGCGAGACCAAGAAATTGTTGTATCCTCGAAGGACTCTTTGGTGTCGATCAGTTTCCAACCAAGACAGATTTTAGCGAGATCCACGTACATTCCCACTTCGCTGATTATATGCCCAAAAGGTACCTCTCAAACCCAGAAACCTCATTTAACAAGACTTTGCGCGGAGTGGCTCCTCCCTCAGGAGTTCTAAAATAAGATACAAATGCCACCCATGGCGTTCCATTCTCCCGGTCAGGATTCAGAACGTTATCAACAAATACGGTCGATTCATGTGATCCCTGAAGCTGCTGGTGTGTTGATCAACTCAATGATCATGGTGTACAAAGTTGAAATGGCTGCATTGCGTTCGACATGCTGTTCTAAGAGCATTCTTCTCTTGGACTTCCATCTGATGATAGTTCGTTCACTCGCCAATCCTCGAATGGAAGCTTGTTCCTCGCAACTGGTCGACGGGTTGTCAATACGTGGTCGAGGCAAACAGTTCTTGATTGTCACATTGTTGAGTCCTCAATAGTCAGTACACATAAGAAAAGGCTTCTCTTCATGGGTGTAGCGAGGACTCCTTAAAGCGAAAACTCCTGTCCGACAGTTCCTGTAGTTGGTTAAACAGCTCTTGCAACCCTCCTGGTGCAAGACGGTAAAGAGTACGAATAGTTAGAACTGTCTCTGGCGCGAGGTCAAACTGAGTTCCTACCTAACAGTTGTAGAGATGATCCTGGAAGTTCCTCGGGTAGCACATGGAGGGTAATCACGAACAATTGATGAATCCTCGATCCTCTTTTTCCTACCCTTACGTATATAACAGTTGCTAGCAGTTGCTAATCATAGTGGGGAAATCCCTCCGTAGACATTCCTGGCTTTCATTGCTGTAATGACGCTAACCGTTGCGCCACTCTGACGTGTTAGAACAGATAACAATCCTCGCCGAAGGAGAGAGATACGTAGAATCGTCTCCTCACATGGTACATCTATCAAGAACAACAGAAGAAAGGTCAATGTCGAACACTTGTCCCACAAGGTCGAGTTTGCATCCCAACGATCATATGAGGTTTCCATTGTCTTGCCATCAGCTGATTTCACAACAGGTTGGATTTCTAGGAGCATCAGGGTTATAGAGAACAGAGACGAAGTGATTCGTAACCAAGAACGTGTATGCCGCCATGTTATTACAATCCTGGCGTCGCCCACTCCAATCCTAAATGCCCCTCCATGAGCATCATTTCTCGTGTGGTTGTACTCGTTGCGAGGATTTCCAGTACGGCCGTCGTTTTCATGGTTGTTGTGACACCTGTGTCACTTCAACCATCAAACAAATGCCAAACCAATGAAATATTGTATTTCATACTTGGTATTTGTAAAAATATGTGTATCGTTTGCACATATCAACTCTTGTTCGATTTTAAGCTTTAAATCGCTTTCTGGAAGGTTATACGCGCTCTGATGCGTAAATATAACCAGTTTAATCCAACGAACACTCCGGAATAGTGAAATAGTCTTAACATGCCTTAAATAACCTTTACATAACTTAGAAATAAGTTTTGAAGGCTTTGGTATGGCAAAAACAAGTTAATTCGCTTACTGGGACTAAACTTGACAAACCGCGAAAGTATGCCAATTTCAACTGTAACAAACATTCCGGAACATGACCATAAGTTAAACATACCATAAATATCCTTCACATAGCTTAGAAATAGGCTTTGAGGGGTTCGGTGTGCTAAAATAAACTTTTGGGTCATTCAGGGACTAAAAGCGTCAAAAAGTGCTCAAGTTTGCACTTTCGCGCATAACTTACGTTCTGAATACATCCGGACATCCAAAAACTTATGTAAGCACTAAAATATTTTATTTTAGTGTTTGTCTTGAGAAAAATCCATTCGTCGCGTCATTTGGATCGCTTTTCGCGCTTATGCGCATTCCGTCGTAATTAAGCGAACATCGCGATCGTACAGCCAAATGAACCGACATCTGAGATATTTTTTAGCACATTTTAAGTTCCCTATACTTTAACTTCATTTTAGAGCTTTGAAATGGGGTTAACGGGCCTTAAACATGTCGGAAATAGCTTAAAACACTAGCAGGGACCAAATCTGCGATTCTGCCAAAATAGGTCCTTGCGCACCTCAACACTATGAGTGTTACGGTGCGCAAGCAGTCCCCAGACAGCAGAAAACTTGCAGAAACATTGCATCTGGTCCTATCCATTCTTGCACATGGTATTGGGCAATACTAGGGGCTCCCATGGTATTGTAAAACCACTATCTTGATGTGTATGGTTGAGATCAAAGAACCGTTTTCAAGGAACGATCTTAACGGCTCTCCGAAAACTATAAATACCCCTTTCCTTCACTTTCAAAAACCCACTAGAATCTTGATTTGAGAAGCTCTAAGTTGGAACCATTGTTTCATACCTGAGCTACTTGGATCGAGGTTAGCATTCGGGGACCCTTTGTAAGTATTCCATCGTTCTTTTATTGCTTTTCGAGTCCGAAAGCCAAACTTTGTTTGACTTTCTGCGTTGACCAGTTTATGGTCAATGCGAAGTTCATTTGAACTTCGCAACGTGATTGTAATCACGATGGTTATAGTCCTTTGTGACTATGCCTACTGATTACCACGTTGTCTAGGGTCGTAAGGGTAAGCGATCTAGTAAATCGCTTATACCTTCGAACCCGACCCATTTGGTCGATCATTAGGATCCGACCAAATACATTAGGTGACCATAGTATATAGGGAATAACCTTCCGAGGTTATACCCTATGGTCACATCGTTTGAGTAGTTGTATGATAGGTAGTTTATATGCCTTAGGTAAATTACCAGAATACCCTTTTCATGTATAATTGGTAATAAAGCATATGTAACCTAAACTTTTGTCACATAACTGATTATGTAACATGTTTAGGCATATAACACTTGTCATAGGGCTAATTAGATGTAACACCTGTGTCACTCCAACCATCAAACAAACGCCAAACCAATGAAATATAGTATTTCATGCTTGGGATTTGTAAAAATATGTGTATCGTTTACACATATCAATTCTTGTTCGATTTCAAGCTTTAAATCGCTTTCTGGAGGGTTATACGCGCTCTGATGTGTAGATATAACCAGTTTAATCCAACAAACATTCCGGAATAGTGAAATAGGCTTAACATACCTTAAATAACCTTTACATAACTTATATATAAGTTTTGGAAGGTTTGGTGTGGTGAAATCAAGTTTAATCGCTTACAGGGACTAAAGTTGACAAACTGCGAAAGTATGCCAATTTGAACTGTAACAGACCTTCCGGAGCATGACCATAAGTTAAACATACCATAAATATCCTTCACATAGCTTAGAAATAGGCTTTGAGGTGTTCGGTATGCTAAAATAAACTTTTGTGTCATTCAGGGACTAAAAGCGTCAAAAAGTGCACAAGTTTGCATTTTTACGCGTATCTTATGTTCTGAATACATCCGGACCTCCAAAAATTTATGTGAGCATGACTATATTATATTTTAGTGTTCGCCTTAAGAAAAATCCATTCGTCGCGTCATTTGGATCGTTTTTTTTGCGCTTATGCGCATTCCGTCGTAATTAAGCGAACATCGCGTTCGTACGGCCAAACGAACCGACATCCGAGATATTTTTGAGCACATTTTAAGTTCCCTATATTTTAACTTCATTTTAGAGCTTTGAAATGGGGTTAACGGGCCTTAAACGTGTCGAAAATGGCCTAAATACAGTTCAGGGACCAAAAGTGTAATTCTGCCGAAATAGTGCCTAGCGGTGCGCTACACTTTAAGCGTAGCGGTGCGCTAGGGGTCTGCAGACCAGATGCAGAGTACCAAACAGCCTGTTTGCAGCAGTTTAACCCACAACCACAAGTTCCTAATTGCTTAGTCATGAAGATAAGGATCACTTTTAGGCACCATAAGGTTCCGACAAGTGTACGGCCTTGATCGTTTCCCCTTTTCCAAGAAACGATCTCAACGGTTACCCGAATACTATAAATACCCCAACACCCCAATGCAAAACTTACAAGAATTCTGATTTTGAGAGCTCTAAGTTGAAACCATTGTTTCATACCTGAGTTCTTGAAGTCGGGATTAGCATTCGGGGACCCTGGGTTAGTATTCTTTCGTTCTTTTCCTTATTTTTACTGCTTTTCGAGTCCGAAAGTCAAACTTTGTTTGACTTTCAGCGTTGACCAGTAATGGTCAATGCGAAGTTCGTTTGAACTTCGCAACGTGAGTGTAATCACGTTGGTCATAGTCCTTTGGGACTATGCCCACTGATTACCACGTTGTCTAGAGTCGTAGGGTAGGCGATCTGATAAATCGCCTATACCTTCGAACTCGACCCATTTGGTCGATCATTAGGATCCGACCAAATACATTAGGTGGCCATAGTAGGTAGGGAATAACCTTCCGAGGTTATACCCTATGGTCACTTCGTTTAAGTAGTTGTATGATAGGTAGTTTATATGCCTTAGGTAAATTACCAGAATACCCTTTTCATGTATAATTGGTAATTTAGCATATGTAACCTAAACTTTTGCCACATAACTGATTATGTAACATGTTTAGGCATATAACACTTGTCATAGGGCTGGTTAGGCGTTCCGAACGCGTTTTACGCGAACGACGCGTTAAAGTAGCATAAGCTTCCTAAACGGGTCGTAATGGGTCGATAAGTCTTAGGTTAAGTTTCATTTAGTATGTAGGCTTTGTTAAACCATATCATATGAGTTCCTACACTCATTTGGTTTACAAACCCTAATGCTACCCAATCTTCCGATTTAGGTCCGGTTAATTAACATAGTTACCTATTTAGGTGCCGGTTGATTTCCGTGATCTCTAGCATTGCTTGGTGATTATCTTTAGACATCTGAGCAATCTCAAGTGAGTACATAGACCCCTCTTTTACTGTTTTCCAAACTGTTTTGGGGTGGAACACATGTGCCTACTTGTTACTTTCATGCTTTCCGTTTTCACATCATATACTTCCTATGTTCATTAGTACATTATAGTACATGATTTCATTACATTTCATACTAGGTGTGCCATTGTGTGCATTACTTAGTACATTGTTTTACATTACATCACATGCTACGTATGTCTATTGTTGCATACTTAGTACAGGTCGCATGCTACGTATGTATGTTGTTGCATACTTAGTACAGTTCACATGCTATGTATGTTCAATCGTTGCATTGTTCTTCATACTTAGTACATTTGTTATTCATCACATACTTACATTTTGGATGCATATTACATGATTTACATTGATCATGCATTTACTACACAAAACATAACTTTGATTTAAACCAAGTTTTACTTCAATATTATGTTCTTGTGCATATGGTTTAGTTGATACATTTCACTAGCCATACATATCATTTTGGTTACACATTACATGGTTTACATCTTGACATAACATTTTGACATATTATTCAATACATTTGGCAATTGGTTTAAACATAGACATCTTACATTGTTTGGTTTGGTTTGAGTAAGTGATTAAGTAACGAGGCATGTGTAATATGATACAAGCATGGTGGATACGCCGCTGGTACTTCCTATATATAAGTGTTTATATTGTATTACATATTGTAGCGTTATTTGAATCATTTCAGGTTGAGACATAGAACATTTTATACAAATAACATATTTTTCACAAGACATTGATTTACAAACAACTTATCTAATACAAACTCATTTTACATGGTTATTCATTTAACCATACATTATACATTATTTATACATATCATCTGATCTTATCGATTTCCAAATGATTTACAAAACAAAGCAAATAACAAGGTTCATGACTAAACATTTTTTCAAACATAAGTCATGAAACCTATTTTCACAAAACCTATGTATCTCACCGGCATTTTTATGCTGACGTACCATATTTTCACATGTGTTTTTCAGGAACTGTTGCATAAGATGATCAAGATACACATAGGCAGACTTGGGCTTTAGTGACAATAAAAGATGCAAGACTAGTTAATTATGTTGTATTTTCCTTGTTTGTTAAGACATTGTAACACTTTTAATTAATAAAACGAAACTTCAATTGCCATGGATTTGAAACATTAATTCTGTTACAACACTCCCCGACGTTTCCGCCACGTTTTGTATGTTCCACGTGGTCGGGGTGTGACAGAAAAGATGGTATCAGAGCCAATGGTTATAGGGAATTAGGTTATTAGTAATGCTTTGACCTAGTCTATAACTTTTCTAGGACCCTAACGCGAGTTTACTTGCGTTTAGTCATAAAACAATACCGTCACCTATCCTTAGGCGACGACCACAACAAGAACAAAAATTTCGAAACCGCTTTGAAAACTAATCATCTGTTCTAGGATGATTGATTACTAGGTTTTGAACCCTCTGTTATATGGTTTTGAACCCCTTTAAGTTTTCAAAAATCTCGTCAAGGTTTTGGGTTTTAAATAATGTGAACACATGCAAACTGGAAGGGTGAATGCCTGTATTCTGGGTTTTCTGTCTAGGCAAGCACTTCGTATACATCTCATCAGACGCGAGACCAGTTGTGCTTACCTGGGAATTCTTGGGATGAGTGTTCACTTATAGGCGAGCATGTCTTCGCAATACATTATTTTTGACCCATTTACTTTGATTAGTCACTGTGTGTAGATTGTTTGCTTTGTAAAGCGAACAAATGACCACTATCCTTGCCTTCATCAGATTTGTTTCATCTCATTCTTTTCGTCTAAATCACTCACTCGTTTCCTTTCATGTTCCTCTTTTAGAATGCCTCCTCGACGCGAAAATCAGATGGCGCCTGCCGAGCTGGCGGAAATCATCGCGCAGCAAATGGCTGCTGCCTTCCCAAATCTTTGTGCTCAAGTAATACAAGCCATCAACAACAACAATGCTCCATGCAACTTCAAAAGTTTCAACTCGGCCAAACCGCTCAAGTTTAGTGGTTCCGAGGGAGCAACTGGGCTTCTACAGTGGTTCGAGAGCATTGAGAATACATTCCGTCACGTTCAGTGTCCTGAAAATCGCAAGGTCGAGTTTTCTTCGAGTGTGTTTCAGAAGAGGGCTCTTACGTGGTGGAACGGGATTATGAGAGACCGGGGTGCTGAAGTTGCACTAGCACAGACTTGGGCCGAGCTTAGAGCTCTTATGATGAGGGAGTTCTGTCCTCGTCATGAATTGCGAGCTTTGGAGAGGGAGTTTGATGATTTGAAGCAAGACAGTGGTGAACATCGAGCCTATACTGACCGTTTTGAAGAATTGAGCCTGTTGTGTCCCGCTATGGTTACTCCTGTGGATAAGGCGATCGAGAAATATACTGATGGTCTTCCTGACCTAGTTCAGGATATTGTTACTGGCAGTAACCCTGCTACTGTCAGACAAGCCATTGAACTGTCTGCCACCCTAACAGAATCCCACATCAGGAAGAAGAAGCTTTTTCGAAAAGGCGACCCAAGACCATCCGACAAAACTGCTCAAGTAGAACCAAAGGAAGAACATGCTGAGGCGTCCAAGGAGAAGAAGCGTAAGGCTTCGCAGAATTTTGCGATTGCTGCTCAACCCAACCAAAACATCCGCCACCAACCAGCTCAGCCTCCTGCAAGGAAACCTTATGCCGGTACCGCACCGATATGCGACAAATGTAATGCACACCACTTAGCTCACCTACAGTGTCGTTTGTGTGCATCATGTGGGCGACTCGGTCACCTGGCAAATGCTTGTCGTTTTACCCCGAACCAAGCTGGTCCAAACCAACCTCAAGTAAATCCTGCTCAAGCTCGTCTTCCACGAGGTCCTTGCTTCAACTGTGGCGAGATGAGCCATTTCCGAAGAAATTGCCCAAAGAATGCTAATGCTAATCCAGCGCAGGGATGAGCATCGGACCAACTAGAAGACAATGTTATTTGGAAATAATCAAACCTTATGTATTATTTTCTTTTATTGTCAAGGTCCATGAAACAGTTGTTGTTGTTTATAAATAAATCTTTTATTTTGCATTTAATGTACAATTATTATGGCATGTATAAACAACGTATTCCCTACAATACCGACAATCAAGGAATCGTATTCCTTGAAGAACAGACTACCCCGTAATTTCTTTCATTTTATTATCTCTTGCGTTTTCCACGGAAATCCTTAGTACCCGTCTCTTGCAAAGAAACGAAGTACAAGGCGCAAGTTACAACCCTGTATGAATACCCAAAGTACCACTATAAATTCTTAATAGGGTACCTAAGGGTATTTCCGTATCTTCAAATTATTGTACCTTAATTCGAACATTGCGTTTTCTTGAAAACGAAATCGAATTTTTGGAATATCTTTCTATCTTCATAGTTAGATTCTTGTTAATGTTTAAAGTGCCGAATGAAATCCATGAAATGGATTCCTAGTGTGCTTTAAATGCATGTACGTAATTAACAAAACAAAACTTACAAATTAAAGATCTAGATAAACAATTTTGTGGTTGTGTGACATTGTGTTTATGCATTCTGTGTTTTTGTATACTCTGGGTATTCGTTATCCAAATCCTCATAGAATCTTTCTTATCTTCATATGAAGGATTCGTAGTAGGATATTCAAAAGGGTACTATTTAAATCCTTACTGGACTTCTACTTAGTAGTTAAGTTCCTTGGATTATAAAGTACTATTCCAAAGTTTAAGGGCAACATGTGTTGATAAAGTTAAATAGATTGGTCCGACAATCTAGTTAAATACATCCTACGTCGGTGTAGTTAAATGTTTTTCTTAGGTAGTAAAGTTAAATAGATCCTCCGTCGATCTAAAGTTAAATACATCCTACGTCGGTGTAGTTAAATGTTTTTCTTAGGTAGTAAAGTTAAATAGATCCTCCGTCGATCTAAAGTTAAATACATCCTACGTCGGTGTAGTTAAATGTTTTTCTTAGGTAGTAAAGTTAAATAGATCCTCCGTCGATCTAAAGTTAAATACATCCTACGTCGGTGTAGTTAAATGTTTTTCTTAGGTAGTAAAGTTAAATAGATCCTCCGTCGATCTAAAGTTAAATACATCCTACGTCGGTGTAGTTAAATGTTTTTCTTAGGTAGTAAAGTTAAATAGATCCTCCGTCGATCTAAAGTTAAATACATCCTACGTCGGTGTAGTTAAATGTTTTTCTTAGGTAGTAAAGTTAAATAGATCCTCCGTCGATCTAAAGTTAAATACATCCTACGTCGGTGTAGTTAAATGTTTTTCTTAGGTAGTAAAGTTAAATAGATCCTCCGTCGATCTAAAGTTAAATACATCCTACGTCGGTGTAGTTAAATGTTTTTCTTAGGTAGTAAAGTTAAATAGATCCTCCGTCGATCTAAAGTTAAATACATCCTACGTCGGTGTAGTTAAATGTTTTTCTTAGGTAGTAAAGTTAAATAGATCCTCCGTCGATCTAAAGTTAAATACATCCTACGTCGGTGTAGTTAAATGTTTTTCTTAGGTAGTAAAGTTAAATAGATCCTCCGTCGATCTAAAGTTAAATACATCCTACGTCGGTGTAGTTAAATGTTTTTCTTAGGTAGTAAAGTTAAATAGATCCTCCGTCGATCTAAAGTTAAATACATCCTACGTCGGTGTAGTTAAATGTTTTTCTTAGGTAGTAAAGTTAAATAGATCCTCCGTCGATCTAAAGTTAAATACATCCTACGTCGGTGTAGTTAAATGTTTTTCTTAGGTAGTAAAGTTAAATAGATCCTCCGTCGATCTAAAGTTAAATACATCCTACGTCGGTGTAGTTAAATGTTTCTCTTAGGTAGTAAAGTTAAATAGATCCTACGTCGATTTAAAGTTAAATAGATCCTCCGTCGATCTAAAGTTAAATACATCCTACGTCGGTGTAGTTAAATATTTCTCTTGGGTAGTTTAGCTGAAAAGATTGTTGTTTATCTAATCCTTTGGTGACCTTGTTAAAGAGACTCTATTGCAGTCAAGTTAATTCACCACAGGATTATTCGTTTGATTTTTCCCATACGCATTATGAAATGAACTGTGCGGACTGTGCAAGGAACTACGTAATTATGGAGGCCTACATAATTATGGAATTCAGTGCACAGAAACCACAGGAAGTTTTGTCATGTGTTAAGACCAACAGTGGCAAGAGTAACGATACGGGGAAAAGTCTTGGACTTCGACCAATGTCATTTATTCTCACACTTCCAAATTCTGATTTCAAGCACACACAGTTTCCTATGATAAGTCGTCATAAGAAACGTTCTTCTGTCAGTAGTTCAAAACTCCATGTTTTGTTACTACAAGGACTTCACTTTGAGAGTTGACATTTTCGCTAAGAATCCAAACATGGCCCAGAGTTCTACTTAGGATTCAAGGGGTTCATTCAAAGCGAAAACATCACCGTCGTCCCCACAAGTTTCTCCTAAAATTTAATTTCGGGACGAAATTTCCTAAAGTAGGGGAGACTGTAACACCTGTGTCACTCCAACCATCAAACAAACGCCAAACCAATGAAATATAGTATTTCATGCTTGGGATTTGTAAAAATATGTGTATCGTTTACACATATCAATTCTTGTTCGATTTCAAGCTTTAAATCGCTTTCTGGAGGGTTATACGCGCTCTGATGTGTAGATATAACCAGTTTAATCCAACAAACATTCCGGAATAGTGAAATAGGCTTAACATACCTTAAATAACCTTTACATAACTTATATATAAGTTTTGGAAGGTTTGGTGTGGTGAAATCAAGTTTAATCGCTTACAGGGACTAAAGTTGACAAACTGCGAAAGTATGCCAATTTGAACTGTAACAGACCTTCCGGAGCATGACCATAAGTTAAACATACCATAAATATCCTTCACATAGCTTAGAAATAGGCTTTGAGGTGTTCGGTATGCTAAAATAAACTTTTGTGTCATTCAGGGACTAAAAGCGTCAAAAAGTGCACAAGTTTGCATTTTTACGCGTATCTTATGTTCTGAATACATCCGGACCTCCAAAAATTTATGTGAGCATGACTATATTATATTTTAGTGTTCGCCTTAAGAAAAATCCATTCGTCGCGTCATTTGGATCGTTTTTTTTGCGCTTATGCGCATTCCGTCGTAATTAAGCGAACATCGCGTTCGTACGGCCAAACGAACCGACATCCGAGATATTTTTGAGCACATTTTAAGTTCCCTATATTTTAACTTCATTTTAGAGCTTTGAAATGGGGTTAACGGGCCTTAAACGTGTCGAAAATGGCCTAAATACAGTTCAGGGACCAAAAGTGTAATTCTGCCGAAATAGTGCCTAGCGGTGCGCTACACTTTAAGCGTAGCGGTGCGCTAGGGGTCTGCAGACCAGATGCAGAGTACCAAACAGCCTGTTTGCAGCAGTTTAACCCACAACCACAAGTTCCTAATTGCTTAGTCATGAAGATAAGGATCACTTTTAGGCACCATAAGGTTCCGACAAGTGTACGGCCTTGATCGTTTCCCCTTTTCCAAGAAACGATCTCAACGGTTACCCGAATACTATAAATACCCCAACACCCCAATGCAAAACTTACAAGAATTCTGATTTTGAGAGCTCTAAGTTGAAACCATTGTTTCATACCTGAGTTCTTGAAGTCGGGATTAGCATTCGGGGACCCTGGGTTAGTATTCTTTCGTTCTTTTCCTTATTTTTACTGCTTTTCGAGTCCGAAAGTCAAACTTTGTTTGACTTTCAGCGTTGACCAGTAATGGTCAATGCGAAGTTCGTTTGAACTTCGCAACGTGAGTGTAATCACGTTGGTCATAGTCCTTTGGGACTATGCCCACTGATTACCACGTTGTCTAGAGTCGTAGGGTAGGCGATCTGATAAATCGCCTATACCTTCGAACTCGACCCATTTGGTCGATCATTAGGATCCGACCAAATACATTAGGTGGCCATAGTAGGTAGGGAATAACCTTCCGAGGTTATACCCTATGGTCACTTCGTTTAAGTAGTTGTATGATAGGTAGTTTATATGCCTTAGGTAAATTACCAGAATACCCTTTTCATGTATAATTGGTAATTTAGCATATGTAACCTAAACTTTTGCCACATAACTGATTATGTAACATGTTTAGGCATATAACACTTGTCATAGGGCTGGTTAGGCGTTCCGAACGCGTTTTACGCGAACGACGCGTTAAAGTAGCATAAGCTTCCTAAACGGGTCGTAATGGGTCGATAAGTCTTAGGTTAAGTTTCATTTAGTATGTAGGCTTTGTTAAACCATATCATATGAGTTCCTACACTCATTTGGTTTACAAACCCTAATGCTACCCAATCTTCCGATTTAGGTCCGGTTAATTAACATAGTTACCTATTTAGGTGCCGGTTGATTTCCGTGATCTCTAGCATTGCTTGGTGATTATCTTTAGACATCTGAGCAATCTCAAGTGAGTACATAGACCCCTCTTTTACTGTTTTCCAAACTGTTTTGGGGTGGAACACATGTGCCTACTTGTTACTTTCATGCTTTCCGTTTTCACATCATATACTTCCTATGTTCATTAGTACATTATAGTACATGATTTCATTACATTTCATACTAGGTGTGCCATTGTGTGCATTACTTAGTACATTGTTTTACATTACATCACATGCTACGTATGTCTATTGTTGCATACTTAGTACAGGTCGCATGCTACGTATGTATGTTGTTGCATACTTAGTACAGTTCACATGCTATGTATGTTCAATCGTTGCATTGTTCTTCATACTTAGTACATTTGTTATTCATCACATACTTACATTTTGGATGCATATTACATGATTTACATTGATCATGCATTTACTACACAAAACATAACTTTGATTTAAACCAAGTTTTACTTCAATATTATGTTCTTGTGCATATGGTTTAGTTGATACATTTCACTAGCCATACATATCATTTTGGTTACACATTACATGGTTTACATCTTGACATAACATTTTGACATATTATTCAATACATTTGGCAATTGGTTTAAACATAGACATCTTACATTGTTTGGTTTGGTTTGAGTAAGTGATTAAGTAACGAGGCATGTGTAATATGATACAAGCATGGTGGATACGCCGCTGGTACTTCCTATATATAAGTGTTTATATTGTATTACATATTGTAGCGTTATTTGAATCATTTCAGGTTGAGACATAGAACATTTTATACAAATAACATATTTTTCACAAGACATTGATTTACAAACAACTTATCTAATACAAACTCATTTTACATGGTTATTCATTTAACCATACATTATACATTATTTATACATATCATCTGATCTTATCGATTTCCAAATGATTTACAAAACAAAGCAAATAACAAGGTTCATGACTAAACATTTTTTCAAACATAAGTCATGAAACCTATTTTCACAAAACCTATGTATCTCACCGGCATTTTTATGCTGACGTACCATATTTTCACATGTGTTTTTCAGGAACTGTTGCATAAGATGATCAAGATACACATAGGCAGACTTGGGCTTTAGTGACAATAAAAGATGCAAGACTAGTTAATTATGTTGTATTTTCCTTGTTTGTTAAGACATTGTAACACTTTTAATTAATAAAACGAAACTTCAATTGCCATGGATTTGAAACATTAATTCTGTTACAACACTCCCCGACGTTTCCGCCACGTTTTGTATGTTCCACGTGGTCGGGGTGTGACATTAGACGTCTCGAATGCGCTTTTGCGCTCACGACGTGTTAAAGTAGCATAAGCTACCTTAATGGGTCGCTATGGGTCGTAAGCACTTAGGTTAGGTTCCGATTTAGTATGTAGGCTTTGTTAAACCATATTACATGAGTTCCCATACTCATTTGGTTTACAAGCCCTCATTCTATCCGATCCTCCGATTTAGGTCCGGTTAATTAACATAGTTACCTATATTAGGTGTCGTTGATTCCGTGATCTCTAGCATTGCTTGGTGGTTATCTTAGGACTTCTGAGCAATCTCAAGTGAGTACATAGACCCCTCTTTTACTGTTTTCCAAACTGTTTTGGGGTGAAGCATGTGTACCTATCTGTTATTTTCATGTTTTCCAAAAGTATAATTGATTATACATTTTAGTACTTATCTGTTGACAAACTGAATGACTATCTATGGTTTAAACACTGATTTTTCAAAGACTATAACATAAATTGTTGAATTGTACTTATTTTGTTCACCAGACCGGTTGTTAGTATGATATAGCGCTATAGGATTTGACACCCCATTCCTGTTGTCATGGAATGTCTGAAACCAATTTGTTTCTCCATCCAAATAGGGATTTCCTTTGTGGTATCCCTATAGTCTCAAAGGTGTATTTTGATGCACTAGGTCTGAATGAATTCATAAGTCACACTTTTATTTGTATATTTTGATATACTCTCAAAGGTATAGTCTGATATACTCCCATGTGTGATATTGTACAAAACCAACATATATTTTGTTAATCATCCAAAGCAAATTTTGATATGTTATTTGTAAAACCAAAACATAGTTTAATATGTTATTTATAAATTCGAAGTATACTTGTAATATACTACTTAGAAATATTATTTTAAACAACGAAGGTATATTTAATGTACTATCTATCTATCGATTGGGTTTTGGTTAGTGTTTAGATAACGGGACGGGTGTAATGTGATGAAAACATGGTAGATACGCCGCTGGTGCTTCTTATATATAAGTGTATTCATTGCATTACATACCGTGGCCTTATTTAGTACACTTGGGTTAACGATATTGGAACTGAAATATATTTTAATATATTACTCATTCGATTCTCTTAAAATCCAAAGTATATTTTAACATATACTATAAGCCTTTTTATCAAAATATTGTTTTCGAACGATATATTCAATACAAACCCATTTTACATGGTTATTCATTTAACCTTACATTTATTTATACATATCATCTGATCTTATTGTTTTTCACGCGATTTACAAAACAAATCAAATTACAAGGTTCATGACTAAACTTTATTAAACATTTTCTTAAACTTACAAGTCATGAATCCTATTTTCACAAAACCTATGTATCTCACAGGCATTTTTATGCTGACGTACATATTTTTACACATGTTTCAGGTACTGCTTTGCAATGATTGTTGATACATGCTACATTTAGGATGGACTCGTGCCTTAGCAACTTTAAAACTTGGAAGATCATAGTTGTACTTATTTGATTGTATTAAAACAATGAGTTCATTTATTCAATAAAACAGAATTTATTTATTCCATGGTTATGAAACAATGATTATGTTACAACACTCCCCGACGTTTCCGCCACGTCTAGTTGCTTTACGTGGTCGGGGTGTGTCAGAAAAGTTGGTATCAGAGCCAATGGTTATAGGGAATTAGGTTATTAGTAATGCTTTGACCTAGACTATAACCTTCCTAGGACCCTAACACAAGTTTTCTTGTGTTTAGTTTTAAAACAATACTGTCACTTATTCTTAGGTGACAACCACAATAAGAACATAAATTTCTATCCCGCTTTGAAAACTAATCATCTGTTCTAGGATGATTTATTATATGGTTTTGAACCCTTTAAGTTTTCAAAATCCTGTCAAAGTTGGTCTAAATAAGGTGAACACGTGCAAACTAGAAGGGTGGGTGCCTGTACCCTGAGTTTTCTGTCTAAGGCTAGAGTGTTCGTACAAATCCACATAATCGGACCAGTCACTCTTACCTGGGAACTCTTGGGGTGAGTGTCCACTTATAGGCGAGCATGTCTTCGTGATACATTATTTTTGACCTATTTACTTTGATTAATCACCGGGGTCGTTTGTTGCTTTGTAGTAACAAACAAATGACCACTATCCTTGCTTTCATCAGATTCGTTTCATCTCATTCTTTTCATCTAATTCTCTCACTCGTTTCCTTTCATGTTTCCTCTTTTAGAATGCCTCCTCGACGCGACAATCAGATGGCGAATGCCGAATTGGCGGAAATAATCGCGCAGCAAATGGCTGCTGCCTTCCCAAATCTTTATGCTCAAATGATTCAAGCCATCAACAACAACAATGCTCCATGCAATTTCAAGAATTTTAACTCGGCTAAACCGCTCAAGTTTAGTGGTTCTGAGGGAGCAACTGGGCTTCTTCAATGATTCGAGAGCATTGAAAATACTTTCTGTCACGTTCAGTGTCCTGAAAATCGCAAGGTCGAGTTTTCTTCGAGTGTGTTTCAGAAGAGGGCTCTTACGTGGTGGAACGGGGTTATGAGAGACCGCGATGCTGAGGTTGCATTAGCACAGACTTGGGCTGAGCTTAGGGCTCTTATGATGAAGGAATTCTGTCCTCGTCATGAGCTAAGGGCTCTAGAAAGGGAATTTGATGATTTGAAGCAAGACAGTGGGGAACATCGAGCCTATACTGACCGCTATGAGGAATTGAGCTTGTTATGCCCTACTATGGTTACGCCTTTGGATAAGGCGATTGAGAAATACATTGGTGGTCTTCCTGACGTAGTTCAGGATATTGTTACTGGCTGCAACCCTACTACTGTCAGACAAGCCATTGAATTGTCTACCACTCTGACTGAATCCCATATCAGGAAGCGCAAGCTGTTTCGGAAGGGCGACTCAAGACCATCTGACAAGACTGCTCAAGTGGAACCAAAGGAAGAAAATGCTGAGGTGTCCAAGAAGAAGAAGCGCAAAGCCTCTCAAAACTACGCTGTAACTGCTCAAGACAAATAGGTTGCACCAAACCAACCAGCACAACCTCGCAAAAGGCAAAACTATGTTGGTACCGCACCTTTGTGCAACAAGTGCAACCGTCATCATCTAGAGCAAGAGCAGTGTCACAAATGTACCCACTGTGGGCGGTTGGGACATTTGATCAATGTTTGTCGTTATGCAAATCAAGTTGCTGCAAACCCTGCTGCTGTTCAAGCACGGTTCCCTCCGGGGTCATGTTATAACTGCGGTGACCTTACTCACTACAGAAACAATTGCCCAAGACTTGTTAACGCACCTCCAGCGCGTGGACGAGTGTTCAACATCAATGAGGCAAACGTGAACAATGATGCAGCAGTGAACAATTAGTGTTTTGTAATTCCTTGGTTGTTATCTTTTGACACTTCAAGACAATTCGGTTGTTACATAAATAAAGATTTGTTGTTTTTATTTTTGTAAAAGTTATGCGTTTATGTGAATGTTTGATGCAACCTTATGATGTCAACCCAAAGACAAACTACTCGTATGGTTCTGTCATTTTATGATCACTTGTGATCTCCCTAAGAACCTTTAACACTCGTTTCTTTTAAGAAACAAAGCCAAACTCTTATTAAAAATCCTTCTATCTTTATAGATGGATCCTTGAAAATGCTTAAAGTGCCAAATGAAATCCATGGGTTGGATTCCTGATGTGCTTTAATTATCCATGCTCAAAGACAACAAATTAAAGAATCAAGTTAACTAATTTTGTGCTTGTGTGTTTTCTTACATGTTTTGTGGTTGTATGTGATCCATCCAAATCCTCGTAGAATCTTTCATATCTCATATGAGGGATTCATAGTAGGATATCCAAAGTTACTATCTTAAATCCTTAATGGACTTCTACGTTGTAGTCAAGTCCCGTGGGTTTTAAAGTACTATTCTATAATTGGACCTCTTGAATGGTCTGTTTAAACAGATTGATTTTTGAAAATCTGATTAGAAATATCATGTGATGATATAATTAAAAAGATCCCTTAAGTGGTCTATTTACGGAGATCGTACGACGGTCTAGTTAAGAAGATCATGTGTTGATCTAGTTAAAAAGATCGTTCGTTGATCTAGTTGAAAAGATCCTTTGGTGGTCTAGTCAGGTCGCTTCATGTTTATTCAATTGATTTTTCCTCTACGCATTATGAAAATGAACTGTGCGGACTGTGCAAGGGATTACGTAATTATGGAGGCCTACATAATTATGGAATTCAGTGCACAGAAACCACAGGAAGTTTTGTCATGTGATAAGACATATAGTGACAAGAGTAATGATACGGGAGAAGTCTTGGACCTCGACCAATGTCATTTATTCTTACACTCCCCAATTCTGATCTCAATCACACACCAAGTTTCCTATGATAAGTCTTCATAAGAAACGTTCTTCTGTCCGTAGTTCAAAATTCCATGTTTTGCTACGAAAAGGAATTCACTTTGAGGGTTAAAAAATTCGCTAAGAGTCCTAATATGGCCCAGAGTTTTACTTAAGGGTTTAATGGATCTATTAGAAGGCGAAACCGTCACAGCTGTCTTCACAAGTTTCCTCTAAAATTAAATTTCGGGATGAAATTTCCTAAAGTAGGGGAGACTGTGACACCTGTATCACTTCAACCATCAAACAAATTCCAAACCAATGAAATATTGTATTTCATACTTGGGATTTGTAAAAATATGTGTATCGTTTGCACATATCAACTCTTGTTCGATTTTAAGCTTTAAATCGCTTTCTGGAAGGTTATACGCGCTCTGATGCGTAAATATAACCAGTTTAATCCAACGAACACTCCGGAATAGTGAAATAGTCTTAACATACCTTAAATAACCTTTACATAACTTAGAAATAAGTTTTGAAGGCTTTGGTATGGCAAAAACAAGTTAATTCGCTTACAGGGACTAAACTTGACAAACTGCGAAAGTGTGCCAATTTCAACTGTAACAAACATTCCGGAACATGACCATAAGTTAAACATACCATAAATATCCTTCACATAGCTTAGAAATAGGCTTTGAGGGGTTCGGTGTGCTAAAATAAACTTTTGGGTCATTCAGGGACTAAAAGCGTCAAAAAGTGCACAAGTTTGCACTTTCGCGCATAACTTACGTTCTGAATACATCCGGACATCCAAAAATTTATGTAAGCACTAAAATATTTTATTTTAGTGTTTGGCTTGAGAAAAATCCATTCGTCGCGTCATTTGGATCGTTTTTCGCGCTTATGCGCATTCCGTCGTAATTAAGCGAACATCGCGATCGTACGGCCAAACGAACCGATATCTGAGATATTTTTGAGCACATTTTAAGTTCCCTATACTTTAACTTCATTTTATAGCTTTGAAATGGGGTTAACGGGCCTTAAACGTGTCGGAAATAGCTCAAAACACTAGCAGGGACCAAATCTGCCATTCTGCCAAAATAGGTCCTTGCGCACCTCAACACTATGACTGTTACGGTGCACAAGCAATCCCCAGACAGCAGAAAACTTGCAGAAACATTGCATCTGGTCCTATCCATTCTTACACATGGTATTGGGCAATACTAGGGGCTCCCATGGTATTGTAAAACCACTATCTTGATGTGTATGGTTGAGATCAAAGCACGGTTTTCAAGGAACGATCTTAACGGCTCTCCAAAAACTATAAATACCCCTTGCCTTCACTTGCAAAAACCCACTAGAATCTTGATTTGAGAAGCTCTAAGTTGGAACCATTGTTTCATACCTGAGCTACTTGGATCGAGGTTAGCATTCGGGGACCCTTTGTAAGTATTCCTTCGTTCTTTTATTGCTTTTCGAGTCCGAAAGTCAAAATTTGTTTGACTTTCTGCGTTGACTAGTTTATGGTCAATGCGAAGTTCGTTTGAACTTCGCAACGTGATTGTAATCACGATGGTTATAGTCCTTTGTGACTATGCCTACTGATTACCACGTTGTCTAGGGTCGTAAGGGTAGGCGATCTAGTAAATCGCTTATACCTTCGAACCCGACCCATTTGGTCGATCATTAGGATCCGACCAAATACATTAGGTGACCATAGTATATAGGGAATAACCTTCCGAGGTTATACCCAATGGTCACATCGTTTGAGTAGTTGTATGATAGGTAGTTTATATGCCTTAGGTAAATTACCAGAATACCCTTTTCATGTATAATTGGTAATAAAGCATATGTAACCTAAACTTTTGTCACATAACTGATTATGTAACATGTTTAGGCATATAACACTTGTCATAGGGCTAATTAGACGTCTCGAATGCGCTTTTGCGCTCACGACGTGTTAAAGTAGCATAAGCTACCTTAATGGGTCGCGATGGGTCGTAAGCACTTAGGTTAGGTTCCGATTTAGTATGTAGGCTTTGTTAAACCATATTACATGAGTTCCCATACTCATTTGGTTTACAAGCCCTCATTCTATCCGATCCTCCGATTTAGGTCCGGTTAATTAACATAGTTACCTATATTAGGTGCCGTTGATTCCGTGATCTCTAGCATTGCTTGGTGGTTATCTTAGGACTTCTGAGCAATCTCAAGTGAGTACATAGACCCCTCTTTTACTGTTTTCCAAACTGTTTTGGGTTGAAGCATGTGTACCTATCTGTTATTTTCATGTTTTCCAAAAGTATAATTGATTATACATGTTAGTACTTATCTGTTGACAAACTGAATGACTATCTATGGTTTAAACACTGACTTTTCAAAGACTATAACATAAATTGTTGAATTGTACTTATTTTGTTCACCAGACCGGTTGTTAGTATGATATAGCGCTATAGGATTTGACACCCCATTCCTGTTGTCATGGAATGTCTGAAACCAATTTGTTTCTCCATCCAAATAGGGATTTCCTTTGTGGTATCCCTATAGTCTCAAAGGTGTATTTTGATGCACTAGGTCTGAATGAATTCATAAGTCACACTTTTATTTGTATATTTTGATATACTCTCAAAGGTATAGTCTGATATACTCCCATGTGTGATATTGTACAAAACCAACATATATTTTGTTAATCATCCAAAGCATATTTTGATATGTTATTTGTAAAACCAAAACATAGTTTAATATGTTATTTATAAATCCAAAGTATACTTGTAATATATTACTTAAAACTATTATTTTAAACAACGAACGTATATTTAATGTACTATCTATCTATCGATTGGGTTTTGGTTAGTGTTTAGATAACGGGACAGGTGTAATGTGATGAAAACATGGTAGATACGCCGCTGGTACTTCTTAGATATAAGTGTATTCATTGCATTACATACCGTGGCCTTATTTAGTACACTTGGGTTAACGATATTGGAACTGAAATATATTTTAATATATTACTCATTCGATTCTCTTAAAATCCAAAGTATATTTTCACATATACTGTAACCCTTTTTATCAAAATATTGTTTTCGAACGATATATTCAATACAAACCCATTTTACATGGTTATTCATTTAACCTTACATTTATTTATACATATCATCTGATCTTATTGTTTTTCACGCGATTTACAAAACAAATCAAATTACAAGGTTCATGACTAAACTTTATTAAACATTTTCTTAAACTTACAAGTCATGAATCCTATTTTCACAAAACCTATGTATCTCACAGGCATTTTTATGCTGACGTACCTATTTTTACACATGTTTCAGGTACTGCTTTGCAATGATTGTTGATACATGCTACATTTAGGATGGACTCGTGCCTTAGCAACTTTAAAACTTGGAAGATCATAGTTGTACTTATTTGATTGTATTAAAACAATGAGTTCATTTATTCTATAAAACAGAATTTATTTATTCCATGGTTATGAAACAATGATTCTGTTACAACACTCCCCGACGTTTCCGCCACGTCTAGTTGCTTTACGTGGTCGGGGTGTGACAGTTGTTGTCGTTTTGATTTAGCAACAGCCACTCCATGCCATAGGCACCTTCATTTCTATACCGTTGGTCGCCATTTCAAGTACCTCGATGTTGCCGTGATTGTTGCCTCCGATGCTGTTGTTTGAAACGGGGCTCTACGACCCTTTACCAACAGGGTCCACCTCTTCACATTCCATGGTACGTGCTAAGGCACTACTCACTGTGCGGGGAGTTTCACATTCCATTCTACAGTCAGTTGTCATTGCTTATCTCCTGATTAATTCGTAAAAGTTGACTCCCATGAGTCGCTGGCTGGGGTTAAGGATTCGATTGGAGTCAAATCGCTGATGTTCATTGTTGGTAACTAGGGCCGTTCAAATGCTAAAGTCCATCGTTCTTGCAAGTTGACTGAGTAATACACGATATGTTACGAGGGTGTTGCAGAAGTGATCGCACTTCGGGACCTAAGGCGTCAATACGTTAAGTTTCCAGCAAACGAAGAAAGGTAAGAGAGATATAGACCAATCATTGTCGTTGCAACTTCCAACTCGGGGGTGTTCGTACAAGCACCTAACATTCTACACAGTTCGCTAGGCATTCAGATGGGTGTTCAGGTAATACTCGATAGCATCGAGATTCGAAAGGATCCAAAGAGGAATGAAAAGTTCACGTTCGAGTAGGGGACAATCACTGCTATGACCCCTATAGGTTTGTTATGTTTCACATCGATCAAATAACGGAACGGAACCCCTTTTCCACTTGTTAAGGCTCACTGGGACTCGCATGCACCCCACTTTATTATTATATGTGCACCCACAATAATATTGTGATTTGCATGCTCATCTCAGCTCCTCTTAACTCATGTCGAATGGTTCCTCCAACTCGAGTAGCAACCAAAGAGCATCACGAAACGTAAGTCATGAAGGTTTAGGGAAATACCACCCTATCAGGCACATAACATAGGCAAGTAATATAGGAATTCGTAATGTTGTGCTAAGCGTGCCATCACATGCGATATCATATGTAAGTGTTCACTAGTTATGTAGTACAATGAGTGTACGAGGGACGAACCTTGCAATCTGGAGCTGAGTGTCATGGTCGTATCCACGTTTTCAGAACTGTTCGGTTATAGTCTGGTTTTACAAAAATGTTTTTCCCATTTTTAAAACCAAGTTTACTATAACCAATGGCTCTGATACCAATCTGTCACACCCCCAAAACCCACATGCGGAGTACCACCGCTTGGAGGCGTGACTGACCAGGATCTTAGCCACCAATTACATTGAACTCATGAGTATATTTAAGTAAAACATTCATTCATTAACAATAAGTGTTACAACGTTACAATATTTCACAGTTTACAGCGGAAGTATATTTAACTCGTTAAGTGTTATAAACCACATATAAAAGCTCTTAGTCTTGTGTTGCGTTTCCATGTAACTCGACCCATGACCACTCCAGCCTCCCAGACAGCAAGTTCCAGTCAATATGCACCTAAAGACCTGCAAGGCATGTAACAACGAATCAACAACAAAGTTGAGCGAGTTCACGGTTGGGTGTTCGTTTTAAGTTGTTTACAAAAACACATTTTGTCTTTAGTTGGCTTATTTGCCGTGGGGGTTACCCCATAGTTGTGAGTATGTTTAACCAGTTTCTTCTTTTCCAAATCATAACCCGTACCTTGATTTCCCAAATCTTCTCAATAATTAGTGGGGGCTTCCCATGTGAATTACCAGACCGTACCATATCGACTACTAACGAAAATAAGTTGTGCCCTAAGTCAATGTCTATCATCATTGACCCTTTGCCTTAGTCCATTAGTACACGCCCATTCGAACGACACGGTGTGAGGTTTGTTAAACCTAATAGCGCTATTAACTAATGACCCGCTCGCCATCGGCCTCGGCGATTAAGTCGATATAAAATGAGGGACTTATGATAGAGTTTTGGTCCAGTATGTTTAATCTTGTTGTCCTACCCAAGGAGGACGAACGTACATATCCTACCCAAGGAGAATACGCGAGGTTTAATCTTGGCATCCTACCCATGGAGGATGGCCGTACATATCCAACCCAAGGAGAATATGTAGTTTCCGTTTTAGTTCTTTAACCCATTCCCAACCCTTGGGAATCCCATGCCTTAGAAAGAGTGTGAACTCACCTTGGTTTGCTCGGTAGATAAAGCATTGGTCCTAAGTCGGTCAACCACATCCTATTATGGTTACCACTCATTAGGACGGTAAACAAGTAATCACGTACAAGCTACACGTATCTACCACATATTCATAAAGTAGTGTACAAGTATCAATTATTGTATAACACTTTAATCGTGTATGTATACAAAGTAATCCATTTATAATTAGTTAACACGAATAACATGGAACAGTGGGTTGTGTGCGACCTATAAAAGGTTTGGGCCATTCTAGTGTGCGGCCCACTAGAGTAAGGTCGATTAATAACGAAGTGTGCGGCCCACTTATCAGTGTGCGGTCCACACGGGAGTGTGCGACCACTGATAAGTGTACGGTCATACATTTATGTGACTTACTGTGTGCGGTCAGTCCTAAGTGTGCGACCAGATTAAAAACAAACAGCAGATTACTCATGTTATCATTATTAATCACCAATACTAGGAAAAATCTCATAACTATCATACATAAACACATCCATATTTTAGTGCCATTAATAATCATCAATGAAATATTACCTAATTTTTAACCTTAGTCATTCCTTCACACACTCCAAACAGTTTTAAAAGAATAACAACTTTTAATCCTTATATATGCATTTGCAAACAAACAACACTCTAAATCCTAAGAAAAAAATAAGAAATATAATGGTATATATTATAACAATAATTATATGTCCATAACCATATACATCTTTCATGTATGTACAGTTAACCACTTTCATATTTTAAACAAACAAACAATAACACATATACCCAAGTTTAATAATCACCAATATACTACTGATATCATCAACGAATCATCAATCCTATTTATTATTTCATTTCTTGAATCAGAAATCACAAAGAACAAACATACAACTGACCAATAGTTACAAATTGTTGCTTAACAAAACAACTCTCAAACTATGTATATCTCGACAAGCAAACATTTATAAATTTTATGCAAGATTAGAAAACACAAAGGTACCAGCAATGACATAATACTGACCGAGGAGTTATGAAACGAATGGGTGTGAGGGATGTCGCCATTATTACCCCCGACCCATTACGGCCACCAGCAACCCCTCTTCGCTGCCACTAACATCTGACACTGCTGTACCGACGCCACTACCGACGTCACCTTCGTCGGAGCTGAACCGCGGCCACCACCGCAGCGCCGCCGTCATTGACTCAGCCGTATTCCATCCTTATTTCAGCCATACAGCTCCACCCCATCGGACTCCGCTATACACCGCCGTTGAATGCCTTGGATGCACGAGAGGGAGAGGAAAGTTGTGTGGGTGGATGTGGCTCGCCGAAGGAACAACCGGAACCGGCCGGAGCCGTCGCCGGACTTGTACGAGTGAGATAACAGAGAGTTTGAGTGCGATGTGCGGGATGGTTCAAGGAGGGAAAAGAGTTTTGTGGGTGTGGGTGTATTGCCATTCGCCGGAGATCAGTCAAGGGGAAGGGGCAGTGTATGCGACTGTCATGTTTTAGTTTAAGGTTTTAGGTTTGTGAATAAATGAGTGGGTGAGGGACTAATTTCTATTTATATTCTAGGGTTTAGGTTTAGGAAGTTAGGTTGGGCCTAGCCTAAGTGCGTGAACCCATTAAACGGTTGTGCGTCACACTGAAATAGACTGGCCCGGTTATTTTAAAATATAACAGTGATGCGTAAATAAATTTCTCGTCGCGTCGCGTGCTATTATTAATAAATAAGATTAATAATAATAATAATAATAATAATAATAATAATAATAATAATAATAATAATAATAATAATGTCAATAATAAACACATGTATTACTAAAATACCCTTTTCTCGACAACGAGAGTACGGGTTGTTACAAAAATGAAACTTAACCTAAGTGCTTACGACCCAATACGACCCGTTTAGGTAGCCTATGCTACTTTAACGCGTCGTTCGCGTAAAACGCGTTCAGAATGCCTAACTAGTCCTATGATAAGTAAAATATGCCTTAACATGTCTAATATTGTTACCAAATCAGTTTAGATATCAAAAGTTATGTTACATATGCATAAAATGAATTTTGGCGTAAAAAGGGCATTTTGGTCATTTACCTAAGGCATATAAACTACCTATCATACAACTAACTAAACGCCGTGACCATAAGGTATAACCTCGGAAGGTTATTCCCTATACAACTATGGTCACCTAATGTGTTTGGTCGGATCCTAATTATCGACCAAACGGGTCGGGTTCGAAAGTATAAGCGATTGTTTAGATCGCTTACCTTACGACCCTATATAAGCACTAAACTAAAAAGTGACGAGCTAAGCATGTTAAAACATGCTTACCTAAGCTTAGAAAACAGGTTTGGTATCAAAACAAACGGTTTTGATACCTATGAGTAGTTTGGTTACAAAATACGCAAGAATGCGCATTTTGGCCGAAACTACGACTCGTTACTGAGCCTAGATAACGTGGTAATCAGTAGGTATAGTCACTAGGGACTATAACCATCGTGATCACGCTCACGTTATGAAGTTCAGACGAACTTCGCATTGACCATAAACTGGTCAATGCAGAAAGTCAAACAAAGTTTGACTTTAATGCTAAAATGAATGAAAAGCACGAAAGAACACTTACAAAGGGTCCCCGAAAGCTAATCTTGATCCAATTAGCTCAGGTATGAAGCAATGGCTTCAACGTAGAGCTTTTAGATCAGATTTTTGTGGGTTTTGTAAGTGATGTTGGTGGGTATTTATAGGATTCTTGGAACCGTTAAGATCGTTTCTTGAAAACCGTGATGTAATCTCAACCTTACACTTGTTGAAATGTTATGGAACATCAAATTGGCCCCTCATGAGCAGGAAAGGGCAAGTGTGGGTGAGTTTTGGGTGGTTAACAGCTGTAAACAGCTGTTAAAACTGATTAATCTGATCTGGGAAGCTGACGCGGGCCGCGTAAGGTATCACTAAGGGTTTACGCGGGCCGCCTGGGTCTTCTGATCTGCAACCAACTTTGCAAATTGACAGTTTAGGTCCCTGTTGGTGTTTAATGCCATTTCCGTCATGTTTAAGGCCCGTTTAGCCAACTTTAAGGCCCTAAAATGATGCCTAAACATTGTGGACTTGAAACATGCTCAAAAATATGCCGGATGTTGGTTCGTTTGGTCGTACGATCGCGATGTTCGCTTAATTACGACGGAATGCGCGTAAGCGCGAAAAACGATCCAAATTGCGTGACGAATGGATTTTTCTTATGCCAAACACTAAAATAAAATATTATAGTGCTTACATAAATTTTTGGAGGTCCGGATGTATTCAGAACGTAAGTTATGCGCGAAAGTGCAAACTTGTGCACTTTTTGACGCTTTTAGTCCCTGAATGACCCAAAAGTTTATTTTAGCACACCGAACCCCTCAAAGCCTATTTCTAAGCTATGTAAAGGATATTTATGGTATGTTTAACTTATGGTCATGTTCCGGAATATCTGTTACAGTTTAAATTGGCATACTTTCGTAGTTTGTGAAGTTTAGTCCCTGTAAGCGAATTAACTTATTTTTGCCATACCAAAGCCTTCAAAACTTATTTCTAAGTTATGTAAGGGTTATTTAAGGTATGTTAAGCATATGTTGATGTTCCAGAGTATTTTTCACGTTAAACTGATTACGTTTACGCACCAGTTTGCGTATAATTCTCCAGAAAGCGATGTAGAGTTTGAAATTGAATAAAAGTCAAAACATGAAAAATGTCAAACATAAACAAACAAACATTGGGATCAAATAACTTTGTTTTATTGATAGCTAAACTGTTCACAATGATTAGAAGCACAGATGTTACAGTCTCCCCTACTTGTGGAAATTTCATTCCGAAATTTATTTAGAGGAAACTCGTGGGAAAAGATGCGGATATTTCGCCTTCATTTGATCTTCATGTTCCCAAGTAAACTCGGGTCCACGTTTAGATTCCCAGCGAACCTTGACCAAAGGAATGCGCTTGCGTTTGAGCCACTTGACTTCACGTTCCATGATTTCCACTGGCTTCTCAACAAATTTCAGTGTTTTATCAACACGAATTTCGTCAAGCGGTATGTGGAGGTTCTCATCAGCTAAACACCTCTTGAGATTGGATACGTGAAAGGTTGGATGAACATTTCCAAGTTCAGGATGTAACTCAAGTCTGTAGGCTACCTTACCGATTCTTTCGACGATCTTGAATGGTCCAACGTATCTAGGTGCAAGTTTTCCTTTCTTTCCAAATCTGATCACACCTTTCCAAGGTGAGACCTTAAGTAATACACGATCACCGACTTGAAAATCCAAGGGCTTGCATTTTAGGTCCGCGTAACTCTTTTGACGGCATCTAGCTGTCTGAAGGTTATCACGAACTTTCTTAACCTTATCAGTTGTCTCTAAAATGAGGGCAGATCCATTAAGCTGAGCCTCACCGATCTCATTCCAACAGACTGGTGAACGACATTTTCGACCATAGAGAGCCTCGAAAGGAGCCATGTTGATACTGGAGTGATAACTGTTGTTGTAGGAGAATTCAATCAACGGAAGATGCGAATCCCAACTACCACCAAAATCGATCACATAAGCTCTAAGCATATCCTCAAGAGTCTGGATTGTTCTTTCTGATTGACCATCCGTTTGCGGATGATAAGCTGTGCTCAGATTAAGTTGGGTCCCCACAGCAGATTGCATGGTTCTCCAAAAATGAGAAGTGAAGCGAGCATCTCTGTTAGAAATGATGTTCAAAGGAACACCATGTCGAGCTACAATTTCACCCAAATAGATTTTAGCAAGTTTGTCAGCAGAAAAATCCTCACGGATTGGAAAGAAATGCGCTGACTTAGTAAGACGATCAACAACTACCCAGATGGCATCACGACCTTTCTTTTTGCGCGGAAGTTTGGTAACGAGATCCATAGTAATGTTTTCCCATTTCCAAACTGGGATTTCTGGTTGCACCAATAAACCAGAAGGACGTTGATGTTCAGCCTTAACCTTAAGACAAGTAAGGCATTTGGATACATATAAGGCAATGTCTTTCTTCATACCAGGCCACCAATACTGAATACGAAGATTCTTATACATCTTATCTGAGCCAGGATAAATAGAATAACGAGACTTATGGGCTTCATCCATAAGCAAGGTGCGAAGGTTATCTTGGCTTGGGACCCACAAACGGTCCATGAAGTAATACGATACATTGTCCTTCAGTTCCAGATTAGGTGTTATGTGATAGGGAAATTCCTTATCCATCAAACCTTGTGAAACACAATTGTGTTGAGCCTGAGAAATGCGTGCTTGGATATCGGATCGAGCTTGAATATCAGATTGAACATGGACATAATGAAGTTTAGTACATTCCTTACGACTTAATGCATCGGCTACGACATTCGCCTTACCAGGATGGTAGCGAATTTCACAGTCATAGTCGTTTAGAAGCTCAACCCAACGTCGTTGCCTCATGTTGAGTTCTTTCTGATTGAAGATATGCTGAAGACTTTTGTGGTCCGTGAAAACCACACATTTTGTATTGTACAAATAGTGTCTCCAGATCTTAAGAGCGAAGACAACTGCACCCAACTCAAGATCATGAGTGGTGTAGTTTTTCTAATGTATCTTCAACTGCCTCGATGCATATGCTATGACTTTGTTCCTTTGCATCAGAACACAGCCAAGACCCAATTTAGATGGATCGCAATAAATGACGAAATCATCATTGCCCTCAGGCAAAGTCAGAATAGGCGCGTCGCAAAGTTTTTGTTTCAAAGTCAGAAACGCTTCCTCTTGCTTGAATCCCCAATCAAAGGGTTTGTTCTTCTGAGTTAGAGCAGTTAGAGGAACTGCAATCTTCGAGAAATTTTTGATGAAGCGGCGGTAATAACCCGCTAGACCAAGAAAAGAACGAACTTCAGTAGGAGTAGTAGGCGTATCCCAATCCTTAATCGCACTGATCTTGGAGGGATCTACATGAATACCTTGTTCGTTGACAATATGTCCTAAAAATTGAACTTCTTTAAGCCAGAATTCACACTTGGAGAATTTGGCAAAAAGTTGCTCTTTCTTTAGGAGTTCCAAAGTAAGACAAAGATGTTGCTCGCGATCAGCTCGCGTCTTAGAGTATATCAAGATGTCGTCAATAAAAACAATGACGAACTGATCCAAATAAGGCTTGCAGACCCTATTCATTAAGTCCATGAAAACAGCAGGAGCATTAGTCAAACCGAATGGCATGACTGTGAACTCATAATGCCCAAAACGAGTGCGGAACGCTGTCTTGGGAATGTTTTCTTTATGCACACGAAGTTGATGATATCCCGATCGTAGATCTATCTTCGAAAAATAAGAAGCACCTTGTAATTGATCAAAGAGATCATCGATGCGAGGTGGGGGATATCGATTCTTGATGGTAAGCTTGTTAAGCTCATGATAATCGATACACATCCTAAAAGATCCATCCTTCTTCTTGACAAAAAGAACGGGAGCACCCCAAGGTGAAAAGCTAGGATGGATAAAACCTTTGTCAGAGATCTCCTGAAGCTGCTTAGACAACTCTTGCATCTCAGACGGTGCAAGACGGTAGGGAGCTCTGGCAATGGGATTTGCACCAGGTATGAGATCAATACGGAACTCGACTTGGCGTGCTGGAGGTAGACCAGGTAACTCTTCAGGGAATACTTCAAAATAATCCCGAACAACAGGAATATCTTGAATAGACTTACCTTTACCCTTATCTGCTACAACATGTGCTAAAAAGGCCACATAGTTCTTTCGCAGATACTTCCGAGCTTTAAAACAAGACATGAGTTTGAGACCACCAGCAGGTTTCTCACCACGAACCTGTAGGATCTCACCTGTCGAAAGTGGCACACGAATGATCTTCTCAAAACAAACTACCTCTGCGCGATGCTTGGCTAACCAATCCATACCCACAATAACGTCGAAGCTTCCAAGTTGCATAGGCGTGAGGTCAATAGGAAAAAGATGGTCGTTAAGGTTCAACTGGCAGTTTCGAAGAACAGAATCAAGAACAATGGGTTCACCACTAGCAACTTCTACTGTCAAAGGTTTACCTAGTTTCGTTCTAGACACGCGAAGTAATGGCTCAAAAGATAATGACACAAAACTCTTATCGGCACCCGAATAAAAAAGAACAGATGCAGGCCGATTATTAATAAAGAACGTACCGTTCACCACTTCATTGTCTGCTTGTGCCTCTTGTGCATTCATGTTGAAGACTCGACCTCAAGCCTGAGCCTGATTCTGATTTGGATTAGCATTCACCAATCTTGGACACTGATTACGGTAGTGGGTCAGATCCCCACAATTGTAACAAGAACCTGGGGGGTAGTGTGGTCGTGCAGCTTGACCCTGTTGCTGAGCAACTCGTTGAGCCGGGTTCTGAACTGCCTGATTCTGAGCAAAACGACAAACACCAGCAAGATGACCTGACTTCCCACAGTTAGTACAGAAACGCCACGGAAATTGCGGCTGATGGTGACTGTTGCATCTATTGCACAAAGGTGCATTTCCTGCATAAGGTTTCTTCGCTGGAGGCTGTGCGGGTTGGTTGGGAGCTGCCTGGTTAGCTTGGGCAGTGACAGCAAATATTTGGGAAGCCTTACGCTTCCTTGACCCCCTTGAGGAACCAGAATCCTTACCCTTCTTGTTTTGACCTTTCTTGCTACCTTCTTTGTCAGACGCCTGCTTCTTACCCTTGTCACCCTTTTTGTGCAGCTTTCCCTTTCGAACCTGCGACTCAGTCAATGTCGCTGCTAACTCGATCGCCTGACGGAGTGTGGTAGGGTTACTACCAGTAATGATGTCTTGTACTGAGTCAGGTAGACCATCGATGTACCTTTCGATAGCCTTGTCGAGTGGGGTAACCATTGTTGGGCAAAGCAGACTCAACTCCTCAAACCTATCAGTATACGCCCGATGCTCACTACTATCTTGCTTCAAATCATCAAACTCTCTCTCCAAAGCTCGCAGTTCATGACGAGGACAGAACTCCCTCATCATAAGGGCCCTAAGTTCAGCCCATGTCTTTGCTAGAGCAACTTCTGCACCACGATCTCTCATAACCCCGTTCCACCACGTAAGAGCCCTCTTCTGAAACACACTCGAAGAAAACTCGACCTTGCGATTTTCAGGACACTGCACGTGACGGAAAGTATTCTCAATGCTCTCGAACCATTGAAGAAGCACAGTCGCTCCCTCAGAACCACTAAACTTGAGCGGTTTAGCCGAGTTAAAATTCTTGAAATTGCATGGAGCATTGTTGTTGTTGTTGGCTTGGTTCCATTGAGCAAAGAGGTTTGGGAATGCAGCAGCCATTTGCTGCGCAATGATTTCTGCCAGTTCGGCAGTCGCTATCTGGTTTTCGCGTCGAGGAGGCATTCTAAAAGAGGAAAACATGAAAGGAAACGAGTGAGATGATTGGATGAAGAGAATGAGATGAAACAAAATCAACAAAAGCAAAGATGGTGGTCATTCATCCGCATCGCAAAGCAAACAAGCGACACACAGTGACTAATCAAAGTAAATGGGTCAAAAATAATGTATCGCGAAGACATGCTCGCCTATAAGTGAACACTCACCCCAAGAGTTCCCAGGTAAGAGTGACTGGTCCGATTATGTGGATTTGTACGAACACTCTAGCCTTAGACAGAAAACCCAGGGTACAGGCATTCACTCTTCCAGTTTGCACGTGTTCACATTATTTAAAACCCAAAACCTTGACGAGATTTTGAAAACTTAGAAGGTACAAGGCCAAAAATCAAACTGGAAGGGTTCAAAACCATATAACAGAGGGTTCAAAACCTTGTAATAAATCATTCAAAAACAGAAGATTGTTTTTCAAAAATCGTTTCGGAAAATTGGGTTCTTGTTTTGATAATCACCTAAGGATAGGTGATGTGCATGTTTTAAGATATAAACACAAGATAACTTGTGTTAGGGTCCTAGAAAGGTTATAGTCTAGGTCAAAGAATTACTAATAACCTAATTCCCTATAACCATTGGCTCTGATACCAACTCTTCTGTCACACCCCGACCACGTAGAACATCAAATCGTGGCGGAAACGTCAGGGAGTGTTGTACAGAATTAATTGTTTCACAACCATGGCATACAAATATATATTTATTTGTCAAACAAGAGTGTTACATTGTCTTTAGACAGGAAATAAAAAGTTCAGAACATAATTAAACTAAGTCTATCTTCATTTTATGTCTCTAAGGCACAGGTCCGCCCTAGTGTCACAATCATCATCCTAAGCAACAGCTCCTGAAAACAAATGTGAAAATAGGTAAGTCAGCATAAAAATGCCTGTGAGATACATAGGTTTGTGAAAATAGGATTCATGTCTTGGGTTTTTAGAAGAAAGGTTTAATAAAAATTAGTCATGAATCTTGTTAAATGTTTTCTTTTATAAATCGTATGAAAACTCGATAAGAAATCAGATTATATAAAAGAAAGGTGTATGGTTAATGAAATAACCAAGTAAAATGAGTTGTATAAACTGTTTTGTAAAACAATGTCTTGTGAAGAATATGTTATTTGTGTAAAAAGTAATATGTCTATACTGAAATGATTTAAATAACGCTACGATATGTAATATTATACAAACACTTATATATAGGAAGTACCAGTGGCGTATCCACCATGTTTGTATCATACTACACATGCCTCGTTACTCAAATCATTTACCCAAACCAACCACCAATGTAAATTGTTCATGTATAAATCAATTGTCAAGTGTTATTGGGTAAACCATATCAAAATGTCCATGTCTAATGTAAATCACCAAATGTGTATATCAATGTCAAAATGTTTATGTTTAATGTAAATCATATAATGTGTATCCAAAAATATCATGTATGGCATGTGAAATATATCAACTAAACCATAGGTAAAATGCACAAAAACAGGGTATTGAATTAAACATAGTTTAAGTCAAAGTTATGTTTTGTGGAACAAATACATGCTATACTGATACAAACATCTATGCGGTATTGTAAAAATGCATACATCCAAGCCTTGTGACTGTGTTGATAGACCTTTAAACAAATTAAAGGTTTATCTGTGTTATGTTTATCGAATTCGGTCATTCCTTCCACCCAAACAAACCTAGGGTTCAGGAATGGGAGTTGTCAAGTCCTATGGTACCATTACCTACTAACGAGCGGCGTAGCTAATGTTAATGAATGTATATTGTCCCATTTGAACAACCCAAATGTCATACCAAAAATGTAAGCATGTGAAAACAATGCACTAAGTATGTAATCAAATGAACATACATAGCGTGAAATGTAATGTAAAACAATGTACTAAGTATGCACACAATGGACATACATAGCATGAAATGTAATGTAAAACGATGTACTAAGTATGTACACAATGGACATACATAGCATGAAATGTAATGTAAAACGATGTACTAAGTATGTACACAATGGACATACATAGCATAAAATGTAATGAAATCATGTACTATAATGTACTAATGAACATAACAAGCATATGATATGAAAGCATGAAAGGCATGAAAGTAACAAGTAAGCACATGTGTTTCACCCCAAAATGTTTGGAAAACAGTAAAAGAGGGGTCTATGTACTCACTTGAGATTGCTTAGTAATCCTTGAGTAACAACCAAACAATGCTAGAGATCACGGATATCAAACGGCACCTAATATAGGTAACTATGTTAATATACCGGACCTAAATAGGAGGATTGGATAGAATGAGGGTTCGTAAACCAAACGAGTATGGAGACTCGTGTAATATGGTTTAACAAAGCCTACATACTAAAATGAAACTTAACCTAAGTGCTTACGACTCGTTTAGGTAGCCTATGCTACTTTAACGCGTCGTTCACGTAAAACGCGTTCGGAATGCCTAACTAGTCCTATGATAAGTAAAATATGCCTTAACATGTCTAATATTGTTACCAAATCAGTTTAGATATCAAAAGTTATGTTACATATGCTTAAAATGAATTTTGGCGTAAAAAGGGCATTTTGGTCATTTACCTAAGGCATATAAACTACCTATCATACAACTAACTAAACGCCGTGACCATAAGGTATAACCTCGGAAGGTTATTCCCTATACAACTATGGTCACCTAATGTGTTTGGTCGGATCCTAATGATCGACCAAACGGGTCGGGTTCGAAAGTATAAGCGATTGTTTAGATCGCTTACCTTACGACCCTATATAAGCACTAAACTAAAAAGTGACGAGCTAAGCATGTTAAAACATGCTTACCTAAGCTTAGAAAACAGGTTTGGTATCAAAACAAACGGTTTTGATACCTATGAGTAGCTTGGTTACAAAATACGCAAGAATGCGCATTTTGGCCGAAACTACGACTCGTCACTGAGCCTAGATAACGTGGTAATCAGTAGGTATAGTCACTAGGGACTATAACCATCGTGATCACGCTCACGTTATGAAGTTCAGACGAACTTCGCATTGACCATAAACTGGTTAATGCAGAAAGTCAAACAAAGTTTGACTTTATTGCTAAAACGATTGAAATGAACGAAAGAACACTTACAAAGGGTCCCCGAAAGCTAATCTTGATCCAAGTAGCTCAGGTATGAAGCAATGGCTTCAACTTAGAGCTTTTAGATCAGATTTTTGTGGGTTTTGCAAGTGATGTTGGTGGGTATTTATAGGATTCTTGGAACCGTTAAGATCGTTTCTTGAAAACCGTGATGTAATCTCAACCTTACACTTGTTGAAATGTTATGGAACATCAAATTGGCCCCTCATGAGCAGGAAAGGGCAAGTGTGGGTGAGTTTTGGGTGGTTAAATGCTGTAAATAGCTGTTAAAACTGATTAATCTGATCTGGGAAGCTGACGCGGGCCGTGTAAGGTATCACTAAGGGTTTACGCGGGCCGCCTGGGTCTTCTGATCTGCAACCAACTTTGCAAATTGACAGTTTAGGTCCCTGTTGGTGTTTAATGCCATTTCCGTCATGTTTAAGGCCCGTTTAGCCAACTTTAAGGCCCTAAAATGATGCCTAAACATTGTGGACATGAAACATGCTCAAAAATATGCCGGATGTTGGTTCGTTTGGTCGTACGATCGCGATGTTCGCTTAATTACGACGGAATGCGCATAAGCGCGAAAAACGATCCAAATTGCGTGACGAATGGATTTTTCTTATGCCAAACACTAAAATAAAATATTATAGTGCTTACATAAATTTTTGGAGGTCCGGATGTATTCAGAACGTAAGTTATGCGCGAAAGAGCAAACTTGTGCACTTTTTGACGCTTTTAGTCCCTGAATGACCCAAAAGTTTATTTTAGCACACCGAACCCCTCAAAGCCTATTTCTAAGCTATGTAAAGGATATTTATGGTATGTTTAACTTATGGTCATGTTCTGGAATGTCTGTTACAGTTTAAATTGGCATACTTTCGTAGTTTGTCAAGTTTAGTCCCTGTAAGCGAATTAACTTGTTTTTGCCATACCAAAGCCTTCAAAACTTATTTCTAAGTTATGTAAGGGTTATTTAAGGTATGTTAAGCATATGTTGATGTTCTGGAGTATTTGTCACGTTAAACTGATTACGTTTACGCACCAGTTTGCGTATAATTCTCCAGAAAGCGATGTAGAGTTTGAAATTGAATAAAAGTCAAAACATGAAAAATGTCAAACATAAACAAATAAACATTGGGATCAAATAACTTTGTTTTATTGATAACTGAACTATTCACAATGATTACAATTACAGATGTTACATCAGCTCCCGGTAGTCAATACACATGCGGAAACTACCATCCTTCTTCTTGACAAACAAAACTGGAGCTCCCCAAGGTGAGAAGCTTGGTCTGATAAATCCTTTATCTAACAACTCCTAAAGTTGTGTCGACAATTCCTGCATTTCCGAAGGTGCAAGTCGATAGGGTGCCTTAGCTACAGGCGCGGCGCCTGGAACTGAGTCAATATGAAACTCGACTTGTCTTTGTGGTGGCAATCCTAGCAAGTCTTCTGGAAAGACTTCAGGATACTCCTTCACGACTGGAATATCTTCTATCTTTGGCTCCGCGGCTTCCTTATCCATGATGTGTGCCAAGAAGGTAACACACCCCTTCTCCAAACACCTTCTAGCCTTTAAACAACTAATGATCCTCAAGGGTGTATCGTGCTTCTCTCCATGTACCACAATCGTTTCTCCATTCGCCATTGGGATGCGAATGGTCTACTCGTGACATACAATTTCGGCTCTGTTGCTTGACAACCAATCCATCCCTACTACCACGTCGAAGCTTCCCAACTCGACTGGCCGTAAATCCAGTGTAAATTCGTGTCCTCCCAGCTCTATCACGCAACCTCTGATGACTTCATTTGTTTCCACTAGCTTTCCGTTAGCCAGTTCAATTGAGTACGGAATGTCTAACTTACTAGCAGTTAACCCAAGCATATTCTTAAATTCTAGCGATACAAAACTATAGTCGGCATCGGTGTCAAATAGTACAGATGCAAAGCGTTGATTTATAGGGAATGTACCAGTGACAACATTCGGGTCCTGGCGTGCTTCCCTCGCTCCAATGTTGAATACCCTTCCACGAGCTTGATTGAGTTTTGGGCATTCACGCTTGAAGTGCCCAATGTCTCCGCAGTTAAAACATCCTGGTCCTCGACCTTTACCATCTCCATTACCGCCTTGATTGTTGTTTTGATTGCGGTTACCATTTCCTGCTTGATTCCCGAAGTTACCGCGGTTACCATTTCCGCCGTTGCGGTTCCCATTCCCGTTACCTCCACGGTTGTTGTTACCAAATCCCCTTTGGCCACCACGGCCAGTACCAACCCAACAAGTGTCTTTTAAGTGACCAATCTTCCCACAGGATTCACATTTGCTAACTCAGCACCGGCCAGCATGATGATACTGGCATAATTCCCATTTAGGCAGAGCGCCCATGTATCCTTTCCCTTTGACTTCAGCACCACACTTATTTTCAGCTGGTCGGTTCACATCCTTCCTCTTGTTGGCACTGTCGGTACTCTTTTTAAAGTTAGAGTATTTCCTCTTGTTCTCCCCTGACGATTCAACATGAGTTTCCTTCTTTTTCGGTTCAGAAATTGAAAACTTGTTCAATCTGATGGCTTCTTCTGTAAGTGCCACACTGAGATCAATGGCTTCGGTAATCGTTGGAGGCTTGGACGTTGTTACCATGCTCATGATCTGGGGTGCCAATCCCCAGATGAAACGCTCAATGCGTTTAAATTCGGGATCAACCATATATGGCACAACGCGTGACAAGTCGTGGAACCTTTGGACATATTCAGAAATTTTTGGGCCATCCATTTTTAGGTTCCAGAATTCCGTTTCCAGCTTCTGTATCTCTGCCCGTGAACAATATTTCTTCCTCATGAGCTCCATCAGCTCAGCCCATGTCAGTGCATACGCCACCGCCTCTCCCAAGGTTTGAACTTGCAGGTTCCACCAGGATAAAGCACCATCAAGAAAGAGTCCTGAGACGTAAGTAACTTGGTTTTCAGGAGCACACTTGCTCATCCTTATTACCGAATCCGCCTTTTCCGTCCATCTGACGAAAGCAACAGCACCTCCAGTGCCGTCGTAGTTCAAGGGCTTACAATCCAGGAATTGTTTGTAAGTACAGCCTGTACAGGCAATATCATTTACAGAAAGCATTAGTGGATGCGTAAGAAATATCCAAATGTAACGCAATGTGTCTCAAGCGACTTGGACATTACCATTTGGTGGGTTGTTGTTCCTTGAGGAACCTCCGCTAGTCTCGGCACGGGAGGCCTCATAATCAGCTATTGCCTTTGAAATACGTTCCTGTAATTCTGCCTCAGTAGTAGGCAAACGTGTGTCTCGTCGTGGAGGCATCTTCTAAAAGAAGATCATATCGGTCAGGTCATAGTAAGTATGGTAAGTAAGTAATATGCGTATGTAATAGCATCCATCAACCTCATAACACATAACATCCCATGTTATAATATAAAACAAATAATTTAAACAATGCATGTAGTGAGAACGTTGCCATTGAGCTTTCATTTAATCATGACCACAATATAGTTTTACATGTTTCACAGTACATCATACATCAAAATAAGATCATAGGGTTACATCACCCCAAAATACAAGTCAGTCTACACAAATCATATACAAAAATGTGGTCTTCCAAAAGTCTTCATATGTGCCCAATTTCGACTCTCTCACCAAAACAATCTACCTGCACTAAACCAAAAATATAGCTACGCTGATGGCGGAGGAGGAGGATGAGGGAATAAAAGCAAACGACGCATAAGCATCCAATCCTCCTCAAGTGCGTGGACAACGCGCAACAGGTAAGCAATCTGCTGCTCCGGAGTGAGGAAGCGGACATCAGAATCCGGGTGTAGGGGAAGAGGAGCTGGTGGTGTAGCAAAAGGAGACTGACAATGACAAGGAGGAAAGTGAGGTCGTGCGGCCTCAGCCTGATTGTTAACAAAGAACGTACCGTTCACCACCTCGTTGTCTGCATGTGCCTCATTAGCATTCATGTTGAAGACTCGTCCACGAGCCAGAGCCTGATTCTGATTGGCGTTGGCTAGCCTTGGACACTTGTTTCGATAATGAGTCAGGTCCCCACAATTATAGCACGAACTAGGAGGAAAGTGAGGTCGTGCGGCCTGAGCCTGTTGAGCTGGGTTACGTGCAGCTTGATTGGGAGCAAAGCGACAAATATCAGCAAGATGACCCAACTTTCCACAGTTAGTACAGAAATGACACTGAACTTGCGGTTGATGGTGGCTATTGCATTTGTTGCACAACGGTGCATTCCCCGCATACCGTTTCTTTGCTGGTGGTTGTGCCGGTTGGTTGGGAGTTGCCTGATTGGCTTGGGCAGCGATAGTGAAATTCTGGGAAGCCTTGCGCTTCCTAAACCCTTTCAAAGAACCAGTTTCCTTACCCTTCTTGCTCTTACCCTTCTTGCTTTCACCTTTATCAGAAGATTGTTTCTTACCCTTGTCACCCTTCCTGTGTAGCTTACCCTTTCGGACCTGCGACTCAGTCAATGTCGCAGCTAGCTCGATTGCCTGACGAACTGTGGTAGGGTTACTACCATGGTAGGGCATAACAAACTTAATTCTTCATACCTATCAGTGTAAGCCCGGTGCTCACCACTATTGTCACACCCCGAAATTATCAGAGCATTGGCGTGACTGGATTGGTATCTTCATTGCACCGCGGAAGCAATTAAGCTAAGACTTCAAGGTAACGAATGCCACTAAGTACTCGAGTCTCCAATGGTTCTCCTATTCCAACCGTGCCACGATTTGGAAAAGTAACCTGAGAAAGAAACATGCGAAAAAGTCAACATAAAGTTGAGCGAGTTCATAGTTTGTTTGTAAAAGTTTTGAAATAAATCTTTTGAATAACCGGTTTGTGAAATAATATTCAGAAAACGAATTTAGAAATCATTTTCTTTCCAAGTTATATGGAAACTTTGTATTTGTAACGCATTATGTTCGTAAAACCATGTATTTGTAAACTCTCGTATTTGTAGTGTTCGTATAACCGTCAATGCCCACCCTGACTTTGACTCCATGCCCACATAATCCTATGCTTTGAATTTGTATAAAACATGGTATGTAATTTGTAGAACCCCGGTATGAAAGCAACAAGGAAAAAGAGATCACCAATGGTTTGCAAGGCCAATGGTATGTGTGAAGTGATGCAGGAAAACTCAAACTTGGCAAATTTGTACCGGGCTTCCGGCTGTAAGACATAGTCACCCTATGGGCCTCCCTGGTCCTCATGGGCGTGGGCTCGCTACACCCAAATAGATCTCTCACTCATGTCCCTCGGTCCTACAACTATGATTAATGGCCTTAAGTGTTGTACCCACCACTCACATAATCTAAGTGTACCCTTCCTTAGCTAACCATACCAATTGTATTGTAAGTAATCCTTTTGTAACATGTATTTTACCCCAGTCTCTCAGACTGAATTACCCAGCTAGTCTCTCAGACTAACTCCCCAGTCTCTCAGACTGAATTACCTAGCTAGTCTCTCAGACTAACTCCCCAGTCTCTCAGACCAAATTACCCTGCTAGTCTCTCAGACTAACTCCCCAGTCTCTCAGACCAAATTACCCAGCTAGTCTCTCAGACTAACTCCCCAGTCTCTCAGACCAACCCAGTCCCCATATTTTCACCAGACGATCCCGTCCCTAGTCATGAAAATTATTCACATTTCGATAATACGCATTTGTTTTGTAAAACCGGTATATTTAGTATAATTCATTCGTAAACCATTTGAGTTCCTTAAAATCCGTTCATAACATGATTTAGAAATATGAGTTTTCGTTCATTCGAAAACTTTGTATGTTCTTGTAAAACGTGCTTTGTCTAAATTATGAAATCTTTGTTTAGCGATAACCTTGTATGTTTCTGAAAAACGTGCATGTCTTTCCACCCCGAAAACATTTACAAAAATGTAAAACCGTAAAAAGGTGGGGTTATGAACTCACCTGAATTGCCTTGTCCGAAGCTAGCTAATTACGACTTCGTGATGTCGTTCCCAAGACTTGACGTACTAGCGTGCATTCTACAATGTTCCTAACACGGAATATCTTATAAGTTTCTAAATAACGCAGTAACTAAACTACGTGTCATCGAGCTCTACCGAATCGTTAACCGAATGTTTCAACGGTAAATTGATAACTTAATAGTAACGATTAAGTTATACTCGTTAAGTTTCGCCTAATGTCGGTAATAGTTAATAGGTCTTAGAAAGACTTAGCTTCTCGAGAGATTTAAAATATATGAATATTTATATAAAAAATATAAATATGTCGTTATAATCGCGTTAATCGTCTCGAGAAATCTTAGGTGTATGTAAAGAATAGTTATATGAAAATGAAACAATGTATAACCAACTCGTATTATGTAACGCTTCTTCTATGATGACTTAACAAAATATAGGTATATGCCGTTTTAGGCGTTTGAAATATAACAACTTATATTTATTTAATAGTGTTTTCCTGTTGATGTCGTTTAAAATAAATACGATAGTTATATTTATTTCATAATAGAATACGAGTTGTCTGGCGTTTGAAATAAATATATAAACTATATTTATTTTTATAAAAGAATTGTCGTAATTTCAAAGTTTAGAATAAATAAATTAACTATATTTAGTGTCTCAAATGATTTTCCGAATCGTTGCTCTCGAAAGTTGTAGAGTGTTGTCGTTTGAAATAAATATATATAAACTATATTTATTCTTTTTATAAAAAGAAATCGGGTTATCGTTGTTCCTTGTACGTTATAAAGTGTCGTTGAAGAAACACATTCATTTATATTGATTGACATGAAAATCGCTTGATGTCGTTAGTTGTCATTTTTCAATAAAACACATTTGTATTTACGGTTTTTTCTCGAAAAACGGGCGGAGTTTCCTCTGTTTTTTGATGCCCCCGGCAACGCAGGTTGTCGTTATTTTATCAAAATTCATCTCAATTATCAATATCAATCCCACAATTATTCAATATATTACTTACGCCAAATGTGTTAAAATTTTTAAACTGTAATATAGTCGATTGGTTCGAGCTCGTTCACGAAAATATATAAAACTATTTTAAAATATCGTAACGAAATCGTATCTTTAAACTATTACCAAAACTATCATGACGAAGTGCTGAAAAGGTTGACCGAGTCAACTGAGTTGACCGAGTCGACTCGCCGAGTTGACCAGGTTTGACCGAGTTGACTCGGTTTGACCGAGTCAACCGAACCCGCTGAGCAGTTGACTTTGTTGACCGTGTAATCTGAGCCGAGACCCTAGCCGCACCCAAAACCGAAATGAAACCTGAACCAAAGCAACTTTGACCCGAAACGAGACCAAAAACTCCCAAAATCTGACCCGAACAACACCCGGTTCCCAAACCAAGACCCGATACACCACCTCCGCCTTCGTCGCCGGCAGTGGTGTCGGCCACCACCACCACCATCATCCTTAACACCAGCAAATCATCAACGTTGTCAACCACAACAATCCTTGTCAACATCTGAAAGTAAAGAACAGCTGAAGAGAGAGAGATTTACCGTAAAGACTTGTCGGATCGAACAAAACTTCCACTGTTGACGGTCCACCTCAGCTGCTCCGCCACAGACGGCGGCCCTCGCTTCCCAGATCCTTCTTCTCTGATGCTGCCTCTTTCACCGTTCTTTCTCTCTCTCTTTCGTCTGCCTCTCTCTCTCCTCGCCGTCGCTGTTACATCTTCGCCGGAGGTCAAGGAGTCAGGGGGGGGGGTGTTTCGCTGAACAAAATCACCACCGCCACCGCCGTGAGAGGCGGCGGCTCCGCCTGCCATCGCTGGAGATCATCGGAGAGGGGGGGTGTACGACCGGTAAAACAGAAGAGAAGGGGAGGAGTGGTTCACCGGAGAAGAAGGGGACGCCGGAGCACCGCCATACCCGGCTCTGGTTGCTGCAATGTCGAGTTAGGGAGGGTGATTTGGCTTGTGGTTTGTCTGCAGTTGTATCGAGAGAGAGGAGAAGGGGTGTGAGAGAGTTTTGTTTGTGAAGAATCTGATAGTGAAGATGAGGGTTCAATGTGTTGTTGTCTTTGTATTAATAGAGAGGGATGAGATCTAATAGAAATCTTGTTGAGATTTTTGTGAATCCTTTGAAGATTTGCAAAGATTTTGCATAGATTTATAGAGATTTAGTGAGATTTCTAGAGATCTTTAGAGATCTTATAAGATCTAGTATATTAGCTGCAGGTTTAGGCTTGTGGGTTTTGGGCTTGGGCCCAAGGCCCACAAGCTCAATCCCCGTGTTTAAGCGGCCCGTAATTTCTACGAGACTCGATATCGTAACTCAAACTCCATAAGTGTCGAAAAAATAAAATTCTAAAATTAAAAGGCGTATAATAGTGGTGTTTGTCGTGTGACACGTTCGTTTGTCGATTACGGTAATAATCGCGAAAAAATTATATCGTTGCCGTCTTTGATCCGTTTTTCGATCCGGTTTTGACTGTAGTTACTAAAATTTTATTGCGGAGCTAAATATAGCGTAAAATGTAAGTTTTGAAGGTGACAGGCGTCTCCGTCGCTTCCGTTTTGTTGCCGATGCGTTTCCTACCATCGCGTTTTTAGTTCACGTTCGCATTTGTGTCGCACGGAAGCCCAATAAATTCACAAAATTAATTTCATAAGCATAAAATTTTCGTGTAATATTCATACTTGTCGGTGTTGTCAGTATTTTGTACGGTATCAGTTCGTTGTCGTGTGATGTTCCGCAGATTCCACGCGAATCTTCATACGAGTACTATAAAGTCGGATAAACGTTCCTAGGCACTCCAAAGGCCTAATTAAGTTAATTTGTGCTGTAAACACTATTTATTATCGCGTTAATCACCTGTTAATCACGTAATTAAGAGCCATAAATCACCGGTTGTCACATTCTCCCCCTGTTACAGAAATTTCGTCCTCGAAATTTAGACTATGTTATCTCCTTAGAATTGTGTTGTTCGCAGGTAAGTCCGAATAATAACAAAGTGAATGACCGCGTAATCGAAACAAGACTTATTCGAATCATGTGAATTTAATGACATTCCTCAACAATAAGAACCCAACGGTTTAAAAGAAATGTGTTTCAAAAATTGATGTCAAAGGAAACAAGACGTATAGGTACAGTCACTAATGTGACTAAGTTAACATGGATCCAACAATGAACAGGAACTTCGACCAATCGAATTCCATATGAACGTTAACAATAAACAAATGAGTTCTAGAAGCAATAACATCCACTGGATGAACTTAGAATCAACAATCTCAAATGTACTAGTTTGGACGAAACGCTCGATCGTGATCAGCACAAGCTGCAAGTTATACCGACGCCACAAGGTGTCGTAATGAATGAAACAATCCAATAATAGGGGTGATAGAATAAGTATCACCTGTGTTTTGCAGTCTATTGAAAACGCAATGAAGTAAATATGAAAATTTGTTTCTAACAACATCATAGGATTTTCAATTGAAATTTGAACATCAAAGAAATAATGTTTTCGATCGAAGACGAAGAAGCAATGAATATCACAAAACATTCGATCGATGTTGAAAGGACCGTTAGGAGGTACACCGGAATATGAAATGAATTTTGTGTACCCTTGTCTTATCACACGATTGTGTTAAGACTGTTGTAATGTGATAAATCAAAGAGGATTTAATCTAAATCAATAAATAAATAATTAAATCCGTGCATAAGATATGTAAACGAGTTTAGCGCAAGCTTCAAATAAATGAAAAATACCACCACAAGGTGATGAAATCAACAAACAATTTAATGGAGTCGAATGCCATACAAGTTTACTTCGACTCGGAACAAATGAAACACTTGTTAAAACGAATTTTGAATATGATGCTCCCAATACATCATATGATGATCTGAAGTGAATATGTGTAATGGACAAGTTCAAACAATTGAACTTGGTTTTAGCGCAATCCGACAATAAATATATGTATCGACAAGAAAACTTTCAGGATGGTCACAACGCAAAACCATGTATGTAACTTGAAAAGAAGAGAAATTTCAAGAAAATGTGTTGACTTGATAACAAAGGAGCCAACAATCACAATAATGCGGGTCATTCGAATCACAAATCAATAATTAGGTTTGGCGAAACAATGTTTGAATTTTGATGAAACGCTTATTCGAAACGAAACCATATGCGTAACAAACGATGCATGCGTAACATATAAATTTTCAAGAAGTGGACCAAATAAGTATTCGCTATAATGAAAGAAACGATCGTGATGCAATGACCATTAAGAGGAGTAGAGATGTGAAAATCTTCTCACTAGATGCAAAAGTCAGAGTTCTGAATAAAGAAATTTGAGGACTTTACCTGGGGTTTCATGTGATGACCGGTTGTTAGGTGACATTACCATGGAATGTCGAACATAGCGTATTTGTCGTTAACTGAAATTGGGGGAATGCGGAGACATACGTCTTCTCCTTGGCGTGATTCGTGTCGTTGCAGGATCGCGTGACAAGTTGTCGTTTCCTGATCGTTAGCTCTCCTGCTGACAGGAATCTAGCATCATCATTGAATTGCGCCATCGTGTCTTTTCAAAGGCCTCGCCTCGATAGTCGTAGGTGCCGTACTTCAACATCCGTTGACGTACATATTGAGTTTCGCGTATACCTGTGCACTAGCGTTTCGTTCCGCGTAGAATGTGATGTACCCCGACATCCGTTGACGTAAAATTTAAGTTCCATGTATTCTCGTGCACTAGCGTTTCGTTATGCGTAGGCTGCCTGCTCGGGAAGTTAAAATATCATACACAGTATGGATAATAGTGTGTGCCTGAGTTAATATTCGCGGTTCCTACGTGATGACCTTTAATGAACTTTAGCATAAGTTTTCCAAAGGTCCTAAATGCATGTTTCCTAAACTCTCAGAGTTTTGTGTACTGTATGTCATTGTTTTATGCACCGTGTATGAAACACCACAATAGCGTATGTTTGAAAACAAAATTTTGACTGTTTTTTTTTCGGCAACGGTTAGAGACCATATTCGAGTACTAGGCATTCGGTATGTAATCAAAATTTTAATAGTCTAAGTTCCCAAAGAAAAATGAGGTTAGAGCTTAGGTATCTCTACAGAAACCCTATTCGCTGTAACCTATAACTCTGATACCAATCTGTCACACCCCGAAATTATCAGAGCATTGGCGTGGCTGGACTGGTATCTTCATTGCACAGTGGAAGCAAATAAGCTAAGACTTCTAGGTAACGAACGCCACTAAGTACTCGAGTCTCCAATAGTTCTCCTATTCCAACCGTGCCATGATTTGGAAAAGTAACCTGAGAAAGAAACATGCGAAAAAGTCAACCTAAAGTTGAGCGAGTTCATAGTTTGTTTGTAAAATTATTGAAATAAATCTTTTGAATAACCGTTTTGTGAAATAATATTGAGAAAACGAATTTAGAAATCATTTTCTTGCCAAGTTATATGGAAACTTTGTATTTGTAACGCATTATGTTCGTAAAACCATGTATTTGTAAACTCTCGTATTTGTAATGCTCGTACAACCGTCAATGCCCACCCTGACTTTGACTCCATGCCCGCATAATCCTATGATTTGAATTTGTATAAAACATGGTATGTAATTTGTAAAACCCCGGTATGAAAGTGTCACACCCCCAAAATCCACACGCGGGGTATCACCGCTTGGAGGCGTGACTGACCAGGATCAAGCCACCAATCATATTGAATAACGTAAATAGCAAGTGTAAATCAACCAAACAATATGAAAGGTGTTCCAAAAACCAAAGTATAGTATCAATGTTTAGCGGAAGCATAAAAGTAAACCCAATCATAAGTATAAGTACGAAATGTCATAATGTTTAACAAACATTCACGATCCATGTCCACAACGACCGCGCCTCCCGTGCAAGCTCCATAAGTACCTAAGGTCCTGCAAGGCATGCAGCAGAGAGTCAACAACTAGTTGAGCGAGTTCACAGTAAGTAAGTTCGTAGTAGTAAGTTTGCTTCGTAACATGTAGTGCTACTAGGCCGATAGTATGTTCTATTAGTGGGGGCTTCCCATGTTTGCATATACACTAGACTATTTGTAACCATAAGTGTTCTTCTTACCGAGAACAGTAGTACGTACAAAGTTTACGTAGGTTTTACATAAGTGTCCTTCACAACCGAGGACAGGGGTACGCGGGGGTTTACGTAGGTTTTACGTAAGTGTCCTTCCTGACTCCGGAAGACAGTAGCATGTTCTTGTTTACGTAGGTTTTACGTAAGTGCCTGACACAACCGAGGCAGTAGTGAGTATAAGTTCACGTAGGTTTTACGTGAGTGTCCTTCGCAACCTGAGGACAGTGATGAGTACAAGTATACGTAGGTTTTACGTATGTATCCTGCGTATCCAAGGACGATGGTAGATAGTCTAGTAACAATGTAAGTACGAGTATCTATTCAAATCTCATTCCTTCAATCCCCATTCCCATACCCTGGGAATCCCATGCCTTAGTAAAAGTGTGAACTCACCTTGGTTTGCTCGGTATGCTAAAGTATGTGCTCAAAGTAAATCAATCACGTCCTAAAGTATGCACGTATACATAATCAGTTTGTATTCATGAAGTTGGCACGTTGGTATAATCATAGTGGACATCGCATCAATAAACATCGAGTATCATATTGCACGTTTTCGTAATCATGCAAGTCATGTTCACCATCTAACAGTAGTTAACTAACTCAGTTAATTTTGACAGAATCAGACTAAGTTACTTGGGCAGATTATACATTTGGCGAAACACAGATTGGCGAAACACAGATTGGCGAAACACATTCTGTTTCATCGTGGTCTCCTTTGGCGAAACAAAGTTCTGTCTCGTCGACTGCCCTTGGCGAAACACGTTCTGTTTCGTCAAGAGGTCTATTTCGTCAAGCCTGTTACGGGTGATGTCAGTTACGTCAATCAGTTACATCAGTTACGCAATATCACAGAAACCCTAATTGCCGTCATCATCAAGAATCAATACACTCGACCATGGCCTACATTTGACAATTCTATCATGTTAATAATGGACCGAATTAATTAATGGGCTGCAAGTATTTCACGTGAAACATGGCACACATACTCATCATACATTCTAATCGAAGATTGGGCTGCCACCTCCACAACCTCGATTCCCTAAGTAAAGCCCCACTACAATATTTGTTGCACATGCAAGGTTACTGACAACAATTATGATATTTCATGTCTTTGACTAGAATATCATGTGATTATCAATGTCTAAATTCAAGGTTCCAAATCTCACATGCGCCATTTATATATATATATATAATCGATTATATAGAACAGATAATACAACTGATATCTCAAATCTCTAGAATATCCATTATTAGTTTACACAATCATTAATCATCGTCGACAACCCTATTCTATACCAAACAGTTAACAAGCAATCATACTAGTCATGCGTTCACAGATCATCATAACATTCATCAATAATTCATAAAGTAATAAACATTAGTAATAACTAACCGGAGAATAAGTGATTAATACGAACGGAATGGGTGAGTTCTCAGATGATGGGGGGGGGGGGCTGCCGGCGTGCACAGGAGAGCCTCTAGGGTTTCAGTTTTTCTAAAGTGTGGTGAAAGTGGCTGTTCCGTATAACTTATACGCGCATAAGTGTATTGGGCCCTTAATGGGCTTAGCGAACCAGCGGGCCGGCGAAACAACTTGTTTCGTCGAGAGACAAGTGACGAAACACATCTGTTTCGTCAGGTCCTTAATGGGCTTTAACAGTTTAAGTTTTTCAACAGGTTCCTAGTTACACAACCAAACACACAATCCTAGTTACAATGCGTTTCATTATAATATAACGTGTACAGTTACAAGTTAAACAAATCAAACAACTAAGCAGTCAAAGTCAACGTGCAATAAATGCGAAAGTGAAAGTCGGAAACTCGAGTTGTCACATTATCCCCAACTTGAAAGAAATTTCCTTCCGAAATTTAGCATGCGGTTACTAAGGAAGCTAGGTAAGTTGTATCGTTCACTGGTTTTCCTGGGGTGTCACATCATCCCCGCGTTGATTTGGAATTTCGTCCCGAAATTCTGCAGTAGTAGCTTCAGCCTCAGTAGTAGTTGCATTGGTTCCGAATAACTTGGGATACTTGAGTTTCATTTGATCTTCACGCTCCCAGGTGAACTCTGGGCCACGACGGGAGTTCCAACGAACTCGTACAAGAGGGATTCTCGTGTTCTTGAGGACCTTAACATCCCGGTCCGTGATTTCAACTGGTTCCTCGACGAAATGCAACTGTTCGTCGATAGTGAGCTCCTTCAAAGGAACTATGAGGGTCTCATCTGACAGACACTTCTTCAGATTCGACACGTGAAAGACGTTGTGAACTGCACTGAGTTCAGCTGGTAAGTTCAGTCTGTAGGCCACTTTGCCTATTTTCTCTATAACTTCGAAAGGTCCAACGTATCGTGGATTGAGCTTGCCTCGTTTGCCAAAACGAACAACACCCTTCCAGGGTGAAACTTTGAGTAGCGCTCGATCCCCAACCTGGAATTCGAGTAGTTTCCTTTCTTTATCTGCGTATGCTTTCTGACGGTCACGAGCTGTCGCCATGCGTTGTCGTATTTGAGCAATCTTTTCAGTAGTATCAACGACCATTTCTGGGCCTGTGATTTGACTATCACCCACCTCTGCCCAACAAAGAGGTGACCGGCATTTACGTCCGTACAATGCCTCGAATGGAGCAGCTTTAATGCTGGTGTGGTAACTGTTGTTGTACGAGAACTCCACTAACGGGAAATGTTTTTCCCAGCCGTTGCCGAAATCGATTACACATGCACGAAGCATGTCTTCTAGAGTTTGAATAGTGCGTTCAGACTGCCCATCTGTCTGAGGGTGATAAGCTGTGCTCATGTCTAAACGAGAGCCAAAAGATTTGTGCATTGCTTGCCACAGTTCCGAAGTAAAACGTGCATCACGATCAGAGATAATGGAAGTTGGCACTCCGTGCCTTGAAACCACTTCTTTAAGATAGATGTCTGCTAATGTAGAGAACTTGTCTGTTTCCTTAATAGCCAGGAAGTGTGCAGACTTTGTGAGTCGATCCACGATCACCCAAATAGTATCATTTCCACGCTGAGATCTAGGTAGGCCAGTAACAAAATCCATGGAAATTTGCTCCCATTTCCATTGTGGTATCTCAGGTTGTTGGAGTGGGCCTGATGGTTTCTGGTATTCCGCCTTGACTCTCGCATAAGTCAAGCATTTGCTAACGTATGTTGCTATGTGGTCCTTCATGCTAGGCCACCAATATGTAGTTTTGATATCATGGTACATTTTATCCGAACCAGGATGTACCGAGTAGCGAGACTTATGTGCCTCATCCATCACAAGCTCTCGTAGGCTGCCATAAAGTGGGACCCAAATGCGTCCTGTGACGTAGTAAGCACCATCTTCCTTCTGTTCCAAGCGTTGCCTTGAGCCGCGTAGGGCTTCAGCCCTGACGTTTTCTGGTTTCAATGCTTCTACCTGAGCATCTCGTATCTGAGAAGGAAGACTAGACTGGATAGTAAGTTGCAATGCTCGTACACGCCTAGGCGTAGTATCCTTTCGACTGAGGGCGTCGGCCACCACGTTGGCTTTGCCTGGATGGTACATTATAGCACATTCGTAATCGTTCAGTAATTCGACCCATCTACGTTGTCGCATGTTCAACTCTTTCTGCTTGAAAATATGTTCGAGACTCCTGTAATCAGTGTATATAGTGCACTTGGTACCGTACAGGTAATGTCGCCATATCTTGAGTGCAAAAACAACGGCTCCCAGCTCTAGATCATGTGTTGTGTAATTCCGTTCGTGAATCTTAAGTTGGCGCGAAGCATAAGCAATAACTTTATCCCGTTGCATCAATACACATCCAAGACCCTGAATTGATGCATCACAGTAGACCACAAAATCATCGGTGCCTTCAGGCAATGAGAGGATAGGCGCGCTACAAAGTCTATCCTTTAAGTGCTGAAATGCTGTTTCCTGTGTATTACCCCAATGATAAACAACACCTTTATGTGTCAGTAATGTGAGCGGCTGTGTAATCTTTGAGAAGTCTTTGATGAACCGTCTGTAATAACCCGCCAAACCCAAGAATTGGCGTATTTCTGTCGGTGTGCGAGGTGCAGGCCAGTTCTTGATCGAATGTACCTTGGATGGATCAACATGAATCCCATCCTTGTTTACCACGTGACCTAGAAAGTGGACTTCACGAAGCCAGAAGTCGCATTTTGAAAACTTAGCGTATAGCTGTTCCGTTCGTAGGAGTTCCAAAATAAGTCGTAAGTGCTGCTCGTGTTCCTCTCGACTCTTCGAGTAGATCAGGATGTCGTCAATGAAAACAATAACAAACTTGTCAAGATAAGGTTTGCACACCCTGTTCATAAGGTCCATGAAAACCGCTGGCGCGTTCATTAGCCCGAATGGCATGACCAGAAACTCGTAATGGTCGTAGCGAGTTCTGAATGCTGTTTTGGAGACGTCCTCATCCCGGACTCTCAGTTGATGGTAGCCTGACCTCAGATCAATCTTCGAGTAATAGCTCGACCCTTGCAACTGGTCGAACAAGTCGTCGATTCGTGGAAGAGGATAGCGATTCTTCACGGTCACCTTGTTCAGTTCACGGTAATCTATGCACATGCGGAAGGTGCCGTCTTTCTTCTTGACAAATAATACTGGAGCTCCCCAGGGCGAAGAGCTAGGACGAATGAAACCCTTTTCCAACAGTTCTTGCAATTGCTTAGACAGTTCTTCCAGTTCCGTTGGAGCTAAGCGATAAGGTGCTCGAGCTATGGGTGCTGCTCCTGGAGCTAGCTCGATCTGAAATTCGACCTGGCGATGAGGCGGTAACCCAGGTAACTCTTCAGGAAACACTTGAGGAAACTCGCGTACCACAGGAATATCCTCAATCTTTTTCTCTTTCTTCGATGTATCTGTAACGAGTGCTAAAACAGCTGTGTGGCCCTTTCGTAAACACTTCTGAGCCTTCAAGAAGGAGATGATGCCACTCACGACACCACTCTTGTCGCCTTGAACTTCGAGAGGTTCTTTGCCAGTACGGGGAATACGAATGATCTTCTCCTTGCATAAGATCTCTGCTTGCTGTTGGGATAACCAATCCATACCAATGACGATGTCGAAACTACCCAGAGTTATAGGAATGAGATCGATAGAGAAAGTCTGACCAGCGAGGATAAGATTACAACCCTGAACTATGTGCGTAGCCTCTAGACTTTTACCGTTAGCTAACTCTACGACATGTTTGGTGTTCAAAAGTGTTGGCACGCGTTTAAGCATTTGACTAACTTTCAGAGATATATAACTGGTATCCGCACCCGAATCAAACAAAACAGTAACATAAAAGTCGTCGAGAAGAAACTTACCCATAACCACATTAGGATCGTTCCTTGCATCAGCCTGACCAATCACAAATGCACGACCCCTAGCACCATTCTTGTTGTTTCCCCCGTTGTTGTTATTCCCATTGCCCTGGTTGTTGTTGTTGTTCTGGTTTCGGTTTAACTGAGGGCAGTGTCTTTTGAAGTGACCTTCAGCGCCACAATGAAAACATCCTTTGTTGCCCTGTTGCTGATTCTGCGGTGTTTGCTGTTGCTGCTGATTCTGATTAGCAGGCCGCGGGCTCCTACAATCCTTGGCCTCATGACCCATCTTGAGGCACCTCTGACAGCGACCCTTGTTGCACTGGCCACTGTGGTGTCTGTTACAGTTGTTGCACCTTGGGAGGTTCCCTCGATAACCACCCTGCCTGTGATTGCCCGAAGATTGCTGACTAGGGCTCTGATAGTTGTCAGTCTTTCGCTGCTGAACTTGGGACTGAACTGAAGCTGAACCTTTGCTGGAATCCCCCTCCCATTTTCTCTTGTTATCACTAGGAGTAGCAGGAGTAGCTGAAGTGGTAGCGGTAGTAGTAGCGCTGATACGTTTAGGCAACCTGTTCTGCTCCACCGCCTGATCAGTAAGACGGTGAGCCAGCTGAACAACCTGCTGGTAGGTGGCAAGATTTACTGAAGTTACATGACTTTGGATCTCTGGCACTAGACCCTTAAGATAGAGTTCGATACGCTTAATTGGAGGGTCAACCATAGTAGGACACAGTAATGCAAGCTCATTTGATCTCTTTGTAAACGCCTCAATTTCTGACCCCGTCATCTTGAGGTTGAAGAACTCGACCACCAGCTTATGAATGTCGTCACGACTGCAGTATTCTTCCTTGATCATCTCCTTAAAATTGTTCCATGGGGTGGCGTTTGCAGCAACCAACCCCAGCATTTGGACCTGAGCTTTCCACAATGTGAGGGCTAAACCCTCGAGAGTACCGGTAGCATACTTCACCCTGCGTGCCTCAGGGCATTCACACATTTCGAACACAGATTCTAGTTTCTCAAACCAGTGGAGGAGACCTACGGCTCCTTCAGTGCCGCTGAAAGTAGTTGGACGACAGTCCATGAAAGTCTTGAAGGTGCAAACAGGTGGTTGACCTGTTGTGTATAAGAATCAGGACAAGGTTAAATACGAGAGTTGGTTTAGGAATGTAGGATCTAATGATCCTAGTGTGAGTTACAACTGTAGGGTATACCTCCTGCTTGTGCGGCTGCAACCGCCGCAGCAACTTGTTCGTTAATGAGAGCCGTCAACTGGGCTTGTGTCATGTTAATACGTCCAGCCATGATCTTCATAGCAAAGATAACATAAGTAAGAGAGGTTCACAAATAGTGCGATGACAGAAGAGAGTGAGCACATAAGTATTCTCAAGCAATAAGGGTTATGTATATCTAAGCATACCATGAGCAAAGTTCTATGTAATTCTAACAAGTAAGCAATAAAACATGTACCATATTACCTAGGATGTTGAGTCTTGCACGTGGAGCGAGGCGTCGTTGTGGATCGTTGAGCACTGTTCTGGTTATAGTCTGGTTTTAATAAAAAACGTTTTCCCCATATTAAAACCGAGTTCTCTATAACCAATGGCTCTGATACCAATCTGTCACACCCCCAAAATCCACACGCGGGGTATCACCGCTTGGAGGCGTGACTGACCAGGATCAAGCCACCAATCATATTGAACAACGTAAATAGCAAGTGTAAATCAACCAAACAATATGAAAGGTGTTCCAAAAACCAAAGTATAGTATCAATGTTTAGCGGAAGCATAAAAGTAAACCCAATCATACGTATAAGTACGAAATGTCATAATGTTTAACAAACATTCATGATCCATGTCCACAACGACCGCGCCTCCCGTGCAAGCTCCATAAGTACCTAAGGTCCTGCAACGCATGCAGCAGAGAGTCAACAACTAGTTGAGCGAGTTCACAGTAAGTAAGTTCGTAGTAGTAAGTTTACTTCGTAACATGTGGCACTACTAGGCCGATAGTATGTTCTATTAGTGGGGGCTTCCCATGTTTGCATATACACTAGACTATTTGTAACCATAAGTGTTCTTCTTACCGAGAACAGTAGTACGTACAAAGTTTACGTAGGTTTTACGTAAGTGTCCTTAACAACCGAGGAGAGGGGTACGCGGGGGTTTACGTAGGTTTTACGTAAGTGTCCTTCCTGACTCCGGAAGACACTAGCATGTTCTTGTTTACGTAGGTTTTACGTAAGTGCCTGACACAACCGAGGCAGTAGTGAGTATAAGTTCACGTAGGTTTTACGTGAGTGTCCTTCGCAACCTGAGGACAGTGATGAGTACAAGTATACGTAGGTTTTACGTATGTATCCTGCGCATCCGAGGACGATGGTAGATAGTCTAGTAACAATGTAAGTACGAGTATCTATTCAAATCTCATTCCTTCAATCCCCATTCCCATACCCTGGGAATCCCATGCCTTAGTAAAAGTGTGAACTCACCTTGGTTTGCTCGGTATGCTAAAGTATGTGCTCAAAGTAAATCAATCACGTCCTAAAGTATGCACGTATACATAATCAGTTTGTATTCATGAAGTTGGCACGTTGGTATAATCATAGTGGACATCGCATCAATAAACATCGAGTATCATATTGCACGTTTTCGTAATCATACAAGTCATGTTCACCATCTAACAGTAGTTAACTAACTCAGTTAATTTTGACAGAATCAGACTAAGTTACTTGGGCAGATTATACATTTGGCGAAACACAGATTGGCGAAACACAGATTGGCGAAACACAGATTGGCGAAACACATTCTGTTTCGTCGTGGTCTCCTTTGGCCAAACAAAGTTCTGTCTCGTCGACTGCCCTTGGCGAAACACGTTCTGTTTCGTCAAGAGGTCTATTTCGTCAAGCCTGTTACGGGTGATGTCAGTTACGTCAATCAGTTACATCAGTTACGCAATATCACAGAAACCCTAATTGCCGTCATCATCAAGAATCAATACACTCGACCATGGCCTACATCTGACAATTCTATCATGTTAATAATGGACCGAATTAATTAATGGGCTGCAAGTATTTCACGTGAAACATGGCACACATACTCATCATACATTCTAATCGAAGATTAGGCTGCCACCTCCACAACCTCGATTCCCTAAGTAAAGCCCCACTACAATATTTGTTGCACATGCAAGGTTACTGACAATAATTATGATATTTCATGTCTTTGACTAGAATATCATGTGATTATCAATGTCTAAATTCAAGGTTCCAAATCTCACATGCGCCATTTATATATATATATATATAATCGATTATATAGAACAGATAATACAACTGATATCTCAAATCTCTAGAATATCCATTATTAGTTTACACAATCATTAATCATCGTCGACAACCCTATTCTATACCAAACAGTTAACAAGCAATCATACTAGTCATGCGTTCACAGATCATCATAACATTCATCAATAATTCATAAACTAATAAACATTAGTAATAACTAACCGGAGAATAAGCGATTAAGACGAACGGAATGGGTGAGTTCTCAGATGATGGGGGGGGGGGGCTGCCGACGTGCACAGGAGAGCCTCTAGGGTTTCAGTTTTTCTAAAGTGTGGTGAAAGTGGTTGTTCCGTATAACTTATACGCGCATAAGTGTATTGGGCCCTTAATGGGCTTAGCGAACCAGCGGGCCGGCGAAACAACTTGTTTCGTCGAGAGACAAGTGACGAAACACATCTGTTTCGTCGGGTCCTTAATGGGCTTTAACAGTTTAAGTTTTTCAACAGGTTCCTAGTTACACAACCAAACACACAATCCTAGTTACAATGCGTTTCATTATAATATAACGTGTACAGTTACAAGTTAAACAAATCAAACAACTAAGCAGTCAAAGTCAACGTGCAATAAATGCGAAAGTGAAAGTCGGAAACTCGAGTTGTCACAGAAAGCAACAAGGAAAAAGAGATCACCAATGGTTTGCAAGGCCAATGGTATGTGTGAAGTGATGCAGGAAAACTCAAACCTAGCAAATTTGTACCGGGCTTCCGGCTAGAAGACATAGTCACCCTATGGGCCTCCCTGGTCCTCATGGGTGTGGGCTCGCTACACCCAAATAGATCTATCACTCATGTCCCTCAGTCCTACAACGAGGATCAATGGCCTTAAGTGTTGTACCCACCACTCACATGATCTAAGTGTACCCTTCCTTAGCTAACTATACCAATTTTATTGTAAGTAATCCTTTTGTAACGTGTATTTTACCCCAGTCTCTCAGACTGAATTACCCAGCTAGTCTCTCAGACTGAATTACCCAGCTAGTCTCTCAGACTAACTCCCCAGTCTCTCAGACTAAATTACCCAGCTAGTCTCTCAGACTAACTCCCCAGTCTCTCAGACCAAATTACCCAGCTAGTCTCTCATACTAACTCCCCAGTCTCTCAGACCAACCCAGTCCCCATATTTTCACCAGACGATCCTGTCCCTAGTCATGAAAATCATTCACATTTCGATAATACGCATTTGTTTTGTAAAACCGGTATATTTAGTATAATTCATTCATAAACCATTTGAGTTCCTTGAAATCCGTTCATAACATGATTTAGAAATATGAGTTTTCGTTCATTCGAAAACTTTGTATGTTCTTGCAAAACGTGCTTTGTCTAAATTATGAAATCTTTGTTTAGCGATAACCTTGTATGTTTCTGAAAAACGTGCATGTCTTTCCACCCCGAAAACATTTACAAAAATGTAAAACCGTAAAAAGGTGGGGTTATGAACTCACCTGAATTGCCTTGTGTGAAGCTAGCTATTTACGACTTTGTGATGTCGTTCCCAAGACTTGACTTACTAGCGTGCATTCTACAATGTTCCTAACACGGAATATCTTATAAGTTTCTAAATAACGCAGTAACTAAACTACGTGTCATCGAGCTCTACCGAATCGTTAACCGAATGTTTCAACGGTAAATTGATAACTTAATAGTAACGATTAAGTTATACTCGTTAAGTTTCGCCTAATGTCGGTAATAGTTAATAGGTCTTAGAAAGACTTAGCTTCTCGAGAGATTTAAAATATATGAATATTTATATAAAAATATATAAATATGTCGTTATAATCGCGTTAATCGTCTGGAGAAATCTTAGGTGTATGTAAAGAATAGTTATATGAAAATGAAACAATGTATAACCAACTCGTATTATGTAACGCTTCTTCTATGATGACTTAACAAAATATAGGTATATGCCGTTTTAGGCGTTTGAAATATAACAACTTATATTTATTTAATAGTGTTTTCGTGTTGATGTCGTTTAAAATAAATATGATAGTTATATTTATTTCATAATAGAATACGAGTTGTCTGGCATTTGAAATAAATATATAAACTATATTTATTTTTATAAAAGAATTGTCGGAATTTCAAAGTTTAGAATAAATAAAATAACTATATTTAGTGTCACAAATAATTTTCCGAATCGTTGCTCTCGAAAGTTGAAGAGTGTTGTCATTTGAAATAAATATATATAAACTATATTTATTCTTTTTATAAAAAGAATCCGAGTTATCGTTGTTCCTTGTACGTTATAAAGTGTCGTTGAAGAAACAGATGCATTTATATTGATTGACATGAAAATCGCTTGATGTCGTTAGTTGTCATTTTTCAATAAAACACATTTGTATTTACAGTTTTTCTCGAAAAACGGGCGGAGTTTCCTCTGTTTTTTGATGCCCCCGGCAATGCAGCTTGTCGTTATTTTATCAAAATTCATCTCAATTATCAATATCAATCCCACAATTATTCAATATATTACTTATGCCAAATGTGTTAAAATTTTTAAACTGTAATATAGTCGATTGGTTCGAGCTCGTTCACGAAAATATATAAAACTAGTTTAAAATATCGTAACGAAATCGTATCTTTAAACTATTACCAAAACTATCGTGACGAAGTGCTGAAAAGGTTGACCGAGTCAACTGAGTTGACCGTGTCGACTCGCCGAGTTGACCAGGTTTGACCGAGTAGACTCGGTTTGACCGAGTCAACCGAACCCGCTGAGCAGTTGACTTTGTTGACCGTGTAATCTGAGCCGAGACCCTAGCCGAACCCAAAACCGATATGAAACCTGAACCAAAGCAACTTTGACCCGAAACGAAACCAAAAATTCCCAAAATTTGACCCGAACAACACCTGGTTCCCAAACCAAGACCCGATACACCACCTCCGCCTTCGTCGCCGGCAGTGGTATCGGCCACCACCACCACTATCATCCTTAACACCAGCAAATCATCAACATTGTCAACCACAGCAATCCTTGTCAACATCTGAAAGTAAAGAACAGTTGGAGAGAGAGATTTACCGTAAAGACTTGTCGGATCGAACAAAACTTCCACTGGTGACGGTCCACCTCAGCTGCTCCGCCGCAGACGGCGGCCCTCGCTTCCCAGATCCCTCTTCTCCGACGCCGCCTCTTTCACCGTTCTCTCTCTCTCTCTTTCGTCTGCCTCTCTCTCTCCTCTCCGTCGCTGTTACACCTTCGCCGGAGGTCAAGGAGTCAGGGGGGAGTTTCGCTGAACAAAATCACCACCACCACCGCCGTGAGAGGCGGCGGCTCCGCCTGCCATCGCTGGAGATCATCGGAGAGGGGGGGGGGGGTGTACGACCGGTAAAACAGAAGAGAAGGGGAGGTGTGGTTCACCGGAGAAGAAGGGGATGCCGGAGCACCGCCATACTCGGCTCCGGTTGCTGCAATGTCGAGTGAGGGAGGGTGATTTGGCTTGTGGTTTGTCTGCATTTGTATCGAGAGAGAGGAGAAGGGGTGTGAGAGAGTTTTGTTTGTGAAGAATCTGATAGTGAAGATGAGGTTTCAATGTGTTGTTGTCTGTGTATTAATAAAGAGGGATGAGATCTAATTGAAATCTTGTTGAGATTTTTGTGAATCCTTTGAAGATTTGCAAAGATTTTGCATAGATTTATAGAGATTTAGTGAGATTTCTAGAGATCTTTAGAGATCTTATAAGATCTAGTATATTAGCTGCAGGTTTAGGCTTATGGGTTTTGGGCTTGGGCCTAAGGCCCACAAGCTCAATCCCCGTGTTTAAGCGGCTCGTAATTTCTACGAGACCCGATATCGCAACTCAAACTCCATAAGTGTCGAAAGAATAAAATTCTAAAATTAAAAGGCGTATAACAGTGGCGTTTGTCGTGTGACGCGTTCGTTTGTCAATTACGGTAATAATCACGAAAAAATTATATTGTTGCCGTCTTTGATCCGTTTTTCAATCCGGTTTCGACTTTAGTTACTAAAATTTTATTACGGAGCTAAATATATCATAAAATGTAAGTTTCGAAGGTGACAGGAGTCTCCGTCGCTTCCGTTTCGTTGCCGATGCGTTTCCTACCATCGCGTTTTTAGTTCACGTTCGCATTTGTATCGCACGGAAGCCCAATAAATTCACAAAATTAATTTCATTAGCATAAATTTTTCGTATAACATTCATACTTGTCAGCGTTGTCAGTATTTTGTACGGTATCAGTTCGTTGTCGTGTGATGTTCCGCAGATTCCACGAGAATCTTCATACGCGTACTGTAAAGTCGGATAAACGTTCCTAGGAACTCCAAAGGCCTAATTAAGTTAATTTGTGCTGTAAACACTATTTATTATCGCGTTAATCACCTGTTAATCACATAATTAAGAGCCGTAAATCGCCGGTAGTCACATTTATCATCCTTCAAGTCATCAAATTCCCTTTCTAAAGCCCTCAGTTCATGACGAGGACAGAATTCCCTCATCATGAGAGCCCTAAGCTTTGCCCATGTTTGTGCTAAAGCAACCTCAGCACCACAGTCTCTCATAACCCCGTTCCACCATGTAAGAGCCCTCTTTTGGAAGCAAACTCGACCTTGCGGTTATCAGGACATTGAACATGACGAAACGTACTCTCGATGCTCTCAAACCACTGTAGGAGTCTAGTTGCCCCTTTAGATCCACTGAACTTGAGTGGTTTAGCCGAATTGAAATTCTTGAAATTGCATGGAGCATTCTGGTTATTGTTGGCTTGGTTCACTTGAGCAATAATGTCTGGGAGTACAGCAGCCATATGCTGCGCCATGATAGCTGCCATTTCGACATTAGGTAACGGATTTTCGCGTCGAGGAGGCATTCTAAAAGAGGAAACATGAGAGAAAACGGGTGAGATGATTAGATGAAAAGAATGAGATGATACAAAAATCGAAAAAAACAAGGATGGTGGTCATTCGTTTGTACCACAAAGCAAACAAACGACACACAGTGACTAATCAAAGTAAATGGGTCAAAAATAATATATCGCGAAGACATGCTCGCCTATAAGTGAACACTCACCCCAAGAGTTCCCAGGTAAGAGTGACTGGTCCGATTATGTGGATTTGTACGAACACTCTAGCCTTAGACAAAAAATTCGAGGTACCGGCATTCACCCTTCCAGTTTGCACGTGTTCACACTATCTAGACCCAAAACTTTGACGAGATTTTGAAAACTTGGAAGGCACCAGGCCAAAAGAATCATTCAAAAACGAATGATTAAATTTTCAAAATCATTCTAAAAAATCAAAGGGTTCAAAACCTTATAACAAATCATTTAAAAAAAAACAGAAGATTGATTTTCAAAAATCGTTTTGGAAAATTGTGTTCTTGTTTTGGGTAATCACCTAAGGATAGGTGAAGTGCATGTTTTAAGATCTAAACACAAGATAACATGTATTGGGGTCCTAGAAAAGTTATAGTCTAGGTCAAAGCATTACTAATAACCTAATTCCCTATAACCATTGGCTCGGACACCAACTCTTCTATCACACCTCGGCCGCGTAAAACAACGAAACCGCGGCGGAAACGTCGAGGAGTGTTGTAACAGAATTATTGTTTCATAACCATGGTAATTAAAGTTATGTTTTATTTATCAAACAAGAGAGTTACATTGTCTTAAACAAAAGAAACAGGAGTACATAACATTATTTAAACTAATCTTGCTTCTTTTATGTCACTAAGGCCCGAGTCCACCCTAGTGTATCCTGAGTCAAACCTATGCACCAGCTCCTGAAAACACATGTGAAAATAGGATTCATGACTTAGGCTTAAAGAAATGTTTAATAAAAATTAGTCATGAATCTTGTTAAGTGTTTTCTTTTATAAATCATACAAAAACTTGATAAGAAATAAGATTATATAAAAGAAAGATGTATGGTTAATTAAATAACCAAGTAAAATGAGTTGTATATAATAGACTGTTTTGTAAACCAATGTCTTGTGAAAATATGTCATTTATGTAAAATGTTATATGTCTAAATTGAAATGATTTAAATAACGCTACGATATGTAATATCATAAAAGCACTTATATATAGGAAGTACCAGCGGCGTATCCACCATGCTTTTATCATATTACACACGCCTCGTTACTTAAATCACTTACCCAAACAAACCAACCAAATGTCTTGTTTAAACAAATGTTAAATGTTTATGTGTAAATAATTGTCTATTGTCAAACTGTAAATCATGTAACGTGTAAACCAATGTTAAGTGTTTATGTCAAATGTAAATTATGTAATGTGTATACCAATGTCAAAATGTTTATGTCAAATGTAAATCATGTAATGTGTAAACAAATGTCATGTATGGTAAGTGAAATATATCAACTAAACCATAGGTAAAATGCACAAAAACAAGGTATTGAAGTAAAACACAGTTTAAATCAATGTTATGTTTTGTGAAATAAATGCATGCTATACTGATACAAACATCTATGCGGTATTGTAAAAACGCATACATTCAAGCCTTGAGACTGTGGCGACAAACCCTTAAACAAATTAAAGGTTTATCTAAGTTATGTGTATCGAATTCGGTCATTCCTTCCATCCAAACAAACCTAGGATTTCAGGAACGGGAGTTGTCAATTCCTATGGTGTCACACCCCCAAAATCCACTCGCGGAGTATCACCGCTTGGAGGCGTGACTGACCAGGATCAAGCCACCAATCATATTGAACAGGTAGATAAGTAAACATAATTCAACAAACCAATATGAAAGGTGTTCAAAACCAAAGCATAGTTAAGTGATTAGCGGAAGCATAATTTGTAAAACCCATAGCAAGTATTAAATATGAAATGAGGTAATGTCTAAAGCATGGCACACATCGCCATGTCCCACAACGACCGTTCCTCCCTGTGCAAGCTCCATGGGTACCTAATGACCTGCAAGGCATGTAGCAACGAATCAACAACAAAGTTGAGCGAGTTCACAGACAGTTATTTGGTTAATGTATTCATTTCATAAATCTTATGTATTCGTTTTGTAAACCATGTATCGCGTTAATCCTTGCTGCCAGTCCAGGCATGCGTGCGATGATTAGTGGGGGCTTCCCATGTGTTACAAGACCACGCGTATCGACTGCTACGAAAAATATAATATGTGCCCTAAGTCAATGTCTATCAGCATTGACCCTTTGCCCATAGTCCATTAGTACACACCCGTCCGACTGGCACGGTGTGAGGTTTGTTAAACCTAATAGCGCTATTAACTAATGACCCGCTCGCCCTAGGCCTCGACGATTAAGTCGATAATTGAGGGACTTCCTTTGATAGAGTTGATGGTCTTAAGATCGTGTACGTAGGCTTTACGTACGTGCCCTTTAATCCGAGGACAGTAGTAAATATAACGGTACGTAGGTTTTACGTACGTGACCTTCAATCCGAGGACAATAATAAGTAGTTTTAATAGTAATGGTTGTACGAGTAGTTATCCAATCCCATTCCCAACCCCTGGGAATCCCATGCCTTGGCTAGTGTGAACTCACCTTGGTTTGCTCGGCAGATACACAGAAAGGTCAAGCCTAGCAGCTAGTGGTCAACCACGTCCTAACATGGTTACCAATACAAGTCTGGTTTTGGTTTCAAGTAGTGCATACAAGCATCGCATAGATAGCACATAAGAAGCACATACGGATCATGGTAACATGCAACATCACGTTTAACAGGTATACATAATCAAGATTGGGCTCGCACAAGCTTAGTGGCCTTGTGCGAGTCGTCCATTAGAGCCCAATAAAACCCAGCCCAACACATATAACATACGGCCCAAATAACAAATAAACAACTCATTTGTGCGACTGATCATGCCTTTGTGCGACTGATCATGACTTGTGTGATCAGGTCCATTACTCAGCCCAAGTCTACGGCCCAACAGTTAAACAACAACCACTTGTGCGATCCAATAAGGCTTGTGCGACTGAAGACATCTTGTGTGCCCAAGATATCTTGTGCGGTCCGTCTTGTGCGTCTGGCACTTGTGTGATCGGATCAGATCTTGTACGACCTGATCTTGTGCGACAAGACTGCTTGTGCGAATGGATTTAAATATCCGAATATCTTGCCATTCGGTTACAACCATTTATCCATTTCCAAAATTACAATTAATCAATCAACAGTTTCTATTTACTCAATCAATCAAATTAACAGTTTCACATTTAGCTCATATTCGATTAAACAAGAGTTTTTAATCATTTGATTCGTATAAACCCTAATGAACACATAAACAACACATGAACAACAACTTATCAAATATTATTATATGTTCTGATTTCATGAGTGTCCTGCCGATTACATGCATGCGAATCAGGATTATCATATATTAATTTGAACATGCACTGAGATCTATTCCATTTAAAATACATATAACAATCACAAGACATACTGACAATTCATGTGCAAGTAATCATGAAGGATCCTTAAAATACAAGTCCATTCAATTCACATAGTACTAGCAACAGTCATCGGTAACATAAATGATCACATGGCCGCCATTTTTGATTGTCATGGTTATCCAACTTTATCAACTATTGACTTCAAATCTATTGAATCATCAAAGCCTATTGCTACATCAACATGTGTCATCATACATATATGATTTGATAGATCCGATTGCACATAAGCAGAATCATCATTCAATATTATAACAACTACAATATCAAGTATCAAGTATTAACAAGTTAACAAATTATGAGACACTAACCGAAAGATAGAGGGTGATCCGATTCGAGGAATGATCTTCAAGAGAAAGGGGATGCTTGCCGTCGGCTTAGAGAGAGAGAGGAGAGCACTAGGGTTTGTAGGTTTGTTTGTTTTGGTAAAGTGTGAGATGGGTGCTAGCGCCCCATGTGTTATTCGACTAAGGGGGATGGGCCAAACCCACACTTGGGCTGCCCTAAGAGTCCGAGTACAAGTTGTGTAGCCCGAATGGCTTGTGCGGTCGAGTGTGTGTTGTGCGTTTATATCATACATACATTCACAAGCACGTATTAACATAACATTCACTTTCATAAAAATCACATATCGTACACATACGTAACATCAAAGTACAAAGATCGGTTTGTAAATACGAGTTGTCACATTATCCCCAAGTTGAAAGAAATTTCGTCCCGAAATTTAGCACGTACTCACTGAGGAAGCTAGTTAAGTTGCATGGTTTTCCTGGGGTGTCACATCCTCCCCCCGTTGATCTGGAATTTCGTCCCGAAATTCCGTAGCTTCAGCCTCAGTAGTGGTTGTACTGTTTGCAAATAGTTGGGGATATTTTTGTTTCATCTGATCTTCGCGTTCCTAGGTGAACTCTGGGCCGCGACGTGAGTTCCAACGAACTCGAACGAGAGGTATTCTAGTACGCTTGAGGACCTTAACATCCCGGTCCGTGATTTCAACTGGTTCCTCGATGAATCGTAACTGCTCGTCGATAGTGAGCTCCTTCAAAGGAACTACGTGGGTCTCATCTGACAGGCACTTCTTCAGATTTGACACGTGGAAAACATTGTGAACTGCACTGAGTTCTGCTGGTAAGTTCAGTCTGTAGGCCACCTTGCCTATTTTCTTAATGACTTCGAAAGGTCCAACGTATCGTGGGTTAAGTTTGCCCCGTTTCCCAAAACGAACCACACCCTTCCAGGGTGAAACTTTGAGTACTACACGCTCCCCAACCTGGAGCTCTAGTGGTTTTCTGCCCTTATCGGCGTAGACTTTCTGACGGTCACGAGCTGCCGCCATTCATTGTCGTATCTGGGCAATTTTCTCTGTTGTGTCAACCACATGTTCTGGACCAGTAATCTGACTATCCCCCACCTCTGCCCAACAAAGAGGTGACCGGCATTTACGCCCGTACAATGCCTCAAACGGAGCAGCTTTAATGCTGGTGTGGTAGCTATTGTTGTACGAAAATTCCACAAGTGGCAGATGCTTTTCCCAGCCGTTGCCAAAGTCAATTACACATGCCCTAAGCATGTCTTCGAGGGTCTGGATGGTGCGTTCAGACTGCCCATCCGTTTGCGGGTGATAAGCTGTGCTCATATCTAATCTTGATCCAAAGGACTTATGCATTGCTTGCCACAGTTCTGATGTAAAACGTGCATCTTGATCCGAGATAATAGAGGTGGGCACCCCGTGCCTCGAGACAACTTCCTTGAGATATACCTCTGCTAGGGTGGAGAACTTATCCGTTTCTTTGATAGCCAGGAAGTGAGCAGACTTTGTTAGTTGATCCACGATCACCCAAATAGTATCATTACCACGTTGAGATCTGGGCAGGCCAGTAACAAAATCCATGGAAATTTGCTCCCATTTCCATTGTGGTATCTCTGGTTGTTGAAGTGGGCCTGAAGGTTTCTGGTATTCCGCCTTGACTCTCGCACAAGTCAAGCACTTGCTAACGTAAGTTGCTATGTGGGCCTTCATGCTGGGCCACCAATATGTCGTTTTGATATCGTGGTACATCTTATCCGAACCAGGATGTACTGAGTAGCGAGACTTGTGTGCCTCATCCATCACAAGCTCTCGTAGGTTGCCATAAAGTGGGACCCAAATGCGTCCTGTGACGTAGTATGCACCGTCTTCCTTCTGTTCTAAGCGTTGCCTTGAGCCACGTAGGGCTTCAGCCTTGACATTTTCTGGTTTCAAAGCTTCTACCTGAGCATCTCGTATTTGAGAAGGAAGACTAGACTGTATAGTAAGTTGTAAAGCTCGTACTCGCTTAGGCGCAGTGTCCTTTCGACTAAGGGCGTCAGCCACCACAGTGGCTTTGCCTGGGTGGTACCTAATCGAGCATTCGTAGTCGTTCAATAATTTGACCCATCGTCGCTGTCGCATATTCAGTTCCTTCTGTTTGAAGATATGCTCGAGGCTTCTGTGATCAGTATAGATTGCACACTTAGTACCATACATGTAATGTCGCCATATCTTAAGTGCAAAAACAACCGCTCCCAGCTCTAGATCGTGTGTAGTGTCACACCCCCAAAATCCACATGCGGAGTATCACCGCTTGGAGGCGTGACTGACCAGGATCAAACCACTAATCATATTGAACAAGTAAATAATTAAATGTAAAAGTCCAACCAACACGATTAGTGTCCAAAACAAACATAGTTAAGTTATGAGCGGAAGCATAATGTTTAAAACCAAATCAAAAGTTCAATTATCCAAATGATTAACATGGCACACAGCTGTCCATGTCCCACAACGACTCTTCCCTGTGCAAGCTCCAGCTAAGAACCTAATGACCTGCAAAGCATGTAGTAACGAGTCAACAACAAGTTGAGTGAGTTCACGGTTGGGTGTTCGTTTTAAGTTGTTTCGAAAACACTTCCTTTAGCTGGCATCCCTGCCATGGGGGTTACCCCTTAGTTGAAAACGTGATTTGTTTAACCCTTTGTTTAACCCATTTACTCTGGCAATCCAGCCGTGGGGGCTACCCCATGATAGTTATCTGGCATTTCGGCCGTGGGGGCTACCCCTTGTATACACTAGACTCGTTACCATATCGACTACTGATGAAAAGTCATGTTTAAGTGCCCTGAACTGTCAATATCTATCATCATTGACGTGCCCAGATCCATTAGTTCACGCCCGTCCTCTGCGGTACGGTGTGAGGCTTGTCAGACCTAAATAGCGCTATCTAACTAATGACCCGCTCGCCATTGGCCCGGCGATTAAGTCGATATAAAATAGGAGGGACTTCGTGATAGAGAGTTTTGGTCTAGTAAAGTTATCTGTCCGTGAGGACGAGGAATTACATTCCTGAACCATTACTGTCCTACCCAAGAAAGGACGAGGAATCCATATTCCTTAACCCCATTCCCAACCCCTGGGAATCCCATGCTTTGTAGAGTGTGAACTCACCTTGGTTTGCTCGGCAGATTACACAGAAAGGTCAAGTCTAGCAGCTAGTGGTCAACCACGTCCTAACATGGTTATCATACAAGTCAGGTTTAGGTTCAAGTATCGCACGTATGTTTACACATAAGCTAACAGTTACGAACACGTATAGATCATGGCAACCACGTAACTCAATCGAACAGTCAAGTCTATAAAGCGCCAAACTTGTGCGGCCCAAGAGGTTGGGCTCGCACAAGTTCATTAGCCCATGCATCTTGTGCGATCTCCCAAATGAAACACAATAAAGTAACCCGGCCCAACATACCAATACAGTCCAATAAATAAACAGCCCAACATGTACGGTCCAACACTAAACAAATAATCCATCTTGTTCGGTTCATGCATCTTGTGCGGCCCGGATCCTATTGTGCGACTTATTTTGGGCTTTGAGGCCCAACAGTTTAACAACAATTCAATATGTGCGGTCCAGTAACTCTTGTGCGACTGAGGACCTTGTGCGACTGATGACCTTGTGCGAGTGGACCTCTTGTGTGACCAAGAGATCATGTGCGATTTGTTTTATTGATTCGAATAATATGGAAATTAGTTACATAGCTATTATCTTGCAACCAATTGTAAAGTTTCCTTTTATTTTACCAATTAACAACTTTAGCAGTTTCATACATAATTGACATTAGATCAAACAAGGGTTTTTACCATCTAATTCATATGAACACTAACTAATAACATAATCAATATACGAACATAATCATAACACCAATCATATCAACATGCTTCATAATCTTGATATATTAATCATTCGAAACATGTTTCAACCGATTTAACAAGCATTCGGTTTTCATTCATTAACATCAATTCCAAATCATGCTAGCACAACATCAACCATTCGGATTCAAACATGTATATGGCCGATTACATTCATCCATACTAACACAACAATACATTATTATGTAATCATCAAATCTCATATTAATCCTAATCAACATACATGTGAGCCGATTAACAAGAACACTATCATTCAACATCATGATCTATCATGTTAACCGAAACCCTAGATCATCATGCAACTATATTAGCACACACATCAGAACATCATCAAACATATATTCGATAAACCCAAATACTAACCGGATTAGAGATGATTGAGGGTTAATCCGAATGATAACTTCGAGAGAGAGACTCTTTGTTGCCGTCGAGTTCAAGAGGAGAGAAAGAGAGCACTAGGGTTTCGTGTGTAATATGAAATTGAAACAAATGATTAACAAACTCCCTAAGGGTGTGTGTGTAAGCGTATGAGGGAGTGGGCCGAACCCCACCTTGGGCTGCCCTTGGATCGGATGTAAGGAGTGTAGCCCAAGTGGGCTTGTGCGATTGGGTTGTGTTGTGCGCATACATAATTCATACTCTCACATAACATATAACACAAAGTCACATATAATCTCATTATTTCAACATATCAAATAATTCACCAAGTTCAAATACGTTACATCAAGTACGTAGATAAGTTCGGAAATACGAGTTGTCACATTATCCCCAAGTTGAAAGAAATTTCGTCCCGAAATTTAGCACGTACTCACTGAGGAAGCTAGTTAAGTTGCATGGTTTTCCTGGGGTGTCACATCCTCCCCCCGTTGATCTGGAATTTCGTCCCGAAATTCCGTAGCTTCAGCCACAGTAGTAGTTGTACCGGTTGCGAACAGTTGGGGATACTTTTGTTTCATCTGGTCTTCGCGTTCCCAGGTGAACTCTGGGCCGTGATGTGAGTTCCAACGAACTCGAACGAGAGGTATTCTAGTACGCTTGAGGACCTTAACCTCCCGGTCCGTGATTTCGACAGGTTCCTCGACGAATCGTAGCTGCTCGTCGATGGTGAGCTCCTTCAAAGGAACTACGTGGGTCTCATCTGACAGACACTTCTTCAGATTTGACACGTGGAAAACATTGTGAACTGCACTGAGTTCTGCTGGTAAGTTCAGTCTGAAGGCCACCTTGCCTATTTTCTCAATGACTTCGAAAGGTCCAAAGTATCGTGGGTTAAGTTTGCCCCGTTTCCCAAAACGAACCACACCCTTCCAGGGTGAAACCTTGAGTAGTACACGCTCCCCAACCTGGAGCTCTAGTGGTTTTCTGCCCTTATCGGCGTAGACTTTCTGACGGTCACGAGCCGCCGCCATTCGTTGTCGTATCTGAGCAATTTTCTCTGTTGTGTCAACCACATGTTCTGGACCAGTAATCTGACTATCCCCCACCTCTGCCCAACAAAGAGGTGACCGGCATTTACGCCCGTATAATGCCTCAAATGGAGCAGCTTTAATGCTGGTGTGGTAGCAGTTATTGTATGAAAATTTCACAAGTGGCAGATGCTTTTCCCAGCCATTGCCAAAATCAATTACACATGCCCTAAGCATGTCTTCGAGAGTCTGGATGGTAGGTTCCGATTGCCCATCCATTTGCGGGTGATAAGCTGTGCTCATATCTAACCTTGAGCCAAAGGACTTGTGCATTGCTTGCCACAGTTCTGATGTAAAACGTGCATCTCGGTCCGAGATGATAGAGATGGGCACCCCGTGCCTCGAGACAACTTCCTTGAGATATACTTCTTCTAGAGTAGAGAACTTATCCGTTTCTTTGATAGCCAAGAAATGAGTAGACTTTGTGAGTCGATCCACGATCACCCAAATAGTATCGTTACCACGTTGAGATCTAGGCAGGCCAGTCACGAAATCCATGGAAATCTGTTCCCATTTCCATTGTGGTATCTCTGGTTGTTGAAGTGGGCCTGACGGTTTCTGGTATTCCGCCTTGACTCTCGCACAAGTCAAGCACTTGCTAACGTAAGTTGCTATGTGGGCCTTCATGCTAGGCCACCAATATGTGGTTTTGATATCGTGATACATCTTATCCGATCCAGGATGTACCGAGTAGCGAGACTTGTGTGCCTCATCCATCACAAGCTCTCGTAGGTTGCCATACAGTGGGACCCAAATGCGTCCTGTTACGTAGTAAGCACCGTCTTCCCTTTGTTCTAATCGTTGCCTTGAGCCACGTAGGGCTTCAGCCCTGACGTTGTCTGGTTTCAATGCTTCAACCTGAGCATCTCGTATCTGAGCAGGAAGAATAGATTGGATAGTGAGTTGTAAAGCTCGTACGCGCTTGGGCGCAGTGTCCTTTCGACTGAGGGCGTCAGCCACAACATTGGCTTTGCCTGGGTGGTACCTAATCGAGCATTCGTAGTCATTCAGCAGTTTGACCCATCGTCGTTGTCTCATATTAAGTTCCTTCTGTTTAAAGATATGCTCGAGGCTTCTGTGATTAGTGTAGATGGCGCATTTGGTACCATACAGGTAGTGTCTCCATATCTTAAGCGCAAAAACGACCGCTCCCAGCTCTAGATCGTGTGTGGTGTAATTCTTTCCATGAACTTTGAGTTGGCGTGAGGCGTAGGCTATAAATTTATCCCGCTGCATCAAAACACAACCAAGACCCTGAATAGATGCGTCGCAGTAGACCACAAAGTCGTCTGTGCCCTCTGGCAATGAAAGGATAGGTGCACTGCAAAGTCTATCCTTTAAGTGCTGAAACGCTAACTCCTGTGCGTTTCCCCAATGATAAACAACGCCCTTCTGCGTTAGTGAAGTAAGAGGCTGAGCAATCTTGGAAAAATCCTTGATAAATCTCCTGTAGTAACCTGCCAATCCCAAGAATTGGCGAATTTCCGTTGGCGTACGAGGTGCAGGCCAGCTCTTGATTGACTCTACCTTGGATGGATCGACGTGAATCCCATCCTTGTTCACTACATGGCTTAAGAAATGGACTTCACGAAGCCAAAAGTCACATTTGGAAAACTTGGCGTACAGCTGTTCTTTTCGAAGGAGTTCCAAAATAAGTCGTAAATGTTGTTCGTGTTCCTCCTGACTCTTCGAATAGATCAGGATGCCGTCAATGAAAACTATAACGAACTTGTCTAAGTAAGGCTTGCACACTCGATTCATCAAGTCCATGAAGACCGCTGGTGCGTTTGTCATCCCAAAGGGCATGACCAAAAACTCATAGTGTCCATAACGGGTTCTAAAGGCTGTTTTAGAGACGTCCTCTTCTCGGACTCTCAGCTGGTGATATCCTGATCTCAAATCGATCTTTGAATAGTAGCTCGACCCTTGCAGCTGGTCGAATAAGTCGTCAATGCGTGGAAGAGGGTAGCGATTCTTCACAGTCACCTTGTTCAGTTCACGGTAGTCGATGCACATTCTGAACGTACCGTCTTTCTTCTTCACAAATAGCACTGGAGCTTCCCAGGGTGAAGAGCTAGGACGAATAAAACCCTTGTCTAAGAGTTCTTGTAGTTGCATAGATAGCTCTTTCAACTCTGATGGAGCTAAACGATACGGTGCACGAGCTATGGGTGCCGCTCCAGGAGCTAACTCGATTTGAAACTCGACCTGACGATGAGGCGGGAGGCCAGGTAGTTCCTCAGGAAATATCTCAGGATAGTCGCGTACAATCGGGAAGTCTTCTATCTTTTTCTCTTTCTTCGAGGTGTCAGTAACGAGAGCCAGAAAGGCAGTGTGGCCCTTACGCAAACACTTTTGGGCCTTAAGGGAAGAAATGATGCACACAACAGCACCACTCTTGTCGCCACAAATCATAAGAGGTTCCTCACCTGGGCACGGAATACGGACAATCTTTTCGTTGCAAAGGATCTCAGCTTGATGTTGGGATAACCAGTCCATCCCAATGACAACGTCGAAACTACCTAGAGTGATAGGAAGGAGGTCGATCGAGAAAGTGTGATCAGCAAGTACTAGGTTACAACCTTTAACTACGTGTGTGACCTCTATACTTTTACCATTAGCTAACTCTACGGCGTGTTTGGGATTCAAAGGTGTTGGGGTACGCTTAAGCAGTTGACTAACTTTTTGGGACACATAACTAGTATCAGCACCCGAATCAAATAAGACAGTAACGTAAAAGTCGTCGAGAAGGAACTTACCCGTCACAACATTGGGATCGTTCCTAGCTTCTCCATTGCCAATAACGAACGCACGGCCCCTTGCACCATTGCCATTATTACCCCCGCTGTTCCCATTCCCCTGATTATTGTTGTTATTGTTGTTCTGGTTCCTGTTCAGCTGGGGACAATCTCTCTTGAAGTGGCCTTCAGCTCCACACTGAAAGCACCCTTTGTTATTATGCTGCGGCTGCTGTTGCTGGCGTTGGTTCTGTTGGGCTTGTTGTTATTGATGATTCTAGTTTGCTGGGTATAAACTTCTGCAATCCTTCGCTGCGTGGCCTGGCTTGTTGCACCTATGACAGTTACCCCTGGTGCATGGCCCACTGTGATGTAAGTTACAGCGATTACATTTAGGGTGGTTCCCTTTGTACACACCACGGCTTTGGCTACCAGACGATTGCTGACTAGGACTCCTATAGTCGTCAGTCCTTCTCTGCTGAGACTGAGATTGCACAGAGGTTGAACCCTTGCTTGAAGCCCCATCCCATTTTCTCTTGTTGTCAATAGGAGCATCCGAAGTAGCTGTAGCACTTATACGCTTTGGTAACCTGTTCTGCTCCACCGCCTGATCAGTGAGACGGTGAGCCAACTGAACAACCTGCTGGTAAGTGGCGAGGTTTGCGGAAGTAACATGACTTTGGATCTTTGGCACTAGACCCTTGAGATAAAGTTCAATACGCTTAATTGGAGGGTCCACCATAGTAGGACATAGTAATGCAAGCTCATTAGATCTCTTTGTAAATGCTTCAATTTCTGACCCCGTCATCTTGAGGTTGAAGAACTCGACTTCCAGCTTATGAATGTCGTCACGACTGCAGTATTCCTCCTTGATCATCTCCTTAAAATTGTTCCATGGGGTGGCGTTAGCAGCAACCAACCCCAGCATTTGGACTTGAGCGTTCCACCATGTGAGAGCTAAACCCTCGAGAGTACCGGTAGCATACTTCACCCTGCGTGCCTCAGGGCATTCACACATTTCAAACACAGATTCTAGTTTCTCAAACCAGTGGAGGAGACCTACTGCTCCTTCAGTGCCGCTAAAAGTAGTTGGTCGGCAGTCCATAAAGGTTTTGAAAGTGCACACAGGTGGCTGAGCATGCTGACCTGTTGCGAGTGTAAGAAAGGACAAAGTTCAACACAAGGATAGGTCCACGAGAGTAGGATCTAAAGATCCTAGAATGAGTTTTAAACTGCAGGGTATACCTCCTGCCTGTGCGGCTGCAAGTGCCGCAGCAACCTGTTCGTTGATCAGAGCCGTCAACTGGGCTTGAGTCATGTTAATGCGTCCAGACATGATCTTCATACCAAAAGATGCATGTGTGAGAGAGGTTCGCGAAAGTGCGATGACAGAGGAGAGTAAGCACACTCGTGTTCAGGCAATAGTAGCTATACTAGCTAAGCATATCATGAGCAAAGTTCTATGTAATCTATCATGTAGGCATTAAAACATAACCCATATCACCTAGAATGTCGAGCCTTGCACGTGGAGTGAAGCCTCATTGTGGATCGTAGAGCGCTGTACAGGTTATAGTCTGGTTTTAACAAAAAACGTTTTTCCTTTATTAAAACCAAGTTCTCTATAACCAATGGCTCTGATACCAATCTGTCACACCCCCAAAATCCACATGCGGAGTATCACCGCTTGGAGGTGTGACTGACCAGGATCAAACCACTAATCATATTGAACAAGTAAATAATTAAATGTAAAAGTCCAACCAACACGATTAGTGTCCAAAACAAACATAGTTAAGTTATGAGCGGAAGCATAATGTTTAAAACCAAATCAAAATTTCAATTATCCAAATGATTAACATGGCACACAGCTGTTCATGTCCCACAACGACTCTTCCCTGTGCAAGCTCCAGCTAAGAACCTAATGACCTGCAAAGCATGTAGTAACGAGTCAACAACAAGTTGAGTGAGTTCACGGTTGGGTGTTCGTTTTAAGTTGTTTCGAAAACAGTTCCTTTAGCTGGCATCCCTGCCGTGGGGGTTACCCCATAGTTGAAAACGTGATTTGTTTAACCCTTTGTTTAACCCATTTACTCTGGCAATCCAGCCGTGGGGGCTACCCCATGATAGTTATCTGGCATTTCGGCCGTGGGGGCTACCCCATGTATACACTAGACTCGTTACCATATCGACTACTGACGAAAAGTCATGTTTAAGTGCCCTGAACTGTCAATGTCTATCATCATTGACGTGCCCAGATCCATTAGTTCACGCCCGTCCTCTGCGGCACGGTGTGAGGCCTGTCAGACCTAAATAGCGCTATCTAACTAATGACCCGCTCGCCATTGGCCCGGCGATTAAGTCGATATAAAATAGGAGGGACTTCGTGATAGAGAGTTTTGGTCTAGTAAAGTTATCTGTCCGTGAGGACGAGGAATTACATTCCTGAACCATTACTGTCCTACCCAAGAAAGGACGAGGAATCCATATTCCTTAACCCCATTCCCAACCCCTAGGAATCCCATGCTTTGTAGAGTGTGAACTCACCTTGGTTTGCTCGGCAGATTACACAGAAAGGTCAAGTCTAGCAGCTAGTGGTCAACCACGTCCTAACATGGTTATCATACAAGTCAGGTTTAGGTTCAAGTATCGCACGTATGTTTACACATAAGCTAACAGTTACGAACACGTATAGATCATGGCAACCACGTAACTCAATCGAACAGTCAAGTCTATAAAGCGCCAAACTTGTGCGGCCCAAGAGGTTGGGCTCGCACAAGTTCATTAGCCCATGCATCTTGTGCGATCTCCCAAATGAAACACAATAAAGTAACCCGGCCCAACATACCAATACAGTCCAATAAATAAACAGCCCAACATGTACGGTCCAACACTAAACAAATAATCCATCTTGTTCGGTTCATGCATCTTGTGCGGCCCGGATCCTATTGTGCGACTTATTTTGGGCTTTGAGGCCCAACAGTTTAACAACAATTCAATATGTGCGGTCCAGTAACTCTTGTGCGACTGAGGACCTTGTGCGACTGATGACTTTGTGCGAGTGGACCTCTTGTGTGACCAAGAGATCATGTGCGATTTGTTTTATTAATTCGAATAATATGGAAATTAGTTACATAGCTATTATCTTGCAACCAATTGTAAAGTTTCCTTTTATTTTACCAATTAACAACTTTAGCAGTTTCATACATAATTGACATTAGATCAAACAAGGGTTTTTACCATCTAATTCATATGAACACTAACTAATAACATAATCAATATACGAACATAATCATAACACCAATCATATCAACATGCTTCATAATCTCGATATATTAATCATTCGAAACATGTTTCAACCGATTTAACAAGCATTCGGTTTTCATTCATTAACATCAATTCCAAATCATGCTAGCACAACATCAACCATTCGGATTCAAACATGTATATGGCCGATTACATTCATCCATACTAACACAACAATACATTATTATGTAATCATCAAATCTCATATTAATCCTAATCAACATACATGTGAGCCGATTAACAAGAACACTATCATTCAACATCATGATCTATCATGTTAACCGAAACCCTAGATCATCATGCAACTATATTAGCACACACATCAGAACATCATCAAACATATATTCGATAAACCCAAATACTAACCGGATTAGAGATGATTGAGGGTTAATCCGAATGATAACTTCGAGAGAGAGACTCTTTGTTGCCGTCGAGTTCAAGAGGAGAGAAAGAGAGCACTAGGGTTTCGTGTGTAATATGAAATTGCAACAAATGATTAACAAACTCCCTAAGGGTGTGTGTGTAAGCGTATGAGGGAGTGGGCCGAACCCCACCTTGGGCTGCCCTTGGATCGGATGTAAGGAGTGTAGCCCAAGTGGGCTTGTGCGATTGGGTTGTGTTGTGCGCATACATAATTCACACTCTCACATAACATATAACACAAAGTCACATATAATCTCATTATTTCAACATATCAAATAATTACACCAAGTTCAAATACGTTACATCAAGTACGTAGATAAGTTCGGAAATACGAGTTGTCACATGTAGTGTAGTTCTTTTCATGAACTTTGAGTTGGCGTGAGGCGTAGGCTATAACTTTATCCCACTGCATCAATACACAACCAAGACCCTGAATAGATGCGTCGCAATAAACTACGAAGTCGTCTGTGCCCTCTGGCAATGAAAGGATAGGTGCACTGCAAAGTCTATCCTTTAAGTGCTGAAACGCTAACTCCTGTGCGTTTCCCCAACGATAAACAACGCCCTTCTGCGTTAGTGAAGTAAGAGGCTGTGCAATCTTGGAAAAATCCTTGATAAACCTCCTGTAGTAACCTGCCAATCCCAAGAATTGGTGAATTTCCGTTGGTGTACGAGGTGCAGGCTAGCTCTTGATCGAATCTACCTTGGATGGATCAACGTGAATCCCATCCTTGTTCACCACATGGCCTAAGAAATGGACTTCACGAAGCCAGAAGTCACATTTTGAAAACTTAGCGTACAGCTGTTCTGTTTGAAGGAGTTCCAAAATGAGTCGTAGATGCTGTTCGTGTTCCTCCTGACTCTTCGAATAGATGAGAATGTCGTCGATGAAAACTATGATGAACTTGTCCAGGTAAGGTTTGCACACTCGATTCATGAGGTCCATGAAAACCGCAGGTGCGTTTGTCAGCCCAAAAGGCATGACCAAAAACTCATAGTGTCCATAACGTGTTCTAAAGGCTGTTTTAGAGACGTCCTCTTCTCGGACTCTCAGCTGGTGATACCCTGATCTCAAATCAATCTTTGAATAGTAGCTCGACCCTTGTAGCTGGTCGAACAAGTCATCAATGCGTGGAAGAGGGTAGCGATTCTTCATAGTCACCTTGTTCAGTTCACGGTAGTCGATGCACATTCTGAACGTACCGTCTTTCTTCTTCACAAATAACACTGGAGCTCCCCAGGGCGAAGAGCTAGGACGAATAAAACCCTTATCTAAGAGTTCTTGTAGTTGCGTAGATAGCTCTTTCAACTCTGATGGAGCTAAGCGGTATGGTGCACGAGCTATGGGCGCTGCTCCAGGAGCTAGCTCGATTTGGAACTCAACCTGACGATGAGGCAGGAGGCCAGGTAGTTCCCCAGGAAATACCTCAGGATAATCACGTACAATCGGAAAGTCTTCTACCTTTTTCTCTTTCTTCGAGGTGTCGGTAACGAGAGCCAGAAAAGCAGTGTGGCCCTTACGCAAACACTTTTGGGCCTTAAGGGAAGAAATGATGCTCACAACAGCACCACTCTTGTCGCCACGAATCATGAGAGGTTCACCACCTGGGCGAGGAATACGAACAACCTTCTCGTTGCAAAGAATCTCTGCCTGGTGTTGGGATAACCAGTCCATCCCAATGACAACGTCGAAACTACCCAGAGTGATAGGAAGGAGGTCGATCGATAAAGTGTGATCAGCAAGTACTAGGTTACAACCCTTGACTACGTGTGTGACCTCTATACTTTTACCATTAGCTAACTCTACATCGTGCTTGGGGTTTAAGGGTGTTGGGGTACGCTTAATCAGTTGACTAACTTTTTGGGACACATAACTAGTATCAGCACCCGAATCAAATAAGACAGTAACGTAAAAGTCGTCGAGAAGGAACTTACCCGTCACAACATTGGGATCATTCCTAGCTTCTCCGTTGCCAATAACGAACGCACGGCCCCTTGCACCATTGCCATTATTACCCCCGTTGTTCCCATTTCCCTGGTTGTTGTTGTTATTGTTGTTGTTAGGGTTCCTGTTCAGATGGGGACAATCTCTCTTGAAGTGGCCTTCAGCTCCACACTGAAAGCATCCCTTGTTGTCTCGTTGTTGCTGCTGCTGGTCTTGTGGAGCTGGTGGCTGTTGTCACTGGTTCTGATTTGCAGGTCGTAAGCTCCTACAATCCTTAGCTTCGTGACCCAACTTAAGACACCTCTGACAGCGAACCTTGTTGCACTGACCGCTATGATGTTTGTTGCATCTGTTGCACTTTGGAAGGTTCCCTCGATAACCACTCTGCCCTTGGCTACCTGAGGATTGCTGACCAGGGCTCTTAAAATCTTCAGTTCTTCTCTGCTGCGACTGGGACTGAACAGAAGTCGAACCTCTGCTTGAAGCTCTATCCCATTTACGTTTGTTGTCACTAGGAGTTTCAGAGGTAGCTGTAGCACTAATACGTTTTGGTAACCTGTTTTGCTCCACCGCTTGATCAGTGAGACGGTGAGCCAACTGAACAACCTACTGATAGGTGGCGAGGTTTGCTAAAGTCACATGACTTTGGATCTCTGGCACTAGACCCTTAAGATATAGTTCGATGCGCTTAATTGGAGGGTCCACCATAGTAGGACACAGTAATGCAAGCTCATTCGATCTCTTTGTAAACGCCTCAATTTCTGACCCCGTCATCTTGAGGTTGAAGAACTCAACTTCCAGCTTATGAATGTCATCACGACTGCAGTATTCTTCCTTGATCAACTCTTTGAAATTGTTCCATGGGGTGGCGTTAGCAGCAACCAACCCCAGCATTTGGACCTGAGCGTTCCACCATGTGAGGGCTAAACCCTCAAGAGTGCCGGTAGCATACTTCACCCTGCGTGCCTCAGGGCATTCACACATTTCAAACACAGATTCTAGTTTCTCAAACCAGTGGAGGAGACCTACTGCTCCTTCAGTGCCGCTAAAAGTAGTGGGTCGGCAGTCCATAAAAGTTTTGAAGGTGCACACAGGTGGCTGAGCATGCTGACCTGTTGTGGGTATAAGAAAGGATAAAGTTTAACACAAGGGTAGGTTCACGAGAGTAGGACTTAAAGATCCTAGAATGAGTTTTAAACAACAGGGTATACCTCCTGCTTGTGCGGCTGCAAGTGCCGCAACAACCTGTTCGTTAATCAGAGCCGTCAACTGGGCTTGTGTCATGTTAATGCGTCCAGACATGATCTTCATATCAAGGGAAACATGGTGAGAAGGGTTCGCGATAATGCGATGACAGGAGAGAGTAAGCACATACGTGTTCAAGCAACAGTAGCTATACTGACTAAGCATATCATGAGCAAAGTTCTATGTAATCTATCATGTAGGTAATATAACCTAAACCATATCACCTAGAATGCCGAGTCTTGCACGTGGAGTGAAGCGTCGTTGTGGATCGTAGAGCACTGTACAGGTTATAGTCTGGTTTTAACAAAAACGTTTTCCTTTATTAAAACCAAGTTCTCTATAACCAACGTCTCTGATACCAATCTGTCACACCCCCAAAATCCACTCGCGGAGTATCACCGCTTGGAGGCGTGACTGACCAGGATCAAGCCACCAATCATATTGAACAGGTAGATAAGTAAACATAATTCAACAAACCAATATGAAAGGTGTACAAAACCAAAGCATAGTTAAGTGATTAGCGGAAGCATAATTTGTAAAACCCATAGCAAGTATTAAATATGAAATGAGGTAATGTCTAAAGCATGGCACACATCGCCATGTCCCACAACGACCGTTCCTCCCTGTGCAAGCTCCATGGGTACCTAATGACCTGCAAGGCATGTAGCAACGAATCAACAACAAAGTTGAGCGAGTTCACAGACAGTTGTTTGGTTAATGTATTCATTTCATAAATCGTATGTATTCGTTTTGTAAACCATGTATCGCGTTAATCCTTGCTGCCAGTCCAGGCATGCGTGCGATGATTAGTGGGGGCTTCCCATGTGTTACAAGACCACGCGTATCGACTGCTACGAAAAATATAATATGTGCCCTAAGTCAATGTCTATCAGCATTGACCCTTTGCCCATAGTCCATTAGTACACGCCCGTCCGACTGGCACGGTGTGAGGTTTGTTAAACCTAATAGCGCTATTAACTAATGACCCGCTCGCCCTAGGCCTCGGCGATTAAGTCGATAATTGAGGGACTTCCTTTGATAGAGTTGATGGTCTTAAGATCGTGTACGTAGGCTTTACGTACGTGCCCTTTAATCCGAGGACAGTAGTAAATATAACTGTACGTAGGTTTTACGTACGTGCCCTTCAATCCAAGGACAGTAATAAGTAGTTTTAATAGTAATGGTTGTACGAGTAGTTATCCAATCCCATTCCCAACCCCTGGGAATCCCATGCCTTGGCTAGTGTGAACTCACCTTGGTTTGCTCGGCAGATACACAGAAAGGTCAAGCCTAGCAGCTAGTGGTCAACCACGTCCTAACTTGGTTACCAATACAAGTTAGGTTTTGGTTTCAAGTAGTGCATACAAGCATCGCATAGATAGCACATAAGAAGCACATACGGATCATGGTAACATGCAACATCACGTTTAACAGGTATACATAATCAAGATTGGGCTCGCACAAGCTTAGTGGCCTTGTGCGAGTCGTCCATTAGAGCCCAATAAAACCCAGCCCAACACATATAACATACGGCCCAAATAACAAAAAAACAACTCATTTGTGCGACTGATCATGCCTTTGTGCGACTGATCATGACTTGTGCGATCAGGTCCATTACTCAGCCCAAGTCTACGGCCCAACAGTTAAACAACAACCACTTGTGCGATCCAATAAAGCTTGTGCGACTGAAGACATCTTGTGCGCCCAAGATGTCTTGTGCGGTCCGTCTTGTGCGTCTGGCACTTGTGTGATCGGATCAGGTCTTGTACGACCTGATCTTGTGCGACAAGACTGCTTGTGCGAATGGATTTAAATATCTGAATATCTTGCCATTCGGTTACAACCATTTATCCATTTCCAAAATTACAATTAATCAATCAACAGTTTCTATTTACTCAATCAATCAAATTAACAGTTTCACATTTAGCTCATATTCGATCAAACAAGAGTTTTTAATCATTTGATTCGTATAAACCCTAATGAACACATAAACAACACATGAACAACAACTTATCAAATATTATTATATGTTCCGATTTCATGAGTGTCCAGCCGATTACATGCATGCGAATCAGGATTATCATATATTAATTTGAACATGCACTGAGATCTATTCCATTTAAAATACATATAACAATCACAAGACATACTGACAATTCATGTGCAAGTAATCATGAAGGATCCTTAAAATACAAGTCCATTCAATTCACATAGTACTAGCAACAGTCATCGGTAACATAAATGATCACATGGCCGCCATTTTTGATTGTCATGGTTATCCAACTTTATCAACTATTGACCTCAAATCTATTGAATCATCAAAGCCTATTGCTACATCAACATGTGTCATCATACATATATGATTTGATAGATCCGATTGCACATAAGCAGAATCATCATTCAATATTATAACAACTACAATATCAAGTATCAAGTATTAACAAGTTAACAAATTATGAGAGACTAACCGAAAGATAGAGGGTGATCCGATTCGAGGAATGATCTTCAAGAGAAAGGGGATGCTTGCCGTCGGCTTAGAGAGAGAGAGGAGAGCACTAGGGTTTGTAGGTTTGTTTGTTTTGGTAAAGTGTGAGATGGGTGCTAGCGCCCCATGTGTTATTCGACTAAGGGGGATGGGCCGAACCCACACTTGGGCTGCCCTAAGAGTCCGAGTACAAGTTGTGTAGCCCGAATGGCTTGTGCGGTCGAGTGTGTGTTGTGCGTTTATATCATACATACATTCACAAGCACGTATTAACATAACATTCACATATACATTCACTTTCATAAAAATCACATATCGTACACATACGTTACATCAAAGTACAAAGATCGGTTTGTAAATACGAGTTGTCACATATGGTACCACTACCTACTAACGAACGGCATGGCCAATGTTAATGAACGTATTTTTGTCCCATTTAAACAAACCAAATGTCATACCAAAATGTAAGCATGTAATGTAAAACAAATGTACTAAGTATGCAGCAAATGGACATACATAGCATGTGATGTAAAACAAATGTACTAAGTATGCAACAATGAACATACATAGCATAAAATGTAATGTAAAACAATGCACTAGGTATGCACCTAAATGGACATACATAGCGTGAAATGTAATGTAAAACAATGCACTAAGTATGCACTAAATGGACATACATAGCGTAAAATGTAATGTAAAACAATGCACTAAGTATGCACTAAATGGACATACATAGCAAAAACATAATGAAATCATGTACTATAAGTGTACTAATGAACATAACAAGCATATGATATGAAAACATGGAAAGCATGAAAATAACAAGTAGGCACATGTGTTTTGTGACAACCCGAACTTTCAAGGCCAGTGTCCCTTAGTCACGTGATCCTGTTTCTTATTATTTCTCTTTCGTGACCCTTGCGATGATAAAGATTATTAAACCCTCGTGTATGAAGTATGCTTGCTAAATGTAAAACGTGATTGAGTATGGTTACATGTGTTTGATTGATTAATTATACAAGGAACAGATAAATGCTATTATGTGTCATTTAGCAAACTTAGAAAATTAACTTAATGGGGCCGCGAGTTACTTGACACATTTGGGCCGTGAACCCGTTTAACACACACACGCATACTAGGGGCCCAAACCAAACAACCGTATTCAAACATTAGAATTGGGCTTTAGATATGTTTAATTGTTGGGCCCTATATATGTTTAATTGCTTAGACTTTTGTCAATCCTTGGCCCGATCCTCTCAACCTTAGCCCAATCCGAGCCCACCCCTCCCCTCTCTTATTTGCGTGTACTATGTATTAGATTCATCACCACTTGTAAACCCTAATACCCTCATCTTTGCCTGCGACGTTAGTGTTACACCCCCTCTCTTGAAGCATTATCTCAGCCGATAGAACCTTTTGGGTTAGTGTTTTCTTTTGTACAACTTGTGTTGATAATTTTATTTAGTTGTGAATTGGGTAACAAAAGTATGCACGTAGATACATGGTGTTTCGGCTGTATGAATCTGATTGTAAGCAATGAATATTTGTGATCATATGATAGTTTATCTTATGAATAGGTGAATTATAATTAAAAATTAACTCTGAATGTGTTGTGTGTAAAAAGGGTTGATATAGAATTCATATTATAAATGGCATGTGATTCATAAATAATTCTGATGTAACAACAGCAGGAACGGTCCAATAGGGATTGCATGTAATGGTTTTAGAAAGAGGATAACCTTGCATGGGGAAGTTGGCGGTCATGTGTGTATGTTGGCAGTCTCCATCAAATCAAACCATGTGCATGTTTAATGATGATGTTATTGTTAAAGATTTAGTAAGGAATGATACACAATCATATGTTAACCCTTGAGCATGTTGGATAGCTAATTGTTAAATGGGTAATTATATTGAGCTTGTATTTTGTGATTATCAACTGTTACTATAAACTTGCAAGATGATTGTGTAAAGTTTAAGATTCTTATACATGTTTTTATGCATAATAAATCAGGACATTAATTGATGAGATGATGAATTGATTGGGTGCTAGAGTCTTGCTAATGAATTATGTGAAACTTTGGTAGTTGCTTTAAATTGTGGAGTTGGAATTATACGCTGTTGTTATACATTAGAGCGAAGGGAATTATTCATGTATTGGGCTAAGAAGTCAAAGGAACCAGCTAAGCCCACATCACTGTGTCTTTGGACTGGTACAATTGGGCCATGGACTATTTAGGACCGCACCCTTATGTTGATGTCGGGCCACCAGCTACTCGCATATTAACATATGGGTAATGTATGAACTATATAAGTTGGGCCACACACATGTAACTGGACCGTTAACTTGGTGGCTGTACCTATGTCAAATTTTATGGGCCGTTAAGAGCTTCTTTTCTTGAAATATGAACTTACAATGAAAGCTCGCATGAGACATTAATACTTACTATTTGATTTCATGATGATGATGATGAACTGTTATGAATAAATGTTTTGCGTTTGTGCGAAGTATGAACTGATAATATGAGTTACATATGATCTAAATACTTGTTATATGATGATATGGATTGTTGAATGACTACCTGATACAACTTGCATAACAACGCCTGTATTGCTTGACTGCAACTTATGAAACGTGTATGACGAATATGTGATTTATGAGTACATGAAACTGACTGTCTTTGGTAACCACGGTAGGGTATGGTTGACCAACGTGGAACGGGTAATATAACGAAACATACCGAGCAAACCAAGGTGAGTTCACACTCTTTCCAAGGGTTGGGAATGGGTTAAAGAACTAAAACGGAAACTACATATTCTCCTTGGGTAGGATATGTACGGCCATCCTCCATGGGTAGGATGCCAAGATTAAACCTCACGTATTCTCCTTGGGTAGGATACGTACGTTCGTCCTCCTTGGGTAGGACAAGAAGATTAAACATACTGGACCAAAACTCTATCATAAGTCCCTCATTTTATATCGACTTAATCGCCGAGGCCGATGGCGAGCGGTCATTAGTTAATAGCGCTATTAGGTTTAACAAACCTCACACCGTGTCGTTCGAACGGGCGTGTACTAATGGACTAAGGCAAAGGGTCAATGATGATAGACATTGACTTAGGGCACAACTTACTTTCGTTAGTAGTCGATATGGTACGGTCTGGTAATTCACATGGGAAGCCCCCACTAATCATTGAGAAGGTTTGGGAAACAGGGTTACTGATTAAAACGTGGTGTACAAAACGAACTTACGATTATTGAAACGGAATCAATACCTAATCAACCAACTGTGAACTCTCTCAACTTTGTTGTTGATTCGTTGTTGCATGCCTTGCAGGCCTTTAGGTGCATATTGTTGGAACTTGCTGTCTGGGATGCTGGAGTGGTCATGGGTCGAGATACATGGAAACGCGAGACGAACCTAATGGCTTTCACACACTTGATTTATGAATTTCTTAATTAATATATTATGCTTCCGCTGAACGTAAAATAATGTTTTGTAACACTTCTATCAGTAATAAATGAAAGTTTTATTTGGAATAATTGTTATGAGTTCAACATGATTGGTGGCTTGGACCCTGGTACGTCACACGCCCCACGGTGATTCCGCACGTGGTATTTTGGGGGTGTGACAGATTGGTATCAGAGCCATTGGTTATAGTGAACTTGGTTTTAAAAAAAAAGGGAAAAACGTTTTTTGTAAAACCAGACTATAACCGAACAGTTTTGACAACAAGAATACGACCATGACACTCAGCTCCAGATTGCAAGGTTCGTCTCTCGTATACTCATTGTACTGCATAACTAGTGAACACTTACATATGATATTGCATGTGATTGCACGTATAGCACAACAGTATGAATTCATGTATTACTTGCACATGTTATGTGACTATTAGGGTCGTATTTCCCTAAACCTTCATGACTTACGCTTCGTGATACTCTTTGTTTGCTACTCGAGTTTGAGGAACCATTTGACATGAGTTAAGAGGAGATGAGATAAGCATGCAAATCACAATATTATTATGGGTGCACACATAATAATAATGTGGGGTGCATGTGAGTCCCAGTGAGGCTTAACAAGTGGAAAAGGGGTTCCGTTCCGTCATTTGATCGATGTGAAACATAACAAACCTATAGGGGTCATAACAGTGATTGTCCCTGTAACACCTGTGTCATTTCAACCATCAAACAAATGCCAAACCAATGAAATAATGTATTTCATACTTTGGACTTGTATAAATATGTGTATCTTTTGCACATATCAACTCATGTTCGATTTCAAGCTCTAAATCGCTTTCTGGAAGGTTATACACGCACTGATGCGTAAATATAACCAGTTTAATGCAACGAACACTCCGGAATAGTGAGATAGGCTTAACATACCTTAAATAACCTTTACATAACTTAGATATAAGTTTTGGAAGGTTTGGTGTGGTGAAATCAAAGTTTAATCGCTTACAGGGACTAAATTTGACAAACTACGAAAGTATGCCAATTTGAACTGTAACAGACCTTCCGGAACATGACCATAAGTTAAACATACCATAAATATCCTTTACATAGCTTAGAAATAGGCTTTGAGGGGTTCGGTGTGCTAAAATAAACTTTTGGGTCATTCAGGGACTAAAAGTGTCAAAAAGTGCACAAGTTTGCATTTTCGCGCATAACTTACGTTCTGAATACATCCGGACATCCAAAAATTTATGTAAGCACTAAAATATTTTATTTTAGTGTTCGCCATAAGAAAAATCCATTCGTCGCGTCATTTGGATCGTTTTTCGCGCTTGTGCGCATTCCGTCGTAATTAAGCGAACATCGCGTTCGTACGACCAAACGAACCAACACCCGGCATATTTTTGAGCAGGTTTCATGTCCACAATGTTTAGGCATCATTTTAGGGCCTTAAAGTTGGCTTTACGGGCCTTGGAAGTGCCGGAAATGGGCTTAAACACGTGCAGGGACTGAAACTGTAATTTCTGAAACTTGTTTGCTGATCAGAAGCCTCAGGCGGCCCGCCTGAGTTTTCCTTGATCCTGAAGCGGGCCGCGTCCGCATGTCTGATCAGATAATATCGAACAGTCAGCACGATCCAGCTGTTTTAACCACAACCACATCTTTCCCACTTGCATTTTCAGCTGATAAGGATGGTTTTAAGCCACCACAACTTTCCGACACTTGTACGGATACGATTAAGGCACAATATTCGACAAACGATCTTAACGGTTACCCGAAAACTATAAATACCCCACCCCCCATTGCTTCTAAACCACTAGAATCTGATCTAAGTGACTCTAAGTTGGAACCATTGTTTCATACCTGAGTTATTAAGATCTAGATTAGCATTCGGGGACCCTTCGTAAGTATTCTTTCGTTCTTTTCCTTATTTTACTGCTTTTCGAGTCAGAAAGTCAAACTTTGTTTGACTTTCAGCGTTGACCAGTAATGGTCAATGCGAAGTTCGTTTGAACTTCGCAACGTGAGTGTAATCACGTTGGTCATAGTCCCTTGGGACTATGCCCACTGATTACCACGTTGTCTAGGGTCGTAGGGTAGGCGATCTAATAAATCGCCTATACCTTCGAACCCGACCCAGTTTGGTCGATCATTAGGATCCGACCAAACACATTAGGTGACCATAGTATATAGGGAATAACCTTCCGAGGTTATACCCTATGGTCACATCGTTTAAGTAGTTGTATGATAGGTAGTTTATATGCCTTAGGTAAATTACCAGAATACCCTTTCCATGTATAATTGGTAATTAAGCATATGTAACCTAAACCTTTGTCACATAACTGATTATGTAATATGTTTAGGCATATAACACTTGTCATAGGGCTAGTTAGGCGGTCCGAACGCGTTTCACGCGAACGACGCGTTAAAGTAGCATAAGCTACCTAAACGGGTCGTAATGGGTCGAAATCACTTAGGTTAAGTTTCATTTAGTATGTAGGCTTTGATTAACCATATCACATGAGTTCCTACACTCATTTGGTTTACAAACCCTCATGCTACCCAGTCTTCCGATTTAGGTCCGGTTTATTAATGTAGTTACCTATATTAGGTGCCGTTTGATATTCCGCGATCTCTAGCTTTGCTTGGTGGTTATCCTAGGACTTCTGAGCAATCTCAAGTGAGTACATAGACCCCTCTTTTACTGTTTTCCAAACTGTTTTGGGGTGGAACACATGTGCCTACTTGTTACATTCATGCTTTCCCGTTTTCACATCATATACCTGCTATGTTCGTTAGTACATTATAGTACATGATTTCAATACATTTTATGCTATGTATGTCCATTATGTGCATACTTAGTACATTGTTTTACATTGCTTTTCTGTTGCATATGCTTATCCAGCATATGAACACATTATACTACATATTGAACCGTTGTAAACATTTAACTATGTGAACCGTTGTAATCATTTGACTATGTGATCCGTTGATATCTGTGAACCGTTTGTATCTGTGATCCGTTGATATCTGTGAACTGTTTGTATCTGTGAACCGTTTGTATCTGTGAACCGTTTGTATCTGTGAACCGTTTGTATCGGTGAACAGTTTGTATCTGTGAACCGTTTGTATCTGTGAACCGTGTGAACCGTATTTGACTATACATGAACATTTCTATACTTGTTAAACATTTCATCTTGATAGTTTGGTTTGAGTAAGTGATTAAGTAACGAGGCGTGTGTAATATGATACAAGCATGGTGGATACGCCGCTGGTACTTCCTATATATAAGTGTTTGTATGGTATTACATATCGTAGCGTTATTTGAATCATTTCAGTTTGAGACATATAACATTTTATACAAATAACATACTTTTCACAAGACATTGTGTTACAAACAACTTATCTTATACAAATCCATTTTACTATGGTTATTCATTTAACCATACATTATTCACTTATTTATACATATCATCTGAACTCATTGTTTTTCAAATGATTTACAAAACAAAGCAAATTACAAGGTTCATGACTAAACATTTTCTCAAACATAAGTCATGGAACCTATTTTCACAAAACCTATGTATCTCACAGGAATTTTTATGCTGACGTACCTATTTTCACATGTGTTTTTCAGGAGCTGTTGCATAAGATGATCAAGATACACATAGGCAGACTTGGGCTTTAGTGACAATAAAAGATACAAGACTAGTTAATTATGTTGTATTTCCTTGTTTGTTAAAACATTGTAACACTTTTAATCAATAAAACGAAACTTCAATTGCCATGGATTTGAAACAATTAATTCTGTTACAACACTCCCCGACATTTCCGCCACGTTTTCTATGTTCTACGTGGTCGGGGTGTGACAGAAAAGATGGTATCAGAGCCAATGGTTATAGGGAATTAGGTTATTAGTATTGCTTTGACCTAGTCTATAACCTTCTTAGGACCCTAACGCGAGTTTACTTGCGTTTAGTCATAAAACAATACCGTCACCTATCCTTAGGCGACTACCCCAACAAGAACATAATTTTCGAAACCGCTTTGAAAACTAATCATCTGTTCTAGGATGATTGATTACAAGGTTTTGAACCCTCTATTGTAAGGTTTTGAACTCTCAGTTATATGGTTTTGAACCCCTTTGAGTTTTCAAAATCTCGTCAAGGTTTTGGGTTTTAAATAATGTGAACACGTGCAAACTGGAAGGGTGAATGCCTGTATTCTGGGTTTTCTGTCTAGGCAAGCACTTCGTATATATCTCATCAGACGCGAGACCAGTTGTGCTTACCTAGGAATTCTTGGGATGAGTGTTCACTTATAGGCGAGCATGTCTTCGCGATACATTATTTTTGACCCATTTACTTTGATTAGTCACTGTGTGTCGTTTGTTTACCTTGTGGTAACAAATAAATGAGCACTACCCTTGCTTTCATCAGATTTGTTTCATCTCATTCTTTTCGTCTAATTCTCTCACTCGTTTCCTTTCATGTTTCCTCTTTTAGAATGCCTCCTCGACGCGAGAACCAGATAGCGACTGCCGAGCTGGCAGAAATCATTGCGCAGCAAATGGCTGCTCAATTCCCAAACCTCTTTGCTCAATGGAATCAAGCCAACAACAACAACAATGGTCCATGCAATTTCAAGAGTTTTAACTCGGCGAAACCACTCAAGTTTAGTGGTTCTGAGGGAGCGACCGGGCTTCTTCAATGGTTCGAGAGCATTGAGAATACTTTCCGCCATGTGCAGTGTCCTGACAATCGCAAGGTCGAGTTTGCTTCGAGTGTGTTTCAGAAGAGAGCCCTTACGTGGTGGAACGGGGTTATGAGAGATCGAGGTGCAGAAGTTGCTCTAGCACAGACATGGGCTGAACTTAGGGCCCTTATGATGAAGGAATTCTGTCCTCGACACGAGATCAGGGCTTTGGAAAGGGAATTCGACAATCTTGAGCAAGACAGCGGTGAGCATCGAGCCTACACGGACCGTTACGAGGAGTTGAGTCTGTTATGCCCAAACATGGTCACGCCTTTGGATAAGGCAATCGAAAAGTACATTGATGGCCTCCCTGATTCAATACAAGACATTTTGACTGGTAGCAACCCTACTACAGTTAGACAGGCCATTGAGCTATCTGCAACCTTGACTGAATCAAAGATCAGGAAAGGTAAACTTTTCCGAAAAGGTGACAAGAAGCCGGTCGAAGAATCGAAACCAATTGAGGAATCAAAGATCATGGATGAACAGACTGGATCCCCTAAGAGGTCAAAGAAGCGAAAGGCTTCTCAGAACTACGCTGTGGTCGCTCACAATGATCAAGCCGTCCTCAACCAACCAGCTCAACCCCCTGCCAGGAAACCCTACAATGGAACTGCACCTTTGTGCAACCAATGTGGCCTACATCATCATGCTGGGGTGAAGTGCCGCACATGCCAAGTTTGCGGACTTATAGGTCATACAGCTAGGGTTTGCCCAACCGCAGCTGCACCAAATCAAGCTGGCAACAATCCTACTCAAGCTCGTTTTCCACCGAGATCTTGCTACAACTGTGGCGAGATGGGCCATTTTCGTAGGAATTGCCTAAGGCTTGCTAATGCAAATCCAGCGCAGGGATGAGCATATGATCAACCAGAAGACAACATCGTTTAGAAATAATCACGTCTTATGTATTATTTTCTTTTGTTGTTAAGATCTAAGAAACAGTTGTTATCGTTGTTTATAAATAAATCTTTTATTTACATTGCAATGTATTTATGTGATTGTATGTATAAACAACATATCCCCTACAATACCGACAATCAAGGAACCGCATTCCTTGAAGAACAGACTACTCCCAAATTTCTTCCATTGTATGATCTCTTGCGTTTTTCACAAAAATCCTAAGTACCCGTTTCTTCCAAGAGAAACGAAGTACGAGGTGCCAAGTTAATAGCAATCAATAACAAGATAATACCAAGTTAAACAACTATGTGATTTTGTGCTTATGAACATTACAAGACAAACTGTGCGGATTGCGCAAGGAATTACGTAATTATGGATGCATACATAATTATGGAATTTAGTGCACAGAAACCACAGCGAGCTTTGTCATGTACCTAGATGTTAACCCTATTCATTTCCAATTCTGATAAAGTATCCGTTGAGGAAAAATGAACTAGCTATTCATTTTTCACTTCTGAAGAGTATCCGTCAAGGGAAATGAATATCCGTTTATCCTTCATTTCCAATTCTGAAGAATACCTGTTGAAGAAAATGACTCCGTTAGTTCATTTTCGTTCTGAAGAGTATCCGTCGAGGGAAATGAGTATCCGTTTATTTAATCCTTCATTTCCGAACCTGAGGAAACAACCGTTGAAAATGACTCCGTTAGTTCATTTTCGTTTCTGAAGATTATCCGTTGAGGAAATGAATATCCGTTGTTTAATCCTTCATTTCCGAACCTGAGGAAACAACCGTTGAAAATGACTCCGTTAGTTCATTTTCGTTTCTGAAGATTATCCGTTGAGGAAATGAATATCCGTTTGTCTATCATTTTCATTTCCGAACCTGAGGAAACAACCGTTGAAAATGACTCCGTTAGTTCATTTTCATTTCTGAAGATTATCCGTTGAGGAAATGAATATCCGTTTGTCTATCATTTTCATTTCCGTTTCTAAGGAAGCATCTGTTGAAAATGACTCTGTTTGTTCATTTTCGTTTCTGAAGATTATCCGTTAAGGAAATGAATCCCCGTTTGTTTATTCCTTCATTTCTGCTTCTGAAGAATACCCGTTGAGGAAAATGACTCCGTTTGTGCATTTTCGTTCTGAAGAGTATCCGTCGAGGGAAATGAATATCCGTTTATCCTTCATTTCCAATTCTGAAGAATACCCGTTGAGGAAAATGACTCCGTTTGTGCATTTTCGTTCTGAAGAGTATCCGTCGAGGGAAATGAATATCCGTTGTTTAATCCTTCATTTCCGAACCTGAGGAAACAACCGTTGAAAATGACTCCGTTAGTTCATTTTCGTTTCTGAAGATTATCCGTTGAGGAAATGAATATCCGTTGTTTAATCCTTCATTTCCAAACCTGAGGAAACAACCGTTGAAAATGACTCCGTTAGTTCATTTTCGTTTCTGAAGATTATCCGTTGAGGAAATGAACATCCGTTTGTCTATCATCTTCATTTCCGAACCTGAGGAAACAACCGTTGAAAATGACTCCGTTAGTTCATTTTCGTTTCTGAAGATTTGTCCGTTGAGGAAATGAATATCCGTTTGTCTATCATTTTCATTTCCGTTTCTGAGGAAGCAACCGTTGAAAATGACTCTGTTAGTTCATTTTCGTTTCTAAATATTATCCGTTGAGGAAATGAATATCCTTTTGTCTATCATTTTCATTTCCGTTTCTGAGGAAGCATCCGTTGAAAATGACTCCGTTTGTTCATTTTCGTTTCTGAAGATTGTCCGTTAAGGAAATGAATCCCCGTTTGTTTATTCCTTCATTTCCGCTTCTGAAGAATACTCGTTGAGGAAAATGACTCCGTTTGTTCATTTTCGTTCTGAAGAATGTCCGTTAAGGAAATGACAGGATTATGCTTTACATATCTCTGGTGGTTATCTGACACAAAGTCACAAATAGACTCCTACGAATTAATTTCGGGACGAAATATCCTAAAGTAGGGGAGACTGTAACACCTGTGTCATTTCAACCATCAAACAAATGCCAAACCAATGAAATAATGTATTTCATACTTTGGACTTGTATAAATATGTGTATCTTTTGCACATATCAACTCATGTTCGATTTCAAGCTCTAAATCGCTTTCTGGAAGGTTATACACGCACTGATGCGTAAATATAACCAGTTTAATGCAACGAACACTCCGGAATAGTGAGATAGGCTTAACATACCTTAAATAACCTTTACATAACTTAGATATAAGTTTTGGAAGGTTTGGTGTGGTGAAATCAAAGTTTAATCGCTTACAGGGACTAAATTTGACAAACTACGAAAGTATGCCAATTTGAACTGTAACAGACCTTCCGGAACATGAACATAAGTTAAACATACCATAAATATCCTTTACATAGCTTAGAAATAGGCTTTGAGGGGTTCGGTGTGCTAAAATAAACTTTTGGGTCATTCAGGGACTAAAAGTGTCAAAAAGTGCACAAGTTTGCATTTTCGCGCATAACTTACGTTCTGAATACATCCGGACATCCAAAAATTTATGTAAGCACTAAAATATTTTATTTTAGTGTTCGCCATAAGAAAAATCCATTCGTCGCGTCATTTGGATCGTTTTTCGCGCTTGTGCGCATTCCGTCGTAATTAAGCGAACATCGCGTTCGTACGACCAAACGAACCAACACCCGGCATATTTTTGAGCAGGTTTCATGTCCACAATGTTTAGGCATCATTTTAGGGCCTTAAAGTTGGCTTTACGGGCCTTGGAAGTGCCGGAAATGGGCTTAAACACGTGCAGGGACTGAAACTGTAATTTCTGAAACTTGTTTGCTGATCAGAAGCCTCAGGCGGCCCGCCTGAGTTTTCCTTGATCCTGAAGCGGGCCGCGTCCGCATGTCTGATCAGATAATATCGAACAGTCAGCACGATCCAGCTGTTTTAACCACAACCACATCTTTCCCACTTGCATTTTCAGCTGATAAGGATGGTTTTAAGCCACCACAACTTTCCGACACTTGTACGGATACGATTAAGGCACAATATTCGACAAACGATCTTAACGGTTACCCGAAAACTATAAATACCCCACCCCCCATTGCTTCTAAACCACTAGAATCTGATCTAAGTGACTCTAAGTTGGAACCATTGTTTCATACCTGAGTTATTAAGATCTAGATTAGCATTCGGAGACCCTTCGTAAGTATTCTTTCGTTCTTTTCCTTATTTTACTGCTTTTCGAGTCAGAAAGTCAAACTTTGTTTGACTTTCAGCGTTGACCAGTAATGGTCAATGCGAAGTTCGTTTGAACTTCACAACGTGAGTGTAATCACGTTGGTCATAGTCCCTTGGGACTATGCCCACTGATTACCACGTTGTCTAGGGTCGTAGGGTAGGCGATCTAATAAATCGCCTATACCTTCGAACCCGACCCAGTTTGGTCGATCATTAGGATCCGACCAAACACATTAGGTGACCATAGTATATAGGGAATAACCTTCCGAGGTTATACCCTATGGTCACATCGTTTAAGTAGTTGTATGATAGGTAGTTTATATGCCTTAGGTAAATTACCAGAATACCCTTTCCATGTATAATTGGTAATTAAGCATATGTAACCTAAACCTTTGTCACATAACTGATTATGTAATATGTTTAGGCATATAACACTTGTCATAGGGCTAGTTAGGCGGTCCGAACGCGTTTCACGCGAACGACGCGTTAAAGTAGCATAAGCTACCTAAACGGGTCGTAATGGGTCGAAATCACTTAGGTTAAGTTTCATTTAGTATGTAGGCTTTGATTAACCATATCACATGAGTTCCTACACTCATTTGGTTTACAAACCCTCATGCTACCCAGTCTTCCGATTTAGGTCCGGTTTATTAATGTAGTTACCTATATTAGGTGCCGTTTGATATTCCGCGATCTCTAGCTTTGCTTGGTGGTTATCCTAGGACTTCTGAGCAATCTCAAGTGAGTACATAGACCCCTCTTTTACTGTTTTCCAAACTGTTTTGGGGTGGAACACATGTGCCTACTTGTTACATTCATGCTTTCCCGTTTTCACATCATATACCTGCTATGTTCGTTAGTACATTATAGTACATGATTTCAATACATTTTATGCTATGTATGTCCATTATGTGCATACTTAGTACATTGTTTTACATTGCTTTTCTGTTGCATATGCTTATCCAGCATATGAACACATTATACTACATATTGAACCGTTGTAAACATTTAACTATGTGAACCGTTGTAATCATTTGACTATGTGATCCGTTGATATCTGTGAACCGTTTGTATCTGTGAACCGTTTGTATCTGTGAACCGTTTGTATCTGTGAACCGTTTGTATCTGTGAACCGTTTGTATCGGTGAACCGTTTGTATCTGTGAACCGTTTGTATCTGTGAACCGTGTGAACCGTATTTGACTATACATGAACATTTCTATACTTGTTAAACATTTCATCTTGATAGTTTGGTTTGAGTAAGTGATTAAGTAACGAGGCGTGTGTAATATGATACAAGCATGGTGGATACGCCGCTGGTACTTCCTATATATAAGTGTTTGTATGGTATTACATATCGTAGCGTTATTTGAATCATTTCAGTTTGAGACATATAACATTTTATACAAATAACATACTTTTCACAAGACATTGTGTTACAAACAACTTATCTTATACAAATCCATTTTACTATGGTTATTCATTTAACCATACATTATTCACTTATTTATACATATCATCTGAACTCATTGTTTTTCAAATGATTTACAAAACAAAGCAAATTACAAGGTTCATGACTAAACATTTTCTCAAACATAAGTCATGGAACCTATTTTCACAAAACCTATGTATCTCACAGGCATTTTTATGCTGACGTACCTATTTTCACATGTGTTTTTCAGGAGCTGTTGCATAAGATGATCAAGATACACATAGGCAGACTTGGGCTTTAGTGACAATAAAAGATACAAGACTAGTTAATTATGTTGTATTTCCTTGTTTGTTAAAACATTGTAACACTTTTAATCAATAAAACGAAACTTCAATTGCCATGGATTTGAAACAATTAATTCTGTTACAACACTCCCCGACATTTCCGCCACGTTTTGTATGTTCTACGTGGTCGGGGTGTGACAGTCCCTTACCCGAACATGAAGTTTTCATTCATCTCTGGATCCTTTCGAATCTTGATACTATCGAGTATTACCTGCACACCTAGCGAACTGTGTAGAATGTTAGGTGGTTGTACGAACATCCTTGAGTTGGATGTTGCAACGACAATGATTGGTTTATACCCTTCTCACTTTTCTTCGTTTGCTGGAACTTAAAGTATTGACGTTTTAAATCCCGAAGTGCGATCACTTCTGCAACACTCTCGTATCATACCGTGAATTACCCAGTCAACTTGCAAGAACGATGGACAAGAGGGTAAACATAGTACCTTACCGACTTCAGCATTTGAACGACCCTAGTTACCGGCTGCGAACAACAGCGATTTGACTCCAATCGAATCCTTAACCCCAGCCAGTGACTCATGGGAGTCGAATCTTACGAACCAATCGGGACAAAATCGATGACGATTGACTGTAGAGCGGACTGTGTAACCGCCCGCACCATGAGTAGTGCCTTAGGACGTGGCACGGAATGTGAAAAGATGGACCTTGTTCGTGAAAGGATGCTGGACACCATTACAAGCAACAATATTAGAGGCAACAGTCGCAGCAACATCAAGGTACTCGTGATCGTAGCTTACAGTATGGAAACGAAGGTGGCCTCGATAAGGATTGAGTGTGTGAAGTCAAGGTGACGACAACCAAGGGAATGACGGCAGTACTGGAAATTCTCGTGACGAAAACAACACTAGAAATGAAGCTCGTGGAAGGACATTTAGTATTGGCATAGGCTATACCAGGCGTAATAGCAACACGATAGCTTGGATGGGTAGCTATTCGCTTCGTCTCTGTTCTGTTTAACCCTGATGCTTCTTGAAATCGAACCTGTTGTGGAGTCGGCTGATGCAAGTCAATTGAAGCCTTATATGTTCGCTGGGATGCAAACTCGACCTTGAGGGACAGGTGTTCGACATCGACCTTCCTTCTACTACCCCTGATGGTTACAATGCAGTAGTTAGTGTGGATTGGTTATTCAGAAATCGCGCAGACATACCTAGTGAGGAGAAAATTTTGTGTCGAGAATCGTTATTTGTTCTAAAGCAACAGAGTGGTGCAAAGGTTAGCGCCATATCAACTATGAAGGCCCAGGAAGTGTCTACGGAGGGATCACCCCGCTACGTTAGCAACCGTTACTGATGTTGAGACTAAGGATAAGAGGATCAAGGATCCACAAATTGTTCGTGATTCCTCTCAGTGTACTACCCGAGGAGCTTTCAGATTTACTTCCACCACTGTTAGGCAGAATCTTAGTTTGATCTCACGACAGGGGCAGCCCTGATTACTTGTGCTACATACCGTCTTGCACCAGGAGGGTTGCAAGGACTATCTACAGGAACTGTTGGATAGGAGTTTTATTGGACATAGTTTTTGTTTGCTTTGGGGAGCTCCAACTATATTCGGGAAGATAAAGCCTTTTCGTATGTGTACTGATAATCCAGAACTCAGCAAGGTGACAATCAAGAACTGTTTGCCTCGACCGTGTATTAACGGAAGACCAAGAGGAGAGTATTCCCGGAACGGCATATCGAACGCAAAACGACCATTGCGACTCTGTACACCATGACCATTGAGTTAATCAACACACCAGCAGCTTTATAGACCACATGAATCGACTATGCTTATTGATGACATGTTGAATCATTTCCAGGAGAAAGGAACATCATGGGCAACTTTGTATCTTATTTGAGAGCTCCAGAAGGAGGAGCTATACCGCGCGAAGTCTTGATAAATGTAACTTCTGGATGCGAGGGATACCTTTTTGGTCATATAATCAATGAAGTGGGAATACACGTGGATCTCGCTAAGACCCGTTTTGATTAGAAACTGATCGACACCAAAGATCCCTTAGAGGATACAGCAATCTCTTGGTCTCACCAGTTGCTATCGCAGATGCATCATAGGATTTTCGAGGATCGCGCAGCTTAAATCTCTTAAGCACAGCAGGGTCCTGTGTTTGTGGGAGACAAAATAGGAGGACGTCTTTTAAGCTTTCGAATCCCAACTCTGCAATGCGCTGCGCATTGTCTTTACCTAAGGGTACGGGTGATTTAGTGGAATACCATGATGGACCGAATCAGAGTCCCAATTACGCACCGACGCAACACGAGAGAGTGATGATTTAGGTGACGGAGTTACTAAGAGGAACTGCACGACACACAACTGGCGGTGAAAACCGTGGCTTTGGGATTGTGGATGGAGGCATTACTTGGACGGTACCAGATGCGTTATTTAGACCGATCACAAGGGCCTCCCATGTACCTTGGCTTCGACAGAAGTAAATCAGTTAATGGCATCGCTGAAGGGAACTTTAGGATGATTACAACTATGAAACTTGAACGTGCACGAGCTTTGTAGCTCACTATCGACTCTAACTTACCTGATCAGACTCGCTTTGTTCAAACTGGAGAACCGAAGGAAGAGGATTTTCAAGTTGAACCCATGCAGGACATGGGGAAACAACCTTTGACAGGTCGGACGATACTCGTTACCTCATGGAATGAATGTGGGTCTCATTATATGGCAACTGTAGGGAACTCGTGTTGAGCAAAGCACACCGGCCTCGATACTCTAGTCGTCTGGGTCTTGATGAGAGGCACTAGGATTTATAAACCTTGTACTGGTAATCATGCATGAAGGCCCACCTAGTTAGGTAAGTGAATGACAGATTGACTTGTGGGAAAGTCAAGGTGAAATGTCAGCAACCAGCAATAACCGCATGGAAATGAGAACAGATAGCCATGGATTTGGCCACTAGTCTACTTACAACTCGAAATGGAAACAATATCACCTGGGTGATCGTTGATTGTCTCACGTAACCAGCACACTTTCTAGCCGTTAAGGAAATGGATAAGCTTTCTACACTTGCAGTCATCTATCTGAAAGGAGTGGTTGCTAGGCACGGGATGCCAACCTCCATTATCTCTAATCGCGACCCACGATTTGCATCTGATTTGTGGCAAGTGATGCACAAATCCTTGGGCACACGTCTAGACATGAGCACAGCATATCATCCACAGACGGATGGGCAGACTGAACGCACCATCCAAACTTTTGAAGACATGCTTCGAGCATGTGTAATCGACTTTGGTAACGGCTGGGAGCGGCATCTACCTTTAGTGGAGTTTTCGTATAACAACAGTTATAACACCAGCATCCAGGCTGCTCCTGGCTGCTCCGTTCGAGGCATTGTACGGATGGAAGTGCCGATCACCTCTTTGTTGGGCGAACGTCGGAAAACAGTCGAATCACTGGCCCAGAACTCGTCGTAAGCACAACAGGGAAGATTGCTCGGATACGACAACGAATGGCGGCAGCTCGTGACCGTCAGAAAAGCTACGCTAATAAGCGTAGGAAACCACTCGAATTCTAGGTTGGGGATCGAGTACTACTTAAAGTCTCCCCTTGGAAAGGTGTAGTTTGTTTTAGTAAACGAGACAAACTCCACCCGCGTTATGTTGGACCTTTCGAAATCACGGAGAAAATTGGCAAGATGGCCTACAGATTGAATCTACCCGAAGAACTCAGTGGAGTTCACAACGTATTCTATGTGTAGAATCTGAAGAAGTGTCTGTCAGATGAAACCCTCATAGTTCCTTTCAAAGAGCTCACCAGCGACGATCAGTTGTGAATTGTCGAAGAAATATTGGAAATCTTGGACCGGGAGGTCAAGATTCTCAAACGCGCTAGGATACCTATTGTTCGAGTTCGTTGGAACTCCCGTCGTGACCCAGAGTTTACCTGGGAACGAGAAGACCAAATGAAACACAAATATCCCCAGTTGTTCGAGAACAATGAAACCACTACTGAGGCTGAAGCTACTGCGGAATTTCGGGACGAAATTTCAAACCAACGGGGGGATGATGTGACACCCCAGGAGAACCAGGAAACCACGTAACCTAACTAGCTTCCTCAGTAACTACGTGCAAAATTTCAGGACGAAATTTCTTTCAAGTTGGGGATGATGTGACAACCCGAACTTTCAAGGCCAGTGTCCCTTAGTCACGTGATCCTGTTTCTTATTATTTCTCTTTCGCGACCCTTGCGATGATAAAGATCTCGTGTATGAAGTATGCTTGCTAAATGTAAAACGTGATTGAGTATGGTTACATGTGTTTGATTGATTAATTATACAAGGAACTGATAAATGCTATTATGTGTCGTTTAGCTAACTTAGAAAATTAACTTAATGGGGCCGTGAGTTACTTGACACATTTGGGCCGTGAACCCGTTTAACACACACACGCATACTCGGGGCCCAAACCAAACAACCGTATTCAAACATTAGAATTGGGCTTTAGATATGTTTAATTGTTGGGCCTTATATATGTTTAATTGCTTAGACTTTTGTCAATCCTTGGCCCGATCCTCTCAACCTTAGCCCAATTCGAGCCCACCCCTCCCCTCTCTTATTTGCGTATACTATGTATTAAATTCATCACCACTTGTAAACCCTAATACCCTCATCTTTCCCAGCGACGTTAGTGTTACACCCCCTCTCTCGAAGCATTATCTCAGTCGATAGAACATTTTGGGTTAGTGTTTTCTTTTGTACAACTTGTGTTGCTAATTTTATTTAGTTGTGAATTGGGTAACAAAAGTATGCACGTAGATACATGATGTTTCAGTTGTATGAATCTGATTGTGAGCAATGAATATTTGTGATCATATGATAGTTTATATTATGAATAGGTGAATTATAATTAAAAATTAACTCTGAATGTGTTGTGTGTAAAAAGGGTTGATATAGAATTCATATTATAAATGGCATGTGATTCATAAATAATTCTGATGTAACAACAACAGGAACGGTCCAATAGGGATTGCATGTAATGGTTTTAGAAAGAGGATAACCTTGCATGGGGAAGTTGGCGGCCATGTGTGTGTGTTGGCAGTCTCCATCAAATCAAACCATGTGCATGTTTAATGATGATGTTATTGTTAAAGATTTAGTAAGGAATGATACGCAATAATATGTTAACCCTTGAGCATGTTGGATAGCTAATTGTTAAATGGGTAATTATATTGAGCTTGTATTTTGTGATTATTAACTGTTACTATAAACTTGCAAGATGATTGTGTAAAGTTTAAGATTCTTATACATGTTTATATGCATAATAAATCAGGACATAAATTGATAAGATGATGAATTGATTGGGTGCTAGAGTCTTGCTAATGAATTATGTGAAACTTTGGTAGTTGCTTTAAATTGTGGAGTTGGAATTATACGCTGTTGTTATACATTAGAGGGAAGGGAATTATTTATGTATTGGGCTAAGAAGTCAAAGGAACCAGCTAAGCCCACATCGCTGTGTCTTTGGACTGGTACAATTGGGCCATGGACTATTTAGGACCGCACCCTTATGTTGATGTCGGGCCACCAGCTACTCGCATATTAACATATGGGTAATGTATGAACTATATAAGTTGGGCCGCACACATGTAAGTGGATGGCGAGCGGGTCATAAGTTAATAGCGCTATTAGGTTTAACAAACCTCACACCGTGTCTTTCGAACGGGCGTGTACTAATGGACTAAGGCAAAGGGTCAATGATGATAGACATTGACTTAGGGCACAACTTACTTTCGTTAGTAGTCGATATGGTACGGTCTGGTAATTCACATGGGAAGCCCCCACTAATCATTGAGAAGGTTTGGGAAACAGGGTTACTGATTAAAACGTGGTGTACAAAACGAACTTACGATTATTGAAACGGAATCAATACCTAATCAACCAACTGTGAACTCACTCAACTTTGTTGTTGATTCGTTGTTGCATGCCTTGCAGGCTTTTAGGTGCATATTGTTGGAACTTGCTGTCTGGGATGCTGGAGTGGTCATGGGTCGAGATACATGGAAACGCGAGACGAACCTAATGGCTTTCACACACTTGGTTTATGAATTTCTTAATTAATATATTATACTTCCGCTGAACGTAAAATAATGTTTTGTAACACTTCTATCAGTAATAAATGAAAGTTTTATTTGGAATAATTGTTATGAGTTCAACATGATTGGTGGCTTGGACCCTGGTACGTCACACGCCCCTCGGTGATTCCGCACATGGTATTTTGGGGGTGTGACATGTTTCACCCCAAAATGTTTGGAAAACAGAAAAAGAGGGGTCTATGTACTCACTTGAGATTGCTCAATAGTCTTTTGATAACCACCAAGCAATGCTAGAAAGATTACGGAATCAAACGGCACCTAATATAAGTAGCTATGTTAACAAACGGACTAAATCGGAGGATTGGATAGAATGAGGTTTTGTAAACCAAATGAGTGTAAGAACTCATGTAATATGGTTTAACAAAGCCTATATTCTAAAACGGAACCTATCCTAAGTGCTTACGACCCATTACGACCCGTTTAGGTAGCTTATGCTACTTTAACGCGTCGTTCGTGTAAAACGCGTTCGGACCGCCTAACTAGTCCTATGACAAGTAAAATATGCCTTAATATGTCTAATAATGTTGCCTAATCAGTTTAGATGTCAAAATTTAGGTTACATATGCTTAAAATGAATTTTGGCGTAAAAAGGGCATTTTGGTCATTTTTCCTAAGACATATAATTTCCTATCATACAACTATGTAGACTAAGTGACCATAAAGTATAACCTCGGAAGGTTATTCCTTATGCAACTCTGGTCACGAAATGTGTTTGGTCGGATCCTAATGATCGACCAAACGGGTTGGGTTCGAAAGTCTAAGCGATTGTTAGATCGCTTACCTTACGACCCTATATAAGCACTAAACCTAAAGTGATTAGCTAAACATGTTAAAACATGTTTAACGAGGTTTGAAAACAATTTTGGTATAAAAACAAAGGGTCTTGATACCTAAAAGTAGTTTGGTTGCAAAATACGCAAGAATACGTATTTTGACCGAAACTACGACTCGTCACTATACCTAAATAACGTGGTAATCAGTAGGTATAGTCGCAAAGGACTATAACCATCATGATTACGCTCACGTTACGAAGTTCAAACGAACTTCGTATTGACCATAAACTGGTCAAAGCTGAAAGTCAAACATAGTTTAACTTTCGTGCTTAAAACGCGTAAAAGAACGAAAGAATACTTACAACGGGTCCAAGAATGGAAGTTTTGATCTTAGAATTTTTCAGGTATGAAGGTTTTATCCTTCAACTTAGAGAAAATCTGATCAAAGTGTGAGTTGGGAGCAAATGGGGTTGGGTTTATATAGATTTCCTAGAACCGTTAGGATCGTTTCTTGAAACCCGAGCTTCGATCTGAGCCTTACACTTGCACCCACTGATTTTCAATACCATGGGAGCCCCTAAACAAGCACATAGAATCAAAGAAACCAGGTGCAAAACAACTGAACAGCTGGATCTTTGCTGGAAACAAGTTTCTGATATCTGGCAAAGGCTTATGGACCGTATGGTATAGTGCTTACGGTCCGTATGCAGTCTGCAGGTCAGCAACTTTCACAGAATGTCAGTTTTGGTCCCTATGCGCGTATTGACGTGTTTTGGCACTTCTAACACCCGTCAAACCCATTTTTAAGCTCCATAAGGATGTTAAAGCATAGGGAACTTGAAATATGCTCAAAAATGTTACGGATGTCGGTTCGTTTGGCTGTACGGTTGCATTGTTTGGTTAATTACGACGGAAGTCGTACGGGACGCGAAAACGATCCAAATTGAGAAACGAATAAAGTTTAAGCATGCCAATCACTAAAATATAATATTTTAATGATAACATAAATTTTTGGATGTTCGGATATATTGAGAACGTAAGTTATGCTCAAAGATGTAAACTTATGCACTTTTTGACGCTTTTAGTCCCTGAATGACCCAAAAGTTTATTTTAGCACACCGAACCCCTTAAAGCATATTTATAAGCTATGTAAAGGATATTTATGGTATTTTTAACTTATGATCATGTTCCGGATTATTTGTTACAATTCAAATCGGCATACTTTCGCAGTTTGTCGAATTTAGTCCCTATAAGCGAATAGACTTGATTTTGCCATACCAAAGCCTTCAAAGCTTATTTCTAAGTTATGTAAAGGTAATTTAAGGTATGTTAAGCATATGTTGATGTTCCGGAGTATTTTTCGCATTAAACTGATTACGTTTACGCATCAGTTTGCGTATAACTCTCTAGAAAGCGATGTAAGGTTTGAAATTGAACAAAAATCAAAACATGAAAAATGTCAAACATAAACAAAAAACAAACATTGGGATCAAATAACATTGTTTTATTGATAACTGAACTGTTTACAAAGATTACAAGCACAGATGTCAAAGAAAAGACAAAGCTTTAGAAGCTTCTATTCCCAGCACGGGGCGTGCCCAGCTCAACACGGGTCGTGGTCAACGCTAAGATTCGTATAATCTTGCAAATCTTGATAGTACAGATACGCTTCTGTACACGGGGCCGTGCCCAGCGAACACGGGGGCGTGTGGAGCTAATCCAGACAAATTGTAATTAATAAAGAAAGAGAAAAAGGATGGCCACAGGGCCGTGTCCAACGGACATGGGGCCGTGTCCGGGCTTCTGTGCAGGCTATAAATAGGGGTGCTTGGTTCACTTTAAAGGCATCCCTTGGCAAACCACCTCTCGCCCACTTCACCCACACTCCACCACCACTACAACACCCACATCCACCACCATCATCCATCATCCACCTTAGAGTGTGTGTAGTAGTCTCGGGATCCAAGATTGATAGTTAGAGTTCTTGACAATCAAAGGCCATGTTTGCCTAAATCTCTTACATCACTTGGTGAAGACAAGCATTTAATGTAATGCTTTTGATTTTTAATCTTTTCGCACTTTTTATTTGGTTTTGTATTAATGATTTTAATAACTAGTTTCTTATGTTGAAGGTGAAACTTTCTTATCATTTGTCCGTGGTGTCTTGCCGTTATTTTACTGTCTAAATAAAATAAAAGATTTTCACCATTCATATCTCTACGGTCTATATAGAGATATGTTGGCTACCTGGTCGGGGGTTAAGGGAATGGTTTGGTAAGGTTCTTGCCTTGTTCAGTGTATAGATTCTGCAAGGTCCTGGGTCAAGCTTACTAGGACCTCCTTCAATACCCACTGGTATTGGATGGCGGGGGTGCGAATGGCTTGATCCCCTCATATGTAAACTACTATTAATACATTAACCTAGCTACTTGGAATTGTATCCATGATGACTCAAACCACTTAGCCGAGGGTAACGTCACCTTCAAAAGAGGGGCCTACCACATTACGCATTAATAACTTAATTAATTATCTTCCAATATTCCGACCCTTTGGGATTGTATCCTTGTTGACTCAAACCACTGGGTTGAGGGTAACGTCACCTTCAAAAGAGGGGCCTACTACTATAATTAAGATAATCTCTTAAAAAATGCAAAAGTGCGGAAATCATCAAAGGTTACATTAAAGGCGAGTCGGATCCAAGTGATTCATCTTGTCTATTTATTTTTATTTTTATTTTTCAGCATTTTAGTTTTATTTTCATGTTTAAAACCTTTTCTAAAACTTTTGATTTGATTAGACGTTGAGGATAAACCGGTACTAAAAGCTCTTGTGTCCTTGGACAACCTCGGTATCTTACCAATGCTATACTACGCTAACGATGGGCGCTCTTGCCCATATGTGTGTTTGTAGAATATCGTGTTTTATAAATTTAAATCTTGACTAAAGTGTTAAAAAGGGCTGAAAATATAAACAAAAATATATCACTACGCATCAGTACGTCAGCATAAGAATGCCTGTGAGATACATAGGTTTTGTTGATGAGGATTCATGACTTGAAAGTTAAAATAAGTGTTTAACAAAAGTAGTCATGAACCTTATAAAGTGTTTTCTTTTATAAAATCATATGAAATTCAATATGAAATCAAATGATTAAAAGAAATGATGCATGGTTAAATAAATAACCAATGAAAATGAATTGTATAAAATATGTCTTGTCTTGAAATAAAATATCATGTCTTGTGTAAAAGATGTCATGTTTTGTATAAAAATGTCATGTCTTGTCTTTGTCGAAGTGGTTTAGATAACACCACAATATGTAATACAATAAAAGCACTTATATATAGGAAGTACCAGCGGCGTATCCACCATGCTTTTATCATATTGCACATGTTTCGTTATGTAAATCACTTACCAATAAACCATCAAATAATGTCTTGTTTAAACCAATGTCAAATGTCATGTGTAAACCATGTCTAATATCAAGTGTAAACCATGTCTTGTATAACAAATGTCGAGTAATAACCAATGTCTTGTATGGTAAGTAAAAAGTCTTTACTTAAACCATAGGTAAAAATGTCATGTATAACCAAATGTCTTATGTGTGACAACCATCAAATTTGCGTTTATCCGTACAATTAATTAATATTGATTTATGCTTAATGACTGTGCTTAATTACAACTGATGATTTAAACTACCTTATGATTTCTGTATCATACATACATGTGCATCACATTTCATACTGTCACACCATTTATTACATACAAACTTTAGTGACATACTTGATGCACAAAGCATAGTTAGCACAGTGAGCGGATAATTCAGAAACATGCTGACAATGCCAGCACATAGACAGACAATGTTTTGAGGCCCAGTATGAGCCAGAGACAAGGTACTACACTAGTATGGAGTGTAGGGAACTAAGGACCATAAAACTACGTCACTAGGTGATAGTTTAAGTGCCGGAAAGTGCCTAAAACCCACTCAAAGTGCAGAATTCTGCATTAATTAACAAAATTCAGCATTTTAACATGCTAGTAATGTGCAAAATCATGGCAAAATGGCCCTGTATGCTTTCCTAAGTGTCGGGAATTGAAAGTGTCACAAAAAGTTACATAAAGGACACTATAGGAATAACATAGTTGTTGGTGCACGGAATGTCTGTTGACTTCGTTTGAATCAAGTCTTAGGTCAAGATTAGTAAGATTGGAGCTTGATAGTTAAAATTAGGGTTTAATGATGTATTTCGCTCATATGTACATAAGTTGTAGGTGATTCGCTTATAGGGTAGTTGAGGTTTTCGCTTATGTGGTTACTAGGGTGGTTCCGCTTATAAGTACACATGAGGTTTCGCTTATATGGACGGTCATATAAGCGAAACCAGCTGAACTATAAATACCGGTCATGTGTCATTCATTTGTAACTTGGAGCGGAACCTAGTCTTGCTTGTGGTATCGAAACTCTGTCAAAATCAACTCAAAAACCATAAATAAAGAAGGAATTAAAGAGAAAAGCTGTTGTTACTTTGCGTGTATTGATTCCGCCTTTATACGTGAAGATGAACTACCTTGACTGACTTTTCAGGGTCATAGAACGGTCCAACAAGTGGTATCAGAGCTCAGGACGAGGAGTTCATACTACTACAGCTTGATTCTACCGAATTCTCTTATTTCTACTCACTTTCTTTCATACTTTTTCGATTTGAACTGGTTCCTACGGTTAAAATGGCCTGATTTTTTAGTATAACGTGTGAAACATACAATTAACAAACCATAGAAAGATTCGGGCTAAAACATGACTTAAAAATGGTAAAAATCAATTGAAAACCATATTTCGCTTTTACGGACAATTGAAGGATTTCACTCATAAAGACATTCTACTGGTTTCGCTCATAAGAACATTGCTATTTCGCTTATCTGTCACATTGCTATTTCGCTTATTTGTCACTTAGTTAACATTAGTCAGTTTTGTCAGTAGCACTTATCGAAACAAGAAATCTATCCGGTTCAGAGTGATCATGCATGTGAAGTGTAATTAATAGTTCAGTATTTGCATGTGAAACTTTCATATAATTGTCGGCTTATAATTCATTGTCATCGGCCCATGTGACTCTCTTACATAGTGACAGAAGCCCATGTGATGTCCACGTAGTGTAACGGCCCAATCATTCTTTAAATTGATTTAGAAATTATAGTGCGGCCCAATGAGAATTTAGATAACATTGAGATTGTCGGCCAGCTTTAATTGTTTGATATTAAGATTGCATGTGAACTGACAATGAGCATATTGAAATTTGTGAAGTAATCTGTTTGTCGGCCAAGATCAATTTAGTAAATCAAGGTTGCATGAGAGTTTAATCATTACAAACAATTTGTTATTAGTGATATATCTTTAATTGATACTAGGTCGAACAACAAATTTGTCGAGTAGTGCCATATTTTAAATACTACACGATCGAACAACAAGTTGACTTGTGTTGACTCACTTGATTGGATATCCGTCCGATTCATTTGTTTGATATTGATTAAACTCACTGTGTTTGTTTGTTCGTGAAAAAGGTGATTGAAGATATACAAAGTGCAAATTCAAGACAAAATTTGAAGATGTCGAGCAACGGTGAAGAATTCTACAACACATTCTATAACACGTTCACTTCCGAATCGTCAGATAGAAGATCTGAGATGAAAGAATATTCAAGAGAGATTTCGGAGAATTTGAAGTTTGAGAACATGTACGGAAGCCAACAGAAGCCACCAAAGCTAATGAAAGTTGAAGATTATCACTGGTGGAAAAACAGATTTGAGGGTTGGGTAAAAGCTTTTCCTCCTGAAAGCTGGTTAAAACTGACAGATGGATACACTGAACCAGTAAAAGAGGGAGGAGAGTTAATAGATCCAAAAGATTTCACAGACATAGACATAAAAAATGTTGTGGCTGAATATAAAATGATCACATTAATCAAACAATCAGTGAGAGAGGATATTATTTCGTTACTTGAACGAGAGAAAACTTCAAAGAGTTTGTGGGAAGCGTTAGGAAGTAATGAAATTGTTAAAAATAAAAAGAAATTGTTGCGTAAAGAGTTTGATCTTTTCAGTTGTATGAAAAATGAATCTGTTTGTAAAATGATCGAAAGATTTGGGCATCTGAAAATGGAGTTGGCCAGACATGAAATCACATATTCTGAAGAGGAGTTGGTGGATAAATTGTTTGATTCATTGCCAAATGATCAAGAGTGGCAATACTTCGCTCTCATGTTGAAAAATACAATCAAGCCTGAAGATTTGAAAGTGGATTTGCTGATTGAAAGGCTTGAAAGCCATGAGTTGGAGATAAAAAGATCTAAAGTCAACAATCCAGCTTATCAGCAGAATGTAGAGCTTTACTACAGAGGAAATGCACCACAGGTTGGATCTCCAAAAACAGCATTTTCTGCAGAAAGTTCAAGATCAGTAAACAATGAAAGTCTTCACAGTGGTTTTCACAGTGGATCTTCTTCAACAACTTCTGATCAATCTGCTTCAAAGAATTTATTTCAGTATAATATCACAGTGGATCTGAAGAATGGGCAGAATTTCAGCGAAGAATCGGCAAAACAACAGATGGTTTTCTTGGCATCTGTACTTGAATCGTATGAAAGCCTCGTTGCAGGGAAGATTGGCAATACCGACTTGACGAAAGAAGATTATGATCAATTAGACCCCAAGGAGATGGAACTAATGGATATAAGATGGTGCATGGCCAGTACGGTTCGTCGGGCACAGCGGTTCATGGAGATCACGGGGAGAAAGTCAATTGGTGGACCATCTACCAAATTGGGATTTGATAAATCTAAGGTGACATGCTTCAAATGCAAACAAAGAGGTCACTTTAAGCGCGAGTGCAGAAATGCGTATGCTGATGATGATTCTGCAAACCCGTTCAACGAAGATTACTACAAGAAAGCGATTTACCATCAGAACAAATCTGAGCCACCAAGATTGAAACAGCCTGAAGAAAAATCAAGGGCTCTTGCAGTTATATATGACGATGAAGGTTATGACTGGAGTCAAGTATGCCTTGAAGAAGATGTAGTTGGATATGCATTTGTGGCTGAAGCTGATCCCGATAGATGGTGGAAAGCAGACTATGCAAGATGGGAAATTGGAAAATTAAACGAACCATTCAAAGAAGCTCAGAGAGCCAAACGATGGAATGATGAGTTGGAATGTTACATGGATCCACGGGGTAATCCAGTTGCTGACCCATCAAAAGTGGATTTCAAAGCTGTAACAAATTTGCTTCCAAGGCAGGCTACTTTCAATACACGAAGGTTATCTGATAAAGAATATCTGCCTGATTTGGAGAAGAAGATAAGAGAGGTTTGTGAAGCAAGTCTACCGAAGGTGGTAGAGATGAAAAAGAGAAAAGAAGAAGAATTGAAGAAGATGATTGAGGAAGTGAAAACTGTCGCGAAGCTTGCTGTTGAAGAAGAACAGAAGATAGAAGATGTACAGAAAGAAGAAAAAAGAGGAGAACAAAGAGCAAGATCAGAAAGCTGAAACAGAAGAATCGGTGCTGAAAGAGACTGAGGTAAATGAATCTTATGACTTGTCGAATGTTGAAATTGTTGATAAAAATGAGAACAAATGCAGGAATTGCATAGAAATGTGCAAAGCCTGTATTGAAAAAGATGAATTGATAAAAACAAAAGATAATGAATTAAGCAAACTTGAAAATGGTTTCACAACAAAATGTAAAGATATGATTGAAAAAGAAGAAATTTTGAAACTAAAAGTTGAAAATTTGACACAGAAATGTCAAGGTCTTAAAAAGGATAATGATGTTTATAGACAACTGTGTTCTACAAAATGTGTTGATTGTGTTGAAAAAGAATCTAAAATTCAAGATTTACAAAAACAATATGATTCTTTAAAGTGGTCGAGTCAGAGAGTACAAGAAGCTTATGATACTTTGAAGAGTCAAGTCAAAAGTTTTGATCAAAGATTGTCAGAAACTTTAGTCACTAAAGAAATGTATGAAAGAAAATTTAAAGAAAAGCAAATTGAATTGAACAAATGTGTTGATGAAATTGCTAGTCTTAAACAAGTCTTGGCTGAAAAAGAAAAGGTTGTTACCAAACTTCAAAGTTATCATAACTCTTCGTACATTCTCGAACGCATTTTCAACATCACACCAGATGACAAAGATACTGAAAATTGCAAAAAGGGTATTGGTTCAGAATTTCATCAGGTACCACCACCATTGAGAAACAATTATACTTTTTATGATGAGGAAAAGGTGGCAAAGGGTTTGAACATAGCTGACCAGTTACCTGAAAGTATTGATGTGACTTACTCCAAATCTGATGATGCTAATGATTCAGAGGTGGTAAGTAAGGTTGTTGAAAGCGTTTTGAAAGTTGAGTCTACAAAAGGTAAGTCTGAATCACAGGATGAAGATGAAGGAAATTTTCATGATGGTTATCTGAAAAACACAAAATCCGAGAAAAATTTGGATGTTGATTCAAAGGGATTGGTCTATACCATGATTGGATCGGACAAATTATTCTTAGATGTTGTATTCCCGATTCAGAATGTGATTTCAGAAAATGTTGATAAAGTTTTCAAAATGGTTGAGATTGAGAAGTCTGAGATTCCAAAGTTTGCTGGTAAAGGTCATAAATCTTTTTATAACAAACCTGGTTTTAAGAAGAAAAACATGAAGGCTGGTTTGGGTTATAAAAAGAAATGGAATTGGAATCAAAGTAAAAAACCAAATTTGCAACAAAAGATGAATTTTGTTCAAGGGAAAAGCTTGAAAGAAGAGGAAAAACTCAAATTTGGACAACAGTCTAATGAGAAGTTTGATGCTATGAAAAAGAAACAACAACAGGCCAAGGACGTTTCAAAGAAAGTGTGTTTTAAATGTGATCAGATTGGACATGTTGCACGAAAGTGTCCAAATCCAAAGCCTGTTGATGTTGAAAAACAGAAATCTGAGGATGTGAAACCGAGGTCAACCAGATTTGATTCGAAACAAACTTGGAGGTACAATACAAACAAGTTTGCTTCAAATCAAAATTGGAAATCAAAACCGAACAGGTTCGATTCAAGACAGACTTGGAATTCTCACACACCCAGATTAAGAACAACACAGAGTTGGAGAACATCTGTTGATATGACAAAACCTCAAGAGTTTTGGAAACCTAAAAATGTTGTTTAAAATCAAAAGGTTCAAAAAGAGACAAACTTTTATAAAAGAGGTACTTCGGAAGGTCAAATGTGGAGTGCTAAGAAACAAGTGACGTCGGGAAAAGATGAGAAAGTTGAAGTCAACGCTGAAAAAGTTTTAAATGACAAAGAGTTTCCGAAATTAAATGAAAATTATTGTATTGAAATGCCTAAGGTCCAACAGACCTGGGCTAAATTGTTCAAATGATTGATAAAGTTTGAATGTGCAGGTGCTCAACGAAGCTGAAGATTGTGAGAATGGAAGTTGGAGCAGCCTGGCACAGGAAGAGGTTGCAGGACCCTGGTTTGGTTAAACAGGGAGTTTATCAATTTCTGTACATAAATAAACAATATTTTCAAAATCCTAAAAATTGAAAAATTTAAAACCAAAAATATGTTTTTAGTTTGTTAAAATTTGAAAAACCAAAAATATGTTTGTTTTTAATTTTGTTTGAATAAATGTTGATTGAATACGCCGAAACCCTCACGGCTGAACAAACATGATTAATTTCACAAGATTGAAAAACGGTTTTCAAACTGTAAAATATCAATGTGTTGTAAATCATGGGGGTACGTTATATTTTCTGCAAATCAGGGCATGTGAAGCAGAAAATGGATGGCGAGACAAAGCTATCAGTGTTGGTTGTCAAATTTTCTTTAAATGGTTTTGTATTTTAGGGGGAGAAATATTGTTAGAAAATCCAAAAACATTTGAAAATTTGAAAAAGTCAAAAACATGATAAAAAATTTAAAAAAATTGAGTTTTTGCATAAAAAGAGGAAATGATAGTACATCAGTAGACAGTTACAGTACGCTAAAGAAATGGAAAGTTTAAATGTGTTAAACGATCTCACCGTGGATGTGTCGGTAGGTTTTTATACATTTAGTAAACTTTTTCGGGATATAAACCTAAATCTTTGCTTACTTATTTCGTGGGGAACACTACTTGGATATATAGGTAACCCCTGAAATCTCGTTTGAAAGATTCCTTTTTCTGATATACTAGGATTTATACTCAGTGATATCTGGGGTATTATTCCAGGACTTCTGCTGAATGGAAGTTCTGACCTAGTCCTCGAATAATACTTTCCTCAATGCTTGAAACACAACATCACCCTCAGCATCAATGATAAGACAATAAAATTGCTTAGCAATGCTGTTGTAAAAAAGATCCTCTAAAGGGGACACACCCACAAGTTGAGTCATGATCTCTCTGCTGAACGATGGTTCTGACCTGAGCTCTCATGATTCTTCATAATTTATTAACCCCTTACAGATATCATTTGTGTTATAATTTCCTGTAAGACTAAATATTGGGATCTGGATACGGGAGTATATTCAAGAGGTGGGACACATGAATGAGTTTAAGTTCTTAATACATCTAATTCGTATCCTGAATCAGTTGAATTTTGTATGAAAATTTAAGTGGACCAGTATATCGACAATCTAAGTGAATTGTTTAATTCTTACTGTGTAACTAAGCTCAACGGTACTTGTAACTTGTCAGAAACTGATATGATCCTCTGACGCATACTCAAACAAAAATATTGTCTGTAAATATGTTTGTACATATTTCTTTATTGCTTTATATTTTCAGAAAATTACAAAAAGATTTTTGATTCTGCTTTATATTCGACAACTGATGTCTAAGATGCTGAGTTTCAAAATCTAAGTAAGCTGATTGTGTTTCTGAAAATAAAACAAGTTCATTAATTTGAAACTTGAAGTTTTAAAATCAAAAATCAAAACAGTTTGTGATATCTCCAAGGTCATTAATTTGGACTTGGATGATTAACTGTGGGGGATTTGGTTGCTTATATTGTTATAAGAGTTAGTTTTCAATACGATTCGATGAAACTGCCAAATTTATGAGAAGTGATTTTGAGGAGATTGAATTGTTAGATTAAAATATCTGGAAATTTAAAATGTTGTTACTTATAGTTGTATGAGTGATTGCAGGAAAAGTCCAGACTACGATCCCGAGAGCTGAGTCTAAGGGGGAGTCTGAAGACAAGCTGAAAGTTAGGAAGAGCTTGTAGCTGGAAAGCTAGGTGTCGATCCCTAAAAGCATGGAAGCTTGACGAAAGGGGGAGCCTGCTGATGATAAAGCTGTTAATGATAGAGCCAGTGATGAGATCCTGGTGTAAGAGTCAAAGTGTGAAGCTGATCAATAGATTGATGGATGCTTACAATGTTACAATCTAAATGAGAAGGGAAAATGACCAAGACTGAAGACTCAAAGCCGAAAACTTCGTCAACATCCAAGGGGGAGTCTGTTGGTGCACGGAATGTCTGTTGACTTCGTTTGAATCAAGTCTTAGGTCAAGATTAGTAAGATTGGAGCTTGATAGTTAAAATTGTCACACCCTGGCCTTGCGGAAGCGTGGTTAGTTTTGGTGTGACTTCTTAATACCATAGCTTAACCATAACAAAGCTATATGAAATAAAATCATGCAAGATCATCCATTAAGTTTTGAAAACCAAATACAGTACCATTGTTTTAACGGGAACATACCCTAACAACCATAACCTTGTTCAACAGACATTACAAACTTGAAACATAACATAAACATGATTTAAGGGTTGTGTCTTGTCCAGGAAAGAGACACATCCCCTAAACCCCGGATGACCTCGGAAACTAGTGCAGCGGAAAACATGCCATACCGTGCCAGATCTCGTTAATTTCCTGAAATACATGTAAGTTGAAAAATCAACAATAATGTTGAGCGAGTTCATGTGTAAGTGAGTATGTAAAACACTTGTGAGTATAAAAATCCTGGTATGTAGCAATAAGGAAAAAGAGATCGTCAATGGGTTGCAAAGCCACTGATGTTTGTGAAGTGCAAGTAGGAAGACTCAAACCTAGCGTATTTGGCGATGGGTACAAAGTCACCACCTGGTCCATTATGCGGGCTCAGGGGTTGGGCTCGCTACACCCAGATAGATCTACCGCTTACGTCCCTCGGTTCCTACAATGAGGATTAATGGTCTCCAGTTTCCGCCTACCCACTCACGTGATCTGTACGTTCTAACCCTCCTTACGCTAACCATACCATGTATAAAGTACTTGTAATCAAAGTAACATGTATTTCACCCCCGCAGTTAAGAAAACTGAAAACAGTTAGAGAAAAGGGGGACATGAACTCACAGTGAAGCGTCTCTACCAAGTATCTCCTGCTCACGCAGCTGTGTAACGACCTACACGTACTAAATCTATTAGACGGATGGCCGTGCCTTAGCTTTAAGGTTTAAGTTTCTGGGAAATAGTTAGGCAACTATTTCGTGTTCACATTCTGTATACTTGGTAGTTATTCTCCTTCCCAAGGATGGGGGATTTGTACAAGTATTATGTATGTGGTGACTTTAAGTATTGACAAGATACATTTTCAAGTCTCATAACCAACACTTTAAAGATTTATGTCAAAACTTATGGCGAGGTTTAATTTCGAGAAATGAGGTTAAATATACTTGTTAGAAAAATAATAATTTTTCTAAGAAAAATTCGCCAGAGTATCCCCTAAAAACGGGAGTGTCCGTGCTAATGCGCACATCATTTTCTTTTTTTGAAAACAACCCATGATCATCAATAGTCAACCCTTACGTTTTAACACGCGAAACGCTACCCTTGTCGTCTCAGTTTCAATATGTGGAAACTGGACTGTTTTCGGACGACTAAATAAAATACTTAACCCTTTCCAAAAATTCCCTAATTTTTACGGGTCGTCCTAATCGACCCAAAAATGATTGTATAAAAATATCGGGGTCCAGTTTCTTATCAATAATTTATAGAAAATCGTTTACCGAACTGTGATCAGATTTGTCACATTCTGATCACAGTTTACGGAAAAATTCGTCAAAAATTCCTCGTATGTCCGTTTATCGAAATTCCAGTTTGAGGGTCACAAATACATCCGTGACCATCTTAGATAAAAGTTTCAGGGGCTGGTTCGGTTCGGGTTTTAAGTTGTGATCGAAAACGCACAGCCCAATTTACTGCAGTAACAAACAGCCTTAGCTGCTGTCACGAAAACAGGTTTTTAAAATAGTAACCGACATCAGAAAAATACGATTCCAGCGCCATTTTCTTCGTTTTTCGAAATGACACGGTTTAGGATTTTGAAATTCCGTTTTTCGAGTTTTTAAAGTCCGTTTACAGCCTGATGAAGGCGGCTGAAACAGTGACTCAGCTTGCTGTTTTGTGGTTTAGATGTTATTAAATCGTGTTATAAGTGTCCGATTAGCGAGTTAAACAAGAAAACAACTTTTATACAAGTTAAAACATTTTTGCACAAGTTCATGTCTCATGTGTGGTAGAGTTTCACCTTTTAACCCTTGTATTATCCAAAACAAGCTTATGTTAAGATCCATGATCTTACCAAACCGGGTTAAACGATGATCCGAGCTACCACATCATAGATCGGGTCTAAATAACCATACATTTTGAATACTACAACTTTTACACAACATATATGCTATTAACCACCATTATTCATGTTCTTAGTAGACTTTTATGCATCATATTGTATGTTATCGATATTTAACCGACGAAAATCCTTTTAACCACTTTAGATAAGTTTAAAAACAAGTTTTAAGTGTTATACCTCTAGCTCTAAGCTAGGGAAGATTCTTGGTGGAAAATGGGTGGATAAAAGCTAACGAAAGAGGTCCTTCGTGTTCCGCTTGCTCCGAGGCTCCTAATACGCAACCCTTAAAGCTTGTATGATCTTGGAATGATGAAGGTGGAAGTCGAAAATGGGTGGGTGGTTCTAGGGGGGTTCGGCCGAGAGTTTAGAGAGCAAGAGAGAGGTGAGTGAAGTGGTGTTTGATTATGACAAAACCTCATGTGTTTAAGTGTGTATTTATAGGCAAAACTTTAGGGTTAATATCCATTGGTAATTATGTCTCATAGATACTAAACACACCCTAATATAATAATCAACTTTGTACTTGCTTGTTCCCCATGGTTAGGCCGATCACATTAGGGGGGGGGGGGTATCTAGTTCGGTTGTAACTAGGTAATTAGGAGGTTAGTTGTGTTAACTAAGTTAAGTTAAGGGTTTAACCTCGTTAGTAATATATAGCGTGATATGACAGGTGTTAGGGTAATCAGGGACCCTAACTGGCTCAGAAAAATATAAATAGTGAAAATATTAATATTTTCATGTTCCGGGTAAAGTCCGGTTATTTGGTTGGATAGTAATCCGTTAAAGCGTTACAAAAGCTTTAAAGTGTCGTTATTGTTATTTTTAGTGACACATTTTGTTTCCACACTTTAGAAAGTGTTTAGTAGTATTTTTCTCATGTTTTGGCACTTTATTAGTTAGCTAAAAGCTGAATTATTTATTAAAGTGCTGTGATTTGTACTTAAAGTACGTTTTAGGCACATCCGTTCACTGTATCTTATTCCTAGAGACGCAGTTCCACAACCCTTATAACCCTACACTCACTACCAGTGTAGTCGGATATTTGAGGCTCTTAACAGGCCTTAGAGGCAGTGTCTGCCTGATGCTGGTTATATCAGCATGTTCACTGTGTATCCGTTTAGTGCTACTGTGCTTTTTGTGCATCACGTTTGTCACCAAGGTTCAGCATGTAAATAATGTAGTGACAGCAAATAAAGTATGATGCAAGTAAGTGCATGTATCAGTATGCAGGTAGCAGTTTATCAGCAATTTCAGTTAAGCACAGTAATTTAGCAGTAATTAATCATTAATTAAGTCGTACGGATACCTGGTTTAGTGCGGGTTGTCACATTCTCCCCCCGTTAAATAAATTTCGTCCCGAAATTTAAGTTCTGCTTGTAGAAGCAGGGTTCTTAGGAAATAAGTGGGGGTACTTTTCTTTCATCCGGTCCTCACGTTTCCAGGTGAATTCAGGACCATGTCTGGCATTCCAACGAACTTTGACGAGCTTGACACTGCTCCGGCGGGTCTTGTTAACTTTCCAGTCTGTGACCTCGACAGGTTCTTCAACGAAGTGGAGCGTGTCGTCAACATGAATCTGGTCGGTGGGAATGGCAATGTCAACTTGAGTTGGACTTTTCTTTAAATTGGATACATGAAATGTATCGTGAACACCATTTAGTTCAGCAGGTAGGTCCAACTTGTATGCTACTGTTCCAATTCTTTCCAGAATTCTGAAGGGACCAATGTAGCGCGGATTTAACTTCCCACGCTTCCCAAAGCGTGCCACCCCCTTCCAGGGTGAAACTTTCAATAACACCATTTCTCCAACTTGGAAATCCACATGCTTCCGGTTTGGATCCGCATAGGCCTTTTGTCTGTGGCGAGCTGCTTCGATGCGTTTAAGAATTTGCGCAGTCTTGTCTGTCGTCTCTTGGACGATCTCGGGACCAGCAAGCTGCCTATCACCTGCGTCAGACCAACAGAGGGGTGATCGGCACTTGCGTCCGTAAAGGGCTTCAAATGGCGCGACACCAATACTGGTGTGGTAGCTGTTGTTGTATGAAAATTCGACCAAAGGTAAGTGTTTATCCCAGCTACCGCCCAAATTCATAACACATGCTCTCAGCATGTCTCCCAAAGTCTGTATCGTTCGCTTGCTTTGACCGTCAGTTTGCGGATGAAACGCAGTGCTCAGATTTAATTGTGAGCCAGAAGCTTCTTGGAAGGATTGCCATATCCTTGACACAAACCTTCCATCTCTATCAGAGATGATCGAGAGAGGTACTCCATGGCGCGCGACGATCTCTCTCATGTAAATTTCCGCGAGTTTACTAGTGCTGTCTTTCTCTTTGATTGGCAGAAAGTGTGCGGATTTTGTTAGGCGGTCAACTATCACCCAAATCATATCGTGGCCTCTTGGCGTTCTTGGCAACTTTGTAATAAAGTCCATTGAGATTTGTTCCCATTTCCACTTGGGAATCTCAGGTTGTTGCAGAAGTCCTGAAGGCTTCTGGTATTCCGCTTTAACCTTAGCGCACGTTAAACATTTGCTCACATAAACAGCAACATCGCCTTTCATCCTAGGCCACCAATAATAATCTTTGAGATCCTGGTACATCTTATCCGCTCCTGGATGTATAGAGTACCGCGGTTTGTGAGCTTCGTCAAAAATGACTTTCCTTAAATCACCAAACAGAGGAACCCAAATCCTTTTCTCGAAGCATAACGTTCCTTCCTCGTTTGGTACCAATAGCTTCTCCATTCCACAGAGATACTCTTCTTCGAGGTTTCCTCCCTTGAGAGCTTCTTTCTGCGTGGCACGAATGCGTAAGGAAAGATCGGTTCGAATAATCATTTCCAAAGCCCTAACCCTTATGGGCTTGATTCTCTCTTTACGACTTAGGGCATCGACGACTACATTCGCCTTCCCTGTATGGTACTTTATTTCACAGTCGTAGTCATTCAACAGTTCAACCCATCGTCTTTGCCTCATTTTCAACTCCTTCTGGTTGAATATATGCTGTAGGCTCTTGTGATCTGAAATGATTGTACACTCCGCACCGTAGAGGTAGTGTCTCCAGATTTTTAGAGCAAAAACCACTGCGCCGAGCTCCAAATCGGGTGTGGTATAGTTCTTTTCATGCACTTTCAACTGACGCGACGTGTAAACAATAACCTTTTGGCGTTGCATCAACACACAACCCAATCCTTGACGCGATGCGTCGCAGTATACCACAAAATCATCAGTACCTTCTGGTAGAGCTAAAATTGGCGCGTTACAAAGCTTACTCTTCAGTATCTGGAAGGCTTCCTCCTGTTTGAATTCCCAATCAAACTTCTTATCTTTCTGGGTGAGGAGCGTCAATGGTTGAGCGATCTTTGAAAAATTCTCAATGAATCTTCGATAATAGCCGGCCAAACCCAAGAATTGCCGAATCTCGGTTGGCGTCTTTGGCGTTTCCCAATCCCTGATCGCTTCGATCTTTGTTGGATCCACGTGGATTCCATTTCCATTTACCACGTGCCCAAGGAATTTCACCTCTCGTAGCCAAAACTCGCACTTAGAGAATTTGGCATACAGCTGTTCTTTCTTCAGCAGCTCTAGAATGGCTCTAAGATGCTGCTCGTGTTCAGCCTTCGTCTTTGAATAAATAAAAATGTCATCGATAAACACAATCACGAACTTATCCAAGTACGGCTTGCAAACTCTATTCATCAAGTCCATAAAGACTGCAGGTGCGTTTGTCAAACCGAATGGCATAACGAGGAACTCGTAGTGTCCATAACGAGTTCTGAAGGCTGTCTTTGGAATGCTTTCCTCTTGTATCCTTAACTGATGGTATCCAGATCGAAGATCGATCTTAGAGTAAAAGCTTGAGCCTTTGCAGTTGATCAAACAGATCATCGATTCTTGGCAGAGGATACCTATTCTTGATCGTCAGCTTGTTCAATTCTCGGTAGTCAATACACATACGGAAACTACCGTCCTTCTTCTTGACAAACAGGACCGGAGCTCCCCAAGGCGAGAAGCTTGGTCGGATAAAACCCTTGTCTAACAACTCTTGAAGTTGTGTCGACAGTTCCTGCATCTCAGACGGAGCAAGTCTGTACGGTGCCTTAGCCACAGGCGCGGCGCCTGGAACTAAGTCGATGTGGAACTCCACTTGCCTCAGAGGCGGCAGTCCAGGTAAGTCTTCTGGGAAGACTTCTGGATACTTCCTTACGACAGGGATGTCTTCGATTCTTGGCTCAGCAGCCTTCTTATCCACAATGTGTGCCAGAAAAGCAGCACATCCTTTCTGCAAACACTTTCTTGCTTTCAAGCAGCTGATAATCCTTAGCGGCGTGTCACGCTTCTCTCCGTGAACCACAATTGTCTCGCCATCATTGGTTGGGATACGAACAACTTTCTCATGACATACTATCTCAGCCTTATTGCCTGATAACCAATCCATTCCTACTACCACGTCGAAGCTTCCCAACTGGACTGGTAGCTGATCCAGAGCAAACTCACGTTCTCCTAATTCGATCACACAACCTCTGATAACTTCATTGGCTTCCACTAACTTCCCATTAGCTAATTCGATCGAGTAGGGAATATCTAACTTATTAGCGGCTAACCCAAGCATATTCTTAAATTCTAACGACACGAAGCTATAATCGGTACCAGTATCAAACAAAACAGATGCAAAGTGTTGGTTCACAGGGAACGTACCAGTGACGACATTGGGGTCCTGGAGTGCTTCCCTTGCTTCGAGTTGGAACACTCTTCCACGGGCTTGGTTTAAATCTGGGCAGTTCTTCTTAAAATGCCCAATATCACCGCAGTTAAAACATCCAAGTTTTCGCCCATTTCCTCCAGCTTGATCGGCATTGTTGCCTCGATCGTTTCCCTGTGGGCGACTTCCAAAACCACCACGGTTATTATCTTTATTCCCAAATCCTCCTTGGCCTCCCCGACCGGCAGGGGCCCAACAAGTGTCCTTCAAGTGACCACGTTTCCCACATACTTCGCATGTTTTTAGTCCACATTGGCCAGAATGATGACGCTGGCATGTGTTACACTTGGGCAGAGTGCCCATATAACCCTTTCCTTTGTTCTCATTATTCGTTCGGGTACCTTCAGTGAGCTTCCTTTTGTTCTTTCCGGATGACTCTACCTGAGTCTCCTTGTCAGGGTCTGCAAGTTTTTCTAGTCTAATTGCCTCCGTAGCGAGTGCCAAACCCATCTTACTTGCAGCATCAGTTGTTGGTGGCGTTGATGTTGTCATCAAGCTCAAGACTTGAGGCGCCAGTTCCCAAATGAATTGTTCCAATTTCTTCAGTTCTGGTTTTACCAGGTACGGAACCATTCGTGACAAATCATGAAGTCGTTGCACGTACTCCAACACCTTCGGACCTTCCATCATTAGGCTCCGAAATTCATCTTCCCACTTCTGGGTTTCCGTTTGGGGGCAATACTTCTTATGCATCATTCCTTTCAGTTCACCCCAGGTTAAGGCATATACTGCAGTAGCACCCTTCATATGGGTCTGAAGATTCCACCATAATCGGGCTTCATCTAGAAACAGCTCAGAAACGTATAGGACTTGTTGTTCCGGCGCACAACCGCTCACTTGAAAGATGGAATCTATACCTTCAATCCATTTCACAAAAGCTATGGCACCTCCAGTGCCGTCGAACTTCGGAGGCTTGTATTTGAGGAAGTGCCAGTAGGAACAACCGTTATTTTCTGAGGTACCTCTGATAGGTTCGGAGCGTAGGGCCTCGTGCTGTGCTATAGCTGCAGCAATTATCTCTTGAAGTTCTGCCTCAGAGGTGGGCATGCGCATTTCGCGTCTTGGCGGCATCTTCTAAAAGATGTTTCACATAGGTTAGGTCATAGCAAGTGAAGTGTACGTATGCATTCAATAATACCAACACATAATATCTCATGCTATCAACAGATCAATCACATAACATCTTATGTTATAGGACATAAACAATAGATTGAATCATCACAAGTGATGAGAATACAGCGATTGCATTGCCACAATTCGAGACCACAATGTAAAGCTTACAAGTACACCACTATATCATACAACATCAATGACTTAGTAGGGGACGACCCTAGACAAGTCGTGCGATCGCTAGACATGTTCAGGAGTCTCTGGTTCGTCCATTCTCAAATTCTAGGACTCCACGTCAAGCTTCTGAAATTCAATCCTAAAACAACATTTCTTCTCAATCGTTTCCTTTAGCTCGTCCCAGCTCAGTGCATAAGCAGTGTCTGTGCCAAGGGTTTGAACCTGGAGGTTCCATTAAGAGAGTGTGCCATCTAGAAATATCCCCGAGATATAGGTAACACTCTGTTGGGGCGAACAGTTACTCGTTCTTAGAATGGAGTCGGTCTCTTCGGACCAACGAACAAATGCAACGGTGCCTCCTGTTCCGTCAAAGTTTAAAGGCTTGCAGTTCAGGAACTGTTTATCGGTGCAGCCAGTTGGAGGGTTATTTCCTGTAATTCCATCGTTGTACTTAGAGCGGAGGGCTTCATGTCGTGCATTTATCTGTGAGATGCGTTCTTGCAGCTCGGCTTCTGTCCTTGGCAATGTACTGGTGTTTGTGTCACGTCTGGGTGACATTCCCTTTTTGTCGAAGTGGTGTGAAGCGGGCTAGACAACGTTTCAATTGTCTATGAGGTGCATATAGCGACATAAGCCATTATGTAATCACCTAATTTCACACGCAAATATACTCACTGTATGAGTGGGGAAGTAAATTTCTGAGCCTTCACATAGGCTTGTCAGTTTGGCTTGTTATTTGTAATAGAATGAACTCGAGGCTACATCGCCTAGGTCATTTGTGTTTAAGTTATTTCCTGCTGCATTGATTATCATTAGATTGACCTGCAGAGTCCACCAGGATTCCTGTGCACTACAAATCGTTATTACGTGGGCCCCCGTAATAATAAATTGTCTTGCACAGTTACCCCAAATTTTCTCTCATCCAAGCAGATGATCAATCAAGGAGCAACAGCAGGTGCATCGGCATGAACAGGGTCATGCTCCAATGCGGGGTTAGGAGCAACGTCTGGCTCAGGGGCCACGGCTAGCTCCGAATCAAAAACTCCATCTCAAAATCAGCTGAATCAACAAACACAGGGGTCGACAGGGGCTACAGGATCCCTCAAGGGCTGGTCTAGGTGCATGAACTCAATGTCATGGTCTGGATCAACACCAGACGGAAAAAACAGAATTGTCCTCATTATCGCGATCAAACTCAAATCTGTGTGCGGGATCCGGTGCAGCTGATGATGCCATATCAGGGTCGGCGTCGTGTAAGTGGTGCTGCATTCCCTGTATGTGCGAAGATGCGGATGTCAGAGACTCAAATGAGTCTGGGATAGGGGAATGGACATGAGTTTCCCCTGCAGAAGCGTCCGCATGCAGTAGTCTAATACCAGCAGCAATAGGGCCCTGCCCTCGAATGGGTCCTCCTCCAGTAGATCGTTATCGTCGTCAGAGGCCACGTCGGGAGGGCATATCATCAACAGAATAAGCGGCAAGGGGCACAGGAGCAGGGATCACCGCCAGTGGTAAATTCCCAACAAGATGGCCATCAGTAGGCTCTGCTACGACTTCAGGCAGTGCAAAAGGGCTGAAAGTCGTCGTTGTCTGTGCCGGTAGTATCGGAAATGTACACCTCGTGCTTCGATGAACTATGTCGTCTGATACTATGGCCATGGGATTCGTAGTGTCCATCTTTCTAGTACTTGATGAAAGCATGACGTTTGTAACACAAACACATATATATATAATATAATCAGTTAATCACATAGTCACCAAGTAAACATCCAAATCATTCTCCTAGTCCCACTAGCCTCCAGCCTCTCAGACTGCTCTTCCTAGTCCCACTAGCCAATTCTCCTAGTCTCACTAGCCAATTCCCCTAGTCCCACTAGCCAACTTCTCCTAGTCCCACTAGCCAACTTCTCCTAGTCCCACTAGCCAACTTCCTCGATCTCTCAGACCGAGCCTCAGTCTCTCAGACCGAGCCTCAGTCTCTCAGACTAAGCCTATAATAATGAATAAAATGTGCTCAACATTTGTTTGTAAAAAGTTTGGATCTGGACTTAAGTGGTATGCAGAAAAATGTTTTCGTGAGAGCCCTAGTGATCATAGTCTAGACTCGAGAAAGAATCCTAGTTCGCTATGATCAGAGCTCTGATACCAAGCTGTCACACCCTGGCCTTGCGGAAGCGTGGTTAGTTTTGGTGTGACTTCTTAATACCATAGCTTAACCATAACAAAGCTATATGAAATAAAATCATGCAAGATCATCCATTAAGTTTTGAAAACCAAATACAGTACCATTGTTTTAACGGGAACATACCCTAACAACCATAACCTTGTTCAACAGACATTACAAACTTGAAACATAACATAAACATGATTTAAGGGTTGTGTCTTGTCCAGGAAAGAGACACATCCCCTAAACCCCGGATGACCTCGGAAACTAGTGCAGCGGAAAACATGCCATACCGTGCCAGATCTCGTTAATTTCCTGAAATACATGTAAGTTGAAAAATCAACAATAATGTTGAGCGAGTTCATGTGTAAGTGAGTATGTAAAACACTTGTGAGTATAAAAATCCTGGTATGTAGCAATAAGGAAAAAGAGATCGTCAATGGGTTGCAAAGCCACTGATGTTTGTGAAGTGCAAGTAGGAAGACTCAAACCTAGCGTATTTGGCGATGGGTACAAAGTCACCACCTGGTCCATTATGCGGGCTCAGGGGTTGGGCTCGCTACACCCAGATAGATCTACCGCTTACGTCCCTCGGTTCCTACGATGAGGATTAATGGTCTCCAGTTTCCGCCTACCCACTCACGTGATCTGTACGTTCTAACCCTCCTTACGCTAACCATACCATGTATAAAGTACTTGTAATCAAAGTAACATGTATTTCACCCCCGCAGTTAAGAAAACTGAAAACAGTTAGAGAAAAGGGGGACATGAACTCACAGTGAAGCGTCTCTACCAAGTATCTCCTGCTCACGCAGCTGTGTAACGACCTACACGTACTAAATCTATTAGACGGATGGCCGTGCCTTAGCTTTAAGGTTTAAGTTTCTGGGAAATAGTTAGGCAACTATTTCGTGTTCACATTCTGTATACTTGGTAGTTATTCTCCTTCCCAAGGATGGGGGATTTGTACAAGTATTATGTATGTGGTGACTTTAAGTATTGACAAGATACATTTTCAAGTCTCATAACCAACACTTTAAAGATTTATGTCAAAACTTATGGCGAGGTTTAATTTCGAGAAATGAGGTTAAATATACTTGTTAGAAAAATAATAATTTTTCTAAGAAAAATTCGCCAGAGTATCCCCTAAAAACGGGAGTGTCCGTGCTAATGCGCACATCATTTTCTTTTTTTGAAAACAACCCATGATCATCAATAGTCAACCCTTACGTTTTAACACGCGAAACGCTACCCTTGTCGTTTCAGTTTCAATATGTGGAAACTGGACTGTTTTCGGACGACTAAATAAAATACTTAACCCTTTCCAAAAATTCCCTAATTTTTACGGGTCGTCCTAATCGACCCAAAAATGATTGTATAAAAATATCGGGGTCCAGTTTCTTATCAATAATTTATAGAAAATCGTTTACCGAACTGTGATCAGATTTGTCACATTCTGATCACAGTTTACGGAAAAATTCGTCAAAAATTCCTCGTATGTCCGTTTATCGAAATTCCAGTTTGAGGGTCACAAATACATCCGTGACCATCTTAGATAAAAGTTTCAGGGGCTGGTTCGGTTCGGGTTTTAAGTTGTGATCGAAAACGCACAGCCCAATTTACTGCAGTAACAAACAGCCTTAGCTGCTGTCACGAAAACAGGTTTTTAAAATAGTAACCGACATCAGAAAAATACGATTCCAGCGCCATTTTCTTCGTTTTTCGAAATGACACGGTTTAGGATTTTGAAATTCCGTTTTTCGAGTTTTTAAAGTCCGTTTACAGCCTGATGAAGGCGGCTGAAACAGTGACTCAGCTTGCTGTTTTGTGGTTTAGATGTTATTAAATCGTGTTATAAGTGTCCGATTAGCGAGTTAAACAAGAAAACAACTTTTATACAAGTTAAAACATTTTTGCACAAGTTCATGTCTCATGTGTGGTAGAGTTTCACCTTTTAACCCTTGTATTATCCAAAACAAGCTTATGTTAAGATCCATGATCTTACCAAACCGGGTTAAACGATGATCCGAGCTACCACATCATAGATCGGGTCTAAATAACCATACATTTTGAATACTACAACTTTTACACAACATATATGCTATTAACCACCATTATTCATGTTCTTAGTAGACTTTTATGCATCATATTGTATGTTATCGATATTTAACCGACGAAAATCCTTTTAACCACTTTAGATAAGTTTAAAAACAAGTTTTAAGTGTTATACCTCTAGCTCTAAGCTAGGGAAGATTCTTGGTGGAAAATGGGTGGATAAAAGCTAACGAAAGAGGTCCTTCGTGTTCCGCTTGCTCCGAGGCTCCTAATACGCAACCCTTAAAGCTTGTATGATCTTGGAATGATGAAGGTGGAAGTCGAAAATGGGTGGGTGGTTCTAGGGGGGTTCGGCCGAGAGTTTAGAGAGCAAGAGAGAGGTGAGTGAAGTGGTGTTTGATTATGACAAAACCTCATGTGTTTAAGTGTGTATTTATAGGCAAAACTTTAGGGTTAATATCCATTGGTAATTATGTCTCATAGATACTAAACACACCCTAATATAATAATCAACTTTGTACTTGCTTGTTCCCCATGGTTAGGCCGATCACATTAGGGGGGGGGTATCTAGTTCGGTTGTAACTAGGTAATTAGGAGGTTAGTTGTGTTAACTAAGTTAAGTTAAGGGTTTAACCTCGTTAGTAATATATAGCGTGATATGACAGGTGTTAGGGTAATCAGGGACCCTAACTGGCTCAGAAAAATATAAATAGTGAAAATATTAATATTTTCATGTTCCGGGTAAAGTCCGGTTATTTGGTTGGATAGTAATCCGTTAAAGCGTTACAAAAGCTTTAAAGTGTCGTTATTGTTATTTTTAGTGACACATTTTGTTTCCACACTTTAGAAAGTGTTTAGTAGTATTTTTCTCATGTTTTGGCACTTTATTAGTTAGCTAAAAGCTGAATTATTTATTAAAGTGCTGTGATTTGTACTTAAAGTACGTTTTAGGCACATCCGTTCACTGTATCTTATTCCTAGAGACGCAGTTCCACAACCCTTATAACCCTACACTCACTACCAGTGTAGTCGGATATTTGAGGCTCTTAACAGGCCTTAGAGGCAGTGTCTGCCTGATGCTGGTTATATCAGCATGTTCACTGTGTATCCGTTTAGTGCTACTGTGCTTTTTGTGCATCACGTTTGTCACCAAGGTTCAGCATGTAAATAATGTAGTGACAGCAAATAAAGTATGATGCAAGTAAGTGCATGTATCAGTATGCAGGTAGCAGTTTATCAGCAATTTCAGTTAAGCACAGTAATTTAGCAGTAATTAATCATTAATTAAGTCGTACGGATACCTGGTTTAGTGCGGGTTGTCACAAAAATTAGGGTTTAATGAGGTATTTCGCTCATATGTACATAAGTTGTAGGTGATTTCGCTTATAGGGTAGTTGAGGTTTCGCTTATGTGGTTACTAGGGTGGTTCCACTTATAAGTACACATGAGGTTTCGCTTATATGGACGGTCATATAAGCGAAACCAGCTGAACTATAAATACCGGTCATGTGTCATTCATTTGTAACTTGGAGCGGAACCTAGTCTTGCTTGTGCTATCGAAACTCTGTCAAAATCAACTCATAAAGCATAAATAAAGATGGAATTAAAGAGAAAAGCTGTTGTTACTTTGCGTGTATTGATTCTGCCTTTATACGTGAAGATGAACTACCTTGACTGACTTTTCAGGGTCATAGAACGGTCCAACAATAGCACTTTAACGGAACGGTATCTAACCGAACAACCGGACATTACCCGGAACACAAAAATATTGTTAAAAACATTGTTTTACTTTTCTGAGCTGGTTATGGTTCCCGAACACCCTAACATATTATAAAATGCATCATACACATTAAACATTAGAAATAACGTTTAACCTTCCACTAATTAAATTATATACCATAAAAAAATTACAATTTACCCCCCCCCCATATATATGATTTACGGTCATGATGCATGGCCCCACCAAGATTTTATAAACTTCCAATATCTAGCTAAATCCCACTTCAATCTCTTCTTGGAATTGATGAGATTGTGTTAGTACTATATGAAACACTTAGACCATTGGGTAATAGAAGTTAGTGGGCTATATGTAACCATAATCTTCCATCATCATCATCATCCACTCAACTTTCCTTTCCCCACAAAAAAAAAAAAAAATACTACGGCCGAAACCCCCTTCAATCACACCACCATTTTCCAATTCAAACCAACTAATCCAAGTGCACTACAAAGTGATACAAGGTGATTTAGAAGGTTTGGTGAGCTCGAATCGTGAAGGACCTCTACCACAAGCTTTTATCCACTCATTTTTCTCCATTGATCTTCCCTAGCTCTAAGCTAGTAGTAAGACTTCCTTTGATCTTTGTTACTTCATATTTTAGTGGTTAAAGATTATATTATGATGAAATCATATGAACACTAAAAGAACACAAACATAAATCAAGAAACATAAGCTTACAAAAGATGAAACATAATGAAATATTGCTAGAATGTGGTTGTTTTGAATATGTGGATGATTACTTGTTGATTACTAGTAATATGATGGTTGATCATCATATGGAAGTTGTTAAAGTTTGATTAAAAACATGGTTTAACAAGTTAGAGATGATTATGTGCTTTCATGAAATAATCATCTTCTAGACTAACATGAACTTGAAAGTAAAATGATTTTTCTTACAAAGTAATAAACCTAGTGAACTAGTAAACTTGTAAACCCAAGGCTTGTGAATGATTTTTCAAAACAAACCAAGTTTAAAAGGCGCTTTTTAAAAGATCATGATTCTTACATATACTTACACTATTTTTTTTTTGAAATAAAATAAGTATATGGATGCTAATGAAACATGAAAATGTTGTAAATAAATATTTTTGTAAAATATGTTCACAAGTTGTGAACATCTAAAAATCCCGAGAATGAGATTTTAGCGAAAGTAAACACACTTTGGAGGGTAACTAAACCCACTAAACACTCCACCGAGTTACTACGCGTTTTTATAAAACCTCAAGTTCATGTTGTGTTATAAATAGAATAGTTTTGCACTTGGTAAGTGTAATATTGTTTAGAGTATGGTTGTTGATTGATTTGAATGATTTTTTTGAAAAGAAAATGATATGCTTATTAGCATGGACACCTCCGTTTACAAAGGAGACTATGGCGAAATTTTCTAAAAATTCCAACACTTAGAAAATATTTTCTAGACAAGTGTTTTCTAGTGTATTTTAAACTATGCTTTTCAAATATAAACCTCGCCATAATTTTTCTATCAATAATACAAGTATCGGAGGTTGGTTTTTGTAAATACAAATGGATAAATATATATTTAGAATATATATTTTATACTAAGACACTTGTGTGGATATTTGTTTATTTTGTGGAATAGTTATATTATTTTAGGGTAAAATAATATAACTTAACAAAATACCATGACATTTACAACTCCAAAATAATACCAAAAATCACAAGGAATGAAATATAAGTTACACACTTAATATTGTAAAGCCGAACGATAAAACGTAACTTATGAAATATTCCGGAAAATACTCTCATAAATATATTTTTTGGCAAGTATTATTTTGGAAACGAAAGGAGTGAAAATATGATTTTCGTACATATTACCAAGTATATCATATTTTCGACAAAGAGAAAAGATATTATTTTTGGGGAGTTAAAAATATATTTTCCTAAGTATATTAAGAAAATATATGATTTTTGGGAAAAATATATATTTTCTTGGAATACATTATTTTGACAAATAAGTTATATATATTTTCTAAGTGAGACTTGAAAATATATTGTTTTGGAAATATATATTGGAAATATATATTGGGAATATATTGGTATATTTTTAATTGGAATAACACACCGGAATACTACGCCAATACAGGGCTAAAGGCACACATACAAAAATACGAATACACGTGTATGAGATACCCCCATCCTTGGGAAGGAAATACGAATACAAATACATGAGAAGTATTACTACAAAAACATTGTTTAACAAATTATTCCAAAAATTCAAGTTAAAATATTTATTATTTTAACAAATAATTATAACTTGGAATAATATTGGGAACACAAGAAACGTAACTCAAAAACCTTCATACTAAGCAAAGGCACGTCCCTTTCGTCTAATAGACGTTAGTACACTGTAGGTAGTCGTGTTTGCTGAGGAGACTTGGGTTACACATACTGAAGACGCAATACTGTGAGTTCATGTCCCCCTTTTCTTTTAACTGTTTTCAGTTTTATACTTCGGGGGGTGAAATACATGTTACGATTATTACAAATGTTTTATACATGGTATGATTTGCTAAGGAATGTACTGCTAGATCACGTGAATGGGTAGGCTATTATCTTAAGACCATTAATCCTTGTATAAGGACCGAGGGGCATGAGTGATAGATCTATTGGGTGTTGCGAGCCCCACCCATGGGCCTGCGAGTGGCTGCATGTGGTGACTATGTCGTTCCGCCGGAGGGGCCGGTACGAAATACGCATAAAGTTTGAGTGCTTCCTAGGCCATGTCACTTATTAATGTATTAGCTACACGTTAATTGATCTGTTTTTCCTTATTGCTACATACCAGGGACATACATTTATACAGACATACTTTAAAGGCTTATTCATACACATACACCTGAACTCGCTCAACTTTTGTTGATGTTTTTCAAACTACATGTATTTCAGGAAATTAAGTATGGATCTGGCGGGTGTTGGAGTTTCAAGTCATGTTAAGTATAAAGATGTCATCCATGGTCTTTGGGTTTGGTCGGTGTGTCTTAATCCTGGACGACACACGTCTTCCAAACTTTGATTACAACTAATATCTTTTGACGAGTCCCTAGCGAACTTTTACACAATTCTTATGGTTTGTAAAACTTAAATTTGAAGTCTATGTTTTAGACAATGTTGTTATATTTTAAAATCATTTTATGGATGAAAATCTTTGGTTTTATCATATAGTTGTTTGATATGGTTGAATGCAATGATAGCAAGAAAGTCACACCATAATCATGCTTCCGCAAAAGTCAGGGTGTGACAGCTTGGTATCAGAGCTTCGATCGTAGCGAACTAGGATTCTTTCTCGAGTCTAGACTACGATCATTAGGGCTCTCACGAAAACATTTTACGACATGTTTTCATTGCATACACAAAACGTCTAGATCCAGGGAACAAACATTTTTACAAACAAAAGGCACAAATACACATTTCAAAATTTATGTTTATAATTCAGTCTTAGTGACTGGGGAGAATTAGTCTTAGAGACTGGGAAAGTTGGTCTTAGAGACCAGGGAAGTAGTCTTAGAGACTGGGAAAGTTGGTCTTAGAGACCAGGGAAGTAGTCTTAGAGACTGGGAAAGTTGATCTTAGAGACCAGGGAATTAGTCTTAGAGACTGGGAAAGTTGGTCTTAGAGACCAGGGATTTAGTCTTAGAAACTGGGGAGATTTGGTCTTAGAGACCAGGGAGTTAGTCTTAGAGACTGGGGAAATTGAGTCTTAGAGACCAGGGAGTTACTTTTAGAGACTGGGGAAATTGAGTCTTAGAGACCAGGGAGTTAGTCTTAGAGACTGGGGAAATTGAGTCTTAGAGACTGGGGAGGTTTGATCTGAGAGACTGGGAAATTCAGTTTGGGAAGTTGGGAGTTTAGTCTGAGAGACTAGGTGTTTAGTCTGAGAGACTGGGTGTTTAGTCTGGGAGACTAGGTGGGTTAGTCTGGGAGACTAGGGAGGATAGAAAGTTTCATGAGGAATAATGTGAATACATGACTACATGATAAATTACTTTTGTTTGCATACGCTAATTATTAGTGATTACTATGGATATACGCGCTATGACTATTATGTATTGGCACACATGTCACCTTGATTAGAGAACGAATTGTCAAGATGATGACGACCCTATGGCCACCGCCACAGATGATGAGACTGTACCTGCGACGGAGATATTCACGTCAGACACTGAGAGTGACCCTGACATGCTGACCAAGGACGAGGACGACTTCCCACCGTCCGCGCTGCCAGACTTTGGTGATGAGTTACCCTTGTTGATGGCTTCCTTGTCGAAGATCCCTCTGTCATTCTTGTTTTGGTCCGTGACCACTTCATTACTGGTCATCCCATTGGTAAGCACACCATAGCTCCGATCCTCGATAATGCGCCTCTTGTGGACATTCCTTCCGAAGGTTGGCTACTCGATGAACAATTGATGATGACATTGACATGATATTGATGGTCCTTCCGATAACGCCCATGATGATGGAAAGTTAGACGAGAACATCGTTACAAATTTCACTTCTGAGAGCCCTGTTATCAAGTTACCCTCTGATTTTAGTATACACTCGATTTCAGACTCCCTTGAGTCTGTGACACAGCCTTACAGACGGCCGGATTACAGCTTTCTACTACTGACTCAGACGACGACGTCGCTATGACTACTGTACCAACACCTGCTCAAGACGCCACACCTTTTCACGACCCAGAACTTGCCCCTGAGACAGCTCCAGTTCCTTGTGGGCCAGCTTGATGTTGCACTTACTGATCCTACGCCCTTACTTAATCATTACCCTATTCCTTTTGGTTTAACAGACATTGCGCCCCTTGTACCTGAACCCGTACCTGCACCTGTTGATTCTCCTTTCGTTGAGACATTTACTGCTGCACCTGCACCCGCTAATGTTACTCCTATGAAGACCAACATCCATTGCACCGACATGCCTACCGCTTTCTTTCAGGACATACCCGCACCCCGGGAAGGTACTCCAGGTCAGCACCCGCATAACGATTCTTTTGCTACATCAGCATTTTTCCGGACTTCACAAGTCGCACTGTTTGTTCACCTCTACAACGCTGGATGAGCCATTTCGATGGTTCCTATAATACACTATGCTGATTTTAGACCTTTGCCATCCCTCACATTATGGAGGCTACACACGGAATGAGTGCTCCTGTAACATCAGCTACAGTTTGAGGATATAAGTCGCAAAGTTTTGGAGCTTGAGCTGACACCACAACCTCCACCCTATTTATTGCCAGTATACTTTGATCGTCCATAATTGTCAAAGACTTCTTTTGCGCTCTCACCTGCTGCTATAACGCCTTTCCCAGGTTTTTGATGCTCGTTTCTTTACTATCGAACGGCAGATCAGTTAACTACTTCGATGTATATACAAGCTCGAGGAGGAGTTTACGCATGCTAGCAGTTTACTTTTCTTTCCTCCTCCACCTCAGTCACCAGTGTAGTTGGTTTCTGGATTTATGCGAATTACATTACTCTTGGGTAAAGACACTACAAATGAGTTGGGATTGCGGAGACTTTTTAAAGACGACTTTTGACCGCGTGATTATGATGCACTGACAGACTTATTGGGCAAGGGTAGGGTGACCCTGTGTCCCATTTGATGTGACGCACTTCGTAGACAATGTGATTGTGTTTGGTAAATAATGAAAACTCAGTCTCTATATTCTCACTAGACACGTTATTGATTTGCATGATTGTACAGTAATTGTAATGCTACATCCTTGCTTGTTGTGTTGTCATTAAATGTGTTCCTACCTACAAGTTTTACTATAATGATGCCGTTATATGATTGCTTATATACGTATGTAAATACACTTCTGAAGTCTTATTCGTTAAGTAGAGGCTTGTGTGCTCGTGTCCTGAATAAGACCTGACCTAACCAACCTTCTTCTAGGAAGATGTAGACTCAAGGGAACACCGATACCAGCAACCCTCTGCCGACGACAGAGGCGGAATTTCAAGAACACATCTTACAAGTCATCGTACAGTACGAGGCCCTTCGCTCCGAGCGCAGCGGAGGTACCTCAGGAAATAACCCACCCAACGGTAATGTTTAGTCACTTAAGACACATTACAAACCGTTTGGACATCTCGATGAGTGCTTTGCTAATGCCTTACGCGAATGATGTTGCTTATGTCACAGGCTGCACCTACAAGCAGTTCTTGGGCTGCAAGCCCTTGAATTTCCACGGCACTGGGGGTGCCGTAGCCTTCGTACGCTGGGTTGAAAAGACGGATTCTGTTTTACGTGTGAGCAAATGCGCCCCAGAGCATCAGGTTACGTACGTTTCCGGACTATTCCAAGATGGGGCTCTGTCATGGTGGAAACTCCAGGTTCAAACAATGGGCGAGGCTGCTGCGTATGCTTTGACATGGGATCAACTAAAAGAACTAATGCATAAGAAATACTGTTCGAGAGCAGAAAGCCAGAAGATGGAAACTGAGTTCTGGAACTTGAAGATGGAAGGACCAAAAATAGCTGAATACGTGGAGAGATTCCATGTTCTATCGCGTATTGTCCCCTACATGGTAGAACCAGAATTTAAAAAGATTGAGCGTTTTATTTGGGGATTGGCACCCCAAATCATGAGCATGGTGACGATATCAAAGCCTGCAACGATCGCTGAGGCCATTGATCTAAGTGTGACCTTGACTGAAGAGGCAATCAGGTTGAACAAATTTTCAACCACTGAGGAGAAGAAGGAGACTCATGTAGAGTCATCTGGAGACAACAAGAGAAAGTTCGCAAACTTCAAGCAGGGTACTCAGATGAATAGCAACAACAAGGCCAAAACGGGAAAAGAGTACATGGGTAAACTACCTCAATGCGACAAGTGTCGGCGACATCATACCGGGCGATGTAAAAATGGAAAGTGTGACACCTGTGGCAAAGTGGGGCACAACAGGGAAACGTGTTGGCATGAGATGAAACGTGGAATGAAAGGTAAGGGATGTTATAACTGCGGTGATATGGGGCACTTTAGGAAAGATTTCCTAAGGGAGATTAAACAAAATCGTGGGAAGAATGTCTAACACCGGAGCTAGGGAAGCACGCCAGGATCCAAACAGGGCTATCGGTACGCCTCATAGTAGTCAATGTTATGCGTCTATGCTATTTGATATTGTTGTCAAATTTTAGCTTTAGAATATACTTGTTTTAATAGTAAGCAAGATAGATATCCAGTATTCGGTAGAACTAGCTTAAGGGAAGCTTTGATGTGATAATTGGGATGGACTGGCTGTCAAGCAATCAAACGAAATTATATCCGCATTCCGATGACGAACGGAGAAACGATCATAATTCATGGAGCAGGATATGCCCCTACGGATTATCAGACATTGAAGACACGGAAGTTTTGCGTAAAAGAATGCAACGCCTTCTTGGCTCATGTCATAAACAGGGAGCCGAAGAACCAAAACTTGAAGATGTCCCTGTGATGAGGGGATAACCTGAGGTCTTCCCTGAAGACTTGCTAGAATTATCTCCTCAACGAAAAGTCGAATTTCGCACTGATTTGATATCATGCGTCGTACCTGCTGTTAATGCACCCTAGCGACTTACACCTTCGGAGATGCGAGGAATGACAGTGCAACTTCAGTAGTTGATAGAGAAGGAAGATAACAGACCAGGTTTCCCGTTTTGGGTAACCCCATATTAGCTCGTCAAGAAAAGGACGATGATTACCAAATGAGCATCAACTACCCGGAGCCGAACGAGCTAACCAACAAGAGTCGTTGACTCTTGCTGAGGATTAACGAATTAACTAACTTTGAGGATCCAACTACTATTACACGACTGATTGATGATTGAGTGCCATTAGCTGTGAATTCAGGAAGGAAGTGTACCGGGGAAATTGTGGGACAATAACTTGTTTTAAACGTACACAAAAATGGTGTTTCCTACATGTCACACCCCGACCACGTAAAACAACAAAACATGGCGGAAACATCGGGGAGTGTTGTAACAGAATCATTGTTTCATAACACATGGAAATTGAAATATTGTTTTATTGAATAAATGAATTACAATGTCTTGATAATCAAAGAAACATAACATAAATAACTAGTCTGCATCTTTTATTGTCACTAAGGCCCATGTCCGCCTAAGTGTATCTTGATCAATCCTATGCTTCATTTCCTGAAACACATGTGAAAATAGGTACGTCAGCATAAAAATGCCGGCGAGTACATAGGTTTTGTGAAAATAAGATTCATGACTTCTGTTTAAGAAAATGTTTAGTCATGAACCTTGTAATTTGCTTTGTCTTTGTAAATCATTTGAAATACAATAAGTTCAGATGATACGTATAAATAAGAGAAATAATGCATGGTTAAATGAATAACCATGTAAAATGAGTTTGTATAAGTTAAGTTGTTTGTAAAACAATGTATTGGGAAAAATATGTTATTTGTATAAAATGTTATATGTCATAAACTGAAATGATTTAAATAACGCTACGATATGTAATACCATACAAACACTTATATATAGGAAGTACCAGTGGCGTATCCACCATGCTTGTATCATATTACACACGCATCGTTACTTAATCACTTACTCAAACCAAACCAACAATGTAAAATGTTCATGTCTAATGTAAATCATGTAATCTATAACCAATGTCAAAAGTGTTTATGTGTCAAATGTAAACCATGTAATATGTAACCAAAATGATATGTATGGCTAGTGAAAATGCATCAACTAAACCATAGATGAAATGCACAAAACAAAGCATTGAAGTAAAACTTGGTTTAAATCAAAGTTATGTTTTGTGGAAATGCATGATCAATGTAAATCATGAAATATGTAACCAAAATGATCTGTATGGCTAGTGAAATGCATCAACTAAACCATATGCACAAGAACATAGTATTGAAGTAAAACTTGGTTTAAATCAAAGTTATGTTTTGTGGAAATGCATGATCAATGTAAATCATGTAATATGTAACCAAAATGATCTGTATGGCTAGTGAAATGCATCAACTAAACCATATGCACAAGAACATAGTATTGAAGTAAAACTTGGTTTAAATCAAAGCTATGTTTTGTGTAAATGCATGCTATACTGATACGAACATCTATGCGGTGTTGTGAAAATGCATACATCCAAGCCTTGAGACTGCGGCGATAAACCCTTAAACCACTTAAAGGTTTATCTAAATTATGTATATCGAATTCGGTCATTCCTTTCATCCCCTTTCCCTGGGATGTCCGGAACGGGAGTTGTCAATTCCTATGGTACCACTACCTACTAACGAACGGCGTAGCTAATGTTAATGAATGTATTGTTCCATTGTAAACAACCCAAATGTCATAACAAAATGTAAGCATGTGATGAAAACGATGTACTAAGTATGCACGCAATGGACATACATAGCATAAAATGTAAATGTAAAACAATGTACTAAGTATGCACCAATGGACATACATAGCATAAAATGTAATGTAAAACAATGTACTAAGTATGCACGCAATGGACATACATAGCATAAAATGTAATGTAAAACAATGTACTAAGTATGCACGCAATGGACATACATAGCATAAAATGTAATGTAAAACGGTGAAATCATGTACTATAAATGTACTAACAAACATAGCAAGTATATGATATGAAAACAGGAAAGCATGAAAGTAATAAGTAGGCACATGTGTTTCACCCCAAAACAGTTTGGAAAATAGTAAAAGAGGGGTCTATGTACTCACTTGAGATTGCTTAGTAGTCCTTGAGTAACAACCAAACAATGCTAGAGATCGCGGATATCAAACGGCACCTACTATAGGTAACTATGTTAATAACCGGACCTAAATCGGAAGATCGGATAGAATGAGGGTTCGTAAACCAAACGAGTATAGAGACTCGTGTCATTTGGTTTAACAAAGCCTACATACTAAATGAAACCTAATATAAATGCTTACGACCCATTACGACTCGTTTAGGTAGCTTATGCTACTTTAACGCGTCGTTCGCGTGAAACGCGTTCGAACCGCCTAACTAGCCCTATGACAAGTGTTATATGCCTAAACATGTTACATAATCAGTTATGTGACAAAAGTTTAGGTTACATATGCTTAATTACCAATTATACATGAAAAGGGTATTCTGGTAATTTACCTAAGGCATATAAACTACCTATCATACAACTACTCAAACGATGTGACCATAGGGTATAACCTCGGAAGGTTATTCCCTACCTACTATGGTCACCTAATGTGTTTGGTCGGATCCTAATGATCGACCAAATGGGTCGGGTTCGAGGTATAAGCGATTTATTAGATCGCTTACCCTACGACCCTAGACAACGTGGTAATCAGTAGGCATAGTCCCAAGGGACTATAACCAACGTGATTACACTCACGTTGCGAAGTTCAAACGAACTTCGCATTGACCATAAACTGGTCAACGCAGAAAGTCAAACAAAGTTTGACTTTCAGACTCTAAAGACTCGAAAAGCAATAAAAGAACGAAAGAATACTTACGAAGGGTCCCCGAATGCTAATTTCGATTCAAAAATCTCAGGTATGAAACAATAGTTTCAACTTAGAGTTTCTCAAATCAAAATTCTAGTGATTTGAGCAATGGGGTGATGGGGTATTTATAGTTTTCGGTCCACCGTTAAGATCGTTTCATGGAAACCGTGCTTTAATCGCAACCGTACAAGTGTCGGAACCTTATGGTGGCTAAAAGTTGATCCTTATCAGCTGACTAGACAAAAGAGAATGTGTGGTGGTGGATCAAACAGCTGCAACCTGCTGTTAAATGCAGTTAACCTGGTCAGAAGGACTGACGCGGGCCGCGTGAGGATGTTAAGATCCTGAGGCGGGCCGCCTAGGAGTCACAGATCAGAACAAAGTTTCAGAAATGACAGTTTCAGTCCCTGCACGTGTTTAAGCCCATTTCCGGCACTTCTAAGGCCCGTAAAGCCAACTTTAAGGCCCTAAAATGATGCCTAAACATTGTGGACATGAAACATGCTCAAAAATATGCCGGATGTTGGTTCGTTTGGTCGTACGAACGCGATGTTCGCTTAATTACGACGGAATGCGCATAAGCGCGAAAAACGATCCAAATGACGTGACGAATGGATTTTTGGCAAGCCAAACACTAAAGCATAATATAGTCATGCTTACATAAATTTTTTAATGTCCGGATGTATTCAGAACGTAAGTTATGCGCGAAAGTGCAAACTTGTGCACTTTTTGACACTTTTAGTCCCTGAATGACCCAAAAGTTTATTTTAGCACACCGAACCCCTCAAAGCCTATTTCTAAGCTATGTGAAGGATATTTATGGTATGTTTAACTTATGGTCATGTTCCGGAATGTCTGTTACAGTTCTAATTGGCATACTTTCGCAGTTTGTCAAGTTTAGTCCCTGTAAGCGAATTAACTTGTTTTTGCCATACCAAAGCCTTCAAAACTTATTTCTAAGTTATGTAAAGGTTATTTATGGTATGTTAAGCCTATATCACTATTCCGGAGTGTTTGTTGCATTAAACTGGTTATATTTACGCATCGGTGCGCGTATAACCTTCCAGAAAGCGATTTATAGTTTGGAATTGAACAAAAATTGATATGTGCAAATGATATACATATTTTTACAAATCCCAAGTATGAAATATAAAATTTCATTGGTTCGGTATTTGTTTGATGGCCGTGGAGGCACAGGTGTTACAGTCTCCCCTACTTTAGGAAATTTCGTCCCGAAATTTATTTAGAGGAAACTTGTGAGAGCTTGAAAACATGAAGTTGAAAAGATCGAACATCATTGGTTAGGGTTCTGAACTTCTAGTAACTTTAATAACATCATGCTTGCAATGTAAGAGGGATACTTATATACAAGTATATGAAGCGTCATTGGTGCGTCCACCGTACCTCCATTACATCGTTCTTATTTTGTTATTGTTGTCGCTATCGGTTCTTACACATAATAAATCTTACTGGGTTTCTGTGCACTAAATTTCATAATTATGTACGCGTCCATAATTAGACAATTCCTTGCATAGTTCACTCAGTCTATTTTATAATGTGTAGGGGAAAACCAAATGAACAATCCTGTGATGAGTGTGACTAGACCGCCATAGAGTCCTTTTAATTAAATCAATAAATGATCTAAATAGACTATCAAGGAGTCTGTTCAGCTACATCACTAGATGTCGTTCTTTAACCAAATTGTGAATCAATCTTTTTGACTAGACCACTAAAGGGTCTCTTATGAATCATGGAGTGGTACTATATAATCCAAGGGTCTTAACTATTATATAGAATCCCATTAAGGATTTAAGGTAGCTCCTTTTGAATATCCTGCTACGAATCCATCATATGAAGATATGAAAGATTCTACGAGGATTTGGATAACGAATATCCAGAGTATACAAAAACACAAAAAAATGCATAAATGAAAACATAAGATGCATAAACACATAACCACAAAATTGTTTGTTAATTTGTCTTGTAAATTGCGTACATGCATTTAAAGCACACTAGGAATCCATTCCGTGGATTTCATTTGGTACTTTAAACGTTATCAAGAATCCAACTATAAAGATAGAAAGATTCAAAAAGAAAATTCGATTTCGATTATTAGGAACCGAAGTGTTCGAATTAAGGTACATAAGGAATCCAATTAAGGACTCTGATTTTGGATGATAATTATCCACAAGGATCTAAATGTGAAGATAAAAAGATCCCATGTGGATTTTTGAAGTTGAAGATGTTTTGAAACCTTGCACGGGATGTGCTTATGTCAAAACATGAAGTAAAATGTTTATGAAGTTGAGATGCTTGATATGTCAAGGCGACATATGAAGCAGAATTTGAAGGTTAAGTCAATGTATGAGGAAAATATTTTTGAAAACTATGCATGGGGTTCTTTTAAGAAAAATGTGTTTAACGTTTTTGAAACCTTATATATAATACTTTCGAAATCATAAAGTAGGTGTATTAGGTAGATATATTTACAAAATGTTTTAAAATCATGCGAGATAAATTCTGAAATTATGTATAAGGTTTTTGAAAATATGAATGATGCTTTTCGAAATCATGCACTTGATGAGAAAATGTACTGTGTTAATATTGTTTTCAGACTATATGAAATATTTTGAAATTAGGAAGGTTGGTTTTGATAACATGGCCAATGTTTTTGAAATAACATAGACATTGCATTTAGAAAAATTGTTTTCAAACTATATGAAATGTTTTGAGATTATGAAGATTGTTTTTGAAATACTTGTACTGTATATGTTGAAAAATCAAAACGTAATGGGTATGAGATTTGGAAATGCCCTTAGTTATCTAACCAAGGATTTAATGGCACAAATGTGTAAAAAGCACGATTACTCATAATTTCACTTTATTTCATGTACTTCGTTTCTTAGAATGAAACGAGTACTTAAAATTTTTGGGGAAATCATGAGCGATCATTTGAAAGAGAGAATCACAAGAGTAGTTTGTAAGGAACATAGTTCCTTGATGTATGTATCATAGGGAATACCATACACACATGTAACTATACTTGTATATCAGAATTGTGAACAACAACTTTTATTTATAAACAAAACAGATTGTTTCACATTACAAGAAATAGAAGAAACAAAAGCATAAGACAGCAACATCTTCTACTCAGCCAACTGCTCATCCGTGGGTCAAATTTGCATTAGCAAGCTTTGGGCAATCTCTTTGGAAATGGCCCATCTCGCCACAGTTGTAGCAAGACCCTCGTGAGAAACGAGCTTGAGTAGGAGTGTCGCCAGCTTGATTTGGTACAGCTGCAGTTGGGCAAACCCTTGCTGTATGACCTATAAGTCCATAAATCTGGCATTTGCGGCACCTCACACTAGGGTGATGATGAAGGCTACATTGGTTGCACAAGGGTGCAGTTCCGCTGTATGGCTTTCTAGCAGGGGGTTGAGCTGGTTGGTTGGGGACGGCTTGACCATTGTGAGCGACCACGGCGAAGTTCTGAGAAGCCTTTCGCTTCTTTGACTTCTTTGGCAATCGTTCATCCATGGTCTTTGATTCCTCGGTTGGTTTCTTGGCTGGTAGTGCTGGCTTGACTTCTGCTTCCTTTGGTGGCTCTTGAGTGGCTTCATTGTCGAGACGAGAGACTTCATTGTTGAGATGAGCCATGGCAATGCCTAGATCCACAGTCTTCTGAATCACTTCGCCTATTTGTTGGACAAATTTGGCTGTTCGCTCGGACATTTGACTAGTGCTGAGAGGAATAGACATTCTAGAAGAAAATGAAAGACAGAGGAAGAAGCAAGTGAAAGGTTATTGGATAATCAATACCGAATGGTAACGAATGAAATTGCGATCATTTGTTTGTTACCTAAGGCAAACAAATGAGATGGTGACAAATCAAAGTAAATGGGTCAAAAATAATGTATCGCGAAGACATGCTCGCCTATAAGTGAACACTCATCCCAAGAATTCCCAGGTAAGCACAACTGGTCTCGCGTCTAATGAGATGTATACGAAGTGCTTGCCTAGACAGAAAACCCAGAATACAGGCATTCACCCTTCCAGTTTGCACGTGTTCACATTATTTAAAACCCAAAACCTTGACGAGATTTTGAAAACTCAAAGGGGTTCAAAACCATAAAATAGAGAGTTCAAAACCTTACAATAGAGGGTTCAAAACCTAGTAATCAATCATCCTAGAACAGATGATTAGTTTTCAAAGCGGTTTTGAATTTTATGTTCTTGTTGTGGTTGTCGCCTAAGGATAGGTGACAGTATTGTTTTATAACTAAACGCAAGTAAACTCGCGTTAGGGTCCTAGAAAGGTTATAGACTAGGTCAAAGTATTACTAATAACCTAATTCCCTATAACCATGAGCTCTGATACCAACTTTTCTGTCACACCCCGACCACGTAAAACAACAAAACATGGCGGAAACATCGGGGAGTGTTGTAACAGAATCATTGTTTCATAACACATGGAAATTGAAATATTGTTTTATTGAATAAATGAATTACAATGTCCTGATAATCAAAGAAACATAACATAAATAACTAGTCTGCATCTTTTATTGTCACTAAGGCCCATGTCCGCCTAAGTGTATCTTGATCAATCCTATGCTTCATTTCCTGAAACACATGTGAAAATAGGTACGTCAGCATAAAAATGCCGGCGAGTACATAGGTTTTGTGAAAATAAGATTCATGACTTCTGTTTAAGAAAATGTTTAGTCATGAACCTTGTAATTTGCTTTGTCTTTGTAAATCATTTGAAATACAATAAGTTCAGATGATACGTATAAATAAGAGAAATAATGAATGGTTAAATGAATAACCATGTAAAATGAGTTTGTATAAGTTAAGTTGTTTGTAAAACAATGTATTGGGAAAAATATGTTATTTGTATAAAATGTTATATGTCATAAACTGAAATGATTTAAATAACGCTACGATATGTAATACCATACAAACACTTATATATAGGAAGTACCAGCGGCGTATCCACCATGCTTGTATCATATTACACACGCATCGTTACTTAATCACTTACTCAAACCAAACCAACAATGTAAAATGTTCATGTCTAATGTAAATCATGTAATCTATAACCAATGTCAAAAGTGTTTATGTGTCAAATGTAAACCATGTAATATGTAACCAAAATGATATGTATGGCTAGTGAAAATGCATCAACTAAACCATAGATGAAATGCACAAAACAAAGCATTGAAGTAAAACTTGGTTTAAATCAAAGTTATGTTTTGTGGAAATGCATGATCAATGTAAATCATGAAATATGTAACCAAAATGATCTGTATGGCTAGTGAAATGCATCAACTAAACCATATGCACAAGAACATAGTATTGAAGTAAAACTTGGTTTAAATCAAAGTTATGTTTTGTGGAAATGCATGATCAATGTAAATCATGTAATATGTAACCAAAATGATCTGTATGGCTAGTGAAATGCATCAACTAAACCATATGCACAAGAACATAGTATTGAAGTAAAACTTGGTTTAAATCAAAGCTATGTTTTGTGTAAATGCATGCTATACTGATACGAACATCTATGCGGTGTTGTGAAAATGCATACATCCAAGCCTTGAGACTGCGGCGATAAACCCTTAAACCACTTAAAGGTTTATCTAAATTATGTATATCGAATTCGGTCATTCCTTTCATCCCCTTTCCCTGGGATGTCCGGAACGGGAGTTGTCAATTCCTATGGTACCACTACCTACTAACGAACGGCGTAGCTAATGTTAATGAATGTATTGTTCCATTGTAAACAACCCAAATGTCATAACAAAATGTAAGCATGTGATGAAAACGATGTACTAAGTATGCACGCAATGGACATACATAGCATAAAATGTAAATGTAAAACAATATACTAAGTATGCACCAATGGACATACATAGCATAAAATGTAATGTAAAACAATGTACTAAGTATGCACGCAATGGACATACATAGCATAAAATGTAATGTAAAACAATGTACTAAGTATGCACGCAATGGACATACATAGCATAAAATGTAATGTAAAACGGTGAAATCATGTACTATAAATGTACTAACAAACATAGCAAGTATATGATATGAAAACAGGAAAGCATGAAAGTAATAAGTAGGCACATGTGTTTCACCCCAAAACAGTTTGGAAAATAGTAAAAGAGGGGTCTATGTACTCACTTGAGATTGCTTAGTAGTCCTTGAGTAACAACCAAACAATGCTAGAGATCGCGGATATCAAACGGCACCTACTATAGGTAACTATGTTAATAACCGGACCTAAATCGGAAGATCGGATAGAATGAGGGTTCGTAAACCAAACGAGTATAGAGACTCGTGTCATTTGGTTTAACAAAGCCTACATACTAAATGAAACCTAATATAAATGCTTACGACCCATTACGACTCGTTTAGGTAGCTTATGCTACTTTAACGCGTCGTTCGCGTGAAACGCGTTCGAACCGCCTAACTAGCCCTATGACAAGTGTTATATGCCTAAACATGTTACATAATCAGTTATGTGACAAAAGTTTAGGTTACATATGCTTAATTACCAATTATACATGAAAAGGGTATTCTGGTAATTTACCTAAGGCATATAAACTACCTATCATACAACTACTCAAACGATGTGACCATAGGGTATAACCTCGGAAGGTTATTCCCTACCTACTATGGTCACCTAATGTGTTTGGTCGGATCCTAATGATCGACCAAATGGGTCGGGTTCGAGGTATAAGCGATTTATTAGATCGCTTACCCTACGACCCTAGACAACGTGGTAATCAGTAGGCATAGTCCCAAGGGACTATAACCAACGTGATTACACTCACGTTGCGAAGTTCAAACGAACTTCGCATTGACCATAAACTGGTCAACGCAGAAAGTCAAACAAAGTTTGACTTTCAGACTCTAAAGACTCGAAAAGCAATAAAAGAACAAAAGAATACTTACGAAGGGTCCCCGAATGCTAATTTCGATTCAAAAATCTCAGGTATGAAACAATAGTTTCAACTTAGAGTTTCTCAAATCAAAATTCTAGTGATTTGAGCAATGGGGTGATGGGGTATTTATAGTTTTCGGTCCACCGTTAAGATCGTTTCATGGAAACCGTGCTTTAATCGCAACCGTACAAGTGTCGGAACCTTATGGTGGCTAAAAGTTGATCCTTATCAGCTGACTAGACAAAAGAGAATGTGTGGTGGTGGATCAAACAGCTGCAACCTGCTGTTAAATGCAGTTAACCTGGTCAGAAGGACTGACGCGGGCCGCGTGAGGATGTTAAGATCCTGAGGCGGGCCGCCTAGGAGTCACAGATCAGAACAAAGTTTCAGAAATGACAGTTTCAGTCCCTGCACGTGTTTAAGCCCATTTCCGGCACTTCTAAGGCCCGTAAAGCCAACTTTAAGGCCCTAAAATGATGCCTAAACATTGTGGACATGAAACATGCTCAAAAATATGCCGGATGTTGGTTCGTTTGGTCGTACGAACGCGATGTTCGCTTAATTACGACGGAATGCGCATAAGCGCGAAAAACGATCCAAATGACGCGACGAATGGATTTTTGGCAAGCCAAACACTAAAGCATAATATATTCATGCTTACATAAATTTTTGAATGTCCGGATGTATTCAGAACGTAAGTTATGCGCGAAAATGCAAACTTGTGCACTTTTTGACACTTTTAGTCCCTGAATGACCCAAAAGTTTATTTTAGCACACCAAACCCCTCAAAGCCTATTTCTAAGCTATGTGAAGGATATTTATGGTATGTTTAACTTATGGTCATGTTCCAGAATGTCTGTTACAGTTCTAATTGGCATACTTTCGCAGTTTGTCAAGTTTAGTCCCTGTAAGCGAATTAACTTGTTTTTGCCATACCAAAGCCTTCAAAACTTATTTCTAAGTTATGTAAAGGTTATTTAAGGTATGTTAAGCCTATGTCACTATTCCGGAGTGTTTGTTGCATTAAACTGGTTATATTTACGCATCGGTGCGCGTATAACCTTCCAGAAAGCGATTTATAGTTTGGAATTGAACAAAAATTGATATGTGCAAATGATACACATATTTTTACAAATCCCAAGTATGAAATATAAAATTTCATTGGTTCGGTATTTGTTTGATGGACGTGGAGGCACAGGTGTTACACTACACAATGTACACAACCGCCTTACACAGAATACAAAAATTTGAGAATCTAGGAAACATGTACTTAGGATCTTTGGGAACCCAGGTCTAAACTCCTAAAGATTGTTATTTAGAAACCACACCGGTTAACTCGAGCGAACCCCGTTATCTTGACATTTATGCTATTTCAGTTAACCAAACGGGAGATATTCGAATCTCTTACATTAAAACTTCCATTTTTGCTTTTAGCGAGTAGATGTTTGCATCTCTACTTCCCTTCATGGTAGTTGCATCGCGTTAATTTTTCTTCGCTGAGAGCAAACACGCATTTGCTTCGACATTTGGTCATTTCCTCATGCTCATTGTTTTAGTACCCGGAAACTTATATGTCACACATGCACCATTTGCTACGCGTGCGGTTTCGTTTCTAATAAACGCTTCGTTAAAATTCAAATATTATTTTTCTTGCTAATTCGTGATTCGGATGACCTACATCATTGTAATTGTTGGCTCTTTTGTTACCAAGTCAACACACTGTCATGAGACTTCTTTTCTTTCAAGTTACATTCATGGTTTATCTGTGTGACCATGCCGAGATTCCTTTGTTGATACATATGTTGGTTGTCGGGTTACGCTGAAAACAAGTTCAATTGCTTGAACTTATCCATTTCGCATATTATGTTAAAAACGCCATATGATATATTGAGAGCATCATATTCGAATTTATTCTTGCAAAGGTTCTATTGCTTCAAGTCGTAGTAGGTTTGTTTGGTCTACGACTCCACTAAATCGTTGTTGGTTTTGACACCTTGCGGTGATACCTTCACAAAAATTAAAGCTTGCGTTGATTTGGTTACACCTTTCATACACGGATTTAGTTGTTTATTTATTGACTTGCTCTAAATCAATTTTGTTTATCACAATTAAAGCAGTCTCAACACAGTTGCGTGTTAAGACAATGGTACCTATATTCATTTCATGACGCGGTGTACCCCCCCTAACGATACTTTCTGTTAATGAGTCGATCAAAAGAGATCTCAGACAGAATCCGAAGCGAAATTCATTGATTCTGTCTTTGTTTAGCTTGTATAACACTAGAAATCATTAATCTGTCTCAGTTTATTGATCTAATAACAATTTACAAGCTGGAGACACTTCGACAGAGCTTCGCCGTCGGAAACAAGAAGGTTACAACTGATTTCGTATGAGTGGGTATATATAGGCATGTGATTCCGCTTGAACATGCTCAAGCGGAATTACATTTCAAGCGGAATTACATTCAAACGAGATTAACATCATGATTCCGTTTGAACTATCCAGCTGATTTAGTTTGAAATGACTTTGTGTCATTTTAAACGGAATTACCTATAATTCCATTTCTCGTTTTTTCGTGCCCTGATCTATCAGTTCTAATCTAAGACTCGAACAAAGATGAAGTCGACAGACAACTGCACCAACAGACTCCCCCTTGAAAGTTGACGGAATCTTTAGCGAGAGTCTTCAACATGACGACTCTTCAATCTTAATCGGTCTCCTTTCTTTCTTAGCATGTACCAGGATCTTCTCTTTGGCTCTAACCTCGTCAGACTCCCCCTTTCATCATGCTGGGATCGCTGCCTGGAATTAGCTATCACCTTGAGATCAAACCCTGGCTTTAACTCTGTTTAAGACCTCCACATGTTCTGAAACATCTCCTGGCTCTTCGTAGCAACAGGATCAGAAACCTATCTTCTTCAATATTTCCTGCACACATTTTCTTACCAAAGCATAAGTTTTTACTTAAATCAATAAGAAAAACTTACTGGTAGAAACCATTCAATCATAATAGTTACATCAAGTTCAATTTAATAATCTTGATTAACTAATCAAACTTTTTTCTCAAACCAAATTTCTTCATTTAAGCATACATTCCCAACCCTGTTCAACATGTTCAGCACTTGGAATTTTGAAAATCAGCTCTTCAACATCAGTTGTCGAAAATCTTTTTGAATTTTTCAAAATAAGGCTAAACTTCTAGAAGGAACAATATAGAAATGCAGTAAAGAAATATATACAAACACTATTTTTGTTAGTTTGTGAAAGAGAATCATATCAGTTTTTGAGACAAATCACCAACACCGTTAAGCTTTAAACATTTAAGTTCTAAACGATTCACTTAGATTGTCAGTATACTGATCCACTTAAATTCTCACACAAAGTTCAGCTGTTTCGAGATACGAGATTAATGTTTTAAGCACTTGAACTTATTCGCGTGTCCCACCTCAGAATATACTCCCGTATCCAGATCCCAATATTCAGTCTTACAGGTGAGTATACCACAGATGATATCTGTAAAGGGTTAAATGCGAGAACCGTGAGAGCTCAGGTCAGAACTTCCGTTCAGCAGAGAGATGACGGTTTCGACTTTTGGTGTGTCCCCTTTAGAGGATCTTTTGTTTCAACCGCACATGATTAGCATTTTTCAATGTTTCATCATTTTTTATGCTGAGGGCAACGCTATATTTCAAGCAAACGTAAAGTATTCTCCGGGGACTAGGCCATTTCTTCCGCAAAAACAGACGTCCCGGGATAATACCCCAGATATCACTGAGCATAAAGACCTAGTATCTCAGAAAGAGGGACTTTCAAACAAGATTTCGGGGGTTACCCATATATCCGAGAGATGTTCCCCACGATATAAGTAAGTTTGAAATTTAGGTTTATATCTCGTCACAATCTACTAAATGTGTAAAAACCTACTGGCACATCATCAGTGAGACCGTTTATCACATTTTGACTTTCCAATTCTTTAGCATGCTGTGATCGTCCACTGATGTACTATCATTTCCTCTTTTTCACAACAAAACTCATTTTTGCTTTTATCATGTTTTTAGCTTTTTCAAATTTTCAAATGTTTTCGGATTTTTTGAAAAAAATTCTTACTCCCCCTAAAATTCAAACACAGTTAAAGAAATTTGAAAACAAACTGTATAAGAAAAATGACTACTGATATCAAATCACTTCAAATCGCCTTCCACTTGGCATAAACAATCAGAACTCCCCCTTACAACAAACTATTTTCTCATTATGATTTCAAAACACTTAAGTTTGTTTTAACCAAAATGATTTTTCCGGAAAATAAATTTTGTTGATTTTACCACTTGTAGATTAGGGGTTCAATTCATCACATTGTTCTTCAACCACTTGAAAAATGTAACAGTTTTAACATCAATCACCAAATACCACTAGTAGAAAATAAAGTACAACTTAATGTCCCTGATTTACCACTTGTAAATCGAAATCACTTTCGTGAATTTCTCAAGAAAGATGCCGATACCTGCTTCACACTTACCAACCTGGAAGCTCCGGCAAGGCATGCTTATCACTTATGAAAAACAGACATCCAAGCTTCACCAAACTTGGATGTTTCCTTCTCAACTTCACCTGGGTAATAAGTTGCTTTCTTTGTTTCATAAAAGTCCTTTACCCCTTTGATTTTTTCCTCGACCATCTTTCCAAAAATCTTTTTGACATTTCCATTAAATGCTTTCTCAACATCAAATTCTTTCTTTTCAGAATAGAATTGATTCGAGATCTCAACCTTTCCAACTTTTGATTTAAAATTCTCAGCCCTCAATGGTGGAAAATTAACATCATCCATTGGAGGTACTGAGTTTTCTTCTTTAACCTCAACCTGTGGCTCATCTAACTTAATGGAGTTAGATTCATCGCCAGATTTCACATCAAACTTCTTAACATCTTCATGAAACTTCTTAACAACCCACATTTGGTTGTCATGCTTAGCTCTCTTTTTATAAAAGTTTGTCTTTGAACACTCACCAACTTCATATGTTGAATTTTCAAAAATTTTAAATTTTTCCGTTGGTGGTTCATTTTTCTCAACAACCCTCTTTCAGTTTACAAGAAACTCCCTGTTTTGTCTTTGCTGTTTTTGTACAGTTCCATGCAATGTGACCCACTTCATTGCATCTGTAACAAATTCTTGTCTCTTTCTTCTGATAATCTTCATTTTTCTTCTTTTCAGTAAGAAACTCCTGTTTTGATTGTCTCTAGAACGGTTTCTTCTGTTCTTCCTCAGTACTTCCTCCTGAAACAAATTTTGTTTTTGTTTTAGAAATTTTCTCATTTTTATAATTTTCAGGTGGAATAAAACCCAATCCTTTCTTTTTAAAATTACCATTATGGTTTGGTTTCTTTTGAAAACCAGAACCAGAATTGTAACCCTTTTTCTTGTTTAACCTTTGTTGAACTCTTGAAGTGTATTTTTTAAGTTTTTCAGTAAGACGTACATCTTTTATTTCAGAAATATTGATTTCTGTTAGTTTGAAAACCTTTTTGATCATTTCAAAATTAACACTTCTTATTGGAAATTCCTCATCAGAATATAATTTGTCTGAATCAATCAAAGTATATGCCATTTTGATTGGTTCGTCATTCAAATTAGATTTTGATAACAGGAATTCTTTATTGTAAACGCGTTTAACCGACGTCTTTGAACTGTTGACCAACGAACTCGAACTTTTGACAGACGAACTCGAACTTTTTACAGACGAACTCGAATTTCCAGACTCAGACTTTGACTCCGACTCCTCATCTGTATCCAACACCTGATCGACCACCTTTTTTATTAACTCAGACTCATGATCAATATTAGACGATGTAAAAATGACGTCAATGTTTTCTGGTAATTCATCGGTTATATCGGACTTTAACTTTATATTGACTGCCTTTTCTACTTGCTCCTCATTTGGTTTTCTAGGAGAATACCCTTCCCAAATTGGAGGCGGACACTTGTTATAACTAACACTCTGTTTCTTACCAGTATCCTTCTTCTCTTTTGGCTTCTCTTCTTGAAAAACTTCTAAACCTGCACTAGTTGGATAGATTCGATCAATTAGATAATCAGAACTGGAATAACTTTGCAGTAAACGTTTAATTCTCTCATTTTCAATCCTCTCAGTCTCCAACTCTTGCTTTAACTTTGCACATTCTTCAATGTAATGATTGATAGCTTTTTGCTTCGACATCATCTCAGCATTCATCATTGTCAGTGCATCTTCTCTTTCATAATTTGTCTTTTGTAGACCAGTTACCGTTCTGTTCAAAACGTCATACGACTCTTTCACATAATTGAGATTGAACAATAATTGTTCTTTCATCTTATCTTGCTCACTCAGTTTCTCATCTTTTTCTGCACATTGCTTGCAGGATTCTAAACACTTTAAGCAAGGCTTGATGACTTCCACAATCTTTTCAACTTCGATGACCTTCTCAACCTCAATCACTGTTTCAGCTTCAATCACCTTCTCAGCTTCACCATTCCCCTCAGCAACATTAACTTCCTTCATCTTTTTCAACTCTTTTGCTGCTTGTTTCTTCTTCAATTTCTCCAATCGATTTGCAAAATAAAATTGAAAACTTTCAGGAGATAAATGAGTTTTTGCAACATTAATATGTCTTTCTTCCTCATTATCACCACTGTCATCAGTTGGTGATTGATCAAAATCTATTGTCTTTTCTGAACTATCATCTGAAGAACTAGAATCAGATGGTGTTTAATCAAAAACAGTTGCTTCTTCTGAACTTTCATTGGATGAAACAGATTCTTCTTCTTGATTCTTCTCATGAATTCCAATCACTTTCATCCATTCTGTAAACAAATCAGGATTTTCAACTATTTTAGCAATAAAAGCTTTAAACTCCCTATTCTCATCCACAAACCTATCCCAGCTAAGTCCTGGAGCCATTTTCTCATCATCTTGATCAATGATACCATAATAAGCTTTCTTATTTGCATCTTCAATCATTCTAGCATGTGCAGTTTGTGGTTCTTTTTGTTGATGAGGTTGATGAGCAACCTGTTGATATATGGCTTTTCGATAGTAATCATCTTTTCCAAAAGGATTCTTTGCTCCACTCGCTTCCTGATTTTTGCATTCTCTTTTGAAATGACCTTTCTCCCTGCATTGAAAACAAGTAACTTTAGATTTATCAAAACCCAAAGTAGAAACATGTGCATCCAAAAAATCATTTCTTCCTGTAATCATTTTGAACTTTTTAGCTCTTCTCAAGACACTAGTTAAGCACCATTTGATGTCCATGAGCTCCATCTCTTCAGCGTCTATCTGATCGTATTCCTCTTTCGTCAGCATAGGATTTTCGATCCTCTCTGCAACCAAACCTTCATAGGATTGTAACACAGTTGCAAGTAATGTCATGTGATCTTTTGCAATTTCTTCAGAAAAACTTTGACCATCTGGAAGATTCAATGCAATGTTGCACTGTATCACACAACCATTCCCACTTTTTGAACTTTGAGAATGAAAACTTGAAGTTGAACTCTTTGGATTAACATTCGGATATGAAGAAAATCCACTGCTACTGTTTGAACTTTGATCAACATTTCCAGATGAGTTCCCAGCACTAAAAGCAGTTTGTATTTTCGGACTCATTTCAACCTCTTGAACACTGCCTTTGTAATACATCTTCACATCTTGTTGATTACTCAGATTATTCATCCTTGCAATCTTTTGCTGTTCAAGATCTTGACCTTCAATCTTTTCGATGAATTGAGAAATCGTCAAATCATCATATTCTCCGGTGTTCTTTAAGATCATCAAAAATGTACCCCATTCTTTTGAGGTAAAGCATCAGCTAATTTGTCAACCCATTCCTCTCGTTCTTTGGTTATGCTTAACAATGACATAGAACGCACTAAGTGGCAATATCTTTCAATCAATTTCTTTGTATCTTCCCCTGGCAGACTTGTGAATAGATCAAATTCTTTCTTAAGCAATGCCTTTTTACTTTTAATCATCTTCTCACTACCCTCAAATTTGATTTTAAGAGCATCCCAAATTGATTTTGAAGTTTTGTCATGTTGAAGCAATACAAAAATGTCTTCTTTAATCGCTTGCTGAAGTAGACTAATCATCATCTTTTCAGCTTTGTACATGTCTCGTTCTTTATCAGTGAATTCAGAAATTGTTTTCTCAACTTGCAGATCAGTACATGGTAGTACATATTTTTTTAAAATACACTCCCAAGATCTCAAATGATTTGCTTGAACCCAGTTTTCAAACCGATCTTTCCAACCATAATACTCCTCAATGCTCATTAGCTTCGGGGGTTTTTGCATAGTTCCAGTTTCATTTTCCAAGTTCATGTTTTGAGCAATGACAGCCGGAGTAGTCGGAGATGTGGCAAATGCGTTATAAAATTCTTCACTCATGATTCAGTAACAAGTTTTCACAACAGTTACTTTCAAATGGAATTATATCCTTCAAATGAAATCACCCCTTCAAACGAGATTAACCTGCACATAAACTTCAAACGGAATCAAGATTCAAGCGGGATAAGAATTTCAAACGAAATTACATATTTCAAACGGAATCACTAATTTCGTTTGAAATTTCAAGCGAAATAGCACACTGAAGCAGAATTCTCAAACAGAAATACAATTTGAAGCGGAATCACTAATTCCGTTTCAAACTTTCAAACGGAATATCAACTTTCAAGCGAAATTAGGTGCAAATTCAAACGGAATTACGCTGATGTCATAATTTCAGTCCAAATTTTCAAACGAAATTACAATTTTATCATGTTTTAAGCAGAATTTTGGTCTAAAACTCTCAAGGGTTTGTTAAAAAACTGTTTCGCTTATGATATGTGAAATTAAGATCATTTGGACCGTTAAAACTAGTTCAATTGATAAAAGATTAAGTAGAAGAAAGAAAACACAATGAAATCAAGCTGAAATTTGCAGAACTCCTCCTCCTGAGCTCTGATACCACTTGTAGGATCGAGAAACGACCTTAATGAGTCGATCAGAAGAGATCTCAGACAGAATCAGAGGCGGAATTCATTGATTCTGTCTTTGTTTAGCTTGTATAACACTAGAAATCATTAATCTGTCTCAGTTTATTGATCTAATAACAATTTACAAGCTGGAGACACTTCGACAGAGCTTCGCCGTCGGAAACAAGAAGTTACAACTGATTTCGTATGAGTGGGTATATATAGGCATGTGATTCCGCTTGAACATGCTCAAGCGGAATTACATTTCAAGCGGAATTACATTCAAACGAGATTAACATCATGATTCCATTTGAACTATCCAGCTGATTTCGTTTGAAATGACTCTGTGTCATTTCAAACGGAATTACCTATAATTCCATTTCTCGTTTTTTGTGCCCTGATCTATCAGTTCTAATCTAAGGCTCGAACAAAGATGAAGTGGACAGACAACTGCACCAACACTTTCCTTGTTGACTGAATGCCTTGTGGTACTCATTACCTTTTCATCTCCGATCGGAAACTGTGGTTCTTTGATATTCCACGTTCAATTGAAAACTCTGTGACATTGTGTAAATCAAATCTTCAGATTGTTTTAGTGCACTTTCATTTGATTTCAAACACGGTGAACTTGTTCGGTGACCGCTATTATTGGAATATGTCAATTACGACACCTTGTGGTGTCATTACAAATTTGTAGCTTGTGCTAATCATGGTCAACCGTTTCACACAAAACTACATATACTTTTGATTTGCTTATCATTCAAACTTTCCGAATGCAACTACGAACTAAGACAAAAAAATATACACCAGATTCGCTCACATTTCATTCGGTGTATCTTCGAAATTCAAGAATGTCAACACACTAATCCTTGCTAGATATCTATTCAAAAGTTGACAAATCATTTTCATATTCAAGTTGTTGATTTTGAGTTCATATAGCGGATGCTATGGTTTGTGAAAACTCGTTTGCATATTGTGACCGATTGTTTGAGAATCCTATTGGTCAAAACTCCTCCTGTGTGGAACCCCTGTTAACTAGATTACACTAGACTATGCGTCTATACATCTCATGTCCTTCGACATCAAATGCTTAAAGCACATACCTTCTAACCATTGGACTCGTGTTGTTATATATTCTTGGATTCACCTGATGTGAATAAGGTTTGATTCGGTTTTGTGATTACCTACCTCAATATTAACCATAAACATACACGCTTAACGCAACCCTAAAGGGGTAAGGTAGTATAAATTTCGAGGAAGAAATTTTCTTAATAGGGGGAGAATGTGACAACCGTCAAATTTACGTGTATCCGTACAATTAATTAATATTAATTTATGCTTAATGACTGTGCTTAATTACAACTGATGATTTAAACTGCCTTATGATTTCTGTATCATACATACATGTGCATCACATTTCATACTGTCACACCATTTATTACATACAAACTTTAGTGACATACTTGATGCACAAAGCACAGTTAGCATAGTGAGCGGATAATTCAAAAACATGCTGACAATGCCAGCACATAGACAGACAATGTTTTGAGGCCCAGTATGAGCCAGAGACAAGGTACTACACTAGTATGGAGTGTAGGGAAGTAAGGACCATAAAACTGCGTCACTAGGTGATAGTTTAAGTGCCGGAAAGTGCCCAAAACCCACTCAAAGTGCAGAATTCTGCATTAATTAACAAAATTCAGCATTTTAACATGCTAGTAATGTGCAAAATCATGGCAAAATGGCCCTGTATGCTTTCCTAAGTGTCGGGAATTGAAAGTGTCACAAAAAGTTACATAAATGACACTATACGGAATAACATAGCACTTTAACGGAACGGTATCTAACCGAATAACCGGACATTACCCGGAACACAAAAATATTGTTAAAAACATTGTTTTACTTTTTCTGAGCTAGTTATGGTTCCCGAACACCCTAACATATTATAAAATGCATCATACATATTAAACATTAGAAATAACGTTTAACCTTTCACTAATTAAATTATATACCATAAAAAAATTACAATTTACCCCCCCCCCCCATATATATATGATTTACGGTCATGATGCATGGCCCCACCAAGATTTTATAAACTTCCAATATCTAGCTAAATCCCACTTCAATCTCTTCTTGGAATTGATGAGATTGTGTTAGTACTATATGAAACACTTAGACCATTGGGTAATAGAAGTTAGTGGGCTATATGTAACCATAATCTTCCATCATCATCATCATCATCCACTCAACTTTCCTTTCCCCACAAAAAAAAAAAAAAGCTACGGCCGAAACCCCCTTCAATCACACCACCATTTTCCAATTCAAACCAACTAATCCAAGTGAACTACAAGGTGATACAAGGTGATTTAGAAGGTTTGGTGAGCTCGGATCGTGAAGGACCTCTACCACAAGCTTTTATCCACTCATTTTTCTCCATTGATCTTCCCTAGCTCTAAGCTAGTAATAAGACTTCCTTTGATCTTTGTTACTTCATATTTTTAGTGGTTAAAGATTATATTATGATGAAATCATATGAACACTAAAAGAACACAAACATAAATCAAGAAACATAAGCTTACAAAAGATGAAACATAATGAAATATTGCTAGAATGTGGTTGTTTTGAATATGTGGATGATTACTTGTTGATTACTAGTAATATGATGGTTGATCATCATATGGAACTTGTTAAAGTATGATTAAAAACATGGTTTAACAAGTTAGATATGATTATGTGCTTTCATGAAATAATCATCTTCTAGACTAACATGAACTTGAAAGTAAAATGATTTTTCTTACAAAGTAATAAACCTAGTGAACTAGTAAATTTGTAAACCCAAGGCTTGTGAATGATTTTTCTAAACAAACCAAGTTTAAAAGACGGTTTTTAAAAGATCATGATTCTTACATATATTTACACTATTTTTTTTGAAATAAAATAAGTATATGGATGCTAGTGAAACATGAAAATGTTGTAAATAAATATTTTTGTAAAATATGTTCACAAGTTGTGAACATCTAAAAATCCCGAGAATGAGATTTTAGCAAAAGTAAACACACTTTGGAGGGTACCTAAACCCACTAAACACTCCACCGAGTTACTACGCGTTTTTATAAAACCTCAAGTTCATGTTGTGTTATAAATAGAATATTTTTGCACTTGGTAAGTGTAATATTGTTTAGAGTATGGTTGTTGATTGATTTGAATGATTTTTCGAAAAGAAAATGATATGCTTATTAGCATGGACACCTCCGTTTACAAAGGAGACTATGGCGAAATTTTCTAAAAATTCCAACACTTAGAAAATATTTTCTAGACAAGTGTTTTCTAGTGTATTTTAAACTATGCTTTTCAAATATAAACCTCGCCATAATTTTTGTAACAAAAATACAAGTATCGGAGGTTGGTTTTTGTAAATACAAATGGATAAATATATATTTAGAATATATATTTTATACTAAGACACTTGTGTGGATATTTGTTTATTTTGTGGAATAGTTATATTATTTTAGGGTAAAATAATATAACTTAACAAAATACCATGACATTTACAACTCCAAAATAATACCAAAAATCACAAGGAATGAAATATAAGTTACACACTTAATATTGTAAAGCCGAACGATAAAACGTAACTTATGAAATATTCCGGAAAATACTCTCATAAATTGGGTGTCAGCCCAATGGCCACCAGCCCGCATTCTAACCCGGAGGTGGCGGGTTCGAGTCTTTCTCATTCCCAATGCCCCTACGGTAGCGGATTTACCCCCAGACTCAGGCTTGCTGGGTGGCGGTCTGCGAGGTGGGATCACCTCGGCGGTTGGGAGGACCGTGGAATATCCCCCCCCCCCCCCCCCTCATAAATATATTTTTGGCAAGTATTATTTTGGAAATGAAAGGAGTGAAAATATGATTTTCGTACATATTACCAAGTATATCATATTTTCGACAAAGAGAAAATATATTATTTTTGGGGAGTTAAAAATATATTTTCCTAAGTATATTAAGAAAATATATGATTTTTGGGAAAAATATATATTTTCTTGGAATACATTATTTTGACAAATAAGTTATATATATTTTCTAAGTGAGACTTGAAAATATATTGTTTTGGAAATATATATTGGGAATATATTGGTATATTTTTAATTGGAATAATACACCGGAATACGACACCAATACAGGGCTAAAGACACACATACAAAAATACGAATACACGTGTATGACATACCCCCATCATTGGGAAGGAAATACGAATACAAATACATGAGAAGTATTACTACAAAAACATTGTTTAACAAATTATTCCAAAAATTCAAGTTAAAATATTTATTATTTTAACAAATAATTATAACTTGAAATAATATTGGAAACACAAGAAACGTAACTCAAAAACCTTCATACTAAGCAAAGGCACGGCCCGTTCGTCTAATAGACGTTAGAACACTGCAGGTAGTCATGTTTGCTGAGGAGACTTGGGTTACACATACTGAAGACGCAATACTGTGAGTTCATGTCCTCCTTTTCTTTTAACCGTTTTCAGTTTTATACTTCGGGGGTGAAATACATGTTACGATTATTACAAACATTTTATACATGGTATGATTAGCTAAGGAATGTACTGCTAGATCACGTGAATGGGTAGGCTATTATCTTAAGACCATTAATCCTTGTATAAGGACCGAGGGGCATGAGTGATAGATCTATTGGGTGTTGCGAGCCCCACCCATGGGCCTGCGAGTGGCTGCATGTGGTGACTATGTCATTCCGTCGGAGGGGCCGGGACGAAATACACATACAGGTTTGAGTGCTTCCTAGGCCATGTCACTTATTAATGTATTAGCTACACATTAATTGATCTGTTTTTCCTTATTGCTACATACCAGGGACATACATTTATACAGACATACTTTAAAGGCTTATTCATACATATACACATGAACTCGCTCAACTTTTGTTGATGTTTTTCAAACTACATGTATTTCAGGAAATTAAGTATGGATCTCGCGGGCGTTGGAGTTTCAAGTCATGTTAAGTATAAAGATGTCATCCATGGTCTTTGGGTTTGGTCAGTGTGTCTTAATCCTGGACGAGACACGTCTTCCAAACTATGATTACAACTAATATCTTTTGACGAGTCCCTAGCGAACTTTTACACAATTCTTATGGTTTGTAAAACTTAAATTTGAAGTCTACGTTTTAGACAATGTTGTTATGTTTTAAACTCATTTTATGGATGACAAATCTTTGGTTTTATCATATAGTTGTTTGATATGGTTGAATGCAATGCTAACAAGAAAGTCACACCATAATCACGCTTCCGCAAAAGTCAGGGTGTGACATTATGTAACCAAATGTCGTGTACAAAACAATGTATTTGAATAAACAAAAGTTTAAATCAAAAGTTATGTGTTGAAAACCTTTTATTGATACAAACATTTATCGGGTTTGTTTATCGTATACACTCAAGCCTTGAGACTGTCGGATAAACCCTTATCAAGTCAAAGGTTTATCAAAATGTATTTGGATTCTGTCATTCACTACTTCCAAACAAACCTAGGAAGCGGGAACGGGATTTGTCAAGTCCTATGGTACCATTACATATTACCGAGCGGCGTGATCAATGTTAATGAATGTATCTTGTCCCGTTAAACATACCAAATGTTATAGTCAATGTACGCATGTTATGTAAAATGTCTTTAAAACCATGTACTAAATATGCTAAGTCAACATGCAAAGTATAATTGTCACACCCCGACCACGTGGAACATACAAAACGTGGCGGAAACGTCGGGGAGTGTTGTAACAGAATTAATCGTTTCAAATCCATGGCAATTGAAGTTTCGTTTTATTAATTAAAAGTGTTACAATGTCTTAACAAACAAGGAAAATACAACATAATTAACTAGTCTTGCATCTTTTATTGTCACTAAAGCCCAAGTCTGCCTATGTATATCTTGATCATCTTATGCAACAGTTCCTGAAAAACACATGTGAAAATATGGTACGTCAGCATAAAAATGCCGGTGAGATACATAGGTTTTGTGAAAATAGGTTTCATGACTTATGTTTGAGAAAATGTTTAGTCATGAACCTTGTTATTTGCTTTGTTTTGTAAATCATTTGAAAATCGATAAGATCAGATGATATGTATAAATAATGTATAATGTATGGTTAAATGAATAACCATGTAAAATGAGTTTGTATTAGATAAGTTGTTCGTAAATCAATGTCTTGTGAAAAATATGTTATTTGTATAAAATGTTCTATGTCTCAACCTGAAATGATTCAAATAACGCTACAATATGTAATACAATACAAACACTTATATATAGGAAGTACCAGCGGCGTATCCACCATGCTTGTATCATATTACACACGCCTCGTTACTTAATCACTTACTCAAACCAAACCAACAATGTACAATGTCTATGTTTAAACCAATTGCCAAAATGTAAGCATGTAATGAATAATAAGTGTACTAAGTATGCAACAACATACATACATAGCATGTAAACTGAAATATCTGTACTAAGTATGCAACAACAGACATACATAGCATGTGAACTGAAATATCTGTACTAAGTATGCAACAACAGACATACATAGCATGTGAACTGAGATAATGTGTCCATATTGTAACAACTATGCTTGTAATCACTATGAACAGTTATGTTATCAATAAAACAATGTTATTTGATCCCAATGTTTGTTTTGTTATGTTTTACATTTTTCATGTTTTGACTTTTGTTCAATTCCAAACTCTACATCACTTTCTGGAGAGTTATACGCAAACTAGTGCGTAAACGTACTCAGTTTAATGCGAGAAATACTCCGGAACATCAACATATACTCAACATACCTTAAATAACCTTTAAATAACTTAGAAATAAGTTTTGAAGGCATTGGTATGGCAAAATCAAGTTAATTCGCTTACAGGGACTAAACTTGACAAACTGCGAAAGTATGTCAATTTGAACTGTAACGAACATTCCGGAACATAACCATAAGTTAAAAACACCTTAAATATCCTTTACATAGCTTAGAAATAGGCTTTGAGAGGTTCGGTGTGCTAAAATAAACTTTTGGGACATTCAGGGACTAAAAGTGTCAAAAAGTGCACAAGTTTGCATTTTCGCGCATAACTTACGTTCTGAATACATCTGGACATCCAAAAATTTATGTAAGCATGACTACATTATATTTTAGTGTTCGCCTTAAGAAAATTCCATTCGTCGCGTCATTTGGATCGTTTTTCGCGCTTATGCGCATTCCGTCGTAATTAACCGAACATCGCGACCGTACGGCCAAACGAACCGACATCCGAGATATTTTTGAACACATTTTAAGTTCCCTATACTTTAACTTCATTTTAGAGCTTTGAAATGGGGTTAACGGGCCTTAAACGTGTCAAAAATGGCCTAAATACAGTTCAGGGACCAAATGTGTAATTCTGCCAAACTTTGGCTAGCGGTGCGCTACACTTTTAGTGTAGCGGTGCGCTAGCCTATCTGCAGACCAGATTCAATGCATTTCACAGCAGAATGCAGCTGGTTAATTGTCATCCACACATTTCCAAGAGTCTAGTCAGCTGATAAGGATGGCATTTTGTCACCACAACTTGCCGACACTTGTACGGTTATGATCGAAACACGTTTTTCCATGAAATGATCTCAACGGTTCCCTAAACACTATAAATAACCCACCCCCCTTTGTTCAAAATCACAAGAAACTCACTTTGAGAAACTCTAAGTTGAAACATTTGTTTCATACCTGAGATTTTCGAATTGAGTTTAGCATTCGGGGACCCTGGGTTAGTATTCTTTCGTTCTTTTCGTTATTTTACTGCTTTTCGAGTCAGAAAGTCAAACTTTGTTTGACTTTCAGCGTTGACCAGTAATGGTCAATGCGAAGTTCGTTTGAACTTCGCAACGTGAGTGTAATCACGTTGGTCATAGTCCTTTGGGACTATGCCCACTGATTACCACGTTGTCTAGAGTCGTAGGGTAGGCGATCTAATAAATCGCCTATACCTTCGAACTCGACCCATTTGGTCGATCATTAGGATCCGACCAAATACATTAGGTGACCATAGTAGGTAGGGAATAACCTTCCGAGGTTATACCCTATGGTCACATCGTTTAAGTAGTTGTATGATAGGTAGTTTATATGCCTTAGGTAAATTACCAGAATACCCTTTTCATGCATAATTGGTAATTTAGCATATGTAACCTAAACTTTTGCCACATAACTGATTATGTAACATGTTTAGGCATATAACACTTGTCATAGGGCTAGTTAGGCGGTCCGAACGCGTTTCACGCGAACGACGCGTTAAAGTAGCATAAGCTACCTAAACGGGTCGTAATGGGTCGATAAGACTTAGGTCAAGTTTCATTTAGCATGTAGGCTTTGTTAAACCATATCACATGAGTTCCTACACTCATTTGGTTTACAAACCCTAATGCTACCCAGTCTTCCGATATAGGTCCGGTTTATTAACATAGTTACCTATATTAGGTGCCGTTTGATTCCGTGATCTATAGCATTACTCGGTGGTTATCTTTAGACAACTGAGCAATCTCAAGTGAGTACATAGACCCCTCTTTTACTGATTTCCAACTGTTTTGGGGTGGAACACATGTGCCTACTTGTTACTTTCATGCTTTCCTGTTTTCACATCATATACATGCTATGTTCAGTAGTACATTATAGTACATGATTTCATTACATTTCATGCTAGGTGTGCCCATTGTGTGCATTACTTGGTACATTGTTTTACATGACATTTTATGCTAGGTGTGCCCATTGTGTGCATTACTTAGTACATTGTTTTACATGACATTTTATGCTAGGTGTGCCCATTGTGTGCATTACTTAGTACATTGTTTTACATGACATTTTATGCTAGGTGTGCCCATTGTGTGCATTACTTAGTACATCGTTTTACATGACATTTTATGCTAGGTGTGCCCATTGTGTGCATTACTTAGTACATCGTTTTACATTACATTTTCACGCTATGTATGTTCATTTGATTACATACTTAGTGCATCACATGCTTCCATTTTTGGTATAACATTTGGTTTGGTTAACATGGGACAATACATTCATTAACATTGATCATGCCATTCGTTAGTAGGTAGTGGTACCATAGGAATTGACAACTCCCGTTCCGGACATCCCAGGGTAAGGGGACAGAAAGGAATGACCGAATTCGATATACATAACTTAGATAAATCTTTAATTTGTTTAAAGGTTTATCGCCTCAGTCTCAAGGCTTGGATGTATGCATATTAACAATACCGCATAAATGTTTGTATCAGTATAGCATGCATTTGTTACACACAACATGACTTTGATTTAAACTGTGTTTTACTTCAATACCTTGTTGTTGTGCATTTTACATATGGTTTAGTTGATACATTTCACTTACCATACATGACATTTTGATTACACATTACATGATCTACATTGAACATAAACCTTTTGACATTGATATACACATTTGGTGGTTTACATTGGACATAGACATTTTGACATGGTTTACACAATAACACTTGACAATTGGTTTGTACATGAACATTTTACATCTTGATGGTTTGGTTTGATTAAATGATTAAGTAACGATACGTGTGTAATATGATACAAGCATGGTGGATACGCCGCTGGTACTTCCTATATATAAGTGTTTGTATGATATTACATAGCGTAACGTTATTTGAATCATTTCAGTTTGATACATATAACATTTTATACAAATAACATACTTTTTCATAAGACATTGTTTTACAATCAGCTTATCTTATACAAACTCATTTTACATGGTTATTCATTTAACCTTACATTTAATTATACATATCAACTGATCTTATCGTTTTTCAAATGATTTACAAGACAAAGCAAATTACAAGGTTCATGACTAAACATTTTCTCAAATACAAGTCATGAATCCTATTTTCACAAACCTATGTATCTCACAGGCATTTTTATGCTGATGTACCTATTTTCACATGTGTTTTCAGGTGCTTTTCCGTAGGATGATGATCACAATACTAGGGCGGACCTGTGCCTTAGAGACATAAAATGGAGCTAGACTATGTTTAATTATGTTATAAACTCTGTTTTTTCCTGTTTAAAACAATGTAACATCCTTGTTTAATAAATAAATAAAACTTTGTATGCCATGGTTATGAAACAATTAATTCTGTCGCGATCACTCCCCGGCGTTTCCGCCGCGGTCCGTTGTTATACGCGGTCGGGGTGTGACAGAAGAGTTGGTATCAGAGCCAATGGTTATAGGGAATTAGGTTATTAGTAATGCTTTGACCTAGACTATAACTTTTCTAGGACCCTAACACAAATTATTTGTGTTTAGATCTTAAAACATGCACATCACCTATCCTTAGGTGATTATCAGAACAAAAGCCAAAATTTTTCCGAAATGATTTTTGAAAAACAATCATCTGTTTTTGAATAATTTATTACAAGGTTTTGAACCCTCAATTGTAAGGTTTTGAACCCTCTGTTATATGGTTTTGAACCCTTTTCAGTATTGGTTTTTGGCCTTGTGCCTTCAAAATTTTCAAAAATCTCATCAAACGTTTTGGGTTTTAAATAATGTGAACACGTGCAAACTGGAAGGGTGAATGCCTGTATTCTGGGTTTTCTGTCTAGGCAAGCACTTCGTATACATCTCAACCAGACGCGAGACCAGTTGTGCTTACCTGGGAATTCTTGGAGTGAGTGTTCACTTATAGGCGAGCATGTCTTCATTATACATTATTTTTGACCCATTTACTTTGATTAGTCACTGTGTGTCGTTTGTTTGCTTTGTGATACGGACGAATGACCACCATCTTTGCTTTTGTTGATTCTGTTTCATCTCATTCTTTTCATCCAATCATCTCACTCGTTTTCTTTCATGTTTTCCTCTTTTAGAATGCCTCCTCGACGCGACAATCAGATAGAAACTGCCGAGCTGGCAGAAATTATTGCGCAGCAGATGACTGCTCAATTTCCGAATCTCTTTGCTCTATGGAACCAGGCCAACAACAACAACAATGTTCCATGCAAGTACAAGGATTTTAATCAGGCTAAACCACTCAAGTTTAGTGGTTCTGAGGGAGCGACTGGGCTTCTTCAGTGGTTCGAGAGCAGTGAGAATACTTTTCGCCATGTGCAGTGTCCGGATAATCGCAAAGTTGAGTTTGCTTCGAGTGTATTTCAGAAGAGGGCTTTGACATGGTGGAACGGGGTTATGAGGGACCAAGGTGCAGAAGTTGCTCTTGCACAGACCTGGGCTGAACTTAGAGCCCTTATGATGAGGGAATTCTGTCCTCGTCATGAGCAACGAGCGTTGGAGAAGGAATTTGATGATCTGAAGCAGGATAGTGGTGAGCATAGGGCTTATACTGATCGGTTTGAAGAGTTGAGTCTGCTTTGCCCGACTATGGTTACCCCACTCGACAAGGCTATCGAGAGATACATCGACGGCCTACCTGACTCGGTCCAAGACATTCTTACTGGTAGTAACCCTGCCACACTCCGTCAGGCAATCGAGTTATCAGCGACGCTGACTGAGTCGCAGATCAGAAAGAACAAGTTACATAGGAAGGGTGACAAAGGCAAGAAACAGTCGGCTGACAAGGGTGATAGCAAGAAAGGTCAAAACTTGAATGGAAAGAACTCTGGTTCTTCGAGGAGGTCAAGGAAGCGTAAGGCTTCCCAAAATTTTGCTATCACTGCCCAAGCTAATCAGGCAGCTCCTAACCAACCCGCACAGCTTCCAGCAAAGAAACCCTATTCAGGGAATGCACCTTTGTGCAATAGATGCAACAGTCACCATCAGCCGCAACATCAGTGCCGTTTCTGTACTAGCTGTGGGAAGTCAGGTCATTCTACCGAGGTTTGTCGGTTTGCTCAGAATCGCGCAGTTCAAAACCCGGCCCAACAAGTTGCACAGCCTCCTGCTTCGCAACAGGGTCAAGCTGTACGACCACAATACCCACCCGGTGCTTGTTACAATTGTGGGGATCTGACCCACTATAGGAATCGGTGCCCAAGACTGGCGAACCAGAACCAGAACCAGAATCAGGCTCCGGCCCGAGGCCGAGTCTTTAACATGAATGCCCAAGAGGCGCAGGCGGATGAGAATGTGGTGAACGGTACGTTCTTTATTAATAATCAGCCTGCATCTGTTCTTTTCGATTCTGGTGCCGATAAGAGTTTCGTGTCTTTGTCTTTTGAGCCAATGCTTCGAGTGTCTAGAACGAAACTAGGCAAATCTTTGACAGTAGAAGTTGCTAGTGGTGAACCCATTATTCTTGATTCTGTTCTTCGCAACTGCCAGTTGAATCTTAACGATCATCTTTTTCCAATCGATCTTACGCCTATGCAACTTGGAAGCTTCGACGTTATTGTGGGAATGGATTGGTTATCCAAGCATCACGCAGAGATAGTTTGTTCTGAGAAGATTGTTCGTGTGCCGCTTTCGACAGGCGAGATTCTGCAGGTTCAAGGTGAGAAGCCTACCGTTGGTCTCAAACTCATGTCTTGTTTTAAAGCTCGGAAGTATCTGCAGAAGAACTATGTGGCTTTCTTAGCACATGTTACAGAAGATAAAGGCAAGGGTAAGTCTATTTCAGATATTCCTGTCGTTCGGGATTATTCTGAAGTGTTCCCTGAAGATTTACCTGGTCTACCTCCAGCACGCCAAGTCGAGTTCCGCATTGATCTCGTACCTGGTGCCAACCCCATTGCCAGAGCTCCATATCGTCTTGCACCATCTGAGATGCAAGAGTTGTCTAAACAGCTTCAGGAGCTCTCTGACAAAGGTTTTATCCGTCCCAGCTTTTCACCTTGGGGTGCTCCCGTTCTTTTTGTTAAGAAGAAGGATGGATCCTTTAGGATGTGTATCGATTATCGTGAGCTTAACAAGCTTACCATCAAAAATCGATATCCTCTACCTCGCATCGATGATCTCTTTGATCAGTTACAGGGTGCTTCTTATTTTTCGAAGATTGATCTACGTTCCGGATATCATCAACTTCGGGTGCAAGAAGAAGACATTCCGAAAACAGCATTCCGCACTCGTTATGGGCATTATGAATTCACAGTCATGCCATTCGGTTTGACTAATGCTCCGGCTGTTTTCATGGACTTAATGAATAGGGTCTGCAAACCTTATTTGGATCAGTTCGTCATTGTTTTTATCGATGACATTTTGATTTACTCTAAGACACGAGCTGATCACGAGCAGCATCTTCGTCTTACTCTGGAACTCCTAAAGAAAGAACAACTTTTCGCCAAATTCTCCAAGTGCGAATTTTGGCTTAAAGAAGTTCAATTTTTGGGGCATGTTATCAACGAACAAGGTATCCATGTAGATCCCTCCAAGATTAGCGCGATTAAGGATTGGGATACACCTACTACTCCTACTGAAGTTCGTTCATTTCTTGGTCTAGCGGGTTATTATCGCCGCTTCATTGAAAACTTCTCTAAGATTGCAGTTCCTCTAACTGCTCTAACTCAGAAGAAAATGCCCTTTTACTGGGGATACAAACAAGAGGAAGCTTTTCAACACCTGAAACAGAAGCTATGTGATGCGCCTGTTCTATCATTGCCTGAGGGTGATGATGATTTTGTTGTGTATTGTGATGCATCGAAATTGGGTCTTGGCTGTGTTCTTATGCAAAGGAACAAAGTCATAGCCTATGCATCGAGGCAGTTGAAGATTCACGAGAAAAACTACACCACTCATGATCTTGAGTTGGGTGCAGTTGTCTTTGCTCTCAAGATCTGGAGACACTATTTGTACGGTACAAAATGTGTGGTTTTCACTGACCACAAAAGTCTTCAGCATATCTTCAACCAGAAAGAACTCAACATGAGACAGCGACGTTGGGTTGAGCTTTTAAACGACTACGACTGCGAAATTCGCTACCATCCTGGTAAGGCGAATGTCGTAGCTGATGCATTGAGTCGTAAGGAACGTACTAAGCTTCATTGTGTACGTGTTCAATCTGTTATTCAAGCTCGATCCGATATTCAAGCACGCATTTCTCTAGCTCAACAATCTTGTGTTTCACAAGGGTTAATGGATAAGGAATTTCCTTATCACATAACGCCTGCTCTGGAACTGAAGGACAATGGATCATATTACTTCATGGACCGTTTGTGGGTCCCAAGCCAGGATGATCTTCGTACCTTGCTTATGGATGAAGCCCATAAGTCTCGCTATTCTATTCATCCGGGCTCAGATAAGATGTATAAGGATCTTCGTATTCACTATTGGTGGCCTGGTATGAAGAAAGACATTGCCTTATACGTATCAAAATGCCTTACTTGTCTTAAGGTTAAGGCTGAACATCAGCGTCCATCTGGTTTATTGGAGCAACCAGAGATCCCAGTTTGGAAATGGGAAAACATTACTATGGATCTCGTTACCAAACTTCCACGCACTAAGAAAGGTCATGATGCCATCTGGGTAGTCGTTGATCGTCTTACAAAGTCAGCACATTTCTTGCCAATCCGTGAGGATTTTCCTGCTGACAGACTTGCACAAATCTATGTGGATGAAATTGTAGCTCGACATGGTGTTCCGTTGAACATCATTTCTGACAGAGATGCTCGTTTCACTTCTCATTTTTGGAGAACCATGCAATCTGCTATGGGAACCCAACTTAATCTGAGCACAGCTTATCATCCGCAAACGGATGGTCAATCTGAGAGAACAATCCAGACACTGGAGGATATGCTAAGAGCTTGTGTGATCGATTTTGGTGGTAGCTGGGATTCACATCTTAAATTGATTGAATTCTCCTACAACAACAGTTATCACACTAGCATCGGAATGGCTCCTTTCGAGGCTCTCTATGGTCGAAAATGTCGTTCACCAGTCTGCTGGAATGAGATTGGCGAGGCTCAACTTACTGGACCTGCCCTCATTTTAGAGACAACTGACAAGGTCAAGAAAGTTCGTGATAACCTTCAGGCAGCTAGAAGTCGTCAGAAGATTTACGCGGATCCAAAACGCAAACCCTTGGATTTTCAAGTCGGTGATCGTGTATTACTTAAGGTCTCACCTTGGAAAGGTGTGATCAGATTTGGAAAGAAAGGAAAACTTGCACCTAGATACGTTGGACCATTCAAGATCGTCGAAAGAATCGGAAAGGTGGCCTACAGACTTGAGTTACCTCCTGAACTGGGAAATGTTCATCCAACTTTTCACATATCAAATCTCAAGAAGTGTACAGCTGATGAGAACTACTCCATACCGCTTGACGAAATTCGTGTTGGCAAAACACTGAAATTTGTTGAGAAACCAGTGGAAATCATGGAACGTGAAGTCAAGTGGCTTAAACGCAAGCGCATTCCTTTGGTCAAGGTTCGCTGGGAAGCTAAGCGTGGACCTGAGTTTACTTGGGAACGCGAAGATCAAATGAAGGCGAAATATCCACATCTTTTTCCACGAGTTTCCTCTAAATAAATTTCGGGACGAAATTTCCACAAGTAGGGGAGACTGTAACAACTATGCTTGTAATCACTATGAACAGTTATGTTATCAATAAAACAATGTTATTTGATCCCAATGTTTGTTTTGTTATGTTTTACATTTTTCATGTTTTGACTTTTGTTCAATTCCAAACTCTACATCACTTTCTGGAGAGTTATACGCAAACTAGTGCGTAAACGTACTCAGTTTAATGCGAGAAATACTCCGGAACATCAACATATACTCAACATACCTTAAATAACCTTTAAATAACTTAGAAATAAGTTTTGAAGGCATTGGTATGGCAAAATCAAGTTAATTCGCTTACAGGGACTAAACTTGACAAACTGCGAAAGTATGTCAATTTGAACTGTAACGAACATTCCGGAACATAACCATAAGTTAAAAACACCTTAAATATCCTTTACATAGCTTAGAAATAGGCTTTGAGAGGTTCGGTGTGCTAAAATAAACTTTTGGGACATTCAGGGACTAAAAGTGTCAAAAAGTGCACAAGTTTGCATTTTCGCGCATAACTTACGTTCTGAATACATCTGGACATCCAAAAATTTATGTAAGCATGACTACATTATATTTTAGTGTTCGCCTTAAGAAAATTCCATTCGTCGCGTCATTTGGATCGTTTTTCGCGCTTATGCGCATTCCGTCGTAATTAACCGAACATCGCGACCGTACGGCCAAACGAACCGACATCCGAGATATTTTTGAACACATTTTAAGTTCCCTATACTTTAACTTCATTTTAGAGCTTTGAAATGGGGTTAACGGGCCTTAAACGTGTCAAAAATGGCCTAAATACAGTTCAGGGACCAAATGTGTAATTCTGCCAAACTTTGGCTAGCGGTGCGCTACACTTTTAGTGTAGCGGTGCGCTAGCCTATCTGCAGACCAGATTCAATGCATTTCACAGCAGAATGCAGCTGGTTAATTGTCATCCACACATTTCCAAGAGTCTAGTCAGCTGATAAGGATGGCATTTTGTCACCACAACTTGCCGACACTTGTACGGTTATGATCGAAACACGTTTTTCCATGAAATGATCTCAACGGTTCCCTAAACACTATAAATAACCCACCCCCCTTTGTTCAAAATCACAAGAAACTCACTTTGAGAAACTCTAAGTTGAAACATTTGTTTCATACCTGAGATTTTCGAATTGAGTTTAGCATTCGGGGACCCTGGGTTAGTATTCTTTCGTTCTTTTCGTTATTTTACTGCTTTTCGAGTCAGAAAGTCAAACTTTGTTTGACTTTCAGCGTTGACCAGTAATGGTCAATGCGAAGTTCGTTTGAACTTCGCAACGTGAGTGTAATCACGTTGGTCATAGTCCTTTGGGACTATGCCCACTGATTACCACGTTGTCTAGAGTCGTAGGGTAGGCGATCTAATAAATCGCCTATACCTTCGAACTCGACCCATTTGGTCGATCATTAGGATCCGACCAAATACATTAGGTGACCATAGTAGGTAGGGAATAACCTTCCGAGGTTATACCCTATGGTCACATCGTTTAAGTAGTTGTATGATAGGTAGTTTATATGCCTTAGGTAAATTACCAGAATACCCTTTTCATGCATAATTGGTAATTTAGCATATGTAACCTAAACTTTTGCCACATAACTGATTATGTAACATGTTTAGGCATATAACACTTGTCATAGGGCTAGTTAGGCGGTCCGAACGCGTTTCACGCGAACGACGCGTTAAAGTAGCATAAGCTACCTAAACGGGTCGTAATGGGTCGATAAGACTTAGGTCAAGTTTCATTTAGCATGTAGGCTTTGTTAAACCATATCACATGAGTTCCTACACTCATTTGGTTTACAAACCCTAATGCTACCCAGTCTTCCGATATAGGTCCGGTTTATTAACATAGTTACCTATATTAGGTGCCGTTTGATTCCGTGATCTATAGCATTACTCGGTGGTTATCTTTAGACAACTGAGCAATCTCAAGTGAGTACATAGACCCCTCTTTTACTGTTTTCCAACTGTTTTGGGGTGGAACACATGTGCCTACTTGTTACTTTCATGCTTTCCTGTTTTCACATCATATACATGCTATGTTCAGTAGTACATTATAGTACATGATTTCATTACATTTCATGCTAGGTGTGCCCATTGTGTGCATTACTTGGTACATTGTTTTACATGACATTTTATGCTAGGTGTGCCCATTGTGTGCATTACTTAGTACATTGTTTTACATGACATTTTATGCTAGGTGTGCCCATTGTGTGCATTACTTAGTACATTGTTTTACATGACATTTTATGCTAGGTGTGCCCATTGTGTGCATTACTTAGTACATCGTTTTACATGACATTTTATGCTAGGTGTGCCCATTGTGTGCATTACTTAGTACATCGTTTTACATTACATTTTCACGCTATGTATGTTCATTTGATTACATACTTAGTGCATCACATGCTTCCATTTTTGGTATAACATTTGGTTTGGTTAACATGGGACAATACATTCATTAACATTGATCATGCCATTCGTTAGTAGGTAGTGGTACCATAGGAATTGACAACTCCCGTTCCGGACATCCCAGGGTAAGGGGACAGAAAGGAATGACCGAATTCGATATACATAACTTAGATAAATCTTTAATTTGTTTAAAGGTTTATCGCCTCAGTCTCAAGGCTTGGATGTATGCATATTAACAATACCGCATAAATGTTTGTATCAGTATAGCATGCATTTGTTACACACAACATGACTTTGATTTAAACTGTGTTTTACTTCAATACCTTGTTGTTGTGCATTTTACATATGGTTTAGTTGATACATTTCACTTACCATACATGACATTTTGATTACACATTACATGATCTACATTGAACATAAACCTTTTGACATTGATATACACATTTGGTGGTTTACATTGGACATAGACATTTTGACATGGTTTACACAATAACACTTGACAATTGGTTTGTACATGAACATTTTACATCTTGATGGTTTGGTTTGATTAAATGATTAAGTAACGATACGTGTGTAATATGATACAAGCATGGTGGATACGCCGCTGGTACTTCCTATATATAAGTGTTTGTATGATATTACATAGCGTAACGTTATTTGAATCATTTCAGTTTGATACATATAACATTTTATACAAATAACATACTTTTTCATAAGACATTGTTTTACAATCAGCTTATCTTATACAAACTCATTTTACATGGTTATTCATTTAACCTTACATTTAATTATACATATCAACTGATCTTATCGTTTTTCAAATGATTTACAAGACAAAGCAAATTACAAGGTTCATGACTAAACATTTTCTCAAATACAAGTCATGAATCCTATTTTCACAAACCTATGTATCTCACAGGCATTTTTATGCTGATGTACCTATTTTCACATGTGTTTTCAGGTGCTTTTCCGTAGGATGATGATCACAATACTAGGGCGGACCTGTGCCTTAGAGACATAAAATGGAGCTAGACTATGTTTAATTATGTTATAAACTCTGTTTTTTCCTGTTTAAAACAATGTAACATCCTTGTTTAATAAATAAATAAAACTTTGTATGCCATGGTTATGAAACAATTAATTCTGTCGCGATCACTCCCCGGCGTTTCCGCCGCGGTCCGTTGTTATACGCGGTCGGGGTGTGACACATATGCTGAGTAAACATATGCAACAGAAATGTAATGTAAAACGATGTACTAAGTATGCTAAGTTAACATACAAAGCAGAAAAGTCATGTAAATCAATGTACTAATAGTGTACTAATGAACATAACCAGTATATGATATGAAAACAGGAAAGCACGAAAGTAACAAGTAGGCACATGTGTTCCACCCCAAAACAGTTTGGAAAACAGTAAAAGAGGGGTCTATGTACTCACTTGAGATTGCTCAGTTGTCCTAGGATAACCACCAAGCAAAGCTAGAGATCACGGAATCAAACGGCACCTACTATAGGTAACTACATTAATTAACCGGACCTAGATCGGAAGATCGGGTAGCATTAGGGTTTGTAAACCAAATGAGTGTAGGAACTCATGTGATATGGTTTAACAAAGCCTACATACTAAATGAAACTTAACCTAAATGTCTACGACCCATCGCGACCCATTAAGGTAGCTTATGCTACTTTAACGCATCGTTCGCGTGAAACGCGTTCGGAACGCCTAACTAGCCCTATGACAAGTGTTATATGCCTAAACATGTTACATAATCAGTTATGTGGCAAAAGTTTAGGTTACATATGCTTAATTACCAATTATACATGAAAAGGGTATTCTGGTAATTTACCTAAGGCATATAAACTACCTATCATACAACTACTTAAACGATGTGACCATAGGGTATAACCTCGGAAGGTTATTCCCTACCTACTATGGTCACCTAATGTGTTTGGTCCGATCCTAATGATCGACCAAAAGGGTCGAGTTCGAAGGTATAGGCGATTTATTAGATCGCCTACCCTACGACTCTAGACAACGTGGTAATCAGTGGGCATAGTCCCAAGGGACTATGACCAACGTGATTACACTCACGTTGCGAAGTTCAAACGAACTTCGCATTGACCATTACTGGTCAACGCTGAAAGTCAAACAAAGTTTGACTTTCTGACTCGAAAAGCAGTAAAATAAGGAAAAGAACGAAAGAATACTTACCCAGGGTCCCCGAATGCTAATCCCGATTCAAGAATCTCAGGTATGAAACAATGGTTTCAACTTAGAGCTCCTCAAATCAGAATTCTAGTGCATTTGGAGTAATGGGGGGTGGGGTATTTATAGTATTCGGTCCACCGTTAAGATCGTTTCAAGGAAACCGTGCCTTAATCGTAACCGTACAAGTGTCGGGACCTTATGGTGACTAAAATTCCATCCTTATCTTATGACTAGATAATTAGGAACATGTGGTTGTGGGTTAAACTGCTGCAAACAGGCTGTTTGGTACTCTGCATCTGGTCTGCAGACCCCTAGCGCACCGCTACGCTTAAAGTGTAGCGCACCGCTAGGCACTATTTGGCAGAATTACACTTTTGGTCCCTGAACTGTATTTAGGCCATTTTCGACACGTTTAAGGCCCGTTAACCCCATTTCAAAGCTCTAAAATGAAGTTAAAGTATAGGGAACTTAAAATGTGTTCAAAAATATCATGGATGTCGGTTCGTTTGGCCGTACGAACGCGATGTTCGCTTAATTACGACGGAATGCGCATAAGCGCGAAAAACGAACCAAATGACGCGACGAATGGACTTTTCTTAAGGCGAACACTAAAATATAATATAGTCATGCTTATATAAATTTTTGGAAGTCCGGATGTATTCAGAACGTAAGTTACGCGTAAAAATGCAAACTTGTGCACTTTTTGACGCTTTTAGTCCCTGAATGACACAAAAGTTTATTTTAGCATACCGAACACCTCAAAGCCTATTTCTAAGCTATGTGAAGGATATTTATGGTATGTTTAACTTATGGTCATGCTCCGGAAGGTCTGTTACAGTTCAAATTGGCATACTTTCGCAGTTTGTCAACTTTAGTCCCTGTAAGCGATTAAACTTTGATTTCACCACACCAAACCTTCCAAAACTTATATCTAAGTTATGTAAAGGTTATATAAGGTATGTTAAGCCTATTTCACTATTCCGGAGTGTTCGTTGGATTAAACTGGTTATATCTACACCTCAGAGTGCGTATAACCCTCCAGAAAGCAATTTAAAGCTTGAAATCGAACAAGAGTCGATATGTGCAAACGATACACATATTTTTACAAATCCCAAGTATGAAATACAATATTTCATTGGTTTGGAATTTGTTTGATGGTTGGAATGACACGGGTGTTACAGTCTCCCCTACTTTAGGAAATTTCGTCCCGAAATTAAATTTTAGGAGAACCTCGTGGGGACGACGGTGATGTTTTCGCTTTGAATGAAACCCCTTGAATCCTAAGTAGAACTCTGGGCCATGTTTGGATTCTTAGCGAAAATGTCAACTATCAAAGTGAAGTCCTTGTAGTAACAAAACATGGAGTTTTGAACTACTGACAGAAGAACGTTTCTTATGACGACTTATCATAGGAAACTGTGTGTGCTTGAAATCAGAATTGGGAAGTGTGAGAATAAATGACATTGGTCGAAGTCCAAGACTTCTCCCGTATCATTACTCTTGCCACTGTTGGTCTTAACACATGACAAAACTTTCTGTGGTTTCTGTGCACTGAATTCCATAATTATGTAGGCCTCCATAATTACGTAGTTCCTTGCACAGTCCGCACAGTTCATTTCATAATGCGTATGGGAAAAATCAAACGAATAATCCTGTGGTGAATTAACTTGACTGCAATAGAGTCTCTTTAACAAGGTCACCAAAGGATTAGATAAACAACAATCTTTTCAGCTAAACTATCCAAGAGAAATATTTAACTACACCGACGTAGGATGTATTTAACTTTAGATCAACGGAGGATCTATTTAACTTTACTACCTAAGAAAAACATTTAACTACACCGACGTAGGATGTATTTAACTTTAGATCGACGGAGGATCTATTTAACTTTACTACCTAAGAAAAACATTTAACTACACCGACGTAGGATGTATTTAACTTTAGATCGACGGAGGATCTATTTAACTTTACTACCTAAGAAAAACATTTAACTACACCGACGTAGGATGTATTTAACTTTAGATCGACGGAGGATCTATTTAACTTTACTACCTAAGAAAAACATTTAACTACACCGACGTAGGATGTATTTAACTTTAGATCGACGGAGGATCTATTTAACTTTACTACCTAAGAAAAACATTTAACTACACCGACGTAGGATGTATTTAACTTTAGATCGACGGAGGATCTATTTAACTTTACTACCTAAGAAAAACATTTAACTACACCGACGTAGGATGTATTTAACTTTAGATCGACGGAGGATCTATTTAACTTTACTACCTAAGAAAAACATTTAACTACACCGACGTAGGATGTATTTAACTTTAGATCGACGGAGGATCTATTTAACTTTACTACCTAAGAAAAACATTTAACTACACCGACGTAGGATGTATTTAACTTTAGATCGACGGAGGATCTATTTAACTTTACTACCTAAGAAAAACATTTAACTACACCGACGTAGGATGTATTTAACTTTAGATCGACGGAGGATCTATTTAACTTTACTACCTAAGAAAAACATTTAACTACACCGACGTAGGATGTATTTAACTAGATTGTCGGACCAATCTATTTAACTTTACTACCTAAGAAAAACATTTAACTACACCGACGTAGGATGTATTTAACTTTAGATCGACGGAGGATCTATTTAACTTTACTACCTAAGAAAAACATTTAACTACACCGACGTAGGATGTATTTAACTTTACCAACACATGTTGCCCTTAAACTTTGGAATAGTACTTTATAATCCAAGGGACTTAACTACAACGTGGAAGTCCATTAAGGATTTTATATAGTACCTTTGGGTATCCTACTATGAATCCCTTATACGAAGATATGGAAGATTCTACGAGGATTTGGATCACACAAAAACATAAAAGGAAACACATAAGCACATAATCACATAGTTGTTTGACTTGTTTATTAATTTGTTATCTTTGGACACGGATATTTAAAGCACACCAGGAATCCAATTCGTGGATTTCATTTGGCACTTTAATCATTTCAAGAATCTATCTATGAAGATAGGATAATCTCAAAAGGAATTCGGCTTTGTCCTTATTGAATTGTGATGTACGTATTGAATCATACAAAGAATTCAATTAAGGACTCCGATGAATGATACTCATCCACAAGGATCTAATTATGAGGATAGAAAGATCCTACATGGATTTTTGGAGTTTGTGTAACGGGAGTGTTCCGACACCTTGCACTAGGCGTGCTTACGTCGATACACAAGGTAGAAAGTTCATGAGGTTGAGGCGCCAGATATGTCCAGCGACATATGAAGCAGAGTTTGAAGGTTGAGCAGCAGCAGGATTTGTAACAGCTTTGCTTTGGATTGCAAAGCGGCATATGTTAACCAAATGTCTCCATCGTCCACCGTGGGTACATTTGTAACAGGGTATTTGATTTGAATAATGACGATGGCATTGATTGCACCAAGGAGCAGTTCCCTTTATACAGCTTCATCCCTGAGGCGAGTCATGGAGATAGCTAAGTCAACGGTCCTCTGGAGTACGATGCCTATTCGCTGGGTAATTGCAGCACCTGGTTCGGACATTGTTGTTGCGATGAAGAAGCATCTTGAAGATAACGAAAGGCATAGGAGGAAACAAGCGAAAGATAGTCAAAAGAAAATGACAAGGCATGTAGATTGTGACCATTTGTTTGTTACCAAAGGCAAACAAATGAGATGGTGACTAATCAAAGTAAATGGGTTAATATAATGTATCGCGAAGACATGCTCGCCTATAAGTGAACACTCATCCCAAGAATTCCCAGGTAAGCACAACTGGTCTCGCGTCTGATGAGATGTATACGAAGTGCTTGCCTAGCCAGAAAACCCAGAATACAGGCATTCACCCTTCCAGTTTGCACGTGTTCACATTATTTATAACCCAAAACCTTGACGAGATTTTGAAAACTTAAAGGGGTTCAAAACCATATAACAGAGGGTTCAAAACCTTGTAATAAATCATCCTAGAACAGATGATTAGTTTTCAAAGCGGTTTTGAAATTTATGTTCTTGTTGTGGTCGTCGCCTAAGGATAGGTGACAGTATTGTTTTATGACTAAACGCAAGTAAACTCGCGTTAGGGTCCTAGAAAGTTATAGACTAGGTCAAAGCATTACTAATAACCTAATTCCCTATAACCATTGGCTCTGATACCATCTTTTCTGTCACACCCCGACCACGTGGAACATACAAAACGTGGCGGAAACGTCGGGGAGTGTTGTAACAGAATTAATCGTTTCAAATCCATGGCAATTGAAGTTTCGTTTTATTAATTAAAAGTGTTACAATGTCTTAACAAACAAGGAAAATACAACATAATTAACTAGTCTTGCATCTTTTATTGTCACTAAAGCCCAAGTCTGCCTATGTATATCTTGATCATCTTATGCAACAGTTCCTGAAAAACACATGTGAAAATATGGTACGTCAGCATAAAAATGCCGGTGAGATACATAGGTTTTGTGAAAATAGGTTTCATGACTTATGTTTGAGAAAATGTTTAGTCATGAACCTTGTTATTTGCTTTGTTTTGTAAATCATTTGAAAATCGATAAGATCAGATGATATGTATAAATAATGTATAATGTATGGTTAAATGAATAACCATGTAAAATGAGTTTGTATTAGATAAGTTGTTCGTAAATCAATGTCTTGTGAAAAATATGTTATTTGTATAAAATGTTCTATGTCTCAACCTGAAATGATTCAAATAACGCTACAATATGTAATACAATACAAACACTTATATATAGGAAGTACCAGCGGCGTATCCACCATGCTTGTATCATATTACACACGCCTCGTTACTTAATCACTTACTCAAACCAAACCAACAATGTACAATGTCTATGTTTAAACCAATTGCCAAAATGTAAGCATGTAATGAATAATAAGTGTACTAAGTATGCAACAACATACATACATAGCATGTAAACTGAAATATCTGTACTAAGTATGCAACAACAGACATACATAGCATGTGAACTGAAATATCTGTACTAAGTATGCAACAACAGACATACATAGCATGTGAACTGAGATAATGTGTCCATATGCTGAGTAAACATATGCAACAGAAATGTAATGTAAAACGATGTACTAAGTATGCTAAGTTAACATACAAAGCAGAAAAGTCATGTAAATCAATGTACTAATGAACATAACCAGTATATGATATGAAAACAGGAAAGCACGAAAGTAACAAGTAGGCACATGTGTTCCACCCCAAAACAGTTTGGAAAACAGTAAAAGAGGGGTCTATGTACTCACTTGAGATTGCTCAGTTGTCCTAGGATAACCACCAAGCAAAGCTAGAGATCACGGAATCAAACGGCACCTACTATAGGTAACTACATTAATTAACCGGACCTAGATCGGAAGATCGGGTAGCATTAGGGTTTGTAAACCAAATGAGTGTAGGAACTCATGTGATATGGTTTAACAAAGCCTACATACTAAATGAAACTTAACCTAAATGTCTACGACCCATCGCGACCCATTAAGGTAGCTTATGCTACTTTAACGCATCGTTCGCGTGAAACGCGTTCGGAACGCCTAACTAGCCCTATGACAAGTGTTATATGCCTAAACATGTTACATAATCAGTTATGTGGCAAAAGTTTAGGTTACATATGCTTAATTACCAATTATACATGAAAAGGGTATTCTGGTAATTTACCTAAGGCATATAAACTACCTATCATACAACTACTTAAACGATGTGACCATAGGGTATAACCTCGGAAGGTTATTCCCTACCTACTATGGTCACCTAATGTGTTTGGTCCGATCCTAATGATCGACCAAAAGGGTCGAGTTCGAAGGTATAGGCGATTTATTAGATCGCCTACCCTACGACTCTAGACAACGTGGTAATCAGTGGGCATAGTCCCAAGGGACTATGACCAACGTGATTACACTCACGTTGCGAAGTTCAAACGAACTTCGCATTGACCATTACTGGTCAACGCTGAAAGTCAAACAAAGTTTGACTTTCTGACTCGAAAAGCAGTAAAATAAGGAAAAGAACGAAAGAATACTTACCCAGGGTCCCCGAATGCTAATCCCGATTCAAGAATCTCAGGTATGAAACAATGGTTTCAACTTAGAGCTCCTCAAATCAGAATTCTAGTGCATTTGGAGTAATGGGGGGTGGGGTATTTATAGTATTCGGTCCACCGTTAAGATCGTTTCAAGGAAACCGTGCCTTAATCGTAACCGTACAAGTGTCGGGACCTTATGGTGACTAAAATTCCATCCTTATCTTATGACTAGATAATTAGGAACATGTGGTTGTGGGTTAAACTGCTGCAAACAGGCTGTTTGGTACTCTGCATCTGGTCTGCAGACCCCTAGCGCACCGCTACGCTTAAAGTGTAGCGCACCGCTAGGCACTATTTGGCAGAATTACACTTTTGGTCCCTGAACTGTATTTAGGCCATTTTCGACACGTTTAAGGCCCGTTAACCCCATTTCAAAGCTCTAAAATGAAGTTAAAGTATAGGGAACTTAAAATGTGTTCAAAAATATCATGGATGTCGGTTCGTTTGGCCGTACGAACGCGATGTTCGCTTAATTACGACGGAATGCGCATAAGCGCGAAAAACGAACCAAATGACGCGACGAATGGACTTTTCTTAAGGCGAACACTAAAATATAATATAGTCATGCTTATATAAATTTTTGGAAGTCCGGATGTATTCAGAACGTAAGTTACGCGTAAAAATGCAAACTTGTGCACTTTTTGACGCTTTTAGTCCCTGAATGACACAAAAGTTTATTTTAGCATACCGAACACCTCAAAGCCTATTTCTAAGCTATGTGAAGGATATTTATGGTATGTTTAACTTATGGTCATGCTCCGGAAGGTCTGTTACAGTTCAAATTGGCATACTTTCGCAGTTTGTCAACTTTAGTCCCTGTAAGCGATTAAACTTTGATTTCACCACACCAAACCTTCCAAAACTTATATCTAAGTTATGTAAAGGTTATATAAGGTATGTTAAGCCTATTTCACTATTCCGGAGTGTTCGTTGGATTAAACTGGTTATATCTACACCTCAGAGTGCGTATAACCCTCCAGAAAGCAATTTAAAGCTTGAAATCGAACAAGAGTCGATATGTGCAAACGATACACATATTTTTACAAATCCCAAGTATGAAATACAATATTTCATTGGTTTGGAATTTGTTTGATGGTTGGAATGACACGGGTGTTACAATAATGTCCATAAAATCAATGTGCTAAATATGCTAAGTCAACATATTATAGCAAAAGTATCCGTGAAATCAATGTGCTAGCATGCTAAGTCAACTTAAATAGCAAAATGCAATGTAACTCAATGTGCTAGATATGCTAAGTCAACATATTGTAGCAAAAGTATCCTTGAAATCAATGTGCTAGCATGCGAAGTCAACATACATAGCAAAACCTAACTGAAATCATGTACTATATGTGTACTAGATGAACATAGCATGTTATATGTCATGAAAGCATGAAAGTAACAATAGGCACAAGTGTTTCACCCCAAAATATTTGCAAAAAGTAAAAGATGGGTCTATGTACTCACTTGAGATTGTGTAATAGTCTTGAAATAAAGAGCAAATAAATCTTGAGGAATCAAGGAATCAAACGACACCTAATATGGATAACTATGTTAATAAATCGGGTCCTAAACCGTGGATAGGATAGAATGAAGTTCTATAAATCAATTGAGTATTGGAATATGGCATGATTTAATAAACTTAACAATCTGATTAGTAAGTAATCCTAAGTGCTTTTGAGCCGTTATGACTCGTTAAGGTAGTTTACGATACTTTAACGTGTCGTTTGCGTAAATATAAGGTCGGATGGTTATATATGTTATACAATAAGTCCTATATGCCCAAAAATGTTGAAAATTATTATTATACCAGTTTAGATCAAAAAAGTTTGATCACATAAGCTTAAATGATTTTATGCACAAAAAGGGCATTTTTCGTCATTTTTAATGGGCATATAATCAACTTAACAAATAACTAACCAAACAAAGTGACCATAAGGTATAACCTTAGTAGGTTATTCCCTATACAACTATGGTCACAAATATCTGTTTGGTCAGATCCTAAGATTGACCAAACGGGTCGGATTCGAAAATCTAAGCGATGGTCAAGACCGCTCGACTTACGACCCTAAATAAGCACTAAACTAGAAGCGACGAGTTAAACATGTTAAAACATGTTTAACTAACTTGGAAAACTGATTTGGTATCAAAACAAAGTGTTTTGATACCCGAAAATAGTTTCATCGTAAAATGCACATAATCGTGCATTTTGACCAAAACTTTAACTCGTCACTTCGACTAGTAAACGTGGTAATCAGTAGGTATAATCACAAGGGATTATATCCACTTGATTACGATCACGTTGCAAAGTTCAATTGAACTTTGACTTGACCAATTCATGGTCAAAGTCGAAAGTCAAAAGTCAAACACTGTTTGACTTTTAGCTTGAAATAGCTAAAATAAATAAACAAGACTAGTAAGAACACTCACTTGTGTTCTAGGAAGAAGAAAAATCAGGTGGGAGGCCTCCAACAATGTGGTAGCAACTCCTCAAGAGCAAATATGAGAAGAAATAAAGGAATGAGCAAGTTGTGGGGTTGAATAAGCTTTCTATTTATAGGAATTGAGAGTGCATAGGATCATGCCAAGTGTATTGTGTGTTGAGCAAGGATTTATAGGATCATTACAAGTGTTTTGATCAGATTCAATTCTTAGAAAACACCCAAACTTGGCTAACACACATTAAAAACACTGGGCTGTTGAAAAACTGGTGCTGGGAACCATTTATGGACCGCAAGGGTCCCTGGTATACAGTCCGCAAACCAACTGCAGGGGCTAAAGTTCGAAAATTGACAACTTTGGTCCCTGAACTTGTTTTGTCTTGTTTTGGCACTTCTAACCCCCGTTAACCCCATTTTTAGGCTCCATAAGGAAGTTAAAGTATATTTAACTTGAATTTTGCTCAAAAATGTCTTCGATGTTGGTTCGTTCGGTTGTACGGTTATGTTTTTCGCTTAATTACTACGAAAATTATAATGAACGCGAAAAAAACTGAAATTGCGAAATGAATGGTATTTTTGCATTCCCATCACTAAAATACAATATTTTAATGATTACAAAAATTTCTGGATCTGCGGATATGGTCTGAAAGCAGAATATACGCGAATTGGCTTACTTTCGCAGTTTTGACGCTTTTAGTCCCTGTGTATGAAATAACATGTTTTTGCCATACTGAACCCTTCAAAACTTATTTCTAAGCTATGTAAAGGATATTTACGGTATGTTTAACTTATGTTATTGTTTTGGAGTGTACGTCGCTACAAGAATTGCCAGACTTTCGCAGTTTGTCGCAAATAGTTCATGTGATCGAATAAACTTGTTTTCGCCATACCGCACCCTTCAAAACTTATTTCTAAGTTATGTAAAGGATATTTAGGGTATGTTTAGCTTATGTCATTGTTCTGGAGTGTATGTCGCATTACACTGATTACATTTTGCGTAATAGTTTACGATTCACTTCCAGAAGGTGTTTAAGAGTTTGAAATCGAACAAGAATCAAAATGTGCAAATGTCAAACATAAATAAACAAATATTGAGATCAAAACTAAATGTTTCATTGATAATTGAATCTTTCGGAGTTGTACAATGTTTAGAAGTCACAAATGGGCCCATGAAGTCGATTCCCCAAACGTTAAAGACATCAACCACGAGGATCGGCTACATGGGCATCTCATTCCTCTTTGAGATACTCCCTAATTGTTGACATCGAACACAACTCCTCGTGAACTCAGCTGTATCCTTGAAAATTATAGGCCCATATAGCCCACATACAAGCACTTTATGCCCTGTTTTCTGCCCGCTGAAATGTCCACCACACGCCGATGAGTGCAACAACTCCAACACACATTTGATCTCCTCATCTGGAATATAACAATGAATTATCTGATCAGCTCCAACCTAAAAAGATCAGGCTCATCCCAAATGTAAGTTTTAGCTTGAACTCCACACAAGCACTTTATGCCCTATTTTCTGATCAGCTATAAACTGTTGCTTCTTCTTTTTGGGCCAAAACTCGGGAATATCACATGTAATAGTAAAGTTAGCGAAATTAGCGAACCACGGTTTAGTTGAAACAGATAATATATGTTCATCAGGAAATGTTTCATTGTTTTCAACATCTGGTGCATCTATCTCATGCACCACCCGCGATAGATGGTCTGCTACTACGTTTTCACTTCCCTTCTTGTCTTAAATTTCAAGGTCAAATTCCTGCAACAACAAAATCCATCGGATTAACCTTGGTTTAGCGTCCTTTTTCTCCATCAGGTACCTGGCAGCACTATGATCAGAATAGATAACAAATTTGCTTCCCCACAAATAGGACCTAAACTTATCCAACGCATAAACAACCACAAGCAACTCTTTCTCAGTAGTGGTGTAATTTAACCGAGCATCTGAAAGAGTTTTTCTTGCATAATAGATAGCTACTGGTTTCTTAGTGTAGGATCGGATTGTGACCCAAACGAGTCGTTCGGAAGAGCTCAAATCCATTTCATAGGCGGAAACAGAGAAACGGACACGAAAACAGCTTGATTCACACTTTAATCCTCTTGTATATTGATTTAACAACGTTTACAATCAGTAGGAAAACCGGCAGCACCTCGGTATCACTTTCTGAAAACTGTTACAAATGACATGAACACACCCCTATTTATAGTTTTCATGGTTTCGCTTGAAACACACTTGTTCTCATTCAAGCGAAACCCATTTTCTAGTTACAAGCGAAACCCAAATATAAAATTCCAATTTTTAAGCGAAACCTCTAATCTGTTTTGTCTTCTTGTGAGGTTGATATGATGATGATGTCATAAGATGATGTCACATATATGATGTCATCATCAAGAATGATGACATCACTCTTTATCAGATTCGCAGCGCAACTGAGACTCGATATAAGACGAAGTCGACAGATGAATGCACTAACAGACTCCCCCTCAGATGTTGACGAGTCTTAAGTGTCGAGTCTTCTCAATCTTCAGTCTTTATCAGTCTTTGGGCTTCCTTCAGGATCTCTATCTGGCTTTATCCTATCTTCAATTCTCTTTCAGGATCTCTAGCTCCTAGCTCTCGCATTTTCAGACTCTCTTTCTCTAACAGACTCCCCCTCAACTTGTACTGGGATCGTAGTCTGGCTTTCACTGGTTCAGGTATCATGACCTGATTCACCTGCAGATTCTCTACCCAAAACATAAGTTTCATAAAAGATAAGATATAACAAATTTAGAAACTTTGTTAAACTCTTGAAGACACAACCCTGAATAGAAAGATTTATCATGTCAATTTTTGATGAACCACATGAATATATATCATTTTTTATTTCAAACATCTTCAAACAAACTTTCCCAAACCTGTTCATCATGTTCAGCACTCGGAATTTTGAAAATCAGCTTTTCAACATCAGTTGTCTAAAATCTTTTTGAATTTTTTCAAAAATTTATGCTAAAACACACCGAAAATTTTTTTTGGATTTTTTTGATATAACAGAAATGAAATGCAGTAAAGAAATATTTACATACAATATTTTTGTGAGTTTGCGTAAGAGGATCATATCAGTTTTTGAGACAAATCACCAACACCATTAAGCTTCATTTCATTTTAAGTTCTAAACGATTCACTTAGATTGTCAGTATACTAATCCACTTAAATTCTCACACAAAGTTCAACTGTTTCGAGATATGAGATTAATGTATTAAGCACTTAAACTTAATCGCGTGTCCCACCTCAGAATATACTCCCGTATCCAGATCCCAATATTCAGTCTTACAGGTGAGTATACCTAGATGATATCTGTAAGGGGTTAAATTGCAAGACCGTGAGAGCTCAGGTCAGAACTTCCGTTCAGCAGAGAGATGACGGCTCGACTTTTGGTGGGTCCCCTTTAGAGGATCGTTTTTACAACAGCATTAATTAGCAATTTTATTGTCTATTTTTGCTGAGGGCGGCGCTATATTTCAAGCAAGCAGAAAGTATTATCCGGGGACTAGGCCATTGCTTCCGCATTATCAGAAGTCCCAGGATAATACCCCAGATATCACTAAGCCTAAAGACCTAGTATCTCAGAAAGAGGGATTCTTCAAACAAGATTTTGGGGGTTACCCATATATCCGAGAGATGTTACCCACGATATAAGCAAGTTTAAATTTAGGTTTATATCTCGTCACAATCTACTAAATGTGCAAAAACCTACTGACACATCATCAGTGAGACCGTTTATCACTATTTAAATTTCCATTTCTTTAGCATGCCGTGATCGTCCACTGATGTACTATCATTTCCTCTTTTAAACAACAAAACTCATTTTTCATTTTATCATGTTTTTGACTTTTCAAATTTTCAAATGTTTTTGGATTTTCTGAAAATTTTTACTCCCCCTAAAATGCAAACACATTTTAGGAAATTTGAAAATAAACTGTACAAGTAAATGACAACTGATATCAAATCACTTCAATTCACCATCCACTTGGCATAAACAATCAGAACTCCCCCTCACAACAAACTATTTTCCCATTGTGATTTCAAAACACTTAAGTTTGTTTTAATCAAATGGTTTTCCGGAAAATTAGTTTTGTTGATTTTCAAACCACTTGTAGGTTAGGGATTCATCACATTGTTCTCCAAAATATCACTTGTAAGTATGGTCCAATCAAGTTCAACTTAATGACCTTGATTAACCACTTGTCAATGAAAACCTCTTTCAATCACTTACAGGTTCACTCACCAACCATAATCACTTGTAAATCAAAATATAACAATTTAAAGATATCACCTGTACTTTACCAACTGTACCACTTGTAGGTTTATTTGCTAAGAAAGATGCCGATACCTGCTCCACTCTTACCAACCTGGGAGCTCCGGCAAGTCAGATTTTCAGTTAGGAAAAACTTTCCCCCAAGGCTGACCATCCTTAGGAGATTCTGGAACACATCTGTCCCACCAGCACTTTGATTTTCAGTTAGCAACTCCTTGAACCACGTGAAAGCTTCATGAAATGTCTCCCGTGAATGCTGTTGGAAAGCTCTTATTGCTTCCCAAGCATCACTGGTTCTATTCATAGTGTAATACTCCTCCAAGAACACTTGCTGCATCTCTTGCCAAGTGTAGATACTACCCGAAGGTAATGTTGCGAACCATTGGCATGCTTTGTCATTCAAGGTAAATTGGAACAACATTAGCTTCACCTCATCCTTTGAAAAACCTGAACCCCCTATAGTTTGGCAAATCGAGTCAAACTTGCAATGTGCAAGTATGGTTCTTCGGTCCTCTTTCCTTAGAACTCTGGCATATGGCCTAAGTATTGGGGCCTCAACTCCAAAGGTCTTTTATTGTTCCTAACTGGTGTAACTATCGCCGATGAATTTGGCACTATGACGGGTCGACAGTGACCTTCAACGCCTCGAACTGGTGCCCTTTGAACAACCTATGGGACACCATCCATGAACTGCAACTGATCGCCCCCAAACCAATTATTAACTCTTTGATTTCCCTCATTGAACTGTGGAACTCCATGTTGAACTTGATTTTGTGGAATCGGGTGTGGGATGTGATTCCTTTGATTGACCTGTTGTTGTACCAGATATCGTTGATTCATATTATACCCTTCATCGTACCTATTATCCGCGTATCTCCCGTCATATTGGTTTTGATAATCATCATCATCTTCCCAACTGGATTCCCAAGTGTGGACACTACCTTCTTTGTGTTGGGAACCCTCATCATACCCGTGTTGATGTTGTGGTTGATTAAGATGAATAATTTCCGCATGTCGGAGATTTAGATTCCCAGGTTGGTTTTGTTGGCCCGAGTTGAATTGTGGAAATGGTTGTGGTAGTGGCTGATTCTGGTTTTGGCTATTGCGCTGGTTTTGAGGGATTGGTTCATTTTGTGGAGCTTGGTTTTTTGGCTCTTGATCAGCCATCTCGTTAGCTGCTTGTTCAAGGTCTTGAGCAATGGTTGATGACTGAGCTTTAGCTTTCACTGCTGAACGTAAGAGAACGAGATTCTGTCAAGTAGTCTTTTCGATTTCTGGATCAAACATGAGCGATGATGATTTCTTTGAACACCTGGTATGCATGCAATACTAGAATCACCTGCACACAGACAAACAAGAAACCAAGTGTAATATGGAATGAAACAAACAAAAGACAAACAAAAGAAATATTTTTGGATTTTTTTGAGTTTGTTCTAATTTTTAGGTTTTTAATTTTTTAAGAAAAACAACTAACTAAAAAGAATGGGCCGATAAATTACACGACGCTTTATGGGCTTTTCGAACCGAATATAAAACAACAACAGGAACCACCCCATATAAGCTTGTCTATGGAAAGAGTTGTCATTGCACATAGGGCTTACTGGGCATTAAAAAACATAAACCTAGACCATGAAACCGCCGGAAAGAATCGATTTTATCAATTAAACGAACTAGACGAATTAAGAAATCAAGCATACTCTAACTCCAAAATTTATAAGGAACGTATGAAAAACTTAGATTACAAACATATTAAGCTTAATGAATTTCGAGTAGGAGATCAAGTGCTATTGTTTAATTCACGACTTCAATTGTTTCCCGGAAAATTAAAGTCTAGGTGGTCGGGACCTTTTTCCATCACCTATATTTTTCCACACGGTGCAATCGAAATTAAATCTCAAAATGGCATTCCATTTAAAGTCAACGGACAAAGACTTAAACTCTACCAAGGATTCATTAAGAATGATGAGTAACTAAACCAGTTTCGGGAAAACTTCAAAAATCGGTAGGGTAACTAAACCACTTTCAGGAAAACAGGTCGCTCACGCGTGCACTAAAAAAATAATATATAGCCGCCCACGGGGCCGTGGCCGCTGGCCACGGGGGCGTGGTCAGACTGCAGACGGGAATAAAACCCTTGTTTTCTTCATTTCTTCACTTCACCACGACCCGTTTCCCCGATTTGGTTCCTCCGCGATTTTCTGCAATTTTCTACGATTTCCTTCCGTTCAACATCAACAAGGTATGATTCTAACATATTATGTAGTTAGTTTAATGATTTGCATGTAGTTTAACACCAAAAATTTGAGGAAAAAATCTAGGGTTCTTGAACTTGAACCAAACCAAACCTCAAATTTTTGTTTAGATCTAGTAGTATTAGTTTAGATGCATGTTATAGGAAGTAAATCAACCATTATTGTTCATAGATTTTCCCGATTTCAAGCATAAACCATAAACCCTTGTTTTTGAACCGAAAAAGTTAAACTTGATGGGGTAAACGATTTGTTTTTGGAAAACCGACACTTGGGGTTTCATTTTCGGGGAAAACCGCCCCTACTCAGCCAAAAATTTTCAAGTTTTCGAAACCTGATCGAAAAATGGAAGTGTGAAGTAACAGAAGCCTGACCACGGGGGCGTGGTCAGCGAACATGGGGGCGTGGCTAGCGAGCACGGGGGCGTGGCCAGGGTAATTTGCTAAACACGGTGCGTGGCCAGTGGCCACGGGGCCATGTCCAGCTCCCTGTTTTCAGTTTTTTTTCCAAAATTTTTATCATAACACGCTTACTATTTTGTGGCTCTCTTTTGAAGCAATGACCACCAAGTTCCTCAAGTTTAAACAATCAGAATGGGAGTACTAATATCGATATGACATACTCCAAACTAGGCCAGAAGAAGCACCGAAACAAGCATATTATGAAACTCTGGAAGCCGTGGGGCAACAGGACCGGTACGACATACTAGTCACGAGACCACTCCAGGTGGCTCTTGGCACAAAACTCCATTCAATTTATGAATACAACATGGAGTTTTACAGCACTTTCATGTGACAACAGTAAAAAATTCAGGTATTCGTACAATTAATTAACCATGATTAGTGCTTAATGACTATGTTGAATTACAATTAACTATTTTCTGATTACTGCCAAATACATACATGTGCATCATACATTGTTTAGTGTCATACCAATATTGCATGAAAGCTTTATTGCCTCAAATGATGCATTAAGTACAGTTACCACAGTTATCTGATAAATCAGGAAAATGCTGACAGAACTCAACACATAGACAGACAGTGCATTTAGACACAGAATGAGCTAGAAATCAAGTATGACACTAGTATAGTGTATAGGAAAGTAAGGATCACAAAACTGTCTTTCTAGTGATAGTTTAAGTGCCGAAAAGTGCCTAAAACTCACCCAAAGTGCTGAATTCAGCAAATATCAGCATTTTAACAACCTAAATTTATGCAGAAATCTGGTTAAATAGTCCTGAATTCTTTCCTAAGTGTCGGGAATCAAAAGTGTCACAAAAAGATACATAAAGCACACTAAACTGCAAAGTTTAGCACTTTAACAAACCGGTAACCAACCGAACAACCGGACACTACCCGAAACACCAGATTTACATTAGAAGCACTGTTTTAACATTACCAAGCTAGTTATGGTCTCCGAACACCATAACACCTCCTAAAAATATCTAATAACTAAACACATAACCAATACTTGGATTTCAACTAGATTATAACTAATCTAGTGAAAACCTATCCTACTACCCCCCCCCCCCCCCCCACATGTCTATGGCCTAACATGGCCCCCACCATGTGGATTTTATTTCAATATTTAAATGGATATGTAGATGCTTTACTAAACATAGTATCCAAGAGTTAAAATATTAGAATGAGTTATAAGAAGGCACATAAGGTTCTTGATTTCATTTCTCACACACACTAACACACACTTACTCTCCTCTTCCCTCTCTTGTTCTCGGCCGACCCCAAGCACCCCCACAACCACCTTCATCCATCCATTCTCATACATTCTACACACTTACAAGGGTGTTAAAGATCATACAAAGAAGCTAGGAGCTTGTGGAAGTGGAAGGACCTCTCTTATTTGCTTTTAACCATCTCATTTCTTCACTTGATCATCCCTAGCCTTGTGCTAGTGGTAAGAGTCTTGATCTTGCTAGATTATTTCTATTTTAAGTGGTTAAAAGAAGAAACATAATGTTAATCATCAAGAACACTAAGATCATAAGAATGAAACTTGAACATAAGCATGTTTAATGATGAAACTAAGTTGTTTATGTGATGATTTGCTTGTTGAATGTTGTTTGTTCATATATACATGATGTAGATCATCATGTAATCTTGCTAGATCATGATTAAAAACATAATCTAGCAAGATGTAAAAGTAGAAATACTGTAGGATAATAGATCATCCACACAAGAATCATGAACTTGAAAGAACATAATGTTTTCTTAGAAAATAATGATCAAAGTAAGTTGTAAACATGTAGATCTAAAGATTTCATGGGTGATTTTTAAAGAAACCAAGTTAAAAATACGAGTTTTACTAAATCTTGGTTCTTACATAAACAAACTTTATTTTTAGTGGTTAAACAAGTGTAGAAACACTTGTGTAACAAGATGAATGCATAGAAAAGTATTTTTAGAAAACATGATTTGAAGTTGTAAACATCTATATTATTTAATAAAAGTAGTTTTTAAAGAACTAATCACACTTTAAAGGATAACAAGTCTTACTAATAACACTAGTAAGTTCCTACAAATTTTTACAAATATTCAAGTTCATGAAGTGGTAGATTATTACTTAGTTTTGGCAAATCGGTAAGTGTAAGTTGTTTATTGTTGATTATGATGATTTTTACAAAATAAAATGATATGCTTGATGGCATGGAAACCTCCATTTTTAGGGGAAACTATGGCAAAATTTTCTAAAAATCTAAACACTTAGAAAAATATTTCTAAACAAGTGTCTACAAGTGTATTTTAAACTATAAATTGTTACAAAAACTTTGCCATAATTTTTGGTTACAAAAATACAAATATTGGAGGTTGGTTTTCATAAATAAAAGTGACTAAATATGTATTTAGGAAATATATATTTAGAAGACACCATGTGTGTGATTATTTGTATATTTTGTGTATTAGTTATATTATTTTAGGACATGAAATAATATAACTCACTAAAATACCAAGAATTACAATCCAAAATATTACCAAAATTCCAAAGAATGAATATACACATTTACACAACAAAATTGGTGGAAACCGAACTATGGAATAAGACTTACAAAAATATTCCGGAATTTATTCACAAAGTATATTTTGGTAAATAATATTTTGGACACCAAGGGAACAAAAATATGTTTTTTACAATTACTACAAAAATATATCATATTTTTTACAAGGAAAAATATATTTTTCTTGGAAGTTTTAGAAGATATATTATTTTTAAGAAATATATATTTTCTTACAAACACGAAATACAATATTTTGAGGTGAAAAATATAATTCCTCAAATAAATATGAAGAATATCATTTTTGGAGAAAAATGAGTTTATATATATTTTCTATGTTGGACATGAAAATATATTATTTTTGAAACTTATGAAGGAAATACAAATATTTTGCCAAAAGAAAAATTATAAATAAATTTTCTAAGTAATATTTATTGAAATATATATTTTGGAAATATATATTGGTGAACTTTTAATAAAGATAATATTTCGGAAAATTAATACGAAATTAAGTATAAAGAATACTTAATGAATACAATAAAAATATGTATTCTCGTACGTATGAATACACACCGGAATACGACCCTAATACATGGCAAAATATACAAGTATAAGAATACAAATACAAATACCCCCATCCTTGGGAAGGATATACAAGTATGAATACTTGGGAAGTATTAAGTTAAACTAATTGTCTTAACAATTATTCCAAAATTTAATAAATATAATTTAAGTTAAAATATTAATTATTTTAACAAATAATTATATAACTTGGAATAATATCAAAGACACAAGAGAATCGTAACTCAAAGACAATAATACTAAGTCAAGGCACGACCCGTTCGTCTAATAGATCATAGTACGTTGTAGGTAGTCGTGTTTTACCCGAAGGAGCTTGAGTTACGGTGACTGAAGACGCAAGACTGTGAGTTTCGTGACCCCCTTTTCTTTTAACTATTTTCAGTTTTATAACTTCAGGGGTGAAGTACATGTTACCACTGTTTACAAACGTTATTATTTGGTATGGTTAGCTAAGGAAGGGTACTGCTAGATCATGTGAGTGGTGGGTATGACGCTTAAGACCATTAATCCTCGTTGTAGGACCGAGGGACATGAGTGATAGATCTATTTGGGTGTAGCGAGCCCCGCCCATGTTGGACCAGGGTTTGGCCCATGGGTTGACTATGTCTTACAGCCGGAAGCCCGGTACAAAGTTTGCTAGGTTTGAGCCTTCCTGCATCACGTCACACATATTAATGGCCTTGCAAACCACTAATGATCTGTTTTCCTTGTTGCTTTCATACCGGGATTTACAAACTTACTTACATACTTATAATGATTTCAAAGGTTTATTCATACATACAAACAAACACACGAACTCGCTCAACTTTTGTTGATGTTTTCAAAACAAATGTATTTCAGGGAATTAGTTTTGGATCTGGCGGGCATTCGGAAGTTCCAAGTGTGATTTAAGAATAAAAGATGTCATCCATGGTCTTCGGGTTTGGTCAGGGTGTCTTAGTCCTGGACGAGACACGTCTCCCAAATCCTGGTTTTATTTAATGTCATCTGTCAAGTCCTTGTGAACTCTTAAACAAGTTGCATGGTTTGTACTCGAATTTGAATTTCTATGTTTTTAAGACAATGTTGTTATATTTTTAAACTTAATTAATGGATGACCATCTATGGTTTATATCATATAGTTGTTGTTATGATTGAATGCAATGGTATTAAGAAAGTCACACCATAATCATGCTTCCGCAAAAGTCAGGGTGTGACATTTCAAGTTCAAATCCAAAGCAGAACCGTTCGATGAAGAAGGGGTTCAGTTCAGATGTGTTGGGGAGCTACTCTCAATCTCCATAACCTAATTTGGGGTGACTGTGGGTTTATTCCCAAAAGACGCAGTTGAAGAGGAGTACACGGGTGATCTCCGTGAAATCCCAAAAAATATGTGCCAAACGGCATGGGCTCAAATTAGAGAAGGGCCATACATTCCAAGTGTCACAAAGAGCTCCCCGTTGAGGGACCCCCTCTACCGCTACATCCACCTGGTCCTTAGAAATTCCCTATGTCAATGGCGTGATAGCTCGGGTGTGGTGAACCACCGTGATCTTACTTTCCTTTACTGCATCCACAACCGTGTGCCTCTCGATGTCACCTACCTACTCCTCCAAAACATGCACCTAAACCAGTTGGCCTCCTCCCCGACACCGATCTTTTTCGGGGGATGGATCTACCACCTTTTCAAGACCTATGTCCAACGTGTGACATCTGTTCTCTTTGACCATCATACAAATCAATGAAATATTGTGTTTCATACTTTGGATTTGTATAAATATGTGTATCGTTGGCACATATCAATTCTTGTTCGATTTCGAGCTTTAAATCGCTGTCTTGAAGGTTATACGCGAACTGATGCGTAAACGTAATCAGTTTAACACGAAAAACACTCCGAAAAAGTGATATAGGCTTAACATACCTTAAATAACCTTTACATAACTTAGAAATAAGTTTTGGAGGGTTTGGTGTGGCGAAATCAAGTTTATTCGATCGCAGGGACTATTTGCGTCAAACTGCAAAAGTATACCGAATCGAATGATAACGGACATTCCAGAACTTGATCATAAGTTAAATATGCCATAAGCATCCTTTATATAGCTTAGAATTAGGGTTTGAGGTGTTTGGTGCGCAAAAATAAACTTTTTGGTCAATAGGGACTAAAAGAGTCAAAAAGTGCATAAGTTTTCATTTTCGCGCATATCATACATTCTGAATATATCCGAACATCCAAAAGCTTATGTAATCATTAAAATATTTTATTTTAGTGATTGGCATGATAAAATTCCATTCGTCGCGTAATTTGGATCGCTTTTCGCGTCCGTTCGTGTTTCGTCGTAATTAACCGAACAACGCGATCGTACGACCAAACGAACCGACATCCGGGATGTTTTTGAGCACATTTTATGTTCCCTATACTTTAAATTCATTTTATAGCTTTGAAATGGGGTTAACGGGGCTTAAACGTGCCAAAAATGCATCGAAATCAATTTTTGGACATGCAGGGACCATTTCTGACATTCTTACGTGGGGTGTGACATATACCCAGATCAGAAACTTGTTTTTGATTTAGCAGCTGGTTTCCTGGGTTTTTGCACATGGTTTCTTCATTCTATGGGCTTGTTTTGAGCACCCATGGTATTCCAAATCAGTGGGCACACTTGTACGGTCCAGATTGAGGCTCGTTTATCGAGGAACGATCCTAATGGTTGTGGATTTCCTATAAATACCCAACCCCAATTCACTTGTTCCTCACAATTGATCTGAATTTCTCTAAGTTGAGGTTCCAAAACTTCATACCTGAGAACATTTAGATCAATATCTTCATTGCTTGGACCCGTTGTAAGTTTCTTTCGTTCTTTTATGCGTTTTTAAGCACAAAAGTCAAACAGTGTTTGACTTTCTGCTTTGACCGGTCAATGGTCAACACAAAGTTTGTTTGAACTTCGTAACGTGAGTGTAATCACGATGGTCATAGTCCTTTGGAACAACTATACCTACTGATTACGACGTTATTTAGGCTTAGTGACGAGTCATAGTTTCGGTCAAAATACGTGTTTATGCGTATTTTGCAACCAAACTATTCTTGGGTATCAAAACCGTTTGTTTTGATATCAAACTTGTTTTCAAACCTTGTTAAACATGTTTTAACATGTTTAACTCGTCACTTTTAGATTAGTGCTTGTATAGGGTCGTAAGATAAGCGGTCTAAACAACCGCTTAGATTTTCGAACCCGACCCGTTTGGTTGATCATTAGGATCCGACCAAGCATGTTTAGTGACCATAGTTATATAGGGAATAACCTTCCTGTGACAACCCTCACAAAACCAGGTATCCGTACAATTAATTAATAATTACTTAATGCTTAATTACTGTGCTTGCTTACAATTATGATTAAGCTGCTTACTTATTTCTGATACACACATACTCATGCATCACATTTTTTACTGTCACTCTATTATTTACACACAAACATTAGTGACAAACTTGATGCACAAAAGCACAGTAGCTCAATAAGCGGATAACCAGTAAACATGCTGACATTACCAGCACTAGACAGATACTGTCTCTGAGGCCATTATGAGCCGGGAATAGATTACTACACTAGTAGTGAGTGTAGGGAGATGAGGTTTGTAGAACTGCATCACGAGGTGATAGTTATAGTGACCGGATGTGCCTAAAACATGCTTTAAGTACAAAATTCTGGACTCTGTTACAAAATTCAGCATTTAACGTAACTAGTGAAGTGCAAAAACATGGGAAAATAATACTAGACACATTCCAAAGTGTCGGGAATTCATTGTGTCACTAAAAATAATATTAAAGGCACTTTAATGCTTATTTAGCACTTTAACGGATCAATATCCAACCGAACAACCGGACTTTACCCGGAACCTAAAAATATTGTTAACAACCTTGTTTACACTTTTCTGAGCCAGTTAGGGTCCCCGAACACCCTAACACCCTTCATATTTTATTACACACTTAAATCTCTAACTTAACTTTTTTTTTTTAAATCTAACTATTTAGTAACTAAGGAGTTGAAAACCAACCATACCCCCCCCCCTAGTTCGAACCGGTTGGAGGAGTGGGGACACTCCCCACCATTTCTTGATTATTTTATTTAACCTTGCCCAATATCTAGTTAGCATATTGTATGATGGACATTAGTAAAGTTTGGATTATAAATAAATCCTTAAGATCACCACTATCTTTCATTCCACACCACAACAACAACTCATCTTCTCTCCCTCTTGCTTATGTTCGGCTGCCACCATACCACCACCATATCATCACCTTCAAGTGCTCCTTCAAGCATTCTATACATACCCAAGGGTGCAAGTGACCATACAACGAAGCTTGGTGTGTTCGGAAGCTCAAGGACCGCTCTCGTTTTCTTTTAACCACCACATTTCTTCACTCAAACTCCCCTAGCCTTGTGCTAGTAGTAAGTTCCTTAGATCTTCATATTGTTCATATTTATGGTGGTTAATAGTGAAAAGAATGGTGAAATTACAAGAACCCTAAAGATCATAACTTAAAACATGAACATAAAAGCTTTACACAAAGGTTATGAGATGAAGGGTGATAATACATGGTAAATCTGAAATAAATGAACAAAAACCTGCTGTAAACAACTTATGGTCTGATGTTAAGCGTATTAGAAAGTATGGCGATCGTATGTGTGCGTTCTAGTAACAATTAACCTGCAAACAGCTTGCTGATTTGCATTTTCAGCCGACTTTAACTGGCTGTAAACAGGTCATAACTTAACAAAAAATGCATTTTCTGAAGTCTAGGTTTATGTACTATGAAATACGGTTCTAATGGCGCCAGAATCATAATTTTTGGACTTCGTTTACTATTTTTAAAGTGCCATTATGTAACAGCAGCTAAAGCAGCATTTTTACAGCAGTAAATGAGAGTCATATTTTTAGTCATAACTTCATTTCTGTGTAGAGTCAGATCATAAAATTTATATTGTAGATGAATACCGATGTATTTGTAACTCTCTCACTGGAATTTCGTAAATCGGACTCTCGATGAATTTTAAATAAATTATTCTGCGGACTGTGGTCAGAAAAAGATAAATTGGATTTCGGTCCGGAAAATGATTTTCTATAAAATATTGGTGAAGATTTGGACCCCGATATTTTTACACAATAGTTTTTTGGTTCGTATAAGACATTCTATAAAAGTTTGGGAATTTTTGGAATAAGATAACTATTTTATTAAAATACTCGAAAACGGCCCAGTTTTGTATATTAAAACTGAAACGATATAAGTAGTGTTTTGCATGTCTAAATGTCGGGTTGGTTAATTGAGAACTGATTGAATGATTTTACAAAAGAAAATGATACGCTAGTAAGCGTGGATGCCTCCGTTTACAGAGGAAACTCTGGCGAAATTTTTCCAGAAAATATAACACTTAGAAATGTTTTTGGTGACAAGTGTTATAAATATATTTTTAACTTGTTTTCAAAATATAAATTTCGCCATGATTTTTATTACAAAATAACCAAGTGTCGGAGGTGGATTTTCGTAAATACAACTTGTTAAATATATATTGAGAATATATATTTCGTAATAAGACGCTTGTGTGCTTACGTGATTATTTTGTGAACTAGAGATATATTATTTTTGGGGTAAAAATAATATTACTTGGAAATATCATGAAAATATGACTCCAAAATAATACCAACGCCCTCACAAATAAATATTTAAGTTACACCGGTACTGTTATTACCCCACGAACTTTAAAACGTAACTTATGTATTTTCGGAAAATACTCTTAAATGTGTATTTTGATAAAGTATTATTTTGGAAAATTGTATGAAGTAAAATATAATATTTTTGGGAAAAAATATGTATATTTGGAAACAGAATATTTTAGACAAGTGAATTAAAATATATTTTCAAGTGAGACTTAAAAATATATTTTCGGAATTATAAAACACACATGTATTAATACCCCCATCCTTGGGAAGGAATATACTTACTAAATAAATAAGAAGTGTGAATACGGAATAGTTACCTAACTATTTCTCCAACAAAGCGTTAAACCCTAAACCAAGGCACGGCCACCCGTCTAATAGGAATTAGTACGTGTAGGTCGTCACGCAGCAAATAGAGTTGGAGATTGACGTTGCTGGATACGCACTTCTGTGAGTTCATGTCCCCCTTTTCTCTTAACTGTTTTCAGTTTAATACTTCGGGGGTGAAATACATGTTACGATTATTACGAACTTTTACTTACGTGGTACGGTTAGCTTAAGGAGGGTTACTACTTAGATCATGTGAGTGGGTAGGCGAGAACTGGAGGCCATTAATCCTCATTGTAGGACCGAGGGTCAGTAGCAGTAGATCTATCTGGGTGTAGCGAGCCCAACCCCTGAGCCCGCTTAGTGGACCAGGTGGTGACTTTGAGCCCGACGCAAAAATCTGCTAGGTTTGAGTCTTCCTACAGCACTTCACACATATCATTGGCTTTGCAACCCAATGGTGATCTCTTTTTCCTTAAATGCTACATACCAGGAACTTTTATACATACTTACAACATTTTCAAATGTTTGTACATACTCACTTACACATGAACTCGCTCAACTTTATGTTGACTTTTCAAACTACATGTATTTCAGGAAACTAACGGATCTGGCACGGTATGCATGTATTTTCAAGCTGCGTTTGAATAAAGAAGTCATCCAGGGTTTAGAAGGTGTAACCTCTTCCTGGACGGGTTACATATCTCTAAACCTAGTATTGTTTAAAGTCTTTTGCTAAGTCTTTATAAACTTAATTAAATCAAGTTAAGGTTTGTAACTTATTTTGTGATTGTTGAAAAATGGGATTTTTCTAAACTTTATTAATGGATGAATATCTCATGTTTTTATCATATAGCATTGTTATGATAGTTGCTATGGTATTAAGAAGTCACACCAAATAAACCCACGCTTCCGCAAAAGCTAGGGTGTGACAGCTTGGTATCAGAGCCTCGATCATAGCGAACTAGGATTCTTTCTCGAGTCTAGACTATGATCATCAGGGCTCTCACAAAAACGTTTTCAAACACTTTTACATTGCATACAGTATACGTCCAGATCCAGGGAACAAACATTTTTTACAAACAAAAAGGCACAAATACACATTCCCAAATTTAAATTTATAGCTCAGTTGGGGAGACTGAGGGAGTCCAGTCAGGGAGACTGGGGAAAAATTAGGTCGGGGGACCAGGAAAAATTAGGCCGGGAGACCAGGAAAAATTAGGTCGGGAGACCAGGAAAAATTAGGTCGGGGAGACCAGGAAAAATTAGGTCGGGGAGACCAGGAGATTAGTCTGAGAAACTGGGAGATTTTAGTCTGAGAGACTGAGAATTCAATCTGAGAGATTGGGAGATTTCAGTCTGAGAGACTGGGAGATTTCAGTCTGAGAGACTGGGAGATTTTAGTCTGAGAGACTAGGGAGTTCAGTTTGAGAAACTGGGAGGATAGTCTGGGGAAGACTAGGATGATTACTTGCTTACATTAATTGAGACTTACATGCTTATTTGATTTAATGTTGATGTACGTGCATATGTGGTAGTTATTCGCATACACTAATTGTTAGTGACTACTATGGATATACATGTTACGCACCGGCACACATGTTACTCCAATTAGAAAGCGAGTTATCAGACATCGATAACCCTACGGCCACCACCACAGATAAGGAGACTGCATCTGCGCCAGAGATATTTACGACAGACACTGAGAGTGATCCTGATATACCGACCAAGGACGAGGACGACTTCCAACAGTCCGCGCTACCAGATTCTGGTAATACTTTACCCTTGCTGATGGCTTCTTTGACAAGAATGCTTCTGTCACTCTTGTTTCGATCCATGACCACTTCATCACTGGTCATCCCGATGGTGAGCACACTATGGATCCGATCATAGACAATGCGCCCCTTGTGGACATCCCTTCCGAAGGATGGTTACTCGACAAACAATATATGACTACGTTGGCATGCTTATCGATGGTCCTCCTGCCGACGCCCATGACGATAGAAAATTAGACGTGGACACTGTTACTAACTTCACTTCTTAAGACCCCTGTTAACAAGCCATCCTCTGATTCTAGCATGCATTCAGACTCCTTTGAGTCAGTGATACCTGCAACCTTACAAACAACTGGATTACAGCATTCTACTACTAACACAAGACGACGATGACATGGCTGCTACTCTATCACCTGCTCGAGACACCACACCGTTACACGACCCAGGGCCTGCTGCTGAGCTAGCTTCTGCACCTTTTGAGTCAGCCTGGTGTTGCAACTGCTGGCCCTACACCCTTGCTTGATTGTGACCCTGATACTTTTGGTTTACTAGACACTGCACCCCTACTATCTAACCCAGTACCAACACCTGACAATCTCCTTATTGGTTGAAACGTTTGTTTTTGCATCCATAACCGTTGATGTTGCTCCTTTTTCCCCTATGAAGACCGATGTCCATTGCGCCAACGCGCCTATCGCTTTCTTTGAAGACATACCTACGCCCCGGAAAGGTACTCCAGATTTTAGACCCTTACCATCCCTCACATAGTGGAGGCCACATACGAGATGAGTTGCTCCTGTAACACCAACTACAGCTTGAGGATATGAGTCGCAGAATGTTGGAGCTTGAGCTGACACCACAATTAGCAACTTCAGATGCAAAACATTACATAACCGAAAACATGATTTAAGTGTCTACATCACAAGACAACATTTTGTTAGAAAAGTTTATGTAAGACACCACGTCCTCCACCCTGTCTATTGCCAGCATACTTTGATTCGTCACATACATCAAGGTTCCTTTTGCGCTCTCGACCGTTGCTATTACACCGTTCCCAGGATTCTGATACTTATTTCTTTACTATCAGGCGGCAGATTAGTTAACTACTTCGATATATATATATACAAGCTCGAGGAGGAGTTTACGCATGCTAGCGGTCACTTTTCTTTCCTCCTCCACCCCAGTCACCAGTATAGTTGGTTTCTGGATTATGCGGATTGCATTACACTTGGGTAAAGACACTAATGATAAGCCGGGATTGCGGAGACTTTTGAGGACCACTTCGGATTACGAAATTTTGATGCACTAATATACCTATTGGACAAGGGTAGGGTGACCCTGTGTCCCTTCCGATGTGATACATTTTGTTAGACACGATGATTGTGGCCGAAGGATAATGAAAGCCCAATCATCTTTAAACATGCGACAACACTTTGTGGCCAATAACCAATGAAAGCTCAGTCGCTAGGTCTTCGCTAAGCACACCATTGATCTATGTGTATGTGTTATAATTATAATACTACGTGCTTACTTGCTATGCTCTCATTAAACATAATTACCGAATTACTTGGTCATACTATGATTATACTATTATTTGATTGGTTGGTATGGTAACCTGTTATGTGTATGTACTTATGACCACTAAACAACCAAATGCACGTACAAAGCAAATTAGACCTGACCTAACCTACCTTCTTCTAGGAAGATGTCGACTCAAGGGAACACCGATATCAACAACCCTCTACCGACAACAGAGGCAGAAATGCAAGAGCGCCTCTTACAGGCCATCGCACGGTACGAGGCCCGTCGCTCCGATTGCAGCGGAGGTACCTCGGGAAATAACCCCCCCAACGGTAATGTCTAGTCCTTTAAGACACATTACAAAATGTTTGGACATTTCCACGAGTTCCTTGCTAAGGCCTTACGCGAATAATGTTGCTTACATCGCAGGCTGCACCTACAAGCAGTTCTTGGACCACAAACCTCGAGAGTTCGACGACACTGGGGGTGCCTTAGCCTTCGTGCGCTGGGTTGAAAAGACGGATTCTGTTTTACGATTGAGAAAATGTGAACCCGAACATCAAGTCAAGTATATAACTGGACTATTGGTGGATGAGGCTCTGTCATGGTGGAACCATCAAATTCGGACAATGGGCGAGACCGCTGCGTATGCTATGACGTGGGACGAACTGAAAGATCTGATGCGTAAGAGATATTGCTCGAGGGCAGAAGTCCAGAAGTTGGAAACAGAACTGTGGAACTTGAAAATGGAAGGACCAAAGATAGCGGAGTATGTGCAGAGATTTGGCGAATTATCACAAGTTGCTTCGCGTCTGGTGGAACCAGAATCTAGGAAGATCGAACGTTTCATCGGGGGACTGGCACCTCAGATTCTGAGCCTGGTAAGAACATCTAAACCTTCAACGTTCACCGAGGCTATCAACATGGCGCTCACGGAAGAGGCAGTTAGACGAGGAGAATCTTCCACTGTAAAGGAGGAAAAGGAGACTCCTGTAGAGTCATCTGGAGATAACAAGAGAAAGCTCGTAAATTTCAAGAAGGTTACTCGGGTAAGTAACGAGAAGAAAGCCAAGAAGGGAAAAGACTACATAGGTATCCTACGTAAATGCGACAATTGTTTACGTTATCATGTCGGGCGATGTAGATATGGAAAATGTGCTAACTGTGGAAAGAGGGGGCATCCTAAAGAAACTTGTTGGCAAGATACTGAACGTGGTAATGGGGGCCAAGACGATAGTGAGAATCAAGAAGGGGACAACGACAATGACAATTGTTGAGGGAGAATGAGTGATAAACAGAAACGTGCCCAAGGTTGTTTTAACTGTGGAAGCAAAAACCATTTCAGAAAATATTGCCCTAAGAACGATCAGGAACAAGGATGAAAGCTCCACGCCGGAGCTAGGGAAGCACGCCAGGAGTTCTGGCGAGGATATCGGTACGTCCCATATTACTCAATATTATGCATCTGTATTGCCAAATACTGTTGCAAATTTTACGATTCGCACTTCTAGAGTTCGAGAGCATAATTGGTTTAAGTAGCGAGTAAGTAGATATTCCAGTACCCATTAGAACTAGCTTAGGGGAAGCTAGTGGAAGCCAACGCAGTATCTGGAATCGGCAAGATAGAACCCGGAGAGCGTAAGTTTACGCTAGATCTATTGCCAGTTGAGTTGGGAAGCTTCAACGTGGTAATTGGATGTATTAGTTGCCAAGCGGTCGAGCAGAGGTTGATATCCGCACCTCGATGACGAATGAAGGAACGATCGTGACTCACAAAGCAGGACACGCCACCACAGATCACGAATTGCTTAAGGCACGAAAGTTGTTGTGGGAAGAATGTGTTGTTTTCTGGGTCATGTCGGGGACAAGGGAGCCGAAGAATTAGAACTTAACGATACCCCTGTGATCGGAGTATACCCTGAAGTCTTCCTCGAAGACTTGCCGGAATTATCTCCTCAACGACAAGTCGAATTTTTGCATCGATTTGATTCCAAGCGTCGCGCCTGTAGTCAATGCATCGTAGCGACTTACACTTCCGAAGATGCAAGGATTGACAGTGTAACCTCAGTGGTTGATAAAGAAGGAAGATAACAGACCAAAATTTTTGTTTTGGATAACCTCATTTCTGCTCGCTAAAAGAAAGGACGAATGACTTTCAAATGACCGGGAGTCGGACGAGCTAGCCAACCAGAGTCGGTGACACTTGCTGAGGAATTAGCGAACCTCTTACATAACTGACTGTAAGGACCCAACTACTATTATATGACTGGTCGACGATCGAGCGTCGTTAGTGGTGAAGTTCGGGAAGAAAGTATACCGGGAAAATTGTGGGACAATGACTTGTTCTTAGACGAACACCAAAATAGTGCTTCCTACGCAATGCACAAACCAGATCTACACGGGATACGAAATCTGGAGAATCTAGAAAACTTATATCTAGGACCTTTGGGAACCCAGGTCCAAACTCGTAAGGGTTTTTTTTATTTAGGAACCATATCTGTCAACTCAATAAACCATCATTAACCTGGCGCATATGCCAGTTCCGTTGACCAAATATAGAGTACTTGGATTTCTTTTACTTCTGGCGAGTAGATGTTTGCATCTCTACTCCCCTTAATGGTAGTTGCATCACAATAATTTTCTCGCTGAGAGCGAACACACATTTGCTTCGATAGCTGGTCATTTCTTTTACTTTAGCAGATACCCGTTGTTCCTTTTCTTGGAAACTTACCTGACATACATGCATCATTTGCTACGCATGTGATTTCGTGTTGAACAAACACTTCATTGGAATTTACATATTGTTTGCTAAACCTAATTACTGATTCCTGATTCGAGTAACCTACATTATTGTTATTGTTGGCTCTTTTGTTACCAAGCCAACACACTTTCTTGAAACCGCTTTCTTTCAAGTTACATTCATGGTTTATTTTGCTACCATGCCTAGAATTCCTTTGTTGATACGTACGTTTATTGTCGGGTTACGCTGAAACTAAGTTCGATTGCTTGAACTTATCCAGTTCACATGTTTAACTTGAAACGCTATATGATGTATTGGGAGCATCATATTCAACTATTTTTGCAGAGATTCTTTCATTTCGAGTCGTAGTAGATTTGGTTGGTCTACGACTCCACTAAAACGTTTGATTTGTTTCGATACCTTGCGGTGATATTTTCACAAAATAGAAGCTTGCGCTAATTTGGTTACTCACTTCGTACACGGATTTAATTCCCTATTTAGTTGTTAACAATCCATTTTGGATCTTCACGATCAAAGCGGTCTCAACACAATTGTGTGTTAAGGCAATGGTACATATATTCATTTCATAAGCACAATGTACCTCCTGACGATTCTTTCGTTGTCAATCAAATGCCTTGCGATACTTATTACTTTTCATCTTCGATTGGAAACAGTGGTCCTTTGATGTTCCGTATTTAATTGGAAACTCTATAACATGGTATAAATCAAATCTTCAGATTGTCTCAGTACACTTTCATTTGATTTCAAACACGGTGAACTTGTTCAGTCACCACTATTATTGGATAATGCCATTACGACACCTTGTGGTGTCATCATAAACTTGTAGCTTGTGCTAATCATGGTAACCGTTTTACACGAGACCACACATACTTTTGTTTGATTTATCATTTAAACATTTCTGATGCAACTACGAATCAAGACAATGATACACCAGATTCGCTTGTATTCCATTCGGTGTATCTTCACCATTCAAAAATGTCAACACACTAAACCTTACCAGACATTTATTCAGGGGTTGACAGATCATTTTACTATTACGTTGAGTTGTTGCTTTAAAGTTCATATAGCGGGTGCTATGGTTTGTGAAAACTCGTTTGCATATTGCAATCGATCGTTTAAAAATCTTATTAGTTAACACTCCACTTTTGTGGGACCCCTGCTAGCTGGATTACACTAGACTATACGTCAAATGCGTCTTGTACCTTTGACATCCAAAGCTAAAAGCACACACCTTTCAACCCTAGGATTCGGGTTGTTATATATTCTTGGACTCACCTAATGTGAGAAATGTTTGTTTTGATTTGATGATTATCTACTTCGATATTATTTATATACATACGTTTGTGACTTATCCTTAAGGAGTTAAGGTAGTATAAATTTCGAGGACGAAATTTCTTTAACGGGGGGAGAATGTGACAACCCTCACAAAACCAGGTATCCGTACAATTAATTAATAATTACTTAATGCTTAATTACTGTGCTTGCTTACAATTATGATTAAACTGCTTACTGATTTCTGATACACACATACTCATGCATCACATTTTATACTGTCACTCTATTATTTACACACAAACATTAGTGACAAACTTGATGCACAAAAGCACAGTAGTTCAATAAGCGGATAACCAGTAAACATGCTGACATTACCAGCACTAGACAGATACTGTCTCTGAGGCCATTATGAGCCGGGAATAGATTACTACACTAGTAGTGAGTGTAGGGAGATGAGGTTTGTAGAACTGCGTCACGAGGTGATAGTTATAGTGACCGGATGTGCCTAAAACATGCTTTAAGTACAAAATTCTGCACTCTATTACAAAATTCAGCATTTAACGTAACTAGTGAAGTGCAAAAATATGGGAAAATAATACTAGACACATTCCAAAGTGTCGGGAATTCATTGTGTCACTAAAAATAATATTAAAGGCACTTTAAATGCTTATTTAGCACTTTAACGGATCAATATCCAACCGAACAACCGGACTTTACCCGGAACCTAAAAATATTGTCAACAACCTTGTTTACACTTTTCTGAGCTAGTTAGGGTCCCCGAACACCCTAACACCCTTCATATTTTATTACACACTTAAATCTCTAACTTAACTTTTTTTTAAAATCTAACTATTTAGTAACTAAGGAGTTGAAAACCAACCATACCCCCCCCTAGTTCGAACCGGTTGGAGGAGTGGGGACACTCCCCACCATTTCTTGATTATTTTATTTAACCTTGCCCAATATCTAGTTAATTAGCATATTGTATGATGGACATTAGTAAAGTTTGGATTATAAATAAATCCTTAAGATCACCAGTATCTTTCATTCCACACCACAACAACAACTCATCTTCTCTCCCTCTTGCTTATGTTCGGCTGCCACCATACCACCACCATATCATCACCTTCAAGTGCTCCTTCAAGCATTCTATACATACCCAAGGGTGCAAGTGACCATACAACGAAGCTTGGTGTGTTCGGAAGCTCAAGGACCGCTCTCGTTTTCTTTTAACCACCACATTTCTTCACTCAAACTCCCCTAGCCTTGTGCTAGTAGTAAGCTCCTTAGATCTTCATATTGTTCATATTTATGGTGGTTAATAGTGAAAAGAATGGTGAAATTACAAGAACCCTAAAGATCATAACTTAAAACATGAACATAAAAGCTTTACACAAAGGTTATGAGATGAAGGGTGATAATACATGGTAAATCTGAAATAAATGAACAAAAACCTGCTGTAAACAACTTATGGTCTGATGTTAAGCGTATTAGAAAGTATGGCGATCGTATGTGTGCGTTCTAGTAACAATTAACCTGCAAACAGCTTGCTGATTTTCATTTTCAGCCGACTTTAACTGGCTGTAAACAGGTCGTAACTTAAAGAAAAATGTATTTTCTGAAGTCTAGGTTTATGTACTATGAAATATGGTTCTAATGGCGCCAGAATCATAATTTTTGGACTTCGTTTACTATTTTTAAAGTGCCATTATGTAACAGCAGCTAAAGCTGCATTTTTACAGCAGTAAATGAGAGTCATATTTTTAGTCATAACTTGATTTCTGTGTAGAGTCAGATCATAAAATTTATACTGTAGATGAAAACCGATGTATTTGTAAATCTCTCACTAGAATTTCGTAAATCGGACTCTTGATGAATTTTAAATAAATTATTCCGCGGACTGTGGTCAGAAAAAGATAAATCGGATTTCGGTCTGGAAAATGATTTTCTATAAAATATTGGTGATGATTTGGACCCCGATATTTTTACACAATAATTTTCGGTTCGCATAAGACACTTTATAAAAGTTTGAGAATTTTTGGAATAAGATAACTATTTTATTAAAATACTCAAAAACGGCCCAGTTTTGTATATTAAAACTGAAACGATATAAGTAGTGTTTTGCATGTCTAAATATCGGGTTGGTTAATTGAGAACTGATTGAATGATTTTACAAAAGAAAATGATACGCTAGTAAGCGTGGACGCCTCCGTTTACAGAGGAAACTCTGGCGAAATTTTTCCAGAAAATATAACACTTAGAAATGTTTTTGGTGACAAGTGTTATAAATATATTTTTAACTTGTTTTCAAAATATAAATTTCGCCATGATTTTTATTACAAAATAACCAAGTGTCGGAGGTGGATTTTCGTAAATACAACTTGTTAAATATATATTGAGAATATATATTTCGTAATAAGACGCTTGTGTGCTTACGTGATTATTTTGTGAACTAGAGATATATTATTTTTGGGGTAAAATTAATATTACTTGGAAATATCATGAAAATACGACTCCAAAATAATACCAACGCCCTCACAAATAAATATTTAAGTTACACCGGTACTGTTATTACCCCACGAACTTTAAAACGTAACTTATGTATTTTCGGAAAATACTCTTAAATGTGTATTTTGATAAAGTATTATTTTGGAAAATTTTATGAAGTAAAATATAATATTTTTGGGAAAAATATGTATATTTGGAAACAGAATACTTTAGACAAGTGAATTAAAATATATTTTCAAGTGAGACTTAAAAATATTTTACGGAATTATAAAACACACATGTATTAATACCCCCATCCTTGGGAAGGAATATACTTACTAAATAAATAAGAAGTGTGAATACGGAATAGTTACCTAACTATTTCTCCAACAAAGCGTTAAACCCTAAACCAAGGCACGGCCACCCGTCTAATAGGAATTAGTACGTGTAGGTTGTCACGCAGCAGATAGAGTTGGAGATTGACGTTGCTGGATACGCACTTCTGTGAGTTCATGTCCCCCCTTTTCTCTTAACTGTTTTCAGTTTTATACTTCGGGGGTGAAATACATGTTACGACTATTACGAACTTTTACTTACATGGTATGGTTAGCTTAAGGAGGGTTACTACTTAGATCATGTGAGTGGGTAGGCGAGAACTGGAGGCCATTAATCCTCATTGTAGGACCGAGGGTTAGTAGCGGTAGATCTATCTGGGTGTACCGAGCCCAACCCCTGAGCCCGCTTAGTGGACCAGGTGGTGACTTTGAGCCCGACGCAAAAATCTGCTAGGTTTGAGTCTTCCTACAGCACTTCACACATATCATTGGCTTTGCAACCCAATGGTGATCTCTTTTTCCCTAATTGCTACATACCAGGAACTTTTATACATACTTACAACATTTTCAAATGTTTGTACATACTCACTTACATATGAACTCGCTCAACTTTATGTTGACTTTTCAAACTACATGTATTTCAGGAAACTAACAGATCTGGCACGGTATGCATGTATTTTCAAGCTGCGTTTGAATAAAGAAGTCATCCAGGGTTTAGAAGGTGTAACCTCTTCCTGGACGGGTTACATATCTCTAAACCTAGTATTGTTTAAAGTCTTTTGCTAAGTCTTTATAAACTCAATTAAATCAAGTTAAGGTTTGCAACTTATTTTGTGATTGTTGAAAAATGGGATTTTTCTAAACTTTATTAATAGATGAATATCTCATGTTTTTATCATATAGCATTGTTATGATAGTTGCTATGGTATTAAGAAGTCACACCAAATAAACCCACGCTTCCGCAAAAGCCAGGGTGTGACACTTCCGTGGTTATACCTTATGGTCAATTAGTTTAATTAGTTGTATGATAGGTTGTTTATATGCCTTAGGTAAAATGACCAAAATGCCCTTTTCATGCATAATTGGTATTTAAGCATATGTAACTCAAACTTTTGTCACTTAACTGATTATGCAACATATTTAAACATGTTTAGGCATACAATACTTGTCATAGGACTAGTTAGGCGATCCGAACGCGCTTTGCGCGAACGGATCGTGATGGGTCGTAAGCACTTAGGTTAAGTTTCGATTTAGTATGTAGGCTTTGTCAAACCATATCGTATGAGTTCCAACACTCATTTGGTTTACGAAACCTCATTCTATCCGATCTTCTGATTTAGGTCCGGTTTATTAATGTAGTTACCTATATTAGGTGTCGTTTGATTTTCCGTGATCCCTCTAGCTTTGCTTGGTTATTATTCAAGACTTCTAAGCATCCTCAAGTGAGTACATAGTCCCCTCTTTTAACGTTTTCAAACTGTTTTGGGGTGAAACACATGTGCCTACTTGTTACTTTCGTGCTTTTCATGCTTTTATATCATATACTTACTATGTTCATTAGTACGTATATAGTACATGATTTCATTATGTTTTGCTATGTATGTTCACTTAGCATGCTAGCACATTGATTTCATATATTACATTTTGTTGCATATGCTCATCCAGCATATGGACACATTGTTTTACATTTTGAACTGTTGGAACCGTTTGGAACTGTTTGATCCTTGTGAACCATTTGGAACTGTTTAATCCTTGTGAACCATTTGGAACTGTTTGATTTATGTGAACCGTTTGGAACTGTTTGATTGATGTGAACCATTTGGAACTGTTTGAACCGTTGGGTTAGGGAAGTGATTAGGTAACGGGGCGGGTGTAATGTGTTAAAAGCATGGTGGATACGCCGCTGGTACTTCCTATATATAAGTGCTTTTAACACATTATATATCGTTGCGTTATCTAGATCACTTAGGCAAATGTTATCAAAACAAAGTTATATTAAAAGGTTATTCTAATAATATAAACCATTTGAGTTTTATTACAAAAACGATTTTTGATTTGGGTTTACTTAAACAAACGTTTTATGTTAAGATTCATGGCATCGAGGCTTTATAAAACAAATCTGTTTTGACTTGGTTATTTTAATTTACATTACAAACATTTTACAAAACTTGATTTTCTAATTATCATTTAACAAAGGTGTTCAAGTTACTTTCAAAATATAAACAAGCCATGAATCTGACACTCACATAAACCTATGTACTCGCCGGCATTTTTATGCTGACGTATTTTCATATGTGTTTCAGGTACCATAGTTGGTGATGTATGATGATGATATTGATGCATGCTCACATAGGAATGGACGAGGCCTTAGTGACTTAACAACAATGAAAGTCAATTTGTTCATGTTTTGTTTCTAGTTTCAATACAATGTAATAAACTTAATTCAATAAAACAGAACTTTTATCCATGTGTTGTGAAACAATGATCCTGTTACAACACTCCTCGACGTTTCCGCCGCGGTTTGTTGTTTTAACGCGATCGGGGTGTGACAGAAAAGTTGGTATCAGAGCTCATGGTTATAGGGAATTAGGTTATTAGTAATGCTTTGACCTAGTCTATAACCTTCCTAGAACCCTAACGCGAGTTTACTTGCATTTAGTCATAAAACAATACCGTCGCCTATCTTTAGGTGACAACCACAACAAGAACACAAATTTTGAATCTGCTTTGAAAACCAATCATCTGTTCTAGGATGATTTATTATAAGGTTTTGAACCTTCAAAGTTTTCAAAATCTCATCAAAGTTTGGGTCTTATTAATGTGAACACGTGCAATCCGGAAGGGTGGATGCCTGTATCCTAAGTTTTCTGTCTAAGGCTAAAGTGTTCGTACAAATCCACATAATCGGACCAATCACTCTTACCTGGGAACTATTGGGGTGAGTGTCCACTTATAGGGTAAAGCATGTCTTCGCGATACATTATGAGGACCTATTTACTTTGATTCAGCTTTTGTGTGTCGTTTGTTTGTTTCGTGGTTCGAACAAATGACCATCACCCATGCTTTTTGGTCGGTAATTGTAACATCCTATTCTTACCCAATGCCATTTCACTTGTTTTCTCTCATGCTTCCTCTTTTAGAATGCCTCCTCAACATGACAATCAGATACCTAATGAAGAACTGGCAGCTATCTGTGACAACCCTCACAATTACAGGTACTGTACAATTAATTAATTTTAATTATGTGCTTAATGACTGTGCTTGATTACAACTGACAATTTAAACTGCTTTATGATTTTCGTATCATACATATATATGCATCACATTTCATACTGTCACTCCATTCACTACATATAAACTTTAGTGACATACTTGATGCACAAAGCACAGTTAGCACACTGAACGGATAATTCGGAAACATTTGCTGACAATGCCAGCAAATAGACAGATAGTGTTTTTGAGGCCCAGTATGGGCCAGGGACAAGGTACTACACTAGTATGGAGTGTAGGGAAGTGAGGACCATAAAACTGCGTCACTAGGTGATAGTTAAAGTGCCGGGAAGTGCCTAAAACTCACTTTAAGTGTAGAATTCGGCATTTATTAACAAAAATTCAGCATTTTAACATGCTAGTAAGGTGCAAAAATATGGCAGAATGGTCCTGTAGGCTTTCCTAAGTGCCGGGAATTAAAAGTGTTACAAAAATATATATAAAAGACACTTTTCGGAATAATTAAACACTTTAACGAAACGGTGTCTAACCGAACAACCGGACATTACCTGGAACACTAATTTTTTGTCAAATACATTGTTTAATTATTTCTTGGCTTGTCATGATCCCCGTACACCATAACACCCACTAAATTCTCCACTAACTAATATATGGAATTATATACTTAGAATCTAACTTACATTTACCAACTTTTATAAAAAATTTACATCAAGCCCCCCCCCCATACCCGAATTCGGTCCCAAGAGGACCCACCAAAATCCCCACCATGCCTTCCGTGATTATATCCTAATATTATATTGGATTGATTACTTGTAGTAGTGAGCAAAATATGATGAAAATCCTTATAAGTATGGCAAGACCATAACCTCAAATCATTCCATGATCTTCACACTCTCTCACTCACTTTCTTCTCTCTCCCTCATGGCCACACATAACCGCCACCACCACCACCATAATTCAACCATCTTCATCCATTTTTGAGTTTCATACAAGACTAGAAGGTGATTCAAGGAAGCTTGCAACTTGTAGATTATCAAGGAGCTTCATACATTGCTTTTCACCATCATTTTCTTCATCTTTTCACTAGAGAACATCCCTAGCCTTTGTGCTAGTATTAAGTTCTTGTTAAACTCTTGTTCATCTTGTTTTTATGGTTAAAAGTTGTAGTATGATGAGTATGTTTAAAATACTAAAGAACAAGAACTAAAAACATAAACATGAAGCTTTACAAGAAAGTTTACATAGAGATGAAACATAAAGAAATGTTGTTAGTAGGATGTTGATATGAATATGTTGTTGATTGCATGTTGATTCTTGGTTATGTGAGGTTAATCATCATATGGAGCTTGTTAAATAATGTTTAGAAACATGATTTAACAAGACTAGGAAGTTGATTATTGATACATGAAATAATCATTTCCTAGTTTATATATGAACTTGATAAAAAAATAAATTTTCTTGAAATATAAGTAAACAAAGTAAGTTGGTGATCATGTAGATCCGGGTTTTACAAAAGACTTTTCTAAATGAACCAAGTTCAAGAATCGACTTTTAGAAAATCATGACTTGTACATACACCTACACCATTTTTAGAACTAAAATAAGTGTAGAAACCTTTTATTTACAAGAAGAGTTCAAAAGGTGAGTTTTTGTAAAAATTGTGTACAAGTTTTAAACACATAACTCTTTCAAGAAAATGATTTTTAAAGAAATAATTACGCTTTGGAAGGTAACTAAGTCCACTAAAGGCTTTACCAAGTTACTACGCGTTTTCGGGATATATCAAGTTCATGGTTAATATGCAACGCATGCGGTTTTGCTCTTGGTGATGTAAGATTGTTTAAGGATTGGTTGTTGATTGATTTTAAAAGAAAACGATATGCTCAATAGCATGGACACCTCCGTTTTTAGGGGAAACTCTGGCGAAATTTTCTAAAAATCCCAAGACTTAGAAAATTATTTTCTAACAAGTGTTTACAAATATGTTTAACTTTGTTTTTCGGAAGTAAACTTCGCCATAAGTTTGGTTACAAAATTTCAAAGTATCGGAGGTGGGTTTTCGTAAATAAAAGCGGACAAATATATTTTTAGAAGATATATTTTATACTAAAACGCTTGAGTGAATATTTGTATGATTTGGGCACTGGTTATATTACTTAGAGAAAAGTAATATAACTTAACAAAAATATGGTTCCTAGTATATTTGGAAAAATATATATTTTGGGATATGTTATTTTTGATAAATAAACTATTATATATTTTCTAGAGTGGGACTTAAAAATATATAATGTCAAGACTTTAAATCACAAAAATACATGTATAAAATACCCCCATCCTTGGGAAGGAAATACACACATAAAATACTTGAGAAGTATGAATACGAAATAGTTGCCTAACTATTATTTCAAGACCTACAAATATAATGTAAGTTAAAATAATTATTATTATTTTAACAATAAGTTATAACTTGGAATAATATCAAAGTAACGTAACTCAAACCCATAAATTCTAAGCCAAGGCATGGCCCGTTCGTCTAATAGACATTAGTACGTTGTAGGTCGTTGTATAGCTGACAAGGTTTGAGTACGAGCACAAGAGACGCACTACAGTGAGTTCATGCCCCTATTCTCTTAACTGTTTACAGTTTTATAAGTTCGGGGGTGAAATACATGTTACAATTATACAGACATTTTTATACATCGTATGGTTAGCTTAAGGAGGGACTTTCATACATCTTTAGATCATGTGAGTGGGTAGGCAGTTACTAAAGGCCATTAATCCTCGTCGTAGGACCAAGGGACATGAGTGACAGATCTATTTGGGTGTAGCAAGCCCACACCCATGAGGTCGGGGCGGCCCATAGTGGTGACTGTGTCTTACAGCCGGAAGCCCGGTGCAACTCCGCTAGGTTTGAGTCTTCCTGCATCACTTCACACATATCAATGGCCTTGCAAACCATTGGTGATCTCTTTTTTTCCTTATTGCTACATACTAGGGATTTTCATACATCTTTCAAGGGTTATATATACATCGTTTAGAAAGGTTTATACATACTCACATACACACGAACTCGCTCAACTTTTTGTTGATTTTTCAAACTACATGTATTTTAGGGAATTGATCGGATCTGGCGGGTGATGCACGTTAAGCTGCGTATTAAATAAAAGATGTCATCCAGGGGTGTAGGGTTTGGGAGGTGTAACCCTTGCCTGGACGGGTCACACGTCTCCAAACTTCGTTTTATTTATGGTCTTTTGTTGAGTCCATTGGGAACTCATTTTTAAACAAGTCATGGTTGTAACTCATTTTGGGTTGATGATTCAAGACAATTATGTTATGGTATTTTCTAACTATATTAATGGATGAGAATCTTGTGTTTTTATCATATAGCATTGTTATGATTGTTGCTATGGTATTAAGAAGTCACACCAAATAAACCCACGCTTCCGCAAAAGCCAGGGTGTGACAGCTTGGTATCAGAGCCTCGATCATAGCGAACTAGGATTCTTTCTCGAGTCTAGACTATGATCACTAGGGCTCTCACGAAAATGTTTGCAAACATTTTTACATTGCATACACTAAAAGTCCAGATCCGGGGCACAAACATTTTACAAACAAAAGGCACAAACACACCTTTCAAAATTCATATTTCAGCCTTAGCGGCTGGGGAGGTTCAGTCCTAGAGACTGAGGGAGGTTTAGTCTTAGAGACTGGGAGGTTGGTCTTAGTGACTAGGGAGTAGTCTTAGAGACTGGGAGTTTAGTCTTAGAGACTAGGGAGTTCAGTCTGAGAGACTGGGTGGGAAAGTCTGGGGAAGACTAGGACGATTACTTGCTTACATTATTGTGACTTACATGCTTATTTGATTATATGTTGATATATGTGCAATTGTCATGATTGTTTTGTTACAGACGTCATGTCTTCTTCGAGTGGAGTTTCTGGCACACTAGACCCCGTAGCAGTAGATTCAGATGATCCGATGCCCACAGATCCTGAGATTTATACATCTGATACTGACATCAGTGATGATGATGACTTCCAGCCTTTTGCTTTGCCAGATGTCAGAGACGATGTTCAGCTCCCTGATGGTATTCTAGTCGGGGATCTACCTCTTGCTGAGATCCCTGCTCATGTTCTACTTGCCGCATTTCCCGTAGAGGATTTGCCACTCGATGTTGTGTCTGATGAAGACATCGATCTTTTCGTCGAGGGTCCCCCTGAGGACGACCATGAGGGTGGGGCCCCGATTGCTGATGATGTCGCCATTCCTTTGGTTGAGGTTCCGGTTGCGGATGCTGTCGTTTTACCACCTGTTGAGGCTCTCGCTGAGGAGATTTTATCTGATCAGCCCGGTACTGATTCTTTTGAGTCAGTATCATCTTCCACTTTGCACGCCGTCGGATTGCGTCGATATCCTACTGACTCCGACTCCGATATAACTATGTCAGCTGTACCTGGTTCACCCCACGAGTTTGAGTTTGATCCTGAGTTTGAGGACGAGTTTGATCCAGTTTTTCCTCCTGATTTTGATCCCGATCACGAGATCGAGTTTATTCCTGATGACCAGCCCTTGGAGGCACCAGTGGTTCCTATTGATCTGCTTCTTGATGTACCTGCCGACTTGGATATGGCCTTTGCCGACCCTGAGCCTGTCATGGCACCAGAGCCTGTTATTGCTCATGACCATGTACCTGTGCACGGCCCTGTTCTTGATGATGCTCCAGTCGTTGCACTGCCTGTTGTGGATGCACCAGCCATTGCACCACCCATTGTTGATATTGCCGTTATTGCACCGATATTACCTGATTCAGCCCTTGTGTATGCTGACCATGCACCTTTTGCCACTCACATCGATCCTCAATATGCTGACACCCACAACGGGTGGATCGATGATGACGATTATCCCCCATATGTTAGACCCGTCACTCCCTATCATGCACCCATCTCTGCACTGATTGATGTTGCCCCTCATTTTCCCCATGTGTCAGATATCCATCGCACCAACCTTCCTATCACTTTTCTCCAGGACATTCCTCCACCTCGTCCTGGGGAGGGTTCGTCGAGACAGCAACCTGCTTTTGTACCGCCTGTATCGTCAGCTGTTCCATTCATGTCTCAGTTTCCTCACACTACACCATCTTTTGTACCTTCGGGCGAGCCGTTCTGTGGTCTTCGCCTGATGTTATGCCATTATCAGACCCGTATCACCCTTTTCATATGGGGTACACGACAGACGATATACTTATCTCCCTGCAGTTACAGCAGGATGCTTTGAGCAGACGTATCCAGGAGCTAGAGGGGATTTCACGTCCTACTCCGTGTCATTGTCAGTCTCCTTTTTCTACACCACCAGCTCCTCTTCCACTACACCCGTATTCTGATGTCCGCTTCCTTACTCCAGAGCAGCAGATTGCTTACTTGTTCCGCGTTGTCCACGCACTTGAGGAGGATTGGGTGCTTATGCGCCGTTTACTTTTCTCTTTTCCTCCTCCTCCTCCACTATCAGCGTAGCTATATTTTTGGTTTGATGCACGTAGATTGTTTTGGTGAGAGAGTCGCAATTGGGCCAACACGAAGACTTTTGGAAGACCACATTTTTGTATATGATTTGTGTAGACTGACTTGTATTTTGGGGTGATGTAACCCTATGATCTTATTTCGATGTATGATGTACTGTGAAACATGTAAAATTATGTTGTGGTCACAATTAAATGAAAGCTCAATGGCAACGTTGTCACTACATGCATTGTTGAATTATTTGTTTTATATTATAACATGGGATGTTATGTGTTATGTGTTATGAGGTTGATGGATGTTATTACATACGCATATTACTTATTTACTACACTCACTATGACCTGACCAACATGATCTTCTTTTAGAAGATGCCTCCACGACGAGAACCACGTTTGCCTACTACGGAGGCAGAATTACAGGAACGTATTTCAAAAGCAATGGCAGACTATGAGGCCTCCCGCGCCGAGACTAGCGGAGGTTCCTCAAGGAACAACAACCCACCAAATGGTAATGTCCAAGTCGCTTGAGACACATTGCATTACATTTGGATATTTCTTACGCATCCACTAATGCTTTCTGTAAATGATATTGATATTGCCTGTACAGGCCGTACTTACAAACAATTCCTGGATTGTAAGCCCTTGAACTACGACGACACTGGAGGTGCTGTTACTTTCGTCAGGTGGACGGAAAAGACGGACTCGGTAATAAGGATGAGCACGTGTGCTCCTGAAAACCAAGTTACTTACGTCTCAGGACTTTTTCTTAATGGTGCTTTATCCTGGTGGAATTTGCAAGTCCAAACCCTAGGAGAAGCGGCGGCGTATACACTAACATGGGCTGAGCTGAAGGAGCTCATGAGGAAGAAATATTGTTCACGGGCAGAGATACAGAAGCTGGAGACGGAATTCTGGAATCTAAAAATGGATGGCCCAAAAATTGCTGAATATGTCCAAAGGTTCCACGACTTGTCACGTGTTGTGCCGTATATGGTTGATCCTGAATTTAAACGCATTGAGCGTTTCATTTGGGGATTGGTACCCCAGATCATGAGCATGGTAACGACGTCGAAGCCTCCGACAATTACCGAAGCCATTGATCTCAGCGTGGCACTTACGGAAGAAGCCATCAGATTGGACAAGTTTTCCATTTCTGAGCCGAAAAAGAAAGAAACTCATGTTGAATCTTCAGGGGAGAATAAGAGGAAATTCTCTAACTTTAAAACGAGTACCGGCAGTGCCAACAAGAGGAAGGATGTGAAATGACCAGCTGAAAATAAGCGTGGTGCTGAAGCCAAAGGGAAAGGATACATGGGCACTCTGCCCAAGTGCGAGTTATGCCAGTTTCATCATGCTGGCCGGTGTAGACTTAGCAAATGTGAATCCTGTGGAAGGATGGGTCACTTAAAAGACACTTGTTGGGTTGGTACTGGCCGTGGTGGCCAAAGAGGATTTGGTAACAACAACCGTGGAGGTAACGGGAATGGGAACCGCAACGGCGGAAATGGTAATCACGGTAACTTCAGGAATCAAGCAGGAAATGGTAACCGCAATCAAAACAACAATCAAGGCGGTAATGAAGATGGTAATGGTCACGGACCGGGATGTTTTAACTGCGGAGACGTCGGGCACTTCAAGCGTTAATGCCCAAAACTCAATCAAGCTCGTGGAAGAGTATTCAACATTGGAGCGAGGGAAGCACGCCAGGACCCGAATGTTGTCACTGGTACGTTCCCTATAAATCAACGCTTTGCATCTGTACTATTTGACACTGGAGCCGACTATAGTTTTGTATCACTAGAATTTAAGAATATGCTTGGGTTAACTGCTAGTAAGTTAGACATTCCATACTCAACCGAACTGGATAACGGAAAGCTAGTAGAAACAAATGAAGTTATCAGCGGGTGCGTAATAGAGCTGGGAGAACACGAATTTACACTAGATTTACTGCCAGTCGAGTTGGGAAGCTTCGACGTGGTAGTAGGGATGGATTGGTTGTCAAGCAACAAAGCCGAAATTATATGTCACGAGAAAACCATTCGCATTCCAATGGTGAATGGAGAAACGATTGTGGTGCACGGAGAAAAGCGTGATACGCCCCTGCGGATCATTAGTTGCTTGAAGGCTAGGAAATGTTTGAAGAAGGGATGTATTGCCTTCTTGGAACACATCATAGATAAGGAAGTCGCTGAGCCGAAACTAAAAGATATTCTAGTCGTAAGGGAATATCCTGAAGTCTTTCCAGAAGATTTGCCAGGATTGCCACCACAAAGACAAGTTGAGTTTCATATTGACTTAGTTCCAGGCGCCGCACCTGTAGCTAAGGCACCTTATAGACTTGCACCTTCGGAAATGCAAGAGTTGTCGACAGAACTTCAGGAGTTGTTAGACAAGGGATTTATCCGACCAAGCTTCTCACCTTGGGGAGCTCCAGTTTTGTTTGTCAAGAAGAAGGATGGTAGTTTCCGCATGTGTATTGACTACCGGGAGCTGAACAAGCTGACAATTAAGAACAGATATCCTTTGCCAAGGATTGACGACCTGTTCGACCAATTACAAGGTTCGAGTTTTTACTCAAAGATCGACCTTCGATCGGGTTATCACCAGTTGAGGATCCAAGAGGAAAGTATCCCAAAGACGGCCTTTAGGACTCGCTATGGGCATTACGAGTTCCTGGTTATGCCGTTCGGGTTGACAAACGCACCAGCGGTATTAATGGATTTAATGAACAGAGTCTACAAGCCCGACCTTGATAAGTTCGTGATCGTGTTCATTGATGACATCCTGATCTACTAAAAAACAAAAGAAGAACATGAGCATCATCTAAGAGCTATCTTAGAGCTACTTAGGAAGGAGAAGTTATACGCGAAGTTCTCAAAGTGCAAGTTCTGGTTACGAGAAGTCCAGTTTCTTGGTCATGTGGTTAATGGAAACGGAATCCATGTGGATCCTACAAAGATTGAAGCAATCAAGAATTGGGAAACTCCGAAAACGCCAACTGAGATACGACAATTCTTGGGTTTGGCTGGGTATTATCGCAGATTCATTGAGGATTTCTCAAAAATCGCTCAACCTTTGACCTCTCTCACACTGAAAGACAAGAAGTTTGATTGGGGAGACAAACAAGAAGAGGCATATTACTTATTGAAAAACAAGCTTTGCGACGCACCAATCTTGTCTCTACCCGAAGGCACGGATGACTTCGTGGTATATTGCGACACCTCGCATCAAGGTTTAGGCTGCGTGCTGATGCAGCGATAAAAAGTTATAGCTTATGCTTCTCGTCAGTTGAAGGTTCATGAGAAAAACTACACCACGCATGACTTGGAGTTAGGCGCGGTGGTATTTGCGTTGAAGATCTGGCGACATTATTTGTACGACACGCGGTGCACAATCTTCACTGATCACAAGAGCCTGCAACATATCTTCGATAAAAAAGAGCTTAACATGAGACAAAGACGCTGGGTTGAATTGTTGAACGACTACGATTGTGAGATCAAGTATCACCCAGGGAAGGCGAATGTAGTCGCCGATGCCTTAAGTCGGAAGGAAAGGATTAAGCCCATCAGGGTTAGGGCTTTGGAAATGATTGTTCAAACAGACCTCACATTGCGCATTCGTGCTGCGCAAAGGGAAGCTCTTAAGAGGGAAAATCTTGAGAATGAGTATCTCCGGGGAATGGAGAAGCAATTGGTACCAAAGGAGGACGGAACATTATGTTTCTTGGGAAGAATTTAGGTCCCTTTCTTTGGTGGTCTGAGAGGCGTTATTTTTGATGAGGCTCACAAATCACGGTACTTGATCCATCCAGGATCAGATAAAATGTACCAAGATCTAAAGTATTTTTATTGGTGGCCAAGGATGAAAGGCGACGTTACGATATATGTTGGCAAATGTTTGACTTGCGCCAAGGTTAAGGCCGAATACCAGAAGCCCTCAGGTCTCTTGCAACAACCCGAAATACCTCAGTGGAAGTGGGAACAGATTTCCATGGATTTTATAACAAAATTGCCAAGGACGCCCAGAGGTGATGATACGATCAGGGTAATTGTAGACCGCTTAACGAAATCAGCACACCTTTTGCCAATCAAAGAAAAAGACAACACGAGCAAACTCGCTGAGATATATCTGAGAGAGATTGTTACACGACATGGAGTGCCTCTCTCAATCATCTCTGATAGAGATGGAAGATTCGTGTCAAGGATTTGGCAATCCTTTCAAGAAGCCTTTGGTTCTCAGTTGAATCTAAGTACTGCTTTTCACCCGCAAACAGACGGACAGAGTGAGCGAACGATTCAAACATTAGAAGACATGTTGCGAGCTTGCGTAATGGATTTAGGTAGAAGTTGGGATGCTCACCTACCATTGGTCGAATTTTCATACAATAACAGTTATCATGCAAGCATTCAAGCAGCACCGTTTGAAGCTCTCTATGGGCGGAAGTGTCGATCACCCCTATGCTGGGCAGACGCGGGGGATAGACAGCTAGTTGGTCCGGAATTAGTCCAGGAAACAACAGACAAGATTTTCCAGATCCGAGAACGCATCAAAGCGGCTCGAGATCGACAAAAGTGTTATGCGGACCGCAGAAGAAAACCTCTGGAATTTGAGGTGGGAGATATGGTATTGTTGAAGGTTTCACCCTGGAAGGGTGTGGCACGCTTTGGGAAGCGTGGGAAGTTGAACCCCAGATACATTGGTCCATTCAGAATCCTGGAACGGATTGGTCTCGTAGCATACAAGTTGGATTTACCTACAAAGCTTAATGACGTTCACAATACATTTCATGTATCCAATTTGAAAAAGAGTCCAACACAAGAAATCGTGGTCATTCCTACCGACGAAATTCATTTTGATGACACACTCCACTTTATTGAAGAACCAGTCGAGGTTACGGATTGGAAGATTAACAAAACACGCAGGAGTAGTGTCAAACTCGTCAAGGTTCGATGGAATGCACGACATGGCCCAGAATTCACATGGGAACGCGAGGATCGTATGAAGGCCAAGTACCCACATTTATATTCCCCAAGACCCCTGCAACTAGAAGCAGAACCTAAAATTTCGGAATGAAATTGTCTTAACGGGGGGAGAATGTGACAACCCTCACAATTACAGGTACGGTACAATTAATTAATTTTAATTATGTGCTTAATGACTGTGCTTGATTACAACTGACAATTTAAACTGCTTTATGATTTTCGTATCATACATACATAGGCATCACATTTCATACTGTCACTCCATTCATTACATATAAACTTTAGTGACATACTTGATTCACAAAGCACAGTTAGCACACTGAACAGATAATTCGGAAACATGCTGACAATGCCAACAAATAGACAGACAGTGTTTTTGAGGCCCAGTATGGGCCAGGGACAAGGTACTACACTAGTATGGAGTGTAGGGAAGTGAGGACCATAAAACTGCGTCACTAGGTGATAGTTAAAGTGCAGAATTCTGCATTTATTAACAAAATTCAGCATTTTAACATGCTAGTAAGGTGCAAAAATATGGCAGAATGGTCCTGTAGGCTTTCCTAAGTGCCGGGAATTAAAAGTGTTACAAAAATATATATAAAAGACACTTTACGGAATAATTAAACACTTTAACGAAACGGTGTCTAACCGAACAACCGGACATTATCCGTGTCACACCCCCAAAATCCACCATGCGGGGTATCACCGCTTGGAGGCGTGACGTGACCAGGATCGAGCCACCAATCATATTAAACATCGTAATTAAGTAAATAAGACCAACCACAATACGATTGGTGACCAAAGCTAGTTAACCTTGTTTAGTTTAAACAGCGGAAGCATAAACGTGAGTTCAAAAGCATAAGTCCATAGTTCATAAGTTAAAGTTTCAAAACGCAAGTTTAGTAAGTTCATAAGGATTTAAATATTAAGAACGGAACATAACAGTCCGTACACCACAACGACTTCTTCCCCGTGCAAGCTCCAAGCATTTAGCGACCTCTAAGGCATGTAACAACGAGTCAACAACAAAGTTGAGTGAGTTCACGTTTGGTTGTTTTGTTTTAAGTTGTTTCTGAAAAACGTGGTTTGACTTTCGTTGGCTTATTTGCCGTGAGGGTTACCCCGTAGTTGAAAGTATGTTTAACCATTTACTTTTCTTTACCCAATCCATAACCATGATCAGTGGGGGTTTTCCCCGTTTGAACTACTAGACGGAATGATATCGACTGCTACGCAAATAAGTTGTGCCCTATATCAGTGTCTATCATCACTGACAATCTGCCATAGTCCATTAGTACACTCCCGTCCTACCGGCACGGTGTGAGGTTTGTTAAACCTAATAGCGCTATTAACTAATGACCCGCTCGCCATTGGCCTCGGCGATTAAGTCGATATAAATTGAGGGACTTCATGATAGAGTTTTGTCTAGCTAGTTTTAAGGTTGTTGTCCTGCACCAGGGGGACGAACGTACGTATTCTGCACCAGGAGAATTCGTAGGATTAATAATGGCATCCTATCTATGGAGGATGGCCGTACATATCTTCCCAAGGGGATATGTAGATTTAGTTATAAATTCTTTAACCCATTCCCAAACCACCGGGAATCCCATGCCTTGTAGAAAGTGTGTGAACTCACCTCGGTTTGCTCGGTTAGATTCTCAAGTATAGCTAACAGTCAAGGTCGGTCAATCGCGTCCTAATAAGGTACGGATAACAATCAGTTTCTCATGCATAACACGTATCCTATGTACGGTTTATTTGCACATTACTTCTACCACATAACAGGTACACACCCCATATATACTTCCCATCCATTCCCCACTCATAAGCAAACATACAATAATGCATATAACACATATAACATGTTAGATCATTCACAGATAGCATACTCGACATTTAGACGCGCAAATCACAACTTATGTCATCTCAGCATTAATATTCAAAACCGGCTGTTTTCGGTCATTTTAATAAAATAGTTAAACTATTCCAAAAATTCCCAATTTTTTGCAGGATGTCTTAAACGTTCCATATTTTATTGTGTAAAAATATCGGGGTCCGGTTCATTACCAATATTTTATAAAAATTTATATTCCGGACTGAACTCAGATTTATGTATTTCTGACCACAGTCCACGGAACAATTTATTAAAAATTCATCGAGTGTCCGATTTACGAAATTCCAGTGGGGTAATTACAAATGAATCGGTTTTCATCTACTGTACAAATTTCATGGTCCGATTCATCACAAAACTCAGGTTATGACTGAAAGTACGGCACCCATTTATTGCTGTCAAAATTCAGCTTAAGTTGCTGTTACAAATTAACCCTTTAAAAATAGTAAACGGAGTCCAAAAATTACGATTCCGGTGCCATTAGAACCGTATTTTATAATGACATATTTTAGATTCAAAATATCGGTTTTTCGTTAAGTTTATGACCCGTTTACAGCCAACTGAAGTTGGCTGTAAAACCAGGACAGATTCTGATTTTCAATGTTTATCCTTCTAAATCGTGTTCGAATGATTCCGTTAACAAGTTTAGTGACCGCAACAACATCACATATTAATATTAATCAGAAAATCATCAAATAATCAACCAATAATCATAATAACACAAGATCTACATGATTTACACACATAACTTCTCTTTATCCACACCTTAACACATTATGTTCAAGACTTGTTCATGAGCTTTAAAGTTTCTTAACTTTTTATCATTCTAACATCTATTAACCACTAAAATAACATAAAGAATGAACGGATCTAAGTTCTTACCACTATCTCAAGGCTAGGGAAGTTCGAGTGAAGAAATGTGGTGGTTAATAGCGAATGGAGGAGGTCCTTCCACTTCCGAGAGCACCGAGCTTCGTTGTTGGACCTCTTACACCTTTGTATGTATGAGGAATGATTGAAAAAGAGCTTGATGATGGTGGTAGTATGGTGGAAGGTGGCTGCCGAACAAGGGAAAGGAGAGGGAGAGAAGAGAGAGCTTGGTGGAATGGTGGTATTTATAAGATCTTCCATATAGCATATTCCTAGCATATTCCAAGCATATTCCTAGCATATTCCTAGCATATTCCCTATAATCCTAGCATATTCCTTAGCATATTCCTTAGCATATTCCTTAGCATATTCCTTAGCATATTCTTTAGCATATTCCTTAGCATATTCCTTAGCATATTCTTTAGCATATTAACAAATACGTGTAAGCATAACACAGATATCAGAAAGCAGTTAAGTAATTCCACACAGTCGTCAGACACTTTAATTATCATTAATAATTTGTATGGAATACATGGGATTTTGAGGGTTGTCACATTCTCCCCCTGTTAAGAGAATTTCGTCCCGAAATTTAGCGCGTGGTTACTGAGGAGGCTAGTTAAGTTGCGTTGTTTTCCAGATTTTCCTGGGGTGTCACATCATCCCCCCGTTGATTTGGAATTTCGTCCCGAAATTCTGCAGTAGCTTCAGCCTCAGTAGTGGTTGCGTTTTTCTTAAACAGTTGGGGATACTTGAGTTTCATTTGGTCTTCTCGTTCCCATGTATACTCTGGGCCACGACGAGCATTCCAACGAACTCGGACCAGAGGTATCCTGGTATGCTTGAGGATCTTAACATCTCGATCCGTAATCTCTTCTGGTTCCTCGACGAATCGCAGCTGGTCGTCGATAGTGAGTTCCTTAAGAGGAACTATGAGGGTCTCATCTGACAGACACTTCTTCAGATTCGACACATGGAATACGTTGTGAACTCCGCTGAGTTCTTCGGGTAGATTCAACCTGTAGGCGACTTTGCCAATTTTCTCGGTGACTTCGAATGGTCCGACATAACGCAGATTGAGTTTGCCTCGTTTGCCAAAGCGGACTACACCTTTCTAAGGTGAGACTTTGAGTAGCACTCGATCCCTAACCTGGAGCTCGAGTGGTTTTCTTCCCTTATCAGCATAGCTTTTCTGACGGTCACGAGCTGCCGCCATCCGCTGTCGTATCTGAGCAATTCTCTCGGTGGTATCTACCACAAGTTCTGGGCCAGTGATTTGGCTGTCACCAACTTCTGCCCAACAGAGAGGTGATCGGCATTTGCGTCCGTACAATGCCTCAAACGGAGCGGCTTGGATGCTGGTGTGGTAGCTGTTGTTATATGAAAACTCTACTAACGGGAGGTGCTTTTCCCAGCCATTGCCGAAGTCGATTACGCATGCCCTAAGCATGTCTTCCAAGGTTTGGATGGTGCGTTCCGATTGCCCATCCGTCTGTGGGTGATAAGCGGTGCTCATATCTAAACGTGAGCCAAAGGACTTGTGCATTGCTTGCCACAGTTCAGAAGTAAAACGTGCGTCACGATCAGATATAATAGAGATTGGCACTCCGTGCCTTGATACCACTTCCTTTAGGTAAATGTCTGCAAGAGTAGAAAACTTATCCGTTTCTTTGATAGCCAGAAAATGTGCAGACTTGGTCAGTCGATCTACGATCACCCAAATGGTATCGTTTCCGTGTTGAGATCTGGGCAGGCCGGTAACAAAATCCATGCAAATTTGCTCCCATTTCCGTTTTGGGATCTCCTGTTGTTAAAGTAGACCTGGTGGTTTCTGATATTCAGACTTGACTCTCGCACAAGTCAAGCATTTGCTGATGTAGGTTGCTATGTGGGCTTTCATGCCAGGCCACCAATACGTAGTCTTGAGGTCGTGGTACATTTTATCCGAACCAGGATGTACCGAATAACGAGACTTGTGCGCTTCGTCCATCACAAGCTCGCGTAAGTTTCCATAAAGTGGAACCCAGATACGTCCGTTTACATAATAAGCGCCGTCTTCCTTTTGTTCTAGCCGCTGCCTCGATCCTCGTAGGGATTCAGCCCTGATGTTCTCTGCTTTCAATGCTTCAACCTGAGCATCGCGAATTAGAGCGGGAAGGTTAGATTGGATAGTAAGCTGTAGAGCACGTACACGCCTGGGTATAGTATCCTTTCGACTGAGGGCGTCAGCCACAACATTGGCTTTGCCCGGGTGATACTTGATTGTGCATTCATAATCGTTCAAGAGCTCAACCCATCGGCGTTGTCGCATATTTAACTCCTTTTGCTTGAAGATATGCTCGAGACTCCTGTGATCGGTGTAAATGGTGCACTTAGTACCGTACAGGTAATGTCTCCATATCTTAAGCGCGAAAACAACTGCTCCCAATTCCAAGTCATGCGTAGTGTAGTTCCTTTCGTGAACCTTAAGTTGGCGCGATGCGTAGGCAATGACCTTGTCACGTTGCATCAACACGCAACCAAGTCCTTGGATGGAAGCATCGCAGTAAACCACAAAGTCGTCTGTGCCCTCAGGCAATGAGAGGATAGGCGCGCTACAAAGTCTATCCTTCAAGTGCTGAAATGAGGACTCCTGTGCATCACCCCAACGATAGATGACACCCTTCTGAGTCAGTGAAGTGAGAGGTTGCGCAATCTTGGAGAAATCCTTGATAAACCTCCTATAATATCCTGCCAAACCCAAGAATTGGCGGATTTCTGTTGGTGTGCGGGGTGCAGGCCAGTTCTTGATCGATTCAACCTTAGATGGATCCACATGAATTCCATCCTTGTTTACCACATGGCCTAGAAAGTGGACTTCGCGGAGCCAGAAGTTACATTTCGAAAACTTGGCATACAACTGCTCTTTTCGAAGAAGTTCCAGCATAAGTTGTAGATGCTGCTCGTGTTCCTCCTGACTCTTGGAATAGATCAGGATATCGTCGATGAACACAATAACGAACTTATCCAGGTAAGGCTTGCACACTCGGTTCATGAGATCCATGAAGACCGCTGGTGCATTTGTTAGCCCGAATGGCATAACCAGAAACTCGTAATGGCCGTAACGGGTTCTGAATGCTGTTTTGGAGATGTCCTCATCTCGGACTCTCAGCTGATGGTATCCCGATCTCAAATCAATCTTGGAGTAATAGCTCGACCCTTGCAACTGGTCGAACAAGTCGTCAATACGTGGAAGAGGATAACGATTCTTCACAGTCACCTTGTTAAGTTCACGATAGTCAATACACATCCTGAAGGTACCGTCTTTCTTCTTCAGGAATAAGACTGGAGCTCCCCAGGGCGAAGAGCTAGGACGTATAAAACCCTTTTCCAAGAGTTCTTGTAGTTGCGTGGACAGTTCTTCGAGTTCTGATGGAGCTAGACGATATGGTTCTCGAGCTACTGGCGCTGCTCCAGGAGCTAGCTCGATTTGAAACTCAACTTGGCGATGAGGCAGAAGACCAGGTAATTCCTCAGGAAATACCTTGGGAAAATCACGCACAATAGGGATGTCTTCAATTCTCTTCTCTTCCGTGGATGTGTCAGTAACGAGTGCTAGAATGGCAGTGTGGCCCTTTCGCAAACACTTCTGGGCCTTAAGGAAAGAGATGATGCCTTCGACAGCACCACTCTTGTCTCCGCGAATCATGAGAGGTTCTTCACCAGAACGAGGAATGCGGACGATTTTCTCCTTGCAAACAATCTCCGCTCGATGATGAGATAGCCAATCCATCCCAATAACGACGTCGAAACTACCAAGGGTGATAGGAACAAGATCGATAGGGAAAGTCTGACCAGCTAAGACGAGGTTACAACCTTTAACTACGTGTGTGGCTTCAAGACTTTTACCATTTGCTAGCTCTACCGCGTGTTTGGTGTTCAGGAGTGTTGGAGTGCGCTTAAGCATTTGGCTAACTTTTAAGGACACATAACTAATATCGGCACCCGAATAAACCAGTAACAAAGAAGTCATCCAGAAGAAACTTACCCATCACAACGTTGGGATCGTTCCTTGCATCACCCATATGCCAAGGAGGAATAATTCACCTAGATCCACGAACCTAGATGAGTTTTCGATTTAACAAGTCGGTAAGCAATCAAGTTCGGAGGAGTTTCCTTAGGTCGTGTGAAAAAAAAAATACGTTTGTGCAATCGTGAGGTTCCAAAGAAAGGACGCGAAAATGTGTTCAAGAGAGTATAATCGTATCAACAACACATCATCACGCTCAAGGTTTCAGCAAGTGATTACCAATGATAGAAATCCGAACCTTCCAAACCCTCTAAACTAGAGTGTGTTCGCATTAGTGTCTAGCGTCACTGTGGTAAAGGAATGATGGTTCTGCCTATGTCAATAGTAGAAATTAGGCATTGCATTATTTGACAAGCATAGGTCGGTACAAAGGCCAGCGAAAAGATTTCACAGAATTATGATAAACCATTGTAGGATCAAGGTGCGACTCTTGTAGTGTAAGGGGGGGGGGGGGAAGGGGTGAGGTAAATGTGTAGTTCGTCGTGTCCGTGTGTAGGTTGAGTAATCCGTATTGCCGTCCTCGAATGTCCCGAAGACTATCCCATCATTAGAAGGCATCCGCTTGCTAAGTTGAGTATACGAGGGTGTAGATCAAAATAAGATATCTATTTAACCATCCAATAAGGTAATGGGGGGGGGGGGGTAATCTTGTGATCAGTGGAAATCGTGGTGTGGTTGTCAGTGTTTCGTTATATCGGTTGCGGATCGAAGGGACGGGAGGTTGGGCATGTTGACCTATGGCGCGAGAATAAAGGACAAGATTAAGCACAAGAATTGGTTTGCGCGGGTAGGATCTAAACGTCCTAAGATGGGTTGATATGGCAGGTTATACCTCCTGCAGGGCTAGCTGCGAGTGCCTCAGCGACTCGTTCGTTGATCAAAGCCGTCAACTGGTCTTGAGTGAGGTTGATACGTCCTCTGCGTCCGCTCATGATCTTCATAATGAAGCAACGTAAGTGAAGAAAGTGTCGCGAAAGTGCGTAAGTGTGTGGGACGACATTAGAGAGTAAGCACACAAGGTTCAAATAGCAATTATCACATTATCTAATGCACAGTGAGAACTATCTAACCGACAATATAACATAAATCATACCACTTATGGTGTCGAGTCTTGCACGTGGAGCGAAGCGTCGTTGTGGATCGTTGAGCACTGTACAGGTTATAGTCTGGTTTTAATAAAAACTTTTTCCCTTATTAAAAACCAAGTTCACTATAACCAATGGCTCTGATACCAATCTGTCACACCCCCAAAATCCACCATGCGGGGTATCACCGCTTGGAGGCGTGATGTGACCAGGATCGAGCCACCAATCATATTAAACATCGTAATTAAGTAAATAAGACCAACCACAATACGATTGGTGACCAAAGCTAGTTAACCTTGTTTAGTTTAAACAGCGAAAGCATAAACGTGAGTTCAAAAGCATAAGTCCATAGTTCATAAGTTAAAGTTTCAAAACGCAAGTTTAGTAAGTTCATAAGGATTTAAATATTAAGCACGGAACATAACAGTCCGTACACCACAACGACTCCTTCCCCGTGCAAGCTCCAAGCATTTAGCGACCTGTAAGGCATGTAACAACGAGTCAACAACAAAGTTGAGTGAGTTCACGTTTGGTTGTTTTGTTTTAAGTTGTTTCTGAAAAACGTGGTTTGACTTTCGTTGGCTTATTTGCCGTGGGGGTTACCCCGTAGTTGAAAGTATGTTTAACCATTTACTTTTCTTTACCCAATCCATAACCATGATCAGTGGGGGTTTTCCCCGTTTGAACTACTAGACGGAATGATATCGACTGCTACGCAAATAAGTTGTGCCCTATATCAGTGTCTATCATCACTGACAATCTGCCATAGTCCATTAGTACACTCCCGTCCTACCGGCACGGTGTGTGTCACACCCCCAAAATCCACACGCGGAGTATCACCGCTTGGAGGCGTGACTGACCAGGATCAAGCCACCAATCATATCAAACGTAATAAGAATTAAATGTGATTTAAACCAAACGATATGAAAGGTGTTCCAACAAAACATGTTAAGTGTAAAGCGGAAGCATAAAATGTAAACCCAACGTAAGTAATAAGTTCAATGTTTAATGTTTCAATATAAGATCCACAATCCGTGCCCACAACGACCTGCTCCTCCCTGTGCAAGCTCCATATGTACCTAAGGTCCTGCAAGGCATGTAACAGAGGATCAACAACTAGTTGAGCGAGTTCATAGGAAGTAAATGCGTAATAGTAAGTTTCGTATGTAACATGTGGCTCTACTGGGCCGTTAGTACGTTCTAATGGTGGGGGTTTCCCATGTTGTATATCCCTTAGACTATTCGTAATCATAAGTATCCTTCCCAATTCGAGGATAGTAGTAAGTATAGGTTTACGCAGGTTTTATGTAAGTGCCCTTCCCAACCGAGGACAGTACGTAGCGAGTACGTAGGTTTAGCGCTGGCGTCCTTCCCAATCCGAGGACGGTAGTACGTAGGTTTAGCACTGGCGTCCTTCCCAATCCGAGGACGGTAGTACGTAGGTTTAGCACTGGCGTCCTTCCCAATCCGAGGACGGTAGTACGTAGGTTTTACGTAGGTTTAGTGCTGGTGTCCTTCCCAATCCGAGGACAGTACGTAGGCTTTGCGTAGAATTTGGCACAGGCATCCTTCCCAATCCGAGGACCGTGGTAAATAGTCTAGTGGTAATGTAAGTATAGGTAATCATTCAATCCCATTCCCAACCCAACCGGGGAATCCCATGCCTTGGTAAGAGTGTGAACTCACCTTGGTTTGCTCGGTATGCTAAGTATGTGCTCAAAGTAAATCAATCGCGTCCTAAAGTATGCACGTATATGAAATCAGTTTGTGTTCAAGTTGTGCACGTATAAACAGGTAGCATGTAAACACAATCGTACTAGTCATGTTTGGCATTTAACAGCATTTAGATATTCCAGTTAACACTTAACAGAATTAACTCAAGTTCCTGCACAGATCAGCTATTCGGCGAAACACACATAATGACGAAACACAGATATTGGCGAAACACATTCTTTGGCGAAACACTTCTGTTTCGTCGAAGTCTCCTTCGACGAAACATAACTCCTAATTCGTCGATGACTCTTGGCGAAACACATTCTGTTTCGCCGAGAGTCCTGTTTCGTCGGATGTCTGTTTCGCAGACATCAGTTACAGCAGAATGCGAATAACACATAAACCCTAATCATTCTAGCAGCCGTCACCAATATCAGAAATCATATGAAGGTCAAAGTGTATGCAGAATCATCATAACTCAATCATCCAAGAATCATTGTCTAGCATAAACCCTAGTTTATGTGTATAGCATATCCAATAACATACAACATCATCACATCAATCCCTATCAAGATACTAATGTAATCAGAATCAGGCCATATAAACAACATTCAGAACCGAGCATCTGATTGTATCAAGTTTCGCATATCATTTATATATCCTACTATATCATATCATAACAAAATCTATATCATCATCATCATACTCTTATCGCAGCAATAACACATATCAACCATAAGCACAAGCATGAATCGAGATATCACAGAAACATGAACCGATTAACGAACACATACTAACCGAGATATGAGAAATACGAATCGATTGCTAGGGATATCTTCGAGAAGCTCCTACTGCCGTCACACAGGAGAGAAGGGCTCTAGGGTTTCGGTTGTTATGATAAAAGTGTGAACAAATGTTGTTTTACGTATTAAAACTCGGAATAACAAGCTGGGCCCGAACTGGGCTTTTGGCGAATCTGGGCTCGGCGAAACACATTCTGTTTCGTCGAGTTGCAGTTGGCGAAACAGGCTTTGTTTCGTCGGAATGGACTTGGCGAAACACACTTGTGTTTCGTCGGACTCTTCCTATGTTAAGCAGTTTATGTTTCACGACATGTTATACAATCCAACACATAATCACGCAAACACAATACGTTATCATATCACAACTATAAAGTCAAAGTCAATGTGCATTTAATGCGAATAAAGAATGTCGGAAATTCGAGTTGTCACATTATCCCCAACTTGAAAGAAATTTCGTCCCGAAATTTAGCATGCGGTTACTGAGGAAGCTAGTGGTGTGACGTTGTTTACCTATATTGTATCGCGGCTCCCCGAGCAGGTTTGCGAAGATTACTGGTTTTCTTGGGGTGTCACATTATCCCCCCGTTGATTTGGAATTTCGTCCCGAAATTCTGTATTGGTAGCTTCAGCCTCAGTAGTAGTTGCATTGGTTCCGAATAACTGGGGATACTTGAGTTTCATTTGATCTTCACGCTCCCAGGTGAACTCTGGGCCGCGACGGGAGTTCCAACGAACTCGTACAAGAGGGATTCTCGTTTTCTTGAGGACCTTAACATCCTGGTCCGTGATCTCAACTGGTTCTTCGACGAACTGCAACCGCTCGTCGATGGTGAGTTCCTTCAAGGGAACTATGTGGGTCTCATCTGACATACACTTCTTCAGATTCGACACGTGAAAGACATTGTGAACTGCACTGAGTTCAGCTGGTAAATTCCATTCGTAGGCTACCCTGCCTATCTTTTCAATGATTTCGAAAGGTCCAACGTATCGTGGATTAAGTTTGCCGCGTTTTCCAAAACGAACCACACCCTTCCAGGGTGAAACTTTGAGTAACGCTCGATCCCCAACCTGGAATTCGAGTAGTTTTCTGTCTTTATCTGCGTATGCTTTCTGACGGTCGCGAGCTGCCGCCATGCGTTGTCGTATCTGAGTAATCTTTTCTGTAGTATTAACAACCATTTCTGGACCTGTGATCTGACTATCTCCCACCCCTGCCCAACAGAGAGGTGAACGGCATTTACGCCCGTACAATGCCTCGAATGGAGCAGCTTTAATGCTGGTGTGGTAGCTGTTATTGTATGAAAATTCTACAAGTGGCAGATGTTTTTCCCAACCATTGCCAAAGTCGATTACGCACGCCCGAAGCATGTCTTCTAGAGTTTGAATAGTGCGCTCAGACTGCCCATCCGTCTGAGGATGATAAGCTGTGCTCATGTCTAATCGAGAGCCAAAAGATTTGTGCATTGCTTGCCATAGTTCTGAAGTAAAACGTGCGTCACGATCAGAAATAATAGAGGTGGGCACCCCGTGCCTCGAAACAACTTCCTTAAGATATATGTCTGCTAGTGTGGGGAACTTATCCGTTTCCTTGATTGCCAGGAAGTGAGCAGACTTAGTGAGTCGATCCACGATCACCCAAATAGTGTCATTTCCGTGCTGAGATCTAGGTAAGCCAGTAACAAAATCCATGGAAATCTGCTCCCATTTCCATTGTGGTATCTCAGGTTGTTGGAGTGGTCCTGACGGTTTCTGATATTCTGCCTTGACTCTCGCACAAGTCAAGCATTTGCTAACGTAGGTGGCTATGTGGGCCTTCATGCTAGGCCACCAATATGTAGTTTTGATATCGTGGTACATTTTATCTGAACCTGGATGTACCGAGTAGCAAGACTTGTGTGCTTTATCCATCACAAGTTCTCGTAAGTTGCCATAGTGTGGGACCCAAATGCGTCCTGTGACGTAGTAAGCGCCGTCTGCCCTTTGTTCTAATCGTTGCCTTGAGCCACGTAGGGCTTCAGCCCTGACGTTGTCTGGTTTCAATGCTTCTACCTGAGCATTTCGTATTTGGGAAGGAAGACTAGACTGTATAGTGAGTTGTAAAGCTCGCACGCGCTTAGGTGCGGTGTCCTTTCGACTGAGGGCGTCAGCCACCACATTGGCTTTGCCTGGATGGTACCTGATTGAGCATTCGTAGTCATTCAACAGTTCGACCCATCGTCGTTGACGCATATTCAGTTCTTTCTGTTTGAAGATATGTTCGAGGCTTCTGTGATCAGTGTAGATTGCGCACTTGGTACCATACAAATAGTGTCGCCATATCTTAAGTGCAAAAACAACCGCTCCCAGCTCTAAATCATGCGTAGTGTAGTTTCGTTCATGAATCTTAAGTTGGCACGAAGCATAAGCAATAACTTTATCCCTTTGCATCAATACACATCCAAGACCCTGGAGAGATGCGTCGCAGTAGACTACAAAATCGTCCGTGCCTTCAGGCAGTGAGAGGATAGGTGCGCTACAGAGTCTATCCTTTAAGTGCTGAAACGCTGTTTCCTGTGCGTTACCCCAACGATAAACAACACCTTTCTGTGTCAGTAGCGTAAGCGGCTGAGCAATCTTTGAGAAGTCTTTGATGAACCGTCTGTAATAACCCGCCAAACCCAAGAATTGGCGTATTTTTGTTGGTGTGCGAGGTGCAGGCCAGTTCTTGATCGAATCCACCTTGGATGGATCGACATGAATCCCATCCTTGTTTACCACGTGGCCTAAGAAGTGGACTTCACGGAGCCAGAAGTCGCATTTTGAAAACTTAGCGTATAGTTGTTCCGTTCGAAGAAGTTCCAAAATAAGTCGTAAGTGTTGCTCGTGTTCCTCCTGACTCTTCGAATAGATCAGGATGTCGTCGATGAAAACAATGACAAACTTGTCGAGATAAGGTTTACACACCCTGTTCATAAGATCCATGAAAACCGCTGGCGCGTTCGTCAACCCGAAAGGCATGACCAGAAACTCGTAGTGGCCGTAGCGTGTTCTGAACGCTGTTTTGGAGACGTCCTCCTCCCGGACTCTCAGTTGATGATACCCTGACCTTAGATCAATCTTCGAGTAATAGCTCGACCCTTGCAACTGGTCGAATAAGTCGTCGATGCGTGGAAGAGGATAGTGATTCTTCACAGTCACCTTGTTCAATTCGCGGTAGTCTATACACATGCGGAAGGTACCGTCCTTCTTCTTTACAAATAGTACTGGAGCTCCCCAAGGAGAAGAGCTAGGACGTATAAAACCCTTTTCCAAGAGTTCTTGTAGCTGCTTTGACAGTTCTTCCAATTCAGTTGGAACTAAGCGATAAGGTGCTCGAGCTATAGGTGCTGCTCTAGGAGCTTGTTACTATGAGTTACCAAAGGTTCTTAACCAGCACGAGGAATGCGGACGATATTTTCTTTGCAAAGAATCTCTGCTCGAAGTTGAGGTAGCCAATCCGTACTATTAACGATGTCGAAACCATCACAACGTTGGGGCCATTCCTAGCATCATCCTGACCAATCACGAACACTCGACCCCTGGCACCATTGCCGTCGTTATTACCCCCATTGTTGCCTCCATTATTGTTCCTGTTTCTTTGATTGTGGTTCTGATTCTGGTTCTGGTTCAACCGTGGGTAGTGTCCTTTGAAGTGACCTTCGGCATCATCTGATAACATCCCTCGTTACCCTGCTGTTGTCGACGATTCTATAGATCTTGTGGCTGTTGTTGTTGGTTCTGGTTTGCAGGACGTGAGTTTCTACCATCTTTGGTTCCATGACCAAGCTTGTTTCATTATTGACAATGATTGCGTTTGCACTGCCCGCTGTGGTGCAAGTTACATCGTTTGCTCTTAGGGTGGTTTCCCCTGTATCCACCCTGCCCTTGAATACTAAATGTTGCTGATCAGGACTTTAGTTGTCATCGACCTTTCACTGCTGTGCCTGGGACGGAATCGTAGTCGAACCCTTGCTAGAGGTTCCATCCACTTTCATTCGTTGTCACTGAGGGTAGCAGAGGTAGTTGAAGTAGTAACGCTGATACGTTGAGGCAGCTTGTTCTGTTCCTCTGCCCGGTCTGTGAGACGATGAGCAAGATGAGTAACATCTTGAATAGTAGCAAGACTAGCCGTCATCACATAGTTTTGAATTCCTGGTACTAAGCCTTTGAGGTACAGCTCAAAGCTCTTTATGGGAGGATCCACCATAGTTGGACACAAAATTGCCAGTTTGTTGGATCGTTATCGTGCACGCTTCTAACTCTGACCCCGTCATCTTCATGTTAAAGGACTCCACTTCCAACTTGTGGATGGCATCATAACTACTGTATTCACGTTTGATAGGTTCCTTAAAATCATTCCATGGGGTGGCATTAGCAGCCGCCAGCCCCAGCATCGTAACTTGCGCGTTCCACCAAGTTTGCGCAGTGCCTTCGAGAATATCAGTGGCATATTTCACCTTACGAGCCTCAGATCATTCGCACATTCGAAGGACGATTCGAGTTCCTCGAACTAATGGAGGGGTCCAACAGCTCCTTCAGTGTCGCTGAAAGTAGTAGGACGACAGTCCATAAAAGTCTTGTATGTGCATACAGGAGGCTGAGCGTGTTGACTTGTCGTGTGCGTAAGAGAAATCAAAATTAAGCACAAGTGTTGAGTTACGAGAGTAGGATCTAAAGATCCTAGAGTAAGTGGTGATGGCAGGTTACACCTCCTGCCTGGGCAGCTGCGAGTGCTGCAGTAACTTGTTCAGTGATCGAAGCCGCCAACTGGGCTTGAGTTAGGTTAACGCGTCCACTCATGATCTTGACATCAAGAAGAACATGTGGGTGAAAGGTTCGCGAATAGTGCGAAGAGAGTGAGCACACAAGTATTCTCGAGCAATAACATATAGCAAGTTCTGTGATCTAAGCATACCACGAGCAAAGGTGTATGTAGTTCTAGCATGTAGGTAAGGTAACATGAATAGTAATACCTATGATGTTGAGCCTTGCACGTGGAGCGAAGCGTCGTTGTGGATCGTTGAGAGCACTGTTCTGGTTATAGTCTGGTTTTAATGTAAAACGTTTTCCCTTATTAAAACCGAGTTCTCTATAACCAATGGCTCTGATACCAATCTGTCACACCCCCAAAATCCACACGCGGAGTATCACCGCTTGGAGGCGTGACTGACCAGGATCAAGCCACCAATCATATCAAACGTAATAAGAATTAAATGTGATTTAAACCAAACGATATGAAAGGTGTTCCAACAAAACATGTTAAGTGTAAAGCGGAAGCATAAAATGTAAACCCAACGTAAGTAATAAGTTCAATGTTTAATGTTTCAATATAAGATCCACAATCCGTGCCCACAACGACCTGCTCCTCCCTGTGCAAGCTCCATATGTACCTAAGGTCCTGCAAGGCATGTAACAGAGGATCAACAACTAGTTGAGCGAGTTCATAGGAAGTAAATGCGTAATAGTAAGTTTCGTATGTAACATGTGGCTCTACTGGGCCGTTAGTACGTTCTAATGGTGGGGGTTTCCCATGTTGTATATCCCTTAGACTATTCGTAATCATAAGTATCCTTCCCAATCCGAGGATAGTAGTAAGTATAGGTTTACGCAGGTTTTATGTAAGTGCCCTTCCCAACCGAGGACAGTACGTAGCGAGTACGTAGGTTTAGCGCTGGCGTCCTTCCCAATCCGAGGACGGTAGTACGTAGGTTTAGCACTGGCGTCCTTCCCAATCCGAGGACGGTAGTACGTAGGTTGAGCACTGGCGTCCTTCCCAATCCGAGGACGGTAGTACGTAGGTTTTATGTAGGTTTAGTGCTGGTGTCCTTCCCAATCCGAGGACAGTACGTAGGCTTTGCGTAGAATTTGGCACAGGCATCCTTCCCAATCCGAGGACCGTGGTAAATAGTCTAGTGGTAATGTAAGTATAGGTAATCATTCAATCCCATTCCCAACCCAACCGGGGAATCCCATGCCTTGGTAAGAGTGTGAACTCACCTTGGTTTGCTCGGTATGCTAAGTATGTGCTCAAAGTAAATCAATCGCGTCCTAAAGTATGCACGTATATGAAATCAGTTTGTGTTCAAGTTGTGCACGTATAAACAGGTAGCATGTAAACACAATCGTACTAGTCATGTTTGGCATTTAACAGCATTTAGATATTCCAGTTAACACTTAACAGAATTAACTCAAGTTCCTGCACAGATCAGCTATTCGGCGAAACACACATAATGACGAAACACAGATATTGGCGAAACACATTCTTTGGCGAAACACTTCTGTTTCGTCGAAGTCTCCTTCGACGAAACAGAACTCCTAATTCGTCGATGACTCTTGGCGAAACACATTCTGTTTCGCCGAGAGTCCTGTTTCGTCGGATGTCTGTTTCGCAGACATCAGTTACAGCAGAATGCGAATAACACATAAACCCTAATCATTCTAGCAGCCGTCACCAATATCAGAAATCATATGAAGGTCAAAGTGTATGCAGAATCATCATAACTCAATCATCCAAGAATCATTGTCTAGCATAAACCCTAGTTTATGTGTATAGCATATCCAATAACATACAACATCATCACATCAATCCCTATCAAGATACTAATGTAATCAGAATCAGGCCATATAAACAACATTCAGAACCGAGCATCTGATTGTATCAAGTTTCGCATATCATTTATATATCCTACTATATCATATCATAACAAAATCTATATCATCATCATCATACTCTTATCGCAGCAATAACACATATCAACCATAAGCACAAGCATGAATCGAGATATCACAGAAACATGAACCGATTAACGAACACATACTAACCGAGATATGAGAAATACGAATCGATTGCTAGGGATATCTTCGAGAAGCTCCTACTGCCGTCACACAGGAGAGAAGGGCTCTAGGGTTTCGGTTGTTATGATAAAAGTGTGAACAAATGTTGTTTTACGTATTAAAACTCGGAATAACAAGCTGGGCCCGAACTGGGCTTTTGGCGAATCTGGGCTCGGCGAAACACATTCTGTTTCGTCGAGTTGCAGTTGGCGAAACAGGCTTTGTTTCGTCGGAATGGACTTGGCGAAACACACTTGTGTTTCGTCGGACTCTTCCTATGTTAAGCAGTTTATGTTTCACGACATGTTATACAATCCAACACATAATCACGCAAACACAATACGTTATCATATCACAACTATAAAGTCAAAGTCAATGTGCATTTAATGCGAATAAAGAATGTCGGAAATTCGAGTTGTCACAGTGTGAGGTTTGTTAAACCTAATAGCGCTATTAACTAATGACCCGCTCGCCATTGGCCTCGGCGATTAAGTCGATATAAATTGAGGGACTTCATGATAGAGTTTTGTCTAGCTAGTTTTAAGGTTGTTGTCCTGCACCAGGAGGACGAACGTACGTATTCTGCACCAGGAGAATTCGTAGGATTAATAATGGCATCCTATCTATGGAGGATGGCCGTACATATCTTCCCAAGGGGATATGTAGATTTAGTTATAAATTCTTTAACCCATTCCCAAACCACCGGGAATCCCATGCCTTGTAGAAAGTGTGTGAACTCACCTCGGTTTGCTCGGTTAGATTCTCAAGTATAGCTAACAGTCAAGGTCGGTCAATCGCGTCCTAATAAGGTACGGATAACAATCAGTTTCTCATGCATAACACGTATCCTATGTACGGTTTATTTGCACATTACTTCTACCACATAACAGGTACACACTTTAACGATTTACGCCCATATATACTTCCCATCCATTCCCCACTCATAAGCAAACATACAATAATGCATATAACACATATAACATGTTAGATCATTCACAGATAGCATACTCGACATTTAGACGCGCAAATCACAACTTATGTCATCTCAGCATTAATATTCAAAACAGGCTGTTTTCGGTCATTTTAATAAAATAGTTAAACTATTCAAAAAATTCCCAAATTTTTACAGGATGTCTTAAACGTTCTATATTTTATTGTGTAAAAATATCGGGGTCCGGTTCATTACCAATATTTTATAAAAATTTATATTCCGGACTGAACTCAGATTTATGTATTTCTGACCACAGTCCACGGAACAATTTATTAAAAATTCATCGAGTGTCCGATTTACGAAATTCCAGTGGGGTAATTACAAATGCATCGGTTTTCATCTACTGTACAAATTTCATGGTCCGATTCATCACAAAACTCAGGTTATGACTGAAAGTACGGCACCCATTTATTGCTGTCAAAATTCAGCTTAAGTTGCTGTTACAAATTAACACTTTAAAAATAGTAAACGGAGTCCAAAAATTACGATTCCGGTGCCATTAGAACCATATTTTATAATGACATATTTTAGATTCAAAATATCGGTTTTTCGTTAAGTTTATGACCCGTTTACAGCCAACTGAAGTTGGCTGTAAAACCAGGACAGATTCTGATTTTCAATGTTTATCCTTCTAAATCGTGTTCGAATGATTCCGTTAACAAGTTTAGTGACCGCAACAACATCACATATTAATATTAATTAGCAAATCATCAAATAATCAACCAATAATCATAATAACACAAGATCTACATGATTTACACACATAACTTCTCTTTATCCACACCTTAACACATTATGTTCAAGACTTGTTCATGAGCTTTAAAGTTTCTTAACTTTTTATCATTCTAACATCTATTAACCACTAAAATAACATAAAGAATGAACGGATATAAGTTCTTACCACTAGCTCAAGGCTAGGGAAGTTCGAGTGAAGAAATGTGGTGGTTAATAGCGAATGGAGGAGGTCCTTCCACTTCCGAGAGCACCGAGCTTCGTTGTTGGACCTCTTACACCTTTGTATGTATGAGGAATGATTGAAAAAGAGCTTGATGATGGTGGTAGTATGGTGGAAGGTGGCTGCCGAACAAGGGAAAGGAGAGGGAGAGAAGAGAGAGCTTGGTGGAATGGTGGTATTTATAAGATCTTCCATATAGCATATTCCTAGCATATTCCAAGCATATTCCTAGCATATTCCTAGCATATTCCTAGCATATTCCTGACATATTCCTAGCATATTCCTTAGCATATTCCTAGCATATTCCTAGCATATTCCTAGCATATTCCTTAGCATATTCCTTAGCATATTCCTTAGCATATTCCTTAGCATATTCCTTAGCATATTCCTTAGCATATTCCTTAGCATATTCCTTAGCATATTCCTTAGCATATTCTTTAGCATATTAACAAATACGTGTAAGTATAACACAGATATCAGAAAGCAGTTAAGTAATTCCACACAGTCGTCAGACACTTTAATTATCATTAATAATTTGTACGGAATATATGGGATTTTGAGGGTTGTCACAATCCGGAACACTAAATTTTTGTCAAATACATTGTTTAATTATTTCTTGGCTTGTCATGATCCCCATACACCATAACACCCACTAAATTCTCCACTAACTAATATATGAAATTATATACTTAGAATCTAATTTACATTTACCAACTTTTATAAAAAATTTACATCAAACCTCCCCCCCCCCATACCCGAATTCGGTCCCAAGAGGACCCACCAAAATCCCCACCATGCCTTCCGTGATTATATCCTAATATTATATTGGATTGATTACTTGTAGTAGTGAGCAAAATATGATGAAAATCCTTATAAGTATGGCAAGACCATAACCTCAAATCATTCCATGATCTTCACACTCTCTCACTCACTCTCTTCTCTCTCCCTCTCGGCCACACTTAACCGCCGCCACCACCACCATAATTCAACCATCTTCATCCATTTTTGAGTCTCATACAAGACTAGAAGGTGATTCAAGGAAGCTTGCAACTTGTAGATCATCAAGGAGCTTCATACATTGCTTTTCACCATCATTTTCTTCATCTTTTCACTAGAGAACATCCCTAGCCTTTGTGCTAGTAGTAAGTTCTTGTTAAACTCTTATTCATCTTGTTTTTATGGTTAAAAGTTGTAGTATGATTGTGACAACCCTCAAAATCCCATGTATTCCGTACAATTTATTAATAATAATTAATGTGTTTGACGACTGTGTGGAATTACGTAACTGTTTTCTGATATCTGTGTTATGCTTACATGTATTTGTTAATATACTAATAGTGTACAGAAAGGTCACTAAATAGTCCGTTATATTTTCCTAAGTGTTAGAAAGTAAAAACGTTACAAAAATATATACATAGGACACATTACGAATTAATTAAGCACTTTAACGGGACAGTATCGAACCGAATAACCGGACATTACCCGGAACACAAAAATATTGTCAAACACATTGTTCTTATTTTCTGAGCCAGTTATGATCCCCGAACATCATAACACCCCCCTAAAAATATCCACTAACTAAAGTATGAAACTAACACTAGAATTATAACTAGATTGTAACCAAAGTGGTTAGCACCTAATCTACTACCCCCCCCATGCTCACGGATCCAACAAGGGACCCACCTTGTTGATTTGTTGCAATATTTAATTTGATTATGTTGGGGCATGAGGGACATGTTACACAAGAGTTAGACATGATACACAAGAGTGAAGGTTGTAGGATGGTTATAAGAATGCACCAAAGGTCCCAAGCATCATCATCATCTCTCATTCACAAACCCACCAACACCCTAACTCTCTCCCTCCTTCCATGGTTCTCGGCTGAACCACATCCACCCCACCACCATCATCTTTCAACCTTGTTCAACCATTTCACATACTCTCCAAGGTGTAAGAAGGTCTCTAACGAAGCTCGGTGCTCTCGGAAGTGGAAGGACCTTCTCTATTCGCTTTTAACCACCACTTTTCCACACTTGAACTTCCCTAGCCTTGTGCTAGTAGTAAGTTTCTTAAATCTTCATATTGTTCATGTATTTTATGGTTAATAGATGATTAATGGTTAAAAACTTATGAAACTCTAAAAGAGCTTACATTAGTCTTGGATAAAAGATGAATAGGATGAATAAAGAGAAGATAGGTGTGTAAAGCATGTAGATCTTGTGTGATTATGATTATTGGTTGATTATCTGATGTTCTACTGATTAATATTAATGTGTCATGTTGTTGTGGTCACTAAACTTGTTAACGGAATCGATCGAACACGATTTAGAAGGTTAAACACTAAAAATCAGAATCTGTCCAACTTTTACAGCCAACTTCAGTTGGCTGTAAACAGGTCTTAAACTCAACGAAAAACTGATATTTTGAATCTAAAATATGTTATTATGAAATACGGTTCTAATGGCACCGGAATCGTAATTTTTGGACTTCGTTTACTATTTTTAAAGTATTAATTTGTAACAGCAACTTAAGCTGAATTTTGACAGCAATAAATAGGTGTCGTACTTTCAGTCATAACCTGAGTTTTGTGATCAATCGGACCATGAAAATTTTACTGTAGATGAAAACTGAAGTATTTGTAATTACCCCACTGGAATTTCGCAAATCGGACTTACGAAGAATTTTTAATAAATTGTTTTGTGGACTGTGGTCAGAAATACATAAATCTGAGTTCAGTCCCGAATATGAATTTTTATAAAATGTGGGTAATGAACCGGACCCCGATATTTTTACACAATAAAATATGGAATGCTTTTGACATTCTATAAAAATTTGGGAATTTTTGGAATAATCTAACTATTTTATTTAAAATGTCCGAAAACAGCCGGTTTTGAGTATTAATGCTGAATTGACATAAGTTGTGACTTGCGTGTCTAAATGTCGAGTATGCTATCTGTGAATGATTTAACATGTTATATATGTTATGTGCATTATCGTATGTTTGAATTTGAGTGGGGAATGGATGGGAAACTTAGATGGGCATAAACCGGTACAGTGATGCATGTTGTGTGATAGATACGTGTAGGAACTTTGTGTTCTATTTGAAAGCCACTAAATGACTAACTGGTAAATCATACTAGGACGTGATTGACCGACCTTGACTGTTAGCTATATTGAGAATCTAACCGAGCAAACCGAGGTGAGTTCACACACTTTCTAAGGCATGGGATTCCCGGTGGTTTGGGAATGGGTTAAAGAATTAAAACTAAATCTACATATCCTCCTTGGGTAGGATATGTACGGCCATCCTCCATAGAGTGGATGCCATTATTAATGCTACGAATTCTCCTGGTGCAGAATACGTACGTTCGTCCTCCTGGTGCAGGACAACAACCTTAAAACTAGCTAGACAAAACTCTATCATGAAGTCCCTCAATTTATATCGACTTAATCGCCGAGGCCAATGGCGAGCGGGTCATTAGTTAATAGCGCTATTAGGTTTAACAAACCTCACACCGTGCCAGTCGGACGGGCGTGTACTAATGGACTATGGCAGATTGTCAGTGATGATAGACACTGATATAGGGCACAACTTATTTGCGTAGCAGTCGATATCATTCCGTCTAGTAGTTCAAACGGGGAAAACCCCCACTGATCATGGTTATGGATTGGGTAAAGAAAAAGGATATGGATACACATACTTTCAACTACGGGGTAACCCCCACGGCAAATAAGCCAACGAAAGTCAAACCATGTTTTTCAGAAACAACTTAAAACAAAATAACCAAACGTGAACTCACTCAACTTTGTTGTTGACTAGTTGTTACATGCCTTACAGGTCGCTAAATGCTTGGAGCTTGCACGAGGAAGGAGTCGTTGTGGTGTACGGACGGTTATGTCCAGTGCTTAATATTTATAAACTTTATGAACTTATTAAACCTACATTTTGGACTTTAAACTTATGAACTGCAAACTTATGTTTTGAACTTTACGTTTATGCTTCCGCTGTCTAAATTAAAACTTGGTTAACTAGCTTTGGTCACCAATCGTATTGTGGTTGGTCTTACTTACTTAATTACGATGTTCAATATGATTGGTGGCTCGATCCTGGTCACGTCACGCCTCCAAGCGGTGATACCCCGCATGGTGGATTTTGGGGGTGTGACAATGATGAGTATGTTTAAAATACTAAAGAACAAGAACTAAAAACATAAACAGGAAGCTTTACACAAAAGTTTACATAGAGATGAAACATAAAGAAATGTTGTTAGTAGGATGTTGATATGAATATGTTGTTGATTGCATGTTGATTCTTGGTTATGTGAGGTTAATCATCATATGGAGCTTGTTAAATAATGTTTAGAAACATGATTTAACAAGACTAGGAAGTTGATTATTGATACATGAAATAATCATTTCCTAGTTTATATATGAACTTGATAAAAAAATATTTTTTCTTGAAATATAAGTAAACAAAGTAAGTTGGTGATCATGTAGATCCGGGTTTTACAAAAGACTTTTCTAAATGAACCATGTTCAAGAATCGACTTTTAGAAAATCATGACTTGTACATACACCTACACCATTTTTAGAACTAAAATAAGTGTAGAAACCTTTTATTTACAAGAAGAGTTCAAAAGGTGAGTTTTTGCAAAAATTGTTTACAAGTTTTAAACACATAACTCTTTCAAGAAAATGATTTTTAAAGAAATAATTACGCTTTGGAAGGTAACTAAGTCCACTAAAATCTTTACCAAGTTACTACGCGTTTTCGGGATATATCAAGTTCATGGTTAATATGCAACGCATGCGGTTTTGCTCTTGGTGATGTAAGATTGTTTAAGGATTGGTTGTTGATTGATTTTGAAAAGAAAACGATATGCTCAATAGCATGGACACCTCCGTTTTTAGGGGAAACTCTGGCGAAATTTTCTAAAAATCCCAAGACTTAGAAAATTATTTTCTAACAAGTGTTTACAAATATGTTTAACTTTGTTTTTCGGAAGTAAACTTCGCCATAGGTTTGGTTACAAAATTTCAAAGTATCGGAGGTGGGTTTTCGTAAATAAAAGCGGACAAATATATTTTTAGAAGATATATTTTATACTAAAACGCTTGAGTGAATATTTGTATGATTTGGGCACTGGTTATATTACTTAGAGAAAAGTAATATAACTTAACAAAAATATAGTTCCTAGTATATTTGGAAAAATATATATTTTGGGATATGTTATTTTTGATAAATAAACTATTATATATTTTCTAGAGTGGGACTTAAAAATATATAATGTCAAGACTTTAAATCACAAAAATACATGTATAAAATAACCCCATCATTGGGAAGGAAATACGCACATAAAATACTTGAGAAGTATGAATACGAAATAGTTGCCTAACTATTATTTCAAGACCTACAAATATAATGTAAGTTAAAATAATTATTATTATTTTAACAATAAGTTATAACTTGGAATAATATCAAAGTAACGTAACTCAAACCCGTAAATACTAAGCCAAGGCATGGCCCGTTCGTCTAATAGACATTAGTACGTTGTAGGTCGTTGTATAGCTGACAAGGTTTGAGTACGAGCACAAGAGACGCACTACAGTGAGTTCATGTCCCCCCTTTTTCTCTTAACTGTTTACAGTTTTATAACTTCGGGGGTGAAATACATGTTACAATTATACAGACATTTTTATACATGGTATGGTTAGCTTAAGGAGGGACTTTCATACATCTTTAGATCATGTGAGTGGGTAGGCGGCTACTAAAGGCCATTAATCCTCGTCGTAGGACCAAGGGACATGAGTGATAGATCTATTTGGGTGTAGCGAGCCCACACCCATGAGGCCGGGGCGGCCCATAGTAGTGACTGTGTCTTACAGCCGGAAGCCCGGTGCAACTCCGCTAGGTTTTAGTCTTCCTGCATCACTTCACATATATCAATGGCCTTGCAAACCATTGGTGATCTCTTTTTTTTCCTTATTGCTACATACCAGGGATTTTCATACATCTTTCAAGGGTTATACATACATCGTTTAGAAAGGTTTATACATACTCACATACACATGAACTCGCTCAACTTTTTGTTGATTTTTCAAACTACATGTATTTCAGGGAATTGATCGGATCTGGCGGGTGATGCACGTTAAGCTGCGTATTAAATAAAAGATGTCATCCAGGGGTGTAGGGTTTGGGAGGTGTAACCCTTGCCTGGACGGGTCACACGTCTCCAAACTTCGTTTTATTTATGGTCTTTTGTTGAGTCCATTGGGAACTCATTTTTAAACAAGTCGTGGTTGTAACTTATTTTGGGTTGATGATTCAAGACAATTATGTTATGGTATTTTCTAACTATATTAATGGATGAGCATCTTGTGTTTTTATCATATAGCATTGTTATGATTGTTGCTATGGTATTAAGAAGTCATACCAAATAAACCCACACTTCCGCAAAAGCCAGGGTGTGACACTATCATTACGCAGCAAATGGCTGCTGCACTTCCAAACATCGTTGCTCAATGTAACCAAGCCCTCAACAACAATAATGCTCCCTGTAACTTCAAGACGTTCAACTCAGCTCAACCATCAAAGTTTTCTGGGTCTCAAGGAGCGACTGCACTTCTGTAATGGTTCAAGAGTCTAGAGAGCACCTTCAGGCATGTCCAGTGTCCAATCGAGCAAAAGGTAGAATTCGCATCTAGTGTTTTTGAGAAACGAGCTTTAACATGGTGGAATGGTGAGATGAGAGATAGGGGTGCCGAGGTAGCACTGGCTCAAACCTGGGAAGAGCTTCGGGCTCTAATGATGAGGGAATTCTGTCACACCCTGATATTTCCACATATTACCGGTGGGCCCGGCGGGGAGTATCGTGACGTAGTTGATATCATCATAGTCAATATACACAATATAATAGCACAGCAGAAGGCTTGGTGAAATAACTATCACAAACCATAATGTCTGAGTGTCCGAATGAAAGAATATACAGACTGGGTTGTAATAAGATCCACAGGCGGATCATATATAACATACAAGAAAACGGAAAAATAACAGACTTCAGGTATCTAGGGCAAGATCCTCTTATATGACACCTAGTAGCTCCAGCCTATTTATGAGAAGTACCTGTCAATCAATCTTTAGAAAATACGTCAGTTTACACTGGTAAATACAATTAACTAACTCATTTGAAAAGTATTTGTAAAAATTGATTTAGGTGCACGAGGCACAAATCTTTCATAACTTGGGACAATTATTTAAAGATAATCTTGTATACATATTTATATGTTTGTCATACAATTGGGGCCGGTTGGAAGCCGGCCATGATTAACCAACTCACCACTTATAGAACCCACAAAGGAGTTATCCCCAACATGTGGGTTTATATTTTAGCATTTGCATCTGTCAGGTGTATGCCTACACCCTGTACATAGGTTTTGGCCATTTTCAAATGAAATGAGCCGATGATATCCAGGACACGGTCCAATTAACCCCCAATGTTTATGTTATCAAACAAGACAGATTAAAACGGGTTATGTAAATTTATTAATCACAATCCGATTAAATGATTTCATACCCGACCAAGCGGTATTATTATAATACCGTATCTCAAGCCCGTATAAGGGAAAATAAGTTAAAAGTATTTACCTGAGCTAAACGTGAAAAGTAACTCAGCCGTATAATCATAAAGCTTTATGATGATATCTTCTACTGGATGCCACTTAATCTGTATAGAAGGTTTAATAGCCTATTAGGATGCTAACGGGTCTTTAGTTAAGTCAAGGACTTAGACCGGCTAGCGAGAAGGAAACTTTACGGTTCTAAACTCTAGGTTAAGCGGAGACCGGAATAGAATGTGGTTTAGACCCGACAAGCTTGGATAATTTTATTGTCACACCCCTTTCTGTGGCGGAAGCACGAGGTGTGATCATGAAAGGTTCTCATTGCATACGAAAGGTAAACATGCTATATGCTCGTAAAAACATCAAATACCATAATTTGAAAACATGATTTTAGCGTTTACATCGCTAAGTCGCATAAAACATTGTCTTAAAAAGTTTACAACTTTATTTAAAGATAAACATAAGCGACATCCACAAGCATAAGCGAGACCGCGCGCACATCCATCCTAGTTACCTGAAATACATGTGAGTTTTGGAAAAACGTCAACATAATGTTGGTGTGAATTCATGCAGTTTTGTATTTCACGTTTGCATACTTTGTATGAAAACATAGTTTGAGAATAAATCAAGTTTTCATATATAAATCCAGTTTCATGTGTACACCACGTACTCATGTATAATTCAATTTCTTCTTGAGTACCCCACGTACTCAAGTATAATTCCCATTTTCTTGAGTACCCCACGTACTTCAAGTATAATTCAATTTCTTCTTGAGTACCCCACGTACTCAAGTATAATTCAATCTTTTCTTGAGTACCCCACGTACTCAAGTATTCATCAATTTTTAGTATGGTATGACTTTTATGTTAATAAAGTATTCCTGTAAGTATCAGGATTGTTAATGGGTTGCAAAGCCATTAACATGTGACACGACATAGGAAGTCACCAAACCTAAGGCATTTAATTGGTATATTCTGAGACACAAAAGCACTACTCGATTCTCGCCCTCACCGAGAGTGTGGCTGCCAGGCACCCGTTAGATCTAACCTTTTGTTCTGCGGTCTAGGTATATTGTTGATTAATGGTGCTTCTGTACCCTATTCGTGACACTATTTCTCATAACGCATCCTACTTGGTTCTCGTCCTCACCAAGCGCGTTTCTTGTTATCAATTCTCATAACGCCTCCTACTTGGTTCTCGTCCTCACCAAGCGCGTTTCTTGTTATCATTTCTCATAACGCATCCTACTTGGTTCTCGTCCTCACCAAGTGCGTTTCTTATTATCTTATATTTCATCACACTTGGTTCTCATTCTCACCAAGTGTATTTCTTGTATTCTTATATTTCATCACACTTGATTCTCGTTCTCACCAAGTGTGCTTCTTATATTTATATCATACCAATTATAAATATTGTACATTTGTACATGTATTTCACCCCCGAAGTTATAAAAACTGAAAACAGTTAAAGAAAAAGGGGGAGCATGAACTCACAACTTTGCGTTCCTGTGCGTCGTAAACTTCACCGGATTTGCTTAATTAACGTCGTAACCTATACGCGTTTTCTTAATGTTAGTCACTAGACTTGCGTCGCACAAGTACAATCACTTTCTGTTGTGTATATATTCTTGTGTTAAAAATATTTTATATTTTTAACTAAGTGTCTTACTTATATTATTTTCTCAAAAATAAATATAAGTCTTTTGTGTTTTGCACTTTGCACCCGAATTATGTATCTGGTATTTTGTATGTGTATTTTTATGTTTATACTCCTCATGAGTATTTAGTGTATTTTTTTAGTCTTAATACACTAGCACGTATAACACATACTATATACACTTAGCACAAAAGTTGGTGATAACATAATATATATTTTTCTCTAAAAAAATATACATACTTATATCCATTTTCATTCTTGAAGAAATCCTCATTTCTTATCACCAAAAATTAGGGAAACCTTGGTAATACTCTTAAATACATTTTTAGGGAATAAGTTTCTCAAAAACTTATATTTTTCTAAGTGTCAAAATTTATAAAAATTTTGACAGAGTTTCCCCTAAAAATGGAGGTTTCCCATGTTTTCAAAACATGTGTTTATTTTCTTTTAAATCGTCAACAATCATCAACAACAATTATCAACAATAATCATCAACAATAATCACTAATTTCTCCATTTCATGAACTTGAATATTTACCAAAAATGTGTAGTAACTTACTAGCACATTTAGTAAGTCTTGTCATCTTTAAAAATAAGTTTAATTTCTTAAAAACTTTATTTTTAAAGATCTTGAAGTTTCACAGCTTCTAGTCATGATTTACCAAACATATTTCTTGTTAAATTTTTCTTGTGACACAAGTGTTTACACACTTGTTTATTTACTAAAATGCTTTTAGTTTATTTAAGATTCGGGTTTAAAACAAGACTTATACATTTTACTTGGTTCTTCCGAAGAACCACTTGTAGATCTTTAGATCTACATGTTTAGAGTCTTATTTTACAAGAAAATTACTTTTACTCAAGTTCATGTCTTATGAATGGATGGATCCATCATCTTTTAACTTTCTAACTTTTACATCCTACTAGTTCATGCTTTCTAACATGGACTAGTATGTCTAGATGATGATCCATCTTGCTTTTACTAACAACAATATCAAATAATCATAACTAGACAAGTTTCACAAGATTTACACACATATCTTCTCTTTATCCACCCTATATACCTTATGTTCAAGACTTTAAAGTAAGTTCTTTAGTGTTTCATGATTTTTAGCCATTAAATCATCTATTAACCATCATAAACAAGAACAAGATGGTGTTTTAGAGCACTTACTACTAGCACAAGGCTAGGGAAGTTCAAGAGGGCAAATGAAGTGGATAAAAGCAAATGAACAAGGTCCTTCAAGCTCCGTTGCTTCCAAGCTTCCTAATTATGCTTCTTACACCTTAGGATCTTCTTAGAATGCTTGGTAATGGATTGGAAATGGATGTATGTGGGTGCTTGGTTTGAGCCGTAACCCAAGGGAGGAGGAAAGAAAATTGAAGTGGTTTATGTGTGGTGATGAAAGAGAATGATGATCCATAGGTTTTTATAAACTAATCTTCCAACAACCAATCAACCCTTGGGTATTATGTCTCAAAGATACCAAACATATCCAATAAAATAACTAAATGAAATCTCTTGTGTGGGGCCATTGTCCAACCGGTTAGGGGGGGGGGTTGGCTTAGTTGTGATGCAATGGAACTTGTTACATAACCTAGTTACATGTTACATGTTAGATTTAGTGTTAAGTGTGTTAAGTAATATATAGTGTGTTAGGGTGTACGGGGACCCTAACTAGCTCAGAAAAATAAAAACAATGCTTCTAGCATTATTTTGGTGTTCCGGGTAATATCCGGTTGTTCGGTTATATTCCGGTTCGTTAAAGCGCTAAATTGCACTTTTTTAGTGTCTTTTAAGTACCTTTTTGTATCCTTTCAATTCCCAACACTTAGAGAAATATTCTGGATGATAAAACGTAATTTCTGCATAATATTCATGTGAATTATTGCTGAATTATACAAAATTCTGCACTTAAAGTGCGTTTCGGGTGCTTTTTAGTGCTTATTTTTGCTTTCGTATTGCATATATATTAAACCCTTGTATGTACTCTTGGGTTTTAATGCATTCTTGTTGTCGGACCTACACCTAGGCTCCAATTTTATTGTCTGACTGCTTTCTGCAGTTCTGTTGACACAGTGTGTCTTACCGGTGAGTTTACTATTATCTTTGACGCAACGCTCTCGTTTATGCATAAAGCAATATTTTGTAATATACAACATGCATGAATTCACTTGTTTAGTATGTGTTCCGACATTGCTGACAATTAAGCACATAATTGCCGTCATTAAATAATGATTAAAGTGTACGGAAATTACCGGTTTGGTGCCAGTTGTCACAGTCTCCCCCCGTTAAAAGAATTTCGTCCCGAAATTCAGGCTGAACTAACTCTCGCAGGAGTCTTCTTGAATAGGTGGGGATACTTTTCTTTGAACTGGTCTTCACGTTCCCATGTGTACTCAGGTCCGTGCTTAGAGCTCTAACGTACTTTGACAAGTTTCACACTGCTCCTCCTGGTCTTGTTGACTTTCCAGTCGGTAACCTCAACGGGTTGTTCTGTAAATCGGAGGGCTTCATCAATATGCACTTCATCCATCGGGATGATCACGTTTTCTTGCGTTGGACTCTTCTTCAGGTTGGATACATGAAACGTATCATGTACTCCATTAAGTTCTTCCGGTAACTCCAACTTGTATGCCACGGTACCAATTCTTTTCAATATTCTGAATGGTCCGATGTATCGTGGATTCAGCTTTCCACGCTTTCCAAATCTGACTACGCCCTTCCATGGTGAGACTTTTAACAACACTTTGTCTCCCACTTTGAATTCTACTGATTTTCTTTTCGGATCAGCGTAGCTCTTTTGTCGATCTCGAGCCGCCTTAATGCGCTCTCGGATCTGCGCAATCTTGTCGGTTGTCTCTTGTACAAGTTCAGGACCAACCATACGTTTATCTCCGGCATCTGCCCAACATAAGGGCGATCGGCACTTGCGGCCATACAGAGCTTCGAACGGCGCGGCTTTTATGCTCGTATGATAACTGTTATTGTAGGAGAACTCAATTAACGGTAGATGAGTATCCCAGCTGCCGCCTAGATCCATGACACATGCGCGAAGCATATCTTCCAATGTTTGTATAGTCCGTTCGCTCTGGCCGTCTGTTTGTGGATGGAATGCCGTGCTTAGATCTAACTGAGATCCAAAGGCTTCCTGAAATGATTGCCAGATTCTTGAGACAAAGCGTCCATCTCTGTCTGAAATTATTGAGATTGGCACTCCATGACGTGCCACAATTTCTCTTAAGTATATTTCAGCAAGCTTTCCAGTGCTGTCTTTTTCTCGGATCGGTAGGAAGTGCGCAGACTTCATTAATCGATCAACTATTACCCATATCATATCGTGCCCTCTCGGGGTCCTGGGTAATTTCGTTATGAAGTCCATCGAGATCTGTTACCACTTCCACACGGGAATCTCTGGTTGTTGTAGTAGGCCAGACGATTTCTGATATTCTGCCTTAACCTTGGCACAGGTTAGGCATTTTCCAACATAAACAGCAACATCGCTTTTAAGTCTCAGCCACCAGTAGTAATCCTTTAAGTCTTGATACATTTTGTCCGATCCTGGATGGATCGAATATCTCAATTTGTGGGCTTCATTAAGGATGACTTCTCGTATGCCACCATAGAGTGGAACCCAAATACGCTTCTTGAAGTATAAGGCTCCCTCTTCATTTGGCACCATGTATTCCAGCATACCCCGTAGGTATTCAGCTTTACGGTTCTCTTCTTTAAGAGCTTCTTGTTGTGTATCACGAATGCGTGCAGTGAGGTTCGTTCGAATCTTCATTTCCAATGCTCGAACCCTTAGGGTCTTAACCCTTTCTTTTCGGCTCAACGCGTCCGCTACAACGTTTGCCTTTCCAGGATGGTACTTAATCTCACAGTCATAATCGTTTAGCAGCTCGACCCAACGTCACTGGCGCATATTCAATTCCTTCTGATCAAATATGTGTTGTAAGCTTTTGTGATCTGTGAAAATTGTACATCGAGTACCATATAAATAGTGTCGCCAGATCTTCAAGGCGAATACCACCGCACCTAGTTCCAAGTCGTGAGTGGTATAGTTTCTCTCATGAACCTTCAATTGTCTCGAAGCGTAAGCGATGACTTTTTGGCGTTGCATGAGCACGCAACCCAAGCCTTGTCGTGAGGCGTCGCAGTATACCACGAAGTCTTCAGTGCCTTCGGGTAATGATCGTATCGGTGCATCGCAGAGCTTGTTCTTAAGTAGCTGAAAGGCTTCTTCCTGTTTGTGACCCCAGTCGTATTTCTTGTCTTTCTGTGTAAGGGTCGTTAGCGGTTGAGCTATCTCTGAGAAGTTCTCGATGAAACGTCGGTAATAGCCCGCTAAGCCCAAAAATTATCGAACTTCAGTTGGGGTCTTGGGAGCTTCCCAATTCTTTATTGCTTCTATCTTGGACGGGTCTACATGAATGCCCTTCTCATTCATAACGTGACCAAGAAATTGTACTTCGCGAATCCAGAATTCGCATTTGGAGAACTTTGCATAAAGCTTCTCTTTCTTCAGTAGTTCCAAGATGGTTCTGAGATGTTGCTCGTGTTCTTCTTTCGTTCGCGAATAAATCAGGATATCATCGATAAATACAATCACGAATTTATCGAGATATGGTTTGCAAACGCGGTTCATCAGATCCATGAAGACCGCTGGTGCATTCGTCAGCCCGAATGGCATCACCAGAAATTCGTAGTGCCCATAGCGTGTTCTGAATGAAGTCTTTGGTACGCTTTCCTCTTGGATTCTCAGCTGATGGTATCCAGATCGAAGGTCGATCTTGGAATAGTAGCTTGATCCTTGCAGTTGATCAAATAAGTCATCATTCCTCGGTAGTGGATACCGATTCTTGATAGTGAGCTTGTTCAGTTCCCTGTAATCGATACACATCCGCAGTGTTCCATCCTTCTTCTTCACGAACAATACTGGAGCTCCCCAGGGTGAGAAGCTTGGCCTTATGAATCCTTTATCCAACAACTCCTGGAGCTGTGTAGATAATTCTTGCATTTCGGATGGTGCAAGTCGATAGGGTGCCTTGGCTACAGGAGCAGCTCCCGGAACCAAGTCTATACGGAATTCGACTTATCGTTGCGGAGGTAGTCCTGGCAGATCTTCAGGGAACACATCAGGAAATTCCTTCACCACAGGAATGTCTTCGAGTTTTGGCTCCACAGCCTTCTTGTCTATAACGTGTGCTAGGAAAGCGACACATCCTTTCCTCAAGCACTTCTGTGCCTTCATGCAACTGATGATTCGAAGAGGTGCGTCTCGTTTTTCTCCATGCACGATGAGAGTTTCACCATTCACTAAAGGGATGCGAATGATTTTCTCATCACAAATAATTTCAGCTTTGTTCTTGGACAACCAGTCCATCCCGACTACTACATCGAAGCTACCCAATTGAATAGGTAGGAGGTCGATGCTAAATCTTCGTTCACCAAGTTCTAGTGTGCAGCCTCTAACAACTTCGCCCGATTCAACGAGTTTACCATTTGCTAGTTCTATGGAATAAGGAATTTCTAATCTACTAGATTCTATTCCGAGTATGCGTTTAAATTCCACAGACATGAAGCTATAATCGGCGCCAGTGTCAAATAATATGGATGCAAAGTGATTGTTAATGAGAAACGTACCGGTGACCACGTTAGGGTCCTCGCGTGCGTTCTTTGCTCCAATCACAAATGCTCTAGCCTGAGCATTGTTTCCCTCTGGGCAGTCCTTCATAAAATGATCATTGCTTCCACACTTGAAGCATCCTTGGTTCTGCCCTTTCCCGTTACCATTCTTGTTACCAACACCGTTTCCATTTCGGTTCTTTCCTTTACCCAACAGTCTTCTGTTTGATGACCCAATTTACCACATTTGTCATACCTTGGAATGCGACAAGCTCCATCATGGTGATGCTTACATTTTTGGCATCTAGGCATGGAACCTTGGTATGCTTTGGTTGCATGGGTTTTCGCCTCCTGAGACGGGTTAGCGTCACGCTTCTTGTTGTTGAAACCCTTATTGTTACGAGTTGCTTGGTTCAGGTTTGCATGTTTTCTTTTCTTGTCGCCGGACGACTCAGCATGCGTCTCGGTCTTCTCTGTTGGGTTCAATGATAACTTCTTCATATGAACACAATCTTCAGTTAGGCTGACAGCCAGAGTTACAGCCTCGGTGATTGTTTGTGGTTTGGCCGACGTCACCATGCCACGAAACTCTGGGGCCAGTCCCCAAATGTAGCGTTCAACGCGCTTGAATTCGGGAGTCACCATGTAGGGAAGCACTCTTGACAGATCGTGGAACCTTCGAGTATAACCATTAATGTCAGCACCTACCATGGTCAAGTGCCAGAACTCCGTTTCCAGCCTTTGGAGTTCAGCGCGAGAGCAATACTTCTCTCTCATTCTTTCCTTCAGTTCCTCCCAAGTTAAGCCATAAGCGGCATCATCACCCAAAGTTTGGGCTTGCAGGTTCCACCAAGTCAGAGCTTCATCGACAAACAATCCAGTAGCAAAGGTGACTTGTTGATCCGCGGTACACTTGCTCATGCGGATAGTAGCTTCAGTCTTCTCCATCTAGCGCACAAAGGCTACTGCACCTCCTGTGCCGTCATAGTTCATCGGCTTGCAGTCGAGGAACTGCTTGAAAGTGCAGCCTGGAATTAACCCAACCAATTCACTTATGAGCAATCGAAGAAATAATGAAACAAGGACCGTTCATATATTCCTTCATGCTTAGTAAATTGTTTTAAGGTTACCTTGAGCTGCGTTGCCACCAGATGAATCTCTGTTCCCATTACGTCTAGCGTTGCTTGGGCCACCACTGTCTTGAGTTCGGTTCGCCTCGTATTGGGCGATAGCAGCGGAGATCCTTTCCTCCAGTAGAGCGTTCAGCTCTTCAGCAGTTCTTGGCAGTGGGGGAGGAGGAGGTTGGTCACGAGCGTTCACAGCTCTTCTGGGTGCCATGTTCTGACAGAACATAACACAACAGGGTTAGCCATTTGTTTGATATCGTCCTACTAGACAGTAGTAGTATATATATTCACAGGTATATACCACATAAGTGACATCAAACAATTATTACTCTAGCAGAGTACTTAGTATATATATTCACACCCCTTTCTGCGGCGGAAGCACGAGGTGTGATCATGAAAGGTTCTCATTGCATACGAAAGGTAAACATGCTATATGCTCGTAAAAACATCAAATACCATAATTTGAAAACATGAGTTTAGCGTTTACATCGCTAAGTCGCATAAAACATTGTCTTAAAAAGTTTACAACTTTATTTAAAGATAAACATAAGCGACATCCACAAGCATAAGCGAGACCGCGCGCACATCCATCCTGGTTACCTGAAATACATGTGAGTTTTGGAAAAACGTCAACATAATGTTGGTGTGAATTCATGCAGTTTTGTATTTCACGTTTGCATACTTTGTATGAAAACATAGTTTGAGAATAAATCAAGTTTTCATATATAAATCCAGTTTCATGTGTACACCACGTACTCATGTATAATTCAATTTCTTCTTGAGTACCCCACGTACTCAAGTATAATTCCCATTTTCTTGAGTACCCCACGTACTTCAAGTATAATTCAATTTCTTCTTGAGTACCCCACATACTCAAGTATAATTCAATCTTTTCTTGAGTACCCCACGTACTCAAGTATTCATCAATTTTTAGTATGGTATGACTTTTATGTTAATAAAGTATTCCTGTAAGTATCAGGATTGTTAATGGGTTGCAAAGCCATTAACATGTGACACGACATAGGAAGTCACCAAACCTAAGGCATTTAATTGGTATATTCTGAGACACAAAAGCACTACTCGATTCTCGCTCTCACCGAGAGTGTGGCTGCCAGGCACCCGTTAGATCTAACCTTTTGTTCTGCGGTCTAGGTATATTGTTGATTAATGGTGCTTCTGTACCCTATTCGTGACACTATTTCTCATAACGCATCCTACTTGGTTCTCGTCCTCACCAAGCGCGTTTCTTGTTATCAATTCTCATAACGCCTCCTACTTGGTTCTCGTCCTCACCAAGCGCGTTTCTTGTTATCATTTCTCATAACGCATCCTACTTGGTTCTCGTCCTCACCAAGTGCGTTTCTTATTATCTTATATTTCGTCACACTTGGTTCTCGTTCTCACCAAGTGTATTTCTTGTATTCTTATATTTCATCACACTTGATTCTCGTTCTCACCAAGTGTGCTTCTTATATTTATATCATACCAATTATAAATATTGTACATTTGTACATGTATTTCACCCCCGAAGTTATAAAAACTGAAAACAGTTAAAGAAAAAGGGGGAGCATGAACTCACAACTTTGCGTTCCTGTGCGTCGTAAACTTCACCGGATTTGCTTAATTAACGTCGTAACCTATACGCGTTTTCTTAATGTTAGTCACTAGACTTGCGTCGCACAAGTGCAGTCACTTTCTGTTGTGTATATATTCTTGTGTTAAAAATACTTTATATTTTTAACTAAGTGTCTTACTTATATTATTTTCTCAAAAATAAATATAAGTCTTTTGTGTTTTGCACTTTGCACCCGAATTATGTATCTTGTATTTTGTATGTGTATTTTTATGTTTATACTCCTCATGAGTATTTAGTGTATTTTTTTAGTCTTAATACACTAGCACGTATAAGACATACTATATACACTTAGCACAAAAGTTGGTGATAACATAATATATATTTTTCTCTAAAAAAATATACATACTTATATCCATTTTCATTCTTGAAGAAATCCTCATTTCTTATCACCAAAAATTAGGGAAACCTTGGTAATACTCTTAAATACATTTTTAGGGAATAAGTTTCTCAAAAACTTATATTTTTCTAAGTGTCAAAATTTATAAAAATTTTGACAGAGTTTCCCCTAAAAATGGAGGTTTCCCATGTTTTCAAAACATGTGTTTATTTTCTTTTAAATCGTCAACAATCATCAACAACAATTATCAACAATAATCATCAACAATAATCACTAATTTCTCCATTTCATGAACTTGAATATTTACCAAAAATGTGTAGTAACTTACTAGGACATTTAGTAAGTCTTGTCATCTTTAAAAATAAGTTTAATTTCTTAAAAACTTTATTTTTAAAGATCTTGAAGTTTCACAGCTTCTAGTCATGATTTACCAAACATATTTCTTGTTAAATTTTTCTTGTGACACAAGTGTTTACACACTTATTTATTTACTAAAATGCTTTTAGTTTATGTAAGATTCGGGTTTAAAACAAGACTTATACATTTTACTTGGTTCTTCCGAAGAACCACTTGTAGATCTTTAGATCTACATGTTTAGAGTCTTATTTTACAAGAAAATTACTTTTACTCAAGTTCATGTCTTATGAATGGATGGATCCATCATCTTTTAACTTTCTAACTTTTACATCCTACTAGTTCATGCTTTCTAACATGGACTAGTATGTCTAGATGATGATCCATCTTGCTTTTACAAACAACAATATCAAATAATCATAACTAGACAAGTTTCACAAGACTTACACACATATCTTTTCTTTATCCACCCTATACACCTTATGTTCAAGACTTTAATGTAAGTTCTTTAGTGTTTCATGATTTTTAGCCATTAAATCATCTATTAACCATCATAAACAAGAACAAGATGGTGTTTTAGAGCACTTACTACTAGCACAAGGCTAGGGAAGTTCAAGAGGGCAAATGAAGTGGATAAAAGCAAATGAACAAGGTCCTTCAAGCTCCGTTGCTTCCAAGCTTCCTAATTATGCTTCTTACACCTTAGGATCTTCTTAGAATGCTTGGTAATGGATTGGAAATGGATGTATGTGGGTGCTTGGTTTGAGCCGTAACCTAAGGGAGGAGGAAAGAAAATTGAAGTGGTTTATGTGTGGTGATGAAAGAGAATGATGATCCATAGGTTTTTATAAACTAATCTTCCAACAACCAATCAACCCTTGGGTATTATGTCTCAAAGATACCAAACATATCTAATAAAATAACTAAATGAAATCTCTTGTGTGGGGCCATTGTCCAACCGGTTAGGGGGGGGGGGGTTGGCTTAGTTGTGATGCAATGGAACTTGTTACATAACCTAGTTACATGTTACATGTTAGATTTAGTGTTAAGTGTGTTAAGTAATATATAGTGTGTTAGGGTGTACGGGGACCCTAACTAGCTCAGAAAAATAAAAACAATGCTTCTAGCATTATTTTGGTGTTCCGGGTAATATCCGGTTGTTCGGTTATATACCGGTTCGTTAAAGCGCTAAATTGCACTTTTTTAGTGTCTTTTAAGTACCTTTTTGTATCCTTTCAATTCCCAACACTTAGAGAAATATTCTGGATGATAAAACGTAATTTCTGCATAATATTCATGTGCTAAAAGCTGAATTATTGCTGAATTATACAAAATTCTGCACTTAAAGTGCGTTTCGGGTGCTTTTTAGTGCTTATTTTTGCTTTCGTATTGCATATATATTAAACCCTTGTATGTACTCTTGGGTTTTAATGCATTCTTGTTGTCGGACCTACACCTAGGCTCCAATTTTATTGTCTGACTGCTTTCTGTAGTTCTGTTGACACAGTGTGTCTTACCGGTGAGTTTACTATTATCTTTGACGCAACGCTCTCGTTTATGCATAAAGCAATATTTTGTAGTATACAACGTGCATGAATTCACTTGTTTAGTATGTGTTCAGACATTGCTGACAATTAAGCACATAATTGCAGTCATTAAATAATGATTAAAGTGTACGGAAATTACCGGTTTGGTGCCAGTTGTCACATTTATAATATGGGTAAACTAAACACATTCTGGAATTTGAGGATTTAGTGATAAGGTTAAACCCGTTTTGGCTATTTTACGAAAACTAGTCACATAAACCGATCCGAACGCATAAACGCGTAACGGGTAACCAAATTAATTATATACAGGTCTCAAATGTTTTTATGCTTAAAATATGTTAATACATCAGTAGGATGTTAACATATATACCCAAAAAGTAATTAAAACCAAATTAAGTCCCGTAAGGGCATTTTGGTCATTTTAATAATTATAAAAGAGATTTTATAACAAACTGAAGTTCTGGTCTTTGGTAATCAGTAAAAATATTTATTTTATCTCATTACATCAGTAAGATACTACATATATGTGAGGTTTACCATTTATGGCCAAACTATGCCCCGAAAGGGCATTTTGGTCATTTCGCTTATGCTTTTAAGGACATTTTTGGGAATCTGAGTTTATAACTTATACCTACTGTAATAATATTGAAATTTGTTTAAAAATTCAGTAGGTAAAAAGTCTTAGATGTTAAATATGGTTTTAAACCATACTATGCACCTAAATAGTGTAAAACTCGCTAATTGACGATAATCAAGATGTTTATGTAAATCTAAGATTTTGATAAGTTTTAAATGCTCAAAATAATTTATTTAATGTATGAAATCAGTAGGAAAAAGTTTGGCATTCAAATCATTTGTTAATCTCATTTTATGTATGAAAGGGTATTATAGTCATTTACCGAATTACACAAGAACTCTATGATTTAAACAGATTATAATCTGACCAAAAATCTTAATATTCCTTAAAAATAATATCTTATCAGTAGGTAATGAGTTTTGGTTCAAAATCCAAGTTTAAACATGTCTTATGCAAGATATCGTAATTTAATTAATAAAAAGCTTCTAGTTACGATATCGAGAATAACTTCTGTTTGAGACCAAGAACTGATGTCAAATTTTCGGGACAAGCTTATATATTAGTAGCAAAGGTTTTTGTTCTCTCACATTTCTAAAAATCTCATTTATATGTCAAAAGGGCATTTACGACATTTATAAGCATATTAACAAACAAGAGCATATAATTCAAACCAATAAGGACCAAGCAATATAACTCCAGGAGGTTACACTACTATATAATATGGTCCCAATGGAAGCTTAAAACATGGAAGAATTAAGCTTTAATGGGTCAGAACTGAAAGTCAAAGCAAAAGTCAAGCTTTTGTGACTTTCGGTTATAACCTGACCTTTGACTGATAATTGTCGGGTTAGACCTGATTAAACATGTTCTAATACTAATTACCAAGTCATTAGAATGTTAAAATATAATTTAGAACTTCTGTTTCATTAATTTAAATCATTTTTAAACTTTCTGTCCAGTTTGACTTTTTGACTAACTAGTTTGACCCGACAATTAACTAGTCAAACGAAATAATTAGAAGGTGCCCTTTTAAGGGTTAATCACCTACCTTAATATGGTTCCATAACCACTTTCATTTCGGTCAGTGGCTGGACCATTTATGATTAAACCGAAAGTCAAAGTTTAATTACGATATGCTTGACTTTTCGGTTTTTAAGCTAATTAAAAGGACTAAGCAGAGATTAAAACTCTTACTTAAGGTCCTTGCTATCTTTTCTACACTTGAGAATCTTCTCCTAATGCTTGCTAGCTCCAGAGGTGAGTTTTGAATGTTGTTGCAAACAAGTGTGCATATGAACAAGAACTTAGAGGCCTTTATATACAAATTGGCCATGCATTTGGATGTTTTCATCTGTTTTGGAGGCATCTAGGATCACTCCAGGTGTCCTAGTGGTAATATAAGACCGACATACAACCCCTAGTAATGCTTAGAACAAGTTAAAGTCGGTTTGGAGCTGAAAACATGCATCTGTCCAACATTTTCTGCGCTGGGGACTTCTACGCGGGCAACGAAGACTGGTTGTTCAGGTGAATTATGTTTTAAACTTGGCAGATTCAGTCCCTGGCCAATTTAAACCTTATACAACTTCATTTTTGGCATATAAGGCCCTTGTAGTTAGTTTGTAGAGGTTAAAGGGAGTATCAAACTCCGTTAGACCCGGTTTCGTTAAATATCATCATAAACACAAGTTTCATCATGTTGACACTTTTTACCCAAAGTCTTGAAAACTTGTATAACGATCTCGAAACCACGTGAAATTTATATCACTTATACTTAAGAGTATATTTGAATATTTCGAAGCCTCGGGTTCGTTAAACGGTCACTCAGAGGTAAGAATTAACATGTTGACATGTTTAACCCTTGTAATTTATAATCTTCCGATTATTTTCATGAACGGATTCTTATATTCAATTAATCACTCGTTTAAGAATATATTATTAATGTATGGTCATTCAGAGGCACAAGTTTGGCATGTTGACACTTTTAGTCCCTGTGGTTTCATATTTTCATCGTTTGGCAACTTTAGTCCTTCAAACTCAATTTTTTCACACATCTAGAGTTTAGGACACGTGTCTTTACACAATTGGACACATTTTTACGTGGTGTTACATCCTCACCCCCTTAAAAGAAATCTCGACCCCGAGATTTACTGGAATAAGTGAGGATACTTCTGCTGCATAGTGGACTCGACTTCCCACGTATATTCGGGACCTCTACGGGCATCCCATTTGACCTTTACTATAGGCGCGTGCTTCCTTCAGAGCTTTTTAACCTGACGATCCTCGATCGATATAGGTCTTTCAACAAACCTCAAGCTTTCATCAATCTGTACGTCTTTATGAGACATAGCTAGCGATTCATCAGCTAGACATTTCTTGAGATTACAGATGTGGAATACATTGTAGATTCCACTCAGCTCCTCAGGCAAGTTTAGCTTATAAGCTACACTTCTGACACATTCGATAATCTCGAATTGTCCAATATATCTAGGGCTTAATTTACCCTTCTTACCAAAACGCATCACACCTTTCCAGGGTGATACTTTTAGTAAGACTTTATCGCCCACTTCAAACTTTAGGGGTTTCCTCCTCTTATCATCATAACTTTTCTACCTATCCCTGGCAGCTTTCAGGCGATCACGAATCTGGACAATCTTTTCCGTCGTTTCAAGGACTATATCAGGTCCTGATAACTGAGCTTCTCCTACTTCTGCCCAACAAACAGGTGTTCTACATTTCCTTCCATACAATGCCTCAAAAGGCGCAGTGTAGGTCCCCTTGTTCTTACGGATCATCACAGAATTGTATATCTAACCTAGAGTGCGGAATCCTCTAGATCAGATTTGTTACATAAACGAGTAGAAAACTGAATTTCACAATCAAACAGGTCTTCTATTGATTATCCAACTTGCAGTTTATAATCAATTCAAGACCTCACAACCTCACAGCCTCTCTCTGTGATCTTGCCTCACACAAATTCGTCCCTCTCTCTCTCTCTAAAATTCTCTTACTACTTCTAAGAACTGAAACCCTAATCACAAAACATGTTTATATACCACATGTCTGTGAACTGGGCTTCCTACTGGGCTAGGCCATTTTCCAAGCCCATTACAATAAATAACTCACTAACCAATAAGCTTAGCCCAATACAAAATATACAAAGACTAAATAATTAAACTATTATGCTGTTGTCACCGAATATGCACCAACAGACTCCCCCTTGACAATAGCTTCATAGTGTAACTTTGTCTTCAAACATCTTATGTTCTTTTGGTCTTTGGATAGCGTCAGCTACATAGCTTCTGACATCAACAGACTCCCCCTTAGTTGATGCTTCCAATCTCCAAAACTTTCATTCATTGTAGATCAGCGAACTAGCAATCTTTTGTTAAGCAAGTAATTCCAACTCTTCCATATCTCTTTCTATCTGGATTGTAGTAGAAGGATCCTACCATGCATCTTCACACATCTTCACCTTACTCTCAATCTGCACTTGACTTGTATTCTGCACTTCATTTTGATAACTGCATCAATCTGTTTAGAAACACAAGCAAGTATCTCGAAAAACCACCAGTCTTTTTCACATTTAAAGATAAACCAATATTTTATCTTAGTTTGCAAAAACAACAACTTGTCAATTCAAAATGGAAGTCTTTTAGAAAGAAAATATTTTTGTTTTTTTTTATAAATAAAACAATTAAATAAAACTAAAAAATATTTACAATTACATCTTTTTGTGAGAATCATGTGCAAGAAGATCATATCAACAAAATCAAACTGTTTCACACTTGTAGTTAATTCTTTATTTATTTTCGTGAAAAGCAGTCCGAGACGATTACCAGTATGTTTGTCCACTTAAACAAAATGCATGAACATTTCAAGTACCATTACCGTATGATACGTTAAGGTAATTTTATTACTGATATACTAGTGTGTCCCACTTCAGGATGTACCCCCGCGATCAAGGTATGCATAAAGATTCATCGTAGTAGGTGAGTATGCTGAATTCATCCGTTTTGTTTTACAACGATAGATAATTGGTGATCAGGTCAGTACTTCCGTACAGCAAAGAGACCAAAATATCTAACGAGTGCTATAACAAATACCATTTTTGGTACGATTCATGCATTTTACACATTTTGAATAACTCTCTTGGAGAGCTTCTTCATTTTTGGGTTTTGGCATTTTTAGCTCTTTTAAGATATCCTGGGTGTGCCTAGGTCAGCATGTATCTGGATGCAGCAGAAGGACACCCCTGATATCCCTGGATGAAATAACATTATAAAGGCCCAAAACCTCAGATTTTGGCAATCTATCAACGCAAGATTTAAGGTCATTAAACCATACACCACTAATGTGTTCCCCACTCATACACAGTTCATTTAGGTTTATATCACATTGGTAAGTTGATTATTTCATGCTTTTTGCCTACTGGTACATCATATGATGAAGCTGCTATCACACTTAAGCAATTTAATTTATTTTCAGTGTAACAGTCTAACTTGCTGATGTACTATCATTTCTTCTTTTTCACACCATGAAATCTCTTTTTTCAATTTTTCAATTTTTTAATGTTTTTTTCAATTTTCAATGTTTTTGTATTTTTAAAAATTTTAATTTACTAACTTACTCCCCCTAAACTCACGCACTATCTAAACTCTTTTTGGCTTAGGGAAATTTCTCCCCCTAAATTTTTGTTTTTATGGAGCAAGTTTCAAAAACACAAATTTAAAAACACAAACAGCCTCCCACTTTAACCTGACAATAAGTTTTTCAATGTTAAAGTTTAAAATAATCATAAGAATCACTGTAGTAAATAGTTCATTACCAATTTTAACTTACTATTCACCTCAGTTGCTTTACATGAATAACCACTGTTGAACACATCAACAGCCCTTCTTGGTCATCCTACACACACTCAACAACTCAGTTAGACTTGAGAACCCAAGCCCTGATAGTCTTGGGTTTTCCAAATTCATCCATTACAGGAACATCCATCCAATATCCATCACTCCTAACTAGAGTCTTGGATTTCTTACCCGTTGTTGAACAAGATTGATAATTTCCACTAGGTCTTTGATTGCGAGAGTTCCAATAAACTCCCGGATTTTCTGACCTTTGAAAATTATTACCTTGATACCTTCTTCTCCCATTCTCATACCTTAAATTTTTGAAAAATTTTGGATGTTGTTGAACATTTGAGTTGCTAAAACTCCTATGTTCGTTTCTTCTTTGAAAATTTCGATTACCAGAAGTCTGGTATCGATTTTGATATCCAAAATTTCTACTTTGACTTTGAAACCGATTTGATTTACCATTATAATGACTAAATTGTGGAGAAATACTTCTTGGTCTATCAAATCTTTTCGAAGTTGAAGGTTTAGATTGAAATTCAGGTTTATTTGTCTGACAACTAGTTTTTACACTATTGTTTGACCCAACCTGATTCCCGTCTTTAACCTCATCAAGTTTTTGTTTACCTTTCTTCAAAGGACAACAACTCGCCATGTGCCCTTTGTTGTGACATCTAAAACAGGATCTTTTCTTATAAGTTTTCTTTTTATTCGATCCCCTTTTAAATATTTTGACATTTCCGTCTTCAGTATCCTCATCCACTTTATGAGGTGTACTGTTAGACCCTACAGATTCTTTCAAAGAAACTGGACTATTTGGCAAGTCCACAGCTATCGGATCCACTACCTCTTGCGCAGTGGGAACACAAGTTATTAGCTCATTCTCATCAGGCAGAAAAGAGTAGTCTTGATCCTTAGAAGATGAAGCTTTACTAAACCCCACTCCCCTTCTATCATTACTCCTTTTCAGCCCTTTTTGAATTTGAGTCCTAACTAATGAAGAATTTCCAAATTTGTCTAACTTTCCTTTTAGTTCAACAATTTGGTCTTGTGCAATGGCCAATTCCCTGCACTTATCAGAAAATTCATTAGTTTTATCTTTCACAGTTTCACGAGCCAAATCAATGACCTGTAACAGTTCATTGACTTTGCTTGTTAAACTGCTAATTTCCTGTTCATTTGATTTGAGTTTATTTAAACAATCTGACTCTCGTTTAATCAAAAGAACATTTGACTCTTTTAATTTTTGCAATTCAGCTAACTGAATTTTGTTTTGCTCCAATAGTCTGTCAACTTTACCTTGTAGTTTAGTGCAATTATGACATGTATGACTTACAGATTCTGATGATACCTTCACCTCTGCTGTAAGTCCATTCACATCATTCAAGCCCTTTGAAACTTTTGTCTCCTTCTCAACATTCTCCTTCTTCTCTTCTTTCACAACATCTGCTTCTTCATCTAAAGCATGACCTCCTACACTCTTCCTTGATGAATTCTGATAATGTTTTTCTAAACCTTCCCACAGATCTCTAGAAGTCCCATAGTGCTTGATGGTATGTTTAATTCCCTCAGGCAAGGACTTCTTGATCACTGCTAAAACTTTCTTCTCAGCATCAACCATAAGTTTCTCAGATTCATCCATCATCTCATAAGAAATCACCTTAACCCTTCCTTCAACACGATGTGTAGGAGCAACATATCCATCAATCATACAACACCACATTCTGAAATCTTCGCTCTTCACAACCGATTCAAACTTCTCTTTCCAGTCAACATATTCTTTGACGTTTGTAAGCTTTGGCCAAATCTTAACAGTCTCACCGACCTTATCCATTTTGACCATCTTTAAACACGTTTTTCCATAAGCGTACTAATAAAAACCGTACAAAATTTTTCCGAAATAGTTTTTACCAAATTATATCGTTAGAATCGTCTCGAAAAAACGAATCCAATGATATATAATGTCGAAAACCAAATTCGGGAATTTCCAGAGTCAGCGGTGCAAACGGTTTCGTCAGATGAGCTACGGATCAAATTCTATTCACGAAAACGCTAAATCCTCTATACGTATCTAATTCCTCCAACAAAATAAATACTCCACCTTTTAATTCCTCTAGATAATTTTGCTGGCAAACCAAGTTAATTATGCTAGGTCACGCTAATTATGCTGGCAAACCAAGTTAATTATGCTGATAGAGTAATTATAATTTTGCTGGTAGAGTAATTATAATTATGCTGGTAGAATAAATATGCTGGCTTAATTTCGCTGGTTAATTATGCTAGCTGATCAAATTCGCTGGTAAATAATTCCGCTAGCACGACGTCTAGTAACTTCGCCGATCACCGTAATAATGTCGCTAAGGACAATTATAACGGTTACCAAAGTCGCCTTTGGATTTAATTTCACCGGTCACCGAGTTGCTAGGTCACAATTTCGCTGGTAAATATGCTGGATCAGATAATTCCTTTGGTTTGTCAGCGGAATTGTTAATTTTGCTAGAAAATTTTGGAAACTCAATATGTTTGAAATTTCTGAAGATTTTCCAGATTCTTTTAACAGTTTCCTGCAAAATCGAAACAGCAAAATATCAGTAAATTTCGAAAATCAATGAAGAACAGAACGAATAACGTGAAGAACACGAAGAAAAATCTTCGAATCTTCAAACCTTTCCAGCCAAAATCCTTCAACCAATCAACCAAAACTATCCTGAAAACCTGCAAATCAGCAAACTAAAAGCGCAGAAGATCAAAAACAACCAAATCTGATGAGTTAAATGCCATTTTAGTCCCTGTGGTTTGGGCCATTTTGCCAGTTTAGTCCAAAGGCTTCATTTTTAACCTGTGGGTCCAAAAAGGTTTCACAGTTGCCATTTTAGTCCACTGGGTTAACTTCATCCATTTTTTCTGTTAACCAGAAGGCCATTTCGGTCATTTTATATGGCTGAATTTCCCTTTTAGTTAACAGAATTACATACAAAATGACCAAATTAGCCTTCTCGTTAACAGAAAAAATGGATGAAGTTAACCAAGTGGACTAAAATGGCAACTATGAAACCTTTTTGGACCCACAGGTTAAAAATGAAACCTTTGGACTAAACTGGCAAAATGGCCCAAACCACAGGGACTAAAATGGCATTTAACTCCAAATCTGATTAAACAAAAATTCGAAAATTTATGTGAAACCAAAGAAAATTTGGAAACCCTAATTCAGGTTTAAAAATTTCGAAATTTTCAACACTTCCACCCGAAACTGCTGTCTGCAATTCTGAACCGAGCTTCTTCAAGAGCCTAAAGCTCTGATACCAATTGTAGGTCCCCTTGTTCTTACGGATCGTCACAGAATTGTATATCTAACCTAGAGTGCGGAATCCTCTAGATCAGATTTGTTACAGAAACGAGTAGAAAACAGAATTTCACAATCAAACAGGTCTTCTATTGATTATCCAACTTGCAGTTTACAATCAATTCAAGACCTCACAACCTCACAGCCTCTCTCTGTGATCTTGCCACACACAAATTCATCCCCCTCTCTCTCTACCTTCTCTCTCTAAAATTCTCTTACTACATCTAAGAACTGAAACCCTAATCACAAAACATGTTTATATACCACATGTTTGTGAACTGGGCTTCCTACTGGGCTAGGCCATTTTCCAAGCCCATTACAATAAATAACTCACTAACCAATAAGCTTAGCCCAATATAAAATATCCAAAGACTAAATAATTAAACTATTAAGCTGTTGGCACCGAATATGCACCAACACACAGGCTAAATGCTAGTAAGGTAGCTATTGTTATAGGAGAACTCGATCAAAGGTAGGTGGTCATCCCAGCTACCTCCCAAATCAATAACACATGCTCGAAGCATGTCTTCCAAAGTTTGAATTGTACGCTCACTTTGTCCATCTGTTTGAGGATGGTAAACAGTACTAAAATTCAAACGAGTGCCCAAGGATTGTTGGAAACTTTTCCAAAAGTGAGAGGTGTATCTAGTATCTCTGTCAGAAATGATAGATACCGGCACTCCGTGGAGGGATACAATTTTATCCACGTACAACTGAGCTATCTTGTTGGAGCTATAAGTCTCCTTGATGGGTAAGAAATGTGCTGATTTAGTCAGTCTATCAACTATAACCCATATGGTATCATTTTCGTGCCTTGTTTTAGGTAACTTGGTTATAAAATCCATGGTTACCATCTCCCACTTCCATGTGGGTAGTTCTGGCTGTTGTAGTAGACCTGATGGCTTTTGATGTTCAGCTTTAATCTGAGCACAAATTAGGCACTTAGCTACATGTGTGGCAATAGATTTCTTCAAACCTATCCACCAATAGTTAGCTTTCAAATCCTAATAAATCTTGTCACCTCCAGGGTGAACTGAGTATTTGGAGTTGTGAGCTTCCTGGAGGATTACATCCCGAAGTCCTCCATGAATAGGAACCCAAATTCTTCCATTCATTCAAAGGATTCCATCCTTGCCTGGTGCTAACTGTTCAGCAGTCACACCTAACTTTTCATCTGGAAGGTTAGCTTCCAAAACAACATCTTTATGTACAGCTAATAGCCTTTCATTCAGGCTATTCTTCAGTTCAATGCTCTTAGCATTAATCCTGAGAGGTTTGACTCTCTCCTTTCGGCTTAGAGCATCGATGACTACATTCGCCTTGCCGGATGGTAGCGAATTTCACAATCGTAATCATTTAAAGTCTCTATCTAATGGCGCTGTCTCATATTGAGCTCTTTTTTATTGAATAAGTGTTGAAGACATTTGTGATCTGAATAGATCACACATTTTGTTCCATACAAATAATGTCTCCATAACTTTAGTGCGAATACAACGGCACCCAACTCTAAGTCGTGGGTGGTGTAATTCTTTTCATGCACCTTTAGTTGTCGTGATGCATAGGCAATCACCTTGCCTTTTTGCATAAGTACACAACCCATACCGGTGTGTGATGCATCACAGTAAACGACAAACTCTTCAATTCCTTCGGGCAATGTCAACACCGGAGCATTGCTCAATTTCTGCTTGAGAATCTCAAAGGATTCTTGTTGTTTTGGACCCCAATCAAATTTTACATTCTTACGGGTCAAAGAAGTCATTGGTGCAGCTATTCTTGAGAAGTTCTCAATGAATCTTCTATAATACCCAGCTAAACCCAGAAAGCTGCGAATTTCTGTAGGCGTCTTTGGTGCTTCCGAGTTCATGATGGCTTCTATTTTGGCGGGATCGACTTGGATACCACGCTCACTAACAACGTGTCCAAGAAATTAGACTTCACGGAGCCAGAACTCGCACTTGGAGAATTTACCATACAGTTTCTCCTGTCGAAGCAATCCTAAGATACATCGAAGGTGCTTCTCATGATCAACTTGATTATGAGAGTAGATAAGTATGTCGTCTATAAAGACAATGACAAACTTATCTAAGTATGGCTTACAGACTCTATTCATGAAGTCCATGAATGCTGCTGGTGCATTAGTGACCCCGAAAGGCATCACTAAGAATTCAAAATGTCCATATCTTGTCCTGAACGGAATCTTAGGCACATCTTCAGTTCGGACCTTAAGTTGATGGTATCCGGATCTCAAATCAATCTTTGACAAGAAGCTCGCCCCTTGGAGCTGATCAAATAAGTCGTCGATCCTGGGTAAGGGATAACGATTCTTGATTGTTACCTTGTTTAGCTCACGATAATCAATGCATAAGTGCATTGATCCATCCTTCTTCTTTACAAACAATATTGGAGCTCCCCAAGGCGAAGAGCCGGGTTGTATGAAACCTTTTTCCAGTAGGTCATCCAATTGAGTTCTGAGCTCTTTCATTGCAGTAGGCGCTAGACGATAAGGAGCTCGTGCAATTGGTCCATATCCTGGTAGAATGTCTATCTTGAATTCAACTTGCCTCTCAGGAGGTAATCCAGGTAATTCATCAGGAAAGTCATCAGAATACTCAAAAATGATTGGAATATCTTCGATCTTAGGCTTTGGGTCGTTCATTGTCACTTGTGCCATGTAGATGACACATTCGCTCTTCAGACATAGCGATACTTTGAGAATAGACACATTGTTGGGCAAACCATATTGTGTATCTCCTTGGATGGTGACGGATTCACCAGAAGGGGTTTTGATAATAACTAGCTTTTTGTCACAGGCAATTTGGGCTTGGTTATGCGACAACCAATCCATGCCCAAAACTATATCAAACCCAGCCAATTTCATTGGCAAGAGGGATAACGGGATAGAATGATTCTTAATGGATATGAAACATCCATCAAGAAGAGTTGAAGCTGTTTCTAAGGTACCATCAGCAAGCTCTACCTCATATTTTATGTCTAGAGTCTTAATAGGCAGATTCAGTAACTTATAAAACTTATGGTCTACAAATGACTTATCAGCACCTGAATCAAATAAGACTCTAGCATAATTATTATTAATGAGGAAGGTACCTGTTATGACGTTCTCGTCGTTCACCGCTTCCCTTGCATTCATCTGGAAAACCCTTGCATTGGTTTTCTTCGCCTCCTCGGGCTTCTTAGCACTCTTGGGGCAATTTGTCTTGATGTGCCCCTTTTCGTTGCAACCATAACATGTTGCATCCTTGATGTTCCGGCACTCCACAGTCTTGTGCCCTTTCTTCTTGCAAATCCCACATGGTTTAGCTTGTGGGTCTTGGTTGCACTTTCCAAAGTGCATTTTGTTCTAAGTCTTTGTGACAACCCTCATTAAACCATGTATCCGTACAATTAATTAATATTAATTAAGTGCTTAATGACTGTGCTGGATTACTTAATTGCTTTCTGATTATTGCATCATACTTACATGTGCATCACATATTACATAATGTCAGATCATTATCACATACAGACTTTATTGACATACCTGATGCACAAGGCACAGTTAGCACAGTTAACGGATAGAACGGGAATATGCTGACAGGGTTCAGTACATAGACAGACAGTGTTTTGAGACCCAGTATGGGCCAGGGACAAGGTACTACACTAGTATGGTGTGTAGGGAAGTAATGACCATATAACTGCGTCACTAGGTGATAGTTTGAGTGCCGGAAAATGCCTAAAACTCACTTTAAGTGCAGAATTCTGCATTTTCAGCAAAAATTCAGCATGTTAACATACTAGTATTATGCAGAAAATTGACTAAATGGTCCTGAATGCTTTCCTAAGTGTTGGGAATTAATTGTGTCTAGTTATGGTCCCCGAATACCCCAACATATTATATAAAGTGCCATACACATATAACACTAGATATTACATTTAACCTCCTAACCATTTACCTTCTATCATTCAAATTTTATAATTAACCCCCCCCCCCCCCCACTTATTATTTACGGCCCAAAGGGGACCCACCACCAAGATCACCATATCCCACTAGATTTCCTTCTAATATTTTATTTAGATTGTTGCTTGATATCTTGAACTTAATATTGAGAGATGATTATAAGAATGGCTCATGTGATCTCCAAATCATTTCATATCTCACACCTTACTTCACCACTCCACTCCCTCAAGCTCTCTCTCTCCCTCTCGGCCCTCCCTAGTGCCGCCACCACCACCACTTTGCCACCACCATTAATCCATTTCCAAGCTTAATTCAAGTGTTAGAAGGTGATTCTTGGAGCTTGAAGCTTGGGGATCATCAAGGAGCTCTATTACTTGCTTTTACACACCAAATTTCATCATCTTTTTCACAAGTGTTCTTCCCTAGCTTAAAGCTAGTAGTAAGATCTCTCTTAACTCTTGTTTACTTTTATTTTTATGGTTACAAAGATGTACATTGTTATGAATCACAAGAACACTAAAAGAATTAAACAAGAATCATGAACATGAAACTTAAAGATGATGAAATCTTGTTAAAATAATGTTGATTAATACATGCATGGCACTTGATTGTTGATTTCTTGATAATATGATGTTGATCATCATATGGTATTTGTTAAAGTATGATTAAAAACATGGTTTAACAAGTTAGAAGGTGATTATGGTCTTACATGAAATAATCATCTTCTTGATCAAACATGAACTTGAAAGTGAAATGATTTTCTTGTAAAGTGACAAACCAAGTGAACTAGTAAACTTGTAAATCCAAGAGTTGTGAATGACTTTTCTAAAAGAAACCAAGTTAAAAAGATGATTCCTGAAGGATCATGGTTTTTTATTAAACTTACACTATTTTTAGTGGAAAGACAAATAAATAAAACCTAGAGAAACAAGAAAATGCTATGGATAAACATTTTTGTAAATTATGTTTACAAGTTGTTGTTGGATATTATGTCCGGTTCGATACGTCAACGCTGCTGACCGGGTCTTGACCCGTAAGAGTTACACCTTGGGCAACGAACTAAAGTCCACTTAAAATGTTTAACTGGTAATTACGAACAACATACGAGACAGATCATAATTATATTTATGATCATAAGCGGGTATTAACTGAGAGACGGATACATGGACTGGGTGACACGGGTATACTCACCCTACGCCACTTGTCGCGCACCAACATCTTGACCAATGGCAACACATGCATTTCTGCATGTGCGCCACTTGGCTAACATGCAAAATGGTTCCATCGCTTTTTATATTTGGGTCTTGCATTTTTGAGAAATGGTTAGATGAACATAAGTTGCAAGAGATGAAATGCTCTCAACTAGACCCACCACATAACCGGCCACCTAGCCAGCTGCGGGGCGCCGCCGTCGCCGCCCCGCCGCTGCCGTCGCCACCCCGCCTCCACCGCTGACCTCCGCTGCCAGGCGCTGCCAGCTGCCACATGCCGCCGCTGCTGCCCCTGCCTGTCGCCGCTGCCGCCGCCCCTTCATCGCGTCTCGTTGGTTCGTTTACTAGCCCTTGTTCGTTGAACCTCGGTGTCTCGACCGGTTAGTCATTAACTGAGGTATAATCTTTCTCATCGGTAGTTAAATTTTTTTCTACTGTGCTCGTATTTGCATGTAACCGGATCCTGCCGGGTTTCATTTTGTTGATCACTTGTTTATATTTCCGCTGCGTTTTATTAATCAACTCTCTTAATTAATTAATCATTATTTATTGAACCGGGTTTTTGATAAATAAAACTTTGACCGATCACCACGGAAACCCAACAGTGGTATCAGGGCCTTGGTTACAATATACGAGTCGGTACCGGTCCTTTTAACCGGAATTAGAATACAAACTTTATTTATTTAAAGTTTCTGATCTAAGTATTTTTTGGTCAATATTTTATTTGTTTTGCTTGACCAAAACATTGCCCGATTTATTTTGTGATTGTTGTGCGATGTGTAAATCCGTCCCAACCTTGTTTTTGTAGATGTATATATTTTATTCGGTTTTGTAATTATTAATTTTGGCCACCTATATGGTTCAAAGTTGTAATAGATAGGGTTCTTTCCTTTATTGCATTTTTGTAAACCGAAGACGCTAAACAGGAGTCTTGAAGTCAGTGGGAGTTGCTTGAGACGACTGGATGCACTCAAGTCCATCGTTGTGGTTGTTTGTGTGTTGTGACCCCGTGACCCGTTTGATCTTGCTATTAGGCTCTAGCAAGATCGAACAATTTTGGCCATATGGATTTACATATTTATCTTGCGATTGTGGTTGCTTTTATCTTATAAATTGCTATAACATAACCAACCTAAATACCAACATGATTTTAAAAAGAGTTTTAAAATATTAAAAACGATCACATTAAAACAAGTTCTAAATTGTTTTTACAACTTGTTAAAGTTTTTTATTATAAAACAAATGTTGTTTTTGAAACAAATAATAATCAATTAAGTTTTGCAAATTAAACTAGTTTTTATTTTCCAAAGCTATTAACTTAATAGTTTTCTATTAACTTAAAATTGGTTATTCCAAGTCGCGACAAAGTTAGTTTTATAGGTTATCTAAAACTAATTGTCCCGAGAGGTGAAAGGGTCTTTTGGTTATGTCGCAAATTTAATATCTAAATTAAAACCGACTATAACGACCCTATTTGGTAAAAATTAAAATCAATAGTCTATGCCATCCTACTACTAGTAACACTTGGGGCATAATGCGAACCATCAGTGTTGGAGCCACAGCACGACACTTGGTGTCTAGTTTATCCTTCCAAGGTGCAAGGGCTTTGTCGACACATCTGACCCTTCCACATGTGACCGTTTTAGGACGACTATTACTTTTCTTCTCGTGTTACGTGCCCCAGCTGTCTCGAGAACAAAAGTGGCATAGATGAGGCCAAACGTATCAATGCAAGGACAACAGGTTATCCTCGCAGCCTCATAAACCTCGGGAGTTGTGCTTTTTCTCACAATTGACAATCGTTGTCAGTCCGCTTGAGCCTCTTGCTAATGTTGCGTGCCCCAGCCGCCTTTGGAAAGAGCTTCTAACCGGATTCTTATTCCTTATCGTCTCACCTCATGAAATAAGGAGATATACATCGAAAATACTAATTAAAATCACCTTGATTATATAACAGATGTCTAATAAAAACAAATCCTTCATATTCAAGTCGATACATGAAAAGGAAAAGAAATAAAAAATTGAATAACACCAACCTTCTCGAATGGCACCGCAATCTGAGAATAGTTCTCAAGATGGAGGAAAAGCTGTATATCTTAGATGGCCCAGTCCCTACCGAGCCTGAAAGTAATTCTATTACTGCTCGCAAAGCATTGGAGAAACATAACGAGGATGCCATTGAGGTAGCCTGCCTTATGAAAGCCACCATGTCTCCTGATCTTCAGAAGAACATGGAAGATATGGATGCTTATGACATGATCAAGCAACTGAAAGGGAAACAAGCCCGACATGAGCGATATGACACCATGAAACAACTCATAAGCTGTAAAATGCTGGAAGGATCATGTATCAGTACTCATGTGCTAAAGATGAAAGGATACATTGACCAAATGAACAAACTTGGTTATTCCACAAAACCAACCAAGTTCTAATGGTCGAGTCTGGTGGTGTTAAGAAGCCCATTAACAAGAAAAGGAAACATAAGAGCAAAGGCAAGAGAAAATTTGTTGTTGCCAGAAATGCCACCAACCACAAGCATGTTGCAAAACCACACCCTCCTAGGAGCGACAGTGCTTTGAATGCAACCAAATGGGCACTGGAAGGGAAACTGCCCACAGTATCTAGCCAAGCTGAATATGAACAAGGCCAATAACATTGGCACTTCTTCCGATATTCTTATTTATGTTATCGAACTTTTCAATGTTTCTAGCAACACATGGGTATTTGATACCGGATGTGGTTACCACATCGTTAATGTCTTGCAAGAGCCTGAAAAGTGGAAGAAACTGAAACAAGGCTACTTGGAACTCATAGTTAGTAATGGAAAGAGAGTTCTAGTTCTTGCAACTGGAACATTTTTGTTTTTCATGTTCCCCTGGCCTTGTAGTTATTTTAAATAACTGTTTATATGCACCTGGTTTGACCAGAAACACTATTTCAGTTTCTTCACTGTTTGAACAAGGATTCAATTCAAGTACGTTTTAAATGGTTCTTCTATTTTAGCCTACTTGAATGATGTCTTTTATTTTGAGGCTAAACCTCGAAATGGTATTTATGAGATTAATGTTCAAACAAATAATAACATATATCATCTTCCTAAACGTAACAAAGCTGGCATAAATGAAACATATTTATGGCATTGCAGACTTGGCCACATAAGTAAGGCATGCATAAAATGGCTCCAGTCCGAGGGGATTCTTGAATCCACTAGACATGACTCCTTTGATGATTGCGAATCTTGCTTAGCTGGCAAACTCACAAAGCACCCCTTCACCGATGTTGGTAAACGGATCGATGGTTTTCTAGAACTCATTCACATGATGTATATGGCCCTTTCAGAACCATGACTAGAAACCATGACTAAAAACCAGCTTGATAGAAAGATAAAAGTACTTCGATCAGATCGAGGTAGTGAATATCTCAGCATTGAATTTCTCAATCATCTAAAAGAGTGTGGAATAGTTTCACAACCCTCCCCACCTAGCACACCCCAACTTAATGGCAAGAGTGAAAGGTGAAATCGAACTCTACTTGATATGGTTCGATCGATGATATGTAGAACTAACTTGCCACACTCCTTTTGGGACAAGCTCTTATGATCGCTTCCTGCATTGTCAGTTTAGCTCCGACTAAAAAGGTAAACAAAACCGCCATATGAGATATGGCATGGGCGTAAACCCGATTTGGAATACCTTAGAGTATGGGGATGTGATGCATACATCACAAGTGATTCTGATGATAAGCTCGATCCTCGAGGCGAAAAGGTTGTTTTCGCCGGATACTATAAAAGAAGCGGATATTATTTCTACCATCCTGATGCAAACGAGATTTCCATCAAATGGTAGGGACACTTTCTTGAGAAAGAACTTCTTAATAGAGAAATTGGAAATAATGTGGTTGATCTTGAAGAAATTCAAGAACCACAAACAACCGCTGACGTAGTCAGACTCTCTGATCAACAAGTAGTTGTTGCCAATGAATCAGACATAAAACACAAGCGTTTGCAGAAGTAGTAGAATTCGCAAGAATCTGATAGATGTCTATGGCGTCTAAAAGGTCCCGAAGTCTTATTAGTAGCTGAGTCTAACGACGAACCTGCTAACTACAAATCTGCAATCTTAGATTCGGAATCTGAGAAATGGCAAGAAGCCATGAACGTCGAGATGCAATCTATGCATGAGAATCAAGTATGGGACTTGGTTAAGCTACCCCTCGAATCTCGGGCAGTAGGAAGCAAATGGATTTCTCAAGAGAAAAACCGATATGCATGGAAATGTGCACACCTATAAAGCACGGCTAGTTGCGAAGGGTTTCATTCGAACTCAAAGTATTGACTTTAATGAGACCTTCTTGCCCGTTGCTATGATTAAATCAATCAGGATATTGCCTGCCATAGCTGCGTAGTATGATTACGAAATATGGCAAATGGATGTCAAAACCGCCTTTCTTAATAGACATCTCTCTGAAGATGTCTATATGGTTCGGCCTGAAGGTTTCGTCGATCCTAAATATCCAACTAAGGTGTGCAAACCCAATAAGTCCATTTATGGACTCAAGCAAGCGTCTCGTAGCTGAAATCTTCATTTTGACCAGAAGATCAAAGAGTTTGGTTTTGTCAAGAATGAAGATGGGCTTGTGTTTACAGAAAGGTTAGTGGGAGCACCATATCATTCCTCATCATGTATGTGGATGATATACTAATCATTAGAAATAAACATCCCTATGCTTAACGAAGTTAAACACTATTTGGGATCTTGTTTCGCAATGAAAGATCTTGGAGAAACTGCGTACAGTCTAGGAATGAAGGTCTATAGGGATAGATCTAAGCGGCTTCTAGGGCTAAGTCAAAGAACGTACATAGACAAAATGATGACACGCTTCAAGATGGAAAACTCCAAGAATGGAGGTGTTCCTATGACTAAAGGAAATGTGTTGAACAAATCGCAATCTCCTTCAACGGACATTGAAACTAAGCAAATGGAAGCAGTTCCATGTGCTTCAGCGATTGGTTCAATCATGTATGCTATGTACTAGACTTAACGTCTCGTATGCTTTAAGCATGACCAGTCGTTTTCATCACAGTCCTGGCATTGCCCATTGGACTGCAGTAAAGAACATTCTGAGGTACTTAAGAAGAACCAAAGATATGTTCTTGGTGTTTGGAGGAGTGGAAGAGGAGCTCATTGTAAGGTGTTACACTAATGCTGGCTTCCAAAGTGACCGAGATAATTCTCGTTCACAATTAGGATTCGTATTCACTCTCAATGGAGGAGCTGTTTATTGGAAAAGCTCCAAACAGAGTATAGTGGCGGATTCAGCCACCGAATCCGAATGTATAGTTGCATCAGATGCTGCGGAAGAATCTGCTTAGATGAAGTAGTTCATCAACGACCTCCATGTGGTTTCAAATATTCAGAAACCGATCCAGGTATTCTGTGATAAGACAGGAATCATTGCTCAAACCAAGGAGCCCAGATCACAGGGTTAAGCACATTCTAAGAAAGTTCCATTATATACAGGAAATACTGGAACGAGGTGTGACAACTGCCACTTTCTGATAATTTACGTACATTTAAAGCAATGATTTACATTATACAAGTATGTGTTTTGAATATTCGAACTGCATGATTACAGGATATACATCTTAGAATACTCATGAAATATTCATTTATGATGCACATGATTCATTTATAGTGGTTACATTTGAAACTGTGTAAACAATGCATCGAAACAACTAGAGTAGTGTCTAGTAAACTAGCGTGCTGACAAAAACTCAGGATCCGCAAAAACCATTTAAAAGACATCTTTAGGACTCAGACGAAAGTCCAACATCAAATATACATTAAACCATATATGGGAATACAAGGGTTTGGTTTAATATATTACCAATGTCCGGTAGCACCAAAAACTGCTCGAAAACTGCCGAAAAGCGCTAAAACTTACCATTTCAATAACTTTCCGCAAAATTCAGCATTATTATTTTTACTACAAGATGCAAAAGTGTTGTTTAAACACAAATTTCATATGAAAATACTTAGGGAATATCAATTACAGACATAACCGAAATTTTCCCTACAACTTCCACAAGTTTACCATTCGACTAGTTACTTGCGGAACAAATGCCAAACGAATATCCGAACGATATCTAATCTTTTTTTTAGCAACTATCTATCATTACGTGGATCATTTTGGTCTAGTTATAATCACCTAACACCTTGAAACATCTTGAAAAAATTTTAAACACCTAAACCCTTAAACATCTAATATTTTTACCACATTTTTATCAAGTATAAATTTCTTAACACTTTGAAACAAATACAAGACCCACCCCTCCCTCATGTTCACGTTTTTAAGGGGTCCCACACCCTTAATTTTGTGTTAAATATCTAGATATTTTTATTATGTTGCAAGTGGTTAAGTTGGTGGATGATTATATCACTTAACCACTTAGTAATCTAGCACCTTACCACTCATTTTTCATCTTTTAATTACCCACACAAACTCTCTCATCATCATCTTCATCTTCCACCAAGAACTCCATAAAAACCCATTTAAAGTTTATCACATCTTAATGATCAACATGGAGTTTCATGGAGCTTAAGGTGATCTAAAGCATTTGCAAGTTAAAAGAAGGGTTTTCATCCATTCAAGAGTATTCTACCATCAAGATCTTCATCTTCTTAGTTCTTAATCATCCTCTTAGATCATCCCTAGCCTAGTGCTAGAAGTAAGCTTCTAGATTTATTTTTTCTCATACTTATATTATGTTTATGATTGTTATTATAACTAATAATAACTAAATAATCATACATAATAAACATGAAAAATACAAAGAAGCAAAAATAATAATTATGATTTATTTATGCTTGTTTATGTTGTGATCCAAGACTTGTTAGTTGCATATTTGATCTTGTTATGATGATTACGATATGAAGAACTTGTTAGATAATGTTTTAAAAATATGATCTAACAATTATACATGTTTATGTTAAAGGGTTTTTAACATAAAAGTTTAAATGGATGATCATAACCTTTGATCTTGTGAAAGTATTTAAGGTTTTTATTTAAAAACAAGACTTTTACAAGATTATAAAAAGTAACATACAACATGAGATTTTTATAAAAGTTGTTAAAACTAGAAGTAAACTTGGTTTTTTGAACTAGTTAGCATATGTTATGATCATGTCCAAAACCCTACATGATTTGGAGATCATTTTGATAAGTTTATGTTATAAAAATCTCATATGTTTTTGGTTAAGATGTTGAGTAAATTGATGGTGATTTGGAAAAGAAAATGATATATTTATTAAACATGGCCAAATGATTAATACAAAGGTTATATGGCCATTTTTTTTTAAAAAGACATTATGTTAAGAAAACTATCATTTTTGGTTAAATCTTTACAAGATTTAAAAAGATTTTAAAGTTAGGTTTTTATAAAAGAAAAGATTAGATAAATATATATTTTGAGAAAATATATATTTGGTCACTTTAACAATTTTTGTGTTATGTATTATTTGGTGTATTAGTTATATGTAACAAACTAGAAACTTGAATATAATGATACAAATAAACACAAGGTATATTACAATCAAAGTCTTACAAGAATACATATATATACACTTGAATACAATTTACGGACGATTCGGACATCGGATACAACTTATGGTCAAATCGGACGACGGACGAACCTATGAACATATCGCCAATCCGAGGACTTACTTCGACGTTTAGGCGATCTTTCGACGCGGACACAAAAATTACGTTACCATTAACAAAATTCGGACATTTCGAAACTTATAAAAACTATTATGTTTTTATTTACTAAAAAGTATACTTAGTTATTTTTATAAAAATGTTTTTTTTATAAAAATGAAAGACTTATACTTTCAAATGGGCTTACACTATGATACAAATGGGCTATTTTATACAAATGGGCTATCTTTTACAAATGGGCTATTATTTATAAATGGGCTTAACTACATAACGGGCTTATCAAAACACATGGACTAAGCCCGATACCAAACGTATGGGCCAAGGCCCAATAATATTAAGCCCAACACTATTTAGGCCCAAAACTATTTAGGCCCAACACTATTTAGGCCCAACACTATTGAGGCCCAACACTATTTAGGCCCAACACTATTGAGGCCCAACACTATTTAAGCCCAACACTATTGAGGCCCAACACTATTTAAGCCCAATAACATGAATTCTTGGGCTAAGCCCAATGACATATAATTGATAAAAATACAATTATACAATTTACTTATACAAGACACGAAATCAAGAAGACAAGACCTGATGATACAACTCACAAGATACAAGATTACATATATATATATTTGGTGAAATATACATATAATAGTTTAACAATTCCAACATCTAATACATAGTTTAACGAACAACAAAGACATACAAGTCTTACACATATTTAAGACACAAGACTTGTACTCAAGTCATTTACAAAGACCGAAGTGTCTAACAAATATAAGAACATTTGTAGGTCGCAACATTGTTCAAGACGACCACGCGTAAGATCACAAACACTTATCATTCACGGATGCAATACTGTGAGTTCATGTCCCCTATTCATTTAAATGTTTTACAACTTTACAACTATCGGGGAAAATACATGTTCAACGTATGTTAAAGTTAGGGAATGAAACACCTTAGATCATGTGCGAATTAGGGTTATACATCTAAGCACCATTAATCCAGTTTGGACCTAGGTACAAGTGGTTAGATCTAATGGGTTTTGGCGAGCCCCACTCTTGGTCATGGACCCATACAGAAGAGTGCGTTTGTGTCCCAGTCGATGGTAATCGACACAAAATCGTCTAGGTTTGGATTGCTTCCTATTTCGTCACACATATTAATGTCCTCGCGAAACATTAATGATCAACGATTTCATTGACGCTTTACATACTACATCATTACATACAGATACATTTTATACAACTCACATTTTATGGATACAGTTTATACAACTCACATTTTATGGATACATTTTATACAACTCACATTTTATAAATACATTTTATACAACTCACATTTTATGGATACATTTTATACAACTCACATTTTATAGATACATTTTATATAACTCACATTTTACAGATACATCTCATACAACTAAACTGCATGAACTCGCCAACTTTTGTTGATGTTTTTAAATTTAACATGTATTTCAGGAAATTAGTGGACCATGCAGACATTTCAGTCAAGGAAAGTAAATATCAAGACTCCATGCCACCATTTGAAAGGTTTGCCCGTTATATACCGTCTCTTTGCGGTGATATAGTGGTCAAAGCCTTGACATTTTAAGACTTACATTTTGATGTATAAAACGATGACAACTTATTTTCATTTGATGGTTTGTAACCAATACATTTAACTTATGTTGCGTTCTTTTGAAACGATTACGACAATGGCATTGGAGCTTGTTTTTATTCATTTAGTATATTCACTTATATTGTTATGCAATGAGAACCGATCAGATCACACCTCGCGCTTCCACTACGAGCGGGTGTGACACGAGGAGACATCTTAATAAGCAAAATAAACACAGATCAAAACCTAGCAGACCCGTTCTCTAAACCGATGACTCAGGACAAGCTATCGGTCTTAGATTAGATAACTATTTGTTTTGATTTAGTATTTGGATGTACGAACATTCAAACAGTTGTACCTTTTGAATTCACCTTTGATTTACTGGCTAAATGCAAAGTTTGAATCGTACAACTGTGTTCGATTTTGATACGTTTAATCCATGAATCTTGTATTCTAAATTATCCGTAGTCGGTCAGACTTGTGGGAACAACTCTGAATTTAGACTATTCTGACTTTGGACTCAAAGGGTTGACTTTGAAACTCACAAACCTCATTATGAATGACGTTGGATGTAACTCGCATCAGATCATCTTCATGGATCATGGTCATAAGATGTATTTGATTTAGGTATACTCATTTAGTATCCTCTGACCTGAGATACATACTAGAACTTTCGTTTACTAAAGACTATTCTTTGATCAGTGTCCAACGCTGTCGCGTAAGTGCCAGTCATAAAGGCATTGGTTGGGAGTGGTTCTGAAGTTCAGTGGGAGTTGTATGTAGTCAAGATGGGATTCTGTACTCTTACATTATAATGTAACAGTTAGACATTTGGGCGCCCTCGTTGATTCAAACTGGTGAAGTGTAAGGCCTTACCCAAACTTATTGTGTGTTTGATTGGACAACTTTGATTCTGTGAACGAGAACGATAATGATTGAATGCCATGTGAGATTGAATCTGATCCATGTCTCATTATTCAATTGATGTCTTTCACAGAGAGGATAGATGACGAGAATTGCCATAAGTCTACTGTCTTCATGTAGCAAGCCGTTGCTAAAAAGAAGATACCTTGGTTAAGGACTTTAAAGTGTCATGACCTGTTGGGGCAGTTATCTGTAGCTAGAACACCGCTGGCTGTCTGCGTTGAGATCTTATCAGAGACCGTCCAAGTGGGAGCTGTTGGATATTATGTCCGGTTTGATAAGTCAACGCTGCCGACCGGGTCTTGACCCGTAAGACTTACACCTTGGGCAACGAACTAAAATCCACTTAAAATGTTTAACTGGTAATTACGAACAACATACGAGACAGATCATAATTATATTTATGATCATAAGCGGGTATTAACTGAGAGACGGGTACATGGACCGGGTGACACGGGTATACTCACCCTACGCCACTTGTCGCGCACCAACATCTTGACCAATGGCAACACATGCATTTCCGCATGTGCGCCACTTGGCTAACATGCAAAATGGTTCCATGGCTTTTTATATTTGGGTCTTGCATTTTTGAGAAATGGATAGATGAACATAAGTTGCAAGAGATGAAATGCTCTCAACTAGACCCACCACATAACCGGCCACCTAGCCAGCTGCGGGCCGCCGCCCCGCCGCTGCCGTCGCCACCCCGCCTCCACCGCTGACCTCCGCTGCCAGGTGCTGCCAGCCGCCACATGCCGCCGCTGCTGCCCCTGCCTGCCGCGGCTGCCGCCGCTTGGCGCCGCCCCTTCGTCGCGTCTCGTTGGTTTGTTTACTAGCCCTTGTTCGTTGAACCTTGGTGTCTCGACCGGTTAGTCATTAACCGAGGTATATTCTTTCTCATCGGTAGTTAAATTTTTTTCTACTGTGCTCGTATTTGCATGTAACCGGATCCTGTCGGGTTTCGTTTTGTTGATCACTTGTTTATATTTCCGCTGCGTTTTATTAATTAATTAATCATTATTTATTGAACCGGGTTTTTGATAAATAAAACTTTGACCGATCACCACGGAAACCCAACAGTTGTAAACACCAAACCTTTGCAAGAATGAGATTTTAAAAGAAGTAAACACACTTTGGAGGGTAACTAAACCCACTAAACACTTTACCAAGTTACTACGTGTTTTTATGAAAAATCAAGTTCATGTTACTATGTAAAGTGTATTGTTTTTGCACTTGGGAAGTGTAGTTTGATTATTGATTGTTGGGTTGATTTTTGAAAAGAAAATGATATGCTTACATAGCATGGACACCTCTGTTTTTAGGGGAAACTATGGCGAAATTTTCTAAAAATATAAACACTTAGAAAATATTTTCTAGACAAGTGTTTACTAGTGTATTTTAAACTATGTTTTTCAAACATAAACCTTGCCATAATTTTTGTAACAAAAATACAAAGTATCGGAGGTTGGTTTTATGAATAAAAATGGATAAATATATATTTAGAATATATATTTCATATTAAGACACTTATGTGACTATTTGTATACTCGGTGAAATGATTATATTATATAACTTAACAAAGTACCGTGAAGTTTATTATCCAAAAACAATACCGTTACTTATATATTTTTGGTATATATTATTTTTGGACAAGGAGAAATATATTATTTTTGGGAAATAAAAATATATTTTCCTAGTATAGTTAGAAGATATATGATTTTTGGGAAAAATATATATTTTCGGGACAATACATTATTTTGGAAAAAATGAGTTTACAAATATATATTTTCTTAAGTGAGACTTAGAAATATATTATTTCGGAAATTACAAATACATATGTTTTCAAGCTGCGCTTAAATAAAAGATGTTATCCATGGTTGTCGAGCTTATGGGGTGTATCCTAATCCTGGACGGGATACACGTCTCTAAACTCAGGTTTTATTTAAGTACTTTGGTTGGGTCTTTGTGAACTCGTTTAAACATGTCATGGGTTGTAATTTAATTTGGTATTGATGTTTTCAAACAATGGTGTTGTGGTAGTTTCTAAACTTTATTAATGGATAAACATCTCGTGTTTTTATCATATAGCATTGTTATGATTGATTGCTATGGTATTAAGAAGTCACACCAAATAACCACGCTTCTGCAAAAGTCAGGGTGTGACAGCTTGGTATCAGAGCCTCGATCATAGCGAACTAGGATTCTCTCTCGAGTCTAGACTATGATCATCAGGGCTCTCACGAAAACGTTTTCAAACATTTTTACATTGCATACACAAAATGTCCAGATCCAGGGAACAAACATTTTTTTTTACAAAAGGCACAAGTACACATTTCAAAAAGGCTATGTATATAATTCAGTCTTAGAGACTGAGGGAGTTCAGTCTTAGAGACTGAGGGAGGTTCAGCCTTAGAGGCTAGGGAGGTTCAGTCTTAGAGACTTGGGAAATTTAGTCTTAGAGACTGGGAGGTTTGGTCTTAGAGACCAGGGAGTTAGTCTGAGAGACTAGGGAGTTCAGTCTGAGATACTGGGTGGGATAGTCTGGGAAGACTAGGATGCATACATGATTGCATTGCTATTTGCTTACATGCTTATCTGATATATATGCATATGTTGTGGTTGTGTTACATACACCATGTCATCATCCTCCGAGAGTGGAGTGTCAGACACCATAGACCCGATAGCTATAGTATCAGATGACGAGATCCTTCCAGAGGGCGAGGTTTACACTTTAGATACTACGAGCAGTGACGACGATGACTTTCAGCCCTTCGCCTTACCGGAGTTCGGAGATGATTTACCTTTAGCTGATGGTTTTCTTGATGGGGATCTACCTCTTGCTCAGATCCCTGCACCTATTCCTCTTGCTGCTCTTCCCGTTGAGGATGTACCTCTCGACGATATGTTAGATGATGACGTCGATCTCTTCATCGAGGGTCCCCCTGAGGATGACCAGAATGGCGGGGCTTCGATTGATGACGATGTCGCTATTCCACTTGCTGATGTTCCGGTTGATGACCTTGTTGTCCCTGTTGATGATATTCCTGTTACCGATGCCATTGTTTTGCTACCTGTCGAGGTTCCCGTTTTATCTGACCCGTCTGGTCCCGACTCGTTTGAGTCCGTGTCGTCTTCTACTCTTCATGCACTGGGATTACAGCGGTATCCTACTGACACTGATTCCGATACTGCTATGTCTAAAGCGCCCGTTCCGCAGCTGGGTTTTGGGTTCATCCCTGACTTTCCACATGACGATGATCAGGATGTCGAGTTTGAGGGTGAGTTTGACCCTATTTTTCCCTACGATTTCGATCCAGACCATGAGATGAAGTTTATCCCTGAGGAGCAGCCTGTTGAGGGCCCCGTTATTCCTGATGATCAGCTTCTTGAGATACCCGCTGATCATCAGCTTGCTCCCGTCGACCCAGAGCCTGAGTTAGCACCAGAGCCTGTTCTTGCTCACGACCTTCCACCTGTGCATGACCCTATCCCTGCTGATGTTCCAGTGATTGCACCACCACTGCCTGACCCGGTCCCTGTGTTTGTTGACCGTGCACCATTTGCTACCCACGTGGATCCTAGATATGCTCACACCCGAAATGGGTGGATTGAGGAGGATGACTATCCTCCTTTTGTCAGACCAGTTACTCCTCCTGTTGCACCTGTTCAGGCACCCGTTGATATCACACAGTTCCACCCGCACTTGTCGGATGCGCACCGCACAGACCTACTAGTTACCTTTCTTCAGGACATTCCTCCTCCCCGTCCAGGGGAAGGACCTTCAGGTCAGCATCACACTCACATACCTTTTGTGTCAGGAGCCGATCAGTTCATACCACAGTTTCCTCACCCTGCTTCTTCTTCAGCACCCACGGGCGAGCCATTTATGTGGTCTTCGCCCAACGTCATGCCTTTATCTGATCCGTACCATCCCTTTCATGTTGGGTATACGACGGATGATATACTTGTGTCGCTGCAGTTGCAGCAGGATATGTTGAGCCGTAGAGTCGCTGAGCTCGAGAGGATCCCGCATCCTCCACCTTTTGCTGATCCGTCACAGTCTGCTTTTCCACCTGCTCAACTATTTGCTTATCCGGATTTCCACATCCGATTTCTGACGATGGAGCAGCAGATTGCTTGTTTATTGCAGCTTGTTCACATGCTCGAGGAGGAGTTAGCGCATATGCACCGTTTGCTTTTCATTCCTCCACCTCCTCCTCCCCCACCATCAGCTTAGGGGTTTTAGGTCTTCTGCAGATAGGCTACTTTTGGTGAGAAGACAGCTATTGAGCCATGATTGTGAAGACCTTTGAAGACTACACTTTTGATATTTGACTTTTGGTTGTTATAGATTGTTAGGCGTTTCAGACAAGGGTGATGTGACCCTTAGTCTCTTTTGAGGTATGATACAGTTGTAAAACTGTACTAGTGGTCTTGTTATATGCAAAGCTCAATCGCAGCCTTCTCATTACATGCATTGTTGATTTATTTGTTTGTGATTATGACATGGGATGTTATGTGTTATTGTGTTGATGAATGTTAGTACATGCGCGTATTACATACTTATATACGTAAAAACCTGACCTATACAATCTTCTTATAGAAGATGCCTCCTCGATGGGAAAATCGTCTGCCCGCTACTAAGGCCGAATTGCAAGCAAGAATCTCGCAAGCAATAGCAGATTACGAGGCCTCACACGCCGAAACCAGCGGGGGTTCCTCAAGGAACAACCCACCACATGGTAATGTTTAAGTCACTGAGACACATTACATTCCATGTGCAATTGCTAATGCTTTCTGTGAATGACGTTACTTGTACAGGCTGTACCTTTAAGCAATTTTTAGATTGCAAACCGCTAAATTTTGACGGCACCGGGCGTGCTGTGGGTTTTGTTCGATGGGCAGAAAAGACCGATTCGGTGCTAAGGATGAGCAAATGCGCACCAGATCAGCAAGTTACCTACATCTTCGGCCTGTTCATAGATGGAGCACTTTCGTGGTGGAATCTCCAGGTCTAAACTTTGGGGGAGGCAGCGGCTTACGCGTTGACGTGGAACGAGCTGAAGGAGCTCATGAGAAAGAAATATTGCTCCAGGGCTGAGATCCAGAAATTAGAAACCGAATTCTGGAACCTCAAAATGGACGGCCCAAAGATCGCCGAGTATGTGCAAAGGCTCCACGATCTGTCTCACGTGGTACCCTATATGGTTACACCAGAATTTAAGCGCATGGAGCGTTTCATCTGGAGGTTGGTGCCCCAGATCATGAGTATGGTAACCACGTCCAAGCCGCCGACAATTACCGAAGCTATTGACCTCAGCTTGTCACTGACCGAAGAAGCTATCCGGTTGAACAAATTTTCAATCTCTGACCCGAAAAAGAAGGAGACACATGTTGAATCATCAAGTGAGAACAAGAGGAAGTTCTCAAACTTCAAAAAGGGTACCAACAGTGTCAGCAAGAGAGAAGAGGGAAACGCACCAGCCAAGGCCAAAACTGGTGCCGAAAACAAAGGAGGAGGGTACATGGGTACTCTGCCCAAGTGTGATGCATGCCAATATCATCACCCCGGCCCATGCAGATTCAAGAAATGTGAGTCTTGTGGGAAGACTGGCCACTCAAAAGAAACATGTTGGGCTGGTAATGTAACACCTGTGCCTCCACGGGCATCAAGCAAATACCAAACCAATGAAATATTGTATTTCATACTTGGGATTTGTAAAAATATGTGTATCATTTGCACATATCAATTTATGTTCAATTTCAAACTCTAAATCGCTTTCTGGAAGGTTATACGCGCACTGATGCGTAAATATAACCATTTTAATGCAACGAACACTCCGGAATAGTGACATAGGCTTAACATACCTTAAATAACCTTTACATAACTTAGAAATAAGTTTTGAAGGCTTTGGTATGGCAAAAACAAGCTAAATTGCTTACAGGGACTAAACTTGACAAACTGCGAAAGTATGCCAATTTGAACTGTAACAGACATTCCGGAACATGACCATAAGTTAAACATACCATAAATATCCTTTACATAGCTTAGAAATAGGCTTTGAGGGGTTTAGTGTGCTAAAATAAACTTTTGGGTCATTCAGGGACTAAAAGTGTCAAAAAGTGCACAAGTTTGCATTTTTACGCATAACTTACGTTCTGAATACATCCGGACATCCAAAAATTTATGTGAGCATGACTATATTATATTTTAGTGTTCGCCTTAAGAAAAATCCATTCGTTTCGTCATTTGGATCGTTTTTCGCGCTTGTGCGCATTCCGTCGTAATTAACCGAACATCGCGTTCGTACGACCAAACGAACCATCACCCGGCATATTTTTGAGCATGTTTCAAGTCCACAATGTTTAGGCATCATTTTAGGGCCTTAAAGTTGGCTTTACGGGCCTTAGAAGTGCCGGAAATGGGCTTAAACACGTGCAGGGACTGAAACTGTCATTTCTGAAACATGTTGTCTGATCAGGACCCTCAGGCGGCCCGCCTGAGTTTTAGCACATCCTGAAGCGGGCCGCTTGGCTCCTTCTGACCAGATTAAGTGTATTAAACAGCAAGTTGCAGCTGTTTGATCCACCACCACATGTTTCCAATTGTCTAGTCAGCTGATAAGGATCACATTTTAGGCACCATAAGTTTCCAACACATGTACGGCTTGGATCATGGCACGTTTTCCATGAAACGATCCTAACGGTGGACCGAATACTATAAATACCCCACCCCCTTTGGCTTAAAAACCCACAAGAATTCTGATTTTAGAGCTCTAAGTTGAAACCATTGTTTCATACCTGAGTTCTTAGATCGGGATTAGCATTCGGGGACCCTGGGTTAGTATTCTTTCGTTCTTTTCCTTATTTTACTGCTTTTTGAGTCAGAAAGTCAAACAAAAGTTTGACTTTCAGCGTTGACCAGTAATGGTCAATGCGAAGTTCGTTTGAACTTCGCAACGTGAGTGTAATCACGTTGGTCATAGTCCCTTGGGACTATGCCCACTGATTACCACGTTGTCTAGGGTCGTAGGGTAGGCGATCTAATAAATCGCCTATACCTTCGAACCCGACCCAGTTTGGTCGATCATTAGGATCCGACCAAATACATTAGGTGACCATAGTGTAGGGAATAACCTTCCGAGGTTATACCCTATGGTCACATCGTTTAAGTAGTTGTATGATAGGTAGTTTATATGCCTTAGGTAAATTACCAGAATACCCTTTTCATGTATAATTTGTAATTAAGCATATGTAACCTAAACTTTTGTCACATAACTGATTATGTAACATGTTTAGGCATATAACACTTGTCATAGGACTAATTAGGCGGTCTGAACGCGTTTCACGCGAACGACGCGTTAAAGTAGCATAAGCTACCTTAATGGGTCGCGATGGGTCGATAATACTTAGGTTAAGTTTCATTTAGTATGTAGGCTTTGTTAAACCATATCATATGAGTTCCTACACTCATTTGGTTTACAAACCCTCCTGCTACCCAGTCTTCCGATTTAGGTCCGGGTTATTTATGTAGTTACCTATATTAGGTACCGTTTGATTTCCGGGACTCCTCTAGCTTATTTGGTAGTTGTTCAAGACTCCTAAGCACTCTCAGGCGAGTACATTATTCCCCTCTTTTACTGTTTTCAACTGTTTTGGGGTGACTCATATGTGCTAAATGCTTTATCAATGATTTCAATAACAATTACTATGTGGTTTCAAGAACAATAACAATTATTTCAAGAACGCTAACAATGATTTCAAGAACGAATACAATGATTTCAAGAACGAATACAATGATTTCAAAAACTAATAACAATTTCAATAAGGTGAACGAACTTGTTGGTTGTAGTTCACATGACCGATGACATTCATTAGCTATGATCAAGCCGACCAGTATTAGGTTATGGTACCATAGGATCTGACAAATCCCGTTATTTACTGCACCCATTGTTATGTGTGGGGGTTGTGGGTAGCGACTGAATCTGTAATTATTAACTTATCCTTTGGTAAGGGTTTGTTAAGAACGAGAACGAGAGCGAGTTGGAACGAGGAACGCGTCAAGAAGGTTTGAATGTTATTAGAGAATCGACCATAAAGTAGTTTCACAATTAAAATATTAACTTACCCTTTGGTAAGGGTTTGTTAAAACAAGAACGATTTGAACGATTAAAACAAGATGGTTTAACGATTGGGTAAACATTTGTACATGATTGACATTTGATCATGTATTTTCCACAAAACATAACTTTGATTTAAACCAAGTTTTACTTCAATACTTTGTTTTTGTGCATATGGTTTAGTTGAGACATTTCACTTGCCATACATGGATATTTGACATAGACATTTGACATGGATATTTGACATAGACATTTGACATGGATATTTAAACATAGACATTTTACATTGTTTGGTTTGGTTTGGTTAAGTGATTGAGTAACGATGCGTGTGTAATATGATACAAACATGGTGGATACGCCGCTGGTACTTCCTATATATAAGTGTTTGTATGGTATTACATATTGTAGCGTTATTTGAATCATTTCAGTTTGAGACATAGAACATTTTATACAAGTAACATACTTTTCACAAGACATTTATTTACAAACAATTCATCTTATAAAGACTCATTTTACATGGTTATTCATTTAATCATGCATCATTCTCTTATTTATACATATCATCTAAACTTATTATTTTTCAAATGATTTACAAAGACAAAGCAAATTACAAGGTTCATGACTAAACATTTTCTTAAACTGAAGTCATGAATCTTATTTTCACAAAACCTATGTACTCGCCAGCATTTCTTTGCTGACCTCGTTTTCACATATGTTTCAGGTATTGTTGGATGATATCGATTGATAAGATGCATGCTCACATAGGACTGGACAAGGCCTTAGTGACTCAATAACAATGATAGACTATATTTAAATAGTATATTTAGATTTCAAGACGATGTAATTACTCAATGTTTAATAAAACGAAACACTTTTGATATCCATGGTTATGAAACATTAATTCTGTTGCAACACGCCCCGATGTTTCCGCCGCGATTTGTTGTTTTACGCGGTCGGGGTGTGACAGAAAAGATGGTATCAGAGCCAATGGTTATAGGGAATTAGGTTATTAGTAATGCTTTGACCTAGTCTATAACTTTCTTAGGACCCTAACGCGAGTTTACTTGCGTTTAGTCATAAAACAATACCGTCACCTATCCTTAGGCGACGACCACAACAAGAACATAAATTTCAAAACCGCTTTGAAAACTAATCATCTGTTCTAGGATGATTGATTACAAGGTTTTGAACCCTCTATTGTAAGGTTTTGAACCCTCTGTTATATGGTTTTGAACCCCTTCGAATTTTCAAAATCTCGACAAGGTTTTGAGTCTTAAATAATGTGAACACGTGCAAACTGGAAGGGTGAATGCCTGTATTCTGGGTTTTCTGTCTAGGCAAGCACTTCGTATATATCTCATCAGACGCGAGACCAGTTGTGCTTACCTGGGAATTCTTGGGATGAGTGTTCACTTATAGGCGAGCATGTCTTCGCGATACATTATTTTTGACCCCTTTACTTTGATCAGTCACTGTGTGCCGTTTGTTGCTTTGTAGTAACAAACAAATAACCACTATCCTTGCTTTCATCAGATTTGTTTCATCTCATTCTTTTCGTCTAAATTCTCTCACTCGTTTCCTTTCATGTTTCCTCTTTTAGACAATGCCTCCTCGACGCGAAAACCAGATAGAGACTGCCGAGCTGGCAGAAATGATTGCGCAGCAAATGGCTGCTCAATTTCCAAACCTCTTTGCTCAATGGAACCAAGCCAACAACAACAACAATGTACTATGCAAATACAAGGATTTTAACCAGGCTAAACCACTCAAGTTTAGTGGTTCTGAAGGAGCGACTGGGCTTCTTCAGTGGTTCGAAAGCATTGAGAATACTTTCCGCCACGTGCAGTGTCCTAACAATCGCAAGGTCGAGTTTTCTTCGAGTGTGTTTCAGAAGAGGGCTCTCACATGGTGGAACGGGGTTATGAGGGATCGTGGTGCAGAAGTTGCTCTGGCACAGACATGGGCTGAACTTAGGGCCCTGATGATGAGGGAATTCTGTCCTCGTCATGAGCAGCGAGCTTTGGAGAAGGAATTTGATGAATTGAAGCAAGATAGTGGTGAGCACAGGGCGTATACTGATAGGTTTGAGGAGTTGAGTCTGCTTTGCCCGACAATGGTTACCCCACTTGACATAGCTATCGAAAGGTACATCGACGGCCTACCTGACTCGGTACAAGACATCCTTACTGGTAGTAACCCTGCCACACTCCGTCAGGCGATCGAGTTATCTGCGACATTGACTGAGTCGCAGATTCGGAAGAATAAGTTACACAGAAAGGGTGACAAGGGTAAGAAGCAGGAGTCTGACAAGGAGGATAGCAAGAAAGGCCAAAACAAGAAGGGTAAGGAAGGTGAGACGTCAAAGAAATCAAAGAAGCGAAAGGGTGCCCAAAATTTTGCTGTTACAGCACAGACTGCTCAGAACCCGCGGAACCAACCAGCTCAGCCACCTGCAAAGAAAGCATATGCCGGTACTGCACCTTATTGTGCACGCTGCAACGGTCATCACGCAGTACAACAAGCTTGCTGGCAATGCACGACGTGTGGTAAACTTGGGCATTTGGCCAAGGTTTGTCGTTTGGGACAAAATCAGGCTGCTCAGGTTCAAGCTCCGGTTCAAGGGAATGCTGTAAGATTTCCACTGGGTTCATGTTTCAATTGCGGAGAGATTGGTCATTTCCGTCACAACTGCCCAAGACTGGTGAATGCAAATGCGAACGCAAACCTAAATGCGAACGCCAACGTCAATGTGAATCCAGCACATGGTTGAATGTTTTACATCAATGAGGCTATCAACGATGCAGCGATGAACGATTAGCATTTTGTATTTCCTCTGGTTGTTATCTTGTAACATTTAAAGACAATGCAGTTGTTATATAAATAAAATTTGTGGTTTTATTTTCTAACTAATGCAATTGTATGAATGTTTGATCCAACCTTATGATGTCAACACAAAGACAAAACTACTTGTGTGGTTCTGTCATTTATATGATCACTTGTGATCTCCCTAAGAACCTCAAACACTTGTTTCTTTTAAATCTAAAGTATCTTATCGTCTTGCACCGTTCGAGATGCAAGAATTATCAAAACAGCTTCAAGAGTTGTCTGATAAAGGATTCATCCGTCCAAACTTTTCACCTTGGAGAAACTTCTGTTCTCCTTGTGAAAAGAAAAAAAAAAATGGATCTTTTCGAATGTATATCGATTAACTTAAGCCTAGTAAGCTTACCATCAAGAATCGATATCCCCCCTACCTTAAATCAATGATTTCTCCGATCAACTGCATAGCGTTTCATGTTTTTCCAAGATCGATTTGCGTTTTGGGTATCATCAACTTTGTATTCTCAAAGAAGATATTCCCAAAACGGTTTTCTGCACGAAGTATGGCCATTACGAGTTTACAGTCATGCCATTTAGGTTGACAATTACTCCAGCCATCTTCAAGGACTTAATAAATAGAGTCTGCAAGCCTTATTTGGATCAGATTGTCATTGTTATTATTGATGACATCTTGATCTATTCATGTCCTGAGCCAATCACGATCAACACCTTCGTTGACATCGGAGCCCTGATTGAATTCCTTGTACACTTTAAAATGTACAAAACAACTCAATTAGGACAAACCGAATTCCTTTTAAGATCTTCCTATCTTCATAGTTAGATTCTTGAAAATATTTAAAGTGCCAAAGGAAATCCACGGATTTGGGTTTCTGGTATGCTTTAAATACCCGTGTCCAAAGATAACAAATTAAAGGTCAAATTGAACGATTATGCGATTGAACGAGTATGCAATTATGTGACTATGTGTTTATTCATCTTATGTTTTCTTTTATGCATTTTTGTGTTTTTAATACTCTGGATATTCGTTATCCAAATCCTCACAGAATCTTTCATATCTTCATATGAGGGATTCGTAGCAGGATATTCAAAAGGTACTACCTTCAATCCTTAATGGGCTTCTATGTAATAGTTAAGACCCTTGGATTATATAGTACCACTCCATGTTTTATAAGAGATCCTTTAGAGGTCTAGTCAAGAAGATTGATTCACGATTTGGTTAAAAAAAAGACGACATCTAGTGATGTAGCTGGACAGACTCCTTGATAGTCTATTTAGATCATTTATTGATTTAGTCAAAAGGACTCTATGGCGGTCTAGTCACACTCATCACAGGATTGTTCATTTGGTTTTCCCCTACACATTATAAAATAGACTGTGTGAACTGTGCAAGGAATTGTCTGATTATGGACGCGTACATAATTATGAAATTTAGTGCACAGAAACCTAGTAAGGTTTATTATGTGTAAGAACCGATAGTGACAACAATAACAAAATGATAACGATGTAATGGAGGCATGGTGGACGCACCAATGACGCTTCATATACTTGTATATAAGTGTCCCTCTTACATTGCAAACATAATGTTATCAAGGTTACTAGAAGTTCAAGAACCTTAACCAATGTTGTTCGATCTTTTCAACTTCATGTTTTAAACTCTCACCAGTTTCCTCTAAATAAATTTCGGGACGAAATTTCCTAAAGTAGGGGAGACTGTAACACCTGTGCCTCCACGGGCATCAAGCAAATACCAAACCAATGAAATATTGTATTTCATACTTGGGATTTGTAAAAATATGTGTATCATTTGCACATATCAATTTATGTTCAATTTCAAACTCTAAATCGCTTTCTGGAAGGTTATACACGCACTGATGCGTAAATATAACCAGTTTAATGCAACGAACACTCCGGAATAGTGACATAGGCTTAACATACCTTAAATAACCTTTACATAACTTAGAAATAAGTTTTGAAGGCTTTGGTATGGCAAAAACAAGCTAAATTGCTTACAGGGACTAAACTTGACAAACTGCGAAAGTATGCCAATTTGAACTGTAACAGACATTCCGGAACATGACCATAAGTTAAACATACCATAAATATCCTTTACATAGCTTAGAAATAGGCTTTGAGGGGTTTAGTGTGCTAAAATAAACTTTTGGGTCATTCAGGGACTAAAAGTGTCAAAAAGTGCACAAGTTTGCATTTTTACGCATAACTTACGTTCTGAATACATCCGGACATCCAAAAATTTATGTGAGCATGACTATATTATATTTTAGTGTTCGCCTTAAGAAAAATCCATTCGTTTCGTCATTTGGATCGTTTTTCGCGCTTGTGCGCATTCCGTCGTAATTAACCGAACATCGCGTTCGTACGACCAAACGAACCATCACCCGGCATATTTTTGAGCATGTTTCAAGTCCACAATGTTTAGGCATCATTTTAGGGCCTTAAAGTTGGCTTTACGGGCCTTAGAAGTGCCGGAAATGGGCTTAAACACGTGCAGGGACTGAAACTGTCATTTCTGAAACATGTTGTCTGATCAGGACCCTCAGGCGGCCCGCCTGAGTTTTAGCACATCCTGAAGCGGGCCGCTTGGCTCCTTCTGACCAGATTAAGTGTATTAAACAGCAAGTTGCAGCTGTTTGATCCACCACCACATGTTTCCAATTGTCTAGTCAGCTGATAAGGATCACATTTTAGGCACCATAAGTTTCCAACACATGTACGGCTTGGATCATGGCACGTTTTCCATGAAACGATCCTAACGGTGGACCGAATACTATAAATACCCCACCCCCTTTGGCTTAAAAACCCACAAGAATTCTGATTTTAGAGCTCTAAGTTGAAACCATTGTTTCATACCTGAGTTCTTAGATCGGGATTAGCATTCGGGGACCCTGGGTTAGTATTCTTTCGTTCTTTTCCTTATTTTACTGCTTTTCGAGTCAGAAAGTCAAACAAAAGTTTGACTTTCAGCGTTGACCAGTAATGGTCAATGCGAAGTTCGTTTGAACTTCGCAACGTGAGTGTAATCACGTTGGTCATAGTCCCTTGGGACTATGCCCACTGATTACCACGTTGTCTAGGGTCGTAGGGTAGGCGATCTAATAAATCGCCTATACCTTCGAACCCGACCCAGTTTGGTCGATCATTAGGATCCGACCAAATACATTAGGTGACCATAGTGTAGGGAATAACCTTCCGAGGTTATACCCTATGGTCACATCGTTTAAGTAGTTGTATGATAGGTAGTTTATATGCCTTAGGTAAATTACCAGAATACCCTTTTCATGTATAATTTGTAATTAAGCATATGTAACCTAAACTTTTGTCACATAACTGATTATGTAACATGTTTAGGCATATAACACTTGTCATAGGACTAATTAGGCGGTCTGAACGCGTTTCACGCGAACGACGCGTTAAAGTAGCATAAGCTACCTTAATGGGTCGCGATGGGTCGATAATACTTAGGTTAAGTTTCATTTAGTATGTAGGCTTTGTTAAACCATATCATATGAGTTCCTACACTCATTTGGTTTACAAACCCTCCTGCTACCCAGTCTTCCGATTTAGGTCCGGGTTATTTATGTAGTTACCTATATTAGGTACCGTTTGATTTCCGGGACTCCTCTAGCTTATTTGGTAGTTGTTCAAGACTCCTAAGCACTCTCAGGCGAGTACATTATTCCCCTCTTTTACTGTTTTCAACTGTTTTGGGGTGACTCATATGTGCTAAATGCTTTATCAATGATTTCAATAACAATTACTATGTGGTTTCAAGAACAATAACAATTATTTCAAGAACGCTAACAATGATTTCAAGAACGAATACAATGATTTCAAGAACGAATACAATGATTTCAAAAACTAATAACAATTTCAATAAGGTGAACGAACTTGTTGGTTGTAGTTTACATGACCGATGACATTCATTAGCTATGATCAAGCCGACCAGTATTAGGTTATGGTACCATAGGATCTGACAAATCCCGTTATTTACTGCACCCATTGTTATGTGTGGGGGTTGTGGGTAGCGACTGAATCTGTAATTATTAACTTATCCTTTGGTAAGGGTTTGTTAAGAACGAGAACGAGAGCGAGTTGGAACGAGGAACGCGTCAAGAAGGTTTGAATGTTATTAGAGAATCGACCATAAAGTAGTTTCACAATTAAAATATTAACTTACCCTTTGGTAAGGGTTTGTTAAAACAAGAACGATTTGAACGATTAAAACAAGATGGTTTAACGATTGGGTAAACATTTGTACATGATTGACATTTGATCATGTATTTTCCACAAAACATAACTTTGATTTAAACCAAGTTTTACTTCAATACTTTGTTTTTGTGCATATGGTTTAGTTGAGACATTTCACTTGCCATACATGGATATTTGACATAGACATTTGACATGGATATTTGACATAGACATTTGACATGGATATTTAAACATAGACATTTTACATTGTTTGGTTTGGTTTGGTTAAGTGATTGAGTAACGATGCGTGTGTAATATGATACAAACATGGTGGATACGCCGCTGGTACTTCCTATATATAAGTGTTTGTATGGTATTACATATTGTAGCGTTATTTGAATCATTTCAGTTTGAGACATAGAACATTTTATACAAGTAACATACTTTTCACAAGACATTTATTTACAAACAATTCATCTTATAAAGACTCATTTTACATGGTTATTCATTTAATCATGCATCATTCTCTTATTTATACATATCATCTAAACTTATTATTTTTCAAATGATTTACAAAGACAAAGCAAATTACAAGGTTCATGACTAAACATTTTCTTAAACTGAAGTCATGAATCTTATTTTCACAAAACCTATGTACTCGCCAGCATTTCTTTGCTGACCTCGTTTTCACATATGTTTCAGGTATTGTTGGATGATATCGATTGATAAGATGCATGCTCACATAGGACTGGACAAGGCCTTAGTGACTCAATAACAATGATAGACTATATTTAAATAGTATATTTAGATTTCAAGACGATGTAATTACTCAATGTTTAATAAAACGAAACATTTTTGATATCCATGGTTATGAAACATTAATTCTGTTGCAACACGCCCCGATGTTTCCGCCGCGATTTGTTGTTTTACGCGGTCGGGGTGTGACAGGTAATGGTGTTGGTCGTGGTAATCAAAGAGGTCATGGAGGAGGGAATGGAAACCGCCAATAGGGAGGAAATGGCGGAAATGGAAATCGTGGAAATGCAGGAAATCAAGCTGGTAACCGGGGAGCAAACATCAATCGAGGCGGTAATGGTAATGGGAATGGTCGAGGACCAGGGTGTTTCAATTGTGGAGACATGGGGCACTTTAAGCGGGAATGCCCGAAACTCAATCAAGCGCAAGGCAGAGTCTTCAACATAGGTGCGAGGGAAGCACGCCAGGATCCCAATGTAGTTACTGGTACATTCCCTATTAATCAACGCTTTGCATCTGTTCTATTTAACACTGGTGCCGACTATAGCTTTGTATCGCTAGAATTTAAAAGTATGCTTGGGTTAACTGCTAGTAAGTTAGATATTCCATACTCAATTGAACTGGCTAATGGAAAGCTAGTTGAAACAAATGAAGTCATCAGAGGATGCGTAATAGAGCTGGGAGAGCACGAGTTTACACTGGATCTACTGCCAGTCGAGTTGGGAAGCTTCGACGTGGTAGTAGGAATGGATTGGTTGTCTAGCAACAGAGCCGAAATTGTATGTCACGAGAAGACCATTCGCATCCCAATGGCGGATGGAGAAACGATTGTGGTACACAGAGAGAAGCGTGATATGCCCTTAAGGATCATTAGTTGCTTGAAGGCTAGAAAATGCTTGAAGAAAGGATGTGTTGCCTTCTTGGCGCACATCATGGATAAGGAGGCCGCTGAGCCAAAGATAGAAGATATTCCAGTCGTGAAGGAATATCCTAAAGTCTTTCCAGAAGACTTGCCAGGATTGTCGCCGCAGCGACAAGTCGAGTTCCACATTGACTTAGTTCCAGGTGCTGCACCTGTGGCTAAGGCACCTTATCGACTTGCGCCCTCCGAGATGCAAGAACTGTCAATGCAACTTCAGGAGCTATTGGATAAAGGATTTATCAGGCCAAGCTTCTCGCCTTGGGGAGCTCCAGTGCTGTTTGTCAAGAAGAAGGATGGTAGTTTTCGCATGTTCATCGACTACCGCGAGCTGAACAAGTTGACTATCAAGAATAGATATCCTTTGCCAAGGATAGATGACCTGTTCGATCAACTACAAGGTTCGAGTTGTTACTCCAAGATCGATCTTCGATCAGGTTATCACCAGTTGTGTATACAAGAGGAGAGTATTCCGAAGACTGCCTTTAGAACTCCATATGGACATTGCGAGTTTCTGGTTATGCCGTTTGGTCTGACGAACGCACCAGCAGTGTTCATGGATTTGATGAACAGGGTGTGTAAGCCGTATCTCGACAAGTTTGTGATCGTGTTTATTGATGACATTTTGATTTACTCGAGGACAAAGAAAGAACATGAGCAACCCCTAAGTTCATTTTCTTGGTCATGTGGTAAATGGAAATGGAATTTATGTGGATCCCACAAAGATTGAAGCAATCAAGAACTGGGAGACTCCGAAGACGCCAACCGAGATTCGACAGTTTCTAGGTTTGGCAGGTTATTATCACAGATTTATTGAGGATTTCTCGAAAATCGCTCAACCTTTGACCTCCCTTTCCTAGAAAGACAAGAAGTACGAATGGGGAGACAAACAAGAAGAAGCATTTCAATTGTTGAAAAACAAACTTTGTGACGCGCCGATCTTATATCTACCTGAAGGCACTGACGACTTCGTGGTATAATGCGACGCTTCGCGTCAAGGTTTAGGCTGCGTGCTGATGCAACGACAGAAGGTTATAGCCTATGCTTCACGCCAGCTGAAGGTTCATGAGAAGAACTACACCACGCATGACTTGGAGTTAGGCGCAGTGGTGTTTGCATTAAAGATCTGGCGACATTACTTGTACGGCACGCGATGCACCATCTTTACTGATCACAAGAGCCTGCAGCATATTTTTGATCAGAAAGAGCTTAACATGAGACAGAGACGATGGGTAGAGTTGTTGAATGGCTATGATTGTGAGATCAAGTATAACCCAGGGAAGGTGAATGTGGTCGCTGATGCCTTAAGTCGGAAAGAGAGGATTAAGCCCATAAGGGTTAGGGCTTTGGAAATGATTGTTTAGACAGACCTCACGTTGTGCATTCGTGATGCGCAAAGGGAAGCTCTTAAAAGGGAGAATCTTGAGAATGAATATCTCCGGGGGATGGAGAAGCAATTGGTACCAAAGGATGATGGAACATTGTGTTTCTTGGGAAGAATTTGGGTTCCTTTCTTTGGTGGTCTGAGAGACGTTATTTTTTATGAGGCTCACAAGTCATGGTACACGATCCATCCAGGGCCGGATAAAATGTACCAGGATTTAAAGGATTTCTATTGGTGGCCGAGAATGAAAGGCGATGTTGCGGTTTATGTTGGCAAATGTTTAACTTCGCCAAGGTAAAGGCCGAGTACCAGAAACCTTCAGGTCTTCTGCAACAACCTGAAATACCCCAATGGAAATGGGAACAGATTTCAATGGACTTTATAACGAAATTACCAAGGACTCCCAAGGGCCATGATACAATTTGGGTGATTGTAGACCGTTTAACGAAATCTGCACACTTTTTGGCAATCAAAGAGAAAGACAACACAAGCAAGCTAGCTGAGCTATACCTGAGAGAGATTGTTGCACGACATGGAGTGCCTCTCTCAATTATCTCTGATAGAGATGGAAGATTCATATCAAGGATTTGGCAATCCTTCCAAGAATCTTTTGGTTCTCAGTTGAATCTGAGTACCGCATTTCACCCACAGACAGACGGACAGAGTGAACGAATGATTCAAACATTAGAAGACATGTTGCGAGCTTGCGTAATGGATTTAGGTGGAAGTTGGGACACTCACCTACCCTTGGTCGAATTTTCATACAACAACAGTTATCATGCAAGCATTCAAGCCGCACCGTTCGAAGCTCTCTATGGACGCAAGTGTCGATCACCGCTATGCTGGGCCGACGCGGGTGATAGATAGCTTGTTGGTCCGGAATTGGTCCAGGAAATGACTGACAAGATTATTCAGATCCGAGAGCGCATCAAAGCGGCTCGTGATCGGCAAAAGAATTATGCGGACCGAAGAAGGAAACCTCTGGAATTTGAGGTAGGGGACATGGTTTTGTTGAAAGTTTCACCCTGGAAGGGTGTGGCACGCTTTGGGAAGCGTGGGAAGTTGAACCCCAGGTACATTGGTCCATTTAAAATCCTGAAAAGGATTGGTCTTGTAGCATACAAGTTGGATTTACCTGCTGAACTGAATGGCGTCCATGATACATTCCATGTCTCAAATTTGAAAAAGAGTCCAACTCAAGAGACAATGGTCATTCATGCCGATAAAGTTCATATTGACGACACACTCCACTTTATTGAAGATCCTGATGAGGTTACTGATTGGAAGATTAACAAGATGCGACGGAGTAGTGTCAAACTCGTCAAGGTTCGTTGGAACGCACGACACGGCCCAGAGTTCACTTGGGAGCGTGAGGATCGCATGAAGGCTAAATACCCACATTTGTTTCCCAAGACCCATGCAACTAGAAGCAGAACTTAAATTTTGGAACGGAATTTTCTTAACGGGGGGAGAATGTGACAACCCTCATTAAACCAGGTATCCGTATAATTAATTAATATTCATTAAGTGCTTAATGACTGTGCTGGATTACTTAATTTCTTTCTGATTATTGCATCATACTTACATGTGCATCACATATTACATAATGTCACATCATTATCACATACAGACTTTATTGACATACCTGATGCACAAGGCACAGTTAGCACAGTTAACGGATAGAACGGGAATATACTGACAGGGTTCAGTACATAGACAGATAGTGTTTTGAGACCCAGTATGAGCCAGGGACAAGGTACTACACTAGTATGGTGTGTAGGGAAGTAACGACCATATAACTGCGTCACTAGGTGATAGTTTGAGTGCCGGAAAGTGCCTAAAACTCACTTTAAGTGCAGAATTCTGCATTTTCAGCAAAAATTCAGCATTTTAACATACTAATATTATGCAGAAAATTGACAAAATGGTCCTGAATGCTTTCCTAAGTGTTGGGAATTAATTGTGTCAAAAAAAGTTAAATGAAAGAGACTATACGGTACAACTTAGCACTTTAACGAACCGGTATCTAACCGAACAACCGGACATTACCCGGAACACCAAATTTTTGCCAGATACATTGTTTTATTATTTTTGAACTAGTTATGGTCCCCGAATACCCCAACACATTATATAAAGTGCCATACACATATAACACTATTTATTACATTTAACCTCCTAACCATTTACCTACTATCATTCAAATTTTACAATTAACCCCCCCCCCCCCACTTATTATTTACGGCCCAAAGGGGACCCACCACCAAGATAACCATATCCCACTAGATTTCCTTCTAATATTTTATTTAGATTGTTGCTTGATATCTTGAACATAATATTGAGATATGATTATAAGAATGGCTCATGTGATCTCCAAATCATTTCATATCTCACACCTTACTTCACCACTCCACTCCCTCAAGCTCTCTCTCTCCCTCTCGACCCTCCCTAGTGCCGCCACCACCACCACTTTGCCACCACCATTAATCCATTTCCAACCTTAATTCAAGTGTTAGAAGGTGATTCTTGGAGCTTGAAGCTTGGGGATCATCAAGGAGCTCTCTTACTTGCTTTTACACACCAAATTTCATCATCTTTTTCACAAGTGTTCTTCCCTAGCTTAAAGCTAGTAGTAAGATCTCTCTTAACTCTTGTTTACTTTTATTTTTATGGTTAAAAAGATGTACATTGTTATGAATCACAAGAACACTAAAAGACTTAAACAAGAATCATGAACATGAAACTTAAAGATGATGAAATCTTGTTAAAATAATGTTGATTAATACATGCATGGCACTTGATTGTTGATTTCTTGATAATATGATGTTGATCATCATATGGAATTTGTTAAAGTATGATTAAAAACATGGTTTAACAAGTTAGAAGGTGATTATGGGCTTACATGAAATAATCATCTTCTTGATCAAACATGAACTTGAAAGTGAAATGATTTTCTTGTAAAGTGACAAACCAAGTGAACTAGTAAACTTGTAAATCCAAGAGTTGTGAATGACTTTTCTAAAAGAAACCAAGTTAAAAAGATGATTCTTGAAGGATCATGGTTTTTTATTAAACTTACACTATTTTTCGTGGAAAGACAAATAAATAAAACCTAGAGAAACAAGAAAATGCTATGGATAAACATTTTTGTAAATTATGTTTACAAGTTGTAAACACCAAACCTTTGCAAGAATGAGATTTTAAAAGAAGTAAACACACTTTGGAGGGTAACTAAACCCACTAAACACTTTACCAAGTTACTACGCGTTTTTATGAAAAATCAAGTTCATGTTACTATGTAAAGTGTATTGTTTTTGCACTTGGGAAGTGTAGTTTGATTATTGATTGTTGGGTTGATTTTTGAAAAGAAAATGATATGCTTATATAGCATGGACACCTCCGTTTTTAGGGGAAACTATGGCGAAATTTTCTAAAAATATAAACACTTAGAAAATATTTTCTAGACAAGTGTTTACTAGTGTATTTTAAACTATGTTTTTCAAACATAAACCTCGCCATAAGTTTTGTAACAAAAATACAAAGTATCGGAGGTTGGTTTTATGAATAAAAATGGATAAATATATATTTAGAATATATATTTCATATTAAGACACTTATGTGACTATTTGTATACTCGGTGAAATGGTTATATTATATAATTTAACAAAGTACCGTGAAGTTTATTATCCAAAAACAATACCGTTACTTATATATTTTTGGTATATATTATTTTTGGACAAGGAGAAATATATTATTTTTGGGAAATAAAAATATATTTTCCTAGTATAGTTAGAAGATATATGATTTTTGGGAAAAAAATATATTTTCGGGACAATACATTATTTTGGACAAAATGAGTTTACAAATATATTTTCTTAAGTGAGACTTAGAAATATATTATTTCAAAAATTACAAATACAATAATACAAATACATGTATAAGACACCCCATCCTTGGGAAGGAAATACGAAAGTTAAATACTTGAGAAGTATTAATACAGAAATATTGTCTAAACAATTATTCCAAAACCAAATATAATTTAAGTTGAAATTTTAGTTATTTTGATAAATAATTATAACTCGGAATAATATAAGAAACGTAACTCAAAACATTAATACTAAGCAAATGCACGACCCGTTCGTCTAATAGACGTTAGTACACTGTAGGTCGTCGTGTTTGCTGACGGCGTTTGGGTTACGAGCTAAGGACGCAATACAGTGATTTCATGTCCCCCTTTTCTTTTTCTGTTTTCAGTTTTGTACTTCGGGGGTGGAATACATGTTACAATTATTACAGACATTTTTATACATGGTATGGTTAGCTTAAGGAGGGTTTATGTGACACCTGTGTTTGTAATCATTGTGAACAGTTAAATTATCAATAAAACAAAGTTATTTGATCCCAATGTTTGTTTGGTTATGTTTTACATTTTTCATGTTTTGACTTTTGTTCAATTTTAAACTCTATATCGCTTTCTAGAGAGTTATACGCAAACTGGTGCGTAAACATAATCAGTTAATGCGAAAAATACTCCGGAACATCAACATATACTTAACATACCTTAAATAACCTTTACATAACTTAGAAATAAGTTTTGAAGGCTTTGGTATGGTAAAAACAAGTTAATTCGCCTACAGGGACTAAATTCGACAAACTGCGAAAGTATGACGATTCGTACTAAAACAGACATTTTGGAAAATGACCATAAGTTAAACATACCATAAATATCCTTTACATAGCTTAGAAATAGGCTTTGAGGTGTTCGGTGTGCTAAAATAAACTTTTGGGTCATTCAGGGACTAAAAGCGTCAAAAAGTGCACAAGTTTGCTCTTTCGCGCATAACTTACGTTCTGAATACATCCATACATCCAAAAATTTATGTAAGCACTAAAATATTTTATTTTAGTGTTTTGCATAAGAAAAATCCATTCGTCACGCAATTTGGATCGTTTTTCGCGCTTATGCGCATTCCGTCGTAATTAGCCGAACATCGTGATCGTACGACCAAATGAACTGACATCCAGCATATTTTTGAGCATGTTTCATGTCCACAATGTTTAGGCATCATTTTAGGGCCTTAACGTTGGCTTAACGGGCCTTAAACGTGTCGGAAATGGCTTTAATGCATAACAGGGACCAAAACTGACAATTCAGCAAACTTGATGGCTTACGGACCGTAAGCCCTCAACCTTACGGTCCGTAAGGGACTCCTAGCTGATCAAAAACTTCTAAAACAACTGTTAACAGCTATTACCCACTCCTAATCCCTTTTACACTTGCCTCTTCCTGATAATGGGGCGGCCAATTTGAGTTACCTTAGTGTTGCAACAAGTTTAGGGACAAGATCAAAGCACGTTATTCGATAAACGATCTTAACGGTTCCAACATTCCTATAAATACCCAACCCTTTCATTTGCAAAACCCACTTGAATTCTTGAGAGTTCTCTAAGTTGAAGTGAGACCACTTCATACCTGAGAATACTTGAGAAATCAAAGCTTTCGGGGACCCTTTGTAAGTGTTCCTTCGTTCTTTTTATTCTTTTAGCGTTAAAAGTCAAACTTTGTTTGACTTTCTGCGTTGACCAGTTTATGGTCAATGCGAAGTTCGTTTGAACTTCATAACGTGAGCGTAATCACGATGGTTATAGTCCCTAGTGACTATACCTACTGATTACCACGTTATCTAGGCTCAGTGACGAGTCGCAGTTTCGGCCAAAATACGCTTTCTTGCGTATTTTGTAACCAAACTACTCTTAGGTATCAAAACCGTTTGTTTTGATACCAAACCTGTTTTCTAAACTTAGTTAAGCATGTTTTAACATGCTTAGCTCGTCACTTTTAGTTTTGTGCTTGTCTAGGGTCGTAAGGTAAGCGATCTAAACAATCGCTTATACTTTCGAACCCGACCCGTTTGGTCGATCATTAGGATCCGACCAAACACATTAGGTGACCATAGTTGTATAGGGAATAACCTTCCGAGGTTATACCTTATGGTCACGACGTTTAGTTAGTTGTATGATAGGTAGTTTATATGCCTTAGGTAAATGACCAAAATGCCCTTTTTACGCCAAAATTCATATTAAGCATATGCAACATAACTTTTGATATCTTAACTGTTTTGGCAACAATATTAGACATGTTAAGGCATATTTTACTTATCATAGGGCTAGTTAGGCATTCCGAACACGTTTTACGCGAACGACGCGTTAAAGTAGCATAAGCTACCTAAACTGGTCGTAATGGGTCGTAAGCACTTAGGTTAGGTTTCATTTAGTATGTAGGCTTTGTTAAACCATATTACATGAGTTCTCATACTCATTTGGTTTACGAACCCTCATTCTATCCGATCCTCCGAATTAGGTCCGGTATATTAACATAGTTACCTATATTAGGTGCCGTTTGATATCTGTGATCTCTAGCATTGTTTGGTTGTTACTCAAGGACTACTAAGCAATCTCAAGTGAGTACATAGACCCCTCTTTTACTGTTTTTCAAACTATTTTGGGGTGTGACAGAAAAGTTGGTATCAGAGCCAATGGTTATAGGGAATTAGGTTATTAGTAATACTTTGACCTAGACTATAACCTTTCTAGGACCCCAACACAAGTTGTCTTGTGTTTATATTTTAAAACATGCACTTTACCTATCCTTAGGTGATAACCACAACGAGAACATCGATTTCAAATCCGCTTTGAAAATTAATCATCTTTTCTAGGATGATTGATTTCTAGGTTTTGAACCCTCTGTTATATGGTTTTGAACCCCTTTGAATTTTCAAAATCCTGTCAAGGTTTTGGGTTTTAAATAATGTGAACACGTGCAAACTGGAAGGGTGAATGCCTGTACCCTGGGTTTTCTGTCTAAGGCTAGAGTGTTCGTACAAATCCACATAATCGGACCAGTCACTCTTACCCGGGAACTCTTGGGGTGAGTGTTCACTTATAGGCGAGCATGTCTTCGCGATACATTATTTTTATCCCATTTACTTTGATTAGTCACTGTGTGTCGTTTGTTTGCTTTGTGATGCGGACGAATGACCACCATCTTTGCTTTTGTTGATTTTGTTCCATCTCATTCTTTTCATCCAATCATCTCACTCGTTTCCTTTCATGTTTCGTCTTTTAGAATGCCTCCTCGACGCGAGAATCAGATAGCAAATGCCGAACTGGCAGAAATCATTTCGCAGCAAATGGCTGCTGCGTTCCCAAACCTTATTGCTCAATGGAACCAAGCCAACAACAACCACAATGCTCCTTGTAATTTCAAGAATTTTAACTCGACTAAACCGCTTAAGTTTAGTGGTTCTGAGGGAGCAACTGGGCTTCTTCAATGGTTCGAGAGCATTGAGAACACTTTCCGTCACGTTCAGTGTCCTGATAATCGCAAGGTCGAGTTCTCTTCAAGTGTGTTTCAGAAGAGGGCTCTTACGTGGTGGAACGGGGTTATGAGAGACCGTGGTACAGAAGTTGCTCTAGCACAAACATGGGCTGAACTTAGAGCCCTTATGATGAGGGAGTTTTGTCCTCGTCATGAGCTGTGAGCTCTAGAAAGGGAGTTTGATGATCTGAAACAGGATAGTGGCGAACATCGGGCGTATACTGATAGGTATGAGGAGCTGAGTTTGCTATGCCCAACGATGGTCACCCCACTCGACAAGGCTATCGAAAGGTACATCGATGGTCTACCTGACTCAGTACAAGACATCATTACTGGTAGTAACCCTACCACACTCCGTCAGGCGATCGAGTTAGCAGCGACATTGACTGAGTCGCAGGTTCGAAAGGGAAAGCTGCATAAAAAGGGTGACAAGGGTAAAAAGTAGGTGTCAGAAAAAGAGGATGACAAGAAGGGTAAGAACAAGAAGGGTAAGGAATCTGGTTCTTTGAAAGGGTCAAGGAAGCGTAAGGCTTCCCAAAATTTTGCTGTCACTGCCCAAGTTAACCAGGTAGCTCCCAACCAACCCGCACTGCCTCCAGCGAAGAAACGTTATGCAGGGAATGCACCTTTGTGCAATAGATGCAACAGTCACCATCAGCCACAACTTCCGTGCCGTTTCTATACTAACTGTGGGAAGTCAGGTCATCTTGCTGATGTTTATCGGTTTGCTCAGAATCAGGTAGTTCAGAACCCGGCTCAACGAGTTGCTCAGCCTCCTGCTCAGCAACAAGGTCAAGCTGCACGACCACACTACCCGCCAGGTTCTTGTTACAACTGTGGGGATCTGACCCACTACCGTAATCAGTGTCCAAGATTGGTGAATGCTAATCCAAATCAGAATCAGGCTCAGGCTCGAGGGCGAGTCTTCAACATGAATGCACAAGAGGCACAAGCAGACAATGAAGTGGTGAACGGTACGTTCTTTATTAATAATCAGCCTGCATCTGTTCTTTTTGATTCGGGTGCCAATAAGAGTTTTGTGTCATTATCTTTTGAGCCATTACTTCGCATGTCTAGAACGAAACTAGGAAAACCCTTGACAGTAGAGGTTGCTAGTGGTGAACCCATTGTTCTTGATTCTGTTCTTCGCAACTGCTAGTTGAACCTTAACGACCATCTTTTTCCTATTGACCTCACGCCTATGCAACTTGCAAGCTTCGACGTTATTGTGGGTATGGATTGGTTAGCCAAGCATCACGCAGAGGTAATTTGTTTCGAGAAGATTGTTCGTGTGCCGCTTTCGACAGGCGAGATCCTACAGGTGCCTGGTGAGAAACCTGCCGGTGGTCTCAAACTCATGTCTTGTTTTAAAGCTCGGAAGTATCTGCGAAAGAACTATGTGGCCTTTTTGGCACATGTTGTAGCAGATAAGGGCAAGGGTAAGTCTATTTAAGATATCCCTGTTGTTCGGGATTATCCTGATGTGTTTCCTGAAGAGTTACCTGGTCTACCCCCAGCACGCCAAGTCGAGTTCCGTATTGATCTCGTGCCTGGAGAAAATCCCATTGCCAGAGCTCCATATCATCTTGCACCATCTGAGATGCAAGAGTTGTCTAAGCAGCTTCAGGAACTCTCTGACAAAGGTTTTATCCGTCCTAGCTTTTCACCTTGGGGTGCTCCCGTTCTTTTTGTCAAGAAGAAGGATGGATCTTTTAGGATGTGTATCGATTATCATGAGCTTAACAAGCTTACCATCAAGAATCGATATCCCATACCTCGCATTGACGATCTCTTTGATCAGTTACAGGGCGCTTCTTATTTTTCAAAGATTGATCTACGTTCGGGGTATCATCAACTTCGTGTGCATGAAGAAGATATTCCCAAGACAGCGTTCCGCACTCGTTATGGGCATTATGAGTTCACAGTCATGCCATTCGGTTTGACTAATGCTCCTGCTGTTTTCATGGACTTAATGAATAGGGTCTGCAAGCCTTATTTGGATCAGTTCGTCATTGTTTTTATTGATGACATCTTGATATACTCTAAGACGCGAGCTGATCACGAGCAACATCTTCGTCTTACTCTGGAACTCCTGAAGAAAGAACAACTTTTCGCCAAATTCTCCAAGTGCGAATTTTGGCTTAAAGAGGTTCAATTTTTGGGACATATTGTCAACGAACAAGGTATTCATGTAGATCCCTCCAAGATCAGTGCGATTAAGGAATGGGATACGCCTACTACTCCTACTGAAGTTCGTTCTTTTCTTTGTCTTGCGGGTTATTACCGCCACTTCATTGAAAATTTCTCGAAGATTGTAGTTCCTCTAACTGCTCTAACTCAGAAGAACAAGCCCTTTGATTGGGGATTCAAACAAGAGGAAGCTTTTCAAAACTTGAAGCAGAAGCTTTGTGACGCGCCTATTCTGACTTTGCCTGAGGGCAATGATGATTTCGTCGTTTATTGCGATGCATCTAAATTGGGTCTTGCCTGTGTTCTGATGCAAAGGAACAAATTCATAGCATATGCATCGAGGCAGTTGAAGATACATGAGAAAAACTACACCACTCATGATCTTGAGTTGGGTGCAGTTGTCTTCGCTCTTAAGATCTGGAGACACTATTTGTACGGTACAAAATGTGTGGTTTTCACGGACCACAAAAGTCTTCAGCATATCTTCAATCAGAAAGAACTCAACATGAGACAACGACGTTGGGTTGAGCTTCTAAACGACTATGACTGCGAAATTCGCTACCATCCTGGTAAGGCGAATGTCATAGCCGATGCATTGAGTCGTAAGGAACGTACTAAGCTTCATTGTGTTCATGTTCAATCTGATATTCAAGCTCGATCCGATATCCAAGCCCGCATTTCTCAGGCTCAACACACTTGTGTTTCACAAGGTTTGATGGATAAGGAATTTCCCTATCACATAACACCTGATCTTGAACTGAAGGACAATGGATCGTATTACTTCATGGACCGTTTGTGGGTCCCAAGCCAAGATAATCTTCGCACCTTGCTTATGGATGAAGCCCATAAGTCTCATTATTCTATTCATCCTGGCTCAGATAAGATGTATAAGGATCTTCGTATTCGGTATTGGTGGCCTGGTATGAAGAAAGACATTGCCTTATATGTATCAAAATGCCTTACTTGTCTTAAAGTTAAGGCTGAACATCAACGTCCTTCTGGTTTATTGGTGCAACCAGAGATCCCAGTTTGGAAATGGGAAAACATTACTATGGATCTCATTACTAAACTTCCGCGCACAAAGAAAGGTCATGATGCCATCTGGGTAGTTGTTGATCGTCTTACTAAGTCAGCGCATTTCTTGCCAATCCGTGAGGATTTTTCTGCTGACAAACTTGCTAAAATCTATGTGGATGAAATTGTGGCTAGACATGGTGTTCCTTTGAACATCATTTCTGACAGAGATGCTCGCTTCACTTCTCATTTATGGAGAACCATGCAATCTGCTATGGGGACCCAACTTAATCTGAGCACAGCTTATCATCCGCAAACGGATGGTCAATCTGAAAGACCAATCCAGACTCTGGAGGATATGCTTAGAGATTGTGTGATCGACTTTGGTGGTAGTTGGGATTCACATCTTCTGTTAATTGAATTCTCCTACAACAACAGTTATCACTCCAGCATCAACATGGCTCCTTTCGAGGCTCTCTATGGTCGAAAATGTCGTTCACCAGTCTGCTGGAATGAGATCGGTGAGGCTCAGCTTACTGGACCTGCTCTCATTTTAGAGACAACTGATAAGGTTAAGAAAGTTCGTGATAACCTTCAGACAGCTAGAAGCCGTCAAAAGAGTTACGCGGACCAAGGATGCAAGCCCATGGAATTTCAAGTCGGTGATCGACTATTACTTAAGGTCTCACTGTAACACCCCGTGTTTTCATAAGTGAAAGTCAAAGTCAATGATCGATTTTGCGTAACTTGACTCGTAGAAATGTTTTTAGTTTATTTATATTATGTGGAGTAAGTGTCGTTCATTGCAATAATCGAATCATGCTGACCGTATTTCAATCGACCTACGACTGTGAATGATAGGAAGTAACAATGCGATAAAGTTAATCAAGCTATATCAAATCGACATCAAATCGTAACTCGAGCTACGTATTTTTACTCATCATTATACGTGTGTGTGTGCCTTACGTGTTACCTGTGCATGTTTATTTAAGAGTTGTTGTGATAATCAAGCGAACTCAATCGAACTCGAAGTCTAACTCAAATGTAAACGAACCCGAACCCGAATTCCGAGTCGAACCATATACGAAGTAGTTGAGACTGAAAGTAATTTGACTAGGAAACCCTATCGAATCACTCGAAAACCGAAGCCGAAACGTCATCGCACCGAACGCACCAAATCAGGCGACATCCGAACGGATGGTCAATCCGCACGGATTGCCAATCCGCACGGATTGCCAATCCGGACGGATGACCAATCCGAACGGATAGCCTATCCGGGTTACGTGTCATCCGCACGGCTCACTCTTTCCCCTTTTAGCATCCTATAAATACACGGGTCACTCTCCAACCTTTCCACTTTTGGCAAGTGACGTCCGAACCGCACGCATTCTTCACCTTTTCTCAGATTTCACTCAATCCAGGTAAGATCTTGCTCTAATTCTTGTACATTCTTGATCACTACACAATTCTACACCTTTCCATCTTTCAAATCTCAACTTTCAACCAAAAAACCATCAAGATTTGAGGTATTCTCGGGTGACGTCACCATGAAGTTCTTATGAACTTCAAGCTTGACCTCATCCCACCAAGAATAACTCAGATCTGAACGGTTTCCACAAGATTTCACAACAACTTCACCTAAATCTAAACTTTTCTAAGGATAAAAGAGTTGAAAGAAATAAACCTAAGTTCTCTCCTTCTTTTACCCTTAAGATCGGTACGAATCTGATCGGTTCTAGTATCTACTCGATAATAGTGATGCACTAGTCCTAGATCTGGAATCCTACCCGCGGGACACCTGATTACGAGATGAACCGGAACGACCGTTCTGAGCCGCCGACAAGTCAAGTTAGGGTGGTTCCTGGCCGGCTTAGTCATGCGAGTAAGAATACGATTCCAAGTGGTTACCACGCAATCAGAACGTCTCGATAAACGACAACAGAAACCAAGAGTAGACGAACGGAACAACCAGAACGAGAGGCTGTCCACACGAACAAGCGGTCCGCACGGACGAGCTGTCCGCACAGACAGGCTATCCGGACGAGTTGTCACCCGGATGAGCTACCCTTGGGACCCACTTTCCAAACAAGGTTTGAGTATCGACGAATGATCAATCCGGACGGACGACCTCTGAATGGATTACTCTTCAGATCATGAGATACTAAGGCCTTAAAACGAATTCCAACATGTTCATCCGCACGGACAGCTTGCCCGCACGGACAGACTATCCGGACGGATTGTCATTGTCCGCACGAGTAAGCTATCCGGACGGATTGTCACTATCCGCACGGGTTACCATCCGGGCGGATTACCTAATCCACTTAGTGACTCAGCCTTAAAGACGTTGTCCGCACGGACTGCCATCCGGACGGATTGTAGTCCGTGCGACCGGCTTGAGGGGTAGAGGTACTTAGGTGTTTTCTAAATGCTACAACGAAAACTTCAAAGCACAAGCCATCATACACAAACACATCCTTAGGAAGAAACAATCCACTCGAACGTTTATCCGCAAGTCCAACTTGTCCGTACGGATAAGCAATCCACACGAGCGACTAATCTGCACGGATTACCATCCGCACGGACAGCTCACTCGCACGGATAGATTATCCGGATGGGTTACCATCCGGATGGGTCACCATCCGCACGGATCACCATCCGCACGGATAGTTCGCTCGCACGGATAACTTCCTCTCATGGATAGTTGATCCGCACGATCAGTTATCCTACCCGCTCTCACTTTGTACTGTTTTACGCGCCACTTATCGTTACATTATCGAATCTATTCAGGCTAACCGTACTCGCTGAAAAGCGCTCCCTTCAATCCATAATCACTGTGAGTATACTCGAACCCTTTTTGCTTTAGCACTTTTGGGTGTTACATACGTTACGAATATTCAAACTACAATTATCACACTACTCAAGCTATTTTTAACGCTAACCGTTAATGCATGTTATACGTGGCTTATGAATGCTTGTTTGTTATGTTTACACATGGAATGCGGTCTACCTGCCTTAGCAACGATAGTACTATAGTTTGGACTCAGCACCCGTTCTCACGGGGGTTGTTAAGGATCTTTTACTTGCATGGATTACGGTGGTAATCATGTATTGCGAACTACCTCGGGCAGTCAACCCGCAGTCATTGGTATCGATGGATCTATGTCGATAACTAACGTGCTTCATTTTACTATGTGTACGTGCTGGTTATGCGTAAACGAATTCGAACTCTATATGCTATTATCAAACTTGTATGCTCACCTTTAAATTATATGTATTGACTTTATTTTAACGTATGTGACAGGTGCTTAGGTTGCTTTTATGCTCTTTGTGCTGTGATGAACTTGAAGCTAGGAACCGGAGTCCTAGAAACCAACGAATAAATTGTTATGTTTAAATCTGAGTTGTCGGAACAGAATATTTGTTTTGATGTTATCTGTAATAACTTGTTTGACTATTTAAGATACGGTATGGGACGTATCATTTAAATTGAATGGTAATGATAGTTGTTATGGAAACTTCTGGACAATCTGTTTCGCTCAGTGCCATGCCCCGATGATTCCGCCATCGGTTGGGGTGTGACAGATTGGTATCAGAGCCATAACTATAGGGAATTAGGCAAGACTCGACCTAGTCCGGGTCGAAGTCTTAGAGACCTAGTCTATAGTTAAGAACCAACAGACCAACTCACGCGTATGCGTAAACTCGCCACTATCACTCGCTCATTTCTATCACTGCACTCGAATTTTCAAGCTATGAACGGGTAATGAGGTCGAGAATAGGTGTGAAAACCGCAAACTCTCGACTAAAGTTGCCTAATCAGCTTGCGTTTTAACTACAAACGAGGAGAAATCATACCAAATTAGGAGTGAAATCCATATTTTGATGAATAATCTCCTCAATTTTTATTAAGAACAGGGACGGAAGTTGCAAGATACGGGTGAAACCCTAACCTTGACGACTCGTCCTGCTTTTATACAAAAACTCCCACCAAAATTTTGATGGACTCCAATGATCTAAAGACACAATATAACCAATGGGAATTGCGCCAACGCCCAAGAATCGAGGCAAAGGCATAGTCCTGAAGGTAATTGTGCACACAGGATCCTTGTGAATAGTCGAACCACTTTGGTTAGTCGAAGTCTAATAGCCGCAGACAATCCATTCTCGATTTTATGTGTTTCAAGTTTTCGTCGCTTTTATGTGAGATACGTGTTTTGTGCTTATTTATTGACGTTTTGAGGTACTACCGGTTTCAACCTAATGTTTTTGGCCTTAGCTACTCACACAACACATCATTAACGAGGCGCTCGCACTTCACTACTTTCGAACACTCGCAAACTCTGAATACTAGGTTTCTGTTTTCTGACTGCCCCTAGTGACTAAGGTATATGTGTTTCTTGCTATTGTACTTACGTGTTTAGGAGTGTTGTGGTTATGTGCTCTATGTGTTTACGTGGTTCGTGTAATTATGTGAATTTGTGACTATCTGCGTTTACATGGTACGTGTTACTGAGCTTTAGTAGTAGTAGACGTGTGAGGTGAGATTCGAATACATGTGTTGAGTTCCGTGGCGATGTCAATTGCAGACAATGTTGTCCGGATCTCGTCATACACTCACTCGTCAGGGAAAGAGGGACAGACGTCTTGCCTCTATTATCGCGAAAAGTGTGGCAAAAGCTGTGAGTGATGCCTACGAGAACACCAGCAAATAATCCGAGGAATCGAGGACTGAAGGTCCTAGAGCCGCAACGAGACCTTTCAGTTTCAAACAATTCAAGTCATGTGGGCCAAAAGAATTCACAGGCGAAGGAGGTCCTACTGCACTATTCCACTGGTTTGACTCTATCGAGGTTACTCTGCGACAAAGTGGTTGCCCTGATGACCTTCGAACTCTGAACGCTACCGGCGTCTTTCAGTCCCGTGCTTTGGACTGGTGGATGGCCGAGAGGAACAAGAGAGGGAATGATGCAGCTTACGGTCTGTCGTGGGACGAGCTCAAGGAACTCATGCTAGAGGAATTCTGCCCTCCTCACGAACGTCAAAAGCTCGAAGATGAATTCTGGCACATACATCAGAAGGATGGAGACAATGCTGGTCTCACTGCTCGTTTCAAACAGCTCAGCATTATCTGTCCCGACCAGGTCAAGACTCCCGAAATGACAATCAAGAAGTACATCCGAGCTTTACCCGACTGTGTTGCTGATTTCGTGCAAGCGGCTAAGACTACCATGATCGAGGAAACCTATTTGCTAGCCGCTAAGATCAATGACAAACGGGTTAAGGCTGGGGTGTGGGATAAAACCTCCAAGCATCTGCATCAAGCTACCGCCACTGCACCAACTGCTGAAACCACCTCGTCAAGCAACAAGAGAAAGAACAAGAGAAAGAACAGCTCCACCAACAAGAACTGTGCGATTACTGCTGCACCGATCCAAGCTGTACCTGCCCAACCGCGTCAAGTAGCGGGGCCTGTGGCCAATGCACCGCCTGCAAAGCGTGCATATACTGGGCCACACCCACTCTGCCTTACTTGCACCTATCATCACCCGACAGCTATTCAATGCTGCTTCTGTGCTCATTGCAACGTGTACAGCCACTTTACCGCCAACTGCCGTATTCGTCAAGCTCCTGCCAATCAAGCTCTACTCACTGCCCCACAGGGTCAACAAGCTCCTCCGGCACCCGCAGTCAAGGCCAGAGCCTGCTTCACGTGTGGCGACCCGAATCATTTCGCCAACATGTGCCCGAACAGGGTAGTGAAACAAGAACCGCAACAGCAGCAGCCACAGCAACAACAACAACAACAACAGGCAGCACGCGCCAGAACTTTCAATCTCAATGTGCGTCAAGCCCAGGCCGACAACAACGTGGTCAATGGTACGTTCCTCGTGAATGGTATTTATGCTTCATGTTTGTTTGATACTGGAGCGGATAATTGCTTTGTGTCGTTCGAATTTGAGAAACTTCTTAGTCGTAGACGTTCCAAGCTCTCCTCGGCATTCGAAGTTGAAGTCGCTACTGGAAGAACCGTCGCTGTTAATTCCGTTATCCGTGATTGTACTCTTGAACTCAACAATCACATCTTCTCGATCGACCTTATTCCGATGCAACTCGGAAGCTTCGACGTCATAGTAGGCATGGATTTTCTTCGCGAGAATCATGCCAAAGTAGTGTGCTTCGACAAGATGATTCGTTTTTCGCTCGCCAATGGTGATTTATTATCTGTGTATGGCGATACTACCTCAAAAGGGCTCAAGCTTATGTCGTGCCTACAAGCTAGCAAGTATCTCCGCAAGGAATACAGGGCTTTCTTGGCTAACGTCGTAGCAGCGGAGAAGGAAAAGAAAGAGAAAAAGGAAGTAAAAGACGTTCCTGTGGTTCGGGAATTCCCTCAAGTTTTTCCAGAGGACCTTCCCGGACTACCTCCAAAGCGCGATATTGATTTTCGCATTGATCTCATTCCTGGAGCGAATCCTACCGCCAGAGCTCCTTATCGACTCGCACCGTCCGAAATGCGAGAACTCTCAACCCAACTCCAGGAATTACTTGAAAAAGGCTTCATTCGCCCGAGCACCTCTCCTTGGGGCGCACCAGTCCTTTTCGTCAAAAAGAAGGATGGGTTGTTCAGGATGTGCATCGACTATCGGGAATTGAATAAGCTAACTATCAAGAACCGCTATCCTCTGCCTCGCATCGACGATTTGTTTGACCAACTACAAGGCGCTACGTGTTTCTCGAAGATCGATCTATGTTCCGGATATCACCAGCTACGTATACAAGAGGAGGATATACCCAAAACCGCGTTTCGTACTCGTTACGGCCATTATGAATTCGTTGTCATGCCTTTTGGCCTAACAAACGCGCCAGCAATCTTCATGGATCTGATGAATCGCGTGTGTAAACCATATCTCGACCGATTCGTCATCGTATTCATCGACGATATCTTGATCTATTCCAAATCGAAAACCGAACACGCGCAACATCTACGTTTGGTTCTCGAGTTACTCCAGGGGAACCAACTCTACGCCAAATTCTCCAAGTGCGAATTTTGGTTGGGGGAGGTTCAGTTTCTGGGTCACATTGTAAATAGTCAGGGTATTCACATCGATCCTGCGAAGATTGAAGCTGTCAAGAGCTGGGTTACGCCTAAGAATCCGTCTGAAGTCCGTTCTTTTCTCGGGCTAGCGGGTTATTATCGACGATTCATCCAAGGATTTTCGAAGATTGCTGTACCACTTACCTCTCTTACTCATAAGGACCAGCCTTTTGTTTGGGGAACCAAGCAAGAGTCTGCCTTTCGAACCCTCAAACACATGCTTTGCAATGCTCCTGTTCTCACACTACCCGACGGAAACAATGATTTCATTGTCTACTGTGATGCTTCCAACCTTGGTCTTGGTTGTGTCCTTATGCAACGAGACAAGGTCATAGCTTACGCATCTCGTCAGCTCAAAATCCTCGAGAAGAACTATACAACCCACGATCTCGAGCTAGGCGCAGTTGTTTTTGCATTAAAGATCTGGCGACACTACCTGTATGGTATAAAGTGTACGATCTTCACCGATCATAGGAGCCTACAACACATCTTTAACCAGAAGGAACTGAATATGCGTCAACGCCGATGGGTAGAACTTCTCAACGATTACGACTGTGAGATTCGTTATCACCCAGGCAAAGCAAATGTTGTTGTCGACGCACTTAGCAGACGGAGCTATCTGCTTAGCACCCGAAATGTTCAAGCCCAGCACAACCTCGAAGCTCTCATCCGCGACGCCCAGCATGCATGTTTCAACGAACGCACTCTGAAGAAGGAACGAATCTACCACGATGGAGCCCAGCTTGTGAGCAAATCAAATGGGATATTCCACTTCTTAGACCGAATTTGGATTCCCAAGCGAACCAATTTGCGACAGATTATCATGGACGAAGCCCATAAATCCCGATACTCTATCCATCCCGGTGCTGACAAAATGTACCACGATCTTCGCTATAGGTACTGGTGGCCGGGTATGAAACGGGACATCACCCTCTACGTCGGAAAATGCCTAACCTGTGCTAGGATCAAGGCTAAACATCAAAGACCCTCTGGCTTGCTCGAACAACCACCAATTCCCATGTGGAAGTGGGAGAGCATAGCTATGGATTTCGTAACCAAGCTTCCAACCACGTCATCAGGTCACGACAGCATTTGGGTTGTTATTGACCGTTTGACTAAATCAGCTCACTTTCTGCCAATACGAGAAGACTACAAGGTAGAACGATTAGCCCGAATTTACACCGACGAGATCATTTGTCGACATGGGACGCCTCGTGACATCATCTCTGATCGTGATGCTCGGTTTACTTCACAATTGTGGGAAACATTCCAAGCGGCACTCAGTACGACGCTTAATCTAAGTACTGCGTTCCACCCACAAACCGACGGTCAGACTGAAAGAACGATTCGTACTCTTGAAGACATGCTCCGTTCGTGTGTTCTAGACTTCGGTGGTAATTGGGATAGACACCTTCCGTTAGTCGAATTCTCGTATAACAACAGCTACCAGGCTAGCATCCAGATGGCACCTTTCGAGGCCTTGTACGGAAGAAGATGTCGATCGCCTATTGTGTGGCACGAGATCGGTCACTCGCAACTAACCGGTCCGGAGCTGCTACAAGAAACGACAGACAAAATTTTCCAAATTCGAGACAACCTAGCGAAAGCTCGGGATCGACAGAAAGTTTACGTCGATAAAAAGCGCAAGCCCCATGAATATGGCGTTGGTGACTACGTACTCCTAAAGGTATCACCTTGGAAGGGTGTAGTCCGATTCGGCAAAAAGGGAAAACTCGCGCCTCGATATGTGGGACCTTTTAAGATTCTGGAAAGGATCGGAAAAGTCGCCTACAGACTCGAATTACCGGAGGAACTTAGCAATGTCCACCCGACTTTCCACGTGTCAAACCTCCGAAAGTGCATCGCCGACCACGACTTACATGTTTCTCTAGATGATCTACAAGTGAACGAAACATTACACTTCGTGGAAAAGCCTGTCGAAATCATGGATCGCCAAACCAAAGAACTCAGGCGCTCACGCATTCCTATTGTGAAAGTCCGATGGGAAGGCAAGCGAGGCGCGGAGTTTACTTGGGAACTCGAAAGCGACATGAAGGCCAAGTACCCGCAGTTGTTTAATTAGAGAGATAATCTTAGAGAGAGAAAGTATAGAGAGAGAAAGTCTCTCACGCGGTTCTCGGTGCTTGTATACGTCATCATAATCAATAGAATCACGGTTATTGTACATTCTTGTGTTCGGTCACACACGTTCACGGATTCCGCACGTCTCAGAGTCAACAATTATCCATGCGAATAAGCTAGTCAACAAAAGTCAACACGGATTTGTTATCCGCACGGGTTGCCATCCGTACGGTGAACATCAACAGCAACATTCAACATTTTTAACGAACTCAGATTTCTCTCAAACGGCTTCGAATTAAGATCTGAAACTTTATAGGCTTATAGATTAGTAAATTTCGCATAACATATCCAAATTTTATCCGACTTTTAACCGTAAAAAGTCGATTAATTTGACGATTTTCAGTGGTCTGAACGAAAAGTGCTCACATGTGATCCACGGTTAGTTACGGCTTTCAGCTTAATTTCGGGACGAAATTCCCTAAACAAGAGGAGGCTGTAACACCCCGTGTTTTCATAAGTGAAAGTCAAAGTCAAGGTCAAAGTCAACGACCGATTTCGCGCAACTTGACTCGTAGAAATGTTTTTAGTTTATTTATATTATGTGGAGTAAGTGTCGTTCATTGCAATAATCGAATCATGCTGACCGTATTTCAATCGACCTACGACTGTGAATGATAGGAAGTAACAATGCGATAAAGTTAATCAAGCTATACTAATCAAATCGACATCAAACCGTAACTCGAGCTACGTATTTTTACTCGTCATTATACGTGTGTGTGTGCCTTACGTGTTACCTGTGCATGTTTATTTAAGAGTTGTTGTGATAATCAAGCGAACTCAATCGAACTCGAAGTCTAACTCAAATGTAAACGAACCCGAACCCGAATTTCGAGTCGAACCATATACGAAGTATTTGAGACTGAAAGTAATTTGACTAGGAAACCCTATCAAATCGCTCGAAAACCGAAGCCGAAGTGTCATCGCACCGAACGCACCAAATCAGGCGACATCCGAACGGATGGTCAATCCGCACGGATTGCCAATCCGCACGGATTGCCAATCCGGACGGATGACCAATCCGGACGGATAGCCTATCCGGGTTACGTGCCATCCGCACGGCTCACTCTTTCCCCTTTTAGCATCCTATAAATACACGGGTCACTCTCCAACCTTTCCACTTTTGGCAAGTGACGTCCGAACCGCACGCATTCTTCACCTTTTCTTAGATTTCTCTCAATCCAGGTAAGATCTTGCTCTAATTCTTGTACATTCTTGATCACTACACAATTCTACACCTTTCCATCTTTCAAATCTCAACTTTCAACCAAAAAACCATCAAGATTTGAGGTATTCTCGGGTGACGTCACCATGAAGTTCTTATGAACTTCAAGCTTGACCTCATCCCACCAAGAATAACTCAGATCTGAACGGTTTCCACAAGATTTCACAACAACTTCACCTAAATCTAAACTTTTCTAAGGATAAAAGAGTTGAAAGAAATAAACCTAAGTTCTCTCCTTCTTTTACCCTTAAGATCGGTACGAATCTGATCGGTTCTAGTCTCTACTCGATAATAGTGATGCACTAGTCCTAGATCTGGAATCCTACCCGCGGGACACCTGATTACAAGATGAACCGGAACGACCGTTCTGAGCCGCCGACAAGTCGAGTTAGGGTGGTTCCTGGCCGGCTTAGTCATGCGAGTAAGAATACGATTCCAAGTGGTTACCACGCAATCAGAACGTCTCGATAAACGACAACAGAAACCAAGAGTAGACGAACGGAACAACCAGAACGAGAGGCTGTCTGCACAAACAAGTTGTCTGCACGGACGAGCTGTCCGCACGGACAGGCTATCCGGACGAGTTGTCACCCGGACGAGCTACCCTTGGGAAACACTTTCCAAACAAGGTTTGAGTATCGACGAATGAGCAATCCGGATAGACGACCTCTGAATGGATTACTCTTCAGATCATGAGATACTAAGGCCTTAAAACGAATTCCAACATGTTCATCCGCACGGACAGCTTGCCCGCACGGACAGACTATCCGGACGGATTGTCATTTTCCGCACGAGTAAGCTATCCCGACGGATTGTCACTATCCGTACGGGTTACCATCCGGGCAGATTACCTAATCCACTTAGTGACTCAGCCTTAAAGACGTCCGCACGGACTGCCATCCGGACGGATTGTAGTCCGCGCGACCGGCTTGAAGGGTAGAGGTACTTAGGTGTTTTCTAAATGCTACAACGAAAACTTCAAAGCACAAGCCATCATACACAAACACATCCTTAGGAAGAAACAATCCACTCGAACGTTTATCCGCAAGTCCAACTTGTCCGTACGGATAAGCAATCCACACGAGCGACTAATCTGCACGGATTACCATCCGCACGGATAGCTCACTCGCACGGATAGCTTATCCGGATGGGTTACCATCCGGATGGGTCACCATCCGCACGGATCACCATCCACACGGATAGTTCGCTCGCACGGATAACTTCCTCTCATGGATAGTTGATCCGCACGATCAGTTATCCTACCCGCTCTCACTTTGTACTGTTTTACGCGCCACTTATCGTTACATTATCGAATCTATTCAGGCTAACCGTACTCGCTGAAAAGCGCTCCCTTCAATCCATAATCGCTGTGAGTATACTCGAACCCTTTTTGCTTTAGCACTTTTGGGTGTTACATACGTTACGAATATTCAAACTACAATTATCACACTACTCAAGCTATTTTTAACGCTAACCGTTAATGCATGTTATACGTGGCTTATGAATGCTTGTTTGTTATGTTTACACATGGAATGCTGTCTACCTGCCTTAGCAACGATAGTACTATAGTTTGGACTCAGCACCCGTTCTCACGGGGGTTGTTAAGGAACTTTTACTTGCATGGATTACGGTGGTAATCATGTATTGCGAACTGCCTCGGGCAGTCAACCCGCAGTCATTGGTATCGATGGATCTATGTCGATAACTAACGTGCTTCATATTACTATGTGTACGTGCTGGTTATGCGTAAACGAATTCGAACTCTATATGCTATTATCAAACTTGTATGCTCACCTTTAAATTATATGTATTGACTTTATTTTAACGTATGTGACAGGTGCTTAGGTTGCTTTTATGCTCTTTGTGCTGTGATGAACTTGAAGCTAGGAACCGGAGTCCTAGAAACCAACGAATAAATTGTTATGTTTAAATCTGAGTTGTCGGAACAGAATATTTGTTTTGATGTTATCTGTAATAACTTGTTTGACTATTTAAGATACAGTATGGGACGTATCATTTAAATTGAATGGTAATGATAGTTGTTATGGAAACTTCTGGACAATCTGTTTCGCTCACTGCCATGCCCCGATGATTCCGCCATCGGTTAGGGTGTGACACTCACCTTGGAAAGGTGTCATCAGATTTGGAAAGAAAGGAAAACTTGCACCTAGATACGTTGGACCATTCAAAATCGTCGAAAGAATTGGTAAGGTAGCCTACAGACTTGAGTTACCTCCTGAACTTGGAAATGTTCATCCAACCTTTCACGTGTCCAATCTCAAGAAGTGTTTAGCTGATGAGAACCTCCACATACCACTTGACGAAATTCGTGTTGATAAAACACTGAAATTTGTTGAGAAGCCAGTGGAAATCATGGAACGTGAAGTCAAGTGGCTCAAACGCAAGCGCATTCCATTGGTCAAAGTTCGCTGGGAATCTAAACGTGGACCTGAGTTTACTTGGGAACGCGAAGATTAAATGAAGGCGAAGTATCCACATCTATTCCCACGAGTTTCCTCTAAATAAATTTCGGGACTAGATTTCCACAAGTAGGGGAGACTGTGAAACCTGTGTTTGTAATCATTGTGAACAGTTCAATTATCAATAAAACAAAGTTATTTGATCTCAATGTTTGTTTGGTTATGTTTTACATTTTTCATGTTTTGACTTTTGTTCAATTTTAAACTCTATATCGCTTTCTGGAGAGTTATACGCAAACGGGTGCGTAAACATAATCAGTTAATGCGACAAATACTCCGGAACATCAACATATACTTAACATACCTTAAATAACCTTTACATAACTTAGAAATAAGTTTTGAATGTGACACCTGTGTCACTTCAACCCTTAAACAAATACCAAACCAATGAAATATTGTATTTCATACTTGGGATTTGTATAAATATGTGTATCATTTACACGTATCAATTCTTGTTCGATTTCGGGCTTTAAATCGCTTTCTGGAAGGTTATAAGCGCACTGATGCGTAAATATAACCAGTTTAATGCAACAAACACTCCGGAATAGTGACATAGGCTTAACATACCTTAAATAACCTTTACATAGCTTAGAAATAGGCTTTGAGAGGTTCGGTGTGCTAAAATAAACTTTTGGCTCATTCAGGGACTAAAAGTGTCAAAAAGTGCATAAGTTTGCACTTTCGCGCATAACTTACGTTCTGAATACATCCGGACATCCAAAAATTTATGTAAGCACTAAAATATTTTATTTTAGTGTTTGGCATAAGAAAAATCCATTCGTCACGCAATTTGGATCGTTTTTCGCGCTTATGCGCATTCCGTCGTAATTAAGCGAACATCGCAACCGTACGGCCAAACGAACCGACATCCGAGATGTTTTCAAGCATATTTCATGTTCCCTATGTCTTAACATCATTGTGGAGCTTGAAATTGGGATTGACGGGTGTTAGAAGTGCCGTTACGCAATGAAACAAGGTGCAGGGACTGAAACTATAATTCTGCCAAAGTTAATGGCTTACGGACCGTAAGCCATCACCCTTACGGTCCGTAAGGGATCTCCAGCACATCAGAATGTTCTAAAACAGCTGTTGACAGCTTTAAACCACTCCCAAATCCTTTGCCACATGTTAATCCCTGATGGTGGGGGGCCAATTTGGGAACCATAAGGTTTCAACAAGTGTACGGGTAAGATCAAAGCACGATATTCGAGAAACGATCCTAACGGTGGTCCAAATCCTATAAATACCCAACCCATCACAACTCAAAACCCACTTGAAATCTGATTTTTCTCTAAGTTGGGGTGTTCTATCACTTCATACCTGAGAAATATTTGGAAATCAAAGCTTTCGGGGACCCTTTGTAAGTGTTCCTTCATTCTTTTATTGTTTTAGCATTAAAGTCAAACTTTGTTTGACTTTCTGCATTGACTACTTTATGGTCAATGCGAAGTTCGTTTGAACTTCATAACATGAGCGTAATCACGATGGTTATAGTCCCTAGTGACTATACCTACTGATTACCACGTTATCTAGGCTCAGTGACGAGTCGTAGTTTCGGCCAAAATGCGTGTTATTGCGTATTTTGTGACCAAACTACTCTTGGGTATCAAAACCGTTTGTTTTGATACCAAACCTGTTTTCTAAACTTAGTTAAGCATGTTTTAACATGCTTAGCTCGTCACTTTTAGTTTAGTGCTTATATAGGGTCGTAAGGTAAGCGATCTAAACAATCGCTTATACTTTCGAACCCGACCCGTTGGTCGATCATTAGGATCCGACCAAACACATTAGGTGACCATAGTATATAGGGAATAACCTTCCGAGGTTATACCTTATGGTCACGACGTTTAGTTAGTTGTATGATAGGTAGTTTATATGCCTTAGGTAAATTACCAAAATTGTAACAACTGTGCTTGTAATCACTATGAACAGTTCTGTTATCAATAAAACAATGTTATTTGATCACAATGTTTGTTTTGTTATGTTTTACATTTTTCATGTTTTGACTTTTATGTAATTTCAAACTCTATATCACTTTCTGGAGAGTTATACGCAAACTAGTGCATAAACGTACTCAGTTTAATGCGATAAATACTCTGGAACATCAACATATACTCAACATACCTTAAATAACCTTTAAATAACTTAGAAATAAGTTTTGAAGGCTTTGGTATGGCAAAAACAAGTTAATTCGCTTACAGGGACTAAATATGACAAACTGCGAAAGTATGTCAATTTGAACTGTAACGAACATTCCGGAACATGACCATAAGTTAAACACACCTTAAATATCCTTTACATAGCTTAGAAATAGGCTTTGAGGGGTTCGGTGTGCTAAAATAAACTTTTGGATCATTCAGGGACTAAAAGTGTCAAAAAGTGCACAAGTTTGCATTTTCGCGCATAACTTACGTTCTGAATACATCCGGACATCCAAAAAATTTATGTAAGCATGACTATATTATATTTTAGTGTTCGCCATAAGAAAAATCCATTCGTCGCGTCATTTGGATCGTTTTTCGCGCTTGTGCGCATTCCGTCGTAATTAAGCGAACATCGCGATCGTACGGCCAAACGAACCGACATCCTTGATATTTTTGAGCATATTTTGAGTTCCCTATACTTTAACTTCATTTTAGATACTTGAAATGAGGTTAACGGGGTTCAAACGCATCGAAAATCGCTTAAACAAGGTGCAGGGACCATTTCTGTAAAATCTGCCAAAACAGGGGCCTAGCGTGACGCGAGGGGCCTTAGCGTCACGCGAGCCCCCTTCTGGACCAGATTAAGTGTATTTGACAGCTGGTTGCAGCTGTTTTGCACTCCCTAACCCCTTGCCAAGTGTTGATTCCTTATGGTGGTGAGCATTTTGAGGCACCACAACTTCCCGACACTTGTACGGGTGGGATTAAGGCACGTTTTCCATGAAACGATCTTAACGGTGGACCGAATACTATAAATACCCACCCCCCTTTGGCTTAAAAACCCACAAATCTGATCATTTGGGCTCAAAGTTGGAACCTTCGTTTCATACCTGAGCTATTTTGATCTGGGTTAGCATTCGGGGACCCTTCGTAAGTATTCTTTCGTTCTTTTCCTTATTTTTTTACTGCTTTTTGAGTCAGAAAGTCAAACTTTGTTTGACTTTCAGCGTTGACCAGTAATGGTCAATGCGAAGTTCGTTTGAACTTCGCAACGTGATTGTAATCACGATGGTCATAGTCCCTTGGGACTATGCCTACTGATTACCACGTTGTCTAGGGTCGTAGGGTAGGCGATCTAATAAATCGCCTATACCTTCGAACCCGACCCAGTTTGGTCGATCATTAGGATCCGACCAAACACATTAGGTGACCATAGTAGGTAGGGAATAACCTTCCGAGGTTATAACCTATGGTCACATCGTTTAAGTAGTTGTATGATAGGTAGTTTATATGCCTTAGGTAAATTACCAGAATACCCTTTTCATGTATAATTGGTAATTAAGCATATGTAACCTAAACCTTTGTCACATAACTGGTTATGTAACATGTTTAGGCATATAATACTTGTCATAGGACTAGTTAGGCGGTCCGAACGCGTTTCACGCGCACGATGCGTTAAAGTAGCGTAAGCTTCCTAAACGGGTCGTAATGGGTCGTAAACAATTATGTTAAGTTTCATTTAGCATGTAGGCTTTGTTAAACCAAATGACACGAGTCTCTACACTCGTTTGGTTTACGAAACCTCATTCTATCCAATCATCCGATTAAGGTCCGGTTATTAACATAGTTACCTATATTAGGTGCCGTTTGATTCCGAGATCTCTAGCATTACTTGGTGATTATCTTTATACATCTGAGCAATCCCAAGTGAGTACATAGACCCCTCTTTTACTGTTTTCTAAACTGTTTTGGGGTGGAATACATGTGCCTACTTGTTACTTTCATGCTTTCCTGTTTTCACATCATATACATGCTATGTTCGTTAGTACATTATAGTACATGATTTCATATCATCTTATGCTAGGTGTGCCCATTGTGTGCATTACTTAGTACATTGTTTTACATTACATTTCATGCTAGGTGTGCCCATTGTGTGCATTACTTAGTACATCGTTTTACATGACTTTTCACGCTACGTATGTTCATTTGATTACATACTTAGTGCATCGTTTTCACATGCTTACATTTTGTTATGACATTTGGTTTGTCTACATGGGACAATACATTCATTAACATTAGCTACGCCGTTCGTTAGTAGGTAGTGGTACCATAGGAATTGACAACTCCCGTTCCGGACATCCCAGGGAAAGGGGACAGAAAGGAATGACCGAATTCGATGATATATAAGACAGATAGACCTTTAATTTGTTTAAAGGGTTTATCACCACAGTCACAAGGCTTGGATGTATGCATATTTACAATACCGCATAAATGTTCATATTAAATAGTTGCATGCATTTACACAAAACATAGCTTTGATTTAAACCAAGTGTTACTTCAATACTTTGTTTTTGTGCATATGGTTTAGTTGAGACATATCACTTGCCATACATGACATTTTGACATAGACATTTGACCTGGATATTTGACATAGACATTTGACATGGATATTTGACATAGACATTTGACATGGATATTTGACATAGACATTTGACATGATTTACATTTGACATATAACATGTTTGACAATTGGTTTAAACATAGACTTCTTACATTGGTTGGTTCGGTTTGATTAAGTGATTAAGTAACGATGCGTGTGTAATATGATACAAGCATGGTGGATACGCCGCTGGTACTTCCTATATATAAGTGTTTGTATGGTATTACATGTCGTAACGTTATTTGAATCATTTCAATATTGAGACATAGAACATTTTATACAAATAACATACTTTTTACAAGACATTGATTTACAAACAACTTATCTTATACAAACACATTTTTACATGGTTATTTATTTAACCTGACATTTACTTATACATATCATCTGATCTTATTGTTATTCAAATGATTTACAAGACAAAGCAAATTACAAGGTTCATGACTAAACATTTCTTAAATACAAGTCATGAATCCTATTTTCACAAACCTATGTATCTCACAGGCATTTTTATGCTGACGTACCTATTTTCACATGTGTTTTCAGGTGCTTTTCCATAGGATGTTGATCATGATACTAGGGCGGACCTGTGCCTTAGAGACTTTCAAATAAGATAGACTATGTTTAATTATGTTCTGAACTCTTTAATTTCCTGTTTGAAACAATGTAACACCCTTGTTTAATAAATAAAATACAACTTTGTATGCCATGGTTATGAAACAATTAATTCTGTTACAACACTCCCCGACATTTCCGCCACGTTTTGTATGTTCCACGTGGTCGGGGTGTGACAGAAGAGTTGGTATCAGAGCCAATGGTTATAGGGAATTAGGTTATTAGTAATGCTTTGACCTAGACTATAACTTTTCTAGGACCCTAACACAAGTTATCTTGTGTTTAGATCTTAAAACATGTACATCACCTATCCTTAGGTGATTATCAAAACAAGAACCAAAATTTTTCTGAAACGATTTTTTTGAAAAAACAATCACCTATTTTTGAAGGATTTATTACAAGGTTTTGAACCCTCAATTGTAAGGTTTTGAACCCTCTGTTATATGGTTTTGAACCCTTTTCAGTTTGGTTTTTGGCCTTGTGCCTTCAAATTTTCAAAATCTCGTCAAACGTTTTGGGTTTTAAATAATGAGAACACGTGCAAACTGGAAGGGTGAATGCCTGTATTCTGAGTTTTCTGTCTAGGCAAGCACTTCGTATACGTCTCAACCAGACGCGAGACCAGTTGTGCTTACCTGGGAATTCTTGGGATGAGTGTTCACTTATAGGCGAGCATGTCTTCATTATACATTATTTTTGATCCATTTACTTTGATTAGTCACTGTGTGTCGTTTGTTTGCTTTGTGATACGGACGAATGACCACCATCTATGCTGTTTGCAATTCTTGTTTTTATCATCTCATTCTTTTCATCCAATCATCTCACTCGTTTCTTTTCATGTTTTCCTCTTTTAGAATGCCTCCTCGACGCGAGAACCAGATAGCAACTGCCGAGCTGGCAGAAATTATTGCGCAGCAGATGGCTGCCCAATTCCCAAATCTCTTTGCTCAATGGAACCAAGCCAACAACAACAACAATGTTCCATGCAAATACAAGGATTTTAATCAGGCTAAACCACTCAAGTTTAGTGGTTCTGAAGGGGCGACTGGGCTTCTTCAGTGGTTCGAGAGCAGTGAGAATACTTTTCGCCATGTGCAGTGTCCGGATAATCGCAAAGTTGAGTTTGCTTCGAGCGTATTTCAGAAGAGGGCTTTGACATGGTGGAACGGGGTTATGAGAGATAGGGGTGCTGAAGTTGCTCTTGCACAGACCTGGGCTGAACTTAGAGCCCTTATGATGAGGGAATTCTGTCCTCGTCATGAGCAACGAGCGTTGGAGAAGGAGTTTGATGAGCTGAAGCAAGATAGTGGTGAGCATAGGGCTTATACTGATCGGTTTGAAGAGTTGAGTCTGCTTTGCCCAACAATGGTCACCCCACTCGACAAGGCTATCGAGAGATACATCGATGGCCTACCTGACTCGGTACAAGACATTCTTACTGGTAGTAACCCTGCCACACTTCGTCAGGCAATCGAGTTATCAGCGACACTGACCGAGTCACAGATCCGGAAGAACAAGTTACACAGGAAGGGTGACAAGGGCAAGAAACAGTCGGCTGACAATGGTGATAGCAAGAAAGGTCAAAAGGAGAATGGAAAGAACTCTGGTTCTTCGAAGAGGGCAAAGAAGCGTAAGGCTTCCCAAAACTATGCTGTCACTGCCCAAGCTAACCAGGCAGCTCCCAACCAACCCGCACAGCCTCCAGCGAAGAAACCCTATTCAGGGAATGCACCTTTGTGCAATAGATGCAACAGTCACCACCAGCCGCAACTTCCATGCCGTTTCTGTACTAACTGTGGGAAATCAGGCCATCTTGCCAATGTTTGTCGGTCTGCTCAGAATCCCGCGGTTCAGAACCCGGCTCAACAGGTTGCACAGCCTCCTGCTCCGCAACAGGGCCAAGCTGCACGACCACAATACCCACCGGGTGCTTGTTATAATTGTGGGGACCTGACCCACTACAGAAACCGGTGCCCAAGACTAGTCAACCAGAACCAGAACCAGAATCAGAATCAGGCTCCGGCTCGAGGCCGAGTTTTTAACATGAATGCCCAAGAGGCACAGGCTGACGATAATGTGGTGAACGGTACGTTCTTTATTAATAATCAGCCTGCATCTGTTCTTTTCGATTCCGGTGCCGATAAGAGTTTCGTGTCTTTGTCTTTTGAGCAAATGCTTCGCGTGTCTAGAACGAAACTAGGCAAATCTTTGACAGTAGAAGTTGCTAGTGGTGAACCAATTATTCTTGATTCTGTTCTTCGCAACTGCCAGTTGAATCTTAACGACCATCTTTTTCCTATTGACCTCACGCCTATGCAACTAGGAAGCTTCGACGTTATTGTGGGAATGGATTGGTTATCCAAGCATCACGCAGAGATAGTTTGTTCTGAGAAGATTGTTCGTGTGCCGCTTTCGACAGGCGAGATCCTGCAGGTTCAAGGTGAGAAGCCTATCGGTGGTCTCAAACTCATGTCTTGTTTTAAAGCTCGGAAATATCTGCGGAAGAACTATGTGGCTTTCTTAGCACATGTTATAGAAGATAAAGGCAAGGGTAAGTCTATTTCAGATATTCCTGTCGTTCGGGATTATTCTGAAGTGTTCCCTGAAGATTTACTTGGTCTACCTCCAGCACGCCAAGTCGAGTTCCGCATTGATCTCGTACCTGGTGCAAACCCCATTGCCAGAGCTCCATATCGTCTTGCACCATCTGAGATGCAAGAGTTGTCTAAACAGCTTCAGGAGCTCTCTGACAAAGGTTTTATACGTCCTAGTTTTTCACCTTGGGGTGCTCCAGTTCTTTTTGTCAAGAAGAAGGATGGATCCTTTAGGATGTGTATCGATTATCGTGAGCTTAACAAGCTTACCATCAAGAATCGATATCCCCTACCTCGCATAGACGACCTCTTTGATCAGCTACAGGGTGCTTCTTATTTTTCGAAGATTGATCTACGTTCCGGATATCATCAACTTCGTGTGCAAGAAGAAGATATTCCGAAGACAGCGTTCCGTACTCGTTATGGACATTACGAGTTCACAGTCATGCCATTCGGTTTGACTAATGCTCCTGCTGTTTTCATGGACTTAATGAATAGGGTCTGCAAACCTTATTTGGATCAGTTCGTCATTGTTTTTATCGATGACATCTTGATTTACTCTAAGACGCGAGCTGATCACGAGCAGCATCTTCGTCTTACTCTGGAACTCCTGAAGAAAGAGCAACTTTTCGCCAAATTCTCCAAATGCGAATTTTGGCTTAAAGAAGTTCAATTTTTGGGACACATTATCAACGAACGAGGTGTTCATGTAGATCCCTCCAAGATCAGTGCGATTAAGGATTGGGATACGCCTACTACTCCTACTGAAGTTCGTTCTTTTCTTGGTCTAGCGGGTTATTATCGCCGCTTCATAGAAAACTTCTCTAAGATTGCAGTTCCTCTAACTGCTCTAACTCAGAAGAAAATGCCCTTTTATTGGGGATTCAAACAAGAGGAAGCTTTTCAACACCTGAAGCAGAAGCTTTGCGATGCGCCTGTTCTATCATTGCCTGAGGGTGATGATGATTTTGTCGTGTATTGTGATGCATCTAAATTGGGTCTTGGCTGTGTTCTTATGCAAAGAAACAAAGTCATAGCCTATGCATCGAGGCAGTTGAAGATACATGAGAAGAACTACACCACTCATGATCTTGAGTTGGGTGCAGTTGTCTTTGCTCTCAAGATCTGGAGACACTATTTGTACGGTACAAAATGTGTGGTTTTCACTGACCACAAAAGTCTTCAGCATATCTTCAACCAGAAAGAACTCAACATGAGACAACGACGTTGGGTTGAACTTTTAAACGACTATGACTGCGAAATTCGCTACCATCCTGGTAAGGCGAATGTCGTAGCTGATGCATTGAGTCGTAAGGAACGTACTAAGCTTCATTGTGTACGTGTTCAATCTGTTATTAAAGCTCGATCCGATATTCAAGCACGCATTTCTCAGGCTCAACAATCTTGTGTTTCACAAGGTTTGATGGATAAGGAATTTCCTTATCACATAACACCTGCACTGGAACTGAAGGACAATGGATCATATTACTTCATGGACCGTTTGTGGGTCCCAAGCCAGGATGATCTTCGTACCTTGCTTATGGATGAAGCCCATAAGTCTCGTTATTCTATTCATCCGGGCTCAGATAAAATGTATAAGGATCTTCGTACTCACTATTGGTGGCCTGGTATGAAGAAAGACATTGCCTTATACGTATCCAAATGCCTTACTTGTCTTAAGGTTAAGGCTGAACATCAGCGTCCTTCGGGTTTATTGGAGCAACCAGAGATCCCAGTTTGGAAATGGGAAAACATTACTATGGATCTTGTTACCAAACTCCCGCGCACAAAGAAAGGTCATGATGCCATCTGGGTAGTCGTTGATCGTCTTACAAAGTCAGCACATTTCTTGCCTATCCGTGAGGGTTTTCCTGCTGACAGACTTGCTCAAATCTATGTGGATGAAATTGTAGCTCGACATGGTGTTCCTTTGAACATCATTTCTGACAGAGATGCTCGTTTCACTTCTCATTTTTGGAGAACCATGCAATCTGCTATGGGGACCCAACTTAATCTGAGCACAGCTTATCATCCGCAAACGGATGGTCAATCTGAGAGAACAATCCAGACTCTGGAGGATATGCTAAGAGCTTGTGTGATCGATTTTGGTGGTAGCTGGGATTCGCATCTTAAATTGATTGAATTCTCCTACAACAACAGTTATCACACTAGCATCAAAATGGCTCCTTTCGAAGCTCTCTATGGTCGAAAATGTCGTTCACCTGTCTGCTGGAATGAGATTGGTGAGGCTCAACTTACTGGACCTGCCCTCATTTTAGAGACAACTGACAAGGTCAAGAAAGTTCGTGATAACCTTCAGGCAGCTAGAAACCGTCAGAAGATTTACGCGGACCCAAAACGCAAAGCCTTGGAATTTCAAGTCGGTGATCGAGTATTACTTAAGGTCTCACCTTGGAAAGGTGTGATCAGATTTGGAAAGAAAGGAAAACTTGCACCTAGATACGTTGGACCATTCAAGATCGTCGAAAGAATCGGAAAGGTAGCCTACAGACTAGAGTTACCTCCTGAACTTGGAAATGTTCATCCAACTTTTCACATATCAAATCTCAAGAAGTGTACAGCTGATGAGAATTTCTCCATACCGCTTGACGAAATTCGTGTTGGTACAACACTGAAATTTGTTGAGAAACCAGTGGAAATCATGGAACGTGAAGTCAAGTGGCTTAAACGCAAGCGCATTCCTTTGGTCAAAGTTCGCTGGGAAGCTAAACGTGGACCCGAGTTTACTTGGGAACGCGAAGATCAAATGAAGGCGAAATATCCAAATCTTTTTCCACGAGTTTCCTCTAAATAAATTTCGGGACGAAATTTCCACAAGTAGGGGAGACTGTAACAACTGTGCTTGTAATCACTATGAACAGTTCTGTTATCAATAAAACAATGTTATTTGATCACAATGTTTGTTTTGTTATGTTTTACATTTTTCATGTTTTGACTTTTATGTAATTTCAAACTCTATATCACTTTCTGGAGAGTTCTACGCAAACTAGTGCGTAAACGTACTCAGTTTAATGCGAGAAATACTCTGGAACATCAACATATACTCAACATACCTTAAATAACCTTTAAATAACTTAGAAATAAGTTTTGAAGGCTTTGGTATGGCAAAAACAAGTTAATTCGCTTACAGGGACTAAATATGACAAACTGCGAAAGTATGTCAATTTGAACTGTAACGAACATTCCGGAACATGACCATAAGTTAAACACACCTTAAATATCCTTTACATAGCTTAGAAATAGGCTTTGAGGGGTTCGGTGTGCTAAAATAAACTTTTGGATCATTCAGGGACTAAAAGTGTCAAAAAGTGCACAAGTTTGCATTTTCGCGCATAACTTACGTTCTGAATACATCCGGACATCCAAAAAATTTATGTAAGCATGACTATATTATATTTTAGTGTTCGCCATAAGAAAAATCCATTCGTCGCGTCATTTGGATCGTTTTTCGCGCTTGTGCGCATTCCGTCGTAATTAAGCGAACATCGCGATCGTACGGCCAAACGAACCGACATCCTTGATATTTTTGAGCATATTTTGAGTTCCCTATACTTTAACTTCATTTTAGATACTTGAAATGAGGTTAACGGGGTTCAAACGCATCGAAAATCGCTTAAACAAGGTGCAGGGACCATTTCTGTAAAATCTGCCAAAACAGGGGCCTAGCGTGACGCGAGGGGCCTTAGCGTCACGCGAGCCCCCTTCTGGACCAGATTAAGTGTATTTGACAGCTGGTTGCAGCTGTTTTGCACTCCCTAACCCCTTGCCAAGTGTTGATTCCTTATGGTGGTGAGCATTTTGAGGCACCACAACTTCCCGACACTTGTACGGGTGGGATTAAGGCACGTTTTCCATGAAACGATCTTAACGGTGGACCGAATACTATAAATACCCACCCCCCTTTGGCTTAAAAACCCACAAATCTGATCATTTGGGCTCAAAGTTGGAACCTTCGTTTCATACCTGAGCTATTTTGATCTGGGTTAGCATTCGGGGACCCTTCGTAAGTATTCTTTCGTTCTTTTCCTTATTTTTTTACTGCTTTTCGAGTCAGAAAGTCAAACTTTGTTTGACTTTCAGCGTTGACCAGTAATGGTCAATGCGAAGTTCGTTTGAACTTCGCAACGTGATTGTAATCACGATGGTCATAGTCCCTTGGGACTATGCCTACTGATTACCACGTTGTCTAGGGTCGTAGGGTAGGCGATCTAATAAATCGCCTATACCTTCGAACCCGACCCAGTTTGGTCGATCATTAGGATCCGACCAAACACATTAGGTGACCATAGTAGGTAGGGAATAACCTTCCGAGGTTATACCCTATGGTCACATCGTTTAAGTAGTTGTATGATAGGTAGTTTATATGCCTTAGGTAAATTACCAGAATACCCTTTTCATGTATAATTGGTAATTAAGCATATGTAACCTAAACCTTTGTCACATAACTGGTTATGTAACATGTTTAGGCATATAATACTTGTCATAGGACTAGTTAGGCGGTCCGAACGCGTTTCACGCGCACGATGCGTTAAAGTAGCGTAAGCTTCCTAAACGGGTCGTAATGGGTCGTAAACAATTATGTTAAGTTTCATTTAGCATGTAGGCTTTGTTAAACCAAATGACACGAGTCTCTACACTCGTTTGGTTTACGAAACCTCATTCTATCCAATCATCCGATTAAGGTCCGGTTATTAACATAGTTACCTATATTAGGTGCCGTTTGATTCCGAGATCTCTAGCATTACTTGGTGATTATCTTTATACATCTGAGCAATCCCAAGTGAGTACATAGACCCCTCTTTTACTGTTTTCTAAACTGTTTTGGGGTGGAATACATGTGCCTACTTGTTACTTTCATGCTTTCCTGTTTTCACATCATATACATGCTATGTTCGTTAGTACATTATAGTACATGATTTCATATCATCTTATGCTAGGTGTGCCCATTGTGTGCATTACTTAGTACATTGTTTTACATTACATTTCATGCTAGGTGTGCCCATTGTGTGCATTACTTAGTACATCGTTTTACATGACTTTTCACGCTACGTATGTTCATTTGATTACATACTTAGTGCATCGTTTTCACATGCTTACATTTTGTTATGACATTTGGTTTGTCTACATGGGACAATACATTCATTAACATTAGCTACGCCGTTCGTTAGTAGGTAGTGGTACCATAGGAATTGACAACTCCCGTTCCGGACATCCCAGGGAAAGGGGACAGAAAGGAATGACCGAATTCGATGATATATAAGACAGATAGACCTTTAATTTGTTTAAAGGGTTTATCACCACAGTCACAAGGCTTGGATGTATGCATATTTACAATACCGCATAAATGTTCATATTAAATAGTTGCATGCATTTACACAAAACATAGCTTTGATTTAAACCAAGTGTTACTTCAATACTTTGTTTTTGTGCATATGGTTTAGTTGAGACATATCACTTGCCATACATGACATTTTGACATAGACATTTGACCTGGATATTTGACATAGACATTTGACATGGATATTTGACATAGACATTTGACATGGATATTTGACATAGACATTTGACATGATTTACATTTGACATATAACATGTTTGACAATTGGTTTAAACATAGACTTCTTACATTGGTTGGTTCGGTTTGATTAAGTGATTAAGTAACGATGCGTGTGTAATATGATACAAGCATGGTGGATACGCCGCTGGTACTTCCTATATATAAGTGTTTGTATGGTATTACATGTCGTAACGTTATTTGAATCATTTCAATATTGAGACATAGAACATTTTATACAAATAACATACTTTTTACAAGACATTGATTTACAAACAACTTATCTTATACAAACACATTTTTACATGGTTATTTATTTAACCTGACATTTACTTATACATATCATCTGATCTTATTGTTATTCAAATGATTTACAAGACAAAGCAAATTACAAGGTTCATGACTAAACATTTCTTAAATACAAGTCATGAATCCTATTTTCACAAACCTATGTATCTCACAGGCATTTTTATGCTGACGTACCTATTTTCACATGTGTTTTCAGGTGCTTTTCCATAGGATGTTGATCATGATACTAGGGCGGACCTGTGCCTTAGAGACTTTCAAATAAGATAGACTATGTTTAATTATGTTCTGAACTCTTTAATTTCCTGTTTGAAACAATGTAACACCCTTGTTTAATAAATAAAATACAACTTTGTATGCCATGGTTATGAAACAATTAATTCTGTTACAACACTCCCCGACATTTCCGCCACGTTTTGTATGTTCCACGTGGTCGGGGTGTGACAAAAATGCCCTTTTTACGCCAAAATTCATTTTAAGCATATGTAACATAACTTTTGGTATCTAAACTGATTTGGTAACAATATTAGACATGTTAAGGCATATTTTACTTATCATAGGACTAGTTAGGCATTCCAAACGCGTTTCACGCGAACGACGCGTTAAAGTACCATAAGCTACCTAAACGGGTCGTAATGGGTCATAAGCACTTAGGTTAGGTTTCATTTAGTATGTAGGCTTTGTTCAACCATATTACATGAGTTCCCATACTCATTTGGTTTACAAACCCTCATTCTATCCAATCCTCTGATTTAGGTCCGGTATATTAACATAGTTACCTATATTAGGTGCCATTTGATATCCGTGATCTCTAGCATTGTTTGGTTGTTACTCAAGGACTACTAAGCAATCTCAAGTGAGTACATAGACCCCTCTTTTACTGTTTTCCAAACATTTTGGGGTGAAACACATGTGCCTACTTGTTACTTTCGTGCTTTTCATTTTTTCATATCATATGCTTGTTATGTTCATTAGTACATTATAGTACACGATTTCATTACATTTTATGCTATGTATGTCCATTGTGTGCATACTTAGTACATCGTTTTACATTACATTTTATGCTATGTATGCCCATTGTGTGCATACTTAGTACATCGTTTTACATTACATTTTATGCTATGTATGTCCATTGTGTGCATACTTAGTACATTGCTTTACATTACATTTTATGCTATGTATGTCCATTGTGCGCACACTTAGTACATTTATTATTCATCACATGCTTACATTTTGGTATGACATTTGGGTTGTTTAAATGGGACAATATATTCATTAACATTAGCTACGCCACTCGTTAGTAGGTAATGGTACCATAGGACTTGACAACTCCCATTCCTGAACCCTAGGTTTGTTTGGGTGGAAGGAATGACCGAATTCGATAAACATAACACAGATAGACCTTTAAATTCGTTTAGGGGTCTATCACCACAGTCACAAGGCTTGGATGTATGCATTTTCACAATACCGCATAGATGTTTATATCAGTATAACATGCATTTGTTCCACAAAACATAACTTTGATTTAAACCATATTTTACTTTAATACCTTGTTTTTGTGCATTTTACATATGGTTTAGTTTATATATTTCACTTACCATACATGATATTTTGGATACACATTACATGATTTGCATTAGACATAAACTTTTTGACATTGATATACACAATTCATGATTTACAATAGACATGAACATTTTGACATTGATATACACAATTCATGATTTACACTAGACATAGACATTAGACATGGTTTTCACATAAACATTTTGACATTTGATTATACATAAATATTTTACTTTGGTGGTTTGGTTTGAGTAAGTGATTTAAGTAACGAGGCGTGTGTAATATGATACAAGCATGGTGGTACGCCGCTAGTACTTCCTACGTATAAGTGCTTGTATGGTATTACATATCGTAGCGTTATTTGAATCATTTCAATTTAGACATATAATATTTTATACAAATAACATACTTTTCACAATACATTGTTTTATAAACAACTTATCTGATATAAACTCATTTTACTTGGTTATTTACTTAACCATGTATTATTCTTTTATACATATATATCATTTGGTTTATTTATCACTTTTCAAATGATTTACAAGACAAAGCAAATTACAAGGTTCATGACTAAACTTTTTCTTAAACATAAGTCATGAATTCTATTTTCACAAAACCTATGTATCTCACAGGCATTTTTATGCTGACGTACCTATTTTCACATGTGTTTCAGGATATGATGCTTAGGATTTATCAAGATACACTTAGGCGGACTTGGGCCTTAGTGACAATAAAAGATGCAAGACTAGTTATTTATGTTATATTTCTTTGATTGTCAAGACATTTTAACTCTTTTAATCAATAAAACAATATTTCAATTTCCATGTGTTATGAAACAATGATTCTGTTACAACACTCCCCGACGTTTCCGCCACGTTTTGTTGTTTTACATGGTCGGGGTGTGACAGAAAAGTTGGTATCAGAGCTCATGGTTATAGGGAATTAGGTTATTTGTAATGTTTAGACCTAGTCTATAACCTTCCTAGGACCCTAACGCAAGTTTACTTGCATTTAGTCATAAAACAATACCGTCACCTATCCTTAGGCGACGACCACAACAAGAACACAAATTTCAAAACCGCTTTGAAAACTAATCATCTGTTCTAGGATGATTGATTACTAGGTTTTGAACCCTCTAAGAATTCAAAATCTCGTCAAAGTTTGGGTCTTATAATGTGAACACGTGCAAACTGGAAGAGTGAATGCCTGTACCCTGAGTTTTCTGTCGAAGGCTAGAGTGTTCGTACAAATCCGCAGCATCGGACCAGTCACTCTTACCTGGGAACTCTTGGGGTGAGTGTTCACTTATAGGCGAGCATGTCTTCAGTGATACATTAATATGATCCGCTTACTTTGATTTGTCACCGTCTCATTTGTTTGCCTTAGGTAACAAACAAATGATCGCAAATTCTTATGCATTGCCATTCTTTATTGTTTATCCGATGACGTTTCACTTGTTTCTTCCTATGTCTTTCTTTTTCTTCTAGAATGTCTCTTCATCGTGATGACGCCCAGATGTCCGAGCGAACAGCCAAATTTGCCCAGCGAATAGGCGAAGTGATTCTGAAGACTGTGGATTTAGGCATTGCCATGTATCGTCTGCAGGATGAAGCCACTCAAGAGTCACCAAAGGAGACAGAGGCCAAGCCTTCACCAAAACCAAAGAAACGTAAAGCTTCAAAGAATCCCACAGCGGTTGCACCAAAACAGGCAAGACCTAGCCAAGTAACAGCACCACCAGCCAAGAAACCAATCGAGGAATCAAAGATAATGGATGAATGATCCCCTAAGAAGTCAAAGAAGCGAAAGGCTTCTCAGAACTTCGCCGTGGTCGCTCACAATGGTCAAGCCATCCCCAACCAACCAGCTCAGCCCCCTGCTAGGAAGCCATACAATGGAACTGCACCCTTGTGCAACCAATGTAACCTTCATCATCATGCTAGTGTGAAGTGCCGCAAATGCCAGATTTGTGGACTTATAGGTCATACGGCGAGGGTTTGCTCAACTGCAGCTGTACCAAATCAAGCAGGACCCATCCGGGTGGCAACACCACCTACTAAGAAGCAATACAAGGGAATGACACCAATATGCGACAAATGTAATGGGCATCACCAAGCTCACTTACAGTGTCGTCGGTGTGTATCATGTGGGCGAGTTGGTCACCTGGCAAGTGCTTGTCGATGTAACCCGAACCAAGGTGGTCCAAATCAACCATAAGCTAATCCTGCTCAAGCTCGCTTTCCGCCTGGATCGTGCTACAACTGTGGCAAGATGGGTTATTTGGTGAATAAATGCCCGAAGCTTGCTAAGGCAAATCCAACCCAAGGATGAGCAGTTGGCTGATTAGAAGATGTTGTTGTCTTATGCTTTTGTTTCTTCTATTTTCTTGTAATGTGAAACAATCTATTTTGTTTATAAATAAATCGTTGATCACAAATTCTGATATACAAGTGTAGTTACATGTGTGTATGGCATTTCCCTATAATACCTACATTAAGGAACTATGTTCCTTACAAACTACTCTTGTGAATATTTCCCATTCTTGTGTTTACTCATGATTCCCATAGAAAATTCTAAGTACTCGTTTCATTCTAAGATACGAAGTATAGAAAATAAAGTGACATTATGAGTAATCATGCTTCTGCACATCTGTGCCTTTGAATCCTTGGTTAGATAACTAAGGGTATTTTCAAATCTCATACCCATTACGTTTTGATTTTTCAACATACATGTGACACCTGTGTCACTGAGACCATCAAATAAATGCCGAACCAATGAAATATTGTATTTCATACTTGGTATTTGTAAATATATGTGTATCGTTTGCACATATCAATTCTTGTTTGATTTCAAGCTCTAAATCGCTTTCTGGAAGGTTATACGCGCACGGATGCGTAAATATAACCAGTTTAATGCAACGAACACTCCGGAATAGTGAAATAGGCTTAACATACTTTAAGTAACCTTTACATAACTTAGAAATAAGTTTTGAAGGCTTTGGTATGGCAAAATCTAGTTTATTCGCTTACAGGGACTAAATTTGACAAACTGCGAAAGTATGCCAATTTGAACTGTAACAGACTTTTCGGAACATGACCATAAGTTAAACATACCATAAATATCCTTTACATAGCTTAGAAATAGGCTTTGAGGGGTTCGGTATGCTAAAATAAACTTTTGGGTCATTCAGGGACTAAAAGTGTCAAAAAGTGCACAAGTTTGCATTTTCGCGCATAACTTACGTTCTGAATACTTCCGGACATCCAAAAATTTATGTAAGCACTAAAATATTTTATTTTAGTGTTTGGCATAAGAAAAATCCATTCGTCGCGTCATTTGGATCGTTTTTCGCGCTTGTGCGCATTCCGTCGTAATTAAGCGAACATCGCGACCGTACGGCCAAACGAACCGACATCCGAGATATTTTTGAACACATTTTAAGTTCCCTGTACTTTAACTTCATTTTAGAGCTTTGAAATGGGGTTAACGGGCCTTAAACGTGTCGAAAATGGGCTGAATGCATGACAGGGACCAAAAGTGTAAATCTGCCAAACCAAGGCCTAGCGCACCGCTACCCTTATTATGTAACGGTGCGCTAGCCTGTGACAGACCAGATTCAGTGTTTTTAAACAGCCTGTTTGCACATGTTTAATTCCCAACCACATACTCATGCTTGCCTAGTCAGCTGATAAGAACCATTTTGAGCTACGATAAGGTTCCGACACATGTACGGATGTGATTAAGGCACGATATTCGACAAACGATCTTAACGGTGGACCAAAAACTATATATACCCCACCCCCATGCTTCAAAATCACAAGAACTTTGATTTGAGAAACTCTAAGTTGAAACTATTGTTTCATACCTGAGATTTTTGAATCGAAGTTAGCATTCGGGGACCCTTCGTAAGTATTCTTTCTTTCTTTTCCTTATTTTATTGCTTTTCGAGTCAGAAAGTCAGAAAGACAAACTTTGTTTGACTTTCAGCGTTGACCAGTAATGGTCAATGCGAAGTTCGTTTGAACTTCGCAACGTGAGTGTAATCACGTTGGTTATAGTCCCTTGGGACTATGCCTACTGATTACCACGTTGTTTAGGGTCGTAGGGTAAGCGATCTAATAAATCGCTTATACCCTCGAACCTGACCCATTTGGTCGATCATTAGGATCCGACCAAACACATTAGGTGACCATAGTAGGTAGGGACTAACCTTCCGAGGTTATACCCTATGGTCACATCGTTTGAGTAGTTGTATGATAGGTAGTTTATATGCCTTAGGTAAATTACCAGAATACCCTTTTCATGTATAATTGGTAATTAAGCATATTTAACCTAAAATTTCATCACATAACTGATTTTGTAACATGTTTAGGCATATAACACTTGTCATAGGACTAGTTAGGCGGTCCGAACGCGTTTCACGCGAATGACGCGTTAAAGTAGCATAAGCTACCTAAACGGGTCATAATGGGTCGAAAGCACTTAGATTAAGGTTTCATTTAGTATGTAGGCTTTGTTAAACCAAATGACACGAGTCTCTACACTCGTTTGGTTTACAAACCCTAATGCTACCCGATCTTCCGATTTAGGTCCGGTTTATTAACATAGTTACCTATAGTAGGTGCCGTTTGATATCCGCGATCTCTAGCATTGTTTGGTTGTTACTCAAGGACTACTAAGCAATCTCAAGTGAGTACATAGACCCCTCTTTTACTGTTTTCCAATCTGTTTTGGGGTGGAACACATGTGCCTACTTGTTACTTTCATGCTTTCCTGTTTTCACATCATATAACTGCTATGTTCGTTAGTACATTATAGTACATGATTTCATTACATTTTCATGCTAGGTGTGCCCATTGTGTGCATTACTTAGTACATCGTTTTACATTACATTTATGCTATGTATGTCCATTTAGTTCATACTTAGTACATTGTTTTACATTACATTTCTGTTGCATATGCTCATCCAGCATGTGAACACATTATACTGTATTTTGAACCGTTGTATCTATGAACCGTTTGTATCTGTGAACCGTTTGTATCCGTGAACCGTTTGTATCTGTGAACCGTTTGTATCTGTGATCCGTTTGTATCTGTGAACCGTTTGTATCTGTGAACCGTGTGAACCGTATTTGACCATACATAAACATTTCTACAATTGTTAAACATTACTTTGGTGGTTTGGTTAAGTGATTAAGTAACGATGCATGTGTAATATGATACAAGCATGGTGGATACGCCGCTGGTACTTCCTATATATAAGTGTTTGTATGGTATTACATATCGTAGCGTTATTTGAATCATTTCAGTTTATGACATAGAACATTTTATACAAATAACATACTTTTCACAAGACATTGATTTACAAACAACTTATCTTATACAAATTCATTTTACATGGTTATTCCTTTAACCATACATTATTCACTTATTTATACATATCATCTGGACTTATTGATTTTCAAACGATTTACAAGACAAAGCAAATTACAAGGTTCATGACTAAACATTTTCTCAAACATAAGTCATGAAACCTATTTTCACAAAACCTATGTATCTCACAGGCATTTTTATGCTGACGTACCTATTTTCACATGTGTTTTCAGGAGATGAAGCATAGGACTTATCAAGACATACTTAGGCGGACCTGTGCCTTAGTGACTTAAAACGAGACAAGAACTAGCTACTTTATGTTATGTACCCTTTGTTTCTTGTTTAAACAATGTAAACTCTCATGTTTGATTAATAAAACGAAACTTCAATTGCCATGGATTTGAAACGATTAATTCTGTTACAACACTCCCCGATGTTTCCGCCACGTTTTGTATGTTCTACGTGGTCGGGGTGTGACAATACATAGTATGAGTGTTTCAAAAACAACCTTCATGATTTCAAAATGTTATTAATACAGTATAATTACTTATATCAAGTGCATGATTTCAAAAGCATCAATCATGTTTTCAAAAAAAAACCTTATACATAATTTCAAAATTCATCTCGCATGATTTTAAAACATTTTTACCTAATACACCTACTTTATGATTTCAAAAGTATTATATATAAGGTTTCAAAAACATTAAACACATTTTTAAAAGAAACCCCATGCATAGTTTTCAAAATATTTTCCTCATACATTGACTTAACCTTCAAATGTCGCTTCATATGTCGCCTTGACATATCTAGCATCTCAACTTCATAAGCATTTTTTTTTACATCATGTTTTGACTTAAGCACATCCAGTGCAAGGTTTCAAAACATCTTCAACTTCTAAAATCAATATGGGATCTTTTTATCTTCACAATTAGACCCTTGTGAATGATTATCATTCAAATCAGAGTCCTTAATTGGATTCCTTGTGTACCTTAATTCGAACATTTCGGTTCCTTATAAATCGAAATCGAATTTTCTCTTTAAAAGATCTTTCTATCTTTATAGTTAGATTCTTAGAAATATTTAAAGCACCAATCAAAATCCACTGATTGGATACCTGGTGTGCTTTGAATACATGGGCACAGTTAGCAGAACAAATTAACAAAATGATAACAAATTAAAGATCAAGATAAACAATTTTGTGGTTATGTGTTTTTGTGTTATGTTTTTCCTTTTGTGGTTTTATTTTCGTTATCCAAATCCTCGTAGAACCTTCCATATCTTCATATGAAGGATTCATAGTAGGATATCCAAAGGTACTACCTTAAATCCTTATTGGGCTTCTATATAATAGTTAAGACCCTTGGGTTATATAGTACCATTCCATGTTTCATAAGAGACCCTTTTAGTGGTCTAGTCAAAAAGATTGATTCAAAAATCTGGTTAAGAATGACATGTGGTGAGATAAGCTGAAAAGACTCCTTGGTTGTCTATTAAAATCATTTATTGATTTAATAAAAGGGACCCTATGGTGGCCTAGTCACAATCATCACAGGCTCGTTCATTGTTTTTTTTCCCCTACACATTTTAAGATGCACTATGTGACTATGCAAGGAATTACGTAATTATGGATGCATACATAATTACGAAGTTCAGTGCACCGAAACCACAGTAAGACTTATTATGTGTAAGAACCGATAGTGGCAACCATAACGGAATGTGAACAACGTAATAGAGGTACGGTGGACGCACCAATAACTCTTTATATACTTGTATATAAGTGTCCCTCTCACATTGCAAGCATGACGTTATTTAAAGTTACTAGAAGTTCAGGACTCTAACCAGTGTTGTTTGATCTTTTCAACTTCATGTTTCAAGCTCTCACAAGTTTCCTCTAAATAAATTTCGAGACGAAATTTCCTGAAGTAGGGGACACTGTGACACCTGTGTCACTTCAACCCTTAAACAAATACCAAAGCAATGAAATATTGTATTTCATACTTGGGATTTGTATAAATATGTGTATCATTTACACATATCAATTCTTGTTCGATTTCGGGCTTTAAATCGCTTTCTGGAAGGCTATACGCGCACTGATGCGTAAATATAACCAGTTTAAAGCAACAAACACTCCGGAATAGTGACATAGGCTTAACATACCTTAAATAACCTTTACATAGCTTATAAATAGGCTTTGAGAGGTTCGGTATGCTAAAATAAACTTTTGGCTCATTCAGGGACTAAAAGTGTCAAAAAGTGCATAAGTTTGCACTTTCGCGCATAACTTACGTTCTGAATACATCCGGACATCCAAAAATTTATGTAAGCACTAAAATATTTTATTTTAGTGTTTGGCATAAGAAAAATCCATTCGTCACGCAATTTGGATCGTTTTTCGCGCTTATGCGCATTCCGTCGTAATTAAGCGAACATCGCAACCGTACGGCCAAACGAACCGACATCCGAGATGTTTTCAAACATATTTCATGTTCCCTATGTCTTAACATCACTGTGGAGCTTGAAATTGGGACTGACGGGTGTTAGAAGTGCCGTTACGCAACGAAACAAGGTGCAGGGACTGAAACTGTAATTCTGCCAAAGTTAATGGCTTACGGACCGTAAGCCATCAACCTTACGGTCCGTAAGGGATCTCCAGCACATCAGAATGTTCTAAAATAGCTGTTGACAGCTGTTAACCACTCCCAAATCCTTTGCCACATGTTAATCCCTGATGGTGAGGGGCCAATTTGGGTACCATAAGGTTTCAACAAGTGTATGGGTAAGATCAAAGCACGATATTCGAGAAACGATCCTAACGGTGGTCCAAATCCTATAAATACCCAACCCATCACAACTCAAAACCCACTTGAAATCTGATTTTTCTCTAAGTTGGGGTGTTCTATCACTTCATACCTGAGAAATATTTGGAAATCAAAGCTTTCGGGGACCCTTTGTAAGTGTTCCTTCGTTCTTTTATTGTTTTAGCGTTAAAGTCAAACTTTGTTTGACTTTCTGCATTGACCAGTTTATGGTCAATGCGAAGTTCGTTTGAACTTCATAACGTGAGCGTAATCACGATGGTTATAGTCCCTAGTGACTATACCTACTGATTACCACGTTATCTAGGCTCAGTGACGAGTCGTAGTTTCGGCCAAAATGCGTGTTATTGCGTATTTTGTAACCAAACTACTCTTGGGTATCAAAACCTTTTGTTTTGATACCAAACCTGTTTTCTAAACTTAGTTAAGCATGTTTTAACATGCTTAGCTCGTCACTTTTAGTTTAGTGCTTATATAGGGTCGTAAGGTAAGCGATCTAAACAATCGCTTATACTTTCGAACCTGACCCGTTGGTCGATCATTACGATCCGACCAAACACATTAGGTGACCATAGTATATAGGGAATAACCTTCCGAGGTTATACCTTATGGTCATGACATTTAGTTAGTTGTATGATAGGTAGTTTATATGCCTTATGTAAATTACCAAAATGCCCTTTTTACGCCAAAATTCATTTTAAGCATATATAACATAACTTTTGGTATCTAAACTGATTTGGTAACAATATTAGACATGTTAAGGCATATTTTACTTATCATAGGACTAGTTAGGCATAAGCTACCTAAACGGGTCGTAATGGGTCATAAGCTCTTATGTTAGGTTTCATTTAGTATGTAGGCTTTGTTAAACCATATTACATGAGTTCTCATACTCATTTGGTTTACGAACCCTCATTCTATCCAATCCTCTGATTTAGGTCCGGTATATTAACACAGTTACCTATATTAGGTGCCATTTGATATCCGTGATCTCTAGCATTGTTTGGTTGTTACTCAAGGACTACTAAGCAATCTCTAGTGAGTACATAGACCCCTCTTTTACTGTTTTCCAAACATTTTGGGGTGAAACACATGTGCCTACTTGTTACTTTCGTGCTTTTCATGTTTTCATATCATATGCTTGTTATGTTCATTAGTACATTATAGTACATGATTTCATTACATTTTATGCTATGTATGTCCATTGTGTGCATACTTAGTACATCGTTTTACATTACATTTTATGCTATGTATGCCCATTGTGTGCATACTTAGTACATCGTTTTACATTACATTTTATGCTATGTATGTCCATTGTGTGCATACTTAGTACATTGTTTTACATTACATTTTATGCTATGTATGTCCATTGTGCGCATACGTAGTACATTTATTATTCATCACATGCTTACATTTTGGTATGACATTTGGGTTGTTTAAATGGGACAATATATTCATTAACATTAGCTACGTCGCTCGTTTGTAGGTAATGGTACCATAGGACTTGACAACTCCCATTCCTGAACCCTAGGTTTGTTTGGGTTTAAGGAATGACCGAATTCGATAAACATAACACAGATAGACCTTTAAATTCGTTTAGGGGTCTATCACCACAGTCACAAGGCTTGGATGTATGCATTTTCACAATACCGCATAGATGTTTGTATCAGTATAGCATGCATTTGTTCCACAAAACATAACTTTGATTTAAACCATGTTTTACTTCAATACCTTGTTTTTGTGCATTTTACATATGGTTTAGTTGATATATTTCACTTACCATACATGATATTTTGGATACACATTACATGATTTGCATTAGACATAAACATTTTGACATTGATATACACAATTCATGATTTACAATAGACATGAACATTTTGACATTGATATACACAATTCATGATTTACACTAGACATAGACATTAGACATGGTTTTCACATAAACATTTTGACATTTGATTATACATAAACATTTTACTTTGGTGGTTTGGTTTGAGTAAGTGATTTAAGTAACGAGGCGTGTGTAATATGATACAAGCATGGTGGATACGCCGCTGGTACTTCCTATATATAAGTGCTTGTATGGTATTACATATCGTAGCGTTATTTGAATCATTTCAATTTAGACATATAATATTTTATACAAATAACATACTTTTCACAATACATTGTTTTATAAACAACTTATCTGATATAAACTCATTTTACTTGGTTATTTACTTAACCATGTATTATTCTTTTATACATATATATCATTTGGTTTATTTATCACTTTTCAAATGATTTACAAGACAAAACAAATTACAAGGTTCATGACTAAACTTTTTCTTAAACATAAGTCATGAATTCTATTTTCACAAAACCTATGTATCTCACAGGCCTTTTTGTCCTGACGTACCTATTTTAACATGTGTTTCAGGATATGATGCTTAGGATTTATCAAGATACACTTAGGCGGACTTGGGCCTTAGTGACAATAAAAGATGCAAGACTAGTTATTTATGTTATATTTCTTTGATTGTCAGGACATTTTAACTCTTTTAATCAATAAAACAATATTTCAATTTCCATGTGTTATGAAACAATGATTCTGTTACAACACTCCCCGATGTTTCCGTCACGTTTTGTTGTTTTACGTGGTCGGGGTGTGACATTGAAGGCTTTGGTATGGCAAAAACAAGTTAATTCGCCTACAGGGACTAAATTCGACAAACTGCGAAAGTATGACGATTCGTACTAAAACAGACATTCCGGAAAATGACCATAAGTTAAACATACCATAAATATCCTTTACATAGCTTAGAAATAGGCTTTGAGGTGTTCGGTGTGCTAAAATAAACTTTTGGGTCATTCAGGGACTAAAAGCGTCAAAAAGTGCACAAGTTTGCTCTTTCGCGCATAACTTACGTTCTGAATACATCCGGACATCCAAAAATTTATGTAAGCACAAAAATATTTTATTTTAGTGTTTGGCATGAGAAAAATCCATTCGTCACGTAATTTGGATCGTTTTTCGTGCTTATGCGCATTCCGTCGTAATTAGCCGAACATCGCGATTGTACGACCAAACGAACTGACATCCGGCATATTTTTGAGCATGTTTCATGTCCACAATGTTTAGGTATCATTTTAGGGCCTTAACGTTGGCTTAACGGGCCTTAAATGTGACAACCCGCACTAAACCAGGTATCCGTACAACTTAATTAATGATTAATTACTGCTTAATTACTGTGCTTGATTGAACTAGCTGATGAACTGCTACCTGCATACTGATACATGCACTTACTTGCATCATACTTTATATGCTGTCACTACATTATTTACATACGGCACCCTAGTGACAAACATGATGCACAAAAAGCACAGTAGCACTAAACGGATACACAGTGAACATGCTGATATGACCAGCATCAGGCAGACACTGCCTCTAAGGCCTGTTAAGAGCCTCAAATATTTTGGCTACACTGGTAGTGAGTGTAGGATATAAGGGTTGTGGTACCGCGTCTCTAGGGATAAGATACACTGATTCGGATGTGCCAGAAACGTACTTTAAGTACCAAACACAGCACTTTAATAATTAATCCAGCTTCTAGCTGACTAGTAAAGTGCCAAATTATGGGAAAATAACACTAGACACTTTCTAAAGTATCGGGAAAATAAATTGTGTCACTAAAAATGTTAATAACGACACTTTAAAGCTTTTGTAACGCTTTAACGAATTACTATCCAACCGGACACCCGGACTTTACCCGGAACATGAAAATATTACTATTTTCACTAAAAATATTTTTCTGAGCCAGTTAGGGTCTCTGATTACCCTAACACCCGTCATAACACATAACAGACAACTAACTAAGTTAAATACTTAGTTAACCTTCTTAACCTAAACTAACCACCTAACTAAACTAGTTAAGATCAAACTAACCCCCCCCCCCATTCCCTAACCGTCCCCTTGTATGGGGGACATGTTTGTACAAGTTTGATTTCCATAATCTAGAATTGTATAATATCTTGAAGACACATTGACCATTGGATATTAGCACATGAGTTTGGCCTATAAATACATGAGATTACATAACATAACCTTTCACTAAACACCACTCACCAACACACCTCTCTCCCTCCCCATACCACTCTCGGCCGAACCCCCTTACAAGCACCCACCCATTTTCGGTTCTTGTTCACCCCATTCCAAGATCATTCAAGCTTCACGGGTCGCGTATTAGGAGCTTTGGTGCGCTCGGAACGCGAAGGACCTCTACCGTTAGCTTTTATCCACCTCTTTTTCGTCAAGATTCTTCCCTAGCCTTGAGCTAGAGGTATAACACTTAAAACTTGTTTTTAAGCTTATCTAAGGTGGTTAAAAGGAATATTGTCGGCTAAATATCGATAACTTACATTTTGAAGCTTTAAAGTCTAGTAAAAATACTAAAAATGGTGGTTAAAAGCTCATAACTTGTGTAAGAGTTGTAGTAATTGGAATTTGTGTTTATCTAGACCCGATCTATGATGTGGTAGCTCGGATCTCCGTTTAACCCGACTTTGTAAGATCAGGGATCTTCACATAAGCTTGTTTTTGGTTACCACAAGGGTTAAAAGGCGAAACTCTACCACACTAGAGACATGAACTTGTGTAGAAATATTTTACTTGTGTAAAAGTGATTTAACCGGTACAATGGTGTTTAAAACTAGCGGATCTACGCATCCGCAAGCGGTATCTTCAAAGAACCACACATTTGAGAAACCATGTATTTTAAAGAAAGGATCTTACACTAATAAATATGGTTTTATAAACCACAAGTGTGTAAACACTTGTGAAACAAAAAGACCCGACAAAGAAGTAGATTTGTCACTTGTTTCTAGAAATTGTAAAGACGAATTTCTCTAAACACGAGGTTTTTACAAGATTAACACTACTTTATATAAAGATCTACAAGAAATAATGGGATTTACATTGTAGATGCGGAAAAACTGCAAGTTCATGCGATTATGCGATTTACATACTTATCGACTAGTTTGATGTGTCGGAAATTGTTTGATTGAATAAAGAGGATTGTTGAATTGATTTGTTAAAAGAAAATGATACGCTTGAAAGCGTGGCCACCTCCAGTTACAGAGGAAACTCTGGCGAAATTTTCCTAAAAACCTAACACTTAGAATTTTTACACAACAAGTGTTAGAACTATCTTTGGACATATTTTCGAAACATAAAATTTCGCCATGACTTTATTTACTAAATATTCGGAGGTGGGATTTTCACAAGGATTAACGCGATAAATATATTTGTCACAACACTGTTTATGATTATTTTGTGAAAATACATAAATATTATTTTAGAGTAAAAATAATATTTACAAGCGTTAATGATCCCAAAACTTTGCGAACGCTTCCACATTAACATATAAGTTACACCGGTAATTACATTACCACAAGTTTGATAAAACGTAACTTACGCACATGTATTGTATCCCCCATCCTTGGGAAGAAGTATAACTACCAAGTGTATACGGAACATAAACACGAAATAGTTGTCTAACTATTTCCCAAAGACTCAAACTATAAAGCTAAAGCACGGCCGTCCGTCTAATAGAATTAGCACTTGTAGGTCGTTGTACAGCTTACTGTATTGGAGACACTTGGTAGAGACGCGCATTCACTGTGAGTTCATGTCCCCCTTTTCTCTAACTGTTTTCAGTTTACTTAACTGCGGGGGTGAAACACATGTTACTATGATTTACGAGTACTTTACAACGGTATGTTTAACGTAAGGAGGTGTTATACGATCATGTGAGTGGATAGGAACAACATGGGGCCATTAGTCCTCATGGAGGGACCGAGGGACAGGAGCGGTAGATCTATCTGGGTGTAGCGAGCCCAGCCCCCGGCCAAACTAGAAACGGACCGTGGGGTGACTTTGTCCACATACTTTGCCGTGGCGAAATCTGCTAGGTTTGAGTCTCCCTATTTGCACTTCACATATGTCAGTGGCCTTGCAATCCATTGGTGATCACAAGTCCTCTTACACTGCTACATACCACAACTATTTTTATACTCACAAGTGTTTTACATACTCACTTACACATGAACTCGCTCAACATTATTGTTGATTTTTCAACTCACATGTATTTCAGGAAATTAAAACGGATCTGGCACGGTATGGAACGTTTTCCGCTGCACTTGTCATGAAGTCATCAGGGTTTAGGGGATGTGTCTCTTTCCGGGACAAGACACAGTCCTTAAACCACGTTTATGTTATGTTATAAGTTGTAATGTCTACTGAACAAGGTTATGGTTGTATGTTAAAACAATGGTATTGTGTTTGACTTTCAAAACTTAATGGATGACTTGCATGGTTTTTAATTCATATAGCTTGTTATGATTAAGCTATGGTATTAAGAAGTCACACCAAAATTAACCACGCTTCCGCAAAGCCAGGGTGTGACAGCTTGGTATCCGAGCTCTGATCATAGCGAACTAGGATTCTTTCTCGAGTCTAGACTATGATCACTAGGGCTCTCACGAAAGCATTTTTCTGCATACCACTTAAGTCCAGATCCACAACTTTTTACAAACAAATGTTGAGCACATTTTACTAATTATAGGCTCAGCTTGGAGGGCTGAGGATCGATCTGGAGGATCGAGATGATCAAGGTAGTTGAGCACGTTGGTTTGTTATAGGATCGATCTGGAGGATCGAGGTTTGGTTTAAGTGAAGGACGGAGCAGTCTTGTAGACTGGATGAAATTGGCTAGTAAGACTAGGAGAAGTATGTGATACCTTACTTGGTGACTATGTGATTAACTGATTATATGATTGATTATTATACGTATATGTGTTACAAACGTTATGCTTTCATCAAGTACTAGAAAGATGGGCACTACGAACCCCATGACCATAGTATCAGACGACATAGTTCAACGAAGCACGAGGTGTACATTTCTGATACTACCGGCACAGACAATGACGACTTTCAGCCCTTTGTGCACTGCCTGAAGTCGTAGCAGAGCCTACTGATGGCCATCTTGTTGGGAATTTGCCACTGGCGGTGATCCCTGCTCCTGTGCCCCTTGCCGCTTATCTCGTTGTTGATATGCCCCCGACATTGCCTCTAAAGACGATGTCGAACTATTAAGAGGAGGACCCACTTGAGGGCAAGGCCCTCTCGCTGCTAGCATTAGACTACTGCATGCGGACGCTCCTGTAGGGGAAACTCATTTCCCTATCCCAGACTCATTTGAGTCTCTGACATCCGCGTCTTCGCACATACAGGGAATGCAGCACCACTTACACGACGCCGACCCTGATATGGCATCATCAGCTGAACCGGATCCCACACACAGCTTTGAGTTTGATCGCGATTATGAGGACAATTCTGTTTTTCCGCCTGGTGTTGATCCAGACCATGACATTGAGTTCATGCACTTAGACCAGCCCTTGGGGGATCCTGTAACCCCTGTGATTGTTGATCCAGCTGATTTTGAGATGGAGTTTTTGATTCGAAGCTAGCCGTGGCCCCTGAGCCAGGCGTTGCTCCTGACCCCGCATTGGAGTATGACCCTGTTCATGCCAATGCACCGGCTGTTGCTCCTTGATTGATCATCTGCTTGGATGAGAGAAAATTTGGGGTAACTGTGCAAGACAATTTATTATTACGGGGGCCCACGTAATAACGATTTGTAGTGCACAGGAATCCTGGTGGACTCTGCAGGCCAAGCTAATGATAACCAATGCAGCAGGAAATAACCTAAACACAAATGACCTAGGCGATGTAGCCTCGAGTTCATTCTATTACAAGCAACAAGCCAAATTGACAAGCCTATGTGAAGGCTCAGGAATTTATTTCCCCACTTATACAGTGAGTATATTTGCGTGTGAAATGGGGTGATTACATGATGGCTTACGTTGCTATATATATACCCCATAGACAATTGAAACATTGTCCAACCCGCTTCACGCTATTTCGACAAAAAGGAAATGTCACCCGGACGTGACACAAGCACCAGTACGTTACTAAGGACAGAAGACGAGCTGCAAGAACGCATCTCGCAGATAAATGCACGACATGAAGGCCTCCACTCTAAGTACAACGACGGCATTACTGGAGATAACCCTCCAACTGGCTGCACCTATAAACAGTTCCTGAACTGCAAGCCTTTGAACTTTGTCGGAATCGGAGGCACCGTTGCATTTGTTCGTTGGTCCGAAAAGACCAACTCCACTCTAAGAATGAGTAACTGTTCGCCCCAACAGAGTGTTACCTACATCTCAGGGATATTTCTAAATGGCACACTCTCTTAATGGAACCTCCAGGTTCAGACCCTTGGCACAGACGCTGCTTATACACTGAGCTGGGACGAGCTCAAGGAAACGATTGAGAAGAAATGTTGTTTTAGGACAGAAATTCAGAAACTTGACGTGGAGTCCTGAAATTTGAGAAAGGACGAACCAGAGACTCCTGAACATGACCAGCGATCGCACGACTTGTCTAGGGTCGTCCCCTACTAAGTCATTGATGTAGTATGATATAGTGGTGTACTTGAGAGCTTTACATTGTGGTCTCGAATTGTGGCAATACAATCGCAGTATTCTCATCACATGCGATGTTCAATCAATTGTTTATGTCCTATAGCATAAGAGGTTATGTGATTGACTTGTTGATAACATGAGATGTTATGTGTTGGTATTGTTGAATGCATACGTACACTTCACTTGCTATGACCTAACCTATGTGAAACATCTTTTAGAAGATGCCGCCAAGACGCGAAATGCGCATGCCCACCTCTGAGGCAGAACTTAAAGAGATAATTGCTGCAGCTATAGCACAGCACGAGGCCCTACGCTCCGAACCAATCAAAGGTACCTCAGAAAATAACGGTTGTTCCTACTGGCACTTCCTCAACTACAAGCCTCCGAAGTTCGACGGCACTGGGGGTGCCATAACTTTTGTAAAATGGATTGAAAGTATGGAATCCATCTTTCGAATGAGTGGCTGTACGCCAGAACAACAGGTCCCATACGTTTCTGAGTTGTTTCAAGATGGAGCTCGATTATGGTGGAATCTTCAGGTTCGAATAATGGGCCTAACTACAGCATACGCGTTAACTTGGGATGAGTTGAAAGGAATGATGCATAAGAAGTATTGCCCCCAAACGGAAACCCAGAAGTGGGAAGATGAATTTCGGAGCCTAATGATGGAAGGTCCGAAAGTGTTGGAGTACGTGCAACGACTTCATGATCTATCACGAATTGTTCCGTACCTGGTAAAACCAGAACTGAAGAAATTGGAACAATTCATTTGGGAATTGGCGCCTCAAGTCTTGAGCTTGATGACAACATCAACGCCACCAACAACTGATGCTGCAAGTAAGATGGGTTTGGCACTCGCTACGGAGGCAATTAGACTAGAAAAACTTGCAGACCCTGACAAAGAGACTCAGGTAGAGTCATCCGGAAAGAACAAAAGGAAGCTCACTGAAGGTACCCGAACGAATAATGAGAACAAAGGAAAGGGTTATATGGGCACTCTGCCCAAGTGTAACACATGCCAGCGTCATCATTCTGGCCAATGTGGACTGAAAACATGCGACGTATGTGGGAAACGTGGTCACTTGAAGGACACTTGTTGGGCCCCTGCCGGTCGGGGAGGCCAAGGAGGATTTGGGAATGAAGATAATAACCGTGGTGGTCTTGGAAGTCGCCCACAGGGAAAAGATTACAAGGGTATCCTACCTAAGTGCGACAATTGTTTACGTTATCATGTCGGGCGATGCAAATATGGAAATTGTGGTAACTGTGGCAAGGTGGGACATGTCAAGGAAACTTGTTGGCAAAATACTAAACTTAGTAATGGGGGCCAGGACGGTAGTGAGAATCACGAAGGGGACAACGACAACGATAATTGTCAAGGCAGAATGAGTGATGAACAGAAACGCGCTCGAGGATGTTTAAACTGTGGAAGCAAAAAGCATTTCAGAAGATATTGCCCGAAGACAATCAGGCGCAAGGATGAAAGCTCCCCGTCGGAGCTAGGGAGGCACGCCAGGAATCCAAGCATGGATGGCGGTACGTCCCACATTACTCAATATTATGCATCTGTATTGCCAACTACTGTTGCAAATTTTACGATTCACAATTCTAGTATTCAAGGACATAATTGGTTTACGTAGCGAGTGAGTAATTATTCCAGTACCCATTAGAACTAGCTTGGGGGAAGCTAGTGGAAGTCAACGCAGTAACTGGAATCGGCACGATAGAACCCGGAGATCGTAAGTTTACGCAAGATCTATTGCCAGTCGAGTTTGGAAGCTTCGACGTGATGATTGGGATGGACTGGTTGACGAACAACCATGCGGAGATTGTCATCCGCGCCCGAAAACGAACGAAGAAATTATCGTGACTCATGGAGCAGGATACGCTCCTACGGATTATCAGACTAAGAAGACCCGAAAATTCTCGCACAGAGGATGTGTTGCATTCTTGGCTCATGTTGTGGAAAAGGAAGTCAAAGAACCAAAACTCGAAGATATCCTTGTGATTGGAGAATACCCCGAAGTCTTCCTCGAAGACTTGCCGGAATCATCTCCTCACGATTTGTCGAATCCCGCGTCGACTTATTTCCGGGCACTGCACCCGTAGTCGACGCATCACAGCAACTTACATTTTCGGAGATGCAAGGACTGACAGAGAAATGTTAGCAATGGTTAGAGAAGGAAGATAACAGACCAAAATTTCCTTTTGGGGTAATCCCATCTTTTACCCATCAAAAAGGAGGACGATGATTTTCAATAAACATCAACTACCGAGAACTGAATAAGCTAACGATCGAGGATAGATATCCTCTGCCAAGAATCGACGATCTGTTCGACCAACTTCAAAGTTCAAGCTTTTACTCTAAGATCGATCTTCGATCTGGATACCATCAATTAAGGATACAGGAGGAAGGTATCCCGAAAACAGCCTTCCGAACTTGTTATGGACACCACGAGTTCCTCGTTATGCCATTTGGTTTGACAAACGCACCTGCAGTCTTTATGGACTTGATGAATAGGGTTTGCAAGCCATACTTGGATAAGTTCGTGATTGTATTCATCGACGATATCTTGATTTATTCAAGGACAAAGGCTGAACACGAACAGCATCTAAGAGCTATATTGGAGCTGCTAAAGAAGGAACAGCTGTACGCCAAATTCTCCAAGTGCGAGTTTTGGCTACGCGAAGTCCAGTTTCTTGGACATGTGGTTAATAGGGATGGAATTCATGTTGATCCCACAAAGATCGAGGCAATCAAGAATTGGGAAACTCCTACAACGCCAACCGAGATTCGACAATTCTTGGGTTTGGCTGGCTACTATCGAAGGTTCATCGAGGATTTCTCGAAAACCGCTCAACCTTTGACGCTCCTCACGCAGAAGGATAAGACGTTTGATTGGGGAATCAAACAGGATGAAGCGTTTCAGATATTGAAGGATAAGCTTTGTAACGCGCCAATCTTAGCTCTACCAGAAGGTACTGACGATTTCGTGGTATACTGCGACGCATCGCGTCAAGGATTGGGTTGTGTGTTGATGCAACGCCAAAAGGTCATTGCTTACGCATCACGCCAACTGAAAGTGCACGGAAAGAACTATACCACACACAATTTAGAGCTTGGCGCAGTGGTTTTCGCTTTAAAGATCTGGAGACACTACCTGTATGGTACGAAGTGCACAATCTTCACAGATCACAAAAGCCTACAGCATATATTCAACCAGAAGGAGTTGAATATGAGGCAAAGACGATGGGTTGAATTATTGAACGGTTACGACTGCGAGATAAAATATCATCCAGGGAAGGCGAATGTAGTCGCCGATGCCCTAAGTCGTAAAGAAAGAATCAAGCCCATAAGGGTTAGAGCTTTGGAAATGATCATACGAACCGATCTTTCCTCGCGCATTCGTGCTGCACAAAAGGAAGCTCTCAAGGAGGGAAACCTTGAGGAAGAATATCTCCGTGGAATGGAAAAGCTTTTGGTGCCAAATGAGGAAGGAACATTATGTTTTGAGAAAAGGATTTGGGTTCCTCTGTTTGGTGGATTAAGGGAAGTTATTTTCGACGAAGCGCACAAATCACGGTACTCTATCCACCCTGGATCGGATAAGAGGTACCAGGATCTCAAAAATTATTATTGGTGGCCTAGGATGAAAGGCGACGTTGCTGTTTACGTGAGCAAATGTTTAACGTGCGCTAAGGTCAAGGCAGAATACCAGAAGCCTTCGGGACTTCTGCAACAACCTGAGATTCCCAAGTGGAAATGGGAACAAATCTCCATGGATTTTATTACAAAACTGCCAAGAACGCCAAGAGGCCATGATATGATTTGGGTGATTGTTGACCGCCTAACAAAATCCGCACACTTTCTGCCAATTAAGAAGAAAAGACAGTACTAGTAAACTTGCGGAAATTTACATGAGAGAGATCATAGCACGCCATGGAGTACCTCTCTCAATCATCTCTGATAGAGACGGAAGGTTTGTGTCAAGGATATGGCAATCCTTCCAAGAATCTTTTGGCTCACAATTGAATCTGAGCACTGCGTTCCATCCGCAAACAGACGGCCAGAGCGAGCGAACGATACAAACCTTGGAAGACATGCTGAGGGCATGTGTTATGGATTCGGGAGGTAGCTGGGATAAACACTTACCTTTGGTCGAATTTTCATACAACAACAGCTACCACACCAGTATTGGTGTCGCGCCATTTGAGGCCCTATACGGACGCAAGTGCCGATCACCACTATGTTGGTCTGACGCAGGTGATAGGCAGCTTGCTGGTCCCGAGATCGTCCAAGAGACGACAGACAAGATCGCGCAAATACTTAAACGCATCGAAGCCGCTCGCCACAGACAAAAGGCCTACGCGGATCCAAACCGGAAACATGTGGATTTCCAAGTTGGGGAAATGGTGTTATTGAAGGTTTCACCCTGGAAGGGGGTGGCACGCTTTGGTAAGCATGGAAAGTTAAATCCGCGCTACATTGGTCCCTTCAGAATTCTGGAAAGAATTGGGACAGTAGCATACAAGTTGGACCTACCTGCTGAACTGAATGGTGTTCACGATACATTTCATGTATCCAATTTAAAGAAAAGTCCAACTCAAGTTGACGTTGCCATTCCTACCGACGAGATTCATATTGACGACACGCTCCACTTCGTTGAAAAACCTGTTGAGGTCACGGATTGTGTCACACCCGCTCGTAGCGGAAACGCAAGGTGTGATCTGTCTGGTTTTCATTGCATAAATATCGATGTACATGAACAAACTATATGAATAAACATACTCCATTGCCATTACATAGTGTTTCAAAAGATTACAACATGAGTTTAGTGTGTCGGTTACAAACCATTAACATGAAAATAAAGCGTTATTGATTCATACATTAACTTGAAATAAACTACTAAAGGTTAAGCCATCATATTTCCTCAAAGAGGCGGAATATAATAGTTAAACCCTCCAAAAGATGGCATGGAGTTCCGGTACTTGTTTTCTTGACTGGGAAATCCGACATGGTCCTTTAATTCCCTGAAATACATGTTAAGTTTGGAAAACATCAACAAAAGTTGGTGAATTCATGCAGTTTAGTTGTAAACGATGTATGAAAAACGTGAGTTGTAGTATGTAAAGCGTCAATGAAATCGTTGATCATTAATGTTTTGCAAGGACATTAATATGTGTGACGAAATAGGAAGCAAACCAACCCTAGACGATTTTATGCCGATTCCTATCGACTGGGACACAAACGCACTCTTCCGTAGGGGTCCATGACCAAGAGTGGGGCTCGCCAAAACCCATTAGATCTAAGCCTTTGTTCCTTGGTCCAAACTGGATTAATGGTGCTTATAGTATGGCCCTAATTCGCACATGATCTATGGTGTTTCATTCCCTAACTTTAACATACTCTGAACATGTATCCTCCCCGATAGTTGTAAAGTTTGTAAAACATTTAAATGAATAGGGGAACATGAACTCACTGTATAGCGTCCTGAAAATAGATGAAAATAAGATCTCACGTGCGGTCGTCCTGAATAGCGTGGCGACCTACAAACGTTCTTATTTTTGTTAGACACTTCGGTCTTTGAAAAGAACTTGTGTACAAGTCTTTTGTCTTGAGTATGTGTAAGACTTGTATGTCTTTACTGTTCTGTGTATTCGATGTATGAGTTGTTCAAATGTTCGTTAACTGTGTATTCGATGAATGAGTTGTTCAAATGTTCGTTAACTGTGTATTCGATGAATGAGTTGTTCAAATGTTCGTTAACTGTGTATTCGATGAATGAGTTGTTCAAATGTTCGTTAACTGTGTATTCGATGTATGAGTTGTTCAAATGTTCGTTAACTGTGTACTCGATGTATGAGTTGTTCAAATGTTCGTTAACTGTGTATTCGATGAATGAATTGTATAGTCGGATCTCGTCCGCTGAATCTCGTGTCTTGTATGTATCACTTGTATAGTTGTGTTTCCAATAATAGTATCATTGGGCCAAGCCCATGTTTTCAAGTTATTGGGCTTAAATAGTGCTGGGCCTTAAATAGTGTTGGGCCTCAATAGTGTTGGGCCTCAAATAGTGTTGGGCCTCAATAGTGTTGGGCCTCAAATAGTGTTGGGCTTGAATAGTGTTGGGCCTCAAATAGTGTTGGGCTTTAATAGTGTTGGGCTTTAATAGTGTTGGGCTTTAATAGTGTTGGGCTTTAATAGTGTTGGGCTTTGGCCCATATGTTTAGTATTTGGGCTTAGCCCATTAATTTATGTTAAGCCCATTATGAAAAATAAGCCCATTTATAAAACAATAGCCCATTACTTAAACTAGCCCATTTGTTTATAAAAATAGCCCATTAATTATAATAAGCCCATTTGTAGAAAAATAGCCCACTAATACATGTAAGCCTTTCATTTTTATAAAAACCCTTTTTTATAAAAATTAACTAAGTATAGATGTTAGTAATAAAAACATACTAGTTTTTATAAGTTTCTAAACATCCGAAAATTTGTTATCGATAGTAAATTTATATTTCGTGTCGAAAGATCGTCTAACGTCGTAGTAACTCTCCGGATTGGTGACTCGTTTAAGGATTCGTCCGTGGTCCGTTTTGACCATAATTGATGTCCGATTATTAGAATCGTCCGTAACTCGTTTTAAGGCGTAATTATGTGAAGTCTCGTAGGACTTTTGTTATAACGTGTTTTGAGTTTAAATGTGACATGAGATTCAAGTTCCTACCATGATATATATACTAATACACCAAGTAATATATCACACAAAAATTGTTTAAAGTACCCAAATATATATTTTCTAAAAAAAATATATATTTTTCTTGTCTTTTATTTTATAAACCCTTCTTTAATAACTTTTATAAATCTTGTAGAGATTTACCCAAAAATGTTGTTATTTTATAAAATAAAGTTTTTATAAAAATTTGCCATATAACCTTTGTATTTTTATCTTAACCATGTTTCATTAAACATATCATTTTCTTTATTAAATCAACAACAATTTATACAACATCTTAACTAAACATTATGTGACTTTTATAACATGAATTTATTAAGATGTTATGCAAATCATGTAGGGTTTTAAACATGATCCTTTCATATGTTAACTAGTTCAAAAACCAAGTTAAATTCTAGTTTTAACAACTTTTATAAAAATCTTAGTTGTATGTTAATTTTTATAATCTTGTGAAAGTCTTGTTTTTGAATATAAACCCTAAATACTTTCACAAGATCACTAGATATGATCATCCCCTTAATCCTTTATGTTAAAGCCCTTTAACATAAACTTGTATAATTTTTAGATCATATCTTTCAACATCTTCTAACACTTTATTTGTAGCATAATCCTCATAACAAGATCTAGTATGCATATTACAAGTCTAAGATCACAATATAAACAAACATAATTATATCATGATTTTTATCTTTGCTTCATTATATTTTTCTTGTTCATTATGTATGATTATATAGTTATTATTAGTTATAATAACAATCATAAACATAATATGTATAAAAAAAAATAAAGAAGCTTACTTCTAGCACTAGGCTAGGGATGATCTTAGAGATTATTAAGAACCAAGAAGATGATGTTCTTGATGTTAGAACACTTTTGTATGGATAAAAATCCTTCCTTTCACTTCCAAAAGCCTTAGATCACCTTATGTTCCAAAGAAATCCATGTTGATCATGAGGGAGATGATAAAAATTATTGGGTTTTTGAGATGTTCTTGTGAAAAAAAGATGAAGATGATAAGAGCTTTTCTTATGTGTGTGTAAGATATGGTGTAAAAGTGTAGTAACTTAGTGAAGAAGTATTGTTAATAATCATCCATTTCATCCACTAGTAACTAGATAATAATATCTAGATATTTAACAAACTAAACAAGGGGTGTGGGGCCCCTTTGTTCACGGTTATGAGAGGGGGGGGGGGGGTCTTGCATGGTGAAAAATGTTAGTAAATTTTTAAGACTTAAAATGAACTAGAAAGGTGTAAGTGTTAAGGTGTTTAGGGTTTACAATTTTCCGAGATGTTTCGCGACTTGAAATGATCATAACTAGTTTTACAAGACTAAAAATAATGATCACTAGTTCGCTAGTTGTGTCAAAATGTAGTTCGGATAATTGTTTAGTGCTCGTTTCACTAATAAATAGTCGAATCGTTCTCTTATGGAAGTTGTAGGGCAAATTTCCGTTATGTGTGAAATTGATATTCCCTAATTATTTTTATATGAAATTGGTGCCTAAACATCAATTTTGCATCTTGTAATAAAACTACAATTGCTGAATTTTGCGGACAATTCATGAAATGGTCATTTTTAGCGCGTTTCGGACAGTTTTTAGTGCTACCGGACATCGGTAAAATATTAACCAAACTCTTGTATTCCCATAAAAGGGTTTAATATATAATTGATATTGGACTCTCATCCGAGTCCTAAAGATGTCATTTTAGATGTTTTCTGCGGATCCGGAGTTTTCGTCAGCACTCTAGTTCACTAGGCACTACTCTAGTTGTTTCGATGAATTGTTTGCACTATTTCCAATGTACCCAATAAAAATGAATCATGTGTAATAACCAATGAATATTCCATGAGTTTTCTAAGATGTATACCATGTAATCATGCAGTCAGAATATTCAAAACACATGCTTGTATAATGTAAATCACTGTTTTAAATGTGAGTAAATTACCAGAAAGTGACAGTTGTCACAGATTGGAAAGTTAATAAGACCCGCCGGAGCAGTGTCAAACTCGTCAAAGTACGTTGGAATGCCAGACATGGCCCTGAATTTACCTGGGAACGTGAGGACCGGATGAAAGAGAAATACCCCCACTTATTTCCTAAGAACTCTGCATCTACAAGCAGAACTTAAATTTCGGGACGAAATTTATTTAACGGGGGGAGAATGTGACAACCCGCACTAAACCAGGTATCCGTACAACTTAATTAATGATTAATTACTGCTTAATTACTGTGCTTGATTGAACTAGCTGATGAACTGCTACCTGCATACTGATACATGCACTTACTTGCATCATACTTTATATGCTGTCACTACATTATTTACATACGGCACCCTAGTGACAAACATGATGCACAAAAAGCACAGTAGCACTAAACGGATACACAGTGAACATGCTGATATGACCAGCATCAGGCAGACACTGCCTCTAAGGCCTGTTAAGAGCCTCAAATATTTTGGCTACACTGGTAGTGAGTGTAGGATATAAGGGTTGTGGTACCGCGTCTCTAGGGATAAGATACACTGATTCGGATGTGCCAGAAACGTACTTTAAGTACCAAACACAGCACTTTAATAATTAATCCAGCTTCTAGCTGACTAGTAAAGTGCCAAATTATGGGAAAATAACACTAGACACTTTCTAAAGTATCGGGAAAATAAATTGTGTCACTAAAAATGTTAATAACGACACTTTAAAGCTTTTGTAACGCTTTAACGAATTACTATCCAACCGGACACCCGGACTTTACCCGGAACATGAAAATATTACTATTTTCACTAAAAATATTTTTCTGAGCCAGTTAGGGTCTCTGATTACCCTAACACCCGTCATAACACATAACAGACAACTAACTAAGTTAAATACTTAGTTAACCTTCTTAACCTAAACTAACCACCTAACTAAACTAGTTAAGATCAAACTAACCCCCCCCCCCCATTCCCTAACCGTCCCCTTGTATGGGGGACATGTTTGTACAAGTTTGATTTCCATAATCTAGAATTGTATAATATCTTGAAGACACATTGACCATTGGATATTAGCACATGAGTTTGGCCTATAAATACATGAGATTACATAACATAACCTTTCACTAAACACCACTCACCAACACACCTCTCTCCCTCCCCATACCACTCTCGGCCGAACCCCCTTACAAGCACCCACCCATTTTCGGTTCTTGTTCACCCCATTCCAAGATCATTCAAGCTTCACGGGTCGCGTATTAGGAGCTTTGGTGCGCTCGGAACGCGAAGGACCTCTACCGTTAGCTTTTATCCACCTCTTTTTCGTCAAGATTCTTCCCTAGCCTTGAGCTAGAGGTATAACACTTAAAACTTGTTTTTAAGCTTATCTAAGGTGGTTAAAAGGAATATTGTCGGCTAAATATCGATAACTTACATTTTGAAGCTTTAAAGTCTAGTAAAAATACTAAAAATGGTGGTTAAAAGCTCATAACTTGTGTAAGAGTTGTAGTAATTGGAATTTGTGTTTATCTAGACCCGATCTATGATGTGGTAGCTCGGATCTCCGTTTAACCCGACTTTGTAAGATCAGGGATCTTCACATAAGCTTGTTTTTGGTTACCACAAGGGTTAAAAGGCGAAACTCTACCACACTAGAGACATGAACTTGTGTAGAAATATTTTACTTGTGTAAAAGTGATTTAACCGGTACAATGGTGTTTAAAACTAGCGGATCTACGCATCCGCAAGCGGTATCTTCAAAGAACCACACATTTGAGAAACCATGTATTTTAAAGAAAGGATCTTACACTAATAAATATGGTTTTATAAACCACAAGTGTGTAAACACTTGTGAAACAAAAAGACCCGACAAAGAAGTAGATTTGTCACTTGTTTCTAGAAATTGTAAAGACGAATTTCTCTAAACACGAGGTTTTTACAAGATTAACACTACTTTATATAAAGATCTACAAGAAATAATGGGATTTACATTGTAGATGCGGAAAAACTGCAAGTTCATGCGATTATGCGATTTACATACTTATCGACTAGTTTGATGTGTCGGAAATTGTTTGATTGAATAAAGAGGATTGTTGAATTGATTTGTTAAAAGAAAATGATACGCTTGAAAGCGTGGCCACCTCCAGTTACAGAGGAAACTCTGGCGAAATTTTCCTAAAAACCTAACACTTAGAATTTTTACACAACAAGTGTTAGAACTATCTTTGGACATATTTTCGAAACATAAAATTTCGCCATGACTTTATTTACTAAATATTCGGAGGTGGGATTTTCACAAGGATTAACGCGATAAATATATTTGTCACAACACTGTTTATGATTATTTTGTGAAAATACATAAATATTATTTTAGAGTAAAAATAATATTTACAAGCGTTAATGATCCCAAAACTTTGCGAACGCTTCCACATTAACATATAAGTTACACCGGTAATTACATTACCACAAGTTTGATAAAACGTAACTTACGCACATGTATTGTATCCCCCATCCTTGGGAAGAAGTATAACTACCAAGTGTATACGGAACATAAACACGAAATAGTTGTCTAACTATTTCCCAAAGACTCAAACTATAAAGCTAAAGCACGGCCGTCCGTCTAATAGAATTAGCACTTGTAGGTCGTTGTACAGCTTACTGTATTGGAGACACTTGGTAGAGACGCGCATTCACTGTGAGTTCATGTCCCCCTTTTCTCTAACTGTTTTCAGTTTACTTAACTGCGGGGGTGAAATACATGTTACTATGATTTACGAGTACTTTACAACGGTATGTTTAACGTAAGGAGGTGTTATACGATCATGTGAGTGGATAGGAACAACATGGGGCCATTAGTCCTCATGGAGGGACCGAGGGACAGGAGCGGTAGATCTATCTGGGTGTAGCGAGCCCAGCCCCCGGCCAAACTAGAAACGGACCGTGGGGTGACTTTGTCCACATACTTTGCCGTGGCGAAATCTGCTAGGTTTGAGTCTCCCTATTTGCACTTCACATATGTCAGTGGCCTTGCAATCCATTGGTGATCACAAGTCCTCTTACACTGCTACATACCACAACTATTTTTATACTCACAAGTGTTTTACATACTCACTTACACATGAACTCGCTCAACATTATTGTTGATTTTTCAACTCACATGTATTTCAGGAAATTAAAACGGATCTGGCACGGTATGGAACGTTTTCCGCTGCACTTGTCATGAAGTCATCAGGGTTTAGGGGATGTGTCTCTTTCCGGGACAAGACACAGTCCTTAAACCACGTTTATGTTATGTTATAAGTTGTAATGTCTACTGAACAAGGTTATGGTTGTATGTTAAAACAATGGTATTGTGTTTGACTTTCAAAACTTAATGGATGACTTGCATGGTTTTTAATTCATATAGCTTGTTATGATTAAGCTATGGTATTAAGAAGTCACACCAAAATTAACCACGCTTCCGCAAAGCCAGGGTGTGACATTAAACGTGTCGAAAATGGCTTTAATGCATAACAGGGACCAAAACTGACAATTCAGCAAACTTGATGGCTTACGGACCGTAAGCCCTCAACCTTACGGTCCGTAAGGGACTCCCAGCTGATCAAAAACTTCTAAAACAGCTGTTAACAGCTGTTACCCACTCCTAATCCCTTTTACACTTGCCTCTTCCTGATAATGGGGGGGCCAATTTGAGTTACCTTAGTGTTGCAACAAGTGTAGGGACAAGATCAAAGCACGTTATTCGATAAACGATCTTAATGGTTCCAACATTCCTATAAATACCCAACCCTTTCATTTGCAAAACCCACTTGAATTCTTAAGAGTTCTATAAGTTGAAGTGATGCCACTTCATACTTGAGAATACTTGAGAAATCAAAGCTTTCGGGGACCCTTTGTAAGTGTTCCTTCGTTCTTTTTATTCTTTTAGCATTAAAAGTCAAACTTTGTTTGACTTTCTACGTTGACCAGTTTATGGTCAATGCGAAGTTCGTTTGAACTTCATAACGTGAGCGTAATCACGATGGTTATAGTCCCTAGTGACTATACCTACTGATTACCACGTTATCTAGGCTCAGTGACGAGTCGCAGTTTCGGCCAAAATACGCATTCTTGCGTATTTTGTAACCAAACTACTCTTAGGTATCAAAACCGTTTGTTTTGATACCAAACCTATTTTCTAAACTTAGTTAAGCATGTTTTAACATGCTTAGCTCGTCACTTTTAGTTTTGTGCTTGTCTAGGGTCGTAAGGTAAGCGATCTAAACAATCGCTTATACTTTCGAACCTGACCCGTTTGGTCGATCATTAGGATCCGACCAAACACATTAGGTGACCATAGTTATATAGGGAATAACCTTCCAAGGTTATACCTTATGGTCACAGCGTTTAGTTAGTTGTATGATAGGTAGTTTATATGCCTTAGGTAAATGACCAAAATGCCCTTTTTACGCCAAAATTCATATTAAGCATATGTAACATAACTTTTGATATCTAAACTATTTTGGCAACAATATTAGACATGTTAAGGCATATTTTACTTATCATAATGTCACACCCTGGCTTTGCGGAAGCGTGGTTAATTTGGTGTGACTTCTTAATACCATAGCTTAATCATAACAAAGCTATATGATAATAAGACCATGCAAGATCATCCATAGATTTAAGTTTTAAAACCGAAGTAACATAACATTGTCTTAGGGACTACAACACCATAACATAAAACATTGTTTTGAAAGACATAAACATCAACATGAATAAAACGCAGTTTAAGATTTGTGACTCGTCCAGGAAAAAGTCACATTTCCTAAACCGGGATGACCTCGGAACCCATATGCAGCGGGAAAACATAACATACCGTGCCAGATCTTTAATTCCCTGAAATACATGTAAGTTGAAAAAAAATCAACAATAATGTTGAGCGAGTTCATGTGTAAGTGAGTAAATAAACCTTTGTAAGTATAACAATCCTGGTATGTAGCAAATAAGGAAAAAGAGATCACCATTGGTTTGCAAGGCCATTGATATTTGTGAAGTGCAAGTAGGAAGACTCAAACCTAGCAGATTTATGCGTTGGGTACAAAGTCACCCCGAGGTCCGTTATACTGGGCCTGGGGTTGGGCTCGCTACACCCAAGTAGATCTACCGCTCCTGCCCCTCGGTCCTACCCTGAGGATTAATGGCCTAAAGTTTCCGCCTACCCACTCACATGATCTAAATAACAACCCTCCTTACGCTAACCATACCATGTAAGAAACATTCATAATCATAGTAACATGTATTTCACCCCCGCAGTTTAGAAAACTGAAAACAGTTAAGAGAAAAGGGGGACATGAACTCACAGTGGTGCGTCTCTACCAAGTATATCTCCTGATCAAGCAGCTGTGCGACGACCTACACGTACTAAGTCTATTAGACGGACGGCCGTGCCTTAGCTTAAGGTTTAAGTTTTTGGGAAATAGTTAGACAACTATTTCGTGTTTATATTTTTGTAAATACTTGGTAATTATTCTCCTTCCCAAGGATGGGGGATTTAATACATGTGTGTTCGTAAAATTTCGAAATACATTATTAAGTCTCACTTAATATATTTTATTTCTAACTTCAAAATATAAATATTCATCCCAAAAATATTATATTTTAATACATGTGATTCTCCCAAAATAATACTTAGTAATATTATTTTTACTCTAAAAATAATATTTACGTAGTTCACAAAATAATCATAAACATTTATACAAGTGATGTTGTGAAAAATATATTTACTAAATACATATATTTATCACGTTTCATTTTGTGAAATCCCACCTCCGATATTTTGTAAATAAGTCGTGGCGAAATCTATAATTTGAAAACAAGTCAAAATGTATTTCTAACACTTGTGGTGAAAATATTTCTAAGTGTTAGGTTTACGGAAAAATTTCGCCAGAGTTTCCCCTGTAACTGGAGGTGGCCACGCTTTTAAGCGTATCATTTTCTTTTATAAATCAAACCAACAATTTTCTCACTCAATCAGAACAATGTTCAAAGCATCGACTAGTCAAAATATATATAAATCGCATAAATTACATGAACTTGTGATTTATTCAAAAACTTGTAGTAATTCCCATTACTTTTAGTAGATCTTTATATAAACCAACCCGGTTTCGTAAAAACCTTGTTTTTAAAGAAATTCCATCTTTACAACTTCTTGTAAAATTTGACAAAACAAATTCTTTGTCGAAACTTAGTGTTACACGAGTGTCTACACACTTGTGTGTTTACAAAAGCACTTTTGTTTATGTAAGATCCGTCTTTAAAAGTATGTTTTCTCTTGACACGTGGTCCTTTGAAAATACCGCTTGTAGATCCGTAGATCTACTAGTTTTAAACACCACTTCGTAAGTAAAATCGTTTTTACACAAGTTCAAGTTTAGTGTGTGGTAGAGTTTCATCATTTAACCCTTTGTACACTTAAACAAACTCTATTCCATGATTCTTGATCATGACTAATCCGGGTTAGATGATGATCCGAGCTACCACATCATAGATCGGCACTAAATAATCACACAAAACAAATCTTACAAGATTTACACAACAATCAAGCTTTTAACCATCATTTTTAACATTTTAGTAGACTTTTACATATCATCTTGCATGTTCTTGAGTTTTAACCGTCATATATTATTTTAACCACCTTAAAATAGTTCGAGAGTGTGATTCAAGCAACTTACTACTAGCTCGAGGCTAGGGAAGAAACTAGTCGAAGATTGTGTGGATAAAAGCAATGTAGTGAGGTCCTTCGCGTTCCGAATGCACCAAGCTTCCTCGTATGCGATCCTCAACACTTGTATGCACTTGAAATGAGATGATCAAAACTCGAAAATGATGGATGGATGGTAGGTGCTTCTCGGCCGAAAGTGTCAAGAGAGGGAGAGAGTAGTGTGAATTTTGTTTAGTGGTGAAATGGAACTCTTGACCTTGATGTTTATTTATAAACTAGTTTAGGGCTTTAACTCTTAGGTAAAATGTAGCCTAGATATCAAACAAGGAGATTAAAATAATTAATCAAGGACAAGGGGTGTCCCCCTTAGGGACGGTTCGGTTAGAGGGGGGGGGGGGTCTAGTTCATTTCCAAGTAAGTGTTAAGTATTAGTTAGATGATTAGGAGGTTAAACCATTTACTAGCATGTAGTGCGTTGTGACGGGTGTTAGGGTATTCAGGGACCCTAACTGGCTTAGAAAAAGAAAAACTATGTTAATGACAATATTTTTATGTTCCGGGTAAAGTCCGGTTGTTCGGTTGGATAGTAATCCGTTAAAGTGCTTAACAAAGCTTTTAAAGTGTCGTTATTATTATTTTTAGTGACACAACTTATTCCCGACACTTTGGAAAGTGTCTAGTAACATTTTCCTCATGTTTTGGCACTTTATTAGTTAGCTAGATGCTGAATTATTATTAAAGTGCTGAATTTTGTACTTAAAGTACGTTTTAGGCACATCCGGTCACTGTAACTTATTCCTAGTGACGCAGTTCTACAACCCTTATATCCCTACACTCACCACTAGTGTAGCAAACTATCTCAAGCTCTTACAGGCCTTAGAGGCAGTACCTGCCTGGTGCTAGTTATGACAGCACGTTTAATAGGTTATCCGTTCATTGTGCTACTGTGCTTTTGGTGCATCAAGGTTGTCACAAAGGTGCTGGTAAGCAAAACATGGAGTGACAGCAAGTAAAGTATGATGCAAGTAAGTACATGTATCAGTATTCAAGTAGCAGTTTATCCACAATTTCAAGTAAGCACGGTAATTAAGCAGTAATTAATTATTAATTAAGTCGTACGGATACCTGGTTTAGTGAGGGTTGTCACATTCTCCCCCCGTTAAAGAAATTTCGTCCCGAAATTTTAAGTTCTGCTTCTATTTGCAGGGGTCTTAGGAAATAGGTGGGGGTATTTCTCTTTCATCCGGTCCTCACGCTCCCAGGTGTATTCAGGACCATGTCTGGCATTCCAATGAACCTTGACGAGCTTGACACTGCTCCGGCGGGTCTTGTTTACTTTCCAATCCGTAACCTCAATAGGTTCTTCAACGAAATGGAGCGTGTCGTCGACATGAATCTCGTCGGTGGGAATGACAACGGTATCTTGAGTTGGACTTTTCTTTAGGTTGGATACATGGAAGGTATCGTGAACTCCATTCAGTTCAGCAGGTAAGTCCAGCTTGTATGCTACTAGCCCTATTCTATCCAAAATTCTGAAAGGGCCAATGTAACGCGGATTCAACTTCCCACGCTTTCCGAAGCATGCCACCCCCTTCCAGGGTGAAACCTTCAATAAAACCATATATCCAACTTGGAATTCCAAGTGTTTCCGGTTTGGATCTGCATAAGCTTTCTGTCTTTCGCGAGCTGCTTCGATGCGTTTTCGAATCTGCGCGATCTTGTCTGTCGTCTCTTGGACGATTTCGGGACCAACAAGCTGCCTATCACCCGCGTCAGCCCAGCATAGGGGTGATCGACACTTGCGTCCGTAAAGAGCTTCAAATGGCGCGGCTCCAATACTGGTGTGGTAGCTGTTGTTGTATGAAAATTCGACCAGTGGCAAATGCTTATCCCAGCTACCACCCAAATCCATAACACATGCTCTTAGCATATCTTCCAAGGTCTGAATAGTCTGCTCGCTTTGACCGTCGGTCTGAGGGTGAAATGCAGTGCTCAGATTCAATCGTGAGCCAAAAGCTTCTTGGAAGGATTGCCAAATCCTTGATATGAAACGTCCATCTCTATCAGAGATGATTGAGAGAGGCACTCCATGACGTGCGACGATCTCTCTCATGTATATTTCTGCCAGTTTGCTCGTATTATCCTTCTCCCTGATAGGTAAGAAGTGCGCTGACTTCGTTAATCGGTCCACTATTACCCAAATAGTGTCATGGCCTCTTGGCGTTCTTGGCAACTTTGTAATAAAATCCATGGAGATTTGTTCCCATTTCCACTTGGGAATCTCAGGTTGTTGCAGAAGTCCTGAAGGCTTCTGGTATTCCGCTTTCACCTTAGCACACGTTAGACACTTGCTCACATAAACAGCAACATCACCCTTCATCCTAGGCCACCAATAGTAATCCTTGAGATCTTGGTACATCTTATCCGCTCCTGGATGGATAGAATACCGCGATTTGTGAGCTTCATCAAAAACAACTTTCCTTAAACCACCAAACAGAGGAACCCAAATCCTTTTCTCAAAACATAACGTTCCTTCCTCGTTTGGCACCAATAGCTTCTCTATCCCACGGAGATATTCTTCTTCAAGATTTCTTTCCTTAAGAGCTTCCTTCTGCGCGGCACGAATGCGCAAGGAAAGATCGGTTTGGATAATCATTTCTAAAGCCCTAACCCTTATGGGCTTGATCCTCTCTTTTCGACTTAGGGCGTCGGCAACCACATTTGCCTTCCCTGGATGATACTTTATCTCGCAATCGTAATCATTTAACAACTCAACCCATCGTCTTTGCCTCATATTCAACTCCTTCTGGTTGAATATGTGTTGTAGGCTCTTATGGTCTGTAAAAATTGTACATTTCGTACCATATAGGTAGTGTCTCCAGATCTTTAAAGCAAATATCACTGCGCCTAGCTCCAAATCGTGCGTGGTATAGTTCTTCTCATGTACCTTCAACTGACGTGAAGCGTAAGCAATAACCTTCTGGCGTTGCATCAACACGCAACCCAATCCTTGACGCAAGGCGTCACAGTATACCACGAAATCGTCAGTACCTTCCGGTAGTGCTAGAATTGGCGCATTGTAGAGCTTATCCTTCAACAGCTGAAACGCTTCTTCCTGTTTGATTCCCCAATCAAACTTCTTATCTTTCTGGGTGAGGAGCGTCAATGGTTGAGCGATCTTTGAAAAATCCTCAATGAACCTTCGATAGTAGCCAGCCAAACCCAAGAATTGTCGAATCTCGGTTGGCGTCTTTGGTGTTTCCCAATTCTTGATCGCTTCGATCTTGGTTGGATCCACATGGATTCCATCTCCATTTACCACATGTCCAAGAAATTGGACTTCACGTAGCCAAAATTCGCACTTAGAGAATTTGGCATACAGCTGTTCTTTCTTTAGCAGCCCCAAAATAGCTCTTAGATGCTGTTCGTGCTCAGCCTTTGTCCTTGAATAAATCAAGATGTCGTCGATAAACACAATCACGAACTTGTCCAAGTACGGCTTGCAAACTCTATTCATCAAATCCATAAAGACTGCAGGTGCGTTTGTCAACCCAAACGGCATAACAAGGAACTCGTAGTGTCCATAACGAGTTCTGAAGGCTGTCTTCGGGATACTCTCCTCTTGTATCCTTAACTGATGGTATCCAGATCGCAAATCGATCTTTGAGTAAAAGCTTGAACCTTGTAGTTGGTCAAACAGATCATCAATTCTTGGCAGAGGATATCTATTCTTGATCGTCAGCTTGTTCAGCTCCCGGTAGTCGATGCACATTCAAAAACTACCGTCCTTCTTCTTGACAAACAGGACCGGAGCTCCCCAAGGCGAGAAGCTTGGTCGGATAAATCCCTTGTCTAACAACTCTTGAAGTTGTGTCGATAATCCTTGCATCTCAGACGGGGCAAGTCTATAAGGTGCCTTAGCCACAGGCGAGGCGCCTGGGACTAAATCGATGTGAAACTCCACTTGCCTCTGAGTCGGCAGTCCAGGCAAGTCCTCCGGGAAGACTTCCGGATACTCCCTCACGACAGGGATGTCTTCGATCTTCGGTTCTGCAGCTTTCTTGTCTACAATGTGTGCTAGGAAGGCAGCACACCCTTTTTGCAAACACTTTCGCGCTTTGAGGTAGCTGATAATTCTTAACGGCGTATCGCGCTTTTCTCCATGAACCACAATCGTTTCACCATCTTCGGTTGGGATACGAACGACCTTTTCGTGACAAACAATTTCTGCCTTGTTGCTTGATAACCAGTCCATTCCTACTACCACGTCGAAGCTTCCCAACTTGACTGGTAGTAGATCCAAAGCAAACTCACGTTCTCCCAACTCGATTGCACAACCTCTGATCACTTCATTGGCTTCTACTAACTTCCCATTAGCCAATTCGATTGAGTAGGGAATATCTAACTTACTAGCGGCTAAACCAAGCATATTCTTAAATTCTAATGATACGAAGCTATAGTCGGCACCAGTATCAAATAAAACGGATGCATAGCGTTGGTTTACAGGGAACGTACCAGTAACGACATTGGGATCCTGGCGCGCTTCCCTCGCTTCGATATGGAACACTCTTCCACGGGCTTGGTTCAATTCTGGGCAGTTCCTCTTAAAGTGCCCGATATCACCACAGTTAAAGCATCCAGGTCTTTGTCCGTTTCCACCTCCATTTCCAGCTTGGTTATTCCTTTGGTTATGATTTACAGCGCCCGCTTGATTCACATTGTTGCCTCGATTCCCATTACCTCCATTGTTTCCTTGTGGGCGATTTCCAATTCCACCCCGGTTATTGTTTCTGTTCCCAAATCCTCCTTGGCCTCCCTGACCAATAGTGGCCCAACAAGAATCCTTCAAGTGGCCAGGTTTCCCACACGCTTCACATACCTTCAAACCACATCGGCCAGAATGGTGACGCTGGCAGGTGTTGCACTTGGGCTGGGTGCCCATATATCCCTTTCCTTTCCTTCCACCACCAGCTGTAACCTGAGCTGGCGCGTTTGGCTCTCCTTTCTTAACAACACCACTAATGCCTTGTTTGAAGTTCGAGAACTTTCGTTTGTTACCTCCGGATGACTCAACGTGAGTCTCTTTCTTCTTTGTCTCGATCTCACCAAACTTGTTTAGGCGGATAGCCTCCTTAGTGAGAGCTACGCTCAAATCGATTGCCTCAGTAATTGTTGCAGGCTTGGAGGAGGTCACCATGCTTATGATTTGAGGAGCTAATCCCCAAATGAAGCGTTCAATCCGCTTGAATTCTGGAGTGACCATATAGGGTACCACATGCGACAGGTCGTGGAACCTCTGAACATATTCCGTGATCTTTGGACCTTCCATCTTCAAATGTCAGAACTCAGTTTCCAATCTTTGGATTTTAGCGCGAGAACAATACTTTTTGCGCATTAGTTCCTTCAGTTCGGTCCATGTTAGTGCGTAGGCAGCAGCTTCACCAAGTGTCTGTACTTGCAAATTCCACCAAGATAGGGCTCCATCCAGAAATAGCCCAGAAATGTAGGTGACTTGCTGGTCTGGTGCACATTTGCTCATGCGGAGAACAGATTCAGTCTTCTCGGCCCAATGAACAAAAGCGACAACACCTCCGGTGCCATCAAAGTTAACAGGCTTGCAATCTAGAAACTACTTGTAGGGGCACCCTGCACATACGTTACAACATATGAATGGCATTAGCATCCTTGCTAGAGATATCCAATTAGATCATGGTATGTCTTAATGACTTAGTATTACCATGAGGTGGATTGTTGTTGCCATTGTTGTTTGAGCTGCTTCCGCTGGGTCCTCCTTGTGAGGCGGCGTATTGCGCGATGGCAGCAGCGATGACTTGTTGGAGTTCTGCCTCATTCGTAGGCATCGGCGTTTGACGTCTCGGCGGCATCTTCTAAAAGATGGGTTCACGTCGGTCAGGCCAAAATAAAGCGTACGTATATAATGATAGTAATAGTACATAACATCTCATGTTATAATCATATCAATCACACAACATCCCATGTTATAAAACATAAATAATCAATCAAAACATCATATATGATGAGAATACTGCGATTGTATTGCCAAACTCGAGACCACATGGTAGAGTGTAAAAGTACATAATAGTGTCATACATCATCATCGACTAAGGGCTACATCACCCCAGTCCAAAAGAATATCAAATCAGTGTCAATACATCCCATATACATGATCAACAAAAGTCAGAATCAGAATGCAGTCTCCAAAAATGCTGTGTGGTCAGAGCAATCACCGTCTTCTCACCAACGTCTACCCATGCTGTACTAAAGATGCCCTAAACTGATGGTGGTGGAGGAGGGGGAAAATGGGTGTAGAACAAACGTCGCAAAAGGAGCCAGTCCTCCTCCATGGCTCTCTGGGTACGCAACCAAGAAGCAACCTGCTGCTCAAGTGCCAAAAGGCGTGCAGCATAGTCAGGTAACAAAGGTCGAGGGTGCTGCGAAGAAGCAGGGTGGGTCTGACCCTGACACTGGCACGGCGGTGGCTGAGCTCTCTCAAGCTCCTGAATGCGCCGTGTGAGTGCCTCCTGCTGGACAACAAACGACATCAGAACGTCCTCAATAGAATACCCCATATGGAAAGGATGGTAGGGGTCGGTCGATGGCATAACAGAAGGTGACGTCCAGAGAAGCGGCTCGCTGGCTGGATCAAAAGGTGTCACAAAGAATGGTGGTGCAGGGGGAATAACAGATGAAGACTGTGGCATAACTGGAATATATGTCGGCACATGTCCAAAGGGACGAGCCGAGGAACCCTCTCCAGGTCGAGCTGGAGGTGTGTACTGTGCAATTGAAAAAGAGAAATCAACGTGGCGTGCATCGGTGGTATGAGGAGGAATAGGTGGAAGCTCATCATCCGCAGGAATCCACCCGCACTGGGCGTGCTCATCTCGTGGGTCAATCTGTGCCTCAAAAAGTGCTCGATCAAACTGTACAGGCATAGGGTCAAGGTGAGGTGCAACAAGAGGGTCAGCAGGGATATCCGCGATAAGTGGGGGATCAACATGATCAGCAGCGATAACATGGTCACCCTCCAGCAGTGGTGCATCAGCAGGGTGATCATCAATGGGTGGGTCAGCAATCACAGGATCAATAGGTATGCCAGCATGAGCAGGGTCATGCTCAAGCACTGGGTCAGGAGCAGCTACTGGCTCAAGGGCCATGGCAGGCTCGGGATCAACGAACTCCATATCAAAATCTGCATGATCAGCGAATGCAGGGTCAACTGGGTCTACTGGGTCAACCATAGGCTCATCCAAGTGGATGAACTCTATCTCCTGGTCCGGGTCGTATCCAAGGGGAAAAACAGGGTCTGAATCCTCATCGAGGTCGTGATCGAAAGCAAATCTAGAAGCAGAGGCAGCAGATGATGCCCTGTCAGGATCTGAACCGTGTGAATAGTGCTGTGCGCTCCGAGTGTGTGACGGTGCGGAGGCCACAGACTCGAAGGAGTCTGGAGCGGGTGAGTGTGCAGGTGACTCCTCAGCTGGAGCATCTGCGAGTAATAAAAGACCACCGTCAGCTAGAAGGGCCTCGCCCTCAACATGGTCCTCCAGGGGCTCATCATCAAACAGATCGACGTCGTCGTCAACGTCGGCGTCGAGGAGCATATCGTAAGCAGGATAAACGGCCAAAGGTATGGGAGCAGGGATCTCTACGAGTGGTAGGTACCCAGCAAAAGGACCATCAGTGGGCTCATCGACAGCGTCGGGCAGCGCAAAGGGCTGAAAGTCGTCCTCGTCTGTGCTGGTAACATCTGATGTGTGGACCTCGTGCTCCGAAGACTCTAAGTCGTCTGATACTATGGGTCTAGGGTCCGTGGTGTCCGAATCACCTGTGCCGGACGAGTCCATGGTGTCTGTAACACAAACACAAATATGTACAAATAATCAATCATACAATCAGATAAGCACATTAGTCACCAAGTAAGCAATCAAATAATTCTCCTAGTCCCACTAGCCTCCCAGCCTCTCAGACTGCTCTTCCTAGTCCAAATTCTCCCAGTCCTCTCAGACTGCTCTTCCTAGTCCCACTAGCCAAATTCTCCCAGCCTCTCAGACTGCTCTTCTGAGTCCAAATTCTCCCAGTCCTCTCAGACTGCTCTTCCTAGTCCCACTAGCCAAATTCTCCCAGCCTCTCAGACTGCTCTTCCTAGTCCCACTAGCCTATTCTCCCAGCCTCTCAGACTGCTCTCCCTAGTCCTACTAGGCAACTACCTCGGTCTCCTAGACCGAGCCTCGGTCCTCCAGACCGAGCCTCAGCCTCCCAGACTGAGCCTATAAATAATAATGTGCTCAACATTTGTTTGTAAAAAGTTTTGGATCTGGACTTAAGTGGTATGCAGTGTAAAAATGTTTTCGTGAGAGCCCTAGTGATCATAGTCTAGACTCGAGAAGGAATCCTAGTTCGCTATGATCAGAGCTCTGATACCAAGCTGTCACACCCTGGCTTTGCGGAAGCGTGGTTAATTTGGTGTGACTTCTTAATACCATAGCTTAATCATAACAAAGCTATATGATAATAAAACCATGCAAGATCATCCATAGATTTAAGTTTTAAAACCGAAGTAACATAACATTGTCTTAGGGACTACAACACCATAACATAAAACATTGTTTTGAAAGACATAAACATCAACATGAATAAAACGCAGTTTAAGATTTGTTACTCGTCCAGGAAAAAGTCACATTTCCTAAACCGGGATGACCTCGGAACCCATATGCAGCGGGAAAACATAACATACCGCGCCAGATCTTTAATTCCCTGAAATACATGTAAGTTGAAAAAAATCAACAATAATGTTGAGCGAGTTCATGTGTAAGTGAGTAAATAAACCTTTGTAAGTATAACAATCCTGGTATGTAGCAAATAAGGAAAAAGAGATCACCAATGGTTTGCAAGGCCATTGATATTTGTGAAGTGCAAGTAGGAAGACTCAAACCTAGCAGATTTATGCGTTGGGTACAAAGTCACCCCGAGGTCCGTTATACTGGGCCTGGGGTTGGGCTCGCTACACCCAAGTAGATCTACCGCTCCTGCCCCTCGGTCCTACCCTGAGGATTAATGGCCTCAAGTTTCCGCCTACCCACTCACATGATCTAAATAACAACCCTCCTTACGCTAACCATACCATGTAAGAAACATTCGTAATCATAGTAACATGTATTTCACCCCCGCAGTTTAGAAAACTGAAAACAGTTAAGAGAAAAGGGGGACATGAACTCACAGTGGTGCGTCTCTACCAAGTATATCTCCTGATCAAGCAGCTGTGCGACGACCTACACGTACTAAGTCTATTAGAAGGACGGCCGTGCCTTAGCTTAAGGTTTAAGTTTTGGGGAAATAGTTAGACAACTATTTCGTGTTTATATTTTTGTAAATACTTGGTAATTATTCTTCTTCCCAAGGATGGGGGATTTAATACATGTGTGTTCGTAAAATTTCGAAATACATTATTAAGTCTCACTTAATATATTTTATTTCTAACTTCAAAATATAAATATTCTTCCCAAAAATATTATATTTTAATACATGTGATTCTCCCAAAATAATACTTAGTAATATTATTTTTACTCTAAAAATAATATTTACGTAGTTCACAAAATAATCATAAACATTTATACAAGTGATGTTGTGAAAAATATATTTACTAAATACATATATTTATCACGTTTCATTTTGTGAAATCCCACCTCCGATATTTTGTAAATAAGTCGTGGCGAAATCTATAATTTGAAAACAAGTCAAAATGTATTTCTAACACTTGTGGTGAAAATATTTCTAAGTGTTAGGTTTACGGAAAAATTTCGCCAGAGTTTCCCCTGTAACTAGAGGTGGCAACGCTTTTAAGCGTATCATTTTCTTTTATAAATCAAACCAACAATTTTCTCACTCAATCAGAACAATGTTCAAAGCATCGACTAGTCAAAATATATATAAATCGCATAAATTACATGAACTTGTGATTTATTCAAAAACTTGTAGTAATTCCCATTACTTTTAGTAGATCTTTATATAAAACAACCCGGTTTCGTAAAAACCTTGTTTTTAAAGAAATTCCATCTTTAAAACTTCTTGTAAAATTTGACAAAACAAATTCTTTGTCGAAACTTAGTGTTACACGAGTGTCTACACACTTGTGTGTTTACAAAAGCACTTTTGTTTATGTAAGATCCGTCTTTAAAAGTATGTTTTCTCTTGACACGTGGTCCTTTGAAAATACCGCTTGTAGATCCGTAGATCTACTAGTTTTAAACACCACTTCGTAAGTAAAATCGTTTTTACACAAGTTCAAGTTTAGTGTGTGGTAGAGTTTCATCATTTAACCCTTTGTACACTTAAACAAACTCTATGCCATGATTCTTGATCATGACTAATCCGGGTTAGATGATGATCCGAGCTACCACATCATAGATCGGCACTAAATAATCACACAAAACAAATCTTACAAGATTTACACAACAATCAAGCTTTTAACCATCATTTTTAACATTTTAGTAGACTTTTACATATCATCTTGCATGTTCTTGAGTTTTAACCGTCACATATTATTTTAACCACCTTAAAATAGTTCGAGAGTGTGATTCAAGCAACTTACTACTAGCTCGAGGCTAGGGAAGAAACTAGTCGAAGATTGGGTGGATAAAAGCAATGTAGTGAGGTCCTTCGCGTTCCGAATGCACCAAGCTTCCTCGTATGCGATCCTCAACACTTGTATGCACTTGAAATGAGATGATCAAAACTCGAAAATAATGGATGGATGGTGGGTGGTTCTCGGCCGAAAGTGTCAAGGGAGGGAGAGAGTAGTGTGAATTTTGTTTAGTGGTGAAATGGAACTCTTGACCTTGATGTTTATTTATAAACTATTTTAGGGCTTTAACTCTTAGGTAAAATGTAGCCTAGATATCAAACAAGGAGATTAAAATAATTAATCAAGGACAAGGGGTGTCCCCCTTGGGGACGGTTCGGTTAGAGGGGGGGGGGGGTCTAGTTCATTTCCAACTAAGTGTTAAGCATTAGTTAGATGATTTGGAGGTTAAACCATTTACTAGCATGTAGTGCGTTGTGACGGGTGTTAGGGTATTCAGGGACCCTAACTGGCTCAGAAAAAGAAAAACTATGTTAATGACAATATTTTTATGTTCCGGGTAAAGTCCGGTTGTTCGGTTGGATAGTAATCCGTTAAAGTGCTTAACAAAGCTTTTAAAGTGTCGTTATTATTATTTTTAGTGACACAACCTATTCCCGACACTTTGGAAAGTGTCTAGTAACATTTTCCTCATGTTTTGGCACTTTATTAGTTAGCTAGATGCTGAATTATTATTAAAGTGCTGAATTTTGTACTTAAAGTACGTTTTAGGCACATCCGGTCACTGTAACTTATTCCTAGTAACGCAGTTCTACAACCCTTATATCCCTACACTCACCACTAGTGTAGCAAACTATCTCAGGCTCTTACAGGCCTTAGAGGCAGTACCTGCCTGGTGCTAGTTATGACAGCACGTTTAATAGGTTATCCATTCATTGTGCTACTGTGCTTTTGGTGCATCAAGGTTGTCACAAAGGTGCTGTAAGCAAAACATGGAGTGACAGCAAGTAAAGTATGATGCAAGTAAGTACATGTATCAGTATTCAAGTAGCAGTTTATCCACAATTTCAAGTAAGCACAGTAATTAAGCAGTAATTAATTATTAATTAAGTCGTACGGACACCTGGTTTAGTGAGGGTTGTCACACATAAGGCTAGTTAGGCATTCCGAACGCGTTTTACGCGAACGACGCGTTAAAGTAGCATAAGCTTCCTAAACGGGTCGTAATGGGCCGTAAGCACTTAGGTTAGGTTTCATTTAGTATGTAGGCTTTGTTAAACCATATTACATGAGTTCTCATACTCATTTGGTTTACGAACCCTCATTCTATCCGATCCTCCGAATTAGGTCCGGTATAATAACATAGTTACCTATATTAGGTGCCGTTTGATATCCGTGATCTCTAGCATTGTTTGGTTGTTACTCAAGGACTACTAAGCAATCTCAAGTGAGTACATAGACCCCTCTTTTACTGTTTTTCAAACTGTTTTGGGGTGTGACAGTTTACGACTATATCATGTGAAGGGTGGGCACAACACTTAAGGCCATTAATCCTCGTTGTAGGACCAAGGGACATGAGTGATAGATCTATTTGGGTGTAGCGAGCCCACACCCATGAGGCCGGGGCGGCCCATAGTGGTGACTATGTCTTCATCCCGGAGACAAATTTGCTAGGTTTGAGTCTTCCTGCACCTTTTCACACATACCATTGGCTTTGCAACCCATTGGTGATCTCTTTTTCCTTATTGCTACATACCAGGGACATATATACATACAAGACATATTTCAGAGGTTTATACACACAGACATACACATGAACTCGGTCAACTTTTTGTTGATATTTTTAAACTACATGTATTTCAGGGAACTAGTGGATATGGCAAGGGTATGCATATGTTTTCAAGTTGCGCTTAAATAAAAGATCTTATCCACGGTTGTCGAGCTTAGGGGGTGTATCCTAATCCTGGATGGGATACACGTCTCTAAACTCAGGTTTTATTTAAGTACTTTGGTTGGGTCTTTGTGAACTCGTTTAAACACGTCATGGGTTGTAATTTAATTTGGTATTGATGTTTTCAAACAATGGTATTGTGGTAGTTTCTAAACTTTATTAATGGATAAACATCTCGTGTTTTTATCATGTAGCATTGTTATGATTGATTGCTATGGTATTAAGAAGTCACACCAAATAACCACGCTTCCGCAAAAGTCAGGGTGTGACAGTCTTACATCTGGGCTTGTCACTTGACTGCCCTTTCTTAGAACCAAAGTTCCCTTTGTTCTTCTTGTTCGATTGAGGGGACTTGTCTTCCTCTCTCTTCCTCTTCCCGTCATCAGTAGTTTTCTTTGCCCTACTCCTCACAACATCAAGAGTAAGGGACAAAGATAGATCCACAGCAGATCTATAAGTAGTAGGCTTAGAAGCCTTGACATTTCCTTTCACTTCAGGGGCTAAACCACCGATGAAACGCGCAATGCGTTTGGGTTCAGGAGTGACTAAATATGGTACAAGCCTCGACATCGAGTTGAAACTGGTCACATAGGACCTACAATCCAAATCCTTCATCACCAAAGTGAGGAAGTCAGTTTCAATCCTCTCAACTTCATGCTGAGGACAATATGTGTCTTTCACAAGATCAACAAACTTGCTTCACGAAAGGTTATGCAGATACCTTTCTAGTGGACTGTACCAATGCTTTCCACCAAGTGAGGGCGTCGCCCTTGAAGGATTGAGACACAAACATAACTATGTCTTCCTTAGCACATCCACTGATGTCAATCACAGTCTCCATTTCATCTAACCACTTCATGCAGTCGATTGCTCCCTTTTCTCCTGTAAAATCCCTCGGTTTACAGGAGACGAAGTACTTATAGGTACAACTCTTTTTGTACTTAGGAGTCTGATTTAATACTACTTTCTGAGATTTAGATCTCTGGTTGGATGAATGCTGAGATTCATCCTTTTTTGATGCATGCGACTGCGATAAGGGTTTTGTATGAGTTTTGGACCGAACATTACTCGGTTCCTTGAATATTTTATCCACCGCTTGAGCAACCGCGGTGTCAATCATTGCTTGCAGTTCAGCATTTGTAAGATTGATTCTTGCTTCATTATTATTTTCTTCTAGAGGATGACTGTTTGCTTCGTCAGAGCCAGCCATGATTTGAGTACTATATCAAACAATAATGTTATATTTAAATTATATCATGAATCATCGTATTGATGATTAGATGGTCATGGTATTATTAAACCATATAGACCATTTTTAAGTAATAAATAACAATTAATAAGATATAGCATTTTTATATTTCTTAGACGGGGGAATATAATTCTCAACTGTCAATGTCATAAAGGACATTTTCATACAGCACAAGGCTCGTCTCGAAGGAAATTTAGATGGCACAAAAGCCTTGTCACAAGGACAATTAGAATATAACCAATGATCTTTTGATTAGCGATCTTTTAAGGGTTAAAACTACTTCATTTCCCTTTTGACAAGAAGTTTGTAAAACAAAACCATCATTGTCATTAATACACCTTTGCTTAAAAGCATACATCTCACATGGATGTTTTGGTGTGTTCATCATATTGATGTTTATTAGCCATGATTCATATTGATCATATAGGCTATGGGAATAACTTGGGAAAGTCCAAGTACATTTGGAAGCTTGTGTGGTTTCTCGTACCGCACAACCAGGAATGTTAACATGTTCTCAGATGTTAGCAGGGAGTTATTTTCTTAAAAAGGTTGTACCATCATAGCCATTAATATTTTGGCTAGGTTATACCCTTAAGAATTTCTTTGGCAGATCAATTTAAAATTGAAATGATATAGTGTGATGATGTAATAAAATACATATTTAAAATCCAAAAAGGAATTCCATTAAAACATTAAAAACTATTACAACGATGCCCTAAACGGGACTTGAAATAACACGCTGCCCACACAGGGGCTACAGAAATAGAAGTAAGTCCACGCAGGGACTCGGTACTGCAAATAAAAATGTCCTCGCATGTACTTGATTAAAAAGACAATACAAGATAAAATAAACAACTTCCTACTTCTTTTTGCCTTTGATGAGACTCTCAAGGCCCTTTAGGAAGCTGTTGTACTTCTTATTGGTTTCGTCCGCTTTTCGCTCAACCCTATCCAACCTCTGTAGAATCTCCTGAGTTTGCTCCTGTTGAGGATGAGGAGGTTGCTGGTAAGGTGGGTATTGATAACCCTACACCGGATATCCAGTTGGGTAAACTGGTGGGTAAGAAGAAGGTTAAAGTGCATTATACTATGCCGCAGTAAGATATGGATCATGGGTTCCATAATCTGTTGGATATCCAGATGGGTTACACCCAGATGAACCTAGGTATGTTGGTATTGGGTTGTCAAAACCCACTGGCTATAGCGGTGGTGCATAAGAAACTGGCGGGGGATTGTCTTCCGGCACCGCATGCGAGGGCCACCCATTTGGGGGTCCTCAGGAATAGGAGGGTATGAGCTTGAACCATGAGGGGAACTGAACCATGGTTCCCCACGCACAGACATTCGTGCATTCCTCCTTCGCCTAGGCGGCTCGGGAGGTGGTTGAGGTGGTGGGGTAACCTCTTGAAGATACGGTTCATTCAAAGGAGGTTGAGCAGGAGAGTTATGATATGAAGGAGTGAATTCCCATTCATACTTGGCCCACCTTTCAGCAAATGAATCGGGCCCTTGGTACGGCGATCCTTGGTACGGAGAACCGCTAGAGATACTGATTGGGTGACCCGGTGTTCCGGTTTGCAGCTCTGGATCAGGGTCGTCATCCATTTCCATCTCCTGGGATAAGTGATCTTTGGTTCCTAAGGGATTGAACCCAAAAAGATTGTTGACATAGTCATTGGGGTTGAACTGAGCTGGGGAATAAATGGAATCGGGGTGATGGAAAGAATGGGAGTGTAAAGAGTGGTGAGATTGGTTCGAATGGTGTGATTCTTGAGAGTGATGGGAATGCTGGGGCTCATCAGGAATGGGTAGCCCAAAGTATGGAGGATCCAAACGTGAGGATCCTAGCGAAACAGAATGCCTCGCAGGCTCGAAGTTATGACTCCAATGATCCCGAGAGTTGGAACTAGAGAAAGTCGCCGACGGAGTACGCCTATGGTGTCACACCCCTTTCTGCGGCGGAAGCACGAGGTGTGATTATGAAAGGTTCTCATTGCATACGAATGGTAAACATACTACATGCTCATGAAAATAACTTCAAATACCGTAATTTGAAACATACGATAGCGTTTACATCGCTAGATAGCATAAAACATTGTCTTAAAAGTTTACAGCTTTATTTAAAGATAAACATATGCGACATCCACGAGCATGGGTAAGACCGCGCGCACATCCACTTCTAGTTACCTGAAATACATGTGAGTTTGGAAAAACGTCAACATAATGTTGGTGTGAATTCATGCAGTTTTTGTATTTCACGTTTGTATACTTTGTATGAAAATTTAGTTTGTATCATGTATAAATCACGTATTCTTGTATATATCATGTATTTCTGTATGTATCAAGTGCTAATGGGTTGCAAAGCCATTAACATGTGACACGACATAGGAAGTCACCAAACCATAGGCAGTTTTCTATAGTCGATTCATGACTGAGACACAAAAACACTACTCGGTACTTGTTGTCACCAAGAGTGGGGCTGCCCTGAAACCCATTAGATCTAACCTTTTGTTATGCGGTCTAAGTATGTACACGATTAATGGTGCTTATGGTACCCTATTCGTGACACGATTTCTCGTATCAATTCTTGGCACTAGTTTTCACCAAGAGTACTTCTCGTTTTAGTACACATCATACCATTTTGTAAATATTGAAGTATTTGTAACATGTATTTCACCCCCGAAGTTATAAAACTGAAAACAGTTAAGAGAAAAGGGGGAGCATGAACTCACAACCTTGCATTCCTTGCGTCGTGACCTATACGCGTTTTCTTAACGTTAGTCACTAGACTTGTGTCGCACAAGTACAGTCACTCTCTTTTGTGTATATATTCTTGTGTTAAAAATATTTTATATTTTTAACTACGTATCTTACTTATATTATTTTCTCGACAATAAATATAAGTATCTCGTGTTTTGCACTTTGCACCCGAATTATGTATCTTGTATGTTGTATGTGTATTTTTGTGTTTATACTTCTCATGAGTATGTAGTGTATTTTTAAGTCTTAATACACTAGCACGTATAACACATACTATATACACTTAGCACAAAAGTTGGTGATCAAATAATATATATATTTTTCTCAAAACATATACCTACTTAATATTCATTTTTTTTCCTTGAAGAAATCCTCATTTCTTATTACCAAAAATTAGGGAAACCTTGGTAATATTTTTAGATACATTTTTAGGGGATAAGTTTCTCAAAAACTTATATTTTTCTAAGTGTCAAAATTTACAAAAATTTTGACAGAGTTTCCCCTAAAAATGGAGGTTTCCCATGTTTTCAAAACATGTGTTTATTTTCTTTTAAATCATCAACAATCATCAACAACAATTATCAACAATAATCATCAACAATAATCACTAATTTCTCCATTTCATGAACTTGAATATTTACAAAAATGTGTAGTAAGTTAGTTGCACATTTAGTAAGTCTTGTTATCTTTAAAAATAAGTTTAACTTCTTAAAAACTTTATTTTTAAAGATCTTGAAGTTTCACAACTTCTAGTCATGATTTACCAAACATATTTCTTGTTAAATTTTTCTTGTGACACAAGTGTTTACACACTTGTTTATTTGCCAAAAATACTTCTAGTTCATAAAATATCCGGGTTTTAACAAGACTTGCATCTTTCACTTGGTTCTTTCGAAAAACCACTTGTAGATCTTTAGATCTACTAGTTTAGAACCTTATTTTACAAGAAAATTTATATTTACACAAGTTTATGTTTCATGGATGGAAAGTTTCATCATCTTCCATAACTTTAACACTAACATACTACTAGTTCATGTTCTTGAACATAACCTAGTATGGTTAGATGATGATCTATCCCACTTCTAGTAACAAACAACATCAAATAATCACAACTAGACAAGATTTACAAGATTTACAACATTAGTTTCTCTTTATCCATCTAGTTCATCATTCTTTCAAGACTTTTAGTTTTGATCTTGTGTGTTCGTGAGTTTTATCCGTTAAATCTCTTATTAACCACTTTAAACAAGAACAAGAAGATGTTTAGAGGCACTTACTACTAGCTCGAGACTAGGGAAGAAACAAGACGTAAACGAGGTGGATAAAAGAAATCTAGAGAGGTTCTTGAGATTCCGAGAGCACCCGACTTGTTTGTAGATCACCTTGCTCCCTTGGTTATGTAAGAAATGAGTGAACAAGATTTGGAAGTGGTGGTGGTGTGGTGGAGAGGGGGCGGCCGTGAGGATGGTGTGGAGGGAGAGAAGGTGTTGTTTGGTGAAGTGTTGATGAAAGATAATGGTTAACCCAAGTGCTTACTTATAGACCATGTCTTCCTAATACCCAATATGCAATGTGCCTACTAGATATCCAACCATAACAATATAATAATCAAGAAAAATGAAGTGGGTCACCCCCTTGGGGAACCGTTCAAATGAGGGGGGGGGGGGGGGTAAGAGTTGATTTGTGATAGTATAGTTAGTGATTAGTTGAAATCAAATGGCACTTGTTAGGATATTGATGTGTTTATTAATACATAGGGTGTTAGGGTGTTCGGGGGCCCTAACTAGCTCAGATAAAATAAAAACAATGCTTCTAGCATTATTTTGGTGTTACGGGTAATGTCCGGTTGTTCGGTTATAAACCGGTTCGTTAAAGTGCTAAATTACACTTTTTAGTGTCTTTTAAGTACCCTTCTACTATACTTTCGATTCCCGACACTTAGGGAAGTATTCTGGATAATAAATCGTAATTTCTGCATGATATTTATGTTGTTAAAAGCTGTTTAGAGCTGAATTATATAAAATTCTGCACTTAAAGTGCGTTTCGGGTGCTTTTTAGTGCTTATTTTAGCTTCCAGATGGTATATATGTAAACCCTTGTATGTATTCTTGGGTTTTAATGTATTCTTGTTGCTAGACCTACACCTAGGCTCAATTTTAATGTCTGGCTGCTTTCTGCAGTTTTGTTGACACAGTGTGACTTACCGGTGAGTTTACTAGTATTTCTGACGCAACGCTCTCGTTTATGCATGAAGCAATATTTTATAGTATACCACGTGCATGAATTCACTTGTTTATCATGTAATCAGTCAATGTTGACATTTAAGCACATAATTGCAGTCATTAAATAATAATTAAAGTGTACGGAAATTACCGGTTTGGTGCCAGTTGTCACAGTCTCCCCCCGTTAAAAGAATTTCGTCCCGAAATTCAGGCTGAACTAACTCTCGCTGGAGTCTTCTTGAATAGGTGGGGATACTTTTCTTTGAACTGGTCTTCACGTTCCCATGTGTACTCGGGTCCGTGCTTAGAGTTCCAACGTACTTTGACAAGTTTAACAGTGCTCCTCCTGGTCTTCTTGACTTTCCAGTCTGTAACCTCAACGGGTTGTTCTGTAAATCGGAGGGCGTCATCAATATGCACTTCATCCACCGGGATGATCACGTTTTCTTGTGTTGGACTCTTCTTGAGATTGGATACATGGAACGTATCATGTACTCCATTAAGTTCTTCCGGTAACTCCAACTTGTATGCCACGGTACCAATTCTTTCTAGAATCTTGAATGGTTCGATGTATCGTGGATTCAGCTTTCCACGTTTTCCAAATCTTACTACGCCCTTCCAAGGTGAGACTTTTAAGTCAATGTCTATCAGCATTGACCCTTTGCCCATAGTACATTAGTACACGCCCGTCCGACTGGCACGGTGTGAGGTTTGTTAAACCTAATAGCGCTATTAACTAATGACCCGCTCCCCATAGGCCTCGGCGATTAAGTCGATATAAATGAGGGACTTCAATGATAGAGGTTTGGTCCAGTGTGTAATCTTGGCATCCTACCCACGGAGGATGGTTGTAGTTACCGTTTAAATCATTAACCCATTCCCAACCCTTGGGAATCCCATGCCTTGGAAAGAGTGTGAACTCACCTCAGTTTGCTCGGTATGTTAGATTATGTGCTCGCAAGTAATCAATCAAGTCCTATAGTATGCACGTATATTCAACCAGTTCAAGTTCGTAAAATTTTGCAAGCAATCAATACCACAAGGTGCGTTTGACAGTTGGCATCATGCATTACCCAACAGTTAATCACGTGCATACAATTCATGTTTCACATAACGGTCTTTCATAGTTTAATCTAACAATATCATCCATTAACATACCTAACGGTGTTAATGGGTTTAACGAGGTTACCGCACTTAACTAGGTTAATACACTTGGCATAGTTCACATGCATAACAGAGTTAATCAGAATCAATAGAGTTATCATACATAATGAACTTAACTTACATAACAAAGCTAACATAACCCAGTTAACATACTTAACATAATAGACATACATAACCCAGTTAATACTTAACAAGGTTAACCACTTAACAGGGTTAATTAACGAACAGAGTTAACAAGCTAACAAAGTTGACTAGCTAACAGAGTTAATGCCCAGAACACCCGACGAAATCACTAGTGGCGAAATCACCTAGTGTCAAAACCCCTTCAGGTGACGAAATCCCTTGGGCGACGAAATCCCTTGGGATTTCGTCGAGATGTATTTTCGTCGGGGTGGGGGGTTTTCGTCGGGCTGAAATCACTTAGGGTTTTCATGGCATGTTCATCAACAACAGTTATACAAACACAGAAGCCATAATGATCATCTACAATACGCCGACTTCATCATATAATCATTCAGTCATATCAATTCATGCGATCCTCCATACATACAAAGCATTAATACGAAATCATTCAACCTGAATTAATATGATTATCATACATTAAATTGAACATGCACTGAGATCTATCCAAATACTATCACAACATCAGATCTAATCCCACAAGTCTGTACCATCGTGCCCAACCATTATCATATAATAGTACCCCATGTTACATCAAATTATATCTCAGTTTGCGTGAAAACCCTAGTCGTTGACTAATGATAGCACTTAGCATATTATTTCTAATTTAAAAACACATATAACAAGCACATGACTACTGACAATCACATGTAAATATGAGAACAACGACCGACAATCATGAAGGATCCTTATCCGATTGACTGCATTATCAAGACATCACACATGCATTTATATAGGTTATTGGTCAACAGGAGTAAATAGGCAATGATATTACTGACCGAGGTGTGTTGTGACCGGAAAAAGAGATTGGAATGACTCCAAAATAGTGATGATTGCCGTCGGGTTTCACAGGAGAGCGAGAGAGAATGTGAGAGGTGGTTAGGGTTTTCTCAGTTATCGGTTTCGTGCATGAGATAAAACAAATCCTTTATTTAATCGTTACTGGGCCGAAGCCCACTCTTGTTTTCGTTGGCCCTCTAGTGGACGAAAACACTTGATGTTTTCGTGGGGTGTGTTTTCGTGGAGGGGTGTTTGGTAAAGTTCCATTTACATCATTAATACATATTAATCATACAACACATATATTAATATAAGACATATATCAACATACACACTTATAAGGCACACCATATATATATATATATATACATAAAACACACTTAACAATAAGTGCAAGATTAAGTCGAATAGAGACCTTGAAAACTCGGGTTGTCACAATTTCCATTGGTTCTTTGACAAATCGCAACTGATCGTCGATGGTGAGCTCCTTGAAAGGAACCATGATGGTTTCATCTGACAAACACTTCTCCAGATTCGGCACATGGAGTACGTTGTGAACTCCACTGAGTTCTTCAGGTAGATTCAATCTGTAGGCCACCTTGCCAATTCTCTTCGTGATTTCGAAAGGTCCAACATATCGCGGGTTGAGTTTGTCTCGTTTACCAAAACGAACTACACCTTTCCAAGGTGAGACTTCAAGTAGTACTCGATCCCCAACCTGGGACTCGAGTGGTTTCCTCCGCTTATCAGCATAACTTTTGTGATGGTCACGAGCTGCCGCCCTTCGTTGTCGTATCTGAGCAATCTTCTCTGTTGTGCCTACAACGAGTTCTGGGCCAGTGATTTGGCTGTTTCCAACTTTTTCCCAACAAATAGGTGATCGGCACTTCCGTCCGTATAATGCCTCGAACGGAGCAGACTGGATGCTGGTGTGGTAACTGTTGTTATACGAAAACTCCACTAACGGAAGGTGTCTTTCCCAGCCGTTACCAAAGTCGATTACACATGCTCGAAGCATGTCTTCAAGGGTTTGGATGGTACGCTCAGACTGCCCATCCGTCTGTGGGTGATACGCCGTGCTCATGTCTAATCGAGAGCCAAAGGATGTGCGTATTGCCTGCCTTAAATCAGGTATAACTCAAAATCAAAGGTAACAGGAGTTGGCACCTCGTGTCTATAAGCCGTCTCTTCCAGAGGAATATTCACAAGCTGAGTAGACTCGTCAGTTCCCTTGACTGCAAGAAGGTGTACTAGTTACATGTAGCGATCAATGATCATCCATGTGTTACTGTTTCCGGTTCGAGTTCTAGGTAGCCCAGTGATAAAATCCATGGCAGTCTGTTCTCGTTTCCATATAGGTGGTTCTGGTTGCTAACACTTCACCTTGACTTTCCCACAAGTCAAACATCATTCCCATACCTAGCTAGGTGGGCCTTCATGCCAGATTATTAGTGTGACAACCCTCATAAATCCAGGTATCTGTACAATTTAATTAATATAAATTAGTGCTTAATGATTGTGCAGAATTACAACTGATGACTTAAACTGCTTTCTAATTTCTGTATCATACATACATGTGCATCACATTTCATATTGTCACATCATTTTTACATACAAATCTTTAGTGACATAAATGATGCACAAAGCACAGTTAGCACAGTTAGCGGATAACTCAGAAAATATGCTGACGGGGTTCAGTACATAGACAGACAGTGTTTTGAGACCCAGTATGAGTATGAGCCGGAAACAAAGTTCTACACTAGTATAGTGTGTAGGGAAGTAAGGACCATAAAACTGCGTCACTAGGTGATAGTTTAAGTGCCGGAAAGTGCCTAAAAACCACTAAAAGTGCAGAATTCTGCATATTTAAGCAAAATTCAGCTTTTTAACAAGCTAGTAATGTGCAAAAATATGGAAAAATGGTCCTGAATGTTTTCCTAAGTGTCGGGAATTCAAAGTGTCACAAAAGGGTACTTAAAAATCATTAAATGGAATAACTTGACACTTTAACGAACCGGTATCTAACCGAACAACCGGACACTACCCGAAATACCAAAATTATGCTAGAAGCACTGTTTTATTATTTCTTGGCTAGTTATGATTCCCGAACACCTTAACACACTATATAACATATCTTATGCATAACACCCAAACTAATACACTTAGTTTTCAACTAATTACCTACTTATCATTATAATTTACAATTTAACCCCCCCCCCCATGCTAGTAATCAGTCATCAAGGTGGCCCCTATAATCTTCCACAATCTTGCTAAGATCTTTTAAAATCTCTAATGATTTGGTGAAGGATTTGTTGAGTACTTTGTGAACATATAATCCATTGGGTAAAAGGATCTTGTGGTTATAAGATGGTAAGAGCTCACACTTAATCACCACAACACTTCACCTCTCTCCCTCTACTCCCTCTTCTCTCGGCCGAGCACCACACCAACACCAACACCACCACCACCTTTCATCCATCATCTAGGCATTCCATATACTCTCAAGGGTGTAAGAAGGTGTCTTATGAAGCTTGGTGCTCTTGAATCTTGAAGGACCTCCATCAATTGCTTTTATCCATCACTTTTATCATCTTCTTCATCAAGTGTTCTTCCCTAGCTTAGAGCTAGTAGTAAGACTCTCACAACCCTTTGTTACTTCTATTTTAGTTGGTTAAAAGATGTATTATGTTGTAAATCACAAGAACACTGAAAGACATGAACATGAATCATGAACATAAAGCTTATGTATGATGAAATCTTGATGAAATAGTGTGGTTTAGTATATGTATGATACTTGTTGTTGTTTACTTGAGATTATGATGTTGATCATCATAAGGAGCTTGCTAGATTGTGATTAAACACATGATCTAGCAAGTTAGAGGATGATTATGTGTTAACACAAGAAGATCATCCTCATATATAAGCATGAACTTGAATAAGAAGATGATTTCTTGAAAAATAATAAACAAAGTAAGCTAGTAATCTTATGAATCTAAGATTTATGAATGGTCTTCCAAAAGAACCAAGTTTAAAATGTGATTCTTAGAAGATCTTGGGTTTTACTTAAATATACACTATTTTTAGTGGTAAAACAAGTGTATAAACACTCATGAAACAAGAAGATCTCACAAAGAAACATTTTTGTAAAATATGTTTACAAGTTATAAACACCTAAATTCTTTAAGAATGAGATTTTTAAAGAAATAAACACACTTTAAAGGATAACTAGACCTACTAAATACACCACCAAGTTACTACAAGTTTTTATGAAAGATCAAGTTCATGTTATTATGTAAATTGAATAGTTTTTGCACTTGGTAAGTGTAAGTTGTTTAGGGATTGATTGTTGATTGTTGATTGTTGTGATGATTTTTGAAAATAAAATGATATGCTTTGATAGCATGGACACCTCCATTTTTAGGGGAAAACTATGGCAAAATTTTCTAAAAATATAAACACTTAGAAAAATATTTTCTAACAAGTATTTACAAGTGTATTCTGTAACATTTGTGCTTGTAATCATTGTGAACAGTTCAATTATCAATAAAACAATGTTATTTGATCCCAATGTTTTTTTGGTTATGTTTTACATTTTTCATGTTTTGACTTTTGTTCAATTTCAAACTCTACATCGCTTTCTGGAGAGTTATACGCAAACTGGTGCGTAAACGTAATCAGTTTAATGCGACAAATACTCTGGAACATCAACATATACTTAACATACCTTAAATAACCCTTACATAACTTAGAAATAAGTTTTGAAGGCTTTGGTATGGCAAAAACAAGTTAATTCGCTTACAGGGACTAAACTTGACAAACTGCGAAAGTATGCCAATTTGAACTGTAACAGACATTCCGGAACATAACCATAAGTTAAACACACCTTAAATATCCTTTATATAGCTTATAAATAGGCGTTGAGGGGTTCGGTGTGCTAAAATAAACTTTTGGCTCATTCAGGGACTAAAAGTGTCAAAAAGTGCATAGGTTTGCACTTTCGCGCATAACTTACGTTCTGAATACATCCGGACATCCAAAAATTTATGTAAGCACTATAATATTTTATTTTAGTGTTTGGCATTAGAAAAATCCATTCGTCACGCCATTTGGATCGTTTTTCGCGCTTGTGCGCATTCCGTTGTAATTAAGCGAACATCGCGATCGTACGACTAAACGAACTGACATCCGGCATATTTTTGAGCATGTTTCATGTACACAATGTTTAGGAATCCTTGTGGAGCCTTGAAAATGATTTAATGAGCCTTAAACATGTCAGAAACGGCCTTAATACACAACGGGGACTGAAATGGAAACTTTGGAAAGTGTTTGCTGATCAGAAGGACCTAGGCGTGACACCTAGCCCCCTAGGCGTCACGCGAGGCCCCTTCAGATCAGCAAAAGTCATTTTTTAGCTATTAACAGCCCTTAAACATTCCAAAGGCCAATGCCACATGTCAATCTCAGGTGGTGGGGGCAAAATGAGTTACCATAACATTCCAACACATGTACGGATGAGATTCGATCACGTTATTCAAGAAACGATCCTAACGGTGGTCCATTTCCTATAAATACCCACCTTAGTTTTCACTTATTCCTCATAAATCTGATCAAAAGTGCTCTAATTTGAAGCCCTTGCTTCATACCTGAGTTATTTGGATCGAGATTACTTGCGGGGACCCTTTGTAAGTGTTCTTTCGTTATACTCATTCGTTTTAGCGTTAAAGTCAAACTTTGTTTGACTTTCTGCATTGACCAAGTTTATGGTCAATGCGAATTTCATTTGAACTTCATAACGTGAGCGTGATCACGATGGTTATAGTCCCTAGTGACTATACCTACTGATTACCACGTTATCTAGGCTCAGTGACGAGTCGTAGTTTCGGCCAAAATGCGTGTTATTGCGTATTTTGTAACCAAACTACTCTTAGGTATCAAACCCGTTTGTTTTGATACCAAACTTGTTTTCTAAACTTAGTTAAGCATGTTTTAACATGCTTAGCTCGTCACTTTTAGTTTAGTGCTTATATAGGGTCGTAAGGTAAGCGATCTAAACAATCGCTTATACTTTCGAACCCGACCCGTTTGGTCGATCATTAGGATCCGACCAAACACATTAGGTGACCATAGTATATAGGGAATAACCTTCCGAGGTTATACCTTATGGTCACGGCGTTTAGTTAGTTGTATGATAGGTAGTTTATATGCCTTAGGTAAAGGACCAAAATGCCCTTTTGACGCCAAAATTCAGTTTAAGCATATGTAACATAACTTTTGGTATCTAAACTGATTTGGTAACAATATTAGACATGTTAAGGCATATTTTACTTATCATAGGACTAGTTAGGCTTTCCGAACGCGTTTTATGCGAACGACGCGTTAAAGTAGCATAAGCTACCTAAACGGGTCGTAATGGGTCGTAAGCACTTAGGTTAGGTTTCATTTTAGTATGTCGGCTTTGTTAAACCATATTACATGAGTTCCCATACTCATTTGGTTTACGAACCCTCATTCTATCCAATCCTCCGATTTAGGTCCGGTACATTAACATAGTTACCTATATTAGGTGCCGTTTGATTCCGTGATCTCTAGCATTGCTTGGTGGTTATCTTAGGACTTCTGAGCAATCTCAAGTGAGTACATAGACCCCTCTTTTACTGTTTTCCAAACTGTTTTGGGGTGAAACACATGTGCCTACTTGTTACTTTCATGCTTTCCTGTTTTCACATCATATACTTGCTATGTTCGTTAGTACATTTATAGTACATGATTTACATTACATGGTTTTACTTTACATTGTTTTGCTATGTATGTTGACTGATAACATACTTAGTACATTCTTTTACTTTACATTTCTGCTATGTATGTTGACTGATAGCATGCTAGCACATTGATTTACATGACTTTTCTGCTTTGTATGTTAACTTAGCATACTTAGTACATTGTTTTCATATAACATGTATACAATTGCTATAACATTTGGTTTGCACAAACGGGACTTATATACGTTTATTAACATTAGCTACGCCGCTCGGTAGTAAGTAGTGGTACCATAGGACTTGACAAATCCCATTCCTGACATCCCGGGTTTGTTTGGATGTAAGGAATGACTGAATCCGAAAACATTTCTTTTGATAACCTTGACTAAAAGGGTTATCCGACTGTCTCAAGGCTTGAATGTATGCGTTAACTTACCACATAAATGTTTGTATCAATGTAACATGCATTTACTTTGCGAAACATGACTTTTTGATATATTCAAAATACTTTGTTTTGTACATTTCTACATTTGGTTTATGTGACAATACTTTACTTACAATACATAACATTTGTTACACATTACTTGACTACATTTGGACTTTTTAACATTTGACATGGCTTATACAAGGACTTTTTGACAATTGGTTTAAACATGGACTTTATACATTGGTGGTTTGTTTAAGTGATTTAAGTAACGAGACGTGTGTAATATGATACAAGCATGGTGGATACGCCGCTGGTACTTCCTATATATAAGTGTTTGTATGATATTACATATCGTAGCGTTATTTGAATCATTTCAATTAAGACATATAACATTTTATAGAAATAACATATCTTTCACAAGCCATTGCTTTACAAACAACTTATTTTATACAACTCATTTTACTCGGTTATTCATTTAACCATGTATTATTCTTTTATGTATACATATCATCTGATCTTATCGCTTTTTAAATGATTTACAAAACAAAACAATTTACAAGGTTCATGACTAAATTTTATTAAACATTTTCTTAAACTTAAGTCATGAATCCTATTTTCACAAAACCTATGTATCTCACAGGCATTTTATGCTGACGTACCTATTTTCACATGTGTTTTCAGGAGCTTTTGCATAGGATGATGATCATGACACTAGGGCGGACCTGTGCCTTAGAGACTTAAAATGAAGATAGACTTAGTTTAACTATGTTATGAACTCTTTATTCCTGTTTTGAGACAATGTAACACTCTTGTTTGATAAATAAAATATAACTTTGTATGCCATGGTTGTGAAACAATTAATTCTGTTACAACACTCCCCGAGGTTTCCGCCACGTTTGGTTGTTCCACGTGGTCGGGGTATGACATATTTAACTATGGTTTTCAATATAAACTTTGCCATAGAATTTGTTACACAAATACAAGTATTGGAGGTTGGTTTTTATAAATAAAAATGAATAAATATGTATTTAGAATATATATTTACATTAAAGACACTTGTGTAAATATTTGCATACTTGGTGAAATAGTTATATTATTTCAGGGTAAAATAATATAACTTAACAAAATACCATGAAATTTACAATCCAAAAATAATACCAAGAATAGAAAGGAATAAATATATAAGTTACACACATAATATTGTGGAACCGAACGATGGAACGTAACTTACAAAATATTCCAGAAAATACTGTTACAAATATATTTTTGGTAAATATTATTTGGATACAAGAAATGAAAATATGATTTTAGTAAATATTACAAAGTTGTATCATATTTTTGACAAGGAGAAAATATATTATTTTTGGAAGTAAAAATATATTTTCTTAGTATATTTAGAAGATATATGATTTTTGGGAAAGATATATATTTTCTGGGAAATACATTATTTTTGGACAAAATAAGTTATATATAATTTCTAAAGTGGGACTCGAAATATATATTATTTTGGGCTTACAAATACGAAAATACTTGTATGAAATACCCCATCATTGGGAAGGAAATATGAAAATAAATACTTGAGAAGTATTATTACAAAATACTGCTTAAACAAATATTCCAAAATTTATAAATATAATTTAAGGTTAAAATAATTATTATTTTAACAAGTAATTATAACTTGGAATAATATTGGGAACATAAGAAACGTAACTCAAAAACGTAAATACTAAGCAAAGGCACGACCCGTCCGTCTAATAGACGTGAGTACACTGTAGGTAGTCGTGTTTGCTGAGGAGATTTGAGTTACAAGTACTGAAGACGCAATACTGTGAGTTCATGTCCCCCCTTTTCTTTTAACTGTTTTCAGTTTTATACTACGGGGGTGAAATACATGTTACAATTGGTTACAAACGTTTTATACATGGTATGATTAGCTTAAGGAGGGTTGCTACTAGATCATGTGAACGGTGGGTATAACACTTAAGGCCATTAATCCTCGTCGTAGGACCGATGGACATGAGTGATAGATCTATTTGGGTGTGGCGAGCCCACACCCATGGGGACCAGGTTGGCCCATAGGGTGACTATGTCTTCCGGCCGGAGGCCCGGTACAAATTTGCTAGGTTTGAGTTTTCCTGCACCATTCCACACATATTAATGGCCTTGCAAACCATTGGTGATCTGTTTTTCCTTATTGCTACATACCAGGGATATACATACATACATACATACATACATACATACATACATACATACATACATACATACATACTTTAAAGGTTTATTCATACACATACACATGAATTCGCTCAACTTTTGTTGATGTTTTTTTTAAACTACATGTATTTCAGGGAACTAAGTGGATCTGGCAGGTGTATGCATGTGTTTTAAGATGGGTTATAAATAAAAGATGTCATCCGAGGTCGTTGGGTTTAGGAGATGTATCTTACTCCTGGACGAGATACATGTTTCTAAACTCGGGTTTGTTTATGGTCTTTTGTTGAGTCTTGGTGAACTCCTTAAAACATGTTATGGTTTGTAATTTAAATTCGGTGTCAACGTTTCAGACAAGTATGTTGTGGTATTTTCTAAACTTAATATATGGATGAACATCTTATGGTTTTATCATTTAGCATTGTTATGATTGAATGCTATGGTATTAAGAAGTCACACCAATAACCACGCTTTCGCAAAAGTCAGGGTATGACAGCTTGGTATCAGAGCTTCGATCGTAGCGAACTAGGATTCTTTCTCGAGTCTAGACTACGATCATTAGGGCTCTCACGAAAATGTTTTTACAACATGTTTTCATTGCATACACAAAGCGTCCAGATCCATGAAACAAACATTTTTACAAATAAAAGACACAAAATACATTTTAAGGAATTCGTTTATAATTCAGTCTGAGAGACTGGGGAGTTAGTCTGAGAGACTAGCTGGGTAATTCAGTCTGAGAGACTGGGGAGTTAGTCTGAGAGACTAGCTGGGTGATTCAGTCTGAGAGACTGGGGAGTTGGTCTGAGAGACTAACTGGGTAGTTCAGTCTGAGAGACTGGGTAGTCTGAGAGACTAGTTGGGGTAGTCTAAAAGACTGGGAGGGTTAGCCTCACAGGCTGGGTAGTTCAGTTTGAGAAACTGGGAGGTCTAGTCTGAGAGACTAAGTAGTTCAGTTTGAGAGGCTGGGTGGGATAGTCTTGGGAAGACTAGGATGCATACATGCTTACATTGCTGCTACTTACATGCTTGTTTGATGATTGTTGATATATGTGCATATTTTGTTACAGACACCATGTCCTCCTTTGATAGTGGAGTATCTGACACCATAGACCCTATGGCCAAAGTTTTAGACGACGAGATAGCCACAGACCCTGAGGTTTTTCACATCTGATACTGAGAGCAGCGACGATGATGATTTCCAGCCATTTGCGTTACCAGATTTTGGAGATGATATACCGCTAGTGTCACACCCCGACCACGTAAAATAACAAAACATGGCGGAAAGTTCGGGGAGTGTTGTAACAGAATCATTGTTTCACAACCATGGATTAAACAGTTTCGTTTTATTGAATTAAATGTATTACATTACATTGGAATTAGAAACAAAACATGAACAAATAGACTTTCATTGTTATTAAGTCACTAAGGCCTCGTCCATTCCTATGTGAGCATACAAAAATATCATCATCAACATCATCAACTATGGTACCTGAAACACATGTGAAAATACGTCAGCATAAAAATGCCGGCGAGTACATAGGTTTTGTATGAGTGTCGGATCCATGGCTAGTTTACATGTTGCAACACCTTATTAAAAACCTTGTTTTGAAAAGTATAGAATTGCATCATAACTAACCAACTCAAATCAAGTTGGTTATACTTTATAAAATCTCATAGCCATGATTCTTAACCCAAAACATTTGTTTAAGAAAACCAAAATTTGTAAAACATCTCGTAAAAACTCGTTAATAAAACTCGTATGGTTTATATTGTTAGAAAAACCTTGTAATATAACTTTGTTTTGATAACCTTTCCCAAGTGATCTAGATAACGCAACGATATATAATGTGTTAAAAGCACTTATATATAGGAAGTACCAGCGGCGTATCCACCATGCTTTTAATACATCACACCCGCCCCGTTACCTAATCACTTCCCAAAACCCAATGGTTCAAACAGTTACAAATGGTTCACATAAATCAAAAGGTTACAAATGGTTCACATAAATCAATCAGCTTCAAACGGTTCAAAAAGATATAAAACAATGTGTCCATATACTGGATAAGCATATGCAATAAATGAACATACATAGCGTGAAATGCAATGTAAAACAATGTACTAAGTATGCACTAAATGGACATATATAACATGTGATGTGATGTAAAACAATGTACTAAGTATGCACTAAATGGATATACATAACATGTGATGTGATGTAAAACAATGTACTAAGTATGCACTGAATGGACATACATAGCATAAAATGACGTGTAAACTGATGTACTAAGTATGCACTGAATGGACATACAGAGCATAAAATGACATGTAAAATGATGTACTAAGTATGCACTAAAAGGACATACATAGCAAAAACATAATGAAATCATGTACTAATAGTGTACTAATGAACATAGCAAGTATATGATATGAAAACATGGAAAGCACGAAAGTAACAAGTAGGCACATGTGTTTCACCCCAAAACATTTGTTTACCAGTAGAAGAGGGGACTATGTACTCACTTGAGGGTGCTTAGAAAGTCTTGAATAACAACCAAGCAAAGCTAGAGGGATCACGGAATCAAACGACACCTAATATAGGTAACTATGTAAATAAACGGACCTAAATCAGAAGATCGGATAAAATGTGGTTTCGTAAACCAAATGAGTATAGGAACTCATATAATATGGTTTAACAAAGCCTACATTCTAAAATGAAACCTATCCTAAGTGCTTACGACCCGTTTAGGTAGCTTACGCTACTTTAACGCGTCGTTTACGTAAAACGCGTTCGGACCGCCTAACTAGTCCTATGATAAGTAAGATATGCCTTAACATGTCTAATATTGTTGCCTAATCAGTTTAGATGTCAAAAATTATGTTACATATGCTTAAAATGAATTTTGGCGTAAAAAGGGCATTTTGGTAATTTTCCTAAGGCATATAAACTACCTATCATACAACTGACTAAATGACGTAACCATAAGGTATAACCTTGGAAGGTTATTCCCTATACAACTATGGTCACATAATGTGTTTGGTCGGATCCTAATGATCGACCAAACGGGTCGGGTTCGTAAGTCTAAGCGATTATTTAGCTCGCTTACCTTACGACCCTATATAAGCACTAAATCTAAAAGTGACGAGCTAAACATGTTAAAACATGTTTAACGAGGTTTGAAAACAGGTTTGGTATAAATATAAAGGGTCTTGATACCCAAAAGTAGTTTGGTTACAAAATACGCAACAATACGCATTTTGGCCGAAACTACGACTCGTCACTATGCCTAGATAACGTGGTAATCAGTAGGTATAGTCATAAGAGACTAAAACCATCGTGATTACGCTCACGTTATGAAGTTCAAATGAACTTCGTGTTGACCATAAACTGGTCAATGCGAAAAGTCAAACAAAGCTTGACTTTCACGCTAAAATGCGTAAAAGAAAGAAAAAATACTTACAAAAGGTCCAAGAACGGAAGTTTTGATCCGATTACTCTCAGGTATGAAGTGAATACTTCAACTTAGAGAGCCAAATCAGATCAAATGTGGGTTTTGAAATGAAGTGGGTTGGGGTATTTAATAGTTTTCACACAATCGTTAAGATCGTTCATCATAAAACGTGCTTCGATCTTATCCGTACATGTGCACCCATGGTTTTGCAAAACCATGGGCACCTAAAAATGGCCCCTAGTTTGCTAAAATACCATTTGCAAGTGAGAAAAACAGGTGGAACAGCTGGAAACAGGCTGGAAATGATTCTGTGCAGACCTGGCAGTTTTAGGCGGCCAGCGTAAGAATCAAAGAAGGCTTACGCGGCCGGCCTAAAACTCAGATCAGCAAAACAGTTTCAAAAGTTGTTGTTTCAGTCCCTGCATGTATTTAAAGCCCATTTTGACACGTTTGAGGCCCGTTAAGCCATTTTCAAGGCTCTACAATGATGCCTAAACATAAGGGACATGAAATATGCTCAAAAGTATGCCGGATGTCGGTTCGTTTGGTCGTACGGACGCGTTATTCGCTTAATTATGACGGAATACGCACGAACGCGAAAAACGATCCAAATTGCGCGACGAATGGATTTTATCATGCTAATCACTAAAATAAAGTATTTTAATGATTACATAAATTTTTGGGTGTCTGGATATATTCAGAACGTAAGATATGCGCGAAAATGCAAACTTATGCACTTTTTGACGCTTTTAGTCCCTGAATGACCAAAAAGTTTATTTTTGCGCACCAAACATCTCAAAGCCTATTTCTAAGCTATGAAAAGGATATTTAGGGCATATTTAACTTATGATCAAGTTCTGGAATGTTCGTTACAGTACAAATCGGCATACTTTCGCAGTTTATCGAAATTAGTCCCTATAAGCGAATAAACTTGATTTCGGCATACCAAACCATCCAAAACTTATTTCTAAGTTATGTAAAGGTTATTTAAGGTATGTTAAGCCTATGTCACTGTTCCGGAGTGTTTTTTTCATTAAACTGGTTATATTTACTCATCAGATCGCGTATAACCTTCCAGAAAGCGATTTAAAGCCCGAAATCGAACAAGAATTGATATGTGCAAATGATACACATATTTTTACAAATCCCAAGTATGAAACACAATATTTCATTAATTTGGTATTTGTTTGATGGCCACAGTGACACAGGTGTCACAGCTAGCTGATGGTTTCCCGATCGAGGATCCACTTCTTGTTCCGATCCTTGATCCTTTGCCTCTTGCTGCAGTTCCTCTCGAGGATCTGCCTCTTGATGTCATGGCTGATGAAGATATCGATATTTTAATAGATGGTCCCCCTGATGCTATTCAGGGTGATGGAGCCCCAGTTGGTGATGTCGTTGCTGTTCCGCATGATGAGATTCCTATTGTCGAGGCTTTTTCTGACCATTCAGGTCCTAATTCATTTGAGTCTGTGTCCTCTACTACTCTACACGCACTGGGATTACAGCGTTATCCCACAGATTCCGATTCTGACACAGCTATGTCTGCCGCACCTGTTCCTCCACAGGACTTCGAGTTTGATGGTCAGTTTGATCCAGTCTTTCGACACGAATTTGACCCTGAGCATGAGATTGAGTTTTTCCCAGATGATCGGCCTTTTGAGGCACCTTTCATTCCTAACGATTAGCTTTTTGACATACCCGCTGATCTCGAGCCGATACCCGCTGATCTTGAGCTTGCACCAGCTGACCCTGAGCCGTTGATTGCACTCGAGCCCATACCTACTCACGATCCTCTACCTGAGCATGACCATACACCTGTTGATGTACCAGTTATTGCTCCACTGTTACCTGACCCTATACCTGGAGCCGTTGATCATGCTCCTTTTGCTGACCATGTAGATCCCCGTTATACATTCACCCACAATGGGTGGATAGAGGACGACGATGACTTACCTCCTTTTGTTAGACCTGTTACTCCCCCACCTACACCTACACATGCACCAGTTGGCATTGCCCCGTTTCGCCCACATGGGTCTGACATTCACCACATAGATCTACCGGTCACGTTCCTACAGGATATCCCTCCTCCCCATCCAGGGGAAGGTCCATCGAGTCAGCAGCCCGGTCATATTCCTCCTGTGTCAGCAGCTTTTCCCTTTGTGCCAAAGTTTTCACATACTGCTCCTTTTGCTACTACACCATCGGGCGAGCCACTGATCTGGTTTCCGGCCAACACGATGCCTATTTCTGATCCATATCATCCCTTCCACATTGGTTATATGAGGGACGATCTGCTTTTGTCCTTACAGCTCCAGCAGGAGATGTTGTGTCACAGAGTCATGGATCTTAAGAGGATTCTGCGTCCTCCACCTTGCACTTGTCAGTCACCATTCGTGACACCACCCGCTCCTCTCCTGCCATACCCAGATTTTGATGTCCGTTTTCTTACTATGGAGCAGCAGGTTAGCTATCTGTTGCGTATCGTTCATGCCCTCGAGGAGGAGCTAGCACGTCTGAGCAGTTTGCTTTTCGTTCCTCCACCTCCTCCTCCTCCACCATCAGTGTAGCAGTTTTTGGTTTTATGCAGGTAGCATACTTTTGGTGAGAGTGCAGCTATTGAGCCCAGATTGCACAGCTTTTTGAAGACCACATTTCTTTTGACTTTTGATTGTTGTAGTTTGATGGATAGTCTGGACAAGGGTGATGTGACCCTGTAGTCCTTTTTGGTTGTGATATGATACATTTGGTGAACTTGTAAAACTGTAATTGTGGTCATTGATGTATGAAAGCTCAATCGCAACATTCTCATTACATACATTGTTGAATTACTTGTTTGTGTTATGACATGGGATGTTATGTGTTTACTTGCGTTGATAAATGTTATTACATACGTATACTACATACTTATATGCATAAGACCTGACCTATACTATCTTCTTTAGAAGATGCCTCCACGAAGGGAAACTCGATTGCCCACTACTAAGGCCGAGTTACAAGAACGAATTTCACGAGCGATAGCAGAGCACGAGGCCTCACGCGCTGAAACTAGTGGGGGTACCTCGAGGAACAACCCACCTCATGGTAATGTTTAATTCGCTTGAGACACATTACGTTACATTTGGATATTCCATGCGCGTTTGCTAATGCTTGCTGTGAATGACATTACTTGTACAGACTGTACCTATAAGCAGTTCTTAGACTGTAAACCGCTGAATTTCGACGGCACCGGGGGTGCTGTGGCTTTTGTTCGATGGATAGAGAAGACCGATTCTGTGATAAGAATGAGCAAATGTGCACCAGAACACCAAGACACCTACATCTCCGGATTGTTCTTAGACGGAGCGCTTTCATGGTGGAATCTCCAAGTCCAAACTCTGGGAGATGCAGCAGCATACGCTTTGACTTGGAATGAAATGAAGGAACTCAAGCGTAAAAATTATTGCTCCAGGGCCGAAATCCAAAACTTAGAAACTGAATTCTGGAACCTCAAGATGGACGGCCCGAAAATTGCTGAATATGTGCAGAGGTTTCACGACTTATCACGCGTCGTACCGTACATGGTTGATCCAGAATTCAAATGCATCGAGCGCTTTATCTGGGGGTTGGCACCTCAGATTATGAGTATGGTGACAACATCGAAGCCTGCCACAATCACCAAGGCTATTGATCTGAGTGTATCACTGACTAAAGAAGCTATCAGGTTAAACAAGTTTTCAATCTCTGACCAGAAGAAGAAGGAGACTCACGTTGAGTCGTCTGGTGAGAACAAAAGGAAGTTCTCGAACTTTAAGAAGGGTACCAGCAGTGCAATCAAGAAGAAGGATGAAAACTTACCAGCTGAAACCAAGACTGGGGTTGAAAACAAACGAAAAGGGTATATGGGCGCTCTGCCCAAATGTGATGTATGCCAGTACCATCATTCCAGCCAGTGCAGATTTAGGAAATGTGAGTCTTGTGGGAAGGTTGGCCATTCGAAGGAGACGTGCTGGGCTGCTACAGGTCATGGTGGTAAGAGAGGTTATGGAAATGGATATGGAAACCGCCCTCAAGGAGGAAATGGTGGTAATGGAAATCGTGGTAATGTTGGGAATCAAGCTTGTAGTGGAAACCGGGGAGCAAACAACAATCGAGGTGGTAATGGGAATGGAAATGGTCGAGGACCAGGTTGTTTTAATTATGGAGACGTGGGGCATTTCAAGCGAGAACGCCCAAAGCTCAATCAAGCTCATGGAAGGGTTTTCAACATCGGAGCAAGGGAAGCACGCCAAGATCCAAATGTGGTCACTGGTACGTTCCCTATTAACCAACGCTTTGCATCTGTTCTATTTGATACCGGTGCCGATTATAGTTTTGTATCACTAGAGTTTAAGAACATGCTTGGGTTGGTAGCTAGTAAGCTAGACATTCCATATTCGATAGAACTAGCTAATGGAAAGCTAGTAGAAGCACATGAAGTCATCAGAGGTTGCGTGATAGAATTGGGAGAGCACGAGTTTATGCTTGATCTGCTGCCAGTCGAGTTGGGAAGCTTCGACGTGGTAGTAGGGATGGATTGGTTGTCAAGCAACCGAGCAGAGATCGTATGTCACGAGAAGATCATTCTCATTCCGATGGCGAATGGAGACACAATTGTGGTACATCGAGAGAAGCGCGATACGCCCCTAAGAATCATCAGTTGTTTGAAGGCTCGAAAGTGTCTGCAGAAAGGGTGTGTTGCCTACTTGGCACACATTGTGGACAAGGAAGCCGCTGAGCCAAAGCTAGAAGACATTCCAGTCGTGAAGGAATATCCTGAAGTCTTTCCCGAAGACTTGCCAGGATTGCCGCCGCAGCGACAAATCGAGTTCCACATTGACTTAGTTCCAGGCGCTGCACCTGTGGCTAAGGCACCTTATCGACTTGCGTCCTCCGAGATGCAAGAACTGTCAACACAACTTCAGGAACTTTTAGACAAGGGATTTATCAGACCAAGCTTCTCGCCTTGGGGTGCTCCAGTGCTGTTTGTCAAGAAGAAAGATGGTAGTTTACGCATGTGTATGGACTACCGCGAGCTTAATAAGTTGACTATCAAGAATAGATATCCTTTGCCAAGGATTGATGACCTGTTCGATCAACCACAAGGTTCAAGTTTTTACTCCAAGATCGATCTTCGATCAGGTTATCACCAGTTAGGAATCCAAGAGGAGAGTATTCCAAAGACGGCCTTTAGGACTCGCTATGGACACTACGAATTCCTGGTTATGCCGTTTGGTTTGACCAACGCGCCAGCAGTATTCATGGATTTGATGAATAGAGTTTGTAAGCCGTACCTTGATAAGTTTGTGATTGTGTTTATTGACGACATTTTGATTTATTCAAAGACGAAGGAAGAGCACGGGCAACACCTAAGAGCTATTTTAGAACTGCTTAAGAAAGAGAAGTTGTACGCTAAATTCTGTAAGTACGAGTTCTGGTTGTGCGAGGTTCAGTTCCTTGGTCACGTGGTAAATGGAAATGGAATTCATGTGGATCCCACAAAGATCAAGGTGATCAAAAATTGGGAGACTCCAAAAACGTCAACTGAGATTCGACAATTCTTAGGTTTGGCTGGGTATTATCGCAGATTTATTGAGGATTTCTCGAAAATCGCTCAACCATTGACCTCCCTTACACAGAAAGACAAGAAGTACGAATGGGGAGACAAGCAAGAAGAAGCATTTCAGTTGTTGAAAAACAAGCTTTGCGATGCACCCAACTTATCCCTACCCGAAGGCACTGTCGACTTCGTGGTATATTGCGATGCCTTGCGTCAAGGTTTAGGCTTCGTGCTGATGCAGCGACAGAAGGTTATAGCCTATGCTTCATGCCAATTGAAGATTCATGAGAAGAACTACACCACACATGATTTGGAACTAGGTGCTGTGGTGTTTGCTTTAAAGATCTGGCAACATTACTTGTATGGCACGCGATGCACAATCTTTACTGATCACAAGAGCTTACAGCATATATTTGACCAGAAAGAGCTTAACGTGAGACAGAGACGATGGGTAGAGTTGTTAAACGACTACGATTATGAAATTAAGTATCACCCAGGAAAGGCGAATGTGGTCGCCAATGCCTTGAGCCGGAAAGAAAGAATTAAGCCCATAAGGGTTCGAGCTTTGGAAATGATTATTCAAACAGACCTCTCGTTGCGCATTCGTGCCGTGCAGAAAGAAGCACTTAAGGAAAAGAATCTTGAAAATGAATATCTCCGTGGGATGGAGAAGCGGTTAGTACCCAATGATGAAGGAACGTTGTACTTCACGAAATGAATTTGGGTTCCTCTCTTTGGTGGTCTGAGAGAAGTAATTTTCGATGAAGCTCACAAGTCACGGTACTCGATCCATCCAGGATCGGATAAAATGTACCAAGATTTAAAGGATTTTTAGTGGTGGCCGAAATTAAAAGGCGATGTTGCAACGTATGTTGGAAAATGTTTGACTTGTGCCAAGGTAAAGGCCGAATATCAGAAGCCTTCAGGTCTTCTACAACAACCTGAAATACCCATGTGAAAATGGGAGCAGATTTCAATGGACTTTATAACGAAATTGCCAAGGACACCCAGAGGTCATGATACGATTTGGGTAATCGTGGACCGTCTGACCAAATCTGCACACTTTTTGCCAATCAAGGAGAAAGATAATACTAGCAAGCTTGCTGAGCTATACCTGAGAGAGATAGTTGCACGGCATGGAGTGCCTCTCTCGATCATCTCTGATAGAGATGGAAGGTTTGTATCAAGGATTTGGCAATCCTTCCAAGAAGCCTTTGGTTCTCAGTTGAATCTGAGTACTGCATTCCATCCGCAGACTGATGGCCAGAGCGAGCGAACAATTCAAACGTTGGAAGATATGTTACGAGCTTGCGTGATGGATTTGGGTGGTAGTTGGGACACTCACTTACCCTTGGTAGAATTCTCATACAACAACAGCTACCATGCGAGTATCCAAGCTGCACCATTTGAAGCTCTCTATGGATGCAAGTGTCGATCACCGTTATGCTGGGCAGATACGGGTGATAGACAGCTTGTTGGTCCTGAATTGGTTCAAGAGACGACTGATAAGATTACACAGATCCGAGAGCCCATAAAGGCGGCTCGTGATCGACAAAAGAGTTATGCGGACTGAAGAAGGAAACCTTTGGAGTTTGAGGTAGGAGATATGGTTTTGTTAAAGGTTTCACCCTGGAAGGGTGTAGCACGCTTTGGGAAGCGTGGGAAGTTGAACCCAAGATTCATTGGTCCATTCAAAATCCTGGAGAGGATTGGTCTTGTAGCTTACAAGTTGGACCTACCCGCAGAACTGAATGGCGTTCATGATACATTTCATGTATCTAACCTGAAAAAGAGTCCAACTCAAGAAACAGTTGTCATTCCTGCCGACGAAATCCACATTGACGACACACTCCACTTTACTGAAGAACCTGTTGAGGTTACTGATTGGAAGGTTAACAAGACACGCAGGAGTAGTGTTAAACTTGTCAAGGTTTGTTAGAACGCGTGACACTGCCCAGAGTTCACTTGGGAGCATGAGGATCGCATGAAAGCAAAATACCCACATTTGTTCCCCAAGACCCTTGCAGCTAGTAGCAGAACTTAAATTTCGGGACGAAATTTTCTTAACAGGGGGGGAATGTGACAACCCTCATAAATCCAGGTATCCATACAATTTAATTAATATAAGAGTAAATTACAAAACTCGCCCTTTATGTATGTATGTTATTGCAAATCATGTACTTTGTCTTTCATAATTACATTAATCATACCTAATGTTTACATGTTATATCCTTTACCCCAAACCCAGTTAATTTTCTCAGTTAATTCTAATCACGTGGGGCCCACGTAAGGGCATTAATGTCTTTTAACCAACCCATCTCTTTCCCCTCATTTAAAACCCAAAATAACCCAAATTGGAAAAAGAAAAATATAATCTTGACAGGCTGTAGAAAGCAAAGTTACGTAAAAACATTTCTCGAGTTTAAGAAATTAAAAAATTATGTGGATACAACATACAAGAACCCTAATGTTTGGCATAAATATAGGAAGATAAATCATACTAGCAACTGATCAATGGCGGATTGCAATCTTCAGTTTCTAAAACCCTTGTCTTCAGCTTATTATTGGATTGCTAGGGTTTATCATCAAATTTGTGAAGAAGAAAAGATATACAAGTAAACATTGATTGTGACACCTGGGTCACTGCGATCATCAAACAAATACCAAACCAATGAAATATTGTATTCCATACTTGGGATTTGTATAAATATGTGTATCCTTTGCACATATCAATTCTTGTTCGATTCCACACTCTAAATCGCTTTCTGGAAGGTTATACGCACACTGATGCGTAAATATAACCAGTTTAATGCAACGAACACCCCGGAATAGTGAAATAGGCTTAACATACCTTAAATAACCTTTACATAACTTAGAAATAAGTTTCGAAGGCTTTGGTATGGCAAAAAAAATAAGTTAATTCGCTTACAGGGACTAAACTTGACAAACTGCGAAAGTATGCCAATTTGAACTGTAACAGACATTCTGGAACACGACCATAAGTTAAACATACCATAAATATCCTTTACATAGCTTAGAAATAGGCTTTGAGGGGTTCGGTGTGCTAAAATAAACTTTTGGCTCATTCAGGGACTAAAAGTGTCAAAAAGTGCACAAGTTTGCACTTTCACACATAACTTACGTTCTGAATACATCCGGACATCCAAAAATTTATGTAAGCACTAAAACATTTTATTTTAGTGTTTGGCATAAGAAAAATCCATTCGTCGCGCAATTTGGATCGTTTTTCGTGCTTATGCGCATTCCGTCGTAATTAACCGAACAACGCAATCGTACGGCTAAACGAACCGACACCTGAGATATTTTTGAACACATTTTAAGTTCCCTACACTTTAACTTCATTTTAGAGCTTTGAAATGGGGTTAACGGGCCTTAAACGTGTCGGAAATGAGCTTATTACACAGCAGGGACCAAATCTGACATTCTGCCAAATTGGTCCTTGCGCACCGCAACAATATGAGTGTTACGGTGCGCAAGCAGTCCCCAGACAGCAGAAAACTTGCAAAAACATTGAATCAAGTCCATTCCTCATGTGCACATGGTATTGGGCAATACTAGGGGCTCAAATGGTTTTGTAATACCATGTTCTTGAGGAGTATGGTTGAGATCAAAGCACGGTTTCCAAGAAACGATCCTAACGGTTCGGGAAATCCTATAAATACCCACATACCCCAACTTCATTTCTCACAAGAATTTTGATTTGAGAAACTCTAAGTTCAAACCATTGTTTCATACCTGAGTTACTTGGATCGAAATTAGCATTCGGGGACCCTTCGTAAGTATTCCTTCGTTCTTTTATTGCTTTTCGAGTCTGAAAGTCAAACTTTGTTTGACTTTCTGCGTTGACCAGTTTATGGTCAATGCGAAGTTCGTTTGAACTTCGCAACGTGATTGTAATCACGATGGTTATAGTCCCTTGGGACTATGCCTACTGATTACCACGTTGTCTAGGGTCGTAAGGGTAAGCGATCTGATAAATCGCTTATACCTTCGAACCCGACCCATTTGGTCGATCATTAGGATCCGACCAAATACATTAGGTGACCATAGTGTATAGGGAATAACCTTCCGAGGTTATACCTTATGGTCACATCGTTTAAGTAGTTGTATGATAGGTAGTTTATATGCCTTAGGTAAATTACCAGAATACCCTTTTCATGTATAATTGGTAATTAAGCATATGTAACCTAAACTTTTGTCACATAACTGATTATGTAACATGTTTAGGCATATAACACTTGTCATAGGACTAGTTAGGCGGTCCGAATGCGTTTCACGCGCACGATGTAACAACTATGATTGTAATCACTATGAACAGTTCAGTTATCAATAATACAATGTTATTTGATCTCAATGTTTGTTTTGTTGTGTTTTACATTTTTCATGTTTTGACCTTTATTCAATTTCAAACTCTATATCACTTTCTGGAGAGTTATACGCAAGCTGGTGCGTAAACGTAACCAGTTTAATGCGACAAATACTCCGGAACATCAACATATACTTAACATACCTTAAATAACCTTTACATAACTTAGAAATAAGTTTTAAAGGCTTTGGTATGGCAAAAACAAGTTAATTCGTTTACAGGGACTAAACTTGACAAACTGCGAAAGTATGCCAATCTGAACTGTAACGAACATTCCGGAACATGACCATAAGTCAAACATACCATAAATACCCTTTACATAGCTTAGAAATAGGCTTTGAGGGGTTCGGTATGCTAAAATAAACTTTTGGGTCATTCAGGGACTAAAAGTGTCAAAAAGTGCACAAGTTTGCACTTTTGCGCATAAATTACGTTCTGAATACATCCGTACATCCAAAAATTTATGTAAGCATGACTATATTATGCTTTAGTGTTTGGCTTGCAAAAAAATCCATTCGTTGCGTCATTTGGATCGTTTTTCGCGCTTATGCGCATTCCGTCGTAATTAAGCGAACATCGCGTTCGTACGACCAAACGAACCAACACCCGACATAAATCGCTTATACCTTCGAACCCGACCCATTTGGTCGATCATTAGGATCCGACCAAATACATTAGGTGACCATAGTGTATAGGGAATAACCTTCCGAGGTTATACCCTATGGTCACATCGTTTAAGTAGTTGTATGATAGGTAGTTTATATGCCTTAGGTAAATTACCAGAATACCCTTTTCATGTATAATTGGTAATTTAGCATATGTAACCTAAACTTTTGTCACATGACTGATTATGCAACATGTTTAGGCATATAATACTTGTCATAGGACTAGTTAGGCGGTCCGAACGCGTTTCACGCGCACGATGCATTAAAGTAGCATAAGCTTCCTAAACGGGTCGTAATGGGTCGTAAACAATTATGTTAGGTTTCATTTAGTATGTAGGCTTTGTTAAACCAAATGACACGAGTCTCTACACTCGTTTGGTTTACAAACCCTCATTCTATCCGATCCTCCGATTTAGGTCCGGTTTATTAACATAGTTATCTATATTAGGTGCCGTTTGATTCCGTGATCTATATCATTGTTTGGTTATCACTCCAGGACTACTGAGTAATCACAAGTGAGTACATAGACCCCTCTTTTACTGTTTTCCAAACTGTTTTGGGGTGAAACACATGTGCCTACTTGTTACTTTCATGCTTTCCTGTTTTCACATCATATACCGGCTATGTTTGTTAGTACATTATAGTACATGATTTCATTACATTTCATGCTATGTATGTCCATTGTGTGCATACTTAGTACATTGTTTTACATTACATTTCTGCTATGTATGTTGACTGATAGCATGCTAGCACATTGATTTACAAGACTTTTCTACTTTGTATGTTAACTTAGCATACTTAGTTCATTGTTTTCATATGACATGTATACAACTGCTATGACATTTGGTTTGCACAAACGGGTCTTTATTACATTCATTAACATTTGCTACGCCGCTCGGGAGTAAGTAGTGGTACCATAGGACTTGACAAATCCCATTCCTGACATCCCGGGTTTGTTTGGATGTAAGGAATGACTGAATCCGAAAACATTTCTTTTGATAACCTTGACTGAAAGGGTTATCTGACTGTCTCAAGGCTTGAATGTATGCGTTAACTTACCACATAAATGTTTGTATCAATGTATCATGCATCACTTTGCAAAACATAACTTTTTGATATATTCAAAATACTTTGTTTTGTACATTTTTACTTATGGTTTAAGTAGTCTTATTTTACTTACCATACATAACATTTGTTACACATTACTTGACTACTTTTGGGCTATCAACATTTGACATGGTTTATACAAGGACTTTTGACTATTGGTTTAAACATAGACATTATACTTTGTTGGTTGGTTTAAGTGACTTAAGTAACGAGATGTGAGTAATATGATACAATCATGGTGGATACGCCGCTGGTACTTCCTATACATAAGTGGTTGTATTATATTACATATGATAGCGTTATTTAAATCATTCATTTTTGACTTATACATTTTACACAAGTGACATGTTTTTACTAGACTTTGGTTTACAATATAGTTTATTTTATACAACTCATTTTATATGGTTATTCATTAAACCATACATTATTCATTTATCTATACATATCATCTGGACTTATTGTTTTTCAAGCGATTTACAAAACAAATCAAATTACAAGGTTCATGACTAAACATTTTCTTAAACTTAAGTCATGAATCCTATTTTCACAAAAACCTATGTATCTCACAGGCATTTTTATGCTGACGTACCTACTTTCACATGTGTTTTCAGGTGCTTTTCCGTAGGATGACGATCATGACACTAGGGCGGACCTGTGCCTTAGAAACTTAAAATGAAGCTAGACGATGTTTAATTATGTACTAAACTCTTTAATTTCTGTTTGAAACAATGTAACACTTATGTTGATAAATAAAATACAACTTTGTTTGCCATGGATTTGAAACAATTAATTCTGTTACAACACTCCCCGACGTTTTCCGCCACATCTTGTATGCTATACGTGGTCGGGGTGTGACAGAAGAGTTGGTATCAGAGCCAATGGTTATTGGGAATTAGGTTATTAGTAATGCTTTGACCTAGACTATAACTTTTCTAGGACCCTAACACAAGTTATCTTGTGTTTAGATCTTAAAACATGTACATCACCTATCCTTCGGTGATTATCAAAACAAGAACCAAATTTTTCCGAAACGATTTTTGAAAAACATTCATCTGTTTTTGAATAAATTATTACAAGGTTTTGAACCCTCTTTTATATGGTTTTGAACCCTTTTCAGTTTGATTAAATTTTTGGCCTTGTGCCTTCAAATTTTCAAAATCTCGTCAAGGTTTTGGGTTATAAATAATGTGAACACGTGCAAACTGGAAGGGTGAATGCCTGTATTCTGAGTTTTCTGTCTAGGCAAGCACTTCGTATACATCTCAACCAGACGCGAGACCAGTTGTGCTTACCTGGGAATTCTTGGGATGAGTGTTCACTTATAGGCGAGCATGTCTTCATTATACATTATTTTTGACCCGTTTACTTTGATTAGTCACTGTGTGTCGTTTGTTTACTTTGTGATACGGACGAATGACCACCATCTATGCTGTTTGCAATTCTTGTTTTTATCATCTCATTCTTTTCATCCAATCATCTCACTCGTTTCTTTTCATGTTTTCCTCTTTTAGAATGCCTCCTCGACGCGAGAACCAGATAGCAACTGCCGAGCTGGCAGAAATTATTGCGCAGCAGATGGCTGCTCAATTCCCAAATCTCTTTGCTCAATGGCAACAAGCCAACAACAACAACAATGCTCCATGCAAATACAAAGATTTTAACTCGGCTAAACCACTCAAGTTTAGTGGTTCTGAAGGAGCGACTGGGCTTCTTCAGTGGTTCGAGAGCATTGAGAATACTTTCCGCCACGTGCAGTGTCCGGATAATCGCAAAGTCGAGTTTGCTTCGAGCGTATTTCAGAAGAGGGCTTTGACTTGGTGGAACGGGGTTATGAGAGACAGAGGTGCAGAAGTTGCTCTCGCACAGACATGGGCTGAACTTAGAGCCCTTATGATGAGGGAATTTTGTCCTCGTCATGAACAGCGAGCGTTGGAGAAAGAGTTTGATAAGTTGAAGCAGGATAGTGGTGAGCACAGGGCATATACTGATCGGTTTGAAGAGTTGAGTCTGCTTTGCCCGACTATGGTTACCCCACTCGACAAGGCTATCGAAAGGTACATCGATGGCCTGCCTGACTCAGTACAAGACATCCTTACTGGTAGTGACCCTGCCACACTTCGTCAGGCGATCGAGTTATCAGCGACGTTGACTGAGTCGCAGATTCGTAAGGGAAAGCTGCATGAGAAGGGTGACAAGGGTAAGAAGCAGGCATCTGACAAAGGGGATGGTAAGAAAGGTGAAAACAAGAATGGGAAGAATTCGGGTTCCGCAAGAGGGTCTAGGAAGCGAAAGGCTTCCCAAAACTATGTTGTTACTGCACAGGCTCAAGCTGCACCAAATCAGCCTGCGCAACCACCTGCCAAGAAGCCTTATTTTGGCAATGCACCTTTGTGTAACAGGTGTAATGGCCATCACCAACCACATCTCCAGTGTCGTCAGTGCACCAACTACGGAAGATCTGGTCATCTTGTTGTCAACTGCCGCATTCCTGTTAACCAGAACCAGGCAGTTCCGAACCAAGCTCAACAAGTTGCTCAACCTCTTGCTCAGCAACAAGGCCAAGCTGCACGACCTCATTTTCCTCCTGGTTCGTGCTACAATTGTGGGGATCTGACCCACTACAGGAACCGGTGCCCAAGGCTAGCCAACCAGAATCCGAATCAGGCTCCGGCTCGAGGCCGAGCCTTTAACATGAATGCCCAAGAGGCGCAGGCGGATGATAATGTGGTGAACGGTACGTTCTTTATAAATAATCAGCCTGCATCTGTTCTTTTCGATTCTGGTGCCGATAAGAGTTTCGTGTCTTTGTCTTTTGAGCCTATGCTTCGCGTGTCTAGAACGAAACTAGGTAAACCTTTGACAGTAGAAGTTGCTAGTGGTGAACCCATTATTCTTGATTCTGTTCTTCACAACTGCTAGTTGAACCTTAACGACCATCTTTTTCCTATCGACCTCACGCCAATGCAACTTGGAAGCTTCGACGTCATTGTGGGTATGGATTGGTTATCTAAGCATCACGCAGAGATAGTTTGTTCTGAGAAGATTGTTCGTGTGCCGCTTTCGACAGGCGAGATCCTACAGGTTCAAGGTGAGAAACCGTCTGGTGGTCTCAAGCTCATGTCTTGTTTTAAAGCTCGGAAGTATCTGCGGAAGAACTATGTGGCTTTCTTAGCACATGTTACAGAAGATAAAGGCAAGGGTAAGTCTATTTCATGTATTCCTGTCGTTCGGGATTATTCTGAAGTATTCCCTGAAGATTTACCTGGTCTACCCCCAGCACGCCAAGTCGAGTTCCGCATTGATCTCGTACCTGGTGCAAATCCCGTTGCCAGAGCTCCATATCGTCTTGCACCGTCTGAGATGCAAGAGTTGTCTAAGCAGCTTCAGGAACTCTCTGACAAAGGCTTTATCCGTCCTAGCTTTTCACCTTGGGGTGCTCCCATTCTTTTTGTCAAGAAGAAGGATGGATCTTTTAGGATGTGTATCGATTATCGTGAGCTTAACAAGCTTACCATCAAGAATCGATATCCCCTACCTCGCATAGACGACCTCTTTGATCAGTTACAGGGCGCTTCTTATTTCTCGAAGATTGATCTGCGATCTGGATATCATCAACTTCGCGTGCAAGAAGAAGATATTCCCAAGACAGCATTCCGCACTCGTTATGGGCATTATGAATTCACAGTCATGCCATTCGGTTTGACTAATGCTCCTGCTGTATTCATGGACTTAATGAATAGGGTCTGCAAACCTTATTTGTATCAGTTCGTCATTGTTTTCATTGACGACATCTTGATTTACTCTAAGACGCGAGCTGATCACGAGCAGCATCTTCGTCTTACTCTGGAACTCCTGAAGAAAGAGTAACTTTTCGCCAAATTCTCCTAGTGTGAATTTTGGCTTAAAGAAGTTCAGTTTTTGGGGCATTTTATCAACGAACGAGGTATTCATGTAGATCCCTCCAAGATCAGTGCGATTAAGGATTGGGATACGCCTACTACTCCTACTGAAGTTCGTTCTTTTCTTGGTCTAGCGGGTTATTACCGCCGCTTCATTGAAAACTTCTCAAAGATTGCAGTTCCTCTAACTGCTCTAACTCAGAAGAACAAACCCTTTGATTAGGGATTCAAACAAGAGGAAGCTTTTCAACGCTTGAAGCAGAAGCTTTGTGATGCGCCTGTTCTATCATTGCCTGAGGGTGATGATGATTTTGTCGTGTATTGTGATGCATCGAAATTAGGCCTTGGTTGTGTTCTGATGCAAAGGAACAAAGTCATAGCATATGCATCGAGGCAGTTGAAGATACATGAGAAGAACTACACCACTCATGATCTTGAGTTGGGTGCAGTTGTTTTCGCTCTAAAGATCTGGAGACAATATTTGTACGGTACAAAATGTGTGGTTTTCACGGACCACAAAAGTCTCCAGCATATCTTCAATCAGAAAGAACTCAACATGAGGCAACGACGTTGGGTTGAGCTTTTAAACGACTATGACTGCGAAATTCGCTACCATCCTGGTAAGGCGAATGTCGTAGCTGATGCATTAAGTCATAAGGAACGTACTAAGCTTCATTGTGTACGTGTTCAGTCTGTTATTCAAGCTCGATCCGATATCCAAGCACGCATTTCTCAGGCTCAACAATCTTGTGTTTCACAAGGTTTGATGGATAAGGAATTTCCCTATCACATAACACCTGCTCTGGAACTGAAGGACAATGGATTGTATTACTTCATGGACCGTTTGTGGGTCCCAAGCCTAGATAACCTTCGCACCTTGCTTATGGATGAAGCCCATAAGTCTCGTTATTCCATTCATCCGGGCTCAGATAAGATGTATAAGGATCTTCGTATTCACTATTGGTGGCCTGGTATGAAGAAAGACATTGCTTTATATGTATCCAAATGCCTTACTTGTCTTAAGGTTAAGGCTGAACATCAACGTCCTTCAGGTTTATTGGTGCAACCAGAGATCCCAGTTTGGAAATGGGAAAACATTACTATGGATCTTGTTACCAAACTTCCACGCACAAATAAAGGTCATGATGCCATCTGGGTAGTCGTTGATCGTCTTACTAAGTCAGCACATTTCTTGCCAATCCGTGAGGATTTTCCTGCTGACAGACTTGCTCAAATCTATGTGGATGAAATTGTAGCTCGACATGGTGTTCCTTTGAACATCATTTCTGACAGAGATGCTCGTTTCACTTCTCATTTTTGGAGAACCATGTAATCTGCTATGGGGACCCAACTTAATCTGAGCACAGCTTATCATCCGCAAACGGATGGTCAATCTGAGAGAACAATCCAGAGTCTGGAGGATATGCTTAGAGCTTGTGTGATCGATTTTGGTGGTAGTTGGGATTCACATCTTAAGTTGATTGAATTCTCCTACAACAACAGTTATCACACCAGCATCAAAATGGCTCCTTTCGAGGCTCTCTATGGTCGAAAATGTCGTTCACCAGTCTGCTGGAATGAGATCGGTGAGGCTCAACTTACTGGACCTGCCCTCATTTTAGAAACAACTGACAAGGTCAAGAAAGTTCGCGATAACCTTCAGACAGCTATGAGCCGTCAAAAGAGTTACGCAGATCCAAAACGCAAACCCTTGGAATTTCAAGTCGGTGATCGAGTATTACTTAAGGTCTCACCTTGGAAAGGTGTGATCAGATTTGGAAAGAAAGGAAAACTTGCACCTAGATATGTTGGACCATTCAAGATCGTCGAAAGAATCGGAAAGGTAGCCTACAGACTTGAGTTGCCTCCGGAACTTGGAAATGTTCATCCAACTTTTCACGTATCCAATCTCAAGAGGTGTTTAGCTGATGAGAACCTCCACATACCGCTTGACGAAATTCGTGTTGGCAAAACACTGAAATTTGTTGAGAAACCAGTGGAAATCATGGAACGTGAAGTCAAGTGGCTTAAACGCAAGCGCATTCCTTTGGTCAAAGTTCGCTGGGAAGCTAAACGTGGACCTGAGTTTACTTGGGAACGTGAAGATCAAATGAAGGCTAAATATCCACATCTTTTTCCACGAGTTTCCTCTAAATAAATTTCGGGACGAATTTTCCACAAGTAGGGGAGACTGTAACAACTGTGCTTGTAATCACTATGAACAGTTCAGTTATCAATAAAACAATGTTATTTGATCTCAATGTTTGTTTTGTTGTGTTTTACATTTTTCATGTTTTGACCTTTATTCAATTTCAAACTCTATATCACTTTCTGGAGAGTTATACGCAAGCTGGTGCGTAAACGTAACCAGTTTAATGCGACAAATACTTCGAAACATCAACATATACTTAACATACCTTAAATAACCTTTACATAACTTAGAAATAAGTTTTAAAGGCTTTGGTATGGCAAAAACAAGTTAATTCGTTTACAGGGACTAAACTTGACAAACTGCGAAAGTATGCCAATCTGAACTGTAACGAACATTCCAGAACATGACCATAAGTCAAACATACCATAAATACCCTTTACATAGCTTAGAAATAGGCTTTGAGGGGTTCGGTATGCTAAAATAAACGTTTGGGTCATTCAGGGACTAAAAGTGTCAAAAAGTGCACAAGTTTACACTTTTGCGCATAAATTACGTTCTGAATACATCCGGACATCCAAAAATTTATGTAAGCATGACTATATTATGCTTTAGTGTTTGGCTTGCAAAAAAATCCATTCGTTGCGTCATTTGGATCGTTTTTCGCGCTTATGCGCATTCCGTCGTAATTAAGCGAACATCGCGTTCGTACGACCAAACGAACCAACACCCGGCATATTTTTGAGCATGTTTCATGTCCACAATGTTTAGGCAACATTTTAGGGCCTTAAAGTTGGCTTTACGTGTCACACCCCGACCACGTATAGCATACAAGACGTGGCGGAAAACGTCGGGGAGTGTTGTAACAGAATTAATTGTTTCAAATCCATGGCAAACAAAGTTGTATTTTATTTATCAACATAAGTGTTACATTGTTTCAAACAGAAATTAAAGAGTTTAGTACGTAATTAAACATCGTCTAGCTTCATTTTAAGTTTCAAAGGCACAGGTCCGCCCTAGTGTCATGATCGTCATCCTACGGAAAAGCACCTGAAAACACATGTGAAAGTAGGTACGTCAGCATAAAAATGCATGTGAGATACATAGGTTTTTGTGAAAATAGGATTCATGACTTAAGTTTAAGAAAATGTTTAGTCATGAACCTTGTAATTTGATTTGTTTTGTAAATCGCTTAAAAAACAATAAGTCCAGATGATATGTATAGATAAATGAATAATGTATGGTTAAATGAATAACCATATAAAATGAGTTGTATAAAATAAACTATATTGTAAACCAAAGTCTAGTAAAAACATGTCACTTGTGTAAAATGTATAAGTCAAAAATGAATGATTTAAATAACGCTATGATATGTAATATAATACAACCACTTATGTATAGGAAGTACCAGCGGCGTATCCACCATGATTGTATCATATTACTCACATCTCGTTACTTAAGTCACTTAAACCAACCAACAAAGTATAATGTCTATGTTTAAACCAATAGTCAAAAGTCCTTGTATAAACCATGTCAAATGTGGATAGCCCAAAAGTAGTCAAGTAATGTGTAACAAATGTTATGTATGGTAAGTAAAATAAGACTACTTAAACCATAAGTAAAAATGTACAAAACAAAGTATTTTGAATATATCAAAAAGTTATGTTTTGCAAAGTGATGCATGATACATTGATACAAACATTTATGTGGTAAGTTAACGCATACATTCAAGCCTTGAGACAGTCGGATAACCCTTTCAGTCAAGGTTATCAAAAGAAATGTTTTCGGATTCAGTCATTCCTTACATCCAAACAAACCCGGGATGTCAAGAATGGGATTTGTCAAGTCCTATGGTACCACTACTTACTCCCGAGCGGCGTAGCAAATGTTAATGAACGTAATAAAGACCCGTTTGTGCAAACCAAATGTCATAGCAGTTGTATACATGTCATTTGAAAACAATGTACTAAGTATGCTAAGTTAACATACAATGTAGAAAAGTCTTGTAAATCAATGTGCTAGCATGCTATCAGTCAACATACATAGCAGAAATGTAATGTAAAACAATGTACTAAGTATGCACACAATGGATATACATAGCATGAAATGTAATGAAATCATGTACTATAATGTACTAACAAACATAGCCGGTATATGATGTGAAAACAGGAAAGCATGAAAGTAACAAGTAGGAACATGTGTTTCACCCCAAAACAGTTTGGAAAACAGTAAAAGAGGGGTCTATGTACTTACTTGTGATTACTCAGTAGTCCTGGAGTGATAACCAAACAATGAAATAGATCACGGAATCAAACGGCACCTAATATAGATAACTATGTTAATAAACCGGACCTAAATCGGAGGATCGGATAGAATGAGGGTTTGTAAACCAAACTAGTGTAGAGACTCGTGTCATTTGGTTTAACAAAGCCTACATACTAAATGAAACCTAACATAATTGTTTACGACCCATTACGACCCGTTTAGGAAGCTTATGCTACTTTAACGCATCGTGCGCGTGAAACGCGTTCGGACCGCCTAACTAGTCCTATGACAAGTATTATATGCCTAAACATGTTGCATAATCAGTTATGTGACAAAAGTTTAGGTTACATATGCTAAATTACCAATTATACATGAAAAGGGTATTCTGGTAATTTACCTAAGGCATATAAACTACCTATCATACAACTACTTAAACGATGTGACCATAGGGTATAACCTCGGAAGGTTATTCCCTACACTATGGTCACCTAATGTATTTGGTCGGATCCTAATGATCGACCAAACTGGGTCGGGTTCGAAGGTATAAGCGATTGATCAGATCGCTTACCCTACGACCCTAGACAACGTGGTAATCAGTAGGCATAGTCCCAAGGGACTATGACCATCGTGATTACAATCACGTTGCGAAGTTCAAACGAACTTTGCATTGACCATAAGCTGGTCAACGCTGAAAGTCAAATAAAGTTTGACTTTCTGACTCTAAAGCAATAAAATAAGGAAAAGAACGAAAGAATACTTACGAAGGGTCCCCGAATGCTAATCTCGATTCAAAAATCTCAGGTATGAAACAAATGTTTCAACTTAGAGTTTCTCAAATCAAAATTCTTGTGATTTTGAAGCATGGGGGGTGGGGTATTTATAGTAAAAGGTCCACCGTTAAGATCGTTTCATGTAAACCGTGCTTTAATCGCAACCGTACAATTGTTGGAAAGTTATGGTGCCTAAAAATGGTCCTTATCATCTGACTAAGCAATTGGGAATGTGTGGGTGAGGATCAAACAACTGCAACCTGCTGTTAAAAACATTTAATCTGGTCTGATAGTGGGAAGCTGCCCGCTTCAGGATCAGACAAACACAATGCGGGCCGCCTGGCCCTTCTGATCAGCAAACATGTTTGAAAAATGACAGTTTCAGTCCCGGCACGTGTTTAAGGCCATTTCCGACACTTCTAAGGCCCGTAAAGCCAACTTTAAGGCCCTAAAATGTTGCCTAAACATTGTGGACATGAAAAATGCTCAAAAATATGCCGGGTGTTGGTTCGTTTGGTCGTACGAACGCGATGATCGCTTAATTACGACGGAATGCGCATAAGCGCGAAAAACGATCCAAATGACGCAACGAATGGATTTTTTTGCAAGCCAAACACTAAAGCATAATATAGTCATGCTTACATAAATTTTTGGATGTCCGGATGTATTCAGAACGTAATTTATGCGCAAAAGTGCAAACTTGTGCACTTTTTGACACTTTTAGTCCCTGAATGACCCAAAAGTTTATTTTAGCATACCGAACCCCTCAAAGCCTATTTCTAAGATATGTAAAGGGTATTTATGGTATGTTTGACTTATGGTCATGTTCCGGAATGTTCGTTACAGTTCAGATTGGCATACTTTCGCAGTTTGTCAAGTTTAGTCCCTGTAAACGAATTAACTTGTTTTTGCCATACCAAAGCCTTTAAAACTTATTTCTAAGTTATGTAAAGGTTATTTAAGGTATGTTAAGTATATGTTGATGTTCCGGAGTATTTGTCGCATTAAACTGGTTACGTTTACGCACCAGCTTGCGTATAACTCTCCAGAAAGTGATATAGAGTTTGAAATTGAATAAAGGTCAAAACATGAAAAATGTAAAACACAACAAAACAAACATTGAGATCAAATAACATTGTTTTATTGATAACTGAACTGTTCATAGTGATTACAAGCACAGTTGTTACAGTCTCCCCTACTTGTGGAAATTTCGTCCCGAAATTTATTTAGAGGAAACTCGTGGAAAAAGATGTGGATATTTAGCCTTCATTTGATCTTCGCGTTCCCAAGTAAACTCAGGTCCACGTTTAGCTTCCCAGCGAACTTTGACCAAAGGAATGCGCTTGCGTTTAAGCTACTTGACTTCACGTTCCATGATTTCCACGGGTTTCTCAACAAATTTCAGTGTTTTGCCAACACGAATTTCGTCAAGCGGTATGTGGAGGTTCTCATCAGCTAAAAACCTCTTGAGATTGGATACGTGAAAAGTTGGATGAACATTTCCAAGTTCCGGAGGTAACTCAAGTCTGTAGGCTACCTTTCCGATTCTTTCGACGATCTTGAATGGTCCAACATATCTAGGTGCAAGTTTTCCTTTCTTTCCAAATCTGATCACACCTTTCCAAGGTGAGACCTTAAGTAATACTCGATCACCGACTTGAAATTCCAAGGGTTTGCGTTTTGGATCTGCGTAACTCTTTTGACGGCTCATAGCTGTCTGAAGGTTATCGCGAACTTTCTTGACCTTGTCAGTTGTTTCTAAAATGAGGGCAGGTCCAGTAAGTTGAGCCTCACCGATCTCATTCCAGCAGACTGGTGAACGACATTTTCGACCATAGAGAGCCTCGAAAGGAGCCATTTTGATGCTGGTGTGATAACTGTTGTTGTAGGAGAATTCAATCAACTTAAGATGTGAATCCCAACTACCACCAAAATCGATCACACAAGCTCTAAGCATATCCTCCAGAGTCTGGATTGTTCTCTCAGATTGACCATCCGTTTGCGGATGATAAGCTGTGCTTAGATTAAGTTGGGTCCCCATAGCAGATTGCATGGTTCTCCAAAAATGAGAAGTGAAACGAGCATCTCTGTCAGAAATGATGTTCAAAGGAACACCATGTCGAGCTACAATTTCATCCACATAGATTTGAGCAAGTCTGTCAGCAGGAAAATCCTCACGGATTGGCAAGAAATGTGCTGACTTAGTAAGACGATCAACGACTACCCAGATGGCATCATGACCTTTCTTTGTGCGTGGAAGTTTGGTAACAAGATCTATAGTAATGTTTTCCCATTTCCAAACTGGGATCTCTGGTTGCACCAATAAACCTGAAGGACGTTGATGTTCAGCCTTAACCTTAAGACAAGTAAGGCATTTGGCTACATATAAAGCTATGTCTTTCTTCATACCAGGCCACCAATAGTGAATACGAAGATCCTTATACATCTTATCTGAGCCCGGATGAATGGAATAACGAGACTTATGGGCTTCATCCATAAGCAAGGTGCGAAGGTTATCTAGGCTTGGGACCCACAAACGGTCCATGAAGTAATACGATCCATTGTCCTTCAGTTCCAGAGCAGGTGTTATGTGATAGGGAAATTCCTTATCCATCAAACCTTGTGAAACACAAGATTGTTGAGCTTGAGAAATGCGTGCTTGGATATCGGATCGAGCTTGAATAACAGACTGAACACGTACACAATGAAGCTTAGTACGTTCCTTACGACTTAATGCATCAGCTACGACATTCGCCTTACCAGGATGGTAGCGAATTTCGCAGTCATAGTCGTTTAAAAGCTCAACCCAACGTCGTTGCCTCATGTTGAGTTCTTTCTGATTGAAGATATGCTAGAGACTTTTGTGGTCCGTGAAAACCACACATTTTGTACCGTACAAATAATGTCTCCAGATCTTTAGAGCGAAAACAACTGCACCCAACTCAAGATCATGAGTGGTGTAGTTCTTCTCATGTATCTTCAACTGCCTCGATGCATATGCTATGACTTTGTTCCTTTGCATCAGAACACAACCAAGGCCTAATTTCGATGCATCACAATACACGACAAAATCATCATCACCCTCAGGCAATGATAGAACAGGCGCATCACAAAGCTTCTGCTTCAAGCGTTGAAAAGCTTCCTCTTGTTTGAATCCCCAATCAAAGGGTTTGTTCTTCTGAGTTAGAGCAGTTAGAGGAACTGCAATCTTTGAGAAGTTTTCAATGAAGCGGCGGTAATAACCCGCTAGACCAAGAAAAGAACGAACTTCAGTAGGAGTAGTAGGCGTATCCCAATCCTTAATCGCACTGATCTTGGAGGGATCTACATGAATACCTCGTTCGTTGATAAAATGCCCCAAAAACTGAACTTCTTTAAGCCAAAATTCGCACTTGGAGAATTTGGCGAAAAGTTGCTCTTTCTTCAGGAGTTCCAGAGTAAGACAAAGATGCTGCTCGTGATCAGCTCGCGTCTTAGAGTAAATCAAGATGTCGTCAATGAAAACAATGATGAACTGATCCAAATAAGGTTTGCAGACCCTATTCATTAAGTCCATGAATACAGCAGGAGCATTAGTCAAACCGAATGGCATGACTGTGAATTCATAATGCCCATAACGAGTGCGGAATGCTGTCTTGGGAATATCTTCTTCTTGCACGCGAAGTTGATGATATCCAGATCGCAGATCAATCTTCGAGAAATAAGAAGCGCCCTGTAACTGATCAAAGAGGTCGTCTATGCGAGGTAGGGGATATCGATTCTTGATGGTAAGCTTGTTAAGCTCACGATAATCGATACACATCCTAAAAGATCCATCCTTCTTCTTGACAAAAAGAATGGGAGCACCCCAAGGTGAAAAGCTAGGACGGATAAAGCCTTTGTCAGAGAGTTCCTGAAGCTGCTTAGACAACTCTTGCATCTCAGACGGTGCAAGACGATATGGAGCTCTGGCAACGGGATTTTCACCAGGTACGAGATCAATGCGGAACTCGACTTGGCGTGCTGGGGGTAGACCAGGTAAATCTTCAGGGAATACTTCAGAATAATCCCGAACGACAGGAATATCTGAAATAGACTTACCCTTGCCTTTATCTTCTGTAACATGTGCTAAGAAAGCCACATAGTTCTTCCGCAGATACTTCCGAGCTTTAAAACAAGACATGAGCTTGAGACCACCAGACGGTTTCTCACCTTGAACCTGTAGGATCTCGCCTGTCGAAAGCGGCACACGAACAATCTTCTCAGAACAAACTATCTCTGCGTGATGCTTAGATAACCAATCCATACCCACAATGACGTCGAAGCTTCCAAGTTGCATTGGCGTGAGGTCGATAGGAAAAAGATGGTCGTTAAGGTTCAACTGGCAGTTGTGAAGAACAGAATCAAGAATAATGGGTTCACCACTAGCAACTTCTACTGTCAAAGGTTTACCTAGTTTCGTTCTAGACACGCGAAGCATAGGCTCAAAAGACAAAGACACGAAACTCTTATCGGCACCAGAATCGAAAAGAACAGATGCAGGCTGATTATTTATAAAGAACGTACCGTTCACCACATTATCATCCGCCTGCGCCTCTTGGGCATTCATGTTAAAGGCTCGGCCTCGAGCCGGAGCCTGATTCGGATTCTGGTTGGCTAGCCTTGGGCACCGGTTCCTGTAGTGGGTCAGATCCCCACAATTGTAGCACGAACCAGGAGGAAAATGAGGTCGTGCAGCTTGGCCTTGTTGCTGAGCAACTTGTTGAGCTTGGTTCGGAACTGCCTGGTTCTGGTTAACAGGAATGCGGCAGTTGACAGCAAGATGACCAGATCTTCCGCAGTTGGTGCACTGACGACACTGGAGATGTGGTTGGTGATGGCCATTACACCTGTTACACAAAGGTGCATTGCCAAAATAAGGCTTCTTGGCAGGTGGTTGCGCAGGCTGATTTGGTGCAGCTTGAGCCTGTGCAGTAACAGCATAGTTTTGGGAAGCCTTTCGCTTCCTAGACCCTCTTGCGGAACCCGAATTCTTCCCATTCTTGTTTTCACCTTTCTTACCATCCCCTTTGTCAGATGCCTGCTTCTTACCCTTGTCACCCTTCTTATGCAGCTTTCCCTTACGAATCTGCGACTCCGTCATCGTCGCTGATAACTCGATCGCCTGACGAAGTGTGGCAGGGTCACTACCAGTAAGGATGTCTTGTACTGAGTCAGGCAGGCCATCGATGTACCTTTCAATAGCCTTGTCGAGTGGGGTAACCATAGTCGGGAAAAGCAGACTCAACTCTTCAAACCGATCAGTATATGCCCTGTGCTCACCACTATCCTGCTTCAACTTATCAAACTCTTTCTCCAACGCTCGCTGTTCATGACGAGGACAGAATTCCCTCATCATAAGGGCTCTAAGTTCAGCCCATGTCTGTGCGAGAGCAACTTCTGCACCTCTGTCTCTCATAACCCCGTTCCACCATGTCAAAGCCCTCTTCTGAAATACGCTCGAAGCAAACTCGACTTTGCGATTATCCGGACACTGCACGTGGCGGAAAGTATTCTCAATGCTCTCGAACCACTGAAGAAGCCCAGTCGCTCCTTCAGAACCACTAAACTTGAGTGGTTTAGCCGAGTTAAAATCTTTGTATTTGCATGGAGCATTGTTGTTGTTGTTGGCTTGTTGCCATTGAGCAAAGAGATTTGGGAATTGAGCAGCCATCTGCTGCGCAATAATTTCTGCCAGCTCGGCAGTTGCTATCTGGTTCTCGCGTCGAGGAGGCATTCTAAAAGAGGAAAACATGAAAAGAAACGAGTGAGATGATTGGATGAAAAGAATGAGATGATAAAAACAAGAATTGCAAACAGCATAGATGGTGGTCATTCGTCCGTATCACAAAGTAAACAAACGACACACAGTGACTAATCAAAGTAAATGGGTCAAAAATAATGTATAATGAAGACATGCTCGCCTATAAGTGAACACTCATCCCAAGAATTCTCAGGTAAGCACAACTGGTCTCGCGTCTGGTTGAGATGTATATGAAGTGCTTGCCTAGACAGAAAACTCAGAATACAGGCATTCACCCTTCCAGTTTGCACGTGTTCACATTATTTATAACCCAAAACCTTGACGAGATTTTGAAAATTTGAAGGCACAAGGCCAAAAATTTAATCAAACTGAAAAGGGTTCAAAACCATATAAAAGAGGGTTCAAAACCTTGTAATAATTTATTCAAAAACAGATGATTGTTTTTCAAAAATCGTTTCGGAAAAATTTGGTTCTTGTTTTGATAATCACCTAAGGATAGGTGATGTACATGTTTTAAGATCTAAACACAAGATAACTTGTGTTAGGGTCCTAGAAAAGTTATAGTCTAAGTCAAAGCATTACTAATAACCTAATTCCCAATAACCATTGGCTCTGATACCAACTCTTCTGTCACACCCCGACCACGTATAGCATACAAGATGTGGCGGAAAACGTCGGGGAGTGTTGTAACAGAATTAATTGTTTCAAATCCATGGCAAACAAAGTTGTATTTTATTTATCAACATAAGTGTTACATTGTTTCAAACAGAAATTAAAGAGTTTAGTACATAATTAAACATCGTCTAGCTTCATTTTAAGTTTCTAAGGCACAGGTCCGCCCTAGTGTCATGATCGTCATCCTACGGAAAAGCACCTGAAAACACATGTGAAAGTAGGTACGTCAGCATAAAAATGCCTGTGAGATACATAGGTTTTTGTGAAAATAGGATTCATGACTTAAGTTTAAGAAAATGTTTAGTCATGAACCTTGTAATTTGATTTGTTTTGTAAATCGCTTGAAAAACAATAAGTCCAGATGATATGTATAGATAAATGAATAATGTATGGTTAAATGAATAACCATATAAAATGAGTTGTATAAAATAAACTATATTGTAAACCAAAGTCTAGTAAAAACATGTCACTTGTGTAAAATGTATAAGTCAAAAATGAATGATTTAAATAACGCTATGATATGTAATATAATACAACCACTTATGTATAGGAAGTACCAGCGGCGTATCCACCATGATTGTATCATATTACTCACATCTCGTTACTTAAGTCACTTAAACCAACCAACAAAGTATAATGTCTATGTTTAAACCAATAGTCAAAAGTCCTTGTATAAACCATGTCAAATGTTGATAGCCCAAAAGTAGTCAAGTAATGAGTAACAAATGTTATGTATGGTAAGTAAAATAAGACTACTTAAACCATAAGTAAAAATGTACAAAACAAAGTATTTTGAATATATCAAAAAGTTATGTTTTGCAAAGTGATGCATGATACATTGATACAAACATTTATGTGGTAAGTTAACGCATACATTCAAGCCTTGAGACAGTCGGATAACCCTTTCAGTCAAGGTTATCAAAAGAAATGTTTTCGGATTCAGTCATTCCTTACATCCGAGCGGCGTAGCAAATGTTAATGAACGTAATAAAGACCCGTTTGTGCAAACCAAATGTCATAGCAGTTGTATACATGTCATATGAAAACAATGTACTAAGTATGCTAAGTTAACATACAAAGTAGAAAAGTCTTGTAAATCAATGTGCTAGCATGCTATCAGTCAACATACATAGCAGAAATGTAATGTAAAACAATGTACTAAGTATGCACACAATGGACATACATAGCATGAAATGTAATGAAATCATGTACTATAATGTACTAACAAACATAGCCGGTATATGATGTGAAAACAGGAAAGCATGAAAGTAACAAGTAGGCACATGTGTTTCACCCCAAAACAGTTTGGAAAACAGTAAAAGAGGGGTCTATGTACTCACTTGTGATTACTCAGTAGTCCTGGAGTGATAACCAAACAATGATATAGATCACGGAATCAAACGGCACCTAATATAGATAACTATGTTAATAAACCGGACCTAAATCGGAGGATCGGATAGAATGAGGGTTTGTAAACCAAACGAGTGTAGAGACTCGTGTCATTTGGTTTAACAAAGCCTACATACTAAATGAAACCTAACATAATTGTTTACGACCCATTACGACCCGTTTAGGAAGCTTATGCAACTTTAACGCATCGTGCGCGTGAAACGCGTTCGGACCGCCTAACTAGTCCTATGACAAGTATTATAGGCCTAAACATGTTGCATAATCAGTTATGTGACAAAATTTTAGGTTACATATGCTAAATTACCAATTATACATGAAAAGGGTATTCTGGTAATTTACCTAAGGCATATAAACTACCTATCATACAACTACTTAAACGATGTGACCATAGGGTATAACCTCGGAAGGTTATTCCCTACACTATGGTCACCTAATGTATTTGGTCGGATCCTAATGATCGACCAAACTGGGTCGGGTTCGAAGGTATAAGCGATTGATCAGATCGCTTACCCTACGACCCTAGACAACGTGGTAATCAGTAGGCATAGTCCCATGGGACTATGACCATCGTGATTACAATCACGTTGCGAAGTTCAAACGAACTTCGCATTGAGCATAAGCTGGTCAACGCTGAAAGTCAAACAAAGTTTGACTTTCTGACTCTAAAGCAATAAAATAAGGAAAAGAACGAAAGAATACTTACGAAGGGTCCCCGAATGCTAATCTCGATTCAAAAATCTCAGGTATGAAACAAATGTTTCAACTTAGAGTTTCTCAAATCAAAATTCTTGTGATTTTGAAGCATGGGGGGTGGGGTATTTATAGTAAAAGGTCCACCGTTAAGATCGTTTCATGGAAACCGTGCTTTAATCGCAACCGTACAATTGTTGGAAAGTTATGGTGCCTAAAAATGGTCGTTATCATCTGACTAAGCAATTGGGAATGTGTGGGTCAGGATCAAACAGCTGCAACCTGCTGTTAAAAACATTTAATCTGGTCTGATAGAAGGAAGCGGCCCGCTTCAGGATCAGACAAACACAATGCGGGCCGCCTGGCCCTTCTGATCAGCAAACATGTTTGAAAAATGACAGTTTCAGTCCCTGCACGTGTTTAAGGCCATTTCCGACACTTCTAAGGCCCGTAAAGCCAACTTTAAGGCCCTAAAATGTTGCCTAAACATTGTGGACATGAAACATGCTCAAAAATATGTCGGGTGTTGGTTCGTTTGGTCGTACGAACTCGATGTTCGCTTAATTACGACGGAATGCGCATAAGCACGAAAAACGATCCAAATGACGCAACGAATGGATTTTTTTGCAAGCCAAACACTAAAGCATAATATAGTCATGCTTACATAAATTTTTGGATGTCCGAATGTATTCAGAACGTAATTTATGCGCAAAAGTGCAAACTTGTGCACTTTTTGACACTTTTAGTCCCTGAATGACCCAAAAGTTTATTTTAGCATACCGAACCCCTCAAAGCCTATTTCTAAGCTATGTAAAGGGTATTTATGGTATGTTTGACTTATGGTCATGTTCCGGAATGTTCGTTACAGTTCAGATTGGCATACTTTCGCAGTTTGTCAAGTTAAGTCCCGGTAAACGAATTAACTTGTTTTTGCCATACCAAAGCCTTTAAAACTTATTTCTAAGTTATGTAAAGGTTATTTAAGGTATGTTAAGTATATGTTGATGTTCCGGAGTATTTGTCGCATTAAACTGGTTACGTTTACGCACCAGCTTGCGTATAACTCTCCAGAAAGTGATATAGAGTTTGAAATTGAATAAAGGTCAAAACATGAAAAATGTAAAACACAACAAAACAAACATTGAGATCAAATAACATTGTTTTATTGATAACTGAACTGTTCATAGTGATTACAAGCACAGTTGTTACATTACGGGCCTTAGAAGTGTCGGAAATGGCCTTAAACACGTGCAGGGACTGAAACTGTCATTTTTCAAACATGTTTGCTGATCAGAAGGGCCAGGCGGCCCGCATTGTGTTTGTCTGATCCTGAAGCGGGCCGCTTCCCACTATCAGACCAGATTAAATGTTTTTAACAGCAGGTTGCAGCTGTTTGATCCTCACCCACACATTCCCAATTGCTTAGTCAGATGATAAGGACCATTTTTAGGCACCATAACTTTCCAACAATTGTACGGTTGCGATTAAAGCACGGTTTCCATGAAACGATCTTAACGGTGGACCTTTTACTATAAATACCCCACCCCCCATGCTTCAAAATCACAAGAATTTTGATTTGAGAAACTCTAAGTTGAAACATTTGTTTCATACCTGAGATTTTTGAATCGAGATTAGCATTCGGGGACCCTTCGTAAGTATTCTTTCGTTCTTTTCCTTATTTTATTGCTTTAGAGTCAGAAAGTCAAACTTTGTTTGACTTTCAGCGTTGACCAGCTTATGGTCAATGCGAAGTTCGTTTGAACTTCGCAACGTGATTGTAATCACGATGGTCATAGTCCCTTGGGACTATGCCTACTGATTACCACGTTGTCTAGGGTCGTAGGGTAAGCGATCTGATCAATCGCTTATACCTTCGAACCCGACCCAGTTTGGTCGATCATTAGGATCCGACCAAATACATTAGGTGACCATAGTGTAGGGAATAACCTTCCGAGGTTATACCCTATGGTCACATCGTTTAAGTAGTTGTATGATAGGTAGTTTATATGCCTTAGGTAAATTACCAGAATACCCTTTTCATGTATAATTGGTAATTTAGCATATGTAACCTAAACTTTTGTCACATAACTGATTATGCAACATGTTTAGGCATATAATACTTGTCATAGGACTAGTTAGGCGGTCCGAACGCGTTTCACGCGCACGATGCGTTAAAGTAGCATAAGCTTCCTAAACGGGTCGTAATGGGTCGTAAACAATTATGTTAGGTTTCATTTAGTATGTAGGCTTTGTTAAACCAAATGACACGAGTCTCTACACTCGTTTGGTTTACAAACCCTCATTCTATCCGATCCTCCGATTTAGGTCCGGTTTATTAACATAGTTATCTATATTAGGTGCCGTTTGATTCCGTGATCTATATCATTGTTTGGTTATCACTCCAGGACTACTGAGTAATCACAAGTGAGTACATAGACCCCTCTTTTACTGTTTTCCAAACTGTTTTGGGGTGAAACACATGTGCCTACTTGTTACTTTCATGCTTTCCTGTTTTCACATCATATACCGGCTATGTTTGTTAGTACATTATAGTACATTATTTCATTACATTTCATGCTATGTATGTCCATTGTGTGCATACTTAGTACATTGTTTTACATTACATTTCTGCTATGTATGTTGACTGATAGCATGCTAGCACATTGATTTACAAGACTTTTCTACTTTGTATGTTAACTTAGCATACTTAGTACATTGTTTTCATATGATATGTATACAACTGCTATGACATTTGGTTTGCACAAACGGGTCTTTATTACGTTCATTAACATTTGCTACGCCGCTCGGGAGTAAGTAGTGGTACCATAGGACTTGACAAATCCCATTCCTGACATCCCGGGTTTGTTTGGATGTAAGGAATGACTGAATCCGAAAACATTTCTTTTGATAATCTTGACTGAAAGGGTTATCCGACTGTCTCAAGGCTTGAATGTATGCGTTAACTTACCACATAAATGTTTGTATCAATGTATCATGCATCACTTTGCAAAACATAACTTTTTGATATATTCAAAATACTTTGTTTTGTACATTTTTACTTATGGTTTAAGTAGTCTTATTTTACTTACCATACATAACATTTGTTACACATTACTTGACTACTTTTGGGCTATCAACATTTGACATGGTTTATACAAGGACTTTTGACTATTGGTTTAAACATAGACATTATACTTTGTTGGTTGGTTTAAGTGACTTAAGTAACGAGATGTGAGTAATATGATACAATCATGGTGGATACGCCGCTGGTACTTCCTATACATAAGTGGTTGTATTATATTACATATCATAGCGTTATTTAAATCATTCATTTTTGACTTATACGTTTTACACAAGTGACATGTTTTTACTAGACTTTGGTTTACAATATAGTTTATTTTATACAACTCATTTTATATGGTTATTCATTTAACCATACATTATTCATTTATCTATACATATCATCTGGACTTATTGTTTTTCAAGCGATTTACAAAACAAATCAAATTACAAGGTTCATGACTAAACATTTTCTTAAACTTAAGTCATGAATCCTATTTTCACAAAAACCTATGTATCTCACAGGCATTTTTATGCTGACGTACCTACTTTCACATGTGTTTTCAGGTGCTTTTCCGTAGGATGACGATCATGACACTAGGGCGGACCTGTGCCTTAGAAACTTAAAATGAAGCTAGACGATGTTTAATTATGTACTAAACTCTTTAATTTCTGTTTGAAACAATGTAACACTTATGTTGATAAATAAAATACAACTTTGTGTGCCATGGATTTGAAACAATTAATTCTGTTACAACACTCCCCGACGTTTTCCGCCACGTCTTGTATGCTATACGTGGTCGGGGTGTGACACACGACGCGTTAAAGTAGCATAAGCTACCTAAACGGGTCGTAATGGGTCATAAGCACTTAGGTTAGGATTCATTTAGTATGTAGGCTTTGTTAAACCATATTACACGAGTCTCCACACTCGTTTGGTTTACGAACCCTCATTCTATCTAAATCCTCCGATTTAGGTCCGGTTTATTAACATAGTTACCTATATTAGGTGCCGTTTGATTCCGTGATCTCTAGCATTGCTTGGTGGTTATCTTAGGACTTCTAAGCAATCTGAAGTGAGTACATAGACCCCTCTTTTACTGTTTTCTAAACTGTTTTGGGGTGGAACACATGTGCCTACTTGTTACTTTCATGCTTTCCTGCTTTCACATCATATACCTGCTATGTTCGTTAGTACATTATAGTACATGATTTCATTACATTTCATGCTATGTATGCCCATTGTGTGCGTATTTAGTACATCGTTTTTCATTACATTTTATGCTATGTATGCCCATTGCGTGCGTACTTAGTACATTGTTTTACATTTACATTTTATGCTATGTATGCCCATTGCGTGCGTACTTAGTACCTTGTTTTACATTTACATTTTATGCTATGTATGTCCATTTGTTGCATACTTAGTACAGTTGTTTTCATCACATGTTTACATTTTGGTATGACATTTGGGTTGTTTAACATGGAACAATACATTCATTAACATTGATCACGCCGTTCGTTAGTAGGTAGTGGTACCATAGGAATTGACAACTCCCGTTCCTGAAATCCTGGGTAGGTTTGGATTGGAAGGAATGACCGAATTCGATATACATAACTTAGATAAACCTTTAAATTGTTTAAGGGTTTATCGCCACAGTCTCAAGGCTTGGATGTATGCATTTTCACAATACCGCATAGATGTTCGTATCAGTATAGCATGCATTTTCCACAAAACATAACTTTGATTTAAACCAAGTTTTACTTCAATACTTTGTTTTGTGCATTTTACCTATGGTTTAGTTGATGCATTTCACTAGCCATACATATCATTTTGGTTACACATTACGTGATTTACATTTGACACCTAAACATTTTCGACATTGGTTACACATTACATGATTTACATCTTGACATAAACATTTTGACATATTATTCAATACATTTGGCAATTGGTTTAAACATAGACATCTTACATTGGTGGTTTGTTTGGGTAAGTGATTTAAGTAACGAGGCGTGTGTAATATGATACAAGCATGGTGGATACGCCGCTGGTACTTCCTATATATATGTGATTGTATGGTATTACATATCGTAGCGTTATTTGAATCATTTAAATTTGGACATATAACATTTTATACAAATAACGTACTTTTCACAATACATTGTTTTACAAACAACTTAATTTATACAAACTCATTTCACATGGTTATTCACTTAACCATGTATTATTCTTTTATACATATATATCATTTGGTTTATTTATCACTTTTCAAATGATTTACAAGACAAAGCAAATTACAAGGTTCATGACTAAACATTTTCTTAAACAATAAGTCATGAATCCTATTTTCATAAACCTATGTATCTCACCGGCATTTTTATGCTGACGTACCTATTTTCACATGTGTTTCAGGATATGATGCATAGGATTTATCAAGATACACATAGGCGGACTTGGGCCTTAGTGACAATAAAAGATGCAAGATAAGTTATTTATGTTATGTTTCTTTGATTGTCAAAACATTGTAACTCTTTTATTTAATAAAACAATATTTCAATTTCCATGTGTTATGAAACAATGATTCTGTTACAACACTCCCCGATGTTTCCGCCACGTTTTGTTGTCTTATGTGGTCGGGGTGTGACAGAAAAGTTGGTATCAGAGCTCATGGTTATAGGGAATTAGGTTATTAGTAATACTTTGACCTAGTCTATAACCTTCCTAGGACCCTAACGCGAGTTTACTTGCGTTTAGTCATAAAACAATACTGTCACCTATCCTTAGGCGACAACCACAACAAGAACACAAATTTCAAAACCGCTTTGAAAACTAATCATCTGTTCTAGGATGATTGATTACTAGGTTTTGAACCTTCTGTTATATGGTTTTGAACCCCTTTGAATTTTCAAAATCTCGTCAAAGTTTGGGTCTTATAATGTGAACATGTGCAAACTGGAAGAGTGAATGCCTGTATCCTGAGTTTTCTGTCTAAGGCTAGAGTGTTCGTACAAATCCGCAGTATCGGACCAGTCACTCTTACCTGGGAACTCTTGGGGTGAGTGTTCACTTATAGGCGAGCATGTCTTCAGTGATACATTAATAAGACCTGTTTACTTTGATTAGTCACCGTCTCATTTGTTTGCCTTAGGTAACAAACAAATGATCGCAAATTCTTATGCATTGCCATTCTGTATTGTTTATCCGATGACGTTTCACTTGTTTCTTCCTATGTCTTTCATTTCCTTCTAGAATGTCTCTTCCTCTCAGCGACGGTCAAATGTCCGAGCAAACAGCTAAATTTGCCCAACAAATAGGCGAAGTGATTCTGAAGTCTGTTGATTTAGGCATTGCCATGTCTCGCCTCAACAATGAAGCCTCTCATCTCAACAATGAAGCCACTCAAGAGTCACCAAAGGAAGCAGAAGTCAAGCCTGCACCAAAATCAAGGAAGCGTAAGGCTTCAAGGAAACCCGCAGCAGTTGCACCTAATCAAGCGTGACCTAGCCAAGTGACAGCACCACCAGCCAAGAAACCAACCGAGGAATCAAAGACCATGGATGAACGATCCCCTAAGAAGTCAAAGAAGCGAAAGGCTTCTCAGAACTTCGCCATGGTCGCTCACAATGGTAAAGCATTCCCCAACCAACCAGCTCAACCCCCTGCTAGGAAGCCATACAATGGAACTGCACCCTTGTGCAACCAATGTACCCTTCATCATCATGCTAGTGTGAAGTGCCGCGAATGCCAAATATTTGGACGTAAGGGTCATACATCAAAAGTTTGCGTAGCAGCAGCTGTACCAAATCAAGCTGGCAACAATCCTGCTCAAGCTCGTTTCTCACGAGGGTCTTGCTACAACTGTGGCGAGATGGGCCATTTCCAAAGGGATTGCCCAAAGCTTGCTAATGCAAATCTGACCCACGGATGAGCAGTTGGCTGAGTAGAAGATGTGGCTGTCTTATGCCTTTGCTTCTTTTGTTTTCGTGTATTGTGAAACAATATATCTTGTTCATAAATAAAAGTTGTTGTTCGCAATTATGATATACAAGTATAGTTACATGTGTGTATGATTTTTCCTATGATACCTACATCAAGGAACTATGTTCCTTACAAACTACTCTTGTGATTCTCTCTTTCAAATAATCGCTCATGATTCCCTCAAAAATTTTAAGTACTCGTTTCATTCTAAGATACGAAGTACAGAAAATAAAATGACATTATGAGTAATCATGCTTCTGCACATCTGTGCCTTTGAATCCTTGGTTAGATAACTAAGGGTATTTTGAAATCTCATACCCATTACGTTTTGATTTTCAACGTACACAGTACAAGTATTTCAAAAACAATCTTCATGATCTCAAAACATTTCATATAGTTTGAAAACAATTTTTTTTTCTAATGCATTGTCTATGTTATTTCAGAAACATTGGTTATGTTTTCAAAAACAACCTTCATAATTTCAAAATGTCTATATAGTCTGAAAACAATATTAACACAGTACATTTTCTTATCAGGTGCATGATTTCGAAAAGCATCATTCATGTCTTTCAAAAATCTTATACATAATTTCAAAATTCATCTCGCGTGATTTTAAAACATTTTTTATAAATATACTTACCTGGTACACCTACTTTAAGATTTCAAAAGTATTATATATAAGGTTTCAAAAACATTGAACACATTTTTTTTAGAACCCCATGCATAGTTTTCAAAAATATTTTTTTCATACATTGACCTAACTTTCAAATTTCGCTTCATATGTCGCCTTGGCATATCTGGCATCTCAACTTCATAAGCATTTTACTTCGTGTTTTGACCTAAGCACATCAAGTGCAAGGTTTCAAAACATCTTCAACTTCTAAAATCAATATGGGATCTTTTTACCTTCACAATTAGACCCTTGTGGATGATTATCATTCAAATCAGAGTCCTTAATTGGATTCCTTATGTACCTAAATTCGAACGTTTCGGTTCCTTATAATCGAAATCGAATTTTCTCTTCAAAAATCTTTCTATCTTTATAGTTAGATTCTTGATAATGTTTAAAGTACCAAATGAAATCCAAGGAATTGATTCCTAGTGTGCTTTAAATATATGTGCTCTGTTAGCAGAACAAATTTCTAGTTAAACAATTTAGTGGTTATATCACTATGTGTTATGCATCTTGTGTTTTCTTTTATGCATTTTTGTGTTTTTGTATACTCCGGATATTTCGTTATCCAAATCCTCGCAGAATCTTTCATATCTTCATATGAGGGATTCGTAGCAGGATATTCAAAAGGTACTACCTTAAATCCTTAATGGGCTTCTATGTAATAGTTAAGACCCTTGGATTATATAGCACCGCTCCATGGTTCATAAGAGACCCTTTTAGTGGTCTAGTCAAAAAGATTGATTCACAATTTGGTTAAAGAACGACATCTAGTGATGTAGCTGAACAGACTCCTTGATAGTCTATTTAGATCATTTGTTGATTTAATTAAAAGGACTCTATGGCGGTCTAGTTACACTCATCACAGGATTGTTCATTTGGTTTTACCCTACACATTATAAAATAGACTGTGTGAACTGTGCAAGGAATTGTCTAATTATGGACGCGTACATAATTATGAAATTTAGTGCACAGAAACCCAGTAAGATTTATTATGTGTAAGAACCGATAGTGACAACAATAACAAAATGAGAACGATGTAATGGAGGTACGGTGGACGCACCAATGACACTTCATATACTTGTATATAAGTATCCCTCTTACATTGCAAGCATGATGTTATTAAAGTTATTAGAAGTTCAAGAACCCTAACCAATGTTGTTCGATCTTTTCAACTTCATGTTTTCAAGCTCTTACAAGTTTCCTCTGATTAAATTTCGGGAAGAAATTTCCTAAAGTAGGGGAGACTGTGACACCTGGGTCACTGCGATCATCAAACAAATACCAAACCAATGAAATATTGTATTTCATACTTGGTATTTGTATAAATATGTGTATCCTTTGCACATATCAATTCTTGTTCGATTCCACACTCTAAATCGCTTTCTGGAAGGTTATACGTGCACTGATGCGTAAATATAACCAGTTTAATGCAACGAACACTCCAGAATAGTGAAATAGGCTTAACATACCTTAAATAACCTTTACATAACTTAGAAATAAGTTTCGAAGGCTTTGGTATGGCAAAAAAAAATAAGTTAATTCGCTTACAGGGACTAAACTTGACAAACTGCGAAAGTATGCCAATTTGAACTGTAACAGACATTCCGGAACATGAACATAAGTTAAACATACCATAAATATCCTTTACATAGCTTAGAAATAGGCTTTGAGGGGTTCGGTGTGCTAAAATAAACTTTTGGCTCATTCAGGGACTAAAAGTGTCAAAAAGTGCACAAGTTTGCACTTTCGCGCATAACTTACGTTCTGAATACATCCGGACATCCAAAAATTTATGTAAGCACTAAAACATTTTATTTTAGTGTTTGGCATAAGAAAAATCCATTCGTCGAGCAATTTGGATCGTTTTTCGCGCTTAAGCGCATTCCGTCGTAATTAACCGAACAACGCAATCGTACGGCTAAACGAACCGACACCCAAGATATTTTTGAACACATTTTAAGTTCCCTACACTTTAACTTCATTTTAGAGCTTTGAAATGGGGTTAACGGGCCTTAAACGTGTCGGAAATGAGCTTATTACACAGCAGGGACCAAATCTGACATTCTGCCAAAATTGGTCCTTGCGCACCGCAACAATATGAGTGTTACGGTGCGCAAGCAGTCCCCAGACAGCAGAAAGCTTGTAGACACATTGAATCAAGTCCATTCCTCATGTGCACATGGTATTGGGCAATACTAGGGGCTCAAATGGTTTTGTAATACCATGTTCTTAAGGTGTATGGTAGAGATCAAAGCACGGTTTCCAAGAAACGATCCTAACGGTTCGGGAAATCCTATAAATACCCACATACCCCACCTTCATTTCTCACAAGAATTTTGATTTGAGAAACTCTAAGTTGAAACCATTGTTTCATACCTGAGTTACTTGGATCGAAATTAGCATTCGGGGACCCTTCGTAAGTATTCCTTCGTTCTTTTATTGCTTTTCGAGTCTGAAAGTCAAACTTTGTTTGACTTTCTGCGTTGACCAGTTTATGGTCAATGCGAAGTTCATTTGAACTTCGTAACGTGATTGTAATCACGATGGTTATAGTCCCTTGGGACTATGCCTACTGATTACCACGTTGTCTAGGGTCGTAAGGGTAAGCGATCTGATAAATCGCTTATACCTTCGAACCCGACCCATTTGGTCGATCATTAGGATCCGACCAAATACATTAGGTGACCATAGTGTATAGGGAATAACCTTCCGAGGTTATACCTTATGGTCACATCGTTTAAGTAGTTGTATGATAGGTAGTTTATATGCCTTAGGTAAATTACCAGAATACCCTTTTCATGTATAATTGGTAATTAAGCATATGTAACCTAAACTTTTGTCAAATAACTGATTATGTAACATGTTTAGGCATATAACACTTGTCATAGGACTAGTTAGGCAGTCCGAATGCGTTTCACGCGCACGACGCTTTAAAGTAGCATAAGCTACCTAAACGGGTCGTAATGGGTCATAAGCACTTAGGTTAGGTTTCATTTAGTATGTAGGCTTTGTTAAACCATATTACACGAGTCTCCACACTCGTTTGGTTTACGAACCCTCATTCTATCTAAATCCTCTGATTTAGGTCCGGTTTATTAACATAGTTACCTATATTAGGTGTCGTTTGATTCCGTGATCTCTAGCATTGCTTGGTGGTTATCTTAGGACTTCTGAGCAATCTCAAGTGAGTACATAGACCCCTCTTTTACTGTTTTCCAAACTGTTTTGGGGTGGAACACATGTGCCTACTTGTTACTTTCATGCTTTCCTGCTTTCACATCATATACCTGCTATGTTCGTTAGTACGTTATAGTACATGATTTCATTACATTTCATGCTATGTATGCCCATTGTGTGCGTATTTAGTACATCGTTTTTCATTACATTTTATGCTATGTATGCCCATTGCGTGCGTACTTAGTACATTGTTTTACATTTACATTTTATGCTATGTATGTCCATTTGTTGCATACTTAGTATAGTTGTTTTCATCACATGTTTACATTTTGGTATGACATTTGGGTTGTTTAACATGGAACAATACATTCATTAACATTGATCACGCCGTTCGTTAGTAGGTAGTGGTACCATAGGAATTGACAACTCCCGTTCCTGAAATCCTGGGTAGGTTTGGATTGGAAGGAATGACCGAATTCGATATACATAACTTAGATAAACCTTTAAATTGTTTAAGGGTTTATCGCCACAGTCTCAAGGCTTGGATGTATGCATTTTCACAATACCGCATAGATGTTCGTATCAGTATAGCATGCATTTTCCACAAAACATAACTTTAATTTAAACCAAGTTTTACTTCAATACTTTGTTTTGTGCATTTTACCTATGGTTTAGTTGATGCATTTCACTAGCCATACATATCATTTTGGTTACACATTACATGATTTACATTTGACACCTAAACATTTTCGACATTGGTTACACATTACATGATTTACATCTTGACATAAACATTTTGACATATTATTCAATACATTTGGCAATTGGTTTAAACATAGACATCTTACATTGGTGGTTTGTTTGGGTAAGTGATTTAAGTAACGAGGCGTGTGTAATATGATACAAGCATGGTGGATACGCCGCTGGTACTTCCTATATATATGTGATTGTATGGTATTACATATCGTAGCGTTATTTGAATCATTTAAATTTGGACATATAACATTTTATACAAATAACGTACTTTTCACAATACATTGTTTTACAAACAACTTAATTTATACAAACTCATTTCACATGGTTATTCACTTAACCATGTATTATTCTTTTATACATATATATCATTTGGTTTATTTATCACTTTTCAAATGATTTACAAGACAAAGCAAATTACAAGGTTCATGACTAAACATTTTCTTAAACAATAAGTCATGAATCCTATTTTCATAAACCTATGTATCTCACAGGCATTTTTATGCTAACATACCTATTTTCACATGTGTTTCAGGATATGATGCATAGGATTTATCAAGATACACATAGGCGGACTTGGGCCTTAGTGACAATAAAAGATGCAAGACTAGTTATTTATGTTATGTTTCTTTGATTGTTAAAACATTGTAACTCTTTTATTTAATAAAACAATATTTCAATTTCCATGTGTTATGAAACAATGATTCTGTTACAACACTCCCCGATATTTCCGCCACGTTTTGTTGTCTTATGTGGTCGGGGTGTGACATTGATGATGTCACCTTAAAGTAAGGGTAAACCTGTCACTCAATTGAGATGCCGATAGACCACATAATCCACCCGATTATGTCTCATGCTTCAATATCGGGATCTGAGTCACTTGCATTGACAATTATCACAGGTAGACTTACTGTCAAAATCCATATAGCCTGTCATAGAAAACTAAAAACAATTGTCGTTAATTAGTTACAATAATGGGAAACATAAACCAGTTTTGCAGGAAATTACCTTTATATTTCTTATGTAAAATCTATGAAGTTAATAATAATATAACCTGAAAAATCCAGAAAATAGCCAATTTTCCCAAATTACTACGCATTTCGTCTAAACATTGATCTTCTCCCCAATTCAAGATTCTGAAAGAAATGTGAAAGATTAGGGTTATTTGTAGTTATAAATGAGGGGAAAGAGATGGGTAGGTTAAAAGACATTAATGCCCTTAGATGGGTCTCATGTGACTATAATTAACTGTGAAAATTAACTGGGTTTGGGGTAAAGGATATAACATGTTAGGATTTGTAAACAAATCTTTAGTGACATAAATGATGCACAAAGCACAGTTAGTACAGTTAGCGGATAACTCAGAAAATATGCTGACGGGGTTCAGTACATAGACAGACAGTGTTTTGAGACCCAGTATGAGCCGGAAACAAAGTTCTACACTAGTATAGTGTGTAGGGAAGTAAGGACTATAAAACTGCGTCACTAGGTGATAGTTTAAGAGCCGGAAAGTGCCTAAAAACCACTAAAAGTGCAGAATTCTGCATATTTCAGCAAAATTCAGCTTTTTAACAAGCTAGTAATGTGCAAAAATATGGCAAAATGGTTCTGATTGCTTTCCTAAGTGTTGGGAATTAAAAGTGTCACAAAAGGGTACTTAAAAATCATTAAGCGGAATAACTTGACACTTTAACGAACCGGTATCTAACCGAACAACCGGACACTACCCGAAACACCAAAATTATGCTAGAAGCACTGTTTTATTATTTCTTGGCTAGTTATGATTCCCGAACACCTTAACACGCTATATAACATATCTTATGCATAACACCTAAACTAATACACTTAGTTTTCAACTAATTACCTACTTATCATTACAATTTACAATTTAACCCACCCCCCCATGCTAGTAATCGGTCATCAAGGTGGCCCCCATAATCTTCCACAATCTTGCTAAGATCTTTTAAAATCTCTAATGATTTGGTGAAGGATTTGTTGTGTACTTTGTGAACATATAATCCATTGGGTAAAAGGATCTTGTGGTTATAAGATGGTAAGAGCTCACACTTAATCACCACAACACTTCACCTCTCTCCCTCTCCTCCCTCTTCTCTCGGCCGAGCAGCACACCAACACCACCACCACCTTTCATCCATCATTCACTCATTCCATATACTCTCAAGGGTGTAAGAAGGTGTCTTATGAAGCTTGGTGCTCTTGAATCTTTAAGGACCTCCATCAATTGCTTTTATCCATCACTTTTATCATCTTCTTCATCAAGTGTTCTTCCCTAGCTTAGAGCTAGTAGTAAGACTCTCACAACCCTTTGTTACTTCTATTTTAGTTGGTTAAAAGATGTATTATGTTGTAAATCACAAGAACACTAAAAGACATGAACATGAATCATGAACATAAAGCTTATGTATGATGAAATCTTGATGAAATAGTGTGGTTTAGTATATGTATGATACTTGTTGTTGTTTACTTGAGATTATGATGTTGATCATCATAAGGAGCTTGCTAGATTGTGATTAAACACACGATCTAGCAAGTTAGAGGATGATTATGTGTTAACACAAGAACATCATCCTCATATATAAGCATGAACTTGAATAAGAAGATGATTTCTTGAAAAATAATAAACAAAGTAAGCTAGTAATCTTATGAATCTAAGATTTATGAATGGTCTTCCAAAAGAACCAAGTTTAAAATGTGATTCTTATCATCTTGGTTTTTACTTAAATATACACTATTTTTAGTGGTAAAACAAGTGTATAAACACTCATGAAACAAGAAGATCTCACAAAGAAACATTTTTGTAAAATATGTTTACAAGTTGTAAACACCTAAATTCTTTAAGAATGAGATTTTTAAAGAAATAAACACACTTTAAAGGATAACTAGACCTACTAAAAACACCACCAAGTTACTACAAGTTTTTATGAAAGATCAAGTTCATGTTATTATGTAAATTGAATAGTTTTTGCACTTGGTAAGTGTAAGTTGTTTAGGGATAGATTGTTGATTGTTGATTGTTGTGATGATTTTTGAAAAGAAAATGATATGCTTTGATAGCATGGACACCTCCATTTTTAGGGGAAAACTATGGCAAAATTTTCTAAAAATATAAACACTTAGAAAAATATTTTCTAACAAGTATTTACAAGTGTATTTAACTATGGTTTTCAATATAAACTTTGCCATAGAATTTGTTACAAAAAATACAAGTATTGGAGGTTGGTTTTTATAAATAAAAATGAATAAATATGTATTTAGAATATATATTTACATTAAAGACACTTGTGTGAATATTTGCATACTTGGTGAAATAGTTATATTATTTCAGGGTAAAATAATATAACATAACAAAATACCATGAAATTTACAATCCAAAAATAATGTAGGATCGTTTTCACGACCAAACGAGTCGTTCAGAAGAGTTCTAATCAATTCAAAAGGCGGAAACAGATGAATTGACTTGTAAACAGCTTGATTCACTTCTAAATGTCTTGTATATTGATATAACAGGTTTACAGATCAATCGACACGTCGGCAGCACCTCGGTACCGGAATCTAATTTTCGTTACAAATGAACTAGCATCAAGGGTATTTATAGGAGATCTAATTTCGCATGAACCTGCCCAAGCGAAATTAGATACAAGTGAAATTTGATTTCATGCGAAATTACTATGTAATTTCGTACGAAATTACCCTATCATACATTTCATGCGAAATTACCTAAAAACCCTAATTTCTCAAACTACGTGCCCTGATCTAACATTCTTAATACAAGATTTAATACAAGACGAAGTCGACAGACGTAATGCACCAACAGACTCCCCCTCGGATGTTGACGAGTCTTCAGTGTCGAGTCTTCACAGACTTCAGTCTTTAACAGTCTTTGGGCTCTTCCAAAATATCTTATAGTGTAAGCATCCTCAATCTTCTCTTCTTTTCAACTCCAAGATCTCTACCTGGCTTTTTCCTCACTCTAATTCACTTGATCAGATTCAGAATCAATCACTGGCTCTAGCATCTTCAACTCTTCTCCCCCTCGGATGTTGATCTACTAGCGGACTCCCCCTTAAATTATTCTGGGATCGCAGTCTGGTTTTTATGTTCCAAGATAGTGACCTGGCTCACACTCTACTCAGGTATAAACACGACTATCCTGCACAAATTTCTAATAACACAATAAATTTCACAAATATAATATAAAATTTGACAAATTTAAACTCTGTTTACCACTTGATGAATTCAGCTCAACACATCAATTATTGATATAACAATTTTAATTCTGATGACCACATGTAGACAAAATATATTTCTAATCACACTCTCCCAAACCTGTTGTTCATCATGTCTAGCACTCGGAATTTTGAAAATCAACTTTTGAACATCAGTTGTCTAAAATCTTCTTGAATTTTCAAAATTTATGCTAAAACACTCCGAAAATCTTTTTGGATTTTTTTTAAATAACAAAATGCAGAAAAGAAAAATATACAAACAATATTTTTGTGAGTTTGTGTAAGATGATCATATCATTTTATAAGACAAATCACCTGTGACAACCCGTGATTTACGGCTCCTAATTACGTGATTAACAGATGATTAACGCGACAATAAATAATGTTTACGACGCAAATTAACTTAATTAGGCCCTTGGAGTGCCCAGGAACGTTTATTTGATTATACAGTGCGCGTGTGGTGATTTACGGGAAATCTGCTGAACATGACGCGACAACGAACTGATACCGTACAAAATACGGACAACGTCGATAAATACGGACTTTCCACGAATATTTTACGCTATATTTAGCTCCGTAGTAAAATTTTAGTAATTACAGTCGAAACAGGATCGAAAAACGGATCAAAGACGGCAACGATGTACTTTTTCGCGATTATTACCGTTATCAACGCGCGAACGCGACTACGACGGATACCGACCGTATTTTTGTATTTTAATTTTTGACGAAGTTCAGAATTTGACAACGGGTCTCGTAGGAAGTACGGGCCACTTACACATAAGATGGACTTGTGGGCCGTAGGCCCAAGCCCAAAACCCACAAGCCTAAATATACACATAAGATATTATATCTTTAGAATCATGACAAAATCCCTGCAAAATCTTACTAAAATCCCTACCAAATCTCATCAAAATATTTGAAAAATCCTATTGAATCTACACAAAGATTTCACAAGATTTCATTTAAGCTCTTTATAAAGACCCATGCCACCCCCTTGGTTCTCATTTGTGCAAACACAGACTAATAGTCTGTCCTTCTCTCTCTCTCCATTTTTATACACATACAACATACACACAAACCATACCCTGTGCTTTACTCTTTCCCTCTTGATTCTATATACACAAACAAACACACAATAGACATCAGAGCGCTTCCCAGCCCCCTCCCCTTTCCCGGTTCCGAGTGCGACAGCAGACGCGCCGCCGTGAGCGGCGGCGGTGGTGGCTCCGACCACCGACAACACCCCTGAATACCCCCCTTTTTCTGTTCGATCCGTCAAATCGGACCACCACCACCATCGTTAGGTGGTGGTGATGAGCGGCGGCTGGTGAGAAGGCGAAACAAACAGAAAGAGAGAGAGAGAGAGAGAGAGATGGCAAGAAGGGAGAGAGGACCGGTGGTGGTGCTGAGCGGCGGTAGGTGTCTCGGACCAGCAGTCGGTGTCTCAGACCAGTGGTCAACAGCAGGGTCCGGTCGGTCCATTTATCCGGTGGTCGGTACTTTTATCTGGCGGTTCTTGCTTCGGACTTTCGAGTTTCGCGTTGATGAAGAAGACGATTCACAGCAGGTTCGGGTCAGATTGGAGGTATACTCGGGAGTTTTGTTCAAGTTAAGCTTCAATTCAGAAGTGGTTCGGGTCAGCCGCGGTTCAGAAAGTTCGAATCTCGGTTCAACAATGGATAAATCTCGAGTCAGATTCTTGGTTCAGGTTATGTTTTGGTGTGGGTTCACGAGTTTCAGCGGTCAAATCCAACAGGTTCAGGCTCGAATCAGTCCGACTCAGCCCGACTCAGTCCGACTCGACTCGACTCAGCTTACGGGTCAACTCAGTGAGCCAACCCGGTCAACTCAGTTGACTCGGCCAACTCAGCTAGCGTTTCGACACGAGAAGATGGTAAAGATTTTACGGCGCAATACATTTCATTATTCTTATAATTTTATTTATTTCGTGAACGAGCTTGACCGATACTTTTAGCGACTATTTACACTTTAATTTGGCATATTTGATGAAAAGCTATATATATTGCGTGAATTGATTGAATTTTGAAAAATAGCGACAACTTGTGTTGTTGGGGCGTCCAAAAACAGAGGAAACTCTGCCCGTTTTTCGAGAAAACCCGTAAAAGCAAAACATGTTTTATTAAAAAGCGACTTTTATGAGAACCAATATAAATGTGTATATCACTTTCGACGACGCTTTATCACATACGAAAACGACAATTCTTTTATAAATAAATATATTTTATATATTTATTTCAAGCGCCAAACGACTCATATTCTTTTATGAAATAAATATAACTATTATATTTATTTTAAACGACTTCCACGCTAAAACTCCATTAAATAAATATAAGTTTTTATATTTATTTCAAGCGCCGAAACGGCATATACGTATATTTTTGGCAAATATACACAAGACGTGATATATATAATACAAGTTATTATATATTACTTTCATACGAAACGCGATATATGATACGAGTTTGTTATATGATATTTTCATAGAAATATTCTTTTATACACGTATGACTACTCGAGACGGCTAACACACCTACAACGATATATTTATATATTTTTATATAAATATTTATTCATTTTAAGTCTCTAGGAAACTAAGTCTTTTTCAAGACTTATTAAACTGCTACTGACATTAAAAGAGACTTAACACATATAATTTAATCTTTTCCATTAAGTTAACAACTTACCATTGAATCGTTCGATTAACGATTCGGTAGAGCTCGGTGACACGTAGACTAGTTACCGCTTTTACTTAGAAACTTATAAGATATTCCGTGTTAGGAATATTGTAGAATGCACGCTAGCGAGTCTCATTTTGGAAACGACATCACGGAGTCGTAATTAGCTAGCTTTGCACATGGAAATTCAGGTGAGTTCATAACCCCACTTTTTACGGTTTTACATTTTATGAATGTTTTCGGGGTGGAAAGACATGCACTTTTTTGTAAAGCATACAAGAATTACATATTCCTAAACCATTTTACAAGCAAGTTTTAACTGACACAAATGGTTTACGAAAAGCTTATGTTTTATACCGGTTTTCAAACAAGCGTATCTCTCGGAATATGCATACCCACGAATTCTAGTTTTCTAAACTACGGGAAAATACAAGAAGCACTCTTGGTGAGAACGAGTACCAAGTATGATGCGTTTTGAGGAAGGATCAGTCTTAGAGACTGAGGGAGGATCAGTCTTAGAGACTGGGGTAAAGTACATGTACAATGATTACGAGTACTTTTTATACATGGTATGGTTAGCTTAAGGAGGGTTAGAACGTACAGATCATGTGAGTGGGTAGGCGCAACTTGAGGCCATTAATCCTCATTGTAGGACCGAGGGACATGAGCGGTAGATCTATCTGGGTGTAGCGAGCCCAGCCCCCAGGCCAAACAGAACGGACCTCGGGGTGACTTTGTGCCCGACGCATAAATTTGCTAGGTTTGAGTCTTCCTACTTGCACTTCACACATATCAATGGCCTTGCAAACCATTGGTGATCTCTTTATTTCCTTATTTGCTACATACCAAGGACATATATACTTACGAAACTACTTGTTCATACAAATTAAATACCATGTTTTATACAAAATTCAAAGCATAGGATTATGCGGGTATGGAGTCAAAGTCAGGGTGGGCATTGACGGTTATGCGAACATTACAAATACAAGACATTACAAATACATGGTTTTTATGAACATACTGTGTTACAAACACAACGTTTCCATATAACTTGGCCAGAAAATGACTTTTGATTCATTTTCTCAATACTATTTCAAAAACCGGTTATTCCAAAGATTTATTTCAAATCTTTCACAACTCAAAAGATTTATTTCAAATCTTTTACAAATAAACTATGGACTCACTCAACTTTATGTTGACTTTTTCGCATGTTTCTTTCTCAGGTTACTTTTCTAAGACAAGGCACGGTTGGAATAGGAGGACCATCGAGAATTCGAGTACTTAGCAGACGTTCAGTTTCTAGAAGTCTTTGCTTATTTGCTTCCGCTGTGCAATGAAGATACCTGTCCAGTCACGCCAATGCTCTGATAATTTCGGGGTGTGACAGATTGGTATCAGAGCTATAGGTTACAGTGAATTAGGTTCTTGTTGTGATACCTAGGCTCTAACCTCACTTTCCTCTGGGAACTTAGACTATTATGACTTTGAATACATACAGAACGCCTAGTACTCGAATATGGTCTCCAACCGTTGCCGAAAAACAAACAGTCAAAATTTTGTTTTCAAACATACGCTATTGTGATGTTTTATACACGGTACACGAAACGATTACATACAGTACACAAAAATCTGAGAGTTTAGGAAACATGCATTTAAGACCTTCGGAACAGGGAGTCAGTCTGAGAGACTAGGAGATTTAGTCTGAGAGGCTGGGAAGGTAGTCTGAGAGACTGGGAGGATAGTCTAGTGGGACTAGGAGATTCAGTCTGAGAGGCTGGGAGGATAGTCTAGTGGGACTAGGAAGTTCAGTCTGAGAGTCTGGGAGGATAGTCTAGTGGGACTAGGAAGTTCAGTCTGAGAGGCTGGGAGGATAGACTGGTGGGACTAGGGGAATTACTTGATTGCTTATTGGTGACTAACATGTTTATTTGATTATATGATTGACTATTTGCGCATGTGTGTGTTTATTAAAGGTCATCACGTAGGAACCGCGAATATTAACTCGGGCACACATTATTATCCATATTATCTTTGATATTTTAACTTCCCGAGCAGGCAGCCTACGCATAACAAAACGAGTGCACAAGAATACATGCAACTCAATCTTTACGTCAACGGATGTCGGGGCACATCACGTTCTATGCGGAATGAAACGCTAGTCCACAGGTATACGCGAAACTCAATATGTACGTCAACGGAGGTTGAAGCACGTCACATACGACTGTCGAGGCGAGGCCTTTGAGAAGGAACGATGACGCAAATTTAACGACGACGCTAGATCCCTGTCTGCAGGAGAACTAACGATCAGGAAACGCCAACTTGTCACGCGATCCTGCAACGACACGAATCACGCCAGGGAGAAGACGATTGTCTCCGCATTCCTCCCCCCCCTACCTAACTAACGACGAATACGCTATGTTTGACATTCCATGGTAATGTCACCTAACAATTGGTCGTCACACGAAACCCCAGGTAAAGTCCTCAAATTTCTTTTATTGAAATTTCGAATTTCACACTTACTGAGTAGATTTTCGTATCTCTACTCCTCTAAATGGTCATTGTATCACGATCACTTCTTTACAAGTTACATACATGGTTTTTCGTTGTAACCATGCCTAAAGTTTTCTTGTCAATACATATATTTTCGGATTGCGCTAAAACCAAGTTTGATTGTTTGAACTTCTGCATTACACATACTCAATTCAAGATACCATATGATGTATTGAAGACATCATATTCAAATTCGTTTTAACAAGAGTTTCATTTGTTCCGAGGCATAGTAGACTTGTTTGGTCTACGACTCCAATAAGTCATTTGTTGATTTCGACACCTTGTGGTGGTGTACTCATTAACTTGAAGCTTGCGCTAAACTCGTTTACGCGTCTCATGCACGGATTTAATTATTTCTTTATTAATTTGTTTTAAATCCGCTTTGAATTATCATATTAAAGCAGTCTTAACACAATCGTGTGTTAAGACAATGGTACACAAATTCATTTCATATTCCGGTGTACCTCATAACGGTTCTTTCAACATCAATCGAATGCTTTGCGACATTCATTGCTTCTTCACCTTCGATCAAAAACATTATTTCTTTGATGTTCAAATTTCAATTGAAAATTCTATGATGTCATTTGAAACAAACTTTCGGATTCACCATATTACGCTTTCATTTAACTTCAAACACGGTGGATTTGTTTGATCACCACTATTATTGAATTATTTAAATCACTACGACCCTTGTGGTGTCAGTACAAACTTGTAGCCTGGGCTAATTATGATTGAGCGTTTTATGCAAAAAACAGGTGATACTTGTTCAATCACCTCTATTATTAAATTGTTTCATTCATTGCGACACCTTGTGGCATCAGTATGACTTGCAGCTTGCGCTGATCACGATCGAACGTTTCATGCAAACTAGTACATTTGAGATTGTTGATTCTAAGTTCATCCAGTGGATGTTATTGCTTCTAGAACTCATTTACTTATTGTGAACGTGCATATGGAATTCGATTGGTCGAAGTTCCTGTTCATTGTTGGATCCCTGTTAAATTAGTCACATTAGTGACTGTACCTATACGTCTTGTTTCCTTTGACATCGATTTGCTGAAACACATTTCTTTTAAACCGATGGGTTCTTATTGTTGAGGAATGTCACTAAATTCACCTGATTCGAATAAGTCTTGTCTCGATTACGCGGTCATTCACTTTGTTATTATTCGGACTTACCTGCGAACAACACAACTCTGAGGAGATAACATAGTCTAAATTTCGAGGACGAAATTTCTGTAACAGGGGGAGAATGTGACAACCCGTGATTTACGGCTCCTAATTACGTGATTAACAGATGATTAACGCGACAATAAATAATGTTTACGACGCAAATTAACTTAATTAGGCCCTTGGAGAGCCCAAGAACGTTTATTTGATTATACAGTGCGCGTGTGGTGATTTACGGGAAATTTGCTGAACATGACGCAACAACGAACTGATACCATACAAAATACGGACAACGTCGATAAATACGGACTTTCCACGAATATTTTACGCTATATTTAGCTCCGTAGTAAAATTTTAGTAATTACAGTCGAAACCGGATCGAAAAACGGATCAAAGACGGCAACGATGTACTTTTTCGCGATTATTACCGTTATCAACGCGCGAACGCGACTACGAGGGATACCGACCGTATTTTTGTATTTTAATTTTTGACGAAGTTCAGAATTTGACAACGGGTCTCGTAGGAAGTACGGGCCACTTACACATAAGATGGACTTGTGGGCCGTAGGCCCAAGCCCAAAACCCACAAGCCTAAATCTACACATAAGATATTATATCTTTAGAATCATGACAAAATCCCTGCAAAATCTTACTAAAATCCCTACCAAATCTCATCAAAATATTTGAAAAATCCTATTGAATCTACACAAAGATTTCACAAGATTTCATTTAAGCTCTTCATAAAGAACCATGCCACCCCCTTGGTTCTCATTTGCGCAAACACAGACTAATAGTCTGTCCTTCTCTCTCTCTCCATTTTTATACACATACAACATACACACAAACCATACCCTGTGCTTTACTCTCTCCCTCTCGATTCTATATACACAAACAAACACACAATAGACATCAGAGCGCTTCCCAGCCCCCTCCCCTTTCCCGGTTCCGAGTGCGACAGCAGACGCGCCGCCGTGAGCGGCGGCGGTGGTGGCTCCGACCACCGACAACACCCCTGAATACCCCCCTTTTTCTGTTCGATCTGTCAAATCGGACCACCACCACCATCGTTAGGTGGTGGTGATGAGCGGCGGCTGGTGAGAAGGCGAAACAAACAGAAAGAGAGAGAGAGAGAGAGAGAGAGAGATGGCAAGAAGGGAGAGAGGACCGGTGGTGGTGGTGAGTGGCGGTAGGTGTCTCGGACCAGCAGTCGGTGTCTCGGACCGGTGGTCAACAGCAGGGTCCGGTCGGTCTATTTATCCGGTGGTCGGTACTTTTATCCCGCGGTTCTTGCTTCGGACTTTCGAGTTTCGCGTTGATGAAGAAGACGATTCACAGCAGGTTCGGGTCGGATTGGAGGTAAACTCGGGAGTTTTGTTCAAATTAAGCTTCGATTCAGAAGTGGTTCGAGTCAGCCGCGGTTCAGAAAGTTCGAATCTCGGTTCAACAGTGGATAAATCTCGAGTCAGATTCTTGGTTCAGGTTATGTTTTGGTGTGGGTTCACGAGTTTCAGCGGTCAAATCCAACAGGTTCAGGCTCGAATCAGTCCGACTCAGCCCGACTCAGTCCGACTCGGCTCGACTCAGCTTACGGGTCAACTCAGTGAGCCAACCCGGTTAACTCAGTTGACTCGGCCAACTCAGCTAGCGTTTCGACACGAGAAGATGGTAAAGATTTTACGGCGCAATACATTTCATTATTCTTATAATTTTATTTATTTCTTGAACAAGCTCGACCGATACTTTTAGCGACTATTTACACTTTAATTTGGCATATTTGATGAAAAGCTATATATATTGCGTGAATTGATTGAATTTAGAAAAATAGCGACAACTTATGTTGTCGGGGCGTCCAAAAACAGATGAAACTCTGCCCGTTTTTCGAGAAAACCCGTAAAAGCAAAACATGTTTTATTAAAAAGCGACTTTTATGAGAACCAATATAAATGTGTATATCACTTTCGACGACGCTTTATCACATACGAAAACGACAATTCTTTTATAAATAAATATATTTTATATATTTATTTCAAGCGCCAAACAACTCATATTCTTTTATGAAATAAATATAACTATTATATTTATTTTAAACGACTTCAACGCTAAAACTCCATTAAATAAATATAAGTTTTTATATTTATTTCAAGCGCCGAAACGGCATATACGTATATTTTTGGCAAATATACACAAGACGTGATATATATAATACAAGTTATTATATATTACTTTCATACGAAACGCGATATATGATACGAGTTTGTTATATGATATTTTCATAGAAATATTCTTTTATACACGTATGACTACTCGAGACGGCTAACACACCTACAACGATATATTTATATATTTTTATATAAATATTTATTCATTTTAAGTCTCTCGGAAACTAAGTCTTTTTCAAGACTTATTAAACTGCTACTGACATTAAACGAGACTTAACACATATAATTTAATCTTTTCCATTAAGTTAACAACTTACCGTTGAATCGTTCGATTAACGATTCGGTAGAGCTCGGTGACACGTAGACTAGTTACCGCTTTTATTTAGAAACTTATAAAATATTCCGTGTTTGGAATATTGTAGAATGCACGCTAGCGAGTATCATTTTGGAAACGACATCACGGAGTCGTAATTAGCAAGCTTTGCACATGGAAATTCAGGTGAGTTCATAACCCCACTTTTTACGGTTTTACATTTTATGAATGTTTTCGGGGTGGAAAGACATGCACTTTTTTGTAAAGCATACAAGAATTACATATTCCTAAACCATTTTACAAGCAAGTTTTAACTGACACAAATGGTTTACGAAAAGCTTATGTTTTATACCGGTTTTCAAACAAGCGTATCTCTCGGAATATGCATACCCACGAATTCTAGTTTTCTAAACTACGGGAAAATACAAGAAGCACTCTTGGTGAGAACGAGTACCAAGTATGATGCGTTTTGAGGAAGGATCAGTCTTAGAGACTGAGGGAGGATCAGTCTTAGAGACTGGGATAAAGTACATGTACAATGATTACGAGTACTTTTTATACATGGTATGGTTAGCTTAAGGAGGGTTAGAACGTACAGATCATGTGAGTGGGTAGGCGCAACTTGAGGCCATTAATCCTCATTGTAGGACCGAGGGACAGGAGCGGTAGATCTATCTGGGTGTAGCGAGCCCAGCCCCCAGGCCAAACAGAACGGACCTCGGGGTGACTTTGTGCCCGACACATAAATTTGCTAGGTTTGAGTCTTCCTACTTGCACTTCACACATATCAATGGCCTTGCAAACCATTGGTGATCTCTTTATTTCCTTATTTGCTACATACCAGGGACATATATACTTACGAAACTACTTGTTCATACAAATTAAATACCATGTTTTATACAAAATTCAAAGCATTGGATTATGCGGGTATGGAGTCAAAGTCAGGGTGGGCATTGACGGTTATGCGAACATTACAAATACAAGACATTACAAATACATGGTTTTTATGAACATACTGTGTTACAAACACAACGTTTCCATATAATTTGGCCCGAAAATGACTTTTGATTCGTTTTCTCAATACTATTTCAAAAACCGGTTATCCTAAAGATTTATTTCAAATCTTTCACAACTCAAAAGATTTATTTCAAATCTTTTACAAACAAACTATGGACTCGCTCAACTTTATGTTGACTTTTTCGCATGTTTCTTTCTCAGGTTACTTTTCTAAGACAAGGAACGGTTGGAATAGGAGGACCATCGAGAATTCGAGTACTTAGCAGACGTTCAGTTTCTAGAAGTCTTTGCTTATTTGCTTCCGCTGTGCAATGAAGATACCAGTCCAGTCACGCCAATGCTCTGATAATTTCGGGGTGTGACATCACCAACACCATTAAGCTTTAAACATTTTAAGTTCTAAACGATTCACTTAGATTGTCAGTATACTGATCCACTTAAATTTTCACACAAAGTTTAACTGTTTCGAGATATGGATTTAGTGTTTTAGAGACTTAAACTTATTCGCGTGTCCCACATCAGAATATACTCCCGTATCCAGATCCCAATATTCAGTCTTACAGGTGAGTATACCTAGATGATATCTGTAAAGGGTTAAATGCGAGGGCCGTGAGAGCTCAGGCTATTGCTTCCCTAAAATCAGAGAGATGACGGCTTCGACTTTTGGTGTGTTCCCTTTAGAGAATCTTTTCTTCAACAGCACATGATTAGCATTTTTCAATGTTTCATCATTTTTTGCACTGGGGGTGGTGCTATATTTCAAGCAAGCGTAAAGTATTATACGGGGACTAGGCCATTGCTTCCGCAAAATCAGAAGTCCCGGGATAATACCCCAGATATCACTGAGTATAAAGACCTAGTATCTCAGAAAAAGGGACCTTTCAAACAAGATTTCGGGGGTTACCCATATATCCGAGAGATGTTCCCCACGATATAAGCAAGTTTGAAATTTAGGTTTATATCTCGTCACAATCTACTAAATGTGTAAAAACCTACTGGCACATCATCAGTGAGACCGTTTATCACATTTTAACTTTCCAATTCTTTAGCATGCCGTGATCGTCCACTGATGTACTATCATTTCCTCTTTTTCACAACAAAACTCATTTTATGATTTTATCATGTTTTTGCCTTTTTCAAATTTTCAAATGTTTTTGGATTTTCTGAAATTTCTTACTCCCCCTAAAATTCAAAATCATTTAAAAGAAATTTGAAAACAAACTGTACACGTAAAATGACAACTAATATCGAATCACTTCAAATCGCCATCCACTTGGCATAAACAATCAGAACTCCCCCTTACAACAAACTATTTTCCCATTATGATTTCAAAACACTTAAGTTTGTTTTAATCAAATGGTTTTTTCGGAAAATAAGTTTTGTTGATTTTATCACTTGTAAGTGAAAACCTTCTACAATCACATGTAGGTTCACTTATCAACCAAAACCACTTGTAAATCAAAATATAACAATTTCAAGAAAAACTACCACTTGTAGGAAAATGCCGATTCATACTCCACACTTACCAACCTGGAAGTTCCGGCAAATCCACAACCTGTAGAATATTAACAATTTTTTTAAATGTTTCACAAAAACAATTTTTCAAGAATGATGCCGATTCATGCTCCACGATTACCCACTTGGGAGCTCCGACAAGTCAGGATTTTAATCATAAAATGCTGTCACCCAAGCCTGACCAGCCTTGGGTGATTTTGGTACACATCTATCCCACCAACATTTTGATTTGTAAAATTCTTTTGCACCCTTCACCTTCCCATCAACCATCTTTCTGAAAATATGTTTGACTTTTCCATTGAAAGCCTTTTCAACATCAAATTCTTCTTTACCATGGAAGACTTGACCTGTGATCTCAAACTTACCTTTTGATTTCAGATTTTCCTTTGACAATGGTGGAAAGTTTTCATCGTTCAACTCTGGAACTGAAATCTCATTCTTTTTCTCAACAGATAACTCCTCTGATTTTATGGAATCAGATTCATTGTCAGAACTACTTTCAGATTTTACAACCCATCTTTTTTTATTCAAATCAATTTTTCTTTTGTAAAACCGTTTTGAACTTTCACCTGTTTCTAAAGTCGAATTTTCAAACATATTAGTTTTCTCAGCAAATTGTTTCTTTTCATCAACATGTTTTTTAATCATTTTAGAGTTAGAAGAAACTCCCTGTTTTGTATTGTTGAACTGTTGGCAATTCCAAGCAATATGTCCAACTTCTTGGCATTTGTAACATGTTCTTCGTTCAACTCTTCTCTCAGATTCTTTCACCATCTTCTTTTTCTTCTCAGCAAGAAACTCTTGATTTGACAGTTTCCAGAATTGTTTCTTCTCTTCTTCTACTGAGTTTGTTCCTGAAACAAATTTAGTTTTTGGTTTAAAATTTTTCTCATTTTTATGATTTTCTGGAGAAATGAAACCGAGACCTTTCTTATTGTAATTACCATTATGGTTTGGTCTCTTTTGAAAACCAGAACCAGAATTGTAACCCTTTTTCTTGTTTAATCGTTGTTGAACTCTTGAAGTGTATTTATTAGGTTTTTCATAAAGATTTAAATCTTTTATTTCAGAAATATTAATTTCTGTCAATTTGAAAACCTGTTTGATCATTTCAGTTTTGACACTTCTTATAGGAAATTCCTCATCAGAATATAATTTGTCTGAATCATTCAAAGTATAAGCCACTTTGATTGGTCCATCATTCAAATTAGATTTTGATAACAGGAATTCTTTATTGTAAACCCGTTTAACCGGTGAACTCGGACTCTTTTCTGATGAACTCGAACTTTCAGATTTTGACTCCGACTTTGACTCTTCATCCATATCCAACACCTGATCGACCACTTTCTTTAACAACTCAGACTCATGATCAGTGTCAGACGCTGTGAATGTGACATCAATATTATCTGGTAACTCATCAATGGTTTCAGACTTTAACTTGATGTTGAGAGCCTTATTTAAACGTTCCTCATTTGGTTTTCTGGGAGAATAACTTTCGTAGACCGGGGGCGGACACTTGTTATATTTGACACTTTGTTTCTTACCAGTATCCTCTTCCTTCTCTTTATCTTGGAAAGCTTCAAGACCTGCAACAGTAGGATAAACTCGATCAATCAAATAATCACATGTTATATAACTCAACAACAATCGTTTGATTCTTTCTCTCTCAATCTTTTCAAGTTCCAAATCCTGCTTCAGTTTTGCACAATCTTCTATATACTCATTGATGACTTTCTGCTTTGTCATTAATGTGGAACTCATCATTGTCATAGCAGCATCAACTTCTCGGTTTGTCTTGTTCAGACCATCAACTGTTCTGTTCAACACATCATATGACTCTTTCATGTACTTCACATCAGATAACAAATTCTCTTTCAGCTCTTCCAGTTCAAAGATCTTCTTGTCTTTCTTCTCACAATGTTTACAAGACTCCAAACATTTCAGACAAGATTTAATGACCTCAACTATCTTTTCAACCTCAACAATCTTTTCAACTTCAACAATTTTTTCTACCTCGACGATTTTCTCAACTTCGACGAGTTTTTCAACTTCGACTATTTTTTCGACCTCAACAATTTTCTCAACTACTTTTTCCACTTCAACGATTTTTTCTATCACCTTTTCAATCACTGATTCAACATTTTGTTCTTCAGCTTTCATCTTTGTCTTGTCATCAGCTACTCTTATTGCTTCCGGCTCTCTCTTTAATCTGGCAATCTTCTTCTCATTCAGCATCTCAACTTTATCTGCAAAAAACAAATTAAAACTATCAGGATCCAGACCTTTTCTAGCTTTATTAAGATATTCTTCTTCATCATCAGTATCAATATCACTTCCTAAATCTGGAAAAATTTGTATTCTTTTCGAACTAGATTTGACTTCATCTTCTTCCAGAATTCTAGCAACAAGACCTGAACCAGGTGGAATGTATTTATCCCAACTAAATCCCTCTGCAACCTTTTCATCATCTTGGTCAATTATACCATAAAGAGCCCTTTTCTCTTTATCTTCAATAGCACGTGCATGTGTAGTTTGTGGTTGTTGAACAATCTGATGAAAAATTGATTTTTGATAATAATTATTTTTTCCAGACTGATCTTGTCTTCCATTTGCTTCTTTGTTTTTGCACTCATGCTTAAAATGACCTTTTTCTCGACACCTGAAACATGTAACCTTTGATTTGTCAAACCCAATTGGAGATTTAGACAATTCATTAAAGTCATCTCTTCCGGTGATTTGTTGAAACTTTTCTACCCTTCGAACAGCACTAGCTAACCACCACTTGATATCCATCAATTCAAGTTCCTCCGCATCAATTTGGTCATAATCCTCTTTGGTAAGCATCGGATTTCCAATTTTGCCAGCAATCAAACTTTCATATGATTCCAACATAGCAACGAGTGATGCCATGTGTTGCTTAGCTATTTCTGGAGAATTATTTTGACCATTTTGAATGTTCAAAGTAACATTGCATTGAAGATTTGTTGAATTCTGTCGTTGTGGACTTGGTGTTGTAAAATTTGGATCAAAACTTGAATATGAAGATGAATGTTCACTACTCTGAGTTACAGTACTACTCTTTGTTCCAGATGAACTATCAGCACTGAAACCAGTTTGAATCTTTGGGCTTGGAGAAACTTCAAATTTGTTTCCTCTGTAGTAGAAACTGACATCTTGTTGAGCATTTGGATTCTTTATGATTGCTGTTTTTTGGATATCCAACTCATGCTCTTCAATCTTCTAAATAAACTGTGCCAGATTCATGTTTTCAGATTTTCTCATGTGTTTTAGGATCAACAAATAAGTTCCCCATTTCTGCTGTGGTAATGCATCAGATAGTTTATCAACCCATTCATCGTCGTCTTTCTTTATGTCCAATCTTCCCATTTCCAAAACTAGATGACAATATCTATCAATGGTCATTTTTGTTGTTTCATGGTCAAAAGCTACAAACATGTCAAATGATTTCTTCAGTAAAGCCTTTTTGTTCTTGATCATATCTGCACTTCCTTTGAACTTTTGAATCAATGCCGTCCAAATCGATCTTGCAGTACCCTCATGTTGAAGTAAAACAAAAATATCTTTTTTAATCGCTTGTTGAAGAATACTGATCATCATTTTTTCACTTGTATATTTCAATTTATCACTTTCTGAAAAGTCACAAAAAGCTTTTTCCAGCCCACGTTCATTTTTCGGTTTCTCGTAATCTTTTTCTAATGAACACCATGCATCAAATTTATAAGCTTGCACCCAGTTCTCAAATCGATTTTGCCATCCTTTGAAAATCTTCAATGTACATAAGTTTTGGCGGTTTCTGGTAAGTTCCTGTCTCATTCTCATTATACAATGTTTCAGCAGCTGTAACTGGTGCAACTGGTGTAGCAAACGCATTGTAGAATTCCTCTTCCATGATTCGAAAAACTTTTTCACAAAATTACAAGTTCAAACGAAATTATAATCCAAACGAAATAGCCTCCTCAAACGAAATCACTTTTGAAATGGAATACCCTTTGGTGCGAAATACCCTTCAAACGGAATTAACTTTCACACGAAATAACCTTCCTCAAACGAAATTACCACTTTCAAACGAAATTACTAATTTCGAGCGAAATCAGTCAAGCGAAATAACACCTTGATGCGAAATAACCTAATTTCGTGCGAAATTAAGTATATCTTTCAAGCAAAATAGCAATTTCAAGCGAAATCAATTGCTAATTTGGTGCGAAATACTGCTGACATCATCATGACCAATCTGTTTTTCAAGCGAAATTACTAATTTTACCAATTTTAGATCGAATTAAAGTCCAATTCTTTCAAGGATTTGTTAAAACACTGTTTTGCTTATTATATGAAAAATTCAAGTCATTTTGACCGCAAAATTCTGTTTAATTTTGAAAAGAAGGTGTAGAAATCAGATTTTTAAGCTGAATTAGTAAGAACTCTTCCTCCTGAGCTCTGATACCACTTGTAGGATCGTTTTCACGACCAAACGAGTCGTTCAGAAGAGTTCTAATCAATTCAAAAGGCGGAAACAGATGAATTGACTTGTAAACAGCTTGATTCACTTCTAAATGTCTTGTATATTGATATAACAGGTTTACAGATCAATCGACACGTCAGCAGCACCTCGGTACCAGAATCTAATTTTCGTTACAAATGAACTAGCATCAAGGGTATTTATAGGAGATCTAATTTCGCATGAACCTGCCCAAGTGAAATTAGATACAAGCAAAATTTGATTTCGTGCGAAATTACTATGTAATTTCGTACGAAATTGCCCTATCATACATTTCAAGCGAAATTACCTAAAAACCCTAATTTCTCGAACTACGTGCCCTGATCTAACATTCTTAATACAAGGCTCAATACAAGACGAAGTCGACAGATGTAATGCACCAACAAATAATACCAAGAATAGCAAGGAATAAATATATAAGTTACACACATAATATTGTGGAACCGAACGATGGAACGTAACTTACAAAATATTCCGGAAAATACTGTTACAAATATATTTTTGGTAAATATTATTTTGGATACAAGAAATGAAAATATGATTTTTGTAAATATTACAAAGTTGTATCATATTTTTGACAAGGAGAAAATATATTATTTTTGGAAGTGAAAATATATTTTCCTAGTATATTTAGAAGATATATGATTTTTGGGAAAGATATATATTTTCTGGAAATACATTATTTTTGGATAAAATAAGTTATATATAATTTCTAAAGTGGGACTCAAAAATATATTATTTGGGGCTTACAAATACGAAAATACTTGTATGAAATACCCCATCCTTGGGAAGGAAATATGAAAATAAATACATGAGAAGTATTATTACAAAACACTGCTTAAACAAATATTCCAAAATTTATAAATATAATTTAAGGTTAAAATAATTATTATTTTAACAAGTAATTATAACTTGGAATAATATTGGGAACATAAGAAACGTAACTCAAAAACGTAAATACTAAGCAAAGGCACGACCCGTCCGTCTAATAGACGTTAGTACACTGTAGGTAGTCGTGTTTGCTGAGGAGATTTGAGTTACCAGTACTGAAGACGCAATACTGTGAGTTCATGTCCCCCCTTTTCTTTTAACTGTTTTCAGTTTTATACTTCGGGGGGGGGGGGGAATACATGTTACAATTGGTTACAAACGTTTTATACATGGTATGATTAGCTTAAGGAGGGTTACTGCTAGATCATGTGAACGGTGGGTATAACACTTAAGACCATTAATCCTCGTCATAGGACCGAGGGACATGAGTGATAGATCTATTTGGGTGTAGCGAGCCCACACCCATGGGGACCAGGGTGGCCCATAGGGTGACTATGTCTTCCAGCCGGAGGCCCGGTACAAATTTGCTAGGTTTGAGTTTTCCTGCACCATTTCACACATATCAATGGCCTTGCAAACCATTGGTGATCTGTTTTGTCACACCCCCAAAATCCACCTGCGGGGTACTACCGCTTGGAGGCGTGACTGACCAGGATCCAGCCACCAATCATATTGAACAAGCATATAAGTAGTTATAAAAATCCAACCAATACAATTGGTGTTCAAACAAAACATAGTTAAGTTGCAAGCGGAAGCGTAAGTCTTAAATCAAAACATAAGTTTAATTGTTTCAAAGTTTAACATGGCACACAGTCGTCCATGTCCCACAACGATCCTCCTCCATGCAAGCCCCAGCTGAGAAACCTAAGGACCTGCAAAGCATGTAGTAACGAGTCAACAACAAGTTGAGTGAGTTCACGGTTGGGTGTTCGTTTTAAGTTGTTTCGAAAACAGTTTCCTTTAGCTGGCATCCTGCCGTGGGGGTTACCCCATAGTTAAAAACGTGTCTTGTTTATTCCCGGTTACTCTGGCTATCCAGCCGTGGGGGCTACCCCGTGTTAGTTATCTGGCATTTCGGCCGTGGGGGCTACCCCATGTATACACTAGACTCGTTACCATATCGACTGCTGACTGTAGTCATGTTTAAGTGCCCTGAAACTGTCAATGTCTATCATCATTGACGTGCCCCAGATCCATTAGTTCACGCCCGTCCTCTGCGGCACGGTGTGAGGTTTGTCAGACCTAAATAGCGCTATCTAACTAATGACCCGCTCGCCATTGGCCCGGCGATTAAGTCGATATAAAAATGAGGGACTTCGTGATAGAGTTTTGGTCTAGTACGAGTTATCTGTCCGTGAGGACGAGGAATTACATTCCTGAACCTTTGCTGTCCTACCCAAGGAGGACGAGGAACCCAGTTCCTTAACCCCAATTCCCGACCCCTGGGAATCCCATGCTTTGTAGAGGGTGTGAACTCACCTTGGTTTGCTCGGTAGAAACACAGAAAAGTCAAACAAGCAACGTTGAGGCTACTCACGTCCTATCATAGTTGTATTGTACCAATCAGGTTCGTATTCAAACAGTGCACGTATGTTTCTAGCATAATGCATTCAAGTATCGTTCATGGCATACAGGTTAATCATGGCAGATTCGTGTTCAACAGTAACATATAAGGTCTGGGCATCAGGCCCAAGAGTTCGGCCCAAACAATTAAGTCCGAAATGAGGTGAAAGCCCAAACAGCGTGTATCTGTGTAAAATCCCGAGTCGCAACTAGGCGTTTGTGACTCGCAACCTGAGTCGCAACTACGGTCTCGGTTCATGCTGTTTTGGTTACGAGTCGCAACTGGACTCGCAACTGTGGTTCCGAGTCACCAAGTTGGTGTGCTGATCATGTGTGGTTTCGAGTCGCAACCAGGTGTTTGCGACTCGCAACCGATGTCGCAACCGGGGGTTTCGACTCATCATGCATGGTTTCGAGTCGCAACTGATGGTTTCGGTTGGACAACTGCTGATTCGGAACAGTGTACTATCCAATGAGAATTTGATTTCAGAAAATGGTTTGTACTACCCACTTAAACATGTTTGTTTGTCTAGTAATTTACTAATTTGGATCAAACATATCAGATTTCAAATATTCAAGCATGCTCATATGATATTCAACAAGTTCTTCATGTGTTCATCATGTTCATCTTGTTCTTCAATATTCAAGTAGTTCATCTTCATTCCTATGAACCTAGGTCTAACAAGAATCATGAACAACTTAACAACAAATCACCCTAATAGCAAGCTTTCGGTTCTTAACACAAGAGTACACAATCCGATTTATATGAACATCAACAACTAGTGTTTTAGACTACATTTAAACACAAAACATCATGAGTTCATTATGCCACATATCCGAAATCAAAGCATGTTTCGATTATCAACATCATACACACGATTCACAAGCACATCATCATTGTACAAACGGTTCTAGTTCAATCATGTCATCCATAACATCAAACATCATAAACACTAACCAACAAACATCATAAACACTAACAAGCATCATAAACACTAACAAACATCATAAACACTAACCGGTTGTGAGGTGGTGAAAGATGAAGCTTTGTTTGGTGTGAACAAGCAAATCCGAGAAATCCTTTTGAGGTCGGTTGGTTTGATCTGAGAAGAAGGAGAAGAGTGTGATGCTTGGTGTCTAGGGTTTTAGTGAGAGAATGGGGAGTGTGTGTGTAGAGGGGAGTATGAGTGTTATCAAAATGGCAACATGTCTAACTATCAAGTTTATATATCCGCTCCTAGTAATACACCCTAGTGGGCTCTCGGATAGGCTAAGTGTGGGTGTGTGGCCCAACCGGCCCGTAAGTCATTGTTCACTCGAGACCACATGGTCTCGAGTCGGGTTCTCGGTTCACATAAACCTATACGCATACTAAGCATACACACATAACACATAATCACATAAAGGTTCATTTGTCATTCATTAAATCATCAAAATAGTTAGTCACTTAGTGTTCAAACGTACAACGAAAGGTTCTAAATTTCGAGTTGTCACATCATCCCCAAGTTGAAAGAAATTTCGTCCCGAAATTTGGTAGGCACTCACTGAGGAAGCTAGTTAAGTTGTATGGTTTTCCTGGTTTTCCTGGGGTGTCACATCCACCCCCCGTTGATCTGGAATTTCGTCCCGAAATTCCGTAGCTTCGGCCTCAGTAGTGGGTGTACTGTTTGCGAATAGTTGGGGATGCTTTTGTTTCATCAGATCTTCGCGCTCCCAGGTGAACTCTGGGCCGCGACGTGAGTTCCAACGAACTCGAACGAGAGGTATTCTAGTGCTCTTGAGGACCTTAACATCCCGGTCCGTGATCTCGACTGGTTCCTTGACGAATCGTAACTGCTCGTCGATCGTGAGTTCCTTCAAAGGAACTACGTGGGTCTCATCTGACGGACACTTCTTCAGATTCGACACGTGAAAAACGTTGTGAACTGCACCGAGTTCCGCTGGTAAGTTCAGTCTGTAGGCCACCCTGCCTATTTTCTCAATGACCTCGAAAGGTCCGACGTATCGTGGGTTAAGTTTACCGCGTTTACCAAAACGAACCACACCCCTCCAGGGTGAAACTTTGAGTAGTACCCGCTCCCCAACCTGGAGCTCAAGTGGTTTCCTGCCCATGTCAGCGTAAACTTTCTGACGTTCACGAGCGGCCGTCATGCGTTTTCGTATTTGAGCGATCTGCTCGGTTGTATCTACCACGTATTCTGGACCAGTGATCTGACTATCTCCCACCTCTGCCCAGCAAAGAGGAGATCGGCATTTACGTCCGTACAATGCCTCAAACGGAGCAGCTTTAATACTGGTGTGGTAGCTGTTATTGTACGAGAATTCCACAAGTGGCAGATGCTTTTCCCAGCGGTTGCCAAAGTCGATTACACATGCACGAAGCATGTCTTCTAAGGTTTGAATAGTGCGCTCGGACTGCCCGTCCGTCTGAGGGTGATACGCTGTGCTCATATCTAATCGTGAGCCAAAGGATTTGTGCATCGCTTGCCACAGCTCTGAAGTAAAACGCGCATCTCGATCTGAGATAATGGAGGTGGGCACCCCGTGCCTCGAAACAACTTCCTTGATGTAAATTTCTGCAAGAGTGGAGAACTTATCCGTCTCCTTGATAGCCAAGAAGTGTGCAGATTTTGTGAGTCGATCCACGATCACCCAGATAGTATCGTTCCCGCGCTGGGATCTAGGCAGGCCAGTGACGAAATCCATGGAAATTTGCTCCCATTTCCATTGAGGTATCTCTGGTTGTTGGAGCAGGCCTGAGGGTTTCTGGTATTCGGACTTGACTCTCGCACAAGTCAAACACTTGCTGACGTAAGTTGCTATGTGGGCCTTCATGCTAGGCCACCAATACGTAGTTTTGATGTCGTGGTACATTTTATCCGATCCAGGATGTACCGAGTAGCGAGACCTGTGTGCTTCGTCCATCACAAGCTCTCGTAGGTTGCCATAGAGTGGGACCCAAACGCGTCCCGTTACGTAGTAAGCACCGTCTTCCTTCTGTTCTAATCGTTGCCTTGATCCGCGTAGGGCTTCAGCCCTGACGTTTTCTGGTTTCAGTGCTTCTATCTGAGCAGCTCGTATTTGGGAAGGAAGACTAGAATGGATCGTGAGTTGTAAAGCTCGCACGCGCTTAGGTGCAGTGTCCTTTCGACTGAGGGCGTCAGCCACAACATTGGCCTTGCCCGGGTGATACCTGATTGAGCACTCGTAGTCATTTAGTAGTTCGACCCATCGTCGTTGTCGCATATTCAGTTCTTTCTGCTTGAAGATATGCTCGAGGCTCCTGTGGTCGGTGTAGATCGCGCACTTGGTACCATACAGGTAATGCCGCCACAACTTAAGTGCAAAAACAATAGCTCCCAGCTCTAAGTCGTGCGTAGTGTAGTTCTTCTCATGAACTTTGAGTTGGCGTGAAGCGTAGGCTATAACCTTGTCTCGTTGCATCAACACGCAACCAAGACCCTGAATTGATGCGTCGCAGTAAACCACAAAATCGTCTGTGCCTTCCGGCAAGGAAAGGATAGGTGCGCTACAAAGTCTATCCTTTAGGTGCTGAAATGCCAACTCCTGTGCGTTTCCCCAGCGATAAACAACGCCCTTCTGCGTTAGTGAGGTGAGGGGCTGTGCAATCTTAGAAAAATCCTTTATGAATCTCCGGTAGTATCCCGCCAAACCCAAGAATTGGCGAATTTCCTTTGGTGTACGAGGTGCAGGCCAGTTCTTAATCGAGTCTATCTTGGATGGATCAACGTGAATCCCATCCTTGTTCACCACGTGGCCTAGGAAATGGACCTCTCGAAGCCAGAAGTCGCATTTCGAGAACTTTGCGTAAAGCTGTTCTGTTCGAAGGAGTTCCAGAATAAGTCGCAGATGCTGCTCGTGTTCCTCCCGACTCTTGGAATAGATCAGGATGTCGTCGATGAAGACTATAACGAACTTGTCTAGGTAAGGCTTGCACACTCGGTTCATCAGGTCCATGAAAACCGCAGGTGCGTTTGTCATCCCAAATGGCATGACCAAAAACTCATAGTGCCCGTATCGAGTTCTGAAAGCTGTTTTGGAGACGTCCTCTTCCCGGACTCTCAGCTGGTGATAACCCGATCTCAAATCGATCTTCGAATAGTAGCTCGACCCTTGCAGCTGGTCGAATAGGTCGTCGATACGCGGTAGAGGATAACGGTTCTTCACCGTCACCTTGTTGAGTTCCCGGTAATCGATGCACATTCTGAAAGTACCATCCTTCTTCTTCACAAATAATACTGGAGCTCCCCAGGGCGATGAGCTTGGGCGAATGAAACCCTTATCTAAGAGTTCTTGTAGTTGCGTGGAGAGTTCCTTCAACTCTGATGGAGCCAATCGATAAGGTGCACGAGCTATAGGTGCAGCTCCAGGAGCTAGTTCGATCTGAAACTCGACCTGGCGATGAGGCGGAAGACCAGGTAATTCCTCAGGAAATACCTCTGGATAATCGCGTACCACTGGAAAATCTTCTATCTTCTTCTCCTTTTCTGAGGTGTCAGTAACGAGAGCCAAAATGGCAGTGTGGCCCTTTCGCAAACACTTTTGGGCCTTAAGGAGAGAAATGACATTTTCAACAGCACTCCTCTTGTCGCCATGAATCATGAGGGGTTCACCACCGGGACCTGGAATACGGACAACCTTCTCGTTGCAAAGAATCTCTGCTCGGTGTTGGGATAGCCAATCCATCCCAATGACAACGTCGAAACTACCCAAGACAATAGGAATGAGGTCGATAGAGAAGGTCTGGTCAGCGAGAACGAGTTTACAACCCTTGACTACGTGTGTGGCTTCTAAACTCTTACCATTTGCTAGCTCTACGGTGTGCTTGTTGTTCAAAGGTGTTGGAATACGCTTAAGCATTCGACTAACTTCTAGTGACATGTAGCTAGTATCGGCACCCGAATCAAATAAAACTGAAACATAAAAGTCGTCGAGAAGGAACTTACCCGCCACAACATTGGGGTCATTCCTTGCTTCACCTTGGCCAATCACAAACATCCGCCCCCTGGCGCCATTGTTGTTGTTGTTCCCATTGTTACCATTCCCCTGATTGTTGTTATTGTTGTTGTTCTAGTTCCTGTTCAGTTGGGGACAATCTCTCTTGAAGTGGCCCTCAGCTCCACACTGAAAGCACCCTTTGTTATCACCCTGTTGCTGTTGCTGACGCTGGTTCTGTTGAGCTTGCTGACGATTCTGGTTGGCGGGGTATAAGCTCCTGCAATCCTTTGCAGCGTGACCAGGCTTGTTGCACCGATGACAGTTGCCCCTGGTGCATGGTCCGCTGTGGTGCAGGCTGCAGCGATTGCATTTGGGGTGATTTCCTTTGTACCCACCGCCAGACGATTGCTGACTAGGGCTCTTGTAGTCCTCAGTCTTTCTCTGCTGAGACTGGGACTGAACAGAAGTCGAACCCTTACTTGAAGTTCCATCCCATTTCCGTTTGTTGTCACCAGAGGTACCAGAAGTAGTTGCAGCGCCTATGCGTTTTGGTAACTTGTTCTGCTCCACCGCCTGATCCGTGAGACGGTGAGCCAACTGAACGGTTTGCTGGTAGGTGGCGAGGTTCGCTGAAGTCACATGACTTTGGATTTCTGGCACTAAGCCCTGAAGAAACAGTTCGATGCGTTTGATGGGAGGATCCACCATAGTAGGGCACAGAATTGCCATTTCGTTCGACCTTTTCACATAAGCTTCAATTTCGGACCCCGTCATCTTGAGGTTGAAGAACTCCACCTCGAGTTTGTGAATCTCATCACGGCTGCAGTACTCTTCCTTGATCATTTCCTTAAAAGTTTCCCAAGGGGTGGCGTTGGCAGCAACCAACCCCAGCATCTGAACTTGAGCGTTCCACCATGTGAGGGCTAAACCCTCGAGAGTACCAGTAGCATACTTCACCCTGCGCGCCTCAGGGCATTCACACATTTCGAACACAGATTCTAGCTTCTCAAACCAGTGTAGGAGTCCTACTGCTCCTTCAGTGCCGCTAAAAGTAGTTGGTCGGCAGTCCATGAAAGTCTTAAAAGTGCACACGGGTGGCTGAATGTGCTGACCTATCGTAGGTGAAAGAAAAGACAGAGTTTAACACAAAGGTTGGTTCACGAGAGTAGGATCCTAAAGATCCTAGAATGAGTTCGGACTGCAGGATATACCTCCTGCGTGTGCAGCTGCCAGTGCTGCGGCAACTCGTTCGTTGATCAGAGCCGTCAACTGGGCTTGTGTCATGTTAACGCGTCCAGACATGATCTTCATACCAAGAAGAACGTGAGTGAGAGGGGTTCGCGAAAGTACGGTGTCAGGAGTGAGTAAGTGCACACGTGTTCAAGCAACCATAGTTATACTAACCAAGCATACCATGAGCAATGTACTATGTAACTAACAAGTAGGCAATACATACACAGATCATATCACCTAGAATGTCGAGCTTTGCATGCGGAGTGAAGCATCGTTGTGGACCGTTGAGCACTGTACAGGTTATAGTCTGGTTTTAACAAAAACGTTTTCCCCCTTATTAAAACCAAGTTCTCTATAACCAATGGATCTGATACCAATCTGTCACACCCCCAAAATCCACCTGCGGGGTACTACCGCTTGGAGGCGTGACTGACCAGGATCCAGCCACCAATCATATTGAACAAGCATATAAGTAGTTATAAAAATCCAACCAATACAATTGGTGTTCAAACAAAACATAGTTAAGTTGCAAGCGGAAGCGTAAGTCTTAAATCAAAACATAAGTTTAATTGTTTCAAAGTTTAACATGGCACACAGTCGTCCATGTCCCACAACGATCCTCCTCCATGCAAGCCCCAGCTGAGAAACCTAAGGACCTGCAAAGCATGTAGTAACGAGTCAACAACAAGTTGAGTGAGTTCACGGTTGGGTGTTCGTTTTAAGTTGTTTCGAAAACAGTTTCCTTTAGCTGGCATCCTGCCGTGGGGGTTACCCCATAGTTAAAAACGTGTCTTGTTTATTCCCGGTTACTCTGGCTATCCAGCCGTGGGGGCTACCCCGTGTTAGTTATCTGGCATTTCGGCCGTGGGGGCTACCCCATGTATACACTAGACTCGTTACCATATCGACTGCTGACTGTAGTCATGTTTAAGTGCCCTGAAACTGTCAATGTCTATCATCATTGACGTGCCCCAGATCCATTAGTTCACGCCCGTCCTCTGCGGCACGGTGTGAGGTTTGTCAGACCTAAATAGCGCTATCTAACTAATGACCCGCTCGCCATTGGCCCGGCAATTAAGTCGATATAAAAATGAGGGACTTCGTGATAGAGTTTTGGTCTAGTACGAGTTATCTGTCCGTGAGGACGAGGAATTACATTCCTGAACCTTTGCTGTCCTACCCAAGGAGGACGAGGAACCCAGTTCCTTAACCCCAATTCCCGACCCCTGGGAATCCCATGCTTTGTAGAGGGTGTGAACTCACCTTGGTTTGCTCGGTAGAAACACAGAAAAGTCAAACAAGCAACGTTGAGGCTACTCACGTCCTATCATAGTTGTATTGTACCAATCAGGTTCGTATTCAAACAGTGCACGTATGTTTCTAGCATAATGCATTCAAGTATCGTTCATGGCATACAGGTTAATCATGGCAGATTCGTGTTCAACAGTAACATATAAGGTCTGGGCATCAGGCCCAAGAGTTCGGCCCAAACAATTAAGTCCGAAATGAGGTGAAAGCCCAAACAGCGTGTATCTGTGTAAAATCCCGAGTCGCAACTAGGCGTTTGCGACTCGCAACCTGAGTCGCAACTACGGTCTCGGTTCATGCTGTTTTGGTTACGAGTCGCAACTGGACTCGCAACTGTGGTTCCGAGTCACCAAGTTGGTGTGCTGATCATGTGTGGTTTCGAGTCGCAACCAGGTGTTTGCGACTCGCAACCGATGTCGCAACCGGGGGTTTCGACTCATCATGCATGGTTTCGAGTCGCAACTGATGGTTTCGGTTGGACAACTGCTGATTCGGAACAGTGTACTATCCAATGAGAATTTGATTTCAGAAAATGGTTTGTACTACCCACTTAAACATGTTTGTTTGTCTAGTAATTTACTAATTTGGATCAAACATATCAGATTTCAAATATTCAAGCATGCTCATATGATATTCAAAAAGTTCTTCATGTGTTCATCATGTTCATCTTGTTCTTCAATATTCAAGTAGTTCATCTTCATTCCTCTGAACCTAGGTCTAACAAGAATCATGAACAACTTAACAACAAATCACCCTAATAGCAAGCTTTCGGTTCTTAACACAAGAGTACACAATCCGATTTATATGAACATCAACAACTAGTGTTTTAGACTACATTTAAACACAAAACATCATGAGTTCATTATGCCACATATCCGAAATCAAAGCATGTTCCGATTATCAACATCATACACACGATTCACAAGCACATCATCATTGTACAAACGGTTCTAGTTCAATCATGTCATCCATAACATCAAACATCATAAACACTAACCAACAAACATCATAAACACTAACAAGCATCATAAACACTAACAAACATCATAAACACTAACCGGTTGTGAGGTGGTGAAAGATGAAGCTTTGTTTGGTGTGAACAAGCAAATCCGAGAAATCCTTTTGAGGTCGGTTGGTTTGATCCGAGAAGAAGGAGAAGAGTGTGATGCTTGGTGTCTAGGGTTTTAGTGAGAGAATGGGGAGTGTGTGTGTAGAGGGGAGTATGAGTGTTATCAAAATGGCAACATGTCTAACTATCAAGTTTATATATCCGCTCCTAGTAATACACCCTAGTGGGCTCTCGGATAGGCTAAGTGTGGGTGTGTGGCCCAACCGGCCCGTAAGTCATTGTTCACTCGAGACCACATGGTCTCGAGTCGGGTTCTCGGTTCACATAAACCTATACGCATACTAAGCATACACACATAACACATAATCACATAAAGGTTCATTTGTCATTCATTAAATCATCAAAATAGTTAGTCACTTAGTGTTCAAACGTACAACGAAAGGTTCTAAATTTCGAGTTGTCACATGTTTTTCTTTATTGCTACATACCAGGGACATACATACATACAGACATACTTTAAAGGTTTATTCATACACATACACATGAACTCGCTCAACTTTTGTTGATGTTTTTTTTAAACTACATGTATTTCTGGGAACTAAGTGGATCTGGCAGGTGTATGCATGTGTTTCAAGCTGCGTTATAAATAAAAGATGTCATCCGAGGTCGTTGGGTTTAGGAGATGTATCTTAATCCTGGATGAGATACATGTTTCTAAACTCGGGTTTGTTTATGGTCTTTTGTTGGGTCTTGGTGAACTCCTTAAAACATGTTATGGTTTGTAATTTGAATTCGGTGTCAACGTTTCAGACAAGTATGTTGTGGTATTTTCTAAACTTAATATATGGATGAACATCTTATGGTTTTATCATTTATCATTGTTATGATTGAATGCTATGGTATTAAGAAGTCACACCAATAACCACGCTTCTGCAAAAGTCAGGGTGTGACAATCAGCACAAGGTTTATAAATCCTAATACCTCTCATCAAAACCCAGATGGCTAGAATATCGAAGCCGGTGTGCTTTGCTCAACACGAGTTCCCTACAGTTGCCGTATAATGAGACCCACATTCGTTCCATGAGGTAACGAGTATCGTCCGACCTGTCAAAGGTTGCTTCTCCATGCCCCGCATGGGTTTTATTTGAAAATCCTCTTCGTTCAGTTCTCCGGTTTGAACGGAGCGAGTTAGATCAGGTAAGTTAGAGTCGATAGTGAGCTGTAAAGCTCGTGCACGTACAAGTTTCATAGTTGTAATCATCCTAAAGTTCCCTCCAGCGATGCCATTAACTGATTTAGCTCTGTCGAAGCCAAGGTACACGGGAGGCCCTTGTGATCGGTCTAAATAACGCATCTGGTACCATCCAAGTGATACCTCCATCTAAAATCCAAAGACCGGGGTTTCCATGGCTCGCAGGTTGTGATTCTTGCAACTCTTCTTATAATTCCGCTACGCAAGCCATCACCTTCTCGTGTTGCATCAGCGTGTAACTGAGACTCTGATTCAGACCATCATGGCATACCACTAGATTATTAGTACTCTCGAATAGAAGCGATGCTCTGTGCATTGCAGAGTTAGGTTTCAAAAGCTGAAAAATACATTCTCCTGTTTTGGTCTCCCACGAATACACAGCACCCTACTGTGCTAAGAGGCGAAAATTGTGCGATCTTCGGAATTTTCGTGATAAATCAGCTATAGCATCTAACGAGACCAAGGAATTTATGTATCCCCGTAGGAATCTTTGAAGCCGATCAGTTTCTAACCAAAACGGACCTTAGCGAGATCCATGTGTATTCCTTCTTCATTGACTATATAGCCAAAAGGTACCTCTCGAATCTAGAAGTTACCCTCAACAAGACTTCGCGCGAAGTGACTCTTCCCTCAGGTGTTCTAAAATAAGATACAAATGTCGCCCAAGATATTTCTTCCTCCTGGAGATGATCCGAAACGTCATCACTGAACACGGTCAATTCTGGGGATCCATAAAGCTGCTGATGTATTGATCAACTCAATGGTCATGGTGTACAAAGTCGAAATGGCCGCATTACATTTGATATGCTGTTGTAGGAATATTCTCCCCCTTGAACTTCCATCTGGTGTTAGCTCACTCGTTAGTCAATCCTTGAATGGGGCTTGATCTTCGCAGCTGGTCAACAGGTTGTCAATACATGGTCGAGGCAAGCGGTTCTTAACTGTCACCTTGCTAAGTTCTCGATAATCAGTACACATACAAAAATTTATGGATCTAACTGGGGCTCCCCAAAGCAAAAAAGCTAGGTTCAACAAAACTCATGTTCAATAATCCCTGTAGTTGATTAAACAGCTCTTGCAACCCTCCTGGTGCAGGACGGTAAGAGTACGAGAAATCAGGGCTACCTCTGACATGATACTGATCTGATATTCCATCGGACGATGTGAAGGTACACCTGATAGTTCTTCTGGTAGCACATAGGTAGAAATCACGAACAAAGGGTGGATCCTCGATCCTCTTTTCCTTGGCCTTAACATCAATAATAAGTGCTAACATAGTGGGGTAATCCTTCCGTGGATACTTCCAGGCTTTCATTGCAGAATTGACGCTAACCTTTGCACAATTCAGATACTTTGAAACAAATGACGATTCTCCACTAGGAGGAGGGATATGCAAAGTTTTCTTCTCACAGGGTATATCTGCGCGATGTATGGATTACCAATCCATTCTAACTACTGCTTCAAACCATCGAGGATAGCAAAAAGAAGATCGATGCCGAACGCTTGTCCCATAAGGTCGAGTTTGCTTCCTAACTAACATATGAAATTTCAATTGTCTTGCCGTCAGCCGATCCCACAACAGGTTCAAATTCAAGGAACATCAGGGTCAAATGGAACAGAGACGAAGCGATTAGCTACTCATACTAGCTACCATGTTGATAAAGTCCTGGCGTCGCCCACGCCAATTCTAAATACCCTTCCATGAGCATCATTTCTAGTGTTGCTGTTTTCATTACAAGGATTTCAAGTATTGTCGTGGTTCCTTTGGTCGATGCCTTCTTAACTTAACCACGGCCAACCCATGTTGTAGGCACCTTTATTTCCTTACTGTAGGCTAGGGTTACGAATACCTTGTTGTCGCTATGACTGCTGCCACCAATGTCGTTGCTCGAAATGAAGCCCTACGATTCTTCACCATCCAAATCCATCTTTTCGCATTCTGAGCCACGTCCTAAAGTGCTACTCACTGAGCTGGCAGTTACGCATACCACACTATGGTCAATTATCATCACTTATGCCCCGATTGATTCGTAATAATTGACTCCCACAAATCGCTGACTAGAGTTACGGACTCGATTGAAATCAATCCGCTGATGTTCGTTGCCGGTAGTCGGGGTCGTCCAAATACTGAGGTTGGTAAATTACTACGCTCATCCTCTTGTTCATCGATGTTGAATGTTGTTTGAGTAATACACGGTCTGTTACGAGAGTGTTGCAGAAGTGATCACACTTCGGGATCTAAGACGTCAGTACATGAGTTCCAACAAGCGAAGAGGAGTAAGAAAGGTATCGATTAATCATTTGACACAGCGACATCCAACCCAGGGACGTTCGTATAAGCACCTAACATTCTACACGATTTGCTAGGTGTTCAGATGGGTGTTCAGATAATACTCGATAGCATCGAGATTCGAAGGGATCTAGAGATGAATGAAAAGTTCACGTTCGAGTAGGGGACAATCACTGCAAGGACCCCTATAGGTTTATTATGTTTCACATTGGTCCAATAACGGAACGGAACCCCTTTTCCACTTGTTAAGACTCACTGGGACTCGCATGCACTCCACATTATTATTATGTGTGCACCCACAATAATATTGCGATTTGCATGCCCATCGTAGTTCCTCCTAACTCATGTCAAATGGTTCCTCAAACTCAGATGTCAAACGGAGGTCGTCAAACTAATAAGATCACAAAAATCCAAGGACTATGGCATATTATCAACGCATCATAAGGTAAGGAAGCAATCCATGCCATCATACTATAGTGACGAGTGTGTGTTCGGGTGTTTTGTCATAAACAAATGTGTACTAGTCACGTAGTGTATGCAATAAGTAAGAAAGACGAACCTTGCAATCTGGAGCTGAGTGTCATGGTCGTATTCACGTTTTCAGAACTGTTCGGTTATAGTCTGGTTTTATAAAAACGTTTTTCCCATTTTTAAAACCAAGTTCACTATAACCAATGGCTCTTATACCAATCTGTCACACCCCCAAATTACCACATGCGGAATCACCGCGGGGCGTGTGACATACCAGGATCTAGCCACCAATCACATTGAACTCATAGGTATATTTAAATAAAACTTTCATTCATTAACAGTAGTGTTACAATGTTACAAATAATTCACAATATACAGCGGAAGCATAATTCATTTGTTAAGTGTTTATAAATCACATGTAAAAACCATTAGTCTTGTGTTGCGATTCCATGTATCTCGACCCATGACCACTCCAGCCTCCCAGACAACAAGTTCCAATCAATATGCACCTAAAGACCTGTAAGGCATGTAACAATGAATCAACAACAAAGTTGAGCGACTTCACAGTTGGTTATCCAATTTATAGTTGTTTCAAAAACCACGAGTTCATTCAAAAACCATGAGTTATCCAATTCATTGTTTCCCAAACCATAACCAGTGGGGGCTACCCCATGTAACCACTAGACCGTTACCATATCGATAACTGACTGAGAAAGTTATGCCCTACGTCAATGTCTATCATCATTGACTAAGTGCCCAGATCCATTAGTCCACGCCCGTCCTCCCGGCACGGTGTGAGGCTTGTCAACCCTAATAGCGCTATTAACTAATAACCTGCTCACCATTGGCCTGGAGATTAAGTCGATATAATAATGAGGGACTTAATGATAGAGTTTTGTCTAGTAAGTTATAGGTTGTCGTCCTTCCAACTGAGGATGGAGGTACGTAATCTATCCAAGGAGAATACGCAGGTTAATGTTGTCATCCTTCTCAACGAGTATGGAGGTGCATATTCTGTTAAGGGTGAATATGTAGGTTTCGTTTTAGCTTCTTAACCCATTCCCAAACCACCGGGAATCCCATGCCTTGTAGAAAGTGTGAACTCACCTTTGTTTGCTCGGATTGTTCATTTACTTTACCAGTTCCCAGTTGGTCAACCAAACCCTATCGTGGTTACCAATCGATATTAGTTACGTAATCATGTGAGTCATGTATTGTACACAATATGTCACACCCCGAAATTATCAGAGCTGGCGTGACTGGACCGGTATCTTCATTGCACAGCAGAAGCAAATATAATCTAAGACTTCTAGAAATTGAACGCCACTAAGTACTCGTATCTCCAATGGTTCTCCTATTCCAACCATGCCATGATTTCTGAAAAGTAACCTGAGAAAGGAACATGCGAAAAATCAACATAAAGTTGAGCGAGTTCATAGTTTGTTTGTAAAAGATTTGAAATAAATCTTTTTGATAACCGGTTTGTGAAATATTATTGAGAAAACGAATTTAAAATCATTTTCTTGTCATGTTATATGGAAACTCTGTATTCATGTAACTTCGTATCTGTAACGCATTATGTTTGAAAAACCATGTATTTGCAAAATTTGTGTATCCGTCAATGTTCACCCTGACATTGACAACATACATGCATAATCCTATGCTTTGAATTTATATAAAACATGGTATGTAATCTGTAAAGACGTATTGAAACTGAGTTCTTTATATGTAAGGAATACAAGATTGTTAATGGTTCGCGAGGACACTAACATATGTAACGACATAGGAAGCATCCAAACCAAAGGCATTTTTCGTTGTCGATTCACGACTGAGACACAAAAGCACCGCTTGGTACTAGTTATCACCAAGAGTGTGGCTGCCTGAAACCCATTAGATCTAACCTTTTGTTCTGGGGTCTTAGTATGTACATGATTAATGGTGCTTATGTTACCCTATTCCTGACATAATCTATTGTGTCATTCCTTAGTTTAATGTACCTCTTTGTACTTGTATTTTCCCCTAGTTTAGAAAACTAGACTTCGTGTGTATGCACATTTCGAAAAATACGCTTTTTGAAAAACCGATATAAAACATAAGCTTTTCGTAAACCATTTGTGACAGTTAAAACTTGCTTGTAAAATGGTTTAGAAATATGTAATTCTTGTATGCTTTGCAAAACGTGCATGTCTTTCCACCCCGAAAACATTTAGAAAAATGTAAAACTGTAAAAAGGTGGGGTTATGAACTCACCTGAATATTCCTGTGCAAAGCTAGCTAATAACGACTTCGTGATGTCGTTTCCAAGACGAGACTCGCTGGCGTGCAATCTACAATATTACTAACATGGAATATCTTATAAGTTTCTAAATAAACATAGTAACTAAACTACGTGTCACCGAGCTCTACCGAATCGTTAGCCGAACGATTCGACGGTAACTCGTTAACTTAATGAAAATGATTAAGTTAAACTTTATTTAGTTTGTTTATTGTCAGTAATTAATAAGTCTTGGAAGACTTAGTTCTCGAGAGATTATTAAAATATATAAATATTTATATAAGAATATATAAATATAGCGATAAGACCGCTTCTTCATCCCGAGAAGTCGTATGTGTATGTAAGAATATTCGTATGAAAGTAATATATAATAAACTTGTATTATATATATTGCGTCTTGTATATATTTGCCATAATATACGTATATGTTGCTTCGGCGTTTGTAATAAATATAAAAAGTTATATTTATTTTGCGAAAGTATCATCGAGTTGTTTGAAGTTTGAAATAAATATAAAACTATATTTATTTTTATAAGGGAATTCGTGTGGTATGATATTTGAAATAAATATAAAAACTATATTTATTTTTATAAAACGAATTCGTGTTACGCGATGTTTGAAATAAATATATATACTATATTTATTTATAAAAGGATTCGAGTTTACGTTTGAAATAAATATATAAATTATATTTATTTTTATAAAAGGATTCGTCGAATTTCCGAAGTTCAAAACATGTCACACCCCCAAAATCCACCATGCGGAGTACCACCGCTTGGAGGCGTGACGTGACCAGGATCGAGCCACCAAACATCTTGAACATCGTAATTAAGAATTAAGACCAACCACAATACGATTGGTGACCAAAGCTAGTTAACCATGTTTAGTTTAAACTGCGGAAGCATAATAGTAAATCCAAAGGCATAAGTCAATAGTTTATAAGTTAAAGTTCAAAATGCAAGTTTAATAAGTTCATAAGGATTTAAATAATAAGCACGGAACATAACAGTCCGTACACCACAACGACTCCTTCCTCGTGCAAGCTCCAAGCGTTTAACGACCTGTAAGGCATGTAACAACGAGTCAACAACAAAGTTGAGTGAGTTCACGTTTGGTTGTTTAGTTTTAAGTTGTTTCTGAAAAATGTGGTTTGACTTTCGTTGGCTTAATTGCCGTGGGGGTTACCCCGTAGTTGAAAGTATGTTTAACCAGTTCCTTTTTCATTACCCAATCCATAACCATAATCAGTGGGGGCTTTCCCCGTGTGAACTACTAGACGGTATGATATCGACTACAACGCAAATAAGTTGTGCCCTATATCAGCGTCTATCATCACTGATAGTTTGCCATAGTTCATTAGCACACGCCCGTCCAACCGGCACGGTGTGAGGTTTGTTAAACCTAATAGCGCTATTAACTAATGACCCGCTCGCCATTGGCCTCAGCGATTAAGTCGATATAATGAAGAGGGACTTATTGATAGAGTTTTGTCTAGCTAGTTTTTAAGGTTGTTGTCCTGCACCAGGAGGACGAACGTATGTATTCTGCACCAGGAGAATTCGTAGGATTTATAATGGCATCCAATCTATGGAGGATGGCCGTACATATCCTACCCAAGGAGGATATGTAGATTTAGTTTTAATTCTTTAACCCATTCCCAAACCACCGGGAATCCCATGCCTTAGAAAGTGTGTGAACTCACCTCGGTTTGCTCGGTTAGATTCTCAAATATAGCGAACAGTCAAGGTCGGTCAATCACGTCCTATTACGATTACCAGTTTGTCATTTAGTGGTTTTCAAAATAGAGCACAAAGTTCCTACACGTATCTATCACATAACATGCATCACCTTAACGGTTCATGCCCATATAACTTCCCATCCATTCCCCACTCATAAACAAACATACAACATTGCACATAACACTTTTATAGACATATAGCATGTAATATCATTCTCGGATAACCTACCCGACATTTAGACACGCAAATCACTACTTATGTCGTTTCAGCTTTTATCTTCAAAACTGGGCTGTTTTCGGGGATTTTAATAAAATAGTTAACTTGTTTCAAAAACTCCCAACTTTTTACATAAGGTCTTAAACGATCCAAGTTTTATTGTGTAAAAATCTCTGGATCCAATTCGTCACCAATATTTTATAAAAATTCATTCTCCGGACTGAACTCAGATTTATCTTTTTCTGACTGCAGTCCACGGAATAATTTATTTAAAATTCATCGAGAGTTTGATTTACGAAATTCCAGTGGGGTAATTACAAATACATCAGTTGTCATCTACTGTACAAATTTCATGGGCTGATTCAACACAGAACTCAAGTTATGACTAAAAACATAACACCTATTTTCAACAGAAAAAATGCAGCTTGAGCTGCTGTTACGAAATGACCCTTTAAAAATAGTAAACGAAGTCCAAAAATTATGATTCCAGTGCCATTAGAACCGTATTTCATAATAAATAAATCTAGAGTTCAGAACACACATTTTTGGCTTTATTAAGGTCTGGTTACAGCCAACTGAAGTTGGCTGTAATCACCAAACAGCTTTCTGTTTTTCAGCTTTTACATTCTAATGCGAGTTAGATTGGTTCCGTTAACATGCATAATGATCAACAACATTTCTAGTACTCAATATTAACAAATAACTCAGCAAGAAATCAGCAATATATCCAAACAACTTCATACTAACATTTTTACATCATGTTTCATCTTCTTGTTTAAGCCCTTTTTAATGTTCTTGTAGATTTAACATATTACGTCTTTTAATCATGAAACAAGATGAACAAAGGTGACATGAGGAACTTACTACTAGCTTAAAGCTAGGGATGATTCTAGTGATGAAAATGTAGAGAGAAGATGATGAAAAAGACTAGAACAAAGCTCCTTAGAAAGTCCTTCAACTTGCAACCTCCATGGATGAACTTCAAGCTTTGAATGGAACTTGATGATGGATGTTTATGGTTGTGAAGTGGTGGTGATGGTGGCTGCTATGGAGGGCCGAAAATGAGAGGGAGAGGAGTGAGGTGAGAGAGTGATCTAGTGCAAGATATGTAGTGGTGTTTAAGACCTTCTCAAATCTCAATCATCATATTTTGTTCAAAGCAACACTCAAGGTCTTACACAAAATATTTGAGAAGATTTAGTAGGATTTAAGATGATCTTGGTGGGTCCCTTCTTGGGGGACGGTTTTCACATGGGGGAGGGGGGTTATGTGTAACATTTGATGGATAGTTGATAAACATTAGTTCAAGTTCAAGTAATAGTTACATATATTAGTTAGTATATTTCTAGTGGGTGTTATGGTACACGGGGGCCATGACTAACCAAAAATAATTAAATAATGTGTTTGACAAATATTTGGTGTCCCCGGGTAATGTCCGGTTGTTCGGTCGGATACTGTTCCGTTAAATTGTTTAATTGTTCCGTAAGGCGTCTTATACATATATTTTTGTAACACAATTAATTCCTAACACATAGGAAAATATACCGGACTATTTAGTAACTTTTCTGTATACTTCTAGTATGTTAACACGCACATGTAAGTATAACACCATAATCAAAGAGCAGTTAAATGATCCAACACAATCACCAAGCATTTTAATTATCGTTAAATAAATTGTACGGATACATGGAATTATGAGGGTTGTCACATTCTCCCCTTGTTAAGAAAATTTCGTCCCGAAATTTAGTGCGTAGTTACTGAGGAAGCTAGTTAAGTCGCGTTGTTTTCTTGATTTTTCTGGGGTGTCACAGCATCCCCCCGTTGATTTGGAATTCCGTCCCGAAATTCTACAGTAGCTTCAGCCTCAGTAGTGGTTGCGTTTTTCTTAAACAGTTGGGGATACTTGAGTTTCATTTGGTCTTCTCGTTCCCAGGTATACTCTGGGCCACGACGAGCATTCCAACGAACTCGGACCAGAGGTATCCTGGTACGCTTGAGGATCTTAACATCTCGATCCGTAATCTCTACTGGTTCCTCGACGAATCGCAGCTGGTCGTCGATTGTGAGTTCCTTGAGAGGAACTATGAGGGTCTCATCTGACAGACACTTCTTCAGATTCGACACATGGAAAACATTGTGAACTCCGCTGAGTTCTTCAGGTAGATTCAACCTGTAGGCGACTTTGCCAATTTTCTCAATGATCTCAAACGGTCCGACATAACGCGGATTGAGCTTGCCTCGTTTGCCAAAGCGGACTACACCTTTCCAAGGTGAGACTTTGAGTAGCACTCGATCCCCAACCTGGAACTCGAGTGGTTTTCTTCCCTTATCAGCATAGCTTTTCTGACGGTCACGAGCTGCCGCCATTCGCTGTCGTATCTGAGCAATCCTCTCAGTCGTGTCTACTACGAGTTCTGGGCCAGTAATTTGGCTGTCACCAACTTCTGCCCAACAGAGAGGTGATCGGCATTTGCGTCCGTATAATGCCTCGAATGGAGCGGCTTGGATGCTGGTGTGGTAGCTGTTATTATACGAAAACTCCACCAGCGGGAGGTGCTTTTCCCAGCCATTACCAAAATCGATTACACATGCCCTAAGCATGTCTTCAAGGGTCTGGATGGTGCGTTCAGATTGCCCATCCGTCTGTGGGTGATAAGTGGTGCTCATATCTAAACGTGAGCCAAAAGACTTGTGCATGGCTTGCCACAGTTCAGAAGTAAAACGCGCATCACGATCAGAAATGATGGAGGTTGGCACTCCGTGCCTTGATACCACTTCCTTTAGGTAAATGTCTGCTAGAGTGGAGAACTTATCCGTTTCTTTGATAGCCAGAAAATGTGCAGACTTGGTCAGTCGATCTACGATCACCCAAATGGTATCGTTTCCGCGTTGAGATCTAGGCAGGCCAGTAACGAAATCCATGGAAATTTGCTCCCATTTCCATGTAGGGATCTCTGGTTGTTGAAGTAGGCCTGATGGTTTCTGATATTCAGTCTTGACTCTCGCACAAGTCAAGCACTTACTTACGTAGGTTGCTATGTGAGCTTTCATTCCAGGCCACCAATACGTAGTCTTGAGATCGTGGTACATCTTATCCGAACCAGGATGTACCGAATAACGAGACTTGTGTGCTTCATCCATCACAAGCTCGCGTAGGTCTCCATACAGTGGAACCTAGATGCGTCCGTTAACATAGTAGGCACCGTCTTCCTTTCGTTCTAGCTGTTGCCTCGATCCTCGTAAGGATTCAGCCCTGATGTTTTCTGCTTTCAATGCTTCGACCTGAGCATCACGAATTTGAGCGGGAAGGCTAGAGTGAATGGTAAGCTGTAACGCACGTACACGCTTAGGTATAGTATCCTTTCGACTGAGGGCGTCAGCCACAACATTGGCTTTGCCCGAATGGTACTTGATAGCGCCTTCATAATCATTCAAGAGCTCGACCCATCGGCGTTGTCGCATGTTTAACTCCTTTTGCTTGAAGATATGCTCGAGACTCCTGTGATCGGTGTAAATGGTGCACTTGGTACCGTACAGGTAATGTCTCCATATCTTAAGCGTGAAAACAACTGCTCCCAATTCCAAGTCATGCGTAGTGTAATTTCTTTCGTGAACTTTGAGTTGGCGTGATGCGTAGGCAATGACCTTGTCACGTTGCATCAACACGCAACCAAGTCCTTGGATGGAAGTGTCGCAATAAACCACAAAATCATTTGTGCCTTCAGGCAATGAGAGGATAAGCGCGCTACAAAGTTTATCTTTCAAGTGCTGAAATGCGGACTCCTGTGCATCACCCCAACGATAGGTGACACCCTTCTGAGTCAGTGAAGTGAGGGGTTGCGCAATCCTGGAGAAATCTTTGATAAACCTTCTGTAGTATCCTGCCAAACCCAAGAATTGGCGGATTTCTGTTGGTGTACGGGGTGCAGGCCAGTTCTTGATTGAGTCTACTTTGGATGGGTAAACATGAATTCCATCTTCGTTTACCACATGGCCTAGAAAGTGGACTTCTCGAAGCCAGAAGTCACATTTCGAAAACTTGGCATACAACTGCTCTTTTCGAAGAAGTTCCAGCATAAGTCGTAGATGCTGCTCGTGTTCCTCCTGACTCTTAGAATAGATCAGGATATCGTCGATGAATACAATAACGAACTTATCCAGGTAAGGCTTGCACACTCAGTTCATGAGATCCATGAAGACCGCTGGTGCATTCGTCAGCCCGAATGGCATAACCAGAAACTCGTAATGGCCATAACGAGTTCTGAATGCTGTTTTGGAGACGTCCTCATCTCGGACTCTCAGCTGATGGTATCCTGATCTCAAATCAACCTTAGAGTAATAGCTCGACCCTTGCAACTGATCGAACAAGTCGTCAATGCGTGGAAGAGGATAACGATTCTTCACGGTCACCTTGTTAAGTTCACGGTAGTCGATACACATCCTGAAGGTACCGTCTTTCTTCTTCACGAATAACACTGGAGCTCCCCAAGGTGAAGAGCTAGGACGTATAAAACCCTTTTCCAAGAGTTCTTGTAATTGCGTGGACAGTTCTTCAAGTTCTGATGGAGCTAGACGATAAGGTGCTCGAGCTATGGGCGCTGCTCCAGGAGCTAGCTCGATTTGAAATTCAACTTCGCGATGAGGCAGAAGACCAGGTAATTCCTCAGGAAATACCTCTAGAAAATCACGCACAATAGGAATGTTGTCACACCCCGACCACGTAAAGCGACTAGACGTGGCGGAAACGTCGGGGAGTGTTGTAACAGAATCATTGTTTCATAACCATGGAATAAATAAATTCTGTTTTATTGAATAAATAAACTCATTGTTTTAGTACAATCAAATAAGTACAACTTATGATCTTCCAAGTTTTAAAGTTGCTAAGGCACGAGTCCATCCTAAGTGTAGCCTGTATCGACAATCATTGCAAAGCAGTACCTGAAACATGTGTAAAAATAGGTACGTCAGCATAAAAATGCCTGTGAGATACATAGGTTTTGTGAAAATAAGATTCATGACTTATGTTTAAGAAAATGTTTAGTCATGAACCTTGTAGTTTGCTTTGTTTTGTAATTCATTAGAAAAGCAATAAGATCAGATGATACATATAAGTAAAATAATAGTGTATGGTTAAGTGAATAACCAAATAGAATGAGTTTGTATAAGAGAAGTTGTTTTGTAAAACAATGTCTTGTGAAAAGTATGTTATTTGTATAAAATGTTATATGTCTCAAATTGAAATGATTCAAATAACGCTACAATATGTAATACCATACAAACACTTATATATAGGAAGTACCAGCGGCGTATCCACCATGCTTGTATCATATTACACACGCCTCGTTACTTAATCACTTACTCAAACCAAACCAACAATGTAAGATGTCTATGTTTAAACCAATTGCCAAATGTATTGAATAATATGTCAAAATGTTTATGTGTCCAATGTAAATCATGTAATGTGTAACCAATGTGATTTGTATAAATAAAAGTAAGATTTAACAAATAACCTTATAGTAGCATATTAAAAGTATACTTTGGATTTGTAAGTAACATATTAAACTATGTTTTGGTTTCATAAATAACATATCAAAATATGCTTTAGATGTGATAAATAACATATTAAACTATGTTTTGGTTTTGTAAATAACATATCAAAATATGCTTTGGATGATTAACAAAATATATGTTGGTTTTGTACAATACCACACATGAGAGTATATCAAACTATACTTTAATAGTGTGATTTGAGAATTCATTCAGACCTGGTGCATCAAAATACACCTTTGAGACTATAGAAATACCACAAAGGCAATCCCTATTTGGATGGAGCAACAAATTGGTTTCAGACATTCCATGACAACAGGAATGGGGTGTCAAATCCTATAGCGCTATATCATACTAACAACCGGTCTGGTGAACATAAAATAAGTACAATTCAACAATTCATTTTATGTTCTTTGAGAAATCAATGTTTAAACCATAGATAGTCATTTAGTTTGTCAACAGATAAGTAATAACATGTATAATCAATTATACTTTTGGAAAACATGAAAATAACAGATAGGTACACATGCTTCACCCCAAAACAGTTTGAAAACGGTAAAAGAGGGGAACTATGTACTCATTTGAGAGTGCTTAGGAGTCCTTGTATATCAACCAAACAATGTTAGAGATCACGGATATCAAACGACACCTATTATAGGTAACTATGTTAATAAACCGGACCTAAATCGGAGATTTTAGATAGAATGAGGGTTCGTAAACCAAACGAGTATAGAGACTCGTGTCATATGGTTTAACAAAGCCTACATACCAAATGAAACCTATTCTATGTGTTTTCGACCCATCGCGACCCATTAAGGTAGCTTATGCTACTTTAACGCGTTGTGCGCGCAAAAGCGCACTCGGATTGCCTAACTAGTCCTATGACAAGTGTTATATGCCTAAACATGTTACATAATCAGTTATGTGACAAACTTTTAGGTTACATATGCTTAATTACCAATTATACATGAAAAGGGTATTCTGGTAATTTACCTAAGGCATATAAACTACCTATCATACAACTACTTAAACGATGTGATCATAAGGTATAACCTCGGAAGGTTATCCCCTACACTATGGTCACCTAATGTATTTGGTCAGATCCTAATGATCGACCAAACTGGGTCGGGTTCGAAGGTATAAGCGATTTATTAGATCGCTTACCCTACGACCCTAGACAACGTGGTAATCAGTAGGCATAGTCCCAAGGGACTATAACCATCGTGATTACAATCACGTTGCGAAGTTCAAACGAACTTCGCATTGACCATAAGCTGGTCAACGCTGAAAGTCAAACAAAGTTTGACTTTCGGACTCGAAAAGCAATAAAATAAGGAAAAGAACGAAAGAATACTTACGAAGGGTCCCCAAATGCTAATCTCGATTCAAAAATCTCAGGTATGAAACAAAGGTTTCAAGTTAGAGTTTCTCAAATCAAAATTCTAGTGATTTTAAAGCAATGGGGGTGGGGTATTTATAGTTTTCGGGTAACCGTTAAGATCATTTCATGGAAACCGTGCTCGAATCCTATCCGTACATGTGTTGCAAAGTTGTGGTAGCTCAAATTGGTCCTTATCAGCTGAATAGGCAAGTTGTGAGCTTGTGGTTGTGGTTAAAACAGCTGGAACATGCTGACTGTTCGTTATTATCTGATCAGAGAGACTGACACGGGCCGCGTGAGGATTCACTTAGATGTCACGCGGGCTGCCTGGCCTGCACAGATCAGAAACAAGTTTGAAATTGACAGTTTCAGTCCCTGTTGATGTTTAAGGCCATTTCCGACGCTTCTAAGGCCCGTAAAGCCAACTTTAAGGCCCTAAAATGATGCCTAAACATTGTGGACATGAAACATGCTCAAAAATATGTCGGATGTTGGTTCGTTTGGTCGTACGAACGCGATGTTCGCTTAATTACGACGGAATGCGCACAAGCGCGAAAAACGATCCAAATGACGCAACGAATGGATTTTTGGCAAGCCAAACACTAAAGCATAATATAGTCATGCTTACATAAATTTTTAGATGTCCGGATGTATTCAGAACGTAAGTTATGCGCGAAAATGCAAAATTGTGCACTTTTTGACACTTTTAGTCCCTGAATGACCCAAAAGTTTATTTTAGCACACCGAACCCCTCAAAGCCTATTTCTAAGCTATGTAGAGGATATTTATGGTATGTTTAACTTATGTCCATGTTCCAGAATGTCTGTTACAGTTCAAATTGGCATACTTTCGCAGTTTGTCAAGTTTAGTCCCTGTAAGCTAATTAACTTGTTTTCGCCATACCAAAGCCTTCAAAACTTATTTCTAATTTATGTAAAGGTTATTTAAGGTATGTTAAGCCTATTTCACTATTCCGGAGTGTTCGTTGGATTAAACTGGTTATATTTACGCATCAGAGCGCGTATAACCCTCCAGAAAGCGATTTAAAGCTTAAAATCAAACAAGAGTTGATATGTGTAAAAGATACACATAATTTTACAAATCCCAAGTATGAAATACAATATTTCATTGGTTTGGCATTTTTTTGATGGTTGAAGTGACACAGGTGTCACAAATGTCTTCAATTCTCTTCTCTTCCGTTGACGTGTCAGTAACGAGTGCTAAAATGGCAGTGTGGCCCTTTCGCAAACACTTCTGGGCCTTTAGGAAAGAGATGATGCCTACGACTGCACCACTCTTGTCGCCTTGAATCACGAGGGGTTCTTTACCGGAACGAGGAATGCGGACAATCTTCTCGTTGCAAAGAATTTCCGCTTGCTGATGGGATAACCAATCCATCCCAATAACAACGTCGAAACTACCAAGTACGATAGGAATAAGATCGATAGAGAAGGTCTGACCAGCTAAGACGAGGTTACAACCTTTAACTACGTGTGTGGCTTCAAGACTTTTACCGTTAGCTAGTTCTACCGTGTGTTTGGTGTTCAGGAGTGTTGGAGTGCGCTTAAGCATTTGGCTAACTTTTAAGGACACATAACTAGTATCGGCACCCGAATCGAATAAAATAGTAACAAAGAAGTCGTCCAGAAGAAACTTACCCATCACAACGTTGGGATCGTTCCTTGCATCACCCTGACCAAGCACGAACACACGACCCCTTGCTCCATTACCATTGTTGTTACCCCCGTTGTTGCCTCCATTGTTGCCTCCATTGTTGTTCCCATTTCCTTGATTGTTGTTGTTCTGATTCTGGTTCAGTTGGGGGCAGTTCCTCTTAAAGTGACCTTCAGCGCCACACTGAAAGCATCCTTTATTGCCCTGCTGTTGCTGCTGATGGTGGTTCTGTGGAGCTTGTTGTTGTTGTTGGCGATTCTAATTTGCAGGACGCGGGCTCCTGCAATCCCTAGCTTCATGGCCCAGCTTGTGACATCTCTGACATCGACCTTTGTTGCACTGCCTGCTGTGATGCTTATTGCACCGGTTGCACTTGGGGTGGTTTCCTCGGTATCCCCCCTGTCCTTGATTACCGGAAGATTGCTGACCGGGACTTTGGTAGTCATCAGTCTTTCGCTGCTGGGACTGAACTGAAGTTGAATACTGGAATTTCCATCCCATTTTCGCTTGTTATCGGTAGGTGCATCAGAAGTAGCTGTGGCACTGATTCGTTTGGGCAGTCGGTTTTGCTCCACCGCCTGGTCAATGAGTCGATGGGCCAACTTGATGATTTTTTGTATGGTACCCAGGTTGGCTGAGGTCACGTGACTTTAAATCTCTGGTACAAGGCCTTTGAGATACAGTTCAATTCGTTTGATGGGAGGGTCCACCATGGTAGGGCACAAGATGGCCAGCTCATTTAACCTTTTCGTATACGCCTTAATCTTGGACCCCGTCATCTTCAGATTGAAAAATTCCACCTCTAGCTTGTGGATGTCATCCCGACTATAGTACTCCTCTTTGATCAGCTCTTTGAAACCATTCCAGGGGGTGGCATTAGCAACTGCCAGTCCTAGTAGTTGAACCTGTGCCTTCCACCAGGTTAACGCAGCACCTTCAAGCGTTCCAGTAGCATATTTCACCCTTCGATCTTCAGGGCATTCGTACATCTCAAAAACAGACTCAAGCTTTTCAAACCAGTGAAGAAGGCCTACTGCTCCTTTCGTGCCACTGAAAGTAGTAGGTCGGCAGTCCATGAATGTTTTGAATGTGCACACAGGAGTTTGAGCATGTTGACCTGTTGTGCGAGAATAACAGACAAGGTTAAGCACGAGGGTTGGTTTGTGAAGGTAGGATCTAAACGTCCTAAGGTGGGTTGATATAGCAGGTTATACCTCCTGCTGGATTTGCTGCGAGTGCCTCAGCAACTCGTTCGTTGATCAAAGCCATCAACTGGGCTTGAGTGAGGTTGATACGTCCTCCGCGTCCGCTCATGATCTTCATAATGAAGCAACGTAAGTGAGAAAGGTGTCGCGAAAGTGCGTAAGTGTGGGACGACAATAGAGAGTAAGCATACAAGGTTCAAATAGCAATTATCACATTATCTAATGCACAGTGAGAACTATCTAACCGACAATATAAAATAAATCATACCACTTATGGTGTCGAGTCTTGCACGTGGAGCGAAGCGTCGTTGTGGATCGTTGAGCACTGTACAGGTTATAGTCTGGTTTTATCAAAAAGCTTTTCCCCTTTTTAAAACCAAGTTCACTATAACCAATGGCTCTGATACCAATCTGTCACACCCCCAAAATCCACCATGCGGAGTACCACCGCTTGGAGGCGTGATGTGACCAGGATCGAGCCACCAATCATATTGAACATCGTAATTAACAATTAAGACCAACCACAATACGATTGGTGACCAAAGCTAGTTAACCATGTTTAGTTTAAACAGCGGAAGCATAATAGTAAATCCAAAGGCATAAGTCCATACTTTATAAGTTAAAGTTCAAAATGCAAGTTTAATAAGTTCATAAGGATTTAAATAATAAGCACGGAACATAACAGTCCGTACACCACAACGACTCCTTCCTCGTGCAAGCTCCAAGCGTTTAACGACCTGTAAGGCATGTAACAACGAGTCAACAACAAAGTTGAGTGAGTTCACGTTTGGTTGTTTAGTTTTAAGTTGTTTCTGAAAAACGTGGTTTGACTTTCGTTGGCTTAATTGCCGTGGGGGTTACCCTGTAGTTGAAAGTATGTTTAACCAGTTCCTTTTTCATTACCCAATCCATAACCATAATTAGTGGGGGCTTTCCCCGTGTGAACTACTAGACGGTATGATATCGACTACTACGCAAATAAGTTGTGCCCTATATCAGCGTCTATCATCATTGATAGTCTGCCGTAGTTCATTAGTACACGCCCGTCCGACCGGCACGGTGTGAGGTTTGTTAAACCTAATAGCGCTATTAACTAATGACCCGCTCGCCATTGGCCTCGGCGATTAAGTCGATATAATGAAGAGGGACTTATTGATAGAGTTTTGTCTAGCTAGTTTTTAAGGTTGTTGTCCTGCACCAGGAGGACGAACGTACGTATTCTATGCCAGGAGAATTCGTAGGATTTATAATGGCATCCAATCTATGGAGGATGGCCGTACATATCCTACCCAAGGAGGATATGCAGATTTAGTTTTAATTCTTTAACCCATTCCCAAACCACCGGGAATCCCATGCCTTAGAAAGTGTGCGAACTCACCTCGGTTTGCTCGGTTAGATTCTCAAATATAGCTAATAGTCAAGGTCGGTCAATCACGTCCTATTATGATTACCAGTTTGTCATTTAGTGGTTTTCAAAATAGAGCACAAAGTTCCTACACGTATCTATCACATAACACGCATCACTTTAACGGTTCATGCCCATATAACTTCCCATCCATTCCCCACTCATAAACAAACATACAACATTTCACATAACACTTTTATAGACATATAGCATATAATATCATTCTCGGATAACCTACCCGACATTTAGACACGTAAATCACTACTTATGTCGTTTCAGCTTTTATCTTCAAAACTGGGCTGTTTTCGGGGATTTTAATAAAATAGTTAACTTGTTTCAAAAACTCCCAACTTTTTACAGAAGGTCTTAAACGATCCAAATTTTATTTTGTAAAAATATCGGGATCCAATTCATCACCAATATTTTATAAAAATTCATTTTCTGGACTGAACTCAGATTTATCTTTTTCTGACTGCAGTCCACGGAATAATTTATTTAAAATTCATCGAGAGTCCGATTTACCAAATTCTAGTGGGGTAATTACAAATACATCATTTTTCATCTACTGTACAAATTTCATGGGCTGATTCAACACAGAACTCAAGTTATGACTAAAAACATAACACCTATTTTCAGCAGCAAAAATGCAGCTTGAGCTGCTGTTACGAAATGACCCTTTAAAAATAGTAAACGAAGTCCAAAAATTATGATTCCAGTGCCATTAGAACCGTATTTCATAATACATAAATCTAGAGTTCAGAACACACATTTTCTGCTTCATTAAGGTCTGGTTACAGCCAACTGAAGTTGGCTGTAATCACCAAACAGCTTTCTGTTTTTCAGCTTTTACATTCTAATGCGAGTTAGATTGGTTCCGTTAACATGCATAATGATCAACAACATTTCTAGTACTCAATATTAACAAATAACTCAGCAAGAAATCAGCAATATATCCAAACAACTTCATACTAACATTTTTACATCATGTTTCATCTTCTTGTTTAAGCCCTTTTTAGTGTTCTTGTAGATTTAACATATTACATCTTTTAATCATGAAACAGATGAACAAAGGTGACATGAGGAACTTACTACTAGCTTAAAGGTAGGGATGATTCTAGTGATGAAAATGTAGAGAGAAGATGATGAAAAAGACTAGAACAAAGCTCCTTAGAAAGTCCTTCAACTTGCAACCTCCATGGATGAACTTCAAGCTTTGAATGGAACTTGATGATGGATGTTTATGGTTGTGAAGTGGTGGTGATGGTGGCTGCTATGGAGGGCCAAAAATGAGAGGGAGAGGAGTGAGGTGAGAGAGTGATCTAGTGCAAGATATGTAGTGGTGTGTAAGATCTTCTCAAATCTCAATCATCATATTTTTTTCAAAGCAACACTCAAGGTCTTACACAAAATATTTGAGAAGATTTAGTAGGATTTAAGATGATCTTGGTGGGGCCCTTCTTGGGGGACGGTTTGCACATGGGGGGGGGGGGTTATCTGTAACATTTGATGGATAGTTGATAAACATTAGTTCAAGTTCAAGTAATAGTTACATATATTAGTTAGTATATTTCTAGTGGGTGTTATGGTACACGGGGGCCATGACTAACCAAAAATAATTAAATAATGTGTTTGACAAATATTTGGTGTCCCGGGTAATGTCCGGTTGTTCGGTCGGATACTGTTCCGTTAAATTGTTTAATTGTTCCGTAAGGCGTCTTATACATATATTTTTGTAACACAATTAATTCCTAACACATAGGAAAATATACCGGACTATTTAGTAACTTTTCTGTATACTTCTAGTATGTTAACACGCACATGTAAGTATAACACCGTAATCAAAGAGCAGTTAAATGATTCAACACAATCACCAAGCATTTTAATTATCGTTAAATAAATTGTACGGATACATAGAATTAAGAGGGTTGTCACAAAACAACTATGTTTGTTGTTGTAAATAGTTTCCGAATAGTTGTTTTCATAAGTTGTAAAGTGTCGTCGAAAGAAACTTTATATTTGTATCTTGTTTTATAAAAGTCGCTTTATATCAATAATTGTTGTTTTACAATAAAGTATGTTTTGTTTTATAATAAAACTCATTTTATTTTACGGATTTTCTCAAAAAACGGGCAGAGTTTCCTCTGTTCTTGGATGCCCCGACAACACCAGTTGTCGTTATTTTTCAAAATTCAACAATATTCAATTATAATATATCAAATTTGCTAAAAACGTAAACTATAATTAATACGAATCAGTTCGAGCTCGTTATCACGTAATAAAATAAGGAATAATTAACGTAATTAATGTATGTGTCCTAAATTCTTTACCGAGTCTTCGCCCCGCTTTCGTTCCAAGTTGACCAGCTAAGTTGACCGAGTTGACTCGGTTTGACCGAGTCAACCTAACCGACTCGTCTGACCGAACCACGTGACCCAACGTGTTGACTCGAACCCACTTCTGACGTTGACCAGTTGACTCGGTGTTGACCGAACCACTGACTGAGTTGACCCGGACTCTCTCAAACCGTGGCTGACCCGAGACCCGTGACTGAACCGTGGCTTGAACCTGAACCAAGCATGTCGAACCGAGGCTTGAGTCTGACTCTTAACTGAACCAAATTCACAACTTGAACCGAAAATGACCCATAATCGAACCGAAAGTCTCAGAGTCTTGCCTTAGCTGAAACCCGAGCCACTGTAATTCCGGTGAGGCTCGTCGGACCACAGACCCGAACCACCGCCACGCCGCCACTGCCGCCGCCGTGAGCGGCGACGCTGAATCACCTCGTCATCCTCCCTCTTCGATCTTCCGATCTCTCTGTTCTTCGGCTTCTCTGCTACTCAGAAGGTATGGGTGAGGTGTCGGAAGGGTGTCTCACCGGAAAACGTCCACCGGCATCATGTCGGTGAGAGAATGATCGGAAACCGGCTCCACCGGCTCATCGGTCGCCGATCAGTGCGATGAGGATTGGGGGGGTGTTGTCGGATCTTTTTGGAGATGGCAGGAGGTCCACCGCCGGAGTATTGTCTCCGGTCACCGGCGGTTTCATCAAAGAGAGGAGGGAGAGCAGAGCATTGTTTGTTGTTTGTGTGTTTGTTTGAAGTGTGTGTGTGTGTCTTGTTTGCATAAGTATAGATCGAGAGAGGGGAGAAAGACAGACTGTAAGTCTGTGTGTGTTATAAGTTGTGAGTATGAAAGAGTTTGTGTGATATACCACTCATTTATAGAGTTTAGATGTTAAGATCTTGTGTAGATTTTATAAATCTTGTATAGATTTTGTAAATCTTGTCTAGATTCTATAAATCTCGTATAGATTTTGTAAATCTTCTATAGATTTTATAAATATTGTATAGATTTTGTAAATCTTTATAAGATTCTAATATATTATGTGCAGGTTTAGGCTTGTGGGTTTTGGGCTTGGGCCCAGGCCCCACAAGCCCATCTCCTGTGTAAGTGGCCCGTAATTCCTACGAGACACGTTTTTTAAACCGACATCACCGTAGCCTAGTAAAATAATATTTCAGAGTTAAAAACGTGTAAAAATAATGTCGGCATCCATCGTAGTTGCGTTAATCGTCTGTTAATCATGTAATTAGGAGATGTAAATCAACGGTTGTCACATTCTCCCCCTGTTAATGAAATTTCGTCCTCGAAATTTAGACTACGTTAACTCTTTAAAGTTACGTTATGCGTTAGTCAATACGAATAATGTCAAAAGAAACGAGAAATACTGACCAAGTTAACAGGGGCCCAGTAAAAGAGGAATTTCGAGCAATAGAATTCCAAACGAACATTCACAATATGCAAATGGATTCTAGAAATGATAACATCCACTAAATGGAACTTAGAATCAACATGTTCAATGAAATAGTTTTGCATGAAATGCTCGATCATGATCAGCCCAAGCTGCAATTTATACCGACGCCATAAGGTGTGGTAGTGAATGAAACAATTCAATAATATCGGTGATCAAACAAATTCACCGTGTTTGAAGTCAAGCGAAAGTACAATGAAGCAAATTTGAAAATTTGATTCAAACTTCATCATAAGATTTTCAATTGAAGATGGAACATCAAAGAATTAATGTTTTTGATCGAAGATGAAGAAACAATAAATATCGCAAAATATTCGATCGATGTTGAATGAACCGTTAGTAGGTACACCAGAATATGCAATGAATTTGTGTACCATTGTCATAACACACAATTGTGTTAAGACTGCTTAAATATGATAAATCGAAGCGGATTTAAAGCAAATCAATAAATAAATAATTAAATCCGTGCATGAGATGCATAAACGAGTTTAGCGCAAGCTTCAAACTAGTGAAAATCACCATCACATGGTGTCGGAATCATCAAACGACTTAATGGAGTCGTAGATCAAACAAGTCTACTACGACTCGAAACAAATGAAACACTTGTTAATAGGAATTTGAATATGATGCTTTCAATACATCATATGGTGTGTTGAATTGAATATGCGTAATGAACAAGTTTCAAACAATTGAATCTTGGTTTCGGCGCAAGCCGACAATAAGTACATGTATCGACAAGAAAACTTTCGGCATGGTCAAAACGAAAAACCATGTATTTAACTTGAAAAGAAGAGAAATTTCAAGAAAATGTGTTGACTTGGTAACAAAGGAGCCAACAATTACAATAATGCGGGTCATTCGAATCACAAACCAATAATTAGATTTAGCGAAACAATATTTGAACTTTGATTAAACGCTTATTTGAAACGAAACCACATGCGTAACAAACGATGCATGCGTAACATATGAATATTCAAGAAATGAAGCAAATGAGTGTTCGTTATAACGAAAGAAGTTATTGTGATGCAATGACCATTAAGAGGAGTAGAGATGTAAAAATCTACTCACCAGATGCAAAAGTCGGAATTTCTATAAAAGAAATTTAAGGACTTTACCTGGGGTTGCGTGTGATAACCGGTTGCTAGGTGACATTACCATGGAATGTCGAACATGGCGTATTCGTCGTTATTGAGATAGGGGGAACACGGAGACATGCGTCTTCTTCTTAGCATGACTCGTGTCGTTTGCAGGACCGCGTGCCAACTGCCGCTTCCTTGAAAGTCGTATGTGACGTACTTCATCCTCCATTGATGTATAGCTTAAGTTTCACGTACACCTGTGCACTAGCATTTCGTTATGCATAGGCTGCCTGCTCGGGAAGTCAAAATATCATAGACAATATGGATAATGGTGTGTGCCCGAGTTAATATTCGCGGTTCCTACGTGATGACCTTTTATGAACTTCAACATGAGTTTCCAAAGGTCTTAAATGCATGTTTCCGAAACTCTCAGAGTTTTGTGTACTGTATGCGACGGTTTTATGTACCGTGTGTAAAACACCACAATAGCGTATGTTTGAAAACAAAATTTTGACTGTTTGTTTTTCGGCAACGGTTGGAGACCATATTCGAGTACTATGCGTTCTGTATGTATTCAGGTTTTAATATTCTAAGTTCCCATAGGAAAGGTGAGGTTAGAGCCTAGGTATCTCTACATAAAACCCTATTCGCTGTAACCTATAGCTCTGATACCAATCTGTCACACCCCGAAATTATCAGAGCTTGTGTGACTGGATCGGTATCTTCATTGCACAGTGGAAGCAAATATAATCTAAGACTTCTAGAAATTGAACGCCACTAAGTACTCGTATCTCCAATGGTTCTCCTATTCCAACCGTGCCATGTTTTCTGAAAAGTAACCTGAGAAAGAAACATACGAAAAATCAACATAAAGTTGAGGGAGTTCATAGTTTGTTTGTAAAAGATTTGAAATAAATCTTTTTGATAACCGGTTTGTGAAATATTATTGAGAAAACGAATTTAAAATCATTTTCTTTTCATGTTATATGGAAACTCTGTATTCATGTAACTTCGTATTTGTAACGCATTATGTTTGAAAAACCATGTATTTGTAAACTCTTGTATTTGCAAAATTTGTGTATCCGTCAATGTTCACCCTGACATTGACAACATACATGCATAATCCTATGCTTTGAATTTATATAAAACATGGTATGTAATCTGTAAAGACGTATTGAAACTGAGTTCTGTATATGTAAGGAATACGAGATTGTTAATGGTTCGCGAGGCCACTAACATATGTAACGACATAGGAAGCATCCAAACCATAGGCAATTTTGGTTTTCGATTCATGACTGAAACACAAAAGCACTGCTTGGTACTAGTTATCACCAAGAGTGTGGCTGCCTGAAACCCAATAGATCTAACCTTTTGTTCTGCGGTCTTAGTATGTACACGATTAATGGTGCTTATGTTACCCTATTCGTGACATAATCTATTGTGTCATTCCTTAGTTTAATGTACCTCTTTGTACTTGTATTTTCCCGTAGTTTAGAAAACTAGACTTCGTGTGTATGCACATTTCGAAAAATACGCTTGTTTGAAAAACCGTTATAAAACATAAGCTTTTCGTAAACCATTTGTGTCAGTTAAAACTTGCTTGTAAAATGGTTTAGAAATATGTAATTCTTGTATGCTTTGCAAAAAGTGCATGTTTTTCGACCCCGAAAACATTTAGAAAAATGTAAAACTGTAAAAAGGTGGGGTTATGAACTCACCTGAATATTCCTGTGCAAAGCTATCTAATTACGACTTCGTGATTTCGTTTCCAAGACGAGACTCGCTAGCGTGCATTCTACAATATTCCTAACTCGGAATATCTTATAAGTTTCTAAATAAACATAGTAACTAAACTACGTATCACCGAGCTCTACCGAATCGTTAGCCGAACGATTCGACGGTAAGTCGTTAACTTAACTTAATGATTAAGTTAAACTTTATTTAGTTTGTTTATTGTCAGTAATTAATAAGTCTTGGAAGACTTAGTTCTCGAGAGATTATTAAAATATATAAATATTTATATAAGAATATATAAATATAGTGATAAGATCGGTTCTTCATCCCGAGAAGTCGTATGTGTATGTAAAAATATTCGTATGAAAGTAATATATAATAAACTTGTATTATATATATTGCGTCTTGTATATATTTGCCATAATATACGTATATGCCGCTTCGGCGTTTGTAATAAATATAAAAAGTTATATTTATTTTGCGAAAGTATCATCGAGTTGTTTGAAGTTTGAAATAAATATACAACTATATTTATTTTTATAAGGGAATTCGTGTGGTATGATATTTGAAATAAATATAAAAACTATATTTATTTTTATAAAACGAATTCGTGTTACGCGATGTTTGAAATAAATATATATACTATATTTTATAAAAGGATTCGAGTTTACTTTTGAAATAAATATATAAATTATATTTATTTTTATAAAAGGATTCGTCGAATTTCTGAAGTTCAAAACAACTATGTTTGTTGTTGTAAATAGTTTCCGAATCGTTGTTTTCGTAAGTTATAAAGTGTCGTCGAAAGAAACTTTATATTTGTATCTTGTTTTATAAAAGTCGCTTTATATCAATAATTGTTGTTTTACAATAAAGTACGTTTTGTTTTATAATAAAACTCGTTTTATTTTACAGATTTTCTCGAAAAACGGGCAGAGTTTCCTCTGTTCTTGGATGCCCCGACAACACCAGTTGTCGTTATTTTTCAAAATTCAACAATATTTAATTATAATATATCAAATTTGCTAAAAACGCAAACTATAATTAATACGAATCAGTTCGAGCTCGTTATCACGTAATAAAATAAGGAATAATTAACGTAATTAATGTATGTATCCTAAATTCTTTACCGAGTCTTCGCCCCGTTTTCGTTGCAAGTTGACCAGCTAAGTTGACCGAGTTGACTCGGTTTGACCGAGTCAACCGAACCGACTCGTCTGACTGAACCACGTGACCCAACGTGTTGACTCGAACCCACTTCTAATGTTGACCAGTTGACTCGGTGTTGACCGAACCACTGACCGAGTTGACCTGGACTCTCTCGAACCGTGGCTGACCCGAGACCCGTGACTGAACCGTGGCTTGAACCTGAACCAAACCTGTCGAACCGAGGCTTGAGTCTGACTCGTAATTGAACCAAATTCACAACTTGAACCAAAAATGACCCATAATCGAACCGAAAGTCTCAGAGTCTTACCTTAACTGAAACCCGAGCCACTGTAATTCCGGTGAGGCTCGTCGGACCACATACCCGAACCACCGCCATGCCGCCACTGCCGCCGCCGTGAGCGGCGATGCTGAATCACCTTGTCCTCCTCCCTCTTCGATATTCTCATCTCTGTGTTCTTCAGCTTCTCTGCTGCTCAGAAGGTATGGGTGAGGTGTCGGAGGGGTGTCTCTCCGGAAAACATCCACCGGCATCATGTCGGTGAGAGAACGATCGGAAACAGGCTCCACCGGCTCATCGGTCGCCGATCAGTGCGATGAGGATTGGGGGGTGTTGTCGGATCTTTTTGGAGATGGCAGGAGGTCCACCGCCGGAGTATTGTCTCCGGTCGCCGACGGTTTCATCAAAGAGAGAAAGGAGAGCAGAGCATTGTTTGTTGTTTGTGTGTTTATTTGAAGTGTGTGTGTGTGTGTCTTGTTTGCATAAGTATAGATCGAGAGAGGGGAGAAAGACAGACTGTAAGTCTGTGTGTGTTATAAGTTGTGAGTATGAAAGAGTTTGTGTGATATACCACTCATTTATAGAGTTTAGATGTTAAGATCTTGTAAGATCTTGTGTAGAGTTTATAAATCTTGTATAGATTTTGTAAATCTTGTCCAGATTTTATAAATCCTATATAGATTTTGTAAATCTTGTATAGATTTTATAAATATTGTATAGATTTTGTAAATCTTGATAAGATTCTAATATATTATGTGCAGGTTTAGGCTTGTGGGTTTTGGGCTTGGACCCAGGGCCCACAAGCCCATCTCCTGTGTAAGTGGCCCGTAATTCCTACGAGACACGTTTTTAAAACCGAAATCACCGTAGCTTAGTAAAATAATATTTCAGAGTTAAAAACGTGTAAAAATAATGTCGGTATCCGTCGTAGTCGCGTTAATCGTCTGTTAATCACGTAATTAAGAGCCGTAAATCACCGGTTGTCACACAATAAGTCACATATTCATACATAGAAAACCACTCATTCATGTACCGTTTGCATTTACCGATTACCATATAGCAAATACCCTGTTATGTTCATGTTCTCAACCCATGTATATCATGCATCAGCATTCCCAGTAGCATCAGTTATTCACATTAAACAGTTTACATTTGACTACCCATAACAGTCCATATACAAGTACCTTATTTCTTAGATAGTCTAACTTCATACAGCAAGCATAATTGTAATATAACACGCACCACACCACACACTGTTAAAGTTGTTACCCAGACGACGAAAGACCCAACTTTCGTCGCCCTTCCTTCATGGCAAAACCCCTGTTTCGTCGTCCCACATTCATGGCGAAACTCATGTTTCGTCGCCCCTCATTCGATTGAAACAAACTGGTAAACATTGATTGACAATTATTCAATTAAATTCTCTAATCAAGCACACCCACTAATCATCATTCACGAATTTTTAAACATTCGGTAATTATCAAAAACATTGATAATAGATAGTTCCCTAGTATACCAATTATTATCATCATGTGCAACACTTATCAATTTATGGCAACACACCAATCGCGGTTTATCAAAGCCATTATTTAACGCACAAGATTTAATCATGTACAGCCCTACTCTTTCTAACCTATGCATAGCAATTCCCTAACATTTACATCAGATTTGTAACCATTCGGTCAACATCAACTATTGTTTATATCGGATCCATTAATGATTCTAATAGCATGCAACCCTAATCCTCGATTAACGAGAGAACTAGCAGATTATATCAAATCTTAAATATACATGCTAGACATTAACTAGTGGCACACATATAAACCCTCACATGTCCACTGACATGAACAACATGGCCGACAATCATGAAGTGATCTTTATCTAATTTAGTTGCACTTTCAAGACAAATTACAACATGACTGATCATATTCATTTGATTAATATTAATGATTTAACACTCCAATCACATATCAGACTTCTTGTACATAATTCTTTGTTAACATTAAGTATTATTACTTGTAAACAAATGATCAACATCAATGACCAACACAAATATACACACATAAGAAAGCCGAGAGGCTATAAACTAACCAGGCTATACATAAGGCTAGGCACCAAGGATGATCTTTAAGAAAGAAGGGCTTCGATGAAGGGGAGGGGGTCTGCTATGCCGCACGTAAACTTGAGGGAGGTAGGGTTTTGTGAATTTAGGTTTACATAATATAACGTGAATGTGGCAGGTTTAAAATAGAACTTCACTTGGGCCGAAGCCCATTACGGTGACCCATTTTCCGACGAAACAAGGTGATGGCGAAACTCCACAGTTTCATCGAGTAAGCCTTGTGGTGAAACACTGATGTTTCGTCGTAGTGTATGACTGTTGCCATGGGTTATGCTCATATGTGATGTTATGTGCATTAATATTTGCATGAAGATATAAAGAAACCATGGGTACACTTGTGTAACATAAACAAATTAGTATTGTAGTTGCATGATGCTAAATTATATGCTAATCTATTAGTAATATAAGTTTACATGTTAAATAGAACCACATACCAATCATTCGTCATGCATGAATTAAGTTTATACACTTAAATAGTTCATAAGTTCCCACTTTAATCAAACTGTATACAATATACCCACATAAATCAAACATGAACAAGTTACACCTTAATCGAAATATGAAAACACTTTTGCAAAACAAGAAAACGTGTCGGGTAATGACCTTGAAAACTAGAGTTGTCACAATATCCTACTAATATGACAATTTAATACACGACGTTGTACGAATTCCCCTTACTCTCCATCATATGAGACCCAGTCAAGAATTCGTCCCCCAACTGTACGGTCTTGTTTCACTTAAGAAATACCGTACACACAATATTCATTCATCAAAAACGTTTTACTTCTAAACGTATAATTTATCAAATTTCATATATTTTTAGGGAAAATATATATTTTAAATTAAAAGGTATGTTTTATTTTGAAAACATTGTTAAACCCTTTTAACGACGTGTTCTACCCCCAAAATATATACAAAGCAGTAAAAAGAGGGGTTTAGTGACACTCACCTTTGGGTGCGTATTTTTAAATAGCGCAATCCCAGAGATTGATTTCTACACGTCCTAACATATATATATATATATATATATATATATAGGAATGATTTTAAATCAATATACATAACACAAAAATCCTAAGTTTCTCTGTTTCTTAGAATTATCACATAACTTTGAGATTTTCTCAAAAATTATCATTTTTGATTATGTTGGCATGTTAATATATATATGAGGCCATATATATATATATATTTATGATTTTGCGACTTGAACGATTTTATTGGTGACCAATATTGTGTAAATCCGTTAACACTCCTGTTTATACGCAATATATCTACGATTTGCGCGTCGTAATATATATACATAAACGTTCACATAATTTAGCACCGAAACATGCGAAATCTTGTTAACTTATCTATTTTGTCATTTTTAAAGCAAATATACATAAAACATCTCATATGTACCAAATTTCATGCTCGACAAACAAGTTACACATTTAACGCAATTTTACCGTTTCTACCGCACAAAACGTACAAATATATACATGCATAATCCAATATTTAAAATCATGTTAAAACTTAACATATTTTCACATTCTCATGTTTAAATCACATAACACATTTTAACACATAAGGTTTACCCAAAATTTTACCCATACTAGTGCACTTAGAAAAATGTGTATTTTAGCGATTCGGTAACGTTTTCGGGCGTCGGAAGTCACGTATGACCAACCAAACACCAAGTAAACTTAAAATAAGTTAAAATACTCATTTTTAAACTAAAAATATCAGTTTAATTACTAATCTAAATCAGTTTTATAAAAATCACTCGAAAAGCCGATTTTTTACCATTTTAACGCATAGTTTTGCGTTAAACGTTACTATAATCATCTCAACTCAAAACGACTTGATATTTTAACACAACACATGTTATTTACTGATTAAAATAATGGTTACAATCAGATTAGTGCAGTTTTTGTATAAGTCACATAAATCATGCGATTTCACATATTTTACAACCTTTAATGCACCAAGTACAACATGCAAAGCTAGCAAACATTATGACAAAGTTAGATGTCACTAAACACTTTAAAATAACTTTATTTTAGTGTTTATAATCTGATTAAAACTGATTTTCACTAACTCATACTCAAATCACCTTTTTAAGATCACACATCATCATGCATGTTCAAGTAGATGCATCTAATGCACTCATACAACATCATTATCATCACTTATGATCTAATCACACTCAAGAACATATTAAACCCACGTTCTTACAAATCATAACCTATATCACCCATTATCACATAATCATTCATACATAAATGCAAGTGTTCTTATCTTTATAAATACATGACCAAAATTACATGCATGCAAACACATATACATACATACACATGAAATATATTCACCCACATAACCTCCATAAGTTCACTTTTTCATCAAACCCATTTCAAATCATGAAACACTTTTAGATCATTCTTTTATACCATTTTTGATTCATGCATGTATTCTATCATTCAAGAATCATATTATTCATGAATCACTCAATCAAAAATCAAAACACAATCATATACATACACACATAAACCTACGGCTACACACATATACATATTCATCCATTTTTATTTATCCAAAACCCATTTGTTTTAGATTTCAAGTTTGTGATAAAATTCAAGAACCTTGAGAAACTTCTATCATCATCAATAACACCAAATATCAAGAACAACGATTTAAACATAAATTTTATACCTTCAAGATTTTGATAGGTTTTTGACAAGGTGTGATGATATGGAGCTTGGTTCTTGCTTGGAATAACTTGAAAACGCCTTAGGATCTTCAAAAGTGCAAGGAAACACCTTGGAAGAGACTTAGATCTTGATGAATATGATGAAAAACGAAAATGAATGGGTGTGTATGTGTGTTACTGTTTAGAGAGAGAGAGAGGAGGGACTTGCTTTCTTGGTTTGTGAAAGATTTTGTGTTGGAATGAGAAGGTATGGAGGTTTTTCAAGAGATTGCATGCACAACACTTGGCATGACACAAGAAAAGATGCAAATGTGGTGGGCATATATGCCGCCACCTACACCCACACACACACACTACATGCATACATACATATATATATATATAATGTATATAGTTAAAAACAGGTATTTTACTAGATACCGGGTATTTTATCTAGCGTTTTAATCCCGTTTTAGTGCGTTTTAAATTATTTTTATCACTCTATAAAAATAATCTCACCAAAATATTATTGAACAATATTTTTGTTTGCCTGGACTGGCTACGTTGTCGGTATTTGGCAGTATGCGCGCTGTGCTGCGCGGTACGCGCTTAAAATCGCAAAAATAGGGATTTATGCGTTTTTATTTATTTTTATCATTCTAAAGTAATAAACTCATAAAATTATTACTAAAATGATTATCAGTTGCCTTGACAGGCTGTGTTGACAATATTTTGTTGGTATATGCGCTGCATCGCGCGGTACGCGCTCAAACTCGAAAAATAGAGTTTCTTAGCGTTTTATTTTATTTTTCCTCACGAATAGGATTAAAATTATTATTCAAATCATAACAGACTATTTTTAGGATTTTAACACTAATCGGGTGGCCACCGACGTTCGTTTTGCATTTTAACCGTTACGCGATAAGCGTTTATCTTGCCGTTGCCAACATAATTTTTATCAAAGTTTAAATTTACCAACTCATTAAATTTCACATATAAACATCATAATCAGTCAAATATGGCCCTGTTACCTATTCACAACACGTGTTACAATTGTACGGTACGGCCTGAAAAGTCGGGTGTCACAGTCTCCCCCTGTTTAGGAAATTTCGTCCCCGAATTTTTTTTACTCTACAGGTTTTGTTTTCACACTGGGTGGAAATAGCAAAACAGGTTTAATGAATATAGTCTTATAGTTTCTGTGAGAAGCTTTGATTCTTACAAAGAATCTTCGTAGACCTATATTACGTATACTCTCAGTTCCTAATCTCACATCTCAACGCTCTCCACCCTTTCCAAGGTTCAACATTTACGAGCACTTAATTAAGAAGATTAAGTCAAAATTCCACCAATTCGGGTTCTACATACGTATATTTACATATACATTACCCCGTACCTAAGATAGTCTGAGTTTACACCCGATTGATCCAACTCGAGATGGGCTCCCGAAAGAATCAAATCTCATAAACTCGTCTTCCTTCCTTCTTGCATTCATTTCAGATATCCATAAATCACCAAATCAATAAATCGCATACACGACTAGAATGCTGTAATTCTCCTGTCCGGTTATTAGCATAATTCTTCTAGTTATACGTACTGCTTCTATGATGCTTCGATAAACTTCTGTTTATCTTCTAAACAAATCTCTATAAAGAACAAAATCAGTGTATTATCCATTATACACTTTCTCAACTGTACCCAAACAATACATCATGTACACTACTCCATCCTTATGGTGGCTTGAGCCTATAAGCGACTGATCCAACTCAAGATGGGCTCCTGAAAGGACCAAGTCAATGTGGCTCAGCTTTTCTTCTCTCTGCTAATCCTAATAGCACCTCTGCAAGATAACTCCTTTATCAGAACCAAATCCTCAAATCTGGAATCGCAATAGTTCCTTCGATCGTCCATGTAATCCTTCTGTTAATCAATTGGTGACTTTTAACTTTCCCTCGATCTAGGCAAATCATGTCGCTGGTTTCCTAGATAAACTAAGGTCTGGTTAATTGTCCTTTGTCATGTTAGCTTAACAAAATGGTGATCAACACTTCCATCCATACCAGGCTTCAAACTGAGCAACCTAGATACTAGCGTGATAACTATTATTGTACGATAACTCTGCCAAGGGCATGTGAGTATCCTAACTTTCTTCGAAATCCATCGTACACGTTTTCAATATTTCCCTCCAATGGTTTGAAAAGATTTCTCCTGCTTTTCTGTCTAATCAATTCCCCTTTCCTTTCGAGGTTATTAGTGTCGAATGCTGCACTAATTTAGAGAAATTCTTAATAAATCTCCGGTAGCATCCAGCGAGACCTATGAATTGTCATCATACTTCCAACGGGGTCTTTGGCGCTCCTCATCATTCACCAATTCCATAGTTAACTTCAAATGTTACTCATGATTCTCCTCGGTTCGCACATAGGTAAGTACGTCGTCAATGAGTATTATCATGAATTTATCAGATTAGGGTTCCCATACCCTGTTCATGAGATTCATGATTATAAATGGCGCATTAATTTAGTCAAAAAGGCATGACTAATAACTCATAATGGCCATATCACGTTTGAAAAGCAGTCCTCAGCATATCTTTGTCAGCAACCTTCAACTGATAATATCCCAATCGTAGATTAATCTTCGTGTAACAGCTGGATCCCGGTAGCTTGATCGAACAAATCGTCAATCCTCAGTGAAAGGGTACTGATTCTTGGTAGTCAACTTGTTCAGCTCTCTAAAATCCTCTCACATTCTGAAGGATCCATCCTTCTTCCTCTTCAAACAAATAGTTGCACCTCAAATGAAAAGCTTGATCAAAAGAAACCCTTGTCTAAAAGCTCTTAAAACTATCTCGACAATTCTATCATTCTCAAACGGTGCTTAATCTATAAGGGGATTGTGCAATTGGGCGCAGCACCGGGTGCTAGATTGATCCGAAATTCGATCTGTCTCGCAGGGGGAAATCCGGGTAAGTCTTTTTAGGAAAACTTCTGGATAATTACGAACAATAGGAATCTCTCCGATATTCCTACATTTGGCCTTCATATCCACCACGTTAACAAAGAACGCAGGATAGCCTTTTCACAACAACTTGAGCATCCTTACCAAACTGACAACTCTCAACCATCAACACTCGACACTCGAAACTCGATACCCGACACTCGACTCGGTCGGTCTTCGCGAACAAATACCACATTTCTACCGTCATCAGGATGAGATATTCCAGCTAGCTTCTTCAAGCGATAGTCCCCACTTCATCCTCGAAAAATCAATCCATTCTTGCATCTTTGTCAAAGCTCCCCAGCTCCACTGGAAATAAACCAATTCTAGGACTACGATCTCCTAACTAAATACTGCAACCGTAAGCGACCTCACTAGTTTCCATCAACTTTCCAATTGATAGTTCTATAGGGCACTTTATACTCAGCTTACTTGTAGGTGAACAAGAAAATGGTTCAAAGTTTCTCAAACAAAACTCAAGTCAGCTTTGGTATGATAAGTATGAACATAGATTGGTTTTTGATTTGAAACATACTGGTAACAACAACAAGATCGTCTCGTGCCTTCCCAGCGTTTAGCTCGAACGCTCTACCCCTGGCATCCTGACCCTTCATTTTCAGACAATCTCTCTCGAAATGTCCTTGCTCACCACACTCGTAGCATCCCCCGAGTGTACCTCCCTCCGATGTATTCTTAGCATAGCACTCGCGAGCCATATGTCCAGTCCGACCACATCTGGCGCACTTTACCCACTCATCCTCATGAGTCTTCCTCTCAAGACCACTCCTGCCATCCCTGGCATTATCCTTTCCCAAACCACTAGAGTTAACCACATACGCTTTCCCGAACTGCGTTTCTCGTCACACTTCTTGTCGATATCTTTCCTCGAACACTCAGACTTTCGCTTTCGTGAATCCCCAGATCTAGGCTCGGAATGCGGAATTATTTGAATAGTCGATCCGCTGAGACGACCCGACATCCGCATACCGTTGCCACGTCATTGCATAGGGTACCAGTAAATGATCTTGGGTTACGACCCTGGATTGTTTTATGTGTACATCTATGTACTATTCACAAAGTTAATGAAAAATCAGAATTACGCTCCGATTATATCATAACACAGGAACTACTAAAACTTTCCGATCATTATATCGCCTGAAGGGTTTCTGATCTGGGTCCCACCAAGACTATGCCCGTGAGTACCACATCCACGTTTCTGGCCATTATTCTGGTTAGCATTGTGCTGTTCCATGGCAGTATTAACGTGTTGGGCTATGAGTTATGCCAACTCTTTCGGGGTAATAGATAGTCCAGAACGCTGTCTCACTTTTGGCGGCATTTCGTCGTTTCTATTATTTACAACAATATTAATCACATGACGATAACCAAGAATGATTCAATCATTAAATGGTAGTGGACCAAACATTACGCATGTATAATATCCACATATTAATGAGAACAATTCTTAAACCAAAAGAAACCCATTTGATATTTATACCAGAAATTTTACAAAGCTTGTTTTTAGTACTAAGACTAATCAAAATTCGGCGTGTCTACATCAACACCCGTAACAAGTCTATATAAAATTCCCCCCTAAATATCGGAAAATTTGGCATGCAAGCCATAAATAGGGTTCATCAAATGAGACATATATAACAAACAACAGAAATAACCAACAACTAACGCTTCAATTCCCTGGAAGTCCAACATCTTCCTAACAAGCTCTTCTAGCTCAACATCATAGTCCATCTGTCCCTCTAAGTCCTTCATCGTCTCCATGCCTCCGTGAAACGTGGCGAACTGACAATCGCAGTGAGAGCGATTGACCCAAACCCCTTCCTGCCTCTTCATAGTGGACGCAATCTAAACTCCCGAAGTCGATGCGATTTCCCTAACAGGTCAAGTCCTCTTCCTACGGCGAGTGTAGACTTAAAAGAGGTGTAGCAAAACACGTGACTCGAGTAGCAGAATAAACGATTATGTAACGACGGGCGAAAGAATATCAAGTGTAGGCTTGACAATATCAGTGAGCAAGACTACTAATGGCTCTATAGGCCTAGACGTGACATATCGTAACCGTACAAAGTAAGTGTGTGATCAATATGAATAGTAACACATAAGGCACAAATAAACAGAATATCACGTATGCACATAAACACATAAAGGTTTTTATACATGATAAAATTTTTCAATGTTTATTTAAAAATTTTGGCTTCGAGAATTTTGGACTTTAAATCTCAAAATTCTTCGGTTGAAGTCTAGTGCTTTCCTCCAAAAACATCTAGTTCGCTAACAACCAATGGCTCTGATACCAACTTCTGTCACACCCCAAAAACGTCGCAGCAGGAATATAAAACGTAGTGGTGACGGAAGCTGGTGCCCATTTCTATCTTGATGTTTGATGCATTATAGTGTTGGACATATTAACTTAATTAAAACATAAGTTTTTAAGCATGACATCCCATAACATGACACAACCATGACATAATTAAATTGTCCTTGATCCTTATGGATCTTATTACATTTGTCCTAGAAAGTTTAAAAATTAGTACAACATATTTAAGTGACAAAACATGCATCAACAACCACAAGATACGCCATAATTCCCGAAGCCGAACTCAAGTACCTGTAGAACACGTTAAAAATCAAGTGTTAACACAAAGGAAGGTGAGTTCACATATTCACTTACAAACAATTTTATTCCAAAGAAAACTTTCTGTTTAGGTGTTTATTTGAGAACATCCATATAATTTTAGAAAGTCCATTTTACTTCCTTAATAAAATCCATGGGCCTTCTGTCGGTTCATCAATCTGACAACTGTAATATATATATTGCCCAGGTTTTGTATATTAAATTATTGCGTCAACTTTCAGAGTCGTATGTCAGCTAGACGATACGAACTATATATTAACCATGCAGGGATAATCAAAGCTAGACAATAAACAGAATATTAATTCGTCCTTTGACTTGACACGGGGTGACCGGTCACGACGGGGTTGTCAACCCGATAGATCTACCAACAATTCATCACGTGCAATACTTAACTGATTAAACGACATCATGGGCGCAGGGTTCTCTCTTTGAGAACAATATGATGTCTGCCTCACGTACAATATATATATATCCTACTAATATGACAATTTAATACACGACGTTGTACGAATTCCCCTTACTCTCCATCATGTGAGACCCAGTCAAGAATTCGTCCCCCAACTGTATGGTCTTGTTTCACTTAAGAAATACCATACATACAATATTCATTCATAAAAAACGTTTTACTTCAAAACGTGTGACATCTGTGCCTCCACGGCCATCAAACAAATACCAAACCAATGAAATATTATGTTTCGTACTTGGGATTTGTATGAATATGTGTATCCTTTACACATATTGTGACAATCCGAGTTTTCTAGGTCTTTCCTCACATCTACGTTTTCTTAATCCGTTACGTTCTGTTATGTGTACCTGGTTATTTGATTGTAAATTGATGTTTAGTGTAAATTCGTTAAAGGTTAAACTTGAATTTTGTGAATTATTTGACATGCAGTTAATATATATATATATATATATATATATGCATATTTTAATATTCATGACGAAAACCAAAAAGGTATTTCGCCCCCTAGACTGTGTGACGAAAACACCCACCCGAGAACACACCCCACCCGATGAAAACCCCTGATTTGTTCGGCCCAGTCTTCGCCAAAGCCCATTAAGGGCCCAACACCTTATAACTCCCGTATAAACGATTGTAGACTATGTAAACTGTTATTAGAAACCCTAGAGTCTCTCCCTAACTTTCTGTGCGACGGAAGCCCTTCTCTCATTCGAAGCCAGATCCCTCCTGTTTGATCATTCTTAGTTCGGTTAGTGATTTACACGTTTAGTTCTTGATTTTGATATGCTTGATTAATCGGTTACATAACTGTATGCGAAACATGATATTGACTTAGGGTTCTGGGATTGATGATTGAATGCTTAATCTTGAATGATATTGATGTGATCATAGTCCGAAGGCATGCTAGTATACTAATGATGTTCGGTTACGTGACCGTTATGTTAATCGATTTGATGTATACATAAACTAGGATTCATGTTAGATGTTAGGTACGGTACTGTGATGCTTCTGTTATGATGGTTAGTAGTGTTGATGATTATTATGATTGGATAACAACTGTATGATTAACGGTAAAAGTGAAACAGTGGTGACGATTAAGGTTTCTGGAATGCGTAACTGCTAGTGATGATCAAGCCCTACCCCGACGAAATCCCCACCCAGACGAAAACACTAGGTGTTTTCGCCATACCTCAAGTCGACGAAAACCCTTGGGATTTCGTCGCCTGAAGGGTTTTCGCCAATAAGGGTTTTCGCCAATAAGGGTTTTCGCCAAAGGTGATTTCGCCGTATGTGATTTCGTCGAGTGTTCTGGCACAGTAACGCTGTTAAGTTTATTAACTCTGTTAAGTTTATTAACTCTTTTAAGTCTGTTAACTGTGTTAAGTATGTTAACTCTGTTAAGCCTGTTAACTCTGTTAAGCCTGTTAACTTTGCTAAGTATATTAATGTATAACCATGTTAGAATAAACTGAGAAAGACATTTATGTGAAGCATGAATTGTATGAATGTGATTAACTGTTTATGTGATACATGATGTTAACTGTCAAGCACACTAAGTGACATTAGATTTGCATGCGAGTCATTACGAATGTAAACTGATTGTGTATACGTGCATACTATAGTCCTTGACTGATTATTTGTGAGCACGTAATTTAGCATACTGAGCAAACTGAGGTGAGTTCACACTTTCCACAAGGCATGGGATTCCCAAGGGTTGGGAATGGGTAAAGGATTTAAACTGAAACTGCGTGATCTCCTGGTTTGAACACGTACACACCCTCTTTATTGAAGGGTGACAACATGCGATAAGGATTTGATTGGAACCTGCGTAATCTCCTAGTTTGGGGATTACGTACACACCCTCTTTATTAAAGGGTGACAACACGAATACTAGACCAAAATCTCTATCATGAAGTCCCTCCTTTTATATCGACTTAATCGCCGGGCCAATGGCGAGCGGGTCATTAGTTAGATAGCGCTATTTAGGTTTGACAAGCCTCACACCGTGTCGCAGAGGACGGGCGTGAACTAATGGATCTGGGCACTAGTCAATGATGATAGACATTGACGTCAGGGCACCAACTTACTTTAGTCAGTGGTCAATATGGTAATGGGTCTAGTGGTTCACAAGGGGAAGCCCCCACTAATTATGGATATGTTTGGGAAACAGTGTAAAACGGTTAACTTATGACTTACAAATGATCTCATGGTTTTTGAAACAACTTAACAATGGACACCAACTGTGAACTCGCTCAACTTTGTTGTTGACTCGTTGTTACATGCCTTGCAGGTCGTTAGGTATATTTGGAGCTTGCTCGAGGAGGTGTAGTCGTTGTGGGACATGGATAGTCTTATGCCATGTTAAACATTTGATATATTTGAACTTATATTTTGGTTTTAAAAATTATGCTTCCGCTTACAACTTAAACTACGTTTTGTTTGGACACCAATTATATTGTGTTGGGTTTTATATTTATTTACATGCTATGTTCAATATGATTGGTGGCTTGATCCTGGTCAGTCATGTGGTACCCGCGAAAAATCCACAGTCACCCTGAGTTAACCTCTTGTTATTTTGGGATTGCTTGTCAAATTTCAGGACGAAATTTCTTTCAAGTTGGGGATGATGTGACAACCCAAGATTCCAAGACTTTTCCCTTGCACGTCACCTGTTCTACAACCCTGTTTTACATTCCGCTGTACGTTGTATCGCGTACATTGTTCTAAAATGATTTTAATATAAGTTAGTTAATTGACGATTTAATGGCTGAGCAATTAATGATAAACCGGTTATAATAAATTGATTGCCCGGCGAAAATCTGACATGTAGGGTCGACGAAAGATGGACATGTTTCGTCACCCGTTGAGTTTCGTTATCAAGTTGTTTGCCGAAGACGGGCTTGCGGCCCAAGTGGCCCAAGTGAAGCCCACATATGAATTGGTTATATTTTGTTTGTGTGCACATTTGTGTACGTAAATTTCTAACCAACGAAACCCTAGAGCTCCTCATTGAACCCGACGGCAACGCCCCTTTCTTGTGAAGCTCTTCCTTCGAGTTTCTCTAGCATCTCTATTCCTTCGGTTAGTATAGCCTCACTATATTGCAAATCAAATCCTAGTGTTATGCATAGTTGTATCAATGCCTGATTATTATGAATTACGTTAGTGTATGATGCTATGTGTTTTAACTGGTTGCATGATGATCGATGATTTTAACTTGATAATAGATGTTTGTTGACTATGAGATACTGTTGGTATCAACCAATTGCTTAGGGAAATTAGGGTCACAGGTGCAAACCCACAACGAAACCTGTGGTTCTTTGCCACACATGGATCCCCATGAAACTTATGTGTTTCGTCGTAGGTAACACACTTCGACTGTTATGCGGTGTGTATAGAGTGATTAATGTTATATTATGGTACAATTGAAAACAAGTTGATATTAATCAATTGTCGGCCATTATATAAGAAAGGTCCACTTAAAATTCCTTGAATGTTGATCTGCATGTGAAGTTTTATAATGTATCGAATCAATGAGGTTGAAATTAGCAATTGAGTGGGATCATTATAAATTGTCAGCCGGTTTTAATTTGTTGAAAGTATGAGAGTGTAGTTCGTTTGATTTAATATAGGATTGGGCCTGATATATTGGAATGCATATCACAAACTAGTACACCTCTATTTTTGGGCCGTCTTATATTGGGCCACAACCACCGCAATCACTTAAAGGAGTTGCATAGATCGTTGGACTGCATTACATATTTGGGCCACATAACTAACATTAGTTACTTAGTGTCTTGTGAAACATGAACTTGTGATGAGAACTTGGTTATGACTCGAATACATGTTATGTGACATTAGGGGTTGTTTTACTATACGGTGCTTTGTACGATTAGCATAACGATGAATGATTACTTGTACGCTACTTGTGTGATATGTACGAATAATACGCGATTTATGTGCATACACAACTGATTGTCTTTGATAAACACGGTAGGGTTTGGTTGACCAAATTGAAACAAGTAACATAATCTACCGAGCAAACCATAGGTGAGTTCATCTCTTGAGCATGCGTCCCGGTGGTTGGGACAGTCAGTGGGTATCCCGGGGAGGGATAGGTCTTTTGGGTAAAACTGGGATGTTGGATAATATTCTCACTCTATCACTCTTAAGTCCCATCTTTTGTTACCGGGAAGGTAGCGGGGTATGAGTTAGTAGCACTACATAGGTTTGGCACCCTCACACCGTACCGGGGAGGACGGTTGTGAACAAATGACCCAGTCGGGCCTAGTGTTTTGATAGGAGCACTGGGGAAAGGGCAAAACATACATCAGGAGCCGTCTTGTTCAGTATCGAGATATTATCAACATTACTTTCATAATTAAATTCAATGGATTAACTAAACACTTGGTAACCAACGTTTTCGTAAAACTATGAACTCACCAGCGTTGTCTGAAACACTTGTTGCATGCTCGCAGGTTGTTAGATGTCTTGGATTGGGGAACTTGCTGTCTGGAGTGGCTGGAGCAGTCATAGGTCGATCTGATTTGGATACACGTGATGGGTTCACTGATTTCATACATTTGTTTTGAGAATATTTAAACTATGGTTTCGTTAATGCTTCCGCTGAACATGTTGGTTTTCATTTAAACTTATTGATGGCACTTTTCATTAATAATTGATGATTTTATTTAGAAACCTATATGGGTTCAATGTAATTAGTGGCTCTTTGTTGGTACGTCACACGCCTAACAGGGACATTCCCTAGGTTGTATTTTGGGGGTGTGACAGTGTCACACCCTGGCTTTGCGGGAGCGTGGTTATATTGGTGTGACTTCTTAATACCATAGCTTAACCATACCAAAGCTATATGAAATAAAACCATGCAAGATCATCCATTTAATTAAGTTTTAAAAACCAGATACAACAACATTGTCTCAACGGAAACACATCCTAACGACATTGTTCAATAAACACAAACGTCAATATGACATAAACACAGTTTAAGGATTGTGACTTGTCCAAGAAAGAGTCACATTCCCCAAACCCGGATGACCTCGTAACTAGTGCAGCGGGAAAACGTGTCATACCGCGCCAGATCCTTTAATTCCCTGAAATACATGTAAGTTGAAAAATCAACAATAATGTTGAGCGAGTTCATGTGTAGTGAGTATGTAAAACACTTGTAAGTATAAAAATCCCTGGTATGTAGCAAATAAGGAAAAAGAGATCACCAATGGTTTGCAAGGCCATTGATATGTGTGAAGTGCAAGTAGGAAGACTCAAACCTAGCGGATTTTGCGTTGGGCACAAAGTCACCCCGAGGCCCGTACTGTTGGACCTGGAGTTGGGCTCGCTACACCCAGATAGATCTACCGCTTACGTCCCTCGGTCCTACAATGAGGATTAATGGCCTCCAGTTCCCACCTACCCACTCACATGATCTAAGTAGTAACCCTCCTTACGCTAACCATACCATGTATAAAGTACTCGTAATCATAGTAACATGTATTTCACCCCCGCAGTTTAGAAAACTGAAAACAGTTAAGAGAAAAGGGGGACATGAACTCACAGTGGTGCGTCTCTACCAAGTATGTCTCCTGATCAAGCAGCTGTGTGACGACCTACACGTACTAATTCTATTAGACGGACGGCCGTGCCTTAGCTTTATGGTTTAAGTTTTTGGGAAATAGTTAGACAACTATTTCCTGTTTACATTTAGTAAATACTTGGTAATCATTTTCCTTCCCAAGGATGGGGGATTTAATACATGTGTGTTCGAAATATATTATTAAGTCTCACTTAAAATATATTTTATTTCTAACTCCCAAAATATAAATATTCTTCTCAAAAATATTATATTTTCTATTAGATAATTTTCCCAAAATAATACCTTGACAAAAATACGCGTTAAGTCATATTTTCTCAAAATGCGTAAGTTACGTTTTAAATGATCGAGTGGTAATAATAATTACCGGTGTAACTTATATATTTATCGTAGAGACGTTCGTATTATTTTGGATCCATTAACATTCGATAGTATTATTTTTACCCTAAAAATAATACTAGTATTTTCACAAAATAATCATAAACACATATCAAGTGACTTTATGAAAAATATATACTAAATATATATTTACCAAGTTTTATTTTGTGAAATCCCACCTCCGATGTTTTGTAAATAAAGTCGTGGCGAAATCTATAATTTGAAAACAAGTCGAAAAGTATTTCTAACACTTATAGTGAAAATATTTCTAAGTGTGAGGTTTTTGGAAAAATTTCGCCAGAGTTTCCCCTGTAACTGGAGGTGGCCACGCTTTCAAGCGTATCATTTTCTTTCATAAATCAAACCAACATTCTCTTCATTCAATCAAAACAATGTCCAAAACAACAAACTAGTAAATAAATATGTATATCGCATAAATTACATGAACTTGCGTTTTATCCAAGAATATAAAGTAAATTCCATTACTTTTAGTGGATCTTTATATAAATCAATCCGGTTTCGTAAAAACCCCGTTTTTAAAGAAATCCCATCTTTACAACTTCTTATCAATTTTTACAAAGATAGTTATTTTGTCGAAACTTAGTGCTACACAAGTATTTACACACTTGTGTGTTCTAAAAATCATTCTTGCTCATGTAAGATCCATTTTTAGAAAAATATGGTTTCTTCGACACTCGGTCCTTTGAAAATACCGCTTGTAGATCCGTAGATCTACAAGTTTTAAACACTATTTCGTAAGTAAAATCATTTTTACACAAGTTCAAGTTTGATGTGTGGTAGAGTTTCATCACTTAACCCTTGTTACACTTAAACAAGCTTTATGTCATAATCCATGATCATGACCAATCCGGGTTAAACGATGATCCGAGCTACCACAACATAGATCGGGCCTAAATAACCACACAAATCAAATACTACAAGATTTACACAACATTCAAGCTTTTAACCACCATTACTAGCATTTTTAGTAGACTTTTATGTATCAACTTGTATGTTTACGAGTTTTAGCCGTTACATAACATTTTACCCACTTCAAAATAGTTCGAGAGTGTGATTCAAGCAACTTACTACTAGCTCGAGGCTAGGGAAGAATCTAGACGCAAAATGAGTGGATAAAAGCAATAGAGTGAGGTCCTTCGCCTTCCGATTGCACCAAGCTTCCTTGTAGGTGATCCTTAACCCTTGTAGATACTTGGAATGGCAAGATCAAAGCTCGAAAAATTGATGGATGGATAGGGGTGTTCGGCCAAGAGTTATTAGAGAGGGAGAGAGAGTGTGTGTTGTGATGTTTGTTAAGTGTGTGTAATGGTGGGTTAAACTTGGAACTTATAGGCCAACTCAAGATCATTATCCAAAGGATTTTATGTCTAATAGATATTAGACAAATGAGATTATAATAATCTAGCAAGTACAAAGGGGTGTCCCCTTGGGGACCGAATTCGTAAAGGGGGGGGGGGGTGGTAATCCGGTTCCATTTCAACTAAACATTAGGTAATTAGTTAAGTTAAGTTTAGTTAGTTTAGGGATTAACCCGGTTACTAATGTGTTGTGCGTTACAACGGGTGTTAGGGTATTCAGGGACCCTAACTGGCTCAGAAAAAGAAAAACTATGTTAATGACAAAATTTTTATGTTCCTGATATAATCCGGTTGCTCGGTTGGATAGTAATCCGTTAAAGTGCTTAACAAAGCTTTAAAGTGTCGTTATAATTATTTTTAGTGACACAACTTATTCCTCCAAAGTGTCGGGAATGTTTTCCTCATGTTTTGGCACTTTATTAAGTAGCTAGATGCTGAATTATTAGTTAAAGTGCTGAGTTTTGTACTTAGAGTACATTTTAGGCACATCCGGTCACTGTAATTTATTCCTAGTGACGCAGTTCTACAACCTTATATCCCTACACTCACCACTAGTGTAGCAAACTATCTCAGGCTCTTACAGGCCTTAGAGGCAGTACCTGCCTGGTGCTAGTTATGACAGCACGTTTAATAGGTTATCCGTTCAGGTGCTACTGTGCTTTTGGTGCATCAAGGTTGTCATAAAGGTGCTATAAGCAAAACATGGAGTGACAGCAAGTAAAGTATGATGCAAGTAAGTACATGTATCAGTATTCAAGTAGCAGTTTATCCACAAGTTCAAGCAAGCACAGTAATTAAGCAGTAATTAATTATTAATTAAGTCGTACGGATACCTGGTTTAGTGAGCGTTGTCACATTCTCCCCCCGTTAGAAAAATTTCATCCCGAAATTTTAAGTTCTGCTTGTAGATGCAGGGTTCTTAGGAAATAAGTGGGGGTATTTCTCTTTCATCCGGTCCTCACGCTCCCAGGTGTATTCAGGACCATGTCTGGCATTCCAACGAACTTTGACGAGCTTGACACTGCTCCGGCGGGTCTTGTTTACTTTCAATCCGTAACCTCAACTGGTTCTTCAATGAAATGGAGCGTGTCGTCAACATGAATCTCGTCGGTGGGAATGGCAATGGTATCTTGAGTTGGACTTTTCTTTAGGTTGGATACATGAAATGTATCGTGAACTCCATTTAGCTCGGCAGGTAAGTCCAGCTTGTATGCTACTAGCCCTATTCTTTCCAAAATTCTGAAAGGGCCAATGTAACGCGGATTTAACTTCCCATGCTTTCCGAAGCGTGCCACACCCTTCCAGGGTGAAACTTTCAATAAAACCATATCTCCAACTTGGAATTCCAAATGTTTCCGGTTTGGATCTGCATAGGCTTTCTGTCTGTGGCGAGCTGCTTCGATGCGTTTTCGAATCTGCGCAATCTTGTCTGTCGTCTCTTGGACGATTTCGGGATCAACAAGCTGCCTATCACCAGCGTCAGCCCAGCATAGGGGTGATCGGCACTTGCGTCCGTAAAGGGCTTCAAATGGCGCGACTCCAATACTGGTGTGGTAGCTGTTGTTGTATGAAAATTCGACCAATGGTAAATGCTTATCCCAGCTACCGCCCAAATCCATAACACATGCTCTCAGCATATCTTCTAACGTCTGAATCGTTCGCTCACTTTGACCGTCAGTTTGCGGATGAAACGCAGTGCTCAGATTTAATTGTGAGCCAAAAGCTTCTTGGAAGGATTTCCATATCCTTGACACAAACCTTCCGTCTCTATCAGAGATGATCGAGAGAGGCACTCCATGACGTGCGACGATCTCTCTCATGTAAATTTCAGCCAATTTGCTAGTGTTATCCTTCTCTTTGATTGGCAGAAAGTGTGCGGACTTTGTTAGGCGGTCAACTATCACCCAGATAGTGTCATGACCTCTTGGCGTTCTTGGCAACTTTGTAATAAAATCCATTGAGATTTGTTCCCATTTCCACTTGGGAATCTCAGGTTGTTGCAGAAGTCCTGAAGGCTTCTGGTATTCCGCTTTCACCTTAGCACACGTTAGACACTTGCTCACATAAACAGCAACATCGCCTTTCATCCTAGGCCACCAATAGTAATCCTTGAGATCTTGGTACATCTTATCCGCTCCTGGATGGATAGAGTACCGTGATTTGTGAGCTTCATCAAAAATAACTTTCCTTAAACCACCAAACAGAGGAACCCAAATCCTTTTCTCAAAACATAACGTTCCTTCCTCGTTTGGCACCAAAAGCTTCTCCATCCCACGGAGATATTCTTCTTCAAGATTTCTTTCCTTAAGAGCTTCTTTCTGTGCGGCACGAATGCGCAAGGAAAGATCGGTTTGGATAATCATTTCTAAAGCCCTAACCCTTATGGGCTTGATCCTCTCCTTTCAACTTAGGGCATCGGCGACCACATTCGCCTTCCCTGGGTGGTACTTTATCTCGCAGTGGTAATCATTCAACAACTCAACCCATCGTCTCTGCCTCATATTCAGCTCCTTCTGATTGAATATGTGTTGTAGGCTCTTGTGATCTATGAAGATTGTACATTTCGTACCATAAAGGTAGTGTCTCCAGATCTTTAATGCAAAAACCACTGCGCCAAGTTCCAAATCATGTGTGGTATAGTTCTTTTCATGTACTTTCAATTGACGCGATGCGTAAACAATAACCTTTTGGCGTTGTATCAACACACAACCCAATCCTTGACGTGAGGCGTCACAGTATACCATGAAATCATCTGTACCTTCTGGTAGTGCTAAGATTGGCGCATTGCAGAGCTTATCCTTCAATATCTGGAACGCTTCTTCCTGTTTGATTCCCCAATCAAACTTCTTATCTTTCTGCGTGAGGAGCGTCAATGGTTGAGCGATTTTTGAAAAATTCTCAATGAATCTTCGGTAGTAACCAGCCAAACCTAAGAATTGCCGAATTTCGGTTGGCGTCTTTGGCGTTTCCCAATTCTTGATCGCTTCGATCTTCGTTGGATCCACATGGATTCCATCTCCGTTCACCATGTGTCCAAGAAATTGTACTTCACGTAGCCAAAACTCGCACTTAGAGAACTTGGCATACAACTGTTCCTTCTTCAGCAACTCCAAAATAGCTCTTAAATACTGTTCGTGCTCAGCCTTTGTTCTTGAATAAATCAAGATGTCGTCGATAAACACAATCACGAACTTTTCCAAGTACGGCTTGCAAACTCTATTCATCAAGTCCATAAAGACTGCAGGTGCGTTTGTCAATCCAAACGGCATAACAAGGAACTCGTAGTGTCCATATCGAGTTCTGAAGGCTGTCTTCAGGATACTCTCCTCTTGTATCCTTAACTGATGGTATCCAGATCGAAGATCGATCTTTGAATAAAAGCTTGAACCTTGCAGTTGGTCGAATAGATCATCGATTCTTGGCAGAGGATATCTATTCTTGATCGTCAGCTTGTTCAATTCTCTGTAGTCGATGCACATACGAAAACTACCGTCCTTCTTCTTGACAAATAGGACCGGAGCTCCCCAAGGCGAGAAGCTTGGTCGGATAAATCCCTTGTCTAACAACTCTTGAAGTTGTGTCGACAATTCTTGCATCTCAGACGGGGCAAGTCTATAAGGTGCCTTAGCCACAGGCGCGGCGCCTGGAACTAAATCGATGCGAAACTCTACTTGCCTCTGAGGTGGCAGTCCAGGCAAGTCCTCTGGGAAGACTTCTGGATATTCCCTCACGACAGGGATGTCTTCGATGTTCGGTTCTGCAGCTTTCTTGTCTACAATGTGTGCCAGGAAGGCAGCACATCCTTTCTGCAAACACTTTCGCGCTTTCAGGCAGCTGATAATTCTTAACGGCGTATCACGCTTTTCACCATGAACCACAATTGTTTCACCCTCTTCGGTTGGGATACGAACAACCTTTTCGTGACAAACTATCTCAGCCTTGTTGCCTGATAACCAATCCATTCCTACTACTACGTCAAAGCTCCCTAGCTGGACTGGTAGTAGATCCAGAGCAAACTCATGCTCTCCCAATTCGATCACACAGCCTCTGACAACTTCATTGGCTTCTACTAACTTCCCATTGGCCAATTCGATTGAGTAGGGAATATCTAACTTACTAGCGGTTAAACCAAGCATATTCTTAAATTCTAACGATACAAAACTATAATCGGCACCAGTATCAAATAAAACGGATGCATAGCGTTGGTTCACAGGGAACGTACCAGTAACGACATTGGGGTCCTGGCGCGCTTCCCTCGCTTCGATATTGAAAACCCTTCCACGTGCTTGGTTCAATTCTGGGCAGTTCCTTTTAAAATGCCCAATGTCACCACAGTTAAAACAACCCATTCTTTGACCATTTCCTGCTCCATTCCCAGCTTGATTGTTGTTTTGGTTCGCATTACCAGCTTGATTCACATTGTTGCCTCGATTCCCGTTTCCTCCATTGTTCCCCTGTGGGCGATTCCCAATACCACCATGATTATTATTTCTATTCCCAAATCCTCCTTGGCCTCCCCGGCCAGCACTAGCCCAGCAAGAATCCTTCAAGTGACCAGTCTTTCCACAAGCTTCACATACTTTTGGCCCGCATCGGCCAGGGTGATGGCGTTGGCAAGAGTTACACTTGGGATGTGCACCCATATATCCCTTTCCTTTCCTTCTAGTACCAGTCATAGCTTGAACCGGTGCGCTTGGTTCTCCTTTCCTGCCATCACTGCTTGTGCTTTGTTTGAAATTCGAGAATTTCCTTTTGTTATCCCCGGACGACTCTACATGAGTCTCCTTCTTCCTTTGCTCAACATTAGAAAACTTGTTTAGGCGGATCGCCTCCTCAGTGAGAGCTACGCTTAGATCGATCGCCTCAGTGATTGTTGCCAGTTTTGAAGAGGTTACCATACTAATGATTTGAGGAGCTAAACCCTAAATAAAGCGTTCAATCCGCTTGAATCTGGAGTGACCATATAGGGTACCACCTGTGACAGGTCGTGAAACCTTTGAACATATTCCGCAATTTTTGGACCTTCCATCTTCAAATGCCAGAACTCAGTTTCCAATCTTTGGATTTCCGCGCGAGAGCAGTACTTTTTGCGTATTAGTTCCTTCAGTTCGGTCCATGTTAGTGCGTAGGCAGCAGCTTCACCAAGTGTCTGCACTTGCAAATTCCACCATGATAGGGCTCCATCCAAAAATAGCCCAGAAATGTAGGTGACTTGCTGGTCTGGTGCACTTTTGCTCATGCGAAGAACAGATTCAGTTTTCTCAGCCCAACGAACAAAGGCGACAGCACCTCCAGTGCCATCAAAGTTGACAGGCTTGCAGTCTAGAAACTGCTTGTAGGTGCACCCTGCACATACATTATAACATGTGATCGGCATTAGCATCATTGCTATAGATATCCAATTAGGTCATGGTATGTCTTAATGACTTAGTATTACCATGAGGTAGATTGTTGTTGCCATTGTTGTTTGAGCTGCTTCCGCTGGGTCCTCCTTGCGAGGCGGCGTATTGCGCGATGGCGGCAGCGATGACTTGTTGGAGTTCTGCCTCATTGGTAGGCATCGGCATTTGACGTCTCGGCGGCATCTTCTAAAAGATGTGTTTACGTCGGTCAGGCCATAGTAAAGATCCCATGTCATAATACATACGCTTTATTATGATAGTAATAGTACATAACATCTCATGTTATAATCATATCACACAACATCCCATGTCATAGAATATAAATAACCAAATCAAGCATCAAATATGATGAGAATACTGCGATTGCCATATATTGAGACCACATAGTAAGCGTATAAGTACATCACAGTGTCATACAACATCAGTCGACTAAGGGCTACATCACCCTAGTCCAAAAACTATATCAAATCAGTGTCAATACATCCCAAATACATGATCAACAAAAGTCAGAATCAAAATGTAGTCTCCAAAAATGCTGTGCAGTCTAAAGCATTCGCCGTCTTCTCACCAACGTCTACCCATACGGTACTGAAGAGCCCTACACAGATGGCGGTGGAGGAGGGGGAAAGTGAGTGTAGAACAAACGACGCAACTTGAGCCAGTCCTCCTCCATGGCTCTCTGGGTATGCAACCAAGAAGCAACCTGCTGCTCTAGTGCCAAAAGGCGTGCAGCATAGTCAGGTAACAATGGTCGAGGGTGCTGCGAAGAAGCAGGGTGGGTCTGACCCTGACACTGGCACGGCGGCGGCTGAGCTCTCTCAAGCTCCTGGATGCGCCGTGTGAGTGCCTCCTGCTGGACAACAATCGATATCAAAACATCCTCAGTAGTATACCCCATATGGAAAGGATGGTAGGGGTCGGTCAGTGGCATAATAGACGGTGACGTCCAGAGAAACGGCTCACTGGCTGGATCAAAAGGTGGCACAAAGAATGGTGATACAGGGGGAATAGCAGATGAAGACTGTGGCATAACTGGAATAGATGTCGGCATATGTCCAAAAGGATGAGCCGAAGAACCCTCTCCAGGTCGTGCTGGAGGTGTAAACTGAGGGAAAGTAAAAGAGGTATCAACGTGACGGGTATCAGCGATCTGAGGGGGAATAGGTGGAACCTCATCATCAGCAGGAATCCACCCATGCTGGGCGTGCTCATCTCGTGGGTCAATCTATGCATCAAAAAGTGCTCGATCAATCTGCACAGGCATAGGGTCAAGATGGGGTGCAACAAGAGGGTCAGCAGGTATATCATCGATAAGTGGGGGATCAACATGATCAGCAGCAATAACATGGTCACCCTCCAGTAGTGGTGCATCAGCAGGGTGATCATCAATGGGTAGGTCAGCAATCACAGGATCAATAGGCATGCCAGCATGAGCAGGGTCATGCTAAAGCACTGGGTCAGGAGCAGGGTCCAGTGGCTGCTCGGGATCAATGAAGGCCATCTCAAAATCAAACTCAGGGTCGATGGGATCAACTGGGTCAACTGGGTCGACCGGATCCTCCATAGGCTGATCCATGGGTATAAACTCTATATCCTCATCTGGGTCGAATCCTGGGGGAAAGACAGGATCGGAGTCCTCCTCAACATCATGGTCGAAAGCAAAGCTAGAAGCAGGGGCAACAGAGGATGCTCTATCTGGATCTGAACCGTGAGAAAAGTGTTGCGCACTCTGAGTGTGTGAAGGTGCGGAGGCCATAGACTCGAAAGAGTCTGGGACCGGAGAGTGAGCAGGTGACTCCTCAGCGGGAGCATCTGCGATCAACAAAAGATCTCCGGCAGCAAGAAGGGCCTCGCCCTGAGCCTCATCCTCTAAGGGCTCGTCATCAAATAGATCGACGTCGGGAAGCAAATCGTAAGCAGGATATGAAGCAAGTGGTATGGGAGCAGGGATCTCTACAAGTGGTAGGTCCCCGGCCAAAGGGCCATCAGCGAGCTCATCAGCACCATCAGGTAGCGTAAAGGGCTGAAAGTCATCCTCGTCTGTGCTAGTAACGTCGGATGTGTGAACCTCGCGCTCTGAAGACTCTAGGTCGTCTGATACTATAGGTCTAGGGCCTGTGGTGTCTGAATCACCAGTGCCGGTCGAGTCCATGTGTCTGTAACATAAACATAAATGTGCACAAATAATCAGTCATACAATCAGGTAAGCACATTAGTCACCAAGTAAGCAATCAAATAATTCTCCTAGTCCCACTAGCCTCCCAGCCTCCTAGACTGCTCTTCCTAGTCCCACTAGCCAGTTCTCCTAGTCCCACTAGCCAATTCTCCCAGCCTCTCAGACTGCTCGTCCTAGTCCCACTAGCCAATTCTCCTAGTCCCACTAGCCAACTACCTCGGCCTCCCAGACCGAGCCTCAGCCTCCCAGACTGAGCCTATAAATAATAAATAAATGTGCTCAACATTTGTTTGTAAAAAGTTTTGGATCTGGACTTAAATGGTATGCAATAAAAATGTTTTCGTGAGAGCCCTAGTGATCATAGTCTAGACTCGAGAAGGAATCCTAGTTCGCTATGATCAGAGCTCTGATACCAAGCTGTCACACCCTGGCTTTGCGGAAGCGTGGTTATATTGGTGTGACTTCTTAATACCATAGCTTAACCATAACAAAGCTATATGAAATAAAACCATGCAAGATCATCCATTTAATTAAGTTTTAAAAACCAGATACAACAACATTGTCTCAACGGAAACACATCCTAACGACATTGTTCAACAAACACAAACGTCAATATGACATAAACACAGTTTAAGGACTGTGACTTGTCCAGGAAAGAGTCACATTCCCCAAACCCGGATGACCTCGTAACTAGTGCAGCGGGAAAACGTGTCATACCGCGCCAGATCCTTTAATTCCCTGAAATACATGTAAGTTGAAAAATCAACAATAATGTTGAGCGAGTTCATGTGTAGTGAGTATGTAAAACACTTGTAAGTATAAAAATCCCTGGTATGTAGCAAATAAGGAAAAAGAGATCACCAATGGTTTGCAAGGCCATTGATATGTGTGAAGTGCAAGTAGGAAGACTCAAACCTAGAGGATTTTGCGTTGGGCACAAAGTCACCCCGAGGCCCGTACTGTTGGACCTGGAGTTGGGCTCGCTACACCCAGATAGATCTACCGCTTACGTCCCTCGGTCCTACAATGAGGATTAATGGCCTCCAGTTCCCGCCTACCCACTCACATGATCTAAGTAGTAACCCTCCTTACGCTAACCATACCATGTATAAAGTACTCTTAATCATAGTAACATGTATTTCACCCCCGCAGTTTAGAAAACTGAAAACAGTTAAGAGAAAAGGGGGACATGAACTCACAGTGGTGCGTCTCTACCAAGTATGTCTCCTGATCAAGCAGCTGTGTGACGGCCTACACGTACTAATTCTATTAGACGGACGGCCGTGCCTTGGCTTTATGGTTTAAGTTTTTGGGAAATAGTTAGACAACTATTTCGTGTTTACATTTAGTAAATACTTGGTAATCATTTTCCTTCCCAAGGATGGGGGATTTAATACATGTGTGTTCGAAATATATTATTAAGTCTCACTTAAAATATATTTTATTTCTAACTCCCAAAATATAAATATTCTTCTCAAAAATATTATATTTTCTATTACATAATTTTCCCAAAATAATACCTTGACAAAAATACGCGTTAAGTCATATTTTCTCAAAATGCGTAAGTTACGTTTTAAATGATCGAGTGGTAATAATAATTACCGGTGTAACTTATATATTTATCGTAGAGACGTTCGTATTATTTTGGATCCATTAACATTCGATAGTATTATTTTTACCCTAAAAATAATACTAGTATTTTCACAAAATAATCATAAACACATATCAAGTGACTTTATGAAAAATATATACTAAATATATATTTACCAAGTTTTATTTTGTGAAATCCCACCTCTGATGTATTGTAAATAAAGTCGTGGCAAAATCTATAATTTGAAAACAAGTCGAAAAGTATTTCTAACACTTATAGTGAAAATATTTCTAAGTGTGAGGTTTTTGGAAAAATTTCGCCAGAGTTTCCCCTATAACTGGAGGTGGCCACGCTTTCAAGCGTATCATTTTCTTTCATAAATCAAACCAACATTCTTTTCATTCAATCAAAACAATGTCCAAAACAACAAACTAGTAAATAAATATGTATATCGCATAAATTACATGAACTTGTGTTTTATCCAAGAATATAAAGTAAATTCCATTACTTTTAGTGGATCTTTATATAAATCAATCCGGTTTCGTAAAAACCCCGTTTTTAAAGAAATCCCATCTTTACAACTTCTTATCAATTTTTACAAAGATAGTTATTTTGTCGAAACTTAGTGCTACACAAGTGTTTACACACTTGTGTGTTCTAAAAATCATTCTTGCTCATGTAAGATCCATTTTTAGAAAAATATGGTTTCTTCGACACTCGGTCCTTTGAAAATACCGCTTGTAGATCCGTAGATCTACTAGTTTTAAACACTATTTCGTAAGTAAAATCATTTTTACACAAGTTCAAGTTTGATGTGTGGTAGAGTTTCATCACTTAACCCTTGTTACACTTAAACAAGCTTTATGTCATAATCCATGATCATGACCAATCCGGGTTAAATGATGATCCGAGCTACCACAACATAGATCGGGCCTAAATAACCACACAAATCAAATACTACAAGATTTACACAACATTCAAGCTTTTAACCACCATTACTAGCATTTTAGTAGACTTTTATGTATCAACTTGTATGTTTACGAGTTTTAGCCGTTACATAACATTTTACCCACTTCAAAATAGTTCGAGAGTGTGATTCAAGCAACTTACTACTAGCTCGAGGCTAGGGAAGAATCTAGACGCAAAATGAGTGGATAAAAGCAATAGAGTGAGGTCCTTCGCCTTCCGATTGCACCAAGCTTCCTTGTAGGTGATCCTTAACCCTTGTAGATACTTGGAATGGCAAGATCAAAGCTCGAAAAATTGATGGATGGATAGGGGTGTTCGGCCGAGAGTTATTAGAGAGGGAGAGAGAGTGTGTGTTGTGATGTTTGTTAAGTGTGTGTAATGGTGGGTTAAACTTGGAACTTATAGGCAAACTCAAGATCATTATCCAAAGGATTTTATGTCTAATAGATATTAGACAAATGAGATTATAATAATCTAGCAAGTACAAAGGGGTGTCCCCTTGGGGACCGAATTCATAAAGGGGGGGGGGGGGGGGGTAATCCGGTTCCATTTCAACTAAACATTAGGTAATTAGTTAAGTTAAGTTTAGTTAGTTTAGGGATTAACCTGGTTACTAATGTGTTGTGCGTTACAACGGGTGTTAGGGTATTCAGGGACCCTAACTGGCTCAGAAAAAGAAAAACTATGTTAATGACAAAATTTTTATGTTCCGGATATAATCCGGTTGCTCGGTTGGATAGTAATCCGTTAAAGTGCTTAACAAAGCTTTAAAGTGTCGTTATAATTATTTTTAGTGACACAACTTATTCCTCCAAAGTGTCGGGAATGTTTTCCTCATGTTTTGGCACTTTATTAAGTAGCTAGATGCTGAATTATTAGTTAAAGTGCTGAATTTTGTACTTAGAGTACGTTTTAGGCACATCCGGTCACTGTAATTTATTCCTAGTGACGCAGTTCTACAACCCTTATATCCCTACACTCACCACTAGTGTAGCAAACTATCTCAGGCTCTTACAGGCCTTAGAGGCAGTACCTGCCTGGTGCTAGTTATGACAGCACGTTTAATAGGTTATCCGTTCAGGTGCTACTGTGCTTTTGGTGCATCAAGGTTATCACAAAGGTGCTGTAAGCAAAACATGGAGTGACAGCAAGTAAAGTATGATGCAAGTAAGTACATGTATCAGTATTCAAGTAGCAGTTTATCCACAAGTTCAAGCAAGCACAGTAATTAAGCAGTAATTAATTATTAATTAAGTCGTACGGATACCTGGTTTAGTGAGGGTTGTCACAGACAGTTTGGTATCAGAGCCACTGGGTATAGTGAACTTGGTTTTAAAAATGTTTTTATAAAACTAGACTATGACCGAACAGTTCTGAAAACGGGAATATGACCATGACACTCAGCTCTAGACTGCAAGGTTCGTCTTTTCACCTGAGGTATACATTACATGAGTAGTTTACATTTGTGAATGGTGTAGCGTACAAACACACACTCGTCACTATAGCATGATTGCTTGCTTACATATGATGCGTGGATAACATGCCATAGTCCTTACATTCTTGTGATTTATCATCTTGATAACCTCTGTTGACATCTGAGTTAGAGGAACCATTTGACATGAGTTAGGAGGAGCTGAGATGAGCATGCAAATCACAATATTATTGTGGGTGCACACATAATAATAATGTGAGGTGCATGCGAGTCCCAGTGAGGCTTAACAAGTGAAAAAGGGGTCTCGTTCCGTTATTTGATCGATGTGAAACACAATGGTCGATAAGGGTCATAGCAGTGATTATCTCCTACTCGAACATGATCTTTTCACTCCTTTCTGAATCCTTACGAATCTCTATGCTATCGAGTATTACCTAAACACACATCTGAACGCCTAGCGAACTGTGTAGAATGTTAGGTTCTTGTACGAACGTCCCTGAGTTGGATGATGCAACATCAATGATTGGTCTATATCTCTCACACTCCTCTTTGTTTGCTGGAACTCAATGTACTAACGAGTTAGACCCCGAAGTGCGATCACTTCTGCTACACTCTAGAAACATGCCGTGTAGTACATGTGACACCTGTGTCACTCCAATCATCAATCAAACGCAAAACCAATGAAATATTTTATTTCAGACTTGGGATTTGTAAAAATATGTGTATCGTTTGCACATATCAACTCTTATTCGATTTTAAGCTTTAAATCGCTTTCTGGAGGGTTATACGCGCTCTGATGCGTAAATATAACCAGTTTAATCCAACGAACACTCCAGAATAGTGAAATAGGCTTAACATACCTTAAATAACCTTTACATAACTTAGAAATAAGTTTTGAAGGCTTTGGTATGGCAAAAACAAGTTAATTCGCTTACAGGGACTAAACTTGATAAACTGCAAAAGTATGCCAATTTGAACTGTAACAAACATTCTGGAACAAGACCATAAGTTAAACATACCATAAATATCCTTCACATAGCTTAGAAATAGGCTTTGAGGTGTTCGGTATGCTAAAATAAACTTTTGGGTCATTCAGGGACTAAAAGCGTCAAAAAGTGCACAAGTTTGCACTTTCGCGCATAACTTACGTTCTGAATACATCCGGACATCCAAAAATTTATGTAAGCACTAAAACATTTTATTTTAGTGTTTGGCATAAGAAAAATCCATTCGTCGCGTCATTTGGATCGTTATTCGCGCTTATGCGCATTCCGTCGTGATTAAGCGAACATCGCATTCGTACGACCAAACGAACCAACATCCGACATATTTTTGAGCATGTTTCATGTCCACAATGTTTAGGCATCATTTTAGGGCCTTAAAGTTGGCTTTACGGGCCTTAGAAGTGTCGGGAATGGCCTTGAAACACAACAGGGACTAAAACTGTCATTTCTGAAACTTATTTCTGATCAGACAAGGCCATGCTGTCACACCCCGACCATGTGTAACATACAAAACGTGGTGGAAACGTCGGGGAGTGTTGTAACAGAATTAATGTTTCATAACCATGGATACCAAAAAGTGTTTCGTTTTATTAAACATTGAATAATTACATCATCTGAAAATCTAAATACACAATTTAAACATAGTCTATCATTGTTATTGAGTCACTAAGGCCTTGTCCAGTCCTATGTGAGCATGCATCCTATCAAACGATATCATCCAACAATACCTAAGACATATGTGAAAACGAGGTCAGCAAAGAAATGCTGGCGAATACATTGGTTTTGTTGAAAATAAGATTCATGACTTCTGTTTAAGAAAATGTTTAGTCATGAACTTTGTAATTTGCTTTGTCTTTGTAAATCATTTGAAAAATAATAAGTTTAGATGATATGAATAAATAAAAGAATAATGCATGATTAAATGAATAATCATGTAAAATGAGTTTGTATAAGATATGTTGTTTGTAAAACAATGTATTGTGAAAAGTATGTTATTTGTATAAAATGTTATATGTTTAAATTGAAATGATTTAAACAACGCTACGATATGTAATACCATATAAGTACTTATATATAGGAAGTACCAGCGGCGTATCCACCATGCTTATATCATATTACACACGCCTCGTTACTTAAATCACTTACTCAAACCAAACCAACAATGTAAGATGTCTATGTGTAAACCAACTGCCAGATGTATTGAAATAATATGTCAAAATGTTCATGTCAAGATGTAAATCATGTTATGTATAACCAATGTCAAAAGTGATATGTATGGCTAGTGAAATGCATCAACTAAACCATAGGTGAAACGCACAAAACAAAGTATTGAAGTAAAACTTGGTTTAAATCAATACTATGTTTCGTGTAAATGCATGATCAAATGTAAATCATGTCCCAATGTTTACCCAATCGTTAAACCATTTTGTAAAATCGTTCTAGTCGTTCTTGTTTTAATTGTTCAAATCGTTCTTGTTTTAATTGTGAAACTACTTTATGGTCGATTCTCTAATAACATTCAAACCTTCTTGACTCGTTCCTCGTTCCAACTCGCTCTCGTTCTCGTTCTTAACAAACCCTTACCAAAGGGTAAATTAATAATTACAGATTCAGTCGTTACCCAAAATACCCACACATAACCATGGGTATAGAGAATAACGGGATTTGTCAGATCCTATGGTACCATAACCTAATACTGGTCGGCTTGATCATTGCTAATGAATGTCATCGGTTATGTAACTACAACCAACAAGTTTGTTCACTTTATTGAAATCGTTCTTGAAACCATTGTAATTGTTTTTGAAACCATTGTAATTGTTATTGTAATCGTTCTTGAAATTATTGTTAAAACATTTAGCACATATGAGTCACCCCAAAACAGTTGAAAACAGTAAAAGAGGGGAATAATGTACTCGCCTGAGAATGCTTAGAGGTCTTGAACAACAACCAAACAAAGCTAGAGGGAGCACGGAATCAGTCGGCAATCTAAAACTATATAAATAAACCGGACTTAAATCGGGAGATCGGATAGGATGAGGCTTGGTAAACCAAATGAGTATTGGAACTCATATGATATGGTTTAACAAGGCCTACATACTACATGAAACCTAACCTAAGTGATTTCGACCCATCGCGACCCATTAAGGTAGTTTATGCTACTTTAACGCGTCGTGCGCGTGAAACGCGTTCGGACCGTCTAACTAGTCCTATGACAAGTGTTATATGCCTAAACATGTTACATAATCAGTTATGTGACAAAAGTTTAGGTTACATATGCTTAATTACCAATTATACATGAAAAGGGTATTCTGGTAATTTACCTAAGGCATATAAACTACCTATCATACAACTACTTAAACGATGTGACCATAAGGTATAACCTCGGAAGGTTATGCCCTATACTAGGGTCACCTAATGTATTTGGTCGGATCCTAATGATCGACCAAACTGGGTCGGGTTCGAGGTATAAGCGATTTATTAGATCGCTTACCCTACGACCCTAGACAACGTGGTAATCAGTAGGCATAGTCCCAAGGGACTATAACCAACGTGATTACACTCACGTTGCGAAGTTCAAACGAACTTCGCATTGACCATAAACTGGTCAATGTAGAAAGTCAAACAAAGTTTGACTTTCAGACTCGAAAGACTCGAAAAGCAATAAAAGAACGAAAGAATACTTACGAAGGGTCCCCGAATGCTAATCTAGATCACAATAACTCAGGTATGAAACAATGGTTCCAACTTAGAGTCATTTAGATCAGATTCTAGTGGTTTTGGAGTAATGGGGGGTGGGGTATTTATAGTTTTCGGGTAACCGTTAAGATCGTTTGTCGAATATCGTGCCTTAATCGTATCCGTACAAGTGTCGGAAAGTTATGGTGCCTAAAATTGATCCTTATCAGCTGAATAGGCAAGTGGTGAGCTTGTGGTTGTGGTTAAAACAGCTGGAATACGCTGACTGTTCGAACTTATCTGTTCTGGGAGGCGTACGCGGGCCGCCTAAGATTTGAGCTTGGGCTCACGCGGGCCGCCTAGCTCTTCAGATCAGAAAACAAGTTTGCAGAATTACAATTTCAGTCCCTGTTGATGTTTTAAGCCATTTTCGACACTTCTAAGGCCCGTAAAGCCAACTTTAAGGCCCTAAAATGTTGCCTAAACATTGTGGACATGAAACATGCTCAGAAATATGTTGGGTGTTGGTTCGTTTGGCCGTACGAACGCGATGTTCGCTTAATTATGACGGAATGCGCACAAGCGCGAAAAACGATCCAAAATGCGTGACGAATGGATTTTTCTTATTCCGAACACTAAAATAAAATGTTTTAGTGCTTACATAAATTTTTGGATGTCCGGATGTATTCAGAACGTAAGTTATGCGTGAAAATGCAAACTTGTGCACTTTTTGACACTTTTAGTCCCTGAATGACCCAAAAGTTTATTTTAGCACACCAAACCCCTCAAAGCCTATTTCTAAGCTATGTAAAGGATATTTAAGGTGTTTTTAACTTATGTTCTTGTTCCGGAATGTTCGTTACAGTTCAAATTGACATACTTTCGCAGTTTGTCAAGTTTAGTCCCTGTAAGCGAATTAACTTGATTTTGCCATACCAAAGCCTTCAAAACTTATTTCTAAGTTATGTAAAGGTTATTTAAGGTATGTTAAGCCTATGTCACTATTCTGGAGTGTTTGTTGCATTAAACTGGTTATATTTACGCATCAGTGCGCGTATAACCTTCCAGAAAGCGATTTAGAGTTTGAAATTGAACAAGAATTGATATGTGCAAATGATACACATATTTTTACAAATCCCAAGTATGAAATATAATATTTCATTGGTTTGGTATTTGTTTGATGGCCGTGAAGGCAAAGGTGTTACACATGCGGCCCGCCTGAGTTTTTGTGTATCCTGACGCGGGCCGCGTTAGCCTCCCAGACCAGGTTCAGTGTTTTAACAGGCTGTTAACAGCCTTGTTACCCACAAAACCCACTTGCACATGGTAAATCTGATACTAGGGGCTGGTTTTGGATGTGCACATGGTATTACAATACCATGGGTGCAAGTGTATGGCCAAGATTCGATCACGTTTTCCAAGAAACGATCTTAACGGCTCACCGAAAACTATAAATACCCCCCCCCCATGCCATTGCAAAACCCTCAAGAATTTTGATTTGAGAAACTCTAAGTTGAAACCATTGTTTCATACCTGAGTTACTTGGATCGAGATTAGCATTCGGGGACCCTTCGTAAGTATTCCTTCGTTCTTTTATTGCTTTTCGAGTCCGAAAGTCAAACTTTGTTTGACTTTCTGCATTGACCAGTTTATGGTCAATGCGAAGTTTGTTTGAACTTCGCAACGTGATTGTAATCACGATGGTTATAGTCCCTTGTGACTATGCCTACTGATTACCACGTTGTCTAGGGTCGTAAGGGTAAGCGATCTAATAAATCGCTTATACCTTCGAACCCGACCCATTTGGTCGATCATTAGGATCCGACCAAATACATTAGGTGACCATAGTATATAGGGAATAACCTTCCGAGGTTATACCCTATGGTCACATCGTTTGAGTAGTAGTATGATAGGTAGTTTATATGCCTTAGGTAAATTACCAGAATACCCTTTTCATGTATAATTGGTAATTAAGCATATGTAACCTAAAATTTTGTCACATAACTGATTATGTAACATGTTTAGGCATATAACACTTGTCATAGGGCTAGTTAGACGTCTCGAGTGCGCTTTTGCGCGCACGACGCGTTAAAGTAGCATAAGCTACCTTAATGGGTTGCGATGGGTCGAAAGCACTTAGGTTAGGTTTCATTTAGTATGTAGGCTTTGTTAAACCATATGACACGAGTCTCCATACTCGTTTGGTTTACGAACCCTCATTCTATCTAAATCCTCCGATTTAGGTCCGGTTTATTAACATAGTTATGCATATTAGGTGCCGTTTGATTTCCGTGATCTCTAGCATTGCTTGGTGGTTATCCTAGGACTTCTAAGCGATCTCAAGTGAGTACATAGTTCCCCTCTTTTACCGTTTTCAAACTGTTTTGGGGTGAAGCATGTGTACCTATCTGTTATTTTCATGATTTCAAAGTATAATTGATTATACATGTTATTACTTATCATTTGACAAACTAAATGACTATCTATGGTTTAAACATTGATTTCTCAAAGAACATAAAATGAATTGTTGAATTGTACTTATTTTATGTTCACCAGACCGGTTGTTAGTATGATATAGCGCTATAGGATTTGACACCCCATTCCTGTTGTCATGGAATGTCTGAAACCAATTTGTTTCTCCATCCAAATAGGGATTTCCTTTGTGGTATCCCTATAGTCTCAAAGGTGTATTTTGATGCACTAGGTCTGAATGAATTCTTAAATCACACTTTTAAAGTATAGTTTGATATACTCCCATGTGTGATATAGTACAAAACCAACATATATTTTGTTAATCATCCAAAGCATACTTTGATATGTTATTTACAAAACTAAAACATAGTTTAATATGTTATTTATCACATCCAAAGCATATTGTGATATGTTATTTACAAAACCAAAACATAGTTTAATATGTTATTTATAAATCCGAAGTATACTTGTAATATACTACTTAAAACTATTATTTTAAACAATGAAGGTATATTTAATGTACTATCTATCTATCGATTGGGTTTTGGTTAGTGTTTAGATAACGGGACGGATGTAATGTGATGAAAACATGGTAGATACGCCGCTGGTACTTCTTATATATAAGTGTATTCATTGCATTACATACCGTGGCGTTATTTAGTACACTTGGGTTAACGATATTGGAACTGAAATATACTTTAATATATTACTCATTCGATTCTCTTAAAATCCAAAGTATATTTTCAAATATACTATAAGCCTTTTTATTAAAACATTGTTTTACAAACAACTTATCTTATACAAACTCATCTTTACTTGGTTATTCATTTAACCATACACTATTCTCTTATTATACATATCATCTAACCTTATTGTTTTTCAAACAATTTACAAAACAAATCAATTTACAAGGTTCATGACTGACTTTTGGTAAACAACTTTTTCTAAACTTATAAGTCATGAATCCTATATTCACAAAACCTATGTATCTCACAGGCATTTTTATGCTGATGTACCTATTTTTACACATGTTTCAGGTACTGCTTGTGAGGATTGATGATATATGCTACACTTAGGATGGACTTGTGTCTTAGCGACTTTAAAACTTGGAAGATCATAGTTGTACTTATTTGATTGTATTAAAACAATGAGTTCATTTATTAATTAAAACGAAATTATTTATGCCATGGTTATGAAACAATAATTCTGTTACAACACTCCCCGATGTTTCTGCCACGTTTAGTTGCTTTACGTGGTCGGGGTGTGACAGAAAAGTTGGTATCAGTGCCAATGGTTATAGGGAATTAGGTTATTAGTAATGCTTTGACCTAGACTATAACCTTCCTAGGACCCTAACACAAGTTTTCTTGTGTTTAGTTTTAAAACAATACCGTCACTTATTCTTAGGTGACAACCACAATAAGAACATACATTTCTATCCCGCTTTGAAAACTAATCATCTGTTCTAGGATGATTTATTATATGGTTTTGAACCCTTTAAGTTTTCAAAATCCCGTCAAAGTTGGTCTAAATAATGTGAACACGTGCAAACTGGAAGGGTGGGCACCTGTACCCTGAGTTTTCTGTCTAAGGCTAGAGTGTTCGTACAAATCCACATAATCGGACCAGTCACTCTTACCTGGGAACTCTTGGGGTGAGTGTCCACTTATAGGCGAGCATGTCTTCGCGATACATTATTTTTGACCTATTTACTTTGATTAATCACCGGGGTCGTTTGTTGCTTTGTAGTAACGAACAAATGACCACTATCCTTGCTTTCATCAGATTTGTTTCATCTCATTCTTTTCGTCTAATTCTCTCACTCGTTTCCTTTCATGTTTCCTCTTTTAGAATGCCTCCTCGACGTGACAATCAGATGGCGAATGCCGAACTGGCGGAAATCATCGCGCAGCAAATGGCTGCTGCCTTCCCAAATCTTTATGCTCAAATGATGCAAGCCATCAACAACAACAATGCTCCATGCAATTTCAAGAATTTTAACTCGGCTAAACCGCTCAAGTTTAGTGGTTCTGAGGGAGCAACTGGGCTTCTTCAATGGTTCGAGAGCATTGAGAATACTTTCTGTCACGTTCAGTGTCCTGAAAATCGCAAGGTCGAGTTTTCTTCAAGTGTGTTTCAGAAGAGGGCTCTTACGTGGTGGAACGGGGTGATGAGAGACCGCGGTGCTGAGGTTGCATTAGCACAGACTTGGGCTGAGCTTAGGGCTCTTATGATGAAGGAATTCTGTCCTCGTCATGAGCTAAGGGCTCTAGAAAGGGAATTTGATGATTTGGAGCAAGATAGTGGGGAACATCGAGCCTATACTGACCGCTATGAGGAATTGAGTTTGTTATGCCCTACTATGGTTACGCCTTTGGATAAGGCGATTGAGAAATACATTGATGGTCTTCCTGACGTAATTCAGGATATCGTTACTGGCAGCAACCCTACTACTGTCAGACAAGCCATTGAATTGTCTGCCACTCTAACTGAATCCCATATCAGGAAGCATAAGCTGTTTCGGAAGGGCGACCCAAGACCATCTAACAAGACTGCTCAAGTGGAACCAAAGGAAGAAAATGCTGAGGTGTCCAAGAAGAAGAAGCGCAAAGCCTCTCAAAACTGCGCTGTAACTGCTCAAGACAAACGGGTTGCACCAAACCAACCAGCACAACCTCGCAAAAGGCAAAACTATGTTGGTACAGCACCTTTGTGCAACAAGTGCAACCGTCATCATTTGGAGCAAGAGCAGTGTCACAAATGTAGCCACTGTGGGCAGTTGGGACATTTGATCAATGTTTGTCGTTATGCAAATCAAGCTGCTGCAAACCCTACTGCTGTTCAAGCACGGTTCCCTCCGGGGTCATGTTATAACTGTGGTGACCTTACCCACTACAGAAACAATTGCCCAAGACTTGTTAACGCACCTCCAGCGCGAGGACGAGCATTTAACATCAATGAGGCAAACATGAACAATGATGCAGCAGTAAACAATTAGTGTTTTGTATTTTCCTTGGTTGTTATCTTTTGACACTTCAAGACCATTCGGTTGTTACATAAATAAAGATTTGTTGTTCTTATTTCTGCAAAATTTATGCGTTTATATGAATGATTGATGCAACCTTATGATGTCAACCCAAATACAAACTACTCGTGTGGTTCTGTCATTTTATGATCACTTGTGATCTCCCCAAGAACCTTAAACACTCGTTTCTTTTATGAAACAAGGCCAAACTCTTGTTGAAAATCCTTCTATCTTTATAGATGGATCCTTGAAAATGATTAAAGTGCCAAATGAAATCCATGGATTGGATTCCTAGTGTGCTTTAAATATCCACACCTAAAGATAACGAATTAAAGAATCAAGTTAACTAATTATGTGTTTATGTGTTTTCTTATATGTTTGTGGTTGTATGTGATCCATCTAAATCCTCGTAGAATCTTCCATATCTCATATGAGGGATTCATAGAAGGATATCCAAAGTTACTATCTTAAATCCTTAATGGACTTCTACGTTGTAGTCAAGTCCCTTGGGTTTTAAAGTACTATTCTATAATTGGACCCCTTGGGTGGTCTGGTTAAACAGATTGATTTTGAAAATCTGATTAGAAATATCATGTGATGATATAATTAAAAAGATCCCTTAAGTGGTCTATTTAAGGAGATCGTACGACGGTCTAGTTAAGAGGATCATGTGTTGATCTAGTTAAAAAGATCGTTCGTTGATTTAGTTAAAAAGATCCTTTGGAGATCTAGTAGAGTCGCTTCATGTTTATTTAGTTGATTTTTATCCTCTACGCATTATGAAATGAACTGTGCGGACTGTGCAAGGGATTATGTAATTATGGAGGCCTACATAATTATGGAAATTCAGTGCACAGAAACCACAGGAGGTTTTGTCATGTGTTAAGACCTATGGTGACGAGAATAATGATACGGGAGAAGTCTTGGACCTTAACCGATGTCATTTTATCTTACACTCCCGAATTCTGATTTCTAGCACACACAAGTTTCCTGTGATAAGTCTTCATAAGAAATTTTCTTCTGTCCGTAGTGCAAAATTCCATGTTTTACTACCACAAGGAATTCACTTTGAGGGTTAACAAATTCGCTAAGAATCCTAACATGGCCCAGATTTTCAATTAAGGGTTCAATGGATCTATTAGAAGGCGAAACCGTCACAGCTGTCTTCACAAGTTTCCTCTAGAATTTAATTTCGGGACGAAATTTCCTAAAGTAGGGGAGACTGTGACACCTGTGTCACTCCAATCATCAAAAAAATGCAAAACCAATGAAATATTGTATTTCATACTTGGGATTTGTAAAAATATGTGTATCGTTTGCACATATCAAATCTTATTCGATTTTAAGCTTTAAATCGCTTTCTGGAGGGTTATACGCGCTCTGATGCGTAAATATAACCAGTTTAATCCAACGAACACTCTGGAATAGTGAAATAGCCTTAACATACCTTAAATAACCTTTACATAACTTAGAAATAAGTTTTGAAGGCTTTGGTATGGCAAAAACAAGTTAATTCGCTTACAGGGACTAAACTTGACAAACGGCAAAAGTATGCCAATTTGAACTGTAACAAACATTCCGGAACATGACCATAAGTTAAACATACCATAAATATCCTTCACATAGCTTAGAAATAGGCTTTGAGGTGTTCGGTATGCTAAAATAAACTTTTGGGTCATTCAGGGACTAAAAGCGTCAAAAAGTGCACAAGTTTGCACTTTCGCGCATAACTTACGTTCTGAATACATCCGGACATCCAAAAATTTATGTAAGCACTAAAACATTTTATTTTAGTGTTTGGCATAAGAAAAATCCATTCGTCGCGTCATTTGGATCGTTATTCGCGCTTATGCGCATTCTGTCGTAATTAAGCGAACATCGCGTTCGTACGACCAAACGAACCAACATCCGACATATTTTTGAGCATGTTTCATGTCCACAATGTTTAGGCATCATTTTAGGGCCTTAAAGTTGGCTTTACGGGCCTTAGAAGTGTCGGGAATGGCCTTGAAACACAACAGGGACTAAAACTGTCATTTCTGAAACTTATTTCTGATCAGACAAGGCCATGCGGCCCGCCTGAGTTTTTGTGTATCCTGACGCGGGCCGCGTAAGCCTCCCAGACCAGGTTCAGTATTTTAACAGGCTGTTAACAGCCTTGTTACCCACAAAACCCACTTGCACATGGTAAATCTGATACTAGGGGCTGGTTTTGGATGTGCACATGGTATTACAATACCATGGGTGCAAGTGTATGGCCAAGATTCGATCACGTTTTCCAAGAAACGATCTTAACGGCTCACCAAAAACTATAAATACCCCCCCCCCATGCCATTGCAAAACCCACAAGAATTTTGATTTGAGAAACTCTAAGTTGAAACCATTGTTTCATACCTGAGTTACTTGGATCGAGATTAGCATTCGGGGACCCTTCGTAAGTATTCCTTCGTTCTTTTATTGCTTTTCGAGTCCGAAAGTCAAACTTTGTTTGACTTTCTGCATTGACCAGTTTATGGTCAATGCGAAGTTCGTTTGAACTTCGCAACGTGATTGTAATCACGATGGTTATAGTCCCTTGTGACTATGCCTACTGATTACCACGTTGTCTAGGGTCGTAAGGGTAAGCGATCTAATAAATCGCTTATACCTTCGAACCCGACCCATTTGGTCGATCATTAGGATCCGACCAAATACATTAGGTGACCATAGTATATAGGGAATAACCTTCCGAGGTTATACCCTATGGTCACATCGTTTGAGTAGTAGTATGATAGGTAGTTTATATGCCTTAGGTAAATTACCAGAATACCCTTTTCATTTATAATTGGTAATTAAGCATATGTAACCTAAACTTTTGTCACATAACTGATTATGTAACATGTTTAGGCATATAACACTTGTCATAGGGCTAGTTAGACGTCTCGAGTGCGCTTTTGCGCGCACGACGCGTTAAAGTAGCATAAGCTACCTTAATGGGTTGCGATCGGTCGAAAGCACTTAGGTTAGGTTTCATTTAGTATGTAGGCTTTGTTAAACCATATGACACGAGTCTCCATACTCGTTTGGTTTACGAACCCTCATTCTATCTAAATCCTCCGATTTAGGTCCGGTTTATTAACATAGTTATGCATATTAGGTGCCGTTTGATTTCCGTGATATCTAGCATTGCTTGGTGGTTATCCTAGGACTTCTAAGCGATCTCAAGTGAGTACATAGTTCCCCTCTTTTACCGTTTTCAAACTGTTTTGGGGTGAAGCATGTGTACCTATCTGTTATTTTCATGATTTCAAAGTATAATTTATTATACATGTTATTACTTATCATTTGACAAACTAAATGACTATCTATGGTTTGAACATTGATTTCTCAAAGAACATAAAATGAATTGTTTAATTGTACTTATTTTATGTTCGCCAGACCGGTTGTTAGTATGATATAGCGCTATAGGATTTGACACCCCATTCCTGTTGTCATGGAATGTCTGAAACCAATTTGTTTCTCCATCCAAATAGGGATTTCCTTTGTGGTATCCCTATAGTCTCAAAGGTGTATTTTGATGCACTAGGTCTGAATGAATTCTTAAATCACACTTTTAAAGTATAGTTTGATATACTCCCATGTGTGATATAGTACAAAACCAACATATATTTTGTTAATCATCCAAAGCATACTTTGATATGTTATTAACAAAACTAAAACATAGTTTAATATGTTATTTATCACATCCAAAGCATATTTTGATATGTTATTTACAAAACCAAAACATAGTTTAATATGTTATTTATAAATCCGAAGTATACTTGTAATATACTACTTAAAACTATTATTTTAAACAACGAAGGTATATTTAATGTGCTATCTATCTATCGATTGGGTTTTGGTTAGTGTTTAGATAACGGGACGGATGTAATGTGATGAAAACATGGTAGATACGCCGCTGGTACTTCTTATATATAAGTGTATTCATTGCATTACATACCGTGGCGTTATTTAGTACACTTGGGTTAACGATATTGGAACTGAAATATACTTTAATATATTACTCATTCGATTCTCTTAAAATCCAAAGTATATTTTCAAATATACTATAAGCCTTTTAATCAATACATTGTTTTACAAACAACTTATCTTATACAAACTCATCTTTACTTGGTTATTCATTTAACCATACACTATTCTCTTATTATACATATCATCTAACCTTATTGTTTTTCAAACGATTTACAAAACAAATCCATTTACAAGGTTCATGACTGACTTTTGGTAAACAACTTTTTCTAAACTTATAAGTCATGAATCCTATATTCACAAAACCTATGTATCTCACAGGCATTTTTATGTTGACGTACCTATTTTTACACATGTTTCAGGTACTGCTTGTGAGGATTGATGATATATGCTACACTAAGGATGGACTCGTGCCTTAGCGACTTTAAAACTTGGAAGATCATAGTTGTACTTATTTGATTGTATTAAAACAATGAGTTCATTTATTAATTAAAACGAAATTATTTATGCCATGGTTATGAAACAATAATTCTGTTACAACACTCCCCGACGTTTCCGCCACGTTTAGTTGCTTTACGTGGTCGGGGTGTGACAGTACACAGTCAACTTGTAAGAACGATGGATAAGAGGATGAGCGTAGTGCCTTACCAACCTTAGTACTAGAACAACCCTGACTACCGGCAACGAACACCAGTGAATTGGCTTCAATCGAATCGTTAACCCTAGTTAGCGACTTATGGGAGTCATCTCTTACGAACTGACCGGGATATAAATGATGACAATGGACCATGGTGTGGAATGTGTAACTGCCAACATGATGAGTAGCGCTTTAGGACTGGGTACGGAATGTGAAAAGATGGACCCTGTTAGTGAAAGATTGTAGGGCTCCGTTTCAAGCAACATCACTAGAGGCAACAGTCACGGTAACATCAAGATATTCGTAATAGTAGCCTACCGTATGGAAACAAAGGTAACTTCGGCAAGGATTGACTGTTATTAAGTCAAAATGTCAACAACCATGGGAACGATGATAGTATAGGGAACCCACGTGATCGTAACAGCACTGGTAGTGGTGCTTGTGGAAGGGCGTATAGGGGTGGCCTGAGCGACGCCAGGCATGACAACAACATGGTAGCTAGTATGAGTAGCAAATCGCTTCGTCTCTGTTCTGTATAACCTTGAAGCATCTCGAAACCAGACCTGTTGTGTAGGATCGGCTAACGGCAATACAATTGATGCCTCGTATGTTTGTTGGTACATAAACACGGCCTTGTGGGACAAGCGTTCGACGTCGACCTTCCTTCTCCTATCCTTGGTGGTTCCAGTGCAGTAGTTGTGTAAGTTGGTTAGCTATATACCATGTAGATATACCCTGTGGGAAGAAAATGTTGCGTCGCTGGGTACTTCGAAGTGTCAGAATGGTGTAAGGATTAGCATCATATCAGCAATGAAAGCCCAGAAGTGTCTACGGAGGGATTATCTCACTACAATAGCAACCATTACTGATGATTAAGACCAAGGGAAAGAGGATCGGGGATCCACCAACTGTTAGTAATTCCTATCGGTGTGCTCTCAGGTTCACCTTCACAACTGTTAGTCATAATCTGAGTTCGATCTCACGCCAGAGGCAGCCTTGATTCTTCGTACTCCTTACTGTCTTGCGCCAGGAGGGTTGCAGGAACTGTTTAATCAACTGCAAGAACTGCTGAACAGGAGTTTTGTCGGGCCAAGCTTTTCGCTTTGGGGAGCCCTAGTTATATCCGCGAAGATAAGCCTTATCGTTGGACATGTGTACTGATTATCGAGAACTCGACAAGGTGACTATCAAGAACTGTTTGCCTCGACCATTGTATTGACAACCTGTTGACCAGTTGCTAGGGTCAAGCTCCCATCCAAGGATTGCCTAACGAACGAGCTATCGTCAGATGGAAGTCCAAGGGAAGGATGTTCCTGGAATGGCATATCGAACGCAATACGGCCATTGCGACTTTGTATACCATGACTCTTGGGTGGATCAACACGCCAGTAGCTTTATGGACCACATGAATCGACCATGTTTATTGACGACGTTTTGAGTCATGACCAGGAGGAAGGCACCACATGGGCGGCATATGTATCCTATTTTAGAGCTCCTGAGGGAGGAGCCACTCCACGCGAAGTCTTGTTAGAGGCAACATCTAGTTTCGAGAGGTACATTGTGGTCATATAAACAACGAAGTGGGGGTACACGTGGACCTCACTAAGATCCATATTGTTAGAAACTGATCGACACTAAAGATCCCTTCGAGGGTACAACACTTTCTTGGTCTCGCTAGATGCTATCGCAGATTCATCACAGGATTTTTGAAGATCGTGCAACTTTAATCTCTTCAACACAGCAGGGTGGTGTGTTCGTAGAAGACAAAACAGGAGGACGTCTTTTCAGCTCTCGAATCCCAACTCTGCAATGCACTGAGCATCGTCTTTACCCGAGGGTGCGGGCGATTTAGTGGTATATCATGATGGTTCGAATCAGAGTCCCAGTTACATGCCGATGCAACACGAGAAGGTGATGGCTCACGTAGTGGAATTATAAGAAGAGTTTTCATGAATCACAACCTGCGATGGAAACCACGGTTTTTGGATAAGTTGGAGGAATTACTTGGACGGTACCAGATGCGCTACTTAGAACGATCATAAGGGCCTCCCGTATACCGTTGTTTCGAAGGAGCTAATGCATGTAATGACATCGCTGGATGGAACTTTTGCAGGACTACAATTACGACTATGAAACCTGAACGTGTACGTACACAGGATTTGCAACCCACTATCAACTCTAACCTACCTGATCAGGCTCGCTAAATTCAAACTGGAGAACTGAAGGAAGAGAATTTTCAAGTTGAACCCATACGGGGCATGGAGAAGCAACCATTGGCAGGTCGGACGATATTCGCTATCTCATGGAACGAATGTGGGTCTTATTATACAGCAACTGTAGGGAACTTGTGTTGAGCAAGGCACACCGGCCTCGATATTCTAATCGTCTGGGTTTTGATGAGAGATAGTAGGATCTATAAATCTGGTACTGGTGATCGGGCATGAAGACCCACCTGGCAATGTATGTGAATGATGTTTAACTTGTAGGAAAGTCAAGGAGAAGTATCGGTAACCAGAAGCATCGAATCAGAAACAATAACACTTGAATGATCGTTGATTGTCCCACATTATCAGCACGCTTTCTTACAACCTAGGAAACTAACGAATCTACACAGCTATGAGTGTCCTCTGAGAGTGACGGCTTCTAGGCACGAGGTGCCAACTTCCGTTACTTCTGATTTCGAGTTACACCTGATTGATGACAGACAATACACGATACCCTGGGCTCATGACTAGACATGAGCATTGCTTATCACCGTTGGACAAATGGTTAGGATAAGCAAACCATCCTGACACTTGAAGGCATGCTGCGAGCATGTGAGTGATGTGCTATAGTGTAAAATTGGTAGGATACTTACTTTGGTGGAGTTCTACCACAGCCGTTGCCATTCTGGTATACAGATGGCTCTGTTGAGACATTGCATGGACAATAACGCTAATCTCCTTGTTGGATTAAGGTGAGTGGCAACCTAATCACAGATCCAGGACTTGTACTCGAATCTCTTGGGAAGATTGTCCAGATCGGAAAATCGTTTGGAGGCAACGCGTGACCGTCAGGAAGGCAGATAAGCTTAGGAAACACTAGGAGTTCGCTGTAGGCGAACGTGTCATAAACGAAAGTCTCACCCTGGGAGGGTGCGGCATGCTATGGAAAATGTGGCAAGCTTAGCTTACGATATGATACGTTGGGACATTCGGATTCTGAAGGGAATTGGCAGCATGGCCTATAAACTTGAGTACCCGATGGATTGAGTAACGAGCACGATGTCATTCATATCTCGAAGTTAAGGCAGTGTTTAATGAAAGATTTGTGATACCCTTATTAGACCGGTTGCAGTTGGCAAGGAGTCCATAAAAACGTAGACAAGGAAGTAAGGTTCGTTAGCATAGTCGTATGATAATCGTGGAAGTTCGTTGGAGCTCAAGACGTGGACCGAGATTCACGTGCGAACGCAAGGATTTGATAAAGATCTAATACCCCCTATTGTTCAGGTGGTTAAACCAACTTTTGTTTATTATTGGCGAATTTCAGGACGACATTCCCTTTCAAGTTGAGGATGATGTGGTACCCGTGAAAAATCCACAGTCACCCTGAGTTAACCTCTTGTTATTTTGGGATTGCTTCCCGAAATTTCTTTCAAGTTGGGGATGATGTGACAACCCAAGATTCCAAGACTTTTCCCTTGCACGTCACCTGTTCTACAACCCTATTTTACATTCCGCTGTATGTTGTATCGTGTACATTGTTCTAAAATGATTTTAATATAAGTTAGTTAATTGACGATTTAATGGCTGAGCAATTAATGATAAACCGGTTATAATAAATTAATTGCCAGGCGAAAATCTGACATGTAAGGTCGACGAAAGATGGACGTGTTTCATCACCCGTTGAGTTTCGTTATCAAGTTGTTTGCCGAAGACGGGCTTGCGGCCCAAGTGGCCCAAGTGAAGCCCACATATGAATTGGTTATATTTTGTTTGTGTGCACATTTGTGTACGTAAATTTCTAACCAACGAAACCCTAGAGCTCCTCATTGAACCCTACGACAACGCCCCTTTCTTGTGAAGCTCTTCCTTCGAGTTTCTCTAGCATCTCGATTCCTTCGGTTAGTATAGCCTCACTATATTGCAAATCAAATCCTATTGTTATGCATAGTTGTATCAATGCCTGATTATTATGAATTACGTTAGTGTATGATGCTATGTGTGTTAACTGGTTGCATGATGATCGATGATTTTAACTTGATAATAGATGTTTGTTGACTATGAGATATTGTTGGTATCAACCGATTGCTTAGGGAAATTAGGGTCGCAGGTGCAAACCCACAACGAAACCGGTGGTTCTTTGCCACACATGGATCCCCATGAAACTTAGGTGTTTCGTCGTAGGTAACAGACTTCGACTGTTATACGGTGTGTATAGAGTGATTAATGTTATATTACGGTCCAATTGAAAACAAGTTGATATTAATCAATTGTCGGCCATTATATAAGAAAGGTCCACTTAAAATTCCTTGAATGTTGATCTGCATGTGAAGTTTTATAATGTATCGGATCAATGAGGTTGAAATTAGCAATTGAGTGGGATCATTATAAATTTTCAGCCGGTTTTAATTGCCAATATCTGATCACATAAGTATTGGCCCAATAGAAATTAAAAGAGTCATGGTTAATTGTCAACAGTCACCAATCTAATACAATTGTTTCAATCAAGATTTGCATGTGATTGTTTAGCACAATAAAGCTGTTTCAAGTGGTTCAATTTCAATTCAAGATAAGGGACTAGAGTTTTCCTGTTGTCGAGTAATTGTTAGGAATAATTATGAGGTTTGATTTATTAGGGGTATTAGTTAAATGATAATTTAGTTGGTTAGTAAATTGTTATTTACTGTTAATGATCATGGCTGCCAACATAAATGAAACAGATTATGTATGGTCTTACACTATCAATCTGGGCATGTTACAAACTTGCATGGATTGGGCCTTACACGCTAACTGGGTTGCATGTTTAATTAGACGCACATAGATATGATTGGGTCGAGTATTGTGTGAAGCAAACTGATAACAATTATTAGATTGAGTGCACAAAACTAATTGATGATTGGATGTTGATATGAATGGCCGGTTAAGTTGTAAGTTAGGTATTAAAATTTGCTGAAAGTGTGAGAGTGTAGTTCGTTGATTTAATATAGGATTGGGCCTGATATATTGGAATGTGTCACACCCCGACCACGTGAGACAATGAAACGTGGTGGAAACGTCAGGGAGTGTTGTAACAGAATTAATTGTTTCACAACCATGGAAATTAAAGTTTCGTTTTATTAATCAAATAAGAGAGTTACATTGTTTTAAACAAGAAACAAAGAGTACATAACAAAAATTAACTAGTTCTTGTCTCGTTTTAAGTCACTAAAGCACAGGTCCGCCTAAGTATGTCTCGAAAAGTCCTATGCATCAACTCCTGAAAACACATGTGAAAATAGGTACGTCAGCATAAAAATGCCTGTGAGATACATAGGTTTTGTGAAAACAGGATTCATGACTTGTAAGTTTAAGAAAGTGTTTAATAAAGTTTAGTCATGAACCTTGTAAATTGATTTGTTTTGTAAATCGTTTGAAAAATAATAAGTTCAGATGATATGTATAAGTAAGAGAATAATGTATGGTTAAATGAATAACCATGTAAAATGAGTTTGTATAAGATGAGTTGTTTGTAAAAACAATGTCTTGTGAAAAGTATGTTATTTGTATAAAATGTTATATGTCTCAAATTGAAATGATTCAAATAATGCTACGATATGTAATACCATACAAACACTTATATATAGGAAGTACCAGCGGCGTATCCACCATGCTTGTATCATATTACACACGCCTCGTTACTTAAATCACTTACTCAAACCAAACCATCAAGATGTAATGTTTAACAATTGTAGAAATGTTTATGTATAGTCCAAAGTCTATTGTCAAATGTAAATCATGTCAACAGATACAAATGGTTCACACGGTTCAACAGTTACAAACGGTTCATATAATCAAATGGTTACGACGGTTCACATAGTCAAATGGTTACAATGGTTCAAAAAGTAATATAATGTGTTCATATGCTGGATGAGCATATGCAACAAAATGTAATGTAAAACAATGTACTAAGTAAGCACACAATGGACATACATAGCATGAAATGTAATGTAAAACAATGTACTAAGTATGCACACAATGGACATACGTAGCATGAAATGTAATGTAAAACAATGTACTAAGTAGGCACATAATGGACATACATAGCATGAAATGTAATGTAAAACAATGTACTAATAGTGTACTAATGAACATAGCAAGTATGTGATATGAAAACATGGAAACATGAAAGTAACAAGTAGGCACATGTGTTTCACCCCAAAACAGTTTGAAAACGGTAAAAGAGGGGTCTATGTACTCACTTGAGATTGCTCAATAGACTTTAGATATCCACCAAGCAAAGCTAGAAGATTCACGGATTCAAACGGCACCTAATATAGGTATCTACGTTAATAAACCAGACCTATATCGGAGGATCGGATAGAATGAGGGCTCATAAACCAAATGAGTATGGGAACTCATGTAATATGGTTTAACAAAGCCTACATGCTAAAATGAAACCTAACCTAAGTGCTTACGACCCATTACGACCCGTTTAGGTAGCTTATGCTACTTTAACGCGTCGTTCGCGTAAAACGCGTTTGGACCGCCTAACTAGCCCTATGATAAGTAAAATATGCCTTAACATGTCTAATATTGTTGCCAAATCAGCTTAGATACCAATAGTTATGTTACTTATGCTTTAAATGAATTTTGGCGTAAAAAAGGCATTTTGGTAATTTACCTAAGGCATATAAACTACCTATCATACAACTAACTAAACGTCGTGACCATAAGGTATAACCTCGGAAGGTTATTCCCTATATACTATGGTCACCTAATGTGTTTTGTCGGATCCTAATGATCGACCAAACGGGTCGGGTTCGAAAGTATAAGCGATTGATTAGATCGCTTACCCTTACGACCCTAGACAAGCACAATACTAAAAGTGACGAGCTAAGCACGTTAAAACATGCTTAACTAAGTTAGAAAACAAGTTTGGTATCAAAACAAACGGTTTTGATACCCAAGAGTAGTTTGGTTACAAAATACGCAAGAATGCGCATTTTGGCCGAAACTACGACTCGTCACTGAGCCTAGATAACGTGGTAATCAGTAGGTATAGTCACTAGGGACTATAACCATCGTGATCACGCTCACGTTATGAAGTTCAAAAGAACTTCGCATTGACCATAAACTGGTCAATGCAGAAAGTTAAACAAAGTTTGACTTTAACGCTAAAACAAATGTAAAGAACGAAAGAACACTTACAAAGGGTCCCCGCAAGCTAATCTTGATCCAAGTAGCTCAGGTATGAAGCAATGGCTTCCACTTACAGCTTCTTAGATCAGATTTGTGGGTTTTGAAATGAATGGGGTTGGGTATTTATAGTAAATGGATAACCGTTAGGATCGTTTCTTGAATAACGTGCTTTGATCTTTTCCATACACTTGTTGCAAACTTGTGGTAACTCAAAATGGTCCCTTATGAGCAGGAAAGGGCAAGTGTGGGTGAGTGTTGGGGGCATATCAGCTGTTAACAGCTGTTAAACAACTTTTGCTGATCTGAAAGGGCCTCGCGTGAGGCCTAGGGGGCTAGGTGTCACGCCTAGGTCCTTCTGATCAGCAAACAGTTTCCAAAGTTTCCATTTCAGTCCCCGTTGTGTATTAAGGCCATTTCCAACATGTTTAAGGCTCGTTAAATCAACTTTAAGGCCCTAAAATGATACCTAAACATTGTGGACATGAAACATGCTAAAAAATATGCCAGATGTTGGTTCGTTTGGTCGTACGATCGCGATGTTCGGTTAATTACGACGGAATGCGCATAAGCGCGAAAAACGATCCAATTTGCGCGACGAATGGATTTCTCTTATGCCAAACACTAAAATAAAATATTTTAGTGCTTACATAAATTTTTGGATGTCCGGATGTATTCAGATCGTATGTTATGCGCGAAAGTGCAAACTTATGCACTTTTTAACACTTTTAGTCCCTGAATGAACCAAAAGTTTATTTTAGCACACCAAACCCCTCAAAGCCTATTTCTAAGCTATGTAAAGGATATTTAAGGTGTGTTTAACTTATGGTCATGTTCCGGAATATCTGTTCCAGTACAAAGCATCATACTTTCGCAGTTTGTCAAGTTTAGTCCCTATAGACGATTAAACTTGATTTTACCATACCAAAGCCTTCAAAACTTATTTCTAAGTTATGTAAAGGTTATTTAAGGTATGTTAAGCCTATTTCACTATTCCGGAGTGTTCGTTGTATTAAACTAGTTATATTTACGCATCAGTGCGCGTATAACCTTCCAGAAAGCGATTTAGAGCTTGTAATCGAACAAGAATTGATATGTGCAAAATGTCACACCCTGGCTTTGCGGAAGCGTGGTTAATTTTGGTGTGACTTCTTAATACCATAGCTTAACCATAACAAAGCTATATGAAATAAAATCATGCAAGATCATCCATTTGATTAAGTTTTAAAACCAGAGTAACATACCATTGTCTTAGAGACTTACAACATCATAACGTAAAACATTGTCTTGAACAACATAAACATGAAATAAACGCAGTTTAAGAGTTGTGACTTGTCCAGGAAAGAGTCACATTTCCTAAACTGGGATGACCTTGGAACCCTTATGCAGCGGGAAAACATAACATACCGTGCCAGATCTCTAATTTCCTGAAATACATGTAAGTTGAAAAATCAACAATAATGTTGAGCGAGTTCATGTGTAAGTGAGTATGTAAAACACTTGTAAGTATAAAAGTTCCCGGGTATGTAGCAGTGTAAGGAAAAAGAGATCACCAATGGTTTGCAAGGCCATTAGTATGTGTGAAGTGCAAGTAGGAAGACTCAACCTAGCAGATTTTTGCGTCGGGTACAAAGTCACTCAAGGTCCGTTCTGCTGGGCCTCTTAGAGGTCCGTTCTGTTGGGCCTAGAGTTGGGCTCGCTACACCCAGATAGATCTACCGCTTACGTCCCTCGGTGTTTCTGCCTACCCACTCACATGATCTAAGTAGTAAACCTCCTTACGCTAACCATACCGTGTATAAAGTACTTGTAATCAAAGTAACATGTATTTCACCCCCGCAGTTAAGAAAACTGAAAACAGTTAGAGAAAAGGGGGACATGAACTCACTGTGAAGCGTCTCTACCAAGTATCTCCTGCTCACGCAGCTGTGCGACGACCTACAGGTGCTAATTTCTATTAGACGGACGGCCGTGCCTTAGCTTTATAGTTTTAAGTCTTTGGGAAATAGTTAGACAACTATTTCGTGTTTTCATTCTGTATATACTTGGTAGTTAATCTCCTTCCCAAGGATGGGGGATTTAATACATGTGCGTTCAAATGATATCATTAAGTCTCACTTAATATATACATATTTCCAATTCCAAAATATAAGTATTTTTCTCAAAAATATTATATTTTCATTTCACATAATTTTTCTCCAATAATACGTTGTTAAAATACGCGTTCATAAATATTTCCGTAAGTGCGTAAGTTACGTTTTAACAATCGAGTGGTAATATAATTACCAGTGTAACTTATATATTTATGGTGAAAGCGTTCGTATTATTTTGGATTCGTTAACGTTCGTAAATATTATTTTTACTCAAAAAAATAATATTTATGTAGTTCACAAAATAATCATAAACAGTGTGTGAAAAAAATATATATTTATCACGTTAAATTTTGTGAAAATCCCACCTCCGAATATTTAGTAAATAAAGTCATGGCGAAATTTATGTTTCGAAAACATGTCAAAAATAATTCTAACACTTGTAGTGCAAATAGTTCTAAGTGTTAGGTTTTTAGAAAAATTTCGCCAGAGTTTCCTCTGTAACTGGAGGTGGCCACGCTTTCAAGCGTATCATTTTCTTTAACAAATCAACTCAACAATTTTCTTTATTTGATCAGAACAACTTTTATCACAACAACAAATCAACATATGTGTAAATTGCCAAAAATTACATGAACTTGTAGTTTTCCCAAAACTGTGGTGTACATCCCCTTAAATTTAGTAGATCTTCATATAAAGTAATTTGATCTTGTAAAAACCTCGTTTTTAGAGAAAATCCATCTTTACAACTTCCCGTCATCTTTTACAAAAACCGTTATTTTGTCGGATCTTTTTATTTCACAAGTGTTTACACACTTGTGGTTTATAAAAATCATGCTTGTTAGTATAAAATCCATCTTTTAAAACACATGATTTCTTTGATACGTGGTTCTTTGAAAATACCACTTGCAGATGTGTAGATCTGCTAGTTTTAAACATAACTTTAACAAGTAAAACTCTTTTACACAAGTTCATGATTCGCGTGTGGTAGAGTTTCACCTTTTAACCCTTGTATTATTCAAAACAAGCTTATGTTAAGATCCATGATCTTACCAAACCGGGTTAAACGATGATCCGAGCTACCACATCATAGATCGGGCCTAAATAAACACAACTTTCAATTACTACAACATTTACACAACTTATGTGCTATTAACCACCATTTTTAGTGTTTTTAGTAAACTTTAAAGCATCAACTTGCATGTTAACGAGTTTTAACCGATACAAATCCTTTTAACCACTTTAGATTAGTTCAAGAAGGTGTTTTAAGCATTATACCTCTAGCTCGAGGCTAGGGAAGAATCTACGCGTAAAAAGAGGTGGATAAAAGCCAAGTAGAGAGGTCCTTCGCCTTCCGTTTGCTCCAAGACTCCTAATACGTGACCCTTGATGTTTGTATGATGTTGGTATGGCTTGAACTAAACTCGAAATCGGATGTAGGGGAGGGGGGGTGTTCGGCCGAGAGTTGTAGAGCAAGAGAGAAAGAGAGAGTTTTGTGTGGAGTTGTGGTGATGGAATGATCATGTAGACATAAGCATGAACTTATAGGTAATTTCGAATGTGATTAACCAATGGAAATTATGTCTTCTAGATTCTAAACATTTGGATTATTTAAATCTTTAAGTACACAAGGAGTGTCCCCCATGGTTGGGGACGGTTAGGATGGGGGGGGGGGTACTAGTTCGATATCAACTAGATAGTTAGGATAAAAGTTAAGTTATGTAGGTTAGTTAAGCACTTAACTTGGTTAGTAGTGTGTGTCACGCGTTACAAAGGGTGTTAGGGTAATCAGGGACCCTAACTGGCTCAGAAAAAGATAAATAGTGAAAATAACAATATTTTCATGTTTCGGGTAAAGTCCGGTTGTTCGGTTGGATAGTAATCCGTTAAAGTGCTTAATAAAGCTTTAAAGTGTCGTTATTACTCTCTTTAGTGACACAGCTTATTTCCGACACTTTGGAAAGTGTCTAGTGCTATTTTTCTCATGTTTTGGCACTTTATTAGTTAGCTAAAAGCTGAATTATTATGTAAAGTGCTGAGTTTTGTACTTAGAGTACGTTTTAGGCACATCCAGTCATTGTAACTTATCCCTAGAGACACAGTTCCACAACCCTTATATCCCTACACTCACTACTAGTGTAGCAAAACATTTCAGGCTCTTACAGGCCTTAGAGGCAGTGTTTGCCTGATGCTGGCTTTATCAGCATGTTCAATAGGTTATCCGTGTATTGTGCTACTGTGCTTTTTGTGCATCATGGTTGTCACTAGGGTTCAGCATGTAAATAATGTAGTGACGATAAGTAAAGTATGATGCAAGTAAGTACATGTATCAGATATCAAGTAGCAGTTCATCAGCTAGTTCAAACAAGCACAGTAATTCAACCGTAATTAATTACTAATTAAGTCGTACGGATACCTGGTTTAGTGCGGGTTGTCACATTCTCCCCCCGTTAAATAAATTTCGTCCCGAAATTTGAGTTCTGCTTGAAGATGCAGGGTTCTTAGGAAAAAGGTGGGGGTATTTCTCTTTCATTCGGTCCTCACGCTCCCAGGTGAACTCAGGACCATGTCTGGCATTCCAACGAACTTTGACGAGTTTGACACTGCTCCGGCGGGTCTTGTTCACTTTCCAATCCGTGACCTCAACAGGTTCTTCAACGAAGTGGAGCGTGTCGTCAACATGAATCTCGTCGGTGGGAATGGCAACGGTAACTTGAGTTGGACTTTTCTTTAGGTTGGATACATGAAATGTATCGTGAACACCATTCAGTTCAGCAGGTAGGTCCAACTTGTATGCTACTAGTCCTATTCTTTCCAAAACTCGGAAAGGACCAATGTAGCGCGGATTTAACTTCCCACGCTTTCCAAAGCGTGCCACCCCCTTCCAGGGTGAAACTTTCAATAACACCATTTCTCCAACTTGGAAATCCACATGTTTCCGGTTTGGATCCGCATAGGCCTTCTGTCTGTGGCGAGCTGCTTCGATGCGTTTAAGAATCTGTGCAATCTTGTATGTCGTCTCTTGGACGATTTCGGGACCAGCAAGCTGCCTATCACCTGCGTCAGCCCAACATAAGGGTGATCGGCACTTGCGTCCGTAAAGGGCTTCAAATGGCGCGACACCAATACTGGTATGGTAGCTGTTGTTGTATGAAAATTCGACCAAAGGCAAATGTTTATCCCAGCTACCGCCCAAATCCATAACACATGCTCTCAGCATGTCTTCCAAAGTCTGTATCGTTCGCTCGCTCTGGCCGTCAGTTTGCGGATGAAACGCAGTGCTTAGATTCAATTGTGAGCCAAAGGCTTCTTGGAAGGATTGCCATATCCTTGACACAAACCTTCCGTCTCTATCAGAGATGATCGAGAGAGGTACTCCATGGCGCGCGACGATCTCTCTCATGTATATTTCGGCCAATTTGCTCGTATTATCCTTCTCTCTGATAGGTAAGAAATGTGCTGACTTCGTTAATCGATCCACTATCACCCAGATAGTGTCATGGCCTCTTGGCGTTCTTGGCAATTTCGTAACAAAGTCCATGGAGATTTGTTCCCATTTCCACTTGGGAATCTCAGGTTGTTGCAGAAGTCCTGAAGGCTTCTGGTATTCCGCTTTAACCTTAGCGCATGTTAAACATTTGCTCACATAAACAGCAACATCGCCTTTCATCCTAGGCCACCAATAATAATCTTTGAGATCCTGGTACATCTTATCCACTCCTGGATGGATAGAGTACCGTGATTTGTGAGCTTCATCAAAAATAACTTTCCTTAAACCACCAAACAGAGGAACCCAAATCCTTTTCTCAAAACATAACGTTCCTTCTTCGTTTGGTACCAAAAGCTTCTCCATCCCACGGAGATATTCTTCTTCAAGGTTTCCTTCCTTGAGAGCTTCTTTCTACGCGGCACGAATGCGCAAGGAAAGATCGGTTTGGATAATCATTTCTAAAGCCCTAACCCTTATGGGCTTGATCCTCTCTTTACGACTTAGGGCATCGGCGACTACATTCGCCTTCCCTGGATGATACTTTATCTCGCAGTCGTAGTCGTTTAGCAATTCAACCCATCGTCTTTGCCTCATATTCAACTCCCTCTGGTTGAATATATGTTGTAGGCTCTTGTGATCTGTAAAGATTGTACACTTCGTACCATAAAGGTAGTGTCTCCAAATCTTTAAAGCAAAAACCAATGCGCCGAGCTCCAAATCATGTGTGGTATAGTTCTTTTCGTGCACTTTCAGTTGACGGGATGCGTAAGCAATAACCTTTTGGCGTTGCATCAACACACAACCTAATCCTTGACGCGAAGCGTCACAGTATACCACAAAATCATCTGTACCTTCCGGTAGAGCTAAAATTGGCGCGTTACAAAGCTTATCCTTCAATATCTGGAACGCTTCTTCCTGTTTGATTCCCCAATCAAACTTCTTATCTTTCTGCATGAGGAGCGTCAATGGTTGAGCGATCTTCGAAAAGTCCTCAATGAACCTTCGATAGTAGCCAGCCAAACCCAAGAATTGTCGAATCTCGGTTGGCGTCTTTGGCGTTTCCCAATTCTTGATCGCTTCGATCTTTGTTGGATCCAGGTGGATTCCATCTCCATTTACCACGTGCCCAAGGAATTGGACTTCACGTAGCCAAAATTCGCACTTGGAGAATTTGGCATACAGCTGAGGTGATTGTCGTGGGTCACGCAAATTTAATCCCAAAAACAACTATAGATAGCGGTAATAGGGTATCGAACTCAGGGAGTATGTGGAAAGTGATTTGATTTTATAGCCTTGCGATTAAACTACAATTAACCTAATTTGCAGAAAATAAAGATCAATGAATTTGGATTGTTGTTTGAGAAAACTAAATTAAAAACTAATTGCAAATTAAATTGTTGGTTGTTTAACAGATTAGGAGAACAATGACCATCTTAGGTTTCAGTTTCTTTAAACAATTGTGTATAATTCCAACTAGAAAGAGTTACATAGACATAACTCGTGCATGCATAATCGAAGTGATAAAAGGGAACAAAGTACTCGGATTATATAAACGCGAGGTTGTTTCCCGATGACCAATTAATCAATAACCAACCCTAACCCTTCCCGTGATATCTCGATTGCCAACGGCACCAAGAACGTACGATTGAGACTAGAAATTGCAATATCAATTAACAAGTTACAAGCAATTAAACATACACCATGATATTCAAGCAACGCAAGTTATCATTCTAGAAATTCGGAAATAAACACACAAAAGTTCAAAGTAAACCTTCACCTAAGATGATCACCGAAAAGTTTAGCCGGACATAGCTTGGTGAATCATCATCACAATCGATCCAATGTTCATACGAATCAAATACATAAACCGAATGATAGAAATTGTCTCCAACCAAGCAAGAACACCAAAATTCGTCACTAGTGTCTCCAATAACCGTTCAATGATGAGAACTTGAAAAGACACCATTAAACTAACTTAAAGATGGCGGTTACATGTTTTCTCGCAGACTCCACCGTAATTTACGGTCATACCGTAAATTACGGTACACATATAAGTGTTACGGTACATGTCTTCTGGTTTACGGTGGGAATCAGGTCCAATTCAAGTTCACCGTAAATTACGGTGGAACCGTAATTTACGGTGACAACCTCTTTTCTTTGTGCCTTCAAATTACTTCACATGACTACTGACATGATAATGAGTTTCTTTAATATGATGATGTTGACTTTGAATGAATCCCCTTCACGTGCTTGTGAGGTTGTCGGCCCAATAATAAAAATCCACAAGCTCCTCCAAATTAAACCAAAGGTCCAGCTGCCACGTGATGTTAAGGATCAAAAGTCAAAATCCCTTAGGCACGTGTGCGTGTAGATGATGATGATTAATTTGGAATTAAGTAATGTGATGATATTGTTGCTGAAACCCTCATGAATTGAATGATGTTGACCGAAAATCCACTTAATAATGGCTGCCAATTTCTCCTGCCCAATCGTCTTAGGCTGCCGCCCCTCACATGTGTCCACTATTCTTGAAACCGAAGCCCATGTGATGTCTATGATGATGATGTTTGCTATTGTTTGGCGGCCCAATTATAGGAGTCCATGTGCGGCCCACAACTCCAAGAACATGTGCAGCCCCCTTCACATGATCGGCCCAATGGTGTGCTTGTTGAGATGGTGATGTTGCATTGGAATACGGCTGCCAACCAACTGACCAAGTCACGTGATCTTTTATAATCGCCAACAATTGAGAATGATGATAATGTTGTTTATAATGTCTCTTGACCAACTCCAAGACCCCCCTTTTGTTTCCTGTTCACGTGACTTGTGCATCAAAGTCTTCCACCCATGTTGACTTTGATGATGATTATGTTGATTTTTAGGATGATGATTATGTTGTCAAAACCCTAAAGCCACGTGATGTGATGCATATTTAATGTTCACCTCAAACCTCTAAGATGGCTCCTTTTAATTCTTTGAACCACAAAGTCACGATGCCATTTAATTTCCAACCGTAGCCTACGCGTTCCAATTTAACCAAATTAAACGATTTACCTGTAAAACACACGAACACTCGTAGTTACCAAGTTCAAGCAAATAACCAAGTAAAGCATGGAATTTTAATCTTTTTAAACCATTTAAAGGTTGTCCAACGGACCACCCGTCACATCCCCACACTTACCCGTTGCTTGTCCCAAGCAACCCATTCAAAAAACTATTTCAAAACCACAAGCGATCAAGATGCAAACCAAGCTAAAATGTATCGTCATTTTACTAACCTTCAATCATACCACAAGACACACCCTCACACAAAATCTCTCGGTTACAAGAATTATTAGCATAATGCTAAACCACTCAATGCGTGTGTGTGTGTGTGCGCGACAATAAGCTTGTATACAAATCAAGTTTCCTCCTAACAAATATCTAACATGCTTTAGAATCAAAGGGACTTGCGGGTTGTAACGGGGCTAGGTGTCAAGGTAGGAAAATGGTGGAATACATATGAAAGAGCTAATTGATTTGACCCGGTTTTTATTTCTACCACTAAACAAAGCAACCATCAAATATATACACAACTTCTTCAACATTCTCAACTACTATTGCAACTAAATACTTCTTTTTGTATTTTTCATATTTTTCTCTTTTTTTCTTTTCTTTTCTTTTCTTTTCTTTCCTTTTTTTTTTTTTATAACACATCAAAGTCAACAATATATACAAGAACATCAATACTACATACTAAATCTCCTAAACTGGGTCATCTCAAAAGGTAAAATTTTTGTAGGAAGTAGGCTCGGGTCACAATCGAATGGTCTAAGGCTCAACATGGCTTTCTAAGGACCAAACCCCCACCCCTCACAATACCAAGCTCATATATGTAAAGTATGAGGTCCAACCCACCAATCCCGCACTCTTCACACATCTAGACGAGGCTTCCTAAAAGTTCCCTATCATTTTCAAAAGCATGCTAATTCTAGGATTTAACAAGTCTTCACACACAAGTTCTATTAACACACAACACACACCGCCACTCAAACAATGAAATATCAATAACAATCATGTGTGGCTCAAATCCTCACTAAGAAAAGACTAGGAATGGGTGTCGGTGTGTCAAATGGTACAATATCAAGCTTTCAAATTTTAACAATTTTCGCTTGGCTTCACAAAAATTTTTAAAATTCTCACAAAAAATTCCCCTCATCCCCACACTTGGGATACATTGTCCCAATGTATGGTTTTGAGGGAAGGATCGCTTTTAACCCACAACATCAGCCTTTGCTTAAACTCTCAAACCTCAAATTTCTTTTTGGATTTTTTTTTTTTTATAAACAAAATCAAACTAATAAACTAACAATATTTCAAAGCTAAAGAACATGACAAGACTAAGGAAAGAGTACATCGACCTGGTGAATTTTGCCACAACAGATGTTGTAGATAATCCGACTTCCTATCACCACCTTCACACAAATATCCGTACATCCTCCCCACACTTGAATGTTGCCATGGCCCTGAAACATAAAAAGATAAAAACAACAAGATCAATATAAAACCCCGGGTTGCCTCCCGAGCAGCGCTAAGTTTCAAGTCTTCAGCCAGACCACGCCACTCCCATTTATGGTGGCTCAAAGAATCGGTTCCTGCCATCTCCATCACTTCCTTGTGCCATTGAGCAAAATGCATCCATCTTGTTTTGACTCGGTGGGTAATCAAATACACTCTTGCTCGCACCAATATGTGTTTCTTCACGGTCCGGTGGGTGTTTTTTTCTCATTCGTTGTAACACATTTTTTATACAATCACTAGACTCACCACCCTTCCTCTCAATGGACTCATAACTAATCCCTCTAGTTTGAACATCAAAGTACAACCTACGGTTCTTTTCGGTCATGGTAATAATCTCGTCTCTACAATTAATTTGAGCATTTGCTGTGTATAGAAACGGTCGACCTAAAATTACCCTTTGTTGTGATGCCATGTTGGTAGAAGCATAGTCCAAAACTAGGAAATCCACCGGGTATTCAAACTCTCCCAACTGAATTTTAACATTCCTAACCATTCCCCGTGGACGCCTCCAACTTCCATTCGCCAAGCTCACCATGGTGTCTATACCTTCAAGTGGACCAAAGTCATACATATCGTATAGATCGCTTGGTAGCACACTCACGCTTGCCCCGTAGTACAACAATGCGTGAGGAATTTTTAATTTTCCCACACGGATAGGCACGATTGGCGCTTCACACTCTCTATCATTCTCGACTTCGGCATCTTTTTCCAAACCTGCATTCACTTGACACGAAGAAGTTAGCAATGTTTCATTAAATTTAGTATTTGGAACGGTGCTTACCACATTGATGTTAATGCTTTTTGTGTTCTTGGGATTTGGCACCGTGTCATTTGGTAATTGACCTTTTGCTTTCTTCAATATCGCCACGTCACTTGCAAGTTGACCTATTTGAGTGGTCAACGATTGGATGCTTTTGTCACGAACCTCGTCCTTTTGCATCCGAACCTCGTCACGTTGGTTCATTCGTTGCATTTCACTTTGCATCGCCTTCAACATCTCCATCATCTCATTTCCACCCGAAGAGCTTTGACCCGTTTGATATTGCCTTTGAAATCCTTGGTTTCCTTGGAAATTCGGGTTAGCTTGATTTGAAGGGTTCCCATAGCGAAAATTTGGGTGGTTCCTCAACCCGGGGTGGTATGTATTAGAGTTCATGTTGTTGTAGTTTCTACCACCCCCTCCTTGACCTTGACCTTGAACCGCATGCACCTCTTCATATTGCCCTTCCACCATCCCTTGGCAATTTTCAGCTGCGTGACCTATTTCATTACACAAAGCACAAACATCATAAATTTGGTTAGTAGTTTGAACATTACCATCATCTATGGCGTGCACTTGTGATCGGGCAATGGCTGGTCGAGCTCTTCTTGAGGCTTGAGCTTTCCTCTTTGATGTAGTTGCCATGCTTTCCAAAAACTCCCAATCATCATTCTCATAATTTGTTCCAAAAGTCCCACCGGTAATAGACATCAAGTCACGTGCATCTTCGGCACTCAACCCCTCGTGAAAGGCATTCATCAACTCCCACAATTCAATTCCATGGTGAGGGCAATTTTTAATCATCATATTGAAACGCTCGAATGCCTCATGAAACATCTCACCATGTTGTTGTTGGAAGCTTCTCAACCCCTTTCTTGCATCGTTGGTCTTTTGGGCGGTGTAAAACTCATCCAAGAAAGTTTGTTGCATCTCCCCCCATGTATATATAGATGCCGAAGGTAACGTGTAGAACCATTTCTTCGCCTTATCTTCCAAAGAAAATTGGAATAATACCAATTTGATGTCATCAGCCGAGAACCCTTGACTCCCAAGAGTGTTGCAAATTGAGTCATAAGCCTCTAAATGAAAGTAAGGCTCCTCCGTTGCCAACCCCTTGTATTTTGGTAAACTTTGCAAAGAGTTGGTCCTCACTTCAAATGTTCTCCCTTGATCATTATGAGGAATAACTACCGGTGAAGGGTTTTGAGTGATTACCGGCCGAAAATGTGCTTCGATGCCCCTCACATTTTCTCTAAGGTGTCTCCTTGGTACACCAAACCTACCCCTTGGGCGAATAGGACCCATTGGCCTTGGTACATACCCTTGTGGTGCATTTGGTTGTTGAAATTGCTGTTGCGGCATTGGTGGGCGTTGAATTGGCCTTTGGAATTGTTGAACATTTGGTTGTACATTCTGTGGCCGAATTTGTTGCAATGGTATAGGGCGTTGCAATGGTGGCCCTTGTGGCCTTGGTCTAATGTGTTGTGGTATGAGTTGTTGTTGCGACATTCCACCAGCACCTGTCATCCCTTGAGATTGACTTTGCACATACCCGAACTCTCCTTGATCACCATAACCCTCGTAAAAATATCCATCCTCATCATAACCCTCAAATTCTTCGTATCCTTCCTCATATCCATCTCCCCCTATACCCGAAGTTTGCCCAAATGGAATGGTCGAGTATTGAAAACCCGACTGGTTTGATGGCCTAAACGTAGAGGTAGTATGGACAATGGTTGTATTTGGTGGTATTGAATAATGAGAAGATGATTGACCTGTAGATGGAGGAAAGAAGTGTGATAGTGGTGGGATTGTGGCGGAAGGGCTATAGGTGAGAGTAGGTTCGACTTGAGTAGTGTTCGGTTGTGTGGTGTTGGTATTGGTATTGGTTGGTGTAGTATCATGAATTGGAGTAGGAATTGTGGTGATGTTTGGAATAGTGGTGTTTGGTGATGGTTGTGTGGATGTAGGAATGAATGATGAGGTTGTTTGACCCGTTGTAGGTGGTATTTGTGGTTCGTCCATGAGGTTTCTTGGTGTAATCGGTGAAGTAGGTGAACCAATGATTCTGTTTTCGCGTAGTAAAACTCGGTTTTGCCTTAACGTTCTTTCAATTTCCGGATCAAATGACAATGGTGACGCTTTGTGAGAGCCTCTAGTATGCGTGCACCTGTAGAACCTGCACACTAAACACACCAGTGTAAACCCGAAAATAACAAAGCAAAACTAACAAAAATGACACACGTTGCGCACTACTCCCCGGCAACGGCGCCAAAATTTGACGTGATTGTCGTGGGTCACGCAAATTTAATCCCAAAAACAACTATAGATAGCGGTAATAGGGTATCGAACTCAGGGAGTATGTGGAAAGTGTGTTGATTTTATAGCCTTGCGATTAAACTACAATTAACCTAATTTGCAGAAAATAAAGATCAATGAATTTGGATTGTTGTTTGAGAAAACTAAATTAAAAACTAATTGCAAATTAAATTGTTGGTTGTTTAACAGATTAGGAGAACAATGACCATCTTAGGTTTCAGTTTCTTTAAACAATTGTGTGTAATTCCAACTAGAAAGAGTTACATAGACATAACTCGTGCATGCATAATCGAAGTGATAAAAGGGAACAAAGTACTCGGATTATATAAACGCGAGGTTGTTTCCCGATGACCAATTAATCAATAACCAACCCTAACCCTTCCCGTGATATCTCGATTGCCAACGGCACCAAGAACGTACGATTGAGACTAGAAATTGCAATATCAATTAACAAGTTACAAGCAATTAAACATACACCATGATATTCAAGCAACGCAAGTTATCATTCTAGAAATTCGGAAATAAACACACAAAAGTTCAAAGTAAACCTTCACCTAAGATGATCACCGAAAAGTTTAGCCGGACATAGCTTGGTGAATCATCATCACAATCGATCCAATGTTCATACGAATCAAATACATAAACCGAATGATAGAAATTGTCTCCAACCAAGCAAGAACACCAAAATTCGTCACTAGTGTCTCCAATAACCGTTCAATGATGAGAACTTGAAAAGACACCATTAAACTAACTTAAAGATGGCGGTTACATGTTTTCTCGCAGACTCCACCGTAATTTACGGTCATACCGTAAATTACGGTACACATATAAGTGTTACGGTACATGTCTTCTGGTTTACGGTGGGAATCAGGTCCAATTCAAGTTCACCGTAAATTACGGTGGAACCGTAATTTACGGTGACAACCTCTTTTCTTTGTGCCTTCAAATTACTTCACATGACTACTGACATGATAATGAGTTTCTTTAATATGATGATGTTGACTTTGAATGAATCCCCTTCACGTGCTTGTGAGGTTGTCGGCCCAATAATAAAAATCCACAAGCTCCTCCAAATTAAACCAAAGGTCCAGCTGCCACGTGATGTTAAGGATCAAAAGTCAAAATCCCTTAGGCACGTGTGCGTGTAGATGATGATGATTAATTTGGAATTAAGTAATGTGATGATATTGTTGCTGAAACCCTCATGAATTGAATGATGTTGACCGAAAATCCACTTAATAATGGCTGCCAATTTCTCCTGCCCAATCGTCTTAGGCTGCCGCCCCTCACATGTGTCCACTATTCTTGAAACCGAAGCCCATGTGATGTCTATGATGATGATGTTTGCTGTTGTTTGGCGGCCCAATTATAGGAGTCCATGTGCGGCCCACAACTCCAAGAACATGTGCAGCCCCCTTCACATGATCGGCCCAATGGTGTGCTTGTTGAGATGGTGATGTTGCATTGGAATACGGCTGCCAACCAACTGACCAAGTCACGTGATCTTTTATAATCGCCAACAATTGAGAATGATGATAATGTTGTTTATAATGTCTCTTGACCAACTCCAAGACCCCCCTTTTGTTTCCTGTTCACGTGACTTGTGCATCAAAGTCTTCCACCCATGTTGACTTTGATGATGATTATGTTGATTTTTAGGATGATGATTATGTTGTCAAAACCCTAAAGCCACGTGATGTGATGCATATTTAATGTTCACCTCAAACCTCTAAGATGGCTCCTTTTAATTCTTTGAACCACAAAGTCACGATGCCATTTAATTTCCAACCGTAGCCTACGCGTTCCAATTTAACCAAATTAAACGATTTACCTGTAAAACACACGAACACTCGTAGTTACCAAGTTCAAGAAAATAACCAAGTAAAGCATGGAATTTTAATCTTTTTAAACCATTTAAAGGTTGTCCAACGGACCACCCATCACTGTTCCTTCTTCAGCAGCTCTAGAATGGCTCTAAGATGCTGCTCGTGTTCAGCCTTTGTTCTTGAATAGATCAAGATGTCGTCGATAAACACAATCACGAACTTATCCAAGAACGGCTTGCAAACTCTATTCATCAAATCCATAAAGACTGCAGGTGCGTTTGTCAAACCAAACGGCATAACAAGGAACTCGTAGTGTCCATAACGAGTTCTGAAGGCTGTCTTCGGGATGCTCTCTTCTTGTATCCTTAACTGATGGTATCCAGATCGAAGATCGATCTTTGAATAAAAACTTGAACCTTGCAGTTGGTCGAACAGATCATCGATTCTTGGCAGAGGATATCTATTCTTGATCGTCAGCTTGTTCAATTCTCTGTAGTCAATACACATACGGAAACTACCGTCCTTCTTCTTGACAAACAAGACCGGAGCTCCCCAAGGTGAGAAGCTTGGTCAGATAAAACCCTTGTCTAGCAACTCTTGAAGTTGTGTTGACAGTTCTTGCATCTCAGACGGAGCAAGTCTATAAGGTGCCTTAGCCACAGGCGCGGCGCCTGGAACTAAATCGATGTGAAACTCTACTTGCCTCTGAGGTGGCAGTCCAGGCAAGTCTTCTGGGAAGACTTCTGGATACTCCCTCACGACAGGGATATCTTCGATCTTTGGCTCAGCAGCCTTTTTAACCACAATGTGTGCCAGAAAAGCAACACATCCTTTCTGCAAACACTTCTTTGCTTTCAAGCAGCTGATAATTCTCAACGGCGCCTCATGCTTCTCTCCATGAACAACAATGGTCTCACTATCATCGGTTGGGATACGAACAACCTTTTCATGACAAACTATCTCTGCCTTGTTGCCTGATAACCAATCCATTCCTACCACCACGTCGAAGCTTCCCAACTGGACTGGTAGTAGATCTAGAGCGAACTCTCGCTCTCCCAATTCAATCACACAACCTCTGACAACTTCATTGGCTTCTACTAACTTCCCATTAGCTAATTCGATTGAGTACGGAACATCTAACTTAATAGCGGCTAAACCAAGCATATTCTTAAATTCTAACGATACGAAGCTATAGTCGGCACCAGTATCAAATAAAACGGATGCATAGCGTTGGTTCACAGGGAACGTACCAGTAACGACATTGGGGTCCTGGCGCGCTTCCCTTGCTCCGATTTGAAACACTCTTCCACGGGCTTGGTTTAACTCTGGGCAGTTCTTCTTAAAATGCCCGATATCACCGCAGTGAAAACACCCAAGTCTTTGCCCGTTTCCACCTCCATTTCCTGCTTGGTTGTTGTTTTGGTTCGCATTACCGGCTTGGTTCGCAAAGTTGCCTCGATTCCCGTTTCCTCCATAGTTTCCTTGTGAGCGATTACCACCACGACTATTATTCCTATTCTCAAATCCTCCCTGGCCTCCCCGGCCAGCAGTGGCCCAACAAGTGTCCTTCGAGTGGCCACGTTTCCCACATGCTTCGCATACTTTCGGCCCGCAATGACCAGAATGGTGGCGCTGGCAGGTGTTGCATTTGGGCTGGGTGCCCATGTATCCCTTTCCTTTCTTCCCTCTACCAGCTGTAATCTGAGCTGGCGTGTCTGATCCTCCTTTCTTAACCGCCACACTGGCGCCCTGCTTGAAGTTTGAGAACTTCCGTTTGTTACCTCCTGATAACTCAACATGAGTCTCTTTCTTCCTTTGCTCAACATCACCAAACTTGTTTAGGCGGATCGCCTCCTCAGTGAGAGCTACGCTCAAATCAATCGCCTCAGTAATGGTTGCAGGCTTAGATGAGGTCACCATGCTTATGATTTGAGGAACTAAACCCCAAATGAAGCGCTCGATTCGCTTGTATTCTGGTGTAACCATGTAAGGAACCACTTGAGATAAGTCATGGAACCTTTAAACGTATTCTGCGATCTTTGGACCGTCCATTTTCAAATGCCAAAACTCGGTCTCCAATCTCTGGATTTCTGCGCGGGAACAGTACTTTTTGCGCATAAGTTCTTTTAATTCGGTCCAGGTCAGCGCGTAGGCAGCAGCTTCGCCTAGTGTCTGTACTTGCAGATTCCACCAAGAGAGGGCTCCATCCAAGAATAGCCCTGAGATATAGGTGACTTGCTGATCCAGTGCGCACTTGCTCATGCGAAGAACAGATTCGGTTTTCTCAGCCCAACGAACAAAGGCGACAGCACCTCCAGTGCCATCAAAGTTGACTGGTTTGCAGTCTAGAAACTGCTTGTAGGTGCACCCGTGAGGTGGATTGTTATTGCCTTGGTTAATACTTCCGCTCGTTCCTGGCTGAGACGCTGCATACTGTGCTATGGCAGCAGCAATGACTTGTTGTAGTTCTGCCTCATTAGTAGGCATGCGTGTCTCACGTCTTGGCGGCATCTTCTAAAAGATGGTTTAAGTTGGTCAGGCCATAGTAAAGCTCCCATGTTATAATGCGTAGGTCAGGTCATAATGTAGCGTACGTATATAACGATAATAATAGTAAAAACACATAACATCTCATGTTATCAATACATCACAAATACCAATCACACAACATCCCATGTCATAAAAATGCAAGTAAGCAATCAAGCGAATCAAATATGATGAGAATACTGCGATTGCTATATATCGAGACCACATAGTAAGTGTATCAGTACATCCCTGTGTCATACAATCATCAATCAACTAGGGGCTACATCACCCCTGTCCAAAAGCTACATCATGTCAATGTCAAATACGTCAAATACAAGTCAACAAAAGTCAGAATCAAATGTAGTCTCCAAAAATGCTGTGCAGTCCAACAATCGCCGTCTTCTCATCCTGGTCTACCCAAACAGCACTGATGAGCTCTATACAGATGGTGGTGGAGGAGGGGGAAAGTGGGTGTAAATCAAACGGCGTAACAGGAGCCAGTCCTCCTCCATAGCCTGCTGGGTACGAATGATAGAAGCAACCTGCTGCTCTAGTGTAAAGAGACGGGCAGCATAATCTGGAGGTAAGGGTCGAAATGGCTGCAGAGGAGAGTGTGTCTGACCATGGCACTGGCATGGTGGCAGCTGAGCTCTCTCAAGCTCCTGGATGCGCTGCGTGTGTGACTCGTGCTGGGCGACAAAAGACATCAAAACGTCCTCGATAGTATACCCCATGTGGAAGGAATGGTAGGGGTCAGTAGGTGGCATAGCAGAGTCTGGTGCCCAAAGGAACGGCTCACTGGTGGGATCGAAAGGTGCCACATGAAATGGAGCAACAGAGGGTGGAACAGATGACATCTGGGGCATGAAAGGGATAGGCATCGGTACATGCCCAAAGGGATGGGCTGAAGAACCCTCTCCAGTCCTCGCTGGAGGTACAAACTGTGGAACCCGAAAAGAAGAATCAACATGTCGTGTATCAGGGATCTGAGGGGGAAAAGGTGGAACATCCTCATCAGCAGGTATCCAACCGTGTTGTGCATGCTCATCTGGTGGATCCATGCGTGCCGCGAACAGTGCATGCTCGGGCTCTAGTGGAATGGGATCGGGTGCAACAAAAGGGTGAACAGGTGCAATGTGCTCAACAGGATGGTGTAGGACCGATATTGTCAGTCTAATGAGACAATTGAAGCTAGAACCTACACATTATGTGGCGGAAACACATAATATGCATGAAACGAATCAGAAACGGAGTAGAAACAGAGTAGATATACTTTTAAACACTTTTCTCATTCAATATTCAGAAAATACAAGGTCAGCAGTTTGGCACCTATGACATGAACATTACTGAATGAGAACATACACCAGGGGTATTTATAATCCATGGGGTTTCGCTCATATGGTCTGACACATAAGCGAAATCTCATACAACTGATTTCGCTTATGTGTCACCATGACATAAAAGCGAAACCTCTTGAAACTTTACAAACCAAATATCAATCTAACCCCTGTAATTACATAATTAAGCACATTTAAACCCCTATACAAGATAAACTATGACTAAGACGCAGGCTCTAGACATTATGCACTAACAAACTCCCCCTTGGATATAGCCGCAGTCTTTGTCTAGTCTTCAGGGTCTTCACAATGACTTGAATTTTTCTTCTCTAGGCTTAGGTTTCCTTGACAACATCTTCCTAAGCTTTTCATTATCATCAGCTCTTTTCTTTTCTTCAGCAACTTGCCTTTGAGCAAATGTCTCCCGAAGATATCTATCTTTTTCTTCACGAGCTTTACGTTCCTTTTCAGCTTTCCTTTTGACTTTCTTCTCCAATGCCCACCAAGATGACTTCCATTTTGTTTCAGAATTGATATTCTTTTGAAAACATACATTCACAACTCTCTGAAACTGCAAAGCTTGATCCTTATCTTCAGGTGAATAATGAATCTTGTGTATAAACAAGCATTCAATATCCTTTTTAGAACAATTAACTAACCACATCGGATCAAAAACTTTAATCTCTCTCAGCTCATTCCCAGCTCTGTAAGTAATCACAGCTTCAGTAGTTAAACAGCTGTATACCCAGTGAAGAAATCCTTTATAAAATTCCTGTTCCATCGATGGCACTGGAATAATCTTCATGGTTTTCGGCTTCTTGATATTCAAAACCCTTTCCTCTTCACCTGTTTCTGAATTAACTTGAGTAATAACTTTAGGACGATGCGGCTTCCATACTCTGAAATCTCTTAAAGCTTCAAAACGAATGAAACCCCACATTGCGATGTCATTTTTCCTCACCTGATAATCCAATATTCTAACTTTTGATAACTCTTCGACATCCCACCACGGAAGTGACATGATATCATAAAGCTTCTCAAAATATTGAACACCATTTTCCCTTCTAATCACATAAGCATTTACGTGCGGTAGAAAACCCCAACTCACTATGTCTCCCAAAGAAACATTTCTATCTCTTTCATAGAACTTCAGCGGTCGTTTGAATTTCCTGTCATGATTAACTTTAAACCACTTCTTCCTTTCCTCTTTATCCAAATCTCTCTTCGTTCCATCAGGATTGTAATCTTTCAACACTTCAGCCACCTGTCTTCTCAATTCATCTCTATTTTCCTTTGAGAAAAATTCCATTAACGTAGGCAACTGTGATGTATCTTCAACAGTATCATCATCATCATCTTCCCAATCTTCTACTTCAACACAATCATAAAGATCAGCATCTTCAACATACCGATACTTATACTCATCATAATGATTTACATCGAATTCATTCAGCTCTTTCTCTAAATCAGAATTCAATTCATTTTCAAAATCAAACTTTTCCTTTGGATCATCTCTTTTCATCATTTCTCGTATCGTTTCCAAAGTATACGTGTGGAAGTGTTCACCTTCTTCCCGATATGTATCCAATCGTAAAACCAAACCTTCTTTCTGAGTATCCTGAGGATCAACAGACTCCCCCTTACTCTCAGCATCTCTTGGCTCTTCATTCACTGAATCATTCATAAAAACATCAACGTTTGATTCATCAGATCTCTTTGTCATCATAAACCCTGACGCATCAGCACCATCATCATCGTCATCTTCATCAGAACTACTTCTTGCAGAAATCACATCATCTTCTGCATCTTCTTCATCATCTTCATCATCCTCTACATTCTCTCCAATAAGAAGATCATCAATTTCAACATCAGCATCAAAAATACCAGAAATTACTGTAAGAGGACGAACATTCAGAATATCATCAGAAACATCAACTGGAATAATAGCTTTTTCTTCAATTTCAGGACCCTTTCCCTTATCTTTCATTTGCTTATCAATTTCAGCCTGTTTCTTAGCTTTCTCTTCATCACGAACAACTTCATTGTATTTCAACTCTAAAGATGTACCCACCAACTTTTCCAATACTTTCTTCATCATTTTGCTTTCATGTTCATTTCGTACTTTCATTTCCTCCAACTCTTGATTTTTCAATTCATAGTATTTTAAATGTTCATCCCTGTTCTTCTTTTCTTCCAACAGTTCTGCAATCTGAACTTTCATAATATCCATCTCTGCTTCATTAGATTCCAATTTCTTCAACAAAGACTTGTTTTCAGCTTCAGTTGCCTTTAATCTCAAATCACGAATTTTCTCACGATTCTCCAACTTTTTACACTCAGCTACTAACTTCTTGTTTTCATCAGCTATAACCTCAATTCTCTTTTCAACATGTATGATTTGTTCATCTGTTGCAAAGGTAATATTTCCAATATCATCAAGAGAAACATTCTCAGGAATACCAGGAAAAGTTTTATAACTAGAAGAACCAGGTGTTGTTTGAAGGATAGGTTGTGAAGAAGGTGGTGTTTGAATATTAACTTGTGGAGTAGAAATAGGTTCATGTGGTGGTGTGAGATGTGGTGATAAAGTTTGATGTGGTGGTGAATGAGGTGGAATAGGTTCAGATACATGCTCAGGCGAAGGAACATAAGGAACATCATCATCCTTTTCCTGCCTTTTTCTCTTTCTCAATAACTTCTCCTGTTCAATCGCTTCTTGAATTCTTCTTTGTTTTTCAGCTATATCAACTATTTCATCAGAATAACTTGACGAACTCGTCGTATCTTTGTCAACGTCATCACCTTCTATATCGTCAACGACTTTCTCTTTCTCTTTCACTGATTCATCAATAACCTTTTGAAGATTTTCAACAGTTTTTGCTAATTGAGATTCCAACACATCAGTATCAAACATAATATCATCATCCAGATTCACTTGAACATCTTCTGTGATATCAACATTAACATCTTCCTCTGGTTCATCAATCAACAATGACTTTGTACTTTTCTTTTGTTTTTGCTTCTTTTTAGGCTTTGAAAACGACCCTTCAACATTAATCACAATCGGTGTAGCTGGCCTTTGCCTTCTGCCTGTAGCTTTCACAAACCAGTTGTTCTTTGAATCTTTAAAATCAATCAAAGTCTTTAACTCATCTTGATAAGCAGCCTCTTTCCTTTCTTCTTCATTTCTCCAATGTTGATGATTTATCGGATCAGGATCAACATAGTTAGCATTACTAATGAATCCAAAGAATGAAGCTACAAATGTAGGTTCTGGATGTTTTGATGATATCTCACAAGTTGCTTCAGAGAATCATTACTCATGTGAGTTTGAACCAGCAAATCATTATTCATGTCTCTCACAATATCTGGATAAGCATGATCTATCACCATCTGAATGAAACGAGGATAAATCCAAACTTTGCTCTCTGATGTAATATTCTCCACCATGTAGTGAAACACAAGATGTGAGAAATTGTACTTCTTGTTAAGCACCAAAGCAACAACCATATTCATCTGATAGTCTCTCATTGTGTCATAACTACCTTTGGTGTGGCTGAGAGCCATTAACACACAATGAATCAAAAATTTATATGGCTTTTGAAACTTAGACTTCAAATAGTTTCCAGCATTCAATGCTCCTGAATATCCCATCCTTAACATGCAACCCTTCACCATTTTCTCCGGAAACCTGATAGGCGAGTTAACTTCATCCGGAAAGTTCACTATTTCTCGAATAATGGCTTCAGTTACAATAATCCTCTGATCCTTTCCATGAACTTGAACTATCGAAGAAATTTCTTTCAACTTATCGTCATATGTTGCATTCTCCCAGAAACGACGTATGTGAGACTTGAATACCGGTCGTTGATCAGTTAACGCCTTTTGAATTGGAAGACGACGCATGAACTCCAAGATACTGTGGAATTTAGACAATTCTGTATGTTTTTCTTCATCGAAGTCACAAGCACTGTTGTGAAGCGGATCGAAAACAGTCAAAGATCCCTGCATATACCACATATTACACAAAAATTAGACATTTCGGATAAAAATATCAAATTTCATACAAGTGTTCATATAAGCGAACCCCTATGGACACTTGGGTGAAATCAGACTGATGACACAAAGGCGATACCACACATATGACACTTGGGCGAAATCATCAGTTCATGTTCATTAAAGCAGAATCATCCAATAAGTCATAAAAGCGAAACCTATCAATTCCCTAAAAACGATACCTATCTGTTTATAACCATAAGAACGATACCTCTAAAAATTCATCCAAAATCAAAATTGATGTTTTCAGTTTGTAAATCACTTGATTCCGATTCATGGGTTATGTTTTAATTCCATTTTTGATCAAAAATTCATCCCTAAAACTAACTTGTAATATCTGTTCAAGTTCAAACACTATCAAACATCCAAATCTGAACAATCTAAACATATAATCATGTTTATCAGTTAAATCCGACCACACAACATCATTTTTATGTTCTGATTTAATCTCTAGAACCCTAGATCTAAGTTTCAACTATGAACATGACGCTGACACATTGATTTAAGAAAAAATAGATCAAATTAAGAACAGATCTACCTTGCCCATATCAAATATACTGATAATAAACACAATCAAAGTGAAATTGGGCAACAATTCAACTCTTAGAACAACAAGTTAGGGTTTCGTTCAGAGAGAAACCACAAAAGCGAAATGGCAGAAATGACGAATAAGCGAATCCTCTGCCTATTTATATCATAGAGGTTCCGCTCATGTGTCCATGACATAAGAGCGGACCCATGTGTTCACAAAAACGGAACCTGATTTGGTCACATGAACGATATCTCCACTTGGACATTAAAGTGAAATCACAAGTTCAACTTTTAAATTTTTCAATTTTTAACCTTTTCCGATCGAGTATGTTCACACCCAGTTAATCAAGTTCAAATTAATGACCTTGACTAACTGCTTAGTCTACCAAGTCCAACTGAATGACCTTGGTTGACCGAATTATGAAGCACATCTTTTGTTTTGATTTGAAATTAGTTCAATTTAATGAACTTTTTGACTTTTAAACTTTTTCAAACTTTCAAACATTCAAACATTGTACCAAATATAACTGCATCTTCAGCTTACCCAGCCCTCATCTCATCCAGACATGTTCCGCAATAAGTTTTGATCTTTCAATCCCCAAAGTCAGTTGTCGAAAATAAGATGAAAGCAAAAATCTTTTTGAATTTTTTAACAAGAATAAGCTGAAAATAAATTCAAGTAATCTGTACAAACAATATTTTTGTGAGCGTGTTAAGGGATCATATCAGCTGCCAACAAAATACAAGTACCGTTAAGCTGTTATTTCATTTTAAGCATTAAACAATTCACGTAGATTGCCGATATACTGATCCTTTTAAATTCTCACAAAACTTTCAATCTGCTCGGGATACAGAATTAGTGTTTTAGAACTTAAACATCTACATGTGTCCCACCTCAGTATATACTCCCGTATCCAGACCCCAGTATTCAATCTTACAGGTGAGTATACCTAGATGATATCTGTCATGGAATAAATTATAGTACGAGGGCCGTGAGAGCTCAGGTCGATCTTTCGATACGCAGAGAGATGACGGCTTCGACTTTTGGTGGGTCCCCTTTGGGGATCTTCTTTACAACAGCACATGATTAACAATTTTGCAATGTGTTATCATTTTTTATGCTGAGGGGAGGCTTATATTTCAAAGCAGCGTAAAGTATTCTCCGGGGACTAGGTCAGAAATTTCTTTCAGCAGAAGTCCCGGGATAATACCCCAGATATCACTAAGCATAAAGACCTAGTATTTCAGAATATGGGACCCTTCAAACAAGATTTCAGGGGTTACCTATATATCCTGGAGGTGTTCCCCACGTAGACGCAAGTAAATTTTATGTTTATATCCCAAACTAATCTACTAATTTTGAAAAAACCTATCGGCACATCTTTAGTGAGACTGCTTAATTGCATTTTATACATTCCAATTCTTTAGCGTACTGCACCTGTCTAGCTGATGTACTATCATTTCCCTTTTATACACAAACTCATTTTTACTTTTTCAAATGTTTTTGGTTTTTATAGGTTTTATCATGTTTTTGTATTTTTCTGCACATTCTCCCCCTAAAACTAAAACATATTTTTGTGTTTTTGTTTTTAACAAAAAGCAGAAAACAAACTGTACAAAAAATAAAATGACAACTTGACAAAGGTTCATGTCAAATCTCCACCCAAACCAGCTTCACATTCTTCCACCCTCCCAGACTGCAGATTTTTCAACCCATTAAGTTTCAAAAGATAATAAAATCTTTTCTTGTCAAATGGTTTCGTGTAAAAATCGGCCTTCTGTTCATCTGTGTGTACATATTCAATCCTGATTAATTTCTTTTCATAACAATCTCGAATGAAATGATGACGGATTTCAATATGTTTTGTTTTAGAATGATGAACTGGATTTTTGGTTATGTTTATCGCTGCTTCATTGTCCACATATATCGGCGTGTCTAAGAATTGCAAACCGAAGTCGCGCATTTGCTGTTGGATCCAGAGGATCTGCGAACAACAGCTGGAAGCTGAAACGTATTCAGCTTCGCATGTCGAAAGCGCCACTGCGGTTTGTTTCTTACACTGCCAGGTAACAAGTCGAGTTCCGAAGAACTGACACCCAGCAGTGGTGGACTTAGCATTCTGCTTACAGCTACCAAAATCAGAATCTGCAAACCCAGACAAAGTAAAATCACCCCCTTTAGGATACCACAAGCCGGTGCTTGGGCAGCCTTTCAAATACCGTAGAATTCGTTTGACGATGGTTAGATGAGATTGCTTCGGGTTTGACTGATATCTCGCACATAGACATGTAGGATACATGATATCGGGCCGAGAAGCTGTGAGATACATCAATGATCCTATGATTGATCGATACAATGTTTCGTCCATCTTGACTCCATTCTCATCAGGACATATTCCATGGTTTTGAGCAAGAGGTGTTGATGCAGGACTACACTCAGTCATATCGAACTTGTCGAGAACATCCTTCACATATTTTGACTGATGTATGAAAATCCCGTCAGATAGTTGTTCCACTTGCAAACCCAAGAAAAATTTCATTTCGCCCATGGAGCTCATCTCAAACTTCTTTTTCATCACGACCTCAAATTCTTTACACAGCTCTTCATTTGTTGATCCGAAAATGATATCATCCACGTAAATCTGCACAATTAACAAATGGTTTTCTTTTTCTTTAATAAATAACGTACTATCTACTGTACCTCGTGTGAACCCGTTGTCCAGGAGGTAAGACGAGAGCGTTTCGTACCAGGCTCTCGGGGCCTGATGAAGTCCGTATAACGCCTTGTCCAGTAGAAACACCTTGTCCTTGTGCTTCGGATTCGTGAAACCAGGAGGTTGACCAACATACACTTCCTCACTAATCTTGCCGTAAAGAAACGCTGATTTCACGTCAAGCTGATACACTTTGAAATCCTTCCATGAAGCAAATGCCAAAAATATCCTAATAGCTTCCAATCTTGCAACTGGAGCATAAACTTCATCGTAATCAATCCCTTCTTGTTGGCTAAATCCTTGTACAACCAATCTTGCCTTGTTTCTGACTACGACTCCTCTATCATCCCTTTTACATTTGAATACCCACTTTGTTTTGATCAACTTTTGGTTTGGTGGCAAATCTACCAGTTTCCAGACGCCCAATTTTTCAAATTGTTGCAATTCCTCCTGCATAGCATTAACCCAACTCTCCTCTGTCAAAGCTTCTCGATACGTCTTTGGCTCAATATGTGAAATAAAACATTTAAAAGAAACATCTTTTTGAATGTCAGCAATTGAAGAATAGAAACAAGTAAGAGCATGATCAATTTGATGTCTAGTTTTGACACCACTTTGTAGATCGCCAATAATTTGTTCAGATGGATGATAAGATAAAGTCCTCGGCATTGCAGTATCAGGCACAACAACTTCCGATTCCAAACTAGTTATATCAAGATCAACGGCTTGATCTTGAACTTCATTTGGATCCTCGTCAAAAGTCGGAGCGAGTTCCGCTTCTGAGTCGTCAGATTCATCGAAGGATTGAACTGTTTCCTCTGGTGGTTCGTGAGTTGTTCCACTTGGTCCTGTTTCATCATCGTGAGAACCCTCAGTTGGTTGAGGAACTTCTAGCGGTCTAGAAATTGGCTCTTCAGATACACTTTGCTGATAAAGATACATTAGAGCAATTTCCTCCTCACTCGGCTCAGACGGTAAATGAAACGACTCCCAGAGTTTATCGTAATCAAATAGAAATCTTTGACCGGGAAGTTGTGGCGATGAAGTGTGCTTCTGACAATCTACATGTAGAACTTGTATCACCTTCCCCAAACATGGTACAAACACCCTTTTCAATGGGCTGGCATATCCAACAAAGAATCCTTCATTTGACTTCGCACCAAACTTTCCATCTGCATCAATAAACGTGCACGGAGAGCCGAAAGGTTCTAAGAACTCAAGATTCGGCTTGTATCTATGTAACAACTCAAAACACGTTTTTCCATACTTCTTTACTGTTAACACTCTGTTCAAAGTATAACAAGCTGCCGACACTGCTTCACTCCAAAAGAAAATAGGAAGCTTTGAATCCGCCAACATGGTACGTGCAGTTTCAATCAGGGTCCTATTCTTTCGTTCAGCTACGCCATTTTGCTGTGGTGTATACGGCGCACTGAATTCATGAAGAATTCCCTTTTCATTGCAAAATTCGTACATTTTGTTGTTCTTGAATTCGGTTCCATTGTCGCTCCTAATTCTTCGGATTGGCAACTTATACAAATTTTCCATCTTTTTGAACAACACCATCAAAGCACCAAAAGTTTCATCTTTCCTCTCCAAACACACAACCCACGAAAATCTAGAATAATCATCTGTAACCACTAAACAATACAAATCATTGCTTATGCTTCGAACATTCACAGGCCCGAAGAGATCCATATGCAATCTCTCAAGAGGTAACCTGATTGAGTTCGCGATCTTCAATGGATGTGATTTGCGCACCTGTTTACCTTTCTTACAAGCAATGCAATCGTCATTCAAATGAAAATTCTTAAAATTCACACCTTCAACTAAATCATTATGAACTAGAAAATTCATTTTTCGAACATGTATGTGGCCCATCTTTCGATGCCACATTATAGAATCTTTTTCAGTTGCTTTTGGTTTTGACACAAAGCATTGTTTTTGATGAGACGTTGGCGTTGCTGTGCTCATATAAAGATAATACAAATCATTCTCACGTGGTGCACGCAACAACACCATCTCATCAGGGATTTTAAACCCTGGTTTTAAAACAACACACTCAGTTTTTGTGAAATGAACAGAGAAATCTTTGTCACAAATTTGTGAAATACTTAGCAAATTGTTCGTCAATTCTACTATATAGTTCACTTTATCAAAGGATATTACTCCATTCGAAAGCTTTCCCTGACCAACAATCCTTCCACCTTGATTACCGGCAAATCCCACATAGCAACCATTGATTGACTTGACGTCGTATAACAATGCAAGCGACCCAGTCATGTGCCTTGACGCACCACTGTCCATAATCCACTTTGATAAAATTGACTTGGGAAGCCCCTGCACAAATCATATCAACTTCATTCAAACAATGAACTCCATGACTTTTTGACTTCTGAAACACTTCCAAACACTATATCACACTTTTCATCAATCTTAGGAAATTCAAATGTGACGTTTGGAACCACAGTTTCCACTTTTGATTTTAACACATTTTCTTTGATAGGAGGAAACTCTGCAAGAAACTTATCAAGCTCAGATTCAAATTCTTGTTTATCATTAGCATCCACTTTTGATGCATAAAATTCCTTTACTCCTTTTACTTTACTGTCAACCATTTTTCCAAAAATATTTTGAACAATAGGATTAAAAGCTTTTGAATCAAATTTTAACTCGTTCTCCATTATCTTTTCCTCAACTGATTGTGATTTGATTTCAACAACTTTTGTTTCATTTTTCAAAATGTTTTCCATCTTTTTCTCCTCGACCGATGGTTTTGATTTTGCAATCCAAGTTTGATTCTCAAAAACTTTTGTCTTAGGATAAATCTTTGAAATCTTATGTGTCTTTGAAGATTCACCAACTTCAAAAGTCGATTTGACTAATGATTTCGGCTTGTCCTCCGATTTCAAAGATTCTCCTCTTTTCAAGATACGAACCGGAGAAATCATAGGTTGTTTTCCCTTTGTGTCATGTGAAGACTTTGGTCGAACATTTTGAATATTTGTCTTTCGAAAACTTGATTTTGAATCATTTTGTTTCTGAACTCTTGGTTTATCATTCACAAATTTCTCAAACACCTTTTGACACTGCTTAGCCATGTGTCCAATTTCATTGCAGCGATAGCACACTCTTTTGTCATACTCGACAAAAGTAGACTTTACAGTCTCTTCTTTCAGCTTTTGTGCTGCATTGAAATCATTCACAGCTTTTTGGCTAAAAATGTAATCTTTTTCTTCTTCAAGCATTGGACCAACTACAAACATATTATTGATTTTGTCTTTTGGTTTACCAACTTGTTTTACCATGTTCTTCTCAAAACCAATTCCTTTGTTTTTAAGCTTGTTTCTCTTGTTTTGCCCTTTACCATACCAATCCCTATTTCCCAAACCTGTTGATTTTGATGTGATAAAAGACTTTTTGGTTTTAGAAAAAAATTCTTTGTTGTTCACTTCATCAATGTTTAATTCAACCAACTTGAACACTTTTTCGATATTCTCAATCTTTGCGTTCTGAAGAGGATACTCGTAATCGGAATAGAGTTTGTCAGTTCCAATCATGGTGTATATCACCATAATCGGATCATCATTCTTACTTTCTACCGATTTCGGTATATATTGATCTAAGAAATTTCCCTCTTCTTCAGAATCAGCACAAACCTTCTCAGATTTCACATTTTCAGATTTCTCACTTTCTTCATCCAATACCTGATCGACAACCGTTTTGATAATCTGAGACTCATTATCGGTGTCAGATGAAGAAAATGTGATATCAATGCTTTCAGGTAACTCATCCTCAATTGATGTGATATTATCCTGAATTGATTTCAACTTAAGATTTAAAGCCTGTTCCACCCCATCTGGATATTTTTTAGTATAATGATTCCACATTGGGGGTGGAATACTAGTGAAAGCAGATGAAGCATGTGGCTGTTGTGGTACAATTTGTTCCAACACATATGATGAAGCCACATAACTCATTAGCTTCTTATCAATTCGTTCATTTTCAATTTTTGTCAATTCAAGTTCCTTTTTCAAAGATGCGATTGTATCTAGATGAAAATTTACTTCTCTTTGTTTATCATATAAAGTTTCTTGTGCTAACTTTGTTGCTTTATCATTTTCAAGGCTTTCTTTTTTAATCATTTTTATAGACCTGGACAATGTGTCATAAGCCTCTTTTAACTGTTCTAAGTCAAACTTCATCAAATCTGCATGTTGTTTTAATTCCTGATACTTAGTGTCTTTTTCAAGACACTCCATGCATGGTTGTGAACAACTTAGACATGGTGTATCGGGGATTAAAACTTTTTCAGTTATAATCTCATCATCACAAACAATTTTACCACCAGATTCTGACTCTGACTCAGACAACTTGACCATGTTGACCTTTCTGACTCCAGTTTCCTCCTCTAGACCAGACATTTTATCAACTAACTCATGGATGTCTGAATCTACCTCTTTTAACTTGCTCATCAAAGCTTTATCTGCAATCTCCTTTAGAACTTCTTCAGTCATTTCCTTTGAGACATCAATCATCTCATCAACTTCTTCTTTCTTTTCTTCAAATCTCGAACACATCCCAGTTTTTGGCTCCTGGAAAAAATCTGCAAAAGAATCAAAAATTTTAGGAGACAGAATAGATTTCATTGTATGAACAAATTCTTCATGTCGTGAGTGAAACTTGAGATCTTCTTCTGATAAAGATTCTTCAGCTTTTGTAGAACTTTCTGTAATCTCGTTTTCAACAACCTTCGGAGTCTCTTGATCAACAATTTCAACAACTTTTGCATCAAAAACTTCTTCAACTATCTTTGTAACTACTTCCTTTGATTCTGCAACTGTCTCGGTAATCTCAACTACCTCAGCCATCATTGCTTGATCATTCTTTTTTGGAATATACTTGTCCCAACTGAACCCAGACACTAACTTTTCATCATCTTGATTTACGATAAGTGCCTTTTCTGCTTTGTTCTCGATTTGAGGTCTTTGAACAGCAGATTGTTGATTTGGACGATGATATATAGCTTGTCTGTAGTAATCATTCTTGAATGGATTCTGATGATTCTGTATCTCACGATTAGGGCACTCGCGCTTGAAATGTCCTCTTTCTTTGCACTTAAAACAAGTCACTTTTGACTTGTCGAACCCTAATTTGTGATCTGGACCTGACAAACTACTTCTCCCGGTGATTTCCATAAAGCGTTGTGCTCGTCTAACCAAACTAGCCATGCACCACTTTATATCTATTAATTCTAACTCTTCCGGGTCGATCTGATCGTAGTCCTCTTTGATCATATCAGGATTACCAATTTTACCCACAACCAAACCTTCATAGGCTTCCAAAACTGATGCCAATAATGCCATGTGTTGCTTTGCTGCATTCTCGGTGATTTCATTTCCGTTTTTGATATTTACTGCAATGTTACAATGCACACCGGACACAAAAGTCTGTTGATTCGAACTAGAAGAACTTTGAGGAGAATTCAGCTCATTGACTTTGACATTCGGCTCATAATTTGCAAATGGAGTCGATTGACTTGACTGATAAGCATTTGGAGCACCCGATGAAGTGTTGTCTGCACTGAATCCGGTTTGAATCTTCGGACTTTGAACATTTGAAGCTGCTGAACTGTTCTTGTAATATAATGACACATCTTGTGGTATATTTGATGAGTTCATCTTTTTAATTTTTACCAACTCCAATTCATGTGCCTCAATTTTCTCAATAAACTCACTCAAACTGTAGTTCACAAAATCTCCAGTATTTTTCAACATCATCAAGTAAGTTCCCCATTCCTCATAGGGAAGTGCATCACAAAGCTTGTCTATCCATTCTTCATGTGACTTATCGATATCCAGCCTTCTCATTTCTTTCACCAAGTGACAATATCTCTCGATAAGCTGCTTTGTCGATTCACCTTTGATTCCTGTGAATATATCAAATTCCTTCTTTATCAGTGCTGTCTTGCTCTTGATCATCGAAGCACTACCTTTGAATTTCTTTTCCAAAGCTTGCCATATCGACTGTGCACTATCTTTGTGTTGTAGAAGAACTAGAATATCCTCTTTTATCGCTTGCTGCAAAATACTAACCATCTTCTTTTCTGCTTTAAACTCAATCTGTTCTGCTTCAGTAAAACTTGTAATTCTTTTCACAACATCCATTCCATCCCTCGGAAGAACATACTCTCTCTCAATTTTCATCCAGCATTCTAAATGGTTGGCCTGTACCCAGTTTTTGAATCTCCCGGACCATCCTGAATATTCATCTAAACTCATCAACTTGGGAGGTTTCTGCATCGTTCCCAGTTCGTTCTCCAAAGTTACATTCTGTATAACACTGCTTGAAGATTGTCCTGCTATGAAACCACTACCCGCAAATAGATTGTAGAAATCTTGGTTTTCCATTTTAGCGACAAAACTTGTGAAAATGTTTAACTTTTTAGAAAACAAATTGGTTTTGTGAAAAACTTTCAACACTGACTGAGTTTCTAACACACGTACACTTACACAATGGACTTATCGCTCAAACTTTGAAATTTTTCAAATACCTTGATACTAGAGCGAAATCACTTGCACCAGTGACACAAGAGCGAAATCAGGTTTTGACCTTAAGAGCGAAACCTATGTGACCACAAGAGCGATACCCTAGATTGCCATATAAGCGAAATCTGATTTTACCACAAAAGCGAAACCATGGTTTTGTCACAAGAGCGAAATCACTAATTGATCATAAAAGCGAAATCAGTAAGTGACACTTGAGCGAAATCTCTCTGTGATATGCCACAAAAGCGAAACCTGGTTTCGAGCTGTTTTAGGTCATTTTTAGGTTGATTTTAAGTCTGATTTTTTCAAGGGTTTGTTAACTACTAGTTTTACACCTTATATTGAAAAATCAGTCCATTTTGTCCGTGGCAAGGTCCTGAAACTCAAAAAGTGTATGAAAATAGATTCGATTCTTGGTAACTAGCTTACAACTGGCTCTGATACCAATTGTAGGACCGATATTGTCAGTCTAATGAGACAATTGAAGCTAGAACCTACACATTATGTGGCGGAAACACATAATATGCATGAAACGAATCAGAAACGGAGTAGAAACAGAGTAGATATACTTTTAAACACTTTTCTCATTCAATATTCAGAAAATACAAGGTCAGCAGTTTGGCACCTATGACATGAACATTACTGAATGAGAACATACACCAGGGGTATTTATAATCCATGGGGTTTCGCTCATATGGTCTGACACATAAGCGAAATCTCATACAACTGATTTCGCTTATGTGTCACCATGACATAAAAGCGAAACCTCTTGAAACTTTACAAACCAAATATCAATCTAACCCCTGTAATTACATAATTAAGCACATTTAAACCCCTATACAAGATAAACTATGACTAAGACGCAGGCTCTAGACATTATGCACTAACAGATGGTCAACAGGTATATCAACAACAGGTAGAGGAACGACAGGATCAACAACGACATGATCGCCCTCTAACAAAGGAACATCCACGGGGAGATCATCAACAGGCGGGTCTGCTATAACAGGCTCAATAGGGATGCCAGCATGTACGGGGTCATGCTCAAGTATGGGGTCTAGAGCGGCTGCCTGCTCAGGAGCGACGACAGGCTCGGGATCATCAAAAGCCATCTCGAAGTCAAACTCGGGGTCGATAGGGTCTACTGGGTCAGCTGGATCCTCCATGGGCTGATCCATAGGTATAAACTCGATATCATGATCCGGGTCGTATCCCGGGGGAAAGATAGGATCAGAATCCTCTATGTCATCATGGTCAAACTCAAAGCTGGGAATAGGTGCGACAGAGGATGCCTGGTCAGGATCAGAATCATGCGCCAAGTGCTGTGCGCTCAATGTGTGGGAAGGTGCGGATGCCACAGACTCGAAGGAGTCTGGGACAGGAGAATGTGCAGGCGAATCCTCAGCGGGAACGTCAGCGATCATCAGAAGATCATCCGCAGGAAGAAGGGCCTCGCCCTGGATCTCATCCTCAAAGGGCTCCTCCTCAAATAGGTCAACATCGCCGTCAGCCTCGGCGTCAAGAAGGAAATCATATGCTGGATAAACGGCTAAGGGTATAGGAGCCGGAATCTCCACTAGAGGTAGGTACTCGGCGGGAGGGTCATCTGCAGGCTCATCAGCACCATCGGGTAGTGCGAAGGGCTGGAAATCATCCTCGTCAGTACTGGTATAGTCAGATGTGTACACCTCGTGCTCGGAGGATGTGAGGTCATCAGATACGATAGGTATGGGTCCAGTAGTGTCCGAGTCGCCAGTACCGGCTGAATCCATGAGTCTGTATCATAAACACAAATATGCTCAAATAATCAGTCATACAATCAGATAATCACATAAGTCACCAAGTAAGATATCACATAATTCTCCTAGTCCCCCTAGCCTCCCAGTCTCCTAGACTGCTCTATCAACTACCTCGACCTCTCAGATCGAGCCTCGGTCTCCAATACCGAGCCTCAGCCTCGAAACTGAGCCTACTCTTCCTAGTCCCACTAGCCAATCCTCCTAGTCCCACTAGCCAATTCTCCTAGTCCCACTAGCCAATTAACCTCGATCTCTCAGACCGAGCCTCGACCTCTCAGACCGAGCCTCAGCCTTTCCAGACTGAGCCTATAAATAGTAAAATGTGCTCAACATTTGTTTGTAAAAAGTTTTGGATCTGGACTTAAGTGGTATGCAGTAAAATGTTTTCGTGAGAGCCCTAGTGATCATAGTCTAGACTCGAGAAGGAATCCTAGTTCGCTATGATCAGAGCTCTGATACCAAGCTGTCACACCCTGGCTTTGCGGAAGCGTGGTTAATTTTGGTGTGACTTCTTAATACCATAGCTTAACCATAACAAAGCTATATGAAATAAAATCATGCAAGATCATCCATTTGATTAAGTTTTAAAACCAGAGTAACATACCATTGTCTTAGAGACTTACAACATCATAACGTAAAACATTGTCTTGAACAACATAAACATGAAATAAACGCAGTTTAAGAGTTGTGACTTGTCCAGGAAAGAGTCACATTTCCTAAACTGGGATGACCTTGGAACCCTTATGCAGCGGGAAAACATAACATACCGTGCCAGATCTCTAATTTCCTGAAATACATGTAAGTTGAAAAATCAACAATAATGTTGAGCGAGTTCATGTGTAAGTGAGTATGTAAAACACTTGTAAGTATAAAAGTTCCCGGGTATGTAGCAGTGTAAGGAAAAAGAGATCACCAATGGTTTGCAAGGCCATTAGTATGTGTGAAGTGCAAGTAGGAAGACTCAACCTAGCAGATTTTTGCGTCGGGTACAAAGTCACTCAAGGTCCGTTCTGCTGGGCCTCTTAGAGGTCCGTTCTGTTGGGCCTAGAGTTGGGCTCGCTACACCCAGATAGATCTACCGCTTACGTCCCTCGGTGTTTCTGCCTACCCACTCACATGATCTAAGTAGTAAACCTCCTTACGCTAACCATACCGTGTATAAAGTACTTGTAATCAAAGTAACATGTATTTCACCCCCGCAGTTAAGAAAACTGAAAACAGTTAGAGAAAAGGGGGACATGAACTCACTGTGAAGCGTCTCTACCAAGTATCTCCTGCTCACGCAGCTGTGCGACGACCTACAGGTGCTAATTTCTATTAGACGGACGGCCGTGCCTTAGCTTTATAGTTTTAAGTCTTTGGGAAATAGTTAGACAACTATTTCGTGTTTTCATTCTGTATATACTTGGTAGTTAATCTCCTTCCCAAGGATGGGGGATTTAATACATGTGCGTTCAAATGATATCATTAAGTCTCACTTAATATATACATATTTCCAATTCCAAAATATAAGTATTTTTCTCAAAAATATTATATTTTCATTTCACATAATTTTTCTCCAATAATACGTTGTTAAAATACGCGTTCATAAATATTTCCGTAAGTGCGTAAGTTACGTTTTAACAATCGAGTGGTAATATAATTACCAGTGTAACTTATATATTTATGGTGAAAGCGTTCGTATTATTTTGGATTCGTTAACGTTCGTAAATATTATTTTTACTCAAAAAAATAATATTTATGTAGTTCACAAAATAATCATAAACAGTGTGTGAAAAAAATATATATTTATCACGTTAAATTTTGTGAAAATCCCACCTCCGAATATTTAGTAAATAAAGTCATGGCGAAATTTATGTTTCGAAAACATGTCAAAAATAATTCTAACACTTGTAGTGCAAATAGTTCTAAGTGTTAGGTTTTTAGAAAAATTTCGCCAGAGTTTCCTCTGTAACTGGAGGTGGCCACGCTTTCAAGCGTATCATTTTCTTTAACAAATCAACTCAACAATTTTCTTTATTTGATCAGAACAACTTTTATCACAACAACAAATCAACATATGTGTAAATTGCCAAAAATTACATGAACTTGTAGTTTTCCCAAAACTGTGGTGTACATCCCCTTAAATTTAGTAGATCTTCATATAAAGTAATTTGATCTTGTAAAAACCTCGTTTTTAGAGAAAATCCATCTTTACAACTTCCCGTCATCTTTTACAAAAACCGTTATTTTGTCGGATCTTTTTATTTCACAAGTGTTTACACACGTGTGGTTTATAAAAATCATGCTTGTTAGTATAAAATCCATCTTTTAAAACACATGATTTCTTTGATACGTGGTTCTTTGAAAATACCACTTGCAGATGTGTAGATCTGCTAGTTTTAAACATAACTTTAACAAGTAAAACTCTTTTACACAAGTTCATGATTCGCGTGTGGTAGAGTTTCACCTTTTAACCCTTGTATTATTCAAAACAAGCTTATGTTAAGATCCATGATCTTACCAAACCGGGTTAAACGATGATCCGAGCTACCACATCATAGATCGGGCCTAAATAAACACAACTTTCAATTACTACAACATTTACACAACTTATGTGCTATTAACCACCATTTTTAGTGTTTTTAGTAAACTTTAAAGCATCAACTTGCATGTTAACGAGTTTTAACCGATACAAATCCTTTTAACCACTTTAGATTAGTTCAAGAAGGTGTTTTAAGCATTATACCTCTAGCTCGAGGCTAGGGAAGAATCTACGCGCAAAAAGAGGTGGATAAAAGCCAAGTAGAGAGGTCCTTCGCCTTCCGTTTGCTCCAAGACTCCTAATACGTGACCCTTGATGTTTGTATGATGTTGGTATGGCTTGAACTAAACTCGAAATCGGATGTAGGGGAGGGGGGGTGTTCGGCCGAGAGTTGTAGAGCAAGAGAGAAAGAGAGAGTTTTGTGTGGAGTTGTGGTGATGGAATGATCATGTAGACATAAGCATGAACTTATAGGTAATTTCTAATGTGATTAACCAATGGAAATTATGTCTTCTAGATTCTAAACATTTGGATTATTTAAATCTTTAAGTACACAAGGAGTGTCCCCCATGGTTGGGGACGGTTAGGATGGGGGGGGGGTACTAGTTCGATATCAACTAGATAGTTAGGATAAAAGTTAAGTTATGTAGGTTAGTTAAGCACTTAACTTGGTTAGTAGTGTGTGTCACGCGTTACAAAGGGTGTTAGGGTAATCAGGGACCCTAACTGGCTCAGAAAAAGATAAATAGTGAAAATAACAATATTTTCATGTTTCGGGTAAAGTCCGGTTGTTCGGTTGGATAGTAATCCGTTAAAGTGCTTAATAAAGCTTTAAAGTGTCGTTATTACTCTCTTTAGTGACACAGCTTATTTCTGACACTTTGGAAAGTGTCTAGTGCTATTTTTCTCATGTTTTGGCACTTTATTAGTTAGCTAAAAGCTGAATTATTATGTAAAGTGCTGAGTTTTGTACTTAGAGTACGTTTTAGGCACATCCAGTCATTGTAACTTATCCCTAGAGACGCAGTTCCACAACCCTTATATCCCTACACTCACTACTAGTGTAGCAAAACATTTCAGGCTCTTACAGGCCTTAGAGGCAGTGTTTGCCTGATGCTGGCTTTATCAGCATGTTCAATAGGTTATCCGTGTATTGTGCTACTGTGCTTTTTGTGCATCATGGTTGTCACTAGGGTTCAGCATGTAAATAATGTAGTGACGATAAGTAAAGTATGATGCAAGTAAGTACATGTATCAGATATCAAGTAGCAGTTCATCAGCTAGTTCAAACAAGCACAGTAATTCAGCCGTAATTAATTACTAATTAAGTCGTACGGATACCTGGTTTAGTGCGGGTTGTCACACAAAAGATACACATATTTATACAGATCCCAAGTATGAAATACAATATTTCATTGGCTTGGTATTTGTTTGATGGTCGCGGTGACCCAGGTGTCACAGTCTCCCCTACTTTAGGAAATTTCGTCCCGAAATTTATTCGTAGGGCTCTGTCTATAACTTTGTGTTTATAACCATCAAAGATAAGCAAGGCATAATCCTGTCATCTCCTTAACGGACATTCTTCAGAAACGAAAAATGAAGGAAGAATCAGGGATATTCATTTCCCTTCGATGGAAAATTTCCAGAAACGAAAAATGCATGGAATGAGTCATTTTTCCTTAATGGGTATCCTTCAGAAACGAAAATGCACGGAATAAGTCATTTTCCTTAATGGGTATTCTTCAGAAATGAAAATGAACGGAATGAGTCATTTTCCACATTTTCTTTAGAAACGAAAATGAACGGAATAAGTCATTTTCCACAATTTCTTCAGAAACGAAAATGAACGGAATGAGTCATTTTCCACAATTTCTTCAGAAACGAAAATGAACGGAATGAGTCATTTTCCACAATTTCTTCAGAAACGAAAATGAACGGAATGAGTCATTTTCCACAATTTCTTCAGAAATGAAAATGAACGGAATGAGTCATTTTCCACAATTTCTTCAGAAACGAAAATGAACGGAATGAGTTATTTTCCACAATTTCTTTAGAAACGAAAATGAACGGAATGAGTCATTTTCCACAATTTCTTCAGAAACGAAAATGAACGGAATGAGTCATTTTCCACAATTTCTTCAGAAACGAAAATGAACGGAATGAGTCATTTTCCACAATTTCTTCAGAAACACGAATGAACCGAGTCAACTCTAGACACATGACAAAACTCGCTGTGGTTTCTGTGCACTGAATTCCATAATTATGTATGCATCCATAATTACGTAATTCCTTGCATAGTCCGCACAGTTTGTCTTGTAATGTTTAGGGGAGGAAAATCAAACCTGTGATGAGTGTGACTAGACTACCATAGGGTCCTTTTAATTAGATCGACAGATGATCTTTTTAATTAGGCCACCAAGGAGTCCTTTCAGCTATATCATCACATGATGTTCCTAACCAGATTTTTGCATCAATCTGTCTAACTAGACCACTCAAGGGGTCTAATTATGGAGTAGTACTTTATAATCCAAGGGACTTAATTACAACGTAGAAGTCCATTAAGGATTTTAGATAGTACCTTTGGGTATCCTACTATGAATCCCTTATACGAAGATATGGAAGATTCTACGAGGATTTGGATAACAAAATTTGGATCACACAAAAACATAAAAGGGAACACATAAGCACTTAATCACATAATTGTTTAACTTGATTATTAATTTGTTATTAACTTGTTATCAATTGAAAATGGATATGGAAACCAGTCGCTGGACTTCAATGTCCTCTGGGATCTATCTGAAAAGATAGGAAGATCACCCAAAATTTCGATTTTGTTTTCAAAGGACCGTGATATTCGAATTAAGGAACACAACAATTTTAGGATTTACGGAAATACCCTTAGGTACCCTATTAAGGATTTATAGTGGTACTTTGGGTATTCGTCCAGTGTCGTAACTTGCGCCTTGTACTTCGTTTCCTTGGAAGAAACGGGTACTTAGGAATTTCGTGGACAACGCAAGAGATCATAAGATGGAAAAACTTTTTGGGGGTAGTTTACTTTTAAAGGAATACGATTCCTCGCTTGTCGGTATTGTAGGGGATATGTTCTTTATACATACAACCACATAAATACCTTGCAATGTAAATAAAAGATTTATTTATAAACAATGAAAACAACTGTTTCATGGACCTTGACAACAAAAGAAAATAATACATAAGACGTGATTATTTCTAAACGATGTTGTCTTCTGGTCGGTCAGATGCTCATCCTTGTGCTGGATTTGCATTAGCAAGCTTTGGGCAATTTCTTCGGAAATGACCCATCTCGCCACAGTTGAAACAAGAACCTGGTAGGAAACGACCTTGAGCGGGATTGTCGCCAGCTTGGTTTGGTGCAGCTGCAGCTGGGCAGACTCTTGCTGTATGGCCTATAAGTCCACAAGTTTGGCATTTGCGGCAGTTTACATTGGCATGATGATGGAGGCTACATTGGTTGCACAAGGGTGCAGTTCCATTGTATGGCTTCCTAGTAGGGGGTTGAGCTGGTTGGTTGGGGACGGCTTGATCATTGTGAGTAACCATGGAGAAGTTCTGAGAAGCCTTTCGCTTCTTTGACTTCTTAGGGGATCCAGTCTGTTCATCCATGGTCTTTGATTCCTCGATTGGTTTCTTGTCACTTTTTCAAAAAAGTTTACCTTTCCTGATTTGAGATTCAGTCAAGGTTGCAGATAGCTCAATGGCCTATCTAACTGTAGTGGGTTTACTACCAGTTATAATGTCTTGTACTGAGTCAGGGAGGCCATCAATATACTTTTCGATCGCCTTATCCAAAGGCGTAACTATGGTAGGACACAACAGGCTCAGCTCCTCATATCGATCAGTGTATGCTCGATTTTCACCGCTGACTTGCTTAAGATCGTCGAATTCCCTTTCTAAGGCCCTGATCTCGTGACGAGGGCAGAATTCCTTCATCATCAGAGCTCGAAGCTCTTGCCACGTTTGAGCCAGTGCTACATCGGCACCCCTATCTCTCATCACACCATTCCACCATGTCAAAGCTCGTTTCTCAAAGACACTAGATGCGAATTCTACCTTTCGCTCATTTGGACATTGAATATGTCTGAAGGTGCTCTCTAGACTCTCAAACCATTGCAGAAGTGCAGTCGCTCCTTGAGACCCAGAAAACTTTGATGGCTTAGCCGAGTTGAACGTCTTGAAGTTGCAGGGGGCATTATTGTTGTTGAGGGCTTGGTTACATTGGGCAACGATGTTCGGGATTGCAGCAGTTATTTGCTGTGTAATGACAGCTGCCAGCTCTTCAATAGATACCGGATTTTTGCATCGTGGAGGCATTCTAAAAGGGGAAACAAGAGAGAAAACAAATGAAATGGCATTAGGTAAGAATAGGATGTTACAATTTTCGACCAAAATCATGGGTGATGGTCATTTGTTTGAACCACGAAGCAAACAAACGACACACAAAGGCTGAATCAAAGCAATTAGATCCTCATAATGTATCGCGAAGACATGCTTTCCTATAAGTGGATACTCACCCCAAGAGTTCCCAGGTAAGAGTGACTGGTCCGATTATGTGGATTTGTATGAACACTCTAGCCTTAGATAGAAAACTCAGGGTACAGGCATTCACTCTTCCAGTTTGCACGTGTTCACACTATTTAGGACCCAAAACTTTGACGAGATTTTGAAAACTCAAAGGGGTTCAAAACCTTACAATAGAGGGTTCAAAACCTAGTAATCAATCATCCTAGAATAGATGATTAGTTTTCAAAGCGGTTTTGAAATTTATGTTCTTGTTGTGGTCGTCGCCTAAGGATAGGTGACGGTATTGTTTTATGACTAAACGCAAGTAAACTCGCGTTAGGGTCCTAGGAAGGTTATAGACTAGGTCAAAGTATTACTAATAACCTAATTCCCTATAACCATTGGCTCTGATACCAACTTTTCTGTCACACCCCGACCACGTGAGACAACGAAACATGGCGGAAACGTCGGGGAGTGTTGTAACAGAATTAATTGTTTCACAACCATGGAAATTAAAGTTTCGTTTTATTAATCAAATAAGAGAGTTACATTGTTTTAAACAAGAAACAAAGAGTACATAACAAAAATTAACTAGTTCTTGTCTCGTTTTAAGTCACTAAAGCACAGGTCCGCCTAGGTATGTCTCGAAAAGTCCTATGCATCAACTCCTGAAAACACATGTGAAAATAGGTACATCAGCATAAAAATGCATGTGAGATACATAGGTTTTGTGAAAATAGGATTCATGACTTGTAAGTTTAAGAAAGTGTTTAATAAAGTTTAGTCATGAACCTTGTAAATTGATTTGTTTTGTAAATCGTTTGAAAAACAATAAGTTCAGATGATATGTATAAGTAAGAGAATAATGTATGGTTAAATGAATAACCATGTAAAATGAGTTTGTATAAGATGAGTTGTTTGTAAAAACAATGTCTTGTGAAAAGTATGTTATTTGTATAAAATGTTATATGTCTCAAATTGAAATGATTCAAATAACGCTACGATATGTAATACCATACAAACACTTATATATAGGAAGTACCAGCGGCGTATCCACCATGCTTGTATCAAATTACACACGCCTCGTTACTTAAATCACTTACTCAAACCAAACCATCAAGATGTAATGTTTAACAATTGTAGAAATGTTTATGCACAGTCCAAAGTCTATTGTCAAATGTAAATCATGTCAACAGATACAAATGGTTCACACGGTTCAACAGTTACAAACGGTTCATATAATCAAATGGTTACGACGGTTCACATAGTCAAATGGTTACAACGGTTCAAAATGTAATATAATGTGTTCATATGCTGGATGAGCATATGCAACAAAATGTAATGTAAAACAATGTACTAAGTATGCACACAATGGACATACATAGCATGAAATGTAATGTAAAACAATGTACTAAGTATGCACACAATGGACATACATAACATGAAATGTAATGTAAAACAATGTACTAAGTATGCACACAATGGATATACGTAGCATGAAATGTAATGTAAAACAATGTACTAAGTATGCACACAATGGACATACATAGCATGAAATGTAATGTAAAACAATGTACTAATAGTGTACTAATGAACATAGCAAGTATGTGATATGAAAACATGGAAACATGAAAGTAACAAGTAGGCACATGTGTTTCACCCCAAAACAGTTTGAAAACGGTAAAAGAGGGGTCTATGTACTCACTTGAGATTGCTCAATAGACTTTAGATATCCACCAGGCAAAGCTAGAAGATTCACGGATTCAAACGGCACCTAATATAGGTATCTACGTTAATAAACCGGACCTATATCGGAGGATCGGATAGAATGAGGGCTCGTAAACCAAATGAGTATGGGAACTCATGTAATATGGTTTAACAAAGCCTACATGCTAAAATGAAACCTAACCTAAGTGCTTACGACCCATTACGACCCGTTTAGGTAGCTTATGCTACTTTAACGCGTCGTTCGCGTAAAACGCGTTCGGACCGCCTAACTAGCCCTATGATAAGTAAAATATGCCTTAACATGTCTAATATTGTTTCCAAATCAGTTTAGATACCAATAGTTATGTTACATATGCTTTAAATGAATTTTGGCGTAAAAAGGGCATTTTGGTAATTTACCTAAGGCATATAAACTACCTATTATACAACTAACTAAACGTCGTGACCATAAGGTATAACCTCGGAAGGTTATTCCCTATATACTATGGTCACCTAATGTGTTTGGTCGGATCCTAATGATCTACCAAACGGGTTGGGTTCGAAAGTATAAGCGATTGATTAGATCGCTTACCCTTACGACCCTAGACAAGCACAATACTAAAAGTGACGAGCTAAGCATGTTAAAACATGCTTAACTAAGTTAGAAAACAAGTCTGGTATCAAAACAAACGGCTTTGATACCCAAGAGTAGTTTGGTTACAAAATACGCAAGAATGCCCATTTTGGCCGAAACTACGACTCGTCACTGAGCCTAGATAACGTGGTAATCAGTAGGTATAGTCACTAGGGACTATAACCATCGTGATCACGCTCACGTTATGAAGTTCAAAAGAACTTCGCATTGACCATAAACTGGTCAATGCAGAAAGTCAAACAAAGTTTGACTTTAACGCTAAAACGAATGTAAAGAACGAAAGAACACTTACAAAGGGTCCCCGCAAGCTAATCTTGATCCAAGTAACTCAGGTATGAAGCAATGGCTTCAACTTAGAGCTTCTTAGATCAGATTTGTGGGTTTTGAAATGAATGGGGTTGGGTATTTATAGTAAATGGACAACCGTTAGGATCGTTTCTTGAATAACGTGCTTTGATCTTGTCCATACACTTGTTGCAAACTTGTGGTAACTCAAAATGGTCCCTTATGAGCAGGAAAGGGTAAGTGTGGGTGAGTGTTGGGGGCATATCAGCTGTTAACAGCTGTTAAACAACTTTTGCTGATCTGAAAGGGCCTCGCGTGACGCCTAGGGGGCTAGGTGTCACGCCTAGGTCCTTCTGATCAGCAAACAGTTTCCAAAGTTTCCATTTCAGTCCCCGTTGTGTATTAAGGCCATTTCCGACATGTTTAAGGCTCGTTAAATCAAATTTAAGGCCCTAAAATGATGCCTAAACATTGTGGACATGAAACATGCTCAAAAATATGCCGGATGTTGGTTCGTTTGGTCGTACGATCGCGATGTTCGGTTAATTACGACGGAATGCGCATAAGCGCGAAAAACGATCCAAATTGCGCGATGAATGGATTTATCTTATGCCAAACACTAAAATAAAATATTTTAGTGCTTACATAAATTTTTGGATGTCCGGATGTATTCAGATCGTAAGTTATGCGCGAAAGTGCAAACTTATGCACTTTTTAACACTTTTCGTCCCTGAATGACCCAAAAGTTTATTTTAGCACACTAAACCCCTCAAAGCCTATTTCTAAGCTATGTAAAGGATATTTAAGGTGTGTTTAACTTATGGTCATGTTCCGGAATGTCTGTTCCAGTACGAATCGTCATACTTTCGCAGTTTGTCAAGTTTAGTCCCTGTAGACGATTAAACTTGATTTTACCATACCAAAGCCTTCAAAACTTATTTCTAAGTTATGTAAAGGTTATTTAAGGTATGTTAAGCCTATTTCACTCTTCCGGAGTGTTCGTTGTATTAAACTGGTTATATTTACGCATCAGTGCGCGTATAACCTTCCAGAAAGCGATTTAGAGCTTGTAATCGAACAAGAATTGATATGTGCAAAAGATACACATATTTATACAGATCCCAAGTATGAAATACAATATTTCATTGGCTTGGTAGTTGTTTGATGGTCGCAAGGACCCAGGTGTCACAGAATGCATATCACAAACTAGTACACCTCTATTTTTGGGCCGTCTTATATTGGGCCACAACCACCGCAATCACTTAAAGGAGTTGCATAGATCGTTGGACTGCATTACATATTTGGGACACATAACTAACTTTAGTTACTTAGTGTCTTGTGAAACATGAACTTGTGATGAGAACTTGGTCATGACTCGAATACATGTTATGTGACATTAGGGGTTGTTTTACTATACGGTGCTTTGTACGATTAGCATAACGATGAATGATTACTTGTACGCTACTTGTGTGATGTGTACGAATAATACGCGATTTATGTGCATACACAACTGATTGTCTTTGATAAACACGGTAGGGTTTGGTTGACTAAATTGGAACAAGTAACATAATCTACCGAGCAAACCAAAGGTGAGTTCATCTCTTGAGCATGCGTCCCGGTGGTTGGGACAGTCAGTAGGTATCCCGGGAAGGGATAGGTCTTTTGGGTAAAACTGGGATGTTGGATAATATTCTCACTCTGTCACTCTTAAGTCCCATCTTTTGTTACCGGGGAGGTAACGGGGTATTAGTTAGTAGCGCTACTTAGGTTTGGCACCCTCACACCATACCGGGGAGGACGGTTGTGAACTAATGACCCAGTCGGGCCCAGTGTTTTGATAGGAGCACTGGGGAAAGGGCAAAACATACATCAGGAGCCGTCTTGTTCAGTATCGAGATATTATCAACATTACTTTCAGAATTAAATTCAATGGATTAACTAAACACTTGGTAACCAACGTTTTCATAAAACTATGAACTCACCAGCCTTGTCTGACACACTTGTTGCATGCTCGCAGGTTGTTAGATGTCTTGGATTGGGGAACTTGCTGTCTGGAGTGGCTGGAGCGGTCATAGGTCGATCTGATTTGGATACACGTGATGGGTTCACTGATTTCATACATTTTGTTTGAGAATATTTAAACTATGGTTTCGTTAATGCTTCCGCTGAACATGTTGGTTTTCATTTAAACTTATTGATGGCACTTTTCATTAATAATTGATGATTTTATTTAGAAACCTGTATGGGTTCAATGTAATTAGTGGCTCTTTGTTGGTACGTCACACGCCTAACAGGGACATTCCCTAGGTTGTATTTTGGGGGTGTGACAAGTCACGCCTCCAAGCTGTGATACTCCGCTCGTGGATTTTGGGGGTGTGACAGATTGGTATCAGAGCCATTGGTTATAGTGAACTTGGTTTTACAAAAAAAAAAAAAAAAAAAAGGGGAAAAGCTTTTTGATAAAACTAGACTATAACCTGTACAGTGCTCAATGATCCACAACGACACTTCGCTCCACGTGCAAGGCTCAACATTCTAGGTGATATGGTTTATGTTATATTACCTACTTGCTAGTTATATAGTACATTGCTCATGGTATGCTTTGGTTAGCGTAGCAGCTATTGTTAGACACTCATTGTATGCTTACTCTCTTCTGTCACTCCACACTTACGCCTTGTCACGACACTTTACTCACCCATGCTCTCTTTATTGTGAAGATCATGAGTGGATGAATCAACCTAACTCAAGCCCAGCTGACGGCTTTAATCAATGAATAAGTTGCTGCAGCACTCGCAGCCGCTCAGGCATGAGGTATAACCTGCCATTGCAACTTACTCTAGGATCTTTAGATCCTACTCTCGTGAGCCAACACATGTGCTTAACTTTGTATCTTCTTACTCGCACGACAGGTCAACCTACACAGCCTCCTGTGTGTACTTTCAAAACTTTTATGGACTGCCGACCTACTACTTTCAACGGCACTGAAGGAGTTGTAGGCCTCCTTCACTGGTTCGAGAAACTCGAGTCTGTCTTCGAGATGTGTGAATGCCCTGAGGCTCGTAGGGTGAAATATGCTACTGGTACTCTTGAAGGTGTAGCGCTCACGTGGTGGAACGCTCAGGTTCAAATGCTGGGGATAGTTGCTGCTAATGCCACCCCATGGAATGACTTCAAGGATTTGATCAAGGAGGAATACTGCAACCGTGATGACATCCACAAGTTGGAAGTAGAGTTTTTCAACTTAAAGATGACGGGATCGAAAATCGAAGCGTTTACGAAGAGATCAAACGAACTGGCTATCTTGTGTCCTACTATGGTGGATCCTCCTATCAAGCGTATCGAGCTGTACCTTAAGGGTTTAGTGCCAGAGATCCAGAGTCATGTGACTGCAGCAAACCTCGCCACTATTCAGCAAGTTATTCGTTTGGCTCATCGTCTAACTGATCAGGCAGTCGAGCAGAACAGACTACCCAAGCGTATTGGTACTACTACTATTACTACATCTGATGCCCCCAGCGACAACAAGCAAGGGTTCAACATCAGCTCAGTCTCAGTCTTAGCAGCGAAAGACGGATGACTACAAGAGCCCCGGTCAACAGTCTTCTGGTAGTCAAGGGCAGAGTGGGTACAAGGGGAACCACCCCAAATGCAATCAATGTGGTTTCCATCATAGCGGACCGTGCACTAAGGGCACTTGTCAGAGGTGTAACAAACCTGGCCATGTGGCCAAGGATTGTAGGAGTCTCTACCCTGCAAATCAGCGACGACAGAACCAGCAACAGGCTCCGCAGAATCAGCGTCAGCAGCAACAGCAGCAGCAGGGTAACAACAAGGGATGTTTTCAGTGTGGTGCTGAAGGTCACTTCTGTCACACCCCGACCACGTAAAACAACAAATCGTGGCGGAAACGTCGGGGAGTGTTGTAACAGAATTATTGTTTCAAACCATGGATACAAGAGTTTCGTTTTATTGAATATTAAACATTGTCTTAAAGTTAAACAAGCAATTCAAACATAATTTATCATCGTTATTAAATCACTAAGGCGTCGTCCGGTCCTAAGTGAGCATGCATCCTATTCGCAATCAACATTAAGCAACTTCACCTAAAACAAATGTAAAAACAAAGTCAGCAAAGAAATGCTGGCGAGTACATAGTTTTTTTGTGAGTATCAGATTCATGGCTCGTTTGTATGTTAAAACAACTTGTACAAATTCGTTAATTGATATTAGAAAACCTTGTTTTGTAAAATGTTTGTATTGTAAATGAATAACCAAGTCAAAATAGATTGGTCATAATTTATAAACCTCGATGCCATGAATCTTAACCCAAAACAATTGTTTATGTAAACCAAATCATAAATCGTTCTTGTAATAAAACTCGTATGGTTTATATGGTTTCGTAAACATTGTTGTGTAATATTGTTTAACTCGTTCTCGTTATAGAACATCGTTCATTCGTTTAAATCGTTCCAAATTGTTCAATTCATTCACTCGTTTAAATCGTTCTCGTTTTAATTGTGAAAACTACTTTTGATCGTCTTGCTAATAACATTCAAACCTTTGTGACTCGTTCATCGTCCCCAATCATTCTCGCATTAACAAACCTCCAAAGGGTAAGTTAACAATCATCAGATTCAGTCGTTACCCACTTAACCCACACATTGTCACACCCCGACCACGTAAAACATCAAATCGTGGCGGAAACGTCGGGGAGTGTTGTAACAGAATTATTGTTTCACAACCATGGCATGCAAAGTTATATTTTATTTATCAAACAAGCGTGTTACATTGTCTCAAAACAGGAAATAAAGAGTTCAGAACATAATTAAACTAGTTCTATCTTTATTTTAAGTCTCTAAGGCATAGGTCCGGCCTAGTGTCACGATCATCATCCTAAGCGACAACTCCTGAAAACACATGTGAAAATAGGTACGTCAGCATAAAAATGCCTGTGAGATACATAGGTTTTGTGAAAAATAGGATTCATGACTTGGGTTTTAGAAGAAAGGTTTAATAAAAATTAGTCATGAATCTTGTTAAGTGTTTTCTTTTATAAATCATATGAAAACTCGATAAGAAATCAGATTATATAAAAGAAAGGCGTATGGTTAATGAAATAACCAATTAAAATGAGTTGTATAAAATAAACTGTCTTGTAAAACAATGTCTTGTGAAAAATAAGTTGTTTATGTAAAATGTAATATGTCAAATATTGAAATGATTTAAATAACGCTACGATATGTAATATTATACAAACACTTATATATAGGAAGTACCAGCGGCGTATCCACCATGTTTATATCATATTACAAACGCCTCGTTACTCAAGTCATTTACCCAAACCAACCACCAATGTAAATTGTTCATGTATAAATCAATTGTCAAGTGTTATTGTGTAAACCATATCAAAATGTCCATGTCTAATGTAAATCACCAGATGTGTATATCAATGTCAAAATGTTTATGTTTAATGTAAATCATATAATGTGTATCCAAAAATATCATGTATGGCATGTGAAATATATCAACTAAACCATAGGTAAAATGCACAAAAACAGGGTATTGAATTAAACATAGTTTAAGTCAAAGTTATGTTTTGTGGAACAAATGCATGCTATACTGATACAAACATCTATGCGGTATTGTGAAAATGCATACATCCAAGCCTTGTGACTGTGGTGATAGACCTCTAAACGAATTTAAAGGTCTATCTGTGTTATGTTTATCGAATTCGGTCATTCCTTCCACCCAAACAAACCTAGGGTTAAGGAATGGGAGTTGTCAAGTCCTATGGTACCATTACCTACTAACGAGTGGCGTGATCAATGTTAATGAATGTATATTGTCCCATTTGAACAAACCAAATGTCATACCAAAAATGTAAGCATGTGAAAACAATGCACTAAGTAGGTAATCAAATGAACATACATAGCGTGAAATGTAATGTAAAACAATGTACTAGGTATGCACACAATGGACATACATAGCATGAAATGTAATGTAAAACGATGTACTAAGTATGCACACAATGGACATACATAGCATAAAATGTAATGTAAAACGATGTATTAAGTATGCACACAATGGACATACATAGCATAAAATTCGCACTTGGAGAATTTGGCGAAAACCTTTGTCAGAGAGCTCCTGAAGCTGCTTAGACAACTCTTGCATCTCAGACGGTGCAAGACGATATGGAGCTCTGGCAATGGGGTTTGCACCAGGTACGAGGTCAATACGGAACTCGACTTGGCGTGCTGGGGGTAAACTGGGTAACTCTTCAGGGAAAACTTCAGAATAATCCTGAACAACAGGAATATCTTGAATAGACTTACCCTTGCCCTTATCTGCTACGACATGTGCCAAAAAGGCCACATAGTTCTTTCGCAGATACTTCCGAGCTTTAAAACAAGACATGAGTTTGAGACCACCAGCAGGTTTCTCACCAAGAACCTGTAGGATCTCGCCTGTCGAAAGTGGCACACGAACAATCTTCTCAAAACAAACTAACTCTGCGTGATGCTTGGCTAACCAATCCATACCCACTATAACGTCGAAGCTTCCAAGTTGTATAGGCGTGAGGTCAATAGGAAAAAGATGGTCGTTAAGGTTCAACTGGCAGTTGCGAAGAACAGAATCAAGAACAATGGGTTCACCACTAGCAACTTCTACTGTCAAAGGTTTACCTAGTTTCGTTCTAGACACGCGAAGTAATGGCTCAAAAGATAATGACACAAAACTCTTATCAGCACCCGAATCAAAAAGAACAGATGCAGGCTGATTATTAATAAAGAACGTACCGTTCACCACTTCATTGTCTGCTTGTGCCTCTTTTGCATTCATGTTGAAGACTCGACCTCGAGCCTGAGCCTGATTCTGATTTGGATTAGCATTCACCAATCTTGGACACTGATTACGGTAGTGGGTCAGATCCCCACAATTGTAACAAGAACCTCGGGGGTAGTGTGGTCGTGCAGCTTGACCCTGTTGCTGAGCAGGAGGTTGAGCAACTCGTTGAGCCGGGTTCTGAACTGCCTGATTCTGAGCAAAACGACAAACACCAGCAAGATGACCTGACTTACCACAGTTAGTACAGAAACGGCACGGAAATTGCGGCTGATGGTGACTGTTGCATCTATTGCACAAAGGTGCATTTCCTGCATAAGGTTTCTTCGCTGGAGGCTGTGCGGGTTGGTTGGGAGCTGCCTGGTTAGCTTGGGCAGTGACAGCAAAATTTTGGGAAGCCTTACGCTTCCTTGACCCCCTTGAGGAACCAGAATCCTTTCCCTTCTTGTTTTGACCTTTCTTGCTATCTTCTTTGTCAGCTGCCTGCTTCTTACCCTTGTCACCCTTTTTGTGCAGCTTTCCCTTTCGAACCTGCGACTCAGTCAATGTCGCTGCTAACTCGATCGCCTGACGGAGTGTGGTAGGGTTACTACCAGAAATGATGTCTTGTACTGAGTCAGGTAGACCATCGATGTACCTTTCGATAACCTTGTCGAGTGGGGTAACCATTGTTGGGCAGAGCAGACTCAACTCCTCAAACCTATCAGTATACGCCCAATGCTCACCACTATCTTGCTTCAAATCATCAAACTCTCTCTCTCCAAAGCTCGCAGTTCATGATGAGGACATAACTCACTCATCATAAGAGCTCTAAGTTCAGCCCATGTTTGCGCTAAAGCAACTTCTGCACCGCGGTCTCTCATAACCCCGTTCCACCACGAAAGAGCCCTCTTCTGAAACACACTCGAAGAAAACTCGACCTTGCGATTGTCAGGACACTGCATGTGATGGAAAGTATTCTCAATGCTCTCGAACCATTGAAGAAGCCCAGTCGCTCCCTCAGAACCACTAAACTTGAGCGGTTTAGCCAAGTTAAAATTCTTGAAGTTGCACGGAGCATTGTTGTTGTTGTTGGCTTGGTTCCATTGAGCAAAGAGGTTTGGGAATGCAGCAGCCATTTGCTGCGCAATGATTTCTGCCAGTTCGACAGTCACTATCTGGTTTTCGCGTCAAGGAGGCATTCTAAAAGAGGAAACATGAAACGAAACGAGTGAGATGATTGGATGAAGAGAATGAGATGAAACAAAATCAACAAAAGCAAAGATGGTGGTCATTTGTTTGTTACCATAAGGCAGACAAACGACACATGGTGACTAATCAAAATAAATGGATCAAAAATAATGTATCGCGAAGACATGCTCGCCTATAAGTGAACACTCACCCCAAGAGTTCCCAGGTAAGAGTGACTGGTCCGATTATGTGGATTTGTACGAACACTCTAGCCTAGACAGAAAACCCAGGGTACAGGCATTCACTCTTCCAGTTTGCACGTGTTCACATTATTTAAAACCCAAAACCTTGACGAGATTTTGAAAATTCAAAGGGGTTCAAAACCATATAACAGAGGGTTCAAAACCTTGTAATAAATCATTCAAAAACAGAAGATTGTTTTTTTTTTTTCAAAAATCGTTTCAGAAATTTGGGTTCTTGTTTTGATAATCACCTAAGGATAGGTGATGTGCATGTTTTAAGATCTAAACACAAGACAACTTGTGTTAGGGTCCTAGAAAGGTTATAGTCTAGGTCAAAAATTACAAATAACCTAATTCCCTATAACCATTGGCTCTGATACCAACTCTTCTGTCACACCCCGACCACGTAAAACATCAAATCGTGGCGGAAACGTCGGGGAGTGTTGTAACAGAATTATTGTTTCACAACCATGGCATGCAAAGTTATATTTTATTTATCAAACAAGCGTGTTACATTGTCTCAAAACAGGAAATAAAGAGTTCAGAACATAATTAAACTAGTTCTATCTTTATTTTAAGTCTCTAAGGCACAGGTCCGGCCTAGTGTCACGATCATCATCCTAAGCGACAACTCCTGAAAACACATGTGAAAATAGGTACGTCAGCATAAAAATGCCTGTGAGATACATAGGTTTTGTGAAAAATAGGATTCATGACTTGGGTTTTAGAAGAAAGGTTTAATAAAAATTAGTCATGAATCTTGTTAAGTGTTTTCTTTTATAAATCATATGAAAACTCGATAAGAAATCAGATTATATAAAAGAAAGGCGTATGGTTAATGAAATAACCAATTAAAATGAGTTGTATAAAATAAACTGTCTTGTAAAACAATGTCTTGTGAAAAATAAGTTGTTTATGTAAAATGTAATATGTCAAATATTGAAATGATTTAAATAACGCTACGATATGTAATATTATACAAACACTTATATATAGGAAGTACCAGCGGCGTATCCACCATGTTTATATCATATTACAAACGCCTCGTTACTCAAGTCATTTACCCAAACCAACCACCAATGTAAATTGTTCATGTATAAATCAATTGTCAAGTGTTATTGTGTAAACCATATCAAAATGTCCATGTCTAATGTAAATCACCAGATGTGTATATCAATGTCAAAATGTTTATGTTTAATGTAAATCATATAATGTGTATCCAAAAATATCATGTATGGCATGTGAAATATATCAACTAAACCATAGGTAAAATGCACAAAAACAGGGTATTGAATTAAACATAGTTTAAGTTAAAGTTATGTTTTGTGGAACAAATGCATGCTATACTGATACAAACATCTATGCGGTATTGTGAAAATGCATACATCCAAGCCTTGTGACTGTGGTGATAGACCTCTAAACGAATTTAAAGGTCTATCTGTGTTATGTTTATCGAATTCGGTCATTCCTTCCACCCAAACAAACCTAGGGTTCAGGAATGGGAGTTGTCAAGTCCTATGGTACCATTACCTACTAACGAGCGGCGTGATCAATGTTAATAAATGTATATTGTCCCATTTGAACAAACCAAATGTCATACCAAAAATGTAAGCATGTGAAAACAATGCACTAAGTAGGTAATCAAATGAACATACATAGCGTGAAATGTAATGTAAAACAATGTACTAAGTATGCACACAATGGACATAGATAGCATGAAATGTAATGTAAAACGATGTACTAAGTATGTACATAATGGACATACATAGCATAAAATGTAATGTAAAACGAAGTACTAAGTATGCACACAATGGACATACATAGCATAAAATGTAATGTAAAACGATGTACTAAGTATGCACACAATGGACATACATAGCATAAAATGTAATGAAATCATGTACTATAATGTACTAATGAACATAACAAGCATATGATATGAAAGCATGAAAGGCACGAAAGTAACAAGTAGGCACATGTGTTTCACCCCAAAATGTTTGGAAAACAGTAAAAGAGGGGTCTATATACTCACTTGAGATTGCTTAGTAGTCCTTGAGTAACAACCAAACAATGCTAGAGATCACGGATATCAAACGGCACCTAATATAGGTAACTATGTTAATATACCGGACCTAAATCGGAGGATTGGATAGAATGAGGGTTCGTAAACCAAATGAGTATGGAGACTCATGTAATATGGTTTAACAAAGCCCACATACTAAAATGAAACCTAAACTAAGTGCTTACGACCCATTACGACTCGTTTAGGTAGCTTATGCTACCTTAACGCGTTGTTCGCGTAAAACGCGTTCGGAATGCCTAACTAGTCCAATGATAATTAAAATATGCCTTAACATGTCTAATATTGTTACCAAATCAGTTTAGATACCAAAAGTTATGTTACATATGCTTAAAATGAATTTTGGCGTCAAAGGGGTATTTTGGTAATTTACCTAAGGCATATAACTCACCTATCATACAACTAAGTAAACGTCGTGACCATAAGGTATATGTGACACCCCAAGAAAACCAGTAATCTTCGCAAAACTGCTCGGGGAGCCGCGATACCAAACAAGTAAACAACGTCACACAATTAGCTTCCTCAGTAACCGCATGCTAAATTTCGGGACGAAATTTCTTTCAAGTTGGGGATAATGTGACAACTCGAGTTTCCGACATTCCACTTTTGCATTAATTGCACGTTGATTGTTCAATTGCTTGACTGTTTGACTTGTAACTGTACATGTAGTGTTATAATGAAACGTATTGTGATCGTTGCAAGTATGTGATTGATGATATAACATGAGAATTATTATAAAACACTTAGACTGATTAAACCATGAAGTACTCGACGAAACAAAAGATGTGTTTCGCCAATAACATCTCGACGAAACAGTGAGGTGTTTCGCCATCTTTATCACGACGAAACAAGTGTTTCGCCGGCCCAGTAATTCGCGAAGCCCATTAAGGGCCCAGTACGTTAACTCGAGTATATTACGTTAACCGATTTCCTGTTTCACACATTTGAACAAAAATCGAAACCCTAGAGCTTCCTCTCCCTGTTGACGGTGAACTAGTGCCCCGAAGCTTTTAGACCAATCAAGTTAGTGCTTTCGTTTATCATCGGTTAGTTGCGTGTTTGATTAGTCGGTTTCATTGATGTTTGATTACTCGATATATGTTTGTGTTTATAACGATTTCTGGAATAGTTGTGGTTATGCTTGACGAATCGGTTATACAACCTTATGTGAAACATGATGCGATTAGGGTTTCATAAGCATTGCGTGTTAACATCCATTGCACTTGATTAAACTGTTTAGTATATAGTCATATGATGGTTCGTTGAATTAACAGATTTGAACTGGTGTTAATCGTGTAAATGTTTAGTAAGATTTCGGATTACGTATTACGTATTTTGTCAATAACAGTTATGCGGAGGGTACGGGTTCCTGGTATGATACTCAATGATTGGTTATATGATTTGTACTGTATGATGATTGCATGATTGATGACGGCTGCTAGCATGATTAGGGTTGCTATGAAAACTTTGTAACTGATAACATGACGTAACTGACATGACGAAACAAATGCATTTTTCCGAAACCAATTGTGACAAAACAAACATGACGAAACGAATGTGTTTCGCCGAAGGGTATATGACGAAACAAACGGGACGAAACAGAAGTGTTTCGTCGAAGGGGTTCATGGCGAAACAAGGGTGTTTCGCCAAATGGGTAATCGGCACAGTAACTTGATTTCTTTCTGTTAAAAGTTAACTGGACTAACTAACTGATGTTAAATGATACGCATGACTAGTACGATCATGGATGCATGCAATGTGTTACTTGGTGATTTTTGATGTGCTGTCTACTATGATTATACTTACGTGCCAACTTCGTGAATACAAACTGATTATGTATACGTGCGTACTTTAGGACGTGATTGATTAACTATGAGCATACTTAGCATACCGAGCAAACCAAGGTGAGTTCACACTCTTACCAAGGCATTGGATTCCCGGGGTTGGGAATGGGTTTGGATGATTACTTATGCTTGAGTTATTATTGGGATTACATACCATAGGCCTCGGGAGAGGAAGGATATTGGTAGATACTGCTAGACTAGTGATACATATACTTCTCTTCGCACACACGCCGGGATTGGCCGCGATAATAGAACAATCTTCGCATACATGTCTGGAATGGCCGTGAACTATACTTTAATCTTCGCACACATGCCGGGTGGGCCGCGATACAAATATACCTAGTCTAGAAAACATGGGAAACCCCCACTAAACTTCGCAAACATGCCTAGAGGGCCGCGATACCATTACATACGATACATGATTACTAAACGAACTTACGATTTACGATACGAACAATATAACTGAATAACCAACTGTGAACTCGCTCAACTAGTTGTTGACTCCCTGTTACATGCCTTGCAGGACCATAGGTACTCTTGGAGCTTGCACGGGAGGCGCAGTCGTTGTGGAACATGGATCGAGGATGTTACGTTAAAACATCTAGACATTGAACTTATTACTTACTTTGGGTTTACAATTATGCTTCCGCTAGACACTTAATATGTTTTGTTTGAACACCTTTCATATCGTTTGGTTTAAATTACATTTATCACATATTATGTTTGATATGATTGGTGGCTTGATCCTGGTCAGTCACGCCTCCAAGCGGTGGTACTCCGCATGTGGATTTTGGGGGTGTGACAGATTGGTATCAGAGCCATTGGTTATAGAGAACTCGGTTTTAATAAGGGGAAAACATTTTTATTAAAACCAGACTATAACCTGTACAGTGCTCAATGATCCACAACGACGCTTCGCTCCACGTGCAAGACTCAACACTCTAGGTACTACTATTCATGTTTACATTGCCTACTTGCTAGATTACATAGAACTTTGCTCGTGGTATGCTTAGATAACGTAACAACGGTTGATTGAAACATTTATGTGCTTACTCCCTTCTGTCATCGCACTTTCGCGAACCTCTCTCACTCATGTTCTCTTTGATATCAAGATCATGAGTGGACGCTTTAACCTAACTCAAGCCTAGTTGGCGGCTTTGATCACAGAACAAGTTACGGCAGCACTCGCAGCTGCCCAGACAGGAGGTATAGCCTGCCATCACAACTTACTCCAGGATCTTTTGATCCTACTCTCGTAAACCAACACTCGTGCGCAAGTATGTTTACTTTTACGCACACGACAGGTCAACACGCTCAGCCACCTGTGTGCACGTTCAAAACTTTCATGGACTGTCTTAGTATTTTTAGTGGCACTGAAGGGGCCGTTGGACTCCTCCACTGGTTCGAGAAGCTCGAATCGGTCTTCAAAATGTGTGAATGCCCTGAGGCTCGTAGGGTGAAGTACGCTATCGGTACTCTCGAAGGCATTGCGCTAACTTGGTGGAACGCGCAAGTTCAGATGCTGGGGCTGGCGGCTGCTAATGCCACCCCATGGAATGATTTTAAGGAACTGATCAAACGTGAATACTGTAGTCGTGATGCCATCCACAAGCTGGAACTGGAGTTCTTTAACCTGAAGATGACGGGGTCAGAGATAGAAGCGTACACGAGACGATCCAACGAACTGGCAATTTTGTGTCCAACTATGGTGGAACCTCCCATCAAGCGCATTGAGCTGTACCTCAAAGGCTTAGTACCAGAAATTCAAAGCCATGTGACGGCTGCTAATCATTACTACTATTCAAGGTGTTACGCACCTTGCTCATCGTCTCACAGACCAGGCAGTGGAGCAGAACAAGCTGCCTAAACGTATTGGTGCTACTACTACTACTACTACTTCTGCTATTCCTAGTAACAACAAGAGAAAGTGGGATGAAACCTCCAGCAAGGGTTCAACTTCAGTTCAGTCCCAGGCACAGCAGCGAAAGATTTATGACCATCAGAGCCCTGGTCAGCAATCTTCTGGTAGTCAAGGGTTGTAACCTCGTCTTAGCTGGTTAGACATTCTCCCTCAACCCCATTCCGATAGTCTTAGGTAGTTTCGACACCGTCATAGGGATGGATTGGTTATCCCAACAACAAATAGAGATACTATGTAAAGAGAAGATTGTTCGTATTCCCCGTTCTGGATAAGAACCTCTTGAAGTTCAAGGCAACAAGAGTGGTTTCGTGAGTGGCATCATTTCCTTCTTGAAGGCTCAGAAGTGTTTGCGAAAGGGCCACACTGCTATTTTAGCACTCGTTACAGATACATCGACGAAAGAGAAGAAGTTAGAGGATATTCCAGTTGTACGCGACTTTCCTCAAGTGTTTCCTGAAGAGTTACCTGGGCTACCGCCTCATCGCCAGGTCGAATTTCAGATCGAGCTAGCTCCAGGAGCAGCACCCATAGCTCGAGCACCTTATCGCTTAGCTCCAACTGAACTGGAAGAACGGTCTAAGCAATTGCAAGAACTCTTGGAAAAGGGTTTCATACGTCCTAGCTCTTCGCCCTGGGGAGCTCCAGTATTATTTGTGAAGAAGAAAGACGGTACCTTCCGCATGTGCATAGATTACCGCGAACTGAACAAGGTGACCGTGAAGAATCGCTATCCTCTTCCACGTATCGACGACTTATTCGACCAATTTCAAGGGTTGAGTTATTACTCGAAGATTGATCTGAGGTCAGGTTATCACCAACTGAGAGTCCGGGATGAGGACGTCTCCAAAACAGCATTCAGAACACGCTACGGCCATTACGAGTTTCTGGTCATGCCATTCGGGTTAACAAACGCGCCTGCGGTTTTCATGGATCTTATGAACAGAGTGTGCAAACCTTATCTTGACAAGTTCGTCATTGTTTTCATTGACGACATCCTGATCTATTCGAAGAGTCAGGAGGAACACGAGCAGCACTTACGACTTATTTTGGAACTCCTACGAACGGAACAGCTGTACGCTAAGTTTTCAAAATGCGACTTCTGGCTTCATGAAGTCCACTTCCTAGGCCACGTGGTAAACAAGGATGGGATTCATGTTGATCCATCCAAGGTAGATTCGATCAAGAACTAGCCTGCACCTCGCACACCAACAGAAATTCGCCAATTCTTGGGTTTGGCGGGTTATTATAGAAGGTTCATCAAAGACTTCTCAAAGTTTGCACAGCCGCTTACCCTACTGACACAGGAAGGTGTTGCTTACCGTTGGGGTAATACACAGGAAACAGCGTTTCAGCACTTAAAGGATAGACTTTGTAGCGCACCTATTCTCTCATTGCCTGAAGGCACGGACGATTTTGTAGTCTACTGCGACGCATCCATCCAAGGTCTTGGATGTGTGTTGATGCAACGGGATAAAGTCATTGCTTATGTTTCGCGCCAACTTAAGATTCACGAACGGAATTACACTACACAAGATTTAGAGCTGGGAGCTGTTGTTTTTGCGCTCAAGATATGGCGACATTACCTGTACGGTACCAAGTGCACCATCTACACCGATCACAAGAGTGTCGAGCATATATTCAGGCAGAAAGAATTGAACATGCGACAATGTAGATGGGTCGAACTACTGAACGACTACGAATGTGCTATAAAGTACCATCCGGGCAAAGCCAATGTGGTGGCCGACGCCCTCAGTCTAAAGGATACTACACCTAGGCGTGTACGAGCATTGCAACTCACTATTCAGTCTAGTCTTCCTTCACAGATACGAGATGCTCAGGTAGAAGCATTGAAACCAGAAAATGTCAGGGCTGAAGCCCTACGCGGCTCAAGGAAACGGTTAGAACAAAAGGCAGACGGCACCTACTATGTAACAGGACGCATTTGGGTCCCACTCTACGGCAACTTACGCGAGCTTGTAATGGATGAAGCTCATAAGTCTCGCTACTCAGTACATCCTGGTTCGGATAAGATGTACCACGACTTGAAAACCACATATTGGTGGCCTAGCATGAAAGCTCACATAGCAACTTACGTTAGCAAGTGTTTGACTTGTGCAAGAGTCAAAACTGAATATCAGAAACATTCAGGCCTACTCCAACAACCTGAGATACCACAATGGAAATGGGAACAAATTTCCATGGATTTTGTGTAACACCTGTGCCTCCACGGCCATCAAACAAATACCGAACCAATGAAATATTATATTTCATACTTGGGATTTGTAAAAATATGTGTATCTTTTGCACATATCAATTCTTGTTCGATTTCAAGCTCTAAATCGCTTTCTGGAAGGTTATACGCGCACTGATGCGTAGATATAACCAGTTTAATGCAACGAACACTCTGGAATAGTGAAATAGGCTTAACATACCTTAAATAACCTTTACATAACTTAGAAATAAGTTTTGAAGGCTTTGGTATGGCAAAAACAAGCTAAATTGCTTACAGGGACTAAACTTGACAAACTGCGAAAGTATGCCAATTTGAACTGTAACAGACATTCCGGAACATAACCATAAGTTAAACACACCTTAAATATCCTTTACATAGCTTAGAAATAGGCTTTGAGGGGTTCGGTGTGCTAAAATAAACTTTTGTGTCATTCAGGGACTAAAAGTGTCAAAAAGTGCACAAGTTTGCATTTTCGCGCATAACTTACGTTCTGAATACATCCGGACATCCAAAAATTTATGTGAGCATGACTATATTATATTTTAGTGTTCGCCTTAAGAAAAATCCATTCGTCGCGTCTTTTGGATCGTTTTTCGCGCTTATGCGCATTCCGTCGTAATTAAGCGAACATCGTGTTCGTACGACCAAACGAACCATCACCCGGCATATTTTTGAGCATGTTTCATGTCCACAATGTTTAGGCATCATTTTAGGGCCTTAAAGTTGGCTTTACGGGCCTTGGAAGTGCCGGAAATGGGCTTAAACACGTGCAGGGACCTAAACTGTCATTTTTGAAAGTTGTTTCTGATCTGACATGCTCAGGCGGCCCGCATTAGTTTAAGGACATCCTGAAGCGGGCCGCATGGCACCTTCTGACCAGATTCAATGTTTTAAACAGCAGGTTGCAGCTGTTTAATCCTCCACCACACATTCTAATTTGTCTAGTCAGCTGATAAACATCAAATTCTAGCCACCATAAGGTCCCGACACTTGTACGGTTCCGATTAAGTCACGTTATTCAAGAAACGATCTTAACGGTTACCCGAAATCTATAAATACCCCACCCCCTTTGGCTTAAAAACCCACAAGAATTCTGATTTTAGAGCTCTAAGTTGAAACCATTGTTTCATACCTGAGTTCTTAGATCGGGATTAGCATTCGGGGACCCTGGGTTAGTATTCTTTCGTTCTTTTCCTTATTTTACTGCTTTTCGAGTCCGAAAGTCAAACTTTGTTTGACTTTCAGCGTTGACCAGTAATGGTCAATGCGAAGTTCGTTTGAACTTCGCAACGTGAGTGTAATCACGTTGGTCATAGTCCCTTGGGACTATGCCCACTGATTACCACGTTGTCTAGGGTCGTAGGGTAGGCGATCTAATAAATCGCCTATACCTTCGAACCCGACCCAGTTTGGTCGATCATTAGGATCCGACCAAATACATTAGGTGACCATAGTAGGTAGGGAATAACCTTCCGAGGTTATACCCTATGGTCACATCGTTTGAGTAGTTGTATGATAGGTAGTTTATATGCCTTAGGTAAATTACCAGAATACCCTTTTTATGTATAATTGGTAATTAAGCATATGTAACCTAAACCTTTGTCACATAACTGATTATGTAACATGTTTAGGCATATAACACTTGTCATAGGACTAGTTAGGCGGTCTGAACGCGTTTCACGCGCACGACGCGTTAAAGTAACGTATGTTACCTTAATGGGTCGCGATGGGTCGAAAGCACTTAGGTTAAGTTTCATTTAGTATGTAGGCTTTGTTAAACCATATCATATGAGTTCCTACACTCATTTGGTTTACAAACCCTCCTGCTACCCAGTCTTCCGATTTAAGTCCGGTTTATTTATATAGTATTGGATTTGCCGACTGATTCCGTGCTCCCTCTAGCTTTGTTTGGTTGTTGTGCAAGACCTCCAAGCATTCTCAGGCGAGTACATTATTCCCCTCTTTTACTGTTTTCAACTGTTTTGGGGTGACTCATATGTGCTAAATGTTTTATCAATGGTTTCAAGAACAATTACAATGTGGTTTCAAGAACAATAACAATTATTTCAAGAACGCTAACAATGATTTCAAGAACGAATACAATGATTTCAAGAACGAATACAATGATTTCAAGAACGAATACAATGATTTCAAAAACTAATAACAATTTCAAAAAGTGAACAAACTTGTTGGTTGTAGTTTACATGACCGATGACATTCATTAGCTATGATCAAGCCGACCAGTATTAGGTTATGGTACCATAGGATCTGACAAATCCCGTTATTTACTGCACCCATTGTTATGTGTGGGTGTTGTGGGTAGCGACTGAATCTGTAATTATTAACTTATCCTTTGGTAAGGGTTTGTTAAGAACGAGAACGAGAGCGAGTTGGAACGAGGAACGCGTCAAGAAGGTTTGAATGTTATTAGAGAATCGACCATAAAGTAGTTTCACAATTAAAATATTAACTTACCCTTTGGTAAGGGTTTGTTAAAACAAGAACGATTTGAACGATTAAAACAAGATGGTTTAACGATTGGGTAAACATTTGTACATGATTGACATTTGATCATGTATTTTCCACAAAACATAACTTTGATTTAAACCAAGTTTTACTTCAATACTTTGTTTTTGTGCATATGGTTTAGTTGAGACATTTCACTTGCCATACATGAATATTTGACATAGACATTTGACATGGATATTTGACATAGACATTTGACATGGATATTGGACATAGACATTTGACATGGATATTTAAACATAGACATTTTACATTGTTTGGTTTGGTTTGGTTAAGTGATTAAGTAACGATGCGTGTGTAATATGATACAAGCATGGTGGATACGCCGCTGGTACTTCCTATATATAAGTGTTTGTATGGTATTACATATTGTAGCGTTATTTGAATCATTTCAGTTTGAGACATAGAACATTTTATACAAGTAGCATACTTTTCACAAGACATTTATTTACAAACAACTCATCTTATAAAGACTCATTTTACATGGTTATTCATTTAATCATGCATTATTCTCTCATTTATACATATCATCTAAACTTATTATTTTTCAAATGATTTACAAAGACAAAGCAAATTACAAGGTTCATGACTAAACATTTTCTTAAACAGAAGTCATGAATCTTATTTTCACAAAACCTATGTACTCGCCAGCATTTCTTTGCTGACCTCGTTTTCACATATGTTTCAGGTATTGTTGGATGATATCGATTGATAAGATGCATGCTCACATAGGACTGGACAAGGCCTTAGTGACTCAATAACAATGATAGACTATGTTTAAATAGTGTAATTAGATTTCCAGACGATGTAATTACTCAATGTTTAATAAAACGGAACACTTTTGATATCCATGGTTATGAAACATTAATTTTGTTGCAACACGCCCCGATGTTTCCGCCGCGATTTGTTGTTTTACGCGGTCGGGGTGTGACAGAAAAGATGGTATCAGAGCCAATGGTTATAGGGAATTAGGTTATTAGTAATGCTTTGACCTAGTCTATAACCTTCTTAGGACCCTAACGCGAGTTTACTTGCGTTTAGTCATAAAACAATACCGTCACCTATCCTTAGGCGACGACCACAACAAGAACATAAATTTCAAAACCGCTTTGAAAACTAATCATCTGTTCTAGGATGATTGATTACAAGGTTTTGAACCCTCTATTGTAAGGTTTTGAACCCTCTGTTATATGGTTTTGAACCCCTTCGAATTTTCAAAATCTCGACAAGGTTTTGAGTCTTAAATAATGTGAACACGTGCAAACTGGAAGGGTGAATGCCTGTATTCTGGGTTTTCTGTCTAGGCAAGCACTTCGTATATATCTCATCAGACGCGAGACCAGTTGTGCTTACCTGGGAATTCTTGGGATGAGTGTTCACTTATAGGCGAGCATGTCTTCGCGATACATTATTTTTGACCCATTTACTTTGATCAGTCACTGTGTGCCGTTTGTTGCTTTGTAGTAACAAACAAATAACCACTATCCTTGCTTTCATCAGATTTGTTTCATCTCATTCTTTTCGTCTAAATTCTCTCACTCGTTTCCTTTCATGTTTCCTCTTTTAGACAATGCCTCCTCGACGCGAAAACCAGATAGAGACTGCCGAGCTGGCAGAAATCATTGCGCAGCAAATGGCTGCTCAATTTCCAAACCTCTTTGCTCAATGGAACCAAGCCAACAACAACAACAATGTTCTATGCAAATACAAGGATTTTAACCAGGCTAAACCACTCAAGTTTAGTGGTTCTGAAGGAGCGACTGGGCTTCTTCAATGGTTCGAGAGCATTGAGAATACTTTCCGCCACGTGCAGTGTCCTAACAATCGCAAGGTCGAGTTTTCTTCGAGTGTGTTTCAGAAGAGGGCTCTCACATGGTGGAACGGGGTTATGAGGGATCGTGGTGCAGAAGTTGCTCTGGCACAGACATGGGCTGAACTTAGGGCCCTGATGATGAGGGAATTCTGTCCTCGTCATGAGCAGCGAGCTTTGGAGAAGGAATTTGATGAATTGAAGCAAGATAGTGGTGAGCACAGGGCGTATACTGATAGGTTTGAGGAGTTGAGTCTGCTTTGCCCGACAATGGTTACCCCACTTGACATAGCTATCGAAAGGTACATCGACGGCCTACCTGACTCGGTACAAGACATCCTTACCGGTAGTAACCCTGCCACACTCCGTCAGGCGATCGAGTTATCTGCGACATTGACTGAGTCGCAGATTCGGAAGAACAAGTTACACAGGAAGGGTGACAAGGGCAAGAAACAGTCAGCTGACAAGGAGGATAGCAGGAAAGGCCAAAACAAGAAGGGTAAGGAATGTGAGACGTCAAAGAAATCAAAGAAGCGAAAGGGTGGTCAGAGCTTTGCTGTTACAGCACAGACTGCTCAGAACCCGCGGAACCAACCAGCTCAGCCACCTGCAAAGAAAGCATATGCCGGTACCGCACCTTATTGTGCACGCTGCAACGGTCATCACGCAGTACAACAAGCTTGCTGGCAATGCACGACGTGTGGTAAACTTGGGCATTTGGCCAAGGTTTGTCGTTTGGGACAAAATCAGGCTGCTCAGGTTCAAGCTCCGGTTCAAGGGAATGCTGTGAGATTTCCACTGGGTTCATGTTTCAACTGCGGAGAGATTGGTCATTTCCGTCACAACTGCCCGAGACTGATGAATACAAATGCTAACGCAAACCCGAATGCGAACGTCAACGTCAATGTAAATCCAGCACGCGGTCGAGTGTTTAACATCAATGAGGCACTCAATGTTGAAGGAGTGAACAATTAGTATTTTGTTTTTCCTCTGGTTGGTATCTTGTAACGTTTAAAGACAATGCGGTTGTTATATAAATAAAAATTTGTGGTTTTATTTTCTAACTAATGCAATTGTATGAATGTTTGATCCAACCTTATGATGTCAACACAAAGACAAAACTACTCGTGTGGTTCTGTCATTTTTATGATCACTTGTGATCTCCCTAAGAACCTCAAACACTTGTTTCTTTTAAATCTAAAGTATCTTATCATCTTGCACCGTTCGAGATGCAAGAATTATCAAAACAGCTTCAAGAGTTGTCTGATAAAGGATTCATCCGTCCGAACTTTGCACCTTGGAGAAATTCCTGTTCTCCTTGTGAAAAGAAAAATGGATCTTTTCGAATGTATATCGATTAACGTAAGCCTAAGTAAGCTTACCATCAAGAATCGATATCCCCTACCTTAAATCAACGATTTCTCCGATCAACTGCATAGCGTTTCATGCTTTTCCAAGATCGATTTGCGTTTTGGGTATCATCAACTTTGTATTCTCAAAGAAGATATTCCCAAAACGGTTTTCTGCACGAAGTATGGCCATTACGAGTTTACAGTCATGCCTTTTTGGTTGACAAATGCTTTATCCATCTTCAAAGACTTAATAAATAGAGTCTGCAAGCCTTATTTGGATCAGTTCGTCATTGTTATTAATGACATCTTGATCTATTCATATCACGAGCCGATCGCGATCAACACCTTCGTTGACATCGGAGCCCTGATTGAATTCCTTGTACACCTTAAAATGTACAATACAACTCAATTAGGACAAACCGAATTCCTTTTAAGATCTTCCTATCTTCATAGTTAGATTCTTGAAAATATTTAAATTGCCAAAGGAAATCCACGGATTGGGTTTCTGGTATGCTTTAAATACCCTTGTCCAAAGATAACAAATTAATGGTCGAATTGAACGATTAGGTGATTGAACGAGTACGCAATTATGTGACTATGTGTTTTTGTGTTTTCCTCTATGTTCTTGTGTGGTACGATTTTCAAATCCTCATGGAATCTTTCATATCTTCATATGAGGGATTCATAGTAGGATATTCAAAAAGGTACTACCTTAAATCCTTAATGGGCTTCTATGTAATAGTTAAGACCCTTGGGTTATATAGTACCATTCCAGGATTCGATAATAGACCCTTGAGTGGTCTAGTCTAAAAGATTGATTCACAATTTGGTTAAAAGACGACATCTAGTGATGTAGCTGGACAGACTCCTTGATAGTCTATTTAGATCATTTATTGATTTAGTCAAAAGGACTCTATGGCGGTCTAGTCACACTCATCACAGGATTGTTCATTTGGTTTTCCCCCTACACATTATAAAATAGACTGTGTGAACTGTGCAAGGAATTGTCTGATTATGGACGCGTACATAATTATGAAATTTAGTGCACAGAAACCTAGTAAGGTTTATTATGTGTAAGAACCGATAGTGACAACAATAACAAAATGAGAACGATGTAATGGAGGCATGGTGGACGCACCAATGACGCTTCATATACTTGTATATAAGTGTCCCTCTTACATTGCAAACATAATGTTATTAAGGTTACTAGAAGTTCAGAACCCTAACCAATGTTGTTTGATCTTTTCAACTTCATGTTTTAAGCTCTCACAAGTTTCCTCTAAATAAATTTCGGGACGAAATTTCCTAAAGTAGGGGAGACTGTAACACCTGTGCCTCCACGGCCATCAAACAAATACCGAACCAATGAAATATTATATTTCATACTTGGGATTTGTAAAAATATGTGTATCTTTTGCACATATCAATTCTTGTTCGATTTCAAGCTCTAAATCGCTTTCTGGAAGGTTATACGCGCACTGATGCGTAGATATAACCAGTTTAATGCAACGAACACTCCGGAATAGTGAAATAGGCTTAACATACCTTAAATAACCTTTACATAACTTAGAAATAAGTTTTGAAGGCTTTGGTATGGCAAAAACAAGCTAAATTGCTTACAGGGACTAAACTTGACAAACTGCGAAAGTATGCCAATTTGAACTGTAACAGACATTCCGGAACATAACCATAAGTTAAACACACCTTAAATATCCTTTACATAGCTTAGAAATAGGCTTTGAGGGGTTCGGTGTGCTAAAATAAACTTTTGTGTCATTCAGGGACTAAAAGTGTCAAAAAGTGCACAAGTTTGCATTTTCGCGCATAACTTACGTTCTGAATACATCCGGACATCCAAAAATTTATGTGAGCATGACTATATTATATTTTAGTGTTCTCCTTAAGAAAAATCCATTCGTCGCGTCTTTTGGATCGTTTTTCGCGCTTATGCGCATTCCGTCGTAATTAAGCGAACATCGCGTTCGTACGACCAAACGAACCATCACCCGGCATATTTTTGAGCATGTTTCATGTCCACAATGTTTAGGCATCATTTTAGGGCCTTAAAGTTGGCTTTACGGGCCTTGGAAGTGCCGGAAATGGGCTTAAACACGTGCAGGGACCTAAACTGTCATTTTTGAAAGTTGTTTCTGATCTGACATGCTCAGGCGGCCCGCATTAGTTTAAGGACATCCTGAAGCGGGCCGCATGGCACCTTCTGACCAGATTCAATGTTTTAAACAGCAGGTTGCAGCTGTTTAATCCTCCACCACACATTCTAATTTGTCTAGTCAGCTGATAAACATCAAATTCTAGCCACCATAAGGTCCCGACACTTGTACGGTTCCGATTAAGTCACGTTATTCAAGAAACGATCTTAACGGTTACCCGAAATCTATAAATACCCCACCCCCTTTGGCTTAAAAACCCACAAGAATTCTGATTTTAGAGCTCTAAGTTGAAACCATTGTTTCATACCTGAGTTCTTAGATCGGGATTAGCATTCGGGGACCCTGGGTTAGTATTCTTTCGTTCTTTTCCTTATTTTACTGCTTTTCGAGTCCGAAAGTCAAACTTTGTTTGACTTTCAGCGTTGACCAGTAATGGTCAATGCGAAGTTCGTTTGAACTTCGCAACGTGAGTGTAATCACGTTGGTCATAGTCCCTTGGGACTATGCCCACTGATTACCACGTTGTCTAGGGTCGTAGGGTAGGCGATCTAATAAATCGCCTATACCTTCGAACCCGACCCAGTTTGGTCGATCATTAGGATCCGACCAAATACATTAGGTGACCATAGTAGGTAGGGAATAACCTTCCGAGGTTATACCCTATGGTCACATCGTTTGAGTAGTTGTATGATAGGTAGTTTATATGCCTTAGGTAAATTACCAGAATACCCTTTTTATGTATAATTGGTAATTAAGCATATGTAACCTAAACCTTTGTCACATAACTGATTATGTAACATGTTTAGGCATATAACACTTGTCATAGGACTAGTTAGGCGGTCTGAACGCGTTTCACGCGCACGACGCGTTAAAGTAACGTATGTTACCTTAATGGGTCGCGATGGGTCGAAAGCACTTAGGTTAAGTTTCATTTAGTATGTAGGCTTTGTTAAACCATATCATATGAGTTCCTACACTCATTTGGTTTACAAACCCTCCTGCTACCCAGTCTTCCGATTTAAGTCCGGTTTATTTATATAGTATTGGATTTGCCGACTGATTCCGTGCTCCCTCTAGCTTTGTTTGGTTGTTGTGCAAGACCTCCAAGCATTCTCAGGCGAGTACATTATTCCCCTCTTTTACTGTTTTCAACTGTTTTGGGGTGACTCATATGTGCTAAATGTTTTATCAATGGTTTCAAGAACAATTACAATGTGGTTTCAAGAACAATAACAATTATTTCAAGAACGCTAACAATGATTTCAAGAACGAATACAATGATTTCAAGAACGAATACAATGATTTCAAGAACGAATACAATGATTTCAAAAACTAATAACAATTTCAAAAAGTGAACAAACTTGTTGGTTGTAGTTTACATGACCGATGACATTCATTAGCTATGATCAAGCCGACCAGTATTAGGTTATGGTACCATAGGATCTGACAAATCCCGTTATTTACTGCACCCATTGTTATGTGTGGGTGTTGTGGGTAGCGACTGAATCTGTAATTATTAACTTATCCTTTGGTAAGGGTTTGTTAAGAACGAGAACGAGAGCGAGTTGGAACGAGGAACGCGTCAAGAAGGTTTGAATGTTATTAGAGAATCGACCATAAAGTAGTTTCACAATTAAAATATTAACTTACCCTTTGGTAAGGGTTTGTTAAAACAAGAACGATTTGAACGATTAAAACAAGATGGTTTAACGATTGGGTAAACATTTGTACATGATTGACATTTGATCATGTATTTTCCACAAAACATAACTTTGATTTAAACCAAGTTTTACTTCAATACTTTGTTTTTGTGCATATGGTTTAGTTGAGACATTTCACTTGCCATACATGAATATTTGACATAGACATTTGACATGGATATTTGACATAGACATTTGACATGGATATTGGACATAGACATTTGACATGGATATTTAAACATAGACATTTTACATTGTTTGGTTTGGTTTGGTTAAGTGATTAAGTAACGATGCGTGTGTAATATGATACAAGCATGGTGGATACGCCGCTGGTACTTCCTATATATAAGTGTTTGTATGGTATTACATATTGTAGCGTTATTTGAATCATTTCAGTTTGAGACATAGAACATTTTATACAAGTAGCATACTTTTCACAAGACATTTATTTACAAACAACTCATCTTATAAAGACTCATTTTACATGGTTATTCATTTAATCATGCATTATTCTCTCATTTATACATATCATCTAAACTTATTATTTTTCAAATGATTTACAAAGACAAAGCAAATTACAAGGTTCATGACTAAACATTTTCTTAAACAGAAGTCATGAATCTTATTTTCACAAAACCTATGTACTCGCCAGCATTTCTTTGCTGACCTCGTTTTCACATATGTTTCAGGTATTGTTGGATGATATCGATTGATAAGATGCATGCTCACATAGGACTGGACAAGGCCTTAGTGACTCAATAACAATGATAGACTATGTTTAAATAGTGTAATTAGATTTCCAGACGATGTAATTACTCAATGTTTAATAAAACGGAACACTTTTGATATCCATGGTTATGAAACATTAATTCTGTTGCAACACGCCCCGATGTTTCCGCCGTGATTTGTTGTTTTACGCGGTCGGGGTGTGACATTTTGTTACTGGCCTACCCAGATCTCAGCGCGGAAATGACACTATATGGGTGATCGTGGATCGACTCACAAAGTCTGCACACTTCTTGGCTATCAAGGAAACGGATAAGTTCTCCACCTTAGTAGACGTATATCTTAAGGAAGTTGTCTCGAGGCACGGGGTGCCCACCTCTATTATCTCTGATCGTGACGCACGTTTTACTTCAGAACTGTGGCAAGCAATGCACAAATCTTTCGGCTCTCGTTTAGATATGAGCACAGCTTATCATCCTCAGACAGATGGGCAGTCTGAGCGCACTATTCAAACTCTAGAAGACATGCTTCGGGCGTGCGTAATTGACTTTGGCAATGGCTGGGAAAAACATCTGCCACTTGTGGAATTTTCGTACAATAACAGCTACCACACCAGCATTAAAGCCGCTCCATTCGAGGCATTGTACGGGCGTAAATGTCGGTCACCTCTTTGTTGGGCAGAGGTGGGTGATAGTCAAATCACAGATCCAGAAATGGTAGTTGATACTACTGAAAAGATTGCTCAAATACGACAACGCATGGCGGCAGCTCGTGACCGCCAGAAAGCATACGCCGATAAAGACAGGAAACTACTCGAATTCCAGGTTGGGGATCGAGCGCTACTCAAAGTTTCACCCTGGAAGGGTGTGTTTCGTTTTGGCAAACGAGGCAAGCTCAATCCGCGATATGTCGGACCATTCGAAATCATCGAGAAAATAGGCAAAGTGGCCTACAGACTGAACTTACCAGCTGAACTCAGTGCAGTTCACAACGTTTTCCACGTGTCGAATCTGAAGAAGTGTCTGTCAGATGAGACCCTCATAGTTCCTTTGAAAGAGCTCACTATTGACGAACAGTTACGATTCGTCGAGGAACCTGTTGAAATCACAGACCGGGATGTTAAGGTCTTCAAGAACACCAGAATACCTCTTGTTCGAGTTCGTTGGAACTCCCGTCGTGGCCCAGAGTTCACCTGGGAACGAGAAGATCAAATGAAACTCAAATATCCCCAGTTATTCGGAAACCGTGCAACCACTACTGAGGCCAAAGCTACTAAAGAATTTCGGGACGAAATTCCAAATCAACGGGGGGATGATGTGACACCCCAAGAAAACCAGTAATCTTCGCAAAACTGCTCGGGGAGCCGCGATACGAAACAGGTAAACAACGTCACACAATTAGCTTCCTCAGTAACCGCATGCTAAATTTCGGGACGAAATTTCTTTCAAGTTGGGGATAATGTGACAACTCGAGTTTCCGACATTCCACTTTTGCATTAATTGCACGTTGATTGTTCAATTGCTTGACTGTTTGACTTGTAACTGTACATGTAGTGTTATAATGAAACGTATTGTGATCGTTGCATGTATGTGATTGATGATATAACATGAGAATTATTATAAAACACTTAGACTGATTAAACCATGAAGTACTCGACGAAACAAAAGATGTGTTTCGCCAATAACATCTCGACGAAACAGTGAGGTGTTTCGCCATCTTTATCACGACGAAACAAGTGTTTCGCCGGCCCAGTATTTCGCGAAGCCCATTAAGGGCCCAGTACGTTAACTCGAGTATATTACGTTAACCGATTTCCTGTTTCACACATTTGAACAAAAATCGAAACCCTAGAGCTTCCTCTCCCTGTTGACGGCGAACTAGTGCCCCGAAGCTTTTAGACCAATCAAGTTAGTGCTTTCGTTTATCATCGGTTAGTTGCGTGTTTGATTAGTCGGTTTCACTGATGTTTGATTACTCGATATATGTTTGTGTTTATAACGATTTCTGGAATAGTTGTGGTTATGCTTGACGAATCGGTTATACAACCTTATGTGAAACATGATGCGATTAGGGTTTCATAAGCATTGCGTGTTAACATCCATTGCACTTGATTAAACTGTTTAGTATATAGTCATATGATGGTTCGTTGAATTAATAGATTTGAACTAGTGTTAATCGTGTAAATGTTTAGTAAGATTTCGGATTACGTATTACATATTTTGTCAATAACAGTTATGCGGAGGGTACGGGTTCCTGGTATGATACTCAATGATTGGTTATATGATTTGTACTGTATGATGATTGCATGATTGATGACGGCTGCTAGCATGATTAGGGTTGCTATGAAAACTTTATAACTGATAACATGACGTAACTGACATGACGAAACAAATGCATTTCGCCGAAACCAATTGTGACGAAACAAACATGATGAAACGAATGTGTTTCGCCGAAGGGTATATGACGAAACAAACGGGACGAAACAGAAGTGTTTCGTCGAAGGGGTTCATGGCGAAACAAGGGTGTTTCGCCAAATGGGTAATCGGCACAGTAACTTGATTTCTTTCTGTTAAAAGTTAACTGGACTAACTAACTGATGTTAAATGATACGCATGACTAGTACGATCATGGATGCATGCAATGTGTTACTTGGTGATTTTTGATGTGCTGTCTACTATGATTATACTTACGTGCCAACTTCGTGAATACAAACTGATTATGTATACGTGCGTACTTTAGGACGTGATTGATTAACTGTGAGCATACTTAGCATACCGAGCAAACCAAGGTGAGTTCACACTCTTACCAAGGCATGGGATTCCTGGGGTTGGGAATGGGTTTGGATGATTACTTATGCTTGAGTTATTATTGGGATTACATACCATAGGCCTCGGGAGAGGAAGGATATTGGTAGATACTGCTAGACTAGTGATACATATACTTCTCTTCGCACACACGCCGGGATTGGCCGCGATAATAGAACAATCTTCGCATACATGCATGGAATGGCCGCGAACTATACTTTAGTCTTCGCACACATGCCGGGTGGGCCGCGATACAAATATACCTAGTCTAGAAAACATGGGAAACCCCCACTAAACTTCGCAAACATGCCTAGAGGGCCGAGATACCATTACATACGATACATGATTACTAAACGAACTTACGATTTATGATACGAACACTATAACTGAATAACCAACTGTGAACTCGTTCAACTAGTTGTTGACTCTCTGTTACATGCCTTGTAGGACCATAGGTACTCTTGGAGCTTGCACGGGAGGCGCAGTCGTTGTGGAACATGGATCGAGGATGTTACGTTAAAACATCTAGACATTGAACTTATTACTTACTTTGGGTTTACAATTATGCTTCCGCTAGACACTTAATATGTTTTGTTTGAACACCTTTCATATCGTTTGGTTTAAATTACATTTATCACATATTATGTTTGATATGATTGGTGACTTGATCCTGGTCAGTCACGCCTCCAAGCGGTGGTACTCCGCATGTGGATTTTGGGGGTGTGACACCTAATGATCGACCAAACGGGTCGGGTTCGAAAGTATAAGCGATTGTTTAGATCGCTTACCTTACGACCCTAAATAAGCACTAAATTAAAAGTGACGATCTAAGCATGTTAAAACATGCTTAACTAAGTTTAGAAAACAGGTTTGGTATCAAAACAAACGGTTTTGATACCTAAGAGTAGTTTGGTTACAAAATACGTAAGAATACGCACTTTGGCCGAAACTACGACTTGTCACTGAGCCTAGATAACGTGGTAATCAGTAGGTATAGTCACTAGGGACTATAACCATCGTGATCACGCTCATGTTATGAAGTTCAAACGAACTTCGCTTTGACCATAAACAGGTCAATGCAGAAAGTCAAAAAAAGTTTGACTTTAATGCTAAAACGAATGAAAAGAACGAAAGAACACTTATGTCACACCCCGACCACGTAGAACATACAAAACGTGGCGGAAATGTCGGGGAGTGTTGTAACAGAATTAATTGTTTCAAATCCATGGCAATTGAAGTTTCGTTTTATTGATTAAAAGTGTTACAATGTCTTGATAATCAAAGAAACATAACATAAATAACTAGTCTGCATCTTTTATTGTCACTAAGGCCCATGTCCGCCTAAGTGTATCTTGATCAATCCTATGCTTCATTTCCTGAAACACATGTGAAAATAGGTACGTCAGCATAAAAATGCCGGCGAGTACATAGGTTTTGTGAAAATAAGATTCATGACTTCTTTTTAAGAAAATGTTTAGTCATGAACCTTGTAATTTGCTTTGTCTTTGTAAATCATTTGAAAAACAATAAGTTCAGATGATACGTATAAATAAGAGAATAATGCATGGTTTAATGAATAACCATGTAAAATGAGTTTGTATAAGTTAAGTTGTTTGTAAAACAATATATTGTGAAAAGTATGTTATTTGTATAAAATATTATATGTCATAAACTGAAATGATTCAAATAACGCTACAATATGTAATACCATACAAACACTTATATATAGGAAGTACCAGCGGCGTATCCACCATGCTTGTATCATATTACACACGCATCGTTACTTAATCACTTACTCAAACCAAACCAACAATGTAAAATGTTCATGTCTAATGTAAATCATGTAATGTATAACCAATGTCAAAAGTGTTTATGTGTCAAATGTAAACCATGTAATATGTAACCAAAATGATATGTATGGCTAGTGAAAATGCATCAACTAAACCATAGATGAAATGCACAAAACAAAGCATTGAAGTAAAACTTGGTTTAAATCAAAGTTATGTTTTGTGGAAATGCATGATCAATGTAAATCATGTAATATGTAACCAAAATGATATGTATGGCTAGTGAAAATGTATCAACTAAACCATATGCACAAGAACATAGTATTGAAGTAAAACTTGGTTTAAATCAAAGTTATGTTTTGTGTAAATGCATGATCAATGTAAATCATGTAATATGTAACCAAAATGATCTGTATGGCTAGTGAAATGCATCAACTAAACCATATGCACAAGAACATAGTATTGAAGTAAAACTTGGTTTAAATCAAAGCTATGTTTTGTGTAAATGCATGATCAATGTAAATCATGTAATATGTAACCAAAATGATCTGTATGGCTAGTGAAATGCATCAACTAAACCATATGCACAAGAACATAGTATTGAAGTAAAACTTGGTTTAAATCAAAGCTATGTTTTGTGTAAATTCCTATGGTACCACTACCTACTAACGAATGGCATGATCAATGTTAATGAATGTATTGTTCCATGTTAAACAAACCAAATGTCATACCAAAAATGTAAGCATGTGAAAACGATGCACTAAGTATGTAATCAAATGAACATACGTAGCGTGAAATGTCATGTAAAACGATGTACTAAGTAATGCACACAATGGGCACACCTAGCATGAAATGTAATGTAAAACGATGTACTAAGTAATGCACACAATGGGCACACCTAGCATGAAATGTAATGTAAAACGATGTACTAAGTAATGCACACAATGGGCACACCTAGCATAAAATGTAATGTAAAACGATGTACTAAGTAATGCACACAATGGGCACACCTAGCATACAATGTAATGTAAAACGATGTACTAAGTAATGCACACAATGGGCACACCTAGCATAAAATGTAATGAAATCATGTACTATAATATACTAACAAACATAGCAGGTATATGATGTGAAAACAGGAAAGCATGAAAGTAATAAGTAGGCACATGTGTTCCACCCCAAAATGTTTGGAAAACAGTAAAAGAGGGGTCTATGTACTCACTTGAGATTGCTCAGAAGTCCTAAGATAACCACCAAGCAACGCTAGAGATCACGGAAATCAAACGGCACCTAATATAGGTAACTATGTTAATAAACCGGACCTAAATCGGAAGATCTGATAGAATGAGGGTTCGTAAACCAAACGAGTATAGAGACTCGTGTCATATGGTTTAACAAAGCCTACATACTAATTGAAACCGTAATCTAAGTGTTTACGACCCATTACGACCCGTTTAGGTAGCTTATGCTACTTTAACGCGTCGTTCGCGAGAAACGCGTTCGGACCGCCTAACTAGCCCTATGACAAGTGTTATATGCCTAAACATGTTACATAATCAGTTATGTGACAAAAGTTTAGGTTACATATGCTTAATTACCAATTATACATGAAAAGGGTATTCTGGTAATTTACCTAAGGCATATAAACTACCTATCATACAACTACTTAAACGTTGTGACCATAAGGTATAACCTCGGAAGGTTATTCCCTACACTATGGTCACCTAATGTATTTGGTCGGATCCTAATGATCGACCAAACTGGGTCGGGTTCAAAGGTATAAGCGATTTATTAGATCGCTTACCCTACGACCCTAGACAACGTGGTAATCAGTAGGCATAGTCCCAAGGGACTATAACCATCGTGATTACAATCACGTTGCGAAGTTCAAACGAACTTCGCATTGACCATAAGCTGGTCAACGCTGAAAGTCAAACAAAGTTTGACTTTCGGACTCGAAAAGCAATAAAATATGGAAAAGAACGAAAGAATACTTACGAAGGGTCCCCGAATGCTAATCCCGATTCAAGAATCTCAGGTATGAAACAATGGTTTCAACTTAGAGCTCCTCAAATCAGAATTCTTGTAATTTTGAAGCATGGGGGGTGGGGTATTTATAGTAAAAGGTCCACCGTTAAGATCGTTTCATGGAAAACGTGCCTTAATCCCACCCGTACAAGTGTCGGGACCTTATGGTGACTAAAATTTGATCCTTATCAGCTGACTAGACAATTAGGATTGTGTGGGTGAGAATCAAACAGCTGCAACCTGCTGTTAAAAACAATGAATCTGGTCAGAAGGGCGGACGCGGCCCGCGTGGTAATGTACAGAAACTGAGGCGGGCCGCCTGGCCTGCACAGATCAGAAATAAGTTTCAGAATTACAGTTTCAGTCCCTGTTGATGTTTTAAGCCATTTTCGACACTTCCAAGGCCCGTAAAGCCAACTTTAAGGCCCTAAAATGTTGCCTAAACATTGTGGACATGAAACATGCTCAGAAATATGTCGGGTGTTGGTTCGTTTGGTCGTACGAACGCGATGTTCGCTTAATTACGACGGAATGCGCATAAGCGCGAAAAACGATCCAAATGACGTGACGAATGGATTTTTCTTATGGCGAACACTAAAATATAATATAGTCACGCTTACATAAATTTTTGGATGTCCGGATGCATTCAGAACGTAAGTTATGCGCGAAAATGCAAACTTGTGCACTTTTTGACACTTTTAGTCCCTGAATGAGCCAAAAGTTTATTTTAGCACACCGAACCCCTCAAAGCCTATTTCTAAGCTATATAAAGGATATTTAAGGTGTGTTTAACTTATGTTCATGTTCCGAAAAGTCCGTTACAGTTCAAATTGGCATACTTTCGCAGTTTGTCAAATTTAGTCCCTGTAAGCGAATTAACTTGATTTTGCCATACCAAAGCCTTCAAAACTTATTTCTAAGTTATGTAAAGGTTATTTAAGGTATGTTAAGCCTATGTCACTATTCCGGAGTGTTTGTTGCATTAAACTGGTTATATTTACGCATCAGTGCGCGTATAACCTTTTAGAAAGCGATTTAGAGTTTGAAATTGAACAAGAATTGATATGTGCAAATGATACACATATTTATACAAATCCCAAGTATGAAATACAATATTCCATTGGTTTGGTATTTGTTTGATGGCCGTGGAGGCACAGGTGTTACAGTCTCCCCTACTTTAGGAAATTTCGTCCCGAAATTTATTTAGAGGAAACTCGTGAGAGTTTAAAACATGAAGTTGAAAAGATCGAACAACATTGGTTAGGGTTCTGAACTTCTAGTAACCTTAATAACATTATGCTTGCAATGTAAGAGGGATACTTATATACAAGTATATGAAGCATCATTGGTGCGTCCACCGTACCTCCATTACATCGTTCTCATTTTGTTATTGTTGTCGCTATCGGTTCTTACACATAATAAATCTTACTGGGTTTCTGTGCACTAAATTTCATAATTATGTACGCGTCCATAATTAGACAATTCCTTGCATAGTTCACTCAGTCTATTTTATAATGTGTAGTGTAAAACCAAATGAACAATCCTGTGATGAGTGTGACTAGACCACCATAGAGTCCTTTTAATTAAATCAATAAATGATCTAAATAGACTATCAAGGAGTCTGTTCAGCTACATCACTAGATGTCGTTCTTTAACCAAATTGTGAATCAATCTTTTTGACTAGACCACTAAGAGGGTCTCTTATGAATCATGGAGTGGTACTATATGATCCAAGGGTCTTAACTATTACATAGAAGCCGATTAAGGATTGAAGGTAGTACCTTTTGAATATCCTGCTACGAATCCCTCATATGGAGATATGAAAGATCCTGCGAGGATCTGGATAATGAATATCCAGAGTATTAAAAACACAAAAATGCATAAAAGAAAACATAAGATAAATAAACACATAGTCACATAACCACAAAATTGTTTAACTAGAAATTTGTTCTGCTAACAGAGCACATGTATTTAAAGCACACTAGGAATCCATCTCGTGGATTTCATTTGGTACTTTAAACGTTATCAAGAATCTAACTATAAAGATAGAAAGATTTTTAAAAGAAAAATTCGATTTCGATTATAAGGAACCGAAATGTTCGAATTTAGGTACATAAGGAATCCAATTAAGGACTCTGATTTGAATGATGATCATCCACAAGGATCTAAATGTGAAGATAAAAAGATCCCTTATGGATTTTAGAAGTTGAAAATGTTTTGAAACCTTGCACTGAACGTGCTTATGTCAAAACATGAAGTAAAATGTTTATGAAGTTGAGATGCTTGATATGTCAAGGCGACAAATGAAGCAGAATTTTGAAGGTTAAGTCAATGTATGAGGAAAATATTTTTGAAACTATGCATGGAGTTCTTTTAAGAAAAATTTGTTTAACGTTTTTGAAACCTTATATATAATACTTTTGAAATCATAAAGTAGGTGTACTTGGTAAATATATTTATAAAAATGTTTTAAAATCATGCGAGATGAATTTTGAAATTATGTATAAGGTTTTTGACAAACATGAATGATGCTTTTCGAAATCATGCACTTGATAAGAGAATATACTGTGTTAATATTGTCTTCAGACTATATGAAACATTTTTGAAATTATGAAGGTTGGTTTTGATAACATGGCCAATGTTTTTGAAATATCATAGACAATGTATCAAAAAAATTGTTTTCAAACTATATGAAATGTTTTGAGATCATGAAGATTGTTTTGAAATACTTGTACTGTGTATGTTGGAAAAATTAAAACGTAACGGGTATGAGATTTGAAAATACCCTTAGTTATCCAACCAAGGATTCAAAAATACAGATGTGTAAAAAGCCCGATTGCTCATAATTTCACTTTATTTCTTGTACTTCGTCTCCTGGAATGAAACGAGTACTTAAAATTTTTGGGGGAATCATGAGCGATCATTTGAAAGAGAGAATCACAAGAGTAGTTTGTAAGGAACATAGTTCCTTGATGTAGGTATCATAGGGGAATGCCATACACACATGTAACTATACTTGTATATCAGAATTGTGAACAACAACTTTTATTTATAAACAAAACAGATTGTTTCACATTACAAGAAATAGAAGAAACAAAAGCATAAGACAACAACATCTTCTACTCAGCCAACTGCTCATCCGTGGGTCAAATTTGCATTAGCAAGCTTTGGGCAATCTCTTTGGAAATGGCCCATCTCGCCACAGTTGTAGCAAGACCCTCGTGAGAAACGAGCTTGAGCAGGAGTGTCGCCAGCTTGATTTGGTACAGCTGCAGTTGGGCAAACCCTTGCTGTATGACCTATAAGTCCACAAATCTGGCATTTGCGGCACCTCACACTAGGGTGATGATGAAGGCTACATTGGTTGCACAAGGGTGCAGTTCCATTGTACGGCTTCCTAGCAGGGGGTTGAGCTGGTTGGTTGGGGACGGCTTGACCATTGTAAGCGATCATGGCGGAGTTCTGAGAAGCCTTTCGCTTCTTTGACTTCTTTGGCGATCGTTCATCCATGGTCTTTGATTCCTCAGTTGGTTTCTTGGCTGGTAGTGCTGGCTTGACTTCTGCTTCCTTTGGTGGCTCTTGAGTGGCTTCATTGTCGAGACGAGAGACTTCATTGTTGAGATGAGCCATGGCAATGCCTAAATCCACAGTCTTCTGAATCACTTCACCTATTTGCTGGACAAATCTGGCTGTTCGCTCGGACATTTAACCAGTGCTGAGAGGAATAGACATTCTAGAAGAAAATGAAAGATATAGGAAGAAACAAGTGAAAGATTATTGGAAAATCAATACCAAATGGTAACGAATGAAAATTGTGATCATTTGTTTGTTACCTAAGGCAAACAAATGAGATGGTGACAAATCAAAGTAAATGGGTCAAAAATAATGTATCGCGAAGACATGCTCGCCTATAAGTGAACACTCATCCCAAGAATTCCCAGGTAAGCACAACTGGTCTCGCGTCTGATGAGATGTATACGAAGTGCTTGCCTAGACAGAAAACCCAGAATACAGGCATTCACCCTTCCAGTTTGCACGTGTTCACATTATTTAAAACCCATAACCTTGACGAGATTTTGAAAATTCAAAGGGGTTCAAAACCTTATAACTGAGGGTTCAAAACCTTACAATAGAGGGTTCAAAACCTAGTAATCAATCATCCTAGAACAGATGATTAGTTTTCAAAGCGGTTTTGAATTTTATGTTCTTGTTGTGGTTGTCGCCTAAGGATAGGTGACAGTATTGTTTTATGACTAAACGCAAGTAAACTCGCGTTAGGGTCCTAGAAAGGTTATAGACTAGGTCAAAGTATTACTAATAACCTAATTCCCTATAACCATGAGCTCTGATACCAGCTTTTCTGTCACACCCCGACCACGTAGAACATACAAAACGTGGCGGAATGTCGGGGAGTGTTGTAACAGAATTAATTGTTTCAAATCCATGGCAATTGAAGTTTCGTTTTATTGATTAAAAGTGTTACAATGTCTTGATAATTAAAGAAACATAACATAAATAACTAGTCTGCATCTTTTATTGTCACTAAGGCCCATGTCCGCTTAAGTGTATCTTGATCAATCCTATGCTTCATTTCCTAAAACACATGTGAAAATAGGTACGTCAGCATAAAAATGCCGGCGAGTACATAGGTTTTGTGAAAATAAGATTCATGACTTCTTTTTAAGAAAATGTTTAGTCATGAACCTTGTAATTTGCTTTGTCTTTGTAAATCATTTGAAAAACAATACGTTCAGATGATACGTATAAATAAGAGAATAATGCATGGTTAAATGAATAACCATGTAAAATGAGTTTGTATAAGTTAAGTTGTTTGTAAAACAATATATTGTGAAAAGTATGTTATTTGTATAAAATGTTATATGTCATAAACTGAAATGATTCAAATAACGCTACAATATGTAATACCATACAAACACTTATATATAGGAAGTACCAGCGGCGTATCCACCATGCTTGTATCATATTACACACGCATCGTTACTTAATCACTTACTCAAACCAAACCAACAATGTAAAATGTTCATGTCTAATGTAAATCATGTAATGTATAACCAATGTCAAAAGTGTTTATGTGTCAAATGTAAACCATGTAATATGTAACCAAAATGATATGTATGGCTAGTGAAAATGCATCAACTAAACCACAGATGAAATGCACAAAACAAAGCATTGAAGTAAAACTTGGTTTAAATCAAAGTTATGTTTTGTGGAAATGCATGATCAATGTAAATCATGTAATATGTAACCAAAATGATATGTATGGCTAGTGAAAATGTATCAACTAAACCATATGCACAAGAACATAGTATTGAAGTAAAACTTGGTTTAAATCAAAGTTATGTTTTGTGTAAATGCATGATCAATGTAAATCATGTAATATGTAACCAAAATGATCTGTATGGCTAGTGAAATGTATCAACTAAACCATATGCACAAGAACATAGTATTGAAGTAAAACTTGGTTTAAATCAAAGCTATGTTTTGTGTAAATGCATGATCAATGTAAATCATGTAATATGTAACCAAAATGATCTGTATGGCTAGTGAAATGCATCAACTAAACCATATGCACAAGAACATAGTATTGAAGTAAAACTTGGTTTAAATCAAAGCTATGTTTTGTGTAAATGCATGATCAATGTAAATCATGTAATATGTAACCAAAATGATCTGTATGGCTAGTGAAATGCATCAACTAAACCATATGCACAAGAACATAGTATTGAAGTAAAACTTTGTTTAAATCAAAGCTATGTTTTGTGTAAATGCATGCTATACTGATACGAACATCTATGCGGTATTGTTAAAATGCATACATCCAAGCCTTGAGACTGCGGCGATAAACCCTTAAACCACTTAAAGGTTTATCTAAATTATGTATATCGAATTCGGTCATTCCTTTCATCCCCTTTCCCTGGGATGTCCGGAACGGGAGTTGTCAATTCCTATGGTACCACTACCTACTAACGAATGGCATGATCAATGTTAATGAATGTATTGTTCCATGTTAAACAAACCAAATGTCATACCAAAAATGTAAGCATGTGAAAACGATGCACTAAGTATGTAATCAAATGAACATACGTAGCGTGAAATGTCATGTAAAACGATGTACTAAGTAATGCACACAATGGGCACACCTAGCATGAAATGTAATGTAAAACGATGTACTAAGTAATGCACACAATGGGCACACCTAGCATGAAATGTAATGTAAAACGATGTACTAAGTAATGCACACAATGGGCACACCTAGCATAAAATGTAATGTAAAACGATGTACTAAGTAATGCACACAATGGGCACACCTAGCATAAAATGTAATGTAAAACGATGTACTAAGTAATGCACACAATGGGCACACCTAGCATAAAATGTAATGAAATCATGTACTATAATGTACTAACAAACATAGCAGGTATATGATGTGAAAACAGGAAAGCATGAAAGTAATAAGTAGGCACATGTGTTCCACCCCAAAATGTTTGGAAAACAGTAAAAGAGGGGTCTATGTACTCACTTGAGATTGCTCAGAAGTCCTAAGATAACCACCAAGCAACGCTAGAGATCACGGAAATCAAACAGCACCTAATATAGGTAACTATGTTAATAAACCGGACCTAAATCGGAAGATCTGATAGAATGAGGGTTCGTAAACCAAACGAGTATAGAGACTCGTGTCATATGGTTTAACAAAGCCTACATACTAATTGAAACCTTAATCTAAGTGTTTACGACCCATTGCGACCCGTTTAGGTAGCTTATGCTACTTTAACGCGTCGTTCGTGTGAAACGCGTTCGGACCGCCTAACTAGCCCTATGACAAGTGTTATATGCCTAAACATGTTACATAATCAGTTATGTGACAAAAGTTTAGGTTACATATGCTTAATTACCAATTATACATGAAAAGGGTATTCTGGTAATTTACCTAAGGCATATAAACTACCTATCATACAACTACTTAAACGTTGTGACCATAAGGTATAACCTCGGAAGGTTATTCCCTACACTATGGTCACCTAATGTATTTGGTCGGATCCTAATGATCGACCAAACTGGGTCGGGTTCGAAGGTATAAGCGATTTATTAGATCGCTTACCCTACGACCCTAGACAACGTGGTAATCAGTAGGCATAGTCCCAAGGGACTATAACCATCGTGATTACAATCACGTTGCGAAGTTCAAACGAACTTCGCATTGACCATAAGCTGGTCAACGCTGAAAGTCAAACAAAGTTTGACTTTCGGACTCGAAAAGCAATAAAATATGGAAAAGAACGAAAGAATACTTACGAAGGGTCCCCGAATGCTAATCCCGATTCAAGAATCTCAGGTATGAAACAATGGTTTCAACTTAGAGCTCCTCAAATCAGAATTCTTGTAATTTTGAAGCATGGGGGGTGGGGTATTTATAGTAAAAGGTCCACCGTTAAGATCGTTTCATGGAAAACGTGCCTTAATCCCACCCGTACAAGTGTCGGGACCTTATGGTGACTAAAATTTGATCCTTATCAGCTGACTAGACAATTAGGATTGTGTGGGTGAGAATCAAACAGCTGCAACCTGCTGTTAAAAACAATGAATCTGGTCAGAAGGGTGGACGCGGCCCGCGTGGTGATGTACAGAAACTGAGGCGGGCCGCCTGGCCTGCACAAATCAGAAATAAGTTTCAGAATTACAGTTTCAGTCCCTGTTGATGTTTTAAGCCATTTTCGACACTTCCAAGGCCCGTAAAGCCAACTTTAAGGCCCTAAAATGTTTCCTAAACATTGTGGACATGAAACATGCTCAGAAATATGTCGGGTGTTGGTTCGTTTGGTCGTACGAACGCGATGTTCGCTTAATTACGACGGAATGCGCATAAGCGCGAAAAACGATCCAAATGACGTGACGAATGGATTTTTCTTATGGCAAACACTAAAATATAATATAGTCACGCTTACATAAATTTTTGGATGTCCGGATGCATTCAGAACGTAAGTTATGCGTGAAAATGCAAACTTGTGCACTTTTTGACACTTTTAGTCCCTGAATGAGCCAAAAGTTTATTTTAGCACACCGAACCCCTCAAAGCCTATTTCTAAGCTATATAAAGGATATTTAAGGTGTGTTTAACTTATGGTCATGTTCCGAAAAGTCCGTTACACTTCAAATTGGCATACTTTCGCAGTTTGTCAAATTTAGTCCCTGTAAGCGAATTAACTTGATTTTGCCATACCAAAGCCTTCAAAACTTATTTCTAAGTTATGTAAAGGTTATTTAAGGTATGTTAAGCCTATGTCACTATTCCGGAGTGTTTTTTGCATTAAACTGGTTATATTTACGCATCAGTGCGCGTATAACCTTCCAGAAAGCGATTTAGAGTTTGAAATTGAACAAGAATTGATATGTGCAAATGATACACATATTTATACAAATCCCAAGTATGAAATACAATATTTCATTGGTTTGGTATTTGTTTGATGGCCGTGGAGGCACAGGTGTTACAACTTACAAAGGGTCCCCGAAAGCTAATCTTGATCCAAGTAGCTCAGGTATGAAGCAATGGCTTCAACTTAGAGCTTTTAGATCAGATTTTTGTGGGTTTTGCAAGTGATGTTGGTGGGTATTTATTGGATTCTTGGAACCGTTAAAATCGTTTCTTGAAAACCGTGATGTAATCTCAACCTTACACTTGTTGGAATGTTATGGAACATCAAATTGGCCCCTCATGAGCAGGAAAGGGCAAGTGTGGGTGAGTTTTGGGTGGTTAACAGCTGTAAACAGCTGTTAAAACTGCTTAATCTGATCTGGGAAGCTGACACGGGCCGTGTAAAGGATCACCCTGGGCTCGCGGGCCGTCTGGGTGTCCTGATCAGAAAACAACTTTCAAAAATGACAGTTTAGGTCCCTGTTGTGGTTTAAGGCCATTTCCGACATGTTTAAGGCCCCGTTAAGCCATCTTTAAGGCCATAAAATGATGCCTAAACATTGTGGACATGAAACATGCTCAAAAATATGTCGGATGTTGGTTCGTTTGGTCGTACGATCGCGATGTTCGCTTAATTACGACGGAATGCGCATAAGCGCGAAAAACGATCCAAATTGCGTGACGAATGGATTTTTCTTATGCCAAACACTAAAATAAAATATTATAGTGCTTACATAAATTTTTGGAGGTCCGGATGTATTCAGAACGTATGTTATGCGCGAAAGTGCAAACTTGTGCACTTTTTGACGCTTTTAGTCCCTGAATGACCCAAAAGTTTAGTTTAGCACACCGAACCTCTCAAAGCCTATTTCTAAGATATGTAAAGGATATTTATGGTATGTTTAACTTATGGTCATGTTTTGGAATGTCTGTTACAGTTCAAATTGGCAGACTTTCGCAGTTTGTCAAATTTAGTCCCTGTAAGCGAATTAACTTGTTTTTTGCCATACCAAAGCCTTCAAAACTTATTTCTAAGTTATGTAAAGGTTATTTAGGGTATGTTAAGTATATGTTGATGTTCCGGAGTATTTTTCGCGTTAAACTGATTACGTTTACGCACCAGTTTGCGTATAACTCTCCAGAAAGCGATATAGAGTTTGAAATTGGACAAAAGTCAAAACATGAAAAATGTCAAACATAAACAAACAAAGATTGGGATCAAATAACTTTGTTTTATTGATAACTGAACTGTTCACAATGATTACAAGCACAGATGTTACACACATAACCATGGGTCTAGTTGATAACGGGATTTGTCGGATCCTATGGTACCATAACCTAATACTGGTCGGTTTGGCCGAAATTAATGAATATCATTCGTTATGTAATTACCACCAACAAGTTCGTTCACATTATCAAAATCGTTATTAGTTTTGTATAAACCATCTCAATCATTTTGAAACCATCGTTGAAATATTGGAATCGTTTGATACATATGAATCACCCCAAAACAATCGAAAACAGTAAAAAGAGGGGATCTATGAACCACCTTTGGGTGCATTTTTTATAAGTTAAATCGATCCCTCAATTGTTTATCCGCCCTAAATTAAACAAGAATGATTTGAATAATCAAATACCCACACTTTGACATGCAAAATACTACTTATGTCATTTTTGTTTTAATATATATGAAACTGGACTGTTTTCGAGCAATTTAATAAAATAGTTAACCTTCTCCAAAAATTCCCAATTTTTTATAGAATGTCAAATACCATCCAAATTTTATTGTGTAAAAATATCGGGGTCCAATTCATTACCAATATTTTATAGAAATTCATTTACCGGACTGAAATCAGATTCGTCACTTTCTGACTGCAGTTCACATAAAAATTCATTTAAAATTTATCGTAACTCCGTTTGACGTAATTCCAATGGGAGAATTACTACGACATTAGTGGCCATTTACAGTACAAATTTCATAAGTTAATTATACACAGAACTCAAGTTATGACTAAAAACATTTCGCTCATTTACTGCAGTAAAAACTCAGCTTTAGTTGCTGTTACAAAAAGTGTCTTTAAAAATAGTAAACGAAGTCCAAAAATTATGATTCCAGTGCCATTAGAACCGTACTTAATAATACATAAATCTAGAGTTCAGAAAATACATTTTCTGCTTTATTAAGGTCCGGTTACAGCCAACTGAAGTTGGCTGAAAATGCTAATCAGCATGCTGTTTCTAGCTTAAATGTTATTAAAACGCACACATACGATCACCATAAATATAAAATAAAAGATGATCGAAGAAGCTTACTACTAGCTTTGAAGCTAGGGAAGAAACACTAGAGAAAACGGGTGGATAAAAGCAATTGTGAGAGGTCCTTCAACTTCCGAAAGCTCCAAGCTTCCTAGCTTAGCTCCTTGCACCTCTAAATCACCTTGGAGTGATTGTTAGTGAAATAAAAATGGTGGTGTTGGAATATGAGTGATGAACCGTAGCTTGTGTGAGGAAGGAGAAAGGAATCTTTGTGGTGATTAAAGTGAGGGTAAGATGGTTGTTTATAATGCCATTTCTAGTGACCATGGGGTAGCATGTTCCTTGGAGTATCAACATAATCCTCCATATTCCAAGAAAATCATTTAGGATAATGAGTAAAGTTGGGGTAATCTTGGAAAGTCTAGACAAAATATTATGGTGGTGTCCATCTAAAAATGGTGACCGAAATTTATATATGGGGGAGGGCTCCATGTGAAATTTTTTATATAAATATGCCATAAGTAGGCTAAAACGGGTGTTTTAACTGGATACCGGGTATTTTATCTAGCGTTTAAATCCCGGTTTATGGCGTTCTAAATTATTTTTATTATTCTATAAAAATAATCTTGCCAAAATATTACTGAAATAAATTTCAGTTGCCAAGACTGGCTACGTTGTCCGCGTTTCACAGTAGAAGCACTGTGTCGCGCAGAAACACGCGGTACGCGCTTAAACTTGAAAAATAACGTTTTTAGGCGTTTTAATTTATTTTTCAACATGGACCTGATTAAAATAAATTTTTAATCATAACAGAATATTTTTGGAATTTAAATACTATCCGGGCGTTCACCAACGTTCGTTTCGCAGTTTTATCGTAAATAGTCCTTTAGTTCAAATAAACATGTTTTTGCCATACGGAATCCTTCGAAACTTATTTCTAAGTTATGTAAAGGATATTTAGGGTATGTTTGGTGTCACACCCCGACCACATAAGACAACAAAACGTGGCGGAAACATCGGGGAGTGTTGTAACAGAATCATTGTTTCATAACACATGGAAATTGAAATATTGTTTTATTAAATAAAAGAGTTACAATGTTTTGACAATCAAAGAAACATAACATAAATAACTAGTCTTGCATCTTTTATTGTCACTAAGGCCCAAGTCCGCTTATGTGTATCTTGATAAATCCTATGCATCATATCCTGAAACACATGTGAAAATAGGTACGTCAGCATAAAAATGCCTGTGAGATACATAGGTTTATGAAAATAGGATTCATGACTTATTGTTTAAGAAAATGTTTAGTCATGAACCTTGTAAATTGCTTTGTCTTGTAAATCATTTGAAAAGTGATAAATAAACCAAATGATATATATGTATAAAAGAATAATACATGGTTAAGTGAATAACCATGTGAAATGAGTTTGTATAAATTAAGTTGTTTGTAAAACAATGTATTGTGAAAAGTACGTTATTTGTATAAAATGTTATATGTCCAAATTTAAATGATTCAAATAACGCTACGATATGTAATACCATACAATCACTTATATATAGGAAGTACCAGCGGCGTATCCACCATGCTTGTATCATATTACACACGCCTCGTTACTTAAATCACTTACCCAAACAAACCACCAATGTAAGATGTCTATGTTTAAACCAACTGCCAAATGTATTGAATAATATGTCAAAATGTTTATGTCAAGATGTAAATCATGCAATGTATAACCAACGTCGAAAATGTTTATGTGTCAAATGTAAATCATGTAATGTGTAACCAAAATGATATGTATGGCTAGTGAAATGCATCAACTAAACCATAGGTGAAATGCACAAAACAAAGCATTGAAGTAAAACTTTGGTCGTACGATCGCGATGTTCGGTTAATTACGACGGAATGCGCATAAGCGCGAAAAACGATTCAAATTGCGCGACGAATGGATTTTTCTTATGCCAAACACTAAAATAAAATGTTTTAGTGCTTACATAAATTTTTGGATGTCCGGATGTATTCAGAACGTAAGTTATGCGCGAAAGTGCAAACTTGTGCACTTTTTGACACTTTTAGTCCCTGAATGTGCCAAAAGTTTATTTTAGCACACCGAACCCCTCAAAGCCTATTTCTAAGCTATGTAAAGGATATTTATGGTATGTTTAACTTATGGTCATGTTCCGGAATGTCTGTTACAGTTCAAATTGGCATACTTTCGCAGTTTGTCAAGTTTAGTCCCTGTAAGCGAATTAACTTATTTTTGCCATACCAAATCCTTCGAAACTTATTTATAAGTTATGTAAAGGTTATTTAAGGTATGTTAAGCCTATTTCACTATTCCGGAGTGTTCGTTGCATTAAACTGGTTATATTTAGGCATCAGTGCGCGTATAACCTTCCAGAAAGCGATTTAGAGTTTGGAATCGAACAAGAATTGATATGTGCAAAGGATACACATATTTATACAAATCCCAAGTATGAAATACAATATTTCATTGGTTTGGTATTTGTTTGATGGTCGCAGTGACCCAGGTGTCACAGTCTCCCCTACTTTAGGAAATTTCGTCCCGAAATTTAATCAGAGGAAACTTGTGAGAGCTTGAAAACATGAAGTTGAAATGATCAAACAACGTTGGTTAGGGTTCTGAACTTCTAGTAACTTTAATAACATCATGCTTGCAATGTAAGAGGGATACTTATATACAAGTATATGAAGCGTCATTGGTGCGTCCACCGTACCTCCATTACATCGTTCTCATTTTGTTATTGTTGTCACTATCGGTTCTTACACATAATAAATCTTACTGGGTTTCTGTGCACTAAATTTCATAATTATGTACGCGTCCATAATTAGACAATTCCTTGCACAGTTCACACAGTCTATTTTATAATGTGTAGGGTAAAACCAAATGAACAATTCTGTGATGAGAGTGACTAGACCGCCATAGAGTCCTTTTAATTAAATCAATAAATGATCTAAATAGACTATCAAGGAGTCTGTTCAGCTACATCACTAGATGTCGTTCTTTAACCAAATTGTGAATCAATCTTTTTGACTAGACCACTAAAGGGTCTCTTATGAATCATGGAGTAGTACCATATAATCCAAGGGTCTTAACTATTACATAGAAGCCCATTAAGGATTTAAGGTAGTACCTTTTTGAATATCCAACTACGAACCCATCATATGAAGATATGAAAGATTCTATGAGGATTTGGATAACGAATATCCAGAGTATACAAAAACAAAAAATGCATAAAAGAAAACACAAGATGCATAAACACATAGTCGTATAACCACAAAGATTGTTTATTTGTTAATTTGTTTTGTTGATAGCGTATATGTATTTAAAGCACACTAGGAAACCATTACGTGGATTTCATTTGGTACTTTAAACATTATCAAGAATCTAACTATAAAGATAGAAAGATTTTTAAAAGAAAAATTCGATTTCGATTATAAGGAACCGAAATGTTCGAATTCAGATACACAAGGAATCCAATTAAAGACTCTGATTTGTATGATAATAATCCACAAAGGTCTAATTGTAGAGATAAAAATCCCATATGGATTTTAGAAGTTGAAGATGTTTTGAAATCTTGCACTGGACGTGCTTAAGTCAAAATATGAAGTAAAAAAAATGCTTATGAAGTTGAGATGCTGGATATGTCAAGGCGACATATGAAGCAGAATTTGAAGGTTAAGTCAATGTATGAGGAAAATATTTTTGAAAACTATGCATGGGGTTCTTTTAAGAAAAATGTGTTTAACGTTTTTTGAAACCTTATATATAATACTTTTAAAATCATAAAGTAGGTGTACTAGGTAGGTATATTTATAAAATGTTTTAAAATCATGCGAGATGAATTTTGAAATTATGTATACGGTTTTTGAAAACATGAACGATGCTTTTGAAGTCATGCATTTGATATATACTGTATTAGTAACATTTCGAAGTCGTGAAGGTTATTTTTGAAATGTAGTTGATGTTTTTGAAATCATGGAGGTTGTTTTGGAAAACTTATGTCATGCATGTTGAAGAAATCAGAACATAATGGGTATGAGATTGAAAATATCCTTAGTTATCTAATCAAGGATTTAATGGCATAGATGTGCAAAAAGCACGATTACTCATAATTTCCCTTTATTTCTTGTACTTCGTCTCCTGGAATGAAACGAGTACTTAAAATTTTTCGAGGGAATCATGAGTAAACACAAAAATAGGAAATTTACAAAAGTAGTTTGTAAGGAACATAGTTCCTTAATGTAGGTATTATAGGTAATGACATACACATATGTAACTACAATTGTACATCAGAATTTGTGAACAATAATTTATTTATGAACACAACAGATTGTTTCACATTACAAGAAAACAAAAGAAACATAGGCATAAGACAGCAACATCCTTTGTTCAGCCAATTGCTCATCCAAGGGTTGGATTTGCACTGACAATCTTCGGGCAGTTGTTCCTATAATGGCTCGTCTCGCCACAGTTGTAGAAAGTACCAGGCGAAAAACGAGCTTGAGCAGGATTGTTGTCAGCTTGATTTTCTACAGCTGCTGCTACGCAAACTTTTGCTGTATGACCCTTACGTCCACAAATTTGGCATTCGCGGCACTTCACACTAGCATGATGATGAAGGGTACATTGGTTGCACAAGGGTGAAGTTCCATTGTATGGCTTCCTAGCAGGGGGTTGAGCTGGTTGGTTGGGGAATGCTTTACCATTGTGAGCGACCATGGTGAAGTTCTGAGAAGCCTTTCGCTTCTTTGACTTCTTAGGGGATCGTTCATCCATGGTCTTTGATTCCTCGGTTGGTTTCTTGGCTGGTGGTGCTGTCACTTGGATAGGTCCCGCTTGATTAGGTGCAACTGCTGCGGGTTTCCTTGAAGCCTTACGCTTCCTTGATTTTGGTGCAGGCTTGACTTCTGCTTCCTTTGGTGACTCTTGAGTGGCTTCATTGTTGAGGCGAGACATGGCAATGCCTAAATCCACAGACTTCAGAATCACTTCGCCTATTTGTTGGGCAAATTTAGCTGTTTGCTCGGACATTTGACCGTCGCTGAGAGGAAGAGACATTCTAGAAGGAAATGAAAGACATAGGAAGAAACAAGTGAAACGTCATCGGATAAACAATACAGAATGGTAATGCATAAGAATTTGCGATCATTTGTTTGTTACCTAAGGCAAACAAATGAGACGGTGACTAATCAAAGTAAACAGGTCTTATTAATGTATCACTGAAGACATGCTCGCCTATAAGTGAACACTCACCCTAAGAGTTCCCAGGTAAGAGTGACTGGTCTGATACTGCAGATTTGTACGAACACTCTAGCCTTAGACAGAAAACTCAGGATACAGGCATTCACTCTTCCAGTTTGCACATGTTCACATTATAAGACCCAAACTTTGACGAGATTTTGAAAATTCAAAGGGGTTCAAAACCATATAACAGAGGGTTCAAAACCTAGTAATCAATCATCCTAGAACAGATGATTAGTTTTCAAAGCGGTTTTGAAATTTGTGTTCTTGTTGTGGTTGTCGCCTAAGGATAGGTAACAGTATTGTTTTATGACTAAACGCAAGTAAACTCGCGTTAGGGTCCTAGGAAGGTTATAGACTAGGTCAAAGTATTACTAATAACCTAATTCCCTATAACCATGAGCTCTGATACCAACTTTTCTGTCACACCCCGACCACATAAGACAACAAAACGTGGCGGAAACATCGGGGAGTGTTGTAACAGAATCATTGTTTCATAACACATGGAAATTGAAATATTGTTTTATTAAATAAAAGAGTTACAATGTTTTGACAATCAAAGAAACATAACATAAATAACTAGTCTTGCATCTTTTATTGTCACTAAGGCCCAAGTCCGCCTATGTGTATCTTGATAAATCCTATGCATCATATCCTGAAACACATGTGAAAATAGGTACGTCAGCATAAAAATGCCTGTGAGATACATAGGTTTATGAAAATAGGATTCATGACTTATTGTTTAAGAAAATGTTTAGTCATGAACCTTGTAATTTGCTTTGTCTTGTAAATCATTTGAAAAGTGATAAATAAACCAAATGATATATATGTATAAAAGAATAATACATGGTTAAGTGAATAACCATGTGAAATGAATTTGTATAAATTAAGTTGTTTGTAAAACAATGTATTGTGAAAAGTACGTTATTTGTATAAAATGTTATATGTCCAAATTTAAATGATTCAAATAACGCTACGATATGTAATACCATACAATCACTTATATATAGGAAGTACCAGCAGCGTATCCACCATGCTTGTATCATATTACACACGCCTCGTTACTTAAATCACTTACCCAAACAAACCACCAATGTAAGATGTCTATGTTTAAACCAATTGCCAAATGTATTGAATAATATGTCAAAATGTTTATGTCAAGATGTAAATCATGCAATGTATAACCAATGTCGAAAATGTTTATGTGTCAAATGTAAATCATGTAATGTGTAACCAAAATGATATGTATGGCTAGTGAAATGCATCAACTAAACCATAGGTGAAATGCACAAAACAAAGCATTGAAGTAAAACTTGGTTTAAATCAAAGTTATGTTTTATGGAAAATGCATGCTATACTGATACGAACATCTATGCGGTGTTGTGAAAATGCATACATCCAAGCCTTGAGACTGTGGTGATAGACCCCTAAACGAATTTAAAATTCTATCTGTGTTATGTATATCGAATTCGGTCATTCCTTCCAATCCACACCAACCCAGGATTTCAGGAACGGGAGTTGTCAATTCCTATGGTACCACTACCTACTAACGAACGGCGTAGCTAATGTTAATGAATGTATTGTTCCATTGTAAACAACCCAAATGTCATAACAAAATGTAAGCATGTGATGAAAACAACTGTACTAAGTATGCACACAATGGACATACATAGCATGAAACGTAATGTAAAACAATGTACTAAGTATGCACACAATGGACATACATAGCATGAAATGTAATGTAAAACAATGTACTAAGTATGCACACAATGGACATACATAGCATGAACACAATGAAATCATGTACTATAATTGTACTAATGAACATAGCAAGTATATGATGTGAAAGCAGGAAAGCACGAAAGTAACAAGTAGGCACATGTGTTCCACCCCAAAACGTTTGGAAAACAGTAAAAGAGGGGTCTATGTACTCACTTGAGATTGCTTAGTAGTCCTTGAGTAACAACCAAACAATGCTAGAGATCACGGATATCAAACGGCACCTAATATAGGTAACTATGTTAATAAACCGGACCTAAATCGGAGGATTTAGATAGAATGAGGGTTCGTAAACCAAACGAGTGTGGAGACTCGTATAATATGGTTTAACAAAGCCTACATACTAAATGAAACCTAACCTAAGTGTTTACGACCCATTACGACCCGTTTAGGTAGCTTATGCTACTTTAACGCGTCGTTCGCGTGAAACGCGTTCGGAACGTCTAACTAGTCCTATGACAAGTGTTATATGCCTAAACATGTTACATAATCAGTTATGTGACAAAAGTTTAGGTTACATATGCTTAATTACCGATTACACAATGAAAAGGGTATTTTGGTAATTTACCTAAGGCATATATATTACCTATCATACAACTACTTAACGAAGCGACCATAAGGTATAACCTCGGAAGGTTATTCCCTATATACTATGGTCACCTAATGTATTTGGTCGGATCCTAATGATCGACCAAATTGGGTCGGGTTCGAAGGTATAAGCGATTTATCAGATCGCTTACCCTTACGACCCTAGACAACGTGGTAATCAGTAGGCATAGTCCCAAGGGACTATGACCATCGTGATTACAATCACGTTGCGAAGTTCAAATGAACTTCGCATTGACCATAAACTGGTCAACGCAGAAAGTCAAACAAAGTTTGACTTTCAGACTCGAAAAGCAATAAAAGAACGAAGGAATACTTACGAAGGGTCCCCGAATGCTAATCGTGATCCAAGTAGCTCAGGTATGAAACAATGGTTTCAACTTAGAGCTTCTAATATCAGATTCTTGTGGGTTTAGAAGTTGGGGGATGTGGGTATTTATAGGATTTCCCGAACCGTTAGGATCGTTTCATGGAAACCGTGCTCGAATCTAAGGCGTACACTTGTTGGAATGTTATGGTGCCTCAATTTGCCCACCACCATAAGAAATTGACATGTGGAAGAGAGATTGGGAGTGCAAAACAGCTGCAAACAGGCTGGACAGAAGCTTCTGATGTTCTGCAGAAGCCTTGCGCACCGTAACACTCTCATTGTTGCGGTGCGCAAGGACCTAGTTTGGCAGAATGTCAGATTTGGTCCCTGCAGCCCGTTTAAGCTATTTTCGACACGTTTAAGGCCTGTTAACCCCATTTCAAAGCTCTAAAATGAAGTTAAAGTGTAGGGAACTTAAAATGTCTTCAAAAATATCTCGGGTGTCGGTTCGTTTGGTCGTACGATCGCGATGTTCGGTTAATTACGACGGAATGCGCATAAGCGCGAAAAACGATCCAAATTGCGCGACGAATGGATTTTTCTTATGCCAAACACTAAAATAAAATGTTTTAGTGCTTACATAAATTTTTGGATGTCCGGATGTATTCAGAACGTAAGTTATGCGCGAAAGTGCAAACTTGTGCACTTTTTGACACTTTTAGTCCCTGAATGAGCCAAAAGTTTATTTTAGCACACCGAACCCCCCAAAGCCTATTTCTAAGCTATGTAAAGGATATTTATGGTATGTTTAACTTATGGTCATGTTCCGGAATGTCTGTTACAGTTCAAATTGGCATACTTTCACAGTTTGTCAAGTTTAGTCCCTGTAAGCGAATTAACTTATTTTTGCCATACCAAAGCCTTCGAAACTTATTTCTAAGTTATGTAAAGGTTATTTAAGGTATGTTAAGCCTATTTCACTATTCCGGAGTGTTCGTTGCATTAAACTGGTTATATTTACGCATCAGTGCGCGTATAACCTTCCAGAAAGCGATTTAGAGTTTGGAATCGAACAAGAATTGATATGTGCAAAGGATACACATATTTATACAAATCCCAAGTATGAAATACAATATTTCATTGGTTTGGTATTTGTTTGATGGTCGCAGTGACCCAGGTGTCATATTTGGCTTACGTCACAGTTCCTGAGTGTACGTCGCGTTAAACAGATTGCGTTTATGCACTAGTTTGCGTATAAACTTCCAGAAAGTGATTTAAAGCTTGAAACCGGAATTAAATCAAATTGTAAAATTTATTAAACACCATTACACAAATAATAACACTAAAGCACATTGTTTATTGATAACCAACATTGTTTTACATTATACATCGATCACAGAGCACAGTTGTCACAGTCTCCCCTACTTTAGGAAATTTCGTCCCGAAATTTTATTTAGAGGATTCTTGTGAAAACAAATGCGGATATTTCGCCTTCATCTGGTCCTTACGTTCCAAAGTAAACTCGGGGCCACGTTTGGATTCCCAGCGAACTTTGACTAAATGAATCCGTTTGTTCTTCAACTGTTTGTATGTACGTTCCACTATCTCCACAGGTTTCTCGACAAAGTGCATCGTTTCATCAATTTGAATCTCGTTGAGAGGAATGTGAAGATCAGCATCAGCTAAACACTTTCGCAAATTGGACATGTGAAAAGTCGGATGAACATTTCTAAGCTCTAGAGGTAGTTCTAGTCGATAGGCAACCTTTCCAATTCTTTCAACAATCTTAAATGGTCCAACATATCGTGGTGCAAGTTTTCCTTTCTTTCCAAATCTCACCACTCCCTTCCAAGGTGACACCTTGAGTAGGACACGGTCTCCGATTTGAAATTCCATGGGCTTGCGTCCCAAATCTGCATAACTCTTTTGACGGCTTCTAGCGGTCACAAGATTATCGCGGATTTTCTTGATTTTGTCTGTTGTTTCCAGAATGAGCTCAGGTCCAGTAAGCTGAGCTTCACCGATCTCATTCCAACAGACGGGTGAACGACATTTTCGACCGTAGAGAGCTTCGAATGGTGCCATCTTAATGCTAGCATGATAACTATTATTGTATGAGAACTCGATCAATGGCAGATGAGAATCCCAATTACCACCAAAGTCTATCACGCATACTCTAAGCATATCCTCCAAAGTTTGTATCGTCCTCTCAGATTGACCATCTGTTTGGGGATGATAAGCAGTGCTTAGATTCAGTTGGGTTCCTAAAGCAGATTGCATGGTCTTCCAGAAATGAGATGAAAATCGAGCATCACGATCGGAAATGATATCTAAAGGAACACCATGCCGTGATACAATCTCATCTACATAGATCTTGGCAAGCTTTTTAGCAGAGAAATCTTCACGGATTGGTAAGAAGTGAGCAGATTTTGTCAAACGATCAACTACAACCCAAATAGCATCGTGACTTTTAGAGGTACGTGGTAACTTAGTGATGAGATCCATTGCAATGTTCTCCCACTTCCAAACCGGTATCTCTGGTTGTACAAGCAAACCAGAAGGTCGTTGATGTTCAGCCTTGACTTTGAGACAAGTTAGGCATTTCGATACATACAAGGCAACATCCTTCTTCATACCAGGCCACCAATACTGAGTACGAAGATCCTTGTACATTTTATCAGCACCAGGATGGATAGAATATTGAGACTTGTGAGATTCGTCCATTACTAAGGTGCGAAGATCGTTCTGATTCGGAATCCACAAACGATTCTCAAAATAGAGTAAACCATCGTCTTTCCTTTCGAGTTTAAGCTCAAGTTGAAGCGGTAGCTCATATTTCAATAAGTCTTTGATCACACAAGATCGTTGAGTTTGAAGAACACGAGATTGAATATTAGATAGAGTTCGAACAGAATGAAGCTTGACTCGTTCCTTTCGACTAAGCGCATCGGCCACGACATTCGCCTTACCAGGATGGTAGCGGATCTCGCAATCATAATCGTTTAAGAGTTCAACCCAACGTCGTTGCCTCATGTTCAGCTCCTTCTGATTGAGAATACGCTGGAGACTTTTATGGTCTGTGAAAACCACACACTTCGTTCCATAGAGGTAGTGTCTCCTGATTTTAAGCGCAAAAACCACAGCTCCTAACTCAAGATCATGAGTCGTATAGTTCTTCTCATGAATTTTCAACTGTCTAGACGCATAAGCTATGACTTTACCACGTTGCATAAGAACGCAACCAAGTCCTAGATTTGACGCGTCACAATAGACAACAAAATCATCGTTTCCCTCTGGTAGAGATAAAACAGGAGCATCACAGAGCTTCCGTTTCAGCGTTTGGAACGCTTCTTCTTGCTTAGGTCCCCACTCAAAAGGCTTATTCTTCTGAGTCAAAGCAGTGAGTGGAATAGCGATCTTTGAAAAGTTAGAAATAAACCGTCGATAATAACCAGCAAGACCAAGAAAAGAACGAACTTCTGTAGGTGTCGTCGGTGTATTCCAATCCTTAATTGCAACAATCTTGGATGGATCTACGAGAATACCCTGCTCATTGATAATATGACCCAAGAACTGAACTTCTTTAAGCCAGAATTCACACTTGGAGAATTTAGCAAAAAGTTGTTCCTTCTTCAGAAGTTCCAATGTTAAACGAAGGTGTTGTTCGTGATCGGCTCGAGACTTTGAATAAATGAGAATATCGTCGATAAACACAATGATGAACTTATCTAAATAAGGTTTACAAACCCTATTCATTAAGTCCATGAAGATAGCTGGGGCATTTGTCAAACCAAAAGGCATGACAGTGAACTCGTAATGCCCATATCTTGTACGGAAAGCAGTTTTGGGAATATCTTCTTCGAGAACACGAAGTTGATGGTACCCAGATCGCAGATCGATCTTGGAAAAACATGAAGCACCTTGCAGCTGGTCGAAGAGATCATCAATTCTAGGTAGGGGATATCGATTCTTGATGGTAAGCTTATTAAGCTCACGATAATCGATACACATTCGAAAAGAACCATATTTCTTTTTCACAAAGAGGACAGGTGCTCCCCAAGGCGAATTGCTCGGACGGATGAATCCTTTATCAGACAACTCTTGAAGCTGTTTCGATAACTCTTGCATCTCCGATGGTGCAAGACGATAAGGTGTTTTCGCAATCGGGTTGGCATTGGGTACAAGGTCAATATGAAACTCGACTTGACGAACTGGAGGCAAACCAGGCAGTTCATCGGGAAACACCTCTGGATAATCCCGAACAATCGGAATATCCTGAATACTGTTACTCTTGCCTTTCTCCTCGGTGACATGTGCCAGGAAAGCAACATATCCTTTTCGTAAATATCTTTGGGCCTTTGTACATGACATAAGCTTCAATCCGCCAGATGGTTTCTCTCCACGAACTTCCAGAACATCGCCAGACGGAAGAGGAATACGAACAATCTTATCGAAACAAACCATCTCAGCATGATGTTTGGTTAACCAATCCATTCCCACGATAACATCGAAACTCCCAAGTTGCATCGGCGTGAGGTCAACGGGAAAAAGATGGTTATCAAGGTTTAACTGACAATCACGGATAACAGAATCAAGGACAAGAGGTTTACCAGTAGCAACTTCGACAGATAAGGGTTTCCTCAGTTTAGTTCTAGGTATCGCAAGCAAAGGTTCAAAAGATAGTGATACAAAACTTCTATCGGCGCCAGAATCAAAAAGAATATATGCAGGTCGATTGTTAACAAGAAACGTACCATTAACCACCTCGTTGTCAGCCCTCGCTTCGTTAGCATTCAGATTGTACGCTCGCCCACGAGCGGGATTCACATTCGCATTCGCATTGACATTGACATTCACGTTTCGATTTACATTTGCATTTGCCAACCTCGGACAGTTGTTGCGGTAGTGACCAAGCTCTCCACAATTGAAACATGTACCCGGTGGGAATCTAGCAGCATTCCCCTGGACTGGAGCTTGATTCTGAACAATCTGATTCTGACCCGAACGACAGACGTTGGCCAGATGCCCAAGTTTACCACATGTTGTGCATTGCCTACAAGCTTGTTGTGCAACATGATGACCGTTGCAGCGCACACAATGAGGTGCGGTACCCGCATATGCTTTCTTCGCAGGAGGTTGAGCTGGCGGGTTCTGAGGGTTCTGAGCAGTTTGTGCAGTTACTGCAAAATTCTGGGAACCCTTTCGCTTTCTCGACTTCTTCGATGACTCACCTTCTTTACCCTTACCCTTTTTCTTGTCCTTCCCAGAATCAGTCGCCTTCTTTTTATTATCCTTGCGGGTGAGTTTACCCTTCCTGACTTGAGACTCAGTCAGGGTAGCAGACAACTCGATTGCTTCGCGAAGGGTGGTAGGATTAATACCGGTCACTATATCCAGAATAGAATCTGGTAGACCATCGATATACCTCTCTATCGCTTTCTCCAACGGGGTAACCATAGTAGGACACAAAAGACTGAGCTCCTCAAATCGATCCGTATACGCACGGTGTTCTCCCCCGTCTTGTTTCAGATCGTTAAACTCTCGTTCCAAAGCTCGAATTTTGTGACGGGGATAGAACTCTCTCATCATGAGAGCTCGAAGCTCTTCCCATGTTTGTGCCAATGCCACTTCGGCACCCCTGTCGCGCATCACTCCGTTCCACCACGTAAGAGCATGCTTCTCATACACACTCGAAGCAAATTCAACCTTACGCGCATTCGGACACTTCACATGTCTGAATGTATTCTCGATACTCTCAAACCACTGCAGGAGTGCAGTTGCTCCTTGTGACCCAGAAAACTTTAGCGGCTTAGCAGAATTGAAATTCTTGAAATTACACGGTGCATTATTGTTGTTGTTATTATTGTTGTTGTTGTATATCTCGTGGACTTGGGTCACAACACCGGGAAGCACAATAGCCACTTGCTGAGAGACCAGGGCTATGATTTCTTCAATAGTAAAAGATTGTGCTTCACGTCGAGGAGGCATTGTCTAGCAAGGAAACAGGAGAATCGAGTGAGATTGAAAATTAGGAAAAACAAAAGAGGAATCGACAAAACACAAGGAAGGCGATCATTTGTTTGTTACCTCGAACAAACAAATGACACTCAGTGACTAATCAAAGTAATGAATCAAAATAATGTATCGCGAAGACATGCTCGCCTATAAGTGAACACTCACCCCAAGAGTTCCCAGGTAAGAGTGACTGGTCCGATTATGTGGATTTGTACGAACACTCTAGCCTTAGACAGAAAACTCAGGGTACAGGCATTCACTCTTCCAGTTTGCACGTGTTCACATTATTTAGACCTAAACTCTGACGAGATTTTGAAAACTCAAAAGGCACTAAGCAAAAAAAAAAATGGGTCAAACTGGAAGGGTTCAAAACCTTACAACAGAGGGTTCAAAACCTAGTAATCAATCATCCTAAAACGGATGACTAATTTTCGAAGCAGATTCGGATTTTGTTTGTTTTTTTTTTTAATTCTAAACGCAAATCAACTTGTGTTGGGGTCCTAGAAAGTTATAGTCTAGGTCAAAAAACCTAATTCTCTATAACCATTGGCTCTGATACCAACTTTTCTGTCACACCCCGACCACGTAAAACAACAAATCGTGGCGGAAACGTCGGGGAGTGTTGTAACAGAATTATTGTTTCAAACCATGGATACAAGAGTTTCGTTTTATTGAATATTAAACATTGTCTTAAAGTTAAACAAGCAATTCAAACTTAATTTATCATCGTTATTAAATCACTAAGGCCTCGTCCGGTCCTAAGTGAGCATGCATCCTATTCGCAATCAACATTAAGCAACTTCACCTGAAACATATGTAAAAACAAAGTCAGCAAAGAAATGCTGGCGAGTACATAGTTTTTGTGTGAGTATCAGATTCATGGCTCGTTTGTATGTTAAAACAACTTGTACAAATTCGTTAATTGATATTAGAAAACCTTGTTTTGTAAAATGTTTGTATTGTAAATTAATAACCAAGTCAAAATAGATTGGTCATAATTTATAAACCTCGATGCCATGAATCTTAACCCAAAACAATTGTTTATGTAAACCAAATCATAAATCGTTCTTGTAATAAAACTCGTATGGTTTATATAGTTTCGTAAACATTGTTGTGTAATATTGTTTAACTCGTTCTCGTTATAGAACATCGTTCATTCGTTCAAATCGTTCCAAATCGTTCAATTCATTCACTCGTTTAAATCGTTCTCGTTTAAATTGTGAAAACTACTTTTGATCGTCTTGCTAATAACATTCAAACCTTTGTGACTCGTTCATCGTTCCCAATCGTTCTCGTATTAACAAACCTCCAAAGGGTAAGTTAACAATCATCAGATTCAGTCGTTACCCACTTAACCCACACATAACCATTGGTCTAGTTGATAACGGGATTTGTCGGATCCTATGGTACCATAACCTAATACTGGTCTGTTTGGCCGAAATTAATGAATGTCATTCGTTATGTAATTACCACCAACAAGTTCGTTCACATTATCGAAATCATTATTAGTTTTGTATAAACCATCTCAATCGTTTTGAAACCATCGTTAAAATATTGGAATCGTTTGATACATATGAATCACCCCAAAACAATCGAAAACAGTAAAAAGAGGGGATCTATGTACTCACCTTTGGGTGCGTTTTTTATAAGTTAACACGATCCCTCAATTGTTTATCTGCCCTAAATTAAATAAGAATGATTTTAATAATCCAATACCCACACTTTAACATGCAAAATACTACTTATGTCATTTCTGTTTTAATATATATGAAACTGGACTGTTTTCGAGCAATTTAATAAAATAGTTAACCTTCTCTAAAAATTCCCAAATTTTTACAGAATCTCAAATACCATCCAAATTTTATTGTGTAAAAATATCGGGGTCCAGTTCATTATCAATATTTTATAGAAATTCATTTACCGGACTGAAATCAGATTCGTCACTTTCTGACTGCTGTTCACGGAAAAATTCATTTAAAATTTATCGTAAGTCCGTTTGATGTAATTCCAGTGGGAGAATTACTACGACATTAGTGGTCATTTACAGTACAAATTTCATGAGTTAATTATACACAGAACTCAAGTTATGACTAAAAACATTTCGCTCATTTACTGCAGTGAAAACTCAACTTTAGTTGCTGTTACAAAAAGGGTCTTTAAAAATAGTAAACGAAGTCCAAATATTATGATTCCAGTGCCATTAGAAGCGTATTTAATAATACATAAATCTAGAGTTCAGAAAATACATTTTCTGCTTTATTAAGGTCCGGTTACAGCCAACTGAAGTTGGCTGAAAATGCTAATCAGCATGCTGTTTCTAGCTTAAATGTTACTAAAACACACACATACGATCACCATAAATATAAAATAAAAGATGATCAAAGAAGCTTACTACTAGCTTTGAAGCTAGGGAAGAAACACTAGAGAAAACGGGTGGATAAAAGCAATTGTGAGAGGTCCTTCAACTTCTGAAAGCTCCAAGCTTCCTAGCTTAGCTCCTTGCACCTCTAAATCACCTTGGAGTGCTTGTTAGTGAAATGAAAATGGTGGAGTTGGAATAGGAGTGATGAACCATAGCTTGTGTGAGGAAGGAGAAAGGAATCTTTGTGGTGATTAAAGTGAGGGTAAGATGGTTGTTTATAATGCCATTTCTAGTGACCATGGGGTAGCATGTTCCTTGGAGTATCAACATAATCCTCCATATTCCAAGAAAATCATTTAGGATAATGAGTAAAGTTGGGGTAATCTTGGAAAGTCTAGACAAAATATTATGGTGGTGTCCATCTAAAAATGGTGACCAAAATTTATATATGGGGGAGGGCTCCATGTGAAATTTTTTATATAAATATGCCATAAGTAGGCTAAAACGGGTGTTTTAACTGGATACCGGGTATTTTATCTAGCGTTTAAATCCCGGTTTATGGCATTCTAAATTATTTTTATTATTCTATAAAAATAATCTTGCCAAAATATTACTGAAATAAATTTCAGTTGCCAAGACTGGCTGCGTTGTCCGCGTTTCGCAGTAGAAGCACTATGTCGCGCAGAAACACGCCGTATGCGCTTAAACTTGAAAAATAACGTTTTTAGGCGTTTTAATTTATTTTTCAACATGGACCTGATTAAAATAAATTTTTAATCATAACAGAATATTTTTGGAATTTAAATACTATCCGGGCGTTCACCAACGTTCGTTTCGCAGTTTTATCGTAAATAGTCCTTTAGTTCAAATAAACATGTTTTTGCCATACCGAATCCTTCGAAACATATTTCTAAGTTAAGTAAAGGATATTTAGGGTATGTTTGGCTTACATCACAGTTCCGGAGTGTACGTCGCGTTAAACAGAATGCGTTTATGCACTAGTTTGCGTATAACCTTCCAGAAAGTGATTTAAAGCTTGAAACCGGAATTAAATCAAATTGTAAAATTTATTAAACACCATTACACATATAATAACACTAAAGCACATTGTTTTATTGATAACCAACATTGTTTTACATTGTACATCGATCATAGAGCACAGTTGTCACAACTTCAAAGAGACTGCCCCCAGCTGAATCAGAGATAGAACCACAACAACACCCAGGGGAACGGAAACAATAATGGGGGAAACAATGGTGGCAATGGTGCCAGGGGTCAAGCTTTTATGATTGGTCAGGGTGATGCGAGGAACGATCCCAACGTGGTGATGGGTAAGTTTCTTCTGGATGATTTCTTTGTTACTGTTTTATTTGATTCGGGTGCCGTTACTAGTTATGTGTCTCTAAAAGTTAGTCAAATGCTTAAGCGCGTCCCAACACTTTTGAACACCAAGCACATGGTAGAACTAGCAAACGGTAAAAGTCTTGAAGCCACACACATAGTTAAGGGTTGTAATCTGATCTTAGCTGGTCAGACCTTTTCTATCTATCTTATCCCCATCGTTCTTGGTAGTTTCGACATCGTCATTGGTATTGATTGGTTATCTCAACATCAAGCAAAGATTCTTTGCAAGGAGAAGATCGTCCGCATTCCTCGTTCTGGTAAAGAACCTTTAGTGGTTCATGGCGACAAGAGTGGTGCAGTTGTGGGCATCATTTCTTTCTTTAAGGCCCATAAGTGTTTACGAAAGGTCCACACTGCTATCCTAGCCCTCGTTACTGACACCTCAAAGAAAGAGAAGAAGATAGAAGACATTCCGATCGTACGTGACTTCCTTGAGGTATTTCCTGAGGAATTACCCGGTCTACCGCCCCACCGTCAGGTTGAATTTCAAAGCGAACTAGCTCCTGGAGCAGCGCCAATAGCTCATGCACCTTATCGTCTAGCTCCATCAGAACTTGAAGAACTGTCCACACAACTACAAAAGCTCTTGGACAAGGGTTTTATTCGTCCTAGCTCTTCGCCCTGGGGAGCTCCAGTGTTATTTGTTAAGAAGAAAGACGGTACCTTCAGAATGTGTATTGACTACCGCGAACTCAACAAGGTGACCGTAAAGAATCGCTATCCTCTTCCACGCATCGATGACTTATTCGACCAGCTGCAAGGGTCGAGCTACTACTCGAAGATTGACCTGAGGTCAGGCTACCATCAACTGAGAGTCCGAGATGAGGATAACTCCAAGACAGCATTCAGGACTCGGTATGGGCATTACGAGTTTCTGGTTATGCCTTTCGGATTAACGAATGCACCTGCGGTCTTCATGGATCTTGTGAATAGAGTATGCAAGCCTTACCTGGATAAATTTGTTATTGTTATCATCGACGACATACTGATCTATTCGAAGAGTCAGGAGGAACACGAGCAACACCTGAAGCTTATTTTGGAACTCCTTCAAACAGAGCAATTGTATGCCAAATTCTTGAAATGTGACTTTTGGCTTCGTGAAGTCCATTTCCTAGGCGACGTGGTAAATAAGGATGGGATCCATGTTGATCCATCCAAGGTTGATTCGATCAAAGACTGGCCTGCACCCCGTACACCAACAGAAATCCGCCAATTCTTGGGTTTGGCGGGCTACTACAGAAGGTTCATCAAGGATTTCTCCAAGATTGTGCAACCTCTCACTTCACTAACTCAGAAGGGCGTCACCTATCGTTGGGGTGATGTACAGGAATCTGCATTTCAGCACTTAAAGGATAGACTTTGTAGCGCACCAATTCTCTCATTGCCAGAGGGCACAAACGATTTTGTGGTTTATTGTGACGCGTCAATTCAGGGTCTTGGTTGTGTGTTGATGCAACGGGATAAAGTCATTGCTTATGCATCGCGCCAACTCAAAATTCACGAAAGGAATTACATTACACACGAGCTGGAGCTGGGAGCTGTTGTTTTCACACTTAAGATATGGAGACATTACCTGTACGGTACCAAGTGCACCATTTACACTGATCACAGGAGTCTCGAGTATATCTTCAAGCAAAAGGAGTTAAACATGCGACAAGGTCGATGGGTCGAGCTCTTGAATGATAACGAATGCGCGATCAAGTACCATCCAGGCAAGGCTAATGTAGTGGCTGACGCCCTCAGTCGAAAGGAGACTACACCTAAGCGGGTTCGCGCGTTACAACTTACCATCCAATCTAGTCTTCCTACATAGATACGAGATGCTCAGGTTGAAGCATTAAAAGTAGAGAATATCAGGGTCGAGTCTCTACGAGGATCGAGGAAACGATTAGAACAAAAGGAAGACGGCGCCTACTATGTAACAGGGCACATTTGGGTCCCACTTTATGGAAACTTACGCGAGCTTGTGATGGATGAAGCACATAAGTCTCGTTACTCAGTACATCCTGGTTCGGATAAGATGTATCATGACTTAAAGACTACATACTGGGGGCCTAGCATGAAATCCAACATAGCAACCTACGTCAGTAAATGTTTGACTTGTGCGAGAGTCAAGACTGAATATCAGAAACCATCGGGCCTACTCCAACAACCAGAGATCCCGAAATGGAAATGGGAGCAAATTTCCATGGATTTCGTTACTGGCCTGCCTAGATCTCAACGCGGAAATGACACTATTTGGGTGATAGTGGATCGATTGACTAAGTCTGCACACTTTTTGGCTATCAAAGAAACAGACAAGTTCTCTACTTTAGCAGATGTTTACTTAAAGGAAGTGGTTTCGAGGCATGGGGTGCCAACCTCCATTATATCTGACCGTGATGCACGTTTTACTTCTGAACTGTGGAAAGCAATGCACAGGTCCTTTGGCTCACGTTTAGACATGAGCACCGCTTATCATCCAGATACGGATAGGCAGTCTGAATGCACCATCCAAACCCTTGAAGACATGCTTAGGGCATGTGTAATCGATTTTGGCAATGGCTAGGAAAAACATCTCCCGTTAGTGGAATTTTCGTATAACAACAATTAACACACCAACATCCAAGCTGCTCCGTTTGAGGCATTGTACAGACGTAAATGCCAATCACCTCTTTGCTGGGCAGAAGTTGGTGACAACCAAATCACAGGTCCAGAACTTGTGGTAGACACAACTGAGAAGATTGCTCAGATACGACAACGAAAGGCGGCAGCTCGTGACCGCCAGAAAAGCTATGCTGATAAGCACAGGAAACCACTCAAAGTCTCACCTTGGAAAGGTGTAGTTCATTTTGGCAAACGAGGCAAACTCAATCCGCGTTACGTCGGACCGTTCGAAGTCATTGAGAAAATTGGCAAGGTCGCTTACAAGTTGAATCTACCTGAAGAACTTAGTGGAGTTCACAACATTTTCCATGTGTCAAATCTGAAGAAATGTCTGTCAGATGAGACTCTCATAGTTCCTTTGAAGGAGCTCACAATCGACGATCAATTGCGATTCATCGAAGAACCAGTTGAAATCATAGACCGAGACGTTATGGTTCTCAAGAGCACCAGAATACCTCTTGTTCGAGTTCGTTGGAACTCCCGTCGTGGCCCATAGTTCACCTGGGAACGAGAAGACCAAATGAAACTCAAGTATCCCCAGTTGTTCGAGAACCGTGCAACCACTACTGAGGCTGAAGCTACTGCGGAATTTCGGGACGAAATTCCAAACCAACGGGGGGATGATGTGACACCCCAAGGAAACCAGGAAACAACACAACACAACTAGCTTCCTCAGTAACCACATGCTAAATTTCGGGACGAAATTTCTTTCAAGTTGGGGATAATGTGACAATCCGAGTTTTCCAGGTCTTTCCTTACATCTACGTTTTCTTAATCCGTTGCGTTCTGTTATGTGCACCTGGTTATTTGATTGTAAATTGATGTTTAGTGTAAATTAGTTAAAGGTTAAACTTGAATTTTGTGAATTATTTGACATGCTGTTAATATATATATATATATATATACATATGCATATTTTAATATTCATGACGAAAACCAAAAAGGGATTTCGCCCCCTAGACTGTGTGACGAAAACACCCACCCGAGAACACACCCCACCCGATGAAAACCCCTGATTTCGTCGGCCTAGTCTTCGCCAAAGCCCATTAAGGGCCCAACACCTTATAACTCCCGTATAAACGATTGTAGACTACGTAAACTGTTATTAGAAACCCTAGAGTCTCTCCCTAACTTTGTGTGCGACGGCAGCCCTTCTCTCATTTGAAGCCAGATCCCTCCTGTTTGATCATTCTTAGTTCGGTTAGTGATTTACACGTTTAGTTCTTGATTTTGATATGCTTGATTAATCGGTTACATAACTGTATGTGAAACATGATATTGACTTAGGGTTCTGGGATTGATGATTGAATGCTTAATCTTGAATGATATTGATGTGATCATAGTCCGAAGGCATGCTAGTATACTAATGATGTTCGGTTATGTGACCGTTATGTTAATCGATTTGATGTATACATAAACTAGGATTCATGTTAGATGTTAGGTACGGTACTGTGATGCTTCTGTTATGATGGTTAGTAGTGTTGATGATTATTATGATTGGATAACAACTGTATGATTAATGGTAAAAGTGAAACAGTGGTGACGATTAAGGTTTCTGGAATGCGTAACTGCTAGTGATGATCAAGCCCTACCCCGACGAAATCCCCTCCCAGACGAAAACACTAGGTGTTTTCGCCATACCTCAAGTCGACGAAAACCCTTGGGATTTCGTCGCCTGAAGAGTTTTCGCCAATAAGGGTTTTCGCCAAAGGTGATTTCGCCGTATGTGATTTCGTCGAGTGTTCTGGCACAGTAACGCTGTTAAGTTTATTAACTCTGTTAAGTTTATTAACTCTATTAAGTCTGTTAACTTTGTTAAGTATGTTAACTCTGTTAAGCCTGTTAACTCTACTAAGTATATTAATGGATAACCATGTTAGAATAAACTGAGAAAGACATTTATGTGAAGCATGAATTGTATGAATGTGATTAACTGTTTATGTGATACATGATGTTAACTGTCAAGCACACTAAGTGACATTAGATTTGCATGCGAGTCATTACGAATGTAAACTGATTGTGTATACATGCATACTATAGGCCTTGACTGATTATTTGTGAGCACGTAATTTAGTATACCGAGCAAACCGAGGTGAGTTCACACTTTCCACAAGGCATGGGATTCCCAAGGGTTGGGAATGGGTAAAGGATTTAAACTGAAACTCCGTGATCTCCTGGTTTGGAACACGTACACACCCTCTTTATTGAAGGGTGACAACATGCGATAAGGATTTGATTGGAACCTGCGTAATCTCCTAGTTTGGGGATTACGTACACACCCTCTTTATTGAAGGGTGACAACACGAATACTAGACCAAAATCTCTATCATGAAGTCCCTCCTTTTATATCGACTTAATCGCCGGGCCAATGGCGAGTGGGTCATTAGTTAGACAGCGCTATTTAGGTTTGACAAGACTCACACCGTGCCGCAGAGGACGGGCGTGAACTAATGGATCTGGGCACTAGTCAATGATGATAGACATTGACGTCAGGGCACCAACTTACTTTAGCCAGTGGTCGATATGGTAACGGGTCTAGTGGTTCACTTGGGGAAGCCCCCACTAATTATGGATATGTTTGGGAAACAGGGTAAAACGGTTAACTTATGACTTACAAATGATCTCATGGTTTTTGAAACAACTTAACAATGGACACCAACTGTGAAGTCGCTCAACTTTGTTGTTGACTCGTTGTTACATGCCTTGCTGGTCGTTAGGTATATTTGGAGCTTGCTCGAGGAGGCGTAGTCATTGTGGGACATGGATAGTCTTATGCCATGTTAAACATTTGATATATTTGAACTTATACTTTGGTTTTAAACATTATGCTTCCGCTTACAACTTAAACTACGTTTTGTTTGGACACCAATTATATTGTGTTGGGTTTTATATTTATTTACATGCTATGTTCAATATGATTGGTGGCTTGATCCTGGTCAGTCATGCCTCCAAGCGGTGATACTCCGCTCGTGGATTTTGGGGGTGTGACACATATCAATTCTTGTTCAATTTCGAGCTCTAAATCGCTTTCTGGAAAATTATACGCGAACTGGTGCGTAAACGTAATCAGTTTAACGTGACAAACACTTCGGAACAGTGACATAGGCTTAACATACCTTAAATAACCTCCACATAACTTAGAAATAAGTTTTGGATGTTTTGGTGTGTTGAAATCAAGTTTGTTCGATCGCAGGGACTATTTGTGTCAAACTGTGAAACAATACCGATTTGTATAGTAACGAACATTCCAGAACTTGATCATAAGTTAAATATACCCTAAATATCCTTTACATAGCTTAGAAATAGGCTTTGAGGGGTTCGGTATGCTAAAATAAACTTTATTGATCAATAGGGACTAAAAGCGTCAAAAAGTGCATAAGTTTGCATTTTCGCGCATATCTTACGTTCTGAATATATCCGGACATCCAAAAATTTATGTAATCATTAAAATATTTTATTTTAGTGATTGGCGTGATAAAATTCCATTCGTCGCGTAATTTGGATTCGTTTTTGCGTTCGTTACGATTTCCGTCGTAATTAACCGAACAACGCAACCGTACGACCAAACGAACCGACATCCGAGATATTTTTGAGCACATTTCAAGTTCCCTATACTTTAACTTTATTTTAGAGCCTTGAAATGGGGTTAACGGGGCTTAAACGTGCCAAAAATGCATCAAAATGCAAGATTCTTAAGTGCAGGGACCATTTTGCAATTTCTGGAAAGTTGGCCAGGCGGGCCGCGTAGGCTGAGAAGCCCTATTATGCGGGCTGTGACAGACTTGCAGATCAGAACAGTGATTCTGGTCCAAATTTGAAGTTTTGATGGGTTTTAATGGCTGGTTTTGGATGCTATGGGCTCAAAATTGATGGTTTTTAACATCCCCATGGTTTTGAAATCCATGTGCCCAAGTGGAGGGCCAAGATCGAAGTGTCACACCCCGACCGCGTAAAACAATAGATCGCGGCGGAATTGTCGGGGAGTGTTGTAACCGAATCATTGTTTCAAAACACACGGAAATTTGAGGTTTCGTTTTATTAAACATTAGATATTTACATCGTCTGGAAATCTAAATAAACAAGTTTATTAAGTTACTAAGGCCTCGTCCAGTCCTATGTGAGTATGCATCCTAGCAATCAACATCATTCAACAACACCTGAAACATATGTGAAAACAAAGTCAACAAAGAAATGCTGGCGAGTACATAGGGTTTTGAGAGTGTTGGATTCATGGCTAGTTTACATGTTGCAATACTCAATTAAAAACCTTGTTTTGAAAAGTATTGTATTGCGGCATAACTAACCAACTCAAATCAAGTTGGTTATAGTGTATAAAATCTCGTAGCCATGATTCTTAACCCAAAACATTTATTTAATAAAATCTCGTTAATAAAACTCGCATAGTTTATATCGTTTCGAAAACCTCGTTTGTGTGACATCGCTTCCAATAGTTTACCCAAGTGAACTAAATAACGCCACGGTATGTAATATAATGAAAACATATATATATAGGAAGTACCAGCGGCGTATCCACCATGCTTTCATCACATTACACCCGTCCCGTTATCTAAACACTAACCGAAAACCAATCGTTTACCCAAATCATTTAATTCGTTAAACATCGCTTTAGTCGTTTAAATCATGCTCGTTTTAGATCCTGAAACTACTTTTGATTGTCTCGCTAATAACATTCAAACCTTTGTGACTCAACTATCTCGCCTATCGCTTCTCGCATTAATAAACCACCAAAGGGTAAATTAACATTCATCAGATTCAGTCGTTACCCACCTAACCCACACATAACCATGGGTCTGGTCTGATAACGGGATTTGTCGGATCCTATGGTACCATAACCTAATACTGGTCGGTTTGGCCGAAATTAATGAATGTCATTCGTTATGTAATTAGAACCAATAAGCTCGTTCACATTATCGAAATCGTTATTAGTTTAGTATAAACCATCTCAATCGTTTTGAAACCATTGTTAGAATATCGAAATCGTTTTGATACATATGAATCACCCCAAAATAATCGAAAACAGTAAAAAGAGGGGATCTATGTACTCACCATTGGGTGCGTTTTTATATGTTAACACAATCCCTCAAATTGTTTATTCATCCTAAATTAAATAAGAATGCTTTAATAATCAAAAACCCACAAAATACATGCAAAATGCTACTTATGTCATTTCTGTTTTAATATATAAAACTGGACTATTTTCGGGCATTTAAATAAAATAGTTAACTTATTCCAAAAATTCCCAAATTTTTACAGAGTGTCTTATACGATCCAAATATTATGGTATAAAAATATCGGGGTCCAATTCATTATCAGTATTTTATAGAAAATCGTTTACCGGACTGCAATCAGATTTGTTACTTTCTGAATGCAGTCTACGAAATAATTTATCTAAAATTTATCGTAAGTCCGTTTGATGTAATTCCAGTTGGAGGATCACGGAGACAATGGTGACCATCTACAGTATAAATTTCATGAGTTGGTTTTACATAGATTTCAAGTTATAACTAAAAACTTTTCGCCTATTTACTGCAATAAAAACACAGCTCTAGCTGCTGTTACGAAACGGGTCTTTAAAAATAGTAAACGAAGTCTAAAAATTATGAATCTGGTGCCATTAGAACCGTATTTCCTAATACATAATTCTAGACTTCAGAAAATACATTTTTCATTTTATTAAAGTCCTGTTACAGCCAACTGAAGTTCGCTGTAATCACTAAACAGCCATCCTGTTTCAGCTTTTAACATTATAAAGTGTGTTCGATTGATTCCGTTAACATGTTTAGCGATCACAACAATACTCACAGTAGATTATCACTTACATATCTCAGATTTATCATGCATTATCATATTTCATCATCATTTTAACACTACTTTATCATATGTTAGATGATGTTCAAGACTTGTTTAAGTTCTTTAGACTTTCTATCTTTTTGATCTTTACACATCATTAACCACTCAACAATCATGTAAAATGCAAGGATCTAAGTGCTTACCACTAGCACAAGGCTAGGGGAGTTCCAGTGTAGAAAAGTGGTGGATAAAAGAAAACGAGAGCGGTCCTTGAGCTTCCGAGTGCACCAAGCTTACTTGTTCGGTCTCTAGCACCTTTGTGTATGTATGGTTTGCTAGAAAAAGGCTTGAAGGTGGTTGTATGGTGGTGTGGTGGTGTGCCTTTGGTTCAGCCGAGAGCATGGAGGGAGAGAGTGAGGAAGAAGATGTTGATTAGAATGAGCTCTCCTACTTACATGTAACTCTTATATCCAACTTTAGGGATTAGTCCATGGGATATTATGTCTCAAAAGTACCTAGCATATATCTTAGCAAATCCTACAAGATCAAGTATGATCAAGGGAGATCTCTAAAATAGGCCATGTGGGCCGTAAGGTAGGTGGGGGGGGGGTCTAGTATAGGTTTCAACCAATTAGTTGTAATCTAGTTCAAAACCAAGTGTAAGTTAGGTGTTTTAGTTATTAGGTATATTGTATGGGGTGTTATGATGATCGGGGATCGTAACTAGCTCAAAAATAATAAAACAATGTGTTTGACAATATTTTTATGTTCCGGGTAATGTCCGGTTGTTCGGTTGGGTATCGTTCCGTTAAAGTGTTTAATTATGTACCGGTTATTTTATCTAGCGTTCAAATCCCGATTTATGGCGTTCTAAATTATTTTTATTATTCTATAAAAATAAACTCGCCAAAATATTACTGAAATAAGTTTCAGTTGCCAAGACTGGCTAGGTTGTCTGTGTTTCGCAGTAAAAGCACTGTGTCGCGCAGAAACACACGGTACGCGCTTAAACTTGAAAAATAACGTTTTTAAGCGTTTTAATTTATTTTTCAACACGACCCTGATTAAAATAAAATTTTACTCATAACAGAATATTTGTGGGATTTAAATATTATCCGGGCGGTCACTAACGTTCGTTTTGCAGTTTTGTCGTAATTAGTTCTTTAGTTCAAATAAACATGTTTTTGCCATACCGAATCCTTCGAAACTTATTTCTAAGTTATGTAAAGGATATTTAGGGTATGTTTGGCTTACGTCACAGTTCTGGAGTGTACGTCACGTTAAACTGATTGCGTTTAAGCACCAGTTTGCGTATAACCTTCCAGCAAGTGATTTAAAGCTTGAAGTCGGAATCAAATCAAATTGTAAAATTAATAAACACAATTGCACATATAATAACACCACAACACATATAATAACACCAAAGCACATTGTTTTATTGATAACCAACATTGTTTTACATTATACGGTGCTTACAGAACACAGTTGTCACAGTCTCCCCTACTTTAGGAAATTTCGTCCCGAAATTTTTATTTCGAGGAAACTTGTGAAAGCTTGAAACATGAAGTCGAAAGATAAAACAACACCGGTTAGAGTTCCGAACTTCTAGTAACTTTAAATAACATTATGCTTGCAAGGTAAGAGGGACACTTATATACAAGTATATGAAGCGTCATTGGTGCGTCCACCGTACCTCCATTACATTGTTCACGTTTCGTTATTGTTGTCACTATTGGTTCTTACACATGATAAATCTTACAGTGGTTTCCGTGCACTGAATTTTTATAATTATGTACGCGTCCATAATTACGTAATTCCTTACATAGTCCACACAGTGCATTTAATAATGTGTAGGGGAAAAACCAAATGAATGAACCTGTGATGAGTGTGACTGGACCACCATAGGGTCCTTTCAACTGTATCATCACATGCCACTCTTAACTAGATTCTGAATCGATCTTTAACTAGATCACTAAAGGGTCTATTTTCGAATCATGGAATGGTACTATATAATCCAAGGGTCTTAACTACCACGTAGAAGCCCATTAAGGATTTAAGATAGTACCTTTTGAATATCCTATTATGAATCCCTCATATGAGGATATGGAAGATTCTATGAGGATTTGGATAACGAAAATCAGATCACATAATAAAAGAGAATACCTAAACACATAATCGCATTAATCGTTTAACTTGACCTTTAATTTGTTATCTTTGGACACGGGTATTTAAAGCATACCAGGAATCCAATCCGTGGATTTCATTTGGCACTTTAAATATTATCAAGAATCTAACTATGAAGATAGGAAGATCATAATAGGAATTTGGTTTGTCCTTATTGAGTTGTAATGTACATATTAAGGTGTACAAGGAATCCAATCAGGGCTCCGATTTGGGCGATAATCACCCACAAGGATTCTTAAAATAGAGCAACCCATCGCCCTTCCATTTCGAGTTTAAGCTCGTGTCGAAGTAGTAGCTCATATTTCAGTAAGCCTTCGTTTACACAAAATCGTTGTTCTTGAAAGACACGAGATTGAGTATCAGATAGAGTTTGAACAGAATGAAGCTTGACTCGTTCCTTTCGACTAAGCGCATTGGCTACGACATTCACCTTACCAGGATGGTAGCGGATCTCGCAATCATAATCGTTTAAGAGTTCAACCCAACGTCGTTGCCTCATGTTCAGCTCCTTCTGATTGAGAATATGCTGGAGACTTTTGTGGTCTGTGAAAACCACGCACTTCGTTCCATAGAGGTATTGTCTCCAGATTTTTAGCGCAAAAACCACAACTCCTAACTCAAGATCGTGAGTTGTATAGTTCTCCTCGTGAACTTTCAACTGTCTTGACGCATATGCTATGACTTTACCTCATTGCATAAGAACACAACTAAAGCCTAGATTCGACGTGTCACAAAAGACAACGAAATCATCGTTTCCATTGGGCAAGGACAAAACAGGAGCATCACATAGCTTCCGTTTCAGCGTTTGGAACGCTTCTCCTTGCTTAGATCCCCACTTCAAAGGCTTATTCTTACGAGTCTAAGCAGTGAGTGGAACCGCGATCATTGAGAAATTTGAAATGAATCGACGATAACAACCAGCAAGACCAAGAAATGATCGAATCTCTGTAGGTGTCGTCGGTGTATCCCAATCCTTAATAGCTGCTATTTTCCAAGGATTCACATGAATACCCTGCTTGTTGACCACATGACCAAAAAACTGAACTTCTTTAAGCCAAAATTCACACTTGGAGGATTTAGCGAAAAGTTTGTTCCTTCTTTAGGAGTTCCAATGTCAAACGAAGATGTTGCTCGTGATCGGCTCGAGACTTTGAATAAATGAGAATATCGTCGATGAACACAATAATGAACTTGTCTAAATAAGGTTTACAGACCCTATTCATTAAGTCCATGAAGATAGCTGGGGCATTCATCAAACCAAAAGGCATGACAGTGAACTCGTAATGCCCATATCTTGTACGGAATGCAGTTTTGGGAAAATCTTCTTCGAGTACACGAAGTTGATGATACCCAGATCGTAGGTCGATCTTGGAAAAGCATGCAACACCTTGCAGCTGGTCGAAGAGATCATCAATTCTAGGTAGGGGATATCGATTCTTGATGGTAAGCTTATTAAGCTCACGATAATCGATACATATTTGAAAAGATCCATCTTTCTTTTTCACAAAGAGGACAGGAGCTCCCCAAGGCGAAAAGCTCGGACGGATGAATCCTTTATCAGACAACTCTTGAAGTTGTTTCGATAACTCTTGCATCTCTGACTGTGCAAGACGATAGGGTACTTTTGTAATCGGGTTGGCATTGGGTACAAGGTCAATATGAAACTCGACTTGACGAACTGGAGACAAACCAGGCTGTTCATTGGGAAACGCCTCTGGATAATCCCGAACAATCAGAATATCCTGAATACTTTTGCTCTTGCCTTTCTCCTCGGTGACATGTGCCAGGAAAGCAACATATCCTTTTCGCAAATAACTTTGGGCCTTTGTACATGACATAAGCTTCAAACCACCAGCTGGTTTTTTTTTTCTTCCCCACGAACTTCCAGAATATCGCTAGACGGAAGAGGAATACGAACAATCTTATCGAATCAAACCACCTCAGCACGATGTTTGGTTAATCAATCCATCCTTATGATAATGTCGAAACTCCCAAGTTGCATCGGTGTGAGGTCAAAAGGAAGAAGGTGATTATCAAAGTTAAATTGACAGTCGCAAATAACATAATTGAGTACAAAAAGTAACTTTGATAGATAAGGGTTTCCTTAGTTATCTAATCAAGGAATTAAAGTGATTACTCAGATTGCCAATTTCGTTTCTTAGAATGAAACGAGCACTTAGCATCTTTGAGGAAATCATGAGCGATCATATGAACAAGAGAACTACAAATACAGTTCTTTTGGTGTAGGTATCATAGGGTATGCCATACACACATGCAACTATATTTGTACATCGGAATTGCAAATAAAGATTTATTTATAAACAAAAATCGATTGTTTCCGAGTTCAAAGGAAAACACTAGGAACATAAACATAAGATTCGGATTATTCAAAGCAGCAGCTTCTTCTAATCGACCAAATGCTCATCCATGGGTCAGATTTGCATTGGCAAACTTTGGGCATTTGTTCCTGAAATGACCCATTTCGCCACAGTTGTAGCAAGTACCAGTCGGAATACGAGCTCGTGCTGGATTTGCTTGAACAGCAGTAGGATCTGCAACAGTTTTATTCTGGATCGCAAAACGGCATGTTTTGACCAAATGTCCCCATCGTCCACAGTGGGTACATTTGAAACATGGTGTTTGATCTGGATGATGACTATTGCATTGATTGCACAAGGGAGCAGTTCCCAATTACGGCTTCTTGGCTGGTGGTGCTGCCACCTGGCTAGGTTCTGCTTGTTTTGGTGCAACGGCTACGGGATCCTTTGAAGCTTTACGCTTCTTTGACTTTTTTGAAGGCTCGGCTTCTGCTTCCTTTGATGCTTCTTGGGTGGCTTCATTATTGAGATGAGACATGGCGACAGCTAATTCAACAGTCTTCAGGATTACTTCGCCTATCCGCTGGGCAAATTTGGCAGTTTGCTCGGACATTTGAATGTCGTTGCGATGATGAGACATTCTAGAGGAAGTGAAAGACATAGGAGAAAACAAGTGAAATGTTATCGGATAATTAAAATAGAACAACAACGCATAAAAGGTGCGATCATTTGTTTGTTACTGAAGGCAAACAAACGTGATGGTGGTTAATCAAAGTAAACGGGTCATATTAATGTATCACCGAAGGCATGGTTGCCTATAAGTGAACACTCATCCCAAGAGTTCCCAGGTAAGAGTGACTGGTCCGATACTACGGATTTGTACGAACACTCTAGCCTTAGACAGAAAACTCAGGGTACAGGCATTCACTCTTCCAGTTCGCACGTGTTCACATTATAAGACCCAAACTTTGACGAAATTTGAAAACTTAAAGGGTTCAAAACCTTACAATAAATCATCCTAGAACAGATGATTGGTTTTCAAAGCGGATTCGAAATTTGTGTTCTTGTTGTGGTTATCACCTAAGGATAGGTGACGGTAATGTTTTAAGATCCAAACACAAGAAAACTCGCGTTAGGGTCCTAGGAAGGTTATAGACTAGGTCAAAGTATTACTAATAACCTAATTCCCTATAACCATGAGCTCTGATACCAACTTTTCTGTCACACCCCGACCGCGTAAAACAACAGATCGTGGCGGAATTGTCGGGGAGTGTTGTAACAGAATCATTGTTTCAAAACACACGGAAATTTGAGGTTTCGTTTTATTAAACATTAGATATTTACATCGTCTGGAAATCTAAATAAACAAGTTTATTAAGTTACTAAGGCCTCGTCCAGTCCTATGTGAGTATGCATCCTAGCAATCAACATCATTCAACAACACCTGAAACATATGTGAAAACAAAGTCAACAAAGAAATGCTGGCGAGTACATAGGGTTTTGAGAGTGTCGGATTCATGGCTAGTTTACATGTTGCAATACTCAATTAAAAACCTTGTTTTGAAAAGTATTGTATTGCGGCATAACTAACCAACTCAAATCAAGTTGGTTATAGTGTATAAAATCTCGTAGCCATGATTCTTAACCCAAAACATTTATTTAATAAAATCTCGTTAATAAAACTCGCATAGTTTATATTGTTTCGAAAACCTCGTTTGTGTGACATCGCTTCCAATAGTTTACCCAAGGGAACTAAATAACGCCACGGTATGTAATATAATGAAAACATATATATATAGGAAGTACCAGCGGTGTATCCACCATGCTTTCATCACATTACACCCGTCCCGTTATCTAAACACTAACCGAAAACCAATCGTTTACCCACATCGTTTAATTCGTTAAACATCGCTTTAGTCGTTTAAATCATTCTCGTTTTAGATCGTGAAACTACTTTTGATTGTCTCGCTAATAACATTCAAACCTTTGTGACTCGACTATCTCGCCTATCGCTTCTCGCATTAATAAACCACCAAAGGGTAAATTAACAATCATCAGATTCAGTCGTTACCCACCTAACCCACACATAACCATGGGTCTGGTCTGATAACGGGATTTGTCGGATCCTATGGTACCATAACCTAATACTGGTCGGTTTGGCCGAAATTAATGAATGTCATTCGTTATGTAATTAGAACCAACAAGCTCGTTCACATTATCTAAATCTTTATTAGTTTAGTATAAACCATCTCAATCGTTTTGAAACCATTGTTAGAATATCGAAATCGTTTTGATACATATGAATCACCCCAAAATAATCGAAAACAGTAAAAAGAGGGGATCTATGTACTCACCTTTGGGTGCGTTTTTATATGTTAACACAATCCCTCAAATCGTTTATTCATCCTAAATTAAATAAGAATGCTTTAATAATCAAAAACCCACAAAATACATGCAAAATGCTACTTATGTCATTTCTGTTTTAATATATAAAACTGGACTATTTTCGGGCATTTAAATAAAAGAGTTAACTTATTCCAAAAATTCCCAAATTTTTACAGAATGTCTTATACGATCCAAATACTATGGTGTAAAAATATCGGGGTCCAATTCATTATCAGTATTTTATAGAAAATCGTTTACCGGACTGCAATCAGATTTGTTACTTTCTGATTGCAGTCTACGAAATAATTTATCTAAAATTTATCGTAAGTCCGTTTGATGTAATTCCAGTTGGAGGATCACGGCGACAACGGTGACCATCTACAGAATAAATTTCATGAGTTGGTTTTACATAGATTTCAAGTTATAACTAAAAACTTTTTGCCTATTTACTGCAGTAAAAACACAGCTCTAGCTGCTGTTACGAAATGGGTCTTTAAAAATAGTAAACGAAGTCCAAAAATTATGAATCCGGTGCCATTAGAACTGTATTTCCTAATACATAATTCTAGACTTCAGAAAATACATTTTTCATTTTATTAAAGTCCTGTTACAGCCAACTGAAGTTGGCTATAATCACTAAACAGCCATCCTGTTTCAGCTTTTAACATTATAAAGTGTGTTCGATTGATTCCGTTAACATGTTTAGCGATCACAACAATACTCACAGCAGATTATCACTTACATATCTCAGATTTATCATGCATTATCATATTTCATCATCATTTTAACACTACTTTATCATATGTTAGATGATGTTCACGACTTGTTTAAGTTCTTTAGACTTTCTATCTTTTTTTATTTTTACACATCATTAACCACTCAACAATCATGTAAAATGCAAGGATCTAAGTGCTTACCACTAGCACAAGGCTAGGGGAGTTCGAGTGTAGAAAAGTGGTGGATAAAAGAAAACGAGAGCGGTCCTTGAGCTTCCGAGTGTACCAAGCTTACTTGTTCGGTCTCTAGCACCTTTGTGTATGCATGGTTTGCTAGAAAAAGGCTTGAAGGTGGTTGTATGGTGGTGTGGTGGTGTGCCTTTGGTTCAGCCGAGAGCATGGAGGGAGAGAGTGAGGAAGAAGATGTTGATTGGAATGAGCTCTCCTACTTACATGTGACTCTTATATCCAACTTTAGGGATTAGTCCATGGGATATTATGTCTCAAAAGTACCTAGCATATATCTTAGCAAATCCTACAAGATAAAGTATGATCAAGGGAGATATCTAAAATAGGCCATGTGGGTCGTAAGGTAGGGGGGGGGGTCTAGTATAGGTTTCAACCAATTATTTGTAATCTAGTTCAAAACCAAGTGTAAGTTAGGTGTTTTAGTTATTAGGTATATTGTATGGGGTGTTATGATGTTCGGGGATCGTACCTAGCTTAAAAGTAATAAAACAATGTGTTTGACAATATTTTTATGTTCCGGGTAATGTCCGGTTGTTCGGTTGGGTATCGCTCCATTAAAGTGTTTAATTATGTACCTGTTATTTTATCTAGCGTTCAAATCCCGATTTATTGCGTTCTAAATTATTTTTATTATTCTATAAAAATAAACTTGACAAAATATTACTGAAATAAGTTTCAGTTGCCAAGACTGGCTACGTTGTCTGTGTTTCGCAATAAAAGCACTGTGTCGCGCAGAAACACACGGTACGCGCTTAAACTTGAAAAATAACGTTTTTAAGCGTTTTAATTTATTATCCGGGCGGTCACTAATGTTCGTTTTGCAGTTTTGTCGTAATTAGTTCTTTAGTTCAAATAAACATGTTTTCGCCATACCGAATCCTTCGAAACTTATTTCTAAGTTATGTAAAGGATATTTAGGGTATGTTCGGCTTATGTCACAGTTCCGGAGTGTACGTCACGTTAAACTGATTGCGTTTAAGCACCAGTTTGCGTATAACCTTCCAGAAAGTGATTTAAAGCTTGAAGTCGGAATCGAATCAATTGTAAAATTAATAAACACAATTGCACATATAATAACACCACAACACATATAATAACACCAAAGCACATTGTTTTATTGATAACCAACATTGTTTTACATTATACGGTGCTTACAGAACACAGTTGTCACACGAAGCACGGAAAGCGAGAAACGATCCTAACGGTTTACCGAATCCTATAAATACCCATGCCCTTCATTCATTTCTGCACACCTTGATCTGAATAACTCTAAGTTGAAGTTCTAAAACTTCATACCTGAGTGTTTTGGATAAAGATCTTCCTAGCTTGGACCCTTTGTAAGCATTCTTTCGTTCTTTTATACGTTTTAAGCGTAAAAGTCAAAATGCGTTTGACTTTATGCTTTGACCAGGTTATGGTCAACACGAAGTTCGTTGAACTTTGCAACGTGAGAGTAATCACGATGGTTTTAGCCCCGTGTGACTAAACCTACTGATTACCACGTTGACTAGGCGTAGTGACGAGTCGTAGTTTCGGCCAAAATGCGTATTTATGCGTATTTTGTAACCAAACTACTCTTGGGTATCAAAACCCTTTGTTTTGATATCAAAACCTATTTTCTAACTTAACTAAACATGTTTTAACATGTTTAGCTCATCACTTTTAGTTTAGTGCTTGTGTAGAGTCGTAAGTCAAGCGGACTAAACACCCGCTTAGACTTTCGAACTAGACCCGTTTGGTCGATCATTAGGATCCGAGCAAGCATGATTAGTGACCATAGTTGCATAGGGAATAACCTTTCGAGGTTATACCTTATGGTCACTTAGTTTAAGTAGTTGTATGATAGGTAGTTTATATGCCTTAGGTAAATGACCAAAATACCCTTTTCATGCATAATTGAATTTTAAGCATATGTAACATAAACTTTTGTCACATAATTGATTATGCAACATGTTTAGGCATATAATACTTGTCATAGGACTAGTTAGACGTCTCGAACGCGCGTTTGCGCGAACGACGCGTTAAAGTAGCGTAAGCTACCTTAACGAGTCATAATGGGTCGTAAGCACTTAGGTTAGGTTTCGATTTAGTATGTAGGCTTTGTTAAACCATGTCATATGAGTTCCAATACTCATTTGGTTTACGAAACCTCATCCTATCCGATCTTCCGATTTAGGTCCGGTTTATTTACATAGTTACTTATATTAGGTGCCGATTGATTTCCGTGATCCCTCTAGCTTTGCTTGGTTGTTATTCAAGACTTCTAAGCATTCTCAAGTGAGTACATAGTTCCCCTATTTTACTGTTTTCAAATGTTTTGGGGTGATTCATATGTGTTAAATGATTTCGATGTTTTAATGTTGGTTTCGAAAATGGTTAAAATGGTTTATATTAAATTAATAACGATTTCGATAAAGTGAACAAACTTGTTGGTTGTATTTACATAACGAATAACATTCATTAGTTTTGGCCGAACCGACCAGTATTAGGTTATGGTACCATAGGACCTGACAAATCACGTTATCAGACTGCACCCATGGTTATGTGTGGGTTAGGTGGGTAACGACTGAATCTGTGATTGTTAATTTACCCTTTGGTGGTTTATTAATGAGAGAAGCGAGATAGTCGAGTCACGAAGGTTTGGATGTTATTAGCGAGACGACCAAAAGTAGTTTTCACAATTTAAAACGAAAATGATTTAAACGACTGAAGCGATTTTTAACGAGTTAAACGATTTGGGTAAACGATTGGTTTTTGGTTAGTGTTTAGATAACGGGGCGGGTGTAATGTGATAAAAACATGGTAGATACGCCGATGATACTTCTTATATATAAGTGTTTTCATCATATTATGTCACACCCCCAAAATCCACAAGCGGAGTATCACCGCATGGATGCATGACTGACCAGGATCAAGCCACCAATCATATTGAACAACGTAATTAAGTAAATAAAACCAACCACAATATAATTGGTGTCCAAAAGAAAGTAACCAACTTTAAGTTAACAGCGGAAGCATAAAATGTAAAACCCAAACATAAGTAATAAGTTCATAAAGTTTAAATGTTTAACATGGGACTCAACAGTCCATGTCCCACAACGACCACTCCTCCCTGTGCAAGCTCCATAAGCACCTAACGACCTGCAAGGCATGTAAGAACGAGTCAAGTTGGTTGTTTAGTTTTAAAAGTTTGTTTTGAAAACCATAAGTTGTTTCGTAAACCACGAGTTAACCAGTATCTTTGTTTCCCAAACCATATCCATAATCAGTGGGGGCTTCCCCATGTGAACCACTAGACCATTACCATATCGACAACTGACGAAAGTAAGGTGTGCCCTAACTTAATGTCTATCATCATTGACTGAGTGCCCAGATCCATTAGTACACGCCCGTCCTACCGGCATGGTGTGAGGCTTGTCAACCCTAATAGCGCTATTAACTAATGACCCGCTCGCTATTGGCCCGGCGATTAAGTCGATATAAAAATGAGGGACTTCATGATAGAGTTTTGTCTAGTAAGTTTAAGGTTGTTGTCCTACCCAAGGAGGACGAACGTACGTATTCTACCCAAGGAGAATACACATGATTAACATTGGCATCCTACCCATGGAGGATGGAGGTACATATCCTACCCAAGGAGGATACGTAGGATCTGTTTTAATTCTTTAACCCATTCCCAACCACCGGGAATCCCATGCCTTAGAAAGTGTGTGAACTCACCTCGGTTTGCTCGGTATGCTTATCTACTTGTGCACAAACAATTCAGTCAAAGCCTATAGTATGCACGTATACACAATCAGTTTATGTTCGTAACGACTCACATGCAATCTAACATCACAAAGTGTGCTTGGGAAATTATTATCAAGTAACACATAAACAGCAAGATTCATAGTTTACAGGTAGGTTCCATAACCATGTTCAACAGTTTGGTGTGTAGAGTGTAAAACTACATCATGTTATTCGATCAAATGTAACTATCCTTAACAGTGAATAACAAAACTCAGTTTCTAACATGCATGCAGTATACTTGAACAAAATAACCTACTGTTCCTTATAGGCTTCACGACGAAAACTTGAGGTTTTCGTCGACACAGGATCACGACGAAAAAGGGCCACGACGAACATTGGATTTCGTCGACCAGGATTTCGTCGACAGAGGGTTTTCGTCGGCACCAGGTTTTTGTCGGCACAGTGTCTTCGTCGGGACAGTGATTTCATCGGGGTGAAACATGATCATCAACAACAGTTATGTATTCCAGAAACCCTAATACCCTAATGATCATCTAACAGTTACGGTCGACTTCATCAATCAAACCAAAACAGATCCAACAAACAATTATAACATAAACCCTAGATTACAGGTTATTATCATGCACGTACCAAACCACCGATTCATCGATATACATGAGCAACTGATATCATATGTCGTAAAACATCAAGCAGGAAAAACAACTACGAGCGATGAATCATAAAGAATACAAATCATGAGAGCCTTAATTTACACACCACTCATAAGATGCAATCACGTAGATCTAGTTACTTAATCACAGAATCATTATCCAATCATATGATCATAAGCATTACACAATACAATTAACACATGATACCAACAAATAGTCACCAATGATTTCAATCAAATAATCATCAATGGTTGATCACTAACCCAAACAGGAGGAGCAATGAATCGATCGATGTAAGAGGCTTCGAGTGTTCAAGGCTGCCGTCGCACAAAGGATAAGGAGAGACTCTAGGGTTCTATACGTGCTCTAGAGTAACTGATCTAAAGTGTTGTAATGTAAACAAATTTGGGCCGGCAGAACAGTCTTGGGCCAAAGCCCATCCCCGACGAAAATAATGATGGTGACGAAAACTGAGTGTTTTCGTCGGGTAGGGGTTTTCGTCGGGTTGGTGTTTGTCGCACAGGGAGTGAAAGTGGTAAAATAAATGGTTATTACTAACACAAAACATATATCACATAAACAACTTATAAACAAATCATAGTGCACAGTTTCAATGCAACGAACCACAAAGCACAGTATGAAACAAGTAACGTATAGAGGAGAAACCTTGGAAACTCGAGTTGTCACATTATCCCCAACTTGAAAGAAATTTCGTCCCGAAATTTAGCACGTAGTTACTAAGGAAGCTAGATAGGTTGCGTGGTTTCCTGGGGTGTCACATCATCACCCCGTTGGTTTGGAATTTCGTCCCGAAATTCCGCAGTAGCTTCAGCCTCAGTAGTGGTTTCATAGTTCTTGAACAACTGGGATACTTGAGTTTCATTTGGTCTTCTCGTTCCCAGGTAAACTCTGGGCCACGACGGGAGTTCCAACGAACTCGAACAAGAGGTATTCTGGTGCGTTTGAGAACCTTAACATCTCGGTCTGTGATTTCTACTGGTTCCTCGACGAATCACAGCTGATCGTCGATTGTGAGCTCATTCAAAGGAACTATGAGGGTCTCATCTGACAGACACTTCTTCAAATTTGACACGTGAAATACGTTGTGAACTCCGCTGAGTTCTTCAGGTAGATTCAATTTGTAAGCCACTTTGCCAATTTTCTCAATGATTTCGAATGGTCCGACATAACACGGATTTAGTTTGCCTCGTTTGCCAAAATGAACTACATCTTTCCAAGGTGAGACTTTGAGTAGCACTCGATCCCCAACCTGGAACTCGAGTGGCTTCCTGCGCTTATCAGCGTAGCTTTTCTGACGGTCACGAGCTGCCGCCATTCGTTGTCGTATCTGAGCAATCTTCTCCGTTGTGTCTACCACAAGTTCTGGGCCAGTGATTTGGCTGTCACCAACTTCTGCCCAACAAAGAGGTGATTGGCATTTACGTCCGTACAATGCCTCAAACGGAGCGGCCTGGATGTTGCTGTGGTAACTGTTGTTATACGAAAACTCCACCAAAGGGAGGTGTCTTTCCCAACCATTGCCAAAGTCGATTACACATGCTCGAAGCATGTCTTCAAGGGTTTGGATGGTGCACTCAGACTGCCCATCCGTCTGTGGATGATAAGCGGTGCTCATGTCTAAACATGAGCCAAAGGACTTGTGCATTGCTTGCCACAATTCAGAGGTAAAACACGCGTCATGATCAGATATGATAAAGGTTGGCACCCCGTGCCTCGAAACTACTTCCTTTAGATAGATGTCTGCTAGAGTAGAGAACTTATCCGTTTCTTTGATAGCCAGAAAATGTGCAGACTTGGTTAATCGATCTATAATTACCCAAATGGTATCATTTCCACGTTGAGATCTAGGCAGGCCAGTAACGAAATCCATGGAAATTTGCTCCCATTTCCATGTCGGTATCTCTAGTTGCTGCAGTAGGCCTGATGGTTTCTAGTACTCGATTTTGACTCTCGCACAAGTCAAACATTTACTAACGTAGGTTGCTATGTTGGCTTTCATGCTAGGCCACCAGTATGTAGTCTTTAAGTCGTGGTACATCTTATCCAAACCAGGATGTACTTAGTAACGAGACTTATGTGCTTCATCCATCACAAGCTCGCGTAAGTTTCCATAAAGTGGGACCCAAATGCACCCTGTTACGTAGTAGGCGTCGTCTTCCTTTTGTTCTAATCATTTCCTCGATCCTCGCAGAGACTCGGCCCTGATATTCTCTGCTTTCAATGCTTCAACCTGAGCATCTCGTATCTGAGTAGGAAGACTAGATTGGATGGTAAGTTGTAATGCGCGCACTCGCTTAGGTGTAGTATCCTTTCGACTGAGGGCGTCGGCTACAACATTGGCTTTGCCTGGATGGTACTTGATCGCGCATTCGTAATCATTCAAGAGCTCGACCCATCGACGTTGTCGCATGTTTAACTCCTTTTGCTTGAAGATATGCTCGAGACTCCTGTGATCGGTGTAAATGGTGCACTTGGTACTGTACAGGTAATGTCTCCATATCTTAAGTGCGAAAACAACCGCTCCCAGCTCCACAAGCGGAGTATCACCGCATGGAGGCGTGACTGACCAGGATCAAGCCACCAATCATATTGAACAACGTAATTAAGTAAATAAAACCAACCACAATATAATTGGTGTCCAAAAGAAAGTAACCAACTTTAAGTTAACAGCGGAAGCATAAAATGTAAAACCCAAACATAAGTAATAAGTTCATAAAGTTTAAATGTTTAACATGGGACTCAACAGTCCATGTCCCACAACGACCACTCCTCCCTGTGCAAGCTCCAAAAGCACTTAACGACCTGCAAGGCATGTAACAACGAGTCAACAACAAAGTTGAGCGAGTTCACAGTTGGTTGTTTAGTTTTAAAAGTTTGTTTTGAAAACCATAAGTTGTTTTGTAAACCACGAGTAAACCAGTATCTTTGTTTCCCAAACCATATCCATAATCAGTGGGGGCTTCCCCATGTGAACCACTAGACCGTTACCATATCGACAACTGACGAAAGTAAGTTGTGTCACACCCTGCTAGTAGCGGAAGTGTATTGTGTGTGACGTAAGAAAGGTAATCATTGCACCCAAATGTATTTAACAACATGAACCAACAACGAAGCTATAGTTATATAAATTCCAACGAATATTAACATATTTTCCCAAAAGTAGTTTCAAGTACCATACATGTTCACAACGTTAGACATAACATAGTTATCAGATTGTTTTACACATCACAAAATATAGTTTTGACATAAAACTTAGTAAGGTTTTGTTTCCTATATACCCATATGAAGTTGGGATATAGAAGACAAACCCTTCAAAAGTAGCAATCGTTGTCATTTGTTTTCCCGAATCCCATAGTGAATCACTGGCTCAAGACCTGTTTCCTGAAATACATGTAGTTTTAAAAAAATCAACAAAAAGTTGAGCGAGTTCATGCAGTATTTGTTATCATATGAAATCTCATAAATGTTATCTTGTAATCATGGTATGTTCTGATTCATTCATGGAGTCTGTCAAGGATCTATCAGTGGGTAGCGAGCCCCCTGACATAATGTACCATAAGCAAATAACCAAACCGATAACACTTTGTCATCATTTGGGATCACAAAAGCACTCCAGGGTATACCAACCAGGAGTGGGGTGTGCCTCAAGCCCAATAGATATACACCTTTTGCACCTTGGTCACTAAGTGATTAATGGTTACTAATGTTACCTCCCTACTTATGCACATTGATCATGTTATCTACTACTCCGTAACTAACATAACAATAGTTTTAGCATGTATTTCCCCTCGATGTTTTTGAAAACAAAACAGTGAAAACAGTGAAAAGAGGGACATGAACTCACAAATTTGTGTTTCGTGTTATATGATATCGAAGTGAGCATCCGTACGTGTCAATAACCTACATGTGTACTAATCTCGTTAGACACTAGGTCTTTCGGACCTCGTACAAGTTGTTCATCTTGAATTCCTTATTATGTTCTCGTTTGTCATTTTTGGAACAACTTTGTATTTTAGAGCGTTGATAGTTTACTCGCTCGATTGTTATGTGTATACATGTATTCTATTCGTATTGAATTCATAAGCGTATTCATGTATTCTATGTGTATTGACTTATGTGTGATTGGCTTCGTTCTTCACACATCCTCGTGCAGTGCACGCATGCCATTGAGCCTTTGCTCATGTCACTGGGCCGAGCCCTTGTCATTGGGCCCAGCCCATGTCATCTATGTTATCGTATCTAATCCATGTTTTAATGTTATTGGGCCGAGCCCATGTCATTAGGCCGACCCATGTTATCTATGTTATTTTGCCATTGGGCCCTAGTCCATGTATTAAGGAATTTGGGCCTAGCCCATTACTAACTTTGATAGGCCCAATTCTAACTTTATGAGTCCATTAACATAATCTTGCAATTTTTACCAAAATGTTACCAAGTAGCAAACTTTAAATAAGTTCATTTTTCCTATGAAAAATACTTGGTAATTTTTATAGTTTTCAACTTTCCGGATTCTTGTTATAGGTCACTTACATATGTGCTCGTTTTAACGTCCAAAATATGTTATTTTAGACTCGACTTTGTAGTAACTTGTTCACGATGTCGATACGCCCAATTTGTCGTCATCAAGTGTTATGTATTTCCGTTTCGACCATTCTATCTAATTGTCCAATTTTACTAGCATTTCTTGGACCATGTAGGAACATGTATGTGTATTTATTTTGATCACCCTATAGGTATCTAATACATACACATATATAGCACATATACACATACTTGATATGTCTCAAAAATATATAATTTTTCTTACCAAAAATTATACTTACACATTGTTATATTTTTACCCATTTATTTTTGTAAAAATATAAGTTTAAGTTCATAAGAACTTCTTGAATATTTAAACTTTAAATATTCCCAACAAAGTTTCCATAATGACGTTTAAGACCACTGATCGCGTTTAACCTTGTTAATCACCCTTTAATCCCCTTTTTAATCGCGATTAGATTTTGAGAAAAATTCGCCATAGTTTCCCCTAAACTATGACGTTTCCCACGTTACAAAAACGCGTTTAAATCAATAATCAATTCACTAAATCACCATTATTCACCAAGTTTCTTTTAAACATGTTTATTTGTTAACATACTTCCATATTTCATGAACTTTCATAATACACTTTTTATACATAAAAAGTTAGACCTTTTTAAGGTGATTTTCATAATAAACAAGTTGTTTAATTTATCTTGTAAAAACAAGGTTCACTAAACTTCCCAAGATTAAGCTTTAAACCTATTTAAACCTTTGATTCTTTATGTAATCCAAATATCATATGATTAGTTCATGAAATGAGTATGATGATCTTTCTAGATTTAAACATAACCATGTTTAAATCACATATTTATGTTCATCATGATAAGATGAACACAAATATAGAATACTACATGAAACTAACAACATGATCATCATAAATACAAACTTTAAGCTACTAATCTCAACAAAAATAACATAATCAACAAGATCACATGAACATATTAACACTAAACAACATAAATCAACACATAATATATTCATATTTAGTGTTTATTAGCTTTGTGTTTAGGGTTTTTGATTATGTTTATGTTAAATTTCAAGAACAACAACTTGTACTTCCATAAACTACTAGTAATTTAAAGCTTAAAAATGGTGGTTTGAAGACTTACAATATTGCACTAATTTAGACAAGAAAGTAAGAAGGAAATAAGCTCCAAAAGTGCTCTAAATAATGCTTCAAGTATGCTCCAAGTTGGGGTGATCTTAGAATGACTAGAAAAGGTGAAAAATGAGATGTTTAGTGAAGATTGAAGATGGTTTGTGGGTGTCTCCTTGGTGCCGTAAGTTAGGGGGTGTTTGAGAGATGTTGTGGTGTTTGAAAGATGATAAGAATGAGAGGTATGGTGTTAGATATGATAGGAAGATTTAGTTTAGGATTTGTTATGATTTCAAGATCTCATACAATCTTAAGGCCATACTCAAATCTTTCACAAATCCAAGCAAAATCAAGGGGTGGGGCCCCCTTGATTTCGGTCATGATGATGGGGGGGGGGGGTTATATGTAAATATTTTATAAGAAGATGATTAAAACATAGATATTTTGACCATTAAGAGGTGTAGGGTGATTAGGCGTTTAATTACATCGTTAAGGGGTAATTAGTGATTCGGAACCAAAATTATTATTAACTAGTTCACTAAACTAGTAAAAATCATGTTTTGATACTTAGGATGCTTTTCGTTTCATCGACGGCGTGTTTACGATGCTTTTATGCCGCACCGACGAATATTTCCGCGAGTTGTTTTCTTGCATCCGAAAGTTGTATGAAGTGATTCCGAGTCCCAAATTTAGCTTAACTAGCTCACTAGATTCTTCATTTGGTTGTTTCGTGACGAAATTGTCGCTTACTAGTTCGTCGAGTCGCTAACGGACTAGTTTAGTGCATAGCGACATAACGCCGGAAACTTGTGATTATGAACATTCCGTTGATATCATCTTATTGTTTTAGTGTGTTTTTCATCATTTGACATTATTCCGAAGTCCCGGAAATGCTTTGTTATAGGTTCGGACGAGTTAAAAATACTATATTTTAGGCCGGAACGGACATTTTTGAGATTAGGGCGTTATACCGGAAAGTCTTGTTTCTTTGCAAGATGTGTTTTCATAATAATGTTTTCTTATATAAATGGACTCAGTTATGTTATCCGAGTGTCGTTTTTCAGTGTTTCGGTCTGATTTCACGGTTTGCTGGCATGAATAGTGTAACCGTGAATACTGCACGCAGCCCTTTCTACCAACACTTTTAGGACATTGTTTGTTTGGTTTCGCATTACGACGAAAACCAACATATGTTTTAGCTTTGTTTTCTTGTTCTAACACTGTTATCCAGTATACGACACAGTTACGTAGTCAAATTACGCTAAATGCATGAGATTATGTAAATAAAATAGTGATTAGTTTGTACGGAATTGCCGGTTTATTGCCATTTGTCACATTCTCCCCCTGTTAAAAAGAATTTCGTCCCGAAATTCACATTGAGTTATCCTTTAAAGGACTCTTCTCGACCAGGTGGAGGGCTACTTTGTATTGATCTGAACTCCACGTTCCCATGTATTCTCGGGTTCGTGACGTGAGTTCCAGCGGACGTTTACTAGTTTGATACGACTTCTCCTTGTTTTGTGGACTTTCCTGTCCATAACCTCAACGGGTTCTTCAGTAAACTGGAGCGTGTCGTCTACATGAATTTCATTCGCTGGGATGATAACTGTCTCAACGGTCGGACTTTTCTTGAGATTCGACACATGAAATGTGTCATGTACGTTACTGAGTTCTTCTGGCAGTTTTAACTTATACGCGACGGTACCGATCTTTTCTAGAATTTCAAATGGTCCAATGTATCTCGGGTTCAGTTTTCCGCGTTTCCCGAATCTAGCTACGCCTTTCCAAGGTGAGACTTTTAGTAAGACTTTGTCTCCAACCTCAAAGGATAATAGTTTACATCTTTTGTCTGCGTAGCACTTTTGTCTGTCACGAGCTGCTTTGATATGGTCTCGTATCTTTGCTATCTTGTCAGTAGTCTCTTGAACTAGTTCAGGGCCAATGAGTTGTTTGTCTCCGTCTTCCGCCCAACACAGCGGTGATCGGCACTTCCGTCAGTGTAGTGCTTCGTATGGGGCGGCTTTGATGCTTGCATGATAACTGTTATTATAGGAAAACTCTACCAGAGGTAAATGAGTATCCCAATTACCGCCTAAATCCATCACACAGGAGCGAAGCATGTGTCACACCCCTTTCTGCGGCGGAAGCACGAGGTGTGATCATGAAAGGTTCTCATTGCATACGAAAGGTAAACATACTACATGTTCATGAAAAATAACTTCAAATACCATAATTTGAAAACATAAGTTTAGCGTTTACATCGCTAAGTCGCATAAAACATTGTCTTAAAAAGTTTACAACTTTATTTAAAGATAAACAATAGCGACATCCACGAGCATGGGTCAGACCGCGCGCACATCCATCCTAGTTACCTGAAATACATGTGAGTTTTGGAAAAACGTCAACATAAAGTTGGTGTGAATTCATGCAATTTTGTATTTCACGTTTGTATACTTTGTATGAAATCATAATTTGTATTTTGTATAAATCAAGTCTTTTGTGTACACCACGTACTCATGTATAAATCAAATATTTCTGTATGTATCAAGTGTTAATGGGTTGCAAAGCCATTAACATGTGACACGATATAGGAAGTCACCAAACCATAGGCATTTTTCTGTAGTCGATTCACGACTGAGACACAAAAACACTGCTTGGTAAAAGAGTGGCCAAGAGTGGGGCTGCCCGGAACCCATTAGATCTAACCTTTTGTTCTGCGGTCTAAGTATGTACACGATTAATGGTGCTTATGGTACCCTATTCGTGACACGATTTCTCGTATCATTCCTCAATTTTTGTATCCATCATACCATTTGTAAACATTGTAATATTTGTAACATGTATTTCACCCCCGAAGGTATAAAACTGAAAACAGTTAAAAGAAAAGGGGGAGCATGAACTCACAACTTTGCGTTCCTGTGCGTCGTAAACTTCACCGGATTTGCTTACTTAACGTCGTAACCTATACGCGTTTTCTTAACGTTAGTCACTAAACTTGTATCGCACAAGTACAGTCACTCTCTTTTGTATTTGTATTGTTGTGTTAAAAATATTTCATATTTTTAACTACGTATCTTACTTATATTATTTCCTCTAAAATAAATATAAGTCTTTTGTGTTTTGCACTTCGCACCCGAATTATGTATCTTGTATTTTGTATGAGTATTTTTATGTTTATACTCCTCATGAGTATTTAGTGTATTTTTAAGTCTTAATACTCTAGCACGTATAACACATACTATACACACTTAGCACAAAAGTTGGTGATAAAATAATATATATTTTTCTCTCAAAAATATACATACTTATATCCATTTTTATTCTTGAAGAAATCCCCATTTCTTATCACCAAAAATTAGGGAAACCTTGGTAATACTTTTAAACACATTTTTTTTAGGGAATAAGTTTCTCAAAAACTCATATTTTTCTAAGTGTCAAAATTTATAAAAATTTTGACAGAGTTTCCCCTAAAAATGGAGGTTTCCCATGTTTTCAAAACATGTGTTTATTTTCTTTTAAATCGTCAACCATCATCAACAACAATTATCAACAATAATCACCAATTTCTCAATTTCATGAACTTGAATATTTACAAAAATGTGTAGTAACTTACTAGCACATTTAGTAAGTCTTTCCATCTCTAAAAATAAAATCATTATCTCGAAAACTTTATTTTTAAAAAAATATGAAGTTTTACAACTTCTAGTCGGTATTTACGAAAATATTTCTTGGTTAAATCCTTTCGTTACACAAGTGTCTACACACTTTTTGGTTCTCAAAAATGTCTTTATTTTGAGAAAGATCCGGCTTTTTAAACATGATTTTATCATACACTTGGTTCTTCAAAAATACCACTTGTAGATCTTTAGATCTACTAGTTTAGAACTCCATTTTTTTTTTAGAAAAATCGTTTTTACACAAGTTCATGTTTGTGAGTGAAAGGGTTCGTCATCTAGTTATTTTTACACTAAACATAGCGCTAGTTCATGTTCCATGAACATGACCTAGCGTGGTTAGATGACGATCCGTTCCCCTACTAGCATCCAACAATAATAAATAGCCATAACAAAACAAGTTCCATGAGTTTTACACTAATATTTACTCATTAACCACTATGTTTATTATTTTTAGTAGACTTTAAACTTTGATCTCTAGTGTTTATGATTTTTACCCGATAAATTTCTTATTAACCACTTTAGACAAGATCAATAGGGTGTTTAGAGTCACTTACTACTAGCTCGTGGCTAGGGAAGAAACTAGACGAAAAACGGGTGGTTAATAGCGTTGTGGTGAGGTCCTCGCGATTCCGTAAGCACCGGGTCTCCTCGTATGCGACCTTACACACTTGAGTGTATGTGGTTTATTAAGATGGAATTTGAAAGTGGGTGGGTGGTTGTGACTTGGCTCTCGGCCGTAAACAACAAAGAAGGAAAGGGATCAACTCTTTTTTTTTTTTTTTTGTATAAGTGTTTGCAAATGAATGAAAGGGTGGGTCTTGCATGTAATATATAACCCAACTTCATTAACCTTTAGGTAGAGTGTCATCTAGATATGAGGCAAATGAATAGAATAATTAAAATTGTGTAAGGGTGTCCCCTTGGGAGGGAACCGATCGGATCCTTTGGGGGGTGGGTTTGGTTTGATTTTAATTGATAAGTAACTAGGTTAGTTACATGTTTATTTAGAACTTTAAGTAGGTTATTAGTGTTATGTACTATAACGGGTGTTAGGGTATTCGGGGACCCTAACTAGCTCAGAAAAAATATAAACAATGTCATTGACAATATATATATATTTTTTTTTGTGCTCCGGGTAAAGTCCGGTTGTTCGGCTAGACACTGGTTCGTTAAAATGCTAAATTACACTTTTTAGTGTCTTTAATGTATCCTTTTGTAACACTTTTGATTCCCAACACTTAGGGAAATATTCTGACAGAAAAATTATATTTTCTGCATAATATCCGTGTGCTAAAAGCTGAATTATTGCTGAATTTTATAAATTCTGCACTTAAAGTGCGTTTCGGGTGCTTTTTAGTGCTAAATTTTGCTTTCGCATCGCATATATATTAAACCCTTGTATGTACTCTTGGGTTTTAATGCATTCTTGTCGTCGGACCTACACCTAGGCCTCAATTTTATTGTCTGACTGCTTTCTGCAGTTCCGTTGACACATAGTGTCTTACCGGTGAGTTTACTTAGTATTTTTGACGCAAAGCTCTCGTTTATGCCTAAAGCAATATTTTGTAGTATACAACGTGCATGAATTCACTTGTTTAGTATGTGTTCAGACATTGCTGACAATTAAGCACATAATTGCAGTCATTAAGCAATAATTAATGTGTACGGAAATTACCGGGTTGGGCCAGTTGTCACAGTCTCCCCTCGTTAAAAGAATTTCGTCCCGAAATTCAGGCTGAACTCACTCTCGCTGGAGTCTTCTTGAATAGGTGGGGATACTTTTTCTTGAACTGGTCTTCACGTTCCCATGTGTACTCGGGTCCGTGCTTAGAGCTCCAACATACTTTGACAAGTTTTACGCTGCTCCTCCTAGTCTTGTTGACTTTCCAATCGGTAACCTCAACGGGTTTTTCTGTAAATCGGAGGGCTTCATCAATATGCACTTCATCCATCGGGATGATCACGCTTTCTTGTGTTGGACTCTTCTTCAGGTTGGATACATGAAACGTATCATGTACTCCATTAAGTTCTTCCGGTAACTCCAACTTGTATGCCACGGTACCAATTCTCTTCAATATTCTGAATGGTCCGATATATCGTGGATTTAGCTTTCCGCGCTTTCCAAATCTGACTACGCCCTTCCAAGGTGAGACTTTTAACAACACCTTGTCTCCCACCTTGAATTCTACTGATTTTCTTTTTGGATCGGCGTAGCTCTTTTGTCGATCTCGAGCCGCCTTAATGCGCTCTCGGATCTGCGCAATCTTGTCGGTTGTCTCTTGTACAAGTTCAGGACCAACCATACGCTTATCTCTGGCATCTGCCCAACACAAGGGCGATCGGCATTTGCGGCCATACAGAGCTTCGAACGGTGCGGCTTTTATGCTCGTATGATAGCTGTTATTGTAGGAAAACTCAACTAAAGGTAGATGAGTATCCCAGCTGCCGCCTAGGTCCATGACGCATGCGCGAAGCATATCTTCTAACGTTTGTATAGTCCGTTCGCTCTGGCCGTCTGTTTGCGGATGGAATGCCGTGCTCAGATCTAACTGAGATCCAAAGGCTTCCTGAAATGATTGCCAGATTCTCGAGACAAAGCGTCCATCTCTGTCTGAAATGATTGAGATTGGCACTCCATGACGTGCCACAATTTCCCTTAAGTATATCTCTGCAAGCTTTCCAGTGCTATCCTTCTCTCGGATTGGTAGGAAATGCGCAGACTTCGTCAATCGATCAACTATTACCCATATCATATCGTGCCCTCTCGGGGTCCTGGGTAATTTCGTTATGAAGTCCATCGAGATTTGTTCCCACTTCCACACGGGAATCTCTGGTTGTTGTAGTAGGCCGGACGGTTTCTGATATTCAGCCTTAACCTTAGCACAGGTTAGGCATTTTCCAACATAAACAGCAACATCGCTTTTAAGTCTCGGCCACCAGTAGTATTCCTTTAAGTCTTGGTACATTTTGTCCGATCCTGGATGGATCGAATATCTCGATTTGTGGGCTTCATTAAAGATGACTTCTCGTATGCCACCATAGAGTGGAACCCAAATACGCTTCTTGAAGTATAAGGCTCCCTCTTCGTTTAGCACCATGTATTTCAGCATACCCCGTAGGTATTCAGCTTTACGGTTCTCTCCTTTAAGAGCTTCTTGTTGTGCATCACGAATGCGTGCAGTGAGGTTCGTTCGAATCGTCATTTCCAATGCTCGAACCCTTAGGGTCTTAACCCTTTCTTTTCGGCTCAACGCGTCTGCTACGACGTTTGCCTTTCCGGGATGGTACTTAATCTCACAGTCATAATCGTTCAGCAGCTCAACCCAACGTCGCTGGCGCATATTCAATTCCTTCTGATCAAATATGTGTTGTAAGCTTTTGTGATCTGTGAAGATTGTACATCGAGTACCATATAAATAATGTCGCCAAATCTTCAAGGCGAATACCACTGCACCCAGCTCCAGGTCGTGAGTGGTATAATTTCTCTCGTGAACCTTCAGTTGTCTTGAAGCATAAGCGATGACTTTTTGGCGTTGCATGAGCACGCAACCCAAGCCTTGTCGTGAGGCGTCGCAGTATACCACGAAGTCTTCAGTGCCTTCGGGTAACGATAGTATCGGTGCATCGCAGAGCTTGTTCTTAAGTAGCTGAAAGGCTTCTTCTTGTTTGTGACCCCAGTCGTATTTCCTGTCCTTCTGTGTAAGGGTCGTTAGCGGTTGAGCTATCTTTGAGAAATTCTCGATGAATCGTCGGTAATAGCCCGCTAAGCCCAAAAATTGTCGAACTTCAGTTGGGGTCTTGGGAGCTTCCCAGTTCTTTATTGCTCCTATCTTGGACGGGTCTACATGAATGCCCTTCTCATTCACCACGTGACCAAGAAATTGTACTTCGCGAATCCAGAATTCGCATTTCGAGAACTTTGCATAAAGTTTCTCTTTCTTCAGTAGTTCCAAGATGGTTCTGAGATGTTGCTCATGCTCTTCTTTCGTTCGCGAGTAAATCAGGATATCATCGATAAATACAATCACGAATTTATCGAGATATGGTTTACATACGCGGTTCATCAGATCCATAAAGACCGCTGGCGCGTTCGTCAGCCCAAACGGCATCACAAGGAATTCGTAGTGCCCATAGCGCGTTCTGAATGTAGTCTTTGGCACGCTTTCATCTTGGATTCTCAGCTGATGGTATCCAGATCGAAGGTCAATCTTGGAATAGTAGCTTGATCCTTGCCGTTGATCAAACAAGTCATCAATCCTCGGTAACGGGTACCGATTCTTGATCGTGAGCTTGTTCAGTTCCCTGTAATCGATACACATCCGCAGTGATCCATCCTTCTTCTTCACGAATAATACTGGAGCTCCCCAGGGTGAGAAGCTTGGCCTTATGAATCCTTTATCCAACAACTCCTGAAGCTGTGTAGATAATTCTTGCATTTCGGATGGCGCAAGTCGATATGGAGCCTTGGCTACAGGGGCGGCTCCTGGAACCAAGTCTATGTGGAATTCGACTTGTCATTGCGGAGGTAGTCCTGGCAGGTCTTCGGGAAAAACATCAGGAAATTCCTTCACCACAGGAATGTCTTCGAGTTTTGGCTCCACAGTCTTCTTATCTACAACGTGTGCTAGGAAAGCAACACATCCTTTCCTTAAGCACTTCTGTGCCTTCATACAACTGATGATTCGTAGAGGCGCGCTTCGTCTTTCTCCATGTACGATGAGGGTTTCGTCATTCGTCAAAGGGATGCGAATGATTTTCTCATGACAAATGACTTCAGCTTTGTTCTTGGACAACCAGTCCATCCCGACCACTACATCGAAGCTACCTAATTGAATAGGTAAGAGGTCGATGCTAAATCTTCGTTCACCAAGTTCTAGCGTGCAGCCTCTAACAACTTCGCCCGATTCAACAAGTTTACCATTGGCTAGTTCTATGGAATAAGGAATTTCTAATCTACTAGATTCTATTCCAAGTATGCGTTTAAATTCCACAGACATGAAGCTATAATCGGCGCCAGTGTCGAATAATATGGATGCAAAGTGATTGTTAATGAGGAACGTACCGTTGACCACATTAGGGTCCTCGCGTGCGTCCCTTGCTCCAATCATAAATGCTCGGGCCTGAGCATTGTTTCTCTCTGGGCAGTCCTTCATGAAATGATCTTTGCTTCCACATCTGAAGCATCCTTGGTTTCGCCCATTCTCGTTGCCAGCACCGTTTCCATTTCCACCATTGTTCCTATCATCAGCCCCATTACGATTTCCATTCCCGTTCCTCTTACTCCAGCAGTCTTCAGTGCGGTGACCCAACTTTCCACACTTGTCACACTTTGGGATGCGACAAGCTCCCTCGTGATGGTGTTTACACCGATGGCATTTGGGCAAGGTGCCCCGGTATCCCCTTGCTGGAGCGTCGTTCATAGCTGCGAGAGATTTCGCCCCTTGAGGCGGGTTAGGGTCACGCTTCTTGTTGGAACCTTTGTTGTTGCGAGTTGCTTGATTCAAGTTTGCATATTTCCTTTTCTTGTCGCCAGACGACTCAGCATGCGTCTCGGCATTTTCTGTTGGGTTCAGTGATAGCTTCTTCATTCGAACACAATCTTCAGTAAGGCTGACAGCCAGAGTTACAGCCTCGGTGATTGTTTGTGGTTTGGCTGACGTCACCATGCCACGAAACTCTGAGGCCAGTCCCCAAATGTAGCGTTCAACATGCTTGAATTCGGGAGTCACCATGTAGGGAAGCACTCTGGACAGATCGTGGAACCTTCGAGTGTAACCATTAATGTCAGCACCTTCCATGGTCAAGTGCCAGAACTCCGTCTCCAGCCTTTGGAGTTCAGCACGAGAGCAGTACTTCTCTCTCATTCTTTCCTTCAGTTCCCCCCAAGTTAAGCCATAAGCGGCATCATCGCCCAAGGTTTGGACTTGCAGGTTCCACCAAGTCAGAGCTTCATCGACAAACAACCCAGTAGCAAAGGTGACTTGTTGATCCGCGGTACACTTGCTCATGCGGAAGGTAGCTTCAGTCTTCTCCGTCCAGCGCACAAATGCTACTGCACCTCCTGTGCCATCATAGTTCATCGGCTTGCAGTCGAGGAACTGCTCGAAAGTGCAGCCTTGAGCTGCATTGCCTCCAGACGAATCTCCATTCCCATTACGCCTAGCGTTTCTTGGTCCTCCACTGTCTTGAGTTCGGTTCGCCTCGTACTGGGCGATAGCAGCGGAGATCCTTTCCTCCAGTAGAGCGTTCAGCTCTTCGGCAGTTCTTGGCAGTAGGGGAGGAGGAGGTTGATCGTCATTGCGAGCATTCACAGTTTTCCTGGGTGCCATGTTCTGACAGAACATAACACAACAGGGTTAGACATTTGTTTGATATCGTCACACTAGACAGTAGTATCATATATATTCACAGGTATATATACCACATAAGTGACATCAAACAATTATTACTCTAGCAGAGTACTTTAGTACGCTTGTACTGAGGGAATCTATACGTGACAAGACTTGCTGTGATTTTTGTGCACTGAATTCCATAATTATGTATGCATCCATAATTACGTAACTCCTTGCACAGTCCGCACAGTTCGTTTCATCCTCGTATTTCTTCCTTCAGATGGGCCATCGCTTTCAGGTAAAGTCACATATACTTGTGACATTCTACTTCTAGTACATGCTAATTATCACACATAATTGCAAGTAATTTTCTAATCAACGACAAGTGCTACTCAAGTGCACTCTAAGTCTCGTAGTGTCTTTTCTAGACTCATGTAGACAGTTTCAGGCAGTGGATGTCGCGGGACGTTTTATGCAATGAAAACTCTTTGAAAATTGTTTTCGTGAAAGGATCCTAGAGATTGTAGACTAGACTCGAGAAGGAATCCTGGTTCACTACAATCGCAGCTCTGATACCAATCTGTCACACCCCTTTCTGCGGCGGAAGCACGAGGTGTGATCATGAAAGGTTCTCATTGCATACGAAAGGTAAACATACTACATGCTCATGAAAAATAACTTCAAATACCATAATTTGAAAACATAAGTTTAGCGTTTACATCGCTAAGTCGCATAAAACATTGTCTTAAAAAGTTTACAACTTTATTTAAAGATAAACAATAGCGACATCCACGAGCATGGGTCAGACCGCGCGCACATCCATCCTAGTTACCTGAAATACATGTGAGTTTTGGAAAAACATCAACATAAAGTTGGTGTGAATTCATGCAATTTTGTATTTCACGTTTGTATACTTTGTATGAAATCGTAATTTGTATTTTGTATAAATCAAGTCTTTTGTGTACACCACGTACTCATGTATAAATCAAATATTTCTGTATGTATCAAGTGTTAATGGGTTGCAAAGCCATTAACATGTGACACGATATAGGAAGTCACCAAACCATAGGCATTTTTCTGTAGTCGATTCACGACTGAGACACAAAAACACTGCTTGGTAAAAGAGTGGCCAAGAGTGGGGCTGCCCGGAACCCATTAGATTTAACCTTTTGTTCTGCGGTCTAAGTATGTACACGATTAATGGTGCTTATGGTACCCTATTCGTGACACGATTTCTCGTATCATTCCTCAATTTTTGTATCCATCATACCATTTGTAAACATTGTAATATTTGTAACATGTATTTCACCCCCGAAGGTATAAAACTGAAAACAGTTAAAAGAAAAGGGGGAGCATGAACTCACAACTTTGCGTTCCTGTGCGTCGTAAACTTCACCGGATTTGCTTACTTAACGTCGTAACCTATACGCGTTTTCTTAACGTTAGTCACTAAACTTGTATCGCACAAGTACAGTCACTCTCTTTTGTATTTGTATTGTTGTGTTAAAAATATTTCATATTTTTAACTACGTATCTTACTTATATTATTTCCTCTAAAATAAATATAAGTCTTTTGTGTTTTGCACTTCGCACCCGAATTATGTATCTTGTATTTTGTATGAGTATTTTTATGTTTATACTCCTCATGAGTATTTAGTGTATTTTTAAGTCTTAATACTCTAGCACGTATAACACATACTATACACACTTAGCACAAAAGTTGGTGATAAAATAATATATATTTTTCTCTCAAAAATATACATACTTATATCCATTTTTATTCTTGAAGAAATCCCCATTTCTTATCACCAAAAATTAGGGAAACCTTGGTAATACTTTTAAACACATTTTTTTTAGGGAATAAGTTTCTCAAAAACTCATATTTTTCTAAGTGTCAAAATTTATAAAAATTTTGACAGAGTTTCCCCTAAAAATGGAGGTTTCCCATGTTTTCAAAACATGTGTTTATTTTCTTTTAAATCGTCAACCATCATCAACAACAATTATCAACAATAATCACGAATTTCTCAATTTCATGAACTTGAATATTTACAAAAATGTGTAGTAACTTACTAGCACATTTAGTAAGTCTTTCCATCTCTAAAAATAAAATCATTATCTCGAAAACTTTATTTTTAAAAAAATATGAAGTTTTACAACTTCTAGTCGGTATTTACGAAAATATTTCTTGGTTAAATCCTTTCGTTACACAAGTGTCTACACACTTTTTGGTTCTCAAAAATGTCTTTATTTTGAGAAAGATCCGGCTTTTTAAACATGATTTTATCATACACTTGGTTCTTCAAAAATACCACTTGTAGATCTTTAGATCTACTAGTTTAGAACTCCATTTTTTTTAGAAAAATCGTTTTTACACAAGTTCATGTTTGTGAGTGAAAGGGTTCGTCATCTAGTTATTTTTACACTAAACATAGCGCTAGTTCATGTTCCATGAACATGACCTAGCGTGGTTAGATGACGATCCGTTCCCCTACTAGCATCCAACAATAATAAATAGCCATAACAAAACAAGTTCCATGAGTTTTACACTAATATTTACTCATTAACCACTATGTTTATTATTTTTAGTAGACTTTAAACTTTGATCTCTAGTGTTTATGATTTTTACCCGATAAATTTCTTATTAACCACTTTAGACAAGATCAATAGGGTGTTTAGAGTCACTTACTACTAGCTCATGGCTAGGGAAGAAACTAGACGAAAAACGGGTGGTTAATAGCGTTGTGGTGAGGTCCTCGCGATTCCGTAAGCACCGGGTCTCCTCGTATGCGACCTTACACACTTGAGTGTATGTGGTTTATTAAGATGGAATTTGAAAGTGGGTGGGTGGTTGTGACTTGGCTCTCGGCCGTAAACAACAAAGAAGGAAAGGGATCAACTCTTTTTTTTTTTTTTTTTGTATAAGTGTTTGCAAATGAATGAAAGGGTGGGTCTTGCATGTAATATATAACCCAACTTCATTAACCTTTAGGTAGAGTGTCATCTAGATATGAGGCAAATGAATAGAATAATTAAAATTGTGTAAGGGTGTCCCCTTGGGAGGGAACCGATCGGATCCTTTGGGGGGTGGGTTTGGTTTGATTTTAATTGATAAGTAACTAGGTTAGTTACATGTTTATTTAGAACTTTAAGTAGGTTATTAGTGTTATGTACTATAACGGGTGTTAGGGTATTCGGGGACCCTAACTAGCTCAGAAAAAATATAAACAATGTCATTGACAATATATATATATATATTTTTGTGCTCCGGGTAAAGTCCGGTTGTTCGGCTAGACACTGGTTCGTTAAAATGCTAAATTACACTTTTTAGTGTCTTTAATGTATCCTTTTGTAACACTTTTGATTCCCAACACTTAGGGAAATATTCTGACAGAAAAATTATATTTTCTGCATAATATCCGTGTGCTAAAAGCTGAATTATTGCTGAATTTTATAAATTCTGCACTTAAAGTGCGTTTCGGGTGCTTTTTAGTGCTAAATTTTGCTTTCGCATCGCATATATATTAAACCCTTGTATGTACTCTTGGGTTTTAATGCATTCTTGTCGTCGGACCTACACCTAGGCCTCAATTTTATTGTCTGACTGCTTTCTGCAGTTCCGTTGACACATAGTGTCTTACCGGTGAGTTTACTTAGTATTTTTGACGCAACGCTCTCGTTTATGCCTAAAGCAATATTTTGTAGTATACAACGTGCATGAATTCACTTGTTTAGTATGTGTTCAGACATTGCTGACAATTAAGCACATAATTGCAGTCATTAAGCAATAATTAATGTGTACGGAAATTACCGGGTTGGGCCAGTTGTCACAGCATGTCCTCCAACATTTGGATGGTTCGCTCGCTTTGTCCATCGGTTTGCAGATGAAACGCTGTGCTTAGATCCAAACGAGATCCAAGCGATTCTTGAAATGATTGCCACATTCTTGACACAAAGCGACCTTCAATATTCGAGGTTATCGAAATAGGCACTCCATGACGTGCCACAATCTCGTTAAGGTAGATTTCAGCTAACTTCGTGGTACTGTCTTTTTCATGAATAGGTAAGAAGTGAGCTGACTTGGTTAATCGATCAACGATAACCCATATCATGTCATGACCTCGAGAGGTCCGTGGGAGTCCTGTAATGAAATCCATTGATATCTGCTCCCATTTCCAAACAGGAATCTCGGGTCGTTGTAATAACCCAGATGGCTTTTGATATTCGGCCTTGACCTTTGCACAAGTTAGGCAATCCCCAACGTAGGTCGCAATATCTTTCTTGAATTTAGGCCACCAATAGTATTCTTTCAAATCCTGATACATCTTATCAGATCCTGGGTGTATTGAATATCTGGACTTGTGTGCTTCGTCCAGCACTAAGTCTCGTAGGCCACCAAAATAGGGAATCCAGATCTTTCCCCTGAAATATAAAGTGTTATCTTTGTTTGTTTCCATTTGTTTCCATGCTCCTCGCAAGGATTCTGCTTTAATGTTCTTCGGCTTTAGAGCTTCTGGTTGTGCATCGTGCACACGAGTAGTGAAGTTCATCTTAATGGTTAACTCTAAAGCTCGTACCCGTAATGTTCTAACTCTGTCTTTCCGGCATAAAGCATCCGCTACAACGTTTACCCTTCCCGGATGGTACCTGATTTCGCAGTGATAATCGTTCAACAATTCTACCCATCGCCGTTGGCGCATGTTTAATTCCTTTCAGTCGAATATGTGTTGAAGTCTTCTATGATCAGTGAATATGGTACAATTAGTACCATAGAGATAGTGACGCCAAATCTTTAAAGCGAATACCACCACGCCCAACTCTAGGTCGTGAGTGGTATAATTCTTTTCATGAACTTCCAACTGTCGTGAGGCGTTCGCGATGACTTTTTCACGTTGCATTAAGACACAACCCAAGCCTTGGTGCGATGCATCACAATACACCACAAAGTTATCGGTGCCATCAGGGAGTGATAAGATTGGCGCTTGGCATAGTTTATCTTTGAGCGTTTGGAATGCCATTTCTTGTTTTTCACCCCAATCGAACTTCTTATCCTTTTGAGTGAGTGTGGTTAGCGGTTGAGAATTTTTTTAGAAAAATTCTCTATGAATCTTCAATAGTATCCCGCCAAATCCAGAAATTGTCTTACTTCCGTTGGGGTCCTCGGAGTGTTCCAGTTCTTTATAGCCTCTATCTTAGCTGGTCAACATGTAATCCGTTCTCGTTCACCACATGACCGAGAAATTGTACTTCACGAATCCAAAATTCGCATTTTGAGAACTTGGCGTACAATTGTTCTTTCTTAAGCAGCTCCAGAATAGTTCTCAAGTGTTGTCCGTTTTCCGCCTCTGTTCGTGAGCATATTAAAATGTCATCGATGAATATGATCACGAATTTATTGAGGTATGGTTTACATACCCGATTCATCAAATCCATGAACACGGCGGGAGCGTTTGTTAAGCCGAAAGGCATAACAAGGAACTCGTAATGCCCATAATGAGTCCTAAACGCTGTCTTAGGAATGCTTTCCTCCTGAATCCTCAGCTGATAGTTTTCGGATCTTATATCGATCTTGGAGTAGAAGCTGGAACTGTGACACCTGGGTCACTGCGAACTTCAAACAAATACCAAGCCAATGAAATATTGTATTTCATACTTGGGATCCGTATAAATATGTGTATCTTTTGCACATATCAATATTTGTTCAATTTCAAGCTCTAAATCGCTTTCTGGAAGGTTATACGCGCACTGGTGCGTAAATATAACCAGTTTAATGCAACGAACACTCTGGAATAGTGAAATAAGCTTAACATACCTTAAATAACCCTTACATAACTTAGAAATAAGCTTTGAAGGCTTTGGTATGGCAAAAAACAAGTTAATTCGCTTACAGGGACTAAACTTGACAAACTGCGAAAGTATGCCAATTTGAACAGTAACGAACATTCCGGAACATGACCATAAGTTAAACATACCATAAATATCCTCTACATAGCTTAGAAATAGGCTTTCAGGTGTTCGGTGTGCTAAAATAACCTTTTGGGACATTCAGGGACTAAAAGCGTCAAAAAGTGCAAAAGTTTACACTTTCGCGCATAACTTACGTTCTGAATACATCCGGACATCCAAAAATTTATGTAAGCACTAAAATATTTTATTTTAGTGTTTAGGCTTGAGAAAAATCCATTCGTCACGTCATTTGGATCGTTTTTCGCGCTTATGCGCATTCCGTCGTAATTAAGCGAACATCGCGATCGTACGGCCAAACGAACCGACATCTGAGATATTTTTGAGCACATTTTAAGTTCCCTATACTTTAACTTCATTTTATAGGTTTGAAATGGGGTTAACGGGGCTTAAACATGTCAAAAAAACGCATCGAAAACCAAGTTTTGAGGTTGCAGGGACTGAAACTGTAAATCTGCCAAACTAGGTCCGTAAACAGGGGCCAGATGCAGCAAAACGTTTTTTTTCAGCTTTTAACAGCCCTTAACACTCTCCAAAGGCCAAGTGCCAAGTGTCAAACTCTTATGGTGGATGGCAAATGAGTTACCACAACTTTCCAACAAGTGTACGGCTTAGATCGTGCCATCTTCTCCAAGAAACGATCCTAACGGTGAACCGAAATCTATAAATACCCAACACCCACTTCACTCATTCCTCACACCTTTGAAATCTGAGTTTGCTCTCTAAGTTGTTGTGTTTAACACTTCATACCTGAGAGTACTCGGATTCAAACCTTCCATTCTTGGACCCTTTGTAAGTGTTCCTTCGTTCTTTTATTGCTTTCGAGTCCGAAAGTCAAACTTTGTTTGACTTTTTGCGTTGACCAGTTTATGGTCAATGCGAAGTTTGTTTGAACTTCGCAACATGATTGTAATCACGATGGTTATAGTCCCTTGTGACTATGCCTACTGATTACCACGTTGTCTAGGGTCGTAAGGGTAAGCGATCTGATAAATCGCTTATACCTTCGAACCCGACCCATTTGGTCGATCATTAGGATCCGACCAAACACATTAGGTGACCATAGTATATAGGGAATAACCTTCCGAGGTTATACCTTATGGTCGCTTCGTTTAAGTAGTTGTATGATAGGTAGTTTATATGCCTTAGGTAAATTACCAAAATGCCCTTTTGACGCCAAAATTCATTTTAAGCATATGTAACATAAGTTTTGGTATCTAAACTGATTTGGTAACAATATTAGATATGTTAAGGCATATTTTACTTGTCATAGGACTAGTTAGGTGTTCCGAACGCGTTTTACGCGAACGACGCGTTAAAGTAGCGTAAGCTACCTAAACGGGTCGTAATGGGTTGTAAACACCTATATTAGGTTTCATTTAGTATGTAGGCTTTGTTAAACCATATTACACGAGTCTCCATACTCTTTTGGTTTACGAACCCGCATTCTATCCGATCTTCCGATGTAGGTCCGGTTTATTAACATAGTTACCTATATTAGGTGTCGTTTGATTCCGTGATCTCTAGCATTGCTTGGTGGTTATCTTAGGACTTCTGAGAAATCTCAAGTGAGTACATAGAACCCCATCTTTTAAATGTTTTCAAGGTGTTTATGTGAGTACATAGAACCCCATCTTTTAAATGTTTTCAAGGTGTTTATGTGAGTACATAGACCCCTCTTTTACTGTTTTCCAAACTGTTTTGGGGTGGAACACATGTGCCTACTTGTTACTTTCATGATTTCCTATTTTTACATCATATACCGCAATGTTCACAAGTACATTTATAGTACATGATTTCAATTCATTTTATGCTATGTATGCCCATTGTGTGCATACTTAGTACATCACTTTACAATACATTTTATGCTATGTGTGCCCATTGTGTGCATACTTAGTACATCTCTTTACAATACATTTCATGCTATGTATGCCCATTGTGTGCATACTTAGTACATTGTTTTACATTACACTTATGCTATGTATGTCCATTACGTGCATACTTAGTACATTGTTTTACATGGCATTTCTGTTGCATATGCTCATCCAGCATATGAACACATTATACTACATTTTGAACCGTTGTAACCATTTGACTATGTGAACCGTCGTAACCCTTTGATTATATGGACCGTTTGTAACTATTGAACCATGTGAACCATTTGTATCTGTTGACATGATTTACATTTGACATAAACATTAGACATAGACATTAGACATGGTTTTCACATAAACATTTTGACATTTGATTATACATAAACATTTTACTTTGGTGGTTTGGTTTGAGTAAGTGATTTAAGTAACGAGACTTGTGTAATATGATACAAGCATGGTGGATACGCCGCTGGTACTTCCTATATATAAGTGTTTGTATGGTATTACATATCGTAGCGTTATTTGAATCATTTTAATTTGAGACCTATGACATTTTATACAAATAACATACTTTTCACAAGACATTGTTTCACAAACAACTTATCTTATACAAACTCATTTTACATGGTTATTCATTTAACCATACAATTATTCTCTTATTTATTCATATCATCTGATCTCATCGTTTTTCAAATGATTTACAAGACAAAGCAAATTACAAGGTTCATGACTAAACATTTTCTCAAATATAAGTCATGAATTTCTGTTTTCACAAAACCTATGTATCTCACAGGCATTTTTATACTGACGTACCTATTTTCACATGTGTTTTCAGGAGATGATGCTTAGGACTTATCAAGACATACTTAGGCGGACCTGTGCCTTAGTGACTTAAAACGAGACAAGAACTAGTTAATTTATGTTATGTACTCTTTAGTTCTTGTTTAAAACAATGTAAACTCTCATGTTTGATTAATAAAACAAAACTTCATTTGCCAAGGATTTGAAACAATTAATTCTGTTACAACACTCCCCGATGTTTCCGCCACGTTTCGTTGTCTCTCGTGGTGGGGGTGTGACAGAAAAGTTGGTATCAGAGCCAATGGTTATAGGGAATTAGGTTATTAGTAATGCTTTGACCTAGTCTATAACCTTCCTAGGACCCTAACACAAGTTTTCTTGTGTTTAGTTTTAAAACAATACCGTCACTTATTTTTAGGTGACAACCACAATAAGAACACAAATTTCTATCCCGCTTTGAAAACTAATCATCTGTTCTAGGATGATTTATTATATGGTTTTGAACCCTTTAAGTTTTCAAAATCCCGTCAAAGTTGATCTAAATAATGTGAACACGTGCAAACTGGAAGGGTGGGTGCCTGTACCCTGAGTTTTCTGTCTAAGGCTAGAGTGTTCGTACAAATCCACATAATCGGACCAGTCACTCTTACCTGGGAACTCTTGGGGTGAGTGTCCACTTATAGGCTAGCACGTCTTCGCGATACATTATTTTTGACCCATTTACTTGATTAATCACCGGGGTCGTTTGTTGCTTTGCAGTAACAAACAAATGACCACTATCCTTGCTTTCATCTGATTTGTTTCATCTCATTCTTTTCGTCTAATTCTCTCACTCGTTTCCTTTCATGTTTCCTCTTTTAGAATGCCTCCTCGACGCGAAAACCAGATAGCGACTGCCGAACTGGCAGGAATCATTGCGCAGAAAATGGTTACTCAATTCCCAAACCTCTTTGCTCAATGGAACCAAGCCAACAACAATAACAATGGTCCATGCAATTTCAAGAGTTTTAACTCGGCTAAACCACTCAAGTTTAGTGGTTCTGAGGGAGCGACTGGGCTTCTTCAATGGTTCGAGAGCATTGAGAATACTTTTCGCCACGTGCAGTGTCCTGAAAATCGCAAGGTCGAGTTTTCTTCGAGTGTGTTCCAGAAGAGGGCCCTTACGTGGTGGAACGGGGTTATGAGAGATCGTGGTGCAGAAGTTGCTCTAGCACAGACATGGGCTGAACTTAGGGCCCTTATGATGAAGGAATTCTGTCCTCGTCATGAGATTAGGGCTTTGGAAAGGGAATTCGACAATCTTGAGCAAGACAGCGGTGAACATCGAGCATACACTGATCGATATGAGGAGCTGAGCCTGTTGTGTCCTTCCATGGTCACGCCTTTGGATAAGGCAATCAAGAAGTACATTGATGGCCTCCCTGACTCAATACAAGACATTGTGACTGGTAGCAACCCTACTACAGTTAGACAGGCCATTGAGCTATCTGCAACCTTGACTGAATCAAAGATCAGGAAAGGTAAACTTTTCCGAAAAGGTGACAAGAAACCGGTCGAGGAATTAAACCCAATCGAGGAAGCAAAGACCATGGATGAACAGACTGGATCCCCTAAGAGGTCAAAGAAGCGAAAGGCTTCTCAGAATTTCGCCATGGTTACTCACAATGATCAAGCCGTCCCCAACCAACCAGCTCAACCCCCTGCTAGGAAGCCATACAATGGAACTGCACCCTTGTGCAACCAATGTAGCCTCCATCATCATGCCAATGTAAAGTGCCGCAAATGCCAAACTTGTGGACTTATAGGCCATACAGCAAGAGTCTACCCAGCTGCAGCTGCACCAAACCAAGCTGGCAACAACCCTGCTCAAGGTCGTTTTCTACCAGGTTCTTGCTTCAACTGTGGCGAGATGGGTCATTTCTGAAGAAATTGCCCAAAGCTTGCTAATGCAAATCCAGCACAGGGATGACCATCTGACCAACCAGAAGACAACATCGTTTAGAAATAATCACGTCTTATGTATTATTTTCTTTTGTTGTCAAGGTCCATGAAACAGTTGTTATCATTTTTTATAAATAAATCTTTTATTTACATTGCGATGTATTTATGTGGTTATATGTATAAGGAACATATCCCCTACAATACCGACGAGCAAGGAATCGTATTCCTTGAAAAGCAAACTACCCCCAAATTTTTTTTCCATCTTATGATCTCTTGCGTTTTCACGAAATTCCTAAGTACCCATTTATTCTAAGGAAACGAAGTACAAGGCGCAAGTTACAACACGAGACGAATACCCAAAGTACCACTATAAATCCTTAATAAGGGTACTTAAGGATATTTCCGTAAATCCTAAAATTGTTGTGTTCCTTAATTCGAATATTACGTTTCTTTGAAAACAAAATCGAATTTTGGGAGATCATCCTATCTTTTCAGATAGATCCCAGAGGACATTGAAGTCCAGCTACTGGTTTCCTGGTGTACTTTGAATATCCATATTCAATCACTAACAAGTTAATAACAAATTAATAACAAAGTTAAACAACTATGTGATTATGTGCTTATGTGTTCCTTTATATGTTTTTGTGTAATCCAAGTTTTGTTATCCAAATCCTCGTAGAACCTTTCGTATCTTCATATGAGGGATTCGTAGTAGGATACCCAAAGGTACTACATAAAATCCTTAATGGACTACTACGTTGTAGTTAAGTCCCTTGGATTATAAAGTACTACTCCATAATTAGACCCCTTGAGTGGTCTAGTTAAACAGATTGATCAAAAAAATCTGGTTAGGAACATCATGTGATGAAATAGCTGAAAGGACTCCTTGGTGTCCTAATTAATAAGATCATCTGTCGATCTAGTTAAAAGGACCCTATGGTAGTCTAGTCACCCTCATCACAGATTTGATTTTCCTCCCCTAATAATTACAAGACAAACTGTGCGGACTGTGCAAGGAATTACGTAATTATGGATGCATACATAATTATGGAATTTAGTGCACAGAAACCACAGCGAGTTTTGTCATGTGTCTAGAAGTTAACTCTATTCATTTCCATTTCTGATGAAGCACCCGTTGAAAATGACTCCGTTTGTTCATTTTCGTTTTTGAAGATTGTCCGTTGAGGAAATGAATATCCGTTTGATTATCCTTTTCATTTCCTTTTTTGATGAAGCACCCGTTGAAAATGACTCCGTTTGTTCATTTTCGTTTCTGAAGATTTGTCCGTTGAGGAAATGAATATCCGTTTGACTATCCTTTTTCATTTCCATTTCTGATGAAGCACCCGTTGAAAATGACTCCGTTTGTTCATTTTCGTTTCTGAAGATTTTTCCGTTGAGGAAATGAATATCCGTTTGTTTCTCCTTTTCATTTCCATTTCTGATGAAGCACCCGTTGAAAATGACTCCGTCAGTTCATTTTCGTTTCTGAAGATTGTCCGTTGAGGAAAGGAATATCCGTTTGATTATCCTTTTCATTTCCATTTCTAAGGAAGCACCCGTTGAAAATGACTCCGTTTGTTCATTTTGCGTTTCTGAAGAATGTCCGTTGAGGAAAAGAATCCCCGGTTGTTTATTCCTTCATTTCTGTTTCTGAAGAATACTCGTTGAGGAAAATGACTCCGTCTATTCATTTTTGTTTCTGAAGATTGTCCGTTAAGGAAATGACAGGATTATGCCTTGTATCTCTGGTGGTTATTTGACACAAAGTCACAAATAGACTCCTACGAATAAATTTCGGGACGAAATTTCCTAAAGTAGGGGAGACTGTGACACATGGGTCACTGCGAACTTCAAACAAATACCAAGCCAATGAAATATTTTATTTCATACTTGGGATCCGTATAAATATGTGTATCTTTTGCACATATCAATATTTGTTCAATTTCAAGCTCTAAATCGCTTTCTGGAAGGTTATACGCGCACTGGTGCGTAAATATAACCAGTTTAATGCAACAAACACTCTGGAATAGTGAAATAAGCTTAACATACCTTAAATAACCCTTACATAACTTAGAAATAAGCTTTGAAGGCTTTGGTATGGCAAAAAACAAGTTAATTCGCTTATAGGGACTAAACTTGACAAACTGCGAAAGTATGACAATTTGAACAGTAACGAACATTCCGGAACATGACCATAAGTTAAAAATACCATAAATATCCTCTACATAGCTTAGAAATAGGCTTTGAGGTGTTCGGTGTGCTAAAATAAACTTTTGGGACATTCAGGGACTAAAAGCGTCAAAAAGTGCACAAGTTTACACTTTCGCGCATAACTTACGTTCTGAATACATCCGGACATCCAAAAATTTATGTAAGCACTAAAATATTTTATTTTAGTGTTTAGGCTTGAGAAAAATCCATTCGTCGCGTCATTTGGATCGTTTTTCGCGCTTATGCGCATTCCGTCGTAATTAAGCGTACATCGCGATCGTAGGGCCAAACGAACCGACATCTGAGATATTTTTGAGCACATTTTAAGTTCCCTATACTTTAACTTCATTTTAGAGCTTTGAAATGGGGTTAACGGGGCTTAAACGTGTCAAAAAAACGCATCGAAAACCAAGTTTTGAGGTTACAGGGACTGAAACTGTAAATCTGCCAAACTAGGTCCGTAAACAGGGGCCAGATGCAGCAAAACGTTTTTTTTCAGCTTTTAACATCCCTTAACACTCTCCAAAGGCCAAGTGCCAAGTGTCAAACTCTTATGGTGGATGGCAAATGAGTTACCACAACTTTCCAACAAGTGTACGGCTTAGATCGTGCCCTCTTCTCCAAGAAACGATCCTAACGGTGAACCGAAATCTATAAATACCCAACACCCACTTCACTCATTCCTCACACCTTTGAAATCTGAGTTTGATCTCTAAGTTGTTGTGTTTAACACTTCATACCTGAGAGTACTCGGATTAAAACCTTCCATTCTTGGACCCTTTGTAAGTGTTCCTTCGTTCTTTTATTGCTTTCGAGTCCGAAAGTCAAACTTTGTTTGACTTTCTGTGTTGACCAGTTTATGGTCAATGCGAAGTTCGTTTGAACTTCGCAACGTGATTGTAATCACGATGGTTATAGTCCCTTGTGACTATGCCTACTGATTACCACGTTGTCTAGGGTCGTAAGGGTAAGCGATCTGATAAATCGCTTATACCTTCGAACCCGACCCATTTGGTCGATCATTAGGATCCGACCAAACACATTAGGTGACCATAATATATAGGGAATAACCTTCCGAGGTTATACCTTATGGTCGCTTCGTTTAAGTAGTTGTATGATAGGTAGTTTATATGCCTTAGGTAAAATACCAAAATGCCCTTTTGACGCCAATTCATTTTAAGCATATGTAACATAACTTTTGGTATCTAAACTGATTTGGTAACAATATTAGATATGTTAAGGCATATTTTACTTGTCATAGGACTAGTTAGGCGTTCCGAACGCGTTTTACGCGAACGACGCGTTAAAGTAGCATAAGCTACCTAAACGGGTCGTAATGGGTTGTAAACACCTATATTAGGTTTCATTTAGTATGTAGGCTTTGTTAAACCATATTACACGAGTCTCCATACTCGTTTGGTTTACGAACCCGCATTCTATCCGATCTTCCGATGTAGGTCCGGTTTATTAACATAGTTACCTATATTAGGTGCCGTTTGATTCCGTGATCTCTAGCATTGCTTGGTGGTTATCTTAGGACTTCTGAGCAATCTCAAGTGAGTACATAGAACCCCATCTTTTAAATGTTTTCAAGGTGTTTATGTGAGTACATAGAACCCCATCTTTTAAATGTTTTCAAGGTGTTTATGTGAGTACATAGACCCCTTTTTTACTGTTTTCCAAACTGTTTTGGGGTGGAACACATGTGCCTACTTGTTACTTTCATGCTTTCCTGTTTTTACATCATATACCGCTATGTTCACTAGTACATTTATAGTACATGATTTCAATACATTTTATGCTATGTATGCCCATTGTGTGCATACTTAGTACATCACTTTACAATACATTTTATGCTATGTGTGCCCATTGTGTGCATACTTAGTACATCTCTTTACAATACATTTCATGCTATGTACGCCCATTGTGTGGATACTTAGTACATTGTTTTACATTACACTTATGCTATGTATGTCCATTACGTGCATACTTAGTACATTGTTTTACATGGCATTTCTGTTGCATATGCTCATCCAGCATATGAACACATTATACTACATTTTGAACCGTTGTAACCATTTGACTATGTGAACCGTCGTAACCCTTTGATTATATGGACCGTTTGTAACTATTGAACCGTGTGAACCATTTGTATCTGTTGACATGATTTACATTTGACATAAACATTAGACATAGACATTAGACATGGTTTTCACATAAACATTTTGACATTTGATTATACATAAACATTTTACTTTGGTGGTTTGGTTTGAGTAAGTGATTTAAGTAACGAGACTTGTGTAATATGATACAAGCATGGTGGATACGCCGCTGGTACTTCCTATATATAAGTGTTTGTATGGTATTACATATCGTAGCGTTATTTGAATCATTTTAATTTGAGACATATGACATTTTATACAAATAACATACTTATCACAAGACATTGTTTCACAAACAACTTATCTTATACAAACTCATTTTACATGGTTATTCATTTAACCATACAATTATTCTCTTATTTATACATATCATCTGATCTCATCGTTTTTCAAATGATTTACAAGACAAAGCAAATTACAAGGTTCATGACTAAACATTTTCTCAAACATAAGTCATGAATTTCTGTTTTCACAAAACCTATGTATCTCACAGGCATTTTTATGCTGACGTACCTATTTTCACATGTGTTTTCAGGAGATGATGCATAGGACTTATCAAGACATACTTAGGCGGACCTGTGCCTTAGTGACTTAAAACGAGACAAGAACTAGTTAATTTATGTTATGTACTCTTTAGTTCTTGTTTAAAACAATGTAAACTCTCATGTTTGATTAATAAAACGAAACTTCATTTGCCAAGGATTTGAAACAATTAATTCTGTTACAACACTCCCCGATGTTTCCGCCACGTTTCGTTGTCTCACGTGGTTGGGGTGTGACAGGAACCTTGCAACTGATCGAACAAGTCGTCGATCCTCGGTAGAGGATACCGATTTTTGATAGTTAGGTTGTTTAGTTCTCTGTAATCGATGCACATTCGAAAGGTTCCGTCCTTCTTCTTGACAAATAGCACCGGAGCTCCCCAAGGTGAGAAACTCAGTCTAATGAATCCCTTGTCAAGTAACTCCTGAAGCTGAGTAGATAACTCCTGCATCTCTGAGGGCGCGAGTCTATATGGAGCTTTCACCACCGGTGCCGCTCCTGGCACAAGATCGATACGAAATTCCACCTATCGTTGTGGATGTAGTCCCGACAAGTCTTCCGGAAAGACTTCGGGATATTCCTTCATTACAGGTATGCCTTCCACCTTGCGCTCCTCGACCTTTTTGTCAACTGCTTGGGCAAGAAAGGCGATGTATCATTTTCTTAGACACTTTCGAGCCTTCATGCATGTATTAATTCGTAGGGGTGTGTCTTGATTCTCCCCGTGCACTAAAAGATGTTCTCTCGTCAGACAGGGGGATGCGAATGATCTTCTCGTGACGTGTAATTTTGGCTCGATTGTCGGATAACTAGTCTATGTCAAAAACTTCGTCATAACAACCCAATTGAATGAGTGAAAGGTCGATATTAAATTTTCGTGCTCGAAGTTCGAGTAGGAAACCGTTAATGTCTTCTCAAGACTCAACTAATTTATCATCGGCCAATCCTATGGAATGAGGGGACGTCTAGCTTACCTGACTCTAGACCAAGTACATTTTGAATTCTAGGGGGATGGAACTAATACCGACACCGGTATCAAACCAAAATAGATGCAACGGGTCAGTTGGTAGGAAAGTATCGGTGACCCTTAATGACTTCATATGACTCCGCTACTCCCCATTAGTTAACTTGATAGGGTAAGGCATGTCTAACCTACATGACTCTAATTCATGTATAGGCTTAATATCTAGAGACACTAAGTTAAGCTGACGCTGGTATCCAATGAATTGATACATGCTGGTTGTAGAGTAGACCATACCCATGGAAACATTGGGATTTTGTGGAGTATTCCTAGTTCTACCCATACACCCACTCATTCACTTGCTTGATTCATCCCCAGAAATCCATCCTCATAGTGATCTCTTTGCCACAGTTAAAACCTCCTTGTTCTTTCTTGAATATAACTAACTCATTAGTTTCCGTTTTGCACCCAGTCTCACCACACTACTATTCTTGGCACTTTTGTTAGTGCCTTCATGGTGAAAGTTTCACTTATCTCATTCAGAATTTTGACAAGTTATTGGTGTACTTCTTGATGTCGGATTTGTATCTTAGGGCTAAACCCCAAATGTAGCGCTCAGTGCATTTGAATTCGGGTGTTATCCAGTATGCAACAATTAGTGAGAGATCGTAGAGGCGTCGGGGGTAACCAACAACATTGGTTCTAATCATGATAGAGTCCTAGAGTTCGGTTCCCAACCTTGGAATTTTCCCACTAGCGAGCAATATTCCTTTCGCGTAAGATCCTGGAGTTCTTCCAACGACATCCTCTTTGCTGTCTTACTTTCTATAGCTTGTACTTGGAGATTCCATCAAGTTAACGTCTCCCTCAACCGATGGCTATTCGTTTACCAAATCGTTTACTTAGGAGTACATTTACTAGCACGGTTAACTGACTCCATTGTTGTTATTTAGCGGACATAACTTACCGCACCTCTCGTATCGATGAGGTCTCGCCGCTTGTAATCCGGAGATGCCTTAGAATTAAAATCTGGTGTGATTTCATCTCCAAGTGTGGCATTGCTACTCGTTCTCGTCCCATCGGAAATTGAACCACTTGAACTACCGGTACCATCAGTACCATCACTAGTGTCGACTCAGCAACCTCATGTTGTGCAACTTCCGTGACCTCATGTCGTTCCATAAAAACTTGAGTTCAACTTTAATAGTAGGGTGCTGATTAACTGGCCCTCTTCTAGGTGTAGATTTTCTTGTCGACGCCACGTTGTTTCTGATACATAGTATCATGGGGTCTAGGCTCTTATTTGGACAGATATAGCCTGCCATGCGCCTAAGAATTAAGAATGTGATTGGTCATGGAAACCTCAAGACAACATTGCTCAGGTATGTTTGAACAATGATATTCATGAATAAACGCATTCCAAAATGCATAGTATCTCTTGAGTGTATTAGCCATATGCCTAAATGTGAAAAGAAGTAATTCGTTGAGGAGGAGAAACCAAACGGTCGTCTCCAATTTTTTACAACGTGTATTCCATACTTCCTGGATCTCGATCGTCCAAAGTAGGAAAAATCCTTCACCGCACTAGCCCGGGTGACGAATACGTTGATTGATACTCCTTGAGCTCCACGAGCTTCGACAAAATTGTTATAATTTCCATAGATGTCGAATAATACAATGAAGGGGTTGTAGCATGGCTCTTGCCATAGCATCCCTTGGAATAAGACAAATATCAAACGACAGAGTTTAATGTAATCATCTCCAATAACTAAGATAAGGTAAGGTGTCATAGACACCAAAGTACCAGCCCATGTACAAGAATTTCGAGAGTGTTTAGGAAAAATCCTTCATGAGTGGCTAACGAGTTCTGTTTGCTCTCGATGACTAGTCTCAAACGACTCGTGTTATAGATCGAATGTTAAGTGCAATCAATACGTGTAGTCTTCCTATATCGTAGAGTGTTATAGTAACCATTCCGGTTAGCGTTCCACTAGATAAAAACTTGAACAGCTTAAGAATTTCAAATGGATGGTGATCATTAGCTTGACCCGCAGAGCCCACTAGGATTCCCATGCATTACAAGTTGTTATTACGTGGGCCCCCGTAATAATAAATAGTCTTGCATGGTCACCCTAGCATTCTCTCGTTCAAATAGACGATCAGGCAAAGAGAGGACACTATTGTCTATATACTTTCAACATGGAGGGGACCCTCGTGATGGTCCACATGCTAACGCCCATTGTCATTATTCGTGAAAGGGCACAATGGTAGCCGAAATAGAAATAAAAAGAATCCGTAACAATACCAACTGGAGGGGCACCTTTAAGATGAGTACTTCATGTTCCTTGTCTGGACGAGAGTGTCATCAATCACGATTAATATGAGCCTCAGGGACCTCGTCCCACTGGTAGATTTATTGTCCAAGGCCGCCACCTCTGACTCGTCGTCACTACCGAAGCCAGGCATATACCATCCGAGGGAAAACAACCATCTTCCACGAGATCAATGCTTTAGCGTCTCTTTCAGGGACCACATCCGCCATAAGCTTCGTAATTGACGCGAGGTCATCATTCTCATCACGTGAGTCAAGTGTAACAATAGAATTCGTAGTCGAAGGTATCTTCGTTCATGGCAAAATATTCCGTACAACACATATATAAATACATTATATATATAATCAGTAAATCTCATGTTGTTTTTGTTCTCATGTTTCACATGTAATCCTTAATGTTTTCAAGTCTATTCCTTATTGACTATCCATGTATTGACTCTTATCCGTTACTTATGATTGAGCCCGCGTGATAGATCCTCATGTTATAGTGACACAATGAAAACCTTTTCTCATTTTTGTCATACTTTTGAAATCAATTTTGTAATGTTACCGACTTTGTTTTCATGTGAGAGCCCTTCGGTGATTGTAGACCAAACTTTAATAAAAGTTTTTCCCCGGTTCACTACAATCGGAGCTCTGATACCAATCTGTCACACCCTGCTAGTAGCGGAAGCGTATTGTGTGTGACGTAAGAAAGGTAATCATTGCATCCAAATGTATTTAACAACATGAACCAACAACGATGATATAGTTATATAAATTCCAACGAATATTTACATATTTTCCCAAAAGTAGTTTCAAGTACCATAAATGTTCACAACGTTAGACATAACATAGTTATTAGATTGTTTTACACATCACAAAAGATAGTTTTGACATAAAACTTAGTAAGGTTTTGTTTCCTATATACCCATACGAAGTTGGGATATAGAAGACAAACCCTTCAAAAGTGGCAATCGTTGTCATTTGTTTTCCCGAATCCCATAGTGAATCACCGGCTCAAGACCTGTTTCCTGAAATACATGTAGTTTTAAAAAAATCAACAAAAAGTTGAGCGAGTTCATGCAGTATTTGTTATCATATGAAATCTCATAAATGTTAACTTGTATTCATGGTATGTTCTGATTCATTCATGGAGTCTGTCAAGGATCTATCAGTGGGTAGCGAGCCCCCTGACATAATGTACCATAAGCAAATAACCAAACCGAGAACACTTTGTCATCATTTGGGATCACAAAAGCACTCCAGGGTATACCAACCAGGAGTGGGGCGTGCCTCAAGCCCAATAGATCTACACCTTTTGCACCTCGGTCACTAAGTGATTAATGATTACTAATGTTACCTCCCTACTTATGCACATTGATCATGTTATCTACTACTCCGTAACTAACATACCAATAGTTTTAGCATGTATTTCCCCTCGATGTTTTTGAAAATAAAACATTGAAAACAGTGAAAGGAGGGACATGAACTCACAAATTTGCGTTCCGTGTAATATGATATCGAAGTGAGCGCCCGTACGTGTCAATAACCTACATGTGTACTAATCTCGTTAGACACTAGGTCTTTCGGACCTCGTACAAGTTGTTCATGTCGAATTCTTTATTATGTTCTCGTTTGTCATTTTTGGAACAACTTTGTATTTTAGAGCGTTGATAGTTTACTCACTCGATTGTTATGTGTATACATGTATTCTATTCATATTGAATTCATAAGCGTATTTATGTATTCTATGTGTATTGACTTATGTGTGATCGGCTGCGTTCTTCACACGTCCTCGTGCAGTGCACGCATGTGACAACCCGAGTTTTCAAGGTTTCTACTTGACTTAATACTTGATCACTAAGTGTTGTTTTTGTATTTATATATGGTGTGCATTATACGTTTGTAGGTTAATTATATATTTTGTATTAATATCATGTTTGTTTAATTAAAACATGGAACCTTGCCAACACCCACCCACTCACGAAAACACTTCATGTTTTAATCACCCACACCCTACCGAAAACACAAGGTGTTTTCGTCCACCTTCTGGCCAACGAAAACAGAATGGGCTTTGGCCCAGTAACGTCCGGTTATAATATTTTGTTCATAGCGTTTACGCAAAAGTTAATCGGCAAACCCTAACCACCTCTCACATTCTCTCTCTCGCTCTCCTTGAAACCGAACGGCAGCCGTGTGTACTCGAGCCTTTTGCATCGATTGATTTGCTGTCTTTCCTGCTTAGGTTAGTGATCGACCACTTGCTACTGTTTGATTGAAAACACTAGGCTAATCATTGGCATTGTGATCTAACTGTTGGCATGTAATGTTTGTGATCTTATGGATTGAATGAATTTATATATTAGGGACCATTATAATCTTGTTGATATTGATGATCATGTTGCTATACTGATGGTATGATGTAGATGATTAGCAGATAATGGTTCTATTGTATGCATACATTGAATGATCATATCAACCTGCTAATATTGAATAATGATTGAACGATGATGATAGTGATATAATAAATCATATGATTACATGAGTCTGTTTGATGGAATGATTGGGTGATAAAGATGATGTAACTGTAAGTGATGATTAGGGTTAATGCATTGTGTAACTGATATTATTGTTGCTGTTGAAGTCGACGAAAACAAGGGCCAGACGAAAACACGAGTGTTTTCACCATACTTTATGTTCGACGAAAACCCTTGGGATTTCGTCGCCCAAAGGGTTTTCACCACATTGATTTTGTCGGTTGTTATGAATATTAACCCTGTTAGTTATTAACGCTGTTAGTTGATAAACCCTGTTAAGTTGTTAACTCTGTTTAGTATGTAACTCTGTTAGTTATTAACTTCGTTAGTCTGTTAACCTAGTTAAATATGATTAATTATGTTAAGCCTGCTAACACTATTAAGTATGTTAATTACTGTCAAGTATGATTCTGTCATGCATGTTAACTCTTTTAAGTGTGTTACTTTTGTTAAGTCTGTTAATGGATAATTAGATTAGAATAAACTGAGAAAGCCCTTATGTAAAGCATGAATGGTATGAATGTGATTAATTTTTATGTGATGCATGATGATAACTGCCAAACACACCCTGTGGTATTGATTGTATGTGAAATTTTAAGAACATGAACTGATTGAGTATACGTGAACACTATAGGACTTGACTGATTTCTTGTGAGCACATAGTTTAGCATACCGAGCAAACCAAGATAAGTTCACACTCCTAAGGCATGGGATTTCCGGTGGGTTGGGAATGGGATTGAATAACTACTCGTACTATCATTACTATTAAACTACTTACTACTGTCCTCAGATTGAAGGGCACGTACGTAAAACCTAGGTACACTCATACTTACTACTGTCCTCGGATTGAAGGGCACGTACGTAAAACCTACGTACACTCATACTTGCTACGGTCCTTGGATTAAGAAGGGCACGTACAGACACGACTAGTCTAGTAATATACAACATGGGAAGCCCCCACTAATCATCGCAAACATGTTTGGGAAACCGCGATACGGATTAATACGATACACATGGGAAGCCCCCACTAATCATCGCACACATGTTTGGGAAACCGCGATACAGATTAATACTGTACATGGTTTACGAAATAAACATATGATTTACGAACACTATAACTAAACAACCAACTGTGAACTCGCTCAACTTTGTTGTTGATTCTTTGTTACATGCCTTGCAGGTCGATAGGTACTCATGTAGCTTGCATTGGAGTGGGAAGAGTCGTTGTGGGACATGGACAGCTGTGTGCCATGCTAAACATTTGAAATGTTTAAACTTATGACTTGGTTTTAAACATTATGCTTCCGCTTGCAACTTAAACTATGTTTTGTTTAAACACCAATTGTATTGTGTTGGATTTTATATACTACTTACATGCTTGTTCAATATAATTGGTGGCTTGATCCTGGTCAGTCACGCCTCCAAGCGGTGATACTCCGCGTGTGGATTTTGGGGGTGTGACAACGCATGCCATTGAGCCTTTGCTCATGTCATTGGGCTGAGCCCATGTCATTGGACCCAGCCCATGTCATCTATGTTATCATATCTAATCCATGTTTTAACGTTATTGGGCCGAGCCCATGTTATCTATGTTATTTTGCCATTGGGCCTTAGTCCATGTATTAAGGAATTTGGGCCTAGCCCATTACTAACTTTGATAGGCCCAATTCTAACTTTATGAGTCCATTAACATAATCTTTCAATTTTTACCAAAATGTTACCAAGTAGCAAACTTTAAATAAGTTCATTTTTCCTATGAAAAATACTTGGTAATTTTTATAGTTTTCGACTTTCCGGATTCTTGTTATAGGTCACTTACATATGTGCTCGTTTTAACGTCCAAAATATGTTATTTTAGACTCGACTTTGTAGTAACTTGTTCACGATGTCGATACGCCCAATTTGTCGTCATCAAGTGTTATGTATTTCCGTTTCGACCATTCTATCTAATTGTCCGATTTTACTAGCATTTCTTGGACCATGTAGGAACATGTATGTATATTTATTTTGATCACCCTATAGGTATCTAATACAGACACATATATAGCACATATACACATACTTGATATGTCTAAAAAATATATAATTTTTCTTACCAAAAATTATACTTACACATTGTTATATTTTTACCCATTTATTTTTGTAAAAATATAAGTTTAAGTTCATAAGAACTTCTTGAATATTTAAACTTTAAATATTCCCATCAAAGTTTCCATAATGACGTTTAAGACCACTGATCGCATTTAACCTTGTTAATCACCCTTTAATCCCCTTTTTAATTGCGATTAGATTTTTAGAAAAATTCGCCATAGTTTCCCCTAAACTATGACGTTTCCCACGTTACAAAAACGCGTTTAAATCAATAATCAATTCACTAAATCACCATTATTCACCAAGTTTCTTTTAAAGATGTTTATATGTTAACATACTTCCATATTTCATGAACTTTCATAATACACTTTTTATACATAAAAAGTTAGACCTTTTTAAGGTGATTTTCATAATAAACAAGTTGTTTAATTTATCTTGTAAAAACAAGGTTCACTAAACTTCCCAAGATTAAGCTTTAAACCTATTTAAACCTTTGATTCTTTATGTAATCCAAATATCATATGATTAGTTCATGAAATAAGTATGATGATCTTTCTTGATTTAAACATAACCATGTTTAAATCACATATTTATGTTCATCATGATAAGATGAACACAAATATAGAATACTACATGATCATCATAAATACAAACTTTAAGCTACTAATCTCAACAAAAATAACATAATCCACAAGATCACATGAAAATATTAACACTAAACAACATAAATCAACACATAATATATTCATATTTAGTGTTTATTAGCTTTGTGTTTAGGGTTTTTGATTATGTTTATCTTAAATTTCAAGAACAACAACTTGTACTTCCATAAACTACTAGTAATTTAAAGCTTAAAAATGGTGGTTTGAAGACTTACAATATTGCACTAATTTAGACAAGAAAGTAAGAAGAAAATAAGCTCCAAAAGTGCTCCAAATAATGCTTCAAGTATGCTCCAAGTTGGGGTGATCTTAGAATAACTAGAAAAGGTGAAAAATGAGATGTTTAGTGAAGATTGAAGATGGTTTGTGGGTGTCTCCTTGGTGCCGTAAGTTAGGGGGTGTTTGAGAGATGTGGTGTTTGAAAGATGATAAGAATGAGAGGTATGGTGTTAGATATGATAGGAAGATTTAGTTTAGGATTTGTTATGATTTCAAGATCTCATACAATCTTAAGGCCATACTCAAATCTTTCACAAATCCAAGCAAAATCAAGGGGTGGGGCCCCCTTGATTTCGGTCATGATGATGGGGGGGGGGGGTTATATGTAAATATTTTATAAGAAGATGATTAAAACATAGATATTGTGACCATTAAGAGGTGTAGGGTGATTAGGGGTTTAATTATGTCGTTAGTGATTTGGAACCAAAATTATTATTAGCTAGTTCACTAAACTAGTAAAAATCATGTTTTGATAATTAGGATGCTTTTCGTTTCGTCAACGGCGTGTTTACGACGCTTTTATGCCGCACCGACGAATATTTCCGCGAGTTGTTTTCTTGCATCCGAAAGTTGTATGAAGTGATTCCGAGTCCCAAATTTAGCTTAACTAGCTCACTAGATTCTTCATTTGGTTGTTTCGTGACGAAATTGTCGCTTACTAGTTCGTCGAGTCGCTAACGGACTAGTTTAGTGCATAGCGACATAACGCCAGAAACTTGTGATTATGAACATTCCGTTGATATCATCTTATTGTTTTAGTGTGTTTTTCATCATTTGACATTATTCCGAAGTCCCAGAAATGCTTTGTTATAGGTTCGGATGAGTTAAAAATACTATATTTTAGGCCGAAACGGACATTTTTGAGATTAGGGCGTTATACCGGAAAGTCTTGTTTCTTTGCAAGATGTGTTTTCATAATAATGTTTTCTTATATAAATGGACTCAGTTATGTTATCCGGGTGTCGTTTTTCAGTGTTTTGGTCTGATTTCACGGTTTGCTGGCATGAATAGTGTAACCGTGAATAGTGCACGCAGCCCTTTCTACCAACACTTTTAGGACATTGTTTGTTTGGTTTCGCATTACGACGAAAACCAACATAAGTTTTAGCTTTGTTTTCTTGTCCTAACACTGTTATCCAGTATACGACACAGTTACGTAGTCAAATTACGCTAAATGCATGAGATTATGTAAATAAAATAGTGATTAGTTTGTACGGAATTGTCGGTTTATTGCCATTTATCACAAGTTGTGCCCTAAGTCAATGTCTATCATCATTGACTGAGTGCCCAGATCCATTAGTACATGCCCGTCCTACCGGCACGGTGTGAGGCTTGTCAACCCTAATAGCGCTATTAACTAATGACCCGCTCGCCATTGGCCCGGCGATTAAGTCGATATAAAAATGAGGGACTTCATGATAGAGTTTTGTCTAGTAAGTTTAAGGTTGTTGTCCTACCCAAGGAGGACGAACGTACGTATTCTACCCAAGGAGAATACGCATAATTAACATTGGCATCCTACCCATGGAGGATGGAGGTACATATCCTACCCTAGGAGGATACGTAGGTTCCGTTTTAATTCTTTAACCCATTCCCAACCACCGGGAATCCCATGCCTTAGAAAGTGTGTGAACTCACCTCGGTTTGCTCGGTATGCTTATCTACTTATGCACAAACAATTCAGTCAAAGCCTAAAGTATGCACGTATACACAATCAGTTTATGTTCATAACGACTCACATGCAATCTAACATCACAAAGTGTGCTTGGGCTATTATTATCAAGTAACACATAAATAGTTAAATCAACTCATACAAGATTCATAGTTTACAGGTAGGTTCCATAACCATGTTCAACAGTTAGGTGTACAGAGTGTAAAACTACATCATGTTATTCGATCAAATGTAACTATCCTTAACAGTGAATAACAAAACTCAGTTTCTAACATGCATGCAGTATACTTGAACAAAATAACCTACTGTTCCTTATAGGCTTCACGACGAAAAAGGGCCACGATGAACATTGGATTTCGTCGACCAGGATTTCGTCGACAGAGGGTTTTCGTCGGCACCAGGTTTTCGTCGGCACATTGTCTTCGTCGGGAGAGTGATTTCATCGGGGTGAAACATGATCATCAACAACAGTTACGTATTCCAGAAACACTAATACCCTAATGATCATCTAACAGTTACGGTCGACTTCATCAATAAAACCAAAACAGATCCAACAAACAATTATGTGACAACTCGAGTTTCCAAAATTCCATCTTCACGTTAATTGTACGGCAACTGTTTAGTTGTTTACTTACACGACTTGTTTGCCTTGTAATTGTACACGTTGGGCTATATGTTGAGATGTCTGTTGGATATGTTATTTATTTAATGTGATTAAAGTGTTTGGTTACATGAACTTGTAAACTGTTTGAGATTAGGAACTATACCCGAAGAAACGATTAGTGTCTCGCCACACCTCATTCAACGAAACACAATCGACGAAACATGGAGTTTCGTCATAACCCACACGACGAAACAGGGAGTTTCGCCGGCCCACTGTTACGCCGAAGCCCATTAAGGGCCCAATACGTTTATACAGGTATTTGTTGCGTGAAACTGTTACACTCGACATTCATCAGGGCAATTAGAAACCCTAGAGCTCTCCCTCCCTACTGACGGCGATCTTGTGTTCTCGAAGCCCTTTTAGACCGATCAAGTTAGTATTTCCGTTTTACCACGGTTAGTGTTTAACCCTTGCATGACTAATTGATTGTTATCATTGCTAACTGTTAATCGAAAACATGATTCATCGATGTTATGTAATGCTTGATCTTATGTTTGGATTCCCTTAGGATTGTTGATGATGATGATTATCATGTTTCGTAGACTAAAACCTTGCAAAGCCTATATGTTGCCGTTGACTGTTAGATTAAAGGATGCTAGCATAGCGTCTGGTCATGCTGATTAGATCATAAACATATGATGATTTCTGATAACAAAGAACTAGTAGACCTAAGTAAATCTCGATTATATGTAATGATTGTGTGGATCGAAGGAATGTTAGCAAACTGTTATGTATAAGACACGGGCTACATGTATTATGTTCAATGATTTCTGTGTTGTATGATGACTGCATAATCGATGATAGTATGTAACGGCTGAGAATGATTGTTAGGGTTTCTGGGTAATCATCAGTTACACGGCATAACTGGCCGAATGGATGAAACGCCAAGGTCGAAGAAACGGGTGAGTTTCACCGAGGGTAATCACGACGAAACGGGTGAGTTTCGCCGAGGGTAATCACGACGAAACGGGTGGGTTTCGCCGAAGGGGTTCAGGACGAAACAAGTATGTTTCGTCAAGTTGTTAATCAAGAACAATAACTCGGTTAATTCTGTTAGTAGTTAACTAGGTTAGTGAAGATTATGTTAACTGATAAGGATAGTACAAGTAACTGTTAATTGTAAAGCATGGTTGCATGAGCTTGTATAACTGATAAATGCTATGCGTTAGCGTTAGTTGTTACCTGCATGTACGTGATGATCTTGACTGTTAGTCGAACTTTGTGAATGTCAACTGACTGTGTATACGTGCATACCATAGGCCTTGACTGATTAATTGGAACCAAGTAATTAATCAAACCGAGTAAACCAAGGTGAGTTCACACTTCTAAGGCATGGGATTCCCGGTGGGTTGGGAATGGGATTGAATAACTACGACAGAACTTGTACATATACCACTATTAGACTACTTACCACCGTCCTCGGATTGGGAAGGACGCCAGCGCTAAACCTACGTACTCGCTACGTACCACCGTCCTCGGATTGGGAAGGACGCCAGCGCTAAATCTATGTACTCGCTACAAACCACTGTCCTCGGATTGGGAAGGGCACTTATGTAAAACCTACGCAATCTCATACTTATCACTGTCCTCGGATTGGGAAGGACACCTATAGATACAACTAGTCTAGTATTATACAACATGGGAAGCCCCCACAAAATATCGTAAAGGTTTGGGAAACAAGGATACTGGGTAACACATGATTCTGAAACAAACTTACGGTTTCTGAAACGTACTCAATAACTGAATAATCAACTGTGAACTCGCTCAACTTTGTTGTTGACTCGTTGTTACATGCCTTGCAGGTCGATAGGTACTCATGGAGCTTGCACAGGGAGGCGCGGTCGTTGTGGGACATGGACTGTGGGTGCCATGTTAAAAACATTATAACATTTCGAACTTAATACTTATGTTGGGTTTTCATATTTTTGTTTCCGCTAAACACTTAATTATGTTTTGTTTTGAACACCTTTCGTATTGTTGGATTGAATTTTATTTATTACTTACAATGTTCAATATGATTGGTGGCTTGATCCTGGTCAGTCACGCCTCCAGGCGGTGATACTCCGCGTGTGGATTTCGGGGGTGTGACAGATTGGTATCAGAGCCATTGGTTATAGTGAACTTGGTTTTAAAAAAGGGGAAAACTTTTGGATAAAACCAGACTATAACCAGAACAGTGCTCAACGATCCACAACGACGCTTCGCTCCACGTGCAAGACTCGAAATTATAGGTGATGTGATTCATGTTTATATTACCTACTTGTTAGTTACATAGAACATTGCTCATGGTATACATAGATAACATAGTAACTACTGCTTGAAAACTCTGTGTGTTCACTCTCTTCTGTCATTCCACACTTGCGTATTGATACGACGCACTTCTCACTCGTGTTCTCTGTATTGTGAAGGTCATGAGTGGACGAATCAACCTCACACAAGCCTAGCTGACGGCTTTGATCAACGAACAAGTTGCTGCGGCACTTGCAGCCGCTGAAGCAGGAGGTATACCCTGTAGTCGCAACTCACTCTAGGATCTTTAGATCCTACCCTCATAAACCAACTCTTGTGTTTAACTTGTCATGTTCTTATATACACAACAGGTCAGAACGCTCAGCCACCTGTATGCTCATTCAAGACATTCATGGACTGTCGTCCTAGTACTTTCAGTGGCACTGAAGGAGCCGTAGGACTCCTCCACTGGTTCGAAAAGCTCGAATCGGTCTTTGAAATGTGTGAATGCCCTGAGGCTCATAGGGTGAAGTATGCCACTGGTACTCTCGAAGGCGTTGCGTTGACTTGGTGGAACGCGCAAGTTCAAATGTTAGGGCTGGCAGCTACAAACGCCACCCCATGGAACGACTTCAAGGAACTGATCAAGCGAGAATACTGTAATCGTGATGACATCCACAAGCTGGAAGTGGAGTTCTTTAACGTGAAGATGACGGGGTCAGAGATAGAGGCGTATACGAAGCGATCCAATGAAATGGCAATGTTATGTCCAACTATGGTGGAACCTCCCATCAAGCGTATCGAGCTATACCTCAAAGGCTTAGTACCAGAGATTCAAAGCCATGTGACCTATGCTAACCTTGCTACCATCCAGGATGTTACTCGTCTTGCTCATCGTCTCACAGACCAGGCAGTGGAACAGAACAAGCTGCCTAAGCGTATCGGTGCTACTACCACTACTACTACTTCTGCTATTCCCAGTGACAACAAGCGAAAATGGGATGAAGCCTCCAGCAAGGGTTCGACTACAGTTCAGCCCCAGGCACAGCAGGGAAAGATCGATGACTACCAGAGTCCTGGTCAGCAATCTTCTGGTAGTCAAGGGCAGGGTGGATATCGAGGAAACCACCCAAAGTGCAACAAATGCAACAGACACCACAGTGGTCAGTGCAACAAGGGACGTTGTCAGAGGTGTCTCAAGATGGGTCATGAAGTCAAGGATTGCAGGAGCTCACGGCCTGCAAATCAGAATTGTCAGCAGCAACAACAAGCACCGCAGAATCAGCAACAACAACAGGGCAACAGGGGATGCTTTCAGTGTGGCGCTGAAGGTCAATTCAAGAGACACTGCCCAGAGTTAAATCAGAATCAGAATCAGAACTACAAAAAAGGAAATGGGAACAATAATGGGGGCAACAATGGGGGAAACAATGATGGCAACGGTGCCAGGGGTCGAGCGTTCGTGCTGGGTCAGGGTGACGCAAGGAATGATCTTAACGTAGTGATGGGTAAGTTCCTTCTTGACGACTTTTATGTTACTGTTTTATTTGATTCGGGTGCCGATACCAGTTATGTGTCTCTGAAAGTTAGTCAAATGCTCAAGCGCACACCAACACTTATGAACACCAAGCACATAGTAGAGTTAGCAAATGGGAAAAGCCTAGAGGCCACGCATATAATTAAGGGGTGTAATCTAGTTTTAGCGGGTCAGACCTTCTACATCAATCTTATTCCTATAGTTCTGGGTAGTTTCGACATCGTCATTGGGACGGATTGGTTATCCCAACAGCAAGCAGAGATCCTATGCAAAGAGAAGATTGTTCGTATTCCCCATTCTGGTAAAGAACCTCTCGAAATTCAAGGCCACAAGAATGGTGCTGTGGTGGGCATCATCTCCTTTCTTAAGGCCCAGAAGTGTTTGCGAAAGGGACACACCGCTATTTTAGCACTTGTTATTGACGCATCAACGAAAGAGAAGAGAATAGAGGATATTCCAGTAGTACGTGATTTTCCTCAAGTGTTCCCTGAAGATTTACCTGGGCTACCGCCTCATCGCCAGGTCGAATTCCAAATCGTGCTAGCTCCTGGAGCAACGCCCATAGCTCGAGCACCTTATCGCTTAGCTCCAACCGAACTGGAAGAACTGTCCAAACAATTGCAAGAACTCTTGAATAAGGGTTTCATTCGTCCTAGCTCTTCGCCCTGGGGAGCTCCAGTGTTGTTTGTGAAGAACAAAGATGGTACCTTCCGTATGTGCATAGATTACCGCGAACTCAACAAGGTGACCGTGAAGAATCGCTATCCTCTTCCACGTATTGATGACTTATTCGACCAGTTGCAAGGGTTGAGCTTCTATTCAAAGATTGATCTGAGGTCAGGTTACCATCAACTGAGAGTCCGGGATGAGGAAATCTCCCAAAACAACATTCAGAACTCGCTACGGCCACTACGAGTTTCTGGTCATGCCATTCGGGTTAACAAACGCACCTGCGGTTTTCATGGATCTTATGAACCGAGTGTGCAAACCATACCTGGATAAGTTCGTTATCATATTTATTGATGACATTCTGATCTGCTCTAAGAGTCAGGAGGAGCACGAGCAACATTTGCGACTTATCTTGGAACTTCTTCGAACAGAGCAACTTTATGCTAAGTTTTCCAAATGCGACTTCTGGCTTCGGGAAGTCCATTTCTTAGGCCACGTAGTAAACGGGAATGGGATTCTTGTTGATCCATCAAAAGTCGACTCGATCAAGAACTGGCCTGCACCGCGTACACCAACAGAAATCTGCCAATTCTTGGGTTTGGCGGGCTACTACAGAAGGTTCATCAAAGAGTTCTCGAAGATTGCGCAGCCGCTTACTCTACTGACTCAGAAAGGTGTCACCTATCGTTGGGGTGATGCTCAAGAATCAGCGTTCCAACATTTGAAGAGTAGACTTTGTAGCACACCTATTCTCTCATTGCCTGAGGGCACAGAAGATTTTGTGGTTTATTGCGACGCGTCCATCCAGGGACTTGGTTGTGTGTTGATGCAACGTGACAAGGTCATAGCCTACGCATCACGCCAACTTAAAGTTCATGAAAGAAATTACACCACACATGATTTGGAGCTGGGAGTTGTTGTTTTCGCACTTAAGATATGGAGACATTACCTGTACGGTACCAAGTGCACCATTTACACCGATCACAGGAGTCTCGAGCATATCTTCAAGCAAAAGGAGTTGAACATGCGACAGCGTCGATGGGTCGAGCTTTTAAACGATTACGAATGCACAATCAAGTACCATCCGGGCAAGGCCAATGTGGTGGCCGATGCCCTCAGTCGAAAAGATACTACACCTAAACGCGTGCGTGTGTTACAACTCACCATTCAATCGAGTCTTCCTTCCCAGATACGAGATGCTCAGGTAGAAGCATTGAAACCAGAAAACGTCAGGGCTGAAGCCCTACGCGGCTCAAGGCAGCGGTTAGAACAAAAGGAAGACGGCGCCTACTACGTAACAGGACGCCTCTGGGTCCCACTCTATGGCAATTTATGAGAACTTGTAATGGATGAAGCACATAAGTCTCGTTACTCGGTACATCCTGGTTCGGATAAGATGTACCATGATCTCAGAACTACGTATTGGTGGCCTAGCATGAAAACTCTCATAGCAACTTACGTTGGCAAATGTTTGACTTGTGCGAGAGTCAAGACTGAGTATCAGAAACCATCGGGCCTACTCCAACAACCAGAAATACCACAATGGAAATGGGAGAAAATTTCCATGGATTTCGTTACTGGCCTGCCTAGATATCAACGTGGGAATGATACTATTTGGGTGATCGTGGATCGACTCACAAAGTCTGCACACTTTTTGGCTATCAAGGAAACGGATAAGTTCTCCACCTTAGCAGATGTTTACCTTAAGGAAGTTGTCTCGAGGCACGGGGTGCCAACCTCTATTATTTCCGATCGTGATGCACGTTTCACTTCAGAACTGTGGCAAGCGATGCACAAATCTTTTGGCTCTCAATTAGACATGAGCACAGCTTATCACCCGCAAACGGATGGGCAGTCTGAACGCACCATCCAAACTCTAGAAGACATGCTTCGTGCATGGGTAATCGATTTCGACAACGGCTGGGAAAAACACCACCCTTTGGTGGAGTTTTCGTATAAAAACAGTTACCACACTAGCATCCAAGCCGCTCCGTTTGAGGAACTGTATGGGCGTAAGTTCCGATCACCTCTTTGTTGGGCAGAAGTTGGCGACAGCCAACTCACTGGCCCAAAACTCGTAGTCGATGCTACAGAAAGGATTGCCCAGATACGACAACGCATGGCGGCAGCTCGTGACCGTCAGAAAAGCTACGCAGATAAGCGGAGGAAACCTTTAGAATTTCTGGTCGGGGACCGGGTTCTACTTAAAGTCTCACCCTGTAAGGGTGAGGTTCGCTTTGGAAAAAGGGGCAAACTCAATCCGCGTTACGTCGGACCGTTCGAAATCATAGAGAAAATAGGCAAAGTGGCCTACAAACTGAACCTACCAGCAGAACTCAGTGGAGTTCACAACGTTTTTCACGTGTCAAATCTGAAGAAGTGTCTGTCAGATGAGACCCTCATAGTTCCTTTGAAGGAGCTCACTATCGACGATCAGTTGCGATTCGTTGAGGAACCAGTCAAAATCACAGACCGAGGCGTGAAGGTTCTCAAGCGCACCAAAATACCTCTTGTTCGAGTTCGTTGGAACTCCCGTCGTGGCCCAGAGTTCACCTGGGAATGAGAAGACCAAATGAAACTCAAGTATCCCCAGTTGTTCGAGAACAATGCAACTACTACTATGGCTGAAGCTACTGCGGAATTTCGGGACGAAATTCCGAATCAACGGGGGGATGATGTGACACCCCAGGAAAACCAGTAAACCACACAACTTAACTAGCTTCCTCAGTAACCGCAAGCTAAATTTCGGGACGAAATTTCTGTCAAGTTGGGGATAATGTCACAACTCGAGTTTCCAAGATTCCATCTTCACGTTAATTGTACGTCAACTGGTTAGTTGTTTACTTACATGACTTGTTTGCCTTGTAATTGTACACGTTGGACTATATGTTGAGATGTCTGTTGGATATGTTATCTATTTAAAGTGATTAAAGTGTTTGGTTACATGAACTTGTAAACTGTTTGAGATTAGGAACTATACCCGACGAAACAATTAGTGTTTCGCCACACCTCATTCGACGAAACACATTCGACGAAACATGGAGTTTCGTCATAACCCACATGACGAAACAGGGAGTTTCGCCGGCCCACTGTTACGCCGAAGCCCATTAAGGGCCCAGTACGTTTATACGGGTATTTTTTGCGTGAAACTATTACACTCGACATTCATCAGGCCAATTAGAAACCCTAGAGCTCTCCTTCCCTACTGACGGCGATCTTGTGTTCTCGAAGCCCTTTTAGACCGATCAAGTTAGTATTTCCGTTTTACCACGGTTAGTGTTTAACCCTTGCATGACTAATTGATTGTTATCATTGCTAACTGTTAATCGAAACATGATTCATCGATGTTATGTAATTCTTGATCTTATGTTTGGATTCCCTTAGGATTGTTGATGATGATTATCATGTTTCGTAGACTAAAACCTTGCAAAGCCTATATGTTGCCGTTGACTGTTAGATTAAAGGATGCTAGCATAGCGTCTGGTCATACTGATTAGATCATAAACATATGATGATTTCTGTTAACAAAGAACTAGTAGACCTAAGTGAATCTCGATTATATGTAATGATTGTGTGGATCGAAGGAATGTTAGCAAACTGTTATGTATAAGACACGGGCTACATGTATTATGTTCAATGATTTATGTGTTATATGATGACTGCATAATCGATGATAGTATGTAACGGCTGAGAATGATTTGTTAGGGTTTCTGGGTAATCATCAGTTACACGGCGTAACTGACCTAATGGACGAAAAGCCAAGGTCGACGAAACGGGTGAGTTTCGCCGAGGGTAATCACGACGTAACGGGTGAGTTTCGCCGAGGGTAATCACGACGAAATGGGTGGGTTTTGCCGAAGGGGTTCACGACGAAACAAGTATGTTTCGTCAACTTGTTAATCAAGCACAGTAACTCGGTTAATTCTGTTAGTAGTTAACTAGGTTAGTGAAGATTATGTTAACTAATAAGGATAGTACAAGTACCTGTTAATTGTAAAGCATGGTTGCATGAGCTTGTATAACTGATAAATGCTATGTGTTAGCGTTAGTTGTTACCTGCATGTACGTGATGATCTTGACTATTAGTCGAACTTTATGAATGTCAACTGACTGTGTATACATGCATACCATAGGCCTTGACTGATTAATTGGAACCAAGTAATTAATCAAACCGAGTAAACCAAGGTGAGTTCACACTTCTAAGGCATGGGATTCCCGGTGGGTTGGGAATGGGATTGAATAACTACGAGAGAACTTGTACATATACCACTACTAGACTACTTACCACCGTCCTCGGATTGGGTAGGACGCCAGCGCTAAACCTACGTCCTCGCTACGTACCACCGTCCTCGGATTGGGAAGGACGCCAGCGCTAAATCTACGTACTCGCTACGTACCACTGTCCTCGGATTGGGAAGGGCACTTACGTAAAACCTACGTAATCTCATACTTATCACTGTCCTCGGATTGGGAAGGACACCTATAGATACAACTAGTCTAGTATAATACAACATGGGAAGCCCCCACTAAATATCGTAAAGGTTTGGGAAACAAGGATACTGGGTAACACATGATTCTGAAACAAACTTACGGTTTCTGAAACGTACTCAATAACTGAACAATCAACTGTGAACTCGCTCAACTTTGTTGTTGACTCGTTGTTACATGCCTTGCAGGTCGATAGGTACTCATGGAGCTTGCACAAGGAGGCGCGGTCGTTGTGGGACATGGACAGTGGATGCCATGTTAAAAACATTATAACATTTCGAACTTAATACTTATGTTGGGTTTTCACATTTATGCTTCCGCTAAACACTTAACTATGTTTTGTTTTGAACACCTTTCGTATTGTTGGATTGAATTTTATTTATTACGTACAATGTTCAATATGATTGGTGGCTTGATCCTGGTCAGTCACGCCTCCAGGCGGTGATACTCCGCGTGTGGATTTTGGGGGTGTGACATAACATAAACCCTAGATTACAGGTTATTATCATGCACGTACCAAACCACCGATTCATCGATATACAACAGCAACTGGTATCATATGCCGTAAAACATCAAGCAGGAAAAACAACTACGAGCGATGAATCATAAAGAATACAAAAAATGAGAGCCTTAATTTACACACCACTCATAACCGATGCAATCACGTAGATCTAGTTACTTAATCACAGAATCATTATCCAATCATATGATCATAAGCATTACACAATACCATTAACACATGATACCAACAAATAGTCACCAATGATTTCAATCAAATAATCATCAATGGTTGATCACTAACCCAAATAGGAGGAGCAATGAATCGATCGATGTAAGAGGCTTCGAGTGTTCAAGGCTGTCGCCGCACAGAGGATAAGGAGAGACTCCAGGGTTCTATACGTGCTCTAGAGTAACTGATCTAAAGTGTTATAATGTAAACAAATTTGAGCCGGCAGAACAGTCTTGGGCCAAAGCCCATCCCCGACGAAAATAATGATGGTGACGAAAACTGAGTGTTTTCGTCGGGTAGGGGTTTTCGTCGGGTGGGTGTTTGTCGCACAGGGAGTGAAAGTGGTAAAATAAATGGTTATCACTAAAACAAAACATATATCACATAAACAACTTATAAACAAATCATAGTGCATAGTTTCAATGCAACGAACCACAAAGCACAGTATGAGACAAGTAACGTATAGAGGAGAAACCTTGGAAACTCGAGTAGTCACATTATCCCCAACTTGAAAGAAATTTCGTCCCGAAATTTAGCATGTAGTTACTGAGGAAGCTAGATAGGTTGCGTGGTTTCCTGGGGTGTCACATCATCCCCCCGTTGGTTTGGAATTTCGTCCTGAAATTCCGTAGTAGCTTCAGCCTCAGTAGTGGTTTCATAGTTCTTGAACAACTGGGGATACTTGAGTTTCATTTGGTCTTCTCGTTCCTAGGTAAACTCTGGGCCACGACGGGAATTCCAACGAACTCAAACAAGAGGAATTCTGGTGCGCTTGAGAACCTTAACATCTCGGTTTATGATTTCTACTGGTTACTCGACGAATCGCAGCTGATCGTCGATTGTGAGCTCATTCAAAGGAACTATGAGGGTCTCATCTGACAGAAACTTCTTCAGATTTGACACGTCAAATACGTTGTGAACTCCGCTGAGTTCTTCAGGTAGATTCAATTTGTAAGCCACTTTGCCAATTTTCTCAATGATTTCGAATGGTCCGACATAACGCGGATTTAGTTTGCCTCGTTTGACAAAACGAACTACACCTTTCCAAGGTGAGACTTTGAGTAGCACTCGATCCCCAACCTGGAACTCGAGTGGTGTCTTGCGCTTATCAGCGTAGCTTTTCTGACGGTCACGAGCTGCCGCCATTCGTTGTCGTATCTGAGCAATCTTCTCCGTTGTGTCTACCACAAGTTCTGGGCCAGTGATTTGGCTGTCACCAACTTCTGCCCAGCAAAGAGGTGATTGGCATTTACGTCCGTACAATGCCTCAAACGGAGCGGCCTGGATGCTGTTGTGGTAACTGTTGTTATACGAAAACTCCACCAAAGGGAGTTGTCTTTCCCAACCATGGCCAAAGTCGATTACACATGCTCGAAGCATGTTTTCAAGGGTTTGGATGGTGCGCTCAGACTGCCCATCCGCCTGTGGATGATAAGCGGTGCTCATGTCTAAACATGAGCCAAAGGACTTGTGCATTGCTTGCCACAGTTCAGAGGTAAAACGCTCGTCACGATTAGATATGATAGAGGTTGGCACCCCGTGCCTCGAAACTACTTCCTTTAGATAGATGTCTGCTAGAGTAGAGAACTTATCCGTTTCTTTGATAGCCATAAAATGTGCAGACTTGGTTAATCGATCTACAATTACCCAAATGGTATCATTTCCACGTTGGGATCTAGGCAGGCCAGTAACGAAATCCATGGAAATTTGCTCCCATTTCCATGTCGGTATCTCTGGTTGCTGCAGTAGGCCTGATGGATTCTGGTACTCGATTTTGACTCTCGCACAAGTCAAACATTTACTAACGTAGGTTGCTATGTTGGCTTTCATGCTAGGCCACCAGTATGTAGTCTTTAAGTCGTGGTACATCTTATCTGAACCAGGATGTACTTAGTAACGAGACTTATGTGCTTCATCCATCACAAGCTCGCGTAAGTTTCCATAAAGTGGGACCCAAATGCACCCTGTTACGTAGTAGGCGCCGTCTTCCTTTTGTTGTAATCGTTTCCTCGATCCTCACAAAGACTCGGCCCTGATATTCTCTGCTTTCAATGCTTCAACCTGAGCATCTCGTATCTGAGTAGGAAGACTAGATTGGATGGTAAGTTGTAATGCGCGCACTCGCTTAGGTGTAGTATCCTTTCGACTGAGGGCGTCGCCAAAACATTGGCTTTGCCTGGATGGTATTTGATCGCGCATTCGTAATCATTCAAGAGCTCGACCCATCGACGTTGTCGCATGTTTAACTCCTTTTGCTTGAAGATATGCTCGAGACTCCTGTGATCGGTGTAAATGGTGCACTTGGTACCGTACAGGTAATGTCTCCATATCTTAAGTGCGAAAACAACCGCTCCCAGCTCCAAGTCGTGTGTAGTGTAATTTCTTTCGTGGACCTTAAGCTGGCGTGATGCGTAAGCAATGACCTTGTCACGTTGCATCAACACGTAACCAAGTCCTTGGATGGACGCGTCGCAATAAACCACAAAATCGTCTGTGCCTTCAGGAAATGACAGAATTGGTGCGCTACAAAGTCTATCTTTTAAGTGTTGAAAAGTAGATTCCTATGCATCACCCCAATGATAGGTGACACCCTTCTGAGTTAGCGAGGTGAGAGGTTGTGCAATCTTGGAGAAATCCTTGATGAACCTTCTGTAGTAGCCCGCCAAACCCAAGAATTGGTGGATTTCTGTTGGTGTACTGGGTGCAGGCCAGTTCTTGATTGAATCAACCTTGGATGGATCAACATGAATCCCATCCTTATTTACCATGTGGCCTAGAAAGTGGACTTCACGTAGCCAAAAGTCACATTTCGATAATTTGGCATACAGCTGCTCTGTTCGAAGAAGTTCCAAAATAAGCCTCAGGTGTTGCTCGTGTTCCTCCTGACTCTTCGAATAGATCAGAATATCATCGATGAAAACAATGACAAACTTATCCAGGTAAGGTTTGCACACTCGGTTCATGAGATCCATGAAGACCGCAGGTGCATTCGTCAATCCGAAAGGCATAACCAGAAACTCGTAATTCCCATAACGAGTCCTGAATGATGTTTTAGAGATATCCTCGTCTCGGACTCTCAGTTGATGGTAGCCTGACCTCAGGTCAATCTTTGAGTAGAAACTCGACCCTTACAACTGGTCGAACAAGTCATTAATGCGCGGAAGAGGATAACGATTCTTCACGGTCACCTTGTTGAGTTCGCGGTAGTCAATACACATTCTGTGGGTACCGTCTTTCTTCTTCACAAATAACACTGGAGCTCCCTAAGGCGAAGAGCTAGGACGTATGAAACCCTTTTCCAAGAGTTCTTGTAACTGTGCGGATAGTTCTTCTAGTTCAGATGGAGCTAGACAATAAGGTGCTCGAGCTATGGGCGCTGCTCCAGGAGCTAGCTCGAAACTTGACGATGAGGCGGAAGACCAGGTAATTCCTCAGGAAATACCTCAGGAAAGTCACGTACGATCGGAATATCTCCTATCTTCTTCTCTTTCTTTGAGGTGTCAGTGACGAGGGCTAAAGTAGCAGTGTGGCCCTTTCGCAAACACTTCTGGGCCTTAAGGAAAGAAATGATTCCCACAACAGCACCACTCTTATCGCCATGAATCACTAAAGGTTCTTCACCAGAACGAGGAATGCGGACGATCTTCTCCTTGCAAAGGATCTCTGCTCGATGTTGAGATAACCAATCCATCCCGATAACGATGTCAAAACTACCAAGAATGATGGGGATAAGATCGATAGAGAAAGTCTGACCAGCTAAGACGAGATTACAACCCTTAACTATGTGTGTGGCTTCAAGACTTTTACCGTTTGCTAGCTCTACCATGTGTTTGGTGTTCAAAAGTATTGGAGTGCACTTAAGCATTTGACTAACCTTTAGGGACACATAACTGGTATCGGCACCCGAATCAAATAAAACAGTAACAAAGAAATCATCCAGTAGAAACTTACCCATCACAACGTTGGGATCGTTCCTCGCGTCACCCTGACCCAGCACGAAAGCACGTCCCCTGGCACCATTTCCATCATTGTTACCCCCGTTATTGTTCTCGTTCCCCTGATTATTGTTGTTGTTCTGATTCTGGTTCAACTGGGGGCAGTTTCTTTTGAAGTGACCTTCAGCACCACACTGATAGCCTCCCCTGTTACCCTGCTGTTGCTGATTCTGTGGAGGTGGTGGCTGTTGTTGACGATTCTGATTTGCCGGTCGTGCGCCCCTAAAATCCTTAGCTTCATAACCAAGCTTGTTACACCTCTGACAACGACCCTTATTGCACGGCCCACTATGATACATGTTGCATCGGTTGCACTTGGGGTGGTTTCCTCTGTATCCACCCTGCCCCTGACTACCCGAAGATTGCTTACCAGGGCTCTTGTAGTCATCAGTCCTTCGCTGCTGAGACTGAGACTGATCTGATGTAGAACCCTTGCTTGAGACTCCATCCCATTTGCGTTTGTTGTCACTGGGGGTATCAGAAGTAGTAGTAGTAGTAGTACCAATACGCTTGGGCAGCCTGTTCTGCTCGACTGCCTGATAAGTGAGACGATGAGCCAAACGAATAACTTGCTGGATAGTGGCAAGGTTCGCTGCAGTCACGTGACTCTGGATCTCTGGCACTAAACCTTTGAGGTACAGCTCAATACGCTTGATAGGAGGATCTACCATAGTATGGCACAAGATAGCCAGTTCGTTCGATCTTTTTGTGTACGCTTCAATTTCCGCCCCCGTCATCTTTAAGTTGTAGAACTCTACTTCCAGCTTGTGGATGTCATCACAATTACAGTACTCTTCCTTGATCAATTCCTTGAAATCGTTTCATGGGGTGGCATTAGCAGCCGCCAATCCCAGCATCTGAACCTGAGCGTTCCACCACGTGAGCGCTACACCTTCAAGAGTACCAGTAGCATATTTCACCCTACGAGCCTCAGGGCATTCACACATCTCAAAGACAGACTCGAGTTTCTCAAACCAGTGGAGGAGACCTACAGCTCCTTCAGTGCCTCTGTAAGTAGTAGGTCGGCAGTCCATAAAAGTTTTGAAAGTACACACAGGAGGCTGAGCATGTTGACCTGTTGTGCGAGTAATGTCACACCCCCAAAATCCACACGCGGAGTATCACCGCTTGGAGGCGTGACTGACTAGGATCAAGCCACCAATCATATTGAACAATGTAATGAGTAAATGTAATTCAACCAAACAATATGAAAGGTGTTCAAAACAAAAGTATAGTATCAATGTTTAGCGGAAGCATAAATGTAAAACCCAACATAAGTAATAAGTTTGAAATGTCATAAACGTTTAACATGGCATCCACGATCCATGTCCCACAACGACTATGCCTCCCCGTGCAAGCTGCATGAGTACCTAACGACCTGCAAGGCATGTAACAACGAGTCAACAACAAAGTTGAGCGAGTTCACAGTTGGTTGTTTAGTTATAGTATTCGTTCGTAAATCATTTGTTCGCTTGTACCAGGTATCGTATTAATTCGTATCGCGGTCTCCCAGACATGTGTGCGAAGGTTAGTGGGGGTTTCCCATGTATCCTAGACTAGTTGTATTTGTATTTGTATCGCGGTCTCCCAGACATGTTTGCAAAGATTAGTATTCGTATCACGGTCTCACAGACATGTTTGCGAAGATTAGCATTTGTATCGCGGTCTCACAGACATGTGTGCGAAGATTAGTGGGGGCTTCCCGTGTTTTACTAGTCTAGCTGTATCTATAGGTGTCCTACACCTAACGAGGTCAGTGGTACGTATTTCAGTAGTGATGTAAGTACAAGTAATCATTCAATCCCATTCCCAACCCCGGGAATCCCATGCCTTGGTAAGAGTGTGAACTCACCTTGGTTTGCTCGGTATGACTAGATACTTGTTTAACAGTCTGTCAGAAACATCCTAACATGGTTACCAGTAACAGTCAGTTTCGAGTGCACAAACTCTAGATGTTTCACGCATGATTAATTCACATATTCCTTATTCACATACCACATAGTCCAATGTATAAATAACGCACATACTAACATACATGTTGTATCAGTTGTCCGTACAATGCAATTGGCAACATACCACTTCACAAAATCACAAATAGTATATGCCTAACAATTGGCATGGTATATCACTTAATTGTGTTACGAATCTCCGTTATTAAAGTATATTTACGTACTAGGTTCCACACATACAAAGTTGCACTACACATACCAAGTTCTAATTAATAACGTATCAACTAATAACGAACATTCAACCAGTGTGCGGCTTCGTTTATCATTCGTGGCCCATAGTCCCGATAATTCCTAAGGCTCAACGTACATAGCCCACCGTTACCCTCGTAACCCTTACCATTTTTCGTCGAATTACATTAAGCAACAACCAACAAACAATATTTCGCTCAGATTAATCAACATGAGTGTTTTCCAACAAATGGGTAGTTCATCAAGTGACCACCTAACATACATTCTAATTCATACATATTCATTAATCATGAACTAACCACTAACATCATTATTAATCAAATTCACGGGTACCCCATCAAGTACACTGTTATATCACTATTTATCATAACTCATTTAGACCAGACCAAATCAAAAGCAAGTCGCCGATTTATCAAAGTCTAATCCCTATTTACGAGAGCACTTGCAGTCATCATATCAAATCTTAAATGCACATGCAAGACAAGAACAAAGTGGCCGACAATTCATGAAGTAAATCTTTATCTACTTTGGCTGCATTTTCGAGACAAGTCACATGCATATTAATCAGCCATGAACTTCCTAAAACAACATTTAATTTCACAAGCCAATCATATAATCTCATCGTTATATAGCATTTGTATAAACTTCACATATAACAAGATCAAACGGGCGAGATTCAACACGAATAAAAATTCACTATCCACAGTCTTATCAAGTAGAATGATACTTCGAGAGGGGGGTATGCCTGCTGCCGTCGAGCAATCAAGAAGGAGAAACGGAAGGGAACTAGGGTTTGCAAGTTATGATTCACGTCAGGGGTGAAACAAAATATATAACTGATCGTACTGGGCCTAAGGCCCATTTGATTTCGCTGACCCAAAGTTGACGAAAACACTAAGGTGTTTTTGTGAGGGAGGTGTTTTTGGATGGAGGTGATTTCGTGGGTGGGGGTTTTCGACTAGAGGGTGTTTGGTCAAAGATTACACATTCATTCCACATTACACTCAACATATATTAATACATAGAACATATATATCACATAATTCCATTTTGTTTTATAATAAATATACCAAACATGTTATCAATACCAAACATGTACTATGTACCCACTAATAATGCACACCACACATAAATATACAAACAACACTTAGTGAACCAGTATTAAGTCGAGTAGAGACCTTGAAAACTCGGGTTGTTACATTATCCCCAACTTGAAAGAAATTTCGTCCCGAAATTTAGCACGTGGTTACTGAGGAAGCTAGTTGTGTTGTGTAGTTTACTGATTTTCCTGGGGTGTCACATCATCCACCCGTTGATTTGGAATTTCGTCCCGAAATTCTATAGTAGCTTCAGCCTCAGTAGTGGTTGCACTGTTTCCGAACAACTGGGGATACTTGAGTTTCATTTGATCTTCTCGTTCCCAGGTAAACTCTGGGCCACGACGGGAGTTCCAACGAACTCGAACAAGAGGTATTCTGGTGTGCTTGAGGACCTTAACATCCCGGTCCGTGATTTCAACTGGTTCCTCGACGAATCGCAACTGATCGTCGATAGTGAGCTCCTTCAGAGGAACTATGAGGGTCTCATCTGACAGACACTTCTTCAGATTCGACACGTGAAAAAAAAACGTTGTGAACTGCACTGAGTTCTGTGGGCAGGTTTAGTTTGTAGGCCACTTTGCCTATTTTCTCAATGATTTCAAACGGTCCGACGTAACGTGGATTGAGCTTGCCCCGCTTACCAAAACGAACCACACCCTTCCACGGTGAAACTTTGAGTAGCACTCGATCCCTAACTTAGAACTCGAGTGGTTTCCGACGCTTGTTTGCGTAGGCTTTCTGACGGTCACGAGCCGCTGCAATGCGTTGCCGTATCTGAGCAATTCTTTCCGTTGTGTCCACTACAAGTTCTGGACCCGTGATCTGACTATCACCCACCTCTGCCCAACAAAGAGGTGATCGGCATTTACACCCGTACAATGCCTCGAATGGAGCGGCTTGAATGCTGGTGTGGTAATTGTTGTTATACGAGAACTCCACTAACGGGAGGTGTTTTTCCCAGCCGTTGCCGAAATTGATTACACATGCACGAAGCATGTCTTCTAAAGTTTGAATAGTGCGCTCAGACTGCCCATCAGTCTGAGGGTGATAAGCTGTGCTCATGTCAAAACGAGAGCCAAAAGATTTGTGCATCGCTTGCCACAGTTCAGAAGTAAAACGTGCATCACGATCAGAGATAATCGAGGTTGGCACCCCGTGCCTCGAGACAACTTCCTTGAGATATACGTCTGCTAGAGTAGAGAACTTGTCTGTTTCCTTGATAGCCAAGAAGTGTGCAGACTTTGTGAGTCGATCCACGATCACCCAAATAGTATCATTCCCACGTTGAGATCTAGGCAGGCCAGTAACAAAATCCATGGAAATTTGCTCCCATTTCCACTGTGGTATTTCTGGTTGTTGGAGTATGCCTGATGGTTTCTGATATTCCGTTTTGACTCTCACACAAGTCAAACACTTGCTAACGTAAGTTGCTATATGAGCTTTCATGCTAGGCCACCAATATGTAGTTTTCAAGTCGTGGTACATCTTATCCGAACCAGGATGTACTGAGTAGCGAGACTTATGAGCTTCATCCATTACAAGCTCGTGTAAGTTGCCGTAGAGTGGGACCCAGATGCATCCCGTTACATAGTAGGCGCCGTTTTCCTTTTGTTCCAACCGTTGCCTTGAACCGCGTAGGGCTTCAGCCCTGACGTTTTCTGGTTTCAATGCTTCTACCTGAGCATCTCGTATCTGAGAAGGAAGACTAGACTGAATAGTGAGTTGCAACGCCCGTACACGCCTAGGTGTAGTATCCTTTCGACTGAGGGCGTCAGCCACAACATTTGCTTTGCCCGGATGGTACTTTATAGCACAGTCATAATCGTTTAAAAGCTTGACCCATCGACGCTGATGCATGTTCAACTCTTTCAGCTTGAAGATATTCTCGAGACTCCTGTGATCGGTGTAGATGGTGCACTTGGTACCGTACAGGTAATGTCTCCATATCTTGAGTGCAAAAACAACAGCTCCTAGCCCTAAATCGTGTGTAGTGTAACTCCGATCGTGAATCTTAAGTTGGCGTGAAGCATAAGCAATGACTTTATCCCGTTGCATCAACACACATCCAAGACCCTGAATGGATGCGTCACAGTAGACTACAAAATCGTCTATGCCCTCTGGCAATGAAAGAATAGGTGCGCTACAAAGTCTATCCTTTAAGTGTTGAAATGTTGATTCCTGTGTATTACCCCAATGGTAGATAACGCCTTTCTGAGTTAGTGAGGTGAGGGGTTGTGCAATCTTGGAGAAGTCTTTGATGAACCTTCTATAATAGCCCGCCAAACCCAAGAACTGGCGGATTTCTGTTGGTGTACGAGTTGCAGGCCAGTTCTTAATCGAGTCTACCTTGGATGGATCAGCACATCCTTGTTTACCACGTGGCCTAGAAAGTGGACTTCACGAAGCCAGAAGTCGCATTTTGAAAACTTGGCATACAGCTGTTCTGCTCGAAGGAGTTCAAAAATGAGTCGTAAATGCCGCTCGTGTTCCTCCTGACTCTTCGAATAGATCAGGATGTCATCGATGAAAACAATAACGAACTTGTCAAGATAAGGTTTGCACACTCAGTTCATAAGATCCATGAAGACTGCCGGTGCGTTTGTTAATCCGAATGGCATGACCAGAAACTCGTAATGGCCGTAGCGTGTTCTGAATGCCGTTTTGGAGACGTCCTCATCCCGGACTCTCAGTTTATGGTAGCCTGACCTCAGATCAATCTTTGAATAGTAGCTCGACCCTTGCAGCTGTTCGAAAAAGTTGTCAATGCGTGGAAGAGGATAGCGATTCTTTACGGTCACCTTGTTTAATTCGCGGTAATCTATGCACATACGGAAGGTACCGTCTTTCTTCTTCACAAATAATACGGGAGCTCCCCAGGGCGAAGAGCTAGGACGAATGAAACCCTTATCCAAGAGTTCTTGCAATTGGTTGGACAGTTCTTCTAGTTCGGTTGGAGCTAAGCGATAAGGTGCTCGAGCTATGGGTACTGCTCCAGGAGCTAGCTCGATTTGGAATTCGACCTGGCGATGAGGCGGTAGCCCAGGTAATTCCTCAGGAAACACTTGAGGAAAGTCACCTACAACTGGAATATCCTCTATCTTCTTCTCTTTCGTCGATGCATCAGTAACGAGTGCTAAAATAGCAGTGTGGCCCTTTCGCAAACACTTTTGGGCCTTAAGGAAGGAGATGATGCCCACTACAGCACCACTCTTGTCGCCTTGCATTACCAAAGGTTCTTCACCAGTACGAGGAATGCGGATGAACTTTTCTTTGCAAAGAATCTCGGCTCGATGTTGAGGTAGCCAATCCATACCAATAACGATGTCGAAACCATCACAACATTGGGGTCATTCCTAGCATCACCCTGACCAATCACGAACACTCGACCCCTGGCACCATTGCCGTCGTTATTACCCCCGTTGTTATTCCCGTTGCCCTGATTATTGTTGTTGTTGTTCTGATTCTGGTTTAACTGAGGGCAGTCCCGCTTGAAGTGGCCTTCAACACCATACTGAAAGCATCCCCTGTTACCTCGTTGTCGCTGCTGGTTCTGTGGAGCTGGTGGTTGTTGCTGTTGGTTCTGATTCGCAGGTCGTGAGCTCCAGCAATCCTTAGCTTCATGACCCATCTTGAGACACCTCTGACAACGACCCCTGTTGCACTGACCATTGTGGTGTCTGTTGCACTTGTTGCACTTTGGGAGGTTTCCTCGATATCCACCCTGCCCCTGACTACCAGAAGATTGCTGACCAGGGCTCTGGTAGTCATCAATCCTTCGTTGCTGTTCCTGGGACTGAACTGAAGTCGAACCTTGCTAGAGGTTCCATCCCATTTTAGTTTGTTGTCACTGGGAGTAGCAGAAGTAGTAATGGTAGTAGTAGCACCAATATGTTTAGGCAGCTTGTTCTGTTCCACTGCCTGGTCTATGAGACGATGAGCAAGATGAGTAACATCTTGAATAGTAGCAAGGTTAGCGGCAGTCACATGACTTTGAATCTCTGGTACTAAGCCTTTGAGGTACAGCTCAATGCGCTTGATGGGAGGATCCACCATAGTTGGACATAACACTGCCAGTTCGTTGGATCGTTTCGTGTACGCTTCTATCTCTGACCCCGTCATCTTCAGGTTAAAAAAAACTCCATTTCCAGCTTGTGGATGTCATCACGACTACAGTATTCACGTTTGATCAGTTCCTTAAAATCATTCCATGGGGTGGCATTAGCAGCCGCCAGCCCCAGCATCTGAACTTGCGCGTTCCACCAAGTTAGCGCAGTGCCTTCGAGAGTACCAGTGGCGTACTTCACCCTACAAGCCTTAGGGCATTCACACATCTCGAAGACCGATTCGAGCTTCTCAAGCCAGTGGAGGAGTCCAACGGCCCCTTCAGTGCCACTAAATGTACTAGGACGACAGTCCATGAAAGTTTTGAATGTGCACACAGGTGGCTGAGCGTGTTGACCTGTCGACTGCGTAAGAGTAAGCATACTTGAGCACGAGTGTTGGTTTACGAGAATAGGATCTAAATATCCTAGAGTAAGTGGTGATGGCAGGTTATACCTCCTGCTTGGGCAGCTGCGAGTGCTGCAGTAACTTGTTCAGTGATCAAAGCCGCCAACTGGGTTTGAGTTAGGTTAACGCGTCCACTCATGATCTTGATATCAAAGAGAACATGAGTGAGAGAGGTTCGCGAAAGTACGATGACAGAAGAGAGTAAGCACACAAGTGTTTCAATCAACAGTTGTTACGTTTATCTAAGCATACCATGAGTAAAGTTCTATGTAATCTAGCAAGTAGGCAATGTAAATGTCACACCCCCAAAATACCACATGCGGAATTACCGCGGGGCGTGTGACGTACCAGGATCAAGCCACCAATCATATTGAACATAGTACATAAATAAAAATAAAACCCAACACAATATAATTGGTGTCCAAACAAAACATAGTTTAAGTTGTAAGCGGAAGCATAATGTTTAAAAACCAAAGTATAAGTTCAAATATATCAAATGTTTATCATGGCATAAGACTATCCATGTCCCACAATGACCACGCCTCCTCGTGCAAGCTCCATAAGTACCTAACGACCTGCAAGGCATGCAACAACGAGTCAACAACAAAGTTGAGCGAGTTCACAGTTGGTGTTCATTGTTAAGTTGTTTCAAAAACCAGGAATTCATTTGTGAGTTGTAAGTTAATCAGTTTACCCTGTTTCCCAAACATATCCATAGTTGGTGGGGGCTTCCCCATGTTAACCACTAGACCTGTTACCATATCGACCACTGACTGAAGTAAGTTGGTGCCCTAGCGTCAATGTCTATCATCATTGACGTGCCCAGATCCATTAGTTCACGCCCGTCCTCTGCGGCACGGTGTGAAGCTTGTCAAACCTAAATAGCGCTATCTAACTAATGACCCGCTCGCCATTGGCTCGGCGATTAAGTCGATATAAAAAGGAGGGACTTCATGATAGAGAGTTTTGGTCTAGTATCTGTGTTGTCACCCTTCAGTAAAGAGGGTGTGTACGCAATCCCCAAACTAGGAGATTACGCAGGTTCTGATTAAGTTCTTAGTATGTGTTGTCACCCTTCAATAAAGAGGGTGTGTACGTGTTCCAAACCAGGAGATCACGCAGTTTCCGTTCAAATGCTTTACCCATTCCCAACCCATGGGAATCCCATGCCTTGTAAAAAGTGTGAACTCACCTCGGTTTGCTCGGTATGATAACATGCTTCTAACGTTAGTTAATTGTTAAGTCTGTTACACGCGACCTAGGATAATATTAATGTGAGTATAAAGTCATGCAATACCCTAATGTGTATCCAAACAACCAAGCATTTAAATGTAATCACTCATTAAATTGATTTGAGTTAAAGGAGTCTTGTTATAATCTGATAGCATCATAACATATTGGAGCCCTACAACAAACACTTAAACAATTTGTAGAACTCGACCTAATTATCATCACTTAAACAAACACTTAAACAATGTGAGTAAAGGCAAACATGTGGGGACCCTACATAACATGTGCGCCGCCCACTAAGATGATCACATGATCAGATCATCAATTGTCACTTCATATACATTTTGATTGCACTTTGAATTCTTGTATTTCGATAACTTGACAGGGTCATCACATGATGTTGGTTTGAGGTCCAATTGAAACACAGTTGCATGTGAAGATAGTCATTATAATAAAATTCTATATATCTTAATATGACTAGAGATTTTGTGTTGACAAAAGTTTGCATGGCACAATAAAACATAAAGTGTTTTGATGTCAGATCATATCACCAGTGTAGGTCAGTTTTGTGGCCCAATTAAGAGTAAAAGGATTGTGTGGTCCAATTACCTTTTGTGAGTCCTGAACTATTCAAGACTCCACTGTTAATCACTTAATCCTCGGCCCCCCCAAACCCAATTTAATAACAATTATTTAGCATACCACCAATTTGTTTTCCACAACATCATATTAATTAAAGTATATGAGAACCCAAAATATTTTTTAACAATTTCGAAAAACAAAAGCACCAAACAAACAGGTTATTATCATATGATCTACCAATCCAATATTCAACTCATCAACAGTATTATAATTACATAACAATCAACAAGGCAATTATCATGTGCTTCACTATCATTCAATCATGATTCTCTTCTTGATTACATGTAACAGAAAGTTTAGTAAAGTATTTAATAATCTCCTAATATTATGCATACCAATCAATACTATTAACACATACGATTCCTAATTCGTTTATCACCTAGCATGCCCTTAGATTTATTAATTAGCACATACAATAGCTTCATTAAAACTCTACATCATGACATCCTATGTGTTAACAAACCAATCACACCAAGATAGTAAAATCAAATAGTTTAAGCATTAACATAATGTAAATTAAATCCACTAACCAAATATCCAACTCGATCCCTTGATGACTCGATGATGGGGAAAAAGGGTTCTCCTGCTTTCACGATTTCAAGGGGGTGGGGTGTTTATGCCGTGCGTAGGTGCGTAGGGGATAGGGAAGGGTAGGGTTTGTTTATAAGTTTGTTATCATAATCAACCTAATACAATACGTAATATAACATTTGTTTGGGCGGTGGCTTTATAATTTGTTTGGGCGGTTGTATTATAACCAGGCTTGAGCCCATTTACATGAGGTCACGGTTCAGGGGTGGGCTACAAGCAACCCAAATACCCGCCCCCATTTATAACACATATGGATTTCGGGCCTGTTATACTATGTGGGCCAAACGGGAGAGGGCCAAACGGCCATGAGGTGTATAAGCGGTTTCGTGAATGATTAAGCGCACGCGAACATTTAATGAATCAAACGTAAGGATACGTGCTGAAGAGTTGTGAAATTTATGTAATACTAACCTGAATATTCGGGTTGTCACATCATCCCCAACTTGAAAGAAATTTTGTCCCGAAATTTAGCACGTAGTTACTAAGGAAGCTAGTTAGGTTGCATGGTTTCCTGGTTTTCCTAGGGTGTCACAGTAAACATAAATCATGTCACCTAGAATGTCGAGTCTTGCACATGGAGCGAAGCGTCGTTGTGGATCGTTTGAGCACTGTTCAGGTTATAGTCTGGTTTTAACAAAACTTGTTCCCTTATTAAAACCAAGTTCACTATAACCAATGGCTCTGATACCAATCTGTCACACCCCCAAAATCCACACGCGGAGTATCACCGCTTGGAGGCGTGACTGACCAGGATCAAGCCACCAATCATATTGAACAATGTAATGAGTAAATGTAATTCAACCAAACAATATGAAAGGTATTCAAAACAAAAGTATAGTATCAATGTTTAGCGGAAGCATAAATGTAAAACCCAACATAAGTAATAAGTTTGAAATGTCATAAACGTTTAACATGGCATCCACGATCCATGTCCCATGTTGGATCGTGTACGTGACCTTGAAAGTCAGTTAAGGTAGTTCAACATCGATTACTAAGGCGGAATCAAAGTAAACAACGTCCAAAACAGCTTGTATCCTTTAATCTTTCTTTCTATTATCAGTTGTGAGCTTTTACAATGTTCTAACAGAAATTTGGCAGCACCTTTGCTCACACACACAACCTTTCCATACCGTTCCATTTGAAATGTGACTAACATACACCTATTTATAGACATGGACCCTTCCGTTTGAACTTAACATAACATGGTTCAAACGGAACCCTATCTCAAACAACCAATTCAAACGGAACCCTCATCCAAACGACAGTTTCAAACGGAACCCTCCTATTTCAAACGGAACCCTTCTATACACTTCCTAAAATCAAAACTAAACCCTAATTTGACTTTTAAGATCCAATCTTGACTTTCTTGATATAAGACTTGATGAAGATGCAGTCAACAAACATTCTTGTGCATCAACAGACTCCCCCTTGGATGTTGACGCAGTCTTCAGATCCTGAGTCTTTAGTCTTAGTCTTTTCTCTAACTCTGTCTTTTCATCATAAGCACTCTATCTTCACACTCCCATATACTGTTGATCCAGACTCCCCCTTTCACAGACTCCCCCTCTCGATATGCTAGAATCTGAGATATCTGGTTCAAGCTTTGACAATTTGTTTCCATTGGGAATAATGAAGTCCAAATCTGTTACTCAACCAACAAACATTACAATTCTATTTTTCAAACATAAACCACAAACTCAATCAGTTATAGCAATCCACTCAAGTATTCAGGTCCAAGTTAATGACCCCGATTACTTGATTAATCTACCAAGTCCAAATTAATGACCTTGGTTGATCATTTGACGAAACAAACTGATTTTAAAATAACAATTTCAAACATTTTCTGAAAATAAAAAGTATCAAATTAATGAACTTGTTTTTAACTTTTCAAACAAATTAAACTTCAACAAAGTAAGCTCTCCTCATTCTTCAGTCCAGAATCTCCTGCATCTGCTTCAAACATCTGAGAATCCAACAATCAACTTTCCACTATGGTTTGTCGGAAAATAAAGCAGAAATAAAATCTTTTTGGATTTTATCAAAGTGTTCTAAACTAAGAAATGAAATACAGAAAACTTAAATTGCAGAAAGTAAACAAAGTAAACTATTTACAAACATATTTTTGGTGAGCGTGTCAGGGAATCATATCAGCTTTTCAGACAAATCACAAGTACCGTTAAGCTACATTACATACTCAGATTTAAACAATTCACCTCGATTGTCGATATACTGATCCATCTTAAATTCTCACACAAATTTCAATCTATTCAGGATACGATTTAGATGAATTAAGAACTTAGCTCATTCATGTGTCCCACCTCTTGAATATACTCCCGTATCCAGAATCCCAGATATTCAGTCTTACAGGTGAGTATGCCACAAATGATATCTGTCAGGGGTTAAATGCGAGGGCCGTGAGAGCTCAGGTCGATCTTTCGATACGCAGAGAGATGACGGCTTCGACTTTTCGGTGTGTCCCCTTTAGAGGATCTTTTTGCTTACAACAGCAGCGACTATCAATTTTATTGTTTCATCAGCTTGCTGAGGGCGATGCTATGTTTCAAGCATTTGCAGAAAGTATTATTCGAGGACTAGGTCAGAAATTTCTTTCAGCAGAAGTCCCGGAATAATACCCCAGATATCACTGAGTATAAAGACCTAGTATCTCAGAATATGGGACCTTTCAAACGAGATTTCAGGGGTTACCTGTATATCCAAGTAGTGTTCCCACGAATTCACAAGTTTGAATTTAAGTTTATATCCCGAATAAATCTACTAAATGTGTGAAAACCTATCGACACATCATCAGTAAGATTGTTTAACTCTTTTAAACTTTTCAAATCTTTAGCATACTGTGACTTACAAGCCGATGTACTATCATTTTCCCTATATACACAAGCTCTTTTTCAGATTTTATCATGTTTTTGTATTTTTGAATTTTTTACTGTTTTTGTATTTTCTGAAAATACAACTATGTACAAACATCTACTCCCCCTAAATACCAAAACAAGTAAAAATTCGACAAACCATTGCAGATTGTTTCTCGTCTTTGTCCGCAACAGTACTCTCATCAACGCCAATAATTCCATCCGACACCGACAGAAGCTTCATACCATTCAGTTTTAACAAATATTTAAACCGATTTTTATCAAAAGCTTTGGTATGTAAATCAGCTTTCTGTTCGTCAGTGTGGATTTTCTCAATTCGTATAAACTTTTTCTCAAAACAATCACGAATAAAGTGATGACGAATTTCTATGTGTTTAGTTTTAGCGTGATGTACTGGATTCTTAGTTATATTTATTGCGGCCTCATTATCAACAAAAAGAGGTGTGTTAAGAAACTGCAAACCGTAGTCGCGCATCTGTTGCTGTATCCACAAGATCTGAGAGCAGCAACTGCTAGCAGAAACATACTCCGCTTCACAAGTAGATAACGCCACAGACGTTTGTTTCTTACACTGCCAGGTAACCAATCTAGGACCAAAGAACTGCCATCCTGCAGTTGTTGATTTTGAATTAACTTTGCAGCATCCGAAATCCGAATCGGAATACCCTTCGAGCATAAAATCGCCTTTTCTAGGATACCACAACCCCAATGAAGGAGTTCCTTTTAGGTAGCGCAATATCCTCTTCACAATGATCATATGCGATGCTCTCGGGTTAGACTGAAATCTTGCTGCGAGGCACGTTGGGTACATGATATCAGGACGTGAAGCTGTTAAGTACATTAAAGAACCTATCCTGGAACGGTAAAACGTTTCATCAGCCCTGTCTCCGGTGAGATCTGGGTGAATCCCATGATTTGTTGCAAGTGGGGTAGCAGCTGGAGTAGAACCTGACATCCCGAATTTCTCCAAGATATCATGAACGTACTTTGACTGATGAATGAAAATTCCCTCAGGAAGTTGTTCAACTTGTAATCCCAGAAAGAATTTCATCTCCCCCATTGATGACATTTCAAACTTTTGCTTCATCACTGATTCAAAATCTTTGCATAGATTTTCATTTGTCGACCCAAAAATTATATCGTCCACATAAATCTGTACTATCAAAAGATGACCTTCGACTTCTTTAGTGAAGAGAGTGGCATCCACTTTTCCACGAATGAACTTGTTGGCTAGTAGGTGTTGAGACAAAGTCTCGTACCAGGCTCTCCGGGCCTGATGTAAACCATACAGCGCTTTGTCCAATAAGTAGACCTTGTTTTTGTGGATTGGATCGGTAAAGCCCGGTGGCTGACCGACATAAACCTCCTCTTTAACCTTCCCATAAAGAAACGCCGATTTAACATCCAACTGATAAACTTTGAAGTTCTTCCAAGACGCAAATGCTAGGAAAATTCTAATTGCCTCTAGTCGTGCCACAGGAGCATAGACTTCGGTAAAATCAATTCCCTCCTATTGACTAAATCCCTGAACAACGAGTCGAGCTTTATTCCTTACAACAACTCCTCTATCATCCCTCTTGCACTTAAACACCCACTTGGTGTTAATCTTTCTCTGACCATCCGGCAAATCAACTAACTTCCACACTCCCAATTTCTCGAATTGACTAAGTTCCTCCTGCATTGCATTGACCCAAGAGTCTTCAGTAAGCGCCTCTTTGTAAGTTCTTGGCTCAACCTGCGAGATAAAACAACTCAATGAAAATTCAGTTTGCAAAGGAGCAACTTTTGTATAAAAACATGTAAGCCCTTTATCAATCTGATTTCGAGTACTCCAGCTTGCAATTCTCCTATGATCAACTCCTCTGGATGATATGAAAAAGTTCGCGGCATCACTTCGCTTGGAACATCTACATTTCCCTCCAGATTAGTAACATTCTGCTCTGCATCTTGTTCACCAACTTGGTTTGTTTGACTTGAAATCTGAATTTGCTCCCCCTCAGAATCTGAATCACCATGATCAAATACTGGCATGTTTTCAGCTTCTATATTATCATCCTGATCCGACTGATTATCTTGAGCAACTTCATTCTGTTGGACATCATCATGTTCACCAGCATTACTCGGACCTGCTTCATCATCATTTGAAGTTTCCCGTGGTCTCCTTGAATACTCAGCTGGGAACCTTAACTGCGACTCATATTCACGCAAAATATCCAACTCATCAAAGAAATCTTCATCATCCTCTGATTCTTCTCTCATGTCAAACGAATCCCAAAGTTTGTCATAATGATAACGCCATGAATCACCAGGATTCTGCGGCGGCATAGTATAACCTTGACATTCAACATTTGCAGCTTCAATAATCCGCTTCTCACTTGGAACGAAGACACGTCGCAACGGATTTTCATAACCAACAAATATGCCCTCAATGCACTTCGGACCAAACTTTCCAAAAGGCTCTATAACCGTACAAGGTGACCCGAATGGTTCTAGATACTTCAAATTCGGTTTGCGGTTATTGATTAGCTCAAAACATGTTTTGTTGAACTTCTTGACAGTGAGAACCCTGTTGAGCGTATAGCATGTGGCAGAAACAGCTTCAGCCCAAAAATTAATCGGTAACTTTGAATCTGTGAGCATAGTTCTAGCCGTCTCGATTAGCGTCCGGTTTTTGCGTTCTGCGACTCCATTCTGCTGCGGAGTATACGGAGCACTAAACTCATGCAAAATACCTCTTTCATCACAAAATTCTTCCATGTTGTTGTTCTTGAATTCAGTACCATTGTCACTTCGAATTCTCTTGATACGCCTTTGGTACAAATTCTCAATCTTCCTGAACAGACCCATCAAACTGTCAAATGTTTCATCTTTCGTCTTCAAGAAAGAAACCCACGAAAATCTGGAATAATCATCAGTAACGACCAAACAATAGTAATCTCCTATAATACTTTTGACATTCACCGGACCAAACAAATCCATGTGAAGTCTTTCCAGCGGTCTCGAAACTGAATTGACTTGCTTTGTAGGGTGTGACTTTTTCTTCTGCTTGCCTTTGACACAGCTAATGCACTCCCCTTCCAGATGAAAACCTTTGATATTAACTCCTAATACCAAATCATTGTGCACCAAGTGATTCATCTTCCTTAGGTGAATATGCCCCATCTTTCGGTGCCACAATCTTGATTCTTTCTCAGTTGCTCTAGACACGAAACAATGTGCTTGACCAGTAGTTGTAGTTGCTACAGACATATCTAACACATATAAATCATTCACTCTAGGTGCCCGCATGATAATCCATTCTTCAGGAACAACAAAACCAGGTTTCAAAATCAAACATTCTTTATCAGTGAAGTGAGTAGTATACTGATTGTCACAAATCTGCGAGATACTAAGCAGATTGTTCTCCAGCTCAGTGATGTAGTTAACTCTCTCAAACGTTACAATCCCATTGGATAACGTTCCTTCACCAACAATTCTACCACCTTCATGACCTGCAAATCCCACATAACCACCATTGATATTCTTCACATCATATAGCAATGCAGTTTTTCCTGTCATATGTCGAGATGCGCCACTATCCATGATCCATCTTGAAATGGCTCTTGGAAGATCCTGCACATACCACAAGTTGATTTTAAAACATTTCAATAAAGATGCCGATTCATGCTTCGCGATCCAGGAAGCTCCGGCAATTCAAACTGCTTATTCGAACATGGTGTCCACCCAGGCCTCATCAGCCTTAGGTGTAACCTTGACTCTCGCAACTTGAATTTTGAAATTTTCAGCCTTCAAAGGTGGAAAATTTGCATCATAATCAACCGAAATTGATTCTTCAGCCTTTTTCACTTCAGAAGTTGAAATTTTCATTTCAGTTTTTGGTTTCCAAACTTGTTGAGATAATGCAACCCTCTTGTAAAATTTGTCATTTTTAGTTACAACTTTCGTAACGGGTTCATTTTTCACTTTGATATTGTCATTTTTCACATTCTTTTTCTCAACAATGATTGGTGCTTTACCCTTCACATCAACTTTACCCTTTTGAATCTTCACATTTTCAGTCTTAGGCTTCGCATTGGTACACTTTCGTGCAATGTGACCAACTTGATTACATCTGAAACATGTACGAGTATCAACAACTCGACTTGTGCCTTCAGACTGAGGTTGTGAAACCCTCTTCTCAAAGAACTCTTTATTTGATTTTGAAAAAATTTCATTTTCCTCATCAGAAAGTGAACTTGAACCGTTCACAAACACCTTCTTTTCAGCAAACCTTTTGTTTTGAAAACTCTTTTTCTGATAACTATTACCACCCCAATAACCACCCGACCAATTGTTTCGATTGTTATTATAAAAACGTGGTGGAACAACAGGCTTTTTGTAATAAGCTTTATCTTTTTCAAAATTCATTTGCCTTTTTGTTTGACACAAACTGTTCACTTCTGACAACTCAACTTCAACCAATTTGAAAACATTTGTCAACTTTTTCACATTAACATTCTCAATTGGAAACTCAGAATCCGAATACAACTTATCAGATCCAGCCATCTTGTACATCACAAGACCCGGTTCATCACTTAAGTTGTTTTTGGATTTTGATTTCTGAATGTATTTGTCCAAGAAACACCCATCATCTTCAGCTGAATCACTATTCAAAACACTTTCAGCTGTGCTCTTAACAATCTCTGTCTGAACACTATCATCAGATGATGTAGAAAAAGTAACATCAATGTTCTCCGGAAGTATAACTTCTTTTTCTTCCTCAATTTCAACCAACCCAGACTGCTTTTTAGTGTAATTATGAAGAACAGGTGGTGGTACTTGATGAAAACCCACCCCAGTTCCATCAGAATACACATCTTCGCCCGCTTTGTCTTTCCCGATAGGTTTGGGAATGATATGTTGCAAAACAAAGCTTGCGGAGCTGTAACTGTTAAGCTTCAACTGGATTCGCTCGTTTTCGATTACAGCCTCTTGAACTTTAAGTTTCAATTTAGCGATTTCATCTAGTTGTTTATTGATTGATTCTTCTTTAACTCTAAGCACTGCTTTTAAATGTTCATTTTCTTTAAAAGTTTTACCATTTCGATCATCACAATCTTTCATTGTGCTTTTGAGTTTTTCAAATTTTTCAGAAATCTGACGGTTTTCAAGAATGAACTTTTCATTTTCTTGTTTAATTTTGTCATGATCAATTTTATTAGTTTCAATTTGAGCAGTTAATTCTCTTATCCGTTCAGTTGATGTCACACCCCGACCACGTAGAACATACAAAACGTGGCGGAAACATCGGGGAGTGTTGTAACAGAATTAATGTTTCACAACCATAGAAATTTAAGTTTCGTTTTATTGATTAAAAGTGCTACAATGTCTTAACAAACAAGGAAATACAACATAATTAACTAGTCTTGCATCTTTTATTATCACTAAAGCCCAAGTCTGCCTATGTGTATCTTGATCATCTTATGCAACAGCTCCTGAAAAACACATGTGAAAATAGGTACGTCAGCATAAAAATGCCTGTGAGATACATAGGTTTTGTGAAAATAAGATTCATGACTTATGTTTGAGAAAATGTTTAGTCATGAACCTTGTTATTTGCTTTGTCTTTTAAATCATTTGAAAAACGATAAGGTCAGATGATAAGTATAAATAAATGTAAGGTTAAAGGAATAACCAAGTAAAATATGTTTGCATAAGATAAGTTGTTTATAAATCAATGTCTTGTGAAAAGTATGTTATTTGTATGAAATGTTCTATGTCTCAAACTGAAATGATTCAAATAACGTTACGACATGTAATACCATACAAACACTTATATATAGGAAGTACCAGCGGCGTATCCACCATGCTTGTATCATATTACACACGCATCGTTACTTAATCACTTAATCAAACCAAACCAAACAATGTAAAATGTTCATGTCAAGATGTAAATCATGTCAAAATGTCTATGTCAATTATCCATGTCAAATGTCTATGTCAAATATCCATGTCAAATGTCTATGGTCCAAAAGTAGTCAAGTAATGTATAACCAAAATGATATGTATGGTAAGTAAAATTTAGACTACTTAAACCATAAGTAAAAATGTACAAAACAAAGTATTGAAGTAAAACTTGGTTTAAATCAAAGTTATGTTTTGTAAGATATATGCATGCTATACTGAATATGAACATTTATGCGGTATTGTGAAAATTCATACATCCAAGCCTTGAGACAGACGGATAACTATGTAAAAGTGAGTTATCAAGAGAATATGTATTCGGATTCGGTCATTCCTTTCATCCCCTTTCCCTGGGATGTCCGGAACGGGATTTGTCAAGTCCTATGGTACCACTACCTACTAACGAACGGCATGATCGGTGTTAATGAATGTATAGTATAGTTTAAACAAACCAAATGTCATACCAAAATGTAAGCATGTTTTATGAAGATAATGTACCTAGTATGCTAGAGTAAACATACAGGGTAGAGCTGTAAAACAGTGTGTCCATATGTTACTGGAACATATGCAACAGAGATGCAGTATAAAACAATGTACTAAGTATGCAAAGTCATCATACAAAGCAGAAAAGTCATGTAAAACAATGTACTAAGTATGCAAAGTCATCATACAAAGCATAGAACACCATGAAATCATGTACTATAAATGTACTAATGAACATAGCAAGTATATGATGTGAAAACAGGAAAGCACGAAAGTAACAAGTAGGCACATGTGTTTCACCCCAAAACAGTTTGGAAAACAGTAAAAGAGGGGTCTATGTACTCACTTGAGATTGCTCAGAAGTCCTAGGATAACCACCAAGCAAAGCTAGAGATCACGGAATCAAACGGCACCTAATATAGGTAACTATGTTAATTAACCGGACCTAGATCGGAAGATCGGGTAGCATTAGGGTTTGTAAACCAAATGAGTGTAGGAACTCATGTAACATGGTTTAACAAAGCCTACATACTAAATGAAACTTAACCTAAGTGTTTTCGACCCATTACGACCCGTTTAGGTAGCTTATGCTACTTTAACGCGTCGTTCGCGTGAAACGCGTTCGGATCGCCTAACTAGTCCTATGACAAGTGTTATATGCCTAAACATGTTACATAATCAGTTATGTGACAAAAGTTTAGGTTACATATGCTTAATTACCGATTATACATGAAAAGGGTATTCTGGTAATTTACCTAAGGCATATAAACTACCTATCATACAACTACTTAAACGATGTGACCATAGGGTATAACCTCGGAAGGTTATGCCCTATACTAGGGTCACCTAATGTATTTGGTCGGATCCTAATGATCGACCAAACTGGGTCGGGTTCGAGGGTATAGGCGATTTATTAGATCGCCTACCCTACGACCCTAGACAACGTGGTAATCAGTAGGCATAGTCCCAAGGGACTATAACCAACGTGATTACACTCACGTTGCGAAGTTCAAACGAACTTCGCATTGACCATTACTGGTCAACGCTGAAAGTCAAACAAAGTTTGACTTTCTGACTCGAAAAGCAGTAAAAATAAGGAAAAGAACGAAAGAATACTTACGAAGGGTCCCCGAATGCTAATCCCGATCCAAGAACTCAGGTATGAAACAATGGTTTCAACTTAGAGCTCTCAAATCAGAATTCTTGTGAGAAATAAGGTTAAGTGGGTTGGGTATTTATAGGAATACCCGAACCGTTAGGATCGTTTCATGGAAAACGTGCCATGAATCCAACCCGTACACTTGTCGGAACCTTATGGTGGCTAGAAATCCATCCTTATCAGATGACTAGACAATTATGGATGTGTGGGTGTGAATTAAACAGCTGTTTATACATCGAATCTGGTCCCGAAATGCAAAACTGATGTTTCTGTCCAGTTAAGGCACTCGCGTAGCGCGACTGCATATGCCCTTAGGGCTCGCGCTACGCCACTGCCCCCATGTTTCAGAATTGTTTCAAAATTGGCAGAAATGGTCCCTGCACGTGTTTAAGGCCTTTTTCGATGCGTTTGAACCCCGTTAACCTCATTTTAAGGCTCTAAAATGAAGTTAAAGTATAGGGAACTCAAAACATGCTAAAAAATATGCCGGAGGTTGGTTCGTTTGACCGTACGAACGCGATGTTCGCTTAATTACGACGGAATGCGCATAAGCGCGAAAAACGATCCAAATGACGCGACGAATGGATTTTTCTTATGGCGAACACTAAAATATAATATAGTCATGCTTACATAAATTTTTGGATGTCCAGATGTATTCAGAACGTAAGTTATGCGCGAAAATGCAAACTTGTGCACTTTTTGACACTTTTAGTCCCTGAATGACACAAAAGTTTATTTTAGCATACCGAACACCTCAAAGCCTATTTCTAAGCTATGTAAAGGATATTTATGGTATGTTTAACTTATGGTCATGTTCCGGAATGTCTGTTACAGTTCAAATTGGCATACTTTCGCAGTTTGTCAACTTTAGTCCCTGTAAGCGAATTAACTCGATTTTGCCATACCAAAGCCTTCAAAACTTATTTCTAAGTTATGTAAAGGTTATTTAAGGTATGTTAAGACTATGTCACTATTCCGGAGTGTTTGTTGCATTAAACTGGTTATATTTACGCATCGGTGCGCGTATAACCTTCCAGAAAGCGATTTAGAGTTTGAAATTAAACAGAAATTGATATGTGCAAATGATACACATATTTTTACAAATCCCAAGTATGAAATACAATATTTCATTGGTTCGGTATTTGTTTGATGGCCGTGGAGGCACAGGTGTTACAGTCTCCCCTACTTTAGGAAATTTCGTCCCGAAATTTATTTAGAGGAAACTTATGAGAGTTTAAAACATGAAGTTGAAAAGATCGAACAACATTGGTTAGGGTTCTTAAACTTGTAGTAACTTTAATAACATCATGATTGCAATGTAAGAGGGATACTTATATACAAGTATATGAAGCGTCAATGGTGCGTCCACCGTACCTCCATTACATCGTTCTCATTTTGTTATTGTTGTCGCTATCGGTTCTTACACATAATAAATCTTACTAGGTTTCTGTGCACTAAATTTCATAATTATGTACGCGTCCATAATCAGACAATTCCTTGCACAGTTCACACAGTCTATTTTATAGTGTGTAGGGGAAAACCAAATGAACAAACCGGTGATGAGCGTGACTAGACCACCATAGGGTCCTTTTGACTAAGTCAATAAATGATCTAAATAGACTTATCAAGGAGTCTGTCCAGCTACATCACTAGATGTTGTCTTTTAACCAAATTGTGAATCAATCTTTTAGACTAGACCCCTAAAAGGATCTCTTATGAAACATGGAGCGGTACTTATATAATCCAAGGGTCTTAACTATTTCATAGAAGCCCATTAAGGATTGAAGGTAGTACCTTTTGAATATCCTGCTACGAGTCTCTCATATGAAGATATGAAAGATCCTGCGAGGATTTGGATAACGGATATCCAGAGTATTAAAAACACAAAAATGCATAAAAGAAAACATGAGATGAATAAACACATAGTCACATCACCACAAAAATTGTTTAACTAGAAGTTTGTTCTGCTAACAGAGTACATGTATTTAAAGCACACTAGGAATCCATCTCGTGGATTTCATTTGGTACTTTAAACGTTATCAAGAATCCAACTATAAGGATAGAAAGATTCAAAAAGAAAATTCGATTTCGATTATTAGGAACCGAAATGTTCGAATTAAGGTACATAAGGAATCCAATTAAGGACTCTGATTTGAATGATAATCATCCACAAGGATCTAATTGTGAAGATAAAAAGATCCCATATGAATTTTAGAAGTTGAAGATGTTTTGAAACCTTGCACTGGGTGTGCTTATGTCAAAACATGAAGTAAGAATGCTTATGAAGTTGAGATACTAGATATGCCAAGGCGACATATGAAGCAGAATTTTGAAGGTTAAGTCAATGTATGAGGAAAATATTTTTGAAAACTATGCATGGGGTTCTTTTAAGAAAAGTGTGTTTAACGTTTTTGAAACCTTATATATAATACTTTTTGAAATCATAAAGTAGGTGTATTAGGTAGATATATTTACAAAAATGTTTTAAAATCATGCGAGATGAATTTTGAAATTATGTATAAGGTTTTTGAAAGACATGAATGATGCTTTTCGAAATCATGCACTTGATCAGAAAATGTATTGTGTTAATATTGTCTTCAGACTATATGAAATATTTTGAAATTAGAAAGGTTGGTTTTGATAACATGGCCAATGTTTTTGAAATAACATAGACAATGCATCTAAAAAAATTGTTTTCAAACTATACGAAATGTTTTGAGATCATGAAGATTGTTTTGAAATACTGGTACTGTGTATGTTGAAAAATCAAAACGTAATGGGTATGAGATTTGAAAATACCCTTAGTTATCTAACCAAGGATTCAAAGGCACAGATGTGCAAGAAGCACGATTACTCAAAATTTCACTTTATTTCCTGTACTTCGTTTCTTAGAATGAAACGAGTACTTAGAACTTTCGAGGAAATTATGAGCGATCACTTGAAAGAGAGAAATCACAAGAGTAATTTGTAAGGAACATAGTTCCTTAGTGCAGGTATTATAGGGAAAAGTCATAAACACATGTAATGATACTTGTATATCAGAATTGCGAACAACAACTTTTATTTATGAACAAGACATATTGTTTCACAATACACGAGAACAAAAGAAACAAAGGCATAAGACAGTAACATCCTTTGTTCAGCCGAATGCTCATCCAAGGGTTGGATTTGCATTAGCAAGCTTTGGGCAATCCCTTTGGAAATGGCCCATCTCGCCACAGTTGTAGCAAGACCCTCGTGAGAAACGAGCTTGAGCAGGATTGTCGCTAGCTTGATTTGGTACAGCTGCAGTTGGGCAAACCCTTGCTGTATGACCTATAAGTCCACAAATCTGGCATTTGCGGCATCTCACACTAGGGTGATGATGAAGGCTACATTGGTTGCACAAGGGTGCAGTTCCGTTGTATGGCTTCCTAGCAGGGGGTTGAGCTGGTTGGTTGGGGACGGCTTGGCCATTGTGAGCGACCACGGCGAAGTTCTGAGAAGCCTTTCGCTTCTTTGACTTCTTAGGCGATCGTTCATCCATGGTCTTTGATTCCTCGATTGGTTTCTTGGCTGGTGGTGCTGTCACCTGACTAGGTCCTGCCTGTTTCGGTGACTCATGAGTGGCTTTATCCTGGAGACGATACATGGCAGTAGCTAATTCAACAGTCTTCAGGACTACTTCGCCTATTCGCTGAGCGAATTTGGCTGCTTGCTCAGGTATCTGGGCGTCATCGTGATGAAGAGACATTCTTGAGGAAAAAGAAAGACATAGGAAGAAACAAGCGGAAGGTTTATTGGATAATCAATACAGAATGGTAACGAATGAAAATTGTGATCATTTGTTTGTTACCTAAGGCAAACAAATGAGATGGTGACAAATCAAAGTAAATGGGTCAAAAATAATGTATCGCGAAGACATGCTCGCCTATAAGTGAACACTCATCCCAAGAATTCCCAGGTAAGCACAACTGGTCTCGCGTCTGATGAGATGTATACGAAGTGCTTGCCTAGACAGAAAACCCAGAATACAGGCATTCACCCTTCCAGTTTGCACGTGTTCACATTATTTAAAACCCAAAACCTTGACGAGATTTTGAAAATTCAAAGGGGTTCAAAACCATATAATAGAGAGTTCAAAACCTTACAATAGAGGGTTCAAAACCTAGTAATCAATCATCCTAGAACAGATGATTAGTTTTCAAAGAGGTTTTGAAATTTATGTTCTTGTTGTGGTTGTCGCCTAAGGATAGGTGACGGTATTGTTTTATGACTAAACGCAAGTAAACTCGCGTTAGGGTCCTAGAAAGGTTATAGACTAGGTCAAAGCATTACTAATAACCTAATTCCCTATAACCATTGGCTCTGATACCATCTTTTCTGTCACACCCCGACCACGTAGAACATACAAAACGTGGCGGAAACATCGGGGAGTGTTGTAACAGAATTAACGTTTCACAACCATAGAAATTTAAGTTTCGTTTTATTGATTAAAAGTGCTACAATGTCTTAACAAACAAGGAAATACAACATAATTAACTAGTCTTGCATCTTTTATTATCACTAAAGCCCAAGTCTGCCTATGTGTATCTTGATCATCTTATGCAACAGCTCCTGAAAAACACATGTGAAAATAGGTACGTCAGCATAAAAATGCCTGTGAGATACATAGGTTTTGTGAAAATAAGATTCATGACTTATGTTTGAGAAAATGTTTAATCATGAACCTTGTTATTTGCTTTGTCTTTTAAATCATTTGAAAAACGATAAGGTCAGATGATAAGTATAAATAAATGTAAGGTTAAAGGAATAACCAAGTAAAATATGTTTGCATAAGATAAGTTGTTTATAAATCAATGTCTTGTGAAAAGTATGTTATTTGTATGAAATGTTCTATGTCTCAAACTGAAATGATTCAAATAACGTTACGACATGTAATACCATACAAACACTTATATATAGGAAGTACCAGCGGCGTATCCACCATGCTTGTATCATATTACACACGCATCGTTACTTAATCACTTAATCAAACCAAACCAAACAATGTAAAATGTTCATGTCAAGATGTAAATCATGTCAAAATGTCTATGTCAATTATCCATGTCAAATGTCTATGTCAAATATCCATGTCAAATGTCTATGGTCCAAAAGTAGTCAAGTAATGTATAACCAAAATGATATGTATGGTAAGTAAAATTTAGACTACTTAAACCATAAGTAAAAATGTACAAAACAAAGTATTGAAGTAAAACTTGGTTTAAATCAAAGTTATGTTTTGTAAGATATATGCATGCTATACTGAATATGAACATTTATGCGGTATTGTGAAAATTCATACATCCAAGCCTTGAGACAGACGGATAACTATGTAAAAGTGAGTTATCAAGAGAATATGTATTCGGATTCGGTCATTCCTTTCATCCCCTTTCCCTGGGATGTCCGGAACGGGATTTGTCAAGTCCTATGGTACCACTACCTACTAACGAACGGCATGATCGGTGTTAATGAATGTATAGTATAGTTTAAACAAACCAAATGTCATACCAAAATGTAAGCATGTTTTATGAAGATAATGTACCTAGTATGCTAGAGTAAACATACAGGGTAGAGCTGTAAAACAGTGTGTCCATATGTTACTGGAACATATGCAACAGAGATGCAGTATAAAACAATGTACTAAGTATGCAAAGTCATCATACAAAGCAGAAAAGTCATGTAAAACAATGTACTAAGTATGCAAAGTCATCATACAAAGCATAGAACACCATGAAATCATGTACTATAAATGTACTAATGAACATAGCAAGTATATGATGTGAAAACAGGAAAGCACGAAAGTAACAAGTAGGCACATGTGTTTCACCCCAAAACAGTTTGGAAAACAGTAAAAGAGGGGTCTATGTACTCACTTGAGATTGCTCAGAAGTCCTAGGATAACCACCAAGCAAAGCTAGAGATCACGGAATCAAACGGCACCTAATATAGGTAACTATGTTAATTAACCGGACCTAGATCGGAAGATCGGGTAGCATTAGGGTTTGTAAACCAAATGAGTGTAGGAACTCATGTAACATGGTTTAACAAAGCCTACATACTAAATGAAACTTAACCTAAGTGTTTTCGACCCATTACGACCCGTTTAGGTAGCTTATGCTACTTTAACGCGTCGTTCGCGTGAAACGCGTTCGGATCGCCTAACTAGTCCTATGACAAGTGTTATATGCCTAAACATGTTACATAATCAGTTATGTGACAAAAGTTTAGGTTACATATGCTTAATTACCGATTATACATGAAAAGGGTATTCTGGTAATTTACCTAAGGCATATAAACTACCTATCATACAACTACTTAAACGATGTGACCATAGGGTATAACCTCGGAAGGTTATGCCCTATACTAGGGTCACCTAATGTATTTGGTCGGATCCTAATGATCGACCAAACTGGGTCGGGTTCGAGGGTATAGGCGATTTATTAGATCGCCTACCCTACGACCCTAGACAACGTGGTAATCAGTAGGCATAGTCCCAAGGGACTATAACCAACGTGATTACACTCACGTTGCGAAGTTCAAACGAACTTCGCATTGACCATTACTGGTCAACGCTGAAAGTCAAACAAAGTTTGACTTTCTGACTCGAAAAGCAGTAAAAATAAGGAAAAGAACGAAAGAATACTTACGAAGGGTCCCCGAATGCTAATCCCGATCCAAGAACTCAGGTATGAAACAATGGTTTCAACTTAGAGCTCTCAAATCAGAATTCTTGTGAGAAATAAGGTTAAGTGGGTTGGGTATTTATAGGAATACCCGAACCGTTAGGATCGTTTCATGGAAAACGTGCCATGAATCCAACCCGTACACTTGTCGGAACCTTATGGTGGCTAGAAATCCATCCTTATCAGATGACTAGACAATTATGGATGTGTGGGTGTGAATTAAACAGCTGTTTATACATCGAATCTGGTCCCGAAATGCAAAACTGATGTTTCTGTCCAGTTAAGGCACTCGCGTAGCGCGACTGCATATGCCCTTAGGGCTCGCGCTACGCCACTGCCCCCATGTTTCAGAATTGTTTCAAAATTGGCAGAAATGGTCCCTGCACGTGTTTAAGGCCTTTTTCGATGCGTTTGAACCCCGTTAACCTCATTTTAAGGCTCTAAAATGAAGTTAAAGTATAGGGAACTCAAAACATGCTCAAAAATATGCCGGAGGTTGGTTCGTTTGACCGTACGAACGCGATGTTCGCTTAATTACGACGGAATGCGCATAAGCGCGAAAAACGATCCAAATGACGCGACGAATGGATTTTTCTTATGGCGAACACTAAAATATAATATAGTCATGCTTACATAAATTTTTGGATGTCCAGATGTATTCAGAACGTAAGTTATGCGCGAAAATGCAAACTTGTGCACTTTTTGACACTTTTAGTCCCTGAATGACACAAAAGTTTATTTTAGCATACCGAACACCTCAAAGCCTATTTCTAAGCTATGTAAAGGATATTTATGGTATGTTTAACTTATGGTCATGTTCCGGAATGTCTGTTACAGTTCAAATTGGCATACTTTCGCAGTTTGTCAACTTTAGTCCCTGTAAGCGAATTAACTCGATTTTGCCATACCAAAGCCTTCAAAACTTATTTCTAAGTTATGTAAAGGTTATTTAAGGTATGTTAAGACTATGTCACTATTACGGAGTGTTTGTTGCATTAAACTGGTTATATTTACGCATCGGTGCGCGTATAACCTTCCAGAAAGCGATTTAGAGTTTGAAATTAAACAGAAATTGATATGTGCAAATGATACACATATTTTTACAAATCCCAAGTATGAAATACAATATTTCATTGGTTCGGTATTTGTTTGATGGCCGTGGAGGCACAGGTGTTACAGTTGAAGCTTTAACTGTTTTGTCACGACCAAGAATCTGATTCTCAACGTTTCTGACCTTTGCTGTCAGATCTTTAATTTTCTCACCGTTGAGATACGTGACAGTATTACAAAATTTGCACTCTTTGTTGCAATTTTTGCAATCAGCATTTCCTTCGATCTTTTTTCCTGACGCATTTGTTGACACATCTGAACTGACCTGGCTTTTTGACTCAGACACGGAGTTAGAGTCTACCTCAAGTGCTTTGGCAGCCAGCACTTTGTCAGCCATTTTTCCTAGGTTCTCTGCAGTCAACTCCTGCGTTGTATCGATAACTCCAGTATCAATCTTCTTGGATTCTTTTCCTTCTATCTCTTTTTCTTCTTTCACCTCTTTCTCCTTTCTTTCTTTCTCCTCTTCAATCATTTTCGAAGTTGGAGTTCCCCACCATTTGTGTTGCCAATACTCATCATTTTCTTTCATTTCTTTGATTAAGACTTCCAGATCAAGAGTTTTGTGATCGATTGCAATATTTCCATACTCATCAAGATAACACTCTCTGTCTGGATCCCATCTTTTGGCTCTTTTTGCTTCCAAATAGATACTAGAAAGTCTAGTAATTTTGTTTTCCGAAATCATTTTTCTGTATCTATACTTCTGCTCTTCAGTTCTCTCATCTTTCCATGGAATAGGTTCATTTTTCGCCATGAATGCGTAACCAACCGCATCTTCTTCTGGTAGAACCTCTTGACTCCAATCATACCCCTCATCATCATAAATCACTGCAAGAGCTCTAGATTTCTCTCTGTTGTCTTCAACCTGCTTCAATCTAGGTGGCTCGGATTTATTCTGGTGATAAATCGCCTTCTTGTAGTAATCATCTCTGAAAGGATTCTCCGACTCATCAACATAAGCATTTCGGCATTCTCGTTTGAAATGACCCTTCTGCTTACATTTGAAGCAAGTCACCTTCGATTTATCGAACCCCAGCTTGGTAGAAGCACCACCAATTGTTTTTCTTCCAGTAATTTCCATGAATCTTTGTGCACGACGAACACCACTTGCCATAGCCCAATGAATATCGATCAGTTCGATTTCCTCCGGATCAATCTGATCGTAATCTTCTTTCGTCAGATTTGTATTGCCAATCTTCCCAGCTACCAATCCTTCATACGATTCCAACACCGATGCTAGAAAGATCATTTGCTGCTTTGCCGACTCTTCGTCAAAATTTTGAGCATTATTCAAGTCTATGGCAATATTGCATTGAAAACGATTCTTTGCATCAGCATTTCCAGAAGATGAAGATCCACTGTGAAAACCACTGTGACTTCCACTGCTTTGACCACTTTGACTTTCTTTGCCGGCTGTCGACACATTTTCAGCAGAAAATGCAGTTTTTGGAGAAGTAGCTTTCGGCATCATGCTTTTTGGATAATACAAATCCAAATTCTGCTGGTAAGATGAATGATTAACTTTGTACGTCTTCTTCAACTCCAGCTCATGACTCTCAAGTCTCTCAATCACCAAATCTGGTTTCAACAATTCAGAAGGAATAGTGTTCTTAAGCATGAGAGCATAATATCTCCACTCCATCTCGTCTGGCAACGAATCGAACAACTTGTCTACTTGCTCATCATCAGAATACTTAATTCCATGTCTAACTAACTCCAGCTTCAAGTGCCCAAATCTCTCAATCATTTTTTACACCGATTCATTCTTTAAGCATCCAAACATATCAAACTCTTTCCTAAGTAGTTTTATTTTATTTTTCTTGATTTCTTCACTACCTATACATTTCTTTTCTAACTTTGCCCAAAGATCTTTAGCATTTGAATATTCTATCAATGAGATGATATCCTCCCGAACAGACTGAAACAACAATGCCACACACTTTTGTTCGGCTACGAATGATTCAATCTCATCAGATGCTGTTAAAACTTCCCCATTCTTGTTTCCTTGGTCATAACCATTCTTCAGACTTTTCCAACTTGGAAATGCGAGTGCCATCATCCAATCTTCAAACTTTCTGGACCAACGACTGTACTCCTCAATAGCCATTAGCTTTGGAGGTTTATTGAACGTTCCGAAGGCACTTTCCGATTCCCAAGCTTCCTTTTTCTTCTCTTTTGGTGGATTCTCATTCACATTGCTTGATGAAGTATCATTGTTTCCGGAATCTCCAGCGAACGCGTACATGTCGCTAAACGGGTTTAAGAAAATATCATCCATCGTAAATGTACCTATAAAATCAGACAACACTTAGAAAAATTTTGGTTTTGGAAAATATCAGATTTAAAAGGAACTTGTTCAAACGGAATGGTTCAAACAATTTTTCAAACGAACTGGTTGTTTTCAAACGGAATGGACTGTTCTGTTTGAAATAACAATAGTTTCAAACGATGGCTGTTCAAACGACAATAGTTTCAAACAACAGTTGTTCAAACGACAATAGTTTCAAACGACAATTGTTCAAACGACAATAGTTTCAAACGACAGCTGTTCAAACGATTGGTTAGTTTTCAAACGATGTGATCACTTTCAAACGATATGTGTCAATTTCAAACGGTGACGTCAGCAATTCACGAACACTTTCAAACGGTCTGAATGATTTCGATCAGTTTTAGGTCGAATTTTAGTTTCAAAATTTCAAGGATTAGTTAATAATAGATTTCGTTTGCTATGTGAACGTTTCAAGCCATTTTAACCGTGACAACTAGTTAAAATCAGAAAAGAAAGGTAGAAATGAGATAATCTGATGATTTCAAGCTGTATTCGGTATGAACTCCTCGTCCTGAGCTCTGATACCACTTGTTGGATCGTGTACGTGACCCTGAAAGTCAGTTAAGGTAGTTCAACATTGATTACTAAGGCGGAATCAAAGTAAACAACGTCCAAAATAGCTTGTATCCTTTAATCTTTCTTTCTATTATCAGTTGTGAGCTTTTACAATGTTCTAACAGAAATTTGGCAGCACCTTTGCTCACACACACAACCTTTCCGTACCGTTCCATTTGAAATGTGACTAACATACACCTATTTATAGACATGGACCCTTCCGTTTGAACTTAACATAACATGGTTCAAACGGAACCCTATCTCAAACAACCAATTCAAACGGAACCCTCATCCAAACGACAGTTTCAAACGGAACCCTCCTATTTCAAACGGAACCCTTCTGTACACTTCCTAAAATCAAAACTAAACCCTAATTTGACTTTTAAGATCCAATCTTGACTTTCTTGATATAAGACTTGATGAAGATGCAGTCAACAAACATTCTTGTGCATCAACATCCCACAACGACTATGCCTCCCCGTGCAAGCTCCATGAGTACCTAACGACCTGCAAGGCATGTAACAACGAGTCAACAACAAAGTTGAGCGAGTTCACAGTTGGTTGTTTAGTTATAGTATTCGTTCGTAAATCATTTGTTCGCTTGTACCAGGTATCGTATTAATTCGTATCGCGGTCTCCCAGACATGTGTGCGAAGGTTAGTGGGGGTTTCCCATGTATCCTAGACTACTTGTATTTGTATTTGTATCGCGGTCTCCCAGACATGTTTGCGAAGATTAGTATTCGTATCGCGGTCTCATAGACATGTTTGCGAAGATTAGCATTTGTATCGCGGTCTCACAGACATGTGTGCGAAGATTAGTGGGGGCTTCCCATGTTTTACTAGTCTAGCTGTATCTATAGGTGTCCTACACCTAACGAGGTCAGTGGTACGTATTTCTGTAGTGATGTAAGTACAAGTAATCATTCAATCCCATTCCCAACCCCGGGAATCCCATGCCTTGGTAAGAGTGTGAACTCACCTTGGTTTGCTCGATATGACTAGATACTTGTTTAACAGTTTGTCACAAACATCCTAACATGGTTACCAGTAACAGTCAGTTTCGAGTGTACAAACTCTAGATGTTTCACGCATGATTAATTCACATATTCCCTATTCACATACCACATAGTCCAATGTATAAATAACGCACATACTAACATACATGTTGTATCAGTTGTCCGTACAATGCAATTGGCAACATACCTCTTCACAAAATCACAAATAGTATATGCCTAACAATAGGCATGGTATATCACTTAATTGTGTTACGAATCTCCGTTATTAAAGTATATTTACGTACTAGGTTCCACACATACAAAGTTGCACTACACATACCAAGTTCCAATTAATCACGTAGCAACTAAAAACGAACATTCAACCAGTGTGCAGCTTCGATTATCATTCGTGGCCCATAGTCCCGATAAGTTCACCGTTACCCTCGTAACCTTTACCATTTTTCCTCGAATTACATTAAGCAACAACCAACAAACAATATTTGGCTCAGATTAATCAACATGAGTGTTTTCCAACAAATGGGTAGTTCATCAAGTGACCACCTAACATACATTCTAATTCATACATATTCATTAATCATGAACTAACCACTAACATCACTATTAATCAAATTCACGGGTACCCCATCAAGTACACTGTTATATCACTATTTATCATAACTCATTTATACCAGACCAAATCAAAAGCAAGTCGCCGATTTATCAAAGTCTAATCCCTATTTACGAGAGCACTTGCAGTCATCATATCAAATCTTAAATGCACATGCAAGACAAGAACAAAGTGGCCGACAATTCATGAAGTAAATCTTTATCTACTTTGGCTGCATTTTCGAGACAAGTCACATGTATATTAATCAGCCATGAACTTCCTAAAACAACATTTAATTTCACAAGCAATCATATAATCTCATCGTTATATAGCATTTGTATAAACTTCACATATAACAAGATCAAACGGGCGAGATCCAACACGAATAAAAATTCACTAACCACAGTCTTATCAAGTAGAGTGATACTTCGAGAGGGGGGTATGCCTGCTGCCGTCGAGCAATCAAGAAGGAGAAACGGAAGGGAACTAGGGTTTGCAAGTTATGATTCACGTCAGGGTTGAACTAAAATATATAACTGATCGTACTGGTCCTAAGGCCCATTTGATTTCGCTAACCCAAAGTTGACGAAAACACTAAGGTGTTTTCGTTAGGGAGGTGTTTTCGGATGGAGGTGATTTCGTGGGTGGGGGTTTTTGGCTAGAGGGTGTTTGGTCAAAGATTACACATTCATTCCACATTACACTCAACATATATTAATACACAGAACATATATATCACATAATTCCATTTTGTTTTATAAAAAATATACCAAACATGTTATCAATACCAAACATGTACTATGTACCCACTAATAATGCACACCACACATAAATATACAAACAACACTTAGTGAACCAGTATTAAGTCGAGTAGAGACCTTGAAAACTCGGGTTATCACAAGTAAGAAGAGACAAAATTAAACACAAGTGTTGGTTCACGAGAGTAGGATCTAAAGATCCTAGAGTAAGTTACAATGGCAGGTTATACCTCCTGCCTGAGCGGATGCGAGTGCTGCAGCAACTTGTTCATTGATTAAAGCCGTCAGCTGGGCTTGAGTTAGGTTTAGTCTGTGACAACCCTCAAATTTACATGTAACCATACAGTTTATTAATGATAAATAAAGTGCTTGATGACTGTGCTTAATCATCTAACTGCTCTCTGACTTACTGTGTTATACTTACATGTACTTGTTAATATACTAATAGTGTACAGAAAGGTCACTAAATAGTCCGTTATATTTTCCTGAGTATTGAAAATTAAAAACATTACAAAAATATATATGTAGGACACTTTACGGATTAATTAAGCACTTTAACGAAACAACGCCGAACCGAACAACCGGACTTTACCCGGAACATAAAAATATTGTCAAAGACATAGTTTTTACTTTTCTGAGCTAGTTAGGGTCCCCGAACACCCTAACACCCTTTATATTTAATGACACACTAAAGCTACTAACTAGAACCATTTGATTTCAACTAGTTTATAACTAACCATTACACCACCCAACCCCATACTACCCCCCCCCCATACTCACGGTTACCCCTAGGGTGACACACCCTTATTTCTTTTGATTATTAAAATGGCACATGCTAGATATTTAGAGACATAAAACATGTTGGATAAAAGGTGGACTTGGATTATATAATAACACTTTGGTCTTTAACACTTCATTTCACCATCACCCACCAAACAAACTTTTCTTTTCCTTCTTCCCTTGTAATCGGCTGAGAACACTAGCACACCCACCATCCTTTTGAGTATTTTATTTATTTGTAGTTGGATAAAGGCACATGATGTATGTTGGACAAAGAGTATACTTGGATTATAAATAAACACACAAGTTAGACATTTCATTTCATCAAACAATCACCACCAACCACTCTCTCCTTCCCTCTACACCACCTCACGGCAGCCACCTCCTCCACCATACCCCCACCATCAACTTCCATTCTAGCCATTCCTCATACATACAAAGGTGCTACGGGTCATACAACGGAGCTCGGTGTATTCAGAAGTGGAAGGACCTTCTCCATTCGCTATTAACCATCACTTTTCTACACTCGAACTCCCCTAGCCTTGAGCTAGTGGTAAGAACTTAGATCCGTTCGTTTCTCATGTTATTTAAGTGGTTAATAGTTGATTTAATGGCTGAAAATTTGAAACACTAAAGAACCTAACATAAAGTCTTGGACAAAAAGATAAATAAGTTGGATAAAGAAGATAAGTTATGTGTGTAAATGATGTTAGAATGATGTTGTTATGATTCTTGCTGATTTCTGGCTGAGTTACTTGTTAATATTGATGTTTGATGTTGTTGTGATCATTTAACATGTTGACGGAAATCAATCGAACACACTTTAAAGTGTTAAAAGCTGAAAACAGTTGCTGATTGATGATTACAGCCAACTTCAGTTGGCTGTAACCGAACCGTAATAAAGCAGAAAATGTATTTTCTGAACCCTATATTTATGTATTATGAAATACGGTTCTAATGGCATAGGAATCATAATTTTTGGAATCCGTTTACTATTTTTAAAAGGGCGTTTCGTAACAGCAGCTAGAGCTGCATTTTTCTGCTGAAAATACGCGTTTTGTTTTCTGTCATAACATGAGTTCTGTGTAGAGTTAGATCATGAAAATTGTATTGTAGATGGAAACTGAAATATAGGTAATTATCCCACTGGAATTTCGTAAATCGGACTTACGATGAATTTTTAATAAATTGTTCCGTGGACTGTGGTCAGAAATGGATAAATCTGAGATCAGTCCAGAAAATGAATTTTTATAAAATATTGGTAATGAACTGGACCCCGATATTTTTACACAATAAAATTTGGAACGTTTAAGACATTTTGTAAAAATTTGGGAATTTTTTGAATAATTTAACTATTTTATTAAAATGTTCGAAAACAGCCCGGTTTTGAATATTTAATGCTGAAAGGACACAAGTGCCAGAACTCTGTTTCCAGCCTTTGGAGTTCCGCACGAGAGCAGTACTTCTCTCTCATTCTTTCCTTCAGTTCCTCCCAAGTTAAGCCATAAGCAGCATCGTCACCCAAGGTTTGGGCTTGCAGGTTCCACCAAGTCAGAGCTTCATCGACGAATAACGCAGTAGCAAAAGTGACTTGTTGATCCGCGGTACACTTGCTCATGCGGAAAGTAGCTTCAGTCTTCTCCGTCCAGCGCACAAATGCTACTGCACCTCCTGTGCCGTCATAGTTCATCGGCTTGCAGTCGAGGAATTGCTTGAAAGTGCAGCCTAGAATTGATTCAACCAATTCATATGTGAGCAATCGAAGAAATAATGAAACAAAGACCGTTCATAAATCTCCTCATGCTTAGCACAGTGTCTTAAGGTTACCTTGAGCTGCATTGCCTCCAGACGAATCTCCATTCCCATTACGCCTAGCGTTGCTTGGCCCTCCACTGTCTTGAGTTCGGTTCGCCTCGTACTGGGCGATAGCAGCGGAGATCCTTTCCTCCAGTAGAGCGTTCAGCTCATCAGCAGTTCTTGGCAGTGGGGGAGGAGGAGGTTGATCGTCATTGCGAGCATTCACAGCTTTCCTGGGTGCCATGTTCTGACAGAACATAACACAACAGGGTTAGGCATTTGTTTGATATCGTCACACTAGACAGTAGTATCATATATATTCACAGGTATATATACCACATACGTGACATCAAACAATTATTACTCTAGCAGAGTATTTAGTAGGCTTGCACTGAGGGAATCTATACGTGACAAGACTTGCTGTGATTTTTGTGCACTGAATTCCATAATTAAGTATGCATCCATAATTACGTAACTCCTTGCACAGTCCGCACAGTTCGTTTCATCCTCGTATTTCTTCCTTCAGGTAGGCCATTGCTTTCAGGTAAAGTCACGTATATTTGTGACATTCTACTTCTAGTACATGCTAATTATCACACATAATTGCAAGAAATTTCTAGTCAACGACAAGTGCTACTCAAGTGCACTTTAAGTCTCGTAGTGTCTTTTCTAGACTCTTGTAGACAGTCTCAGGCGGTGGATGTCGCGGGACGTTTTATGCAATGAAAACTCTTTGAAAAAATTTTTCGTGAATGGATCCTAGAGATTGTAGACTAGACTCGAGAAGGAATCCTGGTTCACTACAATCGCAGCTCTGATACCAATCTGTCACACCCCTTTCTGCGGCGGAAGCACGAGGTGTGATCATGAAAGGTTCTCATTGCATACGAAGAGTAAACATGCTACATGCTCGTAAAATAACATCAAATACCATGATTTGAAAACATAAGTTCAGCGTTTACATCGCTAGACAGCTTAAAACATTGTCTTAAGAGTTTACAACTTTATTTAAAGTTAAACACAAGCGACATCCACGAGCATAAGCAAGACCACGCGCACATCCATCCTAGTTACCTGAAATACATGTGAGTTTTTGGAAAAACGTCAACATAAAGTTGGTGTGAATTCATGCAGTTTTGTATTTCATGTTTGTATACTTTGTATGAAAACATAGCTTGTGAGTAAATCAAGTTTTCATATATAAATCCAGTTTCATGTGTACACCACGTACACATGTATAATTCAATTTCTTCTTGAGTACCCCACGTACTCAAGTATAATTCAATCTTTTCTTGAGTACCCCACGTACTCAAGTATTCATTAATTCTTAGTATGGTATGAATTTCATGTAAATACAGTATTTCTGTACTTATCAGATTGTTAATGGGTTGCAAGGCCATTAACATGTGGCACGTCATAGGAAGTCACCAAACCTAAGGCATTTACTTGGTATATTCTGAGACACAAAAGCACTCCTCGGTTCTCGCCCCGACCGGGAGTGTGGCTGCCAGGCACCCGTTAGATCTAACCTTTTGTTCTGCGGTCTACGTATGTACACGATTAATGGTGCTTCTGTACCCTATTCGTGACACTATTTCTCATAACGCATCCTACTTGGTTCTCGTCCTCACCAAGCGCGTTTCTTGTTATCATTTCTCATAGCGCCTCATACTTGGTTCTCGTTCTCACCAAGTGCGCTTCTCATATTCTTATCTTTCGTCACACTTGGTTCTCGTTCTCACCAAGTGTACTTCTTGTATTTATATCATACCAATTATAAATTTTGTACATTTGTACATGTATTTCACCCCCGAAGTTATAAAAACTGAAAACAGTTAAAGAGAAAAGGGGGAGCATGAACTCACAACTTTGCGTTCCTAGCGTCGTAAACTCCACCGGATTTGCTTAATTAACGTCGTAACCTATACGCGTTTTCTTAACGTTAGTCACTAGACTTGCGTCGCACAAGTACAGTCACTCTCTTTTGTGTATATTTTCTTGTGTTAAAAATATTCTTATATCTTTAACTACGTATCTTACTTATATTATTTTCTCTAAAATAAATATAAGTCTTTCGTGTTTTGCACTTTGCACCCGAATTATGTATCTTGTATGTTGTATGTGTATTTTTATATTTCTACTCCTCATGAGTAATTAGTGTATTTTAAGTCTTAATACACTAGCACGTATAACACATACTATATACACTTAGCACAAAAGTTGGTGATCAAATAATATATATTTTTCTTTCAAAAATATATACTTAATATCCACTTTTATTCTTGAAAAATCACCATTTCTCATCACCAAAAATTAGGGAAACCTTGGTAATACTTTTAAATACATTTTTAGGGAATAAGTTCCTCAAAAACTTATATTTTTCTAAGTGTCAAAATTTATAAAAATTTTGACAGAGTTTCCCCTAAAAATGGACGTTTCCCATGTTTTCAAAACATGTGTTTATTTTCTTTTAAATCGTCATCAATCATCAACAACAATTATCAACAATAATCGTCAACAATAATCACTAATTTCATGAACTTGAATATTTACAAAAATGTGTAGTAACTTACTAGCACATTTAGTAAGTCTTGTTATCTTTAAAAATAAGTTTAATTTCTTAAAAACTTTATTTTTAAAGAATATGAAGTTTTACAACTTCTAGTCGGTTTTTACGAAAACTATTTCTTCGTTAAAACTTTTGTTACACAAGTATCCACACTCTTGTTTGTTCACAAAAACCACTTTTGTTTGTGTGAGATCCGGTTTAGAACATGTGATTTCTTTTGATGCTTGGTCTTTTGAAAATACCACTTGTAGATACATAGATCTACTAGTTTTAAACACTTTTGTACGAGTTAAAACATTTTTACACAAGTTCATGGTTTATGTGTGGTAGGGTTTCACCTTTTAACCCTTGTTACTTCTAAAATAGCTTTATGTTAAGATCCATGATCTTACCAAACCGGGTTAAACGATGATCCGAGCTACCACATCATAGATCGGGTCCAGATAACCATATATTTCAAATACTACAACTTTTACACAACTTATGTGCTATTAACCACCATTTTTCATGCTTTTAGTAGACTTTTGTGCATCTTTTCGCATTTTAACGAGATTTAACCAACACAAATCCTTTTAACCACTTTAGATAAGTTCAAATATGAGTTTTAAGTGTTATACCTCTAGCTCGAGGCTAGGGAAGAATCTAAGCACAAATCGAGTGGATAAAGGCAACGTAGAGAGGTCCTTCGAGTTCCGTGAGCACCGAGCCTCCTAATATGTGACCCTTAACACTTGTGTGTGCTTGGAATGATGATGATCGAACTCGAAAATGGATGGTTGAAAGAGGGGTGTTTGGCCGTGAGCTAGGTAGAGAGAAAGAGAGAGTTTGGTTTTTGTTTAAGTGTGGTGAATGATCTTATGTGCTATTCTTCCAACTTATAGGCAATTAGGATGTGCTTTATCCAAAGGTCCATATGTAGTCTTGATACTAAACATAGTGATTAAAATAATCAAGGTTGTACAAGGGGTGTCCCCCTTAGTTTGGGGCCGGTTAGAGAAAGGGGGGGGGTCTAGTTCGGTTCCAAGTATTAGTTAGACATTAGTTATGTTAAACCAAGTTAGTTAGGTGTTTAGTGAGATACAATGGGTGTTAGGCTATTCAGGGACCCTAACTGGCTTAGAAAAAGATGAATAATGTTATTAACAATATTTTCGTGTTCCGGGTATAGTCCGGTTGTTCGGTTACATACCGATTCGTTAAAGTGCTAAATTACACTTTTTAGTGTCGTTTAAGTACCTTTCTTGTACTCTTTCAATTCCCAACGCTTAGGGAAATATTCTGGATAATAAAACGACATTTCTGCATAATATTTATATGTCTAAATGCTGATTTATTGCTGAATTATATAAATTCTGCACTTAAAGTGCGTTTCGGGTGCTTTTTAGTGCTTATTTTTGCTTTCGTATTGCATATATATTAAACCCTTGCATGTACTCTTGGGTTTTAATGCATTCTTGTTGTCGGGCCTACACCTAGGCTCCAATTTTATTGTTTGACTGCTTTCTGCAGTTCAGTCGACACAGTGTGTCTTACCGGTGAGTTTACTATTATTTTTGACGCAACGCTCTCGTTTATGCATAAAGCAATATTTTGTAGTATACAACGTCCATGAATTCACTTGTTTAATCATGTGTTCAGACATTGCTGACAATTAAACTCATAATTGCAGTCATTAAGCAATAAGTAATGTGTACGGAAGTTACCGGTTTGGGCCAGTTGTCACAGTCTCCCCCCGTTAAATGAATTTCGTCCCGAAATTCAGACTGAACTCACTCTCGCTGGAGTCTTCTTGAATAGGTGGGGATACTTTTTCTTGAACTGGTCTTCACGTTCCCATGTGTACTCGGGTCCGTGCTTAGAGCTCCAACGTACTTTGACAAGTTTTACGCTGCTCCTCCTGGTCTTGTTGACTTTACAGTCGGTAACCTCAACGGGTTGCTCTGTAAATCGGAGGGCTTCATCAATATGCACTTCATCCATCGGGATGGTCACGTTTTCTTGTGTTGGACTCTTCTTCAGGTTGGATACATGAAACGTATCATGTACTCCATTAAGTTCTTCCGGTAACTCCAACTTGTATGCCACGGTACCAATTCTCTTCAAAATTCTGAATGGTCCGATGTATCGTGGATTCAGCTTTCCACGCTTTCCAAACCTGACTACGCCCTTCCATGGTGAGACTTTTAACAACACTTTGTCTCCCACCTTGAAATCTACCGATTTTCTATTTGGATCAGCGTAGCTCTTTTGTCGCTCTTGAGCCGCCTTAATGCGCTCTCGGATCTGCGCAATCTTGTCGGTGGTCTCTTGTACAAGCTCAGGACCAACCATACGCTTATCTCCAGCGTCTGCCCAACATAAGGGCGATCGGCATTTGCGGCCATACAGAGCTTCGAACGGCGTGGCTTTTATGCTCGTATGATAACTGTTATTGTAGGAAAACTCAACTAGAGGTAGATGAGTATCCCAGCTGCCGCCTAGGTCCATGACACATGCGCGAAGCATATCTTCTAACGTTTGTATAGTCCGTTCGCTCTGGCCGTCTGTTTGCGGATGGAATGCCGTGCTCAGATCTAACTGAGATCCAAAAGCTTCCTGAAATGATTGCCAGATTCTTGAGACAAAACGTCCATCTCTGTCTGAAATGATTGAGATTGGCACTCCATGTCGTGCCACAATTTCCCTTAAGTATATTTCAGCAAGCTTTCCAGTGCTGTCTTTTTCTCGGATCGGTAGGAAGTGCGCAGACTTCGTTAATCGATCAACTATTACCCATATCATATCGTGCCCTCTCGGGGTCCTAGGTAATTTCGTTATGAAGTCCATCAAGATTTGTTCCCACTTCCATACGGGAATCTCTGGTTGTTGTAGTAGGCCAGACGGTTTCTGATATTCGGCCTTAACCTTAGCACAGGTTAGGCATTTTCCAACATAGACAGCAACGTCGCTTTTGAGTCTCGGCCACCAATAGTACCCTTTCAAGTCTTGATACATCTTGTCCGATCCTGGATGGATCGAATATCTCGATTTGTGGGCTTCATTAAGGATGACTTCTCTTATGCCACCATAGAGTGGAACCCAGATACGCTTCTTGAAGTATAAGGCTCCCTCTTCATTTGGCACCATGTATTTCAATGCACCCTGGAGGTATTCAGCTTTACGATTCTCTTCTTTAAGAGCTTCTTGTTGTGCATCTCGAATGCGTGCAGTGAGGTTCGTTCGAATCGTCATTTCCAATGCTCGAACCCTTAGGGTCTTAACCCTTTCTTTTCAGCTCAACGCGTCTGCTACAACATTCGCCTTTCCAGGATGGTACTTAATCTCACAGTCATAATCATTTAGCAGCTCAACCCAACGTCGCTGGCGCATATTCAATTCCTTCTGATCAAATATGTGTTGTAAGCTTTTGTGATCTGTGAAGATTGTACATCGAGTACCATATAAGTAATGTCGCCAAATCTTCAAGGCGAATACCACTGCACCCAGCTCCAGGTCGTGAGTGGTATAATTTCTCTCGTGAATCTTCAGTTGTCTTGAAGCATAAGCGATGACTTTTTGGCGTTGCATGAGCACGCAACCCAAGCCTTGCCGTGAGGCGTCGCAGTATACCACGAAGTCTTCAGTGCCTTCGGGTAATGATAGTATCGGTGCATCGCAGAGCTTGTTCTTAAGTAGCTGAAAGGCTTCTTCTTGTTTGTGACCCCAGTCGTACTTCTTGTCTTTCTGTGTAAGGGTCGTTAGCGGTTGAGCTATCTTCGAGAAATTCTCAATGAATCGCCGATAGTAGCCCGCTAAGCCCAAAAATTGACGAACTTCGGTTGGGGTCTTGGGAGCTTCCCAATTCTTTATTGCTTCTATCTTGGACGGGTCTACATGAATGCCCTTCTCATTCACCACGTGACCAAGAAATTGTACTTTGCGAATCCAGAATTCGCACTTCGAAAATTTTGCATAAAGCTTCTCTTTCTTCAGTAGTTCCAAGATGGTTCTGAGATGTTGCTCATGTTCTTCTTTCGTTCGCGAGTAAATCAGGATATCATCGATAAATACAATCACGAATTTATCGAGATATGGTTTGCATACGCGGTTCATTAGATCCATAAAGACCGCTGGTGCATTCGTCAATCCAAATGGCATCACAAGAAATTCGTAGTGCCCATATCGCGTTCTGAATGCAGTCTTTGTTACGCTTTCTTCTTGGATTCTCAGCTGATGGTATCCAGATCGAAGGTCGATCTTGGAATAGTAGCTTGATCCTTGCAGTTGATCAAATAAGTCATCAATCCTCGGTAGTGGATACCGATTCTTGATAGTGAGCTTGTTCAGTTCCCTGTAATCGATACACATCCGCAGTGTTCCATCCTTTTTCTTCACGAACAATACTGGAGCTCCCCAGGGTGAGAAGCTTGGCCTTATGAATCCTTTATCCAACAACTCCTGAAGTTGTGTAGATAATTCTTGCATTTCGGATGGTGCAAGTCGATAGGGTGCCTTGGCTACAGGAGCAGCTCCTGGAACCAAGTCTATACGGAATTCGACTTGTCGTTGCGGAGGTAGTCCTGGCAGATCTTCAGGGAACACATCAGGAAATTCCTTCACCACAGGAATGTCTTCGAGTTTCGGCTCCTCAGCCTTCTTGTCTATAACGTGTGCTAGGAAAGCAACACATCCTTTCCTTAGGCACTTCTGTGCCTTCATACAACTGATGATTCGTAGAGGCGCGTTTCGTCTTTCTCCATGCACGATGAGAGTTTCACCATTCGCTAAAGGGATGCGAATGATTTTCTCATGACAAATAACTTCAGCTTTGTTTTTGGACAACCAGTCCATTCCGACTACTACATCGAAGCTACCCAATTGAATAGGTAAGAGATCGATGCTAAAATTTCGTTCGCCAAGTTCCAGTGTGCAGCCTCTAACAACTTCGCTCGATTCAACGAGTTTACCATTGGCTAGTTCTATGGAATAAGGAATTTCTAATCTACTAGATTCTATTCCGAGTATACGTTTAAATTCCACAGACATGAAGCTATAATCGGCGCCAGTGTCAAATAATATGGATGCGAAGTGATTGTTAACGAGAAACGTACCGGTGACCACGTTAGGGTCCTCGCGTGCGTCTCTTGCTCCAATCACAAATGCTCGAGCTGGAGCGTTGTTTCTCTCTGGGCAGTTCTTCATGAAATGATCATTGCTTCCACACTTGAAGCATCCTTGGTTCTGCCCTTTCCCGTTACCATTCTTGTTACCAGCACCGTTTCCATTACGGTTCTTTCCTTTTCCCCAACAGTCTTCTGTTTGATGACCCAATTTACCACATTTGTCGCACCTTGGAATGCGACAAGCTCCATCATGATGATACTTACATTTTTGGCATCTAGGCATGGAGCCTTGGTATGCTTTGGTTGCATGGGTTTTCGTCTCCTGAGGCAGATTAGTGTCGCGCTTCTTGCTGAAACACTTGTTGTTACGAGTTGCTTGGTTCAAACTTGTATGCTTTCTCTTTTTGTCACCGGACGACTCAACATGCGTCTCGGTCTTCTCAGTGGGGTTCAATGATAGCTTCTTCATACGAACACAATCTTCAGTAAGGCTGACAGCCAGAGTTACAGCCTCGGTGATCGTTTGAGGTTTGGCCGACGTCACCATGCCACGAAACTCTGGGGCCAGTCCCCAAATGTAGCGTTCGACGCGCTTGAATTCGGGAGTCACCATGTAGGGAAGCACTCTAGACAGATCGTGGAACCTTCGAGTGTAACCATTGATGTCAGCACCTTCCATAGTCAAGTGCCAGAACTCTGTTTCCAGCCTTTGGAGTTCCGCACGAGAGCAGTACTTCTCTCTCATTCTTTCCTTCAGTTCCTCCCAAGTTAAGCCATAAGCAGCATCGTCACCCAAGGTTTGGGCTTGCAGGTTCCACCAAGTCAGAGCTTCATCGACGAATAACCCAGTAGCAAAAGTGACTTGTTGATCCGCGGTACACTTGCTCATGCGGAAAGTAGCTTCAGTCTTCTCCGTCCAGCGCACAAATGCTACTGCACCTCCTGTGCCGTCATAGTTCATCGGCTTGCAGTCGAGGAATTGCTTGAAAGTGCAGCCTAGAATTGATTCAACCAATTCATATGTGAGCAATCGAAGAAATAATGAAACAAAGACCGTTCATAAATCTCCTCATGCTTAGCACAGTGTCTTAAGGTTACCTTGAGCTGCATTGCCTCCAGACGAATCTCCATTCCCATTACGCCTAGCGTTGCTTGGCCCTCCACTGTCTTGAGTTCGGTTCGCCTCGTACTGGGCGATAGCAGCGGAGATCCTTTCCTCCAGTAGAGCGTTCAGCTCATCAGCAGTTCTTGGCAGTGGGGGAGGGGGTGGTTGATCATCATTGCGAGCATTCACAGCTTTCCTGGGTGCCATGTTCTGACAGAACATAACACAACAGGGTTAGGCATTTGTTTGATATCGTCACACTAGACAGTAGTATCATATATATTCACAGGTATATATACCACATACGTGACATCAAACAATTATTACTCTAGCAGAGTATTTAGTAGGCTTGCACTGAGGGAATCTATACGTGACAAGACTTGCTGTGATTTTTGTGCACTGAATTCCATAATTATGTATGCATCCATAATTACGTAACTCCTTGCACAGTCCGCACAGTTCGTTTCATCCTCGTATTTCTTCCTTCAGGTAGGCCATTGCTTTCAGGTAAAGTCACGTATATTTGTGACATTCTACTTCTAGTACATGCTAATTATCACACATAATTGCAAGAAATTTCTAGTCAACGACAAGTGCTACTCAAGTGCACTTTAAGTCTCGTAGTGTCTTTTCTAGACTCTTGTAGACAGTCTCAGGCGGTGGATGTCGCGGGACGTTTTATGCAATGAAAACTCTTTGAAAATTGTTTTCGTGAATGGATCCTAGAGATTGTAGACTAGACTCGAGAAGGAATCCTGGTTCACTACAATCGCAGCTCTGATACCAATCTGTCACACCCCTTTCTGCGGCGGAAGCACGAGGTGTGATCATGAAAGGTTCTCATTGCATACGAAGAGTAAACATGCTACATGCTCGTAAAATAACATCAAATACCATGATTTGAAAACATAAGTTCAGCGTTTACATTGCTAGACAGCTTAAAACATTGTCTTAAGAGTTTACAACTTTATTTAAAGTTAAACACAAGCGACATCCACGAGCATAAGCAAGACCACGCGCACATCCATCCTAGTTACCTGAAATACATGTGAGTTTTTGGAAAAACGTCAAAATAAAGTTGGTGTGAATTCATGCAGTTTTGTATTTCATGTTTGTATACTTTGTATGAAAACATAGCTTGTGAGTAAATCAAGTTTTCATATATAAATCCAGTTTCATGTGTACACCACGTACACATGTATAATTCAATTTCTTCTTGAGTACCCCACGTACTCAAGTATAATTCAATCTTTTCTTGAGTACCCCACGTACTCAAGTATTCATTAATTCTTAGTATGGTATGAATTTCATGTAAATACAGTATTTCTGTACTTATCAGATTGTTAATGGGTTGCAAGGCCATTAACATGTGGCACGTCATAGGAAGTCACCAAACCTAAGGCATTTACTTGGTATATTCTGAGACACAAAAGCACTCCTCGGTTCTCGCCCCGACCGGGAGTGTGGCTGCCAGGCACCCGTTAGATCTAACCTTTTGTTCTGCGGTCTACGTATGTACACGATTAATGGTGCTTCTGTACCCTATTCGTGACACTATTTCTCATAACGCATCCTACTTGGTTCTCGTCCTCACCAAGCGCGTTTCTTGTTATCATTTCTCATAGCGCCTCATACTTGGTTCTCGTTCTCACCAAGTGCGCTTCTCATATTCTTATCTTTCGTCACACTTGGTTCTCGTTCTCACCAAGTGTACTTCTTGTATTTATATCATACCAATTATAAATTTTGTACATTTGTACATGTATTTCACCCCCGAAGTTATAAAAACTGAAAACAGTTAAAGAGAAAAGGGGGAGCATGAACTCACAACTTTGCGTTCCTAGCGTCGTAAACTCCACCGGATTTGCTTAATTAACGTCGTAACCTATACGCGTTTTCTTAACGTTAGTCACTAGACTTGCGTCGCACAAGTACAGTCACTCTCTTTTGTGTATATTTTCTTGTGTTAAAAATATTCTTATATCTTTAACTACGTATCTTACTTATATTATTTTCTCTAAAATAAATATAAGTCTTTCGTGTTTTGCACTTTGCACCCGAATTATGTATCTTGTATGTTGTATGTGTATTTTTATATTTCTACTCCTCATGAGTAATTAGTGTATTTTAAGTCTTAATACACTAGCACGTATAACACATACTATATACACTTAGCACAAAAGTTGGTGATCAAATAATATATATTTTTCTTTCAAAAATATATACTTAATATCCACTTTTATTCTTGAAAAATCACCATTTCTCATCACCAAAAATTAGGGAAACCTTGGTAATACTTTTAAATACATTTTTAGGGAATAAGTTCCTCAAAAACTTATATTTTTCTAAGTGTCAAAATTTATAAAAATTTTGACAGAGTTTCCCCTAAAAATGGACGTTTCCCATGTTTTCAAAACATGTGTTTATTTTCTTTTAAATCGTCATCAATCATCAACAACAATTATCAACAATAATCGTCAACAATAATCACTAATTTCATGAACTTGAATATTTACAAAAATGTGTAGTAACTTACTAGCACATTTAGTAAGTCTTGTTATCTTTAAAAATAAGTTTAATTTCTTAAAAACTTTATTTTTAAAGAATATGAAGTTTTACAACTTCTAGTCGGTTTTTACGAAAACTATTTCTTCGTTAAAACTTTTGTTACACAAGTATCCACACTCTTGTTTGTTCACAAAAACCACTTTTGTTTGTGTAAGATCCGGTTTAGAACATGTGATTTCTTTTGATGCTTGGTCTTTTGAAAATACCACTTGTAGATACATAGATCTACTAGTTTTAAACACTTTTGTACAAGTTAAAACATTTTTACACAAGTTCATGGTTTATGTGTGGTAGGGTTTCACCTTTTAACCCTTGTTACTTCTAAAATAGCTTTATGTTAAGATCCATGATCTTACCAAACCGGGTTAAACGATGATCCGAGCTACCACATCATAGATCGGGTCCAGATAACCATATATTTCAAATACTACAACTTTTACACAACTTATGTGCTATTAACCACCATTTTTCATGCTTTTAGTAGACTTTTGTGCATCTTTTCGCATTTTAACGAGATTTAACCAACACAAATCCTTTTAACCACTTTAGATAAGTTCAAATATGAGTTTTAAGTGTTATACCTCTAGCTCGAGGCTAGGGAAGAATCTAAGCACAAATCGAGTGGATAAAGGCAACGTAGAGAGGTCCTTCGAGTTCCGTGAGCACCGAGCCTCCTAATATGTGACCCTTAACACTTGTGTGTGCTTGGAATGATGATGATCGAACTCGAAAATGGATGGTTGAAAGAGGGGTGTTTGGCCGTGAGCTAGGTAGAGAGAAAGAGAGAGTTTGGTTTTTGTTTAAGTGTGGTGAATGATCTTATGTGCTATTCTTCCAACTTATAGGCAATTAGGATGTGCTTTATCCAAAGGTCCATATGTAGTCTTGATACTAAACATAGTGATTAAAATAATCAAGGTTGTACAAGGGGTGTCCCCTTAGTTTGGGGCCGGTTAGAGAAAGGGGGGGGGTCTAGTTCGGTTCCAAATATTAGTTAGACATTAGTTATGTTAACCCAAGTTAGTTAGGTGTTTAGTGAGATACAATGGGTGTTAGGGTATTCAGGGACCCTAACTGGCTTAGAAAAAGATGAATAATGTTATTAACAATATTTTCGTGTTCCGGGTATAGTCCGGTTGTTCGGTTACATACCGATTCGTTAAAGTGCTAAATTACACTTTTTAGTGTCGTTTAAGTACCTTTCTTGTACTCTTTCAATTCCCAACGCTTAGGGAAATATTCTGGATAATAAAACGACATTTCTGCATAATATTTATATGTCTAAATGCTGATTTATTGCTGAATTATATAAATTCTGCACTTAAAGTGCGTTTCGGGTGCTTTTTAGTGCTTATTTTTGCTTTCGTATTGCATATATATTAAACCCTTGCATGTACTCTTGGGTTTTAATGCATTCTTGTTGTCGGGCCTACACCTAGGCTCCAATTTTATTGTCTGACTGCTTTCTGCAGTTCAGTCGACACAGTGTGTCTTACCGGTGAGTTTACTATTATTTTTGACGCAATGCTCTCGTTTATGCATAAAGCAATATTTTGTAGTATACAACGTGCATGAATTCACTTGTTTAATCATGTGTTCAGACATTGCTGACAATTAAACTCATAATTGCAGTCATTAAGCAATAAGTAATGTGTACGGAAGTTACCGGTTTGGGCCAGTTGTCACACCTTGATTGCTAGCTATTTGTGAGAGTCAAACCGAGCAACCGAGGTGAGTTCACACTTTTCTACAAAGCATGGTAATTCCCGGTGGGAATGGGAATGGGTTCAGGAATAGGGATTCCTCGTCCTTTGAGACGTGTTCAGGAATGTAAATTCCTCGTCCTTTGGGACGTGTTCAGGAATGTGGATTCCTCGTCCTGTTGGGACGGATTAGACTTACCGGACTAGAACTCTATCAACGAAGTCCCTCCCTTTTTGCATCAACTTAATCGCCGAGGCTATGGCGAGCGGGTCATTAGTTAATAGCGCTATTAGGTTTAACAAACCTCACACCGTGTTTGTGTGTACTAATGGACTATGGCACGTCGGTGGTGATAGAACACCGACGCTAGGGCACAATTGATTTTTGTTAGTAGTCGATATGATAAACGAGTCTGGTAGTTTAAAATACTGGGGTAGCTCCCCACGGCCAAAGTGCGGGGCTGGATAACCAGGGAAGGTGGACATGGGATGGTTAACTAATAAACGTTTTCGAACTATGGGGTAATCCCCACGGCTGGATAGCCGAATGAGATTAAACTATGTTTTTGGAAACAACTCTAAAATGGACAACCAACCGTGAACTCACTCAACTTTGTTGTTGACTCGTTATTACATGCTTTGCAGGTCATTAGATGCTATAGAGCTTGCATATGGAGGTGGTCGTTGTGGGATGCGAACTGATATGTCCCGTACTTAATGAATAAACTTTATGAACTTATTAAACCTACGTTTTGGACTTTAAACTTATGAACTATGGACTTATGTTTTGAACTTATGTTTTATGCTTCCGCTGTTAACCTAAAATCGGTTCACTTCCTTTTGGTCACCAATCATTTTGTGTTTGGTTTTATTTACTTAATTATGTTGTTCGATATGATTGGTGGCTCGATCCTGGTCATGTCACGCCTCCAAGCGGTGATACTCCGCATGGTGGATTTTGGGGGTGTGACAGATTGGTATCAGAGCCATTGGTTATAGAGAACTTGGTTTTAATAAGGGAAAAAGTTTTTATTAAAACCAGACTATAACCTGTACAGTGCTTAACGATCCACAACGACGCTTCGCTCCACGTGCAAGACCCAACACACTAAGTGGTATGATTTAAGTTTATATTTCTTGCCTGCTAGATTACTTTTGTCCGGTGTGGTGTTTATGGTGTGTTTATTTAGGGTAGTAGCATGCTGTCTATTAGCCCTACTGCGTTCTTTATGATATGCAATTGTTTACTTGAAATTTAACAAGTGGTGGTCAAATTATTTTCTGATTTCTCGTCACCCCGCTACGACAACTGTTTATGCATTCTATCTATTTACGCGCTTAACTCGACATGACGTCACCATCTGACCCTCCGTACATTCGGCTTGTACGTCAACATTCACGAAGACCAGACCTGGCTCAAACGAACTCGGGTTTTGGAGAACTATACCCACGCATCCCTGTTGACGAACCTCATCATCTCCACTAGTCGTCGTTACCAAAAACGAAGCAGCCACAGTTACGCGTGTTCGTCGCTTTGTAACTCGCAACCAACCAAACTCTGCTTTGGATAAGTGATATACTTTCGTGATCGTGATGCAACGAACTTCCCTTTTTGTGTGTCGTGCCGCCACACCTCACTACTAGAATTGCTTCTAAGCAACAGATTACTTGGTTGAATTCTTCTGTTGTTGGTGGACCCCTGTTTTCACTCGATTCTTCGCATGAACCTCACCAATCCCCTGTTTCTTCGATTGGAAACCAGTATAACGAAACGCTAACAACCATACCATAATTTCCACCGATTACAAGATTTACCCCCCCCCCATTACCTTGTTGGGTGGTTAATGCTTACTCTACTTGATTTACCCCTTCGTAAACCCAACCTAGCGAATGGATGCCCTTACTGATGAGATAGTCTTCAGAACGTTCGAGAGCGGAGATATGGATCACTCAACCTACAGGCGAACACGATAATCTATAAGCTTACCTGATCCACCTTACACTATAAGAAATCGTATTATTCCATGACAGTCTTCTTAAATACGCGGAATCTTTACACTAGCTTGTGTACCTACTCATGATTGTTGATTTATGTTATGTCTAATTTCTACCATTTGCTTAGACCAAACCGTCATTCTCTTACCACAGTGACATTTCGTTCTCGCTTCTCCATGCAAAGACGCTGAAACGAACGCCCTCTAGCATAGAGAGTCTGGAAGGCTCGACTCTCGATCCTTGGTGATCACTCCTTGAAACCTTCAGAGTGATACAAAGAACGATCCCAACGCGGTAATGGGTAAGTTCCTTCTGGACGACTTCTTTGTTACTGTTTTATTCGATTCGGGTGCCGATACTAGTTGTGTCCTTAAAAGTTAGCCAAATGCTTAAGCGCACTCCAACACTTTTGAACACCAAACACATGGTAGAACTAGCTAACGGTAAAAGTCTTGAAGCCACACACGTAGTTAAAGGTTGTAACCTCGTCTTAGCTGGTCAGACTTTCTCTATCGATCTTATTCCTATCACATTTGGTAGTTTCGACGTCGTTATTGGGATGGATTGGCTATCTCATCAGCAAGCGGAGATTGTTTGCAAGGAGAAAGTCGTCCGCATTCCTCGTTCTGGTGAAGAACCTCTCGTGATTCGTGGCGACAAGAGTGGTGCTGTCGAAGGAATCATCTCTTTCCTTAAGGCCCAGAAGCGTTTGCGAAGGGGCCACACTGCCATTTTGGCACTCGTTACTGACACATCAACGGAAGAGAAGAGAATTGAAGATATCCCTATTGTACGTGATTTTCCCGAGGTATTTCCTGAAGAATTACCTGGTCTTCCGCCTCATCGCCAAGTTGAGTTTCAAATCGAGCTAGCTCCTGGGGCAGCACCAGTGTCACACCCCGACCACGTGAGACAACAAAACGTGGCGGAAACATCGGGGAGTGTTGTAACAGAATTAATTGTTTCAAATCCATGGCAAATGAAGTTTCGTTTTATTAATCAAACATGAGAGTTTACATTGTTTTAAACAAGAACTAAAGAGTACATAACATAAATTAACTAGTTCTTGTCTCGTTTTAAGTCACTAAGGCACAGGTCCGCCTAAGTATGTCTTGATAAGTCCTATGCATCATCTCCTGAAAACACATGTGAAAATAGGTACGTCAGCATAAAAATGCCTGTGAGATACATAGGTTTTGTAAAAACAGAAATTCATGACTTATGTTTGAGAAAATGTTTAGTCATGAACCTTGTAATTTGCTTTGTCTTGTAAATCATTTGAAAAACGATGAGATCAGATGATATGTATAAATAAGAGAATAATTGTATGGTTAAATGAATAACCATGTAAAATGAGTTTGTATAAGATAAGTTGTTTGTAAAACAATGTCTTGTGAAAAGTATGTTATTTGTATAAAATGTCATATGTCTCAAATTGAAATGATTCAAATAACACTACGATATGTAATACCATACAAACACTTATATATAGGAAGTACCAGCGGCGTATCCACCATGCTTGTATCATATTACACAAGTCTCATTACTTAAATCACTTACTCAAACCAAACCACCAAAGTAAAATGTTTATGTATAATCAAATGTCAAAATGTTTATGTGAAAACCATGTCTAATGTCTATGTCTAATGTTTATGTCAAATGTAAATCATGTCAACAGATACAAATGGTTCACACGGTTCAATAGTTACAAACGGTTCATATAATCAAAGGGTTACGACGGTTCACATAGTCAAATGGTTACAACTGTTCAAAATGTAGTATAATGTGTTCATATGCTGGATGAGCATATGCAACAGAAATGCAATGTAAAACAATGTACTAAGTATGCATGTAATGGACATACATAGCATAAGTGTAATGTAAAACAATGTACTAAGTATGCACACAATGGGCGTACATAGCATGAAATGTATTGTAAAATGATGTACTAAGTATGCACACAATGGGCACACATAGCATAAAATGTATTGTAAAGTGATGTACTAAGTATGCACACAATGGGCACACATAGCATAAAATGTATTGTTGTTGGATCGTTGTTTGACCCTATTGAGTCGTTCGGAAGAGTTTTACATCCAGTTTAAAGGCGGAATCAGTAAACCGGACACGAACACAGCTTGTAATCTTTAATCTGTCAATTATATTGCTTTTAACACTGTTTACAACCTGACAGAAAACCGGCAGCACTTCGTTACACCTTCAGAAGTCGCGTCCCAAATGAAATGACCACAACCCTATATATAGACAACTAGATTTCGCTTGAACTGGCTTGAAGCGAAATCCCTCAAGCGAAATCATAAGCCTGAAGCGAAATCAAGTTATGTTGATTTCGCTTGAACTGATTTCAAGCGAAATCTTCATGTTCAACATGTCTAAACCCTAATTAAAACCCTGTTGTGTGTACATTCACTCTATCTAGACACAAGACTTGATTATGACGTAATCAACAGACATATAGTGCACCAACAGACTCCCCCTTGGATGTTGATGAAGTCTTTGGCTTCAAGTCTTTGTCTTCATAATTCTTCAAACCTTGTAAACACTCTCATCAATCTTTATCTTCAACTCAGACTCCTCCTTTCACAGACTCCCCCTCTCAATATGCTAGAATCTGAAATATCTGATTCAAACTTTATCATTTAGCTTCCGTGGGAATTCCTGAAACCTGCAATCACTCATACAACTATAAGTAACAACATTTTAGACTATCCAGGAATCGTAACCTGGCAATTCCAATCAAATTCTCTAACCCACTTCCCCTATCTACAAACTGTATAGATTTGGCAGTATTAAAGAATCCAACTCCCTCACAGTTTATCATCCAAGTCCAACTTAATGACCTTGGAGATATCACAAACTGTTTTTGAAATTTTTTAATTTTAATTCAAGTTTCAAATTAATGAACTTGTTTTATTTTCAGAAACACTATCAGCTTACTTAGATTTTGAAACTCAGCACTCAGATATCAGTTGTCGAAAATAAAGTAGAATCAAAATCTTTTTATATTTTCTGAAAATATAAAGCAGTAAAGAAATATGTACAAACATATTTACAAACAATATTTTTGTTTTGAGTATGCGTCAGAGGATCATATCAGTTTATGACAAGCCATAAGTACCGTTAAGCTACATTTCATACTCAGACTTAAACAATTTACTTCGATTGTCGATATACTGATCCATCTTAAATTCTCACACAAATTTCAATTTACTCAGGATACGAATTAGATGAATTAAGAACTTAGATCATTCATGTGTCCCACCTCTTGAATATACTCCCGTATCCAGAATCTCAATAATCAGTCTTACAGGTGAGAATACTACAATGATATCTGTATATAATTTAGGTGTGCGAGGGCCGAGGGATCTCAGATCGATACTTCCGTATACGCAGAGAGATATCAGCTTCGACTTTTCGGTGTGTCCCCTTTAGAGGATCTTTTTGCTTACAACAGCAGCATATATCAATTTTATTGTTTCAGCATGCTGAGGGTGTAATGCTGTGTTTCAAGCATTTAAGCAAGTATTAGCCAGGGACTAGGTCAGAACTACCGTCCAGCAGAAGTTCCGGAATAATACCCCAGATATCATAGAGTATAAAGACCTAGTATATCAGATTAAGAGACCTTTCAAACGAGATTTCAGGGGTTACCTATATATCCAAGTAGTGTTCCCCACGAATTCACAAGTTTGAATTTAGGTTTATATCCCGAATAAATCTACTAAATGTGTAAAAACCTATCGACATATCATCAGTAAGATTGTTTAACTCTTTTATACTTTCCATTTCTTTAGCATACTGTAACTGTCTACTGATGTACTATCATTTCCTCTTTTTACGCAAAACTCAATTTTTTTTAATTTTATCATGTTTTTTACTTTTTCAAATTTTCAAATGTTTTTGTATTTTCAAATGACAATTTTTCTCCCCCTAAAATGCAAAACCATTTAAAGAAAATTTGACAACCAACACTGATAGCTTTGTCTCGCCATCCATTTTCTGCTTCAAGCGCTCTGATTTGCAGAAAATATAATATACCCCCATGATTTACAACCCATTGATCTTAACAGTTTGAAAACCGTTTTTCAATCTGATGAAAGTAATCATGTTTGTTCAGCCGTGAGGGTTTCGGCATATTCAATCAACATACATTCAAACACAATTAAAAACAAACATATTTTTGGTTTTTCAAATTTTAACAAACTAAAAACATATTTTTGGTTTTTAATTTTTCAAGTTTTTAGGGTTTTGAAAATATTGTTTATTTATATACATAAAATACTAAAACTAAACTCCCTGTTCAACCAAACCAGGGTCCTGCAACCTCTTCCTGTGCCAGGTTGCTCCAACTGCCATTCTCACAGTCTTCAGCTTCATTGAGCACCTGCACATTCAAACTTTATCAATCATTTGAACAATTTTGCCCAGGTCTGTTGAACCTTAGGCATTTCAATACAAAAATGTTCATTCAATTTTGGAAATTCTTTGTCATTTAAAACTTGTTCAACTTTGACTTCAACTTTCTCATCTTTTTCCAAAATCACTTGTTTCTTAACACTCCACATTTTACCTTCCGGAGTACCTCTTTTGTAAAAATTTGTCTCTTTTTGAACCTTTTGATTTTGAACAACATTTTTCGGTTTCCAAAACTCTTTAGGTTTTGTCATATCAACAGATGTTCTCCAACTTTGTGTTGTTCTCAATCTGGGTATATGAGAATTCCAGGTCTGTCTTGAATCAGACCTAGTCTGTTTTGGTTTCCAAGTTTGATTCGAAGCAAACTTGTTTGTGTTGTACCTCCAAGTTTGTTTTGAATCAAATCTGGTTGACCTTGATTTCACATCCTCAGATTTCTGTTTTTCAACATCAACAGGCTTTGGATTTGGACACTTTCGTGCAACATGTCCAATTTGATCACATTTAAAACACACTTTCATTGAAACATCCTTAACCTGTTGTTGTTTCTTTTTCATAGCATCAAACTCCTCATTAGACTGTTGTCCAAATTTGAGTTTTTCCTCTTCTTTCAAACTTTTCCCTTGAACAAAACTCTTCTTTTGTTGCAAATTCTGTTTTTCACTTTGATTCCAATTCCGTTTCTTTTTATAACCCAAACCAGCCTTCATGTTCTTCTTTTTAAAACCAGGTTTGTTATAAAAAGATCTATGACCTTTACCAGCAAACTTTGGAATCTCAGACTTCTCAATCTCAACCATTTTGAAAACTTTATTGACCTTCTCTGAAATCACATTCTGAATCGGGAATACAACATCTAAGAATAATTTGTCCGATCCAATCATGGTATAAACCAATCCTTTTGAATCATCATTCAAATTTTTCTCGGATTTTGTGTTTTTCAAATAACCATCATGAAGATTTCCTTCATCTTCATCCTGTGATTCAGACTTACCTTTTGTAGACTCATCTTTCAAAACACTTTCAACAACCTTACTTACCACCTCTGAATCATTAGCATCATCAGATTTGGAGTAAGTCACATCGATACTTTCAGGTAACTGGTCAGCTATGTTCAAACCCTTTGCCACCTTTTCCTCATCATAAAAAGTATAATTGTTTCTCAATGGTGGTGGTACCTGATGAAATTCTGAACCAATACCCTTTTTGGAATTATCAGTATCTTTGTCATCTGGTGTGATGTTGAAAATGCGTTCAAGAATGTACGAAGAGTTATGATAACTTTGAAGTTTTGTAACAATCTTTTCTTTTTCAGCCAAGACTTGTTTAAGATTTGCAATTTCATCAAAACATTTGTTCAATTCAATTTGCTTTTCTTTAAATCTTCTTTCATACATTTCTTTAGTTATTAAAGTTTCAGACAGTCTTTGATCAAAACTTTTGACTTGGCTCTTCAAAGTATCATAAGCTTCTTGTACTCTCTGACTTGACCACTTTAAAGAATCATACTGTTTTTGTAAATCTTGAAACTTAGATTCTTTTTCAACACAATCAACACATTTTGTAGAACACAGTTGTCTATAAACATCATTATCCTTTTCAAGACCTTGACATTTCTGTGTCAAATTTTCAACTTTTAGTTTCAAAATTTCTTCTTTTTCAATCATTTCTTTACATTTCATTTTGAAAACATTTTCAAGTTTACTTGTTTCAATATCTTTTGTTTTGATTATATCATCTTTTTCAATACAGGCTTTGCACATTTCTATGCAATTCCTGCATTTGCTTTCCTTTTCATCAACAGACTGTTCAATGCTTTTGTCTGTGTCAAACAATTCAGAAGATTCAGTTTGAATTTTTTCTGTTATCACACCTTTTTCTTCTGTCTTTTTCTGATCTTCATCTTTCATCTGTTCTTCTTTATCAGTTTCCTCTGCCGATTTCTTTACTTCCTCTATCAGCTTTTCCAGCTCTTGTTCTTTCCTCTTCTTCATTTCCACTACCTTTGGTAAACTTGCTTCAAAAACTTCTTTTATCTTGTTCATTAAATCCGGCAAGTAACTTTTATCAGAAAGCCTTCTTGTGTTGAAAGTAGCCTGCCTTGGAACCAAATTTGTTACAGCTTCGAAATCCACTTTTGATGGATCAACAACTGGATTACCCCGTGGATCCATGTAACATTCCAACTCTTCATTCCATCTTTTAGCTCTCTGGGCTTCTTTGAATGGTTCGTTTAATTTTCCAATTTCCCATCTTGCAAAGTCTACTTTCCAATATCTATCAGGATCACTTTCTCCTGTCATTTTAAATCTTCTTCTTGATATTTGCGCCTTGTAAATCACCTCGAATCAAATGCAAACAAACAAACAAAACAAACAAACACTTAGTAAAATTTTAAGTTTTGAAAATTTAACAAGTTCAAGCGAAATACTTGAAGTAATTATCTTCAAGTGAAATCAGTTCAATATAACACTGTTCAAGCGAAATCCACTATTTCGCTTCAACTAATTTCAAGCGAAAACCAAGTTCAAATCTGATTCAAGCGAAATCAATAACAATCTTTTTCACTTCAACTTCAAGCGAAATCTCCAAGAAAATACTTTTCAAGCGAAAACTTCTATTTCGCTTCAACAACACAAGTTTCAAAACAATCAGCTTCAAGCGAAATCCTCTGTTTCGCTTCAGGAAGTCTTCAAGCGAAAACAACTATTTCGCTTCAAAAGTTTTCAAGTGAAATCCAGCAACAACTATTTCACTTCAGCAGTTCAAGCGAAACAGTCCAAAAAGTAGATCTGAAGCGAAATCAATCCATTATCTTCGAAATACTTTCAAGCGAAACCCTGTTTTTGATCCAATTCAGTCACTTTTAATGCGAATTTCGGTCTCAAACTTTCAAGGCTTTGTTAAACTGTTGTTTTGCATGTTCAGTGAGAAGTTCAATCCATTTTGACCATTAAATTTCGTTCAGTTTGAAAAAGAAAGTGTAGAAGTCAGAATCTAATTGCAATCGAGCTAAACTCTTCCTCCTGAGCTCTGATACCACTTGTTGGATCGTTGTTTGACCCTATTGAGTCGTTCGGAAGAGTTTTACATCCAGTTTAAAGGCGGAATCAGTAAACCGGACACGAACACAGCTTGTAATCTTTAATCTGTCAATTATATTGCTTTTAACACTGTTTACAACCTGACAGAAAACCGGCAGCACTTCGTTACACCTTCAGAAGTCGCGTCCCAAATGAAATGACCACAACCCTATATATAGACAACTAGATTTCGCTTGAACTGGCTTGAAGCGAAATCCCTCAAGCGAAATCATAAGCCTGAAGCGAAATCAAGTTATGTTGATTTCGCTTGAACTGATTTCAAGCGAAATCTTCATGTTCAACATGTCTAAACCCTAATTAAAACCCTGTTGTGTGTACATTCACTCTATCTAGACACAAGACTTGATTATGACGTAATCAACAGACATATAGTGCACCAACAATTGTAAAGTGATGTACTAAGTATGCACACAATGGGCATACATAGCATAAAATGTATTGAAATCATGTACTATAAATGTACTAATAAACATAGCAAGTATATGATGTGAAAACAGGAAAGCATGAAAGTAACAAGTAGGCACATTTGTTTCACCCCAAAACAGTTTGAAAACAGTAAATGAGGGGTCTATGTACTCACTTGAGATTGATTAGTAGTCCTTGAGTAACAATCAAACAATGCTAGAGATTGCGGATATCAAACGGCACCTAATATAGGTAACTATGTTAATAAACCGGACCTAAGTTGGAGGATCGGATAGAATGAGGGTTCGTAAACCAAATGAGTATGGAGACTCGTGTAATATGGTTTAACAAAGCCTACATACTAAATGAAACCTAACCTAAGTGCTTACGACCCATTACGACCCGTTTAGGTAGCTTATGCGACTTTAACGCGTCGTTCGCGTGAAACGCGTTCGGACTGCCTAACTAGTCCTATGATAAGTAGAATATGCCTCTACATGTTTAATATTGTTGTTAAATCAGTTTAGATGTCATAAGTTATGTTACATATGCTAAAAATGAATTTTGGCATCAAAGGGGTATTTTGGTAATTTACCTAAGGCATATAAACTATCTATCATACAACTACTTAAACGAAGCGACCATAAGGTATAACCTCGGAAGGTTATTCCCTACCTACTATGGTCACCTAATGTATTTGGTCGGATCCTAATGATCGACCAAATGGGTCGGGTTCGAAGGTATAAGCGATTTATTAGATCGCTTACCCTTACGACCCTAGACAACGTGGTAATCAGTAGGCATAGTCACAAGGGACTATAACCATCGTGATTACAATCACGTTGCGAAGTTCAAACGAACTTCACATTGACCATAAACTGGTCAACGCAGAAATTCAAACAAAGTTTGACTTTCAGACTCGAAAAGCAATAAAAGAATGAAGGAATACTTACGAAGGGTCCCCGAATGCTAATCTTGATTCAAGTAGCTCAGGTATGAAACAAAGGTTTCAACTTAGAGCTTCTCAAATCAGATTCTAGTGGGTTTTGCAATGAAGTGGGTTGGGTATTTATAGTATTTCCCGAACCGTTAAGATCGTTTCTTGGAAAACGTGATCGAATCTCGTGCGTACACTTGTTGGAAAGTTGTGGTGACTAAAAAAGGCCTCTTATGAGCTGAAAGGGCAAGTGTGAGTGTGTGGTTGGGAGTTTAACAGCTGTAATCTGCTGAGTAATTGATCTTATCTGATCTGGGAGCCTGACGCGGGTCATGTAAAGATACACACAAAACTTACGCGGGCCGCCTGGCCTTGTCTGATCAAAACCAAGTTTGCTAAATGACAGTTTCAGTCCCTGTTATGTGTTTAAGCCATTTCCGACACTTCTAAGGCCCGTAGAGCCAACTTTAAGGCCCTAAAATGATGCCTAAACATTGTGGACATGAAAAATGCTCAAAAATATGCCGGATGTTGGTTCGTTTGGTCGTACGATCGCGATGTTCGCTTAATTACGACGGAATGCGCATAAGCGCGAAAAACGATCCAAATGACGCGACGAATGGATTTTTCTTATGCCAAACACTGAAATAAAATATTTTAGTGCTTACATAAATTTTTGGGTGTCCGGATGTATTCAGAACGTAAGTTATGCGCGAAAGTGCAAACTTGTGCACTTTTTGACGCTTTTAGTCCCTGAATGACCCAAAAATTTATTTTAGCACACCGAACCCCTCAAATCCTATTTCTAAGCTATGTAAAGGATATTTATGGTATGTTTAACTTATGGTCATGTTCCGGAATGTCTGTTACAGTTCAAATTGGCATACTTTCGTAGTTTGTCAAATTTAGTCCCTGTAGGCGAATTAACTTGTTTTTGCCATACCAAAGCCTTCAAAACTTTTTTCTAATTATGTAAAGGTTATTTAAGGTATGTTAAGTATATTTCACTATTCCGGAGTGTTCGTTGCATTAAACTGGTTATATTTACGCATCAGTGTGTGTATAACCTTCCAAAAAGCGATTTAGAGCTTGAAATCGAACAAGAGTTGATATGTGCAAAAGATACACATATTTATACAGATCCCAAGTATGAAATACAATATTTCATTGGCTTGGTATTTGTTTGATGTTCGCAGTGACCCAAGTGTCACAGTCTCCCCTACTTTAGGAAATTTCGTCCCGAAATTTATTCGTAGGAGTCCATCTGTGACTTTGTGTTAAGTAACCACCAGATATACAAGGCATAATCCTGTCATTTCGTTAACGGACAATCTTCAGAAATGAAAATGAACAGACGGAGTCATTTTCCTCAACGAGTATTCTTCAGAAACAGAAATGAAGGAATAAACAACCGGGGATTCATTTCCTCAACGGACAATCTTCAGAAACGCAAAATGAACAAACGGAGTCATTTTCAACGGGTGCTTCCTTAGAAACGGAAATGAAAAGGATAATCAAACGGATATTCATTTCCTCAACGGACAATCTTCAGAAACGAAAATGAACTGACGGAGTCATTTTCAATGGGTGCTTCATCAGAAATGGAAATGAAAAGGAGAAACAAACGGATATTCATTTCCTCAACGGACAAATCTTCAGAAACGAAAATGAACAAACGGAGTCATTTTCAACGGGTGCTTCATCAGAAATTGAAATGAAAAAGGATAGTCAAACGGATATTCATTTCCTCAACGGACAAATCTTCAGAAACGAAAATGGACAAACTGAGTCATTTTCAATGGGTGCTTTGTCAGAAATGGAAATGAAAAGGATAATCAAACGGATATTCATTTCCTCAACGGACAATCTTCAGAAACGAAAATGAACAAACGGAGTCATTTTCAACGGGTGCTTCATCAGAAATGGAAATGAATAGAGTTAACTTCTAGACACATGACCAAACTCGCTGTGGTTTCTGTGCACTAAATTCCATAATTATGTATGCATCCATAATTACGTAATTCCTTGCACAGTCCGTACAGTTTGTCTTGTAATGCTTAGGGGAGGAAAATCAAATCTGTGATGAGGGTGACTAGACTACCATAGGGTCCTTTTAATTAGATCGACAGATGATCTTATTAATTAGGCCACCAAGGAGTCCTTTCAGCTATATCATCACATGATGTTCCTAACCCGATTTTTGGATCAATCTGTTTAACTAGACCACTCAAGGGATCTAATTATGGGGTAGTACTTTATAATCCATGTAGGATCGATTGTTGAACCCGAACGAGTCAATCAGAAGAGTCTTTTCTCTGTATCAGAGGCGGAATCAAAGATACAGACGCTCAAACTAATTATAATGCTTCTTTGATTGATTTAACAACGTTTACAACCTGAAAGCAATCTGGCAGCACTTCGTTACAATTTCCAGAACCGTTACCAAATGAATAACAAGTGCACTATATATAGTAGAAGTGATTCCACTTATATGGACATGCCATATGAGCAAAATCAGAAGCTTATGATTTCACTTTTATGGACAGTGTCCATATGAGCGGAATCAGCCTCTTAACTTCTAAACTTCGAATCTCGAACCTCGTGCACTGATTATTCTAATCTAACCTATTACGTTACATGATACAAGACGACGTCAATAGACGTAATGCACTAACAAACTCCCCCTCGGATATTGACGAAGTCTTCAGTGACTAGTCTCTGGCATGACACCTCTTCAGTCTTGATCAATCTGTCTTCTCGTTCAGATTGTAACATTGAAAGCATCCATCACTCTCTTGATCAGCTTCACACTTTGACTCTTACACCAGAATCTCATCACTGGCTCTATCATCAACAGCTTTATCATCAACAGGCTCCCCCTTTCGTCAAGCTTCCGTGCTTTTAGGGATTGACACCTAGCTTTCTAGCTACAAGCTCCTCCAAACTTTCAGCTTGTCATCAGACTCCCCCTTAGACTCTACTCTCGGGATCGTAGTCTGGATTTTTCCTGCAATCACTCATACACTTATAAGTAACAACATTTTAATCTTCCAGATATTGTAATCTAACAATTCAATCTCCTCAAAATCACTTCTCATAAATTTGGCAGTTTCATCGAATCGTATCGGAAACTAGCTCTATAACAATATAAGCATCCAAATCCCCCACAGTTAATCATCCAAGTCCAACTAAATGACCTTGGAGATATCACAAACTGTTTTTGATTTTTTATTTTAAAACTTCAAGTTTCAAATTAATGAACTTGTTTTATTTTCAGAAACACGATCAGCTTACTTAGATTTTGAAACTCAGCACTCAGACATCAGTTGTAAAAAATAAAGCAGAAATCAAAATCTTTTTGTATTTTCTGAAAACATAAAGCAGTAAAGAAATATGTACAAACATATTTACAGACAATATTTTTGTTTGAGTATGCGACAGAGGATCATATCAGTTTTTGACAAATCACAAGTACCGTTGAGCTTAGTTACACAGTAAATATTAAACAATTCACCTCAATTGTCGATATACTGATCCATCTTAAATTCTTACACAATTTTCAATCTGTTCAGGATACAGATTAAGTGTTTTAGAGACTTAAACTTATACGTGTGTCCCACCTCTTGAATATACTCCCGTATCCAGATCCCGATATTCAGTCTTACAGGTAATTATAACACAAATGATATCTGTAAGGGGTTAATAATTTATGAAGAATCATGAGAGCTCAGGTCAGAACTACCGTTCAGCAGAGAGATCATGACTCAACTTGTGGGTGTGTCCCCTTTAGAGGATCTTTTTTACAACAGCATTGCTAAGCAATTTTATTGTCTTATCATTTATGCTGAGGGGTGATGCTGTTTTTCAAGCATATGCGGAAAGTATTATTCGGGGACTAGGTCAGAACTTCCATTCAGCAGAAGTCCCGGAATAATACCCCAGATATCACTGTTGGGATTGAACCCTACCAGAGGAACAGATAATGGAAAGCCAAAACCAGGTCACAACAGTGGATCCAGAATAAGCAGCAGTTTACACTAAGCTTTCCCCTTGAAAGTGATTTATAACAACTGATGGTCTTTATCCGCTCTTCAGATACAACTGCTGCTGGTCCTTCAACTGATGATCAAATCCATGAAATATTCAACAACTGCTGATCATATCTACTGATGGTAAAGCACTGCCCAATCAAGGACTGATCAACCTTGAGGAAAGCACTGACTAAAGGGAGAGCAGCTGTTTGGTGAATTAACTGTGTTATGTATTATCAGTAGTTAGGTTTAGCAGTGTTTTTGTGTAAGATCAGTAGATACAGGTTGTTAGGCTGTTAGACGTCGCTTTCATGGTGACGTCAGCTGAGATACCTCAGTTGTTTGGTTTGCCTATAAATGTAACAGTACCATGTACTGTTACATTTGATTGACTGAGCGGATTCTTCTCCTCATGTCTAATCCTTTCATCTTGTGTGCAACCACCCTTGGGACATCAGGCTGAGGGGGAGTTTAGTTTGTAAGCATATCTGAAATCTTTTGCTTTGATTTGTAAATCTTTTGACTCTATGAGAAGCAAATGTTTATCAAACTATTTTCTCCATTGATTGTGTTTACAAAGCTTGTGATTATTTTCGCTGCACTTAATCTCTGTTCATCTCTATTGATTATACAATTTACACAAACTAGCACAATCATGTGAGCCTCCGATCCTAACAATTGGTATCAGAGCCTGGACAGTCAATTTCGATTTAACAGTCAAATTGACATAACAGTTCGGCTCGAAGTTCATTGATACTAAGGTTGGTTGCATTTAGTTGAAAAACAGAGTATCGAGTAAATCATGATCAAAATGGTTATTCAACAACTCTGTACATCAACCAAGATGTCATATGACACACAAAATTTCACACAACAAGTGAGTTCATGCACAAGACACTCATGATTTCTAGATCTGAAAGCAATATCTGTTAAACCATGAGATTATTTTTATTTTCTAAACAGATTTCAATTGTTGATGTGCAATCTGTGATGTTTTCATTAAATACTAAAGTATGAACCTCAGATTAACAAAACCTATGTTCATAAAACATTGATGTTTTGCTAACATAAAAAGAGGGAAATTAAAACTTTAGTTATTTAGATCTTATGTGTTGAAAACAGGTTGAGTTCCTAAAAGGGACAAAATCAACTTTGTTTAAATACATTAAGAAAACAGGGGTCAACATAGTCCGTATCATATGTAGTGTGAGATTGGTTGAAAAACTTGTGAAAACATGACCAAGTCTCTCAAAACATTACTGCAAAATGATTTTTGGACTAAAATTCACAAAAACTCGAAAGTGTGTTTATGTCAAAACTTTTGAAGTCAAAAGGAAAGAGTATAAACATAAAACACTTATGAGTCAAAGTTTAGGGTAATAATGGTCATTAAGCAACTATGTGCATTCATCTGTTCAGGAAAAGGTTTTGATTCCAGTAAATGAACTCCAAAGAGGACTAGACAAATGTTCAAAAATTTATCCATGTGTCCTCATGTTTGCAATCAACTGACAAAGAAAATGGTACCAAACAGTGGTCAAAATGTATCCAAGAGGTTTTCTACCACTATTGTCAAACCACTGACCATTTTTAATAACTTGTGAATAATGTGATTATATATTCTATTGAAATTATACCAGATCCTTTTTGATACTATTCTCAGAAAATCCTTTAACCATTTTTTTGTTGCGTTCAAAGGATTTTCTCGAATAACCAGGATATATTATTCATATTTTTTGAATAATATATTTGGAACTTTTGCTTGTTTTTGTTGGCAATAGTTTCTGCTCTTGTCAGGATGTAATACCTTATTTTTGGTGGTATTATTATCCTCATAAATAGGTCAAAAGGAAATGGTACATTTGTCAAGATCATGTCATACTCAGGTTTGTTCCTAATCTTTTACCAAAGGTTGATTGCAAACTGTGCTTGAATCACTAGGGTACTCATGTTTTAATCGAATATTAAACGAAAATGAGTTGCCTTAGCAAAAAGTTCTCATCATCTAGGGTACTAAATCACTGTCTTTCAAAATGGACATGTGGCAAAACCTTGGATGAAAATTTCTCAAAACTGTTGCTGGAATACTTGTCCTTCAGATTTATACCATTTACCCTAACCACTGTTTTGTTCCATCGTCTGATCTCTAAACACTGTCCACTACTGAAAGTTAACCACTGATTCCTCATTTTCTTGATAAGCACTGATGGTCAAAATCAGTGTCCTATCCACTGATATGCTATCTACTGATAGTAAAAATCATCCACTGCCCAAAATTTTAACCGTTGTAATCACTGATGCTTGATACGTCAGTGGCCCTTAAAACAACTGTTTTCCATCCTTCATCCATTTCATCAGTATTTGACACGTGGTCAGTTTTTAGCCTTCAGATCAAAATAACCGCTACCACATCAGCAATCATTTTCTCCTAAATAAAACCCTGCCCTAAACCCCCAAAGAGGGTTTTACACTGTCGAGTTGAATTCCAAAATTCTCTTCTCAAAGCAGTTTCCAACCCTTCTTCTCAAAAACTTCAAAATCATTCTTCGTTCTTCTCTGCAAAAATGACAAAATCAAAATCAAAAACAAAATCACCATCACCTTCCAAAGAAGCCGCTCAACCAGCCGAAGAACCCATCGAAATACCATACAAACAATCGCACAACTATTTGGGTTTACTCACAAAACTCAAAGACAACCACACCTTCGACTCCATCATTGATACAATATCTGCATCAAAGTACAAAACTTTGTTGACAGTAAATGCTCCCATCTATCTGCAAACCCAGAGAGAGTTTTGGAAAAAGGCGACTCTTGAAAAACAAGACGATAAAGTCATAGCCATTAACTCCTCGATACAGGGTACAGCGATACAAATCACTCCGCAATCATTATCAGAAATCTTCAAACTCGATGATCAGAAAGGTAAAGCTTCCTTTGACAAAAACGAGTTAAAAGCTGATTTTCTGAAAAGGGGCTATGCAGAACAGTCAAAGGTAGATACCCTAAAAAAGGGTTATTTCCCATTTGCACCCAGATTTTTATTTCACACACTCTTGATGTGTGCATCAAATAAAACAACATCTTTTAACGAAATACCATTGAAAATTCAATGTCTGGGTTACGCTATTTTGAATAATAAAGACTACAACTACTCCCAGGAAATTTTCAATGACATGGTGAAAAACGTTGAAAGTAAAGCATTTTTGCTGTTTCCAAGATTTTTGAGTTATTATTTTGAACAAAAATTTGAAAAGGAAAAGGAAAAATTGCTCAAACAAGGTGTTTATTGTCAAATAAAAAGCTTAACAAAAGAAACATTTTCAAGAATGATGGCACCTATAAAAACAAAAGCAGAGGTGTCTGAGCAGAATTTAGCAGTTACAACTGCTCCTCAGACATCTGCTGCTGAGCCCACTGCTCCAGGTGATCATAGCAGCACAACCACTGCTTTGAAACCCACACCTGACATCACCAAAAAGACCAAAAGAAAAACATCCAGAAAACCCACCAAACCCAAAACAAAGGCAACTCTGGAAGATGAGAACCCAGAGCAAATGCCAGTGACAACACAAAAGTCACCACAAACCACTGCTGCTACTTCCTCACAGCAGTTGGTAGAAAGATCTCCACCATTGCCTAAAACTCCTCCTGCATCCTCACAAAAGGATCAGGTTGTAATCACAGGGACACCGAATTATGAAGCTCTAGATCCACTTGGCTCTATCTTCCACAGTCCTGATCCCAAGGACATGTCTCTTTCAACTCCCATTCCCTCACCAATAATAATGCCACAATCCATGCTACCTTTGTTGCATGCAACTGCTATAGCTCAGACACAAACCAGTTCCTCTCTATCACCTGTCACTGAGAGTATACCCCCACAAGTGACTGGGTCTGATGCTACTACTCCTGCTATCCCAGCAACAGTTGAGGAGGTTACATCCCCTGAGTTACAAGTAACTCTTGGTGGTAGTTCAAGTGGAGCAACAACTACAACTGATGGATCAACAGGTCTCCAGTTGGCCAGTTGTTTCATAAATCAGACTCCCTTGAAGGCAATTTCTTCCATAGCACCTCTGGAAATCACTAGTGAGTCTATCTTGTCCACTGGTATCATCAAAGGTTTATCAAGTGCTGAAGAAAGAAGGCCCCAGTACCAAGAACAAGGGGCATCAATGGGTGATTTTTGGGATTCTGTTCCTAAGTCACACATTGATACAACCACTGCTGGTGGGGATTCAGATGATCCTACTAAAGTAGGTGATGATTCAAAATATCAGGAATTGACGGGCAGAGTTGAAAAACTAGAAGAATCAGTTTCTGAAATAAAGGAGATGGTGCAAGAGATTTTAAAAGCTCAGAAAGCACAAGCCACTGCTGTTCCTGCTCAAGCACCTGCACAACATGCATTTGCTGCAAATGAGCTTTGGAATATTTTACAACCCATGCTTGAAAAACAGCAACAGATGGCTGATCAAAAGCAGGCTATTCATGTGCAAATGCTGACCAGCATGGTGGAATCAAGGTTTAAAGACACGCAAGCAGATATCAAGGCTATAAAAGCTAGCATTCAAAGTGTCTCTGGCAAAGCTCCTTCTTCCCTATCATTTCTTGATAACCCCCCTTCAGATAATGCCAAAAAGGGGGAGAATATCAAGTTGTTGAGAAAAATGAATAAGATGGGAATAGAACATGGCCTTCATATTGAGCCTGAAAAAGAAAAAGAAAAGCAGGTCTCAAAACCTGTTAGCCAAACAGCTGATACAGCAGTAGTTACAAAAACTGCTGTCAGTAGCCAAACAGCTGCCATGTCATCCACGCACACATCTTTAACACACACCACTACAACTACTGCTCCACCACCATCATCTACAATCACACCATCACCACTGCCTCCTGTCATAAAACAGAAGACAACAGATGTTACAACATCTGTTGTAATGACAGCAGCGGTTGAAGCACCAGTTGTTTGTCAGACACTCCCCATCATTCAAACCACTCTTTCACCCAAAACATCATCTGCCGCTTCTTCATTAAAAAGGAGAAGGAATCTCATATCAGATGATGATTCACCACCACCATCACCACCATCAAAAATTACCTCACCGTTTCCATCCCCTGCTCAAAAGCAGAAGACAACTGCTGACATATCAGCAGTTGTAATGACAACAGATGTTGAGGCACCAGTTGTTTCAACAGATGTTAGTCAGTCATCCACCACTGCTCTAACCTTTCCTATATCACAACCAAAGCTCTTTAATAGAAAAAGAAAGCCAATCACTGCCGATGAGGGTATACATGATCCTAATGCTGCACAACATCCACTGGAACTTGAAGCTATCAAAAATGAGATGAGGCAATTCTATACAGAAGAAGATCCTTCAAAAAGAAGATTCTCCTCACTCATAGGCTACATGCCACCAGATGATATGGATGACTGCCTCAAAATCAAGGCAAGGCAAGCTAAAGTAAAAGCTAAGGTTGACAGTGAAAAAGAAGGTCTGAGTAAAGAAGGCATTGCTAAAAGACTGGAGTTCTACTTCACAAAAGTAAAGCAGATAGAAGAATTTGCACAAGACCTAAACAAAGAAAAGGCTGAACAAAGGAAAAAGTTAAGAAAACAATATCTAGCCTACATCATGAAAGAGAAATTCTATCCTGCTGAAGAACAACAGTTCGAAGAATGGCCAATAGTCACTTTAAAGCATGAGGCAGAAAGGATTCAAAGAATCAAGAATGATCCTACAAAGAAGAAGAATGCTCCAAACTGGAGCAAATACAAAAAGTTCATTGCTGACCTCACTGCTGAGTATAAGAGAAAGAAAAAGGAGCTGGTGGATGCAAAAATGGATACTGCTGAAGCCATATCAAAATGGTCAAAACAGCAGACTGATGAAGCCTATGAAAGGCTAAAGAAAAGAAAGATAACTGTTTCAAGCACTTCAAAGAAACATGAACTAAGAACGAAGCTTGAACAGCAGATAGAAAACCTCAAAACACTGTTCCAGTCTACTTTTGTGACAAACCAAAAAGAAGGAGAACAGCTGATCACTGAAGAAGAAAAAGAAAAGGAAGTTGAGTACTTCAAAGATTCCATCATGAAAATGGGTCTAAAAGAAGAAAGCTCAGAAAAACTTCAAAACCTTTTTAAGAAGGTATTATCAAAGCCTGCAGTATCACACATTTCAGCAGATATCCCAGACACTGAACTTGATCAACGACAGAGATAAGAACAAATTGACAAAGAAGTTGCAGAAGACATAGCTGCAGCAAATCAAGTCATAGAAGAGGCTTTCAAGAAAATGTCTGAAGTTCAGGATACTGCTTTACATCTCTTCTCAAGGCCAAAATCTCAAAGTTCATCAGGAAATAAATCTCTCCCGAGAAATCCATTGGGTTCAAAAGTACTAAAGTGGCTCTCTGATCAAAAGACCCATGTATTGACTCTGTTCAGATCCAATGGAGAGGTGAAGTATATATCAAAGAAAGAAGCACTAGGCCTTAGTGTTCAAGATTTGCAGGATCTCCTTGAACTTACACTGTGCTGGGATGAAGATGACACAAGTTCCAAGGAATTTGAAGAAGAATTTAAAAGACAAGCAAGGGAACTTCTGATGAAGAATAAAGATCCAGAATAATGACAGGTTTTGGCATTATCTGTTCTAGGGGGAGATTGTTGGGATTGAACCCTACCAGAGGAACAGATAATGGAAAGCCAAAACCAGGTCACAACAGTGGATCCAGAATAAGCAGCAGTTTACACTAAGCTTTCCCCTTGAAAGTGATTTATAACAACTGATGGTCTTTATCCGCTATTCAGATACAACTGTTGCTGGTCCTTCAACTGATGATCAAATCCATGAAATATTCAACAACTGCTGATCATATCTACTGATGGTAAAGCACTGCCCAATCAAGGACTGATCAACCTTGAGGAAAGCACTGACTAAAGGGAGAGCAGCTATTTGGTGAATTAACTGTGTTATGTATTATCAGTAGTTAGGTTTAGCAGTGTTTTTGTGTAAGATCAGTAGATACAGGTTGTTAGGCTGTTAGACGTCGCTTTCATGGTGACGTCAGCTGAGATACCTCAGTGGTTTGGTTTGCCTATAAATGTAACAGTACCCTGTACTGTTACATTTGATTGACTGAGCGGATTCTTCTCCTCATGTCTAATCCTTTCATCTTGTGTGCAACCACCCTTGGGACATCAGGCTGAGGGGGAGTTTAGTTTGTAAGCATATCTGAAATCTTTTGCTTTGATTTGTAAATCTTTTGACTCTATGAGAAGCAAATGTTTATCAAACTATTTTCTCCATTGATTGTGTTTACAAAGCTTGTGATTATTTTCGCTGCACTTAATCTCTGTTCATCTCTATTGATTATACAATTTACACAAACTAGCACAATCATGTGAGCCTCCGATCCTAACAATCACTGAGTATAAAAACCTAGTATATCAGAAAAAGGAATCTTTCAAACGAGATTTCAGGGGTTACCTATATATCCAAGTAGTGTTCCCCATGAAATAAGTAAGTAAAGATTTAAGTTTATATCCCGAACAAACTTACTAAATGTGCAAAAACCTACCGATACATCCACAGTGAGATCGTTTAACACATTTAAACATTCCATATCTTTAGCATACTGTAACTGTCTACTGATGTACTATCATTTCCTCTTTTTACGCAAAAACTCAATTTTCATTTTTAATGTTTTCGTCTTTTTGCCAATAGGTTTTATCATGTTTTTGTCATTTTCAAATTTTCAAATGTTTTTGTATTTTTCTGACAATTTTTCTCCCCCTAAAATGCAAAACCATTTAAAGAAAATTTGACAACCAACACTGATAGCTTTGTCTCGCCATCCATTTTTTGCTTCACATGCTCTGATTTGCAGAAAATATACATACCCCCATGATTTACAACACATTGATATTTTACAGTTTGAAAACCGTTTTTCAATCTGATGAATGTAATCATGTTTGTTCAGCCGTGAGGGTTTCGGCTATTTATTCTAACAAAATTAAAAACAAAAATATTTTTTATTTTTAATTTTCAAGTTTTTAGGGTTTTGAAAATATTGTTTATTTATGTACAGAAAACAATCAAACTAAACTCCCTGTTCAACCAAACCAGGGTTCAGCAACCTCTTCCTGTGCCAGGCTGCTCTAACTACCATTCTCACAATATTCAGCTTCGTTGAGCACCTGCACATTCAAACTTTATCAATCATTTGAACAATTTAGCCCAGGTCTGTTGGACCTTAGGCATTTCAACACAATAATGTTCATTTAATTTCGGAAACTCTTTGTCATTTAAAACATTTTCAATTTTAACTTCAACTTTTTCATCTTTTACCATCTTCACTTGTTTCTTAGCACTCCACATTTTGCCTTCTGGAGTACCTCTTTTGTAAAAGTTTGTCTCTTTTTGAACCTTTTGTTTTTGAATAACATTTTTAGGTTTCCAAAACTCTTGAGGTTTTGTCATATCAACAGATTTTCTCCAACTCTGTGTTGTTCTGAATATGGGTGTGTGAGAATTCCAGGTCTGTCTTGAATCGAACCTGTTCGGGTTTGATTTCCAATTTTGATTTGAAGCAAACTTGTTTGTATTGTACCTCCAAGTTTGTTTCGAATCAAATCTGGTTGACCTTTGTTTCACATTCTCAGATTGCTGTTTTTCAACATCAACAGGCTTTGGATTTGGACACTTTCGTGCAACATGTCCAATTTGATCACATTTAAAACACACTTTCTTTGAAACATCCTTGGCCTGTTGTTGTTTCTTTTTCATAGCATCAAACTCCGCATTAGACTGTTGTCCAAATTTGGGTTTCTTCTCTTCTTTCAAGCTTTTCCCTTGAACAAAACTCATCTTTTGTTGCAAATTTGGTTTTTTACTTTGATTCCAATTCCGTTTCTTTTTATAACCCAAACCAGCCTTCATGTTTTGCTTCTTAAAACCAGGTTTGTTATAAAAAGATTTATGACCTTTACCAGCAAACTTTGAAATTTCCGACTTCTCAATCTCAACCATTTTGAAAACTTTATCGACCTTCTCTGAAATCACATTCTGAATTGGGAATACAACATCTAAGAATAGTTTGTCCGATCCAATCATGGTATAAACCAATCCTTTTGAAACATCATTCAAATTTTTCTCGGATTTTGTGTTTTTCAGATAACCATCATAAAGATTTCCTTCATCTTCATCCTGTGATTCAGACTTACCTTTTGTAGACTCATCTTTCAAAACGCTTTCAACAACCTTACTTACCACCTCTGAATCATTAGCATCATCAGATTTGGAGTAAGTCACATCGATACTTTCAGGTAACTGGTCAGCTATGTTCAAACCCTTTGCCACCTTTTCCTCATCATAAAAAGTATAATTGTTTCTCAATGGTGGTGGTACCTGATGAAATTCTGAACCAATACCCTTTTTGCAATTATCAGTATCTTTGTCATCTGGTGTGATGTTGAAAATGCGTTCGAGAATGTACGAAGAGTTATGATAACTTTGAAGTTTTGTAACAATCTTTTCTTTTTCAGCCAAGACTTGTTTAAGATTAGCAATTTCATCAACACACTTGTTCAATTCAATTTTCTTTTCTTTAAACTTTCTTTCATACATTTCTTTAGTGACTAAAGTTTCTGACAATCTTTGATCAAAACTTTTGACTTGGCTCTTCAAAGTATCATAAGCTTCTTGTACTCTCTGACTCGACCACTTTAAAGAATCATACTGTTTTTGTAAATCTTGAAATTTAGATTCTTTTTCAACACAATCGACACATTTTGCAGAACACAGTTGTCTATAAACATCATTATCCTTTTCAAGACCTTGACATTTCTGTGTCAATTTTTCAACTTTTAGTTTCAAAATTTCTTCTTTTTCAATCATTTCTTTACATTTTATTGTGAAAACATTTTCAAGTTTAACTATGTCATTTTCTTTTGTTTTTATGATATCATCTTTTTCAGTACAGGCTTTGCACATTTCTATGCAATTCCTGCATTTGTTTTCTTTTTCATCAACCATTTCAACATTCAATAGATCAGAAGATTTTCTAACCTCAGTCTCATTCAACACCGATTCTTCTGACTCAACTTTCTGATCTTCCTTCTTTTCTTCTTTCTGAGCTTCTTCATTCTTCTGCTTTTCTTCAGCTCTCTGTTCCTCTCCAGCAAGCTTTGCAACAGTCTTCACTTCTTCAATCATCTTCTTTAATTCTTCTTCTTTTCTTTTCTTCAGTTCTACCACCTTCGGTAAACTTGCTTCAAAAACTTCTTTTAACTTGTTCATCAAATTTGGCAAATAGCTTTTATCAGAAAGCCTTCTTGTGTTGAAAGTGCCCTCACTTGGAAACACATTGGTTACAGCATCAAAATCCACTTTTGATGGATCAACTACTGGATTACCCTGTGGATCCATGTAACACTCTAGTTCTTCATTCCATCTCTTGGCTCTTTGTGCTTCCTTAAATGGTTCATACAATTTACCAATCTCCCATCTCGCACTGTCTCTTCTCCACCATCTATCATGAGCACTTTCTCCTGACATTTTAAATCTTCTTCTTGATATTCGCCCCTTGTAAATCTTTAATCACCTGAAAGCAAACAAACAAACTCAATCAGTTTAAACAATATCAAGTAATCTGAAATACACTGACACTCGATTGTCGTGAAATGATCTTGACGCAAAAATGTTCACTTTCGAGCGAAATATGAAACTCAGACGAAATCAGACGTTTGACTGATAAGCGAAATAGCAGTATGTCCGAATAAGTGGAACTATCAGTGTACGAATAAGTGGAATCACAATGTACGAATGAGTGGAATCACAATGTACGAATGAGTGGAATCACAATATACGAATGAGTGGAATCACAATGTACGAATAAGCGGAATCACAATGTACGAATAAGCGGAATCATATGGTTCGTATGAGCGAAACTATACTGACACATAAGCGAAATCACTCATGTTCTCATCCATTGGAGCGAAATTAGATTGACAAATAAGCGAAATCACACATTTTCTTGTCCATTGGAGCGAAATTAGATTGACTAATAAGCGAAATCACACATTGTCCAAATAAGTGAAATCACTTCGGAAGATGGTTTGGTCCATTTTTAGTCCAAATTTTGTCCTGTAACTTTCAAGGCTTTGTTAATATCCACTAATACACATTCTGTAAAAAATTTTGCCAATTTTAACCGTGGAAACTTGTTCAGATCGAAAAAAAAGGTGTAGAAGACAGAAATCTGATGCAATTGAGCTAAACTCTTCCTCCTGTACTCTGATACCACTTGTAGGATTGTTGTTGAACCCGAACGAGTCAATCAGAAGAGTATTTTCTCTGTATCAGAGGCGGAATCAAAGATACAGACGCTCAAACTAATTATAATGCTTCTTTGATTGATTTAACAACGTTTACAACCTGAAAGCAATCTGGCAGCACTTCGTTACAATTTCCAGAACCGTTACCAAATGAATAACAAGTGCACTATGTATAGTAGAAGTGATTCCATTTATATGGACATGCCATATGAGCGAAATCAGAAGCTTATGATTTCACTTTTATGGACAGTGTCCATATGAGCGGAATCAGCCTCTTAACTTCTAAACTTCGAATCTCGAACCTCGTGCAATGATTATTCTAATCTAACCTATTACGTTACATGATACAAGACAAAGTCAATAGACGTAATGCACTAACAATCCAAGGGACTTAACTACGACGTAGTAGTCCATTAAGGATTTTATGTAGTACCTTTGGGTATCCTACTACGAATTCCTCATATGAAGATACGAAAGGTTCTACGAGGATTTGGATAACAAAACTTGGATTACACAAAAACATATAAAGGAACACATAAGCACATAATCACATAGTTGTTTAACTTGGTTATTAATTTGTTATCGATTGAGAATGGATATGGAAACCAGTCGATGGACTTAAATGTCCTCTAGGATCTATCTGAAAAGATAGGAAGATCTCCCAAAAATTCGATTTTGTTTTTAAAGAAACGTAATATTCGAATTAAGGAACACAAAAATTTTAGGATTTACGGAAATACCCCTAGGTACCCTATTAAGGATTTACAGTGGTACTTTGGGTATTCGTCCAGTGTTGTAACTTGCGCCTTGTACTTCGTTTCCTTAGAAGAAACGGGTACTTAGGAATTTCGTGGAAAATGCAAGAGATCATAAGATGGAAAAATTTTGGGGGTAGTTTGCTTTTCAAGGAATACGATTCCTTGATTGTCGGTATTGTAAGAGATATGTTGTTTATACATGCAACCACATAAATACATTGCAATGTAAATAAAAGATTTATTTATAAACAATGATAACAACTGTTTCATGGACCTTGACAACAAAAGAAAATAATACATAAGACGTGATTATTTCTAAACGATGTTGTCTTCTGGTTGGTCAGATGCTCATCCCTGTGCTGGATTTGCATTAGCAAGCTTTGGGCAATTTCTTCGGAAATGACCCATCTCGCCACAGTTGAAACAAGAACCTGGTAGAAAACGACCTTGAGCGGTATTGTTGTCAGCTTGTTTTGGTGCAGCTGCAGCTGGGCAGACTCTTGCTGTATGGCCTATAAGTCCACAAGTTTGGCATTTGCGGCACTTTACATTGGCATGATGATGGAGGCTACATTGGTTGCACAAGGGTGCAGTTCCATTGTATGGCTTCCTAGCAGGGGGTTGAGCTGGTTGATTGGGGACGGCTTGATTATTGTGAGTAACCATGGCGAAGTTCTGAGAAGCCTTTCGCTTCTTTGACCTCTTAGGGGATCCAGTCTGTTCATCCATGGTCTTTGATTCCTCGATTGGGTTCGATTCCTCGACCGGTTTCTTGTCACCTTTTCGGAAAAGTTTACCTTTCCTGATCTTTGATTCAATCAAGGTTGCAGATAGCTCAATGGCCTGTCTAACTATAGTAGGCTTGCTACCAGTCACAATGTCTTGTATTGAGTCAGGGAGGCCATCAATGTACTTTTCGATTGCCTTATCCAAAGGCATGACCATGGTAGGACACAACAGGCTCAGCTCCTCATATCGATCAGTGTATGCTCGATGTTCACCGCTATCTTGCTCAAGATTGTCGAATTCCCTTTCCAAGGCCCTGATCTCGTGACGAGGACAGAATTCCTTCATCATAAGGGCCCTAAGTTCAGCCCATGTCTGTGCTAGAGCAACTTCTGCACCACGATCTCTCATAGCCCCGTTCCACCACGTAAGGGCCCTCTTCTGGAACACACTCGAAGAAAACTCGACCTTGCGATTGTCAGGACACTGCACGTGGCGGAAAGTATTCTCAATGCTCTCGAACCATTGAAGAAGCCCAGTCGCTCCCTCAGAACCACTAAACAAGAGTGGTTTAGCCGAGTTAAAACTCTTGAAATTGCATGGACCATTGTTGTTGTTGTTGGCTTGGTTCCATTGAGCAAAGAGGTTTGGGAATTGAGCAGCCATTTGCTGCGCAATGATTTCTGCCAGTTCGGCAGTCGCTATCTGGTTTTCACGTCGAGGAGGCATTCTAAAAGAGGAAACATGAAAGGAAACGAGTGAGAGAATTAGACGAAAAGAATGAGATGAAACAAATCAAATGAAAGCATGGATAGTGGTCATTTGTTTGTTACTACAAAGCAACAAATGACCCTGGTGATTAATCAAAGTAAATGGGTCAAAAATAATGTATCGCGAAGACATGCTCGCCTATAAGTGGACACTCACCCCAAGAGTTCCCAGGTAAGAGTGACTGGTCCGATTATGTGGATTTGTACGAACACTCTAGCCTTAGACAGAAAACTCAGGGTACAGGCACCCACCCTTCCAGTTTGCACGTGTTCACATTATTTAGATCAACTTTGACGGGATTTTGAAAACTTAATGGGTTCAAAACCATATAATAAATCATCCTAGAACAGATGATTAGTTTTCAAAGCGGTTTTGAAATTTATGTTCTTGTTGTGGTCGTCGCCTAAGGATAGGTGACGGTATTGTTTTATGACTAAACGCAAGTAAACTCGCGTTAGGGTCCTAGGAAGGTTATAGACTAGGTCAAAGCATTACTAATAACCTAATTCCCTATAACCATTGGCTCTGATACCAACTTTTCTGTCACACCCCGACCACGTGAGACAACGAAACGTGGCGGAAACATCGGGGAGTGTTGTAACAGAATTAATTGTTTCAAATCCATGGCAAATGAAGTTTCGTTTTATTAATCAAACATGAGAGTTTACATTGTTTTAAACAAGAACTAAGGAGTACATAACATAAATTAACTAGTTCTTGTCTCGTTTTAAGTCACTAAGGCACAAGTCCGCCTATGTATGTCTTGATAAGTCCTATGCATCATCTCCTGAAAACACATGTGAAAATAGGTACGTCAGCATAAAAATGCCTGTGAGATACATAGGTTTTGTGAAAACAGAAATTCATGACTTATGTTTGAGAAAATGTTTAGTCATGAACCTTGTAATTTGCTTTGTCTTGTAAATCATTTGAAAAACGATGAGATCAGATGATATGTATAAATAAGAGAATAATTGTATGGTTAAATGAATAACCATGTAAAATGAGTTTGTATAAGATAAGTTGTTTGTAAAACAATGTCTTGTGAAAAGTATGTTATTTGTATAAAATGTCATATGTCTCAAATTGAAATGATTCAAATAACGCTACGATATGTAATACCATACAAACACTTATATATAGGAAGTACCAGCGGCGTATTCACCATGCTTGTATCATATTACACAAGTCTCATTACTTAAATCACTTACTCAAACCAAACCACCAAAGTAAAATGTTTATGTATAATCAAATGTCAAAATGTTTATGTGAAAACCATGTCTAATGTCTATGTCTAATGTTTATGTCAAATGTAAATCATGTCAACAGATACAAATGGTTCACACGGTTCAATAGTTACAAATGGTTCATATAATCAAAGGGTTACGACGATTCACATAGTCAAATGGTTACAACGGTTCAAAATGTAGTATAATGTGTTCATATGCTGGATGAGCATATGCAACAGAAATGCAATGTAAAACAATGTACTAAGTATGCATGTAATGGACATACATAGCATAAGTGTAATGTAAAACAATGTACTAAGTATGCATGTAATGGACATACATAACATAAGTGTAATGTAAAACAATGTACTAAGTATGCACACAATGGGCATACATAGCATGAAATGTATTGTAAAGTTATGTACTAAGTATGCACACAATGGGCACACATAGCATAAAATGTATTGTAAAGTGATGTACTAAGTATGCACACAATGGGCACACATAGCATAAATGTATTGTAAAGTGATGTACTAAGTATGCACACAATGGGCATACATAGCATAAAATGTATTGAAATCATGTAATATAAATGTACTAATAAACATAGCAAGTATATGATGTGAAAACAGGAAAGCATGAAAGTAACAAGTAGGCACATGTGTTTCACCCCAAAATAGTTTGAAAACAGTAAAAGAGGGGTCTATGTACTCACTTGAGATTGCTTAGTAGTCCTTGAGTAACAATTAACAATGCTAGAGATCGCGGATATCAAACGACACCTAATATAGGTAACTATGTTAATAAACCGGACCTAAGTTGGAGGATCGGATAGAATGAGGGTTCGTAAACCAAACGAGTATGGAGACTCGTGTAATATGGTTTAACAAAGCCTACATACTAAATGAAACCTAACCTAAGTGCTTACGACCCATTACGACCCGTTTAGGTATCTTATGCTACTTTAACGCGTCGTTCGCGTGAAACGCGTTCGGACCGCTTAACTAGTCCTATGATAAGTAGAATATGCCTCTACATGTTTAATATTGTTGTTAAATCAATTTAGATGTCATAAGTTATGTTACATATGCTAAAAATGAATTTTGGCATCAAAGGGGTATTTTGGTAATTTACCTAAGGCATATAAACTATCTATCATACAACTACTTAAACGAAGCGACCATAAGGTATAACCTCGGAAGGTTATTCCCTACCTACTATGGTCACCTAATGTATTTGGTCGGATCCTAATGATCGACCAAATGGGTCGGGTTCGAAGGTATAAGCGATTTATTAGATCGCTTACCCTTACGACCCTAGACAACGTGGTAATCACTAGGCATAGTCACAAGGGACTATAACCATCATGATTACAATCACGTTGCGAAGTTCAAACGAACTTCGCATTTACCATAAACTGGTCAACGCAGAAAGTCAAACAAAGTTTGACTTTCGGACTCGAAAAGCAATAAAAGAACGAAGGAATACTTACGAAGGGTCCCCGAATGCTAATCTTGATTCAAGTAGCTCAGGTATGAAACAAAGGTTTCAACTTAGAGCTTCTCAAATCAGATTCTAGTGGGTTTTGCAATGAAGTGGGTTGGGTATTTATAGTATTTCCCGAACCGTTAAGATCGTTTCTTGGAAAACATGATCGAATCTCGTGCGTACACTTGTTGGAAAGTTGTGGTGACTAAAAATGGCCTCTTATGAGCTGAAAGGGCAAGTGTGAGTGTGTGGTTGGGAGTTTAACAGCTGTAATCTACTGAGTAATTGATCTTATCTGATCTGGGAGCCTGACACGGGCCGCGTAAAGATACACACAAAACTTACGCGGGCCGCCTGGCTTTGTCTGATCAGAACCAAGTTTGCTAAATGACAATTTCAGTCCCTGTTATGTGTTTAAGCCATTTCCGACACTTCTAAGGCCCGTAGAGCCAACTTTTAGGCCCTAAAATGATTCCTAAACATTGTGGACATGAAACATGCTCAAAAATATGCCGGATGTTGGTTCGTTTGGTCGTACGATCGCGATGTTCGCTTAATTACGACGGAATGCGCATAAGCGCGAAAAACGATCCAAATGACGCGACGAATGGATTTTTCTTATGCCAAACACTAAAATAAAATATTTTAGTGCTTACATAAATTTTTGGGTGTCCGGATGTATTCAGAACGTAAGTTATGCGCGAAAGTGCAAACTTGTGCACTTTTTGACGCTTTTAGTCCCTGAATGACCCAAAAGTTTATTTTAGCACACCGAACCCCTCAAAGCCTATTTATAAGCTATGTAAAGGATATTTATGGTATGTTTAACTTATGGTCATGTTCCGGAATGTCTGTTACAGTTCAAATTGGCATACTTTCGCAGTTTGTCAAATTTAGTCCCTGTAGGCGAATTAACTTGTTTTTGCCATACCAAAGCCTTCAAAACTTATTTCTAAGTTATGTAAAGGTTATTTAAGGTATGTTAAGTATATTTCACTATTCCGGAGTGTTCGTTGCATTAAACTGGTTATATTTACGCATCAGTGTGTGTATAACCTTCCAGAAAGCGATTTAGAGCTTGAAATCGAACAAGAGTTGATATGTGCAAAAGATACACATATTTATACAGATCCCAAGTATGAAATACAATATTTCATTGGCTTGGTATTTGTTTGATGGTCGCAGTGACCCAGGTGTCACAACCAGTAGCTCGAGCACCATATCGTCTAGCTCCATCAGAACTCGAAGAACTGTCCACACAACTACAAGAACTCTTGGAAAAGGGTTTTATACGTCCTAGATCTTCGCCCTGGGGAGCTCCAGTCTTGTTCGTAAAGAAGAAAGATGGTACTTTCAGAATGTGTATTGACTATCGCGAGCTTAACAAGGTGACTGTGAAGAATCGTTATCCTCTTCCACGTATTGACGACTTGTTCGACCAGTTGCAAGGGTCGAGCTATTACTCCAAGATTGATTTGAGATCGGGATGCCATCAGCTGAGGGTCCGAGATGAGGACGTCTCCAAAACAGCATTCAGAACTCGTTACGGCCATTACGAGTTTCTGGTTATGCCATTCGGGCTGACGAATGCACCAGCGGTATTCATGGATCTCATGAACCGAGTGTGCAAGCCTTACTTGGATAAGTTCGTTATTGTGTTCATCGACGATATCCTGATCTATTCTAAGAGTCAGGAGGAACACGAGCAGCATCTACGACTTATGCTGGAACTACTTCGAAAAGAGCAGTTGTATGCCAAGTTTTCGAAATGTGACTTCTGGCTTTGCGAAGTCCACTTTCTAGGCCATGTGGTAAACAAGGATGGAATTCATGTGGATCCATCTAAGGTTGAATTGATCAAGAACTGGCCTGCACCCCGAACACCAACAGAGATCCGCCAATTCTTGGGTTTGGCAGGATACTACAGAAGGTTTATCAAGGATTTCTCCAAGATTGCGCAACCCCTCACTTCACTAACTCAAAAGGGTGTCACCTATCGCTGGGGTGATGCACAGGAATCTGCGTTTCAGCACTTGAAAGATAGACTTTGTAGCGCGCCTATCCTCTCATTGCCTGAAGGCACAGAAGATTTTGTGGTTTATTGCGACGCTTCCATCCAAGGACTTGGTTGCGTATTGATGCAACGTGACAAGGTCATTGCCTACGCATCACGCCAACTTAAAGTTCACGAAAGGAACTACACTACGCATGACTTGGAGCTGGGAGCAGTTGTTTTCGCACTTAAGATATGGAGACATTACCTGTAGGGTACCAAGTGCACCATTTACACCGATCACAGGAGTCTCGAGCATATTTTCAAGCAAAAGGAGTTAAACATGCGTCAGCGCCGATGGGTTGAGCTCTTGAACGATTATGAATGCGCAATCAAATATCATCCGAGCAAGGCCAATGTTGTGGCCGACGCCCTCAGTCGAAAGGATACTCTACCTAAGCGTGTACGTGCTTTACAGCTTACCATCCAATCCAACCTTCCCGCTCAGATTCGTGATGCTCAGGTCGAAGCATTGAAAGCAGAAAACGTCAAGGCCGAGTCCTTGCGAGGATCGAGGCAGCGACTAGAGCAAAAGGAAGACGGTGCTTACTATGTAAACGGACGCATCTGGGTTCCACTATATGGAGACCTACGCGAGCTTGTGATGGATGAAGCACATAAGTCTCGTTATTCGGTACATCTTGGTTCGGATAAAACGTACCACGACCTCAAGACTACGTATTGGTGGCCTGGCATGAAAGCCCACATAGCAACCTACGTAGTAAATGCTTAACTTGTGCAAGAGTCAAGACTGAATATCAGAAACCATCAGGCCTACTTCAACAACCGGGGATCCCGAAATGGAAATGGGAGCAAATTTCCATGGATTTCGTTACCGGCCTGCCCAGATCTCAACGCGAAAACGATACCATTTGGGTGATCGTAGATCGACTGACCAAGTCTGCACATTTTCTGGCCATCAAAGAAACGGATAAGTTTTCTACTCTTGCAGACATTTATCTAAAGGAAGTAGTGTCAAGGCACGGAGTGCCAACCTCTATCATTTCTGATCGTGACGCGTGTTTTACTTCTGAATTGTGGCAAGCAATGCACAAGTCTTTTGGCTCACGATTAGATATGAGCACCACTTATCACCCACAGACGGGTGGGTAATCTGAACGCACCATCTAAACCCTTGAAGACATGCTTAGGGCATGTGTAATCGATTTTGGTAATGGCTGGGAAAAGCACCTCCCGCTAGTGGAGTTCTCATATAACAACAGCTACCACACCAGCATCCAGGCTGCTCCGTTTGAGGCATTGTACGGACGCAAATGCCGATCACCTCTCTGTTGGGCAGAAGTTGGTGACAGCCAAATCACTGGCCCAGAACTTGTGGTAGATACCACCGAGAGAATTACCCAGATACGACAGCGGATGGCGGCAGCTCGTGACCGTCAGAAAAGCTATGCTGATAAGGGAAGAAAACCACTCGAGCTCCAGGTTGGGGATCGAGTGCTACTCAAAGTCTCACCTTGGAAAGGTGTAGCCCGCTTTGGCAAACGAGGCAAACTCAATCCGCGTTATGTCGGACCATTCGAAGTCACCGAGAAAATTGGCAAAGTCGCCTACAGGTTGAATCTACCCGAAGAACTCAGCGGAGTTCACGACGTATTCCATGTGTCGAATCTGAAGAAGTGTCTGTCAGATGAAACCCTCATAGTTCCTCTCAAGGAACTCACTATCAACGACCAGCTGTGATTCATCGAGGAACCAATAGAGATTACGGATCGAGATGTTAAGATTCTCAAGCATACCAGGATACCTCTGGTCCGAGTTCGTTGGAATGCTCATCGTGGCCCAAAGTATACCTGGGAACGAGAAGACCAAATGAAACTCAAGTATCCCCAACTGTTTAAGAAAAACGCAACCACTACTGAGGCTGAAGCTACTGCAGAATTTCGGGACGAAATTCCAAATCAACGGAGGGATGATGTGACACCCCAGGAAAATCAGGAAAACAACGCAACCTAACTAGCTTCCTCAGTAACCACGCGCTAAATTTCTGGACGAAATTCTCTTAACAGGGGGAGAATGTGACAACCCTCAAATTTACATGTAACCGTACAGTTTATTAATGATAAATAAAGTGCTTGATGACTGTGCTGAATCATCTAACTGCTCTCTGACTTACTGTGTTATACTTACATGTACTTGTTAATATACTAATAGTGTACAGAAAGGTCACTAAATAGTCCGTTATATTTTCCTGAGTATTGAAAATTAAAAACATTACAAAAATATATATGTAGGACACTTTACGGATTAATTAAGCACTTTAACGAAACAACGCCGAACCGAACAACCGGACTTTACCCGGAACATAAAAATATTGTCAAAGACATAGTTTTTACTTTTCAGAGCTAGTTAGGGTCCCCGAACACCCTAACACCCTTTATATTTAATGACACACTAAAGCTACTAACTAGAACCATTTGATTTCAACTAGTTTATAACTAACCATTACACTACCCAACCCCATACTACCCCCCCCCCCATACTCACGGTCACCCCTAGGGTGACACACCCTTATTTCTTTTGATTATTAAAATGGCACATGCTAGATATTTAGAGACATAAAACATGTTGGATAAAAGGTGTACTTGGATTATATAATAACACTTTGGTCTTTAACACTTCATTTCACCATCACCCACCAAACAAACTTTTCTTTTCCTTCTTCCCTTGTAATCGGCTGAGAACACTAGCACACCCACCATCCTTTTGAGTATTTTATTTATTTGTAGTTGGATAAAGGGACATGATGTATGTTGGACAAAGAGTATACTTGGATTATAAATAAACACACAAGTTAGACATTTCATTTCATCAAACAATCACCACCAACCACTCTCTCCTTCCCTCTACACCACCTCACGGCAGCCACCTCCTCCACCATACCCCCACCATCAACTTCCATTCTAGCCATTCCTCATACATACAAAGGTGCTACGGGTCATACAACGGAGCTCGGTGTATTCGGAAGTGGAAGGACCTTCTCCATTCGCTATTAACCATCACTTTTCTACACTCGAACTCCCCTAGCCTTGAGCTAGTGGTAAGAACTTAGATCCGTTCGTTTCTCATGTTATTTAAGTGGTTAATAGTTGATTTAATGGCTAAAAATTTGAAACACTAAAGAACCTAACATAAAGTCTTGGACAAAAAGATAAATAAGTTGGATAAAGAAGATAAGTTATGTGTGTAAATGATGTTAGAATGATGTTGTTATGATTCTTGCTGATTTCTGGTTGAGTTACTTGTTAATATTGATGTTTGATGTTGTTGTGATCATTTAACATGTTGACGGAAATCAATCGAACACACTTTAAAGTGTTAAAAGCTGAAAACAGTTGCTGATTGATGATTACAGCCAACTTCAGTTGGCTGTAACCGAACCGTAATAAAGCAGAAAATGTATTTTCTGAACCCTAGATTTATGTATTATGAAATACGGTTCTAATGGAATAGGAATCATAATTTTTGGACTCCGTTTACTATTTTTAAAAGGGCGTTTCGTAACAGCAGCTAGAGCTGCATTTTTCTGCAGAAAATACGCGTTTTGTTTTCTGTCATAACATGAGTTCTGTGTAGAGTTAGATCATGAAAATTGTACTGTAGATGGAAACTGAAATATATGTAATTACCCCACTAGAATTTCGTAAATCGGACTTACGATGAATTTTTAATAAATTGTTCCGTGGATTGTGGTCAGAAATGGATAAATCTGAGATCAGTCCGGAAAATGAATTTTTATAATATATTAGTAATGAACTGGACCCCGATATTTTTACACAATAAAATTTAGAACGTTTAAGACATTTTGTAAAAATTTGGGAATTTTTGGAATAATTTAACTATTTTATTAAAATGTTCGAAAACAGCCCGGTTTTGAATATTTAATGCTGAAAGGACATAAGTTGTGATTTGTATGTCTAAATGTCGGGTAGGTTATCTGTGAATGATATAACATGTTATATGTGTTATGTGCATTATCGTATGTTTGTTTATGAATGGGGAATGGATGGGAAACTTATATGGGCATAAACTGTTAAAGTGATGCATGTTATGTGATAGATACGTGTAGGAACTTTGTGCTCTATTTGAAACCACTAAATGACTAACTGGTAATCATACTAGGACGTGATTGACCAACCTTGATTGCTAGCTATTTGTGAGAGTCAAACCGAGCAACCGAGGTGAGTTCACACTTTTCTACAAAGCATGGTAATTCCCGGTGGGAATGGGAATGGGTTCAGGAATAGGGATTCCTCGTCCTTTGAGACGTGTTCAGGAATGTAAATTCCTCGTCCTTTGGGACGTGTTCAGGAATGTAGATTCCTCATCCTGTTGGGACGGATTAGACTTACCGGACTAGAACTCTATCAACGAAGTCCCTCCCTTTTTGTATCGACTTAATCGCCGAGGATAAGGCGAGCGGGTCATTAGTTAATAGCGCTATTAGGTTTAACAAACCTCACACCGTGTGGGTATGTACTAATGGACTATGGCACGTCGGTGGTGATAGAACACCGACGCTAGGGCACAATTGATTTTTGTTAGTAGTTGATATGATAAACGAGTCTGGTAGTTTAAAATACTGGGGTAGCTCCCCACGGCCAAAGTGCCGGGCTGGATAGCCAGGGAAGGTGGACATGGGATGGTTAACTAATAAACGTTTTTGAACTATGGGGTAATCCCCACGGCTAGATAGCCGAATGAGATTAAACTATGTTTTTGGAAACAACTCTAAAATGGACAACCAACCGTGAACACACTCAACTTTGTTGTTGACTCGTTATTACATGCTTTGCAGGTCATTAGATGCTATGGAGCTTGCATATGGAGGTGGTCGTTGTGGGATGCGAACTGATATGTCCCGTACCTAATGAATAAACTTTATGAACTTATTAAACCTACGTTTTGGACTTTAAACTTGTGGACTTATGTTTTGAACTTATGTTTTATGCTTCCGCTGTTAACCTAAAATCGGTTCACTTCCTTTTGGTCACCAATCGTTTTGTGTTTGGTTTTATTTACTTAATTATGTTGTTCGATATGATTGGTGGCTCGATCCTGGTCATGTCACGCCTCCAAGCGGTGATACTCCGCATGGTGGATTTTGGGGGTGTGACACAGTCGTCCACTCATGATCTTCATATCGAAGGAAACATGAGTGAGAAAGGTGTCGCGAAAGTGCGATGACAGAAGAGAGTAAGCACACAAGTGTTTCAAACAATAGTTGCTACATTTATCTAAGCATACCATGAACAATATACTATGTAACTAACAGGTAGGTAATATAAACATAAACCATATCACCTAGAATGTTGAGTCTTGCACGTGGAGTGAAGCGTCGTTGTGGATCGTTGAGCACTGTACAAGTTATAGTCTGGTTTTGTCAAAAAGCTTTTCTCATTTTAAAACTGAGTTCACTATAACCAATGGCTCTGATACCAATCTGTCACACCCCCAAAATCCACAAGCGGAGTATCACCGCATGGAGGCGTGACTGACCAGGATCAAGCCACCAATCATATTGAACAATGTAATTAAGTAAATAAAACCAACCACAATATAATTGGTGTCCAAAAGAAAGTAACCAACTTTAAGTTAACAGCGGAAGCATAAAATGTAAAACCCAAACATAAGTAATAAGTTCATAAAGTTTAAATGTTTAACATGGGACTCAACAGTCCATGTCCCACAACGACCACTCCTCCCTGTGCAAGCTCCATAAGCACTTAACGACCGGCAAGGCATGTAACAACGAGTCAACAACAAAGTTGAGCGAGTTCACAGTTGGTTGTTTAGTTTTAAAAGTTTGTTTTGAAAACCATAAGTTGTTTCGTAAACCACGAGTTAACCAGTATCTTTGTTTCCCAAACCATATCCATAATCAGTGGGGCCGTCCCCATGTGAACCACTAGACCGTTACCATATCGACAACTGACGAAAGTAAGTTGTGTCACACCCTGCTAGTAGCGGAAACGTATTGTGTGTGACGTAAGAAAGGTAATCATTGCATCCAAATGTATTTAACAACATAAACCAACAACGATGCCATAGTTATATAAATTCCAACGAATATTTACATATTTTCCCAAAAGTAGTTTCAAGTACCATACATGTTCACAACGTTAGACATAACATAGTTATCAGGTTGTTTTACACATCACAAAATATAGTTTTGACATAAAACTTAGTAAGGTTTTGTTTCCTATATACCCATACGAAGTTGGGATATAGAAGACAAACCCTTCAAAAGTGGCAATCGTTGTCATTTGTTTTCCCGAATCCCATAGTGAATCACCGGCTCAAGACCTGTTTCCTGAAATACTTGTAGTTTAAAAAAATCAACAAAAAGTTGAGCGAGTTCATGCAGTATTTGTTATCATATGAAATCTCATAAATGTTGTTGGACCGTTGTACGACCGTTAACCGTCAGTTAAGGATGTTCATCTCAGTTTACAGAGGCGGAATCAAAGTAAACTAAGTCATAACAGCTCTAATCCTTTTAATCTTTCTTTTCTGATTAATTTGAGTGCTTGTACAAGGTTTTCTGATACAGATCCGTCAGCACTTCGTCACACATACAATGACCTCGTCATTTCCCTTCAAGGAACTAACCACCTATATATAGAGTGTGAGATTTCGCTTGAGACTATCTGAAGCGAAATCATGTGTTGTGATTTCGCTTCAAGCATATCCAATCCCTTTCAAGCGAAATCCCATGCTTAACACATAAAAACCCTAACCTAAACCCTAATGTGTGATCTTTTAAACAATCTAGACACAAGACCTAATGCAGACGAAGTCAACAGACATTCCATGCACTAACAGACTCCCCCTTGGATGTTGACGAAGTCTTCAGCTCCTGAGTCTTCAGTCTTGGTCTTTTCTCCAACTCTGTCTTTTCCACAAAAACACTTTCTCTTCACAGATTTCAGGATCTTGTCCTCCTGGCTCTAACTCCTTTCTTCCCTTTGAATGTTGATCCAGACTCCCCCTTTCATTGACTCCCCCTCTCAATATGCTAGAATCTGAGATATCTGGTTCAAGCTTTGTCATTTAGCTTCCATGGGAATAATAAAGTCCAAACCTGTTTAACCTGCACATCCTCTACCACAATATAAGTTTCACAAATTTATAACCATTAAGTTTAAAAACTTACAGGTAGAAATCATTCAACCAACAAACATACTAGCTACATCAAGTTCAAATAAATGACCTTGATTAACTAACCCCTCAATTTTTCAAAACAAATTTATATGACATTCAAAGTTTTCAACATATTCTCCCAAACCAATTCATCATGTTTATCACTTGGAATTTTGAATATCTGCTCTTCAACATCAGTTGTCGAAAATCTTTTTGAATTTTTGATTAACGAAATGCAATAAAGAAATATGTACAAATAATATTTTTGTGAGTTTGTGTAAGAGGATCATATCAGTTCATGAAACAAATCACAAGCACCATTTAGCTTTAATCATTTTAAGCTCTAAACGATTCACCTTGATTGTCAGTATACTGGTCCACTTAAATTTTCACACAAAGTTCAATTGATCCGAGATACGATATTAATGTTTTAAGCACTTGAACTTATCCGTGTGTCCCACTACTTGAATATACTCCCGTATCCAGATCCCAATATTCAGTCTTACAGGTGAGTATACCACAGATGATATCTGTCAGGGGAATAAATTATGCAACCGTGATAGCTCAGGTCAGAACTTCCGTTCAGCAGAGAGCCTAGTTGACTTTTAGGTGTGTCCCCTTTAGAGGATCTTTTGTATTACAACAGCAGCGACTATCAATTTTATTGTTTCATCAGCTTGCTGAGGGCGATGCTATGTTTCAAGCATTTGCAGAAAGTATTATTCGAGGACTAGGTCAGAAATTCCTTTCAGCAGAAGTCCCGGAATAATACCCCAGATATCACTGAGCATAAAGACCTAATATCTCAGAATATGGGACCTTTCAAACGAAATTTCAGGGGTTACCTATATATCCAAGTTTGTGTTAACCCACAGAACAAGCAAGTTTGAAATTTATGTTTATATCTCTTCACAATCTACTAAATGTGCAAAAACCTACTGGCACATCATCAGTGAGACCGTTTATCACATTTGACATTTCATATCCTTAGCATGCTGTGATAGTTCACTGATTTACTATCATTTCCTCTTTTTCACGACAAAACTCATTTTCATTTTTCAATGTTTTTAGCATTTTCAAATTTTCTAATTTTTATAAAAAAATTTTCTCCCCCTAAAATCAAAATATGTTTCAATTTTGATTTTCTGAAAAAATTTGAAAACAAACTATACAAGAAACGTGACAAACTGATATCAAATCACTTTAATTCTCCATTCACTCGACATAAACAATCAGAACTCCCCCTGACAACAAACTATTTTCCCATTTAGATTTCAAAACACTTAAGTTTGTTTTAATCAAATGGTTTTTCCAGAAAATTAGTTTTGTTTGTCTTTTCACAAACTCGGGGTTTCATCACATTGTTCTTCTTTAACCATTTTTTTTTTAAAAAAAATTAACAATTAAGATCCGTGTCAACAACAAACACTAGTAGAAAATCAAGTACAACTTAATGTCCCTGATTTACCACTTGTAAATCGAAATATCACAGTTACCATCCTGTGAATTTCTCAAGAAATGTGCCGATACCTGCTTCACACTTACCAACCTGGAAGCTCCGGCAAGTCAGGTTTTTCATTTGAAAAGATCTACCCAAGCCTGACCAACCTTGGGTTCAACAACTTTTACCTCAACAGATGGCTCTTCTAGTTTCGACAAACCAGAATCATTGCCTGAATGTGACTCATCTAACTTTGACAAGTCAGGATCATTGTCAAAATGTTGCTCCTTTGTTTCAGAAGAAACAAATTCATCACCACCAACTTTCTCTTTCTTCTCTTTTGTCCTCAGATTTGCATCTGATGAATTCTTTTTGTTTGCCTTTGCAGTTGGGAAGAGCAATTCATCAGAACTTTTTCTCGGATTACCAGTTTTATCCGAGGACAAAATTTTCTCGAGATACTCTCTCACCTTCTTCCTCTTCTTTCGCAGTCTGTCTTTTTGCCCCTGAGAAAGTTTTACTTTTGCTTCCTGAACTTTAGGTTCTTGAACCTTCTGTTCTTTGGGCTTGACGTTGACTGTCTTTTTTGCCATGCTTTGAGAATCAGCCTTCGATCGTGCCTTTGATCTCATTGGGCAATATCTAGCAATGTGTCCTCTAATGTGGCATTCATAGCATCTTCTCGTTTCGAATCTCTGACTTTGGCAGTTAACAGCAATGTGTCCTTGATAACCGCATCTGTAACACATTCTGTTATCGTACCTCTCACTACTTTCATAGCACACACCGTCTTCATACCACACACTTAGATCGATGCATTGATTTGCCTTGTGGTAGTTATTTCTCCTCTTGTATCCTTGATTTGTCATTTTAGCACTGTGGTCAAACCTGCACCACGAATTATCAACTATTTTTGAGTTTTTGTTTTTAAATTTTTGTAATTTTGCAAAACGATTGGATGAATTATCTGATTGTTTCTGTTCTGCATTCTTCTTTACAGGTTTTTGCGTTGAGCATTCACCTTTCTCAGTAGAATGTAAAACAGTATTTTTAAACATTTCATTTAATTTCAAATATGTTTTTCTATTCTCCTCTTTTTTATCATCAGATATTTCATCACAATCTTCAATTTTGACTTTGACTTTGTCAAAATTTTTTACATTTTCACTCATAGGAACAGAATTGATAGGTTTTGGACAAACCTGTGATGTAGAATTCACAAAACCTTTCAATTTCTCTTCAAGCTCTTTGATTTTCATCCGAGCTTTTTCAGCTTCTTTTTCAAGCTGAATGATTTTAGCAAGATGAGAATTGATTTCAATTTGTTTTTCAAGATTATCTTTACCAAAAATATCTCTCTCATCTGCTAAAATCTTGATTTGATTTTGAAAATCTGTTTCTTTTCCTTTTAACGCTTCATTTTCCAATTTTATCCAAGAAACATTTTCATTTTCAATTTTGATTTTTCCAAAATCTTTTTCTTTTTCTTTTAAAACGTTAATTTCCAACGTCAAACTGTCCAAAGTACTCAACAGTTTGTCATTTTCTGACGTCAATTTTTCACAATTTTCTCTCATTTCAAGAATCTGTTTATCAGCAAATTCTTTCTCATCCTTCAAGCTTTTAATCTCCACTGTCAAATTCTCCACATCTTTCAAGAGATTTAAATTTTCAGCTTCGGATTTTTCGCATTGTGAGCACACAACTTCACTTTTTGAATTTTCATCCTTCTTTGATTCTTCATTCTTTGTCATTCCTTCTTTAATCCTTTTGATTAATTCACTAAACTCATCCAAACCCATATTTTCCGAGTTTCTTTCAATTTCATCTAGTAACTCTTTCTTTTTCTTTTTCTCTTCTCCATCCTTTCTCTCTTTCTCTTTCTCTTCTTCAATCATTTTCGAAGTTGGAGTTCCCCACCACTTATGTTGCCAATATTCATCCTCTTCTTTGTACTCCTTGATGATGGCTTCGATATCTAGCGTTTTGTCATCAATTGCAATGTTGCCATACCTATCAAGATAGCACTCTCTTTTTGGATCCCATCTATTTGCTCTTCTAGCTTCCAGATAGATACCAGAAAGTCTGATAATCTTGGTTTCAGCAACCATCTTCCGGTAGTGATATTTCTCTTCTTCAGTACGATCATCTTTCCATGGCTTAGGTTCATCATTGTTTATCATGAATGCGTAACTATTGCTGTATGAATTCATGAAAATATCATCCATTTTGATCGTACCTGAAAAATCAATCAAACACTTAGAAAAACTTTTAGGTTTTAAGAAATCAACAAGTTCAAGCGAAAACAGTTTAATAAACTGTTCAAGCGAAATCAATCAACAAAAACTGATTCAAGCGAAATCCTCAATTTCGCTTCAACAACACAAAATACAAACCAAAACAATTTCAAGCGAACCAACTATTTCGCTTCAACCGAATCAGACCTTCAAGCGAAATTCCACAAGCGAAATCAAACAAAACAGTTTCGCTTCAGCTGTACAACAACAGTTCAAGCGAAAACAACTATTTCGCTTCAGGAAATCTATGTCGCTTCAGAGTTTTTCAAGCGAAATTGAAAAAAAAAAAAATCAGATCTGAAGCGAAATCAATCTCTAATTTCGAACAACTTTCAAGCGAAATCTAGTTCTAGGTCAATTTTAACATGTTTTAAGCTGAATTTTAATCTGAAACTTTGTAGGCTTTGTTAAAACTCAGTTTTACATGTTATATTCTGAAATCAGACCATTTTGTCCATTGGAACTTGTTCAGATCAGAAAAGTAAGAGAAAAAATGAGTAGAAATAAGAAAATCCAGTAGAATCAAGCTGCTATGGTATGAACTCCTCGTCCTGAGCTCTGATACCACTTGTTGGACCGTTGTACGACCGTTAACCGTCAGTTAAGGATGTTCATCTCAGTTTACAGAGGCGGAATCAAAGTAAACTAAGTCATAACAGCTCTAATCCTTTTAATCTTTCTTTTCTGATTAATTTGAGTGCTTGTACAAGGTTTTCTGATACAGATCCGTCAGCACTTCGTCACACATACAATGACCTCGTCATTTCCCTTCAAGGAACTAACCACCTATATATAGAGTGTGAGATTTCGCTTGAGACTATCTGAAGCGAAATCATGTGTTGTGATTTCGCTTCAAGCATATCCAATCCCTTTCAAGCGAAATCCCATGCTTAACACATAAAAACCCTAACCTAAACCCTAATGTGTGATCTTTTAAACAATCTAGACACAAGACCTAATGCAGACGAAGTCAACAGACATTCCATGCACTAACAAATGTTATCTTGTAATCATGGTATGTTCTGATTCATTCATGGAGTCTGTCAAGGATCTATCAGTGGGTAGCGAGCCCCCTGCCATAATGTACCATAAGCAAATAACCAAACCGAGAACACTTTGTCATCATTTGGGATCACAAAAGCACTCCAGGGTTTACCAACCAGGAGTGGGGCGTGCCTCAAGCCTAATAGATCTACACCTTTTGCACCTTGGTCACTAAGTGATTAATGGTTACTAATGTTACCTCCCTACTTATGCACATTGATCATGTTATCTACTACTCCGTAACTAACATACCAATAGTTTTAGCATGTATTTCCCCTCGATGTTGTTGAAAACAAAACATTGAAAACAGTGAAAGGAGGGACATGACCTCACAAATTTGCTTTCCGTGTAATATGATATCGAAGTGAGCGTCCATACATGTCAATAACCTACATGTGTACTAATTTCGTTATACACTAGGTCTTTCGGACCTCGTACAAGTTGTTCATCTTGAATTCTTTATTATGTTCTCGTTTGTCATTTTTGGAACAACTTTGTATTTTAGAGCGTTGATAGTTTACTCGCTCGATTGTTATGTGTATACATGTATTCTATTCGTATTGAATTCATAAGCGTATTCATGTATTCTATGTGTATTGACTTATGTGTGATTGGCTTCGTTCTTCACACGTCCTCGTGCAGTGCACGCATGCCATTGAGCCTTTGCTCATGTCATTGGGCCGAGCCCATGTCATTGGGCCGAGCCCATGTCATCTATGTTATCGTATCTAATCCATGTTTTAATGTTATTGGGCCGAGTCCATGTCATTGGGCCGAGCCCATGTTATCTATGTTATTTTGCCATTGGGCCCTAGTCCATGTATTAAGGAATTTGGGCCTAGCCCATTACTAACTTTGATAGGCCCAATTCTAACTTTATGAGTCCATTAACATAATCTTGCAATTTTTACCAAAATGTTACCAAGTAGCAAACTTTAAATAAGTTCATTTTTCCTATGAAAAATACTTGGTAATTTTTATAGTTTTTGACTTTCCGGATTCTTGTTATAGGTCACTTACATATGTGGTCGTTTTAACATCCAAAATATGTTATTTTAGACTCGACTTTGTAGTAACTTGTTCATGATGTCGATACGCCCAATTTGTCGTCATCAACTGTTATGTATTTCCGTTTCGACCATTCTATCTAATTGTCCGATTTTACTAGCATTTCTTGGACCATGTAGGAACATGTATGTATATTTATTTTGATCACCCTATAGGTATCTAATACATACACATATATAGCACATATACACATACTTGATATGTCTCAAAAATATATAATTTTCTTACCAAAAATTATACTTACACATTGTTATATTTTTACCCATTTATTTTTGTAAAAATATAAGTTTAAGTTCATAAGAACTTCTTGAATATTTAAACTTTAAATATTCCCATCAAAGTTTCCATAATGATGTTTAAGACCACTAATCACGTTTAACCTTGTTAATCACCCTTTAATCCCCTTTGTAATGGCGATTAGATTTTTAGAAAAATTCGCCATAGTTTCCCCTAAACTATGACGTTTCCCACGTTACAAAAACGCGTTTAAATCAATAATCAATTCACTAAATCACCATTATTCACCAAGTTTCTTTTAAACATGTTTATATGTTAACATACTTCCATATTTCATGAACTTTCATAATACACTTTTTATACATAAAAAGTTAGACCTTTTTAAGGTGATTTTCATTTTATCTTGTAAAAACAAGGTTCACTAAACTTCCTAAGATTAAGCTTTAAACCTATTTAAACCTTTGATTCTTTATGTAATCCAAATATCATATGATTAGTTCATGAAATGAGTATGATGATCTTTCTTGATTTAAAAATAACCATGTTTAAATCACATATTTATGTTCATCATGATAAGATGAACACAAATATAGAATACTACATGAAACTAACAACATGATCATCATAAATACAAACTTTAAGCTACTAATCTCAACAAAAATAACATAATCAACAAGATCACGTGAACATATTAACACTAAACAACATAAATTAACACATAATATATTCATATTTAGTGTTTATTAGCTTTGTGTTTAGGGTTTTTGATTATGTTTATCTTAAATTTCAAGAACAACAACTTGTACTTCCATAAACTACTAGTAATTTAAATCTTAAAAATGGTGGTTTGAAGACTTACAATATTGCACTAATTTAGACAAGAAAGTAAGAAGAAAATAAGCTCCAAAAGTGCTCCAAATAATACTTCAAGTATGCTCCAAGTTGGGGTGATCTTAGAATGACTAGAAAAGGTGAAAATGAGATGTTTAGTGAAGATTGAAGATGGTTTGTGGGTGTCTCCTTGGTGCCGTAAGTTAGGGGGTGTTTGAGAGATGTTGTGGTGTTTGAAAGATGATAAGAATGAGAGGTATGGTGTTAGATATGATAGGAAGATTTAGTTTAGGATTTGTTATGATTTCAAGATCTCATACAATCTTAAGGTCATACTCAAATCTTTCACAAATCCAAGCAAAATCAAGGGGTGGGGCCCCCTTGATTTCGGTCATGATGATGGGGGGGGGTTATATGTAAATATTTTATAAGATGATTAAAACATAGATATTTTGACCATTAAGAGGTGTAGGGTGATTAGGGGTTTAATTACGTCGTTAAGGGGTAATTAGTGATTCGGAACCAAAATTATTATTAACTAGTTCACTAAACTAGTAAAAATCATGTTTTGATACTTAGGATGCTTTTCGTTTCGTCGACGGCGTGTTTACGACGCTTTTATGCCGCACCGACGAATATTTCCGCGAGTTGTTTTCTTGCATCCGAAAGTTGTATGAAGTGATTCTGAGTCCCAAATTTAGCTTAACTAGCTCACTAGATTCTTCATTTGGTTGTTTCGTGACGAAATTGTCGCTTACTAGTTCGTCGAGTCGCTAACGGACTAGTTTAGTGCATAGCGACATAACGCCGGAAACTTGTGATTATGAACATTCCGTTGATATCATCTTATTGTTTTAGTGTGTTTTTCATCATTTGACATTATTCCGAAGTCCCGGAAATGCTTTGTTATAGGTTCGAACGAGTTGAAAATACTATATTTTAGGCCGGAACGGACATTTTTTAGATTAGGGCGTTATACCGGAAAGTCTTGTTTCTTTGCAAGATGTGTTTTCATAATAATGTTTTCTTATATAAATGGACTCAGTTATGTTATCCGAGTGTCGTTTTTCAGTGTTTTGGTCTGATTTCACGGTTTGCTGGCATGAATAGTATAACCGTGAATAGTGCACGCAGCCCTTTCTACCAACACTTTTAGGACATTGTTTGTTTGCTTTCGCATTACGGCGAAAACCAACATATGTTTTAGCTTTGTTTTCTTGTCCTAACACTGTTATCCAGTATACGACACAGTTACGTAGTCAAATTACGCTAAATGCATGAGATTATGTAAATAAAATAGTGATTAGTTTGTACGGAATTGCCGGTTTATTGCCATTTGTCACAAGTTGTGCCCTAAGTCAATGTCTATCATCATTGACTAAGTGCCCAGATCCATTAGTACATGCTCGTCCTACCGGCATGGTGTGAGGCTTGTCAACCCTAATAGCACTATTAACTAATGACCCGCTCGCCATTGGCCCGGCGATTAAGTCGATATAAAAATGAGGGACTTCATGATAGAGTTTTGTCTAGTAAGTTTAAGGTTGTTGTCCTACCCAAGGAGGACGAACGTACGTATTCTACCCAAGGAGAATACGCATGATTAACATTGGCATCCTACCCATGGAGGATGGAGGTACATATCCTACCCAAGGAGGATACATAGGTTCCGTTTTAATTCTTTAACCCATTCCCAACCACCGGGAATCCCATGCCTTAGAAAGTGTGTGAACTCACCTCAGTTTACTTGGTATGCTTATCTACTTATGCACAAACAATTCAGTCAAAGCCTATAGTATGCACGTATACACAATCAGTTTATGTTCGTAACGACTCACATGCAATCTAACATCATAAAGTGTGCTTGGGCAATTATTATCAAGTAACACATAAACAGCTAAATCAACTCATACAAGATTCATAGTTTACAGGTAGGTTCCATAACCATGTTCAACAGTTAGGTGTACAGAGTGTAAAACTACATCATGTTATTCGATCAAATGTAACTATCCTTAACAGTGAATAACAAAACTCAGTTTCTAACATGCATGCAGTATACTTGAACAAAATAACCTACTGTTCCTTATAGGCTTCACGACAAAAACTTGAGGTTTTCGTCGACACAGGATCACGACGAAAAAGGGCCACGACGAACATTGGATTTCGTCGACCAGGATTTCGTGGACAGAGGGTTTTCGTCGGCACTAGGTTTTCGTCGGCACAGTGTCTTCGTCGGGACAGTGATTTCGTCGGGGTGAAACATGATCATCAACAACAGTTACGTATTCCAGAAACCCTAATACCCTAATGATCATCTAACAGTTACGGTCGACTTCATCATTCAAACCAAAACAGATCCAATAAACAATTATAACATAAACCCTAGATTACAGGTTAATATCATGCACGTACCAAACCACCGATTCATCGATATACAAGAGCAACTGATATCATATGCCGTAAAATATCAAGCAGGAAAAACAACTACGAGCGATGAATCATAAAGAATACAAATCATGAGAGCCTTAATTTACACACCACTCATAACCGATGCAATCACGTAGATCTAGTTACTTAATCACAGAATCATTATCCAATCATACGATCATAAGCATTACACAATACAATTAACACATGATACCAACAAATAGTCACCAATGATTTCAATCAAATAATCATCAATGGTTGATCACTAAACCAAACAGGAGGAGCAATGAATCGATCGATGTAAGAGGCTTCGAGGCTTTGAGTGTTCAAGGCTGCCGTCGCACAGAGGATAAGGAGCGACTCTAGGGTTCTATACGTGCTCTAGAGTAAATGATCTAAAGTGTTATAATGTAAACAAAGTTGGGCCGGCAGAACAGTCTTGGGCCAAAGCCCATCCCCGACGAAAATAATGAGGGTGAAGAAAACTGAGTGTTTTCGCCGGGTAGGGGTTTTCGTCCGATGGGTGTTCGTCACACAGGGAGTGAAAGTGGTAAAATAAATGGTTATTACTAACACAAAACATATATCACATAAACAACTTATAAACAAATCATAGTGCACAGTTTCAATGCAACGAACCACAAAGCACAGTATGAAACAAGTAACGTATAGAGGAGAAACCTTGGAAACTCGAGTTATCACATATTACATACCGTGGCGTTATTTAGTTCACTTGGGTAAATGATTCTGAAACGATGTCACACAGTGATGTTTTCTGAATAATATAAACCATACGAGTTTTATGAACGAGTTTTCGAGATGTTTTACAATTTGATTTAATTAAATAAATGTTTTGGGTTAAGAATCATGGCTACGAGATTTTATAAATTATAACCAACTTGATTTGAGATGGTTAATTATGTTGCAATACTATACTTTTCAAAACAAGGTTTTTAATTAAGTATTGCAACATGTAAACTAGCCATGAATCCGACACTCTCATAAACCTATGTGCTCGCCAGCATTTCTTTGCTGACTTTGTTTTTTTTACATATGTTTCAGGTGTTGTTAAATGATGTTGATTGCTAGAATGCATGCTCACATAGGACTGGACGGGGCCTTAGTGACTTAATAACAATGATAGACTATGTTTAACTTGTTTGTTTAAATTTCAAGACAATGTAAATGGTTAATCTTTAATTAAAACGAAACTTCAAATTTCCGTGTGTTATGAAACAATGATTCTGTTACAACACTCCCCGACGATTCCGCCGCGATTTGTTGTTTTACGCGGTCGGGGTGTGACAGAAAAGTTGGTATCAGAGCTCATGGTTATAGGGAATTAGGTTATTAGTAATGCTTTCACCTAGTCTATAACCTTCCTAGGACCCTAACACAAGATTCTTGTGTTTATATCTTAAAACAATCCCGTCACTTATCCTTAGGTGACAACCACAACAAGAACATAAATTTCGAATCCGCTTCGAAAATGAATCATTTGTTCTAGGATGATTGATTTCTAGGTTTTGAACCCTCTAAGTTTTCAAAATCTCGTCAAAGTTGGGTCTTATAATGTGAACACGTGCAATCTGGAAGGGTGGATGCCTATACTCTGAGTTTTCTGTCTAAGGCTAGAGTGTTCGTACAAATCCACATAATCGGACCAGTCACTCTTACCTGGGAACTCTTGGGGTGAGTATCCACTTATAGGCTAAAGCATGTCTTCGCGATACATTAATATGAGCCGCTTACTTTGATTAGTCACCGTCTCATTTGTTTGCCTTAGGTAATAAACAAATGATCGCAATTTCTATGTGTTGTCATTCTGTTTTGATTATCCGATAACATTTCACTTGTTTCCTCATATGTCTTTCATTTCCTCCAGAATGTCTCTTCATCGCAGAGACACTCAAATGTCCGAGCAAACTAACAAATTTGCCCAGCGAATAGGCGAAGTGATCCTGAAGACTGTTGATTTAGTTGTGGCCATGTCTCGTCTCAATAATGAAGCCACTCAAGAAGCATCAAAGGAAGCAGAAGCCGAGCCTTCGAAGAGGTCAAAGAAGTGTAAAGCTCCAAAGGATCCCGTAGCCGTTACACCAAATCAAGCAGAACCTAGCAAGGTGGCAACACCACCAGCCAAGAAGCCGTACTTAGGAACTGCTCCTTTGTGCAATCAGTGTAACCTCCACCACTATGCCAGTGTCAAATGTAGAAAATGTTTCAACTGTGGACGATGGGGACATCTGGTTAATATGTGCCGCTTTGCTATCCAAAGCAAAACTGTTGCAGATCCTATTGCTGCACAAGCAGATCCAGATCGAGCTCATTTTCCTCCTGGTACTTGCTACACCTATGGCAAGACGGGTTATCTCAGCAACAAAAGCCCAAAGATTTTCAATGCAAATCTGACTCACGGATGAGCATTCGGCTGAATAGAAGAAGTTGCCGCTTTGAATAATCTGAATCTTATGCTTTAGTTTCTTTTGTTTTTCTTGAACTCTGAAAACAATCGGTTTTGTTTATAAATAAAATCGTTGTTTGCAATTCTGATATACAAATGTAGTTAAATGTGTGTCTGGCATACCCCTACGATACCTACACCAAAGAACCATATTTGTAGTTCTCTCGTTCATGTGATCGCTCATGATTTCCTCAAAAATTCTAAGTGCTCGTTTCATTCTAAGAAACGAAGTACAGAAAATAAGTGACATTTTGAGTAATCACTTTAAATCCTTGGTTAGATAACTAAGGATACCTTTCTTCAATCTCATATCATTTCATTCTGGTTTTCATAACAACATACATAGTATAGGTTTTCAAAACAACCTTCATGATTTCAAAATATTTCATATAGTTTGAAAACGATTTTAACACAGTATATTTACTTAATGTATCAAGTGCATGATTTCAAAAGCATTACCCATATTTTCAAAATCCTTATACATAATTTCAAAATTTATCTCGCATGATTTTAAAACATTTTATAAATATACTTACCTAATACACCTACTTCATGATTTCAAAAGTATTATGTAGGATTTCAAAAACATTAAACATATTTCTAAAAAGAACCCCTTGCATAGTTTTCGAAAAGCATTCTGCTCATATTACCCAACCTTCAAATTCTTCTTCATATGTCGCCTTGGCATATCTAGCACCTCAACTTCATGAGCATTCTACCTCGTGTATCGACTTAAGCACGTCTAGTGCAAGGTTTCGAAGTGTCTCCCGCTCTTCGAATTCCAAAATCCATAGAGGATCTTCTTATCTTCACAATTAGATCCTTGAGGATGATTATCGCTCAAATCGGAGCCCTTGATTGGATTCTTTGTATGTTTTAATATGTACATTGCGATCCAATAAGGACAAAGCCGAATTCCTATTATGATCTTCCTATCTTCATAGTTAGATTCTTGATATGTTTAAAGTGTGACAACCCTTACCAAACCAGGTATCCGTACGAATTAATTAATATTTAATTAATGCTTAATTACTGTGCTTGCTTACAGTTTTGATTAAACTGCTACTTGAATGCTGATATATACACATACATGCATCATACTTTATTGTTGTCACTCCATTATTTACACAGAACTATAGTGACAAACTTGATGCACAAAAGCACAGTAGCACAAAGAACGGATAACCCAGTAAACATGCTGACATAGCCAGCATCAGACAGGCACTGTCTCTGAGGCCAGTATGAGCCGGGAATAGTTTACTACACTAGTAGGGAGTGTAGGGAGGTGAGGATTGTTAAACTGTGTCACTAGGTGATAGTTATAGTGACCGGATGTGCCTAAAACATGCTCTAATTACAAAATTCAGCACTTTAATACAAAATTCAGCATTTAAGCTAAGTAGTAAAGTGCAAAAACATGGGAAAATAATACTAGACACTTTCCAAAGTGTCAGGAATTCATTGTGTCACTAAAAGTAATATTAACGACACTTTAAATGCTTATTTAGCACTTTAACGGATTAATATCCAACCGAACAACCGGACTTTACCCGGAATATAAAAATATTGTCAATGACATTGTTTTTCCTTTTCTGAGCCAGTTAGGGTCCCCGAACACCCTAACACCCTTTATAATACACTACACACTAGTAACTAATTTAATCATCTAACTAATCAAACTAGTTACTAACTATCAAGTTGAAATCAAACCAAATACCCCCCCCCCCATGAACCAAATCGGTCCCCATGTGGGGACACACTCTTACAAATGTTGATTATTTTATTGATGGTTGTCTAATATCTCCATAACACATTGCATGGTGGACAATAAGGATTATGGATTATAAGTAAGTATGAAGGGTAAGAGTTCATTATCACTAAACACTTAACAAAACTCTCTCTCTTTCTCTCTTGGAGACTCTCGGCCGAACACAACCATCATCACCACCACTACCTTCAAGTCTTGATCAACCATTTCTTACATACTCAAGGGTGCAAGGTGACATACAAGCAAGCTCGGTACTTACGGAATCACAAGGACCTCTCTACATCGCTATTAACCACCTTGTTTTCGCTTTGATTCTTCCCTAGCCTTGAGCTAGTTGTAAGTGATTCTAAACACCCTCTTGATCTTGTCTAAAGTGGTTAATAGGAGGTTTAATGGTTAAAACTCAAGATCATTCGAAAACAAAACTTAAAGTCTTGCTAGAAAGATGAACATGGTGGTTAAAGAGTAAATAATGGTGTAAAACTTGTGAATCTTGTTTAGTAATGATTATTTTATGTCGTTTAATGCTAGTAGTGGAACGGATCATCATCTAACCACACTAGATCATGTTCATGAAACATGAACTAGCATTATGTTAAGTAGGAAAGTTACAAGATGACGAACCCTTCCATACATAACCATGAACTTGTGTAAAAATAGTTTTTTCTTGTAAAATGGAGTTCTAAACTAGTAGATCTAAAGATCTACAAGTGGTATTTTCAAAGAACCAAGTGTAAGATGCAAACCATGTTTAAGAGCCGGATCTTTCATGAACTAAAAGCATTTTGTGAACAAACAAGTGTGTAAACACTTGTGTGATAAAAGGATTTTAACAAAGAAATATTTTCGTAATTTTTGGACTATAAGTTGTAAAGTTACATATTCTGTAAAAATAAAGTTTTCGAGAAACTGATTTTATTTTTAAAGATGGAAAGATCTACTAAAAATGTTAGAAAGTTACTACATACTTTCACACAATTTACAAGTTCATGTGTTTGCGATTTATGCTTACTTTTGTCAAGTTTGATGTTTTGATATTGAATATTGATGATTGGAAAATTGTTGATTGAATTTTGAAAAGAAAATGATACACTAGTAAGCGTGGCCACCTCCAGTTACAGAGGAAACTCTGGCGAAATTTTCCCAGAAATATAACACTTAGAATATTTTTGTGACAAGTGTTACAAATATATTTTTAACTTGTTTTTCTAAACAAACTTCGCCATGATTTTATTACAAGGTAACCAAGTGTCGGAGGTGGAATTTTCGTAAATAAAACTTGCTAAATATATATTTAAAATATATATTTCATAGTAAAATGCTTACGTGATTTTATGATTATTTTGTGAACTATATATTATTTTTAGAGTAAAAATAATATAACTAGAATACATTGTGAAAGCACGACTCCAAAATAATACCAACGCCATCACAAATAAATATTTAAGTTACGCCGGTATTATTATTACCATCCGAACTTTAAAATGTAACTTACGTATTTTCGGAAAAATACTCTTAAATGCGTATTTTGATAAAAGTATTATTTTGGAAATTGTATGGAATAAAATATAATATTTTTGGGAAAGATATGTATATTTTGGAGATAGAATATTTTAGACAAATGAATTAAAATACATTTTATTAAGTCAGACTTAATAATATATTTTGGAATTACAAAAAACGCACGTGTATTAAAACCCCCATCCTTGGGAAGGAATACAACTATAAAATAATTACGAAGTGTAAATACGAAATAGTTGCCTAACTATTTCCCAGAAACGTTAAACCTTAAGCCAAGGCACGGCCGTCCGTCTAATAGAAGTTAGTACGTGTAGGTCGTCACGCAGCAGGTTGATTGGGAGATACTATTTCGAGACGCACTTCAGTGAGTTCATGTCCCCCTTTTCTCTTAACTGTTTTCAGTTTTTATACTTCGGGGGTGAAATACATGTTACTATGATTACGAACTTTTACTTACATGGTATGGTTAGCTTAAGGAGGGTTACTACTTAGATCATGTGAGTGGGTAGGCGGGAACTGGAGGCCATTAATCCTCATTGTAGGACCGAGGGTCATTAAGCGGTAGATCTATCTGGGTGTAGCGAGCCAAACTCCAGGCCCAACAGTACGGACCTCGGGGTGACTTTGAGCCCGACGCATAAATCTGCTAGGTTTGAGTCTTCCTACTGCACTTCACACATATCAATGGCCTTGCAAACCATTGGTGATCTCCTTATTTCCTTATTTGCTACATACCAGGAATTTATACTTACAAAGGTTTTACATACTCACTTTCACATGAACTCGCTCAACTTTATGTTGATTTTTCAACTTACATGTATTTCAGGCAATTAGGGATCTGGCGAAGTATGCTACGTTTTCACGCTGCGTAAGAGTTATGAGGTCATCCACGTTTAGGGATTGTGACTTTTACCTGGACGAGTCACAAGTCTTAAACGGTGTTTATTTTATGATTGGGGTTATGTCGTATGAACAATGTTTTTATTAAGTTGTGTTGTAAACTCGTTGCATGTGTCAACTCTAAAATAATGTTGTGGTATTTTACTTTTAAAACTTGAATCAATGGATGATCATCATGGTTTTACTTTCATATAGCTTTGTTGTGATTAAGCTATGGTATTAAGAAGTCACACCAAATAAACCCACGCTTCCGCAAAGCCAGGGTGTGACATAAAGTGCCAAATGAAATCCACGGATTGGATTCTTGGTGTGCTTTAAATACCCGTGTCCAAAGATAACAAATTATAGGTCAAGTTAAACGATTATGTGATTATATGTTTTCTTTTATGTTTTTGTGTGATCCGATTTTTCGTTATCCAAATCCTCGTAGAATCTTCCATATCTTCGTATGAGGGATTCATAGTAGGATATCCAAAGGTACTACCTTAAATCCTTAATGGGCTTCTACGTGATAGTTAAGACCCTTGGATTATAAAGTACCATTCCATGATTCGAAAGAGACCCTTTGAGTGGTCTAGTTAAAAAGATTCATTCAGAATCTGGTCAAGAAGGACCCGTGATGATATAACTGAAAAGACTCCTTGGTGGTCTATTTAAAGAGATCAATTATTGATTTAATTAAAAAGGACCCTAGGATGGCCTAGTCACACTCATCGCAGGTTTGTTCATTTGGTTTTCCTCTACACATTATAAAATACACTGTGCAGACTATGCAAGGAATTACGTAACTATGGACGCGTACATAATTATGAAATTCAGTGCACAGGAACCCTAGTAATATTTATCATGTGTAAGAACCTATAGTGGCAACAATAACAAAACGTGAACAATGTAATAGAGGTACGGTGGACGCACCAATGGCGCTTCATATATTTGTATATAAGTGTCCCTCTTACATTGCATGCATGATGTTATTTAAAGTTACTAGAAGTTCAAAACCCTAACCAGTATTGTTTTATCTTTTCGACTTCATGTTTCGAGCTCTCACAAGTTTCCTCTAAATATATTTCGGGACGAAATTTCCTGAAGTAGGGGAGACTGTGACATTTGTGCCTCCATGGCCATCAAACAAATACCAAACCAATAAAATATTGTGTTTTATACTTGGGATTTGTATAAATATGTGTATCCTTTACACATATCAATTCTCGTTCAATTTCGAGCTCTAAATCGCTTTCTGGAAAGTTATACGCGAACTGGTGTGTAAACGTAATCTGTTTAATGCGAACAACACTCTGGAATAGTGACATAGGCTTAACATACCTTAAATAACCTCCACATAACTTAGAAATAAGTTTTGGATGGTTTGGTGTGTTGAAATCAAGTTTGTTCGATCGTAGGGACTATTTTTGTCAAACTGTGAAACTATACCGATTTGTATAGTAACGAACATTCCAAAACATGATCATAAGTTAAACATACCCTAAATATCCTTTACATAGCTTAGAAATAGGCTTTGAGGGGTTCGGTATGCTAAAATAAACTTTATTGATCAATAGGGACTAAAAGCGTCAAAAAGTGCATAAGTTTGCATTTTCGCGCATATCTTACGTTCTGAATATATCCGGACATCCAAAAATTTATGTAATCATTAAAATATTTTATTTTAGTGATTGGCATGATAAAATTCCATTCGTCGCGTAATTTGGATCCGTTTTTGCGTTCGTTACTATTTCCGTCGTAATTAACCGAACAACGCAACCGTACGACCAAACGAACCGACATCCGAGATATTTTTTAGCACATTTCAAGTTCCCTATACTTTAACTTTATTTTAGAGCCTTGAAATGGGGTTAACGGGGCTTAAACGTGCCAAAAATGCATCAAAATGCAAGATTCTTAAGTGCAGGGACCATTTTGCAATTTCTTGAAAGTTGGCCAGGCGGGCCGCATTGGCTGAGAAGCCCTATTACATGGGCTGTGATAGACTTGCAGATCAGAACATTGAATATGGTCCAAATTTGAAGTTTTGATGGGTTTTAATGGCTGGTTTTGGATGCTATGGGCTCAAAATTGATGGTTTTTAACATCCCCATGGTTTTGAAAACCATGTGCCCAAGTGGAGGGCCAAAATCAAAGCATGAAAAGCGAGAAACGATCCTAACGGTTTACCGAATCCTATAAATACCCATGCCCTTCATTCATTTCTGCACACCTTGATCTGAATAACTCTAAGTTGAAGTTCTAAAACTTCATACCTGAGTGTTTTGGATCAAGATCTTCCTAGCTTGGTCCCTTTGTAAGCATTCTTTCGTTCTTTTATACGTTTTAAGCGTAAAAGTCAAACTGCGTTTGATTTTCTGCTTTGACCAGGTTATGGTCAACACGAAGTTCGTTGAACTTCGCAACGTAAGCGTAATTACGATGGTTTTAGTCCCGTGTGACTAAACCTACTGATTACCACGTTGACTAGGCGTAGTGACGAGTCGTAGTTTCGGCCAAAATGCATATTTATGCGTATTATGTAACAAAACTACTCTTGGGTATCAAAACCCTTTGTTTTGATATCAAAACCTGTTTTCTAACTTAACTAAACATGTTTTAACATGTTTAGCTCGTCACTTTTAGTTTAGTGCTTGTGTAGAGTCGTAAGTCAAGCGGACTAAACACCCGCTTAGACTTTCGCACTAGACCCGTTTGGTCGATCATTAGGATCTGACCAAGCATGATTAGTGACCATAGTTACATAGGGAATAACCTTCCGAGGTTATACCTTATGGTCACTTAGTTTAAGTAGTTGTATGATAGGTAGTTTATATGCCTTAGGTAAATGACCAAAATACCCTTTTCATGTATAATTGAATTTTAAGCATATGTAACATAAACTTTTGTCACATAATTGATTATGCAACATGTTTAGGCATATAATACTTGTCATAGGACTAGTTAGACGTCTCGAACGCGCGTTTGCGTGAACGACGCATTAAAGTAGCGTAAGCTACCTTAACGAGTCATAATGGGTCGTAAGCACTTAGGTTAGGTTTTGATTTAGTATGTAGGCTTTGTTAAACCATGTCATATGAGTTCCAATACTCATTTGGTTTACGAAACCTCATCCTATCCGATCTTCCGATTTAGGTCCGGTTTATTTACATAGTTACTTATATTAGGTGCCGATTGATTTCCGTGATCCCTCTAGCTTTGCTTGGTTGTTATTCAAGACTTCTAAGCATTCTCAAGTGAGTACATAGTTCCCCTATTTTACTGTTTTCAAATGTTTTGGGGTGATTCATATGTGTTAAATGATTTTGATGGTTTCGAAAATGGTTAAAATGGTTTATATTAAATTAATAACGATTTTGATAAAGTGAACAAACTTGTTGGTTGTATTTACATAATGAATAACATTCGTTAGTTTTGGCCGAACCGACCTGTGACACCTGTGTCACTTCAACCATCAAACAAATGACAAACCAATGAAATATTGTATTTCATACTTGGGATTTGTAAAAATATGTGTATCGTTTGCACATATCAACTCTTGTTCGATTTCAAGCTCCAATTCGCTTTCTGGAAGGTTATACGCGCACTGATGCGTAAATATAACCAGTTTAATGCAACGAACACTCCAGAATAGTGAAAAAGGCTTAACATACCTTAAATAACCTTTACATAACTTAGAAATAAGTTTTGAAGACTTTTGTATGACAAAATCAAGTTTAATCGCTTACAGGGACTAAATTCGACAAACTGTGAAAGTATGCCGATTTGAACTGTAACAGACATTCCGGAACATGACCATAAGTTAAACATACCATAAATATCCTTTACATAGCTTAGAAATAGGCTTTGAGGGGTTCGGTGTGCTAAAATAAACCTTTGGGTCATTTAGGGACTAAAAGCGTCAAAAAGTGCACAAGTTTGCACTTTCGCGCATAACTTACGTTCTGAATACATCCGGACATCCAAAAATTTATGTAGGCACTAAAATATTTTATTTTAGTGTTTGGGATAAGAAAAATCCATTCGTCACGCCATTTGGATCGTTTTTCGCGCTTATGCGCATTCCGTCGTAATTAACCGAACATCGCGATCGTACGACCAAACGAACGTTGGTGACCGACCGGATAATATTTAAATCCCACAAATATTCTGTTATGATTAAAATCTTATTTTAATCAGGTCCGTGTTGAAAAATAAGTTAAAACGCCTAAAAACGTTATTTTTCAAAGTTTAAGCGCGTACCGTGTGTTTCTACGCAACACAGTGCTTCTACTGCAAAACGTAGATAACGCAACCAGTCCTGGCAACTGAAATTTATTTCAGTAATATCTTGGCGAGTTTATTTTTATAGAGTAATAAAAATAATTTAGAACGCCATAAACCGAGATTTAAACGCTAGATAAAATACCCGGTACCCAGTTAAATACCCGTTTTAGCCATATGCCAGGAATATGCTAAGGTATATGCTAAGGAATATGCCAAGAATATGCTTGGAATATGCTAGGAATATGCTTGAAATATGCTAGGAATATGCTTGGAATATGCTAGGAATATGCTAAGAATATGCTTGGAATATGCTAGGAATATGCTTGGAATATGCTAGGAATATTCTATATGGAAGATCCTATAAATACCCAACCCCATTCAACCCAAATGTCACACCCCGACCACGTAGAACATACCAAACGTGGCGGAAACATCGGGGCGTGTTGCAACAGAATTAATGTTTCACAACCATGGAAATTTAAGTTTCGTTTTATTGATTAAAAGTGTTACAATGTCTTAACGAACAAGAAAATACAACATAATCAACTAGTCTTGCATCTTTTATTGTCACTAAGGCCCATGTCCGCCTATGTGTAACTTGATCAATCCTATGCTTCATATCCTGAAACACATGTGAAAATAGGTACGTCAGCATAAAAATGCCGGCGAGTACATAGGTTTTGTGAAAATAAGATTCATGACTTATGTTTGAGAAAATGTTTAGTCATGAACCTTGTTATTTGCTTTGTCTTTTAAATCATTTGAAAAATGATAAGATCGGATGATAAGTATAAATAAATGTAAGGTTAAATGAATAACCAAGTAAAATATGTTTGCATAAGATAAGTTGTTTATAAATCAATGTCTTGTGAAAAGTATGTTATTTGTATGAAATGTTCTATGTCTCAAACTGAAATGATTCAAATAACGTTACGACATGTAATACCATACAAACACTTATATATAGGAAGTACCAGCGGCGTATCCACCATGCTTGTATCATATTACACACGCATCGTTACTTAATCACTTAATCAAACCAAACCAAACAATGTAAAATGTTCATGTCAAGATGTAAATCATGTCAAAATATCTATGTCAAATATCCATGTCAAATGTCTATGTCAAAATGTCATGTATGGCAAGTGAAAGGTCTCAACTAAACCATATGCACAAAAACAAAGTATTGAAGTAAAACTTGGTTTAAATCAAAGCTATGTTTTGTGTAAATGCATGATCAAATGTCAATCATGTTAAAATGTCTATGCCGAAATGTCTATGTCAAATGTCTATGTCAAAATGTCATGTATGGCAAGTGAAAGGTCTCAACTAAACCATATGCACAAAAACAAAGTATTGAAGTAAAACTTGGTTTAAATCAAAGCTATGTTTTGTGTAAATGCATGCAAATATTTAATATGAACATTTATGCGGTATTGTGAATATGCATACATCCAAGCCTTGCGACTGTGGTGATAAACCCTTTAAACAAATTAAAGGTCTATCTGTCTTATATCAACGAATTCGGTCATTCCTTTCATCCCCTTTCCCTGGGACGTCCGGAACGGGAGTTGTCAATTCCTATGGTACCACTACCTACTAACGAACGGCATGATCGGTGTTAATGAATGTATTGTCCCATGTAAACAAACCAAATGTCATACCAAAATGTAAGCATGTGATGAAAAACAATGTACTGAGTATGCACGCAATGGACATAAATAGCATAAAATGTAAATGTAAAACGATGTACTAAGTATGAACTAAATGGACATACATAGCATAAAACACAATGAGATCATGTACTATAAGTGTACTATTGAACATAGCAGTATATGATGTGAAAACAGGAAAGTATGAAAGTAACAAGTAGGCACATGTGTTCCACCCCAAAACAGTTTGGAAAACAGTAAAAGAGGGGTCTATGTACTCACTTGAGATTGCTCAGTTGTCTAAAGATAACCACCAAGCAGTGCTAGAGATCTCGGAATCAAACGGCACCTAATATAGGTAACTATGTTAAATAACCGGACCTAAATCGGAAGACTGGGTAGCATTAGGGTTTGTAAACCAAACGAGTGTGGAGACTCGTGTGATATGGTTTAACAAAGCCTACATACTAAATGAAACCTAACATAACTGCCTACGACCCATTACGACCCGTTTAGATAGCTTATGCTACTTTAACGCGTCGTTCGCGTGAAACGCGTTCGGATCGCCTAACTAGTCCTATGACAAGTGTTATATGCCTAAACATGTTACATAATCAGTTATGTGACAAAAGTTTAGGTTACATATGCTTAATTACCAATTATACATGAAAAGGGTATTCTGGTAATTTACCTAAGGCATATAAACTACCTATCATACAACTACTTAAACGATGTGACCATAGGGTATAACCTCGGAAGGTTATTCCCTACCTACTATGGTCACCTAATGTGTTTGGTCGGATCCTAATGATCGACCAAACTGGGTCGGGTTCGAAGGTATAGGCGATTTATTAGATCGCCTACCCTACGACCCTAGACAACGTGGTAATCAGTAGGCATAGTCCCAAGGGACTATGACCATCGTGATCACAATCACGTTGCGAAGTTCAATCGAACTTCGCATTGACCATTACTGGTCAACGCTGAAAGTCAAACAAAGTTTGACTTTCTGACTCGAAAAGCAGTAAAAATAAGGAAAAGAACGAAAGAATACTTACGAAGGGTCCCCGAATGCTAATCTAGATCAATATAGTTCAGGTATGAAACAAGGTTTCAACTTAGAACACAACTAATCAGATTCTAGTGCCTTAAAACAATGAAAGGCATGGGGTATATATAGTTTTCGGTGAACCGTTGAGATCGTTTCATGGAAAACGTGCCTTAATCCCATCCGTACATGTGTTGAAATGTCATGGTGTTTAGGTGTTTAAATTCCATCCACACATGTGTTGAAATGTCATGGTGTTTAGGTGTTTAAATTCCATCCACACATGTGTTGAAATGTCATGGTGTTTAGGTGTTTAAATTCCATCCATACATGTGTTGAAATGTCATGGTGTTTAGGTGTTTAAATTCCATCCACACATGTGTTGAAATGTCATGGTGTTTAGGTGTTTAAATTCTATCCACACATGTGTTGAAATGTCATGGTGTTTAGGTGTTTAAATTCCATCCACACATGTGTTGAAATGTCATGGTGTTTAGGTGTTTAAATTCCATCCACACATGTGTTGACTAAGCATTGTTAGAATGTGTGGTTGTGAATTAAACAACGGCTAATACATCGAATCTGGTCCCGAATGCGAAAAACGAACCAAATGACGTGACGAATGGATTTTTCTTATGGCGAACACTAAAATAAAATATTTTAGTGCTTACATAAATTTTTGGATGTCCGGATGTATTCAGAACGTAAGTTATGCGCGAAAATGCAAACTTGTGCACTTTTTGACACTTTTAGTCCCTGAATGACCCAAAAGTTTATTTTAGCACACCGAACCCCTCAAAGCCTATTTCTAAGCTATATAAAGGATATTTAAGGTGTGTTTAACTTATGGTCATGTTCCGGAATGTCTGTTACAGTTCAAATTGGCATACTTTCGCAGTTTGTCAACTTTAGTCCCTGTAAGCGATTTAACTTGATTTTGCCATACCAAAGCCTTCAAAACTTATTTCTAAGTTATGTAAAGGTTATTTAAGGTATGTTAAGCCTATTTCACTATTCCGGAGTGTTCGTTGCATTAAACTGGTTATATTTACGCATCAGTGCGCGTATAACCTTCCAGAAAGCGATTTAGAGTTTGAAATTGAACAAGAATTGATATGTGCAAATGATACACATATTTTTACAAATCCCAAGTATGAAATATAATATTTCATTGGTTTGGTATTTTTTTTTGATGGCCGTGGAGGCACAGGTGTTACAGTCTCCCCTACTTTAGGAAATTTCGTCCCGAAATTTATTTAGAGGAAACTTGTGAGAGTTTAAAACATGAAGTTGAAAAGATCGAACAACATTGGTTAGGGTTCTTGAACTTCTAGTAACCTTAATAACATTATGTTTGCAATGTAAGAGGGACACTTATATACAAGTATATAAAGCGTCATTGGTGCGTCCACCATGCCTCCATTACATCGTTCTCATTTTGTTATTGTTGTCACTATCGGTTCTTACACATAACAAACCTTACTAAGTTTCTGTGCACTAAATTTCATAATTATGTACGCGTCCATAATCAGACAATTCCTTGCACAATTCACACAGTCTATTTTATAATGTGTAGAGGAAAACCAAATGAACAATCCTGTGATGAGTGTGACTAGACTGCCATAGAGTCCTTTTGACTAAATCAATAAATGATCTAAATAGACTATCAAGGAGTCTGTCCAGCTACATCACTAGATGTCGTCTTTTAACCAAATTGTGAATCAATCTTTTTGATTAGACCACTAAAAGGATCTCTTATGAAACATGGAGCAGTACTATATAATCCAAGGGTCTTAACTCTTACATAGAAGCCCATTAAGGATTTAAGGTAGTACCTTTTTGAATATCCTACTACGAATCCATCATATGAAGATATGAAAGATTCTACGAGGATTTGGATAACGAATATCCAGAGTATACAAAAACACAAAAATCATAGAGGAGAACACATAAACATATATCACATAACCACAAAATTGTTCGTTAATTTGTCTTGTAAATTGCGTACATGCATTTAAAGCACACTAGGAATCCATTCCATGGATTTCATTTGGTACTTTAAACGTTTATCAAGAATCCAACTATAAAGATAGAAAGATTCAAAAAGAAAATTCGATTTCGATTATTAGGAACCGAAGTGTTCGAATTAAGGTACATAAGGAATCCAATTAAGGACTCTGATTTGAATGATGATCATCCACAAGGGTCTAAATATGAAGATAAAAAGATCCCATATGAATTTTAGAAGTTGAAGATGTTTTGAAACCTTGCACTGGATGAGCTTAGGTCAAAACATGATGTAAAATGTTTATGAAGTTGAGATGCCTGATATGTCAAGGCGACATATGAAGCGGAATTTGAAGGTTAAGTCAATGTATGAGGAAAATATTTTTGAAAACTATGCATGGGGTTCTTTTAAGAAAAATGTGTTTAACGTTTTTGAAACCTTATATATAATACTTTTTGAAATCATAAAGTAGGTGTATTAGATAGATATATTAATGAAAATGTTTTTAAATCATGCGAGATGAATTTTGAAATTATGTATAAGGTTTTTGAAAATATGAATGATGCTTTTCGAAATCATGCACTTGATAAGAAAATGTACTGTGTTAATATTGTCTTCAGACTATATGAAATATTTTGAAGTTAGAAAGGTTGGTTTTGATAACATGGCCAATGTTTTTGAAATAACATAGACAATGTTTCTAGAAAAATTGTTTTCAAACTATATGAAATGTTTTGAGATCATGAAGATTGTTTTGAAATACTTGTACTGTGTATGTTGAAAAATCAAAACGTAATGGGTATGAGATTTGAAAATATCCTTAGTTATCCAACCAAGGATTCAAAGGTACAGATGTGCAAAAAAAACACGATTACTCATAATTTCACTTTATTTCCTGTACTTCGTTTCTTAGAATAAAACGAGTACTTAAAATTTTTGAAGGAAATTATGAGCGATCACTTGAAAGGGAGAAATCACAAGAGTAATTTGTAAGAAACATAGTTCCTTAGTGCAGGTATTATAGGGAAAATTCATAAACACATGTAACTATACTTGTATATCAGAATTTGTGAACAATGATTTTTATTTATGAACAAGACATATTGTTTCACAATACACGAAAACAAAAGAAACAAAGGCATAAGACAGCAACATCCTTTGTTCAGCCGAATGCTCATCCAAGGGTTGGATTTGCATTAGCAAGCTTTGGGCAGTTGTTCCTGAAATGGCTCGTATCACCACAGTTGTAACAAGTACCACGCGGGAAACGAGCTTGAGTAGGGTTGACTTGGAGTTGGGTAGTAGCAATATTTGCAACAGCTTTGTTCTGGATAGCAAAGCGGCATGTGTTGACCAAATGTCCCCGCCGTCCACAGTAGGTACATTTCCAGCAGGGCATGAGGTTTGAATGATGACCGTTGCATCGCTTGCACCTAGGAGCAGTTCCTAAGTACGGCTTCCTAGCTGGTGGCCTTGCCACTTGGCTAGGTCCAGCTTGATTAGGTGTAACCGCTGCGGGTTTCCTTGAAGCCTTACGCTTTCTTGATGTTGGTGCAAGCCTGACTTCTGCTTCCTTTGGTGGCTCTTGAGTGGCTTCATTGTCGAGACGAGAGACTTCATTATTGAGACGAGCCATGGCAATACCTAAATCTACAGTCCTTTGAATCACTTCGCCAATTTGCTGGACAAATTTGGCTGTTCGCTCGGACGTTTGACCAGTGCCAAGAGGAAGAGACATTCTAGAAGAAAAAGAAAGACAGAGGAAGACACGAGTGAAAGGTTATTGGATAATCAATACAGAATGGTAACGAATGAAAATTGTGATCATTTGTTTGTTACCTAAGGCAAACAAATGAGATGGTGACTAATCAAAGTAAATGGGTCAAAAATAATGTATCGCGAAGACATGCTCGCCTATAAGTGAACCCTCATCCCAAGAATTCCCAGGTAAGCACAACTGGTCTCGCGTCTGATGAGATGTATACGAAGTGCTTGCCTAGACAGAAAACTCAGAATACAGGCATTCACCCTTCCAGTTTGCACGTGTTCACATTATTTAAAACCCAAAACCTTGACGAGATTTTGAAAATTCAAAGGGGTTCAAAACCTTATAACTGAGGGTTCAAAACCTAGAAATTAATCATCCTAGAACAGATGATTGCTTTTCAAAGCGGTTTTGAAATTTATGTTCTTGTTGTGGTTGTCGCCTAAGGATAGGTGACAGTAGTGTTTTATGACTAAACGCTAGTAAACTCGCGTTAGGGTCCTAAGAAGGTTATAGACTAGGTCAAAGCATTACTAATAACCTAATTCCCTATAACCATTGGCTCTGATACCATCTTTTCTGTCACACCCCGACCACGTAGAACATACCAAACGTGGCGGAAACATCGGGGCGTGTTGCAACAGAATTAATGTTTCACAACCATGGAAATTTAAGTTTCGTTTTATTGATTAAAAGTGTTACAATGTCTTAACGAACAAGAAAATACAACATAATCAACTAGTCTTGCATCTTTTATTGTCACTAAGGCCCATGTCCGCCTATGTGTAACTTGATCAATCCTATGCTTCATATCCTGAAACACATGTGAAAATAGGTACGTCAGCATAAAAATGCCGGCGAGTACATAGGTTTTGTGAAAATAAGATTCATGACTTATGTTTGAGAAAATGTTTAGTCATGAACCTTGTTATTTGCTTTGTCTTTTAAATCATTTGAAAAACGATAAGATCGGATGATAAGTATAAATAAATGTAAGGTTAAATGAATAACCAAGTAAAATATGTTTGCATAAGATAAGTTGTTTATAAATCAATGTCTTGTGAAAAGTATGTTATTTGTATGAAATGTTCTATGTCTCAAACTGAAATGATTCAAATAACGTTACGACATGTAATACCATACAAACACTTCTATATAGGAAGTACCAGCGGCGTATCCACCATGCTTGTATCATATTACACACGCATCGTTACTTAATCACTTAATCAAACCAAACCAAACAATGTAAAATGTTCATGTCAAGATGTAAATCATGTCAAAATATCTATGTCAAATATCCATGTCAAATGTCTATGTCAAAATGTCATGTATGGCAAGTGAAAGGTCTCAACTAAACCATATGCACAAAAACAAAGTATTGAAGTAAAACTTGGTTTAAATCAAAGCTATGTTTTGTGTAAATGCATGATCAAATGTCAATCATGTTAAAATGTCTATGCCGAAATGTCTATGTCAAATGTCTATGTCAAAATGTCATGTATGGCAAGTGAAAGGTCTCAACTAAACCATATGCACAAAAACAAAGTATTGAAGTAAAACTTGGTTTAAATCAAAGCTATGTTTTGTGTAAATGCATGCAAATATTTAATATGAACATTTATGCGGTATTGTGAATATGCATACATCCAAGCCTTGCGACTGTGGTGATAAACCCTTTAAACAAATTAAAGGTCTATCTGTCTTATATCAACGAATTCGGTCATTCCTTTCATCCCCTTTCCCTGGGACGTCCGGAACGGGAGTTGTCAATTCCTATGGTACCACTACCTACTAACGAACGGCATGATCGGTGTTAATGAATGTATTGTCCCATGTAAACAAACCAAATGTCATACCAAAATGTAAGCATGTGATGAAAAACAATGTACTGAGTATGCACGCAATGGACATAAATAGCATAAAATGTAAATGTAAAACGATGTACTAAGTATGAACTAAATGGACATACATAGCATAAAACACAATGAGATCATGTACTATAAGTGTACTATTGAACATAGCAGTATATGATGTGAAAACAGGAAAGTATGAAAGTAACAAGTAGGCACATGTGTTCCACCCCAAAACAGTTTGGAAAACAGTAAAAGAGGGGTCTATGTACTCACTTGAGATTGCTCAGTTGTCTAAAGATAACCACCAAGCAGTGCTAGAGATCTCGGAATCAAACGGCACCTAATATAGGTAACTATGTTAAATAACCGGACCTAAATCGGAAGACTGGGTAGCATTAGGGTTTGTAAACCAAACGAGTGTGGAGACTCGTGTGATATGGTTTAACAAAGCCTACATACTAAATGAAACCTAACATTACTGCCTACGACCCATTACGACCCGTTTAGATAGCTTATGCTACTTTAACGCGTCGTTCGCGTGAAACGCGTTCGGATCGCCTAACTAGTCCTATGACAAGTGTTATATGCCTAAACATGTTACATAATCAGTTATGTGACAAAAGTTTAGGTTACATATGCTTAATTACCAATTATACATGAAAAGGGTATTCTGGTAATTTACCTAAGGCATATAAACTACCTATCATACAACTACTTAAACGATGTGACCATAGGGTATAACCTCGGAAGGTTATTCCCTACCTACTATGGTCACCTAATGTGTTTGGTCGGATCCTAATGATCGACCAAACTGGGTCGGGTTCGAAGGTATAGGCGATTTATTAGATCGCCTACCCTACGACCCTAGACAACGTGGTAATCAGTAGGCATAGTCCCAAGGGACTATGACCATCGTGATCACAATCACGTTGCGAAGTTCAATCGAACTTCGCATTGACCATTACTGGTCAACGCTAAAAGTCAAACAAAGTTTGACTTTCTGACTCGAAAAGCAGTAAAAATAAGGAAAAGAACGAAAGAATACTTACGAAGGGTCCCCGAATGCTAATCTAGATCAATATAGTTCAGGTATGAAACAAGGTTTCAACTTAGAACACAACTAATCAGATTCTAGTGCCTTAAAACAATGAAAGGCATGGGGTATATATAGTTTTTGGTGAACCGTTGAGATCGTTTCATGGAAAACGTGCCTTAATCCCATCCGTACATGTGTTGAAATGTCATGGTGTTTAGGTGTTTAAATTCCATCCACACATGTGTTGAAATGTCATGGTGTTTAGGTGTTTAAATTCCATCCACACATGTGTTGAAATGTCATGGTGTTTAGGTGTTTAAATTCCATCCATACATGTGTTGAAATGTCATGGTGTTTAGGTGTTTAAATTCCATCCACACATGTGTTGAAATGTCATGGTGTTTAGGTGTTTAAATTCTATCCACACATGTGTTGAAATGTCATGGTGTTTAGGTGTTTAAATTCCATCCACACATGTGTTGAAATGTCATGGTGTTTAGGTGTTTAAATTCCATCCACACATGTGTTGACTAAGCATTGTTAGAATGTGTGGTTGTGAATTAAACAACGGCTAATAAATCGAATCTGGTCCCGAATGCGAAAAACGAACCAAATGACGTGACGAATGGATTTTTCTTATGGCGAACACTAAAATAAAATATTTTAGTGCTTACATAAATTTTTGGATGTCCGGATGTATTCAGAACGTAAGTTATGCGCGAAAATGCAAACTTGTGCACTTTTTGACACTTTTAGTCCCTGAATGACCCAAAAGTTTATTTTAGCACACCGAACCCCTCAAAGCCTATTTCTAAGCTATATAAAGGATATTTAAGGTGTGTTTAACTTATGGTCATGTTCCGGAATGTCTGTTACAGTTCAAATTGGCATACTTTCGCAGTTTGTCAACTTTAGTCCCTGTAAGCGATTTAACTTGATTTTGCCATACCAAAGCCTTCAAAACTTATTTCTAAGTTATGTAAAGGTTATTTAAGGTATGTTAAGCCTATTTCACTATTCCGGAGTGTTCGTTGCATTAAACTGGTTATATTTACGCATCAGTGCGCGTATAACCTTCCAGAAAGCGATTTAGAGTTTGAAATCGAACAAGAATTGATATGTGCAAATGATACACATATTTTTACAAATCCCAAGTATGAAATATAATATTTCATTGGTTTGGTATTTTTTTTTTGATGGCCGTGGAGGCACAGGTGTTACACCAAAACCCACAAAAATCTGATCTAAAAGCTCTAAGTTGAAGCCATTGCTTCATACCTGAGCTACTTGGATCAAGATTAGCTTTCGGGGACCCTTTGTAAGTGTTCCTTCGTTCTTTTATTCGTTTAGCGTTAAAACTCAAACTTTGTTTGAATTTCTGCGTTGACCAGTTTATGGTCAATGCGAAGTTCATTTGAACTTCATAACGTGAGCGTAATCACGATGGTTATAGTCCCTAGTGACTATACCTACTGATTACCACGTTATCTTGGCTCAGTGACGAGTCGTAGTTTCGGCCAATATACGTGTTATTGCGTATTTTGTAACCAAACTACTTGTGGGTATCAAAACCGTTTCTTTTGATACCAAACCTGTTTTCTAAACTTAGTTAAGCATGTTTTAACATGCTTAGCTCGTCACTTTTAGTTTAGTGCTTATATAGGGTCGTAAGGTAAGCGATCTAAACAATCGCTTATACTTTCGAACCCGACCCGTTTGGTCGATCATTAGGATCCGACCAAACACATTAGGTGACCATAGTTGTATAGGGAATAACCCTCCGAGGTTATACCTTATGGTCACGTCATTTAGTTAGTTGTATGATAGGTAGTTTATATGCCTTAGGTAAATTACCAAAATGCCCTTTTTACGCCAAAATTCATTTTAATCATATGTAACATTACCTTTGGTATCTAAACTGATTTGGTAACAATATTAGACATGTTAAGGCATATTTTACTTGTCATAGGACTAGTTAGGCGTTCCGAACGCGTTTTACGTGAACGACGCGTTAAAGTAGCATAAGCTACTTAAACGGGTCGTAATGGGTCGTAAGCACATAGGTTAGGTTTCATTTTAGTATGTAGGCTTTGTTAAACCATATTACATGAGTTCCCATACTCATTTGGTTTACGAACCCTCATTCTATCCAATCCTCCGATTTAGGTCCGGTATATTAACATAGTTACCTATATTAGGTGCCGATTGATATCCGTGATCTCTAGCATTGTTTGGTTGTTACTCAAGGACTACTAAGCAATCTCAAGTGAGTATATAGACCTCTCTTTTACTGTTTTCCAAACATTTTGGGGTGAAACACATGTGCCTACTTGTTACTTTCGTGCTTTCCTGTTTTCACATCGTATACTTGCTATGTTCACTAGTACATTATTAGTACATCGTTTTACATTACATTTCATGCTATGTATGTCCATTGTGTGCATACTTAGTACATTGTTTTACATTACATATCATGCTATGTATGTCCATTGTGTGCATACTTAGTACATTGTTTTACATTACATTTCATGCTATGTATGTCCATTGTGTGCATACTTAGTACATTGTTTTACATTACATTTCATGCTACGTATGTCCATTGTGTGCATACTTAGTACATTGTTTTACATTACATTTCATGCTATGTATGTCCATTGTGTTCATACTTAGTACATTGTTTTACATTACATTTCATGCTATGTATGTCCATTGTGTGCATACTTAGTACATTGTTAAACATTACATCTTGATGGTTTGGTTTGGGTAAGTGATTTAAGTAACGAGGCGTGTGTAATACGATACAAGTGTGGTGGATACGCCGCTGGTATTTCCTATATATAAGTGCTTGTATGGTATTACATATCGTAGCGTTATTTGAATCATTTCAATTTAGACATATAACATTTTATACAAATAACATACTTTTCACAAGACATTGTTTTACAAAACAAATTATCTTATACAAACTCATTTTACTTGGTTATTCATTTAACCATACATTATTATCTTATTTATACATATCATCTGATCTTATTGCTTTTCAAATGATTTACAAGACAAAGCAAATTACAAGGTTCATGACTAAACATTTTCTTAAACATAAGTCATGAATTCTATTTTTCACAAAACCTATGTATCTCACAGGCATTTTTATGCTGACGTACCTATTTTCACATGTGTTTCAGGATATGATGCATAGGATTTATCAAGATACACTTAGGCGGACTTGGGCCTTAGTGACAATAAAAGATGCAAGACTAGTTATTTATGTTATATTTCTTTGATTGTCAAGACATTGTAACTCTTTTAATCAATAAAACAATATTTCAATTTCCATGTGTTATGAAACAATGATTCTGTTACAACACTCCCCGACGTTTCCGCCACGTTTTGTTGTTTTACGTGGTCGGGGTGTGACAGAAAAGTTGGTATCAGAGCCCATGGTTATAGGGAATTAGGTTATTAGTAATGCTTTGACCTAGTCTATAACCTTCCTAGGACCCTAACGTGAGTTTACTTGCGTTTAGTCATAAAACGATATCTTCACCTATCCTTAGGTGATAACCACAATGAGAACACAAAGTTTGAATCCGCTTTGAAAATTAATCATCCGTTTTTAGATGATTGATTACTAGGTTTTGAACCCTCTATTGTAAGGTTTTGAACCCTCTGTTATAAGGTTTTGAACCCCTTTGAGTTTTCAAAATCTCGTCAAAGTTTTGGGTCCTAAATAGTGTGAACACGTGCAAACTGGAAGAGTGAATGCCTGTACCCTGAGTTTTCTGTCTAAGGCTAGAGTGTTCGTACAAATCCACATAATCGGACCAGTCACTCTTACCTGAGAATTCTTGGGGTGAGTGTCCACTTATAGGCGAGCATGTCTTCGCGATACATTATGAGGATCTAATTGCTTTGATTCAGCCTTTGTGTGTCGTTTGTTTGCTTCATGGTTCAAACAAAATGACCATCACCCATGATTTTGGTCAGAAATTGTAACATCCTATTCTTACCCAATGCCATTTCATTTGTTTTCTCTCTTGTTTCCCTTTTAGAATGCCTCCACGACACGAAAATCCAGTATCTATTGAAGAGCTGGCAGCTGTCATTACACAGCAAATGACTGCTCCAATCCCGAACATCTTTGCCCAATGTAACCAAGCCCTCAACAACAATAATGCCCCCTGCAACTTCAAGACGTTCAACTCAGCTAAGCCATCAAAGTTCTCTGGGTCTCAAGGAGCGACTGCACTTCTGCAATGGTTTAAGAGTCTAGAGAGCACCTTTAGACATGTTCAATGTCCAAACGAGCGAAAGGTAGATTTCGCATCTAGTGTCTTTGAGAAACGAGCTTTGACGTGGTGGAACGGTGTGGTGAGAGATAGGGGTGCCGATGTGGCACTGGCTCAAACATGGGAAGAGCTTCGAGCTCTGATGATGAAGGAGTTCTGTCCTCGTCATGAACTTAGGGCTTTGGAAAGGGAATTCGACGATCTTAAGCAAGACAGCGGTGAACATCGAGCCTACACTGATCGATATGAGGAGCTAAGCCTGTTGTGTCCTACCATGGTTACGCCTTTGGATAAGGCGATCGAAAAATACATTGATGGTCTCCCTGACTCAGTTCAGGACATTGTTACTGGTAGTAACCCCACTACGGTTAGGCAAGCCATTGAGCTAGCTGCAACCTTGACTGAATCTCAGATCAGGAAAGGCAAACTTTTTCGGAAAGGCGACAAGAAACTAGCAGCTAATGTTCAGGAGGAAACCAAGGAAAGCAAAACCGAACCTTCTAAGAAGCGTAAGGCTTTGCAGAATTGTGCGATTGCTGCTCAACCCAACCAAAACACCCGCAACCAACCAACTCAACCTCCTGCAAGGAAACCTTATGCGGGTACTGCACCGATATGCAACAAATGTAATGCACACCACTTAGCTCACCTACAGTGTCGTTTATGTGCATCATGTGGGCGACTCGGTCACCTGGCAAATGCTTGTCGATTTACCCCAAACCAAGGTGGTCCAAACCAACCTCAAGTAAATCCTGCTCAAGCTCGTTTTCCACCAGGTCCTTGCTTCAACTATGGCGAGATGGGCCATTTCCGAAGAAATTGGCCAAAGATTGCTAATGCGAATCCAGCGCAGGGATGAGCATCGGACCAACTAAAAGACAATGTTGCTTAGAAATAATCAAGCCTTATGTATTATTTCCTTTTGTTGTCAAGGTCCATGGAATAGTTGTTGTTGTTGGTTATAAATAAATCTTTTTATTTTACATTGCAATGTACAAATGTGATGGCATGTATAAACAACGTATCCCCTACAATACCGACAATCAAGGAGCCGTATTCCTTGAAGAACAGACTATCCCCAAAATTCTTCCATTTTATTATCTCTTGTGTTTTCCACGAAAATCCTAATTACCCGTTTCTTCCAAGGAAACGAAGTACAAGGCGCAAGTTACAACTCTGGACGAATACCCAAAAGTACCACTGTAAATCCTTAATAGGGTACCTAAGGGTATTTCCGTAAATCCTAAAATTGTTGTGTACCTTAATTCGAATATGATGTTTCTTGGAAAACAAAATCGAATTTTTGGAAGATCATCCTATCTTCATAGATAGATTTTTGAAAATTGATTAAAGTGCCAAATGAAATCCACGGATTGGATTCCTGGTGTGCTTTAAGTATCCACGTCCAAAGATAACAAATTTAAGGCCAAATTAAACAATTATGTGATTATGTGCTTATGTGTTCTTTTTTTTATGTGATCCAAATTTTTGTTATCCAAATCCTCGTAGAATCTTCCATATCTTCGTATAAGGGATTCGTAGTAGGATATCCAAAGGTACTATTTTAAATCCTTAATGGACTTCTACGTTGTAGTTAAGTCCCTTGGATTATAAAGTACTATTCCAAAGTTTAAAGACATCCTCCGTCGATGTAGTTAAATATTCCTCTTGGGTAGTTTAGTTAGAGAGATTGATTCGTTAATCTAGTTAAAGACATCCTCCGTCGATGTAGTTAAATATTCCTCTTGGGTAGTTTAGTTAAAGAGATCCTTCGTCGATCTAAGTTAAAGAGATTGGTTCGATAATCTAGTTAAATATATCATGCGTTGATATAGTTAAAGAGGCCCTCTGGTGGTCTAGTTAAAGAGATCCTTCGTCGATCTAAGTTAAAGAGATTGGTTTGACAATCTAGTTAAATATATCATGCGTTGATATAGTTAAAGAGGCCCTCTGGTGGTCTAGTTAAAGAGATCCTTCGTTGACCTAGTTAAATAGATTGGTTCGGCAATCTAGTTAAAGATATCATGTGTTTATGTAGTTAAATAGGCCCTCTGGTGGTCTAGTTCAAGAGATTGTTCGTTGATCTAATCCTTTGGTGACCTAGTTAAAGATGCTCTATTGCAGTCAAGTTAAATCACCACAGGATTATTCGTTTGTTTTTTTTCCCCATACGCATTATGAAATGAACTGTGCGGACTGTGCAAGGAATTACGTAATTATGGAGGCCTACATAATTATGGAATTCAGTGCACAGAAACCACAGGAAGTTTTGTCATGTGTTAAGACCAATAGTGACAAGAGTAATGATACGGGAGAAGTCTTGGACTTTGACCGATGTCATTTTATCTTACACTTCCCAATCATGAGTTCAAGTTTCTTATGATAAGTCTTCATGGGAAACGTTCTCCTATCCATAGTTTGAAACTCCATGTTTTGCTGCTACAAGGACTTCACTTTGAGGGATTGACAATTTCTCTAAGAACCCTATCATGGCCCAGAGTTCTACTTAGGGTTCAAGGGGTTCATTCAAAGCGAAAACATCACCGTCGTCCTCACAAGTTTCTCCTAAATTTAAATTTCGGGACGAAATTTCCTAAAGTAGGGGAGACTGTGACACATGTGTCACTTCAACCATCAAACAAATGCCAAACCAATGAAATATTGTATTTCATACTTGGATTTGTAAAAATATGTGTATCGTTTGCACATATCAACTCTTGTTCGATTTCAAGCTCTAAATCGCTTTCTGGAAGGTTATACGCGCACTGATGCGTAAATATAACCAGTTTAATGCAACGAACACTCTGGAATAGTGAAAAAGGCTTAAAATACCTTAAATAACCTTTACATAACTTAGAAATAAGTTTTGAAGACTTTTGTATGACAAAATCAAGTTTAATCGCTTACAGGGACTTAATTCGACAAACTGTGAAAGTATGCCAATTTGAACTGTAACAGACATTCCGGAACATGAACATAAGTTAAACATACCATAAATATCCTTTACATAGCTTAGAAATAGGCTTTGAGGGGTTCGGTGTGCTAAAATAAACTTTTGGGTCATTCAGGGACTAAAAGCATCAAAAAGTGCACAACATTGCACTTTCGCGCATAACTTACGTTCTGAATACATCCGGACATCCAAAAATTTATGTAGGCACTAAAATATTTTATATTAGTGTTTGGGATAAGAAAAATCCATTCGTCACGCCATTTGGATCTTTTTCGCGCTTATGCGCATTCCGTCGTAATTAACCGAACATCGCGATCGTACGACCAAACGAACGTTGGTGACCGACCGGATAATATTTAAATCCCACAAATATTCTATTATGATTAAAATCTTATTTTAATCAGGTCCGTGTTGAAAAATAAATTAAAACGCCTAAAAACGTTATTTTTCAAAGTTTAAGCGCGTACCGTGTGTTTCTGCGCAACACAGTGCTTCTACTGCAAAACGCAGACAACGCAGCCAGTCCTGGCAACTGAAATTTATTTCAGTAATATCTTGGCGAGTTTATTTTCATAGAGTAATAAAAATAATTTAGAACGCCATAAACCGGGATTTAAACGCTAGATAAAATACCCGGTACCCAGTTAAATACCCGTTTTAGCCATATGCCAGGAATATGCTAAGGTATATGCTAAGGAATATGCCAAGAATATGCTTGGAATATGCTAGGAATATGCTTGGAATATGCAAGGAATATGCTAAGAATATGCTTGGAATATGCTAGGAATATGCTAAGAATATGCTTGGAATATGCTAGGAATATGCTTGGAATATGCTAGGAATATGCTTGGAATATGCTTGGAATATTCTATATGGAAGATCCTATAAATACCCAACCCCATTCAACCCAAAACCCACAAAAATCTGATCTACAAGCTCTAAGTTGAAGCCATTGCTTCATACCTGAGCTACTTGGATCAAGATTAGCTTTCGGGGACCCTTTGTAAGTGTTCCTTCGTTCTTTTATTCGTTTAGCGTTAAAAGTCAAACTTTGTTTGACTTTCTGCGTTGACCAGTTTATGATCAATGCGAAGTTCGTTTGAACTTCATAACGTGAGCGTAATCACGATGGTTATAGTCCCTAGTGACTATACCTACTGATTACCACGTTATCTAGGCTCAGTGACGAGTCGTAGTTTCGGCCAAAATACGTGTTATTGCGTATTTTGTAACCAAACTACTTATGGGTATCAAAACCGTTTGTTTTGATACCAAACCTGTTTTCTAAACTTAGTTAAGCATGTTTTAACATGCTTAGCTCGTCACTTTTAGTTTAGTGCTTATATAGGGTCGTAAGGTAAGCGATCTAAACAATCGCTTATACTTTCGAACCCGACCCGTTTGGTCGATCATTAGGATCCGACCAAACACATTAGGTGACCATAGTTGTATAGGGAATAACCCTCCGAGGTTATACCTTATGGTCACGTCGTTTAGTTAGTTGTATGATAGGTAGTTTATATGCCTTAGGTAAATTACCAAAATGCCCTTTTTACGCCAAAATTCATTTTAAGCATATGTAACATAACCTTTGGTATCTAAACTGATTTGGTAACAATATTAGACATGTTAAGGCATATTTTACTTGTCATAGGACTAGTTAGGCGTTCCGAACGCGTTTTACGCGAACGACGCGTTAAAGTAGCACAAGCTACTTAAACTGGTCGTAAGCACATAGGTTAGGTTTCATTTTAGTATGTAGGCTTTGTTAAACCATATTACATGAGTTCCCATACTCATTTGGTTTACGAACCCTCATTCTATCCAATCCTCTGATTTAGGTCCGGTATATTAACATAGTTACCTACATTAGGTGCCGATTGATATCCGTGTGTGACAACCCGCACTAAACCAGGTATCCGTACGACTTAATTAGTAATTAATTACTGCTGAATTACTGTGCTTACTTGAACTTGTGAATAAACTGCTACTTGAATACTGATACATGTACTTACTTGCATCATACTTGCTTGCTGTCACTACATTATTTACATGCTGAACCTTAGTGACAAACATGATGCACAAAAAGCACAGTAGCACAATAGCGGATAACCTATTGAACATACTGATAAAGCCAGCATCAGGCAGACACTGCCTCTAAGGCCTGTAAGAGCCTGAAATATTTTGCTACACTAGTGGTGAGTGTAGGGATACAAGGGTTGTAGAACTGCGTCTCTAGGAATAAGTCACAATGACTGGATGTGCCTAAAACGTACTCTAAAGTACAAAACTCAGCACTTTACACAATAATTCAGCTTTTAGCTAACTAGTAAAGTGCCAAAACATGAGAAAAATATTGCTAGACACTTTCCAAAGTGTCAGGAATGAGTCGTGTCACTAAAAAGAGTATTAACGACACTTTAAAAGCTTTGTTAACGCTTTAACGTATTACTATCCAACCAAACAACCGGACTATACCCGGAACGTGAAAATATTGTTATTTTCATTATTTATCTTTTTCTGAGCCAGTTAGGGTCCCTGAGTACCCTAACACCCATTATAACGCATGACACACAACTAACCAAGTTAACTACTTAACTAACTTGGTTTAACCTAACTAATAAGTAACTAACACTTGGAATTGAACTAGTACCCCCCCCCCCATCCTAACCGTCCCCAACTAAGAGGGGACACACCATGTACTAAACTTGATTATTTTAATCTAATATGCTTAGTATCTAGCATACATATGATCTAGTGGATAATAAACCTAGGTAATGTCTATAAGTAACATCATTAACACAACATAACACCCACTTAACACCACAACACTCACACACTCCTCTCCCTCTCTTGGAGCTTACGGCCGAGAATAACCCACCCCCACCCATCCATTTTCGACTTTGTTCTAGCCATTCCAATCACCTACAAGTGTTAAGGGTCGTATACAAGGAGCCTTGGAGCAAACGGAACGCGAAGGACCTCTTTATCTTGCTTTTATCCACGCCATTTTCGTCAAGATTCTTCCCTAGCCTTGAGCTTGTGGTATGTTGCTTAGAACACCTTCTCAATCTATTCTAAAGTGGTTAAAAGGAATTGTATCGGTTAAAACTCGCTAACATGCAAGATGATGCTTTAAAGTTTACTAAAAACACTAAAAATAGTGGTTAAAAGCTTATATGTTGTGTAAATGATGTAGTATTCGAAATGTATGATTATTTAGGCCCGATCTATGATGTGGTAGCTCGGATCATCGTTTAACCCGGTTTGGTAAGATCATGGATCTTAACATAAGCTTGTTTTGAATGATACAAGGGTTAAAAGGTGAAACTCTACCACACGCGAATCATGAACTTGTGTAAAAGAGTTTTACTTGTGAAATAGTGTTTAAAACTAGCAGATCTACGTATATGCAAGTGGTATTTTCAAAGGACCAAGCGTTAAAGAAATCATGCTTTCTAAAAACGGATCTTACACTAACAAGAATGATTTTTATAAACCACAAGTGTGTAAACACTTGTGAAATGAAAAGATCCGACAAAATAACAGTTTTTGTAAAAGATGACGGGAAGTTGTAAAGATGGATTTTCTCTAAAAACGAGGTTTTTACAAGATCAAATTACCTTATATGAAGATCTACTAAATTTAAGGGGATTTATACCACAGTTTTGGGAAAACTGCAAGTTCATGTAATTTTTGGCAATTTACACATATGTTGATTTGTTGTTGTGCTGAAAGTTGTTCTAATCAAATAAAGAAAATTGTTGAGTTGATTTGTTAAAGAAAATGATACGCTTGAAAGCGTGGCCACCTCCAGTTACAGAGGAAACTCTGGCGAAATTTTTCTAAAAACCTAACACTTAGAACTATTTACACTACAAGTGTTAGAATTATTTTTGACATGTTTTCGAAATATAAATTTCGCCATGACTTTATTTACTAAATATTCGGAGGTGGGATTTTCACAAAATTTAACGTGATAAATATATGTTTTCACACACTGTTTATGATTATTTTGTGAAAATACATAGATATTATTTTTAGAGTAAAAATAATATTTACGAACGTTAACGAATCCAAAATAATACGAACGCTTTCACCATAAATATATAAGTTACACCGGTAAGTATATTACCACTCAATTGTTAAAACGTAACTTACGCACTTACGGAAATATTTATGAACGCGTATTTTAACAACGTATTATTGGAGAAAAATTATGTGAAATGAAAATATAATATTTTTGAGAAAAATACTTATATTTTGGAATTGGAAATATATATATTAAGTGAGACTTAATGATATAATTTGAACGCACATGTATTGAATCCCCCATCCTTGGGAAGGAGATTAACTACCAAGTATATACAGAATGTAAACACGAAATAGTTGTCTAACTATTTCCCAAAGACTTAAACTATAAAGCTAAGGCACGGCCGTCCGTCTAATAGAAATTAGCACCTGTAGGTCGTCGCACAGCTGCGTGAGCAGGAGATACTTGGTAGAGACGCTTCACTGTGAGTTCATGTCCCCCTTTTCTCTAATTGTTTTCAGTTTTCTTAACTACGGGGGTGAAATACATGTTACTTTGTTTACAAGTACTTTATACACGGTATGGTTAGCGTAAGGAGGTTTATTACTCAGATCATGTGATTGGGTAGGCAGAAACTGGAGACCATTAATCCTCATTGTAGGACCGAGGGACTTAAGCGGTAGATCTATCTGGGTGTAGCGAGCCCAACTCTAGGCCCAACAGAACGGACCTCAGAGAGGCCCAACAGAACGGAGCTTGGAGTGACTTTGTACCCAACGCGAAATCTGCTAGGTTTGAGTCTTACTACTTGCACTTCACACATACTAATGGCCTTGCAAACCATTGGTGATCTCTTTTTCCTTACACTGCTACATACCAGGGAACTTTTATACTTACAAGTGTTTTACATACTCACTTACACATGAACTCGCTCAACATTATTGTTGATTTTTCAACTTACATGTATTTCAGGAAATTAAAGATCTGGCACGGTATGTTATGTTTTCCCGCTGCATAAGGGTTCCAAGGTCATCCCAGTTTAGGAAATGTGACTCTTTCCTGGACAAGTCACAAATCTTAAACTGCGCTTATTTCATGTTACTGTTTATGTTGTTCAAGACAATGTTTTACGTTATGATGTTGTAAGTCTCTAAGACAATGGTATGTTACTCTGGTTTTAAAACTTAAATCAATGGATGATCTTGCATGATTTTATTTCATATAGCTTTGTTATGGTTAAGCTATGGTATTAAGAAGTCACACCAAAATAACCACGCTTCCGCAAAGCCACGGTGTGACAGCTTGGTATCAGAGCTCTGATCATAGCGAACTAGGATTCTTTCTCGAGTCTAGACTACGATCACTAGGGCTCTCACGAAAACATTTTTCTGCATACCACTTAAGTCCAGATCTAAAACTTTTTACAAACAAATGTTGAGCACATTTTATTATTTGTAGGCTCAGTCTAGAAAGGCTGAGGCTCGGTCTGAGAGGCCGAGGCTCGGTCTGAGAGATCGAGGTAGATTGGCTAGTGGGACTAGGAGAATTGGCTAGTGGGACTAGGAGGATTGGCTAGTGGGACTAGGAGAATTGGCTAGTGAGACTAGGAAGAGCAGTCTGAGAGGCTGGGAGGCTAGTGGGACTAGGAGAATGATTTGAATGCTTACTTGGTAACTTATGTGATTATCTGATTGTATGATTGATTATTTGAGCATATTTGTGTTTATATTACAGACTCATGGATTCAGCCGGTACTGGCGATTCGGACACCACTGGACCCATACCTATCGTATCTGATGACCTCACATCCTCCGACCACGAGGTGCACACATCTGACTATACCAGTACTGACGAGGATGATTTCCAGCCCTTCGCACTACCCGATGGTGCTGATGAGCCTGCAGATGGCCCTCCCGCTGAGTACCTACCCCTAGTAGAGATTCCGGCTCCTATACCCTTAGCCGTTTATCCAGCATATATGATTTCCTTCTTGACGCCGAGGCTGACGGCGATGTTGATCTGTTTGAGGAGGAGCCCTTTGAGGATGAGATCCAGGGCGAGGCCCTTCTTCCTGCGGACAATCTTCTGATGATCGCTGACGTTCCCGCTGAGGATTCGCCTGCACATTCTCCTGTCCCAGACTCCTTCGAGTCTGTGGCATCCGCACCTTCTCACACATTGAGCGCACATCACTTTGCGCATGATTCTGATCCTGACCAGGCATCCTCTGTTGCACCTATTCCCAGTTTTGCGTTTGACCATGATGACATAGAGGATTCTGATCCTATCTTTCCCCCGGGATACGACCCGGATTGTGATATCGAGTTTATACCTATGGATCAGCCCATGGAGGATCCAGCTGACCCAGTAGATCCTATCGACCCCGAGTTTGACTTCGAGATGGCTTTTGATGATCCCGAGCCTGTCGTCGCTCCTGAGCAGGCAGCCGCTCTAGACCCCATACTTGAGCATGACCCCGTACATGCTGGCATCCCTATTGAGCCTGTTATAGCAGACCCACCTGTTGATGATCTCCCCGTGGATGTTCCTTTGATAGAGGGCGATCATGTTGTTGTTGATCTGGTTGTTCCTCTACCTGTTGTCGATATACCTGTTGACCATCCTGTTGAGCACATTGCACCTGTTCACCCTTTTATTGCTCCCCCACCTGATCCCATCCCACTAGAGCCCGAGCATGCACTGTTCGCGGCACACATGGATCCACCAGATGAGCATGCACAGCACGGTTGGATACCTGCTGATGAGGATGTTCCACCTTTTCCCCCTCAGATCCCTGATACACGACATGTGATTTTTCTTTTCAGGTTCCACAGTTTGTACCTCCAGCGAGGCTTGGAGAGGGTTCTTCAGCCCATCCTTTTGGGCATGTACCGATGTCTATCCCCTTCATGCCCCAGATGTCATCTGTTCCACCCTCTGTTGCTCCATTTCATGTGGCACCTTTTGATCCCACCAGTGAGCCGTTCCTTTGGGCACCAGACTCTGCTATGCCACCTACTGACCCCTACCATTCTTTCCACATGGGGTATACTATCGAGGACGTTTTGATGTCTTTTGTCGCCCAGCACGAGTCACACACGCAGCGCATCCAGGAGCTTGAGAGAGCTCAGCTGCCACCATGCCAGTGCCATGGTCAGACACACTCTCCTCTGCAGCCATTTCGACCCTTACCTCCAGATTATGCTGCCCGTCTCTTTACACTAGAGCAGCAGGTTGCTTCTATCATTCTTACCCAGCGAGCCATGGAGGAGGACTGGCTCCAGTTACGTCGTTTGTTTTACACCCACTTTCCCCCTCCTCCACCGCCATCTGTATAGAGCTCATCAGTGCTGTTTGGGTAGACGTTGGTGAGAAGACGGCGAATGCTTTTGACTGCACAGCATTTTTGGAGACTACTTTATGATCCTGACTTTTGTTGACATGTATTTGACGTATTTGACACTGACATGATATAGTTTTGGACAGGGGTGATGTAGCCCCTAGTTGATTGATGATTGTATGACACAGGGATGTACTGATACACTTACCATGTGGTCTCGATATATGGCAATCGCAGTATTCTCACCATATTTGATTCGCTTGATTGCTTATTTATATTTTTATGACATGGGATGTTGTGTGATTGATATTTGTGAGGTATTGATAACATGAGATGTTATGTGCTATTACTATTACTATATACGTACGTTTTACTATGGCCTGACCAACGTAAACCATCTTCTAGAAGATGCCGCCGAGACGTGAGACACACATGCCTACCAATGAGGCAGAACTCCAGCAAATTATCGCTGCTGCCATTGCACAATACGCCGCCTCTCAAGGAGGGACTAGTGGAAGCAACTCTGGCAACACTGGCAACAACAATAATCCACCTCATGGTAATACCAAGTCATTTAGACCCACCATGACCTAATTGGAAATCTTTAGCAATGATGCTAATGCCGATCGTATGTTATAACGTATGTGCAGGGTGCACCTACAAGCAGTTTCTAGACTGCAAACCGGTCAACTTTGATGGCACAGGAGGTGCTGTCGCCTTTGTTCGTTGGGCTGAGAAAACCGAATCTGTTCTTCGCATGAGCAAGTGCGCGCTGGATCAGCAAGTCACCTATATCTCAGGGCTGTTTCTAGATGGAGCCCTATCCTGGTGGAATCTACAAGTTCAGACACTAGGCGAAGCTGCTGCCTACGCGCTGACCTGGACCGAACTGAAGGAACTTATGCGCAAAAAGTACTGCTCTCGCGCGGAAATCCAGAGATTGGAAACCGAGTTCTGGCACTTGAAAATGGACGGTCCAAAGATCGCAGAATACGTGCAAAGGTTCCGTGACTTATCGCATGTGGTACCCTACATGGTCACTCCGGAGTTTAAGAGGATTGAACGTTTCATTTGGGGATTAGCTCCTCAAATCATAAGCATGGTAACCTCATCCAAGCCTGCAACTATTACTGAGGCAATTGATTTAAGCGTAGCTCTCACTGAGGAGGCTATTCGTTTGAACAAGTTTGATAAGATCAAGACGAAGAAGGCAGAGACTCATGTCGAGTCATCAGGAGGTAACAAACGGAAGTTCTCGAACTTCAAACAGGGCGCCAGTGTGGTGGTTAAGAAAGGAGGATCAGACACGCCAGCTCAGGTTACAACTGGTAGGGGAAAGAAAGGAAAAGGGTATATGGGCACCCAGCCCAAATGCAACACCTGCCAGCGCCGCCATTCTGGTCATTGCGGGCCAAAAGTATGCGAAGCATGTGGGAAACGTGGCCACTCGAAGGACACTTGTTGGGCCACTACTGGTCAGGGAGGCCAGGGAGGATTCGGAAACAGAAATTACAACCGGGGTGGGAATGGAAATCGCCCACAAGGAAACTATGGAGGTAACGAGAATCGAGGCAACAATGCTAACCAAGCGGGCGCCGTGAATCGTAATCAGAGGAATGATCAAGCTGGTGGAAACGGGCAAAGACTTGGATGCTTTAACTGCGGTGATATCGGGCATTTTAAAAAGAACTGCCCAGAGTTAAACCAAGCCCGTGGAAGAGTGTTTCAAATCGAAGCAAGGGAAGCGCGCCAGGACCCCAATGTCGTTACTGGTACGTTCCCTATAAATCAACGCTATGCATCCGTTTTATTTGATACTGGTGCCGATTCTAGCTTCGTATCGTTAGAATTTAAGAATATGCTTGGGTTAGCCGCTAATAAGTTAGATATTCCCTACTCAATCGAATTGGCCAATGGTAAGTTAGTAGAAGCCAATGAAGTTATCAGAGGTTGTGTGATCGAATTGGGAGAGCGTGAGTTCGCTCTAGATCTACTACCAGTCCAGTTGGGAAGCTTCGACGTGGTGGTAGGAATGGATTGGTTATCAGGCAACAAAGCTGAGATAGTTTGTCACGAAAAGGTTGTTCGTATCCCAACCGATGATGGTGAGACCATTGTTGTTCACGGAGAGAAGCGTGAGACGCCGTTGAGGATTATCAGCTGCTTGAAAGCAAGGAAGTGTTTGCAGAAAGGATGTGTTTCTTTTCTGGCACACATTGTGGATAAAAAGGCTGCTGAGCCAAAGATCGAAGACATCCCTGTCGTGAGGGAGTATCCAGAAGTCTTCCCAGAAGACTTGCCTGGACTGCCACCTCAGAGGCAAGTAGAGTTTCGCATCGACTTAGTTCCAGGCGCCGCACCTATGGCTAAGGCACCGTACAGACTTGCTCCGTCTGAGATGCAGGAACTGTCGACACAACTTCAAGAGTTGTTAGACAAGGGTTTTATCCGACAAAGCTTCTCGCCTTGGGGAGCTCCGGTCCTGTTTGTCAAGAAGGACGGTAGTTTCCGTATGTGTATTGACTACCGGGAATTGAACAAGCTAACGATCAAGAATAGGTATCCTCTGCCAAGAATTGATGATCTGTTCGACCAACTTCAAGGTTCAAGCTTTTATTCAAAGATCGATCTTCGATCTGGATACCATCAGTTAAGGATACAAGAGGAAAGCATTCCGAAGACAGCCTTCAGAACTCGTTATGGGCACTACGAGTTCCTTGTTATGCCATTTGGTTTGACAAACGCACCTGCGGTATTCATGGATCTAATGAATAGAGTTTGCAAGCCGTACCTGGATAAGTTCGTGATTGTATTCATCGATGACATTTTAATTTATTCAAAGACGAAGGCTGAACACGAGCAGCATCTTAGAGCCATTCTAGAGCTGCTGAAGAAGGAACAGCTGTATGCCAAATTCTCTAAGTGCGAGTTTTGGCTACGAGAGGTGCAATTCCTTGGGCACGTGGTAAATAGAGATGGAATCCACGTGGATCCAACCAAGATTGAGGCGATCAAGGATTGGGAAACGCCAAAGACGCCAACCGAGATTCGGTAATTCTTGGGTTTGGCTGGCTACTATCGAAGATTCATTGAGAATTTTTCAAAGATCGCTCAACCATTGACGCTCCTCACGCAGAAGGATAAGAAGTTTGATTGGGGAATCAAACAGGATGAAGCGTTTCAGATATTGAAGGATAAGCTTTGTAACGCGCCAATCTTAACTCTACCAGAGGGTACTGATGATTTTGTGGTATACTGCGACGCATCGCGTCAAGGATTGGGTTGTGTGTTGATGCAACGCCAAAAGGTTATTGCTTACGCATCGCGTCAGTTGAAAGTGCATGAAAAGAACTATACCACACACGATTTGGAGCTCGGCGCAGTGGTTTTTGCTTTAAAGATCTGGAGACACTACCTTTATGGTACGAAGTGTACAATCTTTACAGATCACAAGAGCCTACAGCATATATTCAACCAGAAGGAGTTGAATATGAGGCAAAGACGATGGGTTGAATTGTTGAACGATTACGACTGCGAGATAAAGTATCATCCAGGGAAGGCGAACGTGGTCGCCGATGCCCTAAGTCATAAAGAGAGAATCAAGCCCATAAGGGTTAGAGCTTTAGAAATGATTATACGAACCGATCTTTCCTTGCGCATTCGTGCCGCGCAGAAAGAAGCTCTCAAGGAAGGAAACCTTGAAGAAGAATATCTCCGTGGGATGGAGAAGCTTTTGGTACCAAACGAAGAAGGAACATTATGTTTTGAGAAAAGGATTTGGGTTCCTCTGTTTGGTGATTTAAGGAAAGTTATTTTCGATGAAGCTCACAAGTCGCGGTACTCTATCCATCCAGGAGCGGATAAGATGTACCAGGATCTCAAAGATTATTATTGGTGGCCTAGGATGAAAGGCGATGTTGCTGTTTACGTGAGAAAATGTTTAACGTGCGCTAAGGTTAAAGCGGAATACTAGAAGCCTTCAGGACTTCTGCAACAACCTGAGATTCCCAAGTGGAAATGGGAACAAATCTCAATGGATTTTGTTACAAAATTGCCGAGAACGCCAAGAGGCCATGACACTATCTGGGTGATAGTGGATCGATTAACGAAGTCAACACACTTCTTACCTATCAGAGAGAAGGATAATACGAGCAAATTGGCTGAAATTTACATGAGAGAGATCGTCGCGCGCCATGGAGTGCCTCTCTCAATCATTTCTGATAGAGACGGAAGGTTTGTGTCAAGGATATGGCAATCCTTCCAAGAAGCTTTTGGATCACAATTGAATCTGAGCACTGCGTTTCATCCGCAAACTGACGGTCAGAGCGAGCGAACGATACAGACTTTGGAAGACATGCTGAGAGCATGTGTTATGGATTTGGGCGGTAGCTGGGACAAGCATTTGCCTTTGGTCGAATTTTCATACAACAACAGCTACCACACCAGTATTGGTGTCGCGCCATTTGAAGCCCTTTACGGACGCAAGTGCCGATCACCCTTATGTTGGGCTGACGCAGGTGACAGGCAGCTTGCTGGTCCCGAAATCGTCCAAGAGACGACAGACAAGATTGCGCAGATTCTAAAACGCATCGAAGCAGCTCGCCACAGACAGAAGGCCTATGCGGATCCAAACCGGAAACATATGGAATTCCAAGTTGGAGAAATGGTGTTATTGAAAGTCTCACCCTGGAAGGGTGTGGCACGCTTCGGGAAGCGTGGGAAGTTAAATCCGCGCTACATTGGTCCCTTCAGAATTCTGGAAAGAATAGGACTAGTAGCATACAAGTTGGACCTACCTGCTGAACTCCATTCTGTTCACGATACATTTCATGTATCCAACCTGAAGAAAAGTCCAACTCAAGATGACATTGCCATTCCCATCGACGAGATTCATGTTGACGACACGCTCCATTTCGTTGAAGAACCGGTTGAGGTTACAGATTGGAAAGTAAACAAGACCCGCCGGAGCAGTGTCAAGCTCGTCAAAGTTCGTTGGAATGCCAGACACGGTCCTGAGTACACCTGGGAGCGTGAGGACCGGATGAAAGAGAAATACCCCCACCTTTTTCCTAAGAACCCTGCATCTACAAGCAGAACTTAAATTTCGGGACGAAATTTATTTAACGGGGGGAGAATGTGACAACCCGCACTAAACCAGGTATCCGTACGACTTAATTAGTAATTAATTACTGCTGAATTACTGTGCTTACTTGAACTTGTGAATAAACTGCTACTTGAATACTGATACATGTACTTACTTGCATCATACTTGCTTGCTGTCACTACATTATTTACATGCTGAACGTTAGTGACAAACATGATGCACAAAAAGCACAGTAGCACAATAGCGGATAACCTATTAAACATACTGATAAAGCCAGCATCAGGCAGACACTGCCTCTAAGGCCTGTAAGAGCCTGAAATATTTTGCAACACTAGTGGTGAGTGTAGGGATACAAGGGTTGTAGAACTGCGTCTCTAGGAATAAGTCACAATGACTGGATGTGCCTAAAAGGTACTCTAAAGTACAAAACTCAGCACTTTACACAATAATTCAGCTTTTAGCTAACTAGTAAAGTGCCAAAACATGAGAAAAATATTGCTAGACACTTTCCAAAGTGTCAGGAATGAGTCGTGTCACTAAAAAGAGTATTAACGACACTTTAAAAGCTTTGTTAACGCTTTAACGGATTACTATCCAACCAAACAACCGGACTATACCTGGAACGTGAAAATATTGTTATTTTCATTATTTATCTTTTTCTGAGCCAGTTAGGGTGCCTGAGTACCCTAACACCCATTATAACGCATGACACACAACTAACCAAGTTAACTACTTAACTAACTTGGTTTAACCTAACTAATAAGTAACTAACACTTGGAATTGAACTAGTACCCCCCCCCCCCCATCCTAACCGTCCCCAACTAAGAGGGGACACACCATGTACTAAACTTGATTATTTTAATCTAATATGCTTAGTATCTAGCATACATATGATCTAGTGGATAATAAACCTAGGTAATGTCTATAAGTAACATCATTAACACAACATAACACCCACTTAACACCACAACACTCACACACTCCTCTCCCTCTCTTGGAGCTTACGGCCGAGAACAACCCACCCCCACCCATCCATTTTCAACTTTGTTCTAGCCATTCCAATCACCTACAAGTGTTAAGGGTCGTATACAAGGAGCCTTGGAGCAAACGGAACGCGAAGGACCTCTTTATCTTGCTTTTATCCACACCATTTTCGTCAAGATTCTTCCCTAGCCTCGAGCTAGTGGTATGTTGCTTAGAACACCTTCTCAATCTATTCTAAAGTGGTTAAAAGGAATTGTATCGGTTAAAACTCGTTAACATGCAAGATGATGCTTTAAAGTTTACTAAAAACACTAAAAATAGTGGTTAAAAGCTTATATGTTGTGTAAATGATGTAGTATTCGAAATGTATGATTATTTAGGCCCGATCTATGATGTGGTAGCTCGGATCATCGTTTAACCTGGTTTGGTAAGATCATGGATCTTAACATAAGCTTGTTTTGAATGATACAAGGGTTAAAAGGTGAAACTCTACCACACGCGAATCATGAACTTGTGTAAAAGAGTTTTACTTGTGAAATAGTGTTTAAAACTAGCAGATCTACGTATCTGCAAGTGGTATTTTCAAAGGACCAAGCGTTAAAGAAATCATGCTTTCTAAAAACGGATCTTACACTAAGAAGAATGATTTTTATAAACCACAAGTGTGTAAACACTTGTGAAATGAAAAGATCCGACAAAATAACAGTTTTTGTAAAAGATGACGGGAAGTTGTAAAGATGGATTTTCTCTAAAAACGAGGTTTTTACAAGATCAAATTACCTTATATGAAGATCTACTAAATTTAAGGGGATTTATACCACAGTTTTGGGAAAACTGCAAGTTCATGTAATTTTTGGCAATTTACACATATGTTGATTTGTTGTTGTGCTGAAAGTTGTTCTGATCAAATTAAACAAATTGTTGAGTTGATTTGTTAAAGAAAATGATACGCTTGAAAGCGTGGCCACCTCCAGTTACAGAGGAAACTCTGGCGAAATTTTTCTAAAAACCTAACACTTAGAACTATTTACACTACAAGTGTTAGAATTATTTTTGACATGTTTTCAAAATATAAATTTCGCCATGACTTTATTTACTAAATATTCGGAGGTGGGATTTTCACAAAATTTAACGTGATAAATATATGTTTTCACACACTGTTTATGATTATTTTGTGAAAATACATAGATATTATTTTTAGAGTAAAAATAATATTTACGAACGTTAACGAATCCAAAATAATACGAACGCTTTCACCATAAATATATAAGTTACACCGGTAAGTATATTACCACTCAATTGTTAAAACGTAACTTACGCACTTACGGAAATATTTATGAACGCGTATTTTAACAACGTATTATTGGAGAAAAATTATGTGAAATGAAAATATAATATTTTTGAGAAAAATACTTATATTTTGGAATTGGAAATATATATATTAAGTGAGACTTAATGATATAATTTGAACGCACATGTATTGAATCCCCTATCCTTGGGAAGGAGATTAACTACCAAGTATATACAGAATGTAAACACGAAATAGTTGTCTAACTATTTCCCAAAGACTTAAACTATAAAGCTAAGGCACGGCCGTCCGTCTAATAGAAATTAGCACCTGTAGGTCGTCGCACAGCTGCGTGAGCAGGAGATACTTGGTAGAGACGCTTCACTGTGAGTTCATGTCCCCCTTTTCTCTAATTGTTTTCAGTTTTCTTAACTGCGGGGGTGAAATACATGTTACTTTGTTTACAAGTACTTTATACACGGTATGGTTAGCGTAAGGAGGTTTATTACTCAGATCATGTGAGTGGGTAGGCAGAAACTGGAGACCATTAATCCTCATTGTAGGACCGAGGGACGTAAGCGGTAGATCTATCTGGGTGTAGCGAGCCCAACTCTAGGCCCAACAGAACGGACCTTGGAGTGACTTTGTACCCAACGCGAAATCTGCTAGGTTTGAGTCTTACTACTTGCACTTCACACATACTAATGGCCTTGCAAACCATTGGTGATCTCTTTTTCCTTACACTGCTACATACCAGGGAACTTTTATACTTACAAGTGTTTTACATACTCACTTACACATGAACTCGCTCAACATTATTGTTGATTTTTCAACTTACATGTATTTCAGGAAATTAAAGATCTGGCACGGTATGTTATGTTTTCCCGCTGCATAAGGGTTCCAAGGTCATCCCAGTTTAGGAAATGTGACTCTTTCCTGGACAAGTCACAAATCTTAAACTGCGCTTATTTCATGTTACTGTTTATGTTGTTCAAGACAATGTTTTACGTTATGATGTTGTAAGTCTCTAAGACAATGGTATGTTACTCTGGTTTTAAAACTTAAATCAATGGATGATCTTGCATGATTTTATTTCATATAGCTTTGTTATGGTTAAGCTATGGTATTAAGAAGTCACACCAAAATAACCACGCTTCCGCAAAGCCAGGGTGTGACACCGTGATCTCTAGCATTGTTTGGTTGTTACTCAAGGACTACTAAGCAATCTCAAGTGAGTACATAGACCCCTCTTTTACTGTTTTCCAAACATTTTGGGGTGAAACACATGTGCCTACTTGTTACTTTCGTGCTTTCCTGTTTTCACATCGTATACTTGCTATGTTCATTAGTACATTATTAGTACATCGTTTTACATTACATTTCATGCTATGTATGTCCATTGTGTGCATACTTAGTACATTGTTTTACATTACATTTCATGCTATGTATGTCCATTGTGTGCATACTTAGTACATTGTTTTACATTACATTTCATGCTATGTATGTCCATTGTGTGCATACTTAGTACATTGTTTTACATTACATTTCATGCTATGTATGTCCATTGTGTGCATACTTAGTACATTGTTAAACATTACATCTTGATGGTTTGGTGTGGGTAAGTGATTAAAGTAACGAGCCGTGTGTAATACGATACAAGTATGGTGGATACGCCGCTGGTATTTCCTATATATAAGTGCTTGCATGGTATTACATATCGTAGCGTTATTTGAATCATTTCAATTTAGACATATAACGTTTTATACAAATAACATACTTTTCACAAGACATTGTTTTACAAAACAACTTATCTTATACAAACTCATTTTACTTGGTTATTCATTTAACCATACATTATTCTCTTATTTATATATATCATCTGATCTTATTGCTTTTCAAATGATTTACAAGACAAAGCAAATTACAAGGTTCATGACTAAACATTTTCTTAAACATAAGTCATGAATTCTATTTTTCACAAAACCTATGTATCTCACAGGCATTTTTATGCTGACGTACCTATTTTCACATGTGTTTCAGGATATGATGCATAGGATTTATCAAGATACACTTAGGCGGACTTGGGCCTTAGTGACAATAAAAGATGCAAGACTAGTTATTTATGTTATATTTCTTTGATTGTCAAGACATTGTAACTCTTTTAATCAATAAAACAATATTTCAATTTCCATGTGTTATGAAACAATGATTCTGTTACAACACTCCCCGACGTTTCCGCCACGTTTTGTTGTTTTACGTGGTCGGGGTGTGACAGAAAAGTTGGTATCAGAGCCCATGGTTATAGGGAATTAGGTTATTAGTAATGCTTTGACCTAGTCTATAACCTTCCTAGGACCCTAACGTGAGTTTACTTGCGTTTAGTCATAAAACGATATCTTCACCTATCCTTAGGTGATAACCACAATGAGAACACAAAGTTCGAATCCGCTTTGAAAATTAATCATCCGTTTTTAGATGATTGATTACTAGGTTTTGAACCCTCTATTGTAAGGTTTTGAATGCTCTGTTATAAGGTTTTGAAGCCCTTTGAGTTTTCAAAATCTCGTCAAAGTTTTGGGTCCTAAATAGTGTGAACACGTGCAAACTGGAAGAGTGAATGCCTGTACCCTGAGTTTTCTGTCTAAGGCTAGAGTGTTCGTACAAATCCACATAATCGGACCAGTCACTCTTACCTGGGAACTCTTGGGGTGAGTGTCCACTTATAGGCGAGCATGTCTTTGCGATACATTATGTGGATCTAATTGCTTTGATTCAGCCTTTGTGTGTCGTTTGTTTGCTTCATGGTTCAAACAAAATGACCATCACCCATGATTTTGGTCAGAAATTGTAACATCCTATTCTTACCCAATGCCATTTCATTTGTTTTCTCTCGTGTTTCCCTTTTAGAATGCCTCCACGATGCGAAAATCCGGTATCTATTGAAGAGCTGGCAGCTGTCATTACACAGCAAATGACTGCTCCAATCCCGAACATCGTTGCCCAATGTAACCAAGCCCTCAACAACAATAATGCCCCCTGCAACTTCAAGACGTTCAACTCAGCTAAGCCATCAAAGTTCTCTGGGTCTCAAGGAGCGACTGCACTTCTGCATGGTTTGAGAGTCTAGAGAGCACCTTCAGACATGTTCAATGTCCAAACGAGCGAAAGGTAGACTTCGCATCTAGTGTCTTTGAGAAACGAGCTTTGACGTGGTGGAACGGTGTGGTGAGAGATAGGGGTGCCGATGTGGCACTGGCTCAAACATGGGAAGAGCTTCGAGCTCTGATGATGAAGGAGTTCTGTCCTCGTCATGAACTTAGGGCTTTGGAAAGGGAATTCGACGATCTTAAGCAAGACAGCGGTGAACATCGAGCCTACACTGATCGATATGAGGAGCTGAGCCTGTTGTGTCCTACCATGGTTACGCCTTTGGATAAGGCGATCGAAAAATACATTGATGGTCTCCCTGACTCAGTTCAGGACATTGTTACTGGTAGTAACCCCACTACGGTTAGGCAGGCCATTGAGCTAGCTGCAACCTTGACTGAATCTCAGATCAGGAAAGGCAAACTTTTCGGAAAGGCGACAAGAAACTAGCAGCTAATGTTCAGGAGGAAACCAAGGAAAGCAAAACCGAACCTTCTAAGAAGCGTAAGGCTTCGCAGAATTGTGCGATTGCTGCTCAACCCAACCAAAACACCCGCAACCAACCAACTCAACCTCCTGCAAGGAAACCTTATGCTGGTACTGCACCGATATGCAACAAATGTAATGCACACCACTTAGCTCACCTACAGTGTCGTTTATGTGCATCATGTGGGCGACTCGGTCACCTGGCAAATGCTTGTCGATTTACCCCAAACCAAGGTGGTCCAAACCAACCTCAAGTAAATCCTGCTCAAGCTCGTTTTCCACCAGGTCCTTGCTTCAACTATGGCGAGATGGGCCATTTCCAAAGAAATTGGCCGAAGATTGCTAATGCGAATCCAGCGCAGGGATGAGCATCGGACCAACTAAAAGACAATGTTGCTTAGAAATAATCAATTCTTATGTATTATTTCCTTTTGTTGTCAAGGTCCATGGAACAGTTGTTGTTGTTGGTTATAAATAAATCTTTTTATTTTACATTGCAATGTACAAATGTGATGGCATGTATAAACAACGTATCCCCTACAATACCGACAATCAAGGAGCCGTATTCCTTAAAGAACAGACTATCCCCAAAATTCTTCCATTTTATTATCTCTTGCGTTTTCCACGAAAATCCTAATTACCCGTTTCTTCCAAGGAAACGAAGTACAAGGCGCAAGTTACAACTCTGGACGAATACCCAAAAGTACCACTGTAAATCCTTAATAGGGTACCTAAGGGTATTTCCGTAAATCCTAAAATTGTTGTGTACCTTAATTCGAATATGATGTTTCTTGGAAAACAAAATCGAATTTTTGGCAGATCATCCTATCTTCATAGATAGATTTTTGAAAATTGATTAAAGTGCCAAATGAAATCCACGGATTGGATTCCTGGTGTGCTTTAAGTATCCACGTCCAAAGATAACAAATTTAAAGCCAAATTAAACAATTATGTGATTATGTGCTTATGTGTTCTTTTTTTTATGTGATCCAAGTTTTTGTTATCCAAATCCTCGTAGAATCTTCCATATCTTCGTATAAGGGATTCGTAGTAGGATATCCAAAGGTACTATTTTAAATCCTTAATGGACTTCTACGTTGTAGTTAAGTCCCTTGGATTATAAAGTACTATTCCAAAGTTTAAAGACATCCTCCGTCGATGTAGTTAAATATTCCTCTTGGGTAGTTTAGTTAGAGAGATTGATTCGTTAATCTAGTTAAAGACATCCTCCGTCGATGTAGTTAAATATTCCTCTTGGGTAGTTTAGTTAAAGAGATCCTTCGTCGATCTAAGTTAAAGAGATTGGTTCGATAATCTAGTTAAATATATCATGCGTTGATATAGTTAAAGAGGCCCTCTGGTGGTCTAGTTAAAGAGATCCTTCGTTGATCTAAGTTAAAGAGATTGGTTCGGCAATCTAGTTAAATATATCATGCGTTGATATAGTTAAAGAGGCCCTCTGGTGGTCTAGTTAAAGAGATCCTTCGTTGACCTAGTTAAATAGATTGGTTCGGCAATCTAGTTAAAGATATCATGTGTTTATGTAGTTAAATAGGCCCTCTGGTGGTCTAGTTCAAGAGATTGTTCGTTGATCTAATCCTTTGGTGACCTAGTTAAAGATGCTCTATTGCAGTCAAGTTAAATCACCACAGGATTATTCATTTGTTTTTTTCCCCATACGCATTATGAAATGAACTGTGCGGACTGTGCAAGGAATTACGTAATTATGGAGGCCTACATAATTATGGAATTCAGTGCACAGAAACCACAGGAAGTTTTGTCATGTGTTAAGACCAATAGTGACAAGAGTAATGATACGGGAGAAGTCTTGGACTTTGACCGATGTCATTTTATCTTACACTTCCCAATCATGAGTTCAAGTTTCTTATGATAAGTCTTCATGGGAAACGTTCTCCTATCCATAGTTTGAAACTCCATGTTTTGCTGCTACAAGGACTTCACTTTGAGGGATTGACAATTTCTCTAAGAACTCTATCATGGCCCAGAGTTCTACTTAGGGTTCAAGGGGTTCATTCAAAGCGAAAACATCACCGTCGTCCTCACAAGTTTCTCCTAAATTTAAATTTCGGGACGAAATTTCCTAAAGTAGGGGAGAATGTGACACATGTGTCACTTCAACCATCAAACAAATGCCAAACCAATGAAATATTGTATTTCATACTTGGGATTTGTAAAAATATGTGTATCGTTTGCACATATCAACTCTTGTTCGATTTCAAGCTATAAATCGCTTTCTGGAAGGTTATACGCGCACTGATGCGTAAATATAACCAATTTAATGCAACGAACACTCTGGAATAGTGAAAAAGGCTTAACATACCTTAAATAACCGTTACATAACTTAGAAATAAGTTTTGAAGACTTTTGTATGACAAAATCAAGTTTAATCGCTTACAGGGACTAAATTCGACAAACTGTGAAAGTATGCCAATTTGAACTGTAACAGACATTCCGGAACATGAACATAAGTTAAACATACCATAAATATCCTTTACATACCTTAGAAATAGGCTTTCAGGGGTTCGGTGTGCTAAAATAAACTTTTGGGTCATCAGGGACTAAAAGCGTCAAAAAGTGCACAACATTGCACTTTCGCGCATAACTTACGTTCTGAATACATCCGGACATCCAAAAATTTATGTAGGCACTAAAATATTTTATATTAGTGTTTGGGATAAGAAAAATCCATTCGTAACGCCATTTGGATCGTTTTTCGCGCTTATGCGCATTCCGTCGTAATTAACCGAACATCGCGATCGTACAACCAAACGAACGTTGGTGACCGACCGGATAATATTTAAATCCCACAAATATTCTGTTATGATTAAAATCTTATTTTAATCAGGTTCGTGTTGTAAAATAAATTAAAACGCCTAAAAACGTTATTTTTCAAAGTTTAAGCGCGTACCGTGTGTTTCTGCGCAACACAGTGCTTCTACTGCAAAACGCAGACAATGCAGCCAGTCCTGGCAACTGAAATTTATTTCAGTAATATCTTGGCGAGTTTATTTTTATAGAGTAATAAAAATAATTTAGAACGCCATAAACCGGGATTTAAACGCTAGATAAAATACCCGGTACCCAGTTAAATACCCGTTTTAGCCATATGCCAGGAATATGCTAAGGTATATGTTAAGGAATATGCCAAGAATATGCTTGGAATATGCTAGGAATATGCTTGGAATATGCTAGGAATATGCTAAGAATATGCTTGGAATATGCTAGGAATATGCTTGGAATATGCTAGGAATATGCTTGGAATATGCTAGGAATATTCTATATGGAAGATCCTATAAAAACCCAACCCCATTCAACCCAAAACCCACAAAAATCTGATCTAAAAGCTCTAAGTTGAAACCATTGCTTCATACCTGAGCTACTTGGATCAAGATTAGCTTTCGGGGACCCTTTGTAAGTGTTCCTTCGTTCTTTTATTCGTTTAGCGTTAAAAGTCAAACTTTGTTTGACTTTCTGCGTTGACCAGTTTATGATCAATGCGAAGTTCGTTTGAACTTCATAACGTGAGCGTAATCACGATGGTTATAGTCCCTAGTGACTATACCTACTGATTACCACGTTATCTAGGCTCAGTGACGAGTCGTAGTTTCGGCCAAAATACGTGTTATTGCGTATTTTGTAACCAAACTACTTATGGGTATCAAAACCGTTTGTTTTGATACCAAACCTGTTTTCTAAACTTAGGTAAGCATGTTTTAACATGCTTAGCTCGTCACTTTTAGTTTAGTGCTTATATAGGGTCGTAAGGTAAGTATCTAAACAATCGCTTATACTTTCGAACCCGACCCGTTTGGTCGATCATTAGGATCCGACCAAACACATTAGGTGACCATAGTTGTATAGGGAATAACCCTCCGAGGTTATACCTTATGGTCACGTCGTTTAGTTAGTTGTATGATAGGTAGTTTATATGCCTTAGGTAAATTACCAAAATGCCCTTTTTACGCCAAAATTCATTTTAAGCATATGTAACATAACCTTTGGTATCTAAACTGATTTGGTAACAATATTAGACATGTTAAGGCATATTTTACTTGTCATAGGACTAGTTAGGCGTTCCGAACGCGTTTTACGCGAACGACGCGTTAAAGTAGCATAAGCTACTTAAACGGGTCGTAAGCACATAGGTTAGGTTTCATTTTAGTATGTAGGCTTTGTTAAACCATATTACATGAGTTCCCATACTCATTTGGTTTACGAACCCTCATTCTATCCAATCCTCTGATTTAGGTCCGGTATATTAACATAGTTACCTACATTAGGTGCCGATTGATATCCGTGTGTGACAACCCGCACTAAACCAGGTATCCGTACGACTTAATTAGTAATTAATTACTGCTGAATTACTGTGCTTACTTGAACTTGTGAATAAACTGCTACTTGAATACTGATACATGTACTTACTTGCATCATACTTGCTTGCTGTCACTACATTATTTACATGCTGAACCTTAGTGACAAACATGATGCACAAAAAGCACAGTAGCACAATAGCGGATAACCTATTGAACATACTGATAAAGCCAGCATCAGGCAGACACTGCCTCTAAGGCCTGTAAGAGCCTGAAATATTTTGCTACACTAGTGGTGAGTGTAGGGATACAAGGGTTGTAGAACTGCGTCTCTAGGAATAAGTCACAATGACTGGATGTGCCTAAAACGTACTCTAAAGTACAAAACTCAGCACTTTACACAATAATTCAGCTTTTAGCTAACTAGTAAAGTGCCAAAACATGAGAAAAATATTGCTAGACACTTTCCAAAGTGTCAGGAATGAGTCGTGTCACTAAAAAGAGTATTAACGACACTTTAAAAGCTTTGTTAACGCTTTAACGTATTACTATCCAACCAAACAACCGGACTATACCCGGAACGTGAAAATATTGTTATTTTCATTATTTATCTTTTTCTGAGCCAGTTAGGGTCCCTGAGTACCCTAACACCCATTATAACGCATGACACACAACTAACCAAGTTAACTACTTAACTAACTTGGTTTAACCTAACTAATAAGTAACTAACACTTGGAATTGAACTAGTACCCCCCCCATCCTAACCGTCCCCAACTAAGAGGGGACACACCATGTACTAAACTTGATTATTTTAATCTAATATGCTTAGTATCTAGCATACATATGATCTAGTGGATAATAAACCTAGGTAATGTCTATAAGTAACATCATTAACACAACATAACACCCACTTAACACCACAACACTCACACACTCCTCTCCCTCTCTTGGAGCTTACGGCCGAGAATAACCCACCCCCACCCATCCATTTTCGACTTTGTTCTAGCCATTCCAATCACCTACAAGTGTTAAGGGTCGTATACAAGGAGCCTTGGAGCAAACGGAACGCGAAGGACCTCTTTATCTTGCTTTTATCCACGCCATTTTCGTCAAGATTCTTCCCTAGCCTTGAGCTTGTGGTATGTTGCTTAGAACACCTTCTCAATCTATTCTAAAGTGGTTAAAAGGAATTGTATCGGTTAAAACTCGCTAACATGCAAGATGATGCTTTAAAGTTTACTAAAAACACTAAAAATAGTGGTTAAAAGCTTATATGTTGTGTAAATGATGTAGTATTCGAAATGTATGATTATTTAGGCCCGATCTATGATGTGGTAGCTCGGATCATCGTTTAACCCGGTTTGGTAAGATCATGGATCTTAACATAAGCTTGTTTTGAATGATACAAGGGTTAAAAGGTGAAACTCTACCACACGCGAATCATGAACTTGTGTAAAAGAGTTTTACTTGTGAAATAGTGTTTAAAACTAGCAGATCTACGTATCTGCAAGTGGTATTTTCAAAGGACCAAGCGTTAAAGAAATCATGCTTTCTAAAAACGGATCTTACACTAACAAGAATGATTTTTATAAACCACAAGTGTGTAAACACTTGTGAAATGAAAAGATCCGACAAAATAACAGTTTTTGTAAAAGATGACGGGAAGTTGTAAAGATGGATTTTCTCTAAAAACGAGGTTTTTACAAGATCAAATTACCTTATATGAAGATCTACTAAATTTAAGGGGATTTATACCACAGTTTTGGGAAAACTGCAAGTTCATGTAATTTTTGGCAATTTACACATATGTTGATTTGTTGTTGTGCTGAAAGTTGTTCTGATCAAATAAAGAAAATTGTTGAGTTGATTTGTTAAAGAAAATGATACGCTTGAAAGCGTGGCCACCTCCAGTTACAGAGGAAACTCTGGCGAAATTTTTCTAAAAACCTAACACTTAGAACTATTTACACTACAAGTGTTAGAATTATTTTTGACATGTTTTCGAAATATAAATTTCGCCATGAATTTATTTACTAAATATTCGGAGGTGGGATTTTCACAAAATTTAACGTGATAAATATATGTTTTCACACACTGTTTATGATTATTTTGTGAAAATACATAGATATTATTTTTAGAGTAAAAATAATATTTACGAACGTTAACGAATCCAAAATAATACGAACGCTTTCACCATAAATATATAAGTTACACCGGTAAGTATATTACCACTCAATTGTTAAAACGTAACTTACGCACTTACGGAAATATTTATGAACGCGTATTTTAACAACGTATTATTGGAGAAAAATTATGTGAAATGAAAATATAATATTTTTGAGAAAAATACTTATATTTTGGAATTGGAAATATATATATTAAGTGAGACTTAATGATATAATTTGAACGCACATGTATTGAATCCCCCATCCTTGGGAAGGAGATTAACTACCAAGTATATACAGAATGTGAACACGAAATAGTTGTCTAACTATTTCCCAAAGACTTAAACTATAAAGCTAAGGCACGGCCGTCCGTCTAATAGAAATTAGCACCTGTAGGTCGTCGCACAGCTGCGTGAGCAGGAGATACTTGGTAGAGACGCTTCACTGTGAGTTCATGTCCCCCTTTTCTCTAATTGTTTTCAGTTTTCTTAACTGCGGGGGTGAAATACATGTTACTTTGTTTACAAGTACTTTATACACGGTATGGTTAGCGTAAGGAGGTTTATTACTCAGATCATGTGAGTGGGTAGGCAGAAACTGGAGACCATTAATCCTCATTGTAGGACCGAGGGACTTAAGCGGTAGATCTATCTGGGTGTAGCGAGCCCAACTCTAGGCCCAACAGAACGGACCTCAGAGAGGCCCAACAGAACGGACCTTGGAGTGACTTTGTACCCAACGCGAAATCTGCTAGGTTTGAGTCTTACTACTTGCACTTCACACATACTAATGGCCTTGCAAACCATTGGTGATCTCTTTTTCCTTACACTGCTACATACCAGGGAACTTTTATACTTACAAGTGTTTTACATACTCACTTACACATGAACTCGCTCAACATTATTGTTGATTTTTCAACTTACATGTATTTCAGGAAATTAAAGATCTGGCACGGTATGTTATGTTTTCCCGCTGCATAAGGGTTCCAAGGTCATCCCAGTTTAGGAAATGTGACTCTTTCCTGGACAAGTCACAAATCTTAAACTGCGCTTATTTCATGTTACTGTTTATGTTGTTCAAGACAATGTTTTACGTTATGATGTTGTAAGTCTCTAAGACAATGGTATGTTACTCTAGTTTTAAAACTTAAATCAATGGATGATCTTGCATGATTTTATTTCATATAGCTTTGTTATGGTTAAGCTATGGTATTAAGAAGTCACACCAAAATAACCACGCTTCCGCAAAGCCACGGTGTGACAGCTTGGTATCAGAGCTTGAGCAGGATTATTGTTAACTTGATTTGGTGCAGCTGCTGTTGGGCAAACCCTCGCTGTATGACCTATAAGTCTGCAAACTTGGCATGTGCGGCACTTCACACCAGCATGATGATGTAGGCCACATTGGTTGCACAAGGGTGCAGTTCCGTTGTAGGGTTTCCTGGCAGGGGGTTGAGCTGGTTGGTTGGGGACGGCTTGATCATTATGAGTAACCATGGCGAAGTTCTGAGAAGCCTTTCGCTTCTTTGATCTCTTAGGGGATCCAGTCTGTTCATCCATGGTCTTTGATTCCTCAATTGGGTTCGATTCCTCGACCGGTTTCTTGTCACCTTTTCGGAAAAGTTTACCTTTCCTGATCTTTGATTCAGTCAAGGTTGCAGATAGCTCAATGGCCTTTCTAACTGTAGTAGGGTTGCTACCAGTCACAATGTCTTGTATTGAGTCAGGGAGGCCATCAATGTACTTTTCGATTGCCTTATCCAAAGGCGTGACCATGTTTGGGCATAACAGACTTAACTCCTCATAACGGTCTGTGTAGGCTCGATGCTCACCGCTGTCTTGTTCAAGATTGTCGAATTCCGTTTCCAAGGCCCTGATCTCGTGACGAGGACAGAATTCCTTCATCATAAGGGCCCTAAGTTCAGCCCATGTCTGTGCTAGAGCAACTTCTGCACCACGATCTCTCATAACCCCGTTCCACCACGTAAGGGCCCTCTTCTGGAACACACTCGAAGAAAACTCGACCTTGCGATTGTCAGGACACTGCACGTGGCGGAAAGTATTCTCAATGCTCTCGAACCATTGAAGAAGCCCAGTCGTTCCCTTAGAACCACTAAACTTGAGTGGTTTAGCCGAGTTAAAACTCTTGAAATTGCATGGACCATTGTTGTTGTTGTTGGCTTGGTTCCATTGAGCAAAGAGGTTTGGGAATTGAGCGGCCATTTGCTGCGCAATGATTTCTGCCAGTTCAGCAGTCGCTATCTGGTTTTCGCGTCGAGGAGGCATTCTAAAAGAGGAAACATGAAAGGAAACGAGTGAGAGAATTAGATGAAAAGAATGAGATGAAACAAATCTGATGAAAGCAAGGATAATGGTCATTTGTTTGTTACTACAAAGCAACAAACGACCCCCGGTGATTAATCAAAGTAAATAGGTGAAAAATAATGTATCGCGAAGACATGCTCGCCTATAAGTGGACACTCACCCCAAAAGTTCCCAGGTAAGAGTGACTGGTCCGATTATGTGGATTTGTACGAACACTCTAGCCTTAGACAGAAAACTCAGGGTACAGGCACCCACCCTTCCAGTTTGCACGTGTTCACATTATTTAGATGAACTTTGACGAGATTTTAAAAACTCAAAGGGGTTCAAAACCTTACAAAAGATGGTTCAAAACCTAGTAATCAATCATCCTAGAACAGATGATTAGTTTTCAAAGCGGTTTTGAGTTTTATGTTCTTGTTGTGGTCGTCACCTAAGGATAGGTGACGGTTTTGTTTTATAACTAAACGCAAGTAAACTCGCGTTAGGGTCCTAAGAAGGTTATAGACTAGGTCAAAGCATTACTAATAACCTAATTCCCTATAACCATTGGCTCTGATACCAACTTTTCTGTCACACCCCGACCACGTAGAACAACAAAACGTGGCGGAAACGTCGGGGAGTGTTGTAACAGAATTAATTGTTTCAAATCCATGGCAAATGAAGTTTCGTTTTATTAATCAAACATGAGAGTTTACATTGTTTTAAACAAGAACTAAAGAGTACATAACATAAATTGACTAGTTCTTGTCTCGTTTTAAGTCACTAAGGCACAGGTCCGCCTAAGTATGTCTTGATAAGTCCTATGCATCATCTCCTGAAAACACATGTGAAAATAGGTACGTCAGCATAAAAATGCCTGTGAGATACATAGGTTTTGTGAAAACAGAAATTCATGACTTATGTTTGAGAAAATGTTTAGTCATGAACCTTGTAATTTGCTTTGTCTTGTAAATCATTTGAAAAACGATGAGATCAGATGATATGTATAAATAAGAGAATAATTGTATGGTTAAATGAATAACCATGTAAAATGAGTTTGTATAAGATAAGTTGTTTGTAAATCAATGTCTTGTGAAAAGTATGTTATTTGTATAAAATGTTATATGTCTCAAATTGAAATGATTCAAATAACGCTACGATATGAAATACCATACAAACACTTATATATAGGAAGTACCAGCGGCGTATCCACCATGTTTGTATCATATCACACACGCCTCGTTACTTAAATCACTTACTCAAACCAAACCCTCAAGATGTAATGTTTAACAATTGTAGTAATGTTTATGTAAAGTCCAATGTCTATTGTCAAATGTAAATCATGTCAACATATACAAAAGGTTCACACGGTTCAACAGTTACAAACAGTTCATATAATCAAACGGTTACGACGGTTCACAAAGTCAAATGGTTACAACGGTTCAGAATGTAATATAATGTGTTCATATGCTGGATGAGCGTATGCAACAAAAATGCAATGTAGAACAATGTACTAAGTATGCACACAATGTACATACATAGCATGAAATGTAATGTAAAACAATGTACTAAGTACGCACACAATGGGCATACATAGCATGAAATGTAATGTAAAGCAATGTACTAAATACGCACACAATGGGCATACATAGCATGAAATGTAATGAAATCATGTACTATAATGTACTAACGAACATAGCAGGTATATGATGTGAAAACATGGAAAGCATGAAAGTAACAAGTAGGCACATGTGTTTCACCCCAAAACAGTTTGGAAAACAGTAAAAGAGGGGTTCTATGTACTCACTTGAGATTGCTTAGTAGTCCTTCAGTAACCACCAAACAATGCTAGAGATCACGGATATCAACCGGCACCTAATATAGGTAACTATGTTAATAAACCGGACCTAAATCGGGAGATCGGATAGAATGAGGGTTCGTAAACCAAACGAGTATGGAGACTCGTGTAATATGGTTTAACAAAGCCTACATACTAAATGAAACCTAACATAAGTGCTTACGACCCATTACGACCCGTTTAGGTAGCTTATGCTACTTTAACGCGTCGTTCGCGTGAAACGCGTTTGGACCGCCTAACTAGTCCTATGATAAGTAAAATATGCCTTAACAGGTCTAATATTGTTGTCAAATCAGTTTAGATGTCAAAAGTTATGTTACATATGTTTAAAATGAATTTTGGCATCAAAGGGGTATTTTGGTAATTTACCCAAGGCATATAAACTACCTATCATATAACTACTTAAACAAAGCGACCATAAGGTATAACCTCGGAAGGTTATTCCCTATACACTATGGTCACCTAAGGTATTTGGTCGGATCCTAATGATCGACCAAATGGGTCGGGTTCGAAGGTATAAGCAATTTATTAGATCGCTTACCCTTACGACCCTAAACAACGTGGTAATCAGTAGGCATAGTCACAAGGGACTATAACCATCGTGATTACAATCACGTTGCGAAGTTCAAACGAACTTCGCATTGACCATAAACTGGTCAACGCACAAAGTCAAACAAAGTTTGACTATCGGACTCGAAAAGCAATAAAAGAACGAAGGAATACTTACGAAGGGTCCCCGAATGCTAATCTAGGTCAAAATAACTCAGGTATGAAACAATGGTTCCAACTTAGAGTCTTTTAGATCAGATTCTTGGGAGTTTGAAGCAAATGGGGGTGGGGTATTTATAGTTTTTCCCGAACCGTTAGGATCGTTTCTTGAATAACGTGATCGAATCTCGTGCGTACACTTGTTGAAAAGTTGTGGTAACTAAAAATGGCCCCTAATGAGCTGAAAGGGCAAGTGTGGGTTTGTGGTTGTGAGTTAAACAGCTGTAATCTGCTGACAAATCGATCTTATCTGATCTGGGACCCTGACGCGGCCCACGTCAGGATACACAAAAGCTTAGGCGGGTCGCATGGCCTTGTCTGATCAGAACAAATTTTCAGAAATGACAGTTTTAGTCCCTGTTGTGTTTTAAGGCCATTCCCGACACTTCTAAGGCCCGTAAAGCCAACTTTAAGGCCCTAAAATGATGCCTAAACATTTTGGACATGAAACATGCTCAAAAATATGTCGGATGTTGGCTCGTTTGGTCGTACGATCGCGATGTTCGCTTAATTACGACGGAATGCGCACAAGCGCGAAAAACGATCCAAATGGCGCGACGAATGGATTTTTCTTATGCCAAACACTAAAATAAAATATTTTAGTGCTTACATAAATTTTTTGGATGTCCGGATGTATTCAGAACGTAAGTTATGCGCGAAAGTGCAAACTTGTGCACTTTTTGACGCTTTTAGTCCCTGAATGACACAAAAGTTTATTTTAGCACACCGAACACCTCAAAGCCTATTTCTAAGCTATGTAAAGGATATTTATGGTATGTTTAACTAATGGTCATGTTCCGGAATGTTCGTTACAGTTCAAATTGGCATACTTTCGCAGTTTGTCAAGTTTAGTCCCTGTAAACAAATTAACTTGTTTTTGCCATACCAAAGCCTTCAAAACTTATTTCTAAGTTATGTAAAGGTTATTTAAGGTATGTTAAGTATATGTCACTATTCCGGAGTGTTTGTTGCATTAAACTGGTTATATTTACGCATCAGTGCGCGTATAACCTTCAAGAAAGCGATTTAGAGCTTGAAATCGAACAAGAATTGTTATGTGCAAAAGATACACATATTTATACAGATCCCAAGTATGAAATACAATATTTCATTGGCTTGGTATTTGTTTGATGGTCGAAGTGACCCAGGTGTCACAATTGATTTCTACACGTCCTAACATATATATATATATATATATATATATATATATATAGGAAAGATTTTAAATCAATATACATAACACAAAAATCCTAAGTTTCTCTATTTCTTAGTATTATCACATAACTTTGAGATTTTCTCGAAAAGTTATCATTTTTGATTATGTTGGCACGTTAATATATATATGAGGCCATATATATATATTTTTTTATGATTTTGAGACTTGAACAATTTTATTGGTGACCAATATTGTGTAAATCCGTTAACACTCCCGTTTATACGCAATATATCTACGATTTGCGCGTCCTAATATATATACATAAACGTTCACATAATTTAGCACTGAAACACGCGAAATCTTGTTAACTTATCTATTTTGTCATTTTTAAAGCAAATATACATAAAACATCTCATATGTACCAAATTTCATGCTCGACAAACAAGTTACACATTTAACGCAATTTTACCGTTTCTACCGCACAAAACATACAAATATATACATGCATAATCCAATATTTAAAATCATGTTAAAACTTAACATATTTTCACATTTTCATGTTTAAATCACATAACACATTTTAACACATAAGGTTTACCCAAAATTTTACCCATACTAGTGGACTTAGAAAAATGTGTATTTTAGCGTTTCGGTAACGTTTTCGGGCGTCGGAAATCACGTATGACCAACCAAACACCAAGTAAACTTAAAATAAGTTAAAATACTCATTTTTAAACTAAAAATATCAGTTTACTTACTGATCTAAATCAGTTTTATAAAAATCACTCGAAAAGCCGATTTTTGACCGTTTTAACGCATAGTTTTGCGTTAAACGTTACTATAATCATCCCAACTCGAAACGACCTGATATTTAACACAATACATGTTATTTACTGATTAAAATAATGGTTATAATCAGATTAGTGCAGTTTTTGTATAAGTCACATAAATCATGCGATTTCACATATTTTACAACCTTTAATGCACCAAGTACAACATGCAAAGCTAGCAAACATTATGACAAAGTTATATGTCACTAAACACTTTAAAATAACTTTATTTTAGTGTTTATAATCTGATTAAAACTGATTTTCACTAAATCATACTCAAATCACCTTTTTAAGATCACACATCATCATGCGTGTTCAAGTAGATGCATCTAATGCACTCATACAACATCATTATCATCACTTACGATCTAATCACACTCAAGAACATATTAAACCCATGTTCTTACAAATCATAACCTATATCACCCATTATCACATAATATATCATACATAAATGCAAGTGTTCTTACCTTTATAAATATATGACCAAAATTACATGCATGCATACACATATACATACATACACACGAAATATATACACCCACATAACCTCCATAAGTTCACTTTTTCATTAAACCCCTTTCAAATCATGAAACACTTTTAGATCATTCTTTTATACCATTTTTGACTCATGCATGTATTCTATCATTCAAGAATCATATTATTCATGAATCACTCAATCAAAAATCAAAACACAATCATATACATACACACAAAAACCTACGGCTGCACACATATACGTATTCATCCATTTTTATTTATTCAAAACCCATTTGTTTTAGATTTCAAGTTTGTGATTAAATTCAAGAACCTTGAGAAACTTCTATCATCATCAAAAACACCAAATATCAAGAACAAGGATTTAAACATAAATTTTATACCTTCAAGATTTTGATAGGTTTTTGACAAGGTGTGATGATATGGAGCTTGGTTCTTGCTTGGAATCACTTGAAAACACCTTAGGATCTTCAGAAGTGCAAGGAAACACCTTAGAAGAGACTTGGATATTGATGAAGATGATGAAAAAAAAAATGAGTGGGTGTGTGTGTGTGTGTTACGGTTTAGAGAGAGAGGGGAGGGACTTGCTTTCTTGGTTTGTGAAAGATTTTGTGTTGGAATGAGAAGGTATTGAGGTTTTTCAAGAGATTGCATGCACAACACTTGGCATGACACAAGAAAAGATGCAAATGTGGTGGGCATATATGCCGCCACCTACACCCACACACACACACTACATGCATACATACATATATATAATGTATATAGTTAAAAACAAGTATTTTACTAGATATTGGGTATTTTATCTAGCGTTTTAATCCCGTTTTAGTGCGTTTTAAATTATTTTTTATCACTCTATAAAAATAATCTCACCAAAATATTATTGAACAATATTTTTGTTTGCCTGGACTGGCTACGTTGTCGGTATTTGGCAGTATGCGCGCTGTGCTGCGCGGTACGCGCTTAAAATCGCAAAAATAGGGATTTATGCGTTTTTATTTATTTTTATCATTCTAAAGTAATAAACTCATCAAATTATTACTAAAATGATTATCAGTTGCCTTGACAGGCTGTGTTTACAGTATTTTGTCGGTATACGCGCTGCATCGCGCGGTACGCGCTCAAACTCGAAAAATAGAGTTTCTTAGCGTTTTAATTTATTTTTCCTCACAAATAGGATTAAAATTATTATTCAAATCATAACAGACTATTTTTAGGATTTTAACACTAATCGGGTGGTCACCGACGTTCGTTTCGCATTTTAACCGTTACGCGATAAGCGTTTATCTTGTCGTTGCCAACATAATTTTTATCAAAGTTTAAATTTACCAACTCATTAAATTTCACATATAAACGTCATAATCAGTCAAATACGGCCCTGTTACCTATTCACAACACGTGTTACAATTGTACGGTACGGCCTGAAAAGCCTGGTGTCACATATAACAGTAAAAGCCTCCAAAAGATGGCATGGAGTTCTGATACTTGTTATCTTATTTGAGAATCCCGTCATGGTACACTAATTCCCTGAAATACATGTTAAGTTTGGAAAACATCAACAAAAGTTTGCGAATTCATGCAGTTTAGTTGTAAAAGATGTATTTAAAATGTAAGCTGTAGTGTGTAAAGGGTCGACGAAATCGTTGATCATTAATATTTTGCAAGGACATTAATATGTGTAACGAAAAAAGGAAGCAATCCAAACCTAGAAGATTTTTGTGTCGACTACTATCGACTGGGACACAAAAGCACTCTTCTGTATGGGTCCACGACCAAGAGTGGGGCTCGCCAAAACCCATTAGATCTAAACCTTTGTACCTAGGTCCAAACTGGATTAATCGTGCTTAGATGTATAACCCTATTCGCACATGATCAAAGGTGTTTCAATCCCTAACTTTAACATACGTTTGAACATGTATTTTCCCCGATAGTTGTAAAGTTGAACAACATTTAAATGAATAGGGGACATGAACTCACAGAATTGCGTCCGTGAATAGAAGTAACTGTGATCTCACGTGCGGTCGTCCTAAATTGTGTCACGACCTACAAACGTTCTATATTTATTAGATACTTCGGTCTTATAATGACTTGAGTACAAGTCTTGTGTCTTGAATATGTGTAAGACTTGTATATCTATGTTATTCATTGAACTGGTCTTAGATGTATTAACTGATAACTGTTTAGTGTATATATATATATATATTGTGACAACTGTGTTCTATAATCGATGTACTATGTAAAACAATGATAATTATTAATAAAACAATGTGCTTTGGTGCTATTATATGTGTTTTGGTGTTTTTATGTGTGTATTTGTGTTTAGTGATTTTTCAATTCGATTCGATTTCGATTTCAAGCTTTAAATCGCTTTCTGGAAGGTTATACGCGCACTGGTGCGTAAATATAACCAGTTTAATGCAACGAACACTCCGGAATAGTGAAATAGGCTTAACATACCTTAAATAACCTCCACATAGCTTAGAAATAAGTTTTGGATGGTTTGGTGTGTTGAAATCAAGTTTGTTCGATCACAGGGACTATTTGTGTCAAACTGCGAAACTATACCGATTTGTATTGTAACGAAAATTCCGGAACTTAATCATAAGTTAAACATACCCTAAATAACCTTTACATAGCTTAGAAATGGGCTTTGAGGGGTTCGGTATGCTAAAATAAACTTTATTGATCAATAGGGACTAAAGCGTCAAAAAATGCACAAGTTTGCATTTCCGCTCATATCTTACGTTCTGAATATATCCGGACATCCAAAAATTTATGTAAGCATTAAAATATTTTATTTTAGTGTTTGGCATAAGAAAAATCCATTCGTCACTTAATTTGGATCGTTTTTGCGTTCGTTACGACTCCCGTCGTAATTAACCGAACAACGCCACCGTACGACCAAATGAGCCGACATCCGAGATATTTTTGAGCATCTTTCATGTCCCCTATACTTAGACATCATTGTAGAGCCTTGAAAATGGCTTAACGGGCCTTAAACGCATCAAAAATGGCCTTAAAAGCATGCAGGGACTGAAACTACAATTTTTTAAACTTATTTGCTAATCAGAGGCTCAGGCGGCCCGCGTAAGCCCCCATTAAATCTTACGCCGCCCGCCTAAAACTGTCAGACCAGCAAAACTGATTTTTCTTGCTGTTTCCAGCTGTTCCAGCTGTTATACAGTCATGCCAATGGTATTTTAGCAAACTAGGGGCCATTCTAAGGTTCCCATGGTTTTACAAAACTATGGATGCAAGTGTACGGCCTAGATCGAAGCTCGTTTCCCGATAAACGATCCTAACGGTTCTAGATTTCCTATAAATAGCCCACCCTATTCACTTGCAAAACCCATATTGATCTGATTTTGGTCCTCTAAGTTGGAGTTTACACTTCATACCTGAGGGTAAATCGGATCAAAGCTTGCGGGGACCCTTTATAAGTATTCCTTCGTTCTTTTCGTTCGTTTTTATCATAAAAGTCAAACTGCGTTTGACTTTCTGCATTAACCAGTTTATGGTCAATGCGAAGTTCATTTGAACTTCATAACGTGAGCGTAATCACGATGGTTATAGTCCCTAGTGACTATACCTACTGATTACCACGTTATCTAGGCTCAGTGACGAGTCGTAGTTTCGGCCAAAATGCGTTTTCTCGCGTATTTTGTAACCAAACTACTTTTAGGTATCAAAACCGTTTGTTTTGATACCAAACCTGTTTTCTAACTTAACTAAACATGCTTTAGCATGTTTAGCTCGTTACGTTTTAGTTTAGTGCTTGTGTAGAGTCGTAAGTCAAGCGGACTAAACACCCGCTTAGACTTTCGAACACGACCCGTTTGGTCGATCTTTAGGATCCGACCAAACATGTTTAGTGACCATAGTTGCATAGGGAATAACCTTCCGAGGTTATACCTTATGGTCACTTAGGCTTAATTAGTTGTATGATAGGTAGTTTATATGCCTTAGGTAATTGACCAAAATGCCCTTTTCATGCGTAATTGCTAATTAAGCATATGTAACCTAAACTTCTGTCACGTAACTGATTATGTAACATATTTAAACATGTTTTGGCATATAATACTTGTCATAGGACTAGTTAGACGTCTCGAACACGCATTTGCTCGCACGACGCGTTAAAGTAGCGTAAGCTACCTTAATGGGTCGCGATGGGTCGAAAGCACTTAGGTTAGGTTCCGATCTAGAATGTAGAATTTGTTAAACCATATCACGTGAGTTCAAACACTCATTTGGTTTACAAGACCTCATTCTATCCGATCTTCCGATTGAGGTGTCGATTGTTTGACTAGTGATTCGATTACTAGGTGCTGCTTGATTTCACTGGTTTACTTGAGTTTGTTAAATTCTATTGATTGAGGATACTTTGCACTACATGTGAGTACATAGTTCCCCTATTTTACTGTTTTCAAAATGATTTTCGATATTATAACGATGATTTCAAAAACGATTAAGATGGTTTATACTAAACTAATAACGATTTCGATAATGTGAACGAACTTATTGGTTGTAGTTACATAACGAATGACATTCATTAATTTTGGCCGAACCGACCAGTATTAGGTTATGGTACCATAGGATCTGACAAATCCCGTTATCGACTACACCCATGGTTATGTGTGGGGGTTGTGGGTAACGACTGAATCTGTGATTGTTAACTTACCCTTTGGTGGTTTGTTAATACGAGAAGCGAGAAACGAGATAGTCGAGTCACGAAGGTTTGAATGTTATTAGTGAGACGACCATAAATAGTTTTCACAAATTAAAACGAGGATGATTTAAACGATTTAAAGGAGTTAACAATTTGGAAATGATTTGGAAACGATTTGAACAAGTTAAACAAATGGGATAAACGATTGGTTTTTGGTTAAGTGTTTAGATAACGGGACGGGTGTAATGTGGTGAAAGCATGGTAGATACGCCGCTGGTACTTCTTATATATAAGTGTTTTCAACATATTACATACCGTGGCGTTATTTAGTTCACTTGGGTAAACGATTTTGAAACGATGTCACACAACGATGTTTTCTAAAAGATATGAACCATACGAGTTTTATTAACGAGTTTTTACGAGATGTTTCATAAATTGGTTTTCTAAAACAAATGTTTTTGGGTTTAAGAATCATGGCTACGAGATTTTATGAACTATAACCAACTTGATTTGAGTTGGTTAGCTATGTTGCAATACACTTTTCAAAACGAGGTTTGTATTTTAACTCTTGTAGTCTAATAAAGTACTGCAACATGTAAACGAAGCCATGATTCCGATACTCTTATAAAACCTATGTACTCGCCAGCTTTTCTTTGCTGACTTTGTTTTTATATATGTATCAGGTGTTGTTGCTTGATTGATTTCTAGGATGCATGCGTCACTTAGGATCTGGACGAGGCCTTAGTGACATAATAATAATGATAGACGATATGTACTTGGTTGTTGTGTGTTAAGACAATGTAAATGTTTAATATTATCAATAAAACGAACCTCTTTTTGTATCCATGGTTATGAAATGATAATTCTGTTACAACACTCCCTGACGTTTCCGCCACGATTTGTTGTTTTACGTGGTCGGGGTGTGACAGAAGAGTTGGTATCAGAGCCAATGGTTATAGGGAATATGGTTATTATTAATGCTTTGGCCTAGACTATAACTTCTAGGACCCCAACGCGAGTTTTCTTGCCTTTAGATTTTAAAAACAATACCGTCACCTACCCTTAGGTGATAACCAAAACGAGAACACAATTTTCGAATCCGCTTTGAAAACTAATCATCTGTTCTAGGATGATTGATTACTAGGTTTTGAACCCTCTGTTGTAAGGTTTTGAACCCTCTGTTGTAAGGTTTTGAACCCTTTAAGTTTTTAAATCTCGTCAAAGTTTGGGTCTAAATAGTGTGAACACGTGCAAACTGGAAGAGTGAGTGCCTGTACTCTGAGTTTTCTGTCTAAGGCTAGAGTGTTCGTACAAATCCACATAATCGGACCAATCACTCTTACCTGGGAACTCTTGGGGTGAGTGTTAACTTATAGGCGAGCATGTCTTCACGATACATTATTTTTGACCCATTTACTTTGATTAGTCACTGCGTGTCGTTTGTTTGTTCGAAGTAACGAACAAATGATCGCCTTCCTTGTGCTTTGTCGGTGTTTTCAATACCTCTTTTGTTTTTCCAATTGTCGACCTCACTCGATTCTCCTGTTTCCTTGTTAGACAATGCCTCCTCGACGCGATGCTCAAACTTTTACTGCTGAATGGCTGCTGTGCTTCCAGGCGTTGTGACCCAAATCCATGAGCTATACAACAACAACAATAATAACAACAATAATGCACCGTGTAATTTCAAGAATTTCAATTCTGCGAAGCCGCTTAAGTTTTCTGGGTCACAAGGAACAACTGCGCTCCTGCAGTGGTTTGAGAGTATCGAGAGCACATTCAGACATGTGCAGTGTTCGAATGCGCGTAAGGTTGAATTCGCATCAAGCGTGTTTGAGAAGCGAGGTCTTACTTGGTGGAACGGTATTATGCGCGATAGGGGTGCCGAAGTGGCATTGGCACAAACATGGGAAGAGCTTCGAGCTCTCATGATGAAAGAGTTTTGTCCCCGTCACGAAATTCGAGCTTTGGAACGAGAGTTTGACGATTTAAAGCAAGATGGGGGTGAACACCGTGCGTATACGAATCGTTTTGAAGAACTCAGTCTGTTGTGTCCCACTATGGTTACCCCTCTGGAGAAAGCAATCGAGAGATATATTGATGGTTTACCCGATTCCATACAAGATATTGTGACCGGTGTTAATCCTACTACTGTTCGTCACGCGATCGAGTTGTCTGCTACCCTGACTAAGTCTCAAGTCAGGAAGGGTAAACTTACCCGTATGGGTGATAAGAAGAAGTCGACCGATTCTGTCAAGGAAAAGGGTAAGGATAAGAAAGGTGAGTCATCAAAGAAGTCGAGAAAGCGAAAGGGTGCTCAGAACTTTGCTGTTACTGCTCAGAACCCTCAGAACCCACCAGCTCAACCGCCTGCGGAGAAAGTATATGCTGGTACCGCACCTCATTGTGCTCGCTGCAACGGTCATCATGTTGCACAACAAGCTTGCAAGCAATGCACAACGTGTGGTAAACTTGGGCATTTGGCCAATATTTGTCGTCTAGGACAGAATCAGGTTGCCCAGGTTCAAGCTCGGGTTCAGGGGAATGCTGCGAGATTCCCACCGGGTTCATGTTTCAATTGTGGAGAGTTTGGTCACTTTCGCAACAACTGTCTGAGGCTGGTGAATGCAAACGCGAATGCTAATGCGAACCTGAATGTGAATGCGAATGTCAACGCAAATGTGAATCCCGCTCGTGGGCGAGCGTACAGTTTAAATGCAAACGAAGAGAGGGCCGACAACGAGGTGGTTAACGGTACGTTTCTTGTTAACAACCGACCTGCATCTATACTTTTTGATTCTGGTGCCGATAGAAGTTTTGTTTCTTTATCTTTTGAGCCTTTACTTGCAATACCTAGAACTAAACTGAGGAAACCCTTATCTGTCGAAGTTGCTACTGGTAAACCTCTTGTTCTTGATTCTGTTATTCGTGATTGTCAATTGAACCTTGATAACCATCTTTTTCCTATTTACCTCACACCGATGCAACTTGGGAGCTTCGATATTATCGTTAGGATGGATTGGTTAACCAAACATCATGCTGAGGTGGTTTGTTTCGATAAGATTGTTCGTATTCCTATTCCGTCTGGCGATGTTCTGGAAGTTTGTGGCGAGAAGCCATCTGGTGGATTGAAGCTTTTATCGTGTACTAAAGCCCAAAGTTATTTGCGAAAAGGATATGTTGCTTTTCTGGCACATGTCACCGAGGAGAAAGGCAAGAGCAAGAGTATTCAGGATATTCCGATTGTTCGGGATTATCCATAGATGTTTCCCGATGAACTGCCTGGGTTGCCTCCAGTTCATCAAGTCGAGTTTCATATTGACCTTGTACCCAATGCCAACCCGATTGCAAAAGCACCTTATCGTCTTGCACCGTCGGAGATGCAAGAGTTATCGAAACAGCTTCAAGAGTTATCTGATAAAGGATTCATCCGTCCGAGCTTTTCACCATGGGGCGCTCCTGTCCTCTTTGTGAAAAAGAAAGATGGATCTTTTCGAATGTGTATTGATTATCGTGAGCTTAATAAGCTTACCATCAAGAATCGATATCCCCTACCTTGAATTGATGATCTATTCGACCAGCTGCAACGTGCTTAATGCTTTTCCAAGATTGATCTGCGTTCTGGGTATCATCAACTTCGTGTTCTCGAAGAAGATATTCCCAAAACTAATTTCTGCACGAGATATGGGCATTACGAGTTCACTGTCATGCCTTTTGGTTTGACAAATGCCCCAGCTATCTTTATGGACTTAATGAATAGGGTCTACAAACGTTATTTAGACAAGTTCATCATTGTGTTCATCGAAGATATTCTTGTTTATTCAAAGTCTCGAGCTGAGCACGAGCAACACCTTCGTTTGACTTTGGAACTCCTGAAGAAGGAACAACTTTTTCCTAAATTCTCCAAGTGTGAATTCTGGCATAAAGAAATTCAGTTTTTTGGGTCATATAGTCAACGAGCAGGGTATTCATGTGGATCCATCCAAGATTGTTGCTATTAAAGACTGGAGTACACCGACGACACCTACAGAGATTCGATCTTTTCTTGGTCTTTCTGGATATTATCGACGTTTCATTTCAAATTTCTCGAAGATTGCGGTTCCACTCACTGCTTTGACTCAGAAGAATAAGCCTTTTGAGTGGGGACCCAAGCAAGAAGAAGCGTTTCAAAAGCTAAAAAAGAAGCTTTGTATTCCTCCTGTTCTATCTCTGCCCGAGGGAAGTGATGATTTCGTTGTCTATTGCGATGCGTCCAACTTAGGCCTTGGTTGTGTTCTCATGAAACGAGGTAAAGTTATTGCATATGCATCTAGACAGCTGAAAATTCACGAGAAGAACTATACGACTCATGATCTTGAGTTAGAAGCTGTGGTTTTCGCGCTTAAAATCTGGAGACACTACCTCTATGGCACGAAGTGTGTGGTTTTCACAGACCACAAGAGTCTCCAGCATATTCTTAATCAGAAGGAGCTGAACATGAGGCAACGACGTTGGGTTAAGCTCTTAAGTGATTACGATTGCGAGATTCGCTACCATCTTGGTAAGGCGAATGTCGTAGCCGATGCGCTTACTCGAAAGGACCGAGTCAAGCTTCATTCTGTTCGCACTCTATCTGATATTCAATCTTGGTAAGGCGAATGTCGTAGCCGATGAGCTACCGCTTCAACTTGAGCTTAAACTCGAAAGGAAAGATGATGGTTTACTCTACTTCAAGGATAGTTTGTGGATTCCGAAACAGGACGATCTTCGCACCTTGGTAATGGACGAATCTCACAAGTCTCGATATTCTATCCATCCTGGTGCTGATAAAATGTACAAGGATCTTCGTACTCAGTACTGGTGGCCTGGTATGAAAAAGGATGTTGCCTTGTATGTATCGAAATGCCTAACTTGTCTCAAAATCAAGGCTGAACATCAACGACCTTCTGGTTTGCTTGTACAACCAGAGATAACGGTTTGGAAGTGGGAGAACATTGCGATGGATCTCATCACTAAGTTACCGCGTACATCTAAAGGTCACGATGCGATTTGGGTCGTTATCGATCGATTAACGAAATCAACTCTTTTCATTCCGATTCGCGAGGATCTATCTGCTGATAAACTTGCAAAGATTTATGTTGATGAGATTGTATCACGACATGGTGTTCCCATGGATATCATTTCTGATCGTGATGCTCGATTTTCATCTCATTTTTGGAAGACCATGCAATCTGCTATGGGAACCCAACTAAATCTAAGCACTGCTTATTATCCCCAAACAGAAGGTCAATCTGAGAGAACGATTCAAACTTTGGAGGATATGCTTAGAGCATGCGTGATAGACTTTGGTGGTAATTGGGATTCTCATCTGCCACTGATCGAGTTTTCTTACAACAATAGTTATCATAATAGTATTAATATGGCACCATTCGAAGCTCTCTATGGTCGAAAATGCCGTTCACCTATCTGTTGGAATGAGATCGGTAAAGCTCTGCTTACTGGACCTGAGCTCATTCTGGAAACAACAGACAAAATCAAGAAAATCCACGATAATCTTGTGACAGCTCGGAGCCGTAAAAGAGTTATGCGGATATGCGACGCAAGCCCTTAGAATTTCAAGTCGGAGATCGTGTCCTACTCAAGGTTTCACCTTGGAAGGGAGTGGTGAGATTTGGAAAGAAATGAAAACTTGCACCTCGATATGTGGGACCATTTAAGATTGTGGAAAAAATTGGGAAGGTTGCCTATCGACTAGAGCTACCTCCAGAGCTTGGGAATATTCATCCGACTTTTCATGTGTCCAATTTGCGAAAGTGTTTAGCTGACGCTGATCTTCACATTCCTCTTGATGAGATCCGAATCGACGAAACGATTCACTTTGTCGAGAAACCCGTGGAGATAGTGGACCGTGCTTTCAAACAGATGAAGAACAAACGGATTCGATTGGTAAAAGTTCGCTGGGATTCCAAACGTGGCCCAGAGTTTACTTGGGAACGTGAGGACCAGATGAAGGCGAAATATCCGTATTTGTTTTCACAAGTTCCCTCTAAATAAATTTTCGGGACGAAATTTCCTGAAGTAGGGGAGACTGTGACAACTGTGTTCTATAATCGATGTACTACGTAAAACAATGATGATTATTAATAAAACAATGTTCTTTGGTGTTATTATATGTGTTTTGGTGTTTTTATGTGTGTATTTGTGTTTAGTGGTTTTTCAATTCGATTCGATTCCGATTTCAAGCTTTAAATCGCTTTCTGGAAGGTTATACGCACACTGATACGTAAATATAACCAGTTTAATGCAACGAACACTCCCGAATAGTGAAATAGGCTTAACATACCTTAAATAACCTCCACATAACTTAGAAATAAGTTTTGGATGGTTTGGTGTGTTGAAATCAAGTTTGTTCGATCGCAGGGACTATTTGTGTCAAACTGCGAAACTATACCGATTTGTATAGTAAAGAACATTCCGGAACTTGATCATAAGTTAAACATACCCTAAATAACCTTTACATAGCTTAGAAATGGGCTTTGAGGGGTTCGGTATGCTAAAATAAACTTTATTGATCAATAGGGACTAAAAGCGTCAAAAAATGCACAAGTTTGCTTTTTCGCGCATATCTTACGTTCTGAATATATCCGGACATCCAAAAATTTATGTAAGCATTAAAATATTTTATTTTAGTGTTTGGCATAAGAAAAATCCATTCGTCGCTTAATTTGGATCGTTTTTGCGTTTGTTACGACTCCCGTCGTAATTAACCGAACAACGCCACCGTACGACCAAACGAGCCGACATCCGAGATATTTTTTAGCATGTTTCATGTCCCCTATACTTAGGCATCATTGTAGAGCCTTGAAAATGGCTTAACGGGCCTTAAAAGCATGCAGGGACTGAAACTGCAATTTTTGAAACTTATTTGCTGATCAGAGGCTCAGGCGGCCCGCGTAAGCCCCCATTAAATCTTACGCGGCCCGCCTAAAACTGTCAGACCTGCAAAGCTGATTTTTCTTGCTATTTCCAGCTGTTTCAGCTGTTACACACTCATGCCAATGGTATTTTAGCAAACCAGGGGCCATTCTAAGGTTCCCATGGTTTTACAAAACTATGGATGCAAGTGTACGGCCTAGATCGAAGCTCGTTTCCTGATAAACGATCCTAACGGTTCTAGATTTCCTATAAATAGCCCACCCCATTCACTTAAAGAACCCACATTGATCTGATTTTGGCCCTCTAAGTTAGAGTTTACACTTCATACCTGAGGGTAAATCGGATCAAATCTTGCGGGGACCCTTTGTAAGTATTCCTTCGTTCTTTTCGTTCGTTTTTATCGTAAAAGTCAAACTGCGTTTGACTTTCTGCATTAACCAGTTTATGGTCAATGCGAAGTTCGTTTGAACTTCATAACGTGAGCGTAATCACAATGGTTATACTCCCTAGTGACTATACCTACTGATTACCACGTTATCTAGGCTCAGTGACGAGTCGTAGTTTCGGCCAAAATGCGTTTTCTCGCGTATTTTGTAACCAAACTACTTTTAGGTATCAAAACTGTTTGTTTTGATACCAAACCTGTTTTCTAACTTAACTAAACATGCTTTAGCATGTTTAGCTCGTCACTTTTTAGTTTAGTGCTTGTGTAGAGTCGTAAGTCAAGCGGACTAAACACCCGCTTAGACTTTCAAACACGACCCGTTTGGTCGATCTTTAGGATCCGACCAAACATGTTTAGTGACCATAGTTGCATAGGGAATAACCTTCCGAGGTTATACCTTATGGTCACTTAGGCTTAATTAGTTGTATGATATGTAGTTTATATGCCTTAGGTAATTGACCAAAATGTCATTTTCATGCGTAATTGGTAATTAAGCATATGTAACCTAAACTTTTGTCACGTAACTGATTATGTAACATATTTAAACATGTTTTGGCATATAATACTTGTCATAGGACTAGTTAGACGTCTCGAACACGCATTTGCTCGCACGACGCGTTAAAGTAGCGTAAGCTACCTTAATGGGTCGCGATGGGTCGAAAGCACTTAGGTTAGGTTCCGATCTAGAATGTAGACTTTGTTAAACCATATAACGTGAGTTCAAACACTCATTTGGTTTACAAGACCTCATTCTATCCGATCTTCCGATTGAGGTGTCGATTGTTTAACTAGTGATTCGATTACTAGGTGCTGCTTGATTTCACTGGTTTACTTTAGTTTGTTGAAATTCTATTGATTGAGGATACTTTGCACTACATGTGAGTACATAGTTCCCCTATTTTATTGTTTTCAATTGTTTGGGGTGATTCATATGTATCAAAATGATTTTCGATATTTTAACGATGATTTCAAAAACGATTAAGATGGTTTATACTAAACTAATAACGATTTCGATAATGTGAATGAACTTGTTGGTTGTAGTTACATAATGAATAACATTCATTAATTTTGGCCGAACCGACCAGTATTAGGTTATGGTACCATAGGATCTGACAAATCCCGTTAGCGACTACACCCATGGTTATGTGTGGGGGTTGTGGGTAACGACTGAATCTGTGATTGTTAACTTACCCTTTGGTGGTTTGTTAATACGAGAAGCGAGAAACGAGATAGTCGAGTCACGAAGGTTTGAATGTTATTAGCGAGACGACCATAAATAGTTTTCACAAATTAAAACGAGGATGATTTAAACGATTTAAAGGAGTTAACGATTTGGAAACTATTTGGAAACGATTTGAACAAGTTAAACGTATGGGATAAATGATTGGTTTTTGGTTAAGTGTTTAGATAACGGGACGGGTGTAATGTGGTGAAAGCATGGTAGATACGCCGCTGGTACTTCTTATATATAAGTGTTTTCAACATATTACATACCGTGGCGTTATTTAGTTCACTTGGGTAAACAATTTTGAAACGATGTCACACAACGATGTTTTCTAAATGATATGAACCATACGAGTTTTATTAACGAGTTTTTACGAGATGTTTCACAAATTGGTTTTCTAAAACAAATGTTTTTGGGTTTAAGAATCATGGCTACGAGATTTTATGAACTATAACCAACTTGATTTGAGTTGGTTAGCTATGTTGCAATACACTTTTCAAAACGAGGTTTGTATTTTGACTCTTGTAGTCTAATAAAGTACTGCAACATGTAAACGAAGCCATGATTCCGATACTCTTATAAAACCTATGTACTCGCCAGCTTTTCTTTGCTGACTTTGTTTTTACATATGTTTCAGGTGTTGTTGCTTGATTGATTTCTAGGATGCATGCGTCACATAGGATCTGGACGAGGCCTTAGTGACATAATAATAATGATAGACGATATGTACTTGGTTGTTGTGTGTTAAGACAATGTAAATGTTGATTATTATCAATAAATAAAACGAAACTCTTTTTGTATCCCAGGTTATGAAACGATAATTCTGTTACAACACTCCCCGACGTTTCCGCCACGATTTGTTGTTTTACGTGGTCGAGGTGTGACATATATTTCGCCAAATATATATATTCTTGTGTCGTGAGTTGTATCATAGTTGTATAAATGTGTGTTCACCAAGTGTTAGGTGATGTGAATGTGCATATCGTTGAACGTATATGAATACGTATGTCCGCGACTTTGTTATATGTGATCTTTTAGTCTTAGAATATATATACTTATATATTCTAAGATATATTTCATAAAAATATATATGTTATACTTGGTAAAAGGTATAGAAAATATCTTAAAAATAATCCATTTTTAAGATTAGTTCTGAAAATATGATTTTTAGTATTTTACTAAAACAATATATTTTAGATGGTAAGAAATATATATGTATGTTTATATATTTAAAAAAATACCTTTTTATTATAAACCATAAGTAATATATTTTTGTATATCATAGAAAATATATAGTTACTTGTTCGGTTTAGAAAACGTAGTTTACCAAGTTGTCGAAATATTGTGTATTATAGTCCGTATTACATATATAGTCCGTATATTTGTCTGTAAGTCCGGTTTGTCCATAAGTTGTGTCTGAAGGCTCGGAACGTCCGTTAGTTGTTTTTAAGGTGTATTTTTGTGTAGTCTTGTAAGACTTTAGGTGTAATGTGTCTTGTGTTTATTTGTACCATTGTATTCAAGTTCCTAGTTATCTTACATATAACAAATACAAACATATAACACATAGCACATAAGTTGTTAAGATAACTAAATATATATTTTCTCAAAAATATATATTTATAACTAGTTTTGTTTTTATAAAAACTACTCTTTAAAATCTTTTTAATCTAATAGAGATTTTTTCAAAAATGGTAGTTTTTATAACACATGATTTTTAAGAAAAATGGCCATATTTCCTTTGAAATATATGCTTAGCCATGTTTAATAAAACATATCTTTTTCTTATAAAAATCACCAATAATCTTCTCATATTATTCTTAAAAAAAACATATGAGATTTATTCCAAAATCTTAACAAGATGAAATCAATTACATGTAGGGTTTTGGTATGATCATAACATATGTTAACTAGTTCAAAATCCATGCTTTACTTCTAGTTTTCACAAACTTTTTATAAAAACCCATCTTGTATGTTTCTTTTTAAACTTTGTAAAAGTATTGTTTTTAGTGAAAAACCTTATATACTTTAACAAAACCAAAGATAATGATCATCCATTCAAACATTTATGTTTAACAAATCCCTTAAACATTTTTATGTACACTTGTTAGATTATGTTTTTAAACATCATCTAACAAGTTATTCATATGCTAATCTTCAAAACTACATCAAATATGCAAGTAATCATCCTTATATCACAACATAAACAAACTTTTATATCATGATTTTTATTTTGCTTCTTTGTATTTTCATATTATTTTGTATGATTATTTAGTTCATTACATGTTCTTTAAACAAATAATACATAAATAAGTATGAAAAAAAGATTTTTAGAAGCTTACTTCTAGCACTAATGGCAAGGGATGATCTTGATGATGATCAAAGAAAAGAAAAATTGTTGATCTTGAGGTTTTGAAAGCTTTTGAATGGATGGAAAGGCTTGCTTCTTCTTGTTGTTGCTTTAGATCATCCTAAGTATCATCAAGCTCCATCTTAATCATCAAAGAAGGCTTGAAATGTGAAATGTTTTTGATGGTGTTCTTGGCTAAAGTATGAAGGTTGAGAGAGTTTTCTTATGTGTGTGTAATGAAAGGTGAAAAGTGAGGTAATGAGCTTAGTAACTAATGAATCAAAGTGTTATAACCTTTCACCACACTTTACCACTAGGCCCACTTGGTTAACCAACTTGCATCAAGGGTAAATATCCAAGATATTTATGGAAACAAGGTGAAAAGGGGGGGTCCCATAAGGTAGCAGCCGAGAATGAGGAGGGGAGGGTACCCTTGCTTGGTGAACTTGTTTCATGTTTAAAGTGTTAGGGTTCTTAGATCTTATGTTATGAAACTTATATTGTGCAAGTGTTTAAGTGTTTAGAAGATGTTAAGTGACTATTACTAGACCATAATGATCCAAATAACATTAGATGGTCACTAAAAAAAAGATCCGATATCGTTCGGATATTCGTTTCGCTTTGTTTCCGTTAGTCGTTATTTGAACGCTAGGCTTGTGTAACTTGTGTGAATTGATGTAGTTATTGGTTCCGATGATACCCGAAGGTATCCTCATATGAATTCTATGTTAAACAACACTTTTATATGTTGCAAAATGATTAAAAGGCTGATTTCTGCAGAATTTCTGTAGAAAGGTGTTGAAATTGTCGCTTTTAGTGCATTTCGGGTAGTTTTTATTGTTATCGGACTTCGGGAAGGTTTTAAGCCAAACCCTTGCATTCCTAGTTAGGGTTTAATGTATATTAGTTGTTGGACTTTTGTTTGAGTTCTAAAGATGTCGTTTAGATGGTTTCTGCGGATCCTGTGTTTTCGTCAGAATACTAGTTTACTTGGTGCTTTTCTAGTAGTTTCGATGCATTGTTTAAACTGTTGTAAATGTACTTAATAAAAATGGATCATATGCATCATAAGTAAGTATTCCATGAGTATTCTAAGTGTATGTCATGATATATGTAGTTCAGGTGATTAAAACGCATAAAAATGTAGCTAAAAATGAGTACTTTAAGTGTAAGAAAGTTACCGAAAAGTGGCAGTTGTCACATTACCATGGTAATCTAAGGCGAAACTGTAGGATCGTTCCAGTGACCCTAAACAGTCAAGTAGAGCAATTCATCATCATTTACAAAGGCGGAATCAATGCAAGCAATGTCAAACAGCTTGTTTCCTTTCAATTCTTTTCTATTACTGATTATCTGAGCCTTTACAACGATTTTTGGCAAAAATCCAGCAGCACCTCGACTCACACACAAGATCAGGTCCGCTTCAAATGACACAACAACATGGGTATTTATAGAAGTGGAGATTTCGCTTGAATGTGTCACACCCTGGCTTTGCGGAAGCGTGGTTAATTTTGGTGTGACTTCTTAATACCATAGCTTAACCATAACAAAGCTATATGAAATAAAATCATGCAAGATCATCCATTTGATTAAGTTTTAGAACCAGAGTAACACAACATTGTCTTAGAGACTTACAACCTCATAACATAAAACATTGTCTTGAAAAACATAAACATCAACATGAGATAAACGCAGTTTAAGATTTGTGACTTGTCCAGGAAAGAGTCACATTTCCTAAACTGGGATGACCTTGGAACCCTTATGCAGCGGGAAAACATAACATATCGTGCCAGATCTTTAATTTCCTGAAATACATGTAAGTTGAAAAATCAACAATAATGTTGAGCGAGTTCATGTGTAAGTGAGTATGTAAAACACTTGTAAGTATAAAAGTTCCCTGGTATGTAGCAGTGTAAGGAAAAAGAGATCACCAATGGTTTGCAAGGCCATTAGTATGTGTGAAGTGCAAGTAGGAAGACTCAACCTAGCAGATTTCGCGTCGGGTACAAAGTCACTCCAAGGTCCGTTCTGTTGGGCCTCTCAGAGGTCCGTTCTGTTGGGCCTAGAGTTGGGCTCGCTACACCCAGATAGATCTACCGCTTACGTCCCTCGGTGTTTCTGCCTACCCACTCACATGATCTAAGTAGTAAACCTCCTTACGCTAACCATACCATGTATAAAGTACTTGTAATCAAAGTAACATGTATTTCACCCCCGCAGTTAAGAAAACTGGAAACAGTTAGAGAAAAGGGGGACATGAACTCACAGTGAAGCGTCTCTACCAAGTATCTCCTGCTCACGCAGCTGTGCGACGACCTACAGGTGCTAATTTCTATTAGACGGACGGCCGTGCCTTAGCTTTATAGTTTAAGTCTTTGGGAAATAGTTAGACAACTATTTCGTGTTTACATTCTGTATATACTTGGTAGTTAATCTCCTTCCCAAGGATGGGGGATTCAATACATGTGCGTTCAAATTATATCATTAAGTCTCACTTAATATATGTATATATTTCCAATTTCACATAATTTTTCTCCAATAATACGTTGTTAAAATACGCGTTCATAAATATTTCCGTAAGTGCGTAAGTTACGTTTAACAATCGAGTGGTATTATAATTACCAGTGTAACTTATATAATTATGGTGAAAGCGTTCGTATTAATTTGGATTCGTTAACGTTCGTAAATATTATTTTTACTCTGAAAATAATATTTATGTATTTTCACAAAATAATCATAAACAGTGTGTGAAAAATATATATTTATCACGTTATATTTCGTGAAAATCCCACCTCCGAATATTTAGTAAATAAAGTCATGGCGAAATTCATATTTCGAAAACATGTCAAAATAATTCTAACACTTGTAGTGTAAATAGTTCTAAGTGTTAGGTTTTTAGAAAAATTTCGCCAGAGTTTCCTCTGTAACTGGAGGTGGCCACGCTTTCAAGCGTATCATTTTCTTTAACAAATCAACTCAACAATTTTCTTTATTTGATCAGAACAACTTTCATCACAACAACTAATCAACATATGTGTAACTTGCCAAAAATTTCATGAACTTGTAGTTTTCCCAAAACTGTGGTGTAAATCCCCTTAAATTTAGTAGATCTTCATATAAGGTAATTTGATCTTGTAAAAGCCTCGTTTTTAGAGAAAATCCATCTTTACAACTTCCCGTCATCTTTTTACAAAAGCTGTTATTTTGTCGGATCTTTTCATTTCACAAGTGTTTACACACTTGTGGTTTATAAAAATCATGCTTGTTAGTGTAAAATCCATCTTTTAAAATACATGATTTCTTTGATACGTGGTTCTTTGAAAATACCACTTGCAGATGCGTAGATCTGCTAGTTTTAAACACAATTTTTACAAGTAAAACTCTTTTACACAAGTTCATGATTCGCGTGTGGTAGAGTTTCACCTTTTAACCCTTGTATTATTCAAAACAAGCTTATGTTAAGATCCATGATCTTACCAAACCGGGTTAAACGATGATCCGAGCTACCACATCATAGATCAGGCCTAAATAAGCATACATTTCGAATACTACATCATTTACACAACATATAAGCTTTTAACCACTATTATTAGTGTTTTAAGTAGACTTTAAAGCATCATCTTGCATGTTAACGAGTTTTAACCGATAAAAATCCTTTTAACCACTTTAGATTAGTTCGAATACGAGTTTTTAAGCATTATACCTCTAGCTCGGGGCTAGGGAAGAATCTATGCGCAAAAGATGTGGATAAAAGCTAAGTAGAGAGGTCCTTCGCGTTCCGCTTGCACCAAGCTTCCTAATACGAGACCCTTGATGCTTGAATGAGCTTGGAACTTGCAAGATCAAACTTGAAGAATGGATGGATGGGGGTGGGGTGTTCGGCCAAGAGCTCTAGAGGGCAAGAGAGGAGAGAGTTTGTGAAGTATGAATGATCATATGTTAATGTTTAGAACTTATAGATAATTACCAAGTGTATTATCCAATGGAAAATATGTCTAGATGATACTAAACATTAGGATTATTTTAATCATTAAGTACACAAGGAGTGTCCCCCTTCATGGGGACGGTTGTAATTGGGGGGGGGGGGGGTCCCTTGGTTCGATTTCAACTAGGCACTAAGTATTAGTTAGGTTATAGTTAAGTTAAGTAGGTTAGTTAAGTACTTAACTTGGTTAGTAGTGTGTCACGCGTTACAGAGGGTGTTAGGGTAATCAGGGACCCTAACTAGCTCAGAAAAAGATAAATAATGAAAATAACAATATTTTCATGTTCCGGGTATAGTCCGGTTGTTTGGTTGGATAGTAATCCGTTAAAGCGTTACTAAAGCTTTAAAGTGTCGTTATTACTCTTTTTAGTGACACTACTCATTCCTGACACTTTGGAAAGTGTCTAGTGTTATTTTTCTCATGTTTTGGCACTTTATTAGTTAGCTAAAAGCTGAATTATTTTGTAAAGTGCTGAGTTTTGTACTTAGAGTACGTTTTAGGCACATCCAGTCATTGTGACTTATTCCTAGAGACGCAGTTCTACAACCCTTGTATCCCTACACTAACCACTTAGTGTAGCAAAATATTTCAGGCTCTTACAGGCCTTAGAGGCAGTGTTTGCCTGATGCTGGCTTTATCAGCGTGTTCAATAGGTTATCCGTTATAGTGCTACTGTGCTTTTTGTGCATCATGGTTGTCACTAGGGTTCAGCACGTAAATAATGTAGTGACTATAAGTAAAGTATGATGCAAGTAAGTACATGTATCAGATATCAAGTAGCAGTTCATCAGCTAGGTCAAACAAGCACAGTAATTAAGCAGTAATTAATCATTAGTTAAGTCGTACGGATACCTGGTTTAGTGCGGGTTGTCACATTCTCCCCCCGTTAAATAAATTTCGTCCCGAAATTTAAGTTCTGCTTGTAGACGCAGGGTTCTTAGGAAAAAGGTGGGGGTATTTCTCTTTCATCCGGTCCTCACGTTCCCAGGTGTATTCAGGACCATGTCTGGCATTCCAACGAACATTGACGAGCTTGACACTGCTCCGGCGGGTCTTGTTTACTTTCCAATCCGTAACCTCAACCGGTTCTTCAACGAAGTGGAGTGTGTCGTCAACATGAATCTCGTCGATGGGAATGGCAATGTCATCTTGAGTTGGACTCTTCTTCAGGTTGGATACATGAAATGTATCGTGAACACCATTCAGTTCAGCAGGTAGGTCAAACTTGTATGCTACTAGTCCTATTCTTTCCAGAATTCTGAAAGGACCAATGTAGCGCGGATTTAACTTCCCACGCTTCCCGAAGCGTGCCACACCCTTCCAGGGTGAGACTTTTAATAACACCATTTCTCCAACTTGGAAATCCACATGTTTTCGGTTTGGATCCGCATAGGCCTTCTGTCTGTGGCGAGCTGCTTCGATGCGTTTAAGAATCTGCGCGATCTTGTCTGTCGTCTCTTGGACGATTTCGGGACCAGTAAGCTGCCTATCACCTGTGTCAGCCCAGCATAAGGGTGATCGGCACTTGCGTCCGTAAAGGGCTTCAAATGGCGCGACACCAATACTGGTGTGGTAGCTGTTGTTGTATGAAAATTCGACCAAAGGCAAATGCTTATCCCAGCTACCGCCCAAATCCATAACACACGCTCTCAGCATGTCTTCCAAAGTCTGTATCGTTCGCTCGCTCTGGCCGTCAGTTTGCGGATGAAACGCAGTGCTCAGATTCAATTGTGAGCCAAAGGCTTCTTGGAAGGATTGCCATATTCTTGACACAAACCTTCTGTCTCTATCAGAAATGATTGAGAGAGGCACTCCATGACGTGCAACGATTTCTCTCATGTAAATTTCAGCCAATTTGCTCGTATTATCCTTCTCTCTGATAGGTAAGAAGTGTGCTGACTTCGTTAATCGATCCACTATCACCCAGATAGTGTCATGGCCTCTTGGCGTTCTTGGCAATTTTGTAACAAAATCCATTGAGATTTGTTCCCATTTCCACTTGGGAATCTCAGGTTGTTGCAGAAGTCCTGAAGGCTTCTGGTATTCCGCTTTAACCTTAGCGCACGTTAAACATTTGCTCACGTAAACAGCAACATCGCCTTTCATCCTAGGCCACCAATAATAATCTTTGAGATCCTGGTACATCTTATCCGCTCCTGGATGGATAGAGTACCGCGACTTGTGAGCTTCATCGAAAATAACCTTCCTTAAATCACCAAACAGAGGAACCCAAATCCTTTTCTCAAAACATAATGTTCCTTCTTCGTTTGGTAACAGAAGCTTCTCCATCCCACGGAGATATTCTTCTTCAAGGTTTCCTTCCTTGAGAGCTTCTTTCTGCGCGGTGCGAATGCGCAAGGAAAGATCGGTTCGTATAATCATTTCTAAAGCTCTAACCCTTATGGGCTTGATTCTCTCTTTACGACTTAGGGCATCGGCGACCACGTTCGCCTTCCCTGGATGGTACTTTATCTCGCAGTCGTAGTCGTTCAACAATTCAACCCATCGTCTTTGCCTCATATTCAACTCCTTCTGGTTGAATATATGCTGTAGGCTCTTGTGATCTATAAAGATTGTACACTTCGTACCATAAAGGTAGTGTCTCCAGATCTTTAAAGCAAAGACCACTGCGCCGAGCTCCAAATCGTGTGTGGTATAGTTCTTTTCATGCACTTTCAACTGACGCGATGCGTAAGCAATAACCTTTTGGCGTTGCATCAACACACAACCCAATCCTTGACGCGATGCGTCGCAGTATACCACAAAATCATCAGTACCTTCTGGTAGAGCTAAAATTGGCGCGTTACAAAGCTTATCCTTCAATATCTGAAACGCTTCATCCTGTTTGATTCCCCAATCAAAATTCTTATCCTTCTGCGTGAGGAGCGTCAATGGTTGAGCGATCTTTGAAAAATTCTCAATGAATCTTCGATAATAGTGTAACAACTGTGCTTGTAATCACTATGAACAGTTCTGTTATCAATAAAACAATGTTATTTGATCACAATGTTTGTTTTGTTATGTTTAACATTTTTCATGTTTTGACTTTTGTTCAATTTCAAACTCTACATCACTTTCTGGAGAGTTATACGCAAACTGGTGCGTAAACGTACTCAGTTTAACGCGACAAATACTCCAGAACAGCAACATATGCTCAACATACCTTAAATAACCTTTAAATAACTTAGAAATAAGTTTTGAAGACTTTGGTATGGCAAAAACAAGTTAATTCGCTTACAAGGACTAAATATGACAAACTGCGAAAGTATGTCAATTTGAACTGTAACGAACATTCCGGAACATGACCATAAGTTAAACACACCTTAAATATCCTTTACATAGCTTAGAAATAGGCTTTGAGGGGTTCGGTGTGCTAAAATAAACTTTTGGGACATTCAGGGACTAAAAGTGTCAAAAAGTGCACAAGTTTGCATTTTCGCGCATAACTTACGTTCTGAATACATCCGGACATCCAAAAATTTATGTGAGCATGACTATATTATATTTTAGTGTTCGCCTTAAGAAAAATCCATTCGTTGCGTCATTTGGATCGTTTTTCGCGCTTGTGCGCATTCCGTCGTAATTAAGCGAACATCGCGTTCGTACGACCAAACTTCCGCGCACAAAGAAAGGTCATGATGCCATCTGGGTAGTCGTTGATCGTCTTACAAAGTCAGCACATTTCTTGCCAATCCGTGAGGATTTTCCTGCTGACAGACTTGCTCAAATCTATGTGGATGAAATTGTAGCTCGACATGGTGTTCCTTTGAACATCATTTCTGACAGAGATGCTCGTTTCACTTCTCATTTTTGGAGAACCATGCAATCTGCTATGGGGACCCAACTTAATCTGAGCACAGCTTATCATCCGCAAACGGATGGTCAATCTGAGAGAACAATCCAGACTCTGGAGGATATGCTAAGAGCTTGTGTGATCGATTTTGGTGGTAGCTGGGATTCACATCTTAAATTGATTGAATTCTCCTACAACAACAGTTATCACACTAGCATCAAAATGGCTCCTTTCGAAGCTCTCTATGGTCGAAAATGTCGTTCACCAGTCTGCTGGAATGAGATTGGCGAGGCTCAACTTACTGGACCTGCCCTCATTTTAGAGACAACTGACAAGGTCAAGAAAATTCGTGATAACCTTCAGGCAGCTAGAAGCCGTCAGAAGATTTACGCGGACCCAAAACGCAAAGCCTTGGAATTTCAAGTCGGTGATCGAGTATTACTTAAGGTCTCACCTTGGAAAGGTGTGATCAGATTTGGAAAGAAAGGAAAACTTGCACCTAGATACGTTGGACCATTCAAGATCGTCGAAAGAATCGGAAAGGTAGCCTACAGACTTGAGTTACCTCCTGAACTTGGAAATGTTCATCCAACTTTTCACGTGTCCAATCTCAAGAAGTGTACAGCTGATGAGAACTTCTCCATACCGCTTGACGAAATTCGTGTTGGCAAAACACTGAAATTTGTTGAGAAACCAGTGGAAATCATGGAACGTGAAGTCAAGTGGCTTAAACGCAAGCGCATTCCTTTGGTCAAAGTTCGCTGGGAAGCTAAGCGTGGACCTGAGTTTACTTGGGAACGCGAAGATCAAATGAAGGCGAAATATCCACATCTTTTTCCACGAGTTTCCTCTAAATAAATTTCGGGACGAAATTTCCACAAGTAGGGGAGACTGTAACAACTGTGCTTGTAATCACTATGAACAGTTCTGTTATCAATAAAACAATGTTATTTGATCACAATGTTTGTTTTGTTATGTTTAACATTTTTCATGTTTTGACTTTTGTTCAATTTCAAACTCTACATCACTTTCTGGAGAGTTATACGCAAACTGGTGCGTAAACGTACTCAGTTTAACGCGACAAATACTCCAGAACAGCAACATATGCTCAACATACCTTAAATAACCTTTAAATAACTTAGAAATAAGTTTTGAAGACTTTGGTATGGCAAAAACAAGTTAATTCGCTTACAAGGACTAAATATGACAAACTGCGAAAGTATGTCAATTTGAACTGTAACGAACATTCCGAAACATGACCATAAGTTAAACACACCTTAAATATCCTTTACATAGCTTAGAAATAGGCTTTGAGGGGTTCGGTGTGCTAAAATAAACTTTTGGGACATTCAGGGACTAAAAGTGTCAAAAAGTGCACAAGTTTGCATTTTCGCGCATAACTTACATTCTGAATACATCCGGACATCCAAAAATTTATGTGAGCATGACTATATTATATTTTAGTGTTCGCCTTAAGAAAAATCCATTCGTTGCGTCATTTGGATCGTTTTTCGCGCTTGTGCGCATTCCGTCGTAATTAAGCGAACATCGCGTTCGTACGACCAAACTTCCGCGCACAAAGAAAGGTCATGATGCCATCTGGGTAGTCGTTGATCGTCTTACAAAGTCAGCACATTTCTTGCCAATCCGTGAGGATTTTCCTGCTGACAGACTTGCTCAAATCTATGTGGATGAAATTGTAGCTCGACATGGTGTTCCTTTGAACATCATTTCTGACAGAGATGCTCGTTTCACTTCTCATTTTTGGAGAACCATGCAATCTGCTATGGGGACCCAACTTAATCTGAGCACAGCTTATCATCCGCAAACGGATGGTCAATCTGAGAGAACAATCCAGACTCTGGAGGATATGCTAAGAGCTTGTGTGATCGATTTTGGTGGTAGCTGGGATTCACATCTTAAATTGATTGAATTCTCCTACAACAACAGTTATCACACTAGCATCAAAATGGCTCCTTTCGAAGCTCTCTATAGTCGAAAATGTCGTTCACCAGTCTGCTGGAATGAGATTGGCGAGGCTCAACTTACTGGACCTGCCCTCATTTTAGAGACAACTGACAAGGTCAAGAAAGTTCGTGATAACCTTCAGGCAGCTAGAAGCCGTCAGAAGATTTACGCGGACCCAAAACGCAAAGCCTTGGAATTTCAAGTCGGTGATCGAGTATTACTTAAGGTCTCACCTTGGAAAGGTGTGATCAGATTTGGAAAGAAAGGAAAACTTGCACCTAGATACGTTGGACCATTCAAGATCGTCGAAAGAATCGGAAAGGTAGCCTACAGACTTGAGTTACCTCCTGAACTTGGAAATGTTCATCCAACTTTTCACGTGTCCAATCTCAAGAAGTGTACAGCTGATGAGAACTTCTCCATACCGCTTGACGAAATTCGTGTTGGCAAAACACTGAAATTTGTTGAGAAACCAGTGGAAATCATGGAACGTGAAGTCAAGTGGCTTAAACGCAAGCGCATTCCTTTGGTCAAAGTTCGCTGGGAAGCTAAGCGTGGACCTGAGTTTACTTGGGAACGCGAAGATCAAATGAAGGCGAAATATCCACATCTTTTTCCACGAGTTTCCTCTAAATAAATTTCGGGACGAAATTTCCACAAGTAGGGGAGACTGTAACAACTGTGCTTGTAATCACTATGAACAGTTCTGTTATCAATAAAACAATGTTATTTGATCACAATGTTTGTTTTGTTATGTTTAACATTTTTCATGTTTTGACTTTTGTTCAATTTCAAACTCTACATCACTTTCTGGAGAGTTATACGCAAACTGGTGCGTAAACGTACTCAGTTTAACACGACAAATACTCCAGAACAGCAACATATGCTCAACATACCTTAAATAACCTTTAAATAACTTAGAAATAAGTTTTGAAGACTTTGGTATGGCAAAAACAAGTTAATTCGCTTACAAGGACTAAATATGACAAACTGCGAAAGTATGTCAATTTGAACTGTAACGAACATTCCGGAACATGACCATAAGTTAAACACACCTTAAATATCCTTTACATAGCTTAGAAATAGGCTTTGAGGGGTTCGGTGTGCTAAAATAAACTTTTGGGACATTCAGGGACTAAAAGTGTCAAAAAGTGCACAAGTTTGCATTTTCGCGCATAACTTACGTTCTGAATACATCCGGACATCCAAAAATTTATGTGAGCATGACTATATTATATTTTAGTGTTCGCCTTAAGAAAAATCCATTCGTTGCGTCATTTGGATCGTTTTTCGCGCTTGTGCGCATTCCGTCGTAATTAAGCGAACATCGCGTTCGTACGACCAAACGAACCATCATCCGACATATTTTTGAACATGTTTCATGTCCACAATGTTTAGGCAACATTTTAGGGCCTTAAAGTTGGCTTTACGGGCCTTAGAAGTGTCGGAAATGGCCTTAAACACGTGCAGGGACCTAAACTGTCATTTTTGAAAGTTGTTTCTGATCTGACATGCTCAGGCGGCCCGCATTGTGTTTGGCTGATCCTAAAGCGGGCCGCTTCCCACCTTCTGACCAGATTAAATGTTTTTAATCACAAGTTGCAGCCATTTGATCCTCCACCACATGTTCTAACCTTGCTTAGTCATTAGATAAGGATCATATTTAGCTTCCACAACATTGTGACAAGTGTATGGACTAGATCTTTTCCCCTTTTCCAAGAAACGATCCCAACGGTTCACCGAAAACTATAAATACCCCACCCCCTTTGGCTTAAAAACCCACAAGAATTCAGATTTTAGAGCTCTAAGTTGAAACCATTGTTTCATACCTGAGTTCTTAGATCGGGATTAGCATTCGGGGACCCTGGGTTAGTATTCTTTCGTTCTTTTCCTTATTTTTACTGCTTTTCGAGTCCGAAAGTCAAACTTTGTTTGACTTTCAGCGTTGACCAGCTTATGGTCAATGCGAAGTTCGTTTGAACTTCGCAACGTGATTGTAATCACGATGGTCATAGTCCCTTGGGACTATGCCTACTGATTACCACGTTGTCTAGGGTCGTAGGGTAGGCGATCTAATAAATCGCCTATACCTTCGAACCCGACCCAGTTTGGTCGATCATTAGGATCCGACCAAATACATTAGGTGACCATAGTAGGTAGGGAATAACCTTCCGAGGTTATACCCTATGGTCACATCGTTTAAGTAGTTGTATGATAGGTAGTTTATATGCCTTAGGTAAATTACCAGGATACCCTTTTCATGTATAATTGGTAATTAAGCATATCTAACCTAAACTTTTATCACATAACCGATTATGTAACATGTTTAGGCATATAACACTTGTCATAGGGCTAGTTAGGCGGTCCGAACGCGTTTCACGCGCACGATGCGTTAAAGTAGCGTAAGCTTCCTAAACGGGTCGTAATGGGTCATAAACAGTTATGTTAGGTTTCATTTAGTATGTAGGCTTTGTTAAACCATATCACACAAGTCTCCACACTCGTTTGGTTTACAAACCCTAATGCTACCCAGTCTTCCGATTTAGGTCCGGTTATTTAACATAGTTACCTATATTAGGTGCCGTTTGATTTCCGAGATCTCTAGCACTGCTTGGTGGTTATCTTTAGACAACTGAGCAATCTCAAGTGAGTACATAGACCCCTCTTTTACTGTTTTCCAAACTGTTTTGGGGTGGAACACATGTGCCTACTTATTACTTCCATGCTTTCCTGTTTTCACATCGTATACCGGTTATGTTCGTTAGTACATTATAGTACATGATTTTATGACATCTTATGCTAGGTGTGCCCATTGTGTGCATTACTTGGTACATTGTTTTACATTACATTTCATGCTAGGTGTGCCCATTGTGTGCATTACTTAGTACATTGTTTTACATGACATTTCATGCTAGGTGTGCCCATTGTGTGCATTACTTAGTACATCATTTTACATGACATTTCACGCTATGTATGTTCATTTGATTACATACTTAGTGCATTATTTTCACATGCTTACATTTTGGTATGACATTTGGTTTGTTTACATGGGACAATACATTCATTAACACCGATCATGCCGTTCGTTAGTAGGTAGTGGTACCATAGGAATTGACAACTCCCGTTCCGGACATCCCAGGGTAAGGGGACAGAAAGGAATGACCGAATTCGTTGACATTAAGACAGATAGACCTTTAATTTGTTTAAAGGGTTTATCACCACAGTCGCCAGGCTTGGATGTATGCATATTCACAATACCGCATAAATGTTCATATTAAATATCTGCATGCATTTACACAAAACATAGCTTTGATTTAAACCAAGTTTTACTTCAATACTTTGTTTTTGTGCATATGGTTTAGTTTGAGACATTTCACTTGCCATACATGACATTTTGACATAGACATTTGACATGGATATTTGACATAGACATTTGACATGGATATTTGACATAGACATTTGACATGGATATTTGACATAGACATTTGACCTGGATATTTGACATAGACATTTGACATGGATATTGGACATAGACATTTTGACATGATTTACATTTGACACTACATTGGTTGGTTTAGTTTGATTAAGTGGTTGAGTAACGATGCGTGTGTAATATGATACAAACATGGTGGATACGCCGCTGGTACTTCCTATATATAAGTGTTTGTATGGTATTACATGTCGTAACGTTATTTGAATCATTTCAATATTGAGACATAGAACATTTTATACAAATAACATACTTTTCACAAGACATTGATTTATAAACAACTTATCTTAAACAAACACATTTTTACATGGTTATTTATTTAACCTGACATTTACTTATACATATCATCTGATCTTATTGTTATTCAAATGAATTACAAGACTAAGCAAATTACAAGGTTCATGACTAAACATTTTCTCAAATACAAGTCATGAATCCTATTTTCACAAACCTATGTATCTCACAGGCATTTTTATGCTGACGTACCTATTTTCACATGTGTTTTCAGGTGCTTTTCCATAGGATGTTGATCATGATACTAGGGCGGACCTGTGCCTTAGAGACTTTCAAATAAGATAGACTATGTTTAATTATGTTCTGAACTCTTTAATTTCCTGTTTGAAACAATGAAACACCTTTGTTTTTAAATAAAAGACAACTTTGTATGCCATGGTTATGAAACAATTAATTCTGTTGCAACACGCCCCGATGTTTCCGCCGCGATTTGTTGTTTTACGCGGTCGGGGTGTGACAAATAGCCAGCCAAACCCAAGAATTGCCGAATCTCGGTTGGCGTCTTTGGCGTTTCCCAATCCTTGATCGCCTCGATCTTGGTTGGATCCACGTGGATTCCATCTCCATTTACCACGTGCCCAAGGAATTGGACTTCGCGTAGCCAAAATTCGCACTTGGAGAATTTGGCATACAGCTGTTCCTTCTTCAGCAGCTCTAGAATGGCTCTAAGATGCTGCTCGTGTTCAGCCTTCGTCTTTGAATAAATTAAAATGTCATCGATGAATACAATCACGAACTTATCCAAGTACGGCTTGCAAACTCTATTCATTAGATCCATGAATACCGCAGGTGCGTTTGTCAAACCAAATGGCATAACGAGGAACTCGTAGTGTCCATAACGACTTCTGAAGGCTGTCTTCGGGATGCTCTCTTCTTGTATCCTTAACTGATGGTATCCAGATCGAAGATCGATCTTTGAATAAAAACTTGAGCCTTGCAGTTGGTCAAACAGATCATCAATTCTTGGCAGAGGATACCTATTCTTGATCGTCAGCTTGTTCAATTCCCGGTAGTCAATGCACATACGAAAACTACCGTCCTTCTTTTTGACAAACAGGACCGGAGCTCCCCAAGGCAAGAAGCTTGGTCGGATAAAACCCTTGTCTAACAACTCTTGAAGGTGTGTCGACAGTTCCTGCATCTCAGACGGAGCAAGTCTGTACGGTGCCTTAGCCACAGGCGCGGCGCCTGGAACTAAATTGATGTGAAACTCTACTTGCCTCTGAGGTGGCAGTCCAGGCAAGTCTTCTGGGAAGACTTCTGGATACTCCCTTACGACAGGGATGTCTTTGATTCTTGGCTCAGCAGCCTTCTTATCCACAATGTGTGCCAGGAAGGCAACACATCCTTTCTGCAAACACTTCCTTGCTTTCAAGCAACTGATAATCCTCAACGGCGTCTCACGCTTCTCTCCATGAACAACAATGGTCTCACCATCATCGGTTGGGATACGAACAACCTTTTCGTGATAAGCTATCTCAGCTTTGTTGCCTGATAACCAATCCATTCCTACTACTATGTCAAAGCTCCCCAACTGGACTGGTAGTAAATCCAAAGCAAACTCACGCTCTCCTAATTCGATCACACAACCTCTGATAACTTCATTGGCTTCTACTAACTTCCCATTGGCCAATTCGATTGAGTAGGGAATATCTAACTTATTAGCGGCTAACCCAAGCATATTCTTAAATTCTAACGACACGAAGCTATAATCGGCACCAGTATCAAATAAAACGGATGCATAGCGTTGATTTACAGGGAACGTACCAGTAAAGACATTGGGGTCCTGGCGCGCTTCCCTTGCTTCGATTTGGAACACTCTTCCACGGGCTTGGTTTAACTCTGGGCAGTTCTTCTTAAAATGCCCGATATCACCGCAGTTATAGCATCCAAGTCTTTGCCCGTTTCCACCTCCATTTCCAGCTTGGTTGTTGTTTTGGTTTGCATTGCCAGCTTGGTTCACAAAGTTGCCTCGATTCCCGTTTCCTCCATAGTTTCCTTGTGAGCGATTACCACCACGATTATTATTCCTATTCCCAAATCCTCCTTGGCCTCCCTGACCAGCAGTGGCCCAACAAGTGTCCTTCAAGTGGCCACGTTTCCCACATGCTTCGCATATTTTTGGCCCGCAATGACCAGAATGGTGGCGCTGGCAGGTGTTGCATTTGGGCTGGGTGCCCATATACCCTTTTCCTTTCTTTCCTCTACCAGCTGTAACCTGAGCTGGCGTGTCTGACCCTCCTTTCTTAACCACCACACTGGCGCCCTGCTTGAAGTTCGAGAACTTCCTTTTGTTACCTCCTGATGACTCGACGTGAGTCTCTGCCTTCTTGGTCTTGATCTCGTCAAACTTGTTCAGGCGAATAGCCTCCTCAGTGAGAGCTACGCTCAAATCGATCGCCTCAGTAATGGTCACAGGCTTGGATGAGGTTACCATGCTTATGATTTGAGGAGCTAGTCCCCAAATGAAACGTTCAATTCTCTTGAACTCAGGAGTGACCATGTAGGGTACCACATGCGATAAGTCATGGAACCTTTGAACGTATTCTGCTATCTTTGGACCGTCCATTTTCAAGTGCCAGAACTCGGTCTCCAATCGCTGGATTTCTGCGCGGGAACAGTACTTTTTGCGCATGAGTTCCTTCAGTTCGGTCCAGGTCAGCGCGTAGGCAGCAGCTTCGCCAAGTGTCTGTACTTGCAGATTCCACCAAGAGAGGGCTCCATCCAAGAATAGCCCTGAGATATAGGTGACTTGCTGATCCAGCGCGCACTTGCTCATGCGAAGAACAGATTCGGTTTTCTCAGCCCAACGAACAAAGGCGACAGCACCTCCTGTGCCATCAAAGTTTACGGGCTTGCAGTCTAAGAACTGCTTGTAGGTGCATCCTGCACATATGTCATAACATACGTTTGGCATTAGCATCATTGCTAAAGATATCCAATTAGGTCATGGTAGGTCTAAATGACTTGGTATTACCATGAGGTAGATTATTGTTGTTGCCAGTGTTGCCAGAGTTGCTTCCACTAGTCCCTCCTTGAGAGGTGGCGTATTGTGCAATGGCAGCAGCGATAATTTGCTGGAGTTCTGCCTCATTAGTAGGCATGTGTGTCTCACGTCTCGGCGGCATCTTCTAAAAGATGGTTTACGTTGGTCAGGCCATAGTGAAACGTACGTACATAGTAATAGTAATAGCACATAACATCTCATGTTATCAACACATCACAGATACCAATCACACAACATCCCATATCATAAAAATATAGATAAGCAATCAAGCGAATCAAATATGGTGAGAATACTGCGATTGCCATATATCGAGACCACATAGTAAGTGTATCAGTACATCCTTGTGTCATACAATCATCAATCAACTAGGGGCTACATCACCCCTGTCCAAAAACTATATCATGTCAGTGTCAAATACGTCAAATACATGTCATCAAAAGTCAAAATCATCATGTAGTCTCCAAAAATGTTGTGCAGTCCAACAATCGCCGTCTTCTCACCAACGTCTACCCAAACATCACTGATGAGCTCTATACAGATGGCGGTGGAGGAGGGGGAAAGTGGGTGTAAAACAAACGACGTAACTGGAGCCAGTCCTCCTCCATGGCCTGCTGGGTACGAATGATAGAAGCAACCTGCTGCTCTAGTGTAAAGAGACGGGCAGCATAATCTGGAGGTAAGGGTCGAAATGGCTGCAGAGGAGAGTGTGTCTGACCATGGCATTGGCATGGTGGCAGCTGAGCTCTCTCAAGCTCCTGGATGCGCTGCGTGTGTGACTCGTGCTGGGCGACAAAAGACATCAAAACGTCCTCGATAGTATACCCCATGTGGAAAGAGTGGTAGGGGTCAGTAGGTGGCATAGCAGAGTCTGGTGCCCAAAGGAACGGCTCACTGGTGGGATCAAAAGGTGCCACATGAAATGGAGCAACAGAGGATGGGACAGATGACATCTGGGGCATGAAGGGGATAGACATCGGTATATGCCCAAAAGGATGGGCTGAAGAACCCTCTCCAGGCCTCGCTGGAGGTACAAACTGTGGAACCCGAAAAGAAGAATCAACATGTCGTGTATCAAGTATCTGAGGGGGTAAAGGTGGAACATCCTCATCAGCTGGTATCCAACCGTGCTGTGCATGCTCATCTGGTGGATCCATGCGTGCCGCGAACAGTGCATGCTCGGGCTCTAGTGGGATGGGATCAGGTGCAACAAAAGGGTGAACAGGTGCAATGTGCTCAATAGGATGGTCAACAGGTATATCAACAACAGGTAGAGGAACAACAAGGTCAACAACAACATGATCGCCCTCTAACAAAGGAACATCCACGGGGAGATCATCAACAGGTGGGTCCGCTATAACAGGCTCAATAGGGATGCCAGCATGTACGGGGTCATGCTCAAGTATGGGGTCTAGAGCGGCTGCCTGCTCAGGGGCGACGGCAGGCTCGAGATCATCAAAAGCCATCTCGAAGTCAAACTCGGGGTCGATAGGATCTACTGGGTCAGCTGGATCCTCCATGGGCTGATCCATAGGTATAAACTCGATATCATGATCTGGGTCGTATCCCGGGGGAAAGATAGGATCAGAATCCTCTATGTCATCATGGTCAAACGCAAAACTGGGGATGGGTGCAACAGAGGATGCCTGGTCAGGATCAGAATCATGCGCAAAGTGCTGTGCGCTCAATGTGTGAGAAGGTGCGGATGCCACAGACTCGAAGGAGTCTGGGACAGGAGAATGTGCAGGCGAATCCTCGGCGGGAACGTCAGCGATCATCAGAAGATCATCCGCCGGAAGAAGGGCCTCGCCCTGGATCTCATCCTCAAAGGGCTCATCCTCAAACAGGTTAATATCGCCATCAGCCTCGGCGTCAAGAAGAAAATCATACGCTGGATAAACGGCTAAGGGTATAGGAGCCGGAATCTCTACTAGAGGTAGGTACTCAGCGGGAGGGCCATCTGCAGGCTCATCAGCACCATCGGGTAGTGCGAAGGGCTGGAAATCATCCTCGTCAGTACTAGTATAGTCAGATGTGTACACCTCGTGCTCGGAGGATGTGAGGTCATCAGATACGATAGGTATGGGTCCAGTAGTGTCCGAATCGCCAGTACCGGCTGAATCCATGAGTCTGTAACATAAACACAAATATGCTTGAATAATAAGTCATACAATCAGATAATCACATAAGTCACCAAGTAAGGTATCACATAATTCTCCTAGTCCACTAGCCAAATTCCTCCCAGTCTCGAAGACTGCTCTATCCTCCACCTCGACCTCTTAGATCGAGCCTCGGTCCCCTTGACCGAGCCTCAGCCTTCATGACTGAGTCTACTCTTCCTAGCCTCACTAGCCAACTACCTCGGTCACCTAGACCGAGCCTCGATCCTCCAGACCGAGCCTCAGCCCTCCAGGCTGAGCCTATAATAAATCAACGTGCTCAACTACCTCGGTCACCTAGACCGAGCCTCGATCCTCCAGACCGAGCCTCAGCCCTCCAGGCTGAGCCTATAAATAATAAAATGTGCTCAACATTTGTTTGTAAAAAGTTTTGGATCTGGACTTAAGTGGTATGCAGTAAAATGTTTTCGTGAGAGCCCTAGTGATCATAGTCTAGACTCGAGAAGGAATCCTAGTTCGCTATGATCAGAGCTCTGATACCAAGCTGTCACACCCTGGCTTTGCGGAAGCGTGGTTAATTTTGGTGTGACTTCTTAATACCATAGTTTAACCATAACAAAGCTATATGAAATAAAATCATGCAAGATCATCCATTTGATTAAGTTTTAGAACCAGAGTAACACAACATTGTCTTAGAGACTTACAACCTCATAACATAAAACATTGTCTTGAAAAACATAAACATCAACATGAGATAAACGCAGTTTAAGATTTGTGACTTGTCCAGGAAAGAGTCACATTTCCTAAACTGGGATGACCTTGGAACCCTTATGCAGCGGGAAAACATAACATACCGTGCCAGATCTTTAATTTCCTGAAATACATGTAAGTTGAAAAATCAACAATAATGTTGAGCGAGTTCATGTGTAAGTGAGTATGTAAAACACTTGTAAGTATAAAAGTTCCCTGGTATGTAGCAGTGTAAGGAAAAAGAGATCACCAATGGTTTGCAAGGCCATTAGTATGTGTGAAGTGCAAGTAGGAAGACTCAACCTAGCAGATTTCGCGTCGGGTACAAAGTCACTCCAAGGTCCGTTCTGTTGGGCCTCTCAGAGGTCCGTTCTGTTGGGCCTAGAGTTGGGCTCGCTACACCCAGATAGATCTACCGCTTACGTCCCTCGGTGTTTCTGCCTACCCACTCACATGATCTAAGTAGTAAACCTCCTTACGCTAACCATACCATGTATAAAGTACTTGTAATCAAAGTAACATGTATTTCACCCCCGCAGTTAAGAAAACTGGAAACAGTTAGAGAAAAGGGGGACATGAACTCACAGTGAAGCGTCTCTACCAAGTATCTCCTGCTCACGCAGCTGTGCGACGACCTACAGGTGCTAATTTCTATTAGACGGACGGCCGTGCCTTAGCTTTATAGTTTAAGTCTTTGGGAAATAGTTAGACAACTATTTCGTGTTTACATTCTGTATATACTTGGTAGTTAATCTCCTTCCCAAGGATGGGGGATTCAATACATGTGCGTTCAAATTATATCATTAAGTCTCACTTAATATATGTATATATTTCCAATTTCACATAATTTTTCTCCAATAATACGTTGTTAAAATACGCGTTCATAAATATTTCCGTAAGTGCGTAAGTTACGTTTAACAATCGAGTGGTAATATAATTACCGGTGTAACTTATATAATTATGGTGAAAGCGTTCGTATTAATTTGGATTCGTTAACGTTCGTAAATATTATTTTTACTCTGAAAATAATATTTATGTATTTTCACAAAATAATCATAAACAGTGTGTGAAAAATATATATTTATCACGTTATATTTCGTGAAAATCCCACCTCCGAATATTTAGTAAATAAAGTCATGGCGAAATTCATATTTCGAAAACATGTCAAAATAATTCTAACACTTGTAGTGTAAATAGTTCTAAGTGTTAGGTTTTTAGAAAAATTTCGCCAGAGTTTCCTCTGTAACTGGAGGTGGCCACGCTTTCAAGCGTATCATTTTCTTTAACAAATCAACTCAACAATTTTCTTTATTTGATCAGAACAACTTTCATCACAACAACTAATCAACATATGTGTAACTTGCCAAAAATTTCATGAACTTGTAGTTTTCCCAAAACTGTGGTGTAAATCCCCTTAAATTTAGTAGATCTTCATATAAGGTAATTTGATCTTGTAAAAGCCTCGTTTTTAGAGAAAATCCATCTTTACAACTTCCCGTCATCTTTTTACAAAAGCTGTTATTTTGTCGGATCTTTTCATTTCACAAGTGTTTACACACTTGTGGTTTATAAAAATCATGCTTGTTAGTGTAAAATCCATCTTTTAAAATACATGATTTCTTTGATATGTGGTTCTTTGAAAATACCACTTGCAGATGCGTAGATCTGCTAGTTTTAAACACAATTTTTACAAGTAAAACTCTTTTACACAAGTTCATGATTCGCGTGTGGTAGAGTTTCACCTTTTAACCCTTGTGTTATTCAAAACAAGCTTATGTTAAGATCCATGATCTTACCAAACCGGGTTAAACGATGATCCGAGCTACCACATCATAGATCGGGCCTAAATAAGCATACATTTCGAATACTACATCATTTACACAACATATAAGCTTTTAACCACTATTATTAGTGTTTTAAGTAGACTTTAAAGCATCATCTTGCATGTTAACGAGTTTTAACCGATAAAAATCCTTTTAACCACTTTAGATTAGTTCGAATACGAGTTTTTAAGCATTATACCTCTAGCTCGGGGCTAGGGAAGAATCTATGCGCAAAAGAGGTGGATAAAAGCTAAGTAGAGAGGTCCTTCGCGTTCCGCTTGCACCAAGCTTCCTAATACGAGACCCTTGATGCTTGAATGAGCTTGGAACTTGCAAGATCAAACTTGAAGAATGGATGGATGGGGGTGGGGTGTTCGGCCGAGAGCTCTAGAGGGCAAGAGAGGAGAGAGTTTGTGAAGTATGAATGATCATATATTAATGTTTAGAACTTATAGATAATTACCAAGTGTATTATCCAATGGAAAATATGTCTAGATGATACTAAACATTAGGATTATTTTAATCATTAAGTACACAAGGAGTGTCCCCCTTCATGGGGACGGTTGTAATGGGGGGGGGGTCCCTTGGTTCGATTTCAACTAGGCACTAAGTATTAGTTAGGTTATAGTTAAGTTAAGTAGGTTAGTTAAGTACTTAACTTGGTTAGTAGTGTGTCACGCGTTACAGAGGGTGTTAGGGTAATCAGGGACCCTAACTAGCTCAGAAAAAGATAAATAATGAAAATAACAATATTTTCATGTTCCGGGTATAGTCCGGTTGTTTGGTTGGATAGTAATCCGTTAAAGCGTTACTAAAGCTTTAAAGTGTCGTTATTACTCTTTTTAGTGACACTACTCATTCCTGACACTTTGGAAAGTGTCTAGTGTTATTTTTCTCATGTTTTGGCACTTTATTAGTTAGCTAAAAGCTGAATTATTTTGTAAAGTGCTGAGTTTTGTACTTAGAGTACGTTTTAGGCACATCCAGTCATTGTGACTTATTCCTAGAGACGCAGTTCTACAACCCTTGTATCCCTACACTCACCACTTAGTGTAGCAAAATATTTCAGGCTCTTACAGGCCTTAGAGGCAGTGTTTGCCTGATGCTGGCTTTATCAGCATGTTCAATAGGTTATCCGTTATAGTACTACCGTGCTTTTTGTGCATCATGGTTGTCACTAGGGTTCAGCACGTAAATAATGTAGTGACGATAAGTAAAGTATGATGCAAGTAAGTACATGTATCAGATATCAAGTAGCAGTTCATCAGCTAGTTCAAACAAGCACAGTAATTAAGCAGTAATTAATCATTAGTTAAGTCGTACGGATACCTGGTTTAGTGCGGGTTGTCACATAATGAGACAAGACAGTTTCAAGCGAGATCAGTTATTTCGCTTGAACATGCCATAGTTCATTTCAAGCGAAACAACATGTGTTGATTTCGCTTGAACTGCACTTTGACACTTTCAAGCGGAATCACCCACTTAAACATATTCTAACCCTAATATCAACCCTGTTGTGCACTTGTTCATCCTATCTAGACATAAGACTCGAATAAGATGAAGTTAACAGACACTAGATGCACCAACAGACTCCCCCTTGGATGTTGACGAAGTCTTCGGCGTCGAGTCTTTAGTCTTAGTCTTTCTCCAAAATATCTTGACATTGTAAAAGCTTCTTCAATCTTTATCTTTAACCTCCCCTTTGAGTGTTGATCCAGAATTCTGACTCCCCCTTTCGCAGACTCCCCCTCTCGATAAGCTAGGGCTTTAAATTCTGGTTCAAACTTTAATATTTTACTGCCATGGGGAACTTGATTCCTGTTTCCTACATAATCTCTATCTAAATATAAGATTTATGAAAGTAACAATTTCAATTCAAACTTACCATTCAAACTCATTTTGACGATCTTGTCAGAATTAGAAATCCACTTAAGTATTCAAGTCCAAATTAATGACCCTGATTACTCAATTAATCTACCAAGTCCAACTTAATGACCTTGGTTGATCCGAGATAATTCACACTGACATTTAGTTCAATTTTTTCTGAAAATTTACAAGTTTCAAATTAATGAACTTGCTTTAACTTTTCAACAATCACAAACTTATCATGGTTTAGCTCCAAACTCATCATCCAGCCCAGAAACTTCCTGCATCTGCTTCAATTCGAATCTGAAGATCACCTCTCCACTTTGGTTTGTCAAAAAATAAAGCAGAAATGTAAAATCTTTTTTGGATTTTTAATAAAGCTTCTAAACTAGAAATGAAATACAGAACTAAAATACAATGAAAGTAAACTATTTACAAACATATTTTTGATGAGCGTGTTAGGGAATCATATCAACTATTCGACAAGTCACAAGTACCGTTAAGCTTCAATTACATACTCAGAATTAAACAATTCGCTTAGATTGTCGATATACTAATCCACTAAAATTTTCACACAATTTTCAATCTGTCCAGGATACGGATTTAGTGTTTTGGAGACTTAAACTTATACGTGTGTCCCACCTCTTGAATACACTCCCGTATCCAAATCCCAATATTCAGTCTTAGAGGTGAGTATACCACAGATGATATCTGTAAGGGGTTAAATTACGAAGAACCGTGAGAGCTCAGGTCAGAACTTTCGTTCAGCAGAGAGATGACGGCTTCGACTTTGGTGTGTCCCCTTTAGAGAATCTTTTTTACAACAGCATTGATTAGCAATTTTATTGTCTCATCATTTATGCTGAGGGTAGCGCTATGTTTCAAGCATTGCAGAAAGTATTATTCGGGGACTAGGCCATTGCTTCCGCATTATCAGAAGTCCCAGAATAATACCCCAGATATCACTGAGTATAAAGACCTAGTATCTCAGAAAAAGGGATTTTTCAAACTAGATTTCAGGGGTTACCTATATATCCAAGTAGTGTTCCCCACAAAATAAGCAAGTATGGATTTAAGGTTTATATCCCGAACAAATCTACTAAATGTGCAAAAACCTATCGGCACATCATCAGCGAGACTGTTTAACCTTTTAAACTTTACATATCATTAGCATACTGTAATTGTCAAGCCGATGTACTATCATTTTCCCTTTTTTACACAATCTCTTTTTCAATTTTCTATTGATTTTGGATTTTGAAAATATCTCATGTTTTTGTATTTTTGACATTTTTTATTGTTTTTGTATTTTCTGAAAATATTACCCTATACTCTCCCCCTAAATACCAAAACAAGTAAAAAATCGACAAACCATTGCAGATTGCTTCTCAACTTCATCATCTACAATAGTACCTTCATCAACGCCAAGTATCTCCTCCAACACCGATAAAAGCTTCATACCATTCAATTTTAGCAAATATTGAAAACGAGTTTTGTCAAATGCTTTGGTATGTAAATCAGCTTTTTGCTCGTCAGTGTGGATTTTCTCAATTCGTATCAACTTCTTCTCCAAACAATCTCGGATGAAGTGATGACGAATTTCAATGTGTTTGGTTTTAGCGTGATGAACAGGATTTTTAGTAATGTTAATCGCTGCCTCATTATCAACAAAGATAGGGGTGTTTAGAAATTGCAAACCGTAGTCGCGCATCTGTTGCTGGATCCACAAGATCTGTGAGCAGCAGCTGCTTGCAGATACATACTCCGCTTCACATGTGGATAAAGCCACAGAGGTCTGCTTTTTGCATTTCCAGGTTACCAATCGTGATCCAAAGAACTGGCACCCCACTGTTGTTGATTTAGCGTTAACTTTGCAGCTTCCGAAATCTGAATCGGAATATCCTTCGAGCATAAAATCACCATCTTTTGGATACCACAACCCCAATGATGGAGTTCCTTTAAGGTAGCGTAATATCCTTTTGACTATTACCATGTGCGATGCTCTCGGATTAGATTTAAATCTTGCTGCGAGGCAGGTTGGATACATAATATCGGGTCTTGAAGCTGTCAAATACATCAGCGATCCGATCATGGAACGATACATCGTTTCATCTACCTTCTCTCCGGTGAGATCAGGATTTATCCCATGGTTCGTCGCTAATGGGGTGGAGGCTGGAGTAGAACCTGACATCCCGAATTTCTTCAAGATATCATGAACGTACTTCGTTTGATGTATGAAAATTCCTTTGGGAAGTTGATCAACCTGAAGTCCCAAGAAGAATTTCATCTCACCCATCCATGACATTTCAAATTTTTGCTTCATAACTTGTTCAAAATCTTTGCACAAATTTTCATTTGTTGACCCAAATATGATGTCGTCCACGTATATCTGAACTATCAGAAGATGTCCGTTGACCTCTTTGGTGAAGAGAGTGGCATCCACTTTTCCACGAATAAAGTTGTTGGCTAGCAGGTGTTGAGAAAATGTCTCATACCAAGCTCTCGGGGCCTGGTGTAAACCATACAACGCTTTGTCTAGCAAATAGACCTTGTCTTTGTGGATTGGATCGGTGAAGCCCGGTGGTTGTCCGACATATACCTCCTCTTTTACCTTCCTGTAGAGAAACGCAGATTTAACATCTAACTGATATACTTTAAAATTTTTCCAAGATGCAAATGCTAGGAAGATTCTGATTGCTTCTAGTCGAGCAACCGGAGCATATACTTCAGTGAAATCTATACCCTCCTGCTGACTGAAACCCTGGACTACAAGTCGAGCTTTGTTACGAACTACAACTCCTCTATCGTCTCTCTTGCACTTGAACACCCACTTGGTTTTTATCTTCCTTTGACCATCAGGCAAATCTACTAACTTCCACACTCCTAACTTCTCAAACTGACTCAACTCTTCTTGCATAGCATTGACCCAAGAATCTTCAGTTAGCGCCTCTTTGTATGTACGTGGTTCAATCTGCGAAATAAAACAACTAAGTGAAAACTCAGTTTGTAAAGATGCTACTGTAGAATAAAAACAAGTAAGGCCTTGGTCAATTTGACGTCTAGTGTGAACGCCTGTTTGCAATTCTCCAATGATCAGCTCCTCTGGATGGTATGAAAGAGTTCTCAGCATCACCTCGCCTGAAACATCTACGTCACCTTCCAGATTAGTAATGTTCTGATTTGTACCTTGTTCACTGACTGGGTTTGTTTGACTTGAAATCTGAATTTGCTCCCCCTCAGAATCTGAATCACCACAATCAAATACTGGCATGTTCTCAGATTCTTGATTATCATTCTGTGCCGTCTGATTATCATCAGCAACTTTATTTTGTTGAAATCATCATGTTCTCCAGCATTACTCGGACCTGCTTCATCATCATTCGAAGCTTTTTGTTGACGACCGAAAGTCTCTGCTGGGAACCTTTCTTGCGATTCTTCATACTCTCTCAAAATATCCAACTCGTCAAAGAAATCTTCTTCTTCTTCTTTTTCTTCTTCCATGTCAAACGAATCCCACAAAGTGTCATAATGAAAACGCCATGAATCTCCAGGATTCTGCGGTGGCATTGTGTAACCTTGACACTCAACATTGTGTGCTTCAATAATCCGCTTCAAGCTTGGAACAAAGACTCGTTTAAATGGACTTTGATAACCCACGAAAATTCCTTCGATGCTCTTTGGACCAAATTTACCAAAAGGCTCTAAAACAGTGCAGGGAGACCCAAACGGTTCTAAATACTTCAGGTTCGATTTGCGATTATTGATCAGCTCGAAACACATCTTATTGAATTTCTTTACAGTGAGAACCCGATTGAGTGTATAGCATGCGGCTGATACTGCTTCTACCCAAAAATTTACTGGTAGTTTTGAATCAGCAAGCATCGTCCTAGCCGTTTCAATTAGCGTCCTGTTCTTTCTTTCAGCTACTCCATTCTGCTGCGGAGTGTAAGGAGCACTAAATTCATGCAATATACCTCTTTCATCACAATACTCTTCCATCTTGTTATTCTTAAACTCTGTACCATTATCACTTCTTATTCTCTTGATACGCCTTTGGTACAAATTTTCAATTTTTCTGAACAACGCCATCAAACTATCAAACGTCTCATCCTTAGACTTCAAGAATGATACCCACGAAAATCTGGAATAATCATCAGTTACCACAAGACAGTAGAGATCCCCTGTAATACTTTTGAAGTTTACTGGACCAAACAGATCCATATGGAGTCTTTCTAATGGTCTTGAGACTGAGTTGACTTTCTTTTTAGGATGTGATTTCTTTTTCTGCTTGCCTTTGATGCAGCTAATGCATTCTCCTTCAAGATGAAAACCTTTGACATGAACACCCATAACCAAATCACTGTGCACCAAATGATTCATTTTTCTAAGATGTATATGACCCATCTTCCGGTGCCACAATTGTGATTCTTTCTCAGTTGCTCTAGAAACAAAACAATGTGCCTGAGCTGTTGTTGTAGTTGCTACACTCATGTCCAATACATACAGATCATTCACTCTAGGCGCTCTCATAATAATCCATTCTTCAGGGATAACAAATCCTGGTTTCAAGATCAAACATTCTTTGTCTGTAAAGTGAGTGGTATACATCCTATCACAGATCTGAGAAATGCTCAGAAGATTGTTTTCAAGCTCAGCGATGTAGTTAACTCTTTCAAACGTAACAATCCCATTAGATAACGTTCCTTCTCCAACTATTCTGCCACCTTGGTTTCCTGCGAATCCCACGTAACCTCCATTGAAATTTCTAACATCGTACAGCAATGCTGTCTTCCCCGTCATGTGCCGAGAAGCTCCACTATCCATAATGCATCGTGAAATAGATCTTGGAAGCTCCTACACATATCAGAAACACTTAGTGAGATTTTGATGCTACCCAAGCCTCTTTTGACTCAGGTAACTGGACTTTAATGTGAGATTTTGTAGTGTAAAGTGGTGGAAAGTTTTTATCATTCATCTTTAAGCTTTCTGCAGACCCAACCTCAACCTCTTTGAATAAGAAAAATTCGTCTTTTTGAGGTTGACCAGATGGTTGGTCTTTCTTCGAAACAACTTTCTTCTCAGAAGTAATAGCCTCTTTTGGATCAAGTTTTTCATAATATTCCAAAGAAACATCCATCTTTACCGAAGTGGTAGAAGACGATTGTTTTTCTGACACTGAAACCTTTGGTTTTGAAACACTTGATTTCTTTTCAACCACTTTTGGCTTCCATGTTTGTTAAGACGATGCAACCCGTTTGTAAAACTTGTCATTTTTAGTTACCACATTTTTAACAGGTTCAGTTTTGATTTTTGTTTTCTCATTTTTCAAAATTTTCTCAACAACCATTGGAGCTTTTCCCTTTACATCAACTTTCATCTTTTGACTCTCAACAATTTCAGACTTAGACTTGAAGTTGGTACACTTTCGTGCCATATGTCCAACTTTGTTGCATCTGAAGCATGTACAAGTATCAACAACTCGACTTGTGCCTTCAGTCTGAGATTGTGAGGCCTTCTTTGCAAAAAATTCTTCATTTGACTTCGAAAAAATCTCAGATTCTTCGTCAGAAAGTGAACTTGAACTGTTCACAAACACCTTCTTTGCAGTAAACCTTTTGTTTTGAACATTCTTTTTCTGATAATTCTTACCACCCTGATAACCACCCGACCATCTGTTTCTATTGTTGTTATAAAAACATGGTGGAACAACAGGTTTCTTGTAGCAAGCTTTATCTTTTTTCAAAATTCATTTGCCTCTTTATCTGATTCAAACCTTCTACTTCAGACAAATCAATTTCAACCAGTTTGAAAACATTTTTCAATTTAGCAACATTAACATTCTCTAGTGGAAACTTAGAATCCGAATACAGCTTATTAGATCCAACCATCTTGTACATCACAAGACCCGGTTCATCACCTAAGTTGTTTTTGGATTTTGGTATCGGAATGTAATTGTTCAGAAAACACTCTTCATCCTCAACTGAATCACTATCAGAATTCAAAACACTTTCAGCCATGCCTTTCACAATATCAGTTTGCACACTATCATCAGATGATGATGAAGAAAATGTAATATCAATTGACTCTGGAAGTTTTATCTCATTTGTTTCATCTACATCAATAACCAACCCTGATTGCTTCTTTGAATAATTGTTTAGAACTGGTGGTGGAACCTGATGAAACCCCACCCCAGTTCCATCAGCATACACATCTTCTCCTGCTTTGTTCTTCCCAATGGGTTTGGGAACAATGTGTTGTAAAACAAAGCTTGCGGAGCTGTAACTGTTCAGCTTCAACTGGATGCGTTAATTTTCAATTTTAACTTCTTGAAATTGAAGCTTCAACTTAGCAATCTCATCCAGTTGTTGGTTGATTAATTCTTCTTTAACCCTCAAAACACCTTGCAATTGACAATTTTCTTTGTATGTTTTACCATTTCTATCATCAGAATCTTTCACCGTACGTTTTAGCTTCTCAAAACTTTCAGAAATTTGACGATTTTCAAGAATTAGTTTTTCATTTTCTTTCCTAACTCTTTCTACGTCAATTTTATCAGTTTCGATTTTCTCATTCAGTTCTTTTATTCTATCAGTTGAAGCTTTCAGCATTTTGTCATGGTTCAAGATCTGATCCTTAACACTTCTGACTCTATCAGTCAGATCATCAACTTTCTTACCATTTAGATAAGTGATTGTACTACAAACTTTGCACTCTTTTATGCAATTTTTGCAGTCAATGTCACCATTAACTTTCTTACCTGACGCACTCGTTGACATATTTGAACTGACCTGGCTTTTAGACTCAGATACGGACTTAGAGTCTACCTCAAGTTCCTTAGCAGCCAGCACTTTGTCAGCCATCTTTCCCAAGTTTTCAGCATTCAACTCTTGTGATGTATCAAGTTTTCAGTCTTATGTCTAGATAGGATGAACAAGTGCACAACAGGGTTGATATTAGGGTTAGAATATGTTTAAGTGGGTAATTCCGCTTGAAAGCGTCAAAGTGCAGTTCAAGCGAAATCAACACATGTTGTTTTGCTTGAAATGAACTATGACATGTTCAAGCAAAATAGCTGATCTCGCTTGAAACTGTCTTGTCTTATTCAAGCGAAATCTCCACTTCTATAAATACCCATGTTGTTGTGTCATTTGAAGCGGACCTGATCTTGCGTGTGAGTCGAGGTTCGCTTCAAATTGATTCCGCCATTGTAAATGATGATGAATTGCACCTCGACTCACACACAAGATCAGGTCCGCTTCAAATGACACAACAACATGGGTATTTATAGAAGTGGACATTTCGCTTGAATGAGACAAGACAGTTTCAAGCGAGATCAGCTATTTCGCTTGAACATGTGATAGTTCATTTCAAGCGAAACAACATGTGTTGATTTCGCTTGAACTGCACTTTGACACTTTCAAGCAGAATCACCCACTTAAACATATTCTAACCCTAATATCAACACTGTTGAGCACTTGTTCATCCTATCTAGACATAAGACTTGAATAAGACGAAGTTAATAGACACTAGATGCACCAACAGACTCCCCCTTGGATGTTGACGAAGTCTTCGGCGTCGAGTCTTTAGTCTTAGTCTTTCTCCAAAATATCTTGACAGTGTAAAACTTCCTTCAATCTTTATCTTTAAACTCCCCTTTGAGTGTTGATCCAGAATTCTGACTCCCCCTTTCGCAGACTCCCCCTCTCGATAAGCTGGGGCTTTAAATTCTGGTTCAAACTTTAACATTTTACTGCCATGGGGAACTTGATTCCTGTTTCCTGCATAATCTCTATCTAAATATAAGATTTATGATAGTAACAATTTCAATTCAAACTTACCATTCAAACTCATTTTGACGATCTTGTCAGAATTAGAAATCCACTTAAGTATTCAAGTCCAAATTAATGACCCTGATTACTCAATTAATCTACCAAGTCCAACTTAATGACCTTGGTTTATCAGAGTTAATTCACACTGACATTTAGTTCAATTTTTTCTGAAAATTTACAAGTTTCAAATTAATGAACTTGCTTTAACTTTTCAAAAATCACAAACTTATCATGTTTTAGCTCCAAACTCATCATCCAGCCCAGAAACTTCCTGCATCTGCTTCAATTCGAATCTGAAGATCAACTCTCCACTTTGGTTTGTCAAAAAATAAAGCAGAAATGTAAAATCTTTTTGGATTTTTAATAAAGCTTCTAAACTAGAAATGAAATACAGAACTAAAATACAATGAAAGTAAACTATTTACAAACATATTTTTGATGAGCGTGTTAGGGAATCATATCAACTATTCGACAAGTCACAAGTACCGTTAAGCTTCAATTACATACTCAGAATTAAACAATTCGCTTAGATTGTCGATATACTGATCCACTTAAATTTTCACACAATTTTCAATCTGTCCAGGATACGGATTTAGTGTTTTAGAGACTTAAACTTATACGTGTGTCCCACCTCTAGAATATACTCCCGTATCGAAATCCCAATATTCAGTCTTACAGGTGAGTATACCACAGATGATATCTGTAAGGGGTTAAATTACGAAGAACCGTGAGAGCTCAGGTCAGAACTTCCGTTCGGCAGAGAGATGACGGCTTCGACTTTGGTGTGTCCCCTTTAGAGGATCTTTTTTACAACAGCGTTGATTAGCAATTTTATTGTCTCATCATTTATGCTGAGGGTAGCGCTATGTTTCAAGCAATGCAGAAAGTATTATTCGGGGACTAGTCCATTGATTCCGCATTATCAGAAGTCCCAGAATAATACCCCAGATATCACTGAGTATAAAGACCTAGTATCTCAGAAAAAGGGATTTTTCAAACAAGATTTCAGGGGTTACCTATATTTCAAAGTAGTATTCCCCACAAAATAAGCAAGTAAGGATTTAAGGTTTATATCCCGAACAAATCTACTAAATGTGCAAAAACCTATCGGCACATCATCAGCGAGACTGTTTAACCTTTTAAACGTTACATATCTTTAGCATACTGTAACTGTCAAGCCGATGTACTATCATTTTCTATTTTCTATTGTTTTTGGATTTTGAAAATATCTCATGTTTTTGTATTTTTGACATTTTTTATTGTTTTTGTATTTTCTGAAAATATTACCCTATACTCTCCCCCTAAATACCAAAACAAGTAAAAAATCGACAAACCATTGCAGATTGCTTCTCAACATCATCATCTACAATAGTACCTTCATCAACGCCAAGTATCTCCTCCAACACCGATAAAAGCTTCATACCGTTCAATTTTAGCAAATATTGAAAACGAGTTTTATCAAATGCTTTGGTATGTAAATCAGCTTTTTGCTCGTCAGTGTGGATTTTCTCATTCAGTTCTTTTATTCTATCAGTTGAAGCTTTCAGTATTTTGTCACGGTTCAAGATCTGATCCTTAACACTTCTGACTCTATCAGTCAAATCATCAACTTTCTTACCATTTAGATAAGTGATTGTACTAAAAACTTTGCCCTCTTTTATGCAATTTTTGGAGTCAATGTCACCATTAACTTTCTTACCTGACGCACTCGTTGACACATTTGAACTGACCTGGCTTTTAGACTCAGATACGGACTTAGAGTCTACCTCAAGTTCCTTAGCAGCCAGCACTTTGTCAGCCATCTTTCCCAAGTTTTCAGCATTCAACTCTTGTGATGTATCAATAATCCCATCATCAACCTTCTTTGCCTTTTCCTCTTTTTCTTTTTCTTTCTCTTCTTTCTCTTCTCCGCTTCCCCACCATTTTCTTTGCCAACCCTCTTCTTCTTCAGCAATTTGTTGAATTATGGTTTCAAGATCGAGGGTCTTATAGTCAATAGCAATGTTTCCCATGGGGTCAAGATAACATTCTCTGTCTGGATCCCATCTCTTCGCCCTTTTTGCTTCAGTGTATATATCAGATATTCTGATCATTCTGTTTTGAGCTATCATCTTTCTGTTTACATACTTTTCTTCTTCATTTCTGTTATCTTTAAAAGGAACAGGTTCAACAATCTTTGCCATAAAAGCATATCCAACCGCATCCTCCTCTGGTAACAACTCGCTCCAGTCAAAACCTTCATCGTCATGAATCACAGCAAGAGCTCTGGATTTTTCTTTATTATCCTCAAGTTGTTTCATTCTGGGCGGTTCTGATTTATTTTGATGATAAATCGCTCTCTTGTAGTAATCTTCTTTGAACGGATTTTCAGAATCATCAGCATAAGCATTTCGGCACTCTGTTTTAAAATGACCTTTCTGTTTACACTTGAAACAGGTCACTTTTGACTTGTCAAAGCCTAACTTGGTAGATGGTCCACCAATAGACTTTCTTCCTGTAATCTCCATAAAACGTTGTGCCCTTCTCACTGCACTAGCCATACACCACCTTATGTCGATCAATTCCATCTCCTCAGGATCTATTTGATCGTAGTCTTCCTTTGTTAGGTTGGTGTTGCCTATCTTTCCTGCCACAAGGCTCTCATACGACTCTAGCACAGAAGCTAAGAAAACCATCTGTTGCTTTGCAGACTCCTCGCTAAAATTTTGAGCGTTCTTTAAATCCACAGCGATGTTGCATTGAAATAAGTTCTTTGCAGCTGATTGGTTTGAAGTTGATGAAGAGCCACTATGAAATCCACTGCTTGCACTCTCTTTGCTAGATGTGTTGGAATTTTCAGGAGAAAAAGCTGTCTTGGGAGACGCATTCTTGGGAATCATGCTTTTTGGATAATACAGCTCCAAATTCTGCTGATATGACGAGTGATTGACTTTGTGTGTTTTCTTTATCTCCAGCTCGTGACTCTCTAGTTTTTCAATCAACAAATCAACTGTAAGCTCCTCAGACTTGATCGTATTTTTCAACATCAAGGCATAGTATTGCCAATTCATCTCATCTGGCAACGAGTCAAACAATTTGTCGACTAACTCTTCTTGAGAATAGATAATTCCGTGCCTTGCCAGCTCCAACTTCAAGTGCCCAAACCTCTCAATCATCTTACAAACTGATTCATTTTTTAAACAACCAAATAAATCAAACTCTTTTCTTAGCAGTTTCTTTTTGTTTTTCACTATTTCTGCACTACCCAAACATTTCACTTCTAACTTTTTCCACAGATCTTTAGCATTGTTATACTCGATCAAAGATATTATATCTTCTCGGACAGACTGAAATAGCAACGTGATGCACTTTTGCTTGGCAACAAAAACATCTATTTCTTCAGTTGATGTCAAATTTTCACCATTTTTTCCTCCATCACTGTATCCATTCTTTAGACTTTTCCAGCTGGTATACGCAAATGCCTTTAACCATTCTTCAAATTTCTTGGCCCACCGACTGTACTCTTTGATCGCCATCAACTTTGGGGGTTTGTTATATGTTCCGTATGCACTTTCCACACCTAAAGTATCTGACAAAGTTTTCTTTGAATTCGTCATGTTCTCATTGGTGTTGCTAGAAGTATCATCTCCAGAGTTTCCAGCAAAGGCATACATATCACTGAAAGGATTCATGAATTCGTCCATCTTTCACGTTCCTGAAAATGATCAACAAACACTTAGAAATTTCTTGGTTTTGAAAAAATACAAATTCAAGCGGAATCTGTTCAAGCGGAATCAGCTTTTAAGCAAGAAAGCTTTTCAAGCGGAATAGCAAAACAAGTTCAAGCGAAATCAGGCTTCTTGAAGTGAAAACTCCTATTTCGCTTGAACTTTCAAGCAGAACCCGTATTCAAGCAAAATCAGACGAATAAGTGTATTCTTCAAGCGAAATCCCTCAAAACTTTCAAGCGAAATCAGTTTAAATGTTACTTTTCAAGCGAGATAACCTATGACGTCATCTTTTTACGAACAGTTTCAAGCGAAATCTGATTTTAGATCAAGTTTTAAGCCGAATTTTAGTCCAAAACTTTCAAGGATTAGTTAACAATGTGTTTCGCTTGATATGTGAGAATTTCAGGCCATTTCAACCATGAATTATGTCCAAATCAGAAAAGAATGAGTAGAAGTAAGAAAATCCGATGATTTCAAGCTGCAATGGTATGAACTCCTCATCCTGAGCTCTGATACCACTTGTAGGATCGTTCCGGTGACCCTAAACAGTCAGGTAGAGCAATTCATCATTATTTACAAAGGCGAAATCAATGCAAACAATGTCAAACAGCTTGTTTCCTTTCAATTCTTTTCTATTACTGATTATCTGAGCCTTTACAACGATTTCTGACAAAAATCCAGCAGCACCTCGACTCACACACAAGATCAGGTCCGCTTCAAATGACACAACAACATGGGTATTTATAGAAGTGGAGATTTCGCTTGAATGAGACAAGATAGTTTAAAGCGAGATCAGCTATTTCGCTTGAACATGCCATAGTTCATTTCAAGCGAAACAACATGTGTTGATTTCGCTTGAACTGCACTTTGACACTTTCAAGCGGAATCACCCACTTAAACATATTCTAACCCTAATATCAACCCTGTTGTGCACTTGTTCATCCTATCTAGACATAAGACTCGAATAAGACGAAGTTAACAGACACTAGATGCACCAACAGAAACCTCGCCACATTTGAGGTCCAAAGTGCACTTTATTTTCTGTTTTGTTTAAAGTTCTTGTATCTTCATGTTCTTGATAAAAACTTGGTGGAATCTTGAATCCACCAAGCTCACAACTTCACCTATAGTTGTGGATTTGTTATGACAACTGTCAAAAATTCAGGTATCCGTACAATTAATTAATCTTGATTAAGTGCTTACTGTGCTGAATTACAATTAACTGCTTTCTGATTATTGCTTTATACACACATATGCATCACATATTACAAAAGACATATCATTGATTGCATGAGAACTTTATTGACTCAAATGATGCGCGAAACACAGTTAGCACAGTTAACAAACAAACCGGGAAAATGCTGATGAAGTTCAGAACATAGACAGACAGTGTTTTGAGACACAGTATGAACCAGAAACTGAGTACTACACTAGTATAGAGTGTAGGGAAGTAAGGATCACAAAACTGCTTTTCTAGGTGATAGTTTAAGTGCCGGAAAGTGCCTAAAACTCACCCCAAAGTGCTGAATTCAGCAAAATTCAGCATAAATAAAGCATTTTAACATATTTATTTTATGCAGAAACATGGTAAAATGGTCCTGAATGCTTTCCTAAGTGTTGGGAATTAAAAGTGTCACAAAAGGGTACATAAAGAACACTAAACTGCAAGTTTAGCACTTTAACGAATCAGTATCTAACCGAACAACCGGACACTACCCGAAACACCAAACTTACACTAGAAGCATTGTTTTAATGTTTCCAAGCTAGTTATGATCCCCGAACATCATAACACCTCCTAAAACTGTCACACCCCGAAAATATCAGAGCTGGCGTGACTGGACTAGTATCTTCATTGCACAGCGGAAGCAAATAAGCTAAGTCTTTTAGAAATGAACGCCACTAAGTACTCGACTCCACATGGTTCTCCTATTCCAACCGTGCCATAGTTTCTGAAAAGTAATCTGAGAAAGAAACATGCGAAAAAGTCAACATAAAGTTGAGCGAGTTCATAGTTTGTTTTGGAAAAGATTTAAAATAAATCTTTTTGAATAATCGATTTTTGAAGTATTTTTGAGAAAACAAATTTAAAATCATTTTCTTGTCATGTTATATGGAAACTCTGTATTTGTAAAGCATTATAAAAAACCTTGCTTTTGTAAACTCTTGTGTTTGTAAAACTTGTATAACCGTCATTGTCCACCATGACATTGACAACATGCATGCATAATCCTGTGCTTTGAACATGGTATGTAATTTGTAAAGACGTATTGAAACTGAGTTCTGTATATGTAAGGAATACGAGATCGCTAATGGTTAGCGAGGCCACTAACATATGTAACGACATAGGAAGCATCCAAACCATAGGCATTTTTACTTGTCGATTCACGACTAGGGACACAAAAGCACTCCAGGTAGCACGTGGCCCAGAGTGTGGCTGCCTGAAACCCATTAGATCTAACCTTTTGTTCCGCGGTCTAGGTATATTGTTGATTAATGATGCTTATGGCACCTTATTCGTCACGTGATCTATGTATCATTCCTTAGTTTGATGTACCTCTTTGTACTTGTATTTCTCCGAATTTTAGAAACTAGAATACATGTGTATGCACATTCCGAAAAATACTCTTGATTGAAAAACCGGTATGGAACATAAGCTTTTCGTAAACCATTTATGTCCGTTAAAACTTGTCTGTAAAATGGTTTGGAAATATGTAATTCATGTTTATTGAAACCCTTGTATGCTTTGCAAAATGTGCATGTCTTTCCACCCCGAAAACATTTAGAAAAATGTAAAACTTTAAAAAGGTGTGGTTATGAACTCACCTGAATATTCCTGTGCAAAGCTAGCTATATACGACTTCGTAATGTCGTTTCCAAGACGTGACTCGCTAGCGTGCATTATATAACATCCCTAATCATGGAATATCTTATAAGTTTCTAACCAAAAGCGGTAACTAAACTACGGGTCACCGAGCTCTACCGAATCGTTGACCGAACGATTCGACGGTTTGTTGTTAACTTAATGAAAATGATTAAGTTATATTCGTTTAGCTTCGTTTATTGTCAGTAAAACTAATAAGTCTTGGAAAGACTTAGTCCTCGAGAGATTTTAAAAATAAATAAATATTTATATAAAAATATATAAATATATCGTTATATTCGCGTTAGCCGTCTCGAGAAGTTGTAAGTATATGTAACAAATATATAAAATTAATATACAACTCGTATCATATATCGTGTCTTGTACGGTCGTCATCAAAATATAGGTATATGCCGTTTAGGCGTTCGATATAAAAGTTATATTTATTAAATAAAATAATCCGAGTTGCAAGATTTTCAAAATAAATATATAACTATATTTATTTTTGTAAAGGAATTCGGTTTGTTTGTTGTTTGAAATAATATATGAATCGTCATTTTTGTATCTTGTAAAAGTCTTGTCGAAAGTATTGTTACACTTGTATTTGCTTAAAAAAAAATTACTTGAATAGGATAGTTCGTTTTATAATGAAACACGCTTTATTTTACAGATTTTATAGAAAAAACGGGCAGAGTTTCCTCTGTTTTTGGACGGCCCCGACAACACAAGTTGTCGTTATTTTCCAAAAATTCAATCAATTTGCAATAAGGTATTTGTATATAATCAATTTATATAAACATGACAACAAGTAATTCTGAGTAAATTTTTAACTAATAAGTCATCGATTTGTCCGGTTCGAGGGCTCGTTTTCACGTGCGACACTAAAACTATATAAAACGAAATGAAATCACTTATTTAGTCTATGTGACAACTGGCACCAAACAGGTAATTTCCGTACAATTTAATTAATATTTAATAACTGCAATTATGTGCTTAAATGTCAACATTATCTGATTACATACTCTACATGTGAATTCATGCACGTTTTATACTACAAATATTGCTTTATGCATTAATGATAGCGTTGCGTTAGAAATACTAGTAAACTCACCGGTAAGACACATTGTGTCAACAATTCTGCAGAAAACAGTCAGACAATAGAATTGGGGCCTAGGTGTAGGTCCAACGTAAAAAATACATTAAAACCCAAGAGTATATACAAGGGTTAACATATAGACTTTCCGGAAGCTAGAATATGCTCTAAAAAGCACCCGAAACGCACTTTAAATGCAGAATTCTGCACAAATCAGCTATAATCAGCTTTTTAACACATAAATATCATGCAGAATTCATGTTTTATTATCCAGAATACCCTCCTAAGTGTCGGGAATTGAAAGGGTCACAAAAGGGTACTTAAAGGACACTAAACGGTGCAATTTAGCACTTTAACGAACCGGTATCTAACCGAACAACCGGACATTACCCGGAACATCAAAATTATACTAGAAGCATTGTTTTAATGTTTCTGAACTAGTTATGGTCCCCGAACACCATAACACCCCTTATAACATAATAACACATCAAGTCCCTAAACTTTACACTTGAAACTTAACTTATTTCTGTAATTAGAGATTGGAAGTTACACTTTACCCCCTATATTATTTACGGTCACAATGGGGGTGACCCCACCATAATCTTTCAAGATCCTACAAAATTTACTTGATCTTCTCTAGATCTCTTTTGGATTCACATGATCTTCCTTGGATTCTTTGTGATATGGAAGATCTTGAATATACTATAAATAAACCTAAGGATCTTGAACTCTCATTCACCACACCACACCTCCCTCCTCCCTCCTCCCTTATCTCGTCCGTGAGCCACCACCCACACCACCATCATCTTCACCCATTGTTCATCCATTCCAAGCTAGTTACAAGGTGCAAGAAGGTGTTTAAGGAGGTTTAGAGCTTGTGGATCTTGAAGAACCTTCTCCATTTGTTTTTATCCAACCCATTTATCATCTTCAACCTCAGGTGTTCTTCCCTAGCCCTTGTGCTATTTGTAAGCTTCTTATCACTTGTTTACTTCTATTTTGGTGGTTAAAAGATGATGAATATTGTTAATCATAAGAACACAAAAGAACATGATCATGATACTTTAACATAAGCTTAAATACATAAGAATACATGTCAATGATGTTGATTTGCTTCTTGTTGATTGATTATTAGTGATAGTGATGTTAGACAACATATGGAAACTACTAGATTGTGATTAAACACATGATCTAGTAAGTTAAGGTGGTGATCTTGTGAAAGACCAAGATCATCATGCTTTATGTCTCCATGAACTTGAATAATGAAAGTGATCTTCATATGTAAAGATGATTTAAACAAAATATATAATTCTTGTAAATAGATGATTACAAGAATAATTTTTCCAAGAAACCAAGTTTATTTATAAGAGTTACAAAGTCATGGTTTCTTAGTAAACTAATCATATTTTTAGTGTTTAAACAAGACTAGGAACATGATTGTAACAAGAAAAATGCAAAAGAAATATTTTTAGAAAAATCATCTTACAAGTTGTAAATGACTAAATCTTTTAATAAAGTGATTTACAAACAAATAACCATGCTTTTAAGGGTAACTAAACCTACTAAATAACATGGTAAGTTACTACAAGTTTTTACAAAAGCTTCAAGTTCATGATATAGTGTAATAAACTTGATTTTGACACTCGGTAAGTGTTAAATGAGTTGATGATTGTTGAGATGATTTTAAAAGAAAATAAACAAATGTTTTGAAAACATGGGAAACCCCCATTTTTAGGGGAAACTATGTCAAAATTTTAACTTAGAAAAATATAAGTTTTGGTGAAACTTATTCCCTAAAAATGTACTTAAAAATATTTACCAAGGTTTCCCTAATTTTTTTGTAAAGTTCAAAGTTAAGAAATGATAATTTCTTCAAGATAAAAATTGATATTAAGTATGTATATTTTTTAGGAAAATATATGTATTTATTGACCACAAAATTTTGTGCTAAGTGTAAGTAATATGTATTGTGTGTAATAGTGTATTAGGACTTGAAAATACACTAAATACTCCTAAGGAGTGAAAATACAAGAATACACATACAACATGCTTAGACAAATACAAGAAAATATATTTATGAAAATATATTTCTTAATAGATTATGTAACTTAGACGAGTTACGAACTAAAATGAAGTTTTGGACGAAAATACATAACTCGGGTGAAAAATACAAGATACTTACATTGATTTTTGAGAAAATAATATAAGTAAAATACATAGTTAAAAATATAAAGTATTTTTAACACACAAAGAATACATACATAAAAGATGGTGACTTGTACTTGTGCGATACAAGTCTAGTGACTAACGTTAATAAAACACGTACAGGTCACGACACTATATAAGCAAACCCGGTGATGTTTATGGCGCAAGAAACGCAAAGTTGTGAGTTCATGCTCCCCCGTTTTTTTAATTGTTTTCAGTTTTATACTTCAGGGGTGAAGTACCTGTTACTAAGTGTTTATAGAAAAGTGAGATTATGTCCCCACTTTTAAACTTTTACATACTTTTTAAACTTGGGGAAAATACATGTGCTATGGTATGATGGATACAAAAATTAGGAATGATACTTGAAATAGTGTCACGAATAGGGTACCAGAAGCACCATTAATCAACAATATACCTAGACCGCAGAACAAAAGGTTAGATCTAATGGGTTTTTGGGCAGCCACACTCTTGGTGAAAACTAGTACCAAGTAGTGCTTTTGTGTCTCAGTTGTGAATCGACAACTAGAAAAATGCCTATGGTTTGGATGCTTCCTATGTCGTGTCATATGTTAATGGCCTTGCAACCCATTAACAATCTCGATACATACAGGAATACTTGAGTTATACAAATTACATACCATGTTTTCATACAAAGTATACAAACAATCAATACAAAAACTGCATGAATTCACACCAACATTATGTTGACGTTTTTCCAAAAACTCACATGTATTTCAGGTAACTAAAGTGGATGTGCGCGCGGCCTTACTCTTGCTCTTGGATGTTGTTATGTTGATCTTTGAATAAAGTTGTAAACTTATCAAACAAAATGCTGTCTTATGATGTAAACACTTAAATCTATGTTTTCAGTTATGTAATGTTATTGGCATTTGAAGTTACTTTTACGAGCATGTAGTATGTTTACCATTCGTATGCAATGAGAACCTTTCATGATCACACCTCGTGCTTCCGCCTTAGAAAGGGGTGTGACAGATTGGTATCAGAGCTGCGATTGTAGTGAACCAGGATTCCTTCTCGAGTCTAGACTACAATCTCTAGGATCCTTTCACGAAAACATTTTTTCAAAATGTTTTCATTGAATAAAACTTTCCGCGACATCCACTACCTGAAACTATTTTCAAAAGAGTCCAGTAAGGACACTACGAGACTTAGGGTGCACTGGAGTAGCATTTGACTTTGACTAGAAATTACTTGCAATTATGTGAAATAATTGATATATACATATACTAGAAATAGAATATCTCAGGTACTCGTGACTTTACCTAAAAGCAGTGGCCTATCTGAAGGAAGTAATACGAGGATGAAATGAACTGTGTGGACTGTGCAAGGAGTTACGTAATTATGGATGCATACATAATTATGGAATTCAGTGCACAGAAACCACAGCAAGTCTTGTCACGTATCAAACGAGATTCCTTCAATACAAGAGAAGGTCAAACGTGAACACCCCTCCCCCAGCCTACTAAATACTCTGTTGGAGTAATAATTTAGGGTATAAAGACAAGAACCGCCAATGTGAAGTAAGATATTTTGTCCTTTACATATATTAAACTTGTACTTTGGGAGATGTAACCCTTATGCATTTTGTTTACTTTGCAAACAATAATGTAACAAGTTGCCCTAATATGTGTAAAGACTTGGTGAATATCTTATGACACATCAGTATCTATCTATTTGTGCATGCTTGTTGCTGTATGAATTGATTTATATGTTTGGCGGATTATTTGATGTCACCTATGTGGTATATGCCTGTGTGTATATACACTACTACTGTCTCGTATGACGATATCAAACAAATGTCTAACCCTGTTGTGTTATGTTCCGACAGAACATGGCACCTAGGAGAGCTGTGACCAATCAAGGTTCTGATCAACCTCCTCCTCCTCTTCTGCCGAGGACCGCTGAAGAACTGAACGCCCTACTAGAAGAAAGGATCTCCGCAGCTATCGCCCAATACGAGGCGAACCGCACCGAACAAAGTGGAGGACCCAGCAATGCTAGACGTAATGGGCAGGGAGACACATCTGGAGGAAACACAGCTCAAGGCTGCACTTTCAAGCAGTTTCTCGACTGCAAACCACTGAACTACGACGGCACTAGAGGTGCAGTGGCGTTTGTACCCTGGACGGAGAAGACTGATGCCACTGTCCGTATGAGCAAGTGTACGGCGGATCAGCAAGTCACTTTTGCTACGGGTTTGTTTGTTGATGAAGCTTTGACTTGGTGGAATTTGCAAGTCCAGACTCTGGGAGATGATGTTGCGTATGGCATGACGTGGGATGAGCTAAAGGAACGTATGAGAGAGAAGTATTGCTCTCGTGCTGAACTCCAAAGGTTGGAGACTGAGTTCTGGCACTTGACCATGGAAGGTGCTGACATTACTGGATATACCCGAAGGTTCCATGATTTGTCAAGAGTGATCCCCTATATGGTGACTCCCGAATTTAAGCGTGTTGAACGCCACATTTGGGGATTGGCCTCAGAATTTCGTAGCATGGTAACTTCGGCCAAACCTTAAACGATCACTGAGGCTATAACTCTGGCTGTCAGCCTTACTGAAGATGCTGTGCGTATGAGAAGTTATCACTGAACCCAACTGAAAAGACCGAGACGCATGATGAGTCGTCTGGTGACAAGAAAAGGAAGCATGCGAACCTGAATCAAGCGACTCATAACAACAAGGGTTTCAACAACAAGAAGCATGACCCCAACCCGCCTCAGGAGGTGAAAACTCTTGCAACCATGAATGACGCTCCTGCCAAAAGATACTTGGGCACTCTGCCCAGTTGCAACCAGTGCAAGCGTCATCACGAAGGAGTTTGTCGCATTCCAAAATGCGACAAGTGTGAAAAACTGGGTCACCATACTGAGGATTGTTGGGGAAAAGGAAATAGGAACGGGAACGGAAACCGCAACAGTGCTGGTAATAGAAACAATGGTGGAAATGGAACTGTAAATGGTAACAGGAATGGTAATGGAGCTGGGCAGAACCAAGGATGCTTCGGTTGTGGAAGCAAGGATCATTTCATAAAAGACTGCCCAAGGGGGAACAACGCTCAGGCTCGAGCATTTGTGATTGGAGCAAAGAACGCACGCGAGGACCCTAATGTGGTCATCAGTACGTTTCTCGTTAACAATCACTTTGCATCCATATTATTTGACACTGGTGCTGATTATAGCTTCATGTATGTGGAATTTAAACGTATGCTTGGAATAGAATCTAGTAGATTAGATATCCCTTATTCCATAGAACTAGCCAATGGTAAACTTGTTGAATCGAGCGAAGTTGTTAGAGGTTGCACATTATAACTTGGTGAGCGAAGGTTTAGCATCGATCTCTTACCTATTCAATTGGGTAGCTTCGATGTAGTGGTCGGAATGGACTGGCTGTCCAATAACAAAGCTGAAGTTGTTTGTCACGAGAAAATCATTCGCATCCCTCTAACGAATGGTGAAACTCTCATCGTGCATGGAGAAAAACGAGACACTCCTCTGTGAGTCATCAGTTGTATGAAGGCACAAAAGTGCTTAAGGAAAGGATGTGTTGTTTTCCTAGCGCACGTTGTAGATAAGAAGGCTGAGGAGCCGAAACTCGAAGATATTCCTGTGGTGAAGGAATTCCCTGATGTTTTTCCCGAAGATATGCCAGGATTACCTCCGCAACGACAAGTCAAATTCCATATAGACTTGGTTCCAGGAGCCGCTCCTGTAGCCAAGGCACCCTATCGACTTGCACCATCCGAGATGCAAGAATTATCTACACAACTCCAGGAGTTGTTGGATAAAGGATTCATAAGGCCAAGCTTCTCGCCTTGGGGAGCTCCAGTATTGTTCGTAAAGAAGAAGGATGGAACACTGCGGATATGCATCGATTATAGAGAACTGAACAAGCTCACTATCAAGAATCGATACCCACTACCGAGGATTGATGACTTATTTGATCAGTTGCAAGGATCGAGCTACTATTCCAAGATCGACCTTCGATTTGGATACCATCAGTTAAGGATTCAAGAAGAAATCGTACCAAAGACTGCATTCCGAACGCGTTATGGGCATTACGAGTTCCTTGTGATGCCATTCGGACTGACGAACGCGCCAGCGGTATTTATGGATCTGATGAACCGCGTATGCAAACCATATCTCGATAAATTCGTGATTATATTTATTGATGATATCCTGATATACTCACAAACAAGAGAAGAGCACGAGCAACACCTCAGAACCATTTTGGAACTACTGAAGAAAGAGAAACTTTATGCAAAGTTTTCAAAGTGCGAATTCTGGATTCGCGAAGTACAGTTTCTTGGTCATGTTGTGAATGAGAAGGGCATTCATGTAGACCCATCCAAGATTGAAGCAATAAAGAATTGGGAAGCCCCCAAAACCCCAACTGAAGTTCGATAATTTTTGGGCTTAGCAGGCTATTACCGGCGATTTATTGAGAATTTCTCCAAAATAGCTCAACCGCTGACTTCCCTTACGCAGAAAGACAAGAAGTACGACTGGGGTGATAAGCAGGAAGAAGCCTTCCAACTGCTCAAAAAATAAGCTATGCGATGCACCAATACTATCCTTACCCGAAGGCACAGAAAACTTCATGGTATACTGCGACGCTTCGCGTCAAGGTTTGGGTTGCGTGCTTATGCAACGCCAAAAGTCATCGCTTACGCTTCAAGACAGTTGAAGGTGCATGAAAGGAATTATACCTCGCATGACTTGGAGCTAGGTGCAGGGGTATTCGCCTTGAAGATCTGGCGACACTATTTATATGGTACTCGATGTACAATCTTCACAGATCACAAAAGCCTGCAACACATATTTGATCAGAAGGAACTAAATATGCGTCAACGACATTGGGTCGAGCTGCTGAACAATTATGACTGTGAGATTAAGTACCATCCTGGAAAGGCAAACGTTGTAGTAGATGCGTGACGGGCAGTCCATGGAACAACCCTTAAGTGTGTTAAAAGATGAGTTAATCCCTCATTTGATCATGTAATTGTCTTGAATTAGATAACTACGGTTGCTTGTGTTTCAGGTACATTTGGAGCTTAAAAGTATGGAAATTAAGCTTCGAATAGACACGACTGGATTGGAGATTGAAAACAAAGAACGAATTCAGCATCCATTCTCTCATCTTGAAGCCAGTTTATGATGTCGGATCGACTTGGGAAGACAACTTAAGCGGTTACGACATCCATGAGCGGCTAGGCTCTTTGTGGCTTCCTCCAGGCGGACGGTTCAGTTAGGTTTTTACGTTATTCAGTTTTTACTCAGGTTTGGATGCATTTTTTACCTTGCCAAAGTTGTATGAATATATTGATGTGTTGGTTTCTTTAAACTATTTGCGTGTGTTTTGAGTTCTTGCTTTACAACTTGTTCGGTTGATGACAAAACCTAGTAACTTGTTGAGTGACATAGAGTAGGTTGACTCACACTAGTAAATAGAGTTAATTGAATTATAAAAGATCTGACGACAAAGACCTATTTTTGATTACCATCTTAAATTAACCAACTTTCCAGCATCATGTCTATGTGGTGGCCAACCGAGTAAACTGAGTTTTGTGAAACCTAGAACCTGAAGTTTGGAGGAAGTTACGCTTTATAGATCTGATATCTCTTCTCATAATCAGTTTAAAGTTTTCTTTCAAATTAATCAAAAACCCCCAATTCTAGAGTAATAATAGTTAATTAAATAATTTAGCTAAACACTAACCACATATTCCCTGTGGATATGATACCCTACTTACGCTATCTACTTAGTTTAATTAGGTTTTTCATTGACTCTGACGACAGTCATCAAAATGGCGCCGTTGCCGGGGAGTAGTGCGCAACGTGTGTTAGTTTAATAGTTTTGCTTTGTTATTTTCGGGTTTACGCTGGTTGTGTTTAGTGTGCAGGTACTACAGGTGTATGCATACTAGAGGCTCTCACAAGTCCTCACCACTATCGTTTGATCCGGAAATAGAAAGAACGTTGAGGCAAAACCGAGTCTTGTTAAGGGAAAACAGAATTATTGGTTCACCCACTTCACCCATCACACTACGAAACATCATGCAAGAATCCCAAATACCACCCACAACGGGTCAAACGACCTCATCATTCATACCTACTTCCACACAACCATCACCAAACACTACCATGCCTAATACGACTACAAATCCTACTCCACCTCATGACGTTACACCAACCAACACCACACAACCGATTACTACTCAAGTTAAACCCAATCTTACCTTTAGTCCTTCTACCACAATTCCACCATTTTCACACTTCTTTCCCCCAACTACGGGTCAATCATCCTCTACTTATCCAATACCACCCAATTCAACCATTGTCCATGCTACTGCATCTTACCGACCATCTAACCAATTAGGCTTTCAATACTCATCCCTTCCATTCGGGCAATCCTCGGGTATTCAAGGGGACGGATATGATGATGGTTATGAAGAAGATTTTAGAGCGTATGAAGAGGAAGGTTTTTACTATGCGGGTGATGGAGGCTATTTGGCACCACAAGGTGGAACGGTTCAACAAAGTCAACAATTGCAACAAGTTCAAGATATGGGTAGGCCACCAACGAGGGTACAACAAATTCGGCTACATGGGCCACAGTTTCAACGGCCAATGCCTTTACAACAAGTTCGTTCGCAATATCAACATCACCAATTTCAAAGGCCGGTGCAACAACCTCCAATGCAACAACATCAATTTCAACCACCATTTGCACCTCAAGGGCCTATGCAAGGGCAAATGGGTCAACCAAGAGTACCATTGGGTGCTCCGCGTAGACATCATCGAGAGGCGGTACGGGGTATTGAAGCTCACTTTAGACCGGTTATTACTAATAATCCTTCACCGGTGGTGATTCCTCATCACCCGGATGGAAGGACTTTTGAGGTTAGAACTACCGCACTTCAAAGTTTGCCAAAGTTTAAAGGGTTAGCAACGGAAGAACCATATTTTCATTTGGAGACATATGACTCCATTTGCAACACTATTGGAGGGCAAGGTTTTTCGTCTAACGATGTCAAGTTGGTTCTATTTCAATTCTCTTTGGAAGATAAAGCAAAGAGATGGTTTCATACTTTGCCTTCCGCGTCAATTTGTACATGGGCCAACATGCAACAAATTTTCTTAGAAGAATTCTTCACGGCTCAAAAGACAAATGATGCTAGAAGGAGTTTAAGAAGTTTTCAACAACAACCGGGGGAAATGTTTCATGAAGCGTTTGAACGATTCAATATGATGTTGAAAAATTGTCCTCATCATGGTATACAACTTTGGGAGTTGTTGAATGCCTTTCATGAGGGTTTATGTTCCGAGGATGCTCGTGATTTGATGTCTATCACGAATGGTGCATTCGGTACCAATTATGAGCAAGATGATTGGCAATTCTTGGAACAAATGGCGGTCACATCGAAAAGGAAGGCTCATTCATCAAGGAGAGCACGACCGGCCATTACCCGAACTCAAGTGCATGCGGTAGATGATGGTAATGTTCAAACTTCTAATCAAATTTTTGATGTTTGTGCGCTTTGTAATGAGATAGGGCATGCGACTGAAAATTTCCAAGGAGTGGAAGGGCAATATGAGGAGGTGAATGCATTGCAAGGGCAAGGAGGGGGTGGTCGAAACTTTAACATGAATTCGAACACATACCACCCCGGGTTAAGGAATCATCCTAATTTTCGTTATGGGAACCCGTCAAATCAACTTAACCCAAACTTTCAAGGAAACCAAGGAAATTATGCTCCTCACCAACAATTTAATAATCAAAGTTTCCAAAGGCAATTCCAACAACCGGGTAATGAACAAAGTGGGTTTTCGGGTCAAGGTTCCTCTAGTGGAAATGAGGTCATGGAGATGTTGAAAGTGATGCAAATGGAGATGCAACGAAGAAATCAGCTTGATGAGGTTCGTATGCAAAAAGATGAAATCCGTGACAAAGCTATTCAATCGTTGACCACTCAAATGGGTCAACTTCCGAGTGAAGTGGTAATCTTAAAGAAAGGAAAATGTCAACTACAAAGTGACACGGTGACAAATCCCAAAAACATTAAAAGTGTTAATATCAATGTGGTAAGTACCGTTCCTAATAGTGAATTTAATGAAACATTTCTAACTTCTTCTTGTCAAGTGAGTGCAGGTATAGGGAAGGACATCGATGGTGAGAATGATAAAGAACATGGAGCACCAATCGTGCCTATCCGTGTGGGAAAATTAAAAATCCCTAACGCATTGTTGGACTACGGGGCGAGCATGAGTGTATTACCAGGTGATCTATATGACATGTATGATTTTGGTCCGCTCGAAGATATAGACACCATGGTGAGTTTGGCAGATGAGAGTTGGAGGCGTCCGCGAGGAGTGGTTAGGAATGTCATGATTCGGTTGGGAGAATCAAGTATCCGGTGGATTTTCTGGTCTTAGATTATGCCTCTACCAAATTGGCATCACAACAAAGGGTAATTTTAGGTCGACCGTTTCTTTATATAGCAAATGCTCAAATCAACTGTAGAGATGGGGATATTACTATGACCGAAAAGAACCATAAGTTGTACTTTGATGTTCATACTAGGGAGATTAGTTATGAATCTATTGAAGAGAAGGGTAGAGAGTCTAGTGACCATATGAAAAGTGTGCATCAAAGAATAAAAACAAAAAAACCACCGGGGTATGAAAAGAAGTATGAGGGTTCGAGCAGGTATGTAGTTGACTATCCACCGAATGGACATTTGATGGATGCATTTCAACCAATGACAAGCTACATTGGGGGAGGTGATAGGAACCGATTCTTTGAGCCACCATAAATGGGGGTGGCACGGTCTGGCTGAAGACTCGAAACTTAGCGCTGCTCGGGAGGCAACCCGGGGTTTTATATTGATCTTGTTGTTTTTATCTTTCTATGTTTCAGGGCCATGGCGACATTCAAGTGTGGGGAAGATGTGCGGATATTTGGGTGAAGGTGGTGATAGGAAGTCGGATTATCTACAACATCTGTTGTGGCAAACTTCACCAGGTCAATGTACTCTTTCCTTATTCTTGTTATGTTCTTTTGCTTTGAAATATTAGTAGTTAGTTCGTTTGCTTTATGTTAAAAAAAATAGAAATTTGGGGTTTGAGATTTTAAGCTTTTGGTTGATGTTGAATGGTTTTAGCAATCACTTCTTCCCAAAACCATACATTGGGGTCAATGTATCCCAAGTGTGGGGATGGGGTGAAAAATTTTGATGGTTTTAAAAAAAAAAAATTAAATCAAGTGAAACATTGTTAGAATTTGAACACCTTGTACTACCCCGAGTGACACACCGGCAACCCTTAATTACCCTTTTTCTTGGTGAGAGTTGAAGCCACAATTGTAAATAAATAATGGTTGTCTTTGATGAGAGTGGCAAAGGATGAGGGTGCATTAGAACTTGTGCTTGAATTCGGTTTGAGGCCTTAGTTAAACATGAATGTAGAAAGGATAAGGGCATTTAGGTAGCCTCGTCATAGTGTGTGCGAGTGTGGGATTTGGGGGGTTGGACCTCATAAATTATATATATGAGCTTGGTAGTGAGAGGGGTGGGGGTTTGGACATTTAGTTGCCCATTTTGTGTCGAAAGCCAATCATTTGTAAACCCTTACCTAGTTCCCAAAAAAAAAATTTACCCGATTTGACCCGGTCTTGTAGTGTTAGTAGTTGTTATAGTTGTGTTTAGTTATGTTATGTTGGATGTTCCTCTATGTTGAGAAAAAAAAAGAAGAAGAAAAGAAAAGAAAAAAAAGGGTGAAAAAGCAAAAAAAAAAAAAATATGAAAAAATGATGTATGAGTTGTTTTGTATATAAAAGTCTTTGTTTTGTTTTGTTTGTTTCTTTGTGTAATAAAAAGACCGGGTTAAGTCCTTCGCTACTACATATATATTTCCATTTCCTACACGTATGCCTAGCCACGTTACAACCTTAAAGTCCCTTTGATTTGCATTCATGTTTTGGCACTTGTTAGGCGGAGGACCGATTTAGGTACAAGCATATAGTTGTGCAATCACCCGTTTGCCTTTTGTGTGTCTAGCATATCTTTGCTAGTGTTTACTTATCACCGAGAGGAGAGATATAGTGAGGGGTGTGTTGTTTGGGTGTTAGGGAAAGGCTAGTAGAAGGATGACATGTTTATGCTTGATTTATGTTGATCGCTTGTGCACTTGGAAATGATTTGTAATGGGTTGCTTGGGGCAAGCAACGGTTAAGTGTGGGGATGTGACGGGTGGTCCATGGGACAACCCTTAAGTGTGTTAAAAGATGAGTTAATCCCTCATTTGATCATGTAATTGTCTTGAATTAGATAACTACGGTTGCTTGTGTTTCAGGTACATTTGGAGCTTAAAAGTATGGAAATTAAGCTTCGAATAGACACGACTGGATTGGAGATTGAAAACAAAGAACGAATTCAGCATCCATTCTCTCATCTTGAAGCCAGTTTATGATGTCGGATCGACTTGGGAAGACAACTTAAGCGGTTACGACAACCATGAGCGGCTAGGCTCTTTGTGGCTTCCTCCAGGCGGACGGTTCAGTTAGGTTTTTACGTTATTCAGTTTTTACTCAGGTTTGGATGCATTTTTTACCTTGCCAAAGTTGTATGAATATATTGATGTGTTGGTTTCTTTAAACTATTTGCGTGTGTTTTGAGTTCTTGCTTTACAACTTGTTCGGTTGATGACAAAACCTAGTAACTTGTTGAGTGACATAGAGTAGGTTGACTCACACTAGTAAATAGAGTTAATTGAATTATAAAAGATCTGACGACAAAGACCTATTTTTGATTACCATCTTAAATTAACCAACTTTCCAGCATCATGTCTATGTGGTGGCCAACCGAGTAAACTGAGTTTTGTGAAACCTAGAACCTGAAGTTTGGAGGAAGTTACACTTTATAGATCTGATATCTCTTCTCATAATTAGTTTAAAGTTTTCTTTCAAATTAATCAAAACCCCCAATTCTAGAGTAATAATAGTTAATTAAACAATTTAGCTAAACACTAACCACATATTCCCTGTGGATATGATACCCTACTTACGCTATCTACTTAGTTTAATTAGGTGTTTGATTGACTCTGACGACAGTCATCAAAATGGCGCCGTTGCCGGGGAGTAGTGCGCAACGTGTGTTAGTTTAATAGTTTTGCTTTGTTATTTTCGGGTTTACGCTGGTTGTGTTTAGTGTGCAGGTACTACAGGTGTATGCATACTAGAGGCTCTCACAAGTCGTCACCACTATCGTTTGATCCGGAAATTGAAAGAACGTAGAGGCAAAACCGAGTCTTGTTAAGGGAAAACAGAATTATTGGTTCACCCACTTCACCCATCACACTACGAAACATCATGCAAGAATCCCAAATTCCACCCACAACGGGTCAAACGACCTCATCATTCATACCTACTTCCACACAACCATCACCAAACACCACCATGCCTAATACCACTACAAATCCTACTCCACCTCATGATGTTACACCAACCAACACCACACAACCGATTACTACTCAAGTTGAACCCAATCTTACCTTTAGTCCTTCTACCACAATTCCACCATTTTCACACTTCTTTCCCCCAACTACGGGTCAATCATCCTCTACTTATCCAATACCACCCAATTCAACCATTGTCCATGCTACTTCATCTTACCGACCATCTAACCAATTGGGCTTTCAATACTCATCCCTTCCATTCGGGCAATCCTTGGGTATTCAAGGGGACGGATATGATGATGGTTATGAAGAAGATTTTAGAGGGTATAAAGAGGAAGGTTTTTACTATGCGGGTGATGGAGGCTATTTGGGACCTCAAGGAGGAACGGTTCAACAAAGTCAACAATTGCAACAAGTTCAAGATATGGGTAGGCCACTAACGAGGGTACAACAAATTCGGCTACATGGGCCACAGTTTCAACGGCCAATGCCTTTACAACAAGTTCGTCCGCAATATCAACATCTCCAATTTCAAAGGCCGGTGCAACAACCTCCAATGCAACAACCTCCAATGCAACAACATCAATTTCAACCACCATTTGCACCTCAAGGGCCTATGCAAAGGCAAATGGGTCAACCAAGAGTACCATTGGGTGCTCTGCGTAGACATCATCGAGAGGCGGTACGGGGTATTGAAGCTCACTTTAGACCGGTTATTACTAATAATCCTTCACCGGTGGTGATTCCTCATCACTCGGATGGAAGGACTTTTGAGGTTAGAACTACCGCACTTCAAAGTTTGCCAAAGTTTAAAGGGTTAGCAACGGAAGAACCATATTTTCATTTGGAGACATATGACTCCATTTGCAACACTATTGGAGGGCAAGGTTTTTCGTCTAACGATGTCAAGTTGGTTCTATTTCAATTCTCTTTGGAAGATAAAGCAAAGAGATGGTTTCATACTTTGCCTTCCGCGTCAATTTGTACATGGGCCAACATGCAACAAATTTTCTTAGAAGAATTCTTCACGGCTCAAAAGACAAATGATGCTAGAAGGAGTTTAAGAAGTTTTCAACAACAACCGGGGGAAATGTTTCATGAAGCGTTTGAACGATTCAATATGATGTTGAAAAATTGTCCTCATCATGGTATACAACTTTGGGAGTTGTTGAAAGCCTTTCATGAGGGTTTATGTTCCGAGGATGCTCGTGATTTGATGTCTATCACGAATGGTACATTCGGTACCAATTATGAGCAAGATGATTGGCAATTCTTGGAACAAATGGCGGTCACATCGAAAAGGAAGGCTCAATCATCAAGGAGAGCACGACCGGCCATTACCCGAACTCAAGTGCATGCGGTAGATGATGGTAATGTTCAAACTTCTAATCAAATTTTTGATGTTTGTGCGCTTTATAATGAGATAGGGCATGCGACTGAAAATTGCCAAAGTGTGGAAGGGCAATATGAGGAGGTGAATACATTGCAAGGGCAAGGAGGGGGTGGTCGAAACTTTAACATGAATTCGAACACATACCACCCCGGGTTAAGGAATCATCCTAATTTTCGTTATGGGAACCCGTCAAATTAACTTAACCCAAACTTTCAAGGAAACCAAGGAAATTATGCTCCTCACCAACAATTTAATAATCAAAGTTTCCAAAGGCAATTCCAACAACCGGGTAATGAACAAAGTGGGTTTTCGGGTCAAGGTTCCTCTAGTGGAAATGAGGTCGTGGAGATGTTGAAAGTGATGCAAATGGAGATGCAACGAAGAAATCAGCTTGATGAGGTTCGTATGCAAAAAGATGAAATCTGTGACAAAGCTATTCAATCGTTGACCACTCAAATGGGTCAACTTCCGAGTGAAGTGGTAATCTTAAAGAAAGGAAAATGTCAACTACAAAGTGACACGGTGACAAATCCCAAAAACATTAAAAGTGTTAATATCAATGTGGTAAGTACCATTCCTAATAGTGAATTTAATGAAACATTTCTAACTTCTTCTTGTCAAGTGAGTGCAGGTATAGGGAAGGACATCGATGGTGAGAATGATAAAGAACATGGAGCACCAATCGTGCCTATCCGTGTGGGAAAATTAAAAATCCCTCACGCATTGTTGGACTACGGGGCGAGCGTGAGTGTATTACCAGGTGATCTATATGACATATATGATTTTGGTCCACTCGAAGATATAGACACCATGGTGAGTTTGGCAGATGAGAGTTGGAGGCGTCCGCGAGGAGTGGTTAGGAATGTCATGATTCGGTTGGGAGAATTCAAGTATCCGGTGGATTTTCTGGTCTTAGATTATGCCTCTACCAAATTGGCATCACAACAAAGGGTAATTTTAGGTCGACCGTTTCTTTATATAGCAAATGCTCAAATCAACTGTAGAGATGGGGTTATTACTATGACCGAAAAGAACCATAAGTTGTACTTTGATGTTCATACTAGGGAGATTAGTTATGAATCTATTGAAGAGAAGGGTAGAGAGTCTAGTGACCATATGAAAAGTGTGCATCAAAGAATAAAAACAAAAAAACCACCGGGGTATGAAAAGAAGTATGAGGGTTCGAGCAGGTATGTAGTTGACTATCCACCGAATGGACATTTGATGGATGCATTTCAACCAATGACAAGCTACATTGGGGGAGGTGATAGGAACCGATTCTTTGAGCCACCATAAATGGGGGAGGCACGGTCTGGCTGAAGACTCGAAACTTAGCGCTGCTCGGGAGGCAACCCGGGGTTTTATATTGATCTTGTTGTTTTTATCTTTCTATGTTTCAGGGCCATGGCGACATTCAAGTGTGGGGAAGATGTGCGGATATTTGGGTGAAGGTGGTGATAGGAAGTCGGATTATCTACAACATCTGTTGTGGCAAACTTCACCAGGTCAATGTACTCCTTAGTCTTGTTATGTTCTTTTGCTTTGAAATATTGGTAGTTAGTTCGTTTGCTTTATGTTAAAAAAAAAAAAGAAATTTGGGGTTTGAGATTTTAAGCTTTTGGTTGATGTTGAATGGTTTTAGCGATCACTTCTTCCCAAAACCATATATTGGGGTCAATGTATCCCAAGTGTGGGGATGGGGGAAAAATTTTGATGGTTTTAAAAAAAAATTAAATCAAGTGAAACATTGTTAGAATTTGAACACCTTGTACTACCCCGAGTGACACACCGGCAACCCTTAATTACCCTTTTTCTTGGTGAGAGTTGAAGCCACAATTGTAAATAAATAATGATTGTCTTTGATGAGAGTGGCAAAGGATGAGGGTGCATTAGAACTTGTGATTGAATTCGGTTTGAGGCCTTAGTTAAACATGAATGTAGAAAGGATAAGGGCATTTAGGTAGCCTCGTCTTAGTGTGTGCGAGTGTGGGATTTGGGGGGTTGGACCTCATAAATTATATATATGAGCTTGGTAGTGAGAGGGGTGGGGGTTTGGACATTTAGTTGCCCATTTTGTGCCGAAAGCCAATCATTTGTAAACCCTTACCTAGTTCCAAAAAAAAAAAATTACTCGATTTGACCCGGTCTTGTAGTGTTAGTAGTTGTTATAGTTGTGTTTAGTTATGTTATGTTGGATGTTCCTCTATGTTGAGAAAAAAAAAGAATAAGAAAAGAAAAGAAAAAAAATGGTGAAAAAGCAAAAAAAAAAAAATATGAAAAAATGTTGTATGAGTTGTTTTGTATATAAAAGTCTTTGTTTTGTTTTGTTTGTTTCTTTGTGTAATAAAAAGACCGGGTTAAGTCCTTCGCTACTACATATATATTTCCATTTCCTACCCGTATGCCTAGCCACGTTACAACCTTAAAGTCCCTTTTATTTGCATTCATGTTTTGGCACTTGTTAGGCGGAGGACCGATTTAGGTACAAGCATATAGTTGTGCAATCACCCGTTTGCCTTTTGTGTGTCTAGCATATTGATGTGTGCTAAACAGACTATAAAAATTAACTATATTAGACTCTCTAGACTAGACACTAAAAAGCTTTAATTCTAGACTTGACCTAAAACCACACAATCGGCAAGTGTAACGATCAATGTAGTATAACCTAGGAAGTCCGGATATCGAACCACGAGACTCTATTTATCACGTAGACTAGACTCTGACTAGACACTGACAGACACGACTTAACTTGTTTAATTGTTTGGGGGGGGGGGGTTACGGAAAATCTAGGAAATCTGTAATAAACTAGAACTAGACTAAAACGAATGAAGACTGTGGACTTTACTTATATGAGAACGGGACCACCTAGACAAGAATCCTGGATTGTTTTTAAGAGATTACCGATTAAGTTAAATGCACGAGTTATGGAACCGGGATCTTAAAATACTAAACCTATTAAGAACCAATGAGGCCCCTCGACCCTTCTCAAGGAGAAACCTGTGGAACTACCTAGGCCGTTAATCCTACCGGTTATTAGACGCTTTTCCAATTGTCTAATTATTGTGTAAGTACCCTTATATTGACCTATTCTTTTCCAATCCTAGATCTAGGGTAGTTTGAATTAATAAATTTGACTTGATAGACTAATAAGACCGACAAGTAAACCAAGACATAACATTTCCCAAGGCCTATCTAAAGCAATTCGCCGGGTAAGACCTACCAATAGCCCCTCACTTCCCAGGTATTAGGACTAGTAGAACACTAAGACTTAGCAAATTATTACCAATTACTTCTAGGGGTTACCGGCCGATTCTCCCTAAAGAGTGAAGGTTTTCTAACGTGATATAGACACTCACCGAAACCCTAAACCCTAATATGACTCTATGTTGTGATATAGACCGTCACTAAGAATCATATGAAGCAAATAATAACAATAAACCAACTCAAAGCACGCATATACATCAAATCATTAAATCAAACCTTTTACAAATCACAATTAGTCCATAAAAATCATGCAAATAACATAAACGGTAAAATCTTCATATCAATCCATTCATCAAGTCTAGGTGGTTTATAAATTTAGCCAAGCATACTAAAACGTGAAAACAAATCAAAGAAGTTCAACAAAGAATTCATGATAACAAGTTTCGTGATGAAAAATCAAGAATAAAGAACTAGAAAACCCGATTAGATCTTCAAGTCTTCTTCCCTGAACTCGTATCGATGATTCCTATGCTTCAAGATCTCCAAAAGTGCTCCAAGAATGCTCAACAATTGCCCAAGAAGTCCCAAAAATCGAAATTAGGGTTTTTCTCCAAGTTAAAGATGTTATATATGACTTTCCATAACAAAAATCGCCATTTACAGGCTTCTGGCTGGCCGCCACCCACTGAAGGAATGGGTGGTGGGGTGCCACCTTGTTTTTCAGCTCATGTACTACCTTCAGACTCTCGCCGGGTGCCACAGACTTGCTTAGTGGGTGATGGGGTGCCAGAGAGTGATTTTTCAGCTCTTTAACTCTATTTCAACTCCTCGACCTTTCCAACATGCTCCAAGACTTGACTTTCCAATATTTTAACTCGTTTTACTCGGTTTTCGGCATATTTAAGCATCAAGACCTGCGAAACACGATTTTATCAATAGCACGCATATTCTAACGAAAAAAAAAAACTAAATATAACGAAAACTATACAAACTTTACACGAATAAAAGATGTATTTTGCAATACATCAAACATCCCCACACTTACTCTTTTTTCGTCCTCGAAAAAGAATTATGCAACGGAATCAGAGACAAATAATCACTCGGGTCAAAAGCATAGGTATAATTAATTAAAACCAAGACTTGCGTTAGCCGCGATTGCGAATATACTTGTCCACTTTAAACCCAAGTCTAATCCTAAGCCCTTATCATGTGATTTTAATTTAAGTGCGGTCAATCCACCTAGGGTCTCACACTAGAATCAACGGTCCACCTACTCCCACCTCAAGCTTATAGGACTAAAAGAACGATCACTGGATCAATTCCTAAACGTCTTATATCAAAACCAAGAGAGTTTACAATCAAAATTTTTTTCTTTTTCCATTTTTTTTCTATTTTTGCTTTGCTTTTTTTCTCTTTTTTTTTTCTCTCGTGAGTCTAGACGATGCTTTCCCTAACCAAGAGGTATTCCGGCTGTATAGTCGCGATCCCCAACCACAGATTACTTAGGTTTCGGTACTTTTATTCGGCAAGTCGATTTCACACATCCCAGAGGCATTCCGGCTGTAGAGTCGCTATCCCCAACTCGGATTACATAGACCTGTGTTACTTTCATTTAGTTTCTAGCTCACTTTATATTCTATTTTTTTTTCTCGCAAGATCACAAACTCTAACGGTTTTAACTTATAACGGTGCCCCTTATACTATTATCAGCAGTTTCAATTTCCCATATCTCCCAGGCGAAAACCCACTAGCAGACCGACAATTTAAGGTATATTAGGTCAAAGGGACTTAAAACCAAACCCGGGCCTATCCACATATCCCAAACTAGACGCAAGCTCGATTTATTTTAATCTCTTATTATTATTATTCGAACCCGAGCAAAAATTCACCTTTTCTATCATTTTCCGTTTTAATTTGCAAACTTCTTTTTTATTCGAAAGACATTTTCTGATTTTTCAATTTTTTTGGATTTTTCTCAATTTTTTAATTTTTTTTGTGTTTTTCATATTTAAGACTCGATTATTTACAAGTATCTCATCCCCACACTTGGAGATTGCATTGTCCCTAATGCAAGAACAGAAATACGACTCAACAACTACCTAAAAATAAAAACTGCAAACGAAATAAATAAAAATAAATACAACAACAAAAAGGGAAACGACTTAGCTGAGTATGTGAGACTGTCAAAGTGCCAGTCGTTTCCACATAAGCCCTCCAATTCGAAACGCGCTCAGCAAACAATTCTACCCTCGGACACGCGAACGAAAGTGGCTAACAAAATCAACCTATCTGAATCAAACAAACTACCAAAACATATAATCACATATATCTATCAAAATCATCAGTAGTTTATCTGTTTCATCACATCAACCAACCCATCCACCCTAACCAACCTGTTTAAAGTGTATAAATATCAGTACAGACCAAAAGTGAGGATAAAAAACAGCATAAAATAAAAATAATCAGCAAAAGATATAACCGTCAGCTGCTGCTCTGCATCCTCGTGCAATCCCTACACTTCTCCTCACTATCCACTATCGGACTCATGACTGCTCTCCTCAAATACCCGAAATGGAGGCTCCGGATCAACTCTCGCATCCGCACCAACCTGACCCTCCTACTCCTTGAACTACTAGCCATGCCTGCAAAACAGATAAGATCAAGACAAAACAGGCATACAGTCAGTCATAACAAACTTTTTTTTTTTTTATTTTATAATTTTTTTGAATTTTTATATATATATTTTTTATTTTTAATATTTTTTCGAAAAAAATAAAGAATAGCCGTATAGCATTTCATTCGCGGCTAATTCTCACACAAGCGGGTTACTTTTTACAATTGCTAAGTGGTGGTTAATCTCGCCCGAATGGAGATTGAGTACGGGCGAGCTTAAACCACTTTACGTGCAAGTAAACCCAAATAATACTAAACTACTACTAAACTATGCTAAACTAGACAAAGACGACGCAAAAACACTAAACTAGACTCAATGTACACTACCCCCCCCCCCCCAATCGGCACTTTTAATTGTCCCAATTAAGAGCCAAAGTGCCGAGACATGACATTGAAGTCCAATTCGCGCGTGAAAATAATTACTTTTTTAGTTGTTTTGAAAATACATTTTTTTGCGTCGAAACATTCCGCCTAGTGAAAGGAGGTTTCTGTTGAACGCAAAAATTTAGTTTCAAAAGCGCAAAAATCAGGGCTTCAAGTCAATGTATCAAACCAACCCACAATCAAATATTTAGCAATCAATTTCAAGTGTAACACCAACCCGACTACCCAAAACCAATCCCAATATTTAAGCGTAAACCAATGAATCCATACACTGAAATCTATCAATCTCGACGTCAAATATAGCAATCATATCCCAACCAAAACCATCCGCAATCCCATTAAAATGAACTACAAGAAGCAGCTCGACACACAAGACTCAACTAACGACCCGCGACTGATCCGAAATCGACTCCAAACAACCCAAATGACTTAATACTCGACATATGGACTCAAGCAAAGTCTCACATCTGACCTTAACTAACTTGCAGACACAGAACTAATTCAAAACAAGACTCGACTGACTGGACTAAACACACCAAGAAATCAACTCAAACGATGAGTCGAAACAAGGTAACTGACAAGACGAGACCCACTGACCTGACTACACAAATCACCTCTGGTGACCTGGAGTCATCATACTCGACCAAAACGAGACAAGCAAGACCTCAATTGACTATTGACTCGACACAATGCTGACTTCAAATAAAAACACAAGATACCGACTCGAACCACTTTACTCAACGGACTCTACACGGACTCAACATATCACAGACACAAGTTGAGACCCGACAGCAACTCGACACACCAGACACGGATTGAAATAGCCGTCGGTGAACCTGACTCGACTGGACTTGACCTGAACCGACACAAATAGCTCACCAACTGACTTCAGTCGGCACATAAATAAGAGAATACACAAGGAACATACCTGAATCGATGAGTCACACAAGAAAAAGATGAACTTTTTGAGTTTTGTTTGGTCCCGAGTCGCGATATATATCGGTCGGAGGATGATTTGTTTATGGGGGTTATCGCGGTGGAGGCGGTTCAAGATGGGGGTGGTAACAGGGTTTACGGCGGTGGGGTAGGTGAGTAAACAGGGGATTTATCGGTGAGGGGAGGTGGGTTATCGGTGAGTGGTTGTGGAATAATGGAGGTTTTCGGTGGTGAAGAAGGTCCAAGAAGGGTGTCGGCAGATGTAGAGGGATTATCGGCGGTGGAGAAGAAGGTTAGGTGAGTGGCGGTGGGTGAAACAGGGGGTTAGAGGGTTTAGGGTTTATGTCGATATGGGTGGTGTAGATGAAGAAGGTTATCGGTCTAGATGAGTTTGCAGGTAGTAATGGAGGTTGTAGGGTGGTTATGGAGGTTAGAGAAGAAGTTATGGGGGTGATGGGTTACGGCGGTAGAGAGGAGAAGGTTTAGGTAAGAAAAACGATTTTTGGGGTTTGAAAATTTATGGTTGCAGATATACTCTCTGGCGGCCCGCGAGAAACCCAAGTGGTGGGTGGCGGCCCGCCACCACGTTACCTATTTCCGAAAAATTTCCATACGTGCTGGCCCGGGCGAGAAGAATTGTTTATAAGTGGGTGGCGGGGTGCCAGAGGCCGTTTTTAACAAAAAGCATCTAATTTTTTTCTTTCAATGCCTTAGAAAAATTCTATGTTTTTCCCAAACCTCTCAAAAACCAACCGAAATTTTTCTAAGTATAAAAACTTACCTGGAGCCTTATTTCTCTCGAAATTTCCTGCAAATCCTTGGGTGATATACTCCTGCAAATGACTCAAGACACAAACAAAGAACCGAAAAACTAACAAAAATGACCGTTAGCTACTGAAAATTACGAAAAATAACCGAATATACAAACGGTACAAACTCTACACTTAGGATTTCAACTTTTCACATACTTATGGAGGATCAAAGAGATGCAGCTCACCTCCAAACACACACTCACGGGCTGTAGCACCATTATACTTATCATTGCTCAACTCAACCCAAACACTCTGATCTCTCTCACAACCTCTCAACTCCTCATCTGGCGGTTTGAATCTAGACTAGTCATATCGAAATCTCGCCCCAAACTGAGCTTTGCTTAGTATCTCTAGCTTAGATTCTAAACGCACCATTCTCGCTTCTAATTCCTCTACTCTCCTATCAGGTGGGTCCCCACACTTGAGTCCTGTTACTTTTTCTAGACTCGGACCACTCACCGCCTTCTCCTCATCTCTCTCGTTCTTCTCACACTCACCCACTAACGATACCACCTGAACTCTATCACTAGGCCCTTTCGAATTCATAACCTTAAAAACTACCGATTCCTCGCCCGCTCTAAGTGTGATGGTGCCTAAAGAGACATCTATGAGAGCTTTAGCGGTGTTCAAGAACGGGCGTCCTAAAATTAACGGTACGTTTTCATCGGCTTCCATGTCGAGAATGACGAAATCGGCCGGAAAAACGAACTTGTCCACCTTAACAAGCAAATTCTCAACTATGCCCCTCGGGTGTTTCACGGACCTATCAGCTAAGGATAATGTCATTCGGGTAGGTGAAAGCTCGCCTAAGTCTAGCTTCTCGTAAAGAGAAAAGGGCATCAAATTGATACTAGCACCTAGGTCTGCCAAAGCTCTAGCATTGGTATTACTACCGAATAGACAAGGAATAGTGAAAACACCGGGATCGGTAAGCTTTTCAGGAAGCTTATTTGAGACAATGGCTGAACACCCTCCATGCAATGGGACATTCGACAACTCCCCTAACTTTTCCTTATTTCTAAGAAGGTCCTTCAAGAATTTCGCGTATTTAGGCATGGACTGAAGTGCCTCTATAAACGGAAGATTAATCTTCAATTGCTTGAAGATGTCTAAGAATTGCCTGTATTCCCTTGAGTATTTTTGGTTCTTAAGGCGTGAGGGAAACAGAACATATGCATGGTTCACTAAGGGTGAAGGTCTAACGTCTATGGGGGTTTTCTCAACTTTCTTCTCCACTTGAGACTCACCGGGCTGTGCGGTACTTGCTGGGACTAGCCTCTTTTGCACTTTGCCGGGAGCCTCCATCTCTATCACTTCATCTATAATATCTCCATCCTCATCGACTACTCTCTCCTCTACACTCGGGTTCCCTACTGTTTTGCCACTACGAGTGGTAATGGCCTTTACATGAGCATTCGGGTTAGGTTGGGTGTTACCCGCAAACTGACCGGGTAATCTCTCCTCTAACTTCCTAGACATGTCACCCACAATCCTTTGAAGGTCTTGGAAAGCAGCTTGGTGATTCTTAAGCATAAGGTCATGTTCGCTAAGTTTCTTTTGGGTGGTTTGGTCCCTAACAACTAGCTGGCTCATCATAGCCTCCATTCTTTCTATGCTACCCCCTAAATCAAAACTTGAACCCTGACCTGTTTGAACCTGATTATTTGATCCCCCATCCTTGACCTGCCCATTTGAACTCCCACTAAAGAGTGAACCTAGACCCCTATTTGGATTTTGAGCTATTTGAAAACCAGGGGGTCCATTTGAGCGAAAGTTGTTATTATTATTAAAGTTATTATTATTACTTCACCAACCCGAACCAACATTATTATTACCAAACCCGCTAGATTGACCTCTACCAAACCCTCCTCCTACAAAATCAACCTGCTCCTCACCAACAAGTAATGGACACGCACTCGTGTCGTGACCCCCTCGGCAAAACTCACACTTATCTACCTTAGCCTTAATCTCCTTAAGCTCCCTAGTCATGTTTTCCAAAACAGCGGCTAAACTAGGATCCATGGTGACATGGTTCACCCCTCGGGCGGGTGCACTAGTAATGGTATTAGAATTACCACTTTGATACCGCTGATCGGATCGTGATTGGGATTGAGACTGAGCAAATGCCTCAAAGCGTTCTAAACACTCAGCAACAGTAAGAATACCCATCATATGCCCCCCTGCATTAGTATCAAACCTATCACGAGTCTCTTGGGTGAGACCGTTGTAAAATTTCTCACATAAAGCCCAATCGGAAAGACCATGCTGGGAGCAACGAGCACAAAGGTTTTGGAAACGCTCCCAAGCAAGGTAGTAAGGCTCGTCGGGCTCCATGCGGAAGGAGTGGATTTGGTCTCTAAGACGTGAGGCTTTTGCCGGCGGGAAATAATTGTTCAAAAAGGCTTGACGAAGACCCGCCCATCTGGTGAAGGTGCCGGTTGGTTGAGAGTCCAACCAAGTAGCCGCACGGCCGGCTAACGAGAATGGGAAAAGCTGTAAGTATGTGGCATCATTGGGTGCACCGTGAAGGCTAAAGGTGGCTATGATACGGGAGAAACGGTTAATGTGAGCCGAGGCGTCCTCATCGTCTCGGCCATGGAATTGAATGCTATTGGTTATGGCCTGCATGGCATAAGATGGAATCTGCCATGAGTTCTCGCTAACTATGGGTGGAACAGTGATGGGTGAAGCAAGACCGGTGAAATTCTGAGTGGCCTGCTGATGGACGGTTTGCCTAGCGTTGGCCATTTGTTCTACGTTCTCTGGTTCACTAGATGTACTAGAAGTGGGACTATCGGGTGGGGAAACCTTAGGTGAGGTTTTAGGTGAATGGTTTGGCGAAGGTGGTGGTGTAGGAGGTGGGGTGGGTAACGGGGTGGAATCGAAGTTGGGGAAACGAGAAGAGGATGAAGAACTAACCTGTGGGCCTTTGCCCCCTTGAGATGATGACTCTGAAACTGGTGGTTTGGTGGTCCGTGCGAGCGTAGATGTGGCATCCACTACAAGCAAAAACCTGAATACAAGAGAAGCAAACAGTAGTTACTACGACTCAAAATCAAAAATAAAAGACAAGACTCAAAACAAAATAAACACGAAGCACGTATATATCAATAAAGTCTATCAAAGCTAATAAACGCGATTGCCAAGATTCCCCGGCAACGGCGCCAAAAACTTGATGTGTGCTAAACAGACTATAAAAATTAACTATATTAGACTCTCTAGACTAAACGAGTCAAAAAAAAACAAAAAAAACCCTAACTCTCTCTCCTTTTTGGCGATTTTTTGCTCATCATGAATCCTTGGTTTTTCTTTGTGATCTGATGCATAACAGTCTGTGATTAGAATCTTGTTTATTCAAAATTCTATAACGAACTCGTTAGCATTAGGGATCGATCCAAAACTAGGGTTTTTTTCGTTTTTTTTTCAAATCGTCGGCCTTGTTCTTCAATTCGAATCCTTGATTTATTAAGCTGGTTGCTATTGATTGCGGTTAACTGAGATTAACTTAGCTAGATTGATAACACTGGTTTAATCGATTAAAGGTAGTAGATTGAATATAGGGTTTTAAAAGGATTAGGGTTTTCTGTTTTCTTGCTCGTTGGTTTTCTGGTTTCTTCGTTTGTTTGCGTGCATGGTTGTTCGGGTATTTGATTAATGGAGAGAGTTGATTATCCTGATGTGTCTGATCATCCCAAAGTGAATGATGGAGAAGTGCATGATCGTGGGAAACCTCCTAATTCGAATAAGGGGTTTGCGAATAGGGTGTTGAATATTGATGGGAATACTCGTCTTCCTCGTAGAGGTACTGTTCAGAATATGCAATCGAAACCGAAGAAAATCAATGTGATTGATGAATTAATAAAGATTACGGAGCCGGTGATGGTTGATAATCTGGATAAAGGAGAGTCGGCTACGGATGAAGATGCAAATAAGGGTGCGGATGTCAGCAAACCTAAGTCGTATGCAGATTCTGTGAAAAACCATAATGTTCAAAAAGTGAATTTCAGGTCTCTTGCTTGTTCGGCTCAGCATGAGGATTGTGATATTGTTCTTCCTGTGGAATCTGTTCGGGTAGTTCAGGATAAGTTAGCGAATACATTGTATGGATACTTTTTGGGAGATCGTATTGCGTATCCTGTCGTTGACTATTTTGTTAAGGTGAACTGGAAAAAGTTTGGACTACAGAAGTCGATGATGAATGCAAATGGCTTTTTCTTTTTTAAGTTCGAAAATCATAAAGGAATGTTGGATGCTTTAGCTGCTGGTCCGTGGATTATTAGGTCACAACCGTTTTTCCTTCAAGAATGGACACCAAATACAAAGTTAGAGAAAAAGGAGGTTAAGAAAGTTCAAGTTTGGGTTAAAGTTCATGAAGTACCTATTGCTGCCTATACGGAAGACGGGCTTAGTATGATTGCTACGGCCATAGGTGAACCGAAGATGCTTGACTCTTACACTACGTCTATGTGTGTGGACAATTGGGGTAGGAGTAGCTTTGCTCGGGCTCTGATTGAAGTGACAGCGGAAAAAGAGCTTAAAGAGAGAATAACTATGGCTATCCCCAATCTGAGCGGTGATGGATTTATGAAGGAAACGATGTATGTTGAATATGAATGGAATCCTTTAAGATGCTCGGCATGTTGCGTGTTCGGTCACTCTAATGACACTTGTCCTAAGAATCCAAAACCTGTTTTTCAGAAAGGTGGTAAGTTACCTGGTAATCAAGGTAAGTCTCAAACTAAGGCAAATCCTAAGGTAGATAATGATGGATATATGGAAGTGCAAAACAAGAAAGTGGCCAGGAAAACGGGTATTAACATTCCTAAACCGAAACAAAAATTTGAATATAGACCTATTTCCAACATACGAAAAGCTGATTTAAAACTTAAGTCAGCTGGGCCGACTTTTCAATCCACAAACCCATTTAATGTTTTAAATTTGGTTGAAGCGGATGAATGGCAAAGTAGTAAACAGCCGAATGGGGGTGGGTTTGAAGAATCCGATGATGAGGAGGTGACAGAAGTTTATAACGAAACGAATGATTTTCTGGTGGGTGATTCCTACAAACCGAAAGACACTAAAGGGGCAAGCACTCCTCCTAATATTGTTACCGATGGTTAGTCTTGCTTCTTGGAATATTAGGGGGTTGAACCGCCCTCTTAAGCAAAAGGAGGTTCGTCAAGTGGTGCAGGAGAATGGTGTTAGTTTTTGTGCGGTGCTGGAGTCTCATGTTGAGATTAGTAAACTTGATAAAGTGTGTAATTCGGTTTTTCGCAATTGGGAATGGACGTCTAATGGTGGCCAATGTGAGAAAGGTACTCGTATCATTATTGGATGGAACCCGGATGTGTTTGATATAATGGTGTTAGCTCAAACATCTCAAGTAATTCATGTGCAAATGATATTTAAAAGTGACAAAAAGGTTATTTTTTGTTCGATTGTTTATGCATCCAATTTTTATGTCACTAGAAGAGAGTTGTGGAATCATTTGGCTAGACATAAAATTCTGGTAGGGAATAAACCTTGGGTTATTATGGGGGATTTTAACTCCGCTTTGAAGTTAGAAGATAAATCTATGGGATCGTCAGGTATATCTACTAGTATGCGGGAGTTTCAAGAATGTGTTAATCAGATTCAAGTGGCGGATATTAAGAGTATAGGGTTCCATTACACGTGGACTCAAAAGCCGAAAAAAGGGGTTGGGTTATTAAAGAAGATCGATAGGGCCATGGGTAATATTCAGTTTGTCAGTGAGTTTCCAGAAGCGGTTGCGATGTTTCAACCGTACCGAGTTTCTGACCATTGCCCGTGCATTCTTAGAATTAACAAGTTGGAAAAGAAAAAACCTAGTTCTTTCAAGTTTGCAAATTTCTTGGTCCATAAACCGGGTTTTTTGGATGTTGTTAAGAATAATTGGGATCTGGCTATTGCGGGTGTTCATCAGTTTCGGTTGGTTAAAAACCTTCGTGCATTAAAGTCTCCTCTTAGATCTCTTTTATTCAAGCAAGGAAATCTTCATAAAAAAGTTGAAGAATTACGAGGAAAGCTAGATGTGATTCAAAGGGAAGTCGAGAGAGATCCGTTTAATGAAAATGCTAGACGTGAAGAAGTTAATGTTACTCGAGTTTTTCAGGAAGCGTGCCTTGATGAGGAACGATTTTTAAAGCAAAAATCTAAAGTGGCTTGGTTACGAGCGGGGGATGCAAATTCAAAATTTTTTCGTTTGTCGCTTAAAACTAGAAATCATCGAACAAGAATTGAAGGTATTACCGATAATAATGGGATTTTTTGTGAAGGAGAGGCCATTCCAGATGCGTTTGTCAATCACTTTGAGACGTTTTTAGGGTGTGAAGGTGATATCTCTTTGAGTCTGTCGCCGGAGATATTTACGAATCGTCTGAGTCAGACTGTTGCTGATAGTATGGTTCGCCCTATTACAGTGGAGGAGATCAAAACGGCTATGTTTGCTATTGGTAATGATAAAGCTCCAGGTCCGGATGGATACACAGTGGCTTTTTTTAAGAGTTCTTGGGAGATTGTGGGTTCTGATGTGACGAATGCTGTTATGGATTTCTTTATTACAAGTCGGTTGCTTCAGGAGATAAATCATACTCTTATTGTTCTTTTGCCTAAAATGACTACCCCTGCTACGGTAAAGGATTTTCGTCCTATTGCTTGTTGCAATGTTATATATAAGTGTATTAGCAAGATTGTGTCTGATCGTTTAAAGGTGGCCCTTAATGATATTGTTAGCATAAATCAATCAGCGTTTGTTCCTGGTAGGAAAATATCGGACAATATTCTTCTCACGCAGGAATTAATGCATAATTATCATAGAGATTATGGGCCTCCTAGGTGTGCATTTAAGGTTGATATCCAAAAAGCCTATGATACGGTTGATTGGAAGTTTCTTGAAGAGGTGTTACTGGGTTTCGGTTTTAACCAGAAGATGATAAAGTGGATTATGCTTTGCGTTTCTACTCCGTCATATTCTATTTGTGTGAATGGTAGTGTTCATGGTTTCTTCAAGGGCAAACGTGGGCTCCGGCAAGGGGATCCTATTTCTCCTTACCTTTTCACATTGGTTATGGAAGTCTTGACGTGTAAGTTACAACAAGCCTCTTCGATTGATTCGTGTTTCAGATTTCATAACAAGTGTCAACGTCAACGCATTATCAACCTTTGCTTTGCGGATGATTTGTTTTTGTTTGCTAGAGGTGATGTGAAATCGGCTACATGTACTATGAATGCGCTTTCTCATTTCTCTCGTATGTCTGGGTTGATTCCGAATGTTCAAAAGAGTACCAGTTTCTTTTGTAATGTTCCGCAGCATGTCAAGGGGGCTATTTTAGCGATTATTCCTTTTGTGGAAGGGGAGTTGCCAGTCAGGTATTTGGGAGTCCCTTTGATTTCGTCTAGGCTCCTTTACAAAGATTGTAGTGTTTTGATTGAAAGATTGGAGAATCGCATTTCAAGTTGGAAGAATCGGCTATTGTCCTTTGCGGGTAGAGTTCAGCTTATTTTATCTGTTTTATCCTCTATGCATATTTTCTGGGCTTCTGTATTTATTCTTCCGGCTAGGGTTATCAAGGAGTAAGAAAACAGAATGAGGAATTTTTTGTGGTCTCAAGATGGTTCATTTCAGAGAGGGAAAACTAAGGTTTCATGGAGTTCTATATGTAAGCCGAAATATGAAGGAGGCCTTGGGTTGCGAAGAATTCAAGATGTTAATAAAGCTCTTATGGCCTCGCATGTATGGAGCATTATTACCAGGCGGGATTCTCTTTGGGTTCAATGGATATACTCTAACCGATTAAGGAATACTAATTTTTGGGCGTGCAGAATTCCTTCGGTTAGTTGCTGGAGTTGGAGGAAAATCCTCCAGTTACGGCCAGTTATTAGAAATCATGTTTGGTCAAAGATTGGAGATGGTGGGATGACATCCGCATGGTACGACCGTTGGTGTGAGTGCGGACCGTTGGCCAGTTTCATATCTCCTCGGATTATTTATGAAGCTGGATTTTCTCTTCATGATTCGGTTAAAGATGTTTGGGCGAATGGCTCTTGGAAGTGGCCTACGGCTTGGCGAGATTTGTTCCCTGTTTTGATTCAGATTGATAACTTGCAAATTAACCCGAATAGTAGAGATAGATTCCTTTGGAAAGATGGTGACAAACTGAATGACTATTCGTCTTCGTGTGTGTGGCAATCTATCAGATCTAGGGAGACGGAAGTTGACTGGGTGAATGTGGTATGGTTCTCTCAATGTATTCCTCGGCATGCATTCCTTATGTGGCTTATCATGCGTAGGAAACTTTTGACTCAGGATAAGATTCTACAGTGGGATATGTCTAGAAGAAAAAACATGAATATGATGTGTTGTTTACTGTGCTTCGAGAATAATGACTCTCATGATCATCTGTTTTTCGAATGTAACTTCTCGGCTCAGGTTTGGTGTTCGGTAAGGGATAAGGTGAATATGGGTACGGTTGATCCTAAGTGGTTAGACATCATGAATTGGCTTTTAGCTAGAGGGGCGTCAAAATCGGCTTATAACATTTCAAGTCGTCTTATTGTGGCAGCTACAGCGTATTTCATTTGGCAGGAGCGGAATGCTCGTCTGTTTAAAAATCAGACAAGACCTCCAGAAGTAATTATCTCTTTGATTCTTCAGACTGTTCGATATAAACTTATGGGAGCTAAATACAAGAGTACGGATAAAGTGAGACGCTTTCTAGAGATGTGGGATATTCATGAAAACTCGATGCTTGACGATGGTGGCTAGTGTTTTCTGACTTGTTTTTTACTTGTTTTATCTAGATTATTGTCTAGTGGGTGTTGAATTGTGAGTTAGAGTTTCGTTTTTCTTGTTTACTTTCATGGGGGGATGTCCCATGTTAGAACTAGTATGGGTTTTCCATACTACTTGTGTTTATGTTTTGTGAATATATAGAATCACCGGGGTAACCCTTTACCCAAAAAAAAAAAAAAAAAAAAAGACTAGACACTAAAAAGCTTTAATTCTAGACTTGACCTAAAACCACACAATCGGCAAGTGTACCGATCAATGTAGTATAACCTAGGAAGTCCGGATATCAGACTCTATTTATCACGTAGACTAGACTCTGACTAGACACTGACAGACACGACTTAACTTGTTTAATTGTTTGGGGGGGGGGGTTACGGAAAATCTAGGAAATCTATATTAAACTAGAACTAGACTAAAACGAAGGAAGACTGTGGACTTTACTTATATGAGAACGGGACCACCTAGACAAGAATCCTGGATTGTTTTTAAGAGATTACCGATTAAGTTAAATGCACGAGTTATGGAACCGGGATCTTAAAATACTAAACCTATTAAGAACCAACGAGGCCCCTCGACCCTTCTCAAGGAGAAACCTGTGGAACTACCTAGGCCGTTAATCCTACCGGTTATTAGACGCTTTTCCAATTGTCTAATTATTGTGTAAGTACCCTAATATTGACCTATTCTTTTCCAATCCTAGATCTAGGGTAGTTTGAAGTAATAAATTTGACTTGATAGACTAATAAGACCGACAAGTAAACCAAGACATAACCTTTCCCAAGGCCTATCTAAAGCAATTCGCCGGGTAAGACCTACCAATAGCCCCTCACTTCCCAGGTATTAGGACTAGTAGAACACTAAGACTTAGCAAATTATTACCAATTACTTCTAGGGGTTATCGGCCGATTCTCCCTAAAGAGTGAAGGTTTTCTAACGTGATATAGACACTCACCGAAACCCTAAACCCTAATATGGCTCTATGTTGTGATATAGACCGTCACTAAGAATCATATGAAGCAAATAATAACAATAAACCAACTCAAAGCACGCATATACATCAAATCATTAAATCAAACCTTTTACAAATCACAATTAGTCCATAAAAATCATGCAAATAACATAAACGGTAAAATCTTCATATCAATCCATTCATCAAGTCTAGGTGGTTTATAAATTTAGCCAAGCATACTAAAACGTTAAAACAAATCAAAGAAGTTCAACAAAGAATTCATGATAACAAGTTTCGTGATGAAAAATCAAGAATAAAGAACTAGAAAACCTGATTAGATCTTCAAGTCTTCTTCCCTGAACTCGTATCGATGATTCCTATGCTTCAAGATCCCCCAAAGTGCTCCAAGAATGCTCAACAATTGCCCAAGAAGTCCCAAAAATCGAAATTAGGGTTTTTCTCCAAGTTAAAGATGTTATATATGACTTTCCGTAACAAAAATCGCCATTTACAGGCTTCTGGCTGGCCGCCACCCACTGAAGGAATGGGTGGTGGGGTGCCACCTTGTTTTTCAGCTCATGTACTACCTTCAGACTCTCGCCGGGTGCCACAGACTTGCTTAGTGGGTGATGGGGTGCCAGAGAGTGATTTTTCAGCTCTTTAACTCTATTTCAACTCCTCGACCTTTCCAACATGCTCCAAGACTTGACTTTCCAATATTTTAACGCGTTTTACTCGGTTTTCGGCATATTTAAGCATCAAGACCTGCGAAACACGATTTTATCAATAGCACGCATATTCTAACGAAAAACAAAACTAAATATAAAGAAAACTATACAAACTTTACACGAATAAAAGATGTATTTTGCAATACATCACATATCTTTGCTAGTGTTTACTTGTCACCGAGAGGAGAGATATAGTGAGGGGTGTGTTGTTTGGGTGTTAGGGAAAGGCTAGTAGAAGGATGACATGTTTATGCTTGATTTATGTTGATCGCTTGTGCACTTGGAAATGATTTGTAATGGGTTGCTTGGGGCAAGCAACGGTTAAGTGTGGGGATGTGACGGGTGGTCCATGGGACAACCCTTAAGTGTGTTAAAAGATGAGTTAATCCCTCATTTGATCATGTAATTGTCTTGAATTAGATAACTACGGTTGCTGGTGTTTCAGGTACATTTGGAGATTAAAAGTATGGAAATTAAGCTTCGAATAGACACGACTGGATTGGAGATTGAAAACAAAGAACGAACTCAGCATCCATTCTCTCATCTTGAAGCTAGTTTATGATGTCGGATCAACTTGGGATGACAACTGAAGCGGTTACGACAACCATGAGCGGCTAGGCTCTTTGTGGCTTCCTCCAGTCGGACGGTTCAGTTAGGTTTTTACGTTATTCAGTTTTTACTCAGGTTTGGATGCATTTTTTACCTTGCCAAAGTTGTATGAATATATTGATGTGTTGGTTTCTTTAAACTATTTGCGTGTGTTTTGAGTTCTTGCTTTACAACTTTTTCGGTTGATGACAAAACCTAGTAACTTGTTGAGTGACATAGAGTAGGTTGACTCGCACTAGTAAATAGAGTTAATTGAATTATAAAAGATCTGATGACAAAGACCTATTTTTGATTACCATCTTAAATTAACCAACTTTCCAGCATCATGTCTATGTGGTGGCCAACCGAGTAAACTGAGTTTTGTGAAACCTAGAACCTGAAGTTTGGAGGAAGTTACGCTTTATAGATCTGATATCTCTTCTCATAATTAGTTTAAAGTTTTCTTTCAAATTAATCAAAACCCCCAATTCTAGAGTAATAATAGTTAATTAAATAATTTAGCTAAACACTAACCACATATTCCCTGTGGATATGATACCCTACTTACGCTATCTACTTAGTTTAATTAGGTTTTTGATTGACTATGACGACAGTCATCAATGCGTTAAGTCGAAAGGAAAGGGTTAAGACCCTAAGGGTTCGAGCATTGGAAATGACTATTCAAACGAAACTCACTGCACGCATTCGTGACGCGCAACAAGAAGCCCTTAAGATGGAGAATCGTAGAGCTGAACACCTCTGAGGTATGCTGAAGAATTTGGTGCCAAACAAAGAGGGAACCTTGTACTTTAAGGGGCGTATTTGGGTTCCGCTCTATGGCGGTATTCGAGAAGACATCCTTAATGAAGCTCACAAGTCAAGATACTCGATCCATCCAGGATCGGATAAAATGTATCAAGACTTGAAAGACTACTATTGGTGGCCAAGACTTAAAAGTGATGTTGCTATTTACGTTGGAAAGTGCCTAACCTATGCTAAGGTTAAGGCTGAATATCAAAAACTGTCCGGGCTACTGCAACAACCAGAGATACCCATGTGGAAGTGGGAGCAAATCTTGATGGACTTCATAACAAAATTACCCAGGACCCCTAGGGGGGCACGATATGATATGGGTGATAGTTGATCGATTGATGAAATCTGCGCATTTCCTACCGATCCGAGAGAAGGATAGCACTAGAAAGCTTGCTGAACTGTACTTGAAAGAAATCGTGGCACGTCATGGAGTGCCTATCTCAATTATTTCAGACAGAGATGGACGTTTTGTCTCAAGGATCTGGCAATCCTTTCAGGAAGCCTTTGGATCTCAACTAGATCTAAGCATGGTCTTCCATCCGCAAACAGACGGCCAGAGCGAACGAACCATACAAACGCTGGAAGATATGCTTCGCGCATGCGTTATGGACCTAGGCGGCTACTGAGATACTCATCTACCCTTAGTTGAGTTTTCCTACAATAACAGTTATCATTCGAGCATAAAACCCGTACCGTTCGAAGCTCTGTATGGCCGCAAGTTCCGCTCACCATTATGTTGGGCAGACGCTGGAGACTAACGTATGGTTGGTCCCGAACTTGTGCAAGAGACAACCGACAAAATCGTACAGATCCGAGAGCGCATTAAGGCGGCTCGAGATCGACAAAAGAGCTACGCTGACCAAAGACGGAAACCATTAGAGTTCGAAGTAGGAGACAAAGTTTTGTTGAAGGTCTCTCCCTGGAAGGGCATTGTAAGATTCGGAAAACGTGGAAAGTTGAATCCATGATACATCGGACCATTCAAGATCTTACAAAGAATTGGTACCGTGGCGTACAAGTTGGAATTATCGGAATAGCTTAACGGAGTACATGATACGTTTCATGTATCCAACCTCAAGAAGAGTACAACCCAAGAAACAGTGATCATCCCTGCGGATGAAGTGCATATTGACAACACCCTTCGATTTACAGAACAACCCGTTGAGGTTACTGTGACAACCCGTGTTTTCAAGATTTCTATAGTTCCTTTGATGCTTGGCGTGTATGTGCTGAAGGAACGAACTGTTTAAATAATTATTTGATATTTTTATGTACGATATATGAATGATTGGAGATATAGTTACGTTTGGAGTCGTAAATGCTAGATGTCTATGATTAACGATAATGGGCCGCACCCCAAACTCGAGTCACATACTCCATTCTTGGGCCGAACACATTCCCCTCCTCTTTTAATTGCCCTCGGCCCAAACCACTTGTGTTTCTCGGCCCAACCCTCTCTCGAACCTCAACTGAGCCCAATCTCTAAACCAAAGCCCAAAACTGAACACCTTATACGCTGGATTTATGATTGAGCTTGGTAGAGCCCAAGTGGTTAACTGTTAGGGGCCGGCTATGGGTCCTAATTTCCTACCGGTTCTAGTTTTATATGTATGAATTACGCAATTTATTAACAACACACATTCAAACCCTAGAGTTCATACGGCAGTAGACCCCCCCCCCCCCCCTTGTTGTTGAAGTCTTTTCTTATTGGAGATCACCCTTTTCTTTGGTTAGTCAATCCTGCTTATTAAACTCTTGCTTTATCATGTTAAATTGTGTGCAATCTGATTATGAATCATGAATTATTTTATAAGTGGTGGTTTTAATTGTACATGATTAGTACACAAATAGATATATATAAATTAATGAAATAGTGTGGTCCTTTGTGTGTCATATGGGTTTGATTGATAATATGATCTTGTTTACTTAATCATTCCTCTCGGCTATACATATTTAATGGCATGTAACCCTGAATATTAAAGTGTTATCTAATAGTAATTGCACATGGTTTAGTCATATTGATTAATGATTTCATGATAGGGAATTGGATATGATGATTGCTTATGCGATTCCATGTGTTGATCTAATCAAATAATATAGATGTTTTAATAATGTGTCAATAAGGATAACATGTGTATTAAATTATGAGATCGATGAATTTTGTGTAGGATCTTATTATTATTTCATGTGAAACTTAGGGATAATAAGGTGGGGCATTCATAAATCTGATTCAAATTATTAATAGTGATGTTAATGGTTAAAATATAGAGGGTTGATGATGAAGGATGTTTGTGCGATGATCTGTTAGTTTAGTATAGGAATCACCTTAAAAATCAGTGCAAATAAATGAATGGTTTGTTGGTAAATGGGTTGGGGTAAAGCTAATAATTCGAGAGGCATGGGCAACATACATTTTTGGGTAAGGTTGAGGTCCAATAAAAATCGGCCCACTCAATTTGTTAATCTGATTATTAATGGGCCACAGATTAAAATGAAACGTACTAGGCCTGGCCGCACCATCATTGCTGGGCCGAGGATTAGTGGCCCACATAAACAAATTGGTTAATGTATAATCGTTGGGCTGGGCTGTGTTGGGCCGCGTATACATACCTCTCGGACAGTATGTTAAACTGGGTTGCATAGTGCCATGTAAATCGTTTGTTTTGGGTCGCACAACATTTGTAATGGACCTGTTAAATCATTGGGTCACACCCTCGGGTATGAGTGAACGGATCACATAGTTGACACAGTCGCACAATTGAGTTTTGAAGGGTATGCGAGCCAATTTATGTATGTGTGTATGTGGTATGATTGGGCCATTACATGATAAGTGACTATTCGATGACACTAGGTGAATGGATTAACCGTCATGATTTGAATTGCATGTGTGTGTTACGTGTACATGAAACTGCGTGGTATGTGGTTAGGAAGTATGTGAATTAAATATATCAAGCATATGTGCATTCGAAACTGATTGTTACCGATACTCATGTTAGGACGTATCTGAGCAACTATTAAACAAGTAATTAATCTTACCAAGCAAACCAAAGGTGAGTTCATCTCTCTTGAGCATGCGTCCCGGTGGTTGGGGCAGTCAGTGGGTATCCCGGGGAGGGATAAGTCTTTTGGGTAAAAACGGGAATGTTGGATAATATACTCTTCCTATCACCTTTAAAGTCCCTCCGTGTCGTTTGGTTACCAGGGAGGTAACATGGTATTAGTTAGTAGCGCTACTTAGGTTTGGCAACCTCACCCCCTACCTGGGAGGATGGGTGTTGAACTAATGACCTAGTCATGACCAATGCTTTGATAGGAGCATTGGAGAAAGGGCAAAATAATCAGAAGCCGTCTTGTATTCGGGGTATTATTAACATTACTTTCGGAATTAATTTCAATGGATTAACTAAACACTTGGTAACCAAACGTTTTCGTAAAACTATGAACTCACCAGCGTTGTCTGATACACTTGTTGCATGCTCGCAGGTCGTTAGATTATATGGATTTGGAACTTGCTGTCTGAAGTAGCTGGAGTGGTCATGGGTCATGCTGATTGGATACGAATGATGGGTTTATTGATTACATACATTTAATTTGAAACAGTTAAACTATGATTTCTTTTATTTGCTTCCGCTGAACATGTTGGTTTTCATTTAAACTTATTGACGGTACTTTTCAGTAATAATTGATGATTTTATTTAACAACTTATGATTGGTTCAATATGATTAGTGGCTCGTTATTGGTTTGTCATACGCCTAGTAGGGTTTCCCATGGGTGGTATTTTGGGGGTGTGACAGTTTGGTATCAGAGCCACTGGTTATAGTGAACTTGGTTTTAAAACGTTTTTATAAAACCAGACTATAACCGAACAAGTTCTGAATACGACCATGACACTCAGCTCCAGACTGCAAGGTTCGTCTCTCGTATACTCATTGTACTGCATAACTAGTAAATACTTACATATGATATTGCATGTGATTGCACGTTTAGCACAACAGTATGAATTCGTGAATTACTTGCCTGTGTTATGTGATTGATAGGGTGGTATTTCCCTAAACATCCATGACTCACGTTTCGTGATACTCTTTGTTTGCTACTCGAGTTTGAGGAACCATTTGACATGAGTTAGGAGGAGCTGAGATGAGCATGCAAATCACAATATTATTGTGGGTGCACACACAATAATGATGTGGGGTGCATGTGAGTCCCAGTGAGGCTTAACAAGTGGAAAAGGGGTTCTGCTCTGCTATTTGATCAATGTGAAACGTAACAAGTCTATAGGAGTCATAGCAGTAATTGTCTCCTACTCGAATGTGACCTTTTCACCTCTCTCTGAATTTTTACGAACCTTGATGCTATCGTGTACTACCTGAACACCCATCTGAGCGCCTAGTGAATCGTGTAGAATGTTAGGTGCTAGTACGAATGCTCCTGAGTTGGATGCCACCGCATCGAATGATTGGTCGATACCTTTCTCACTCCACTTCATTGGCTGAATCTCAATGTGTTGACGTCGTAGCTCCCAAAGTGCAATCACTTCTGCAACACTCTTGCAACATACCGCGTATTACTCAATCAACTTGCTAGATCAAAGGACAAGAAGATGAGCGTAGTACCTTGCCGACCCCAGTATTAGGACGACCCTGTTTACCAGCAACGAACACCAGCAAAGTGACTGCAATCGAATCTCTAACCCTAGTCAGCGACTGGTGGGAGCCAACCTTTACGAACCAATCAGGACATAAGCAATGACAATTGACTATAGAGTGGAATGTGAAGCTTCCCGCACAGTGAGTAGTGCCTTAGTACGTACCATGGAATGTGAAAAGATGGACCCTGTCGGTGAAAGATCGCAGAGCTCCGTTTCAAACAACAGCGCTAGAGGCAACAGTCACGGCAACATCAAGGTACTTGTAATGGTAACCAACAGTATGGAAACGAAGGAGACCTCGACAAGGATTGACTGTGTTAAGTCAAGGTGACGACAACCAAGGGAACGACGGCAGTACTGGAAATTCTCGTGACGAAAACAACACTGGAAATGAAGCTCATGGAAGGACATTTAGTATTGGCATAGGCTATACCAGGCGTAATAGCAACACAATAGCTTGGATGGGTAGCTATTCGCTTCGTCTCCAATCTGTTTGCCCTGATGTTTCTTGAAACCGAACTTGTTGTGGCAGCAACGGATGGCAAGTTAAATGAAACCTCATATGTCCGCTGGGATGTAAACTCGACCTTGAGGGACAAGTGTTTGACGTCAACCTTCCTTCCACTACCCTTGATGGTTGCAATACAGTAGTTAGTGTGGATTGGTTATCCAGAGATCGCGCAGATACACCAGTGAGGAGAAAATTTTGTGTGGAGAATCGTTATTTGTTCTAAAGCATCAGAGTGGTGCAAAGGTTAGCGCCATTTCAGCTATGAAGGCCAGAAGTGTCTACGAAGGGAATACTCCACTATACTAGCAACCGTTACTGATGTTAGGGCTAAGGAAACAGAGGATCGAGGATCCACCAATCATTCGTGATTCCTTTCGGTGTGTTACCCGATGAGCTTTCAGGCTTACTTCCACAACTGTTAGGCAGAATCTCAGTTGATCTCGTGACAAGGGCAGCCCTGATTACTCATACTACATACCGTCTTGCACCAGGAGGGTTACGAGAACTATCTACAGGAACGGTTGGACATAAGTTTTATAGGACATAGTTTTTTTTTCTCTTTGGGGAGCCCCAGTTATATTCGGGAAGATAAAGCCTTTTCGTATGTGTACTGATTATCCAGAACCCAGCAAGGTGACAATCAAGAACTCTTTGCCTCGACCATGTATTGACGGAAGTCCATGGGGGGAAGGTTCCTAAAGCAGTATATCAAACGCAGTACGGCCATACGACCTTGTATTCCATGACCTTTGGGTTAATCAACACACCAGCAGCTTTATGGATCGCATGGATCAACCGTGTTTATTGAGGATGCTTTGCATCATTTCCAAGGGAAGGGAACACCATGAACGTCACCTGTATTTTGTCCTAGAGCTCCTAGGGGAAGAGCAACTCCACGCGAAGTCTACCTAAGTGTGACTTCAGGATTTGGGAGGTACATTTTTGGTCATGTAATCAACGAAGTGGGAATACACGTGGATCTCGCCAAGATCAATTTTGTTACAAACCGATCGACACCAAAGATTCTTTAAGGGATACAACAATTTCTTGGTTTCGTGAGATGCTATCGCAGATTCGTCTCGGAATTTTTGAAGATTGCGCCGCTTTAATCTCTTTAGCACAGCGTGGTGATGTAAATTCATGGGGCACAAAATGGGAGAACGCCTTGTCAGCCTTTGAAACCCAACCCTGCAATGCACTGAGCATCGCTTCTATCCAAGGGTACTAATGATTAGTGGTATACCATGATGGTTCAAATCAGAGTCCCAGTTATGCGCTGATGCAACACGATTTATGTAGTGGAGTTACAGGAAGAATTGCACGAGTCATAACCTGTGGTCCTTGGAATTAAGATGGAGGCATTACTTAGACGGTACCAATTGCACCATTTAGACCGATCATAAGGGCCTCCCGTGTACCCTTGCTTCAAGAGGGCTAAACATGTGATGGAAACGTTGGGTGGAACTGTAACAACTATGCTTGTAATCACTATGAACAGTTCAGTTATCAATAAAACAATGTTATTTGATCTCAATGTTTGTTTTGTTGTGTTTTACATTTTTCATGTTTTGACCTTTATTCAATTTCAAACTCTATATCACTTTCTGGAGAGTTATACACAAGCTGGTGCGTAAACGTAACCAGTTTAATGCGACAAATACTCCGGAACATCAACATATACTTAACATACCTTAAATAACCTTTACATAACTTAGAAATAAGTTTTAAAGGCTTTGGTATGGCAAAAACAAGTTAATTCGTTTACAGGGACTAAACTTGACAAACTGCGAAAGTATGCCAATCTGAACTGTAACGAACATTCCGGAACATGACCATAAGTCAAACATACCATAAATACCCTTTACATAGCTTAGAAATAGGCTCTGAGGGGTTCGGTATGCTAAAATAAACTTTTGGGTCATTCAGGGACTAAAAGTGTCAAAAAGTGCACAAGTTTGCACTTTTGCCCATAAATTACGTTCTGAATACATCCGGACATCCAAAAATTTATGTAAGCATGACTATATTATGCTTTAGTGTTTGGCTTGCAAAAAAATCCATTCGTTGCGTCATTTGGATCGTTTTTCGCGCTTGTGCGCATTCCGTCGTAATTAAGCGAACATCGCGTTCGTACGACCAAACGAACTGACATCAGACATATTTTTGAACATGTTTCATGTCCACAATGTTTAGGCAACATTTTAGGGCCTTAAAGTTGGCTTTATGGGCCTTAGAAGTGTCGGAAATGGCCTTAAACACGTGCAGGGACTGAAACTGTCATTTCTGAAACATGTTTGGTGATCAAAAGGGCCAGGCGGCCCGCATTGTGTTTGTCTGATCCTGAAGCGGGCCGCTTCCCACTATCAGACCAGATTAAATGTTTTTAACAGCAGGTTGCAGCTGTTTGATCCTCACCCACACATTCCCAATTGCTTAGTCAGATGATAAGGACCATTTTTAGGCACCATAACTTCCCAACACTTGTACGGTTGCGATTAAAGCACGGTTTCCATGAAACGATCTTAACGGTGGACCTTTTACTATAAATACCCCACCCCCCATGCTTCAAAATCACAAGAATTTTGATTTGAGAAACTCTAAGTTGAAACATTTGTTTCATACCTGAGATTTTTGAATCGAGATTAGCATTCGGGGACCCTTCGTAAGTATTCTTTCGTTCTTTTCCTTATTTTATTGCTTTAGAGTCAGAAAGTCAAACTTTGTTTGACTTTCAGCGTTGACCAGCTTATGGTCAATGCGAAGTTCGTTTGAACTTCGCAACGTGATTGTAATCACGATGGTCATAGTCCCTTGGGACTATGCCTACTGATTACCACGTTGTCTAGGATCGTAGGGTAAGCGATCTGATCAATCGCTTATACCTTCGAACCCGACCCAGTTTGGTCGATCATTAGGATCCGACCAAATACATTAGGTGACCATAGTGTAGGGAATAACCTTCCGAGGTTATACCCTATGGTCACATCGTTTAAGTAGTTGTATGATAGGTAGTTTATATGCCTTAGGTAAATTACCAGAATACCCTTTTCATGTATAATTGGTAATTTAGCATATGTAACCTAAACTTTTGTCACATAACTGATTATGCAACATGTTTAGGCATATAATACTTGTCATAGGACTAGTTAGGCGGTCCGAACGCGTTTCACGCGCACGATGTGTTAAAGTAGCATAAGCTTCCTAAACGGGTCGTAATGGGTCGTAAACAATTATGTTAGGTTTCATTTAGTATGTAGGCTTTGTTAAACCAAATGACACGAGGCTCTACACTCGTTTGGTTTACAAACCCTCATTCTATCCGATCCTCCGATTTAGGTCCGGTTTATTAACATAGTTATCTATATTAGGTGTCGTTTGATTCCGTGATCTATATCATTGTTTGGTTATCACTCCAGGACTACTGAGTAATCACAAGTGAGTACATAGACCCCTCTTTTACTGTTTTCCAAACTGTTTTGGGGTGAAACACATGTGCCTACTTGTTACTTTCATGCTTTCCTGTTTTCACATCATATACCGGCTATGTTTGTTAGTACATTATAGTACATGATTTCATTACATTTCATGCTATGTATGTCCATTGTGTGCATACTTAGTACATTGTTTTACATTACATTTCTGCTATGTATGTTGACTGATAGCATGCTAGCACATTGATTTACAAGACTTTTCTACTTTGTATGTTAACTTAGCATACTTAGTACATTGTTTTCACATGACATGTATACAACTGCTATGACATTTGGTTTGCACAAACGGGTCTTTATTACGTTCATTAACATTTGCTACGCCGCTCGGGAGTAAGTAGTGGTACCATAGGACTTGACAAATCCCATTCCTGACATCCCGGGTTTGTTTGGATGTAAGGAATGACTGAATCCGAAAACATTTCTTTTGATAACCTTGACTGAAAGGGTTATCCGACTGTCTCAAGGCTTGAATGTATGCGTTAACTTACCACATAAATGTTTGTATCAATGTATCATGCATCACTTTGCAAAACATAACTTTTTGATATATTCAAAATACTTTGTTTTGTACATTTTTACTTATGGTTTAAGTAGTCTTATTTTACTTACCATACATAACATTTGTTACACATTACTTGACTACTTTTGGGCTATCAACATTTGACATGGTTTATACAAGGACTTTTGACTATTGGTTTAAACATAGACATTATACTTTGTTGGTTGGTTTAAGTGACTTAAGTAACGAGATGTGAGTAATATGATACAATCATGGTGGATACGCCGCTGGTACTTCCTATACATAAGTGGTTGTATTATATTACATATCATAGCGTTATTTAAATCATTCATTTTGGATTTATACATTTTACACAAGTGACATGTTTTTACTAGACTTTGGTTTACAATATAGTTTATTTTATACAACTCATTTTATATGGTTACTCATTTAACCATACATTATTCATTTATCTATACATATCATCTGGACTTATTGTTTTTCAAGCGATTTACAAAACAAATCAAATTACAAGGTTCATGACTAAACATTTTCTTAAACTTAAGTAATGAATCCTATTTTCACAAAAACCTATGTATCTCACAGGCATTTTTATGCTGACGTACCTACTTTCACATGTGTTTTCAGGTGCTTTTCCGTAGGATGACGATCATGACACTAGGGCGGACCTGTGCCTTAGAAACTTAAAATGAAGCTAGACGATGTTTAATTATGTACTAAACTCTTTAATTTCTGTTTGAAACAATGTAACACTTATGTTGATAAATAAAATACAACTTTGTTTGCCATGGATTTGAAACAATTAATTCTGTTACAACACTCCCCGACGTTTTCCGCCACGTCTTGTATGCTATACGTGGTCGGGGTGTGACAGAAGAGTTGGTATCAGAGCCAATGGTTATAGGGAATTAGGTTATTAGTAATGCTTTGACCTAGACTATAACTTTTCTAGGACCCTAACACAAGTTATCTTGTGTTTAGATCTTAAAACATGTACATCACCTATCCTTAGGTGATTATCAAAACAAGAACCAAATTTTTCCGAAACGATTTTTGAAAAACAATCATCTGTTTTTGAATAAATTATTACAAGGTTTTGAACCCTCTTTTATATGGTTTTGAACCCTTTTCAGTTTGATTAAATTTTTGGCCTTGTGCCTTCAAATTTTCAAAATCTCGTCAAGGTTTTGGGTTATAAATAATGTGAACACGTGCAAACTAGAAGGGTGAATGCCTGTATTCTGAGTTTTCTGTCTAGGCAAGCACTTCGTATACATCTCAACTAGACGCGAGACCAGTTGTGCTTACCTGGGAATTCTTGGGATGAGTGTTCACTTATAGGCGAGCATGTCTTCATTATACATTATTTTTGACCCATTTACTTTGATTAGTCACTGTGTGTCGTTTGTTTACTTTGTGATACGGACGAATGACCACCATCTATGCTGTTTGCAATTCTTGTTTTTATCATCTCATTCTTTTCATCCAATCATCTCACTCATTTCTTTTCATGTTTTCCTCTTTTAGAATGCCTCCTCGACGCGAGAACCAGATAGCAACTGCCGAGCTGGCAGAAATTATTGCGCAGCAGATGGCTGCTCAATTCCCAAATCTCTTTGCTCAATGGCAACAAGCCAACAACAACAACAATGCTCCATGCAAATACAAAGATTTTAACTTGGCTAAACCACTCAAGTTTAGTGGTTCTGAAGGAGCGACTGGGCTTCTTCAGTGGTTCGAGAGCATTGAGAATACTTTCCGCCACGTGCAGTGTCCGGATAATCGCAAAGTCGAGTTTGCTTCGAGCGTATTTCAGAAGAGGGCTTTGACATGGTGGAACGGGGTTATGAGAGACAGAGGTGCAGAAGTTGCTCTCGCACAGACATGGGCTGAACTTAGAGCCCTTATGATGAGGGAATTCTGTCCTCGTCATGAACAGCGAGCGTTGGAGAAAGAGTTTGATAAGTTGAAGTAGGATAGTGGTGAGCACAGGGCATATACTGATCGGTTTGAAGAGTTGAGTCTACTTTGCCCGACTATGGTTACCCCACTCGACAAGGCTATCGAAAGGTACATCGATGGCCTGCCTGACTCAGTACAAGACATCCTTACTGGTAGTGACCCTGCCACACTTCGTCAGGCGATCGAGTTATCAGCGACGTTGACTGAGTCGCAGATTCGTAAGGGAAAGCTGCATAAGAAGGGTGACAAGGGTAAGAAGCAGGCATCTGACAAAGGGGATGGTAAGAAAGGTGAAAACAAGAATGGGAAGAATTCGGGTTCCGCAAGAGGGTCTAGGAAGCGAAAGGCTTCCCAAAACTATGCTGTTACTGCACAGGCTCAAGCTGCACCAAATCAGCCTGCGCAACCACCTGCCAAGAAGCCTTATTTTGGCAATGCACCTTTGTGTAACAGGTGTAATGGCCATCACCAACCACATCTCCAGTGTCATCAGTGCACCAACTGCGGAAGATCTGGTCATCTTGCTGTCAACTGCCGCATTCCTGTTAACCAGAACCAGGCAGTTCCGAACCAAGCTCAACAAGTTGCTCAGCCTCTTGCTCAGCAACAAGGCCAAGCTGCACGACCTCATTTTCCTCCTGGTTCGTGCTACAATTGTGGGGATCTGACCCACTACAGGAACCGGTGCCCAAGGCTAGCCAACCAGAATCCGAATCAGGCTCCGGCTCGAGGCCGAGCCTTTAACATGAATGCCCAAGAGGCGCAGGCGGATGATAATGTGGTGAACGGTACGTTCTTTATAAATAATCAGCCTGCATCTGTTCTTTTCGATTCTGGTGCCGATAAGAGTTTCGTGTCTTTGTCTTTTGAGCCTATGCTTCGCGTGTCTAGAACGAAACTAGGTAAACCTTTGACAGTAGAAGTTGCTAGTGGTGAACCCATTATTCTTGATTCTGTTCTTCACAACTGCCAGTTGAACCTTAACGACCATCTTTTTCCTATCGACCTCACGCCAATGCAACTTGGAAGCTTCGACGTCATTGTGGGTATGGATTGGTTATCTAAGCATCACGCAGAGATAGTTTGTTCTGAGAAGATTGTTCGTGTGCCGCTTTCGACAGGCGAGATCCTACAGGTTCAAGGTGAGAAACCGTCTGGTGGTCTCAAGCTCATGTCTTGTTTTAAAGCTCGGAAGTATCTGCGGAAGAACTATGTGGCTTTCTTAGCACATGTTACAAAAGATAAAGGCAAGGGTAAGTCTATTTCAGATATTCCTGTCGTTCGGGATTATTCTGAAGTATTCCCTGAAGATTTACCTGGTCTACCCCCAGCACGCCAAGTCGAGTTCCGCATTGATATCGTACCTGGTGCAAATCCCGTTGCCAGAGCTCCATATCGTCTTGCACCGTCTGAGATGCAAGAGTTGTCTAAGCAGCTTCAGGAACTCTCTGACAAAGGCTTTATCCGTCCTAGCTTTTCACCTTGGGGTGCTCCCATTCTTTTTGTCAAGAAGAAGGATGGATCTTTTAGGATGTGTATCGATTATCATGAGCTTAACAAGCTTACCATCAAGAATCGATATCCCCTACCTCGCATAGACGACCTCTTTGATCAGTTACAGGGCGCTTCTTATTTCTCGAAGATTGATCTGCGATCTGGATATCATCAACTTCGCGTGCAAGAAGAAGATATTCCCAAGACAGCATTCCGCACTCGTTATGGGCATTATGAATTCACAGTCATGCCATTCGGTTTGACTAATGCTCCTGCTGTATTCATGGACTTAATGAATAGGGTCTGCAAACCTTATTTGGATCAGTTCGTCATTGTTTTCATTGACGACATCTTGATTTACTCTAAGACGCGAGCTGATCACGAGCAGCATCTTCGTCTTACTCTGGAACTCCTGAAGAAAGAGCAACTTTTCGCCAAATTCTCCAAGTGCGAATTTTGGCTTAAAGAAGTTCAGTTTTTGGGGCATTTTATCAACGAACGAGGTATTCATGTAGATCCCTCCAAGATCAGTGTGATTAAGGATTGGGATACGCCTACTACTCCTACTGAAATTCGTTCTTTTCTTGGTCTAGCGGGTTATTACCGCCGCTTCATTGAAAACTTCTCAAAGATTGCAGTTCCTCTAACTGCTCTAACTCAGAAGAACAAACCCTTTGATTGGGGATTCAAACAAGAGGAAGCTTTTCAACGCTTGAAGCAGAAGCTTTGTGATGCGCTTGTTCTATCATTGCCTGAGGGTGATGATGATTTTGTCGTGTATTGTGATGCATCGAAATTAGGCCTTGGTTGTGTTCTAATGCAAAGGAACAAAGTCATAGCATATGCATCGAGGCAGTTGAAGATACATGAGAAGAACTACACCACTCATGATCTTGAGTTGGGTGCAGTTGTTTTCGCTCTAAAGATCTGGAGACATTATTTGTACGGTACAAAATGTGTGGTTTTCACGGACCACAAAAGTCTCCAGCATATCTTCAATCAGAAAGAACTCAACATGAGGCAACGACGTTGGGTTGAGCTTTTAAACGACTATGACTGCGAAATTCGCTACCATCCTGGTAAGGCGAATGTCGTAGCTGATGCATTAAGTCGTAAGGAACGTACTAAGCTTCATTGTGTACGTGTTCAGTCTGTTATTCAAGCTCGATCCGATATCCAAGCACGCATTTCTCAAGCTCAACAAACTTGTGTTTCACAAGGTTTGATGGATAAGGAATTTCCCTATCACATAACACCTGCTCTGGAACTGAAGGACAATGGATCGTATTACTTCATGGACCGTTTGTGGGTCCCAAGCCTAGATAACCTTCGCACCTTGCTTATGGATGAAGCCCATAAGTCTCGTTATTCCATTCATCCGGGCTCAGATAAGATGTATAAGGATCTTCGTATTCACGTTGCGTCATTTGGATCGTTTTTCGCGCTTGTGCGCATTCCGTCGTAATTAAGCGAACATCGCGTTCGTACGACCAAACGAACTGACATCAGACATATTTTTGAACATGTTTCATGTCCACAATGTTTAGGCAACATTTTAGGGCCTTAAAGTTGGCTTTATGGGCCTTAGAAGTGTCGGAAATGGCCTTAAACACGTGCAGGGACTGAAACTGTCATTTCTGAAACATGTTTGCTGATCAGAAGGGCCAGGCGGCCCGCATTGTGTTTGTCTGATCCTGAAGCGGGCCGCTTCCCACTATCAGACCAGATTAAATGTTTTTAACAGCAGGTTGCAGCTGTTTGATCCTCACCCACACATTCCCAATTGCTTAGTCAGATGATAAGGACCATTTTTAGGCACCATAACTTCCCAACACTTGTACGGTTGCGATTAAAGCACGGTTTCCATGAAACGATCTTAACGATGGACCTTTTACCATAAATACCCCACCCCCCATCCTTCAAAATCACAAGAATTTTGATTTGAGAAACTCTAAGTTGAAACATTTGTTTCATACCTGAGATTTTTGAATCGAGATTAGCATTCGGGGACCCTTCGTAAGTATTCTTTCGTTCTTTTCCTTATTTTATTGCTTTAGAGTCAGAAAGTCAAACTTTGTTTGACTTTCAGCATTGACCAGCTTATGGTCAATGCGAAGTTCGTTTGAACTTCGCAACGTGATTGTAATCACGATGGTCATAGTCCCTTGGGACTATGCCTACTGATTACCACGTTGTCTAGGATCGTAGGGTAAGCGATCTGATCAATCGCTTATACCTTCGAACCCGACCTAGTTTGGTCGATCATTAGGATCCGACCAAATACATTAGGTGACCATAGTGTAGGGAATAACCTTCCGAGGTTATACCCTATGGTCACATCGTTTAAGTAGTTGTATGATAGGTAATTTATATGCCTTAGGTAAATTACCAGAATACCCTTTTCATGTATAATTGGTAATTTAGCATATGTAACCTAAACTTTTGTCACATAACTGATTATGCAACATGTTTAGGCATATAATACTTGTCATAGGACTAGTTAGGCGGTCCGAACGCGTTTCACGCGCACGATGCGTTAAAGTAGCATAAGCTTCCTAAACGGGTCGTAATGGGTCGTAACCAATTATGTTAGGTTTCATTTAGTATGTAGGCTTTGTTAAACCAAATGACACGAGTCTCTACACTCGTTTGGTTTACAAACCCTCATTCTATCCGATCCTCCGATTTAGGTCCGGTTTATTAACATAGTTATCTATATTAGGTGCCGTTTGATTCCGTGATCTATATCATTGTTTGGTTATCACTCCAGGACTACTGAGTAATCACAAGTGAGTACATAGACCCCTCTTTTACTGTTTTCCAAACTGTTTTGGGGTGAAACACATGTGCCTACTTGTTACTTTCATGCTTTCCTGTTTTCACATCATATACCGGCTATGTTTGTTAGTACATTATAGTACATGATTTCATTACATTTCATACTATGTATGTCCATTGTGTGCATACTTAGTACATTGTTTTACATTACATTTCTGCTATGTATGTTGACTGATAGCATGCTAGCACATTGATTTACAAGACTTTTCTACTTTGTATGTTAACTTAGCATACTTAGTACATTGTTTTCATATGACATGTATACAACTGCTATGACATTTGGTTTGCACAAACGGATCTTTATTACGTTCATTAACATTTGCTACGCCGTTCGGGAGTAAGTAGTGGTACCATAGGACTTGACAAATCCCATTCCTGACATCCCGGATTTGTTTGGATGTAAGGAATGACTGAATCCGAAAACATTTCTTTTGATAACCTTGACTGAAAGGGTTATCCGACTGTCTCAAGGCTTGAATGTATGCGTTAACTTACCACATAAATGTTTGTATCAATGTATCATGCATCACTTTGCAAAACATAACTTTTTGATATATTCAAAATACTTTGTTTTGTACATTTTTACTTATGGTTTAAGTAGTCTTATTTTACTTACCATACATAACATTTGTTACACATTACTTGACTACTTTTGGGCTATCAACATTTGACATGGTTTATACAAGGACTTTTGACTATTGGTTTAAACATAGACATTATACTTTGTTGGTTGGTTTAAGTGACTTAAGTAATGAGATGTGAGTAATATGATACAATCATGGTGGATACGCCGCTGGTACTTCCTATACATAAGTGGTTGTATTATATTACATATCATAGCGTTATTTAAATCATTCATTTTGGACTTATACATTTTACACAAGTGACATGTTTTTACTAGACTTTGGTTTACAATATAGTTTATTTTATACAACTTTGTTTGCCATGGATTTGAAACAATTAATTCTGTTACAACACTCCCCAACGTTTTCCGCCACGTCTTGTATGCTATACGTGGTCGGGGTGTGACAGGAACTTTTGAATGAATACGACCATGAAACCTGGACGTGCACGAGCTTTGCAGCTCGCTATCGACTTTAACATACCTGATCAGACTCGCCTTGTTCAAATTGAAGAACTGAAGGAAGAGAGTTCTTAAGACTGGCCCATGTGGGGCATGGGGAAGCAACCTTTGGCAGGTCAGATGATATTTGCTACTTCATGGAACGAATATGGACCTCACTATACAATTTATGTATGTGTGTATGTGGTATGATTGGGCCATTACATGATAAGTGACTATTCGATGACACTAGGTGAATGGATTAACCGTCATGATTTGAATTGCATGTGTGTGTTACATGTACGTGAAACTGCGTGGTATGTGGTTAGGAAGTATGTGAATTAAATATATCAAGCATATGTGCATTCGAAACTGATTGTTACCGGTACTCATGTTAGGACGTATCTGAGCAACTATTAAACAAGTAATTAATCTTATCGAGTAAACCAAAGGTGAGTTCATCTCTCTTGAGCATGCGTCCCGGTGGTTGGGAGAGTCAGTGGGTATCCCGGGGAGGGATAAGTCTTTTGGGTAAAAACGGGAATGTTGGCCTAGCATGAAAGCCCACATAGCAACCTATGTCAGGAAATGTTTGACTTGTGCAAGAGTCAAGGCTGAGTATCAGAAACCATCGGGCCTACTCCAACAACCAGAGATCCCGCAGTGGAAATGGGAGCAAATTTCCATGGATTTTGTTACTGGCTTGCCTAGGTCTCAACGCGGAAATGACACCATTTGGGTGATAGTGGATAGATTCACTAAGTCTGCCCACTTTTTAGCTATTAAAGAAACAGACAAGTTCTCTACCTTAGCAGAGGTTTACTTAAAGGAAGTGGTTTTGAAGCACGGAGTGCCAACGTCTATTATTTCCGATCGGGACGCGCGTTTTACTTCTGAGTTATGGCAAGCTATGCACAAATCATTTGGCTCACGCTTAGACATGAGCACTGCTTATCACCCACAAACGGATGGGCAATCTGAACGCACCATCCAAACCCTTGAAGACATGCTTAGGGCATGTGTGATTGATTTTGGCAAGGGTTGGGAAAAGCACCTACCGCTAGTGGAATTCTCCTACAACAACAGCTACCACACCAACATTCAGGCAGCACCCTTTGAGGCATTGTACGGTTGTAAATGCCGATCGCCTCTTTGCTGGGCGGAAGTTGGTGACAGCCAAATCACAGGTCCAGAACTTGTGGTAGACACTACGGAAAGGATTGCCCAGATCAGGCAACGCATGGCGGCAGCCCGTGACCGTCAGAAGAGTTACGCTGATAAGGATAGGAAACCGCTAGAGTTCCAGGTTGGTGACCGGGCTCTACTTAAAGTCTCACCCTGGAAGGGTGTGATTCATTTCGGAAAACGGTGCAAGCTTAATCCGTGATATGTCGGACCAATCGAAATTACCGAAAAGATCGGTAAGGTCGCTTACAGATTGAATCTGCCTGAAGAACTGAGTGCTGTGCACAACGTCTTTCACGTGTCTAATCTGAAGAAGTGTCTGTCAGATGAAACACTCATCATTCCTTTCAAGGAACTTACTATTGACGAACAGCTACACTTTACTGAGGAACCGGTTGAGATCACGGATCGAGAGATCAAAACCCTCAAACGTAGCCAGATACCTCTCGTGCGAGTCCGTTGGAACTCGCGACGTAGCCCAGAGTTTACCTGGGAACGGGAAGACCAGATGAAGCGCAAGTATCCCCAGTTGTTCCCAAATGAAACTCCCAGCACTGAAGCTACAACCGAATTTCGGGACGAAATTCCAAACTAACGGGGGGATGATGTGACACCCCGTCGAAACGTTCTCACTTATACTAGCTTGACAGTGACTGCCTTAACTTTCGGGACGAAAGTTCTTAAAACTTGAGGATAATGTGACACTCTGGGTTTTCCCGAGTAACCATCTTGTATTGAAATTGCGTGTATATAATATTAAATGAAAGTTGTGATTTATCTTGATGTGCTACGTGTCGATAATGTGTGCGTATAATGTATAAGTTATGTATATATATATATATGATTAAGAGTATTGGTGAGCCGAGGCCACCAAGACCACGACTCGAGACCACTCGGTCTCGAGTAAACAGTAAATAGTGGGCCGGTTGGGACATGGACCTCCTTTAGTCCACCCGAAAGCCCATTAGGGTGCACCAACTTGGAACGAGTATATAACCCTTGTTGTTAGCCAACCTTGCCATTTTTGGGCAACCCACACACACTCTCTCCCTCTCACTAAAATCCTAGAACACCACCACAAACCTCCCCTCATGTCTCTCTCGGATTCAACTGGTAGCACCAAGATTGTCGGATCAAGCTCGATATCATCACTCGGAAGTTGGATCATTGATTCTTCATACCCTCAACATCTAGCCGGTTAGTACCTTGTAGTTGTTTGGCTAAAACAAATGATAAGTCATGAGTATATATCAACCGATTAGTGTTTTTAGATGCTCACTAGGTATTTATGTGAATAATAGTGTTACTTGCTTGATTGATTAAATGATGAATGAGATGTGAACTATTGTGCTTTGAATGATTGATGATGCTTATCACCATCCGATTCATGATTGATAAAATAGGGCAAATATTGTGTTTAATGATTGTCTTGATAATTAGAATATATGTCACATAATTCTTGTTCACAAATCTCGTGTCATATGTTGTAGAACTAAGGATATATGCACATGCTTTGAAGATAAAGATGAATGGTAAAACCCTAGTGTTGAAATACATGAACATGTTATGAATAATTGAATGTGATGAAAACCCTAATGAAGAACAACATGAGTGCCACGAAAATATTTGAAAAATTGTATGTTTGATCTATTTGATTTAAGGTTAGACAAGAAAACATGTTGGTGAAATTGTATTGGTTAGTACTAAGGATCATGAATATGAAATTCTATTGGATAGTACAATGTATGCAGGTGTTCTAGAATCAGCAGGTGATGGGAGTCGAGACCCCTGGTCTCGACTCGAGACCATCGAACTACAACTCGAGACCGCGGTGTTTGCGACTCGAGACCACATAGTGACCGCTCGAGACAGACTTCAGGGACTTGAGACCATCAAGGTCTCGAGTCGAGACCCCATAATCTTGACTCGAGACTGAACCCGAGATATCTGAGGTTGCGACTCGTACTTGCATGACTCGAGACCACCCCGCTACAACCCGAGACCACTTGGTAGCGACTCGAGACCTCTCGGTCTCGACTCGAGACCACCTTGTCTCGAGTGGGCTACTGGTCTCCGTTATTGGGCCAAAGTGTATGGACTGTCCATACATGTTACTGTTTGACTGGACTACGTTTTAATTTTTACGGTTTGACTGTGCCATTATTAGAGCAGGCCCAATAACTCAAACTGTATGCATACTGTGTGTTAGATACGTGTAGGATATACGTGATTACTTGTATCCGAGCCTGACCTATACTGGTAACCATATTAGGACGTGGTGACCAGCATCCATAACCAAGTAAACGAAACTACCGAGCAACCCAAGGTGAGTTCACAACTATTAAAGCATGCGTTCCCGATGGTTTTGGGAAACAGAAACTTAAACAACGCTATCCCCGCGTAAGGGATACAAACCTACTTTCTTCCCCTTAAATGGGACTCTTAGTTAATTATTGTTTATACGGTAATGCAACAAGCAACACTAAACGAAACTCTATCACTTAAGTCCCTACCATTTAATACCGATTAGTCGCCGGGGCCTGGCGAACGGGTTATTAGTTAATAGCGCTATTTAAGTGTAACCAGCCTCACACCGACCCTTGTTACTGGGAACGGGAGTGAACTAATGTACTCTGGCAAACCGTCAATGATGATAGAACATTGACAAACGGGGCACTGCGGAAACGTACGGTTAAGTAAGTATTCGGTATTGGAAAATAAGTTTAGTCGCTTACTTATGGGGTAGCTCCCTATCGCATGTATAAACGGATAAATTAACTGGTGAAACAAGTTTTTGGTAATTAAAAACTGGACAACTCGTGAACTCGCCAACATTTTTGTTGATACCCTACTGCATGCTTTGCAGGTACCCAGTGACTCAGGAGCTTGCAGCTTGGGAATGTGTAGTGGTCGTTTAGCCCATGTGTTGGGTTTTAAATAATCTTGAACTATGAACCATGTTTTGAAACTGTTTGGTTTATGCTTCCGCTGTTTACTTAAACTGTTATTTGAACTTAAACTTTTAAAACTTCGAACTATGGTGTTTACTAACTATTGTGGTTAGTGAACATTTTTACTATTAACCAATGCTCTGTATAATTGGTGGCTGGATCATGGTCAGTCACGCCTCCAAGCGGTGGTACTCCGCATGTGGATTTTGGGGGTGTGACAGCTTGTTTCTTCCTAGGGCAATCTTTCCTAAAGTGCCCTGCTTCACCACATCTGTAGCAACCTGTTACTCTACCATTATTTCTTTTGTCTGGATCATTCGCCCAACAGGCATCCTTGCTGTGTCCTTCTTTCCCACACTTTCCCCACTTTGGCCTCAGACATCGACCTTCATGGTGAAAATTGCATTCCCAGCACCTCGGCTTAGTTCCCGAGTAAACTTTACCACCAGCCTTATTAGTGGCTCCATCAGCTTTCCTGTCATGCGGCGGGTTCACTTCCTTTCTTTTGTTTGCCTTAGAGCTTCTATAGCTGACTTGGGTGCTTGACATTAGGTTCGAAGACTTCCTCTTCTTGTTTCCTGATGACTCCACATGAGTCTCCTTCTTGTTATCCTCATATTCCGAAAATTTTCCCATGCGTAGAGCTTCTTCAGTAAGAGTGACACTCAAATCGATAGCCTCTGCGATGGTTGGGTGCTTCGAGGTAGTAACCATGCTCATTATTTGAGGTGCAAGTCCCCAAATGAATCGTTCAATCCTCTTGAATTCTGGCTTGACTAAGTAGGGGACGACCCTGGACAAGTCATGAAATCGCTGGACATATTCAGGAATCTTCGGTCCATCCATTTTCAAATTCCAGAACTCCACCTCAAGCTTCTGGATTTCAGCCCTAGAACAGTATTTCTTCTCCATCATTCCCTTAAGCTCATCCCAGCTCAGTGCGTAAGCAGCATCTACACCAAGGGTCTGAACCTAAAGGTTCCACCAGGAGAGTGCGCCATCCAAAAACAACCCTGAGATAAAGGTAACACTATGCTGGGGTAAACAGTTACTCATTCTTAGAACGGAATCAGTCTTTTCTGCCCAACGAACAAATGTAACGGCACCTCCCGTGCCATCAAAATTTAATCGCTTGCAGTCCAGGAATTGCTTATAGGTGCAGCCAGTTGGAGGGTTATTTCTGGTAGTGCCACCGCTGTGTTCGGAGTGGAGGGCTTCATGTCATGCAATTGCCTGTGAGATTCGTTCTTGAAGCTCGGCTTCTGTCCTTGGTAACGTACTGGTGTTTGTGTCACGTCTGGGCGACATTCTCTTCTGTCAAAATGGTAGGGAGTAGGTTAGACAACATTCCATAATTGTCTACGAGGCACATAGTACCATAAGTAAACATGTAATCACCCAATATCACATGCATATATACTCAACAATGTGTGAGCGAGGCAAAAATTACTGAGCCTTCATATAGGCTTGGCAACTTGGTTTATTGTTTTTCCTTCTACATAACTTTACAAGACGGGTATACTTTCCCTGAGATAGGGGTTGTCTATGTAATGTCACTGAATTTCTTCGAATGTTATCCATCTTTACTTGCTTAAATATCGTTTCTCAATCATCTCGTACACGGGTAGAAGTATCAGACACGAAGTAGGCAAAGACAAGCTTCCTACTTTATAAAGTGCTAAAGCAATGGTCTATGTATTGTTCTACCAGATGAAGGTGTGAACACCTATAGATTATTTTTGGAGGGATGATGATCATTAACCTGACCCGCAGAGTCCACCAGGATTTCCATGCACTATAAGTTGTTATTACGTGGGCCCCCGTAATAATAAATTGTCTTGCACAGTTACCCCAATTTTCCCTCGTCCAAGCAGATGATCAATCAAGGAGGGGACACTACTGTCCTTATATCTCTGTCATGGAAAGGACCATTGCAGTGGTCCACGCGCTAACACTCGTTATCGTTACGCGCGAATAGGCACGATGATTAAATGAAGTAGGAATAAAGAGAATTCCCAGTAGTTGGAGGGGCACCTTCAAGATGAATACTTCATCTTCCTTTTCTGGTCAAGTGTGTCGTCAATCTTGCTTTACAAAAGCCGCAGGGATCTCGTCCTGTTGATTAAGAAGTTGTTCAAGGTTGCCGCCTCTGCCTCGTTGTCACTACCGTAGTCAGGCACCTTCACGATCGAGAGGGAAGAGCAGCCATCTCCTATGGAAGCAAGCTCAGAATCTTGTTTGGTAATCACTCCAGCCATGAGCTTTGCATTGAACGCGAGGTCGATAGCTTCATCGTGCGAGTTAAGTACAATAATAGGAGTCGGAGTCGAAAGTATCTTGTTCACGTCAATAATCATTCCGTACACTTATTCGTATGTATGTATCGATAAATAAATATGTTACTTAGCATAAACAGGCATTTTGATGCATCATATTACTTATAACTCTCGTTTTTTTAGGGGGGGGGGTCATTTTTCTAGTTGTCGATTCATGACTGAGACACAAAAACACTACTTGGTACTAGTTATCACCAAGAGTGTATTTTATCCTTGGCAAGTCTAACTCGTGTAGACTATGCCTTAATTGGCACCTTATCTTGAGGGTATTCCCTACTAATGTCCTTGCCTTGTCTCTTTTTGAAAATGTTTGACTCATGGATCTTGACGCTTACGTGAATGCAATGAAAACCCTTTTTGTAAAATGTTTTCGTGAGAGAACTCTAGTGATTGTAGTCTAGACTCGAGAAGGAATCCTAGTTCACTACAATCGAAGCTCTGATACCAAACTGTCACACCCTAGCTTTTGCGGAAGCGTATAACGTGTGACTGGTTTAGTATCATTGCATTCAATCGTAATAAACAACTATATGATCAAAACGATGTTCATCCATTCGTAAAATTCGAGTATTACAAACACTGGTTATTTAAGTTTTAAAACACAACTTTCGACTAGGTTACACACCAAGAAAAGTAGATGACATCTAAACTTGAAGTCTACTTCTAGTTACGACACCCGCGCCCAAGATCCATCCTGTCACCTGAAATACATGTAATTTTGGAAAACATCAACAAAAGTTGAGCGAGTTCATGCGTTTTGTGTGAGTACTGTCTTCTTGTAAATCTTTGAGAGACTCCTTTGTAAACAGGTATGAAAAGCGTGTATGAACATGAATGTTTTACAAGGACTTTAAGGCATGTGAGGACATAGGGAGCACTCGTATTGAGTAGGCATATACCTTTTTCAATTTTCCTCACTTGTGTCGATTAACCTCGACTGTGTCAATTTACCTTGACTGTGTCAATTTCCCTTGACTATGTCGATTACCCTCGACTGTGTCGATTAACCTCGACTGGGACTCCAAAGCACTGCTAGGTACTAGTTGTGACCATGAGTGGGGTTCGGCCGTACCCGTTAGATCTAACCCTCGTCCCTAATTAAGTATTAATAGCATTTCAGTATTAAGTCTATGCTCACATGATCTAGTATTTCATAGGCATTTCATACAGTTTAAGCATTTGTAACATGTATTTCACCCCCGAGAGTTATAAAACCAAAAACAGTTAAAGAAAAGGGGGAGCATGAACTCACCTGGTCAACAAGCGTAAGCTCCAAATACAACAAATGACAAGAAAATAGCAAATAGGAAATAGCAAAGTCCGCGTCTACGTGAACCGACCTACTCGTGCCCTAAAGCATAAAGGACATCTTAAGGTTTATATAATGTTTCAAATGTGCAAGTTGGTCATGTGTCAAATTCACCCCAACTAGCTGGACTTGAAAATGTATTATTATTTTTTTAACATTTTAGACTCGACGAACCATTGGTGATATGCCCTTGATTTACAGAAAGAATTTTTTTATATAAGTTACATAAATATAGATGATGTATACACATCATATGTCGCTCTAGTATTCTACTATGAAGAAAACCGTGTTCAGGTTTATAAAATAAATAATCATTTTAACCTGAGTCGTAAGTCGTCTCGCATGGTAAATAAATATGTATAATTATATATTTACTTTAGTGAAATATACCATGAAATGGGTCTCGTGTTTAAGTAAAAATAATATACCTATATTTTTACATATTAATTTCTATAAAATAGCATATTTATAATAAATGGAAATTATCCCTTGAACTAGTGTATATATACCCATAAACTGTGTTCATACAAGGCTTTCTATATTAAATAACATCATATATATATATATATATTATATGGGTTGAGTTATAATACAAAGTATTTAAGAATAAGAAGGGTAAGAAGCCACCAGAGAGTGACAAGTGTCATAGGAGGAATTAAATAGAAAGGGTAATTTTGTCTACAAGAGGAAACAGAATATGCACATGCAAGTCACATGTTATTTCCCCCCCCCCCCCCCCCAATTTTTAAACGTCCGTAATTTTTTTATACATCATTTGTTTTTAAAAAAAAAATTATACCATAAAATCGAGCATTTTTTTATCTTTAATATGAGTACCATATTGTTATATTTTTCAAAAAAAAATTCAAAAACCCAGTTGTATATTACACAATGGACATGATGTAAAACACAATGTAAAGTAGATCAAAAACACAATCAATGACAACAGATAAAGACACAACAGACAACATACTAAAACACAATGACCATAACATATAACACAATGACGATAACATATAACACAATAAGTATCAGACTAAATAAAAACACAATTGATGACAACAGATAAAAGACACAATTAATGACAGCAGATAAAAGACACAATGGAGAGCAGATGAAGACACAATGGAAAAAAACTAAAAACACAATACACAACAAACTAAAACACAATGAACAAAGACAATAAAAAAAATTGAACAAATTATTAAAACACAATGGACAACATATTAAAACACAATGAATAACATATTAAACACAATCACCTGAACTAATAACACAATTTATAGAAAACTCAGATATAACACCATCTTCATTGTGTCATATATTGTGTTATAGGTACTTATAAAAACGCAATGGATAGAACCCAAATTAACATTGTGTTATAGGTTTTGATAATAACACAATGGACATGATGTAAGACACAATGTAAAGTAGATCAAAAACACAATCAATGACAACATATAAAGACACAATGGACAACATACTAAAACACAATGGCGATAACATATAACACAATAAGTATCATACTAAATAAAAACACAATTGATGACAACAGATAAAAGACACAATTAATGACAACAGATAAAAGACACAATGGAGAATAAATGAAGATACAATGGAAAAAAAAACTAAAAACACAATAGACAACAAACTAAAACACAATGAATAAAGATAATGAAAAAAAAAATGAACAAATTATTAAAACACAATGGACAACATATTAAAACACAATGAATAACATATTAAACACAATGACCTGAACTAATAACACAATTTATAGAAAACCCAGATATAACACCATCTTTATTGTGTCATTTATTGTGTTATAGGTTCTTATAAAACGCAATGGATAGAACCCAAATTAACATTGTGTTATAGGTTTTGATAGTAACACAATGTATAGAAACTCTACTGACCAAAACCCAGTTAAAAGACACAATGACCTGAACCTTTAACACAATGCAAAAAAAAACCCCAGTAAAAATGAAATTTTTTATTTTATTTTTATATGATAATATGGTACTCATATTAAAGATAAAAAAACGCTCGTTATTATGGTGAAATTTTTTTTTTTAAAAAATGTCGTATGAAAAAGTTATGGACGTTTTAAATCGATGGGGGAATTGGCATGTGCCTTGCATGTGGAGAGAGAAAATCCATAAATATAGAAACTCTATGTAATTTAATATTTTAGAAATTTCTCTACTTATTTCTTTGTCAACAATCACCAGGGGAAAGTAAAAGGATGTGGAAATCACAAGACCTTGTTACATGGATTCCCAAGAATACAAAAAGGTATGGCCTCCTAAATCACCACATGTGATTTCCTTGTATAAAATTGGGTGAAATTTTGATAAGGCATCGTATGCTATATAAAAGAAAAGTGAGAATTGTTTTTTTTTTCTTTTAACAAACAATTCTTTAATGTGTCACAATGTTTTGTAGGTGGGTGACTTACCTAAAAGATGGTATATATACATAAGGATGGGGAATCGGTTTTGGTGGCCTAGATATTATATCTAGATAAATTTTCTTTCTATAAAACTAATAAACTTATTAGTTTATCAAATTTCTTTCTATATATATATATCATAACATTTTACTACTAAAGTACGTATAATCATATTATTAAGCACATATTGTAAACTTATGTCTGAAATAATACATATCCAGTCTTCATACCCTATATGATTTATCACCGACGTTCGTGCGTGACAAGTTAAATCGTGTGACCCGGTAATTTATAAAAAAATTATCAGATACATAATTTGACACGGATAGACATTGTTATGCACATGACGACCAATTTAATAAAAACTGAGTCTAAAGCGTAAGATTACGATGTGTGAGATTTGGGCGCATAAAGATGTTAGGCTGAATTTGCGGTTTGTCACAACTCAACTCAACACCACACCTCCCTCCTCCCTTCTCCCTCATCTCGGCCGTGAGCCACCACCCTCATCACCACCACCTTCATCTCATTCCAATCCATTCCAAGTTAGTCACAAGATGCAATAAGGTGTTTAAGAAGGTTTAGAGCTTGTGAATCTTGAAGAACCTTCTTCATTTGCTTTTAACCATCACATTTGCCATCCTCAACTTCTTGAGTTCTTCCCTAGCCCTTGTGCTAGTAGTAAGCTCCTTGTAACTTGTTACTTCATATTTTGATGGTTAAAAGATGATGAATATTGATAATCACAAGAACACAAAAGAACATGATCATAATACTTTAACATAAGCTTAAATACATAAGAATACATGTTGAATATGTTGATTTGCTTCTTGTTGATTGATTTTTAGTGTTAGTGATGTTAGACATCATATGGAAACTACTAGATTGTGATTAAACACATGATCTAGTAAGTTAAGGTGGTGATCTTGTGAAAGACCAAGATCATCATACTTTATGTCTCCATGAACTTGAATAATGAAAGTGATCTTCATATGTAAAGATGATTTAAACAAAATACAAATCTTGTAAATAGATGATTACAAGAATAATTTCCCAAGAAACCAAGTTTATTTATGAGATTTACAAGTCATGGTTTCTAAGTAAACTAATCATATTTTTAGTGTTTAAACAAGACTAGAAACATATTTGCAACAAGAAAAATACAAAAGAAATATTTTTAGAAAAATCATCTTGCAAGTTGTAAATGGCCAAATCCTTTAATAAAGTGATTTACAAACAAATAACCATGTTTTTAAGGGTAACTAAACCTACTAAATAACATGGTAAGTTACTACAAGTTTTTACAAAACTTCAAGTTCATGATGTAGATTAATTTACTTGATTTTGACACTCGGCAAGTGTTAAATGAGTTGATGATTGTTGTGATGATTTTAAAAGAAAATAAACACATGTTTTGAAAACATGAGAAACCTCCATTTTTAGGGGAAACCATGTCAAATTTCTATAAATTTTGATACTTAGAAAAATATAAGTTTTGGTGAAACTTATTCCCTAAAAATTCACCCAAAAATATTTACCAAGGTTTCCCTAATTTTTATGTAAACTTCAAGTTAAGAAATGATGATTTCTTCAAGATAAAAATTGATATCAAGTATGTATATTTTTGAGGAAAATATATATATTTATTGATCACCAAATTTTGTGCTAAGTGTATATAATACGTATTGTATGTGATAGTGTATTAGGACTTGAAAATATACTAAACACTCCTAAGGAGTATAAATACAAAAATACACATACAACATGCTTAGACAAATACAAGAGAATATATTTATGAAAATATATTTCTTAATAGATTATGTAACTTAGACGAGTTACGAACTAAAATGAAGTTTTGGACAAAATACATAACTCGGGTGACAAATACAAGATACTTATATTTATTTGTGAGAAAATGATATAAGTAAGATACATAGTTAAAAATATAAATTATTTTTAACACACAAAGAATACATACATAAAAGATGGTGACTTGTACTTGTGCGATACAAGTCTAGTGACTAACGTTAATAAAACACGTATAGGTCACGACGCTATATAAGCAAACCCGGTGAAGTTTACGGCGCAAGAAACGCAAAGTTGTGAGTTCATGCTCCCCTTTTTTTCTTTTAACTGTTTTCAGTTTTATAACTTTGGGGGTGAAGTACATGTTACTAAATGTTTATAGAGAAGTGAGATCATGTCCCCACTTTTAAACTTTTACATACTTTTTAAACTTGGGGAAAATACATGTGTTATGGTATGATGGATACAAGAACTGAGGAATGATACTAGAAATAGTGTCACGAATAGGGTACCAGAAGCACCATTAATCGTGTACATACTAACGCCGCAGAACAAAAGGTTAGATCTAATGGGTTTTCGGGCAGCCACACTCTTGGTGATAACTAGTACCAAGCAGTGCTTTTGTGTCTCTGTCGTGAATCGACAACTAGAAAAATGCCTATGGTTTGGATGCTTCCTATGTCGTGTCACTTATTAATGGCCTTGCAACCCATTAACAATCTCGATACATACAGGAATACTTGAGTTATACAAATTACATACCATGTTTTCATACAAAGTATACAAACGTTCAATACAAAAACTGCATGAATTCACACCAACATTATGTTGACGTTTTTCCAAAAACTCACATGTATTTCAGGTAACTAAAGTGGATGTGCGCGGGGTCATACTCTTGCTCTTGGATGTTGTTTATGTTGATCTTTGAATAAAGTTGTAAACTTATCAAACAAAATGCTGTCTTGTGATGTAAACACTTAACTTATGATTTCAGTTATGTAATGTTTGGCATTTGTAGTTATTTTTACGAGCATGTAGTATGTTTACCATTCGTATGCAATGAGAACCTTTCATGATCACACCTCGTGCTTCCACCTTAGAAAGGGGTGTGACAATACATACATAAAAGATGGTGACTTGTACTTGTGCGATACAAGTCTAGTGACTAACGTTAATAAAACACGTATAGGTCACGACGCTATATAAGCAAACCCGGTGAAGTTTACGGTCCAAGAAACGCAAAGTTGTGAGTTCATGCTCCCCCTTTTCTTTTAACTGTTTTCAGTTTTATAACTTCGGGGGTGAAGTACATGTTACTAAGTGTTTACAGAAAAGTGAGATTATGTCCCCACTTTTAAACTTTTACATACTTTTTAAACTTGGGGAAAATACATGTGCTATGGTATGATGGATACAAAAATGAGGAATGATACTTGAAATAGTGTCACGAATAGGGTACCAGAAGCACCATTAATCAACAATATACCTAGATCGCAGAACAAAAGGTTAGATCTAATGGGTTTTCAGGCAGCCACACTCTTGGTGATAACTAGTACCAAGCAGTGCTTTTGTGTCTCAGTCGTGAATCGACTACTAGAAAAATGCCTATGGTTTGTATGCTTCCTATGTCGTGTCACATGTTAATGGACTTGCAACCCATTAACAATCTCGATACATACAGGAATACTTGAGTTATACAAATTACATACCATGTTTTCATACAAAGTATACAAACGTTCAATACAAAAACTGCATGAAGTCACACTAACATTATGTTGACGTTTTTCCAAAAACTCACATGTATTTCAGGTAACTAAAGTGGATGTGCGCGCGGCCTTACTCTTGCTCTTGGATGTTGTTATGTTCATCTCTGAATAAAGTTGTAAACTTATCAAACAAAATGCTGTCTTGTGATGTAAACACTTAAATCTATGTTTTCAGTTATGTTATGTTATTGGCATTTGAAGTTACTTTTACGAGCATGTAGTATGTTTACCATTCGTATGCAATGAGAACCTTTCATGATCACACCTCGTGCTTCCGCCTTTGAAAGGGGCGTGACAGTCTATTACCAAGACTCTCGCGTCGTTTGCTGAAACGGTTGACTAGGTTAACCGAGTCGACCAGACCCGAAATCCGATCCGAACACAGAACTTGAACCTGCTGACCAAGGTTGACCCGCGCCATAATCTGAACTGTTTTGTTGACCGAGTCAGTTGAGTTGACCAGGATGATTTTGTTGACTGGGTTTGACCCGAAACCGATACGCGACCCGAACCCGAACCCGAACGACAGCGAATCTGGAACCCGAACCGTTAACTTGGTTGACCGAACCACTGACTTGTTGACCTGCCTTGACCAAACCAATTCTGAACCAATCTCGAGCTCAGACGAGCCGAGACCCGAACCGGAACCGAGTCGAACCCGAAATCCGAACAGACAATCATGATCAGTATCATCTTCACCCTAAACTTTCAGAAACAAAAGATGAAAGGAACGAGATCTTACTGGTGGATTTCGTCGGATAAAGACATGGACCGCCGGTCCAAGACACAACCCGCAGGACCGAGACACAACCCACTGGTTCGAGATGCCGACCGCCTCTGCCGTCGCCGTCGCTCTCCACCGCCACTGGTTCTCTCTCTCTCTCTCATCGCCTCTCTCTCTCTCTTCGCCTTTCTCTCTCTTCGTATCTTTCTGCATAACGCCGCCGCACGCCACCACCATCTGGTGGTGGCAGCCGATAATCAGCAGTGAGGGGGGTGTCGGCCAGAATGAAGGGAATCGAGGGGGGTATGTGTGCGTGTGTGGTTGTCGAAGGTCACGGCCGGAGAAACGTGGCCGGCACCGGCCGATGTTCGGCCTGAACAGAAACTCGAGAGGGAGAGAGGGGATCCAAGGTGTAGCTGATGTTTGTTTTGAAGTGTGTGTGTGTCTTAGGGTTTTCAAATATGGAAGATGAAGTTCTCTGTGTTTGTTATGTAGTAGAGTGAGAATGAAACAAGTGGGATCTGTGTAATTGTTTGTGTGTAATCGAGAGATGAGAGAAAAGGTATGGGTTTTGTGTGTGTTTATTAAACTTCTGCACAATGAAGGTCAAGGGAGGGGGTATGGGTCTTTATAGAGATGTTGAGATCTTGAAGAGATCTTGTGTTCCAAATCTTTGAGACAAAATCTTTTGTAGAGATTTTATAGAGATTTGTAGAGATTTATAGAGATCTTATAAGATCTAATATATTATGTGCAGGTTTAGGCTTGGGCCCAGGGCCCACAAGCTCAATCCCCGTGTTTAAGCGGCCCGTAATTCCTACGAGACCCGTTATCAAAACCCGAAATTGTTGGAACGTCATAATATAAAATTTTAGTTTTGAAAATATGTAGAATAATACCGGTAGTCATTGTCGTCGCGTTCGTTTGTTGTTTACTATAAAAACCGCGTAAAACTCGTCGTTGTCGTTTAATATTCCGCAGATTCCACGCGAATCTTCATGCGCGTACTGTAAAGTCGGATAGACGTTCCTAGGCACTCCACAAGGCCTAATTAAGTTAATTTGTGTTGTAAACACTATTTATTGTCGCGTTAATCGCTTGTTAATCACGTAATTAAGGGCATAAACTACCGGTTGTCACAAAAAATATCTAATAACTGAAACACGTAACGAACACTTGGATTTGAACTAAATTGCAACTAATGGATTAAACCTACACCTAGACCCCCCCCCCCCACCTATGGCCGGCCATGCCTCACCACCGTGCCTCCAATATTTTATTTCCTTATTATATTGGATCTTGTTTTGCTTTTTAAGACACATTACACACAAGATAATAAGGGATGATGGTTATAAGTATGTTATGGAAGATCATAAGTTCATTACCTTTCACACACTTGATCTTCTTCTTCCCCTTGGGAGCTCTCGGCCGAACCACATCCCACACACACTCACCTTCATCCAACTTTCTTCATACACATACAAAGGTGCTAGAAACAAGATAATGAAGCTTGGTGGCTTTGGATCTTGAAGGACCTTCTCTAATTGCTTTTATCCTCTTGATTTCTACTCTTGATTCATCCCTAGCCTTGAGCTAGTGGTAAGATCCTTGTACACTCTAGTTTACATCTATTTTTAGTGGTTAATGTTGAATCATGATCAAAAATAACAAGAACACTAAGGAATCATATGAAGTAAATATGAACATAAGCTTGATTTATGAGGTAATCTTGATGAAACTAAGTTGTTTATGAGATGTATGCTTGTTGATCTTTGATTGTTTGTAGAAATGATGTTGATCAGGATAACATCTTGCTAGATCATGATTTGGAACATAGTTTAGCGAGATGAGAAAGTGAGAATGTGGTAGGATGAAAGATCATCAACACTTAAATCATGAACTTGAAGAAGAATACTTTGGTTTCTTGAAAAATAATAATCAAAGTGGGTTAATAATCATATAGATCTAAAATTTATGAATGGTTTTCCAAAAGAACCAAGTTAAAAATATGAGTTTTAGTAAATCTTGGTTCTTACATAAACAAGACTTGTTTTTAGTGATTAACCAAGTGTTGAAACACTTATGTAATAAGAAGATTACATGAAGAAACATTTTTGTAAAGTATGATTACAAGTTGTAAACACCTAAATCATTCAAGAATGAAGTTTTTATATAAACAACCACACTTTAAGGGGTAACTAAGCTCACTAAACACACTACCAAGTTACTACAAATTTTCATAAACTTTCAAGTTCATGAAGTAGTAGAATAAGCATGATTTTGGCAAATTGGTAAGTGTAAGTTGTTTAGTGTTGATTGTGGATTGATTGTGATGATTTTACAAAAGAAAATGATATGCTCGAAAGCATGGAAACCTCCATTTTTAGGGGAAACTATGGCAAAATTTTCTAAAAATATAAACACTTAGAAAAATATTTGTAAACATATACTTACAAGTTTATTTTTAACAATAAATGGTTACAAAAACTTTGCCATAAATTTTGGTTACAAAATACAAATATCGGAGGTTGGGTTTTATAAACAAAAGTATTGAAGACACACATGTGTGATTATTTGTATACTTGGTGTACTAGTTATATTATTTTAGGGCATGTAATAATGTAACACATCAAAACACCAAGGATTACCATCCAAAATATTACCAAAATCTCAAGGAATAAGTATATAAGTTACACACAAAATATTGGCAAAACCAAACAAGAAATGTAACTTACAAAATATTCCAGAAAATATATTCGCAAGTATATTTTGGTAAATAATATTTTGGACACAAGGAAACGAAAGTATAATTTTTATGATTAACACAAGAGTATATCATATTTTGACAAGAAGGAAATATATGATTTTGGTGAATAAAAGTATATATGTGTTTACTTGGAATTTCTAGAAGATATATTATTTTTGGGAAATATATATATATATATTTTCTTGAGTAAACTTGAAATACATTATTTTTGATAAAAATAAGTTTATATATATTTTCTAAGTTAGACTTGAAAATATATTATTTTGGATATATATATATATATATATATATATATATATGTGGACTTTTATTAGAAATAATATTCCAGAAAGTATAATATAAATTTAAGTATATGAATACTTAATGGACACAATAAAATACGTATCCTCACACATACAAATACCCACCGGAATACGACACCAATACATGGCAAAATATACAAATACAAGAATGCGAATACACATGTACAAGATACCCCCATCCTTGGGAAGGAAATACAAGTATTAATACTTGGGAAGTGTTAAGTTAATATATATGTTTAACAATTATTCCAAAATTCGATGAATATAATTTAAGTTAAAATATTAACTACTTTGACAATAATTATATAACTGGGAATAATAACAAAGGCATAAAGGAAACGTAACTCAGAAATGTTAACTCTAAGTCAAGGCACGACCCGTTCGTCTAATAGACATTAGTACGTTGTAGGTAGTCGTGTACACCGGAGAAGTAGGAGTTACGATTGTTGAAGACGCAAGACTGTGAGTTTCGTGTTCCCCCTTTTCTTTAACTGTTTTCAGTTTTATAACTTCGGGGGTGAAGTACATGTTACAATTGTTTACAAACGTTATTATTTGGTATGGTTAGCTAAGGAAGGGTACACTTAGATCATGTGAGTGGTGAGCATAACGCTTAAGGCCATCAATCCTCGTTGTAGGACCGAGGGACATGAGTGATAGATCTATTTGGGTGTAGCGAGGCCCGCCCATGTTGGACCAGGGTTTGGCCCATGGGTAGACTATGTCTTACAGCTGGAAGCCCGGTGCAAAATTTGCTAGGTTTGAGCTACCTGCATCACGTCACACATATCAATGGCCTTGCAAACCATTGGTGATCTGTTTTCCTTGTTGCTTTCATACCGGGATTTATAAACATACATACATACTTACAGTGGTTTCAAAGGTTTATACATACACTCAAACAAACACACGAACTCGCTCAACTTTTGTTGATGTTTTCAAAATACATGTATTTCAGGGAATTAGTAAGTGGATCTGGCGGGCGTTGGAAGTTTCATGTTGCGTTGTGAATAAAGATGTCATCCATGGTTGTGAGGTTTGGGTTGGGTGTCTTAATCCTAGACGAGACACGTCTTCCAAACCTTGGTTTATTTAATGTCTTTTGATGAGTCCTTAGTGAACTCTTAAAAAAATTTGTATGGTTTGTAAAACTTGTGTTTGAAGTCTACGTTTCAAAACAATGGTGTTATGTTTTAAACTTATTTAATGGATGACGAATCTATGGTTTTAACATATAGTTGTTGTTATGATTGAATGCAATGGTATTAAGAAAGTCACACCATAATCACGCTTCCGCAAAAGTCAGGGTATGACAGCTTGGTATCAGAGCTTCGATTGTAGCGAACTAGGATTCCTTCTCGAGTCTAGACTACAATCATTAGGGCTCTCACGAAAACAATTTTACAAACATGTTTTCATTGCATACACAAAACGCCCAAATCCTGGAAGACAAACATTTTTACAAACAAAAGACACGAAACACATTTCAAAATTTATGTTTATGGTTCAGTCTAAGAGACTGGGAGGTTCAGTCTGAGAGACTGGGTAGTATAGTCTAAGAGACTGGGTGGTTCAGTCTGAGAGACTGGGTGGTTCAGTCTGAGAGACTGGGTGGTTCAGTCTGAGAGACTGGGTGGTTCAGTCTGAGAGACTGGGTGGTTCAGTTTGAGAAACTGGGAGGTTTAGTCTGAGAGACTAGGTAGTTCAGTCTGAGAGACTGGGTGGGATAGTCTGGGAAGACTAGGATGGATACGTGAATACATTGTTATTAATTAAATGCTTATTGATGATTGTTGATATATGTGCATATGTTGTGATTGTTTTGTTACAGACACTATGTCTTCGTCTGAGAGTGGACTGTCTGATACTGTCGATCCCATGGCTATCGTTTCAGACGATGAGATCATCCTAGAGCCAGAGATCTTTACCTCCGACACTGAGAGTGACCCGGAGATGATGTCGGATGATGACGATGATTTCCAGCCTTTTGCCCTACCCGACTTTGGCGATGATGTACCGTGTGCTGATGGTTTCCCCGACGAGGATCCCGTTCTTATTCCTATTCCTGACCAGGACCATCTCATCCTCGGACATCCCGATGGTGAGCATGTTGTGGTTCCGATCCTCGCCCCTTTGCCTCTTGCTGCCTTTCCTCTAGAGGATTTGCCTTTTGATGACTTGTCTGACGATAATGTCGATCTTTTCTTTGATGGTCCCCCTGATGATGCCGAGGGTGATGGAGTTGTAGCTGAGGATGCCATTGTTGTTCCACTCGTTGAGGTTCCTGTTATTGAGGTTTCCTCTGGTTATTCTGTTCCAGATTCTTTCGAGTCTGTATCATCCTCCACTTTGTATACATTAGGATTGCAAGGTTACCCCACTGATTATGATACTGACACGGCCCTGTCTGTCGCACCTACTCCTCCACACGACTTTGATCTTGACCTTGAGCTAGACATTGCCCCTGACGATCAGCCTATTGATGCACCCGCTGATCCTGAGCCGATACCAGCTCCTTTGCCGATACCTGCACCCGAGCCTTTACCTAGTCATGATCCCGTACCATTTGGCATACCCGTTGTTGTACCACTTGTACCAGATTCGATTCCTGCACCCATTGACCCTACTGCTTTTGCCAGTCAGATCGTCCCCCGATACACGTTCACCAGCAATGGGTGGATAGACGATGATGATGATGTACCCCCTTTAGTTAAGCCTGTTACTCCCCCACATACGTTTGCACCTATTGATGTTGCCGCTTTTCACCCGATTATGTCTGATGTACACCGCACTGACCTGCCTATCACTTTCTTATAGGACATTCCAGCACCCCGTCCAGGGGAAGACCCGTCCAACCAGCAGCCCAGCCATGTTCCACACGTGTCAGCAGCTTTTCCTCACATACCTCAGTATACACCTACTACTCATTTTACTTCTTCACCACCAGGCGAGCCACTCATATGGTTTCCGCCAAACACTATGCCAGTTTCTGATCCTTACCACCCCTCGCATTTCACTGGTTACACGAGGGATGAGTTACTCTTGTCATTGCAGCTTCAGCAGGAGATCCTGTGTCATAGTGTTATGGAGCTTGAGAGGATTCCACATCCTCCACCTTGTTCATGTCCGTCACCTTTTGCGACTCCACCTGCTCCTCTTTTGCCCTATCCAGATTTTGATGTTCGATTTCTCACCATGGAGCAGCAGATCAGTTATCTGTTGCGACACGTTTATGCCTTTGAGGAGGAGCTAGCGCAGCAGATCAGTTATCTATTCCTCCACGTCCTCCTCCTCCACCACCACCAGCATAGCCGGTTATTGGTTTTATGCAAGTAGCTGACTTTTGATGAGAGCACCGCTATTGAGCCTTGCTTACGAAGCCTTTTGGAGACCACTTTTTGTATGACTTATGATAGACTGATAGACATTTTGGAGAAGGGTAGTGTGACCCTGTAGTCCCTTTTGAGGAGATATGATACAATGGTAGAACATGTAACTATATTTGTGGTCAATGATTTATGAAAGCTCAATCGCAATGTTCTCATTATATGCGTTGTTAAATTACACATTGGTAACATGAATGTGATGTTATATGCTTGCTTGCGTTGATAAATGCTATTACATACACATATTACATACTTATATACATAAGACCTGACCTATACAATCTTCTTTTAGAGGATGCCTCCACGAAGAAACAATCAGTTGCCCACAACAGAGGCTGAACTACAAGAACGGATTTCACAAGCAATAGCATAGCACGAGGCCTTGTGCTCTGAACACAGCGGAGGTACCTTAGGAAATAACCCACCTCACGGTAATGTTTAAGTCACTTAAGACACATTACAATACATTTGGACATTCCATGTGGGTTTGCTTATGCTTTCTGTGAATGGTGTTGCTTGTACGGGCTGTACCTACAAGCAGTTCCTTGATTGCAAGCCTCTGAATTTCGACAGCACTGGAGGTGCTGTAGCTTTCGTTAGATGGGTTGAGAAAACTGATTCTGTGCTGAGAATGAGCAAGTGTACGCCTGAGCACCAGGTCACTTACATTCGGGACTGTTCTTAGACGGAGCTCTATCTTGGTGGAACCTTCAGGTTCAGACTCTGGGAGAAGAGGCTGCATATACCATGACTTGGGATGAGATGAAGGAACTTATATGCAAGAAGTACTATTCCAGGGCTGAGATTCAGAAATTGGAGACCGAATTTTGGAACCTTAAGATGGATGGTCCAAAGATTGCTGAGTACGTACAGATATTCCATGACTTATCTCGCGTTGTTCCTTACATGGTTGATCCGGAGTTCAAGCGAATCGAGTGATTTATTTGGGGATTGGCACCCCAAATCATGAGCATGGTGACGACATCAAAGCCTACAACAATCACTGAGGCCATTGATCTAAGTGTGGCATTGACTGAAGAAGCAATTAGGCTGAACAAGTTCTCAATCTCTGATGGAAAGAAAAAGGAGACTCGTGTCGAGTCATCTGGAGAGAATAAGCGGAAGTTCTCTAACTTCAAGAAGAGTACTCAAGGAAGCGGTAGTGGTAACAAGAAGAGGGATACAAACCCACCAGCCGAGGTCAAAACTAGTGTTGCGAATTCAGAGAATAAGGGAAAAGGATACATGGGCACTCTGCCTAAGTGTGATGTATGCCTGTTACATCATGCCGGCCCATGTAGGTATAGGAAGTGTGAAAACTGTGGAAGGAATGGTCATTCTGTGACACCTGGGTCACTACGACCATCAAACAAATACCGAACCAATGAAATATTGTATTTCATACTCGGGAGTTGTACAAATATGTGTATCATTTGCACATATCAATTCTGGTTCGATTTCGGGTTCTAAATCGCTTTATGGAAGGTTATACGCGCACTGATGCGTTAATATAACCAGTTTAATGCAACGAACACTCTGGAATAGTGAAATAGGCTTCACATACCTTAAATAACCTTTACATAACTTAGAAATAAGTTTTGAAGGCTTTGGTATGGCAAAAATAAGTTAATTCGCCTACAGGGACTAAATTTGACAAACTGCGAAAGTATGCCAATTTGAACTGTAACGAACATTCCGGAACATGACCATAAGTTAAACACACCTAAAATATCCTTTATATAGCTTAGAAATAGGCTTTGAGGGGTTCGGTGTGCTAAAATAAACTTTTGTGTCATTCAGGGACTAAAAGCGTCAAAAAGTGCACAAGTTTGCATTTTCGCGCATAACTTACGTTCTGAATACCTCCGGACATCCAAAAATTTATGTAAGTACTAAAATATTTCATTTTAGTGTTTGGCATAAGAAAAATCCATTCGTCACGCAATTTAGATCGTTTTTCGCGCTTATGCGCATTCCGTAGTAATTAACCGAACATCGCGATCGTACGACCAATCGAACTGACATCCGACATATTTTTGAGCATGTTTCATGTCCACAATGTTTAGGCATCCTTGTGGAGCCTTGAAAATGATTTAACGAGCCTTAAACATGTCGGAAATGGCCTTAATACGCAACGGGGACTGAAAGGTGAACATTTGAAAGTGTTTGCTGATCAGGGGGACCCTAGCGTGACACCTAGCCCCCTTGGCGTCACGCTAGGCCTCTTTTGATCAGCAAAGGTCATTTTTAACACATGTTAACAGCCCCTAACCTCCTCCAAAGGTCAAGTGCCACATGTTAATCTCTTATGGTGGCCAAAATGAGCTACCACAACATTCCAACAAGTGTAGGGATGTGATCATTCCCTCTTCTCCAAGAAACGATCCTAACGGTGAACCGAAATCTATAAATACCCAACACCCACTTCACTCATTCCTGACACCTTTGAAATATGAGTTTGCTCTCTAAGTTGTTGTGTTTAACACTTCATACCTGAGAGTACTCGGATTCAAACCTTCCATTCTTGGACCCTTTGTAAGTGTTCCTTCGTTCTTTTATTGCTTTCGAGTCCGAAAGTCAAACTTTGTTTGACTTTCTGCATTGACCAGTTTATGGTCAATGCGAAGTTCGTTTGAACTTCGCAACGTGAGCGTAATCACGATGGTTATAGTCCCTTGTGACTATGCCTACAGATTACCACGTTGTCTAGGGTCGTAAGGGTAAGCGATCTAATAAATCGCTTATACCTTCGAACCCGACCCATTTGGTCGATCATTAGGATCCGACCAAATACATTAGGTGACCATAGTAGGTAGGGAATAACCTTCCGAGGTTATACCTTATGGTCACGACGTTTAAGTAGTTGTATGGTAGGTAGTTTATATGCCTTAGGTAAATTACCAAAATGCCCCTTTGATGCCAAAATTCATTATAAACATATGTAACATAACTTTTGATATCTAAACTGATTTGGCAACAATATTAGGCATGTTAAGGCATATTCTACTTGTCATAGGACTAGTTAGGCGGTCCGAACGCGTTTCACGTGAACGACGCGTTAAAGTAGCATAAGCTACCTAAACGGGTCGTAATGGGTCGTAAGCACTTATGTTAGGTTTCATTTAGTATGTAGGCTTTGTTAAACCATATTACATGAGTTCCCCTACTCATTTGGTTTACGAGCCTCATTCTATCCGATCTTCCGATTTAGGTCCGGTTTATTAACATAGTTACCTATATTAGGTGCCGTTTGATTCCGTGATCTCTAGCATTGCTTGGTGGTTATCTTAGGACTTCTGAGCAATCTCAAGTGAGTACATAGAACCCTCTTTTACTGTTTTCCAAACTGTTTTAGGGTGAAACACATGTGCCTACTTGTTACTTTCGTGCTTTCATGCTTTCACATCATATGCTTGCTATGTTCATTAGTACATTTATAGTACATGATTTCATTGTGTTCATGCTATGTATGCCCATTGTGTGCATATTTAGTACATTGTTTTACATTACATTTCATGCTATGTATGCCCATTGTGTGCATATTTAGTACATTGTTTTACATTACATTTCATGCTATGTATGCCCATTGTGTGCATATTTAGTACATTGTTTCACATTACATTTCATGCTAGGTACGCCCATTGTGTGCATACTTAGTACAGTTGTTTTCATCACATGTTTACATTTTGGTATGACATTTGGGTTGTTTACAATGGAACAATACATTCATTAACATTAGCTACGCCGTTCGTTAGTAGGTAGTGGTACCATAGGAATTGACAACTCCCGTTCCTGAAATCCTGGGTAGGTTTGGATTGGAAGGAATGACCGAATTCGATATACATAACTTAGATAAACCTTTAAATTGTTTAAGGGTTTATCGCCACAGTCTCAAGGCTTGGATGTATGCATTTTCACAACACCGCATAGATGTTTATATCAGTATAGCATGCATTTGTTCCACAAAACATAGCTTTGATTTAAACCATGTTTTACTTCAATACTTTGTTTTTGTGCATATGGTTTAGTTGATATATTTCACTAGCCATACATATCATTTTGGGTTACACATTACATGATTTACATTTGACACATGAACATATTTGACATTGGCTACACATTACATGATTTACATTTGACACATGAACATATTTGACATTGGTTATACATTACCTGACTTACATCTTAACATAAACATTTTGACATATTATTCAATACGTTTGGCAATTGGTTTAAACATAGACATCTTACATTGTTGGTTTGGTTTGAGTAAGTGATTTAAGTAACGAGGCGTGTGTAATATGATACAAGCATGGTGGATACGCCGCTGGTACTTCCTATATATAAGTGATTGTATGGTATTACATATCGTAGCGTTATTTGAATCATTTAAATTTGGACATATAACATTTTATACAAATAACATACTTTTCACAATACATTGTTTTACAAACAACTTAATTTATACAAACTCATTTCACATGGTTATCCACTTAACCATGTGTTATTCTTTTATACATATATATCATTTGGTTTATTTATCACTTTTCAAATGATTTACAAGACAAAGCAAATTACAAGGTTCATGACTAAACATTTTCTTAAACATAAGTCATGAATTCTATTTTTACAAAACCTATGTATCTCACAGGCATTTTTATGCTGACGTACCTATTTTCACATGTGTTTCAGGATATGATGCATAGGATTTATCAAGATACACTTAGGCGGACTTGGGCCTTAGCGACAATAAAAGATGCAAGACTAGTTATTTATGTTATGTTTCTTTGATTGTCAAGACATTGTAACTACTTTAATCAATAAAACAATATTTCAATTTCCATGTGTTATGAAACAATGATTCTGTTACAACACTCCCCGACGTTTTCCGCCACGTTTTGTTGATCTACGTGGTCGGGGTGTGACAGAAAAGTTGGTATCAGAGCTCATGGTTATAGGGAATTAGGTTATTAGTAATACTTTGACCTAGTCTATAACCTTCCTAGGACCCTAACGCAAGTTTACTTGTATTTAGTCATAAAACAATACCGTCACCTATCCTTAGGCGGCGACCACAACAAGAACATAAATTTCAAAACCGCTTTGAAAACTAATCATCTGTTCTAGGATGATTGATTACTAGGTTTTGAACCCTCTATTATAAGGTTTTGAACCCTCTAAGTTTTCAAATCTCGTCAAAGTTTGGGTCGTATAATGTGAACACGTGCAAACTGGAAGAGTGAATGCCTGTATCCTGAGTTTTCTGTCTAAGGCTAGAGTGTTCGTACAAATCCGCAGTATCGGACCAGTCACTCTTACCTGGGAACTCTTGGGGTGAGTGTTCACTTATAGGCGAGCATGTCTTCAGTGATACATTAATATGATCCGTTTACTTTGATTAGTCACCATCTCATTTGTTTGCCTTAGGTAACAAACAAATGATCGCAATTTCTATGTGTTGTCATTTTGTTTTATTTGCCGATAACATTTCATTTGTTTCCTCCTATATCTTTCATTTTCTTCTAGAATGTCTCTTCCTCTCAGCAACGGTCAAATGTCCGAGCAAACAGCCAAATTTGCCCAACAAATAGGCGAAGTGATTCTGAAGACTGTGGATTTAGGCATTGCCATGTCTCGTCTCAACAATGAAGCCACTCAAGAGTCACCAAAGGAAGCAGAAGTCAAGCCAGCACCACCAGCGAAGAAACCAACCGAGGAATCAAAGACCATGGATGAACGATCCCCTAAGAAATCAAGGAAGCGTAAGGCTTCAAGGAAACCCACAGCGGTTGCACCAAAATAGGCAGGACCTAGTCAGATGACAGCATCACCAGCCAAGAAGCGGTACAAAGGAACTGCTCCCTTGTGCAAACGATGCAACCGCCATCATTCGAACCCCTTACCCTGCTTCAAATGTACCTACTATGGACGGTGGGGACATCTGATTAACATATGCCGCTTTGCCATCCAAAACAAAGCTGCTATCAACCTTGCTGCTACCCAACTCCAAGTCAACCCTTCTCAAGCTCGTTTTCCGTCTGGTACTTGCTACAACTGTGGCGAGACGAGCCATTTCAGGAACAACTGCCCGAAGATTGTCAGTGCAAATCCAACCCTTGGATGAGCATTCGGCTGAACAAAGGATATTGCTGTCTTATGCCTTTGTTTCTTTTGTTTTCGTGTATTGTGAAACAATATGTCTCGTTCATAAATAAAAGTTGTTGTTTGCAATTCTGATATACAAGTATATTTACATGTGTTTATGGCATTTCCCTATAATACCTACATTAAGGAACTATGTTCCTTACAAACTACACTTGTGATTTCTCCCTTTCAAATGATCGCTCATTATTCCCTCGAAAATTTTAAGTACTCGTTTCACTCTAAGAAACAAAGTACAAAAAAATAAAGTGACATTGTGAGTAATCATGCTTCTGCACATATGTGCCTTTGAATCCTTGGTTAGATAACTAAGGGTATTTCCAAATCTCATACCCATTACATTCTGATTTTTTTCAACATGCATAACATAAGTTTTCCAAAACAACCTCTATGATTTCAAAAACATCGTCTACGTTTCAAAAATAACCTTCATGACTTCAAAATGTTATTAATACAGTATATATCAAAATGCATGACTTCAAAAGCATCATTCATGTTTTCAAAAACCTTATACATAATTTCAAAATTCATCTCGCATGATTTTAAAACATTTTTATAAATATACTTACCTAGTACACCTACTTTATGATTTCAAAAGTATTATATATAAGGTTTCAAAAACGTTAAACACATTTTTCTTAAAAGAACCCCATGCATAGTTTTCCAAATATATTTTCCTCATACATTGACTTAACCTTCAAATTCTGCTTCATATGTTGCCTTGACATATCTAGCATCTCAACTTCATAAGCATTTTACTTCATGTTTTGACTTAAGCACATCTAGTGCAAGACTTCAAAACATCTTCAACTTCTAAAATCCATATGGGATCTTTTTATCTTCATAATTAGACCCTTGTGGATGATTATCATTCAAATCAAAATCCTTAATTGGATTCCTTTTGTACCAAAATTCGAACATTTCGGTTCCTTATAATCGAAATCGAATTTTCATTTTAAAAATCTTTCTATCTTTATAGTTAGATTCTTGATAATGTTTAAAGTACCAAATGAAATCCAAGGAATGGATTCCTAGTGTGCTTTAAATACATGTGCTCTGTTAACAGAACAAACTTCTAGTTAAACAATTTTGTGGTTATGTGACTATGTGTTTATTCATCTTATGTTTTCTTTTATGCATTTTTGTGTTTTTGTATACTCTGGATATTCGTTATCCAAATCCTCGCAGAATCTTTCATATCTTCATATGAGGGATTCGTAGCAGGATAGTCAAAAGGTACTACCTTAAATCCTTAATGGGCTTCTATGTAATAGTTAAGACCCTTGGATTATATAGTACCGCTCCATGACTCATAAGAGACCCTTTTAGTGGTCTAGTAAAAAAGATTGATTCACAATTTGGTTAAAGAACGACATCTAGTGATGTAGCTGAACAGACTCCTTGATAGTCTATTTAGATCATTTATTGATTTAATTAAAAGGACTCTATGGCGGTCTAGTCACACTCATCACAGGATTGTTCATTTGGTTTTACCCTACACATTATAAAATAGACTGTGGGAACTGTGCAAGGAATTGTCTAATTATGGACGCGTACATAATTATGAAAATTTAGTGCACAGAAACCCAGTAAGATTTATTATGTGTAAGAACCGATAGTGACAACAATAACAAAATGAGAACGATGTAATGGAGGTACGGTGGACGCACCAATGACGCTTCATATACTTGTATATAAGTATCCCTCTTACATTGCAAGCATGATGTTATTAAAGTTACTAGAATTTTAGAACCCTAACCAATGTTGTTTGATCTTTTCAACTTCATGTTTCAAGCTCTCACAAGTTTCCTCTAAATAAATTTCGGGACGAAATTTCCTAAAGTAGGGGAGACTGTGAAACCTGGGTCACTGCGACCATCAAACAAATACCGAACCAATGAAATATTGTATTTCATACTCGGGAGTTGTACAAATATGTGTATCATTTGCACATATCAATTCTGGTTCGATTTCGGGTTCTAAATCGCTTTCTGGAAGGTTATACGCGCACTGATGCGTTAATATAACCAGTTTAATGCAACGAACACTCCGGAATAGTGAAATAGGCTTCACATACCTTAAATAACCTTTACATAACTTAGAAATAAGTTTTGAAGGCTTTGGTATGGCAAAAACAAGTTAATTCGCCTACAGGGACTAAATTTGACAAACTGCGAAAGTATGCCAATTTGAACTGTAACGAACATTCCGGAACATGACCATAAGTTAAACACACCTAAAATATCCTTTATATATCTTAGAAATAGGCTTTGAGGGGTTCGGTGTGCTAAAATAAACTTTTGGGTCATTCAGGGACTAAAAGCGTCAAAAAGTGCACAAGTTTGCATTTTCGCGCATAACTTACGTTCTGAATACCTCCGGACATCCAAAAATTTATGTAAGTACTAAAATATTTCATTTTAGTGTTTGGCATAAGAAAAATCCATTCGTCACGCAATTTAGATCGTTTTTCGCGCTTATGCGCATTCCGTAGTAATTAACCGAACATCGCGATCGTACGACCAATCGAACTGACATCCGACATATTTTTGAGCATGTTTCATGTCCAAAATGTTTAGGCATCCTTGTGGAGCCTTGAAAATGATTTAACGAGCCTTAAACATGTCGGAAATGGCCTTAATACGCAACGGGGACTGAAAGGTGAACATTTGAAAGTGTTTGCTGATCAGGGGGACCCTAGCGTGACACCTAGCCCCCTTGGCGTCACGCTAGGCCTCTTTTGATCAGAAAAGGTCATTTTTAACACATGTTAACAGCCCCTAACCTCCTCCAAAGGTCAAGTGCCACATGTTAATCTCTTATGGTGGCCAAAATGAGCTACCACAACATTCCAACAAGTGTAGGGATGTGATCATTCCCTCTTCTCCAAGAAACGATCCTAACGGTGAACCGAAATCTATAAATACCCAACACCCACTTCACTCATTCCTCGCACCTTTGAAATCTGAGTTTGCTCTCTAAGTTGTTGTGTTTAACACTTCATACCTGAGAGTACTCGGATTCAAACCTTCCATTCTTGGACCCTTTGTAAGTGTTCCTTCGTTCTTTTATTGCTTTCGAGTCCGAAAGTCAAACTTTGTTTGACCTTCTGCATTGACCAGTTTATGGTCAATGCGAAGTTCGTTTGAACTTCACAACGTGAGCGTAATCACGATGGTTATAGTCCCTTGTGACTATGCCTACTGATTACCACGTTGTCTAGGGTCGTAAGGGTAAGAGATCTAATAAATCGCTTATACCTTCGAACCCGACCCATTTGGTCGATCATTAATAACCTTCCGAGGTTATACCTTATGGTCACGACGTTTAAGTAGTTGTATGGTAGGTAGTTTATATGCCTTAGGTAAATTACCAAAATGCCCCTTTGATGCCAAAATTCATTATAAACATATGTAACATAACTTTTGACATCTAAACTGATTTGGCAACAATATTAGGCATGTTAAGGCATATTCTACTTGTCATAGGACTAGTTAGGCGGTCCGAACGCGTTTCACACGAACGACGCGTTAAAGTAGCATAAGCTACCTAAACGGGTCGTAATGGGTCGTAAGCACTTATGTTAGGTTTCATTTAGTATGTAGGCTTTGTTAAACCATATTACATGAGTTCCCCTACTCATTTGGTTTACGAGCCTCATTCTATCCGATCTTCCGATTTAGGTCCGGTTTATTAACATAGTTACCTATATTAGGTGCCGTTTGATTCCGTGATCTCTAGCATTGCTTGGTGGTTATCTTAGGACTTCTGAGCAATCTCAAGTGAGTACATAGGCCCCTCTTTTACTGTTTTCCAAACTGTTTTGGGGTGAAACACATGTGCCTACTTGTTACTTTCGTGCTTTCATGCTTTCACATCATATGCTTGCTATGTTCATTAGTACATTTATAGTACATGATTTCATTGTGTTCATGCTATGTATGCCCATTGTGTGCATATTTAGTACATTGTTTTACATTACATTTCATGCTATGTATGCCCATTGTGTGCATATTTAGTACATTGTTTTACATTACATTTCATGCTATGTATGCCCATTGTGTGCATATTTAGTACATTGTTTCACATTACATTTCATGCTAGGTACGCCCATTGTGTGCATACTTAGTACAGTTGTTTTCATCACATGTTTACATTTTGGTATGACATTTGGGTTGTTTACAATGGAACAATACATTCATTAACATTAGCTACGCCGTTCGTTAGTAGGTAGTGGTACCATAGGAATTGACAACTCCCGTTCCTGAAATCCTGGGTAGGTTTGGATTGGAAGGAATGACCGAATTCGATATACATAACTTAGATAAACCTTTAAATTGTTTAAGGGTTTATCGCCACAGTCTCAAGGCTTGGATGTATGCATTTTCACAACACCGCATAGATGTTTATATCAGTATAGCATGCATTTGTTCCGAAAAACATAGCTTTGATTTAAACCATGTTTTACTTCAATACTTTGTTTTTGTGCATATGGTTTAGTTGATATATTTCACTAGCCATACATATCATTTTGGGTTACACATTACATAATTTACATTTGACACATGAACATATTTGACATTGGTTACACATTACATGATTTACATTTGACACATGAACATATTTGACATTGGTTATACATTACATGACTTACATCTTGACATAAACATTTTGACATATTATTCAATACGTTTGGCAATTGGTTTAAACATAGACATCTTACATTGTTGGTTTGGTTTGAGTAAGTGATTTAAGTAACGAGGCGTGTGTAATATGATACAAGCATGGTGGATACGCCGCTGGTACTTCCTATATATAAGTGATTGTATGGTATTACATATCGTAGCGTTATTTGAATCATTTAAATTTGGACATATAACATTTTATACAAATAACATACTTTTCACAATACATTGTTTTACAAACAACTTAATTTATACAAACTCATTTCACATGGTTATCCACTTAACCATGTGTTATTCTTTTATACATATATATCATTTGGTTTATTTATCACTTTTCAAATGATTTACAAGACAAAGCAAATTACAAGGTTCATGACTAAACATTTTCTTAAACATAAGTCATGAATTCTATTTTTACAAAACCTATGTATCTCACAGGCATTTTTATGCCGACGTACCTATTTTCACATGTGTTTCAGGATATGATGCATAGGATTTATCAAGATACACTTAGGCGGACTTGGGCCTTAGCGACAATAAAAGATGCAAGACTAGTTATTTATGTTATGTTTCTTTGATTGTCAAGACATTGTAACTACTTTAATCAATAAAACAATATTTCAATTTCCATGTGTTATGAAACAATGATTCTGTTACAACACTCCCTGACGTTTTCCGCCACGTTTTGTTGATCTACGTGGTCGGGGTGTGACACATTCAAAGGAGACGTGTTGGGCTGGTAATGGTCGTGGTTATGGTGGCCAGAGAGGTAATGGTAGTGGCACTGGAAACCGTGGTGGAAACGGTACTGGGAATAGAAACAATCAAGGAGGAAATGGCGGTAATGGTAATCGTGGTAATTTTGGAAACCAAGCTAGAAGTGGAAACCGCAACCAAAACAACAACCAAGGTGGTACTGGAAACAAGCAAGGATGCTTTAGCTGGGGAGATGTCGGGCATTTCAAGAGAGATTGCCCAAAGAACAACCAAGCTCAGGGGAGAGTTTTCAACATAGGAGCGAGGGAAGCTCGCCAAGATCCGAACGTAGTTACGGGTACGTTCCCTATCAACCAACGCTTTGTATCTGTACTATTTGATATTGGTTCCGATTATAGCTTTGTATCCCTAGAGTTTAAGAGTATACTTGGGTTGGTAGCTAGTAAGCTAGATATTCCGTATTCTATAGAACTAGCTAATGGAAAGCTAGTAGAAGCGAATGAAGTCATTAGAGGTTGCGTGATAGAACTTAGAGAGCATGAGTTTATGCTTGATCTTCTGCCAGTCGAATTGGGAAGCTTTGACGTGGTAGTTGGAATGGATTGGTTATCAAGTAACTGAGCGGAGATCGTATGTCATGAGAAGATAATCCGAATCCCGTTGGCGAATGGAGAGACGATTGTAGTGCATGGAGAGAAGCTTGATACGCCTCTAAGGATTATCAGTTGTTTGAAAGCCCGAAGATGTTTGTAGAAGGGATGTGTTGCCTTCTTGGCGCACGTCATGGACAAGGAAGCCGAAGCTGGAAGATATCCTAGTTGTGAGGGAATATCCTGAAGTCTTCCCCGAAGACTTGCCAGGATTGCCGCCGCAAAGACAAGTCGAATTCCACATTGACTTGGTTCCAGGCGTTGCGCCTGTAGCCAAGGCACCTTATCGACTTGCACCCTCAGAAATGCAAGAGTTGTCGACGCAACTTCAAGAGCTTTTGGACAAGGGATTTATTAGACCAAGCTTCTCACCTTGGGGAGCTCCAGTTTTGTTTGTTAAAAAGAAGGACGGTAGTTTCCATATGGGCATCGACTACCGAGAACTAAACAAGTTAACCATCACGAATCGGTATCCTTTGCCGAGGATTGATGATCTCTTCGATCAACTTCAAGGTTCAAGTTATTACTCCAAGATCGATCTTCGATCAGGTTATCACCAGCTTCGAATTCAAGAGGAGAGTATTCCGAAGACTGCCTTCAGGACTCGTTATGGACACTACGAGTTTCTAGTAATGTCGTTTGGGTTGACAAACGCGCCAGCAGTGTTTATGGATTTGATGAATAGAGTCTGCAAGTCATATCTTGATAAATTCGTGATCGTGATTATCCACGATATTTTGATTTATTCAAGGACGAAGGAAGAGCATAAGCAACACCTTAGAGCCATTTTAGAGCTGCTCAAGAAAGAGAATTTATACGCAAAGTTCTCAAAGTGCGAGTTCTGGTTGCTTGAGGTTCAGTTCCTTGGTCATGTAGTGAATGAAGATGGAATCCATGTGGATCCAACCAAGATCGAGGCGATAAAGAATTGGGAAACTCCGAAGACGCCAACCGAGATCCGCCAGTTTCTAGATTTAGCTAGGTACTATCGCCGATTCATTGAGGATTTTTCGAAAATCGCTCAACCGCTGACCTCCCTCACTCAAAAGGATAAGAAGTACGAATGGGGAGATAAACAAGAGGAAGCTTTTCAGTTGCTGAAGAACAAGCTTTGCGATGCACCTATTTTATCCCTACCCGAAGGCACTGATGACTTCGTGGTATATTGAGACGCCTCGCGTCAGGGATTAGGTTGTGTGCTGATGCAGGGACAGAAGATTATCGCCTATGCTTTGCGCCAGTTGAAAGTTCACGAGAAGAACTACACCACGCATGACTTGGAATTAGGCGTTGTGGTATTTGCCTTGAAGATTTGGCGACATTATTTGTATGGTACGCACTGTACGATCTTTACAGATCACAAGAGCTTATAGCACATATTTGATCAGAATGAGCTTAATATGAGACAGCGCCGATGGGTGGAGCTGTTAAACGATTATGACTGTGAAATAAAATATCATCCAGGAAAGGCGAATGTCGTAGCAGACGCCTTAAGTCGAAAAGAGAGGATTAAGCCCATAAGGGTTAGGGCTTTGGAGATGATTATACAGACAAACCTCTCGTTGCGCATTCGTGCTGCACAGAGAGAAGCTCTTAAGAAGGAGAATCTTGTGGATGAATATCTGCGTGGGTTGGAGAAACAATTGGTACCCAATGAGGAAGGAACATTGTGTTTCATGGGACGAATTTGGGTTCCCCTCTTTGGTGGTCTTAGAGATGTGATTTTTGATGAAGCCCATAAATCAACGTACTCGATCCATCCCGGCTCGGACAAGATTGAAACATGATGTTGCAACGTATGTTGGAAAGTGCTTAACCTGTGCCAAGGTAAAGGCTGAATATCAGAAGCCTTCAGGTCTTTTGCAGCAACCTGAGATTCCCATGTGGAAATGGGAGCAGATTTCGATGGATTTCATAACTAAGTTACCAAAGATCCCCAGAGGTCACGATATGATTTGGGTAATCGTAGACCGTTTGATGAAATCTGCGCACTTTTTGCCAATCAGGGAAAAGGATGACACTGGTAAGCTAGCTGAGTTGTACCTAAGGGAGATAGTTGCACGTCATGGAGTGCCTGTCTCGATTATTTCTGATAGAGACGGAAGATTTATGTCAAGGATTTGGCAATCTTTCCAAGAAGTGTTTGGTTCACAGTTGAATTTGAGCACGACATTTCACCCATAGACAGACGGTCAAAGTGAGAGAATGGTTCAGACACTCAAAGATATGTTACGAGCTTGTGTAATGGACTTGGGTGGCAGTTGGGACACTCACCTACCCTTGGTCGAGTTCTCCTATAATAACAGCTACCATACAAGCATACAAGCTGCACCGTTTGAAGCTCTTTACGGACGCAAGTGTTGATTGCCGTTATGCTAGGCAGATGCGGGCGATAGACAGCTAGTTGGTCCTGAATTGGTTCAGGAAACGACAGATAAGATAATGCAGATCTGAGAGCGCATTAAGGCGGCTCGTGACCGACAAAAGAGCTATGCGGACCAAAGAAGGAAACCTTTGGAGTTTGAAGTAAGAGATATAGTTTTGTTGAAAGTCTCACCTTGGAAAGGTGTGGCACGCTTTCGGAAGCGTGGAAAGTTAAACCCATGATTCATTGGACCGTTCCGAATCCTGGAAAGGATTGCTCTTGTGGCTTACAACTTGGACCTACCTGCGGAACTTAATGGTGTTCATGATACATTCCATCTATCCAACCTGAAGAAGAGTCCAACCCAGGAAATGGTTGTTATTCCTTCCGACGAAGTACACATTGACGACACACTCCATTTTACCGAAGAACCCATTGAGGTTACGGATTGGAAAGTGAACAAAACTCGAAGGAGTAGTGTTAAGCTTGTTAAGGTTCGATGGAACGCACGTCACGGCCCAGAGTTTACTTGGGAGCGTGAGGACCGCATGAAAGAAAAATAGCCGCAGTTATTCCCTAACACCCCTGCTGCTAATAGTAAAGCTTAAAATTTCGGGACGAAATTTTCTTAACAGGGGGAGAATGTGACAACTGTCAAAAATCCAGGTATCCGTACAATTAATTAATCTTGATTAAGTGCTTAATGATTGTGCTGAATTACAATTAACTGCTTTCTGATTATTGCTTTATACACACATGTGCATCACATATTGCAAATGACATATCATTGATTGCATGAGAACTTTATTGACTCAAATGATGCGCGAAACACAGTTAGCACAGTTAACAGACAAACCGGGAAAATGCTGACGAAGTTCAGAACATAGACAGACAGTGTTTTGAGACACAGTATGAGCCAGAAACTGAGTACTACACTAGTTTAGAGTGTAGGGAAGTAAGGATAACAAAACTGCTTTTCTAGGTGATAGTTTAAGTGCCGGAAAGTGCCTAAAACTCACCCAAAGTGCTGAATTCAGCAAAATTAAGCATAAATCAACATTTTAACATATTTATTTTATGCAGAAACATGGTAAAATGGTCCTGAATGCTTTCCTAAGTGTCAGGATTTAAAAGTGTCACAAAAGGGTACATAAAGAACACTAAACTGCACGTTTAGCACTTTAACGAATCAGTATCTAACCGAATAACCGGACACTACCCGAAACACAAAATTTACACTAGAAGCTTTGTTTTAATGTTTCCAAGCTAGTTATGATCCCCGAACATCATAACACCTCCGAAAAATATCTAATAACTGAAACACGTAATGAACACTTGGATTTGAACTAAATTGCAACTAATGGATTAAACCTACACCTAGACCCCCCCCCCCCACCTATGGCCGGCCATGCCTCACCACCATGCCTCCAAGATTTTATTTCCTTATTATATTGGATCTTGTTTTGCTTTTTAGGACACATTACTCACAAGATAATAAGGGATGATGGTTTTAAGTATGTTATGGAAGATCATAAGTTCATTACCTTTCACACACTTCACACACTTGATCTTCTTCTTCCCCTTGGGAGCTCTCGGCCAAACCACATCCCACACACACTCACCTTCATCCAACTTTCTTCATACAAACCATACACATACAAAGGTGCTAGAAGCAAGATAAGGAAGCTTGGTGGCTTTGGATCTTGAAGGACCTTCTCTAATTGCTTTTATCCTCTTGATTTCTACTCTTGATTCATCCCTAGCCTTGAGCTAGTGGTAAGATCCTTGTACACTCTAGTTTACATCTATTTTTAGTGGTTAATGTTGAATCATGATAAAAAATAACAAGAACACTGAAGAATCATATGAAGTAAACATGAACATAAGCTTGATATGAAGTAATCTTGATGAAACTAAGTTGTTTATGAGATGTATGCTTGTTGATCTTTGATTGTTTGTAGAAATGATGTTGATCATCATAACATCTTGCTAGATCATGATTAGAAACATAGTTTAGCGAGATGAGAAAGTGAGAATGTGGTAGGATGAAAGATCATCCACACTTAAATCATGAACTTGAAGAAGAATACTTTGGTTTCTTGAAAAATAATAATCAAAGTGAGTTAATAATCATATAGATCTAAAATTTATGAATGGTTTTCCAAAAGAACCAAGTTTAAAATATGAGTTTTAGTAGATCTTGGTTCTTACATAAACAAGACTTATTTTTAGTGATTAACCAAGTGTAGAAACACTTGTGTAACAAGAAGATTACATGAAGAAACATTTTTGTAAAGTATGATTACAAGTTATAAACACCTAAATCATTCAAGAATGAAGTTTTTATATAAACAACCTGTCACACTCCCAAAATACCACTCGCGTAAACATTGCGGGGTGTGTGACGTACCAGGATCTTAGCCACCAATCACATTAAACTCATAGGTATGTGTAAATAAAACTTTCATTGATTAACAATAAGTGTTACAATGTTACATTATATTATATAGTGTACAGCGGAAGCATAAATCATTCGTTAAGTGTTTATAACCACATGTAAAAGCTATTAGTCTTATATAGTGTTTCCATGTATCTCGACCCATGACCACTCCAGCTTCCCAGACAGCAAGTCCCAATTATATGCACCTAAAGGCCTGCAAGGCATGTAACCACAAATCAACAACAAAGTTGAGCGAGTTCACAGTTGGGTGTTCGTTTTAAGTTGTTTCAAAAGCATAGTTTTCTTTAGCTGGCTTACTTGCCGTGGGGGTTACCCCATAGTTGAAAATGTGTTTTGTTTAATCCCAATTACTCTGGCAATCCAGCCGTGGGGGCTACCCCATGTTTACACTACTAGACTCGTTACCATATCGACTACTAACGTTCGTCATGTTTATGTGCCCTAGCGTCGGTGTCTATCATCACCGACGTGCCATAGTCCATTAGTCCATGCCCGTCCTCTGCGGCACAGTGTGAGGTTTGTTAAACTTAATAGCGCTATTTAACTAATGACCCGTTGCCATTGGCCTCAGCGATTAAGTCGATATAAAAGGAGGGACTTCGTGATAGAGTTTTGGTCTAGTGAACTTTAAACTGTCCAAGAGGACGAGGAATTACATTCCTTAACCCGTACTGTCCTACCCAAGGAGGACGAGAAATCCATATTCCTTAACCCATTCCCAACCCCTGGGAATCCCATGCCTTGTAGAAAGTGTGAACTCACCTCGGTTTGCTCGGCAGATACACAAAGAGGTCAATCAAGCTGCTAGTGGTCAACCACGTCCTAACATGGTTACCATACAAGTCAGGTCTAGGTTCAAGTAGTGCACGTAGGTTTACACATAAGCTAACAAGTTATAACACATAACGAGCATGGCAAACACATCGATCCCATAACAGTAGCATACGGTTCACATAGACATAACCCAAACTTGTGCGACTTTGAGTGATTGGGTTGTTATGGTTGTGCAAGCCCAATCCTCTTGTGCAATCCAAAAGATGAAGCCCAAAAGATAACCGGCCCAACTAATTAATAGTCCAACAGCTTATGCGGCCCAAACGTAAATCATTTAATTATTCTTGTGCGGTCCAGTTTAGCTTGTGCGACTGGGAAAAACTTGTGCGATTGAGATTGGGCTTTGAGGCCCAACAACATAGTAAAGTCCAAGTAGTTTGTGTGTGGCCCAAGACTTGTGCGATCAGCACTGTCTTGTGCGATCCACAGATCTTGTGCGATCATGCAATGTATATGCTGTACATTGTGCCTTATGTGGTTGTACCCAGCTTGTGCGATGCACCTCATCTTATGCGATCGTGTATAGCCGGGTTGTACTGTAAGCTTTTAACAGTTGTACCAAGCTTATACAACTGTCTTGTGCCACTGCCCTTGTATGGTCAAACAAGCTCATGTGATCAGTAACTAAATCCCTAAAATTAAGCGATCATCTATAGCAAATTGGCAGTTTCCAACTTAACAATTAATCGATCAATTCAGTGAATTCTTCAATCAATATTCATGAACCTTAATGAACATATAATCACAAAGCACATTCTATCATAACATTTAATCACCAAATTAGATCAAAGATTCAGAATACTAGCATACTTCCTAAAACATCATCCACTATCCCCTACCAAGTCACACAATCAACCAACCACCCGAATCAAGATTTTCAGTTCATCATTATGCATTCGATTCTAGGTGCACTAAAAATCATCATACGATTTCTTATAGCAACAATCATCATCATCAATCAAACTCGAACCAAAACGCACAATCAATAAGTCGTCATACAATCCTAAACCCTAAACATCATGCAAGATCATAATAACACACACATCATGCATCGATTCACCAACTCGCATATTCTGAATTCTTATTATCAAAACCATCTAGTATGAACAACCCTAGTGTGACACCTGTGTCACTGCGACCATCAAAAAAATACCAAGCCAATGAGATATTGTATGTCATACTTGGGATCTGTATATATATGTGTGTCTTTTGTACATATCAATTCTTGTTCGATTACAAACTTTAAATCGCTTTCTGGAAGGTTATACGCGCACTGATGCGTAAATATAACCAGTTTAATACGACGAACACTCCAGAATAGTGAAATATGCTTAACATACCTTAAATAACCTCTACATAACTTAGAAATGAGTTTTGAAGGCCTTGGTATGGCAAAATCAAGTTTAATCGCTTACAGGGACTAAATTCGACAAACTATGAAAGTATGACGATTCGTACTGGAACAGACATTCCAGAACATGACCATAAGTTAAACATACCATAAATATCCTTTACATATCTTAGAAATAGGCTTTAAGGGGTTCGGTGTGCTAAAATAAACTTTTGGGTCATTCAGGGACTGAAAGCGTCAGAAAGTGCACAAGTTTGCATTTTCGCGCATATCTTACGTTCTAAATATATCCGGACATACAAAAATTTATGTAAGCATTAAAATATTTTATTTTAGTGTTTGGTATGATAAAATTCCATTCGTCGCTTAATTTGGATCGTTTTTGCGTTCGTTATGACTTCCGTCGTAATTAATCGAATAATGCAACCGTACGACCAAACGAACTGACATCCGAGATGTTTTTGAGCATATTTTAAGTTCCCTATACTTTAAAATTATTTTAGAGCCTTGAAATGGGGTTAACGGGGCTTAAAAGTGCCAAAAATCAAGTTTTACAAGTGCAGGGACCATTTTTGAAATTTCTGGCAGATTCAATGAACCTAGTCCATTTTGAAGTGTTGATGGTTTTAACCCATGGTTTTGGAAAACCATGGGCTGGTATTCAATGAACATAGTCCATATTAGGGGCTCCCATGGTTTTAGAAAACCATGGGCACACATGTAAGGTCCAGATCAAAGCTCAGTTTTCGATGAACGATCTTAACGGTTCTTGAATTCCTATAAATACCCACCCTCACTTCCTCCCAAAGCACACTTGAATCTGATTTTGGCTCTCTAAGTTGAAGTTTATGCTTCATACCTAAGAGTAAATCGGATCAAGAGCTTGCGGGGACCTTCTGTAAGTATTCTTTCGTTCTTTTCATTCGTTTTTGTCGTTAAAGTCAAACTGAGTTTGACTTTCTGCTTTGACCAGTTTATGGTCAACGCGAAGTTTGTTTGAACTTCATAACGTGAGCGTAATCACGATGGTTATATTTTCTAGTGACTATACCTACTGATTACCACGTTATCTAGGCTCAGTGACGAGTCGTAGTTTCGGCCAAAATGCGTTTTCTCGCGTATTTTGTAACCAAACTACTCTAGGATATCAAAACCGTTTGTTTTGATATCAAAACCTGTTTTCTAACTTAACTAAACATGTTCTAGCATGTTTAGCTCGTCATTTTTTTAGATTAGTGCTTGTGTGGAGCCGAAAGTCAAGCGGACTAAACACCCGCTTAGACTTTCGAACACGACCCGTTTGGTCGATCATTAGGATCCGACCAAACATGTTAAGTGACCATAGTAGCGTAGGGAATAACCTTCCGAGGTTATACCTTATGGTCACTTAGGTTTGATTAGTCGCATGATAGGTAGTTTATATGCCTTAGGTAAATTACCAAAATGCCATTTTTAACAAAATTTTTTATATCTAAACTGATTTAGAAACAATATTAGACATGTTAAGGAATATTTTACTTATCATAGGGCTAGTTAGGCATTCTGAACGCGTTTTACGCGAACGACACGTTAAAGTAGCATAAGCTACCTAAACGGGTCGTAATGGGTTGTAAGCACTTAGGTTAGGTTTCATTTTAGTATGTAGGCTTTGTTAAACCATATTACAGGAGTTCCCATACTCGTTTGGTTTACGAACCCTCATTCTATCTGATCCTCCGATTTAGGTCCGGTTTATTAACATAGTTACCTATATTAGGTGCCATTTGATTTCCGTGATCTCTAGCATTGTTTGGTTGTTACACAAGGACTTCTAGGCAATCTCAAGTGAGTACATAGACCCCTCTTTATTGTTTTTCAAACTGTTTTGGGGTGAAACACATGTGCCTACTTGTTACTTTCGTGCTTTCCTGTTTTCACATCATATACTTGCTATGCTCATTAGTACACTATTAGTACATGATTTACATTACATTGTTTCGCTATGTATGTTTACTTAGCATACTTAGTACATTGTTTTACTTTACATTTCTGCTATGTATGTTGACTGAGCATGCTAGCACATTGATTTACATTACATTAGTTGCATATGTTTACTCAACATATGGACATATTGTTTTACATTGCATTTTGTTGCATATGCTCATCCAGCATATGAACACATTATATTACATTTTGAACCATTTGTAACTATTGGACTATGTGAACCGTTGTAACTATTTCACTATGTGACCCGTTGTAACTATTTGACTATGTGAACCGTTGTCACCATTTGATTATATGAACTGTTTGTAACTGTTGAACCATGTGAACCGTATTAGACCATACATAAACATTTCTACAATTGTTAAACATTACATTTTGGTGGTTGTTTTGGGTAAGTGATTTAAGTAACGAGGCGACGTGTAATACGATAAAAAACATGGTGGATACGCCGCTGGTACTTCCTATATATTAGTGCTTTTATGGTATTACATATCGTAGCGTTATTTAAACCATTTCAGTTTAGACATATTACATCTACAATACGATCTTCACATAAACATCGTTTTACAAATAACTTAACTTATACAAACTCATTTTACATGGTTATCACTTAACCATATATTATTCTATTATACATATATATCATTTGGTTTATTTATCACTTTTCAAATGATTTATGAAAGGAACCACTCAACAAGATTCATGGCTACTTTTAATAAACACTTTCTTTAAACGCAAGTCATGAATCCTATTTTCACAAAACCTATGTATCTCATAGGTATTTTTATGCTGACGTACCTATTTTCACATGTGTTTTCAGGAGCTGTTGCATAAGATGATCGAGACACACTTAGGCGGACCTGTGCCTTAGTGACTTAAAACAAAGCAAGAACTAGTTGAATTATGTTATGTACTCTTTGTTTCTTGTTTACGGCAATGTAACTCTCTTGTTTGATAAATAAAACGTAACTTTAATATCCATGGTTGTGAAACAATTAATTCTGTTACAACACTCCCCGACGTTTCCGCCACGTTTTGTTGTTTTACGTGGTCGGGGTATGACAGAACGGTTGGTATCAGAGCCAATAGTTATTGGGAATTAGGTTATTAGTAATGCTTTGACCTAGACTATAACCTTTCTAGGACCCTAACACAAGTTATCTTGTGTTTAGATCTTAAAACGTGCACTTCACCTATCCTTAGGTGATAACCACAACGGGAACATCAATTCCGAATCCGCCTTGAAAATTAATCATCTGTTCTTGGATGATTGATTACTAGGTTTTGAACCCTCTGTTGTAAGGTTTTGAACTCTCTGTTATAAGGTTTTGAACCCCTTTGAGTTTTCAAAATCTCATCAAAGTTTTGGGTCCTAAATAGTGTGAACACGTGCAAACTGGAAGAGTGAATGCCTGTACCCTAGGTTTTCTGTCTAAGGCTAGAGTGTTCGTACAAATCCATGTAATCGGACCAGTCACTCTTACCTGGGAACTCTTGGGGTGAGTGTTCACTTATAGGCGAGCATGTCTTCGTGATACATTATGAGGACCTACTTGCTTTGATTCAGCCTTTGTGTGTCGTTTGTTTGCTTCGTGGTTCAAACAAATGACCATCACCCATGATTTTGGTCGGTAGTTATAACATCCTATTCTTACCCAATGCCATTTCATTTGTTTTCTCTTTTATTTTTCCCTCCTCGACACGACAATCAGATAGCGAATGCCGAACTGGCAGAAATCATCTCGCAGCAAATGGCTGCTGCTTTCCCAAATCTTATTGCTCAACTAAACCAAGCCAACTACAACAATAATGCTCCATGCAATTTCAAGAGTTTCAATTCGGCTAAGCCACTCAAGTTTAGTGGTTCTGAAGGAGCAACTGGGCTCCTACAATGGTTCGAGAGCACTGAGAGTACGTTTCATCACGTTCAGTGTCCTGATAATCGCAAGGTCAAGTTTGCTTCCAGTGTGTTTCAGAAGAGGGCTCTTACATGGTGGAACGGGGTGATGAGAGACCGTGGTGCTGAGGTTGCTTTAGCACAGACTTGGGCCGAGCTTAGGGCTCTTATGATGAAGGAATTCCGTCCTCGTCATGAGCTAAGGGCTCTAGAAAGGGAATTTGATGATCTTAAGAAAGATAGCGGTGAGCATCGAGCCTACACGGACCGTTATGAGGAGTTAAGTCTGTTATGCCCAAACATGGTCATGCCTTTGGATAAGGCAATCGAAAAGTACATTGATGGCCTCCCTGACTCAATACAAGACATTGTGACTGGTAGCAACCCTACTACAGTTAGACAGGCCATTGAGCTATCTGCAACCTTGACTGAATCTCAGATCAGGAAAGGTAAACTTTTCCGAAAAAGTGACAAGAAACCGATTGAGGAATCAAAGACCATGGATGAACAGACTGGATCCCCTAAAAAGTCAAAGAAGCGAAAGGCTTCTCAGAACTTCGCCATGGTCGCTCACAATGATCAAGCCGTCCCCAAACAACCAGCTCAACCCCCTGCTAGGAAGCCCTACAACGAAACTGCACCCTTGTGCAACCAATGTAGCCTACATCATCATGCTGGTGTGAAATGCCACACATGCTAAGCTTGTGGACTTATAGGTCATACAGCAAGGGTTTGCCCAACCGCAGCTGCACCAAATCAAGTTAACAACAATCCTGCTCAAGCTCGTTTTCCACCGGGGTCTTGCTTCAACTGTGGCGAGATGGGCCATTTCCGAAGAAATTGCCCAAAGCTTGCTAATGCGAATCCAGTGCAGGGATGAGCATCTGACCGAATGGAAGACAATGCTGTTTAGAAATAATCACGTCTTATGTATTATTTCCTTTTGTTGTCAAGGTCCATGAAACAGTTATTATCGTTGTTTATAAATAAAGCTTTTATTTTACAATGCAATATACAAATATTGATGTGGTTGCATGTGTAAACAACATATCCCCTACAATACCGACAATCAAGGAACCGTATCCCTTGAAGAACAGACTACCCCCAAAATTCTTCCACTTTATGATCTCTTGCGTTTTCCACGAAAATCCTAAGTACCCGTTTCTTCCAAGGAAAACGAAGTACAAGGCGCAAGTTACAACTCTGGACGAATACCCACTCCTTAATGGGGTACCTAAGGACATTTCATTAAGTCCTTAATTATTGTATACCTAAATTCAAATGTGGTGATTCCTTATAATCAAAAAATCGAATTTTTGGAAGATCGTCCTATCTTTTCAGATAGATGCTTGAGGACGTTGAAGTCCACCAACTGGGTTCCTGGTATGCCTTGAATACCCATGTTCAAATCAACGCCAAGTTAATAACAATCAATAACAAGATAATGACAATTAATGACCAAGGAAACAATTATGTGTTGTTGTGTTGACCTAATCATAAGTTGTCTCGACCTTGTTCAAATTCTATCCCCTTCACATTATAAAACAAACTGTGATTACTATGCAAGAAATTACGTAATTATGGATGCATACGTAATTATGGAATTTAGTGAACGGAAATCACAGCGAGTTCTGTCATGTGTCTAGAGTTAACCCTATTCATTTCCAGTTCTGATGAAGCATCCGTTGAGGAAAAATGAACTAGCTATTCATTTTTCACTTCTGAAGAATATCCGTTGAGGGAAATGAATATCCGTTTGTTTAAATCCTTCATTTTCAATTCTGATGAATACCCGTTGAGGAAAATGACTCTGGTTGTTCATTTTCGTTCTGAAGAATATCCGTTGAGGGAAATGAATATCCGTCTGTTTAATCCTTCATTTCCAACTCTGATGAAGCAACCGTTGAAAATGACTCTGTCTATTCATTTTCATTTCTGAAGATTATCCGTTGGGGAAATGAATATCCGTTTGTTTAAAATTTCATTTCCAACTCTGATGAAGCAACCGTTGAAAATGACTCCGTCTATTCATTTTCGTTTCTGAAGATTATCCGTTGAGGAAATGAATATCCTTTGATTATTCCTTCATTCCCATTTCTGACGAAGAACCCGTTGAGAAAAATGAATCATCCATTCATTTTTACTTCTAAAGGATATCCGTTGAGGGAAATGAATATCCGTTTAGTTAAACCCTTCATTTTCCATTTCTGAAGAACCCGCTGAGGAAAATGACTCCGTTCGTTCATTTTCACTTCTGAAAAATATCCGTTGAGGAAAATGACAAGATTATGCTTTATCTTTGATGGTCATTTAACAAAAAGTCACAGACAGACTCCTACAAATAAATTTCGGGACGAAATTTCCTAAAGTAGGGGAGACTGTGACACCTGTGTCACTGCGACCATCAAACAAATACCAATCCAATGAGATATTGTATTTCATACTTGGGATCTGTATAAATATGTGTGTCTTTTGCACATATCAATTCTTGTTCGATTACAAACTTTAAGTCGATTTCTGGAAGGTTATACGCGCACTGATGCGTAAATATAACCAGTTTAATACAACAAACACTCCAGAATAGTGAAATATGCTTAACATACCTTAAATAACCTCTACATAACTTAGAAATGAGTTTTGAAGGCCTTGGTATGGCAAAATCAAGTTTAATCGCTTACAGGGACTAAATTCGACAAACTGTGAAAGTATGACGATTCGTACTGGAACAGACATTCCAGAACATGACCATAAGTTAAACATACCATAAATATCCTTTACATATCTTAGAAATAGGCTTTAATTGGTTCAGTGTGCTAAAATAAACTTTTGGGTCATTCAGGGACTGAAAGCGTCAAAAAGTGCACAAGTTTGCATTTTCGCGCATATCTTACGTTTTAAATATATCCGGACATACAAAAATTTATGTAAGCATTAAAATATTTTATTTTAGTGTTTGGCATGATAAAATTCCATTCGTCGCTTAATTTGGATCGTTTTTGCGTTCGTTATGACTTCCGTCGTAATTAAGTAAATAACGCAACCGTACGACCAAACGAACCGACATCCGAGATGTTTTTGAGCATATTTTAAGTCCCCTATACTTTAAATTTATTTTAGAGCCTTGAAATGGGGTTAACGGGGCTTAAAAGTGCCAAAAATCAAGTTTTACAAGTGCAGGGACCATTTTTAAAATTTCTGGCAGATTCAATAAACCTAGTTGTGACACCTGGGTCACTGCGACCATCAAACAAATACCAAGACAATGAAATATTGTATTTCATACTTGGGATCTGTATAAATATGTGTATCTTTTTCACATATCAATTCTTGTTCGATTTCAAGCTCTAAATCGCTTTCTGGAAGGTTATACGCGCACTGATGCGTAAATATAACCAGTTCAATGCGACGAACACTCCGGAATAGTGAAATAGGCTTAACATACCTTAAATAACCTTTACATAACTTAGAAATAAGTTTTGAAGGCTTTGGTATGGCAAAATCAAGTTAAATCGCTTACAGGGGCTAAACTTGACAAACTGCGAAAGTATGCCAATTTGAACTGTAACGAACATTCCGGAACATGACCATAAGTTAAACATACCCTAAATATCCTTTACATATCTTAGAAATAGGCTTTGAGGGGTTCGGTGTGCTAAAATAAACTTCTGGGTCATTCAGGGACTAAAAGCGTCAAAAAGTGCACAAGTTTGCACTTTCGCGCATAACTTACGTTCTGAATGCATCCGGACATCCAAAAATTTATGTAAGCACTAAAAAATTTTATTTTAGTGTTTGGCATAAGAAAAATGCATTCGTCACGTCATTTGGGTCGTTTTTCGCGCTTATGCGCATTCCATCGTAATTAACCGAACATCGCAACCGTACGGCTAAACGAACCGACATCAGAGATATTTTTGAGCACATTTTAAGTTCCCCATACTTTAACTTCATTTTAGAGCTTTGAAATGGGGTTAACGGGCCTTAAACGCGTCGGAATTGACCTTATAACACAGCAGGGACCAAAACTGTAAATCTGCCAAACTGGTCCTTGCGCACCTCAACAATGGGAGTGTTGCGGTGCGCAAGCAGGGGCCAGATGCAGCAAAACGTTTTTCTCAGCTGTTAACTGCCCTTAAACACTCCCCAAAGGCCAAGTGCCACATGTTTAATCTCTTGTGGTGGCCAAAATCAGTTACCACAACATTCCGACAAGTGTACGGGCTAGATCATTCCCTCTTCTCCAAGAAACGATCCTAACGGTGAACCGAAAACTATAAATACCCACCTCCACCCTTCACTTTTCCTCACAAGAATCTGATCTAATGTGCTCTAAGTTGAAACCTTTGTTTCATACCTGAGCTATTTTGATCTAGATTAGCATTCGGGGACCCTTTGTAAGTGTTTCTTCGTTCTTTTATTGTTTTTCGAGTCCGAAAGTCAAACTTTGTTTGACTTTCTGCGTTGACCAGTTTATGGTCAATGCGAAGTTCGTTTGAACTTCACAACGTGATTGTAATCACGATGGTTATAGTCCTTTGTGACTATGCCTACTGATTACCACGTTGTCTAGGGTCGTAAGGGTAAGTGATCTAATAAATCGCTTATACCTTCGAACCCGACCCATTTGGTCGATCATTAGAATCCGACCAAATACATTAGGTGACCATAGCATATAGGGAATAACCTTCCGAGGTTATACCCTATGGTCACATCGTTTAAGTAGTTGTATGATAGGTAGTTTATATGCCTTAGGTAAATTACCAAAATACCCCTTTGATGCCCAAATTCATTATAAACATATGTAACATAACTTTTGACATCTAAACTGATTTGACAACAATATTAGACATGTTAAGGCATATGTTACTTGTCATAGGACTAGCTAAGCGGTCCGAACGCGTTCGCGTAAAAGTAGCATAAGCTACCTAAACGGGTCGTAATGGGTCGTAAGCACCTAGGCTAGGTTTCATTTAGTATGTAGGCTTTGTTAAACCATACTACATGAGTTCCTATACTCATTTGGTTTACGAACCCTCATTCTATCTAAATCCTCCGATATAGGTCCGGTTTATTAACATAGTTACCTATATTAGGTGCCGTTTGATTCCGAGATCTCTAGCATTGCTTGGTGGTTATCTTAGGACTTCTGAGCAATCTCAAGTGAGTACATAGACCCCTCTTTTACTATTTTCCAAACTGTTTTGGGGTGAAACATATGTGCCTACTTGTTACTTTCAATGCTTTCCTGTTTTCACATCATATACTCGCTATGTTCATTAGTACATTTATAGTACATGATTTCAATACTTTTCATGCTATGTATATCCATTGTGTGCATACTTAGTACATTGTTTTACATTACATTTCATGCTATGTATGTCCATTGTGTGCATACTTAGTACATCGTTTTACATTACATTTCATGCTAGGTACGCCCATTGTGTGCATACTTAGTACATTGTTTTACATTACATTTTGTTGCATATGCTCATCCAGCATATGAACACATTATATTACATTTTGAACCATTGTAACTATTTGACTATGTGAACCGTTGTAACCATTGATTATATGAACCGTTTGTAACTGTTGAACCATGTGAACCATTTGTATCTGTTGACATGATTTACATTTGACAATAGACATTTGACTATACATAAACATTTCTACAATTGTTAAACGTTACATCTTGGTGGTTTGGTTTGAGTAAGTGATTTAAGTAACGAGGCGTGTGTAATATGATACAAGCATGGTGGATACGCCGCTGGTACTTCCTATATATAAGTGTTTGTATGATATTACATATCGTAGCGTTATTTGAATCATTTCAATTTGAGACATATAACATTTTATACAAATAACATACTTTTCACAAGACATTGTTTACAAACAACTTATCTTATACAAACTCATTTTACATGGTTATTCATTTAACCATACATTATTCTTTTATCTATACATATCATCTGAACTTATTGTTTTTCAAATGATTTATAAGACAAAGCGAATTACAAGGTTCATGACTAAACATTTTCTCAAACATAAGTCATGAATCCTATTTTCACAAAACCTATGTATCTCACAGGCATTTTTATGCTGACGTACCTATTTTCACATGTGTTTTCAGGAGATGATGCATAGGACTTATCAGGATATACTTAGGCGGACCTGTGCCTTAGTGACTTAAAACAAGACAAGAACTAGTTAATTTATGTTATGTACTCTTTGTTTCTTGTTTAAAACAATGTAAACTTTCATGTTTAATTAATAAAACGAAACTTCAATTGCCATGGATTTGAAACAATTAATTCTGTTACAACACTCCCCGACGTTTCCGCCACGTTTTGTATGTTCTACGTGGTCGGGGTGTGACAGAAAAGATGGTATCAGAGCCAATGGTTATAGGGAATTAGGTTATTAGTAATACTTTGACCTAGTCTATAACCTTCTTAGGACCCTAACGCGAGTTTACTTGCGTTTAGTCATAAAACGATACCCTCACCTATCCTTAGGTGATAACCACAATGAAAACACAAATTTCTATCCCGCTTTGAAAACTAATCATCTGTTCTAGGATGATTTATTATATGGTTTTGAACCCTTTAAGTTTTCAAAATCCCGTCAAAGTTGGTCTAAATAATGTGAACACGTGCAAACTGGAAGGGTGGGTGCCTGTACCCTGAGTTTTCTGTCTAAGGCTAGAGTGTTCGTACAAATCCACATAATCGGACCAGTCACTCTTACCTAGGAACTCTTGGGGTGAGTGTCCACTTATAGGTGAGCATGTCTTCGCGATACATTATTTTTGACTTATTTACTTTGATAAATCACCGGGGTCGTTTGTTGCTTTGTAGTAACAAACAAATGACCACCATCCTTGCTTTCATCAGATTTGTTTCATCGCATTCCTTTCGTCTAATTCTCTCACTCGTTTCCTTTCATGTTTTCCTCTTTTAGAATGCCCCCTTGATGCGAAAACCAGATAGCGACTGCCAAACTGGCAGAAATCATTGCGCAGCAAATGGCGGCTCAATTCCCAAACCTCTTTGCTCAATGGAACCAAGCCAACAACAACAACAATGGTCCATGCAATTTCAAGAGTTTTAACTCTGCTAAACCACTCAAGTTTAGTGGTTCTGAGGGAGCGACTGGGCTTCTTCAATGGTTCGAGAGCATTGAGAATACTTTCCGCCACGTGCAGTGTCCTGACAATCGCAAGGTTGAGTTTTCTTCAAGTGTGTTCCAGAAGAGGGCCCTTACGTGTTGGAACGGGGTGATGAGAGACCGTGGTGCAGAAGTTGCTCTAGCGCAAACATGGGCCAAACTTAGGGCCCTTATGATGAGGGAGTTCTGTCTTCGTCACGAGATCAGGGCCTTGGAAAGGGAATTTAACGATCTTACGCAAGATAGCGGTGAACATCGAGCATACACTGATCGATATGAGGAGCTGAGCCTGTTGTGTCCTACCATGGTTACGCCTTTGGATAAGGCGATCGAAAAATACATTGATGGTCTCCCTGACTCAATACAAGACATTGTGACTGGTAGCAACCCTACTACAGTTAGACAGGCCATTGAGCTATCCGCAACCTTGACCGAATCAAAGATCAGGAAAGGTAAACTTTTCAGGAAAGGTGACAAGAAACCGGTCGAGGAATCGAAACCAATCGAGGAATCAAAGACCATGGATGAACAATCTGGATTCCCTAAGAGGTCAAAGAAGCGAAAGGCTTCTCAGAACTTCGCCATGGTTACTCACAATGATCAAGCCGTCCCCAACCAACCAGCTCAACCCTCTGCTAGGAAGCCATACAATGGAACTGCACCCTTGTGCAACCAATGTAGCCTCCATCATCATGCCAATGTAAAGTGCCGCAAATGCCAAACTTGTGGACTTATAGGCCATACAGCAAGAGTCTGCCCAGCTGCAGCTGCACCAAATCAAGCTGGCAACAATCCTGCTCAAGGTCGTTTTCTACCAGGTTCTTGCTTCAACTGTGGCGAGATGGGTCATTTCCGAAGAAATTGCCCAAAGCTTGCTAATGCAAATCCAGCACAGGGATGAGCATCTGACCGACCAGAAGACAGCATCATTTAGAAATAATCACGTCTTATGTATTATTTTCTTTTGTTGTCAAGTTCCATGAAACAGTTGATATCATTGTTTATAAATAAATCTTTTATTTACATTGCAATGTATTTATGTGGTTGTATGTATAAAGAACATATCCCCTACAATACCGACAAGCAAGGAATCGTATTCCTTATAAAGCAAACTACCCCCAAAATTTTTCCATCTTATGATCTCTTGCGTTTTCCACGAAAATCCTAAGTACCCGTTTCTTCCAAGGAAAACGAAGTACAAGACGCCAAGTTGATAACAATCAATAACAAAATAACAATTATGTGATTTTGTGCTTATGTGTTCATTTTTTTTGTTGTTTTGTGTGATCCAAGTCTTGTTATCCAAATCCTCGTATAATCCTCAATATAAGGGATTCATAGTAGGATACCCAAAGGTACTATCTAAAATCCTTAATGGACTTCTACGTTGTAGTTAAGTCCCTTGGGTTATAAAGTACTACTCCATAATTAGACCCCTTGAGTGGTCTAGTTAAACAGATTGATCCAAAAATCTGGTTAGGAACATCATGTGATGATATAGCTGAAAGGACTCCTTGGTGGCCTGATTAATAAGATCATCTGTCGATCTAATTAAAAGGACCCTATGGTAGTCTAGTCACCCTCATCACAGGTTTGATTTTCCTCCCCTAAACATTTCAAAACAAACTGTGCGGACTATGCAAGGAATTACGTAATTATGGATGCATACATAATTATGGAATTTAGTGCACAGAAACCACAGCGAGCTTTGTCATGTGCCTAGAAGTTAATTCTATTCATTTCTGTTTCTGAGGAAGCACCCGTTGAAAATGACTCCGTTTGTTCATTTTCGTTTCTGAAGATTGTCCGTTGAGGAAATGAATATCCGTTTGATTATCCTTTTCATTTCCATTTCTGAGGAAGCACCCGTTGAAAATGACTCCGTTTGTTCATTTTCGTTTCTAAAGATTGTCCGTTGAGGAAATGAATATCCGTTGATTATCCTTTTCATTTCCATTTCTGAGGAAGCACCCGTTGAAAATGACTCCGTTTGTTCATTTTCGTTTCTGAAGATTGTCCGTTGAGGAAATGAATATCCGTTTGATTATCCTTTTCATTTCCATTTCTGATAAAGCACCCGTTGAAAATGACTCCGTTTGTTCATTTTCGTTTCTGAAGATTGTCTGTTGAGGAAATGAAAATCCGTTTGATTATCCTTTTCATTTCCATTTCTGATGAAGCACCCGTTGAAAATGACTCCGTAAGTTCATTTTACGTTTCTAAAGATTGCCCGTTGAGGAAATAAATCCCTATTTGTTTATTCTTTCATTTCCGCTTCTGAAGAATACTCGTTGAGGAAAATGACTCTGTCTGTTCATTTTCATTTCTGAAGATTGTCCGTTAAGGAAATGACAGGATTACGCCTTGTATCTCTGGTGGTTATTTGACATAAAGTCACAAATAGACTCCTACGAATAAATTTCGGGACGAAATTTCCTAAAGTAGGGGAGACTGTGACACCTGGGTCACTGCGACCATCAAACAAATACCAAGCCAATGAAATATTGTATTTCATACTTGGGATCTGTATAAATATGTGTATCTTTTTCACATATCAATTCTTGTTCGATTTCAAGCTCTAAATCGCTTTCTAGAAGGTTATACGCGCACTGATGCGTAAATATAACCAGTTCAATGCGACGAACACTCTGGAATAGTGAAATAGGCTTAACATACCTTAAATAACCTTTACATAACTTAGAAATAAGTTTTGAAGGCTTTGGTATGGAAAATCAAGTTAAATCGCTTACAGGAACTAAACTTGACAAACTGCGAAAGTATGCCAATTTGAACTGTAACGAACATTCCGGAACATGACCATAAGTTTAACATACCGTAAATATCCTTTACATAGCTTAGAAATAGGCTTTGAGGTGTTCGGTGTGCTAAAATAAACTTCTGGGTCATTCAGGGACTAAAAGCGTCAAAAAGTGCACAAGTTTGCACTTTCGCGCATAACTTACGTTCTGAATGCATCCGGACATCCAAAAATTTATGTAAGCACTAAAACATTTTATTTTAGTGTTTGGCATAAGAAAAATCCATTCGTCACGTCATTTGGGTCGTTTTCCGCGCTTATGCGCATTCCGTCGTAATTAACCGAACATCGCAACCGTACGGCTAAACGAACCGACATCTGAGATATTTTTGAGCACATTTTAAGTTACCTATACTTTAACTTCATTTTAGAGCTTTGAAATGGGGTTAACGGGCCTTAAACGCGTCGGAATTGACCTTATAACACAGCAGGGACCAAAACTGTAAATCTGCCAAACTGGTCCTTGCGCACCTCAACAATGGGAGTGTTGCGGTGCGCAAGCAGGGGCCAGATGTAGCAAAACATTTTTCTCAGCTGTTAACTGCCTTAAACACTCCCCAAAGGCCAAGTGCCACATGTTAATCTCTTGTGGTGGCCAAAATCAGTTACCACAACATTCCGACAAGTGTACGGGCTAGATCATTCCCTCTTCTCTAAGAAACGATCCTAACGGTGAACCGAAAACTATAAATACCCACCTCCACCCTTCACTTTTCCTCACAAGAATCTGATCTAATGTGCTCTAAGTTGAAACCTTTGTTTCATACCTGAGCTATTTTGATCTAGATTAGCATTCAGGGACCCTTTGTAAGTGTTTCTTCGTTCTTTTATTGTTTTTCGAGTCCGAAAGTCAAACTTTGTTTGACTTTCTGAGTTGACCAGTTTATGGTCAATGCGAAGTTCGTTTGAACTTCGCAACGTGATTGTAATCACGATGGTTATAGTCCTTTGTGACTATGCCTACTGATTACCACGTTGTCTAGGGTCGTAAGGGTAAGCGATCTAATAAATCGCTTATACCTTCGAACCCGACCCATTTGGTCGATCATTAGAATCCGACCAAATACATTAGGTGACCATAGCATATAGGGAATAACCTTCCGAGCTTATACCCTATGGTCACATCGTTTAAGTAGTTGTATGATAGGTAGTTTATATGCCTTAGGTAAATTACCAAAATACCCCTTTGATGCCCAAATTCATTATAAACATATGTAACATAACTTTTGACATCTAAACTGATTTGACAACAATATTAGACATGTTAAGGCATATGTTACTTGTCATAGTACTAGCTAAGCGGTCCGAACGCGTTTCACGCGAACGACGCGTAAAAGTAGCATAAGCTACCTAAACGGGTCGTAATGGGTCGTAAGCACCTAGGCTAGGTTTCATTTAGTATGTAGGCTTTGTTAAACCATACTACATGAGTTCCTATACTCATTTGGTTTACGAACCCTCATTCTATCTAAATCCTCCGATATAGGTCCGGTTTATTAACATAGTTACCTATATTAGGTGCCGTTTGATTCCGAGATCTCTAGCATTGCTTGGTGGTTATCTTAGGACTTCTGAGCAATCTCAAGTGAGTACATAGACCCCTCTTTTACTGTTTTCCAAACTGTTTTGGGGTGAAACACATGTGCCTACTTGTTACTTTCAATGCTTTCCTGTGTTCACATCATATACTCGCTATGTTCATTAGTACATTTATAGTACATGATTTCAATACTTTTCATGCTATGTATGTCCATTGTATGCATACTTAGTACATTGTTTTACATTACATTTCATGCTATGTATGTCCATTGTGTGCATACTTAGTACATCGTTTTACATTACATTTCATGCTAGGTACGCCCATTGTGTGCATACTTAGTACATTGTTTTACATTACATTTTGTTGCATATGCTCATCCAGCATATGAACACATTATATTACATTTTGAACCGTTGTAACTATTTGACTATGTGAACCCTTGTAACCATTGATTATATGAACCGTTTGTAACTGTTGAACCATGTGAACCATTTGTATCTGTTGACATGATTTACATTTGACAATAGACATTTGACTATACATAAACATTTCTACAATTGTTAAACGTTACATCTTGGTGGTTTGGTTTGAGTAAGTGATTTAAGTAATGAGGCGTGTGTAATATGATACAAGCATGGTGGATACGCCGCTGGTACTTCCTATATATAAGTGTTTGTATGATATTACATATCGTAGCGTTATTTGAATCATTTCAATTTGAGACATATAACATTTTATACAAATAACATACTTTTCACAAGACATTGTTTACAAACAACTTATCTTATACAAACTCATTTTACATGGTTATTCATTTAACCATACATTATTCTTTTATCTATACATATCATCTGAACTTATTGTTTTTCAAAAGATTTATAAGACAAAGCAAATTACAAGGTTCATGACTAAACATTTTCTCAAACATAAGTCATGAATCCTATTTTCACAAAACCTATGTATCTCACAGGCATTTTTATGCTGACGTACCTATTTTCACATGTGTTTTCAGGAGATGATACGTAGGACTTATCAGGACATACTTAGGCGGACCTGTGCCTTAGTGACTTAAAACGCGGCAAGAACTAGTTAATTTATGTTATGTACTCTTTGTTTCTTGTTTAAAACAATGTAAAATTTCATGTTTAATTAATAAAACGAAACTTCAATTGCCATGGATTTGAAACAATTAATTCTGTTACAACACTCCCTGACGTTTCTGCCACGTTTTGTATGTTCTACGTGGTCGGGGTGTGACACTAGTCCATTTTGAAGTGTTGATGGTTTTAACCCATGGTTTTGCAAAACCATGGGCTGGTATTCAATGAACATAGTCCATATTAGGGGCTCCCATGGTTTTAGAAAACCATGGGCACACATGTAAGGTCCAGATCAAAGCTCAGTTTTCGATGAACGATCTTAACGGTTCTTGAATTCCTATAAATACCCACCCTCACTTCCTCCCAAAGCATACTTGAATCTGATTTTGGCTCTCTAAGTTGAAGTTTATGCTTCATACCTGAGAGTAAATCGGATCAAGAGCTTGCGGGGACCTTCTGTAAGTATTCTTTCGTTCTTTTCATTCGTTTTTGTCGTTAAAGTCAAACTGCGTTTGACTTTCTTCTTTAACCAGTTTATAGTCAACGCGAAGTTCGTTTGAACTTCATAACGTGAGCGTAATCACGATGGTTATAGTCCCTAGTGACTATACCTACTGATTACCACGTTATCTAGGCTCAGTGACGAGTCGTAGTTTCGGCCAAAATGCGTTTTCTCGCGTATTTTGTAACCAAACTACTCTATGATATCAAAACCGTTTGTTTTGATATCAAAGCCTGTTTTCTAACTTAACTAAACATGTTCTAGCATGTTTAGCTCGTCATTTTTTTAGATTAGTGCTTGTGTGGAGCCGAAAGTCAAGCGGACTAAACACCCGCTTAGACTTTCGAACACGACCCGTTTGGTCAATCATTAGGATCCGACCAAACATGTTAAGTGACCATAGTAGCGTAGGGAATAACCTTCCGAGGTTATACCTTATGGTCACTTAGGTTTGATTAGTCGCATGATAGGTAGTTTATATGCCTTAGGTAAATTACCAAAATGCCATTTTTACGCCAAAATTCATTTTAAGCATATGTAACATAATTTTTGATATCTAAACTGATTTAGCAACAATATTAGACATGTTAAGGCATATTTTACTTATCATAGGGCTAGTTAGGCATTCCGAACGCGTTTTACGCGAACGACGCGTTAAAGTAGCATAAGCTACCTAAACGGGTCGTAATGGGTCGGAAGCACTTAGGTTAGGTTTCATTTTAGTATGTAGGCTTTGTTAAACCATATTACATGAGTTCCCATACTCGTTTGGTTTACGAACCCTCATTCTATCTGATCCTCCGATTTAGGTCCGGTTTATTAACATAGTTACCTATATTAGGTGTCGTTTGATTTCCGTGATCTCTAGCATTGTTTGGTTGTTACACAAGGACTTCTAGGCAATCTCAAGTGAGTACATAGACCCCTCTTTAATGTTTTTCAAACTGTTTTGGGGTGAAACACATGTGCCTACTTGTTACTTTCGTGCTTTCCTGTTTTCACATCATATACTTGCTATGCTCATTAGTACACTATTAGTACATGATTTACATTACATTGTTTCGCTATGTATGTTTACTTAGCATACTTAGTACATTGTTTTACTTTACATTTCTGCTATGTATGTTGACTGAGCATGCTAGCACATTGATTTACATTACATTAGTTGCATATGTTTACTCAACATATGGACATATTGTTTTACATTGCATTTTGTTGCATATGCTCATCCAGCATATGAACACATTATATTACATTTTGAACCATTTGTAACTATTGGACTATGTGAACCGTTGTAACTATTTCACTATGTGACCCGTTGTAACTATTTGACTATGTGAATCGTTATAACCATTTGATTATATGAACCGTTTGTAACTGTTGAACCGTGTGAACCGTATTTGACCATACATAAACATTTCTACAATTGGTAAACATTACATTTTGGTGGTTGTTTTGGGTAAGTGATTTAAGTAACGAGGCGACGTGTAATACGATAAAAAACATGGTAGATACGCCACTGGTACTTCCTATATATAAGTGCTTTTATGGTATTACATATCGTAACGTTATTTAAACCATTTCAGTTTAGACATATTACATCTACAATACGATCTTCACATAAACATCGTTTTACAAATAACTTAACTTATACAAACTCATTTTACATGGTTATTCACTTAACCATATATTATTCTTTTATACATATATATCATTTGGTTTATTTATCACTTTTCAAATGATTTATGAAAGGAACCACTCAACAAGATTCATGGCTACTTTTATTAAACAGTTTCTTTAAACGCAAGTCATGAATCCTATTTTCACAAAACCTATGTATCTCACAGGCATTTTTATGCTGACGTACCTATTTTCACATGTGTTTTCAGGAGCTGTTGCATAAGATGATCGAGACACACTTAGGCGGACCTGTGCCTTAGTAACTTAAAACAAAGCAAGAACTAGTTGAATTATGTTATGTACTCTTTGTTTCTTGTGTAAGACAATGTAACTCCCTTGTTTGATAAATAAAACGTAACTTTAATATCCATGGTTGTGAAACAATTAATTCTGTTACAACACTCCCCGACGTTTCCGCCACGATTTGTTGTTTTACGTGGTCGGGGTGTGACACCTAGCTTTCGCATACAATCATAGCAACCACAACATGACTATTCTATGACTAAACAATGGTGGAATACTAACCGATGGAAGGGTAGAACAAGTTTGCTCCGAACAGGGAGGCTTCGAGAGAGGAGAAAGGTTGCCGTCAGCTTCGCTTCGATGGGGGGGGGGGGGGGTTTGTTGCAGTCGTTGGGTTACAAGGAGAGAGGAGAGGAGAGTTTAGGGTTTGGTTATCTTTGTGTGTTTTGAAAGTTATGGAAAAATAATCCCCAAATGGGGTATATGTGCGCATAATAGGGAATGGGCCAACCCATCCTTGGGCTCTATTTGAGCTGAGAGCAATTGTGTACAAGGTGAAGATATACCATCGAGAGTAGTGCGACACAAAGGGTTCATACGACCGGGTTCCTATTGTGCGACCAAGCATACATACACTCATTACACATAAATAACACATAACATAACAACAGAACATTCCATTAACATCAAAGTTCACATAACCACATAACGTTCACACTGGTTACCTCAAGGTATAAAGAAAGGTTTGAAATACGAGTTGTCACATTATCCCCAAGTTGAAAGAAATTTCGTCCCGAAATTTAGCACGTACTCACTGAGGAAGCTAGTTAGGTTGCATGGTTTTCCTGGTTTTCCTGGGGTGTCACATCCTTCCCCCGTTGGTTTGGAATTTCGTCCCGAAATTCCGCAGTAGCTTCGGCCTCAGCAGTGGTTTCACTTTTCTCGAATAACTGGGGATAATGTGTTTCATTTGGTTTCTTCGTTCCCAGGTAAACTCCGGGCCACGACGGGAGTTCCAACGAACCCGGACAAGCGGTATTCTGGTACGTTTGAGAATCTTGACCTCCCGGTCCAAGATTTCCACTGGCTCTTCGACAAATCGCAACTGATCGTCGATGGTGAGCTCCTTGAAAGGAACTATAAGAGTTTCATCTGACAGACACTTCTTCAGATTCGACACATGGAATACGTTGTGAACTCCACTGAGTTCTTCGGGTTGATTCAATCTGTAGGCCACCTTGCCAATTCTCTCCGTGATTTTGAAAGGTCCAACCTGTCGCGGGTTGTGTTTATCTCGAAGACCAGAACGAACTACACCTTCCCAAGGTGAGACCTTAAGTAGCACTCGATCCCCAACCTGGAACTCGAGTGGTTTCCTGCGCTTATCAATGTAGCTTTTATGACGGTCACGAGCTGCCACCATTCGTTGTTGTATCTGAGCAATCTTCTCTATTGTGTCTATGACGAGTTCTGGGCCAGTGATTCGGCTGTTTCCAACTTCTCCCCAACAAAGGGATGATCGGCACTTCTGTCCGTACAATGCCTCAATTGGAGCAGCTTGGATGCTAGTGTGGTAACTGTTGTTATACGAAAAACTCCACTAAAGGGAAGATGTCTTTCCCAATCGTTGCCAAAGTCGATTACACATGCCCGAAGCATGTCTTCAAGAGTTTGGATGGTGCGTTCAGTCTGCCCCTTCGTCTGGGGTGATATGCTGTGCTCCTGTCTAGATGTGAGCCAAAGGATTTGCGCATCGCTGGCCACGAATTTGATGTAAATTGTGGGTCGCGATCAGAGATACTGGAGGTTGGCACCCCGTGCCTAGCAACGCTTCCTTCAGGTAGATGACTGCGAGTGTAGAAAACTTATCCGTTTCCTTGATGGCTAGAAGGTATGCTGGTTACGCGAGACAATCACGATCATCCAGGTGATATTGTTTCCGTTTCAAGTTTTAAGTAGACTAGTGACCAAATCCATGGCAGTCTATCTTCGCTTTCGATATAGGTGTTTCTGGTTGCTAACACATCACTTTGACTTTCCCCACAAGTCAAACATTATTCCCGACCTGTCGAAGGTTGCTTCTCCATGCCCCGCATGGGTTCAACTTGAAAATCTTCTTCCTTCAGTTCTCCAGTTTGAACAGAGCGAGTCTGATCAGGTAAGTTAGAGTCGATAGTGAGCTGCAAAGCTTGTGCATGTTCAAGTTTTGAAGTTGCAATCATCCTAAAGTTCCCTCCAGCAATGCCATTAACTGATTTAGTTCTGTCAAAGACAAAGTACACGCGAGGCGCTTGTGATCGGTCTAAATAACGTATCTGGTACCGTCCAAGTAATGCCTCCATCTAAAATTCCAAGGCCACATTTTCACTGCCAGTTGTGTGTCGTGCAGTTCCTCTTTATAACTCCATCACGTAGGTCACCACTTGCTCGTGTTGTGTCGGTGTGTAACTGGGACTCTGATTCTGACCATCATGGTATACCACTAAATCACCCGCACCCTCGGGTAAAGATGATGCTCGGTGCATTGTAGAGTTGGAACTCGAAAGCTGAAGAGATGTCCTCCTGTTTCGTCTTTTGCAAACACAGTACCCTACTGTGCTAAATGGATTTAAGCTGTGTGACCTTCGATAATCTTGTGGGTAAGCTGCGTTAGTATCTAACGAAACCAAGGAATTTGCTACATCACCGAAGAAATCTTTGGTGTCGATCAGTTTCTAACAAGATGCGTCTCAGCGAGATCCACGAGTATTCCCGCTTCGTTGGTCACCTGATCAAAATGCATGACTTCGTACGTAATGGCTCCTCCAATGAAAGTGCTGAAACAGAATACATATGCCACCCATGGTGTTCCTTTCTCCTGGTCATGATTCAGAATGTCGTCAATAATTACGGTCGATTCATGTGATCCCTGAAGCTGCTGGTGTGTTGTTCAATTCAATGATCATGGTATACAAAGTTGAAATGGCTGCATCGCGTTCGACATGCTGTTGTAGGAACATGCTCCCTCTTTAACTTCCATCTGGTGATAGCTCACTTGTTAGTAGATTCTCGAATGGGGTTTGATCTTCGCAGCTTGTTAACATGTTGCCAATACATGGTCGAGGCAAGTGGTTCTTAACTGCCACCTTACTAAGTTCTCGATAATCAGTACACATACGAAGAATTCATGGATCTAACTGGGGCTCCCCAAAGCGAAAAAAACTAGGTTCAACGATACTCCTATTCAATAATCCCTGTAGTTGATTAAACAACTCTTGCAACCCTCCTGGTGCAGGACGGTAAGAGTACGAGTAATCAGGGCTGTCTCTGACATGATATTGATCTGATATTCCACCGGACGATGTGAAGTTACACCTGATAGTTCTTCTGGTAGCACATAGGTAGAAATCACGAACAAAGGATGGATCCTCGATCCTCTTTTCCTCGACCTTAGCATCAATAATAAGTGCTAGCATAGCGGGATAATCCTTTCGTGGACACTTCCAAGTTTTCATTGCAGAATCGACGCTAACCTTGCACAATTCTGATACTTTGAAACAGATGACGATTCTCCACTGGGGAGAGGGATACGCAAAGTTTTCTCCTCACATGGTATATATGCGCGATGTAGGGATTACCAATCCATCCTAACTACAGCTTCAAACCATCAAATATAGCAGAAGGAAGATCAATGTCGGTCGCCTGTCCCACAAGGTCGAATTTGCATCCCAACTAGCATACGAAATGTCAATTATCTTGTCGTCAGCCGATTCCACAGCAGGTTCAAATTCAAGGAGCACCAGGTTAGACAGAGCAAAGACGAAGTGATTAGCTACTTATACTAGCTACCATGTTGCTAAGGTCCTGGTGTCGCCCATGTCATTTCTAAATGCTCTTCCATGAGCATCATTTCTAGTGTTGTTGTTTTCATTACAAGTATCTCAAGTACTGTCATTGGTCCTTTGGTCGTTGTCTTCTTAACTTGACCTCGGCCAATCCACGTTGTAGTCACTTTTATTTCCTTACTGTAGGCTAGGGTTACGAATACCTTGTTGTCGCTGTGACTGCTGCTCCCAATGTCGTTGCTCGAAACGAAGCCCTACGATCATTCACCATCAAGGTCCATCTTTCCGCATTCTGAGCCACGTCCTAGGTACTACTCACCGTGCTGGCAATTACACATTCCGCGTTATAGTCGATTGCCATTGTTTATGTCCTGATTAATTCATAAAAGTTGACTCCCATGAGTCGCTAACAAGGGTTAAGGATTCGATTGAAGCCAATTTGCCGATGCTCGCTGCCGGTAATCAGGGTCGTCAAAGTTCTGAGGCCGGTATAGTACCACGCTCAACCTCTTGTCCATCGATGTTGCAAGTTGTTCAAGTAATACACAGTATGTTGTGGGAGTGTTGCAGAAGTGATCACACTTCAGGATCTAAGACGTCACTACATGAGTTCTAGCAAACGAAGTGGAGTAGGAAAAGTATCGATCAATCATTCGATGCTGCGTCATCCAACACAGGGACGTTCGTATAAGCACCTAACATTCCACATGGTTTGCTTGGTGTGCAGATGGGTGTTTGGGTAATACTCGATAGCATCGAGATTCGAAAGGATCCAGGGAGGAATGAAAAGTTCACGTTCAAGTAGGGGACAGTCAGTACTATGACCCCTATAGGTTTGCTATGTTTCAATCTACCCAATAACGGAACGGAACCCATTTTCCACTTGGTAAGGCTCACTGGGACTCGCATGCACCCCACACTATTATTATGTGTGCACCCACAATAATATTGTGATTTGCATGCTCATCTCAGCTCCTCTTAACTCATGTCAAATGGTTCCTCAAACTCAAGTAGCAAACAAAGAGCATCACGAAGCGTAAGTCATGAAGGTTTAGGGAAATACCACCCTATCAGTCACATAACACATGCAAGTTATACCCTAACTCATACTGTTGTGCTAAACATGCAATCACAGGCAATAACATACGTAAGTGTTCACTAGTTATGCAGTGCAATGAGTATACGGGAGACGAACCTTGCAATCTGGAGCTCAGTGTCATGGTCGTATTCACGTTTTCAGAACTGTTCGGTTATAGTCTGGTTTTACAAAAACATTTTCCCCTTTTTAAAACCAAGTTCACTATAACCAATGGCTCTGATACCAATCTGTCACACCCCCAAAATACCACTCGCGTAAACATTACGGGGCGTGTGACGTACCAGGATCTTAGCCACCAATCACATTGAACTCATATGTATGTGTAAATAAAATTTTCATTGATTAACAGTAAGTGTTACAAAGTTACATTATATTATATTGTGTACAGCGGAAGCATAAATCTTTCGTTAAGTGTTTATAACCACATGTAAAAGCTATTAGTCTTGTATAGTGTTTCCATGTATCTCGACCCATGACCACTCCAGCTTCCCAGACAGCAAGTCCCAATTATATGCACCTAAAGGCCTTCAAGGCATGTAACAACAAATCAACAACAAGGTTGAGCGAGTTCACAGTTGGGTGTTCGTTTTAAGTTGTTTCAAAAGCATAGTTTTCTTTAGCTGGCATACTTGCCGTGGGGGTTACCCCATAGTTGAAAACGTGTTTTGTTTAATCCCAATTACTCTGGCAATCCAGCCGTGGGGGCTACCCCATGTTTACACTACTAGACTCGTTACCATATCGACTACTAACGTTCGTCATGTTTATGTGCCCTAGCGTCGGTGTCTATCATCACCGACATGCCATAGTCCATTAGTCTACACCCGTCCTCTGCGGCACGGTGTGAGGTTTGTTAAACCTAATAGCGCTATTTAACTAATGACCCGTTCGCCATTGGCCTCGGCGATTAAGTCGATATAAAAGGAGGGACTTCGTGATAGTGAACTTTAAACTGTCCAAGAGGACGAGGAATTAAATTCCTTAACCCGTACTGTCCTACCCAAGGAGGAAGAGGAATCCATATTCCTTAACCCATTCCCAACCCCTGGGAATCCCATGCCTTGTAGAAAGTGTGAACTCACCTCGGTTTGCTCGGCAGATACACAAAGAGGTCAATCAAGCTGCCAGTGGTCAACCACGTCCTAACATGGTTACCATACAAGTCAGGTCTAGGTTCAAGTAGTGCACGTAGGTTTACACATAAGCTAACAAGTTATAACACATAACGAGCATGGCAAACACATCGATCCCATAACAGTAGCATACGGTTCATATAGACATAACCCAAACTTGTGCGACTTTGAGTGATTGGGTTGTTATGGATGTGCAAGCCCAATCCTCTTGTGAGATCCAAAAGATGAAGCCCAAAAGATAACCGGCCCAACTAATTAATAGTCCAACAGCTTGTGCAGCCCAAACATAAATCATTTAATTATTCTTGTGCGGTCCAGTTTAGCTTGTGCGACTGGGCAAAACTTATGCGATTGAGATTGGGCTTTGAGGCCCAACAACATAGTAAAGTCCAAGTAGTTTGTGTGTGGCCCAAGACTTGTGCGATCAGCACTGTCTTGTGCGATCCACAGATCTTGTGCGATCATGCAATGTATATGCTGTACATTGTCCCTAATGTGGTTGTACCCAGCTTGTGCGATGCACCTCATCTTGTGCGATCGTGTATAGCCGGGTTGTACTGTGAGCTTTTAACAGTTGTACCAAGCTTGTACAACTGTCTTGTGCGACTGCCCTTGTGTGGTCAAACAAGCTCGTGTGATCAGTAACTAAATCCCTAAAATCAAGCGATCATCTATAGCAAATTGGCAGTTTCCAACTTAACAATTAATCGATCAATTCAGAGAATTCTCCAATCAATATTCATGAACCTTAATGAACATATAATCATAAAGCACATTCTATCATAATATTTAATCACCAAATTAGATCAAAGATTCAGAATACTAGCATACTTCCTAAAACATCATCCACTATCCCCTACCAAGTCACACAATCAACCAACCACCCGAATCAAGATTTTCAGTTCATCATTATGCATTCGATTCTAGGTGCACTAAAAATCATCATACGATTTCTTATAACAACAATCATCATCAATCAAACTCGAACCGAAACGCACAATCAATAAGTCATCATACAATCCTAAACCCTAAACATCATGCAAGATCATAATAACACACACATCATGCATCGATTCACCAACTCGCACATTCTGAATTCTTATTATCAAAACCATCTAGTATGAACAACCCTAGCTTTCGCATACAATCATAGCAACCACAACATGACTATTCTATGACTAAACAATGGTGGAATACTAACAGATGGAAGGGTAGAACAAGTTTGCTCCGAATAAGGAGGCTTCGAAAGAGGAGAAAGGTTGCTGTCAGCTTCGCTTCGACAGGGGGGGGGGGGTTGTTGCTGTCGTCGGGTTACAAGGAGAGAGGAGATGAGAGTTTAGGGTTTGGTTATCTTTGTGTGTTTTGAAAGTTATGGAAAACTAATCCCCAAATGAGGTATATGTGCGCATAACAGGGAATGGGCCAACGCATCCTTGGGCTCTATTTGAGTTGAGAGCAATTGTGTACAAGGTGAAGATATACCATCGAGAGTAGTTTGACACAAAGGGTTCATACGATCGGGTTCCTATTGTGCGACCAAGCATACATACACTCATTACACACAAATAACATATAACATAACAACAAAACGTTCCATTAACATCAAAGTTCACATAATCACATAACGTTCACACTGGTTACCTCAAGGTATAAAGAAAGGTTTGAAATACGAGTTGTCACACAACCATACTTTAAAGGGTAACTAAGCTCACTAAACACACTACCAAGTTACTACAAATTTTCATAAACTTTCAAGTTCATGAAGTAGTAGAATAAGCATGATTTTGGCAAATTGGTAAGTGTAAGTTGTTTAGTGTTGATTGTGGATTGATTGTGATGATTTTACAAAAGAAAATAATATGCTTGACAGCATGGAAACCTCTATTTTTAGTGGAAACTATGGCAAAATTTTCTAAAAATATAAACACTTAGAAAAATATTTGTTCTTGCTGTGTTTTACACTTTTACACCTTAAAAACAAGAAAAACTCAAAATTGAACGGGATTTTACAGACAAAATTTGACAAATTTGATATCATTAGACTCGCAATTGAACAAAGATCAATCCTTCAAATTTTCACAGAAAAATTCCATCTAAAACTGATTCAAATCTATCAAAAACCATGTCGAGTTCATTGTTTTTGCTGACGTCATCCACCCGATCGGACAGCTGTCCGAACGGATTGGCTTAGACTGTTCTAGATATTTGCTTGCTGACGTCATCAGTGTCACTCGATCGGATCACCATTCGATCGGTGTAACATTGTTGTTTGAAGAGTTAGTTGCTGACATCATCTTGTCACTCGATCGGATCACCATCCGATAGGTGAAAGGTTGAAGCTTTAAGTTTTCAAAGGTTTTGTGTCACTCGATCGGATCACCACCCGATCGAGTCACCATCCGATACTTGCTTAGTTGACGCTTGTTACTTGACTGCATCACTCGATCGGATCACCACCCGATTGAGTCATCATCCGATTCTTGAGCTTACTTGTTGATTGTACTTGGAAGTGCTGTCCGATCGGATCACCACTTGATCGGATCACCATCCGATCCAAGTGCATCAGTTTGAAAATTTTTAAACTTTTGGAAATTTGTCTAAGTGTTTGAAATTCTTTTTAGGAAATCAACAATGGGAGACGAATTCCTTAATCCATTTAGCTATGTGTTTGCATATAATACAGAGGATGCTACGATAAATACTTCCAATGGAACTCCAAATCCGAAGAAAGCTATTACTGATTTGCTCAGTGTAGACAATTCTTACGGTACTTACAACAAGCCGCCAAAGCTCATGGCAATCGAAGATTATAACAGGTGGGCGAGCAGATTCGAAGACGGGTTGAAAGCATTTGCATACCAGAGCTGGAAATGTATGAGAAACGGGTTTGATATTGGAAGGAATGATTACAAAAATCTAAGTGATACTGAACAAGAATCATTTGTAGCCAAACAAAAATGTATAGCATTATTGCACCAATCTGTTAGAGATGATATTATATCATTGATTAGTTATACAAATGCAAAAGATTTGTGGGCCAAGTTGGAGAAGAAATGTATTGGAGGAGCTGATATTGTCAAGAACAAGAAACGTTTACTGAAGAAAGAATTCGATTTGTTTACTTGCATGAGAAATGAGTCAGTGATGAAGATGATTGAGTGTTTCTGTCATCTAAAATTGGAGCTTGTTCGATATGGGATAACGTTCGCAGAAGAAGAACTAGTTGAAAAGTTGCTAGAATCCTTACCAGATGAAAAGGATTGGCAGTATTATGCACTGGTGTTGGAAAACACAATGAAGGTGTCTGATATGACTGTTGTTTGGCTAATAGAGAGGTTTGAAAGCCATGAACTTGAGATCAAGAAGATGAATAAAGTCAACAACACCCCGTACCAACAAAACGTCGATTTGTATTATAGGGGTAGCATGATACCTAAGACTGCGGCACCAAAAACTACATTTTCAGCTGAGAGTTCAAGCACGATGAATCAGGAAAAACAAAGCAGCAGTTCTGATCCGAGCAGTGGTTATCATGGAGGGTCATCTTCATCAAGTTCAGGAAGTCAGCAACAGTAGAACATTCTGAAAATGTCTTCCAGTGTAACATAGCTGTGAATCTCAACATTGCGCAAAATTTTAACGAAGAAACAGCTAAGCAGCAGATGGTATTTTTAGCTTCAATCCTGGAATCCTATGAAAGCTTAGTTGTTGGGAAGATTGGAAACATGAACCTGACCAAAGAAGATTATGATCAAATCGATCACAAGGAAATGGAATTGATTGACATACGCTGGTGCATGGCTAGCGTTATCCGACGTGCTCAGAGGTTCATGGAGATAACCTGGAGAAATTCAATCGGTGGGCCTTCAACGAAGCTGGGCTTCGACAAATCAAAGGTTACCTGCTTCAAGTGCAAACAAAAAGGGCACTTTAAGAGAGAATGCAGGAATGCAGCTTCAGATGAAACATCAAATCCATTTCACGATGACTATTATAAAAAGGCTGTTTATCACAAGAATCGTGAGGACCCGCCGAGAATGAAGCAGATAGAAGAAACTCCTAAGGAGAAGTCAAGGGCATTAGCTGTAATTCATGATAATGAGGGCTTCAACTGGAGTGAGTTTTTACCGGAGGATGATGTTATAGGGTATGCTTTCATGGTGAAAGTCGAACCATTCAAAGACACACGAACTGAAGAGCAAAAATACGTTAATAGAAAAATGTTAGCTCAAACCATGAAGGATAGAAATTATCGAGCCTGGAAAGAGGCGAAAAAGGCAAACAGATGGGATGCTAAACGTGAGTACTATCTGGACCCAAAAGGCAACATAATTACTGAGCCATCGACACTCATTGTTGAAACTCTCATAGAAACTTCTAAGACGAAAGATGTTGGAAGAAAAAGCTAAACAGAGGAGACAGAGGGCAAGAGAACGAAGACGTAAGAGGAAAGATTGAAGACTATGCTGGAAGGACTACAGCTACATCCAGGGGGGAGTCTGTTAGTTCACATGTCTGTAGCTTCCGTCAGCATAGAGTCTTATTTTGTACTGTATATGTCTTTTGTATGTATTTGTATGTATGGGTGTATAACAACAACACAGGGAACGGTGATGTAATGTAAATGTGAAGTCCGAAGGTTGACTAATGTCATCCGATCAGATGGGCATCCAATCGGATCACCACCCGATCGGATCACCACCCAATCGGATCACCACCCGATCGGACGACACATAAACCTCCCTGATGTTGCCTATAAATAGCTAGCATGTGTTAGTGTTTTAGAACTTTTGGCTGATCTTGTACTGAACCTCCGTCATTCAGATTCTCTACCGGTGCTGCTGTACTTTCAATCATTCTAATAGAAAATCAGAGGAGTTTAAATGTTGATTCTGTTGTTGTTGATTCCTAGACACAATCAATGGATTCTGCACATTGATCGTGATCGATTCATCCATGTTCGAGACAAACAGATCCTGATCCAAAGGCCTAATAACTATGATTAAATTTAACAGCATACGAGACTTAGACTTATAATGGGGCTAAAATTGCCTAGCAGAACCACGGCCCACATGACAAATGTGGGTTCTAGCCTTCCAGTTGTATAATAAGCATAAAACAATCATCATATACACCCCTAATGCCCCTAACTCTTCTTGTTTAATAAACAAAAAAGATCCAACAACCGCAGATCGGTCCAATAACTGTCTTTTAACCACGAGACTGCTTCGGTCTTCAAACACTCATCCGGATAATTATCAAAGTCCCCTTTCACACAAATCCTTTGATCCCCTAGAACACGGCCCATATTAGGAAGGCAACAGTTTGTTAGCAACAATATATTATGGCCCACCCTACAAAAACCAAACCCAGTCTTCAGCTTGTGAACATCTAGCTGACCTAGAGTCATGTGGGCCTTGAATAGTAGTCACGGAGAGGACTAGTGACGAGAGCATCATATCTTTCCCGTTGTCCCACAGTGTCAAGCATCTCTTAGCAAACTTGTATTAGAGGCTCTTCATGCCTAGCTTGCAACACTTCCAATCGATTTTGGTAATCGAGTTCAGAAGATTTAAACCTTAGGAACTTGTGTGGCGCGATTTCTACAAGAAAGAACCAGTAAGACAGTTGGCATGTTGAAAATTTATGCGAAAAATTGAAATCAGATGGTCTGGACACGGCCTCGTGTCTTTCAGACACGGCCCCGTGTCTAGGGTCTAGATTGCCCACGGCCCCGTGTCAAATCGTATGTTAACCCAAAAATTAAGGTTTTCGAGCTGGCTTCGAAAAATTCAAAATTTTTGGTTCATTAGGTGCGGTTTACCCCGAAAATCAAACCATAAGTGTCAATTTTGCATAAAACGCTTGTTTACCCTTTCGGATTTAGATTTTTCGGTCAATAACAAGGGTTTGGGAATAAGTGCTTGAACAACACGATTTTTCCAACAATGTTTAGTGATTTACTTCTCAAAACACTAAAACTAACTACTACTAACAAGATCTAAGCAAAAATTTGGGATATGCATGGGTCTAGTTCAAGAACCCTAGATTAACCCCGAATTTTTGATGTTATACTACATGTAAATCACTAAACTAACTAACTATGATGTTAGAATCATACCTCGTAGTCGGATTTGGTCGGATGATTGTTGAAATTTGGCGAAAAAAGGTCAGGAACCGGTGCTCTGGAGAAACGGGTCGTGGTTTGTGTTGAAAAAGTGAAGACAGGCTTTTTATACCTTGTCTGCAGGTTGGCCACGGCCTCGTGCTTGATCAGCACGGCCCCGTGCCGTGTTATTAATTTTTTTTGTGGTACTGGTCTTTGAACACGGGGGCGTGCCAGGTAGGCACGACCCCATGGTCAGAGTGCCAGTAACATAATTTTTATTGTACACGTGTGTGTGACCATTTTTCCGAGGGTTCCCTTTTGTACTTACATGTTTCTCATGAAATCCTTAAGGATGATGCTTTCCAATTGTTCCTACAAGATGATTAAAAAGAAAAACATGCATATTTACAATTAACGGTTGATCGTTTTTCCGATCACGTATCTACCTCTTGAAGAGTTACTTCAACTTCCTCATCCTCAATGAAGCCTCTGTAAAGCTTAAGCCTTTGCCAGTTTACCTTGAAAGATTCACCGTTTGGAGGCTTAATTTCTACGGCTCCATGTGGAAAGATTTGGGTAATGGAAAAAGGTCCCGAGCACCTTGACTTCAGTTTACCTTGAAAGATTCACCGTTTGGAGGCTTAATTTCTACGGCTCCATGTGGAAAGATTTGGGTAATGGAAAAAGGTCCCGACCACCTTGACTTTAGTTTTCCCGGAAATAACCGAAGTCTTGAGTTAAACAAGAGCACTTGATCCCCCTCCTGAAATTCTTTAGGTTTGCTTATTTTATCGTGTATGTTTTTCATGAGTTCCTTATAAACTTCGGAGTTGGAGTATGCTTGATTTCTCAGTTCATCCAATTCGTATAACTGATAAAATCATTTTTTATCGAAAGTTTCTTGGTCTAGGTTACGTTTTTTAACGCCCAGTATACTTTATGTGCAATTTCTACTGGGAGGTTAAAATTTTTTCCATAGACGAGCTTATATAGGGTGGTTCGTATTGGTGTTTTATAGGCGGTTCGGAAGGCCCATAAAGCATCGTCTAGTTTATCTTCCCAATCTTTTTTATTTTGACCTAGGGTTTTTTCTAAGATTCTTTTTAGCCCTCAATTTGTTACTTCGGCTTGACCGTTGATTTGAGGATGGTAAGCAGTTGAAAGATGGGGATAGACCCCATATTTTGTTAAAATTTTATTTAATCGATAAATGCAAAAATGGGTACCTCTATCACTAATGAGTGCTTTTGGAGTGCTGAAACGAGAGAATAATTGTTTTAGGAATTTTACCACAACTCTCCCATCGTTAGTTGGAAGAGCTTCGGCCTCGGCCCATTTGGACATGTAATCTACTACCATAAGAATGTATGTGTTCCCTTTTGACGGTGGGAAAGGTCCCATAACATCCATACCCCAAACATAAAAAATTTCACAAATAAGAATGCCACTTTGGGGCATTTTGTTACTTGATAAGATATTACATGTTCGTTGGCATACGTCACATGTTTTAATTAAATTGTATGCATCCTTATGGATGGTTTGCCTATAAAATCCTGAATCGAGTACCTTTCATGCGGTGCTGGTGGCTCCATGATGTCCTCCGTACGATCCTTCATGACAATCGCGAACAATCTTTCGTGCTTCTTGACCATGGATGCACCTTTGGATGAGTTGGTCGGCACCTATTTTAAAAAGATATGGGTCTTCCCAAAAATAGTGTTTTACATAGGCAAAGAATTTTTTTTCTTTGTTGATATGACCAATCTTTGACTAAAATGCCACTAGCGAGGTAGTTAGCTTAGTCGGCGTACCATGGTTCTTCTTAATATTCGACCATTTCTAAGGATTCGGTGGGAAACTTCTCATTGATGAGCTTTTCTCGAGTTAGCACCAAAGCGGGATCTTCTAAGCGAGATAGGTGATCGGCGGCGGTGTTTTTAATTCCTCGTTTATCTTTTATTTCAATGTCGAATTCTTGGAGGAGAAGAATCCACCGGATCAAACATGGTTTGGCATCTTGTTTTTTGAAAAGGTATCGAATGGCGGCATGGTCCGTATAGACTATTGTTTTAGAAAGAACAAGACATGAATGAAATTTATCAAAAGAAAATACTACGGCTAGTAACCTTTTTTCGGTGGGTTGTATAACTTTCTTGAGCATCGTTAAGAGTTTTACTTGCATAGTATATTGGGTGAAAGTGTTTCTCTTTTCGTTGTCCTTAGACGGCTCCAACTGCAAAGTCGTTTGCGTCACACATGATTTCAAAAGGTAGTTTCCAATCGGGTGCTATCGTGATTGGTGCGTTGACTAGCATTTCTTTTAGTGCAAGAAAAGCTTTATTACACTCCTTGTCGAAGATGAATGGTGCATCTTTTTCAAGTAATTGTGTTATTGGTCTAGAGATTTTTGAAACGTCTTTGATAAATCGCCTATAAAATCCAGCATGTCCTAGGAAACTTTGAATAGCTAGAACAGAGGATGGGGGAGGTAATCGGGAAATAGTGTCTATTTTACCAATCAACTTTCATTCCTTTGCTTGAGATTTTGTGACCGAGTGTTATTCTTTCAGTTACCATGAAATGGCATTTTTCCCAGTTAAGGGTGAGGTTAGTTTCCTCACATCGGGATAGCATTCGTTCAAGATTATCGAGACATTGGTCAAATGTATCTCCAAAGATAGAAAAGTCATCCATGAAAACTTCCATGGTTTTTTCTATCATGTCGTGGAGGATAGCCACCATGCAACGTTGAAATGTAGCGAGGGCGTTGCATAGATCAAAAGGCATGCGTCGATAAGCAAAAGTTCCATAGGGATATGTAAAAGTTGTTTTTCTTGGTCCTCCGGTGCTATGGGATTCTGAAAATACCCGGAGAAACCATCAAGAAAACAATAGAATTTATGACCGGATAGTCTTTCTAACATTTGGTCGATGAATGGCAAAGGAAAGTGGTATTTCCTTGTTGCCTCGTTTAATTTGCGATAGTCGATACAAACTCTCCATCCGGTGACGGTTCTTGTTGATATAAGTTCATTTTTATCATTAGTTACTACCATCATACCTCCTTTTTTTGGTACTACTTGGACGTGACTTACCCATGGGCTATCGGAGATAGGGTAGGTAAGTCTGACGTCTAGTAGTTTGATGACTTCATTGTTAACCACTTCTTGTACGTTTGGATTTACTCTTATTTGTGGTTGTATTACCGTTTTATAGCCATCTTCTATTAAAATTTTGTGTGTGCACATAGAAGGATTGATGCCCTTGATCCATAAGTATCCATGTGATTGCGTTTTTATGTTTTTTCAAAAGTTCTATTAATTTTTCTTTTTCAGAAAGTGTTAGTTTAGAAGAAATGATGACGAGGAGCTTACCATGTTCGTCCAAGAATGCGTATTCTAGACCTTTTGGTAGTTCCTTGACTACAAGTGGCGGTAGGTCTTCAAGAGACCGCTAATTTTCTTCTTTATTAAAATTGATGGCCGAAAAGATTTGTTCGATGGCGTCTTCCTCTTCGACGAATTGTTCCTATGTTTCTTACGTATTGGGTCAAGATTGACGTATCTTCAATTAGGGGGTCATCATTGCCAATTGGATATTTCATTGATTGGTCAAAATTGACGTACCTTTTGTCGGCCCCTAATTGAAGTGGTAGATTGTTTTGCTTCTGGTTGAATAAGGTCTGATGGGTTTTTATGAACGGTGTCCCAACACGAGGGGGGTATCATCTAGGATGATGAAGTCGGTTGGTACTACCGCTTGGTTTGTTTGAACTAAGACATCCTCAAACATTCCCAAGGCGTTTATCGTTTTCCAGTTAGAGAGAAAAATAGGGACTTTAAGAGGAGAAAAATCACTAGTACCTAATTTTTCAAAAATATAGTTTGGCATTATGTTAACACAAAGATCTTTATCAATTTGCACGTTACTAACAAAGATGTTTTGAAAAAAACATGGTACCAGTTTTATGTTTAGTTCATGGTGTTCATCTTGTATTAGTGAAGTTTGATCATTTGTTAATGTAATGATAAATAACTCTTCGATTTTAGTGGTAGTGTTTAACTCTTTTAAAAACTTGGCCTGAGAAGATACCAAACAATGATTTTCAAAATAAGGTTGTAAAACGTGAAGACTTACCTTCTTCTTGGTATGGTTCATGCGTGAGTTTTTCATTTTGTTGTTCTTCTATTTTTACCTCTTCGATTATTACCTCTTTAGTACAAATGGTCTCCTCCTTTTCGCGAGATCTGTTAATTAAGAGTTCTAGATTTTTGAGACTTTGTATAAGGCTTTCGGCTTCGGGATTAATTGTTGGTGGCGTGTCATATATTTCAAACGGATTGGTATCCTAGTCAAAGCTTGACTTTGGGAGCTCAAATCTTGGTTCTTCATATGTGGTGTATGAGGTTGATGGTTGTAAAAGGTAACAATGTTGTACCGAATGGGATTCACCGCAAATGGTGCAATAAGGTTCCTCATAATCTTCCTCAATATAGTAATTGTAGTCTTTTGAGCAGTAATCCATTGTATTGGAAGATACCCAGAAGATTAACGAGCCTCGGGATCAGAAAACAGAAAGTTAAAATTTAACAGAATGCTGACCACGACCCTGTGCTTAACTGGCACGGCCCCGTGGGAAAATCTGTATTTGGGCATTTTGAAAAAGGTTTTCTGGAAATTTGCAGCACGTCCCCGTGTTAAACCTACTGTAAAAAGAAAGAGGTTTTGAAAACGGGCGCACAATTTTGAAAAATGTACAGAATTTGATTAGGCCGCTAATTTCAAGCTTTCTCAGAATCCTTGTGTCCCCGGCAACGGCGCCAAAACTTGACGTGTGCGTGTGAGGTTATAAATTTTAGATATATTTTAAGCACTTTTACTCGCGAATCAAGTTTTAAATTTATAAAACACGATATAATACTATCACTCTACACATGTTAGGGAAAGTGCACCCATCGCGGACATAGTATAGTGATGGCAAGATACCGAGGTCGTCCAAGGACACAAGAGCTTTTAGTATCGGCTTATCGTTAATGTCTAATCTAATCAAATTCTGATGAAAAGTTTTGAAAGTTATAAGAAGATAAACTAGAAAATAAAAAATAAAATATAAGGAAAAACAAATAGACAAGAAGGATTCACTTGGTTCCAACTCCTCTTTTATGTATCCTATAATGATTTCCGCACTTTGGGCATTTTAAGAGATTATCTTTTAGTTATAGTAGTAGGGCCCCTTCCAGGCAGCGTTACCCTCAACCTATTGGTCTGAGTCAGCAAGGATACACTCCCGCAAGGTCGGATTATTGAAAGATAATTAAGTAAGTTATTAATGCGAAAATTGGTAGGCCCCCTTCCAGGCAGCATTACCCTCAACCTATTGGTCTGAGTCAGCCAGGATACAGTCCCACAAGGTCAGATAATGTTTTAATAGTAGTTTATAGATAAGGGATTCAAGCGGTTCTTACTTCTCCCGAGGCGGTTAAGACCTACCTCTCGTGAACGAGACAAGAATTTACCCAACCACCCTTTTAACCCCCTTCCAGGCAGTTAACATGCTTAATATAGACCGTAAAGACACGAATTAGTGAATCAACAAAACATGAAGAATGATTAAGTAAAATTCACCTTCAATATAGAAAACTAGTTATTAAAGTCATTAATACATACCCAAATAAAAAGGAGCCAAAGGTTAGAAATCAAAAAGTAATACATAAAAGATTTGTCTTCACCAAGTGATGTAAGAGTTTAGCCAAGCATGGCCTTTGTTTGACAAAAACTCTTACAATCGATCTTGGATCCCGAGACTAATACACACTCTAAAAGATGGAAGATGGATGATAGTGGTGGGTGTTGGTGTTGTAGTGGTGGTGGAGTGGTGGCAAGTGTGAGAGAAGTGGTTTGCCAAGGGATGGGTTGGAATGAAACCAACCACCCCTATTTATAGCTGAAGTCAGACTATTCACACAGCCCTGTGACCACCTGGCATGGCCCCGTGGCCTTCCTTCTCTCTCTTCCTCATTAACTACAGTGTCAGATCTTGTACTAACACGGCCCCGTGTATCAACGGCACGACCTGTGGAAATTGTACTTGTTGTACTATCTCAGATTTTGCGAATCTTAGAGTTGACCATGCCTCGTGTTGAATTAGCACGGCCCCATGTTGGTCTGTCTAGTTTGTCTTTTGTTGTTGTCTTTTCTTCTGCAGGGAATCTTGACTGGGCACGGTCCCGTGCTGAAGCTTCTGTTTTTTTTTTTTTGGTTTGGATGTGTATGGGGGCTTGGCGAGTCGTGTAAATCCTTCTTCTTTTCATTTATGTTGGTTTCTGCTGTTAATTTGTTCCTCTTGTGCGATTAAGCTCTTTTGATCCTGTAAATAAAAAAGAAACAAAGAAACATGCTTTTTCCAACATTAGTACCGAAAAGGGGTCGATTTTACGCCGTATTTGATATAATTTATATGTTGTATTTTACGTACATCAAAATTTTCTTTACAAAAGTTTTTTAATCCTTTTTAACATTATATTTTGAAGACTCACTAGTTTGTTTTGTTTGAACATTCTGTTTAACTGGTTTAGATTCAGTTGGTCATTACAAAATTTGTTTAGGAGCAAACATTGGACCCTTTTGTTTAACATCCTCTGATTTCTGTTTCATCTCAACATAAACATGCTTAGGTGTTTGTTTTGGACATTTTCTCACAATGTGGCCAACTTCATTGCATTTGAAACATGTCCGACTGTCATTGACGACAGCAGTACCTTCACCCTGGTTCTGTTTTTGTTGAGCAAAGAATTCCTCATTGGATTGACCATAGATTTGGGATTCTTTGTCAGTTTTTGAACTTGTGCCATGCACAAAGTTCATCTTTTGAACATACTTTTGTTTTTGAAACTTCTTCCTTTGATTGTACTTACCGTTACCCGACCTATTCCTCCCATTGTTGTGATTTTTCTTGTGAAAATTAGAATGAAAGTTTCTAGGTTTGGTGTAGTAAGATTTATCTTTGGTGAAGTTTAAAAACCTCTAAGTGCTTGACAAATTGTAAATTTCAGACACATCCACTTCTACCAGCTTAAAAACCATTTCAATCTTGTTCAAGGTGACATTTTGAATCGGAAACTCTTCGTCTGAAAAAACTTGTCTGATGCGCTCATTTTATACATGACCAAGTTTAGATCATCATTCAAGTTAGTACCAGATTTCGGAATGTAATTTTTATGGAAACAATCTTCATCTTCAAAATGAGTTTTTGAACTTTGGTATTTAGTGGAATCACTTTCGGTTTCATTTTCAAGAACACCCTCAACCACATTCTTAACCACTTCAGATTCACAACCCTCGTCAGTATTATCGGTTTTAGAATAGGTCACATCAATGTCCTTGGGTAACTGATCAGTTTCATTTGATTTAACAGATTTTAACATTATGTTCAGCGCCTTTTCCACCCCCGCTGGCCTTTCCTACAATAGTCGTCTTGTAGAAGAGGTGGAACACGGTGATAACCCAAACCACTGTTTTCCCCATAACCATAAACATCCTTCCCGTTTTCATCTTTCCCGGTTGGTTTCGGGAGGATATGATCCAAAATATATGATGCAGTAGAATATTCTGTTTCAATTCATGCTTTTTCAAGTTATTGCTTAAGCTCTGCTATTTTGTCTATGTGATTATTAATTGCAGTTTGTTTATCCATAACAGTAGCATTTATCAACATGATTGTTGCATCATTTTCATGACTGAGATCAATAAATTGATTAATTTTCTTGCCCGTTTTATCATAAGCTTCTTTCATTTGCTTGAAATCATATACTAAAAGATCATTATGTTTTTTCAGTTCTTGAATTTCTTTTTCTTTTCCAAAACATGCACTGTCTTTTCCAAAACATTCAGTATAAAACTTTTGTTTTAAAGCTTCTTCTTTTTCAACTAGCTCTGTTTATTTTTGTTTTAAAATCTCATCTTTCTCAGCACAAGACTTGCATGGTTCCGTGCATTTCTTGCACTGAATGTAAGTTTTTATCTCAAATGTTTCAGATTTTATCTCAACTTTCTCACACTCTACTCTCTCACTTTCCGACTCAACCTTTTTTTTGAACTCAAGCTTGTTTACTACCTCTTTTAAATCTGCCATCATAGCTTTGTTAGCTATTTCTGCAAAATATTCGGCAGTCATCTCTTTCTTGACGTTGATAATCTCCTCCACTTGTTCGTTTTTCGGTTCTTCTTGCTGCAATCCATAGTATCTTGCTTGATTGTTGAATAAACCTGCAAAAGAACTCATCATGTTAGGAGGAATAAAACCAATTGATCTAAGAGCATATAACATTTCATTATCCTCGGGATCTTCATCATAAGAAATATGAAAATGAATTTCTCCCTGATCTTCGATTGTCTCCTTAACCGTTGGTTTCGGTTCCTCGATGATCTCAGCAAGCATCGCCACTCTTTCACTCTTTGGAATGTATTTATCCCAGTTAAAACCTTCCTCTTCTTGAGTGACCACCAAAGCCTGACTTTTCTCTTTGGAATGTATTTATCCCAGTTAAAACCTTCATCTTCTCTTTTGAAGACCCGTCTTCAATCTTGTAGTATATGGCCTTTGTTAGGCCTTTGGATCAGGATCTGTCCATCATGAACGTGGATGAATCGACCTCGATCAATGTGCGGAATCCATGGATCAAGTCACAGAATCACAACAACGTATTCAACGATTAAATCCGTCTGATCTTTCTTTTAGAATGATGTGAAAGTACACAAGAACCGGTAGAGAATCAGACTTGACAGAGTCTCCTTACAGAATGAGCAAAAGTCTTAAATGACATACCCAAGCTGGGTATTTATAGGCAAACTCAGGGAAGAGATTAAGTGCAGTCCGATCGGGTGGCAGTCCGATCGGGTGGCAGTCCGATCGGGTGGCAATCCGATCGGATGGCCATCCGATTGGGTGGCACATGCCATCCATCAGACTTCACTTTTACAGTTCAATGCCATTCCCTGAGCTATCGTTCTACACACATACTGTGACACTTCGGGTCTTCCTGTACGTTACTTGGATGTTATAATTAATTTTGTAAAAATCCGTACCACGTGGGATACGTACAACTCTGTGAATCTAATGCTATGTGATTTTACGTGCTATGTGACCTTATGTGCTACGTGACTTATATGTTTATTTTGTGAACTTTTGTGAACTACGTGTATGTACGTATGACACTAGGTTATCAGCGAGTCTATAATTAGAGCGAATCGTATGTCTTAGCTTAAATTTCGAGGACAAAATTCCTGTAACATGGGGAGAATGTGACAACTCGAACCCTTGATCCTGATCTTCGAGAAACGAGTATTTTATTAATGCTCGTATTCAATATTATTTATTTATTATTGTTATTACCGTCATTATTTCACGAAATAATAATAATAATCCGCGACGAGAGTTTTAATTATTTACGTATTAGTTAATTATAATTGGGCCAATCTGTTTGAGCGAGACACGTAGTCATTTAAATGGGTTAACGCACTTGGGCTATGTCACACCCCGACCACGTAGAACATACAAAACGTGGCGGAAACATCGGGGCGTGTCGCAACAGAATTAATGTTTCATAACCATGGATATCAAAAGTGTTTCATTTTATTAAACATTGAATAATTACATCGTCTGTAAATCTAAATACACATTTAAACATAGTCTATCATTGTTATTGAGTCACTAAGGCCTTGTCCAGTCCTATGTGAGCATGCATCTTATCAATCGATATCATTCAATAATACCTGAAACATATGTGAAAACGAGGTCAGCAAAGAAATGCTGGCGAGTACATAGGTTTTGTGAAAATAAGATTCATGACTTCTGTTTAAGAAAATGTTTAGTCATGAACCTTGTAATTTGCTTTGCCTTTATAAATCATTTGAAAAATAATAAGTTCAGGTGATATGTATAATAAGAGAATAATGCATGATTAAATGAATAACCATGTAAAATGAGTTTGTATAAGATAAGTTGTTTGTAAGTAAATGTCTTGTGAAAAGTATGTTACTTGTATAAAATGTTCTATGTCTCGAGCTGAAATGATTCAAATAACGCTACAATATGTAATACCATACAAACACTTATATATAGGAAGTACCAGCGGCGTATCCACCATGCTTGTATCATATTACACTCGCATCGTTACTTAATCACTTAATCCAAACCAAACCACCCAAGTAATGTTCATGCCCAATGTAAATCATGTACAAATGTTTACCCAATCGTTAAAACATCGTGTGAAACCCAATCGTTACCCAATCGTTAAAACATCGTGTGAAACCCAATCGTTACCCAATCGTTAAAACATCGTGTGAAACCCAATCGTTACCCAATCGTTAAAACATCGTGTGAAAACCAATCGTAAATCGTTTAATTCGTTTTAGGTCGTGAAACTACTTATATGGTCGTCTCGCTAATAACATTCAAACCTTCGTGACTTTCGTCGCTTCTCGTTTTCGTCGCTTCTCGTTTTCGTATTAACAAACCTCCATAGGGTAAGTTAACAATTACAGATTCAGTCGCTACCTACCATACCCACACATAACCACGGGTGTAGTAAATAACGGGATTTGTCAGATCCTATGGTACCATAACCTAATACTGGTCGGCTTGATCATTGCTAATGAATGTCATTTGTTATGTAAACACAACCAACAAGTTTTTTCACTTTATTGAAATCGTTATTAGTTTTGTATAAATCGCCTTAATTGTTTTTGAAACCATCGTTATAACATCGAAAACATTTAGCACATATGAGTCACCCCAAAACAGTTTAGAAAACAGTAAAAGAGGGGAATAATGTACTCGCCTGAGAATGCTTGGAGGTCTTGAACAACAACCAAACAAAGCTAGAGGGAGCATGGAATCAGTCGGCAATCTAAAACTATATAAATAAACCGGACTTAAATCGGGAGATCGGATAGGATGAGGCTTGGTAAACCAAATGAGTGTTGGAACTCATATGATATGGTTTAGCAAGGCCTACATACTACAATGAAACCTAACCTAATTGTTTACGACCCATTACGACCCGTTTAGGAAGCTTACGCTACTTTAACGTGTCGTGCGCGTGAAACGCGTTTGGACCGCCTAACTAGTCCTATGACAAGTATTATATGCCTAAACATGTTTAATAATCAGTTATGTGACAAAAGTTTAGGTTACATATGCTAAATTACCAATTATGTATGAAAAGGGTATTCTGGTAATTTACCTAAGGCATATAAACTACCTATCATACAATTACTTAAACGTCGTGACCATAAGGTATAACCTCGGAAGGTTATTCCCTATACTATGGTCACCTAATGTATTTGGTCGGATCTTAATGATCGACCAAACTGGGTCGGGTTCGAAGGTATAAGCGATTTATCAGATCGCTTACCCTACGACCCTAAACAACGTGGTAATCAGTAGGCATAGTCCCAAGGGACTATGACCATCGTGATTACAATCACGTTGCGAAGTTCTAACGAACTTCGCATTGACCATTACTGGTCAACGCTGAAAGTCAAACAAAGTTTGACTTTCTGACTCGAAAAGCAGTAAAATAAGGAAAAGAACGAAAGAATACTTACGAAGGGTCCCCGAATGCTAATCCCGATCCAAGAACTCAGGTATGAAACAATGGTTTCAACTTAGAGCTCTCAAAATCAGAATTCTTGTAAGAAATGAGGTTGGATGGGTTGGGTATTTATAGGAATACCCGAACCGTTAAGATCGTTTCATGGAAAATGTGTCTTAATCGCAACCGTACAAGTGTCGGGACCTTATGGTGACTAAATGGCCACCCACCATAGGGTATCAACATGTGGCAAGGTTTTTAGGAGTGGATAACAGCTGTAAACAGCTATCGATACATCGAATCTGGTCCCGAAAATGCGAAAAATGAGTTTTCTGCATGTTTCTGCCCCAGACTAGGCAGTCGCGTAGCGCGACGGTGAGGGCCTAGGCAGTCGCGCTACGCCACTGACTCCCCAGTTTCAGAAAAGTTTCAAAAGTGGCAGGAATGGTCCCTGCACATGTTTAAGGCCTTTTTCGATGCGTTTGAACCCCGTTAACCTCATTTCAAGGCTCTAAAATGAAGTTAAAGTATAGGGAACTCAAAACATACTCAAAAATATGCCGGATGATGGTTCGTTTGGTCGTACGAACGCGATGTTCGCTTAATTACGACGGAATGCGCATAAGCGCGAAAAACGAACCAAATGACGTGACGAATGGATTTTTCTTAAGGCGAACACTAAAATATAATGTAGTCATGCTTACATAAATTTTTGGATGTCCGGATGTATTCAGAACGTAAGTTATGGGCAAAAGTGCAAACTTGTGCACTTTTTGACACTTTTAGTCCCTGAATGACCCAAAAGTTTATTTTAGCACACCGAACCCCTCAAAGCCTATTTCTAAGCTATGTAAAGGATATTTATGGTATGTTTAACTTATGGTCATGCTCCGGAATGTCTGTTACAGTTCAAATTGGCATACTTTCGCAGTTTGTCAAATTTAGTCCCTGTAAGCGATTAAACTTTGATTTCACCACACCAAACCTTCCAAAACTTATATCTAAGTTATGTAAAGGTTATTTAAGGTATGTTAAGCCTATTTCACTATTCCGGAGTGTTCGTTGGATTAAACTGGTTATATCTACGCATCAGTGCGCGTATAACCTTCCAGAAAGCGATTTAAAGCTTGAAATCGAACAAGAATTGATATGTGCAAAAGATACACATATTTTTACAAATCCCAAGTATGAAATATAATATTTCATTGGTTCGGTATTTGTTTGATGGCCGTGGAGGCACAGGTGTTACAGTCTCCCCTACTTTAGGAAATTTCGTCCCGAAATTTATTTAGAGGAAACTTGTGAGAGCTTGAAAACATGAAGTTGAAAAGATCAAACAACATTGGTTAGGGTTCTGAACTTTTAGTAACTTTAGTAACATCATGTTTGCAATGTAAGAGGGATACTTATATACAAGTATATAAAGCGTCATTGGTGCGTCCACCGTACCTCCATTACATCGTTCTCATTTTGTTATTGTTGTCACTATCGGTTCTTACACATAATAAACCTTACTAGGTTTCTGTGCACCGAATCTCATAATTATGTACGCGTCCATAATCAGACAATTCCTTGCACAGTTCACACAGTCTATTTTATAATGTGTAGGGGAAAACCAAATGAACAATCCTGTGATGAGTGTGACTAGACCGCCATAGAGTCCTTTTAATTAAATCAATAATTGATCTAAAATAGACTATCAAGGAGTCTGTCCAGCTACATCACTAGATGTCGTTCTTTAACCAAATTGTGAATCAATCTTTTTGACTAGACCACTAAGAGGGTCTCTTATGAATCATGGAGTAGTACTATATAATCCAAGGGTCTTAACTCTTACATAGAAGCCCATTAAGGATTGAAGGTAGTACCTTTTGAATATCCTGCTACGAATCCCTCATATGGAGATATGAAAGATCCTGCGAGGATTTGGATATCGGATCACACAAAATCATAGAGGAGAACACATAAACACATATCACATAACCACAAAATTATTCGTTAATTTGTCTTGTAAATTGCGTACATGCATTTAAAGCACACTTGGAATCCATTCCGTGGATTTCATTTGGTACTTTAAACGTTATCAAGAATCCAACTATAAAGATAGAAAGATTCAAAAAGAAAATTCGATTTCGATTACTAGGAACCGAAGTGTTCGAATTAAGGTACATAAGGAATCCAATTAAGGACTCTGATTTGAACGATAATCATCCACAAGGATCTAATTGTAAAGATAAAAAGATCCCATATGAATTTTAGAAGTTGAGGATGTTTTGAAACCGTGCACTGGATGTGCTTAGGTCAAAATATGATGTAAAATGCTTATGAAGTTGAGATGCTTGATATGTCAAGGCGACATATGAAGCAGAATTTTGAAGTTTAAGTCAATGTATGAGGAAAATATTTTTGAAAACTATGCATGGGGTTCTTTTAAGAAAAATGTGTTTAACGTTTTTGAAACCTTATATATAATACTTTTTGAAATCATAACGTAGGTGTATTAGATAGATATATTTACAAAAATGTTTTAAAATCATGCGAGATGAATTTTGAAATTATGTATAAGGTTTTTGAAAGACATGAATGATGCTTTTCGAAATCATGCACTTGATCAGAAAATGTATTGTGTTAATATTGTCTTCAGACTATATGAAATATTTTGAAATTAGAAAGGTTGGTTTTGATAACATGGCCAATGTTTTTGAAATAACATAGTCAATGCATCTAGAAAAATTGTTTTCAAACTATATGAAATGTTTTGAGATCATGAAGATTGTTTTGAAATACTGGTACTGTGTACGTTGAAAAATCAACACGTAATGGGTATGAGATTTGAAAATACCCTTAGTTATCTAACCAAGGATTTAAAGGCACAGATGTGCGAAAAGCACGATTACTCATAATGTCACTTAATTTTCTGTACTTTGTTTCTTAGAGTGAAACGAGTACTTAAAATTTTCGAGGGAATCATGAGCAATCATTTGAAAGAGAGAAATCACAAGAGTAGTTTGGAAGGTACATAGTTCCTTGATGTAGGTATCATAGGAAAAGCCATACACACCTAGCAAGGGGTTGAGCTGGTTGGTTGGGGACTGCTTTACCATTGTGAGCGACCATGGCGAAGTTCTGAGAAGCCTTTTGCTTCTTTGACTTCTTAGGGGATCGTTCATCCATGGTCTTTGATTCCTCGATTGGTTTATTGGCTGATGGTGTTGTCGCCTGACTAGGTCCTGCCTGTCTTGGTGACTCTTGAGTGGTTTCATCCTGGAGATGATACATGGTAGTAGCTAATTCAACAGTCTTCAGGACTACTTCGCCTATTCGCTGAGCGAATTTGGCTGCTTGCTCAGATATCTGGGCGTCATCGTGATGAAGAGACATTCTTGAAGAAAAAGAAAGGCATAGGGAGAAACAGGTGAAAGATTATTGGACAATTAAAACGGAATGATAACGCATGAAAATTGCAATCATTTGTTTGTTACCTAAGGCAAACAAATGAGACGGTGACTAATCAAAGTAAATGGGTCAAAAATAATGTATCGCGAAGACATGCTCGCCTACAAGTGAACACTCATCCCAAGAATTCCCAGGTAAGCACAACTGGTCTCGCGTCTGATGAGATGTATACGAAGTGCTTGCCTAGACAGAAAACCCAGAATACAGGCATTCACCCTTCCAGTTTGCACGTGTTCACATTATTTAAAACCCAAAACCTTGTTGAGATTTTGAAAATTTAAAAAGGGTTCAAAACCTTACAATAGAGGGTTCAAAACCTTGTAATCAATCATCCTAGAACAGATGATTAGTTTTCAAAGCGGTTTTGAAATTTATGTTCTTGTTGTGGTCGTCGCCTAAGGATAGGTGACGGTATTGTTTTATGACTAAACGCAAGTAAACTCACGTTAGGGTCCTAAGAAGGTTATAGACTAGGTCAAAGCATTACTAATAACCTAATTCCCTATAACCATTGGCTCTGATACCATCTTTTCTGTCACACCCCGACCACGTAGAACATACAAAACGTGGCGGAAACATCGGGGCGTGTCGCAACAGAATTAATGTTTCATAACCATGGATATCAAAAGTGTTTCATTTTATTAAACATTGAATAATTACATCGTCTGTAAATCTAAATACACATTTAAACATAGTCTATCATTGTTATTGAGTCACTAAGGCCTTGTCCAGTCCTATGTGAGCATGCATCTTATCAATCGATATCATTCAATAATACCTGAAACATATGTGAAAACGAGGTCAGCAAAGAAATGCTGGCGAGTACATAGGTTTTGTGAAAATAAGATTCATGACTTCTGTTTAAGAAAATGTTTAGTCATGAACCTTGTAATTTGCTTTGCCTTTATAAATCATTTGAAAAATAATAAGTTCAGGTGATATGTATAATAAGAGAATAATGCATGATTAAATGAATAACCATGTAAAATGAGTTTGTATAAGATAAGTTGTTTGTAAGTAAATGTCTTGTGAAAAGTATGTTACTTGTATAAAATGTTCTATGTCTCGAGCTGAAATGATTCAAATAACGCTACAATATGTAATACCATACAAACACTTATATATAGGAAGTACCAGCGGCGTATCCACCATGCTTGTATCATATTACACTCGCATCGTTACTTAATCACTTAATCCAAACCAAACCACCCAAGTAATGTTCATGCCCAATGTAAATCATGTACAAATGTTTACCCAATCGTTAAAACATCGTGTGAAACCCAATCGTTACCCAATCGTTAAAACATCGTGTGAAACCCAATCGTTACCCAATCGTTAAAACATCGTGTGAAAACCAATCGTAAATCGTTTAATTCGTTTTAGGTCGTGAAACTACTTATATGGTCGTCTCGCTAATAACATTCAAACCTTCGTGACTTTCGTCGCTTCTCGTTTTCGTCGCTTCTCGTTTTCGTATTAACAAACCTCCATAGGGTAAGTTAACAATTACAGATTCAGTCGCTACCTACCATACCCACACATAACCACGGGTGTAGTAAATAACGGGATTTGTCAGATCCTATGGTACCATAACCTAATACTGGTCGGCTTGATCATTGCTAATGAATGTCATTTGTTATGTAAACACAACCAACAAGTTTTTTCACTTTATTGAAATCGTTATTAGTTTTGTATAAATCGCCTTAATTGTTTTTGAAACCATCGTTATAACATCGAAAACATTTAGCACATATGAGTCACCCCAAAACAGTTTAGAAAACAGTAAAAGAGGGGAATAATGTACTCGCCTGAGAATGCTTGGAGGTCTTGAACAACAACCAAACAAAGCTAGAGGGAGCATGGAATCAGTCGGCAATCTAAAACTATATAAATAAACCGGACTTAAATCGGGAGATCGGATAGGATGAGGCTTGGTAAACCAAATGAGTGTTGGAACTCATATGATATGGTTTAGCAAGGCCTACATACTACAATGAAACCTAACCTAATTGTTTACGACCCATTACGACCCGTTTAGGAAGCTTACGCTACTTTAACGTGTCGTGCGCGTGAAACGCGTTTGGACCGCCTAACTAGTCCTATGACAAGTATTATATGCCTAAACATGTTTAATAATCAGTTATGTGACAAAAGTTTAGGTTACATATGCTAAATTACCAATTATGTATGAAAAGGGTATTCTGGTAATTTACCTAAGGCATATAAACTACCTATCATACAATTACTTAAACGTCGTGACCATAAGGTATAACCTCGGAAGGTTATTCCCTATACTATGGTCACCTAATGTATTTGGTCGGATCTTAATGATCGACCAAACTGGGTCGGGTTCGAAGGTATAAGCGATTTATCAGATCGCTTACCCTACGACCCTAAACAACGTGGTAATCAGTAGGCATAGTCCCAAGGGACTATGACCATCGTGATTACAATCACGTTGCGAAGTTCTAACGAACTTCGCATTGACCATTACTGGTCAACGCTGAAAGTCAAACAAAGTTTGACTTTCTGACTCGAAAAGCAGTAAAATAAGGAAAAGAACGAAAGAATACTTACGAAGGGTCCCCGAATGCTAATCCCGATCCAAGAACTCAGGTATGAAACAATGGTTTCAACTTAGAGCTCTCAAAATCAGAATTCTTGTAAGAAATGAGGTTGGATGGGTTGGGTATTTATAGGAATACCCGAACCGTTAAGATCGTTTCATGGAAAATGTGTCTTAATCGCAACCGTACAAGTGTCGGGACCTTATGGTGACTAAATGGCCACCCACCATAGGGTATCAACATGTGGCAAGGTTTTTAGGAGTGGATAACAGCTGTAAACAGCTGTCGATACATCGAATCTGGTCCCGAAAATGCGAAAAATGAGTTTTCTGCATGTTTCTGCCCCAGACTAGGCAGTCGCGTAGCGCGACGGTGAGGGCCTAGGCAGTCGCGCTACGCCACTGACTCCCCAGTTTCAGAAAAGTTTCAAAAGTGGCAGGAATGGTCCCTGCACATGTTTAAGGCCTTTTTCGATGCGTTTGAACCCCGTTAACCTCATTTCAAGGCTCTAAAATGAAGTTAAAGTATAGGGAACTCAAAACATACTCAAAAATATGCCGGATGATGGTTCGTTTGGTCGTACGAACGCGATGTTCGCTTAATTACGACGGAATGCGCATAAGCGCGAAAAACGAACCAAATGACGTGACGAATGGATTTTTCTTAAGGCGAACACTAAAATATAATGTAGTCATGCTTACATAAATTTTTGGATGTCCGGATGTATTCAGAACGTAAGTTATGGGCAAAAGTGCAAACTTGTGCACTTTTTGACACTTTTAGTCCCTGAATGACCCAAAAGTTTATTTTAGCACACCGAACCCCTCAAAGCCTATTTCTAAGCTATGTAAAGGATATTTATGGTATGTTTAACTTATGGTCATGCTCCGGAATGTCTGTTACAGTTCAAATTGGCATACTTTCGCAGTTTGTCAAATTTAGTCCCTGTAAGCGATTAAACTTTGATTTCACCACACCAAACCTTCCAAAACTTATATCTAAGTTATGTAAAGGTTATTTAAGGTATGTTAAGCCTATTTCACTATTCCGGAGTGTTCGTTGGATTAAACTGGTTATATCTACGCATCAGTGCGCGTATAACCTTCCAGAAAGCGATTTAAAGCTTGAAATCGAACAAGAATTGATATGTGCAAAAGATACACATATTTTTACAAATCCCAAGTATGAAATATAATATTTCATTGGTTCGGTATTTGTTTGATGGCCGTGGAGGCACAGGTGTTACAGGCTAGGCCCAACCCCACTCCCTAAATCTAAAAACCCTACACTATTTAAACACCTTTATAATTCCTCACCCCCCTCATTTTATATTCTCAAAACCCTAGACCATACATCAGCCGACACCCCCTTCCTTCTCCCTCCTTCTCGTTCTTCGCTTCCAACGACCGGGGTGGAACCAGCCGGCTGCCACCGTGTTTCTTCTCCGACGAGCACCCCCCCCACTTCATCTTGCACCATCACACATCCATCACTTTCTTGATACCACTCCCATACGTCACCCCTGTAACTCAGTGAAGGAACGGGAGCCGCCGCACGTGGCGGCAAAATCAGAAAAAACGGAGAGAGAGAGAGAGAGAGACGTTGAGAGAGAGAAGTCAGGGTAGGGTAGCGTCGTCTTCTTCGGCGGCGGGTCTCGGCGGAACACAGCGGTGGCGGGTCTCAGCGGAACACCGCCTCGGCGATTGTTTTGTTTTACCCGACGAGTTTCTCCTGTGGAGACTGACGACAGTAGTGGTGGCGGTCTGTGTCGACTCGGGTCAATAGTGGACAAATCTCGAGTCCACTCGGTCAGATCATTGGTTCGAGCTCGCAGCAACGGAGCTACAGAGGTGGTTGTGGCTCGATTCTGATAGAAATTCGACTGGTTTCACGGCAACAACGGCGTGTAGACGGCCTGCACCCATTCACTTCTTGAACCTCGGTTGGTATTTGTCTAAATTGGTCTTGCATATTGTGGTTTTTTATTAGGAACATACTTGTTGATTGTTGAAATGTAAATAGGTTGGTTACTGTTGATAGGGGACTTATGATGAAAAAAAAATGTTGACTGAATACCTTGATCCGTTCCTAAGTGTTTAACAAAGAAAGTATGTGTTTAGTGTATGGGGTGATTATACATATACAACATATGTTTGTTGTGCTAGTCTGCATTTCGTGATTGTTGGTTAATATGTGATCATTATTTGCATCTTTTATGATTCTTGATACTTGTTGCCTAATGTAGTGTAAATAGACAGTAAGGTTGGTAGTGTTAGAATGTTATGATGGAATTTTGGTCATTTGTAATTGAAATAAGGATAAGATGGGTGTAGCAAAATATGTGTTTCTTTCTTGGGTTTGATATGAATAATGTTAACTGTTGATTTCAAAATGTTTGTTGTGATTGATGATTTATTGTGTAAACCTGAGTTAATATAAATGGCTGCCTTTCTTGTGTCTATTAGTTTTTGTTGGTCTGAATGATGAAATGAATGGAAATCTTTGATGATAACCGAGTAATGTGTTAATTTGGTAGATGATGTTATGCCATAAAGTGACTGCATGTATGTTATCATGAACTGTTTGAATGATATGAAAGATATTTGAAATATGTTGGTTTGATCTGATTTGATGATTGTACGGCATGATAAAACATGTTAAAATTTTGATTGATTCGTACAAATGGATAAGGTTCTAGAAAGATTCCCACAGTGTTTGCGAGTCGAGATCAAGCGGTTTCGACTCGAGACCACTTAGTGACCACTCGAAACCAGACAAACAACAGGGGACTCAAGATCGGGTAGGTTGCAACTCGAGATCTCCTGATCTCGACTCAAGCCTGACTCGAGACCTCATGGTTGCGACTCAGAAATGCACAACCCGAGATCGTTTGGTTGCGACTCGAGATCTCTTGGTCTCGAGTCGAGACCACCCGGTTTCAACTGGACTGCCTTGCTTAGTTATTGGGCCGCACAAACTGATATTTTGGACTGCGTGCTACTGTTAATACTTAACTGTTAACTATTTAACTGTTCATATGCTATGATAGGCCCAATAACGTATATGCTAGTATGACTTACGTGTTGTGTGTTAGATACGTGTAGTTTGTACGTGACATTACTTGCATACGGACCTAATAAATATTTATAAACCATAATAGGATATGGTTGACCAACGTAACACAAGTAAAATTGACTACCGAGCAAAGCAAAGGTGAGTTCATGACTTTTTACTTAAAGCATGCGTTCCCGGTGGTTGGGAAACGGAACGAAACACTTTTCCTGGTTTGCGATTGCTTACTATATCCTTGTGCGGGATACGGTATTTCTATCTCTTTGTGTGGGATACGGGTAACAACGCTATCTCCTTGTGAGGGATACAAAACTACTTTTCTCCCCTTATGCGGGACCCTTAGTTAATTACTATTTATACTGGATGCAACAAGCAAAACTAAACGAAACTCTATCACTCAAGTCCCTACTTCTTAATACCGATTAGTCGCCAGGGCCTCGCGAACGGGTTATTAGTTGACAACGCTATTTAGGTCTCACCAGCCTCACACCGTGCCCGCGTATGGGATCGGGAGTGAACTAATAGACTCTGGCAAACCGTCAATGATGATAGAACATTGACCAACGGGGCACTCTACGGAAACGTACGGTCGCATAGTATTCGGTATTGTAAACAGTTTAGTAGCTTACTTATGGGGTAGCTCCCCATGGCATGTATAAATGAGTAAATTAACTGTTAAAACAAGTTTTTGGAATTAAAACTGGAAAAACTGTAAACACGTGAACTCGCCAACGTTTTGTTGACACTCTACTGCATGCTTTGCAGGTTGCTCGATACAGCTCTGGACGGACGTTGCAATCTGATGGAGTGTGTGGTTCATAAGTATCATGATAACAAACTTGTGGTTTTAAATTATGTTATGTACTCCTTCCCTTTCCGATGCAAACATAAACTATGTTTTGACAATTTTAAATGAGGTCACTAATTATACCAATGTTTATAACAATAACTAATCCGTTCAAAATAATTAGTGGCTAGGATCCTGGTCAGTCACGCGCCTCGCGGTAATACTCCGCATGTGGATTTTGAGGGTGTGACACATACATACATTTACATACAAGTACACAAAAGACATATATAATACAAAATAAGACTCAATGCTGACGGAAGCTACAGACATATGAACTAACAGACTCCCCCTTGGATGTAGTTGTAGTTCCTTCCAGCATAGTCTTCAGTCCTTTCTCTTACGTCTTCGTTCCTTGGCCCACTGTCTCCTCTGTTCGGCTTTTTCTTCTAACATTATGCGTCTCAGAAGCCTTCCTTCTTCAAACCACCATTTCCTATACACTGGATCACCATCACGCTTTCTGTCCCACTTGGGAATCTTGTTTTCTTCTTTTTCGATCGGCGTTTGATCCGTTGGCGGCGGTCTCATCAGCTTGAACTTCCCAAGCTTTGCTGCTTTCTCAGATATTGCTTTGAATCTTTGTCCGCGTTTGTACTTCTTCAGAAATTCATCAATCTCCAAGTCTCTCTATTAGACTTCCAATACCTGCCGGAATTGATGTCTTTCGCGAAGCATACATCTACGATCTTCTGATATTGCATCGCTTTCTCTTTGTCATGTTTCTCGTACACTATCTTGTTGTAAAACAAGTAATCAATGTCTTTCATTGAACAATTAACTAACCACTACGGGTCTAGTATGCAGATTCTTCTGGATTCACCCTTTGATTTATCAAACAATGATATCACCGCTTCTGCTGTGGTTTCATTATATAGCCAACCTTCGAAGTCTTCATAAAAATCTTGTTCCATGGCTCGAAGTGGCATGTTCTTTAAGCATCTCGGCGGCTTCACATCCAAAGTAACATCCTTTTCACCATTCTCCAACATTTTAACAATCTGCTTAGGGAATTGAGGTTGCCAATCAGGATATCTAGCTTTAGCCTGTTGCTTCACATAATCCCACAGATGTTGGTCGTGCTATTTCACCTCCAAACCATAATAATACTGCTTGACGTTTTTAATTTGCACCCACTAATCAACGTCCCACCACGAGAGGGTCTTTATATCTGATAAAAATTCGAAATACTGTACACCCTGCTCCCGTCTGATGGCATAAACCTGCAAATCTTCAAGATAACCCCATGACAGAATGTCTCCCCATGAAATATCTTTGTCATGTGTAAAGAACTGTAGTGGCCTTATGTACTTTCTTTCCTTTGGCATAACTTTAAACCACTTCTTTCTCTCCTCTGCAAATTTTCTCTTGGAATGGTCTTTGGCACACCTTCAGTTGTAATCTTCTCAGCAATCTTTCTCCTGACTTCATCTTCGTTTTGGTCTTTGAACATTTCAGCCAATGAAGGAAACGTCTCATCAACACCAGAGTAATGAAAATCTGTTTCTTCATCAGATGAGTCAGACGCATCTTCCACAATCACATCATTGTATTTTTCAGCTTCTTGGGCATATACAAACTCTTATTCTTTCTCTGGAGACGCATGAATTTCATCCTCTATATCAAACTTGAATTTCCCATCATCTAATCCCAACTCTTACAACATTTCTGCTCTTGACCTAGGTACCTCAAGCTCCCCCTCATACTGAGCATGTAAATAAATGACAGTTGGTTGTGTGAGGAATACCTGGTCTGTATGTTGTTTCCCGGATGAAGAAGACTCTTGTTGTTGGTCAGCATTCTGTTCATTGATCTCGTCGTTCATCAGATCATCAATCTTCTTTTGAACATTAGGATTCACAATAAGTAAACCAGTAGAACCTTGGTCTTTGTCTTCATCTTCATCTATGAACTGATCCCATGATGGATCGTAGTACTCGACGGCATCTAGAATCTCTTCCAATTCTTCATTTTCTTTCTCTTTCCATCTTTCACAAACCACCAATGGGTTTTCTTTTCAACTAATACACTCATCTTCTCATCTTCATTATCAGAATTACTGTTTTCATGTCTCCACGCATCATTTTTTGGAGCAACATATGCTGGATTGTTAATCCTGCATATCATTCTTTTCACTCTAGGTTCAGGACCCTTGGTAAGTCTGCTAATTGTTTATGTTGTCATGTGCCTCAGACCTAAAACATCATCATCATCCTTTTCAATATCCTTGAATTGATCATCAATCATCATTTGTATGAATCGAGGATACATGATGTACTTTTTGCTTCCAGCTTTCGCATTCTCAGCCATGTAGTCAAATATCAGTTTTGAAACGTTATATGGCATGTTCAGCACCAGGCATGCAATTATGTTCATAATATAGTCAGATGTTTTGTCATACGCACCCTTCCTGTGAGATAGAGCATGTACTACACAGTGTATCATGAACTTGTAAGAATGACAAAACATAGTTTTTCCCATTTTCCCGTTTACGTGTCCTGTGAATCCCATCCTGCACCATAATCCTTTGCAAAGACATTCTAAAATAATGGTAGGATCATCATCAGAATCACCTAATTCTAACACTCTTCTTAAATCACCAACGCTGAACTTAAAATCCAAATCAACGTCCTGTCCATTCTCATCTTTCTTTCTTACTACAGAGTAGATCATCTTATCTTTCTCTTCATATCTCGCAGAGCTCCAAAATCATCTAACATGAGATTCATAAGCTATAGTCTTGTCAGTTAGTGCCTTAGCAATCCTGCTTTCCCTCAAAAAATTTGCTACATCTTCGAATATAGTCTTGTCTGTATACTACGTTGCTAACAGACAATAGATGTTGTGAGTTTTTTCCCAGTCCTACAAAAATATTTATTATTAACAATTGCATAGTATTCGAGACAAATATGACAAATGATAAAGATTTGAGATTTAAAAAAATTTCTAACTCTGAAGTTCACACAATGCATTGTACTACGGATCGGATAGCTGTCCGATCGGATTGCCACCCGATCGGATTGCCATCTTGTGTAATGAGAAGTCAACTCAAGTCAACAGCATGTGAATCCGATGACCACTCAATCGGATTGCCACCCGATTGAGTTGCCACTCGATTCATGTGACTGGAAAGAAAAAACATTGACTTAGTCAACTTTGAGAATGAATGCCCTGGGTCGGATGACCACCCAATCGGATTGCCACTCGATCGAGTTGTCACTCGTTCCATGACATATTGAAAACTTTGGAATTTTGTCGTTTTGAGATTGGGATCGGATGGCCACCCGATCGAGTTGCCACTCAATCGAGTTGCCACTCGATTTTTGACATGGTAGAACAATTTCAAGAAAAATGATTTGAATTGGATGACCACCTGATCGAGTTGCCACTCGACCGAGTTGCCACTCGATTCTTGGCAAATTTGAAACAGTTGAAAAATTTTGTCTTTTAGTGTTAAGGATCAGATGGTTGTCCGATCGGATTGCCGCCTGATCGGATTGTCACTCGATCAATGACATGAGTGCACAATTTTCAAGACATAGTAATGTGGATAGGATGGTTGTCCAATCGGATTGCCACCCGATCGGATTGCCACTCTATCCATGACAAGTGATGAACAGTGAATGAGTGTATTTGGAATGAGTTGCCACCCGATCGGATTGCCACCCGATCGGATTGCCACACTTTCCAAGACACTTAGGGAAAGCACAGATACCTAGGCAAACACTATGAAATGCTATGAATCGGATTGCCGCCCGATCGGATTGCCACCCGATCGGGTTGCCAAACTATTCAAAACACTTTAACAGTTAAAAACACAGTTTCCAAGGTAACATTGTCAAAACACTTAGCACAGATTTCAATGCATCAGATACTTAGAAAATTCTAGCAAGTAATCATGCAATGGGTCGGGTGGTCACCCGATCGGATTGCCACCCGATCGAGTTGCCACTCGATTCAATAACACATGAGAATAGTTTGAACACAACTTGAACATCAAAAATTTTTCTAAGTCAAATCATTAAATTGAACATAGATCTACGTAGAGAATCTAAGCGCGATCAAAACCCTATGTTCATCATGTTCTAACACGGCCTAATTAGTGACTAATTTCACAAAAACACTATCGATAGCCGACTCGTTCTAGACATCAGATCTGTGGATTTATCATGTTTTGACACAAATTGAATCGGTAAACTTGTAGATCTAACACTCGTGATGAAAACCGTATGCTCAGATTTCATCAAAACAACCTAAAATGACTAGATCTAACATTAAAGCTCCGAACAGTTTACGTCATGAAGAACAGTCAACAAAACAACAATTTTTAACAGTTTTAAACAAGAAATCTTACCTTTGCCATTGAGAAGGTTGTGCAAACCAACAATCTAATGTCTTGTGCAAAGAAAAAGTGAAGAAATCAGATCAAAAGTGAGATTGTGTGAGAGAATAGGATGGTCGGTCGGTCGAGTGAAAGGTTTGAGTGAATGACTGACCTCCTATTTAAAGTGACCATGAATCGGATGGTCGTCCGATCGGATTGCCACCCGATCGGATTGCCGCCCGAGCCAAACTCACCTTTTGACTTTTAAAACTTTGACCTTTTGACTTTTTGACATTTTTCTCAGATTTTATCAGTTTTAGAAATCCACTTAAGTATCTAGGTCCAAGTTAATGACCCTAGGCACTTAATTTTTCCTACCAAGTCCAACTTAATGACCTTGGTTGACCCAAAACAAAACACACTGACATTTTGTTCAAACTTTTTCAAACATTTTTTTTTTCTGAAAATTACAAGTTTCAACTTAATAAACTTGTATTGACTTTGCATTTTGCCAGGTTTTTCATGATAAGCTCCCAACCCATCTGTCCAGCTCAGAAACTTCCTGCATCTGCTTCAAAACTGCGAGTCTGAAGGTCAGCTTTCCACTTTGGTTTGCCGATAAAACAAAGCAGAAATGTAAAATCTTTTTGAGATTTTAAGAAAGTTTAAGACTAGAAAACTATGAAATCTTTTTGGGTTTTGAGTGCTAAACTGAAATGAAATGAATTGCAGTAAACGTAAACTATTTACAATCATATTTTTGGTGAGCGTGTTAGGGGATCATATCAGCTACCGACAAGCTACTAGTATCGTTAAGCTTGATAACATACCCAGTATTAAACAATTCACAGTGATTACCGATTTACTGATCCAATTTAAATTTTCACACAAAGTTCAATTTGTTCAGGATACGAATTAGTGTTTTAATGACTTAACTTATACGCGTGTCCCACCTTAGAATATACTCCCATATCCAGACTTTCTATATTCAGTCTTACAGGTGAATGTACACTAATGATATCTGTAAACAGGTAATGCGAGGCCATGAGAGCTCAGGTTAGAACTTCCGTTCAGACAAAGAGATGATGGCTCGACTTTCTGTGTGTCCCGTTTGGGGATCTTTTCTTCAACAGCACATGATTAGGATTTTTTTCAATGTTTCATCATTTTTTATGCTGAGGGTGAGCTTTAAGATTAAAGCAGTGCAGAGTATTATACGAGGACTAGGCTATTGCTTTCGCAAAATCAGAAGTCCTGGTATAATACCCCAGATATCATCACGTACAAAGACCTAGTATGTCAGAAATAGAAAAATCATTCAAACAGGATTTCAGGGGTTACCTATATATCCGAGAGATGTTCCCCACGTAATAAGCAAGAAATGATTTAGGTTAAATGTATAAAAACCTATCGGCATATCATCAGTGAGACTGCTTAACACTTATTTAATCATTACATTTCTTTAGCGTACTGCACCCGTCTAGCTGATGTACTATCATTTCCCCTTTTTACACAAACTCTTTTTCGGTTTTCTATTGTTTTTGGATTTTGAAATATCTCATGTATTTTTTGGATTTTTGCATTTTTTATTGTTTTTGTATTTTCTGAAAATATTACCTATCTCCCCCTAAATACCAAAACAAGTAAAAAATCGACAAACCATTGCAGATTGCTTTTCAAGATCATCTAAAGTGGTACCTTCATCTACGCCAAGAATCCCCTCCGCAACCGATAATAACTTCATACCATAAAGTTTTAAAAGATATTGAAAACATGTTCTGTCAAACGCTTTGGTATGTAAGTCAGCTTTTTGTTCATCGGTGTGGATTTTTTCTATTTGTATCAACTTCTTCTCGAAACAGTCTCGGATGAAGTGATGACGAATTTCAATGTGTTTGGTTTTAGCGTAATGAATAGGATTTTTTTGTTATGTTAATAGCTGCCTCATTATCAACAAAGATAGGGTAGGTAAGAAATTGCAAACTGTAGTCGTGCATTTGTTGCTGGATCCACAAGATCTGGGAGCAGCAGCTACTAGCAGATACATACTCGGCTTCACATGTGGACAAAGCAACATATGTCTACTTCTTACATTGCCAGGTGACCAATCGGGGTCCGGAAAACTTGCATCCCGCAGTTGTTGACTTAGCATTGACTTTGCAGCATCCGAAATCGGAATCAGAGTACCCCTCAAGCGTGAAATCGCATTCTTTTGGATACCACAACCCCAAGCTTGGAGTTCCTTTCAGGTAGCGTAATATCCTTTTGACGATCGTCATATGCGAAGCTCTGGGACTTGATTGAAAACGGGCCGCGAGGCAGGTCGGATACATAATATCAGGTCTTGATGCCGTCAAATACATCAGCGATCCGATCATGGAATGGTACAACGTTTCATCCACCTTCTCTCCGGTGAGATCAGGGTTTATTCCATGGTTCGTCGCTAACGGGATGGAAGTTGGAGCAGTCCCGGACATCCCAAATTTCTCTAAGACGTCGTGAACATACTTTGTCTGATGTATGAACATTCCCTCGGGCAGTTGATCGACTTGAAGCCCTAAGAAGAACTTCATCTCACCCATTGATGACATTTCAAACTTCTGCTTCATAACCTTTTCAAAATCTTTGCAGAGCTCTTCATTTGTCGACCCGAAAATTATGTCATCCACGTAAATCTGGACTATCAGAAGATGGCCGTCGACTTCTTTTGTGAAGAGGGTGGCGTCTACCTTGCCTCAGATGAAGTTGTTGGCTAACAAATGTTGAGACAATGTCTCATACCAGGCTCTCGGGGCCTGATGTAAGCCGTAAAATGCCTTATCCAAGAGATAACCCTTATCATTGTGGATTGGGTCGGTGAAGCCCGGTGGCTGTCCGACATATACCTCCTCCTTTACTTTGCCATAGAGAAATGCCGACTTCACATCTAGCTGAAACACTTTAAATCCTTTCCAAGAAGCAAACGCTAGGAAGATTCGGATCGCTTCAAGTCGAGCAACCGGAGCATATACTTCTGTGAAATATATCCCCCCTGCTGACTGAAACCTTGGACCACAAGTCGAGCTTTGTTGCGAACAATAACCCCTCGATCATCCCTTTTGCACTTAAACACCCACTTAGTGTTTATCTTCCTATGACCATCAGGCAAGTCCTCCAGTTTCCATACACCCAACTTCTCAAACTAACTCAGCTCCTCCTGCATCACGTTGACCCAGGAATCTTCAGTTAGTGCTTCGTTGTATGTTCGCGGCTTAATCTGCGAAATGAAACAACTAAGTGAAAACTATGTTTGTAAAGGAGCTACTTTTGTATAAAAGCAAGTAAGGCCCTGGTCAATCTGGCTTCTGGTGCGAACGCCTGATTGCAGCTCTCCTATGACTCCTATGATCAACTCTTCTGGATGATATGAAAGAGTCCTTGGCATCACCTCGCCTGGAACATCTACCTCACCTTCCAAATTTGTAACGTTCTGATTTGCGACTAGCTCATTGACAGGAATTATCTGATTTGAAGACTGGATTTGCTCCCCCTCAGACTCTGAATCACCACGATCGAATGTTGGCCTTTCATCATATTCTGAATTATCATTGACTGTCGTCTGATTATTATGAGCATGTTCACGTTCCGAAGATGTCGGAGTTTGCTGAACTTCATCATTTTCTCCAGCGTTACTTGGACCAGCTTCATCATCGTTGGAAGTTTGTCATTGACGTCTAGAAGATTCTGCTGGGAATCTTTCCTGTGCTGCTTTATATTCTCTTAGAATATCCAACTCATCAAAGAACTCTGGCTCTTCCTCTAGCTCGAATGAATCCCATAGATTGTCATAATTGAAGCGCCATTAGTCAGCGGGTTTCTGTGGTGGCATTGTGTAGCCTTGGCACTCAATATTGTGACAACCCTCACAATTACAGGTACTGTATACTTAATTAATTCTAATTATGTGCTTAATGACTGTACTTGATAACAACTGACACTTTAAACTGCTTACTGATTTATGTTACAAACATACATGTGCATCACTTCATATACAGTCACTCCATTTATTTCATACAGACTCTTAGTGACGAACCTGATGCACAAAGCACAGTTAGTACAGTGAGCGGATAACTCAGACACATGCTGACAATGCCAGCACATAGACAGACACTATATTATGGCCAGTATGAGCCAGGGACAGGATACTACACTATTATGGAGTGTAGGGAAGTGAGGACCATAAGACTGTGTCACTAGGTGATAGTTATAGTGTCGGGAAGTGCCTAAAACACACTTTAAATGCCAAATTCTAGATTTTTTTATAAAAATTCAGCATTTTATTATACCAATAGAATACACAAATATGGCAGAATGGTCCTGAACGCCTTCCTAAGTGATGGAATTAATTTCGTTACGAAAAGATGCATAAAAGACACTATACGGTACAATTTAACACTTTAACGGAACAGTACGTAACCGAACAACCGGACATTACCCGGGACACCAAATTTTTGTCAGAAACATTATATTATTATTTTTAACTAATAATGTGTCACACCCCGACCACGTATAACATACAAAACGTGGCGGAAACATCGGGGAGTGTTGTAACAGAATAAATTGTTTCAAATCCATGGCAAACAAAGTTGTATCTTATTTATCAACATAAAAGTTTCATTGTCTTAAACAGGAAATACAAAGTTTTTAACATAATTAAACATAGTCTAGCTTCATTTTAATTCTCTAAGGCACAGGTCCGCCCTAGAATCATGATCAACATTCTACGGAAAAGCTCCTGAAAACACATGTGAAAATAGTACGTCAGCATAAAAATGCCTGTGAGATACATAGGTTTGTGAAAAATAAGATTCATGACTTATGTTTAAGAAAATGTTTAGTCATGAACCTTGTAATTTGATTTGTTTTGTAATTTGCTTGAAAAGCAATAAGTTCAGATGATATGTATAAGTTAAAGAATAAGGTATGGTTAAATGAATAACCATGTAAAAATGAGTTTTATAACATAAACTGTATTGTAAAACAAAGTCTTGTGAAAACATATTACTTGTATAAAATGTATAAGTCCAACATGAATGATTTAAATAACGCTATGATATGCAATATAATACAATCACTTATGTATAGGAAGTACCAGCGGCGTATCCACCATGATTGTATCATATTACTCACATCTCGTTACTTAAATCACCTAAACCAACCAACAAAGTATAATGTCTATGTTTAAACCAATAGTCAAAAGTCCTTGTATAAACCATATCAAATGTTGATAGTCCAAAAGTAGTCAAGTAATGTATAACAATTGTTATGTATGGTAAGTAAAAAAATAAGACTACTTAAACCATAAGTAAAAATGTACAAAACAAAGTATTTTGAATATATCAAAAAGTTATGTTTTGCAAGCCTTACATGTTACATTGATACAAACATTTATGTGGTAAGTTAACGCATACATTCAAGCCTTGAGACAGTCGGATAACCCTTTCAGTCAAGGTTATCAAAAGAATTGTATTCGGATTCAGTCATTCCTTACATCCAAACAAACCCGAGATGTAAGAAATGGGATTTGTCAAGTCCTATGGTACCACTACTTACTACCGAGCGGCGTAGCAAATGTTAATGAACGTAATAAAGACCCGTTTGTGCAAACCAAATGTCATAGCAGTTGTAGACATGTCATATGAAAACAATGTACTAAGTATGCTAAGTTAACATACAAAGCAGAAAAGTCTTGTAAATCAATGTACTAAGTATGCTATCAGTCAACATACAAAGCAGAAAAGTCATGTAAATCAATGTGCTAGTATGCTATCAGTCAACATACAAAGCAGAAATGTAATGTAAAACAATGTACTAAGTATGCACACAATGGACATACATAGCATGAAATGTAATGAAATCATGTACTATAATGTACTAACAAACATAGTCGGTATATGATGTGTAAACAGGAAAGCATGAAAGTAACAAGTAGGCACATGTGTTTCACCCCAAAACAGTTTGGAAAACAGTAAAAGAGGGGTCTATGTACTCACTTGAGATTGCTCGGATGTCTAAAGATAATCACCAAGTAATGCTAGAGATCTCGGAATCAAACGGCACCTAATATAGGTAACTATGTTAATAACCGGACCTTAATCGGATGATTGGATAGCATTAGGGTTTGTAAACCAAATGAGTGTAGGAACTCATGTGATATGGTTTAACAAAGCCTACATACTAAATGAAACTTAACCTAAGTGTTATCGACCCATTACGACCCGTTTAGGAAGCTTATGCTACTTTAACGCGTCGTTCGCGTAAAACGCGTTCGGAACGCCTAACTAGCCCTATGACAAGTGTTATATGCCTAAACATGTTACATAATCAGTTATGTGGCAAAAGTTTAGGTTACATATGCTAAATTACCAATTATGCATGAAAAGGGTATTCTGATAATTTACCTAAGGCATATAAACTACCTATCATACAACTACTTAAACAATGTGACCATAGGGTATAACCTCGGAAGGTTATTCCCTACCTACTATGGTCACCTAATGTATTTGGTCGGATCCTAATGATCGACCAAATGGGTCGGGTTCGAGGTATAAGCGATTGTTTAGATCGCTTACCCTACGACCCTAGACAACGTGGTAATCAGTAGGCATAGTCCCAAGGACTATGACCATCGTGATTACAATCACGTTGCGAAGTTCAACCGAACTTCGCATTGACCATTATTGGTCAACGCTGAAAGTCAAACAAAGTTTGACTTTCTGACTCGAAAAGCAGTAAAAATAAGGAAAAGAACGAAAGAATACTAACCCAGGGTCCCCGAATGCTAATCGTGATCAAAATAACTCAGGTATGAAACAACGGTTTCAACTTAGAGTCACAAAGATCAGATTCTAGTGAGAAAATGCAATGGGGGTGTTGGGTTATTTATAGTTTTCGGTGAACCGTTGAGATCGTTTCTTGGAAAACGTGCCACGATCCGAGCCGTACACTTGTCACAATGTTATGGAGGCTACTTGGCACCTTAACTTAATGACACATCACTTAAAAACATGTGGTTAAGGATCAAATGGCTGCAACTTGCATTTAAAAACATTTAATCTGATCAGAAGACCCCTAGCGCACTGCTACGCTTAAAGTGTAGCGCACCGCTAGGCACTATTTCGGCAGAATTACACTTTTGGTCCCTGAACTGTATTTAAGCCATTTTCGACACGTTTAAGGCCCGTTAACCCCATTTCAAAGCTCTAAAATGAAGTTAAAGTATAGGGAACTTAAAATATGTTCAAAAATATGATGGATGTCGGTTCGTTTGGCCGTACGAACGCGATGTTCGGTTAATTACGACGGAATGCGCACAAGTGCGAAAAACGATCCAAATGACGCGACGAATGGATTTTTCTTAAGGCGAACACTAAAATATAATGTAGTCATGCTTACATAAATTTTTAGATGTCCAGATGTATTCAGAACGTAAGTTATGCGCGAAAATGCAAACTTGTGCACTTTTTGACACTTTTAGTCCCTGAATGTTCCAAAAGTTTATTTTAGCACACCGAACCCCTCAAAGCCTATTTCTAAGCTATGTCAAGGATATTTAAGGTGTGTTTAACTTATGGTTATGTTCCGGAATGTTCGTTACAGTTCAAATTGGCATACTTTCTCAGTTTGTCAAGTTTAGACCCTGTAAGCGAATTAACTTGTTTTTGCCATACCAAAGCCTTCAAAACTTATTTCTAAGTTATGTAAAGGTTATTTAAGGTATGTTGAGTATATGTTGATGTTCCGGAGTATTTCTCGCATTAAACTGAGTACGTTTACGCACTAGTTTGCGTATAACTCTCCAGAAAGTGATGTAGAGTTTGAAATTACATAAAGGTCAAAACATGAAAAATGTATAACATAACAAAACAAACATTGTGATCAAATAACATTGTTTTATTGATAATAGAACTGTTCATAGTGATTACAAACACAGGTGTTACAGTCTCCCCTACTTGTGGAAATTTCGTCCCGAAATTTATTTAGAGGAAACTTGTGGAAAAAGATGTGGATATTTCGCCTTCATTTGATCTTCGCGTTCCCAAGTAAACTCAGGTCCACGTTTAGCTTCCCAGCGAACTTTGACCAAAGGAATGCGCTTGCGTTTAAGCCACTTGACTTCACGTTCCATGATTTCCACTGGTTTCTCAACAAATTTCAGTGTTTTGCCAACACGAATTTCGTCAAGCGGTATGGAGAAGTTCTCATCAGCTGTACACTTCTTGAGATTGGATATGTGAAAAGTTGGATGAACATTTCCAAGTTCAGGAGGTAACTCAAGTCTGTAGGCTACCTTTCCGATTCTTTCGACGATCTTGAATGGTCCAACGTATCTAGGTGCAAGTTTTCCTTTCTTTCCAAATCTGATCACACCTTTCCAAGGTGAGACCTTAAGTAATACTCGATCACCGACTTGAAATTCCAAGGCTTTGCGTTTTGGATCCGCGTAAATCTTCTGACGGCTTCTAGCTGCCTGAAGGTTATCACGAACTTTCTTGACCTTGTCAGTTGTCTCTAAAATGAGGGCAGGTCCAGTAAGTTGAGCCTCGCCAATCTCATTCCAGCAGACTGGTGAACGACATTTTCGACCATAGAGAGCCTCGAAAGGAGCCATTTTGATGCTAGTGTGATAACTGTTGTTGTAGGAGAATTCAATCAATTTAAGATGTGAATCCCAGCTACCACCAAAATCGATCACACAAGCTCTAAGCATATCCTCCAGAGTCTGGATTGTTCTCTCAGATTGACCATCCGTTTGCGGATGATAAGCTGTGCTCAGATTAAGTTGGGTCCCCATAGCAGATTGCATGGTTCTCCAAAAATGAGAAGTGAAACGAGCATCTCTGTCAGAAATGATGTTCAAAGGAACACCATGTCTAGCCACAATTTCATCCACATAGATTTGAGCAAGTCTGTCAGCAGAAAAATCCTCACGGATTGGTAAGAAATGTGCTGACTTTGTAAGACGATCAACGACTACCCAGATGGCATCATGACCTTTCTTTGTGCGCGGGAGTTTGGTAACAAGATCCATAGTAATGTTTTCCCATTTCCAAACTGGGATCTCTGGTTGCTCCAATAAACCAGAAGGACGCTGATGTTCAGCCTTAACCTTAAGACAAGTAAGGCATTTTGATACGTATAACGCAATGTCTTTCTTCATACCAGGCCACCAATAGTGAATACGAAGATCCTTATACATTTTATCTGAGCCCGGATGAATAGAATAACGAGACTTATGGGCTTCATCCATAAGCAAGGTACGAAGATCATCTAGACTTGGGACCCACAAACGGTCCATGAAGTAATATGATCCATTGTCCTTCAGTTCCAATGCAGGCGTTATGTGATAGGGAAATTCCTTATCCATCAATCCTTGTGAAACACAAGATTGTTGAGCCTGAGAAATGCGTGCTTGGATATCAGATCGAGCTTGAATAACAGATTGAACACGTACACAATGAAGCTTAGTACGTTCCTTACGACTCAATGCATCGGCCACAACATTCGCCTTACCAGGATGGTAGCGAATTTCGCAGTCATAATCGTTTAAAAGCTCAACCCAACGTCGTTGTCTCATGTTGAGTTCTTTCTGGTTGAAGATATGCTGAAGACTTTTGTGGTCAGTGAAAACCACACATTTTGTACCATACAAATAGTGTCTCCAGATTTTGAGAGCAAAGACAACTGCACCCAACTCAAGATCATGAGTGGTGTAGTTCTTCTCATGTATCTTCAACTGCCTTGATGCATATGCTATGACTTTGTTCCTTTGCATAAGAACACAGCCAAGACCCAATTTCGATGCATCACAATACACAACAAAATCATCATCACCCTCAGGCAATGATAGAACAGGCGCATCGCAAAGCTTACGCTTCAAGTGTTGAAAAGCTTCCTCTTGTTTGCATCCCCAATAAAAGGGCATTTTCTTCTGAGTTAGAGCAGTTAGAGGAACTGCAATCTTCGAGAAGTTTTCTATGAAGCGGCGGTAATAACCCGCTAGACCAAGAAATGAACGAACTTCAGTAGGAGTAGTAGGTGTATCCCAATCCTTAATCGCGCTGATCTTGGAGGGATCTACATGAATACCTTGTTCGTTGATAATATGTCCTAAAAATTGAACCTCTTTAAGCCAGAATTCACACTTGGAGAATTTGGCGAAAAGTTGCTCTTTCTTTAGGAGTTCCAGAGTAAGACGAAGATGTTGCTCGTGTTCAGCTCGCGTCTTAGAGTAAATCAAGATGTCGTCAATAAAAACAATGACGAACTGATCCAAATAAGGTTTGCAGACCCTATTCATTAAGTCCATGAAAACAGCAGGAGCATTAGTCACACCGAATGGCATAACTGTGAACTCATAATGCCCATAACGAGTACGGAACGCTGTCTTGGGAATATCTTCTTCATGCACCCGAAGTTGATGATACCCGGAACGTAGATCAATCTTCGAAAAATATGAAGCGCCCTGTAGCTGATCAAAGAGATCATCAATGCGAGGTAGAGGATATCGATTCTTGATGGTAAGCTTGTTAAGCTCACGGTAATCGATACACATCCTAAAGGATCCATCCTTCTTCTTGACAAAAAGAACGGGAGCACCCCAAGGTGAAAAACTAGGACGTATAAAACCTTTGTCAGAGAGCTCCTGCAGCTGCTTAGACAACTCTTGCATCTCAGACGGTGCAAGACGATATGGAGCTCTGGCAACAGAATTTGCACCAGGTACGAGATCAATACGGAACTCGACTTGGCGTGCTGGAGGTATACCAGGTAAATCTTCAGGGAAAACTTCAGAATAATCCCGAACGACAGGAATATCTGAAATAGTCTTACCCTTGCCTTTATCTTCTGTAACATGTGCTAAGAAAGCCACATAGTTCTTCTGTAGATACTTCCGAGCTTTAAAACAAGACATGAGTTTGAGACCAACGGTAGGCTTCTCCCCTTGAACCTGCAGGATCTCGCCTGTCGAAAGCGGCACACGAACAATCTTCTTAGAACAAACTATCTCTGCGTGATGCTTGGATAACCAATCCATTCCCACAATAACGTCGAAGCTTCCAAGTTGCATAGGCGCGAGGTCAATAGGAAAAAGATGGTCGTTAAGATTCAACTGACAGTTGCGAAGAACAGAATCAAGAATAATGGGTTCACCATTAGCAACCTCTACTGTCAAAGATTTACTTAGTTTCGTTCTAGACACGCGAAGCATCGGTTCAAAAGACAAAGACACGAAACTCTTATCGGCACCAGAATCGAAAAGAACAGATGCAGGCTGATTATTAATAAAGAACGTACCGTTCACCACATTATCGTCAGCCTGTGCCTCTTGGGCATTCATGTTAAAGACTCGGCCTCGAGCCGGAGCTTGATTCTGATTCTGGTTCTGGTTGACTAGCCTTGGGCATCGGTTCCTGTAGTGGGTCAGATCCCCACAATTGTAGCACGAACCAGGAGGAAAATGAGGTCGTGCAGCTTGACCTTGTTGTTGAGCAAGAGGCTGAACAACTTGTTGAGCTTGGTTCTGAACTGCCTGGTTCTGGTTAATAGGTATGCGGCAGTTGACAGCAAGATGACCAGATCTTCCGCAGTTGGTGCACTGACGACACTGGAGATGTGGTAGATGATGGCCGTTACACCTGTTGCACAAAGGTGCGTTGCCAAAATAAGGCTTCTTGACAGGTGGTTGCGCAGGCTGATTTGGTGCAGCTTGGGCCTGTGCAGTAACAGCATAGTTTTCGGAAGCCTTTCGCTTCCTAGCATTCTTTGAGGAACCCGAATTCTTCCCATTCTTGTTTTCACCCTTCTTACCATCCCCTTTGTCAGATGCCTGCTTCTTACCCTTGTCACCCTTCTTATGCAGCTTTCCCTTACGAACCTGCGACTCAGTCAGTGTCGCTGATAACTCGATCGCCTGACGGAGTGTGGCAGGTTCACTACCAGTAAGAATGTCTTGTACCGAGTCAGGTAGGCCGTCGATGTATCTTTCGATAGCCTTGTCAAGTGGAGTAACCATAGTCGGGCAAAGCAAACTCAACTCTTCAAACTGATCCGTATAAGCCCTGTGCTCACCACTATCCTGCTTCAAAACATCAAACTCTTTCTCCAACGCTCGCTGCTCATGACGAGGACAGAATTCCCTCATCATAAGGGCTCTAAGTTCAGCCCATGTCTGTGCGAGAGCAACTTCTGCACCTTGATCCCTCATAACCCCGTTCCACCATGTCAAAGCCCTCTTCTGAAATACGCTCGAAGCAAACTCGACTTTGCGATTTTCGAGACACTGCACGTGGCGAAAAGTATTCTCTATGCTCTCAAACCACTGAAGAAGCCCAGTCGCTCCCTCAGAACCACTAAACTTGAGTGGTTTAGCCTGGTTAAAATCCTTGTATTTGCACGGACCATTGTTGTTGTTGTTGGCTTGTTGCCATTGAGCAAAGAGATTTGGGAATTGAGCAGCCATCTGCTGCGCAATAATCTCTGCCAGTTCAGCAGTAGCTATCTGGTTCTCGCGTCGAGGAGGCATTCTAAAAGAGGAAAACATGAAAAGGAACGAGTGAGATGATTGGATGAAAAGAATGAGATGATAAAAACAAGAATTGCAAATAGCATAGATGGTGGTCATTCGTCCGTATCACAAAGCAAACAAACGACACACAGTGACTAGTCAAAGTAAATGGATCAAAAATAATGTATAATGAAGACATGCTCGCCTATAAGTGAACACTCACTCCAAGAATTCCCAGGTAAGCACAACTGGTCTCGCGTCTGGTTGAGATGTATACGAAGTGCTTGCCTAGACAGAAAACCCAGAATACAGGCATTCACCCTTCCAGTTTGCACATGTTCACATTATTTAAAACCCAAAACTTTTGACGAGATTTTGAAAATTTGAAGGCACAAGGCCAAAAATTTAGTCAAACTCGAAGGGTTCAAAACCATATAACAGAGAGTTTAAAACCTTACAATAGAAGGTTCAAAACCTAGTAAAAATTTATTCAAAAACAGATGATTGTTTTTCAAAAAGCGTTTCGGAAAATTTGGCTTTTGTTTTGATGATCACCTAAGGATAGGTGATGTACATGTTTTAAGATCTAAACACAAGATAACTTGTGTTAGGTTCCTAGAAAGGTTATAGTCTAGGTCAAAGAATTACTAATAACCTAATTCCCTATAACCATTGGCTCTGATACCAACTCTTCTGTCACACCCCGACCACGTATAACATACAAAACGTGGCGGAAACATCGGGGAGTGTTGTAACAGAATAAATTGTTTCAAATCCATGGCAAACAAAGTTGTATCTTATTTATCAACATAAAAGTTTCATTGTCTTAAACAGGAAATACAAAGTTTTTAACATAATTAAACATAGTCTAGCTTCATTTTAATTCTCTAAGGCACAGGTCCGCCCTAGAATCATGATCAACATTCTACGGAAAAGCTCCTGAAAACACATGTGAAAATAGTACGTCAGCATAAAAATGCCTGTGAGATACATAGGTTTGTGAAAAATAAGGTTCATGACTTATGTTTAAGAAAATGTTTAGTCATGAACCTTGTAATTTGATTTGTTTTGTAATTTGCTTGAAAAGCAATAAGTTCAGATGATATGTATAAGTTAAAGAATAAGGTATGGTTAAATGAATAACCATGTAAAAATGAGTTTTATAACATAAACTGTATTGTAAAACAAAGTCTTGTGAAAACATGTTACTTGTATAAAATGTATAAGTCCAACATGAATGATTTAAATAACGCTATGATATGCAATATAATACAATCACTTATGTATAGGAAGTACCAGCGGCGTATCCACCATGATTGTATCATATTACTCACATCTCGTTACTTAAATCACCTAAACCAACCAACAAAGTATAATGTCTATGTTTAAACCAATAGTCAAAAGTCCTTGTATAAACCATATCAAATGTTGATAGTCCAAAAGTAGTCAAGTAATGTATAACAATTGTTATGTATGGTAAGTAAAAAAATAAGACTACTTAAACCATAAGTAAAAATGTACAAAACAAAGTATTTTGAATATATCAAAAAGTTATGTTTTGCAAGCCTTACATGTTACATTGATACAAACATTTATGTGGTAAGTTAACGCATACATTCAAGCCTTGAGACAGTCGGATAACCCTTTCAGTCAAGGTTATCAAAAGAATTGTATTCGGATTCAGTCATTCCTTACATCCAAACAAACCCGAGATGTAAGAAATGGGATTTGTCAAGTCCTATGGTACCACTACTTACTACCGAGCGGCGTAGCAAATGTTAATGAACGTAATAAAGACCCGTTTGTGCAAACCAAATGTCATAGCAGTTGTAGACATGTCATATGAAAACAATGTACTAAGTATGCTAAGTTAACATACAAAGCAGAAAAGTCTTGTAAATCAATGTACTAAGTATGCTATCAGTCAACATACAAAGCAGAAAAGTCATGTAAATCAATGTGCTAGTATGCTATCAGTCAACATACAAAGCAGAAATGTAATGTAAAACAATGTACTAAGTATGCACACAATGGACATACATAGCATGAAATGTAATGAAATCATGTACTATAATGTACTAACAAACATAGTCGGTATATGATGTGTAAACAGGAAAGCATGAAAGTAACAAGTAGGCACATGTGTTTCACCCCAAAACAGTTTGGAAAACAGTAAAAGAGGGGTCTATGTACTCACTTGAGATTGCTCGGATGTCTAAAGATAATCACCAAGTAATGCTAGAGATCTCGGAATCAAACGGCACCTAATATAGGTAACTATGTTAATAACCGGACCTTAATCGGATGATTGGATAGCATTAGGGTTTGTAAACCAAATGAGTGTAGGAACCCATGTGATATGGTTTAACAAAGCCTACATACTAAATGAAACTTAACCTAAGTGTTATCGACCCATTACGACCCGTTTAGGAAGCTTATGCTACTTTAACGCGTCGTTCGCGTAAAACGCGTTCGGAACGCCTAACTAGCCCTATGACAAGTGTTATATGCCTAAACATGTTACATAATCAGTTATGTGGCAAAAGTTTAGGTTACATATGCTAAATTACCAATTATGCATGAAAAGGGTATTCTGATAATTTACCTAAGGCATATAAACTACCTATCATACAACTACTTAAACAATGTGACCATAGGGTATAACCTCGGAAGGTTATTCCCTACCTACTATGGTCACCTAATGTATTTGGTCGGATCCTAATGATCGACCAAATGGGTCGGGTTCGAGGTATAAGCGATTGTTTAGATCGCTTACCCTACGACCCTAGACAACGTGGTAATCAGTAGGCATAGTCCCAAGGACTATGACCATCGTGATTACAATCACGTTGCGAAGTTCAACCGAACTTCGCATTGACCATTATTGGTCAACGCTGAAAGTCAAACAAAGTTTGACTTTCTGACTCGAAAAGCAGTAAAAATAAGGAAAAGAACGAAAGAATACTAACCCAGGGTCCCCGAATGCTAATCGTGATCAAAATAACTCAGGTATGAAACAACGGTTTCAACTTAGAGTCACAAAGATCAGATTCTAGTGAGAAAATGCAATGGGGGTGTTGGGTTATTTATAGTTTTCGGTGAACCGTTGAGATCGTTTCTTGGAAAACGTGCCACGATCCGAGCCGTACACTTGTCACAATGTTATGGAGGCTACTTGGCACCTTAACTTAATGACACATCACTTAAAAACATGTGGTTAAGGATCAAATGGCTGCAACTTGCATTTAAAAACATTTAATCTGATCAGAAGACCCCTAGCGCACTGCTACGCTTAAAGTGTAGCGCACCGCTAGGCACTATTTCGGCAGAATTACACTTTTGGTCCCTGAACTGTATTTAAGCCATTTTCGACACGTTTAAGGCCCGTTAACCCCATTTCAAAGCTCTAAAATGAAGTTAAAGTATAGGGAACTTAAAATATGTTCAAAAATATGATGGATGTCGGTTCGTTTGGCCGTACGAACGCGATGTTCGGTTAATTACGACGGAATGCGCACAAGTGCGAAAAACGATCCAAATGACGCGACGAATGGATTTTTCTTAAGGCGAACACTAAAATATAATGTAGTCATGCTTACATAAATTTTTAGATGTCCAGATGTATTCAGAACGTAAGTTATGCGCGAAAATGCAAACTTGTGCACTTTTTGACACTTTTAGTCCCTGAATGTTCCAAAAGTTTATTTTAGCACACCGAACCCCTCAAAGCCTATTTCTAAGCTATGTCAAGGATATTTAAGGTGTGTTTAACTTATGGTTATGTTCCGGAATGTTCGTTACAGTTCAAATTGGCATACTTTCTCAGTTTGTCAAGTTTAGACCCTGTAAGCGAATTAACTTGTTTTTGCCATACCAAAGCCTTCAAAACTTATTTCTAAGTTATGTAAAGGTTATTTAAGGTATGTTGAGTATATGTTGATGTTCCGGAGTATTTCTCGCATTAAACTGAGTACGTTTACGCACTAGTTTGCGTATAACTCTCCAGAAAGTGATGTAGAGTTTGAAATTACATAAAGGTCAAAACATGAAAAATGTATAACATAACAAAACAAACATTGTGATCAAATAACATTGTTTTATTGATAATAGAACTGTTCATAGTGATTACAAACACAGGTGTTACATAATGGTTCCAAAAATCCCAACACACTATAGAAATGTGTCATACACTTACTACTTTAGTAAATACCCTTAACCTCCCAATTATTTACCCATTAATTATCAAATTTTACAAATTACCCCCCCCCAAAACCGAAAATTGGTTCCCATGGACCCCACACAAGATTTCTCAATCTTCCCATAATATTTTTCTTGGATTGCTTAAAGATATTTCTTGGATTTGAAAGATTCATCTAGATTGCTTAGATTTCTTTGGATGGTACAAGTAACCTACTAATTAACAAATGTTACATCAAGACCCCCCCCCCCCCAACCGAATTTTCAACCATAAGGGCCCCACCACATCTTTACAATCATGACTTATGATTTTTTTGAAGTGTTCCAACGTGATTTGTTGCTTAAAAATCTATCCAAGATATGCATGGCATCTTATAAGAGCATGTTCCCTAGAAATCTCATCATTAGATTGAAAACCACACTCCAACCTTACCTCTCTCTCCCTATCTCGGCTCCCCCAAACCGAACCCACCCGGCCACCCCCATCTCTTTGATATCTTCATCTTCTCCAACTACAAGTCCCATTCCAAGCCTTGAAGTTCATTCATAGAAGTTGCAAGTTGAAGGGCTCTCAAGAAAGCTTTGTTCAAGTCTTTATCACCATCTTTTTCTCATCATCTTTGCACTAGATTTCTTCCCTAGCTTGAAGCTAGTAGTAAGTCGCTACACCTTGTCCCATCTTATTCTTGGTTATGTTATGTAATAGGATGATAATGTTTAAATCACACAAAACTAAAACACTAAAAAGCATGCTGATTGATATTTTCAGCCAACTTCAACAGGCTGTAACTGGGTCATTTTAAATCGAAAAACTGAATTTCTGAAACCTAAAATATTTATTTTTGAACAACGATCAAATGGCACTGGAATCGAAATTTTTCGAGGTCGTTTACTATTTTTAAAGGTCTGTTTTTGTACAGCAGCTCAAGCTGCAATTTTTCTGCTGTAAAAGTATGTTGTATTCGGAGACATAACTTAAAAACCGAATAGAATTAGCTCATGAAATTTTTATTGTAGATGGTCACTGTTGTCTCCGTAATTCTCCCACTGGAATTTCGTCAATCGGACTTACGATTAATTTTTAGTGAATTATTCCGTAGACTGCAGTCAGAAAGTGACAAATCTGATTGCAGTCCGGTAAATGAATTTCTATAAATTATTGGTAATGAACTAGACCCTGATATTTTTACAAAATAAAATTTGGAACGTTTATGACATCCTGTAAAAATTTGGGAATTTTTGGAGAAGGTTAACTATTTTATTAAAATGCTCGAAAACAGTCCAGTTTTGATTAATAAAGCTGAAATGACATAAGTAGTATATTGCATGTATGATTGTCGGGTTGGCTATGTCAGAACAATCTACGGGATATTTGTAAAAGAAAATGATATGCTATTAAGCATGGTGAAATTTTCCGAAAATCCTAACACTTAGTAAACATTTTTTTCTAAACAAGTGGTTACTAGCATGTTTTAGACTATGTTTTTCAAACATAAAACTCGCCATAATCTTTATAACGAAATACGGAGTATCGGAGGTTGGTTTTATACAGGAATATGGTTAAATATGTATTTTCTAAAATGGGACTTAAAAATATAATCCCAATACGAACAGACACATGTAAAATATCCCATCCTTGGGAAGGAAATACGAATACACAAGTATAAGAACTATTATTACTAAAATATTGAAGACACTTTAAAAACGTAACTCAAAGGCACTAATCAATACTAAGATAAGGCACGACCCTTTCGTCTATTAGACGTTAGACCATTGTAGGTAGTCGTGTTTGCTGAGGAGATTTGGGTTACGAGTACCGAAGACGCAATACTGTGAGTTCATGTCCCCCTTTTCTCTTAACTATTTTCAGTTTTACACTTCGGGGGTGAAATACATGTTACAGACATTTACAGATATTTACAGACATTTACAGATATTTACCGACATTTACAGACATTTACAGACATTTATTATATGGTATGGTTAGCTTAAGGAGGGTTTTTATTACGCGATCATGTGAGTGGTGGGCATGACACTTAAGGCCATTAATCCTCGTTGTAGGGCCGAGGGACATTAGTGATAGATCTATTTGGGTGTAGCGAGCCCCACTCCTGAGTCCGCTGAGTGGACCATGAGGTGACTAAGTGCCCGACGCACAAATCCGCTAGGTTTGAGTCTTCCTGCATCACTTCACACTTATCATTGGCTTTGCAACCCAATGGTGGTCTCTTTTTTTCCTTAATTGCTACATATTAGGGATTTTCATACATACAGACATTTTTACAAAGGTTTATACCTACTCACTTACACATGAACTCGCTCAACTTTATGTTGACTTTTCAAACTACATGTATTTCAGGAAACTAACGGATCTGGCACGGTATGCACGTCTTTTCAAGCTGCGTTTGAATAAAGAAGTCATCCAGGGTTTAGAAGGTGTAACCTCTTCCTGGATGGGTTATATATACCTAAACCTGGTTTTGTTTAAAGTCTTTTGCTAAGTCTTTATGAACTCAAATAAATCAAGTTAAGGTTTGTAAATTATTTTGTGATTGTTGAAAATGGGATTTTTCTAAACTTTATTAATGGATGAATATCTCATGTTTTTATCATATAGCATTGTTATGATTGTTGCTATGGTATTAAGAAGTCACACCAAATAAACCACGCTTCCGCAAAAGTCAGGGTGTGACAGCTTGGTATCAGAGCCTCGATCATAGCGAACTAGGATTCTTTCTCGAGTCTAGACTATGATCATCAGGGCTCTCACGAAAACATTTTCAAACATATTTTTTTTACATTGCATACACTAAACGTCCAGATCCAGGGAACAAACTTTTTTTTTTTTACAAACAAGAGGCACAACTACACATTCCAAAACTTATATATAAAATTCAGTCTTAGAGACTGAGGGAGGATCCGTCTTAGTGACTGAGGAAGGATGGGTCTTAGAGACCAGGGAATTGGACTTTAAGTCTGAGAGACTAGGAAAAATTGAGTCTGAGAGACTAGGAAAAATTGAGTCTGAGAGACTGGGAGGCTTAGTCTAAGAGACTAGGAAGGATAGTAGGTTTCATGAAGAATAATGTGAATACATGACTACATGACAAATTATCTTGTTTGCATACACTGATTGTTAGTACTTACTATGGATATACATGTTATGACCATTACGTACCGGCACACGTGTCACACTATTTAGAAGGCGAGTTATCAGACATTGATAACCCTACGGCCACCGTCGCCGATAATGAGACTGCATCTGCGCCAGAGACATTTACGTCAAACACTGAGAGTGATCCTGACATGCTGACCAAGGATGAAGACGACTTCCAACCGACCGCGCTGCCAGACTTTGGCGATGAATTACCCTTGCTGATGGCTTCTTTGACGAGAATCCTTCTGTCATTCTTGTTGCGGTCCACGACCATCTAATCATTTGGACACTTCGATGGCGAGCACATCATGGCTCCGATCCTCGACGCCGTACCTCTCGTGGTTATTTTCCTGAGGATCCGTCTATTTGATGAATTGTTTAATGGCGACATTAATCTGCTTGTTGATGATCCTCCTGTTGACGCCCAGGACGATGGAAGATTAGATGAGAACATGGTTACTAATTTCACTTCTTAAGGCCCCTGTTAACAGGCCACCCTCTGATTCTAGCGTATATTCGATTTCAGACCCCCTTGAGTCTGTGACATTTACAGCCTTATAGATGGCCGGATTACATCTCTCTACTACTGACACAGACAACGACGCCGTGATGACTGCTGCACTAACACCTGCTCGAGGCACCACCCCGTTACACGACCCAGGGTCTGCTCCCGAGCCAGCTCCTTTCCTATTGAGACAGCTTGATGAGGCACCTGTTGATCCTACTTAAACATGACCTTAATCCTTTTGGACTACCATACATTGCACTCCTTGCACCAGGTCAAGTGCCTGCACCTATTGACCCTCCTTGCATTAAGACATTTACCGCTGCACCTGCACCCGCTGATATTGCTCCTATGAAGACCGACGTCCATTGCACCAACATGCCTATCGCTTTCTTTCAAGACTTACCCGCACTCCGGAAAGGTACTCCTGGTCGGCACCCGCGTAACGATCCCTTTTGCTACAGCAGCGTTTTCTACGACCTTACAGGCCGCACCGTCTACTGCTTTCACCCCTACATCGCTGGACGAGCCGATTTGATGTTCCGATAATACACTATGCTAACTTTGGACCCTTACCATCCCTTACATTATGGAGGCCACACACGAGATGAGTTGCTCCAGTAACACCAACTATAGTATAAGGATATGAGTCGCAGAATGTTGGAGCTTGAGCTGACACCACAATTGGCAACTTCAAATGCAAAACATTACACAACCGAAAACATGATTTGAGTATCCACATCACAAGACAGCATATTGTTTGAAAAGCTTATGATTTGATGCTCATTTCTAAACGGCCAAGCGGCAGATCAGCTAACTGCTTCGACGTATATACAAACTCGAGGAGGATTTCACGCATGATAACAATTTACTCTTCTTTCCTCCTCCACCTCAGTCACCAGTATGGTTGATTTCTGGACTATACGGATTGCATCACAATCGGGCAAAGACACTAATGATGAGCCGAGAATGTGAAGACTTTTCGAAGGCCACTATCTGATCCATATCACCCATACCATGTTGGGCACTCTACGAAGGACACCCTCATTTCTTTGATGATACAACAGGACGCATTGACGCGTCGTATGCAGGTTTTGGGGAGCGCACCACGTCCATTTTGTCATTGTCAGGCACCGTCTGCAGCACCGCACCTTCCACGTCCACTGTCCCCTGATTCTGCCGCTCGTTTATGGACTTCTGAGCAACAGATAGCAAAATTGCTGCGCGCCTATCGTGCTATGGAGGAGGACTGGTCACATATGCATCACTTACTTTTCTTTCATTTCCCTCCTCCGCCGCCATCAGCATAGGCATATTTGTGGTTTTATACAGGTAGACTTTTGGTGAAAAGATTTCGATTGTGCCGACTATACAGCAGTTTGGAGACCGCATTTTGACGTCATGACTTTTGATAGTTAACCTTTGGTTGTTGTATAGGACTAGCTAGTTCAGACAAGGGAAATGTGGCCCTTAGTCACTTGTGATGTTATGTGCTTGGTTAATTTCTAACATGAGATGTTATGTGCTTGATTAATTTATAACATGAGATGTTATGTGCTCGATGAATGATTTTACGTACGTGTGTTATTACTTACTATGACCTGACCCATACGATCATCATTTAGAAGATGCCTCCAAGACGGGATGTACGCATGCCCACCAACGAGGCGGAACTTCAAGGAATCATTGCTGCAGCCATAGCACGACACGAGGCCCTGCGTTCCGAATCTAGCAGGGGCACCTCAGAAAGTCATGGCTGTACCTACTGGCACTTCCTCAATTACGAGCCTCCGAAGTTCGACGGCACTGGAGGTGCCATAGCCTTTGTGAAATGGATCGAAAGAATGGATTCCATCTTTCAATTGAGCGGTTGTACGCCAGAACAACAAGTCCCATACGTTTCCGAGTTGTTTGCAGATGACGCTCGATTATGGTGGAACCTTCAGATTCGAATAATGGGCGCGACTGCAGCATATGCGTTAACATGGGGTGAACTGAAAGGAATGATGCATAAGAAGTATTGCTCCCAAACGGAAACCTAGAGGTGGGAAGGTGAATTCCGGAGCCTGATGAGGGAAGGTCCAAAAGTGTTGGAGTACGTGCAAAGACTCCACGATTTGTCACGAGTTGTTCCGTACCTGGTGAAACCAGAAATGAAGGAATTGGGACAATTCATTTGGGAACTGGCACCTCAAGCCTTGAGCTTGATGACAACATCAACATCAACACCACCAACAACTATTGCTGCAAGTAAGATGGGTTTGGCACTCGCTACGGAAGCACTTAGACTGGAAAAACTTACTAACCCTACCAAGAAGAAGGAGACTCAGGTTGAGTCATCCGGAAAGAACAAAAGGAAGCTCACCGAAGATTCCCGAACGGATAATGATGAACAAAGAACTGTTCGAGGTTGTTTTGACTGCGGGGACAAAGGGCATTTCAAGAAAGATTGTCCTAACAACAAACAAGCCGACGTTAAGATTTACTTAGCAGGTAGGCCTAGACATGGTGGATGCAAGTATCACCACGAATGTGGGTGTCGGAAGCCTAAGTGCGGTAGGTGAAGGAAGGGAGGACACAACAAGGATGCCTGTGGGGCGAAGAGTCCTGAACAAGGAGGTGACAATGACAACAACCAAGGTGAAAATACTAATAAATTTCCAGGCTGCTACCGATGCGGGAACATGGGGCACTTTAGGAAAAATTGCCCAAGGAAGATTAATAAAGACCATGAAGGGACATCCAACATCGGAGCTTGGGAAGCATGCCAGGATCCAGACATGATTACTGGTACGTTCTCTATCAAACCGAAATTTTGCATCCATGTTATTTGATACCAGTGCCGGCTATAGCTTTGTATCATTGGAATTTAAGACTATATTCGGGTTAACTACTAGTAAGTTAGATGTTTCGTACTCAATCAAACTGGCTAAGGGAAAGCTAGTAGAAGCGAATGAAGTTGTCCGAGGATGTGTAATTGAACTAGGAGGTCACAAGTCTACGATAGACCTACTGCCAGTTGAACTGGGAAGCTTCGACGAGGTAATTGGGGTGGATTAGTTGCCAAGCGGTCGAGCGGAGGGTAGTATCCGCACCTCGATGACGAATGAAGGAATGATCGTGACTCACGAAGCAGGATACGCCACCACAGATCACGAATTGCTTAAGGCACAAGAATTGTGGTGGGAAGAATGTGTTGTTTTCTGGCTCATGTCGGGGACAAGGGAGCCGAAGAACTAAAACTTGAAGATACCCCCGTGATCGGAGAATATCCTGAAGTCTTCCTCGAAGACTTGCCGGAATCACCTCCTCGACGATTAGTCGAATCTCGCATCGATTTAATTCCAGGCACCGCACCTGTAATCGATGCGTCGTAGCAACTTACATTTCCGGGGATGCAAGGATTGACAGTGAAGTTTAGCAGTGGATAGAGAAGGAAGATAACAGACCAAAATTTCCATTTTTGGGTAACCCCATTTCTGCTCGTCAAAAAGAATGATGATGATTTTCAAATAAACATCAACTACCAGGAGCCAAACGAGCTAACACACGAGAGTCGGTGACTCATACTAAGGGTTAAAGAACCTCTTATATAACTAACAATGAGGACCCAACTACTACTACATGACTAATCGACGATCGAGCGTCGTTAGCGGTGAAATTCAGGAAGAAAGTTTACCGATGAAAATTGTGGGACAATGACTAGTTCTTAGACGTACATAAAAACGGTGCTTCCTACACAATGCACAAACCAGCCTACACGGGATACGAATTCTGGAGGATTTAGAAAACATATATTTCGGACTTTTGGGAACCCAGGTCCAAACTCGTAAGGGTTTTATTTAGGAACCATATATGTCAACTCAATCAACCATCGTTAACCGGGCGCATATGCCAGTTCTGTTGACCAAACCAGAAGTACTTGAATTTCTTTTACTTCTAGCAAGTAGACGCTTGCATCTCTACTCTTCTTAGTGGATTGGGTTGGTCTACGACTCCACTAAAACGTTTGATTTATTTCGATACCTTGCGGTGATATTTTCACAAAATTGAAGCTTGCGCTAATTTGGTTACCCACTTCGTACATGGATTCAATTCCCTATTTAGTTGTTAACAATCCATCTTGGATCCCCACGATCAAAGCGGTCTCAACACAGTTGTGTGTTAAGGCAATGGTACATAGATTCATTCCATAGCACAATGTACCTCTTAACGATTCTTTCATTGTCTATCGATTACCTTGCGGCATTTAATACTTTTTCACCTTCGATCAAAAACAATGGCTCTTTGATATTTTTTTTTGTTCAACTGGAAACTTTACAACATTGTGTAAATCAAACCTTCGGGTTGTCTTTGTACACTTTCGTTTGATTTCAGGCACGGTAAACTTGTTTAGTCACCACTATTATTGAATCTCGTCATTTCGACACCCTGTGGTGTCATTATCTTGTGCTAATCATGGTCAACTGTTTCACCCAAAACTACATATACTTTTGTTGACTTGTCATTTAAACATTTCTGATGCAACTACAAATCAAGACCGTGATACACCAAATTCGCTTGTATTCCATTCGGTGTACCTTCGAAACTTAAGAGTGCCAACACACTAAACCTTTCCGTTCATTTAGTCGGGAGATTTACAGATCACTTTACTACTACTTTTGGGTTATTGATTTTGAGTTCATATAGCAGATGCTGCGGTTGTGAAAACTCGTTGGCATATTGTGACCGACTATCTAAGTATCCTAATAGACAAGACTCCTCTTTTGTGGAACCCCTGCTAACTGGATTACACTAGACTATACGTCAATACGTCTTGTACCCTCGACACCAAATGCTAAAAACACATACCTTTTAACCATTGGATTCGTGATGTTATATATATATTCTTGGACTCACGTAATGTGAATAAGGTTTGATTCGACTTGGTGATTATCTACCTCGGTACTATTCATATACATACATGCATAACGAAACCCTAAGGAATTAAGGTAGTACAAATTTCGAGGACGAAATTTTCTTAACGGGGGGAGAATGTGACAACCCTCACAATTACAGGTACTGTATACTTAATTAATTCTAATTATGTGCTTAATGACTGTACTTGATAACAACTGACACTTTAAACTGCTTACTGATTTATGTTACAAACATACATGTGCATCACTTCACATACAGTCACTCCATTTATTTCATACAGACTCTTAGTGACGAACCTGATGCACAAAGCACAGTTAGTACGGTGAGCGGATAACTCAGACACATGCTGACAATGCCAGCACATAGACAGACACTATATTATGGCCAGTATGAGCCAGGGACAGGATACTACACTAGTATGGAGTGTAGGGAAGTGAGGACCATAAGACTGTGTCAGTAGGTGATAGTTATAGTGTCGGGAAGTGCCTAAAACACACTTTAAATGCCAAATTCTAAATTCTTTTATAAAAATTCAGCATTTTATTATACCAATAGAATACAAAAATATGGCAGAATGGTCCTGAACACCTTCCTAAGTGATGGAATTAATTTCGTTACGAAAAGATGCATAAAAGACACTATACGGTACAATTTAACACTTTAACGGAACAGTACGTAACCGAACAACCGGACATTACCCGGGACACCAAATTTTTGTCAGAAACATTATATTATTATTTTTAACTAATAATGGTTCCAAAAATCCCAACACACTATAGAAATGTGTCATACACTTACTACTTTAGTAAATACCCTTAACCTCCTAATTATTTACCCATTAATTATCAAATTTTACAAATTACCCCCCCCCCCAAAACCGAAAATTGGTTCCTATGGACCCCACACAAGATTTCTCAATCTTCCCATAATATTTTTCTTGGATTGCTTAAAGATATTTCTTGGATTTGAAAGATTCATCTAGATTGCTTAGATTTCTTTGGATGGTACAAGTAACCTACTAATTAACAAATGTTACATCAAGACCCCCCCTCCCCCAACCGAATTTTCAGCCATAAGGGCCCCACCACATCTTTACAATCATGACTTATGATTTTTTTGAAGTGTTCCAACGTGATTTGTTGCTTAAAAATCTATCCAAGATATGCATTGCATCTTATAAGAGCATGTTCCCTAGAAATCTCATCATTAGATTGAAAACCACACTCCAACCTTACCTCTCTCTCCCTATCTCGGCTCCCCCAAACCGAACCCACCCAGCCACCCCCATCTCTTTCATATCTTCATCTTCTCCAACTACAAGTCCCATTCCAAGCCTTGAAGTTCATTCATAGAAGTTGCAAGTTGAAGGGCTCTCAAGAAAGCTTTGTTCAAGTCTTTATCACCATCTTTTCCTCATCATCTTTGCACTAGATTTCTTCCCTAGCTTGAAGCTAGTAGTAAGTCGCTACACCTTGTCCCATCTTATTCTTGGTTATGTTATGTAATAGGATGATAATGTTTAAATCACACAAAACTAAAACACTAAAAAACATGCTGATTGATATTTTCAGCCAACTTCAACAGGCTGTAACTAGGTCATTTTAAATCGAAAAACTGAATTTCTGAAGCCTAAATTATGTATTTTTGAACAACCGATCAAATGGCACTGGAATCAAAATTTTTCGAGGTCGTTTACTATTTTTAAAGGTCTGTTTTTAGACAGCAGCTCAAGCTGCAATTTTTCTGCTGAAAAAGTATGTGGTATTGGGAGACATAACTTAAAAACCAAATAGAATTAGCTCATGAAATTTTTACTGTAGATGGTCACTATTATTGCCGTAATTCTCCCACTGGAATTTCATCAATCGGACTTACGATTAATTTTTAGTGAATTATTCCGTAGACTGCAGTCAGAAAGTGACAAATCTGATTGCAGTCGGGTAAATGAATTTCTATAAAATATTGGTAATGAACTAGACCCCGATATTTTCACATAATAAAATTTTGAACGTTTATGACATCTTGTAAAAATTTGAGAATTTTTGGAGAAGGTTAACTATTTTATTAAAATGCTCGAAAACAGTCCAGTTTTGATTAATAAAGCTGAAATGACATAAGTAGTATATTGCATGTATGATTGTCGGGTTGGCTATGTGAGAACAATCTACGGGATATTTGGAAAAGAAAATGATATGCTATTAAGCATGGACACCTCTATTTACAAAGGAGACTATGGCGAAATTTTTCGAAAATCCTAACACTTAGTAAACATTTTTTTCTAAACAAGTGGTTACTAGCATGTTTTAGACTATGTTTTTCAAACATAAAACTCGCCATAATCTTTATAACGAAATACGGAGTATCGGAGGTTGGTTTTATACAGGAATATTGTTAAATATGTATTCTCTAAAATGGGACTTAAAAATATAATCCCAATACGAACAGACACATGTAAAATATCCCATCCTTGGGAAGGAAATATGAATACACAAGTATAAGAAGTATTATTACTAAAATATTGAAGACACTTTAAAAACGTAACTCAAAGGCACTAATCAATACTAAGACAAGGCACGACCCGTTCGTCTAATAGACGTTAGACCATTGTAGGTAGTTGTGTTTGCTGAGGAGATTTGGGTTACGAGTACCGAAGACGCAATACAGTGAGTTCATGTCCCCCTTTTCTCTTAACTATTTTCAGTTTTACACTTCGGGGGTGAAATACATGTTACAGACATTTACAGACATTTACAGATATTTACAGACATTTACAGATATTTACCGACATTTACAGACATTTACAGACATTTATTATATGGTATGGTTAGCTTAAGGAGGGTTTTTATTACGCGATCATGTGAGTGGTGGGCATGACACTTAAGGCCATTAATCCTCGTTGTAGGACCGAGGGACATTAGTGATAGATCTATTTGGGTGTAGCGAGCCCCACTCCTGAGTCCGCTGAGTGGACCATGAGGTGACTAAGTGCCCGACGCACAAATCCGCTAGGTTTGAGTCTTCCTACATCACTTCACACTTATCATTGGCTTTGCAACCCAATGGTGGTCTCTTTTTTTCCTTAATTGCTACATATCAGGGATTTTCATACATACAGACATTTTTACAAAGGTTTATACCTACTCACTTACACATGAACTCGCTCAACTTTATGTTGACTTTTCAAACTACATGTATTTCAGGAAACTAACGGATCTGGCACGGTATGCACGTCTTTTCAAGCTGCGTTTGAATAAAGAAGTCATCCAGGGTTTAGAAGGTGTAACCTCTTCCTGGACGGGTTATATATACCTAAAACTGGTTTTGTTTAAAGTCTTTTGCTAAGTCTTTATGAACTCAAATAAATCAAGTTAAGGTTTGTAAATTATTTTGTGATTGTTGAAAATGGGATTTTTCTAAACTTTATTAATGGATGAATATCTCATGTTTTTATCATATAGCATTGTTATGATTGTTGCTATGGTATTAAGAAGTCACACCAAATAAACCACGCTTCCGCAAAAGTCAGGGTGTGACAAATATGTTGTGCTTCGATGATCCGCTTCATATTTGGAGCAAAGTCTCTTTTCATTGGACTTCCATATCCCACTAAGATACCTTCAAAGCACTTTGGACCAAATTTGGCATCAGGATCCAGAACTGTACAGGGAGACCCGAACGGTTCCAAAAACTCGAGATTAGGCTTTCTATTGTTGATCAACTCGAAACATGTCTTGTTGTGCTTTTTCACAGTGAGAACCCTGTTGAGAGTATAGCAAGCGGCTGAAACTGCCTCTGCCCATAAATTGATCGGTAATTTGGAATCAGCTAGCATCGTCCTGGCCGTTTCAATCAGTGTTCTATTCTTTCTCTCAGCGACTCCATTTTGCTGCGGAGTATAAGGTGCGCTGAATTCTTCAGTATACCCTTTTCATCATAATATTCTTCCATTCTGTTACTCTTAAATTCAGTACCGTTATCACTTCTCAATCTTCTGATGCGGGTTCGGTACAAATTCTCAATCTTTCTGAAAAGTCTCAGCAAACTCTCGAATGTTTCATCTTTTGTCTGTGACAACTGTCACTTTTCCGTACATTCCGTACACTAATTGAACAGTAATCTGTGCTTTAATAACTGTGCATGATCTAGTTTACAAGACAAATGAATTTTTGATTACTTTTATATACATACAATGGCATTTCATGTTGTAAGACTTTTATCGTTGCTACATGCCACACGAGATAGTTCTAATGATACACAAAACAAAGTTGGCAACATTATCAGAGAAACTAAAATGCTGACGATGTTCAGTACATAGACAGACAATATTTTGAGGCCCAGTATGAGCCAGAGACTAAGTACTACACTAGCATAGTGTTTAGGGAAGTAAGGACCCCAAAACTGCATGCCTAAGTGATAGATAAAGTGCCGGAAAGTGCCTAAAACCCACTCAAAGTGCAGAATTCTGCATATTTCAGCAAAACTCAGCATTTTAATAAACTAGTAACATGCAAAAACATGGCAAAATGGTCCTGTATGCTTTCCTAAGTGTCGGGAACTAAAAGTGTTACAAAAGGGTACTTAAAAAGCATTAAACGGAATAACTTGACACTTTAACAAACCGGTATCAAACCAAATAACCGGACATTACCCGGAACACCAAAATATTGCTAGAAGCATTGTTTTATTATTTTTGAACTAGTTATGGTTCCCGAACACCCTAACATACTACAAAATGCAAGATACACATAAAACACTAGATATTCACTTAACCCCTAACTAATTAACTTACTTACCATCAATTTACATTTAACCCCCCCCTCTTTGTCTACGGCCCAAGGGTGATCCCACACTCAAGATTTCATAATCTTCCTAAATCCCCTTAAATCTTCCATAATCTTGTGTAAGATCTTGCATGTACTTTGAGAAACATTAAACCTAGTGGACAAAAGGAATTAGGGATTATATATGGGTCATTAGTTCATCTCCTTCACCACTTCATCTCTTCTCCTTCTCTCCCTTCTACCCCTCGGCCGAGAGCTCCCCCATACCCACACACTCTCATTTTTCAAGTTCATTCAATCCATGATCAACTCAAGGTGTAAGAAGGTGATATAGGAAGCTTGGTGTTTGCGGATCATCAAGGACCTCTTTCGTTAGCTTTTATCCACCACTTTTGTCTTCATCATCAACTAGTGTTCTTCCCTAGCTTGAAGCTTGAAGCTAGTAGTAAGACTCTCTTGATCCTTGTTTATTTCTATTTTTGCTTGGTTAAAAGACATATTGTGTTGTAAATCACATGAACACTAAAAGACATACACTTGAATCATGAAACATAAAGCTTACATATGGTGATATCTTGGATGAAATGATGTTGTTTAATGGATGTACAATGTTTGTTTGTTGATTTCTTGAGATGATAATGTTAATCATTACATGGAGCTTGCTAGATGGTGATTAAACACATAATCTAGCAAGTGGGAGGATGATCATGTAACAACATAAGATGATCATCCTCATGTGAACACATGAACTTGAAAAGGAAGATGAAGTAATCATCTTGAAGGTGCCCCTCCAACTACCAGGAATTCTCCTTATTCCTAATTCGTTTAATCATCGTGCCTATACGCGCGTAACGATAACGAGTGTTAGTGCGTGGACCACCGCAATGGTCCTTTCCATGACAGAGGTATGAGGACAGTAGTGTCCCCTCTTTGATTGGTCATCTGCTTGGACGAGGGAAAATTGGGGTGACCGTGCAAGACAATTTATTATTACAGGGGCCCACGTAATAACGACTTGTAGTGCATGGAAATCCTGGTGGACTCTGCGGGTCGAGCTAAGGATCACCACACAAAAATAATCTATAGGTGTTCACACCTTCATCTGGTAGAACAATACATAATCTATAGGTGTTCACACCTTCATCTGGTAGAACAATACATAGATCGTGTCTGACACTTCTACCAGTGTACGAGACGTTTGAGAACCAATATTTAAACAAGTGAAGATGGATAACATTCGAAAAGATTCAGTGACGTTACACTCTCTATCACCCCTACATGAACAACCCCATCTCTGGGAAAATATACACATCAGTAAAGCTAAAGACCTAAGAAAACCAATGTAGCAGGAAATAACTGAAACTTGTATGACCAAGGCGATGTAGCCTTGAGTTCATTTTTCCCATGATAAACAATAAGCCAAGTTGGCAAGCCTATGAGAAGGCTCAGTAATTGTTTCCTCGCTCATACATTGTTGATTATATATACGTGTGAAATTGGGTGATTACATGATGGCTTATGGTGCTATGTGCCTCACAGACAATTATGGAATGTTGTCTAACCTACTTCATACCATTTTGACAGAAGAGAATGCCGCCCAGACGAGACACAGACACAAGTATGTTACCAAGGACAGAAGCCGAGCTTCAAGAACGAATCTCACAGGCAATTGCATGACATGAAGCCCTCTGCTCTGAGCACAGCGGTGGCACTACCAGAAATAACCCTCCAACTGGCTGCACCTATAAACAATTCCTGGACTGCAAGCCATTGAATTTTGATGGCACAGGAGGTGCCGTTGCATTTGTTCGTTGGGCAGAAAAGACTGACTCCATTCTAAGAATGAGTAACTGTTCACCCCAGCAGAGTGTTACCTTTATCTCAGGGCTATTTTTAGATGGCGCACTCTCCTAGTGGAACCTTCAGGTTCAGAACCTTGGTGTAGATGCTGCTTATGCACTGAGCTGGAACAAGCTCAAGGAAATGATGGAAAAGAAATATTGTTCTAGGGCTGAAATCCAGAAGCTTGAGGTGGAGTTCTGGAATTTGAAAATGGACGGGCCGAAGATGTAACAACTGTGCTTGTAATCACTATGAACAGTTCTATTATCAATAAAACAATGTTATTTGATCCCAATGTTTGTTTGGTTGTGTTTTACATTTTTCATGTTTTGACTTTTGTTCAATTCCAAACTCTACATCACTTTCTGGAGAGTTATACGCAAACTAGTGCGTAAACGTACTCAGTTTAATGCGAGAAATACTCCGGAACATCAACATATACTCAACATACCTTAAATAACCTTTACATAACTTAGAAATAAGTTTTGAAGGCTTTGGTATGGCAAAAACAAGTTAATTCGTTTACAGGGACTAAACTTGACAAACTGCGAAAGTATGCCAATTTGAACTGTAACGAACATTCCGGAACATAACCATAAGTTAAACACACCTTAAATATCCTTTACATAGCTTAGAAATAGGATTTGAGGGGTTCGGTGTGCTAAAAAAAACTTTTGGGTCATTCAGGGACTAAAAGTGTCAAAAAGTGCCCAAGTTTGCATTTTCGCGCATAACTTACGTTCTGAATACATCCGGACATCCAAAAATTTATGTGAACATGACTATATTATATTTTAGTGTTCACCATAAGAAAAATCCATCCGTCGCGTCATTTGGATCGTTTTTCGCACTTATGCGTATTCCGTCGTAATTAACCGAACATCGCAACCGTACGGCTAAACGAACCGACATCCGAGATATTTTTGAGCATGTTTTAAGTTCCCTATACTTTAACTTCATTTTAGAGCTTTGAAATGGGGTTAACGGGCCTTAAACGTGTCGAAAATGGGCTGATTGCACTGCAGGGACCAAAACTGTAAATCTGCCAAAGTTGTTACCATACGGACCTCAACATTGGCAGCTTTGAGGTCCGTAAGGCAACCTGCAGAACAGATCAGACTTAACAGTCAGCAGTTTCCAGCTGTTGCAACCTCACCCACACATTTGCACATGCATATTCAGCTGATAAGAACCATTTTCTAGTCACCATAAGGTTCCAACACTTGTACGGTTATGATTAAGGCACGTTTTCCATGAAACGATCTCAACGGTGGACTAAAAACTATAAATACCCCAACACCCCCATTGCTAAACTTACAAGAAATTTGATTTGAGAAACTCTAAGTTGAAACATTTGTTTCATACCTGAGATTTTTGAATCGAGTTTAGCATTCGGGGACCCTTCGTAAGTATTCTTTCGTTCTTTTCCTTATTTTACTGCTTTTCGAGTCAGAAAGTCAAACTTTGTTTGACTTTCAGCGTTGACCAGTAATGGTCAATGCGAAGTTCGTTAGAACTTCGCAACGTGATTGTAATCACGATGGTCATAGTCCCTTGGGACTATGCCTACTGATTACCACGTTGTCTAGGGTCGTAGGGTAAGCGATCTAATAAATTGCTTATACCTCGAACCCGACCCAGTTTGGTCGATCATTAGGATCCGACCAAACACATTAGGTGACCATAGTAGGTAGGGAATAACCTTCCGAGGTTATACCCTATGGTCACATCGTTTAAGTAGTTGTATGATAGGTAGTTTATATGCCTTAGGTAAATTACCAGAATACCCTTTTCATGTATAATTGGTAATTAAGCATATGTAACCTAAACCTTGGTCACATAACTAATTATGTAACATGTTTAGGCATATAACACTTGTCATAGGGCTAGTTAGGCGGTCCGAACGCGTTTCACGCGAACGACGCGTTAAAGTAGCATAAGTTACCTAAACGGGTCGTAATGGGTCGTAAACAATTATGTTAGGTTTCAATTAGTATGTAGGCTTTGTTGAACCATATTACACGAGTCTCCATACTCGTTTGGTTTACAAACCCTCATGCTACCCAATCTTCCGATTTAGGTCCGGTTTATTAACATAGTTACCTATATTAGGTGCCGTTTGATTCCGAGATCTATAGCATTACTTGGTGGTTATCTTTAGACAACTGAGCAATCTCAAGTGAGTACATAGACCCCTCTTTTACTGTTTTCCAAACTGTTTTGGGGTGAAACACATGTGCCTACTTGTTACTTTCATGCTTTCCTGTTTTCACATCATATACATGCTATGTTCGTTAGTACATTATAGTACATGATTTCATTACATCTTATGCTAGGTGTGCCCATTGTGTGCATTACTTAGTACATTGTTTTACATTACATTTCATGCTAGGTGTGCCCATTGTGTGCATTACTTAGTACATTGTTTTACATTACATCTTATGCTAGGTGTGCCCATTGTGTGCATTACTTAGTACATTGTTTTACATTACATTTCATGCTAGGTGTGCCCATTGTGTGCATTACTTAGTACATTGTTTTACATTACATTTCATGCTAGGTGTGCCCATTGTGTGCATTACTTAGTACATTGTTTTACATTACATTTCATGCTAGGTGTGCCCATTGTGTGCATTACTTAGTACATTGTTTTACGTTACATTTCATGCTAGGTGTGCCCATTGTGTGCATTACTTAGTACATTGTTTTACGTTACATTTCATGCTAGGTGTGCCCATTATGTGCATTACTTAGTACATTGTTTTACGTTACATTTCATGCTAGGTGTGCCCATTGTGTGCATTACTTAGTACATCGTTTTACATGACATTTCACGCTATGTATGTTCATTTGATTACATACTTAGTGCATCGTTTTCACATGCTTACATTTTGTTATGACATTTGGTTTGTTTAACATGGAACAATATATTCATTAACATTAATTACGCCGTTCGTTAGTAGGTAGTGGTACCATAGGAATTGACAACTCCCGTTCCGGACATCCCAGGGAAAGGGGATGAAAGGAATGACCGAATTCGATATACATGATTTAGATAAACCTTTAATCTGTTTAAGGGTTTATCGCCACAGTCTCAAGGCTTGGATGTATGCATTATAACAATACCGCATAAATGTTCGTATCAGTATAGCATGCATTTGTTACACAAAACATAACTTTGATTTAAACTATGTTTTACTTCAATACCTTGTTTTTGTGCATTTTACATATGGTTTAGTTGATATATATATTTCACTACCATACATGACATCTTGGTTACACATTACATGATCCACATTGAACATAAACATTTTGACATTGATATACACATTTGGTGGTTTACATTGGACATAGACATTTTGATATGGTTTACACAATAACACTTGACAATTGGTTTGTACATGAACAAGTTACATTGGTGGTTGTTTAAGTGATTTGAGTAACGATACGTGTGTAATATGATACAAACATGGTGGATACGCCGCTGGTACTTCCTATATATAAGTGTTTGTATAATATTACATAGCGTAACGTTATTTAAATCATTTCAGTTTGATACATATAACATTTGATACAAATAACATACTTTTCATAAGACATTGTTTTACAACCAACTTATCTTATACAAACTCATTTTTCATGGTTATTCATTTAACCTTACATTTACTTATACATATCAACTGATCTTATCGTTTTTCAAATGATTTACAAGACAAAGCAAATTACAAGGTTCATGACTAAACATTTTCTCAAATACAAGTCATGAATCCTATTTTCACAAACCTATGTATCTCACAGGCATTTTTATGCTGACGTACCTATTTTCACATGTGTTTTCAGGAGCTTTTCCGTAGGATGTTGATCATGACACTAAGGCGGACCTGTGCCTTAGAGACTTAAAATGAAGCTAGACTATGTTTAATTATGTTATAAATTCTTTTGTTTACTGTTCAAGACAATGTAACACCCTTGTTTGATAAATAAAATACAACTTTGTATGCCATGGTTATGAAACAATTTATTCTGTTACGACACGCCCCGATGTTTCCGCCGCGATTTGTTGTTTTACGCGGTCGGGGTGTGACAGAAGAGTTGGTATCAGAGCCAATGGTTATAGGGAATTAGGTTATTAGTAATGCTTTGACCTAGACTATAACTTTTCTAGGACCCTAACACAAGTTATCTTGTGTTTAGATCTTAAAACATATACATCACCTATCCTTAGGTGATTATCAAAACAAGAACCAAATTCTCCGAAACGATTTTTGAAAAACAATCATCTGTTTTTGAATGATTTATTACAAGGTTTTGAACCCTCAATTGTAAGGTTTTGAACCCTCTGTTATATGGTTTTGAACCCTTTTCAGTTTGGTTTTTGGCCTTGTGCCTTCAAATTTTCAAAATCCCGTCAAGGTTTTGGGTTTTAAATAATGTGAACACGTGCAAACTGGAAGGGTGAATGCCTGTATTCTGGGTTTTCTGTCTAGGCAAGCACTTCGTATATCTCTCATCAGACGCGAGACCAGTTGTGCTTACCTGGGAATTCCTGGGATGAGTGTTCACTTATAGGCGAGCATGTCTTCATTATACATTATTTTTGACCCATTTACTTTGATGAGTCACTGTGATTCGTTTGTTTGCTTGCTTGGTAATGCGGACGAATGACCACCATCTTTGTTTTTGTTTTTGTTTCATCTCATTCTCTTCATCCAATCATCTCACTCATTTCCTTTCATGTTTTCCTCTTTTAGAATGCCTCCTCGACGCGACAATCTGATTGCAACTGCCGAACTGGCAGAAATTATTGCGGAGCAAATGGCTGCTCAATTTCCAAATCTCTTTGCTCAATGGAACCAAGCCAACAACAACAACAATGTTCCATGCAAATACAAGGATTTTAATCAGGCTAAACCACTCAAGTTTAGTGGTTCTGAAGGAGCAACTGGGCTTCTTCAGTGGTTCGAAAGCATTGAGAATACTTTTCGCCATGTGCAGTGCACGGATAATCGCAAGGTCGAGTTCTCCTCGAGCGTGTTTCAGAAGAGGGCTCTTACATGGTGGAATGGGGTAATGAGAGACCGGGGTGCAGAAGTTGCTCTCGCACAGACATGGGCTGAACTTAGAGCCCTTATGATGAGGGAATTTTGTCCTCGCCATGAACAGCGGGCGTTGGAGAAGGAGTTTGATGTTTTGAAGCAAGATAGTGGTGAGCACAGGGCTTATACTGATCGGTTTGAAGAATTGAGCTTGCTTTGCCCGACAATGGTTACCCCACTTGACAAGGCTATCGAAAGATACATCGACGGCCTTCCTGACTCGGTACAAGACATCCTTACTGGTAGTGAACCTTCCACACTCCGTCAGGCGATCGAGTTATCAGCGACATTGACTGAGTCGCAGATTAGAAAGGGAAAGCTACACCGGAAGGGTGACAAGGGCAAGAAACAGTTGGCTGACAAGGGTGATAGCAAGAAAGGTCAAAACTTGAATGGAAAGAACTCTGGTTCTTCGAAAAGGTCAAGGAAGCGTAAGGCTTCCCAAAATTTTGCTATCACTGCCCAAGCTAATCAGGCAGCTCCCAACCAACCCGCACAGCTTCCAGCAAAGAAACCCTATACAGGGAATGCACCTTTGTGCAATAGATGCAACAGTCACCATCAGCCGCAACATCAGTGCCGTTTCTGTACTAGCTGTGGGAAGTCAGGTCATCTTGCCGATGTTTGTGGGTTTGCTCAGAATCGCGCAGTTCAAAACCCGGCTCAACAAGTTGCTCAACCTCCTGCTCAGCAACAGGGTCAAGCTGCACGACTACAATACCCACCGGGTGCTTGTTACAATTGTGGGGATCTGACCCACTACAGAAACCGGTGCCCAAGGCTAGCCAACCAGAACCAGAACCAGAACCAGAATCAGGCTCCGGCTCGAGGCCGAGCCTTTAACATGAATGCCCAAGAGGCACAGGCTGACGATAATGTGGTGAACGGTATGTTCTTTATTAATAATCAGCCTGCATATGTTCTTTTCGATTCTGGTGCCGATAAGAGTTTCGTGTCAGTGTCTTTTGAGCAAATGCTTCGCGTGTCTAGAACGAAACTAGGAAAACCTTTGACAGTAGAAGTTGCTAGTGGTGAACCCATTATTCTTGATTCTGTTCTTCGCAACTGCCAGTTGAATCTTAACGACCATCTTTTTCCTATTGACCTCGCGCCTATGCAACTTGGAAGCTTCGACGTTATTGTGGGAATGGATTGGTTATCCAAGCATCACGCAGAGATAGTTTGTTCTGAGAAGATTGTTCGTGTGCCGCTTTCGACAGGCGAGATCCTGCAGGTTCAAGGTGAGAAGCCTACCGGTGGTCTCAAACTCATGTCTTGTTTTAAAGCTCGGAAGTATCTGCAGAAGAACTATGTGGCTTTCTTAGCACATGTTACAGAAGATAAAGGCAAGGGTAAGTCTATTTCAGATATTCCTGTCGTTCGGGATTATTCTGAAGTGTTCCCTGAAGATTTACCTGGTCTACCTCCAGCACGCCAAGTCGAGTTCCGCATTGATCTCGTACCTGGTGCAAATCCCATTGCTAGAGCTCTATATCGTCTTGCACCATCTGAGATGCAAGAGTTGTCTAAACAGCTTCAGGAGCTCTCTGACAAAGGTTTTATACGTCCTAGTTTTTCACCCTGGGGTGCTCCCGTTCTCTTTGTCAAGAAGAAGGATGGATCCTTTAGAATGTGTATCGATTATCGTGAGCTTAACAAGCTTACCATCAAGAATCGATATCCTCTACCTCGCATAGACGACCTCTTTGATCAGTTACAGGGCGCTTCTTATTTTTCGAAGATAGATCTACGTTCCGGATATCACCAACTTCGGGTGCAAGAAGAAGATATTCCCAAGACAGCGTTCCATACTCGTTATGGGCATTATGAGTTCACAGTCATGCCATTTAGTTTGACTAATGCTCCTGCTGTTTTCATGGACTTAATGAATAGGGTCTGCAAACCTTATTTGGATCAGTTCGTCATTGTTTTTATTGATGACATCTTGATATACTCTAAGACACAAGCTGACCACGAGCAACATCTTCGTCTTACCCTAGAACTCCTAAAGAAAGAGCAACTTTTCACCAAATTCTCCAAGTGCGAATTTTGGCTTAAAGAAGTTCAATTTTTGGGGCATGTTATCAACGAACGGGGTATTCATGTAGATCCCTCCAAGATCAGTGCGATTAAGGATTGGGATACACCTTCTACTCCTACTGAAGTTCGTTCTTTTCTTGGTCTAGCGGGTTATTATCGCCGCTTCATAGAAAACTTCTCGAAGATTGCAGTTCCTCTAACTGCTCTAACTCAGAAGAAAATGCCCTTTTATTGGGGATACAAACAAGAGGAAGCTTTTCAGCACCTGAAGCAGAAGCTTTGCGATGCGCCTGTTCTATCATTGCCTGAGGGTGATGATGATTTTGTTGTGTATTGTGATGCATCGAAATTGGGTCTTGGCTGTGTTCTTATGCAAAGGAACAAAGTCATAGCTTATGCATCAAGGCAGTTGAAGATACATGAGAAGAACTACACCACTCATGATCTTGAGTTGGGTGCAGTTGTTTTCGCTCTCAAGATCTGGAGACACTATTTGTACGATACAAAGTGTGTGGTTTTCACTGACCACAAAAGTCTTCAGCATATCTTCAATCAGAAAGAACTCAACATGAGGCAACGACGTTGGGTTGAGCTTTTAAACGACTATGATTGCGAAATTCGCTACCATCCTGGTAAGGCGAATGTCGTAGCTGATGCATTAAGTCGTAAGGAACGTACTAAGCTTCATTGTGTACGTGTTCAATCTATTATTCAAGCTCGATCCGATATTCAAGCACGCATTTCTCAAGCTCAACAATCTTGTGTTTCACAAGGATTGATGGATAAGGAATTTCCCTATCACATAACACCTGCTCTGGAACTGAAGGACAATGGATCATATTACTTCATGGACCGTTTATGGGTCCCAAGCCAGGATGATCTTCGTGCCTTGCTTATGGATGAAGCCGATAAGTCTCGTTATTCTATTCATCCGGGCTCAGATAAAATGTATAAGGATCTTCGTATTCACTATTGGTGGCCTGGTATGAAGAAAGACATTGCCTTATACGTATCAAAATGCCTTACTTGTCTTAAGGTTAAGGCTGAACATCAGCGTCCTTCTGGTTTATTGGAGCAACCAGAGATCCCAGTTTGGAAATGGGAAAACATTACTATGGATCTTGTTACCAAACTCCCGCGCACAAAGAAAGGTCATGATGCCATCTGGGTAGTCGTTGATCGTCTTACAAAGTCAGCACATTTCTTGCCAATCCGTGAGGATTTTCCTGCTGACAGACTTGCACAGATCTATGTGGATGAAATTGTAGCTCGACATGGTGTTCCGTTGAACATCATTTCTGACAGAGATGCTCGTTTCACTTCTCATTTTTGGAGAACCATGCAATCTGCTATGGGGACCCAACTTAATCTGAGCGCAGCTTATCATCCGCAAACGGATGGTCAATCTGAGAGAACAATCCAGACTCTGGAGGATATGCTAAGAGCTTGTGTGATCGATTTTGGTGGTAGCTGGGATTCACATCTTAAATTGATTGAATTCTCCTACAACAACAGTTATCACACTAGCATCAAAATGGCTCCTTTCGAGGCTCTCTATGGTCGAAAATATCGTTCACCAGTCTGCTGGAATGAGATTGGCGAGGCTCAACTTACTGGACCTGCCCTCATTTTAGAGACAACTGACAAGGTCAAGAAAGTTCGTGATAACCTTCAGGCAGCTAGAAGCCGTCAGAAGATTTACGCGGACCCAAAATGCAAAGCCTTGGAATTTCAAGTCGGTGATCGAGTATTACTTAAGGTCTCACCTTGGAAAGGTGTGATCAGATTTGGAAAGAAAGGAAAACTTGCACCTAGATACGTTGGACCATTCAAGATCGTCGAAAGAATCAAAAAGGTAGCCTACAGACTTGAGTTACCTCCTGAACTTGGAAATGTTCATCCAACTTTTCACGTGTCCAATCTCAAGAGGTTTTCCGCTGAGGAGAACTTCTCCATACCGCTTGACGAAATTCGTGTTGGCAAAACACTGAAATTTGTTGAGAAACCAGTGGAAATCATGGAACGTGAAGTCAAGTGGCTTAAACGCAAGCGCATTCCTTTGGTCAAAGTTCGCTGGGAAGCTAAACGTGGACCTGAGTTTACTTGGGAACGCGAAGATCAAATGAAGGCGAAATATCCACATCTTTTTCCATGAGTTTCCTCAAAATAAATTTCGGGACGAAATTTCCACAAGTAGGGGAGACTGTAACAACTGTGCTTGTAATCACTATGAACAGTTCTATTATTAATAAAACAATGTTATTTGATCCCAATGTTTGTTTGGTTGTGTTTTACATTTTTCATGTTTTGACTTTTGTTCAATTCCAAACTCTACATCACTTTCTGGAGAGTTATACGCAAACTAGTGCGTAAACGTACTCAGTTTAATGCGAGAAATACTCCAGAACATCAACATATACTCAACATACCTTAAATAACCTTTACATAACTTAGAAATAAGTTTTGAAGGCTTTGGTATGGCAAAAACAAGTTAATTCGTTTACAGGGACTAAACTTGACAAACTGTGAAAGTATGCCAATTTGAACTGTAACGAACATTCCGGAACATAACCATAAGTTAAACACACCTTAAATATCCTTTACATAGCTTAGAAATAGGCTTTGAGGGGTTCGGTGTGCTAAAATAAACTTTTGGGTCATTCAGGGACTAAAAGTGTCAAAAAGTGCACAAGTTTGCATTTTCGCGCATAACTTACGTTCTGAATACATCCGGACATCCAAAAATTTATGTGAACATGACTATATTATATTTTAGTGTTCGCCATAAGAAAAATCCATTCGTCGCGTCATTTGGATCGTTTTTCGCACTTATGCGTATTCCGTCGTAATTAACCGAACATCGCAACCGTACGGCTAAACGAACCGACATCCGAGATATTTTTGAGCATGTTTTAAGTTCCCTATACTTTAACTTCATTTTAGAGCTTTGAAATGGGGTTAACGGGCCTTAAACGTGTCGAAAATGGGCTGATTGCACTGCAGGGACCAAAACTGTAAATCTGCCAAAGTTGTTACCATACGGACCTCAACATTGGCAGCTTTGAGGTCCGTAAGGCAACCTGCAGAACAGATCAGACTTAACAGTCAGTAGTTTCCAGCTGTTGCAACCTCACCCACACATTTGCACATGCATATTCAGCTGATAAGAACCATTTTCTAGTAACCATAAGGTTCCAACACTTGTACGGTTATGATTAAGGCACGTTTTCCATGAAACGATCTCAACGGTGGACTAAAAACTATAAATACCCCAACACCCCCATTGCTAAACTTACAAGAAATTTGATTTGAGAAACTCTAAGTTGAAACATTTGTTTCATACCTGAGATTTTTGAATCGAGTTTAGCATTCGGGGACCCTTCGTAAGTATTCTTTCGTTCTTTTCCTTATTTTACTACTTTTCGAGTCAGAAAGTTAAACTTTGTTTGACTTTCAGCGTTGACCAGTAATGGTCAATGCGAAGTTCGTTAGAACTTCGCAACGTGATTGTAATCACGATGGTCATAGTCCCTTGGGACTATGCCTACTGATTACCACGTTGTCTAGGGTCGTAGGGTAAGCGATCTAATAAATCGCTTATACCTCGAACCCGACCCAGTTTGGTCAATCATTAGGATCCGACCAAACACATTAGGTGACCATAGTAGGTAGGGAATAACCTTCCGAGGTTATACCCTATGGTCACATCGTTTAAGTAGTTGTATGATAGGTAGTTTATATGCCTTAGGTAAATTACCAGAATACCCTTTTCATGTATAATTGGTAATTAAGCATATGTAACCTAAACCTTGGTCACATAACTAATTATGTAACATGTTTAGGCATATAACACTTGTCATAGGGCTAGTTAGGCGGTCCGAACGCGTTTCACGCGAACGACGCGTTAAAGTAGCATAAGCTACCTAAACGGGTCGTAATGGGTCGTAAACAATTATGTTAGGTTTCAATTAGTATGTAGGCTTCGTTGAACCATATTACACGAGTCTCCATACTCGTTTGGTTTACAAACCCTCATGCTACCCAATCTTCCGATTTAGGTCCGGTTTATTAACATAGTTACCTATATTAGGTGCCGTTTGATTCCGAGATCTATAGCATTACTTGGTGGTTATCTTTAGACAACTGAGCAATCTCAAGTGAGTACATAGACCCCTCTTTTACTGTTTTCCAAACTGTTTTGGGGTGAAACACATGTGCCTACTTGTTACTTTCATGCTTTCCTGTTTTCACATCATATACATGCTATGTTCGTTAGTACATTATAGTACATGATTTCATTACATCTTATGCTAGGTGTGCCCATTGTGTGCATTACTTAGTACATTGTTTTACATTACATTTCATGCTAGGTGTGCCCATTGTGTGCATTACTTAGTACATTGTTTTACATTACATCTTATGCTAGGTGTGCCCATTGTGTGCATTACTTAGTACATTGTTTTACATTACATTTCATGCTAGGTGTGCCCATTGTGCGCATTACTTAGTACATTGTTTTACATTACATTTCATGCTAGGTGTGCCCATTGTGTGCATTACTTAGTACATTGTTTTACATTACATTTCATGCTAGGTGTGCCCATTGTGTGCATTACTTAGTACATTGTTTTACGTTACATTTCATGCTAGGTGTGCCCATTGTGTGCATTACTTAGTACATTGTTTTACGTTACATTTCATGCTAGGTGTGCCCATTGTGTGCATTACTTAGTACATTGTTTTACATTACATTTCATGCTAGGTGTGCCCATTGTGTGCATTACTTAGTACATCGTTTTACATGACATTTAACGCTATGTATGTTCATTTGATTACATACTTAGTGCATCGTTTTCACATGCTTACATTTTGTTATGACATTTGGTTTGTTTAACATGGAACAATACATTCATTAACATTAATTACGCCGTTCGTTAGTAGGTAGTGGTACCATAGGAATTGACAACTCCCGTTCCGGACATCCCAGGGAAAGGGGATGAAAGGAATGACCGAATTCGATATACATGATTTAGATAAACCTTTAATCTGTTTAAGGGTTTATCGCCACAGTCTCAAGGCTTGGATGTATGCATTATAACAATACCGCATAAATGTTCGTATCAGTATAGCATGCATTTGTTACACAAAACATAACTTTGATTTAAACTATGTTTTACTTCAATACCTTGTTTTTGTGCATTTTACATATGGTTTAGTTGATATATATATTTCACTACCATACATGACATCTTGGTTACACATTACATGATCCACATTGAACATAAACATTTTGACATTGATATACACATTTGGTGGTTTACATTGGACATAGACATTTTGATATGGTTTACACAATAACACTTGACAATTGGTTTGTACATGAACAAGTTACATTGGTGGTTGTTTAAGTGATTTGAGTAACGATACGTGTGTAATATGATACAAACATGGTGGATACGCCGCTGGTACTTCCTATATATAAGTGTTTGTATAATATTACATAGCGTAACGTTATTTAAATCATTTCAGTTTGATACATATAACATTTGATACAAATAACATACTTTTCATAAGACATTGTTTTACAACCAACTTATCTTATACAAACTCATTTTTCATGGTTATTCATTTAACCTTACATTTACTTATACATATCAACTGATCTTATCGTTTTTCAAATGATTTACAAGAAAAAGCAAATTACAAGGTTCATGACTAAACATTTTCTCAAATACAAGTCATGAATCCTATTTTCACAAACCTATGTATCTCACAGGCATTTTTATGCTGACGTACCTATTTTCACATGTGTTTTCAGGAGCTTTTCCGTAGGATGTTGATCATGACACTAAGGCGGACCTGTGCCTTAGAGACTTAAAATGAAGCTAGACTATGTTTAATTATGTTATAAACTCTTTTGTTTACTGTTCAAGACAATGTAACACCCTTGTTTGATAAATAAAATACAACTTTGTATGCCATGGTTATGAAACAATTTATTCTGTTACGACACGCCCCGATGTTTCCGCCGCGATTTGTTGTTTTACGCGGTCGGGGTGTGACAGAAGATTCCTGAATATGTCCAGCGATTTCACGACTTGTCTAGGGTTGTCCCCTACTTAGTCAAGCCGGAATTCAAGAGGATTGAGCGATTCATTTGGGGACTTGCACCTAAAATTAGGAGCATGGTTACTACCTCGAAGCCCCCAACCATCACAGAGGCTATCGATTTGAGTGTCACTCTTACTGAAGAAGCTCTACGCATGGGAAAATTTTCGGAATCTGAGGATAACAAGAAAGAGACTCATGTGGAGTCATCAGGCAACAAGAAGAGGAAGTCTTCAAACCTAAAGATAAGCACCCAAGTCGGCTATGGAAGCTCTAAAGCTAACAAAAGAAAGAAAGTGAACCCGCCGCATGGCAGGAAAGCTTATGAAGCCACTAATAAGGTTGGTGATAAGGTCTACTCGGGGACTAAGCCGAGGTGCTGGGAATGCAATTTTCACCATGAATGTCGATGTCTGAGACCTAAGTGCGGGAAGTGTGGAAAAGAAGGACACAGCAAGGATGCCTGTTGGGCGAAGGATCCAAACAAAAGAAATAATGGTAGAGTAACAGGTTGCTACAGATGTGGTGAAACAGGGCACTTTAGGAAAGATTGCCCTAGGAAGAAACAAGCAAGGAAGGGTTTTCACGATCGAAGCTCGTGAAACACGCCAGGATCCAGATGCGGTTACGGGTACGTTCCCTATTAACCAACCTTATGCATCTATTTTTTATTAATACTGGCACCACCTTTAACCTTGCATGCTTAGAACTTAAGAAACTGCTTGGCCTAGTGTCGAGTAAAATAGACGTCCCGTATTCTTTAGAAATGGGCATATAGAAGACTAGATTAAGCAGACGAAGCAATTAAGGATTATATTTTGGGGACTCAGAAGGCCGGAACCTTCTGTTACCATTGACATAGGAAGTCATAATATGATAGTCAGCATGAATTGGAAATTCAAGTATAGAGCTGAAGTCATTCGATATAAGGAAAATCGGTCGCATCCCTCTTGCGAATGATGAAACATTTACAGTACACAACCTTCCTGCAATAGGTGCAAGGGTGCTAGACCCCACAAGGTAGCGGATCTGCGACATCTCTCATTGGTCGAAGAGACACAGAAGCGCCTCCATTCCTAGCTCATGTTGCCGATAAGGAGACCTAGGAACTGGAGCTAGAAGACATCCCCGTGATGGAAGAAGTTCCAGAAGCCTTTTTCTGAAGACTTGCCAGGAATACCTCCACAGTGCCAAGAGGAGTTTAGGATAAATCTCGTGCCAGGAGCGGCACCAGTGCCGAATGACGCCTTACCGACTAGCTTCGTCCACGAAGCATGAGCCTCCGATATAACTGCAAAAGCTGCTAGACAGAGGAAATTAAGGACATGACACCCTTAGTTAAGGACACAAAGAGAAAGTTGACAATTTCCATTTTGCAAAAATTCCAGAGAATTGGATATCAAGGATTGGTATCCTCTGCCAAGGATTGATGACATGAACAGACCAATCATAAGGTTCTAGTTACCACTCAAAGATCAACTTGAGGACAGGATGTCCTCAACTGTGAATACAAGAAGGAAATATCCCTAAAATGACCTTTAGGACTTGCTTCGAGCATTACGAGTTCCTTGTCGTACCATTTGGCTTAACACATGCATCGACAATATTCATGGACCTCATGAATCGAACGTGTAAGCCATACCTGGATAAATCATGATTATACTTATTGACTACATTTTTATATGGCCAACGACGTCGAAAAGCGGATTTCGAATTCGCGAGGTAAGAACTCGAGGGTACATGGTGGATAGAAACGAGATTCATGCCCACCCTGCAATCAGGAGCTAAGAAGTTAGAGTTGAAATTATTTGACACTTCTCGACGAAGTATCGATTGCGCGCCGATGCAACGAGACCATGGCATTGCATACGCGTCACGTTGACTAAAAGATCAGGAGAGGAAACCATGATCTAGATACAGTGATTGCGCACCGCAAATTTGACGTCATTACCTGTAAGAAAACGCTGCATGACCTTTACTAATCACAAGGGTTGCAGCACACCGTTGATCGTAAAAACTTGAATATTAACATAGATGGACTAGGCTACTGAACGATGCAGACTTTATGAACACAATACGTGCTTGTGTGATAAACTTTGATGAAAAGTTGGAACACTCACTTGCCCTTAGTGGAGTTTTCCTACAACAGTATTTATCACACTGCCGTTTAAACCGCTTCGTGTGAAGCTTTAGATGAAACATAATAAGACGATCCCCGTCGTGTTGAACGGAGACCGGAGATAAACAATCTACTGGCCCGAGTTGGTTTAGGAAAAACTAGAGGCAAGATCGTTCAGATATATGATCATATCAAGACAGCCTACGGAATACAGAAAGATTGCGCCGATGAGCGGCAGAAATCGTAGAAACTTGAAATAAGAAGTATGGCTTTAATGGGAGCCTCGCCTAGAGAAGGCGTGGTGTGATTTGGAAAACATAAAGGTTGGACCCCGGTGTAGGGATCGGAACCATTGCTTACAAGTTGAAACTTCCAGAAAAAGATCAGTAGTGATCGTGACACATTCTACGTGTCTAGAGGAGTCTGACTCAAGGAACAGTCGTTGTTCCCACAAATAAGATTCACGTCAATGACAAACGACAAAATTACTATAGAACCTGTTAAGGTTGCGGACCAAGAGTCCACGAGATACAGAGAAGACGTAATTGAATTACTTGAGTATGATAGAATTCATATAAGTGACCACATTTGATTCACAACTTCCCTGCGACCGATGGCATCGCTTGAATTTCGGGACGAAATTCTTTTAACGGGGGGAGACTGTGACAACTGTCACTTTTCCGTACATTTCGAACACTAATTGAACAGTAATATGTGCTTTAATAACTGTGCATGATCTAGTTTACAAGAAAAATTAATTTTTGATTACTGTTATATACATACAATGGCATTTCATGTTGCAAGACTTTTATCGTTGCTACATGCCACACGAGATAGTTCTAATGATACACAAAACAAAATTGGCACCATTATCAGACAAACTAAAATGCTGACGATGTTCAGTACATAGACCGACAATATTTTGAGGCCCAGTATGAGCCAGAGACTAAGTACTACACTAGCATAGTGTGTAGGGAAGTAAGGACCCCAAAACTGCATGCCTAAGTGATAGATAAAGTGCCGGAAAGTGCCTAAAACCCACTCAAAGTGTAGAATTCTGCATATTTCAGCAAAAATAAGCATTTTAATAAACTAGTAACATGCAAAAACATGTCAAAATGGTCCTGTATGCTTTCCTAAGTGTCGGGAACTAAAAGTGTTACAAAAGGGTACTTAAAAAGCATTAAACGGAATAACTTGACACTCTAATGAACCGGTATCAAACCAAATAACCGGACATTACCCGGAATACCAAAATATTGCTAGAAGCATTGTTTTATTATTTTTGAACTAGTTATGGTTCCCGAACACCCTAACATACTACAAATTGCAAGATACACATAAAACACTAGATATTACACTTAAACTAATTAACTTACTTACCATCAATTTACATTTAACCCCCCCTTCTTTGTCTATGGCCCAAGGGTGGCCCCACACTCAAGATTTCATAATCTTCCTAAATCCCCTTAAATCTTCCATAATCTCGTGTAAGATCTTGCATGTACTTTGAGAAACATTAAACCTAGTGGACAAAAGGAATTAGGGATTATATATGGGTCATTAGTTCATCTCCTTCACTACTTCATCTCTTATCCTTCTCTCCCTTCTACCCCTCGGCAGAGAGCTCCCCCATACCCACACACTTTCATTTTTAAAGTTCATTCAATCCATGATCAACTCAAGGTGTAAGAAGGTGATATAGGAAGCTTGGTGTTTGCGGATCATCAATGACCTCTTTCGTTAGCTTTTATCCACCACTTTTGTCTTCATCATCAACTAGTGTTCTTCCCTAGCTTGAAGCTAGTAGTAAGACTCTCTTGATCCTTGTTTACTTCTATTTTTGCTTGGTTAAAAGACATATTGTGTTGTAAATCACATGAACACAAAAAGACATACACTTGATTCATGAAACATAAAGCTTACATATGGTGATATCTTGGATGAAATGATGTTGTTTAATGGATGTACAATGTTTGTTTGTTGATTTCTTGAGATGATAATGTTAATCATCACATGGAGCTTGCTAGATGGTGATTAAACACATAATCTAGCAAGTGGGAGGATGATCATGTAACAACATAAGATGATCATCCTCATGTGAACACATGAACTTGAAAATAGAATGATTTCTTGTAAAATAGTAAACAAAGTGAGTTAGTAAACTTGTAGATCCAAGATTTATGAATGATTTTCCAAGAAAACCAAGTTCAAAATATGATTTTTGAAAGATCATGGTTTTTACGAAACTTACACTATTTTTAGTGATGAAATAAGTGTAGAAATACTAGAGAAACAAGAAGAGGTTATAAATAAACATTTTTGTAAAACATGTTTACAAGTTGTAAACATCTAAAACTTCCAAGAATGAGGCTTATCAAGAAGTAAATATATTTTAAAGGTTAACTAAACCCACTAAACGCTTTACCAAGTTACTACAAGTTTTTGTGAAAAAGATCAAGTTCATGTTGTATTGTAAAGTGTATAGCTTTTGCACTTGGTAAGTGTAAGATGTTTAAGGTATAATTGTTGAACATTGTGTGTTGATTTTGAAAAGAAAATGATATGCTAAATAGCATGGACACCTCCATTTACAAAGGAAGCTATGGCAAAATCTTCTAAAAATTCAAACACTTAGAAAATATTTTCTAAGCAAATATTTACAAGTGTATTTTAAACTATGTTTTTCAATATAAACCTTGCCATAAATTTTGTTACAAAAATACAAGTATTGGAGGTTGGTTTTTGTAAATAACAATGGATAAATATATATTTAGAATATATATTTTATATTAAGACACTTGTGTGGATATTTGTATACTTTGTGGGATAGTTATATTATTTTAGGGTAAAATAATATAACTTACAAATACCAAGAATTTACAACTCCAAAATAATACCAAAAATCACAAGGAATGAAATATAAGTTACACACTTAATATTGTGAAACCGAACGATAAAACGTAACTTATGAAATATTCCAGAGAATACCGTTACAAATATATTTTTGGTAAACATTGTTTTGGATACAGAAGAAGTGAAAATATGATTTTTATACATATTACCAAGTTATGTCATGTTTTCAACAAGAAGAAAATATATTATTTTTGGGAGATAAAAATATATATTTTCTTGTAATACATTGTGTTTGACAAAACAAGTTTAAATATATTTTCCAAAGTAAGACTTGAAAATATATTATTTCGGAACTACAAATACAAGAATACGAAAATACATGTATGAAATACTCCCATCCTTGGGAAGGAAATACGGAAATAAATACTTGAGAAGTATTATAACTTCGGATAATGTTAAAGACATAAAGAAAACGTAACTCAAAACATGAATACTAAGGCAAGGCACGGCCCGCTCGTCTAATAGACCCTAGCACATTGTAGGTAGTCGTGTTTGCTGACGAGATTTGAGTTACGAGTACTGAAGACGCAAAACCGTGAGTTCATGTTCCCCCTTTTCTTTAACTGTTTTTGGTTTTATAACTCTCGAGGGTGAAATACATGTTACGAATGCTTAAACGATATGACATGCCTATGAAATACTAGATCATGGGAGCATAGACTTAATATTGAAATGCCATTAATACATAATTTGGGACGAGGGTTAGATCTAACGGGTATGGCCGAACCCCACTCATGGTCACAACTAGTACCAAGTAGTGCTTCGGAGTCCCAGTCGAGGTTTATCGACACAGTCGAGGGTAATCGACACAGTCAAGGGAAGTCGACATAGTCAAGGTAAATTGACACAGTTAAGGTTAATCGACACAGTCGAGGGAAATCGACAAGGGTATAAGCCTACTCATTACGAGTGCTCCCTATGTCCTCACATACCTTAAAGTCCTTGTAAAACATTCATGTTCATATACGCTTTTCATACCTGTTTACAAAGGAGTCTCTTAAAGATTTACAAGATTACAATACTCATACAAAACGCATGAACTCACTCAATTTTTGTTGATGTTTTCCAAAATTACATGTATTTCAGGTAACAGGATGGATCTTGGGCGCAGGTGTCGTAACTAGAAGTAGACTTCAAGTTTAGATGTCATCCTTTTTTGTTGGTTTGTAACCTAGTCGAAGGTTGTGTTTTAAAACTTAAATAACCACTGTTTGTAATACTCAAATTTTATGAATGGATGAACATCGTTTTGATCATGTAGTTGTTTATTACGATTGAATGCAATGATATTAAACCAGTCACACATCATACGCTTCCGCAAAAGTCAGGGTGTGACATTGTCTTCAAGAACGACACCCACGAAAATCTCAAAAAGTCGTCTGTGACTACTAAGCAGTAGTGATCACCAGTTATGCTTTTGACATTCACAGGGCAAAAAGATCCATGTGAAGTCTCTCCAACGGCCTCGAGACTGAGTTCATCTTCTTTCCAGGGTGAGATTTCTTTCGTTGCTTTCCTTTGACACAACTAATGCACTCCCCCTCAAGATGGAAATTTTTCAAGTGAACACCTTTGACCAAATCGTTATTTACTAGGTAGTTCATCTTGCGCAGGTGAATGTGGCCCATCTTCCTATGCCACAATTGCGACTCCTTTTTAGTGGCTCTTGACATGAAGCAGTGAGTCTGACCCGTGGTAGTAGTGGCTATGCTCATGTCCAACACGTACAGATCATCGACTCTCGGTGCTCTCATGATGACCCACTCCTCAGGGATGACAAACCCCTATTTCAAGATCAAACATTCTTTATCCATGAAGTGTGTCTAATACATTCGGTCACAGATCTGAGATATGCTCAGAAGATTGTTCTCTAGCTCGGCGATGTAGTTGACTCTTTCAAATGTGACAATACCATTCGATAATGTTCCCTCACCAATGATACGACCTCCCTGATTACTGGCAAAACCAACAAAACCTCCGTTAAACCCTCTAACGTCGTAAAGTAGGGTTTTTCTCCCCGTCATGTGTCTCGAAGCTCCACTATCCATTATCCAACGTGAGATGGATCTCGGAAGCTCCTGCACAATTCACAAACATTTAGTGAGATTTTGAAGCAACCCAAGCCTCTATCGACTTAGGTAGCTTGACGTTAATGCGTGTGGTTTTGGTGTATAATGGTGGGAAATTCTTGTCATTCATTTTTAGGCTTTCTTCAGACCCAATCTCAACCTCTTTGTATAAAAAGAAATCATTTTTCGGAGGTTGACCAGATGATTGGTCTTTCTTTGCAACATACTTCTTCCCTGATGAGGTAGAAGTTTGTTTCTCAAGTTTCTCATAGTAATCCAAAGGAACATTCATCTTTACCAGTGTGGTAGAAGATGATTGTTTTGCAAACTCAGAAACCTTTGGTTTTGGAGAACTTGCTTTCTTATCATCAGATTTTGGCTTCCATGTTTGTTGAGATGAAGTGACCCGTTTGTAAAATTTTTCAGTTTTAGTTACCGATTTCTTTATAGGTTCAGTTTTGACATTGGTGTTTTCATTTTTCAAAACTTTCTTCTCAACAACCATTGGAGCTTTGCCTTTTACATCGTCTTTCTTTTTCTGACTCTTGACAACCGCAGACTTAGGCTTCAAGTTGGTGCATTTTCGTGCAATATGTCCAACTTTTTTGCACTTAAAGCATGTACGGGTATCAACTTCCTGACTTGTGCCTTCAGTCTGAGGCTGGGAGGCCTTCTTCTCAAAGAATTCTTCATTTGATTTTGAAAAAATCTCAGATTCTTGTTCGGAATGTGAACTCGAGCTTTTCACAAAAACCTTTTTCTCAACAAACTTCTTGTTTTGAAAGTTCCTTCTTTGATTATTCTTACCACCCTGATAACCACCCGACCATTTATTTTGATTGTTATTGTTGTTAAATCGTGGCGATACAACAGGTTTTTTGTAGTAAGACTTATCTTTTTCAAAGTTCAAATTCCTTTTGGAATATTTCAAACCTTCGATTTCAGAAACATCAATCTCAACCAGTTTAAACACATTTTTCAATTTGTCAAGATTCACGTTCTCAAGTGGAAATTCAAGATCCGAATACATCTTATCTGAACCTGACATCTTGTACATCACAAGAGTAGGTTCTTCACTTAAGTTGTTTTTGGATTTTGATTTCGGAATGTAATTATCCAAAAAGCACTCTTCGTCCTCAGTTGAATCACTGTCAGATTTTAAAACGTTTTCAACCACATTTTTAACAACTTCGGACTGAACACTGTCTTCATCAGATGATGAAGTGAAAGTGACATCGATCGTTTCTGGAAGTTTAATCTTATTTGTTTCATCATCGTTAACAAACCCAGACTTTTTCTTTGAAAAATTATTCAACACTGGCGGTGGAACTTGATGATACCCTACCCCAGTTGCATCTGAATATACATCTTCACCAGCTTTGTTCTTCCCAATGGGTTTGGGAACTATATGTTGAAGAACAAAGCTCGCAGAGTTGTAACTGTTTAGTTTCAGATTGATTCGTTCGTTTTCAATCTTAGCTTCCTGAAACTGAAGCTTCAGATTTGCAATCTCATCCAACTGTTGGTTGATTTGCTTTTATTTTGACTGAAGGACTCCTGACAGTTGCAAATTTTCTTTGGATGTTTTACTGTTACGCTCATCAGAATCTTTTATCGTTCTTTTCAGCTTCTCATGATTTTCAGAAAGTTGTCGGTTTTCATGAATCAACTTTTCATTTTGTTTCCTAACTCGTTCTACATCAATTTTATCTTTTTTAATCTTTTCAGTTAATTCCTTTATTCTGCCATTTGAAGCTTTTACCAGTTTATCACGACTTAAGATTTGATTTTCAACTTCTTTGACTCTTTCAGTTAGTTCTTCAGTCTTTTTGGTGTTGAGATATGCATGTGTGCTACAAACCTTGCAGTCTTTCATGCAATTTTTGTAGTCACTCACAGTTTTAGCCTTATCACTCTTACCTGACCAATTTGTTAAATCACTATAACTGACCTGGCTCTTTGACTCAGATGCAGACTTAGAATCTACCTCTAATTCTTTAGCCATGAGTACTTGATCTGCCATCTTGGTCAGATTCTCTGCAGTCATTTCTTTGGTAGTGTCGATTATCCCATCATCGACCTTCTTCGACTTTAATTCCTTCTCTTCAGCTCCTCTTGCCCACATTCTCTGTCTCTCTTCTTCCTGTTGTGCTATTTGTTCAATGAGAGTTTCAACAATGAGTGTTGATGGTTCAACAAGTATATTGCCTTTAGGGTCCAAATAGCACTCTCGATCAGCATCCCATCTGTTTGCACTTTTAGCCTCTTTCCAGGCTCGATAATGTATATCCTTCATGGTTTGTGCTAACATCTTTCTATTGACGTATTTCTCTTCTTCAGTTCGAGTGTCTTTGAATGGAACGATTTTTTCCATGAAAGCTTAACCCACAGCATCTTCTTCAGGTAATAACTCACTCCAGTCAAAGCCTCATCATCATGAATAACTGCTAAGGCTCTCGACTTTTCTTTAGGAGTTTCTTTTATCTGTTTCATTCTCGGCGGTTCCTCTCGATTTCTGTGATATACAGCCTTTTTGTAATAGTAAGCATGAAATGGATTTGTTGTTTCATCTGAAGCTGCATTCCTGCATTCTCTTTTAAAGTGCCCTTTCTGTTTGCACTTGAAGCAGGTAACCTTAGACTTGTCAAATCCCAGCATCGTTGACGGTCCACCAATCGAGTTTCTCCTTGTTATCTCCATGAACGTCTGAGCACATCGGATAACGCTGGCCATGCACCATCTTATGTCAGTCAATTCCATTTCCTCGGGATCGATTTGATCATAATCTTCTTTGGTCAGGTTCGTGTTTTCGATCTTTCCGGCAACTAATCTTTCATAGGATTCCAGGATTGAAGCTAAAAATACCATCTGCTGCTTAGCTGTTTCTTCGTTAAAGTTTTGCGCATTGTTGAGATTCACAGCTATGTTACATTGGAAAACATTCTTCAGGATGTTCTGCTGCTGCTGGCTTCCTGAACTTGAAGAAGATGGCCCTCCATGATATCCACTGCTTGGAGTAGAATTGCTGCTTTGTTTTTCCTCATTCGTCATGCTTGAACTTTCTGCTGAAAATGCAGTTTTTGGTGCCGCAGTCTTTGGTATCTTGCTTCCCCGATAGTACAGATCAACGTTTTGTTGGTACGGGGTGTTGTTGACTTTATTTGTCTTTCTAATCTCAAGTTCGTGGCCTTCAAACCTCTCAATCAGCCAATCGACAGTCATATCAGACCACTTCATTGTATTTCTCAAAACCAATGAACAATATTGCCAATCCCTTTCGTCTAGCAATGACTCCAACAACTTTTCAACCAATTCTTCCTCGGTAACAGTAATCCCATATCTCACAAGCTCTATCTTTAAGTGACAAAACCGCTCTATCATCTTCAAGACCGACTCATTCTTCATACAACCGAACAAATCAAATTCTTTCTTCAATAATTTTTTCTTGTTCTTAACGATTTCTGATCCTCCTACACACTTCTTCTCTAATTTTCCCCACAAATCTCTTGAATCATTGTAATCGATCAAGGAAATGATATCATCCCTAACGGATTGATGTAATAATGCAATACATTTCTGTTCAGCAATAAAACTTTCTTGTTCAGTATCGATCAAATTTTCATAATCACTCCTTCCAATATTGAAACCATGTTTTAAACATTTCCGGCTTTGGTAGGCGAATGCCTTCAACCAGTCCTCGAACCTGTTCGCCCATCTATTATAATCTTCGATTGCCATGAGCTTAGGCAGTTTGTTGTAAGTGCCATATGTTGGTGCATATGTCTGTCGACTTCGTCTTGTATTGAGTCTTGTAATAGAATTGTTAGATCAAGTCACGTAGTTTGAGAAAATCGGAAAATATGTCAGAACAAGCCAGTTCACACGAACTGACCAGTTTGTGCGAACTGGGTTTATCAGTTCGTGCGAACTAGTGATACCAGTTCATGCAAAGTGGCACTAGTATATATAGGGCTCTTGTGTTTCTCATTTGTAACATTACTGATTCCGGAGCAGAGGTGCTGCTGAAGTGTCAAGTGGTCTGTAAAGCTTTCAAATCAATATACAAGACAATTAAAGTGAATCCTAGTGTGAATCATGCTGTAATCAAGTCCGAATCATTGAATTCCGCCTTTGGTTTGGATTAGAACTCTTCTGATCGACTCATTAGAGCGATTCAACGATCCTACAAGTGGTATCAGAGCTCAGGAGGAAGAGTTCCTACCATTTCAGCTTGTTTTCACCGAAAATTTCTGATTTCTACTCACTTTCTACATGACTTTTCAAAATTAACCACGATTTCACGGATAAAATGGACTGATTTTCACATATAACACGCGAAACACTGTTTTAATCAATCCTTGAAAAAATCAGACCTAAAATCGACCTAAATCTTGATTAATTTTGTCAAAAACATATCCGATTGTGTGACATCATCATCAGTTAGCACGAGTTGCTTTCCAGATCGTGTGAAATTGACTCCAGTTTGCATGAACTGAAGTCCAGGTCGTTTGAATCTCACTCAGTTCGCACGAGGTCGCTTGAAAAATTGGTCAGTTCGTTTGAAAATAATCAGTTCGCACGAAGACATATTCAGTTCACACGAATTGAAGTTAGTCAGTTCACATGTGTTGAGATTAGGTCCAGTTCGTGTAAAATATAACCAGTTCGTACCATCTCCAGGTTGTTTAAAAAGATCCAGTTCGTTTGAAATCTCAGTTCGTTTGAACATTGAGTTTGTGCATACCTTTTCACCGAAACATGAAAGACGAGTTTTACAACGCCTTTGCTACTGCTCCAGCTGCTCCAGTTACAGTTGCCAAAACTGTTGAAATCAAAAACGAAACGGGAACTTTCCAAAAGCCTCCAAAGCTTATGTATATTGAGGATTTTAAAGGATGGCAAAATCGTTTTGAAAACTGGGTGCAAGGAAATAAGTTTGATGCATGGGTTTCGATAGAGAAAGAATATGTTAGACCGAAAGATAATCTTGATAATGAAAAACCATTAAGTGAATTTACATCGAATGAAAAATTAAGATACACCAGTGAAAAGATGATGATTAGTCTTCTCCAACAAGCAGTAAAAGAAGATATTTTCGTTTTGCTTCAACATGAGGGAACTGCTAGATCAATTTGGTTAGCGTTGATTCAAAAGTTTAAGGGAAGTGCTGATATGATAAAAAAATAAACGTGCATTACTAAAGAAATCATTTGATATGTTTACAGCTTTCGAAAATGAGACGACAAGGAAGACTATTGAGAGATATTGTCATCTTGTACAGCAGATGAAAAGATTGGACATCAAGAAAGAAGATGATGAATGGGTTAATAAGCTAGCCGATGCGCTACCACAGAATAAATGGGGAACATATCTGTTGATTCTAAAGAATAACCGAAAATCTGAAGATATGAATTTGTGTAAGTTCATTCAGAAGCTAGAAGAACATGAATTGGATGTTCAGAAAACTGCTATCATGAAGAATCCGAGTGCTCAACAAGATGTTAGTCTATACTATAGAGGAAGCAGAGTTGAGACTACTCCGAGTCCGAAGATTCAGACTGCTTTCAGTGCTGATGGTACTTCCGGAACAAATGTTAGCACTACAACTCGGAGTGGTGGATATTCTTCGTCTTATTCAAGTTTTGACCCAAATTTCTCAACACCAAGTTCTAAACCACAAAATTCAACAAATTTGCAATGCAATGTCACATTGAATACTCAAAATGGTTAAAATTTCTCTCCAGATATTGCTAAACAACACATGGCATCTCTTGTTACTGTGTTAGAGTCGTATGAAAGCTTAGTTGCTGGAAGAATCAGAAATCCGATGCTCACAAAAGAGGATTATGACCAGATTGATTCTGAGGAACTTGAGTTGATGGACATCAAGTGGTGTTTAGCTAGTGTTTTGAGAAGAGCAGAAAAATTCAAACAAATCACTGGAAGAGATGATCTTCGTGATGCTGCTACATCTCAGCTAGGTTTTGATAAATCTAAGGTTACATGTTTTCGTTGCAGGGAAAAAGGGCATTTTAAACGAGAGTGTACAAACAGAGAAGCAACTGGAAGACAAGATCCGTTTGGAAACAACGATTATCATCGAAAAGCAATTTATCATCAGGTTGCTCAACAACCATATCAACAACAATCTTCAAGCTCAAAAACTATTCAAATTGAAGATGGAAAAAAAGGGCAGAACTTGTTTTGGTTGGTTAAATTAAGATGATGAAAGGCTTCCAGAAGGATTCAGTTGGGATAAGTGGTATCCTAACAGAACTTAGGAAAAAACAGCATTTGTTGCTCGAATCCTTGAAGACTCAGTCAAATCTAAGAACCATCCTAGAAGACAACCGATCTTTAAATCTTCAGGAAGTGATGAAGATACTGATGATGAGGAAGAATATATTAATTCAGCTAGAAAAAATTTGGATTCTTATAGTTTTAATTTGTTTTTTGCAGATAAAATCGAGATGTTGAAAGAGAAAAGGGCTGCTAGACTGAAAAGAGAAATGGAAGCAAGAAGGGTTGTTGAAGAAGAAATTGAAGCAAGAAGGATTGCTGAAAAAAAGGCAAAAGCAGAAGAAGAATCGACAGAGAAGGTCGAGGTTGAAGAGAGTGAAGTGAAGGTAGAATTTGATAAAGAACCAGTTGTGATTGAGAAGTTGGTGGAGAAAATAGTTGAAAAAATCGTCGAAGTTGAAAAAATTGTTGAAGTGGAAAAGATTGTAGAGGTCACTAAACCTTGTCTGAAATGTTTGGAACCATGCAAACATTGTGAAGAGAAAGATCAGAGGTTTAGTGAGCTAGACAAGTTGAAAGAAAAATTGTTGTTTGATGTTAAGTACGAGAAATAATCTTATGATGTGCTGAACAGAACGGTTAATCAGTTGGAAAAGACAAACTCAGAAAGGGAAAATGCTTTGACAATGATGGAGTCAACGATGATGACTAAACAGAAGGCCATCAATTACTATATTGATGAGTGTGCAAAGTTGAAGCAGGAATTGGAGACTGAAAAGATTGAGAACGAAAGAATCAGACGATTGCTGCAGAGTTATTCAAGTTTTGATTACTTGATTGATAGAATTTATCCAATTGTTGCAGGTTTTGAAGCATTTCAAGATAAGAAGTCTGAAGATACGGATACTGGTAAGAAACAAAGTGCAAATTATAACAAGTATCCACCTCTGATCTGGGAAGGTTATTCTCCCAGAAAACAAAATTCGAAACAACTCAAAACGGCAGTCAATATAAAGTTAAAGTCTGAAACAATTGATGAGTTACCAGACAACATTGATGTTACATTCACAGCGTCTGAAACTGATCACGAGTCCGAGTTAATAAAGAAAGTGGTCGATCAGGTGTTGGATAAAGATGAAGAGTCAATGTCAGAGTCAAAATCTGAAAAGTCGAGTTCGTCAGACAAAAGCTCGAGTTCACCGGTCAAAAGGGTTTACAAAAAAGATTTTCTTATGTCACAAAGTAATTTGAATGACGAAATATTCAAAGTAGCATATACTTTGAATGATTCTGACAAATTATATTCTGATGAAGAATTTCCAATAAGAAGTGTTAAATATGAAATGATTAACAAGGTTTTCAAATTAACAGAAATTAATATTTCTGAAATAAAAGATGTAAATCTTAATGAAAAACCTAAAAAATACACTTCAAGAGTTCAACAAAGATTGAACAAGAAAAAGGGTTACCGTTCTGGTTCTGGTTATCGAAAGAAACCAAACATAACAGTAATTTTAAAAAGAAAAGTTTAGGTTTTATTCCACTAGAAAATCATAAAAATGAGAAACATTATAAATCAAAAATTATATTTGTTTCAGGAGCAAGTTCGGAAGAAGAGAATGAGAAACCGTTCCGGAGACAGTCAAACAAGGAGTTTCTCACTGAAAGGAAAAAGAATATGATGATGAAATCTGAATCAAGAGTTGAAAGAAGAACTTGTTTCAAATGTCAAGAGGTTGGACATATTGCCTGGAATTGTCCAAAGTCCACCAACACAAAACAGGGAGTTTTCTCTAACTCGAAATTGAAAGAGAAACGTGTTGATAAAAAAGAACAACCAACAGAAAAATTTGTGAAGTTTGAAAATTCGACTTTCGAAGTTGGTGAAAGTTCGAAACGTTTTTACAAAAGAAGAGCAAATTTAAACAAACAAAAATGGGTTGTTAAAGATTCAGAAGTTAGTTCTGGCGATGAATCTTACTCGTCAAAGTCAGAGGAGCCATATGTTGTGAAAACTAATGAGAATTCCTTTCCAACAATGGATGATGAAAATTTTCCACCATTGTCAAACGGAAATTTGAAATCAAAAGTTGGTAAAACTGAGATTTCAGATCAATTCTTTGCTGATGAGAAAGAATTTGATGCTGAGAAGGCTTTTAACGGAAAAGTGTTACATATTTTTGGAAAGATGGCTGACGGAAAGGTTAAAGGAGTGAAAGAGTTTTATAAATCAAAAAGGAATGTTCAAAAACCGAGTGATCATGACTCGGAATCACCCAAGGACCGTCAGGCTTGGGTGAATCTCTTTAACTGAAAAACCTGACTTGTCGAAGCTCCCAAGTTGGTAATCGTGGAGCATGAATCGGCATCATTCTTGAAAAATGTTTTTGTGGAAAATCTACAAGTGTTAGAATTTTTACAAGTAGTAATGAGAAAACAATGTGATGAAACCCCACAAACTAATTTTCCGGAAAAACCATTTTGATTAAAACAAACTTAAGTGTTTTGAAATCTTAATGGGAAAATAGTTTGTTGTCAGGGGGAGTTCTGATTGTTTAAGCCAAGTGGATGGCGAATTGAAGCAATTCACATCAGTTTGTCACTTTATTTGTACAGTTTATTTTCAAATTTTCCTTGAAAATCATAATTTGAAACATAATTTTGATTTTAGGGGGAGTAAAAAATTTTAGAAATTTCGAAAATTTGAAAAATCCAAAAACATGATAAAATCTAAAAATTCCAAAAACATCGATAAAATCAAAAATGAGTTTTGTTGTGAAAAAGAGGAAATGATAGTATATCAGTGGACTATCACAGCACGCTAAAGAATTGGAAAGTCAAATGTGATAAACGATCTCACTGAGGATATGCCAGTAGGTTTTTATACATTTAGTAGATTGTTTTCGAGATATAAACCTAAATATCATTGCTTACTTATTTCGTGGGGAACATCTCTCGGATATATAGGTAACCCTTGAAATCTTGTTTGAAAGACTTTCTATTTCTGACATACTAGGTCTTTGGGCGTGGTGATATCTAGGGTATTATACTAGGACTTCTGATTTTGGGGGAGCAATAGCCTAGTCCTCGTATAATACTTTGCACTGCTTTATTCATAAAGCCCACCCTAAGCATAAAAAATGATGAAACATTGAAAAATGCTAATCATGTGCTGTTGAAAAGAAGATCCCCAAGGGGGACCCACCTAAAGTCGAACCATCATCTCTCTGATTTTGCAGAAGCAATAGCCTGAGCTCTCATGGTCTCGCATTTAACCCCTTACAGATATCATTAGTGTACAGTCACCTGTAAGACTGAATATAGGAGTCTGGATACGGGAGTATATTCTAAGGTGGGACACGCGAATAAGTTTAAGTCTATTAAAAAACTAATCTCGTATCTCGAAACAATTGAACTTTGTGTGAAAATTTAAGTGGATCAGTATACTGACAATCTAAGTGAATTGTTTAGAACTTAAAGTGTTTATAGCTCAACGATGCTAGTGATTTGTCATAAATTGATATGATTCTCTTACACAAACTCACAAAAATATCGTCTGTAAATATTTCTTAATTGCTTTTCATTAGTGTGTTTTAGCATAAAATTTTGAAAATTAAAAAAGATTTTATTTCATCTTATTTTCGACAACTGTTGTTGAAAAGCTGATTTTCAAAATTCCGAGTGCTAAACATGATGAACAACAATGGGTTGGGAGAGTGTGTTTGAAAAACGAATTGATGTTTTGAGGCTAATTTGAACTGCTTGTTAATCAAGGTCATTAATTTGGACTTGATATAACTTTTGATGTTGATTGAAAGATAATTACCAAGTGGTTTCTAAATTTGTTAAATTTTAAAAAATTGTGAAACTTATGTTTTGGGTAGAGTTTTGTGCAGATCCCCGTGTCTAAGCCTGAGCAGAGTTTGAGCCAGGTCACGATCTTAGAACGAATGCTATTTCAGATTGTGATCCCGGAACAACTTAAGGGGGAGTCTGAAGATGAAAGAGCCAGTTTCTAATCCTGGTACTTTGTTCAAGATAAGAAACTGCTGATTCTGAAGGAAGATAAGAGATAGAGATTGAAGGATGCTTACAGTGACAGATACTTTGGAAAGAGTGTGAAGACTGATCAAGACTGAAGACTTGTCATACTGAAGACTCGACACCGAAGACTTCGTCAACATCCAAGGGGGAGTCTGTTGGTGCATATGTCTATCGACTTCGTCTTGTATCGAGTCTTGTAATAGAATTGTTAGATCAAGTCACGTAGTTCGAGAAAATCGGAAAATATGTCAGAACAAGCCAGTTCACACGAACTGACCAGTTCGTGCGAACTGGGTTTATCAGTTCGTGCGAACTGGTGATACCAGTTCATGCGAAGTGGCACTAGTATATATAGGGCTCTTGTGTTTCTCATTTGTAACGTTACTGATTCCGGAGCAGAGGTGCTGCCGAAGTGTCAAGTGGTCTGTAAAGCTTTCAAATCAATATACAAGACAATTAAAGTGAATCCTAGTGTGAATCAAACTGTAATCAAGTCTGAATCATTGAATTCCGCCTTTGGTTTGGATTAGAACTCTTCTGATCGACTCATTAGATCGATTCAACGATCCTACACCATAAGCGTTGTCCACGCTTAGTGAGTCAGCAATCGCTTTCTTAGGATTCGGGTTTAGAGCTGTGTTGTTCGTGTTACTTGTCGTGGCGTCTCCCGTGTTGTAAGCAAACACGTCGCTAAATGGGTTTAGAAAATCGTCTCCCATTGTATAGTACCTGAAACAGTTTTCAAACACTTAGACAAATTTTTATGATTTTCAAAAGATTCACACTGATTCACTTGAATCGGATGGTAATCCGATCGAGTGGCACAGTGAGGTAACAAGAGATGTACACGATTCGGATGACAACTCGATCGGGTGGTAATCCGGTCGAGTGGTTGTCCGATCGAGTGACACAAAGACTTTTGAAAACTTTGACTTTTCAACCCTTCACCGATCGGGTGGTAATCCGATCGAGTGACAGGATGACATCAGCTAATGAAAACAAGAGCTACCAATTCCAATCCGATTGGATTGCTGTCCGATCGGGTGGGATGATGACGTAAGCTGATGAAACTTGAACAATCAATGTTACACCACTCGGATGGTAATCCGAACGAGTGACACTGATGACGTCAGCAAGCTGTAAGTATGACGTAGTCTAAGCCAATCCGTTCGGAGAGCTGTCCGAGCGGGTGGAAGACGTCAGCAAACACGAACAGTTCAACATGGTTTTTGATGATTTTGATTCAGTTTTTGAAGGAAATTTCTTATGAAATTTTGTAGGATTGTTCTTTGATTGATTGTGAATCGATTGATATCAAATTTGTCAAATTTTAACCGTAGATTCCCATTTAATTTTATGTTTTTCTCGTTTTTAAAGTATAAAAGTGTGAAACACAGCAAGAAATGAGTAGAAAGTGAGAGAATTCGTCAAATTTCTGGTGAAATTCGACTGTAATCGGCAAGAATAGCTGTAATTCTGGTGAATTCACTGTCGTAGTCCTCGATTCAGCCTCCTGTGGCTCTGATACCACTTATTAGGCCTTTGGATCAGGATCTGTTCGTCACGAACGTGGATGAATCGACCTCGATCAATGTGCGGAATCCATGGATCAAGTCACAGAATCACAACAACGTATTCAACGATTAAATCCGTCTGATCTTTCTATTAGAATGATGTGAAAGTACATAAGAACCGGTAGAGAATCAGACTGGATAGAGTCTCCTTACAGAATGAGCAAAAGTCTTATATGACATACCTAAGCTGGGTATTTATAGGGAAACTAAGGGAAGAGATTAAGTGCTGTCCGATCGGGTGGCACATGCCATCCATCAGACTTCACTTTTACAGTTCAATGCCATTCCCTAAGCTGTCGTTCTCTACGCATACATACATTTACATACAAGTACACGAAAGACATATACAATACAAAATAAGACTCAATGCTGACGGAAGCTACAGACATATGAACTAACAGCCTTTCTGTAATAATCATCACGGAACGGATTGACATTGTCATGGACTTCACGGTTAGGACACTCTCGTTTGAAATGCCCCTTTTCTTTACATTTAAAACAGGTGACTTTAGATTTGTCGAATCCGAGTTTTGTGTCAGGACCCGCCAAGCTGTTTCGACCCATGATCTCAAAAAACCTTTGGGCTCTCCTAATAATGCTCGCCATGCACCATTTTATATCAATTGATTCCAACTCCTCAGGGTCGAATTGGTCATAGTCCTCTTTGGTCATGGTCGGGTTTCCTATCTTACCTACGACCAAACTTTCATAAGATTCCAAGACTGATACCAGAAATACCATGTGTTGTTTAGTTGCCGCTTCATTGAATCCCTGAGAATTCTGAAGGTTTACACCTACATTGCATTGTATTATGTGAGGATTTGGGTTATTCTGGTTTGAGTAGTTATTAGAGGCTTGAGATGATTGAGCGTTTGGTGTTAGATGTAACAACCCGACTTTTCGGATCGTTACCAATCACCGCATTTCATTTGTAATCGCTTATACTACCGAGATTTCATTAACGCTAAGGGTTGAAACTATATTTTTATGCATACTAAACGCATTATTAAATGCTTATTACAACGCCTATTCAAAACGCAGTTATCGCATTTAACGCTATTTATAACGCTTACTACTTAAACGCATTTTATCGAACGTTACATCGCTTGATTAGACTAAACGCTATCGCAACGCAATCTCAACTCAACACAAACTCAAAACGGGGATTTACTTTATGCATTTATGTGATGTGTGTTATTTGATTATTTGGTTGAATGTTATGTGGTTATCAACGCAACACTTATACACTCAAACGCTTACTTGCAACTCGATTAAATTCAATGCAACGCTTAACAAACGAAACGAAAGTCGGAAAACTAACAAAACGCAACTCGGCCGATCGAATGGACAATCGATCGAATGGACTTCCGTCCGAATGACCATCCGCCCGGATGGCCATCCGACCAAATGGCCATTCGACCGGACAAGCCATCCAATCGAACACCACTTCACGCACCGACTTAACTCTCTCTCTCTCTTACCCTATAAATACTACCTTTACACCTCCTTTCTCTGATTTGACACCTCCATCCGATCACACCCACTCAAGTCGCTCCCAGTCACTTTTAATCATGATTCAAGGCTTTTTGGTAAGCTTTTCTCCTCAAATCTTGTACAACCATCATCTCTAATCACTTCTACTTCATCTTCTCCAACAAAGTCATAAACAAACACTTACTTTTTCTCTGAAATCACTGATTTGGACCTCTTGAAGGTGGTTTCCACCCATTTTGCTCTGGCAAACGGTTAAGGAACACCATTTGATTGAGATTGGTTCTAGATCTAAAGGATTTCACACTTTTTCAACTCAAACTCAACAAGATTTCAACTGTTTTCAAATTTTCTTCAACTTTCTACACAAAACCGATGAAATCGGGACTCATTCAGGCTCTCTACTTGTTCCTTAGTCCAGAGCCGGCTTGAAAACGGATTTTCATCAGAGAGATAGTCGATTAACGGGTTGAACATGGATCTTCATCAAGAACGGTAAGTTCGACTAAATGGGCTGAGACTATTCGCTCGAATGAGCTAGGCTTGGTGTATTCCCATTGTTTGACACGTCGTCACGCGGTCTCCGTTAAACTCAAAACTTTTACTTAGAAAATTTTAAAAGTTTTCAAATAACAGATCGCCCACTCGAGTGGCCATCCGATCGGATGACCATCTGATCGAATGACCATCCGACTAAGTGACCTGCCCCTTTTAACTTCCAATGTTTAAAACGTCTTGATTAAACTTCGAACTTTAACAATTTTTCAAACAAACACTCCTCATTCGAATGGCCATCCGTTCGAATGGTCATCCGCTCGGATGACCATCCGTCCAGATGACCATCCGCTCGAATGGAGGCTCATCCATTCGGATTACCATCCGAACACTCAACCATTCGACATTCTGTTTACGCACTGTTCAACGACTTATGCTACTGTTCACAGGCTAACTCAGCGCTCCCTTCAATCCAATATAGTGTGTGTTTAGCATCTACGAACACATTGTGAGTATACTCGAACCCATTTTTCTTTTAATGCACTTTTGGGTGTTACATACGTTCTCTATATCAAAACATAACACACAACGCAAACACTTTATGAACGGTAACCGCTCCCGCATGTTATACGTGATCTATGAATGATTGTACTATGTTATACAGTGTTACACTATACCGCCTCTAGCAACGATAGTACTATAGTTTGGACTCAGCACCTGTCGTGGACAGGGGTTGTTAGGGATCACATCACTTTACTTCACGTGTTCGCTGAATATGTGTCACGCATACTCTACAATGCAGTCTCGTGGTTAATTTGTAATCATTGTGTGATAGTTACTTGTTTTCACCCGTTACGTGATACATGCTGCTTATGCGTAAACGCTTTTCTATACTATATATTATGCAAACTTGTGTACTCACCTTTACATTTTATGTATTGACTTTATTTTAACGTATGTGACAGGTTGATGTTATGTTATGCTGGAAATTAAGATAGGCAGCTAGAAACTCCACTAATAGAAATCTAGGTTGTCGGACTTGTTTTACTTTTGGGAACACGCAGTCTGTAATAATTGTTTGTGGAATGTTTGTTGATTGGTATGGGACAATTAACCTTTTAAATATTGCCATTTAATAGTTGTTATGGATTCTCTAGAGCAATCTAGTTCGCCTAGTGCCGCGCCCCGATGATTCCGCCATCGGTTGGGGTGTGACAGATTGGTATCAGAGCCATAACTATAGGGAATTAGGTCGAGTCTTAGGATTGACCTAGTCTATAGTCTAAGTAATAGACCAGCTCTGTGAGAACCCAGTAGAGGTTTTGCACGAGCCTACCTTTGATACTCTCGTTCGATTCGTTAAAACTACATCTTTGTGCGAACACTGCATACTACAGCTTCGCACAAAGGAAGCCTTTCCAAAGTCTGAAACTCTACCTGCCTTTCCTAAGGCCGACACAATACACACATTTTCGAAAACGCTCGCATAACACAACCGAGTGATTGGAATCGAGACTAGGTGTGAAAACCAAAAACTCTAGATAAGATTACTCACTCTACGCGTATTTTTACTCTAAGCACGAGAATCTTCGTTGAGTCAGGAGTGACATCCATATCTCGATGAAATTATCCATCTCTATCTCGTGGTTTTGCCACACTTTCAGGAATAAAGTTTTTAAGTTAGGGGTGAAACCCGCATCTTAATGACACGTTCCACTCTCTATGTGATTTTACAAGCTCTCACCAATGTCTCGACTGTATAGATGACTCGATTCACGTAGTAACTGGAAGGATGAATGCCGTTCCCCGTGTATCGGTGAGAGCACAGTCTATTAGGCCAAAGAGTGTAATCGAGGCCAAATCGCATTTGGGTAGTCAATGCCTAACACCCAGGGCACACTCTGTTTTGATTCTGAGGCCGCAGCCGCTGATTTTTACGAATTATCGATTTTATGTGTTTATATGTTTATATGTTTCAATTTTGGAGATTTTACGCTTTATCTCTTTTCGCTTCTCGCTGCAAAGTAAAGCTCAGTAACACACCACTCCCACAATCTAAAACGCTAGCTAAACGCTGAAAAACTACGAACTCTCATACGCTATACTACTCGCAACGCTACTCGCTTATACTACTCGCTACGCTACACACTTGTCACACCCTCAAATTTCCACGTGCGGAGTATCACCGCGAGGCGTGTGACTGCCCAGGATCAAGCCACCAATCACATTGAACATTTAATATAAGTAACATAATAAACCATCACCAATGCGATTAGTGACATAACGTTTAAGTCTGAAACATAATACGTTTGAAATAAGTTCCAAAACATAGCAAGTTCAACAAAATATGGTTTGAGCGTTTAGCGGAAGTGTTAAGTTCATAAGTAGCTTAAAACATAAGTTCAAAAGTAGAAATCCGATAACGGATTCTAGACGACCACCACTGCGCTCCAAGCAAACTCCATCGCAGCATCTACTGACCTGCAAGCATGCAGTAGCGTGTTAACATAAAGTTGGCGAGTTCACGGTTTTTCAAAAACGTTTTTCTTGTTTTTCCCAAAAGCATTTGTTTTAACGAGTTACCATGTTAGCCAGGGCATGTAGTGGGAATCCCATCCCATAATGAGTTACAAAACTGTGAAGATACTGAAACCTTGACGTAATTGTTGTTTGCCCCAGAAAAAAGGTTCTACCATCAATGACCATGATTCCAGATAAAATTTCACTCCCGGCTCCCAGCGCGGTGTGAGGCTTGTCAAACCTAATAGCGCTATCAACTAATATCCCGTTCGCTCCCAGCGATTAATCGGTATATATGTAAAGGGACTTTCGTGGTAGAGTTTTTGTTTAGTATGAAGTTCCTAATCTCGAGAATACACATTTTGAGTTACGAGTTCCGTTAATTTCCCATACCGTTACCTTGGTATATCTATGAAGTTCCCAAACCACCAGGAATGCATGCTTTTAGTAAAAGTTGTGAACTCACCTTAGATTGCTCGGTAGATAATTATGTTTATCCTAAACTTGGTCAACCACGTCCTATAACGGTTACCACTTGTTAGGACCGTATACAAATAGTTCATATATAACAGGTATTTTGCAAGTAGTGCACATATGATACCTAACATGTAATTCGTACCACAACTAAGTTTACACGAATAGGTTTGCAAAGAAGATTAGAGGACGATCGGAATTAATTTGTGCGATAACGATTCTAGGAGGTAACTCATAGTTATAAATTACTGTGCGACTAAAAGTAAAGTGTGCGACAAAAAGTAAAGTGTGCGACCAAGTCTCTTATAAGTGTACGATTGGACAGATTAGGAATATATTTCCAAGTTAGAGTGTGAGGGCTTTAACAGCAAGTGGGCTTTTACCATGGAGCAGCCCAATCTTGAGTGGCCCAGCAGGTGGCTTGTATGTTTGAAGGGAAACAGTGTGCGGTTGGAAAGCTATTGTGCGATAACTTCAAAAAGGTGGTGGGCCATGCATTAAGTGTGAAATTTGTTGGTCAGTATATATGTATATAAGTGTGCGATCAATTAAGGCAGGAATATAACACAACTGTAGTGTACGACTAAAACCTCAAACATTGGTTCTCCAATATGCGGCCCATTCTGGGTTTATGTAGCCTAAACAAACTGATCCATTAGTGTCATGCATATTCAAATCTAGTGTGTGTTTGTTACAACACTGTGCGATTGAAAGTTTAGTGGGTGCATGTGCATGTTCCAATTTTTGTCCATAATTGTGCTACCAATCTCAAAAGCAAGTGTGCGACTAAAACAAAGTGGGGCCCAATGTTAATAGTATGCGATCAGGAATTAAAAAAAAACAAAAGTGCATGTTCCTATTTGTGCGAACAACCAAGGTTTAAGAAACAATTAGTGGGCCCAATCATTTAATGTGTTGTCATCCATTAAGATACATTCCTTTCCATCTTACAAAATCAAAGAGAAAGAGACAAAATAGCTATCACATAACTTCAAATCAAGGATCCTCCTAGTGCTTGTACCCAATGCATGCATACTTGTACACTCCTTGAAAGTTTAAGGGTCGTATTATTGGCACACCTTGGGGGTTAAATCGACACCCTCAATACGCATCGTATAGGCCTATACGATGCGTATTGAGGTGGGTTCAAACTTCTATGCCTGCCAAAGGCTGCCATTGTCCCCCACCAAAAACTAATACGCATCGTATAGGCCTATACGATGCGTATTGAGGGTGTCAATTTACTTTTTTAATTTTTGAACGGTAGCTTCCTGTCACGCGGTAGCTTTCAGTCACGCGAACGAAGAAGCAACACTTTGGACATTTGTTGGTCTTCAAACATCTAGGAAACATTATTTGAGAATACCCCTTAAATTAACAAGGCGGTCTCTTGGCTTCGTCCACTAGAACTATTTGTGTATACATTCTTAGGGTTTTTATTATTTGATCAATGGAAGTTGAAATCGGCTTTGTATTTAGCACACGAAAGTACTGAACAACCAAGATAACAGCTCCGGTTTCATTTGCTTCGTCCACTAGAACTATTTGGGTATGCATTCTGTTGGTACTGAACAACAGAATCAGGTTCTCAAAAACAAGGATTGTTCTAATAGATTAAAGAGAAATATTTCAGTTATTTCTGTTGATCCACAAATTAGAAAAAATTGTGTCTAATGCAAGGATCTTCGAATGCGGTGTGTACGTTAAATACCGTTCACCGCTTTTTTAGTTGCTTCTCGTGTTAAGTGTCTGAACCAACCGAAATCCACAAATTCAAACAGTTTCTCCGTCGCTAATTTCTCCACTCACCGTGAAATCGAACAGTTTCTTCGTAGATTCCGTCCAGTTTCAAAGCCGGTTGAGGATTACGAGTGTTCTAGACTCCTTCAAGGCGTGCAATGTTTCCTCTCAATTGAATAGACCGACACTTGCTTCATAGGACTCACTTGAATCGTCTCGGAAGTGGATTTCGGTTGGTTCAGATCTCTTTGGGTATATTCGAAACCAACTAAAATACGTTGAAGTAATGAATCAACAGAAATAACTGAAATAACTTGAATCGTCTCGGAAGTACTGAACAACAGAAGGATGAGATATCGGCGGTTAGCTCGAAGGAGTTTCTCTCAATCAGGTGTTCCATTAGACATCCCCTTTTATCATGTGTCATACGTTACGAGATTCTTCGTAGATTCCAACAAAGTTAATATCCATTGTGGTGGATGCAAGCATAAAGTTAGAAACCGGTGGTATTGAACCAACATTTCCTTCAAACATTCTAAACAAGGATCGTTCTAATAGATTAAAGAGAATAAACAAAGTACAAAATCATCTGCTTTCTGAATCTGAATATTAACTTTGACTCATAAACCCTTGAATCCCAACGCTTCTATGATGATATCAGCGTTGTTTATCACCCTATGTGAGCATTGGCAGCCCGACCACTAGCAGAAGAACCCGACACGTCTCCTATGATGATTCAGAGGTCGGTCTCGGGTGGGCATAAGATCCGTGGGCCCTATTGTCAGATATGTGACTCAAGAAAGTCATTGGACTGCCGCCGATGAAGACAAATGTGATCAAACTTGGACATCAGACGTAAATCTTGAAGAAACAGAACATAATCCCAGATTGTCTAAAGAAGCGCTTTTATCATGTGTGATCCAGAGGTCGGTCTCGGGGTGGGCATAAGATCCGTGGGCCCTATTGTCGGATATGTGACTCAAGGACAAGCCTTCAGCCCTATTGTGTAATAGAACTTCCGAGCTAACATCTGACGTAGCAAGTACAAGGAAAAACATAGACATGAATTATTTACACCAAGTTTTGTTGCTGCGCCAGGGTCCAATACACGAGCTCACCCTTGTTATGGATGATTACTGGGAAGATTAAATTTGTTTTGAGTTTTGTCAGATAATACTTCATTTGTCGAGAAACCATACTGTCAAGAAACTAACATCTTTTAATACTTCATTTGTCGAGAAACCATACTGTAAAGATCTCTACACAAACTCTTCTACATCTTTTAACCAATTGTCCATCACTTAAGACCTTGAAAGATTTGTTGAAATCGAATTTGTGTATCTGAATCAGGTTCTATGCCTTAGATCGGTCATTCCTTGTGATACATGAACGTTTGATTTGAATTTTGAAAGTGACAAATTGATGTATCTGGTGGGGGTGATATAGTAATTTTCAATAATGTAGGAAGGATTGTAGTAGTAGGACATTGGAATCAGGTTCTCAAACAAACCAACAAAAACCTGATAGTGAAAAACATCAGCAACCATTTTTCCTTTTCCTTCAATTTCGAGAACATACGTTAAAATACGCTAAAATACGTCAAAAATACTATTAAATGCGCAACAATATGTTAGAATACGTCAAAATATGAAAAAATACGTCAAAGTACGCAACTAACGATATTTCCACACACGTATACATATAATACGGCACTATGGAGTTCAAGTGGATTTCAAACAAAACTGTACGTAATCATAGAATAAGATATTCGCACGCAACCGAACGGCACCGAAATGACTTATGTTGAAGGTATACGTAATAAAACGACAAAATATGCGAAAGTTCGGCAAAAAATGAGACGTATACGCGTCGAACCGAAGGAAACACGATAACACTAAATTTGAAATAATGCCATATACGATCGTATAGGCCTATATTGTATCGTATATCACCTTAATACGAATTGTATAGGCCTATACGATTCGCATTAAACTTTGAATTTTCTCAAAAATACCCCTGAATTTATCAGAAAACCCTGGGTATTTCAGTAAAATCATCGATTAATACGCATCGTATAGGCCTATACGATGCGTATTGAACTATAAATTTCTCAAAAATGTTTTTTCAAATCAAGGGTTCCATCATTACAACCACTTGTTTTCAACGGAGATGTAATACAATGATTCCTCTCAATTGAATAGACCGACACTTGCTTAATAGGACTCACTTGAATCGTCTCGGATGTAATAACAGTACCAGGTTCAAAAAAAAAAGGATCGTTCTAATAAATTAAAGAACGCTGATATCTTGGAATTTGATCTTGGAAGTTTGAACCCACCTCAATACTCTTGTTACCATCAATAATCTTTGGAATTGATCTTGGAACAACATACTTTTGTTAACAAGGCGGTCTCTTTGCTTCGTCCACTAGAACTATTTGTGTATGCATTCTTAGGGTTTTTATTATTTGATCAATGGAAGTTGAAATCGGCTTTGTATTTAGCACACGAGAGTACTGAACAACAGAATCAGGTTATCTTTGCTTCGTCCACTAGAACTATTTGTGTATGCATTCTTTTGGTAGTTAACAACGCTAATTAGAAAAAAATCTGTAAAATTAATCATATCGATTGCTATAACAGGACGGATGTGACACACATAGATAGATAAGCTGTCACAGTTGTCAAGACTGTTTGTCGGGTTTCCAATGCGCACACAGGGTGATAAACAACGCTGATACGAACACATGTGTTTCGAAATAGGGTTTGTTCTTGGTTTAATGAAGTTACATGTAACATCTAGTTATATTCAGTAGTAAAAAACGGTTGTGGTTTGTATTTCGCATAGCCACCGTTTCCATAGTAAAAAACGGTTGCGGTTTGTATTTCGCATAGCCACCGTTTTCGTAGTAAAAAACGGTTGGGTTTGCATTTTGCATAGCCACCGTTTCCGTAGTAAAAACGGTTGGGTTTGCGCATTCAATCTTCAATACTTCATTAAAATACCTGTAGAAGAACCCGACACGTCTTCATGTTACGGAGAATGTTCTAGAAATTGAAGGAAAAGGAAAAGATTTGTTGAAATCGAATTTGACAACTATGACAGCTTATTAAAAGTAGCAATCACCTCCAATCATTTCCTGGTCAAGTCACACACTATAAAGTTTAAAGTTATCGTGTGTTGTAGTTTGGAAAGATGACCGAATAGAGATCTGAATAACAAACTTGGAGAACTTGTTTGTGTCGGAAGTGGATTTCGGTTGGTTCATAGGACTCACTTGAATCGTCTCGGAAGTGGATTTCGGTTGGTTCAGATCTCTTTGGGTATATTCGAAACCAACTAAAATATGTTGAATTACTGAATCAACAGAAATAACTGAAATAACTTGAATCGTCTCGGAAGTACAGAACCACAGAAGGATGAGATATCGGCGGTTAGCTCGAAGAAGTTTCTCTCAATCAGGGATCTTCGAATGCGGTGTGTACGTTAAATACCGTTCATCGCTTTTTTAGTTGCTTCTCTTGTTAAGTTTCTGAACCAACCGAAATCCACAAATACAAACAGTTTTCTTCGTCGCTAATTTCTCCACTCACCGTGAAATCGAACAGTTTCTTCGTAGATTCCAACAAAGTTAATATTCACTGTGGTGGATGCAAGCATAAAGTTAGAAACCGGTGGTATTGAACCAACATTTCCTTCAAACATTCTAAACACTACAAGGATGTTGGGAATTAAATGAATGTACGTGACAAAACAAGGATCGTTCTAATAGATTAAAGAGAATAAACGAAGTACAAAATCATCTGTTTTCTGAATATGAATCTGTATGTTAACTTTGACTCATAAACCCTTGAATCCCAACGCTTCTATGATGATATCAGCGTTGTTTATCACCCTGTGTGAGCATTGGAAGCCCGACCACTAGCAGAAGAACCCAACACGTCTTCTATGATGATTCAGAGGTCGGTCTCGGGTGGGCATAATATCCGTGGGCCCGATTGTCGGATATGTGACTCAAGAAAGTCATTGGACTGCCGCCGATGAAGTCAAATGTGATCAAACTTGGACATCAGACGTAAATCTTGAAGGAACAGAACATATCGGGTGAGTTGTGGTTGATTTATAGGAGGAGGTTATGAAACGAATATATGTTTATGCGAATTTAAAGGACAATACTGACAGAAGTGCTGGTCTTTTCTCTCACTGTGCAAACTTAAAAAATCTCACCATAACACATCTAATATGACACATGATAAAAGCGCTTCTTTTATCAATCATATCATCAACCAACTGCTCGAAATCCCTTTCGTTTCTCGGGTTCGCATTCGACACAACACAACAAAAAATAAATTCAAAAAAACAGCGGCCTGATACGCATCATATAGGCCTATACGATGCGTATCAGGCCCGCCGCCAGACATAGCCTGCACCTGTCAGTCTGCCATGTTTTTTACTTTAATTAAATACGCATCGTATAGGCCTATACGATGCGTATTGAATTGAAAAAGTGTGTAGATAGACAGAGGGGTGTGCCATTAGAAAAGCCCAAGTTTAATATCAAGTTTTCAATTAACAGTCAACAAATTTCAATCACAGATAGTTGTATACTTGAACACTCATTTCCTAGATCTTTATCATTCAAACATAGTCATTTACTAGTGACAGTCTTCATCATCATACATAGTGATTAACAGGGATCATTAACTCACATATCTAACAGGAATCATCACTTAGAATCGTAAGTTAGGGAACATCATCCTTCATCAAATAGTAAACATCGTAAAAATTTCTCATATCATTTTATCTTATCAAATCATCACAATCATGAAGAGTTCACCTAGCACTATTTTCTACACACGCATGACCAGGTTGTAGTCTACGCAGAGCTGGTTATACATACATGAAAAACCCATATCAAAGCTTTAACAACTAACAATATCATAATCACTATGAATCATGCTTTTCATACAAATCATTATTCTTAACAACTAACAACATCATCACCATCATTGTCATCGTTTCAACAGAGAGTCGGTGTTATTTATCATCATTTTTCATTCACGGTAAGTTTCACATAATTTTCACAGAAATCGTTTAAAACAAGCTCATTTCAAGATCACAGTTTTTCACATAATCATATATTCAGAAATCTCTCTAACTCCTAAAAATATGAACTTTCTAACCTGAGTTGAAGATCGTAACGGAGTGTAAGCTAAGAGGCCGAAGCGGAGTTCTGAGTTGGAGTGTCGCGGGCTGCCGGAGATGGAATGCTGTGGAACGTTGTTACCAGTTAAGCGGAGTGAAACTCGCCGGTGGTTGATCAGAGCCCAAAAGTTCGGCCGGAGGTTTGAACGGAGGAGAAGAGATGAAGTACCATCTTCGAACAATCGGGATTTGAACGAAGGTGATAACGTTAAGTTGCAGGTTGCTTTTGGAGAAGAAAGGATTGTAGAGAGAGGAAGAATTAAGGAGAGAGAGAGAGGTGTCTAGGGAATAGGGATTGTCAAAACCTTCCATGATGTGACGGCTGTTGTTTACTATATATACTACAACATAAATGGTCGCACACCCTTAATTTATGTGAGTATTTCTTTGTGCGACCAGGATTAGGGTATTTTAAAGGTATGTTGGGCTCATGTTGGGCCGTGCATGAGTGAGAGAGAATAAGAGGGGTTTAAGAAGTGTAGCCCAAATTTTTAGATGTAAAAGAATAAGGTTGTAATGCATGGCTTCGATAAAACAATATATCTATTATAATGAATCGCTTTGTGTTATAAAAATAAATATACTTATCTAAGGCCCATTAATACTAATCATCACATATCAAGTAGTAGGATTACATGAGGATTGTCACATTATCCTCATGTTAATAGAAATTTTCGTCCCGAAATGAATACTGGACAACTGCGTGTTCGTACGGGGTGTCAGAACACTCGCAGCTCTCGAACGCGCTACTCGAACTTGAAAGATAGGTGAATACATGCAAAATATGTAGGTGAATACGTGCAAAATATAGGTGAATACGTGCAAAATATGTGAATTATGTGCTCCTACGTGCTTATGTGTTTATTTGTATACATGCTTACGTGGATTATGTGCCTATGTGTTATGTGCCGACGTGTTCCTGTGCTTTACCTAATAATAATAATAAGTATGGTGGTTAAACGCTAAACTTTTCAAAGCCCGATATTATCGAATCTCGTCTACTTCATATGACAATGTCTGCTGCAGACAATGTCATCATTTAAATCGCACACCCAACGCGTTGCTCGATGAAACCATGCTGACAAGCGCATCACTTCACTGGTAGCAAAGGAAATGGCTAAGGTCATACCTCAGATCGTTAGTGAGATCAACGAGACCAGCAACAAGTTTTCTGTCAAGTCAAATAGCGATGCGCCTACAGCTCCTTTCAGCTTTAAGCAATTCAAGGCATGCGGTCTTGCAAACTTCACTGGTGAAGATGGACCCAGTGCTTTGTTCCAGTGGTTTGACTCTATCAAAGTCACCTTCAGGCAAAACGGATGCCTAGAAAATCTACGTACTGTTAATGCTACTGGAGTTTTTCAGTTCAGGGCTCTGGACTGGTGGACTGCTGAGCGCAACAGGCGCGGCAATGATTCAGCTTATGGCCTTTCTTGGGAGAAACTCAGGGAGCTTATGATGAAGGAGTTTTGTCCTCCTCATGAAGTTCAAAAGTTGGAGAATGAGTTCTGGCATATCAAGCAGGATGGAGGTGACAACGCTGGTCTCACCGCTCCCTTCAAGCAACTCAGTATCATCTGTCCTAGTCAGGTGGTAACGCCTGATATGATAATCAAGAAATACATCCGCGCTCTCCCAGGCTATGTAGCTGATTTTGTTCAGGCAGCTAAACCCGCTACTATTGAGGAAACCTACCAACTCGCAGCTGAGATCAACGATAAGCGAGACTTTGCTGGGTATTTTAAAACCTCAACCAAGAGTCTCAACCAAGCTACTGCAGTGTTAGGTGCCGAATCTGCAGCATCACAAGTTTCAAAATCTTCACGTCAAGGACGCAAGCGAAAGGGTAACAACAACAAGAACTACGTACTACCACCGCTCCTCTCAATGTTGTCCCCGTACAACCCAGCATCCAGAATCGCCAAACTCCAGTCACCAACGCGCCGCCTGCTAAACGTGCGTATACTGGTGTTCATCCTATGTGCCCAACTTGCACCTACCATCACCCTGCAGGGGTGAATTGTCGTTTTCGTGCCAACTGCAACATCTATCGGCATTTCACTGCTCACTACCGTTTAGGCCCATGTCAAAAAGCTGCTCCAGCTCCCGCACCGCTAACTCAATGCCTTGCTATTCAGGGTAACCAAGCAGCTCATGCACCCGCTGTTCATGCACGAGCCTGCTACTCTTGTGGTGACCCTAACCACTTTGCTAACGTCTGCTCGAATCGATTTGTGAAACAAGAACCGCAGCCACAACCACCGCAGCCACAACCACCACAGCCACAACCACCGCAGCAGCAACAACCGTAACAGTAGCCTCAGCAGCAGCAACAGCAGCCACAACAAGCAGCCCGCGGAAGAACTTTCAACATCAACGTCCGCCAGGCTCAGACTGACAACAATGTTGTCAATGGTACGTTCCTTGTTAACGGTATTTATGCTTCATGTTTATTTGATACTAGAACCGATAACTGTTTTGTGTCATTTGAATTCGAAAAGCTCCTAAAACGTAATCGGGCTAACCTCCCAACGAAGTTCGACGTAGAAATTGCCACCAGAAGAACCATCACCATCAGTTCCGTTCTTCGCGATTGTACTCTCAAACTCAACAATCACGTCTTCCTGATCGATCTCATTCCTATGCAACTTGGTAGTTTCGATATCATAGTAGGCATGGATTTTCTTCGTGAAAATCGTGCTGAAGTTGTTTGTTTCGAAAAGATGATCCGTTTCTCTCTTTCAAACGGTGATCAACTCTGTGTCTAAGGCGAAGTATCCTCGAAAGAACTGAAACTTATGTCATGTATTCAAGCAAGCAAGTACCTCCACAAGGAATACTTGGCTTTCTTAGCTCACATTGTAGTAGCGGAGAAGGAAAAGAAGCCGATGGAAAAGGTACTTGTGGTTCATGATTTTCCTAATGTCTTTCTTGACGATTTACCCGGTCTACCCCCGACTCGTGATATTGACTTTCGTATAGACCTTATTCCTGGAGCCAACCCTGTTGCTAAAGACCCTTATCGTCTCACCCCATCCAAAATGCGTGAACTTTCTAGTCAACCCCAGTAATTACTTGATAAAGGCTTCATATGCCCTAGCACATCGCCATGGGGTGCACCTGTCCTTTTCGTGAAAAAGAAGGATGGATCATTCCGAATGTGCATCGATTATAGGGAACTCAACAGGCTTACTATCAAGAATCGCTACCCTCTACCCCGAATCGACGATTGATTTGATCAACTGCGAGGCGCTACGTGTTTCTCTAAGATCGATCTATGTTCTGGTTACCATCAACTGCGAATTCAGGAGCAAGATATCCCTAAAACTGCTTTCCGAACCTGCTTTGGCCATTACAAATTCGTGGTCATGCCTTTTGATGAACCGTGTGTGTAAACCTTTCCTTGATCGCTTCGTTATCGTGTTTATCGATGATATCCTTATCTATTCAAAGTCGAGAGCCAAACACGCGCAGCATCTCCGTTTAGTTCTCTAGCTTCTCCAAGGGAATCGCCTCTACGCCAAGGTCTCCAAGTGTGAATTTTGGCTCGAGGAGGTTCAATTCCTAGGTCACATCATTAACAATCAAGGTATTCACGTCGATCCCGCGAAGATTGAAGCAGTTAAGAGTTGGATTACACCGAAAACCCTGTCCGAAGTTCGTTCTTTTCTCGGATTGGCGGGTTATTACCGTCGATTTATTGCTGATTTCTCTAAAATCACCGTTCCTCTCACCTCTCTAACGCATAAAGACAAGACTTTTGATTGGGGAACCGAACAAGAGGATGCCTTTCAAACTCTTAAGTGTATGCTTTGCAATGCTCCCGTACTCGCGCTACTCGATGGAAACGACGACTTTGTTTTTATTTCAATGCCTCTAACCTAGGTCTTGGTTGTGTCCTTATGCAACGAGACAAGGTTATCGTGTACGCATCTCGACAACTCAAGGTCCACGAGAAGAACTACACAACCCATGATTTCGAACTCGGTGTAGTAGTTTTTGCATTAAATATTGGCGACACTACCTGTATGGTACCAAGTGTACGGTCTTCACCGACCATAAGAGCCTACAACACATCTTGAACCAGAAAGAACTAAACATGCACCAACGCAGATGGGTTGAACTTCTCAATGACTACGACTGTGAGATACACTACCACCCAGGCAAAGCAAACGTCATTGCCGATGATCTTAGCCGACGAAGCTATTTACATAGTGTTCGAAACGTTCAAGCCCAACACGACCTCGAAGCTCCCACTCGTGACGCTCAACACGCCTGTTTTCTCGAGAACACCTTGAAGGAAGAAGGAATCCTTGGAACCGAAAACCAACTAGTGAATAAACCGAACGGTATCTTTCACTATCTCGATCGCGTTTGGATACCTAGTCGCAATAATCTCCCAGAGATTTTATTGACTGAAGCCCACAAATCACGATATTCCATTCATCCCGGTGCCGACAAGATGTACCAGGACCTCCGTGCCAGGTATTGGTGGCCAGGAATGAAGAAGGATATCGCTCTCTATGTTTCAAAGTGCCTAACTTGTTCGAAAGTTAAGGCTGAACATCAACGACCCTATGGCTTACTCGAACAACCCGAGATCCCGATGTGGAAGTGGGAGAATATAGATATGGATTTCATTACGAAACTCCCTCGCACGCGATCAGGTCACGATAGCATTTGGATTATCATTGATCGTCTTACAAAATCCACTCACTTTCTACCGATACGAGAAGACTATAAGGTTGAACGATTAGCATGAATCTATACCGACGAAGTCATTTGTCGACATGGGACACCTCATGACATCATCTCTGACCATGATGGTCGATTCACCTCATGTCTATGGGAGGCATTCTAATCCGCTCTCGGTACTACTCTTAATCTCAGTACCGCATTCCATCCCCAGACCGACGGTTAGACTGAGCGCATGATTCGCACCCTTAAAGACATGATTCGCTCGTGCATTATAGATTTTGGTGGTAATTGGGATTCGCATCTACCTTTAGTATAATTCTCGTACAATAACAGTTATCACGCTAATATTCAAATGGAACCCTTTAAGGCATTATATGGAAGAAAATGTTGATCGCCTATTGTATGGCATGAGATCGGAGACGCTCAAATCACCGGTCCTGTGTTACTACAAGAAACGACTGACAAAATCCTCCAGATACAAGATAATCTCTTGAAAACTCGGAGTCGTCAAAAGAGTTACGCCGATAAACGCCGCAAGCCCCTTGAGTTTGAAGTTGGTGATCACGTACTCCTAAAGGTTTCACCTTGGAAGGGGGTGATCCGATTCGGCAAGAAAGGAAAGCTAGCGCCATGATACGTGGGACCTTTTAAGATTCTGAAAAGAATTGGCAAAGTGGCCTACTGACTCGAATTACCGGAGGAACTCAGCAATGTACATCCGACTTTCCACGTCTCGAACCTCAAGAAGTGCTTAGCCGAAGAAAATCTTCATGTTCCTCTTCAAGATTTGCAAGTTAACGAAACTCTACACTTTGTGGAAAAGCTAGTAGAAATCATGGATCGAGAGACCAAGAAACTTCGACGCTCTCGCATTCCTATAGTGAAGGTTCACTGGGAAGGCAAGCGCGGCGCCGAGTTCACTTGGGAACTCGAAAGTGATATGAAAGCTAAATATCCACAACTCTTTGTTATGACTGCTCCTTAATTTCGGGACGAAATTCCTTTAAGTAGGGGGGGGGCTGTAACAACCCGACTTTTCGGATCGTTACCAATCACCATCATTTCATTTGTAATCGCTTGTGCTCCCGAGATTTTGATTAACGCTAAGGGTTGAGACTGTATTTTTAGGCATACTAAATGCATTATTAAACGCTTATTACAATGCATATTCAAAACGCAGTTATCGCATTTAACGCTATTTATAACGCTTACTACTTAAACGCATTTTATCGCACGTTACATCGCTTGTTTAGACTAAACGCTATTCAACGCTATCTCAACTCAATGCAAACTCGAAATGCGGATTTACGTTATGCACTTATGTGATGTGTGTTATTTGTGTGATTATTTGGTTGAATATTATGTGGTTATCAACGCAATGCTTATACACTCAAACGCTCACTCGCAACTCGATTAAACGCAACGCAACGCTTAACAAACGAAACGAAAGTCGGAAAACTAACAAGACGCAACTCGGCCGATAGAATGGACAATCGATCGAATGGACTTCCGTCCGGATGACCATCCGCTTGGATGGCCATCCGACCGAATGGCCATTCGACCGCACAAGCCATCCGACCGAACACCACTTCGCGCACCGAATTAACTCTCTCTCTCTCTTTCTCTCTCACCCTATAAATACAACCCGTACACCTCTTTTCTCTGATTTGACACCTCCATCCGACCACACGCACTCAAGTCGCTCCCAGTCACTTTTAATCGTGATTCAAGGCTTTTTGGTAATCTTTTCTCCTCAAATCTTGTACGACCTTCATCTCTAATCACTTCTACATCATCTTCTCCATCAAAATCACACACAAACACATACTTTTCCTCTGAAATCACTGATTTGGACCTCTTGAAGGTGGTTTCCACCCGTTTTGCACCCGCAAACGGTTAAGGAACACCATTTGATCGATATTGGTTCTAGATCTAAAGGATTTCACACTTTTTCAACTCAAACTCAACAAGATTTCAACTGTTTTCAACTTTTCTTCAACTTTCTACACAAAACCGATGAAATCGGGACTCATTCAGGCTCTCTACTCGTTCCTTAGTCCAGAGTCGGCTTGAAAACAGATTTCCACCAGAGAGATGACCGATTAACGGGTTGAACATGGATCTTCATCAAGAACGGTAAGTTCGACCGAATGGGCTGAGACCATTCGCTTAAATGAGCTAGGCTTGGTGTATTCCCGTTGTTTGACACGTCGTCACGCCGTCTCCGTTAAACTCAAAACTTTTACTTAGAAAATTTTACAAATGTTCAAATAACAGATCGCCACTCAAGTGGCCATCTGATCGGATGACCATCCGATCGAATGACCATCCGACCAACTGACCTGCCCCTTTTAACTTCCAATATTTAAAACATTTTTCAAACAAACACACCTCATTCGAATGGCCATCTGTTCGAATGGTCATCCGCTCGGATGACCATCCGTCCGGATGACCATCAGCTCGAATGGAGGCTCATCCATTCGGATCACCATCCGAACACTCAACCATTCGACATTCTGTTTACGCACTGTTCAATGACTTATGCTACTGTTCACAGACTAACTCAGCGCTCCCTTAAATCCAATACGGTGTGTGTTTAGCAGCTACAAACGCACTATGAGTATACTCGAATCCATTTTTCTTTTAACGCACTTTTGGGTGTTACATACGTTCTCTATATCAAAAAACAACACACAAACCATAAACACTTTATGAACGCTAACCGCTCCCGTATGTTATACGTGATCTATGAATGCTTGTACTATGCTATACTGTGTTACCCTATACCGCCTCGAGCAACGATAGTACTATAGTTTGGACTCAGCAACGGTCATGGACAGGGGTTGCTAGGGATCACATCACTTTACTTCACGTGTTCGCTAAACATGTGTCACGCATACTCTACAACGCAGTCTCCTGGTTACTTGTAATCATTGTGTGATAGTTACTTGTTTTCACCCGTTACGTGATACATGTTGGTTATGCGTAAACGCTTTTCTATACGATATGTTATGCAAACTTGTGTACTCACCTTTATGTTTTACGTATTGACTTTATTTTAACGTATGTGATAGGTTGATGTTATGCTATGCTGGAAATCAAGATAGGCAGGAAATCTAGGTTGTTGGACTTGTTTTGCTTTTGGGAACACGCTGTCTGTAATGTAATAATTATTTGTGGAATGTTTGTTGAATGGTATCGGACAATTAACCTTTTAAATATTACCATTTAATAGTTGTTATGGATTCTCCTGAGCAATCTGGTTCGCCTATTGCCGCGCCCCGATGATTCCGCCATCGGCTGGGGTGTGACATTGGAGAACTTGGTTCAAAGTTTGAGAATCCTGATGAAAACCCGATGCTACTTGATGAACTATTAGGAGTTGACCTTGATGCATTATCAGCGTTGAACACTGTTTGAATCTTAGGGCTCTGAACATTTGATGGCCCACTACCTTGGTAATACAATTTTACATCTTGTTGGATATTTGCACTTTGCATTTTAGCCATCTTTCTTTGTTCCAACTCATGCCTTCTTGTTTCTCAATCAGCATACTGAATCGTTTCGTATTCATGACTATTTTTGATGATAATGACATAGGTTGACCAATCATCTCCCTGTGGGAGTGCATCAATTAGTTTGTCAACCAATTCATCTATCTCTTTCTCGATACTAAACCTTTTCAGCTCCACAATCAAATGACAATACCTCTCAATGAGTTGTTTCAAAGCTTCACCTTTTGGATAATTGAAAATGTCAAACTCTTTTTTGAGTAATGCCTTTTCGCTTTTCAACATTTTTTTCCCGCCTTCATACTTGTTTTCGAAGCAATCCAGATTGAATGTGCGATACCGGAATGTTGTAACAACGTAAAGATATCAACTTTTATTGATTGTTGGAAATAGTTCACCATTTTCTATTCTTTGATAAATGTACCCTTTTCTTGATGGATTAACTACAATAGTGTCTTCTTTGTCCCATTTTCATTCAATGGTTCAGAATATTCTTCAAGAATCGAGAACCAACATTCCATCGAATTAGCTTGCACCCAATTATAGAATCGTTCACGCCATCCGCTATATTCTTCCATACTCATCAGCTTAGGAAGCTTAACGTTTGTGCCAAGTTCGTTGTCGAGATTCAAGCTTTGAGCCATTGTCATTGATGAAGTAGCAAAAGCGTTGTAGAATTCAGTATCCATCTTCGTCAGAATTTTGAACTTCATGCCAAAATACATGAAAACATTCAAACTTGGTCAAACCAACTCTTTCGCGCGAATGCAAATTATCACTTCGTGCGAGAGGTATCTTTCCACTCGTGTGAATTGGCTTTGTTCAAAAACAACTAAAATTTGTCTCTTCATGTGGAGGGACAGTTCTCTTCATGCGAAAGGAGGTTCCCTTTGTGCGAATGGTCTCTTTATTTGAAGATCAACTTACAATTTTTTGCATATTTTCACAAATTTTCGATGATTCTGATTGTATCTTGGCCCAATTTTTTCAAGGGTTTATCATTAGTCAATTTCGCACAATATGTCAAAAGTTTAGGTCAAACTGTCCATGAATTCATTCAGAAATTGATCAAAAAGAAGAATGAGTATAAGATAGATGTGAAGAAAGTCTTCAAGTTGATGAAATTTGCTGGAATCTTGTGTTGTGAGTCACTGAAATCGGCCTCCAAGCTCTGATACCACTTGTGAGGACCATTTCGCTCTCGAAAATTGCTTCGGCCGATTCAAATAAGCTCTCTGTAATATGCGGAATCTATTAGGAAAGTTGACACACACAAGAAATCACATAGAAACACTGGTTTCATTGATAGTTTGAAGTTACAGATCCGAGAAACCAAATTCGGAGTGCTTTGCTACTCAAATGCCAAAGTTACAAATGTCAACACTCACACACCTATTTATAGGGCAAGCCCTTCGTGCTACTGGACCTAGGTGCGAGTGGCTGACTTCGTGCGAAGTGACTCAGCTCCCTTCGTACGAATGACTCATTGGTGCGAAGGGTCTTCACAATGTAAATCCGACTCATTCAAACACGCTATTCTATACAATAAACATGACACGACACGTTGACGCAGGCTACAGACATTATGCACTCACATGGTATTCGTCATAATCATAGTGTTCACAAATTGAAAATTTGTGAATAACCATAATATTTGCAAATAACATAATTTCTAGTCATCGTGGTATGAGAATTGTTATGATTTGCGAATAGTAGCTTAGTATGGTAAAGTATTCGTGAATGCCAGTATTTTAGATTTGATAGTAATTGCATATGCCAAGAGTATTTGCAAATCTGATAGTATTCTTAAAATATTAAGTTGATCATTTCACATGTGAACCTTTACCCAGATTTGACTTAATTGTCTAAGGGTTCTAAACCCCTCTTTGCATCGGACCTTGCCTTCTGGTGGGCCCAAATGTGAGGCATTAGTGCGACTAATTGTTATAGATTTACATTTCAACGTGAGGGAATATACATACATACATACATACATACATACATACATACATACATACATATATATATATTAAAGATACGAGTTTATACAATGAAACCCATAAAGAACGTTAAAAATATCAAACCGATATTTGGTACATAACCCAAAGGTGGATCAAATATCAAAAGGACTTAGTGATATCATAGGCCTTCATCCTTAGAGTCTCACGTTACAAGTCATTTGTCCAAATCAACTTGGACTACTACTGAGAATCAACACTTTTGAGTCAATCTTTAAAATACGTCAGCTTTTGCTGGTAAACACAACTAACAGACACATTTTATAAAACATTTTAATATAACCATGAGATGAGTATCTTGATTTAAAAGACCATAGTTTGTCATACAATTGAGCCTAGAATAATGTTGGATCTACCAATCACACACATTACTCACGACTATGAGGTGTTTGCTAGTGGTATTACGGACTGTGTGGGTATGCCAGGATATGCCTTACAGTCTTTTACCAAATTAGTGGTCTCAGATTGAATATCTATACCTCCTACGGACGGTAGAGGTTGACCAAGGTTGGGCATTATACTCTGTTACACAAGACCTAGGATTTTGGTAAAAACAACCTTATTACGGGCCGTAAAGTGTGAGATGGGTTTGGCCTTATGACCCGTAATCTGATTTAGTTCAATCTGGTTAAAGCTTCGGTGTTACAAATCGTAAAACAAAACCATGGTTTTGTCTTACAGTCCGTTACCCAAACTTTCATGGAATGGTATATTCTAATTTCAACCAAATTAACCGATACCGAGTACAATTTGTCAAAATTGAAGTAAAGACATGCCTTAGGTAACAACGCAGGTTAGGGTGTAAGGAATTGGAAAACAAACGATCCTAAGAAGCTAAAACAAGCGGGTCAAATGGAATTGTCAAACCCAAAATAGAGAATGTCGAAGTAACCACTGATGGAAGGTTGAATAACTTACTAATAGGCTAAGGGACCTCTAATTATGCTAAAAAGGACGAAATAGAACCGAATCAAAGCCAATATCGAGATGAAGCAAGAACAAGATTGAAAATGACTTGAACCTCAAATTGGAGTGGCAAATAAAGTGAATGAAGCTTGTGTATTGATGTGTTGCAAAACACGCCATTTTCCCTTGTATTTTGTATATGTTTTTTCGATAGTTTTCTAGTTGTTTTTGGTCAATTATAGCTTGTACTTAGTAGAAGGTTTTAAAGGTTTTCGTCTGCAAAAGGAGCAGAAATTAAGTCTAAAGCCTGAAGAAACGAGCACACAAGGAAAAACCGAGTGAAGCAGTGCGGTAAAAAAGAGTCTGAACTTAAAACGGCTATATCTTGAGCTAGAAAAGGATTTACGGGACGTATAATACATGAATTTGGGGTAGCTCGACGAGGAAAATCCAAAGGTGAGGTTTTTGGGCCCTAGTTCTTGACTAACGAGCTGTATTATCCAAGATGGTTACGGGTCGTAAGCATCAGAAACCTTCCATCACGCTCACCGTGTCATTATTGGGCTTTTAGCTCAATGTGGGTTGTAACCCTCAAAGGGTTACGGGTCATAAGCAACCCAAATTGGCCCAGATGCATGAAAAGCCCTAGGGTTCAGTATTTAAGCAACATGATGGCCAAAGTCGCGAGGAGACGACCAGAAGTAACTGTTTTCCAAGATTTGAAGGTTTATAAGCGTTGATTTGAAGGATTGAAGGTTTATTATTGAAAGATTGAAGCTAGGAGCGGTACAGGTTTGTGTTACGCTTGTTTACCCATGTTTTAAACGTTAAAACCATGTTTTGCATTGTTTGATTAGTGATTTGGACATGTTTTTATTAGTATGAATAGCTAAACTTTTTATGGTTGCTTAGGATTGATGAACTAGAAAAATTGTTTGAATGATTAACTTTCGGTTTTGAATGAATGTGTTGATTTACAAGTTATAACTTAGAAAACTGAATCTAAATACTTGTGTGCTGGTTTTGATTGGTTTGATGATTGATTTGTGAGCCGGAAGTCAGTCTAGGTTGTTAATCTGAATTCACAGTCTAGGCCTTGAAGGTGAGAAATCTAATTCCAGCGTAATAATTATTAAAACCAATTGATTAAGACGTGCAATCTCTTCTAGAGGTGAGAAATCTAATCTACAATTACTAGGTTATTAGACGGGCGTTGTTAGGCAGTTTAGGTGGCCAATAACTCAGGCTCATGTATTTATTCGAATCTAGAGTTTCCGAGGGTTTCGGTGTTCTTAGTTGTTCCAGCTTCATAACTTGAGGGTTTTAGTACATAAATTACTTTATACCTGATAGTCGTGGGACTTGGTGGTCGATAAATCGAGTTAGTCTATCTTAGCACTTCTTCACTTGTCATACTATTAGATTCGGTTTATCTTTCAGGGGGTTTATCGAGCTAGACAGAGTCTTCATTCAAAACCAGGGTTAGGATTTTACTCATGAGTCTAGGGCTTCTTTCCTAGGTAACCTATTTTTCCCATACTTGAGTTCCACTCTATTCTCCAGTTATCCGCGCTTGCTGTCTGTTTGGTCGTCTATTTGTTTCATTTTCTTTTTAGTTTGAAAACCATTTTCTTAACAACCAAATTATTAGGCTAGGGTCGTGTAACACCTTGCAAAATCATGACCAATATAATAAAGACACATGTCATAAACCCGGATCATGCTAAAAGATAACTGGAGGGATTAAAAGTGTCAACATGTTAATTCTACCTCTGAGTGACCTTTTACATTCCCAAAACTTTTGTAAAATATAAATACATTCTCATGAATATCTGATAAAGATTTCGTAAGCATCCGGTTAAATTTTGTGAGGAATAATCCAAATTCAAGAACATAGAATCCCATGTGCAAATCCGACAAATTCTTCATTCACATGATCTTTCAAAGACTCCAAAGCTTTATTATGCATGGCAACACTTCCAAGGACTTTTCAGAACTGATCAAGGGGACCCTCCTGCTGATAATGACCATAGATTCGAGTTATGATAGGTTGCATGGTCAAATGTTAAAGTTCTCAAAAATTTTTGTCTCTGATGGAAGGCTTACGGACCACAAAGCTTTCGCCTTACGGTCTGTAAGATGGCTTAACTGGGTGATACAATTTAAATTACGGATACGGACCATAAGGGCTTAGGCTTACGGTCCGTAAAGACTGTATCTGGGCAGAAAAATGGACAGCTGCAGGTTACAGGCATTCCATCGCCTTTGCAACCTAGTATTTCGATACCAGGGACTTTGCAACTGGTTTTAACGGCCTAGGGACACTTGGGAACATCTGGTAGCAGCCTAGGGACACATGCTTTGATCTTAGGACTTGCAAAACACTATATAAAGGACCTTCTTGTTCTTGTTCATGCACACTTGAAATATCTTTCACTCAAAGCTCACTCTCTGTCACACCTCGATATTTCCACGTATGACCGGTGGGCCCGGTGGGGAGTATCGTGACGTAGTTGATATCATCATGGTTAATTAATCACAGTTTAATGCACAGCGGAAGTCTAAAGTAATTTATACAAACCGAGTTGAAAGTAACATAAAATATTACACAACGGATTGTAAGAGGATCCACAGGCAGATCTTAAAATAAAAAGAAATATTGTTCAACAGATTTAAGCATCAAAAGCTTGCAAGACTCTTTATTTGATACTAGGAGTAGCTAGCCCATTACGCGTAGTACCTGCACTTAACCTTTTTGAAAAATACGTCAGTTTACACTGGTAAATACAATTAACTGACTCTTTTGAAAATTGTTTATAAAATTGATTTAAATGCACAAGGTACAAATATACTTTTATAACTTGGGACAATTATTTAAAAATAATCTTGTATACAAATTTATATGTTTTTCGTCCATTCAGGACCCGGTTAGAAGAGCCGGATTAGATTAATAGACACACCACAAGTATAGGCCCACAAGAGAGTGAGATACCGTTTATACATACGTAACTGTCAGGTGAATGCCTACACCCGTGCTTAAGTCGTGGCCATTTCTAATGAATGAGCTGAGGATATCCAGGACATGGTCATTAACCCCCCCCAAAGGCATTGCATCAAACAAAACTGATTAAAAAGGTTTATGTAAATTTATTAATCACAATCCGATTTAAATAATTTCATACCCGACCAAGCGGTACTATTATAATACCGTATCCCAAGCCCATATAACGGAAAATAAGTTAAAAGTATTTACCTGAGCAAAAATATAATTTTTATCCTCAGCCGTATATCAATCAGCAAGTACAAGTATCTTTTACTGGGCTCCTAATCTGGAACGAAGGTTTTAATAACCTATTAGATTCCTAACGGGTCTTATTTAAGTCGTAACTTAGACCGGTTAGTTTTAATGAAAGGCTTACGGTTCAAAACGCAAGATTAAGTGAAGACCGGATTAGAATGTGATTTAGACCCGACAAGTATGAAGACTTGTATAATATGGGTATACTAAACACATTCTGGATTTTGAAGTGAAAATGATAAGGGTTGACCCGTTTCGGTTAATTTATGCAAACTAGTTACATAAACCGTACCGAACGCAAATATGCATAACGGGTAACCAAAAGAGTCATGTACAGGTTCCATAAGTTAATATGCTTAAAATATGTTATGATATCAGTAGGAATTTAAAACGAATTTAAAACCAATTTAAGCCCTGTAAGGGTATTTTGGTCATTTTAAAGTTTACAAAAGGGGTTAAATAGAAATCTGAGGTTTTGGTCTAAAATAATAAGTAAAAACATTTATTTTAATAAGTTACATCAGTAAGATATCATATATATGTGAAATTTGTCATTTATGGCCAAACTATGCACCGTTGGGGCATTTTGGTCATTTCACATATGCTATAAAGGTCAAATTTGGAAATCTGAGTTCAAAACTTTTACTTACTGTTAAAGTATAAAAATTTGCTTATAATATCAGTAGGTAATAAGTCTTAGGTGTCAAATATAGTTTTAACCCATACTATGCGTTTGAAAAGCGTAAAAGTCAATATTTGACGATTTTCGGGTTATTTAAGGAAATATGAGATTTTAATCAGTCTCTAAAGCTTAAAATATTTTATTTAACATATGAAATCAGTAGGAAAAGGTTTGGTATCAAAATGTTATGTAAAACTCATTTTATCAAGGAAAATGGCAATTTTGTCAATACCGAATTTACTCTAAAACTCTATAATATAATCAGTATAAAATTTGAAAAAAATTTCCAAAAATCCCTAAATATTATATTATATCAGTGGGTAGAAAGTTTGGTGTCAAAATTTAGGTTTAAATATGATTTATCCCAAAAATGCCATTTAATTAATAAAAAGCTTTCATTTTACGATATCACGCATAACTTCTATTTTAGACCACAAACTGATGTCAAATTTTTAGGACATGCTTATAAATCAATAATAAAGGTTTTTGTCCTATCAAATTTTAAAAAGTCTTGTTTTAATGTTAAAAGGGCATAATGGTCAACTTTTAAGCATTTAACGGAACATGCAATGAACTAGGATTTCTATGGAACCAAGTTGTATAACCTCAGAGGGTTATACTAACATATAATATGGTCCTAAAGGAACCCTAAGGAATATCTAAACTAAGCTAAATCGGGTCAGAACTGAAAGTCAAAGCAAAAGTCTACTTTTGCGACTTTCAGTTGCGAACCGAGCCTAAACTCAGAATTGTCGGGTTGAACATGCTTAAACATGTTCTTATATTATTTACCAAGTTGTTTAAATGTTAAAACATGTTCCATAACCTCTGCATTATCAGTTATGAATTAATTTGTAAAAACTGACCCGTTTGACTTTTTATTAATAAGTTTGACCCGACAATTGACTGAGATAACGTGATAATTTGAAGATGCCCTTTTAAGGGTTTAATACCTACATAATTATCAACACATAGCCACTTTCAATTCGAATAATGGCTGGACCGTTTGTGATTAATCACTATGTCAAAGCTTAATTACGCTAACTTTGACTTTCGGTCATTACACTAATAAAACTTTAACTAAGGAAGCTAATAACACTTACTAGAGTACTTAGCACGAGTTTAGAACTGAAGGAAACTTTCTTGAACACCAGGAAGCTCCAGAGAAAGAGTTTTGAAGTAAAAACTCAAAATGTGCAAGAACACAAGAACAAACAAGGGCCTTATATAGGAATTTTGATGTTCCAAGATCAATCCATTTGTCCCTATGTTGTTACCAGATGTTCACAGGTGTCCCTAGGGCAGTAAAAACCATGTACAAGCCCCATGTATTGCTCAGAACCCATGCAAAGGCGGTGGAACAGGCTGCAACATGCAGCTGTCCACTTCTGCTGTCGCTGGCACTCTTACGCGGCCCGCGTAAGAGTTGGAGCCGGTCTACGCGGCCCGCGACGAAGGGAGAATCCGGTAAAAAGTTTTAAAACTTTTCAATTTCAGTCCCTGGTCCATTTTAAGTTTAAATAACTTCTATTTATTGCACTTATGACCCCCATAGTTAACTATTAAGGGCCTTGGGTCACATATTAACTCCGTTAAGCTCCCGGTTAGTTATGAGATCACCCGAAAAGTCTTGTTTTCATCGAAACTCCATGAAATTACTATCAACTTTTCTTGAGGGCAAAATATACAATTGTTACAATGCTTTCGGGATCGTTAAAAGGTCATTCAGATGTAACTTTTAACATGTTGACACTTTTAACCCCTATGCTTCGTAAAATCCTTAATTTAAGCACAAACGACTTTCTATGTCCGAAAATTTATTCATTAAAGAATACGAACATCTTGTGAGGTTAATCAGAGGCATACGATTGGCATGTTGACACTTTGGGTCCTTTTACTTACATAATTACATTGTTTGACAATTTTAGTCCCTCCAGATCAATCCATTACACGTTTAAAGTCCATGACACGTGTCTTTATTATATTGGTCATGATTTTGCGAGGTGTTACATCCTCACCCCCTTAAAAGAAATCTCGACCTCGAGATTTACTGAAATAAATGAAGGTACTTCTGTTTCATTGTGGATTCAACCTCCCATGTGTATTATGGGCCTCTACGGGCATCCCATTTTACCTTCACGATCGGCACATGTTTTCTTCGAAGCTTCTTAACCTGTCCTTGATCGTCAAAGGTTTTTCAACGAACTTCAAGCTCTCATCTATCTGCACGTCCTTATGCGACATTGCTAGCGACTCATCGGCTAGACATTTCTTTAAGTTGCAGATGTGGAATACATTATGTATTCCACTAAGCTCTTCTGGTAGATTTAACTTGTAAGCCACATTTCCCACACATTTAATAATCTCAAATGGTCCTATGTATCTTGGGCTAAGCTTGCCCTTTTTTTTCTAAATCGCATCACTCCTTTCCAGGGTGACACTTTAAGTAGCACTTTATCGCCCACTTCAAACTTTAAAGGTTTGCGCCTCATATCAGCATAACCTTTCTGCCTGTCCCTGGCAGCTTTCAGACGATCATGGATCTGAACAATCTTGTCTGTCGTCTCCAGAACTATATCAGGTCCTGATAGTTGGACATCTCCAACTTCCGCCCAACAAACTGGCGTTCTACACTTTCTTCCGTACAAAGCTTCGAAAGGCGCTGCTTGAATACTCGAATGATAGCTATTATTGTATGAAAATTCAATCAACGGAAGATGGTCATCCCAACTTCCTCATAAATCAATAACACAAGCCCTGAGCTTATCCTCGAGTGTTTGTATCGTACGCTCGCTTTGGCCATCCATCTGAGGATGATAAGCAGTGCTGAAGTTTAATCAAGTGCCTAAAGACTGCTGAAAGCTTTTCCAAAAATGCGATGTGTATCTTGTATCCCTATCAGAGATAATAGATACTGGCACTCCGTGAAGAGATACAATCTCATCCACGTATAGCTGAGCTAGCTTTTCGGAGCTGTGAGTTTCTTTAATTGGCAAGAAGTGGGCTGACTTGGTCAGCCTATCGACTATGACCCAAATAGTATCATTTCCAAGCTTGTCTTTGGTAACTTAGTGATAAAATCCATGGTTACCATTTCCCATTTCCAGGTGGGAAGTTCAGGCTGTTGAAGCAAACCTGACGGCTTTTGATGCTCTGCTTTAACTTGTGCGCACGTCAGACATTTAGCCACATAAGTGGCTATAGATTTCTTCAAACCTATCCACCAATAATTTGCCTTTAAATCCTGGTACATCTTATCACTGCCAGGATGAACTGAATATTTGGAGCTATGAGCTTCTTGAAGAATCACATCTCGAAGTCCTCCATAAATTGGAACCCATATTCGACCATTCAATCTTAGGATTCCATCCTTGCCATATGACAATTGATCGGCAGTCACGCCTAACTTCTCATTCAGATAGTTAGTTTCTAACAAGGCTTCTTTTGAGTGGCTAACAACTTTTCATTCAAGCTGTTCTTTAGTTCAATGCTATTGGCATTGATTCTAATAGGCTTAACCCTTTCCTTTCTACTCAAACCATCAGCGACTACATTCGCTTTGCCTGGATAATATCGGATTTCACAATCATAGTCGTTCAGTGTTTCCATCCATCGACGATGTCTCATATTAAGATCCTTCTGATTGAACAAGTGTTGAAGGCTCTTATGATCAGAATAGATCACACACTTTGTCCCATAAAGATAATGCCTCTAAAGTTTTAGTGCAAATACAACGGCACCCAATTCTAAATCATGGGTGGTGTAGTTCTTTTCGTGCACCTTTAACTGACGGGAAGCATATGCAATAACTTTGCCCTTCTGCATAAGCACACATCCCATACCTGTGTGCGATGCATCGCAATAAACCAAAAATTCTTCAATCCCTTCTGGCAATGTCAACACAGGTGCATTGCTTAACTTCTGCTTAAGAATATCAAAGGATTTTTGCTGCTTCGAACCCCAGTCAAACTTGACATTCTTGCGAGTTAACGATGTTAGAGGTGCAGCAATCCTTGAGAAGTTTTCAATGAAACGTCGATAGTAACCTGCTATACCCAAGAAGCTGCGTATCTCTGTAGGAGTCTTAGGTTCTTGCCAATTCATAATCTCTTCAATCTTGGCGGTATCCACCTGGATACCACGCTCGCTCACCACATGTCCAAGAAATTGGACTTCACGAAGCCAAAACTCGCATTTTGAAAACTTGGCGTAGAGCATCTCTTGCTGCAAAATTTAAGGATACACCGGAGATGTCTTTTGTCACACCCCGACCGCGTTAAAACAAACAAACCGCAACGGAAACATCGGGGAGTGTCGTGGCAGAATCATTGTTTCACAACCATGGATTCAAAAAGTTTCTTTTTATTAAATATTAAACATTTACATTGTCTTGATATTTAAACAAACAAGTTATACATAGTCTATCATTGTTATTAAGTCACTAAGGCCTCGTCCAGTCCTAAGTGAGCATGCATCCTAGCAATCAACATCATTCAACAACACCTGAAACATATGTAAAAACAAAGTCAGCAAAGAAATGCTGGCGAGCACATAGGTTTTATGAGAGTGTCGGATTCATGGCTAGTTTACATGTTGCAATACCTCATTAGACTACAAGAGTCAAAAGTAAAAACCTTGTTTTGAAAAGTATAGTATTGCAACAAGATTAACCAACTCCAATCAAGATGGTTATAACTTATAAAATCTCATAGCCATGATTCTTAACCCAAAACATTTATTTAAGAAAACCAAATTGTAAAACATCTCGTAAAAAAAACTCGTTAATAAAACTCGTATGGTTTATATTATTTAGAAAACATCGTTGTGTGACATCGTTTGAAAATCGTTACCCAAGTGAACTAAATAACACCACGGTATGTAATATGATGAAAACACTTATATATAAGAAGTACCAGCGGCGTATCTACCATGTTTTCATCACATTACACCCGTCCCGTTATCTAAACACTAACCAAAAACCAATCATTTACCCAAATCGTTTAACTCGTTAAAATCGCTTTAGTCATTTAAATCATTCTCGTTTTAATTGTGAAAACTACTTTTGGTCGCCTCGCTAATAACATCCAAACCTTCGCAACTTGCCTATCGCTTCTCGCATTAACAAACCACCAAAGGGTAAGTTAACAATCACAGATTCAGTCGTTACCCACATAACCCCCTACACGTAACCATGGGTGCAGTCTGATAATGGGATTTGTCAGATCCTATGGTACCATAACCTAATACTGGTTGGTTCGGCCAAAACTAATGAATGTTATTTGTTATGTAATTACGCCTAACAAGTTTGTTCATATCATCAAAATCGTTATTAATTTAATATAAACCATTTTAATCATTTTCAAAACCATCGTTAAAAACATCGAAATAATTTAACACATATGAATCACCCCAAAACAATCAAAAACAGTAAAATAGGGGAACTATGTACTCACTTGAGAATGCTTAGAAGTCTTGAATAACAACCAAGCAAAGCTAGAGGGATCACGGAAATCAATCGGCACCTAATATAAGTAACTATGTAAATAAACCGGACCTAAATCGAAAGATCGGATAGGATGAGGTTTCATAAACCAAATGAGTATTGGAACTCATATGACATGGTTTAACAAAGCCTATATACTAAATCGAAACCTAACCTAAGTGCTTACGATCCATCACGACTCGTTTAGGTAGCTTATGCTACTTTAACGCGTCGTTCGCGTAAAAGTGACAAGTTAAACATGTTAACGCGTCGTTCACTAAACTAAAAGTGACAAGTTAAACATGTTAGAACATGTTTAATGAAGTTAGAAAACAAGTTTGATATCAAAACAAACGGTTTTGATACCCAAGAATAGTTTGGTTGCAAAATACGCTTCAATACGCATTTTGACCGAAACTATGACTCGTCACTATACCTAATCAACGTGGTAATCAGTAGGTATAGTTACAAGGGACTATAACCATCATGATTACGCTCACGTTGCGAAGTTTAAACGAACTTCGTGTAGACCAAAGACTGGTCAAAGCAGAAAGTCAAACACGGTTTGACTTTCATGCTTAAAAATGCATAAAAGACGAAAGAATACTTACAAAAGATCCAAGCCTTGAAGATTTGAACTCAAATTGCTTAGGTATGAAGCTTGAGAACTTCAACTTAGAGCAAAATGAGAACAAATGTGTGAATGAAGGTGATGAAGATGGTGGGTATTTATAGATTTCTCTAAACCGTTAGGATCGTTCCTTGATAATTGAGCTTTAATCTGGACACTCCATGTGTTACCCATTGTTTTACAAATCTATGGGTGTCCAAAACCATCACACGGTATTGCAAATATTACATAAAAGACCCTAAACTTCAAGTTAGATGCTGAAAATGGACTTGTTCTTGCTGAAACTTCAGTTTCTGCCCAGATAGGGTGGTGGCGTCCCGCCATAGCACCACCAGATAGCGGTGGCTTGACGCCACCACATGCCCAGTTCCAGAAAGTTTGCAAACTTGTCAGTTTTGGTCCCTGCAACTCGTTTAGGCCATTTTAGATGCGTTTAAACCCCGTTAACCTCATTTCAAGGCTCTAAAATGAAGTTAAAATATAAGGATCTTAAAATATGCTTGAAAATGTGCCGGATTTCGGTTCGTTTGGTCGTACGATTGCGTTATTCGGTTAATTACGACGGAAGTCGTAACGGACGGAAAAACGATCCAAATTGCGCGACGAATGGAATTTTATCATGCCAATCACTAAAATAAAATATTTTAATGATTACATAAATTTTTGGATGTCCGGATATATTCAGAACGTAAGATATGCGCGAAAATGCAAACTTATGCACTTTTTGACGCTTTTAGTCCCTATTGATCAAATAAGTTTATTTTTACGCACCAACCACCTCAAAGTCTATTTCTAAGCTATGTAAAGGATATTTAGGACATGTTTAACTTATTATCAAGTTCTGGAATGTTCGTTACAGTACGAATCGGCATACTTTTGCAGTTTGTCGAAATTAGTCCCTGTAAGCGAATAAACTTGATTTCAACACACCAAACCTTCCAAAACTTATTTCTAAGTTATGTAAAGGTTATTTAAGGTATGTTAGCCTATGTCACTATCCCAGAGTGTTTGTCGCATTAAACTGGTTACGTTTACGCATCAGTTTGCTTATAACTTTCTAGAAAGCGATTTAGAGCTCGAAATCGAACGAGAATTGATATGTGTAAATGATACACATATTTATACAAATACCAAGTATGAAACACAATATTTCATTAATCTAGTATTTGTTTGATGGCCGTGGAGGCACAGATGTCACAGTCTCCCCTACTTCAGGAAATTTCGTCGCGAAATTTATTTAGAGGAAACTTGTGAGAGCTCGAAACATGAAGTCGAAAAGATAAAACAACACTGGTTAGGGTTCTGAACTTCTAGTAACTTTGAATAACATTATTCTTGCAATGTAAGAGGGACACTTATATACAAGTATATGAAGCGCCATTGGTGCGTCCACCGTACCTCCATTACATTGTTCATGTTTCGTTATTGTTGCCACTATAGGTTCTTACACATGATAAATCTTACTGGGGTTCCTGTGCACTGAATTTCATAATTATGTACGCGTCCATAGTTACGTAATTCCTTTCATAGTCCGCACAGTGTATTTTTAAAATGTGTAGGGAAAAACCAAATGAACAAACCTTTGATGAGTGTGACTAGACCACCCTAGGGTCCCTTTAATTAAATCAATAAATGATTTCTTTAAATAGACCACCAAGGAGTCCTTTCGGTTATATCATCACATGCCATTCTTAACCAGATTCTGAATCAATCTTTTTTTTAACTAGACCACCCAAAGGGTCTCTTTCGAATTATGGAATGGTACTATATAATCCAAGGGTCTTAACTATCACGTAGAAGCCCATTAAGGATTTAAGGTAGTACCTTTGGATATCCTACTATGAATCCCTCATATGAAGATATGGAAGATTCTACGAGGATTTGGATAACGAAAATTCGGATCACACAAAAAACATAAAAGAAACACATAATCACATAATCGTTTAACTTGACCTCTTAATTTGTTATCTTTGGACATGGGTATTTAAAGCACACCAGGAATCCAATCCGTGGATTTCATTTGGCACTTTAAACATTTTCAAGAATCTAACAACGAAGATAGGAAGATCTTAATAAGAATTCGGCTTTGTCCTTATTGAATCATAATGTACGTATTAAAGCGTACAAGGAATCCAATCATGTCACACCCTGGCTTTGCGAAAGCGTGGTTAATTTGGTGTGACTTCTTAATACCATAGCTTCCTCTTGTTGTCCCCAGATGACTCTACATGAGTCTCCTTCTTCTCGTCAGAGGTTGAAAATTTGTTCATCCTGACTGCCTCTTCCGTCAGGGCTACACTTAGATTGATGGCCTCAGTGATTTTCGCAGGCTTGGAGGAAGTTACCATACTTATGATTTGAGGAGCTAAACCCCAAATGAAGCGCTCGATTCGCTTGTATTCTGGTGTAACCATGTAAGGAACGATACGCGATAGAACTTGGAACCTCTCCACATACTCAGCTATTTTTGGACCTTCCATCTTCAAGTTCCAGAACTCAGTTTCTACTTTCTGGCTTTCTGTTCTCGAACAGTACTTTTTATGCATTAGCTCTTTCAGCTCGTCCCATGATAGAGCATACGCAGCAGCCTCGCCCATTGTCTGAACCTGAAGTTTCCACCATGACAGAGCCCCATCTCGGAACAGCCCGGAAATGTACGTGACCTGATCTCTTGGGGCGCATTTGCTCGCATGCAAAACAGTGTCCGTCTTCTCAATCCAGCGTACGAAGGTTACGGCACCCCCAGTGCCATCAAAATGTAGGGGCTGGCAGCCTAAGAACTGCTTGTAAGTGCAGCCGTTGGGTGGGTTATTTCCTGAGGTACCTCCGTTGCGCTCGGAGTGATGGGCCTCGTATTGTGCGATGACTGCAGCAATGATTCCCTGAAGTTCCGCCTCGTTGGTGGGTATGCGTACATCCCGTCTTGGAGGCATCTTCAAAATGATGATTGTATGGGTCAGGTCATAGTAGGTAAAGTGTACGTAAGTATACAACAATATCAACACATAACATCTCATGTTATAAACAAATCAATCACATAACATTTCATGTTATAAATAAATCACCCATATTGATAGCCTCTGCAATGGTTGAGGGCTTCGAGGTAGTAACCATACCCCTGATCTGGGGTGCAAGTGTCCAAATGAATCGTTTAATCCTTTTGAACTCCGGTTTGACTAAGTAGGGGGGCGACCCTAGACAAGTCGTGAGATTGCTGGACGTATTCAGGAATCTTTGGTCCGTCCATTTTCAATTCCAGAACTCCACCTCAAGCTTCTAAATTCCAGTCCTAAAACAACATTTCTTCTCAATCATTTCCTTGAGCTCGTCCCAGCTCAGTGCATAAGCAGCGTCTGTGCCAAGGGTCTGAACCTGGAGGTTCCATTAAGAGAGTGTGCCATCTAGAAATATCCCCGAGATATAGGTAACACTCTGTTGGGGTGAACAGTTACTCATTCTTAGAATGGAGTCGGTCTTTTCGGACCAACGAACAAATGCAACGGTGCCTCCTGTTCCGTCAAAGTTCAAAGGCTTGCAGTTCAGGAACTGTTTATAGGTGCAGCCAGTTGGAGGGTTATTTCCAGTAATGCCATCGTTGTACTTAGAGCGGAGGGCTTCATGTCGTGCATTTATCTGTGAGATGCGTTCTTGCAGCTCAGCTTCTGTCCTTGGCAACGTACTGGTGTTTGTGTCACGTCTGGGTGACATTCCCTTTTGACGAAGTGGTGTGAAGCGGGTTAGACAACGTTTCAATTGTCTATGAGGTGTATATAGCAACATAAGCCATCATGTAACCACCCAATTTCACACGCAAATATACTCACTGTATGAGTGGGGAAATAAATTTCTGAGCCTTCACATAGGCTTGCCAATTTGGCTTGTTGCTCGTAATAGAATGAACTCGAGGCTACATCGCCATGGGTCATTCGTGTTTAAGTTATTTCCTGCTGCATTGGTTATCATTAGCTTGACCCGCAGAGTCCACCAGGATTCCTGTGCACTACAAATCGTTATTACGTGGGCCCCCGTAATAATAAATTGTCTTGCACAGTTACCCCAAATTTTCTCTCGTCCAAGCAGATGATCAATCAAGGAGCAACAGTAGGTGCATTGGCATGAACAGGGTCATGCTCCAATGCGGGGTCAGGAGCAGCGCCTGGCTCAGGGGCCACGGCCGGCTCTGGATCAAAAACTCCATCTCAAGATCAGCTGGATCAACAAACACAGGGGGTTACAGGATCCCCCAAGGGCTGGTCTAAGTGTATGAACTCAAGGTCATGGTCTGGATCAAAACCAGGTGGAAAAGCAGGATCAACCTCAATATCGTGGTCAAACTCAAAGCTGTGGGCGGGATCCGGTGCAGCTGATGATGCCATATCAGGGTCGGCGTCGTGTGAGTGGTGCTGCATTCCCTGTATGTGCGAAGATGCGGATGTCAGAAACTCAAATGAGTCTGGGATAGGGGAATGGACATGAGTTTCCCCTACAGGAGCGTCCGCATGCAGTAGTCTAATACCAGCAGCAATAGGGCCCTGCCCTCGAATGGGTCCTCCTCCAGTAGATCGTTATCGTCGTCAGAGGCCACGTTGGGGGGGCATATCATCAACAGGATAAGCGGCAAGGGGGCAAATTCCCAACAAGATGGCCATCAGTAGGCTCTGCTACGACTTCAGGTAGCGCAAAAGGGCTGAAAGTCGTCATTGTCTGTGCCGGTAGTATCGGAAATGTACACCTCGTGCTTCGATGAAACTATGTCGTCTGATACTATGGCCATGGGATTCGTAGTGCCCATCTTTCTAGTACATGATGAAAGTATGACGTTTGTAACACAAACACATATACGTATAATAATCAATCATATAATCATGTAAGTTACCAAGTAAGCATTCAAATCATTCTCCTAGTCCCACTAGCCAATTTCTCCCAGTCTCTAAGACTGCTCTATCCTCCACCTCGACCTCTTAGATCGAGCCTCGGTCCCCTTGACCGAGCCTCAGCCTTCATGACTGAGCCTACTCTTCCTAGCCTCACTAGCCAACTACCTCGGTCACCTAGACCGAGCCTCGATCCTCCAGACCGAGCCTCAGCCCTCCAGGCTGAGCCTATAATAAATCAACGTGCTCAACTACCTCGGTCACCTAGACCGAGCCTCGATCCTCCAGACCGAGCCTCAGCCCTCCAGGCTGAGCCTATAAATAATAAAAAGTGCTCAACATTTGTTTGTAAAAAGTTTTGGATCTGGACTTAAGTGGTATGCAGTAAAATGTTTTCGTGAGAGCCCTAGTGATCATAGTCTAGACTCGAGAAAGAATCCTAGTTCGCTATGATCAGAGCTCTGATACCAAGCTGTCACACCCTGGCTTTGCGGAAGCGTGGTTAATTTGGTGTGACTTCTTAATACCATAGCTTAACCATAACAAAGCTATATGAAATAAAACCATGCAAGATCATCCATTTAATTAAGTTTTGAAAACCAAATACAACAACATTGTCTTAACAATCACAAACATCAACATGACATAAACACAGTTTAAGGATTGTGACTTGTCCAGGAAAGAGTCACATTCCCCAAACCCGGATGACCTCGTAACTAGTGCAGCGGGAAAACGTGTCATACCGCGCCAGATCCTTTATTTTCCTGAAATACATGTAAGTTGAAAAATCAACAATAATGTTGAGCGAGTTCATGCGTTTAGTATGTGCGCGCGAATAAACCTTTGTAATCATTGCAAGTATGAATGTTTTGTAAACTCTGGTATGAAAGCAAATAAGGAAACATATCAGTTATTGTGTATCCACATGGTCCAACCTGCGGGCGCATGGGAGGGGATAGGACAAAGTCACCACATGGTCCAACCTGCGGGCGCATGGGTGGTGTTACGACAAGGTCACCACATGGTCCAACCTGCGGGCGCATGGGTGGTGTTAAGACGGGGTCACCACATGGTCCAACCTGCGGGCGCATGGGTGGGGTTAAGACAAGGTCACCACATGGTCCAACCTGCGGGCGCATGGGTGGTGTTTGTTATGCTCAAATAGGCCTATCACTCGTATCCCTCGATCATACTACGAGGACTAATGTTCTTAAGGTTTCACCTACCCAATCACATAACTTAACAGTTCCTTCCTCAGCTGACCATACCATGTAAGAAACATTCGTAATCATAGTAACATGTATTTCACCCCCGCAGTTAAGAAAACTGAAAACAGTTAGAGAAAAGGGGGACATGAACTCACTGTGAAGCGTCTCTACCAAGTATCTCCTGCTCACGCAGCTGTGCGACGACCTACAGGTGCTAATTTTATTAGACGGACGGCCGTGCCTTAGCTTCATAGTTTAAGTCTTTGGGAAATAGTTAGACAACTACTTCGTGTTTACATTTTGTAAATACTTGGTAATTATTTTCCTTCCCAAGGATGGGGGATTCAATACATGTGCGTTCATAAATATTTCCGTAAGTGCGTAAGTTACGTTTTAACAGTCGAGTGGTAATATACTTACCGATGTAACTTATATATTTATGGTGAAAGCGTTCGTATTATTTTGGATTCGTTAACGTTCGTAAATATTATTTTTACTCTAAAAATAATATTTATGTATTTTCACAAAATAATCATAAACAGTGTGTGAAAAATATATATTTATCACGTTAAATTTTGTGAAAATCCCACCTCCAAATATTTAGTAAATAAGGTCATGGCGAAATTCATATTTCGAAAACATGTCAAAAATAATTCTAACACTTGTAGTGTAAATAGTTCTAAGTGTTAGGTTCTTAGAAAAATTTCGCCAGAGTTTCCTCTGTAACTGGAGGTGGCCACGCTTTCAAGCGTATCATTTTCTTTAACAAATCAACTCAACAATTTTCTTTATCTGATCAGAACAACTTTTCTCACAACAACTAATCAACATATGTGTAACTTGCCAAAAATTACATGAACCTGTAGTTTTCCCAAAACTGTGGTGTAAATCCCTTAAATTTAGTAGATCTTCATATAAGGTAATTTGATCTTGTAAAAACCTCGTTTTTAGAGAAAATCCATCTTTACAACTTCTAGTCTCCTTTTACAAAAACTGTTATTTTGTCGGATCTTTTCATTTCACAAGTGTTTACACACTTGTGGTTTATAAAAATCATGCTTGTTATTGTAAGATCCATCTCTTTAAAATACATGATTTCTTTGATACGTGGTTCTTTGAAAATACCACTTGCAGATGCGTAGATCCGCTAGTTTTAAACACTATTGTACAAGTTAAAACACCTTTACACAAGTAATACATTTTTACACAAGTTCATGTTTCATGTGTGGTAGAGTTTCACCTTTTAACCCTTGTTACTTCTAAAATAGTTTTGTGTCATGATTCAAGAACATGACTATACCGGGTTAAACGATGATCCGAGCTACCACAACATAGATCGGGTCTAAATAATCACAACTTTCAATTACTACAACATTTACACAACATATAAGCTATTAACCACCATTTTAAGTGTTTTTAGTAGACTTTTGTGCATCATTTTGCATTTTAACGAGATTTAACCGATACAAATCCTTTTAACCACTTTAGATTAGTTCAAATACGAGTTTTAAGTATTATACCTCTAGCTCGAGGCTAGGGAAGAATCTATGCGCAAATGAGGTGGATAAAAGCTAAAGAAAGAGGTCCTTCGCGTTCCGCTTGCTCCAAGCTTCCTAATACGAGACCCTTGATGCTTGAATGATGATGGAACTTGAAGATCAAAACCGAAAATGATGGATGGGGGAGGGGGGTGTTCGGCCGAGAGTGAAAGGGAAAGAGAGAGAGAGAGTGTGAAATGTGTTGTGAAGTTTGGATGATTATGTTGTGTAATCTCATGATCTTATAGGCAAGACATATGTGTATTAACCAATGGTTAATGTGCTAATTAGATATTAGACAAACTTAGATCTAGCAAATCTTGCAAGGACAAGGTATGTCCCCCCAAGGTTGGGGACGGTTAGGAGGGGGGGGGTACCTAGTTCGAATCCAACTAGATGATTAAGTAATAGTTTGGTTAAGTTAAGTAATTAACTCGGTTACTTGTATGTTATGTGTTATAGCGGGTGTTAGGGTATGCGGGGACCCTAACTGGCTCAGAAAAAGATAAATAAGGAGAATAACAATATTTTCATGTTCCAGGTATAGTCCGGTTGTTCGGTTGGATAGTAATCCGTTAAAGCGTTAACAAAGCTTTAAAGTGTCGTTATTACTCTTTTTAGTGACACTACTCATTCCTGACACTTTGGAAAGTGTCTAGTAATATTTTTCTCATGTTTTGGCACTTTATTAGTTAGCTAAAAGCTGAATTATTGTGTAAAGTGCTGAGTTTTGTACTTAGAGTACGTTTTAGGCATATCCAGTCATTGTAACTTATTCCTAGAGACGCAGTTCCACAACCCTTGTATCCCTACACTCACTACTAGTGTAGCAAAATATCTCAGGCTCTTATAGGCCTTGGAGGCAGTGTTTGCCTGATGCTGGCTTTATCAGCATGTTCAATAGGTTATCCGTTATTGTGCTACTGTGCTTTTTGTGCATCATGGTTGTCACTAGGGTTCAGCGTGTAAATAATGTAGTGACGACAAGTAAAGTATGATGCAAGTAAGTACATGTATCAGATATCAAGTAGCAGTTCATCAGCTAGTTCAAACAAGCATAGTAGTTAAGCAGTAATTAATCAATAATTAAGTCGTACGGATACCTGGTTTAGTGCGGGTTGTCACATTCTCCCCCCGTTAAATAAATTTCGTCCCGAAATTTAAGTTCTGCTTGTAGATGCAGGGTTCTTAGGAAAAAGGTGGGGGTATTTCTCTTTCATCCGGTCCTCACGCTCCCAGGTGAACTCAGGACCATGTCTGGCATTCCAACGAACTTTGACGAGTTTGACACTGCTCCGGCGGGTCTTGTTAACTTTCCAATCCGTGACCTCAACAGGTTCTTCAACGAAGTGGAGCGTGTCGTCAACATGAATCTCGTCGGTGGGAATGGCAACGGTGACTTGAGTTGGACTTTTCTTTAGATTGGATACATGAAATGTATCGTGAACACCATTCAGTTCAGCAGGTAGGTCCAACTTGTATGCTACTAGTCCTATTCTTTCCAGAATTCTGAAGGGACCAATGTAGCGCGGATTTAACTTCCCACGCTTCCCAAAGCGTGCCACCCCCTTCCAGGGTGATACTTTCAATAACACCATTTCTCCAACTTGGAAATCCACATGTTTCCGGTTTGGATCCGCATAGGCCTTTTGTCTGTGGCGAGCTGCTTCGATGCGTTTAAGAATCTGTGCAATCTTGTCTGTCGTCTCTTGGACGATTTCGGGACTAGCAAGCTGCCTATCACCTGCGTCAGCCCAACATAAGGGTGATCGGCACTTGCGTCCGTAAAGGGCTTCAAATGGTGTGACACCAATACTTGTGTGGTAGCTGTTGTTGTACGAAAATTCGAACAAAGGCAAATGCTTGTCCCAGCTACCGCCCAAATCCATAACACACACTCTCAGCATGTCTTCCAAAGTTTGTATCGTGCGCTCGCTCTGGCCGTCAGTTTGCGGATGAAACGCAGTGCTCAGATTCAAATGTGAGCCAAAGGCTTCTTGGAAGGATTGCCATATCCTTGACACAAACCTTCCGTCTCTATCAGAGATGATTGAGAGAGGCACTCCATGGCGTGCAACGATTTCTCTCATGTAAATTTCAGCCAATTTGCTAGTGTTATCCTTCTCCCTGATGGGTAAGAAGTGTGCTGACTTTGTTAATCGATCCACTATCACCCAGATAGTGTCATGGCCTTTTGGCGTTCTTGGCAATTTTGTAACAAAATCCATGGAGATTTGTTCCCATTTCCACTTGGGAATCTCAGGTTGTTGCAGAAGTCCTGAAGGCTTCTGGTATTCCGCTTTAACCTTAGCGCATGTTAAACATTTGCTCACGTAAACAGCAACGTCGCCTTTCATCCTAGGCCACCAATAGTAATCTTTGAGATCTTGGTACATCTTATCCGCTCCAGGATGGATAGAGTACCGCGACTTGTGAGCTTCATCGAAAATAACTTTCCTTAAATCACCAAACAGAGGAACCCAAATCCTTTTCTCAAAACATAACGTTCCTTCCCCGTTTGGTACCAAAAGCTTCTCCATCCCACGGAGATATTCTTCTTCAAGGTTTCCTTCCTTGAGAGCTTCTTTCTGCGCGGCACGAATGCGCAAGGAAAGATCGGTTTGGATAATCATTTCTAAAGCTCTAACCCTTATGGGCTTGATTCTTTCTTTACGACTTAGGGCATCGGCGACCACGTTCGCCTTCCCTGGATGATACTTTATCTCGCAGTCGTAGTCGTTCAGCAATTCAACCCATCGTCTTTGCCTCATATTCAACTCCTTCTGGTTGAATATATGCTGTAGGCTTTTATGATCTGTAAAAATTGTACACTTCGTACCATAAAGGTAGTGTCTCCAGATCTTTAAAGCAAAAACCACAGCGCCAAGCTCCAAATCGTGTGTGGTATAGTTCTTTTCATGCACTTTCAACTGACGCGATGCGTAAGCAATAACCTTTTGGCGTTGCATCAACACGCATCCCAGTCCTTGACGCGATGCGTCGCAGTATACCACAAAATCGTCAGTACCTTCCGGTAGTGCTAAGATTGGCGCATTGCAGAGCTTATCCTTCAGTATCTGGAACGCTTCTTCCTGTTTGATTCCCCAATCAAACTTCTTATCTTTCTGTGTGAGGAGCGTCAATGGTTGAGCGATCTTCGAAAAGTCCTCAATGAACCTTCGATAGTAGCCAGCCAAACCCAAGAATTGTCGAATCTCGGTTGGCGTCTTTGGCATTTCCCAATTCTTGATCGCTTCGATCTTTGTTGGATCAACATGGATTCCATTTCCATTAACCACATGTCCAAGAAATTGGACTTCACGTAGCCAAAACTCGCACTTAGAGAATTTGGCATACAATTGTTCTTTCTTCAGCAGCTCCAAAATAGCTCTTAGGTGCTGTTCGTGCTCAGCCTTCGTCCTTGAATAAATCAAGATGTCGTCGATAAACACAATCACGAACTTGTCCAAGTACGGCTTGCAAACTCTATTCATCAAGTCCATAATGATTGCAGGTGCGTTTGTCAAACCAAACGGCATAACAAGGAACTCGTAGTGTCCATAACGAGTTCTGAAGGCTGTCTTCGGGATACTTTCCTCTTGTATCCTTAACTGATGGTATCCAGATCGCAAGTCGATCTTTGAGTAAAAACTTGAACCTTGCAGTTGATCAAACAGATCATCAATTCTTGATCGTCAGCTTGTTCAGCTCCCGGTAGTTGATGTTTATTTGAAAATCATCATCCTTCTTTTTGACGAGTAGAAATGGGGTTACCCCAAAAGGGAATTTTGGTCTGTTATCTTCCTTCTCTACCCATTTCTAAAACTTCTCTGTCAATCCTTGCATCTCTGAAAATGTAAGTCGCTACAATGCAACGACTACGGGTGCAGTGCCTGGAATTAGATCGACGCGGGATTCGACTAATCGTTGAGGAGACGATTCCGGTAAGTCTTCGAAGAAGACTTCGGGGTATCTTCCAATCACAGGGATATCTTCGAGTTTCGGTTCTTCGGCTTCTTTTTCCACGACATGAGCCAAGAATGCAACACATCCTTTGTGTGAAAATTTTCGTGTCTTCTTTGCCTGATAATCCGTAGGAGCGTATCCTGCTCCACGAATCACGATCATTCCTCCGTTCGTCGTCGGGGCGCGGATGACAATCTCCGCCGGGTTGTTCGACAACCAGTCCATCCCAATTATCACATCGAAGCTTTCGTTAGGCTTGTTCTATCGAGAACTGGGTATCTAGGTTACTTACTACTAAAACAACTATATTTTCTGAAGCTAAAATTTGACAATACTGTCAAATAGAGCACAACATTGACTATTATGAGACGTACCGATATCCACGCTTGGATTCTATCCCCGCTGTTGAGCTTTCATCCACGTGCCTGAGTGTTCTTAGGGCAATACTTCCTGAAATGCCCCACATCACCGCAATTAAAACATGCTTGGCCACAGTCTTGATCGTTAGCTTCCCTGCCTTGATAGTTGTTGTCGTCGTTATTTCCTCCGCGATTTCCGTTACCATCTTGACCTCTATTTCCATGTTTAGTACCTTGCCGACACGTTTCCTTGACATGTCGCACCTTGCCACAGTTACCACATTTTCCATATCTACACCGCCCGTTATGGGGTCGTCGACAGTTGTCGCACTTTGGTAGGATACCCGTCAGAGGTTGAAAATTTGTTGTCCCCAGATGACTCTACATGAGTCTCCAGATGACTCTACATGAGTCTCCTTCTTCTCGTCAGAGGTTGAAAATTTGTTCATCCTGACTGCCTCTTCCGTCAGGGCTACACTTAGATTGATGGCCTCAGTGATTGTCGCAGGCTTGGAGGAAGTTACCATACTTATGATTTGAGGAGCTAAACCCCAAATGAAGCGCTCGATTCGCTTGTATTCTGGTGTAACCATGTAAGGAACGATACGCGATAGAACTTGGAACCTCTCCACATACTCAGCTATTTTTGGACCTTCCATCTTCAAGTTCCAGAACTCAGTTTCTACTTTCTGGCTTTCTGTTCTCGAACAGTACTTTTTATGCATTAGCTCTTTCAGCTCGTCCCATGATAGAGCATACGCAGCAGCCTCGCCCATTGTCTGAACCTGAAGTTTCCACCATGACAGAGCCCCATCTCGGAACAGCCCGGAAATGTACGTGACCTGATCTCTTGGGGCGCATTTGCTCGCACGCAAAACAGTGTCCGTCTTCTCAATCCAGCGTACGAAGGTTACGGCACCCACAGTGCCGTCAAAATGTAGGGGCTGGCAGCCTAAGAACTGCTTGTAAGTGCAGCCGTTGGGTGGGTTATTTCCTGAGGTACCTCCGTTGCGCTCGGAGTGATGGGCCTCGTATTTTGCGATGACTGCAGCAATGATTCCCTGAAGTTCCGCCTCGTTGGTGGGTATGCGTACATCCCGTCTTGGAGGCATCTTCAAAATGATGATTGTATGGGTCAGGTCATAGTAGGTAAAGTGTACGTAAGTATACAACAATATCAACACATAACATCTCATGTTATAAACAAATCAATCACATAACATTTCATGTTATAAATAAATCACCCATATTGATAGCCTCTGCAATGGTTGAGGGCTTCGAGGTAGTAACCATACCCCTGATCTGGGGTGCAAGTGTCCAAATGAATCGTTTAATCCTTTTGAACTCCGGTTTGACTAAGTAGGGGGGCGACCCTAGACAAGTCGTGAGATTGCTGGACGTATTCAGGAATCTTTGGTCCGTCCATTTTCAATTCCAGAACTCCACCTCAAGCTTCTAAATTCCAGTCCTAAAACAACATTTCTTCTCAATCATTTCCTTGAGCTCGTCCCAGCTCAGTGCATAAGCAGCGTCTGTGCCAAGGGTCTGAACCTGGAGGTTCCATTAATAGAGTGTGCCATCTAGAAATATCCCCGAGATATAGGTAACACTCTGTTGGGGCGAACAGTTACTCATTCTTAGAATGGAGTCGGTCTTTTCGGACCAACGAACAAATGCAACGGTGCCTCCTGTTCCGTCAAAGTTCAAAGGCTTGCAGTTCAGGAACTGTTTATAGGTGCAGCCAGTTGGAGGGTTATTTCCAGTAATGCCATCGTTGTACTTAGAGCGGAGGGCTTCATGTCGTGCATTTATCTGTGAGATGCGTTCTTGCAGCTCGGCTTCTGTCCTTGGCAACGTACTGGTGTTTGTGTCACGTCTGGGTGACATTCCCTTTTGACGAAGTGGTGTGAAGCGGGTTAGACAACGTTTCAATTGTCTATGAGGTGTATATAGCAACATAAGCCATCATGTAACCACCCAATTTCACACGCAAATATACTCACTGTATGAGTGGGGAAATAAATTTCTGAGCCTTCACATAGGCTTGCCAATTTGGCTTGTTGCTCGTAATAGAATGAACTCGAGGCTACATCGCCCTGGGTCATTCGTGTTTAAGTTATTTCCTGCTGCATTGGTTATCATTAGCTTGACTCGCAGAGTCCACCAGGATTCCTGTGCACTACAAATCGTTATTACGTGGGCCCCCGTAATAATAAATTGTCTTGCACAGTTACCCCAAATTTTCTCTCGTCCAAGCAGATGATCAATCAAGGAGCAACAGTAGGTGCATTGGCATGAACAGGGTCATGCTCCAATGCGGGGTCAGGAGCAGCGCCTGGCTCAGGGGCCACGGCCGGCTCTGGATCAAAAACTCCATCTCAAGATCAGCTGGATCAACAAACACAGGGGGTTACAGGATCCCCCAAGGGCTGGTCTAAGTGTATGAACTCAAGGTTATGGTCTGGATCAAAACCAGGTGGAAAAGCAGGATCAACCTCAATATCGTGGTCAAACTCAAAGCTGTGGGCGGGATCCGGCGCAGCTGATGATGCCATATCAGGGTCGGCGTCGTGTGAGTGGTGCTGCATTCCCTGTATGTGCGAAGATGCGGATGTCAGAAACTCAAATGAGTCTGGGATAAGGGAATGGACATGACTTTCCCCTACAGGAGCGTCCGCATGCAGTAGTCTAATACCAGCAGCAATAGGGCCCTGCCCTCGAATGGGTCCTCCTCCAGTAGATCGTTATCGTCGTCAGAGGCCACGTTGGGGGGGCATATCATCAACAGGATAAGCGGCAAGGGGGCAAATTCCCAACAAGATGGCCATCAGTAGGCTCTGCTACGACTTCAGGTAGCGCAAAAGGGCTGAAAGTCGTCATTGTCTGTGCCGGTAGTATCGGAAATGTACACCTCGTGCTTCGATGAAACTATCTCATCTGATACTATGGCCATGGGATTCGTAGTGCCCATCTTTCTAGTACATGATGAAAGTATGACGTTTGTAACACAAACACATATACGTATAATAATCAATCATATAATCATGTAAGTTACCAAGTAAGCATTCAAATCATTCTCCTAGTCCCACTAGCCAATTTCTCCCAGTCTCTAAGACTGCTCTATCCTCCACCTCGACCTCTTAGATCGAGCCTCGGTCCCCTTGACCGAGCCTCAGCCTTCATGACTGAGCCTACTCTTCCTAGCCTCACTAGCCAACTACCTCGGTCACCTAGACCGAGCCTCGATCCTCCAGACCGAGCCTCAGCCCTCCAGGCTGAGCCTATAATAAATCAACGTGCTCAACTACCTCGGTCACCTAGACCGAGCCTCGATCCTCCAGACCGAGCCTCAGCCCTCCACGCTGAGCCTATAAATAATAAAATGTGCTCAACATTTGTTTGTAAAAAGTTTTGGATCTGGACTTAAGTGGTATGCAGTAAAATGTTTTTGTGAGAGCCCTAGTGATCATAGTCTAGACTCGAGAAAGAATCCTAGTTCGCTATGATTAGAGCTCTGATACCAAGCTGTCACACCCTGGCTTTGCGGAAGCGTGGTTAATTTGGTGTGACTTCTTAATACCATAGCTTAACCATAACAAAGCTATATGAAATAAAACCATGCAAGATCATCCATTTAATTAAGTTTTGAAAACCAAATACAACAACATTGTCTTAACAATCACAAACATCAACATGACATAAACACAGTTTAAGGATTGTGACTTGTCCAGGAAAGAGTCACATTCCCCAAACCCGGATGACCTCGTAACTAGTGCAGGGGGAAAACGTGTCATACCGCGCCAGATCCTTTATTTTCCTGAAATACATGTAAGTTGAAAAATCAACAATAATGTTGAGCGAGTTCATGCGTTTAGTATGTGCGCGCGAATAAACCTTTGTAATCATTGCAAGTATGAATGTTTTGTAAACTCTGGTATGAAAGCAAATAAGGAAACATATCAGTTATTGTGTATCCACATGGTCCAACCTGCGGGCGCATGGGAGGGGATAGGACAAAGTCACCACATGGTCCAACCTGCGGGCGCATGGGTGGTGTTACGACAAGGTCACCACATGGTCCAACCTGCGGGCGCATGGGTGGTGTTAAGACGGGGTCACCACATGGTCCAACCTGCGGGCGCATGGGTGGGGTTAAGACAAGGTCACCACATGGTCCAACCTGCGGGCGCATGGGTGGTGTTTGTTATGCTCAAATAGGCCTATCACTCGTATCCCTCGATCATACTACGAGGACTAATGTTCTTAAGGTTTCACCTACCCAATCACATAACTTAACAGTTCCTTCCTCAGCTGACCATACCATGTAAGAAACATTCGTAATCATAGTAACATGTATTTCACCCCCGCAGTTAAGAAAACTGAAAACAGTTAGAGAAAAGGGGGACATGAACTCACTGTGAAGCGTCTCTACCAAGTATCTCCTGCTCGCGCAGCTGTGCGACGACCTACAGGTGCTAATTTTATTAGACGGACGGCCGTGCCTTAGCTTCATAGTTTAAGTCTTTGGGAAATAGTTAGACAACTACTTCGTGTTTACATTTTGTAAATACTTGGTAATTATTTTCCTTCCCAAGGATGGGGGATTCAATACATGTGCGTTCATAAATATTTCCGTAAGTGCGTAAGTTACGTTTTAACAGTCGAGTGGTAATATACTTACCGATGTAACTTATATATTTATGGTGAAAGCGTTCGTATTATTTTGGATTCGTTAACGTTCGTAAATATTATTTTTACTCTAAAAATAATATTTATGTATTTTCACAAAATAATCATAAACAGTGTGTGAAAAATATATATTTATCACGTTAAATTTTGTGAAAATCCCACCTCCGAATATTTAGTAAATAAGGTCATGGCGAAATTCATATTTCGAAAACATGTCAAAAATAATTCTAACACTTGTAGTGTAAATAGTTCTAAGTGTTAGGTTTTTAGAAAAATTTCGCCAGAGTTTCCTCTGTAACTGGAGGTGGCCACGCTTTCAAGCGTATCATTTTCTTTAACAAATCAACTCAACAATTTTCTTTATCTGATCAGAACAACTTTTCTCACAACAACTAATCAACATATGTGTAACTTGCCAAAAATTACATGAACCTGTAGTTTTCCCAAAACTGTGGTGTAAATCCCTTAAATTTAGTAGATCTTCATATAAGGTAATTTGATCTTGTAAAAACCTCGTTTTTAGAGAAAATCCATCTTTACAACTTCTAGTCTCCTTTTACAAAAACTGTTATTTTGTCGGATCTTTTCATTTCACAAGTGTTTACACACTTGTGGTTTATAAAAATCATGCTTGTTATTGTAAGATCCATCTCTTTAAAATACAAGATTTCTTTGATACGTGGTTCTTTGAAAATACCACTTGCAGATGCGTAGATCCGCTAGTTTTAAACACTATTGTACAAGTTAAAACACTTTTACACAAGTAATACATTTTTACACAAGTTCATGTTTCATGTGTGGTAGAGTTTCACCTTTTAACCCTTGTTACTTCTAAAATAGTTTTGTGTCATGATTCAAGAACATGACTATACCGGGTTAAACGATGATCCGAGCTACCACAACATAGATCGGGTCTAAATAATCACAACTTTCAATTACTACAACATTTACACAACATATAAGCTATTAACCACCATTTTAAGTGTTTTTAGTAGACTTTTGTGCATCATTTTGCATTTTAACGAGATTTAACCGATACAAATCCTTTTAACCACTTTAGATTAGTTCAAATACGAGTTTTAAGTATTATACCTCTAGCTCGAGGCTAGGGAAGAATCTATGCGCAAATGAGGTGGATAAAAGCTAAAGAAAGAGGTCCTTCGCGTTCCGCTTGCTCCAAGCTTCCTAATACGAGACCCTTGATGCTTGAATGATGATGGAACTTGAAGATCAAAACCGAAAATGATGGATGGGGGAGGGGGGTGTTCGGCCGAGAGTGAAAGGGAAAGAGAGAGAGAGTGTGAAATGTGTTGTGAAGTTTGGATGATTATGTTGTGTAATCTCATGATCTTATAGGCAAGACATATGTGTATTAACCAATGGTTAATGTGCTAATTAGATATTAGACAAACTTAGATCTAGCAAATCTTGCAAGGACAAGGTATGTCCCCCCAAGGTTGGGGACGGTTAGGAGGGGGGGTACCTAGTTCGAATCCAACTAGATGATTAAGTAATAGTTTGGTTAAGTTAAGTAATTAACTCGGTTACTTGTATGTTATGTGTTATAGCGAATGTTAGGGTATGCGGGGACCCTAACTGGCTCAGAAAAAGATAAATAAGGAAAATAACAATATTTTCATGTTCCAGGTATAGTCCGGTTGTTCGGTTGGATAGTAATCTGTTAAAGCGTTAACAAAGCTTTAAAGTGTCGTTATTACTCTTTTTAGTGACACTACTCATTCCTGACACTTTGGAAAGTGTCTAGTAATATTTTTCTCATGTTTTGGCACTTTATTAGTTAGCTAAAAGCTGAATTATTGTGTAAAGTGCTGAGTTTTGTACTTAGAGTACGTTTTAGGCACATCCAGTCATTGTAACTTATTCCTAGAGACGCAGTTCCACAACCCTTGTATCCCTACACTCACTACTAGTGTAGCAAAATATCTCAGGCTCTTATAGGCCTTGGAGGCAGTGTTTGCCTGATGCTGGCTTTATCAGCACGTTCAATAGGTTATCAGTTATTGTGCTACTGTTCTTTTTGTGCATCATGGTTGTCACTAGGGTTCAGCGTGTAAATAATGTAGTGACGACAAGTAAAGTATGATGCAAGTAAGTACATGTATCAGATATCAAGTAGCAGTTCATCAGCTAGTTCAAACAAGCACAGTAGTTAAGCAGTAATTAATCAATAATTAAGTCGTACGGATACCTGGTTTAGTGCGGGTAGTCACAAATCAAGGGCTCCGATTTGAGCGATAATCATCCACAAGGATCTAATTGTGAAGATAAGAAGATCCTATATGGATTTCGGAATTTGAAAAGCGGGAGACGCTTCAAAACCTTGCACTAGACGTGCTTAAGTCGATACACGAGGTAAAATGCTCATGAAGTTGAGGTGCTATATATGCCAAGGCGACATATGAAGCAGAATTTGAAGGTTGGGTAATACGAATAGAATGCTTTTAGAAAGCTATGCATGGGGTTCTTTAGAAATATGTTTAATGTTTTTGAAATCTTACATAATACTTTTGAAATCGTAAGGTAGGTGCATTAGGTAAGTATATTTATAAAATGTTTTAAAATCATGCGAGATGAATTTTGTAATCATGCATAAGGTTTTTGAAAATATGAATAATGCTTTTTTGAAATCATGCACTTGATATATTAAGTAAATATACGGTGTAAAAAATTGTTTTCAAACTATATGAAATATTTTGAAATCATGAAGGTTGTGTTTTGAAAAAAAACATATACTATGTATGTTGTTATAAAAACTAGAATGCAATGATATGGGTATGAGATCGAAGAATACCCTTAGTTATCAAACCAAGGATTTAAAGTCATTAATCAAAATGTCACTTATTTTCTATACTTCGTCTGTTAGAATGAAACAAGCACTTAGAATTTTCGAGGAAATCATGAGCGATCACACGAACGAGAGAACTACAAATATGGTTATTTGGTGTAGGTATCGTATGGTTATGCCATACACACATGCAACTACATTTGTACATCAGAATTGTGAACAACTATTTATTTATAAACAAAACCGATTGTTTCAGAGTTCAAGAAAAACAAAAGAAACATAAGCATAAGATTCAGATTCAGATTATTCAAAGCAGCAGCATCTTCTAATCAGCCAAATGCTCATCCATGGGTCAAATTTGCATTGACAATCTTTGGGTATTTGTCCCTGACATAACCCGTCTCGCCATAGGTGTAGCAAGCACCAGAAGGAAAACGAGCTTGTGCTGGATCTGCTTGAATTTGAACAGGGTTCTGAAAAGCTTGGTTTAGTACAGCGACTGAACGACAAACTCTTGCCGTATGGCCAATAAGTCCACAGTTGAAACATCTTCGGCATTTGACACTGGCATGGTTGTGGAGGTTACATTGATTGCACAAAGGAGCAGTTCCCAAGTACGGCTTCTTGGCTGGTGGTGCTGCCACCTGGCTAGGTTCTGCTTGATTTGGTGCAACGGCTACGGGACCCTTTGAAGCTTTATGCTTCTTTGACCTTTTCGAAGGCTCGGCTTCTGCTTCCTTGGATGTTTCTTAGGTGGCTTCATCATTGAGACTAGACAAGGCGGCGGCTAATTCAGCAGTCTTCATGATTACTTCACCTATTCGCTGGGCAAATTTGGTAGTCTGCTCGGACATTTGAGTGTCGCTGCGATGAAGAGACATTCTGGAGGAAATGAAAGACATAGGAAGAAACAAGTGAAATGTTATCGGATAATTAAAACAGACTAAGACGGTGACTAATCAAAGTAAGCGGGTCAGATTAATGTATCGTGAAGATATGCTTTAGCCTATAAGTGGACACTCACCCCAAGAGTTCCCAGGTAAGAGTGACTGGTCCGATTATGTGGATTTGTACGAACACTCTAGCCTTAGACAGAAAACTCAGAGTACAGGCATCCACTCTTCCAGATTGCACATGTTCACATTATAAGACCCAACTTTGACGGGATTTTGAAAACTTTGAAGGTTCAAAACCTTATAATAAATCATCCTAGAACAGATGATTGGTTTTCAAAGCGGATTTGAAATTTGTGTTCTTGTTGTGGTTGTCACCTAAGGATAAGTGACGGTATTGTTTTAAGATCTAAACACAAGAATCTTGTGTTAGGGTCCTAGGAAGGTTATAGACTAGGTCAAAGCATTACTAATAACCTAATTCCCTATAACCATGAGCTCTGATACCAACTTTTCTGTCACACCCCGACCGCGTTAAAACAACCAAACCGCGGCGGAAACGTCGGGGAGTGTCGTGGTAGAATCATTGTTTCACAAACATGGATTCAAAAAGTTTCGTTTTATTAAATATTAAACATTTACATTGTCTTGAAATTTAAACAAACAAGTTAAATATAGTCTATCATTGTTATTAAGTCACTAAGGCCTTGTCCAGTCCTAAGTGAGCATGCATCCTAGCAATCAACATCATTCAACAACACCTGAAACATATGTAAAAACAAAGTCAGCAAAGAAATGCTGGCGAGCACATAGGTTTTATGAGAGTGTCAGATTCATGGCTAGTTTACATGTTGCAATACCTCATTAGACTACAAGAGTCAAAAGTAAAAACCTTGTTTTGAAAAGTATAGTATTGCAACAAGATTAACCAACTCAAATCAAGATGGTTATAACTTATAAAATCTCGTAGCCATGATTCTTAACCCAAAACATTTATTTAAGAAAACCAAATTGTAAAACATCTCGTAAAAAAACTCGTTAATAAAACTCGTATAGTTTATATTATTTAGAAAACATTGTTGTGTGACATCGTTTCAAAATCGTTTACCCGAGTGAACTAAATAACGCCACGGTATGTAATATGATGAAAACACTTATATATAAGAAGTACCAGCGGCGTATCTACCATGTTTTCATCACATTACACCCGTCCCGTTATCTAAACACTAACCAAAAACCAATCGTTTAACTCGTTAAAATCGCTTTAGTCGTTTAAATCATTCTCGTTTTAATTTTGATAACTACTTTTGGTCGCCTCGCTAATAACATCCAAACCTTCGCAACTCGCCTATCGCTTCTCGCATTAACAAACCACCAAATGGTAAGTTAACAATCACAGATTCAGTCGTTACCCACATAACCCCCACACATAACCATGGGTGCAGTCTGATAACAGGATTTGTCAGATCCTATGGTACCATAACCTAATACTGGTCGGTTCGGCCAAAACTAATGAATGTTATTTGTTATGTAATTACGCCTAACAAGTTTCTTCACATCATCGAAATCGTTATTAATTTAATATAAACCATTTTAATAATTTTCGAAACCATCGTTAAAAACATCGAAATCATTTAACACATATGGATCACCCCAAAATAATCGAAAATAGTAAAATAGGGGAACTATGTACTCACTTGAGAATGCTTAGAAGTCTTGAATAACAACCAAGCAAAGCTAGAGGGATCACGGAAATCAATCGACACCTAATATAAGTAACTATGTAAATAAACCGGACCTACATACTAAATCGAAATGAGTATTGGAACTCATATGACATGGTTAAACAAAGCCTACATACTAAATCAAAACCTAACCTAAGTGCTTACGACCCTTCACAACTCGTTTACGTAGTTTATGCTACTTTAACACGTCGTTCGCGTAAAACGTGCTCGGACCGCCTAACTAGTCCTATGATAAGAATTATATGCCTTAACATGTCTAATAATGTTACCTAATTAGTTTAGATGTGAAAATTTAGGTTACATATGCTTAAAATGAATTTATGCGTAAAAAGGGCATTTTGGTCATTTTCCTAAGGCATATAAATCACCAATCATACAACTAACTAAACGAAGTGACCATAAGGTATAACCTCGAAAGGTTATTCCCTATACAACTATGGTCACAAAACATGTTTGGTCGGATCCTAATGATCGACCGAACGGGTCGGGTTCGAAAGTCTAAGCGGTTGTTTAGACCGCTTATCTTACGACCGACCCTATATAAGCACTAAACTAAAAGTGACGAATTAAACATGTTAAAACATGTTTAACAAAGTTAGAAAACAAGTTTGATATCAAAACACACGGTTTTGATACCCAAGAATAGTTTGGTTGCAAAATACGCTTGAATACGCATTTTGACCGTAACTATGACTCGTCACTATACCTAATCAACGTGGTAATCAGTAGGTATAGTCACAAGGGATTATAACCATCGTGATTACGCTCACGTTGCGAAGTTTAAACAAACTTCATGTTGACCAAAGACTGGTCAAAGCAGAAAGTTAAACACGGTTTGACTTTCATGCTTAAAAACGCATAAAAGATGAAAGAATACTTACAAAAGGTCCAAGCCTTGAAGATTTGAACTCAAATTACTCAGGTGTGAAGCTTGAGAGCTTCAACTTAGAGCAAAATGAGAACAGATGCGTGAATGAAGGTAATGAAGATGGTGGGTATTTATAGATTTCTCAAAACCGTTAGGATCATTCCTCGATAATTGAGCTTTAATCTGGACCCTCCATGTGTTACCCATTGTTTTACAAATCTATGGGTGTCCAAAACCATCACACGGTATTGCAAATGTTACATAGAAAACCCTAAACTTCAAGTTAGATGCAGAAAATGGACTTGTTCTTGCTGAAACTTGAGTTTTTGCCCAGATAGGGTGGTGGCGTGCCACCACAGCACCACCAGATAGTGGTGGTGTGATGCCACCAGATAGTGGTGGTGTGATGCCACCACATGCCCAGTTCCTGAAAGTTTGCTAACTTGTCAGTTTTGGTCCCTGCAACTCATTTAGGCCATTTTTGATGCGTTTAAACCCCGTTAACCTCATTTCAAGGCTCTAAAATGAAGTTAAAATATAGGGATCTTAAAATCTGCTTGAAAATTTGCCGGATGTCAGTTCGTTTGGTTGTACGATTGCGTTATTAGGTTAATTACGACGTAAGTCGTAACGGACCCAAAAACGATCCAAATTGCGCGACGAATGGAATTTTATCATGCCAATCACTAAAATAAAATATTTTAATGATTACATAAATTTTTTGATGTCCGGATATATTCAGAACGTAAGATATGAGCGAAAATGCAAACTTATGCACTTTTTGACGCTTTTAGTCCCTGTTGATCAAATAAGTTTATTTTTGCGCACCAAACACCTCAAAGCCTATTTCTAAGCTATGTAAAGGATATTTAGGGCATGTTTAACTTATGATCAAGTTCTGGAATGTTCGTTACAATAAGAATCGGTATACTTTCGCAGTTTGTCAAAATTAGTCCCTGTAAGCGAATAAACTTGATTTCGACACACCAAACCTTCCAAAACTTATTTCTAAGTTATGTAAAGGTTATTTAATGTATGTTAAGCCTATGTCACTGTACTGGAGTGTTTGTTGCATTAAACTGATTACGTTTACGCATCATTTTGCGTATAACTTTCAAGAAAGCGATTTAGAGCTCGAAATCGAACGAGAATTGATATGTGTAAATGATACACATATTTATACAAATCCCAAGTATGAAACACAATATTTCATTAATTTGGTATTTGTTTGATGGCCGTGGAGGCACATATGTCACATCTTTCATGATCGGCTTGATTCTTTGAATAAATAAGAATGTCATCAATGAAGACAATGACAAACTTGTCTAAGTATGGCTTGCAAACGCGATTCATGAGATCCATGAACGCTGCAGGTGCATTAGTGAGCCTGAAAGGCATCACCAAGAACTCATAATGACCATAGCGAGTTCTGAATGCGGTCTTGTGCACATCTTCGTCTCTGACCTTCAACTGGTGATAACCTGACCTTAGATCAATATTTGAGAAGTAACTTGCTCCTTGAAGCTGATCGAATAAATCGTCGATCCTAGGCAATGGATATCTGTTCTTGATTGTAACCTTGTTTAGCTCGCGATAATCGATGCATAGACGCATCGAGCCATCCTTCTTTTTCACAAACAGAATCAGTGCTCCCCAAGGGGACGAGCTAGGTTGAATAAAACCCTTTGCCAACAAATCATCCAACTGAGTCCTTAACTCTTTCATCTCAGTTGGTGCCAACCGATAAGGTGCTTTTGCAATTGGTGCTGCTCCAGGAATGATATTGATTCTGAACTCCACTTGCATATCTGTAGGTAAACCAGGTAGTTCTTCAGGGAATACATCTGGATATTCAGAACTAACAGGGATGTCTTCGATCTTGGGCTTTGGTTCATCAATGGTTACCTGTGCCATATAAATGACACAACCTTTCTTCAAACACTTCGACGCCTTAAGCATGGACACTTGCTTAGGTAACCCATACTGCGTATCTCCTTGTATTGTTAATGGCTCACCATAAGGAGTCTTGATAACCACTTGCTTCTTATCACATACGATTTAGGCTTGGTTATGAGATAACCAATCCATGCCTATTACTATGTCAAATCCTGCTAATTTCAACGGAAGCAAGGACAACGGAAAGGAGTGATTCCTAATGGATATAAAACATCCATCTAGAGTGGTTGAAGCAGTCTCTATAGTACCATCGGCCAATTCTACTTCATACTTTATGCTTAGAGTATTAACAGGCAGATTTAGCAATTTACAAAGTTTATTGTCTACAAAAGACTTGTCTGCACCCGAATCAAACAACACTCTAGCATAAACATCATTGATAAGAAAGGTACCTGTTATCACATTGTCATTCTGAATGGCCTCCTGAGCATTGATCTGAAAGACCCGTGCATTTGTCTTTTTAGCCTCCTCAAGCTTCCTTGGATTTTTCAGGCAATTAGTCTTAATGTGCCCCTTTTCGTTGCAACCATAATAGGTTGCATCTTTCAATTTCTTGCAATCCAAAGTCTTATGCTCCTTGGACTTGCAGATCCCACACCCAATAGGCTTTGACTGCGACTGCGATCTTGACTCGAGTCTACATTTCCCAAAATGATGTTTCTGGCAGGTCTTGCATTTTGGTTTCTCACCCGACTATTGGTTATCCTTTTTAAACCCCGAACTCTTCTTGTGATCTGAGTTCCCTTTCCTTTTCTTGTCGGAGCGATGAGAACTCTCATCCTCCCATTTCCGTTTTCCTTCCACAGAAGCTTTAACAGACTTGTTTCTGATAGCATCAAGTGTAAGAGATAGAGACAGATCTGCCACTGACCTGAATGTGGTAGGTCTGGATGCTTTCACATTTCCCTTGATTTCTGGAGCTAAACCCCCAATAAAACGAGCTATGCACTTTGATTCCGGTGTGACCAAATAAGGAACCAATCAAGACATGGTGTTGAAGCTCGTAAGATATGCCTGACAATCCAAGTTCTTCATGACCAGAGTCAAGAAGTCGGTCTTGATTTTCTCCACCTCATGCTGTGGACAGAATTTCTCCCTGATTAATGCAACAAACTGATCCCAAGACAAATTATACAATTGGATATTCCCTGTGGCTTGGATTAGGGACCTCCACCAAGCCAAAGCTTCACCTTTGAAAGATTGTGAAACAAACTTCACAATATCTTGTTCTGCACAACCACTAATATCAACCATTGTATCCATCTCATCGAGCCAAATCATACAATCAATGGCTCCTTTCTCCCCTGTGAAGTCCCTGGGCTTGCAGGAGATAAAATATTTATAAGAACAGGTCTTAACACGTGGCTCTTGATTGAGCACAATCTTCTTAGACGGGACACTCCTTTGGTTTGATGAGTGATGAGAATCGTGCTTGTGAGATGTATGAGTCTTGAAAGGTGGCTTCGTATGGTGTACAGACTGAGTCCTGGTGCAAGTACCGCTTGATTCTTTGAACTGTCTGTCAAGGGCTCGAGTAACAGCATTATCTATTAATGCTTGTAGATCTGCACCAGCTACATTAACTCTGGTGGTATCAATTCTCTCCCTTGGATGACTGTTAACCTCATCTGATTCAGCCATGTAGCTTGATTGATACAATAAAATGATGACAATAATTCATTCAGAAATCTTATTATGGAGTTGTCATTTTTTATAATTCATTAACCATGGCAAATACAAACCATATTGGTTATTTTGTTAGTCGTATTTATTTAGGGTTTTCATTATAATTTATCCCTAGTTGTAAATCGTTAAAGATATTAAAGTGGCCTAAAAGGCCTACTCACAAGGACAATTTTAAAATTTAATAGCCATGGTCTTACAAGATCGAGGCATTATGGTTTGAACATAGTTCATTACCTTTTCTTGACAGGGAGTCATAGACCACAGCTGTCTTTTGACTTTTAGGATAACAGATATGGCCCATAGGCACTTCATCACTAATAGATGATTAAATTTAGGTAAGAATAAGAAATTGGAAAAATCCAATACAAGGATGACTAGTGTGATTTTATTGAACCACATTTTGCCAGGAGTGCTAACATGTTTTTAGATGTTAACAGGGATTTGAATCTTAAAAAGGTTTTACCATCAGGGCCATGTCTAAAATGACATATAGGCTAGGTTATATGTGACAACTCGAATTTCCGACATTCTTTATTCGCATTTAATGCACGTTGACTCTGACTATATAGTTGTGATATGATAAAACGTAGTGTGTTTGCATGGTTATGTGTAATATGATAGCTTGTATGCTGTTTGTAAAAACTTAAACTGTTAAACTATCAAAGAACTCGACGAAACATAAGTGAGATTTTCCAAGATCAATCTCGACGAAACAGGTCAGTTTCGTCAACAAGCTTCTCGACGAAACAGGCTGTTTCGCCGGCCCATGATTTGCCAAAGCCCATTACGGGCCCAGAACGTTATTCTGAGTATATTCACGTAAAACAACATCACTTTTACACTTTCTATCAAAACAACCGAAACCCTAGAGCTCTCTCACTGTGACGGCAAACTAGAACCCACCGGAAAACCTTGTGCGATCAAACCATCATTTCGGTTAGTAAATTTATGTGTCTTGTATGATCGCTCATCCATGTATGTGTTTATGTGTCATGTGATTCTGCTTTGATGATGTGTATTGTAATCGATACGTGTTAAATCTTAGGGTTCTTGTTATGATGATGATGATATAGATTTCGTTATGAATGTTGCAGTCGGATATAAATAGTTTCATGTGAAACTAGATACGATTGAATAATTGGTTCTGGAATGGTGTTAATCTGATCTGGTTAGCATCTTGTTAGGGTTCGGTGATATGATGTTGTATGTTAATCAATATGTTGTATACGTAAGCTAGGGTTCATGCTAGACGTTAAAGAAACCCGAGGATTATGCTATGATGATGTACGATGATTCTGTGTTGAATGATTTCTGCATGATTGATAATATTGATGTCGGCTGTTAGTGATGATTAGGGTTTCTGCATGTAACTGTACTGACGTAACTGAACTGTCCGACGAAACAGAACTCTCGGCGAAACAGAATGTGTTTCGCCAAGGGTAGTCGACGAATCAGAAGTTCTGTTTCGCCAAGGGACACCTCGACGAAACAAATGTGTTTCGCCAATAATTGTGTTTCGCCAAATGTGTGTTTCGCCAAATAGCTGATCTGTGCAGTAACCTGAGTGATTTCTGTTAAGTGTTAACTGGAATATGTAACTGCTGTTAAATGTTAAACATGACTGGTAGGATTATGTGTTACCTGCTTATACGTGAACAACTTAAACACAAACTGATTATGTATACGTGCATACTTTAGGACGTGATTGATTACTTGCGAACATACACTTAGCATACCGAGCAAACCAAGGTGAGTTCACACAGCCAAGGCATGGGGTTCCCGGGGTGGGAATGGGATTTGATGAATTATTGTGTATACTCATAAAGTAGAACCTAACGATTTGATACGACTAGACTAGTAACACTTATTGAACTGATCTTCGCACACCTGCCAAGGATTGGCCGCGATATTATGACTGTCTTCGCACACCTGCCATAGAATGGCCGCGAACTAAATTTACAAATCTTCGCACACCTGCCTGGAGAGGCCACGATACAAATAAACCTAGTCTAGAATACTTGGGAAGAACATTCCCCAATATCTTCGCACACCTGCCTGGAAGGCCGCGATGGGAATTAATAAGATACATTGTAACGAACGAACATACTACTACTCACGCTATACTATTACTGAACTATTAACTGTGAACTCGCTCAACTAGTTGTTGACTCTCTCTTGCATGCCTTGCAGGACCTTAGGTACATATGGAGCTTGCACAGGGAGGAGCAGGTCGTTGTGGGACATGGATCGATGATGCCATGTTATCTATCTAAACATTTGAATTTACTATTACATTGGGTTACATACTTATGCTTCCGCTACACACTTGTTGATGTTTGGTTTTGAAAACACCTTTCGTATTGATGAATGATTTTTTGGTATTTACTTATATGTTCAATATGATTGGTGGCTTGATCCTGGTCAGTCACGCCTCCAAGCGGTGATACTCCGCGTGTGGATTTTGGGGGTGTGACAGATTGGTATCAGAGCCATTGGTTATAGAGAACTTGGTTTTAATAAAGGGAAAACGATTTTGTTAAAACCAGACTATAACCAGAACAGTGCTCTCAACGATCCACAACGACGCTTCGCTCCACGTGCAAGGCTCAACATCATAGGTATTACTATTCATGTTACATTACCTACATGCTAGAACTACATAGAACTTTGCTCGTGGAATGCCTAGATTACAGAACCCACTATATGCTATTACTTGAGAACACTTGTGTGCTTACTCTCTTCTGTCATCGCACTATTCGCGAACCTATCTCACTTACGTTATCTTTACTATGAAGATCATGTCTGGACGTATCAACATGACCCAGGACCAGTTGACGGCCCTCATTAACGAACGAGTTACTGCGGCAGTTGCAGCCGCACAAGCAGGAGGTATACCCTGCAGTTACAACTCACACTAGGATCCTTAGATCCTACATTCCTAAATCAACTCCCGTGTTTAAACTTGTCCTAACTCTTTTACACAACAGGTCAAGCACCTGTATGCACTTTCAAGACTTTCATGGATTGTCGTCCAACCACTTTCAGCGGCACTGAAGGAGCCGTAGGTCTCCTGCACTGGTTTGAAAAGATAGAGTCTGTGTTTGAGATGTGTGAATGCCCTGAGGCACGCAGGGTGAAGTATGCTACCGGTACCCTCGAGGGTTTAGCCCTCACATGGTGGAAAGCTCAGGTCCAAATACTGGGGTTGGTTGCTGCTAACGCCACCCCATGGAACAATTTCAAAGAGATGATCAAGGAAGAATACTGCAGTCGAGATGATATTCATAAGCTGGAGGTCGAGTTTTTCAACCTCAAGATGACGGGGTCTGAGATTGAAGCGTATACCAAAAGATCGAATGAGCTTGCGTTACTGTGTCCTACTCTGGTGGACAAACGTATCGAACTTTATCTTAAGGGTCTGGTGCCAGAGATCCAAAGTCATGTGACTTCAGCAAATCATGCCACTTACCAGCAGGTTGTTCAGTTGGCTCACCATCTCACTGATCAGGCGGTGGAGCAAAACAGGTTGCCTAAACGCATCAATGCTACTACTACCGCTACCACTTCAGTTACTCCTGCTACTCCCAGCGACAATAAGAGGAAATGGGAGGGGGATTCTAGCAAAGGCTCAGCTACTGTTCAGTCTCAAGCTCAGCAACGCAAGACAAATGACTACCAGAGTCCGAATCAGCAATCATCAGGTAGTCAAGGGCAGAGTGGCTATCGGGGAATTCACCCATGGTGTAGAAGGTGCAACAAACACCACAGCGGAAGATGTCGCAGGGAACAGTGTCAAAGATGTCTTAAGACGGGTCACGAGGCTAAAGATTGCAGGAGTTCTCGACCTGCGAATCAGAACCAGCAACAACAACCACCTGCTCCACGAAACCAGCCTCAGCAGCAGCAGCTTGGAAACAGGGGGTGCTACCAGTGTGGGGCTGAAGGTCATTACAAGCGGGATTGCCCTCAGTTAAACCAGAACCAGAACAATAACAACAACAACAACAATCAGGGCAACGGGAACAACAACAACGGTGGGAACAACAACAACAATGGTGCTAGAGGCCGTATGTTTGTGATCGGTCAGGGCGATGCGAGGAATGATCCCAACGTAGTTATGGGTAAGTTTCTTCTAGACGACTTTTACGTTACTGTCTTATTTGATTCGGGTGCGGATACAAGTTACGTGTCTTTAAAAGTTAGCGAAATGTTAAAACGTGCACCAACTCTCTTAAACACCAAACATGTCGTAGAATTAGCTAACGGTAAAAGTCTTGAGGCCACACACATAGTAAAAGGGTGTAATCTTATCCTCGCCGGTCAGACTTTCTCCATCGACCTTATTCCTATAACCCTGAGTAGTTTCGACATTGTCATCGGTATGGATTGGTTATCCCAACAACAAGCAGAGATCCTATGCAAGGAGAAGATCATTCGTATTCCCCGTTCTGGTAAAGAACCTCTCGAAGTTCAGGGCGACAAGAGTGGTGTCGTGAGTGGCATCATCTCTTTCTTGAAGGCTCAGAAGTGTTTACGTAAGGGTCACACAGCTGTTTTAGTACTCGTTACTGATACGTCGAAGAAAGAGAAAAAGATTGAGGATATTCCTGTGGTACGCGATTTTCCTCAAGTGTTTCCCGAAGAGTTACCGGGGCTACCGCCTCATCGCCAGGTCGAGTTCCAGATCGAGCTAGCTCCAGGAGCAGCACCCATAGCTCGAGCACCTTATCGTTTAGCTCCAACTGAATTGGAAGAACTGTCAAAGCAGCTACAAGAACTCTTGGAAAAGGGTTTCATACGTCCTAGCTCTTCGCCCTGGGGAGCTCCAGTGTTATTCGTAAAGAAGAAAGACGGTACGTTCAGGATGTGTATAGACTACCGTGAACTCAACAAGGTAACGATTAAGAATCGTTATCCTCTTCCGCGCATAGATGATTTATTCGATCAGCTACAAGGGTCGAGCTACTACTCCAAAATAGACTTAAGGTCAGGATATCACCAGCTGCGAGTCCGAGATGAGGACGTCTCCAAAACGGCATTTAGAACTCGCTACGGTCACTACGAGTTTTTGGTCATGCCATTCGGGCTAACGAACGCGCCTGCGGTCTTCATGGATCTTATGAACAGAGTGTGCAAACCCTATCTCGACAAGTTCGTCATTATTTTCATCGACGACATCCTGATTTATTCGAAAAGTCAGGAGGAACACGAGCAGCACTTACGACTTATACTGGAACTTCTACGAACGGAACAGCTATACGCTAAGTTTTCCAAATGTGACTTCTGGCTTCGTGAAGTCCACTTCTTAGGCCACGTGGTAAACAAGGATGGGATCCATGTCGATCCATCCAAGGTAGATTCGATCAAGAATTGGCCTGCGCCTTGTACACCAACTGAAATACGCCAATTCTTGGGTTTGGCGGGTTATTACAGACGATTCATCAAAGACTTCTCAAAGATCGCCCAACCACTTACACTACTGACATAGAAGGGTGTTGTTTATCGTTGGGGTAATGCACAGGAGACAGCGTTTCAGCACCTAGAGGATAGACTTTGTAGCGCACCTATTCTTTCACTGCCTGAAGGCACGGATGATTTTGTAGTCTACTGCGACGCATCTATCCAAGGTCTTGGATGTGTATTGATGCAAAGGGATAAAGTTATTGCTTATGCTTCGCGCCAACTTAAGATTCACGAACGGAATTACACGACACACGACCTAGAGCTGGGAGCGGTTGTCTTTGCACTTAAGATATGGCGACACTACTTGTATGGTACCAAGTGCGCAATCTACACTGATCACAGAAGCCTCGAACATATCTTCAAACAGAAAGAACTGAATATGCGACAGCGACGATGGGTTGAACTGTTAAATGACTATGAATGCTCAATCAGGTACCACCCAGGCAAAGCCAATGTTGTGGCTGACGCCCTCAGCCGAAAGGACACCGCGCCTAAGCGCGTGCGAGCTTTACAACTCACTATACAGTCTAGTCTTCCTTCTCAGATACGAGATGCTCAGGTAGAAGCATTGAAACCAGAAAATGTCAGGGCTGAAGCCCTACGTGGCTCAAGACAACGTTTAGAACAAAAGGAAGATGGTGCTTACTACGTAACAGGACGCATTTGGGTTCCACTTTATGGCAACGTACGTGAGCTAGTGATGGATGAAGCTCATAAGTCTCGCTACTCGGTACATCCTGGTGCGGATAAAATGTACCACGATATCAAAACTACATACTGGTGGCCTAGCATGAAGGCCCACATAGCCACATACGTTAGCAAATGCTTGACTTGTGCAAGAGTCAAGGCAGAATATCAGAAACCGTCAGGACCACTCCAACAACCTGAGATACCACAATGGAAATGGGAGCAAATTTCCATGGATTTCGTTACTGGCTTACCTAGATCGCAGCGCGGAAATGATACTATTTGGGTGATCGTGGATCGACTCACAAAATCTGCTCACTTTTTGGTCATCAAAGAAACAGACAAGTTCTCTACCTTAGCAGACATCTACTTAAAAGAAGTGGTCTCAAGGCACGGGGTGCCCACCTCCATCATCTCTGATCGTGACGCACGTTTTACTTCAGAACTGTGGCAAGCAATGCATAAATCTTTTGGCTCTCGTTTAGACATGAGCACGGCGTATCATCCTCAGACCGATGGGCAGTCTGAGCGCACTATTCAAACTTTAGAAGACATGCTTCGAGCGTGCGTAATTGACTTTGGCAATGGTTGGGAGAAACATCTGCCACTTGTGGAATTTTCATACAATAACAGCTACCACACCAGCATTAAAGCCGCTCCATTCGAGGCATTGTACGAGCGTAAATGCCGGTCACCTCTCTGTTGGGCAGAGGTGGGAGATAGTCAAATCACAGGTCCAGAAATGGTAGTAGATACTACAGAAAAGATTGCACAAATACGGCAATGCATGGCAGCAGCACGCGACCGTCAGAAAGCATACGCTAATTTAGACAGGAAACCACTCGAGTTCCAGGTTGGGGATCGGGTGCTACTCAAAGTTTCACCCTGGAAGGGTGTGGTTCGTTTTGGCAAACGCGGCAAACTAAATCCACGATACGTCGGACCTTTCGAAGTTACAGAGAAAATAGGCAAAGTGGCCTACAGATTGAACTTACCACCTGAACTCAGTGCAGTTCACAACGTCTTTCACGTGTCGAATCTGAAGAAGTGTACGTCAGATGAGACCCACATAGTTCCCTTGAAGGAACTCACTATCGACGAACGGTTGCACTTCGTCGAGGAACCTTTTGAAATCACGGACCGGGATGTTAAGGTCCTCAAGAACACGAGAATCCCTCTTGTACGAGTTCGTTGGAACTCCCGCCGCGGCCCAGAGTTCACCTGGGAGCGTGAAGATCAAATGGAACTCAAATATCCCCAGTTATTCGGAACCAATGCAACTACTACTGACGCTGAAGCTACCAATACAGAATTTCGGGACGAAATTCCAAATCAACGGGGGGATGATGTGACACCCCAGGAAAACCAGTAATCTTCGCAAACCTGCTCGGGGAGCCGCGATACAATACAGGTAAACAACGTCACACCATTAGCTTCCTCAGTAACCGCATGCTAAATTTCGGGACGAAATTTCTTTCAAGTTGGGGATAATGTGACAACTCGAATTTCTGACATTCTTTATTCGCATTTAATGCACGTTGACTCTGACTATATAGTTGTGATATGATAAAACGTAGTGTGTTTGCATGGTTATGTGTAATATGATAGCTTGTATGCTGTTTGTAAAAACTTAAACTGTTAAACTATCAAAGAACTCGACGAAACATAAGTGAGATTCGCCAAGATCAATCTCGACGAAACAGGTCAGTTTCGTCAACAAGCTTCTCGACGAAACAGGCTGTTTCGCCGGCCCATGATTTGCCAAAGCCCATTACGGGCCCAGAACGTTATTCTGAGTATATTCACGTAAAACAACATCACTTTTACACTTTCTATCAAAACAACCGAAACCCTAGAGCTCTCTCACTGTGACGGCAAACTAGAACCCACCGGAAAACCTTGTGCGATCAAACCATCATTTCGGTTAGTAAATTTATGTGTCTTGTATGATCGCTCATCCATGTATGTGTTTATGTGTCATGTGATTCTGCTTTGATGATGTGTATTGTAATCGATACGTGTTAAATCTTAGGGTTCTTGTTATGATGATGATGATATAGATTTCGTTATGAATGTTGCAGTCGGATATAGATAGTTTCATGTGAAACTAGATACGATTGAATAATTGGTTCTGGAATGGTGTTAATCTGATCTGGTTAGCATCTTGTTAGGGTTCGGTGATATGATGTTGTATGTTAATCAATATGTTGTATACGTAAGCTAGGGTTCATGCTAGACGTTAAAGAAACCCGAGGATTATGCTATGATGATGTACGATGATTCTGTGTTGAATGATTTCTGCATGATTGATAATATTGATGTCGGCTGTTAGTGATGATTAGGGTTTCTGCATGTAACTGTACTGACGTAACTGAACTGTCCGACGAAACAGAACTCTCGGCGAAACAGAATGTGTTTCGCCAAGGGTAGTCGACGAATCAGAAGTTCTGTTTCGCCAAGGGACACCTCGACGAAACAAATGTGTTTCGCCAATAATTGTGTTTCGCCAAATGTGTGTTTCGCCAAATAGCTGATCTGTGCAGTAACCTGAGTTATTTCTGTTAAGTGTTAACTGGAATATGTAACTGCTGTTAAATGTTAAACATGACTGGTAGGATTATGTGTTACCTGCTTATACGTGAACAACTTAAACACAAACTGATTATGTATACGTGCATACTTTAGGACGTGATTGATTACTTGCGAACATACACTTAGCATACCGAGCAAACCAAGGTGAGTTCACACAGCCAAGGCATGGGGTTCCCGGGGTGGGAATGGGATTTGATGAATTATTGTGTATACTCATAAAGTAGAACCTAACGATTTGATACGACTAGACTAGTAACACTTATTGAACTGATCTTCGCACACCTGCCAAGGATTGGCCGCGATATTATGACTGTCTTCGCACACCTGCCATAGAATGGCCGCGAACTAAATTTACAAATCTTCGCACACCTGCCTGGAGAGGCCGCGATACAAATAAACCTAGTCTAGAATACTTGGGAAGAACATTCCCCAATATCTTCGCACACCTGCCTGGAAGGCCGCGATGGGAATTAATAAGATACATTGTAACGAACGAACATACTACTACTCACGCTATACTATTACTGAACTATTAACTGTGAACTCGCTCAACTAGTTGTTGACTCTCTCTTGCATGCCTTGCAGGACCTTAGGTACATATGGAGCTTGCACAGGGAGGAGCAGGTCGTTGTGGGACATGGATCGATGATGCCATGTTATCTATCTAAACATTTGAATTTACTATTACATTGGGTTACATACTTATGCTTCCGCTACACACTTGTTGATGTTTGGTTTTGAAAACACCTTTCGTATTGATGAATGATTTTTTGGTATTTACTTATATGTTCAATATGATTGGTGGCTTGATCCTGGTCAGTCACGCCTCCAAGCGGTGATACTCCGCGTGTGGATTTTGGGGGTGTGACAGATTGGTATCAGAGCCATTGGTTATAGAGAACTTGGTTTTAATAAAGGGAAAACGATTTTGTTAAAACCAGACTATAACCAGAACAGTGCTCTCAACGATCCACAACGACGCTTCGCTCCACGTGCAAGGCTCAACATCATAGGTATTACTATTCATGTTACATTACCTACATGCTAGAACTACATAGAACTTTGCTCGTGGTATGCCTAGATTACAGAACCCACTATATGCTATTACTTAAGAACACTTGTGTGCTTACTCTCTTCTGTCATCGCACTATTCGCGAACCTATCTCACTTACGTTATCTTTACTATGAAGATCATGTCTGGACGTATCAACATGACCCAGGACCAGTTGACGGCCCTCATTAACGAACGAGTTACTGCGGCAGTTGCAGCCGCACAAGCAGGAGGTATACCCTGCAGTTACAACTCACACTAGGATCCTTAGATCCTACATTCCTAAATCAACTCCCGTGTTTAAACTTGTCCTAACTCTTTTACACAACAGGTCAAGCACCTGTATGCACTTTCAAGACTTTCATGGATTGTCGTCCAACCACTTTCAGCGGCACTGAAGGAGCCGTAGGTCTCCTGCACTGGTTTGAAAAGATAGAGTCTGTGTTTGAGATGTGTGAATGCCCTGAGGCACGCAGGGTGAAGTATGCTACCGGTACCCTCGAGGGTTTAGCCCTCACATGGTGGAAAGCTCAAGTCCAAATACTGGGGTTGGTTGCTGCTAACGCCACCCCATGGAACAATTTCAAAGAGATGATCAAGGAAGAATACTGCAGTCGAGATGATATTCATAAGCTGGAGGTCGAGTTTTTCAACCTCAAGATGACGGGGTCTGAGATTGAAGCGTATACCAAAAGATCGAATGAGCTTGCGTTACTGTGTCCTACTCTGGTGGACAAACGTATCGAACTTTATCTTAAGGGTCTGGTGCCAGAGATCCAAAGTCATGTGACTTCAGCAAATCATGCCACTTACCAGCAGGTTGTTCAGTTGGCTCACCATCTCACTGATCAGGTGGTGGAGCAAAACAGGTTGCCTAAACGCATCAATGCTACTACTACCGCTACCACTTCAGTTACTCCTGCTACTCCCAGCGACAATAAGAGGAAATGGGAGGGGGATTCTAGCAAAGGCTCAGCTACTGTTCAGTCTCAAGCTCAGCAACGCAAGACAAATGACTACCAGAGTCCGAATCAGCAATCATCAGGTAGTCAAGGGCAGAGTGGCTATCGGGGAATTCACCCATGGTGTAGAAGGTGCAACAAACACCACAGCGGAAGATGTCGCAGGGAACAGTGTCAAAGATGTCTTAAGACGGGTCACGAGGCTAAAGATTGCAGGAGTTCTCGACCTGCGAATCAGAACCAGCAACAACAACCACCTGCTCCACGAAACCAGCCTCAGCAGCAGCAGCTTGGAAACAGGGGGTGCTACCAGTGTGGGGCTGAAGGTCATTACAAGCGGGATTGCCCTCAGTTAAACCAGAACCAGAACAATAACAACAACAACAACAATCAGGGCAACGGGAACAACAACAACGGTGGGAACAACAACAACAATGGTGCTAGAGGCCGTATGTTTGTGATCGGTCAGGGCGATGCGAGGAATGATCCCAACGTAGTTATGGGTAAGTTTCTTCTAGACGACTTTTACGTTACTGTCTTATTTGATTCGGGTGCGGATACAAGTTACGTGTCTTTAAAAGTTAGCGAAATGTTAAAACGTGCACCAACTCTCTTAAACACCAAACATGTCGTAGAATTAGCTAACGGTAAAAGTCTTGAGGCCACACACATAGTAAAAGGGTGTAATCTTATCCTCGCCGGTCAGACTTTCTCCATCGACCTTATTCCTATAACCCTGAGTAGTTTCGACATTGTCATCGGTATGGATTGGTTATCCCAACAACAAGCAGAGATCCTATGCAAGGAGAAGATCATTCGTATTCCCCGTTCTGGTAAAGAACCTCTCGAAGTTCAGGGCGACAAGAGTGGTGTCGTGAGTGGCATCATCTCTTTCTTGAAGGCTCAGAAGTGTTTACGTAAGGGTCACACAGCTGTTTTAGTACTCGTTACTGATACGTCGAAGAAAGAGAAAAAGATTGAGGATATTCCTGTGGTACGCGATTTTCCTCAAGTGTTTCCCGAAGAGTTACCGGGGCTACCGCCTCATCGCCAGGTCGAGTTCCAGATCGAGCTAGCTCCAGGAGCAGCAACCATAGCTCGAGCACCTTATCGTTTAGCTCCAACTGAATTGGAAGAACTGTCAAAGCAGCTACAAGAACTCTTGGAAAAGGGTTTCATACGTCCTAGCTCTTCGCCCTGGGGAGCTCCAGTGTTATTCGTAAAGAAGAAAGACGGTACGTTCAGGATGTGTATAGACTACCGTGAACTCAACAAGGTAACGATTAAGAATCGTTATCCTCTTCCGCGCATAGATGATTTATTCGATCAGCTACAAGGGTCGAGCTACTACTCCAAAATAGACTTAAGGTCAGGATATCACCAGCTGCGAGTCCGGGATGAGGACGTCTCCAAAACGGCATTTAGAACTCGCTACGGTCACTACGAGTTTTTGGTCATGCCATTCGGGCTAACGAACGCGCCTGCGGTCTTCATGGATCTTATGAACAGAGTGTGCAAACCCTATCTCGACAAGTTCGTCATTATTTTCATCGACGACATCCTGATTTATTCGAAAAGTCAGGAGGAACACGAGCAGCACTTACGACTTATACTGGAACTTCTACGAACGGAACAGCTATACGCTAAGTTTTCCAAATGTGACTTCTGGCTTCGTGAAGTCCACTTCTTAGGCCACGTGGTAAACAAGGATGGGATCCATGTCGATCCATCCAAGGTAGATTCGATCAAGAATTGGCCTGCGCCTCGTACACCAACTGAAATACGCCAATTCTTGGGTTTGGCGGGTTATTACAGAAGATTCATCAAAGACTTCTCAAAGATCGCCCAACCACTTACACTACTGACATAGAAGGGTGTTGTTTATCGTTGGGGTAATGCACAGGAGACAGCGTTTCAGCACCTAGAGGATAGACTTTGTAGCGCACCTATTCTTTCACTGCCTGAAGGCACGGATGATTTTGTAGTCTACTGCGACGCATCTATCCAAGGTCTTGGATGTGTATTGATGCAAAGGGATAAAGTTATTGCTTATGCTTCGCGCCAACTTAAGATTCACGAACGGAATTACACGACACACGACCTAGAGCTGGGAGCGGTTGTCTTTGCACTTAAGATATGGCGACACTACTTGTATGGTACCAAGTGCGCAATCTACACTGATCACAGAAGCCTCGAACATATCTTCAAACAGAAAGAACTGAATATGCGACAGCGACGATGGGTTGAACTGTTAAATGACTACGAATGCTCAATCAGGTACCACCCAGGCAAAGCCAATGTTGTGGCTGACGCCCTCAGCCGAAAGGACACCGCGCCTAAGCGCGTGCGAGCTTTACAACTCACTATACAGTCTAGTCTTCCTTCTCAGATACGAGATGCTCAGGTAGAAGCATTGAAACCAGAAAATGTCAGGGCTGAAGCCCTACGTGGCTCAAGACAACGTTTAGAACAAAAGGAAGATGGTGCTTACTACGTAACAGGACGCATTTGGGTTCCACTTTATGGCAACTTACGTGAGCTAGTGATGGATGAAGCTCATAAGTCTCGCTACTCGGTACATCCTGGTGCGGATAAAATGTACCACGATATCAAAACTACATACTGGTGGCCTAGCATGAAGGCCCACATAGCCACATACGTTAGCAAATGCTTGACTTGTGCAAGAGTCAAGGCAGAATATCAGAAACCGTCAGGACCACTCCAACAACCTGAGATACCACAATGGAAATGGGAGCAAATTTCCATGGATTTCGTTACTGGCTTACCTAGATCTCAGCGCGGAAATGATACTATTTGGGTGATCGTGGATCGACTCACAAAATCTGCTCACTTTTTGGCCATCAAAGAAACAGACAAGTTCTCTACCTTAGCAGACATCTACTTAAAAGAAGTGGTCTCAAGGCACGGGGTGCCCACCTCCATCATCTCTGATCGTGACGCACGTTTTACTTCAGAACTGTGGCAAGCAATGCATAAATCTTTTGGCTCTCGTTTAGACATGAGCACGGCGTATCATCCTCAGACCGATGGGCAGTCTGAGCGCACTATTCAAACTTTAGAAGACATGCTTCGAGCGTGCGTAATTGACTTTGGCAATGGTTGGGAGAAACATCTGCCACTTGTGGAATTTTCATACAATAACAGCTACCACACCAGCATTAAAGCCGCTCCATTCGAGGCATTGTACGGGCGTAAATGCCGGTCACCTCTCTGTTGGGCAGAGGTGGGAGATAGTCAAATCACAGGTCCAGAAATGGTAGTAGATACTACAGAAAAGATTGCACAAATACGGCAATGCATGGCAGCAACACGCGACCGTCAGAAAGCATACGCTGATTTAGACAGGAAACCACTCGAGTTCCAGGTTGGGGATCGGGTGCTACTCAAAGTTTCACCCTGGAAGGGTGTGGTTCGTTTTGGCAAACGCGGCAAACTAAATCCACGATACGTCGGACCTTTCGAAGTTACAGAGAAAATAGGCAAAGTGGCCTACAGATTGAACTTACCACCTGAACTCAGTGCAGTTCACAACGTCTTTCACGTGTCGAATCTGAAGAAGTGTACGTCAGATGAGACCCACATAGTTCCCTTGAAGGAACTCACTATCGACGAACGGTTGCACTTCGTCGAGGAACCTGTTGAAATCACGGACCGGGATGTTAAGGTCCTCAAGAACACGAGAATCCCTCTTGTACGAGTTCGTTGGAACTCCCACCGCGGCCCAGAGTTCACCTGGGAGCGTGAAGATCAAATGGAACTCAAATCTCCCCAGTTATTCGGAACCAATGCAACTACTACTGAGGCTGAAGCTACCAATACAGAATTTCGGGACGAAATTCCAAATCAACGGGGGGATGATGTGACACCCCAGGAAAACCAGTAATCTTCGCAAACCTGCTCGGGGAGCCGCGATACAATACAGGTAAACAACGTCACACCATTAGCTTCCTCAGTAACCGCATGCTAAATTTCGGGACGAAATTTCTTTCAAGTTGGGGATAATGTGACAACTCGAATTTCTGACATTCTTTATTCGCATTTAATGCACGTTGACTCTGACTATATAGTTGTGATATGATAAAACGTAGTGTGTTTGCATGGTTATGTGTAATATGATAGCTTGTATGCTGTTTGTAAAAACTTAAACTGTTAAACTATCAAAGAACTCGACGAAACATAAGTGAGATTCGCCAAGATCAATCTCGACGAAACAGGTCAGTTTCGTCAACAAGCTTCTCGACGAAACAGGCTGTTTCGCCGGCCCATGATTTGCCAAAGCCCATTACGGGCCCAGAACGTTATTCTGAGTATATTCACGTAAAACAACATCACTTTTACACTTTCTATCAAAACAACCGAAACCCTAGAGCTCTCTCACTGTGACGGCAAACTAGAACCCACCGGAAAACCTTGTGCGATCAAACCATCATTTCGGTTAGTAAATTTATGTGTCTTGTATGATCGCTCATCCATGTATGTGTTTATGTGTCATGTGATTCTGCTTTGATGATGTGTATTGTAATCGATACGTGTTAAATCTTAGGGTTCTTGTTATGATGATGATGATATAGATTTCGTTATGAATGTTGCAGTCGGATATAAATAGTTTCATGTGAAACTAGATACGATTGAATAATTGGTTCTGGAATGGTGTTAATCTGATCTGGTTAGCATCTTGTTAGGGTTCGGTGATATGATGTTGTATGTTAATCAATATGTTGTATACGTAAGCTAGGGTTCATGCTAGACGTTAAAGAAACCCGAGGATTATGCTATGATGATGTACGATGATTCTGTGTTGAATGATTTCTGCATGATTGATAATATTGATGTCGGCTGTTAGTGATGATTAGGGTTTCTGCATGTAACTGTACTGACGTAACTGAACTGTCCGACGAAACAGAACTCTCGGCGAAACAGAATGTGTTTCGCCAAGGGTAGTCGACGAATCAGAAGTTCTGTTTCGCCAAGGGACACCTCGACGAAACAAATGTGTTTCGCCAATAATTGTGTTTCGCCAAATGTGTGTTTCGCCAAATAGCTGATCTGTGCAGTAACCTGAGTTATTTCTGTTAAGTGTTAACTGGAATATGTAACTGCTGTTAAATGTTAAACATGACTGGTAGGATTATGTGTTACCTGCTTATACGTGAACAACTTAAACACAAACTGATTATGTATACGTGCATACTTTAGGACGTGATTGATTACTTGCGAACATACACTTAGCATACCGAGCAAACCAAGGTGAGTTCACACAGCCAAGGCATGGGGTTCCCGGGGTGGGAATGGGATTTGATGAATTATTGTGTATACTCATAAAGTAGAACCTAACGATTTGATACGACTAGACTAGTAACACTTATTGAACTGATCTTCGCACACCTGCCAAGGATTGGCCGCGATATTATGACTGTCTTCGCACACCTGCCATAGAATGGCCGCGAACTAAATTTACAAATCTTCGCACACCTGCCTGGAGAGGCCGCGATACAAATAAACCTAGTCTAGAATACTTGGGAAGAACATTCCCCAATATCTTCGCACACCTGCCTGGAAGGCCGCGATGGGAATTAATAAGATACATTGTAACGAACGAACATACTACTACTCACGCTATACTATTACTGAACTATTAACTGTGAACTCGCTCAACTAGTTGTTGACTCTCTCTTGCATGCCTTGCAGGACCTTAGGTACATATGGAGCTTGCACAGGGAGGAGCAGGTCGTTGTGGGACATGGATCGATGATGCCATGTTATCTATCTAAACATTTGAATTTACTATTACATTGGGTTACATACTTATGCTTCCGCTACACACTTGTTGATGTTTGGTTTTGAAAACACCTTTCGTATTGATGAATGATTTTTGGTATTTACTTATATGTTCAATATGATTGGTGGCTTGATCCTGGTCAGTCACGCCTCCAAGCGGTGATACTCCGCGTGTGGATTTTGGGGGTGTGACATTATACCTTCAAGATTTTCTTTCAATATATATTGGCAGATTAATTACAAAAAGGAATGATATTTTGATTTATTTCATATAATATATTCTTACATATGATGACGAATGAAATTTAAATAAACATTCCAATAAATTTAAAAGAAGTACATAATTGCCCTAAACGGTACTTTAAAGAAATAACATTATCCACACAGGGACTAAAATAAGAAATACTAGTCCTTGCAGGGACCTATTACATAAATGAAAATGTCCACGCAGGGACTTGATTGAAATTTAAAAATTACAAAACAAATAAATAAGGATTTTCAATAATCTCTCTTTTTCTTCCCCTTTATTAGGTTTGCCAAACCCATAAGTAGACCTCGGCGGCTCCTACGCTCCTCCTGGACCTGTTGCTCCACCTCGTGCAACCGTTGGAGGATCTCCTGCTGCTGTGGTGGTTGGATCTGTGGTGGTTGCGGCGACTGCTGATGCGGAGGTTGAGGAGGTGGTGGGTATTGATACCAATAAGCTGGGTATCCAGTTTGGTATGAAGCTGTGTAAGGTCCTTCAGGGTGGAGAGCATTGTAGTTCACCGCCTCGAGGTATGGGTCAACATTAGGGGCATTGTAGTAGTTGTAATCCGAGTAAGCCTGATGCTCGAAGGGGTTATACGCCACTGCACCGGCGTAAGAAGGGATTAGGTTTTCATAACCCATGGGCGGTAGTGGTGCGACTGGAGTGGAGTCGACTTCTGAAGCTGGCTTTGAAGGCCCAGCCATTTGCGGGTCTTCAGATAGTGGCGGGTAGTGGCTGCCACTGGAGTGTTGGGGGGTTCTGAAGTGGAAACTCCCTCGCACGGACATTCGTGCACCTGATCTTCTTCGCCATGGTGGTTCTGGAGGTAGTTACTGCGCTAGCGGCGGCGGTGGCGGTGGCGTAACCGCCTGGAAACGTGAATCCTCAGAGGGATCCTGCTGCTGTTGTGGAGGTGGGTTGTAAGCGGGAGTGAACTCCCAGTGGTATGTGGCCCATCTTTCGGCAAAACTGTCTGGGCCCCTGTAAGGCGAACCATGAAATGATGATCCGCTGGAAATCTCGATGGGATGCGTCGGCGTCCCACTTGGTGGCATCTCGGGATCTGGATCTTCGTCCATCTCCATATCCTGCATCTCAGGATAGTGGTCATCTGGCCCCCAAAGGGTTTGGACCGTCTGGTTCTTGAACTTGGTTCATTGGATTGAACCTGCTTTGGAAGTATGGGGTCGGGTCCTGGAATGCCCGGTGTGAACTCGACCACTGCAACAGGATGAAGGAGTGGTGAGAGTGGTCAGACTCATTGTTCTGATGGAGCCCGATTGAATCGTGATATAATGGTGAGGAACTGAGGGAGACTGAGCATCTCGTTGGCTCGAGATAAGTTCTCCAATCCTCCTGGGGACTAGAGCTAAAGGTTGCTGAAGGTGTACGCCAGTGTGATGGCCCGGCCTCGTGGTCATTCCTAGCAGTTATTGGTGCCTTGCCTCTTCAACCTCTTCCTCTGAAACGTGGTGGCATTGTCTTTATTCCTGCCAAAACAAACAAAAGAAACCAACAAAAGAAAACAATAAGATTAGGATTAGTCCTAAGTCATTTGACTAGACTCGGAAGTCAAGGAATGTGCAAACTGTGTCATTAAGATTAAACACAAAAGGCTAGTGTTTAATTCACTCAATGTTGGCTCTGATACCAACCTGTCACACCCCGATATTTCCACGTATTACCGGTGGGCCCGGTGGGGAGTATCATGACGTAGTTGATATCATCATGGTCAATTAATCACAGTTTAATACACAGTGGAAGTCTAAAGTAATTTATACAAACTGAGTTGAAAGTAACATAAAATATTACACAACAGATTGTAAGAGGATCGATCCACATGCGGATCTTAAAATAAAAAGAAATTTTGTTCAACAGATTTAAGCATCAAAAGCTTGCAAGACTCTTTATTTGATACTAGGAGTAGCCAACCCATTACGCGTAGTACCTGCACTTAACCTTTTTGAAAAATACGTCAGTTTACAGTGGTAAATACAATTAACTGACTCTTTTGAAAATTGTTTATAAAATTGATTTAAATGCACAAGGAACAAATATATTTTTATAACTTGGGACAATTATTTAAAAATAATCTTGTATACAGATTTATATGTTTGTCGTCCATTCAGGACCAAGTTAGAAGAGCCGGATTAGATTAATAGACACACCACAAGTATAGGCCCACAAGAGAGTGAGATACCGTTTATACATAGGCAACTATCAGGTGTATGCCTACACCCCGTGCTTAAGCCGTGGCCGTTTCTAATGAATGAGCCGAGGATATCCAGGACATGGTCATTAACCCCCCAAAGGCATTGCATCAAACAAAACTGATTAAAACGGGTTATGTAAATTTATTAATCACAATCCGATTTAAATAATTTCATACCCAACCAAGCGGTATTATTATAATACCGTATCCCAAGCCCGTATAACGGAAAATAAGTTAAAAGTATTTACCTGAGCAAAAATATAATTTTTATCCTCAGCCGTATATCAATTAGCAAGTACAAGTATCTTTTACTGGTCTCCTAATCTGGAACGAAGGTTTTAATAACCTATTAGATTCCTAACGGGTCTTATTTAAGTCGTAACTTAGACCGGTTAGTTTTAATGAAAGGCTTACGGTTCAAAACACAAGATTAAGCGAAGACCAGATTAGAATGTGATTTAGACCCGACAAGTATGAAGACTTGTATAATATGGGTATACTAAACACATTCTGGATTTTGAAGTGAAAATGATAACGGTTGACCCGTTTCGGTTAATTTACGCAAACTAGTTACATAAACCGTACCGAACGCGAATATGCATAACGGGTAACCAAAAGAGTCATGTACAGGTTCCACAAGTTAATATTCTTAAAATATGTTATGATATCAGAAGGATACCTTCCATTATGCCCAAAACGAATTTAAAACCAATTTAAGCCCCGTAAGGGTATTTTGGTGATTTTAAACTTTACAAAAGGGGTTAAATAGAAATCTGAGGTTCTGGTCTAAAATAATCAGTAAAAACATTTATTTTAATAAGTTACATCAGTAAGATATCATATATATGTGAAATTTATCATTTATGGCCAAACTATGCACCGTAGGGGCATTTTGGTCATTTCACATATGCTATAAAGGTCAAATTTAGAAATCTGAGTTCAAAACTTTTACTTACTTTTAAAGTATAAAAATTTGCTTATAATATCAGTAGGTAATAAGTCTTATGTGTCAAATATAGTTTTAACCCATACTATGCGTTTAAAAAGTGTAAAAGTCGATATTTGACGATTTTCTGGTTATTTAAGGAAATCTAAGATTTTGATCAGTCTCTAAAGCTTAAAATATTTTATTTAACATATGAAATCAGTAGGAAAAGGTTTGGTATCAAAATGTTATGTAAAACTCATTTTATCAAGGAAAAGGGCAATTTCGTCAATCCCGAATTTACTCTAAAACTCTATAATTTAATTAGTATAAATTTGAAAAAAATTTCCAAAAATCCCTAAATATTATATTATATCAGTGGGTAGAAAGTTTGGTGTCAAAATTTGGGTTTAAATATGATTTATGCCAAAAATGCCATTTAATTAATAAAAAGCTTTCGTTTTACGATATCGCGCATAACTTCTATTTTAGACCACAAACTGATGTCAAATTTTTAGGACATGCTTATAAATCAGTAATAAAGGTTTTTGTCCGCTCACATTTTCAAAAGTCTTGTTTTAATGTTAAAAGGGCATAATGGTCAACATTTAAACATTTAACGGAACATGCAATGAACTAGGATTTCTATGGAACCAAGTTGTATAACCTCAGAGGGTTATACTAACATATAATATGGTCCCAAAGGAACACTAAGGCATATCTAAACTAAGCTAAATCGGGTCAGAACTGAAAGTCAAAGCAAAAGTCTACTTTTGCGACTTTCGGTTGCGAACCGAGCCTAAACTCAGAATTGTGGGGTTGAACATGCATAAACATGTTCTTATATTATTTACCAAGTTGTTTAAATGTTAAAACATGTTCCAAAACCTCTGCATTATCAGTTATGAATTAATTTGTAAAAACTGACCCGTTTGACTTTTTATTAATAAGTTTGACCCGACAATTGACCGAGATAACGTGATAATTTGAAGGTGCCCTTTTAAGGGTTTAATACCTACATAATTATCAACACATAGCCACTTTCAATTCGAATAATGGCTGGACCGTTTGTGATTAATCACTAAGTCAAAGCTTAATTACGCTAACTTTGACTTTCGGTCATTACACTAATAAAACTTTAACTAAGGAAGCTAAGAACACTTACTAGAGTACTTAGCATGAGTTTAGAACTGAAGGAAACTTTCTTGAACACCAGGAAGCTCTAGAGAAAGAGTTTTGATGTAAAAACTCAAATGTGCAAGAACACAAGAACAAACAAGGGCCTTATATTGGAATTTTGATGTTCCAAGATCAATCCATTTGTCCCTATGTTGTTACCAGATGTTCACAGGTGTCCCTAGGGTAGAAAAACCATGTACAAGCCCCAGGTATTGCTCAGAATCCATGCAAAGGTGGTGGAACAGGCTGCAACATGCAGCTGTCCACTTCTGCTGTCGCTGGCACTCTTACGCGGCACGCGTAAGAGTTGGTGCCGGTCTACGCTGCCCGCGACGAAGGGAGATTCGGTAAAAAGTTTTAAAACTTTGTAATTTCAGTCCCTGGTCCATTTTAAGTTTAAATAACTTCCATTTATTGCACTTATGACCCCCATAGTTAACTATTAAGGGCCTTGGGTCACATATTAACTCCGTTAAGCTCCCGGTTAGTTATGAGATCACCCGAAAAGTCTTGTTTTCATCGAAACTCCATGAAATTACTATCAAATTTTCTTGAGAGCAAAATATACAATTGTTACAATGCTTTCGGGATCGTTAAAAGGTCATTCAGAGGTAACTTTAAACATGTTGACACTTTTAACCCCTATGCTTCGTACAATCCTTAATTTAAGCACAAACGACTTTCTATGTCCGACAATTTATTCATTAAAGAATACGAACGTCGTGTGAGGTTAATCAGAGGCATACGATTGGCATGTTGACACTTTGGGTCATTTTACTTACATAATTACATTGTTTGACAATTTTAGTCCCTCCAAATCAATCCATTACACGTTTAAAGTCTATGACACGTGTCTTTATTATATTGGTCGTGATTTTGCGAGGTGTTACACTCTCTGAAGCCTCCTGCTGCTCAAGGAAGCTTTCTTAAGTTCAATATTTGTGACAACCCGAGTTTCCAAGGTCTTTCCTCACAACTATGTTTTCTTATTTTCGTTATGTGTGCACCGGTTATCTATTTTGTATGATAATTAAATAGTGATTTATTGACTGAATGCTAGTTATGGATTTTGTGAACTATGTAAAGTGTTATTAATATTGTATGTATATATATTAATATACTTTACTGTAATTTGACGAAAACCAAAGAAAAGGGTTTTCACCACAATCCTACTCGACGAAAACAATAAGTGTTTTCGCCCCTAGTCTCTCGACGAAAACAAAGATGGGCCTTGGCCCAGTGACGAGCCATTTTAGTTTTGTTTATAACCCTTACACGGAAACTGTATTCGGAAAAACATTAAGTAAACCCTAATCACCTCCCTCCTCTCTCTCGTTTTCCCTTGAACCCGACGGCTACTCTCTCCTCATTCAAAGTCGGATCGTCCTGGTTTAATCATTCATTGTTTGGTTAGTGTTTTGTCGCATCTAATGGTTGTTTTGATGATTCTGATTTTGTTATGCATGACATGATTTGCTATATTTTATATGCTTGACTTGGTGTTGATCTAGGGTTTGAGAAGTTATATGATTGAATGATTTATCTGGATTGATGTTAATGTGAACAGGACCAGAAAGCATATTAACATGATATTAGTGTTCGATTTCGTCATATATATATACTAATCAACTGGATGTTATAGGGTTACATGTTGGATAGTGAAATTATGTAATGATGTGTGCATGTGAGATGTTGAAAGTCAAGTCAATTGGATAAGGATCATTTAATAATTGTCAGCCATTGTCTTGAGGAGTTCATGCAATTGGCAGTAAACATGTGATCCAATTAATTAAATGGAGTTGATCGATTGAGATGATAACAAATGTTCATGCATGTGTGATGATGATGATGTAAAAGTTATGAGACCGTTTTGTCCCTTCGTAGTTTGTGATGATTGAATGAGGATGGATTGGTAATTATGTTTGTGTAAGGATTTAGCAATATGTGGTTTCACGAATTTATCCAGTGTCATGATTAGATTTGATGGAATAAATGATTACTTAACTGTTGTTGATGATGTTACCTCCGTCCCAACGAAAACACATACTCAACGAAATCACTTTCTGATTTCGTCATCTGGGTGATTTCGCCAATAGGTGTTTTCGCCCAGAAGGTGTTTTCGCCGCATGTGTCTTAGTTCAGCATTCTAGACAGTAACCCTGTTAGTTTTAACGCTGTTAGTTGCTAACTCTGTTAAGATATGCATGTAACCTTGTTAAATAAATAACTCCATTAAATATGCAACTCTGTTAGTTGATTTAACACTGTTAGTTTATTATTAACCTTGTTAAGCTTGTTAATCCTATCAAGTATGTAAGAGAATAATCATGATAGAATAAATTCTGAAGGACTTGTATGTGAAACATGAGTTACATGAAATTGATTTGATTAACTGTTACGTGTTACACGATGATAACTGCTAAGCAACGTGTGACATTAGATTTCATGCGAGTCTTTACGAACGTAAATTGATTTTATATACGTGTGTATTATAGGCCGTAACTGATAAATTGTGAGCGTGTAATTCTTAGCATACCGAGCAAACGAAGGTGAGTTCACACTCTTACCAAGGCATGGGATTCCCCGGTGGGTTGGGAATGGGATTGAATGATTACTTGTACTTACATCACTACTAGACTACTTACCACGGTCCTCGGATTGGGAAGGATGCATGTGCCAAACTCTACGTAAAACCTACGTACTGTCCTCGGTTTGGGAAGGACACTAGTGTTAAAACCTACGTAAATCCTACGTACCGTTGTCCTCGGATTGGGAAGGACACCAGCGCTAAACCTACGTACTCGCTACGTACTGTCCTTGGTTAGGAAGGGCACTTATACTTATACTTACTACTATCCTCGGATTGGGAAGGATACATATGGATACAACTAGTCTAGTAAGTTATAGTTTGGGAAGCCCCCACTAATTGAACTTACAACATGGGAAGCCCCCACTAGATGAACATACAAATGGCCTAGTAATACACGGCATGGTTATAAACGAACTTACGATTTATTAAACGAACTCATTACTGAACAACCAACTGTGAACTCGCTCAACTTTGTTGTTGACTCTCTGTTACTTGCCTTGCAGGTCGTTAGGTATCTATGGAGCTTGCATGGGAGTGAAGAGGAGTCGTTGTGGGACATGGACAGCTGTGTGCCATGCTAAACATTTGAAACATTTAAACTTATGTTGGGTTTACATATTTATGCTTCCGCTAAATGCTTTACTATGTTATGGTTTTGAACACCTTTCATATAAATGAATGACTTTTATTTATTACTTACAATGTTCAATATGATTGGTGGCTTGATCCTGGTCAGTCACGCCTCCAAGCGGTGATACTCCACGTGTGGATTTTGGGGGTGTGACAGATTGGTATCAGAGCCATTGGTTATAGTGAACTTGGTTTTAATAAGGGAAAAAGTTTTTGTTAAAACCAAACTATAACCTGAACAGTGCTCAACGATCCACAACGACGCTTCGCTCCACGTGCAAGACTCGACATTCTAGGTGATATGATTTATGTTTACATTGCCTACTTGCTAGATTACATAGAACTTCGCTCATGGTATGCTTAGATGAACATAACAACTACTATTTGAAATCTTGTATGCTCACACTCTTCTGTCATTCCACACTTGCGTATTGATACGACGCATTTCTCACTTGTGTTCTCTTACTTATGAAGATCATGGCTGGACGCATTAACATGACTCAAGCCCAGCTGACGGCTCTAATTAATGAACAAGTTGCTGCGGCACTTGCAGCCGCACAAGCAGGAGGTATACCCTGCAGTCGTAACTCACACTAGGATCTTTAGATCCTACACTCCTAAAACAACTCTTGTGTTTAACCTTGCCCTGATTCCTATACACAACAGGTCAGCACGCTCAGCCACCTGTTTGCACCTTCAAGACTTTCATGGATTGTCGTCCTAGCACATTCAGTGGCACGGAAGGAGCTGTTGGACTCCTCCATTGGTTTGAAAAGCTCGAGTCCGTATTTGAGATGTGTGAATGCCCTGAGGCTCGCAGGGTGAAATATGCTACTGGTACTCTTGAGGGTATAGCGCTCACGTGGTGGAACGCTCAGGTCCAAATGCTGGGGTTGGTTGCTGCTAACGCCACCCCATGGAACGATTTCAAGGAATTGATCAAAGAAGAATACTGCAGCCGTGACGACATTCATAAGCTGGAGGTAGAGTTTTACAACATAAAGATGACGGGGCCAGAAATTGAAGCGTACACTAAAAGATCGAACGAGTTGGCTACTCTGTGTCCTACTATGGTAGACCCTCCCATCAAACGTATCGAACTGTATCTCAAGGGTCTAGTGCCAGAGATTCAAAGTCACGTGACCTCAGCAAATCTAGGCACCATTCAACAGATCATCAAGTTGGCTCATCGTCTCACAGACCAAGCAGTGGAACAGAACAGGCTGCCTAAACGTATTAGTGCTACTACTACTGCTATCACTACTTCCGCTACTCCCAGTGACAATAAGCGTAAATGGGATGGGGATTCCAGCAAGGGTTCAGCTACAGCTCAGTCTCAGGCATAGCAGCGGAAGACTGATAACTACCAGAGCCCTGGTCAGCAATTTTCTGGTGGTCAAAGACAGGGTGGATATAGAGGAAATCTCCCAAGATGCAATACATGCAACAAGCACCACAGTGTTCGGTGCAACAAGGTTCGTTGTCAGAGATGTCTCAAGATTGGTCATGAAGCTAAAGATTGCAGGAGCTCACAACCTGCACATCAGAATCGTCAGCAGCAACAGCAAACACCGCAGAACCAGCAACAGCAACAGGGTAACAAGGGATGCTTTCAGTGCGGAGCTGAAGGTCACTACAAGAGACACTGCCCTCAGTTAAATCAGAATCAGAACAATAACAACAATAATCAGGGCCACGGGAACAACAATGGGGGAAACAATAATGATAATGGTGCCAGGGGTCGTGCATTTGTGCTGGGTCAGGGTGATGCAAGGAACGATCCTAATGTGGTTATGGGTAAGTTTCTTCTCGACGACTTTTACGTTACTATTCTGTTTGATTCGGGTGCTGATACCAGTTATGTGTCTCTAAAAGTTAGTCAAATTCTTAAACGCGCACCAACACTTTTGAACACCAAACATGTCGTAGAGTTAGCTAACGGTAAAAGTCTAGAGGCCACACACGTAGTTCAGGGTTGTAATCTTATCCCCGCTGGTCAGACTTTCTCTATCGATCTCATTCCCATAGCTCTGGGTAGTTTTGACATCGTCATTGGTATGGATTGGTTATCTCGACAACAAGCAGAGATCCTATGCAAGGAGAAGATTGTTCGTATTCCCCGTTCTGGTAAAGAACCTCTCGAAGTTCAAGGCGACAAGACTGGTGCCGTGGTTGGCATCATCTCCTTCCTAAAGGCTCAGAAGTGTTTGCGAAAGGGCCACACTGCTATCTTAGCACTTATTACGGACGCATCAGCGAAAGAGAAGAGATTAGAGGATATTCCAATAGTACGCGATTTTCCTCAGGTGTTTCCTGAAGATTTACCGGGGCTACCGCCTCATCGCCAGGTCGAATTTCAGATCGAGCTAGCTCCTGGAGCAGCACCCATAGCTCGAGCACCTTATCGCTTAGCTCCAACTGAACTGGAAGAACTGTCTAAGCAATTGCAAGAACTCTTGAATAAGGGTTTCATTCGTCCTAGCTCTTCGCCCTAGGGAGCTCTAGTATTATTTGTGAAGAAGAAAGACGTTACCTTCCGCATGTGCATAGATTACCGCGAACTGAACAAGGTGACTGTGAAGAATCGCTATCCTCTTCCACGCATCAATGATTTATTCGACCAGTTGCAAGGGTCGAGCTATTACTTGAAGATTTACCTGAGGTCAGGCTACCATCAACTGAGAGTCCGGGATGAGGACGTCTCCAAAACAGCATTCAGAACTCGCTACGGCCACTACGAGTTCCTGGTCATACCGTTCGGATTAACAAACGCACCGGCAGTCTTCATGGACCTTATGAACAGAGTGTGCAAACCTTATCTTGACAAGTTCGTTATTGTTTTCATCTACGACATCCTGATCTATTCGAAGAGTCTGGAGGAACACGAGCAGCATTTACGACTCATTTTGGAACTCCTTCGAGCAGAACAGCTGTACGCCAAGTTTTCAAAATGTGACTTCTGGCTTCGTGAGGTCCACTTTCTAGGCCACGTGGTAAACAAGGATGGGATTCATGTTAATCCATCCAAGGTTGATTCAATCAGGAACTGGCCTGCACCTCGTACACCAACAGAAATCCGTCAGTTCTTGGGTTTGGCGGGCTATTATAGAAGGTTCATCAAAGACTTCTCCAAGATTGCACAACCCCTCACCTCACTAACTCAGAAAGGCGTTATCTACCGTTGGGGTAATTCACAGGAATCAGCATTCCAGCACTTAAAGGATAGACTTTGTAGCGCACCTATTCTTTCATTGCCAGAGGGCACAGACGATTTTGTGGTCTATTGCGACGCATCCATTCAGGGCCTTGGATGTGTGTTGATGCAACGGGATAAAGTTATTGCTTATGCTTCGCGCCAACTTAAGATTCACGAACGGAATTACACTACACACGATTTAGAGCTGGGAACTGTTGTTTTCGCACTCAAGATATGGAGACATTACCTGTACGGTACCAAGTGCACCATCTACACCGATCACAGGAGTCTCGAGCATATCTTCAAGCAAAAGGAATTGAACATGCGACAACGTCGATGGGTCGAACTTTTAAACGATTACGAATGTGCTATAAAGTACCATCCAGGCAAAGCCAATGTGGTGGCTGACGCCCTCAGTCGAAAGGATATTACACCTAGGCGTGTACGGGCGTTGCAACTCACTATTCAGTCTAGTCTTCCTTCTCAGATACGAGATGCTCAGGTAGAAGCATTGAAACCAGAAAACGTCAGGGCTGAAGCCCTACGCGGGCCAAGGCAACGGTTGGAACAAAAGGCAGACGGCGCCTACTATGTAACGGGACGCATCTGGGTCCCACTCTACGGCAACCTACGCGAGCTTGTAATGGATGAAGCTCATAAGTCTCGCTACTCAGTACATCCTGGTTCGGATAAGATGTACCACGAACTGAAAACTACATATTTGTGGCCTAGCATGAAAGCTCATATAGCAACTTACGTTAGCAAGTGTTTGACTTGTGCAAGAGTCAAAACGGAATATCAGAAACCATCGGGCCTACTTCAACAACCAGAGATACCACAATGGAAATGGGAGCAAATTTCCATGGATTTTGTTACTGGCCTGCCTAGATCTCAACGTGGGAATGATACTATTTGGGTGATCGTGGATCGACTCACTAAGTCTGCACACTTCTTGGCTATCAAAGAAACAGACAAGTTCTCTACTCTGGCAGACGTATATCTTAATGAAGTTGTCTCGAGGCACGGGGTGCCCACCTCTATTATCTCTGATCGTGATGCACGATTTACTTCAGAACTGTGGCAGGCAATGCACAAATCCTTTGGCTCACGTCTAGATATGAGCACCGCTTATCACCCGCAAACGGATGGGCAGTCTGAACGCACCATCCAGACCCTTGAAGACATGCTTAGGGCATGTGTGATTGACTTTGGCAACGGCTGGGAAAAGCATCTGCCACTTGTGGAATTTTCGTACAATAACAGCTACCACACCAGCATTAAAGCTGCTCCATTTGAGGCATTGTACGGGCATAAATCCCGGTCACCTCTTTGTTGGGCAGAGGTGGGAGATAGTCAGATCACTGGTCCAGAACTTGTGGTAGACACAACAGAATGAATTGCTCAAATACGACAACGAATGGCGGCAGCTCGTGACCGTCAGAAAAGCTACGCCGATAAGGGCAGGAAACCACTCGAGCTCCAAGTTGGGGATCGAGTACTACTCAAGGTTTCACCCTGGAAGGGTGTGGTTCGCTTTGGAAAAGGGGCAAACTTAATCCGCGATACGTTGGACCATTTGAAATCATTGAGAAGATAGGCAAAGTGGCCTACAAACAAAACCTACCCGCAGAACTCAGTGCAGTTCACAACGTTTTTCACGTGTCGAATCTGAAGAAGTGTCTGTCAGATGAGACCCTGATAGTTCCTTTGAAGGAGCTCACTATTGACGATCAGTTGCGATTCGTCGAGGAACCAGTTGAAATCACGGACCAGGACGTTAAGGTCCTCAAGCACACCAGAATACCTCTTGTTCGAGTTCGTTGGAACTCCCGTCGTGGCCCAGAGTTCACCTGGGAACGAGAAGATCAAATGAAACTCAAGTATCCCCAGTTATTCGGAAACAGTGCAACCACTGCTGAGGCTGAAGCTACTACAGAATTTCGGGGCGAAATTCCAAATCAACAGGGGGATGATGTGACACCCCAGGAAAACCAGTAAACTACATAACACAACTAGCTTCCTCAGTAACCACGTGCTAAATTTCGGGATGAAATTTCTTTCAGGTTGGGGATAATGTGACAACCCGAGTTTCCAAGGTCTTTCCTCACAACTACGTTTTCTTATTTTCATTATGTGTGCACCGGTTATCTATTTTGTATGATTATTAAATAGTGATTTATTGACTGAATGCTAGTTATGGATTTTGTGAACTATGTAAAGTGTTATTAATATTGTATGTATATATATTAATATACTTTAATGTAATTTGATGAAAACCAAAGAAAAGGGTTTTCACCACAATCCTACTCGACGAAAACAATAAGTGTTTTCACCCCTAGTCTCTCGACGAAAACAAAGATGGGCCTTGGCCCAGTGACGAGCCGTTTTAGTTTTGTTTATAACCCTTACGCGGAAACTGTATTCGGAAAAACCTTAAGTAAACCCTAATCACCTCCCTCCTCTCTCTCGTTTTCCCTTGAACCCGACGGCTACTCTCTCCTCATTCAAAGTCGGATCGTCCTGGTTTAATCATTCATTGTTCGGTTAGTGTTTTGTCGCATCTAATGGTTGTTTTGATGATTCTGATTTTGTTATGCATGACATGATTTGCTATATTTTATATGCGTGACTTGGTGTTGATCTAGGGTTTGAGAAGTTATACGATTGAATGATTTATCTGGATTGATGTTAATGTGATCAGGACCCGAAAGCATATTAACATGATATTAGTGTTCGATTTCGTCATATATATATACTAATCAACTGGATGTTATAGGGTTACATGTTGGATAGTGAAATTATGTAATGATGTGTGCATGTGAGATGTTGAAAGTCAAGTCAATTAGATAAGGATCATTTAATAATTGTCAGCCACTGTCTTGAGGAGTTCATGCAATTGGCAGTAAACATTTGATCCAATTAATTAAATGGAGTTGATCGATTGAGATGATAACAAATGTTCATGCATGTGCGATGATGATGATGTAAAAGTTATGAGACTGTTTTGTCCCTTCGTAGTTTGTGATGATTGAATGAGGATGGATTGGTAATTATGTTTGTGTAAGGATTTAGCAATATGTGGTTTCACGAATTTATCCGGTGTCATGATTAGATTTGATGGAACAAATGATTACTTAACTGTTGTTGATGATGTTACCTCCGTCCCAACGAAAACACATACTCAACGAAATCACTTTCTGATTTCGTCATCTGGGTGATTTCGCCAATAGGTGTTTTCGCCCAGAAGGTGTTTTCGCCGCATGTGTCTTAGTTCAGCATTCTAGACAGTAACCCTGTTAGTTTTAACGCTGTTAGTTGCTAACCCTGTTAAGATATGCATGTAACCTTGTTAAATAAATAACTCCATTAAATATGCAACTCTATTAGTTGATTTAACACTGTTAGTTTATTATTAACCTTGTTAAGCTTGTTAATCCTATCAAGTATGTAAGAGAATAATCATGATAGAATAAACTCTGAAGGACTTGTATGTGAAACATGAGTTACATGAAATTGATTTGATTAACTGTTACGTGTTACACGATGATAACTGCTAAGCAACGTGTGACATTAGATTTCATGCGAGTCTTTATGAACGTAAATTGATTTTATATACGTGTGTATTATAGGCCGTAACTGATAAATTGTGAGCGTGTAATTCTTAGCATACCGAGCAAACGAAGGTGAGTTCACATTCTTACCAAGGCATGGGATTCCCCAGTGGGTTGGGAATGGGATTGAATGATTACTTGTACTTACATCACTACTAGACTACTTACCACGGTCCTCAGATTGGGAAGGATGCCTGTGCCAAACTCTACGTAAAACCTACGTGCTGTCCTCGGTTTGGGAAGGACACTAGTGTTAAAACCTACGTAAATCCTACGTACCGTTGTCCTCGGATTGGGAAGGACACCAGCGCTAAACCTACGTACTCGCTACGTACTGTCCTTGGTTAGGAAGGGCACTTATACTTATACTTACTACTATCCTCGGATTGGGAAGGATACATATGGATACAACTAGTCTAGTAAGTTATAGTTTGGGAAGCCCCCACTAATTGAACTTACAACATGGGAAGCCCCCACTAGATGAACATACAAATGGCCTAGTAATACACGGCATGGTTATAAACGAACTTATGATTTATTAAACGAACTCATTACTGAACAACCAACTGTGAACTCGCTCAACTTTGTTGTTGACTCTCTGTTACATGCCTTGCAGGTCGTTAGGTATCTATGGAGCTTGCATGGGAGTGAAGAGGAGTCATTGTGGGACATGGACAGCTGTGTGCCATGCTAAACATTTGAAACATTTAAACTTATGTTGGGTTTACATATTTATGCTTCCGCTAAACGCTTTACTATGTTATGGTTTTGAACACCTTTCGTATTGATGAATGACTTTTATTTATTACTTACAAGGTTCAATATGATTGGTGGCTTGATCCTGGTCAGTCACGCCTCCAAGCGGTGATACTCCGCGTGTGGATTTTGGGGGTGTGACATTATTCATGCTAAGGACTATAGTAAGTGTTCTTAGCTTCCTAAGTTTAAGTTTTGTTAGCTTAATGACCGAAAGTCAAAGTTATCATAATTAAGCTTTGACTTTGTGATTAATCACAAACGGTCCAGCCATTATTCGAATTGAAAGTGGCTATGTATTTGTAATTATGTAGATATTAAACCCTTAAAAGGGAACCTTCTAATTATCACATTATCTCAGTCAATTGTCGGGTCAAACTTATTAATAAAAAGTCAAACGAGTCAGTTTTTACAAATTAATTAATAACTGATAATGCAGAGGTTATGGAACATGTTTTAACACTAAAATAACTTGGTAAATAATATAAGAGCATGTTTAGGCATGTTCAACCTGACAATTCTGAGTTTAGGCTTGGTTCGCAACCGAAAGTCGCAAAAGTAGACTTTTGCTTTGACTTTCAGTTCTGGCCCGATTTAGCTTAGTTTAGTTATGCATTAGGGTTCCTTTGGGGCCACATTACATGTTAGTATAACCCTCTGAGATTATACTATATGGTTCCATAGAAATCTGATTCATATGCATGTTTCCGTTAAATGCTTAAAAGTTGACCATTATGCCCTTTTGATATAAAAACGAGATTTTTGAAAATGTGAGAGGACAAAAACATTTATTACTGATTTATAAGCATGTCCTAAAAAATTGACATCAGTTCATGGTCTAAATAAGGAGTTATGCAAGATATCGTAAAATGAAAGCCTTTTTATTAATTTAATGGCATTTTTGGCATAAATCGTATTTAAACTAAATTTTTGACACCAAAGTTGCCACCTACTGTTAAGATATAATATTTAGGGATTTTTGGAAATTTTTGTTAAATTTTAAACTGATCATAACATAGAGTTCCTGCATAGACTCGGTAATTGACGATAATGTCCTTTTCGCTAATAAAATGAGTTTTACACATCCTTTACATGTCAAACCTTTTTCTACTGATTTTATACATTAAATAAATTATTTTAGATAGTAGAGGCTGATCAAAATCTCAGATTCCCTTAAACAACCCGAATATCATCAAATACCGACTTTTTTTGCGATTTAGGCGCATAGTATGGTTTAAAACCATATTTAGCACCTAAGACTTGTTACCTACTGATGTTATAAATAAAATTTTATACTTTAATAGTAGGTATAAGTTTTGAACTCAGATTTCCAAATTTAACCCTTGAAGCATATGTGAAATGACCAAAATGCCCCTACGGTGCATAGTTGGCCATAAATGATAAAATTCACATATGTATGATATCATACTGATTTAACTTGTTAAAATAAGTGTTTTTACTGATTATTTTAGACCAGAACCACAGATTACTATTTAACCTCTTTTATAAACTTTAAAATAACCAAAATACCCCTACAGGGCTTAAATTGATTTTAAATTTGTTTTGGGCACAATGGAAGATATCCTACTGATATCATAACATATTTTAAGCATATTAACTTGTGGAACTTGTTCATGACTCATTTGGTTACCCGTTATACGTGTTCGCGCTCGGTACGGTTTATGTAAATAGTTTGCATAAATTAACCGAAACGGGTCAAACCATATCATTTTTTACTTCAAAATCCAGAATGTATTCAGTTTACCCATTTTATACAAGTCCTCATACTTGTTGGGTCTAAATCACATTCTAATCCGGTCTTCGCTTAATCTTGCGTTTTGAACCATATACCTCTCTTTAAAACTAACCGGTCTAAGTTATAACTTAAATAAGACCCGTTAGGAATCTAATAGGTTATTAAAACCTTCATTCCAGACGGTAAAAGCTACTGTATTTGCTGATTTGATATACGGCTGAGATTAAATTTATATTTTTGCTCAGGTAAATACTTTTAACTTATTTTCCGTTATACGGGCTTGGGATACGGTATTATAATAATACCGCTTGGTCGGGTATTGAATGTATAATCGATTAGTGGTTAAGCTATTGAAATAACCCATTTAATCTGTCTTGTTTGATGCAATGCCTTTGGGGGGTTAATGACCATGTCCTGGATATCCTCGGCTCATTTATTAGAAATGGCCACGGCTTAAGCACAGGGTGTAGGCATACACCTGACAGTTGCGTATGTATAAACGGTATCTCACTCTCTTGTGGGCCTATACTTGTGGTGTGTCTATTAATCTAATCCGGCTCTTCTAACCGGGTCCCAAATGGACGACAAACATGTAAAACTGTATACAAGATTATTTTAAATAATTGTCCCAATTTATAAAAAAAAATTTATGCCTTGTGCATTTAAATCAATTTTATAAACACTTTTCAAAAGAGTCAGTTAATTGTATTTACCAGTGTAAACTGACGTATTTTTCAAAAAGGTTAAGTGCAGGTACTTCGCATAATGGGCTGGAAACTCCTAAGTGATTAAATAAAGAGTCTTGCAAGCTTTTATCACTTTAAGTCTGTTGAACAATATTACTTTTGTTTTGATCCGCCTGTGGATCCAATTACAACCCTTTATGTAATATTTTTATTATACTTTCGAATCGGTTTGTATTATTTTTACTTTAGACTTCCGCTGTGCATTAAACTGTGATTAATTGACTATGATGATATCAACTACGTCACGATACTCCCCACCGGTAATACGTGGAAATATCGGGGTGTGACAGGTCGATAGAGGTCTAGTATCAAAAGTCGTTATTATTGTGTCCACGATTCGATACTCGGACTTACTTGTTTTACTACTTACGACCGATTCACTTGTCAGTAATGTGTGGTTTAGCTGGTTTCTCCAATTTTAAAACTTGTTTGAACTTAATCAATATACATTTCACACATCATGTATATAGCAAGAGGATCGAACAGATGTTCAGGACACACGTCGACGACAATAGAGTAATGACATGGTGGTTCTAATTGTGGCTACAATTGCTACAGGTCATGTGACATTTGTGTCTTTCAATCGTTGTACAACTCCGAACAATTCAATAATCAATGAAACATTTTGTTTTATTTTTGTGATTGTATAATTACATGTGACATTTGCAAGTTTTAGTTCTTGTTTGATTTCAAACTCTTAAACCTTTTCTGGAAGTGAAATCGTAAACTATTACGCAAACGTAATCAGTTTAACGCGACGTACACTCTGGAAGAATGACATAAGCTAAACATGCCTTAAATTTCCTTTACATAACTTAGAAATAAGTTTTGAAGGGTTCGGTATGGCAAAAACATGCTTATTCGATCACAAGGACTATTTGCATCAAACTGCGAAAGTCTGTCGATTCGTGTATTTCTTAATACGAAACACGTATGCACATCCAAAATTTTTGTAATCATTAAAATCTTGTATTTTAATGATAAGAGTGCAAAAATATCATTCATTACGCAATTTCGGTCATTTTTGCGTTTGTTAAAGCGTTCGTCGTAATTAAACAAAAAAGCGACCGTACAACTGAACGAACCGACATCCACGACATTTTCGAATATAATTCAAGTCCCTTCTGCTTTAACATCCTTATAAAGCCTAAAACTTGGGTTAACGGTGGTTAAACGAATCAAAAACACCTCAAACATTGCTGACCAATTTTGCCATTTTCTGAAACTGAGCCTGAACTGGCTAGCGGGGCGTGACAGACCAGACCCCTCTGGGTCACGGGGCATGAGAGAACCTGCTGGGCAGATTGTTTATTCAGCTGCATATCTTGTTTTTCAGCCATTGTTTTGCATACTTGGTGACCAAGTTTGTGTGATGAACAAGCCTTTTAATCTGGTCCAAACACTTGTGATGATCATATTAATCCTTGGGCAACACACAATACACATGGCATGATCTTGTAGCTCCAAGAATACTATAAATAGCCATGCCATTTCATTCATCTTTGCTCATTCCATTCTTTTCTCATCTCCCACTTGTTTGGAGCTTGCTTCCATCCTTGGAGGCCTCCTTCCTGAGATCTTATAGTGTTCTTCAACACAAGTAAGTTCTCATCCTAGTCTATTTCAATTCTTTTAGCTATTTTAAGCTGAAAGTCAAACAGTTTGACTTACCGTTTGACTTTCGGTTTTGACCATAATTGGTCAAGTCAAAGTTCAATTCAACTTAGCAACATGATCGTAATCACGAAGGTTATAATCCCTTGCGATTATACCTACTGATTACCACGTTTACTAGTCGAAGTGACGAGTCAAAGTTTCGGTGAAAGATGCACATTAAGTGCATTTTACGACGGAACTATTTTCGGGTATCAAAACACTAAGTTTTGATACCAAATAAGTTTTTGCAACTTAGTTAGACATGTTTTGACATGTCTAACTCGTCACTTCTAGTTTAGTGCTTATTTAGGGTCGTAAGTCGAGCGGTTTATCCACCGCTTTGACTTTCGAATCCGACCCGTTTGGTCGATCTTAGGATCCGACCAAACTCATGTACGTGACCATAGTTTTATAGGGAATAACCTCCTGAGGTTATACCTTATGGTCACTCCGTTTGGTTAGTTGTATGCTAGGTTATTTAGATGCCCTTAGAAAATGACCAAAATGCCCTTTTTGAGCATAAATCCATTTTAAGCATATGTAACCAACTTTTTGACATATAAAGTGATGTTATAACATTTTCAAACATGTTTGAGAATTTAAGACTTATCATAGGACATGTTTAACTATCCGAACACGTATTTACGCAAATGACACGTTAAAGTAGCGTAAACTACCTTAACGGGTCATAACAGGCCAAAAGATTTCAAATCAGAATGTAGACTTTTTAAACCATTTCATATGAGTTCCAACACTCATTTGGTTTACAAGACATCATTCTATCTGATTCCCTGATTTATGTCCCGTTACACTAACATAGTATCCGACACAATAGGAAACGTTTGAAGCTTTGTTATTCCACTTGATTCAAGGATACTTTGCAATCCCAAGTGAGTACATAGCTCCCTTCTTTTGTGTTTTGCTAAATTTTTTAGGGTGACTCATATGTGCTAACCCGATTTCAAGTTTTCAAAACAAAGTCTATGGTTTATATAAAACATGATGATTTCAATAATGTGAACAGACTTGTTGCTGCGTTACCCATAACACGAATGACATTCATTAACATTGATCAAGCTGACCAGTTGTATGTTATGGTACCATAGGACAGACAATCCCACTACTAGACTATTCACTGGATTTGGTGGGTAGTTTGGGGAACGACGGAATCTGCTATTTTAACAAACCCTTTGGTGGTTTGTTAGTCGAATTAAAGATACCCCTTGGGTGGTATAGTCGAGTCACACAGGTTTGAATGTATTCAAAAAGAACGACCAAAAGTTTTCACAATTAAAACACGGACGAATAACGATTGGTTTATAACACGGACGAATGACGATTGGTTTATAATATAGACGAATGACAATAGGTTTATAACACGGATGAATGACAAATAGTTTATAACACGGACGATTTCGACGATTGGTTTATGGTAAGTTATTAGATAAAGAGACAAGTGTAATGTGATAAAAGCATGGTGGATACGCCGTTGGTACTTCCTATATATAAGTGCTTTCATCATATTACATGTCGTGGCGTTATCTAGATCACTTGGACAAATGTTTTCAAATGATGTCACGCGACATGTTTACTTAAAGATATAAACCATACAAAGTTTACTTTCAAGACGATTTACTACTCGGTTTACAAAAACAAATGTTTTAGTCAAGATTCTTGGCAACGAGGTTTTCATAAACTTTAACCAACATGTTTTAGTTGGTTAGTTATATTGCAATACCAAACACTTTTTGATACAAGGTTTCCACTTATCGACTCTAGTAGTCGTACGAGGTATTGCAATATGTATACATGTCGCAACCCCCGCCCCCTATCTGTCCAAGGAACGGGCGGCCGCGAGACCAGTTGTGGTGGTATCATTTTGTATCAATTTGGCAGCGGAAATTTCATCAGGACCGTAGTTAGGAAATATTTATCAGAGTAAAACCACCATATTTTATATTAATAATCACATGGGTAAAACTCAAGTTTCTTATTACAACATATTTATAGGGATAAACCCTATTTTATTTAAAACATCGTCTTTTTAGGTAACTTTTATAGCCACATTTTTCCAAGTCGTCAGTGCTCTCCAGCTGGCTTTCCTCTAATTTGGATTTTACATTTTGTTACCTGAAACGCGTTTTAAAAACATTTGTCAGTGGGAAATACTGGTGAGTGAATCCCAGTTTAATCAAGAAAAGTTTCATCCATTAACTGTATTGAGAGCAATCACATTGTTTATTTCTACACAATTACTCATTCAGTATTGTCAATCCTGACTGGTGGGTCATATTACACATTGGCTAACTCGTTGTCCAATGGTAACGTGTTCCACATTTTGTATACAAAACCCCAACATACCGGCAGTAATTGAAGAACTACAAAGACTCAATCACTGCTTAATCACATTGTAAAATATTTAAGGTTTTGTAAAAACAATTTACAAAAAGGAGATTACTCACAAAAAGGTTTACACAAAAGAAGGATTACTCACATTGCTGACTTAGGTTTCTTCTAAGGTTTCCTGGTGATTATCTATAATTTACACAATGCACACGCGTTAGTATAATAACCCTTTATATTTACATTAGTTATACCCTCCCCGAGACGGCATTCCAACGACTACGTCGGGCAGAACCCTGACAGCCGTTACGGAACCTTGGATCAATTGGGCAGCGTATCTAATACGTAACCGGGGTTATGATACTTACATCGGGGCAGAACTTCGTTAATTAGGGGGATATTATACCCAATTATAATGCCTATTATCAGAAAATTCGAGTGAGAGAGAAAGATGTGAGCGCTTGAAACTGATGCCCCGAGCTCCCATTATATAGGGCCTTATTTGGGCTTTCTCGCGTCCCGCGTAAAGTGAGACCTCGGGCTACGCGGCCCGCGTAGTAGAGTAATAGGGGCTAGGGTTGATTGGTCATCACAACTAGCTGCGACACGATGACAACACGTGGCAGCCTGGGGTGTCGCCGGAGATCTGAGTTGTCGCGGCCCGCGTAAGCTAGTGGTGAGTCTTACGCTGCCCGCCAGAGCCCTAATTTTCTTGTCTTTATGTAATTTTTAATGATATAATGTATTTTGGGCTCGGTTTTCACATACGAGGTGTATTTTAAGACATATTAGGGTATTTTAAAATATATTAGGGTGTCGAAATATTTTGGAGGGTTGTTATATCCTCCCACCTTGTTTTAGAGCTCGTCCTCGAGGTCTACTGGAACATGTGTGGGTATTTCCTTTGCATTTCTGATTCAAGCTCCCATGTGTATTCTGGTCCTCTTTTGGAGTCCCACTTCACTTTGACTAGAACTAGTCTTTTGTGCTTGAGATTCTTAATTTTCCTGTCTTCAATCTGTAGAGGCTTCTCTACAAACTTTAACTGTTCATTTACCTCTATGTACTTAAGAGGCACTACTAGCGATTCATCGGCTAAACACTTTTTGAGATTAGATACATGAAATACATCATGTATTCCTGTCATTTCCTATGGCAGTTGTAGCTGATAGGCTACTAGTCCTGTTTTTCTAATAATTTCAAAAGGTCCAACATACCTGGGGCTTAGCTTCCCCTTTTGATGAATCTTACCACTCCTTTCCAGGGAGAGACTTTCAATAACACTTTATCTCCTACTTGAAATTCCAATGGCTTTCGTCTGTTATCAGCATAACTCTTTTGTCGATCACGTGCTTCTTTCAGTCGTTCCTTGACTTGAATGATTTTGTCTATTGTTTCTTGTACTATCTCGGGTCCGGAGAGTTGTTTTTCTCCAATTTCTGCCCAACAGACTGGCGTTCGGCACTTTCGTCCATAAAGTGTTTCGAATGGTGCAGCATTGATACTTGTGTGATAACTGTTATTATAAGAAAATTCTATCAATGGTAAATGATTGTCCCAATTACCTCCGAAATCAATTACACAAGCTCTAAGCATCTCTTCCAGTGTCTGAATCGTCCTTTCGCTTTGTCCTTCCGTTTGAGGATGATAAGCGGTGCTTAGATTCAACTTGGTTCCCATTGCTTTTTGGAAACTTGTCCAAAAATGAGAGGTAAAGCGACTATCTCTGTCAGAAACAATTGATAGAGGAATTCCATGTAATGAAACTATTTCATTTACATATAATTTAGCTAACTGTTCCATACTGAACGTTTCTTTCATTGGTAGGAAATGAGCTGACTTGGTTAGTCTGTTTACAATCACCCAGATTGTATCATTACCTTTTCTTGTTTTGGGTAATTTGGTAACAAAGTCCATTGTTATCAATTCCCATTTCCATACAGGCATTTCTAACTGTTGCAATAAACCTGAGGGTTTCTGATGTTCAGCATTAACTTGTGAACAAGTTAAACACTTTGCAACATATGCTGCTATATCTTTTTTCATTCCTATCCACCAGAATTCTTCCTTAAGTCCTAATACATCTTATCATTTCCAGGATGCATCGTATATTTAGACTTATGGGCTTCTTCTAATATACGGTGGCGTAGGTTTCCTAATTTAGGTATCCACATTCTTTTTTTATGGAATCTCCAAATTCCATCTGTTCCTTGTTCTAATTCCCTAATCATTCCTTTTAACTTTTCAGTATCATCCTTGATTACTGATTCTTGTGCTTTTCTAATCTGATCATTTAAATCTATTTGCAGATTTAACTTAAGAGAACGTACTCTTTTTGGCTTTTCATGATATTTTCGGCTTAAAGCATCAGCAACTACATTTGCTTTTCCTGCATGATACTGGATACCACAATCATAATCACTAAGCATTTCCATCCAGCGTCTTTGTCTCATATTTAATTCCTTTTGCCAAAAAACATAACTTAAACTTTTATGGTCGGTGAATATGGTAAACTTACTACAGTAAAGGTAATGTCTCCAAATTTTAAGGGCAAAAATTATAGCTCCTAGTTCCAAATCATGGGTTGAGTAATTCTCTTCATGATTCTTAAGTTGTCTAGAAGCGTAAGCTATAATGTGACATCTGTGTATTTTAATCCTTGTACTGTTCCGAACAACTTTGTATTTAATGAAATATGGTGATTTAATTTCAATATTTGTTTAATTATTTGTGACATTAGTACGTTTTCAATCATTGTTCAATTCCGAACTCTCAAACCTGTTCTGGAAGTGAAATCGTAAACCGTTACGTGAACGTAATCAGTTTAACGCGACTTACACTCCAGAACTGTGACATAAGCCAAACATACCCTAAATACCCTTTACATAACTTAGAAATAAGTATCGAGGGATTCGGTATGACAAAAACATTTTTATTCGAACTTTAGAACTATTTGCGACAAAACTGCGTAACGAACGTTGGTGACCGCCCGGATAATATTTAAATCCTAAAAATATTCTGTTATGATTAAAATTTTATTTTTAATCATGTTCGTGTTGAAAAATAAATTAAAACGCTTAAAAACGTTATTTTTCAAAGTTTAAGCGCGTACCGCGTGTTACTGCGTAACACAGTGTTTCTACTGCAAAACGCAGACAACGCAGCCAGTCTCGGCAACTGATATTTATTTCAGTAATATTTTGGCGAGTTTATTTTTATAGAATAATAAAAATAATATAAAACGCCATAAACCGGGATTAAAACACTAGACATTACACTTAACCTCCAACTATTATCTATTTTTACCATTCAAACTTACATTTACCCCCCCCCCCTGGAATTTACGGTCACAAGGACCCACCACCATACTCCAAGATTTGATTTTTATTTTATTGGATCTTTTCTTGATTGTATGGACAAGATATTGAGAAGAGATGATTATAAGTATGGGGTGAATATTCAAGAGATCTTCATCATATCTTCACAACTACACTCCATCTCCCTCACAATCTTCCTCTCTCTCTCTCTCTCCCCCATAACCGTACACACCACCACCACTCCCATTTCCAATTTTCAACCTTGTTCTTGAAGATTAAACTCCATTCCAAGCTAGTTTCAAGTTGGTGTGAAGATCCAAAGGAGTTTCCAAGGTGTTTTCAAGTGATTTCAAGCTCCATATCATCAAAATCTCATCAAAAACTCACTTGAATCTTGAAGGTATAAAGTTTATGTTTAAATCATACACTTGATTCTTGGTTGTTCTTGATGATTGGAGGTTTCTCTTGAATCTTGGAATTTTTCACAAACTTGAAATCTAAAAAGAAATGGGTCTTGATACAAAAAAAAATGGTAGTATATATGTGTGTATATATAACCGCATATATATATGTATGTGTATGAGATTTGAGTTTGAGTTGATTTTTGATAAATACTTGTTTAGGATGTTTGCTTGCATGAACAAGATTATGTGCAAATATGTTAGAGATATAAAGGAGTGATTGAATCATGAGTTGTAATTTGAAATAATGTTAGTATTTTGACATGTAAATGGCCGAAAATTTATTAGACATATTTGAGAATTTTTAAGTTGTTGCATGTTCTTGAATGATAGTTAAAATGAAAGTGTTTGATGATTTGTGTATGATATGATGAATGTTCAATTAAATCAGTAAGTAAACATGAATAAAATTACATGTTTGATGCATTTAAATTCATATGAAATGATGATGATATGATAGTGTGCTTTAGACACTTATACATAAGAATGCATGTTGATTTAAAGCTCAAGAAATGATAAAAAAAATGATTGTATGACAAAAATGTTTTAGAACATAATATAAACACTAAAAATAACATTATTTGGTATATTATAATGGCATGAAACTTTGTCATAGGTTTGATAGCTTTGCATGTTGTACATATAGCTTAGAAAGTGGTAAAATATGTGAAATTTGCATGATTTATGTGCTTTATGTGAGACCTGCACTATCATGAGTATAACCACTATTTTATTCAGTAAATAACATGGGTTATGTTAAAATATCAAGTCGTTACGATTTGGGATGGTTAGGGTAACGTTTGATGCAAAAATATGCGGTAAAACGGTTAAAAATCGGCTTTTCGGAGGATTTTTATAAAACTGTTTTAGATCAGTAAGTAAACTGATATTTTTGATATAAAAAAGTATTTTAACTTATATTAAGTTTACTTGGTGTTTGGTTAGTCATACGTGACTTCCGGCGCCCAAAAACGTTACCGAATCGCTAAAATACGTGTTTTTCAACATACACTTTAATGGGTTGTTCATGGGTAAATTTTATGTGTTACAATGTGTTATGCGTTTTATAATATGTGTATGATGACATGTTAATACTTGACAAGATTATGTGTATTACGCTATTATTAGTATGTTACATTTGAGTATATATATTACGACGCGCAAATCATAGATATATTGCTTATAACATGATGAGGGTCACCAATAAAATCGTTCAAGTCGCAATTTTTTTTTAAATATATATGAAGTCATATATATATATATAAATACACCAATATAATAATAAATAATAACTTTTCGAGAAAATCTCAAAGTTATGTGAAAATTCTAAGTGTCGGAGAAACTTATGTATTTTTGTGGGTTTTTTATTATTAAATCGTTCTTACTTAATTTAGGACGAATAAACAATTTGAGGGATTGTGTTAACATATAAAAACGCACCCAAAGGTGAGTACATAGTTCCCCTATTTTACGTTTTCAAATGTTTTGGGGTGAAGCATATGTGCATAACTTTACTTTTCGTTTTCCTGACATTATACATGTTTTATTATATATTACATATAATACATTTTTTCAAAGACATTTTATTGGCATATTGACTTAGTATGCCTAATGCATGGTTTTACAAAGACATTTCTCATGACATGGTTACATTGAAAAGGACATTTGGTACGTTTAACGGGTTAGTAGTACATTCATTAACATTGATCACGCCGCTCGGTAGTATGTAATAGCGCTATTGGACTTGACAAATCCCGTTCCCGCTTTCTAGGAATTTCGGAAGGGGAATGACAGAATCTGAATACATTTTTGATAAACCTTGAACCTGATAAGGGTTTATCTGACAGTCTCAAGGCTTGAGTGTATGCGATAGACAAACCACATAAATGTTCATATCGATAAAAAAATGGTTTTCAAAATATAACTTTTGATTTTAACTCTTGGTTATTTCAAAGACCTTGTTTTGTACATGACATTGGATTTCAAAATACATCTGTTTATACTTAACATTAGACATTGTTTACACATGACATTTGACTTTGGACATTGACATTTAAACAAGACATTATTTCATGGTTATTAATAAGTGATTTAAGTAACGAGACGTGTGTAATATGATAAAAGCATGGTGGATACGCCGCTGGTACTTCCTATATATAAGTGCTTTTATTGTATTGCATATCGTGGCGTTATCTAAACCACTTCAACAAAGACAAGACATGACATATTTTATACATATTATTTTCATTTGGTTATTTACTTAGCCATACATCATTCTTTTATATCATTTGATTTTCATATGATTTTATAAAAGAAAATATTTTATAAGGTTCATGACTACATTTCATTAAACATTTCTTTTAACATTCAAAGTCATGAATCTTCAACACTAAACCTATGTTACTCACAGGCATTTTTATGCTGACGTATTTACCTTCACATATGTTTCAGGAGCGAATGTTTGATGTGAGCAAGCTACACTTAGGGCGACTTGGGCCTTAGCAATCTAAAATCAAGAAAGTTATCGTCTTTTATGTTATGTGTTTTGTTTGATCTAAGACAATGTAATAATTAAAGCTTGTAAAACTTAACTTTAATTATCATGTGTTTTGAAACAATAATTCTGCCACACGACTCCCCGAAGTTTCCGCCACGGTTTGTTGTTTTACGCGGTCGGGGTGTGACAGAAGAGTTGGTATCAGAGCTCATGGTTATAGGGAATTAGGTTATTAGTAAAATTTTGGCCTAGACTATAACCTTTCTAGGACCCTAACACAAGTTACCTTGTGTTTAGATCTTAAAACAATACTATCACCTATCCTTAGGTGATTACCAAAACAAGTACACAAATCTCAATTCCATTTGAAAATCAATCATCTATCCTTAGATGATTTGTTTTTAGGCTTCATGCCTTTAAAGTTTTCAAATCTCGTCAAAGTTTCGGTCTTAATAATGTGAACACGTGCAATCTGGAAGGGTGGTTGCTTGTACCCTGAGTTTTCTGTCTAAGGCTAGAGTGTTCGTACAAATCCACATAATCGGACCCGTCACTCTTACCTGGGAACACTTGGGGTGAGTGTCCACTTATAGGCTAAATCATGTCTTCATTATGCATTATATAGACCTATTTACTTTGATTAGTCACTGTGTGTCGTTTGATTGTTTTAAGTAACGAACAAATGACCACCTTCCTTTGTTTTGTCGATATTTTCAATACTCCTTTTGATTGTCTTATGTCAATCTCACACAATTCCTTGTGTTCCTTTTCTTTTAGATGCCTCCTCGACGTGATCAAACTCAAGACGCCGCAATGGCAGCCTTGATCGCCCAGCAAATTGCTGCTGTACTCCCAAACCTAGTAACTCAGTTAAACCAAGCAAACAACAATAACAACTTACCTGTTCCATGCAACTTTAAGACTTTCAATTTGGCTAAACCGCTTCAGTTTTCTGGGTCAGAAGGAGCAACTGGGCTCCTATAGTGGTTCGAGAGTCTCAAGAGTATGTTTCGTCACGTTCAATGCCCGAATGAGCGAAAGGTTGAGTTTGCGTCAAGTGTGTTTCAGAAAAGGGCGCTTACTTGGTGGAATGGTGTGATGAGGGACAGAGGTGCCAACGTGGCAATGGCTCAAACATGGGAAGAGCTTCGCGCATTTATGATGAAGGAGTTTTGTCCTCGTCATGAACTGAGGGCACTAGAAAACGAATTCCACGATCTCAAGCAAGATAGTGGAGAGCACCGTGCCTACACAAACCGATACGAAGAACTAAGCCTGTTGTGTCCCACCATGGTCACGCCTTTGGACAAGGCGATTGAGAAGTACATAGATGGCCTTCCTGATCCCGTTCAGGATATTGTCACCGGCAGCAACCCTACCACGGTTAGACAAGCTATTAAGTTAGCTGCAACTTTGACTGAGTCTCAAGTCTAGAAGGGTAAAATCCACCGCAAGGGTGACAAGAAACCATCTGACAAGACAGATAAGAAGAAGGGAAAGAAAGCTGAAACCTCGAAGAAATCTAGGAAGCGCCAGGCTTCCAAGAACTTTGCCGTTGTTGCACAGACCAATCAAGTTGCTCCTACCCAGCCAGCACAAGCACCTGCCAAGAAACAGTATGTTGGTACTGCACCTCTTTGTAACAAGTGCAATTTTCATCATCAACCACATCTTCAGTGTCGTCTTTGCAACAACTGTGGAAGATATGGCCTTTTGGCTAACACATGTCACTCTCCTCCTACTCCGAGTCAAGCAGCACAAAACCCTGCCCAACAGCCAGCAAATCCTGCACGACCTCCTTTTCCGCCTAGGTCTTGCTACAATTGTGGAGATTTGACTCACTACAGGAAGAAGTGCCCGAAGTTGGCTAATGCGAACCTGGCCGTGGACGAGCATACAACATCAATGCCAATGAAGCGCGTGCCGACAATGAGGTGGTGAACGGTATGTTCTATGTTAACAACCAACTTGCTTCTATTCTTTTTTATTCGGGTGCCGACAAGAGTTTTGTATCCCTAGCCTTTGAACCATTGCTTGCAAAGCCTAGAACAAAACTAGGAAAACCCTTGACATTAGAGTTAGCCAGTGGTGAATCCTTTGTACTCGATTCCGTCATTCGAAATTGCCAGTTGAACCTCAACGATCATCTTTTTCCCATTGATCTCACGCCAATGCAACTTGGGAGTTTCGACGTTATAGTAGGGATGGATTGGTTGACCCAATACCGTGCAGAGGTGGTTTGTTTTGACAAGATTGTTCATGTGCCTCTTTTGTCTGGTGAAACCTTAGAGGTTCGTGGAGCGAAACCCGCTAGTAGCCTTAAACTGATAACAAGCACCCAAGCCCAGAGATACCTACGAAAGAATTATGTGGCTTTCTTGGCACGTGTCGTAGAGGAGAAAGACAAGGGTAAAACTGTACAAGACTGTTGGTCCCTCGTATAGGATCTGTTCGTCAGGAACTTAGATAAATCGACTTTGACTAATGTGCGGAATCCATTTGATCAAATCACAGATGTACGACAGAGTATTCAACGATTAAACGCAGTCTGATCTTTCTATTCAATTGTTATGAAAGTACAAAAGCGCCTGTAGAAGTCAGACAATGACAGAGTTCTCTCCAGAGTCAAAAGTTCTAAATGAGATACCCTGGTGGGGTATTTATAGGCAACTCAGGAATGAGATAGATGCTGTCCGACCGAGTGGCAGTCATCTCAGATGGCTATCCGGTCGGATGGCCATCCGACCGGATGACATATGTCAGCCGACGGACATCATCTTTACAAAAACAAAACCATTCCCTGAGTTGTCATTCTACATACATAATAACATACATGTACACAAAATATACAAAATATGACTAAATGCTGACGGAAGCTACAGACGTATACACTAACAGACTCCCCCTCGGATGTAGCAGTAGTTCCTTCCAGCATAGTCTTCAATTCTTTCTGTTGCGCCTTCGTTCTCGCGCTCTCTGTCTTCTCTTTTCTGCTTTCTCTTCTAACATTCTTTGTCTTATATGCCTGCCTTCATCGATCCACCATTTTCTGTAAACCGGATCACCATCACGCTTCCGATCCCATTTGGGAATCTTGTTCTCCTCTTTCTCAATTGGCATTTGATCCGTTGGCGGCACTTTTCCCAACTTTCGTCTGCCAAGCTCAGCTGCCCTTTCAGAAATAGCCTTTGATCTTTCTTCTCGTTTGTACTTTTTCAGGAACTCATCAATCTCAAGATCTCTCCAATTCGTCTTCCAATATCTTCCTGAGTTGATGTCTTGGGCAAAGCACACATCCACGACCGTTTGATACTGCATTGCTTGTACTTTGTCTCTTCTTTCATAAACAATCTTGTTGAGGAATAAGCAGTCAATATCTTTCTTCGAACAATTTACTAGCCACATCGGGTCTAGTATGCAGATTCTCCTCGACTCTCCTTTTGACTTGTAAAACAATGAAATTACAGCTTCAGCTGTTGATTCATTATAGAACGAACCTTCAAACAAATCATGAAAATCCTGCTCCATTGCCCTAAGAGGCATGTTCTTCAAACATCTTGGAGGCTTAACATCCAGAGTTATGTCTTTTTCTCCGTTCTCCAGTATAGTTACAATCTGCTTTGGTCGTTGCGGCTTCCAATCAGGATAACCATTCTTAGCCTGCAACTTCACATAGTTCCACAAACGCTGATCATGTTGTTTTACTTCCAAACCATGATAGAACTGCTTGATATTCTTTGTCTTGACTAACTCATCTACGTCCCACCACGGAAGGGTCCTTATGTCTGATAGAAATTCAAAATACTGCACACCCTCTTCCCGTGTAATTGCGTAGACCTACAAATCTTCCAGATAACCCCACGATAGAATGTCACCCCATGAGATGTCTTTGTTGTGAGTGAAGAACTGAAGTGCCCTAAGAGTCTTCCTCTCTTTCGGCATCACTTTGAACCATTTCTTCCGTTCTTCAGCAAGGTTTTCTCTTGGGATGGTTTCTGGAACACCTTCAGTAGAAACCTTTTCCACAATTTTCCTTCTAATCTCATCTACATTTCGATCCTTAAACATTTCCATTAACGAAGGTAATGTTACATCAATACCAGAATAATGGAAATCAGTTTCTTCATCAGAGGAGTCTGAAGCATCTTCAACTATAACATCATTGTAGTGATCAGCTTCATGAGCATAGCTAGACTCAAATTCTTCTTCTGGTGATGGAGGTATCTCATCTTTGATATGAAATTTAAATTTCCCATCATTCAATCCCAATTCCTCCAACATTTCTTCTCTTGTCCTCCTAACCTCGAGCTCCTCCTCATGTTGAGCATGTAAGTAAATAACAGTTGGATTTGTGAGGAGTACCTGATCAACGTGTTGTTTCCCATATGTAGAAGTTTCTTGCTGATCATCATCTTCTTGTTCGTTGATCTGATCATTCAGAAACTCTTCAATTTTCTGCTCAACGTTAGGATTCTCAACCAGCAATCCCGATGCAGCTTGATCATCATCATCATTCTTCTTGTCATCATCATCATTCTTCTTGCTGATCATCATCTTTCTTATCATCTTTCTGATCAGACTTGTCATTATCATCATTTTCATCTTCATCTTCTTCTTCATCACCAAGAATTTCCAAATCAGAATCATTATCCATAATTTCTCCACGAGCCTTCCTCGCCTCTTTTCGTCTTTCTTCAATTTTGACTTGACGAACAATCTCTTTTATGCTATAAGGCACTGAGGATGGTTCACCAACAAGAACAAACTGCTGTGTCTTCCATTCTAACATCAACATTTCTTTTGCCTTCTTTTTCTTCTGAATAGCAACAACTCGTCGAATAATTTCATAAGGATCAAAGGATAGAGAAGACTCACCAACCAGCATGAAGTCTTGATCTTGTTCATTGTTAACACCTTCAACAACTTGTTCTTGAACATTTTCAACATCTTGTTCTTGAACATCTTCAATATCTTGTTCTTGAACATTTTCAACATCAATCATTTCAATGTCTTCTTGAGTTGAAGATCCTCCAGCTTCAGGTTGACTTGACGAACCAAGAACTTCCTCAATCATGCCATTTCTTCCTTCAATTGCCTCTTGAGCTAGCAGTCTTTCTCTTTCAATTCTTCGCTCTTCAGCTCTTTTCACCTCAATTTCATTGAAAGCAGCATGAACATCTATCTTTAAGTGACTTTCCATGACAGCATGTAACATGTTGAGCTGATTGTCTTTCATGACTTTATGAGCTTTCATTGCTTCCATTTCTAACTTCATCACCTTCATTTCGTTCGATGAAGCTTCACTTATTTCACTAAGAAGCTGATTTAGTGTCTAATTCACATCTTGCAAATTCTTTATTTTCACATTCAATGTAGCAATCTCTGCCGTCAAGAGTTCGAACATTTTAGAGTTATCATGAACATCATCCTTCATTTTCTTTATAGTCTCCTCTTGATCTATCAAAACCATTCTTGCTTCATCATGAGCTTTCATCATTTGTTCAATCTGCCTTTTAAAAACATCTCGCTCTATCTCAGCTTTAGCTTTAGCTTTTTCAAGTTCAACAACTTTCTTTACCAATACTTTTATGGCTTCATTGTTGAACACATCAAAGTCATCTCTAAAGTTTAAATCTTCTAAAGGATCCCCTGAGGCAGGTGGAAGATTTCCAAACAAATCATTTGTAGTTTTGGGGTGTGAAGACTCTGGAATCTCAATATTTTCTGGTATTGGTGGAAATTTAGAAGTAAAAACTCCACCTTCAGTCACTTCAACATAATCATCGTCACCTTTCTTATGAGCTTCAACATCAGCCACACTTTGTGCTTGAACTTCTGGAGCTTTTGGAGCTTCAACATTATGAACTTCAGGCTCCTTTTGAATTTCAACACTTAGAATCTTTTCTGCTTCAGCAACTTTTGACTTTTCAACATGTTTTTTACCTTTTCCGCCTTGATCCTTTTGTACTTTAGCATCACCTTTCTTTGCTCGAACTTTCCTTGGAATGACGCCAGTCTGAATATCCTTTCTTTTTCTTAATTTCTTTGTTTCTTCAGCTGATGGTGTATATGTAGAATCTTCTTCATCAGATCCTTTCTGCTTCTTTGTAGGATTTTTCTTCAACTGTGCTTTACCTCTACCAAGTGTTGTTGGGTCGAGCTCTGACTCAGACTTAGTAGCCTCAGAATCATCTTCACTTGAATCATCTTGTGCAACACCCTCAGGCTCTGTAACTTTAATACCTTCAGCTTGAGCATTTGAGCTTTGTTCTTTCTGTTCAGCAACTTCCTCATTCTTTTTCAGATAGCTTTCAAGTGAATGCTTCAGCAAATCAGCTCCTTGTTGAATAACTTCTGATGGTTCCAGCACTGTTTCATCAGTTAATCTCTGTTGTGGTTCTGCAGATGTCCCTGCAAAACAGACATTGAATTTATCATTAGAATAATATAACAGTTTAACGTTCTAACTTCTCTTATCACTCCCCCTCTCACTGTACCCTTTATCACAATCTTAGGAACTGGTTCCTTTGGAATAGGAACTACAGGGGATGTCTTGGGAGTTCTCTTCCTTTTCCCATCTCTTACGAACCACCATCTGGTTTTCTTCTCAACCATCTCACTCATCTTCTCGTCTTCATTATCAGAATCACTGTTTTGGTGTCTCCAAGCATCGTTCTCTGGAGCAATATATGTTGGGTTTTTAATCCTGGATATCAATCCTTTCGCTCCTGGATTAGGACCCTTAATAAGTCTGCTTATGGTTTCTGTTGTCATGTGCCTCATGTGACAATCCAGTTATTTGAGATATAAACCAGTCACATTTACGTTTTATTTTTATTACATCGCTCATAATTACTTAGCACACCTATTTGATTTACGATACGATTACATATATTTATAATTATAAACTATATACGTGTTACGTAACGAGAAGTCATAACCCCGAATCCAAACCCCTTGCGCAACCTACTACCATCGGCCCACTTACCTTGGCCCAAACCGAACCCACCTCACTCCACTAACAGTTTGCGGCCCTAGCAAGCCCAGCCCAAACACCCTCTTGTTTCCTAAAGCCCACTCGCTAGCCCATTTCTTCCCTTGTCCTTTGGTTTCGGCCCAAGCAAAACAAACCCAAGCCCAACCGCCCCTTTTATGTTTGTATGTAACCTGTTGTTCGGATAAACAAAAAAAATAGAAACCTTAACATCCCCTCTTCTCTCTCGACGTGAGGCTGCCAGGCGACCCCCCCCCCCACCGTCGCTACTCTCTTTCACTCTAGCTCTCTCTCATCTTTCACTCCAAGGTTAGTATATATTTTGTGTTTGATTCGGTTTGAAGTATTGTAAACTTGACTACGTTTTTCTGAGCTTGCTGATGATCTTGATGGTTATAGTGTTCTTGTAGTTGGGGTGCATGAAAACCATGTATGGTGTTTCGTTCTATCGTTTAGGTATACATAGACATGTGTATGTTCAATAGGGTTTCGATTCTTGACATAATATGAGGTATCTTGGCTGCATTTTCTGTTACGATAGTGATAAATCTGATATATAAGTGGTTATACATGGCTGCGTTTTCTATGAGTGTTGATAGGTATGATGATAGGATGTTCTATGAGTTGCTTGCGATATTACTATAAGTTCATGCATGCTTTCTGATATAAAACAACTTATAACCTGCTGTGAATGATGGAATATGTTCGTGTAATTGCGGAAACATGATAACGAAACTCGGAAACTCGTTTTATTAAGAGACCTGTGAAAACAGCTTCTATCCAAACATTTACAGCCAACTTCAGTTGGCTATAAACACATCGATATTAATCGAAAAACTGATTTTCTTGAGTCTATAACGTGTTATTTCGAAAAACACTTCAAATGGCACTAGAATCATATTTTTTTGAGGTCGTTTGCTATTTTTAATGGTCCGTTTTGTACAGCAGCAAAAGCTACGTTTTTACTGCAGAAAATTTGTGTTATGTTTTTCGTCATAACTTGAAATCTGTGTAGAATTAGGTCATGAAATTTGTACGGTAGATGGCCACTGATGTCTTTGTAATTTTCCCACTGGAATTTCGTCAATCGGACTTACGATGAATTTTAAATGAATTTTTCTGTGGACTACAGTCAGAAAGTGACGAATCTGATTGCAGCCCGGTAAATGATTTTTATAAAATAATTGGTAATGAATTGGATCCTGGGATTTTTACAAAATAATATTTAGATTGCTTAACACATTCTGTAAAAAAATTGGGAATTTTTGAAATAAGTTAACTATTTTATAAAAATGCCCGAAAACAGCCCAGTGTTGGATGTCAAAGCTGAAACGACGTAAGTAGTAAATTGCGTGTCTAAATGTCGGGTAGGTTATCTGAGAATGATCTAACGTGTTATATGTCAATGAAAGTGTTATGTACAATATCGTATGCTTGCTTTTTGAATGGTTATAGATGGGATGTTTGTATGGGCGTGAACCGATAAGTAAGTGCATGTTATATGATAGATGCGTGTAGGAACTTTGTGTTTTATTTTAAACCACTAAATGACTAACTGGTAATCATATTAGGACGTGATTGACCGACCTTGACTGTTAGCTATTTTTAAGAGTCCAACCGAGCAACCAAAGGTGAGTTCACACTCTTAAGGCATGGGATTCCCGGTGGGTTGGGAATGGAATTAAGAAGCTAAGATGAAACCTGTATATTCACCACTAATAGACTACATTAAACCTGCGTATTCTCGGATGGGTAGAATACGTACCTCCATCCTCGGATTGGGAAGAACGCCTACACTAAACCTGCGTATTCTCAGATTGGGAAGAATACGTACCTTCGTCCTCGGATTGGGAAGGACGCCTACACTAAACCTGCGTATTCTCGGATTGGGAAGAATACGTACCTCCGTCCTCGGATTGGGAAGGACGACTACATTTAACCTGCGTATTCTCGGATGGGTAGAATACGTACCTCCGTCCTCGGATTAGGAAGGACGCCTACACTAAACCTGCGTATTCTCGGATTGGGAAGAACACGTACCTTCGTCTTCGGATTGGGAAGGACGCCTACATTTAACTAGTCTAGTGGTTTACAACATGGGGTAGCCCCCACTGCTTATGGTTTGGGAAACAAGGAACTGGTTAACTACTAATTTTCAAAGGAACTTATGGTTTTTGGAATAACTTTAAAATGGACAACCAACTGTGAACTCGCTCAACTTTGTTGTTGACTTGTTGTTACATGCCTTGCAGGTCGTTAGATGCTTAGCTGGAGCTTGCACGAGCAGGAGGAGTCGTTGTGGGACATGGACCGTTGTGTGCCATGTTAAACTTTATGAACTTATGACTTATGTTTTGGTTTTTACATTTTATGCTTCCGCTGATTAACTTAAACTTGAATAACTTGTTTTGAACACCAATTATATTGTGTGGTTGAACTTTTATTTACTTTACTATATTGTTCAATATGATTGGTGGCTTGATTCTGGACAGTCACGCCTCCTGCGGTGATACTCCGCTTGTGGAATTTGGGGGTGTGACAGATTGGTATCAGAGCCATTGGTTATAGTGAACTTGGTTTAAAAAAAAGGGAAAAGCTTTTTGTCAAAACCAGACTATAACCTGTACAGTGCTCAACAATCCACAACGATGCTTCGCTCCACGTGCAAGGCTCAACACTTTAGGTGATGTGATTTAAGTTTATGTTGCCTACTTGCTAGATCACTTTTGTGTAATGTCCTGTTTATGTTAGGATCGGAGGCTCTCATGATTGTGTTTGTTTGTATAATTTAAACTATGAATGAATATAAAACAATGTAAAGTGCAGCGGAAATGAACAACAAACTTTGTTTGTATAATTTAAACTATGAATGAATATAAAACAATGTAAAGTGCAGCGGAAATGAACAACAAACTTTGTAAACACAATCGAAGAGAGAAAGTTTTGATAAACATTTGCTTCACCATAAGTCGAAAGATTACAATTCAAAGCAAATGATTACAATGCAAGTTTACAAACTATGCTCCCCCTTAGCCTGATACTTCATGGTTGGTTGTACAAGATGAAAGGATTGAATTGAGGAGAAGAACTCACTCAAAATAATCAAATGTAACAGTACAGGGTACTGCTCCATTTATAGGCAAACCAGAACCACTGAGGCATCTCAGCAGGCGTCACCATGAAAGTGACGTCTAACAACCTAACAACCTGTAACAACTGTTCCTATACAAACACTGCTAATGTTAACCACTGATTCTACATATGATAAATTGGAGCATCAACAATTAACAAAGTTTTGTACTTTGATGCTGAGAGAATATCAATGATTGAATCGAAGGTGTGGTCGTTGGTGGGTTTTGTGATTAGACCCAAATAATTGTGAGGGGATTTGTACGGGATTTCAATGGATTCTGCGGCCGTTTGAGCGACCTCTTTGGAAGATTATGATGATTTTGACTTTGATTTTGTCATTTTGATGAAATGAAGGTTGGAAAGACGAAGAAAGACGAAGAATGTTTTGAAATGGAGGTTGGAAACTGCTTTGAGAAGAGAATTTTTGGAATTCAATTCGACAGTGTAAAACCCTGTTTGGGTTTTGATCAGGGTTTTATTTAGGGAAAAATAAGTGCTGATGTGGCAGCGGTTACAAAGATCTGAAGGCTAAAAACTGACCACGTGCCAACCTCTGATGTCAAGATGAATAATGGAGGACAGTTGTTTTGGAGAACCACTGATGAATCAAATATCAGTAGTGACAACGGTAATAATTTTGTGAGCAGTGGATGATTTTTACTATCAGTGGATAGCATATCAGTGGATAAGACACTTATTTTGAGCATCAGTGCTTGCCAAAAAAAAAATGAACGGTCAGTGGTTGACTTTCAGCAGTGGACAATATTTAGGAAACAGATGTTTGAACAAAATAGTGGTTAGGGGTAAGATAATAGTATTGATGTGCAGGCTCATTATGTCAGCAACTTTTACAGGAATTTTCATTCAAAGTTTTACCACATGTCGTTTAAACGTTTTGAAGCTTTTACAACTCCCAGACAGTGGTTTAGTACCCCAGATGATGTACACTCTTTACTAAGGCTACTCATTCTTGTTATAATCTTTGAATTAAACATGAGTACCCAAGTATTTTAAGATCTGTTAACAATCAATCTTTTGCTTATTGTAAAAACAAACTTGAGTTTTGACATGACATTGACACATGTACCATTTCCTTTTGATCCATTTTGAGGATAATATTACCAACAAAAATAAGGTTATATATCCTGACAGTAGATTGAAACTTCTACCATTAAAAACCAGTAAAAAGTTCAAAATATATTATTCTTAAAGAAAAAATAAAGAATAATATATCCTACTTTATTTTGAGAAAATCCTTTTTCGGAAAAAAAATTAAAGGATTTTCTGAAAACATCATCAAAAAGAATCTGGTATAGTTTTTCACTAAAGCACCTGACCATATCTTTCTCAAGTTTATGAAAATGGTCAGTGGTTTGACAACAGTGGTAAGAGAATTTTAAATGCATTTTGACCACTGTTTGGTACCATTCTCTTGTTGATTGATTGACAACAAAAATGAGGACACATGTCCACATGAGTTTTTGAAAACCCTGTTATAGACTTTGTTACCATGTGATGATTCTGAAAGTATGTCTAGTCCTCTTGTGAGTTTATTCACTGGAAATACTATGGTTACCTGAACCTTTTTCCTGAACCAATGAATGCACACAATTGCTTTGATGACCGTTTTTACCCCAATTTTTATATTTATACTCTTAAGTGTTTTATATTTATACTCTTTTCTTTTGACTTCAAAAGTTTTGAGATAAACACACTCTCGAGTTTTTGTGAATTTTCTTCTTCCCTTTTTACCCTTCCCATTCATAAGTAATGAAATGCTTACTGGGAGGTTTTTATTTGAAGAAATACTTAATCCAGAATCATTTTGCAGTAATGCTTTGAGAGAATTGGTCATATTTGCACAAGTTTTCAACCAATCTCACATTACATATGATACGGACTACATTGACCCCAGATTTTCTTAATGTATTTTTAACAAGGTTGATTTGTTCCTTTTGAGGATCTCAACCTGTTTTTCAACACATAAGATCAAATGACTAAATTTTTAATTTCCCTCTTTTTATGTTAGCAAAAACACTAATGTTTTTATGAACATAGGTTCTTGTTAATCTGAGGTTCACACTTTAGCATCTAATATAATGAAAACATTACAAATTTCATAACAACAGTTGAAATCAATTTTGAAAAGAAGAAATAGTACCATAGTTCAACAGACATTTTTCAGATCTGAAAACTATGAATGACTTGTGCATGACATCACTTGTTGTGTGAAATTTGTGTATCTTATGACATCTTGGTTGTTTTACAGAGTGTTTGAATAACAGCTTTAAACTTAATCACTAGTTACTCTGTTTTTCAACTAAATACAATCAACCTTAGTATCAATGAATTTTGAGCTGAACTGTTATGTCAAATTGACTGTTAGATCGAATTTGACTGTCCAGGCTCTGATACCAATTGTTAGGATCAGAGGCTCTCATGATTGTGTTTGTTTGTATAATTTAAACTATGAATGAATATAAAACAATGTAAAGTGCAGCGGAAATGAACAACAAACTTTGTAAACACAATCGAAGAGAGAAAGTTTTGATAAACATTTGCTTCACCATAAGTCGAAAGATTACAATTCAAAGCAAATGATTACAATGCAAGCTTACAAACTATACTCCCCCTCAGCCTGATACTTCATGGTTGGTTGCACAAGATGAAAGGATTGAATTGAGGAGAAGAACTCACTCAAAATGATCAAATGTAACAGTACAGGGTACTGCTCCATTTATAGGCAAACCAGAACCACTGAGGCATCTCAGCTGACGTCACCATGAAAGCGACGTCTAACAACCTAACAACCTGTAACAACTGTTCCTATACAAACACTGCTAATGTTATCCACTGATTCTACATAAGACAAGTAATACACTAAACAACTGCTATCTTCTTCCATCAGTGCTTTCCTCAAAGTTGATCAGTCCTTGAGTGAGCAGTGCTTTGTCATCAGTAGATAGAACCAGCAGTGTTCACTTCTTCAGGGCTTTGTCAGCAGTTGAATGGTAGCAGCAGTTGTATATGGACAGTGGATAGAGAGCCATCAGTTGTTATAATCACTTTAAAGGGGAAAGCCTAATGTAAACAGCTGCTTATTGTGAATCCACTGTCGTGATCCGGTTTTGGCTTTTATTATCTGTACCTCTGGTAGGGTTCAATCCCAACAATCTCCCCCTGGAACAGATAATGCCAAAACCCTTCATTATTCTGGATTTTTATTTTTCATCAGAAGCTCCTTAGCTTGCCTTTTAAATTCTACTTCAAAGTCCTTGGAACTTGAGTCATCCTCATCCCTGCATAGTGAAAGTTCAAGGAGATCCTGCAAATCTTCAACACCAAGACCTAGTGCTTCTTTCCTTGATATATACTTCACTTAACCATTGGATCTGACCAAGGTTAATACGTGTGTCTTTTGATCAGACATCCACTTTAGTACTTTTGAACCCAATGGGTTTCTTGGGAGAGAGTTATTTTCAGATGAGTTTGAAGAAATTGGTCTTGAGAAAAGTTGTAAACTTTCAGACATTTGTTTGAAGGCCATTTCAATGACATTATTTGCTGCGGCTATATCTTCTGTAGTCTCTCTTTCAATCTGCTCTTCCCTCTTCTTTTGATCTAGCTCAATGGCTGTCATGTCTGAAGTGTTTGGTGATGCAGGTTTGGTTAATACCTTTTTGGCAAGGTCTTGAAGTTTTGCTGATTGGTCTTCTTTTAGATCCATTTTCTTGATGGCTTCTATGAAGTAATCAGCTTCCTTTTCTTTCTCTTCTTCACTGGTTAGCAGTTTTCCTTTTTCTTGGTTTTCCACAAGTATAGGGTTATCTGCTGATGTGATCAGTGTTTTAAGATAATCAATCTGCTGTTCTAGCTTTTCGTAATCAGGCTTCTTAGAAGTGTCTGAGACTGTTATTCTTCTTTTCTTAAGCCTTTCATAAGCCTCGTCGGTATACTGCTTTGTCCATTTTGCTATGGCTTCAGCAACATCCACCTTAGCATCCATCAGCTCTTGCTTCTTTCTTTTATACTCAGAAGTAAGGTCAGTAATGAGCTTTTTGTATTTGTTCCAATTTGGAGCTGTCTTCTTCTTTCTTGGATCGTTTTTAATTCTTTCAATTCTGTTTGCCTCATGCTTTAAAGCAACTATTGGCCATTCTTCAAATTTTTTTTTTCAGCAGGATAGGATTTTTCTTTCATGATATATGCAAGATATTCTTTTCTCTTTTTATTTCGTTGATCTGTCTTTTCTTTGTTTAGATCTTGTGCATAGTCTTCCATCTGCTTGACCTTAGCGAGCAAGAACTCCAATTTTTCAGAGATGGCTTCTTCACTTTGACCTTCACATTCAACTTTTGCTCTTATTTTAGCCTGCCTTGCTTTTAGCTTGAGATATTCATCCATATCTTCTCGGACTATGAAGCCTATGAGAGAAGGGAATCTTCTTGTTGAAGGATCATCCTCGGTGTAGAATTGTCTCATCTCATTTTTTACAGCTTCCAGTTCCAGTGGATATTTTGCAGCATTAGGATCATGTTTATCTTCATCTGACTGAGTTATTTTTCTTTTTCTGGAGTAAAGTTTTGAAACGGCAGGTGTTGAGACAACCGGTGTTTGACTCACTGTTGTCATTACAGCAGATGTTGTAACATCTGATGTCTTCTGCTTTTTAGCAGGAGGTGATGATGGTGATGTGATATTGATGAGAGCAGTGGTTTGTGACTGGCAAACAACTGTTGAAACAACTGGTGTTTCAACCACTGTTGACCTTACAACTACTGATGTGTCAGTAGATGTCTTCTGCTTTTGAGCAGGTGGTAATTTGATGAGTTGTGATGTAGTTTTAGGTTGTGATGGTAGAGCAGTGGTAGTGTGTATTGTAGTGGTGTGTGTTGAAGAGATGGTAACTGTTTGACCAGCAGTTTTTGAAACCACTGACATATCAGCTGTTTGGATAGAAGTTTGAGATTTTGTGGTTTGAGGTTTAGATATATGTTTTTCTTTTTCCGGTTCAATGTAAACACCATCCTCAATTCCCTTTTTCTTCAACTGCTTGATTTTCTCCCCCTTTTTGGCATTATCTAGAAGGGGGATATCCATGAAGAGGATAGTGGAGGGAGTTTTTCCAGTGGTGCTTTGGATGCTGGCCTTTATAGCCTTGATGTCTGCTTGAGTATCTTTGAATCTTGATTCCACCATGTTTTTCAGCATTTGTACATGTATTGCATGCTGCTGATCAGCCATTTGTTTTTGTTTTTCAAGCAGGGGTTGGAATAAGTTCCACAACTCATTTGCAGCAGGTGCAGGTTGTGCAGGTGCTTGAGCTGGAACAGCAGTGGATTGTGCTTTATGAGCTTTTAACAGTTGTTGCACCATATCCTTTATTTCAACAACTGATGTTTCAAGTTTTTCAACTCTGCCCATTAATTCCTGATATTTTAAATCATCACCCACTTTAATGGGATCATCTGATTCCCCACCAGCAATGGTTGTACCAATGTGTGACTTAGGAACTGAGTCCCAAAAATCACCCACTGATGCCCCTTGTTCTTGGTTCTGGGGTCTTCTCTCTTCAACACTTGATAACCTTTTGATGGTACCAGTGGTTAAAACAAACTCACTAGTGGTTACCGAAGGTGCTATAGAAGAAATTGCCTTCAAGGGAGTCTTACTAATGAAACAACTGTCCAAATGCAGATCTGTTGATCCAACACTTGTAGTTGCTGCTCCACTTGAACTACCACCAAGAGTTACTTGTAACTCAAGCGGTGTAACCTCCTCAGTTGTTGCTGGGATAGCAGGAGTAGTAGCATCAGACCCAGTCACTTGTGGGAGTATACTCTCAGTGATAGGTGATAGAGAGGAACTGGTTTGTGTCTGAGCTATAGCAACTGCATGTAACAAGGGTATTATGGATTATGGAATTATGATTGGTGAGGGTATGGGTGTTGAAAGAGACATGTCCTTGGGATCAGGACTGAGGAAGATGGATCCGATTGGGTCCAGAGCTTCATATTGTGGGGTCCCTGTGTTTACAACCTGATCCTTTTGTGAGGATGCAGGAGGAGTTTGAGGCAATGGTGGAGATCTTTCTACCAACTACTGTGAGGAAGTAGCAGCAGTGGTTTTTGGTGACATTTGTGTTGTCACTGGCAGTTGCTCTGGGATCTCATCTTCCAGAGTTGCCTTTGTTTTGGGTTTGGAGGGCTTTCTGGATGTTTTCTTTTTGGTCTTTTTGGTAATGGCAGATGTGGGTTTCAAAGCAGTGGTTGTGCTGCTATGATCACCTGGAGCAGTGGGCTCAGCAGCTGATACCTGAGGAGCAGTTGTACCAGCTAAATTCTGCTCAGGCACCTCTGCTTTTGTTTTTATAGGTGTTAACATTCTTGTGAATGTTTCAGGTGTTAAACCTTTTATTTGAAAATGAACACCTTGTTTGAGAAAATTTTCATTTTCCTTTCCAAATTTTTGTTCAAAATAGTAGCTTAGAAACCTTGGAAAAAGTAGAAAAGCTTTGCTATCAACATTTTTCACCAAATCATCAAAGATCTCCTGGGAATAATTATTGTGACACCTGTGCCTCCACGACCATCAAACAAATACTGTATCAATAAAATATTGTATTTCATACTTGGGAGTTTTATAAATATGTGTATCGTTTGCACATATCAATTCTTGTTCGATTTCGGGCTCTAAATCGCTTTCTGGAAGGTTATACGCGCACCGATGCGTAAATATAACCAGTTTAATGCAACAAACACTCCAGAACAGTGACATAGGCTTAACATACCTTAAATAACCTTTACATAACTTAGAAATAAGTTTTGAAGGCTTTGGTATGGCAAAAACAAGTTTAATCGCCTACAAGGACTAAATTTGACAAACTGCGAAAGTATGCCAATTTGAACTGTAACAGATATTCCGAAACATGACCATAAGTTGAACATACCATAAATATCCTTTACATAGCTTAGAAATAGGCTTTGAGGGGTTCGGTGTGCTAAAATAAACTTTTGGGTTATTCAGGGACTAAAAGTGTCAAAAAATGTACAAGTTTGCATTTTCGCGCATCACTTACGTTCTGAATACATCCGGACACCCAAAAATTTATGTAAGCACTAAAATATTTTATTTTAGTGTTTGGCATGAGAAAAATCCATTCGTCGCGCAATTTGGATCGTTTTTCGCGCTTATGCGCATTCCGTCGTAATTAAACGAACATCGTGATCGTACTACCAAACGAACCAACATCCGGCATATTTTTGAGCATGTTTCATGTCCACAATGTTTAGGCATCATTTTAGGGCCTTAAAGATGGCTTAACGGGCCTTAAACATGTCGGAAATGGCCTTAAAACACAACAGGGACCAAAACTGTCATTATGCAAAGTTGTTTTCTGATCAGAAGACCCAGGCGGCCCGCGTAAGCCCTGGGTGTGACACCTGGGTCACTGCGACCATCAAACAAATACCAAACCAATGAAATATTGTATTTCATACTTGGGATTTGTAAAAATATGTGTATCATTTGCACATATCAATTTTTGTTCAATTTCAAAACTCTAAATCGCTTTCTGGAAGGTTATACGCGCACCGATGCGTAAATATAACCAGTTTAATGCAACGAACACTCCGGAATAGTGAAATAGTCTTAACATACCTTAAATAACCTTTACATAACTTAGAAATAAGATTTGGAAGGTTTGGTATGCCGAAATCAAGTTAATTCGCTTACAGGGACTAAACTTGACAAACTGCGAAAGTATGCCAATTTGAACTGTAACAGACATTCCGGAACATGACCTGATGAAACACAGGTTAACACTTCGGTTAACCAGTGGGGTTACTTCAATGATGGGTTCAATCTCCTTTCTCACTCGCTGGGAATGGCTTGGCTCCTGCAAAACAGTAACACCGTTAGTCTCGTTAAGAGGGGAATATGGGGGTTTCCCTCTTAACCAGGCTCCGGCGTGAGAATAAGTACTGTTCCGAGGAAGGTAAAACAGTGTGTGTTAAGTGTGAAAATAGAGAGAGTAAGGTGTTCAACCTGGATGATGAAGGGTCCTATTTATAGCCGGAGGGTGAAGAAGGGAAGGAGCAGCAACGCCAGCTGTAGGCGCGCGCCAGCTGTCCGACCAAGGGGAATATCCCTTTGGTCTCCTCTGCTGTGGTCAGTGTAGTGGTACACGTGGCGCGCCTGCAATCGCCTACTCAGGAGACGTCGTACTGGTGTTGTCTGCTTGCTCCTGGATCCGTTGCAGGTCTACTTGGCGCTTGGCGGTTGGTGACACATGTTGTCCTTTATGTCGGACGGAGCATCTTTGGTGTCACCTATATTTTTTCCAGAAGCTTCTAGAAGCTTCTGGATGACTTCGTCGATGTCAGCGCCACGTCTGATGAGAAAAGTGGTGTGGTCCTTGCCATGTTGGCAAAGAATTGGGACCATACCTCTTCAAGTCCCCCCAGTCCAGTGTGCCTTCTAGTTGAGTTGATCGTCTAGGAGGGATGCTGGACTTATAAATGTGGTATTTTTTATGTTGTCAGGTCTTTACGGGGTCGGTAAGAAGTTGGCACCTACTTGGCCCACTGCCCGTGGATGTTGACGACTTGTATAGGTGAGTCGGGTGGGCGTGTGTCGTACCGCCCGTGGGTTTTGACTTTCTGCGGAAGTGAGCCAAATGGACGCATGGCGCATGACGCATGGGTTTTGACTTCTTGCGGAAGTGAGCCAAATGGACGCATGGCGCATGACGCATTGGTTTTGACTCCTTGCGGAACTGAGCCAAATGGACGCATGGCGCATGGCGCATGGGTTTTGACTCCTTGCGGAAGTGAGCCAAATGGACGCATGGCGCATGACGCATGGGTTTGACTCCTTGCGGAAGTGAGCCAAATGGATGCATGGCGCATGACGCATGGGTTTTGACTCCTTGCGGAACTGAGCCAAATGGACGCATGGCGCATGGCGCATGGGTTTTAGCGCTCTATGAGTGTTGTCTTCAGGTAGAAGCTTTGTTGTCTTGGGGAGGAGTGACTGATGTGACAGCCTGGTGTCAGGTGAACAGGCGCCTTTTCAGTCACGTCAGTTGCTTTATGTCATAGTGGCAGGCGGTTGTTGCATACTTTTCCGAAAAAGATGATGGCGTTTTCTCTCTCCTCTGACGTGTCTCGCCTTGATTGGATCCTTTCCTGTACCTCTGGCGGTTCGCTACCCATCGCATTAAATGCGATGGGTATAAATTCCAAGGCGGTCTCTTCTCCCATACTTCACTTTTCAAAATTTGAATCCCGGATTTCTCTCATCTTCCTTGATTGTTCTTCCTTCGACTTTTGAGTTCATCTGCTTTCTCTTTTCATTTTTTATCATGTCCACTTCGAATCCTTCTTTGAAGAAAAGGAGGAACAAGGGTAGAACTCCTCCCGGCCCCGATCAGGCGGTTATTGGTTGGAAAGAAGAAGAATTCCAGAATCTAGTAAGGGAGATGGGTTTCCTCCCTGAATGGGGTGCTGAATATCCTGTTGCTGGTTCCACCGCCATGGACGCTCCTCCCGGGTATATGACTTTGTACGCTGCTTTTTTCCGGGAGGGTAATTTTAGGCTTCCAATGACTCGGTTCACTGCTGACGTTTTGAGGGGTTACGGTCTCCATATATCTCAAATCAATGCCATCGGGCTCCCCCGTATCACCCATTTTGAGTTCGTTTGTATGGCCAACCGGCTTGACCCGACGTTTGAGATGTTCAACGTCTTCTACACTGTTACATATACGAACGGTTTTTACTCCTTTAGTGCTCGTACCGGCGTGTCACCGGTTTGTTCTGTGCCGTTAAAGGGTATACATGACTGGAAACAGAAGTTTTTCTTTATTCGCCGGGGGGTTGTTCCTGTAGATATGCATTACAGACCTGTGGGTGAGGGTATCCCAAAGGTTGATGTGGTTGCAGATTTTGCTAATCAGGACTGGTATAAGAAGTTGACCCGGAAGGCTACTCCGATAGTTCAGGTTGAGGAGATGGCGTTGGTTGGTGCCGGGATGAGTATGAAGTGGGTTCCTAAAAATCCACTGGGTGTCCCGGTTTACGGTCATGGTGGCAAGTGTACGTTTGTTCTATATCCCCCTTCTGTTTTTCCTTTGGTTGTATTATTTTTGTATTGTGCTTTACTTCCTCCTCTTTTTTTTTTTTTTTTGCAGTAGGGTACACATTGATGAATGTTTTGGATCCCGATGCTCCGGGTGCAATGGTTGAAGCAATACCAAAGACTGATAAAGGACCTTGGTTGGATCAAATCCGCCATCGGTTTCTGCATCCGAGTGATGGGAGTTTCGCTACTTACGCGAACACTGTGTTAGGTGAGGAGATTGAAAATGAAAGTGATTCATTTGATTCCGTTCGAGAGAAAGTTATCGTTCTCTCGAGTGATGGTTCTGGCGGATCGTTGGAAGACCTAACGTCTCCTTCCGCGTGTGCAGGTCCGGTGCAAGGGGCTGTGCAAGAGCCGGTGAACGAGCCTGTGGAGGAAGATGTGGAGGTTCCGGTTGAGACTGTTAATCCATTGGAGACGAAGAGGAAGGCGAGAGCTGACAAGGCTGAGGAGAAAGGGAAAAAGTCCGAAGGAACTTCCTCTAAGTCTCCTCGTAAGCGACTTCACACTGCTCGTATCCTTGATTATGTTGTCGTTTCTGACATGTTACCTGGTTTAGGGGTTGGAGAGAAACACCCTGAGTCGGACCCTGATGACCGCGCGACTTTAACTGAGATTATGCAAAAGAAGATGTTTGATGATAGGAAACGAAAGCTTGACGAGCAGGCTGCTGCTGCGCTTGCCGCGAAGAAGATTAAGCTTCAGAAGGAGAATCCTCCCGCCCCTTCTGAATCGGATATTGATATGGGTATTTTTGCCGAAAAGCCAAGTGATTTGCTGCAGAAAATCTTTGAAGCTTCTGGTATTCGGTTTTTCAGTTTTCAGCATATCTCCTTATTTTTGCTTGTCTTGTATTTGTATTTCGTGCCCCTTTTGTCTGAATGTGCTGCTCGTCTTGGAGCAGGTGTCAAAACAGCCCAAAGTGGGCACAAGATTGACATTTCTAAGATTACTCATCCTGAGTCTCCGCCGTCTAGGGCGTTCGGGTTGTCTCCGCCTCATGATGCTCCTGACGGGCAGAAAAAGACTGCGGATGTTGAGCAGGTTGCGGAAGGTGGCGGTGATGTAGGTGGTGCTGCGGGTGGTGGTACTGGTGTTGATCGTGGTAAAAATGCTGAGGTTGAGGTGGAGGTGAGTCAAACTACGCCTCACCAGACGGTGTATACCAAGCGCCCCCCAGGTGATGGTGGTGGTGCAACCTCAGGTGCCGTCCGCAGCCCCCAGTTTGGGAAATTTCATGCTGATTCCTTTGATACAACAAACCCTGCTTGTGACGATCTCCCGCACGTTCCTCGCTGGCGTCTGCTTCAGGGCTCTCGGATGGATACCCTTGAAAATTGTCATGAATTCTACTCGTTGTCTCTCCCCCCAGCTGAAAGGATGTTCCAGAAAAAACGCCGCCGGTTTGAACTGTTGGATGATCATGTTCAGGCCGGGGTTAATTTTTTCTCTACCACTCAGGAGATTGTCCGCGAGTGGAAGCAGCTGGGGGAGGACGTAATGGAGTTTGAGAATGATAAAAGGTTGTTTGCGGAAGAGAAGGAGAAATTTAATGCTGAGAAAAAAGGGTTGGAGTGGAGGCTTGCTGATGCAGAGGAAAAACTTGCCCAGGAGAGGAAAGCCAATGCTGACAAACAGAAAAATTGGGAAGCTGCGTGTGAGCGTACCAATGTTGAGCTTAGAACGCAACGTGACACGATTACTCGTTTGTCCGGTGAAAAGAAGGATATTGCTGATGAGGCTAATCAAGCGCGCATGATGTTTGAGAAGAAGGAGACAGAGTATGTTGAACGCATCGCTAAGCTGGAAGTTCTTGCGAGGCAATATGAGACTTCTGATCGTCTTCTTCAGGAGAAGATTGCTGAATGCCGAGCCGCTGAACTCCTTGCTGAGGAGGCGTCCGCTGATTGCCAATGGTTGCTCTCACACGCGGTGCCTCTGGTAATTTCTTGTATTGTTTGTTTTGTTTTGTTTTTTTTTTGTGACTGTCGTGAATTGTCCCTTACTTGTGTGTTTGCTGTAGATTGCTGGACGAATCGTTAATTCGCACGAGCTTGCCCATTATCTGTATGAGTTGGGGCAGGCTGGTTACAGCAGTGGTCGTAAGGATGGATACAACGAAGGCAGGGCTGCGGCCCTTAATAAGGAGAAAGAACACCATTTCGAGCTGTGGAAGGAAGATTGCACTGGTGCTTACGCCACAAAGAGGCAGGAGTTTTCGTCCTTGGAGTTTGCGGTGGTTAAAGCTGCGAAAAAGCTGGCTCGGAGGCCAGATGGTGTTGCTATGTTGAAGAGCGCGTTAGGCGATGAAGGTGGTGTGACTGGGGGTGTTGGGCCCAGTCATCCTGAATGAAGACTTCCGGCCTGTGCGCCGCGTATGACCTTAGGTGGTCTTGTATTTGACAATTTGATAGACAATTTTAACTTCCTTGTTATGCTTGTGGATATATGGCTGTGTGTTGACATATGTTATGCTAACAGTTCTGTTTTTATGCGAATTTGTTATCGTCATAATATGTGCATGTGTAATTACTTTGATTCAGGTATCACGAATGAGTAATGGCGCTGACAGGTTGTGTTGTGTTTGTTACAACGATTTATTCTGTCGTATTTGTGCGCAGGTGGGTCATGAATACGAAGTGATCGAGTGACAGGTTATTGTGTGTACCCGGCTGTTCTCAGCCTTGGGGGTGCTTACAATGTTTGTTTGTCCTGTGTTCGACGTTTTCGTGTTTATGTGAGCACGAAGTATTTGATTGGCGTTTGTTAGGCTTTAGTTGTGTGTCTGACCCGGCTGTGCACTTGTTTGTGACAGGCCTTGGAGGTCTACAACGTTTCCTAATGGTCGAGCCATTGATGTTTTCGTGTATGCCCAAAGTGATACTTGCAGTTGTGACAAAGAAATTTGCGTAATAAAAAGGTAGCCAAACACTTCTTGTATTATAAATGTGTTGGCAACTAGGCCATTGCAATTACAAAAACTTCATTCATAAGTAACACCTTCTAAGCTGTTGAGCGTTCCATGTGCGAGGAACCTCTTTGTTATCGATGGTGCACAGTTTGTAGGCCCCCTTTCCGAGCACGGTGTCGATGACATACGGACCTTCCCATTTGGGAGCCAACTTCCCGGGTTTTTCTGCATTTGAGGCTTCATTGTCTCTGAGGACGTATTCTCCCGGGTTGAAGGTGCATATTCGGACTTTAGAGTTGTAATATTTTTCCAGCTTTGTTTTGTACTTTGCTTCGTTGATTGCCGCCATTTCTCTCCGTTCTTCTAGGAGGTCGAGGTCGATTCTCCTTTCTTCTTCATTGTTGATCATGTTCATGGAGAGCATTCTGGGTGACGGCAATCCTATCTCTGCTGGTATTACAGCCTCCGACCCATAAACCAAGCTAAACGGTGTTTCCCCGTTGCTTGTTTTGGGCATCGTCCGGTGGGCCCATAAGATGCTTGGCAGTTCGTCTACCCAACCTCTTCTCTTTTCTCCCAACCTTGCCTTAATTCCGTCGACTATACTCTTGTTGACGGCTTCAACTTGACCGTTCCCCTGCGGGTGCGCGACCGAGGAGAAAGTGTGTTCGATGTGTAGTTCCTTGAACCACTGTTGAAGGTTGTCTTCGGCAAAATTGGTTCCGTTATCGGTGATTATCTTGAGAGGTAAACCAAAACGACATATTATTTGTTCCCAAATGAACTTTTTGACAACGGCGGCAGTGGTCGACGCGAGGGCCTTCGCCTCTACCCATTTAGTGAAATAGTCAACTGCGACTATTATAAACTTGACAGCTCCTGGGGCTTCGGGAAAAGGTCCGACCATGTCTATTCCCCATTGCTGGAAAGGCCATGCCGTAGTAACTGGTACTAACTCGTTCTTGGGGCGCATCGTTTTGGGTGCATGTCTTTGACATCCAACGCATTTCCTCAACTCTTTGACCGCGTCCAAATGCATTCCGGGCCAATAGTATCCCGCATTCATGACTTTCGCGACCACCATCCTTGGACCGGCATGTATACCACAGATTCCCTCGTGCACCTCTCTGATCAGATAGCGTGCGTCTTCAGGGTCAACACATCTTAACAAAGGCCCGAGGTATGATTTTCTGTACAAGATCCCATCAGCCATCTGGTAATGTTCGGATTTGTACTGGACCTTCCTTGCTTCTGCCTTGTTCTCCGGGAGTACTCCAGATTGGAGGTATGTGATTATCGGAGTCATCCAAGACGTTGTCCCTAATTGAACGACGCTTACTTCTCGAAGTGGTACTGACGGGTTGCTCAAAACTTCTATTCGTACATCCTTTGCTAAGTGCTGGAAGCTTGTAGAGGCGAGTTTACTCAACGCGTCTGCTGGTTTGTTCTCGCTTCTATTAATGTGATGTACTTTGTAGGAATAGAAGGTTTGCAGCAGTGTCTTTGCTTGGCTTAGGTAAAGTGCCATCGTATCTCCCCTGGCTTCGTATTCCTCATTGATTTGGCCTGCCACCAACATGGAGTCTACATGCGCTTCGATGTGTCGTACGCCCATTTTGATTGCCAACCTTAAACCAGCAAGGAAGGCTTCGTATTCGGCTTCGTTGTTTGTGCTTTTAAAATCTAGGCGTATGGCGTAGGTGAACTCATGTTTGTCGGGGCTCACCAGCCGGAGACCAGCACCTGCGCCATCCTCGTTGGATGCACCATCTGTGTATAATAGCCATGGTTCTTCCACTTGTTGTTTCTCGGCCTTTTCCATTGCCTTGCATTCTCGATCTTTGTCGTCTGGTACCTCTGTCATGAAATCTGCGAGCACTTGGCCCTTAATCGCCGGTCTTGGTCTGAATACTACATTGTGACCTCCAAGCTCTATCACCCATTTTGCCAGTCTTCCTGAAATCTCCGGCCTTGCGAGTATGTTGCCAATGTTGTAGTTTGTTAGCACGTGGATGACGTGATTGGCAAAGTACCTGCGCAGCCTTCTTGATGCGTGGATCAATGCGAGCACCAGTTTCTCCATGATTGCGTACCGGGTTTCTGGGTCGGTTAGAGTTCGTGACACATAATAGACTGGCGTCTGGACACCCTGTCGATCTACAAGCAATACTACTCCTACTGCCCTGTCGGAGGCTGATAAGTATAGTACCAGAGGTTCACCCTTGACTGGTGCAGTTAAGGTTGGCAGCTTGATGAGGCAGTCTTTCATCTCGCGGAAAGCGCTTTCAGCTTCCGGAGTCCACTGAAATTGGCTCTTCTTCATGCAGTTTCGGAGAGTTTTTATAAACGGAAATGATTTAGCGGCGTGATTGGCCAGGAAGCGGTTGAGTGCGGCCAACCGTCCTGCCAATTTTTGCATTTCCTTGATCGTTGACGGTGACGGCATGCGTTCTATTGCTTGTATCTTGTCAGGGTTCACCTTGAAACCATCTTTCGTGACTATGAAAACCAGGAATTTTCCTTCCTCCATGCCGAAGGAGCACTTTGCTGGGTTTAACTTGATGTTCACTCTGCGCAGAGTGTCGAATGTCTTTTGGATGTTCAGCAACATTGTACTTTCCTCTTTGCTCATGATAACCAGATCATCCATATACACTTCGATATACTTGCCGATGGCATCGTGGAAGGTTTCGTTCATGAGCCTCTGATAAGTCGCGCCCGCGTTTTTCAAACCAAAAGGCATTTTGGTATAACAGTATAGCCCTGTTGGTGTGCGGAACGCGGTTTTGTCTTCATCCTGCACGGCCATCTGTACCTGGTGGTACCCTTTGTAGCAATCGAGGAAACATTTCCATCGGAATGTCGCAAGTGAATCGATCTTTTCGTCGATATCTGGTAAGGCGTAACAATCGCGCGGACATGCCTTGTTCAGATCTTTGTAGTCTACGCACATCCTCCAGCTACCGTTGTTTTTCTGGACCATCACTGGGCTTGCTACCCATGTTTGGTACCTGACCTCTCTGATGATCCCCGCGTTTAACAGCTCTATCACTTGCTCTTTCATGGCGTCATTCTTTATGTCCCCCAAATGGCGCTTAGCATGTACCACCGGCTTGGCTTCTTCCGATACGTTTAAACGGTGTTCAGCTATGTGCCGTGGAACACCCACCATGTCTGCTGGCGTCCAAGCAAAGACATCCATATTTTGGAACAGCAGTTTTTTTAGCGCCGCGCGCGTCAGATCGGACATTGCAGGTCCCAAGGTTACCGTCTGTTCCGGATATGCGCTGTTGAGCACCCATTTCTTTGCCTCTTGGCGTGCTTCTGGTTTCCTTGTCTTTGCAGGTCTTAGCTCATCTGTCGCTAATACTTCTTTGCTTGCATAAATGATGGCTACTCCTGTTTCTGTTGGAAATCCCACTGCGGAGTGTGGGCCAGAGCAAATCATGCTGAAATCACCTTGGGATTCTCTTCCCAGCAGAATATCGTGTCTTGAATGTGCTGGCAGCACCATGAATGTGACTTCCTCTGTTCTTGAGTTTCTTCCGTCCGAGAGCAATACTGGGAACGATATTTGTCCTAGAGGAAAAACGGTTCGTTGCAGAATCCAGTGAGCGGGTAATCAACTGGTTCTAAGCGCGCTTTGTCCTCCTGATCGAACTGATTAAAACACTGTTCATATATGATATCCGCAGTGCTTCCCGGATCGATGAAGATGTAATCCGTTTGGTAATGCCCTATGACGCCCGAAATGACTATGGGCCTTCTTTCTCGTGGGCCTCCTCTTACAACTGGGAAAATGACTTGTTTCTCGCGCCATGAGTCATCCTGCGCGCGCTTGTTATAATTTTTTCTTGGCCTTCGTGGACCCCCTTGAACCATGTGGGTTTCTAACTTCCGGAGTTTTTTGTTGTCCGGCCCTTCTTCTCTTCGCTGAATCTGACGGTAATCACGCCTGCCACCTTTGACCAGGTGAGTTAACTTTCCGTCTCTTAAAGCCCTTTCGATCTCTTGTTTGAGGCTGAAACAATCATCGGTTAAGTGGCCGGTGTCCTTGTGGAATTCACAGAAGAGATTCGGGTCTTGGCCCCTCTTGTTGCGCATTTGCAGTGGTGGCTTGAACTGGTGGTTCTCGGTTGCCAAGACTTCTGAAGGGGTTTTCGTTAGGGGTGTCCATTGCTTCTCTCTGTTTTCTTTTTTCACCTCTTTCAGGTGTGCAATTTGGTTGATCATGTGGCGCGCGTCTTCTCTCACCGGGCTTCTTTCCCTGTGACCGGATGCTCTCCAAGATTGGTTTCTGCCTTTCTTGCTGTGCCGGTCGGCATGATTGTAACTACGCTGACGGTGATCGTCACCGGTCAACTGCCTATCCGACTGCGCGATGGTTTTGGCCGCCTCGATGAAGGTCTCCCAATCTTTGGGCCCTCCGTCTCTTCCTTTGACGCGCTTGATGAGGTCATCACACTTGACAGCCCTCATGAAGTGCGCACGCATCATCTTTTCGCCTACGTCACCAATCTCCAAACATTCTTTGTTGTATCTTGTAATGAAATCTTCCACGCTTTCGTGGTCTCTGCGCCATATGTTTAAGCAATCGGCCGGATCCCTGGTGTGTCGTCGCTGTTGTGAGAAGTGTGCTAGGAACTTCTCTCGGAAATCAACCCACGATTTGATTTTTCCTGCTGGTAAGCTGTCAAACCAGATGCGCGCCGCGCCTATGAAGGTTTGAGCAAAGAGATGACACCAGGTTGGCAAGTTCCATCCGCCCGTTGCTCCCGCACCGTTGAAAACTTGGAGATGATCGTCTGGGTCTGTCAACCCGTTGTATTTGCCCACGTTGTGTGGCAATTTGGTTTTGTCTATGGCAGCCGTGGCGATCTCTCGAATGAACTTTGAATTCTCAGCCATGTCATCTGGACGATAGCTCAGGGTGTAATCGTGCTCTGCTTTTGGGTCATAGCCTGCGCGCTTGCGAGGCTTGTATGCTTCGTGCTCTGGTGGCAGCCTGCTGAACACTGTGTTTGTCTCTTCGTCGTGTTCAAACTCGCCATTCATGTTGCGCGGGCCCAAACGACTTTGTATTGGCTTCTTTGGTTGGTGAGAATAATGCACATAATTGCTCTCCGTTTCACCGTACGTGTCGCGCGTGTCGTGCGCGCTCGGCCTTCTAATGTGCGGTGGAGGTGTTGACTCAGGACGCAGATTGAATGCATTGGCCTGTTGAGGCATGGGTGCGCTCAAAGGCCTTTGCGGTGTTGTGACAAATGCTGACTGGTGAGCTTGCGCCTGGAGCAGAGCTTGCTGCGCACTGAGTTGTTTGTAAACGAGGTTTATGGACGCCACTTGTTCGGCATACCAGGAAGCCAGAGTTTTTCCTTCGGGTAGCCCTAGTAGTGCAGAGAAGTTCAGTTGTGCTTGGTCCGATGGAACTGTGGGGCCAGCTCCATGGCTCTGAGTTTGCACTGGTGGTGTCGGTTGGACTACCTCTGACGGAGGCTGAAACGTAGCTCCATCTGTGGTCTGAGTGATGATTCTGGGTGGAGTTTGGAAAGTAGCACCAGGTGCGTTTTGAACGGCAATCCTGGATGTACTCCCGAAGATGCTGGGAAACTCCATGTTTGGTGGCCCTTCTTGGATAGCTTCGTTCCTTGGACCTCGTTGGACGTGTATGTTGTCCGAAACGAGTTCGAAGGAAGAAACGTCTCCATCGACTTGGTGGGAAGGGTTTTGTTCAGCCATGTTGACGAGTGTTTTCTGAAAAGAAAAAGAGATGAGAGTGGTTTTTCTAAAAGCGGATGGCGCCAATGATGAAACACAGGTTAACACTTCGGTTAACCAGTGGGGTTACTTCAATGATGGGTTCAATCTCCTTTCTCACTCGCTGGGAATGGCTTGGCTCCTGCAAAACAGTAACACCGTTAGTCTCGTTAAGAGGGGAATATGGGGGTTTCCCTCTTAACCAGGCTCTGGCATGAGAATAAGTACTGTTCCGAGGAAGGTAAAACAGTGTGTGTTAAGTGTGAAAATAGAGAGAGTAAGGTGTTCAACCTGGATGATGAAGGGTCCTATTTATAGCCGGAGGGTGAAGAAGGGAAGGAGCAGCAACGCCAGCTGTAGGCGCGCGCCAGCTGTCCGACGAAGGGGAATATCCCTTTGGTCTCCTCTGCTGTGGTCAGTGTAGTGGTACACGTGGCGCGCCTGCATTCGCCTACTCAGGAGACGTCGTACTGGTGTTGTCTGCTTGCTCCTGGATCCGTTGCAGGTCTACTTGGCGCTTGGCGGTTGGTGACACGTGTTGTCCTTTATGTCGGACGGAGCATCTTTGGTGTCACCTAGATTTTTTCCAGAAGCTTCTAGAAGCTTCTGGATGACTTCGTCGATGTCAGCGCCACGTCTGATGAGAAAAGTGGTGTGGTCCTTGCCATGTTGGCAAAGAATTGGGACCATACCTCTTCATGACCATAAGTTAAACACACCTTAAATATCCTTTATATAGCTTAGAAATAGGCTTTGAGGGGTTCGGTGTGCTAAAATAAACTTTTGGCTCATTCAGGGACTAAAAGTGTCAAAAAGTGCACAAGTTTGCATTTTCGCGCATAACTTAAGTTCTGAATACATCCGGACATCCAAAAATTTATGTAAGCACTAAAATATCTTATTGTTCAAGACCTCTAAGCATTCTCAGGTGAGTACATTATTCCCCTCTTTTACTGTTTTCAACTGTTTTGGGGTGACTCATATGTGCTAAATGTCTTAACAATGATTTCAAGAACGATTACAATGGTTTCAAAAACAATTACAATGGTTTCAAGAACGATTTCAATAAAGTGAACAAACTTGTTGGTTGTAGTTACATAACCAATGACATTCATTAGCAATGTTCAAGCCGACCAGTATTAGGTTATGGTACCATAGGATCTGACAAATCCCGTTATTCTCTATACTCATGGTTATGTGTGGGTATTTTGGGTAACGACTGAATCTGTAATTATTAATTTACCCTTTGGTAAGGGTTTGTTAAGAACGAGAACGAGAACGAGTTGGAACGATGAACAAGTCAAGAAGGTTTGAATGTTATTAGAAAATCGACCATAAAGTAGTTTCACAAATAAAACAAGAACGATTTGAACGATTAAAACAAGAACGATTTGAACAATTAAAACAAGAACGATTTGAACAATTAAAACAAGAACGATTTGAACGATTAAAACAACAAGAACGATTTGAACGATTTCACAAAATGTTTTAACGATTGGGTAAACATTTGGACATGATTTACATTTGATCATGCATTTCCACGAAACATAGTATTGATTTAAACCAAGTTTTACTTCAATACTTTGTTTTGTGCGTTTCTCCTATGGTTTAGTTGATGCATTTCACTAGCCATACATATCATTTTGGTTACACATTACATGGTTTACATTTGACATAAACACTTTTGACATTGGTTATACATAACATGATTTACATCTTGACATGAACATTTTAACATATTATTTCAATACATTTGGAAGTTGGTTTGAACATAGACATCTTACATTGTTGGTTTGGTTTGTGTAAGTGATTAAGTAACGAGGCGTGTGTAATATGATACAAGCATGGTGGATACGCCGCTGGTACTTCCTATATATAAGTGTTTGTATGGTATACATATCGTAGCGTTATTTGAATCATTTCAGTTTATGACATATAACATTTTATACAAATAACATACTTTTCACAATACATTGTTGTACAAACAACTTAACTTTTACAAACTCATTTTACATGGTTATTCATTTAATCATGCATTATTCTCTTATTTATACATATCATCTGAACTTATTATTTTTCAAAGGATTTACAAAGACAGAGCAAATTACAAGGTTCATGACTAAACATTTTCTTAAACAGAAGTCATGAATCTTATTTTCACAAAACCTATGTACTCGCCAGCATTTCTTTGCTGACCTCGTTTTCACATATGTTTCAGGTATTGTTGAATGATATCGATTGATAAGATGCATGCTCACATAGGACTGGACAAGGCCTTAGTGATTCAATAACAATGATAGACTATGTTTAAATTGTGTATTTAGATTTCCAGACGATGTAATTATTCAATGTTTAATAAAACGAAACACTTTTTGGTATCCATGGTTATGAAACATTAATTCTGTTACAACACTCCCCGACGTTTCCGCCACGTTTTGTATGTTACACGTGGTCGGGGTGTGACAGAAAAGATGGTATCAGAGCCAATGGTTATAGGGAATTAGGTTATTAGTAATGCTTTGACCTAGTCTATAACCTTTCTAGGACCCTAACGCGAGTTTACTTGCGTTTAGTCATAAAACAATACCGTCACCTATCCTTAGGCGACGACCACAACAAGAACACAATTTTCGAAACCGCTTTGAAAACTAATCATCTGTTCTAGGATGATTGATTACAAGGTTTTGAACCCTCTGTTATATGGTTTTGAACCCCTTTGAGTTTTCAAAATCTCGTCAAGGTTTTGGGTTTTTAAATAATGTGAACACGTGCAAACTGGAAGGGTGAATACCTGTATTCTGGGTTTTCTGTCTAGGCAAGCACTTCGTATATATCTCATCAGACGCGAGACCAGTTGTGCTTACCTGGGAATTCTTGGGATGAGTGTTCACTTATAGGCGAGCATGTCTTCGCGATACATTATTTTTGACCTATTTACTTTGATTAATCACTGAGGTCGTTTGTTGCTTTGTAGTAACAAACAAATGACCACTATCCTTGCTTTCATCAGATTTGTTTCATCTCATTCTTTTCGTCTAATTCTCTCACTCGTTTCCTTTCATGTTACCTCTTTTAGAATGCCTCCTCGATGCGAAAGCCAGATAGCGACTGCCCAATTAGCAGAAATCATTGCGCAGCAAATGGCTGCTCAATTCCCAAACCTCTTTGCTCAATGGAACCAAGCCAACAACAACAACAATGTTCTATGCAAATACAAGGATTTTAACCAGGCTAAACCACTCAAGTTTAGTGGTTCTGAAGGAGCGACTGGGCTTCTTCAATGGTTCGAGAGCATTGAGAATACTTTCCGCCACGTGCAGTGTCCTGACAATCGCAAGGTCAAGTTTTCTTAAAGTGTGTTTCAGAAGAGGGCTCTCACATGGTGGAACGGGGTTATGAGGGATCGTGGTGCAGAAGTTGCTCTAGCACAGACATGGGCTGAACTTAGGGCTCTTATGATGAGGGAATTCTGTCCTCGTCATGAGCAGCGAGCTTTGGAGAAGGAATTTGATGAGTTGAAGCAAGATAGTGGTGAGCACAGGGCGTATACTGATAGGTTTGAGGAGTTGAGTCTGCTTAGCCCGACAATGGTTACCCCACTCGACAAGGCTATCGAAAGGTACATCGACGGCCTACCTGACTCGGTACAAGACATCCTTACTGGTAGTAGCCCTACCACACTCCGTCAGGCGATCGAGTTAGCTGCGACATTGACTGAGTCGCAGATTCGGAAGAATAAGTTACACAGAAAGGGTGACAAGGGTAAGAAGCAGGGGTCTGACAAGGAGGATAGCAAGAAAGGTCAAAACAAGAAGGGTAAGGAAGGTGAGACGTCAAAGAAATCAAGAAAGCGAAAGGGTGTTCAGAACTTTGTTGTTACAGCACAGACTGCTCAGAACCCGCGGAACCCACCAGCTCAGCCACCTGTAAAGAAAGCATATGCCGGTACCGCACCTCATTGTGCACGCTGCAACGGTCATCACGCGGTACAACAAGCTTGCTGGCAATGCACGACGTGTGGTAAACTTGGACATTTGGCCAATGTTTGTCGTTTGGGACAAAATCAGGCTGCTCAGGTTCAAGCTCCGGTTCAAGGGAATGCTGCGAGATTCCCACTGGGTTCATGTTTCAACTGCGGAGAGATTGGTCACTTCCGCCACAACTGCCCAAGACTGGTGAATGCAAATGCTAACGCAAACCCAAATGCGAATGTCAACGTCAATGTAAATCCAGCACGTGGTCGAGTGTTTAACATCAATGAGGCACTCAATGATGAAGGAGTGAACAATTAGCATTTTGTATTTCCTCTGGTTGTTATCTTGTAACATTTAAAGACAATGCGGTTGTTATATAAATAAAAATTTGTGGTTTTATTTTGTAACTAATGCAATTGTATGAATGTTTGATCCAACCTTATGATGTCAACACAAAGACAAACTACTCATGTGGTTCTGTCATTTTTATGATCACTTGTGATCTCCCTAAGAACCTCAAACACTTGTTTCTTTTAAATCTAAAGTATCTTATCGTCTTGCACCGTTCGAGATGCAAGAATTATCAAAACAGCTTCAAGAGTTGTCTGATAAAGGATTCATCCGTCCGAACTTTTCACCTTGGAGAAACTCCTGTTCTCCTTGTGAAAAGAAAAAATGGATCTTTTCGAATGTATATCGATTAACGTAAGCCTAGTAAGCTTACCATCAAGAATCGATATCCCCTACCTTAAATCAACGATTTCTCCGATCAACTACATAGCGTTTCATGCTTTTCCAAGATCGATTTGCGTTTTGGATATCATCAACTTTGTATTCTCGAAGAAGATATTCCCAAAACGGTTTTCTGCACGAAGTATGGCCATTACGAGTTTAAAGTCATGCCTTTTGGGGTTGACAAATGCTCCAGTCATCTACAAGGACTTAATAAATAGAGTCTGCAAGCCTTATTTGGATCAGTTCGTCATTGTTATTAATGACATCTTGATCTATTCATATCACGAGCCGATCACGATCAACACCTTCATTGACATTGGAACCCCTAAAGAAGGAACAAACTTTTCGCTAAATCCTCCAAGAGGAAATTCTGGCTTAAAGAAGTTCAGTTTTTGGGTCATGTAGCCAACAAGCAGGGTATTCATGTGGATCCATCCAAATTGCTACAATTAAGGATTGATTCCTTGTATGCTTTAAATACCCGTGTCCAATGATAACAAATTTAAAGGTCAAATTAAACAATTATGCGAGTATGCGATTATGCGATTATGTGATATGTGTTTATGTGTTCTCCTCTATGTTTTTGTGTGATCCGATTTTCAAATCCTCATAGAATCTTTCATATCTTCATATGAGGGATTCATAGTAGGACATTTAAAAGGTACTACCTTAAATCCTTATGGGCTTCTACGTGGTAGTTAAGACCCTTGGGTTATATAGTACCATTCCATGATTCGATAAGAGACCTTTGAGTGGTCTAGTAAAAGATTGATTCACAATTTGGTTAAAGAACGACATCTAGTGATGTAGCTGAACAGACTCCTTGATAGTCTATTTAGATCATTTATTGATTTAATTAAAAGGACTCTATGGCGGTCTAGTTACACGCATCACAGGATTGTCTATTTGGTTTTACCTTACATGTTATAAAATAGACTGTGTAAACTGTGCAAGGAATTGTCTAATTATGGACGCGTACATAATTATGAAATTTAGTGCACAGAAACCCAGTAAGGTTTACTATGTGTAAGAACCGATAGTGACAACAATAACAAAATGAGAACGATGTAATGGAGGCACGGTGAACGCACCAATGACGCTTTATATACTTGTATATAAGTGTCCCTCTTACATTGCAAGCATAATGTTATTAAGGTTACTAGAAGTTCAGAACCCTAACCAATGTTGTTCGATCTTTTCAAACTTCATGCTTTCAAGCTCTCACAGGTTTCCTCTAATTAAATTTCGGGACGAAATTTCCTAAAGTAGGGGAGACTGTGACACCTGGGTCACTGCGACCATCAAACAAATACCAAACCAATGAAATATTGTATTTCATACTTGGGATTTGTAAAAATATGTGTATCATTTGCACATATCAATTTTTGTTCAATTTCAAAACTCTAAATCGCTTTCTGGAAGGTTATACGCGCACCGATGCGTAAATATAACCAGTTTAATGCAACGAACACTCCGGAATAGTGAAATAGTCTTAACATACCTTAAATAACCTTTACATAACTTAGAAATAAGATTTGGAAGGTTTGGTATGCCGAAATCAAGTTAATTCGCTTACAGGGACTAAACTTGACAAACTGCGAAAGTATGCCAATGTGAACTGTAACAGACATTCCGGAACATGACCATAAGTTAAACACACCTTAAATATCCTTTATATAGCTTAGAAATAGGCTTTGAGGGGTTCGGTGTGCTAAACTAAACTTTTGGCTCATTCAGGGACTAAAAGTGTCAAAAAGTGCACAAGTTTGCATTTTCGCGCATAACTTAAATTCTGAATACATCCGGACATCCCAAAATTTATGTAAGCACTAAAATATCTTATTTTAGTGTTCGGCATAAGAAAAATCCATTCGTCACGTCATTTGGATCGTTTTTCGCGCTTGTGCGCATTCCGTCGTAATTAAGCGAACATCGCATTCGTACGACCAAACGAACCAACATCCGGCATATTTTTTAGCATGTTTTGAGTTCCCTATACTTTAACTTTATTTTAGAGCCTTAAAATGAGGTTAACGGGGTTCAAACGCATCGAAAAAGGCCTTAAACACGTGCAGGGACCATTTCTGCCACTTTTGAAACAATTCTGAAACAGGGGGGTGCTAGCGTAGCGCGACTGCCTAATGCCTTGGCAGTAGCGCTACGCGACTGCCTAACCAAACCAGATTAAGTGTATTTAACATCAGATTGCAGCTGTTTAATCGTCAACCACACACTCACACTTGTCTAGTCAGCAGATAAGAACCCATTTTTAGTCACCACAACTTTGCAACACATGTACGGGTAGGATTCGAGCACGGTTTCCATGAAACGATCTTAACGGTTACCCGAAAACTATAAATACCCCACCCCCATTGCTTCAAAACCACTAGAATTTTGATTTGAGAAACTCTAAGTTGAAACCATTGTTTCATACCTGAGATTCTTGAATCGAGATTAGCATTCGGGGACCCTTCGTAAGTATTCTTTTGTTCTTTTATTGCTTTTCGAGTCTGAAAGTCTGAAAGTCAAACTTTGTTTGACTTTCTGCGTTGACCAGTTTATGGTCAATGCGAAGTTCGTTTGAACTTCGCAACGTGAGTGTAATCACGTTGGTTATAGTCCCTTGGGACTATGCCTACTGATTACCACGTTGTCTAGGGTCGTAGGGTAAGCGATCTAATAAATCGCTTATACCTCGTACCCGACCCATTTGGTCGATCTTTAGGATCCGACCAAACACATTAGGTGACCATAGTAGGTAGGGAATAACCTTCCGAGGTTATACCCTATGGTCACATCGTTTGAGTAGTTGTATGATAGGTAGTTTATATGCCTTAGGTAAATTACCAGAATACCCTTTTCATGTGTAATTGGTAATTAAGCATATGTAACCTAAATTTTTGTCACATAACTGATTATGTAACATGTTTAGGCATATAACACTTGTCATAGGACTAGTTAGACGGTCCGAACGCGTTTCACGCGCACGACGCGTTAAAGTAGCATAAGCTACCTTAATGGGTCGCGATGGGTCGAAAGCACTTAGGTTAGGTTTCATGTAGTATGTAGGCCTTGTTAAACCATATCATATGAGTTCCAATACTCATTTGGTTTACCAAGCCTCATCCTATCCGATCTCCCGATTTAAGTCCGGTTTATTTATATAGTTTTAGATTGCCGACTGATTCCGTGCTCCCTCAAGCTTTGTTTGGTTGTTGTTCAAGACCTCTAAGCATTCTCAGGCGAGTACATTATTCCCCTCTTTTACTGTTTTCAATTGTTTTGGGGTGACTCATATGTGCTAAATGTCTTAACAATGATTTCAAGAACGATTACAATGGTTTCAAAAACAATTACAATGGTTTCAAGAACGATTTCAATAAAGTGAACAAACTTGTTGGTTGTAGTTACATAACCAATGACATTCATTAGCAATGATCAAGCCGACCAGTATTAGGTTATGGTACCATAGGATCTGACAAATCCCGTTATTCTCTATACTCATGGTTATGTGTGGGTATTTTGGGTAACGACTGAATCTGTAATTATTAATTTACCCTTTGGTAAGGGTTTGTTAAGAACGAGAACGAGTTGGAACGATGAACGAGTCAAGAAGGTTTGAATGTTATTAGAAAATCGACCATAAAGTAGTTTCACAAATAAAACAAGAACGATTTGAACGATTAAAACAAGAACGATTTGAACAATTAAAACAAGAACGATTTGAACAATTAAAACAAGAACGATTTGAACGATTAAAACAACAAGAACGATTTGAACGATTTCACAAAATGTTTTAACGATTGGGTAAACATTTGGACATGATTTACATTTGATCATGCATTTCCACGAAACATAGTATTGATTTAAACTAAGTTTTACTTCAATACTTTGTTTTGTGCGTTTCTCCTATGGTTTAGTTGATGCATTTCACTAGCCATACATATCATTTTGGTTACACATTACATGGTTTACATTTGACATAAACACTTTTGACATTGGTTATACATAACATGATTTACATCTTGACATGAACATTTTAACATATTATTTCAATACATTTGGAAGTTGGTTTGAACATAGACATCTTACATTGTTGGTTTGGTTTGTGTAAGTGATTAAGTAACGAGGCGTGTGTAATATGATACAAGCATGGTGGATACGCCGCTGGTACTTCCTATATATAAGTGTTTGTATGGTATACATATCGTAGCGTTATTTGAATCATTTCAGTTTATGACATATAACATTTTATACAAATAACATACTTTTCACAATACATTGTTGTACAAACAACTTAACTTTTACAAACTCATTTTACATGGTTATTCATTTAATCATGCATTATTCTCTTATTTATACATATCATCTGAACTTATTATTTTTCAAAGGATTTACAAAGACAGAGCAAATTACAAGGTTCATGACTAAACATTTTCTTAAACAGAAGTCATGAATCTTATTTTCACAAAACCTATGTACTCGCCAGCATTTCTTTGCTGACCTCGTTTTCACATATGTTTCAGGTATTGTTGAATGATATCGATTGATAAGATGCATGCTCACATAGGACTGGACAAGGCCTTAGTGATTCAATAACAATGATAGACTATGTTTAAATTGTGTATTTAGATTTCCAGACGATGTAATTATTCAATGTTTAATAAAACGAAACACTTTTTGGTATCCATGGTTATGAAACATTAATTCTGTTACAACACTCCCCGACGTTTCCGCCACGTTTTGTATGTTACACGTGGTCGGGGTGTGACAGAAAAGATGGTATCAGAGCCAATGGTTATAGGGAATTAGGTTATTAGTAATGCTTTGACCTAGTCTATAACCTTTCTAGGACCCTAACGCGAGTTTACTTGCGTTTAGTCATAAAACAATACCGTCACCTATCCTTAGGCGACGACCACAACAAGAACACAATTTTCGAAACCGCTTTGAAAACTAATCATCTGTTCTAGGATGATTGATTACAAGGTTTTGAACCCTCTGTTATATGGTTTTGAACCCCTTTGAGTTTTCAAAATCTCGTCAAGGTTTTGGGTTTTTAAATAATGTGAACACGTGCAAACTGGAAGGGTGAATGCCTGTATTCTGGATTTTCTGTCTAGGCAAGCACTTCGTATATATCTCATCAGATGCGAGACCAGTTGTGCTTACCTGGGAATTCTTGGGATGAGTGTTCACTTATAGGCGAGCATGTCTTCGCGATACATTATTTTTGACCTATTTACTTTGATTAATCACTGAGGTCGTTTGTTGCTTTGTAGGAACAAACAAATGACCACTATCCTTGCTTTCATCAGATTTGTTTCATCTCATTCTTTTCGTCTAATTCTCTCACTCGTTTCCTTTCATGTTACCTCTTTTAGAATGCCTCCTCGATGCGAAAGCCAGATAGCGACTGCCGAATTGGCAGAAATCATTGCGCAGCAAATGGCTGCTCAATTCCCAAACCTCTTTGCTCAATGGAACCAAGCCAACAACAAAAACAATGTTCTATGCAAATACAAGGATTTTAACCAGGCTAAACCACTCAAGTTTAGTGGTTCTGAAGGAGCGACTGGGCTTCTTCAATGGTTCGAGAGCATTGAGAATACTTTCCGCCACGTGCAGTGTCCTGACAATCGCAAGGTCGAGTTTTCTTCAAGTGTGTTTCAGAAGAGGGCTCTCACATGGTGGAATGGGGTTATGAGGGATCGTGGTGCAGAAGTTGCTCTAGCACAGACATGGGCTGAACTTAGGGCTCTTATGATGAGGGAATTATGTCCTCGTCATGAGCAGCGAGCTTTGGAGAAGGAATTTGATGAGTTGAAGCAAGATAGTGGTGAGCACAGGGCGTATACTGATAGGTTTGAGGAGTTGAGTCTGCTTTGCCCGACAATGGTTACCCCACTCGACAAGGCTATCCAAAGGTACATCGACGGCCTACCTGACTCGGTACAAGACATCCTTACTGGTAGTAGCCCTACCACACTCCGTCAGGCGATCGAGTTAGCTGCGACATTGACTGAGTCGCAGATTCGAAAGAATAAGTTACACAGAAAGGGTGACAAGGGTAAGAAGCAGGGGTCTGACAAGGAGGATAGCAAGAAAGGTCAAAACAAGAAGGGTAAGGAAGGTGAGACGTCAAAGAAATCAAGAAAGCGAAAGGGTGTTCAGAACTTTGCTGTTACAGCACAGACTGCTCAGAACCCGCGGAACCCACCAGCTCAGCCACCTGCAAAGAAAGCATATGCCGGTACCGCACCTCATTGTGCACGCTGCAACGGTCATCACGCGGTACAACAAGCTTGCTGGCAATGCACGACGTGTGGTAAACTTGGACATTTGGCCAATGTTTGTCGTTTGGGACAAAATCAGGCTGCTCAGGTTCAAGCTCCGGTTCAAGGGAATGCTGCGAGATTCCCACTGGGTTCATGTTTCAACTGCGGGAGAGATTGGTCACTTCCGCCACAACTGCCCAAGACTGGTGAATGCAAATGCTAACGCAAACCCAAATGCGAATGTCAACGTCAATGTAAATCCAGCACGTGGTCGAGTGTTTAACATCAATGAGGCACTCAATGATGAAGGAGTGAACAATTAGCATTTTGTATTTCCTCTGGTTGTTATCTTGTAACATTTAAAGACAATGCGGTTGTTATATAAATAAAAATTTGTGGTTTTATTTTGTAACTAATGCAATTGTATGAATGTTTGATCCAACCTTATGATGTCAACACAAAGACAAACTACTCATGTGGTTCTGTCATTTTTATGATCACTTGTGATCTCCCTAAGAACCTCAAACACTTGTTTCTTTTAAATCTAAAGTATCTTATCGTCTTGCACCGTTCGAGATGCAAGAATTATCAAAACAGCTTCAAGAGTTGTCTGATAAAGGATTCATCCGTCCGAACTTTTCACCTTGGAGAAACTCCTGTTCTCCTTGTGAAAAGAAAAAATGGATCTTTTCGAATGTATATCGATTAACGTAAGCCTAGTAAGCTTACCATCAAGAATCGATATCCCCTACCTTAAATCAACGATTTCTCCGATCAACTACATAGCGTTTCATGCTTTTCCAAGATTGATTTGCGTTTTGGATATCATCAACTTTGTATTCTCGAAGAAGATATTCCCAAAATGGTTTTCTGCACGAAGTATGGCCATTACGAGTTTAAAGTCATGCCTTTTGGGGTTGACAAATGCTCCAGTCATCTACAAGGACTTAATAAATAGAGTCTGCAAGCCTTATTTGGATCAGTTCGTCATTGTTATTAATGACATCTTGATCTATTCATATCACGAGCCGATCACGATCAACACCTTCATTGACATTGGAACCCCTAAAGAAGGAACAAACTTTTCGCTAAATCCTCCAAGAGGAAATTCTGGCTTAAAGAAGTTCAGTTTTTGGGTCATGTAGTCAACAAGCAGGGTATTCATGTGGATCCATCCAAATTGCTACAATTAAGGATTGATTCCTTGTATGCTTTAAATACCCGTGTCCAATGATAACAAATTTAAAGGTCAAATTAAACAATTATGCGAGTATGCGATTATGCGATTATGTGATATGTGTTTATGTGTTCTCCTCTATGTTTTTGTGTGATCCGATTTTCAAATCCTCATAGAATCTTTCATATCTTCATATGAGGGATTCATAGTAGGACATTCAAAAGGTACTACCTTAAATCCTTATGGGCTTCTACGTGGTAGTTAAGACCCTTGGGTTATATAGTACCATTCCATGATTCGATAAGAGACCTTTGAGTGGTCTAGTAAAAGATTGATTCACAATTTGGTTAAAGAACGACATCTAGTGATGTAGCTGAACAGACTCCTTGATAGTCTATTTAGATCATTTATTGATTTAATTAAAAGGACTCTATGGCGGTCTAGTTACACGCATCACAGGATTGTCTATTTGGTTTTACCTTACACGTTATAAAATAGACTGTGTAAACTGTGCAAGGAATTGTCTAATTATGGACGCGTACATAATTATGAAATTTAGTGCACAGAAACCCAGTAAGGTTTACTATGTGTAAGAACCGATAGTGACAACAATAACAAAATGAGAACGATGTAATGGAGGCACGGTGAACGCACCAATGACGCTTTATATACTTGTATATAAGTGTCCCTCTTACATTGCAAGCATAATGTTATTAAGGTTACTAGAAGTTCAGAACCCTAACCAATGTTGTTCGATCTTTTCAAACTTCATGCTTTCAAGCTCTCACAGGTTTCCTCTAATTAAATTTCGGGACGAAATTTCCTAAAGTAGGGGAGACTGTGACACCTGGGTCACTGAGACCATCAAACAAATACCAAACCAATGAAATATTGTATTTCATACTTGGGATTTGTAAAAATATGTGTATCATTTGCACATATCAATTTTTGTTCAATTTCAAAACTCTAAATCGCTTTCTGGAAGGTTATACGCGCACCGATGCGTAAATATAACCAGTTTAATGCAACGAACACTCCGGAATAGTGAAATAGTCTTAACATACCTTAAATAACCTTTACATAACTTAGAAATAAGATTTGGAAGGTTTGGTATGCCGAAATCAAGTTAATTCGCTTACAGGGACTAAACTTGACAAACTGCGAAAGTATGCCAATTTGAACTGTAACAGACATTCCGGAACATGACCATAAGTTAAACACACCTTAAATATCCTTTATATAGCTTAGAAATAGGCTTTGACGGGTTCGGTGTGCTAAAATAAATTTTTGGCTCATTCAGGGACTAAAAGTGTCAAAAAGTGCACAAGTTTGCATTTTCGCGCATAACTTAAGTTCTGAATACATCCGGACATCCAAAAATTTATGTAAGCACTAAAATATCTTATTTTAGTGTTCGGCATAAGAAAAATCCATTCGTCACGTCATTTGGATCGTTTTTCGCCCTTGTGCGCATTACGTCGTAATTAAGCGAACATCGCATTCGTACGACCAAACGAACCAACATCCGGCATATTTTTGAGCATGTTTTGAGTTCCCTATACTTTAACTTTATTTTAGAGCCTTAAAATGAGGTTAACGGGGTTCAAACGCATCGAAAAAGGCCTTAAACACGTGCAGGGACCATTTCTGCCACTTTTGAAACAATTCTGAAACAGGGGGGTGCTAGCGTAGCGCGACTGCCTAATGCCTTGGCAGTAGCGCTACGCGACTGCCTAACCAGACCAGATTAAGTGTATTTAACATCAGATTGCAGCTGTTTAATCCTCAACCACACACTCACACTTGTCTAGTTAGCTGATAAGAACCCATTTTTAGTCACCACAACTTTGCAACACATATACGGGTAGGATTCGAGCACGGTTTCCATGAAACGATCTTAACGGTTACCCGAAAACTATAAATACCCCACCCCCCATTGCTTCAAAACCACTAGAATTTTGATTTGAGAAACTCTAAGTTGAAACCATTGTTTCATACCTGATATTCTTGAATCGAGATTAGCATTCGGGGACCCTTCGTAAGTATTCGTTCGTTCTTTTATTGCTTTTCGAGTCTTTCGAGTCTGAAAGTCAAACTTTGTTTGACTTTCTGCGTTGACCAGTTTATGGTCAATGCGAAGTTCGTTTGAACTTCGCAACGTGAGTGTAATCACGTTGGTTATAGTCCCTTGGGACTATGCCTACTGATTACCACGTTGTCTAGGGTCGTAGGGTAAGCGATCTAATAAATCTCTTATACCTCGAACCCGACCCATTTGGTCGATCTTTAGGATCCGACCAAACACATTAGGTGACCATAGTAGGTAGGGAATAACCTTCCCGAGGTTATACCCTATGGTCACATCGTTTGAGTAGTTGTATGATAGGTAGTTTATATGCCTTAGGTAAATTACCAGAATACCCTTTTCATGTGTAATTGGTAATTAAGCATATGTAACCTAAATTTTTGTCACATAACTGATTATGTAACATGTTTAGGCATATAACACTTGTCATAGGACTAGTTAGACGGTCCGAACGCGTTTCACGCGCACGACGCGTTAAAGTAGCATAAGCTACCTTAATGGGTCGCGATGGGTCGAAAGCACTTAGGTTAGGTTTCATGTAGTATGTAGGCCTTGTTAAACCATATCATATGAGTTCCAATACTCATTTGGTTTACCAAGCCTCATCCTATCCGATCTCCCGATTTAAGTCCGGTTTATTTATATAGTTTTAGATTGCCGACTGATTCCGTGCTCCCTCAAGCTTTGTTTGGTTGTTGTTCAAGACCTCTAAGCATTCTCAGGTGAGTACATTATTCCCCTCTTTTACTGTTTTCAACTGTTTTGGGGTGACTCATATGTGCTAAATGTCTTAACAATGATTTCAAGAACGATTACAATGGTTTCAAAAACAATTACAATGGTTTCAAGAACGATTTCAATAAAGTGAACAAACTTGTTGGTTGTAGTTACATAACCAATGACATTCATTAGCAATGTTCAAGCCGACCAGTATTAGGTTATGGTACCATAGGATCTGACAAATCCCGTTATTCTCTATACTCATGGTTATGTGTGGGTATTTTGGGTAACGACTGAATCTGTAATTATTAATTTACCCTTTGGTAAGGGTTTGTTAAGAACGAGAACGAGAACGAGTTGGAACGATGAACAAGTCAAGAAGGTTTGAATGTTATTAGAAAATCGACCATAAAGTAGTTTCACAAATAAAACAAGAACGATTTGAACGATTAAAACAAGAACGATTTGAACAATTAAAACAAGAACGATTTGAACAATTAAAACAAGAACGATTTGAACGATTAAAACAACAAGAACGATTTGAACGATTTCACAAAATGTTTTAACGATTGGGTAAACATTTGGACATGATTTACATTTGATCATGCATTTCCACGAAACATAGTATTGATTTAAACCAAGTTTTACTTCAATACTTTGTTTTGTGCGTTTCTCCTATGGTTTAGTTGATGCATTTCACTAGCCATACATATCATTTTGGTTACACATTACATGGTTTACATTTGACATAAACACTTTTGACATTGGTTATACATAACATGATTTACATTTTGACATGAACATTTTAACATATTATTTCAATACATTTGGAAGTTGGTTTGAACATAGACATCTTACATTGTTGGTTTGGTTTGTGTAAGTGATTAAGTAACGAGGCGTGTGTAATATGATACAAGCATGGTGGATACGCCACTGGTACTTCCTATATATAAGTGTTTGTATGGTATACATATCGTAGCGTTATTTGAATCATTTCAGTTTATGACATATAACATTTTATACAAATAACATACTTTTCACAATACATTGTTGTACAAACAACTTAACTTTTACAAACTCATTTTACATGGTTATTCATTTAATCATGCATTATTCTCTTATTTATACATATCATCTGAACTTATTATTTTTCAAAGGATTTACAAAGACAGAGCAAATTACAAGGTTCATGACTAAACATTTTCTTAAACAGAAGTCATGAATCTTATTTTCACAAAACCTATGTACTCGCCAGCATTTCTTTGCTGACCTCGTTTTCACATATGTTTCAGGTATTGTTGAATGATATCGATTGATAAGATGCATGCTCACATAGGACTGGACAAGGCCTTAGTGATTCAATAACAATGATAGACTAAGTTTAAATTGTGTATTTAGATTTCCAGACGATGTAATTATTCAATGTTTAATAAAACGAAACACTTTTTGGTATCCATGGTTATGAAACATTAATTCTGTTACAACACTTGTAACAACTGTGCTTGTAATCACTATGAACAGTTCTATTATCAATAAAACAATGTTATTTGATCTCAATGTTTGTTTTGTTGTGTTTTACATTTTTCATGTTTTGACCTTTATTCAATTTCAAACTCTATATCACTTTCTGGAGAGTTATACGCAAGCTGGTGCGTAAACGTAACCAGTTTAATGCGACAAATACTCCGGAACATCAACATATACTTAACATACCTTAAATAACCTTTACATAACTTAGAAATAAGTTTTAAAGGCTTTGGTATGGCAAAAACAAGTTAATTCGTTTACAGGGACTAAACTTGACAAACTGCGAAAGTATGCCAATCTGAACTGTAACGAACATTTCGGAACATGACCATAAGTCAAACATACCATAAATACCCTTTACATAGCTTAGAAATAGGCTTTGAGGGGTTCGGTATGCTAAAATAAACTTTTGGGTCATTCAGGGACTAAAAGTGTCAAAAAGTGCACAAGTTTGCACTTTTGCGCATAAATTACGTTCTGAATACATCCGGACATCCAAAAATTTATGTAAGCATGATTATATTATGCTTTAGTGTTTGGCTTGCAAAAAAATCCATTTGTTGCGTCATTTGGATCGTTTTTCGCGCTTATGCGCATTCCGTCGTAATTAAGCGAACATCGCGTTCGTACGACCAAACGAACCAACACCCGGCATATTTTTGAGCATGTTTCATGTCCAAAATGTTTAGGCAACATTTTAGGGCCTTAAAGTTGGCTTTACGGGCCTTAGAAGTGTCGGAAATGGCCTTAAACACGTGCAGGGACTGAAACTGTCATTTTTCAAACATGTTTGCTGATCAGAAGGGCCAGGCGGCCCGCATTGTGTTTGTCTGATCCTGAAGCGGGCCGCTTCCCACTATCAGACCAGATTAAATGTTTTTAACAGCAGGTTGCAGCTGTTTGATCCTCACCCACACATTCCCAATTGCTTAGTCAGATGATAAGGACCATTTTTAGGCACCATAACTTTCCAACAATTGTACGGTTGCGATTAAAGCACGGTTTCCATGAAACGATCTTAACGGTGGACCTTTTACTATAAATACCCCACCCCCCATGCTTCAAAATCACAAGAATTTTGATTTGAGAAACTCTAAGTTGAAACATTTGTTTCATACCTGAGATTTTTGAATCGAGATTAGCATTCGGGGACCCTTCGTAAGTATTCTTTCGTTCTTTTCCTTATTTTATTGCTTTAGAGTCAGAAAGTCAAACTTTGTTTGACTTTCAGCGTTGACCAGCTTATGGTCAATGTGAAGTTCGTTTGAACTTCGCAACGTGATTGTAATCACGATGGTCATAGTCCCTTGGGACTATGCCTACTGATTACCACGTTGTCTAGGGTCGTAGGGTAAGCGATCTGATCAATCGCTTATACCTTCAAACCCGACCCAGTTTGGTCGATCATTAGGATCCGACCAAATACATTAGGTGACCATAGTGTAGGGAATAACCTTCCGAGGTTATACCCTATGGTCACATCGTTTAAGTAGTTGTATGATAGGTAGTTTATATGCCTTAGGTAAATTACCAGAATACCCTTTTCATGTATAATTGGTAATTTAGCATATGTAACCTAAACTTTTGTCACATAACTGATTATGCAACATGTTTAGGCATATAATACTTGTCATAGGACTAGTTAGGCGGTCCGAACGCGTTTCACGCGCACGATGCGTTAAAGTAGCATAAGCTTCCTAAACGGGTCGTAATGGGTCGTAAACAATTATGTTAGGTTTCATTTAGTATGTAGGCTTTGTTAAACCAAATGACACGAGTCTCTACACTCGTTTGGTTTACAAACCCTCATTCTATCCGATCCTCCGATTTAGGTCCGGTTTATTAACATAGTTATCTATATTAGGTGCCGTTTGATTCCGTGATCTATATCATTGTTTGGTTATCACTCCAGGACTACTGAGTAATCACAAGTGAGTACATAGACCCCTCTTTTACTGTTTTCCAAACTGTTTTGTGGTGAAACACATGTGCCTACTTGTTACTTTCATGCTTTCCTGTTTTCACATCATATACCGGCTATGTTTGTTAGTACATTATAGTACATGATTTCATTACATTTCATGCTATGTATGTCCATTGTGTGCATACTTAGTACATTGTTTTACATTACATTTCTGCTATGTATGTTGACTGATAGCATGCTAGCACATTGATTTACAAGACTTTTCTACTTTGTATGTTAACTTAGCATACTTAGTACATTGTTTTCATATGACATGTATACAACTGCTATGACATTTGGTTTCCATAAACGGGTCTTTATTACGTTCATTAACATTTGCTACGCCGCTCGGGAGTAAGTAGTGGTACCATAGGACTTGACAAATCCCATTCCTGACATCCCGGGTTTGTTTGGATGTAAGGAATGACTGAATCCGAAAACGTTTCTTTTGATAACCTTGACTGAAAGGGTTATCCGACTGTCTCAAGGCTTGAATGTATGCGTTAACTTACCACATAAATGTTTGTATCAATGTATCATGCATCACTTTGCAAAACATAACTTTTTGATATATTCAAAATACTTTGTTTTGTACATTTTTACTTATGGTTTAAGTAGTCTTATTTTACTTACCATACATAACATTTGTTACACATTACTTGACTACTTTTGGGCTATCAACATTTGACATGGTTTATACAAGGACTTTTGACTATTGGTTTAAACATAGACATTATACTTTGTTGGTTGGTTTAAGTGACTTAAGTAACGAGATGTGAGTAATATGATACAATCATGGTGGATACGCCGCTGGTACTTCCTATACATAAGTGGTGGTATTATATTACATATCATAGCGTTATTTAAATCATTCATTTTGGACTTATACATTTTACACAAGTGACATGTTTTTACTAGACTTTGGTTTACAATATAGTTTATTTTATACAACTCATTTTATATGGTTATTCATTTAACCATACATTATTCATTTATCTATACATATCATCTGGACTTATTGTTTTTCAAGCGATTTACAAAACAAATCAAATTACAAGGTTCATGACTAAACATTTTCTTAAACTTAAGTCATGAATCCTATTTTCACAAAAACCTATGTATCTCACAGGCATTTTTATGCTGACGTACCTACTTTCACATGTGTTTTCAGGTGCTTTTCCGTAGGATGACGATCATGACACTAGGGCGGACCTGTGCCTTAGAAACTTAAAATGAAGCTAGACGATGTTTAATTATGTACTAAACTCTTTAATTTCTGTTTGAAACAATGTAACACTTATGTTGATAAATAAAATACAACTTTGTTTGCCATGGATTTGAAACAATTAATTATGTTACAACACTCCCCGACGTTTTCCGCCACGTCTTGTATGCTATACGTGGTCGGGGTGTGACAGAAGAGTTGGTATCAGAGCCAATGGTTATAGGGAATTAGGTTATTAGTAATGCTTTGACCTAGACTATAACTTTTCTAGGACCCTAACACAAGTTATCTTGTGTTTAGATCTTAAAACATGTACATCACCTATCCTTAGGTGATTATCAAAACAAGAACCAAATTTTTCCGAAACGATTTTTGAAAAACAATCATCTGTTTTTGAATAAATTATTACAAGGTTTTGAACCCTCTTTTATATGGTTTTGAACCCTTTTCAGTTTGATTAAATTTTTGGCCTTGTGCCTTCAAATTTTCAAAATCTCGTCAAGGTTTTGGGTTATAAATAATGTGAACACGTGCAAACTGGAAGGGTGAATGCCTGTATTCTGAGTTTTCTGTCTAGGCAAGCACTTCGTATACATCTCAACCAGACGCGAGACCAGTTGTGCTTACCTGGGAATTCTTGGGATGAGTGTTCACTTATAGGCGAGCATGTCTTCATTATACATTATTTTTGACCCATTTACTTTGATTAGTCACTGTGTGTCGTTTGTTTACTTTGTGATACGGACGAATGACCACCATCTATGCTGTTTGCAATTCTTGTTTTTATCATCTCATTCTTTTCATCCAATCATCTCACTCGTTTCCTTTCATGTTTTCCTCTTTTAGAATGCCTCCTCGACGCGAGAACCAGATAGCAACTGCCGAGCTGGCAGAAATTATTGCGCAGCAGATGGCTGCTCAATTCCCAAATCTCTTTGCTCAATGGCAACAAGCCAACAACAACAACAATGCTCCATGCAAATACAAAGATTTTAACTCGGCTAAACCACTCAAGTTTAGTGGTTCTGAAGGAGCGACTGGGCTTCTTCAGTGGTTCGAGAGCATTGAGAATACTTTCTGCCACGTGCAGTGTCCGGATAATCGCAAAGTCGAGTTTGCTTCGAGCGTATTTCAGAAGAGGGCTTTGACATGGTGGAACGGGGTTATGAGAGACAGAGGTGCAGAAGTTGCTCTCGCACAGACATGGGCTGAACTTAGAGCCCTTATGATGAGGGAATTCTGTCCTCGTCATGAACAGCGAGCGTTGGAGAAAGAGTTTGATAAGTTGAAGCAGGATAGTGGTGAGCACAGGGCATATACTGATCGGTTTGAAGAGTTGAGTCTGCTTTGCCCGACTATGGTTACCCCACTCGACAAGGCTATCGAAAGGTACATCGATGGCCTGCCTGACTCAGTACAAGACATCCTTACTGGTAGTGACCCTGCCACACTTCGTTAGGCGATCGAGTTATCAGCGACGTTGACTGAGTCGCAGATTCGTAAGGGAAAGCTGCATAAGAAGGGTGACAAGGGTAAGAAGCAGGCATCTGACAAAGGGGATGGTAAGAAAGGTGAAAACAAGAATGGGAAGAATTCGGGTTCCGCAAGAGGGTCTAGGAAGCGAAAGGCTTCCCAAAACTATGCTGTTACTGCACAGGCTCAAGCTGCACCAAATCAGCCTGCGCAACCACCTGCCAAGAAGCCTTATTTTGGCAATGCACCTTTGTGTAACAGGTGTAATGGCCATCACCAACCACATCTCCAGTGTCGTCAGTGCACCAACTGCAGAAGATCTGGTCATCTTGCTGTCAACTGCCGCATTCCTGTTAACCAGAACCAGGCAGTTCCGAACCAAGCTCAACAAGTTGCTCAGCCTCTTGCTCAGCAACAAGGCCAAGCTGCACGACCTCATTTTCCTCCTGGTTCATGCTAAAATTGTGGGGATCTGACCCACTACAGGAACCGGTGCCCAAGGCTAGCCAACCAGAATCCGAATCAGGCTCCGGCTTGAGGCCGAGCCTTTAACATGAATGCCCAAGAGGCGCAGGCGGATGATAATGTGGTGAACGGTACGTTCTTTATAAATAATCAGCCTGCATCTGTTCTTTTCGATTCTGGTGCCGATAAGAGTTTCGTGTCTTTGTCTTTTGAGCCTATGCTTCGCGTGTCTAGAACGAAACTAGGTAAACCTTTGACAGTAGAAGTTGCTAGTGGTGAACCCATTATTCTTGATTTTGTTCTTCACAACTGCCAGTTGAACCTTAACGACCATCTTTTTCCTATCGACCTCACGCCAATGCAACTTGGAAGCTTCGACGTCATTGTGGGTATGGATTGGTTATCTAAGCATCACGCAGAGATAGTTTGTTCTGAGAAGATTGTTCGTGTGCCGCTTTCGACAGGCGAGATCCTACAGGTTCAAGGTGAGAAACCGTCTGGTGGTCTCAAGCTCATGTCTTGTTTTAAAGCTTGGAAGTATCTGCGGAAGAACTATGTGGCTTTCTTAGCACATGTTACAGAAGATAAAGGCAAGGGTAAGTCTATTTCAGATATTCCTGTCGTTCGGGATTATTCTGAAGTATTCCCTGAAGATTTACCTGGTCTACCCCCAGCACGCCAAGTCGAGTTCCGCATTGATCTCGTACCTGGTGCAAATCCCGTTCCCAGAGCTCCATATCGTCTTGCACCGTCTGAGATGCAAGAGTTGTCTAAGCAGCTTCAGGAACTCTCTGACAAAGGCTTTATCCGTCCTAGCTTTTCACCTTGGGGTGCTCCCATTCTTTTTGTCAAGAAGAAGGATGGATCTTTTAGGATGTGTATCGATTATCGTGAGCTTAACAAGCTTACCATCAAGAATCGATATCCCCTACCTCGCATAGACGACCTCTTTGATCAGTTACAGGGCGCTTCTTATTTCTCGAAGATTGATCTGCGATCTGGATATCATCAACTTCGCGTGCAAGAAGAAGATATTCCCAAGACAGCATTCCGCACTCGTTATGGGCATTATGAATTCACAGTCATGCCATTCGGTTTGACTAATGCTCCTGCTGTATTCATGGACTTAATGAATAGGGTCTGCAAACCTTATTTGGATTAGTTCGTCATTGTTTTCATTGACGACATCTTGATTTACTCTAAGACGCGAGCTGATCACGAGCAGCATCTTCGTCTTACTCTGGAACTCCTGAAGAAAGAGCAACTTTTCGCCAAATTCTCCAAGTGCGAATTTTGGCTTAAAGAAGTTCAGTTTTTGGGGCATTTTATCAACGAACGAGGTATTCATGTAGATCCCTCCAAGATCAGTGCGATTAAGGATTGGGATACGCCTACTACTCCTACTGAAGTTCGTTCTTTTCTTGGTCTAGCGGGTTATTACCGCCGCTTCATTGAAAACTTCTCAAAGATTGCAGTTCCTCTAACTGCTCTAACTCAGAAGAACAAACCCTTTGATTGGGGATTCAAACAAGAGGAAGCTTTTCAACGCTTGAAGCAGAAGCTTTGTGATGCGCCTGTTCTATCATTGCCTGAGGGTGATGATGATTTTGTCGTGTATTGTGATGCATCGAAATTAGGCCTTGGTTGTGTTCTGATGCAAAGGAACAAAGTCATAGCATATGCATCGAGGCAGTTGAAGATACATGAGAAGAACTACACCACTCATGATCTTGAGTTGGGTGCAGTTTTTTTCGCTCTAAAGATCTGGAGACATTATTTGTACGGTACAAAATGTGTGGTTTTCACGGACCACAAAAGTCTCCAGCATATATTCAATCAGAAAGAACTCAACATGAGGCAACGACGTTGGGTTGAGCTTTTAAACGACTATGACTGCGAAATTCGCTACCATCCTGGTAAGGAGAATGTCGTAGCTGATGCATTAAGTCGTAAGGAACGTACTAAGCTTCATTGTGTACGTGTTCAGTATGTTATTCAAGCTCGATCCGATATCCAAGCACGCATTTCTCAGGCTCAACAATCTTGTGTTTCACAAGGTTTGATGGATAAGGAATTTCCCTATCACATAACACCTGCTCTGGAACTGAAGGACAATGGATCGTATTACTTCATGGACCGTTTGTGGGTCCCAAGCCTAGATAACCTTCGCACCTTGCTTATGGATGAAGCCCATAAGTCTCGTTATTCCATTCATCCGGGCTCAGATAAGATGTATAAGGATCTTCGTATTCACTATTGGTGGCCTGGTATGAAGAAAGACATTGCTTTATATGTATCCAAATGCCTTACTTGTCTTAAGGTTAAGGCTGAACATCAACGTCCTTCAGGTTTATTGGTGCAACCAGAGATCCCAGTTTGGAAATGGGAAAACATTACTATGGATCTTGTTACCAAACTTCCACGCACAAAGAAAGGTCATGATGCCATCTGGGTAGTCGTTGATCGTCTTACTAAGTCAGCACATTTCTTGCCAATCCGTGAGGATTTTCCTGCTGACAGACTTGCTCAAATTTATGTGGATGAAATTGTAGCTCGACATGGTGTTCCGTTGAACATCATTTCTGACAGATATGCTCGTTTCACTTCTCATTTTTGGAGAACCATGCAATCTGCTATGGGGACCCAACTTAATCTGAGCACAGCTTATCATCCGCAAACGGATGGTCAATCTGAGAGAACAATCCAGACTCTGGAGGATATGCTTAGAGCTTGTGTGATCGATTTTGGTGGTAGCTGGGATTCACATCTTAAATTGATTGAATTCTCCTACAACAACAGTTATCACACCAGCATCAAAATGGCTCCTTTCGAGGCTCTCTATGGTCGAAAATGTCGTTCACCAGTCTGCTGGAATGAGATCGGCGAGGCCCAACTTACTGGACCTGCCCTCATTTTAGAGACAACTGACAAGGTCAAGAAAGTTCGCGATAACCTTCAGACAGCTATGAGCCGTCAAAAGAGTTACGCGGATCCAAAACGCAAACCCTTGGAATTTCAAGTCGGTGATCGAGTATTACTTAAGGTCTCACCTTGGAAAGGTGTGATCAGATTTGGAAAGAAAGGAAAACTTGCACCTAGATATGTTGGACCATTCAAGATCGTCGAAAGAATCGGAAAGGTAGCCTACAGACTTGAGTTACCTCTGGAACTTGGAAATGTTCATCCAACTTTTCACGTATCCAATCTCAAGAGGTGTTTAGCTGATGAGAACCTCCACATACCGCTTGACGAAATTCGTGTTGGCAAAACACTGAAATTTGTTGAGAAACCAGTGGAAATCATGGAACGTGAAGTCAAGTGGCTTAAACGCAAGCGCATTCCTTTGGTCAAAGTTTGCTGGGAGGCTAAACGTGGACCTGAGTTTACTTGGGAACGCGAAGATCAAATGAAGGCTAAATATCCACATCTTTTTCCACGAGTTTCCTCTAAATAAATTTCGGGACGAAATTTCCACAAGTAGGGGAGACTGTAACAACTGTGCTTGTAATCACTATGAACAATTCTATTATCAATAAAACAATGTTATTTGATCTCAATGTTTGTTTTGTTGTGTTTTACATTTTTCATGTTTTGACCTTTATTCAATTTCAAACTCTATATCACTTTCTGGAGAGTTATACGCAAGCTGGTGCGTAAACGTAACCAGTTTAATGCGAAAAATACTCCGGAACATCAACATATACTTAACATACCTTAAATAACCTTTACATAACTTAGAAATAAGTTTTAAAGGCTTTGGTATGGCAAAAACAAGTTAATTCGTTTACAGGGACTAAACTTGACAAACTGCGAAAGTATGCCAATCTGAACTGTAACGAACATTCCGGAACATGACCATAAGTCAAACATACCATAAATACCCTTTACATAGCTTAGAAATAGGCTTTGAGGGGTTCTGTATGCTAAAATAAACTTTTGGGTCATTCAGGGACTAAAAGTGTCAAAAAGTGCACAAGTTTGCACTTTTGCGCATAAATTACGTTCTGAATACATCCGGACATCCAAAAATTTATGTAAGCATGATTATATTATGCTTTAGTGTTTGGCTTGCAAAAAAATCCATTCGTTGCGTCATTTGGATCGTTTTTCGCGCTTATGCGCATTCCGTCGTAATTAAGCGAACATCGCGTTCGTACGACCAAACGAACCAACACCCGGCATATTTTTGAGCATGTTTCATGTCCACAATGTTTAGGCAACATTTTAGGGCCTTAAAGTTGGCTTTACGGGCCTTAGAAGTGTCGGAAATGGCCTTAAACACGTGCAGGGACTGAAACTGTCATTTTTCAAACATGTTTGCTGATAAGAAGGGCCAGGCGGCCCGCATTGTGTTTGTCTGATCCTGAAGCGGGCCGCTTCCCACTATCAGACCAGATTAAATGTTTTTAACAGCAGGTTGCAGCTGTTTGATCCTCACCCACACATTCCCAATTGCTTAGTCAGATGATAAGGACCATTTTTAGGCACCATAACTTTCCAACAATTGTACGGTTGCGATTAAAGCACGGTTTCCATGAAACGATCTTAACGGTGGACCTTTTACTATAAATACCCCACCCCCCATGCTTCAAAATCACAAGAATTTTGATTTGAGAAACTCTAAGTTGAAACATTTGTTTCATACCTGAGATTTTTGAATCGAGATTAGCATACGGGGACCCTTCGTAAGTATTCTTTCGTTCTTTTCCTTATTTTATTGCTTTAGAGTCAGAAAGTCAAACTTTGTTTGACTTTCAGCGTTGACCAGCTTATGGTCAATGCGAAGTTCGTTTGAACTTCGCAACGTGATTGTAATCACGATGGTCATAGTCCCTTGGGACTATGCCTACTGATTACCACGTTGTCTAGGGTCGTAGGGTAAGCGATCTGATCAATCGCTTATACCTTCGAACCCGATCCAGTTTGGTCGATCATTAGGATCCGACCAAATACATTAGGTGACCATAGTGTAGGGAATAACCTTCCGAGGTTATACCCTATGGTCACATCGTTTAAGTAGTTGTATGATAGGTAGTTTATATGCCTTAGGTAAATTACCAGAATACCCTTTTCATGTATAATTGGTAATTTAGCATATGTAACCTAAACTTTTGTCACATAACTGATTATGCAACATGTTTAGGCATATAATACTTGTCATAGGACTAGTTAGGCGGTCCGAACACGTTTCACACGCACGATGCGTTAAAGTAGCATAAGCTTCCTAAACGGGTCGTAATGGGTCGTAAACAATTATGTTAGGTTTCATTTAGTATGTAGGCTTTGTTAAACCAAATGACATGAGTCTCTACACTCGTTTGGTTTACAAACCCTCATTCTATCCGATCCTCCGATATAGGTCCGGTTTATTAACATAGTTATCTATATTAGGTGCCGTTTGATTCCGTGATCTATATCATTGTTTGGTTATCACTCCAGGACTACTGAGTAATCACAAGTAAGTACATAGACCCCTCTTTTACTGTTTTCCAAACTGTTTTGGGGTGAAACACATGTGCCTACTTGTTACTTTCATGCTTTCCTGTTTTCACATCATATACCGGTTATGTTTGTTAGTACATTATAGTACATGATTTCATTACATTTCATGCTATGTATGTCCATTGTGTGCATACTTAGTACATTGTTTTACATTACATTTCTGCTATGTATGTTGACTGATAGCATGCTAGCACATTGATTTACAAGACTTTTCTACTTTGTATGTTAACTTAGCATACTTAGTACATTGTTTTCATATGACATGTATACAACTGCTATGACATTTGGTTTGCACAAACGGGTCTTTATTACGTTCATTAACATTTGCTACGCCGCTCGGGAGTAAGTAGTGGTACCATAGGACTTGACAAATCCCATTCCTGACATCCCGGGTTTGTTTGGATGTAAGGAATGACTGAATCCGAAAACATTTCTTTTGATAACCTTGACTGAAAGGGTTATCCGACTGTCTCAAGGCTTGAATGTATGCGTTAACTTACCACATAAATGTTTGTATCAATGTATCATGCATCACTTTGCAAAACATAACTTTTTGATATATTCAAAATACTTTGTTTTGTACATTTTTACTTATGGTTTAAGTAGTCTTATTTTACTTACCATACATAACATTTGTTACACATTACTTGACTACTTTTGGGCTATCAACATTTGACATGGTTTATACAAGGACTTTTGACTATTGGTTTAAACATAGACATTATACTTTGTTGGTTGGTTTAAGTGACTTAAGTAACGAGATGTGAGTAATATGATACAATCATGGTGGATACGCCGCTGGTACTTCCTATACATAAGTGGTTGTATTATATTACATATCATAGCGTTATTTAAATCATTCATTTTGGACTTATACATTTTACACAAGTGACATGTTTTTACTAGACTTTGGTTTACAATATAGTTTATTTTATACAACTCATTTTATATGGTTATTCATTTAACCATACATTATTCATTTATCTATACATATCATCTGGACTTATTGTTTTTCAAGCGATTTACAAAACAAATCAAATTACAAGGTTCATGACTAAACATTTTCTTAAACTTAAGTCATGAATCCTATTTTCACAAAAACCTATGTATCTCACAGGCATTTTTATGCTGACGTACCTACTTTCACATGTGTTTTCAGGTGCTTTTCCGTAGGATGACGATCATGACACTAGGGCGGACTTGTGCCTTAGAAACTTAAAATGAAGCTAGACGATGTTTAATTATGTACTAAACTCTTTAATTTCTGTTTGAAACAATGTAACACTTATGTTGATAAATAAAATACAACTTTGTTTGCCATGGATTTGAAACAATTAATTCTGTTACAACACTCCCCGACGTTTTCCGCCACGTCTTGTATGCTATACGTGGTCGGGGTGTGACAACACTCCCCAACGTTTCCGCCAAGTTTTGTATGTTACACGTGGTCGGGGTGTGACACTGGGGTGTCCCTTACGCGGCCCGTGTCAGTCTCCCAGATCAGTAAAACATGTTTTAACAGCTGTTTACAGCTGTTAACCACTCAAAACTCACCCACACTTGCCCTTTCCTGCTCATGAGGGGCCATTTTTGGTTACCTTAGTGTTGCAACAAGTGTATGGACAAGATCAAAGCACGTTATTCGATAAACGATCCTAACGGTTCCAACATTCCTATAAATACCCATCCATCCCAACTCCAAAAACCCACAAATCTGATCTAAAAGCTCTAAGTTGAAGCCATTGCTTCATACCTGAGCTATTTGTTCAAGATTTACTAGCAGGGACCCTTTGTAAGTGTTCCTTCGTTCTTTTTATTCTTTTAGCGTTAAAAGTCAAACATTGTTTGACTTTCTGCGTTGACCAGTTTATGGTCAATGCGAAGTTCGTTTGAACTTCATAACGTGAGCGTAATCACGATGGTTATAGTCCCTAGTGACTATACCTACTGATTACCACGTTATCTAGGCTCAGTGACGAGTCGTAGTTTTGGCCAAAATGCGTATTCTTGCGTATTTTGTAACCAAACTACTCTTAGGTATCAAAACCGTTTGTTTTGATACCAAACCTGTTTTCTAAACTTAGTAAGCATGTTTTAACATGCTTAGCTCGTCACTTTTAGTTTAGTGCTTATATAGGGTCGTAAGGTAAGCGATCTAAACAATCGCTTATACTTTCGAACCCGACCCGTTTGGTCGATCATTAGGATCTGACCAAACACATTAGGTGACCATAGTATATAGGGAATAACCTTCCGAGGTTATACCTTATGGTCACGACGTTTAGTTAGTTGTATGATAGGTAGTTTATATGCCTTAGGTAAATTACCAAAATACCCCTTTAACGCCAAAATTCATTTTAAACATATGTAACATAACTTTTGACATCTAAACTGATTTGGCAACAATATTAGACATGTTAAGGCATATTCTACTTGTCATAGGACTAGTTAGGCTGTCCGAACGCGTTTCACGCGAACGACGCATTAAAGTAGCATAAGCTACCTAAACGAGTCGTAATGGGTCGTAAGCACTTAGGTTAGGTTTCATTTTAGTATGTAGGCTTTGTTAAACCATATTACATGAGTTCCCATACTAATTTGGTTTACGAGCCCTCATTCTATCTGATCCTCCGATTTAGGTCCGGTTTATTAATGTAGTTACCTATATTAGGTACCGTTTGATTCCGTGATCTTCTAGCATTGCTTGGTGGTTATCCTAGGACTATTGAGCAATCTCAAGTGAGTACATAGACCCCTCTTTTACTGTTTTCTAAACATTTTGGGGTGAAACACATGTGCCTACTTGTTACTTTCGTGCCTTTCATGCTTTCATATCATATGCTTGTTATGTTCATTAGTACATTATAGTACATGATTTCATTACATTTTATGCTATGCATGTCCATTGTGTGCATACTTAGTACATCGTTTTACATTACATTTCATGCTATGTATGTCCATTGTGTGCATACTTAGTACATTGTTTTACATTACATTTCACGCTATGTATGTTCATTTGATTACATACTTAGTGCATTGTTTTCACATGCTTACATTTTTGGTATGACATTTGGTTTGTTTAAATGGGACACTATACATTCATTAACATTGATCACGCCATTCGTTAGTAGGTAGTGGTACCATAGGACTTGACAACTCCCATTCCTGAACCCTAGGTTTGTTTGGGTGGAAGGAATGACCGAATTCGATAAACATAACACAGATAGTCCTTACATTTGTTTAAGGGTTTATCACCACAGTCACAAGGCTTGGATGTATGCATTTTCACAATACCGCATAGATGTTTGTATCAGTATAGCATGCATTTGTTCCACAAAACATAACTTTGATTTAAACCATGTTTTACTTCAATACCTTGTTTTTGTGCATTTTACATATGGTTTAGTTGATATATTTCACTTACCATACATGATATTTTGGATACACATTACATGATTTACATTAGACATAAACAATTTGACATTTATATACACAAATCATGATTTACATTAGACATAAACATTTTGACATTGATATACACAATTCAGGATTTACATTAGACATAGACATTAGACATGGTTTTCACACAAACATTTTGACATTTGATTCTACATAAACATTTTACTTTGGTGGTTTGGTTTGAGTAAGTGATTTAAGTAACGAGGCGTGTGTAATATGATACAAGCATGGTGGATACGCCGCTGGTACTTCCTATATATAAGTGCTTGTATGGTATTACATATCGTAGCGTTATTTAAATCATTTCAATTTAGACATATAACATTTTATACAAATAACATACTTTTCACAATACATTGTTTTACAAACAACATATCTAATACAATCTCATTTTACTTGGTTATTTACTTAACCATGTATTATTCTATTATACATATATATCATTTGGTTTATTTATCACTTTTCAAATGATTTACAAGACAAAGCAAATTACAAGGTTCATGACTAAACATTTTCTTAAACATAAGTCATGAATTCTATTTTCACAAAACCTATGTATCTCACAGGCATTTTTATGCTGACGTACCTATTTTCACATGTGTTTCAGGATATGATGCATAGGATTTATCAAGATACACTTAGGCGGACTTGGGCCTTAGTGACAATAAAAGATGCAAGACTAGTTATTTATGTTATGTTTCTTTGATTGTCAAGACATTGTAACTCTTTTAATCAATAAAACAATATTTCAATTTTCATGTGTTATGAAACAATGATTCTGTTACAACACTCCCCGACGTTTCCGCCACGTTTTGTTGTTTTACGTGGTCGGGGTGTGACAATTATAATTTTCATTATTTAAAATAGCATAACCCAGACGTTGTATCTTTAATGATATTTCGTTAAAAGCAGTTGTTTTATTTGAAACAGACATCAAAAGTGTGTGGAATAAAAACCTAGGTGCAGAAGGAAAGAAACCCTTTTGTAAGGTGTCCTTTTTAGGTTGTTCTGCATACCCCCTTTTCAAGAAATCAATTTTCAACTCGGTTTTAGAAAAAGAAGTTTTACCTTTCTGATCATCGAGTTTAAAGACTTCTGAAATTGATAGTGGAGTAATTTGAATCGCTTTACCCTGTATAGAGGAGTTGATGGCAATGACGGTCTCGCCTTATTTTTCGAGGGTAGCATTTTTCCAAAACTCTCTCTGGGTCTGTTGATAAATTGGAGCATCAGCAATTAACAAAGTTTTGTACTTTGATGCTGAGAGAATATCAATGATTGAATCGAAGGTGTGGTCGTTGGTGGGTTTTGTGATTAGACCCAAATAATTGTGAGGGGATTTGTACGGGATTTCAATGGATTCTGCGGCCGTTTGAGCGACCTCTTTGGAAGATTATGATGATTTTGACTTTGATTTTGATTTTGTCATTTTGATGAAATGAAGGTTAGAAAGACGAAGAATGATTTGAAATGGAGGTTGGAAACTGCTTTGAGAAGAGAATTTTTGGAATTCAATTCGACAGTGTAAAACCCTGTTTGGGTTTTGATCAGGGTTTTATTTAGGGAAAAATAAGTGCTGATGTGGCAGCGGTTACAAAGATCTGAAGGCTAAAAACTGACCACGTGCCAACCTCTGATGTCAAGATGAATAATGGAGGACAGTTGTTTTGGAGAACCACTGATGAATCAAATATCAGTAGTGACAACGGTAATAATTTTGTGAGCAGTGGATGATTTTTACTATCAGTGGATAAGACACTTATTTTGAGCATCAGTGCTTGCCAAAAAAAAAATGAACGTTCAGTGGTTGACTTTCAGCAGTGGACAATATTTAGGAAACAGTTGTTTGAACAAAACAGTGGTTAGGGGTAAGATAATAGTATTGATGTGCAGGCTCATTATGTCAGCAACTTTTACAGGAATTTTCATTCAAAGTTTTACCACATGTCGTTTAAACGTTTTGAAGCTTTTACAACTCCCAAACAGTGGTTTAGTACCCCAGATGATGTACACTCTTTACTAAGGCTACTCATTCTTGTTATAATCTTTGAATTAAACATGAGTACCCAAGTATTTTAAGATCTGTTAACAATCAATCTTTTGCTTATTGTAAAAACAAACTTGAGTTTTGACATGACATTGACACATGTACCATTTCCTTTTGATCCATTTTGAGGATAATATTACCAACAAAAATAAGGTTATATATCCTGACAGTAGATTGAAACTTCTACCATTAAAAACCAGTAAAAAGTTCAAAATATATTATTCTTAAAGAAAAAATAAAGAATAATATATCCTACTTTATTTTGAGAAAATCCTTTTTCGGAAAAAAAATTAAAGGATTTTCTGAAAACAGCATCAAAAAGAATCTGGTATAGTTTTTCACTAAAGCACCTGACCATATCTTTCTCAAGTTTATGAAAATGGTCAGTGGTTTGACAACAGTGGTAAGAGAATTTTAAATGCATTTTGACCACTGTTTGGTACCATTCTCTTGTTGATTGATTGACAACAAAAATGAGGACACATGTCCACATGAGTTTTTGAAAACCCTGTTATAGACTTTGTTACCATGTCATGATTCTGAAAGTATGTCTAGTCCTCTTGTGAGTTTATTCACTGGAAATACTATGGTTACCTGAACCTTTTTCCTGAACCAATGAATGCACACAATTGCTTTGATGACCGTTTTTACCCCAATTTTTATATTTATACTCTTAAGTGTTTTATATTTATACTCTTTTCTTTTGACTTCAAAAGTTTTGAGATAAACACACTCTCGAGTTTTTGTGAATTTTCTTCTTCCCTTTTTACCCTTCCCATTCATAAGTAATGAAATGCTTACTGGGAGGTTTTTATTTGAAGAAATACTTAATCCAGAATCATTTTGCAGTAAGGCTTTGAGAGAATTGGTCATATTTGCACAAGTTTTCAACCAATCTCACATTACATATGATACGGACTACATTGACCCCAGATTTTCTTAATGTATTTTTAACAAGGTTGATTTGTTCCTTTTGAGGATCTCAACCTGTTTTTCAACACATAAGATCAAATGACTAAAGTTTTAATTTCCCTTTTTTTATGTTAGCAAAAACACTAATGTTTTTATGAACATAGGTTCTTGTTAATCTGAGGTTCACACTTTATCATCTAATATAATGAAAACATTACAAATTTCATAACAACAGTTGAAATCAATTTTGAAAAGAAGAAATAGTACCATAGTTCAACAGACATTTTTCAGATCTGAAAACTATGAATGACTTGTGCATGACATCACTTGTTGTGTGAAATTTGTGTATCTTATGACATCTTGGTTGTTTTACAGAGTGTTTGAATAACAGCTTTAAACTTAATCACTAGTTACTCTGTTTTTCAACTAAATACAATCAACCTTAGTATCAATGAATTTTGAGCTGAACTGTTATGTCAAATTGACTGTTAGATCGAATTTGACTGTCCAGGCTCTGATACCAATTGTTAGGATCAGAGGCTCTCATGATTGTGTTTGTTTGTATAATTTAAACTATGAATGAATATAAAACAATGTAAAGTGCAGCGGAAATGAACAACAAACTTTGTAAACACAATCAAAGAGAGAAAGTTTTGATAAACATTTGCTTCACCATAAGTCGAAAGATTACAATTCAAAGCAAATGATTACAATGCAAGCTTACAAACTATACTCCCCCTCAGCCTGATACTTCATGGTTGGTTGCACAAGATGAAAGGATTGAATTGAGGAGAAGAACTCACTCAAAATGATCAAATGTAACAGTACAGGGTACTGCTCCATTTATAGGCAAACCAGAACCACTGAGGCATCTCAGCTGACGTCACCATGAAAGCGACGTCTAACAACCTAACAACCTGTAACAACTGTTCCTATACAAACACTGCTAATGTTATCCACTGATTCTACATAAGACAAGTAATACACTAAACAACTGCTATCTTCTTCCATCAGTGCTTTCCTCAAAGTTGATCACTCCTTGAGTGAGCAGTGCTTTGTCATCAGTAGATAGAACCAGCAGTGTTCACTTCTTCAGGGCTTTGTCAGCAGTTGAATGGTAGCAACAGTTGTATATGGATAGTGGATAGAGAGCTATCAGTTGTTATAATCACTTTAAAGGGGAAAGCCTAATGTAAACAGCTGCTTATTGTGAATCCAGTGTCGTGATTCGGTTTTGGCTTTTATTATCTGTTCCTCTGGTAGGGTTCAATCCTAACAGTTTATGGTATGTTTATGTAGAGTAGTAGCATGCTACCTGTTAGCCCTACTGCATTCCTTATGACACATAATTGTTTAGTGATTTGACAAGTGGTGGTTAAACTCCTTTCGGATTACCCGCCACCCTGCTACGGCAATCGTCTATGCGCTCTATCTATTCATACGCTATCTCGACATGACGTCGCCATTTGACCCTCCGTACATTCGGCTTGTACGTCAACATTCAAGAAGACCAGACCTGGCTCAAACGAACTCGGGGATAGGAGAACTACACCCACACATCCCTGTTGACGAACCTCATCATCCCCACAGGTCGTCGTTAATAGAAACGAAGCAGCCACAGTTACACGCGTTTGTTTTTTTGCAACTCGTAACCCTACCAACCAAATTCTGTTCTGGACAAGTTACGCTCTATGAACGTTACTCAGTGAGCATTGGGCCATAAACATGATGATACCCCAGGTACTTTTCCTTGATCTTGATACGGCCGATATGGATCCTCAGACGCGATAGATATGTCCCTTGTTTTCTTTGACGACATCCGAATCCACTTGAAGAACTAGTAAGGATCCGAGCGACACCCACACCTTACCATGGAGCTCCCACGACACCAACAACCCCCACGTTAAGTCTCCAACGTACGACTTTTGACGTCACGAAGCCCGTTTTCTTGATTGTATGCTCAAACCCTCACAACTCTAGCCCAAGGGATTGCTCAGGAATCCGCGTTTCCACAGTTGAAAGTAAAGATCCGTAGCGCTCCCATTCTCTCGTTACCTGAAGGATCAGACAAGTTTGTTGTTTATTGTGAGGCGTTTATCCAAGGAATTGGTGGGGTTGAAGCAACGTGAGAAGGTCATTGCTTACGCATCACACCAACTCAAGATCCACGAAAAGAACTGCACTACTCACGAATTGGAGTTGGGAGCAGTGGTGTTTGCACACAAGATATGGAGACATTACTTGGACGGCACCAAGTGTACCATTTACACCGATCACAAGAGTCTCCAGCATATCTTCGACCAGAAGGAGTAGAGCATGCGACATCGATGATGGGTCGAACTCCTTAACGACTACGAATGCGCAATCAAGTACCATCCAGACAAAGCCAATGTTGTGACTGACACTCTTAGTTGTAAGGAAACCAAACCTAAGCGTGTACGTGCGTTACAGCTTACTATTCACTCCAGTCTTCCCGCCCAAATCCGTAATGCTCAGGTTGAAGCATTGGAAGAAGGGAACCTTTTAGCTGAGTCCATGCGGGGCATGGAAAAGCGACTTAAACCCAAGGAAAACGGTACCCACTACTTCATAGAATGTGACTGGATTCCATTCTTTGGAAACTTACGAGAACTTGTGATGGGCAAAGCACACAAGTCTTGCTACTCGGTGCATCCTGGTTCTGGCAAGATGTACCAAGACCTCAGAATTCTCTACTGGTGGCCCCACATGAAGGCTAACATAACGACCTATGTTAGTAAATGTTTAACCTGTGCTAGGGTCAAGGTTGAATACCAGAAACCATCAGGCCTACTTCAACAACCAGAGATCCCGATATGGAAATGGGAGCAAATTTCCATGGACTTTGTTAATGGCTTACCTAGATCTCAACGAGGAAACGATACTATTCAGGTGATAGTGGATCGGCTAACAAAATGTGCACACTTCCTGGCTACCAAAGAAACGGATAAGTTCTCTACTCTAGCAGACTTTTACCTGAAGAAGTAGTCTCTAGGCACGGGGTGCCAACTTCCATCATTTCTGATCGAGATCCACATCTTACATCTGATTTGTGGCAGGCAATACACAAATCCTTTGGCTCATGTCTAGACATGAGCACAGCATATCATCCACAGACGGATGGGCAGACTGAACGCACCATCCAAACTCTTGAAGATATGCTTCGAGCATGTGTAATCGACTTTGGTAACGGCTGGGAAAGGCATCTACCTTTAGTGGAGTTTTCGTATAACAATAGTTACCACACTAGCATCCAGGCAGCTCCGTTAGAAGCATTGAGCGGACGGCAACACCGACCACCCCTATGCTGGGCAGAAGTTGACGACAGCCAAATTACTGGCTTAGGATTTGCTCTCTACATGATGGAAAAGATTGCCCAAACCCGATCACGAATAGCGACAGCTCGTGACTGTCCGAAAAGCTACGCTGATAAGTGCAGGAAACCACTCGAGTTCCAGGTTGGGGATCGAGTACTGCTTAAAGCCTCACATTGGGAAGGTATGGTTCGTTTTGACTAACAGGGCAAGCTTAATCAAATCCACATTATGATGGACTTTTTGAAGTCACGGAGAGAATCAGCAAGGTAACGTACAGACTGAATCTGCCTGAAGAACTCAGTGGTGTTCACAATGTTTCCCATGTGTCGAATCTGAAGAAGTGTCTGTCAGATGAGACCCTCATAGTTCTTTTCAAGGAGCTCACTATCGACGATCGGTTGCGATTTATCGAGGAACCAGTGGAAATCTTGGACCGGGAGGTCAATATTCTCAAACGCACCGGGATACTCATTGTTCGAGTTCGTTGGAACTCCCGTCGTGGCCCAGAGTTCACCTGGGAATGAGAAGATCAAATGAAAACGCAAGTATCCCCAGTTGTTCAAGGAACGTAAGTCCACTACTGAAGCTACAGCGGAATTTCGGGACGAAATTCCCAATCAACGTGGGAAGGATGTGACACCCCAGGAAAAACCAGGAAACCACGCAACCTAATTAGCTTCCTCAGTGACTACGTGCTAAATTTCGGGATGAAATTTCTTTCAACTTGGGGATGATGTGACAATCCAGTTATTCGAGGTATAAACCAGTCACATTTACGTTTTATTTTTATTACATCGCTCATAATTACTTAGCACACCTATTTGAATTACGATACGATTACATATATTTATAATTATAAACTATATACGTGTTACGTAACGAGAAGTCATAACCCCGAATCCAAACCCCTTGCGTAACCTACTACCATCGGCCCACTTACCTTGGCCTAAACCGAAGCCACCTCACTCCGCTAACAGTTTGCGGCCCTAGCAAGCCCAGCCCAAACACCCTCTTGTTTCCTAAAGCCCACTCGCTAGCCCCTTTCTTCCCTTGTCCTTTGGTTTTGGCCCAAGCAAAACAAACCCAAGCCCAACCGCCCCTTTTATGTTTGTACCTAACCTGTTGTTCGCATAAACAAAAAAAATTATAGAAACCCTAACATCCCCTCTCCTCTCTCGACGTGAAGCTGCCAGGCGACCCCCCCCCCACCGTCGCTACTCTCTTTCACTCTAGCTCTCTCTCATCTTTCTTTCCAAGGTTAGTATGTATTTTGTGTTTGATTCGGTTTGAAGTATTGTAAACTTGACTGCGTTTTTCTGAGCTTGCTGATGATCTTGATGGTTATAGTGTTCTTGTTGTTGGGGTGCATGAAAACCATGTATGGTGTTTCGTTCTATCGTTTAGGTATCATAGACATATGTATGTTCAATAGGGTTTCGATTCTTGACATAATATGAGGTATCTTGGCTACATTTTCTGTTATGATAGTGATAAATCTGATATATAAGTGGTTATACATGGCTGCGTTTTCTACGAGTGTTGATAGGTATGATGATAGGATGTTCTATGAGTTGCTTGTGATATTACTATAAGTTCATGCATGCTTTCTGATATAAAACAACTTATAACCTGCTGTGAATGATGGAATATGTTCGTGTAATTGCGGAAACATGATAACGAAACTCGGAAACTCGTTTTATTAAGAGACCTGTGAAAACAGCTTCTGTCCAAACATTTACAGCCAACTTCAGTTGGCTGTAAACAGGCCGATATTAATCGAAAAACTAATTTTCTTGTATCTATAACGTGTTATTTCGAAAAATTATTCAAATGGCACTGGAATCATATTTTTTTGAGGTCGCTTACTATTTTTAATGGTCCGTTTTGTACAGCAGCAAAAGCTGCATTTTTACTGCAGAAAATTTGTGTTATGTTTTTTGTCATAACTTGAAATCTGTGTAGAATTAGGTCATGAAATTTGTACTATAGATGGCCACTGATGTCTTTGTAATTCTGCCACTGGAATTTCATCAATCAGACTTACGATGAATTTTAAATGAATTTTTCCGTGGACTGCAGTCAGAAAGTGACGAATCTGATTGCAGCCCGGTAAATAATTTTTATAAAATAATTGGTAAGGAATTGGATCCCGAGATTTTTACAAAATGATACTTGGACTGTTTAAAACATTCTGTAAAAAATTGGGAATTTTTAGAATAAGTTAACTATTTTATTAAAATGCCCGAAAACAGCACAGTTTTGGATGTCAAAGCTGAAACGACGTAAGTAGTAAATTGCGTGTCTAAATGTCGGGTAGGTTATCTGAGAATGATCTAACATGTTATATGTCAATGAAAGTGTTATGTACAATATCGTATGCTTGCTTTTTGAATGGTTATAGATGGGATGTTTTTATGGGCGTGAACCGTTAAAGTAAGTGCTTGTTATATGATAGATGCGTGTAGGAACTTTGTGTTTTATTTTAAACCACTAAATGACTAACTGGTAATCATATTAGAATGTGATTGACCGACCTTGACTGTTAGTTATTTTTAAGAATCCAACCGAGCAACCAAAGGTGAGTTCACACTCTTAAGGCATGGGATTCCCGGTGGGTTGGGATTGGAATTAAGAATCTAAGATGAAACCTGTATATTCACCACTAATAGACTACATTAAACCTGCGTATTCTCGGATGGGTAGAATACGTACCTCCGTCCTCGGATTGGGAAGGACGCCTACACTAAACCTGCGTATTCTCGGATTGGGAAGAATACGTACCTTCGTCCTCGGATTGGGAAGGACGCCTACACTAAACCTGCGTATTCTCAGATTGGGAAGAATACGTACCTCCGTCCTCGGATTGGGAAGGACGCCTACACTAAACCTGCGTATTCTCGGATTGGGAAGAATACGTGCCTTCGTCCTCGGATTGGGAAGGACGCCTACATTTAACTAGTCTAGTGGTTTACAACATGGGGTAGCCTCCACTGCTTATGGTTTGGGAAACAAGGAACTGGTTAACTACTGATTTTCAAAGGAACTTATGGTTTTTGGAATAACTTTAAAATGGACAACCAACTGTGAACTCGCTCAACTTTGTTGTTGACTTGTTGTTACATGCCTTACAGGTCGTTAGATGCTTAGCTGGAGCTTGCACGAGCAGGAGGAGTTGTTGTGGGACATGGACCGCTGTGTGCCATGTTAAACTTTATGAACTTATAACTTATGTTTTGGTTTTTACATTTTATGCTTCCGCTGATTAACTTAAACTTGAATAACTTGTTTTGAACACCAATTATATTGTGTGGTTGAACTTTTATTTACTTTACTATATTGTTCAATATGATTGGTGGCTTGATTCTGGTCAGTCACGCCTCCTGCGGTGATACTTCGCTTGTGGAATTTGGGGGTGTGACACCTCAGACCTAAAATATCATCATCACTCTTCTCAAGGTCCTTGAACTTATCATCAATCAACATATCTATGAAGCGAGGATACATGATGTACTTCTTGATTCTAGCTTTCGCATTCTCAACCATGTAGTCAAATATTACTTGTGAAACATTATACGGCCTATTCAAAATGAGGCAAGCAATAATGTTCATGATGTAGTCAGATGTTTCATCATACGCACCCTTCCTGTGTGATAGCGCATGAATAACACAATGTATCAAAAACTTGTAAGAATGACAGAACATAGTCTTTGCCATCTTCCCGTTTATGTGTCCTGTGAATCCCATCCTACACCATAATCCTTTGGAAAGACGTTCCGAAATAATGGTGGGATCATTATCAGAATCACCTAAATCTAACACACGTCTCACATCTCCAACATTGATTTTAATTTCCAAATCAACATTCTGTCCATTTTCATCTCTCTTTGTTACTGCAGAGTAGATCGTCTTATCCTTCTCTTCATATCTTGCAGAGTTCCAAAATCGTCTAACATGCGATTCATAAACTATAGTTTTATCAGTTAGTGCCTTAGTAATCCTGCTTTCCCTCAAGAATTTTGCAATATCTTCACCTACAGTTTTCTCTGTATACTGTGTTTCTAACAGACAGTATATGTTATGTGTTTTCTCCCAGTCCTGCAGAAAAATTTGACAAATGATACAGTTCTTGAAATTTCTAAAAAAATTCTAACACTGAAAATCTCACCATACATTGTACAGTGGCTCGGATGGCTGTCCGACCGGATTGTCATCCGACCGGATTACCTTTTGAGAAATGATAAGTCAACACAAGTCAATAGAATGTGAGTCTAATGACCACTCGGTCGGATTGCCATTCGACCGAGTTGTCATTTGAGTCATGTAAAAAGAAAGGATACTTATGACTTAGTTATCTTTGAGAATGAATGCCTTGGGACAGATTACCACCCCGTCGAGTTGCCATTAGACCGAGTTCCCATTAGAGTCAATGACAAGAGTACACAAATTTTAAATTATAGTAATGTGAATGAATTGTTTGTCCTATCAGATTGCCACTCAACCGGATCACCACTCGAGTCATGTGAATGAATTGGTTGTCCGGTCGGATTGCCACTCGACCGGATCACCACTCGAGTCATTACAAGAGATGAACAGTTGCAAAAGTGAACTTTGGAATGATTTGCCACTCGGTCGGATTGCCACCCGACCGGGTTGCCATAATAAGCACAAATTTCAATTCATCAATTTCCTAACAAATTTAACAAGTACACATGCTATGGGTCGGATGGTCACTCGATCGGATTGCCACTCGAGTCAAAGACATATGAAGAACAACATGAACACATTATGAACATCAAAAATTTTCTAAGCTTAATCATCAAATTGAACGCAGATCTACGTAGAAAATCTCAGCGTGATCAAAACCCTATGTTCATTATTGTCTAACTCGTCCTAATCAGGGTTTAATTTGAGAAAAACCCTAACGAATGCCGACTCGACTAAGATCTCAGATCTATAAATTCTAACAAGATTTGGCACAAATTAAATCGGTAAACTTGTAGATCTAATCATTGTGAACAAAACCCTATACTCAGTTTTCATCAAAACAACCTAAATTTTGCTAGATCTAACAATATATGTTCGAACAGTGACATCATCAAGAACACATAATAAAAACATCAAATCTAAGAGTTTAGATCTCGAAACACTTACCTTTAACATTGTAAAAGTTGTGCTAACCAACGATCCAACGATTTGTGCAAAGAAGTATGAAGAAAACAAGATCAGAATATCAAAAGTATGAGAGAGTAGGATGGCAGTTCGATCGAGTAACCCTTTGACTGAACCATTGACCCTCTATATATTGTGACACTTGAGAAGGATGGCTGTCCGACCGGATTGTCATCCGACCAGATTGCCATACGAGCGAGGCACACAATTGACTTCCAAGCCTTTGACATTTTGACCTTTTGACATTTTCTCAGATTTTATCAGTTTTTAGAAATCCACTTAAGTATCTAGGTTCAAGTTAATGACCCTAGGTACTTAATTTGCCGACCAAGTCCAACTTAATGACCTTGGTTGACCCGAAACAAAGCGTACTGACGTTTTGTTCATTCTTTTTCAAACATTTTTCTTTTCTGAAAATTGCAAGTTTCAACTTAATGATCTTGCTTAAACTATTCATTTTATCAGGTTTAACATGATAAGCTCCCAACTCATCTGCCCAGTTCAGAAACTTCCTGCATCTGCCTCAAACTGTGAATCTAAAGATCAGCTTTCCGCTTTGGATTGTCCATAAAACAAAACAGAAATGTAAAATCTTTTTGGATTTAAGAAAGTTTCTAGACTAGAAAGCTATGAAATCTTTTTGAGTTTTGAATGTTAAACAGAAATGAAATGCAGTAAATGTAAACTATTTACAAACATATTTTTGGTGAGCGTGTTAGGGAATCGTATCAGCTGCCGACTAGCTACAAGTACCGTTAAGCTTTGATTTCATACTAAGAATTAGACAATTCGCTTAGATTGCCGATATACTGATCCACTTAAGTTCTTGCACAAATTTCAATCTGTTCAGGATACGAATTTAGTGTTTTAAGATCTTAACTTTTACGCGTGTACCACCTCAGAATATACTCCCGTATCCAGACTACTATATTCAGTCTTACAGGTGAGTGCACACTAATGATATCTGTAGGGGGTTAAGTGCGAGGCCATGAGAGCTCAGACTATTGCTTCCGCAAAATCAGAGAGATGATGGCTCGACTTTAGGTGGGTCCCCTTTGGGGATCTTCTTTTACAACAGCACATGATTAGCATTTTTCAATGTTTCATCATATTTTATGCCGAGGGGGGGGGGCTTTAAGAATAAAGCAGTGTAAAGTATTATACGAGGACAAGGCTATTGCTCCCTCAAAATCAGAAGTCCAGGTATAATACCCCAGATATCATCACGTACAAAGACCTAGTATGTCAGAAATAGAGCCTTTCAAACAAGATTTTAGGGGTTACCAATATATCCGAGAGATGTTCCCCACGTAAAAGCAAGTTGTGATTTAGGTTTATATCCCGAACAAACTTACTAAATGTGTAAAAACCTATCGGCATATCATCAGCAAGACTGCTTAACATATTTAAACTTTACATATCTTTAGCATACTACAACTGTCTAGCTGATGTACTATCATTTTCCTTTTTTACACAAGCTCTTTTTCGGTTTTCTATTGTTTTTGGATTTTGAAAATATCTCATGTTTTTGGGTTTTTGAATTTTTTTATTGTTTTTTGTATTTTCAGAAAATATAACCTATCTCCCCCTAAATACCAAAACAAGTAAAAAATCGACAAACCATTGCAGATTGCTTTTCAACATCATCTACAGTGGTACCTTCATCGACGCCAATGACCCCCTCCGCAACCGATAGTAACTTCATACCATTTAGTTTCAAAAGATATTGAAAACGAGTTTTGTCAAATGCTTTGGTATGTAAGTCAGCTTTTTGTTCATCGGTGTGGATTTTTTCTATTCGTATCAACTTCTTTTCGAAACAGTCTCGGATGAAGTGATGACAAATTTTAATGTGTTTTGTTTTAGCGTGATGAACAGGATTTTTTGTTATGTTAATAGCTGCCTCATTATCAACAAAGATAGGGGAGTTGAGAAATTGCAAACCGTAGTCTCGCATTTGTTGCTGGATCCACAAGATCTGAGAGCAGCAGCTGCTAGCAGATACATATTCGGCTTCACATGTGGATAAAGCGACAGAGGTCTGCTTCTTACATTGCCAGGTGACCAATCGTGGTCCGAAAAACTGACATCCCGTTGTTGTTGATTTAGCATTAACTTTGCAGCATCCGAAATCGGAATCAGAATATCCCTCGAGCGTGAAATCGCCTTCTTTTGGATACCACAACCCCAGTGATGGAGTTCCTTTCAGGTAGCGTAATATCCTTTTCACAATAACCATATGCGAGGCTCTGGGGCTTGACTGAAACCTTGCTGCGAGGCAGGTTGGATACATGAAATCGGGTCTTGAAGCTGTCAAATACATCAGCGATCCGATCAGGGAGCGATACAACATTTCATCCACTTTATCTCCGGTGAGATCAGGGTTTATCCCATGGTTCGTCGCTAACGGGGTGGACATTGGTGACATTCCTGAAATCCCGAATTTCTCCCGAACATCATGAACATACTTCGTCTGATGTATGAACGTTCCCTCGGGTAGTTGATCAACCTGAAGCCCCAAGAAGAACTTCATCTCACCCATTGATGACATTTCAAACTTCTGCTTCATAACTTTTTCAAAATCTTTGCAGAGTTGTTCATTTGTTGACCCGAAAATTATGTCATCTACGTAAATCTGGACTATCAGAAGATGGCCGTCGACTTCTTTCGTGAACAGAGTGGCGTCTACCTTTCCTCGGATGAAGTTGTTGGCTAACAGATGCTGAGACAGGGTCTCATACCAGGCTCTCGGGGCCTGATGTAAGCCGTATAACGCCTTATCCAAGAGATAAACTTTATCTTTGTGGATTGGGTCGATGAAGCCCGGTGGCTGTCCGACATAAACCTCCTCTTTCACCTTGCCATAGAGAAATGCCGACTTCACATCTAGCTAAAAAACTTTAAATCCTTTCCAAGATGCAAATGCTAGGAAGATTCCGATTGCTTCAAGTCTAGTAACCGGAGCATACACTTCAGTGAAATCTATCCCCACCTGCTGACTGAAACCTTGGACAACGAGTCGAGCTTTGTTGCGAATAATAACCCCTCGATCATCCTTCTTACACTTAAACACCCACTTGGTGTTAATCTTCCTATGACCATCAGGAAGATCCACCAGTTTCCAGACACCCAACTTCTCAAACTGACTTAGCTCCTCCTGCATAGCGTTAACCCAGGAATCTTCAGTTAGTGCTTCCTTGTACGTTCGTGGCTCAATCATTGAAATAAGACAACTAAGTGAAAACTCTGTTTGTAAAGGAGCAACTGTAGAATAAAAACAAGTAAGGCCTTGGTCAATTTGTCGTCTGGTGCGGACACCTGATTGCAACTCTCCAATGATTAACTCTTCTGGATGGTATGAAAGAGTTCTTGGCATCACCTCGCCTGGAACATCTACCTCACTTTCCAAATTCGTAATGTTCTGGTTTGCGACTTGTTCACTGACTGGAATAGTTTGATCTTGAGACTGGATATGCTCCCCCTCAGACTCTGAATCACCACGATCGAATGTTGGCCTTTCATCATAATCTGAATTATCATTGATTCCCATCTGATTGATAGGAGCTTGTTCACTTTCTGAAGATGTCGGAGTTTGCATAACATTATCATTCTCTCCAGCATTGCTTGGACCTACTTCATCGTCTTTGGAAGTTTGATATTGACGTCTAGAAGACTCAGCTGGAAACCTTTCCTGTGATGATTCATATTCTCTTAGAATATCCAACTCGTCAAAGAACTCTGGTTCTTCCTCCATGTCAAATGAATCCCATAGAGTGTCATAATTGAAGCGCCATGAGTCACCGGGATTCTGAGGTGGCATGGTGTAACCTTGGCATTCAACATTATGTACTTTGATAATCCGCTTAAGGCTTGGAACAAAGACTCGTTTCATTGGACTTGTGTAACCCACGAATATTCCTTCGATACTCTTTGGACCAAATTTTTCATAAGGTTCCAAAACTGTGCAGGGAGATCCAAATGGTTCCAAATACTTGAGGTTCGGTTTACGGTTGTTTATCAGCTCGAAACACGTCTTGTTGAATTTCTTCACTGTAAGAACTAGGTTGAGCGTATAGCAAGCGGCTGACACTGCTTCTGCCCAGAAATTGACAGGTAGTTTGGAATCAGCAAGCATCGTCCTAGCCGTTTCTATCAGCGTTCTATTTTTCCTTTCTGCTACTCCATTTTGCTGCGGAGTATAAGGCGCACTGAATTCTTGCAGTATACCTCTTTCATCACAATACTCTTCCATCTTGTTATTCTTAAACTCTGTACTGTTATCACTTCTTAATCTTCTGATGCGGGTACGGTACAAGTTTTCAATCTTTCTAAAAAGTTTCATCAAACTTTCGAATGTCTCATCTTTTTTTCTTCAGAAATGTTACCCACGAAAATCTCGAAAAATCGTCTGTGACTAATAAATAGTAGAGATCACCAGTTATACTTTTGACATTCACAGGACCAAAAAGATCCATATGAAGTCTCTCCAATGGCCTCGAGATTGAGTTTTCCTTCTTCCCAGGGTTAGATTTCTTTCGCTGTTTTCCTTTGACACAACTAATACACTCCCCCTCAAGATGGAAACCCTTCAGATGAACACCAATTACTAAGTCGTTGTGCACCAGGTGGTTCATTTTTCGCAGGTGAATGTGGCCCATCTTTCGATGCCACAATTGTGATTCCTTCTCAGTGGCTCTTGACATGAAGCAGTGAGCCTGACCCGTGGTAGTAGTTGCTACACTCATGTCCAACACGTACAGATCGTCGACTCTTGGTGCTCTCATGATAACCCACTCTTCGGGGACAACAAACCCCGGCTTCAATATCAAACATTCTTTGTCTGTTAAGTGCGTCGAATACATACGATCAAAAATCTGAGAGATGCTCAGAAGATTGTTTTCCAGCTCGGTGATATAATTCACTCTTTCAAACGTGACAATACCATTCGATAAAGTTCCCTCACCAACTATACGACCACCTTGAATGCCTGCAAATCCCACATATCCTCCATTAAACCCTCGAACATCATACAGTAGGGTTTTCTTTCCCGTCATGTGCCGAGAAGCTCCACTATCCATTATCCAATGTGAGATGAATCTCAGAAGCTCCTGCACATTTCAAAGATATTTAGTGAGATTTTGAAGCAACCCAAGCCTCTTTCGACTCAGGTAGCTTGATGTTTAGAATTGTGGTTTTGGTATACAATGGCGGAAAATTTTTGTCATTCATCTTTAAACTTTCTTCTGTCCCAACCTCAACCTCTTTGTATAGGAAAAATTCGTCTTTTTGAGGTTGACCAGATGGTTGGTCTTTCTTCTGAACATACTTCTTCCCTGGTGGGGTAGAATTTTGTTTCTCAAGTTTCTCATAGTAATCCAAAGGAACATTCATCTTTACCGGTGTGGTAGAAGATGATTGTTTTTCAGACTCTGAAACCTTTGGTTTTGGAGAACTTGCTTTCTTTTCAACAGATTTTGGCTTCCATGCTTGTTGAGATGACGCAACCCGCTTGTAAAATTTGTCATTTTTAGTTACCATCTTCTTTACGGGTTCGGTTTTCTTAACTGACTCTTTTACAGATTCAGTTTCAACTTTGGCATTTTCTTTTTTTAAAAACTTTTCTCAACAAACATTGGAGCTTTTTCCTTTACATCATCTTTTCTTTTCGGATTCTCGACAACCACAGACTTAGGCTTCGAGTTGGGGCACTTTCGTGCAATGAGTCCAACTTGATTGCATTTGAAGCATGTTCGGGTGTCAACTACCCGACTAGTGCCTTCGGTCTGAGGTTGCGAGGCTTTCTTTTCAAAGAATTCTTCATTGGTTTTTGAAAAAATCTCAGATTCTTGCTCGGAGTGTGAGCTCGAGCTTTTCACAAACACCTTTTTCTCGATAAATTTCTTGTTTTGAAAGTTCCTTCTTTGGTTATTCTTACCACCCTGATAACCACCCGACCATTTGCTTTGGTTGTTGTTGTTAGAAAAACGTGGCGGTACAACAGGTTTTTTGTAGTAAGATTTATCTTTTTCAAAGTTCAGTTGTCTCTCGGAACGTTTCAAACCTTCGATTTCACAAACATCAATCTCAACCAGTTTAAACACATTTTTCAATTTGTTGACATTCACATTTTCTAATGGGAACTCAAGATCCGAATACAACTTATCCGAACCCGACATCTTGTACATCACAAGAGTAGGTTTTTCACTTAAGTTGTTTTTGGAAGTTGATTTCGGAATGTAATTGTTCAAGAAGCATTCTTCGTCCTCAGTTGAGTCACTGTCAGATTTCAAAACATTTTCAACTACATTTTTTACAACTTCAGACTGAACACTATCTTCATCGGATGATGAAGTGAATGTGATGTCAATTGTTTCTGGAAGTTTAATTTCATTTGTTTCATCATTGTTAACCAATCCAGACTTTTTCTTTGAAAAATTATTCAACACAGGCGGTGGAACTTGATGATACCCAACCCCTGTTCCATATGCATATACATCTTCGCCAGCTTTGTTCTTCCCAATGGGTTTGGGAACTATGTGTTGAAGAACAAAACTTGCGGAGTTGTAACTGTTGAGTTTTAGATTGATGCGTTCATTTTCTATCTTAGCTTCCTGAAACTAAAGCTTTAGATTAGCAATCCCATCCAACTGTTGGTTGATTTGCTTTTCTTTCGACTGAAGTACTCCTGACAGTTGAAGATTTTCTTTGGTTGTTTTATCGTTTCTTTCATCAGAATCTTTTATCGTTCTTTTTAGCTTCTCGTAATTTTCCGAAAGTTGACGGTTTTCATGAACTAACTTTTCATTTTCTTTCCTGATTTGTTCTACGTCAATTTTATCTTTTTCAAGTTTATCAGTTAATTCTTTTATTCGATCATTTGAAGCTTTTACCAATTTGTCACGACTTAATATCTGATTTTCAACTTCTTTGACTCTTTATGTCAGTTATTCAGTCTTTTTACCACTGAGGTAAGCATGTGTGCTACAAACCTTGCAATCTTTCATGCAATTTTTGCAGTCACTTTCAATTTTGGCTTTATCAGTCTTACCTGACTCATTCGTTAAATCATTAGAACTGACCTTGCTCTTTGACTCAGTTCCAGACTTAGAATCTACCTTTAACTCTTTCGCTGCGAGCACCTTGTCTGCCATTTTCTTTAGATTTTCTGCAGTCATTTCTTTGGTCGTGTCGATTATCCCATTATCGACCTTTTTCGACTGTAACTCCTTATCTTTCTCTTAAGCTTCTTTTGCCCACCACATTCTCTGTCTTGCTTCTTCCTCTTCTGCTATTTGCTCGATGAGAGTTTCAACACTGATTGATGATGGTTCAACAACTATGTTTCCATTTGGATCCAAATAGCATTCCCGATCAGCATCCCATCTTTTTGCGCTTTTTGCCTCTTTCCATGTTCGATAGATTTTATCTTTCATGCCTTGGGCTAACATTTTCCTGTTGACATATTTTACTTCTTCTGTTCGAGTATCTTTGAAAGGAACAATTTTTGTCATGAAGGCATAACCCACTGCATCTTCTTCCGGTAACAAATCACTCCAATCAAATCCCTCATCATCATGGATAACGGCAAGGGCTCTTGACTTTTCTTTAGAAGAATCTTCAATCTGTTTCATTCTTGGCGATTCTGCTTTGTTTTGATGATAAAGGCCTTTTTATAGTAATCTTCATGAAATGGATTTGCCGATTGATCTGTTGCTGCATTCCGGCATTCTCGTTTAAAGTGCCCTTTTTGTTTGCACTTAAAACAAGTAACCTTCAATTTATCAAAACCAAGCTTTGTTGAAGGTCCACCAATGGAGTGTCTACCTGTTATCTCCATGAACCTCTGAGCCCTTCTAACAGCACTCGCCATACACCATCTAATATCAATTAACTCCATCTCTTCGGGGTCGATTTGATCATAGTCCTCTTTTGTGAGGTTGGTGTTTCCAATTTTTCCAGCAACAAGACTCTCATAGGATTCCAAAACGGACGCCAGAAACACCATCTGCTGCTTCTTCGCTGAAGTTTTGTGCATTATTGAGGTTTACAGCAATATTGCATTGGAACGTGTTTTTCGGTATAGATTGTTGTTGTTGACCTGGAGCAGTTGAAAATGATCCTCCATGATATCCACTGCTTGGAGTAGAATTGTTGTTTTGACTTTCTTGATTTGGCATGTTTGAGTTTTCTGCTGAGAATGCAGTCTTTGGTGACACAGTTTTTGGAATCATACTTCCTTGATAATATAAATCAACGTTCTGCTGATACTGAGTATTGTTGACTTTATTCGTTTTCCTGATCTCCATTTCATGACTTTCTAACCTTTCAATTAACAAATCAACTGTCAGATCAGTCGACTTCACTGTGTTCTTCAACATTAACGCAAAATACTGCCAATCTTTCTCATCAGGCAGTGAATCAAACAACTTATCAACCAATTCTTCCTGTGTAAACGTAATCCCATATCTTACTAGTTCCATCTTCAAGTGACAGAATCTTTCTATCATCTATGACACAGACTCATTTTTCATACACCCAAACAGATCAAATTCCTTTTTCAGTATTTTTTTCTTGTTTTTAACAATTTCTGCACCACCCACACACTTCATCTTTAATTTCTCCCATAAATCTCTAGAATCTTTGTAGTCAATTAATGATATAATATCATCCCTCACTGATTGATGTAATAAGGCGATGCATTTCTGTTCTGCAATGAAAGATTCTTGTGTAGTGTCAGTTAAATTTTCATAGTCAGTTCTTCCGATGTCAAAACCATTTCTCAAACTCTTCCAACTTAGGTAGGCGAATGCCTTCAGCCATTCCTCGAACCTACTTCCCCATCTATTGTATTCTTTTATGGCCATGAGCTTGGGCGGTTTGTTGTATGTGCCATACGCGTTATCCACGCTCAATGAGTCGATAATGGCTTTCTTTGGATTCGGGTTTCGAGTAGTAGTGTTTGTGCTACTTGACGTAGCGTCTCCTGTGTTGCTGGTGTAAGCAAAGATGTCACTGAAAGGATTGAGAAAATCGTCCCCCATTTTAGAGTACCTGAAACAGTTTACAAACACTTAGACAATTTTCACAAGTTTCAAAGATTTCAAACAGAAGCACCTGGATCGGATGGTGATCCGGTCGAGTCACAATCCAAACGAGTGACACAAGTAATCAACTGTACTGTTGTGAAAAGACTATCCGATCGGATGGTGATCCGATCGGGTGGTCGTTCGTTCGAGTGTCACTCTTACCTTTGAAAAGTTTGACTGTCAATCTTTCACCGCTCGGATGGTAATCCGACCAGTTGACAGGTTTTCTTTTGAAAATAAAAACAAGAACTTCCAAATCCAATCCGATCGGATTGCTGTCCGACCGGGTGGGATGATGAAGTAAACTTAAACTATCCAAATCACACCACTCGGATGGTAATCCAAGCGAGTAACACTGATGATGTCAGCAAGCAACTAATAGGTACTGTCTAGTCCAATCCGTTCGGACAGCTGTCCGAGCGAGTGGATGACGTCAGCAAACATGAACAGTTCAACATGGTTTTTGATGAATTTGATCTAGTTTTTGATTGAATTTGATTATGAAACTTGGTAGGATTATACTTTGATTGATTGCGAATCGATTTATATCAGTTTTATCAAATTTTAAGCGTAGAATCACGTCCAATTTTGTGGTTTTCTGATTTTATGGTGACAAACTGAAAAACAATGTAAGAAATGAGTAGAAAGTGAGAGAAAATGTCAAATTTTTGGTGAAATTTGACTCTGATCGGCAAGAAAAGCTCAAATTCCGGTGAATTCGTTGTCGTAGATCTCGATTCAGCTCCCTAGAAGCTCTGATACCACTTGTTGGTCCCTCGTATAGGATATGTTCATCAGGAACTTAGATGAATCAACTTTGACTAATGTGCGGAATCCATTTGATCAAATCACAGATGTACAACAGAGTATTCAATGATTAAACGCAGTCTGATCTTTCTATTCAATTGTTATGAAAGTACAAAAGCGCATGTAGAAGTCAGACAATGACAGAGTTCTCTCCAGAGTCAAAAGTTCTAAATGAGATACCCTGGTGGGGTATTTATAGGCAACTCAGGAATGACATAGATGTTGTCCGACCGAGTGGCAGTCATCCGACCGGATGACATATGTCAGCCGACGGACATCATCTTTACAAAAACAAAACTATTCCCTGAGCTGTCATTCTACATACATAATAACATACATGTACTCAAAAAATACAAAATATGACTAAATGCTGACGGAAGCTACAGACGTATACACTAACAAAGACATCCTCGTCGTTCGGGATTATCCTGAGGTTTTTCCTGAAGACTTACCCGGTTTACCCCCAGTACGTCAAATCGAGTTCCGTATTGACCTTGTACCTGGTGCTAACCCGATTGCCAAATCTCCATACCACCTTGCACCATCCGAGATGCAAGAGTTATCGAAACAGCTGCAGGAGTTATCAGACAGAGGATTTATTCGTCCAAGCTTTTCCCCTTGGGGCGCGCCTGTTCTTTTTGTAAAGAAGAAGGATGGATCATTCCGAATGTGTATCGATTACCGTGAGCTTAACAAACTCACCATCAAAAATTGATATCCCTTACCTCGCATTGATGATCTCTTTGATCAGCTTCAGGGTGCTACCTGCTTTTCGAAGATTGATCTACGTTCTGGGTATCATCAGCTTCGCGTATCCGAAGAAGATATTCCCAAGACTGCTTTCCGCACACGATACGGCCACTATGAGTTTACTATTATGCCTTTCAGTTTAACGAATACTCCTGCCGTCTTCATGGACTTAATGATTAGGGTTTGTAAGCCTTATTTAGATAAGTTCATTATCGTCTTCATTGATGACATCTTGATTTATTCCAAGACACGAGCTGACCACGAACAACATCTCCGTCTAACAATGGAACTCCTAAAGAAGGAACAATTTTTCGCTAAATTCTCCAAGTGTGAATTTTGGCTTAGGGAAGTTCAATTTTTGGGACATATTGTTAACGAACAAGGTATACATGTAGATCCCACCAAAATCAGTGCGATTAAGGATTGGAATACACCAACTACTCCTACCGAGGTTCATTCATTTCTGGGTCTCGCGGGTTATTACCGCCGCTTTATTACAAACTTCTCCAAGATTGAGGTTCCTCTCACATCCTTAACTCAAAAGAATAAACCTTTTAAGTGGGGACCCAAACAAGAAGAAGCTTTTCAGACCTTGAAACATAAACTCTGTGATGCTCCTGTGTTGTCTTTACCTGAGGGAAACGACGAATTTGTCGTATATTGTGACGCATCGAATCTAGGTCTTGGTTGTGTTCTCATGCAAAGGAACAAAGTCATAGCCTACGTGTCATGACAATTGAAAATCCATGAGAAAAACTACACAACTCATGATCTTGAGTTGGGCGCTATGGTTTTTGCTCTCAAGATTTGGAGACACTACCTTTACGGAACAAAATGTGTGGTTTTCACAGACCACAAAAGTCTCCAACACATCTTCAATCAGAAAGAACTAAACATGAGGCAACGACGTTGGGTAGAACTTCTAAACGACTACGACTGCGAGATTCGCTACCATCCTGGTAAGGCGAATGTCGTAGCCGATGCGTTAAGTTGAAAAGAAAGAGTCAAGATTCATTGTGTTCAAGTTAGATCTGATATTCAAACCTGCATTTCTCAAGCTCAACGTACTTGTGTTTCACAGAACTTGATGGGTAAGGAATTACCGTATCATCTTACGCCTCATCTTGAACTAAAGAACGATGGATTATATTATTTCATGGATTGTTTGTGGGTTCTAATTCAAGACAATCTCCGCACCTTGTTGATGGATGAAGCTCATAAGTCTCGTTATTCAATTCATCCTGGTGCAGACAAAATGTATAAGGATCTTCGAACCCAGTATTGGTGGCCGGGAATGAAGAAAGACATTGCCTTATATGTATCCAAATGCCTTACTTGTCTGAAGGTTAAGGCAAAACATCAACATCCCTCTGGATTATTGGAACAACCAGAGATACCGGTTTGGAAATGGGAAAACATTGCCATGGATCTCATTACTAAACTACCGCACACTAATAGAGGTCATGATGCCATTTGGGTAGTAGTTGATCGTTTGACAAAATCAGCGCACTTCTTGCCAATCCGTGAGGATTTATCTGCTGACAAGCTTGCCAAGATCTATGTAGACGAGATTGTATCCCAACATGGTGTTCCTTTGAACATCATATCAGACCGAGATGCTCGATTCTCATCTCACTTTTGGAGAACCATGCAATCTGCTATGGGAACCCAACTCAATTTGAGCACAGCTTATCATCCTCAAACGGACGGACAATCTGGAAGAACAATCCAGACATTGGAGGATATGCTTAGAGCTTGTGTGATCGATTTTGGTGGTAGTTGGGATTCGCATCTTCCATTGATCGAATTCTCCTACAATAATAGTTATCACTCCAGCATCAACATGGCTCCCTTCGAAGCTTTATACGGTTGAAAATTGTAGGATCGATATTGACGATCAAATGAGTCAATCCGAGTCAAAATACCACTTTTATGAGGCGGAATCACACAAACAGTTTGAATCAAAGAGAATGGAGTAGAAATAGACAGAATATCACTTTAAACACTGTTTCTCATTCATATATTGACTTGAAAATCTGGCAGTAGTTCGGTACAAACTTCTTGGAACTGTTACAAATGAGAAACAACTAACACCTATTTATAGGCCCTAGGTTTCGCTTGAACCTGTCTCAAGCGAACCCTGATCATCTGAGTTCGCTTGAACTTGACATGAATCACCTTCAAGCGAAACCCCTTAAACATAAACTTAAACTTACATTTTGACCCCTGTACTATACATAATTGACATATTTGACCTCTAGACCCTATACAAACATGATTAAGACTAAGACGTAGGCTTTAGACATTCGTGCACTAACAAACTCCCTCTTGGATACAGCCGGAGTCTTCAGTCTTATCTTCGGGTCTTCAGCTCTTCACATTGATTTAAAATTTTCTTCTCTTGCCTTTGGCTTCTTTCTCAGCAAATTCCTCAGTCTTTCATTTTCTTTCTTCTTTTTCTTTTCCTCTTCAGCCTGTATCTTCATCCATTTTCCTTTGTTTTCTTCTAACATCTTGCGTTCTTTTTTAGCTTTCTTTCTTTCTCTTCAAGCGACCACCATTTAGAATTCCATTTATTTTCAGAATTAATGCCTTTCTGAAAACAAATAGATACAACTTGTTGAAACTGCATCGCTTGTTCACGATCTTCAGACTGAAAATGGATCTTGTTTATGAATAAACATTCTATATCTTTGGCCGAGCAATTCACTAACCACATCGGGTCATACACATATATCTCTCTTATCTCCCTTCCAGCTCGATAAGTAATAACAGCCTCAGTCGAAATGCAACTATATACCCAGCCCAAGAAGCCTTTGTAGAAATCCTGCTCCATTTTCGGTACTGGTATATTCTTCATCGTCTTTGGCTTTTTCACGTTCAGAATAGTCTCTTCAACCCCTGTCACTGGATCTACCCTTTGAACTCTTTTCGGGTAATGTGGCTTCCAGTGTCGAAAATTCTTCAAGGATTCAAACTTTATGTATCCCCACATCGCGATATCATTCTTTCTTACAGGATACCCTAAAGTTCTCACTTTCGATAATTCTTCGACATCCCACCATGGTAAAGACATCACGTCATACAAACGTTCAAAATACTGTACACCAAACTCTCTTCTGATCGCGTAAGCATCAACATGAGGTAGGAAACCCCAGCTAATGATATCACCAAGTGAAATATTTCGATCTCTCTTTTTTTTTTTTGGGAAACGGGGAATCCCCGGGTAAACTTTTATTAATATCTAAAAACCGAGAATACAAACAAAGTTCAAAAGTTTAAATGGCGACTCACCATAAAAACAAAGAACAAAAAAAGAGAAACATACATCAAAAAATACCAAAAAAAGAGACGAACACTATTTTTTTAGAGCCGATCTTCATAAATCTCGCCATTTCATCAGTCTCCGACTCTACCTCATCTTCATCTCCATCCATTTTCGTCAAACTATCATAATATTTTCTTGTATTTTCGGACCATGCACTGTAGTCTTCAATCTTCGGGCGGGTACTATTTTCTACAAACTTTTTTACCATCTCGATCTCATGTTCCCACATTCCAAGATCCGTGTCAAAACACTCTTCTTCATCCCGCAACGTACCAAAGCTATTTTTTGTGTTTATAATTTGGCTCGGCCCAAGCCCAAAGGCATTTTTGGATACATCAAAAAAACCACTTCCTTTGGATTTCACTGTAGAGCCCATGACTACTTCTAATATCGGCCCATCATCATTTAAAGTGGGATAATTTCTATTTAATTGCAAAGGAGCCAAATTTGGGCTTTTATTAGCCACTTACGGACCAGAGACATTTTTAGCTGGGTCCAAATCTGCATTCGTTAACCCAGCAGCCTTTAAAGGCGGGAATTCATTCAGTCCAACAATACATGGACCTTGTTCAGCATTGTTACGAAGCCCAGCAGCCTTATCGCTGGGCTTCCTTTGATCGACACCATCATTTGAGCCCAAACCAGACCCCATCAAATTCATGTTTTGCGGCCCAACCTGATCCAAATCAATACCATCCTTTTTCAGCAGGTCCAATCCCTCCACAGTAGACTTTTGAAGCCCAACAACAACATTGGGCTTCCTTTGTTCCGTAATAACTTTTACCCCAGATGGGCCCGCCATATTTAATCCGGATATTGATTTTTTGGCCTGCCAAACCGATTTTCCTTTGTTTTGAGCCTTTGGTTTTTTAACAACTTCCACAAAATTATCATCTTGGGCCGAACCCACTTCAGTACCACCATTCTTTTTGTTGTTATCTAATTCTTTCATTTGAACATTATCTATTCTTAACCCACATTTATCATATGAATGACCAAAAACTTCACAAAAAGCACAACATGGAGGTTTCCATTTATACGACAAATTAAGGAAATAAGACTTACCCGGGATTCCATCACATTTAGGTAGATTAATTTTAACTTTGTCCGGTAATCCATATGAAGCATTTGCATCCACCAAGATCCGAGCAAAGTTTAACGGCCCTTCTTTAGTTTCACACCTTTTAAATGTGGCTTGATCAAGCATTAGTGGTTTCCCGACACAACTCACAATTTGTCCTATATTTCCACCATTCCACAAACTAAGTGGTAAATCTTTTATTGCCACCCAAATAGGAACCGTTTTCGGGTTCGGTTTACACAAAACAACATTTGGATCCCAAATTTGTAAAACAAGCGGAACATTATCCACCAACCACGGATTTCTTTCAAGAACTTGTAGCATCCCTTCTTCATGATCAAATTTAAAAAAGAAATATCCATTTCTATTCATATTGATTGACTTTAGACCACACCTATGCCACATTTTAATCAAATTCTCTTTCACAACACGGAATGGCATAACGGTCCCAATAAAATATCCATAAAGTTGAAATACATTAGACGTGAATGACTTTTTTATAAAATGACCCTCAATGTTTATTTCAAATATTCCCTCGGCATTACGCTTAGGACCTTCATACGCCAGACGTGTTTCCCCATCAACTACATCATCACCTCTAAGTAACCTTTGAAACAATTCATGATTCCAATACTTTGTTCCCCTAAGAGGATCAATTTCCGGAGTGTCATCTTTAAAATTTATAACAGTTTCGAACTGCCCAAACTTCATAATATGAGGAGAAAGCTTTTGGATTGGACCTTGTACAATATCCTCAAATGTTACCCTCTTTTGAGCCTTGGCTTGGACAGCCGGCTCATCATCAGTAACATTTAGAATAGGCTTTTCAGTATTGGGCACCAATCCAGTAATTTCCCCATCATTTAAAATATTGATAATACTAGGCCCACTAGACTGAGATCCATATGCAACTGCCGAAGGCACAGTTGCTTTCAAATTAGGGCTATTCTCACTTGGGCTCTCATTAATTGCAATTGGGCTTGCACTAATAACATCATTTTTGTATATACCTGGGCCAATGTTTGTTGGGCTATCTATGTTCGGTCCAGGGGATAATATATCCGGTTTTACCGTAGGGCCCTCCACATTGTTTGCACCAGCTTCCACAGTGGTGCCCACGGAATCCCCCACCTGTCGTGACACTTGATCAATACCATCATCCAACGGCTCAGATTGTTTAGGGTTTTTAGAACCTTCTGAATTGACAACCTGTACAGCCGCCACCCCATGATCTCCGACATTCCCTGCCATGATATCATCACCTCGGAAACTAGCATTTTTTCCATCCTTCTCTTTCTCTGATGATTTCTCCGATGATACATCTCTCGCAGCCGCCACCGACTTATCACGTCGCAACATCCAAATCTCATATTCACTTTTCCCCGACTTTAACACACTCTCCGGTAACTCAACCAACGGCAATGAAACGTTAACCGAGCTACCTGACATCGCCGGAATCGGAATATTCCGGTTACTATAGCCCAAAACATCATAAACCGAAGCAACCTTAGGAATTTTTATAGCGCTTTCATTAGAAATCTTCATGACAGAAGGAGATGAGTTCACAGACTCATCTCCAGCCACTGTATACGACAAACCAGATGACTCAACATCTAAACTCACCATTTTTTCCGATGAAATAAACTCCGAACTCTCATCTTTTCCATACGAAATTTCAACCGTAGATACCGTAGGAACAGTAGACACAGACTTACTCAACCCACAAACCTCCGGTTCTTCACTTTTCCTTTCATCTTTCTTCTCTGCATTCTCCAAAACCTCTGCATCTCCACTGATCAGTTTATCCCACCATGAATTAACTTGTTCTTTAATCACAGCAGCCTCTTCCTTCTTCATAGATCTGGTATTATGAACTTTTGGCGGTGGGGTTTTCTTTTTCTTCCCCATAACAGCTTGAAACCCTTAAATCTTTCCTGAAACACACCCGTATCTGAATTGTATGAGTGAAATGATGAAGATGAGCGGTGTTAGAGTGGTGGCAGACGGTGGATAAGGGTGGTAGAAGGGTGGATAATACTTCAACGGCCTTTTGAACTTTCTTTCATCTGAGCATCAATTTCAGCTTGATGTTGAGCTCTAACCTCCTCCCGTACAACCTCATCAAATTTATGCTCTAGAGGCACACCAACCACACTCTCTAATACTTTTCTCAACATATAATTTTCATGTTCATTTCGATCCTTGATTGCTTCCAACTCTTTATTCTTCAACTTGAAGTATTCATTTTGCTGATCTTTTCGAGTTTTCTCTTCTAACAACTCAGCAATCTGAACTTTCATAACATCTATCTCTGCTTCATCAGATTCTACTTTCTTCAGTAGTGACTTGTTTTCAGACTCTAATCTTTTTACACGCATTTCGAGAATCTTTTCACGATCAGCTACTTTCTTGCTTTCAGCTGCAACTATTTTATTTTCATTCAAAACAAATTGTGCGGACTGTGCAAGGAATTGCGTAATTATGGATGCATACATAATTATGGAATTCAGTGCACAGAAACTACAACAAGTTTGGTCGTGTGTCTAGAGTTGACTCGGTTCATTCGCGTTTCTGAAGAAATTGTGGAAAATGACTCATTCCGTTCATTTTCGTTTCTGAAGAAATTGTGGAAAATGACTCATTCCGTTCATTTTCGTTTCTGAAGAAATTGTGGAAAATGACTCATTCCGTTCATTTTCGTTTCTGAAGAAATTATGGAAAATGACTCATTCCGTTCATTTTCGTTTCTGTAGAAATTGTGGAAAATGACTCATTCCGTGCATTTTCGTTTCTGAAGAAATTGTGGAAAATGACGCATTCCGTTCATTTTCGTTTCTGAAGAAATTATGGAAAATGACTCATTCTGTTCATTTTCGTTTCTAAAGAATACCCATTAATGAAAATGACTCATTCCGTGCATTTTCGTTTCTGAAGAATACCCATTAAGGAAAAATGACTCATTCCGTGCATTTTTCGTTTCTGAAAATTTTCCATCGAAGGAAAATGAATATCCCTGATTCTTCCTTCATTTCCATTTCTGAAAAATGTCCGTTAAGGAGGAATATCAGGATTATGCCTTATCCTTGATGGTTATTTAACACAAAGTCACAGACAGACTCCTACAAATAAATTTCGGGATGAAATTTCCTAAAGTATGGGAGACTGTGACAACTGTGCCTCCGTGACCATCAAACAAATACCAAATCAATGAGATATTGTGTTTCATACTTGGGATTTGTAAAAATATGTGTATCATTTGCACATATCATTTCTTGTTCGATTTCGGGCTTTAAATCGCTTTCTGGAAGGTTATACGCGATCTGATGCGTAAATATAACCAGTTTAATGCAACAAACACTCCGGAATAGTGAAATAGGCTTAACATACCTTAAATAACCTTTACATAACTTAGAAATAAGTTTTGAAGGCTTTGGCATGGCAAAATCAAGTTAAATCGCTTACAGGGACTAAAGTTGACAAACTGTGAAAGTATGCCAATTTGAACTGTAACAGACATTCCGGAACATGACCATAAGTTAAAAATACCATAAATATCCTTTACATAGCTTAGAAATAGGCTTTGAGGGGTTCGGTGTGCTAAAATAAACTTTTGGCTCATTCAGGGACTAAAAGTGTCAAAAAGTGCATAAGTTTGCACTTTCGCGCATAACTTACGTTCTGAATACATCCGGACATCCAAAAATTTATGTAAGCACTAAAATATTTTATTTTAGTGTTTGGCATAAGAGAAATCCATTCGTCGCACAATTTGGATCGTTTTTCGCGCTTATGCGCATTCCGTCGTAATTAACCGAACATCGCGATCGTACGACCAAACGAACCAACATCCGGCATATTTTTGAGCATGTTTCATGTCCAAAATGTTTAGGCATCATTTTAGGGCCTTAAAGTTTGCTTAACGGGCCTTAAAGTTTGCTTAACGGGCCTTAAACATGTCGGAAATGGCCTTAAACACCAACAGGGACCAAAACTATCATTTTTGAAAGTTGTTTTCTGATCAGGACACCCAGGCGGCCCGCGTCAGCCTCCCAGATCAGATTAATCAGTTTTAACAGTTGTTTACAGCTGTTAACCACCCAAAACTCACCCACACTTGGCCTTTCCTGCTCATGAAGGGCCAATTTGATGTTCCATAACATACCAACAAGTGTAAGGTTGAGATTACATCACGGTTTTCAAGAAACGATCTTAACGGTTCCAAGAATCCTATAAATACCCCATCCATCCCAACTCCAAAAACCCACAAATCTGATCTAAAAGCTCTAAGTTGAAGCCATTGCTTCATACCTGAGCTATTTGATCAAGATTTACTAGCGGGGACCCTTTGTAAGTGCTCCTTCGTTCTTTTTACTCGTTTTAGTGTTAAAGTCAAACTTTGTTTGACTTTCTGCATTGACCAGTTTATGGTCAATGCGAAGTTCTTTTAAACTTCATAACGTGAGCGTAATTACCATGGTTATAGTCCCTAGTGACTATACCTACTGATTACCACGTTATCTAGGCTCAGTGACGAGTCATAGTTTCGGCCAGAATACGTATTCTTGCGTATTTTGTAACCAAACTACTTATGGGTATCAAAACCGTTTGTTTTGATACCAAACTTGTTTTCTAACTTTGTTAAGCATGTTTTAACGTGCTTAGCTCGTCACTTTTAGTTTTGTGCTTGTCTAGGGTCGTAAAGGTAAGCGATCTAATCAATCGCTTATGCTTTCGAACCCGACCCGTTTGGTCGATCATTAGGATCCGACCAAACACATTAGGTGACCATAGTATACAGGGAATAACCTTCCGAGGTTATACCTTATGGTCACGACGTTTAGTTAGTTGTATGATAGGTAGTATATATGCCTTAGGTAAATTACCAAAATACCCTTTTTACGCCAAATTTCATTTTAAGCATATGCAACATAACTTTTGATATCTAAACTGATTTGGTAACAATATTATACATGTTAAGGCATATTTTACTTATCATAGGACTAGTTAGGCATTCCGAACGCGTTTCATGCGAACGACGCGTTAAAGTAGCATAAGCTACCTAAACGGGTTGTAATGGGTCGTAAGCACTTAGGTTAGGTTTCATTTTAGTATGTAGGCTTTGTTAAACCATATTACACGAGTCTCCATACTCATTTGGTTTACGAACACTCATTCTATCCAATCCTTCGATTTAGGTCCGGTATGTTAACATAGTTACCTATATTAGGTGTCGTTTGATATCCGTGATCTCTAGCATTGTTTGGTTGTTACTCAAGGACTACTAAGCAATCACAAGTGAGTACATAGACCCCTCTTTTACTGTTTTCAAACTGTTTTGGGGTGAAACACATGTGCCTACTTGTTACTTTCGTGTTTCCATGTTTTCATATCATATGCTTGCTATGTTCATTAGTACACTATTAGTACATTGTTTTACATTACATTTCATGCTATGTATGTCCATTATGTGCATACTTAGTACATTGTTTTACATTACATTTCATGCTATGTATGTCCATTGTGTGCATACTTAGTACATTGTTTTACATTACATTTCATGCTATGTATGTCCATTGTGTGCATACTTAGTACATTGTTTTACATTACATTTCATGCTATGTATGTCCATTGTGTGCATACTTAGTACATTGTTTTACATTACATTTCAAGCTATGTATGTCCATTGTGTGCATACTTAGTACATCGTTTTACATTACATTTCATGCTATGTATGTCCATTGTGTGCATACTTAGTACATTGTTTTACATTACATTTTGTTGCATATGCTCATCCAGCATATGAACACATTATATTACATTATGTGAACCATTTGTATCTATTGAACCATGTGAACCATTTGACAATAGACATTTGACTATACCTAAACATTTCTACAATTGTTAAACATTACATCTTGATGGTTTGGTCTGAGTAAGTGATTTAAGTAACGAGGCGTGTGTAATATGATACAAGCATGGTGGATACGCCGCTGGTACTTCCTATATATAAGTGTTTGTATGGTATTACATATCGTAGCGTTATTTTAATCATTTCAATTTGAGACATATAACATTTTATACAAATAACATACTTTTCATAAGACATTGTTTTACAAACAACTTATCTTATACAAACTCATTTTACATGGTTATTCATTTAACCATACATTATTCTCTTATTTATACATATCATCTGAACTTATTGTTTTCAAACGATTTACAAAACAAATCAATTTACAAGGTTCATGACTAAACTTTATTAAACATTTTCTTAAACTTACAAGTCATGAATCCTATTTTCACAAAACCTATGTATCTCACAGGCATTTTTATGCTGACGTACCTATTTTCACATGTGTTTTCAGGAGTTGATGCATAGGACTTATCGAGACATAGTTAGGCGGACCTATGCCTTAGTGACTTAAAACGAGACAAGAACCAGTTAATTTATGTTATGTACTCTTTATTTCTTGTTTAAAGACAATGTAACTCGCTTGTTTGATGAATAAAACGAAACTTTAATTCCATGGTTGTGAAACAATTAATTCTGTTACAACACTCCCCGACGTTTCCGCCACGTTTCGTTGTTTTACGTGGTCGGGGTGTGACAGAAAAGTTGGTATCAGAGCCAATGGTTATAGGGAATTAGGTTATTAGTAATGCTTTGACCTAGACTATAACCTTTCTAGGACCCCAACACAAGTTATCTAGTGTTTAGATCTTAAAACATGCACGTCACCTATCCTTAGGTGATAACCACGACGAGAACATCAATTCCGAATCCGCTTTGAAAATTAATCATCTGTTTTTGGATGATTGATTACTAGGTTTTGAACCCTCTATTGTAAGGTTTTGAACCCTCTGTTATAAGGTTTTGAACCCCTTTGAGTTTTCAAAATCTCGTCAAAGTTTTGGGTCCTAAATAGTGTGAACACGTGCAAACTGGAAGAGTGAATGCCTGTACCCTGAGTTTTCTGTCTAAGGCTAGAGTGTTCGTACAAATCCACATAATCGGACCAGTCACTCTTACCTGGGAACTCTTGGGGTGAGTGTCCACTTATAGGCGAGCATGTCTTCGCGATACATTATGAGGATCTAATTGCTTTGATTCAGCCTTTGTGTGTCGTTTGTTTGCTTCGGGGTTCAAACAAATGACCATCACCCATGATTTTGGTCAGAAATTGTAACATCCTATTCTTACCCAATGCCATTTCATTTGTTTTCTCTCTTGTTTCCCCTTTTAGAATGCCTCCACGACGCGAAAATTAGGTATCTATTGAAGAGCTGGCAGCTGTCATTACACAGCAAATGACTGCTGCAATCCCGAACATCGTTTCTCAATGTAACCAAGCCCTCAACAACAATAATGCCCCCTGCAACTTCAAGACGTTCAACTCAGCTAAGCCATCAAAGTTTTCTGGGTCTCAAGGAGCAACTGCACTTCTGCAATGGTTTGAGAGTCTAGAGAGCACCTTCAGACATGTTCAATGTCCAAATGAGCAAAAGGTAGATTTCGCATCTAGTGTCTTTGAGAAACGAGCTTTGACATGGTGGAACGGTGTGATGAGAGATAGGGGCGCCGAAGTAGCACTGGCTCAAACGTGGGAAGAACTTAGAGCACTGATGATGAAGGAATTATGTCCTCGTCACGAGATCAGGGCCTTGGAAAGGGAATTCGATGATCTTAAGCAAGACAGCGGTGAACATCGAGCATACACTGATCGATATGAGGAGCTGAGCCTGTTGTGTCCTACCATGGTTACGCCTTTGGATAATGCGATCGAAAAATACATTGATGGTCTCCCTGACTCAGTTCAGGACATTGTTACTGGTAGTAACCCCACTACGGTTAGGCAGGCCATTGAGCTATCTGCTACCTTGACTGAATCTCAAATCAAAAAAGGTAAACTTTTCCGAAAAGATGATAAGATACCAATCGAGGAATCAAAGACCATGGATGAACAGACTGGATCCCCTAAGAGGTCAAAGAAGCGAAAGGCTTCTCAGAACTTCGCCGTGGTCGCTCACAATGGTCAAGCCATCACCAACCAACCAGCTCAACCCCCTGCTAGGAAGCCATACACTGGAACTTCACCCTTGTGCAACCAATGTAACCTTCATCATCATGCTAGTGTGAAGTGCCACGAATGCCAAATTTGTGGACTTAAAGGTCATACGGCAAAAGTTTGCCGAGCTGCAGTTGCACCAAATCAAGCTGACAACAATCCTGCTCAAGCTCGCTTTCCACCAGGTTCTTGCTACAATTGTGGCGAGATGGGTCATTTTCGAAGAAATTGCCCAAAGCTTGCTAATGCAAATCCAGCACAGGGATGAGCATCTGACCGACTAGAAGACAACACCGTTTAGAAATAATCACGTCTTATGTATTATTTTCTTTTGTTGTCAAGGTCCATGAAAACAGTTGTTATCATTGTTTATAAATAAATCTTTTATTTACATTGCAATGTATTTATGAGGTTGTATCTATAAACAACATATCCCTTACAATACCGACAATCAAGGAATCGTATTCCTTGAAAAGCAAACTACCCCCCAAAATTTTTTTTATGATCTCTTGCGTTTTCCATGAAATTCCTAAGTACCCGTTTCTTCCAAGGAAACGAAGTACAAGGCGCAAGTTACAACACTGGACGAATACCCAAAGTACCACTATAAATCCTTAATAGGGTACCTAAGGGTATTTCCGTAAATCCTAAAATTGTTGTGTTCCTTAATTCGAATATTACGTTTCTTTGAAAACAAAATCGAATTTTTGGGAGATCTTCCTATCTTTTTAGATAGATCCTAGAGGACATTGAAGTCCATCGACTGGTTTCCATATCCATTCTCAATCGATAACAAATTAATAACAAATTAATAATCAAGTTAAACAACTATGTGATTATGTGCTTATGTGTTTCGTTTTATGTTTTTGTGTAATTCAAGTTTTGTTATCCAAATCCTCGTAGAATCTTCTATATCTTCGTATAAGGGATTCATAGTAGGATATCCAAAGGTACTATATTAAATCCTCAATGGGCTTTTACGTGATAATAAAGACCCTTGGATTATATTGTACTATTCCATAATTAGACCCCTTGAGTGGTCTAATTAAACAGATTGATCCAAAAATCAGGCTAGGAATATCATGTGATGAAATAGCTAAAAAGTCTCCTTGGTGGTCTAATTAAAAGAGATCATTTGTCGATCTAATTAAAAGGACCCTATGATAGTCTAGTGACACTCATCACAGGATTAATTTTTCTTCCCTTTCACATTACAAAACAAATTCTGCGGACTGTGCAAGGAATTGCGTAATTATGGATGCATACATAATTATGGAATTCAGTGCACAAAAACCACAACAAGTTTGGTCATGTGTCTAGAGTTGACTCGGTTCATTCGCGTTTCTGAAAAAATTGTGGAAAATGACTCATTCCGTTCATTTTCGTTTCTGAAGAAATTGTGGAAAATGACTCATTCCGTTCATTTTCGTTTCTGAAGAAATTGTGGAGAATGACTCATTCCGTTCATTTTCGTTTCTGAAGAAATTATGGAAAATGACTCATTTCGTTCATTTTCGTTTCTGTAGAAATTGTGGAAAATGACTCATTCCGTGCATTTTCGTTTCTGAAGAAATTGTGGAAAATAACGCATTCCGTTCATTTTCGTTTCTGAAGAAATTATGGAAAATGACTCATTCCATTCATTTTCGTTTCTAAACAATACCCATTAAGGAAAATGACTCATTCCGTGCATTTTCGTTTCTGAAGAATACCCATTAAGGAAAAATGACTCATTCCGTGCATTTTTCGTTTCTGAAAATTTTCCATCGAAGGAAAATGAATATCCCTGATTCTTCCTTCATTTCCATTTCTGAAAAATGTCCGTTAAGGAAGAATATCAGGATTATGCCTTATCCTTGATGGTTATTTAACACAAAGTCACAGACAGACTCCTACAAATAAAATTCGGGACGAAATTTCCTAAAGTATGGGAGACTGTGACAACTGTGCCTCCGTGACCATCAAACAAATACCAAATCAATGAGATATTGTGTTTCATACTTGGGATTTGTAAAAATATGTGTATCATTTGCACATATCATTTCTTGTACGATTTCGGGCTTTAAATCGCTTTCTGAAAGGTTATACGCGATCTGATGTGTAAATATAACTAGTTTAATGCAACAAACACTCCGGAATAGTGAAATAGGCTTAACATACCTTAAATAACCTTTACATGACTTAGAAATAAGTTTTGAAGGCTTTGGCATGGCAAAATCAAGTTAAATCGCTTACAGGGACTAAAGTTGACAAACTGCAAAAGTATGCCAATTTGAACTGTAACAGACATTCTGGAACATGACCATAAGTTAAACATACCATAAATATCCTTTACATAGCTTAGAAATAGGCTTTGAGGGGTTCGGTGTGCTAAAATAAACTTTTGGCTCATTCAGGGACTAAAAGTGTCAAAAAGTGCATAAGTTTGCACTTTCGCGCATAACTTACGTTAAGAATACATCCGGACATCCAAAAATTTATGTAAGCACTAAAATATTTTATTTTAGTGTTTGGCATAAGAGAAATCCATTCGTCGCACAATTTGGATCGTTTTTCGCGCTTCTGCGCATTCCGTCGTAATTAACCGAACATCGCAATCGTACGACCAAACGAACCAACATCCGGCATATTTTTGAGCATGTTTCATGTCCACAATGTTTAGGCATCATTTTAGGGCCTTAAAGTTTGCTTAACGAGCCTTAAACATGTCGGAAATGGCCTTAAACACTAACAGGGACCAAAACTGTCATTTTTGAAAGTTGTTTTCTGATCAGGACACCCAGGCCGCCCGCGTAAGCCCTGGGTGATCCTTTACATGGCCTGCGTCAGCCTCCCATATCATATTAATCAGTTTTAACAGCTGTTTACAGCTGTTAACCACCCAAAACTCACCCACACTTGCCCTTTCCTGCTCATGAGGGGCCAATTTGATGTTCCATAACATTCCAACAAGTGTAAGGTTGAGATTACATCATGGTTTTCAAGAAACGATCTTAACGGTTCCAAGAATCCTATAAATACCCCATCCATCCCAACTCCAAAAACCCACAAATCTGATCTAAAAGCTCTAAGTTGAAGCCATTGCTTCATACCTGAGCTATTTGATCAAGATTTACTAGCGGGGACGCTTTGTAAGTGCTCCTTCGTTCTTTTTACTCGTTTTAGCGTTAAAGTCAAACTTTGTTTTACTTTCTGCATTGACCAGTTTATGGTCAATGCGAAGTTCTTTTGAACTTCATAACGTAAGCGTAATCACGATGGTTATAGTCCCTAGTGACTATACCTACTAATTACCACGTTATCTAGGCTCAGTGACGAGTCGTAGTTTCGGCCAGAATACGTATTCTTGCGTATTTTGTAACCAAACTACTTATGGGTATCAAAACCGTTTTTTTTTATACCAAACTTGTTTTCTAACTTAGTTAAGCATGTTTTAACGTGCTTAGCTCGTCACTTTTAGTTTTGTGCTTGTCTAGGGTCGTAAAGGTAAGCGATCTAATCCATCGCTTATGCTTTCGAACCCGACCCGTTTGGTCGATCATTAGGATCCGACCAAACACATTAGGTGACCATAGTATACAGGGAATAACCTTCCGAGGTTATACCTTATGGTCACGACGTTTAGTTAGTTGTATGATAGGTAGTATATATGCCTTAGGTAAATTACCAAAATACCCTTTTTATGCCGAAATTCATTTTAAGCATATGTATCATAACTTTTGATATCTAAACTGATTTGGTAACAATATTAGACATGTTAAGGCATATTTTACTTATCATAGGACTAGTTAGGCATTCCGAACGCGTTTCACGCGAACGACGCGTTAAAGTAGCATAAGCTACCTAAACGGGTTGTAATGGGTCGTAAGCACTTAGGTTAGGTTTCATTTTAGTATGTAGGCTTTGTTAAACCATATTACACGAGTCTCCATACTCGTTTGGTTTACGAACCCTCATTCTATCAAATCCTCCGATTTAGGTCCGGTATATTAACATAGTTACCTATATTAGGTGCCGTTTGATATCCGTGATCTCTAGCATTGTTTGGTTGTTACTCAAGGACTACTAAGCAATCACAAGTGAGTACATAGACCCTTATTTTACTGTTTTCAAACTGTTTTGGGGTGAAACACATGTGCCTACTTGTTACTTTCGTGTTTCCATGTTTTCATATCATATGCTTGCTATGTTCATTAGTACACTATTAGTACATTGTTTTACATTACATTTCATGCTATGTATGTCCATTGTGTGCATACTTAGTACATTGTTTTACATTACATTTCATGCTATGTATGTCCATTGTGTGCATACTTAGTACATTGTTTTACATTACATTTCATGCTATGTATGTCCATTGTGTGCATACTTAGTACATCGTTTTACATTACATTTCATGCTATGTATGTCCATTGTGTGCATACTTAGTACATTGTTTTACATTACATTTTGTTGCATATGCTCATCCAGCATATGAACACATTATATTACATTATGTGAACCATTTGTATCTATTGAACCATGTGAACCATTTGACAATAGACATTTGCCTATACCTAAACATTTCTACAATTGTTAAACATTACATCTTGATGGTTTGGTCTGAGTAAGTGATTTAAGTAACGAGGCGTGTGTAATATGATACAAGCATGGTGGATACGCCGCTGGTACTTCCTATATATAAGTGTTTGTATGGTATTACATATCGTAGCGTTATTTTAATCATTTCAATTTGAGACATATAACATTTTATACAAATAACATACTTTTCATAAGACACTGTTTTACAAACAACTTATCTTATACAAACTCATTTTACATGGTTATTCATTTAACCATACATTATTCTCTTATTTATACATATCATCTGAACTTATTGTTTTCAACCGATTTACAAAACAAATCAATTTACAAGGTTCATGACTAAACTTTATTAAACATTTTCTTAAACTTACAAGTCATGAATCCTATTTTCACAAAACCTATGTATCTCACAGGCATTTTTATGCTGACGTACCTATTTTCACATGTGTTTTCAGGAGTTGATGCATAGGACTTATCGAGACATACTTAGGCGGACCTGTGCCTTAGTGACTTAAAACGAGACAAGAACCAGTTAATTTATGTTATGTACTCTTTATTTCTTGTTTAAAGACAATGTAACTCGCTTGTTTGATGAATAAAATGAAACTTTAATTCCATGGTTGTGAAACAATTAATTCTGTTACAACACTCCCCAACGTTTCCGCCACGTTTCGTTGTTTTACGTGGTCGGGGTGTGACACCAAAGGAGGCGATTGAGATCCAGAAACATGTTGTGGTGATGGGACATATGGAGCATCCTCTATTTCCTGTCTCTTTCTCTTCCTCAACAATTTCTCTTTAGCAGTCTCTTCTTGAATTCTTTTCAAACGTTCTGTTTCATCTATCTCATCTTCAGAAGAACTTGAAGAACTTGTAGTACTTTTATCAACGTCATCACCTTCTACCTCATCAATTACTTTCTCTTTCTGAGCAACATCATCTTTATCTTTCTCAGCATTAGATACATTCAATTTCTCCAGTAAACTCTGAGAATTAGGTGAAAGACGAACATCAACTTCTATGTTAGCTGCTTGCTCTGACTCTAAATCATCAATGTTTATCATCACATCATCAATATCAGCATCCTGATTTTCTTCAACATTCACAGCCGGTTCTTCAACCTCAGGCTCATCAATCAGTAAAGTCTTTGCAACTTTCTTTTGACGTTTCTTAGGCTGAGACGAGGATCCTTCTCCTTGCTGCACTTTCGGAGTAGCCTTCCTGATCCTCTTCTTTTGTTCCTTCACAAACCATTCATTCCTTGTTGGTTTAAAACCTTCAAGAGCTTTCAGTTCATCAGCATAACCAGCTTCCTTCATCTCCTCTTCATTTCTCCAATTTTGGTGATTAACTGGATCTGGATCCTGATAATTTCTATCTCTGATTGCACCAAATAAAGCAACTGGATCTTTTGGTTCAGCATGATTTGGATGATAACTAGCTAAACTCTTGATAGAATCATTATCCATGTGAGCAAGAATCAATAAATCATTATTCTCGTCTCGGACAATGTTTGGATACGCATGATCAATCATCATTTGTATAAACCTTGGATATAACCAAGTCTTTCTCTTCGATGTGACTTCATCCACCATATAATGAAATACTATGTGGGAGAAATTTTACTTTTTGTTTAGCACGAGAGCCACCACCATATTCATGTGGTAATCACGCATAGCGTCATAGCTTCCCTTTTGGTGACTAAGACTCATCAGAACAGAGTGTATCAAGAACTTGTAAGGTTTTGTGAACTTTGATTTCAGATAATTTGCAGCATTTAGATATCCCATATATCCCATTCTCCGCAAACAACCTTTGACCATTCTTTCCGGAAACTTTGTCGGATTATCTTCTTCATCCGGAAAATTAATCACCTCACGAACGACTGCTTCAGAAATGATGATTGACTTTTCTTCTCCGTTTACTTCAACTACTGAAGTTATCACTTTATCAGTTTCATTATACGTGGCATTCATCCAGAAACGTTTAATATGTGACTTGAAAACTGAGCGTCTATCAGTCAATGCCTTCTGTAATGGAATTCTCCTCATAAATTCCAGAATTTCTGCAAATTCAGACAATTTGGGACTCTGTTCAACATCCAAATCACAGCAACTGTTTTACAGAGCATTGAAAATCACTGACGAAGGCTGCAATAAAACAATTATACAAACATATCAAACACTTGGATAAATTTCAACATTTAAGACATTTTCAAGCGAACATAAACCAAACAAATTATTCAAGCGAAAGAATAACAAACATGTTGCATACAAGCGGAAGGCTTTAAAGTGAAAGGCCTTCAAGCGGAACATCATCACTCGCTTGAACAACAACATTATACAACAGTCAATTTCAAGCGGAGGGGTTTCAAGCAAAACACGATGATTCGCTTGAAACTGACATTAATCCCCAAAAATTTTCTAAGACACCAACACTCAAATTGATGATATAGATATAATCTATGTTCAATTCCGAACACGTTGGTACCATTTTCAACCATTAACACTTCCTAAAACACTCTAGATCTGACTTTGAAGAACTGCACAAATCGCCAAACATATCAAAAACAACAATCTGTAACAATTAAACTATCATACGATGAACTACATTCCAATCCGACCATTACCATGTGTTCTAATATCAAATATATACAGTTAAAAGCCCTGAATATACGAGTTCAAAACTGACATCGCCGAAACCCTAAGAAACAGATAAAAACAGATCGAATCAAGGAGAATACTTACATTCACCATATTCCTAGTTGTGCTAACCAACTAAAAATACCAAGTCTGAGTGAATTTGGGCAGAGTTTCGCCTAGAAAACGACGTTTTTGATCGATCGCTTGAAATCGCCCAAACAGTGATTTGAAGCGAGACCAGATGTAAAATGATTTCAAGCGGAACCCAAATCTCTATATATAGTCTTGGACATCTCGCTTGAAAGTGACATGAGTGAGACCCCATTCAAGCGAATGCTCAATTGAAGCAAATCCACCTTTGTTTTCAAGCGAAACCTCTTTGATAAATTTTGAACTATTTGTATTTTCAAGATTTTACCGACACACTCAGTCAACCAAGTCCAAGTTAATGACCCTGGTCAACTGTTTAGCCTGCCAAGTTCAAATTCATGACCCTGGCTGACCAACTTATGAAGATGCTGATTTTCTGAAATGAAATCAAGGTCAAATTAATGAACTTTTGCACATTTAAGCCATTACCAATCATAATCCACAATATACTGCTTCCCCAACCCTCAATATCCGACATGTTTAGCACATAAGACTTTGATCATCCGATCCCCAACATCAGTAGTCGAAAATAAGATGAAAAACTAAAATCTTTTTGGTTTATAGAAACAGATAAGCAGAAATATGTACACACAATCTTTTTAGGAGCGTGTTAAGGGATCATATCAGCTGCCGACGAGATACAAGTACCGTTAAGCTTAGATTTCATTTTAAGCATTAAACAATTTGCAATGATTGTCGATATACTGGTCCACTTTAAATTTTCACACAAAGTTCTATCTGTTCAGGATACGGATTTAGTATTTTAGAGACTTAAACTTATACGTGTGTCCCACCTCTTGAATATACTCCCGTATCCAGATCCCAATATTCAGTCTTACAGGTGAGTATACTACAAATGATATCTGTAAGGGGTTAATAAATTATGAAGAATCATGAGAGCTTAGGTCAGAACCATCGTTCAGCAGAGAGATCATGACTCAACTTGTGGGTGTGTCCCCTTTAGAGGATCTTTTTTACAACAGCATTGCTAAGCAATTTTATTGTCTTATCATATATGCTGAGGGTGATGCTATGTTTCAAGCATTTGCGGAAAGTATTATTCGAGGACTAGGTCAGAACTACCGTTCAGCAGAAGTCCCGGAATAATACCCCAGATATCACTGAGTATAAAGACCTAGTATATTAGAAAAAGGAATCTTTCAAACAAGATTTCAGGGGTTACCTATATATCCAAGTAGTGTTCCCCACGAAATAAGCAAGTAAGATTTAGGTTTATATCCCGAACAAACCTATTAAATGTGTAAAAACCTATTGGCATATCATTTACAAGACTGCTTAACACATTTTTACGTAACATTTCTTTAGCGTACTGCACCTGTCTAGCTGATGTACTATCATTTCCCTTTTTTTACACAAACTCATTTTTACTTTTTCAAATGTTTTTGGTTTTTGTAATTTTATCATGTTTTTGTATTTTTCTGCAAACTTTCTCCCCCAAAAAAGAAAAACATATTTTTGTGTTTTTGTTTTTATTGAAAAGCAGAAAACAAACTGTACAAACAAAGTTGACAACATGACGTAGTTCACATCAGATCGCCGCCCTCCTCGGCTTCACATTCTTCAACCCTCCCAGAACGCAGATTTTTCATCCCATTTAATTTTAAAAGATAATAAAATCTCTTTTTATCAAACGGTTTTGTATAGAAATCAGCCTTCTGATCATCGGTGTGTATATGTTCAATACGTATCAACTTCTTCTCGTGACAATCACGGATGAAGTGATGACGAATCTCTATATGTTTGGTTTTAGAATGGTGAACCGGGTTTTTAGTTATATTAATGGCTGCTTCATTGTCCACGAAAATCGGTGTATCCAAGAATTGCAAACCAAAGTCGCGCATTTGCTGCTGGATCCAAAGGATCTGAGAGCAGCAGCTGGAGGCTGAAACGTATTCAGCCTCACAAGTAGAAAGCGCCATAGAGGTTTGTTTCTTGCACTGCCAGGTAACGAGTCGAGTTCCGAAGAACTAACACCCAGCAGTGGTGGACTTAGCGTTCTGCTTGCAGCTTCCAAAATCAGAATCAGCGAAACCTGTTAGAGAGAAGTCACCCGAGCAAGGATACCACAAGCCGATGCTTGGGCAGCCTTTCAAATACCGTAATATCCTTTTGACAATCGTCAGGTGTGACTGCTTTGGGCTCGACTGATATCTGGCGCAAAGACATGTCGGGTACATGATGTCCGGTCGGGAAGCAGTGAGATACATTAAGGATCCAATGATTGACCGGTACAATGTCTCCTCCACTTTGACGCCACTCTCGTCAGGATAAATACCATGATTCTGTGCAAGGGGGGTTGCTGCTGGACTGCATTGATCCATATCAAACTTTTTAAGCACGTCCTTCACGTATTTTGTTTGGTGAATGAAGATTCCATTGGGCATCTGTTCTACCTGCAGCCCGAGGAAGAACTTCATCTCCCCCATCGAACTCATTTCAAATTTCTTCTTCATAACATTCTCGAACTCTTTGCACAATTCGTCGTTGGTCGAACCAAAGATGATGTTATCAACGTAGATCTGCACAATTAGGAGATGACCTGCAACTTCCTTTGTGAACAATGTGCTATCAACTGTCCCTCTGATGAACCCGTTGGCCAAAAGATGTTGGGAAAGCGTCTCGTACCAGGCTCTCGGGGCCTGGTGAAGTCCGTAGAGCGCCTTATCCAGCAGATAGACCTTGTTCTTGTGTAGTGGATTAGTGAACCCCAGTGGTTGTCCCACATACACCTCTTCTTTAATCTTTCCGTATAGGAAGGCAGATTTAACATCCAGCTGGTACACTTTGAAGTCTTTCCATGAAGCAAAAGCCAGGAAGATCCGAATAGCTTCAAGTCGAGCAACAGGCGCGTAAACCTCATCATAGTCGACGCCTTCTTGCTGACTGAATCCTTGTACCACTAATCGTGCTTTGTTCCGAACCACGACTCCTCTATTGTCTCTCTTACACTTGAAAACCCACTTCGTTTTAATCAACTTTTGATTCTCAGGGAGGTCTACTAGTCTCCACACTCCCAACTTCTCGAATTGTTGCAGCTCCTCCTGCATTGCATTCACCCAGCTTTCCTCCGTTAAGGCTTCTTTATAAGTTCTGGGTTCAATCTGCGAGATAAAACATTTAAGTGAGAATTCTTCTTGTAAATGTGCAACAAATGAGTAAAAACATGTAAGTGCTCGGTTGATTTGATCTCTTGTTTTAACACCACTTTGCAGGTCACCGATGATTTGGTCTGAAGGATGATAAGACAAGGTTCGAGGCATGACGGTGTCAGGCACATCAACTTCTGATTGCAAGCTCGTTATGTCTAGATCACTGGTGTGATCGTCAGCTTCCGTCGTAGTAACGTTTGGTTCCTCGTCAAAAGTAGGAGCGGATTCCTCTTCTGAGTCATCAGAGTTGTCAAACGTTGGAGCTGGTTCCTCTGGTGATTCATGAGCTGTTCCACTTGGACCGGCTTCGTGATCGTTTGTGCCACCTGTAGGAATGTTTATATCCACCTCAGGTTGTGAAACTACCAAAGGCCTTGGCACTTGATCTTGTGAACTAGATTGTTTCTGTTGATATAGCAGAATAAGTTCTTCAATACTTGGCTCGGTCGGAAGATGAAACGACTCCCAGAGTTTATCATAATCGAACAAGAATCTTTGTCTGGGAAGTTGTGGTGAAGCAGTGTGCTTCTGACAATCCACGTGCTGAACTTGTATTACTTTTCCCAGGCAAGGTACGAACACCCTCTTCAACGGGCTCGCGTAACCTAAAAAGAAACCATCATTCGACTTAGCACCGAATTTACCATTTTCATCAATAAATGTACATGGAGACCCAAATGGCTCCAGAAACTCTAGATTTGGCTTGTAACGGTGTAACAACTCAAAACTTGTTTTCTTGTACTTCTTGACGGTGAGTACACGGTTCAAAGTGTAACAAGCTGCAGCCACTGCTTCGCTCCAGAAGAAGATCGGTAACTTGGAATCGGCTAACATCGTTCGAGCAGTTTCTATTAGGGTGCGATTCTTTCTTTCAGCAACGCCGTTCTGTTGTGGAGTATATGGCGCGCTGAATTCATGAAGAATCCCCTTTTCATTGCAAAACTCGAGCATTTTGTTATTCTTGAATTCCGTTCCGTTATCACTACGAATTCTTCGGATAGGTAGCTTATACAGCGTCTCCATCTTTTTGAACAAAACCATCAGCGACTCAAACGTCTGATCTTTTCTTTCCAAGCACACAACCCACGAAAATCTTGTATAATCATCAGTGACTACCAAGTAGTACAAATCACCACTGATACTTTTTACATTGACCGGCCCGAAGAGATCCATGTGGAGTCTCTCAAGCGGTACTCTGATCGAGTTTAGCAGCTTCTGTGGGTGTGACTTCCGAGTCTGCTTTCCCTTCTTACAAGCTATACAATCATCAGACAAATGAAAATTCTTTAAATTTACACCTTCTACTAAATCATTATGCACCAGAAAATTCATTTTTCTAACATGTATGTGGCCCATCTTATGATGCCACATAATAGATTCTTTTTCTGTTGCTTTCGTTTTCGACACAAAACATTGTTTTTGATGATTTGTTGGTGTTGCGACACTCATATCAAGAATATACAAGTCGTTTTCCCGTGGGGCACGCAACAACACCATATCATCAGGGATTTTAAACCCAGGTTTTAAAACCAAACATTCGTTTTTCGTGAAATGTATAGTAAACGATTTATCACAGATTTGAGAAATACTAAGCAAGTTGTTTTCCAATTCTATGATGTAATTCACTTTCTCAAACGAAATGACCCCATTTGTCAATGTTCCTTGACCGACAATCCTTCCTCCTTGGTTTCCTGCAAAACCCACGTAACCTCCGTTGATTGATTTAACGTCGTAGAGCAATGCTAGCATCCCCGTCATATGTCTTGAGGCCCCGCTGTCTATTATCCATTTTGAAATTATAGACCTGGGCAGCCCCTGCAAACATTACATCAACTCATTCAAACAATGATACCCAAGACTTCTTGACTGGTGACACACTTCCAAACACTAAATCACACGGTACATCAATCTTTGAAAAGTTAAACGTGACATTCGGAACATCAGTTTTCACTTTTGGTTTTACCTCATTTTTGATTGGGGGAAACTCTACAAGAAACTTATCAAGTTCAGACTCAAACCTTGTAATATCATCTTTCAAAACCTTTGTTTCATTTTTCAAAATGTTTTCCACCTTTTTCTCCTCAACAGTTGGTTTTGATTTCACAACCCATGATTGATTTTCAAAAACTTTTGATTTCAGATAAATCTTTGAAGTCTTTTGAGACTTTGAAGATTCACCAATCTCGAATGTCGATTTCGGCTTATCTTCCGACTTCAACAATTCACCCCTCTTCAAGATGCGGATTGGTGAAACCATTGGTTTTTTACCCTTTTTATCAACTAGTGATTTAGGTCGAGGTTTTTGAACAACAGGTTTTACGACAGGTTTTTCAAAAATTTTCTTGCATTGTTTTGCCATGTGTCCGATTTCATTGCAGCAATAGCAAACTCTTTTGTCATACTCGACAAAAGTTGACTTGAATGACTCTTCTTTCAGTTTCTTCGCCGCATTGAAATCGTCAACGGCTTTTTGGCTAAAAATGTATTCCTTCTCATCATCCACACTTGGTCCAACAACAAAGATATCATTCATTTTATCCTTTGGCTTGACAACCTTCTTAGCCATCTTTTTCTCAAAACCAATTCCTTTGTTTTTAAAGTTGTTACCATTTTTCTTGTTACCATTTCCTTCCCACTCCTTTTTTTCTCGAGTTTTTGGAACATGACGTAACAAATGACTTTTTAGGTTTCAAAAAAAATTCTTTGTTGTTAACTTCAGCAATATCAATTTCAACAAGTTTGAAAACCTTTTCAACATTTTCAATCTTAACGTTCTGAAGCGGATACTCGAAATCAGAGTAAAGCTTGTCTGTTCCAATCATAGTGCAAACTACCATGATCGGATCATCATTCGTACTCTTGTCTGATTTCGGTATGAAACGATCTAAAAAGTTACCCTTATCTTCAGAATCAGTAACAGACTTCTCAGAATTAGATTTCATGACTTCAACCTCAGAGTTATCACTCTCTTCATCTAACACCTGGTCAACAACAGTCTTGATGACTTGAGACTCGTTGTCTGTGTCGGATGCAGAGAATGTAACATCAATGCTCTCTGGCAATTCTTCCTCAATTGTCCTTAACTTGAGGTTCAATGCAGCTTCCACCCCATCTGGATACTTTTGAGTATAATGATTCCACATTGGGGGTGGAACGCTGTTAAAAACCGGTGTTGTACTGGGCTGTTGTGGTACAATCTGCTCAAGGACATAGGATGATGCCACATAGCTCATCAATTTCTTATCAATTCGCTCATTTTCAATTTTAGTTAATTCTAACTCTTTCTTTAATGATGCGATTGTGTCAAGATGAAAATTAACTTCCACTTGTTTATCAAAAAGTGTTGCTTTTGCTAGTTTTGTTGCTTTATCATTTTCGACACTTTCCTTTTTAATCATTTTAACTTATCTGGCTAGAGTATCATATGCCTCTTTGACTTGTTCTAGATCAAATTTTAACATGTCAGCATGTTGTTTCAATTCCTGAAACTTAGCGTCCTTTTCAAGACACTCCATGCAAGGTTCTAAACACTTTTGGCATGGGGTTTCAGAGATTGAATCCAATATCTCAACAACCTCTGCTTCATGAGCAGTGTTCACTTCCTGTTTACCGACATCTTTTGACTCTGACTCAGACACTTTCTCAGATTTGACCTCGTCAATTCCTGACTCCTGATCCGACTCCTTTTGAACTGACTCGGTACCAACAGACTCTGGTTTCACGAGTTCTGTGTCTACCTCTTTCAGTTTAGCCATTAGAGCCCTGTCAGCAATTTCCTTCAGAGTGTCTTCGGTCATTTCTCTGGTCACATCAATCATTTCTTCGACACACTCTTTCTTCTCCTCATATCTTGGACACAATCCAGTTGTCGGTTCTTCAAAGAAACCTGCAAAAGATTCAAAAACTTTAGGAGGCATGATAGATCTCAAAGAACTGGCTAATACCTCATGCTCAGATTGATTGTAATAAACTTCTGCATCTAACTCCTCAATGTCAGCCACATTATCTACAGAAACATCTTCAACAACCACTTCAGGTTCAACAATACTTTCGGTCACTTCAACTATCTCAGCCATCATAGCCTGTCCATCACTTCCAGGGATGTATTTATCCCAGCTGAATCCCTCAGCCACTTTCTCGTCATCCTGGTTCACAATGAGAGCTTTCTCTAGTTTGTTCTCGATTTGTGGTCTTTGAACTACAGGTTGCTGATTTGGTCGGTGATAGATTGTCTGCTTATAATAATCATTCGTGAACGGGTTTTGATGATTATTTACTTCTCGGTTCGGACATTCTCTTTTGAAATGGCCTCTTTCTTTGCACTTGAAACAGGTTACCTTGGACTTGTTAAATCCTAACTTCTGATCAGGTCCAGAAAGACTGTTTCTGCCTGTAATTTCCATAAAGCGCTGTGCTCTCCTCACCAGACTAGCCATTCCCCACTTAATATCTATCAACTCAAGCTCCTCCGGATCTATCTGATCATAATCTTCTTTGGTCATGTCCGGATTTCCGATCTTACCCGCTACCAGAGACTCATACGACTCTAACACAGAAGCCAACAATGCAATATGCTGTTTCGCAGCTGATTCAGTGAACTCATTCCCATTCTTAATATTGACTGCGATGTTGCATTGGATCCCAGAAACATACGCCTGATTGTTTGAGCTGGTCGAGCTTTGAGGTGATGTCTGTTCAGAAGCTTTGAAGTTTGGATCAACACTAACAAACAGTGAAGGCTTGTTTGTTTGTGAAGTATTTGATGAAGCACTTGATGTTGTGTCAGCACTAAAACCAGTTTGTATCTTTGGGCTCTGGTTTGTTGTAACTGGAGTACTGCCTCTTGTCACACCCCTTTCTGCGGCGGAAGCACGAGGTGTGATCATGAAAGGTTCTCATTGCATACGAAGAGTAAACATACTACATGCTCAAAAATATCTTCAAATATTACATTTCTGAAAACATATGTCAAGTGTTTACAACACGAGATAACATATTGTTTTAAAAGTCACAACTTTATTTAAAGATAAACGAAGCGACATCCACGAGCATGAGTAAGACCACGCGCACATCCATCCTAGTTACCTGAAATACATGTGAGTTTTGGAAAAACGTCAACATAAAGTTGGTGTGAATTCATGCAGTTTTTGTATTTCACGTTTGTATACTTTGTATGAAAACATAATTTGTCTTTTGTATAAATCAAGTCTTTTGTGTACACCACGTACTCATGTATAAGTCAAATATTTATGTATGTATCATGTGTTAATGGGTTGCAAAGCCATTAACATGTGACACGACATAGGAAGTCACCAAACCATAGGCATTTTTCTGTAGTCGATTTACGACTGAGACACAAAAACACTGCTTGGTAAGAGAGTGGCCAACAGTGGGGCTGCCCGGAACCCATTAGATCTAACCTTTTGTTCTGCGGTCTAAGTATGTACACGATTAATGGTGCTTATGGTACCCTATTCGTGACACGATTTCTCGTATCATTCTTGTATCCATCATACCATTTGTAAACATTGTAATATTTGTAACATGTATTTCACCCCCGAAGTTATAAAACTGAAAACAGTTAAGAGAAAAGGGGGAGCATGAACTCACAACTTTGCGTTCCTGTGCGTCGTAAACTTCACCGGATTTGCTTACTTAACGTCGTAACCTATACGCGTTTTCTTAACGTTAGTCACTAGACTTGTATCGCACAAGTACAGTCACTCTCTTTTGTATTTGTATTGTTGTGTTAAAAATATTTCATATTTTTAACTACGTATCTTACTTATATTATTTCCTCTAAAATAAATATAAGTCTTTTGTGTTTTGCACTTCGCACCCGAATTATGTATCTTGTATTTTGTATGTGTATTTTTATGTTTATACTCCTCACGAGTATTTAGTGTATTTTTAAGTCTTAATACACTAGTACGTATAACACATACTATATACACTTAGCACATAAGTTGGTGATAAAATAATATATATTTTTCTCTCAAAAATATACACACTTATGTCCATTTTTATTCTTGAAGAAATCCTCATTTCTTATCAGCAAAAATTAGGGAAACCTTGGTAATACTTTTAAACACATTTTGGGGGAATAAGTTTCTCAAAAACTTATATTTTTCTAAGTGTCAAAATTTATAAAAATTTTGGCAGAGTTTCCCCTAAAAATGGAGGTTTCCCATGTTCTCAAAACATGTGTTTATTTTCTTTTAAATCGTCAACAATCTCCTCATTCAACAATAAACAATATGCAACTAGTTAAAATAGATATAATCGCAGAAATACATGAACTTGTGGTTTTTCCCAAATAGATAGTATCCTTCCATTATTTTTTTCTTTTTAGGGGATCTTTGTATAGATCAACTTTGTTTCTTGAAAGTCTTGCTTTTAAAAAAAATTACATCTTTACAACTTCCGGTCAACATTTACAAAAATAGTTATTTTGTCGAAACTTTGTATTACACAAGTGTTTACACACTCGTGTGTTTGCTAAAATCATTCTTTTTCATGTAAGATCCGGCTTTAGAAAATATGATTTCTTGGACACTTGGTCCTTTGAAGATACCGCTTGTAGATACGTAGATCTACTAGTTTTAAACACTATTTCACAAGTTAAATCGCTTTTACACAAGTTCATGACTCGTGTGTGGTAGAGTTTCATCATTTAACCTTTGTTACTCTTAAACAAGCTTTATGTCATAATCCAAGATTATGACTAAACCGGGTTAAATGATGATCCGAGCTACCACAACATAGATCGGGTCCAAATAATCACACAAATCAAATACTACAAGATTTACATAACATATGAGCTTTTAACCAACATTTTTAGTGTTTTTAGTAGACTTTTGTGTGTCATCTTGTATGCTAACGAGTTTTAACCGTTACGAATCATTTTAACCACTTCAATATAGTTCAAGAGAGTGATTTAAGCAACATACCACTAGCTCGAGGCTAGGGAAGAATCTAAGCGCAAATAGGGTGGATAAAAGCAAAGTAGAGAGGTTCTTCGCCTTCCGTTTGCTCCAAGGCTCCTTATATGAGATCCTTAACGCTTGTAGATACTTGGAATAGCTCGAAATAAAATCGAAAAATTGATGGAGGGTGGTGGGGTGTTCGGCCGTGAGTGATAGAGAGGGAGAGAGGAGTGTGAGTTGTGTTGAGTTTGTGATGAAGGTGTTAGTGTGTTAATGTTAGATCTTATAGACAATTCATAAGTGTATTACCCAAAGGACTTCATGTTCTCTAGATATGAGACAAAAGGAAATAAAATATTCAATTGATGTACCATGGGGGTCACAATGTGACCGAGTTCGGTCAAGGGGGGGGGGGGGGTAATCTAGTTCAAATCCAACCATTAGTTAGTCATAGATAGGTTAATCTAGGTTAGTTAGGTGATTAACCCGGTTACTAATGTATTGTGTTTTATGGCGGGTGTTAGGGTATTCAGGGACCCTAACTAGCTCAAAAAAAGTATAAACAATGTCATTGACATTATTTTTATGTTCCGGGTAAAGTCCGGTAGTTCGGTTAGATACCGATTCGTTAAAGTGCTAAATCACTCTTTTTAGTGTCTTTTATGTATCTTTTTATAACACTATCGATTCCCAACACTTAGGGAAATATTCTGGATAATAAAACGACATTTCTGCATAATATTTATATGTCTAAATGCTGAATTATTGCTGATTTGTATAAATTCTGCACTTAAAGTGCGTTTCGGGTGCTTTTTAGTGCTTATTTTTGCTTTCGCATTGCATATATATTAAACCCTTGTATGTACTCTTGGGTTTTAATGCATTCTTGTTGTCGGACCTACACCTAGGCTCCAATTTTATTGTCTGACTGCTTTCTGCAGTTCTGTTGACACAGTGTGTCTTACCGGTGAGTTTACTAGTATTTTTGACGCAACGCTCTCGTTTATGCATAAAGCAATATTTTGTAGTATACAACGTGCATGAATTCACTTGCTTAATCATGTAATCAGGCATTGCTGATGATTAAGCACATAATTGCAGTCATTAAGCAATAATTAATGTGTACGGAAATTACCGGTTTGGGCCAGTTGTCACAGTCTCCCCCCGTTAAAAGAATTTCGTCCCGAAATTCAGGCTGAACTCACTCTCGCATGAGTCTTTTTGAATAGGTGGGGATACTTTTTCTTGAACTGGTCTTCACGTTCCCATGTGTACTCGGGTCCGTGCTTAGAGCTCCAACGTACTTTGACAAGCTTCACACTGCTCCTCCTGGTCTTGTTGACTTTCCAGTCGGTAACCTCAACGGGTTGCTCTGTAAAGCGGAGGGCTTCATCAACATGCACTTCATCCATCGGGATGATCACGTTTTCTTGTGTTGGACTCTTCTTCAGGTTGGATACATGAAACATATCATGTACTCCATTAAGTTCTTCCGGTAACTCCAATTTGTACGCCACGGTACCAATTCTCCTCAATATTCTGAATGGTCCGATATATCGTGGATTTAGCTTTTCGCGCTTTCTGAATCTGACTACGCCCTTCCATGGTGAGACTTTTAACAACACTTTGTCTCCCACCTTGAATTCTACCGATTTTCTATTCGGATCAGCGTAGCTCTTTTGTCGCTCTCGAGCCGCCTTAATGCGCTCTCGGATCTGCGCAATCTTGTCGGTTGTCTCTTGTACAAGTTCAGGACCAACCATACGTTTATCTCCGGCATCTGCCCAACATAAGGGCGATCGGCATTTGCGGCCATACAGAGCTTCGAACGGCGCGGCTTTTATGCTCGTATGATAGCTGTTATTGTAGGAAAACTCAACTAAAGGTAGATGAGTATCCCAGCTGCCGCCTAGATCCATGACACATGCGCGAAGCATATCTTCTAACGTTTGTATAGTCCGTTCGCTCTGGCCGTCTGTTTGCGGATGGAATGCCGTGCTCAGATCTAACTGAGATCCAAAGGCTTCCTGAAATGATTGCCAGATTCTTGAGACAAAGCGTCCATCTCTGTCTGAAATGATTGAGATTGGCACTCCATGTCGTGCCACAATTTCTCTTAAGTATATTTCAGCAAGCTTTCCAGTGCTATCCTTCTCTCGGATTGGTAGGAAATGCGCAGACTTCATTAATCGATCAACTATTACCCATATCATATCGTGCCCTCTCGGGGTCCTGGGTAATTTCGTTATGAAGTCCATCGAGATTTGTTCCCACTTCCATACGAGAATCTCTGGTTGTTGTAGTAGGCCGGACGGTTTCTGATATTCTGCCTTAACCTTAGCACAGGTTAGGCATTTTCCAACATAGACAGCAACGTCGCTCTTGAGTCTCGGCCACCAATAATATTCCTTCAAGTCTTGATACATCTTGTCCGACCCTGGGTGGACCGAGTATCTTGACTTGTGCGCTTCATCAAGGATGACTTCTCGTAGGCCACCATATGCGCTTTTTAAAGTATAAGGCTCCCTCTTCATTTGGCGCCATGTACTTCAATGCACCCCGGAGGTATTCAGCTTTACGATTCTCTTCTTTAAGAGCTTCTTGTTGTGCATCTCGAATGCGTGCAGTGAGGTTCGTTCGAATCGTCATTTCCAATGCTCGAACCCTTAGGGTCTTAACCCTTTCTTTTCGGCTCAACGCGTCTGCTACAACGTTTGCCTTTCCGGGATGGTACTTAATCTCACAGTCATAATCATTCAGCAGCTCAACCCAACGTCGCTGGCGCATATTTAATTCCTTCTGATCAAATATGTGTTGTAAGCTTTTGTGATCTGTGAAGATTGTACATCGAGTACCATATAAATAATGTCGCCAAATCTTCAAGGCGAATACCACTGCACCCAGCTCCAGGTCGTGAGTGGTATAATTTCTCTCGTGAACCTTCAGTTGTCTTGAAGCATAAGCGATGACTTTTTGGCGTTGCATGAGCACGCAACCCAAACCTTGTCGTGAAGCGTCACAGTATACCACGAAGTCTTCAGTGCCTTCGGGTAATGATAGTATCGGTGCATCGCATAGCTTGTTTTTAAGTAACTGGAAGGCTTCTTCTTGTTTAACACCCCAGTCGTACTTCTTGTCTTTCTGCGTAAGGGTCGTTAGCGGTTGAGCTATTTTTGAGAAATTCTCGATGAATCGCCGATAATAGCCCGCTAAGCCCAAAAATTGACGAACTTCGGTTGGGGTCTTGGGAGCTTCCCAATTCTTTATCGCTTCTATCTTGGACGGGTCTACATGAATGCCCTTCTCATTCACAACGTGACCAAGAAATTGTACTTCGCGAATCCAGAATTCGCATTTCGAGAACTTTGCATAAAGTTTCTCTTTCTTCAGTAGTTCCAAGATGGTTCTGAGATGTTGCTCGTGCTCTTCTTTCGTTCGCGAGTAAATCAGGATATCATCGATAAATACAATCACGAATTTATCGAGATATGGTTTGCATACGCGGTTCATCAGATCCATAAAGACCGCTGGTGCATTCGTCAGCCCAAACGGAATCACAAGAAATTCGTAATGCCCATAGCGTGTTCTGAATGCAGTCTTTGGTACGCTCTCTTCTTGGATCCTTAACTGATGATATCCAGATCGAAGGTCGATCTTGGAATAGTAGCTTGATCCTTGCAGTTGATCAAACAAGTCATCAATCCTCGGTAGCGGATACCGATTCTTGATTGTGAGCTTGTTCAGTTCCCTGTAATCGATACACATCCGCAGTGATCCATCCTTCTTTTTCACGAATAATACTGGAGCTCCCCAGGGCGAGAAGCTTGGCCTTATGAATCCTTTATCCAACAACTCCTGGAGTTGTGTAGATAATTCTTGCATTTCGGATGGCGCAAGTCGATATGGAGCCTTGGCTACAGGAGCGGCTCCTGGAACCAAGTCTATGTGGAATTCGACTTGTCGTTGTAGAGGTAGTCCTGGCAGATCTTCAGGGAACACATCAGGAAATTCCTTCACCACAGGAATGTCTTCGAGTTTTGGCTCCACAGCCTTCTTATCTACAACGTGTGCTAGGAAAGCAACACATCCTTTCCTTAAGCACTTCTGTGCCTTCATACAACTGATGATTCGTAGAGGCGTGTTTCGTCTTTCTCCATGTACGATGAGAGTTTCATCATTCGTCAGAGGGATGCGAATGATTTTCTCATGACAAATGACTTCAGCTTTGTTCTTGGACAACCAGTCCATTCCGACTACTACATCGAAGCTACCCAATTGAATAGGTAGGAGTTCGATGCTAAATCTTCGTTCACCAAGTTCTAGTGTGCAGCCTCTGACAACTTCGCTTGATTCAACAAGTTTACCATTGGCTAGTTCTATGGAATAAGGAATTTCTAATCTACTAGATTCTATTCCAAGTATGCGTTTAAATTCCACAGACATGAAGCTATAATCGGCGCTAGTGTCGAATAATATGGATGCAAAGTGATTGTTAATGAGGAACGTACCGTTGACCACATTAGGGTCCTCGCGTGCGTCCCTTGCTCCAATCACAAATGCTCGGGCCTGAGCATTGTTTCTCTCTGGGCAGTCCTTCATGAAATGATCTTTGCTTCCACATCTGAAGCATCCTTGGTTTCGCCCATTCTCGTTGCCAGCACCGTTTCCATTTCCACCATTGTTCCTATCATCAGCCCCATTACGATTTCCATTCCCGTTCCTCTTACTCCAGCAGTCTTCCGTGCGGTGACCCAACTTTCCACACTTGTCACACTTTGGGATGCGACAAGCTCCCTCGTGATGGTGTTTACACCGATGGCATTTGGGCAAGTTGCCCCGGTATCCCCTTGCTGGTGCGTCGTTCATAGCTGCAAGAGATTTCGCCCCTTGAGGCGGGTTAGGGTCACGCTTCTTGTTGGAACCTTTGTTGTTATGAGTTGCTTGATTCAAGTTTGCATATTTCCTTTTCTTGTCGCCAAACGACTCAGCATGCGTCTCGGTATTTTCTGTGGGGTTCAGTGATAGCTTCTTCATTCGAACACAATCTTCAGTAAGGCTGACAGCCAGAGTTACAGCCTCGGTGATTGTTTATGGTTTGGCTGACGTCAACATACCACGAAAATCTGAGGCCAGTCCCCAAATGTAGCGTTCAACACGCTTGAATTCGGGAGTCACCATGTAGGGAAGCACTCTAGACAGATCGTGGAACCTTCGAGTATATCCATTGATGTCAGCACCTTCCATGGTCAAGTGCCAGAACTCCGTCTCCAGCCTTTGGAGTTCAGCACGATAGCAGTACTTCTCTCTCATTCTTTCCTTCAGTTCATCCCAAGTTAGGCCATAAGCGGCATCATCACCCAAGGTTTGGACTTGCAGGTTCCACCAAGTCAGAGCTTCATCGACGAATAACCCAGTAGCGAAAGTGACTTGCTGATCTGCGGTACACTTGCTCATGCGGAAAGTAGCTTCAGTCTTCTCTGTCCAGCGCACAAATGCTACTGCACCTCCTGTGCCATCATAGTTCATCGGCTTGCAGTCGAGGAACTGCTTGAAAGTGCAGCCTTGAGCTGCATTACCTCCAGACGAATCTCCATTCCCATTACGCCTAGCGTTGCTTGGTCCTCCACTGTTTTGAGTTCGGTTCGCCTCGTACTGTGTGACAACTCGAAATTTAGAACCTTCTTGTATCCCGTTATATCATGCTTAAACGTGTAACTAGTTAACTTATGTGATTAATGGTAAATGAACCTCTTATGTGACTATGTGATTATTATGTGTTGTGTTTGTATGTATAGTGTGTATATATGCATAAATGAGCCGAAAACCATGAACCCGACTCGAGACCATGTGGTCTCGAGTGAACTAGTGTAACATATGGGCCGGTTGGGCCGTGCACCTCGTCCGAAAGCCCATTAGGGTGCACAATGTGAATCAAGTATATAACCCTTAGTGATGCTAATCTTGACATTCTTTGGACAAACCACACACACACTCTCCCTCTCTCCCTCACGGAAACCCTAAGCCACAACACTCCTTCTCCTTCCTCTCGGATCAAACCGGTGGCACTAGGACTCTCGGATCGAGCTCAGGATCATCATTCGGAAGTCCACTCATCACTCTTCACACCCGCACACTTAGAGAACCCAATCGGTTAGTGCTTTACTATGTATTAAGGGTTACGTGTGCTTGATGTTTGAATGTTTGTCTTCATGTATTAATAAGTGGAAAATGTATGATTATGGCTTTATCATGTTCTCGGATGTGTATGTTAATGATATTCGGTTAAACACGCCTTGATTTTAAAAGATATTGCATGATGAGTTAATGAGATCTTGTGATTAAATGTGGTTTAACCATTAGGTTGTTGATGTTTATGAAATCGGCTTGCATATGTATGATAGATGATGTTCATATAATCGGATTGTATACTCTTGTGTTAAGAACCGAATGCTCGCTATTAGGGTGATTCATTGTGTTAATATCATAGGGTGCATGTTAGTGTTGATGAGTTGTTGATCATGATTTTGTTTGGTTAAAGTTTATATGAATGAGGATGATGAATCACTTGAATACATGAAGAACAACTTGAATGTGATATGAACATGCTTGAATATTTGAAAACTGGTATGTTTGATCCAAATTGGCAAATTGCTAGACAAGAAAACATGTTTAAGTGGACGGTACAAACTGTTACATGAAATCGGTTTTCCATTGGATAGTACACTGTACCGAATCAGCAGTTGTCCAACCGAAACCTCCAGTTGCGACTCGAGACCACCACATGATGAGTCGAAATCCCCCGGTTGCGACATCGGTTGCGAGTCGCAAACACCTGGTTGCGACTCGAAACCACATGTGATCAGCACACAAAACCTCATGACTCGAAATCTCAGTTACGAGTCCGGTTACGACTCGAGACCAAAACAGCATGAACCGAGACCACGGTTACGAGTCCTGTTGCGACTCGAGACCGTGACCATGATAACTCGAGACCGCCGATTGCGACTCAGGTTGCGAGCCGAGAACACCTGGTTGCGACTCGAAACCAACATATGCGTGCTGAATTGGACTTGCATGATTAAGGGCTTAATTGATTGGGCCGGACTCTTGGGCCTAAGGCACAGACCTTATATGTTACTGTTGAGCGTGAATGCTGATGAACTGCCATAGATAATACTTGAATGCAATGTGCTAGAAACATACGTGTACTGCTTGAATACGAACCTGACTTGTATGATACAATTATGATAGGACGCGAGTGACCACAATATTGCTTGTTTGACTTTTCTGTGTATCTACCAAGCAAACCAAGGTGAGTTCACACCCTTTACAAAGCATGGGATTCCCAGGGGTCGGGAATTGGGGTTAAGGAACTTGGGTTCCTCGTCCTCCTTGGGTAGGACAGCAATGGTTCAGGAATGTAATTCCTCGTCCTCACGGACAGATAACTCGTACTAGACCAAAACTCTATCACGAAGTCCCTCCTTTTTATATCGACTTAATCGCCGGGCCAATGGTGAGCGGGTCATTAGTTAGATAGCGCTATTTAGGTTTGACAAACCTCACACCGTGCCGCAGAGGACGGGCGTGAACTAATGGATCTGGGGCACGTCAATGATGATAGACATTGACAGTTTCAGGGCACATAAACATGACTACAGTCAGCAGTCGATATGGTAACGAGTCTAGTGTATACATGGGGTAGCCCCCACGGCCGAAATGCCAGATAACTAACACGGGGTAGCCCCCACGGCTGGATTGCCAGAGTAACCGGGAATAAATAAGTCACGTTTTTAACTATGGGGTAACCCCCACGGCAGGATGCCAGATAAAGGAAACTGTTTTCGAAACGACTCAAAACAAACACCCAACCGTGAACTCACTCAACTTGTTGTTGACTCGTTACTACATGCTTTGCAGGTCCTTAGGTTCTTAGCTGGAGCTTGCATGGAGGAGGATCGTTGTGGGACATGGACGTCTGTGTGCCATGTTAAACTTTGAAACAATTAAACTTATGTTTTGATTTAAGACTTATGCTTCCGCTTGCAACTTGAACTATGTTTTGTTTAAACACCAATTGTATTGGTTGAACTTTTACAACTACTTATATGCCTGTTCAATATGATTGGTGGCTGGATCCTGGTCAGTCACGCCTCCAAGCGGTAGTACTCCGCAGGTGGATTTTGGGGGTGTGACAGATTGGTATCAGAGCCATTGGTTATAGAGAACTTGGTTTTAATAAAGGGGAAAAACGTTTTTGTTAAAACCAGACTATAACCTGTACAGTGCTCAACGGTCCACAACGATGCTTCACTCCACATGCAAGGCTCGACATTCTAGGTGATATGATCTGTGTATATATTACCTACTTGTTAGATACATAGTACATTGCTCATGGTATGCTTGGTTAGTATAACTATTGTTGCTTGAACACGTGTGCACTTACTCACTTCTGACATCGTACTTTCGCGAACCCCTCTCACTCACGTTCTTCTTGATATGAAGATCATGTCTGGACGCGTTAACCTGACACAAGCCCAGTTGACGGCTCTGATCAACGAACGAGTTGCCGCAGCACTTGCAGCTGCACACGCAGGAGGTATATCCTGCAGTCCGAACTCATTCTAGGATCTTTAGGATCCTACTCTCGTGAACCAACCTTTGTGTTAAACTCTGTCTTTTCTTTTACCCACGATAGGTCATCATGTTTAGCCACCCGTGTGCACTTTTAAGACTTTCATGGACTGCCGACCAACTACTTTTAGCGGCACTGAGGGAGCAGTAGGTCTCCTACACTGGTTTGAGAAGCTAGAATCTGTGTTCGAAATGTGCGAATGCCCTGAGGCACGCAGGGTGAAGTATGCTACTGGTACTCTCGAGGGTTTAGCCCTCACATGGTGGAACGCTCAGGTCCAAATGCTGGGATTGGTTGCTGCCAATGCCACCCCGTGGGAAAATTTTAAGGAGATGATCAAGGAGGAATACTGCAGTCGTGATGAGATTCACAACCTGGAAGTGGAGTTCTTCAACCTCAAGATGACGGGGTCCGAAATTGAAGCTTATGTGAAAAGGTCGAACGAACTGGCAATTATGTGTCCTACTATGGTGGATCCTCCCATCAAACGCATCGAACTATTTCTTCAGGGCTTAGTGCCAGAAATCCAAAGTCATGTGACTTCAGCGAACCTCGCCACCTACCAGCAAGCTGTTCAGTTGGCTCACCGTCTCACGGATCAGGCGGTGGAGCAGAACAAGTTACCATAACGCATAGGTGCTGCAACTACTTCTGGTACCTCCAGTGACAACAAACGGAAATGGGATGGAACTTCAAGTAAGGGTTCGACTTCTGTTCAGTCCCAGTCTCAGCAGAGGAAGACTGATGACTACAAGAGCCCTAATCAGCAATCGTCTGGCGGTCAAAGTCATGGTGGGTACAAAGGGAACCACCCCAAATGCAATCGCTGCAGCCTGCACCACAGCGGGCCATGCACCAGGGGCAACTGTCATCGGTGCAACAAGCCTGGTCACGCTGCAAAGGATTGCAGGAGCTTATACCCCGCCAATCAGAATCGCCAGCAAGCTCAACAGAACCAGCGCCAGCAGCAGCAGCAAGGTGATAACAAAGGGTGCTTTCAGTGTGGAGCTGAAGGCCACTTCAAGAGAGATTGTCCTCAACTGAACAGGAACCAGAACAACAACAACAACAACAATAACAACAATCAGGGGAATGGTAACAATGGGAACAACAACAACAACGGCGTCAGGGGGCGGGTGTTTGTGATTGGCCAAGGTGAAGCAAGGAATGACCCCAATGTTGTGGCGGGTAAGTTCCTTCTCGACAACTTTTATGTTTCAGTTTTATTTGATTCGGGTGCCGATACTAGCTACATGTCACTAGAAGTTAGCCAAATGCTTAAGCGTATTCCAACACCTTTGAACAACAAGCACACCGTAGAGCTAGCAAATGGTAAGAGTTTAGAAGCCACACACATAGTCAAGGGTTGTAAACTTATTCTCGCTGACCAGACCTTCTCTATCGACCTCATTCCTATTGTCTTGGGTAGTTTCGATGTTGTCATTGGGATGGATTGGCTATCCCAACACCGAGCAGAGATTCTTTGCAACGAGAAGGTTGTCCGTATTCCAGGTCCCGATGGTGAACCTCTCATGATTCATGGCGACAAGAGGAGTGCTGTTGAGAACGTCATTTCTCTCCTTAAGGCCCAAAAGTGCTTGCGAAAGGGCCACACTGCCATTTTGGCTCTCATTACTGACACCTCAGAAAAAGAGAAGAAGATAGAAGATTTTCCAGTTGTACGCGATTATCCAGAGGTTTTTCCTGAGGAATTACCTGGTCTTCCGCCCCATCGCCAAGTCGAGTTTCAGATCGAATTAGCTCCTGGAGCTGCGCCTATAGCCCGTGCACCTTATCGTTTAGCCCCATCAGAGTTGAAGGAACTCTCTACGCAACTACAAGAGCTCCTGGATAAGGGTTTTATTCGTCCAAGCTCATCGCCCTGGGGAGCTCCAGTATTATTTGTAAAGAAGAAGGACGGTACTTTCAGAATGTGCATCGACTACCGGGAACTCAACAAGGTGACGGTGAAGAATCGTTATCCTCTACCGCGGATTGACGACTTGTTCGACCAGCTGCAGGGGTCGAGCTACTATTCGAAGATCGATTTGAGATCAGGTTATCACCAGCTGAGAGTCCGGGAAGAGGACGTCTCCAAAACAGCTTTCAGAACTCGATACGGGCACTATGAGTTTTTGGTCATGCCTTTTGGGATGACAAACGCACCTGCGGTTTTCATGGACTTGATGAACCGAGTGTGCAAGCCTTACCTGGACAAGTTCGTTATAGTCTTCATCGACGACATCCTGATCTATTCCAAGAGTCGGGAGGAACACGAGCAGCATCTGCGACTTATTCTGGAACTCCTTCGAACAGAACAGCTTTATGCAAAGTTCTCGAAATGCGACTTCTAGCTTCGAGAAGTCCATTTCCTAGGCCACGTGGTAAACAAGGATGGGATTCACGTTGATCCATCCAAGATAGACTCGATTAAGAACTGGCCTGCACCTCGTACACCAAAGGAAATTCGCCAATTCTTGGGTTTGGCGGGATACTACCGGAGATTCATAAAGGATTTTTCTAAGATTGCACAGCCTCTCACCTCACTAACGCAGAAGGGCGTTGTTTATCGCTGGGGAAACGCACAGGAGTTGGCATTTCAGCACCTAAAGGATAGACTTTGTAGCGCACCTATCCTTTCCTTGCCAGAAGGCACAGACGATTTTGTGGTCTACTGCGACGCATCAATTCAAGGTCTTGGTTGCGTGTTGATGCAACGAGATAAAGTTATAGCCTACGCCTCACGCCAACTCAAGGTTCATGAAAAGAACTACACTACACACGACCTAGAGCTGGGAGCTGTTGTTTTTGCACTTAAGTTATGGCGGCATTACCTGTATGGTACCAAGTGCGCGATCTACACCGACCACAGGAGCCTCGAGCATATCTTCAAGCAGAAGGAACTGAATATGCGGCAACGACGATGGGTCGAGCTACTGAATGACTACGAGTGCTCAATCAGGTATCACCCGGGCAAGGCCAATGTTGTGGCCGACGCCCTCAGTCGAAAGGACACTGCGCCTAAGCGCGTGCGAGCTTTACAACTCACGATCCACTCTAGTCTCCCTTCCCAAATACGAGCTGCTCAGATAGAAGCACTGAAACCAGAAAACGTCAGGGCTGAAGCCCTACGCGGATCAAGGCAACGATTAGAGCAGAAGGAAGACGGTGCTTACTACGTAACGGGACGCGTTTGGGTCCCACTCTACGGCAACCTACGAGAGCTTGTGATGGATGAAGCACACAAGTCTCGCTACTCAGTACACCCTGGATCAGATAAGATGTATCATGATATCAAAACTACGTATTGGTGGCCTAGCATGAAGGCCCACATAGCGACCTACGTCAGCAAGTGTTTGACTTGTGCGAGAGTCAAGTCGGAATACCAGAAACCATCAGGCCTGCTCCAACAACCAGAGATACCTCAATGGAAATGGGAGCAAATTTCCATGGATTTTGTCACTGGCCTACCTAGATCCCAGCGCGGGAACGATACTATTTGGGTGATCGTGGATCGACTTACAAAATCTGCACACTTCCTGGCTATCAAGGAGACGGATAAATTCTCCACTCTTGCAGAAATATACATCAAATAAATTGTTTCGAGGCACGGGGTGCCCACCTCTATTATCTCGGATCGAGATGCGCGTTTTACTTCAGAACTGTGGCAAGCAATGCACAAATCCTTTGGCTCACGATTAGATATGAGCACAGCGTATCACCCTCAGACGGACGGGCAGTCCGAGCGCACTATTCAAACCTTAGAAGACATGCTTCGTGCATGTGTAATCGACTTTGGCAACCGCTGGGAAAAGCATCTGCCACTTGTGGAATTCTCGTACAATAACAGCTACCACACCAGCATTAAAGCTGCTCCGTTTGAGGCATTGTACGGACGTAAATGCCGGTCACCCCTCTGTTGGGCAGAGGTGGGGGATAGTCAGATCACTGGTCCAGAATATGTGGTAGACACGACCGAACAAATTGCTCAAATACGAAAACGCATGACGGCAGCCCGTGAACGTCAGAAAGTTTACGCCGACATGGGCAGGAAACCGCTTGAGCTCCAGGTTGGGGAGCGGGTACTACTCAAAGTTTCACCCTGGAAGGGTGTGGTTCGTTTTGGTAAACGCGGTAAACTTAACCCACGATACGTTGGACCTTTCGAAGTCATTGAGAAAATAGGCAGGGTGGCCTACAGACTGAACTTACCAGCAGAACTCGGTGCAGTTCACAACGTTTTTCACGTGTCGAATCTGAAGAAGTGTCCGTCAGATGAGACCCACGTAGTTCCTCTGAAGGAACTCACTATCGACGAACAGTTACGATTCGTCGAGGAAACCAGTCGAAATCACGGACCGGGATGTTAAGGTCCTCAAGAGCACCAGGATACCTCTCGTTCGAGTCCGTTGGAACTCACGTCGCGGCCCAGAGTTCACCTGGGAGCGCGAAGATCAGATGAAACAAAAGTATCCCCAACTGTTCGTAAACAGTACACCCACTGCTGAGGCCGAAGCTACGGAATTTCGGGACGAAATTCCAGATCAACGGGGGGTGGATGTGACACCCCAGGAAAACCGGGAAAACCATACAACTTAACTAGCTTCCTCAGTGAGTGCCTACCAAATTTCGGGACGAAATTTCTTTCAACTTTGGGATGATGTGACAACTCGAAATTTAGAACCTTCTTGTATCCCGTTATATCATGCTTAAACGTGTAACTAGTTAACTTATGTGATTAATGGTAAATGAACCTCTTATGTGACTATGTGATTATTATGTGTTGTGTTTGTATGTATAGTGTGTATATATGCATAAATGAGCCGAAAACCATGAACCCGACTCGAGACCATGTGGTCTCGAGTGAACTAGTGTAACATATGGGCCGGTTGGGCCGTGCACCTCGTCCGAAAGCCCATTAGGGTGCACAATGTGAATCAAGTATATAACCCTTAGTGATGCTAATCTTGACATTCTTTGGACAAACCACACACACACTCTCCCTCTCTCCCTCACGGAAACCCTAAGCCACAACACTCCTTCTCCTTCCTCTCGGATCAAACCGGTGGCACTAGGACTCTCGGATCGAGCTCAGGATCATCATTCGGAAGTCCACTCATCACTCTTCACACCCTCACACTTAGAGAACCCAATCGGTTAGTGCTTTACTATGTATTAAGGGTTACGTGTGCTTGATGTTTGAATGCTTGTCTTCATGTATTAATAAGTGGAAAATGTATGATTATGGCTTTATCATGTTCTCGGATGTGTATGTTAATGATATTCGGTTAAACACGCCTTGATTTTAAAAGATATTGCATGATGAGTTAATGAGATCTTGTGATTAAATGTGGTTTAACCATTAGGTTGTTGATGTTTATGAAATCGGCTTGCATATGTATGATAGATGATGTTCATATAATCGGATTGTATACTCTTGTGTTAAGAACCGAATGCTCGCTATTAGGGTGATTCATTGTGTTAATATCATAGGGTGCATGTTAGTGTTGATGAGTTGTTGATCATGATTTTGTTTGGTTAAAGTTTATATGAATGAGGATGATGAATCACTTGAATACATGAAGAACAACTTGAATGTGATATGAACATGCTTGAATATTTGAAAACTGGTATGTTTGATCCAAATTGGCAAATTGCTAGACAAGAAAACATGTTTAAGTGGACGGTACAAACTGTTACATGAAATCGGTTTTCCATTGGATAGTACACTGTACCGAATCAGCAGTTGTCCAACCGAAACCTCCAGTTGCGACTCGAGACCACCACATGATGAGTCGAAATCCCCCGGTTACGACATCGGTTGCGAGTCGCAAACACCTGGTTGCGACTCGAAACCACATGTGATCAGCACACAAAACCTCATGACTCGAAATCTCAGTTACGAGTCCGGTTACGACTCGAGACCAAAACAGCATGAACCGAGACCACGGTTACGAGTCCTGTTGCGACTCGAGACCGTGACCATGATAACTCGAGACCGCCGATTGCGACTCAGGTTGCGAGCCGAGAACACCTGGTTGCGACTCGAAACCAACATATGCGTGCTGAATTGGACATGCATGATTAAGGGCTTAATTGATTGGGCCGGACTCTTGGGCCTAAGGCACAGACCTTATATGTTACTGTTGAGCGTGAATGCTGATGAACTGCCATAGATAATACTTGAATGCAATGTGCTAGAAACATACGTGTACTGCTTGAATACGAACCTGACTTGTATGATACAATTATGATAGGACGCGAGTGACCACAATATTGCTTGTTTGACTTTTCTGTGTATCTACCGAGCAAACCAAGGTGAGTTCACACCCTTTACAAAGCATGGGATTCCCAGGGGTCGGGAATTGGGGTTAAGGAACTTGGGTTCCTCGTCCTCCTTGGGTAGGACAGCAATGGTTCAGGAATGTAATTCCTCGTCCTCATGGACAGATAACTCGTACTAGACCAAAACTCTATCACGAAGTCCCTCCTTTTTATATCGACTTAATCGCCGGGCCAATGGCGAGCGGGTCATTAGTTAGATAGCGCTATTTAGGTTTGACAAACCTCACACCGTGCCGCAGAGGACGGGCGTGAACTAATGGATCTGGGGCACGTCAATGATGATAGACATTGACAGTTTCAGGGCACATAAACATGACTACAGTCAGCAGTCGATATGGTAACGAGTCTAGTGTATACATGGGGTAGCCCCCACGGCCGAAATGCCAGATAACTAACACGGGGTAGCCCCCACGGCTGGATTGCCAGAGTAACCGGGAATAAATAAGTCACGTTTTTAACTATGGGGTAACCCCCACGGCAGGATGCCAGATAAAGGAAACTGTTTTCGAAACGACTCAAAACAAACACCCAACCGTGAACTCACTCAACTTGTTGTTGACTCGTTACTACATGCTTTGCAGGTCTTTAGGTTCTTAGCTGGAGCTTGCATGGAGGAGGATCGTTGTGGGACATGGACGTCTGTGTGCCATGTTAAACTTTGAAACAATTAAACTTATGTTTTGATTTAAGACTTATGCTTCCGCTTGCAACTTGAACTATGTTTTGTTTAAACACCAATTGTATTGGTTGAACTTTTACAACTACTTATATGCCTGTTCAATATGATTGGTGGCTGGATCCTGGTCAGTCACGCCTCCAAGCGGTAGTACTCCGCAGGTGGATTTTGGGGGTGTGACATACTGGGCGATAGCAGCAGAGATCCTTTCCTCCAGTAGAGCGTTCAGCTCATCAGCAGTTCTGGGCAGTAGGGGAGGAGGAGGTTGGTCGTCATTGCGAGCATTCACAGCTTTCCTGGGTGCCATGTTCTGACAGAACATAACACAACTGGGTTACACATTTGTTTGATATCGTCCTACTAGGCAGTAGTAGTATATATATTCACAGGTATATATCACATAAGTGACATCAAACAATTATTACTCTAGCAGAGTACTTAGTAGGCTTGCACTGAGGGAATCTATACGTGACAAGACTTGCTGTGGTTTCTGTGCACTGAATTCCATAATTATGTATGCATCCATAATTATGTAACTCCTTGCACAGTCTGCACAGTTCGTTTCATCCTCGTATTTCTTCCTTCAGATGGGCCATTGCTTTTAGGTAGAGTCACGTATACTTGTGACATTCTACTTCTAGTACATGCTAATTATTACACATAATTGCAAGTAATTTCTAGTCAACGACAAGTGCTACTCAAGTGCACTCTAAGTTTCGTAGTGTCTTTTCTAGACTCATGTAGACAGTTTCAGGCAGTGGATGTCGCGGGACGTTTTTATGCAATGAAAACTCTTTGAAAATTGTTTTCGTGAAAGGATCCTAGAGATTGTAGACTAGACTCGAGAAGGAATCCTGGTTCACTACAATCGCAGCTCTGATACCAATCTGTCACACCCCTTTCTGCGGCGGAAGCACGAGGTGTGATCATGAAAGGTTCTCATTGCATACGAAGAGTAAACATACTACATGCTCAAAAATATCTTCAAATATTACATTTCTGAAAACATATGTCAAGTGTTTACAACACGAGATAACATATTGTTTTAAAAGTCACAACTTTATTTAAAGATAAACGAAGCGACATCCACGAGCATGAGTAAGACCACGCGCACATCCATCCTAGTTACCTGAAATACATGTGAGTTTTGGAAAAACGTCAACATAAAGTTGGTGTGAATTCATGCAGTTTTTGTATTTCACGTTTGTATACTTTGTATGAAAACATAATTTGTCTTTTGTATAAATCAAGTCTTTTGTGTACACCACGTACTCATGTATAAGTCAAATATTTCTGTATGTATCATGTGTTAATGGGTCGCAAAGCCATTAACATGTGACACGACATAGGAAGTCACCAAACCATAGGCATTTTTCTGTAGTCGATTTACGACTGAGACACAAAAACACTGCTTGGTAAAAGAGTGGCCAACAGTGGGGCTGCCCGGAACCCATTAGATCTAACCTTTTGTTCTGCGGTCTAAGTATGTACACGATTAATGGTGCTTATGGTACCCTATTCGTGACACGATTTCTCGTATCATTCTTGTATCCATCATACCATTTGTAAACATTGTAATATTTGTAACATGTATTTCACCCCCGAAGTTATAAAACTGAAAACAGTTAAGAGAAAAGGGGGAGCATGAACTCACAACTTTGCGTTCCTGTGCGTCGTAAACTTCACCGGATTTGCTTACTTAACGTCGTAACCTATACGCATTTTCTTAACGTTAGTCACTAGACTTGTATCGCACAAGTATAGTCACTCTCTTTTGTATTTGTATTGTTGTGTTAAAAATATTTCATATTTTTAACTACGTATCTTACTTATATTATTTCCTCTAAAATAAATATAAGTCTTTTGTGTTTTGCACTTCGCACCCGAATTATGTATCTTGTATTTTGTATGTGTATTTTTATGTTTATACTCCTCACGAGTATTTAGTGTATTTTTAAGTCTTAATACACTAGTACGTATAACACATACTATATACACTTAGCACATAAGTTGGTGATAAAATAATATATATTTTTCTCTCAAAAATATACACACTTATGTCCATTTTTATTCTTGAAGAAATCCTCATTTCTTATCAGCAAAAATTAGGGAAACCTTGGTAATACTTTTAAACACATTTTGGGGGAATAAGTTTCTCAAAAACTTATATTTTTCTAAGTGTCAAAATTTATAAAAATTTTGGCAGAGTTTCCCCTAAAAATGGAGGTTTCCCATGTTCTCAAAACATGTGTTTATTTTCTTTTAAATCGTCAACAATCTCCTCATTCAACAATAAACAATATGCAACTAGTTAAAATAGATATAATCGCAGAAATACATGAAGTTGTGGTTTTTCCCAAATAGATAGTATCCTTCCATTATTTTTTTCTTTTTAGGGGATCTTTGTATAGATCAACTTTGTTTCTTGAAAGTCTTGCTTTTAAAAAAAATTACATCTTTACAACTTCCGGTCAACATTTACAAAAATAGTTATTTTGTCGAAACTTTGTATTACACAAGTGTTTACACACTCGTGTGTTTGCTAAAATCATTCTTTTTCATGTAAGATCCGGCTTTAGAAAATATGATTTCTTGGACACTTGGTCCTTTGAAGATACCGCTTGTAGATACGTAGATCTACTAGTTTTAAACACTATTTCACAACTTAAATCGCTTTTACACAAGTTCATGACTCGTGTGTGGTAGAGTTTCATCATTTAACCTTTGTTACTCTTAAACAAGCTTTATGTCATAATCCAAGATTATGACTAAACCGGGTTAAATGATGATCCGAGCTACCACAACATAGATCGGGTCCAAATAATCACACAAATCAAATACTACAAGATTTACACAACATATGAGCTTTTAACCAACATTTTTAGTGTTTTTAGTAGACTTTTGTGTGTCATCTTGTATGCTAACGAGTTTTAACCGTTACGAATCATTTTAACCACTTCAATATAGTTCAAGAGAGTGATTTAAGCAACATACCACTAGCTCGAGGCTAGGGAAGAATCTAAGCGCAAATAGGGTGGATAAAAGCAAAGTAGAGAGGTTCTTCGCCTTCCGTTTGCTCCAAGGCTCCTTATATGAGATCCTTAACGCTTGTAGATACTTGGAATAGCTCGAAATAAAATCGAAAAATTGATGGAGGGTGGTGGGGTGTTCGGCCGTGAGTGATAGAGAGGGAGAGAGGAGTGTGAGTTGTGTTGAGTTTGTGATGAAGGTGTTAGTGTGTTAATGTTAGATCTTATAGACAATTCATAAGTGTATTACCCAAAGGACTTCATGTTCTCTAGATATGAGACAAAAGGAAATAAAATATTCAATTGATGCACCATGGGGGTCACAATGTGACCGAGTTCGGTCAAGGGGGGGGGGGGTAATCTAGTTCAAATCCAACCATTAGTTAGTCATAGATAGGTTAATCTAGGTTAGTTAGGTGATTAACCCGGTTACTAATGTATTGTGTTTTATGGCGGGTGTTAGGGTATTCAGGGACCCTAACTAGCTCAAAAAAAGTATAAACAATGTCATTGACATTATTTTTATGTTCCGGGTAAAGTCCGGTAGTTCGGTTAGATACCGATTCGTTAAAGTGCTAAATCACTCTTTTTAGTGTCTTTTATGTATCTTTTTATAACACTATCGATTCCCAACACTTAGGGAAATATTCTGGATAATAAAACGACATTTCTGCATAATATTTATATGTCTAAATGCTGAATTATTGCTGATTTGTATAAATTCTGCACTTAAAGTGCGTTTCGGGTGCTTTTTAGTGCTTATTTTTGCTTTCGCATTGCATATATATTAAACCCTTGTATGTACTCTTGGGTTTTAATGCATTCTTGTTGTCGGACCTACACCTAAGCTCCAATTTTATTGTCTGACTGCTTTCTGCAGTTCTGTTGACACAGTGTGTCTTACCGGTGAGTTTACTAGTATTTTTGACGCAACGCTCTCGTTTATGCATAAAGCAATATTTTGTAGTATACAACGTGCATGAATTCACTTGCTTAATCATGTAATCAGGCATTGCTGACGATTAAGCACATAAATGCAGTCATTAAGCAATAATTAATGTGTACGGAAATTACCGGTTTGGGCCAGTTGTCACACCTCTGTAGTACAAAGATACATCTTGTTGAACATTCATTGAGTTCATCTTTTTAATTTTTAGCAACTCCAACTCTTGAGCTTCAATCTTTTCTATGAATCCACTAAGATTCAGATTCCCAAAATCTGAATTGTTTTTCAACATCATCAGATAAGTGCCCCACTCTTCATATGGTAATGCATCAGACAACTTATCAATCAATTCTTCATTGTTCTTTTCAATGTCTAATCTCTTCATCTCAAGTACTAAATGACAATATCTTTCGATCAGTTGCTTTGTAGTTTCACCCTTCATGCCGTAAAAATATCAAACTCCTTCTTTAATAAAGCCTTCTTGCTCTTGATCATTGACACACTACCTTGAAACTTCACTTTCAATGCATTCCACATAGATTGAGCATTGTCTTCATGTTGCAACAACACTAAAATATCCTCTTTGATAGCCTGCTGAAGGATACTAATCATCTTTTTCTTGGCTTTGAAATCATTCTGTTCTGACTCTGTCAGACTTCCAATAACCTTTGCAAAACCTCTCCCATCAACCGGTGGAACATACTTCACTTCTATCTTCATCCAGCATTCGAAGTGGTTAGCCTGAACCCAGTTCTTAAATCTGCCTGACCATCCTGAGTATTCATCTATGTTCATAAGCTTGGGAGGCTTTTGCATTGTTCCAAACTCATTTTCCATGTTGACGTTTTGCATAAGACTACCCGGGGTTTGTCCTGCTGCCATACCACTGCCGACGAAAAAATTGTAAAAATCTTGGTTTTCCATTTTTAGAGATTTACCAAATAGTTTTTAAGTTTTCAAACACACACTTTTCACAAAATCAGACGATCAAACAATATCACGAACACTATAGACTTTTCTGAGAAATCAGCTTTACTCAAGCGAAAACAGTTTTCAAGATGAAAACAATTTTTCAAGTGAACTGTGTGATTCAAGCGGAACCACAGCAAAATTCAAGCGAAACAACAGAATATTTCAAGCGAACTGCTTGTTTCAAGCGAAACCACAACAATAGTCGGTTTCGCTTGAAATATCCTTACACTTTTCAAGCGAACCTGAAATTATACAAGCGAAAGCCTGTGTTTCGCTTCAAACACCACCAATTTTCAAGCGATACACAACAGATCGTTCAAGAGAAAGGTAGTTTTTAGGTCATTTTTACACGATTTTCTTTGAATTTTAAACTGATATTCTCAAGGGTTTGTTAAAACTCAGTTTCACACACACTGTCCAAAGTTCAGTCCATTTTGTCCGTGTAAAAGTCCAGAAATCAGATTTTGTGTAGAAAAATGCTTTGATTCAGGTATATTGGCTCATGACTGGCTCTGATACCAATTGTAGGTGTCACACCCCGACCACGTGAGACAACGAAACGTGGCGGAAACGTCAGGGAGTGTTGTAACAGAATTAATTGTTTCACAACCATGGAAATTAAAGTTTCGTTTTATTAATCAAATAAGAGAGTTACATTGTTTTAGACAAGAAACAAAGAGTACACAACAAAAATTAACTAGTTCTTGTCTCGTTTTAAGTCACTAAGGCACAGGTCCGCCTAAGTATGTCTCGATAAGTCCTATGCATCAACTCCTAAAAACACATGTGAAAATAGGTACGTCAGCATAAAAATGCCTGTGAGATACATAGGTTTTGTGAAAATAGGATTCATGACTTGTAAGTTTAAGAAAATGTTTAATAAAGTTTAGTCATGAACCTTGTAAATTGATTTGTTTTGTAAATCGTTTGAAAACAATAAGTTCAGATGATATGTATAAATAAGAGATTAATGTATGGTTAAATGAATAACCATGTAAAATGAGTTTGTATAAGATAAGTTGTTTGTAAAACAATGTCTTATGAAAAGTATGTTATTTGTATAAAATGTTATATGTCTTAAATTGAAATGATTCAAATAACGCTACGATATGTAATACCATACAAACACTTATATATAGGAAGTACCAGCGGCGTATCCATCATGCTTGTATCATATTACACACGCCTCATTACTCAAATCACTTACTCAAATCAAACCATCAAGATGTAATGTTTAACAATTGTAGAAATGTTTAGGTATAGTCAAATGTCTATTGTCAAATGGTTCACATGGTTCAATAGATACAAATGGTTCACATAATGTAATATAATGTGTTCATATGCTGGATGAGCATATGCAACAAAATGTAATGTAAAACAATGTACTAAGTATGCACACAATGGACATACATAGCATGAAATGTAATGTAAAACGATGTACTAAGTATGCACACAATGGACATACATAGCATGAAATGTAATGTAAAACAATGTACTAAGTATGCACACAATGGACATACATAGCATGAAATGTAATGTAAAACGATGTACTAAGTATGCACACAATGGACATACATAGCATGAAATGTAATGTAAAACAATGTACTAAGTATGCACACAATGGACATACATAGCATGAAATGTAATGTAAAACAATGTACCAAGTATGCACATAATGGACATACATAGCATGAAATGTAATGTAAAACAATGTACTAATAGTGTACTAATGAACATAGCAAGCATATGATATGAAAACATGGAAAGCACGAAAGTAACAAGTAGGCACATGTGTTTCACCCCAAAACAGTTTGAAAACAGTAAAAGAGGGGTCTATGTACTCACTTGAGATTGGTTAGTAGTCCTTGAGTAACAACCAAACAATGCTAGAGATCACGGATATCAAACGGCACCTAATATAGGTATCTACGTTAATAAACCGGACCTATATCGGAGGATCGGATAGAATGAGGGCTCGTAAACCAAATGAGTATGGGAACTCATGTAATATGGTTTAACAAAGCCTACATACTAAAATGAAACCTATCCTAAGTGCTTACGACCCGTTTAGGTAGCTTATGCTACTATAACGCGTCGTTCGCGTGAAACGCGTTTGGACCGCCTAACTAATCCTATGACAAGTAAAATATGCCTTAATCATGTCTAATATTGTTGCCAAATCAGTTTAGATACCAAAAGTTATGTTACATATGCTTAAAATGAATTTTGGCGTAAAAAGGGTATTTTGGTAATTTACCTAAGGCATATAAACTACATATCATACAACTAACTAAACGTCGTGACCATAAGGTATAACCTCGGAAGGTTATACAACTATGGTCACCTAATGTGTTTGGTCGGATCCTAATGATCGACCAAATGGGTCGGGTTCGAAAGTATAAGCGATTGATTAGATCGCTTACCCTTACGACCCTAGACAAGCACAAAACTAAAAGTGACGAGCTAAGCATGTTAAAACATGCTTAACTAAGTTTAGAAAACAGGTTTGGTATCAAAACAAACGGTTTTGATACCTATAAGTAGTTTGGTTACAAAATACGTAATAACACGCATTTTGGCCGAAACTACGACTCGTCACTGAGTCTAGATAACGTGGTAATCAGTAGGTATAGTCACTAGGGACTATAACCATCGTGATCACGCTCACGTTATGAAGTTCAAACAAACTTCGCATTGGCCATAAACTGGTCATTGTAGAAAGTCAACCAAAGTTTGACTTTAACGCTATAAGAATAAAAAAGAACGAAGGAACACTTACAAAGGGTCCCCGAAAGCTAATCTTGATCCAAGTAGCTCAGGTATGAAGCAAGGGCTTCAACTTAGAGCTTTAAGATCATATTTTTGTGGGTTTTGCAAGGAAGGTGGGTTGGGTATTTATAGGATTTATCAAACCATTAAGATCGTTTCTTGAAAACCGTGATATAATCTCACCCCTACACTTGTTGGAACCTTGTGGTAACTCAAAATGGCCCCTCATGACCAGGAAAGGGCAAGTGTGGATGAGTTTTGAGTGGTTAACAGCTGTAAACAGCTGTTAAAACTGTAACAACTGTGCTTGTAATCACTATGAACAGTTCTGTTATCAATAAAACAATGTTATTTGATCACAATGTTTGTTTTGTTATGTTTAACATTTTTCATGTTTTGACTTTTGTTCAATTTCAAACTCTATAGCACTTTCTGGAGAGTTATACGCAAACTAGTGCGTAAACGTACTCAGTTTAATGCGAGAAATACTCTGGAACATCAACATATGCTCAACATACCTTAAATAACCTTTAAATAACTTAGAAATAAGTTTTGAAGACTTTGGTATGGCAAAAACAAGTTAATTCGCTTACAAGGACTAAATATGACAAACTGCGAAAGTATGTCAATTTGAACTGTAACGAACATTCCGAAACATGACCATAAGTTAAACACACCTTAAATATCCTTTACATAGCTTAGAAATAGGCTTTGAGGGGTTCGGTGTGCTAAAATAAACTTTTGGGACATTCAGGGACTAAAAGTGTCAAAAAGTGCACAAGTTTGCATTTTCGCGCATAACTTACGTTCTGAATACATCCGGACATCCAAAAATTTATGTGAGCATGACTATATTATATTTTAGTGTTCGCCTTAAGAAAAATCCATTCGTTGCGTCATTTGGATCGTTTTTCGCGCTTTTACGCATTCCGTCGTAATTAAGCGAACATCGCGTTCGTACGACCAAACGAACCATCATCCGACATATTTTTGAACATGTTTCATGTCTACAATGTTTAGGCAACATTTTAGGGCCTTAAAGTTGGCTTTACGGGCCTTAGAAGTGTCGGAAATGGCCTTAAACACGTGCAGGGACCTAAACTGTCATTTTTGAAAGTTGTTTCTGATCTGACATGCTCAGGCGGCCCGCATTGTGTTTGGCTGATCCTAAAGCGGGCCGCTTCCCACCTTCTGACCAGATTAAATGTTTTTAATCACAAGTTGCAGCCATTTAATCCTCCACCACATGTTCTAAACTTGCTTAGTCATTAGATAAGGATCATATTTAGCTTCCACAACATTGTGACAAGTGTATGGACTAGATCTTTTCCCCTTTTCCAAGAAACGATCCCAACGGTTCACCGAAAACTATAAATACCCCACCCCCTTTGGCTTAAAAACCCACAAGAATTCTGATTTTAGAGCTCTAAGTTGAAACCATTGTTTCATACCTGAGTTCTTAGATCGGGATTAGCATTCGGGGACCCTGGGTTAGTATTCTTTCGTTCTTTTCCTTATTTTTACTGCTTTTCGAGTCCGAAAGTCAAACTTTGTTTGACTTTCAGCGTTGACCAGTAATGGTCAATGCGAAGTTCGGTTGAACTTCGCAACGTGATTGTAATCACGATGGTCATAGTCCCTTGGGACTATGCCTACTGATTACCACGTTGTCTAGGGTAGTAGGGTAGGCGATCTAATAAATCGCCTATACCTTCGAACCCGACCCAGTTTGGTCGATCATTAGGATCCGACCAAATACATTAGGTGACCATAGTAGGTAGGGAATAACCTTCCGAGGTTATACCCTATGGTCACATCGTTTAAGTAGTTGTATGATAGGTAGTTTATATGCCTTAGGTAAATTACCAGAATACCCTTTTCATATATAATTGGTAATTAAGCATATGTAACCTAAACTTTTGTCACATAACTGATTATGTAACACGTTTAGGCATATAACACTTGTCATAGGACTAGTTAGGCGGTCCGAACGCGTTTCACGCGCACGATGCGTTAAAGTAGCATAAGCTACCTAAACGGATCATAACGGGTCAATAAGACTTAGGTTAAGTTTCTTTTAGTATGTAGACTTTGTTAAACCATGTCACGTGAGTTCCTACACTCATTTGGTTTACAAACCCTAATGCTACTCAGTCTTCCGATATAGGTCCGGTTATTAACATAGTTACCTATATTAGGTGCCGTTTGATTCCGAGATCTCTAGCATTACTTGGTGATTATCTTTAGACATCTGAGCAATCTCAAGTGAGTACATAGACCCCTCTTTTACTGTTTTCCAAACTGTTTTGGGGTGGAACACATGTGCCTACTTATTACTTCCATGCTTTCCTGTTTTCACATCATATACATGCTATATTCGTTAGTACATTATAGTACATGATTTCATTTCATCTTATGCTAGGTGTGCCCATTGTGTGCATTACTTAGTACATTGTTTTACATGACATTTCCTGCTAGGTGTGCCCATTGTGTGCATTACTTAGTACATCGTTTTACATGACATTTCCTGCTAGGTGTGCCCATTGTGTGCATTACTTAGTACATCGTTTTACATGACATTTCACGCTATGTATGTTCATTTGATTACATACTTAGTGCATTATTTTCACATGCTTACATTGTGGTATGACATTTGGTTTGTTTACATGGGACAATACATTCATTAACACCGATCATGCCGTTCGTTAGTAGGTAGTGGTACCATAGGAATTGACAACTCCCGTTCCGGACATCCCAGGGAAAGGGGACAGAAAGGAATGACCGAATTCGATGATATATAAGACAGATAGACCTTTAATTTGTTTAAAGGGTTTATCACCACAGTCACAAGGCTTGGATGTATGCATTTTCACAATACCGCATAAATGTTCATATTAAATATTTGCATGCATTTACACAAAACATAGCTTTGATTTAAACCAAGTTTTACTTCAATACTTTGTTTTTGTGCATATGGTTTAGTTTGAGACATTTCACTTGCCATACATGACATTTTGACATAGACATTTGATATGGATACTTGACATAGACATTTGACATGGATATTTGACATAGACATTTGACATGGATATTTGACATAGACATTTGACATGGATATTTGACATAGACATTTGACATGGATATTTGACATAGACATTTTACATGATTTACATCTGACCTATTATTCAATACATTTGACAATTGGTTTAAACATAGACTTCTTACATTGGTTGGTTTGATTTGATTAAGTGATTAAGTAACGATGCGTGTGTAATATGATACAAGCATGGTGGATACGCCGCTGGTACTTCCTATATATAAGTGTTTGTATGGTATTATATGTCGTAACGTTATTTGAATCATTTCAGTTTGAGACATAGAACATTTTATACAAATAACATACTTTTCACAAGACATTGATTTATAAACAACTTATCTTATACAAACACATTTTTACATGGTCATTTATTTAACCTGACATCTACTTATACATATCATCTGATCTTATTATTTTCAAATGATTTACAAGACAAAGCAAATTACAAGGTTCATGACTAAACATTTTCTTAAATATAAGTCATGAATCCTATTTTTACAAACCTATGTATCTCACAGGCATTTTTATGCTGACGTACCTATTTTCACATGTGTTTTCAGGTGCTTTTCCATAGGATGTTGATCATGATACTAGGGCGGACCTGTGCCTTAGAGACTTTCAAATAAGATAGACTATGTTTAATTATGTTCTGAACTCTTTAATTTCCTGTTTGAAACAATGAAACACCTTTGTTTTTAAATAAAAGACAACTTTGTATGCCATGGTTATGAAACAATTAATTCTGTTGCAACACGCCCCGATGTTTCCGCCGCGATTTGTTGTTTTACGCGGTCGGGGTGTGACAGAAGAGTTGGTATCAGAGCCAATGGTTATAGGGAATTAGGTTATTAGTAATGCTTTGACCTAGACTATAACTTTTCTAGGACCCTAACACGAGTTATCTTGTGTTTAGATCTTAAAACATGTACATCACCTATCCTTAGGTGATTATCAAAACAAGAACCAAAATTCTTCCGAAACGATTTTTGAAAAACAATCATCTGTTTTTGAATAAATTTTTGTAAGGTTTTGAACCCTCTGTTATATGGTTTTGAACCCTCTGTTATATGGTTTTGAACCCTCTTCAGTATTAGATTTTTGGCCTTGTGCCTTCAAATTTTCAAAATCTCGTCAAACGTTTTGGGTTTTAAATAATGTGAACACGTGCAAACTGGAAGGGTGAATGCCTGTATTCTGAGTTTTCTGTCTAGGCAAGCACTTCGTATACATCTCAACCAGACGCGAGACCAGTTGTGCTTACCTGGGAATTCTTGGGATGAGTGTTCACTTATAGGCGAGCATGTCTTCATTATACATTATTTTTGACCCATTTACTTTGATTAGTCACTGTGAGTCGTTTGTTTGCTTTGTGATACGGACGAATGACCACCATCTATGTTGTTTGCAATTCTTGTTTTTATCATCTCATTCTTTTCATCCAATCATCTCACTCGTTTCCTTTCATGTTTTTTTTTTCCTCTTTTAAGAATGCCTCCTCGACGCGACAATCAGATAGCTACTGCCGAGCTGGCAGAAATTATTGCGCAGCAGATGGCTGCTCAATTCCCAAATCTCTTTGCTCAATGGCAACAAGCCAACAACAACAACAATGGTCCGTGCAAATACAAGGATTTTAACCAGGCTAAACCACTCAAGTTTAGTGGTTCTGAAGGAGCGACTGGGCTTCTTCAGTGGTTTGAGAGCATAGAGAATACTTTTCGCCACGTGCAGTGTCTCGAAAATCGCAAGGTCGAGTTTGCTTCGAGCGTATTTCAGAAGAGGGCTTTGACATGGTGGAACGGGGTTATGAGGGACCAAGGTGCAGAAGTTGCTCTCGCACAGACATGGGCTGAACTTAGAGCCCTTTTGATGAGGGAATTCTGTCCTCGTCATGAGCAACGAGCGTTGGAGAAGGAGTTTGATGAGCTGAAGCAAGATAGTGGTGAGCATAGGGCTTATACTGATCGGTTTGAAGAGCTGAGTTTGCTTTGCCCGACCATGGTTACCCCACTTGACAAGGCTATCGAAAGATATATCGACGGCCTACCTGACTCGGTACAAGACATTCTTACTGGTAGTGAACCTGCCACACTCCGTCAGGCGATCGAGTTATCTGCGACATTGACTGAGTCGCAGATCCGGAAGAACAAGTTACACCGGAAGGGTGACAAGGGCAAGGAACAATCGGCTGACAAGGTGGATAGCAAGAAAGGTCAAAACTTGAATGGAAAGAACTCTGGTTCTTCGAAGAGGGCAAAGAAGCGTAAGGCTTCCCAAAACTATGCTGTTACTGCCCAAGCTAACCAGGCAGCTCCCAACCAACCCGCACAGCTTCCAGCAAAGAAACCCTATACAGGGAATGCACCTTTGTGCAATAGATGCAACAGTCACCACCAGCCGCAACTTCCATGCCGTTTCTGTACTAACTGTGGGAAATCAGGCCATCTTGCCAATGTTTGTCGGTCTGCTCAGAATCACGCGGTTCAGAACCCGGCTCAACAAGTTGCTCAGCCTCCTGCTCCGCAACAGGGTCAAGCTGCACGACCATATTACCCACCGGGTGCTTGTTATAATTGTGGGGACCTGACCCACTACAGAAACCGATGCCCAAGACTAGCCAACCAGAACCAGAACCAGAACCAGAACCAGAATCAGAATCAGGTTCCGGCTCGAGGGCGAGTCTTTAACATGAATGCCCAAGAGGCACAGGCTGACGATAATGTGGTGAACGGTACGTTCTTTATTAATAATCAGCCTGCATCTGTTCTTTTCGATTCCGGTGCCGATAAGAGTTTCGTGTCTTTGTCTTTTGAGCCTATGCTTCACGTGTCTAGAACGAAACTAAGTAAATCTTTGACAGTAGAGGTTGCTAGTGGTGAACCCATTATTCTTGATTCTGTTCTTCGCAACTGCCAGTTGAACCTAAATGATCATCTTTTCCCTATCGATCTCACGCCTATGCAACTCGGAAGCTTCGACGTTATTGTGGGAATGGATTGGTTATCCAAGCATCACGCAGAGATAGTTTGTTCTGAGAAGATTGTTCGTGTGCCGCTTTCGACAGGCGAGATTCTGCAGGTTCAAGGTGAGAAGCCTACCGTTGGTCTCAAACTCATGTCTTGTTTTAAAGCTCGGAAGTATCTGCAGAAGAACTATGTGGCTTTCTTAGCACATGTTACAGAAGATAAAGGCAAGGGTAAGTCTATTTCAGATATTCCTGTCGTTCGGGATTATTCTGAAGTGTTCCCTGAAGATTTACCTGGTCTACCCCCAGCACGTCAAGTCGAGTTCCGCATTGATCTCGTACCTGGTGCAAATCCTATTGCCAGAGCTCCATATCGTCTTGCACCGTCTGAGATGCAAGAGTTGTCTAAACAGCTTCAGGAGCTCTCTGACAAAGGTTTTATACGTCCTAGTTTTTCACCTTGGGGTGCTCCCATTCTTTTTGTCAAGAAGAAGGATGGATCCTTTAGGATGTGTATCGATTATCGTGAGCTTAACAAGCTTACCATCAAGAATCGATATCCCCTACCTCGCATTGATGATCTCTTTGATCAGTTACAAGGCGCTTCTTATTTCTCGAAGATTGATCTGCGATCTGGATATCATCAACTTCGGGTGCAAGAAGAAGATATTCCGAAGACAGCGTTCCGTACCCGTTATGGGCATTACGAGTTCACAGTCATGCCATTCGGTTTGACTAATGCTCCGGCTGTTTTCATGGACTTAATGAATAGGGTCTGCAAACCTTATTTGGATCAGTTCGTCATTGTTTTTATTGACGATATCTTGATTTACTCTAAGACGCGAGCTGATCACGAGCAACATCTTCGTCTTACTCTGGAACTCCTAAAGAAAGAGCAACTTTTCGCCAAATTCTCCAAGTGCGAATTTTGGCTTAAAGAAGTTCAATTTTTGGGGCATGTTATCAACGAACGAGGTATTCATGTAGATCCCTCCAAGATCAGTGCGATTAAGGATTGGGATACACCTACTACTCCTACTGAAGTTCGTTCTTTTCTTGGTCTAGCGGGTTATTATCGCCGCTTCATTGAGAATTTCTCTAAGATTGCAGTTCCTCTAACTGCTCTAACTCAGAAGAAAACGCCCTTTTACTGGGGATTTAAACAAGAGGAAGCTTTTCAACACCTGAAGCAGAAGCTTTGCGATGCGCCTGTTCTATCATTGCCCGAGGGTGATGATGATTTTGTTGTGTATTGTGATGCATCGAAATTGGGTCTTGGCTGTGTTCTTATGAAAAGGAACAAAGTCATAGCCTATGCATCGAGGCAGTTGAAGATACATGAGAAAAACTACACTACTCATGATCTTGAGTTGGGTGCAGTTGTCTTTGCTCTCAAAATCTGGAGACACTATTTGTACGGTACAAAATGTGTGGTTTTCACTGACCACAAAAGTCTTCAGCATATCTTCAACCAGAAAGAACTCAACATGAGACAACGACGTTGGGTTGAGCTTTTAAACGACTATGACTGCGAAATTCGTTACCATCCTGGTAAGGCGAATGTCGTAGCTGATGCATTGAGTCGTAAGGAACGTACTAAGCTTCATTGTGTACGTGTTCAATCTGTTATTCAAGCTCGATCCGATATTCAAGCACGCATTTCTCAAGCTCAACAATCTTGTGTTTCACAAGGATTGATGGATAAGGAATTTCCCTATCACATAACACCTGCTCTGGAACTGAAGGACAATGGATCATATTACTTCATGGACCGTTTATGGGTCCCAAGCCAGGATGATCTTCGTGCCTTGCTTATGGATGAAGCCCATAAGTCTCGTTATTCTATTCATCCGGGCTCAGATAAGATGTATAAGGATCTTCGTACTCACTATTGGTGACCTGGTATGAAGAAAGACATTGCCTTATACGTATCCAAATGCCTTACTTGTCTTAAGGTTAAGGCTGAACATCAGCGTCCTTCTGGTTTATTGGAGCAACCAGAGATCCCAGTTTGGAAATGGGAAAACATTACTATGGATCTTGTTACCAAACTCCCGCGCACAAAGAAAGGTCATGATGCCATCTGGGTAGTCATTGATCGTCTTACAAAGTCAGCACATTTCTTGCCAATCCGTGAGGATTTTCCTGCTGACAGACTTGCACAAATCTATGTGGATGAAATTGTAGCTCGACATGGTGTTCCTTTGAACATCATTTCTGACAGAGATGCTCGTTTCACTTCTCATTTTTGGAGAACCATGCAATCTGCTATGGGGACCCAACTTAATCTGAGCACAGCTTATCATCCGCAAACGGATGGTCAATCTGAAAGAACAATCCAGACTCTGGAGGATATGCTAAGAGCTTGTGTGATCGATTTTGGTGGTAGCTGGGATTCACATCTTAAATTGATTGAATTCTCCTACAACAACAGTTATCACACTAGCATCAAAATGGCTCCTTTCGAGGCTCTCTATGGTCGAAAATGTCGTTCACCAGTCTGCTGGAATGAGATTGGCGAGGCTCAACTTACTGGACCTGCCCTCATTTTAGAGACAACTGACAAGGTCAAGAAAGTTCGTGATAACCTTCAGGCAGCTAGAAGCCGTCAGAAGATTTACGCGGATCCAAAACGCAAAGCCTTGGAATTTCAAGTCGGTGATCGAGTATTACTTAAGGTCTCACCTTGGAAAGGTGTGATCAGATTTGGAAAGAAAGGAAAACTTGCACCTAGATACGTTGGACCATTCAAGATCGTCGAAAGAATCGGAAAGGTAGCCTACAGACTTGAGTTACCTCCTGAACTTGGAAATGTTCATCCAACTTTTCACGTGTCCAATCTCAAGAAGTGTACAGCTGATGAGAATTTCTCCATACCGCTTGACGAAATTCGTGTTGGTACAACACTGAAATTTGTTGAGAAACCAGTGGAAATCATGGAACGTGAAGTCAAGTGGCTTAAACGCAAGCGCATTCCTTTGGTCAAAGTTCGCTGGGAAGCTAAACGTGGACCTGAGTTTACTTGGGAACGCGAAGATCAAATGAAAGCGAAATATCCGCATCTTTTTCCACGAGTTTCCTCTAAATAAATTTCGGGACGAAATTTCCACAAGTAGGGGAGACTGTAACAACTGTGCTTGTAATCACTATGAACAGTTCTGTTATCAATAAAACAATGTTATTTGATCACAATGTTTGTTTTGTTATGTTTAACATTTTTCATGTTTTGACTTTTGTTCAATTTCAAACTCTATAGCACTTTCTGGAGAGTTATACGCAAACTAGTGCGTAAACGTACTCAGTTTAATGCGAGAAATACTCTGGAACATCAACATATGCTCAACATACCTTAAATAACCTTTAAATAACTTAGAAATAAGTTTTGAAGACTTTGGTATGGCAAAAACAAGTTAATTCGCTTACAAGGACTAAATATGACAAACTGCGAAAGTATGTCAATTTGAACTGTAACGAACATTCCGGAACATGACCATAAGTTAAACACACCTTAAATATCCTTTACATAGCTTAGAAATAGGCTTTGAGGGGTTCGGTGTGCTAAAATAAACTTTTGGGACATTCAGGGACTAAAAGTGTCAAAAAGTGCACAAGTTTACATTTTCGCGCATAACTTACGTTCTGAATACATCCGGACATCCAAAAATTTATGTGAGCATGACTATATTATATTTTAGTGTTCGCCTTAAGAAAAATCCATTCGTTGCGTCATTTGGATCGTTTTTCGCGCTTTTACGCATTCCGTCGTAATTAAGCGAACATCGCGTTCGTACGACCAAACGAACCATCATCCGACATATTTTTGAACATGTTTCATGTCCACAATGTTTAGGCAACATTTTAGGGCCTTAAAGTTGGCTTTACGGGCCTTAGAAGTGTCGGAAATGGCCTTAAACACGTGCAGGGACCTAAACTGTCATTTTTGAAAGTTGTTTCTGATCTGACATGCTCAGGCGGCCCGCATTGTGTTTGGCTGATCCTAAAGCGGGCCGCTTCCCACCTTCTGACCAGATTAAATGTTTTTAATCACAAGTTGCAGCCATTTAATCCTCCACCACATGTTCTAAACTTGCTTAGTCATTAGATAAGGATCATATTTAGCTTCCACAACATTGTGACAAGTGTATGGACTAGATCTTTTCCCCTTTTCCAAGAAACGATCCCAACGGTTCACCGAAAACTATAAATACCCCACCCCCTTTGGCTTAAAAACCCACAAGAATTCTGATTTTAGAGCTCTAAGTTGAAACCATTGTTTCTAAGTTAGTATTCTTTCGTTCTTTTCCTTATTTTTACTGCTTTTCGAGTCCGAAAGTCAAACTTTGTTTGACTTTCAGCGTTGACCAGTAATGGTCAATGCGAAGTTCGGTTGAACTTCGCAACGTGATTGTAATCACGATGGTCATAGTCCCTTGGGACTATGCCTACTGATTACCACGTTGTCTAGGGTAGTAGGGTAGGCGATCTAATAAATCGCCTATACCTTCGAACCCGACCCAGTTTGGTCGATCATTAGGATCCGACCAAATACATTAGGTGACCATAGTAGGTAGGGAATAACCTTCCGAGGTTATACCCTATGGTCACATCGTTTAAGTAGTTGTATGATAGGTAGTTTATATGCCTTAGGTAAATTACCAGAATACCCTTTTCATATATAATTGGTAATTAAGCATATGTAACCTAAACTTTTGTCACATAACTGATTATGTAACACGTTTAGGCATATAACACTTGTCATAGGACTAGTTAGGCGGTCCGAATGCGTTTCACGCGCACGATGCGTTAAAGTAGCATAAGCTACCTAAACGGATCATAACGGGTCAATAAGACTTAGGTTAAGTTTCTTTTAGTATGTAGACTTTGTTAAACCATGTCACGTGAGTTCCTACACTCATTTGGTTTACAAACCCTAATGCTACTCAGTCTTCCGATATAGGTCCGGTTATTAACATAGTTACCTATATTAGGTGCCGTTTGATTCCGAGATCTCTAGCATTACTTGGTGATTATCTTTAGACATCTGAGCAATCTCAAGTGAGTACATAGACCCCTCTTTTACTGTTTTCCAAACTGTTTTGGGGTGGAACACATGTGCCTACTTATTACTTCCATGCTTTCCTGTTTTCACATCATATACATGCTATATTCGTTAGTACATTATAGTACATGATTTCATTTCATCTTATGCTAGGTGTGCCCATTGTGTGCATTACTTAGTACATTGTTTTACATGACATTTCCTGCTAGGTGTGCCCATTGTGTGCATTACTTAGTACATCGTTTTACATGACATTTCCTGCTAGGTGTGCCCATTGTGTGCATTACTTAGTACATCGTTTTACATGACATTTCACGCTATGTATGTTCATTTGATTACATACTTAGTGCATTATTTTCACATGCTTACATTGTGGTATGACATTTGGTTTGTTTACATGGGACAATACATTCATTAACACCGATCATGCCGTTCGTTAGTAGGTAGTGGTACCATAGGAATTGACAACTCCCGTTCCGGACATCCCAGGGAAAGGGGACAGAAAGGAATGACCGAATTCGATGATATATAAGACAGATAGACCTTTAATTTGTTTAAAGGGTTTATCACCACAGTCACAAGGCTTGGATGTATGCATTTTCACAATACCGCATAAATGTTCATATTAAATATTTGCATGCATTTACACAAAACATAGCTTTGATTTAAACCAAGTTTTACTTCAATACTTTGTTTTTGTGCATATGGTTTAGTTTGAGACATTTCACTTGCCATACATGACATTTTGACATAGACATTTGATATGGATACTTGACATAGACATTTGACATGGATATTTGACATAGACATTTGACATGGATATTTGACATAGACATTTGACATGGATATTTGACATAGACATTTGACATGGATATTTGACATAGACATTTTACATGATTTACATCTGACCTATTATTCAATACATTTGACAATTGGTTTAAACATAGACTTCTTACATTGGTTGGTTTGATTTGATTAAGTGATTAAGTAACGATGCGTGTGTAATATGATACAAGCATGGTGGATACGCCGCTGGTACTTCCTATATATAAGTGTTTGTATGGTATTATATGTCGTAACGTTATTTGAATCATTTCAGTTTGAGACATAGAACATTTTATACAAATAACATACTTTTCACAAGACATTGATTTATAAACAACTTATCTTATACAAACACATTTTTACATGGTCATTTATTTAACCTGACATCTACTTATACATATCATCTGATCTTATTATTTTCAAATGATTTACAAGACAAAGCAAATTACAAGGTTCATGACTAAACATTTTCTTAAATATAAGTCATGAATCCTATTTTTACAAACCTATGTATCTCACAGGCATTTTTATGCTGACGTACCTATTTTCACATGTGTTTTCAGGTGCTTTTCCATAGGATGTTGATCATGATACTAGGGCGGACCTGTGCCTTAGAGACTTTCAAATAAGATAGACTATGTTTAATTATGTTCTGAACTCTTTAATTTCCTGTTTGAAACAATGAAACACCTTTGTTTTTAAATAAAAGACAACTTTGTATGCCATGGTTATGAAACAATTAATTCTGTTGCAACACGCCCCGATGTTTCCGCCGCGATTTGTTGTTTTACGCGGCCACATAAGGTATCACTCAGGGTTTACGCGGGCCGCCTGGTCCTTCTGATCAGAAACAAACTTTGCAAAATGACAGTTTTGGTCGCTGTTTGTGTTTAAGGCCATTTCTGACATGTTTAAGGCCCGTTAAGCCATCTTTAAGGCCCTAAAATGTTGCCTAAACATTGTGGACATGAAACATGCTCAAAAATATGCCGGATGTTGGTTCGTTTGGTCGTACGATCGCGATGTTCGGTTAATTACGACTGAATGCGCATAAGCGCGAAAAACGATCCAAATTGCGTGACGAATGGATTTTTCTCATGCCAAACACTAATATAAAATATTATAGTGCTTACATAAATTTTTGGATGTCCGGATGTATCCAGAACATAAGTTATGCGCGAAAGTGCAAACTTATGCACTTTTTGACAAATTTAGTCCCTGTAAGCGAATTAACTTGATTTCGGCATACCAAACCATCCAAAACTTATTTCTAAGTTATGTAAAGGTTATTTAAGGTATGTTAAGCCTATTTCACTATTCCGGGGTGTTCATTGCATTAAACTGGTTATATTTACGCATCAGATCGCGTATAACCTTCCAGAAGGCGATTTAAAGCCCGAAATCGAACAAGAAATGATATGTGCAAATGATACACATATTTTTACAAATCCCAAGTATGAAACACAATATCTCATTGATTTGGTATTTGTTTGATGGTCACAGAGGCACAGTTGTCACAGTCTCCCCTACTTTAGGAAATTTCGTCCCGAAATTTATTTGTAGGAGTCTGTCTGTGACTTTGTGTTAAATAACCATCAAGGATAAGGCATAATCCTGATATTCCTCTTTAACGGACATTTTTCAGAAATGGAAATGAAGGAAGAATCAGGGATATTCATTTCCCTTCGGTGGATAATTTTCAGAAACGAAAAATGCACGGAATGAGTCATTTTTCCTTAATGGGTATCCTTCAGAAACGAAAATGCACGGAATGAGTCATTTTCCTTAATGGGTATTCTTCAGAAACGAAAATGAACGGAATGAGTCATTTTCCACAATTTCTTCAGAAACGAAAATGAACGGAATGGGTCATTTTCCACAATTTCTTCAGAAACGAAAATGAACGGAATTAGTCATTTTCCACGATTTCTTCTGAAACAAAAATGCACGTAATGAGTCATTTTCCACAATTTCTACAGAAACGAAGATGAACGTAATGAGTCATTTTCCACAATTTCTTCAGAAACGAAAATGCACGGAATGAGTCGTTTTCCACAATTTCTACAGAAACGAAAATGAACGGAATAAGTCATTTTCCACAATTTCTTCAGAAATGAAAATGAACGGAATGAGTCATTTTCCACAATTTCTTCAGAAACGAAAATGAACAGAATGAGTCATTTTCCACAATTTCTTCAGAAACGAAAATGAACGGAATGAGTCATTTTCCACAATTTCTTCAGAAACGAAAATGAACGGAGTCAACTCTAGACACACGACCAAACTTGCTGTGGTTTCTGTGCACTGAATTCCATAATTATGTATGCATCCATAATTACGTAATTCCTTGCACAGTCCGCATAATTTGTTTTGTAATGTGAAGGGGAAGAAAAATTAAACCTGTGATGAGTGTGACTAGACTATCCTAGGGTCCTCTTAATTAGATCGACAAATGAACTATTTTAATTAGACCACCAAGGAGTCTTTTCAGCTATTTCATCACATGATATTCCTAACCAGACTTTTGGATCAATCTGTTTAACTAGACCACTCAAGGGGTCTAATTATGGAATAGTACAATAAAATCCAAGGTTCTTTACTATTACGTAAAAGCCCATTGAGGATTTAATATAGTACCTTTGGATATCCTAATACGAATCCCTTATACGAAGATATGGAAGATTCTACGAGGATTTGGATAACAAAACTTGGATTACACAAAAACATAAAAGGGAACACATAAGCACATAATCACATAGTTGTTTAACTTGATTATTAATTTGTTATTAATTTGTTACCGATTGAGAATGGATATGGAAACCAGTCGATGGACTTCAATATCCTCTGGGATCTATCTGAAAAGATAGGAAGATCTCCCAAAAATTCGATTTTGTTTTCAAAGAAACGTAATATTCGAATTAAGGAACACAACAATTTTAGGATTTACGAAAATACCCTTAGGTACCCTATTAAGGATTTACAGTGGTACTTTGGGTATTCGTCCAGTGTTGAAACTTGCGCCTTGTACTTCGTTTCCTTGGAAGAAATGGGTACTTAGGATTTTTGTGGAAAACGCAAGAGATCATAAAATGGAAAAAAATATTTGGGGGTAGTTTGCTTTTCAAGGAATACGATTCCTTGATTGTCGGTATTGTAAGGGATATGTTGTTTATACATACAACCTCATAAATACATTGCAATGTAAATAAAAGATTTATTTATAAACAATGATAACAACTGTTTTCATGGACCTTGACAACAAAAGAAAATAATACATAAGACGTGATTATTTCTAAACGGTGTTGTCTTCTAGTCGGTCAGATGCTCATCCCTGTGTTGGATATGCATTAGCAAGCTTTGGGCAATTTCATCGGAAATGACCCATCTCGCCACAATTGTAGCAAGAACCTGGTGGAAAACGAGCTTGAGCAGGATTGTTGTCAGCTTGATTTGGTGCAACTGCAGCTCGGCAAACTTTTGCTGTATGACCTTTAAGTCCACAAATTTGGCATTCGCGGCACTTCACACTAGCATGATGATGAAGGTTACATTGGTTGCACAAGGGTGAAGTTCCATTGTATGGCTTCCTAGCAGGGGGTTGAGCTGGTTGGTTGGGGACGGCTTGACCATTGTGAGCGACCACAGTGAAGTTCTGAGAAGCCTTTCGCTTCTTTGACCTCTTAGGGGATCCAGTCTGTTCATCCATGGTCTTTGATTCCTCGATTGGTTTCTTATCATCTTTTCGGAAAAGTTTACCTTTCCTGATTTGAGATTCAGTCAAGGTAGCAGATAGCTCAATGGCTTGCGTAACCGTAGTGGGGTTACTACCAGTAACAATGTCCTGAACTGAGTCAGGGAGACCATCAATGTATTTTTCGATCGCCTTATCCAAAGGCGTAACCATGGTAGGACACAACAGGCTCAGCTCCTCATATCGATCAGTGTATGCTCGATGTTCACCGCTGTCTTGCTTAAGATCATCGAATTCCCTTTCCAAGGCCCTGATCTCGTGACGAGGACAGAATTCCTTCATCATCAGTGCTCTAAGTTCTTCCCACGTTTGAGCCAGTGCCACTTCGGCGCCCCTATCTCTCATCACACCATTCCACCATGTCAAAGCTCGTTTCTCAAAGACACTAGATGCGAAATCTACCTTTCGCTCGTTTGGACATTGAACATGTCTGAAGGTGCTCTCTAAACTCTCGAACCATTGCAGAAGTGCAGTCGCTCCTTGAGACCCAGAAAACTTTGATGGCTTAGCCGAGTTGAACGTCTTGAAGTTGCAGGGGGCATTATTGTTGTTGAGGGCTTGGTTACATTGAGCAACGATGTTCGGGATTGCAACAGTCATTTGCTGTGTAATGACAGCTGCCAGCTCTTCAATAGATACCTGATTTCCGCGTCGTGGAGGCATTCTAAAAGGGGAAACAAGAGAGAAAACAAATGAAATGGCATTGGGTAAGAATAGGATGTTACAATTACCGACCAAAATCATGGGTGATGGTCATTTGTTTGAACCACAAGGTAAACAAACGACACACAAAGGCTGAATCAAAGCAATTAGATCCTCATAATGTATCGCGAAGACATGCTCGCCTATAAGTGGACACTCACCCCAAGAGTTCCCAGGTAAGAGTGACTGGTCCAATTATGTGGATTTGTACGAACACTCTAGCCTTAGACAGAAAACTCAGGGTACAGGCATTCACTCTTCAAGTTTGCACGTGTTCACACTATTTAGGACCCAAAACTTTGACGAGATTTTGAAAACTCAAAGGGGTTCAAAACTTAGCAATCAATCATCCAAAAACAGATGATTAATTTTCAAAGCTGATTCGGAATTGATGTTCTCGTCGTGGTTATCACCTAAGGATAGGTGACGTGCATGTTTTAAGATCTAAACACAAGATAACTTGTGTTGGGGTCCTAGAAAGGTTATAGTCTAGGTCAAAGCATTACTAATAACCTAATTCCCTATAACCATTGGCTCTGATACCAACTTTTCTGTCACACCCCGACCACGTGAGACAAAGAAACGTGGAGGAAACCTCGGGGAGTGTTGTAACAGAATTAATTGTTTCACAACCATGGAAATTAAAGTTTCGTTTTATTAATCAAATAAGAGAGTTACATTGTTTTAGACAAGAAACAAAGAGTACATAACAAAAATTAACTAGTTCTTGTCTCGTTTTAAGTCACTAAGGCACAGGTCCGCCTAAGTATGTCTCGATAAGTCCTATGCATCAACTCCTGAAAACACATGTGAAAATAGGTACGTCAGCATAAAAATGCCTGTGAGATACATAGGTTTTGTGAAAATAGGATTCATGACTTGTAAGTTTAAGAAAATGTTTAATAAAGTTTAGTCATGAACCTTGTAAATTGATTTGTTTTGTAAATCGTTTGAAAACAATAAGTTTAGATGATATGTATAAATAAGAGAATAATGTATGGTTAAATGAATAACCATGTAAAATGAGTTTGTATAAGATAAGTTGTTTGTAAAACAATGTCTTATGAAAAGTATGTTATTTGTATAAAATGTTATATGTCTTAAATTGAAATGATTCAAATAACGCTACGATATGTAATACCATACAAACACTTATATATAGGAAGTACCAGTGGCGTATCCACCATGCTTGTATCATATTACACACGCCTCGTTACTTAAATCACTTACTCAAACCAAACCATCAAGATGTAATGTTTAACAATTGTAGAAATGTTTAGGTATAGTCAAATGTCTATTGTCAAATGGTTCACATGGTTCAATAGATACAAATGGTTCACATAATGTAATATAATGTGTTTATATGCTGGATGAGCATATGCAACAAAATGTAATGTAAAACAATGTACTAAGTATGCACACAATGGACATACATAGCATGAAATGTAATGTAAAACGATGTACTAAGTATGCACACAATGGACATACATAGCATGAAATGTAATGTAAAACAATGTACTAAGTATGCACACAATGGACATACATAGCATGAAATGTAATGTAAAACAATGTACTAAGTATGCACACAATGGACATACATAGCATGAAATGTAATGTAAAACAATGTACTAAGTATGCACACAATGGACATACATAGCATGAAATGTAATGTAAAACAATGTACTAAGTATGCACACAATGGACATACATAGCATGAAATGTAATGTAAAACAATGTACTAAGAATGCACACAATGGACATACATAGCATGAAATGTAATGTAAAACAATGTACTAATAGTGTACTAATGAACATAGCAAGCATATGATATGAAAACATGGAAAGCACGAAAGTAACAAGTAGGCACATGTGTTTCACCCCAAAACAGTTTGAAAACAGTAAAAGAGGGGTCTATGTACTCACTTGAGATTGCTTAGTAGTTCTTGAGTAACAACCAAACAATGTTAGAGATCACGGATATCAAACGGCACCTAATATAGGTATCTACGTTAATAAACCGGACCTATATCAGAGGATCGGATAGAATGAGGGCTCGTAAACCAAATGAGTATAGGAACTCATGTAATATGGTTTAACAAAGCCTACATACTAAAATGAAACCTATCCTAAGTGCTTACGACCCGTTTAGGTAGCTTATGCTACTATAACGCGTCGTTCGCGTGAAACGCGTTTGGACCGCCTAACTAATCCTATGACAAGTAAAATATGCCTTAATCATGTCTAATATTGTTGCCAAATCAGTTTAGATACCAAAAGTTATGTTACATATGCTTAAAATGAATTTTGGCGTAAAAAGGGTATTTTGGTAATTTACCTAAGGCATATAAACTACATATCATACAACTAACTAAACGTCGTGACCATAAGGTATAACCTCGGAAGGTTATACAACTATGGTCACCTAATGTGTTTGGTCAGATCCTAATGATCGACCAAATGGGTCGGGTTCGAAAGTATAAGCGATTGATTAGATCACTTACCCTTACGACCCAAGACAAGCACAAAACTAAAAGTGACGAGCTAAGCATGTTAAAACATGCTTAACTAAGTTTAGAAAACAGGTTTGGTATCAAAACAAACGGTTTTGATACCTATAAGTAGTTTGGTTACAAAATACGTAATAACACGCATTTTGGCCGAAACTACGACTCGTCACTGAGTCTAGATAACGTGGTAATCAGTAGGTATAGTCACTAGGGACTATAACCATCGTGATCACGCTCACGTTATGAAGTTCAAACGAACTTCGCATTGACCATAAACTGGTCAATGCAGAAAGTCAACCAAAGTTTGACTTTAACGCTAAAAGAATAAAAAGAACGAAGGAACACTTACAAAGGGTCCCCGAAAGCTAATCTTGATCCAAGTAGCTCAGGTATGAAGCAATGGCTTCAACTTAGAGCTTTTAGATCAGATTTTTGTGGGTTTTGCAAGGAAGGGGGGTTGGGTATTTATAGGATTTTTCGAACCGTTAAGATCGTTTCTTGAAAACCGTGATATAATCTCACCCCTACACTTGTTGGAACCTTGTGGTAACTCAAAATGGCCCCTCATGACCAGGAAAGGGCAAGTGTGGATGAGTTTTGAGTGGTTAACAGCTGTAAACAGCTGTTAAAACTGATTAATCTGATCTGGGAGCCTGATGCGGGCCACGTAAGGTATCACTCAGGGTTTACGCGGGCCGCCTGGTCCTTCTGATCAGAAACAAACTTTGCAAAATGACAGTTTTGGTCCCTGTTAGTGTTTAAGGGCATTTCCGACATGTTTAAGGCCCGTTAAGCCATCTTTAAGGCCCTAAAATGATTCCTAAACATTGTGGACATGAAACATGCTCAAAAATATGCCGGATGTTGGTTCGTTTGGTCGTACGATCGCGATGTTCGGTTAATTACGACTGAATGCGCATAAGCGCGAAAAACGATCCAAATTGCGTGACGAATGGATTTTTCTCATGCCAAACACTAAAATAAAATATTATAGTGCTTACATAAATTTTTGGATGTCCGGATGTATCCAGAACGTAAGTTATGCGCGAAAGTGCAAACTTATGCACTTTTTAACAAATTTAGTCCCTGTAAGCGAATTAACTTGATTTCGGCATACCAAACCATCCAAAACTTATTTCTAAGTTATGTAAAGGTTATTTAAGGTATGTTAAGCCTATTTCACTATTCCGGAGTGTTCGTTGCATTAAACTGGTTATATTTACGCATCAGATCGCGTATAACCTTCTAGAAAGCGATTTAAAGCCCGAAATCGAACAAGAAATGATATGTGCAAATGATACACGTATTTTTACAAATCCCAAGTATAAAACACAATATCTCATTGATTTGGTATTTGTTTGATGGTCACAGAGGCACAGTTGTCACAGTAGGATCGATATTGACGATCAAATGAGTCAATCCGAGTCAAAATACCACTGTTTATGAGGCGGAATCACACAAACAGTTTGAATCAAAGAGAATGGAGTAGAAATAGACAGAATATCACTTTAAACACTGTTTCTCATTCATATATTGACTTGAAAATCCGGCAGCAGTTCGGTACAAACTTCTTGGAACTGTTACAAATGAGAAACAACTAACACCTATTTATAAGCCCTAGGTTTCGCTTGAACCAGTCTCAAGCGAACCCTGATCATCTGAGTTCGCTTGAACTTGACATGAATCACCTTCAAGCGAAACCCCTTAAACATAAACTTAAACTTACATTTTGACCCCTGTACTATACATAATTGACATATTTGACCTCTAGACCCTATACAAACATGATTAAGACTAAGACGTAGGCTTTAGACATTCGTGCACTAACAAAAATGTCGTTCGCCGGTCTGCTGGAATGAGATTGGTGAAGCTCAGCTCACTGGACCTGAACTCATTCTACAGACTACAGACAAAGTCAAGAAAATTCGCGACAACCTCTTAACAGCTAGAAGCCGTCAAAAGAGTTACGCGGATAGACGACGCAAGCCTTTGGAATTCCAAGTCGGTGATCTCGTCCTACTCAAGGTATCTCCTTGGAAAGGTGTAATCAGATTTGGGAAGAAAGGAAAACTTGCACCACGATATGTTGGACCATTCAAGATCGTTGAAAGAATCGGAAAAGTAGCCTACAGACTTGAGCTGCCTCCTGAACTTGGAAATATCCATCCAACTTTCCACGTGTCCAATCTTAAAAAGTGTTTGGCTGACAAAAACCTCCACATCCCCCTTGATGAAATTCGTGTCGATAACACGATGCACTTCGTCGAGAAACCTGTGGAAATATTGGACCATGAAGTCAAGAAACTCAAGCGCATACGGATAGTCAAAGTTCGCTGGGAATCCAAACGTGGCCCAGAGTTTACTTCGGAATGAGAGGATCAAATGAAGGCAAAATATCCACACCTTTTCCCACAAGTTTCCTCTAATTAAATTTTGGGACGAAATTTCCAAAAGTAGGGGAGACTGTGACATCTATGTATTTTAATCCTTGTACTGTTCCGAACAACTTTGTATTTAATGAAATATGGTGATTTAATTTCAATATTTGTTTAGTTATTTGTGACATTAGTACGTTTTCAATCATTGTTCAATTCCCAACTCTCAACCCTGTTCTGGAAGTGAAATCGTAAATCGTTACGTGAACGTAATCAGTTTAACGCGACGTACACTCTGGAACTGTGACATAAGCCAAACATACCCTAAATACCCTTTACATAACTTAGAAATAAGTATCGAAGGATTCGGTATGGCAAAAACATGTTTATTCGAACTTTAGAACTATTTGCGACAAAACTGCGTAACGAAAGTTGGTGACCGCCCGGATAATATTTAAATCCTAAAAATATTCTGTTATGATTAAAATTTTATTTTTAATCATGTTCGTGTTGAAAAATAAATTAAAACGCTTAAAAACATTATTTTCAAAGTTTAAGCGCGTACCGCGTGTTACTGCGTAACACAGTGTTTCTACTACAAAACGCAGACAACGCAGCCAGTCTCAGCAACTGATATTTATTTCAGTAATATTTTGGCGAGTTTATTTTTATAGAATAATAAAAATAATATAAAACGCTATAAACCGGGATTAAAACACTAGACATTACACTTAACCTGCAACTATTATCTATTTTTACCATTCAAACTTACATTTACCCCCCCCCCCCCCTGGAATTTACGGTCACAAGGACCCACCACCATACTCCAAGATTTGATTTTTATTTTATCGGATCTTTGCTTGATTGTATGGACAAGATATTGATAAGAGATGATTATAAGTATGGGGTGAATATTCAAGAGATCTTCATCATATCTTCACAACTACACTCCATCTCCCTCACAATCTTCCTCTCTCTCTCTCCCCCATAACCGTACACACCACCACCACTCCCATTTCCAATTTTTCAACCTTGTTCTTGAAGATTAAACTCCATTCCAAGCTAGTTTCAAGTTGGTGTGAAGATCCAAAGGAGTTTCCAAGGTGTTTTCAAGTGATTTCAAGCTCCATATCATCAAAATCTCATCAAAAACTCACTTGAATCTTGAAGGTATAAAGTTTATGTTTAAATCATACACTTGATTCTTGGTTGTTCTTGATGATTGGAGGTTTCTCTTGAATCTTGGAATTTTTCACAAACTTGAAATCTAAAAAGAAATGGGTCTTGATACAAAATAAAAATGGTAGTATATATGTGTGTATATATAACCGTATATATATATATATATGTGTGTGTATGAGATTTGAGTTTGAGTTGATTTTTTATAAATACTTGTTTAGGATGTTTGCTTGCATGAACAAGATTATGTGCAAATATGTTAGAGATATAAAGGAGTGATTGAATCATGAGTTGTAATTTGAAATAATGTTAGTATTTTGACATGTAAATGGCCAAAAATTTATTAGACATATTTGAGAATTTTTAAGTTGTTGCATGTTCTTGAATGATAGTTAAAATGAAAGTGTTTAATGATTTGTGTATGATATGATGAATGTTCAATTAAATCAGTAAGTAAACATGAATAAAATTACATGTTTGATGCATTTAAATTCATATGAAATGATGATGATATGATAGTGTGCTTTAGACACTTGCACATAAGAATGCATGTTGATTTAAAGCTCAAGAAATGATAAAAAATGATTGTATGACAAAAATGTTTTAGAACAGAATATAAACACTAAAAATAACATTATTTGGTATATTATAATGGCATGAAACTTTTTCATAGGTTTGATAGCTTTGCATGTTGTACATATAGCTTAGAAAGTGGTAAAATATGTGAAATTTGCATGATTTATGTGCTTTATGTGAGACCGTGAAATTTGCATGATTTATGTGCTTTATGTGAGACCTGTACTATCATGAGTATAACCACTATTTTATTCAGTAAATAACATGGGTTATGTTAAAATATCAATTCGTTACGATTTGGGATGGTTAGGGTAACGTTTGATGCAAAACTATGCGGTAAAACGGTTAAAAATCGGCTTTTCGGAGGATTTTTATAAAACTGTTTTAGATCAGTAAGTAAACTGAAATTTTTGATATAAAAATAAGTATTTTAACTTATATTAAGTTTACTTGGTGTTTGGTTAGTCATACGTGACTTCCGGCGCCCAAAAACGTTACCGAATCGCTAAAATACGTGTTTTTCAACATACACTATAATGGGTTGTTCATGGGTAAATTTTATATGTTACAATGTGTTATGTGTTTTATAATATGTGTATGATGACATGTTAATACTTGACAAGATTATGTGTATTACGCTATTATTAGTATGTTACATTTGAGTATATATATTACGACGCGCAAATCATAGATATATTGCTTATAACATGATGAGGGTCACCAATAAAATAGTTCAAGTCGCAAAGTTTTTTTTAAATATATATGAACTCATATATATATAAATACACCAATATAATCAAAAATAATAACTTTTCGAGAAAATCTCAAAGTTATGTGAAAATTCTAAGTATCGGAGAAACTGATGTATTTTTGTGGGTTTTTTATTATTAAATCGTTCTTACTTAATTTAGGACGAATAAACAATTTGAGGGATTGTGTTAACATATAAAAACGCACCTAAAGGTGAGTACATAGTTCCCCTATTTTACGTTTTCAAATGTTTTGGGGTGAAGCATATGTGCATAACTTTACTTGTCATTTTCATGACATTATACATGTTTTATTACATATTACATATAATACATTATTTCAAAGACATTTTATTGGCATATTGACTTAGTATGCCTAATACATGGTTTTACAAAGACATTTCTCATGACATGCTTACATTGAAAAGGACATTTGGTACGTTTAACGGGTTAGTAGTACATTCATTAACATTGATCACGCCGCTCGGTAGTATGTAATAGCGCTATAGGACTTGACAAATCCCGTTCCCGCTTTCTAGGAATTTCGGAAGGGGAATGACAGAATCCGAATACATTTTTTATAAACCTTGATCCTGATAAGGGTTTATCCGACAGTCTCAAGGCTTGAGTGTATGCGATAGACAAACCACATAAATGTTCATATCGATAAAAGCAATGGTTTTCAAAACATAACTTTTGATTTTAACTCTTGGTTATTTCAAAGACCTTGTTTTGTACATGACATTGGATTTCAAAAGACATTTGTTTATACTTGACATTAGACATTGTTTACACATGACATTTGACTTTGGACATTGATATTTAAACAAGACATTATTTCATGGTTATTAATAAGTGATTTAAGTAACGAGACGTGTGTAATATGATAAAAGCATGGTGGATACGCCGCTGGTACTTCCTATATATAAGTGCTTTTATTGTATTGCATATCGTGGCGTTATCTAAACCACTTCAACAAAGACAAGACATGACATATTTTATACATATTATTTTCATTTGGTTATTTACTTAGCCATACATCATTCTTTTATATCATTTGATTTTCATATGATTTTATAAAAGAAAATATTTTATAAGGTTCATGACTACATTTCATTAAACATTTCTTTTAACATTCAAAGTCATGAATCTTCAACACTAAACCTATGTTACTCACAGGCATTTTTATGCTGACGTATTTACTTTCACATATGTTTCAGGAGCGAATGTTTGATGTGAGCAAGCTACACTTAGGGCGACTTGGGCCTTAGCAATCTAAAATCAACAAAGTTATCATCTTTTATGTTATGTGTTTTGTTTGATCTAAGACAATGTAATAATTAAAGCTTGTAAAACTTAACTTTAATTATCATGTGTTTTGAAACAATAATTCTCCCACACGACTCCCCGATGTTTCCACCGCGGTTTGTTGTTTTACGCGGTCGGGGTGTGACATATAACCTTTTGACGTTGCATTAACACACATCCATAACCTAACTTGGAAGCGTCACAATATATTACCAAATCTTCAGTTCCTTCTGGTAATGCTAGTATGGGTGCATGGGTTAATCTTTGCTTAAGAATTCTAAAGGCTTCTTCTTGTTTTTGTCCCCATTCAAACTTAACAGATTTACAGGTTAACTTAGTTAAGGGAATGGCTATTCTAGATAAATCTCGAATGAATCTTCTATAATAACCGGCTAAACCTAAGAAACTTCTAACCTCGGTTGGTGATTCAGTGGTTTTCCACTTGGTAATTGTCTCGATTTTTGTGGGATCTACATGAATTCCTTCATGATTGACTAAATGTCCAAGAAATTGTACCTGTTCTAACCAAAACTCACACTTCAAAAACTTAGCATAAAGCTTTTCTTTTCTGAGTAAACTTAGAAGTGCGTGCAGATGGGCTGCATGTTCCTCCTTGCCTTTAGAATAAATAAGAATATCATCTATAAAGACAATTATGAATTTATCCACATATGGCTTACATATTCGGTTCATCATGTCCATAAATGCAGCTGGGGCATTGGTTAAACCAAATGGCATGACAATAAATTCAAAATGGCCATACCTTGTCCTGAAAGCGGTCTTAGGAATGCCCTTTTCCTGTACCTTTAATTGATGATATCCTGACCTTAAGTCGATTCTAGAGAAAAATCGTGCTCATTGCAATTGATCAAACAGATCATCTATTCTTGGTAATGGATACCGATTCTTAATCGTGACTTTGTTCAATTCACGGTAGTCAATGCACATACGCATTGATCCGTCCTTCTTTTTAACAAATAATATCGGTGCTCCCCATGGCGATGAGCTTGGTTGTATGAATCCCTTCTCTAAAAATTCATCTAATTATTTCTTTAGTTCTTGCATTTCTGCGGGTGCCAAACGATAAGGTGCTTTGGCAATTGGTGCGGTTCCTGGTATTAAGTGGATTCTGAATTTTACTTCCCTGTCTGGAGGTTGTCCTGGTAATTCTTCTGGAAATACATCTGAAAACTGGGATACTACTGGAATATCCTTTAATTCTTTTCCTTTAGTGTTAGTGATTATAGAAATCAACTACACTAATGATCCTTTCCTTATATAACTTGTTGTTTTCATCACAGAGATGAATTTTGTGGATTTAGAGAACTTATTTCCTTTAATTGTGATATTTTCACCCCTTGGTGAATTTACTTGAATTGACTTTTGATCACATAAAATACTGGCTTTATTGGCTATCAACCAATCCATTCCTAAAACGACATCGAATCCTGCCAGATTCATTGGATAAAGGTTTGCAATAAATTTCTGATTTAAAATTTCTATTCTTGCTCCCTGCAAGATTTCAGAAATCCTAATGGTTTCCCCATTTGCGGTCTCTACTAGACACTCTTGTGGGAGTTTAGTTAATGATTGATTAAGAAGTTTGCAAAATGAAGTATTAATAAAACTTTGGTTCGCACCAGAGTCAAATAATACTTTAGCAAAAACATCATTAACTAAAAACGTACCAGTGATCACATCCGGGATCATCTTTGCTTCTTCTGCAGTTAGAACAAATGCTCTAGCATTTTTAGTATTCTTGGTATTCGCAGCTGGAGCTAACTTTGGGCAGTTAGGCTTGATATGACCTTGTTCTCCGCAATTGTAGCATATCTTGTTGTTAAGCTTTTTTCCTGCAGTCTTCCTCCTTGTGTCCAGCTATTTTGCAAAAGTTACAGTATATGGAGCATCTTCCTGAATGGTTCCTTTTGCAATATTTACAGTAAGGTGCCGAGGTAGAACCTACATTTCTCCCACAGTTATAATTTCTAGAACGGAATTCTTGAGTAAGCTTCTGGGTCAGGGTCCTCCTTTGATCCTCTTCTCGTATACGGACTAATTCATCTGTCAAGGTGTTAGTTAGTTCTACAGCTTCTTCTATGGTTTGAGGTCTAGCTGCCTTGACTACATGTCTAATCTCCCCAATTAATCCCCAGATGTAACGGGAGATTAATACTGGTTCAGATGAAGCAAGGGTTGGTACAATTCTAGCATATTCAAAGAATAATGTGGTATAACCCTTACTATCCATTCCAATCATCCTAAGATTTCAAAATTTGTTTTCTATCTGTTCCTTCTCATTAGGAGGGCAGAATTTCCTTTCTACCATGTTTTTAAACTCCTCCCATTCCATATTGTAAGTTCTATCACTTCCCCTAGACTAGAGGATAGTGTTCCACCATTCTAGTGATGAATTCTTAAACAGATTGGAAGCAAACATTATCTTATCCTCTTCAGCACATTTACTTATCCTTAAGACTGCCGTAGTCTTTTCTATCCTGCGTAGAAATGCAACGGCCCCTTCATTGCCCGAGAATTCCATTGGTTTACAAGACTAGAATTCTTTATAAGAACAGCCGTAAGACATGGTTCTCCTTCTTTTGGGAATGGGAACTTGAAGTACGGGTCCATTGTTTACGTTGTTTTCAGGTTCAGAGGGTCGCTTACTATCATGTTTACTTTTATTTTCCGCTTCCTTAACCGTTTTGATAATATATGGCATTGCATCTATTATCCCTTGCGCCACTATATGTTGCATGGCACTATTATCCACTTGGTTTCCGTTATTATTGTTGTTCGGGTTGTCATTAACCAAGTTATTGTTACTCTGGTTATCGTTTTGCTGGTTTTCCTGGTTTACTTCGTCGTCCATCTGAATTTTAAACATTCACCAATTATTAATATCACAAAATAATTGATAATTTAGGCTACAACCACACAACACATATATTGGTCAAAAGCGTCGAGCATTGTGACTTACTCTTTCATATTATAGTATGCGTCAAATACACACTAATACTGGAATTAAAAATTACAATACTACAATGCATCGCTAACCACAAGGTGGTCTATACTACAACATTTATTATTATTACACATATATGTATATTATATATATATATATATATTTTACAAACATATTATATATTATTATATTATTATTATTATTATTATTATTACCAACTCCACCATCTCCTTCACTAGTCTGGATTCATCCAGTAATCCATATTGCTCTCGTCATATTTCCAGACGAGTCTCTCTCCTACCTGCCTCATCCTTTCACTACTCTCTAAAATTTCTTCTCCGAAAGTTCGGAGCTCATGCACATTATCTGCACTCATTGGGGGTGCAGGTGCTGGTTCTGGGTCCGGGTACTGGGGCATGGGATTCTCCTGAGGGTACGAATTCTCTAAGATCTCCCTAATGTATTCATCGTTATCATAGTAGTAGGGATCTAGAGGGTCCAGACCTGGATAGGCTGCTAAGTTCGGCATGGGTTCGTCATTTAGGTGGTAGCGTGGCACATAATTGTCACACCCCAAAAACGTCGCAGCGGAATATAAAATGTAGTGGTGACGGAAGTTGGTGCCCATTTATACCTTGTCGGACGATGCACTCTTTTGTTGGACATTTTGACATATTTTAAAACATAAATATTAAACATTACATTTTTAAAAGTCACGACACAATCACATAAGTTAAGTTGTTTTGATCCTCGCGGATCTTATTACAAACGTCCCAGAAAGTTTAAAAGATGTCCAACATATTTAAACGAAATGACACGCATCATCATACACAAGATACGCCATGATTTCCCGAAGCCAAACTCAGGTACCTGTAGAACACGTTAAAATCAAGTGTCAACACAAAGGAAGGTGAGTTCACTTATTCATTTACTAACAGATTTTATTCCAAGGAAAACTTTCCATTTAGGTGTTTATTTAAAACATCTATTTCATTCTTAGAAAGTCCATTTTACTTTCTTAATAAAATTCATGGGCCTTCCGTCGCAGTTTCTCGAACCCGACAATATTGTTACTGCCCAAGTTTTGTATATTAAATTATTGCGTCAACTTTCAGACTCGTATGTTAGCTAGACGATACGAACTATATATTAACCATGCAGGGATAATCAATGCTAGACAATAAACAAAATCAAAATTCATCGTTTGACATTGACATGGGGCGACCGGTCACGACGGGGTTGTCAACCCGATAGATCTACCAACAATTCCTCGCGTACATTACTTAAATGATTAAACGACATCATGGGCGTAGGGTTCTTTCTCGAAGAACAATATGATGTCTGCCTCACGTACAATATATATATATATATATATATATATATATATATCCTACTAATATGACAATTTAATACACGACGATTTACGAATTCCCCTGTCACTCAAATGTTGAGACCCAGTCCGGAATTCATCCCCAATCCGTACGGTCTTGTTTCACTTAAGAAATACCGCACATACAATATTCATTCATCAAAAACGTTTTACTTCGAAACGTCTAACTTATCAAATTTCATATATTTTCAGCAAAAATATATATTTTATATTAAAAGGTATGTTTTATTTCGAAAACATTATTAAACCCTTTTAACGACGTGTTCCACCCCCAAAATATATACAAAACAGTAAAAAGAGGGGTTTAGTGACACTCACCTTTGGGTGCGTATTTTAAATATCGCAATCCCAGATATTGATTTTCTACACGTCCTAATATAGGAACGATTCTAAATCAATATACATAACACAAAAATCCTAAGTTTCTCCATTTCTTAGAATTATTACATAACTTTGAGATTTTCTCGAAAAGTTGTCATTTTTTATTATGTTGGCACGTTAATATATATATATGGTTTTTGCGACTTGAACGATTTTATTGGTAACCATTATTGTGTAAATCCTGTTAACTCTCCCGTTTATTCGCAATATATCTACGATTTGTTCGTCGTAATATATGTACATAAACGTTCATATAATTTAACACCGAAACAAGTGAAATATTACTAAATTATCTATTTTTTGTCATTTTTAAAGCAAACATACATAATATATCATATATGTATCAAATTTCATGCTCAACAAACAAGTTACACATTTAACGCAATTTTACCGTTTCTATCGCACAAAACGTACATGCATACATGCATAGTCTAAATTTCCCACTATCAAGTTAACAATTAACATATTATCACATTTACATGTTTAAATCACTTAACACATTTTATCATGCAAGGTTTACTCAAAATTTACCCATACTAGTGTTCATCGAAAAATGCGTATTTTAGCGATTCGGTAACGTTTTCGGGCGTCGGAAGTCACGTATGACCAACCAAACACCAAGTAAACTTTAAATTAGTTAAAATACCTGTTTTTACAATACATGTTTACTAAAAATATCAGCTTATTTACTGATCTAAATCAGTTTTACAAAAATCACTCGAAAAGCCGATTTTTGACCGTTTTAACGCATAGTTTTGCGTTAAACGTTACCATAACCATCCCAACTCGAAACGACTTGATATTTTAACACAATACATGTTATTTACTGATTAAAATAGTGGTTATAATCATATTAGTGCAGTTTTTGTATAAGTCACATAAATCATGCGATTTCACGTATTTTACAACTTTTAATGCACCATGTACTACATGCAAAGCTAGCAAACAATATGACAAAGTTACAAGTCACTAAACACTTTAAAATAACTTCATTTTAGTGCTTATATTCTGATTAGATCTAATTTTTATGAAATCATAAACATATGATCATTTCATGCCTTCACATCATCAAGTAAATTCACATAGGTGCATCTAATGCACTCACACATTATCATCATCATCACTCATGATCTAATCATGCTTAAATCTTCACTAACATAATATTCTTACAAATATTACACATAACACAATAATCTTTCAAATCATTCATGTTCATTTATGCTTAGATCTTTCACTTTTATAACGATTTTCACATGCATGCATACATATATACACACACATATACACGAAATTTATACACACATATACATCCAAAATTTCACTTTTCAACACATCACTTTCAAATCTTGGATCTCTTAGAACCTTCTTGCATGATATCTAAAAATTCCTTTAATCATCATATTTTTCAAGAAAGCAAATAACCAAGAACTTTTTCATCAAAAATCAAAATACAACTTATACATATGTATATATACACAATCGGCCATATACACATACATGCACACACTCATTTTTATTTTATTAAAAACTCATTTGTTTGAAATTTTCAAGTTTATGTTTAGATTCAAGAATGAAGAGAAACTTTCATTATCTTCTTTGTTACTATAAATCAAGAACAATATTTAAGAAAATAGTTTATACCTTCAAGATTTTAGTTGGGTTTTTGATAGAAGATGGTGATATGAGACTTGATTTTGCTTGATACTTGCTTGAAATCACTTCCAAACCTTCTTACAAGCTTCAAATCACCAAGTAAAGACCTTGATTCTTCATGTTTTGATTTTGAAAATGGTATGGTAGTGTGATATGGGGGTGTTCGGCCGAGAGTGGTTCAAGAAAGGAGAGAGAGAGTGAATTTGAATTATGATCTTGGAATTGGAAGTTTATGGTGCATGAATCAAGATTAATCATCATCACCACTCACCATGTATGGACATGTGTCCAATACACAACAATCAAGAGGTTGTGGGCAGCCCACATTGCCGCCCATGTCCCTCTCTCTCTCGAAATATATACATACATACATATATTATATGCATACTAGTTCAAAAACAGGTATTTTACTGATTACCGGGTATTTTATCTAGCGTTTTAATCCCGTTTTAGTGCATTTTAAATTATTTTTATTGTTCTATAAAAATAATCACTAAAAATTATTACTGAAATAATTACCAGTTGCCCTGACTGGCTGCGTTGACAGTATTTTGTTTAATTCGGGCGGTACGCGCTCAAACTTGAAAAATAGAGTGTCTTAGCGTTTTAAATTATTTTTTTCCACACGGATATGATTAAAATTATTAGTCTAATCATAACAGACTATTTTTAGGATTTTAACACTGATCAGGTGGTCACCGACGTTCGTTTCGCATTTTAAACGTTACGCGATAAGCGTTAGTTTTATCGTTGCCAACATAATTTTTATACACATCTAAATTTATTAACACATCATATATCATATATTAGAATCATATTTAGTCACAAATAGTCACGTTACATGTTCTCTACACAGATTACTATTGTCCGGTATGGCCTGAGAGGCCGGGTGTCACAGTCTCCCCCTGTTTAAGGAATTTCGTCCCCGAAATTCTACTCTCTACATGTGACAACCCGAGTTTTCAAGGTCTCTATTTGACTTAATCTTGTACTTATTGTTAAGTGTGTCTTATATATATATATGATGTGCAATGAAAGTGTGTTAACTGATATATGTTTAGTATGATTATAATGTTAGTTCACTTAATAAAAAGATGGAACCTTTGGCCGAAATCACCCCAACCCAAATGCCCCACCCGAAAACACCCCATGTCCGAAAACACTTTAGTGTTTTCGTCCACTCCTAACTGCCAAAAACAATAAATGGGCTTTGGCCCAGTAGCGATTAGATATAGGGTCTTGTTCATAACCTTTACGCGAAGTCGGTAACTGGCAACCCTAAATCACCTCTCACATTCTCTCTCGCTCTCTTGTGAAACCCTACGGCAGTTTTGAACAATCGAGTCCAATACATCGATCGAAGTACCACCTTTCTGCTTAGGTTAGTAATCGGTTACTTATGATTACTTGATTGGAATCACTTGATTATTTGACATCATGAATGAACGGTTAGTATGTAATGATTGTGAGTGTATGATTTGTATTGATCTGTATGATAAGGATACTTATAATCTGATGTTATGATTGATTGTGTTGGGCCTGTCCATGAATGATATGAAAGATCTGATGGTTGAATGATAGTCTTGATTTCACAATGATTTAGTAATCTGTGTGATTGTGTTAATTGTTCGGGTTGTATGATAGTTTACTGAAGCCGTCGAGATTGTTGGTAATGATTAGGGATTGCTGAATGCGTAACTGGTGTTGATGATGATGATGTAATCGACGAAAACACTACCCAGACGAAAACACCATCACAACGAAAACACAAAAGGGTTTTCGCCACAAGTGTTTTCGCCATAAAAGGGTTTTCGCCAGAAGGGGGGGTTTCGGCTAATGATCTGTTACCTTGTTAACACTGTTAGTTTGTTAAATCTGTTACTTGTTAACTCCGTTAGTTATTAACCCTGTTAAGATATGCATGTAATTCTGTTAAGTATATAACATTACTAGTGTATTAACTCTGTTAAGTTAAGTTGAATAATTCCGTTAGTCAATTAACTCTGTTAACTCTATTAACTCAGTTAAGCTATGTAACTCTTATGGCTTGTTAGCTCTGTTAGTTGATTTACATTGTTAATTATTATTTCCTGTTAAGTTGGCTAACGTTGTTAAGTATGTTAACCTTATTAAGCTGTTAACTCGGTCAAGCATGTTAACTCCTTTAAGTTATGCATGTAACTTTGTTAAGTATGTAACTCTGTTACATATGTTAATCCAGTTAAGCTTGTTAACTCAGTTAAGTGTGATTTTGGATATTTATATTAGAATAAACTATGAAGGACAATTATATGAAGTATGAATTGCATGACTTTGATTAACTGCTTATGGGATACATGATAATTGCTTAGGCACACTTTGTGACGTGCATAACTATAGGACTTGACTGATTGTGTATACGTGCATAACTATAGGACTTGACTGATTAATTGTGAGCATATAGTTTAGCATACCGAGCAAACCAAGGTGAGTTCACACTCTTTCCAAGGCATGGGATTCCCAAGGGTTGGGAATGGGTTAATGATTTAAACGGTAACTACAACCATCCTCCGTGGGTAGGATGCCAAGATTACACACTGGACCAAACCTCTATCATGAAGTCCCTCATTTATATCGACTTAATCGCCGAGGCCTAGGGCGAGCGGGTCATTAGTTAATAGCGCTATTAGGTTTAACAAACCTCACACCGTGCCAGTCGGACGGGCGTGTACTAATGGACTATGGGCAAAGGGTCAATGCTGATAGACATTGACTTAGGGCACCACTTATATTTTCGTAGTAGTCGATACGCACGGTCTAGTAACACATGGGAAGCCCCCACTAATCTTCGCAAACATGTCTGGGTGACCGCGATACGAATTAATATGATACATGGTTTACAAAGCGAACATATGATTTACGAAACGAATGCTATAACTAAACAACCAACTGTGAACTCGCTCAACTTTGTTGTTGACTCGTTACATGCCTTGTAGGTCATTAGGTACTCATGGAGCTTGCACAGGGAGGCGCGGTCGTTGTGGGACATGGCAGTGTGTGCCATGCTAAAAACATTACTTTATTTCATACTTAATACTTACATTGGGTTTTATAATTATGCTTCCGCTAAACACTTAACTATGTTTTTTATTTGAAACACCTTTCATATTGTGTGGTTGAATTTTACTTATTACTTGTTATGTTCAATATGATTGGTGGCTTGATCCTGGTCAGTCACGCCTCCAAGCGGCAATAATCCGCATGTGGATTTTGGGGGTGTGACAGATTGGTATCAGAGCCATTGGTTATAGTGAACTTGGTTTTAATAAGGGAAAAAGTTTTTGTTAAAACTAGACTATAACCTGAAAAGTGCTCAATGATCCACAACGACGCTTCGCTCCACGTGCAAGGCTCAACATTCTAGGTGATATGATTTATGTTTACATTGCCTACTAGTTAGTTACATAGAACTTTGCTCATGGTATGCCTAGATAAACGTAACAACTATAGTTTGAAAATATTTGTGTGCTTACTCTCTTCTGTCATCGCACTTTCGTGAACCTCTCTCTCACTCATGTTTTCTTTGATATGAAGATCATGAGTGGACGCGTTAACCTAACTCAAGCCCAGTTGGCGGCTTTGATCACTGAACAAGTTACTGCAGCACTCGCAGCTGCCCAGGCAGGAGGTATAGCCTGCCATCACAACTCACTCAAGGATCTTTAGATCCTACTCTCATAAACCAACTCTTGTCATTAACCTTGTCCTGCTCTTTTATACGCAACAGGTCAGCATGCTCAACCAGCTGTGTGCACGTTCAAGACCTTTATGGACTGTCGTCCTAGTACTTTCAGTGGCACTGAAGGGGCCGTTGGACTCCTCCATTGGTTCGAGAAGCTCGAATCGGTCTTCGAAATGTGTGAATGCCCTGAGGCTCGTAGGGTGAAGTACGCCACTGGTACTCTCGAAGGCACTGCGCTAACTTGGTGGAACGCGCAAGTTCAGATGCTGGGGCTGGCGGCTGCTAATGCCACCCCATGGAATGATTTTAAGGAACTGATCAAACGTGAATACTGTAGTCGTGATGACATCCACAAGCTGGAAGTGGAGTTCTTTAACCTGAAGATGACGGGGTCAGAGATAGAAGCGTACACGAAACGATCCAACGAACTAGCAGTGTTATGTCCGACTATGGTGGATCCTCCCATCAAGCGCATTGAGTTGTACCTCAAAGGCTTAGTACCAGAGATTCAAAGTCATGTGACTTCTGCCAACCTTGCTACCATCCAGGATGTTACTCGTCTTGCTCATCGTCTCACAGACCAGGCAGTGGAACAGAACAAACTGCCCAAGCGTATAGGTGCTACTGCTACTACTATTTCTGCTATTCCCAGTGACAATAAACGAAAGTGGGATGGAACCTCCAGCAAGGGTTTGACTTCAGTTTAGTCCCAGGCACAGCAGCGAAAGATTGATGACTATCAGAGCCCTGGTCAGCAATCTTCTGGTAGTCAAGGGCAGGGTGGATATCGAGGAAACCACCCGAAGTGCAAAAAATGCAACAGACACCACAATGGTCAGTGCAACAGGGGTCGTTGTCAGAGGTGTCTCAAGATGGGTCATGAAGCTAAGGATTTCAGGAGCTCACGACCTGTGAATCAGAACCAACAACAACAACCACCAGCTCCACAGAACCAGCAGCGACAGCGAGGTAACAGGGGATGCTTTCAGTGTGGTGCTGAAGGCCACTTCAAGCGGGACTGCCCCCAGTTAAATCAAAATCCGAACAACAACAACAATAATCAGGGCAATGGGAATAACAACGGGGGAAACAATGGTGCCAGGGGTCGAGTGTTCGTGCTAGGTCAAGGTGACGCAAGGAATGATCCTAACGTAGTGATGGGTAAGTTTCTTCTCGACGACTTTTATGTTACTGTCTTATTTGATTCGGGTGCCGATACCAGTTATGTGTCTCTAAAAGTTAGTCAAATGCTCAAGCGCACACCAACACTTTTGAACACCAAGCATGTCGTAGAATTAGCAAATGGTAAAAGTCTAGAGGCACCACACATAGTTCAGGGTTGTAATCTTATCCTCGCTGGTCAGACTTTATTTATCGACCTCATTCCCATCGTTCTTGGTAGTTTCGACATCGTTATCGGTATGGATTGGTTATCCCAACAGCAAGCAGAGATCCTTTGCAAAGAGAAGATTGTTCGTATTCCCCATTCTGGCAAAGAACCTCTCGAAATTCGAGGCGACAAGAGTGGTGCTGTAGTGGGCATCATCTCCTTCCTTAAGGCCCAGAAGTGTTTGCGAAAGGGTCACACCGCTATCTTTGCACTTGTTACTGACGCATCAACGAAAGAGAAGAAGATTGAGGATATTCCAGTTGTACGCGACTTTCCTCAAGTGTTTCCTGAAGATTTACCTGGGCTACCGCCTCATCGCCAGGTCGAATTCCAAATCAAACTAGCTCCTGGAGCAGCACCCATAGCTCGAGCACCTTATCGCTTAGCTCCAACCGAACTGGAAGAACTGTCCAAGCAGTTGCAAGAACTCTTGGATAAGGGTTTCATTCGTCCTAGCTCTTCGCCCTAGGGAGCTCCCGTGTTGTTTGTGAAGAAGAAAAACGGTACCTTCCGTATATGCATAGATTACCGCGAACTAAACAAGGTGACCGTAAAGAATCGCTATCCTCTTCCACGCATTGACAACTTGTTCGACCAGCTGCAAGGGTCGAGCTACTATTCAAAGATTGATCTGAGGTTAGGCTACCATCAACTGATAGTCCGGGACGAGGACGTCTCCAAAACAGCATTCAGAACACGCTACGGCCATTACGAGTTTCTGGTCATGCCATTCGGGCTAACAAACGCGCCTGTAGTCTTCATGGATCTTATGAACAGAGTGTGCAAGCCTTACTTGGATAAGTTTGTGATTGTATTCATCGACGACATTCTGATCTACTCTAAGAGTCGGGAGGAACACGAGCAACATTTACGACTCATTTTGGAACTCCTTCGAGCAAAACAGCTGTACGCCAAGTTTTCAAAATGCGACTTTTGGCTTCATGAAGTTCACTTCCTAGGCCACGTGGTAAACAAGGATGGGATTCATGTTGATCCATCTAAGGTAGACTCGATTAAGAACTGGCCTGCACCCCGTACACCAACAGAAATCCGCCAATTCTTGGGTTTGGCGGGCTACTACAGAAGGTTCATCAAAGACTTCTCCAAGATTGCACAACCCCTCACCTCATTAACTCAGAAAGGCGTTATTTATCGTTGGGGAAATGCACAGGAATCAGCATTTCAGCACTTAAAGGATAGACTTTGTAGCGCGCCTATTCTCTCATTGCCCGAGGGCACAGACGATTTCATGGTTTATTGTGACGCATCAATTCAGGGTCTTGGTTGTGTATTGATGCAACGGGATAAAGTCATTGCTTACGCCTCACGCCAACTTAAAGTTCATGAAAGGAACTACACTACACACGATCTGGATCTGGGAGCTGTTGTCTTCGCACTCAAGATATGGAGACATTGCTTGTACGGTACCAAGTGCACTATCTACACCGATCACAGGAGTCTCGAGCATATCTTCAAGCAAAAGGAGTTGAACATGCGACAACGTCGATGGGTCAAGCTACTGAATGATTATGAATGTGCCATCAAGTACCATCCGGGCAAGGCAAATGTTGTGGCTGACGCCCTCAGTCGAAAAGATACCACACCTAGGCGTGTGCGAGCACTACAACTCACCATCCAATCTAGTCTTCCTTCACAGATACGAGATGCTCAGGTAGAAGCATTGAAACCAGAAAACGTCAGGGCTGAAGCCCTACACGGCTCAAGGCAACGGTTAGAAGAAAAGGCAGACAGCGCCTACTATGTAACATGCCGCATCTGGGTCCCACTCTATGGCAATTTACGAGAACTTGTAATGGATGAAGCACATAAGTCTCGCTACTCGGTACATCCTGGTTCAGATAAGATGTACCACGATCTCAGAACTACGTATTGGTGGCCTAGCATGAAAGCTCACATAGCAACTTACGTTAGCAAATGTTTGACTTGTGCGAGAGTCAAGACCGAATACCAGAAACCATCAGGCCTACTCCAACAACCAGAGATTCCGCAATGGAAATGGGAGCAAATTTCCATGGATTTTGTCACTGGCCTGCCTAGATCTCAACGTGGGAATGATACTATTTGGGTGATCGTGGATCGACTCACAAAATCTGCACACGTTTTGGCTATTAAGGAAACGGATAAGTTCTCCACTCTAGCAGACGTCTACCTTAAGGAAGTTGTCTCGAGGCACGGGGTGCCAACCTCTATTATCTCTGATCGTGATGCACGTTTTACTTCAGAACTGTGGCAAGCAATGCACAAATCTTTTGGCTCTCGGTTAGACATGAGCACAGCTTATCACCCGCAAACAGATGGGCAGTCTGAACGCACCATCCAAACTCTAGAAGACATGCTTCGTGCATGTGTAATCGATTTCGGCAACGGCTGGGAAAAACATCTCCCGTTAGTAGAGTTTTCGTATAACAACAGTTACCACACTAGCATTCAAGCCGCTCCGTTTGAGGCACTGTACGGGCGTAAGTGCCGATCACCTCTTTGCTGGGCAGAAGTTGGCGACAGCCAAATCACTGGCCCAGAACTCGTAGTTGATACTACAGAAAGGATTGCTCAGATACGACAACGCATGGCAGCAGCTCGCGACCGTCAGAAAGCCTACGCAGACAAACGCAGGAAACCACTCGAGTTCCAAGTTGGGGATCAAGTGCTACTCAAAGTTTCACCCAGGAAGGGTGTGGTTTGCTTTGGAAAAAGGGGCAAACTCAATCCGCGTTATATCGGACCATTCGAAATCATTGAGAAAATAGGCAAAGTGGCCTACAAACTGAACCTACCAGCAGAACTCGGTGGAGTTCACAACGTATTTCACGTGTTAAATCTGAAGAAATGTCTGTTAGATGAGACCCTCATAGTTCCTTTGAAGGAGCTCACTATCGACGATCAGTTGCGATTCGTCGAGGAACCAGTTGAAATCACAGACCGGGATGTTAAGGTTCTCAAGCACACCAGAATACCTCTTGTACGAGTTCGTTGGAACTCCCGTCGTGGCCCAGATTTTACCTAGGAACGAGAAGATCAAATGAAACTCAAGTATCCCCAGTTGTTCGGAAACAGTGCAACCACTACTGAGGCTGAAGCTACTACAGAATTTCGGGACGAAATTCCAAATCAACGGGGGGATGATGTGACACCCCAGGAAAACCAGGAAACAACACAACACAACTAGCTTCCTCAGTAACCACGTGCTAAATTTCAGGACGAAAATTCTTTCAAGTTGGGGATAATGTGACAACCCGAGTTTTCAAGGTCTCTATTTGACTTAATCTTGTACTTATTGTTAAGTGTGTCTTATATATATATATATGATGTGCAATGAAAGTGTGTTAACTGATATATGTTTAGTATGATTATAATGTTAGTTCACTTAATAAAAAGATGGAACTTTTGGCCGAAATCACCCCAACCCAAATGCCCCACCCGAAAACACCCCATGTCCGAAAACACTTTAGTGTTTTCGTCCACTCCTAACTGCCGAAAACAATAAATGGGCTTTGGCCCAGTAGCGATTAGATATAGGGTCTTGTTCATAACCTTTACGCGAAGTCGGTAACTGGAAACCCTAAATCACCTCTCACATTCTCTCTCGCTCTCTTGTGAAACCCGACGGCAGTTTTGAACAATCGAGTCCAATACATCGATCGAAGTACCACCTTTCTGCTTAGGTTAGTAATCGGTTACTTATGATTACTTGATTGGAATCACTTGATTATTTGACATCATGAATGAACGGTTAGTATGTAATGATTGTGAGTGTATGATTTGTATTGATCTGTATGATAAGGATACTTATAATCTGATGTTATGATTGATTGTGTTGGGCCTGTCCATGAATGATATGAAAGATCTGATGGTTGAATGATAGTCTTGATTTCACAATGATTTAGTAATTTGTGTGATTGTGTTAATTGTTCAGGTTGTATGATAGTTTACTGAAGCCGTCGAGATTGTTGGTAATGATTAGGGATTGCTGAATGCGTAACTGGTGTTGATGATGATGATGTAATCAACGAAACCACTACCTAGACGAAAACACCATCACAACGAAAACACAAAAGGGTTTTCGCCACAAGTGTTTTTGCCACAATAGGTTTTTCGCCAGAAGGGGTGGTTTTCGGCTAATGATTTGTTACCTTGTTAACACTGTTAGTTTGTTAAATCTGTTACTTGTTAACTCCGTTAGTTATTAACCATGTTAAGATATGCATGTAATTCTGTTAAGTATATAACATTACTAGTTTATTAACTCTGTTAAGTTAAGTTGATTAATTCCGTTAGTCAATTAACTCTGTTAACTCTATTAACTCAGTTAAGCTATGTAACTCTTATGGCTTGTTAGCTCTGTTAGTTGATTTACATTGTTAATTATTATTTCCTGTTAAGTTAGCTAACGTTGTTAAGTATGTTAACCTTATTAAGCTATTAACTCGGTCAAGCATGTTAACTCCTTTAAGTTATGCATGTAACTTTGTTAAGTATGTAACTCTGTTACATATGTTAATCCAATTAAGCTTGTTAACTCAGTTAACTGTGATTTTGGATATTTATATTAGAATAAACTGTGAAGGACAATTATATGAAGTATGAATTGCATGACTTTGATTAACTGTTTATGTGATACATGATAATTGCTTAGGCACACTTTGTGACGTAGATTACATGTGAAACATTACGAACTTGTACTGATTGTGTATACGTGCATAACTATAGGACTTGACTGATTAATTGTGAGCATATAGTTTAGCACACCATGTAAACCAAGGTGAGTTCACACTCTTTCCAAGGCATGGGATTCCCAAGGGTTGGGAATGGGTTAATGATTTAAACGGTAACTACAACCATCCTCCGTGGGTAGGATGCCAAGATTACACACTGGACCAAACCTCTATCATGAAGTCCCTCATTTATATCGACTTAATCGCCGAGGCCTAGGGCGAGCGGGTCATTAGTTAATAGCGCTATTAGGTTTAACAAACCTCACACCGTGCCAGTCGGACGGGCGTGTACTAATGGACTATGGGCAAAGGGTCGATGCTGATAGACATTGACTTAGGGCACCACTCATATTTTCGTAGTAGTCGATACGCACGGTCTAGTAACACATGGGAAGCCCCCACTAATCTTCGCAAACATGTCTGGGAGACCGCGATACGAATTAATACGATACATGGTTTACAAAGCGAACATATGATTTACGAAACGAATGCTATAACTAAACAACCAACTGTGAACTCGCTCAACTTTGTTGTTGACTCGTTGGTACATGCCTTGCAGGTCGTTAGGTACTCATGGAGCTTGCACAGGGAGGCACGGTCGTTGTGGGACATGGCAGTGTGTGCCATGCTAAAAACATTACTTTATTTCGTACTTAATACTTATATTGGGTTTTACAATTATGCTTTCGCTACACACTTAACTATGTTTTTGATTTGAAACACCTTTCATATTGTGTGGTTGAATTTTACTTATTACATGTTATGTTCAATATGATTGGTGGCTTGATCCTGGTCAGTCACGCCTCCAAGCGGCAATACTCCGCATGTGGATTTTGGGGGTGTGACACTACAGGTTTCGTTTTCGCACTCGGTGGGAAGAGGTGAGGATATTTCTGTTGTATTTGGTCCTGTCGCTCCCAGGTGAACTCGGGTCCACGCTTAGAATTCCAACGGACCTTGACCAACTCAATTTTACTCCTCCTGAGTTTCTGGGTTTTCCTATCCAGAACCTCCACCGGTTCTTCGATAAATCTCAGTTTATCGTCCACTTGAACCTCTCCAGGGGGTATAATTAGTGTCTCATCAGACAGACACTTTTTCAGGTTGGAAACATGAAATACATCATGGACTCCAATCAACTCCTGTGGCAACTTGAGCCTATACGCAACTGATCCAACTCGAGAGACGACTTCGAAGGGACCTATATAGCACGGGCTCAACTTTCCCCCTCTTCCAAACCTCACAACGCCCTTCCATGGCGATACCTTCAGCATAACTCTATCACCAACTTGAAACTCCAGCAGTTTCCTTCGGTTATCTGCATAACTCTTCTGTCGATCCGCGGCAGCCTTCAACCTATTCTTGATCTGGACAACCTTGTCCGTGGTCTCCTGAATGATCTCAGGTCCGGTCAAATGCTTCTCACCGACTTCAGCCCAACAGAGCGGTGATCGACACTTCCTTCCATACAGGGCTTCAAACGGGGCGGCTTTTATGCTGGCGTGGTAACTATTGTTGTAAGAAAACTCTGCCAAGGGAAAATGAGTATCCCAACTTCCACCGAAATCAATCGCACACGCTGTCAGCATATCCTCTAATGTCTGTATGGTCCTTTCGCTCTGACCATCCGTTTGAGGATGATATGCAGTACTTATATCCAAACGAGAACCCAACGATTTCTGGAGAGATCACCAAAATCTGGAGTCAAATCATCCGTCTCTATCCGAAATGATTGACACAGGTACTCCATGACGGGCTACAATCTCGTTAAGGTACAGCTGCGATATCTTTTCCGTATTGTATGTTTCCTTAAGTGCCAGAAAATGAGCAGACTTTGTCAATCGATCCACAATTACCCAGATCATATTGTGTCCACGTGACGTACGGGGTAACTTGGTGATAAAGTCCATCGTAAGATGTTCCCATTTCCATTTAGGAATCTCTGGTTACTGCAGAAGCCCAGACGGCTTCTGGTGCTCAGCCTTGACCCTAGAGCATGTCAGACATTTACTCACGTAGGCCGCAATGTCTCTCTTCATCTTCAGCCACCAGTAAAACTCCTTAATGTCCTTATACATCTTGGTAGAACCTGGGTGAATGGAATACTTGGATTTATGAGCTTCGTTTATAACCAATTCACGGAGGTTACCTTTAAGCGGAACCCAGACTCGGTTCATGAAGTACATTACTCCATTTGCTTTCTATATCAGTTTACATTCTAAGCCCTTCAGACCTTCACTTCTCAAATCATCATCCTTCAAAGCTCCCCGTTGTGCATCATGAAGTTGATCGGTCAAACTCGTTTGTATGGTCAAACCCAAAGCACGCACATGTAGAGGCTTTTCCTGTTCCTTCCTACTGAGCGCATCTGCAACAACGTTTGCTTTCCCTGGGTGATAACGGATATCACATTCATAATCGTTGAGTAACTCCACCCAACGTCGTTGTCGCATATTGAGCTCCTTCTGATCGAAGATGTGCTGGAGGCTCTTATAGTCCGTGTAAATCATACACTTCGTGCCATACAAGTAGTGTCTCCAGATCTTCAAGGCAAACACAATAGCTCCAAGCTCAAAATCATGTGTTGTGTAATTCTTCTCGTGCACTTTCAATTGTCTGGACGCATAGGCTATAACTTTGTCTCTTTGCATTAAAACGCATCCTAGACCCAAACGTGAAGCATCACAGTAAACAATGAAATCATTACTTCCCTCAGGAAGGGAAAGAATAGGTGCACTGCAAAGCTTTTCCTTCAACGACTGGAAAGCTTTCTCCTGCTTCTCCGTCCAGTCAAACTTCCTCTCCTTCTGGGTTAATAGCGTCAATGGCTGCGCTATTATGGAGAAGTTCTCGATGAATCTCCGGTAATACCCAGCAAGCCCTAAGAATTGTCGCACCTCTGACGGAGTCTTTGGCGCTTCCCAATTCTTTATTGCTTAAATCTTAGATGGATCTAGATGTATACCTTTCTCATTTATGACATGTCCGAGGAAATGAACTTCCCGAATCCAAAACTCACATTTAGAGAATTTGGCATACAGCTTCTCTTCCTTCAGCAACTCCAAAATTAACCTCAAATGATGCTCATGATCTTCTTTGGTTCGTGAATAAATAAGTATATTGTCGATGAACACTATCACGAATTTGTCCAAGTAGGGTTTGCATACCCTGTTCATGAGATCCATGAACACAGCTGGCGCATTAGTTAAACCAAACGGCATGATTAGGAACTCATAATGGCCGCATCGTGTTTGAAAGGCTGTCTTTGGAATGTCTTCGTCAGCAACCTTCAACTGATGATAGCCTGAACGCAGATCTATCTTCGAGTAGTAGCTGGATCCCTGAAGCTGGTCAAACAGATCATAAATCCTCGGCAAAGGATACCGATTCTTGATAGTTAACTTGTTCAGCTCCCTGTAATCTATACACATCCTGAAGGATCCATCTTTCTTCTTCACGAACAGAACAGGCGCACCCCTAGGCGAATAACTTGGTCGAATGAAACCTTTGTCTAGTAGCTCTTGAAGCTGGTTCGACATTTCTTTCATTTCCGACGGTGCCAATCTATAGGGAGATTTTGCAATTGGTGTAGCACCAGGTACCAAATCGATTCGGAACTCGATCTGTCTCGCAGGGGGTAATCCAGGTAAGTCTTCAGGAAAATCCTCTGGATAATTACGAACATTAGGAATCTCCTCGATCTTCCTACATTCGGCCTTTGTATCCATCACGTTAACTAAGAATGCAGGATGTCCTTTCCGCAATAACTTGAGCATCTTCATAGAGTTGACAATACTCGACACACGACTCGGTCGATCTCCATGGATAATTATCGCTTTGCCACCACCAGGACGAGGTATCCGTACTTGCTTGTTCGAGCAAACAATCTCCGCTTTGTTCTTGGACAGCCAATCCATTCCTACAACTACATCGAAGCTTCCCAGCTCCACTGGTAGTAAATCAATACTAAATTTATGATCGCCTAACAGAATACTACAGTCGCGTACGACTTCGCTAGTCTCTATCAGTTTACCATTTGCTAGTTCTATCGAGTACTTCTTATTTAGCTTACTTGTAGGTGAACACAGGAATGGTTCAAAGTTTTTTGAAGCAAAACTCAAGTCAGCTCCTGTATCAAAAAGTACGAACACGGAATGATTATTGATCATAAACACACCAGTGACAACAGCAGGATCATCACGTGCTTTCCTAGCATTTAGCTCGAACGCTCTACCTCTGGCATTCTGTCCTCCCGCGTTAGGATAATCCTTCCTGAAATATCCTTGTTCCCCGCACTGGAAGCATCCTTCAAGCTTCGTTCCCTCCGTAGTATATTTGGCAAAGCATTCGCGGGTAGCATGCCCATTTCGTCCACATCGGATACATTTCTACTGCCTATCCTCACGAGTCTTTCTCTCAGATCCACCTCGGCTATCTCTAGTGCCATCCTTTATAGTACCACTAGAACTTGCTGCATATGCCTTCTTCGAACTGCGTTTCCTGTCGTGCTTCTCTTCAGTTTCCTTCCTCGAGCTCTCGGACTTACGCTTCTTCGTAACTTATGTCTTGGTCTCAGAACGCCCTGACCGTTTAGATTTCGCATCTAATTTAGCCTTGCCCGATGACTTCCCGGTTTCCTCCTTTTTATCGAGACTACCTTTGCAAGCAGCGTCATCGGCTAATGATTTTGCCAATGTAGTAGCCTCTAGATAGGTGGTAGGTTTTGCGGATGTAACCATACTGCGAATTCGTGGCGACAATCCCCAGATATACCTTTCTACCTTTACATATTCAGGAGTAACTGTTTGTGGAACTAACCTCGCCAAGTCGTTAAAACGAGAAGTGTAAGCTCTGACATCCAGACCTTCCATGGTTAGATTCCAGAAGTCTGTCTTGATTTTTTGAATTTCACTGCGCGGGCAGTACTCCTTCAGGAGCATCTCTTTAAGTTCGTTCCAGGGGTCAGACCGTAGGCAGCGTCTTCACCCAAAATTTGAACTTGCGAGTTCCACCAGGACAGTGCTTCATCAAGAAATGAGCAAGAAGCATATCTCACCCGTTGATCAGCAGCACAACCACTGATTGCCATGACAGACTTCATCTTCTCAATCCATCGGGTGATATCTAAAGGTCCTTCAGCACCGGTAAATGATCGTAGGTTACAGCCCTGGAATGTTTTATATGTACATCCGTGCACTGCTCAATAATGTTAATAGAAATCAGGAATTCATTCCAGTGATAACATAACACATGAACTACTAAAACTTTCCAATCACATTTTACCTGGAGGATTTCCATTATGTGCCCCACCAAAACCTTGCCCACGAGCACCACGTCCACGTCCCTGACCATCATTAGCATTGAGCTGTTCCATGGCAGTATTAACGTGTTGGGCTATGAGTTGAGCCAACTCCTCCGGTGTGGTAGGTAATCTGGTACCCTGCCTTGCTTTTGGCGGTATTTCGTCGTTTCTATTATCATGACAATAATATCCACATAAGACGATAACCAAAAATAATTCAATCATTAAATGTTAGTGGACCAAACATTGCGCATGTAAAATATCTACATTTTAATGAGAAAAATTTTAAACCAAAAGTATATCATTGGTATTTATTATAGAAATTATTTAAACTCGTTTTAGTACAAAGACTATTCTCAGCATGCCTACATCGACATCCATAAACAAGTTCATATAAAATTCCCAAATAATATCCAAAAATGAAACTGGCACACAGGCCACAAACACAAAGAACATAAAAAGAAATGTCTAATAGTACAACCCATCAAACAACGAAACAAACAAACAAACAAACAAACAACTATCCTCAATGCCTTAAACCTAGAGACTCTAACATCTCCTGGACAAGCTTCTCCAAATCCACAACCCTCCAATGCATCTCGTCTCTCGCGATGTCGTCTATAACCTTCAACTCCTCATGGTCGTCCATCTGTTCCTCGAGGTACTTCGCCTTTCCTTTGGCCATGTCTAGGTCCTTGCGCAATGCGGCGAGCTGTCGATAACAATGGCAATATCGATCTACCCTATCTCCAGCGGGCCTAATCCTCTACCTACAACAATAATAAACTAACATCGGTGTCGAAGAAGGGCGTGACTCTAAAACAGGCAAAGAAGACTCAGACAAAACAAGCGGAGGGATCTCAGTAGCAGGCTCGATCACAGCAGCAGGTGGGACGACTGATGGCTCTAAGGGTCGAGTCGTGACGATAGTGGCGTCCACCACTGGTGCGATACTATTAGATCCTCCGACAGTAGGGACACTCCTGATCGCGTCTTCGATAACTGGTACAGTGCCAGATGATCGTCCCGTTTCATGGATTGAGAGAGGTACATCATCATCATCTATCCACCCGTTGCTAGTGAAAGCGCATCGGGGGTCTCCCTATCTGGCAAAAGTAGCAGGGTTGACGTGGAAAGATGAGGTAAGCTCGGTAGTACCAACCATCTGTGGAGCCGTGATAGGTGTCTCTGGCGTCGTAGGTCTGGGTGAAGTCTCGAAATCTGGCTCGTAATCTGAGTCATGGATCTCGATGACCTCGTGTTCGTGCGACATCTGTGACACACATATAACCGTACAAGTAAGTGCGTAATCAACATAAACAGTAATAAATAAAGTCAAATAAACAGAAAATCACGTATGCACATAAAACACATAATGGTTTTCATACATGATAAAAAATTTTATATGTTTATTTAAAAATCTTGGCTTCGAGAATTTTGGACTTTATATTTCAAAATTCTCCGGTTGAAGTCTAGTGTTTTCCGCGAAAACATCTAGTTCGCTAACAACCAATGGCTCTGATACCAACTTTTGTCACACCCCAAAAACGTCGCAGCGGAATATAAAACGTAGTGGTGACGGAAGTTGGTGCCCATTTATACCTTGTCGGACGATGCACTCTTTTGTTGGACATTTTGACATATTTTAAAACATAAATATTAAACATTACATTTTTAAAAGTCACGACACAACCACATAAGTTAAGTTGTTTTGATCCTCGCGGATCTTATTACAAACGTCCCAGAAAGTTTAAAAGATGTCGAACATATTTAAGCGAAACGACACGCATAATCATACACAAGATACGCCATGATTTCCCGAAGCCGAACTCAGGTACCTGTAGAACACGTTAAAATCAGGTGTCAACACAAAGGAAGGTGAGTTCACTTATTCGTTTACTAACAGATTTTATTCCAAGGAAAACTTTCCATTTAGGTGTTTATTTAAAACATCCACTTAATTCTTAGAAAATCCATTTTACTTTCTTAATAAAATTCATGGGCCTTCCGTCACAGTTTCTCGAACCCGACAATATTGTTACTGCCCAAGTTTTGTATATTAAATTATTGCGTCAACTTTCAGACTCGTATGTTAGCTAGACGATACGAACTATATATTAACCATGCAGGGATAATCAATGCTAGACAATAAACAGAATCAAAATTCATCGTTTGACATTGACATAGGGCGACCGGTCACGACGGGGTTGTCAACCCGATAGATCTACCAACAATTCCTCACGTACATTACTTAAATGATTAAACGACATCATGGGCGCAGGGTTCTTTCTCGAAGAACAATATGATGTCTGCCTCACGTACAATATATATATCCTACTAATATGACAATTTAATACACGACGATTTACGAATTCCCCTGTCACTCAAATGTTGAGACCCAGTCCGGAATTCATCCCCAATCCGTACGGTCTTGTTTCACTTAAGAAATACCGCACATACAATATTCATTCATCAAAAACGTTTTACTTCAAAACGTATAACTTACCAAATTTCATATATTTTCAGCGAAAATATATATTTTATATTAAAAGGTATGTTTTATTTCGAAAACATTATTAAACCCTTTTAACGACGTGTTCCACCCCCAAAATATATACAAAACAGTAAAAATAGGGGTTTAGTGACACTCACCTTTGGGTGCGTATTTTAAATATCGCAATCTCAGAGATTGATTTTATACAAGTCCTAATATAGGAACGATTCTAAATCAATATACATAACACAAAAATCCTAAGTTTCTCCGTTTCTTAGAATTATCACATAACTTTGAGATTTTCTCGAAAAGTTGTCATTTTTTATTATGTTGGCACGTTAATATATATATATATATATGGGTCCATATACATATAAATATATATATATATATATGATTTTTGCGACTTGAACGATTTTATTGGTGACCATTATTGTGTAAATCCTGTTAACTCTCCCGTTTATTCGCAATATATCTACGATTTGTGCGTCGTAATATATGTACATAAACGTTCATATAATTTAACACCGAAACAAGCGAAATATTACTAACTTATCTATTTTTTGTCATTTTTAAAGCAAACATACATAATATATCATATATTTATCAAATTTCATGCTCGATAAACAAGTTACACATTTAACGCAATTTTACCGTTTCTATCGCACAAAACGTACATGCATACATGCAGAGTCTAAATTTCCCACTATCAAATTAACACTTAACATATTATCACATTTACACGTTTAAATCACTTAACACATTTTATCACACAAGGTTCACTCAAAATTTACCCATACTAGTGTTCATCGAAAAATGCGTATTTTAGCGATTCGGTAACGTTTTCGGGCGTCGGAAGTCACGTATGACCAACCAAACACCAAGTAAACTTTAAATTAGTTAAAATACTTTTTTTTAAACTAAAAATATCAGCTTATTTACTGATCTAAATCAGTTTTACAAAAATCACTCGAAAAGCCGATTTTTGACCGTTTTAACGCATAGTTTTGCGTTAAACGTTACCATAACCATCCCAACTCGAAACGACTTGATATTTTAACACAATACATGTTATTTACTGATTAAAAAAGTGGTTATAATCAGATTAGTGAAGTTTTTGTATAAGTCACATAAATCATGTGATTTCACGTATTTTACAACTTTTAATGCACCATGTACTACATGCAAAGCTAGCAAAGATTATGACAAAGTTACAAGTCACTAAACTCTTTAAAATAACTTCATTTTAGTGTTTATATTCTGATTATATCTAATTTTTATGAAATCATAAACATATGATCATTTCATGCCTTCGCATCATCAAGTAAATTCACATAGATGCATCTAATGCACTCACACATTATCATCATCATCACTCATGATCTAATCATGCTTAAATCTTCACTAACATAATATTCTTACAAATATTACACATAACACAATAATCTTTCAAATCATTCTTGTTCATTCATGCTTAGATCTTTCACTTTTATAACGATTTTCACATGCATACATACATATATACACACACATATACACGAAATTTATACACACATATACATCCAAATTTTCACTTTTCAACACATCACTTTCAAATCTTGGATCTCTTAGAACCTTCTTGCATGATATCTAAAAATTCCTTTAATCATCATATTTTTCAAGAAAGCAAATAACCAAGAACTTTTTCATCAAAAATCAAAATACAACTTATACATATGTATATATACACAATCGGCCATATACACATACATGCACACACTCATTTTTATTTTATTAAAAATTCATTTGTTTGAAATTTTCAAGTTTATGTTTAGATTCAAGAATCAAGAGAAACTTTCATTATCTTCTTTGTTACTATTAATCAAGAACAATATTTAAGAAAATAGTTTATACCTTCAAGATTTTAGTTGGGTTTTTGATAGAATATGGTGATATGAGACTTGATTTTGCTTGATACTTGCTTGAAATCACTTCCAAACCTTCTTACAAGCTTCAAATCACCAAGTAAAGACCTTGATTCTTCATGTTTTGATTTTGAAAATGGTATGGTAGTGTGATATGGGGGTGTTCAGTCGAGAGTTGTTCAGGAGAGGAGAGAGAGAGTGAATTTGAATTGTGATCTTGGAATTGGAAGTTTATGGTGCATGAATCAAGATTAATCATCATCACCACTCACCATATATGGACATGTGTCCAATACACAACAATCAAGAGGTTGTGGGCAGCCCACATTGCCGCCCATGTCCCTCTCTCTCTTGAAATATATACATACATACATATATTATATGCATACTAGTTCAAAAACAGGTATTTTACTGATTACCAGGTATTTTATCTAGCGTTTTAATCCCGTTTTAGTGCGTTTTAAATTATTTTTATTGTTCTATAAAAATAATCACTCAAAATTATTACTGAAATAATTACCAGTTGCCCTGACTGGCTGCGTTGACAGTATTTTGTTTAATTCGCGCAGTATCGCGCGGTACACGCTCAAACTTGAAAAATAGAGTTTCTTAGCGTTTTAAATTATTTTTCCACACGGATATGATTAAAATTATTATTCTAATCATAACAGACTATTTTTAGGATTTTAACACTGATCAGGTGGTCACCGACGTTCGTTTCGCATTTTAAACGTTACGCGATAAGCGTTAGTTTTATCGTTGCCAACATAATTTTTATACACATCTAAATTTCTCAACACATCATATAGCATATATTAGCATCATATTTAGTCACAAATAGTCACGTTACATGTTCGCTACACAGATTACTATTGTCCGGTACGGCCTGAGAGGCCGGGTGTCACAATAATCCCTATGATCATCGAACCATGGATCATAATCTGGGTCTAAGGGATTAGGGGATGGTATCCTAGGTAACTTCTCAGGGTTGAAATCATGCATTTCTACTTGATTTTCAAGGTTATCCTCTATCTCCTTCGGCTGAGTAGGGAATAAAGGTAAGGGTTGTGGGGCTACTAGTTGTTCCAGGTTTGGGTCGGCAGTAGTTGTTGCTAGGATATAAAAATTGGCTAGGCTTCTATTAAGCATATCCTGTGTATGGGAATCTGACTCTCGCTTAGCGGCTGCTAGGACTCTCTGCTGTTGCAACTTTCGCATTCTTTTCCTACGCTCGAATGCTCCCTTACTGAACAATCCTCTCTTTTTCTGAGGGAATGGCTCTTCAGACCGAGCATTAAAGACAAACATCCCTTCTTCATTATTAGCGGCATACCAAGAGAGGGCAGGCTGTGAAGAGGTACCTTCACTCCTAGGTGAATCGGACAACTGACGATACGCGTCTGAGGGTCCTTGATCACTCATACTGTAAACTAATAAATAGTCAAATAACACACAACAGTAAAATACAGATATGCACGTATTTTCATAATTAATTTCCTAACAATTTGAATAATATTAGTGTCAGCAGAACACTTCTGTGGCTGAATCAATGGCTTAGCTCTGATACCACCTTCTGTCGCAACCCCCGCCTCTATCTGTCGCGGGAACGGGCGGCCGCGAGACCAGTTGTGGTGGTATCATTTTGTATCAATTTGGCAACGGAAATTTCATCAGGACCGTAGTTAGGAAATATTTATCAGAGTAAAACCACCATATTTTATATTAATAATCACATGGGTAAAACCCAAGTTTCTTATTACAACATATTTATAGGGATAAACCCTATTTTATTTAAAACATCGTCTTTTTAGGTAACTTTTATAGCCACATTTTTCCAAGCCGTCAGTGCTCTCCAGCTGGCTTTCTTCTAATTTGGCTTTTACATTTTGTTACCTGAAACGCGTTTTAAAAACATTTGTCAGTGGGAAATACTGGTGAGTGAATCCCAGTTTAATCAAGAAAAGTTTCATCCATTAACAGTATTGAGAGCAATCACATTCTTTATTTCTACACAATTACTCATTCAGTATTGTCAATCCTGACTGGTGGGTCATATTACACATTGGCTAACTCGTTGTCCAATGGTAACGTGTTCCACATTTTGTATACAAAACCCCAACATACCGGCAGTAATTGAAGAACTACAAAGACTCAATCACTGCTTAATCACATTGTAAAACATTTAAGGTTTTGTAAAAACAATTTACAAAAAGGAGATTACTCACAAAAAGGTTTACACAAAAGAAGGATTACTCACATTGTTGACTTAGGTTTCTTCTAAGGTTTCCTGGTGATTATCTATAATTTACACAATGCACACGCATTAGTATAACCCTTTATATTTACATTAGTTATACCCTCCCCGAGACGGCATTCCAACGACTACGTCGGGCAGAACCCTGACAGCCGTTACGGAACCCTGGATCGATCGGGCAGCGTATCTAATATGTAACCGGGGTTATGATACTTACATCGTGGCAGAACTTCGTTAATTAGGGGGATATTCTTGCTAACTTTTAGTTTATACAAGATACACAACTGTTAGTTTATACACATGTGTACAGTCTCGCTAACTATCAGGTTATATAAGATACACTGCTGTTAGTTTATATACATGTGTACAGTCTTTTATACATCTGTGTATTATATTCAAAAATAGTTACATATGTGTATATTAACAACATATAGTATATTATGCATGCGCACGAGTATATTCATATAAAAATTATGAAATTAATGAAAACGAAACATATCACATGTATGCAAAAATAAATAACTTCATCACATATTCAAAAAAAGAGTTAATGCCCAAAAATAATTACAAATTCAATCTCAGAGAAAATTTTCAATATTTATTGAAAATTATAATAAGTTAAAAACAATATATTATGATAGCTATATATATATATATATATACATGGATAATAAAAGAAAAACAATATTAATGTTAAGATTAAAACAAAATCTATGGATAAAGAAAATGATAGAGAAATAATTAAAAATGAGAGAAAGAGAGAGAGAGTTAAAAGAGGAGAAAATTAAGTGATTTTAATTAAACATACTTGGCTAATGTCAATTTTACCCTTTTAATCTAAAAAATGATCAAGGGTCAAGATTAGTTCACACAATACACTTTCAAAAAGTTGTTCACTCTTGAACCTAATCATATATATATATATATATATATATATATATATATATATATATATATATATATATATATATATATATAGTTGAGGTATGTTCAACAGTGCCTCTTTTATTTTTTTTATTTTTTTGGTTATTAGATTTTATCACCCACAACTATTGGCTATTGGCCACTGTCACCCTCAACTATCACTGTTAGTGCATACGTCTGTCGACTTCGTCTTGTATCGAGTCTTGTATGTAGAATGATAGATTAGGGCACGTTATACGAGGAAAATAGGAGAGTTTACATATGTTTGAGCTAATTTCGTTTGAACATGTCAGGTGACACTTTCAAACGAAATTAAGTTGTTTAATTTCGTTTGAACATGTCAGTGACACTTTCAAACGAAATTACTCCTACTATATATACCTCATGTGTCATTTCATTTGTAACGATTCCGGTCAGAGCAACGAAGTGCTGCCGAAGTGTCCACTTATTGTAAATCATTCTGAAATCAATATACGGACAGTTTAAAGTGTGAATCTAGCTGAATTGAACTCGATACGTTTTTTTCCGCCACTCGTATTGATATAAACTCTTCTGATCGACTCGTTCGGGTCTGAAAACGATCCTAAAAGTGGTATCAGAGCTCAGGAGGAAGAGTTCATACCAATTCAGTCGCAAATTCTGATTTTTCTTCACCTTCTTTCAAAATTAAACAAGTTTTGATGGTTAGAAACGTCTGATTTTCACATATCATGTGCGTTATGTTGTTTTAACAAACCCTAGAAAGTTTCAGAATCAAATTCGACTATTTGCTTGATCAATTGGACAATTTTCTTACCGAAATGGTGACATCATGATGATTTCGTTTGAAGAAGACTTGCTGATTTCGTTTGAGATTGAATAATGTTCCTAATTTCGTTTGAAGAAGACTTGCTGATTTCGTTTGAGATTGAACAATGTTCCTAATTTCGTTTGAAGTTCTTAGCTGATTTCGTTTGAGAGTGCATTTTCATTGTGATTTCGTTTGAATTCACACATTGATACTGATTTCGTTTAAAAAGAGCTGGTGATTTCGTTTGAGAACACACTTATCATCTGATTTCGTTTGAAAGGTTTTGTTTCCATTTGAAGAGCTATTTCGTTTGAAGAGGTATCTAGTTTGAAAGTGGGTACTCCATTTGAAGGTTATAATCTCGTTTGAAAGGGGATTTTTTTTGTACTTGGTATTTCGTTTGAACAGAACAGTTTGAGTACTTTGAAAAACCGAAACATGGAGAACGAGTTTTATAATGCTTTTGCTAGTACGATATCAATTACGCAGAACACGATGCTTGAAAATGAAACTGGAACAACTCAAAAACCGCCTAAGCTTTTGGATATTGATGATTTTAGTGGATAGGCTGAACGTTTTGGTAACTGGGTTGAAGCTTATCATTTAGATGCATGGGAACATACTGAAGTTCAATATTTTAGACCAGTTGGTAGCGATCGAGAGAAAATTCCAGTTAGAGATTTGAGTGCTGAGGAGAAAAAGAAATACGAAGATGAAAAGTTGATGGTTAGTTTGTTGCAGCAGGCGATTAAAGAAGACATCTTGATTTTACTTCAACATAATGGAACTGCACATTCGATATGGACAGAATTAGAAGCAAAGTTTCTTGGTAGTGATGACATGCTTAAGAACAAAAAGTCGTTGATGAAGAAAGAATTCGATTTGTTCCGAGGTTTAAGAAATGAAAGCACCAAGCAGATCATTGAAAGATACTGCAATTTATTGAAAAACATGAACAGATTGAGTATCAGAAAGGATAAAGATGAGTTGATTGAAAAGTTAGCTGATGCGTTGCCACATGATGAGTGGGGCACGTATCTTATGATGTTGAAAAACAAACCGAGTTTTAATGATCTAACATTGAGTGATTTTATTAAACAGCTTGAAGCTCAAGAAATGGAGCAACAAAAGATAGCAAGAATGAAGAACTATGATGGAGAGCAAGACATTGGTTTGTACTACAAAAGTGGTGTTAATGACAAAACCAAATTTTCGCCAAAAGTTGAAACTGCTTTCAATACAACAGGATCTTCTGAAAAGCCATCTCAAGGATCAAGTAACAAGATGGGATTTTCTTCATTTCCAACATTTGATCCACACTTTTCTACAACAAAGAGTGGCAAAGTACTTCAATGCAATATTGCTTTAAACCTTGAAAATGATCAGAATTATACTGAGGAAGTTGCTAAAAGTCACATGTCTTTGTTGGTAACTGTGCTTGAATCCTATGGAGGTTTAGTTGCAGGAAAGATCGGAAATCCAATGCTAACAAAAGAGGATTACGATCAAATTGATGCTGAAGAGATGGAATTGATGGATATAAAATGGTGTATGGCTAGTGCACTGAGACGAGCTGAAAATGTTTAAAGAAATTACAGGCAGAGATGATTTTCGCGTTGCACATGTTTCAGCTTTAGGGTTTAATAAATCTAAAGTTATTTGTTTTCGATGCAGGGAAAAAGGGCATTTCAAGAGGGAGTGCACAAATCGAGAAGCAAGTGGAGCTCAAAATCCTTTTGGAAACAATGATTACTATCGAAAAGTGTTATATCATCAAGTTGCTCAACAGCCACATCAACAACAACAGCCACAAACAGCTCATGGTAGGAAAGAAATTGAAGATTCAAAGAGAGCATGTCTTGTTAATCAAGATAAAGGAAATGGTTTCAGTTGGGATAAATACATTCCAACAAATAGTAAAGTATGTGTGGTAGAACAAGAAGATGAAAAATTGGCAGAAGGTTTCAGTTGGGACGATTATTGCCCAGACAAAGAATTTCTGAAGAAAGGATTTGTTGCTCAGGTTATCAATGATTATACTGATGATTATTGGGCAGAAAAAGTCAGAAAACGTTTAAATGGTGAAGAAAAGAAAAAGAAAGAAGTTGCAGAAGAAGTTCAAGTGAGAGTTGTCACACCCTGGCTTTGCGGAAGCGTGGTTAATTTGGTGTGACTTCTTAATACCATAGCTTAACCATAACAAAGCTATATGAAATAAAACCATGCAAGATCATCCATTTAATTAAGTTTTAAAAACCAAATACAACAACATTGTCTTAACAAACACAAACATCAACATGACATAAACACAGTTTAAGGACTGTGACTTGTCCAGGAAAGAGTCACATTCCCCAAACCCGGATGACCTCGTAACTAGTGCAGCGGGAAAACGTGTCATACCGCGCCAGATCCTTTAATTCCCTGAAATACATGTAAGTTGAAAAATCAACAAAAATGTTGAGCGAGTTCATGTGTTTAGTATGTGCGCGCGAATAAACCTTTATAATCATTGTAAGTATGAATGTTTTGTAAACTCTGGTATGAAAGCAAATAAGGAAACATATCAGTTAATGTGTAACCACATGGTCCAACCTGCGGGCGCATGGGAGGGGATAGGACAAGGTCACCACATGGTCCAACCTGATGGCGCATGGGTGGCGTTACGACAGGGTCACCACATGGTCCGACCTTAGTGCGCATGGGTGGGGTTAAGACAAGGTCAACACATGGTCCAACCTTAGGGCGCATGGGTGGGGTTTGTTATGCTCAAATAGGCCTATCACTTGTATCCCTCGATCGTACTACGAGGACTAATGTTCTTAAGATTTCACCTACCCAATCACATAACCTAACAGTTCCTTCCTTAGCTGACCATACCATTCGTAATTGTCCGTAGCAGTATGTAACATGTATTTCACCCCCAAAGTATAAAACTGAAAACAGTTAAGAGAAAAGGGGGGGGACATGAACTCACAGTGGTGCGTCTCTACCAAGTATGCCTCCAAATCAAGCAGCTGTGTGACGACCTACACGTACTAATTTTATTAGACGGACGGCCGTGCCTTAGCTTTATGGTTTAAGTTTTTGGGAAATAGTTAGACAACTATTTCGTGTTTACATTTAGTAAATACTTGGTAATCATTTTCCTTCCCAAGGATGGGGGATTTAATACATGTGTGTTCGAAATATATTATTAAGTCTCACTTAAAATCTATTTTATTTCTAACTCCAAAATATAAATATTCTTCTCAAAAATATTATATTTTCTATTACATACATTTTCCCAAAATAATACCTTGACAAAAATACGCGTTAAGTCATATTTTCTTAAAATTGCGTAAGTTACGTTTTAACGATCGAGTGGTAATAATAATTGCCGGTGTAACTTATGTATTTATCGTAGAGGCGTTCGTATTATTTTGGATCCATTAACATTCGATAGTATTATTTTTACCCTAAAATAATACTAGTATTTTCACAAAATAATCATAAGCACATAGCAAGTGACTTTATGAAAAATATATACTAAATATATATTTACCAAGTTTTATTTTGTGAAATCCCACCTCCGGTATTTTGTAAATAAGTCGTGGCGAAATCTATAATTTGAAAACAAGTCAAAATGTATTTCTAACACTTGTGGTAGAAATATTTCTAAGTGTTAGGTTTTTGGAAAAATTTCGCCAGAGTTTCCTCTGTAACTGGAGGTGGCCACGCTTTCAAGCGTATCATTTTCTTTTATAAATCAAACCAACAATTTCCTTATTCAACCAAAACAATGTTCAACGTATCAAACTAGTTAATAAACATGTAATTTGCAAGAATCTCATGAACTTGTAGTTTTCTAATATTATGAAGTAAATCTCATTACTTTTAGTGGATCTTTATATAAAGCAATACGATTTCGTAAAAGTCTTGTTTTTAAAGAAATTCCATCTTTACAACTTCTTGTCAACTTTTACAAAAATAGTTATTTTGTCGAAACTTTGTGCTACACAAGTGTTTACGCACTTGTGTGTTCTAAAAATCATTCGTGTTAGTGTAAGATCCGTCTTTAGAAAACATGATTTCTTTGATACTTGGTTCTTTGAAAATACCGCTTGTAGATACGTAGATCTACTAGTTTTAAACACTTTTTCACAAGCAAAATCGCTTTTACACAAGTTCATGATTCGTGTGTGGTAGAGTTTCATCCTTTAACCCTTGTTACTTCCAAAACAACCTTATGTCATGATCCATGATCGTGACCAACCCGGGTTAAACGATGATCCAAGCTACCACAACATAGATCGGGTCTAAATAATCACACAAATCAATTACTACAAGTTTTACACAACATATGAGCTTTTAACCATCACTTTTAGTGTTTTTAGTAGACTCTTATGCTTCATCTTGTATGTTAGCGTCTTTTAACCGTTACATATCATATTAACCACTTTAAAATGGTTCGAGAAGGTGATTCAAGCAACTTACTACTAGCTCGAGGCTAGGGAAGAATCTAAGCGAAAAATGCGTGGATAAAAGCAATAGAGTGAGGTCCTTCGCCTTCCGATTGCACCAAGGTTCCTTATACGCGATCCTTATCACTTGTATGAACTTGGAATGTGAAGATCAAAATCGAAAATATGATGGGTGTTGAAGGGGGTGTTCGGCCGTAGCCTTTGAGAGAGGGAGAGAGTGTGTGTGAGTTGGGTTGTGAGATGGAAATGTTGTGTTGTGCTAAACTTGGATCTTATAAACAATTAACAAGATTAATAACCAATGGTTTATATGTCTTATAGATATTAGACAATAGTGATTAAATTAATCACAAAGGTACAAGGGTGTCCCCCCTCTTGGGGACGGTTTGAAAAAAGGGGGGGGGGGGTCTTGGTTCGATTCCAACTAGACACCAAGTATTAGTTAGGTTAATCTAGTTAAGTTAAGTGATTAACCCGGTTACTAGTGTGTTGTGCTTTACAATGGATGTTAGGGTATTCAGGGACCCTAACTGGCTCAGAAAAAGACAAACAATGAAAATGACAATATTTTCATGTTCCGGGTATAGTCCGGTTGTTCGGTTGGATAGTAATCCGTTAAAGTGCTTAGCAAAGCTTTAAAGTGTCGTTATTATTATTTTTAGTGACACAACTTATTCCTCCAAAGTGTTAAGAATATTTTCCTCATGTTTTGGCACTTTATTAGGTGGCTAAATGCTGAATTGTTTATTAAAGTGCTGAGTTTTTGTGCTTAGAGCACGTTTTAGGCACATCCAGTCATCGTAACTTATTCCTAGAGACGCAGTTCTACAACCCTTGTATCCCTACACTCACCACTAGTGTAGTAAAATATTTCTGGCTCATACAGGCCTTAGAGGCAGTGTCTGCCTGATGCTGGCTTTATTAGCATGTTTAATAGGTTATCCGTTTATAGTGCTACTGTGCTTTTTGTGCATCATGTTTGCCACTAAGGTTCAGCATGTAAATAATGTAGTGACGGTAAGTAAAGTATGATGCAAGTAAGTACATGTATCAGTAGTCAAGTAGCAGTTTATCCACAAGTTCAAGCAAGCACAGTAATTAAGCTGTAATTAATTATTAATTAGGTTGTACGGATACCTGGTTTAGTGAGGGTTGTCACATTCTTCCCCCGTTAGAAAAATTTCGTCCCGAAATTTTAAGTTCTGCTTGTAGATGCAGGGTTCTTAGGAAATAGGTGGGGGTATTTCTCTTTCATCGGGTCTTCACGCTCCCAGGTGTATTCAGGACCATGTCTGGCATTCCAAAGAACTTTGACGAGCTTGACACTGCTCCGGCGGGTCTTGTTTACTTTCCAATCCGTAACCTCAACCGGTTCTTCAATGAAATGGAGCGTGTCGTCAACATGAATCTCGTCGATGGGAATGGCAATGGTATCTTGAGTTGAACTTTTCTTTAGGTTGGATACATGAAATGTATCGTGAACTGAATGGAGTTCAGCAGGTAAGTCCAGCTTGTATGCTACCAGTCCTATTCTTTCCAAAATTCTGAAAGGACCAATGTAGCGCGGATTTAACTTCCCACGCTTTCCGAAGCGAGCCACACCCTTCCAGGGTGAAACTTTCAATAACACCATTTCTCCATCTTGGAATTCCAAGTGTTTCCGGTTTGGATCTGCATAGGCTTTCTGTCTGTGGCGAGCTGCTTCGATGCGTTTTCGAATCTGCGCAATCTTGTCTGTCGTCTCTTGGACGATTTCGGGACCAGCAAGTTGCCTATCACCTGCGTCAGCCCAACATAGGGGTGATCGGCACTTGCGTCCGTAAAGGGCTTCGAATGGCGCGACACCAATACTGGTGTGGTAGCTGTTGTTGTATGAACATTCGACCAAAGGCAAATGCTTATCCCAGCTACCGCCCAAATCCATAACACACGCTCTCAGCATGTCTTCCAAAGTCTGTATCGTTCGCTCGCTTTGACCGTCAGTTGTGGATGAAACGCAGTGCTCAGATTTAATTGTAAGCCAAAAGCTTCTTGGAAGGATTGCCATATCCTTGATATGAAACGTCCATCTCTATCAGAGATGATCGAGAGAGGTACTCCATGGCGCGTGACGATCTCTCACATGTATATTTATGCCAGTTTGCTCGTATTATCCTTTTCCCTGATTGGCAGAAAGTGCGCGGACTTTGTTAGGCGGTCAACTATCACCCAGATAGTGTCATGACCTTTTGGCGTTCTTGGCAACTTGTAATAAAATCCATGGAGATTTGTTCCCATTTCCACTTGGGAATCTCAGGTTGTTGCAGAAGTCCTGAAGGCTTCTGATATTCGGCTTTAACCTTAGCGCATGTTAAACATTTGCTCACATAAACAGCAACATCGCCTTTCATCCTAGGCCACCAATAATAATCTTTGAGATCCTGGTACATCTTATCCGCTCCAGGGTGGATAGAGTACTGCGACTTGTGAGCTTCATCGAAAATAACCTTCCTTAAACCTCCAAACAGAGGAACCCAAATCCTTTTCTCAAAACATAACGTTCCTTCCTCGTTTGGCACCAAAAGCTTCTCCATCCCACGGAGATATTCTTCTTCAAGGTTTCCTTCCTTGAGAGCTTCTTTCTGCACGGCACGAATGCGCAAGGAAAGATCGGTTCGGATAATCATTTCTAAAGCCCTAACCCTTATGGGCTTGATCCTCTCCTTTCAACTTAGGGCATCGGCGACCACATTCGCCTTCCCTGGATGATACTTTATCTCGCAGTCGTAATCGTTCAGCAACTCAACCCATCGTCTTTGTCTCATATTCAACTCCTTCTGGTTGAATATGTGTTGTAGGCTTTTATGATCTGTAAAAATTGTACACTTTGTACCATAAAGGTAGTGTCTCCAGATCTTAAATGCAAAAACCACTGCGCCAAGTTCCAAATCATGTGTGGTATAGTGCTTTTCGTGCACTTTCAATTGACGCGATGCGTAAGCAATAACCTTTTGGCGTTGCATCAACACACAACCCAATCCTTGACGTGAGGCGTCACAGTATACCACGAAATCATCTGTACCTTCTGGTAGTACTAAGATTGGCGCATTGCAGAGCTTATCCTTCAATATCTGGAACGCTTCTTCCTGTTTGATTCCCCAATCAAACTTCTTATCTTTCTGTGTGAGGAGCGTCAATGGTTGAGCGATCTTTGAAAAATTCTCAATGAACCTTCGATAGTAGCCAGCCAAACCCAAGAATTGTCGAATCTCGGTTGGCGTCTTAGGCGTTTCCCAATTCTTGATCGCTTCGATCTTTGTGGGGTCAACATGGATTCCATTTCCATTAACCACATGTCCAAGAAATTGGACTTCACGTAGCCAAAATTCGCACTTAGAGAATTTGGCATACAGTTGTTCTTTCTTCAGCAGCTCCAAAATAGCCCTTAGATGCTGTTCGTGCTCAGCCTTTGTCCTTGAATAAATCAAGATGTCGTCGATAAACACAATCACGAACTTGTCCAAGTACGGCTTGCAAACTCTATTCATCAAGTCCATAAAGACTGCAGGTGCGTTTGTCAAACCAACGGCATAACAAGGAACTCGTAGTGTCCATAACGAGTTCTGAAGGCTGTCTTCGGGATACTCTCCTCTTGTATCCTTTGCTGATGGTATCCAGATCGCAAATCGATCTTTGAGTAAAAGCTTGAGCCTTGCAGTTGGTCAAACAGATCATCAATCCTTGGCAGAGGGTATCTATTCTTGATCGTCAGCTTGTTCAGCTCCCGGTAGTTGATGTTTATTTGAAAATCATCATCCTTCTTTTTGACGAGTAGAAATGGGGTTACCCCAAAAGGGAATTTTGGTCTGTTATCTTCCTTCTCTATCCATTGCTAAAACTTCTCTGTCAATCCTTGCATCTCCGAAAATGTAAGTCGCTACGATGCATCGACTACGGGTGCAGTGCCTGGAATTAAATCGACGCGGGATTCGACTAATCGTTGAGGAGACGATTCCGGCAAGTCTTCGAGGAAGACTTCGGGGTATTCTCCAATCACAGGGATATCTTCGAGTTTTGGTTCTTCGGCTTCTTTTTCCACGACATGAGCCAAGAATGCAACACATCCTTTGTGCGAAAAATTTTGTGTCTTCTTTGCCTGATAATCCGTAGGAGCGTATCCTGCTCCATGAATCACAATCATTTCTCCGTTCGTCGTCGGGGCGCGGATGACAATCTCCGCCGGGTTGTTCGACAACCAGTCCATCCCAATTATCACATCGAAGCTTCCGTTAGGCTTGTTCTATCGAGAACTGGGTATCTAGGTTACTTACTACTAAAACAACTATATTTTCTGAAGCTAAAATTTGACAATACTGTCAAATAGAGCATAACATTGACTATTATGAGACGTACCGATATCCGCGCTTAGATTCTATCCCCGCTGTTGAGCTTTCATCCACGTGCCTGAGTGTTCTTAGGGCAATACTTCCTGAAATGCCCCACATCACCGCAATTAAAACATGCTTGGCCACAGCCTTGATCGTCACCATCCCTGCCTTGATAGTTGTTGTCGTCGTTATTTCCTCCGCGATTTCTGCTACCATCTTGACCTCTATTTCCATGTTTAGTACCTTGCCAACACGTTTCCTTGACATGTCCCACCTTGCCACAGTTACCACATTTTCCATATCTACACCGCCCGTTATGGTGACGTCGACAGTTGTCGCACTTTGGTAGGATACCCGTGTACTCTTTTCTCTTTTTGGCCTTGTCGTTGCTACTCGACTGGGTACCCTGTTTGAAATTCGCCAACTTCCTCTTGTTGTCCCCAGATGACTCTACATGAGTCTCCTTCTTCTCCTCAGAGGTTGAAAATTTGTTCATCCTGATTGCCTCTTCCGTCAGGGCTACACTTAGATTGATGGCCTCAGTGATTGTTGCAGGCTTTGATGTCATTACCATGCTCATGATTTGGGGTGCCAATCCCCACATGAAATGCTCAATCCTCTTAAACTCCGGATCTACCATGTAAGGAACGATACGCGATAGAACTTGGAACTTCTCCACATACTCAGCTATTTTTGGACCTTCCATCTTCAAGTTCCAGAACTCAGTTTCTACCTTCTGGCTTTCTGTTCTCGAACAGTACTTTTTATGCATTAGCTCTTTCAGCTCGTCCCATGATAGAGCATACGCAGCAGCCTCGCCCATTGTCTGAACCTGAAGTTTCCACCATGACAGAGCCCCATCTCGGAACAGCCCGGAAATGTACGTGACCTGATCTCTTGGGGCGCATTTGCTCGCACGTAAAACAGTGTCCGTCTTCTCAATCCAGCGTACGAAGGCTACGGCACCCGCAGTGCCGTCGAAATGTAGGGGCTGGCAGCCTAAGAACTGCTTGTAGGTGCATCCGTTGGGTGGGTTATTTCCTGAGGTACCTCCGTTGCGCTCGGAGTGATGGGCCTCGTATTGTGCGATGACTGCAGCAATGATTCCCTGAAGTTCCGCCTCGTTGGTGGGTATGTGTACATCCCGTCTTGGAGGCATCTTCTAAATGATGATCGTATGGGTCAGGTCATAGTAAGTAAAGTGTACGTAAGTATACAACAATATCAACACATAACATCTCATGTTATAAATAAATCAATCACATAACATCTCATGCTATAAATCAATCACCCATATTGATAGCCTCTGCAATGGTTGAGGGCTTCGAGGTAGTAACCATGCCCCTGATCTGGGGTGCAAGTCCCCAAATGAATCGTCCCATCCTTTTGAACTCCGGTTTGACTAAGTAGGGGACGACCCTAGACAAGTCGTGAGATTGCTGGATGTATTCAGGAATCTCTGGTCCGTCCATTTTCAATTCCGGAACTCTACCTCACGCTTCTGGTTTCCAGCCCTAGAATTGTATTTCTTCTCCATCATTCCTTTGAGCTCGTCCCAGCTCAGTGCATTAGCAGTATCTTGTACCAAGGGTCTGAACCTGGAGGTTCCATTATGAGAGTGTGCCATCTAGAAATAACCCCGAGATATAGGTAACACTCTGTTGGGGCGAACAGTTACTCATTCTTAGAATGGAGTCGGTCTTTTCGGACCAACGAACAAATGCCACGATGCCTCCTGTTTCGTCAAGGTTCAAAGACTTGCAGTTCAGGGACTGCTTATAGGTGCAGCCAGTTGGGGGGAGGGGGGTTGTTCCCAGTGGTGCCATTGCTGTGCTTAAAGCGGAGGGCTTTACGTCGTGCAGTTGCCTGTGAGATGCGCTCTTGCAGCTCGGCTTCTGTCCTTGGCAACGTACTGGTGTTTGTGTCACGTCTGGGTGACATTCTCTTCTGTCGAAGTGGTATGAAGCGGGTTAGCAACGTTTCAATTGTCTATGAGATATATGGCACCATAAGCCATCATGTACTCACCCAATTTTACACGTAAATATACTCGGTGTATGAGCGAGGAAATAATTTCTAAGCCTTCACATAGGCTTGCCAATTTGGGTTATTGCTTGTAATAGAATGAACTCGAGGCTACATCGCCTTGGTCATTCGTGTTTTAGTTATTTCCTGCTACATTGGTTTTCATTAGCTTAACCCGCAGAGTCCACCAGGATTTTTGTGCACTACAAGTCGTTATTACGTGGGCCCCCGTAATAATAAATTGTCTTGCACAGTTACCCAATTTTCTCTCGTCCAAGCAGATGATCAATCAAGGAGCAACAGCAGGTGCATTGGCATGAACAGGGTCATGCTCCAATGCGGGGTCAGGAGCAATGCCTGGCTCTGGGGCCACATCCGGCTCCGGATCAACAAACTCCATCTCAAAATCAGCTGGATCAACAAACATAGGGTCGAAATCATCATCAATATCATGCTCGATCGCGAAACTCGGGGCAGGGGCAGGTGCAGCGGACGATGCTCTAACAGGGTCTGTGTCATGCGAATAGTGCTGCGCTCCCTGCGCGAGTGATGGAGCAGATGCCACAGACTCAAATGGGTCTGGGACGGGTGAATGGGCATGAGCCTCTTCTTGCAGGAACGTCAGCAAGTGTTAGGCTATCACCAGCAGCAATAGGGCCTCGCCTTCAAGTGGGTCCTCCTCTAATAGTTCGACATCGTCGTCAGAGACAACGTCGGGGGGCATATGAACGATGGGATAAGCGGCAAGGGGCACAGGAGCAGGGATCACCGCGAGTGGTAAATCCCCAATAAGATGGCCATCAGCAGTCTCTGCTACGACATCAGGCAGCGCAAAAGGACTGAAAGTCATCATCGTCTGTGCTGGTAGTATCGGAAATGTACACCTCGTGCTCCGATGAGACTATGTCGCCTGATACTATGGCCATGGGATCTGTAGTGTCCGACTCTCCAGTATCTGATGAAGCCATGACGTTTTGTAATACAAACACACATATGCACAAATAATCAATCATATAGTCAGATAAACATATTAGTCACCAATAAGCAATCAAATAATTCTCCTAGTCCCACTAGCCTCCCAGTCTCCTAGACTGATACTCCTAGTCTCACTAGCCAAATTCTCCCAGCCTCTTAGACTGCTCTTCCTAGTCTCACTAGCTCACTACCTCGATCTCTCAGACCGAGCCTCGCCCTCCAAGACCGAGCCTCAGCCTCCAAGACTGAGCCTATAAATAATAAATAAAATGTGCTCAACATTTGTTTATAAAAGTTTTGGATCTGGACTTAAGTGGTATGCAGTAAAAATGTTTTCGTGAGAGCCCTGGTGATCATAGTCTAGACTCGAGAAGGAATCCTAGTTCGCTATGATCAGAGCTCTGATACCAAGCTGTCACACCCTGGCTTTGCGGAACCGTGATTAATTTGGTGTGACTTCTTAATACCATAGCTTAACCATAACAAAGCTATATGAAATAAAACCATGCAAGATCATCCATTTAATTAAGTTTTAAAAACCAAATACAACAACATTGTCTTAACAAAAACAAACATCAACATGACATAAACACAGTTTAAGGACTGTGACTTGTCCAGGAAAGAGTCACATTCCCCAAACCCGGATGACCTCGTAACTAGTGCAGCGGGAAAACGTGTCATACCGCGCCAGATCCTTTAATTCCCTGAAATACATGTAAGTTGAAAAATCAACAAAAATGTTGAGCGAGTTCATGTGTTTAGTATGTGCGCGCGAATAAACCTTTATAATCATTGTAAGTATGAATGTTTTGTAAACTCTGGTATGAAAGCAAATAAGGAAACATATCAGTTAATGTGTAACCACATGGTCCAACCTGCGGGCGCATGGGAGGGGATAGGACAAGGTCACCACATGGTCCAACCTGAGGGCGCATGGGTGGCGTTACGACAGGGTCACCACATGGTCCAACCTTAGGGCGCATGGGTGGGGTTAAGACAAGGTCACCACATGGTCCAACCTTAGGGCGCATGGGTGGGGTTTGTTATGCTCAAATAGGCCTATCATTTGTATCCCTCGATCGTACTACGAGGACTAATGTTCTTAAGATTTCACCTACCCAATCACATAACCTAACAGTTCCTTCCTTAGCTGACCATACCATTCGTAATTGTCCGTAGCAGTATGTAACATGTATTTCACCCCCGAAGTATAAAACTGAAAACAGTTAAGAGAAAAGGGGGGGACATGAACTCACAGTGGTGCGTCTCTACCAAGTATGCCTCCAAATCAAGCAGCTGTGTGACGACCTACACGTACTAATTTTATTAGACGGACGGCCGTGCCTCAGCTTTATGGTTTAAGTTTTTGGGAAATAGTTAGACAACTATTTCGTGTTTACATTTAGTAAATACTTGGTAATCATTTTTCTTCCCAAGGATGGGGGATTTAATACATGTGTGTTCGAAATATATTATTAAGTCTCACTTAAAATCTATTTTATTTCTAACTCCAAAATATAAATATTCTTCTCAAAAATATTATATTTTCTATTACATACATTTTCCCAAAATAATACCTTGACAAAAATACGCGTTAAGTCATATTTTCTTAAAATTGCGTAAGTTACGTTTTAACGATCGAGTGGTAATAATAATTACCGGTGTAACTTATGTATTTATCGTAGAGGCGTTCGTATTATTTTGGATCCATTAACATTCGATAGTATTATTTTTACCCTAAAATAATACTAGTATTTTCACAAAATAATCATAAGCACATATCAAGTGACTTTATGAAAAATATATACTAAATATATATTTACCAAGTTTTATTTTGTGAAATCCCACCTCCGGTATTTTGTAAATAAGTCGTGGCGAAATCTATAATTTGAAAACAAGTCAAAATGTATTTCTAACACTTGTGGTAGAAATATTTCTAAGTGTTAGGTTTTTGGAAAAATTTCGCCAGAGTTTCCTCTGTAACTGGAGGTGGCCACGCTTTCAAGCGTATCATTTTCTTTTATAAATCAAACCAACAATTTCCTTATTCAACCAAAACAATGTTCAACGTATCAAGCTAGTTAATAAACATGTAATTTGCAAGAATCTCATGAACTTGTAGTTTTCTAATATTATGAAGTAAATCTCATTACTTTTAGTGGATCTTTATATAAAGCAATACGATTTCGTAAAAGTCTTGTTTTTAAAGAAATTCCATCTTTACAACTTCTTGTCAACTTTTACAAAAATAGTTATTTTGTCGAAACTTTGTGCTACACAAGTGTTTACGCACTTGTGTGTTCTAAAAATCATTCGTGTTAGTGTAAGATCCGTCTTTAGAAAACATGATTTCTTTGATACTTGGTTCTTTGAAAATACCGCTTGTAGATACGTAGATCTACTAGTTTTAAACACTTTTTCACAAGCAAAATCGCTTTTACACAAGTTCATGATTCGTGTGTGGTAGAGTTTCATCCTTTAACCCTTGTTACTTCCAAAACAACCTTATGTCATGATCCATGATCGTGACCAACCCGGGTTAAACGATGATCCGAGCTACCACAACATAGATCGGGTCTAAATAATCACACAAATCAATTACTACAAGTTTTACACAACATATGAGCTTTTAACCATCACTTTTAGTGTTTTTAGTAGACTTTTATGCTTCATCTTGTATGTTTGCGTCTTTTAACCGTTACATATCATATTAACCACTTTAAAATGGTTCGAGAAGGTGATTCAAGCAACTTACTACTAGCTCGAGGCTAGGGAAGAATCTAAGCGAAAAATGCGTGGATAAAAGCAATAGAGTGAGGTCCTTCGCCTTCTGATTGCACCAAGGTTCCTTATACGCGATCCTTATAACTTGTATGAACTTGGAATGTGAAGATCAAAATTGAAAATATGATGGGTGTTGAAGGGGGTGTTCGGCCGTAGCCTTTGAGAGAGGGAGAGAGTGTGTGTGAGTTGGGTTGTGAGATGGAAATGTTGTGTTGTGCTAAACTTGGATCTTATAGACAATTAATAAGATTAATAACCAATGGTTTATATGTCTTATAGATATTAGACAATAGTGATTAAATTAATCACAAAGGTACAAGGGTGTCCCCCCTCTTGGGGACGGTTTGAAAAAGGGGGGGGGGGGTCTTGGTTCGATTCCAACTAGACACCAAGTATTAGTTAGGTTAATCTAGTTAAGTTAAGTGATTAACCCGGTTACGAGTGTGTTGTGCTTTACAGTGGATGTTAGGGTATTCAGGGACCCTAACTGGCTCAGAAAAAGACAAACAATGAAAATGACAATATTTTCATGTTCCGGGTATAGTCCGGTTGTTCGGTTGGATAGTAATCCATTAAAGTGCTTAGCAAAGCTTTAAAGTGTCGTTATTATTATTTTTAGTGACACAACTTATTCCTCCAAAGTGTCAAGAATATTTTCCTCATGTTTTGGCACTTTATTAGGTGGCTAAATGCTGAATTGTTTATTAAAGTGCTGAGTTTTTGTGCATAGAGCACGTTTTAGGCACATCCAGTCATCGTAACTTATTCCTAGAGACGCAGTTCTACAACCCTTGTATCCCTACACTCACCACTAGTGTAGTAAAATATTTCTGGCTCATACAGGCCTTAGAGGCAGTGTCTGCCTGATGATGTCACTAAGGTTCAGCATGTAAATAATGTAGTGACGCTAAGTAAAGTATGATGCAAGTAAGTACATGTATCAGTAGTCAAGTAGCAGTTTATCCACAAGTTCAAGCAAGCACAGTAATTAAGCAGTAATTAATTATTAATTAAGTCGTACGGATACCTGGTTTAGTGAGGGTTGTCACAAGAGTAGTTAAAGAAGTTCCAGCATTTGAAATCAAAACAGATGATGAGGTAGTCAAGGTTGCTGGGAAGTGTATGAATTGTGACTCTCTGATAATGCAGAACAATGAATTGCTGCACAACATAAAAAGACTGAAAGAATCATATGATATTTTGAACAGAGAGATGAATAAGTACAACGAGTCAAGTAGTGAACAAGCTGTAGCAATGAATACACTCAAAGGAGCTTACATGAGACAGCTTGATGATGTCAACTACTACACAGAGAAGTGTGCTGAGCTTGAATTGAAGTTGGCAACACAAAGAATTGAAACTGAAAGAGTTAACAATTTATTAAAAAGTTACTCATGTTCTACTTTTGTTGTTGACAGGATTTATCCCATAGTGGAAAATTGAAGACATTTGAAGAAGAGAAGACTTCGGAAGAAGAAAAATCTGTGACAAAAGAAGATGATGAATTGAATACATCTGGAAAGAAATCAAGTGTGATTTAGAACAAATGTCCGCCTCCTGTTGAAAATGCATATTCTCCGCGAAATGCTAATTCTGAAAGAGTCAAAAAGGCAACGAACTTACAGTGGGAGTCTAAGTCGTCAGATAATTTGCCAGAAAGTATAGATGTCATGTTCATGTCGTCCGATACTAATCATGAGTCTGAGTTAATAAAAAAGGTGGTCGATCAGGTGTTGGATAAGGATGAAACAGAGGAGTCAATGTCGGAGTCGAAATCAGAGTCAAAGTCAAAGTCCGATACGTCTAGTAAAAAATCCAAACAGGGAAAATGGGTGTATAATAAAGAGTTCTTGTTATCAAAATTTAATTTGGTTGACGAATCGATCAAAGTAGCATATACTTTGATAGATTCTGACAAATTATATTCTGATGAGGTTTTTCCAATAAGAGGTGTTAAACCGGAAAAGATTAAAAAGGTTTTCAAATTGACAGAAATTAATATTTTTGAAATAAAGGATGCAAATCTTTCTGAAAAACCTAAACCTTACACCTCAAGAGTTCAACAACGTTTAAACAAGAAAATGGGTTACAATTGTGGTTCAGGTTTTCAAAAAAAACCAAACCATAACGGTAATTTCAAAAAGAAGGGATTGGGTTTTATTCCACCGAAAAATTATAAAAATGAGAAAACTTATAAACCAAAAACTGTTTTTGTTTCAGGAACAAGTGCTGAAAAAGAACAAAAGAGTTCATTCTGGAAGCAAACGAACAAAGAATTCCTTGCAAAAAAGCAAGAAGAGATGAAGAAAAGTGTTATTCAGAAAAAGACCGAGACAAGAACCTGTTTTCAATGTAAAACAGTTGGCCACATTGCCAGAAATTGTCCAAAGACAATACAGACAAAACAGGAAGTCTCTGGTAAACTGAAAGAAAAAAGTTGTTGAGGAAACTGAACTTCCAACCAGAAAATTTAATGGTTTTGAAAATTCAATATTTGAGGTTGGAGAGTGTTTAAAGAATGTTTTAAAAAGAAAAGAAAACTTAAAAAATCAAAAGTGGGTGGTTAAAGGTTCAGGGAATAGTTCTGGTGATGAATCTGATTCCACAAAATCAGAGGAGCCAAAAGTTGTTATGAAAGAAAAGAATTCAGTTCCGACTGTGGATGATGCAAACTTTCCACCACAGCGGGCTGAAAATTTTAAGAAGAAAGTTGGCAAAGTCGAAATCTCAAATCAATTCTATTCTGAAAAGAAAGAATTTGATGTTGAGAAAGTGTTTAATGGAAATGTTAAAAAGATATTTGGTAAAATGGTTGATGGGAAGGTAAAAGGGGTGAAAGAATTTTATGAAACAAAAAGAAGTGTTCAAACCCCTGAAGAAGTTGAGAAGGTTACACCTAAAGCTGGTCAGGCTTGGGTGTCTGTATTCTTTACTTAAAATCCTGACTTGCCGGAGCTCCCAAGTAGGTAATCGTGGAGCATGAATCGGCATCATTCATTGTTTATGAAATTTGTTTTTGTATAAGTGTGACTTGTCGGAACTCCCAGGTTGGTAAGTGAGGAGTAGGAATCGGCATTCTGAGAATTCAACCTACAAATGGTATTGGTTGGTAAGCCATGTGGTTGACAAAGAGTTTGTGATACAAAGGTTAATCAAAGTCATTAGGTTGAACTTGATTGAACTATTCTTACAAGTGGTAAATCAGGGACATTAAGTTGTATCTGATTTCCTACAAGTGGTTGAGAAACAAAATGATGAGTTTATCCCCTAACCTACAAATGGTTAAAAATCAATCAACAAAACTTATTTTCCGGAAAAACCATTTGATTAAAACAAACTTAAGTGTTTTGAAATCACAATGGGAAAATAGTTTGTTGTGAGGGGGAGTTTTGATTGTTTATGCCAAGTGGATGGCGAATTGAAGCAATTCGATATCAGTTGTCACGTTGTTTATACAGTTTGTTTTCAATTTTTCTTTAAATGTGTTTGAATTTTAGGGGGAGTAAGAAATTTCTGAAAATACAAAAACATTTGAAATTTTGAAAAAGCCAAAAACATTGAAAAAATGCAAAAATGAGTTTTGTTGTCAAAAGAGGAAATGATAGTACATCAGTGGACTGTCAGGACATGCTAAAGAAATGGAAAGATAAAATGTCAGAAACGGTCTCACTAAAGATGTGACGATAGGCTCAGCTAGACTAGTAGATTTGCGATAACGATACAAACCTAAATGAAAAAGCCTAGTTCTAGTGGGAAACATGGTCAAAAGCATAGTACTTAGTTTTGTCCTTCTTGATTGTGTGCCTACTCAGTAATCGCTGATTGTCGAAAGACATAAAACTGGTTAAGTTTGTGAACTTTCACAACTTTGCTAATAAGTCGCTGTGATTGTGCATTTTATTTTGCAAAGATTTAAACTTGTTTTATTTCTTTATTTTGTTTAAGCATTGGACATCCTCTGCGTATACATGAGTATCGAACTGGATGTTAGTGCCTAAACGTTCTGCTTTATTTTCTTTGGTGTTTCGTTTAAGCTTTGGATCACCTCTGCGTATACGTGAGTATCGAACTGGTGGTTAAAGCCTAAACAATTTCAACTTGTTTTATTTTTTCTTATTTTTTTAAACATTGGACTTTCTCTGCGTATCGAAAGATCGACCTGATTGTTAATGTTTAAACATTCAGTTTTGTTTTTGCACAAATCACAGTTGATAAAAGTTTAAAGGCATTACTTGAGTCAGTGTATTGCATGATGAGGGGATATGCTGAGATCGTGGGGTCCATAAGAACCTAGTGCAAAATTAATATACCTTAACGTATCAGTAAGCATTTCGAAAGTTTTTAGATTGAGTTTAAGTGGACAACAATATCGTCAATCTATGTGAATCGTTTAGAACTTAAAATGCTTAAAGCTTAACGGTGTTGGTGATTTCTCTCAAAAACTGATATGATCCTCTTAAACAAACTCACAAAAATAATGTTTGTAAATATTTCTTTACTGCATTTCATTACATTCAAAAATCCAAAAAGAGTTTAGTGTGTTTTAGCATAAATTTTGAAAAATTCAAAAAGATTTTCGACAACTGATGTTGGAGAGCTGATTTTCAAAATTCCAAGTGCTAAACTTGATGAACAGGTTTGGGAAAGAATGAATGAAAAAGTTGTATTTTCAGTGGTTATCAAAGATTAAATCATTTTTGAATGATACCTGCAAGTGATTTCTAAATTTGCAAAATTTTAAATTTGTGAAACTTATTTTTGAGTAGAGTTATGCAGGTTAGTCAGGTTCCGAAACCTGAGTTAGATGAATGCCAGGTTTTGATCTAAGAACTTGTGGAAAATAAATTCCAGACTGCGATCCCAGCTTAGCGAAAGGGGGAGTCTGAGGACATCAAGAAAGAGTCTGAAGATAGTAGAGACAGATTCAGATTCTGAAGATTACGAGAAAGAGAAAGAGATTGATTGTGGATGCTTACAATAGAGAATTTTTAAAGAAAGTGTGCAGACTGATAAAGACTGAAGGTTTGACAACCGAAGACTCGACACTGAAGACTCGTCAACATTCGAGGGGGAGTCTGTTAGTGCATACGTCTGTCGACTTCGTCTTGTATCGAGTCTTGTATGTAGAATGATATATTAGGGCACGTTATACGTGGAAAATATGAGAGTTTACATATGTTTGAGCTAATTTCGTTTGAACATGTCATGTGACACTTTCAAACGAAATTAAGTTGTTTAATTTCGTTTGAACATGTCAGTGACACTTTCAAACGAAATTACTCCTACTATATATACCTCATGTGTCATTTCATTTGTAACGATTCCGGTCAGAGCAACGAAGTGCTGCCGAAGTGTCCACTCATTGTAAATCATTCTGAAATCAATATACGAACAGTTTAAAGTGTGAATCTAGCTGAATTGAACTCGATACGTTTGTTTCCGCCACTCGTATTGAGATAAACTCTTCTGATCGACTCGTTCGAGTCTGAAAACGATCCTACAATCACTTTAACGCATGTCACCCTCAACTTAACACTTAGTGTGTTTTGTCACCATGTCGTTAAATGATCACTAACTTTTGATCATGTTACTACACTTTTTAGGGTGTCATAAGGATCTTGGGAAGGTTTTAGGGATCTTAGGACACCCTCAAAAGTATATTAATAGGATCAAAAGTTAGTGATTTGGTGACAGAACACTAAGTGTTAAGTTGGGGGTGACAGGCGTCAAAGTGATAGTTGGGGGTGGCAGCGGTCAATGACTAATAGTTAAGGGTGATAAAATCCAATAACCTTTTTTTTTTATTTTTTGGTTTTTGTTTTATAGTAAAGGCTTATTTGTCTTTTTTTCAAAGTTAAGGTGATTTACATTTTAAGTCCCTTAAGTTAGTATATTTTACTTTTAGGTCTTAAGTTTTGTCTTCTTTCCGTCTTTATGTTAAAGATTTCTTGGTATAAATTCGAGTATGTATTCGTTTTGTGTCAGCTTATGGTATAAGTTCACGTTTATCTTTGTCTATGTTCTACGACACGTGACGGCATAAATTCACATTTTTGTTTTACGATTTCTCCCCTACGTTTTATGTCACATTGTGGTATGGATTCATGTTTTCTTAATGATTTTGCTAGGTTTGGCGGTCGTTTGCTTACTACTTAGCACGGTTTTACTACTCACGCGCCCGCAACGCGGGGGTTAAATACTAGTTACATACAATTTTAGTGCTATGACTGTTTTAACTCACATTTTTAGTTGTCGTTTTATTTAACCTTGTTATAACTTCAGCTTTCAACCTTAATCCTATGCATGATCAGATGCCCTAAAGTATAAATGACATCAAAATCAAAAAAAAAGACGTTAGCGTGATCAATAAAGAATAAAATCTTAGACTAACACAAATCTATATATGAAACACTTTTAGAAGCTAATTTGAGGCTAGCTCACTTGGTAGAGACTTTTGTCGTCTCTTAGCGGGAGATCTTGAGTTCAATTCCAAGGAAGAAGTAGTTTATGATTAATTTGGTATAAATTAGGAACGAGTAAGCATTGCTATTAAAAAAAACACATTTTTTTAGAATTAATAAATACAATCTTATATATTTGTAACATTTTGAGTTCCAAACCAACAAAAATGTATACCAACTGCGTACTTGCATTTCTTAACCATGTCTTATTCCCAATTCTAGTAAGTGCACCTTAACTGTTATTGATAATTATTATTAGTTATTTGTTTATATAAAAAAAAAAAGACAATATAATTTAATTTAAAATATAGAAATATAAAGATTAACTTAATATATAGTTTGATTTGAGTGTAAATCGAAAACCATTTGCACTAACGAAAGAAGTAGCTAAACTAGAAAATAGGGAGTTACTTGACTCAATGTGTAAAAATGTTGGGTGAGTAGTTGAGTCTACCCATGACAAGTGTGCAACTACTATTGTTTACGTAGGAATTACAATCTTCAATATATATATGGGATCTATATTGAGAAAACTAATTTAAATCAGAAAAAAAAAAAAACTATCTAAAGAACAAACCGATTTTTTTTTCAATTTTTTTTTCTTAAAATTCGCTAATTTTAGTTTATAAAAAAAAATTAAGTACTACACACGTGCACTAATACAAAAAAAAAAAAAAAAAAAAAAAAATCCCCTAACCAAACCCCACACCGCCAACCCCCTAAAAACCTAACCCGGAAAGCTAAACTAAACTCAAAACCTATACCCTAAGACTAAATTACATGTGCAACATATATATATAGGGTAAGTATAGGGAGAAAACCCTTTATTTTGAGAAAACCTTGAAAACCCATCTAATGGCCTACATGTTGCCATGTGTCCCAGCCATCTTCATATCCTTTTTAGCTTTTGAGGGCACATTGGTAAATTTACATATTCATACCCCACTCCCAAGATATTTTGACCAACCTGATTTGACACTATCACCCATCACATCATTCTCACCCATCATCCTCCATTTTGTTTACTTCATTTCAAATTAACAAGTTTTTTTTTTCAAAATATCTTAATCTTCTTAAACCACTCATTTCACACTAGATCCGCCATTAATGCACTATGGAGCATCCATCAACAATGGTAGATCTAAAGGAAAATGGAGGATACTCTGATGTGCTCGACCATGAAAACCCAAAACATCTTCATTGACAACGATGATGTGTTCTACAATGAAGATAATGTTCCAGGTTTGTTCTACAATGGTCACGTTTTTATTTTGCTTCATTGGCAACGATGATGTGTTCGACAATGGTTATTGTTTGTATTTAGTCTGTTAACGTGTTTTACACCATCAGAAATGCATATTATAGATTACAAATTACAGTGTTGAATATTTCCAATAGTTAATGTTAAACACGAACAACAAGTCTAATAATGGTCACGTTTTTATCTTGCTTCTTTGCTTCAGTAGTTTATTTTCCTTTTTCAATCGATTATAGAATATGGGTTTTGAAACACGAACACCAATTATAATACTTGTTTGATTCAGTACTTTTTTTTCTTTTCCTACCGTTATTGTGAACCACGAACAACCATTAATGTTCGTATATATTACAAATTATAGACCGTTAATGTTCGTATTTAGTCTGTTAATGTTTAGGTGATTATCTTCATTTGTGTCCTTATTTGATGTTGTTTTCTCATTTTCAGTCGTTACACTTGTTGAATGAAAAAACCATGGTTATGAATGTATTAATACTTATGTCTGGTTAACGACTTAACGGTTATCTTATCTTTTTGTTATTAGGATGGTGATGGATACAAGAGAAACAAGATCCAATTCTCGAGACCGTTGGTTTCGTCAAACTTGGATCAGATGCTTAAGGATCATGACCATGTTTATGTTACAGCACAACACAACTAACACGTGTTATAGTTTAAACTTCAAGACATGCATGTGTTACATGTGACATGAAACCCATGTACAACGTAACACGTGTTAGTGCTATGTATTTTTGTTTACTAGTAATATGTAATGTGAGACTCTTCTTGTTTTCTCTAGTACACAATGTTAAAACGGTCTAGACTTAACACATTTTCTGTTGGAGGCGCCCATATTTGTACCTCTACTGTTACAGTTACTATTGAAGTTTATGCATCCATTCTGGAAGTCTTAACACTTGTTATAATAGATGCTTAACACACGTTATATCAAGTTTACTCTGTTGTTATTAAGTTACTATTGGAGTTTATTCATCCATTATGGAAGTCTTTACACACGTTATAATAGATGCTTAACACAAGTTATACATTCCAGTCGCTTAACACATGTTACAGTATGTATATACACATCATGGTGTTTTGGAAACCAATAGCTTATACATGACACCATGTTAGGTTAAACCAAGATTATAACAGAGGGTTAACACATTTTATCCCAGGTATACGGTGTTATGATATTAACTTCTATGTTCCATATTAACTTGTTCACGTGTTACGATCAGTATATGCACATCATAGTGTTATGCAAACCACTTTCATATACATGAATACAAGTCGGGTTACAACAAGATTATAATGGATGCTTAACACATGTTATCATATGTATACAAGTGGGGTTACAACATTACGATATTAACTAAACTCACCATTAAACCCATCGCCTCCGTCAACTGTTTTCACCCTTATCACATGTTAAGCAACTACATGTTCCAAACAGACAGTATATACACATCATGGTGTTTTTGTAAACCACTAGCTTATACATGAATACATGTCAGGTTACAAAAAGATTATAACAGAGGCTTAACACATGTTATAAATCCCAAAATATGCACAACAAATGACCCGTTTCATATTATATATTCCAAAATTACCGGTGCATGAGTTACCATGAATGGCTCGTTTCATATTACACGTTACATACTAACTTGTACATTTATTACTTGTACAAGTGATATGTCACACACGCTCATAGCGGAAGCGCGAGGTGTGATCTGTATGGTTTTCATTGCATAAATATCGATGTACATGAACAAACTATATGAATAAAACATACTCTATTACCATTACATAAGTGTTTCAAAAGATTACAACATAAGTTTAGTGTGTCGGTTACAAACCATTAACATAAAAGTAAAGTGTTATTGTTTCATACATCAATATGAAAATAAACTACTAAGGTTTAAACCATCATATTTCCGCAAAGAGGCGGAATATAATAGTTAACCCTCCAAAAGATGGCATGGAGTTCTGGTACTTGTTATCTTGACTGAGAATCCCGACATGGTCCATTAATTCCCTGAAATACATGTTAAGTTTGGAAAACATGAACAAAAGTTGGCGAATTCATGCAGTTTAGTTGTAAAAGATGTATTTAAAATGTAAGTTGTAGTATGTAAAGCGTCAATGAAATCGTTGATCATTAATGTTTTGCAAGGACATTAATATGTGTGACGAAAAAGGAAGCAATCCAACCCTAGACGATTTTTATGTCGACTCCTATCGACTGGGATACAAAAGCACTCTTCTGTATGGGTCCACGACCAAGAGTGGGGCTCGCCAAAACCCATTAGATCTAACCACATGTACCTAGGTCCACACTGGATTAATGGTGCTTAGATGTATAACCCTAATTCGCACATGATCTAAGGTGTTTCATTCCCTAACTTTAACATACGTTGAACATGTATTTTCCCCGATAGTTGTAAAGTTGTAAAACATTTAAATGAATAGGGGACATGAACTCACAGAATCGCGTCCGTGAATAGAAGTAACTATGATCTCACGTGCGGTCGTCCTGAATAGTGTTGCGACCTACAAATTTTCTTATATTTGTTAGACACTTCGGTCTTTGTAAATAACTTGAGTACAAGTCTTGTGTCTTAAATATGTGTAAGACTTGTATGTCTTTACTGTTCGTTGAACTGTGTATTAGATGAATGAATTGTTAAACTGTTATATATATATTTCACCAAAATATATTTCACCAAATATATATATATATATATATATATATATATATATGTGTGTGTGTGTAATCTTGTATCTTGTGAGTTGTATCATCGGGTCTTGTCTTCTTGATTTCGTGTCGTTGTATAAGTAAATTGTATAATGGTAATTTTTACCAATTATATGTCATTAGGCTTAGCCCAAGAATTCATGTTATTGGGCTTAAATAGTGTTGGGCCTCAATAGTGTTGGGCCTAAATAGTGTTGGGCCTAAATAGTGTTGGGCCTAAATAGTGTTGGGCCTAAATAGTGTTGGGCTTAAATAGTGTTGGGCTTAAATAGTGTGGGGCCTAAATAGTGTTGGGCCTAAATAGTGTTGGGCCTAAATAGTGTTGGGCCTTGGCCCATATGTTTGGTATTGGGCTTAGCCCATGAGTTTTTGATATTGGGCTTAGCCCATGTATTTATGTTAAGCCCATTATGAAGATAAGCCCATTAAGAAGTGTAAGCCCATTTGTATAAAATAGCCCATTAAGAAATGTAAGCCCATTTGTATAAAATAGCCCATTTGAAAGTATAAGTCTTTCATTATTATAAAAACATTTTTATAAAATTCACTAAGTATACTTTTTAGTTAATAAAAACATAATAGTTTTTATAAGTTTCAAAATGTCCGAATTTTGTTAATGGTAACGTAATTTTTGTGTCCGCGTCGAAAGATCGCCTAAACGTCGTAGTAAGTCCTCAAATTGGCGATATGTTCATAGGTTCGTCCGTCGTCCGATTTGACCATAATTTGTATCCGATTAGTCGGATCGTCCGTAACTCGTTTTTAAGGCGTATCTATATGAAATCTTGTAAGACTTTGATTATTATGTATCATGTGTTCATTATCACCATTGTAATCAAGTACCTATCTTTGATATATATAACTAATACATCAAATACCACATAGCACTTAAGTTGTTAAATTAATCAAATATATATTTTCTCAAAATATATATTTATAACTAACTTTGTTTTTATAAAAACCATTCATTAAATCTTTTTAACCTTGTAAAGGTTTAGCAAAAAATGATGGTTTTGTTAACATATAATTTATAAGGAAATTTGGCCATATAACCTTTGTATTTTTAACTTTACCATGTTTAATCAAACATATCATTTTCTTTTCAATTCAACATCAATTTACTCATAACTTTCATAAACAATACACATAAGATTTATAACATAACCTCATCAAGATGATCTCAAAATCATGTAGGATTTTTAGTATGATCCTTTAATATGTTCATTAGTTCAAAAACCAAGTTTACTTCTAGTTTTAACAACTTTTATAAAAATCTCATGTTGTATGTTACTTTTTATAATCTTGTAAAAGTCTTGTTTTTAAATAAAAACTTTAAATATTTTAACTACACCATAAATTATGATCATCTATTTATCTTTTAAGTTTAACAAAAACCCTTTAACATATTCATGTATAATTGTTAGATCATATTTTTAAAATATCATCTAACAAATTAATCATCATAACAAGATCAAATATGCAAATAACAAGTCTTAGATCACAACATAAACAAACATATATATATATATATATATATATATATCATGATTATTAATTTTTGCTTCTTTGTATTTTCATGTTTATTATGTATGATTATTTTGTTTATCTCTAGTTATTTTAACAATCATAACATAAATAAGTATGAAAATAAGAGATTTAGAAGCTCACTTCTAGCACTAGGCCAGGGATGATCTAAGTGATGATTAAGAGCTAAGAAGATGAAGATCTTGATGATTGAAGGTTCTTGAATGGATGAAAACACTTGCTTTAACTTGTAAGTTCTTTAGATCATCTTAGGTTCCATAGAAATCCATCTTGATCATGAAGGAGGTGATAAAATAAAATGGGTTTTTGGTGGGTGTTCTTGAAGAAAAGATGAAGATGATGAGAGAGTTTTGAAATGGGTAAAGTGATAGTAACTTAGTGGTTAAGTGTTATAATAATTCACCAACATAATCCACTTGCAACTAAGAAATAATATCTAGATATTTAGCAAGGGATTAAGGGTGTGGGACCCCTTATTTACGGCCCAACATATGGGGGGGGGTGCCTTATGTTGTTTTCAAGTGTTAGTAATTTCAAGGGTTTAAATTGTGATGAAATGGTTAAGTGTTTAAAGGTTAAAGTCTTTGCAACTTTTCAAGATGGTTCATGACATAAATTGATCATAAACTAGCTTTATTTGGTCAAAAATAATATTCACTAGTTTGCCAAATATGTCAAATTATAGTTCGGATAGTTGTTGAGTGCTCGTTCCGCAAGAAGATAGTCGAAAGATTAATTTTGAAAGTTGTAGGGAAAAATTCGATTATGTATATAATGTGACAACCCTCACCAAACCAGGTATCCGTACGAATTAGTTAATATTTAATTAATGTTTAATTACTGTGCTTGCTTACAACTGTGGTTAAACTACTTCTTAATTTCTGATACATACATACTCATGCATCACATTTTATACTGTCACTCTATTATTTACACACAAACATCAGTGACAACCTTGATGCACAAAAGCACAGTGAGCACACTATACGGATAACCCAGTAAACATGCTGACATTGCAAGCACTAGACAGATATTGTCTCTGAGGCCAGTATGAGCCAGGAATAGATTACTACACTAGTAGGGAGTGTAGGGATGTGAGGATTGTTAAACTGCGTCACTAAGAGATAGTTATAATGACCGGATGTGCCTAAAACATGCTTTAACTACAAAATCCTGCACTTTATTACAAAATTCAGCATTTAAGCTAACTAGTAAAGCGCAAAAAGATGGAAAAATAATACTAGACACTTTCCAAAGTGTCGGGAATTCATTGTGTCACTGAAACTAATATTAACGACACTTTAAATGCTTATTTAGCACTTTAACGGATCAGTATCCAATCGAACAACCGGACTTTACCCGGAACATAAAAATATTGTCAATGACATTGTTTTTCCTATTCTGAGCTAGTTAGGGTCCCCGAACACCCTAACACCCGTTAGAATACACTACACACTAATAACTAATTTTAATCTCTAACTAAACTCACTAATCACTTAACTATATAGTTGGAAACAAACCATAACCCCCCCCCCCATGACCCGATCGGTTTCCCCCATGTGGGACACACCCTTACATTTTTTATTATTATTTTAACCTATGTCTAATATCATGAGGACATATTACATGAGGGACAATAGAGAATTTTGGGTTATAAGTAAACCCTTGGGTCACCATTTCATTCATAAACACCAACACAAAAATTTCACTCTCTCTCCCTCTCCTCTTTGAGTTCGGCCGAGAGCTCACACACACCCACCATCACTTTCAAATTTCGATCTTGCAATTTCACATACATACAAGTGTGCTAGAGTTCATACAAGGAGGCTCGGTGCTTTCGGAATCACAAGGACCTCTCTACATCGCTTTTATCCACCTAGTTTTCGCTTTGATTCTTCCCTAGCCTTGAGCTAGTTGTAAGTGCTTCTAAACACTTCCTTGTTCATGATTAAAGTGGTTAATAAGAAGTTTAATGGTTAAAACTCAAGAACATGCGAAAACAAAACTTAAAGTCTTGCAAGAATGATAAACTAGTTGGTTAAAGAGAAAATAATGGTGTAAAACTTGTGAATCTTGTTTAGTTATGGTTATTTTATGTTGTTGGTTGCTAGTAGTGGAACAGATCGTCATCTAACCACGCTAGATCATGTTCATGGAACATGAACTAGTAATATGTTAAGTGTAGAAGATACAAGATGACAAACCCTTCCATACATAAACATGAAACTTGTGTAAAGTTGATGTTTCTTGTAAAATAGAGTTTTAAACTAGTAGATCTAAAGATCTACAAGTGGTATTTTCGAAGAACCAAGTAAAATATACAAGTCTTATTTTAAAACCGGATCTTTCATAAACTAAAGGTGTTTTGTGAACAAACAAGTGTGTAAACACTTGTGTGACAAAAGATTTAACCAAGAAATATTTTCATAATTTTTGGAATAGAAGTTGTAAACTTGCATGTTCTTTAAAAATAAAGATTTCCAAGAAAATGATTTTATTTTTAAAGATGGAAAGATCTACTAAAAATGTTGGAAGGTTACTACACAATGTTACACAACTTACAAGTTCATGTGTTTGCGATTTATACTTATCTTTGACTAGTTTAATGTTTGAAAATTGTATTCTGATGATTGGAAATTGATTGATTGAATTTTGAAAAGAAAATGATACGCTAGCAAGCGTGGCCACCTCCCGTTACAGAGGAAACTCTGGCGAAATTTTTCCAGAAATATAACACTTGGAAATATTTTTGTGACAAGTGTTATGAATATATTTTTGACTTGTTTTCCAAACAAACTTCGCCATGATTTTTATTATAAAATAACCAAGTATTCGGAGGTGGATTTTCGTAAATAAAACTTGTTAAATATATATTTAGAATATATATTTCATAGTAAAACGCTTGTGTGATTTTATGATTATTTTGTGAACTACACATATATTATTTTTAGGGTAAAAATAATATAACTCGTATACACTAAAAAGTAACGACTCCAAAATAATACCAACGCCTTCACAAATAAATATCTAAGTTACACCGGTATTATTATTACCACCCGAGCTTTAAATGTAACTTATGTATTTTCGGAAAAATACTCTTAAGTGCGTATTTTGATAAAAGTATTATTTTGGAAATCGTATGGAATAAAATATAATATTTTTGAGAAAAATATGTATATTTTGGAGATAGAATATTTTAGACAAATGAATAAAAATAAATTTTATTAAGTGAGACTTAATAATATATTTTTGGAATTATAAGAAAACGCACATGTGTTGAAACCCCCATCCTTAGGAAGGAATATAATTAATAAATAATTGAGAAGTGTTAATACGAAATTGTTGTCTAACTATTTCCCAAAAACGTTAAACCATAAGCCAAGGCACGGCCGTCCGTCTAATAGAAGTTGGTACGTGTAGGTCGTCACCCAGCAGGTTATTTTGGGACGGACTATTTCGAGACGCACTTCTGTGAGTTCATGTCCCCCTTTTCTCTTAACTGTTTTCAGTTTTTATACCTCGGGGGTGAAATACATGTTACTATGATTACGAACTTTTACTTACATGGTATGGTTAGCTTATGGAGGGTTACTACTTAGATCATGTGAGTGGGTAGGCGGGAACTGGAGGCCATTAATCCTCATTGTAGGACCGAGGGTCATTAGCGGTAGATCTATCTGGGTGTAGCGAGCCCAACCCCTGAGTCCGCTGAATGAACCAAGTGGTGACTTTGTACCGGATGCATAAATCTGCTAGGTTTGAGTCTTCCTACAGCACTTCACACATATCATTGGCTTTGCAACCCAATGGTGATCTCTTTTTCCTTATTTGCTACATACTAGGGATTTTCATACATACTGACATTTTTACAAGGATTTATACAAACTCACTTACACATGAACTCGCTCAACTTTATGTTGACTTTTCAAACTACATGTATTTCAGGGAACTAATGGATCTGGCACGGTATGCACATATTTTCAAGCTGCGTTTGAATAATGAAGTCATCCAGGGTTTAGAAGGTGTAACCTCTTCCTGGACGGGTTACATATCCCTAAACCTAGTATTGTTTAAAGTCTTTTGCTAAGTCTTTATGAACTCAATTAAATCAAGTTAAGGTTTGTAACTTATTTTGTGATTGTTGAAAATGGGATTTTTCTAAACTTTATTAATGGATGAATATCTCATGTTTTTATCATATAGCATTGTTATGATTGTTGCTATGGTATTAAGAAGTCACACCAAATAAACCCACGCTTCCGCAAAGCCAGGGTGTGATATATAAATGATATTCCCTATGTATTTTCATATGAAATTTGTGTTTAAACAACACTTTTGCATCTTGTAATAAAAATACTAATGCTGAATTTTGCGGAAAATTATTGAAATGGTAACTTTTATCGCTTTTCGGGCAGTTTCTAGTGCTACCGGACATTGGTAATATATTAAACCAAACCCTTGTATTCCCATATAGGGTTTAATGTATATTTGATGTTGGACTTTCGTCTGAGTCCTAAAGATGTCATTTAGATGGTTTCTGCGGAACTTGAGTTTTCGTCAGCACGCTAGTTTACTAGGTACTACTCTAGTTGTTTCGATGCATTGTTTTCACTGTTTCAAATGTAACCAATAAAAATGAATAATGTGCATCATAAATGAATATTCCATGAGTGTTCTAAGATGTATATCATGTAATCATGCAAGGTCGGATATTCAAAACACATACTTGTATAATGTAAATCATTGCTTTAAATGTACGTAAATTAACCGAAAGTGGCAGTTGTCACATTCTCCCCCTGTTATTGAGAATTTCATCCCGAAATTCTAGCTTTGTTATTTTTTGTAGGAGTCTTCTTAATCAGATGAGGATATTTGGCTTTAATTTGGTCTTCACGTTCCCAAGTATACTCGGGTCCGTGACGAGAGTTCCAACGAACTTTTACTAACTTGATACGACTTCTCCGTGTTTTCTGGACCTTCAGTCCGTGACCTCAACAGGTTCTTCAGTGAATTGGAGTTTGTGGTCAATGTGAATTTCATCCGCAGGAATGATAACGGTTGCTTGTGTTGGACTCTTTTTAAGATTCGACACATGAAATGTGTCGTGCACATTGCTAAGTTCATCTAGTAACTTCAACTTGTAGGCATCACTGCCAATCTTTTCTAAGATTTCAAATGGTCCAATGTAACGTGGGTTAAGCTTTCCATGTTTACCGAACCTCGCTACACCTTTCCAAGGCGAGACTTTCAACAAGACTTTGTCTCCAACCTCGAAAGATAATGGTTTTCGTCTTTTATCTGCGTAGCTCTTTTGTCGATCGCGAGCCGCCTTGATACGGTCTCGGATCTGAAAAATTTTATCCGTAGTCTCTTGGACTAGTTCCGGACCAATTAATTGACTATCGCCTGTTTCTGCCCAACATAGCGGAGAGCGACATTTTCGACCATAAATAGCTTCAAACGGTGCAGCTTGTATACTAGTATGGTAGCTGTTGTTGTAGGAAAACTCAACTAAAGGTAGATGAGTATCCCAATTGCCGCCTAAATCCATAACACATGCGCGAAGCATATCTTCGAGTGTTTGGATTGTCCGTTCGCTCTGGCCGTCAGTTTGTGGATGAAAGGCCGTACTTAGATTCAAACGAGATCCAAAGGCCTGTTGAAATGATTTCCAAATTCTTGAAACAAAACGATCGTCTCAATCCGAAATGATTGAAATAGGCACTCCATGACGAGCCACTATTTCTTTGAGATAGATTTTCGCTAGTTTCTCAGTACTATCCTTCTCCCGAATCGGTAAGAAGTGTGCGGACTTTGTCAATCTATCGACGATTACCCATATCATGTCATGGCCTTTTGAGGTCCTGGGTAACTTCGTAATGAAGTCCATCGATATTTGTTCCCATTTCCAAGAGGGAATCTCGGGTTGTTGTAGTAAACCCGACGGTTTCTGATACTCTGCCTTGACCTTTGCGCAGGTCACGCATTTTCTGACATAGATAGCAATATCCTTTTTGAGGTTAGGCCACCAATAGTACTCCTTTAAGTCTTGGTACATCTTATCTGATCCAGGATGGATCGAGTACTTTGACCTATGTGCTTCCTCAAAAATAAGATCTCGAAGGCCTCCAAAGAATGGAACCCAAATTCTACCTGCAACGTACAAAGTTCCATCCTCTTTTGGCACTAACCGTTTTTCCATGCCTCGAAGTGATTCTGCTAGAATATGCTCTTCCTTGAGTGCTTCTTGTTGTGCATTATGAATTCGTGCGGTAAGATCTGTGTGAATCATCATTTCTAGTGCACGCACTCTTAGTGTTTTAACTCGTTCCTTGCGGCTCAAGGCGTCTGCTACAACGTTCACCTTGCCCGGATGGTACTTGATTTCACAATCATAATCGTTCAATAATTCAACCCAACGTCGCTGACGCATATTTAATTCTTTTTGGTTGAATATGTGTTGTAGACTTCTATGATCTGTGAAAATAGTGCACTGTGTACCATATAAGTAATGCCGCTAAATTTTCAAAGCAAATACCACCGCGCCTAACTCTAGGTCGTGAGTGGTATAGTTCTTCTCGTGAACTTTCAGTTGACGAGACGCGTACGCGATAACCTTTTCACGTTGCATGAGTACACAACCCAAACCTTGATGCGAAGCATCACAGTATACCACAAAGTCATCGGTACCGTCGGGTAATGATAATATTGGTGCAATGCACAACTTGTCTTTAAGAAGTTGAAATGCTGCTTCTTGTTTCTCTCCCCAATCGAATTTCCTGTCTTTCTGTGTAAGAGAAGTTAGCGGTTGAGCAATCTTTGAAAAATTCTCAATAAATCTCCGATAATATCCCGCTAAGCCCAAAAATTGTCGCACTTCAGTAGGAGTCTGGGGCGCTTCCCAATTCTTAATCGATTTAATCTTCGAAGGGTCTACTTGAATGCCCTTCTCGTTCACTACATGCCCGAGAAATTGTACTTCACGAATCCAAAATTCGCACTTGGAAAATTTCGCGTATAGTTTCTCCGTCTTTAACAACTCCAAAATGGTTCTCAAATGTTGCTCATGTTCGTCAGTCGATCGAGAGTATATCAAAATGTCGTCAATAAACACTATGATGAATTTGTCGAGATACGGCTTGCACACACGATTCATTAAATCCATGAAGACCGCTGGTGCATTCGTTAAACCAAAAGGCATAACGAGAAACTCGTAATGACTGTAACGAGTCCGAAAAGCCGTTTTCGGTATGCTTTCTTCTTGAATTCGTAATTTATGATACCCCGATCGTAAGTCTATCTTTGAGTAGAAACTTGACCCTTGCAGTTGATCGAATAGGTCATCAATCCTCGGTAATGGATACCGATTCTTGATGGTAAGTTTATTTAACTCGCGATAATCGATGCACATCCTGAAAGTTCCGTCCTTCTTCTTTACAAACAAGACTGGAGCTCCCCATGGCGAGTAGCTCAGTCTAATGAATCCTTTATCCAAAAACTCTTGAAGTTGTGTGGATAACTCTTGCATTTCAGAAGGTGCTAATCGATATGGATATTTAGCTACGGGTGCGGCTCCTGGTACCAAGTCGATGTGAAATTCGACTTGTCGATAAGGTGGTAGTCCTGGCAAGTCTTCAGGAAAGACTTCAGGAAATTCTTTTACTACCGGAATATCTTTCAACTTTGGCCCATTGGCCTTCTTGTCCACAACATGTGCTAGAAAGGCAATACAACCTTTTCGTAAGCACTTATGTGCTTTCATGCAATTGATGATCCGCAATGGGGTGTCGCGCTTCTCTCCATGTATCACAAGTGTCTCTTCGTTCGGTAGTGGTAGGCGAATGATCTTCTCGTGGCAAACGACTTCGGCTCGATTATTGGATAGCCAATCCATGCCAACCACTACGTCGAAACTACCCAATTCAACGGGTAAGAGATCGATATTGAATTTTTGTTTGCCAAGTTCTAAGGTACACTCCTTAACAACTTCTCCCATCTCTATTAGTTTACCGTTAGCCAATTCTATAGAATATGGAACATCTAGCTTACTAGGTTCCAAGCCCAGAACATTTTTAAATTCTATAGAAATAAAACTAAAATCGGCTCCGGTATCATATAATATGGATGCGAAATGATCATTGAGGAGAAACGTACCAGTGACCACATTAGGGTCTTGGCGCGCATCCTTGGCTCCAATCATAAATGATCGACCACGAGCTTGGTTTTCTTTAGGACAGTCTTTCTTGAAGTGATCTTTGCTTCCGCATCCAAAGCATCCTTGACCACGACCATTTACTTTTCCATTCTTGTTACCAATTCCACTTCCCGATCCAGTATTATTTCTCGTTCCCCAACATGATTCAGTACGATGGCCATTCTTGCCACACTTGTCACATTTGACAACCCGACAATCGCCCAAATGATGATATTTGCATCGCTCAGACTTGGGTAAAGTACTAGCGTACTTCTTAGGACCAGTGTCGTTTGTGGCTACAAACGCCCTTGCATCCTTTTGCGAGTTATTCTATGGCCTGTTGTTGTTGTTGTTGGGGTTATTGTCGTTGTGGTTGTTGTTACTGTTGTTGTTATTCCCACGAGTTCCCTTTTTAAAATTTGAGTACTTCCTTTTCCCGCCACTGGAAGACTCAACATGTGATTCCTTCTTCTCTCCTCCCTTCACATCATACTTCTTCATCCTAATTGCATCTTCATTAAGACTCACAACTATAGTCACCGCCTGCGTGATAGTTTTGGGATCTGCTGAAGTAACAAGGCTTCTGATCTCAGGAGCAAGTCCCCAAATGTAGCGTTCAATACGCTTAAATTCTGGGGTAACCAAATAAGGGATCACGCGAGACAGGTCGTGAAACCTTTGAGTATATCCAGTAATATCAGATCCAACCATGGTAAGGTTCCAAAACTCATTCTCCAATTTCTGGAGTTCAGTACGGGAACAATATTTTTCTCTCATCCTTTCTTTTAACTCTTCCCATGTCAACCCATATGCAGCGCTATCACCCAAAGTCTGCACTTGCAAGTTCCACCATGTGAGAGCCTCGTTAACGAACAGGCCAGTCACAAAGGTGACATGTTGATCAGCAGAGCATCTGCTCATTCTTATGGTCGAATCCGTTTTCTCTGTCCAACGCACATAAGCCACGGCACCGCCTGTGCCATCAAAGTTAAGTGGCTTCCAGTCCAGAAACTGCTTGAATGTGCATCCTGAAATAGACAATAAACGGATTAAGAATGAGCAAACCGTGAAACGCACGAGTAGATTAAGAAAGGAATTAGATAAGTTGTAACAAAACAACTAAACGTTACCCGTGGTATTAGTTCCGCCTGAAGTACCGCCTTGGCCCTGGCCTCCCGATCCGCCGGTTCCACCACTGGTGTCGGCACGGGATGCCTCATACAGTGCGATAGCTTGGGTGATTCTCTGTTCTATTAGTGCATTCAGTTCTGCCTCAGTCGTAGGCATTGGTGGGGGTGGGGGTGGATTAGTCCGTGAACGTAAAGCTCTCCTCGGTGGCATGATTCTTCCAAAGGAGAAATAGGATAAAGATTAGACGTTGATTTGGTTTGTTAAATATTTTTACTAAATAAGAAGAAAAGAAAAAAAAATATTCATAACATTAATGGCAATATCACCAAGAAACATATAATGCGAGTAAATAAGTTAACATAAACAATAAGATATGTCCAACCAGACCATTCAGATGCATATAATAGATAACACCAAGTTTTTCATATATATTAGACAACCGGTTACATAATCGTTTGAAAGGAAACAAAATAGACTCGGGCTACATAACCTGGTCATACTAGTCTAGTACAACTAAAGAGATAACAAAATCTTCCTTCCAACTGTGTGATCCGCTGTCTGTCGGTTGTCTTCAAAACTTGGTGGAGCGTCAATATGTACACAAAACGGATATAGATACCCGTTTCATAAGTATGATACCTGCAAACACAGTCTATGGTGGAGGAAAGACTGGTGGTGGAATCGGGAACAATGACCTGTAAACATGAGAAACCCTATCCTCCAAATCGTGAACCAAACGGATAAGGAAATCAATCTGCTGCTCGAGTGTCAAAACACGAGCAGGTAAACCAACTGGTGGTATATCAACTGGTGGCATCTTAGGTGGTTGTGGGGGTAATGGTGGTGACCCTGGTGGTGGTGGTGGAGCATGGGGTGGTGAATGAGCTGGTGGTGGTAGAGGTCTGGCGTCAGCAAGCTGCCGAAGCCCATGAACGCTGTCAAAAAGTATGTCGACCTGAGACTGCAGAGAGAGAATAAGGGTATCAGTAGAAATGCTCGGGTAGTGAACTGGATGGTACGGGTCTGTAGTAGGCATAACATGAGGTGGAGAGTGTGGCGCAATAAGAGGCTCGACAGGGACTTGTGGGACAGAGCGAAACTGCTGATAGTATAGGTCCATATCACTGGGTGGTATGTGGGCATGTCCAGATGGTCCGGCCTCATCGGTATGATCAGTAGGTGGCATGATAGGTGCGAAGCGTATGAGGCGAATGTGCTCAGGAGATGTATCTGCAGCAGGGACCTGAACAGGTGCTGGGATGGCTGGCTCTGCTGGCATGACGTCATCCCCAAAGTCTGCGTTTCGCTGTAGGCCAATAGCCTGCAGTGCAGACGAAGTAACGGATGCATAAGAGGAAGCATCCGAGTCGGTATCTGCATCAGAAGAAATATCGATCACCGAGACCACTGGTGATGCAATGTCTAAGATAACCACATCGTGAACTTCTCCGTCTCCCAAATCAGCATCCATGTGATCCACCGGAATCACTGGAACGACGCCGTCGTCATCGTCGAGGTCGACGATAAAAGGTATGATATCAAGAGGAGCGACGTCAAAGGGTATAATCTCTACTACATGTTCACCCTCCGGGTGACCCAAAATAACTATATCATTGAGTATAGGAGGGATAGCTAACACATCATCATCGATGATCTCGCCTAGAAGTGCGAATGGTTGGAAGTCATCCATGTCGCTGTCAGATGTAGAGTCGCTATCAGATAAGATGACCTGAACCTCCAGCACGTAGTCATCGTCGGATACAATCTCCATGGGGTCTACGTCGTCGTATACATTACTACCTTCAGATGAAGACATGGTGACCTGAGAAAAAAGTTGTTCGACACGTATGAGTATTTGTTACTTTACATATATACACAAAATGTATTTTTCACATAATGTTCATTTTAAGTTATCCTAATTGAGTTGTGTAGATTAACTTAAAGTTGCATGTCTACTATTTAGATGACTAAGACACTAAGGTCCTTGCTTGATTTGTATGAGATGAATTCTTGTTGAAAATGGACCATGAAAAATGTTTATGCAAATGAAAACATTTGTTTGTGTTTAAATGGTTTTCGTGAGAGATCCCTAGTGATTGTAGACTTAGACTCGAGAAAGAATCCTGGTTCACTACAATCGATGCTCTGATACCAAACTGTCACACCCGCTCATAGCGGAAGCGCGAGGTGTGATCTGTATGGTTTTCATTGCATAAATATCGATGTACATGAACAAACTATATGAATGAAACATACTCCATTACCATTACATAAGTGTTTCAAAAGATTACAACATAAGATTAGTGTGTCGGTTACAAACCATTAACATAAAAGTAAAGTGTTATTGTTTCATACATCAATATGAAAATAAACTACTAAGGTTTAAACCATAATATTTCCGCAAAGAGGTGGAATATAATAGTTAAACCCTCCAAAAGATGGCATGGAGTTCTGGTACTTGTTATCTTGACTGAGAATCCCGACATGGTCCATTAATTCCCTGAAATACATGTTAAGTTTGGAAAACATCAACAAAAGTTGGCGAATTCATGCAGTTTAGTTGTAAAAGATGTATTTAAAACGTAAGTTGTAGTATGTAAAACGTCAATGAAATCGTTGATCATTAATGTTTTGCAAGGACATTAATATGTGTGACGAAAAAGGAAGCAATCCAACCCTAGACGATTTTTATGTCGACTCCTATCGACTGGGACACAAAAGCACTCTTCTGTATAGGTCCACGACCAAGAGTGGGGCTCGCCAAAACCCATTAGATCTAACCACATGTACCTAGGTCCACACTGGATTAATGGTGCTTAGATGTATAACCCTAATTCGCACATGATCTAAGGTGTTTCATTCCCTAACTTTAACATACGTTGAACAAGTATTTTCCCCGATAGTTGTAAAGTTGTAAAACATTTAAATGAATAGGGGACATGAACTCACAGAATCACGTCCGTGAATAGAAGTAACTATGATCTCACGTGCGATCGTCCTGAATAGTGTTGCGACCTACAAATGTTCTCATATTTGTTAGACACTTCGGTCTTTGTAAATAACTTGAGTACAAGTCTTGTGTCTTAAATCTGTGTAAGACTTGTATGTCTTTACTGTTCGTTGATGTCACACCCCGACCACGTGGAACATACAAAACGTGGCGGAAATGTCGGGGAGTGTTGTAACAGAATTAATTGTTTCATAACCATGGCATACAAAGTTGTATTTTATTTATTAAACAAGGGTGTTACATTGTTTCAAACAGGAAATTAAAGAGTTCAGAACATAATTAAACATAGTCTATCTTATTTGAAAGTCTCTAAGGCACAGGTCCGCCCTAGTATCATGATCAACATCCTATGGAAAAGCACCTGAAAACACATGTGAAAATAGGTACGTCAGCATAAAAATGCCTGTGAGATACATAGGTTTGTGAAAATAGGATTCATGACTTGTATTTAAGAAATGTTTAGTCATGAACCTTGTAATTTGCTTTGTCTTGTAAATCATTTGAATAACAATAAGATCAGATGATATGTATAAGTAAATGTCAGGTTAAATAAATAACCATGTAAAAATGTGTTTGTATAAGATAAGTTGTTTGTAAATCAATGTCTTGTAAAAAGTATGTTATTTGTATAAAATGTTCTATGTCTCAATATTGAAATGATTCAAATAACGTTACGACATGTAATACCATACAAACACTTATATATAGGAAGTACCAGCGGCGTATCCACCATGCTTGTATCATATTACACACGCATCGTTACTTAATCACTTAATCAAACCGAACCAACCAATGTAAGAAGTCTATGTTTAAACCAATTGTCAAACATGTTATATGTCAAATGTAAATCATGTCAAATGTCTATGTCAAATATCCATGTCAAATGTCTATGTCAAATATCCATGTCAAATGTCTATGTCAAATATCCAGGTCAAATGTCTATGTCAAAATGTCATGTATGGCAAGTGATATGTCTCAACTAAACCATATGCACAAAAACAAAGTATTGAAGTAACACTTGGTTTAAATCAAAGCTATGTTTTGTGTAAATGCATGCAACTATTTAATATGAACATTTATGCGGTATTGTAAATATGCATACATCCAAGCCTTGTGACTGTGGTGATAAACCCTTTAAACAAATTAAAGGTCTATCTGTCTTATATATCATCGAATTCGGTCATTCCTTTCTGTCCCCTTTCCCTGGGATGTCCGGAACGGGAGTTGTCAATTCCTATGGTACCACTACCTACTAACGAACGGCGTAGCTAATGTTAATGAATGTATTGTCCCATGTAGACAAACCAAATGTCATAACAAAATGTAAGCATGTGAAAACGATGCACTAAGTATGTAATCAAATGAACATACGTAGCGTGAAAAGTCATGTAAAACGATGTACTAAGTAATGCACACAATGGGCACACCTAGCATGAAATGTAATGTAAAACAATGTACTAAGTAATGCACACAATGGGCACACCTAGCATAAGATGATATGAAATCATGTACTATAATGTACTAACGAACATAGCATGTATATGATGTGAAAACAGGAAAGCATGAAAGTAACAAGTAGGCACATGTATTCCACCCCAAAACAGTTTAGAAAACAGTAAAAGAGGGGTCTATGTACTCACTTGGGATTGCTCAGATGTATAAAGATAATCACCAAGTAATGCTAGAGATCTCGGAATCAAACGGCACCTAATATAGGTAACTATGTTAATAACCGGACCTTAATCGGATGATTGGATAGAATGAGGTTTCGTAAACCAAACGAGTGTAGAGACTCGTGTCATTTGGTTTAACAAAGCCTACATGCTAAATGAAACTTAACATAATTGTTTACGACCCATTACGACCCGTTTAGGAAGCTTACGCTACTTTAACGCATCGTGCGCGTGAAACGCGTTCGGACCGCCTAACTAGTCCTATGACAAGTATTATATGCCTAAACATGTTACATAACCAGTTATGTGACAAAGGTTTAGGTTACATATGCTTAATTACCAATTATACATGAAAAGGGTATTCTGGTAATTTACCTAAGGCATATAAACTACCTATCATACAACTACTTAAACGATGTGACCATAGGGTATAACCTCGGAAGGTTATTCCCTACCTACTATGGTCACCTAATGTGTTTGGTCGGATCCTAATGATCGACCAAACTGGGTCGGGTTCGAAGGTATAGGCGATTTATTAGATCGCCTACCCTACGACCCTAGACAACGTGGTAATCAGTAGGCATAGTCCCAAGGGACTATGACCATCGTGATTACAATCACGTTGCGAAGTTCAAACGAACTTCGCATTGACCATTACTGGTCAACGCTGAAAGTCAAACAAAGTTTGACTTTCTGACTCGAAAAGCAGTAAAAAAATAAGGAAAAGAACGAAAGAATACTTACGAAGGGTCCCCGAATGCTAACCCAGATCAAAATAGCTCAGGTATGAAACGAAGGTTCCAACTTTGAGCCCAAATGATCAGATTTGTGGGTTTTTAAGCCAAAGGGGGGTGGGTATTTATAGTATTCGGTCCACCGTTAAGATCGTTTCATGGAAAACGTGCCTTAATCCCACCCGTACAAGTGTCGGGAAGTTGTGGTGCCTCAAAATGCTCACCACCATAAGGAATCAACACTTGGCAAGGGGTTAGGGAGTGCAAAACAGCTGCAACCAGCTGTCAAATACACTTAATCTGGTCCAGAAGGGGGCTCGCGTGACGCTAAGGCCCCTCGCGTCACGCTAGGCCCCTGTTTTGGCAGATTTTACAGAAATGGTCCCTGCACCTTGTTTAAGCGATTTTCGATGCGTTTGAACCCCGTTAACCTCATTTCAAGTATCTAAAATGAAGTTAAAGTATAGGGAACTCAAAATATGCTCAAAAATATCAAGGATGTCGGTTCGTTTGGCCGTACGATCGCGATGTTCGCTTAATTACGACGGAATGCGCACAAGCGCGAAAAACGATCCAAATGACGCGACGAATGGATTTTTCTTATGGCGAACACTAAAATATAATATAGTCATGCTTACATAAATTTTTTTGGATGTCCGGATGTATTCAGAACGTAAGTTATGCGCGAAAATGCAAACTTGTGCACTTTTTGACACTTTTAGTCCCTGAATGATCCAAAAGTTTATTTTAGCACACCGAACCCCTCAAAGCCTATTTCTAAGCTATGTAAAGGATATTTAAGGTGTGTTTAACTTATGGTCATGTTCCGGAATGTTCGTTACAGTTCAAATTGACATACTTTCGCAGTTTGTCATATTTAGTCCCTGTAAGCGAATTAACTTGTTTTTGCCATACCAAAGCCTTCAAAACTTATTTCTAAGTTATTTAAAGGTTATTTAAGGTATGTTGAGTATATGTTGATGTTCCAGAGTATTTCTCGCATTAAACTGAGTACGTTTACGCACTAGTTTGCGTATAACTCTCCAGAAAGTGATATAGAGTTTGAAATTACATAAAAGTCAAAACATGAAAAATGTAAAACATAACAAAACAAACATTGTGATCAAATAACATTGTTTTATTGATAACAGAACTGTTCATAGTGATTACAAGCACAGTTGTTACAGTCTCCCCTACTTGTGGAAATTTCGTCCCGAAATTTATTTAGAGGAAACTCGTGGAAAAAGATTTGGATATTTCGCCTTCATTTGATCTTCGCGTTCCCAAGTAAACTCGGGTCCACGTTTAGCTTCCCAGCGAACTTTGACCAAAGGAATGCGCTTGCGTTTAAGCCACTTGACTTCACGTTCCATGATTTCCACTGGTTTCTCAACAAATTTCAGTGTTGTACCAACACGAATTTCGTCAAGCGGTATGGAGAAATTCTCATCAGCTGTACACTTCTTGAGATTTGATATGTGAAAAGTTGGATGAACATTTCCAAGTTCAGGAGGTAACTCTAGTCTGTAGGCTACCTTTCCGATTCTTTCGACGATCTTGAATGGTCCAACGTATCTAGGTGCAAGTTTTCCTTTCTTTCCAAATCTGATCACACCTTTCCAAGGTGAGACCTTAAGTAATACTCGATCACCGACTTGAAATTCCAAGGCTTTGCGTTTTGGGTCCGCGTAAATCTTCTGACGGTTTCTAGCTGCCTGAAGGTTATCACGAACTTTCTTGACCTTGTCAGTTGTCTCTAAAATGAGGGCAGGTCCAGTAAGTTGAGCCTCGCCAATCTCATTCCAGCAGACAGGTGAACGACATTTTCGACCATAGAGAGCTTCGAAAGGAGCCATTTTGATGCTAGTGTGATAACTGTTGTTGTAGGAGAATTCAATCAATTTAAGATGCGAATCCCAGCTACCACCAAAATCGATCACACAAGCTCTTAGCATATCCTCCAGAGTCTGGATTGTTCTCTCAGATTGACCATCCGTTTGCGGATGATAAGCTGTGCTCAGATTAAGTTGGGTCCCCATAGCAGATTGCATGGTTCTCCAAAAATGAGAAGTGAAACGAGCATCTCTGTCAGAAATGATGTTCAAAGGAACACCATGTCGAGCTACAATTTCATCCACATAGATTTGAGCAAGTCTGTCAGCAGGAAAACCCTCACGGATAGGCAAGAAATGTGCTGACTTTGTAAGACGATCAACGACTACCCAGATGGCATCATGACCTTTCTTTGTGCGCGGGAGTTTGGTAACAAGATCCATAGTAATGTTTTCCCATTTCCAAACTGGGATCTCTGGTTGCTCCAATAAACCCGAAGGACGCTGATGTTCAGCCTTAACCTTAAGACAAGTAAGGCATTTGGATACGTATAAGGCAATGTCTTTCTTCATACCAGGCCACCAATAGTGAGTACGAAGATCCTTATACATTTTATCTGAGCCCGGATGAATAGAATAACGAGACTTATGGGCTTCATCCATAAGCAAGGTACGAAGATCATCCTGGCTTGGGACCCACAAACGGTCCATGAAGTAATATGATCCATTGTCCTTCAGTTCCAGTGCAGGTGTTATGTGATAAGGAAATTCCTTATCCATCAAACCTTGTGAAACACAAGATTGTTGAGCCTGAGAAATGCGTGCTTGAATATCGGATCGAGCTTTAATAACAGATTGAACACGTACACAATGAAGCTTAGTACGTTCCTTACGACTCAATGCATCAGCTACGACATTCGCCTTACCAGGATGGTAGCGAATTTCGCAGTCATAGTCGTTTAAAAGTTCAACCCAACGTCGTTGTCTCATGTTGAGTTCTTTCTGGTTGAAGATATGCTGAAGACTTTTGTGGTCAGTGAAAACCACACATTTTGTACCGTACAAATAGTGTCTCCAGATCTTGAGAGCAAAGACAACTGCACCCAACTCAAGATCATGAGTGGTGTAGTTCTTCTCATGTATCTTCAACTGCCTCGATGCATAGGCTATGACTTTGTTTCTTTGCATAAGAACACAGCCAAGACCCAATTTAGATGCATCACAATACACGACAAAATCATCATCACCCTCAGGCAATGATAGAACAGGCGCATCGCAAAGCTTCTGCTTCAGGTGTTGAAAAGCTTCCTCTTGTTTGAATCCCCAATAAAAGGGCATTTTCTTCTGAGTTAGAGCAGTTAGAGGAACTGCAATCTTAGAGAAGTTTTCTATGAAGCGGCGATAATAACCCGCTAGACCAAGAAAAGAACGAACTTCAGTAGGAGTAGTAGGCGTATCCCAATCCTTAATCGCACTGATCTTGGAGGGATCTACATGAACACCTCGTTCGTTGATAATGTGTCCCAAAAATTGAACTTCTTTAAGCCAAAATTCGCATTTGGAGAATTTGGCGAAAAGTTGCTCTTTCTTCAGGAGTTCCAGAGTAAGACGAAGATGCTGCTCGTGATCAGCTCGCGTCTTAGAGTAAATCAAGATGTCATCGATAAAAACAATGACGAACTGATCCAAATAAGGTTTGCAGACCCTATTCATTAAGTCCATGAAAACAGCAGGAGCATTAGTCAAACCGAATGGCATGACTGTGAACTCGTAATGTCCATAACGAGTACGGAACGCTGTCTTCGGAATATCTTCTTCTTGCACACGAAGTTGATGATATCCGGAACGTAGATCAATCTTCGAAAAATAAGAAGCACCCTGTAGCTGATCAAAGAGGTCGTCTATGCTAGGTAGGGGATATCGATTCTTGATGGTAAGCTTGTTAAGCTCACGATAATCGATACACATCCTAAAGGATCCATCCTTCTTCTTGACAAAAAGAACTGGAGCACCCCAAGGTGAAAAACTAGGACGTATAAAACCTTTGTCAGAGAGCTCCTGAAGCTGTTTAGACAACTCTTGCATCTCAGATGGTGCAAGACGATATGGAGCTCTGGCAATGGGGTTTGCACCAGGTACGAGATCAATGCGGAACTCGACTTGGCGTGCTGGAGGTAGACCAGGTAAATCTTCAGGGAACACTTCAGAATAATCCCGAACGACAGGAATATCTGAAATAGACTTACCCTTGCCTTTATCTTCTATAACATGTGCTAAGAAAGCCACATAGTTCTTCCGCAGATATTTCCGAGCTTTAAAACAAGACATGAGTTTGAGACCACCGATAGGCTTCTCACCTTGAACCTGCAGGATCTCGCCTGTCGAAAGCGGCACACGAACAATCTTCTCAGAACAAACTATCTCTGCGTGATGCTTGGATAACCAATCCATTCCCACAATAACGTCGAAGCTTCCTAGTTGCATAGGCGTGAGGTCAATAGGAAAAAGATGGTCGTTAAGATTCAACTGGCAGTTGCGAAGAACAGAATCAAGAATAATTGGTTCACCACTAGCAACTTCTACTGTCAAAGATTTGCCTAGTTTCGTTCTAGACACGCGAAGCATTTGCTCAAAAGACAAAGACACGAAACTCTTATCGGCACCGGAATCGAAAAGAACAGATGCAGGCTGATTATTAATAAAGAACGTACCGTTCACCACATTATCGTCAGCCTGTGCCTCTTGGGCATTCATGTTAAAAACTCGGCCTCGAGCCGGAGCCTGATTCTGATTCTGGTTCTGGTTCTGGTTCTGGTTCTGGTTGACTAGTCTTGGGCACCGGTTTCTGTAGTGGGTCAGGTCCCCACAATTATAACAAGCACCCGGTGGGTATTGTGGTCGTGCAGCTTGGCCCTGTTGCGGAGCAGGAGGCTGTGCAACCTGTTGAGCCGGGTTCTGAACCGCGGGATTCTGAGCAGACCGACAAACATTGGCAAGATGGCCTGATTTCCCACAGTTAGTACAGAAACGGCATGGAAGTTGCGGCTGGTGGTGACTGTTGCATCTATTGCACAAAGGTGCATTCCCTGAATAGGGTTTCTTCGCTGGAGGCTGTGCGGGTTGGTTGGGAGCTGCCTGGTTAGCTTGGGCAGTGACAGCATAGTTTTGGGAAGCCTTACGCTTCTTTGCCCTCTTCGAAGAACCAGAGTTCTTTCCATTCTCGTTTTGACCTTTCTTGCTATCACCATTGTCAGCCGACTGTTTCTTGCCCTTGTCACCCTTCCTGTGTAACTTGTTCTTCCGGATCTGTGACTCGGTCAGTGTCGCTGATAACTCGATTGCCTGACGAAGTGTGGCAGGGTTACTACCAGTAAGAATGTCTTGTACCGAGTCAGGTAGGCCATCGATGTATCTCTCGATAGCCTTGTCGAGTGGGGTGACCATTGTTGGGCAAAGCAGACTCAACTCTTCAAACCGATCAGTATAAGCCCTATGCTCACCACTATCTTGCTTCAGCTCATCAAACTCCTTCTCCAACGCTCGTTGCTCATGACGAGGACAGAATTCCCTCATCATAAGGGCTCTAAGTTCAGCCCAGGTCTGTGCAAGAGCAACTTCAGCACCCCTATCTCTCATAACCCCGTTCCACCATGTCAAAGCCCTCTTCTGAAATACGCTCGAAGCAAACTCAACTTTGCGATTATCCGGACACTGCACATGGCGAAAAGTATTCTCACTGCTCTCGAACCACTGAAGAAGCCCAGTCGCCCCTTCAGAACCACTAAACTTGAGTGGTTTAGCCTGATTAAAATCCTTGTATTTGCATGGAACATTGTTGTTGTTGTTGGCTTGGTTCCATTGAGCAAAGAGATTTGGGAATTGGGCAGCCATCTGCTGCGCAATAATTTCTGCCAGCTCGGCAGTTGCTATCTGGTTCTCGCGTCGAGGAGGCATTCTAAAAGAGGAAAACATGAAAAGAAACGAGTGAGATGATTGGATGAAAAGAATGAGATGATAAAAACAAGAATTGCAAACAGCATAGATGGTGGTCATTCGTCCGTATCACAAAGCAAACAAACGACACACAGTGACTAATCAAAGTAAATGGATCGAAAATAATGTATAATGAAGACATGCTCGCCTATAAGTGAACACTCATCCCAAGAATTCCCAGGTAAGCACAACTGGTCTCGCGTCTGGTTGAGATGTATACGAAGTGCTTGCCTAGACAGAAAACTCAGAATACAGGCATTCACCCTTCCAGTTTGCACGTGTTCTCATTATTTAAAACCCAAAACGTTTGACGAGATTTTGAAAATTTGAAGGCACAAGGCCAAAAACCAAACTGAAAAGGGTTCAAAACCATATAACAGAGGGTTCAAAACCTTACAATTGAGGGTTCAAAACCTTGTAATAAATCCTTCAAAAATAGGTGATTGTTTTTTCAAAAAAATCGTTTCAGAAAAATTTTGGTTCTTGTTTTGATAATCACCTAAGGATAGGTGATGTACATGTTTTAAGATCTAAACACAAGATAACTTGTGTTAGGGTCCTAGAAAAGTTATAGTCTAGGTCAAAGCATTACTAATAACCTAATTCCCTATAACCATTGGCTCTGATACCAACTCTTCTGTCACACCCCGACCACGTGGAACATACAAAACGTGGCGGAAATGTCGGGGAGTGTTGTAACAGAATTAATTGTTTCATAACCATGGCATACAAAGTTGTATTTTATTTATTAAACAAGGGTGTTACATTGTTTCAAACAGGAAATTAAAGAGTTCAGAACATAATTAAACATAGTCTATCTTATTTGAAAGTCTCTAAGGCACAGGTCCGCCCTAGTATCATGATCAACATCCTATGGAAAAGCACCTGAAAACACATGTGAAAATAGGTACGTCAGCATAAAAATGCCTGTGAGATACATAGGTTTGTGAAAATAGGATTCATGACTTGTATTTAAGAAATGTTTAGTCATGAACCTTGTAATTTGCTTTGTCTTGTAAATCATTTGAATAACAATAAGATCAGATGATATGTATAAGTAAATGTCAGGTTAAATAAATAACCATGTAAAAATGTGTTTGTATAAGATAAGTTGTTTGTAAATCAATGTCTTGTAAAAAGTATGTTATTTGTATAAAATGTTCTATGTCTCAATATTGAAATGATTCAAATAACGTTACGACATGTAATACCATACAAACACTTATATATAGGAAGTACCAGCGGCGTATCCACCATGCTTGTATCATATTACACACGCATCGTTACTTAATCACTTAATCAAACCGAACCAACCAATGTAAGAAGTCTATGTTTAAACCAATTGTCAAACATGTTATATGTCAAATGTAAATCATGTCAAATGTCTATGTCAAATATCCATGTCAAATGTCTATGTCAAATATCCATGTCAAATGTCTATGTCAAATATCCAGGTCAAATGTCTATGTCAAAATGTCATGTATGGCAAGTGATATGTCTCAACTAAACCATATGCACAAAAACAAAGTATTGAAGTAACACTTGGTTTAAATCAAAGCTATGTTTTGTGTAAATGCATGCAACTATTTAATATGAACATTTATGCGGTATTGTAAATATGCATACATCCAAGCCTTGTGACTGTGGTGATAAACCCTTTAAACAAATTAAAGGTCTATCTGTCTTATATATCATCGAATTCGGTCATTCCTTTCTGTCCCCTTTCCCTGGGATGTCCGGAACGGGAGTTGTCAATTCCTATGGTACCACTACCTACTAACGAACGGCGTAGCTAATGTTAATGAATGTATTGTCCCATGTAGACAAACCAAATGTCATAACAAAATGTAAGCATGTGAAAACGATGCACTAAGTATGTAATCAAATGAACATACGTAGCGTGAAAAGTCATGTAAAACGATGTACTAAGTAATGCACACAATGGGCACACCTAGCATGAAATGTAATGTAAAACAATGTACTAAGTAATGCACACAATGGGCACACCTAGCATAAGATGATATGAAATCATGTACTATAATGTACTAACGAACATAGCATGTATATGATGTGAAAACAGGAAAGCATGAAAGTAACAAGTAGGCACATGTATTCCACCCCAAAACAGTTTAGAAAACAGTAAAAGAGGGGTCTATGTACTCACTTGGGATTGCTCAGATGTATAAAGATAATCACCAAGTAATGCTAGAGATCTCGGAATCAAACGGCACCTAATATAGGTAACTATGTTAATAACCGGACCTTAATCGGATGATTGGATAGAATGAGGTTTCGTAAACCAAACGAGTGTAGAGACTCGTGTCATTTGGTTTAACAAAGCCTACATGCTAAATGAAACTTAACATAATTGTTTACGACCCATTACGACCCGTTTAGGAAGCTTACGCTACTTTAACGCATCGTGCGCGTGAAACGCGTTCGGACCGCCTAACTAGTCCTATGACAAGTATTATATGCCTAAACATGTTACATAACCAGTTATGTGACAAAGGTTTAGGTTACATATGCTTAATTACCAATTATACATGAAAAGGGTATTCTGGTAATTTACCTAAGGCATATAAACTACCTATCATACAACTACTTAAACGATGTGACCATAGGGTATAACCTCGGAAGGTTATTCCCTACCTACTATGGTCACCTAATGTGTTTGGTCGGATCCTAATGATCGACCAAACTGGGTCGGGTTCGAAGGTATAGGCGATTTATTAGATCGCCTACCCTACGACCCTAGACAACGTGGTAATCAGTAGGCATAGTCCCAAGGGACTATGACCATCGTGATTACAATCACGTTGCGAAGTTCAAACGAACTTCGCATTGACCATTACTGGTCAACGCTGAAAGTCAAACAAAGTTTGACTTTCTGACTCGAAAAGCAGTAAAAAAATAAGGAAAAGAACGAAAGAATACTTACGAAGGGTCCCCGAATGCTAACCCAGATCAAAATAGCTCAGGTATGAAACGAAGGTTCCAACTTTGAGCCCAAATGATCAGATTTGTGGGTTTTTAAGCCAAAGGGGGGTGGGTATTTATAGTATTCGGTCCACCGTTAAGATCGTTTCATGGAAAACGTGCCTTAATCCCACCCGTACAAGTGTCGGGAAGTTGTGGTGCCTCAAAATGCTCACCACCATAAGGAATCAACACTTGGCAAGGGGTTAGGGAGTGCAAAACAGCTGCAACCAGCTGTCAAATACACTTAATCTGGTCCAGAAGGGGGCTCGCGTGACGCTAAGGCCCCTCGCGTCACGCTAGGCCCCTGTTTTGGCAGATTTTACAGAAATGGTCCCTGCACCTTGTTTAAGCGATTTTCGATGCGTTTGAACCCCGTTAACCTCATTTCAAGTATCTAAAATGAAGTTAAAGTATAGGGAACTCAAAATATGCTCAAAAATATCAAGGATGTCGGTTCGTTTGGCCGTACGATCGCGATGTTCGCTTAATTACGACGGAATGCGCACAAGCGCGAAAAACGATCCAAATGACGCGACGAATGGATTTTTCTTATGGCGAACACTAAAATATAATATAGTCATGCTTACATAAATTTTTTGGATGTCCGGATGTATTCAGAACGTAAGTTATGCGCGAAAATGCAAACTTGTGCACTTTTTGACACTTTTAGTCCCTGAATGATCCAAAAGTTTATTTTAGCACACCGAACCCCTCAAAGCCTATTTCTAAGCTATGTAAAGGATATTTAAGGTGTGTTTAACTTATGGTCATGTTCCGGAATGTTCGTTACAGTTCAAATTGACATACTTTCGCAGTTTGTCATATTTAGTCCCTGTAAGCGAATTAACTTGTTTTTGCCATACCAAAGCCTTCAAAACTTATTTCTAAGTTATTTAAAGGTTATTTAAGGTATGTTGAGTATATTTTGATGTTCCAGAGTATTTCTCGCATTAAACTGAGTACGTTTACGCACTAGTTTGCGTATAACTCTCCAGAAAGTGATATAGAGTTTGAAATTACATAAAAGTCAAAACATGAAAAATGTAAAACATAACAAAACAAACATTGTGATCAAATAACATTGTTTTATTGATAACAGAACTGTTCATAGTGATTACAAGCACAGTTGTTACAGTTGAACTGTGTATTAGATGAATGAATTATTAAACTGTTATATATATATTTCACCAAATATATATATATATATATATATATATATATATATATATATATATATATATATATGTAATCTTGTATCTTGTGAGTTGTATCATCGGGTCTTGTCTTCTTGATTTCGTGTCGTTGTATAAGTAAATTGTATAATGGTAATTTTTACCAATTATATGTCATTGGGCTTAGCCCAAGAATTCATGTTATTGGCTTAAATAGTGTTAGGCCTCAATAGTGTTGGGCCTAAATAGTGTTGGGCCTAAATAGTGTTGGGCCTCAATAGTGTTGGGCCTAAATAGTGTTGGGCCTAAATAGTGTTGGGCCTAAATAGTGTTGGGCCTAAATAGTGTTGGGCTTAAATAGTGTTGGGCTTAAATAATGTTGGGCCTTGGCCCATATGTTTGGTATTGGGCTTAGCCCATGAGTTTTTGATATTGGGCTTAGCCCATGTATTTATGTTAAGCCCATTATGAAGATAAGCCCATTAAGAAGTGTAAGCCCATTTGTATAAAATAGCCCATTAAGAAGTGTAAGCCCATGTGTATAAAATAGCCCATTAAGAAGTGTAAGCCCATTTGTATAAAATAGCCCATTAAGAAGTGTAAGCCCATTTGTATAAAATAGCCCATTTGAAAGTATAAGTCTTTCATTATTATAAAAACATTTTTATAAAATTCACTAAGTATACTTTTTAGTTAATAAAAACATAATAGTTTTTATAAGTTTCAAAATGTCCGAATTTTGTTAATGGTAACGTAATTTTTGTGTCCGCGTCGAAAGATCGCCTAAACGTCGTAGTAAGTCCTCGGATTGGCGATATGTTCATAGGTTCGTCCGTCGTCCGATTTGACCATAATTTGTATCCGATTAGTCGGATCGTCCGTAACTCGTTTTTAAGGCGTATCTATCTGAAATCTTGTAAGACTTTGATTATTATGTATCATGTGTTCATTATCACCATTGTAATCAACTTCCTATCTTTGATATATATAACTAATACATCAAATACCACATAATACTTAAGTTGTTAAATTAATCAAATATATATTTTCTCAAAATATATATTTATAACTAACTTTGTTTTTAAAAAAAACCATTCATTAAATCCTTTTAACCTTGTAAAGGTTTAGCCAAAAATGATGGTTTTGTTAACATATAATTTATAAGGAAATTTGGCCATACAACCTTTGTATTTTTAACTTTACCATGTTTAATCAAACATATCATTTTCTTTTCAATTCAACATCAATTTACTCATAACTTTCATAAACAATACACATGAGATTTATAACATAACCTCATCAAGATGATCTCAAAATCATGTAGGATTTTTAGTATGATCCTTTAATATGTTCATTAGTTCAAAAACCAAGTTTACTTCTAGTTTTAACAACTTTTATAAAAATCTCATGTTGTATGTTACTTTTTATAATATTGTAAAAGTCTTGTTTTTAAATAAAAACTTTAAATATTTTAACTACACCATAAATTATGATCATCCATTTCTCTTTTAAGTTTAACAAAAACCCTTTAACATATTCATGTATAATTGTTAGATCATATTTTTAAAACATCATCTAATAAATTAATCATCATAACAAGATCAAATATGCAAATAACAAGTCTTAGATCACAACATAAACAAACATATATATATATCATGTGTTCATTATCACCATTGTAATCAACTTCCTATCTTTGATATATATAACTAATACATCAAATACCACATAATACTTAAGTTGTTAAATTAATCAAATATATATTTTCTCAAAATATATATTTATAACTAACTTTGTTTTTAAAAAAAAACCATTCATTAAATCCTTTTAACCTTGTAAAGGTTTAGCCAAAAATGATGGTTTTGTTAACATATAATTTATAAGGAAATTTGGCCATACAACCTTTGTATTTTTAACTTTACCATGTTTAATCAAACATATCATTTTCTTTTCAATTCAACATCAATTTACTCATAACTTTCATAAACAATACACATGAGATTTATAACATAACCTCATCAAGATGATCTCAAAATCATGTAGGATTTTTAGTATGATCCTTTAATATGTTCATTAGTTCAAAAACCAAGTTTATTTCTAGTTTTAACAACTTTTATAAAAATCTCATGTTGTATGTTACTTTTTATAATATTGTAAAAGTCTTGTTTTAAATAAAAACTTTAAATATTTTAACTACACCATAAATTATGATCATCCATTTATCTTTTAAGTTTAACAAAAACCCTTTAACATATTCATGTGTAATTGTTAGATCATATTTTTAAAACATCATCTAATAAATTAATCATCATAACAAGATCAAATATGCAAATAACAAGTCTTAGATCACAACATAAACAAACATATATATATATCATGATTATTAATTTTTGCTTCTTTGTATTTTCATGTTTATTATGTATGATTATTTTGTTTATCTCTAGTTATTTTAACAATCATAACATAAATAAGTATGAAAATAAGAGATTTAGAAGCTCACTTCTAGCACTAGGCTAGGGATGTCACACCCCGACCACGTAGAACATACAAAACGTGGCGGAAACATCGGGGAGTGTTGTAACAGAATTAATGTTTCACAACCATGGAAATTAAAGTTTCGTTTTATTCAATATAAGTGTTACATTGTCTTAACAAACAAGGAAATACAACATAATTAACTAGTCTGCATCTTTTATTGTCACTAAAGCCCAAGTCTGCCTATGTGTATCTTGATCATCTTATGCTTCATTTCCTGAAAAACACATGTGAAAATATGGTACGTCAGCATAAAAATGCCGGTGAGATACATAGGTTTTGTGAAAATAAGATTCATGACTTCTGTTTAAGAAAATGTTTAGTCATGAACCTTGTAATTTGCTTTGTCTTTGTAAATCATTTGAAAAACAATAAGATCAGATGATACATATAGATAAGTGAATAATGCATGGTTAAATGAATAGCCATGTAAAGATGAGTTTGTATAAGTTAAGTTGTTTGTAAATCAATGTCTTGTGAAAAATATGTTATTTGCATAAAATGTTCTATGTCTCAAACTGAAATGATTCAAATAACGCTACGACATGTAATACCATACAAACACTTATATATAGGAAGTACCAGCGGCGTATCCACCATGCTTGTATCATATTACACACGCATCGTTACTTAATCACTTAATCAAACCAAACCAAACAATGTAAAATGTTCATGTCTAATGTAAATCATGTAATGTAAAACAAAATGTGATATGTATGGCTAGTGAAAGCGCATCAACTAAACCATAGGTGAAATGCACAAGAACATAGTATTGAAGTAAAACTGTGTTTAAATCAACGTTATGTTTTGTGTAAATGCATGATCAATGTCAATCATGTTAAAATGTCTATGTCTAAATGTCTATGTCAAAATGTCATGTATGGCTAGCGAAATGTCTCAACTAAACCATATGCACAAAAGCAAAGTATTGAAGTAAAACTTGGTTTAAATCAATATTATGTCTTGTGTAAATGCATGATCAATGTAAATCATGTAATGTGTAAATGCATGATCAATGTAAATCATGTAATGTGTAACCAAACTGATCTGTATGGCTAGTGATAAATATCACTAAACCATATGCACAAGAACATAGTATTGAAGTAAAACTGTGTTTAAATCAACGATATGTTTTGTGTAAATGCATGCTGTACTGATAATGAACATTTATGCGGTGTTGTTCCAATGCATACATCCAAGCCTTGAGACTGAGGCGATAAACCTTTAAACAAATTAAAGAATTATCTGTGCTTATGAATATCGAATTCGGTCATTCCTTTCATCCCCTTTCCCTGGGACGTCCGGAACGGGAGTTGTCAATTCCTATGGTACCACTACCTACTAACGAACGGCGTAGCTAATGTTAATGAATGTATTGTCCCATTTAACAAACCAAATGTCATACCAAAATGTAAGCATGTGAAGAAATGAAAATGTACTAAGTATGCAACAATGAACATACATAGCATGTGACGTGATGTGATGTAAAACAATGTACTAAGTATGAACTAAATGAACATACATAGCATAAAATGTCATGTAAAACGATGTACTAAGTATGCACGCTATATACATACATAGCATAAAATGTCATGTAAAACGACGTACTATAATGTACTAACAAACATAGCAGGTATATGATATGAAAACAGGAAAGCAAGAAAGTAACAAGTAGGCACATGTGTTCCACCCCAAAACAGTTTGGAAAACAGTAAAAGAGGGGTCTATGTACTCACTTGAGATTGCTCAGTAGTCCTTGAGTAACAACCAAACAATGCTAGAGATCACGGAAATCAAACGGCACCTAATATAGGTAACTATGTTAATTAACCGGACCTAAATCGGAAGATTGGGTAGCATTAGGGTTTGTAAACCAAATGAGTGTAGGAACTCATATGATATGGTTTAACAAAGCCTACATGCTAAATGAAACTTAACCTAAGTCTTATCGACCCATTACGACCCGTTTAGGAAGCTTATGCTACTTTAACGCGTCGTTCGCGTAAAACGCGTTCGGAACGCCTAACTAGCCCTATGACAAGTGTTATATGCCTAAACATGTTACATAATCAGTTATGTGGCAAAAGTTTAGGTTACATATGCTAAATTACCAATTATGCATGAAAAGGGTATTCTGGTAATTTACCTAAGGCATATAAACTACCTATCATACAACTACTTAAACGATGTGACCATAGGGTATAACCTCGGAAGGTTATTCCCTACCTACTATGGTCACCTAGTGTATTTGGTCGGATCCTAATGATCGACCAAATGGGTCGAGTTCGAAGGTATAGGCGATTTATTAGATCGCCTACCCTACGACTCTAGACAACGTGGTAATCAGTGGGCATAGTCCCAAAGGACTATGACCAACGTGATTACACTCACGTTGCGAAGTTCAAACGAACTTCGCATTGACCATTACTGGTCAACGCTGAAAGTCAAACAAAGTTTGCCTTTCTGACTCGAAAAGCAGTAAAATAAGGAAAAGAACGAAAGAATACTAACCCAGGGTCCCCGAATGCTAATCCCGACTCAAGAACTCAGGTATGAAACAATGGTTTCAACTTAGAGCTCTCAAAATCAGAATTCTAGTGAGAAATGCAATGGGGGTGTTGGGTTATTTATAGTTTTCGGTCCACCGTTGAGATCGTTTCTTGGAAAAGGGGAAACGATCAAGGCCGTACACTTGTCCAAATGTTATGGTGGCTAAATCTTGATCTTATCTTGCTGATTAGGCGAATTAGAACATGTGGTTGTGGATCAAACAAGTGCAAACAGCTGTTCTGAACATTGAATCTGGTCTGCAGATAGGCTAGCGCACCGCTACGCTTAAAGTGTAGCGCACCGCTAGGCACTATTTCGGCAGAATTACACTTTTGGTCCCTGAACTGTATTTAGGCCATTTTTGACACGTTTAAGGCCCGTTAACCCCATTTCAAAGCTCTAAAATGAAGTTAAAGTATAGGGAACTTAAAATGTGTTCAAAAATATGTCGGATGTCGGTTCGTTTGGCCGTACGAACGCGATGTTCGCTTAATTACGACGAAATGCGCATAAGCGCGAAAAACGATCCAAATGACGCGACGAATGGATTTTTCTTAAGGCGAACACTAAAATATAATATAGTCATGCTCTCATAAATTTTTGGATGTCCGGATGTATTCAGAACGTAAGTTATGCGCGAAAATGCAAACTTGTGCACTTTTTGACACTTTTAGTCCCTGAATGACACAAAAGTTTATTTTAGCATACCGAACACCTCAAAGCCTATTTCTAAGCTATGTGAAGGATATTTATGGTATGTTTAACTTATGGTCATGCTCCGGAAGGTCTGTTACAGTTCAAATTGGCATACTTTCGCAGTTTGTCAACTTTAGTCCCTGTAAGCGATTTAACTTGATTTCACCATACCAAACCTTCCAAAACTTATATATAAGTTATGTAAAGGTTATTTAAGGTATGTTAAGCCTATTTCACTATTCCGGAGTGTTCGTTGGATTAAACTGGTTATATTTACGCATCAGAGCGCGTATAACCTTCCAGAAAGCGATTTAAAGCTTAAAATCAAACAAAAGTTGATATGTGCAAATGATACACATATTTTTACAAATCCCAAGTATGAAATATAACATTTCATTGGTTTGGTATTTGTTTGATGGCCGTGGAGGCACAGGTGTTACAGTCTCCCCTACTTTAGGAAATTTCGTCCCGAAATTTATTTAGAGGAAACTTGTGAGAGCTTGGAAATATGAAGTTGAAAAGATCGAACAAAATTGGTTAGGGTTCTGAACTTCTAGTAACTTTAATAACCTTATGCTTGCAATGTAAGAGGGATACTTATATACAAGTATACGAAGCGTCATTGGTGCGTCCACCGTACCTCCATTACATCGTTCTCATTTTGTTATTGTTGTCACTATCGGTTCTTTCACATAATAAATCTTACTGGATTTCTGTGCACTAAATTTCATAATTATGTGCGCATTCATAATTAGAGAATTCCTTGCACAGTTCACACAGTCTATTTTATAATGTGTAGGGTAAAACCAAATGAACACTCCTGTGATGAGTGTGACTAGACCGCCATAGAGTCCCGTAGACTAAATCAATAAATGATCTAAATAGACTATCAAGGAGTCTGTCCAGCTACATCACTAGATGTCATTCTTTAACCAAATTGTGAATCAATCCTTTAGACTAGACCACTAAAAAGGTCTGGAGTGGTACTATATAAATCCAAGGGTCTTAACTATTACATAGAAGCCCATTAAGGAATTAAGATAGTACCTTTTGACTATCCTGCTACGAATCCCTCATATGAAGATATGAAAGATCCTGCGAGGATTTGGATAACGAATTATCCAGAGTATACCAAAAACACAAAAATGTATAAATGAAAAACACCAAATATGTAAACACATAATCACATAACCACAAAATTGTTTAACTAGAAGTTTGTTCTGCTAACAGAGTACATGTATTTAAAGCACACTAGGAATCCATCTCGTGGATTTCATTTGGCACTTTAAACATTATCGAGAATCTAACTATAAAGATAGAAAGATTCAAAAAGAAAATTCGATTTCGATTACGAGAACTCGAAATGTTCGAATTAAGGTACATAAAGAATCCAATTAAGGACTCTGATTTGAATGATGATCATCCACAAGGGTCTAATTATGGAAATAAAAAGATCCCATATGGATTTTTGAAGTTGAAGATGTTTTGAAACCTTGCACTGGATGTGCTTAGGTCAAAACATGATGTAAAAAAAATGCTTATGAGGTTGAGATGCTAGATATGTCATGGCGACATATGAAGCAGAATTTGAAGGTTAAGTAAATGTGTGAAGAAAAATATATTTGGAAGACTATGCATGGAGTAAAAAAAATGTTTTTGAAACCTTATATATAATACTTTGAAATCATAAAGTAGGTGTATTAGATAGATATTTTTACTAAAATATTTTAAAATCATGCAAGATGAATTTTGAAATTATGTATAAGGTTTTTGAAAATATGAATGATGCTTTTCGAAATCATACACTTGATCAGAAAATGTATTGTGTTAATATTGTCTTCAGACTATATGAAATATTTTGAAATTAAAAAGGTTGGTTTTGATAACATGGCCAATGTTTTTGAAATAACATAGACAATGTATCTAGAAAATTTGTTTTCAAACTATATGAAATGTTTTGAGATCATGAAGATTGTTTTGAAATACTGGTACTGTGTATGTTGAAAAATCAAAACGTAATGGTTATGAGATTTGAAAATACCCTTAGTTATCTAATCAAGGATTTAAAGGCGCAGATGTGCGAAAAGCACGATTACTCATAATGTCACTTAATTTTCTGTACTTTGTTTCTTAGAGTGAAACGAGTACTTAAAATTTTCACAGGAATCATGAGCGATTATTTGAAAGAGAGAATCACAAGAGTAGTTTGTAAGGAACATAGTTCCTTGATGTAGGTATTATAGGAAAATCATACGCACATGTAACTATACTTGTATATCAGAATTTGTGAACAATAATTTATTTATGAACAAGACATATTGTTTCACAATACACGAGAACAAAAGAAACAAAGGTATAAGACAGCAATATCCTTTGTTCAGCCGAATGCTCATCCAAGGGTTGGATTTGCATTAGCAAGCTTTGGGCAGTTGTGGCGGAAGTGACCAATCTCTCAGCAGTTGAAACATGAACCCAGTGGGAATTTCGCAGCGTTCCCTTGTACCGGAGCTTGAACCTGAGCAGCCTGATTTTGTCCCAAACGACAAACTTTGGCCAAATGCCCAAGTTTACCACACGTCGTGCATTGCCAGCAAACTTGTTGTAACGAGTGATGACCGTTGCAGCGTGCACAATGAGGTGCAGTACCGGCATATGCTTTCTTTGCAGGTGGCTGAGCTGGTTGGTTGGGAACGGCTCGACCATTGTGAGCGACCACGGCGAAGTTTTGAGGAGCCTTTCGCTTCTTTGACTTCTTAGGCGATCGTTCATCCATGGTCTTTGATTCCTCGATTGGTTTATTGGCTGATGGTGTTGTCGCCTGACTAGGTCCTGCCTGTCTTGGTGACTCTTGAGTGGCTTCATCCTGGAGATGATACATGGCAGTAGCTAATTCAACCGTCTTCAGGACTACTTCGCCTATTCGCTGAGCTAATTTAACTGCTTGCTCAGATATCTGGGCGTCATCGTGATGAAGAGACATTCTTGAAGAAAAAGAAAGGCATAGGGAGAAACAGGTGAAAGATTTTTGGACAATCAAAACAGAATGATAACGCATGAAAATTGCGATCATTTGTTTGTTACCTAAGGCAAACAAATGAGACGGTGACTAATCAAGGTAAACAGGTCTTATTAATGTATCACTGAAGACATGCTCGCCTATAAGTGAACACTCATCCCAAGAATTCCCAGGTAAGCACAACTGGTCTCGCGTCTGATGAGATGTATACGAAGTGCTTGCCTAGACAGAAAACCCAGAATACAGGCATTCACCCTTCCAGTTTGCACGTGTTCACATTATTTAAAACCCAAAACCTTGACGAGATTTTGAAAATTCAAAGGGATTCAAAACCATATAACAGAGAGTTCAAAACCTTACAATAGAGGGTTCAAAACCTTGTAATAAATCATCCTAGAACAGATGATTAGTTTTCAAGCGGTTTTGAAATTTATGTTCTTGTTGTGGTCGTCGCCTAAGGATAGGTGACGGTATTGTTTTATGACTAAAGGCAAGTAAACTCGCGTTAGGGTCCTAAGAAGGTTATAGACTAGGTCAAAGCATTACTAATTACTAATAACCTAATTCCCTATAACCATTGGCTCTGATACCATCTTTTCTGTCACACCCCGACCACGTAGAACATACAAAACGTGGCGGAAACATCGGGGAGTGTTGTAACAGAATTAATGTTTCACAACCATGGAAATTAAAGTTTCGTTTTATTCAATATAAGTGTTACATTGTCTTAACAAACAAGGAAATACAACATAATTAACTAGTCTGCATCTTTTATTGTCACTAAAGCCCAAGTCTGCCTATGTGTATCTTGATCATCTTATGCTTCATTTCCTGAAAAACACATGTGAAAATATGGTACGTCAGCATAAAAATGCCGGTGAGATACATAGGTTTTGTGAAAATAAGATTCATGACTTCTGTTTAAGAAAATGTTTAGTCATGAACCTTGTAATTTGCTTTGTCTTTGTAAATCATTTGAAAAACAATAAGATCAGATGATACATATAGATAAGTGAATAATGCATGGTTAAATGAATAGCCATGTAAAGATGAGTTTGTATAAGTTAAGTTGTTTGTAAATCAATGTCTTGTGAAAAATATGTTATTTGCATAAAATGTTCTATGTCTCAAACTGAAATGATTCAAATAACGCTACGACATGTAATACCATACAAACACTTATATATAGGAAGTACCAGCGGCGTATCCACCATGCTTGTATCATATTACACACGCATCGTTACTTAATCACTTAATCAAACCAAACCAAACAATGTAAAATGTTCATGTCTAATGTAAATCATGTAATGTAAAACAAAATGTGATATGTATGGCTAGTGAAAGCGCATCAACTAAACCATAGGTGAAATGCACAAGAACATAGTATTGAAGTAAAACTGTGTTTAAATCAACGTTATGTTTTGTGTAAATGCATGATCAATGTCAATCATGTTAAAATGTCTATGTCTAAATGTCTATGTCAAAATGTCATGTATGGCTAGCGAAATGTCTCAACTAAACCATATGCACAAAAGCAAAGTATTGAAGTAAAACTTGGTTTAAATCAATATTATGTCTTGTGTAAATGCATGATCAATGTAAATCATGTAATGTGTAAATGCATGATCAATGTAAATCATGTAATGTGTAACCAAACTGATCTGTATGGCTAGTGATAAATATCACTAAACCATATGCACAAGAACATAGTATTGAAGTAAAACTGTGTTTAAATCAACGATATGTTTTGTGTAAATGCATGCTGTACTGATAATGAACATTTATGCGGTGTTGTTCCAATGCATACATCCAAGCCTTGAGACTGAGGCGATAAACCTTTAAACAAATTAAAGAATTATCTGTGCTTATGAATATCGAATTCGGTCATTCCTTTCATCCCCTTTCCCTGGGACGTCCGGAACGGGAGTTGTCAATTCCTATGGTACCACTACCTACTAACGAACGGCGTAGCTAATGTTAATGAATGTATTGTCCCATTTAACAAACCAAATGTCATACCAAAATGTAAGCATGTGAAGAAATGAAAATGTACTAAGTATGCAACAATGAACATACATAGCATGTGACGTGATGTGATGTAAAACAATGTACTAAGTATGAACTAAATGAACATACATAGCATAAAATGTCATGTAAAACGATGTACTAAGTATGCACGCTATATACATACATAGCATAAAATGTCATGTAAAACGACGTACTATAATGTACTAACAAACATAGCAGGTATATGATATGAAAACAGGAAAGCAAGAAAGTAACAAGTAGGCACATGTGTTCCACCCCAAAACAGTTTGGAAAACAGTAAAAGAGGGGTCTATGTACTCACTTGAGATTGCTCAGTAGTCCTTGAGTAACAACCAAACAATGCTAGAGATCACGGAAATCAAACGGCACCTAATATAGGTAACTATGTTAATTAACCGGACCTAAATCGGAAGATTGGGTAGCATTAGGGTTTGTAAACCAAATGAGTGTAGGAACTCATATGATATGGTTTAACAAAGCCTACATGCTAAATGAAACTTAACCTAAGTCTTATCGACCCATTACGACCCGTTTAGGAAGCTTATGCTACTTTAACGCGTCGTTCGCGTAAAACGCGTTCGGAACGCCTAACTAGCCCTATGACAAGTGTTATATGCCTAAACATGTTACATAATCAGTTATGTGGCAAAAGTTTAGGTTACATATGCTAAATTACCAATTATGCATGAAAAGGGTATTCTGGTAATTTACCTAAGGCATATAAACTACCTATCATACAACTACTTAAACGATGTGACCATAGGGTATAACCTCGGAAGGTTATTCCCTACCTACTATGGTCACCTAGTGTATTTGGTCGGATCCTAATGATCGACCAAATGGGTCGAGTTCGAAGGTATAGGCGATTTATTAGATCGCCTACCCTACGACTCTAGACAACGTGGTAATCAGTGGGCATAGTCCCAAAGGACTATGACCAACGTGATTACACTCACGTTGCGAAGTTCAAACGAACTTCGCATTGACCATTACTGGTCAACGCTGAAAGTCAAACAAAGTTTGACTTTCTGACTCGAAAAGCAGTAAAATAAGGAAAAGAACGAAAGAATACTAACCCAGGGTCCCCGAATGCTAATCCCGACTCAAGAACTCAGGTATGAAACAATGGTTTCAACTTAGAGCTCTCAAAATCAGAATTCTAGTGAGAAATGCAATGGGGGTGTTGGGTTATTTATAGTTTTCGGTCCACCGTTGAGATCGTTTCTTGGAAAAGGGGAAACGATCAAGGCCGTACACTTGTCCAAATGTTATGGTGGCTAAATCTTGATCTTATCTTGCTGATTAGGCGAATTAGAACATGTGGTTGTGGATCAAACAAGTGCAAACAGCTGTTCTGAACATTGAATCTGGTCTGCAGATAGGCTAGCGCACCGCTACGCTTAAAGTGTAGCGCACCGCTAGGCACTATTTCGGCAGAATTACACTTTTGGTCCCTGAACTGTATTTAGGCCATTTTTGACACGTTTAAGGCCCGTTAACCCCATTTCAAAGCTCTAAAATGAAGTTAAAGTATAGGGAACTTAAAATGTGTTCAAAAATATGTCGGATGTCGGTTCGTTTGGCCGTACGAACGCGATGTTCGCTTAATTACGACGAAATGCGCATAAGCGCGAAAAACGATCCAAATGACGCGACGAATGGATTTTTCTTAAGGCGAACACTAAAATATAATATAGTCATGCTCTCATAAATTTTTGGATGTCCGGATGTATTCAGAACGTAAGTTATGCGCGAAAATGCAAACTTGTGCACTTTTTGACACTTTTAGTCCCTGAATGACACAAAAGTTTATTTTAGCATACCGAACACCTCAAAGCCTATTTCTAAGCTATGTGAAGGATATTTATGGTATGTTTAACTTATGGTCATGCTCCGGAAGGTCTGTTACAGTTCAAATTGGCATACTTTCGCAGTTTGTCAACTTTAGTCCCTGTAAGCGATTTAACTTGATTTCACCATACCAAACCTTCCAAAACTTATATATAAGTTATGTAAAGGTTATTTAAGGTATGTTAAGCCTATTTCACTATTCCGGAGTGTTCGTTGGATTAAACTGGTTATATTTACGCATCAGAGCGCGTATAACCTTCCAGAAAGCGATTTAAAGCTTAAAATCAAACAAAAGTTGATATGTGCAAATGATACACATATTTTTACAAATCCCAAGTATGAAATATAACATTTCATTGGTTTGGTATTTGTTTGATGGCCGTGGAGGCACAGGTGTTACAAGGGATGATCTAAGTGATGATTAAGAGCTAAGAAGATGAAGATCTTGATGATGAGAGAGTTTTGAAATGGGTAAAGTGATGGTAACTTAGTGGTTAAGTGTTATAATAATTCACCAACATAATCCACTTGCAACTAAGAAATAATATCTAGATATTTAGCAAGGGATTAAGGGGTGTGGGACCCCTTATTTACGGCCCAACATATGGGGGGTGCCTTATGTTGTTTTCAAGTGTTAGTAATTTCAAGGGTTTAAAATGTGATGAAATGCTTAAGTGTTTAAAGGTTTAAGTCTTTGCAACTTTTCAAGATGGTTCATGACATAAATTGATCATAAACTAGCTTTATTTGGTCAAAAATAATCTTCACTAGTTTGCCAAATATGTCAAATTATAGTTCGGATAGTTGTTGAGTGCTCGTTCCGCAAGAAGATAGTCGAAAGATTAACTTATGAAAGTTGTAGGGAAAAATTCGATTATGTATATAAATGATATTCCCTAAGTATTTTCATATGAAATTTGTGTTTAAACAACACTTTTGCATCTTGTAATAAAAATACTAGTGCTGAATTTTGCAGAAAATAATTGAAATGGTAACTTTTATCGCTTTTCGGGCAGTTTCTAGTGCTACCGGACATTGGTAACATATTAAACCAAACCCTTGTATTCCCATATAGGGTTTAATGTATATTTGATGTTGGACTTTCGTCTGAGTCCTAAAGATGTCATTTAGATGGTTTATGCGGATCCTGAGTTTTCGTCAGCACGCTAGTTTACTAGGTACTACTCTAGTTGTTTCGATGCATTGTTTTCACTGTTTCAAATGTAACCAATAAAAATGAATAATGTGCATCATAAATGAATATTCCATGAGTGTTCTAAGATGTATATCATGTAATCATGCAAGTTCGGATATTCAAAACACATACTTGTATAATGTAAATCATTGCTTTAAATGTACGTAAATTACCCGAAAGTGGCAGTTGTCACATGATATGCTCAGTATCCACATTATCGGATATTTTAAACATCAACAAAAGTAAATAGATATTACTTGTTTTTTTTTTTTTAAATTAACAAAGGTTAACACACGTTATACGCCATTCTAACGGGGGCTTAACACATGTTATACATGAATACATGTCAGGTTACATCATGGTGTTCTGTTACAGCACGAACCACTAACACATGTTATAAATGAACTAGAGTTCTTTCCAAAAAAATGTGACTTCTTCAAGGTCCCCGCATTAACGTCGCCTACATCCATCCAGCTTGTCAATTGAATATCTTTATGGGTCTATTTCTGTAAATCAAGCAACCCATTCGGTGATGTAGACATTCTTTCGATGTCTCCAGCAAAGCAACTTCTTCTGTTAACCCAAAAAATGGACGAAATTAACTTGTATTCAAAAACCTACTACCATATATATTATTATTAAATACCATTCAACACTATCCAGTATATACAAATACCTACTGTATGAATTAGGAGGAAAGTTTGATGGCTGGAACATTAACCATTACTAGAACACGCATTAACTTCGCCTACATCCATCCAGCTTGTCAATTGAATATCTTTTATGGGTTTGTTTCTGTAAATCAACACACGTTATATAACATTCTAACAGGGGGCTTAACACATGTTATGGGCCTGAGTCTGTGAATCAAGCAACCAAACAAAAAAACACTTACTGTTCAGATCAAAAACCCAAACAAGCAACCCAAACCAACAAAAAACAGCTACTGTTAAGATCAAAAGCCCCTAACAAGCAACCAAACCAACAAAAAAAACCCGTTCAAAATCTCATCCTAAAGTTTTTGATTTATTTAAAATACATGAACATTAACCATTACTAAAACACTTTCAGGACACAAAAACATATTAACAACCATTTCAACAAAAAATCATTACTAGAACATTAACCATTACTAGAACACGCATTAACTTCGCCTACATCCATCCAGCTTGTCAATTGAATATCTTTATGGGTTTGTTTCTGTAAATCAACACACGTTATATAACATTCTAACAGGGGGCTTAACACATGTTATGGGCCTGAGTCTGTGAATCAAGCAACCAAACAAAAAAAACACTTACTGTTCAGATCAAAAACCCAAACAAGCAACCCAAACCAACAAAAAAACAGCTACTGTTAAGATCAAAAGCCCCTAACAAGCAACCAAACCAACAAAAAAACCCGTTCAAAATCTCATCCTAAAGTTTTTGATTTATTTAAAATACATGAACATTAACCATTACTAAAACACTTTCAGCACACAAAAACATATTAACAACCATTTCAACAAAAAATCAAGTGTGAAATGATATTTCAAGAACACTTACCGGATCTATAACCGTCCGATGAACACGAAGAAGATCTTCAAACCTTCTTCTCACACACACACTCGTGCGTATGTCTTTGTTTCTCTATCTAAAACATCAACTTTCTCTCTCTAAAAACATTCATCTTGTCATCGTTCTCTCTCAAAAACAACATACTTCAAATTTCTTCTCTCTCACACACTTGTATGTGTGTTCTTGGTGTTATAGATGAAGATGATGAAGATTGTTGTTTCTCTCTCTAAAACAAAAAATTCATCTCTATAAAAACTTTTGTCCTGCCATCATTCTCTCTCTAAAAGATCTGGGATTAGTGTTTGTTGAGATCACTTTTAGATCTGGGATTAGTGTTTCTTGGAATCTTGAAGGTAGATATTTGAATTCTGAAATGAGATCATCTTCTTCTTGTTCTTCTTCACGTTTGTGGGGTGGGGGAGGAAAGAGAAAGAGGTAAGAGTAAGAGAAAGAGAAAGAGTTGGTGATTTGATGGTACTGCATAGGGAAGTGGAGTGGGTTATTTTCAATGGTCAAAAAACCCCTTTTTCACTACCCAAATTGCCCTTGCAGTTGTACTAGCTTTTGTATATGGATTATTTTAAATCTAATAATTACCCAAAAAAAGTAGACCTATTGATCAAACACAATCAATGGATAAGGTTGGGTTTCCAAGGTTTTCTAAAAAAGATGGGGTTTTCCATATAACCCAACCCTATATATATATATATATAGGACAAAGATCTGTTAGGAACCACCCTTTATTGCGAGAACCGCGAGAACCAATGTGAACACAACCAAAAATACCTAAAAATAGCTAAAAAACACACAAATTATTATTATTATTTTTTTTTAATATTTTTTATAAAAAAAATCGCTACTTTTAGTAGCAAAAAAAATTTCTTAAAAAAAATAATTTTTTAAAGATTTTTTTTTTTTTTTTTTTGCTACTAAAAGTAGCGATTTTAACTTAAAAAATATTAAAAAAAAATTTGTGTGTTTTTTTGATTTTTTTAGGTTTTTTGGGGGTTTAGTTTTTAGCATTTTAGCTTGGGGGGGGGGGGGGGGAGGGGGTTTAGGTTTTTTTTTTTTTTTTTTTTTTTTTTGGGGGGGGGGGGTTAGGTTTTTTGGGGCTTTTAGTTTTTAGCATTTAGCTTGGGGGGGTTAGGTTTTTTTTTTGTTGCGGGGGGGGGGGGGGGGTTAGTTTTTTTTAGCTATTTTAGGTTGTGTTCACATTGGTTCTCGCGGTTCTCGCAATAAAGGTGGTTCTCGCATGAACCTTACCCTATATATATAATGTACATGTGCAGTACTAATATTTTTTTGATAAAAATGTTTTTTATACATAATAAATAGCACTTTTATATAAAAAAATTGGTGTGTTTTTTATGTTTTTTTTAGTTTTATCATTTGTATCTAGTTTTCTCATTATCATCTTCCTGTATGTATGTGTGTATATATATATATATAGAGAGAGAGAGAGAGAAAGTGTACTGTACAATTGGCCTTAACATACAATCGTACGCGATGTGAATTCCACTAGTTATAATCCTTAATAACGAAAACCCGCATGTACAACAGATATACAAATCACCCAAATCCGCATGTTATAAACATACCAAATCCACATGTTATTAAATCCCAAATCCGCATGTTATAAACATGCGAAATCCATATGTTATAAACTTACACGGCATACATTAAGGCCAACTGTACGTTAACTAACCCCTATATATATAAGGATGAGCTAAAATGAGAACCACGTTGTGAGAACCGTGAGAACTTTTTAATCCGGCGCGAATAGGGCCAAATTTTTTTTGCACAAACGTAGATGAAAACATTATAAACACATCTGTAAAAAAAGTTAAAAAAAATGTCGAGTCGTTAGTTTTGACTGATTCAAGTTTTTTTAACGCCTTGATAAAAAAAAATAGTTATCAGCTCTAAAATTTTACGCTAGCGCGTAAAAAAACTTGTATAACTCAAAACTAACGCCTCGACAAATTTTTTTATTTTTTTTACAGATGTGTTAATAATATTTTCATCTATGTTTGTTAAAAAAAATTTGGCCCAACTCGCGCCAGATCAAAAAATTCTCACGGTTCTCACAACTTGTAGTGGTTTTCATTTGATCCTATATATATATATATATATATATATATATATATATATATATATATATATATATACTTTATGGCATTATGCATCAGTTTGTAATTAAATAGATAGATTTATAAATATAATGAAATAACATCATTACATTATGCATCTTTGTAATTAAATAGACAGATTTATAAAAATAATGCAAATAAAATATGACAGTATCTAATACTAATAAAAGAATACTTCTAATGGCACATGACATTTTCTCCTCTAACATCCTTCCAATTAATGTCACATGATATTTTTATCTTTAATTCATTTATAATATATCATAATTAATATCTAATTCTAATTTATGATAATTCATTGATAATATATAGTAATTAATATCTATTTCTAATTTATGATTAAAAATATGCATAAGTGATCTATAATATTTAAAACTATGATTTTAGTACTTCTTAAAATAAAATAGTTTAAATTACAAAAGAAAAAAACAAAAACTATTATCCATATCTGAGATTATCTATAAAACTAATATTTGAGTTTTTCTAACATATAAATAAAAGCTAAAAAAGAGTAACTAACCGGAGAACTATCTCGCAACAAGACTAAAATTTTATTAAAGTCGGTTTAAAATGATAGACGAGGAGAACTTAACATTTTGAAGTTTTAATAGATGAGATAATTTTAAGAATTGTAGCTACATTGATTTATGATGTGTTTCAATTTAATAGAGCTAAGAAATATATATTAATTTCATTTTATACCCATTTGTGACATAGTCAATAACCTTTAATAATGAAAAGATTTATTCATTATATATAAACCTTTAACTTATATCATAACTTTACAAATACTATTTATTAATTAAATTCGCATAACTATTATTAATAAGAATAACAAATCTAATTTATGGCATACCAATAAAATTGGCTTTTTACCAATAAAGAGAAAAAGAACAACTTACATAATGAATTTTGTAAACAGAATTTAGTCTTAGAGATTTATTTTAAATAAAAGTTATATTTAAAAGATACACAATGATAAAAATTATTATTATTTATACATTGTTATATGTAACGCAATACATAATTTCATTCGTATAATAATAAATAAATTTGTTTATTACATGTTTTTCAATATTCAACTTTTGTAATGCACGACTATTATGGTATTTTCAGTATTACAAATTAAGATATGCCAGTTTTTGTGATAAATTCAAGTTAGTTGTGTGAACCATTATATGGTAATGGAAATCCGTATATATAAAGTTTCGTTACTAATTAACATAGGTCGCTAGTAATATAAAGTTTTTTAAAGATTATATAACATCTCATTTAGGGTAATTGCACGGTACCCCTGACCGCGGAAGGGATCCCCCTTCCCAAGCTAGCGACCCGACAACGCTGCCTGACGGTGAATACCTAGCCGAGTTCGAGGGGAGCGAAGAGCCTACAAGCAGGATTCGAACCCGCGCCACTTGAACTCCCAAACCGGTTTTAGATGAGTGCCGGTGGCCACTGGGCTGACATCCCATGGTTTAACTATCTCATTTATATTGTATAAATCCGTGTAATACGTGATCTATAAACTAGTTGTATATAATAAATTAATATAGTTGGGTCCAAAGTGGTTGAAGATACAAAAAGTCAAAACTAACAAAAAAAACAAGCATGCAAGAGAAGATAATTTATTTTCTATCAATTTGATAATTAAGTAGGCAATTGAAGATTAAAGAATATATTTTTCAACGGAAAAAACATCATGCTATTATGTATTTGTTATACCAAAATACCAAACACATACCAATATTTTGAATCGGTTTCTATATAAAACCCCTGAAATTATTATTCAATACCCGTCTCAAAATAAATGTTTATGTAAAGTATAGTTTTAGAACATAAATAATCATGAATTATTCAATAGTTCTATACATACTATATAATAGTAAACAATATAAAAATGTAATAAAAACACATTTGTAACTAACTACAGACGTAAAAATTTGTCAAATAAGTATTAGAAGAAAAGAAAGTTTTTTGAATTTTAAGTACTTCTTATTAAAGAGAAGGATTAGGTTTCAATTCTCGGTTGTGAGGCATTTGGATGTTCAGATTTAAAATGAGTCGCACAAGTTATTTGTTGGAAATTTGTAAAAAATAGCAATTTTCATAAATATAGAAAATGCATTTTTTCTATTTTTAGACTAGAAATAAATATAATAAATTGATGTGTTTTTATATATTTATTTGTGGGTTTGTGTTCTATGTTAGAAGAGCTTTGCAACGAACTAAACCGCGTCCAAAACGGAGCTAAAATGAATGAGATATCAATACTCAAAGTTTGGTGTTTAAAACATTTAATACTGAAGAATTGGGAAAGTGGCATCTTGTCCCACATAGAAGGAGACATGAAATTTAAAGCGATATTTAAGTGGGAACACTCCATCCTTCTTATTTCATGAAAGCACACACTACTGTACTCGCGAAGGGTGCAGAGCACGCTCTAGCACGCGCGATGGCGTGGGCGCAGTGTGGCGCTTTGATGACACACTTTGCACGCTCGCAACGTTGCGAGCTGCTTGAGAGCCACATTTGTATTTTTAACTGTGTGCGTGTGGTGAAGCACATGGGCTGCAAGGACCAGGTGGATGGTGACGTGGCATGCAGGCGCACGGGTACATGGTTCATGACCCAGGCGGGTCTGCGCGCATTGGCGCATGACGTGGCGGACGAGCGCATCGGCGCACGGAGCATGACAAAGGCTGGCTTGCACACTTGCGCGTGAACGCGGCGCTACATAATGAGCCAATACGACGCGACTGTGTGGCGTGATCGTATAGGTTCACTGGTGACGTGGCACACGCGCGCGTGAGCGAGCAGAATTGCAAGCTCATGAAAATGAGACAAAATGGCGCACCCACGCATGAGCGTGCAGACCTGCGCGCGCATGAAATTGAGCTAAGTTGGCGCACGCGCACCAGTTTGTCTTGCGTGCGCGCGCAGAAGCTTTCAGACATTAATGACAGAGCAGTTTCATTTCAGTATTTGAAACAGGCGAGTCAACGGTTTTGACTGAGAATTAAATGACGAATTAAAGTGCATTAAAGACGTTTAATGCAATTTAATTCACCTATTTAATTCATTTTTCTATTTCATCCCGAGACCTGCAGTATAAATAGGAGGACACCCCTGCTGCAGAACACACACCGAAAAACACCAACAGCGAATGATAACAATTCTATGCAAAATCTTCTTGATCTTTTTCTTTCTTGTAGCAAGGTACACCTTCGGGTTTCGTCAAGTCCGACAGTACAACTGTTGAGGCTGTTATATCCTGCAAACAAACGAGTTCTCCTGGGAGACTCAAAATTTGTTTTAATGGACCTGTGTCTAACACGATCCTCAGCCAAGAACTTATTTTTATTCTGTAATTTTGTTCTTGTTTCTTATTTTTCAGTTGTAACAGTATTGTTCTTACTACTTTCCTTGTCACTATATTGCAAATTCGAGTTAATGAAATATTTTATTTATTTTATGTGAACGGATTCTTACAATCTTAAAACAAATTTTTAAAACATCGTTCGTGTGGAATCACAAACAATTCTGCTGTGATTTTCAAACCAGTTTTGACTTCACGCAGTTTGTGTTTTAAAAACAAAATTTTTTCTGTTTTGGTTCAAAGCGGCAACTTTGTCAAAACAGATTATGTTTCTTCTTTTATATTCTTCTTTGAGTCATAAAATCTTCTGTTGTAGTCTTCAAACTTGGACTTAGAAGCTGCACGGCTGGGTTTTTTTTTGTACTTATCTTTTCTGTTTAAAACAATAAATCAGCATATTTACCTTTTAAACAGTTTATTAACTTGGTTTTGTTAAATTTTTTTAGAATGTCGACTGAAAATACCAACACTAATGTTGTTGTCAGAACCCCTGCCAACACTGTGGGAGCGTCCACAGTGGCAAATCATGCTGAACGACCCGAGAAATTCTCGGGTCTCCACTTCAAAAGGTGGCAACAGAAGATGTTTTTCTATTTGACCACCATGAACCTTGCGAGGTTCCTAACTGAAACCGCTCCCCAACATGCGGAAAGGGAGACCGACGCTCAAGCTCAGTGCGCGGTAGATGCTTGGAAGCATTCGGATTTCTTTTGTCGAGGTTGTGTACTAAACGGTCTCTCGGATGCATTGTATAATGTATACTATAATATCAAGACTTCTAAAGAATTATGGGAGTCTTTGGATAAAAAGTACAAAACGGAGAATGCGGGAACAAAGAAATTTGTTGTCGCCCGTTTCTTGGACTTCAAAATGGTTGATAACAAGACTGTTATCAACTAAGTCCAAGAGTGACAAATTATACTTCATGACATCCAAGCTGAGGGCATGGTACTTAGCGAGACTTTTCAAGTGGCAGCCATGATTGAGAAATTGCCTCCTTCGTTGGTAGAATTTAAAAACTACCTAAAGCACAAGCGAAAGGAAATAACTGTGGAGGAACTTGTCGTCTGTCTTCATATAGAAGAGGACAACAATGTGGCCCAAAAAGGCACTATTTTGCAAGTTTCAGCTAAGGCAAACATGGTGGAAACGAGGGAGTCCTCAATAGGGCAATAAGGGAAAAGGGGGTAAGATGGACAATAAGGGGAAAGCAAAGGTTAACAACCTTGGACCAAAAAAAGGGGCTGTGAAGAAAAAGCATGCGCCTTTCCAAGGTACTTGTTACAATTGTAACGAGACGGGGCACCGTGCTAACCAATGCAAGAAACCTAAGCGTGAGCGTGCGCATATGGTTGACGAGGATGGTATGCCTTTGATTGCAATGATAACCAAAGAAGCGGCTATGATTGAAGAAGTCAACGTGATGGGTGAAAACCCAAAAGGATGGTTCGTTGACACGGGTGCAACCGCCATGTTTGTGGAGATAAGGCTCTTTTCTCAACATTCAAGGAAGCTACGGGTGAAGAAAAGCTTTATATGGGGAATAAAGCTACTACCAGCATCAAGAGTGAAGGTATTGTGGTTTTAAAGATGACTTCTGGAAAGGAGCTTACCTTGACCAAAGTGCTTTATATCCCAGAGATACGGATGAATCTCGTTTCGGGATGGATGCTCAACAAGTTTGGATTTCGTCTAGTGTTTGAATTGAACAACTTTGTTTTATCTAGACGTGGAACGTTTATCGGAAAGGGCTATGCCCTTAATAGAATGTTTAAAATGAATGTGATGGTTGTAAACCAAAACAAAACTATGAATGAAATTACTACTTCTACTTACATGATTAAGTCTTCTAATGTTTGGCATGGTAGACTAGGAAATGTAAATTTTAATTCATTACGACGTTTGATTAAATTAAATAGGATACCAACATTCCATATCGAGTCCGATTACAAATGCGAGTCATGTGTAGAATCCAAACTTACAAGATCATCGTTTAAATCGGTAGAACGAATAACCGAACCCCTTGATTTAGTTCATACCGATGTGTGTGATTTAAAAGCGGTTCCCACACATGGAGGAAATAAGTACTTTATCACGTTTATTGATGATTGTACTAAATATTGCTATGTGTATTTATTTAAGAATAAAGACGAAGCAATAGAAAAGTTTATCTTGTACAAAAACGAAGTTGAGAATCAACTTAAAAAGAAGATAAAAGTTGTTAGAAGCGATCAAGGAGGTGAATATGTTGCACCTTTTGCGGATTTATGCGCAAAAAGTGGCATTATACATGACTGTACACCTCCTTATTCTCCACAATCAAATGGCGTGGCAGAACGAAAGAACCGCACATTGAAAGAGATGATGAACGCCATGTTGATGTCACACCCTGACTTTTGCGGAAGCGTGATTATGTGTGACTTGCTTAATATCATTGCATTCAACCATAACAAACAACTATATGATAAAACCAAGATGTTCATCCATAGATAAGTTTCAAAATATTACAGACAACATTGTTTTAAATCCCAAACACAGACTTCATGTTCAAATACAACACCAACAAAGTTTTAAGTTCCATAAGGACTTGACAAAAGATACTAATAAAAACTAGGATTTGAAATATGTATCCTATCCAGGATAAGATACACACTCCAAACCCTTCGACACCGGATGACATCTTTTATTTCAAACAACCCTTGAAACTTCCAATGCCCGCCAGATCCATTTAGTTCCCTGAAATACATGTAGTTTGAAAACATCAACAAAAGTTAAGCGAGTACATGTGTTTGTATATGTGCACGAATAAACCTTGTAATCATTGAAAGTATGTATGTATTTGTAAACCCCGGTATGAAAGCAAACAAGGAAAACAGATCGATTAATGGTTTGCAAGGCCATTAATATGTGTGACGTGATGCAGGAAGGCTCAATCCTAGCGGATTTTGTACCGGGCTTCCGGCTGTAAGACATAGTCACCTCATGGGCCAAATCCCGGTCCTCATGGGTGGGGCTCGCAACACCCAAATAGATCTATCACTCATGTCCCTCGGTCCTACTACGAGGATTAATGGTCTTAAGCGTTGTACCCACCACTCACATGATCTAGCAGTACATTCCTTAGCTAACCATACCATATGTAAACATTTGTAAACAATTTGTAACATGTACTTCACCCCCGAAGTTATAAAACCGAAAACAGTTAAAAGAAAAGGGGGACATGAACTCGCAATCTTGCGTTCTTCGTATCCAATGTAACTCAAAGCTTCCTCTAGATCGCACGACTACCTACATACGTACTACGATTTATTAGACAGGCGGGCCGTGCCTTGACTTAGTCTTAATTAGTGTCTTTGAGTTATGTTTCATTGTGTCATCAATATTATTCCAAGTTATATAATTATTTGTTAAAATAATAAATATTTTAACTTAAATTATATTTATTAAATTTTGGAATAATTGTTAAAATCATATATTTTAACTTGTCACATTTATGCATTTGTACGTGTATAATTTCCCAAGGATGGGTGTATCCATACTCATATTCTTAACCTTGTGTATTTTTGCCAAGTATCGGTGGCGTATTCCGGTGTATATTTATACGTACGAGAATACGTATTTTATTGTGTTTATTAAGTATTCTTTTACTTAATTTTTGTGTTAATTTTTCCGGAATAATATTTCTAATAAAAATTCACCAATATATATTCTCAAAACATATATTTTAAGAAATCTTACATAGAAAAATTATTTATAATTTTTCCCTTGGCAAAAATAATTGTATTTTCATTTAAACCTCAAAAATAATATATTTTCAAGTTTAACTTAGAAAATATATAAATCTACTTTTCACCCAAAAATAATGTATTTTATGTTTCTTTAAGAAAATATATATTTTCTCTCAAAAATAATATATCTTCTAATAATTTCAAGAAAACATATATATTTTTATTTACCCAAAAATAATACATTTTCTTCTTGTAAAAAATATGATTTATTTTTGTAATAATTATAAAAATCATATTTTTGTTTTCTTGATCTCCAAAATACCATTTACCAAAATATACTCATGAATTTAAATTCCGGAATATTTTTGTAAGTTATATTCCTTGTTCGGTTTCTCCAATATTTTGGGTATAATTGTATATTTATTTCTTGGAATTTTGGTAATATTTTGTACTGTAATTTCTTGGTATTTTGGTGAGTTATATTATTCAAGTCCTAAAATAATATAACTAATACACATAATATACAAATAATCACACACATGGTGACATCTAATTATATATTCTCCTAAATACATATTTAGTCACTTTTATTATCAAAAACCAACCTCCAATATTTATAATTTTTGTAACAAAAATTATGACAAACTTTATATGAAAATTCATGGTTTAAAATATACACGTAAATATTTGTTTAAAAATATTTTTCTAAGTCTTTCAAAGGGATTGCAAGCCGTGTGGTTAACATTGATGGTAACACGATGTTACCCCGTCGTGGCTTTGTCCAATCGTCAAAATCAGATCCTAGGCAATTCAATGTCATAGATGAAGTTACAAAAATTACTGTCCCGGTGGACGTGGAGAAACAAACAGCTAATCAGAAAATTAGCGATGGTGAGAAGGAGAAAACTGACTGGTTTTTCGAACCTCAGGGTATGGAGAATGTTCATAGCTTCTTATGCGTCTAAACTTAACACAGGCCGTCCTAAACCAAAAGTTAACTTCAGGTTTTTAGAATCTATGGATAAAGTCGATGACACTGATGTTGCTATTCCGATTGAGTCTGTTAAGAAGGTTCAGGATAGATTTACGAATGTTTTGTTTGGATATGTTCTAGGAAAAAGATTGGCTTTCCCAGTTGTTGAGTACTTTGCTACCAAAAGATGGGAGAAATATGGTTTACAAAAATGTATGATGAACGGAAAAGGTTTTTTCTTTTTCAAATTCAATTCTAAGGAAGGGATGGACCAGGTTATTCAGGATGGGCCTTGGCTTATCAGAAATATCCCAATTTTCTTGAAACATTGGTTAACTAATACGGAGCTGAAAAAGGAGGAACTGAAGAAGATTCCGGTTTGGGTTAAGTTACATGATGTGCCTCTAGCAGCCTATACTGAAGAAGGCTTGAGCCTAATTGCTTCTAAAGTGGGAATTCCAAAGGTTTTAGATAACGAGACGGCCAAAATGTGTTCTGATTCGTGGGGTCGCAGTAGCTATGCTAGAGCTATAGTTGAAGTTGATGCTAGTAAAGATTTGAAAGAGATGGTATCGGTGGCTATTTCTAATGTAGAGGATGGAGGGTTCCTAAAGAGTACGATCACTATTGAGTATGAATGGACGCCTCCGAGATGTTCCTCTTGTCATATATTTGGTCACACATTGGAGGCCTGCCCGAAGGTTGTTAAACCACCTGACAATCAGGTCTCTAAGGAGAAAAACTAGCTGGATGATCAAGGTTATCAGGTTGTAGGTAAAAAGAAGTCAGCGAAGCATGTGGTAAAAGACAAAACGAAGTTTGTATATAGATCGGTGAGGAATGAAAACCATCAGAAAGCCTCAAAGTCTGAGCCCAAGGCTGCTAGTATTCCTGCAACAGTCCAGATCAGTAATGTTTTTAGTGCTTTGGGTACATCTAGTAATGATCATGGTAATGATGATTCGGATCCGGACGAGATCGGGGAGATAGAGATGAAACGACCATGTTTAAGCAAAACAGGAAGGACGATGAAGCTACTTTTTCAGGGGCAAGCACTCATGTCATGGAGGTTTCCAATGGATAGTATAGCCAGCTGGAATATAAGGGGGTTGAACCGCCCTCTGAAACAAAGGGAGGTTCAGTATGTAATCAAGGAGAATAATTTAAAGGTTTGTGCTATTTTAGAATCCCATGTGCAAGTCTCTAAGCTGAATGACGTGTGTAACAAACTTCGTAAGGGATGGGATTGGATATCTAATGTGTTGGTGCATTACATCTGTCGACTTCGTCTTGTATCGAGTCTTAGTTTTAGATTGTTAGATCAGGGCACGTTTTATGAAAAAATAGGATAGCATATAGGTTTAAACTGATAGGTCCGCTTATATGGACATAAGAGGTCCGCTTATATGTCAGGTCCGCTTATATGGACATAGGAGGTCCGCTTATGTGTCAGGTCCGCTTACGTATACATGTCCGTATGTGGGAACCTACCAACACTATAAATATCATATAAGCGAACTCATTTGTAACTTTTTCGAGAATTTCATGCTGAAGTGCTGCCGGTGTGAAGAACGAGCTGTAAACATTGTCAAATCAATAAAATCAGTAGATTAAGTGAATTGCAAGCTGTCTCTACCTTCGTTTCTTGTTATTCCCCACCTGAAACGTAGTTGAACGCCTCTGAACGACTCATTCGGGTCGAAACACGATCCTACAATTGGTATCAGAGCTCAGGAGGAGGAGTTCTGCATATTACGGCTGAATTTCATTGTTTTTTTTTTCTATATTCTACACCTTCTTTCATCAGTTCAACGAGATTTAACGGTCAAAACTGCTTCAAATTTTTACAGACTGTGTAAAATTGTACATTAACAAACCCTTGAAAGTTTCGGACTGAAATTCGGACTAAAAATGGATCAAATGACCTTCGAACTAGGTTCCGCTTTTTCAGACATTTGAGTAGATCCGCTTATTTGACAGCTTCAAGTCCGCTTATTTGGACATATTTTGATCAAGTCCGCTCCAAACTACATCAGGTCCGCTCCAAACTGCATCAGATCCACTCCAAACTGCATCAGGTCCGCTCCAAACTGCATCAGGTCCGCTTCAAATTTCATTAAGGTCCGCTCCAAAGACACTAGATCAGTAGGTCCGCTTTTCTGATCAATCAAGTTCGCTCCAAATTTGATAGGTCCGCTCATTTGTCACTTTATCAGTAGTTCCGTTCATCTGGTCAACCTGGTCCGCTTTTAGTGACAAAGTTCAGTAGATCCGCTTATTTGGTCATCAGTAGATCCGCATTAATTGTGAAATCTGACTTTGCATGTGAATTGTCGGTTATTAAAAGCATTCAAGGGTATGTGTTGATTGTGTTGTTCGAGATATTCAAGGTCCAATAAAATCAAGTTTGTACTAAAAGTTGTCGGCAGTTTGTTGTCTAAGTGGATGTGTGTCAGTTGGCCATGTGAATAATTTGGTCAAGGTTTAAATGTGATAAATATTTTACATCAGTCCACTACATACATTTCAAGGTCCAATCAGATTAAAAAGAGTTTGCGGTCCAATTAGCAATTTGTGTGAATATATGTTGTTTTCGGCCCAAGTCATAGTGTCAGCCCATGTTATATCATCTTGTTTGTGGCCCAAAGGGTTGACGGGATATTGAAGTTTGAGACCCATTCATTCAGCGATTTCACTTCTACTACTTTAAAACAAATCCGCAAGTTTTCGACACGAGTCTTAGATTGATTTCATTCAGTTCATTTAAACTGGTCGTTTGCTTGTTTTAAGTCAGGTGATTCGAGGTGATTTGTGTACCAGCTCGTTTAAAGAACAGTTTGTGATTTCTTGAAAAGTCATGGATACCGAGTTTTATAACGCGTTTGCAACACCGTCTGGTCCAAGCACTATTGCTCAGAATATGAATTTGGAAAACGAAACGGGAACCACCCAAAAGCCCCCGAAATTGATGAGTATTGAAGAATACTACGGGTGGAAAGACAGATTCGAGAACTGGGTTCAGGCAAACCATCTTAGGTCATGGGAGTGTATTCTGAAGAAATATGTTTTGCCACAGACTGATTTGAAAGTTGACAAAAAGATACATGAATTTAGTAATGAAGAACGTGATATGTATAGAGCTGAAAAGATGATGATCAGTCTGCTTCAACAAGCTATCAAAGAAGACATTTTCATTCTGCTACAGCATGACAAAACTGCAAAGTCAATCTGGGATGCACTTAAAGTCAAATTTGAGGGTAGCGAGAAAATGATTAAAAGCAAGAAGGCACTGTTAAAGAAAGAGTTTGATCTGTTCAGCAGTCTACTGGGTGAAGACACAAAGAAGCTGATTGAAAGATACTGTCACCTTGTGCGATCTATGTCAATGCTTAGTATAAAAAAGGAGTCTGAAGAGTGGGTAGACAAATTAGCTGATGCGTTACCTCAAAAAGAGTGGGGAACTTATTTGATGATTCTGAAAAACACAGGAGTTTATGATGGGTTATCAATTGGTGAGTTTATCGAAAAGATTGAGGTTCAAGATTTGGAACAGCAGAAGATCGCGAGGATGAACAGTCCAAGTGGTCAACGGGACGTAAAGATGTATTACAAAGGTAGTATTCCGGTTCCAGAATCTGAGAGAAGCCCGAAAATCCAAACTGCTTTTAGTGCTGGAGATTCATCGGAAAAAGCTGATCAAAGTTCAAACAAAAGCAGCAGTGGTTTCTCATTATATCCGAGTGTAAATCCAAAGAGTTCATCAGAAAGTTTTCAGCATCAAAGCTCAAAAATGGGAAATGGTTGTGTGATACAATGCAATATTGCCTTGAATCTTCCAGATGGACAAAGTTTTTCTGAGGAGGTTGCGAAAGATCACATGGCATTACTTGGTTCCGTGCTTATCTCGTATGAAGGTCTAGTTGCAGGTCGGATCGGAAATCCTATGCTCACAAAGGAGGATTACGATCAAATAGACGCAGAAGAGATGGAACTGATGGATATCAAATGGTGTCTTGCGAGTGTTCTTAGACGTGCTGAAAAGTTCAAAACGATTACCGGGAGAAATGACTTTCTTGATGCTCATGTATCTACTTTAGGTTTTGATAAATCTAAAGTTACTTGTTTTCGTTGCAGGGAGAAAGGCCATTTCAAACGGGAGTGCAAGAACAAGGAAGCTAGTGGCGCTCAGAATCCGTTCGGAAAAGACGACTACTACCGGAAAGCCATTTATCAGCAAGTTGGTTAATCACAAGACTCACAGACGGCTCATGGTAGAAAGATTGAGGATTCCAAGAGAGGATGTTTGGTAGATTTCAACTGGAACAATTATATATCTCCTGATAGCAAAGCATGCATAGTCGATCAAGATGATGAGAGGCTACCTGAAGGCTTCAGTTGGAATATGTTTGCAGATAAGAATGGGAATTTTAAAGCTTTCATCGCGAAGATTGTCAGAGAACCAGATATGTTTGCCACGTGGATGAAGTCTATTGGTGAAACAGTGAAAAGCATGGATGAAAAGTCTGTTGTTTCTGATGAAAGTTCAGAAAGTGCTGATGAAAGTTCACAGAGTTTAGATGAGAGTATACAAAATGTTGTTAGTTCAGAAAAGGAAGTTGTTTTTGATCAAACACCATCTGATTCTGGATTATCAGATACTAGTTCTGAAAAGTCTGTACAATTTGACCAGTCACTAGTTGATAGTAGCAGTGATGATGAGGAAGAGAAACATATAAATGTTGCAAAATCTCATCTTTCTCCTGAAAGTTTTCATTTCTATTTTGCAGATCGCATGGAAAAACTGAAGGAGAAACAAGCTGCAAAAGAACAAATGAAACAAAAGTCTGAAAGTGGTGATCAAACAAAGGAAGCTGTTTAGAATGAAGAAGTAAAAATTGTTACTGAGGAGATTGCTGAACCAGAAAAGGTGATTGAAGAAGAAAAAGTGATTGAAGTGATAAAGACAATCGAGATTGAGGAGATTGTTGAAGTTGTAAAGCCATGCATAAAATGTTTGGAAGCTTGCAAGGAATGTGCTGCAAAAGATGACATCATTGCTAAATATGAGAAGAAGAAAGAGCAGTTACTGTTCAACCTCAATTATGTGAAAGAATCTTATGATGTCTTGAACAAAACAGTAACTGGTCTCCAAAAGACAAACTCAGAACGAGAACAAGCACTTACGATGATGAATGCTGTGATGATGACAAAGCAGAAAGCCATCAATTTTTACATCGAAGAGAGTGCTAAATGGAAGCAAGAGTTGGAGACAGAGTAGATTGAGAATGAGAGAATTAGACGTTTATTACAAAGTTATTCTAGTTCTGATTATCTCATTGATCGTATTTACCCAACTGTTGCAGGTATGGAAGCTTTTCAAGACGAGAAGCCGAAGAAAAAGAAAGATAGTGGTAAGAAACTGACTGTTAGCTATAACAAGTGTCCGCCTCCAATTTGGGAAGGGTACTCTCCTAGAAAACCAAACGAGGAGAAACTTGAAAAAGCAGTCAATATGAAGCTAAAAACTGACACAACTGACGTTTTACCAGATAACATTGATGTCACGTTTACCTCGTCCGATACTGATCATGAGTCTGAGTTAATCAAAAAGGTGGTCGATCAGGTGTTGGATACTGAGGAGGAATCCGAGTCAAAGTCTGAGTCTGGAGGGTCAAATTCGTCAGTCAACAGTCCAAAGTCGTCGGTCAAACGGTCTTATAGTAAATAATTTTTGTTATTAAAAGCAAATTTGGATGATGAAACATTTGAAGTTGCATACACTTTAAATGATTCGGACAAATTATACTCTGATAAAGAGTTTCCAATAAGAAGTGTTCATTTTGACATGATCAAAAAGGTTTTCAAAATGACAGAAATTGATATTTCTGAAATAAAAGATTTAAATCTTACTGAAAAACCTAAAAAGTACACTTCAAGAGTTCAACAACGTCTAAACAAGAAAAAGGGTTACAATTCTGGTTCTGGTTTTCAAAAGAAAACTAACCAAAATCGTAGCTACAAAAAGAAAGGCTTAGGTTTTATTCCACCTGAAAACTATAAAAATGAAAAATATGTTCGAGTTTTTAAATCAAAAATGACATATGTTGCAGGAAATAGTCATGAAGAAGAAGCAAAGAGCTCATTCTGGAGACAGTCAAATCAAGAATTTCTTGCTGAAAAGAAGAAGAATGGAACTGAAGTGTTTTATCAAAGAGAGACTCGTACCTGTTACAAGTGCAATGAAACTGGTCACATTGCATGGAACTGTCAGAAAAATGCCAAAACAAAACAGGGAGTTTATCAGAAATTGAAAGAAAAGGTTGTTGATGTTGAACCACCAACCGACAGACTTAAAATTTTTGAAAATTCAACTTATGAGGTTGGTGAGTGTTCTAAAAAGAATTTTTATAAAAAGAAAGAGAAAGACAACCAAGTGTGGATTGTTAAGAAAGTTAATGAGAAAGTCGGCGATGAATCTGGTTCCACAAAGCCAGAAGAGCCACAGGTTGAGATGAAAATTTCAGTGAATGATGATGAGTTTCCATCACTGAAACTTGAAGAGATTAAACATCAAGTTGGTAAGATTGAAATTTCAAATCAATTCTTTGCTGATCAGAAGGAATTTGATGTCGAGAAAACATTCAATGGGAGTGTTAAGAAAATTTTTGGGAAAATGTTGAATGGGAAAGTTAAGGGGGTTAAAGATTTTTATGCAACTAAAAAGGCAACTTACAACCCCACTGCGCAAGAACTGAAAGCCATCAAGTCTGAAAAGACTTGGATGGAAGTCTGTTTTCCTTGAAGTCTTAGGACTATGCCGGAGATCCCAAGTTTGTAATCGTGGATCAGGAATCGGCATCCTTCTTGTTATTTTAGATTTTGTGAAAGATTATTAAATGTGTTTAGTTTTTACAGGTTAAGTGTGACTTGCCGGAGCTTCCAGGTTGGTAAGTGCGAAGCAGGAATTGGCATCTTGAGTGGTAAAATGGTGATGTAGACGTAATATTCCTACAACTGGTATTGCTTGGTTGTACCTACAAGTGGTATTGTGTGTCCTACAAGTGGTAATTTTTACAAGTGGTTTAGAGGTTGCTTGATTGCAAACAGTAAATCAGGGACATTAAATTGTACTTGATTTACTACTTTTGATAAATATTGACAAGATGATGAACCAAACCCCTAACTTTACAAGTGGTAAAACCAATAAAACTTATTTTTTGGAAAAATCATTTTGGTTAAAACAAACTTAAGTGTTTTGAAATCATAATGAGAAAATAGTTTTGTGAAAGGGGGAGTTCTGATTGTTTATGCCTAGTGGATGGCGATTTGATGCGATTCGATATTGGTTGTCAAGTTTGTTGTACAGTTTGTTTTCAAATTTCCTAAAATGTGTTTGCATTTTAGGGGGAGTAGAAATTTCTGAAAATCCAAAAACATTTGAAAATTTGAAAAAGACAAAAACATGATAAAATCAAAAATGAGTTTTTGTGTCTAGAAGAGGAAATGATAGTACATCAGTAGACGGTCACAGTATGCTAAAGAAATGTAATGTTTAAAGAGTGTTAAACAGTCTCACTGATGATATGCCGATAGGTTTTTATACATTTAGTAAGCTTTTTCGGGATATAAACTAAATTTCAAACTTGCTTATTTGTGGGAAACATTACTTGGATATATAGGTAACCCCTGAAATCTCGTTTGAAAGGTCCCTCTTTCTGAGATACTAGGTCTTTATGCTCAGTGATATCTGGGGTATTATCCCGGGACTTCTGATTTTGCGGAAGCAATGGCCAAGTCCCCGGAGAATACTTTCCGCATGCTTGAAATATAGCGTAGCCCTCAGCAAATTGATGAAACAATAAAATTGATAGTCGCTGCTATTGTAATTAAAAGATCCTCTAAAGGGGACCCACCAAAAGTCGAAGCCGTCATCTCTCTGTGTATCGAAAGATCGACCTGAGCTCTCACGGCCCTCGCAATTTAACCCCTGACAGATATCATCTGTGGTATACTCACCTGTAAGACTGAATATTGGGATCTGGATACGGGAGTATATTCAAGAAGTGGGACACATGAATAAGTTTAAGTTCTTAAAACACCTAACTCATATCCTGAATCTGTTGAAATTTGTGTGAAAATTTAAGTGGACCAATATATTGGCAATCTAAGTGAATTGTTTAATTCTTAATGTGTAACTAAGCTCAACGGTACTTGTGACTTGTCATAAACTGATATGATCCTCTTACACGAACTCACAAAAATATTGTCTGTAAATATTTCTTTATTGCATTTCTTTACATTCAAAAATCCAAAAAGATTTTCGGTGTGTTTTAGCATAAATTTTTGAAAAACTCAAAAATATTTTCGACAACTGATATAGAAAAGCTGATTGTCAAAATTCCGAGTGCTAAACATGATGACATTGTTGTGAGGGGGAGTGTGTTTTAAAATGTCAAAATGTATTTTCTAAATCAACAAGTGGTTCATCATGAGTTTGTGATCTGAGGGAGAGTGATTGTTGATGCTTATGTTTATGAGAGGGAGTCATCTGATTATATCAGAATGTTGATGCATTCAAATTGTTAAATTTAGAAATTCATTTCTGGGTTAAGAATGTGCAGGAATAGCCAAGTTTCGATTCTGGAAATTGAAGATTCTATAGAGTGCCAGGTTTAAGATTCTGAAGACAAAGAAAGCCAGACAAAGATCCTGAAGTAGATGTTGCTGAAGAACAAAGAAATGCCAGCAAATCGTTAGAGGGAGTCTGAAGATTTTCAAGTTAAAGAGAGTCTGTTGAAGAAGAGAGAGAGAAAAGTCCAGAGACTGATCAAGACTGAAGAGGTGAAGATACAGTATTGTCGTAACTCGATACTCGACTCGTCAACATCTGAGGGGGAGTCTGTTGGTGCACTACATCTGTCGACTTCGTCTTGTATCGAGTCTTAGTTTTAGATTGTTAGATCAGGGCACGTTTTACGAAAAAATAGGATAGCATATAGGTTTAAACTGATAGGTCCGCTTATATGGACATAAGAGGTCCGCTTATATGTCAGGTCCGCTTATATGGACATAGGAGGTCCGCTTATGTGCCAGGTCCGCTTATGTGTACATGTCCGTATGTGGGAACCTACCAACACTATAAATATCACATAAGCGAACTCATTTGTAACTTTTTCGAGAATTTCATGCCGAAGTGCTGCCGGTGTGAAGAACGAGCTGTAAACATTGTCAAATCAATAAAATCAGTAGATTAAGTGAATTGCAAGCTGTCTCTACCTTCGTTTCTTGCTATTCCGCACCTGAAACGTAGTTGAACGCCTCTGAACGACTCATTCGGGTCGAAACACGATCCTACAATTGGTATCAGAGCTCAGGAGGAGGAGTTCTGGAGATTACGGCTGAATTTCATTGTTTTTTTTAGGGGGAGTCTGTTGGTGCACTACATCTGTCGACTTCGTCTTGTATCGAGTCTTAGTTTTAGATTGTTAGATCAGGGCACGTTTTACGAAAAAATAGGATAGCATATAGGTTTAAACTGATAGATCCGCTTATATGGACATAAGAGGTCCGCTTATATGTTAGGTCCGCTTATATGGACATAGGAGGTCAGCTTATGTGTCAGGTCCGCTTATGTGTACATGTCCGTATGTGGGAACCTACCAACACTATAAATATCACATAAGCGAACTCATTTGTAACTTTTTCGAGAATTTCATGCCGAAGTGCTGCCGGTGTGAAGAACGAGCTGTAAACATTGTCAAATCAATAAAATTAGTAGATTAAGTGAATTGCAAGCTGTCTCTACCTTCGTTTCTTGTTATTCCGCACCTGAAACGTAGTTGAACGCCTCTGAACGACTCATTCGGGTCGAAACACGATCCTACATAATGGTAACCTGTGTAACAAAGGTACGAGAATTGTCATTGGTTGGAACCCAACAGATGTGGACGTTATGCTTTTATCTTCTACGAATCAAGTGATGCATTTGCAGATTGTTTTTAAAGGTGTGAGTAAAGCTATGTTCTGTTCGATGGTTTACGCGAGTAATGATTATAAGGAAAGAAGGGATTTGTGGAATTCGCTAAATAGACACAAGATCTTTGTTAACGATAAACCATGGGTCATTATGGACGATTTTAACTCAGCACTTGAGCTGGGTGATAGTCACATGGGTGCTTCAGGTATATCAGTTGGTATGATGGACTTCCAAGAATGTGTAACTAACATTGAGGTGTTTGATGTTAATTGCTCGGGCATGCACTATACGTGGAATCAAAAACCAAAACAAGGCATGGGAATTATGAAGAAGCTTGACAGGATCATGGCCGATAGTCACTTCACGGATGCTTTTCCTAATTTGCATGTTGTTTTCCAACCTCAGCTGGTGTCGGATCATTCCCCAAGTGTGTTAAAGATGCCGGTTGTTGTGAGAAGTAAACACAAGCCGTTCAAGTTCCCTAACTTTCTTACTCACAAATCTGATTTTATGAACATTGTTAAGGATGGTTGGGGTACATACATTGATAGGGTACCTATGTTTAGAGTGGTTAAAAAGCTTAAACTATTGAAACAGCCATTAAGGTCCCTCCTTCGGAAACAAGGAAACCTGCATGAGCGTGTCTCTAACATCAGGAAGGAGCTGGATGACCTACAAGGCAAGGTGGATAAGGATCCGGATAATACTATTCTAAGGAATTTAGCGGCTGAATGTCAGAAGAATTTCTTAGAAGTTAGTTTGGATGAGGAGAGATTCTTAAAACAAAAAGCAAAACAAAACTGGTTGCAAGTTGGCGATGCAAACACCAAGTTTTTTCATAATATGGTTAAGAGCAGGAATCACATTTTGCAAATCCAAATTATCAAAGATGTGAATGACAATGAATTCGAAGGAAATGAAGTGGCTAATGTGTTAGTGGAGCACTATAAAGCGTTTTTAGGGATCAAGGGTATCGTGACCATCCACCCAAACCCGGACTGTTTTCCTAGACGTGTTAGGGACGACAAGGCTGAAATTATGATAAGGGAAGTTACAAATGAGGAAATCAAGTCTGTGTTTTTTGATATTGGAGATGACAAAGCTTCGGGCCCAGATGGTTATTCTTCAGCTTTCTTTAAAAAGTCTTGGCAACTTATCGGTGAAGAGGCGTGTTTCGCTATTAAGGATTTCTTTAGAAGTGGTCAGCTTTTACAAGAGATCAACCATACTTTCCTAGCGCTGATTCCAAAAGTGAACACTCCTACGTATGTTACTGATTATCGTCCTATCTCATGTTGTAATGTTATTTACAAAGCTATTAGTAAGATCCTTACTAATAGAATTCTTGAGGGGATTAATGATGTAGTGAGCATAAATCAATCAGCTTTTGTCCCTGGTCGTAGAATCTCGGATAATATCCTGTTAACATATGAATTGCTTCATAATTATCACAGGAATACGGGGCCCCCTAGGTGTGCTTTCAAAGTGGACATTCAAAAGGCCTATGATACTGTGGATTGGGATTTCTTACGTACGACACTTTTAGGTTTTGGTTTTCACGTTAAGATGGTCAATTGGGTAATGACTTGTGTCACATCTACCTCTTATTCGATAAGCATAAATGGTGATATTCACGGGTATTTTAAAGGGCAACGGGGTTTGAGACAGGGAGACCCCCTTTCTCCATATTTGTTCACTCTAGTCATGGAGGTACTCACTTCTATTCTCCAGCAAGTCGTAAACAATAGTGCAGGTTTTCGTTTTCATAATAATTGCAAAAAACAAAAAATTATAAACTAGTGTTTTGCGGATGACTTGTTTCTTTTTGTGAGAGGAGATACGGAATCAGTGAAAGTTATTGTGGATTCTTTGAATAAGTTTAAAGATATGTCTAGCCTAGTCCCAAGCATGAGTAAAAGCACAACATTTTTCTGTAATGTTCCGACTCGAGTTAAAAACCAGATCCTATCCATTGTGCCTTTCTGTGAAGGTTCGCTGCCAATTAAATATCTTGGAGTTCCTCTCATTGCCTCTAGACTTCTCAAAAGTGAGTATAAGGTTTTGGTGGAGAGAATTTCAAAGAGACTAATGGACTGGAAGATGAAATTCCTTTCATTTGCGGGGAGATTACAATTGGTTAACTCAATCCTGTCGGCTATGTATTCTTATTGGGCTGTTGTCTTCAGTTTACCGTCTAGCATCATCAAGGAAATCGAGAGGATTATGAAAAATTTTTAATGGACTTAAGGTTCTCTAGCTTCGGGTAAAGCCAAGGTGGCATGGAAAGATGTCTGCCTTCCCAAAACCGAAGGTGGTTTGGGCATTAGAAAGGTCTCTGAGGTGAACAAGGCTTTAATGGTTTTTCATATTCACAGCATTATCTCGGATAGGAAATCTCTATGGGTGGATTGGATTCATGATCATCGGCTCAGGGGAAGGATCTTTTGGGATGTCAAAGTGCCACAAAATGATACCTGGGGTTGGAGGAAACTGTTGTCATACAGAAATTCAGTTCGGAAATTCTTTTGGAAACGAATTGGGAATGGTGAAAATACGTCTCTATGGCATGATACATGGTGTCTAGATTGCCCACTTAGCCGTTTTATTTCCCCAAGAAATATGTCCCAGCGAGGATTTTCCATCTATACCAAAGTGGCTGATGTTGTTAGTAATGGTGTTTGGATATGGCCAGACGCTTGGCGGGATTTGTTTCCGGTTTTGTTCCAGCTAAACACGATTAGTCTGATCCCCAATAAGCAAGATACGACCCTATGGAGAACTAATGCAGGTAAATTGATGCCGTACACCTCTAAACTAATATGGGAGACTACTCGTACCCGAGGTAATGAAGTTGCATGGTCGAAGGTTGTCTGGTCGGGATGTAATATTCCTAGACATTCTTTTCATTGTTGGCTGATTTTTCGAAGGAAGCTGTGGATGCAAGATAGAATTCAAAGATGGAATTGCATCACAAGTGGGTCTATGAACATGATGTGTTGCTTGTTGTGCCAGCAGGAAATGGATTCTCACGAACATTTGTTTTTTGAATGCACTTATTCGACAAAAGTCTGGGACGCCATTAAGGAGAAGTCATGTATGAAGGTTGTGCAAAACAAATGGGAAGACAATATGAATTGGTTGATTCTGAGAGCTAGCTCTAGGTCACTGAACTCGGTTATTGCTAAACTCAGTATTAAGGCGGCTGCGTATTTTATATGGCAGGAGAGGAACTCAAGATTTTTTAACAACCAGCTTAGACCGCCAGAATTACTAACGAGCATGATACTCGACTCGGTGAAGATGAAGTTATTCTCGTTCAAGTACAAGGAAAAGCCGAATGTGAAGAGGATCTTGGACGATTGGAAGCTATTTTCAGTGGATACTTACATAGATTCCTGATATGTTTGGTGTTTATTCCTAGTGTCTAGGTGGTTTTTGCTAGTTTCTGGCTTGTGTGTGTTTGGTCTAATCTTATATGGCATGTCATATAAGAGAACTGGTGTAGATATTGCTACTCCACTTGTTTTATTTTAGAGTTCTAATGAAATCACCGGGGTAAAACCCTTTACCCAAAAAAAAGCATATCATTTTCTTTTATAAATCATCACAATCAACAACAAATCAAATAATACTTACCAATTTGCCAAAATCAAGCCATAATCACTACTTCATGAACTTGAAAGTTTATAAAAAATTGTAGTAACTTACTAGTGTGTTTAGTAAGCTTAGTTACCCTTTAAAGTGTGGTTGTTAATTTAAAAAACATCATCCTTGAAGAATTTAGATCTTCACTGTGACATCTGTGCCTCTTCGACCATCAAACAAATACCAAATTGATGAAATATTGTGTTTCATACTTGGGATTTGTATAAATATGTGTATCATTTGCACATATCAATTCTCGTTCGATTTCGAGCTCTAAATCGCTTTCTGGAAAGTTATACGTGAACTGATGCGTAAACGTAATCAGTTTAACACGACAAACACTCCGGAATAGTGACATAGGCTTAACATACCTTAAATAACTTTTACATAACTTAGAAATAAGTTTTGGAGGGTTTGGTATGTCGAAATCAAGTTTATTCGAACGAAGGGTCTATTTGCGTCAAACTGCAAAAGTCTGTTGATTCGTATGGTATCGAACATTCCGGAACTTGACCATAAGTTAAACATACCATAAATATCCTTTACATTGCTTAGAAATAGGCTTTGAGGGGTTCGGTGTCAAACCCCGACCACGTAAAACAACAAAACGTGGCGGAAACATCGGGGAGTGTTCTAACAGAATTAATTGTTTCACAACCGTGGAAATTAAAGTTACGTTTTATTTATCCAACAAGGGAGTTACATTGACTAAAAACAAGAAACAAAGAGTACATAACATAATTTAACTAGTTCTTGCTTCGTTTTAAGTCACTAAGGCACAGGTCCGCCTAAGTGTGTCTCGATCATCCTATGCAATAGTCTCCTGAAAACACATGTGAAAATTGGTACGTCAGCATAAAAATGCCTGTGAGATACATAGGTTTTGTGAAAATAGGATTCATGACTTGTGTTTAAAGAAACTGTTTAATAAAAGTAGCCATGAATCTTGTTGAGTGGTTCCTTTCATAAGTCATTTGAAAAGCGATGAACAAATCAAATGATATATATATATAAAAGAATAAGGTATGGTTAAGTGAATAACCAAGTAAGATGAGTTTGTATAAGTTAAGTTATTTGTAAAACGATGTTTATGTGAAGATTGTATTGTAGATGTAATATATCTAAACTGAAATGGTTTAAATAACGCTACGATATGTAATACCATAAAAGCACTTATATATAGGAAGTACCAGCGGCGTATCCACCATGTTTTTATCGTATTACACGTCGCCTCGTTACTTAAATCACTTACCCAAACAACCACCAAAATGTAATGTTTAACAATTGTAGAAATGTTTATGTATGGTCAAATACGGTTCACACGGTTCAACAGTTACAAACGGTTCACATAATCAAATGGTTATAACGGTTCACATGGTCAAATGGTTATAACGGTTCACATGGTCAAATGGTTATAAACGGTTCAAAGTGTAATATAATGTGTTCATATGCTGGATGAGCATATGCAACAAATTGTAATGTAAAATAATGTACTAAGTATGCTAAGTTAACATACAAAGCAGAAAAGTCATGTAAATCAATGTGCTAGCATGCTCAGTCAACATACATAGCAGAAAAGTCATGTAAATCAATGTGATGTAAATCATGTACTATAAGTGTACTAATGAACATAGCAAGTTTATGATGTGAAAATAGGAAAGCATGAAAGTAACAAGTAGGCACATGTGTTTCACCCCAAAACAGTTTGGAAAACAGTAAAAGAGGGGTCTATGTACTCACTTGTGATTGCTTAGTAGTCCTTGAGTAACAACCAAACAATGCTAGAGATCACGGATATCAAACGGCACCTAATATAGGTAACTATGTTAATATACCGGACCTAAATCGGAGGATTGGATAGAATGAGGGTTCGTAAACCAAACGAGTATGGAGACTCGTGTAATATGGTTTAACAAAGCCTACATACTAAAATGAAACCTAACCTAAGTGCTTACGACCCATTACAACCCGTTTAGGTAGCTTATGCTACTTTAACGCGTCGTTCGCGTGAAACGCGTTCGGAATGCCTAACTAGTCCTATGATAAGTAAAATATGCCTTAACATGTCTAATATTGTTACCAAATCAGTTTAGATATCAAAAGTTATGTTACATATGCTTAAAATGAATTTTGGCGTAAAAAGGGTATTTTGGTAATTTACCTAAGGCATATATACTACCTATCATACAACTAACTAAACGTCGTGACCATAAGGTATAACCTCGGAAGGTTATTCCCTGTATACTATGGTCACCTAATGTGTTTGGTTGGATCCTAATGATCGACCAAACGGGTCGGGTTCGAAAGCATAAGCGATTGATTAGATCGCTTACCTTTACGACCCTAGACAAGCACAAAACTAAAAGTGACGTGCTAAGCACGTTAAAACATGCTTAACTAAGTTAGAAAACAAGTTTGGTATCAAAACAAACGGTTTTGATACCCTTAAGTAGCTTGGTTAGAAAATACGCAAGAATACGTATTCTGGCCGAAACTACGACTCTTCACTGAGCCTAGATAACGTGGTAATCAGTAGGTATAGTCACTAGGGACTATAACCATCGTGATTACGCTCACGTTATGAAGTTCAAAAGAACTTCGCATTGACCATAAACTGGTCAATGCAGAAAGTCAAACAAAGTTTGACTTTAATGCCAAAACGAGTAAAAAGAACGAAGGAGCACTTACAAAGGGTCCCCGCTAGTAAATCTTGATCAAATAGCTCAGGTATGAAGCAATGGCTTCAACTTAGAGCTTTTAGATCAGATTTGTGGGTTTTTGGAGTTGGGATGGATGGGGTATTTATAGGATTCTTGGAACCGTTAAGGTCATTTCTTGAAAACCGTGATGTAATCTCAACCTTACACTTGTTGGAATGTTATGGAACATCAAATTGGCCCCTCATGAGCAGGAAAGGGCAAGTGTGGGTGAGTTTTGGGTGGTTAACAGCTGTAAACAGCTGTTAAAACTGATTAATCTGATCTGGGAGGCTGACGCGGGCCGCGTAAAGGATCACCCTGGGCTTACGCGGGCCGCCTGGGTGTCCTGATCAGAAAACAACTTTCAAAAATGACAGTTTTGGTCCCTGTTAGTGTTTAAGGCCATTTCTGACATGTTTAAGGCCCGTTAAGCAAACTTTAAGGCCCTAAAATGATGTCTAAACATTGTGGACATGAAACATGCTCAAAAATATGCCGGATGTTGGTTCGTTTGGTCGTACGATCGCGATGTTCAGTTAATTACGACGGAATGCGCATAAGCGCGAAAAACGATCCAAATTGCGCGACGAATGGATTTCTCTTATGCCAAACACTAAAATAAAATATTTTAGTGCTTACATAAATTTTTGGATGTCCGGATGTATTCAGAACGTAAGTTATGCACAAAAGTGCAAACTTATGCACTTTTTGACACTTTTAGTCCCTGAATGAGCCAAAAGTTTATTTTAGCACATGGAACCCTTCAAAGCCTATTTCTAAGCTATGTAAAGGATATTTATGGTATCTTTAACTTATGGTCATGTTCCTAAATGTCTGTTACAGTTTAAATTGGCATACTTTCGCAGTTTGTCAACTTTAGTCCCTGTAAGCGATTTAACTTGATTTTGCCATGCCAAAGCCTTCAAAACTTATTTCTAAGTTATGTAAAGGTTATTTAAGGTATTTTAAGCCTATTTCACTATTTCAGAGTGTTCGTTGCATTAAACTGGTTATATTTACGCATCAGATCGCGTATAACCTTCCAGGAAGCGATTTAAAGCCCGAAATCGAACAAGAAATGATATGTGCAAATGATACACATATTTTTACAAATCCCAAGTATGAAACACAATATCTCATTGATTTGGTATTTGTTTGATGGTCACGGAGGCACAGTTGTCACATTCGGTGTGCAAAAATAAACTTTTTGGTCAAACAGGGACTAAAAGCGTCAAAAAGTGCACAAGTTTGCATTTACGCACATATCTTACGTTCTGAATATATCCGGACATCCAAAAATTTATGTAATCATTAAAATATTCTATTTTAGTGATTGGCATGATAAAATTCCATTCGTCGCGTAATTTGGATCGCTTTTCGCGTCCGTTTGTGTTTCGTCGTAATTAACCGAACAACGCAACCGTACGGCCAAATGAACTTACATTCGAGATTTTTTTTAGCATATTTCATGTTCCCTATACTTTGGCATCATTGTAGAGCCTTGAAAATGGCTTAACGGGGCTTAAACATGTCGAAAATGCATCAAAAACCAAGTTTTGCACCTTCAGGGACTAAAATTGACAATCTGTCAAAGTTGTCTCTAGGAGGGGCGCGCAAGACTTAGTGAAAGTCTACGCGGCCCGCGAGAGACCCCCAGTTCTACAAAACTCAGTTTTCTCAAACAGCATCTGGTTTGGTATTCACACTTTATGGACTGGTTTTCAAGCTCCCATGGTATATAAAACCATGGGCAACACTTGTAAGGTCCAGATCAAAGCTCAAAGTTCGAGAAACGATCTTAACCGCTCTTGAATTCCTATAAATACCCACCTCGATTCTTTACAATCCTCATAATTGAACTCATTTCTGCTCTAAGTTGAAGCTCTCCCTTGTGAGGCTTCATACCTGAGTGTTTTTAGTTTAATTCTTTCTAGCTTGGACCTTTTGTAAGTTTCTTTCATGCTTTTATGCGTTTTTAAGCGTGAAAGTCAAACAATGTTTGACTTTCTGCTTTGACCAGTCTTTGGTCAACACGAAGTTCATTTGAACTTCGCAACGTGAGCGTAATCACGATGGTTATAGTCCTTTTTGACTATACCTACTGATTACCACGTTATTTAGGCAAAGTGACGAGTCATAGTTTCGGTCAAAATACGCGTTTATGCGTATTTTGCAACCAAACTATTCTTGGGTATCAAAACCCTTTGTTTTGATATCAAACTTGTTTTCTAACTTCATTAAACATGTTTTAGCATGTTTAACTCGTCACTTTTAGTTTAGTGCTTATATAGGGTCGTAAGATAAGCGGTCTAAACAACCGCTTAGACTTTCGAACCCGACCCGTTTGGTCGATCATTAGGATCTGACCAAACATATTTTGTGACCATAGTTGTATAGGGAATAACCTTCCGAGGTTATACCTTGTGGTCACTTCGTTTAGTTAGTTGTATGATAGGTAATTTATATGCCTTAGGAAAATGACCAAAACGCCCTTTTTACGCATAATTTCATTTTAAGCATATGTACACTAAATTTTTACATCTAAACTGATTAGGTAGCATTATTAGACATGTTAAGGCATATAATACTTATCATAGGACTAGTTAGGCAGTTCGAATGCGTTTTACGCGAACGACGCGTTAAAGTAGCGTAAGCTACCTAAACGGGTCGTAATGGGTCGTAAGCACTTGGGTTAGGTTTCGATTTAGTATGTAGGCTTTGTTAAACCATATCACATGAGTTCCAATACTCATTTGGTTTACGAAACCTCATCCTATCCGATCTTCCGATTTAGGTCCGGTTATTAATGTAGTTATCTATATTAGGTGCCGATTGATTTCCGTGATCCTTCTAGCTTTGCTTGGTTGTTATTCAAGACTTCTAAGCATCCTCAAGTGAGTACATAGTTCCCCTCTTTTACTATTTTAAACTATTTTGGGGTGAAACACATGTGCCTACTTATTATTTTCATGTTTTTCATGCTTTTATATCATATACTTGCTATGTTCATTAGTACACATATAGTACATGATTTCCATTATGTTTTTGCTATGTATGTTCTCTTAGCATGCTAGCACATTGATTTTCATATATTACATTTTTGTTGCATATGTTCATCCAGCATATGGACACATTGATTTACATTTCTACTTTGTATGTTCATTTAGCATACTTAGTACATTATTTTCATATAACATGGTTACACTTGGTATGACATTTGGTTTGTTTAACGGGTCATAAATACATTCATTAACACCGATCATGCAGCTCGGTAGTAGGTAGTGGTACCATAGAACTTGACAACTCCCATTTCTGAAATCCTAGGTTTGTTTGGGTGGAAAGAATGACCGAATCCGAATTCATAAGTTTGATAAACCTTTAACTTGTTAAGGGTTTGTCTCTTCAGTCGCAAGGCTTGGATGTAGACGTTAGAACATTACCACGTAGATGTTTGTATCAATAAAGCATTAATTTTACAAAACATAACTTCTGATTTATTCAAATACATTGTTTTGTGCATATGGTCAGAATAGATATTTATTTTGCCATACATAACATTTGATTATACATGAACATTTTTACATTGGTGGTTTGTTTGGGTAAGTGATTTAAATAACGAGGCGTGTGTAATATGATAAAAGCATGGTGAATACGCTGTTGGTACTTCCTATATATAAGTGCTTTTATGATATTACATATTGTAGCGTTATTTAAACCATTTCAATTAGACATATTACATTTTACACAAATAACATATCTTTACAAAACATTGTTTTACGAACAACATATTTTGTACAAATTCATTTTACTTGGTTATTTATTTATCTATGCATCTTTCTTTATATCATCTGATTTCTTATAAATTTTTGTATGATTTATAAAAGAAAACATTTTACAAGGTTCATGACTAACTTTTGTTCAACATATTCTTTAAACTTATAAGTCATGAAACCTATTTTAATAAAACCTATGTATCTCACAGGCATTTTTATGCTGACGTACCAATTTTCACATGTGTTTCAGGTGCGGTTATTAGATGATCATGATGCAAACATAGGATTGGACGAGGGCCTTAGTGACAATAAAAGATGCAAGACTAGTTAATTATGTTATGTTTCTTTGTTTTTAAGACATTGTAACCTATTTTAATTCAATTAAACAAAACTTCAATTTCCATGTGTTATGAAACAATGATTCTGTTACGACACTCCCTGACGATTCCGCCGCGGTTTGTTGTTTTACGCGGTCGGGGTGTGACATTCACAACTTGTACAATTTTTTTCTAAAAATATTTCTTCTTGAATTTTTCTTGTTAAATATATATTTCTACACTTGATTAACCACTAAAAATGTGGTTAGTTTCTTTAAGAACCAAGCTTATGTAAATCTTGTATTTTTAACTTGGTTTCTTGAAAAAATATTCTTAAAATCATATGTTTACAAGACTTTATATTCACTTTGATCATCATTATTCAAGAAAACAATTTATACTTCAAGTTCATGCTTTACATAAGGATGATCACTTTGATCTACAACATAATCATCCACTCATCTTGCTAGATTATGTCTTTAATCACCATCTAGCAAGATCATATGATGTTTAACATCATTAACAAAGCAATCAACAATCAAGTAGCATAACAACACTTAACAACATGCATTCTTATGATTTTTAAGCTTATGTTTAAGATTTATGTTCTTGATTCATAGTGTTCTTCATGTTAAGTTACTTGTATCATTCTTTAACCAACTTAATAATATGTAAAATGGAGTTTAGATGATCTTACTACTAGCTCAAGGCTAGGGATGAACACAAGAAGATGAAGATTATGAATGAGGTGGTTAAAAGCTTGTATGAGAGGTCCTTCAACGTCCAAGAGCTCCTAGCTTCCTTGTGATGCTTCTTACACCTTTGTATATGTAGAGAATGGATGAAAGTTGAATGATGAAGGTGGTTGTGTGGGTGTCTGTTCTCAACCGAAGGTAAGGGAGAGGGGAAGAAGAGAGTTCAAGTGTGGTGAGTTATAGAATGAAAGATTATGTCTTGAGGTTAAACTTATAATTCTCCAACAACTCATAAACAAGTGTGTAATATGTAAACTAAAGATGGAGACATGATCTATTAAAATAACAAAATAAAATCCATGGTGGGGCCACCATGTAACCGTCGCCAACAAGGGGGGGGGGGTTCTTGGTTAGTATGTAAATGATAGTTAGGTTATTTAGTTGAAATCCAAGTGTTATAGTAAGGTTATTAGTTATAAAGATATTATATAGTGTGTTATGATGTTCGGGGACCATAACTAGATCGGAAATGTTAAAATAATGCTTCTAGTGAAAATTTGGTGTTTCGGGTAGTGTCCGGTTGTTCGGTTGGTTACCGGTTCGTTAAGGTGCTAAACTACGCAATTTAGGGTGCTTTATGTTACTTTTTGTGACAGTTTTGATTCCCGACACTTAGGAAAGCATTCTGGACCAATTAACCATATTCAACTGAGAACCAAAAGCTTCTTGAAAGGATTGCCAAATCCTTGACACAAACCGTCCGTCTCTATCTGATATAATCGAGATAGGCACTCCATGACGTGCAACTATCTCCCTTAGGTAAAGCTCAGCTAGCATACCAGTTTTATCCTTCTCTCTAATCGGCAAGAAGTGCGCAGACTTTGTCAATCGGTCCACGATTACCCAAATCGTATCATGACCTCTGTGAGTTCTGGGTAACTTGGTTATGAAGTCTATAGAAATCTGCTCCCACTTCCACATGGGTATTTCTGGCTGTTGCAGAAGACCTGAAGGCTTCTGATACTCGGCCTTCACTTTGGCATAAGTTAAGCACTTCCCAACATAAGTAGCAACATCACCTTTAAGCTTTGGCCACCAATAGTAATCCTTCAAATCTTGGTAGATCTTGTCCGATCCTGGATGGATCGAGTACCTCGATTTATGAGCTTCATCAAAAATAACCTTTCTAAGACCACCAAAAAGTGGAACCCAAATGCGTCCCATAAAATACAAGGTTCCTTCCTTGTTGGGTACCAACTTTTTCTCCATTCCTCGGAGATATTCATCCTTGACGTTCTCTCTCTTTAGAGCTTCCCTTTGTGCAGCACGAATACGCAACGTGAGATCTGTCTGAATAATCATCTCTAAAGCCCTAACCCTTATGGGCTTGATCCCTTCTTTTCGACTTAAGGCGTCTACTACCACATTCGCCTTTCCTGGATGATATTTGATTTCGCAGTCATAATCATTTAACAACTCTACCCATCATCGCTGTCTCATGTTAAGCTCTTTCTGATCGATTATGTGCTGAAGGCTCTTGTGATCCGTAAAAATAGTACATCGAGTACCATACAGATAATGTCGCCAAATCTTTAAAGCAAACACCACTGCGCCTAACTCCAAATCATGCGTGGTGTAGTTCTTCTCATGGACCTTTAGTTGGCGAGAAGCATAAGCGATAACCTTCTGGCGTTGCATCAGCACACAACCCAAACCCTGACGCGAGGCGTCACAATATACCACGAAGTCGTCGGTGCCTTCGGGTTGGGATAATATAGGTGCATCGCATAGCTTATTCTTAAGAAGCTAAAAAGCTTCTTCTTGTCTGTCTCCCCATTCATACTTCTTATCCTTCTGAGTGAGGGAGGTCAGCGGTTCAGTGATCTTGGAGAAATCCTCAATGAACCTGCGGTAGTGGCATGCTAAACCCAGAAACTGTCGGATCTCGGTTGGCGTCTTTGGAGTTTCCCAATTCTTGATTGCCTTGATCTTGGTGGGATCCACATGAATACCATCCTCGTTTACCACGTGACCGAGGAACTGTACTTCACGTATCCAAAACTCGCACTTTGAAAACTTAGCGTAGAGCTTCTCCTTCTTTAGCAGCTCTAAGATGGCTCTAAGGTGTTGCTCATGGTCTTCCTTTGTCCGCGAATAGATCAAAATATCATCGATAAATACGATCACGAATTTATCAACATATGGCTTGCAATCCCGGTTCATCAAATCCATAAATACTGCCAGCGCATTTGTAAACCCAAACGGCATCACTAGAAACTTGTAATGTCCATAACGAGTTCTGAAGGCAGTCTTGGGTATACTTTCTTCCTGAATCCGCAGCTGGTGATAACCTGATCGAAGATCGATCTTGGAATAGTAACTTGATCTTTGAAGTTGGTCGAATAAATCATCAATCCTCGGCAAGGGATACCGATTCTTGATGGTTAACTTGTTTAGCTCCCGGTAGTCGATGCACATACGAAAACTACCGTCTTTCTTCTTGTAGAACAGCACTAGAGCTCCCCAAGGTGAGAAGCTTGGCCTTATAAATCCCTAATATAGCAACTCCTAAAGCTGCACTGACAACTCTTGCATCTCTGAAGGCGCAAGTCGATAAGGTGCCTTGGCTACAGGCGTGGCGCCTGGAACCAAGTCAATGTGAAATTCGACTTGTCGTTGAGGAGGTTGTCCTGGCAAGTCTTCGGGGAAGACTTCAGGATACTCCCTCACCACAGGGATATCTTCGAGCTTCGGTTCTTCGGCCTCTTTGTCCATGACATGAGCTAAGAAGGCAACACATCCTTTACGCAAAAACTTCTGTGCCTTCAAACAGCTAATAATCTGTAGAGGCGTATCCTGCTTCTCCCCATGAATCATAATCGTTTCTTCATTCGCCATCGGGATGCGAATAATCTTCTCACGGCATACAATCTCAGCTTGATTACTCGACAACCAATCCATTCCAACTACGACGTCGAAGCTTCCCAATTCAACTGGCAGAAGATCTATTGAAAACTCACGCTCTCCAAGCTCTATAACACAGCCTCTAATCACTTCATTGGCTTCTACTAGCTTCCCATTAGCTAGTTCTATCGAGTATGGGATGTCTAACTTACTTGCTACTAAACCAAGTATATTCTTAAACTCTAGAGATACGAAGCTATAGTCGGCATCGGTATCAAATAGCACAGATGCAAAATGTTGATTAATAGGGAACGTACCAGTGACTACGTTCGGATCCTGGCGAGCTTCCCTAGCTCCAATGTTGAACACTCTTCCACGAGCTTGGTTATTCTTTGGGCAATCCCGCTTGAAATGTCCTACTTCACCACAACCGTAGCATCCTTGACCGCGTTCATTCCCATTTCCGCCTTGGTTGTTGTTATTATTTCCTCTGCGGTTTCCATTTCCCGCCTGATTCCCATTTCCGTTCCTGTTTCCATTACCTCTCTGATTGTTGTTTCCTCCCTGATTTCTATTCCCATAACCGTTTCCACCATGGTTGCCATTACCATTTCCATTTCCTCCTTGACCACCATTTCCACGACCGGTTCCAACCCAGCACGTTTCCTTCGAATGACCATTCCTTCCACAATTACCACACTTCCTAAACCTGCACTGATCGGCATGATGAAACTGACACACATCACACTTGGGCAGAGTGCCCATATACCATTTTCCTTTGTTCTCAGCATTTGCAGCACCAGTCCTGACCTCGGCTGGTGGGTTAGCATATCTTCGCTTGTTAGCACTGTTGTTGTTCCCTTGGGTACCCTTCTTGAAATTCGAAAACTTCCTTTTGTTTTCTCCAGACGACTCTACATGAGTCTCTTTCTTCTTGGTCTCAGAAATTGAGAACTTTCCCATACGGATCGCTTCCTCAGTTAGTGCCACACTCAAGTCGATGGCCTCAGTAATGGTTGGAGGCTTGGATGTCGTTACCATGCTCAGTATCTGGGGCGCTAATCCCCAAATGAAACGTTCTATCCTCTTGAACTCTGGTTCTACCAAGTAAGGAACCACTTTTGACAGGTCATGAAACCTCTGAACATACTCAGCTATCTTAGGACCATCCATTTTCAAATTCCAGAATTCAGTTTCCAACTTCTGAATTTCTGCCCTCAAACAATACTTCTTCTGCATCAGCTCTTTCAACTCATCCCACATCAGAGCATACGCCGCAGCCTCACCCAAAGTTTGAACCTAAAGGTTCCACCATGACAGAGCCCCATCTAGAAACAGTCCAGAAATGTACGTGACTTGATGCTCTGGTGCATATTTACTCATCCACAGAACAGAATTCGTCTTCTCAACCCATCTCACAAAAGCTACGGCACCTCCAGTGTCGTCGAAGTTCAGAGGTTGCAGTCCAAAAACTTCTTGTAAGTACAGCCGTTAGGTGGGTTATTCCCTGAGGTACCCCCGCTGTGTTCGGAGTGAAGGGCCTCGTGGTGTGCGATGGCCTGTGAGATGCGTTCTTGTAATTCTGCCTCGGTCGTCGGCAGAGGATTGTTGGTATCGGTGTTCCTTCGTGGTGGCATCTTTCTTCTAGGAAGAAGATCGGATGGGTCAGGTCTTGTTTGTTATGTAAATAAATAGTACGTATATATAATAGCATTTATCATAGCAAGCAATCATACAACAACACAATCACAGCACAAACATGTAAATCAACAAAGTGTTTAGTGAGAACATGACGATTGAGCTTTCATTAATCATCGACCACAGTTACATTGTTTACAAAGTGTATCACATCAAAAGGGACACAGGGTTACACTACCCTTGTCCAATAAGTCTGTCAATATACAAAATCACATGGTCAAAAAGTGGTCTCCAAAAGTCTTCACAATCTCGGCTCAATAGTGGTGCTCTCACCAAAAGTAATGCAATCTGCATAAGACCAAAAACCAACTATGCTGATGGTGGAGGTGGAGGATGAGGGAAGAAAAGCAAGCTGCGAACATGAGCAAGCTCCTCCTCGAGCTCGTATACACGACGAAGTAAATAACTGATCTGCTGCTCGACAGTAAGGAAACGAGCATCAAAACCTGGAAAAGGAGTAAGAGGAGCAGGTGGATGTGCAAAAGGAGAAGGTGATGAATGTGAAGGAACAAATGTAGACTGACAGGGACACGGTGGGGGACGTGGAGTCAGCTCAAGCTCCAAAACTCTGTGGCTCATAATTTCAAACTGAAGCTGAAGTGATAAAAGTAACTCATCCCGTGTATAACCAACAAAATGAGAGGGATGATAGGGGTCTGAGATCGGCATAGAGTATGGTGGGAACCATCGGAATGGCTCATCAAGCGGTGAAGAAGTGAAGGGAGCAATTTGTGCAGCCTGAGGGATCTGAGGAAATGTTGCTGAAGCAAAAGGATCGTCACGCGAATGCTGACCTGAAGTACCTTCCCCTGGACGGGGTGCAGGGATGTCCTGTAAGAAAACGACCGGTAAGTCGGTGCGATGGACATCGGACTCTACAGGAGGGAGAGGAGCAACATCAGTGGGTGCGGGAAGAGGAATGAATGGCTCTACAATAGAAGGATCAACAGGTGCAGGAGCTGGGTCAGGAATAACAGGTGCAATGTCTGGTAAACCAAAACGAACATGGTCAGGATCGGGTATCGACTCAGGATCAGCAGGTGCAACATCAGGCTGATCAAGAGGAGCAAGATCTGGCTCAAGACCAGGCTCGGGGTCGTGTGGAGGAGATGGTACAGCTGACATAGCAGTATCATCATCAGAATTAGTAGCATAACGCTGTAATTCGACCGCCTGTAAAGCTGAAGACGTCACAGACTCAAAGGAGTCTGAAACGGAGTGTAAACTAGATAGAATCAGAGGATTACTCAATGACATGAATCTCAGGAGGTGGAATAGCGATAACATCCTCATCTATCTCTCCATCACCCTGGGCATCAACAGGAGGATCATCAACAAACAAATCAACGTCATCATCAAACAAATCGTCGAATGGCCAATCCTCGGGAGGAATGACCACGATAGGAATAGTATCGAGGATCAGAGCCACGATGTGCTCACCATCGGGATGACCAATGATGAATAATCATGGACTGGAACGGGAATGATAAAAGGATCCTCATCAAGAAAACCATCAGCAAGGGGTAAATCATCGCCAAAGTCGGGCAACAAGAACGGCTGGAAGTCGTCCTCGTTATTCGATTAGCAAGGGGTAAATCATCGCCAAAGTCGGGCAACACGAATGGCTGGAATTCGTCCTCATCATCCGATAGCATGTCAGGATCATTCTCGGTGTCTGACGTAAGTATCTCTGGCTCAGGTGCAATCTCATCATCTGAGACGATAGCCATAGGGTCATCAACGTTTAATAATCTGCTCTCTGAAGAAGACATGATGCCTGTAACATAACAATCATAACATGTGCACATATATTAACCACTATCACTTAGTATACAATCAAGACAGTTATCAATCAATCATGTATTCATATTATCCTTCCTGAAATCTTATCTATCTTTCCTAGTCTACCCCGGACTAAACCACAAATGTGACCTTGCAATCGTGTTTCTTGTCTTTCCTTTTGTAAAAACGTTTGTTCCATGGATCTGGGCGTTTTGTGTATGCAATGAAAACATGTTGTAAAAGTATTTTCGTGAGAGCCCTAATGATTGTAGTCTAGACTCGAGAAAGAATCCTAGTTCGCTACAATCGAAGCTCTGATACCAAACTGTCACACCCTGACTTTTGCGGAAGCGTGATTATGTGTGACTTGCTTAATATCATTGCATTCAACCATAACAAACAACTATATGATAAAACCAAGATGTTCATCCATAGATAAGTTTCAAAATATTACAGACAACATTGTTTTAAATCCCAAACACAGACTTCATGTTCAAATACAACACCAACAAAGTTTTAAGTTCCATAAGGACTTGACAAAAGATACTAATAAAAACTAGGCTTTGAAATATGTATCCTATCCAGGATAAGATACACACTCCAAACCCTTCGACACCGGATGACATCTTTTATTTCAAACAACCCTTGAAACTTCCAACACCCGCCAGATCCATTTAGTTCCCTGAAATACATGTAGTTTGAAAACATCAACAAAAGTTGAGCGAGTTCATGTGTTTGTATGTGTGCACGAATAAACCTTGTAATCATTGAAAGTATGTATTTGTAAACCCCGGTATGAAAGCAAACAAGGAAAACAGATCGATTAATGGTTTGCAAGGCCATTAATATGTGTGACGTGATGCAGGAAGGCTCAATCCTAGCGGATTTTGTACCTGGCTTCCGGCTGTAAGACATAGTCACCTCATGGGCCAAATCCCGGTCCTCATGAGTGGGGCTCGCAACACCCAAATAGATCTATCACTCATGTCCCTCGGTCCTACTACGAGGATTAATGGTCTTAAGCGTTGTACCCACCACTCACATGATCTAGCAGTACATTCCTTAGCTAACCATACCATATGTAAACGTTTGTAAACAATTTGTAACATGTACTTCACCCCCGAAGTTATAAAACCGAAAACAGTTAAAAGAAAAGGGGGACATGAACTCACAATCTTGCGTTCTTCGTATCCAATGTAACTCAAAGCTTCCTCTAGATCGCACGACTACCTACATACGTACTACGATTTATTAGACGGGCGGGTCGTGCCTTGACTTAGTCTTAATTAGTGTCTTTGAGTTACGTTTCATTGTGTCATCAATATTATTCCAAGTTATATAATTATTTGTTAAAATAATAAATATTTTAACTTAAATTATATTTATTAAATTTTGGAATAATTGTTAAAATAATATATTTTAACTTGTCACATTTATGTATTTGTACGTGTATAATTTCCCAAGGATGGGTGTATTCATACTCATATTCTTAACCTTGTGTATTTTTGCCAAGTATCGGTGGCGTATTCCAGTGTATATTTGTACGTACGAGAATACGTATTTTATTGTGTTTATTAAGTATTCTTATACTTAATTTTTGTGTTAATTTTTACGGAATAATATTTCTAATAAAAATTCATCAATATATATTCTCAAAACATATATTTTAAGAAATCTTGAATAGAAAAATTATTTATAATTTTTCCCTTGGCAAAAATAATTGTATTTTCATTTAAACCTCAAAAATAATATATTTTCAAGTTTTACTTAGAAAATATATAAATCTACTTTTCACCCAAAAATAATGTATTTTATGTTTATTTAAGAAAATATATATTTTCTCCAAAAAATAATATATCTTCTAATAATTTCAAGAAAACATATATATTTTTATTTACCCAAAAATAATACATCTTCTTCTTATCAAAAATATGATATATTTTTGTAATAATTATAAAAATCATATTTTTGTTTTCTTGATCTCCAAAATACCATTTACCAAAATATACTCATGAATTTAAATTCCGAAATATTTTTGTAAGTTATATTCCTTGTTCGGTTTCTCCAATATTTTGGGTATAAATTGTATATTTATTTCTTGGAATTTTGGTAATATTTTGTATTGTAATTTCTTGGTATTTTGATGAGTTATATTATTCAAGTCCTAAAATAATATAACTAATACACATAATATACAAATAATCACACACATGGTGACATCTAATTATATATTATCCTAAATACATATTTAGTCACTTTTATTATAAAAAACCAACCTCCAATATTTATAATTTTTGTAACAAAAATTATGGCAAATTTTGTATGAAAATTCATGGTTTAAAATATACTTGTAAATATTTGTTTAAAAATGTTTTTCTAAGTGTTAAATTTCTAGAAAAAAATTGCCATAGTTTCCCCTTAAAAATGGAGGTTTCCATGCTTTCAAAGCATATCATTTTCTTTTATAAATCATCACAATCAACAACAAATCAAATAATACTTACCAATTTGCCAAAATCAAGCCATAATCACTACTTCATGAACTTGAAAGTTTATAAAAATTTGTAGTAACTTACTAGTGTGTTTAGTAAGCTTAGTTACCCTTTAAAGTGTGGTTGTTTATTTAAAAAACATCATCCTTGAAGAATTTAGATCTTCACAACTTGTACAATATTTTTCTAAAAATATTTCTTCTTGATTTTTTCTTGTTAAATATATATTTCTACACTTGATTAACCACTAAAAATGTGGTTAGTTTCTTTAAGAACCAAGATTATGTAAATCTTGTATTTTTAACTTGGTTTCTTGAAAAATTAATCTTAAAATCATATGTTTACAAGACTTTATATTCACTTTGATCGTCATTATTCAAGAAAACAATTGATACTTCAAGTTCATGCTTTACATAAGGATGATCACTTTGATCTACAACATAATCATCCACTCATCTTGCTAGATTATGTCTTTAATCACCATCTAGCAAGATCATATGATGTTAAACATCATTAACATAAGCAATCAATAATCAAGTAGCATAACAGCACTTAACAACATGTATTCTTATGATTTTTAAGCTTATGTTTAAGATTTATGTTCTTGATTCATAGTGTTCTTCATGTTAAGTTACTTGTATCATTCTTTAACCAACTTAATAAGATGTAAAATGGAGTTTAGATGATCTTACTACTAGCTTAAGGCTAGGGATGAACACAAGAAGATGAAGATGATGAATGAGGTGGTTAAAAGCTTGTATGAGAGGTCCTTCAACTTCCAAGAGCTCCTAGCTTCCTTGTGATGCTTCTTACACCTTTGTATATGTAGAGAATGGATGAAAGTTGAATGATGAAGGTGGTTGTGTGGGTGTGTATTCTCGGCCGAAGGTAAGGGAGAGGGGAAGAAGAGAGTTCAAGTGTGGTGAGTTATAGAATGAAAGATTATGTCTTGAGGTTAAACTTATAATTCTCCAACAACACATAAACTAGTGTGTAATATGTAAACTAAAGATGGAGACATGATCTATTAAAATAACAAAGTAAAATCCATGGTGGGGCCACCATGTAATCGTCGCCAACAAAGGGGGGGGGGTCTTGGTTAGTTTGTAAATGTCAGTTAGGTTATTTAGTTGAAATCCAAGTGTTATAGTTAGGTTATGAGTTATAAAGATGTTATATAGTGTGTTATGATGTTCGGGGACCATAACTAGATCGGAAATGTTAAAACAATGCTTCTAGTGAAAATTTGGTGTTTTAGGTAGTGTCCGGTTGTTCGGTTGGTTACCGGTTCGTTAAGGTGCTAAACTATGCAGTTTAGGGTGCTTTATGTTACTTTTTGTGACAGTTTTGATTCCCGACACTTAGGAAAGCATTCTGGAACAATTAACCATATTTCTGCATGATATTTAAGTGTTTAAAAGCTGAATTGTGCTGAATTTTGCTGAATTCAGCAATTTATGTGAGTTTTAGGCACTTTCCGGCACTTAAACTAACACTGGGAAGGCAGTTTTATGATCCTTACTTTCCTACACACTATACTAGTGTAACTCTTGGTTTCTGGCTCATTCTGTGTCTCAATACCATGTTTGTCTATGTACTGAACTCCGTCAGCATTTTTCTGATTTATCTGATAACTGTGCTAACTTTGTTTCATGCATCATTTGAATCAAATAAGTGTTGCATGCAATAATGATATGTCATTTGCAATATATGATGCACATGTATGTATGATAACAATAATCAGAAAGCAATTCAAGTCATTAATTGTAAATCAGCACAGTCATTAGGTCATAATTACTGTTTAATAGTTGTACGGATACATGGAATTTTGACAATTGTCACAGTTGATCAGTTCGGGGGTGGACCGAGAAATGTGGGGGGATGCCATTCTCTCAGCAAACTATCTTTTGAACAAGATACCATTAAAAAATAGGGACGAAACTCCATATGAGTTATAGAGAGGAAGAAAGCCTTCATACAAATACTTGAAAATGTGTGGGTGCTTAGCAAAGGTGATTGTACCACCTCCTAAGGCTCTTATGATAGGACCCAAAACTGTTGATTGTATTTTCATAGGATATGTGCATCAAAGTTGTCACACCCCGACCACGTAAAACAACAAAACGTGGCGGAAACGTCAGGGAGTGTTGTAACAGAATCGTTGTTTCACAACCATGGATCAAATGATTTCATTTTATTAAATTATTGAACTCATTGTTTATTACAAATTAGATAAATACAATTATTATCTTTCAAGTTTTAAAGTCGCTAAGGCACGAGTCCATCCTATGTATAGCATGTATCAACAATCATCACAAAGCAGTACCTGAAACATGTGTAAAAATAGGTACGTCAGCATAAAAATGCATGTGAGATACATAGGTTTTGTTTATGCATGATTCACGACTTATAAGTTTAAAAGAATGTTTTAACAAAAAGTAGTCATGAACCTAAAAATTGTTTTCTTTATAAATCATACGAAAATTTATAAGAAATTTGATGATATAAAAGAATGAGTAAAATGCACGGATAGTCCCCGTGGTTTGGTGAAATTTCACCTTTAGTCCCCAACTTTTCAGAATTACACTTTTAGTCCCTGTGGTTTGACAAGTTGTTACTCGTATAGTCCCTAAAGCGGATGAAGGTTACTCGGATAGTCCCTGTGGTTTGACAAGTTGTTACTCGGATAGTCCCTGTGGTTTGACAAGTTGTTACTCGGATAGTCCTTGTCATTTCACACCCACTTAACCAGAAAAACTAACATCTATCCGCTTTGGGGACTATCCGAGTAACAACTTGTCAAACCACAGGGACTAAGAGTGTAATTTTGAAAAGTTGGGGACTAAAGGTGAAATTTCACCAAACCACAGGGACTATCCGTGCATTTTACTCTAAAAGAATGGTACATAAATAACTAATCAAGTAAAATGAGTTTATAAAATAATGTTTTGGATAAAATGTTTTAAGTATATATATAAGAATATACTTTGGTTTTAAGAAAGTCGATTAGGTAATATATATGAAAATATATTTCGGTTCCAAAATCGTTAAACAGATAGTATATTAAATATACTTTAGTAGTCAAAATAATCGTTTTGGTAGTATATCAAAAGTATACTTTGGATTTACAAATAACATATTAAACTATGTTTTGGTTGAATAAATAACATATTTAAATTATGTTTTGGTAGTTTAATAAAATATATGTTGTTTTGTATAATATCACACATGAGAGTATATCAAACTATACTTTTGGGAGTATAACTTAATATACAAAAATAATGTGATTTAAGAATTCATTCAGACCTAGTGCATCAAAATACACCTTTGGGACTATAGGGATACCACAAAGGCAATCCCTATTTGGATGGAGAAACAAATTGGTTTCAGACATTCCATGACAACAGGAATGGGGTGTCAAATCCTATAGCGCTATATCATACTACCAATCGGTCTGGTGAACATTAAATAAGTACAATTCAACAAATAAATTTTATCTGTGAAAAATCAGTGTTTAGATCATAAATAATCATTCGGTTTGTCAAAAGATAAGTACTAATATGTATAATCAATTATACTTTGAAATCGTGAACATAACAAATAGGTACACATATTTCACCCCAAAACAATTGAAAACAGTAAAAGAGGGGACTATGTACTCACTTGAGGGTGCTTAGAAGTCTTGAACAACAACCAAGCAAAGCTAGAGGGAGTACAGAATCAAACGGCACCTAATATAGGTAACTATGTTAATAAACGGCTCCTAAACCGGGAGATAGGATAGAATGATGTTCTATAAATCAAATGAGTAATTGAACTCATATGGTATGATTTAATAGAGCTAACATTCTGATTTGGAAGTCTACCTAAGTGCTTTTGACCCGTTTCGACCCATTATGGTAGTATAAGCTACTAAAATGCGTCGTTTGCGCAAAACTATGTTCGGATGGTTAACTATGTGCTATGTTAAGTCTTACATGCCCAATTATACCTAAACATGTTACTAAATCAGATTAGATGTCAAAAATATGTTCACATATGCACATTATGGATTTATGCTTTAAAAGGGCATTTTGGTCATTTCCTATGGGCATGTAAACCAATTAACGAATAGCTAACCAATCCTATGTGATCATAAGGTATAACCTCAAGGGTTATTCCCTATGCAACTATGATCACTAAGTAAGCTTGGTCGGATCCTAATGATTGACCAAACGGGTCGGGTTCGAAAGTCTAAGCGGTTGCCTAGACCGCTTAACTTACGACCCTAAACAAGCACTAAACTATTAGTGACGAGTTAAACATGTCAAAACATGTTTAACCTACTTAGAAAACTAATTTGGTATCAAAACAAGGTGTTTTGATACCTAAAAGTAGTTCCGTTGCAAAATGCGTGCTAAAACGCATTTTGACCGAAACTTTGACTCGTCACTACACCTAGTTAACGTGGTAATCAGTAGGTATAATCACTAAGGATTATAACCATCGTGATTACAATCACGTTGCAAAGTTCAACCGAACTTTGCGTTGACCATTGACTGGTCAAACTAAAAGTCAAACACTGTTTGACTTTTTAAACTAGTAAGCAATAAAAGAATGAAGGAATGCTCACTAAGGGTCCTTGCTAACTTTTCTACAAAGAATAAGCTCCCAAATCAGATGAGAGAGCTCCCAAAGCAGATGTAGAGGAGAATGAGAAGAAATGAGCAAGGAATGAGGAAGTTGGCCATGCTATTTATACTTGTTGGTGATCAACAAGATCAAGACATGTGTTTGTGTGGCCAAGAAGCAAGAAATCCTAGCCATACAAATGTTAGAGGCCAGCTAATTTGCTTGGAGAGGTGTTAACTTGGCTGCCACACCAAGAACTTGCAAGAACAGCCCCTAAAGTATCAAACAGATTGCAAAAATTGATTTATGGTCACTGTGCATGCCTTACGGACCATAAGGATATGGGCCATACGGTCCGGAAGCTACTTGCAGACCAGAAAGTTTCAGAAATTGACAATTTAGTCCCTGCACTTGAGAAACTTGATTTTTGATGCATTTTTTGACACGTTTAAGCCCTGTTAACCCCATTTCAAAGCTCTAAAATGAAGTTAAAGTATAGGGAACTTAAAATATGCTCAAAAATATCTCGGATGTCGGTTCGTTTGGTCGTACGGTTGCGTTGTTCGGTTAATTACGACGGAAGTCGTAATGAACGCAAAAACGATCCAAATTAAGCGACGAATGAAGTTTTTTGCATGCCGATCACTAAAATAAAAATATTTTAGTGTGTACAAAAATTTTGTATGTTCAGAAGTGGTCAGAACGTAAGATATGCGCGAAAATGCAAACTTACGTCGTTTTTGACACTTTTAGTCCCTGTAAGATCAAATAAGCATATTTTCGTACACCGAACCTATCAAAGCTTATTTCTAAGATATGTTTAGGTTATTTATGGTATGTTTAGCTTATGATCAAGTTCCGGACTGTACGTTGCCTTACAAATCGGCAGACTTTTGCAAGTTGACGCAAATAGTCCCTGTGATTGAATAAACTTGATTTCGCCACACCAAACCTTCCAAAACTTATTTCTAAGTTATATAAAGGTTATTTAAGGTATGTTAAGCCTATTTCACTATTCCGGAGTGTTTGTTTCATTAAACTGGTTATATTTACGCATTAGATCGCGTATAACCTTCCAGAAAGTGATTTAAGGCTCGAAATCGAACAAGAATTGATATGTGAAATGATACACATATTTATACAAATCCCAAGTATGAAACACAATATTTCATTGGTTTGGTATTTGTATGATGGTTGAAGTGACACGGGTGTCACAGTCTCCCCTACTTTAGGAAATTTCATCCCGAAATTTAATTTTAGAGGAAACTTGTGAAGACAACTGTGATTGTTTCGCTTTCGAATGAATCCCTCAAACCCTAAGTAAAACTCTAGGCCATGTTAGGATTCTTAGCGAAATTGTCAACTGTCAAAGTGGAGTCCTTGTAGTAACAAAACATGGAGTTTCGAACTACAGACAGAAGAACGTTTCCTATGAAGACTATCATAGGAATCTTGTGTGTGCTTGAAATCAGAATTGGAGAGTTTAAGATAAAATGACATTAGTCAAGGCCCGGGACTTCTAGTAACTTAAATAACGCTATGTTCGCAATGTAATAAGGAACACTTATATATAGGAAGTACCAGCGGCGTATCCACCATGTTCCTTTCTACATTGTTCCCGTATCGTTATTCTCATCACTATAGGTCTTAACACATGACAAAATTTGCTGTGGTTTCTGTGCACTGAATTCCATAATTATGTATGCATCCATAATTACGTAATTCCTTGCACAGTCCGCATAGTTCATTTTATAATGCGTAGGGGAAAAATTCAATCGAATAAACATGAAGTGGCTTGACTAGACCACCAAAGGATCTTTTTAAGTAGATCAACGAAAAATCTTTTTAATTAGATCAACACATGATCTTCTTAACTAGACCGTCGTACGATCTTTTTAAATTGATTACTTAAGGGATCTTTTCAACTATATCATCACATGATATTTCTAACCAGAATTTTGAATCAATCTGTTTAAACAGACCACTCAAGGGGTCCAATTATAGAACAGTACTTTATAATCCAAGGGACTTAACTACGACGTAGAAGTCCATTATGGATTTAAGATAGTACCTTTTGATATCCTACTATGAATCCCTCATATTGAGATATGGAAGATTCTATGAGGATTTGGATGAATCACATAAAAACACGAAACATAGGAGAAAACACATAAGCACATAATCACATAATTGTTTATCTTTAATCTGTTATCTTTGGACACGGATATTTAAAGCACACCAGGAATCCAATCTGTGGATTTTATTTGGCACTTTAAACATCTTCAAGAATCTAACTATGAAGATACGAAGATCTTAATAGGAACTCGGCTTTGTCCTTATTGAATTGTAATGTACGTATTAAGGCATACGAATAATTCAATTAAGGGCTCTGATTTGAACGATCATCATCCACAAGGATCTAATTGTGAAGATAAAAAGATCCTATATGGATTTTGGAATTTGTGTAACGAGAGGCTTTTCGACACCTTGCACTAGGCGTGCTTAATTCGATACATAAGGTCGAGAGTTCATAAGGTTGAGGTACTAGATATGCCAAGGCGACATATGAAGCAGAGTTTAAAGGTTGAGCAGTAGCAGGATTTGCAACAACTTTGCTTTAGATTGCAAAGCGGCACATGTTAATCAAATGTCCCCATCGTCCACAGTGGGTACATTTGAAACAGGATATCTGATTCGGATGGTGACGGTTACATTGATCGCACCAAGGAGCAGTTCCCTTATATGGCTTCATCCCTGAGACTAGTCATAGTGATAGCTAAATCAACGGTCTTCTGGAGTATGACGCCTATTTGTTGGGCAATAGTAGTACCTGGTCTGGACACTCGAGTCTTGTTGCGATGAAGAGGCATTATGAAGAAAATGGAAGACATGGGAGGAAACAAGGGAAATGAAAACAGAACGCATAAAAATTGCGATCATTTGTTTGTTACCTCGAACAAACAAACGACACGCAGTGACTGATCAAAGTAAATGGATCATTATAATGTATCACCGAAGACATGCTCGCCTATAAGTGAACACTCACCCCAAGAGTTCCCAGGTAAGAGTGAGTGGTCCGATACTGCGGATTTGTACGAACACTCTAGCCTTAGACAGAAAACTTAGGGTACAGGCATTCACTCTTCCAGTTTGCATGTGTTCACATTATTTAGACCCAAACTTTAACGAGATTTTGAAAATTTTGAAGGTTCAAAACCTTACAATAAATCATCCTAGAACAGATTATTGATTTTCAAAGCGGATTCAAATTTGTATTCTTATTATGGTTGTCACCTAAGGATAGGCGACGATATTGTTTTAAAACTAAACACAAGATAACTTGTGTTAGGGTCCTAGGAAGGTTATAGTCTAGGTCAAAGCATTACTAATAACCTAATTCCCTATAACCATTGGCTCTGATACCAACTTTTCTGTCACACCCCGACCACGTAAAACAACAAAACGTGGCGGAAACGTCGGGGAGTGTTGTAACAGAATCATTGTTTCACAACCATGGATCAAATGATTTCATTTTATTAAATTATTGAACTCATTGTTTATTACAAATCAGATAAATACAATTATTATCTTTCAAGTTTTAAAGTCGCTAAGGCACGAGTCCATCCTATGTATAGCATGTATCAACAATCATCACAAAGCAGTACCTGAAACATGAGTAAAAATAGGTACGTCAGCATAAAATGCCTGTGAGATACATAGGTTTTGTTTATGCATGATTCATGACTTATAAGTTTAAAAGAATGTTTTAACAAAAAGTAGTCATGAACCTAAAAATAGCTTTCTTTATAAATCATACGAAAATTTATAAGAAATTTGATGATATAAAAGAATGGTACATAAATAACTAATCAAGTAAAATGAGTTTATAAAATAATGTTTTGGATAAAATGTTTGAAGTATATATATAAGAATATACTTTGGTTTTAAGAAAGTCGATTAGGTAATATATATCAAAATATATTTCGGTTCCAAAATCGTTAAACAGATAGTATATTAAATATACTTTAGTAGTCAAAATAATCGTTTTGGTAGTATATCAAAAGTATACTTTGGATTTACAAATAACATATTAAACTATGTTTTGGTTGAATAAATAACATATTTAAATTATGTTTTGGTAGTTTAATAAAATATATGTTGTTTTGTACAATATCACACATGAGAGCAGATCAAACTATACTTTTGGGAGTATAACTTAATATACAAAAATAATGTGATTTAAGAATTCATTCAGACCTAGTGCATCAAAATACACCTTTGGGACTATAGGGATACCACAAAGGCAATCCCTATTTGGATGGAGAAACAAATTGGTTTCAGACATTCCATGACAACAGGAATGGGGTGTCAAATCCTATAGCGCTATATCATACTACCAATCGGTCTGGTGAACAATAAATAAGTACAATTCAACAAATAAATTTTATCTGTGAAAAATCAGTGTTTAGATCATAAATAATCATTCGGTTTGTCAAAAGATAAGTACTAATATGTATAATCAATTATACTTTGAAATCGTGAACATAACAAATAGGTACACATATTTCACCCCAAAACAATTGAAAACAGTAAAAGAGGGGACTATGTACTCACTTGAGGGTGCTTAGAAGTCTTGAACAACAACCAAGCAAAGCTAGAGGGAGTACGGAATCAAACGGCACCTAATATAGGTAACTATGTTAATAAACGGCTCCTAAACTGGGAGATAGGATAGAATGATGTTCTATAAATCAAATGAGTAATTGAACTCATATGGTATGATTTAATAGAGCTAACATTCTGATTTGGAAGTCTACCTAAGTGCTTTTGACCCGTTTCGACCCATTATGGTAGTATAAGCTACTAAAATGCGTCGTTTGCGCAAAACTATGTTCGGATGGTTAACTATGTGCTATGTTAAGTCTTACATGCCCAATTATACCTAAACATGTTACTAAATCAGATTAGATGTCAAAAATATGTTCACATATGCACATTATGGATTTAGCTTTAAAAGGGCATTTTGGTCATTTCCTATGGGCATGTAAACCAATTAACGAATAGCTAACCAATCCTATGTGATCATAAGGTATAACCTCAAGGGTTATTCCCTATGCAACTATGATCACTAAGTAAGCTTGGTCGGATCCTAATGATTGACCAAACGGGTCGGGTTCGAAAGTCTAAGCGGTTGTCTAGACCGCTTAACTTACGACCCTAAACAAGCACTAAACTATTAGTGACGAGTTAAACATGTCAAAACATGTTTAACCTACTTAGAAAACTAATTTGGTATCAAAACAAGGTGTTTTGATACCTAAAAGTAGTTCCGTTGCAAAATGCGTGCTAAAACGCATTTTGACCGAAACTTTGACTCGTCACTACACCTAGTTAACGTGGTAATCAGTAGGTATAATCACTAAGGATTATAACCATCGTGATTACAATCACGTTGCAAAGTTCAACCGAACTTTGCGTTGACCATTGACTGTTCAAACTGAAAGTCAAACAGTAAGCAATAAAAGAATGAAGGAATGCTCACTAAGGGCCCTTGCTAACTTTTCTACAAAGAATAAGCTCCCAAATCAGATGAGAGAGCTCCCAAAGCAGATGTAGAGGAGAATGAGAAGAAATGAGCAAGGAATGAGGAAGTTGGCCATGCTATTTATACTTGTTGGTGATCAACAAGATCAAGACATGTGTTTGTGTGGCCAAGAAGCAAGAAATCCTAGCCATACAAGTGTTAGAGGCCAGCTAATTTGCTTGGAGAGGTGTTAACTTGGCTGCCACACCAAGAACTTGCAAGAACAGCCCCTAAAGTATCAAACAGATTGCAAAAATTGATTTATGGTCCCTGGGCATGCCTTACGGACCATAAGGATATGGGCCATACGGTCCGTAAGCTACTTGCAGACCAGAAACTTTCAGAAATTGACAATTTAGTCCCTGCACTTGAGAAACTTGATTTTTGATGCATTTTTTTGACACGTTTAAGCCCTGTTAACCCCATTTCAAAGCTCTAAAATGAAGTTAAAGTATAGGGAACTTAAAATATGCTCAAAAATATCTCAGATGTCGGTTCGTTTGCTCGTACGGTTGCGTTGTTCGGTTAATTACGACGGAAGTCGTAATGAACGCAAAAACGATCCAAATTAAGCGACGAATGAAGTTTTTTGCATGCCGATCACTAAAATAAAAATATTGTTGGTGCACGAAATGTCTGTTGACTACGTCTACATTAAGTCTTAGGTCAAGATAGGTCAAGATTGGAGCTTGAGAGTCAAATTAGGAGGTTTAGCTTATATGTACATAGGTTTAGAGGAGGTTTCGCTTTTATGAACACTAGTTGGTTAAGGTTCCGCTCATGTGGTCATCAGGTAGTTCCACTTATGTGTCACATGGGGTTCCACTTATGTGTCACATGGGGTTCCGCTTATACGTCACATGGGGTTCCGCTTATATGTCATGACATATAGGCGAAACCAGCTGGCCTATAAATACCTGATGTGATCATTCATGTATGTACGTTGGATCGGAACCTGATCTTGCTTGTGGTAACGAAACTCTGTCAAATTGTAATAAAAAAGCATCAATAGAGAAGAAATTGAAAGGAAAAGCTGTTGTAACTTCGTGTACACTGATTCCGCCTTTATACGCGAAGATGAACTGCCTTGACTGACTTTTCAGGGTCGCAGAACGGTCCAACAAGTGGTATCAGAGCTCAGGATGAGGAGTTCATACTACTACAGCTTGATTCTACCGAATTCTCTTATTTCTACTCACTTTCTCTCATACTTTTTCGATTTGAACTGGTTTCTACGGTTGAAATGACCTGATTTTTGAGTATAACGTGTAAAACATACAATTAACAACCCCTAGAAAGATTCAGGTTAAAACACTGCTTAAAAATGGTAAAAATTGGGTAAAAATCAGCTTTCGCTTATTCGGACATCACAAGTTTCGCTCAAAATTACCTAGTTTCGCTTTTACGAACCTGATAGTTTCACTCATACGGACGTATAGTTTCGCTCATACGAACCATAAGGTTTCGCTTATTCGTACATTGTGGTTCCGCTTATTCGTACATTGTGGTTCCACTCATTCGTACATTGTAGTTCCACTTATTCGGACACTGATAGTTCCACTTATTCGGACACTGATAGTTCCACTTATTCGGACATTGCTTATTTCGCTTATAGGAACATATCTGGTTTCGCTTTTCAGTCACATAAACTGATTTAGTTTGTTTGTTTGTTTGCAGGAGATTTGAGGTGTTTTACAAGGCACAAATATCAAGAAGAAGATTTAAAAAATGTCAGGAGATACTGATCCTGATAGATGGTGGAAAGCAGATTATGCAAGATGGGAAATTGGAAAATTAAACGAACCATTCAAAGAAGCCCAGAGAGCCAAACGATGGAATGATGAGTTGGAATGTTACATGGATCCACGGGGTAATCCAGTTGTTGACCCATCAAAAGTGGATTTCAAAGCTGTAACAAATTTGCTTCCAAGGCAGGCTACTTTCAATACACGAAGGTTATCTGATAAAGCATATCTGCCTGATTTGGAGAAGAAGATAAGAGAGGTTTGTGAAGCAAGTCTACCAAAGGTGGTAGAAATGAAGAAGAGAAAAAGAAGAAGAGGTGAAAAAGATGGTTGAAGATTTGAAGAAGAAAGCTTTAGAGGAAGTCAAAGTGGAAGCAGTAAAAACTGAGAAAGAGAAAGAAGCTGTTACTGAAAAACAGCAGGTTTTTGAAGAAGTAATTTCAAAGAAAGAAGAATCTGAACAGTCTGTATTTGTGAAATCTGAACCAGTGATTAAGAAAGAGATTGCAGAAGACACATTAATCTTTGAGATTGTTCAGAAGGAGAAGAAACAGACTGAAGATATTCAAACTTTGAAAGATGAGAAGAAAGCTGATGATGAACAGATTCTGGAATTGCGCTTGAATTGTGAAAAACTAAGATCTGAAAATGACAAACTTTTAAAGAATATTGAGAGTTTGTCATTAGAAAACAAAAATTTTAAAGAAAAAGAAAAGGATTTTGAAAATGAAAAATTAAAGATTGAAAAAGATTTTCAAAGTCAAATGAAGGTTTTAGAAGATGAAAAAACTGTTATTTTTAAAAATAATCTTGAAAAACAGATTGAGATAAATTCTTATCTTCAGAAAATCATTCAGCTTGAAAATGAAGCTGAAATTGCTCGAAATAAAATTAATGAGCTTGAGAATAAATTGAAAGGTTTTGTGAATTCTACATCACATGTTTGTCCAAAACCTATCAATTCTGTTCCAATAAGTGACAATGTCACAAATTTTGACAAAGTCAAAATTGAAAATTGTGATGAAATATCTGATGATGAAAAAGAAAAGAAAAGAAAAATATTTTTAGATTTACAAGAAAAATTTCAAAATACTGTTTTGCAATCTACTGAAATAGGTGAATGCTCAAAGCAAAAACCTGTTAAGAAGAATGCAGAACAGAAACAAAAAGATAAAAATTTGAAAAATTCTAAAAATGAAAATAAAAGCTCATCAGATAAGTCATCCAATCATTATAAAAAACCACAAAAATCTAAAAATAAAAACTCATAAAATGTTGGTAATAAGTGGTGCAGGTTTGACCACAGTGCTCAAAAGCTAAATCCAGCATTAAAGAGAAGAAATGTCTATAACCAAGCCAAACAATGTTATGATCTGAAGGTTTGGACTGACAGAAGTGGATGGTACGATAACAGAGTGTGCTACACCTGTGGTGTGAGAGGACACATTGCTGTTAACTGCCAGAATTGGAATTATGAAACAAGAAGATGCTATAATTGTCATATCAGAGGACATATTGCCAAAGATTGCCCAAGGAGATCAATGGGAAAATGGAGGGTTGAATCTCAAAGAATGGCAAAGAAACCAGTCAACGTCAAGCCCAAAGAACAGAAGGTTCAAGAACCTAAAGTTCAAGAAAAGAAAGTGAAGCTTTCTCAGGGGAAGAAAGACATACTGAGGAAGAAGAGGAAGAAGGCAAGAGAATATCTGGAGAAAATTTTGTCTTCAGGTTCACCAGTTGGTTCGAATAAAAGTTCTGATGAATCAATTCACTCGACGGCAAAGTCAAGCAAATCGAATTCTTCAGATACAAATCTGAGGACAAACAAGAAGAAAAAGAAAGTTATTGGCGATGAATCTGGTCCATCCAAGTTAGACAAGCCAAGTTCGGGCAATGAATCTGATTCCACAAAATCAGATGAGCCACAAGTTGAGGTAAAAAAGGAAGAAACAATTCCTTTAATGAATGATGAGAAATTTCCACCATTACGAGCTGCAAATCTAAAATCAAAAGGTGTTGATGCTGAAAAAATGTTTAATAGCAATGTTAAACATATTTTTAGTAAGATGGCTGATGGTAAGGAAAAAGGAGTAAAAGAATTTTATGAAGAAAAGAGAAAAGCTCAATATACACCCAAGGACAGTCAGACTTGGGTGAAACTTTTCAAATAGAAAAATCTGACTTGTCGGAGCTTCCAGGTTGGTAAGTGTGAAGCAGGTATTGGCATCATTCTTGAGAAATTCACAGGATGGTAACTGTGATATTTCGTCTTACAAGTGGATAATCAAGGACATTAAGTTGTACTTGATTTTCTACAAGTGATAGTGGTGTTTGACCTAATATTGTTAAATTTTTCAAAATGGTTAAATGAGAACAAGATGATGTGATGACCTCGAACCTACAAGTGATGGATAAACAAACTAATTTTTCCGGAAAAACCATTCTGATTAAAACAAACTTAAGTGTTTTGAAATCATTATGGGAAAATAGTTTGTTGTAAGGGGGAGTTTTGATTGAATACGCCGAAACCCTCACGGCTGAACAAACATGATTAATTTCACAAGATTGAAAAACGGTTTTCAAACTGTAAAATATCAATGTGTTGTAAATCATGGGGGTACGTTATATTTTCTGCAAATCAGAGCATGTGAAGCAGAAAATGGATGGCGAGACAAAGCTATCAGTATTGGTTGTCAAATTTTCTTTAAATGGTTTTGCATTTTAGGGGGAGTAATGTTGTTAGAAAATACAAAAACATTTGAAAATTTGAAAATGACAAAAACATGATAAAAACCTATTGGCAGAAAGACAAAAACATGATAAAAATGAAAATGAGTTTTTGTGTAAAAAGAGGAAATGATAGTACATCAGTAGACAGTTACAGTACGCTAAAGAATTGGAAAGTTAAAATGTGTTAAACGATCTCACCGTGGATGTGTCGGTAGATTTTTATACATTTAGTAAACTTTTTCGGGATATAAACATAAATTCAAACTTGCTTATTTCGTGGGGAACACTACTTGGATATATAGGTAACCCCTGAAATCTCGTTTGAAAGATTCCTTTTTCTGATATACTAGGTCTTTATACTCAGTGATATCTGGGGTATTATTCCGGGACTTCTGCTGAACGGTAGTTCTGACCTAGTCCCCGAATAATACTTTCTGCAAATGCTTGAAACACAGCATCACCCTCAGCATATATGATAAGACAATAAAATTGCTTAGCAATACTGTTGTAAAAAAGATCCTCTAAAGGGGACACACCCAAAAGTTGAGTCATGATCTCTCTGCTGAACGATGGTTCTGACCTGAGCTCTCATGATTCTTCATAATTTATTAACCCCTTACAGATATCATTTGTGTTATAATTGCCTGTAAGACTGAATATCGAGATCTGGATACGGGAGTATATTCAAGAGGTGGGACACATGAATGAGTTTAAGTTCTTAAAACACCTAATCCGTATCCTGAATCAGTTGAAATTTGTGTGAAAATTTAAGTGGATCAGTATATCGATAATCTAAGTGAATTGTTTAATTCTGATTGTGTAACTAAGCTCAACGGTACTTGTGACTTGTCAAAAACTGATATGATCCTCTGTCGCATACTCAAACAAAAATATTGTCTGTAAATATGTTTGTACATATTTCTTTACTGCTTTATTTTTTCAGAAAATTCAAAAAGATTTTGATTTCTGCTTTATTTTCGACAACTGATGTCTGAGTGCTGAGTTTCAAAATCTAAGTAAGCTGATTGTGTTTCTGAAAATAAAACAAGTTCATTAATTTCAAACTTGAAGTTTTAAAATCAAAATTCAAAAACAGTTTGTGATATCTCCAAGGTCATTAAGTTGGACTTGGATGATTAACTGTGGGGGATTTGGATGCTTATATTGTTATAGAGCTAGTTTCCGATACGATTCGATGAAACTGCCAATTTTATGAGAAGTGATTTTGAGGAAATTGAATTGTTAGATTACAATATTTGGAAGTTTAAAATGTTGTTACTTATAGTTGTATGAGTGATTGCAGGAAAAGTCCAGATTACGATCCCGAGAGCAGAGTCTAAGGGGGAGTCTGAAGACAAGCTGAAAGTTAGGAGGAGCTTGTAGCTGGAAAGCTAGGTGTCGATCCCTAAAAGCACTGAAGCTTGACGAAAGGGGGAGCCAGCTGATGATAAAGCTGTTGATGATAGAGCCAGTGATGAGATCCTAGTGTAAGAGTCAAAGTGTGAAGCTGATCAAGAGATTGAAAGATGCTTTTAATGTTACAATCTGAGTGAGGATGCAAAATGACTAAGATTGAAGACTCGGAGCTGAAGACTTCGTCAGCATCCAAGGGGGAGTCTGTTGGTGCACGAAATGTCTGTTGACTACGTCTACATTAAGTCTTAGGTCAAGATAGGTCAAGATTGGAGCTTGAGAGTCAAATTAGGAGGTTTAGCTTATATGTACATAGGTTTAGAGGAGGTTTCGCTTTTATGAACACTAGTTGGTTAAGGTTCCGCTCATGTGGTCATCAGGTAGTTCCATTTATGTGTCACATGGGGTTCCACTTATGTGTCACATGGGGTTCTGCTTATACGTCACATGGGGTTCCGCTTATACGTCACAAGGGGTTCCGCTTATATGTCACATGGGGTTTCGCTTATACGTCACATGGGGTTCCGCTTATATGTCATGACATATAAGCGAAACCAGCTGGCCTATAAATACCTGATGTGATCATTCATGTATGTACGTTGGAGCGGAACCTGATCTTGCTTGTGGTAACGAAACTCTGTCAAATTGTAATAAAAAAGCATCAATAGAGAATAAATTGAAAGGAAAAGTTGTTGTAACTTCGTGTACACTGATTCCGCCTTTATACGCGAAGATGAACTGCCTTGACTGACTTTTCAGGGTCGCAGAACGGTCCAACAAATATTTTAGTGTGTACAAAAATTTTGGATGTTCAGAAGTGGTCAGAACGTAAGATATGCGCGAAAATGCAAACTTACATCGTTTTTGACACTTTTAGTCCATGTAAGATCAAATAAGCATATTTTCGCACACCGAACCTATCAAAGCTTATTTCTAAGCTATGTTTAGGTTATTTATGGTATGTTTAGCTTATGATCAAGTTCCGGACTGTACGTTGCCTTACAAATCGGCAGACTTTTGCAAGTTGACGCAAATAGTCCCTGTGATTGAATAAACTTGATTTCGCCACACCAAACCTTCCAAAACTTATTTCTAAGTTATGTAAAGGTTATTTAAGGTATGTTAAGACTATTTCACTATTCCAGAGTGTTTGTTGCATTAAACTGGTTATATTTACGCATTAGATCGCGTATAACCTTCCAGAAAGTTATTTAAGGCTCGAAATCGAACAAGAATTGATATGTGCAAACGATACACATATTTATACAAATCCCAAGTATGAAACACAATATTTCATTGGTTTGGTATTTGTATGATGGTTGAAGTGACACAGGTGTCACAAAAGTAGTGCACATCGTTTTCTTGTACTTGAGTCCAAGAATCCCGATGTACACAAACACACTATCATGGAGGCAAATCCTAACATTGTCTCATATTTTGAAAATGTGTTTCCTATGCTAGGACGAACACATGCAACTTCATCAACAACGGTTGATGAAGCAGGTCCAAGTTCATCTACATGCTTAGATGAAAGACATGAACGACCCGAGGTTGAGGAGGGTGAGCTTAGACGAAGCAAACGACAAAGGGTTGAAAAATCTTTTGGTCCAGACTTCATGAGCTATATGGTTAAGGGTGATCCCAATACCTACCGTGAGGTGGTTACCTCCACAGAAGGACCTCAATGGCAAGAAGCAATTAAGAATGAAATTAATTCTATATTGCAAAATCATACTTGGGAGTTAGTAGATCTTCCACCTGGTTGTAAACCACTTGGATATCGTTGGATATTCAAAAGGAAGATGAAAGCTGACAGAAGTATTGATAAATACAAGGCGAGGTTAGTAATAAAAGGGTTTAGACAAAAGGAAGGTCTAGACTACTTTGATACTTACTCGCCTGTGACACGAATAACCTCTATAAGATTGGTTCTTGTAATTGCGGCTGTAAGAAATTTGGAAGTTCACCAAATGGATGTAAAGACCGCATTTCTAAATGGCGATTTAGAAGAATAAATTTACATGGAACAACCTGAGGGTTTTTCCGCCCCAAGAAACAAGGGCAAAGTATGTAAACTTGACAAGTCTTTGTATGGCTTGAAGCAAGCTCCAAAACAACGGCACCAAAAGTTTGATCATGTCATGATTGACAATGGTTTTAAAATAAATGAGAGTGACAAGTGTGTCTATTTTAAAGACACACCAAGGGGTTATGTAATTTTATGTCTTTATGCAGATGATATGTTTATCATTGGGAGTGATGATAATATGATCAACTCAACTAAAGACATGTTGAAAGCGAGATTCGACATGAAAGACATGGGCCCAGCGGATGTGATTCTTGGTGTAAAAATCACTAGAACCCAAAATGGTCTTGTATTAAGTCAATCTCACTACGTATACAAGATCCTTGGAAAATTCAATTCGGACGATATGAATATAGCTCGAACTCCAATTGCTAACGCCCAACATCTAAGGAAAAATAGAGGCGATAGTGTTGCTCAGTTAGAGTACTCAAGGATCATTGGTAGTCTTATGTATCTAATGTGTCACACCCCGATTCCCGGTGGGCCCGGATGGGTACAATCGTGACGATTGGATAACAGTTATTACAATGTAATAATATGCAGCGGAAGTATTGGAGTGAAAATATAAAATTCAATAAAGCTTGAACATATAAAAGTATTACAAGCATTCGATATAAGCCCACAGGCGGGATCTAATAAACAGAGCTTTAGACACCATAGGCCTTAAGCATTAGGAGTTGCAAATTAATTAGCCTTCATTCTAGCCGACCCGTATTCCTAGCCTATAATAAGGTTCGGTACCTGCGGTTTAATCTTTTGAAAATACGTCAGCCAGAGCTGGTAAATACAATTAACTGACTCTTTGGAAAAACAAGTTTTTGGAAAAGAGTTATATACATATAGAAAACCCGTAAGTGATCATTTAAATATTTCTTGGGATTTATTCTTGTTATTAGATTTACGTACTTGATTAACCCATTGGGTTGTCCGGACACGGTATCATTAACATCCAATCATTTCAATTATCAAGTAAAATGGAATAAACCAGATTCTTACATTTTCACGCAATCATTGGCAACTTACTTATGTAATACCCGCTACAAGTGGCATAATTGCCTTCCCAAGTTTTACACTAAAATAAGTCAAGAGTAATTACCTTTTTGCTAGCTTCCAATCAATAAGACTTTATTTGGCAAAAATCCGCAAGTCTAAGTATTATCGACCCAAGCCCGATTATCTGGGTGGTACTATAGTCTGGAATGAACAGATTTATTATCTGTTAGAATGTATACGGGCCAAAGGTAGTTCCTTTAGATGTGACCCAATACTTAAGAATAGGTTCGCTAGATTAAGCGTATACCGAATAGAATGTGGTTTAAACCCAACAAGTACTAGGACTTGTATAATATGGGTAAACAAAGTTCATTTTGTATTTTGAGATCAAAATGATAAGGTTAAACCCGTTTCGGCAGACTTATGTAAACTAGTTACGTAAGTCTAACCATACGCGTATAAGCGATATCGGCTAACCGGATGATTCATGAACAAGTTCCATATGCCAATATACTTTAAACAAGTTAAAATATCAGTAGGATATCATCTTGTATGCCCGTTAAGGTTTTAAAATCAAACTATGCCTCATAAGGGCGTTTTGGTAATTTTTCAACTTATAAAAGGAGCTTGCAAGTAAACTGATGTTATGGTCATAAACATTCTGTAAAAATGGTTAAATTTTGATATCATATCAGTAGGATATCAAATAAATGTGTGGCTTATGCTTTAAGACCAAACTATGCACCGTTGGGGCAATTTGGTCATTTCACACATAGTTTTGAGAATGTATTTGGGATTCTGAGTTCATGACTTATACCTACTGTAAAAATATTTAAAATGGTTTATAAAATCAGTAGGTAACAAGTCTTGGTTCATAAATATGGTTTAAAACCTTACTATGCGCCTAAACGGCGTTAAAGTCGTTAAATGACGATTTTTGTGATGGTTCATGAAATCTGATGTTATGACCAGCTTTGAAAAGTTAAAATATTTTATTTTTCATAACATATCAGTAAGCAAAAGGTTTGGTTTGAATATTATGCTTAAAACCCATTTTATGTGCCATAAGGGCATTATCGTCATTTATCGGCATCGTACAAGAACTTGAAGTTAAACTCAGTTTACAGTCTGACTTAGCATCCCAAATAATCCTAGTTATAATATAGTATCAGTACATAATGAGTTTTGCCAAGAATTTATGGTTCAAACTCATTTTAGACGTAAAAGGGCATTTTAGTACTTTAAAAGCATAGTTTACGATTATATGCGTAAACTCAGTTTATGACCAGATTATAAACATCAAAATATTATAAACATGTTTACTTATCAGTACATAACTCATTTGCATGCTCATTTATATTTAAAACCTTATTTTTAAACAAAAGGGCATAATAGTCAAAGTACGACATAATAACGGAACATGCGCATAACTCAGATTACTAGTCCGATCGTGTAATATAACCTTATAGGGTTATACTACATCATAATACGATCATAACGGAACTTTAAATCAGTAGCATACTAGTCTAATTCGGTTTATAATCGAAAGTCAACGCAGAAGTTAAACTTCGCGACTTTCGGTAGCGAACCAACCCTAAAACTGGAATTGACGAGCCGAACATGTTTACACATGTTCTAATATTTATTATTAAGTTTTTTTAAGTGATAAAACATATTTTAGAACACTTCTAAACTCAGATCACAATTATTTTAAAATCTGACCCGTTGACTTTTAAAATATTAATATGTTGACTCGTCAATCGACCAAGCAAACGTGATTGTTAGGAGGTGCCCTTTTGACGGATTAACACCTACCTAATTACAATCACATAGCCATGTTCGTTGCGAACAATGGCTTGACCGTTTAAGGGCAACTAAAAGTTAAAGCGTTTATCGTAAATGCTTGACTTTTCGGCTTTAAAGGCCTATTAAACTAACTAGCCACGAAAGGAACACTTACAAGTGGTCCTAGGGACTGAATAGAACTCAGAGGTATGCTCTCAATTGATCAGGAACTCCCACAAGGGAGATAGAGAGAAAGAAAGGAAAGGTGCAAGTTTTCAAATGAACTTCACCACATATTTATAGTGTTTGGGAACTTGCTAGGATGATGCCAAGTGTTTAGGGAATTCATAGGATGTTAACAAGTGTTATACCTTCTTTAAAATCAGTTAACAAGTCCATGGTATTGATCAAGTGGTTTAGAGTTATTGTGTGGTGAACAAGGAATTCATAAATCAACAAATAAAAAAAAAGAAATTTGTCGCTGTACATGGGCTGGCGGCCCGCGACTCATCTCGGCCCAAGGGCTCGTGGCCCGCGAGCGATCCGAGCCCAATAACGAGTTTGGCAACTTGGCAGCTTTGACCCTTTATTCTTTTATGATATTTTTAACTTTCAACTTTTGTCATTTTTGGCACATTATATATCTAATTTCTTTTATAAAGTTGTTGTAAGGTACGAAAGTCGTCAGTGATCAATCTTAGGTACACCCGGGAGTACGACCGAGCATCACGGAATTCCAGGTTCGTTTAAAAGGTCGCTCAAAGGTGTAGATTTACACGATGATGCTTTTAGTCCTTTTAACGCACAAACTTGTGCGTATTATCGTTTAACGTCATCAAAGCCTTAAATGGCCAATATTAGGCATTCCCGAGAGTATGATTGAACATCATAAAGCTTCCGGTTCGTTAAAAGGTCACTCAGAGGTAAGAATTAACATGTTGACACTTTTAACCCTTCGATGTACAAACTTTTGAATTATTTTGCAAACAGTTTCATTTATTCCAACAAGTGGCTCATTAGAAGAATACGAATACTGTATAATGTCACTCAAAGGCTTAGTTTAAGCATGTTGACACTTTTAGTCCTTTCAAATTCAAAGTTTTAATTGTTTGGCAATAATAGTCCATCCTAGTCAACGTTTGACATAATTAGGATTAGGGACACGTGTCAACACATTATTGGACATGATTTCACGAGGTGTTACATAATGATATGTACTAGACCTGACTTAGCATACGCTGTGAGCAGGCTAAGTAGATACACAAGTAATCCAAGTTTAGATCATTAGAAAGCTATCACAAGGGTGCTTAGATACATAAGATACACAAGAGATTACGGATTACATTATACCCGTGATCCAGCAGTGATCGAAGGATACACTGATGCGAACTGGATATCGGATATAAAAGATCACAGATCGAAAAGTAGATATGTGTTTACACTTGCGGGAGCGGCTATAGCTTGGAAGTTATCACACCCCGACCGCGTTAAAACAACAAACCGCGGCGGAAACGTCGGGGAGTGTCGTAACAGAATCATTGTTTCACAACACATGGATAAAAGTTCTGTTTTATTGAATTAAGTTTATTACATTGTATTGAAATTAGAAACAAAACATGAACAAATTAACTTCCATTGTTATTAAGTCATTAAGGCCTTGTCCATTCCTATGTGAGCATGCACTAATAACATCATCAAACATCATCAACTATGGTACCTGAAACACATGTGAAAATACGTCAGCATAAAAATGCCGGCGAGTACATAGGTTTTATGTGAGTGTCAGATTCATGGCTCGTTTATATTTTGAACATAACTTGAACACCTTTGTTAATTGATAATTAGAAAACCAAGCTTTGTAAAATGTTTTTAATGTAAATTGAAATAACCAAGTCAAAACAGATTTATTTTATAAAACCTCGATGCCATGAATCTTAACTCAAAACATTTATTATAGTAAACCCAGATTGTAAATCGTTTTGGTAATAAAACTCGAATGGTTTATGTAACAACTCTCATCAAAAGTCCTATTTATTATTTTAATTGTCCAATAGGAAACCCTAATTGAGAAACCCAAGTGATTCTGCATAAACCCTAAAATTTTCAGAACAATCGGAATCAGGATCAGGGCCCCTAAAACTCAGGGGGGGTAAAACCTAGTTGGTAATATCTAAACAGTTTTACGTGTATAACGAATTTGCATGCGAGACCAACTCAGCTAAGCCACCTGGACATGAACCTACCCTACCCTAAAAGTGCATGCCCCACGCCACGCGACAGGTGCAGGTGTCCCTGTCGCGACACGCGGGAGGGACCATTTTTCATGTATAAATAGTGGAGTCTGGTACATGCAATTGTGCGTTAGTTCGACGTTCAAATTCAATATATACGCTGAGTTATAGTATAATCACTACAAAACACACAAATCACGAAGTGCTGCCACAATACAGGGTAATAACTCAATCGCTACTACGATTTAATGTCCGATCGATTAAACTATCCAATGGATGTTTAAGTGCTGCCCACATTAGGGTTTATGCTTTGTCATTCGTCGTTAAATCGATGGATGTTCAAGTATCACACTTTGTCATTCGTTGTGAGGGTTTAATCTCGTGAGTTATCGTAAATGTTGTATTAGTTACTAACCTAGTTTGTGTGCATTATTATTTAAACTAGGTTAAATGGCTAATCAGTAGGCTAAGCTCTGCTCAAATAAATCTGCAATGTGAGTCATTCTCTTTTTATCAAATTACTTTCAAAATCATGTTTATTTTCAAAGGTTATAATTACAGGGATTAAGTCTTTGTAATCACCAAATTACAGCCGGTATGTGGGGTTTTGTATACACTACTTGATAATCTTCACCATTGGACAACGGGGTAGCCAATGGGTGATATGACCATAGTCACAGAAACGAATCGAGTGACAAATACTGTGGGTAGTTGGTTGATATCAGGAAACATTGTAATCGCTCTTAATACTGTAAATTATAACAAAAGTGTCATTTTAGTAAATAGAATGATTCACCAGTATTTCCCGCTGACAAAACCTTTTTCAAACATGTTTCAGGTGATCTGTTGTGATCCAGGAAAAGTGCCGTGAAGCACTACAAGCTTAAGGAAGTGGCTCAATATAAAATAAAGAAATATGTTTTGTAAAATAAAGATTTCTCAGTGAAATCATATGATTGTAAATTACCAGGGTTTTATCCTAAGTTGTGAAATAAAATAATCGGGAAATTTCAGCTTTGAAAAGATCCTGAAGAAAACTTCCGCTGTTAACTCAATTAAATAAATACCACGGGATTTTCTGTCCTGCGGCTCCTGAAACGGGTCAAACCGGGTCGGGGGCCGTGACAGAAAAAGGTGGTATCAGAGCCACTGAGTTAAGCTAATTAAGTATTTGAGAATTACTTAATTTTCCTGATTACTATTTTGTGATTATGTGTTTATTAATTGATTATTTGTTAATTACAGTATGGGTAAGAAAAAGCTTTCGAACATCTATCTTAAATTAGATAGTTCACCAAAAGAGAAGGGAAGTTCATCCCAAACAAATTCCTCAAAATACCTAACAGATCCTGATGAAGGAATCTTTGTTCGTAAAGCAAAATATGAGGAACCACTTTCTCTTAATAAAAGAAGTTTGATTATTAGGAAAAGTCAAGAGAAAATAAAGAAATCCCGAGAAAAGAAAGTTAAACAGGAAACCCAGGAATTAACCAGTAAATCACCATGGGAAGACAAGTTAGATGAAAAAATGGGCAGATCTCTATATGCTAGCTACTGTAGCAGTAAATGCAAATCTTTAAATACCTAAATCAAATTTTAGTATCCTTATCACCTACAAAGTCAGAAACCTTATCCAGCAAATAAATAAGTTATAATAAAACCTAATATGTTTTAATTGTCAGTTGTTCTTTGTATTAAATTAGTCACACGGTATGCAATAATATTTAAAGGTTGTCCATGAAATTTTGTTATGACATTTTAACTTAATAATTTTGTGTAATAAAACCTAATATGTTTTAATTGTCAGTTGTTCTTTGTATTAAATTAGTCACACGGTATGCAATAATATTTAAAGGTTGTCCATGAAATTTTGTTATGACATTTTAACTTAATAATTTTGTGTATTTTGAATATATGCTAAACAACATGAATGACTTATCAGAAGCCCTTCAAAATTTAAATCTCTATCCGGTGAAAATAGAGGTTTCCAGAGATTTCAATAGGTATATCCCTGATATAGAAGAACCTATGGAATTCAACGCTCCACCTCTGGAAAAGCCAAAACCTAAGAAAAGAAAGAGATTTGTATGGGGAAGGCGTGTACGTAAGAGAAAGCCAGCCAAGAGACTTCCTAAAATAGAAAATCCCTTAGATAAAGGAAAGGGGATTGAAGTCAGGGAAGGTTCTAGGAAAATGGAAATGGAATTCAGAGAAATTTCTAGGCAAATGGAAATGGAGTTTGGAGAAGGTTCTAGGCAAACCCAGCTAGAAATTGGGGAAAGCTCTAGACAAATTGAGGAGTTACCATTTCAGGAAGAATTAGATCATGCATTGGCAAGCTGTGATATAGTCGGGCCGGTCAATAATAATTTTTACCCTTATCCTGCTGAAAATCAACTCCTAATAAACTTAGAACCAGTAATTCCAGAACCTATAATCCACACCCAACCTCTAGGAATGGACGAGTGGTGGACTAATGATTGGCAGTTCCAAAACCTGCTCAACAGTCCTTATTCCTTTCTTCCTCAGTTCGAACCGGAACCTATACCAAACCCACCGATAAGCAATGAGAATTTAGCTGAACTCCGCCACTTTGGCGAGGAGTTGGTGGATGCTAGAAATAGGATCAGGGAAGTAGGAGAACAGATCTCCTGGAAGTACGATGAGAGGGAACGCCGTTACTAAAATACCAACTGACGAAGGATAATGTGGTGTGAGAATGTGAAACTGTGGTTGTAAAATAAATAAGTAGAATATAGTCTGTAAAATAACTATAAAATAAAACCTTGTAAGATAATGGTGTGTAATGACGCATATTATAAAATATAAAAATGGGAATCGATAAATCGATAATTTTGACTATATGTGTGTTGTGAAATTTATATGATTATTTGTGTATGATTGTTATTTATTCGATACTAATAATTTATATATTAATTATCAGATGGAAAACGCTAATAATGAACTAGTAAATGAGGTTAACCATTCTGAACAACACCCGGAGGATCAATTTATGACTAGACAAGATATAGAAAATATCGTTGCTCAAGGGATAGCCAATGCTATTCCAGCAATACTTGCTGCTGCCCAGAAACCAGTTGAACCTCAACAAATCATTCCTAGCAAACGTATTTCTGAAGATAACTTCAATAATAGCGTAAATGAAGGCGATAATCATACTAATCACGATAATGAACCACGGCAGGCTCCGCTCCCTAAGAAAATGAAAATTGCAACACCTGGTTGCACTTTCAAAGAATTTCTTGCTTGTAAACCCGCAGAATTTGCAGGCAATGAAGGAGCAACAGCGGCACTGCGTTGGTTAGAGAAAACCGAAGCAATGATTACAATTAGTAAATGTACAAATGACGATAAGGTCATGTACGCGTCAAATCTTTTCAAAGAAGGGGCACTAGAATGGTGGAATACAGTACTGCAAGCCAAAGGAAGAAATAGGGCCTATGCCATGAACTGGGAAGAATTTAAGAGTCTTGTGGAAAGAAAATTCTGTCCCGAATATGAAAAAGATCAAATGGCCAATAAATTCCTAAATCATCGAATGATGGGTCTAGATTGTCGCGGCTATACTTCAACATTCTTTGAATATGCTAGAGTGGTACCAACACTGGCTTCGCCAGAACCGGTACTCATTTCTCGCTATATTTGGGGATTGATTAGCGAAATCCGCAATATCGTTAAAGCTGCGAGACCTCGCACTATTGACGATGCAGTGGAACTAGCTAACACCCTAACTGACGAACTGGTACGCACAAGAGATGAAAATAGGAAAAAGGAATTGGCTCAGAAAATTACCCAAGGATTTCGGGTAGGTAATAATAGCAACTTCAAGAAAAGAGGAACAGGGCAATCTTCAACTCCACAGTTTTGCAGGAATTGCAGAAAGAAACATTATGGAAGATGTAATGTAACCTGCAACTTTTGCAAAGTTGTAGGACATCGGGAAGAAAATTGCCGAAAGAAAACCATAATCTGCTTTAACTGTGGAGAAGCGGGGCATTTTAAAACAGAATGTCCTAAATTGGCCAAACCAGCAGATAACAAAGCTAAAACGGCCGACGGAGCTACCAAGAAGAATGTTCGTGCATTCCAATTAACTACTCAAGAGGCAGAACTCATTCCAGATGTGATAGCTGGTACGTTCTTAGTTCACAACGTATACGCAAAAGTATTATTTGACTCCGGTGCAAACCAAAGTTTTATAAATACTTCATTCTGCCAAGCTCTTAACTTACCTTTAATCAACCTTAGGCAGATTTTTACAGTCGAAACTGCAGAGGGGAATTCAGTTAACATAAATAAGGTTTTGCAAAAAGAAAACATAGAATGCAAACCTATTACCAATGAATTTAGCTGAATTCGATGTTGTGTTAGGAATGGATTGGTTAGTAGCCAACCATGCTCGAATCCTTTGTGATAAAAACTCTATAGAAATTCAGGCACCTACCGGAGAAGTAATCGTGATTACATGAGATAAACCACGTAAACCCATGAAGTTCATATCAGTAATGAAAGTTGCTAGTTATGAACGAAAGCAAGGAATAGTATGTATGATTTCGGTAATCATTAGTAATAAGGATAAAGAACTTAAGGAGATTCCTGTAGTCTCAGAATACCCAGATGTATTCCCAGAAGAATTACCAGGATTACCCCCAGATAGGAAAGTAGAATTTAGAATTCATCTAATTCCCGGAACTACACCGATAGCCAAGGCACCTTATCGGTTAGCACCCACAGAAATGTTAGAACTGAAAAAGCAATTAGATGAATTACTAAGTAAAGGATTTATACAACCTAGCTCATCCCCTTGGGGAGCGCCAGTGTTATTTGTAAAGAAGAAGGATGGTTCGATGAGAATGTGTATTGATTATAGAGAATTGAATAAGGTTGCAATTAAGAATCGATACACATTACCTAGGATTGATGATCTTTTCGATCAACTTCAAGGACCTAGATACTTTTCTAAGATCGAATTACGTTCCGGATATCATCAATTGAATGTACAAGAAGAAGACATACCTAAAACTGCTTTCAGAACTAGGTATGGTCATTACGAGTTTACAGTCATGCCCTTTGGGTTAACGAATGCACCTGCCGCATTCATGGACATGATGAATAGAATCTGTAAACCGTACTTGGATAAATTTGTAATTGTTTTTATAGACGATATACTTATTTATTCCAAAAGTCAGGAAAAACATTGTCAGCACCTGCATGCACTTTTAACTTTGTTAAGAAAAGAGAAACTTTATGCCAAATTCTCGAAATGTGAATTTTGGCTAAAGGAAGTGCAATTTCTAGGACACATGGTAAATCATGAAGGTATTCATGTAGATCCTGCTAAGATAGAGGCAATTGCTAAATGGAAGGTTCCCCAATCAGCAATGGAAATTAGAAGTTTTATAGGTTTAGCCGAATATTATAGACGGTTTATTAAGGATTTTTCCAAGATAGCTGTACCATTAACTAAGCTAACCTGTAAAGCAATTAAGTTTGAATGGGGACCTAAGCAAGAAGAAGCTTTTAAGATTCTAAAGCATAAGTTAACAAATGCCCCAATCTTAGCATTACCAGAAGGGACTGAAGATTTTGAAGTATATTGTGATGCTTCAAAACTAGGATTTGGATGTGTACTAATGCAACGCAAGAAGGTAATTGCATATGCATCAAGACAATTGAAAAAGCACGAGGAGAACTATACGACTCATGATTTAGAACTAGGAGCCATAATTTTTGCCCTTAAAATTTGGAGACATTATCTGTACGGGAGTAAATTTACTGTCTATACGGATCATAAAAGTTTAAGATATATATTTGGGCAAAAAGAATTAAACATGAGGCAAAGGAGATGGATGGAAATCCTAAGTGACTACGACTGTGATATTCATTATCACGAAGGAAAAGCAAATGTAGTTGCAGATGCCTTAAGTCGTAAGTACCATGAGAAACAACGACGAGTTCGTGCTCTTAGATTAAATCTACAGTTAGATTTAATGGAATAACTGAAACATTTTCAAGAAACAGCAATCAAGGATACTGCTGAAGGAATGAAAGGGCGAATAAAAGAATTAGAACAAGGAGCTGATGGAATTTGGAGATTCCACCAAAGAAGAATCTAGGTACCTAAGCAGGGAGAATTAAGAAATAAGATTTTAGAAGAAGCTCATAAATCTAGGTATACCATACACCCTGGAAACAATAAAATGTACCAAGACTTAAGAAATAACTTTTGGTGGATAGGAATGAAAAAGCACATAGCTCGATATGTTTCTAAGTGTCTAACTTGTTCACAAGTTAAGTCAGAACACCAGAAACCCTCAGGTCTACTACAACAACTAGAAATGCCTGTATGGAAATGGGAACTCATAACAATGGATTTTGTTACTAAGTTACCCAAAACCAGAAAAGGTAATGATGCGATTTGGGTAATTGTGGATCGATTAACCAAATCAGCTCACTTTCTACCTATGAAAGAAACCTTTAGCATGGAAAGGTTGGCAAAGTTGTATGTAGATGAAGTCGTATCTTTACATGGAGTTCCACTCTCCATTATTTCCGATAGGGATAGTCGTTTTACTTCCCATTTCTGGACAAGTTTCCAAGAAGCAATGGGAACTTGACTAAATTTAAGTACGGCATATCATCCTCAGACAGATGGATAAAGTGAAAGGACAATCCAAACTCTGGAAGACATGCTTAGGGCATGTGTGATACATTTTGGTGGAAACTGGGATGATCACTTACCATTAATTGAATTCTCCTATAACAATAGTTATCATGCAAGCATTGAAACTGCCCCATTTGAAGCACTGTATGGAAGAAAGTGTAGAACTCCAGTTTGTTGGGCAGAAATAGGAGAAAGTCAATTATCAGGTCCGGAGATTGTACAAGAGACGACTGATAAGATCACACAAATAAAGGAAAGACTAAAGACTGCTCGAGATCGTCAAAAGAGTTATGCTGATAATCGACGCAAGTCACTTGAGTTTCAAGTTGGAGACAAAGTACTATTGAAAGTTTCTCCTTGGAAAGGAGTAGTTCGATTCGGTAAGAAAGGCAAATTAAGTCCAAGATACGTAGGACCATTTTCAGTGATCCAACGTATAGGACCAGTTGCTTATCGTTTACAACTACCCGAGGAGTTAGCTGGAGTACATGATGTATTTCATGTATCTAACCTCAAGAAATGCTTATCAGATGAATCTTTGATAGTGCCTCTCCAAGATATAAAAGTGAATGAGAAATTGAAATTTGTTGAAAAACCTCTTCAAATCGAGGATCGAAAGATTAAGTTTCTCAAACACAAGCGACTAGTTTTAGTCAAAGTCAAGTGGGATTCAAAGAGAGGACCTGAATACACTTGGGAGCTGGAATCGGAAATGAAGCGAAAATACCCCTACTTATTCCAATAAATCTCGAGGACGAGATTTCTATTAAGGTGGGGAGAATGTAACAAATCTCATCAAAAGTCCTATTTATTATTTTAATTGTCCAATAGGAAACCCTAATTGAGAAACCCAAGTGATTCTGCATAAACCCTAAAATTTTCAGAACAATCGGAATCAGGATCAGGGCCCCTAAAACTCAGGGGGGGGGGGGGGGGGTAAAACCTAGTTGGTAATATCTAAACAGTTTTACGTGTATAACGAATTTGCATGCGAGACCAACTCAGCTAAGCTACCTGGACACGAACCTACCCTACCCTAAAAGTGCATGCCCCGCGCCACGCGACAGGTGCAGGTGTCCCTGTCGCGACACGCGGGAGGGACCATTTTTCATGTATAAATAGTGGAGTCTGGTACATGCAATTGTACGTTAGTTCGACGTTCAAATTCAATATATACGCTGAGTTATAGTATAATCACTACAAAACACACAAATCACGAAGTGCTGCCGCAATACAGGGTAATAACTCAATCGCTACTACGATTTAATGTCCGATCGATTAAACTATCCAATGGATGTTTAAGTGCTGCCCACATTAGGGTTTATGCTTTGTCATTCGTCGTTAAATCGATGGATGTTTAAGTATCACACTTTGTCATTCGTTGTGAGGGTTTAATCTCGTGAGTTATCGTAAATGCTGTATTAGTTACTAACCTAGTTTGTGTGCATTATTATTTAAACTAGGTTAAAAGGCTAATCAGTAGGCTAAGCTCTGCTCAAATAAATCTGCAATGTGAGTCATTCTCTTTTTATCAAATTACTTTCAAAAGCATGTTTATTTTCAAAGGTTATAATTACAGGGATTAAGTCTTTGTAATCACCAAATTACAGCCGGTATGTGGGGTTTTATATACACTACTTGATAATCTTCACCATTGGACAACGGGGTAGCCAATGGGTGATATGACCATAGTCACAGAAACGAATCGAGTGACAAATACTGTGGGTAGTTGGTTGATATCAGGAAACATTGTTATCGCTCTTAATACTGTAAATTATAACAAAAGTGTCATTTTAGTAAATAGAATGATTCACCAGTATTTCCCGCTGACAAAACCTTTTTCAAACATGTTTCAGGTGATCCGTTGTGATCCAGGAAAAGTGCCGTGAAGCACTACAAGCTTAAGGAAGTGGCTCAATATAAAATAAAGAAATATGTTTTGTAAAATAAAGATTTCTCAGTGAAATCATATGATTGTAAATTACCAGGGTTTTATCCTGAGTTGTGTAATAAAATAATCGGGAAATTTCATCTTTGAAAAGATCCTGAAGAAAACTTCCGCTGTTAACTCAATTAAATAAATACCACGGGATTTTCTGTCCCGCGGCTCCTGAAACGGGTCAAACCGGGTCGGGGGCCGTGACAGTTTATATTGTTAGAAAAACCTTGTAATATAACTTTGTTTTGATAACATTTGCCCAAGTGATCTAGATAACGCAACGATATACAATGTGTTAGAATCACTTATATATTGGAAGTACCAGCAGCGTATCCACCATGCTTTTAACACATTACACCCGCCCCGTTACCTAATCACTTCCCTAACCCAACGGTTCAAACAGTTCCAAACGGTTCACATCAATCAATCAGTTCCAAACGGTTCACATAATCAATCAGTTCCAAACGGTTCACATAAATCAACAGTTCCAAATGGTTCACATAGACCAAATAGTTCCAAACGGTTCACATAGACCAAACAGTTCCAACGGTTCAAACAGTTCAAAATGTAAAACAATGTGTCCATATGCTGGATGAACATATGCAACAAAATGTAATATACGAAAATCAATGTGCTAGCATGCTAAGTGAACATACATAGCAAAACATAATGAAATCATGTACTATATACGTACTAATGAACATAGTAAGTATATGATATAACATCATGAAAAGCACGAAAGTAACAAGTAGGCACATGTGTTTCACCCCAAAACAGTTTGAAAACAGTAAAAGAGGGGACTATGTACTCACTTGAGGATGCTTAGAAATCTTGAATAACAACCAAGCAAAGCTAGAGGGATCACGGAAAATCAAACGGCACCTAATATAGGTAACTACATTAATAACCGGACCTAAATTGGAAGATCAGATAGGATGAGGTTTCGTAAACCAAATGAGTGTTGGAACTCATACGATATGTTTTAACAAAGCCTACATACTAAATCGAAACCTAACCTAAGTGCTTACGACCCGTTTAGGTAGCTTACGCTACTTTAACGCGTCGTCGTAAAACGCCTTCGGAACGCCTAACTAGTCCTATGACAAGTATTATATGCCTAAACATGTTTAAATATGTTGCATAATCAGTTAAGTGACAAAAGTTTGAGTTAGATATGCTTAAAATGAAATTATGTGTAAAAAGGGCATTTTGGTCATTTTCCTAAGGCATATAAACTACCTATCATACAACTAACTAAACGAAGTGACCATAAGGTATAACCTCGGAAGGTTATTCCCTATACATATATGGTCACTAAACATGCTTGGTCAGATCCTAACGATCGACCAAACGGGTTGGGTTCGAAAGTCTAAGCAGTTGTTTAGACCGCTTATCTTACGACCCTATACAAGCACTAATCTAAAAGTGACGAGTTAAACATGTTAAAACATGTTTAACAAGGTTTGAAAACAAGTTTGATATCAAAACAAACAGTTTTGATACCCAAGAATAGTTTGGTTGCAAAATACGCTTAAATACGCATTTTGACCGAAACTATAACTCATCACTACACCTAATCAACGTGGTAATCAGTAGGTATAGTCACACGGGACTATAACCATCGTGATTACGCTCACGTTGCAAAGTTCAAATGAACTTTGTGTTGACCATTGACCGGTCAAAGCAGAAAGTCAAACACTGTTTGACTTTCGTGCTTAAAAACGCATAAAAGAACGAAAGAAACTTACAACGGGTCCAAGCAATGAAGATATTGATCTAAATGTTCTCAGGTATGAAGTTTTGGAACCTCAACTTAGAGAAATTCAGATCAGTTGTGAGGAACAAGTGAATTGGGGTTGGGTATTTATAGGAAATCCACAACCGTTAGGATCGTTCCTCGCAATTCGTGATTTGATCTTGGCCATACATGTGGGCACAAGGTTTTAAAAACAATGGGGACATGAAATACCATCAAATGGTATTGCAAATCTATGATTAAAACCATCAAAAACAGGCTGGAAAGCCAGATTCAATGTTTCTGATCTAGGCTGCTGACGCGGGCCGCGTAAGAATAAGATTAGGCTTACGCCCCAGGCCTAGCAAGTTTCACAGATTTACAATTTTAGTCCCTGAATTTCCCAAAACTTGGTTTTTGATGCATTTTTGACACGTTTAAGCCACGATAACCCCATTTCAAGGCTCTAAAATGAAGTTAAAATATAGGGAACATGAAATGTGCTCAAAAACATCTCGGATGTCGGTTCGTTTGGTTGTACGGTTGCGTTATTCGGTTAATTACGACGGAAGTCGTAACGGACGCAAAAACGATCCAAATTGCGCGACGAATGGAATTTTATCATGCCAATCACCAAAATAAAATATTTTAATGATTACATAAATTTTTGGATGCCCGGATATATTCAGAACGTAAGATATGCGCGAAATTGCAAACTTATGCACTTTTTGACGCTTTTAGTCCCTATTGATCAAAAAGTTTATTTTTGCGCACCAAACACCTCAAAGCCTATTTCTAAGCTATATAAAGGATATTTAGGGCATATTTAACTTATGATCAAGTTTCGGAATGTCCGTTATCATTCGATTCGGTATACTTTTGCAGTTTGACGCAAATAGTCCCTGCGATCGAATAAACTTGATTTCAACACACCAAACCCTCCAAAACTTATTTCTAAGTTATGTAAAGATTATTTAAGGTATGTTATGTCACACCCCTTTCTACGGCGGAAGCACGAGGTGTGATCATGAAAGGTTCTCATTGCATACGAAGAGTAAACATGCTACATGCTCGTAAAATAACATCAAATACCATAATTTGAAAACATAAGTTTAGCGTTTACATCGCTAGACAGCTTAAAACATTGTCTTAAGAGTTTACAACTTTATTTAAAGTTAAACACAAGCGACATCCACGAGCATAAGCAAGACCACGCGCACATCCATCCTAGTTACCTGAAATACATGTGAGTTTTTGGAAAAAAAACGTCAACATAAAGTTGGTGTGAATTCATGCAGTTTTGTATTTCACGTTTGTATACTTTGTATAAAAACATAGTTGTGAATAAATCAAGTTTTTCTCGAGTACTCCACGTACTTCAAGTTATATATCAATCCTCTTGAGTACCCCACGTACTTCAAGTTATATATCAATCCTCTTGAGTACCCCACGTACTTCAAGTTATATATCAATTTTAGTATGGTATGAATTTTATGTAAATACAGTATTTCTGTAATTTTCAGATTGTTAATGGGTTGCAAAGCCATTAACATGTGGCACGACATAGGAAGTCACCAAACCTAAGGCATTTAATTGGTATATTCTGAGACACAAAAGCACTCCTCGGTTCTCGCCCCGACCGGGAGTGTGGCTGCCAGGCACCCGTTAGATCTAACCTTTTGTTCTGCGGTCTGAATGTATACGTTGATTAATGGTGCTTCTGTACCCTATTCGTGACACTATTTCTCATAACGCATCCTACTTGGTTCTCGTCCTCACCAAGCGCGTTTCTTGTTATCATTTCTCATAGCGCCTCATACTTGGTTCTCGTTCTCACCAAGTGCGCTTCTCATATTCTTATATTTCGTCACACTTGGTTCTCGTTCTCACCAAGTGTACTTCTTGTATTTATATCATACCATTTGTAAATATTGCACATTTGTACATGTATTTCACCCCCGAAGTTATAAAAACTGAAAACAGTTAAAGAGAAAAGGGGGAGCATGAACTCACAACTTTGCGTTCCTAGCGTCGTAAACTCCACCGGATTTGCTTAATTAACGTCGTAACCTATACGCGTTTTCTTAATGTTAGTCACTAGACTTGCGTCGCACAAGTACAGTCACTCTCTTTTGTGTATATTTTCTTGTGTTAAAAATATTCTTATATTTTTAACTACGTATCTTACTTATATTATTTTCTCTAAAATAAATATAAGTCTTTCGTGTTTTGCACTTTGCACCCGAATTATGTATCTTGTATGTTGTATGTGTATTTTTATATTTCTACTCCTCATGAGTAATTAGTGTATTTTAAGTCTTAATACACTAGCACGTATAACACATACTATATACACTTAGCACAAAAGTTGGTGATCAAATAATATATATTTTTCTTTCAAAAATATATACTTAATATCCACTTTTATTCTTGAAAAATCACCATTTCTCATCACCAAAAATTAGGGAAACCTTGGTAATACTTTTAAATACATTTTTAGGGAATAAGTTTCTCAAAAACTTATATTTTTTCTAAGTGTCAAAATTTATAAAAATTTTGACAGAGTTTCCCCTAAAAATGGACGTTTCCCATGTTTTCAAAACATGTGTTTATTTTCTTTGTTAAAACTTTTGTTACACAAGTATCCATACACTTGTTTGTTCACAAAAACCACTTTTGTTTGTGTAAGATCCGGTTTAGAACATGTGATTTCTTGGACACTTGGTCCTTTGAAAATACCGCTTGTAGATACGTAGATCTACTAGTTTTAAACACTATTTCACAAGTTAAATTGCTTTTACACAAGTTCATGATGTATGTGGTAGAGTTTCATCATTTAACCTTTGTTACTCTTAAACAAGCTTTATGTCATAATCCAAGATCATGACTAAACCGGGTTAAATGATGATCCGAGCTACCATATCATAGATCGGGTCTAAATAATCACAACTTTCAATTACTACAACATTTACACAACTTATGTGCTATTAACCACCATTTTTCATGCCTTTAGTAGACTTTTAAGCATCATATTGCATGTTAACGAGTTTTAACCGACAAAAATCCTTTTAACCACTTTAGAATAGTTAAAATACGAGTTCTAAGTGTTATACCTCTAGCTCAAGGCTAGGGAAGATTCTAAGCACAAATCGAGTGGGTAAAAGCAAGGTAGAGAGGTCCTTCGCGTTCCGTTTGCTCCAAGCTTCCTAATACGTGATCCTTGTTGCTTGAATGATCTTGGAATGGCAAGAATCAAACTTGAAAAATTGATGGATGAGTGTGTGTGTGTGGCCGTGAGCTAGGTAGAGAGAAGGAGAGAGTTTGAGTTGGTGTTGTGTGTAAGTTATGATCCCATGTGTTTAGGTTAGGTTTTATATATAATCTCATGTGCTAATAACCGATGGTCCTTGTGTCACCTAGATATTAGGCAACTAGATTAAACAATTCAAAAAGGATGAAAGTGTGTCCCCATATGGGGAACTCGGTCAAGAAGGGGGGGGGGTCTTGGTTACAACTCAACTCCAAGTTACACCATCTAGTTACATAAACTAGTTTCATTTCAAGTATTATTTCTAGTGTTAAGTAATATACAGTGTGTTAGGGTTTTCGGGGACCCTAACTAGCTTAGAAAATAAAAACAATGCTTCTAGCATTATTTTGGTGTTCCGGGTATTGTCCGGTTGTTCGGTTACATACCGATTCGTTAAAGTGCTAGATTACACTTTTTAGTGTCGTTTAAGTACCTTTCTTGTACTCTTTCAATTCCCAACACTTAGGGAAATATTCTGGATGATAAAACGACATTTCTGCATAATATTTATGTGTCTAAATGCTGAATTATTGCTGAATTATGTAAATTCTGCACTTAAAGTGCGTTTCAGGTGCTTTTTAGTGCTTATTTTTGCTTTCGAATTGCATATATATTAAACCCTTATATGTACTCTTGGGTTTTAATGCATTCTTGTTGTCGGACCTACACCTAGGCTCCAATTTTATTGTCTGACTGCTTTCTGCAGTTCCGTTGACACGTAGTGTCTTACCGGTGAGTTTACTATTGACGCAACGCTCTCGTTTATGCATAAAGCAATATTTTGTAGTATACAACATGCATGAATTCACTTGTTTAATCATGTGTTCAGACATTGCTGACACTTAAACTCATAATTGCAGTCATTAAGCAATAATTATAGTGTACGGAAATTACCGGTTTGTGCCAGTTGTCACAGTCTCCCCCCGTTAAAAGAATTTCGTCCCGAAATTCAGACCGAACTCACTCTCGCTGGAGTCTTCTTGAATAGGTGGGGATACTTTTTCTTGAACTGGTCTTCACGTTCCCATGTGTACTCGGGCCCGTGCTTAGAGCTCCAACGTACTTTGACAAGTTTCACACTGCTCCTCCTGGTCTTGTTGACTTTCCAGTCAGTAACCTCAACGGGTTGCTCTGTAAATCGGAGGGCTTCGTCAATATGCACTTCATCCATCGGGATGGTCACGTTTTCTTGTGTTGGACTCTTCTTCAGGTTCGATACATGAAACGTATCATGTACTCCATTAAGTTCTTCCGGTAACTCCAACTTGTATGCCACGGTACCAATTCTTTTCAAAATTCTGAATGGTCCGATGTATCGTGGATTCAGCTTTCCACGCTTTCCAAACCTGACTACGCCCTTCCATGGTGAGACTTTTAACAACACTTTGTCTCCCACCTTGAAATCTACCGATTTTCTATTTGGATCAGCGTAGCTCTTTTGTCGCTCTCGAGCCGCCTTAATGCGCTCTCGGATCTGCGCAATCTTGTCGGTTGTCTCTTGTACAAGTTCAGGACCAACCATACGTTTATCTCCGGCATCTGCCCAACATAAGGGCGATCGGCATTTGCGGCCATACAGAGCTTCGAACGGCGCGGCTTTTATGCTCGTATGATAGCTATTATTGTAGGAAAACTCAACTAAAGGTAGATGAGTATCCCAGCTGCCGCCTAGATCCATGACACATGCGCGAAGCATATCTTCTAACGTTTGTATAGTCCGTTCGCTCTGGCCGTCTGTTTGCGGATGGAATGCCGTGCTTAGATCTAACTGGGATCCAAAGGCTTCCTGAAATGATTGCCAGATTCTTGAGACAAAGCGTCCATCTCTGTCTGAAATGATTGAGATTGGCACCCCATGACGTGCCACAATTTCTCTTAAGTATATTTCAGCAAGCTTTCCAGTGCTGTCTTTTTCTCGAATCGGTAGGAAGTGCGCAGACTTCGTTAATCGATCAACTATTACCCATATCATATCGTGCCCTCTCGGGGTCCTGGGTAATTTTGTTATGAAGTCCATCGAGATTTGTTCCCACTTCCATACGGGAATCTCTGGTTGTTGTAGTAGGCCGGACGGTTTCTGATATTCTGCTTTAACCTTAGCACAGGTTAGGCATTTTCCAACATAGATAGCAACGTCGCTCTTGAGTCTCGGCCACCAATAATATTCTTTCAAGTCTTGATACATCTTGTCCGACCCTGGGTGGATCGAGTATCTTGACTTGTGCGCTTCATCAAGGATGACTTCTCGTAGGCCACCATAGAGCGGAACCCAAATGCGCTTTTTAAAGTACAAGGCTCCCTCTTCGTTTGGCACCATGTATTTCAGCATACCCCGTAGGTATTCAGCTTTACGGTTTTCTTCTTTAAGAGCTTCTTGTTGTGCATCTCGAATGCGTGCTGTGAGGTTCGTTCGAATCGTCATTTCCAGTGCTCGAACCCTCAGGGTCTTAACCCTTTCTTTTCGGCTCAACGCGTCTGCTACAACGTTCGCCTTTCCAGGATGGTACTTAATCTCACAGTCATAATCATTCAGCAGCTCGACCCAACGTCGCTGGCGCATATTCAATTCCTTCTGATCGAATATGTGTTGTAAGCTTTTGTGATCTGTGAAGATTGTACATCGAGTACCATATAAATAATGTCGCCAAATCTTCAAGGCGAATACCACTGCACCCAGCTCCAGGTCGTGAGTGGTATAATTTCTCTCATGAACCTTCAGTTGTCTTGAAGCATAAGCGATGACTTTTTGGCGTTGCATGAGCACGCAACCCAAGCCTTGTCGTGAGGCGTCGCAGTATACCACGAAGTCTTCAGTGCCTTCGGGTAACGATAGTATCGGCGCATCGCAGAGCTTGTTCTTAAGTAGCTGAAAGGCTTCTTCTTGTTTGTGACCCCAGTCGTATTTCCTGTCCTTCTGCGTAAGGGTCGTTAGCGGTTGAGCTATTTTTGAGAAATTCTCGATGAATCGTCGGTAATAGCCCGCTAAGCCCAAAAATTGGCGAACTTCAGTTGGGGTCTTGGGAGCTTCCCAATTCTTTATTGCTTCTATCTTGGACGGGTCTACATGAATGCCCTTCTCATTCACCACGTGGCCAAGAAGTTGTACTTCGCGAATCCAGAATTCGCATTTCGAGAACTTTGCATAAAGTTTCTCTTTCTTCAGTAGTTCCAAGATGGTTCTGAGATGTTGCTCGTGCTCTTCTTTAGTTCGCGAGTAAATCAGGATATCATCGATAAATACGATCATGAATTTATCGAGATATGGTTTGCATACCCGGTTCATTAGGTCCATAAAGACCGCTGGTGCATTCGTCAACCCAAATGGCATCACAAGAAATTCGTAGTGCCCATAACGCGTTCTGAATGCAGTCTTTGGCACGCTTTCTTCTTGGATTCTCAGCTGATGGTATCCAGATCGAAGGTCGATCTTGGAATAGTAGCTTGATCCTTGCAGTTGATCAAATAAGTCATCAATCCTCGGTAGTGGATACCGATTCTTGATAGTGAGCTTGTTCAGTTCCCTGTAATCGATACATATCCGCAGAGATCCATCCTTCTTCTTCACGAATAATACTGGAGCTCCCCAGGGTGAGAAGCTTGGCCTTATGAATCCTTTATCCAACAACTCCTGGAGTTGTGTAGATAATTCTTGCATTTCGGATGGAGCAAGTCGATAGGGTGCCTTGGCTACAGGAGCAGCTCCCGGAACCAAGTCTATATGAAATTCGACTTGTCGTTGCGGAGGTAGTCCTGGCAGATCTTCAGGGAACACATCAGGAAATTCCTTCACCACAGGAATGTCTTCGAGTTTTGGCTCCACAGCCTTCTTGTCTATAACGTGTGCTAGGAAGGCGACACATCCCTTCCTCAAGCACTTCTGTGCCTTCATACAACTGATGATTCGTAGAGGCGTGTTTCGTCTTTCTCCATGCACAATGAGAGTTTTACCATTCGCTAAAGGGATGCGAATGATTTTCTCATGGCAAATAACTTCAGCTTTGTTCTTGGACAACCAGTCCATCCCGACTACTACATCGAAGCTACCCAATTGAATAGGTAGGAGGTCGATGCTAAAACTTCGTTCACCAAGTTCTAGTGTGCAGCCCTTAACAACTTCGCCCGATTCAACAAGTTTACCATTGGCTAGTTCTATGGAATAAGGAGTTTCTAATCTACTAGATTCTACTCCGAGTATGCGTTTAAATTCCACAGACATGAAGCTATAATCGGCGCCAGTGTCGAATAATATGGATGCAAAGTGATTGTTAATGAGAAACGTACCGGTGACCACGTTAGGGTCCTCGCGTGCGTCTCTTGCTCCAATCACAAATGCTCGAGCCGGAGCGTTGTTTCTCTCTGGGCAGTTCTTCATGAAATGATCATTGCTTCCACACTTGAAGCATCCTTGCCCTTTCCCGTTACCATTCTTGTTACCAGCACCATTCCCATTTCGGTTCTTTCCTTTTCCCCAACAGTCTTCTGTTTGATGACCCAATTTACCACATTTGTCGCACCTTGGAATGCGACAAGCTCCATCATGATGGTACTTACATTTTTGGCATCTAGGCATGGAGCCTTGGTATGCTTTGGTTGCATGGGTTTTCGTCTCCTGAGGCGGATTAGTGTCGCGCTTCTTGTTGAAACCCTTGTTGTTGCGAGTAGCTTGGTTCAAACTTGTATGCTTTCTCTTTTTGTCATCGGACGACTCAGCATGTGTCTCGGTCTTTTCTGTTGGGTTCAGTGATAACTTCTTCATACGAACACAATCTTCAGTCAGGCTGACAGCCAGAGTTACAGCCTCGGTGATTGTTTGTGGTTTGGCCGATGTCACCATGCCACGAAACTCTGAGGCCAGTCCCCAAATGTAGCGTTCCACACGCTTAAATTCAGGAGTCACCATGTAGGGAAGCACTCTCGACAGGTCGTGGAACCTTCGAGTGTAACCATTGATGTCAGCACCTTCCATAGTCAAGTGCCAGAACTCTGTTTCCAGCCTTTGGAGTTCCGCACGAGAGCAGTACTTCTCTCTCATTCTTTCCTTCAGTTCCTCCCAAGTTAGGCCATAAGCGGCATCATCACCCAAAGTTTGGGCTTGCAGGTTCCACCAAGTCAGAGCTTCATCGACGAATAACCCAGTAGCAAAAGTGACTTGTTGATCCGCGGTACACTTGCTCATGCGGAAAGTAGCTTCAGTCTTCTCCGTCCAGCGCACAAATGCTACTGCACCTCCTGTGCCATCATAGTTCATCGGCTTGCAGTCGAGGAACTGCTTGAAAGTGCAGCCTGGAATTGATTCAACCAATTCACATGTGAGCAATCGAAGAAATAATGAAACAAAGACCGTTCATAAATTTCCTCCTGCTTAGTACAGTGTCTCAAGGTTACCTTGAGCTGCACTGCCTCCAGACGAATCTCCATTCCCATTACGCCTAGCGTTGCTTGGTCCTTCACTGTCTTGAGTTCGGTTCGCCTCGTACTGGGCGATAGCAGCGGAGATCCTTTCCTCCAGCAGGGCGTTCAGCTCATCAGCAGTTCTGGGCAGTAGGGGAGGAGGAGGTTGATCGTCATTGCGAGTATTCACAGCTTTCCTGGGTGCCATGTTCTGACAGAACATAACACAGCAGGGTTAGGCATTTGTTTGATATCGTCCTACTAGGCAGTAGTAGTATATATATATTCACAAGTATATATACCACATAAGTGACGTCAAACATTTATTACTCTAGCAGAGTACTTGGTAGGCTTGCACTGAGGGAATCTATACGTGACAAGACTTGCTGTGGTTTCTGTGCACTGAATTCCATAATTATGTATGCATCCATAATTACGTAACTCCTTGCACAGTCTGCACAGTTCGTTTCATCCTCGTATTTCTTCCTTCAGATGGGCCATTGCTTTTAGGTAGAGTCACGTATACTTGTGACGTTCTACTTCTAGTACATGCTAATTATCACACATAATTGCAAGTAATTTCTAGTCAACGACAAGTGCTACTCAAGTGCACTCTAAGTCTCGTAGTGTCTTTTCTAGACTCATGTAGACAGTTTCAGGTGGTGGATGTCGCGGGACGTTTTATGCAATGAAAACTCTTTGTAAATTGTTTTCGTGAAAGGATCCTAGAGATTGTAGACTAGACTCGAGAAGGAATCCTGGTTCACTACAATCGCAGCTCTGATACCAATCTGTCACACCCCTTTCTACGGCGGAAGCACGAGGTGTGATCATGAAAGGTTCTCATTGCATACGAAGAGTAAACATGCTACATGCTCGTAAAATAACATCAAATACCATAATTTGAAAACATAAGTTTAGCGTTTACATCGCTAGACAGCTTAAAACATTGTCTTAAGAGTTTACAACTTTATTTAAAGTTAAACACAAGCGACATCCACGAGCATAAGCAAGACCACGCGCACATCCATCCTAGTTACCTGAAATACATGTGAGTTTTTGGAAAAAAAACGTCAACATAAAGTTGGTGTGAATTCATGCAGTTTTGTATTTCACGTTTGTATACTTTGTATAAAAACATAGTTGTGAATAAATCAAGTTTTTCTCGAGTACTCCACGTACTTCAAGTTATATATCAATCCTCTTGAGTACCCCACGTACTTCAAGTTATATATCAATCCTCTTGAGTACCCCACGTACTTCAAGTTATATATCAATCCTCTTGAGTACCCCACGTACTTCAAGTTATATATCAATTTTAGTATGGTATGAATTTTATGTAAATACAGTATTTCTGTAATTTTCAGATTGTTAATGGGTTGCAAAGCCATTAACATGTGGCACGACATAGGAAGTCACCAAACCTAAGGCATTTAATTGGTATATTCTGAGACACAAAAGCACTCCTCGGTTCTCGCCCCGACCGGGAGTGTGGCTGCCAGGCACCCGTTAGATCTAACCTTTTGTTCTGCGGTCTGAATGTATACGTTGATTAATGGTGCTTCTGTACCCTATTCGTGACACTATTTCTCATAACGCATCCTACTTGGTTCTCGTCCTCACCAAGCGCGTTTCTTGTTATCATTTCTCATAGCGCCTCATACTTGGTTCTCGTTCTCACCAAGTGCGCTTCTCATATTCTTATATTTCGTCACACTTGGTTCTCGTTCTCACCAAGTGTACTTCTTGTATTTATATCATACCATTTGTAAATATTGCACATTTGTACATGTATTTCACCCCCGAAGTTATAAAAACTGAAAACAGTTAAAGAGAAAAGGGGGAGCATGAACTCACAACTTTGCGTTCCTAGCGTCGTAAACTCCACCGGATTTGCTTAATTAACGTCGTAACCTATACGCGTTTTCTTAATGTTAGTCACTAGACTTGCGTCGCACAAGTACAGTCACTCTCTTTTGTGTATATTTTCTTGTGTTAAAAATATTCTTATATTTTTAACTACGTATCTTACTTATATTATTTTCTCTAAAATAAATATAAGTCTTTCGTGTTTTGCACTTTGCACCCGAATTATGTATCTTGTATGTTGTATGTGTATTTTTATATTTCTACTCCTCATGAGTAATTAGTGTATTTTAAGTCTTAATACACTAGCACGTATAACACATACTATATACACTTAGCACAAAAGTTGGTGATCAAATAATATATATTTTTCTTTCAAAAATATATACTTAATATCCACTTTTATTCTTGAAAAATCACCATTTCTCATCACCAAAAATTAGGGAAACCTTGGTAATACTTTTAAATACATTTTTAGGGAATAAGTTTCTCAAAAACTTATATTTTTTCTAAGTGTCAAAATTTATAAAAATTTTGACAGAGTTTCCCCTAAAAATGGACGTTTCCCATGTTTTCAAAACATGTGTTTATTTTCTTTGTTAAAACTTTTGTTACACAAGTATCCATACACTTGTTTGTTCACAAAAACCACTTTTGTTTGTGTAAGATCCGGTTTAGAACATGTGATTTCTTGGACACTTGGTCCTTTGAAAATACCGCTTGTAGATACATAGATCTACTAGTTTTAAACACTATTTCACAAGTTAAATTGCTTTTACACAAGTTCATGATGTATGTGGGAGAGTTTCATCATTTAACCTTTGTTACTCTTAAACAAGCTTTATGTCATAATCCAAGATCATGACTAAACCGGGTTAAATGATGATCCGAGCTACCATATCATAGATCGGGTCTAAATAACCACAACTTTCAATTACTACAACATTTACACAACTTATGTGCTATTAACCACCATTTTTCATGCCTTTAGTAGACTTTTAAGCATCATATTGCATGTTAACGAGTTTTAACCGACAAAAATCCTTTTAACCACTTTAGAATAGTTTAAATACGAGTTCTAAGTGTTATACCTCTAGCTCAAGGCTAGGGAAGATTCTAAGCACAAATCGAGTGGGTAAAAGCAAGGTAGAGAGGTCCTTCGCGTTCCGTTTGCTCCAAGCTTCCTAATACGTGATCCTTGTTGCTTGAATGATCTTGGAATGGCAAGAATCAAACTTGAAAAATTGATGGATGAGTGTGTGTGTGTGGCCGTGAGCTAGGTAGAGAGAAGGAGAGAGTTTGAGTTGGTGTTGGTGTTGTGTGTAAGTTATGATCCCATGTGTTTAGGTTAGGTTTTATATATAATCTCATGTGCTAATAACCGATGGTCCTTGTGTCACCTAGATATTAGGCAACTAGATTAAACAATTCAAAAAGGATGAAAGTGTGTCCCCATATGGGGAACTCGGTCAAGAAGGGGGGGGGGGGTCTTGGTTACAACTCAACTCCAAGTTACACCATCTAGTTACATAAACTAGTTTCATTTCAAGTATTATTTCTAGTGTTAAGTAATATACAGTGTGTTAGGGTTTTCGGGGACCCTAACTAGCTTAGAAAATAAAAACAATGCTTCTAGCATTATTTTGGTGTTCCGGGTATTGTCCGGTTGTTCGGTTACATACCGATTCGTTAAAGTGCTAGATTACACTTTTTAGTGTCGTTTAAGTACCTTTCTTGTACTCTTTCAATTCCCAACACTTAGGGAAATATTCTGGATGATAAAACGACATTTCTGCATAATATTTATGTGTCTAAATGCTGAATTATTGCTGAATTATGTAAATTCTGCACTTAAAGTGCGTTTCGGGTGCTTTTTAGTGCTTATTTTTGCTTTCGAATTGCATATATATTAAACCCTTATATGTACTCTTGGGTTTTAATGCATTCTTGTTGTCGGACCTACACCTAGGCTCCAATTTTATTGTCTGACTGCTTTTTGCAGTTCCGTTGACACGTAGTGTCTTACCGGTGAGTTTACTATTGACGCAACGCTCTCATTTATGCATAAAGCAATATTTTGTAGTATACAACATGCATGAATTCACTTGTTTAATCATGTGTTCAGACATTGCTGACACTTAAACTCATAATTGCAGTCATTAAGCAATAATTATAGTGTACGGAAATTACCGGTTTGTGCCAGTTGTCACATGTTAAGCCTATTTCACTGTTCCGTAGTGTTTGTCACATTAAACTGATTACGTTTACGCATCAGTTCACGTATAACCTTCCAGAAAGCGATTTAAAGCTCGAAATCGAACAAGAATTGACATGTGCCAACGATACACATATTTATACAAATCCCAAGTATGAAACACAATATTTCATTGATTTGGTATTTTTTTGGTGGTCGAAGAGACACAGATGTCACAGAAGTCTTCCAAGCAAACTATTATAGCTAGATCTACGATAGAATCCGAGTTCGTCGCTTTGGATAAAAGCGCGGAAGAGGCGGAGTGGCTACGTCAATTTGTGGAAGATATTCCAAGATGGCTAAAGCCTTTGTTGGCAATTTGCATACATTGTGACAATCAATCGGCGATTGTTAGAGCTCAAAGCTCATTGTACAATGGCAGATCAAGACACATTCGATGTAGACACAACACGGTACGATAACTAATCTCAATGGGTGTTATCTCAGTTGACTATGTTAGGTTAAAGGAGAACATTGTAGTCCCGTTAACAAAAGGCTTAAGCAGAGATTTAGTTTATAAGTCATCAAGAGGAATGGGACTAAAACCCATAGAAGAAGGGAATATGAGGGAAACCTAACCTAGTTGATTGGAGATCCCAAGATCTAGGTTCAATAGGACAACTTAATCAAAAACCCAAAGGGAGTCACTGTGGGGGGTGCCCCAAAATTAATAAAGGGAGTTATATATTTCCTATTCCATTCCAATCGGTGACATGAAAGAAGGTTAAGCATGTCGAGGTTAAGAATTTTGAGAAAATCCAAAATTAACCATGATGCTTTTAATGATTCCAAGGAATCACCTATGTTAGAGAGAAGTAGGGTCGCTTCGAATGGATTTGTGGGGAGGTTTAAATCTTAGAGCTCTCGCAGAACCAGGATAGTATTCCATGACCATAAACGGACACAACCATGAGGACTTGACTTGACTAAACAGGGAGAGTATTGTGTGAATGTATATTGTCGCTAACATAAATAGGGGATTATTCAAAGACACCACGTCAACAAGACCATAGCAGGCTAAGTATGCTTCACAAAAGAAGGTTCAAAGGTTACACCTACCTATCTTGCAATACTCAACTGTTGAATGTGTATCGTTGAAACTTGATAGATGGATTTCTATTCATGTGGGGGATTGTTGGAAATGCAATTTTCACAAATATAGGAAATGAATTTTTCCTATTTTTGGACTAGAAATAAATATAAGAAACCGAGGTGTTTTTATATATTTATTTGTGGGTTTGTGTTCTATGTTGGAAGAGCTTTGCAACGATCTAAACCGCGTCCAAAAAGGAGCTAAGATGAATGAGATATCGATGCTCAAAGTTTGGTGTTTGAAACATTGAATGCTGAACAATTGGGAAAATGGCACCTTGTCCCAATAGAAGGAGAGATGAAACTTAAAGGGATATATAAGTGGGAATACTCCATCCTTATTATTTTATGGAAACACACACTAGTGTACTCGCGAAGGGTGCGGAACACCCTAACTCGCACTCGCACACGCGCGAGCGCGTGGTGTGGGCGATGGGCGCAATGTGGCGCTTTGATGGCGCACTTTGCACACTCTCAACACCGCAAGCCGCTTGAGATCCGCCTTTGTATTTTTTACCTCGTGCGCATGGTGAAGCACATGGGCTGCAAGGACCAGGTGGATGGTGACGTGGCATGCAGGCGCACGGGTACATGGCGCATGACCCAGGCAGGTCTGCGCGCATTGGCACATGACATGGCGGACGAGCGCATCCGCGCACGGAGCATGACAAAGGCTGGCATGCGCACTGGCGCATGAACACGGCGCACCAAAGTGAGCCAATACGGCGCGAATGTGTGGCATGATCGTCTAGGTTCACTGGTGGCGCGCGAGCGTGCAGACTTGCAAGCGCAAGAAAATGAGCTAAAATGGCGCACGTGCGCATGAGCGTGCAGACCTGCGCGCGCGCAGAAGTTTCCAGACATTAATGACAGAGCAGTTTCATTTCAGCATTTGAAACATACGAGTCAACGGTTTTGACTGAGAGTTAAATGACGAATTAAAGTGCATTAAAGACGTTTAATGCAATTTAATTCGTTTTTCTATTTCATCCCGAGACCTGCAGTATAAATAGGACACCCTTGCTGCAGAACACACACCGAAAAACACTAACAGCGAATGCTAACAATTCTCTGCAGAATCTTCTTGCTCTTTTTCTTTCTTTTAGCAAGGTACACCTTCGGGTTTCGTCAGGTACGACAGTACAACTGTTGAGGTTGTTGTATCCTGTAAACAAATGAGTTCTCCTGGGAGACTCGAAATTTGTTTTAAAGGACCCGTGTCTAACACGATCCTCAGCCAAGAACTTATTTTTATTATGTAATTTTGTTCTTGTTTGTTGTTTTTCAGTTGTAACAATATTGTTCTTACTGCTTTCCTTGTCACTGTATTGTAAATTCGAGTTAATAAAATATTTTATTTATTTTATACGAACGGATTCCTACATTATTTTGGACTTACTCTTGCATCTCTCTCACACACACTATTATCAAATTTTAAAATGATATTTTGTTAGAAATGAGAAGGATGTCTAGAATTAATCTAATGTGTTAGCTAACATGTCACCATTTAAAGTGTTTAGCGTTGAAATGCTCTTATAACAAATAAGAATGAGTTAAGTTCCATTTTAGTCCCTGTGGTTTGGTCCATTTTCCAGTTTAGTCCAAAGGTTTCATTTTTTACATGTGGGTCCAAAAAGGTTTTACCGTTGCCATTTTAGTCCACTGGGTTAACTTCATCCATTTTTTCTGTTAACGAGAAGGCCAATTCGGTCATTTTATATAAAATTCTGTTAACTAGAAGGGCAATTCGGCCATATAAAATGACCGAATTGGCCTTCTTGTTAACAGGAAAATGGATGAAGTTAACCCAGTGGACTAAAATGGCACTGATGAAACCTTTTTGGACCCACATGTGAAAAATGAAACCTTTGGACTAAACTGGCAAAATGACCCAAACCACAGGGACTAAAATGACATTTAACTCAATAAGAATACGCAATTCTTTTCAACATGTTTTCTGATGCAAGTTTGCCATTTGATAAGTCCATTATTCAATAACGTTTTTGATAGAACTATTTGATATTCATTCAAACATCCACGCAATAAGAAACTAAATGCATATGAAAACATAATTTGTTTGATACTTGTAATAACTGAATAGTTATATTAATCAACTATGTTCGCTTGATTTATCTTAATAGTATGATTTTGTTTTCGTTTATTTGAATAGAGACTTTCAATAGGCCTTGTACCCTGAATTCCTTCTACCCAAATGCATTTAGAGAAACTCCAATAAAATGTTTTTAGATTCACGTTAGATCTTCTATATTTTTTGTGAGTGGGTTCTTTATATTATATAGGGTGATTGTGAATGGTTGTGAATGAAGAAGAAAATAAAATATTACTATTCATTAGTATATTCGGAGAAAACACTGTTCACCATCTATAATTTTTAAATATTTTTGAAATTGATTGTGAGTTGATGAGAGAGAAAAATTAATAATAAAAATATAAAAAATATTATTTAATTGACAAAAATACCAAAACGATAGCGATTTTTAAATTTAATTATATATAGGGAGATAGATGATCCAATGTGAATGCTCTTGGGGTGTGTTTTTTAGAGTGCCACATGTCACAGTTTACCGATCAGATTATTGTTCTTAGTTGCCTTACTCATAACTCCTTAAAAACACAAATTATTTCTCCTTCTTTCTAGTCACACTTACATAATAGTTTTCTCGTGTTTTTATAGAAAAACTAAATCTCACATTCTTTCCTCCACATCATACCCCCCTTGTGTACTTGTGGGTGCTTTTAATTGTCTAAGTTTTTTTCTCGTAAATAGAGAGAACATCCTAAAGTGTGACCTCCCTTTACCAAGTTCGCATTGCTCACATGAGCTCACGACTTGTTTTTGTTACTCAAGTTGAGGCCTCATACAGTGGTCAGTCATTCTAATACTCTCACACAAATATGCTTAATTATTCACTTTTTTTCTAATCTATGGTCAAGTTGCCATGTCATACTACTAATCAATATTGTTCCGTTCCCTTCATTTCTTTGTTACTCAAGTGGAAGCTTTACGATATGTCATTAATCTTGATTTTTTTTTCATTCAATCACATGTCATTACGTACTTCTCATTTCATCCACAACCAAAATGCCTCAAATGAGATGATGGTATTTGAGGACAATGACTTGATATATCTTCTAGAACAATATAATATTTATCAATAATTCATAGCTTTCATTTCAATGTCAATCCTAGCTTTCATTTTCGCTGGCGAAAGCAATCGTACTCACATAAGACTAGAGGGTATGGAGAGCCTCATCCCCAAGGGGGTGGGCCGCCACGTCAGCGCCACGTAGGCTCGGCTTGGAGGGGATGGACCTAGGGGGTGGGGGATGAACCCCTGAGGCCCCCATACCCACTAGTCTAATGATCATACATTTACACTTAACTCACTCAATTTCATTTCACATGGATGATTATGAGCTAAATGAGGAAACATATATTCCTTGTGAGGAAACCATTTGAAAATCAAGTATACATTGAGTGTAAATCGGTGATAACTACGGGAGTGGGATTGCTTTTGGCAACAAAAATGAAACTTAAAATCTTACTGGTTAAACTACTAATATGAACTATTATCGATTAGCAGGTTACATTGAAATCCAATTTACAGTGAAGTCCCACTTTTAATAAAAAGGATATTGGATTTAAATATCTCAACTTTCATCATTTGGCTGATAGTACTCTCAACTTACGAATTGTACCATGTCACTCTCAACTTTCAACTTTCAACTTTCTCTAGCACTCCTAAACTAAATGAACCCGAACTAGTTAGTGTTTTTTTTTTTTTTTTTTGCTATGTGTCACTTGTTTAGTGATGTGGCATCTGACATGACTTTTTTTGCCAGTGTGACATCTGATGACACTTATTTATTGGTGTGGCATATGATGTGGCACTTGTTTAGTGGTGTGACATTTGACGTCAGCTAACTGAATTAAGGTTCAGTTAGTTTGGGAGTATCAGAAGAAAAATAAGTTTAAAGTTGGGAGTTAGGTGGTACAATTCGTAAGTTTGGAGTGCTATCAGTCAAATGGTGAAAATTGAGGTTATTTAAATCCAATATCCCTTAATAAAAATAGGCTAAACTATTCAAACACCTTAAAACTTATTTTGACACCTTGACATGTATATGACCCATATAGGTTTGTATATATATGAGCCATATAAGATGTTTGGGAATGTGTTCTATCCGTATACGCTACGAGTCAGGGTGTCAAATTAAGAGCCTCTTATTCGGCTCATATAGTCGTCTTTCTTAAGGGAATGTCAACTATTGACAAGCAAACACTTATATGACCCGTAAACATAATGTTAGTGTAATATGCCGTATACAAGTTTTACATATAGAAAGTAGGGGTGAGCAGAAAACCGAAAGAACAGAACCGTAACCGAAATAACCGACAAAACCGAACCGAAAAAACCAAACCGAAACAAAAACCGACGGTTCGGTTTCCGAATTTTTAATAACCGAAAATTTTGGTTCGGTTTTCGGATAACCATTTTCAATAACCGAAAAAAACCGAACCGAAACGAAAAAAAACATATATTTTTATGTTTAAGTTTAAGTGTTTAACCCATACTATTAGAAATTATTAATTTTATTCTTGAATATTAAGTACTTATAATAAAAATATTAAAATATTTATTTATAATTGAGATGATTTATTTATTGCCTATAACAAATAACAAAATATAATATAAAAATTAAACAATCTTCAAAGTATTATAAAAGAAAAAGTCCTAATAAAAACTTTGAAGAAACATAAAAATAGATTAGAAGGTTAGGTTTATGTAAACATTTTTAGTTAAAAAGATGAAGTATAATAACTTAAATGTAACCATATAAGAAAGATATTTAAATTTTGAATTATAGTTTTTATTTTATTTTTGAATCTTACTTACTTTTGTTTCAAAAACCAAAATAACCGAAAAACCGAACCGAACCAGTGTAAAAACCGAAACCAAAAAAACTGAAACCGAACGGTTTTGAAAAACCGAAAACCGACATTTCATTTTCGATTTTGATTTTGCCCAAAAACCGAACCGAACCGTGCACACCCCTAATAGAAAGATACTCAAGATAAAAGGTATATATTATATTTTGCATATAAAATGTATGAAAGATTAAAGTGGTGTTTGTTTTTTTTTAAGATGTAAAATGTCTTTAATATGCGGACCACATTTGCAGACATACGTTGAAAAAGAGGTGGACCAAACCTCTATAGTTTGTAAGAAGAACTTTGTTTGTTTTTTTAACGTATGTAGACTTCTAAAATAAACTGGTGGTGGTGGACGTGGATGGTGGGTGGTGGACGATGGTTGTGGTAGACGGTGGTGGTGGGTGGTGGTGATGATGGACGGTAGTGGGTGGTGGTTGTGGTAGACGGTGGTGGTGGGTGGTGGTGATGCTTAACCCTCTGCAAATCTTAGAAGATCTTACAAGTGGTTGGACCAAGTATGCACCAAGAAGAGCTCGCGCAGACGTTAATGAAACGTCTTCGATAAAACAAATAGTCTGCAAATTACAATATGTGTGCGACATAGAAGAAAGAAGAGGTTGCGCATGTTTTTTTTTTTTTAAATAAAAATACCACGTCAGGGTGTAGTATATTTTAGGATTAAAGCCAATATAAAATGAGGTGGCCACACCTCTCTTGGCATAATATTTGCATTGCTCTGCCCCCATCGTCAACAGAGCAGTTGCTTCTGCTCCATTTGTTTTTTCTCAAACACACTGTGTGTGTGTGAGAGAGAGAGAGAGAGAGAAAGAGAATAAGAAGAAGCCATTGATCTCGAGATCTGCGTTCTTGTTTTACATAATTAAGCTTCCGTTTACTTCACGAAGAATAACCAAAGCAACCGCCATTTTTCTCCTCAAACGAGACATGTACCAGATTTGAACCTTTGTTTCTGCTTCCAAAGGTAGGGTAAATTAATGCCATTGCAATTTTCATTGATTCAGATGTTAATAATCTATTACACATTTGCAGGGAAAAAGCTGATTTATATTATCTGTCGTTGATTTTTGTTGAGTTCTAGTTTAATCAGCATGATTTAGAGGCCATAATACATGCAATTAACTAAGGTTAATTTTCTTTTCGTTTAGATTACAAACTACCATTTAGGCTAATTCTAAGTTTGATGCTTGTCAATTGACTGATGAATGAGTTATGGCTTTCTCCATGATTCTTGTAATAGTTGAAGGTTCCATATTACAACCTACTGCTTTAATTACATACATAACTGACAGAGTTGATTTTTAGGCTAGACTGCATACTTACTGTTTTTCGATAAACTAAGCCGAACCAGAAGATGTTGGTTAGCTCCGGCTAAAACGGTTCGGCTTTAAGTTTTAACGGTTTTTCTGTTTTGTATTATATACACTTTCTGTTTTTATTTCTTTCTGAAACATAAGTTACATGTATTTTAAAAAGAAAAACTTTATTATTATATTAAATAATAGCAAAAAATAAAAAGTTGTTTATAAAAATTAATAATGTGGTTACTAAAAAAAAAGTAAAGGTGGTGATCATGTGACAACATTTTTGGGCGTTTTTACTGGAGACTAAAAATGGTGTTTTTGAAGGATATGCATTTATTAAACTTGTTTCTTTGTTTTTATCTTTTATGAAAAGCAATCTTGTGTACTCCTTACAGTGTGGGACTCGAACCCTACCTCTTGGAGAGGGGCACACCATTTCACCCCCAGGATTGGTTGTTTATTAAGCCTGTTATAAAGTTGCAAACAAAAAACTTGTAATAAAGAGGGTTGTTGTATACTTTTAGTGGGGAACAAGGGACTGCAAGTTTAAGGGGGTGTTTGGGGTTCCTTCTATTTCAACTTATTGACTTATTTGAGGCAAAAAGGACTTTTCAAAGTGTTTGGAATTCCTTTGTGTGTGAGTGAATAAGTCAATAAGTCAGGAAATCCTGACTTAATACTTCTCAAATAAGTTGAAAAGTCATTTTCAAAAGGAAAGCCAAACATGCACTAATAAAATAATATTTTTATTTTATTTTATTGACATTTCTGGGACACATTTGTGGACATATGGAAAAGGAACAAGATATTATCACAGCTGTTATTCTCTTTATTCCTTAAATGTATAATGATTGACACCTTCTAGATATGCCAATTGGAGTCTTTGGAACTTGTATTTATTATTAGCATTAGTCCCCTCTAATAAGACCAATTCCCTGCTGTTGTTTATGTTTTCATGGGCAAGTCTTGTTTTCAGGAATGAATTAGAAGAGAAGAGACTGCACAATGAACTCATATCTACTCTTTCTTCTTCTTCTTCTTGTGATCTTTCCACTGAGTATCGCGGGTCTAGACTCGGACAAAATTGCCCTTATCAACTTTGCTGCCTCTGTGCCTCAAGGTCGAAAACTCGACTGGAGAAACAAAACATCAGTCTGCACATCTTGGGCCGGTGTCAGTTGCAATGGTAGACGCGTAACTGCACTTCGCCTTCCTGGTATCGGGCTGTATGGCCCCATTCCACCCAACACTTTAGGGAACCTGGATGCACTTACTATACTTAGCCTCCGTTCTAACTTTCTTAATGGAAGTCTCCCCTCTGATCTTCTTTCCCTCCCTTCTCTCACCAACATTTACCTCAACAAAAACCAGTTTTCTGGTGAGATACCTGCCTCCCTCTCTTCCCAACTTGTAACACTCGATCTTTCCTCCAACTCCTTCACTGGTAATATCCCTGAATCCATCCAGAACTTGACAAACCTCAAGTATTTCAATGTAAGCAACAATCAGCTTAATGGGTCCATCCCAGTGTCGTTAAAAAAGTTCCCGGCTTCATCTTTTGGTGGGAATTCTGGACTATGCGGATCACCACTTACCCGATGCTTCTCACCAGCACCAGCACCAGCACCCTCACCATCATCCTCACCCTCACCAAATGTGAATTTGCCGCCTCCACGAATGCTGGTTCCACCTGCCCAACGGCTACCCTCTCAACAAAAAGAGAAGAAGAAACTAAGCAAGGGTGCTGTGGTTGCCATTTCCGTGGTGTCTTCTTCTGTGTTACTGCTTCTGCTTCTTACACTAGTGTTATTATGTGCAAAGAAGAAGGAAGGTGTAACAACAAGCGGTGGTACAGGGAAAGCCTTAACTGAAACGCCTAAAGAGGATTTCAGTAGTGGGTTGCAAGAATCTGGGACAAACAAATTAGTTTTCGTTGACAGGTCATCTTATAAGTTTGATCTTGAAGACTTACTTAGAGCCTCTGCTGAAGTTCTGGGAAAGGGCGGTCATGGTACAACTTATAAAGCGGTGTTAGGGGAAGGAACGATGGTGGTCGTAAAAAGGCTGAGAGAAGTTGTCGTCGGAAAAAGAGGATTCGACCAGCAAATGGAGGTTATTGGGAGGGTAGCAAAACATCCAAATTTGGTTCCTCTTCTGGCTTATTATTATTCCAAGGATGAAAAGTTACTGATTTATGACGGTGCAACATCTCGTAGCTTGTCCTCTGTGTTACACGGTATGTCATCGGAACTTTGTGTTTAAAATATTCAATTGTTAACCAAAGAGGTGGTGGCTATGTCGACGCGTTTACATATGAATGGGTTGTATTTTCTTCAAACGGGTCAAATAATTTTATTTAGCTAAAAGGAGAACGGAAGTTGTGGAGGGTCTTTTAACAATGCATACAACTTGGTAATATATATATATATATAGTTTCTGAAAATGTTTGGTTTCAACCTTAACCCGGCCCAATCTATTAATTTTAACCAATCCATCCTGAAATTATATGTTTCCAACTCTAACCGACCCATCCACAGAAAATAGTTGGTTTCAACCAGAACCCGACCCAATCTATATTTACTTATTTTTTTGAAATTACAAAACTGACTAGCAAGTAACTAGAAAGAGAAAAGAAGAACAATTACAATACCAATAACGGGTTTTGAAGCCAAGCTACCCATCTAATCTTAATTAATCTTAACAAACCACACTTGGTTTCAAACCGAGCCCGGCCCAATCTATTTTAGACCATCCGTAGTGAAAATAGTTGGTTTAACCCAAACCCAGCCATCATGAATCATAAATATTAAAGCAATGCTGTTTTTTTTTTTTTTTTGATACAGGTAACAGGGGTGGTTCAGGAAGAACACTGGATTGGGAAACCAGATTAAGAGTTGGTCTTGGAACAGCAAAAGGGATTGCTCATATTCACTCAGGAAAACTAACTCATGGAAACATCAAATCCTCCAATGTCCTACTCGACCACAACAACCATGGACGCCTGACCGATATCGGATTGACTCCTCTTATGGGCACACCTTCTCGAACATCAGGCTACCACCCGCCTGAAGTTATAGAATCCAAAAAACCGACACAGAAATCTGATGTCTACAGCTTCGGTGTTCTCCTGCTCGAGTTGCTAACCGGGAAAGCACCAGTCCAGGCAGGAGCACCAGCTGCGGGTCAAGATGAAGTGGCAGACCTCCCGAAGTGGGTCCAGTCAGTCGTGAGAGAGGAATGGACCGCGGAGGTGTTTGACATGGAGCTGATAAAGTACCAGAATGTAGAGGAAGAGATGGTGCAGATGCTTCAGATAGCCATGACATGTGTAGGGAAAAGCCCGGAAACAAGACCGAAAATGGATCAAGTGGTTAGGATGATTGAGACCAGGATGTTGGATGGCCAATCTTCAAGCCAAACACCATGATCATTTGCTTTTCATATGTTGGGTGCTTCTTAGAATAACAATACCTGTTGTTTCTTTGTTCTCATTGTGTTTAAAAATGCTAATTCTTATTACATGGGTCAAATTTTAATAGTGCAATCCCACTAAGTTATTACAAATTTAAATGGGGCTTCTAAATGTACTCCTCTTGTTATTTTTCATACCCCCTTCCTATAAAATCGCATTTAAATTTATCATATTTACCCTCATACATGTCATCATTTTTTATAAGTATTCTTTTTGTTACAAAACAAATTCAAAAGTGTTAAAAAAATCTTATAAACATTTTTTTTTCAAAATTTTTGTTTGTTTTTTTATGTATATTTAAAAAACATATTTTTTTAAAGTGTTCACTTCGATCAAAAGTCTTAAACTGGTTTTAACTTGTTTATAACATACCTCTTACACTAATTAAATTTGAACTTATATAGATTTTTAATTTATAGGTTGATAAAATTATTTTAGTACCTATAGTTTATTTATTCACTTACATATATGGTTTGAATGATTAATATGTGCTAGGGCTATAAACACTACTTAAAAAAAACTTTATTGTTTTTTAATAAATAAAATTTGTTAATTATTTTTTAAACACATTTAAAGTATTAAAATTTTTAAAAGTAAGACATTTATAATACAAACTAGACAAAGGAAAAACATAATATATACTTTTTTAAAAAAAGAGAGTTCAAAATCTTTTTATTGTTTTTACAAGAAAAAAATGTTATTATTTAAGTTATATAAAGGGTATTTAGGATATGTGTGACTTATGTCCTTGTCTCGAAGTGTACGTTACATTAAACTGTTTATGTTCAATTATCGGTTAACGAAATACTTCCAAAAGAAAAAAAGTTTTTGAAAGTTCGGAATTTCCACAAGGGTTACACTTAAATATATATTAGAAGAATATATATGCAATTGGTGTGTGTAAGGTGTGATATGTTTTTATTAATATTTTAAGCCCATTTTACACATTAGTCTAGTTTTAAATTTATAAAACACGATATTCTACAAACACTAAACACACACATGGGCAAGTGCACTCATCGTGAGCGTAGTATAGCGTTGGTAAGATACCGAGATCGTCCAAGGACACAAGAGCTTTTAGTACCGGTTTATCCTCAACGTCTAATCAAATCAAAGTTTTAGAAAAGGTTTTAAACATGAAAAATAAAAACTAAAAATGCTGAAAAATAAAAATAAAATAAAAACGGATAGACAAGATGAATCACTTGGATCTGACTCGCCTTTAATGTAACCTTTGATGATTTCCGCACTTTTGCACCTTTTAAGAGATTATCTTAGTTAAAGTAGTAGGCCCCACTTTTGAAGGTGACGTTACCTTCAACCCAGTGGTTTGAGTCAGCAAGTATACAATCCCAAAGGGTCGGAATATTGAAAGATAATTAATTAAGTTATTAATGCGAAAAATGGTAGGCCCCTCTTTTGAAGGTGACGTTACCCTCGGCTAAGTGGTTTGAGTAAGCAGGGATACAATCCCAAGTAGCCGGTTTAATGTATTAATAGCAGTTTACATATGAGGGGATCAAGCCATTCGCACCCCCGCCATCCAATACCAGTGGGTATTGAAGGAGGTCCTAGTAAGCTTGACCAAGGTCCTTACAGGATCTATACACTAAACAAGGCAAGAACCTTACCAAACCATTCCCTTAACCCCCGACAATGTAGCCAACATATCTCTATATAGACCGTAGAGATATGTGTAACACCTTGTAAAATCACGTCCAATGATATATAGACACGTATACCAAACCCAAATAAAGTCAAACATTTAATTTAAGGGACTAATTTTGCGAAAAATCGAAAACTTTGAACGCGAAAGTACTAAAAGTGTCAACATGCTTAATATAAGCCTCCGAATGACGTTGCATGGTATTCATATTCACAAATGAGCCACTTGTTGATCGAGAGTAGCCGTTTGCGTAATTAATTGAAAGTTTGCGCGACGAAGGGTTAAAAGCGTCAACATGTTAATTCTTACCTCTGAGTGACCTTTTTACAAACTGGGAGCTTCATGGTGTTTGATTATACTCTCGGGAATGCCAAATATTGGCCATCTAAGGCTTTTATGCCTATAAGTGACGTTACGCGCAACTTTGCAAGTTTAAGGGGTTAAAAGCGTCAATATGTTTAATTATACCTCTGAATGACCTTTTTACGAACCCGAAGCATCGTGATGTTTAATAATACTTTCGAGAATGCCTAATATGGATTAGATAGGGCTTTGATGCTATTAAACGATGATATGCGCAAGTTTGCGCATTAAAGGGACCAAAAGCGTCAACTATTAAATCTACGCCTTTGGGTGACCATTTAAACGAACGGGAGCATCGTATTATTTAAGTATATGCTCGGGAATACTCAATATGGGCCACTAAAGGCTTTGATATCATTAAACGATATTACGCGCTACTTTGTTCGATTAAGGGACTAAAAACGACGACGAGCGGAACTACGCCTTTGAGAGGCCTTTTGAACAAACCAAGAACTCTGCAATGCTCGGTCGCATCCCTGGGTATGCCTAAGATTTTACATTAAAGGATGTTACACTTGAAAGTAATATTACTTATATATATAGATAGTTATGTGCTAAAAGGATCATTTTCGAAAGATAAGAAAAGATTAAACTTAGCAGGGGTCATAACTGCCAAACCACAGAATTTGCTGCATGGGCTGACCCTTGTCACGAGCCACAACTCAGGTTTGGGCCTGACTTCCTCTCTCGGGTCGTCTAAACAGCAAAACAACAACTATTATGTTGTTTAACATGAACATAAATGCTGACAGGGACCAAAACTGCAATTACAGCAAACTTGCAGACCTGGCCAATGTTTTGGCGGGCCGGGAAGCCCACTTGGGCCACCTACGCGGGCCGCGAATGATTAACAGCAGCAGCAACATGTTTCTTGTTGACTGTTTTAATTTTTTTTTTAAACCCAAAACCATTGTAATCAATCCAAGGGGCTGGTATACTGGTTTTTACAGCTGTAAAGACACCTGTATTCATCTCACAATCCATTCCAACACTTGTCATGATCCTCTCCCATCTCAAAAACTATAAATAGGGGTTGAAATTCATTCAAGCAACTCACACATATCATTCCAATCTGCTCTTGCTCTCAATCATTGAGGATCCTGAACATTTTGGAACCTCTCTTGAGTTCTATTCAGTCCATTGGACCCTTTGTAAGTGTCCTCTTGTGGCTAGTTAATTTTAATTGACTTAAAAAGCCGAAAAGTCAAGCGTTTACGTTAAATGCTTTGACTTTTAAACGGTCGAGCCATTGTTCGCAACAAACATGGCTACGTGATCGTAATTAGGTAGGTGTTAAACCCTAAAAAGGGCACATCCTAATTATCACGATTACTTAGTTAATTGTCGGGTCAAAGTAAGTAAAATAAAAGTCAAACGATCCAGTTTTTAAATAAAATTCATAACTAATAATATAGAAGCTATAAAATCAGTTTTGTCACTTAAATAACTTGGTAAATATTAATTGAACATGTCTAGGCATGTTCAACCTGACAATTCTAAGTTTAGGCTCGGTTCGCAACCGAAAGTCGCAAAAGTTGACTTTTGCTTTGACTGTCAGTTCTGACCCAAACTAGCTTAGTTTATATATGCCTTAGGGTTCCTTTAGGACCACATTACATGTTAGTATAACCCTCTGAGGTTATACTATACGGGTCCATAGAAATCTGATTCATATGCATGTTCCCGTTAAATGCTTAAACTGGACCATTATGCCCTTTTTATATTAAAACGAGATTTTTGAAAATGTGAGAGGACAAAAAGTTTTATTGCTGATATTTAAGTATGTCCTAAAAATTTGACATCAGGTTATGCTCTAAAATGAAAGTTATGCGCGATATCGTAAAATGAAAACTTTTTGTTAATTAAATAGCATTTTTGGCATAAATCATATTTAAACCCAATTTTTGGCACCAAACTTTCTACCCACTGTTATAATATAATATTTAGGGATTTTTGGAAATTTTTGTCAATTTTATACTGACCAAAACATAGAGTTCTTGCATGGACTCGGTAATTGACGATAATGCCCTTTTCATTAATAAAATGAGTTTTATGCATCATTTGCATGTCAAACCTTTTTCTACTGATTTTATACATTAAATAAAATATTTTAAACAGTTGAGACTGATCAAATTCTCAGAATTCCTTAAACAACCCAAATATCGTCAAATACCGACTTTTATGCGATTTAAGCGCATAGTATAGTTTAAAACCATATTTAGCACCAATGACATGTTACCTACTGATTTTAAAAATAAATTTTCATACTTTAACAGTAAGTATAAGTCTTGAACTCAGATTTCCAAATTTGACCCTAAAAGCATATGTGAAATGACCAAAATGCCCCTACGGTGCATAGTTTGGCCATAATTGATTAAACACACATATGTATGATATCTTGCTGATATAACAACATAAAATAAATAATTTTATAGAATGTTTTCAGACCAGGACCTCAGTTTGCTATTTAACCTCTTTTATAAACTTTAAAATGACCAAAATACCTTACGGGGCTTAAATTTGTTTTAAATTCGTTTTGGGCATAATGGAAGATATATCCTACTGATATCACAACATAATTTAAGCATAATAACTTATGGAACTTGTACATGACTCATTCGGTTACCTGTTATGCATATACGCGTTCGGTACGGTTTATGTAACTAGTTTGCATAAATTAACCGAAACGGAACAAACCTTATCATTTTTACTTCAAAATCCAGAATGTAATTAGTTTACCCATTTTATACAAGTCTTCATACTTGTTGGGTCTAATTCACATTCCAATCCGGTCATCGCTTAATCTAGCGCTTCGCTCCGTAAACTTTTCTTTAAAACTAACCGGTCTGAGTTACAACTTAAATAAGACTTGTTAGGAAATCTAATAGGGTATTAAAACATTCGTTCCAGATAAGGTGTAACAACCCTAAAGAAAACCGACACCCTTGAATATTTCCGACACCCTAGTATATTTTAAAATGTCCCAATATGTCTTTAAATACACCCCGTATGTGAAAACCGAGCCCGAAGTACACTATAGCATTAAAAATAAAATTTAAAATTTGATTATTAAGTTGAGGCGGGCCGCGTAGGACCCACCCCAACCTTACGCGGGCGGTTTCAAGGTTGAAACCTGATTTCGTTTGATTTCTTAAGTTAAGGCGGTAAGTTATCGACAATAAAATATGCACAGACGTGACTGCGAGTTGTAGAATGCGCAACACATATCACCACTGTGACACGTGAAGAAAAGCCCATAACAACCCCTGTCCACGACAGGTGCTGAGTCCAAACTATAGTACTATCGTTGCTAAGGTGTCAGGCAATAATCACTGTGTAAACATAACATACTAGCATTCATCGAATAACACGTATAACATGCAGAGCGATTAGCGCATAAAAGTGTTTGCGTAGTGTGTCGATTGTGATTTTGATATAAGTAACGTATGTAACACCCAAAAGTGCATAAAGCAAAAAGGGATCGAGTATAATCACAGAGCGTGTTTAACGAATAAACACAGTCTAGGATTGAAGGGAGCGCTGAGAGATTAGCCTGAACACAGTACGACAGTATAAGCGTTGAACTGTGCGTTAAACAGCGTGTCAGAGTGGAGTGAGGATGGATGGTGATCCGATCGGATGACCGTCCGGACGGAGGGTCATCCGGACGGATGACCATTCGGTCGGATGGTCATTCGTCTGGGATAGATGTGTTTGTGTATGATGGAACTTTGAAGATTTCGTTATAGCATTTTAAAATTGAAGAAGTGTTCCCACAATTTAGGTCATCCGGCCGGATGGTTATCCAGACGAATGACCGTTCGGTCGGATGGTGATTCGCTGGAACTGATCCTCTTTGAAGGTTTGAAATTGTTTAAGTGTTTTGAAAGATCACAAGTCGTCCGCTCGGATCGTCGTTCGATCGGATGGTGATCCGATCGGACGGCGATCTGTTCGTTTTGAAAACTTGTAAAATTTGTTAAGTTTAGAAAGTTAACCGAGACGGTATGACAACGTGTTAAACAACGGAAACCACAACAAGCCTAGTCATCCATTCGAATGGGAATTGTGACAACTCGTATTTCAGAACCTATCTTTGTGTTAATGTAACATATGTGAATTCTATGTGATTATGTGAACTTTGATGGCTAATGGAATGTTATGTTGTAATATGTGAATGTGTGTATGTATATAAATGTATGACCCGAGTCGCACAACAACAACCCAACCGCACAACACTTGGCACACCGCACAAGCTTTTGGGCTTTGGTCCTTGACTACTCTCGGCCCACTCCCCACTCGAAACCCATGAGCAGCCCATGCAAGGGTTCGGCCGCTCCCATATATAAACCGATACAAAACCCTTGTGAGGTTCTGCTTTCCCATTATTTACAAAACACGCTATACACACCAAACCCTACTCTCTCTTCCTTCTCTCTAGAAGCCGACGGCAACAACATCCCCATCTCTCAAAGCTTTCTTGCTAGGATTGATTCTATTCTTCTCTCAATCGGTTAGTGCTTATAATTATCGGTTGTACGTTTGATGGTGTTATGATCTAGGTGTATTACATGATGATTTAGTGATATCTTGTGAGTGAACATGATATAAACTGTTAAATCTTAGTGCACATGAAATTGGCTCACATATGTGTATTTGATAATGTTCATATTAATCGGATTTGCATATTATTGTTCTAGAACCGAATGCTTGTTAATCGGCTGTATGTTCGTGTAATAGGACCCATTATATGATAGAACATGAGGTGTTGTATGATGAATTGAAACTGATGATTTGATAAGTTATTGTTTATGCTTTGAATATGACTAGGGTTTATATGAATGAGATGATAAAACCCTTGTTTAATCGATGATTGGCATGATCTAAAACTGTTAGTTGTTGATTGATTGTATGCAAACATGGAAACTGTTAAATTGGTCAAACGAATTGATTGAAATTAGTAACTGACTTGCATGATTTAAGGAGATATGCTACGAATCGCACAAACTGGTCGGTCGCACAAGATCAGAATCGCACAAGATCTGATCCGATCGAACAAGTTCTGGTCGCACAAGACAGTCGCACAAGAATAGTGCAACTGTTAATACACTATGTACAATCAGGATATGCATGATCGCACAAGGCGGTGCCGATCGCACAAGGCTTGGGCCTCACACAAACAACTTGAATAGTATTACTGTTGGGCCTCAAAGCCCAAATCCGAGTCGCACAAGATGTTCCGAGTCGCACAAGATGTATGGATCGCACAAGATAGATTATCTGTTTATGTTATTTGGGCCGGGTTTATGGCTGATCGCACAACCCATTGTGGATCGCACAAGTTGTGCTGATCGCACAATAGGTTGGGCCGTCTATTCATATTGGGCTTTGTTATTTACTTGTCTGATATTGCTTACGTGTATGTCGTGTATACCATGTGTTCGTAACTTGCTATCTCTGTGTAAACATACGTGCACTATTTGAACCTAGACCTGACTTGTATGGTAACCATGTTAGGACGTGGTTGACCTCTAGCAGCTCGATTGACCTTTCGTTTATCTGCCGAGCTAACCTAAGGTGAGTTCACACTTTCTACAAAGCATGGGATTCCCAGGGGTTGGGAATGGGTTAAGGAATATGGATTCCTCGTCCTTCTTGGGTAGGACAGTACGGGTTCAGGAATATAATTCCTCGTCCTCTTGGACAGTTTAACTTTCACTAGACCAAAACTCTATCACGAAGTCCCTCCTTTTATATCGACTTAATCGCCGGGCCAATGGCGAGCGGGTCATTAGTTAGATAGCGCTATTTAGGTCTGACAAGCCTCACACCGTGTCGCAGAGGACGGGCGTGAACTAATGGATCTGGGCACGTCAATGATGATAGACATTGACACTAAGGGCACATAAACATGACTAAAGTCAGTGGTCGATATTGTAACGAGTCTAGTAGTATATACATGGGGTAGCCCCCACGGCCGGAGAGCCAGATAATTAAACATGGGGTAGCCCCCACGGCTGGATTGCTAGAGTAAACGGGAATAAACAAAACACGTTTTCAACTATGGGGTAACCCCCACGGCAAGGATGCCAGTTAAAGGAAACTATGTTTTTGGAATAACTAAAACAAACACCCAACTGTGAACTCGCTCAACTTTGTTGTTGACTCGTTACTACATGCTTTGCAGGTCATTAGGTTTAGCAGGAGCTTGCATGGGGAAGAGTCGTTGTGGAGCATGGACATTGAGTGTTCATGATGAACTTAAACATTATTAACTTATGCTTTGGTTTTTGACATTATGCTTCCGCTTGCAACTTAAACTATGTTTTGTTTGAACACCAATTGTATTGGTTGGATTTTTACAATTACTTACATGGTTGTTCAATATGATTGGTGGCTGGATCCTGGTCAGTCACGCCTCCAAGCGGTGATACTCCGCATGTGGAGTTTGGGGTTGTGACAGATTGGTATCAGAGCCATTGGTTATAGTGAACTTGGTTTTAATAAGGGAAAAAGTTTTTATTGAAACCAGACTATAACCTGTACAGTGCTCAACGATCCACAACGACGCTTCGCTCCATTTGCAAGACTCAACATTCTAGGTGATATGATTTATGTTTACATTGCCTACTTGCTAGATTTCATAGCACTTTGCTTATGGTATGCTTAGATAAACGTAGCAACTATAGTTTGAAAACACATGTGTGCTTACTCTCTTCTGTCATCGCACTTTCACGAACCTCTCTCACTCATGTTTTCCTCTTATATGAAGATCATGAGTGGACGCGTTAACATGACTCAAGCCCAGTTGACGGCTCTGATTAACCAACAAGTTGCTGCGGCACTTGCAGCCGCACAAGCAGGAGGTATATCCTACAGTCTAAACTCACTCTAGGATCCTTAGGTCCTACTCTCATAAACCAACACTTGTGCTTAACCTTGTCCCTTCTTACACCCACAACAGGTCAACATGCTCAGCCACTTGTGTGCACCTTCAAAACTTTTATGGACTGCCGACCTACTACTTTCAGCGGCACTGAAGGAGCTGTAGGCCTCCTCCACTGGTTTGAGAAGCTCGAATCTATCTTCGAGATGTGTGAATGCCCTGAGGCTCGCAGGGTGAAATACGCTACTGGTACTCTTGAGGGGATAGCGCTCACGTGGTGGAACGCACAGGTCCAAATGCTGGGGTTAGTTGCTGCTAACGCCACCCCCTGGAATGATTTCAAGGAATTGATCAAAGAAGAATACTGTAGCTGTGATGACATTCATAAGCTGGAGGTAGAGTTTTTCAACTTAAAGATGACGGGGTCAGAAATCGAAGCATATATGAGAAGATCAAACGAGTTGGCTATTCTGTGTCCTACTATGGTAGACCCTCCCATCAAACGTATCGAACTGTATCTCAAGGGTTTAGTGCCAGAGATTCAAAGTCATGTGACCTCAGCAAATCTTGGCACCATTCAACAGATCATCAAGTTGGCTCATCGTCTCACTGATCAGGCGGTGGAGCAGAATAGGTTACCAAAGCTTATTAGTGATACAGCTACTTCAGATGCTCCTAGTGACAACAAGCGAAAATGGGATGGAGCTTCAAGCAAAGGTTCAACTTCTGTTCAATCTCAGTCTCAGCAGAGAAGGACTGATGACTACAAGAGCCCTAGTCAGCAATGTTCTGGTAGTCAAAGTCAAGGAGGGTACAGGGGAGTTCACCCCAAATGCAATCGCTGCAACCTACACCACAGCGGGCCATGCACCAGGAGTAACTGTCATCGGTGCAACAAGCCAGGCCACGCCGCAAAGGATTGCAGAAGTTTACACCCCGCAAATCAGAATCGTCAGCAACAACAAGCCCCACAAAATCAACGCCAGCAGCAGCAGCAGCAAGGCATCAACAAAGGGTGCTTTCAGTGTGGAGCTGAAGGCCACTTCAAGAGAGATTGTCCCCAACTGAACTGGAACCAGAACAACAACAACAATAATAACAACCAGGGGAATGGAAACAACGGGGGTAACAACGGCAATGGTGCCAGGGGTCGTGTATTCGTGATTGGCCAAGGTGAAGCAAGGAACGATCCCAACGTTGTGACGGGTAAGTTCCTACTGGACGACTTTTATGTTACTGTTTTATTTGATTCGGGTGCTGATACTAGCTACGTGTCCTTAAAAGTTAGTCAAATGCTTAAGCGTACCCCAACACTATTGAACACCAAGCATAGTGTAGAGCTAGCTAATGGTAAAAGTTTAGAGGTCACACACGTAGTCAAGGGTTGTAACCTTGTTCTTGCTGGTCACACTTTCTCTATCGACCTCCTTCCTATCATTCTGGGTAGTTTCGACGTTGCCATTGGGATGGATTGGTTATCCCAACACCAAGCAGAGATTCTTTGCAACGAAAAGATTGTCCGTATTCCTCGTTCAGGTGATGAACCTCTCATGATTCGGGGCGACAAGAGTGGTGCTGTGGTGAGCATCATCTCTTTCCTTAAGGCCCAAAAGTGTTTACGAAAGGGCCACACTGCTATTTTGGCTCTCGTTACGGACACCTCGAAGAAAGAGAAGAAGATAGAAGATTTTCCGATCGTACGTGACTTTCCTGAGGTATTCCCTGAGGAATTACCTGGCCTTCCGCCTCATCGTCAAGTCGAGTTTCAAATCGAGCTAGCTCCTGGAGCAGCACCCATAGCTCGAGCGCCTTATCGTTTAGCCCCCATCAGAATTGGAGGAACTGTCCACACAGCTACAAGAGCTTTTGAATAAGGGTTTTATTCATCCTAGCTCTTCGCCATGGGGAGATCCAGTGCTATTGTGAAAAAGAAAGACGTTACCTTCAGAATGTGCATCGACTACCGTGAACTCAACAAGGTGACCGTGAAGAATCGCTATCCTCTTCCACGTATTGATGACTTATTCGACCAGCTGCAAGAGTCGAGCTTATATTCAAAGATTGATCTTGTCACACCCTTGCTTTGCGGAAGCGTGGGTTTATTTGGTGTGACTTCTTAATACCATAGCTTAATCACAACAAAGCTATATGAAAGTAAAACCATGATGATCATCCATTGATTCAAGTTTTAAAAGTAAAATACCACAACATTGTTTTAGAGTTGACACATGCAACGAGTTTACAACACAACATAATAAAAACATTGTTCATACGACATAACCCCAATCATAAAATAAACACCGTTTAAGACTGGTGACTCGTCCAGGTAAAAGTCACAATCCCTAAACGTGGATGACCTCATAACTCTTACGCAGCGTGAAAACGTAGAATACTTCGCCAGATCCCTAATTCCCTGAAATACATGTAAGTTGAAAAATCAACATAAAGTTGAGCGAGTTCATGTGAAAGTGAGTATGTAAAACGTTTGTAAGTATAAATTCCTGGTATGTAGCAAATAAGGAAATAAAGAGATCACCAATGGTTTGCAAGGCCATTGATATGTGTGAAGTGCAGTAGGAAGACTCAAACCTAGCAGATTTATGCGTCGGGCTCAAAGTCACCCCGAGGTCCGTACTGTTGGGCCTGGAGTTGGGCTCGCTACACCCAGATAGATCTACCGCTTAATGACCCTCGGTCCTACAATGAGGATTAATGGCCTCCAGTTCCCGCCTACCCACTCACATGATGTAAGTAGTAACCCTCCTTAAGCTAACCATACCATGTAAGTAAAAGTTCGTAATCATAGTAACATGTATTTCACCCCCGCAGTTTAAAACTGAAAACAGTTAAGAGAAAAGGGGGACATGAACTCACTGAAGTGCGTCTCGAAATAGTAACTCCCAATCAACCTGCTGCGTGACGACCTACACGTACTAACTTCTATTAGACGGACGGCCGTGCCTTGGCTTAAGGTTTAACATTTCTGGGAAATAGTTAGGCAACTATTTCGTATTTACACTTCGTAATTATTTTATAGTTGTATTCCTTCCCAAGGATGGGGGTTTTAATACACGTGCGTTTTTGTAATTCCAAAATATATTATTAAGTCTCACTTAATAAAATATATTTTAATTCATTTGTCTAAAATATTCTATCTCCAAAATATACATATTTTTCCCAAAAATAATATATTTTACTTCATACAATTTCCAAAATAATACTTTTATCAAAATACGCATTTAAGAGTATTTTTCCGAAAATACGTAAGTTACATTTTAAAGTTCGGATGGTAATAATAATACCGGCGTAACTTAAATATTTATTTGTGATGGCGTTGGTATTATTTTGGAGTCATGCTTTCACAATGTATTCCAGTTATATTATTTTTACTCTAAAAATAATATATAGTTCACAAAATAATCATAAAATCACGTAAGCGTTTTACTATGAAATATATATTCTAAATATATATTTAGCAAGTTTTATTTACGAAAATTCCACCTCCGACACTTGGTTACCTTGTAATAAAATCATGGCGAAGTTTGTTTAGAAAAACAAGTTAAAAATATATTTATAACACTTATCACAAAAATATTCTAAGTGTTATATTTCTGGGAAAATTTCGCTAGAGTTTCCCCTGTAACTGGAGGTGGCCACGCTTACTAGCGTATCATTTTCTTTTCAAAATTCAATCAACAATTTTCCAATCATCAATATTCAATATCAAAACATCAAACTTGACAAAATAAACATAAATCGCAAACACATGAACTTAAAAGTATGTAGTAACTTTCCAATATTTTTAGTAGATCTTTCTACCTTTAAAAATGAATCAGTTTCTTGAAAACTTTATTTTTAAAGAAGATGTAATCTTACAACTTCTAGTCAAAAATTACGGAAATGTTTCTTTGTTAAATCCTTTTATTACACAAGTGTCTACACACTTGTTTGTTCACAAAAACACCTTTAGTTCATGAAAGATCCGGCTTTAAAAATAAGACTTGTATATTTTACTTGGTTCTTCGAAAATACCACTTGTAGATCTTTAGATCTACTAGTTTAAAACTCTATTTTACAAGAAAAATCATTTTACACAACTTCATGTTTATGTTGTGGAAAGATTCATCATCTTGCAACTTTCCTACTTAACATATTGCTAGTTCATGTTCCATGAACATGATCTAGCGTGGTTAGGTGACGATCCGTGCCACTACTAGCAACCAACAACATAAAATAACCATAACAAAACAAGATTCATAAGATTTACACCATTATTTACTCTTTAACCACCAAGTTTATCATTCTAGCAAGACTTTAAGTTTTTGATCTTTAGTGTTCATGACTTTTATCCGTTAAATCTCTTATTAACCACTTTAAACATGAACAAGAGAGTGTTTAGAATCACTTACAACTAGCACAAGGCTAGGGAAGAATCAAAGCGAAAACTAGGTGGATAAAAGCAACGTAGTGAGGTCCTTGAGATTCCGTAAGCACCGGGTCTCCTCGTATGAACTCTAGCACACTTGTATGTAGATGGTTTGCATGAGAAAGATCAAATGATGGTGGTGGTGGTGCTTCTTGGTCTCGGCCGAGAGTAATGAGAGGGAGAGAGATGAGTGCCAAATTTGTTTAAGTGTTTGATGTGAATGTAATGTTCTTGTGGTTATATTTATAAACCATCATTTACTAGTGACCATTAGATAATGTGTAATCTAGATATTAGGCATAGGCAATTAAAATAATCACAAAATGTAAGGGTGTGTCCCCTTGGGGGACCGATTCGGTCAAGGGGGGGGGGGGTAATTAGTTGGATTTCAACTAGATAGTTAAGTGTTAGTTATGTTAATTAGGTGATTAAATTAGTTACTAGTGTGGTATGTATTATAAAGGGTGTTAGGGTATTCGGGGACCCTAACTAGCTCAGAAAAGGAAAAACAATGTCATTGACATTATTTTTGTGTTCCAGGTAAAGTCCGGTTGTTCGGTTGGATATTAATCCGTTAAAGTGCTAAATAAGCATTTAAAGTGTCGTTAATATTTGTTTTAGTGACACAATGAATTCCCGACACTTTGGAAAGTGTCTAGTATTATCTTCCCATGTTTTTGCACTTTACTAGTTAACTTAAATGCTGAATTTTGTAATAAAGTGCAGGATTTTGTAGTTAGAGCATGTTTTAGGCACATCCGGTCACTATAACTATCACCTAGTGACGCAGTTTTACAATCCTCACCTCCCTACACTCCCTACTGGTGTAGTAATCTATTCCCAGCTCATACTGGCCTTAGAGACAGTGCCTGTCTGATGCTGGCTATGTCAGCATGTTTACTGGGTTATCCGTTCTTTGTGCTACTGTGCTTTTGTGCATCAAGTTTGTCACTATAGTTCTGTGTAAATAATGGAGTGACAGCAATAAAGTATGATGCATGTATGTGTATGTATCAGCATTCAAGTAGCAGTTTAATCACAACTGTAAGCAAGCACAGTAATTAAGCATTAATTAAATATTAATTAATTCGTACGGATACCTGGTTTGGTGAGGGTTGTCACATTCTCCCCCCGTTAAATAAATTTCGTCCCGAAATTTAAGCTCTGCTTCTAGATGCAGGGGTCTTAGGAAACAAATGGGGGGTATTTCTCTTTCATACGATCCTCACGTTCCCACGTGAATTCAGGCCCATGTCTTGCATTCCAACGAACTTTGACGAGCTTGACACTACTCCTGCGTGTTTTATTAACTTTCCAATCCGTAACCTCGACGGGTTCTTCGGTAAAGTGGAGCGTGTCGTCGATATGAACTTCGTCAGCAGGAATGATCACTGTTTCTTGCGTTGGACTCTTCCTCAAATTTGATACATGAAATGTATCGTGAACGCCATTAAGTTCAGCAGGTAGGTCCAATTTGTAGGCTACAAGCCCAATCCTTTGCAGTATCTTGAACGGGCCAATGTAATGCGGATTCAACTTCCCACGCTTTCCGAAGCGTGCCACACCCTTCCAGGGTGAAACTTTCAATAAAACCATATCCCCAACTTGAAATTCCAAAGGTTTCCTCTATGGATCTGCATAGGCTTTCTGCCTGTCGCGAGCCGCCTCGATGCGCTTTCGAATCTGCACAATCTTGTCTGTCGTCTCTTGGACTATTTCGGGACCAACAAGCTGCCTATCACCTGCATCAGCCCAGCATAGTGGTGATCGACACTTACGTCCGTAAAGAGCTTCAAATGGCGCGGCTCCAATGTTGGTGTGGTAGCTGTTGTTGTATGAAAATTCGACCAATGGTAAATCATTATCCCAGCTACCACCTAGATCCATTACACATGCTCTCAGCATATCCTCCAATGTCTGAATAGTTCGTTCACTTTGACCATCAGTTTGCGGATGAAATGCAGTGCTCAGATTTAACTGTGAGCCAAAAGCTTCTTGGAAGGATTGCCAAATCCTTGATGTGAAACGACCATCTCTATCAGAGATGATCGAGAGAGGCACTCCATGACCTGCAACAATCTCTCGCATGTATATTTCCGCAAGTTTACTCGTGTTGTCCTTCTCTTTGATTGACAAGAAGTGTGCGGACTTGGTCAGACGGTCAACTATTACCCAAATAGTATCATGGCCTCTGGGCGTCTTGGGCAGTTTCGTTATGAAGTCCATTGAAATCTGTTCCCATTTCCACTTGGGAATTTTGGGTTGCTGTAGAAGTCCTGAAGGCTTCTGGTATTCAGCTTTCACCTTGGCGCACGTTAAACACTTGCTAACATAAACAGCAACATCGCCTTTCATCCTAGGCCACCAATAATAATCCTTAAGGTCCTGGTACATCTTATCCACCCCGGGATGAATTGAGTACCGAGACTTGTGGGCTTCATAAAAAATAACCTTCCTTAACCCACCAAACAGAGGAACCCAATTCCTTTTCATGAAGCATAGCGTTCCTTCCTCGTTTGGCACTAATTGCTTCTCCATCCCACAGAGATATTCCTCTTCGATGTTTCTTTCCTTCAGAGCCTCTTTCTGCGCGGCACGAATGCGCATGGAAAGATCCGTCTGAATAATCATCTCTAAAGCCCTAACCCTTATGGGCTTGATTCTTTCTTTTCGACTCAGGGCATCAGCAACCACATTCGCTTTCCCTGGGTGATACTTGATCTCGCAATCATAATCATTCAAAAGCTCTACCCAGCGTCTCTGCCTCATGTTAAGCTCTTTTTGGTTGAATATGTGCTGCAGACTTTATGATCCGTAAAGATTGTACACTTCGTACCATACAAATAATGTCGCCAGATTTTCAGCGCAAATACCACTGCGCCTAGCTCTAGATCATGTGTGGTATAGTTCTTTTCATGAACTTTTAACTGACGTGACGCGTAAGCTATAACTTTCTGGCGTTGCATCAGCACGCAACCCAATCCTAGACGTGAGGCGTCACAGTATACCACAAAATCATCGGTTCCTTCTGGTAGCGCTAAGATCGGTGCATCACAAAGTTTGTTCTTCAATAGCTGAAATGCTTCTTCTTGTTTGATTCCCCAATCGAACTTCTTATCCTTCTGTGTGAGCACGGTCAGAGGTTGAGCGATTTTAGAAAAATCCTCAATGAATCTTCGATAATAACCAGCCAAACCCAAGAACTGTTGAATCTCGGTTGGCGTCTTTGGAGTCTCCCAACTCTTGATCGCCTCGATCTTTGTGGGATCAACATGGATTCCATTTCCATTCACCACATGTCCAAGAAATTGGACTTCGCGTAGCCAAAACTCATACTTCGAGAATTTGGCGTATAATTTCTCCTTTTTAAGTAGCTCTAGAATGGCTCTTAAGTGTTATTCGTGCTCGTCCTTTGTCTTCGAGTAAATCAGAATGTCGTCAATAAATACGATCACAAACTTATCTAAGTACGGCTTGCAGACTCGGTTCATTAGGTCCATGAAAACTGCAGGTGCGTTCGTCAACCCAAACGGCATAACTAGGAACTCGTAGTGTCCGTAGCGAGTCCTAAAGGCTGTCTTCGGGATACTTTCCTCCTGTATCCTAAGTTGATGGTATCCTGATCGCAAATCGATCTTCGAATAAAAGCTTGAACCTTGCAACTGGTCAAAAAGATCGTCGATTCTCGGAAAAGGATATCTATTCTTAATAGTCAACTTATTAAGCTCACGGTAGTCTATACACATACGGAAACTACCATCCTTCTTTTTAACAAACAAAACCGGAGCTCCCCAAGGTAAGAAACTTGGTCTGATGAATCCTTTGTCCAATAACTCCTGGAGTTGTGTCGACAACTCCTGCATCTCTGATGGCGCAAGTCTATAGCGTGCCTTGGCTACAGGCGCGGCGCCTGGAACCAAATCGATGTGGAACTCAACTTGCCTTTGAGGCGGTAATCCTGGCAAGTCTTCTGGAAAGACTTCCGGATATTCCTTGACGACTGGAATGTCTTCGATCTTCGGTTCAGCAGCTTTCTTATCCACGATGTGTGCCAAAAATGCAACACATCCTTTCTTCAAGCACTTTCTAGCTTTCAGGCAGCTAATAATTCTCAACGGCGTATCACGCTTCTCTTCGTGCACTATGATCGTTTCTTCATCCGTCAGTGGGATGCGGATGGTCTTCTCATGGCAAACGATCTCGGCTTTGTTGCTGGACAACCAATCCATTCCCACTACCACATCAAAGCTTCCCAATTCGACAGGTAGCAGGTCTAGTGTAAAATCGTGTCCTCCTAGTTCAATCACACATCCTCGGACAACTTCACTGGTCTCAACTAGTTTTCCATTTGCTAATTCGATGGAGTACGGAACGTCTAACTTACTAGGCGTCAACCCAAGTATATTCTTAAATTCTAATGACACGAAGCTATAATCGGCACCAGTATCAAACAAAACGGATGCAAAGCGTTGGTTTATAGGGAACGTACCAGTGACTACGTTGGGATCCTGGCGCGCTTCCCTTGCGCCAATGTTAAACACTCTTCCGCGGGCTTGATTCAATCCTGGGCAGTTCCTCTTAAAATGCCCAATGTCGTCGCAGTTAAAACAACCCAATCTTTGCCCATTACCACCTCCATTCCCCGCTTGATTGTTGTTTTGATTTCGATTCGCGTCCCCAGCTTGATTTGCAATGTTTCCACGGTTTTCGTTGCCTCCATTATTCCCTTGTGGACGATTCCCATTACCACCACGATTATTGTTCCGATTATCAAAACCTCCTTGGCCTCCCCGACCAGCACTAGCCCAGCAGTTATCCTTCAGGTGGCCAACTTTTCCACAAGCTTCACATACTTTTGGCCCACATCGGCCAGAATGATGACGCTGGCAGGTGTTACACTTGGGATGCGTACCCATATATCCTTTCCCCTTCTTTCCAACACCGGTTGTAGCTTGGACCGGTGCGCTTGATTCTCCTTTCTTACCAACACCGCTAGTACCCTGCTTGAAGTTTGAGAATTTCCTTTTATTCTCACCAGACGACTCTACGTGAGTCTCTTTCTTCTTCGGCTCAACATTCGAAAACTTGTTCAGGCGGATGGCTTCCTCAGTAAGAGCTACACTCAGATCGATGGCCTCTGTGATTGTTGCAGGCTTGGAAGTAGTGACCATACTCATGATTTGTGGAGCTAAACCCCAGATAAAGCGCTCGATTCGCTTGAATTCCGGTGTAACCATATAAGGTACCACATGAGACAGGTCGTGGAATCTCTGAACGTACTCATCAATCTTGGGACCATCCATCCTTAAATGCCAGAACTCAGTCTCCAACCTTTGTATCTCTGCACGAGAACAATACTTCATTCGCATCAACTCTTTTAACTCAACCCAGGTCAATGCGTAAGCAGCGGCTTCACCAAGAGTTTGCACTTGTAAGTTCCACCAGGACAGGGCTCCGTCCAAAAATAGCCCAGAAATGTAAGTCACTTGTTGGTCTGGAGCGCACTTGCTCATTCGAAGAACAGACTCCGTCTTTTCGGCCCATCTTACAAAAGCAACAGCACCTCCGGTGCCGTCGAAGTTCACAGGCTTGCAGTCTAGGAACTGCTTGTAAGTGCACCCATGTGGTGGATTGTTATTGCCGTTGTTCTGTGAACTGCTTCCGCTGGTTCCTCCGTTTGAGGCTGCATACTGCGCTATGGCGGCATCAATGATTTGTTGAAGTTCTGCCTCGTTGGTAGGCATGCGTGTCTGACGTCTCGGTGGCATCTTCTAAAAGATGTGTTTACGTAGGTCAGGTCATAGTAAGTAAAGTGTACGTATGTGTTCAACAATATCAACACATAACATCTCATGTTATAAATAAATCAACCACATAACATCTCATGTTATAAATCAACCACATAACATCTCATGTTATAGAACATAAACAATCAATAATCAACCCAACATATAATGAGAATACTGCGATTGCGCTGTCATAAATCAAGACCACAATGTAAGGCTTACAAGTTCATAACTGTATCATACATCATCAGTGACTAAGGGCCACATCGCCCTAGTCCAAACTATCTAGTCAGTGACAACAACATCAAATATACAAATCATCAAAAGTCATAATCATCAAAAATGCGGTCTCCAAAAGCTGTGTAGTCTGCACAATCGCGGTCGTCTCACCAAAAGTCTACCTGCGTCGTACAAAAAGGCCTAAGCTGATGGCGGTGGAGGAGGGGGAAAAAGAGTAAACGTCGCATATGAAGCCAGTCCTCCTCCATAGCGCGATGAGAGCGCAGTAAGTATGCTATCTGCTGCTCGGGAGTCCAAAAACGAGCGGCAGAATCAGGTGAAAGTGGTCGAGGAGGGTGTGATACTGCAGGTGGAGTCTGGCACTGGCACGGGAGTCGCTGAGCTCTCTCTAGCTCCTGTATGCGACGGGTCAGCGCCTCCTGCTGTATCATGAAAGGTGTGAGAACATCCTCCGTGGAATACCCCACGTGATATGGGTGATATGGATCCGTCGGTGGCATAATGGGGGGCGTGGTCCAGAGGAATGGCTCACTAGATGGAGCAAAGGATGGCACAGTAAATGGTGCAACAGTGGGAATAACAGTGGGATGAGAAACCTGAAGTATAAACTGATCTCCTCCTGACACAAAAGGTGTATGACCAAACGGATGACGTGACGAACCCTCCCCAGGACGTGGTAGAGGAATGTCCTGGAGATAAGTGATCGGGAGATCTGTGCGGTGAGTATCTGTGGTGTGCGGGACATCGATGGGAGCTAAAACAGGAGCTGAAACGGGGGCTACAGGTGGTGTAACTGGTATCACGAAAGGTGGGTAATCATCGTCATCATCTATCCACCCATTGTCGGTGTGAGCGTATCGTGGATCAATGTGGGTCGCAAAAGGTGCGCGGTCGAACATCACCGGCATAGGGTCAGGAAATGGTGCGACAACAGGATCCTCTAACAGAAGTGGAGCATCAACAGGAGCGTCAGCAACATGATCATCCATCAACGGTGGAACAACAACAGGATGATCGTCAACAGGTATATCATCAGCCAAAGGAGCAACAGCAGGTGCATCGGCATGAACATGGTCATGCTCCAATGCGGGGTCAGGAGCAACGCTAGGCTCAGGGGCCACAACTGGCTCCGGATCAACAAACTCCATCTCAAAATCAGCTGGATCAGCAAACATAGGGTCGACAGGGGCTACAGGATCCTCCAGGGGCTGGTCTAAGTGAATGAACTCAATATCCTGGTCTGGATCAAAGCTAGGTGGAAAAATAGGATCTAAATCATCATCAACATCATGATCGAACTCAAAGCTGTGCGCAGGTGCAGCGGATGACGCCATGTCCGGGTCGGCGTCGTGTGAGTGGTGCTGCACTCCCTGTGCGTGTAAAGATGCGGACGCCACAGACTCAAATGAGTCTGGGACAGGTGAATGAATGGGAGCCTCCTCTGCAGGAGCATCAGCAAGAAGTAGGATATCACCGGCAGCAATATGGGCCTCGCCCTCAAGTGGGTCCTCCTCAAATAGATCGACATCGTCGTCAGAGACAACGTCGAGGGGCATATCAATAACGGGATAAGCGGTAAGGGGTATAGGAGCAGGGATCACCACGAGTGGCAAATCCCCAACAAGATGGCCATCAGCAGGCTCTGCTACGACATTAGGCAGCGCAAAGGGCTGAAAGTCATCATCGTCTGTGCTGGTAGTATCGGAAGTGTACACCTCGTGCTCCGATGAAACTATGTCGTCTGATACTGTGACAACCCTCAAATTTACATGTAACCGTACAGTTTATTAATAATAATTAATGTGCTTGACGACTGGGTGGAATTACTTAACTGATATCTGTGTTATGCTTACACGTATTTGTTAATATACTAATAGTGTACAGAAAGGTCACTAAATAGTCCGTTATATTTTCCTAAGTGTTAGAAAGTAAAAACGTTACAAAATATATAAATAGGACGCCTTACGAATTAATTTAGCACTTTAACGGATTAATATCCAACCGAACAACCGGACTCTACCCGGAACATAAAAATATTGTCTATGACATTGTTTTCTTGTTCTGAGCCAGTTAGGGTCCCCGAATACCCTAACACCCGTTATAATTCACCACACACTAATATCTAGTCTTAACCTCCTAACTTAACAACTAATGCTTAAATCATCTAGTTCAAAACAAACCGAATACCCCCCCCCCTAACGAGTTCGGTTCCCCATAGGGGACACCATCTTACAAACCTTGAATATTTTAATCCTTGTGCCTCATATCAAGAGAACATAAGATCTAATGGGAATTAGTGGAATTGGACTATAAGTTGGACCATAAGGCTTCATATTCATTCATAAACACCACAAAAAAAAAAAAATTCACATCTCTTTCACTCCCTCCCTTGAACTCACGGCGGCAACCACAAGCCACACCACACCCACTTTTAAATTTCATTCAAGTCATTCCAAGCTTATACAAGTGTGAGGGATCACACATAAGGAAGCTCGGTGCACCCGGATTGCCAAGGACCTCACTACGTTGCTTTTAACCACTCGTTTTTCGACTAGTTTCTTCCCTAGCCTCGAGCTAGTAGTAAGTGACTCTAAACATCTTCTTGATCTATTCTAAAGTGGTTAATAAGAGTTTTGTCGGTTGAAAATCACTAACATATAAGATCACCAACTAAAAGTCTACTAAAGTGATAAACAAGGTGGTTAATGGATGAATATTAGTGTAAATCATGTAGATCTTGTGTGATTATGATTATTGGCTGATTATTTGATGTTTTACTGATTAATATTAATGTGTGATGTTGTTGTGGTCACTAAACATGATTAACGGGATCAACCGAACACAAACTAGTAAGCTAGAGACTAAAAACAGAAATTTGTCCATACTTTACAGCCAACTTCAGTTGGCTGTAAACAGGACATAAACTGAACGAAAAACTGATATTTTGAATCTAAAATATGTTATTATGAAATACAGTTCTAATGGCACCGGAATCGTAATTTTTGGACTTCGTTTACTATTTTAAATGTGTCGATTTGTAACAACAGCTTAAACTGAATTTGGACAGCAATAAATGGGTGTCATACTTTCAGTCATAACCTGAGTTTTGTGATGAATCGGACCATGAAATTTGTACAGTAGATGAAAACCGATGCATTTGTAATTACCACACTGGAATTTTGTAAATCGGACACTCGATGAATTTTTAATAAATTGTTCCGTGGACTGTGGTCGGAAATACATAAATCTGAGTTCAGTCCGGAATATGAATTTTTATAAAATATTGGTAATGAACCGGACCCCGATATTTTTACACAATAAAATATGGAACGTTTAAGACATCCTGTAAAAATTTGGGGATTTTTGGAATAATTTAACCATTTTATTAAAATGTCCGAAAACAGCCGGTTTTGAATATAAATGCTGAAATGACATAAGTTGTGATTCGCGTGTCTAAATGTCGAGTATGCTATCTGTGAATGATCTAACATGTTATATATGTTATGTGCATTATCGTATGTTTGATTTTGAGTGGGGAATGGATGGGAAACTTAGATGGGCATAAACCGTTAAAGTGATGCACGTTGTGTGATAGATACGTGTAGGAACTTTGTGTTCTATTTGAAAGCCACTAAATGACTAACTGGTAAATCATACTGGAACGTGATTGACCGACCTTGACCGTTAGCTATATTTGAGAATCTAACCGAGCAAACCGAGGTGAGTTCACACTTTCTACAAGGCATGGGATTCCCGGTGGTTTGGGAATGGGTTAAAGAATTTAAAACTAAATCTACATATCCCTTTGGGAAGATATGTACGGCCATCCTCCAAAAAGGGGATGCCATTATTAATCCTACGAATTCTCCTGGTGCAGAATACGTACGTTCGTCCTCCTGGTGCAGGACAACAACCTTAAAACTAGCTAGACAAAACTCTATCAATAAGTCCCTCTTTATATCGACTTAATCGCCGAGGCCAATGGCGAGCGGGTCATTAGTTAATAGCGTTATTAGGTTTAACAAACCTCACACCGTGCCGTTCGGACGGGCGTGTACTAATGGACTATGGCAAACTGTCAGTGATGATAGACACTGATGTAGGGCACAACTATTGTTCGTAGTAGTCGATATCATACCGTCTAGTAGTTCACACGGGGAAAGCCCCCACTAATTATGGATACGATTTGGGTAAAGAAAAAGGAAATGGTTAAACATACTTTCAACTTCGGGGTAACCCCCACGGCAAATAAGCCAACGAAAGTCAAACCACGTTTTTCAGAAACAACTTAAAACTAAGCAACCAAACGTGAACTCACTCAACTTTGTTGTTGACTAGTTGTTACATGCCTTACAGGTCGCTAAATGCTTGGAGCTTGCACGAGGAAGAAGTCGTTGTGGTGTACGGACTGTTATGTTTCGTGCTCATTGTTAAAATCCTTATGAACTTATTAAACTTGTGTTTTGAACCTTAACTTATAAACTATGGACTTATGCTTTTGGATTTACTTTTATGCTTCCACCAGGTTACGATGTTCAATATGATTGGTGGCTCGATCCTGGTCACGTCACGCCTCCAAGCGGTGGTACTCCGCATGGTGGATTTTGGGGGTGTGACAGATTGGTATCAGAGCCATTGGTTATAGTGAACTTGGTTTTAAAAAAAAAGGGAAAAGTTTTTGATAAAACCAGACTATAACCAGTACAGTGCTCAACGATCCACAACGACGCTTCGCTCCACGTGCAAGACTCGACACCATAAGTGGTATGATTTATGTTATATTGTCGGTTAGATAGTTCTCACTGTGCATTAGATAATGTGATAATTGCTAATTGAACCTTGTGTGCTTACTCTCTAACGTCGTCCCACACTTATGCACTTTCGCGACACTTTCCTCACTTACGTTGCTTCGTTATGAAGATCATGAGCGGACGCGGAGGACGTATCAACCTCACTCAAGCCCAGTTGACGGCTTTGATCAACGAACGAGTCGCTGAGGCACTCGCATCTAATCCTGCAGGAGGTATAACCTCCTATATCAACTCACCCTAGGACGTTTAGATCCTACCTTCACAAACCAGCCCCCGTGCTTAACCTTGTCTTTTATTCTCGCGCAACAGGTCAACATGCTCAACCTCCTGTGTGCACGTTCAAGACGTTCATGGACTGCCGACCTACCACTTTCAGTGGCACCGAAGGAGCAGTGGGCCTTCTTCACTGGTTTGAAAAGCTTGAGTCAGTTTTCGAGATGTGTGAATGCCCCGAAGACCGTAGGGTGAAATATGCTACCGGAACACTTGAAGAAGCTGCGTTAACCTGGTGGAAGGCACAGGTTCAATTACTAGGGCTGGCAGTTGCTAATGCCACCCCCTGGAATGGTTTCAAGGAGCTGATCAAAGAGGAGTACTGTAGTCGGGATGACATCCACAAGCTAGAAGTGGAATTTTACAATCTGAAGATGATGGGGTCTGAGATTGAGGCGTATACAAAGAGGTCAAACGAGCTGGCCATCCTGTGTCCAACTATGGTGGACCCTCCCATCAAACGAATTGAGCTGTATCTTAAGGGCCTTGTACCAGAGATTCAAAGTCACGTGACTTCAGCCAACCTGGGTACCATACAGAAAATCATCAAGTTGGCCCATCGACTCACTGACCAGGCGGTGGAGCAAAACAGACTGCCCAAACGAATCAGTGCCACAGCTACTTCTGATGCACCTACCGACAACAAGTGAAAATGGGATGGGAACTCCAGTAAAGGTTCTACTTCGATTCAGTCTCAGCAGCGAAAGACTGATGACTACCAGAGTCCTGGTCAGCAATCTTCCGGTAACCAAGGACAGGGTGGATACCGAGGGAACCACCCCAAGTGCAACCGGTGCAACAAACATCACAGCGGGCAGTGCAACAAAGGTCGTTGCCTGAGGTGTAACAAGCTGGGTCATGAAGCTAAGGATTGCAGGAGCCCGCGTCCTGTGAATCAGAATCGCCAACAGCAACAAGCTCCACAGAACCACCAGCAGCAACAACAACAGGGCAATAAAGGATGCTTTCAGTGTGGCGCTGAAGGCCACTTTAAGAGGAACTGCCCCCAGCTGAACCAAAACCAGAACAATAACCAAGGAAATGGGAACCACAATGGAAATAACAATGGAGGCAACAATGGAGGTGGCAATGGGGGAAACAACAATGGCAATGGGGCAAGGGGTCGTGTGTTCGTGATTGGTCAGGGAGAAGCAAGGAACGATCCCAACGTTGTGATGGGTAAGTTTCTTCTGGATGACTTCTTTGTTACTGTTTTATTCGATTCGGGTGCCGATACTAGTTATGTGTCCTTAAAAGTTAGCCAAATGCTTAAGCGCACTCCAACACTTCTGGACACCAAACACACGATAGAACTAGCTAACGGTAAAAGTCTTGAAGCCACACACATAGTTAAAGGTTGTAACCTCGTCTTAGCTGGTCAGACTTTCTCTATCGATCTTATTCCTATCACACTGGGTAGTTTCGACGTCGTTATTGGGATGGATTGGCTATCTCATCATCAAGCGGAGATTGTTTGCAAGGAGAAAATCGTCCGCATTCCTCGTTCTGGTGAGGAACCCCTCATGATTCGTGGTGACAAGAGTGGTGCTGTCAAAGGCATCATCTCTTTCCTTAAAGCCCAGAAATGTTTGCGAAAGGGCTACACTGCCATTCTGGCACTCGTTACTGACACATCCATGGAAGAGAAGAGAATTGAAGACATTCCTATAGTGTGCGACTTTCCTGAGGTATTTCCTGAGGAATTACCTGGTCTTCCGCCTCATCACCAAGTTGAGTTTCAAATCGAGCTAGCTCCTGGAGCAGCGCCAGTAGCTCGAGCACCATATCGTCTAGCTCCATCAGAACTCGAAGAACTGTCCACGCAATTACAAGAACTCTTGGAAAAGGGTTTTATACGTCCTAGCTCTTCGCCCTGGGGAGCTCCAGTACTATTCGTGAAGAAGAAAGACGGTACCTTCAGAATGTGTATTGACTACCGCGAACTCAACAAGGTGACTGTGAAGAATCGTTATCCTCTCCCACGTATTGACGACTTATTCAACCAGCTGCAAGGGTCGAGCTATTACTCCAAGATTGACTTGAGATCGGGATACCATCAGCTGAGGGTCCGAGATGAGGACGTCTCCAAAACAGCATTCAGAACTCGCTACAGCCATTACGAGTTTCTGGTTATGCCATTCGGGCTGACGAACGCACCAGCGGTCTTCATGGATCTCATGAACTGAGTGTGCAAGCCTTACCTGGATAAGTTCGTTATTGTGTTCATCGATGATATCTTGATCTATTTTAAGAGTCAGGAGGAACACGAGCAGCATCTACGACTTATGATGGAACTTCTTCGAAAAGAACAGTTGTATGCCAAGTTTTCGAAATGTGACTTCTGGCTTCGCGAAGTCCACTTTTTAGGCCATGTGGTAAACAAGGATGGAATTCATGTGGATCCATCTAAGGTTAAGTCGATCAAGAATTGGCCTGCACCCCGCACGCCAACAGAAATCCGCCAATTCTTGGGTTTGGCAGGATACTACAGAAGGTTTATCAAAGATTTCTCCAAGATTGCGCAACCTCTCACTTCACTGACTCAGAAGGGTGTCATCTATCGTTGGGGTGATGCACAGGAGTCCGCATTTCAGCACTTGAAGGATAGACTTTGTAGCGCGCCTATCCTCTCATTGCCTGAGGGCACAGACGATTTTGTGGTTTACTGCGATGCTTCCATCCAAGGACTTGGTTGCGTGTTGATGCAACGTGACAAGGTCATAGCCTACGCATCACGCCAACTCAAGGTTTACGAAAGAAATTACACTACTCATGACATGGAACTGGGAGCAGTTGTTTTCGCGCTTAAGATATGGAGACATTACCTGTACGGTACCAAGTGCACAATTTACACCGATCACAGGATTCTCGAGCATATCTTCAAGCAAAAGGAGTTGAACATGCGTCAACGCCGATGGGTTGAGCTCTTGAACGATTATGAATGCGCAATCAAGTATCATCCGGGCAAAGCCAATGTTGTGGCCGACGCCCTCAGTCGAAAGGATACCATACCTAGGCGTGTACGTGCTCTACAGCTTACCATCCAATCTAACCTTCCCGCTCAGATTCGTGATGCTCAGGTTGAAGCATTGAAAGCAGAGAACATCAGGGCTGAATCCCTACGAGGATCAAGGCAGCGGCTAGAACAAAAGGAAGACGGCGCTTACTATGTAACAGGGTGCATTTGGGTTCCACTTTATGGCAACTTACGCGAGCTTGTGATGGATGAAGCACATAAGTCTCATTATTCAGTACACCCTGGTTCGGACAAGATGTACCACGACCTCAAGACTACGTATTGGTGGCCTGGCATGAAAGCCCACATAGCAACCTACGTCAGTAAGTGCTTGACTTGTGCGAGAGTCAAGTCTGAATATCAGAAACCATCAGGCCTACTTCAACAACCGGAGATCCCGAAATGGAAATGGGAGAAAATTTCCATGGATTTCGTTACCGGCCTGCCTAGATCTCAACGCGGAAACGATACCATTTGGGTGATCGTAGATTGACTGACCAAGTCTGCACATTTTCTGGCCATCAAAGAAACGGATAAGTTTTCTATGTCACACCCCGACCACGTAGAACATACAAAACGTGGCGGAAACATCGGGGAGTGTTGTAACAGAATTAGTGTTTCACAACCATGGAAATTTAAGTTTCATTTTATTGATTAAAAGTGTTACAATGTCTTAACAAACAAAGAAATACAACATAATTAACTAGTCTTGCATCTTTTATTGTCACTAAAGCCCAAGTCTGCCTATGTGTATCTTGATCATCTTATGCAACAGTTCCTGAAAAACACATGTGAAAATAGGTACGTCAGCATAAAAATGCCTGTGAGATACATAGGTTTTGTGAAAATAGGTTTCATGACTTATGTTTGAGAAAATGTTTAGTCATGAACCTTGTAATTTGCTTTGTCTTTGTAAATCATTTGAAAAACAATAAGTTCAGATGATATGTATAAATAAGAAAATAATGCATGGTTAAATGAATAACCATGTAAACTGAGTTTGTATAAGATAAGTTGCTTGTAAAACAATGTATTGTGAAAAGTATGTTATTTGTATAAAATGTTATATGTATCAAACTGAAATGATTCAAATAACGCTACTATATGTAATACCATACAAACACTTATATATAGGAAGTACCAGCGGCGTATCCACCATGCTTGTATCATATTACACACGCATCGTTACTTAATCACTTAATCAAACCAAACCAACAATGTAAAATGTTCATGTCTAATGTAAATCATGTAATGTATAACCAATGTCAAAAGTGTTTATGTGTCAAATGTAAACCATGTAATATGTAACCAAAATGATATGTATGGCTAGTGAAAATGCATCAACTAAACCATAGATGAAATGCACAAAACAAAGCATTGAACTAAAACTTGGTTTAAATCAAAGCTATGTTTTGTGTAAATGCATGATCAAAATCATGTAATATGTAAACCAAACTGATCTGTATGGCTAGTGATAAATATCAACTAAACCATATGCACAAAAACAAAGTATTGAAGTAAAACTTGGTTTAAATCAAAGCTATGTTTTGTGTAAATGCATGATCAATGTAAATCATGTAATATGTAAACCAAACTGATCTGTATGGCTAGTGATAAATATCAACTAAACCATATGCACGAAAACAAAGTATTGAAGTAAAACTTGGTTTAAATCAAAGCTATGTTTTGTGTAAATGCATGCTCTACTGATACGAACATCTATGCGGTATTGTTATAATGCATACATCCAAGCCTTGAGACTGAGGCGATAAACCCTTAAACCACTTAAAGGTTTATCTAAATTATGTATATCGAATTCGGTCATTCCTTTCATCCCCTTTCCCTGGGATGTCCGGAACGGGAGTTGTCAATTCCTATGGTACCACTACCTACTAACGAACGGCGTAATTAATGTTAATGAATGTATTGTTCCATGTTAAACAAACCAAATGTCATAACAAAATGTAAGCATGTGAAAACGATGCACTAAGTATGTAATCAAATGAACATACATAGCGTGAAATGTCATGTAAAACGATGTACTAAGTAATGCACACAATGGGCACACCTAGCATGAAATGTAATGTAAAACAATGTACTAAGTAATGCACACAATGGGCACACCTAGCATGAAATGTAATGTAAAACAATGTACTAAGTAATGCACACAATGGGCACACCTAGCATAAGATGTAATGTAAAACGATGTACTAAGTAATGCACACAATGGGCACACCTAGCATGAAATGTAATGAAATCATGTACTATAATGTACTAACAAACATAGCCGGTATATGATGTGAAAACAGGAAAGCATGAAAGTAACAAGTAGGCACATGTGTTCCACCCCAAAACAGTTTGGAAAACAGTAAAAGAGGGGTCTATGTACTCACTTGAGAATGCTCAGTAGTCCTTGAGTGACAACCAAACAATGCTAGAGATCACGGAAATCAAACGGCACCTAATATAGGTAACTACATTAATAAACCGGACCTAAATCGAAAGATCGGATAGAATGAGGTTTCGTAAACCAAACGAGTATAGAGACTCGTGTCATATGGTTTATCAAAGCCTACATGCTAAATGAAACCCAACCTAATAGCTTACGACCCATTACGACCCGTTTAGGTAGCTTATGCTACTTTAACGCGTCGTTCGCGTGAAACGCGTTCGGACCGCCTAACTAGTTCTACGACAAGTGTTATATGCCAAAACATGTTACATAATCAGTTATGTGACAAAAGTTTAGGTTACATATGCTTAATTACCAATTATACATGAAAAGGGTATTCTGGTAATTTACCTAAGGCATATAAACTACCTATCATACAACTACTTAAACGATGTGACCATAGGGTATAACCTCGGAAGGTTATTCCCTACCTACTATGGTCACCTAATGTATTTGGTCGGATCCTAATGATCGACCAAACTGGGTCGGGTTCGAGGGTATAGGCGATTTATCAGATCGCCTACCCTACGACCCTAGACAACGTGGTAATCAGTGGGCATAGTCCCAAGGGACTATGACCAACGTGATTACACTCACGTTGCGAAGTTCAAACTAACTTCGCATTGACCATTACTGGTCAACGCTGAAAGTCAAACAAAGTTTGACTTTCTGACTCGAAAAGCAATAAAATAAGGAAAAGAACGAAAGAATACTTACGAAGGGTCCCCGAATGCTAATCCCGATTCAAGAATCTCAGGTATGAAACAATGGTTTCAACTTAGAGGTTCTCAAATCAGAATTCTTGTAATTTTGAAGCATGGGGGGGTGGGGTATTTATAGTAAAAGGTCCACCGTTAAGATCGTTTCATGGAAAACGTGCCTTAATCCCATCCGTACATGTGTCGGGAAGTTGTGGTGACTAAAAATGGTTCTTATCAGCTGACTAAGCAAGTGTGGGTATGTGGTTGAGGATCAAACAGCTGGAATCTGCTGTTAAAAACACTGAATCTGGTCTGCAGACTGCTTTACGGACCTCAAAGCTGACAATGTTGAGGTCCGTAAGGTAACAACTTTGGCAGATTTACAGTTTTGGTCCCTGCAGCCTCAAAACTTGGTTTTCAATGCATTTTTGACACGTTTAAGGCCCGTTAACCCCATTTCAAAGCTCTAAAATGAAGTTAAAGTATAGGGAACTTAAAATGTGCTCAAAAATATCTAGGATGTCGGTTCGTTTAGCCGTACGGTCGCGATGTTCGGTTAATTACGACGGAATGCGCATAAGCGCGAAAAACGATCCAAATGACGCGATGAATGGATTTTTCTTATGCCGAACACTAAAATAAAATATTTTAGTGCTTACATAAATTTTTGGATGTCCAGATGTATTCAGAACGTAAGTTATGCGCGAAAATGCAAACTTGTGCACTTTTTGACACTTTTAGTCCCTGAATGACCCAAAAGTTTATTTTAGCATACCGAACCCCTCAAAGCCTATTTCTAAGCTATGTGAAGGATATTTAGGGTATGTTTAACTTATGGTCATGTTCCGGAATGTCTGTTACAGTTCAAATTGGCATACTTTCGCAGTTTGTCATATTTAGTCCCTGTAGACGAATTAACTTGATTTCGGCATACCAAACCTTCCAAAACTTATTTCTAAGTTATGTAAAGGTTATTTAAGGTATGTTAAGCCTATTTCACTTTTTCGGAGTGTTCGTTCCATTAAACTGGTTATATCTACGCATCGGTGCGCGTATAACCTTCCAGAAAGCGATTTAGAGTTTGAAATCGAACAAGAGTTGATATGTGTGAACGATACACATATTTTTACAAATCCCAAGTATGAAATACAATATTTCATTGGTTTGGCATTTGTTTGATGGCCGTGGAGGCACAGGTGTTACAGTCTCCCCTACTTTAGGAAATTTCGTCCCGAAATTTATTTAGAGGAAACTTGTGAGAGCTTGAAAACATGAAGTTGAAAAGATCGAACAATATTGATTAGGGTTCTGAACTTCTAGTAACCTTTAATAACATCATGATTGCAATGTAAGAGGGATACTTATATACAAGTATATGAAGCGTCATTGGTGCGTCCACCGTACCTCCATTACATCGTTCTCATTTCGTTATTGTTGTCACTATCGGTTCTTACACATAATAAATCTTACTGTATTTCTGTGCACTAAATTTCATAATTATGTACGCGTCCATAATTAGACAATTCCTTGCATAGTTCACTCAGTCCATTTTATAATGTGCAGGGGAAAACCAAATGAACAATCCTGTGATGAGTGTGACTAGACTGCCATAGAGTCCTTTTAATTAAATCAATAAATGATCTAAAATAGACTATCAAGGAGTCTGTCCAGCTACATCACTAGATGTCGTCCTTTAACCAAATTGTGAATCAATCTTTTTGACTAGACCACTAAAGGTCTCTTATGAAACATGGAGCGGTACTTATATAATCCAAGGGTCTTAACTATTACATAGAAGCCCAATAAGGATTTTAGGTAGTACCTTTTTGAGTATCCTACTACGAATCCCTCATATGAAGATATGAAAGATTCTACGAGGATGTGGATAACGAATATCCAGAGTATACAAAAACACGAAATGCATAAACACATAGTCATATAACCACAAAGATTGTTTATTTGTTAAATTGTTTTGTTGACAGAGCACATGTATTTAAAGCACACTAGGAATCCATTCCTTGGATTTCATTTGGTACTTTAAACATTATCAAGAATCTAACTATAAAGATAGAGAGATTTTTAAAAGAAAAATTCGATTTCGATTATAAGGAACCGAAATGTTCGAATTTAGGTATACAGGGAATCCAATTAAGGACTCTGATTGGAATGATGATCATCCACAAGGATCTAATTGTGAAAATAAAAAGATTCCATATGGATTTTAGAAGTTGGAGATGTTTTGAAACCTTGCACTGTACGTGCTTATGTCAAAACATGAAGTAAAAATGCTTATGAAGTTGAGATGCCAGATATGCCAAGGCGACATATGAAGCGAAATTTGAAGGTTAAGTCAATGTATGAGGAAAATATTTTTGAAACTGTGCATGGGGTTCTTTTAAGAAAAATGTGTTTAATGTTTTTGAAACCTTATATATAATACTTTTGAAATCATAAAGTAGGTGTATTAGATAGATATATTTACAAAAAAAATGTTTTAAAATCATGCGAGATGAATTTTGAAATTATGTATAAGGTTTTTTTGAAAGACATGAATGATGCTTTTCGAAATCATGCGCTTGATAAGAAAATGTATTGTGTTAATATTGTCTTCAGACTATATGAAATATTTTGAAATTAGGAAGGTTGGTTTTGATAACATGGCCAATGTTTTTGAAATAACATAGACAATGCATCTAGAAAAAATTGTTTTCAAACTATATGAAATATTTTGAGATCATGAAGATTGTTTTGAAATACTTGTACTGTGTATGTTGAAAAATCAAAACGTAATGGATATGAGATTTGAAAATACCCTTAGTTATCTAACCAAGGATTCAAAGGTAAAGATGTGCTGAAGCATGATTACTCATAATGTCACTTTATTTTCTGTACTTCGCATCTTAGAATGAAACGAGTACTTAAAATTTTCGAGGGACTCATGAGCGATCATTTGAAAGAGAGAATCACAAGAGTAGTTTGTAAGGAACATAGTTCCTTAATGCAGGTATTATAGGAAAAGCCATACACACCTAGCAGGGGGTTGAGCTGGTTGGTTGGGGACTGCTTTACCATTGTGAGCGACCATGGCGAAGTTCTGAGAAGCCTTTCGCTTCTTTGACTTCTTAGGGGATCGTTCATCCATGGTCTTTGATTCCTCGATTGGTTTATTGGCTGATGGTGTTGTCGCCTGACTAGGTCCTGCCTGTCTTGGTGACTCTTGAGTGGCTTCATCCTGGAGATGATACATGGCAGTAGCTAATTCAACAGTCTTCAGGACTACTTCGCCTATTCGCTGAGCGAATTTTGGCTGCTTGCTCAGATATCTGGGCGTCATCGTGATGAAGAGACATTCTTGAAGAAAAAGAAAGGCGTAGGGAGAAACAGGTGAAAGATTATTGGACAATCAAAACAGAAAGATAACGCATGAAATTGCGATCATTTATTTGTTACCTAAGGCAAACAAATGAGACGGTGACTAATCAAAGTAAATGGGTCAAAAATAATGTATCGCGAAGACATGCTCGCCTATAAGTGAACACTCATCCCAAGAATTCCCAGGTAAGCACAACTGGTCTCGCGTCTGATGAGATGTATACGAAGTGCTTGCCTAGACAGAAAACCCAGAATACAGGCATTCACCCTTCCAGTTTGCACGTGTTCACATTATTTAAAACCCAAAACCTTGACGAAGTTTTGAAAACTCAAAGGGGTTCAAAACCATATACTAGAGAGTTCAAAACCTTACAATAGAGGGTTCAAAACCTAGTAATCAATCATCCTAGAACAGATGATTAGTTTTCAAAGCGGTTTTGAAATTTATGTTCTTGTTGTGGTTGTCGCCTAAGGATAGGTGACAGTATTGTTTTATGACTAAACGCAAGTAAACTCGCGTTAGGGTCCTAAGAAGGTTATAGACTAGGTCAAAGCATTACTAATAACCTAATTCCCTATAACCATTGGCTCTGATACCATCTTTTCTGTCACACCCCGACCACGTAGAACATACAAAACGTGGCGGAAACATCGGGGAGTGTTGTAACAGAATTAATGTTTCACAACCATGGAAATTTAAGTTTCATTTTATTGATTAAAAGTGTTACAATGTCTTAACAAACAAAGAAATACAACATAATTAACTAGTCTTGCATCTTTTATTGTCACTAAAGCCCAAGTCTGCCTATGTGTATCTTGATCATCTTATGCAACAGTTCCTGAAAAACACATGTGAAAATAGGTACGTCAGCATAAAAATGCCTGTGAGATACATAGGTTTTGTGAAAATAGGTTTCATGACTTATGTTTGAGAAAATGTTTAGTCATGAACCTTGTAATTTGCTTTGTCTTTGTAAATCATTTGAAAAACAATAAGTTCAGATGATATGTATAAATAAGAAAATAATGCATGGTTAAATGAATAACCATGTAAACTGAGTTTGTATAAGATAAGTTGCTTGTAAAACAATGTATTGTGAAAAGTATGTTATTTGTATAAAATGTTATATGTATCAAACTGAAATGATTCAAATAACGCTACTATATGTAATACCATACAAACACTTATATATAGGAAGTACCAGCGGCGTATCCACCATGCTTGTATCATATTACACACGCATCGTTACTTAATCACTTAATCAAACCAAACCAACAATGTAAAATGTTCATGTCTAATGTAAATCATGTAATGTTTAACCAATGTCAAAAGTGTTTATGTGTCAAATGTAAACCATGTAATATGTAACCAAAATGATATGTATGGCTAGTGAAAATGCATCAACTAAACCATAGATGAAATGCACAAAACAAAGCATTGAACTAAAACTTGGTTTAAATCAAAGCTATGTTTTGTGTAAATGCATGCTCTACTGATACGAACATCTATGCGGTATTGTTATAATGCATACTTCCAAGCCTTGAGACTGAGGCGATAAACCCTTAAACCACTTAAAGGTTTATCTAAATTATGTATATCGAATTCGGTCATTCCTTTCATCCCCTTTCCCTGGGATGTCCGGAACGGGAGTTGTCAATTCCTATGGTACCACTACCTACTAACGAACGGCGTAATTAATGTTAATGAATGTATTGTTCCATGTTAAACAAACCAAATGTCATAACAAAATGTAAGCATGTGAAAACGATGCACTAAGTATGTAATCAAATGAACATACATAGCGTGAAATGTCATGTAAAACGATGTACTAAGTAATGCACACAATGGGCACACCTAGCATGAAATGTAATGTAAAACAATGTACTAAGTAATGCACACAATGGGCACACCTAGCATGAAATGTAATGTAAAACAATGTACTAAGTAATGCACACAATGGGCACACCTAGCATAAGATGTAATGTAAAACGATGTACTAAGTAATGCACACAATGGGCACACCTAGCATGAAATGTAATGAAATCATGTACTATAATGTACTAACAAACATAGCCGGTATATGATGTGAAAACAGGAAAGCATGAAAGTAACAAGTAGGCACATGTGTTCCACCCCAAAATAGTTTGGAAAACAGTAAAAGAGGGGTCTATGTACTCACTTGAGAATGCTCAGTAGTCCTTGAGTGACAACCAAACAATGCTAGAGATCACGGAAATCAAACGGCACCTAATATAGGTAACTACATTAATAAACCGGACCTAAATCGAAAGATCGGATAGAATGAGGTTTCGTAAACCAAACGAGTATAGAGACTCGTGTCATATGGTTTATCAAAGCCTACATGCTAAATGAAACCCAACCTAATAGCTTACGACCCATTACGACCCGTTTAGGTAGCTTATGCTACTTTAACGCGTCGTTCGCGTGAAACGCGTTCGGACCGCCTAACTAGTTCTACGACAAGTGTTATATGCCTAAACATGTTACATAATCAGTTATGTGACAAAATTTTAGGTTACATATGCTTAATTACCAATTATACATGAAAAGGGTATTCTGGTAATTTACCTAAGGCATATAAACTACCTATCATACAACTACTTAAACGATGTGACCATAGGGTATAACCTCGGAAGGTTATTCCCTACCTACTATGGTCACCTAATGTATTTGGTCGGATCCTAATGATCGACCAAACTGGGTCGGGTTCGAGGGTATAGGCGATTTATCAGATCGCCTACCCTACGACCCTAGACAACGTGGTAATCAGTGGGCATAGTCCCAAGGGACTATGACCAACGTGATTACACTCACGTTGCGAAGTTCAAACGAACTTCGCATTGACCATTACTGGTCAACGCTGAAAGTCAAACAAAGTTTGACTTTCTGACTCGAAAAGCAATAAAATAAGGAAAAGAACGAAAGAATACTTACGAAGGGTCCCCGAATGCTAATCCCGATTCAAGAATCTCAGGTATGAAACAATGGTTTCAACTTAGAGGTTCTCAAATCAGAATTCTTGTAATTTTGAAGCATGGGGGGTGGGGTATTTATAGTAAAAGGTCCACCGTTAAGATCGTTTCATGGAAAACGTGCCTTAATCCCATCCGTACATGTGTCGGGAAGTTGTGGTGACTAAAAATGGTTCTTATCAGCTGACTAAGCAAGTGTGGGTATGTGGTTGAGGATCAAACAGCTGGAATCTGCTGTTAAAAACACTGAATCTGGTCTGCAGACTGCTTTATGGACCTCAAAGCTGACAATGTTGAGGTCCGTAAGGTAACAACTTTGGCAGATTTACAGTTTTGGTCCCTGCAGCCTCAAAACTTGGTTTTCAATGCATTTTTGACACGTTTAAGGCCCGTTAACCCCATTTCAAAGCTCTAAAATGAAGTTAAAGTATAGGGAACTTAAAATGTGCTCAAAAATATCTAGGATGTCGGTTCGTTTAGCCGTACGGTCGTGATGTTCGGTTAATTACGACAGAATGCGCATAAGCGCGAAAAACGATCCAAATGACGCAATGAATGGATTTTTCTTATGCCGAACACTAAAATAAAATATTTTAGTGCTTACATAAATTTTTGAATGTCCAGATGTATTCAGAACGTAAGTTATGCGCGAAAATGCAAACTTGTGCACTTTTTGACACTTTTAGTCCCTGAATGACCCAAAAGTTTATTTTAGCATACCGAACCCCTCAAAGCCTATTTCTAAGCTATGTGAAGGATATTTAGGGTATGTTTAACTTATGGTCATGTTCCGGAATGTCTGTTACAGTTCAAATTGGCATACTTTCGCAGTTTGTCATATTTAGTCCCTGTAGACGAATTAACTTGATTTCGGCATACCAAACCTTCCAAAACTTATTTCTAAGTTATGTAAAGGTTATTTAAGGTATGTTAAGCCTATTTCACTTTTCCGGAGTGTTCGTTCCATTAAACTGGTTATATCTACGCATCGGTGCGCGTATAACCTTCCAGAAAGCGATTTAGAGTTTGAAATCGAACAAGAGTTGATATGTGTAAACGATACACATATTTTTACAAATCCCAAGTATGAAATACAATATTTCATTGGTTTGGAATTTGTTTGATGGCCGTGGAGGCACAGGTGTTACATTATACTCTTGCAGACATTTATCTAAAGGAAGTAGTGTCAAGGCACGGAGTGCCAACCTCTATTATATCTGATCGTGACGCGCGTTTTACTTCTGAACTGTGGCAAGCAATGCACAAGTCCTTTGGCTCACGTTTAGATATAAGCACCGCTTATCACCCACAGACGGATGGGCAATCTGAATGCACCATCCAAACCTTGGAAGACATGCTTAGGGCATGCGTAATCGACTTCGGCAATGGCTGGGAAAAACACCTCCCGTTAGTGGAGTTTTCATATAACAACAGCTACCACACCAGCATTCAGGCCGCTCCATTTGAGGCATTGTACGGACGCAAATGCCGATCACCTCTCTGTTGGGCAGAAGTTGGTGACAGCCAAATCACTGGCCCAGAACTTGTGATAGATACCACCGAGAGAATTGCTCAGATACGACAGCGAATGGCGCCAGCTCGTGACCGTCAGAAAAGCTATGCTGATAAGGGAAGAAAACCACTCGAGCTCCAGGTTGGGGATCGAGTGCTACTCAAAGTCTCACCTTGGAAAGGTGTAGTCCGCTTTGGCAAACGAGGCAAACTCAATCCGCGTTATGTTGGACCATTCGAAGTCACCGAGAAAATTGGCAAAGTCGCCTACAGGTTGAATTTACCTGAAGAACTCAGCGAAGTTCACAATGTTTTCCATGTGTCGAATCTGAATAAGTGTCTGTCAGACGAGACCCTCATAGTTCCCTTAAAGGAGCTCACAATCGACGACCAGCTACGATTCGTCGAGGAACCGGTGGAGATTACGGATCGAGATGTTAAGATCCTCAAGAGAACCAGGATACCTCTGGTCCGAGTTCGTTGGAATGCTCATCGTGGCCCAGAGTATACCTGGGAACGAGAAGACCAAATGAAACTCAAGTATCCCCAACTGTTTAAGAAAAACGCAACCACTACTGAGGCTGAAGCTACTGCAGAATTTTGGGACAAAATTCCAAATCAACGGGGGGATGATGTGACACCCCAGGAAAATCAGGAAAACAACGCAACTTAACTAGCTTCCTCAGTAACCACGCGCTAAATTTCGGGACGAAATTCTCTTAACAGGGGGAGAATGTCACAACCCTCAAATTTACATGTAACCGTATAGTTTATTAATAATAATTAATGTGCTTGAGGACTGGGTGGAATTACTTAACTGATATCTGTGTTATGCTTACACGTATTTGTTAATATACTAATAGTGTACAGAAAGGTCACTAAATAGTCCGTTATATTTTCCTAAGTGTTAGAAAGTAAAAACGTTACAAAATATATAAATAGGACGCCTTATGAATTAATTTAGCACTTTAACGGATTAATATCCAACCGAACAACCGGACTCTACCCGGAACATAAAAATATTGTCTATGACATTGTTTTCTTGTTCTGAGCCAGTTAGGGTCCCCGAATACCCTAACACCCGTTATAATTCACCACACACTAATATCTAGTCTTAACCTCCTAACTTAACAACTAATGCTTAAATCATCTAGTTCAAAACAAACCGAATACCCCCCCCCCCTAACGAGTTCGGTTCCCCATAGGGGACACCATCTTACAAACCTTGAATATTTTAATCCTTGTGCCTCATATCAAGAGAACATAAGATCCAATGGGAATTAGTGGAATTGGACTATAAGTTGGACCATAAGGCTTCATATTCATTCATAAACACCACAAAAAAAAAAAAAAATTCACATCTCTTTCACTCCCTCCCTTGAACTCACGGCTGCAACCACAAGCCACACCACACCCACTTTTAAATTTCATTCAAGTCATTCCAAGCTTATACAAGTGTGAGGGATCACGCATAAGGAAGCTCGGTGCACCCGGATTGCCAAGGACCTCACTACGTTGCTTTTAACCACTCGTTTTTCGACTAGTTTCTTCCCTAGCCTCGAGCTAGTAGTAAGTGACTCTAAACATCTTCTTGATCTATTCTAAAGTGGTTAATAAGAGTTTTGTCAGTTGAAAATCACTAACATATAAGATCACCAACTAAAAGTCTACTAAAGTGATAAACAAGGTGGTTAATGGATGAATATTAGTGTAAATCATGTAGATCTTGTGTGATTATGATTATTGGCTGATTATTTGATGTTTTACTGATTAATATTAATGTGTGATGTTGTTGTGGTCACTAAACATGATTAACGGGATCAACCGAACACAAACTAGTAAGCTAGAGACTAAAAACAGAAATTTGTCCATACTTTACAGCCAACTTCAGTTTGGGGGTGTGACAGATACTATGGCCATGGGATCTGTAGTGTCCGACTCCCCAGTACCTGATGAAGGCAAGATGTCTGTAACATAAACATATACGCACAAACAATCAATCATATAATCAAATAAACATGTTAGTCACCAATAAGCAAACAAGTAATTCTCCTAGTCCCACTAGTCTAACCTCCCAGCCTCTCAGACTGAATCTCCTAGTCTCTCAGACTACCTTCCCAGCCTCTCAGACTGAACTTCCTAGTCCCACTAGTCTACTCCCTCAGTCTCTCAGACTGATCCTCCTAGTCCCACTAGACTTACTCCCTCAACCTCTCAGACTGAGCCTCCTAGTCCCACTAGACTACTTCCTCAGCCTCTCAGACTGAGCCATAACTAACAAATAAAATGTGCTCTCTTTTGTTTGTAAAAATATTTTGCACTCTGGATCTGGACGTTTAGTGTATGCAATGTAAAAATGTTTTCATGAGAGCCTTAGTGATCATAGTCTAGACTCGAGAAGGAATCCTAGTTCGCTATGATCAAAGCTCTGATACCAATCTGTCATACCCTGGCTTTGCGGAAGCGTGGGTTTATTTGGCGTGACTTCTTAATACCATAGCTTAATCACAACAAAGCTATATGAAAGTAAAACCATGATGATCATCCATTGATTCAACTTTTAAAAGTAAAATACCACAACATTGTTTTACAGTTGACACATGCAACGAGTTTACAACACAACATAATAAAAACATTGTTCATACGACATAACCCCAATCATAAAATAAACACCGTTTAAGACTTGTGACTCGTCCAGGTAAAAGTCACAATCCCTAAACGTGGATGACCTCATAACTCTTACGCAGCGTGAAAACGTAGCATACTTCGCCAGATCCCTAATTCCCTGAAATACATGTAAGTTGAAAAATCAACATAAAGTTGAGCGAGTTCATGTGAAAGTGAGTATGTAAAACCTTTGTAAGTATAAATTCCTGGTATGTAGCAAATAAGGAAATAAAGAGATCACCAATGGTTTGCAAGGCCATTGATATGTGTGAAGTGCAGTAGGAAGACTCAAACCTAGCAGATTTATGCGTCGGGCTCAAAGTCACCCCGAGGTCCGTACTGTTAGGCCTGGAGTTGGGCTCGCTACACCCAGATAGATCTATCGCTTAATGACCCTCGGTCCTACAATGAGGATTAATGGCCTTCAGTTCCCGCCTACCCACTCACATGATCTAAGTAGTAACCCTCCTTAAGCTAACCATACCATGTAAGTAAAAGTTCGTAATCATAGTAACATGTATTTCACCCCCGCAGTTTAAAACTGAAAACAGTTAAGAGAAAAGGGGGACATGAACTCACTGAAGTGCGTCTCGAAATAGTATCTCCCAATCAACCTGCTGCGTGACGACCTACACGTACTAACTTCTATTAGACGGACGGCCGTGCCTTGGCTTAAGGTTTAAAGTTTCTGGGAAATAGTTAGGCAACTATTTCGTATTTACACTTCGTAATTATTTTATAGTTGTATTCCTTCCCAAGGATGGGGGTTTTAATACACGTGCGTTTTTGTAATTCCAAAATATATTATTAAGTCTCACTTAATAAAATATATTTTAATTCATTTGTCTAAAATATTCTATCTCCAAAATATACATATTTTTCCCAAAAATATTATATTTTACTTCATACAATTTCCAAAATAATACTTTTATCAAAATACGCATTTAAGAGTATTTTTCCGAAAATACGTAAGTTACATTTTAAAGTTCGGATGGTAATAATAATACCGGCGTAACTTAAATATTTATTTGTGATGGCGTCGGTATTATTTTGGAGTCGTGCTTTCACAATGTATTCCAGTTATATTATTTTTACTCTAAAAATAATATATAGTTCACAAAATAATCATAAAATCACGTAAGCGTTTTACTATGAAATATATATTCTAAATATATATTTAGCAAGTTTTATTTACGAAAATTCCACCTCCGACACTTGGTTACCTTGTAATAAAATCATGGCGAAGTTTGTTTAGAAAAACAAGTTAAAAATATATTTATAACACTTGTCACAAAAATATTCTAAGTGTTATATTTCTGGGAAAATTTCGCCAGAGTTTCCCCTGTAACTGGAGGTGGCCACGCTTACTAGCGTATCATTTTCTTTTCAAAATTCAATCAACAATTTTCCAATCATCAATATTCAATATCAAAACATCAAACTTGACAAAATAAACATAAATCGCAAACACATGAACTTGTAAGTTGTGTAAAAGTATGTAGTAACTTTCCAATATTTTTAGTAGATCTTTCTATCTTTAAAAATGAATCAGTTTCTTGAAAACTTTATTTTTAAAGAAGATGTAATCTTACAACTTCTAGTAAAAAATTACGGAAATGTTTCTTTGTTAAATCCTTTTATTACACAAGTGTCTACACACTTGTTTGTTCACAAAAACACCTTTAGTTCATGAAAGATCCGGCTTTAAAAATAAGACTTGTATATTTTACTTGGTTCTTCGAAAATACCACTTGTAGATCTTTAGATCTACTAGTTTAAAACTCTATTTTACCAGAAAAATCATTTTACACAAGTTCATGTTTATGTTGTGGAAAGATTCATCATCTTGCAACTTTCCTACTTAACATATTGCTAGTTCATGTTCCATGAACATGATCTAGCGTGGTTAGGTGACGATCCGTTCCACTACTAGCAACCAACAACATAAAATAACCATAACAAAACAAGATTCATAAGATTTACACCATTATTTACTCTTTAACCACCAAGTTTATCATTCTAGCAAGACTTTAAGTTTTTGATCTTTAGTGTTCATGACTTTTATCCGTTAAATCTCTTATTAACCACTTTAAACATGAACAAGAGAGTGTTTAGAATCACTTACAACTAGCACAAGGCTAGGGAAGAATCAAAGCGAAAACTAGGTGGATAAAAGCAACGTAGTGAGGTCCTTGAGATTCCGTAAGCACCGGGTCTCCTCGTATGAACTCTCGCACACTTGTATGTAGATGGTTTGCATGAGAAAGATCAAATGATGGTGGTGGTGGTGCTTCTTGGTCTCGGCCGAGAGTAATGAGAGGGAGAGAGATGAGTGCCAAATTTGTTTAAGTGTTTGATGTGAATGTAATGTTCTTGTGGTTATATTTATAAACCATCATTTACTAGTGACCATTAGATAATGTGTAATCTAGATATTAGGCATAGGCAATTAAAATAATCACAAAATGTAAGGGTGTGTCCCCTTGGGGGACCGATTCGGTCAATAGGGGGGGGGGGTAATTAGTTGGATTTCAACTAGATAGTTAAGTGTTAGTTATGTTAACTAGGTGATTAAATTAGTTACTAGTGTGGTATGTATTATAAAGGGTGTTAGGGTATTCGGGGACCCTAACTAGCTCAGAAAAGGAAAAACAATGTCATTGACATTATTTTTGTGTTCCGGGTAAAGTCCGGTTATTCGGTTGGATATTAATCCGTTAAAGTACTAAATAAGCATTTAAAGTGTCGTTAATATTTGTTTTAGTGACACAATGAATTCCCGACACTTTGGAAAGTGTCTAGTATTATCTTCCCATGTTTTTGTGCTTTACTAGTTAACTTAAATGCTGAATTTTGTAATAAAGTGCAGGATTTTGTAGTTAGAGCATGTTTTAGGCACATCCGGTCACTATAACTATCACCTAGTGACGCAGTTTTACAATCCTCACCTCCCTACACTCCCTACTGGTGTAGTAATCTATTCCCGGCTCATACTGGCCTTAGAGACAGTGCCTGTCTGATGCTGGCTATGTCAGCATGTTTACTGGGTTATCCATTCTTTGTGCTACTGTGCTTTTGTGCATCAAGTTTGTGTCTATAGTTCTGTGTAAATAATGGAGTGACAGCAATAAAGTATGATGCATGTATGTGTATGTATCAGCATTCAAGTAGCAGTTTAATCACAACAGTAAGCAAGCACAGTAATTAAGCATTAATTAAATATTAATTAATTCGTACGGATACCTGGTTTGGTGAGGGTTGTCACAGATCTAAGAACGGGATATCACCAGCTGAGAGTCCGAGAAGAGGACATCTCCAAAACAGCCTTTAGAACACGTTATGGACACTACGAGTTCTTGGTCATGCCTTTTGGGCTGACAAACGCACCTGCGGTTTTCATGGACCTTATGAATCGAGTGTGCAAGCCTTACCTGGATAAGTTCGTTATAGTTTTCATCAACGACATCCTGATCTATTCAAAGAGTCAGGAGGAACACGAGCACCATCTACAACTTATTTTGAAACTCCTTCGAACAGAACAGCTTTATGCAAAGTTCTCGAAATGCGACTTCTGGCTTCGTGAAGTCCATTTCCTAAGCCACGTGGTAAACAAGGATGGGATTCACGTTGATCCATCCAAGGTAGACTCGATTAAGAACTGGTCTGTGCCCCGTAAACCAACAGAAATTCGCCAATTCTTGGGCTTGGCAGGTTACTACAGAAGGTTTATCAAGGACTTCTCCAAGATTGCGCAACCTCTCACCTCACTAACACAGAAAGGTGTCACCTATCGTTGGGGTGATGCACAGGAAACTGCGTTTCAACACTTAAAGGATAGACTTTGTAGCGCCCCTATCCTCTCATTGCCTGAAGGCACAAACGATTTTGTGGTTTATTGTGACGCATCCATTCAGGGACTTGGATGTGTGCTGATGCAACGTGACAAGGTCATTGCTTATGCGTCACGTCAACTTAAGATTCACGAACAGAACTACACTACACACGATTTGGAGCTGGGAACTGTCGTTTTCGCACTCAAGATATGGAGACATTACCTGTACGGTACCAGGTGCACCATTTACACCGATCACAGGAGTCTCGAGCATATCTTCAAGCAAAAGGAGTTAAACATGCGTCAACGTCGATGGGTTGAGCTATTGAACGATTATAAATGCGCGATCAAGTACCATCCAGGCAAAGCCAATGTCGTGGCTGAAGCCCTCAGTCGAAAAGATACTACACCCAAACGCGTGTGAGCATTACAACTTACCATCCAGTCTAGTCTTCCTTCACAGATTCGAGATACTCAGGTAGAAGCATTGAAACTAGAAAACGTCAGGGCTGAAGCCCTACGCGGCTCAAGGCAACGGTTAGAACAAAATGAAGACGGCGCCTACTACGTAACAGGACGCATTTGGGTCCCACTCTATGGCAATTTACGAGAACTTGTAATGGATGAAGCACATAAGTCTCGCTACTCAGTACATCCTGGTTCAGATAAGATGTACCACGATCTCAGAACTACGTATTGGTGGCCTAGCATGAAAGCTCACATAGCAACTTACGTTAGCAAATGTTTGACTTGTGCGAGAGTCAAGACCGAATATCAGAAACCATCGGGCCTACTCCAACAACCAGAGATACCACAATGGAAATGGGAGCAAATTTCCATGGATTTCGTTACTGGCCTGCCTAGATCTCAACGTGGAAATGATACTATTTGGGTGATCGTGGATCGACTCACAAAGTCTGCACACTTCTTAGCTATCAAAGAAACAGACAAGTTCTCCACTCTAGCAGACGTATATCTTAAGGAAGTTGTCTCGAGGCACGGGGTGCCCACCTCTATTATCTCTGATCGTGATGCACGCTTTACTTCTAAACTGTGGCAAGCAATGCACAAGTCTTTTGGCTCTCGATTAGATATGAGCACAGCATATCACCCGCAAACGGATGGGCAGTCTGAACGCACCATCCAGACCCTTGAAGACATGCTTCGTGCATGTGTTATCGATTTTGGCAACGGCTGGGAAAAACACCTCCCTTTGGTGGAGTTTTCGTATAACAACAGTTACCACACCAGCATTCAGGCCACTCCATTTGTGGCATTGTACGACGTAAATGCCGATCACCTCTTTGTTGGGCAGAAATTGGCGACAGCCAGATCACTGGCCCCGAACTTGTGGTAGATACAACAGAAAGGATTGCTCAAATACGACAACAAATGGCGGCAGCTCGTGACCGTCAGAAAAGCTACGCTGATAAGGGCAGGAAACCACTCGAGTTCCAGGTTGGGGATCGAGTGCTACTCAAAGTCTCACCCTGGAAGGGTGTTGTTCGTTTTGGTAAACGAGGCAAGCTGAATCCATGATACGTTGGACCTTTCGAAATCATAGAGAAAATAGGCAAGGTGGCCTACAAACTGAACCTACCAACAGAACTCAGTGCAGTTTACAACGTATTTCACGTCTCAAATCTGAAGAAGTGTCTGTCAGATGAGACCCTCGTAGTTCCTTTGAAGGAGCTCACTATCGATGAACAGTTACGATTCGTCGAGGAACTAGTTGAAATCACGGACCGAGATGTTAAGGTTCTCAAGAACACCAGAATACCTCTTGTTCGAGTTCGTTGGAACTCCCGTCGTGGCCCAGAGTTCACCTGGGAACGCGAAGACCAAATGAAACAAAAGTATCCCCAATTGTTTGCAAACAGTACAACCACTACTGAGGCTGAAGCTACTGCGGAATTTCGGGACGAAATTCCAAACCAACGGGGGAAGGATGTGACACCCCAGGAAAACCATGCAACTTAACTAGCTTCCTCAGTGAGTACGTACCAAATTTCGGGACGAAATTTCTTTCAACTTGGGGATAATGTGACAACTCGTATTTCAGAACCTATCTTTGTGTTAATGTAACGTATGTGAATTCTATGTGATTATGTGAACTTTGATGACTAATGGAATTTTATGTTGTAATATGTGAATGTGTGTATGTATATAAATGTATGACCCGAGTCGCACAACAACAACCCAACCGCACAACACTTGGCACACCGCACAAGCTTTTGGGCTTTGGTCCTTGACTACTCTCGGCCCACTCCCCACTCGAAACCCATGAGCAGCCCATGCAAGGGTTCGGCCGCTCCCATATATAAACCGATACAAAACCCTTGTGAGGTTTTGCTTTCCAATTATTTACAAAACACACTATATACACCAAACCCTACTCTCTCTTCCTTCTCTCTAGAAGCCGACGGCAACAACATCCCCATCTCTCGAAGCTTTCTTGCTAGGATTGATTCTATTCTTCTCTCAATCGGTTAGTGCTTATAATTATCGGTTGTACGTTTGATGGTGTTATGATCTAGGTGTATTACATGATGATTTAGTGATATCTTGTGAGTGAACATGATATAAACTGTTAAATCTTAGTGCACATGAAATCGGCTCACATATGTGTATTTGATAATGTTCATATTAATCGGATTTGCATATTATTGTTCTAGAACCGAATGCTTGTTAATCGGCTGTATGTTCGTGTAATAGGACCCATTATATGATAGAACATGAGGTGTTGTATGATGAATTGAAACTGATGATTTGATAAGTTATTGTTTATGCTTTGAATATGACTAGGGTTTATATGAATGAGATGATAAAACCCTTGTTTGATCGATGATTGGCATGATCTAAAACTGTTAGTTGTTGATTGATTGTATGCAAACATAGAAACTGTTAAATTGGTCAAACGAATTGATTGAAATTAGTAACTGACTTGCATGATTTAAGGAGATATGCTACGAATCGCACAAACTGGTCGGTCGCACAAGATCAGAATCGCACAAGATCTGATCCGATCGAACAAGTTCTGGTCGCACAAGAATAGTGCAACTGTTAATACACTATGTACAATCAGGATATGCATGATCGCACAAGGCTTGGGCCTCACACAAACAACTTGAATAGTATTACTGTTGGGCCTCAAAGCCCAAATCCGAGTCGCACAAGATGTTCCGAGTAGCACAAGATGTATGGATCGCACAAGATAGATTATCTGTTTATGTTATTTGGGCCGGGTTTATGGCTGATCGCACAACCCATTGTGGATCGCACAAGTTGTGCTGATCGCACAATAGGTTGGGCCATCTATTCATATTGGGCTTTGTTATTTACTTGACTGATATTGCTTACGTGTATGTCGTGTATACCATGTGTTCGTAACTTGCTATCTCTGTGTAAACATACGTGCACTATTTGAACCTAGACCTGACTTGTATGGTAACCATGTTAGGACGTGGTTGACCTCTAGCAGCTCGATTGACCTTTCGTTTATCTGCCGAGCTAACCTAAGGTGAGTTCACACTTTCTACAAAGCATGGGATTCCCAGGGGTTGGGAATGGGTTAAGGAATATGGATTCCTCGTCCTTCTTGGGTAGGACAGTACGGGTTCAGGAATATAATTCCTCGTCCTCTTGGACAGTTTAACTTTCACTAGACCAAAACTCTATCACGAAGTCCCTCCTTTTATATCGACTTAATCGCCGGGCCAATGGCGAGCGGGTCATTAGTTAGATAACGCTATTTAGGTCTGACAAGCCTCACACCGTACCGCAGAGGACGGGCGTGAACTAATGGATCTAGGCATGTCAATGATGATAGACATTGACGCTAAGGGCACATAAACATGACTAAAGTCAGTGGTCAATATGGTAACGAGTCTAGTAGTATATACATAGGGTAGCCCCCACGGCCGGAGAGCCAGATAATGGTTTTGAGAAAAAAAGTTAGGAATCCATTCTCAGGAATCACCCCGTTCGTTCGGTGACTGTTCTTGACGGGATTTCATGTTCAACCCGTGAATCGATCGTCTTTTCGTTAGGAATCCATTCTCAGTCCGGGTCTACACTAGAGAATGAGTAGTGAACCCGAACTAGTCCAGATTCTAACGGTTTTGAGAAAAAAAGTTAAGAAAGTTTGAAGAAAAGTTTGAAACATTAGAAAAATGTTTAGATTTAGGTGAAATCAGTGTTTAAACCTTGTAGAAATCCTTTAGATTTGAGTTGTTCTTGGTGGAATGAGGTCACCCTTTCGTGTTCATGAACACCCATGATGACATCATCCTAGAACCGCCCGAATCAGACGGAATTCATGGTGAAAAGTTGAGATTTGTTGGTAAAAATGATGAAGAAGTGTGTGTAGATCAAAGATGTATAAGATTTGAGATGAAAACTTGCAAGAATCGCGAGCAATCGAGAGAAAATAGCTTGAGAACGAGCTGGGTCGGAGGAGAGCTGTCACATCAGTGAAAAGCTGATGTGACAGGTGGTATTTATAGGCAAGAGGAGAAAAGGCGGTGTGTAACTGATTCGATCGGAGGGCCTTCTGATCGGATGGCCATCCGATCAGATGGTCATCCGGACGGATGACCATTCGATCGAATGGTCCCTCGATCGGATGGCTGGTGCGAGTTGGTTTCCGACTTTTTGTTTCGCGCGTTGAGCGTTGCGATACGTTGCGAGTAATCGGTGCGATAGTATTACCCATTAGTTACACAAATAATATAACTACTAATAACCACAAAACTAAACCTTAGATTTTGAGTTCGCGAAGGGACTGCGTTGTGATAGAATTGCGATTGCGTTTTCGAATAATCACCTCAAAACAAACATAACATGCACAAGTAACACATAATAGCACACACACGTAAAACAATATCCAGAACCTGTAATTCGAGTTGCGATGCGATAGCGTTAAGTGGGTTAGCGTTTAATTGCGTTTATCGCATTGTTACTTCACATATTAAATAATCGTAAAACAAATAACGTCAAGCGAGTGTCGATTATCGAGTCAAAGTGTGCAAGTAATAATTAAGCAAGGAATGACAGATCCAATTAGCAATCTTTTCTTCCTTTGACTTGACTTTGACTTTGACTTGTACTTTGACCTTGACTTCGAAAAGTCGGGTTGTTACACTGAGTCATCGAGTAGGTGTGCTGAGTCAGGTGCCACGTGGCACCATTACTTGTCCGTCATACAATGGCCATCGCGCCCCGTGACAGACCAAGGGGTCTCCGTCGCGGCCCGCGAGCGACTGCCAAACATGGTTTTTGTTGATTTTTACAAGTATAGGGTCATTCCAGGTTCGTTTCTCGCGTACGGGGTATATTTAGGGACATTTAGGGTGTCCAAAGTATTTTAGGAGGGTTGTTATAGGTGGGACCCACCATTAACCATCTCTCTCTCCTCTTCCCCACCTCGGTGACAACTCCCCACTTCAACCTCAATCACCACACACCGATGGGGCTAGCGGCGTTGTGCCCGCGTGGTGACCTCATTCCCGCACCAAAGTCACCGAAGACACCCCGAGTACCCTTATCTTTTTCTTTTAACAACAAATTTGGATCACTGATGAACCACCAGAGTATAATCGTGCCACCAGCGGAACCACTCGGTCATATCCATCTCCATTAGGCATAATGTATATACACTAATTCATGAGAAAACCCAATAAATATGGGTTTAGGGATCGAACTCAGTATCTATTGGTCACAAAGATTTATCTCACTGCAAGATGCCACTAGGCTATAAAGCCATGCTTATGACTTATAACTTTTTGTAAAAAAAGTTTTTTATAAAATGATGTTTTTATAATGTGTTGGAAAAAAGAAAATAAGAAGTTGGATGATTGTGGCTTTTCCAAAGAGTAGAAAAAGAAATTAAAATAGAAAAAAAAAGAAGAGAAGAATCTCAAACACTCTTGAAAAAGGTTTAACAGGCAGTAAAGGACGAAAGGCGCAATGGATAAATACGTTTCCCTATCTAAGAAAGAAAATCTTAAAAAAAAATAAAAATTGGTGGCGATATCTTGTGCTCCTCTGCAACTACAGGTTTATGCTTATGAATGATAAATTGAGGTGTTAGCTGAATAAGGGAAGTTCAGCTCTTCAACCGTCTCGGACAACCTAGCTTTTCAGGTTTTCCTCCTTCTTTTTTTATTTAAATTTTAGCTAAGAACCCTAATCGGCATCTTGCTGATGAGTGAATTGAATTGAACTTTACACGCTTCAATTTCATGCTTTATTAGGGTTCTGTGACATAGCTTAGGTGATCTAAACATGACATCTTTGTTTATCTGATTGAAATATTCAATTTAGGATTAAATTCCCAAATCTTCGGGAGCAGGGATGGTTATGATCACAGTTTTTGTTGGTGGCAGTTTTCTTGTACTATAGTTGTGTATAATGCCATTCTTTGATTGATTGATGCTGGGCGTCTCCGAAAATCCCAAAAAAAAATTTTGCCCAGATAAAAAATTTGGGCCCTGTTCGCGAATCTTAATTTAACATAAACCCATCAATCATTCAATCAAATATATAAAACTAAAAACCCTAAACATATGAAATCACACAATAAGACTAAAGGTTGAATCTCAAGAATTTTATACCTTAATCTCAAGATCATCCACCCAACAAAACCCTGGAATCGCCCTTTGAAACCCCTCCTGCGTCGATGATGATGATGATATCCTTGCTTCCTCGCTCGATTTCGACCTATCAATCCACTCCTCTGCTGCGATGATGATGAATGAATGAACCGAGCGACCATCGTGAATGATTCGGACTTCTTCTATTGCCCAGCAGCGCCCACAATTGGGTTATAATTTTTTAAATACGTTTGTTTATTAGCCACTTGGGGCCTGGGCCTGTTAATTAGGCACAGATTGGCCATTGTGCCTTTTAACTTTTAAGGGTGACCAATCTCATTCTCATATATGATGTACACACTTATAACACAGGCCCATTTAACAATTTTTTTGTTATACACAGGCCCTTTAAGGATATATTTATAAAAACATACAGATTTTTTTTTTAAATATATATATTAAAAAATTTTAAAAATTTTTCGGGCCCTATATTGGTTTTAAATCTGTTCTATGTATGGATATTCTAACTTGTTTTGTTAAATTCTGATCATTTAGCGGAGTAGAGTGGAAGTTTTTCATACATCAGATCAGGATGGGAGTATGCTTGTCTAAGGTGAGTTTTCAATTACTTACTAGTAAAATGATTCCATTTTATTATCATTCCAATTACTGAACCTGTCTCATTTTGTGGAGATAAAGAATATTTTTATCATGATAAGAATACATAGTTGTGGGAAAACATGGATAATCGGAATTGAACGACTCGGGCATTGTAGAGTGAGATTGCATTGCATGATCACCATTCATGAATGATATATTCAAATTAGATTAAGTGTTTTCTTTAAGGCTTACAGCCTTCCTATTCCGGCAGATGGTGTTTTAATCCTTAATAATATGTGCATGCTCCAACTGTCCCATCATGTGGGTGTTAGTTTGATCTTGGATGTCTGCTGTGTTCCTCACCATCCAATGAATTGCATTTGTTGTCAAGGTGTTTTTCCATTGGTCTGTCAGAGGTTCTACTTAACAAATCAGCATTCAATTAATCTTAAGGGTGGAAGGGGTGCTCCACAAATGGGTAGTGGTAAACTTTTCCCCTAACCAATAATATCATGCCATGTCAACTTCCCCCTAGGGGTGCTCAAACACATGGAGAGTGGTAAGCAATTTTTTTTTTTTAAATAATTTGTGATTGGTTGAAAGAGGGTGTGGCCCACCATTAACCTCCTCTCTCTCCCTTCTCTCTCCTCTTCCCCACTCGGTGACTACTCACCGTAAAGCTCCTTCACCACTCACCGATATTGTGCCGGCGCCACCTCACCGATCGGTAAACAAGACTCACCGAAGGGGTCACCGATGGTGCCCCTTCCACCCTAAGAGTAAATGTAGGCGTAACATAAATATATCTTTAGAATTTCGAGACATCGATTGTCTCTCCCAATGGGTAAACAAACACTAAATCAGTTTATCATCAAGCATAAAAATAAATTACAGTTGTAAAGCCCTTTGCATATAGACTGACGAAAATCCATATCCTAATATAACTAAAACATTGCTCCTAAATAATAAAATACATGTATCTTATATCAATCATCGTAAACGATTGGGGATTATTGTAGCTGTCCCAAAAATTAGAGTTACGATTCCGGATGCTGTTTAAGCTGATGCACCACTAGTGTCAATGATCCTTGAACCAAGACTCCAACTGGTGGAGGTTTGGGTCTATTTTTTGATGGAAGATTTGCTTATTTGGTAGCCATTTGTGACGATGATCCATTAAGCCCTAGGTGGTTCAAACATGGTTGTTTTTATAGCTGGAATTATGGCAAAATTTACATATTTATTTTGATTACGAGGGTTAGGGTTGATTTCAGGCTCGATAGAGAAACGGTTTTAGACTGTAGGCGAGTTAGTGGGTGGTTTATATGAATCATTTAGTCGAGTCAATACTTTAGTCAATTTATGATCTGGGCTATTCTTGACGATGGCAGTTGCTGTCGGTGTTTGACGAGGAAGTTCTGCCATGCTGATGATGGTGGCTACCGACATGCTTGACGAGTGACGCTGGTGTTTGTTGGCAATGTTTTCGGCTTATATGTCTAAATTACAATTTGAGTCTATCTAAGGTTTATTTTTAAGAAAAAAGTAAATAAATATTTGAAATTAACTTTTATATTCAAATATACATATATAATAGGTGAGTTTGTTCATCTGTTTAGATTGTTTGGGTTGTGGGTCAGATCAAAATCCAGTAGCTAATGGGTCAGATCAGGCTTCCTTTAGTCGGGTCATGGGTCAGGGTCAGATCATATAATCAACTACTAAGCTAACTACTTCCTAGACCAAGAACACACCTAACTATGTGTCTTCTAAATCACACACATCCTAATATCCTATTTCAAGTACAGTGAGAGAACAACTACTACCTCTACAACAATATTGAAAATTATATAATTGGATGTCTGATATCTAGTTCCGTTGGTAACCAATCATATCGGTTACATTTTTCTTGAATGGAGCAGGAGGTTAAGCTGTAAACCTCTGTTAGATTTGGTTACACATAAACCAATAATTTGTATTTTATTGATGAATACATGTCCAGGAATTGATTATACAAAGTAATTAACTAAAGCAAATACTTTCTGACCTAATTCAGTTATCCAAATCCTAAAACAACTCAAATAATTTCCTGACATTGTACATATAAGTAGAAAATATATAAAACTAGATACAGTTTTAGATAATAAGAATTAAACTTTTAGTTCTCCAATTTTTTTATTTATTCAAGAGCTTCCTTTATATCATAAAGAGAGGCTAAAAAAGAAAGGATACTATAATTTTTTTTTCTTTTTTGTAAATAGACTGAAATTGAGGACCGAAACTGAAGTGGAAAACCGTTATTCTTCTTCTGGTCCGCTAAAAGCTAACCGCGTAGGTCTAATCAAACAAGCCCTATGATATTATTTGTCCATAAATATCAAGTAAACATAGATATGTTGGCTGCTTGGTCTATCGTGTTTTTATGCGCGAGGCACTCCATTAGGTCCTGAAAGCCGAGGCGCCTCGCCCCAGTATTCATATAATAATTATGAATTAATCGCAGATAATATTTGCTACATTGTTAGAATCCTTGAACACTCAAAATATAGATACTAAAAAAGAATGCGATTCAATATACAAAAAACGTCTAAATCAAACAAGCTCTATGTACAACGAAAGTAGCTCAAGAAAAAAAAAACAATAAAAAAACTCTTATGTACAAACTAAGAAGCCCAGCTATATGTAGTATACAAAATCTGCCTAAAGCAACCCAGCTATAGGTGCTACCTAAGAAGCTATATGTACAACCTAAAGAATCCACAACTGCTCATTCTATTTCACTTGAGAATCAAAATATATACTACTTCTATGTTACACACAGTCAACCAAGTTCCTGAATATTCACATCAACCAAATAAGTAAGAGTCTTATGGTAAAATAAGCTTAGAAGTTGATGAACATGACCGTCAAAGCTGGTGATCAACTTTGACTGTTAGTCTAAAATTCATCTTTTTTTTTTGTTGTAAATTAACCGACCATGTAGTTTAATGCAACTAATGTTTACAGTATCATGACGACGATGATGATTCGAATCATCAGGCTGAATTTGCTGGAGGTAATGTGACACTTGTCACTACTAAGGATGCTTGGGATCAAAAGCTATCAGAAGCAAATAGGGAACACAAAATAGTACGCCATTGCTCCCAAATTTTGATATTATATGAATTACATAATTTACCTTTCTTGCTATATTATAAAGTAGTGCCTTATGATATATGTTTGTCTGGGTTACAGGTAATTGCCAATTTCAGTGCATCCTGGTGCGGGCCATGTAGAATGATCGCACCATACTTCATCGAGCTTTCTCTGAATCACACTACTCTTATGTTTCTATCAGTGGACGTTGATGAATTACCAGTAAGTTATACATCCTCCTTCTTGGTAACTTGAATTTCACATGTCAATTTTATAACTGAATTTTGAATGTTTTAACATCCTAAAACTAATTGTTAGATTTTTTTATTGTTTTTTTGAACAGCGAAACTTCTATAAAAATATAGAAAAAGGGCCAGCAAGAAACTGGAACCCCAAAGTTACAAAATTATATTCCGGATATTAAAGTCACACCATCTAACCCAATCAAGGCTTACGTATTTAGATCTACTAGAAATCCAATAAAAAGCGTTTTCCTTGATAGTGTCCGCCGTTTTATTAAACTAATTGTTAGATGCAAAGGTAATTTGAGTACAGCAATGCAATATCTTTTCTAGATTGTCCATAATTAATATGTTAGGCTATAGGGTGTGAGGGGCATGGTTGGGTCATCAATCATCACGTAGGATCATTAATGGATTGCTACACCACCCCCTTGTCTCATCCACCATGATTCCCATGGATTAAACCATGACAACCATGAGCCTTCTTTCCTTATTCAATATCTCCTTTCCTTCTCACAAAAATAAATTAAAATAAGATAATAGTGGTTTGAGTCATGACCACACCCTTAGGGTAGTGGTTTTGGATGATGGATTAGAAGTAGGTGACATGACGCTAATGTGGAGGGTCATGGTGATCATGAGGGTCATGACCACACCCTATAGCCTTACTTTAATGGGGTAACTCTATAGAAATGTAGCCATGTTTGGCAAGTGTTCTAATTAAGTCATTAAAGCTTTTTTTGTCTCTTTAAAGTCACTAAACTTTAATTTAATGTTCTAATCCAGGTAACAATGATGATTTGTCAGGTTTCATTATTTTTTTAATTATTAAAATGATTAGGAAAAAAAATATCGCTCCATTCTCAAATACTGAAATTAATGGCAAGATTTAGTGGATTGTTTTTTAATCATAAAATTTATTTACTTATCCTCTTAACAAGCTTCTTCTTCATCCCACTTACACAGTGGAAGAACACCATGGCTAAACTAAGTTCTTCTCTCCCTTTTTGGTTTATATATTTTTTTACTTCATATTAATTACCCACCTTATTCATCCTACGTTACATTTTACAAAAATGAAAGAACTCGCTGTTGTCAAGCCAGTGCCACCGTCAACCACCGTATTCCGCCACCACTGGGGACGGTTCTTCCACCACAAAGTTTAAAAAACTATCTCTCCTCGACTGTACTTCCACCGATGACGCCCTATTCCGGCGAGGATCTGTTTTAAAGCCGACGATGGTGGCTGCGGTACGTAGCGGAGGAGATGAGTATTTTGCACTTACGTTCAGAACTGGATTTCGGCAATATCGGTGGCGGGGGATCTTTTGATAGAAAGGTTGATTACAAGCTTATCGGCGCCGGTGGTGGGTTGTCGGGCGGCGTGCGGTTGTTTGCTGGTGGCGGGCGAAAGGCGTCGAGTCTCATGTCTTCAATATCAAAGAACAAGTCTCATGTATTTCAAAAAAAACACCCACAGAGTACACGTACATCTAAAAAATATATTTTATCTTTTTATTATCATTATTATTAGGCAAATTGGAAATAAATAATCCCAACTCACTGTTATTGGCCAATAATAATCCCAACTCATTTAATCACCAATAATAATCCGAACTATTCACTTTTGTTTGTAAAATACTCCCACGTTAAAAAAACACTAACTAGGTTAAAATATTGCTGATGTGGCTTAACATGTGTGGACTGACGTGGCTGGTTAACATCTTACCCGTGTATAAAATGATTATCAGCCTCATTTGTACACACAATCGCACTCTCCTTCAAAACCCTAATTCTACAAATTGGGCAAATTCAGTCGATTGTGTGTGCAAATGAGGCTGATAATCATTTTATACACAGGTAAGATCTTAACCAGCCACGTCAGTCCACACATGTTAAGCCACATCAGCAATATTTTAACCTAGTTAGTGTTTTTTTAACGTGGGAGTATTTTACAAACAAAAGTGAATAGTTCGGATTATTATTGGTGATTAAATGAGTTGGGATTATTATTGGCCAATAACAGTGAATTGGGATTATTTATTTCCAATTTGCCTTATTATTATTAAACAAAAATAAATGATAACCCGATGACCTGGTAATTTACACACTATTAGAACATAAATTTAAAGTTTAATTACTTTAGAGAAACAAAAAAAGTTTGAATGATTTAATCAAAACACTTGACAAACTTGATTACATTTTTGTGGCATTTTCCCTACTTTAATTACATATATTCTAATTGTTAAAATTTTGTTGAACTTTATTTCTTTATAGGAGTTTGTTAAATTTTGATTTATAGAAAAATATTTTTTTTTCCGGGTGTTAATGCAGGAATTCAGTACACAATGGAATATAAAAGCGACTCCAACGTTCATATTCCTTAGAGACGGAGACCAGGTTGATAGGCTTGTGGGAGCCAACAAACCGGAGCTCCTAAAAAAGATAAGCGGTATTGTCAATTCCCAGCCTCCTCCTCCTCCTCCTCCTGCTTGTTCTGACATGTAATGCAACCGTATATAACTTTCCCTATGGTGTTTATGTATTTTCATAACAATCGATATGAATATGAATGTTGACATATTGTATTGTTAGGTTGGTATTTCTAAAAGAAACTTATAGATCACACACATGCTTAGGCCCTCTATGGCCTAGAAAGCTAACATAGACTCTAAAATGTTTTAACCACACATGAGAATTTGTTTTTTTCTCCTTCTAGAAATATAAAAGTTTTATAAAAAATTATGCATACGATAAATAATAGTAGTAGTAGTAGCATTAGCAGATTGAAAACTTAACAAATGAATGTTACTTTTGGTGATATTTGAAGGACTTGATAAAACTCATAATTAGATTTGTGTTTTTTTTTTTTTTTTTTTTTTACTGAAGTAGCCTTGAAAGAATACATGTTACATGATTAAAAAAACAAATATGTTCTACTATATATCTGCTTTTAGAAGATGATTAAAAATATACTTAAAAATATCGAGAAGAGTCTAAAAGTATTAAAAGATGACCTGTATGTATACTGTTGTATTTCATTTCACCTTTCTATATTAAGTAGATTTTTATTTAAAAGATGACCTGTATGTATACTGTTGTATTTCATTTCACCTTTCTGTATTAAGTAGATTTTTAATTATTTTTAGAGTTAGTATTGATATATTGATGTTACTGAAAAAATATTAAATTTGCAGAAGATATAATTTTTTTAACCCCGTCAATTTTAGATGCAGAATTTGAACATAGAGTTGCATAGAATTTTTACACCAAGTCAATTTTAGTTATCAGCAACATTGATCAGACAACATACCATTTTGTCATTTGTATTTAACATCTTTCCAAGAGGTTGAAAACTTAAATTGCCTGAATTGTAATGTTTTTTTTTTTTTTTGAACGGCAAATTTCTTTTAATCCCCTGTTATTGGTGGTACTTGAACCTAAGACCGTCTCCCACTCCCTAACTCAGGTGTTTAAAGGCTTTATTTTGCCAATGGACCACCACCCCATTGGTCTGAATCGTAAAGTTTTAGCTAAAATAAACATCAAGAACTTTTTCAAGAAACAGCCAAAAGTGTGGTTTGTATTCTCAATGTATAAAAATTAGAATTCCCGACATTCTAAATTTAATACAAACCACTGATACCTACCGAGAGACGATATCTATACCATTGCAATTTATATAGTATGTATGTGTGTATATAACGTTATAAAAACTCACAATGTTTTCTAATTTTAGATAAACCCTGTTATAACATATAAAGTACTAAATCCAAAATATCACAAAAGTATAACCGGCTAACGTCCATTCGGGTTCATAATCTGCGAGAAAACCGCACTTGGTGTCAAGCCATTCGAGTTGACACTCGCGAGACTTTGACTAGTGATGCTTGTCGGGTCCGTCACACTTTCATTGAAATCCTTTGACTTTTCGTTGAGCGGTGTCTCATCGTTTTCCATATCGACCGATCCCTCACCTGCACTCTCTTGAAGCTGCAAAGCAAACTCGAGGTTCCAAAGAACATCTCCCATTGATGGTCTACGTATCCCCTCATCAGCAAGACACTTGACAGCGATTTCTGCCACTTTCGTGAAGCACTCAGGTGAAACTTTTCCCCTCAAATACGAGTCCAGAATCTCATCAAGAATGCCCTTCTTGTGACAGTGCAACGCCCATTCGGCTAAGCTCACTTGCTCTTTTGAAAGTGCCGGGTTCAGGGCAGGCCTAGCAGATAATATCTCAAAAAGTACAACTCCAAAAGAGTACACATCTGACTTCTCGGTCAACTTCTGTCTCCGGTAGTATTCAGGATCCAAATACCCGAAACTACCCTTAACAACTGTGCTTACGTGAGTGTGATCCATGGCAGGGCCCGTCTTTGATAGCCCGAAATCCGACACTTTGGCAACCCAATTTTCGTCCAAGAGGATGTTGGTTGTTTTCACATCCCTATGGATGATGGTGTGTTTGGCACCCGTGTGAAGATAGTGTAGGCCGCGTGCTGCACCTATGCATATATCAAGTCGTTGCTTCCATGTTAACGGTTGATTCTGCGTCTTGTAAAGATGCTCTCTTAGTGTTCCGTGAGCCATGTAATCATATACAAGGATCATCTCAGAATTTTCTTCACAGTAACCGATTAAAGAAACAAGGTGACGATGCCGAAGCTTTGAAAGCATTTCGAGTTCCGTTCTAAATTCGTTTACACCTTGGCCAGAGAGTGAGTTTCCTCTTTTGATAGCGAGTTTAGTCGTTCCACCATCGATCTCTCCTCTATAAACCTTACCAAATCCACCAACGCCAAGAAGTCGATCCTTGTCAAAGTTATTGGTGGCATCCTTAATCTCAGCAAAAGTAAAATGGCGACCAAGGTTTGAAGGAATAGAAGGAGCATAACTTCCATACGTCTTGGCGGTAGTGACAGAAGCGTCCGAGTTTCCATATAAGGAAAGTGGTAGCCAATTAGAGGTCCGGTCGCTCGAGTTTTGATTCTTTTGTCTTTTTCCTTTATGGGAAAGAAAACAAACAATAAGGCCAACAAAAACTATGCCTGCAAGTCCACCACCGATGGAACCACCAATTATCCCTCCTTTGTGATCTGATTTACGTGGCAACACTCTAGAGGGGTCGATGATGGGTTGGCTTGGTATTGGATTTGGAAGTGATCCTGCAAGATTTCCACCACTCGTGTTTACTTTGAAGATCTCGATACCATTCAAGATGGCATTATAGTCCATTGGTGTCATGTAAGTGTTGGGATGCAATGCTAGCCAGAGATCTTGTCTTGGACTCCCAAGTGGAAGAAACACCCCATAATCTTTATAAACAGGAACCTTACTCTCTGATGCCCAAAGAATAACATCTGCAGCGGGCTCTGCGGTCTGATTGTTTATTAAAATATCAAACACCCTTTGGTTAGGTTTCGTTTTATCTGGAGCAATTTCACAAAAATGGAGCCTAACCAGGTATGTGAAACCGGTATCAACATTAAAGTACCAACTCAGATTGAACCCAAGGTTGGCTTGTGGGTTTGGAAGCATGGCTCGAGCGGTTTTATACACTTCAACTGGTGCAACATAATCTGGAAACCCTGAAGGATAACTGATTGTAACGTTCTGATCAGCAGCTACAGGAATCCCAATGGCAGAACCGTATAAATAAGGAGTATCATCCCCCCATCGTCTAAAGAGCCCAGTATCCCCGCTAGCTGAAATAGTTTGTCCACCAACATTTAACCGGTATACATTTTCAAGTGCAGTAGTGTTGTCAATGTCGAAAGACCCGGAGGCACCAACCAGCGTAAATCCTTTGGAGGAATAGATATCTGGGTGAGACACAATTTCAATCCCGTTAATAAACGCATATGAATCAGGAGTGTTTGGATCAGGAGTAAATGTGACATTCAAATCCCCGGATCCAGTATTTACAGAATACTCCTTGGAAAAGAAATCATAGTTGAGATTGGTGGCAGTTTCAAATGCACTAAAGTTTCTTAAAAGGGAATACGGTCCGATATCAACAGAGAAGACTCCATGTTTGGCAACATGCTTAGCATAATCCGCAGGGTAGAAGTAAAGGCGGACAAACTTCCTTCCAGATGATACCGGAAAGCTGTAAGTGAATTCAGATTGAAATATCCGGGCGCTCATGTAAGGGGTTGTAGGAACAGAAGGTTTTTGGGTAGCAGCATCAGAAGCTAAGGAGTTTCCCACTGATGATGCATTCATATCAGAGGTCCATTTTCTACCATCATCATCACTCATTTCTCCATTTGCACCACAATTTAGAAAGATCCTATCGGTTGGAACATAATTCGCAGCATGAATCACAGAAACAAGCAGTAGAAAACACGTAAAATGCTCCGGCATACTTGGATTTCTCATTATACTTGCACAGCTGAAAAGGATTCACAATCACATTTCAATGCTACTGAAACATCATTCAAAGCAGAGAATACGACAACATGAACATACATAACAAATAAACTAAGGGAAAAAATAATAATCCATTGGCTGGCTGATCTGATATTAACACCTACTGACGACGACAATTTGACTAATGACACTCTTATCTTTTACTTTGGTCGCCAAAGGCAATTAATTCCACTGGCATAATTATCAGCTGACGAGGACCCCATTTCATGAATAATCATCACTGTGAGCGAATACAAATGGAAATTACTCATAAATGAAATCTATAATAATTAATCTGCCAGTGGTTATAGTTTAAAATGCAATTTGCCATAGATCAAACAATTTGGACCATAATACAGATCAGAGAGAGAGGAAAAGTGATGAAATTCAATCAGTTTTAATTAGAAAATCCTCCGGGTATCTATTTCAAAAAGATATGAACCAAAACAACACAAACAAACAGTAAAGCTCCACATACTTGCTTACTAACAAGTACCAGAAGAAAGAAATTCAAAACGCGTCATCTATCAAGCTTACTAAAAGTATTGGAAACAGAAATCAGACGCCATTAAATAGACCATCATTTACCTCCGGATCTTCAGTTTTATCGATCAGCTTTCTTTTGAGGCATGGAACCAACAGTAAACTAAAAACATGATGATGATGATGATGATGATGATGATTATGATTGATGATCCTTTAAAGAAATAGTCAGTCAAAGAATCGATGATTGTTTCCAAATAGTCAAAGACGAAACAGGATTTACGTCTAAAATGGCGCTAGACAGCAATACAACACATTATATTCCTTATTTTGGAAATTTCTGTTTTCTATACAATAAAACATCTTTCTAATTTTAAAATTTAGGATTCTATTGTTTCTAGAACACCGGTTACCTCAAAAGAGTGTTAATATTCACACAACCCTCCCCTCTATCTCTTTTTATATATACATAGACTAGTTTAAGATGGTGTTTGGGGTTGAGTTTTGAAGGACATTTTTAGATTATTGAGTTTTGAAATCGTAAATAATCAGTTTTGAGTGTTTAGGTAAAAAAATTAAAAAATTGATTATTTGCGTTTAGAAAGTTACAAAACGCAATTTTCCAAAAGCAGCCCCTCCCCCCTTACTGCAACAAAACACAATTTTTCAAAATATGATTATTTGCGTTTAGAAAAGGATTTTCACTTGTTTATTTTTTTTAAATATATATTTTCCAAACACTCAAATAGTTGATTATCTGATTATTGTGATATCAAGAAACATAATCAAATCCAAACACTATCTTTCAACATCACATTTTGTTACAGTTAATTATCTAATTCTGATTATTCAAAACGCATAATCTATTTTCAAAACTCAACCCCAAACACCCTCTAAGTACCTGTTAGGGATATAATTTTATAGCCTATGGATCACGGATCCTCAAGTATAGCATGGATCATGGATCCTCAGTTCAGTTCGAATTAAGGATCCTCAGGAGACGCTGCGAGAATAAGGATCCAGGATCCTCATTGTTATTCTGAACTAACAATTGTTTCCATCACCTTTTGGCTTGTTTTGCAGGTATGTATCGAAGAAGACTTATTCCATCCGAGATACCAGGGGAATATGCTCTATATTTTCAACATGTGCACGAGCTAATGACCGTTGGTGGTGATCGTGGGTGATGGGCTGATTTTTCGGATAGTTAGTTAGGATATTTTTAGCTCATATTAAAGGGGTATTGAGCTTATTTTTAGAAACATCTTGCACTCTTGTAAACTGTACAACACCTCTGCTACTCGCTTTCAAACACACACACTAGAATTCATTGTAACAAGCTCAATACTTCCGAAGTTGTAAACTTGTTTACTCAATATACTTGATAGTGATAGTTTTCACTATCCGGGGTTTTTTATGCCGAAGATCATTCGTTGATCAAGGGCTTTTTCCTCGTATAAATCCCCATGTTCATCACTCATTTTATATATTCATCATTCATACATTTGATCATTTAACCAAGCATCATACCTCACAAAAATCAGATTTGGTTACATTATCCTTGTGTGATTTTTGACCAAAACAGTTTGGCGCCCACCGTGGGGCAATTGGTGCTTCATTCTTACAAAATTCTGTTCATTTCATTCATTTCTATTCGTAACCTTCAACCACATGGCTTCTCAGGCGAAGAACACTTCAAACCCCATGCCGGCGATCACCTCTTCACAGGGCATTCCACCTTTGCCTCCTATTTCTTCTGGATCCCAGAAGAATGCTGAGAATGTTGCGAAGAAGCCAACCCCCCGTCTTCTCAAAACCAACTACTGCTGCTTCTTCTGGTCCTACTAACAATGATCTTTATTCTTTGATTTTGCAGATGAAGGATTACATGCAGCAGCAGGACAGAACTAATGACAGGATCCTTCGAGAAATTGATGAGATCAAGAAGTTGAAAAGATCAGCGGAGGATCACTCTCCATTGGTGCCGAGATCACTGAATTTCGATACTCCGGTCATAACTACCCAGCATTCCACAACATCAGGCGTCCAATACCAGGGTGGATCATCAAGTATGCGCTATGAATCAGGATCCTCTCTTCAGCCTCAAGGATCTTCCTTCCAGCATCAAGGATCCTTCTCTAGTTTAGGAGGATACATGGGAACGCAGACAGTTCAAGGATCCTACTCTCAGTATCAAGGATCCTCATCTCAGGTTCAAGGATCCTCATCTCAGGCTCATGGATCCATGGACTATCCTCCAAGACCCCCAACGTCGGTGTATCAGGGATCCAACATCTTTCAGGATCAAGGATCCTTAAGCAGTGTACCACCCAGAAGTTCAGAGATTCACTTGGGAGACTTCATACCTATGCAAACTATTGCCTCATCTGGTCCCTCGATCATACCAGAATCACATCAATATGGATTCACATCAGGAATTCCACCCTTGAATCCATCAGGAGGTAACACTTTAAATACTTCTTATAATGCTAACCATGGCATTGTGCAGGATACAGGGATCAACCAAGCTATGGCTAGAGAGTTACAAAAACTCAAGGATATGATATCCAGTTTTCCAGGAGTGGTTAAGCCCATTCCTGAAATTCCAGATGGGAGTCATAGGATATCTCGTTTTGCACCACCTATTTGTGATGCAGAGATACCAAAGAGGTTTCATACACCGAACATGAAGTTGTATGACGGCTCAACTGATCCAGAAGAGCATGTGGCTCAATACAGAGAAAGAATGGAGATCAATCCCATTCCTGAAAGGTTGAAAGAAGCATGTCTATGCAAGGGTTTCAGATCCATACTGACAGGATCAGCTCTTAAATGGCTACTAAGTCTCCCCCCTTACTCCATTACTTCATTTGCTAATCTAGTTAATTTGTTTAATAGCCAATTTTCATGTAGTAGGAGATTTGAACGATTAACTAGTGATCTATATAGGGTAACACAGGTCAAAATGAATCACTTAGAGATTATATAACTAAATTGAGTAGAGAATCCTTAGAAATTCCTAACTGGGATATTGCTACAGCTGTAGAAGCTTTCAAAATGGGTTTACTTAAGGATTCACAATTCTATGATGATCTTGTCATGACCCCTTGCAGGAATCTTGATGAAGTAAGAACCAGGGCCCTTAGGTTCATCCGTTTAGAGGATGATAAAAGGATCCAAGAGAGACTGTCAGGATCTTCAAAGCAGGAAAAGCAAGGATCCTATTTCAGGAACAATAAGTCCAAATTATACAACAAGTCTGATAATCAAAACGTGCATGCAGTGGAGCAAGAAGAGGATGATGAGGATTATCACCCATTTATGAATATTGCTTTGCTGTTGATAATAATGAACTGATCTTTGTAATGCAGAACTTAGGTGAGAAAGCAAGATGGCCCAGAAAGAGTGATAAGCCAACTGCCACAAAAGACAAATCCAAATGGTGTGCCTATCATGAAGATTTTGGTCATCTTACTGATGAATGCATAGCAATCAGGAAAGAGATTGGTTACTTGTTGAGCAAAGGGCATTTGAAGGAGCTATTTGGAAGAAAAAAGTCAAGGATCCAGGATCCTGAAAAGATTCCAGAAAGAGCTCCTGCTCCTCCAGCTGATGCACAAATTATTAACTTCATTTCTGGTGGATCAGACACATGTGGCACTTCCTTTTCGGCAGCCAAGAGGCATGCTAAAGAGACAAAGATGGAGAATGGGGATAGGCCTGTTCGAACCTCAATCCTTACACAGGAGAAAGTTATATCCTTTGATGAGGATGATCGTGTAGATATTCAGGATCCTCCTCATGATGGTCTTGTTATTACATTGTTTATTTCTAACCATTTTGTTCGCAGGATTCTCATAGATGGAGGAAGTTCAGTGAACATCATTCAACTTTATGTCCTCAAGAAGATGAATATCCCTGAATCAGAAATCATCCCAAGATCATCAGTTCTTGTAGGATTCAGTGGAGAAACCAAGAACACATTGGGGGACATCAAACTTCCCATTTACATATAGGGAGTTAATTCTTTTCAAAAAATGTGTGTTATAGATTGCTTATCCTGTTGCAATGTTATCCTTGGCAGGCCATGGATACATGACATGAAAGCAGTTCCATCTACGTATCATCAATGTGTGAAACTCCCTACTCCTTGGGGTGTGGTGAAGATAGAGAGTGACCAACAAGAAGCTAAAAATTGTTATACTTCGTCAATGAAGCCAGCCTCGAGACCTAGGGAGCAATAGCAATTAAAGTATCCTCCAAGAGATGTCCTGGAGGCAAGAGAACAAGATGTCAAAGATATCCTGATGGATCCTCAGGATCCTGAATCCAAAGTTTTTATAGGATCCGGGATCCTCGATGATATTTAAGAGGATCTAGTATCCTTCCTAAAGAGGAGAAAAGCTACTTTTGCCTGGAAGCATGAGGACATGACATGTATTTCTAAAGATATTATTACTCATAAACTTGGCATTGACAAGTCATTCAAACCCATACATCAAAAGAGGAGAAAGTTTGCACCTGAAAGGAATGCCATCATCCAGGAGGAGGTAGATAAACTGCTCAGAGCAGGTGCTACCTACCAAAGGCTAGTTAATATGATGTTTAAAGAACAAATTGGACACACGATGGAAGTCTATATAGATGACATGGTGGTTAAGTCCAAGAGAGCTGAGGATCACCTTAGATATTTGGAAGAAGCATTTGATATCCTTGATAAATTCAACATGTAACTGAATCCTTCCAAGTGCCACTTTGGTGTAAAAGCTGGCAAGTTCCTAGGTTACATGGTGACAAAAAGAGGCATAGAGGCAAGTCCAGAGCAAATCAAGGCGATTGTGAATATTAAGTCTCCTGCCAATGCCAAGGATGTACAAAGATTGACAGGAAGGATCGCAGCCTTGAACAGGTTCATCTCAAATTCATCAGAGAAATGCAAGGAATTCTATGACATCCTGAGAAAGAACAAGAAATTTGAATGGACTGAAAAGCATGAGAATTCTCTCAAGGCCCTTAAGGATTACCTATCCTCAGCTCCAGCCTTAATTAAACCAGAAAAGGGGGATATATTATCCTTATACTTGGCAGTTTCTTCTAAGGTAGTAAGTGCAGTCCTTGTAAAGGATCATGAAGGTACCCAACATCCTGTATATTATGTAAGTAAAAGTTTGCTTGATACTGAGTCTAGGTATTCTCATCTAGAAAAACTTATCCTTGCTTTGATCATGGCATCCACTAAATTACGCCATTATTTTGAAACTCATGCTATTATTGTTAAGACTAACTTTCCTATTAAGAATGTCCTCAGAAAACCTGAAATGTCAGGAAGGATGGCAAAGTGGGCAGTCAAACTTAGTGCTTATGATATCAGATATGAACCAAGAACTGCCATCAAATCCCAAGCCTTAGCTGACTTTGTGGCTGATTTCAGTAGTGATCTACAAAGGGAAACTGAATTGGAAGTTCAACAACTTGAAGAGACTAAGGATCCTTGGATACTCTTCACAGATGGGGCTTCAAATGTCAAAGGAAATGGACTAGGCATACTACTAAAATCGCCACAGGGGGACATAATACCCCACTCAATTGCTTGTGAGTTTCAAACTACTAATAATGAGGCTGAGTATGAAGCCTTAATAGCTGGTTTACAAATTGCCAAGCACATGAGGATCAAGTACCCAGGGAAGAAAATGCAGAAGCTGATGCTTTAGCCAACCTTGGATCATCATTGAAGATTCCAGAGGATATTAAAATTCCCATCATCCACATCTTGGCTCCTGCTATTGAGGATCATACAGCTATGGAAATAGTGGAGGATTATGCAATCATACCTAGTGATGGTGCACAGTCAAATTCAGGAACCTGGATCCTTCCAATCATGAGATATATACAGCATGGAGAGATTCCTACAGGAGAAAATCCCAGAGCTTTTAAAGTCAAGGTATCTCAATTTACAATTTTAAATAACATGTTATATAAACGATCTCTTGCAGGTCCATATCTAAGGTGCATCGAGGATCCAGAAATCCAAGAAGTCCTGAAGGATTTTAATGAAGGAGATTGTAGAAACCACACTGGGGGCAGAGCACTGTTCTCAAGGATCCTCAGAACAGGATACTATTGGCCTACTATGAAGAAGGATGCTGTGGATTATGCAAAGAAGTGTGATGCTTGTCAAATACATAACAATATCCTTCATCAACCGGCAGAGCTCCTGCATCCTATATCCTCCTCTTAGCCATTCATGAGATGGGGAATGGATATAGTTGGCAAACTTCCCAAAGCACCAGGAGGGAAAGTGTTCATGCTTGCTATGACTGATTACTTTTCCAAATGGATAGAAGCTGAAGCCTTTGCACAAGTCAGAGAAAAGAAAGTTATATCCTTTATTAAAAGAAACATTATTACCAGATTTGGTATCCCTTCTGAAATTATTTGTGATAATGGATCCCAATTTATTGGGAGTAGAACTACTGACTTTTGTGACAGTTGGGGGATTAAGATGATAACATCAACACCAGTCCAACCACAAGCTAATGGTCAAGCAGAATCATCCAACAAGATCATCATCAACAACTTGAAGAAGAAGCTTGGATCCAAAAAGGGAAAATGGGCCGAAGAGCTACCTTATGTGTTATGGGCTGATAGAACAACTCCCAAGAATGCTACTGGCCAAACTCCATTTTCTTTAGTGTTTGGAGCTGAATCAGTGATCCCTACACAGATGGTAGTTCCTATTGCAAGAACAAGCATCCGTGATCCTGAAGGAAATGCTGAAAACTTGGTTCAAGATTTGGATACCATAGAAGAACTCAGGGATTTGGCAAGGATAAGATTGGCTAGTTATCAACAAAGGATTACTGGAGCTTACAACAAGAATGTCAGGATCAGAAAGTTTCAAGTTGGTGACATGGTGTTGAGGAAAGCATTCCAAAACACCACAAATCCTGCTAATGGCAAGTTAGCACCAAAATGGGAAGGCCCCTATCTTATTGAAGCTGAGGCAGGAAAGGGGGCATACCGTTTATTAACAATGGAAGGTGATCTACTACCAAGAGCTTGGAATGCTATCCATTTAAAGAGATACTTCATGTAAGAAGGACCCAGGATCCTTGGCCATCCTCATATCTGGTATACATTAAGGATCCTTAGAGGATATATGATCCTCATTCTGAAGTTGATGCTTCTTTGACAAAGGATCAAGTATCCATTGTGGTTTCCTAAGTCTTTGGGCTTGTCCCCAGTTCTTTGGGTTTATCCCCAGTTTTTTGGGCTTGTCCCCAGTTTAAGGTATCTATTACCTCCTACGAATCAGGTTCTTACACCTTCGCCAGTTGCGCACGATTATCCTGGTGCAGTTAAAGGCAATGGGACCAGTACCCGCTTTAGGGGCTGACAATTTCGTTGTACTGGCTGTATTCAGGATCCTAAGTATAATGGTAGACGTACCATACATCCGTTCCTAAGGTTTCTAACGTTTTCACGTTAGCTAAGGTTTTGGCATCTTCATGCACTAAGTTTGGATAGTCGCCAGTATGGGCCATACTCCAGTTTACACAAGATCCTTTGGGCTTGTCCCCAGTTTTTGGGCTTGTCCCCAGTTTTGGGCTTGTCCCTAGTTTATTGGGCTTGTCCCCAGATTATTGGGCTTGTCCCTAAAATACTAACTCTTTCTTTCACAGATTGGCTTAGTCCCAAGTTATGTCCCATTTCAGGATTTCAAAGCTAAACAGTTAAGGATCCTAGATCCTAACTTTCTACAAGGGTTTGTCTTATGATTGTTACAGTTGTATGCATTAAGGATATAGGATCCTAACTTCGATTCTCTGGTATGATCCTTATTTACTTTAATTTTACTCTTGGTTTATCAATCATACCCTTATTCTTTGACAACAGGATAGATGATCCTAAAAATATCCTACTTGTCAAACCTTTCAATTAAAGGATATTTGATCTTTGATTATATCCTAAACCTTTTGACATAAACTAATTTTTATACTTTCACTAATAACTTCTAAGTTCAAAATATTACAATAACAATTGAAAGGTAAATATACACAAAATGAACAACACCAAGATAGCCAAAAGTTAAGAGTTTTATTTATTTATCAAAGTAGAACCCTTTAAAGGTTGTCAAAATTACCTACCCTGAGCATCTACCAGCAATACGTGGCCCGTCCGCTGGGGTAGGTAAAGGGTGTCCATATTAACAGGTTCTAAGTAGTGCAGGAAAGTAAAGACGGCAGGATAATAGTGGTTTCATCCCCCAAACAGAGGTTCCCTCCACCAACTATCATCCTACCTATTGTTCCAAGGATCACTGATCCTTAACCCTAATAGCTATTGTTTAGTTATTACAGACCATAATTGTTCATCATCAAAACACCATCAAATAAAAACCACTAAACCTTAAAAAAATGGGCTCCGGCTGCGTCTAGAAATGTCCATCATCGCCCATTGATGCAGCTTAAACCTTCGCTGCCTCCACCACCTTTTCACCATCACCTTTGCCATCAACAGCTGCTGCCACCTCAGGATCCTTCAATCCACTGCTCCCGGCTCCATCAGCTGCAGCCCCTTCAGATTCATCCTCATCATCCAGCTCAGCCAACCTCTGCTTCCAAGCCTCCTGGTCCCAGGTAGACTGGTCAAAGGCAGGATCCTCAGCCTCCTTGGCCATTTGTAGCTTGATCTTCAACATGGCAATAGTAGCAAAAAGCTTAGCCCCATCCATGACTTCTGCTTTCTCTTTCTGGGTTGTGATCTGAGCCTGGACCAGTTCCTTCTGCAGCAGGTTTATATCCTTTTCAAGAGAAGAAATCTTTTTGTCCTTGGCAAGGAACATCTGCTGGAAGTCCAACTTTTGCTGTTCAACTTCAGCCACGTGGTGATCAAGGAACATTTGGATCTCGGCAAATTTCTGCACATGAGAAGTCAATAATCAGGATCCTTTATCTTCAGGGAAGGAATACGAATTGCAGGATATATTATCCTTACCTCAGAGGTGTATTCGAGGAACTGATGTTGTATGAGAGGGAGGCCTTCAGTGGGCTCAGCAGTCTTTCTCTTCTTGGCACCCTTGCCCCTAGTACTCATTCCTTTAGGCTCCGAGACGCTTGGGCTAGCAGTCAACTCTTTCTTGATGGAGCGAGAAAATGCATATTCTTGAAGGTCACTCACACTGAACCTGGAAGCGGACTTTGAGGATTTTTCGGCGCCTACAAGCATAACAAATAGATAAGTATTCATATTTTTATCAAATGTTTATATATACATATACATGTATGGGTACTTACTTGACATGGTGTAGGAAGTGGATGAAACTTCTGCTGGGTCCTTTGATTTCGGTGGATAGGTTCTGATTGCAGGCTCAAGCTTCCAAAAAGCTTTAATTCTCTCTTGGGTGGCAGGTGATTCTTGAATATGTGACAAAGTTATAGCTGCAAAGACAAAGATAAAGGGTCAGTTATCCTCAACAAGAAAAAGAAAGATCCTTACCGCTTATCCTAGTCTAAGGATCCTATATCCTACTATCGGTGTTCAACTTTTTGGGAAGTTGGTTCCCATTGGAACATAATCCCTCCTAACAAAGAAGAATTGATTCCTACAGTTAGGATCGTTTTTGGTCACTTTCAAGATTGGGTGTGGCTGTTCAGGTTTGGATTTGAAAAGATAACAATGGGAACCATAGCTAACAAGATTGTATAACTTACTCAATTCAGACATCTCTATTTCAATACCTTCCTGCTCAACTATGCGCTCGAGTGTGTAAAGGACTCTCCACATCATTGGCATGGCTTGTATGTAACATAAGCCAGTGAGTGTGAAGAATCCCTCTGTGAGAACAGGGAAAGGGTAGGTGAATCCGATCAGAAAAAGGGTTGCAGGAAAAGTGATCCATGTATCTGATATACAATCACTTTTGGTGGAAGAGTCGAAGGATCGAAATACAGTGCCGTCAGGGAAACAGGGGCGTATCCGATCGATATCAGGATCGGTGAATCGGCATAGCTCTGTTGAAGGGTTTTTGGTTAAACCCTGACTCTTTAGTGGAGTTTTATGTTCAGGATTTTTGGCGGGTGAGGAACGAAGGTTCATTTTTGCCATTGATTTTGGAAAACAGAGGATTAGAGAAGAGAAGATCAAAGAAAAGGGAAGAGAGAATACCTGCTTGGATCTTAGGATGAGGATTTAAAGGAGAGAAGTCTCGAATTTAAATGCAATTTCCAACCCTATCTCTAATCCTATTTATAATAATTGTTTGTTGCAGGGATGATTATCGTTGACATCAGCCTCGCAACGGCTATATCCATAAGTAACGGCTAGTTCGAAAATCGTTCAAACATGACTACCTAATTGGATATCAACTAGTCATGTTTGGGGGCAATTGTTAGGGATAGAAGTTTATAGCCTATGGATCACGGATCCTCAAGTATAGCATGGATCACGGATCCTCAGTTCAGTTCGAATTAAGGATCCTCAGGAGACGCTGCGAGAATAAGGATCCAGGATCCTCATTGTTATTCTGAACTAACAATTATTTCCATCACCTTTTGGCTTGTTTTGCAGGTATGTTTCGAAGAAGACTTATCCCATCCAAGATACCAGGGGAATTTGCTCTATAGTTTCAACATGTGCACGAGCTAATGACCGTTGGTGGTGATCGTAGGTGATGGGCTGATTTTTCAGATAGTTAGTTAGGATATTTTTAGCTAAGATTAAAGGGGTATAGAGCTTATTTTTAGAAACATCTTGCACTCTTGTAAACTGTATAACACCTCTGCTACTCACTTTCAAACACACACACTAGAATTCATTGTAACAAGCTCAATACTTCCGAAATTGTAAACTTGTTTACTCAATATACTTGATAGTGATAGTTTTCACTATCCGAGGTTTTTTATGCCGGAGATCATTCGTTGATTAAGGGATTTTTCCTCGTATAAATCCCCGTGTTCATCACTCATTTCATATATTCATCGTTCACACATTTGATCATTTAACCAAGCATCATACCTCACAAAAATCATATTTGGTTACATTATCCTTGTGTGATTTTTGACCAAAACAGTACCCGTGTATTACACGGGTGGCCTCACAATAATATATACCATCATTAACAATGTTGACATAAATTTTTTAACGAAAGAAACGTTCCATTATTTGATGAAGGCGACACACTTGCTCTTCTTTGGAAGTAGAGGGTGATTAGAAAATAAATGTTATGGGTGGTTTTTTGAACAAATATCCTGAATTATATCCTGACTTGATTACTTTTGATTGTGACCAGGATACCGGATCAGGATATTGGTAACATCCTGATACAGTATCCTGGTAGTTACTAATTGTTCACGTGCAGATTAGCATGGCAATCCTATAACGTTCAAGTAGACTGCTTCTCCTGGAGACTCGGGCTATTCAGTTGAAAAGAAGACGTTGAAGCCGGAAGAAGGGGTCTTCAACGTCTAGGAAGGAATATTCGCAGCATCCCGATTTTATAGGATAGTTTGTTATTTCTATTTTACTATATAAAGGAATGTACGGATCGATAGACACACAAAATTTTCACTCACACTTCTGCTTTCTACTAGCTACAATCACTCGCAATCACCAACACTTACACTCGAAATTCATTATAACACGTAGTTGATCTGTATCATATCCTGCACTGTATCCTAAAATTTGAAGTAATAAGAAGAATAAGGCTGCTGCGATTGTCAGCCCCCGAGGTTTTGTGCCGGCGATCTAGATTGATCAAGGGCTTTCCTCGTATATCTCGTGTTGTCCTTTACTTTTCTGCTCATTGTTTGATTCTTGATATAGCTCGGTATCCTGAGCTATATCCTGAAACTGTTTTTTGCAAACAACTAAACCAGAACATTTTCGATACACATTGTTAGCACACTACCTCACAAAACTAATTTGATCACTTAATTGCTTAGGTAATTTTTGACTAAAACAATTTGGCGCCCACCGTGGGGCAAGTGGTGCTATTTCTACTAAAAGCTTCTTAAAATCACTACTTGGTTTTCTATTTTCAAAAATTTTTGCACAACTATTTTCAACGGCCTCAAAATCAAACATGAGCTCTTCTACCATGTCTGCTATAACCTCTGCAACAGTTGGTTCGGTGCTTCCACCACCTCCAAGGACGCAAGCTTCTTCACAGCCTCAAGCTCCTCTGAGGAGGGTTGAAACTCACACATCTCGGGATATTGTGCCTACTCAGAATATCCATGGATCTGCTGCCTCGGGGAGAACTCCTATTATGGCTTCTAATGATGAAATTCTAACTTTGTTTGGTAGTATACAGGATCAGATGAAGCAACAGCAGGAGACCAATCAAATGCTGATAAGAGAGATACAACTCTTGAAATCTAGCTCAAGCAGGCCTGTTATGGATACTGTCACTTCCTTACAGCCCAGAGCATTGAACTTCAGCTCGGCAGTATATACTGAGGATAACCGGGGCAATATTGTACCTAGCCATTCCCAGAGCCATACTCCTGAGATACCCTCATCGGTTAGGGTGTCAACTGTGAGAAGTTCAGGATATGCTCCAGGATATGGCCAAAATCCTCAGATCGGTAACGTGCCTAATAATACTAATACTCTTGCTTCTAACGATGTTGGATCTTTGCAGGATATAGGTGTGATGTCGGCACTCTCTAGGGAGCTTCAGAAGTTGAAGGATATGATATCCAGTGTACCTGGGGTGGTCCAGCCGATTCCAGAAGTATCCCAGGATAGCCACAGGATATCCCAGTTTGCATATCCCATAGGTGATGCTGAAATCCCGAAAAGATTTCAAACCCCCAACATGAAACTCTATGATGGAACTACGGATCCTGAAGAGCATATTGCTCAGTATAGGGAAAGGATGGAGATTAACCCTATCCCTCCGGATCTCAAGGAAGCATGCTTCTGCAAGGGTTTTGGCTCTACCCTAACAGGATCAGCCTTAAAATGCTCTTAAACGTTCCACCTCATTCAATTACTTCATTTGCTCACTTAGTTAACTTATTTAATAGTCAATTTTCTTGCAGTCAAAGTTTTGAAAAACTAACCAGTGATCTCTATAGGATAACTCAAGGTCCTCAAGAATGCTTAAGGGATTATGTGAACAAGTTTAGCAGGGAATCCTTGGACATCCCACATCTTAATGTTGCAACACCCGTACAAGCATTCAAAATGGGGTTGCAAAAGGATTACCAATTTTATCAGGATCTTGTAATGAATCCTTGCATGAACCTGGATGAAGCTCGGAACAGGGCTTTGAGATATATTAGAATGGAAGACGACAAAAAGATGCAAGAGAGGATGAATTCATCCTCAACATATGAATCAACTAACAGGAAGTCAGAATCCTCATACAAACCATATCGCTCTAAGCCATATGGCAGGAATGATAGCAAGAAAGTGAATGATGTTAAGGATAAGGATCCTGAGGAGTATCCTGAATTATCATAATATTGTTTTTCTGTTAATATACCCGAACTAATGTATGCTATGCAGGGTTTGGGAGATAAAGCGAGGTGGCCCAGGAAGAACCAGCAAAAGGCCGATTGGAAGGATAAATCCAAATGGTGTGCCTTCCATAAGGATTTTGGACATGTCACGGAAGATTGCATAGCTCTGAGGAAGGCAATAAGATATCTGCTAAGCAAAGGATACCTAAAGGACCTTCTGGGCAGAAAAAAGAATAAGGGTCAGGATACTGAGAAGGATCCTGAACGAGCAGCATCACCTCCTGCGGATGCCAAGATAATTAACTTTATCTCAGGAGGATCAGACATTTGTGGAACCTCTTATTCTGCAGCAAAAAGACATGCGAAGGAGGCTAAGGCAGATCGCGGAGATAAGCCGACCAGCATGACAACCCTCACAACCGATAAAGTGATAACGTTTGATAGTGATGATAGGGATAGTGTCCAGGATCCCCATCACGATGGTTTGGTAATAACTTTATATATTGCTAATCACTTTGTGCGCAGGATACTGGTGGATAATGGTAGTTCCGTCAACATTATTCAACTAGAAACACTAAAAAGAATGAATATTTCCCAGATGGAGATCACTTCAAAATCCACTGTACTTGTAGGGTTCAGTGGAGAGGCCAAAAATACTGTGGGAGAAATAAAGCAGCCAGTATATGTTGAGGGAGTGAATTCAATGCAACGTTTCTGTGTCATGGACTCATTATCCTACTACAACATTATATTGGGCAGACCTTGGATCCATGACATGAAGGCTGTCGCATCAACCTATCATCAGTGTATCAAGATTCCTACCCCTTGGGGGGTTGTCAAGGTGGAAAGTGATCAACAAGAGGCAAAAGAATGTTATTCTTCCTCAATGAAGTCTTCAACAAAGCCTAAAGCAGGATAGCAATTAAAGATACGAGCCCAGGATATTATGGAGGCCTCAGAGCAAGATGTTAAGAAAATTATCCTGGATCAGGATAATCCAGATATCTCGGTGCTCGTAGGAACCAATATCCCTCAGGATATTGAAAGTTAGTTAACTAACTTTTTGAAATGCAGGATGTCCACGTTCGCATGGAAGCATGAGGATATGACAGGTATTTCTAAGGATATTATAACTCACAAGCTTGGAATTAACAGGTCTTTCAAGCCCATTCAGAAAAAGAGAAGGAATTTTGCTCCTGAAAGAAACACAATTATACAGGAAGTGGTTGAAAGATTGCTGAAATCCAAGATGATTAGGGAAGTCAAATTTCCCAAATGGCTAGCAAATGTCGTCATAGTTCAAAAGAAGAATTGGAAATGGAGAGTTTGTGTAGATTACACAGACTTGAACAAAGCATGTCCTAAAGACCCATTCCCTCTGCCTCATATAGACTCAATGGTGGATGCAACTGCTGGTCATGAGATGTTAACCTTTATGGATGCATCCTCAGGATTCCAGCAGATCCAAATGGAACCTTCGGACCAGGAGGATACTGCTTTCATGACACCAACAGGTATTTACTGTTATACTGCTATGCCTTTCGGTTTGAAAAATGTAGGTGCAACATACCAGAGATTGGTGAACATGATGTTTAAAGACAAACTGGGGGACACCATGGAAGTATACATTGATGATATGGTGGTAAAGTCCAAGAAGGCTGAGGATCATCTCCAGGATATTGAAGGAGCATTTGATATCCAGGACCAGTACAATATGAAACTAAATCCTGCCAAGTGCCATTTTGGAGTGGGGACAAGAAAGTTTTTAGGATATATGGTGACTAAAAGGGGGATAGAAGCAAGCCTGGAACAGATCAAAGCTATCCTAGATATCAAGTCACCATCCAACATGAATAACGTGCAAAGATTAACAGGACGAGTAGCGGCATTAAACATGTTTATATCAAGATCCTCAGAGAAATGCAAGGAATTCTACGATATCCTGAAGAAGAATAAGAAATTTGAATGGGGGAGAAAAGCATGAAGCAGCCCTACAGGAATTAAAGCAATATCTCTCAACTGCACCTTTATTGATGAAGCCCGAGGATGGTGAACCATTATCCCTATGTCTTGCAGTATCAGGGAATGCAGTAAGTGCTGTTCTGGTAAAGGATCATGAAGGTCAGCAGTATCCTGTCTATTACATTAGTAAAAGTTTATTAGATGCTGAAACTAGATATTCACACTTAGAGAAATTGATATTAGCCCTAGTTATGGCATCAACTAAGCTTAGACATTATTTTGAGACACATAGGATTCATGTTAAAACTAATTATCTTGTTAAAAATGTGCTTAGGAAACCTGAGATGTCGGGTAGAATGGCTAAGTGGTCAGTAAAGTTAAGTGCCTATGATCTAGTATATGAACCTAGAAATGCTATAAAGTCCCAGGCTCTAGCGGACTTTGTGGCTGATTTCTGTAGTGACATTCAAAATGAAGTAGACCTAGAAGTACAACAACTAGGAGAAACCTTAGAATCCTGGACATTGTATACTGATGGTGCATATAATGTGAGAGGTGTAGGATTAGGTATACTACTAAAATCGCCACAGGGGGACATATTACCCCATGCTATTAGGTGTGAATTTCCTGCCACTAATAATGAAGCAGAATATGAAGCTTTGATTGCAGGATTAGAGTTGGCAAGGAGTATGAATATTAAAAGTTTGCAAGTATATGTTGATTCCTTGTTAATTACTAACTATTTCAATGGGTCCTATGCAGTCAAAGGTGAAAGGTTGATCGAGTATCTTGAAATTCTCAAAAAATTAGCAGGATATTTCGATGTTTTTACACTTGAACAGGTACCAAGGGAGGATAATGCTGAGGCAGATGCTTTGATAAACTTGGGATCATCAGTCAGGATACCGGAAGGAACCCAAATACCAATACTACATATCCTGTATCCTGCGATGGAACTCTTCAAGTCTCAGGATAAGGAAATAGAAAGTATCCAGGATCCTGATGATAAGTATCCTAAGGAGGATCCTAAATCCTGGATGGCCCCGATCATGAAATATCTCAAGGAATGACACATCCCAAAGGATGAGAATCCTAAGGCTTTCCGGATGAAGGTATCTCGATTCACTATTATAAATGATGTTTTGTATAAGAAATCTCTTGCAGGACCATATTTGAGGTGCTTGGAGGATCCTGAAACCAAAGAGGTACTTCAGGATATACACGAAGGAGATTGTGGCAACCATACTAGGGGCAGATCATTATTCTCGAAGGTACTAAGAACAGGATACTATTGGTCGACGATGAGGAAAGATGCTGGAGAATATGCTCGAAGATGTGATGCATGTCAAAGGCACAACAATATACTGCATCAACCTGCTGAGCCACTATATCCTATTGCTTCCCCTTGGCCATTCATGAAATGGGGTATGGACATAGTGGGAAAATTGCCAAAAGCTCCAGGAGGAAAAGTTTTTATGCTGGCAATGATGGATTATTTCTCCAAGTGGGTTGAAGCCGAGGCATTTGTTCAAGCCAGAGATCAAGAAGTAGTATCCTTCATAAAGAGGAATATCCTGACTAGGTCTGGGGTACCAGCTAAGATAATCTGTGATAATGGTGTAGATCCCAATATCAATCCAGATCACAGTGGTTGATTGTTTTAGTCCAAAACACCTATTGATTAAGTGTTTGTACTATGAAAAAGTTAAGAAGAATCAAGAATGAAGATGAAGCTAATGGTATGATGAATACAACAAGTGTTGTATTGAATCCAAACAAGAAGATAAATCAATGAAGCACCTTGAAAATCTGATTTAAGCACAATAGTAGAGATTGAATGTAAACAACACTAATAGTCACCAAAAGAGCCAAAAGCTTGGCTAGGGCAACATTACAAGGGTATTTATAGATCCTGACTTGCCAGAATAATTATAATTATGCTGGCATCTTATCTACACTAGGTCAGGTTTGCCAATTTCATCAAATTACAAAATATGCCCCTAAACTTTAAAACAAGCTACAAACTATAATAAAGCTAATCCAGTACAAGTATGAACGATCTCATAAGTTCCAACAATATCCCCCCTAGATCATTGCATACTTGTTTTTCATTCTTCTGCAGTTTCCACTGGATTATCTGCAGCTTTCTTTTCAGGCTCTGGAGGGACTTCTTCATGCCCGGCTGCTTCTGGTGTTGCTTGAACTTCGATTATTGTGGCGGGAGTTTCTTGTATTATAACAACTTCACTTGTTGTTGGTGGATCCTCCATAATGGCCTCATATGTGGATGAGGCCGAAGGTGATGATTTTGTTTGAGATGTTGTGGTGGATTCTTTTGTTGATGAGGAAGACTTCTCTTTCTTTCTTTCGTGCTTTTTCTTCTTTCTTCCTTCCTTCTTCTTTTCATCAGCTTCCTTCCTTTTCTCGATTTTATCAACGATGTCGAGCATCTCTCTTTTTATCTTCCAAGCTCTATCCACTGCCCTTTGAAATAACATGGCCTCTTCAAGATTAGCATTTCCAGCTCCAACACTTATGCGACTTGCATTCAGCACTGTTAGGTCAGAGAGTCCGAACATAAATACATCCATTGGATCCAATATTCGAATATCTTCATTTTCGATTGATCGAATCACCGCTTCACCCGTGTGGCTATCATAGAACCACTTCTTGAACTTGTTTAGACATACTGGTACTTCATCTGAAAGCTTGATCCTTGTGACAACTTTTGCAGGGTTAATAACCCACGTCACTTTTCCTTTTCCTGTAATAGGATCTTTTGTTGTTTTGGACACTCTCCTTCTAGGACGCTGCGGCTTGTGATTTGGGAAACCTTTGTTGCATTCTTTGGCAATTATGCGCTCAAAGTCCCCACCAACGCTTCTATCTTCTGGATTTAGCATATCCAGTCGGCCAAGTTTGCGTAGATCCCACCTTGGAAGAGAAAAGAGATCATACCCTGTTCGGAAGTACTGAATTACACCACCTCTTCTTTTAACCACAAACATTCCCCTAAGATTGCTATACATCTAACTGATAATTTTATCAGTGGCTTCAGTCTTCTCAACAGTTACTACCTGATAGAAGTCAGGAAGTTTTTCTCTTTCCTTTTTAAACCATTCTGGATGCTGTGGAGAGAAAGTCTTTCCACCTTCTTGTTCATACACAACTTCCTCTTCTAATCCCCATTCAATGAATTTTGCAGGCATTTCATCCCTGTCTATTTCTTCTTCGTCGCTCTCGTCTCCTTCAGTTACTTTTTCTAGTGATGCACAACATGCCTGTTTCACCGAACGCACACTAAAGAAAGAAAGAATCATTAGAGATGGAGAACAACTAGTGAATAAGTCGAATGGTATTTTTCACTATCTCGATCGCATCTGGGTCCCCATACGCAACAATCTCCGTGAGATTATATTTGAGGAAGCGCACAAATCTTGATATTCCATTCATCCCGGTGCTGCCTAGATGTACCAGGACTTGCGTGCCAAGTATTGGTGGCCTGGAATGAAGAGGGATATCGCTATCTATGTTTCGAAATGCCTGACTTATTCCAAGGTCAAGGCTAAGCATCAACGACCCTCTGGCTTACTCGAACAACCCGAGATCCCTATGTGGAAATGGGAGAGTATAGCTATGGATTTTATAACCAAACTACCACGAACGCCATCAGGTCATGATAGCATTTGGGTTATCGTTGATCGTCTTACTAAATCTGCCCATTTTCTACCAATACGAGAGGACTTTAAGGTAGAACGATTAGCACAAATCTACACCGACGAAATTATATGTCCACACGGGACACCTCGTGACATCATTTCTGACCACGATAGTCGGTTTACCTCGCGCCTTTGGGAATCGTTTCAATCTGCCCTCGGTACTACTCTCAATCTAAGTACTGCTTTCCATCCCCAAACCGACGGTCAGATTGAACGAACGATACGTACCCTTGAAGACATGCTTCGCTCGTGTGTCATAGATTTCGATGGTAATTGGGACGCGCACTTACCTTTAGTCGAATTCTCGTACAATAACAGTTATCGTTCTAGCATTCAAATGGCACAATTTGAGGCATTATACGGAAGAAAATGTCGATCGCCGATTGTATGGCATGAGATCAGAGACGCGCAAATTACCGGTCCTGAGCTGTTGCAAGAAACGACTGACAAAATCCTCCAAATACGAGACAACCTGTTGAAAGCTTGGAGTCGTCAAAAGAGTTACGCTGATAGACGCCGCAAGCCCCTTGAATTTGACGTTGGTGATCACGTACTCCTAAAGGTTTCACCCTGGAAGGGTGTGATCAGATTTGACAAGAAAGGAAAGCTCGCACCTCGGTATGTTGGACCCTTTAAGATTCTACAAAGGATCGGCAAGGTGGCCTATAGACTCGAACTACCGGAGGAACTCAGCAACGTCCATCTGACTTTCCACATCTCAAACCTCAGGAAGTGCCTAGCTGAAGAAAACCTGCATGTCCCTCTCGAGGACTTGCAGGTAAATGAGACGTTACACTTCGTGGAAAAGCCTGTCGAGATCATGGACCGAGAAACCAAGAAGCTCAGGCGCTCACGCATTCCCATTGTGAAGGTCCGCTGGGAAGGCAAACGCGTCGCAGAGTTCACCTGGGAACTCGAAAGTGACATGAAGGCGAAGTACCCACAGCTTTTTGTTATGCCTGCACCTTAATTTCGGGACGAAATTCCCTAAAGTAGGGGAGGCTGTAACACCCCGCGTTTAAAAGTCAAGGTACAAGTCAAAGTCAAAGGAAGAAAAGATTGCTAATTGCGATCTGTCACTCCTTGCTTAACTATTGATTGTACACCCTGACATGTAATCAATTTTATTATTTGTTTGCTTTAGTTGTATTATGTGGAGTATCTATTAATAATCACAGTTTAATCGATGTTTATCGCTTTATCGCTAATCACATCACTATCGCATCGCGACTCAAATTACAGATTCTGGATATTGTTTTACGTGTGCGTGGTATTATGTGTAACTTGTGCATTTTTATATTAGTTTTGAGGTGATTATTCGAAAACGCAGTCACATCGCACCACAATCGCAATACAAAACGCGATAGGGTTTTGTTAGGTTTATGACTGTTATTTTGTGACCTTATGTGCTTATTTGAAACGCAATCGCAAATCTATCGCATCACAATCTAATTGCAAACGCTAAACGCAAGTTATTTATGTTGATTGTATGTTAGATATAGTATTTGTGTGACTATTAATTAAAATCCATCGCAACGCTCAACACGCAGAACGAAACGCCGAAACCTAACTCGCCAGACCACTTCGATCGAATGGTCATCCGTTCGGATGACGGATGGCCATCCGATCGATTTGCCGTCCGATCCGACAATTGTGCTCCCCTTTCCTCTTTTGGCAATCTATAAATACCCCATGTCACATCACAACAGTGATGTGACAGCTCTCTCGCTCGACCAAGCGCCTCCAGCCCTCTTTTCCTTCGATTACCCACGATTCTTGTAAGTTTTCAACTCAAATCTTGTACATCTTTGATCTCTACACACCTCTTCATCATTTTCTCCTTTGAATCTTAACTTTTAACTGAGAAATCCGCAAATTTGGGGTGTTCTAGGGTGATGTCATCATGAAGTTCTTATGAACTTCAAGTTTTGGCCTCATTCCACCAAGAACAACTCAAATCTAAAGGATTTCAACATGTCTAAGCACTGATTTCGCATAGATCTAAACATTTTCAAAGTTAAAAGGATTGAAAGGTGGTTTCATAACTTTCTTTCAACTCTTTTACATTCAATGCACTCAAAACCGATGGGATCGGATCTCGTCTAGACCTTCTACTCGTTTCTAGTGAAGTGTCAGTTGAAGATCTGATTCCTATCAAGGAGACGACCGATTCCGGGTTGAACATGAACAAACCATCACGAACAGTTAACTGATCGGACTGGGGTGATTCCCATCTAATCAGATAGTCTGGACTTGGTGGGTTTTCCAGTTGTTTAACACGTGGTCATACCGTCTCGATCAAACCGTAAACTTTCAAACTTAACGAATTTCAATACGAACCAGTCACCCAAATGGACTGCCGTCCGATCGGATTACCATCTGATCGAACGACAATCTAATCGGATTGACATATGGTTCCAACACTTAAATACTTTTCACAATTTTCAAAGATCATTAGTTCCAACAGATTACCATCCGATCGGTAGACCATCCGATCGAATGACAATCCTGCAGTGAACTTGTTCTTTGAGAAATACCTCGCCGGACGGATCGCCATCCGATCGAACGACCGCTCGACCGGACGACCTGAAAGGTAGAGATACTTCTCTGTTTTCAAAATGCTACAACGAAAACTTCAAAGCGATCATACACAAACACATCCATCCCAAACAAGTGGCAATCCGACCAAATGGCCATCCGACCGGATGACCATTCGAACGGATTGTCATCCGATCAAATGACCATCCGTTCAGATTGTCATCCGACCGGATGACCACTCGTCACTTGGTTCACTTGCACCGTTTTACGCGCCGCCCTTCGCTTATGCTATCGTTAACTGTTCAAGCTTACTTTAAGCGCTCCCTTCAATCCAACACAGATCATGTTTAGTAGCCACCATCATCTGTGAGTATACTCGATCCCTTTTTGCTGTACGCACTTTTGGGTGTTACATACGTTACCTATATCAATCACATCGATCACATAACGCAAACACTTTTATACGCTAACCGCTCTTGCATGTTATACGTGTTATTCGATGAATGCTTGTTTGTTATGTTTACACAGTGATTGTTGCCTGACACCTTAGCAAGGATAGTACTATAGTTTGGACTCAGCACCTGTCGTGGACGGGGGTTGCTAAGGGTATTTCTTCACATGTCACAGTGGTGATATGTGTTGCGCACTCTACAACTTGCAGTCACGTCTGTGCATATTTCATTGTCGATAGCTTACTAGCTTCACAATTCTACGTGTTACATGCTGGTTATGCGTAAACCGCTTTCGCTACTATATGATACTACTAAACTTGTATGCTCACCTTTACACTATGTGTATTGACCACTATTTTAACGTATGTGACAGGTGCTTAAGATGCTAGGAATGTTGTGCTTGGGTGAATCAAGCTAGGGGTCTAGTTATGTCACGCTAAATCTGAGTTGTCGGAACAGTGCTTGTTTTTGAGACAATTATTTGTAATAACTGTTTTATTTGGATATGTTATGGTATGGGACATGACGTTTAAATATCTGGTAATTAATAGTTGTTATGGATACTCATGGACAATCTGTTTCACTCAGTGCCATACCCCGATGTTTCCGCCATCGGTTGGGGTGTGACATCAGGGGGCCTAGCATGATTGTGAAAACATAAATAAACAATATTGGGATCAAAACTCATTGTTTTATTGATAATTGAATTGTTCAGAGTTATACAATGATTACACAAGCACATATGTCACAGTCTCCCCTATTTTAGTAAATTTTGTCCCGAAATTTATTTAGAGGAAACTTGTGAGAATAGATGTGGATATTTCACCTTCATTTGATCTTCACGTTCCCAAGTAAATTTTGGGGCACGTTTCGATTCCCTGCAAACTTTGACAATTGGTATGCGCTTGCGTTTTAGCTTCTTGACTTCACGGTCCAATATTTCCACAGGCTTCTCGACAAAGTGCATCGTGTGATCAACTCGAATTTCATCAAGTGGTATGTGGAGGTTTTCATCTGCCAAACACTTTTTAAGATTGGACACGTGGAAGGTTGGCTGAACATTTCCAAGTTCAGGAGATAGCTCTAGTCTGTAGGCCACTTTTTCTGACTCTTTCAACGATCTTAAATGGTCCAACATATCTTGGTGCATGTTTTCCTTTCTTTCTAAATCTAATCTCTCCTTTCCAAGGGGATACCTTGAGTAGGACGTGATCACCAACTTGAAATTCCAAGGGCTTGCGTCGTCTATCCGCGTAACTCTTTTGACGACTTCTAGCTGTCTGAAGGTTATCGCGAATCTTTTTGACCTTATCTATAGTCTCTAGAATGAGTTCAGGTCCAGTAAGCTGAGCTTCACCTATCTCATTCCAGCAGACCGGTGAATGACATTTTCGACCGTATAAAGCTTCGAAAGGAGCCATGTTGATACTGGAGTGATAACTATTGTTGTAGGAGAATTTGATCAACGGTAGATGCAAATCCCAACTACCACCAAAATCGATCACACAAGCTCTATGCATATCCTCCAGTATCTGGATTGTTCTTTCAGATTGACCATCCATTTAAGGATGATAAGCTGTGCTCAAATTAAGTTGGGTTCCCATGGCAGATTGCATGGTTCTCCAAAAGTGAGACGAGAATCGAGCATCTCTGTCAGATATAATGCTCAAAGGAACACCATGTCGGGATACAATCTCGTCTACGTATTTTTTGGCAGGTTTGTCAGCAGATAGATCCTCACGGATCGGCAAGAAATGTGCTGACTTGGTTAGACGATCAACAACTACCCAAATGGCATCATGACCTCTATTAGTTCGTGGCAGTTTGGTAATGAGATCCATAGAAATGTTTTCCCATTTTCAAACCGGTATCTCTGGTTGCTCCAATAATCCAGAGGGATGTTGATGTTCTCCCTTAACCTTGAGACAAGTAAGGCATTTGGATACATATAAGGCAATGTCTTTCTTCATACCCGGCCACCAATACTGGGTTTGAAGATCCTTATACATTTTGTCTGCACCAGGATGAATCGAATAAAGAGACTTGTGAGCTTCATCCATTAACAAGGTGCGGAGATTGTCTTGACTTGGGACCCACAAATGATCCATGAAATAATATAGCCCATTGTCTTTCAGTTCAAGATAAGGCTCAAGATGATATGGTAATTCCTTACCGATCAAGTCTTGTGAAACACAAGTACGTTGAGCTTGAGAAATGCGGGTTTGAATATCATATTGAGCTTATACACAGTGAAGCTTGACACGTTCCTTACGACTCAATGCATCAGCCATGACATTCGCCTTACCAGGATGGTAGTGAATTTCACAATCGTAGTCGTTAAGAAGTTCAACCCATCGTCTTTGCCTCATGTTTAGTTCCTTCTGATTGAAAATGTGCTGGAGACTTTTGTGGTCAGTGAACACTACACATTTTGTACCGTACAGGTAGTGTCTCCAGATTTTGAGAGCAAAAACTACCGCGCCTAACTCAAGATCATGAGTCGTGTAGTTTTTCTCGTATATCTTCAATTGTCTTGATGCATAGGCTATGACTTTGTTTCTTTGCATGAGAACACAACCAAGGCCTAAGTTGGATGCATCACACTATATGAAAAAATCTTCTTTGCCCTCAGGTAAAGATAAGATAGGTGCATTATAGAGTTTTTGTTTCAAGGTTTGAAAAGCTTCTTCCTGTTTGGGTCCCCAATCAAAAGGTTTATTCTTTTGAGTTAAAGCAGTGAGAGGAACCACAATCTTGGAGAAGTTTGCAATAAAACGGAGGTAATAACCCGCGAGACCAAGAAATGAACGAACCTCGATAGGAGTAGTAGGTGTATCCTAATCCTTAATCGCACTGATCTTGGTGGGATCTACATGAATACCTTGTTCGTTGACAATGTGTCCCAAAAATTGGACTTCCTTAAGCCAAAATTCACACTTGGAAAACCTGGCGAAGAGCTGTTCTTTCTTTAGGAGTTCCATTGTAAGACGAAGATGTTGTTCATGATCGGCTCGTGTCTTTGAATAGATCAAAATATCATTAATGAAAACAATGATGAACTTGTCCAAATAAGGCTTACAAACCCTATTCATCAAGTCCATGAAAATAGCAGGAGCATTAGTTAAACCAAAGGGCATAATAGTAAACTCATAGTGACCATATCTTATATGAAAAGCTGTTTTGGGAATATCTTCTTCGAGTACATGAAGCTGATGATACCCAGAGCGTAGATCAATCTTTGAAAAGCAAGTAGCACCCTGTAACTGATCAAAGAGATCATCAATACGAGGTAGGGGATATCGATTCTTGATTGTGAGTTTATTGAGCTCACGATAATCGATACACATCCTGAAAGATCCATCTTTCTTTTTCACAAATAGGATAGGAGCACCCCAAGGTGAAAAGCTTGAACGAATGAATCCTTTGTTAGAAAGTTCCTGAAGCTGTTTAGATCATTCCTGCATCTCAGACGGTGCAAGACGATATGGAGATTTAGCAATAGGATTTGTACCAGGTACAAGATCAATACGAAACTCAACTTGGCTTGATGGGGGTAAACTAGGTAATTATTCAGGAAATACCTCAGGATAATCCCAAACAACAGGGATATCTTGAATAGTCTTACCTTTTCCTTTCTCCAATACGACGTGTGCCAAGAAGGCGACATAATTCTTTCGTAGGTATTTTTGGGCTTGGGTACAAGTCATGAGTTTAAGACTACTAGCAGGTTTCTCACCATGAACCTCTAAGATCTCACCAGTCGAAAGCGGTACCTGTCGCAACCCCCGTCCCCTATCTGTCCCGGGAACGGCTGGTCACGAGACCAGTTTTGGTGGTATCGGTGTTTATCATTTTGGCAGCGGAAATTACATCAGGACCGTAGTTAGGAAATATTTTATCAGAGTAAATACCACGCTTTTATAATATTAAACATATTGGGATAAAACCCAAGTTTCATTACAAACGTTTTCATAGGGAAAATCCCTATTTTATTGAATAAAACATCTTCTTTTATTTAGGTAACTTTTATATCCACTTTTCCAAGCCTTCAGTGCTGTCCAGCTGGCTTCTAGTTGGCTTTCACGTTTTGTTACCTGAAACGCGTTTAAAAACATTTTGTCAGTGGGAAATACTGGTGAGTGAATCCTAGTTTAATCAAGAAGAGTTTTATCAATTTTCATAGTATTGAGAGCGATTACAATGTTTACATCTACCCAATTACTCATTCAGTATTGTCAATCCTGACTGGTGGGTCATATTACCCATTGGCTAACTCTTTGTCCAATGGTAACGTGTTCCACATTTTGTATACAAAACCCAACATACCGACAGTAATTGAAGAATTACAAAGACTCAATCACTGCTTAATCACATTGTAAAATATTTAACGTTTTGTAAAAACAGTTTACAAAAAGGAGATTACTCACATTACTGTCTTAGATTTCTTCTAAGGGTTTCCTGGTGATTATCTATAATTTACACAAATGCACACATGTTAGTATAATAACCCAATATTTACATTAGTAATACCCTCCCCGAGATGGCATTCCAACGACTACGTCGGGCAAAACCACGACAGCCGTTACGGAACCCTGGATCAATCGGGCAGCGTATCTAATACGTAACCGGGGTTATGATACTTACAACGGGGCAGAACTTCATTAATTAGGGGGCGGGGGTATTTTGCCTGCTATTATAATTGCTATGCAGAAAATAAAGAGAGAGATATCGAGAAATGAGCGAATGTAAACTAAAGGCCGAAGGTCTCTATTTATAGGTGACCCTTTGCCTTCCCTCGCGGCCCGCGTAATGTGACAACTGTGCTCTGTAATCGATGTACAATGAAAAACAATGTTAATTATCAATAAAATGATGTGTTTTGGTGTTACTATATGTGTATTTGTGTTTGATGATTTTACGATTTGATTCGATTCCGATTTCAAGCTTTAAATCGCTTTCTGGAAAGTTATACGCAAACTGGTGCGTAAACGCAGTTAGTTTAAATGCGACAAACACTCCGGAATAGTGACATAGTCTTAACATACCTAAAATATCCTCCACATAACTTAGAAATAAGTTTTGGATGGATTGGTGTGTTGAAAACAAGTCTATTTGATCGCAGGGACTATTTGCATCAAACTGCGAAACTATACCGATTCGTATGGTATCGAACTGTCCGGAACTTGATCATAACCTAAACACACTATAAATAACCTAAACATAGCTTAGAAATAAGCTTTGAGTGGTTCGGTGTGCAAAAATATGCTTATTTGATCTTACTGGGACTAAAAGTGTCAAAAACGATGTAAGTTTGCATTTTCGCACATATCTTACGTTCTGACCACATCTGGACATCCAAAATTTTTGTACATACCAAAATATTTTTATTTTAGTGATCGGCATGCAAAAATACCATTCGTCGCTTAATTTGGTTCGTTTTCACATCCGTTTGAGTTTCGTCGTAATTTAACGAACAACGCGACCGTACGACCAAACGAGCCGACATCCGAGAGTGTTCCAAGCACATTTTGAGTCCTCTAAACTTTATTGACCTTGTAGAGCCTTGAAAATGGCTTAACGGGGGTCAAAAGGTCCTGAAATGAGCTCAAAACATGTGCAGGGACCTAAACTGCCATTTTGCAAACTTTGGCTGATCTGGGGAGCCCAGGCGGGCCGCGTGACCCTCTCCCCATTGTTTACGCGGGCCGTGTCAGTGTGCCCATCGACAAAAACTCAGTTTCAGCAACTGTTTCATAATCCAGGGGCTGTTTATGCAAATTCTTTGTGTGATGGGCAAGTTTAAGTGTTCTCCAAGGTCTCTAATCAGTTCCTAACAATTGTATGGCCATGATTTAATCCTTGGAGGTTACACAAACACATGGAATGATCTTGTGAGTTTGCTACAACTATAAATAGCAAGACCAACTTCCATTTCATTTGCTCATTTCCTTCTCTTCTCTTCTACATCTGATTTGGAGCTCTCTCCCAAGTGTTTGGAGCTTTCTAATCTGATTATTCTTATAGAAAAGATAGCAAGGACCCTTAGTGAGCATTCTTTCATTCTTTTTATTTGTGTTAGTGCAGAAAGTCAAACAAGTTTGGCCAACAGTTTGACTTTCGGTTTTGACCATCAATTGGTCAAGTCAAAGTTCAATTGAACTTTGCAACATGATTGTAATCACGATGGTTATAATCCTTAGCGATTATACCCACTGATTACCACGTTAACTAGGCGTAGTGACGAGTCAAAGTTTCGGTCAAAATGCGTTTTAGCACGCATTTTGCAACGGAACTATTTTCGGGTATCAAAACCCATTGTTTTGATACCAAATCAGTTTTCTAAGTAGGTTAAACATGTTTTGACATGTTTAACTCGTCACTATTAGTTTAGTGCTTGTTTAAGGTCGTAAGTTAAGCGGTCTAAACAACCGCTTAGACTTTCGAACCCGACCCGTTTGGTCGATCTTTAGGATCCGATCAAGCTCGATTAGTGATCATAGTTGCATAGGGAATAACCACTGAGGTTATACCTTATGATCACATAGGATTGGTTAGTTATTTGTTAAGTAGCTTGTATGCCCATAATAAATGACCAAAACGCCCTTTTGAAGCTTAAATCCGTATTTTATGTATATGAACATGTTTTTGACATATAATCTGATTTAGTAACATGTTTAGGTATTATTGGGCATGTAAGACTTGACATAACACATAGTTAACCATCCGAACATAGTTTTGCGCGAACGACGCGTTAAAGTAGCATAAGCTACCTTAATGGGTCGTAACGGGTTGAAAGCACTTAGGTTAGGTTCCGATTTAGAATGTAGGCTTTGTTAAACCATATCACATGAGTTCCAACACTCATTTGGTTTACAAGACCTCATTCTATCCGATCTTCCGATTTAGGTGTTGATTTATTTACTAGTGATCCGATTACTAGGTACCACTTGAATTTCCTTGGTTTGTCTGAGCTTCGCTAAGTTCTTTAGATCAAGGATACCCTATCATTCAATGTGAGTACATAGTTCCCCTATTTTACTATTTTCAATTGTTTTGGGGTGATTCATATGTATTAAAACGATTTCGATATTTAAACGATGGTTTCAAAAACGATAAAGATGGTTTATATTAAACTAATAACGATTTCGATAATGTGAACGAACTTGTTGGTTGTAATTACATAACGAATGGCATTCATTAGCATTGATCAAGCCGACCAGTATTAGGTTATGGTACCATAGGATCTGACAAATCCTGTTATCAGACTACACCCATGGTTATGTGTGGGGGTTATGTAGGTAACGACCGAATCTGATGATTGTTAACTTACCCTTTGGTGGTTTGTTAATACGATAAACGAGGTAGTCGAGTCACGAAGGTTTGATTGTTATTAGCGAGACGACCAAAAGTAGTTTCACAAATTAAAACGAATACGATTTTGGGACGAATTAAACGAATTGGAACGACCTAAACGAAATAAACGATTTGAACGAACGATTGGTTTTGGGTAGTGATTATGATGGGACGGGTGTAACATGATAGAATCATGGTAGATACGCCGCTGGTACATCTTATATATAAGTGCTTCTATCATATTACATTGCGTGTCATTATTTAGTTCACTTGGGAAACGATTTGAAACGATGTCACACAACGAGGTTTTCGAAATGATATAAACCATACGAGTTTTATTAACGAGTTTTTAACGAGATGTTTTACGAATTGGTTTATTAAAGCAAATGTTTTCGAGTTAAGAATCATGGCTACGAGATTTTATAAATTATAACCATCTTGATTTGAGTTGGTTAATCATGTTACAATATTATATACTTTTCAAAACAAGGTCTTCGAGGTATTGATATATATATAAACGAGCCATGATTCCGATACTCTCACAAAACCTATGTGCTAGCCAGCATTTCTTTACTGACTTTGTTTTTACATATGTTTCAGGTGATGTTGCATGATGGTTGCTAGGGAGCATGTTCACTTAGGATCTGGACGTGGCCTTAGTGACATAAAAACAATAGTAGACGATGTTTAATTTGTTTATTTGGTTTTAAGACAATGTACAATATTTGATAATTCAATAAAACGAAACTTTTAATTACCATGGTTGTTGAAACGATGATTCTGTTACAACACTCCCCGACGTTTCCGCCGCGGTTTTGTTGTTTTGACGTGGTCGGGGTGTGACAGAAGAGTTGGTATCAGAGCCAATGGTTATAGGGAATTAGGTTATTAGCATTGCTTTGACCTAGACTATAACTTTCTAGGACCCTAACGCCACTTTACTTGCGTTTAGATTTTAAAAAATACCGTCACCTATCCTTAGGTGATAACCACAACGAGAACACAATAACAAATCCGCTTCGAAAATTAATCATCTATCCTTGGATGATTGATTACAAGGTTTTGATCCCTCTGAGTTTTCGAAATCTCGTCAAAGTTTGGGTCTAAATAATGTGAACACGTGCAAACTGGAAGAGTGAATGCCTGTACCCTGAGGTTTCTGTCTAAGGCTAGAGTGTTCGTACAAATCCGTAATATCGGACCAGTCACTCTTACCTGGGAACTCTTGGGGTGAGTGTTCACTTATAGGCGAGCATGTCTTCGGTGATACATTATTATGACCTATTTACTTTGATTAGTCACTGCGTGTCGTTTGTTTGATCGAGGCAATGAACAAATGATCGCACTCCTTGTGTTTTGTCGATGTTTTCAATACCTCTTTTGTTTCTCCAATTGTCAACCTCACTCGTTTCTCATCTTTCCTTGTTAGACAATGCCTCCTCGACGCGATGCTCAAACTTTTACTGCTGAAGAAGTCGCAGCCCTTGTCTCTCAGCAAATGGCTGCTATACTTCCAGGCGTTGTGACCCAAATCCACGAGTTATATAACAACAATAATAACAACAATAATGTTCAATGTAATTTCAAGAATTTCAATTCTGCGAAGCCGCTTAAGTTTTCTGGGTCACAAGGAGCAACTGCGCTCCTGCAATGGTTTGAAAGTATTGAGAGCACATTCAGACATGTGCAGTGTCCGAATGCGCGTAAAGTTGAGTTTGCTTCAAGCGTGTTTGAGAAGCGAGCTCTTACATGGTGGAAAGGAGTGATGCGTGATAGGGGTGCCGAAGTGGCACTAGCGCAAACTTGGGAAGAGCTCCGAGCTCTCATGATGAGAGAGTTCTGTCCCCGTCACGAGATTCGAGCTTTAGAATGAGAATTTGACGATCTGAAACAAGACGGGGGAGAACACCATGCTTATACGGATCGATTTGAGGAGCTTAGTTTGTTATGCCCGAGTATGGTTACCCCACTGGAGAAAGCAATCGAGAGATATATCGATGGTTTACCCGATTCTATTCAGGATATTGTGACCAGTGTTAATCCTACTACCGTTCATCACGCGATTGAGTTTTCGGCTACCCTGACTGAGTCCCAAGTCAGGAAGGGAAAACTCACCCGCAAGGGTGATAAAAAGAAGTCGACCGATTCTGACAAAGAAAAGGGTAAGGGTAAGAAGCAGGGTGAGTCTTCTAATTGTTGATGCACATGATGTCTAAAGCCTACGTCATAAGTCTAGGGTCTAAATATGTCAAGTATGTTAAGTGTAGGGGTCTAAATGTAATTTTAAGTTAGTAATGTAAGGGTTTCGCTTCAGGGTCTTATTGTAAGCCTCAAGCGAAATCATGTGATGAGATTTCGCTTGAGGAAGGTTGAAGCGAAATCTTATGCCTATAAATAGGCTAGTGTAGTTCTCATTTGGGTACGCTTCAGGAAAAGTTGTAACGAAGTGCTGCCAATTTTTCAAGTCAATATATAACAGAGAACAAGTGTTAAAAGTGAATCTATTCTGTTTTCTACTCCTTTCTGTCTGATTCTAATCTGTTTAGATGTTTCCGCCATCTAAATAGTGTTAGCACACTCAGTTTGACTCATTTGATCGTCAATAACGATCCTGCAATTGGTATCAGAGCCAAGTATGAGTGTGTTCACTTGAATCAGTAGGTTTTTACTCACAAAAACTGATTTCTGGACGAAAACACGGACAAAATGGACTAAACTTTTCACAGTGTGTGTAAAAGTGTGTTTTAACAAAGCCTTGAGAATCTCAGATTAAAACTCGGACTAAAACTGACAAAAATGACTTGAAAACCAGATTTTGCTTGAGCGAGTAGTTTGTGTGTTGGTTTTGTGAAGCGAAACTGTGGATTTCGCTTGAGGCATTTTTTCTTCTTGAAGCGAAATTGAAGATTTCGCTTGAAAATTTTTTTTTGTCTAAAAAGTTGGTTGAAGCGAGACCATTGATTTCGCTTGAGAGGTTTCTGATTGAAGCGAAATCATACTATTTGATTTTTCCTGAGATTTCGCTTGAAATTTTTTTAAAGGTGTTTGATTTCGTTTGAGATTCTGATAGTCCATAGTGTTAGTGATCTTGTTCGTTAGTCTGATTTTGTGAAAAGTGTGTGTGTAAAAATTACTCGGTAAATTTCTAAAAATGGAAAACCAAGATTTTTATAACTTCTTTTCGGGAAGTGGTATGGTAGCCGGACAAACTTCGGGTAGTGTTATGCAAAACGTCAACATGGAGAACGAATTGGGAACAATGCAAAAGCCTCCCAAACTGATGAACATAGATGAATATGCGGGATGGTCAGGCAGATTTAAGAACTGGGTTCAGGCTAATCATTTTGAATGTTGGATGAAAATAGAGAAACAGTATGTTCCACCAGTTGATGGTTTAAACAACAAGAAGAATATTCAGAGCCTGACAGAATCAGAACAGAATGATTTCAAAGCCGAGAAAAAGATGATTAGTATTCTCCAGCAGGCTATCAAAGAAGACATTCTAGTATTGTTGCAATATGAAGATAATGCTCAATCTATGTGGTTTGCATTGAAATCAAAGTTTGAAGGTAGTGCTTCCATGATTAAAAATAAGAAGGCATTGTTCAAGAAAGAGTTTGATATTTTTACCAGTATGAAGGGTGAAACTACAAGGCAACTAATTGAGAGATATTGTCATCTGGTACTTGAGATGAATAGATTAAAGATTGAAAAGACTGATGAAGAATGGATTGACAAATTGGCTGATGCATTACCTTATGACGAGTGGGGTACATACCTGATGATGTTAAAGAACAATTCAGACTTTGCCAATTACAATCTTAGTTTGTTCATAGAAAAGATTGAAGCTCACGAGTTGGAATTGATGAAAATCAAGAAAATGAACGCTGCAAGTGTGCAGCAAGATGTATCGTTGTATTACAAAGGCAACCCTTCAGTTTCAACCAATCAAAGTCCAAAAATACAAACAGGGTTCATTGCTGATAACACTTCAAATGTTTCTTCAAACACTCCACAATCTGGAAACTCTTCACCATTTGCGAACTATGATCCAAATTTCAAAGCTCAAGAGCAGTCTTTACCTCAAAGCTCTACAAGTTCAAATAATCAGGCTTATGTTTCTGGGGTGCATTGTAACATCGCGGTGAATATTAAGAATGGAAATGAAATTACTGAAACAGCCGCGAAACAACACATTGCATTACTTGCTTCCGTTCTTGAGGCGTATGAAGGATTAGTGGCGGGTAGGATTGGTAATCCTGATATGACCAAAGAGGATTACGACCAGATTGACCCGGAGGAGCTTGAACTGATTGATATAAAATGGGGCATGGCAAGTTTGGTTAGAAGAGCACAACGGTTTATGGAGATTACTGGTAGAAACAGTCTCTCAGGTCCTGATCAGAAGTTAGGGTTCGATAAATCGAAAGTTACGTGTTTCAAGTGTAAGGAACGTGGTCATTTCAAGAGAGAGTGTCCGAATCGTGAAGTGAACAATCATCAGAATCCATTCACCAAAGACTATTACAAGCAGGCAATTTATCACCGACCAAATCAACAACAAATTGTTCAAAGGCCACAAATTGAGAATAAACCGGAAAAAGCAATGATCGTGAATCAAGACGATGAAAAGATGGCTTCAGGGTTTAGCTGGGATAAATACATCCCCGGTAGCGATGGACAGGCAATGATGGCTGAAGTTGTGGAAATTTCTGAAAAAGTGTCTGAACCGGAAATTGTTACTGAAGATGTGTCTGTAGTTGCTGAAGAGGTTTCTGCTGAAAATACAAACAATGTTGAAGAAATAATTGCTGAAGTTCATCAATCTCAATCTGAGCAGGAGGTATTAGATAGTTCTTTGAAATCTATCATGCCTCCTAAAATTTTTGAATCTTTTGCAGGTTTCTTTGAAGAACCAAGGACCGGAGTGTGTCCAAGATATGATGAGAAGAAAGAATGTGTTGAAGAAATGATCGATGTAACAAAGGAAATGAACGAAGATACTTTGAAAGAAATTGCTGACAAGGCTCTCATGGCTAAACTGAGAGAGGTAGACTCAGAATCTGAGGAGTCTAAGTCTGTCAGTAGTGAGTCTGTCAAACAAGAGGAATCTGGAGTTCAGGGAAACGAATCAGTCAAATTGTCTGAGTCAGAGTCAAAAGATGTCGGTAAACTAGAATTAGAAACTGTTCATGAAGCAGAATGTGATGAGATAGTGGATTCAATATCTGAAACACCATGCCAAAAGTGTTTACAACCGTGCATGGAGTGTCTTGAAAAAGACACTAAGTTTCAGGAATTGAAAGAACATGCTGACATGATAAAATTTGATTTAGGACAAGTCAAAGAAGCATATGATACACTAACTAGATCAATCAAAATGATTAAAGATGAAAGTGTTGAAAATGATAAAGCCACAAAACTTGCAAAAGCAACACTTTTTGATAAACAAGTGGAAGTTAATTTTCATCTTGACACAATCGCATCATTAAAAAAGGAATTGGAATTGACTAAAATTGAAAATGAGCGAATTGATAAGAAATTGATGAGCTATGTTGCTTCGTCCTATGTTCTTGAACAAATTGTTCCAAAACAACCTGATGAAACACCAGTCTTTAACAGTGTTCCACCCCCAATGTGGAATCATTACACACAGAAATATCCAGATGGGGTGGAAGCTGCTTTGAATCTCAAATTGAGATCAATTGAGGATGATTTGCCTGAGAGCATTGATGTTACATTCTCTCCGTCCGACACTGACAATGAGTCACAGGTTATAAAGACCGTTGTTGATAAAGTGTTAGATGAAGAGAGTGATAACTCAGATTTTGAAACTGTGAAAACACATTTGGAAAGTTCCAGTTCTGAATGTGAAGATGAGGGTAATTTCTTGGAACGGTTCATACCAAAATCGGATAAGAGTGCGAATGATGATCCGATTATGGTAGTATACACTATGGTTGGAACAGACAAACTTTACTCCGATTTCGAGTATCCTCTTCAGAATGTGAAAATTGAGAATGTGGAAAAAGTTTTCAAATTGGTTGAATTAAACATTGATGAGGTTAATAACAAAGAATTCTTTTCAAAACCTAAAAAATCATTTGTTACAACACATGTCAACAACTTTGGGAAAAAGGAATGGGATGGTAATGGTAACAAGAAAAATGGTAACAACTTTAAAAATAAAGGAATTGGTTTTGAGAAAAAGATGGCTAAGAAGGTTGTCAAGCCAAAAGATAAAATGAATGATGTTTTTGTTGTTGGACCAAGTGTGGATGATGAGAAGGAATACATTTTTAGTAAAAAAGCAGTTGATGATTTCAATATGGCTAAGAAACTAAAAGAAGAGTCGTTCAAGTCAACTTTTGTCGAGTATGACAAAAGAATTTGTTATCGTTGCAACGAAATCGGACATATGGCAAAACAATGCAAGAAAATTATTGAAAAACCTGTCATTAAACCATTTGTTCAAAAACCACGATCTAAATCTCCGACTGACACAAAGGGCAAAAAGCCGATGGTTTCTCCAATTCGCATTTTAAAAAGGGGTGAATCGTTGAAGTCGGAAGATAAGCCGAAATCTACATTTGAGATTGGCGAATCTTCAAAGTCTCAAAAGACTTCAAGGATTTATCCAAAAACGAAAATTTTTGAAAATCAATTATGGGTTGCAAAATCAAAATCATCGGTCGAGGAGAAAAAGATGGAAAACATTTTGAAGAATGAAACAAAAGTTTGTGAAATTAAATCACAATCAGTTGAAGTGAAGAAAATGGAGAATGAGTTAAAGTTTGATTCAACAGCTTTTAATCCCACTGTTCAAAATATTTTCAGAAAAATGGTTGACAGGAAAGTAAAAGGAGTAAAGGAATTTTATGAATCAAAGATGGGTGTTAATGATAATCATAAATTTGAATCTGAGCTTGATAAGTTTCTTGCAGAGTTTCCTCCAATCAAAGAAAATATGTTAAAATCAAAAGTGGAACCTGTTGTTCAAAATGTCATGTTTAACTTTCCTAAAACTGATGAGAAGTGTGATGTAGTGTTTGGAAGTGTTTTAGAAGTTAAGAAGTCATGGAGTTCATTGTTTGAATAAATTTGATATGATGTTTGCAGGGGCTGCCCAAGTCTATTTTGTCAAAATGGATCATGGATAGTGGCGCTTCAAGGCATATGACTGGGACGCTTGCTCTGCTATATGATGTCAAATCTGTAAATGGAAGTTATGTTGGATTTGCCGGTAACCAAGGTGGAAGAATCGTTGGTCAAGGAACGCTGTCAAATGGCGTGATTTCATTCGACAAAGTGAACTACATAATCGAGTTAACAAACAATTTACTCAGTATTTCACAAATATGTGATAAAGATTTTAGTGTACATTTTACAAAAACTGAATGTGTGGTTTTAAAACCAGGGTTTAAAATCCCTGATGAGATGGTGTTGTTGCGTGCTCCACGGGAGTATGATCTTTATTATCTTGATATGAACATCGCAACTCCAACAACTCATCAGAAACAATGTTTCGTGTCAAAGTCTAAAGCTACAGAAAAAGATTCAATAATGTGGCATCGTAAGATGGGCCACATTCATGTTCGCAAAATGAATTTTTTAGTACATAATGATTTGGTTGATGGTGTTAATTTGAAGAATTTTCACTTAAATGATGATTGTGTAGCTTGTAAAAAGGGAAAACAAACTCGGAAGTCACACCCATTGAAGATGGTGAATTCAATCAGGTTACCTCTTGAGAGATTGCACATGGATCTCTTCGGGCCTGTCAACGTAAAGAGTATCAGCGGAGACATATATTGCTTGGTGGTGACTGATGACTTTACGAGATTTTCTTGGGTAGTGTGCTTGGAGCGAAAAGATCAAACTTTTGAGTCGTTGATGGTGCTTTTCAAAAAGATGGAAACAGTGTATAAACTGCCAATCCGGAGGATTCGGAGCGACAACGGAACTGAATTCAAAAATAACAAGATGTACGAGTTCTGCAACGAGAAGGGAATTCTTCATGAATTTAGTGCGCCGTACACTCCACAGCAGAATGGCGTAGCTGAACGAAAGAATAGAACCCTGATCGAAACCGCACGTACTATGTTGGCAGACTCGAAGCTTCCGATTTTCTTCTGGAGTGAAGCAGTTTCAGCGGCTTGTTATACATTGAATAGAGTTCTAACAGTGAAGAAGTATAACAAGACTTGTTTCGAGTTGTTGCATCGCTATAAGCCAAATCTTGAGTTCTTAGAACCTTTTGGCTCTCCGTGTACTTTCATCGATGCTGATGGTAAATTCGGAGCGAAAGCGAATGAAGGATTTTTCGTAGGATACGCCAGTCCATTAAAAAGGGTGTTTGTACCGTGTCTGGGGAAAGTGATTCAGGTCCTTCATGTGGATTGCCAGAAGCATACGCTATCGCAACAACTTCCCGGACAAAGATTCCTATTTGACTACGATAAACTCTGGGAATCGTTTCATTTGCCATCCGAGCCAAGTGAAGAGGAACTTGCTCTCATGTACTTGTATCAGCAAATTCACTTGCAAGAGCCGGAATCTAGACCGCTAGATGTTCCTATACCCACCGTGGGTACTCATGATGATGAAGCCGGACCAAGTGGAATCGTTCAGATACCGCCAGAGGAACCAGAGGAATCAGCTCCGTCATTTGACGTTTCTGATGACTCAGAGGAGGAACCCGCTCCTACCTTTGATGAGGAACCAAATGAGACTTCAGAAGAGGCTGTTGATCAAATCGTTGATCTTGATATTTCAAATCTGGAATCGGAAGTTGTGGTGCCTGATACTGTGATGCCACGGACCCTGTCTTACCATCCTTCAGAACAAATTATCGGCGATCTACAGAGTGGTGTCAAGACGAGACATCAGATAGACCAAGCTTTTACATGTTTTTATTCAGATATTGCTGATTTGCAGAAAGAAGTCTCACTCAAATGTTTTATTTCGCAGATAGAGCCCAGAACCTACAAAGAGGCATTGACCGAGGATAGTTGGGTGAATGCAATGCAGGAGGAGCTGCAACAGTTCGAGAAGCTGGGCGTCTGGAGACTTGTAGATTTACCTGAGAATCAAAAGTTGATTAAAACAAAGTGGGTTTTTAAATGCAAAAGAGACGATAGAGGAGTTGTGGTCCGGAACAAAGCACGACTTGTGGTACAAGGCTTCAGTCAACAGGAAGGAATAGATTATGATGAAGTTTACGCACCGGTTGCCAGACTTGAGGCAATTCGGATCTTTCTAGCCTTCGCGTCATGGAAAGACTTTAAAGTATATCAACTTGACGTCAAATCTGCCTTTCTTTACGGAACAATCAGAGAAGAAGTGTATGTGGGTCAACCGCCGGGGTTTACGGATCCACAACACAAAAACAAGGTGTATCTACTGGACAAAGCGTTATACGGACTTCACCAGGCCCCGAGAGCCTGGTATGAGACGCTTTCGACGTACTTGTTGGACAACGGGTTCACAAGAGGCACAGTAGACAGCACTTTGTTCACTAAAGAAGAAGCAGGCCACTTGTTGATTGTGCAAATATATGTTGACGATATTATTTTTGGATCCACCAACGACGAGATGTGTAAAGAATTTGAAAAGGTGATGAAGAAAAAATTCGAAATGAGTTCGATGGGGGAGATGAAGTTCTTCCTCGGGCTGCAGGTGGAACAAATGCCCGATGGAATCTTCATTCATCAATCAAAGTATGTGAAGGACGTGCTTGACAAGTTCGACATGACAGATTGCAGTCCTGCATCAACCCCCCTTGCACAGAATCATGGTATTTGTCCGGATGAACAGGGAGTGAAGATGGATGAGACATTGTACCGATCAATCATAGGATCTCTGATGTATCTCACGGCTTCCCGTCCAGACATCATGTACCCGACATGTTTGTGTGCACGATATCAGTCGAATCCGAAGCAGTCACACCTGACAATCGTGAAACGTATACTACGGTATTTGAAAGGCTGCCCAAGCATCGGCTTGTGGTATCCTAGATTGGGTGACTTTACTTTATCCGGTTTCGCTGATTCAGATTTTGGTAGCTGTAAACAGAATGCAAAGTCCACCACTGCTGGGTGCCAGTTCTTTGGAACTCGGCTCGTTACCTGGCAGTGCAAGAAGCAAACTGCAGTTGCGCTCTCCACGTGTGAGGCTGAGTACGTCTCAGCCTCTAGCTGTTGTTCGCAGATCCTCTGGATCCAACAGCAGATGCGCGACTTCGGCCTGCAATTCTTGGATACTCCAATATTTGTGGACAATGAAGCGGCCATAAATGTTACTAAAAATCCGGTTCACCATTCAAAAACAAAACACATTGAAATCCGTCATCATTTTATTCGAGATTGTCACGAAAAGAAATTAATACGGATTGAACATGTTAGCACCAATGAACAGAAAGCGGATTTCTATACCAAACCATTTGACAAAAAGAGGTTTTATTATCTTTTAAAATTGAATGGGATGAAAAATCTGCAATCTGGGAGGGTTATTGAATGTGATGCCGAATTGGACGGCGATCTGACGTGAACCTTGTCATGTTGTCAAATTTTGTTTGTACAGTTTATTTTCTGCTTTTCGTTAAAAACAAAAACACAAAAATATGTTTTAGTTTTAGGGGGAGATATTCGCAGAAAAATACAAAAACATGATAAAATCTATAAAAACCAAAAACATTTGAAAAAGTAAAAATGGGTTTGTGTATAAAAGGGAAATGATAGTACATCAGCTAGACAGGTGCAGTACGCTAAAGAATTGGAATGTATAAAATGCGATTAAGCAGTCTCACTAAAGATGTGCCGATAGGTTTTTACAAAATTAGTAGATTAGTTTGGGATATAAACATAAATTTTACTTGCGTTTGCGTGGGGAACACCTCCAGGATATATAGGTAACCCCTGAAATCCTGTTTGAAGGGTCCCGTATTCTGAGATACTAGGTCTTTATGCTTAGTGATATCTGGGGTATTATCCCGGGACTTCTGCTGAAAGGAATTTCTGACCTAGTCCCCGGAGAATACTTTACGCTGCTTTGAAATATAAGCCTCCCCTCAGCATAAAAAATGATAACACATTGCAAAATTGTTAATCATGTGCTGTTGTAAAGAAGATCCCCAAAGGGGACCCACCAAAAGTCGAAGCCGTCATCTCTCTGCGTATCGAAAGATCGACCTGAGCTCTCACGGCCCTCGCAATTAACCCTTTACAGATATCATCTAGGTATACTCACCTGTAAGACTGAAAACTGGGGTCTGGATACGGGAGTATATACTGAGGTGGGACACATGTAGATGTTTTAAGTCCTAAAACATTAATTCTGTATCCCGAACAGATTGAAAATTTTGTGAGAATTTAAGAGGATCAGTATATCGGCAATCTATGTGAATTGTTTAATGCTTAAAATGAAATAATAGTTTAACGGTACTTGTATCTTGTTGGCAGCTGATATGATCCCTTGACACGCTCACAAAAAGATTGTGTGTACATAGTTTCAGTTTATTCAGTTTAAAATTCAAAAAGATTTTAGTTTTCACTTTATTTTCGACAACTGACATTGGGAATCAGAAGTTCAAAGTCTAAGTGCAGATCATGTCTGAGATTGATGAGGACTGGGTAAGCTTGTGATGCAGTACAATGTTTGGTAAAAGTGTTTATTGATTAAATTGAGATTGAAAGGTCAAAATGTTTTCAAAGTTCATTAATTTGAACTTAATTTTTCAAGAAATCCGGTATTTTCATAGTATGGTCAGCCAAGGTCATTGAGTTGAACTTGGCAGACTAGTCAGTTGACCAAGGTCATTAGCTTGGACTTGGTTAACTGGGTGTGACATTAAAATCTAAAAAATTAAAAAGTTAAAACATTTTTAAAAGGGTTTTCGCTTCAAGAAATTATATTGTGCTTAAATCTGTTTCAAGCGATACCTTCAGGTTAACGATTTCGCTTCAGGAGTTTTTAAGTAAGCTTCAAGCGAAATCTTCAGGGGTATAAAAAGGTAAGCGCGGTCGCTTCAGTCATTATTTTCCAAACATTTCGCTTCAAGGTCTGTTAGAGCGACCTCAAGCGAATTCATCTGATCTTTGTTTTCTACCGTTACTCTGTCAAAATTTCACCAAGATCTTGTGATTTTAGTTGGCAAACTCAACTATTATCATGGTGAAAGTGAGTATTTTCTAAGATTTGTTCTGTTTTTCCGATGTTTCTTGATGTGTCGGCGTCTGTTAGGGTTAGAACACATAGATTTAGGGTTTTTAATGGATAAAATCAAATCAAAACATATGTGTGTAGTCGGAATCATGTATAGATTGTTGTATGTTGTTTGATTGTTTCAGATCTGAGTATTTGAATGTTTGACGGTTGAACAGAACTTAAATCGTAGATCTAGAACAGATGGATGGGTTAAAATGAATGAAATTCATATCATGTTGCTCAGAAGAAAACTCGAGTTGTTAGTCCAACAATCAAGATTCCAAAAATTGTCTTGAAAAAGAAAACAACTGAAGGAACCAGTCAATCTATACCATCCTCTGAACCTATTCCACCTCATTCACCACCACATCAAACTTTACTACCACATCTCTCACCACCTCATGAACCAATTCCTACTCCACAATTAAATATCCAAACACCACCATCTTCACAACCTAGCATTCATTCAACACCTGGATCTTCTGGATTTAAGGGTTTTGCTGGTATTCCTGAAAATGTTTCTCTTGATGATATTGGGAATATTGCTTTTGCAACAGATGAACAAATCATACATGTTGAAAAGAGAATTGATGTTTTAGCTGATGAAAACAAGAGGTTAGCAGCTGAGTGTAAAAAGATGGAAAATCGTGAGAAAATTCATGAATTGAGAGTAAAGGCAACTGAAGCAGAAAACAAGTCTTTGCTGAAGAAAATTGAATCTAATGAAGCAGAGATGGATATTATGAAAGTTCAGATTGCAGAATTGTTGGAAGAAAAGAAAAATAGAGATGAACATCTCAAGTACTATGAGCTGAAAAATCAAGAGTTGGAGGAAATCAAAGCACGAAATGAACATGAAAGCAAAATGATGAAGAAAGTGTTGGAAAAGTTGATGGGTAAATCTCTAGAGTTGCAATACAATGAAATTGTTCGTGATGAAGAGAAAGCTAAGAAACAAGCTGAAATTGATAAGCTAATGAAAGATAAGGGAAAGGGTCCTGAAATTGAAGAAAAAGCTATTATTTCAGTTGATGTTTCTGAAGACATTGTTCTGAATGTTCGTCCTCTTTCATCGGTTTCTGGTATTTTTGATGTTGAAATTGATGATCTTCTTACTGGAGAGAATGAAGAAGATGATGAAGAGGATGATGATGAAGATGAAGAAGAAGATGCAGAAGATGATGTGATTTCTGCAAGTAGTAGTGATGATGATGATGGAGATGATGATCAAGATCAAGGTGCTTCTATTTTGAAAATTTATGATAAAACAACTGAAGAAGCAATTGATGATTTATTACAAGATGATGCAAATGTTGAGCATGATAGTGCAACAAGTGAGGGGGAGTGTGGTGATGATCAAAATGTTGATCAAGCTGAAAAGTTGATTCTTAGACTGGATACATATCGGGAAGAAGGAGAGCATTTTCATAATTATACGCTAGAAACCATAAAAGAAATGACTCGAAGAGATCATCCAGAGTTCAAGTTTGATTTCGAAGAAGAAATGAATTCTGATTTAGAAAGAGAGCTGAATGAGTTTGATGCTGATCATTATGATGATTATGAATATCGATATGTTGAAGATGCAGATTTGTATGATCGAGTAGAAGTTGAAGACTGGGAAGATGATGAAAGTGTTCATGAAGATACTTCTCAGTTACCTACACTGATGGAATTTTTCTCTGAAGAAAATCGTGATGAGTTGAGGAGAAGAGTTGCTGAAGTTATTAAAAACTTTAATCCTGATGGTACAAAGAAAGATCTGGATAAAGAAGAGAAAAAGAAATGGTTCAAGGTCAATCATGATAGAAAATTCAAAAGACCTCTGAAGTATTATCAACGGGATCGAAGTGTTTCTTTGGGAGATATTGTGAGTTGGGGTTTTCTACCACACGTGAATGCTTATGCAGTCAGGAGAGAATGTGGTGTTCAGTATTTCGAAAAGTTGTTTGATCTTATGTCACTCCCATGGTGGGATGTTGAGGAGTTATCACAGGTTAAAGCTTTGGAATATCCTGTAAGAAAGAATGACATTAAAATGTGGGGGTTTATCAGATTTCAATCATTTAAGGGATTCAGATTCTGGAAGCCTCATCGTCCAAAGGTTATTCCAAGAGTTGATCCTGAAACTGGGGTTGTAGAAAGAATTCTTAACATAAAGAAGCCAAGAACAATGAAGATTATACCAGTGCCTCCAATGGAACAAGAATTCTATAAAGGCTTTATGCATTGGGTATACAGTTGTTTGTCTACTGAAGCAGTGATCTCGTATCGAGCAGGAGGGGAACTTAGAGAAATTCGTGTGTTTGATCCAATGTGGCTTGTTAATTGTTCGGCAAAAGATATAGAATGCTTGTTCATCAACAAGATTCATCATTCGCCAAAAGATAGAGATCAGGCAATGCAGTTTCAGAGAGTTGTGAATGTGTGTTTTCAGAAAAATATCAATTCTGAAACAAAATGGAAGTCAGCATGGTGGGCTTTGGAGGAGAAAGTCAAAAGAAAAGCTGAAAAGGAACGTAAAGCTCGAGAAGAAAAGGATAGATATCTTCGGGAGACCTTTGCTCAAAGGCAAGCTGCTGAAGAAAAGAAAAGAGCTGATGATAATGAAAAGCTTAGGAAGATGTTGTCAAGAAAACCTAAGCCTAGAGAAGAAACGTTCAAGTCTATGTGAAGACCTAGACTAAAGACTCCGGCTATATCCAAGGGGGAGTTTGTTGATGCACATGATGTCTAAAGCCTACGTCATAAGTCTAGGGTCTAAATATGTCAAGTATGTTAAGTGTAGGGGTCTAAATGTAATTTTAAGTTAGTAATGTAAGGGTTTCGCTTCAGGGTCTTATTGTAAGCCTCAAGCGAAATCATGTGATGAGATTTCGCTTGAGGAAGGTTGAAGCGAAATCTTATGCCTATAAATAGGCTAGTGTAGTTCTCATTTGGGTACGCTTCAGGAAAAGTTGTAACGAAGTGCTGCCAGTTTTTCAAGTCAATATATAACAGAGAACAAGTGTTAAAAGTGAATCTATTCTGTTTTCTACTCCTTTCTGTCTGATTCTAATCTGTTTAGATGTTTCCGCCATCTAAATAGTGTTAGCACACTCAGTTTGACTCATTTGATCGTCAATAACGATCCTGCACTAATAGGTCAAGGAAGCACAAGGCTTCCCAGAACTTTGCTGTTACAGCACAAAACCCTCAGAACCCACCGACTCAACCTCCTGCAAAGAAAGCTTATGCTGGTACCGCACCTCACTGTGCTCGATGCAATGGTCACAATGTTGCCCAACAGGCCTGTAAACAGTGTGCTACGTGTGGTAGACTTGGGCATTTGGCCAACATTTGTCGTTTTGGTCAAAATCAAGCTGCTCAGGTTCCAGCACAAGTTCAAGGGAATGCTGCGAGATTCCCACCTGGTTCGTGTTTTAATTGCGGTGAAATGGGTCATTTGCGCAACAACTGCCCGAGGTTGGTAAATGCGAATGCGAATCCGAATGCAAACGCGAACGCGAATGTGAATCCTGCTCGTTGACGAGCATTCAATCTGAATGCGAATGAGGCGAGGGCGGACAACGAGGTTGTTAACGGTACGTTCCTTGTTAACAATCAACTTGCATCTGTTCTTTTTGATTCTGGTGCCGATAGGAGTTTTGTTTCACTATCCTTTGAGCCTTTACTTGCGATACCTAGAACTAAACTAAGGAAGCCCTTGTCTGTCGAAGTTGCTATTGGTAAACCCCTCGTACTCGATTCTGTTATTCATGGTTGTCAATTGAACCTCGATAACCATCTTTTTCCTATCGACCTCGTACCGATGCAACTTGGGAGTTTCGACATTATCGTGGGGATGGATTAGTTAACCAAACACCATGCTGAGGTGGTTTGTTTCGATAATATCATTTGTATCCCTCTTTCATCTGGCGACGTTCTGGAAGTTCGTGGCGAGAAACCATTTGGTGGATTGAAACTCATGTCCTGTACGAAAGCCCAGAGTTATTTACGAAAAGGATATGTTGCCTTCCTGGCACATGTCACTGAGGAGAAAGGCAAGAACAAGAGTATTCAGGATATTCCGATTGTTCGGGATTATCCAGAGGTGTTTCCTGATGAACTGCCTGGTTTGCCTCCAGTTCGTCAAGTCGAGTTCTATATTGACCTTGTACCCAATGCTAACCCGATTGCGAAAGCACCTTATCGTCTTGCACCATCTGAGATGCAAGAGTTATCGAAACAGCTTCAAGAGTTATCTGATAAAGGATTCATCCGTCCGAGTTATTCACCTTGGGGCGCTCCTGTCCTCTTTGTGAAAAAGAAAGATGGATCTTTTCGAATGTGTATCGATTATCATGAGCTTAATAAGCTTACCATCAAGAATCGATATCCCCTACCCCGAATCGATGATCTCTTTGATCAGCTACAAGGTGCTACCTGTTTTTCCAAGATCGATCTGCGTTCTGGGTATCATCAGCTTCGTGTATTCGAAGAAGATATTCCCAAAACTGCATTCCGCACGAGATATGGGCACTACGAGTTTACTGTCATGCCTTTTGGTTTGACGAATGCCCCAGCTATTTTCATGGACTTAATGAATAGGGTCTGTAAACCTTATTTAGACAAGTTCATCATTGTGTTCATCGACGATATTCTAATTTATTCAAAGTCTCGAGCCGATCACGAGCAACACCTTCGTTTGACTCTGGAACTCCTGAAGAAGGAACAACTTTTTGCTAAATTCTCCAAGTGTGAATTTTGGCTTAAAGAAGTTCAGTTCTTGGGACATATAGTCAACGAGCAGGGTATTCATGTGGATCCTTGCAAAATTGCTGTAATCAAGGATTGGAATACACCAACGACGCCTACGGAAATTTGTTCTTTCCTTGGTCTCGCTGGATATTATCGTCGATTCATTTCTAACTTCTCGAAGATTACGGTTCCACTCACTTCTTTGACTCAGAAGAATAAGCCTCTTGAGTGGGGACCCAAGCAAGAAGAAGCGTTCCAAACGCTGAAACAGAAGCTATGTGATGCTCCTGTTTTATCTTTGCCCGAGGGAAACGATGATTTTGTTGTCTACTGTGATGCGTCCAACTTAGGCCTTGGTTGTGTTCTTATGCAACGAGGCAAAGTTATTGCGTACGCGTCTAGACAATTGAAAGTTCACGAGAAGAACTACACGACTCACGATCTTGAGTTAGGAGCTGTGGTTTTCGCACTTAAAATCTGGAGACACTACCTCTATGGGACGAAGTGTGTGGTTTTCACAGACCACAAAAGTCTCCAGCATATTCTCAATCAGAAGGAGCTGAACATGAGGCAACGATGTTGGGTCGAACTCCTGAACGACTATGATTGCGAGATTAGCTACCATCCTGGTAAGGCGAATGTCATAGCTGATGTGCTTAGTCGAAAGGAGCGAGTCAAGCTTCATTCTGTTCGAACTCTATCTGATCTCCAAACTCGTGTTCTTCAAGCTCAGCAATCTTGTGTTTCACAAGATTTAATGGGTAAAGAATTACCACGTCAACTTGAGCTTAAGCTCGAAGCGAAGGACGATGGTTTACTCTATTTCATGGATCGTTTGTGGATTCCGAAACAAGACGATCTTCGCACTTTAGTGATGGACGAGTCTCACAAGTCTCGATATTCTATCCATCCTGGTGCTGATAAAATGTACAAGGATCTTCGTACTAAGTTCTGGTGGCCTGGTATGAAGAAAGATGTTGCCTTGTATGTATCGAAATGCCTAACTTGTCTCAAAGTCAAGGCAGAACATCAACGACCATCTGGTTTGCTTGTGCAACCAGAGATACTGGTTTGGAAGTGGGAGAACATTGCGATGGATCTCATCACTAAATTACCGCGTACATCTAAAGGTCATGATGCTATATGGGTTGTTATCGATCGATTAACGAAGTCAGCTCATTTTATTGCGATTCGCGAGTATCTATCTGCTGATAAACTTGCAAAGATTTATGTTGATGAGATTGTATCCCGACATGGTGTTCCTTTGGACATCATATCCGATCGTGATGCTCGATTTTCATCTCATTTTAGGAAAGCCATGCAATCTGCTATGGGAACCCAACTAAATCTAAGCACTGCTTATCATCCCCAAACAGATGGACAATCTGAGAGAACGATTCAAACTTTGGAGGATATGCTTAGAGCATGCGTGATAGACTTTGGTGGTAATTGGGATTCTCATCTGCCTTTGATCGAGTTCTCTTACAACAATAGTTATCATACTAGCATTAAAATGGCACCATTCGAAGCTCTCTACGGTCGAAAATATCGTTCACCTGTCTGTTGGAACGAGACCGGTGAAGCTCAGCTTACTGGACCGGAGCTTGTTCTGGAAACAATAGACAAAATCAAGAAAATTCGCGATAATCTTGTGACAGCTAGATGCCGTCAAAAGAGTTATGCAGATTTAGGATGCAAGCCCTTAGAATTTCAAGTCGGAGACCATGTCCTACTCAAGGTGTCACCTTGGAAGGGAGTGGTGAGATTTGGAAAGAAAGGAAAACTTGCACCACGATATGTTGGACCATTTAAGATTGTTGAAAGGGTTGGAAAGGTTGCCTATCGACTAGAGCTACCTCCAGAGCTTGGAAATATTCATCCGACTTTTCACGTGTCCAATCTGCGAAAGTGTTTAGCTGACGCTGATCTTCACATTCCTCTCGACGAGATCCAAATCGATGAAACGATGCACTTTGTCGAGAAACCTGTGGAGATAGTGGACCGTACTTACAAACAGTTGAAGAACAAACGAATTCATTTGGTCAAGGTTTGCTGGGAATCCAAATGTGGCCCAGAGTTTACTTGGGAACGTCAGGACCAAATGAAGGCGAAATATCCGCAATTGTTCTCACAAGTTTCCTCTAGTTAGAATTTCGGGACGAAATTTCCTAAACTAGGGGAGACTGTGAGAACTGTGCTCTGTAATCGATGTACAGTGCAAAACAATGTTAATTATCAATAAAACGATGTGTTTTGGTGTTACTATATGTGTATTTGTGTTTGATGATTTTACGATTTGATTCGATTCCGATTTCAAGCTTTAAATCGCTTTCTGGAAAGTTATACACAAACTGGTGCGTAAACGCAGTCAGTTTAAACGCGACAAACACCCCGGAATAGTGACATAGGCTTAACATACCTAAAATATCCTCCACATAACTTAGAAATAAGTTTTGGATGGATTGGTGTGTTGAAAACAAGTCTATTTGATCGCAGGGACTATTTGCGTCAAACTGCGAAACTATACCGATTCGTATGGTATCAAACTGTCCAGAACTTGATCATAAGCTAAACATACCATAAAAAACCTAAACATAGCTTAGAAATAAGCTTTGAGTGGTTCGGTGTGCAAAAATATTCTTATTTGATCTTACAGGGACTAAAAGTGTCAAAAACGACGTAAGTTTGCATTTTCGCACATATCTTACGTTCTGACCACATCTGGACATCCAAAATTTTTTTACACACTAAAATATTTTTATTTTAGTGATCGACATGCAAAAATACCATTCGTCGCTTAATTTGGTTCGTTTTCACGTCCGTTTAAGTTTCGTCGTAATTTAACGAACAACGCGACCGTACGACCAAACGAGCCGACATCCGAGAGTGTTCCAAGCACATTTTGAGTCCTCTAAACTTTATTGACCTTGTAGAGCCTTGAAAATGGCTTAACGGGGGTCAAAAGGGCCTGAAATGAGCTCAAAACATGTGCAGGGACCTAAACTGCCATTTTGCAAACTTTGGCTGATCTGGGGAGCCCAGGCGGGCCGCGTGACCCTCTCCCCATTGTTTACGCGGGTTGTGTAAGTGTGCCCAGCGACAAAAACTCAGTTTCAGCAACTGTTTCATAATCCAGGGGCTGTTTATGCAAATTCTTTGTGTGATGGGCAAGTTTAAGTGTTCTCCAAGGTCTCTAATCAGTTCCTAACAATTGTATGGCCATGATTTAATCCTTGGAGGTTACACAAACACATGGAATGATCTTGTGAGTTTGCTACAACTATAAATAGCAAGACCAACTTCCATTTCAATTGCTCATTTCCTTCTTTTCTCTTCTACATCTAATTTGGAGCTCTCTCCCAAGTGTTTGGAGCTTTCTAATCTGATTATTCTTGTAGAAAAGATAGCAAGGACCCTTAGTGAGCATTCTTTCATTCTTTTTATTTGTGTTAGTGCAGAAAGTCAAACAAGTTTGGCCAACAGTTTGACTTTCGGTTTTGACCATCAATTGGTCAAGTCAAAGTTCAATTGAACTTTGCAACGTGATTGTAATCACGATGGTTATAATCCTTAGCGATTATACCCACTGATTACCACGTTAACTAGGCGTAGTGACGAGTCAAAGTTTCGGTCAAAATGCGTTTTAGCACGCATTTTGCAACGGAACTATTTTCGGGTATCAAAACCCATTGTTTTGATACCAAATCAGTTTTCTAAGTAGGTTAAACATGTTTTGACATGTTTAACTCGTCACTATTAGTTTAGTGCTTGTTTAAGGTCGTAAGTTAAGCGGTCTAAACAACCGCTTAGACTTTCGAACCCGACCCGTTTGGTCGATCTTTAGGATCCGATCAAGCTCGATTAGTGATCATAGTTGCATAGGGAATAACCACTGAGGTTATACCTTATGATCACATAGGATTGGTTAGTTATTTGTTAAGTAGCTTGTATGCCCATAATAAATGACCAAAACGCCCTTTTGAAGCTTAAATCCGTATTTTATGTATATGAACATGTTTTTGACATATAATCTGATTTAGTAACATGTTTAGGTATTATTGGGCATGTAAGACTTGACATAACACATAGTTAACCATCCGAACATAGTTTTGCGCGAACGACGCGTTAAAGTAGCATAAGCTACCTTAATGGGTCGTAACGGGTCGAAAGCACTTAGGTTAGGTTCCGATTTAGAATGTAGGCTTTGTTAAACCATATCACATGAGTTCCAACACTCATTTGGTTTACAAGACCTCATTCTATCCGATCTTCCGATTTAGGTGTTGATTTATTTACTAGTGATCCGATTACTAGGTACCACTTGAATTTCCTTGGTTTGTCTGAGCTTCGCTAAGTTCTTTAGATCAAGGATACCCTATCATTCAATGTGAGTACATAGTTCCCCTATTTTACTATTTTCAATTGTTTTGGGGTGATTCATATGTATTAAAACGATTTCGATATTTAAACGATGGTTTCAAAAACGATAAAGATGGTTTATATTAAACTAATAACGATTTGATAATGTGAATGAACTTGTTGGTTGTAATTACATAACGAATGACATTCATTAGCATTGATCAAGCCGACCAGTATTAGGTTATGGTACCATAGGATCTGACAAATCCCGTTATCAGACTACACCCATGGTTATGTGTGGGGGTTATGTAGGTAACGACCGAATCTGATGATTGTTAGCGAGACGACCAAAAGTAGTTTCACAAATTAAAACGAATACGATTTTGGGACGAATTAAACGAATTGGAACGACCTAAACGAAATAAACGATTTGAATGAACGATTGGTTTTGGGTAGTGATTATGATGGGACGGGTGTAACATGATAGAATCATGGTAGATACGCCGCTGGTACATCTTATATATAAGTTCTTCTATCATATTACATTGCGTGTCATTATTTAGTTCACTTGGGAAACGATTTGAAACGATGTCACACAACGAGGTTTTCGAAATGATATAAACCATACGAGTTTTATTAGCGAGTTTTTAACAAGATGTTTTACGAATTGGTTTATTAAAGCAAATGTTTTCGAGTTAAGAATCATGGCTACGAGATTTTATAAATTATAACCATCTTGATTTGAGTTGGTTAATCATGTTGCAATATTATATACTTTTCAAAACAAGGTCTTCGAGGTATTGCAATATATATAAACGAGCCATGATTCCGATACTCTCACAAAACCTATGTGCTAGCCAGCATTTCTTTGCTGACTTTGTTTTTACATATGTTTAAGGTGATGTTGCATGATGGTTGCTAGGGAGCATGTTCACTTAGGATCTGGACGTGGCCTTAGTGACATAAAAACAATTGTCACACCCCGACCACGTAGAACATACAAAACGTGGCGGAAATGTCGGGGAGTGTTGTAACAGAATTAATGTTTCAAATCCATGGCAATTAAAGTTTCGTTTTATTATACAAACATGAGAGTTTACATTGTTTTAAATAAGAACCAAAGAGTACATAACATAAATTAACTAGTCTTGCATCTTTTATTGTCACTAAGGCCCCAGTTCGCCTAAGTGTATCTTGATAAGTCCTACGCATCATCTCCTGAAAACACATGTGAAAATAGGTACGTCAGCATAAAAATGCCTGTGAGATACATAGGTTTTGTGAAAATAGGATTCATGACTTATGTTTGAGAAAATGTTTAGTCATGAACCTTGTAATTTGCTTTGTCTTGTAAATCATTTGAAAAATGATAAGATCAGATGATATGTATATATAAATGTCAGATGAATAATCATCTAAAAATGAATTTGTATAAGATAAGTTGTTTGTAAATCAATGTCTTGTGAAAAGTATGTTATTTGTATAAAATGTTCTATATCTCAAATTGAAATGATTCAAATAACGCTACAATATGTAATACCATACAAACACTTATATATAGGAAGTACCAGCGGCGTATCCACCATGCTTGTATCATATTACACACGCCTCGTTACTTAATCACTTACTCAAACCAAACTACCAAAGTAAAATGTCCATGTCTAATGTAAATCATGTAATATGTATCCAAAATGTAAACATGTGATGAATAACAAATGTACTAAGTATGCAACAATAGACATACGTAGCATGTGACCTGTACTAAGTATGCAACAATAGACATACGTAGCATGTGACCTGTACTAAGTATGCAACAATAGTCATACGTAGCATGAAATGTAATGTAAAACATGTACTATAAATGTACTAATGAACATAGCAAGTATATGATGTGAAAACATGGAAAGCATGAAAGTAACAAGTAGGCACATGTTTTCCACCCCAAAACGTTTGGAAAACAGTAAAAGAGGGGCCTATGTACTCACTTGAGATTGCTTAGTAGTCCTTGAGTAACAACCAAACAATGCTAGAGATCGCGGATATCAAACGGCACCTAATATAGGTAACTATGTTAATAAACCGGACCTAAATCGGAAGATCGGATAGAATGATGGTTTGTAAACCAAACGAGTATAGAGACTCATGTCATATGGTTTAACAAAGCCTACATACTAAATGAAACCTAACCTAAGTGCTTTCGATCCATTACGACCCGTTTAGGTAGCTTATGCTACTTTAACGCGTCGTTCGCGTGAAACGCGTTCGGACCGCCTAACTAGTCCTATGACAAGTAATATATGCCTTAACATGTCTAATATGGTTGTCAAATCAGTTTAGATGTCAAAAGTTATGTTACATATGTTTAAAATGAATTTTGGCATCAAAGGGGTATTTTGGTAATTTACCTAAGGCATATAAACTACCTATCATACAACTAACTAAACGTCGTGACCATAAGGTATAACCTCGGAAGGTTATTCCCTATATACTATGGTCACCTAACGTGTTTGGTCGGATCCTAAAGATCGACCAAATGGGTCGGGTTCGAAAGTATAAGCGATTGTTTAGATCGCTTACCTTACGACCCTATATAACACTAAACTAAAAGTGACGAGCTAAGCATGCTAAAACATGCTTAACTAAGTTTAGAAAACAGGTTTGGTATCAAAACAAACGGTTTTGATACCCTTAAGTAGTTTGGTTACAAAATACGCAAGAATACGTATTCTGACCGAAACTACGGCTCGGCACTGAGCCTAGATAACGTGGTAATCAGTAGGTATAGTCACTAGGGACTATAACCATCGTGATCACGCTCACGTTACGAAGTTCAAACGAACTTCGCATCGACCATAAACTGGTCAATGCAGAAAGTCAAACAAAGTTTGACTTTCGGACTCGAAAAGCAATAAAAGAACGAAGGAACACTTACGAAGGGTCCCCGAATGCTAATCTAGATCAAAATAGCTCAGGTATGAAACAAAGGTTTCAACTTAGAGCACAAATGATCAGATTCTTGTGAGAAATGAAGTGAAATGGGTTGGGTATTTATAGTTTTCGGTCCACCGTTAGGATCGTTTCTTGGAGAAGAGGGAATGATCTAGCCCGTACACTTGTCGGAAAGTTGTGGTGGCTCATTGGCACTCACCATAGGGTTTTGACACTTGTACTTGGCTTTTGGAAGGGTTAAAGGCTGCTAACAGCTTCTGAAAATCGAGTTGCTGCATCTGACCAAGGCTTGCGCATCGTAGGGGAAAAACCCCTGCGCATCGTAAGCATGTAAAATGGCAGATTTACCATTTCAGTCCCTGTTATGCAATAAGGTCATTTTCGACACGTTTAAGGCCCGTTAACCCCATTTCAAAGCTCAAAAATGAAGTTAAAGTATAGGGAACTTAAAACATGTTCAAAAATATCTCGGATGTCGGTTCGTTTAGCTGTACGGTTGCGATGTTCGGTTAATTACGATGGAATGCGCATAAGCGCGAAAAACGATCCAAATGACGCAACGAATGGATTTTTCTCATGCGAAACACTAAAATAAAATATTGTAGTGCTTACATAAATTTTTGGATGTCCGGATGTATTCAGAACGTAAGTTATGCCCGAAAGTGCAAACTTGTGCACTTTTTGACACTTTTAGTCCCTGAATGACCCAAAAGTTTATTTTAGCATACCAAACACCTCAAAGCCTATTTCTAAGCTATGTAAAGGATATTTATGGTATGTTTAACTTATGGCCATGTTCCGGAGAGTCTGTTACAGTTCAAATTGGCATACTTTCGCAGTTTGTCAAATTTAGTCCCTGAAAGCGATTTAAAGCTTGAAATCGAACAAGAAATGATATGTGCAAACGATACACATATTTTTACAAATCCCAAGTATGAAATACAATATTTCATTGGTTTGGCATTTGTTTGATGGTCGCAGTGACACAGGTGTCACAGTCTCCCCTACTTTAGGAAATTTCGTCCCGAAATTTATTCGTAGGAGTCTATTTGTGACTTTGTGTCAAATAACCACCAGAGATATGTAAGGCATAATCCTGTAATTTCTCTTTAACGGACATTTTTCAGAAAGGAAAAATGAACGGAGTTATTTTCAACAGGCATTCTTTAGAAAATGAAACATGAAGGAATAAACAAGGATATTGATTTCCCTCGATGGATATTCTTCAGCAACGAAAATGAACGGAAATGAGTTAACGAAAATGAACGAAACGAGTCATTTTCCACGATTTCTTTAGAAATGAAAATGAACGGAACGAGTCATTTTCCACGATTTCTTCAGGAATGAAAATGAACGGAACGAGTCATTTTCCACGATTTCTTCAGGAACGAAAATGAACAGAATGAGTCATTTTCCACAACATCTTCAGAAACAAAAATGAACAGAATGAGTCATTTTTCACAACATCTTCAGAAACAAAAATGAACAGAATGAGTCATTTTTCACAACATCTTCAGAAACAAAAATGAACAGAATGAGTCATTTTTCACCATTTCTTCAGAAACAAAAATGAACAGAATGAGTCATTTTTCACAACATCTTCAGAAACAAAAATGAACAGAATGAGTCATTTTTCACCACATCTTCAGAAACAAAAATGAACAGAATGAGTCATTTTTCACAACATCTTCAGAAACAAAAATGAACAGAATGAGTCATTTTTCACCATTTCTTCAGAAACAAAAATGAACAGAATGAGTCATTTTTCACCATTTCTTCAGAAACAAAAATGAACAGAATGAGTCATTTTTCACAACATCTTCAGAAACAAAAATGAACAGAATGAGTCATTTTTCACCATTTCTTCAGAAACAAAAATGAACAGAATGAGTCATTTTTCACCATTTCTTCAGAAACAAAAATGAACATGGTTAACTCCAGATACATGACAAAACTTGTTGTGGTTTCTGTGCACTGAATTCCATAATTATGTATGCATCCATAATTACGTAATTCCTTGCATAGTCCGGACAGTTTGTCTTGAAATGTTTTAGGGGAGGAAAATCAAACCTGTGATGAGTGTGACTAGACTACCATAGGGTCCTTTTAATTAGATCGACAATTGATCCTTTTAATTAGGCCACCAAGGAGTCCTTTCAGCTATCTCATCACATGATATTCCTAACCAGATTTTTGGATCAATCTGTTTAACTAGACCACTCTAGGGATCTAATTATGGAATAGTACAATATAATCCAAGGGTCTTTACTATTACGTAAAAGCTCATTGAGGATTTAATATAGTACCTTTGGATATCCTACTATGAATCCCTTATACGAAGATATGGAAGATTCTACGAGGATTTGGATAACAAAAACTTGGATTACACAAAAACATAAAAGGAAACAGATAATCACATAGTTGTTTAACTTGGTTATTAATTTGTTATCTTTGGACGCGGATACCTAAAGCACACCAGGAATCCAATTCGTGGATTTCATTTGGCACTTTAATCATTTCAAGAATCCATCCATGAAGATAGGATGATCTACCAAAAATTCGATTTTCGTTTTCAGGAAAACGCAATATTCGAATTAAGGTACACAATAATTTAGGACATACGGAAATACCCTTGGGTACCCTATTAAGAATTTATAGTGGTACTTGGGGTATTCGTACAGAATTATTACTTGCACCTTGTACTTCGTTTCTTTGCAAGAGACGGGTACTTAGGATCTTTGTGGAAAACGCAAGAGATTGTAAAATGGAAGAATTTTGGGAGTAGTTTGCTTTTCAAGGAATATGATTCCTTGATTGTCGGTATTGTAGGGGATATGTTGTTTATACATACAATCACATAAATACATTGCAATGTAAATAAAAGATTTATTTATAAACAATGTTAACAACTGTTTCATGGACCTTGACAACAAAAGAAAATAATACATAAGATGTGATTATTTCTAAAGAGTGTTGTCTTCTAGTCGGTCAGATGCTCATCTCTGTGCTGGATTAGCATTAGCAAGCTTTGGGCAATTTCTTCAGAAATGTCCCATCTCGCCACACTTGTAGCAAGAACCTGGTGGAAAGCGAGCTCGAGCAGGTTTGTTGTTAGCTTGATTTGGTGCAATTGCTGCTACGCAAACTTTTGCCGTATGACCTTTACGTCCACAAATTTGGCATTCGCGGCACTTCACACTGGCATGATGATGTAGGCCACATTGGTTGCACAAGGGTGAAGTTCCATTGTATGGCCTCCTAGTACGGGGTTGAGCTGGTTGGTTGGGGACGGCTTGATCATTGTGAGTAACCATGGCAAAGTTCTGAGAAGCCTTTCGCTTCTTTGACTTCTTAGGGGATCCAGTCGGTTCATCCATGATCTTTGATTCCTCGATTGGTTTCGATTCCTCGACCGGTTTCTTGTCACCCTTTCGGAAAAGCTTACGTTTCCTGATCTGAGATTCAGTCAAGGTTGCAGATAGCTCAATGGCCTGCCTAACCGTAGTGGGGTTACTACCAGTAACAATGTCTTGAACTGAGTCAGGAAGACCATCAATGTATTTTTCGATTGCCTTATCCAAAGGCGTAACCATGGTAGGACACAACAGGCTCAGCTCCTCATATCGATCAGTGTATGCTCGATGTTCACCGCTGTCTTGCTTAAGATCATCGAATTCCCTTTCCAATGCCCTGATCTCGTGACGAGGACAGAATTCCTTCATCATCAGTGCTCGAAGATCTTCCCAAGTTTGGGCCAGTGCCACTTCGGCACCCCTATCTCTCACCACACCGTTCCACCATGTCAAAGCTCGTTTCTCAAAGACACTAGATGCGAAATCTACCTTTCGCTCGTTTGGACATTGAACATGCCTGAAGGTGCTCTCTAGACTCTCGAACCATTGCAGAAGTGCAGTCGCTCCTTGAGACCCAGAAAACTTTGATGGCTTGGCCGAGTTGAACGTCTTGAAGTTGCAGAGGGCATTATTGTTGTTGATAGCTTGGTGACATTGGGCAACGATGGTCGGGATTGCAGCAGTTATTTGCTGTGTAATGGCAGCTGCCAGATCGTCAATAGATACCGGATTTTCGCGTCGTGGAGGCATTCTAAAAGAGGAAACATGAAAGGAAACGAGTGAGAGAATTAGACGAAAAGAATGAGATGAAACAAATCTGATGAAAGCAAGAATAGTGGTCATTTGTTTGTTACTACAAAGCAACAAACGACCTCGGTGATTAATCAAAGTAAATAGGTCAAAAATAATGTATCGCGAAGACATGCTCGCCTATAAGTGAACACTCATCCCAAGAATTCCCAGGTAAGCACAACTGGTCTCGCGTCTGATGAGATGTATACGAAGTGCTTTCCTAGACAGAAAACCCAGAATACAGGCATTCACCCTTCCAGTTTGCACGTGTTCACATTATTTAAAACCCAAAACCTTGACAAGGTTCTGAAAACTCAAAGGGGTTCAAAACCATATAATAGAGAGTTCAAAACCTTACAATAGAGGGTTCAAAACCTAGTAATCAATCATCGTAGAACAGATGATTAGTTTTCGAAGCGGTTTTGAAATTTATGTTCTTGTTGTGGTCGTCGCCTAAGGATAGGTGACGGTATTGTTTTATGACTAAACGCAAGTAAACTCGCGTTAGGGTCCTAAGAAGGTTAAGAATAGGTCAAAGCATTACTAATAACCTAATTCCCTATAACCATTGGCTCTGATACCATCTTTTCTGTCACACCCCGACCACGTAGAACATACAAAACGTGGCGGAAATGTCGGGGAGTGTTGTAACAGAATTAATGTTTCAAATCCATGGCAATTAAAGTTTCGTTTTATTATACAAACATGAGAGTTTACATTGTTTTAAATAAGAACAAAAGAGTACATAACATAAATTAACTAGTCTTGCATCTTTTATTGTCACTAAGGCCCCAGTTCGCCTAAGTGTATCTTGATAAGTCATACGCATCATCTCCTGAAAACACATGTGAAAATAGGTACGTCAGCATAAAAATGCCTGTGAGATACATAGGTTTTGTGAAAATAGGATTCATGACTTATGTTTGAGAAAATGTTTAGTCATGAACCTTGTAATTTGCTTTGTCTTGTAAATCATTTGAAAAACGATAAGATCAGATGATATGTATAAAATAAATGTCAGATGAATAATCATGTAAAAATGAATTTGTATAAGATAAGTTGTTTGTAAATCAATGTCTTGTGAAAAGTATGTTATTTGTATAAAATGCTCTATGTCTCAAATTGAAATGATTCAAATAACGCTACAATATGTAATACCATACAAACACTTATATATAGGAAGTACCAGCGGCGTATCCACCATGCTTGTATCATATTACACACGCCTCGTTACTTAATCACTTACTCAAACCAAACTACCAAAGTAAAATGTCCATGTCTAATGTAAATCATGTAATATGTATCCAAAATGTAAACATGTGATGAATAACAAATGTACTAAGTATGCAACAATAGACATACGTAGCATGTGACCTGTACTAAGTATGCAACAATAGACATACGTAGCATGTGACCTATACTAAGTATGCTACAATAGACATACGTAGCATGTGACCTGTACTAAGTATGCAACAATAGACATACGTAGCATGTGACCTGTACTAAGTATGCAACAATAGTCATACGTAGCATGAAATGTAATGTAATGTAAAACATGTACTATAAATGTACTAATGAACATAGCAAGTATATGATGTGAAAACATGGAAAGCATGAAAGTAACAAGTAGGCACATGTGTTCCACCCCAAAACGTTTGGAAAACAGTAAAAGAGGGGTCTATGTACTCACTTGAGATTGCTTAGTAGTCCTTGAGTAACAACCAAACAATGCTAGAGATCGCGGATATCAAACGGCACCTAATATAGGTAACTATGTTAATAAACCGGACCTAAATCGGAAGATCGGATAGAATGAGGGTTCGTAAACCAAACGAGTATAGAGACTCGTGTCATATGGTTTAACAAAGCCTACATACTAAATGAAACCTAACCTAAGTGCTTTCGACCCATTACGACCCGTTTAGGTAGCTTATGCTACTTTAACGCGTCGTTCGCGTGAAACGCGTTCGGACCGCCTAACTAGTCCTATGAGAAGTAATATATGCCTTAACATGTCTAATATGGTTGTCAAATCAGTTTAGATGTCAAAAGTTATGTTACATATGTTTAAAATGAATTTTGGCATCAAAGGGGTATTTTGGTAATTTACCTAAGGCATATAAACTACCTATCATACAACTAACTAAACGTCGTGACCATAAGGTATAACCTCGGAAGGTTATTCCCTATATACTATGGTCACCTAACGTGTTTGGTCGGATCCTAAAGATCGACCAAATGGGTCGGGTTCGAAAGTATAAGCGATTGTTTAGATCGCTTACCTTACGACCCTATATAACACTAAACTAAAAGTGACGAGCTAAGCATGCTAAAACATGCTTAACTAAGTTTAGAAAACAGGTTTGGTATCAAAACAAACGGTTTTGATACCCTTAAGTAGTTTGGTTACAAAATACGCAAGAATACATATTCTGACCGAAACTACGGCTCGTCACTGAGCCTAGATAACGTGGTAATCAGTAGGTATAGTCACTAGGGACTATAACCATCGTGTTCACGCTCACGTTATGAAGTTCAAACGAACTTCGCATCGACCATAAATTGGTCAATGCAGAAAGTCAAACAAAGTTTGACTTTCGGACTCGAAAAGCAATAAAAGAACGAAGGAACACTTACGAAGGGTCCCCGAATGCTAATCTAGATCAAAATAGCTCAGGTATGAAACAAAGGTTTCAACTTAGAGTACAAATGATTAGATTCTTGTGAGAAATGAAGTGAAATGGGTTGGGTATTTATAGTTTTCGGTCCACCGTTAGGATCGTTTCTTGGAGAAGAGGGAATTATCTAGCCCGTACACTTGTCGGAAAGTTGTGGTGGCTCATTGGCACTCACCATAGGGTTTTGACACTTGTACTTGGCTTTTGGAAGGGTTAAAGGCTGCTAACAGCTGCTGAAAATCGAGTTGCTGCATCTGACCAAGGCTTGCGCATCGTAGGGGAAAAACCCCTGCGCATCGTAAGCATGTAAAATGGCAGATTTACCATTTCAGTCCCTGTTATGCAATAAGGTCATTTTCGACACGTTTAAGGCCCGTTAACCCCATTTCAAAGCTCAAAAATGAAGTTAAAGTATAGGGAACTTAAAACATGTTCAAAAATATCTCGGATGTCGGTTCGTTTAGCCGTACGGTTGCGATGTTCGGTTAATTACGATGGAATGCGCATAAGCGCGAAAAATGATCCAAATGACGCAACGAATGGATTTTTCTCATGCGAAACACTAAAATAAAACATTGTAGTGCTTACATAAATTTTTGGATGTCCGGATGTATTCAGAACGTAAGTTATGCCCGAAAGTGCAAACTTGTGCACTTTTTGACACTTTTAGTCCCTGAATGACCCAAAAGTTTATTTTAGCATACCAAACACCTCAAAGCCTATTTCTAAGCTATGTAAAGGATATTTATGGTATGTTTAACTTATGGCCATGTTCCGGAGAGTCTGTTACAGTTCAAATTGGCATACTTTCGCAGTTTGTCAAATTTAGTCCCTGAAAGCGATTTAAAGCTTGAAATCGAACAAGAAATGATATGTGCAAACGATACACATATTTTTACAAATCCCAAGTATGAAATACAATATTTCATTGGTTTGGCATTTGTTTGATGGTCGCAGTGACACATGTGTCACAACAATAGTAGACGATGTTTAATTTGTTTATTTGGTTTTAAGACAATGTACAATATTTGATAATTCAATAAAACGAAACTTTTAATTACCATGGTTGTTGAAACGATGATTCTGTTACAACACTCCCCGACGTTTCCGCCACGGTTTTGTTGTGTTGACGTGGTCGGGGTGTGACACGTAAGACGTAGCCAAGGGCTACGCGGCCCGCGTAGTAGGGTAATAGGGCTAGGGTTGCCGATTCTTCGAGTTTAGCTTCGACACGATGATGACACGTGGTGGCCCCGGGTGCGGCCCTGACTCCGAGCTGTCGCGCCACGCGTAGGAAACCCTAAGGTTTTACGCGGCCCGCGAGCGACACATAAAACTTGATTTTATTTTATTTTTAATTATATATTGTGTTTTGGGCTTGGTTTTCATATACGGGGTATAATTTAGGACATATAGGGACATTTTAAGTATTATCAGGGTGTCGGAAATATTTTGGAGGGTTGTTATATCCTCCCCACCTTGTTTTAGAGCTCGTCCTCGAGATCTACTGGAACAAGTGCGGATATTTCCTTTGCATTTCTGATTCAAGTTCCCATGTGTATTCTGGTTCTCTTTTGGAGTCCCATTTCACTTTGATCAGAACTAATCTCTTGTGCTTGAGATTTTTAACTTTTCTGTCTTCAATCTGCAAAGGCTTTTCTACGAATTTTAATGCTCATTTACCTCTATACCCTTAAGAGGTACTACCAGTGATTCATCAGTTAAGCATTTCTTGAGATTAGATACATGAAATACATCATGTATTCCCGCCATTTCCCCTGGCAGCTGTAGCTGATAGGCTACAGGTCCTATTCTTCTAATAATCTCAAAAGGTCCAACATACCTGGGGCTTAGCTTTCCCCTTTTGATGAATCTTACCACTCCTTTCCAAGGAGAGACTTTCAATAACACTTTATCTCCTACCTGAAACTCCAATGGCTTTCGTCTGTTATCAGCATAACTCTTTTGTCGATCACGTGCTGCTTTCAGTCGTTCTTTGACTTGAATGATCTTGTCTGTTGTTTCTTGTACTATCTCAGGTCCAGATAGTTGCTTTTCTCCAATTTCTGCCCAACAGACTTACGTTCGACACTTTCGTCCATAAAATGCTTCAAATGGTGCAGCATTGATACTTGTGTGATAACTGTTATTATAAGAAAATTCTATCAATGCTAAATGATCATCCCAATTACCTTCGAAATCAATTACACAAGCTCTAAGCATGTCCTCCATTGTCTGAATTGTCCTTTCGCTTTGTCTGTCCGTTTGAGGATGATAAGCGGTGCTTAGATTCAACTTGGTTCCCATTGCTTTTTGGAAACTTATCCAAAAATGAGAGGTAAAATGACTATCTTTGTCAGAAACAATTGATAGAGGAATTCCATGTAATGAAACTATTTCATTTACATATAATTTAGCTAATTGTTCCATGCTGAAAGTTTCTTTCATTGGTAGGAAATGAGTTGACTTAGTTAGCCTATCTACAATCACCCAGATTGTATCATTTCCTTTTCTTGTTTTGGGTAATTTAGTAACAAAATCCATTGTTATCAATTCTCATTTCCAAACTGGCATTTCTAACTGTTGCAACAAACCTGAGGGTTTCTGATGTTCAGCTTTGACTTGTGAATAGGTTAAACACTTTGCAACATATGCTGCTATATCCTTTTTCATTCCTATCCACCAGAAATTCTTTCTTAAATCCTGATACATCTTATCACTTCCAGGATGCATTGTATACTTAGACTTATGGGCTTCTTCTAATATATGGTGGCGTAGGTTTCCTAATTTAGGTATCCACATTCTTTTCTTATGGAATCCCCAAATTCCATCTGTTCCTTGTTCTAATTCCTTAATCATTCCTTTCAATTTTTCAGTATCATCCTTGATTACTGATTCTTGTGCCTTTTTAATCTGTTCATTTAAATCTACTTGCAGATTTAATTTAAGTGAACGTACTCTTTTTGGCTTTTCATGATACTTTCGACTTAAAGCATCAGCTACTACATTTGCCTTTCCTGCATGGTACTGGATATTACAATCATAATCACTAAGTATCTCCATCCAGCGTCTTTGTCTCATATTTAATTCCTTTTGTCCGAAGACATACCTTAAACTCTTGTGGTCAGTGAAAATGGTAAATTTACTACCGTAAAGGTAATGTATCCAAATTTTAAGAGCAAAAATTATAGCTCCTAATTCTAGATCATGGGTTGAATAATTCTCTTCATGATTCTTAAGTTGTCTAGAGGCGTAAGCTATAACCTTTTGACGTTGCATTAACATACATCCATAACCTAACTTTGAAGCGTCACAATAAACTACAAAGTCTTCAGTTCCTTCTGGTAACGCTAGTATGGGTGCATGGGTTAGTTTTTGCTTAAGAATTCTAAAAGCTTCTTTTTGTTTTGGTCCCCATTCAAACTTAACAAATTTACAGGTTTGCTTAGTTAAGGGAATGGCTATTCTAGAAAAATCTCGAATGAATCTTCTATAATAACCAGCCAATCCTGAGAAACTTCTAACCTCAGTTGGTGATTCAGGGATTTTCCACTTGGTAATCGCCTCAATCTTGGTAGGATCCACATGAATTCCTTCATGATTGACTAGGTGTCCAAGAAACTGTACCTGTTCTAACCAAAATTCACACTTCGAAAACTTAGCATAAAGCTTTTCCTTTCTTAATAAACTTAGAAGTGCGTGCAAATGCTTTGCATGTTCCTCTTTACTCTTAGAGTAAATAAGAATATCATCTATAAAGACAATTATGAATTTATCCAAATATGGCATACATATTCGGTTCATCATGTCCATAAATGCAGCTGGGGCATTGGTTAAACCAAATGGCATGACAGTAAATTCATAATGGTCGTACCTTGTTCTAAACGCGGTTTTAGGAATGTCCTCTTCCTGTACCTTTAATTGATGATATCCTGATCGTAAATCGATTTTTGAGAAAAATCGTGCTCCTTGCAATTGATCGAACAGATCATCAATTCTCGGTAATGGATACTGATTCTTAATCGTGACTTTGTTCAATTCACGGTAGTCAATGCACATACGCATTGATCCGTCCTTCTTTTTAACGAATAAAATCGGTGCTCCTCATGGCGATGAGCTTGGCTGTATGAATCCTTTTTCCAATAATTCATCTAACTGGTTCTTCAGTTCTTGCATTTCTGTGGGTGCCAAACGGTAAGGTGCTTTGGCAATTGGTGCTGTCCCTGGTATCAAATGGATTCTGAATTCAACTTCCCTGTCTGGAGGTTGTCCTGGTAACTCTTCTGGAAATACATCTGAAAACTAGGACACTACTGGAATATCCTTTAATTCTTTTCCTTTAGTGTTAATGATTATGGAAATCAAATACACTAATGATCCTTTTCTTACATAACTTGCTGTTTTCATTACAGAGATGAATTTTGTGGATCTAGACGGCTTATTTCCTTTAATTGTGATCTTTTCACCCCTTGGTGAATTTACTTGGATTGACTTTTGATCACATAAAATACTGGCTTTACTGGCTATTAACCAATCCATTCCTAACACGACGTCAAATCCTGCCAGATTCATTGGGTAAAGATTTGCAATAAATTTCTGATTTAGAAATTCTATTCTTGCTCCCTGCAAGATTTCTGAAATTTTAATGGTTTCCCCATTTGCGGTCTCTACTAGACATTCTTGTGGAAGTTTGGTTAATGGTTGATTGAGAAGTTTGCAAAATGAAGTATTAATAAAACTTTGGTTCGCACCAGAGTCAAATAATACTTTAGCAAAAACATCATTAACTAAAAACGTACCGGCGATCACATCCGGGATCATCTTTGCTTCTTCTGCAGTCAGAACAAATGCTCTAGCATTTTTAGTATTCTTGGTGTTCATGGCTGGAGCTAGTTTTGGACAGTTTAGCTTAATGTGACCTTGCTCTCCACAGTTGTAGCATATTCTGTTATTAGGCTTCTTCTTGCAGTCTTCCTCCTTGTGTCCAGATATCTTCCAGAAGTTACAGTATATGGAGCATCGTCCAGAATGTTTCCTTTTACAATAGTTACAGTAGGGTGCAGAAGTAGAACCTACATTTTTCCCACTGTTAGAATTTCCAGAACGAAATTCTTGGGTAAGCTTCTGGGTTAGGTTCCTCCTCTGATCCTCTTCTCGTGTACGAACTAATTCATCTGTCAAGGTGTTTGCTAGTTCTATTGCTTCTTCTATGGTTTGAGGTCTAGCTGCCTTGACTACATGTCTAATCTCCCCAATTAATCCCCAGATGTAACGGGAGATTAATACTGGTTCAGGTGATGCAAGGGTTGGTACTATTCGAGCATATTCAAAGAATAATGTAGTATAACCCTTACTATCTACCCCAGTCATTCTAAGGTTTAGGAACCTATTGGTTATTTGTTCATTTTCATTGGGAGGGCAGAATTTCCTTTCTACTATGTTTTTAAATTCTTCCCATTCCATGTTGTAAACCCTATCACTTCCTCTGGACTGGAGGATAGTGTTCCACCATTCTAAGGCTGAGTTCTTAAACATATTGGAAGCAAACATTATCTTATCCTCTTACGTGCACTTGCTTATTCTTAAGACAGCCTCGGTCTTATCTATCCAGCGTAGAGATGCAACGGCCCCTTCATTGCCAGAGAATTCCATTGGTTTACAAGACCAGAATTCTTTATAAGAACAACCATAAGACATGGTTCTTCTTCTTTTGGGAATGGGTACTTAAAGTATGGGTCCATTGTTTACGCTGTGTTCAGGTTCAGTGGGTCGTTTACTATCACGTTTACTTTTATTTTCTGCTTCCTTAACCGTTTTGATAATATATGGCATCGCATCTATTATCCCTTGTGCCACTATGTGTTGCATGGCACTGATATCCACTTGATTTCCATTATTGTTGTTTGGGTTTTCGTTATCCGGGTTATTGTTACTCTGGTTATCATTATTCTAGTTTTCCTGGTTCACTTTGTTGTCCATCTGGATTTTAAACATTTGCCACTTATTAATATCATAAAATAATATTTAAGGCAACCAATCACACAACACACATATTGGTCAAAAGCGTCGAGCATTGCGACTTACTCTTTCTTATAATATGCATCTAATACAAACCGATACTGGAATTAAAAATTACAATACTACTTTGCATTACTAACCACGAAGTGGTCTATACTACAACATATATTATTATTATTATTATTACACATATATATTATATTTTTTTCCTACGTATTATATATTATTATATTATATTATTATTATTACCATCTCCACCATCACTTTCACTGATATGGATTCATCCAAAAATCTATATTACGCTCGTCATACTTCCAGACGAGTCGTTCTCCTACTTGCCTCATTCTCTCGCTACTTTCTAAAATCTCTTCTCCGAAAGTTTGGAGTTCTTGCACATTTTCTGCACTCATTGGGGGTGCAGGTGCTGGGACTGGGTTTGGAAACTGGGGCATGGGTTCTTCCTGAGGTTACGGATTCTCTAAGATCTCCCTAATGTATTCATCATTATCGTAGTAGGGATCTAGAGGGTCCAGACCTGGGTAGGCTGCTAGGTTCGGCGTGGATTCGTCAGTTAGGTGGTAGCGTTGCACATAATCCCTATGATCATCGAACCATGGATCGTAGTCTAGGTCTAAGGGATTGGGTGCTGGTACCCTAGGTATCTCCTCTGCGTTGAATTCATGTATTTCGACTTGGTTTTCTGGGTTGTTTTCAATCTCCATTGGCTGGGTGGGAAACAAGGGTAATGGTTGAGGGGCTACTAGTTGTTCCAGATTTGGGTCGGCAGCTGTGGATGCTAAAATATGGAAGTTTGTTAAACTCCTATTAAGCATGTCTTGGGTATGGGCATCGGTTTCTCTTTTAGCGACTGCTAGCACTCGTTGCTGTTGTAACTTTTTCATTCTTTTCCTACGCTCGTTTGCTCCCCTACTGAACCATCCTCTCTTTTTCTGAGGGAATGGCTCTTCAGACGGAGCCTTAAATACGAATATCCCATCTTCATTCTCAGCTGAATACCCTAAGAGGGAAGGCTGTGAAGAGGTGCCTTTGCTTCTAGGTGAGCCGGACAACTGACGATAAGCGTCGGAGGGTCCTTGATCACTCATACTGTAAACTAACAAATAGTCAAATAACACACAATAGTAAAATACAGATATGCACGTATTTCCGTAATTAATTTCCTAACAATTTGAATAATATCTTGGTGTCAGCAGAACACTTCTGTGGCTGAATCAGTGGCTTAGCTCTGATACCACCTTCTGTCGCAACCCCCGTCCCCTATCTGTCCCGGGAACGGGCGGCCGCGAGACCAATTTTGGTGGTATCGGTGTTTATCATTTTGGCAGCGGAAATTACATCAGGACCGTAGTTAGGAAATAATTTATCAGAGTAAATACCATGCTTTTATAATATTAAACATATTGGGATAAAACCCAAGTTTCATTACAAATATTTTCATAGGGAAAATCCCTATTTTATTGAATAAAACATCGTCTTTTATTTAGGTAACTTTTATAGCCACTTTTCCAAGCCTTCAGTGTTGTCCAGCTGGCTTCTATGTGACACCCCAGGAAAACCATGCAACTTAACTAGCTTCCTCAGTGAGTACATGTTAAATTTCGGGACGAAATTTCTTTCAACTTGGGGATGATGTGACAACTCGTATTTCTGGACCTATCTTTGTGTTTAATGTAACGTGTATGAACTCTTTGTGACAAGTTGATATGTTAGTTTTAATGAATGATTATAAGTTGTATGATATGTGTTATGTGTGAAGTAATACAAGTAAGAACATTTAACAACCCTTGGTCGCACAACATTACCCGATCGCACAACACCTTTGGACCGTACACAATAAACCCAACCGCACCTCATCCTCTCGGCCCACACTCTTGCTCGAATCCATGACCCAAAGGGCAGCCCAGTATGGGCAGGCCCTATTGTTGTCGCATAAACACCTAGGGTGTTAGTATAAATCCCATACTTTATCCAATCACACAAAGTTTACCAAAACCTAAGCTCTCCCTTTCTCTTGGAACCCGACGGCAGCCCTTCCTTTTCTCTCTCGAAGATCCTTCGATTTCATCTTACATTCGGTTAGTGTTTTACCCTTGGTTATTTATTAATTATGGCTATGATGGTGATGATTGATAACATGTTTGTTGTGTGTACTTGCATGATGAATTATAGGAATACATAGTAGTGAAATCTTGATGAACAATTGTATGATAATCCAACTGTTAGGACCGATAAAGAAGATGATGAGATGTGATTTATGATCTAGGGCTTTGATGAATAACACGGTCGAGCATGGTTTGAAATCGGATGTATGATATAAATATGCTTATACTAATTAGCCAACGGATTAGGAAATTACCTAATGCTTGTATGAATAGTTGTTATACATGTTTTAGTATTGTTGATGTTCATATGAATTCAAGGATATAGAAACTGTCTAATTCGTTTGGGTTGTGTTGCTAGTTTTTGAATTGTGTTATAAGTTACAAAAATCATGATTGAATGTTTGGAAACCTGATTGGATAATTTTGGGAAATAACCGAATGGATGTAACTGATTGCCATAATTTGAGGATATCATAACTAATCGCACAAGATTTGTTCGGTCACACAAGATCAGAATCCACAAGGTCTGATCGCACAAGTGCAATCACACAAGTCCCTGATCGCACAAGCTAGTCGCACAAGCTAGAATATGCTAGGGTACAACTGTTAATACACTGTGTGCAACCAGGATATGCATGATCGCACAAGACTTGTGGATCGTACAAGACAGTGCCGATCGCATAAGCCTTGGGCCACACACACACATAGATGTTTGAGGTTGTTATGCTATTAGGCCATCTGGCCCAACTCGGTCGCACAAGTTAAATGGACCGCACAAGAGTAGTTAACTGTTAAATGTTTGGGCCACACAAGTTTGGAGTGCATGCTTTATTGGGCTGGGTTTGAGAGGGATCGCACAATCTGTTGTGGATCGTACAAGGTTGTGCCGATCGCACAACAGGTTGGGCCGGATATCGATTGGGCTTTATTTGTAGAATCGTCTGAATCGCACAAGTTTGGCAACCTAGGTTTACTTGTCTGATACTGTTCAACATGTTCAATGTGTATACCATGATCATTACGTGTTCTTGACTTGTTAGTTCTATGTAAACTTACGTGCACTACTTGAACCTAGACCTGACTTATGTGATAACCATGGTAGGACGTGGTTAATCTCGACCAGCTCAATTGACCTTTCGCTTATCTGCCGAGCTAACCTAAGGTGAGTTCACACTTTTCTACAAAGCATGGTAATTCCCGGTGGGATTGGGAATGGGTTAAGGAATAGGGATTTCCTTGTCCTGTTGGGACGTGTTCAAGGATGTAGATTCCTCGTCCTGTTGGGACGGATTTAGATTTACTAGACTAGAACTCTATCAACGAAGTCCCTCCTTTTATATCGACTTAATCACCGAGGCCAATGGCGAACGGGTCATTAGTTAAATAGCGCTATTAGGTTTAACAAACCTCACACCGTGCCGCAGAGGACGGGCGTGGACTAATGGACTAGGCACGTCAATGATGATAGACATTGACGAGGGCACATAAACATGACGAACGTTAGTAGTCGATATGGTAACGAGTCTGGTAGTTTAAATATGGGGTAACCCCCACGGCCGGAGTGCCGGGCTGGATAACCGAAGATTGAGAACATGGGGTAGCCCCCACGGCTAAGATGGCCGAAGTAAAAATGGATTAACTAATAAACGTTTTCGAACTATGGGGTAACCCCCACGGCTGGATAGCCGGTTAAGATTAAACTATGTTTTTGAACAACTCTAAAATGGACAACCAACTGTGAACTCGTTCAACTTTGTTGTTGACTCGTTACTACATGCTTTGCAGGTCACTAGGTTTAGCAGGAGCTTGCATGGGGAAGAGTCGTTGTGGAGCATGGACATTGAGTGTTCATGATGAACTTAAGCACTTTTAATTTATGATTTGGATTTCGAACTATTTGCTTCCGCTGATAACTTAGACTTATTAAACTGTTTTTGAACACCAATTATATTGCGTGGTTGGACATTCTTTTACTTTACTATATCGTTCAGTATGATTGGTGGCTTGATCCTGGTCATGTCACGCTCCCTGCGGTGATACTCCGCATGTGGATTTTGGGGGTGTGGCAGATTGGTATCAGAGCCATTGGTTATAGTGAACTCGGTTTTAAAAAGGGGAAAAGCTTTTTTGACAAAACCAGACTATAACCTGTACAGTGCTCGATGATCCACAACGACACTTCGCTCCACGTGCAAGTCTTAACACAATAGGTGATATGGTTTGTAATTGTATTGCCTGCCTGTTAGTTTAAGTAGTGCATTGATTATGACATGCTTCGTTAGTGTAACAATGATTGCTTGAACCTTGCGTGCTTGCCCTTTTCTGTCACTCCACACTTGCGCATTTTTGCGACACATTTCTTACTTGTGTTTCCTTCGATGTGAAGATCATGAGTGGACGCCTGAACTTGACTCAAGCCCAGCTGACGGCTCTAATCAATGAACGAGTTACTGAGGCACTCGCAGCGGTCCCTGCATGAGGTATAACCTGCCATTTTGACCTATCCTAGGATGTTTAGATCCTACTCTCATGAACCAAACCTCGTACTTAATCTTGTCTTTTCTTTCTCGCGCGACAGGTCGGCCTGCTCAGCCTCGCGCGTGTACGTTCAAGACCTTTATGGACTGTAGACCTGGTACCTTCACTGGTACAGAAGGAGCTGTAGGTCTCCTCCACTGGTTCGAGAAGCTCGAATCTGTCTTCGAGATGTGTGAATGCCCTGAGGCTCGTAGGGTAAAGTTTGCTACTGGAACACTCGAAGGTGCTGCGTTAACCTGGTGGAAGGCACAGGTTCAACTGTTAGGGCTGGCGGTTGCTAATGCCACCCCATGGAACGACTTCAAGGAGCTGATCAAAGAGGAGTACTGTAGTCGGGATGACATCCACAAGCTAGAGGTAGAATTTTTCAATTTGAAGATGACGGGGTCTGAAATCGAGGCAAACACAAAGAGATCGAACGAATTAGCTATCTTGTGTCCTACTATGTTGGATCCTCCCATCAAGCGTATTGAACTATATCTCAAGGGTCTAGTGCCAGAAATTCAAAGCCATGTGACTGCGGCTAACCTTGGTACTATTCAGCAAGTCATACGACTAGCTCATCGTCTCACGGATCAGGCAGTTGAGCAAAACAAGCTGCCCAAGCGTATCAGTGCTACAGCTACTTCAGAGGCTCCTAGCGATAACAAGCGCAACTGGGATGGAAATTCAAGCAAGGGTTCAACTTCTGTTCTGTCTCAGTCACAGCAGCGAAGGACTAAGGACTATAGGAGCCCCAGTCAGCAGTCTTCTGGGAGTCAAGGGCAGGGTGGATACAAGGGGAATCACCCCAAATGCAATCGCTGTAACTTGCACCACAGCGGACCATGTAGTAGAGGCAGCTGTCATCGGTGCAACAAGCCTGGTCACATTGCAAGGGATTGTAGGAGTCAGCATCCCGCGAATCAGAATCGGCAACAACAGCGAGCCCCACCAAACCAACGCCAGCAGCAGCAACAACAACAAGGTAACAACAAAGGGTGCTTTCAATGTGGTGCTGAAGGCCACTTTAATAGAGACTATCCCCAGCTGAACCAGAATCAGAACAACAACAATAATAACAACCAGGGGAATGGAAACAATGGTGGCAATGGTGCCAGAGGTCGAGCTTTTGTGATTGGACAGGGTGACGTGAGGAACGATCCCAACGTCGTAATGGGTAAGTTTCTAATGGATGACTTCTTTGTTAATGTATTATTTGATTCGGGTGCCGATACTAGTTACGTGTCTTTAAAAGTCAGTCAAATGCTTAAGCATGCTCCAAAACTTTTGAACACCAAACACATGGTAGAACTAGCAAACGGTAAAAGTCTTGAAGCCACACACATAGTTAAGGGTTGTAATCTAGTCTTAGCTGGTCAGACTTTCTCTATCGATCTTATTCCCATCGTTCTTGGTAGTTTCGACATCGTTGTCGGAATGGATTGGTTATCTCAACATCGAGCAGAGATCCTTTGCAAGGAGAAGATCATCCGCATTCCTTGTTCAGGTGAAGAACCTCTCGTGATTTGTGGCGACAAGAGTGGTGTAGTAGTAGGCATCATCTCTTTCCTTAAGGCCCAGAAGTGCTTGCGAAAAGGCCACACAGCTATTCTAGCCCTCGTTACTGATACCTCGAAGAAAGAGAAGAAGATAGAAGACATTCCTATTGTGCGTGATTTTCATGAGGTATTCCCTGAGGAATTACCTGGTCTTCCGCCTCACCGTCAGGTCGAATTTCAGATCGAGCTAGCTCCTGGAGCAGCACCAATAGCTCGTGCACCTTATCGTCTAGCCCCATCAGAACTAGAAGAACTATCTGCGCAACTACAAGAACTTTTGGAAAAGGGTTTCATTCGTCCTAGCTCTTCGCCCTGGGGAGCTCCAGTCTTGTTTGTGAAGAAGAAAGACGGTACCTTCAGAATGTGTATTGATTACCGCGAACTCAACAAGGTGACCGTGAAGAATCGCTACCCTCTTCCACGCATTGATGACTTATTCGACCAGTTGCAAGGGTCGAGTTTCTACTCAAAGATTGACCTGAGGTCAGGCTACCATCAACTGAGAGTCCGAGACGAGGATATCTCTAAAACAACATTCAGGACTCGTTATGGGCATTACGAGTTTCTGGTTATGCCTTTTGGATTGACAAACACACATGCGGTCTTCATGGATCTTATGAACAGAGTGTGCAAGCCTTACCTGGATAAGTTCGTTATTGTATTCATCGACGACATCCTGATCTATTCCAAGAGTCGGGAGGAACATGAGCATCATCTGCGACTCATTTTGGAACTTCTTCGAACGGATCAGCTGTACGCTAAATTCACTAAATGTGACTTCTGGCTTCATGAAGTCCATTTTCTAGGCCACGTGGTAAACAAGGATGGGATTCATGTTGATCCATCCAAGGTCGACTCAATCAAGAACTGGCCTGCACCCCGTACACCAACAGAAATCCGCCAATTCTTGGGATTGGCAGGTTACTACAGAAGGTTCATCAAGGATTTCTCAAAGATCGCGCAACCTCTCACCTCACTTACACAGAAAGGTGTCACCTATCGTTGGGGTGATGCACAGGAATCCGCGTTTTACACTTAAAGGGGAGACTTTGTAACGCACCTATCCTCTCATTTCCTGAAGGCACAGACGATTTTGTGGTATATTGTGATGCGTCCATCCAAGGACTTGGTTGTATGTTAATGCAATGGGATAAAGTCATTTCTTATGCATCGCGCCAACTTAAGGTTTACGAAAGGAACTACACTACGCACGACTTGGAATTGGGAGCAGTGGTTTTTGCTCTTAAGATAAGGAGACATTACCTGTACAGTACCAAGTGCACCATTTACACCGATCACAGGAGTCTCGAGCATATCTTCAAGCAAAAGGAGTTAAACATGCGACAACGTCGATGGGTCGAGCTCTTGAATGATTACGAATGCGCTATCAAATACCATTCGGGCAAGGCAAATGCGGTGGCCGACGCCCTCAGTCGAAAGGATACTACACCTAAGCGAGTGCGTGCGTTACAACTGACCATCCAATCTAGTCTTCCTACTCAGATACGAGATGCTCAGGTTGAAGCATTGAAAGCAGAGAATATCAGGGCCGAGTCCCTACGAGGATCAAGGAAACGATTAGAACAAAAGGAAGACGACACTTACTACGTAACAGGGCGCATCTGGGTTCCACTTTATGGAAACTTACGCGAGCTTGTGATTGATGAAGCGCACAAGTCTCGTTACTCAGTACATCCTGGTTCGGATAAGATGAACCACGACTTAAAGACTACATACTGGTGGCCTAGCATGAAAGCCAACATAGCAACCTGCGTCAGTAAATGTTTGACCTGTGCGAGAGTCAAGATCGAATATCAGAAACCATCAGGCCTACTTCAATAACCAGAGATACCGACATGGAAATGGGAGCAAATTTCCATGGATTTCGTTACTGGCCTGCCTAGGTCTCAACGCGGAAATGATACTATCTGGGTGATCGTGGACCGACTGACTAAGTCTGCACACTTTTTGGCTATCAAAGAAACAGACAAGTTTTCTACTTTAGCATACATTTACTTAAAAGAATTAGTTTCGAGGCACGGGGTGCCAACCTCTATCATATCTAATCGTGACGCGCGTTTTACCTCTGAATTGTGGCAAGCGATGCACAAGTCTTTTGGCTCTAGATTAGACATGAGCACAGTATATCACCCGCAAAAGGATGGGTAGTCTGAACGCACCATCCAAACCCTTGAAGACATGCTAAGGGCATGTGTGATTGATTTTGGTAACGACTGGGAATGACATCTACCTTTAGTGGAATTTTCGTATAATAACAACTACCACACCAGTATCCAGGCCGCTCCATTTGAGGCATTGTACGGACGTAAATGCCGATCACCTCTTTGTTTGGCAGAAGTTGGTGACAGCCAAATCACTGGCCCAGAACTTGTGGTTGACACAACTAAGAAGATTGCTCAGATTCGACAACGGATGGCGGCAGCTCGTGACCGTCAGAAAAGCTACGCTAATAAGCGCAGGAAACCACTCGAGTTCCAGGTTGGGGATCGAGTACTACTCAAAGTCTCACCTTGGAAAGGTGTTGTTCATTTTGGCAAACGAAGCAAACTCAACCCGCGATATGTCGGACCTTTCGAAATAGTAGAGAAAATAGGCAAAGTGGCCTACAAACTGAACCTACCTGAAGAACTCTGCGGAGTTCACAACGTTTTCCACGTGTCGAATCTGAAGAAGTGTCTGTCAGACGAGACCCTCATAGTTCCTCTCAAGGAGCTCACAATCGACGATCAGTTGTGATTTGTCGAGGAACCAGTAGAGATTACTGACCGAGATGTGAAGATCCTCAAGCGCACCAGAATTCCTCTAGTTTAAGTTCGTTGGAACTCCCGTCGTGGCCCAGAGTTTACCTGGGAACGAGAAGACCAGATGAAGCACAAGTATCCCCAATTGTTCGGAAACAGTGAAACCACTACCGAGGCTGAAGCTACTGCGGAATTTCGGGATGAAATTCCAAGCCAACGGGGGAAGGATGTGACACCCCAGGAAAACCATGCAACTTAACTAGCTTCCTCAGTGAGTACATGTTAAATTTCGGGACGAAATTTCTTTCAACTTGGGGATGATGTGACAACTCGTATTTCTGGACCTATCTTTGTGTTTAATGTAACGTGTATGAACTCTATGTGACAAGTTGACATGTTAGTTTTAATGAATGATTATAAGTTGTATGATATGTGTTATGTGTGAAGTAATACAAGTAAGAACATTTAACAACCCTTGGTCGCACAACATTACCCGATCGCACAATACCTTTGGACCGTACACAATAAACCCAACCGCACCACATCCTCTCGGCCCACACTCTTGCTCGAATCCATGACCCAAAGGGCAGCCCGGTATGGGCAGGCCCTATTGTTGTCGCATAAACACCTAGGGTGTTAGTATAAATCCCATACTTTATCAAATCACACAAAGTATACCAAACCCTAAGCTCTCCCTTTCTCTTGGAACCCGATGGCAGCCCTTCCTTTTCTCTCTCGAAGATCCTTCGATTTCATCTTACATTCGGTTAGTGTTTTACCCTTGGTTATTTATTAATTATGGCTATGATGGTAATGATTGATAACATGTTTGTTGTGTGTACTTGCATGATGAATTATAGGAATACATAGTAGTGAAATCTTGATGAACAATTGTATGATAATCCAATTGTTAGGACCGATAAAGAAGATGATGAGATGTGATTTATGATCTAGGGCTTTGATGAATAACACGGCCGATCATGGTTTGAAATCGGATGTATGATATAAATATGCTTATAGTAATTAGCCAACGGATTAGGAAATTGCCTAATGCTTATATGAATAGTTGTTATACATGTTTTAGTATTGTTGATGTTCATATGAATTCAAGGATATAGAAACTGTCTAATTCGTTTGGGTTGTGTTGCTAGTTTTCGAATTGTGTTATAAGTTACAAAAATCATGATTGAATGTTTGGAAACCTGATTGGATAATTTTGGGAAATAACCGAATGGATGTAACTGATTGCCATAATTTGAGGATATCATAACTAATCGCACAAGATTTGTTCGGTCACACAAGATCAGAATCCACAAGGTCTGATCGCACAAGTGCAATCACACAAGTCCCTGATCGCACAAGCTAGTCGCACAAGCTAGAATATGCTAGGGTACAACTGTTAATACACTGTGTGCAACTAGGATATGCATGATCGCACAAGACTTGTGGATCGCACAAGACAGTGCCGATCGCATAAGCCTTGGGCCACACACACACATAGATATTTGAGGTTGTTATGCTATTAGGCCATCTGGCCCAACTCGGTCGCACAAGTTAAATGGACCGCACAAGAGTAGTTAACTGTTAAATGTTTGGGCCGCACAAGTTTGGACTGCATGCTTTATTGGGCTGGGTTTGAGAGGGATCGCACAATCTGTTGTGGATCGCACAAGGTTGTGCCGATCGCACAACAGGTTGGGCCGGATATCGATTGGGCTTTATTTGTAGAATCGTCTGAATCGCACAAGTTTGGCAACCTAGGTTTACTTGTCTGATACTGTTCAACATGTTCTATGTGTATACCATGATCATTACGTGTTCTTGACTTGTTAGTTCTATGTAAACTTACGTGCACTACTTGAACCTAGACCTGACTTATGTGATAACCATGGTAGGACGTGGTTAATCTCGACCAGCTCAATTGACCTTTCGCTTATCTGCCAAGCTAACCTAAGGTGAGTTCACACTTTTCTACAAAGCATGGTAATTCCCGGTGGGATTGGGAATGGGTTAAGGAATAGGGATTTCCTTGTCCTGTTGGGACGTGTTCAAGGATGTAGATTCCTCGTCCTATTAGGACGGATTTAGATTTACTAGACTAGAACTCTATCAACGAAGTCCCTCCTTTTATATCGACTTAATCACCGAGGCCAATGGCGAACGGGTCATTAGTTAAATAGCGCTATTAGGTTTAACAAACCTCACATCGTGCCGCAGAGGACGGGCGTGGACTAATGGACTAGGCACGTCAATGATGATAGACATTGACGAGGGCACATAAACATGACGAACGTTAGTAGTCGATATGGTAACGAGTCTGGTAGTTTAAATATGGGGTAACCCCCACGGCCGGAGTGCCGGGCTGGATAGCCAAAGATTGAGAACATGGGGTAGCCCCCACGGCTGAGATGGCTGAAGTAAAAATGGATTAACTAATAAACGTTTTCGAACTATGGGGTAACCCCCACGGCTGGATAGCCGGATAAGATTAAGGTTTTTGAACAACTCTAAAATGGACAACCAACTGTGAACTCGTTCAACTTTGTTGTTGACTCGTTACTACATGCTTTGCAAGTCACTAGGTTTAGCAGGAGCTTGCATGGGGAAGAGTCGTTGTGGAGCATGGACATTGAGTGTTCATGATGAACTTAAGCACTTTTAATTTATGATTTGGATTTCAAACTATTTGCTTCCGCTGATAACTTAGACTTATTAAACTGTTTTTGAACACCAATTATATTGCGTGGTTGGACATTCTTTTACTTTACTATATCGTTCAGTATGATTGGTGGCTTGATCCTGGTCATGTCACGCTCCCTGCGGTGATACTCCGCATGTGGATTTTGGGGGTGTGGCAGATTGGTATCAGAGCCATTGGTTATAGTGAACTCGGTTTTAAAAAGGGGAAAAGCTTTTTTGACAAAACCAGACTATAACCTGTACAGTGCTCGACGATCCACAACGACACTTCGCTCCCCGTGCAAGTCTTAACACAATAGGTGATATGGTTTGTAATTGTATTGCCTGCCTGTTAGTTTAAGTAGTGCATTGATTATGACATGCTTCGTTAGTGTAACAATGATTGCTTGAACCTTGCGTGCTTGCCCTTTTCTGTCACTCCACACTTGCGCATTTTTGCGACACATTTCTTACTTGTGTTTCCTTCGATGTGAAGATCATGAGTGGACGCCTGAACTTGACTCAAGCCCAGCTGACGGCTCTAATCAATGAACGAGTTACTGAGGCACTCGCAGCGGTCCCTGCATGAGGTATAACCTGCCATTTTGACCTATCCTAGGATGTTTAGATCCTACTCTCATGAACCAAACCTCGTACTTAATCTTGTCTTTTCTTTCTCGCGCGACAGGTCGGCCTGCTCAGCCTCGCGCGTGTACGTTCAAGACCTTTATGGACTGTAGACCTAGTACCTTCACTGGTACAGAAGGAGCTGTAGGTCTCCTCCACTGGTTCTAGAAGCTCGAATCTGTCTTCGAGATGTGTGAATGCCCTGAGGCTCGTAGGGTAAAGTTTGCTACTGGAACACTCGAAGGTGCTGCGTTAACCTGGTGGAAGGCACAGGTTCAACTGTTAGGGCTGGCGGTTGCTAATGCCACCCAATGGAACGACTTCAAGGAGCTGATCAAAGAGGAGTACTGTAGTCGGGATGACATCCACAAGCTAGAGGTAGAATTTTTCAATTTGAAGATGACGGGGTCTGAAATCGAGGCATACACAAAGAGATCGAACGAATTAGCTATCTTGTGTCCTACTATGTTGGATCCTCCCATCAAGCGTATTGAACTATATCTCAAGGGTCTAGTGCCAGAAATTCAAAGCCATGTGACTGCGGCTAATCTTGGTACTATTCAGCAAGTCATACGACTAGCTCATCGTCTCACAGATCAGGCAGTTGAGCAAAACAAGCTGCCCAAGCGTATCAGTGCTACAGCTACTTCAGAGGCTCCTAGCGACAACAAGCGCAAGTGGGATGGAAATTCAAGCAAGGGTTCAACTTCTGTTCAGTCTCAGTCACAGCAGCGAAGGACTGAGGACTATAGGAGCCCCAGTCAGCAGTCTTCTGGGAGTCAAGGGCAGGGTGGATACAAGGGGAATCACCCCAAATGCAATCGCTGTAACTTGCACCACAGCGGACCATGTAGTAGAGGCAGCTGTCATCGGTGCAACAAGCCTGGTCACATTGCAAGGGATTGTAGGAGTCAGCATCCCGCGAATTAGAATCGGCAACAACAGCGAGCCCCACCAAACCAACGCCAGCAGCAGCAGCAACAACAAGGTAACAACAAAGGGTGCTTTCAATGTGGTGCTGAAGGCCACTTTAATAGAGACTATCCCCAGCTGAACCAGAATCAGAACAACAACAATAATAACAACCAGGGGAATGGAAACAATGGGGGAAACAATGGTGGCAATGGTGCCAGAGGTCGAGCTTTTGTGATTGGACAGGGTGACGCGAGGAACGATCCCAACGTCGTAATGGGTAAGTTTCTAATGGATGACTTCTTTGTTACTGTATTATTTGATTCGGGTGCCGATACTAGTTACGTGTCTTTAAAAGTCAGTCAAATGCTTAAGCATGCTCCAACACTTTTGAACACCAAACACATGGTAGAACTAGCAAACGGTAAAAGTCCTGAAGCCACACACATAGTTAAGGGTTGTAATCGCACAAGACAGTTCTGATCGCACAAGCCTTGGGCCACACACACACATAGATGTTTGAGGTTGTTATGCTATTAGGCCATCTGGCCCAACTCGGTCGCACAAGTTAAATGGACCGCACAAGAGTAGTTAACTATTAAATGTTTGGGCCGCACAAGTTTGGACTGCATGCTTTATTGGGCTGGGTTTGAGAGGGATCGCACAATCTGTTGTGGATCGCACAAAGTTGTGTCGATCGCACAACAGGTTGGGCCGGATATCGATTGGGCTTTATTTGTAGAATCGTCTGAATCGCACAAGTTTGGCAACCTAGGTTTACTTGTCTGATGCTGTTTAACATGTTCTATGTGTATACCATGATCATTACGTGTTCTTGACTTGTTAGTTCTGTGTAAACTTACGTGCACTACTTGAACCTAGACCTGACTTATGTGATAACCATGTTAGGACGTGGTTAATCTCGACCAGCTCAATTATCCTTTCGCTTATCTGCCGAGCTAATCTAAGGTGAGTTCACACTTTTCTACAAAGCATGGTAATTCCCGGTGGGATTGGGAATGGGTTAAGGAATAGGGATTTCCTCGTCCTGTTGGGACGTGTTCAGGGATGTAGATTCCTCGTCCTGTTGGGATGGATTTAGATTTACTAGACTAGAACTCTATCAACGAAGTCCCTCCTTTTATATCGACTTAATCACCGAGGCCAATGGTGAACGGGTCATTAGTTAAATAGCGCTATTAGGTTTAACAAACCTCACACTGTGCCGCAGAGGACGGGCGTGGACTAATGGACTAGGCACGTCAATGATGATAGACATTGACGAGGGCACATAAACATGACGAACGTTAGTCGTCGATATGGTAACGAGTCTGGTAGTTTAAATATGGGGTAACCCCCACGGCCGGAGTGCCGGGCTGGATAGCCGAAGATTGAGAACATGGGGTAGCCCCCACGGCTGAGATGGCCGAAGTAAAAATGGATTAACTAATAAACGTTTTCGAACTATGGGGTAACCCCCACGGTTGGATAGCCGGTTAAGATTAAACTATGTTTTTGAACAACTCTAAAATGGACAACCAACTGTGAACTCGCTCAACTTTGTTGTTGACTCGTTACTACATGCTTTGCAGGTCACTAGATTTAGCAGGAGCTTGCATGGGGAAGAGTCGTTGTGGAGCATGGACATTGAGTGTTCATGATGAACTTAAGCACTTTTAATTTATGATTTGGATTTCGAACTATTTGCTTCCGCTGATAACTTAGACTTATTAAACTGTTTTTGAACACCAATTATATTGCGTGGTTGGACATTCTTTTACTTTACTATATCGTTCAGTATGATTGGTGGCTTGATCCTGGTCATGTCACGCTCCCTGCGGTGATACTCCGCATGTGGATTTTGGGGGTGTAACATTCTAGTTGGCTTTCACATTTTGTTACCTGAAACGCGTTTAAAAACATTTTGTCAGTGGGAAATACTAGTGAGTGAATCCCAGTTTAATCAAGAAGAGTTTTATCAATTTTCACAGTATTGAGAGCGATTACAATGTTTACATCTACCCAATTACTCATTCAGTATTGTCAATCCTGACTGGTGGGTCATATTACCCATTGGCTAACTCTTTGTCCAATGGTAACGTGTTCCACATTTTGTATACAAAACCCCAACATACCGGCAGTAATTGAAGAATTACAAAGACTCAATCACTGCTTAATCACATTGTAAAATATTTAAGGTTTTGTAAAAACAGTTTACAAAAAGGAGATTACTCACATTGCTGTCTTAGATTTCTTCTAAGGGTTTCCTGGTGATTATCTATAATTTACACAAATGCACACGTGTTAGTATAATAACCCAATATTTACATTAGTAATACCCTCCCCGAGACGGCATTCCAACGACTACGTCGGGCAGAACCACGACAACCGTTACGGAACCCTGGATCAATCGGGCAGCGCATCTAATACGTAACCAGGATTATGATACTTACAACGGGGTAGAACTTCGTTAATTAGGGGGGGTATTTTTCCTGCTATTATAATTGCTATGCAGAAAATAGAGAGATAGAGAGATCGAGAAATTAGGGAATGTAAACTGAAGGCCGAAGGTCTCTATTTATAGGTGACCCTTCGCCTTCCCTCGCGGCCCGCGTAAGACGTAGCCAAGGGCTACGCGGCCCGCGTAGTTGGGTAATAGGGCTAGGGTTGCTGATTCGTCGAGTTTAGCTTCGACACGATGATGACACATGCCGGCACCAGGTGCGGCCCTGACTCCAAGCTGTCACGCCCCGTGTAGGAAACCCTAAGGTTTTACACGGCCCACGAGCGACACATAAAACTTGATTTTATTTTATTTTTAATTACATATTCTATTTTGGGCTTGGTTTTCGTATACGGGGTATAATTTAGGACATATAGGGACATTTTAAATATTATCAGGGTGTCGGAAATATTTTGGAGGGTTGTTATAGTACCCGAACAATCTTTTCGAAACAAACCACCTCTGTATGGTATTTGGCTAACCAATCCATTCCTATTATAATGTCAAAGCTTCCAAGTTGCATAGGCGTGAGGTCAATAGGAAAAAGATGATTATTAAGGTTCAACTGGCAATTTCGGACGACAGAATCGAGTACAACGGGTTCACCACTAGCTACTTCTACTGTCAAGGGCTTTCCTAGTTTTGTTCTAGTCATGGAAAGCAAAGGCTCAAAATCTAAGGATACAAAACTCTTATCGGCACCCGAATAAAAAAGAACAGAAGCAGGTTAGTTGTTAACAAAGAACGTACCATTCATCACCTCATTGTCTGCACGTGGCTCGTTGGCATTCATGTTGAAGACTCGTCCATGAGCCTAAGTCTGTTTGCATTTGCCAACTTCGGGCATTGGTTTCTGTAGTGGTTCAAATCCCCATAATTGTAGCAAGATCCAGGCGGATAGCGAGGTCGTGCAGGTTGTTGAGCAGGGTTTTGAACTGCTTGATTCTGGGTAGGAACAAATCGACAAGTATTGGCAAGATGACCCGATTTCCCACAGTTGGTACAAATGCGACATTGTACATGTGGCTGATGGTGGCTATTACACTTGTTGCACAAAGGTGCATTACCAGCGTATTGCTTCTTGGCAGGTGGTTGTGCGAGCTGATTTGGAGCTGCCTGATTTGGTTGTGCCACTACAACAAAGTTCTTGGAAGCCTTTCACTTCCTTGACTTCTTTGAAGACTCCGCTTTCTTACCCTTTTGTTTCTCATTTTTGTCAAACTGTTTCTTGCAGCTAGCTCAATAGCCTGTCCGACGGTAGTAGGATTACTACCAGTGACAATATCCTGAACAGGATCTGGTAGACTGTCAATGTACTTTTCGATCGCCTTGTCCAAAGGCGTGACCATTGTTGGGCATAGCAAGCTTAACTCCTCGTATCTGTCAGTATAAGCACAGTGTTCACCACTGTCTTGCTTAAGGTCATGGAACTCATTTTCAAGTGCCATCTCCTCATGATGAGGGCAGAACTCTTTCATCATTAGAGCCCTAAGTTCCTCCCATGTTTGACCCATAGCAATATCAGCACCTCGATCTCTCATTGCTCCATTCCACCACGTGAGAGCCCTCTTTTGAAACACACTAGAAGCAAACTCGACTTTACGGTTGTCAGGACACTGAACATGGCGGAATGTACTCTCAAGACTCTCAAACCATTGTAGGAGCCCAGTTGCTTCTTCAGAACAACTAAACTTGAGCGGTTTAGCCGAATTAAACTGTTTAAAGTTGCACGGAGCAGGTGCATTGTTGTCATTGTTGTTGGCTTAGTTAATTTGAGTAATGAGATTTGGTAGCATAGCAGCCATCTGCTATGCTATTATAGTTGCCAGTTCAACATCAGGTAGTTCGGCATCACCACTCTCTACATACTCTCTCAACAGATCAGAAATTCTCTTCTTGACTTCCTCCACGGTGACGTGGGTGCTGCCTCCCCATCGCCGCTCAACCAGTTCTGCATGATGCGGGGCTGACATATAACTTTTTTCTGCAGTTTGAAGAACTTGAAATCCTTTTGATGAATCTGATAGTGATTTTTGGGCGCGGGTCACAAAGGATGGAGGAAGGATATCATCAACCACAGCACGAGCAACGAATAAGGCAAGAATCTCGACTGCATCGAGTATGACAACCTCTAGGTCATCAGCAGACTCGAGAAGTATGAAAAACCCTTGTTTGATTTGTGTAGAACTGATGACATCAGAATAAAGAGCTGAAAGAAGAACTGAATCCATTTCTTTCTCCTTGTCGTGTCTGTCCATGGCCATTGATACAAGCCTCTTAACGAAATAAGGTGGTATTCAGATGACCCGAGTTCCCTGAGTTCAGATGCTACTAAATCGACATCATTGTTGGTGAAGTATTCATCAATGATGGATGCCACCTTTCTTTTGTACTCGTCTAACGGGTCGGAAACAGTGGGCCCCACAAGTTGATATGGCTCCTAGATTTCAACATAAAAACAATTACATGAGTATGCTAAAAATATTAAAAAATAATCATTATAAATAAGAATATGAAAATAAGTTAAATAACTACGTCGCCACTATCGTAATTAGGGTCATTGCGATCAATATGAGTTTCACCATCAGTGTCAAGTAATTTTCCCAAAGTACCCTTACCACCACCACCATCTGATTTCAAGGTTGGTCAGCAAAACAGTATAACACAAAAATATAAAAGCTACACAAAAAAAAGCAGAAAGCTTGAACACACCGCCTACCATTTGTGACAACTGTCAAAATTCCAGGTATCCGTAAAACTATTAAACCGTGATTAGTACTTAATGACTGTGCTGGATTACAACTAATGACTTTAATTGCTTTCTGATTATTGCCATATACTTACATGTGCATCACATATTGCTGAATGTCATATCATTATTGCATGAGAACTTTATTGACTCAAATGATGCACGAAACACAGTTAGCACAGTTATCAGACAAACCGGGAAAATGCTAACGGAGTTCAGTACATAGACAGACAAGGTGATGAGACACAGAATGAGCCAGAAACCAAGTATTACACTAGTATAGTGTGTAGGAAAGTAAGGATCACAAAACTGCCTTCCTAGAGATAGTTTAAGTGCCGAAAAGTGCCTAAAACTCACTTAAACTGCAGATTTCTGTAGAAAATCAGCAAATTCAACATTAAAACACACTAATATCATGCAGAAATATAGTTAGATGGTCCTGAATGCTTTCCTAAGTGTCGGGAATCAAAACTGTCATAAAAGGGTACATAAAGCACACTAAACTGCATAGTTTAGCACCTTAACGAACCGGTAACCAACCGGACACTACCCGAAACACCAAATATTCACTGGAAGCACTGTTTTAACATTACCAAGCTAGTTATGGTCCCCGAACATCATAACACACTATATAAATATCTAATAACTAAACATCTAACTAAACACTTGCATTTCAACCATGAACTAATCATATGGTTAAACCCTAGCCTACTACCCCCCCCCCCCCACCTATGGGACGGCCCAACATGGCCCCCACTCTTTGATTTTCTTTTGATTAAATATTGGATTGTGTTGGCCCTTTTTAGACATATAAACCTTGAGTTAAAGATTGTAAATAGTTATAAGTATAACCTTGTGAACATAAGCTTTCATTTCTCATTCCATACTCAACACCACACTTCTTTCTCTTCTTCTTCTTGGCTTCGGTCGTAACCAACACCACCATCATCACCATCATTCAATCAACTTCATCTAATTCCAAGCATATACAATGGTGTTAGAAGGTGCACAAAGGAGCTAGGAGCTTGTAGAAGTTCAAGGACCTTCTTTATTTGCTTTTATCCTCTTCTTTTCTTCTCTTGATCATCCCTAGCCTTGAGCTAGTGGTAAGAACACTAATCTCTTCATTTTACATCTTATGTAAGTGGTTAAAAGATGATACATAATGTTAAGTTTGAAGAACACTAAGAATCAAGATAATGGAACTTGAACATAAGCTTAAATCATGAAGAAACCATGTTGTTTATGTGTTGATTTACTTGTTGATTGTTGATTCCTTATGAAAATGATGTAGATCATCATATGATCTTGCTAGATCATGATTAAAAACATAATATAGCAAGATGAGAGGATGAAAATGTTAGAGATTAATAGATCATCCTCATAAAAGACATGAACTTGAAAGAATATATTGTTTTCTTGTAAAATGATGATTAAAGTGAGTTGTAAGACTTGTAAATCTAAGATTTCAAGGATGATTTTTCAAGAAACCAAGTTAAAAATACAAGTTTTACTTAATCTTGGTTCTTAAATAAATAAACCTCATTTTGGTGGTTAATAAAGTGTAGAAGCACATGTGTAACAAGAAAAATCCAAGAAGAAACATTTTTAGAAAATGTGATCACAAGTTGTAAAGATATATTTTATTTAAAAATGATGTTTTTAAATAATCAACCACACTTTAAAGGGTAACTAGGCTTACTAAACACCCTAGTAAGTTACTACAAATTTTTATAAATTTTCAAGTTCATGAAGTGGTAATTTATGCTTGTTTTTGGCAAAATTGGTAAGTGTAGATTGTTTATTGTTGATTGTTGATTGATTGTGTTGATTTACAAAAGAAAATGATATGCCTTCATGGTATGGAAACCTCCATTTTTAGGGGAAACTATGGCAAAAAATTTCTAAAAATTAAACACTTAGAAAAAATATTTCAAAACAAATAATTACAAGAGTATTTTAAACCATGAATTTTTACATAAAGTTTGCCATAATTTTTGTTACAAAAGTTACAAATATTGGAGGTTGGTTTTTATAAATAAAAGTGACTAAATATGTATTTAGGAAATATATATTTAGAAGGCACCATGTGCTTGATTATTTGTATATTATGTGTATTAGTTATATTATTTTAGGACTTGAAATAATATAACTTATCAAAATACCAAAAACTACAATCCAAAATATTACCAAAATTCCAAGAATATGAATATACAAAGAATACCCAAAATATTGGTGAAACCGAACAAAGGAATATAACTCACAAAAATATTCCGGAAATATTAATCATAAGTATATTTTTGGTAAATAATATTTTGGACACCAAGAGAACAAAAATATGATTTTTACAACTATTACAAGATTATATCATATTTTTGACAAGGAGAAAATATATTATTTTTGGCAAGTAAAAATATATATTTTTCTCAGAATTATTAGAAGATATATTATTTTTGGAAGAAATATATATTTTCTCAAACAAACATGAAATACATTATTTTTGGGAAGAAATGTATTTTCTTAAGTAAACTTGAAATATATTATTTTTGAGACTTGTATGAGATTTACAAATATTTTTGCCAAAAGAAAAATTATAAGTAATTTTTCTAAGTAATGTTCTCAAAATATATATTTTGGAAATATATGTTAATGTATTTTTACTAGAGATATTATTCCGGAAAAATTAAGTATAAGAATACTTAACAATTACAAGAAGATACGTATTATCGTACGTATAAATACACACCAGAATACGACACCAATACATGGCAAAAATATACAAGTATAAGAACACGAATACAAATACACCCATCCTTGGGAAGGATATACATGTATAAATACATAAGTGTAACAAGTTAAGATATATTGTTTTAACAATTATTCCAAAATGAAATAAATATAATTTAAGTTAAGATATTTATTATTTTAACAAATAATTATATAACTTGGAATAATATTGAAGACACAAAGAAACGTAACTCAAAGACACGAATTGAAACTAAGTCAAGGCACGACCCGCTCGTCTAATAGATCATAGTACGTTGTAGGTAGTCATGTACATCCGAAGGAGCTTTGAGTTACTGTGATTACGAAGAACGCAAGACTGTGAGTTCATGTTCCCCCTTTTCTTTTAACTGTTTTCAGTTTTATAATTTCGGGGTGAAGTACATGTTACAAACTGTTTACATACAATTACATTTGGTGTGGTTAGCTAAGGAAGGGTACTGCTAGATCATGTGAGTGATGGGTATAACGCTTAAGACCATTAATCCTTGTTGTAGGACCAAGGGACATGAGTGGTAGATCTATTTGGGTGTAGCTAGCCCACACCCATATGGACCGGGGTTTGGCCCATGAGGTGACTATGTCTTATTCCCGGAGACAAAATTTGCTAGGTTTGAGTCTTCCTGCATCACGTCACACATATTAATGGCCTTGCAAACCATTAATGATCTGTTTTTCCTTGTTGCTTTCATACCGGGGTTTACAAATGTACATACATTCTTTCACTGATTCAAAGGTTTATTCGTGCACACTCACAAAACACATGAACTCGCTCAACTTTTGTTGATGTTTTCAAACTACATGTATTTCAGGGAATTAAATGTTGATCTGGCGGGCGTTTGGAGGTTCAAGTAATGTTGGAAATAAAAGATGTCATCCGTGTCTTAGGGTTTGGATAGTATGTCTTATCCTGGACGAGACACATCTTCCAAAGCCTGGTTTTATTTAACGTCTTTTGTCGAGTCCTTGTGGAACTCTAAAACAATTTGCATGGTTTGTATTCGGATTTCAAGTCTGTGTTTAAAAACAATGATGTTTGTGATATTTTAAACTTATTTAATGGATGATCATCTTTAGTTTTATCATATAGTTGTTGTTATGATTGAATGCAATGATATTAAGCAAGTCACACATAATCACGCTTCCGCAAAAGTCAGGGTGTGACACCATTAGCTCAAATTCATAATATAGACGATGAAACGAAGCAAAGAGATTAAAAATCAGATAAGAAGGCCAGGAAATGTATCCAACCTAAGTATGGACTAAATGCCCCTATTTTATCAAATAATCGATAAAACCACAAAAAAAATCACCCTTATCAAAAGCTCCTTGGAGACACGAAACAGAACAGTACATCAACAAAAGATACATATATGGTAATAAAAGGAGTTCAAAGAGCATCACCTATTGTTTCAACTATATGCAGTTATTTATTCTAAAATGACTCGAAAAGACAGAGACAGACCAGATAAGTCATATGCAAAATAGCAACAATTTTCTAACTATGCAATCCTCCAGCTAGGACCGTCGATTTTACCCGCCCGGCGCGATCTCACCCATACCCGAAGAACCCTTACCTGAACAAACTCGTTACTCAAAAACTGATTAAACTGATAGTTATTAGGGTTAAGTGTCGGTTAGACTTTCAAACATCAAAAACACGAATAACCCGATAAACATCACTAACTCTAGCATATTCAATATTGGGCAAAATAGCAATACCTAAAATATATACTCCTAATTATACACACACCTTTCTTCGCCCTGCCTAACTTTCCAGAATGCATGCGACGAGTATGCCTCACAGCAATCCCACCGTTTGGCGCCCTCTCTCCAGCCGGAGCTTTAATTGACTGCTCAGACATCAACCATGACGGCGATTTCGGCGACGATGACAAAATCTCCGTACTCTGAGTTGCTATTTTCAACACTTCCCTCTGTTCATCAGTCAGAAACCCCTGATGTGGTGACGCCATTTCCACTCACAAATACTACAATAATTCATAATAAAAACTTTAAGTGCAACAACCGATTTCAACTTCAAATTCATACTCAAATCGGTCGATTAGCAAGTCCTACAATAATCTATATAAAGAAAAAACTAATATCAGCATCAATAAAACTTAACCAATACCTCTCAGCCTCTTGTTCATTTGATTGTAGCCCCCTAAAAGTGATTTCAGATCCAAAATCCTTCAAGATCTTGTCATACCCTGACTTTTGCGGAAGCGTGATTATGGTGTGACTTTCTTAATACCATTGCATTCAATCATAACAACACTATATGATTAAAACCATTAGATGTTCATCCATAAATTAAGTTTGAAAATACCACAACATAATTGTTTGGAATGTAGACTTCAAATTTAAATTACAAACCATACAACATGTTTGAAAGAGTTCACGAGGACTCGACAAAAGACCTTAAATAAAACCGAGCTTAGAGACATGTATCTCATCCAGGATTAAGATACACATCCTAAACCCATTGACTCCGGATGACATCTCTTTATTCATAACGCAGCTTGGAACATGCAAACACCCGCCAGATCCACTTAATTCCCTGAAATACATGTAGTTTGAAAACATCAACAAAAGTTGAGCGAGTTCATGTGTTTGTGTATGTATACGAATAACCTTTAAAGTATGTCTGTATGTATGTAAAATCCTAGTATGAAAGCATCAAGGAAAAACAGATCATCAATGGTTTGCAAGGCCAATGGTATGTGTGAAGTGATGCAGGAAAACTCAAACCTAGCAAATTTCTCTCCGGGAATAAGACATAGTCACCACATGGGCCACCCTGGTCCGCATGGGTGTGGGCTCGCTACACCCAAATAGATCTATCACTCATGCCCCTCGGTCCTACAACGAGGATTAATGGCCTTAAGTGTCATACCCACCACTCACACGATCAAGCAGTACCCTTCCTTAGCTAACCATACCACATGATGTCGTAATCAGTTTGTAACATGTATTTCACCCCCGAAGTTATAAAACCAAAAACAGTTAAGAGAAAAGGGGGACATGAACTCACAGTCTTGCGTCTTCGATAAGTGTAACTCAAGTCCTTCAGCAAACACGACTACCTACAATGTACTAATGTCTATTAGACGAACGGGTCGTGACTTGACTTAGAATTAACGTTTCTGAGTTACGTTTCTGGTATCATTCCAATTTATATAATTATTGTCAAAATAATTAATATTTCAACTTAAATTATATTTTTAAGTTTTGGAATAATTGTTAAACAATATTTTTGTAATAATACTTCTCAAGTATTTATACTTTCACTTCCTTCCCAAGGATGGGGGTATCTCATACATGTGTATTCGTATTCTTGTATTTTGTATAACTTGCCATGTATTGGTGTCGTATTCCGGCGTGTATTTCCTTTAATAAGTATCCAATATATATTTCTAAAATATATATTTCAAGAAGCATTTCTTATATTTAATTTTGCGTTAAACTTTCCGGAATATTATTTCCTATAAAAGTCCACTAATACATATATGTTTCCCAATATATATATATTTAAGGATCATTACTTCGAAAAAAAAATTATTTATAATTTTTCCTTTTTGGCAAAAATATTTGTAGTTCCGAAATAATATATTTTCAAGTCTCACTTAGAAAATATATATAAACTTATTTTTACCCAAAAATAATGCATTTCAAGTGTATCCAAGAAAAAATATATATTTTTCCCAAAAATAATATATCTTCTAAAAATCCCAAGAAAATATATTTTTACTTCCAAAAATAATATATTTTTCTCCTTGTCAAAAATATGATATAATTTTGTAATAATTGGAAAAATCATATTTTCCTTTCTTGTGTCCAAAATATTATTTACCAAAAATATACTTATAAATGTATTTTCCGGAATATTTTGTAAGTTACATTCTTCCGTTCAGTTTTACAATATCATGTGTGTAACTTGTATATTTATTCCTTGAGATTTTTGGTAATATTGTAATTTCTTGGTATTTTGTTATGTCATATTATTTTAACCCTAAAATAATATAACTATTACACAAAGTATACAAATATTCACACACATGTGTCTCCTAAATATATATATATATATCTAGCCACTTTTATTTATAAAAACCAACCTCCAATATTTGTATTTTTGAAACAAAAATTATGGCAAAGTTTATATAGAAACTCATGGTTAAAATATACTTGTAAATACTTGTTTGAAAATATTTTTCTAAGTGTTTACATTTTTAGAAAATTTTGCCACAGTTTCCCCTAAAAATGGAGGTTCCCATGCTTTCAAAACATATCATTTTCTTTTAAAATCATCACAAACAATCAACAACTCAATCAGCACTTACCAAGTGCCAAAGTTATGCAATTTACATAACAAAATGAACTTGAACTTTTATGAAAACTTGTAGTAACTTACTAGTGTGTTTAGTAAGCTTAGTTACCCTTTAAAGTGTGGTTATTTGTTTAATAATATCATTCTTGAAGATTTTTGATCTTTACAACTTGAAAAATGATTTTCTAAAAATATTTCTTTTTGAATTTTTCTTGTTAAAAATGTATTTCTATACTTGATTTACCACTAAAGAACATGGTTAGTTTCTTTAAAATCCATGATTATGTAAATCTTTTGATTTAACTTAGTTTCTTGAGAAAACTAGTTTTGAAATCATCCAAGTTTATGACTAGTAACATGTTACATACTTCATCCTTCACAAAATCATTTTTATTTTTCAAGTTCATGTATTCATAAAGTATGATCATCTTGGTCTTTCACAAGATCATCACCTCAACTTGCTAGATCATGTGTTTAATCACAATCTAGTAAGTTTCATATGATGTTTAACATCACAAACACAAATAATCAACCATCAAGAAGCAAAATAACACTTAACAACATGTATTTTTATGGTTTTAAGCTTATGTTAAAGTTTTAAGTTCATGGTTCTTGATGTTCTTTGAGATTAACAACTGGTATCTTCTTTTAACCATAACATGATGTAAAATGAAGAGTAGAGTGTGCTTACTACTAGCTCAAGGCTAGGGAAGAACACTAGTTGATGAAGATGATAAATGTGATGGATAAAAGCAATGAGAGAAGGTCCTTCCACTTCCAATGCCACCAAGCTTCCTTATGCACCCTTGAACACCTTTATATGGCCTTAGAATGGATGAGGAAAGTTGAATGAAGATGGCTATGGTGGTGATGGGTTTCGGCCGTGACCAAAGAGGGAGAGGGAGAGAGCTTTGAGTGAAATGTTAAGTGTGAGAATGATGCTTATGTGCTAAAGGTTTATTTATAAATCCATGTTTAAGCTTTATCCATTGTGTAATATGTTTTCTTAAGTACAAACAAGATCTATAATCATATCAAAATAAATCAAAGAAAATCAAAGAAAATCTTGATGGTGAGGCCACCTTGAACCATCCACAACAAGGGGGGGTCTTGGTTAAGGTTTAATGATAAGTTAGGTTATTTAGTTAGAATTTAAGTGTAATAGTTAGGTGTTATGTGTATTAGGTGTTATATAGTGTGTTAGGGTGTTCGGGGCCCATAACTAGCTTGGAAACTTTAAAACAATGCTTCTAGTGTAATTTTGGTGTTTCGGGTAGTGTCCGATTGTTCGGTTGTATACTGGTTCGTTAAAGTGCTAAACTATACCGTTTAGTGTTCTTTATGTATCTTTTTGTGACACTTTTAATTCCCGACACTTAGGAAAGCATTCTGGACCATTTAGTCATATTTTTGCATGAAACTAGCTTGTTAAAATGCTGATTTTTGCTGAATTATGCTGAATTCAGCACTTTGGGTGAGTTTTAGGCACTTTTCGGCACTTAAACTATCACCTAGAAGAGCAGTTTTGTGATCCTCACTTTCCTATACACTACACTAGTGTAATATTTGGTCTCTGGCCCATACTGGGTCTCATTGTATTGTCTATCTATGTGCTGAGTTCTGTCAGCAGTTTTCTGAGTTATCCGCTAACTGTGCTAACTGTGCTTTGTGCATCATTTAAGTCAATATGGTTTGCATGTAATAATGATGTGACAGTATGCAATATGTGATGCACATGTAAGTATAAGGCAGTAATCAGAATGCAGTTATTTGTAATTCAGCATAGTCATTAAGCATAAATCAAGATTAATTAATTGTACGGATGCATGCAAATTTGGCAGTTGTCACATTCTCCCCCTGTTAAGAAAATTTCGTCCTCAAAATTTATACTACCTTAACTCCTTAGGGTTACATTATGCATGTACGTATATGAAGGATACTGAGGTAGATGACCACAAAACCGAATCAAATCTTATTCACATCAGGTGAATCTAAGGATATATTACAACAACAAGAACCCAATGGTTAAAAGGTAAGTGTTCTAGAAGTTGATGTCAAGGGACACGAGATGTATAGATGTATAATCTAGTGTAACTTAGTTAACAGGGGTGCAACAAAGGAGTTTTGACTAATGGATTTTCAAACAATCGGTCACAATATGCAAATGAGTTTTCAAAAACCATAGCATCCGCTATATGAACTCAAAATCAACAACTCGAATATGATAGTAATATGAAAATGATCTGTCAACTTTCGAATAAACAACTCGAAGAGGAGTAGAGATGTAACAATTTACTTGCTAGAAGCAAAAGTGGGAAATCTCAATAAAAGAAATTTGAGTACTCTATCTATTTGGTTAACTGAGATAGCACATTTGGCAAATTAATGGTGTTTGCCCAAGTTAATAGGCGTAGTTCTTAAGTGATAACCCTTAACAAGTTTCGACCTATGCTCCTGGTAGTTGATGCACGTACGAAAACTATCATCCTCCTTCTTGACGAGCAAAACTGGAGTTTTCCCAAAACGAGAAACTTGGTCTGTTAGCTTCCTTCTCTAGCAACTCCTGAAGCTGCGCTGACAATCCTTCCATCTCTAGAAGTGTAAGTTGATAAGGTGTCTTAGCTACAGGCGTGGTGCCGGGAACCAAAGCGATGTGGAATTCGACTAGTCGCTGAGGGGGTAACTCCTGACAAGTCTTCGGGGAAGACTTCAGGATATTCCCTTACCACAGGGACATCTTCGAGCTTCGGTTCGTCAGTTTCTTTGCCCACGACATGGGCTATGAAGGCGACACATTCTTTACGCAAAAACTTCAGTGGCTTCAAATAGCCAGTAACTCGTAGTAGCATACCCTGCTTCTTTTCCAGGGATCACGATCGTCTCTTCACTCGCCATTGGGATGCGGATAATCTTTTCATGGTGAACAATTTCTGCACGATTATTCGACAACCATTCCATCCCAACAACAATGCCGAAGCTTCTCAACTCAACTGGCAGAAGATCTATCGAGAACTCACGCTCTCTAAGTTCTATCACGCAGTCTTTAATTGCTTTATTGGCATCCCACTAGCTTCTCATTAGTCAGATCTATTGAACACGGGACATCTAACTTACTGCTACTAACCCAAGTATATTCTTAAACTCTAGAGATACTAAGCTATGGTCGGCTTTGGTCTCAAACAGCATAGGTACAAAATTTTGGTTGATAGAGAACATACCAGTAACCATATCTGGATCCTGGCATGCTTCACGAGCTCCGATGTTGCACGCCCTTCCATGGTCCTGGTCATCCTTCGGGCATTCCTTCCTAAAGTGCCCCACGTCCCCGCATTTGAAGCATCCTGGAGTTCTACCATCATTGTTTCCGTATTGGTTGTCGGTATTATTTCCTTCTTGTCTGGGATACTTCGTTCAGCAGGCGTACTTGTTGTGTCCTTCCCTTCCGCACCTATCGCACCAAGGCTTCTGGCATCGACCTTCATGGTGAAACTTACACTCATCACATCTCGGCTTAGTCCCCAAGTAAACTCTCTGGAAATGCCCTACGCTACCACAACCTTGACCCTGTTCTTGATTATTACTGTTTCCGTCCTGGTAACCGTTGTTGCTATTTTCTCGGCGTTTTTCGCTGCCATCTTGACCTTCATTCCTATGTCTGGTACCGTACCAACATGTCTCCTTAGGGTGACCAACCTTTCCACAAGTTCCACGTTTCCCATACCTGCATCGCCCGTTATGATAACGTAGACAGTTGTTGCACTTAGGTGGGATACCCATGTGCGTTTTCCCCTTTTTGGTCCTAATCTTGTTATTTGCTCGAGTGCCCTTCTTGAACGTTGCGAACTTCCTCTCGTTATCTCCCAATGGCTCCACATGAGTCTCCTTCTTCTTGTCAGGGGTTGCAAGTTTTTCCAGTCTAAGTGCTTCCTTAGCGAGCGCCAAACTCAAGATATTCGCATCAATAGTTGTTGGTGGAGTCGATGCCGTCATCAAGCTCAAGGCTTGAGGTGCCAGTCCCAGATGAATTGCCCCATCCTTTCCAATTATGGTTCCACCAGGTATGGAACAACTCGCGACAAATCATGAAGTCTCTGCACGTACTCCACCACCCTTGGACCTTCCATCAACAGGCTCCGGAATTCACTTTCCAGCTTCTGGGTCTCCATCTGAGAACAATACTCCCTACGCATTATTCCTTTCAGCTCATCCCATGTCAACGCATATGCTGTAGTCTCGCCCATTATTCGAACCCGAAGGTTCCACCATATCAGAGCCTCATCTTGAAGCAATCCAGAAACGTATGGGACTTGTTGCTCTGGCATACAACCGCTTATTCGTACAACAGCATCCACATTCTCGACCCATTTCACAAAAGCTATGGCACCTCCAGTGCCGCCAAAGTTCAAGGGCTTGCAGTCTAAAAACTGTTTGTAGGTACAACCGTTAGGTGGGTTATTCCCTGAGATATTTTCACTGTGTTGGTAGCGAAGAACCTCGTGCCATGCGATGGCCTGTGTGATGTGCGCTTGTAATTCCGCCTCGGTCATGGGCAGCTGAATGATCCTTTGAGACATCTTCTACGAAGAGTTTGGATCGGTCAAGTCTCATTTGATCAGGGAGTGTAAATAGTCGTTTAGAGGTCATACGTACATACACATAATAAACCATCATATCAACACATCAAGCAACAGCATACTCATAGCATAAGCAAGTAAATGTAATCATGTTTAATGAGAGTATAACAAACAAACACGTACATTACAATCATAGCACATTCCTGTATATTAGTAGCACGTTTAATGAGAACATTACGGTTAGGCTTTCATTAAGCAGGTAAGCACATTACATCTTAATCATAGCATAAACAAGTAATTCAACAATGTATATAATGAGAATATTGCGATTGAGCTTTCATAAATTATCGACCACAATTACAGTTACATGTTCAACAAATGTATCGTATCACATCAATAGGGACTACAGGGTCATACCACCCTTGTCCAAAATGTCTATCAGTCTACAACAGTCATAAAATCAAAATGCGGTCTTCAAAAGGCTCTGTAAGCTAGGCTCAATAGCGGTGCTCTCATCAAGAGTAAGCTACCTACATAAAACCAAAAACCGGCTATGCTGATGGCGGTGGAGGAGGAGGTGGAGGAACAGGAAGCAAGCTGCGCACATGCGCGAGCTCCTCCTCAAGGTCATAAATGTGACGCAATAGATAACTAATCTGGTGCTCCATGGTGAGAAATCGAACATCAAAATCTGGATAAGGCAAAAGAGGAGCAGGTGGAGTCGCAAAAGGTGACTGACATGAACAAGGTGGAGGACGTGGAATCCTTTCTCTCTCCATAACTCTACGACGCAGGATCTCCTGCTGAAGCTGTAATGACAGGAATAACTCATCCCTCGTGTAACCAGTGTAGTGTGAAGGATGGTAGGGATCAGAAATTGGCATAGTATTCGACGGAAACCATATGAGTGGCTCGCCTGGCAGTGCAGAAGTAAAATGAGAAGTAGGTGTAAACTGAGGCATGTAAGGAAATGCGGCTGACACGTGTGGAACATAGCCAGGCTGCTGGCTAGACTGGCCTTCCCCTGGACGGGGTGGAGGAATGTCCTGCAAGAATGTGATAGGCAGGTCAGTGCGGTGAACATCGGATATAATCAGGTGAAATGGGGCAACATCAACAGGTGCATGTGTATGAGGGGGAGTAATAGGCTCAACAAAAGGGGGCATATCATCATCATCCTCTATCCACCCATTGCTGGTGAATGCGTATCTTGGGTCTATCTGGTCAGCAAAAGCGGCATGGTCAGCGGGTGCAGGATCGGATTGGGTACAAGTGGTGCAACAACAGGTATGCCAACAGGTACAGGGTCATGATCAGGCAGAGGATCGGGAGCAGGTATAGGCTCAGGAGCAAGTGCCTGCTCAGGATCAGCAGGTATCGGCTCGAGTTCAACGGGTGCACCAATAGGCTGATCGTCGGGAGCAAAGTCAATCTCATGTCTAGGCTCAATGTCATGTTCAAAGTTGTGTGGAGGAACAGGTGCAACAGACAGGGCCGTGACAGTATCAGAATCAGTGGGGTAACGCTGCAATCCCAGTGCATGCAAAGTGGAAGAAGACACAGACTCGAAAGAATCTGGAGCAGAATGATCAGATGAAACCTCAACGATAGGAATCCTAATGAGTGGAAAAACAATGACATCATCAGCTGGAACTCCATCACCCTGGGCAGCATCAGGGGGACCATCAATGAAAAGATCGACATCATCATCAGACAAGTCATCAAAAGGCAAATCCTTGAGAGGAAAAGCCGCAAGAGGCAAAGGGGCGAGGATCGGAACCACGGCATGCTCATCATCGGGATGTCCGAGGATGAGATGGTCCTGGTCAGGAATAGGAACAAGAAAGGGATCCTCGTTGGGTAAACCATCAGCATGTGGTACATCGTCGCCAAAGTCAAGTAATGCAAAAGGCTGGAAATCATCGTCATTGTCACTCTTAGTGTCGGAGGTAAAAATCTCAGGGTCTGGGACAATCTCATCGTCCGAAACAATGGCCATGGGGTCGACAGCATCTGACAGTCCACTCTCAGATGAGGACATAGTGTCTGTAACAAATCAATCACAACATATGCACATACATCAACAATCATCAAATAAGCATGTAAGTAATAGCAATGTGTGACAACTGCCAAATTTGCATGCATCCGTACAATTAATTAATCTTGATTAATGTTTAATGGTTGTGCTGAATTACGATTAATGACTTGAACTGCTTTCTGATTATTTCTTTACACACACATGTGCATCACATATTGCAAATGACATATCAGTGACTGCATGCAAACATACAGACATAAATGATGCACAAAGCACAGTTAACAGACAAACCGGGAAGATGCTGACGGAGTTCAGGACATAGAAAGACGTTGTTTTGAGACACAGTATGAGCCAGAAACCAAGTATTACACTAGTGCAGTGTGTAGGAAAGTAAGGATCACAAAACTGCTTTCTAGGTAATAGTTTAAGTGCCGGAAAGTGCCTAAAACCCACATAAAGTCCTGAATTCAGCATAAATCAGCAAAAATCAGCATTTTAACAAGCTAGTAACATGCAAAAATATGACTAAATGGTCCTGAATGCTTTCCTAAGTGTCAGGAATTAAAAAGTGTCACAAAAGGGTACATAAAGAACACTAAACTGTATAGTTTAGCACTTTAACAAACCGGTATCTAACCGAAAAACCGGACACTACCCGAAACATCAAAATTACACTAGAAGCATTGTTTTAATGTTTCTGAGCTAGTTATGATCCCCGAACATCATAACACCCATTAAAAATACCTAGTAACTAAAACACTTAAACATACACTTGGATTTCAACTAATTACCTTAACTATCCATCACCACCCAACTAATACCCCCCCCCCCCCAACTTGACGGTCACAAGGGTGGACCAACCCTTGATCTTACTTGATTTCATATGATTTGTTAACAGATTTGGTCTTGTACTTAGAAGACACATTAACCATTGGATTATGTTATGTTGGATAATCAAGTTTATATAAACCATTAGTCTTTCATTATCTTTCATCACAACACCAACTTCACACACTCTTCTCTCCCTCTCTTACTCACTCACGTCCGAGAACAAGGGGCCACACCACCACCATTGTCAAGTTTCCATCATCCATTCTAAGGTGTACACAAGGTGCTAGAAGGTGTCTAAAGAAGCTTGGTGGCTTTGGAACTTCAAGGACCTCTTCCATTTGCTATTATCCATCACATTCATCATCTTCATCTTCTTGAGTTCATCCCTAGCCCTTGTGCTAGTAGTAAGCCTCTTGTCACTTGAATTTACTTCTCATTTAGTTGGTTAAAAGATCATATGTTATGAAAATCATGAAGAACATCAAGAACCATGAACTTAAAACTTTAACATAAGCATAATAACATAAGAATACATATTGTTTAGTGTTGTTTTGCTTCTTGATGATTGATTATTTGTGTTTATGATGTTAGACATCATATGAAGCCTACTAGATTGTGATTAAACACATGATCTAGTAAGTTAAGATGATGATCTTGTGAAAGACCAAGATGATCATACTTTGTGAATTCATGAACTTGAATAATAAAATTTGTTTTCATATGTGATGATGATTTAAACACAATACAAGACTTGTAAGAGGATGATTTCCAAGATAGTTTTCCCAAGAAACTAAGTTAAATAACAAGATTTACATAGACTTGGTTCTTACATAAACAAACACTGTTTTAAGGGTTAAACAAGTGTAGAAACACTTGTGTAACAAAAAGATTACACAAAGAAGCATTTTTAGAAAATGTGTTTGGAAGTTGTGAACACCCAACTTCTTTAAAAATGGAGTTTTTAAAGAAGTAAATACATTTTTAAGGGTAACAAAGCCTACTTAACAACATAGTAAGTTACTACAAGTTTTTACAAAAGTTCAAGTTCATGTTGTTGTATAAATTGCATAATTTTGGCACTTGGTAAGTGTTGATTGAGTTGTTGATTGTTTGTGATGATTTTAAAAGAAAATGATATGCTTTGAAAGCATGGGAACCTCCATTTTTAGGGGAAACTATGGCAAAATTTTCTAAAAATGTAAACACTTAGAAAAATGTTTTCAAACAAATATTTACAAGTATATTTTAACCAAGAATTTCCATATAAACTTTGCCATAATTTTTGTTACAAAAATACAAATATTGGAGGTTGGTTTTTGTAAATAAAAATAACTAAATATAAGATATATATTTAGAAGACATGTGTGTGAATATTTGTATACTTTGTGTATTAGTTATACTATTTTAGGGATAAATAATCTAACTTAACAAAATACCAAGAAATTTCAATCCAAAATATTACCAAAAATCATAAGGAATAAATGCTCAAGTTACACACATAATATTGGGGAACCGAACGAAAGAATGTAACTTACAAAATATTCCTGAAAATACTTTTATAAATATATTTTTGGTAAATGATATTTTGGACACAAAGAAATGAAAATATGATTTTTATGAATATCACGAAGTTATATCATATTTTGACAAAAGGAAAATATATATATTTTGGCGATTAAAAATATATATGTTTTCTTGGAATTACTAGGAAATATAATATTTTTGGAAAAGATGTATACTTCCTTGAATACACTTGAAAAACATTTTTTTTATTAAAATAAGTTTATGTGTATTTTCTAAAGTTAGACTTGAAAATATATTATTTTGGAACTACAAATATTTTTGCCAAAAGGAAAAATTATAAATAATTTTTCTAAGTAATAATTCTTAAATATATATATTAGGGGACTTGTATTAGAAATAATATTCCGGAAAGTCTAACACAAAATTAAGTATAAGAAATACTTAACGATTACAAGAAAATACGTATTCTCGTACGTATAAATCCACACCGGAATACGACACTGATACATGGCCAAAAATATACAAATAAACCCACCCTTGGGAAGGAGGTACAAGTATAAATACTTTAGAAGTATTATTGCAAAATATTGTTTAACAATTATTCCAAAAATTTATAAATATAATTTAAGTTAAAATATTAATTATTTTGACAATGATTATATAACCTGGAATAATAACAGAAGCATAAAGAAACGTAACTCAAAAACATTAATACTAAGACAAGGCACGACCCGTTCGTCTAATAGACATTAGTACATTGTAGGTAGTCGTGTTTGCTGAAGGAACTTGAGTTACGATTATTGAAGACGCAAGACTGTGAGTTCATGACCCCCTTTTTCTTTTAATTGTTTTCAGTTTTATAACTTCGGGGGTGAAATACATGTTACAAACTGTTTACGAACATTTTATGTGGTATGGTTAGCTAAGGAAGGGTACTGCTTGATCATGTGAGTGGTGGGTATGACACTTAAGGCCATTAATCCTCATTGTAGGACCGAGGGATATGAGTGATAGATCTATTTGGGTGTAGCAAGCCCCACCCATGCGCACGCCGAATGAGCCATGTGGTGACTATGTCTTATTGACGAAATCTGCTAGGTTTGAGTTTTCCTGCATCACTTCACACATATCAATGGCCTTGCAAACCATTGGTGATCTGTTTTTCCTTGTTGCTTATATACCGGGATTTATAAACTTACATACATACTTACAGTGATTTCAAAGGTTTACTCATACACACAAACAAACACATGAACTCGCTCAACTTTTGTTGATGTTTTCAAACTACATGTATTTCAGGAATTAGTAAGTGGATCTGGCGGGCGTTGGAAGTTTTTATGCTGCGTTAGGAATAAAGATGTCATCCATGGTCTTTGAGTTTGGTCAGTGTGTCTTATTCCTGGACGAGACACATCTTCCAAACCTTGGTGTTATTGAATATCTTCTGATGAGTCCTTAATGAACTCATAAACAATTTGTATGGTTTGTAAAACTTGAATTTGAAGTCTACGTTTCAAAACAATGTTATTATGTTTTAAACTTATTTAATGGATGACGAATCTATGGTTTTATCATATAGATGTTGTTATGATTGAATGCAATGGTATTAAGAAAGTCACACCATAATCACGCTTCCGCAAAAGTCAGGGTGTGACAGCTTGGTATCAGAGCTTCGATTGTAGCGAACTAGGATTCTTTCTCGAGTCTATACTACAATCATTATGGCTCTCACGAAAATATTTCTACGACATGTTTTCATTGCATACACGAAACGCCCAAATCCAGGAAAACAAACATTTTTACAAACAAAAGACACGAAACACATTTCAAAATTTATGTTTATGATTCAGTCTGAGAGACTAGGTAATCCAGTTTGGGAAACTGGGAGTTTAGTCTGAGAGACTAGGAGATTCAGTCTGAGAGACTAGGGAGTTCAGTCTGGGAGGCTGGGAAGTTTAGTCTGGGAGACTAGGTGGCTTAGTCTGAGAGACTAGGAAGGATAGAAAGTTTCATGAAGAATAATGTGAATACGTGATTACATGATGAATTGCCCTTGTTTGCAATATACTAAGTGTTAGTGATTACTATGTGTCACACCCCCAAAATACCACATACGGAAACCCCCGCGAGGCGTGTGACGTACCAGGATCTAGCCACCAATCACATTGAACTCATAGGTATATTTAAATAAAACTTTTCATTTATTAACATTAAGTATTACAACGTTACAAATAATTCACAGTATACAGCGGAAGCGTAATTCATTCGTTAAGTGTTCATAACCACATGTAAAAACCATTAGTCTTGTGTTGTGATTCCATGTATCTCGACCCATGACCACTCCAGCCTCCCAGACAGCAAGTTCCATCAATATGCACCTAAAGGCCTGCAAGGCATGTAACAACGAATCAACAACAAAGTTGAGCGAGTTCACAATTGGTTGTCCATTTTAAAATTGTTCCAAAAACATAAGTTCTTTAGTAAACCATGTGTTAACCAGTTCCTTGTTTCCCAAACCATAACCAGTGGGGGCTACCCCATGTGAACCACTAGACCCGTTACCATATCGACTACTGACTGAAGTAAGTTGGTGCCCTAACGTCAATGTATATCATCATTAACGTGCCCAGATCCATTAGTTCACGCCCGTCCTCTGCGGCACGGTGTGAGGCTTGTCAAACCTAAATAGCGCTATCTAACTAATGACCCGCTCGCCATTGGCCCGGCAATTAAGTCGATATAAAAATGAGGGACTTCATGATAGAGATTTTGGTCTAGTATCAATGTTATCACCCTTCAATAAAGAGGATGTGGTACGTGTCCCCAAACCAGGAGATCACGCAGGTTTCGATTAAATCCTTAGTACATGTTATCACCCTTCAATAAAGAGGATGTGGTACATGCTCCAGACCAGGAGGTCACGCAGTTTCCGATTAAATCCTTTACCCATTCCCAACCACCGGGAATCCCATGCCTTATAGAAAGTGTGAACTCACCTTTGGTTGCTCGGTTGGGCTCTTAAAAATAGCTAACACTCAGGGTTGGTCAATCACGTCCTAGTATGATTACCATTTAGTTTATTAGTGATTTCAAATAAAGCACGAAATCCTTACACGTATCATGCAATCACGTTGACAACTTACATGTATATTCCACATATATATTTTCGTTCCAACGGTATATGTATATGAATATATAGATGGTCGTAGCATACAACAACTTAAAGGACATTTAATGTTGACATTAAACCTGTTCGATCATTCTCAGATAACACAACTAACAATTAGATGCACACATTTCGACTTAATACGTTTCAGCTTTAATACTCGAAACTGGGTTGTTTTCGGGTATTTTAATAAAATAGTTAACTTGTTCCAAAAATTCCCAATTATTTTACAGAATGTCTTAAACGATCCAAATATTATTGTATAAAAATCTCGGGATCCAATTCATTACCAATTATTTTATAAAAATCATTTACCGGGCTGCAATCAGATTCATCACTTTCTGACTGCAGTCCATGGAAAAATTCATTTAAAATTCATCGTAAGTCCGATTGACAAAATTCTAGTTGGAGAATTACAACGACATCAGTGGCCATCTACAGTACAAATTTCATGACCTAATTCTACATAGGTTTCAAGTTATGATGAAAAACATAACACAAATTTTTTCCAGTAAAAACGCAGCTTTTGCTGCAGTACAAAACGGAAAATTAAAAATAGCAAACGACCTCATAAAAATATGATTCCAGCGCCGTTTGAAGCGTTTTTCTAAATAACACGTTATAGATGCAAGAAAACCCAATTTTCGTTAAGTTATGACCCGGTTACAGAAGATTAAAGTCGGCTGTAACTGTTGGGCAGATCACTGTTTCGTTACCCAATCCCGCAAACGATTAACTAGCGAACCCATTCGCCTATAAACCTTATTCCCAGTAGATAACCATCTCAAATTATGTCGCATATCCTTTAGTTATCAAGAACCATCCTGATTTCCTTCAAGATCATGCAAAGAACTAGATCCTACGACTAGGTAACTCACACTCGATCTTAACATAGCACACATATGATTTTTAACCACTAGTACTACAAGTATCATCAAGAACATTCATAATCATCACCAAATCAGGAAAACGCAGTGATGTTTTGTTGGACCAGTTTTGACTCCGAAACGATTGCGAAACGAACGTGAAACGTGCGGAATCCGTACACGAACGCGACCTAACACACGTGACGTAATATAAACGTGATTCTATTATAAATCTGATATTGTACAGCACCTTGAATCACAATGACAACACTTTCTCTCTCTAGATTCTCTCTCTAGATCTAGAAAGCTCCAAATGACAAATGTAGCAAAAAGTCCCTAATCTATGACATAATCTCCTATTTATAGTCCAAGGCATTTAATGAGATTTCTCATTATTACAATTATGCCACCTTGCCTTTTTTTTCTAGCTATCACTAAAATAACGAATCGTTTTCTTCTGTTTCTCGCTACGGCTCGGATTGACGAAGGCGATAGACACATAATGCACTAACAGACTCCCCCTTGGATATTGCCGTAGTCAATCTCGTAGCGTCTTTTCTTTCTATTTCTCGAACAGAATCCCCTTTGATATGTCTTTAGCTTCAGTTTCTCTCCCTCTCCGTAGTCTCTTTCTTCAGGCTCCCCCTTTCGTCAAGCTTCCGTGCTTTTAGGGATCGACACCTGGATTTCCGAATACAAGCTCCCTCTTGCTTCGAGCTCGTCTTCAGACTCCCCCTTAAACTCTGCTCTCGGGATCGTAGTCTGGATTACCTGCAATCACTCATACAACTATAAGTAACAACATTTTAAACTTCAAGATATCGTAATCTGACAATTCAATCTCCTCAAAATCACTTCTCATGAATTTGGCAGTTTCATCGAATCGTATCGGAAACTAGCTCTATAACAATATCAGTATCCAAAACCCCCACAGTTAATCATCCAAGTCCAAATTAATGACCTTGGAGATATCACAAACTGTTTTTGAATTTTTGATTTTAAAACTTCAAGTTTCAAATTAATGAACTTGTTTTATTTTCAGAAACACGATCAGCTTACTTAGATTTTGAAACTCAGCACCTCAGACATCGGTTGTCGAAAATAAAGCATAATCAAAATCTTTTTGTATTTTCTGAAAACATAAAGCAGTAAAGTAATATGTACAAACATATTTACAGATAATATTTTTGTTTGAGTTTGCGTTAGAGGATCATATCAGTTTCTGACAAGTCACAAGTACCGTTGAGCTTAATTTTCACAGTAAGAATTAAACAATTCACTTAGATTGTCGATATACTGGTCCACTTAAATTTTCATACAAATTTCAACTGATTCAGGATACGAATTAGATGAATTAAGAACTTAAACTCATTCATGTGTCCCACCTCTTGAATATACTCCCGTATCCAGATCCCAATATTCAGTCTTACAGGCAATTATAACACAAATGATATCTATAAGGGGTTAATAAATTATGAAGAATCATGAGAGCTCAGGTCAGAACTACCGTTCAGCAGAGAGATCATGACTCAACTTGTGGGTGTGTCCCCTTTAGAGGATCTTTTTTTACAAAAGCATTGCTAAGCAATTTTATTGTCTTATCATATATGCTGAGGGTGATGCTGTGTTTCAAGCATATGCGGAAAGTATTATTCGAGGACTAGGTCAGAACTTCCATTCAGCAGAAGTCCCGGAATAATACCCCAGATATCACTGAGTATAAAGACCTAGTATATCAGAAAAAGGAACCTTTCAAACGAGATTTCAGAGGTTACCTATATATCCAAGTAGTGTTCCCCACGAAATAAGTAAGTAAAGATTTAGGTTTATATCCCGAACAATTCTACTAAATGTGCAAAAACCTATCAGCACATCATCAGTGAGACTGTTTAACACTATTTAATCATTACATTTCTTTAGCATACTGTAACTGTCTACTGATGTATTATCATTTCCTCTTTTTACACAAAAACTCAATTTTTAAATTTTATCATGTTTTTGGCTTTTTCAAATTTTCAAATGTTTTTGTATTTTCTAACAACAATTTTCTCCCCCTAAAATGCAAAACCATTTAAAGAAAATTTGACAACCAACACTGATAGCTTTGTCTCGCCATCCATTTTCTGCATCTCATGCTCTGTTTTGCAAAAAATATAACATACCCCCATGATTTACAACACATTGATATTTTACAGTTTGAAAACCGTTTTTCAATCTTGTGAAATTAATCATGTTTGTTCAGCCGTGAGGGTTTCGGCGTATTCAATCAACATTTATTCAAACAAAATTAAAAACAAACATATATTTGGTTTTTCAAATTTTAACAAACTAGAAATATATTTTTGGTTTTTAATTTTTCAAATTTTTAGGGTTTTAAAACTATTGTTTATTTATATACAAAAAATTGATAAACTCCCTGTTCAACCAAACCAGGGTCCTGCAACCTCTTCCTGTGCCAGGTTGCTCCAACTACCATTCTCACAGTCTTCAGCTTCGTTGAGCACCTGCACATTCAAACTTTATCAATCATTTGAACAATTTAGCCCAGGTCTGTTGGATCTTAGGCATTTCAACACAATAATGTTCATTTAATTTCGGAAACTCTTTGTCATTTAAAACGTTTTCAATTTTGACTTCAACTTTTTCATCTTTTACCATCGTTACTTGTTTCTTAGCACTCCACACTTGACCTTTCGGAGTACCTCTTTTGTAAAAATTTGTCTCTTTTTGAACCTTTTGATTTTGAATAACATTTTTAGGTTTCCAAAACTCTTGAGGTTTTGTCATATCAACAGATGTTCTCCAACTCTGTGTTGTTCTGAATCTGGGTGTGTGAGAATTCCAGGTCTGTCTTGAATCGAACCTGTTCGGGTTTGATTTCCAATTTTGATTTGAAGCAAACTTGTTTGTATTGTACCTCCAAGTTTGTTTCGAATCAACTCTAGTTGACCTCGGTTTCACATCCTCAGATTTATGTTTTTCAACATCAACAGGCTTTGGATTTGGACACTTTCGTGCAACATGTCCAATCTGATCACATTTAAAACACACTTTCTTTGAAACGTCCTTGGCCTGTTGTTGTTTCTTTTTCATAGCATCAAACTCCTCATTAGACTGTTGTCCAAATCTGAGTTTTTCCTCTTCTTTCAAGCTTTTCCCTTGAACAAAACTCATCTTTTGTTGCAAATTTGGTTTTTTACTTTGATTCCAATTCCGTTTCTTTTTATAACCCAAACCAGCCTTCATGTTTTTCTTCTTAAAACCAGGTTTGTTATAAAAAGATTTATGACCTTTACCAGCAAACTTTGAAATTTCCGACTTCTCAATCTCAACCATTTTGAAAACTTTATCGACCTTTTCTGAAATCACATTCTGAATCGGGAATACAACATCTAAGAATAATTTGTCCGATCCAATCATGGTATAAACCAATCCTTTTGAATCATCATTCAAATTTTTCTCGGATTTTGTGTTTTTCAGATAACCATCATAAAGATTTCCTTCATCTTCATCCTGTGATTCAGACTTACCTTTTGTAGACTCATCTTTCAAAACACTTTCAACAACCTTACTTACCACCTCTGGATCATTAGCATCATCAGATTTGGAGTAAGTCACATCAATACTTTCAGGTAACTGGTCAGCTATGTTCAAACCCTTTGCCACCTTTTCCTCATCATAAAAAGTATAATTGTTTCTCAATGGTGGTTGTACCTGATGAAATTCTGAACCAATACCCTTTTTGCAATTTTCAGTATCTTTGTCATCTGGTGTGATGTTGAAAATGCGTTCGAGAATGTACGAAGAGTTATGATAACTTTGAAGTTTGGTAACAACCTTTTCTTTTTCAGCCAAGACTTGTTTAAGATTTGCAATTTCATCAACACACTTGTTCAATTCAATTTGCTTTTCTTTAAACTTTCTTTCATACATTTCTTTAGTGACTAAAGTTTCTGACAATCTTTGATCAAAACTTTTGACTTGGCTCTTCAAAGTATCATAAGCTTCTTGTACTCTCTGACTCGACCACTTTAAAGAATCATACTATTTTTGTAAATCTTGAAATTTAGATTCTTTTTCAACACAATCAACACATTTTGCTGAACACATTTGTCTATAAACATCATTATCCTTTTCAAGACCTTGACATTTCTGTGTCAATTTTTCAACTTTTAGTTTCAAAATTTCTTCTTTTTCATTCATTTCTTTACATTTCATTTTGAAAACATTTTCAAGTTTGCTTGTTTCAATATCTTTTGTTTTGATTGTTTCATCTTTTTCAATACAGGCTTTGTACATTTCTATGCAATTCCTGCACTTGTTTTCTTTGTTATCAAAGATTTCAACATTCGACAAATCAGAAGATTCATTTACCTCAGTCTTTTTCAGCACCAATTCTTCTGTCTCAGCTTTCTGATCTTGCTCTTTGTTCTCCTTTTCAGCTTTCTGTTCCTCTTCAGCAGCAGTCTTCGCAACAGCCTTTACTTCTTCAAACATCTTCTTCAATTCTTCTTCTCCTCTCTTTTTCATCTCTACCACCTTCGGTAGACTTGCTTCACAAACCTCTCTTATCTTCTTCTCCAAATCAGGCAGATATGCTTTATCAGATAATCTTCGTGTGTTGAAAGTAGCCTGCCTTGGAATCAAATTTGTTACAGCTTCGAAATCCACTTTTGATGGGTCAACAACTGGATTACCCCGTGGATCCATGTAACATTCCAACTCTTCATTCCATCTTTTTGCTCTCTGGGCTTCTTTGAATGGTTCGTTTAATTTTCCAATTTCCCATCTTGCATAGTCTGCTTTCCACCATCTATCAGGATCAACATCAGCCACAAATGCATATCCAACTGCATCTTCTTCAGGGAAAACTTGACTCCAGTCGTAACCTTCATCGTCATATATAACTGCAAGAGCCCTTGATTTTTCTTCAGGTTGTTTCAATCTTGGTGGCTCAGACTTGTTCTGATGGTAAATCGCTTTCTTGTAGTAATCTTCATTGAACGGGTTTGCAGAATCATCATTAGCATACGCATTTCTGCACTCGCGCTTAAAGTGACCTCTTTGTTTGCATTTGAAGCATGTCACCTTAGATTTATCAAATCCCAGTTTGGTAGATGGTCCACCAATTGACTTTCTCCCCGTGATCTCCATGAACCTCTGTGCTCGACGAACAGCACTGGCCATGCACCATCTTATATCCATTAGTTCCATCTCCTCGGGGTCTAATTGATCATAATCTTCTTTTGTCAAGTTGGTGTTGCCGATCTTCCCTGCAACGAGGCTTTCATATGATTCACGTACAGATGCTAAGAATACCATCTGTTGTTTTGCCGATTCTTCGCTGAAATTCTGCCCATTCTTCAGATCTACTGCGATATTACACTGAAACAAATTCTTTGAAGCAGATTGATCAGAAGTTGTTGAAGAAGATCCACTGTGAAGACTTTCATTATTCACTGAACTTGAACTTTCTGCAGAAAATGCTCTTTTTGGAGATCCAGCCTGTGGTGCATTTCCTCTGTAGTAAAGCTCCACATTTTGCTGATAAGCTGGATTATTGACTTTAGATCTCTTTATCTCCAACTCATGGCTTTCAAGTCTTTCAATCAGCAAATCCACTTTCAAATCTTCAGACTTGATTGTGTTCTTCAACATTAAAGCGAAGTATTGCCACTCTTGATCATTTGGCAATGAATCAAACAATTTATCCACCAAATCCTCTTCAGAATATGAAATTTCATGTCTGGCCAGCTCCATTTTCAGATGCCCAAATCTTTCGATCATTTTACAAACAGATTCATTTTTCATACAACTGAAAAGATCAAACTCGTTACGCAACAATTTGTTTTTAACAATTTCATTACTTCCTACACACTTTCTCCCTAATGCTTCCCACAAACTCTTTGAAGTTTTCTCTTGTTCAAGTAACGAGATAATATCCTCTCTCACTGACTGTTTGATTAATGTGATCATCTTATATTCAGCCACAACATTTTTTACATCTATGTCTGAGAAATCTTTTGGATCTATTAACTCTCCTCCCTCTTTTACTGGTTTAGTGTATCCATCTGTCATTTTAACCAGCTTTCAGGAGCGAAGGCTTTTACCCAACCCTCAAATCTGTTTTTCCACCAGTGATAATCTTCAACTTTCATTAGCTTTGGTGGCTTCTGTTGACTTCCATACATGTTCTCGAATTTCAAATTCTCTGAAATCTCCTTCGAATATTCTCTCATCTCTGATCTTCTATCTGTCGATTCGGAAGTAAATGCGTTGTAGAATGTGTTGTAGAATTCTTCACCGTTGCTTGACATCTTCAATTACCTTGAATGCAAACAATCAAACAATCAGTTTAAACGAACTGTATACTTAAAAGTGTATGTTGATGAAATCAATCTAAGACTCGTTGTCGAAGATTCGCAGATTCGCTCAATGTAGTTCAAGTAAAATACTGACTGAAAGAGCTGATTAATCAATGAACAATATTGGGCCTTTAATCAAAAGCTTTAAATGGCCTGACCCAACTGTTTTCAAATTTGGGCCGACAATATAAAAGATATACACAAATATGATAAAGCCGGAACTCTTGTTGTGGGCTTGATTATGATTGAGCCATTTTAAACCACGACAACTATGATTGGGCCTTTCCTTCCACTAATCCGACAACTTGATACTTGATTAAGCTGCCTTTTGAATTTATAAAAATCACATGCACTAATTTTAATTGGGCCGCAATAAAACTGATCACGTGAATTCTATAATTGCCGACAAATTTTAATACACAGCACAAACTATTGAACCGATGATCTTTAATCACGTGAACTGACACACAGAATTAAACCACGTTCAAGCAGAATCAAATAGTCACTTGATCGGAATCACTGATTGATTCACATGAGTGGAACCAGTTCTTTGACAGATAAGCGAAATCAGTTTATGTTCAAATACGCGAACCAGGCAATGTCCAAATAAGCGAACCAGGTATTGTTCAGATAAACGGACCAGATAATGTCCGGATGAGCGGACCAGGTATTGTCCGAATAAGCGGACCAGGTATTGTCCGGATGAGCGAACCAGGTATTGTCAGTTCAAGCGGATCTACCAGATGTCACTATGAGCGAACCACTGAATGTACTTAAGAGCGAACCACAAAATGTTCTTATGAGCGAACCACAAAAGCGAACCACTTAAAATGTAACAATAAGCGAACCCTATGAGCGAACCTCCTCTACCACAAAAGCGGACCTACAAATTGTCTGTTCAAGCGAATCTCTTGAGCGGAACTACAACTAAGTGTCTTTAGAGCGGACCTGTGAGGTAATTTGGAGCGAACCTACTCAAAATGTGTCGTTGGAGCGGACCTATCAAGTAACTTGGAGCGGACCTGATTGATTTTGGAGCGGACCTACCTGATGCGAAATCGGACCGAAAACCTTCGATTTCTCCTAAACGGCTAGGAGTTTGGATCTAAAATTTTGTAGGATTGTAATTCAAGTATTTTCGCACATCATACTAAAAAATCAGCAGATTCGGACCGGTAAAACACATTCAATTTGACGAAAAACCTTCAAAAACGTGAAAAATGAGTAGAAGATGAAGAAATAGATGATATTCAGATCTGAAATTGATGTAATCCTGTGCGAAATCGTGTGATAGATCAGTGCAATCGAGCTCCTGCTCTGATACCACTTGTTGGACCGGTTTTGACTCCGAAACGATTGCGAAACGAACGTGAAACGTGCGGAATCCGTACACGAACGCGACCTAACACACGTGACGTAATATAAACGTGATTCTATTATAAATCTGATATTGTACAGCACCTTGAATTACAATGACAACACTTTCTCTCTCTAGATTCTCTCTCTAGATCTAGAAAGCTCCAAATGACAAATGTAGCAAAAAGTCCCTAATCTATGACATAATCTCCTATTTTAGTCCAAGGCATTTAATGAGATTTCTCATTATTACAATTATGCCACCTTGCCTTTTTTTTCTAGCTATCACTAAAATAACGACTCGTTTTCTTCTGTTTCTCGCTACGGCTCGGATTGACGAAGGCGATAGACACATAATGCACTAACATGTTTCGAGGGATTATTCAATAATACTAAGCATCACAGTTGATTTCGCAAGCACTAGACCACATGTTATCATCCCAAACATAAAGAATTATCAAGCAAGACAAAAACACAGCCCCATAAATCCTGAATGAACAAGTTAAAAGCAAACAATATTATTCTAGAACTATAAACGAACTCAAATATTGTACCTAGCAATGAAGCAGAAATATTATCACCTTGAACCGAAAGTTCTTAAAGGATCTCCTTGGATCTTGTTTGTGTCGATAGTAAAGAGGGAGAGATGGCAGTTATGTAGTCGTAGGTTAGGGTTTGGGATTTGTTATCTATACATCATGCAAAGATACGTAATATATATATATGTGTTTAAGTTGGGGGCGGTTTGGAATAAAAGGGATTGGGCTGTAGGTTAGGAATTTATGATGAGGGGTGTAACACAAAAAAAAATAAAAACCAAATATGCATACTTACAAATTAGAATAGGTGGCTTGGGGAGTTGGGCCTCTAATGGCTGCTCACAAATCGCAAGTGGAGGTGGTAGGCAACAATCTTGCTGTTGATTATATTTTTTATGGCTCATTTTCTAAGCATACATATCCTGACCAATATCCTGCCTTTATTTGTTTATTTGTGACCAGGATGCTGGAAGAGGATATTGCTAACATCTTGGGCGATATCCTGAGGTTTATCGAATTAACCACGTGCAGGTTAAAGGCTGAGACTTGCTAACGGTCAAGTGGACTTCTTCTCCTCAAGACTCGGATGTGTTTGTTGAAGGAGAGACGTTGAACCCGAAAGACCAGGTCTACAACGTTTGATTAAGGAATATTCGGTGGATCCCAGAAGTTTAGGATAGTTTGTTATATTATCTTTACTATAAATAGATGGGGGCGGATCAGTTTAAGGCACACATTTTACACTTACTCTCTCGAACACTTTCACTCTCTAGCTCTTAAACAACTGGGGGTACTTGCGTTTCATCTGGTCCTCTCATCCCAAGTGAACTCTGGGCTACGACAGGAGTTCCAACGGACTCGAGCAATAGGAATTTTGGTACGTTTGAGAGTCTTGATTTCCCGGTCTATAATTTCCACCGGTTTCTCGACGAAGCGCAACTGGTCGTCGATAGTGAGTTCCTTGAAAGGGACGTTAAGGGTCTCATCTGACAGACACCTCTTCAGATTTGACATGTGAAAGACGTTGTGAACACCACTGAGTTCTTCGGGCAATTTTAGTCTGTAAGCCACCTTGCCGATTTTCTCAGTGATTTTAAAAGATTCGACACAACACGGATTAAGTTTGCCCCGTTTGCCAAAACGGACCACACCTTCCCAAGGTGAGACTTTAAGTAGCACACGATTCCCAACCTGGAACTCGAGTTGTTTCCTACGCTTCCAGCGTAGCCTTTCTATCGGTCCCGAGCTGCCATCGTTCGTTGTCGGATTTGGGCAATCTTTTCTGTTGCGTCGATAACAAGTCCTGGGCCAGTGATTTGGCTGTCGCCCACTTCTGCCTAGCACAGATGTGATCGGCATTTCCTCCCGTACAAAGTTTCGAACAGAGCAACCTTGACGCTAGGGTGGTAGCTATCGTTGTATGAGAACTCTACCAAAGGTAGGTGTCTTTCCCAGTCGTTTCCAAAATTGATAACACATGCTCGAAGCATGTCTTCTAGTGTCTGGATGGTGCGTTTAGTCTGCCCATCCGTCTGAGGGTGATACACTATGCTCATGCCTAGACGTGAGTCGAAAGATTTGTGCATCGCCCGCCACAACTCAGATGTAAAGCGTGAGTCTCGATCGGAGATAATAGAAGTTGGCACTCCCTACCTAGGGACTACTTCCTTCAAACCGATGTCCGCGAGCGTAGAAACCTTGTCAGTTTCCTTGATTGCCAGAAAGTATGCAGGCTTAGATAGTCGATCCACGACCACCCAGATGGTGTCGTTTCCCCACTGAGATCTAGGCGAGCCAGTGACGAAATACATGGAAATTTGCTCCCATTTCCATGTTAGGATCTCGGGGGGGGGGGGTTGGAGTAGTCCTGATGGCTTCGGGCCACCAGTATAGAGTCTTCTGATCTTGGTACATCTTGTCAAAACTAGGATGCACCGAGTAACCAGACTTGTGTGCTTTGTCCATCACACACTCTCGTAGGTTTCCGTAAGATGGAACCCATCCACGTTCCATGAATTAATAAGTATCATCTTCCTTGCATTCTAGTTTCTTCTCAATGTCCCGTATGGATTCTACTTGAGGTTCTCTTCCTTCAATGCTTCAATCTGAGCATCACGAACCTGGGTAGGAAATCTAGAGTGGAGGGCGTCAGCCACAACGTTGGCTTGGCCTGGATGATACTTGATTGCGCATTCGTAGTCGTTAAGGAGTACGACCCATCGAAGCTGTCGCATGTTCAACTCCTTCTGATCCAAGATATGCTGGAGACGCTTGTGATCGGTTAAAGTAATGCATTCGGTACTGTCCAAGTAATGCCTCCAAGTAAATCCAAAGACCACGGTTTCCACCGCCGGGTGTGTGCTGTAACTCCATTACGTAAGTCATCACTCTCTCGTGTTGCGTCTACGTGTAACTGGGACTCTGATTCGAACCATAAAGATATACCACTGAATCACCCACGCCCTCGGGTAAAGACGATGCTCAGTGCATTGCAGAGTTGGAGTTCGAAAGCTGAAAAGACGTCCCCCTGTTTCGTCTTTCACGAACACAGCACCCTGCTGTGCTAAGGAGATTTAAGTTGTGCGACCTTCGAAAATCCTGTGAGTAAGCTGCGATAGTACCTAGCGAAACCAAGGAATTTGTAGGATCGGATTGTGACCCAAACGAGTCGTTCGGAAGAGCTCAAATCCGTTTCAGAGGCGGAAACAGAGAAACGGACACGAAAACAGCTTGATTCACACTTTAATCCTCTTGTATATTGATTTAACAACGTTTACAATCAGTAGGAAAACCGGCAGCACCTCGGTATCACTTTCTGAAAACTGTTACAAATGAAATGACAACAACCCTATTTATACTATTCAAGGTTTCTCTTGAAGACACACATGACAGCTTCAAGCGAGACCTTTCAAGCGAAACCCACCAACAATACTGTTCAAGCGAAACTTCAATTCTTGTTTCAAGCGAAAGCTCTAGAATCTAATTTGTCTTCTTGTGATGATGCCATTGATGATGTCACTTTGATGATGTCATCATTGTATAGTATGACATCATGCTTGAACAAATCCACAACGAAACCGAGACTCGCTATAAGACGAAGTCGACAGATGAATGCACCAACAGACTCCCCCTCAGATGTTGACGAGTCTTAAGTGTCAAGTCTTTTCAATCTTCAGTCTTTATCAGTCTTTAGACTTCCTTCATGATCTCTATCTGGCTCTATCCTATCTCCAATTTTCTTTCAGGATCTCTGGCTCCTAGCTCTTGCATCTTCAGACTCTCTTTCTCTAATAGACTCCCCCTCAACTTGTGCTGGGATCGTAGTCTGGCTTTCACAGGTTCAGGTATCGTAACCTGATTCACCTGCATATTCTCTACCCAAAACATAAGTTTCATAAAAGATAAGATATAACAAATTTAGAAACTTTGCTAATCTCTTGAAGACATAATCCTGAATACATCATTTTCAAGAATCAATCAAAATGATTTATCATGTCAATTTCTGATGAACCACTTGAATATATATCATTTTCATTTCATACATCTTCAAACACACTTTCCCAAACCTGTTCATCATGTTTAGCACTCAGAATTTTGAAAATCAGCTTTTCAACATCAGTCGTCTAAAATCTTTTTGAATTTTTCAAAATTTATGCTAAAACACACCGAAACTCTTTTTGGAATTTTTGATATAACAGAAATGAAATGCAGAAATGAAATAATTACAAACAATATTTTTGTGAGTTTGCGTAAGAGGATCATATCAGTTTATGAGACAAATCACCAACACCGTTAAGCTTTAAACATTTTAAGTTCTAAACGATTCACTTAGATTGTCAGTATACTGATCCACTTAAATTTTCACACAAAGTTCAACTATTTCGAGATACGAGATTAATGTCTTAGATACTTAAACTTATTCGCGTGTCCCACCTCAGAATATACTCCCGTATCCAGATCCCATTATTCAGTCTTACAGGTGAGTATACCTAGATGATATCTGTAAGGGGTTAAATTGCGAAACCGTGAGAGCTCAGGTCAGAACTTCCGTTCAGCAGAGAGATGACGGCTCGACTTTTGGTGGGTCCCCTTTAGAGGATCTTTTTTACAACAGCATTAATTAGCAATTTTATTGTCTATTTTTGCTGAGGGCGGCGCTATATTTCAAGCAAGCAGAAAGTTTTCTTCGGGGACTAGGCCATTGCTTCCGCAAAATCAGAAGTCCCGGGATAATACTCCAGATATCACTAAGCATAAAGACCTAGTATCTCAGAAAGAGGGGTCCTTTAAACAAGATTTCAGGGGTTACCCATATATCCGAGAGATGTTACCCACGATATAAGCAAGTTTGAATTTAGGTTTATATCTCGTCACAATTTACTAAATATGCAAAAACCTACTGGCATATCATCAGTGAGACCGTTTATCACATTTTTCTTTCCAATTCTTTAGCATGCAATGATCGTCCACTGATGTACTATCATTTCCTCTTTTATACAACAAAACTCATTTTGAATTTTATCATGTTTTTGTCTTTTTCAAATTTTCTAATGTTTTTTAATTTTCTGAAAATTTTTACTCCCCCTAAAATGCAAACACATTTTAGGAAATTTGAAAATAAACTGTACAATAAAGTAACAACTGATATCAAATCACTTCAAATCGCCATCCATTTGGCATAAACAATCAGAACTCCCCCTTACAACAAACTATTTTCCCATTGTGATTTCAAAACACTTAAGTTTGTTTTAATCAAATGGTTTTTCCGGAAAATTAGTTTTGTTGATTTTACCACATGTAAGTTAGGGGATAAACTCATCATTTTGTTCTCCAAAAAACCACATGTAAGTATGGTCCAATCAAGTTCAACTTAATGACCTTGATTAACCATTTGTCAATGAAAACCTCTTTCAATCACTTACAGGTTCACTCACCAACTATAATCACTTGTAAATCAAAATATAACAATTTAAAGATATCACCTGTACTTTACGAACTGTACCACTTGTAGGATCATTTGCTAAGAAAGATGCCGATTCCTGCTCCACTCTTACCAACCTGGGAGCTCCGGCAAGTCAGGTTTTTAGTTTGGAAAAACTTTCCCCCAAGGCTGACCATCCTTGGGAGATTCTGGTACACATCTGTCCCACCAGCACTTTGATTTGTAGAACTCTTTAGCTCCTTTCACTTTTCCTGCAACCATCTTACCAAAAATATGTTTAACATTTCCATTAAACACCTTTTCAGCATCAAATTCTTTCTTATCAGCAAAAAATTGATCTGAAATCTCAACCCTACCTTTTGATTTCAAATAATCTTTTGTCAATGACGGAAAGTTTTCCTCGTTCAACTCAGGAATGGAATTATCAATCTTTTTCTCAACACATGACTCCTCTGATTTTATGGAATCAGATTCATTGTCAGAACTTCTTTCAGATTTTACAACCCATTTTTGTTTACTCAAATCGACTTGTCTTTTGTAAAAACGTTTTGAACTTTCTCCTTCCTCAGAATTAGAATTTTCAAACTTTTTAACATTTTCTTTCTTATCAACACAAGTCTTTCTCAAAACAGAGTTAGAAGAAACTTCCAGTTTTTGGTAGTTGGTCTTGGGGCAATTCCAACCTATATGTCCAACTTCTTGGCATTTGAAACAGGTTCTTCTGTCAACTCTTGAAGCAAATTTTCTCACATTCTTCTTTACTTCAGCAAGAAACTCTTGATTCGACTGCTTCCAGAACGGTTTCTTCTGCTCATCTTCACAACTTCCACCTGCAACAAATTTTGTATTTGGTTTATAAGTTTTCTGATTTTTATAATTTTCTGGAGGAATAAATCCTAAGCCTTTCTTTTTGAAATTACTGTTATAGTTTGGTTTCTTTTGGGAACCATAACCAGAACCGTAACCCTTTCTCTTGTTCAATCTCTGTTGAACTCTTGAAGTGTATTTTTTAGGTTTTTCAGCAAGATTTAAATCTTTTATTTCAGAAATATTAATTTCTGTTAATTTGAAAACCTGTTTGATCATTTTAGTTTTTACACTTCTTATTGGGAATTCCTCATCAGAATATAATTTGTCTGAATCATACAAAGTATAAGCCACTTTGATTGACCCGTCATTCAAATTAGATTTTGATAACAGGAATTCTCTATTGTAAACCCTGTTAACCGGTGAACTCGGACTCTTTTCTGATGAACTCGAACTTTCCGACTTAGACTCCGGTTTTGACTCTTCATCCATATCTAACATCTGATCGACAACTTTCTTTACTAACTCAGACTCATGATCAGTGTAAGACGCTGTGAATGTAACATCAATATTGTCTGGTAATTCATCAATGATTTCAGACTTTAACTTGATGTTGACTGCCTTTTTTAGACGCTCCTCGTTAGAATTCCTTGGAGAATAAGTTTCATGGATCGGGGGTGGACATCTGTTATACTTGACACTTTGTTTCTTACTAGTATCAGTATCTTCAGACTTTTTATCCATGAACGCTTCCAGACCTGCAACAGTAGGATAAACACGATCAATCAAATAATCACAAGTAGTATAACTCAACAGTAATCGTTTAATCCTTTCACTTTCGATCTTTTCAAGCTCCAACTCTTTCTTCAGATTAGCACAGTCTTCGATGTAATCATTTATGACACTCTGCTTTGTCATTAATGTTGCACTCATTTTCTCCATTGCCTTTTCAATTTCTGTATTCGTCTTTTTCAGACGATCAACTGTGTTGTTGAGCACATCATATGACTCCTTTACATACTTCACATCAGACAATAAATCTTCTTTAATCTTTTCCAGATCAGCAATCTTCATGTCTTTCTCCTCACAAACTTTGCAAGATTCTGAACACTTCACACATGGTTTTTCAACTTCAACCATTTTTTCAACTATCTTTTCAACTTCAACAACTTTTTCAATCTCGACAAGTTTCTCTACTTTGATAATTTTCTCAACTTCGACAATCTTTTCCGCCACTTTCTCCACTTCAATGATTTTTTCTACTACTTTCTCAGTTGCCGGTTCAACATTTGCTTCTCCAGCTTCTGTCTTTGTCTTTTCATCAGCTAGCATTCTTGCTGCTTCCAGTTCTTTCCTCAACCTTGCAATCTTCTTTTGATACAGCATCTCCATTTTATCTGCAAAAAACAAATTAAAACTAGTAGGGTCAATGCCTTTCCTAGCTTTGTTGAGATGTTCTTCCTCATCATCGGTATCCACATCACTTCCAAGATCTAGAAAAATCGGGATTCTTTTCTGATTAGTCTCATCTTCACCCTGAATTCTAGCAACAAAGCCTGAATCGGTTGGAATGTATTTATCCCAGCTAAATCCTTCAGCAACAAATTCATCATCTTGATCAATGATATCGAAATAAGCTTTTCTATTTGCATCTTCAATCATTTTCCTTTTTTCATCCACAATTGGTCTAGCATGTGCAGTTTGTGGTTCCTTTTGTTGAGTAATCTGATGAAAAATTGATTTCTGATAATAATTGTTCTTTTCTTGATTCCCTGTTGCTTCTTGATTTTTACACTCCCGTTTGAAGTGTCCCTTTCCTTTGCAACGGAAACAAGTAACTTTCGATTTGTCAAAACCCAACTGAGAGGTAGCCATTCCTCGAAATTCATCTCTGCCAGTAATTTCTTGAAACTTTTCAGCTCTTCTCCAAGCACTAGCTAAGCACCATTTTATATCCATCAGCTCAAGTTCTTCAGCATCAATTTGGTCATAATCCTCTTTAGTAAGCATAGGATTACCAATCTTCCCACCGATCAAACTTTCGTAAGATTCTAACATAGCAACCAGTGATGCCATGTGTTGCTTGGCAACTTCCGGAGACAGATTCTGACCATTTTGAATGTTTAAGGTAACATTGCACTGAAGGTTTGTTGAGTTTTGTCGTTGAGAACTTGATGTTGTGCTGTTTGGATCAAAACTTGAGAATGATGAAGAATATCCACCACTTTGAGTCACATTGCTACTCTTTGTTCCAGACGAACTATCAGCACTGAAACCAGTTTGAATCTTTGGACTAGGGCTGGGAGTAGCCTCAAACTTGTTCCCTCTGTAATACAAACTGACATCTTGTTTGGCATTTGGATTCGTCATTATAGCAGTTTTCTGAATGAATTGTGCCAGATTCATATTCTCAGACTTTCTTGTGTGTTTTAAAATCATCAAATAAGTTCCCCACTTTTGTTGTGGTAGTGCTTCAGCTAGTTTATCAACCCACTCATCATCATCTTTCTCAATGTTAAATCTTTTCATTTCTAAGACTAGATGACAATATCTATCAATGGTATGCTTTGTAGTTTCATGGTCGAAAGCTGAAAACATATCAAACGACTTCTTCAATAACGCCTTTTTGTTTTTAATCATATCTGCGCTTCCTTTGAATTTCTGAATCAATGCTTCCCAAATTGACTTAGCTGTATTACCATGTTGAAGCAAAACAAATATATCTTCTGTAATTGCCTGTTGAAGAATACTGATCATCATTTTCTCACTAGTATACTTCAATTTGTCAACTTCCGTAAAGTCACTGAAACCTTTTTCAAGTCCACGTTCATTTTTCGGTTTCTCATAGTCTTTCTCCAACGAACACCATGCATCAAACTTGTAAGCTTGCACCCAGTTCTCAAATCGATTTTTCCATCCCTGAAAATCTTCAATGTACATAAGTTTTGGAGGTTTCTGATGAGTTCCCATCTCATTTTCATTGTACAATGTTTCAGCAGCTGTGACCGGAGCGACTGGTGTGGCAAACGCGTTGTAGAATTCCTCTTCCATGACTTCGGAAAATTATACTTTGACAAAACACCTGAATGACAAACAAACAATCGATCAGTTTAAACAAATTAAAATATGAATATGAGTGTAGATGAAATCAATCTAAGACTCGTGTCGAAGATTCGCAGACTCGTTCCAATACAAGATGAATGGATACAAACTTCTTTACTCAAAAGGACCTTTAACTCGTAATAAGACAAATTGATTTGGCCAGTACTTTTGCTTTAAATGTTGATTGAGCCGAGAATGTGTGATGGGCTGAGATATACACAAACCAATGCTGACACCTTTGATCAGATCACAAGAATTTCATTGAACTTTTATTACTTCAAAGACTTTTGTATACCGACAACAATAAAAGACTTTTAAAACAAACACTTAAAATCTCATTGGGCCGTTGAATTATAAAGTCACATAAACCAAACAATTTGATTTGGCCTCAAAATCCACTAAACCGATCAACAACAATCCTTGTGAAACTCAAATTGATTCTTGGACTAAGCAAATTTAGTGTTTAACATACACACAAGGCCCGATGACATGCACATGGATAGACGATATTAAATTGAGCCAACAACCTTCACATGCTCTGAATGACTTTGTATAACCTAAACAATGAAACACATGCTAACTGACAACTTTAACATATCTCGATGAAATTCACATGTAAATCTGATGTGTGAGCAACAATATTAATAATCAATCACATGCACACATAAACCGATATATTCACATGCACTATGCCCGACAAATATTATCAAACCAGGCAAACTGAACTTCAATTTACGAGACCCGAAAAGATAATATCACATGAATTTGATGGTGAACTATAACTCTATAAACAATGTAATCACAAGCAAAATCTGATCATCCGATACAACCTCGTGCAAACTGACACAAGACACGAGATTTCTTTTTCCAACTACTGACAACTTCGATTAACGTTTCACAAGTCTCGATACGTGTTTTCAAGCGAATGCCAGATTCAAGTGGAAGCCGACACGTATTTCAAGCGAAAGTCAGATTCAAGCGGAAGCCGACACATATTTCAAGCGAAAGGCCAGATGACATCAGCAAATACGAACCAATTTCAAGAGAAACACTGATTTTAACCAGTTTTAAGTCGAATTTCGTTCTAAAACTTTACAGCATTTGTTTAAACATGATTACGTACAAGATGTGAAATTTTGAGCCGATTTTAACCGTGAAAAATTTTTAAATTTGAAAAGAAGGTGTAGAATTCAGAAAAAGTGATGAAAACAGGCTGTTTTGGCAAGAACTCCTCGTCCTGAGCTCTGATACCACTTGTAGGATCAGACTGTGACCCAAACGAGTCGTTCGGAAGAGCTCAAATCCGTTTCAGAGGCGGAAACAGAGAAACGGACACGAAAACAGCTTGATTCACACTTTAATCCTCTTGTATATTGATTTAACAACGTTTACAGTCAGTAGGAAAACCGACAGCACCTCGGTATCACTTTCTAAAAACTGTTACAAATGAAATGACAACAACCCTATTTATACTATTCAAGGTTTCTCTTGAAGACACACATGACAGCTTCAAGCGAGACCTTTCAAGCGAAACCCACCAACAATACTGTTCAAGCGAAACTTCAATTCTTGTTTCAAGCGAAAGCTCTAGAATCTAATTTGTCTTCTTGTGATGATGCCATTAATGATGTCACTTTGATGATGTCATCATTGTATAGTATGACATCATGCTTGAACAAATCCACAACGAAACCGAGACTCGATATAAGACGAAGTCGACAGATGAATGCACCAACAGAATTGTTGTAACCCAGAAGAAATCTTTGGTGTCGATCGGTTTAACCAAAATGGGTCTTAGCAAGATCCATGTGTATTCCCACTCCGTTGATTATATGTTCAAAAGGTACCTCTCGAACCAAGAAATTACATGTAACAAGACTTTGCGCAGAGTGGCTCCACCCTCAGAAGTTCTAAAATAAGATACAAATGCCACCCATGGTGTTCCTTTCTCCTTGTCATGATTCAGAACGTCGTCGACAAATACAGTCGATACATGTGATCCCTAAAGCTGCTAGTGTGTTGATCAACTCAATGATCATGGTGTACAAAGTTAAAATGGCTGCATTGCATTCGACATGCTGTTCTAAGAGCATTCTCCTCTTGGACTTCCATCTGATGATAGTTCGTTCGCTAGCCAATCCTCTAATGGAAGCTGGTCCCTCGCAACTGGTCGATAGGTGGCCAATACACGGTCAAGATAAACGGTTCCTAACTGTCACCTTGTTACATTCTCGATAATCGGTACACATACGAAAAGGATTATCTTCACTGGTATAACTGGGACTCCCCAAAGCGAAAAACTAGATCCGATAAAACTCTTGTCCAATAGTTCCTGAAGTTGATTAGGCAGTTCCTGCAACCTTCCTGGTGTAAGACGATATGGAATGCTAGAAACAAAGGTTGCTTCCGACATGATACTGATCTGATATTCCACCTGACGATGTGAAGGTAAACCTGATAGTTCTTCTGGTAGCACATAGGGAGAAATCACGAACAATTGGTGGATCCTCAATCCTCTTTTCCTTAGTATTGACATCAATAACGAGGGCTATCATGGCGGGGTAATCCTTCCGTGGACACTTCTGGCCTTCACTGTTGAATTGATGCTAACCTCTACACCACTCGGATACTTTATGACAGACGACAACTTTCCCCTCACAGGGTATAATTACGCGATGTCTGGTTAACCAACCCATACTGACTACTGCATTAAGACCATCGTGGGTAGTAGAAAGAAGATCGATGTCGAAAACTTGTCCCACACGGTTGAATTTGCATCCCTACAGACATATGATGCTTCAATTGACTTGCCATCAGCCTTTCGAGAAGCATCAGGACCGAGACGAAGCGATTAGCTACCCGTACAAGCTCCCAAGTTGCCACCATCCTGGCATCGCCCACGTCAACCCTAAATGCCCTTCCATGAGCATCATTTCCAGTGTTGCTGTTTTCATTACAAGGATTTCAAGTACTGTCATTGTTCCTTTGGTCGTTGTCTTCTTAACTTAACCACGGCCAATCCATGTTGTAGGCACCTTAATTTCCATAATGTAGGCTAGGGTTACGAATACCTTGTTATCGCTGTGACTGCTGCTCCCAATGTCATTGCTCGAAACGAAGCCCTATGATTCTTCACCATCAAAGTCCATCTTTTCACATTCTGAGCCACGTCCTAAAGCGCTACTCACTGTGCTGGCAGTTACACATTCCACGTTATAGTCGATTGTCATTGCTTATGTCCCGATTGATTCGTAAGAGTTGACCCGCATTAGTAGCTGACAAGGGTTAAGGATTCGATTGAAGCCAATTAGCTGGTGCTCGTTGCTGGTAATCAGGGTTGTCAAAGTACTGAGGTCGGTAAAGTACTACGCTCAACTTCCTGTCCATCGATGTTGCAAGTTGTTTGAGTAATACACAGTATGTTGCGGGAGTGTTGCAGAAGTGATCACACTTCGGGATCTAAGACGTCAATACATGAGTTCCAGCAAACGAAGAGGAGTAAGAAAGGTATCGATCAATCATTCGACGCTGCGACATCCAACTCAGGGATGTTCGTATAAGCACCTAACATTCTACACGGTTAGCTAAGTGTTCAGATGGGTGTTCAGATAATACTCGATAGCATCGTGATTCGAAAGAATCCAGAGATGAATGAAAAGTTCATGTTCGAGTAAGGGACAACCACTGCTATGACCCCTATAGGTTTATTATGTTTCACATCGATCAATATAACGGAACGGAACCCCTTTTCCACTTGTTAAGCCTCACTGGGACACACATGCACCCCACATTATTATTATGTGTGCACCCACAATAATATTGCGATTTGCATGCTCATCTCAGTTCCTCCTAACTCATGTCAAATGGTTCCTCAAACTCAGATGTCAAACGGAGGTCGTCAAAGTAATAAGATCGCCAAAAATCCAAGGACTATGGCATACTATCAACGCATCATAAGGTAAGCAAGCAATCCATGCCATCATTTTTTTTTTGGGTAAAGGGTTACCCCGGTAATTCTATATATTCACAACCAAAAAACACAAGTAGTGTAGAGAGTCTACACTAGTTCAATCATGAGACATGTCCCATGAAAGTAACACCAAAAGTCACAAAATAAAAAACAACCAACTAAAACAACTAGACAAGAATCTAGACACAATGAAAGCCAAAAAACTAACTAATCAGCCACCATCATCTTCATTTTCTTTCGTAAGGATCTCCCATTCTCCAAGAAGCTTGCGCACCCTCACGGTATCCTTTAACTTTGCTCCCATCAACTTGTATCTCACTGTTTTCATGATAACATCACTAACCATTTCAGGAGGTCTCAACTGATTTTTAAATAACCTGGCATTCCTCTCTTGCCAAATACTATACGCGGCAGTCGCAACAAGAATTTTAGCAATATAAGTATCTGCCTTCCATGAATGAGCTCGATCACAAAGCCAATCAACGATATCCACCCATTTCGGACAAACACAACTCATCCCCACCCTATTTCGAACCGTAAGCCACACTTGTGAGGAGTACTTACATTCAAAAAACAAGTGAGAGTGAGAATCAAAATTCTCATAGCATAGTAAACAGCACATCATATTCATGTTTTTTCTCCGAGAAAGATTCCATTGCAGAATTTTATCTTGAGTAAGAAGCTTACCTTTCATAATCAACCACATCATAAAGGCGTGCCTAGGAATACATTGGGCAAACCAAACAATACTGCACCAGTCGACTTCCAGCTCTCTATGCCGAACCGAATGCCATACACCAGAAGAAGAGAACTCATTAAGAACACCATCATCCTTCCATAATAATCTGTCAGATTTTAACGGGTCCAGATGTACTTGGTCAAGCTGAATGAGAACGGGGAAGAGATCCCTCCAAGCCATAGGCCAAATCCACGCACCATTAGAATAAACATTAGCCACCGAGTCATCCAACCTAAAGTCAGCATCAGTAATAGTTCTGGGCGACACAAAGTCGCCAAGAGGCCCCAAGTCACTCCAATAGTCGAACCAGGCTGATGTATTAGAACCATTCCCTAATTCGGACCATATATGCTTTCTAATAAGCGGCCGCATCTGAGTGAGCTTTCGCCAAGACCAACCGCTATTCGAAGGCGTTTTGCAAACCCAGAAACTCTTGCCTTTTAAATGATAAGAATGAACCCATTCAACCCACAGGGAGTCTCTCTTAGAGACAATACTCCAAATGTGAGATGACATCAGAGCTTTATTCATATCCCCAATACGTCTAATACCCAAACCCCCCATCGTATTTAGGCGTACAAACAGATTTCCAAGAAACTTTAGATTTACCTTTATTAAAAGAGGAATCTTGAGACCATAAGAAATTTCTCATTCTAGCTTCTAGCTCCTGAATCACCAGAGCCGGCAATATAAAAACCGAAGACCAATAAATATGCATAGAAGAGAGAACTGAAATAATAAGCTGAAGCCTACCCGCAAAAGATAATAATTTGTTCCTCCAGTGCATAATACGTTTCTCTAATTTTTCCACAAGCACACGACAGTCATTATAACCAAGTCTAGAAGAAATAAGGGGCACCCCCAAGTACTTCACAGGTAACTTTCCTTCCGCAAAAGGCATGATGTCCATAATAGCTTGTTTGACATTGTCCTTAACATTACAAAAGAACACCGTGCTTTTCTGGTTGCTAGGCACTAACCCCGACATCTTAGTGAACTTCGAGAGAGACGACATAATACACTTAGCCGAATTCACTTCCCCTCTAGCAAAAAGAAATAAATCATCTACAAAACAAAGATTGATAATCTGCTGCCTTTCACATCTGTTATGGAACTTAAAAGAAGAATCTATACGAACCGCATGTTGAAGAATACCCGTCAGAACCTCCATAACCAGAGTAAATAAATAGGGGGATATTGGATCCCCTTGTCTTAACCCACGATTACCCTTGAAAAAACCATGCACCGTGCCATTAACACAAACTGAAAATGAGGTAGTAGAAACACAAATCATGATCCACTCCACCATCTTACTGTTAAAGCCAAAACCAAGCAGTACACTTTTAAGAAACCTCCAATCCATAGTATCGTAAGCTTTCTGAATATCAACTTTAAATGCACATCTAGGAGGACCTACGTCTCTATGATAATTATGCATTAACTCTTAAGTTAGAAGAATATTATCCGAAATCTTCCTTCCAGGAACAAAAGCAGACTGGTTGATGCTGACAATATCATTCAGGGCTCCTTTAATTCTATCTGCAACAATCTTACTAATGCACTTGTATAAGACATTACAACAAGCAATCGGTCGAAAATCAGTAACAACCAAAGGAGTCGAAACCTTTGGAATAAGCACAATAAGAGTATGATTCAATTCCCTAAGCAAATTACCAGTTTCAAAGAAATCTTTAATAGCATTAGAGACATCATTGCCAATTAAAGACCAAGCACTTTTGAAAAACGCCGCCGTATAACCATCCGGCCCAGGAGCTTTATCATTACCAATAGAGAACATCGCCTTTTTGACCTCCTCCTTCATTACTTGCCGGACCATATGAGTAGCAACATTGTGAGATAAAACTCTCGGAAATAAATCCGGAGCTGGCTGAAGCGAAATATCACCTTGACAACCAAAGAACTTCTCATAGTGCTGAACAAAAGCATTATAAACCATGTCGCCTTCATAGAGAATCCCTCCCGAATCGTTAATAACATCAATTCTGCTAAAGTGATTTCTGACTTTCAAAGACGAGTGAAAAAAAGCGGTATTCATGTCACCCGCACTCAACCAATCAACCTTTGATTTTTGTTTCAGAAAGCGCTCCTCATCCAACAGAGCCTCCTGTAAATCACGGCTAGTAGACGTCTCTTCAGCCCGGAGATCGACGTTTAGCGGGTCCTGATCAATATTTTGCTGAATCACATCCAACTTCATCCTAAGATTTTCAACTTTCTTATGAAGGTTACCTTGCTTGAAAAGCAACGACCGAAGAGGATTTTTCAGCAAGCGAAGTTTTTTGACAACTCTAAACTGATGCACACCATCAACGTTAGATTCCCAATGCTTTTAACAATCTCTAAAAAATCTGGTTTAAAAACCAAGAAATTCGCGAATTTAAAAGACCTTGGCTTCAGTTTGGTAGCTTCCGGGATAGATAGAATACATGGACAATGATCCGAAAGACGATAAGGCTTAAACATGGCAACCGAGTTCGGGTATTCAGCCATAAAAGGAGTGTTTCCCATCACCCGATCAATTTTCTTTAGTAACCCAACCCCCTTTTTAGGCTTTTGGTTCCATGTAAAATGGATACCTGTCCGATTTATATCAATCACTTCAATGTCATCGACACAAGCTTGAAACTCCCTCATACCAATAGATATCGAAGAAGTTCCCATAGATTTATCCTCTATATTGAGAGCCGAATTAAAATCACCCATAATAAACCAAGTTTTATTAGCAACAAGAGTTTTATGCATAGAAAGATGATGCCATAATTCCCTACGGGAAACATAATAGTTGGCTGCATAAACAATAGAACAAAAAAACCATCCTTTTATCCAATTTAAACACAAGTTGGAGGTGCATAACCTGAGAAGACTGATCCAAAATCATCACATCAAAGATAGCCGGGTTCCACCCAATAATAATTCTTGTACCTTTGTCACAACACCCTCCATTCGAAGTCCAATCCCAAGAACGAAAAACAGTTTTACACACTTTACCCAGTTTATCAACATCAACATGGGACTCTAAAATGGCACCTAAACTCAAGTTATAATCCTTCACTGCCTGGCGAACCTCCATTTGTTTAAGCGGGCGGTTCAACCCCCTTATATTCCAAACCACAAGACTAACCATCTGTAACTACCTGAGAAGGAGTGCTTGCCCCTTGTTTGCTCTGTATATTTAGAGAACCTTGCTGCATAAAGGCATCCATTTCATTGTACACCTCGTCAACCTCATCATCATCCGTATCCTCCAGGCCCATACCCGACGTCTTTTTACTGGTACCTGACTCCAGGTCTACTTCATTCAAAATGTCAAAAGGATTGTTCGACTTGACAGGCTTTGAAGTTGAACTGTTATTGTCATTCGACTTAGTTTTTGGTCCCACAGGGCGGTATTCAAATTTAGTTTTTTGTTTGTTTACCAGAATACCAATCTTTCTAGCAACTTTCTTACCATGAACTTCAGTATATCCATCCTGATCCACATTCGGCATCTTTTTTACTTGCCTGTTTCTTTGAACATTGCTGTAACACCTGTGTCATTTCAACCATCAAACAAATGCCCAACCAATGAAATATTGTATTTCATACTTGGGATTTGTAAAAATATGTGTATCGTTTACACATATCAATTCTTGTTCGATTTCAAACTCTATATCGCTTTCTGGAAGGTTATACGCGCACTAATGCGTAAATATAACCAGTTTAATGCAACAAACACTCCGGAATAGTGACATATACTTAACATACCTTAAATAACCTTTACATAACTTAGAAATAAGTTTTGAAGGCTTTGGTATGGCAAAATCAAGTTAAATCGCTTACAGGGACTAAAGTTGATAAACTGCGAAAGTATGCTAATTTGAACTGTAACAGACCTTCCGGAACATGACCATAAGTTAAACATGCCATAAATATCCTTTGCATAGCTTAGAAATAGGCTTTGAGGGGTTCGGTATGCTAAAATAAACTTTTGGGTCATTCAGGGACTAAAAGTGTCAAAAAGTGCACAAGTTTGCATTTTCGCGCATAACTTACGTTCTGAATACATCCGGACATCCAAAAATTTATGTAAGCACCAAAATATTTTATTTTAGTGTTTGGCATAAGAAAAATCCATTCGTCGCGCAATTTGGATCGTTTTTCGCGCTTATGCGCATTCCGTCGTAATTAACCGAACATCGCGATCGTACGACCAAACGAACGTTGGTGACCGACCGGATAATATTTAAATCCCACAAATATTCTGTTATGATTAAAATCTTATTTTAATCAGGTCCGTGTTGAAAAATAAATTAAAACGCCTAAAAACGTTATTTTTCAAAGTTTAAGCGCGTACCGTGTGTTTCTGCGCAACACAGTGCTTCTACTGCAAAACGCAGACAACGCAGCCAGTCCTGGCAACTGAAATTTATTTCAGTAATATCTTGGCGAGTTTATTTTTATAGAGTAATAAAAATAATTTAGAACGCCATAAACCGGGATTTAAACGCTAGATAAAATACCCGGTACCCAGTTAAATACCCGTCTTAGCCATATACTAGGAATATGCTTGGCATATGCTTGGAATATGCTAAGGTATATGCTTGGAATATGCTAAGGTATATGCTTGGAATATACTAGGAATATGCTTGGAATATTCTAGGAATATGCTTGGAATATTCTAGGAATATTCTAGGAATATTCTATATGGAATACTATAAATACCCACCATATCTTTCATTCATAATCACTAGAAATTTGATTTGAGAAACTCTAAGTTGAAACACTAGTTTCATACCTGAGATTTTCGAATCGAGTTTAGCATTCGGGGACCCTTCGTAAGTATTCTTTCGTTCTTTTCCTTATTTTACTGCTTTTCGAGTCAGAAAGTCAAACTTTGTTTGACTTTCAGCGTTGACCAGCTCATGGTCAATGCGAAGTTCGTTTGAACTTCGCAACGTGATTGTAATCACGATGGTCATAGTCCCTTGGGACTATGCCTACTGATTACCACGTTGTCTAGGGTCGTAGGGTAGGCGATCTGATAAATCGCCTATACCTTCGAACCCGACCCATTTGGTCGATCATTAGGATCCGACCAAACACATTAGGTGACCATAGTAGGTAGGGAATAACCTTCCGAGGTTATACCCTATGGTCACATCGTTTAAGTAGTTGTATGATAGGTAGTTTATATGCCTTAGGTAAATTACCAGAATACCCTTTTCATGTATAATTGGTAATTAAACATATGTAACCTAAACTTTTGTCACATAACTGATTATGTAACATGTTTAGGCATATAACACTTGTCATAGGACTAGTTAGGCGGTCCGAACGCGTTTCACGCGAACGACGCGTTAAAGTAGCATAAGCTACCTAAACGGGTCGTAATGGGTCGAAAACACTCAGGTTAAGTTTCATTTAGTATGTAGGCTTTGTTAAACCAAATGACACGAGTCTCTACACTCGTTTGGTTTACAAACCCTAATGCTACCCAATCTTCCGATTTAGGTCCGGTTTATTAATGTAGTTACCTATAGTAGGTGCCGTTTGATTCCGTGATCTCTAGCTTTGCTTGGTGGTTATCCTAGGACTTCTGAGCAATCTCAAGTGAGTACATAGAACCCCCTCTTTTAAATGTTTTCAAGGTGTTTATGTGAGTACATAGACCCCTCTTTTACTGTTTTCCAAACTGTTTTGGGGTGGAACACATGTGCCTACTTGTTACTTTCATGCTTTCCTGTTTTAACATCATATACTGTTATGTTTGCTAGTACATTATAGTACATGATTTCATTTCATTTTATGCTAGGTGTGCCCATTGTGTGCATTACTTAGTACATCGTTTTACATGACATTTCATGCTAGGTGTGCCCATTGTGTGCATTACTTAGTACATCGTTTTACATGACATTTCATGCTATGTATGCCCATTGTGTGCATTACTTAGTACCTCGTTTTACATGACATTTTGACATAGACATTTGACATAGACATTCGGCATAGACACATAACATGATTGACATTTGATCATGCATTTTCCACAAGACATAATATTGATTTAAACCATGTTTACTTCAATACTTTGTTTTTGTGCATATGGTTTAGTTGAGACATTTCACTTGCCATAAATGACATTTTGACATAGACATTTTACACAAAGACATTTGACAAAGACATTTGACATGGATATTTGACATAGACATTTTGACATGATTTACATTTGACATATAACATGTTTGACAATTGGTTTAGACATAGACATCTTACATTGGTTGGTTTGGTTTGATTAAGTGATTAAGTAACGAAGCGTGTGTAATATGATACAAGCATGGTGGATACGCCGCTGGTACTTCCTATATATAAGTGGTTGTATGGTATTACATGTCGTAGCGTTATTTGAATCATTTCAGTTGGATACATATGACATTTTATACAAATAACATACTTTTCACAAGACATTGTTAACAAACAACTTATCTTATACAAACTCATTTTATATGGTTATTCATTTAACCATACATTATTCTCTTATTTATACGTATCATTTGATCTTATCGTTTTTCAAATGATTTACAAGACAAAGCAAGTTACAAGGTTCATGACTAAACATTTTCTCAAACATAAGTCATGAAACCTATTTTCACAAAACCTATGTATCTCACCGGCATTTTTATGCTGACGTACCATATTTTCACATGTGTTTTCAGGTGCTGTTGCATAAGATGATCAAGATACACATAGGCAGACTTGGTCTTTAGTGACAATAAAAGATGCAAGACAAATTAATTATGTTGTATTTCTTGTTTGTTAAGACATTGTAACCCTTTTAATCTATAAAACAAAACTTCAATTGCCATGGATTTGAGACAATTAATTCTGTTACAACACTCCCCGACATTTCCGCCACGTTTTGTATGTTCTACGTGGTCGGGGTGTGACAGAAAAGATGGTATCAGAGCTAATGGTTATAGGGAATTAGGTTATTAGTAATGCTTTGACCTAGTCTATAATCTTCTTAGGACCCTAATGCGAGTTTACTTGCGTTTTGTCATAAAACAATACCGTCACCTATCCTTAGGCGACGACCACAACAAGAACATAAATTTCAAAACCGCTTTGAAAAGCAATCATCTGTTCTAGGATGATTGATTACTAGGTTTTGAACCCCTTTGAATTTTCAAAATCTCGTCAAGGTTTTGGGTTTTAAATAATGTGAACACGTGCAAACTGGAAGGGTGAATGCCTGTATTCTGGGTTTTCTGTCTAGGCAAGCACTTCGTATACATCTCATCAGACGCGAGACCAGTTGTGCTTACCTGGGAATTCTTGGGATGAGTGTTCACTTATAGGCGAGCATGTCTTCGCGATACATTATTTTTGACCTAATTACTTTGATTAATCACTGTGTGTCGTTTGTTGCTTTGTAGAACAAACAAATGACCACTATCCTTGCTTTCATCAGATTTGTTTCATCTCATTCATTTCGTCTAATTCTCTCACTCGTTTCCTTTCATGTTCTTCTCTTTTAGAATGCCTCCACGACGTGAAAATCCAGTATCTGTTGACGAGCTGGTAGCTGTCATTACACAGCAAATGACTGCTGCAATCCCGAACGTCGTTGCTCAATGTTACCAAGCTATCAACAACAATAATGCCATCTGCAACTTCAAGACGTTCAACTCGGCCAAGCCATCAAAGTTTTCTGGGTCTCAAGGAGCGACTGCACTTCTTCAATGGTTCGAGAGCCTAGAGAGCACCTTCAGGCATGTTCAATGTCCAAACGAGCGAAAGGTAGACTTCGCATCTAGTGTCTTTGAGAAACGAGCTTTGACATGGTGGAACGGTGTGGTGAGAGATAGGGGTGCCGATGTGGCACTGGCTCAAACATGGGAAGAACTTAGAGCACTGATGATGAAGGAATTCTGTCCTCGTCACGAGATCAGGGCATTGGAAAGAGAATTTGACGATCTTAAGCAAGACAGCGGTGAACATCGAGCATACACCGATCGATATGAGGAGCTGAGCCTATTGTGCCCTACTATGGTTACGCCTTTGGATAAGGCAATCGAGAAATACATTGATGGCCTCCCTGACTCAGTACAAGACATTGTGACTGGCAGTAACCCCACTACGGTTAGGCAGGCCATTGAGCTATCTGCAACCCTGACTGAATCTCAGATCAGGAAGCGTAAGCTTTTCCGAAAAGGTGACAAGAAAACGCTCGAGGAATCAAAGACCATGGATGAACAGACTGGATCCCTTGAGCGGTCAAAGAAGCAAAAGGCTTCTCAAAACTATGCCATGGTTGCTCACAATAGTCAAGCCGTCCCCAAACAACCAGCTCAACCCCGTGCTAGGAAACCATACAATGGAACTTCACCTTTGTGCAACCAATGTGGCCTCCATCATCATGCTAATGTGAGGTGCCGCGAATGCCAACTTTGTGGACTTAAAGGTCATACAGCAAAAGTTTGCGTCGTAGCTGTTGCACCAAATCGAGCTGACAACAATCCTGCTCAAGCTCGTTTTCCACCAGGTTCTTGCTACAAGTGTGGCGAGATGGGACATTTCCGAAGAAATTGCCCAAAGCTTGCAAATGCAAATCCAGTGCAGGGATGAGCATATGATCAATCAGAAGACAACATCGTTTAGAAATAATCACGTCTTATGTATTATTTTCTTTTGTTGTCAAGATCCAAGAAACAGTTGTTATCGTTGTTTATAAATAAATCTTTTACATTGCAATGTATTTATGTGATTATGTACTTATGTGTTTCCTTTTATGATTTTGGTGTAATCCAAGTTTTGTTATCCAAATCCTCGTAGAATCTTCCATATCTTTGTATAAGGAAATTCATAGTAGGATATCCAAAGGTACTATATTAAATCCTCAATGGGCTTTTACGTAATAGTAAAGATCCTTGGATTATATTGTACTATTCCATAATTAGACCCCTGAGTGGTCTAGTTAAACAGATTGATCCAAAAATCTGGTTAGGAATATCATGTGATGAGATAGCTGAGAGGACTCCTTGATGGCCTAAATAAAAGGATCAATTGTCGATCTAATTAAAAGGACTCTATGGTAGTCTAGTCACATTCATCACAGGTTTGATTTTCCTCCCCTAAAACATTTCAAGACAAACTGTGCGGACTATGCAAGGAATTATGTAATTATGGATGCATACATAATTATGAAATTCAGTGCACAGAAACCACAGCAAGTTCTGTCGTGTATCTGAAGTTAACCATGTTCATTTTTGTTTCTGAAGAAATGGTGAAAAATGACTCATTCTGTTCATTTTTGTTTCTGAAGAAATGGTGAAAAATGACTCATTCTGTTCATTTTTGTTTCTGAAGAAATGGTGAAAAATGACTCATTCTGTTCATTTTTGTTTCTGAAGAAATGGTGAAAAATGACTCATTCTGTTCATTTTTGTTTCTGAAGAAATGGTGAAAAATGACTCATTCTGTTCATTTTTGTTTCTGAAGAAATGGTGAAAAATGACTCATTCTGTTCATTTTTGTTTCTGAAGAAATGGTGAAAAATGACTCATTCTTTTCATTTTTGTTTCTGAAGAATGGTGAAAAATGACTCATTCTGTTCATTTTTGTTTCTGAAGAATGGTGAAAAAATGACTCATTCTGTTCATTTTTGTTTCTGAAGAAATGGTGAAAAATGACTCATTCTGTTCATTTTTATTTCTGAAGATGTTGTGGAAAAATGACTCATTCTGTTCATTTTTGTTTCTGATGAAATAGTGAAAAATGACTCATTCTGTTCATTTTTGTTTCTGAAGATGTTGTGGAAAATGACTTAATCTGTTCATTTTTGTTTCTGAATAATGCCTGTTGAAAATAACTCCGTTCATTTTTCATTTCTGGAAAATGTTCATTAAAGAGAAATTACAGGATTATGTCTTGTTCATCTTTGATGGTTATTTAACACAAAGTCACAGATAGACTCCTACGAATTAATTTCGGGACGAAATTTCCTAAAGTAGGGGAGACTGTAACACCTGTGTCATTTCAACCATCAAACAAATGCCCAACCAATGAAATATTGTATTTCATACTTGGGATTTGTAAAAATATGTGTATCGTTTACACATATCAATTCTTGTTCGATTTCAAACTCTATATCGCTTTCTGGAAGGTTATACGCGCACTAATGCGTAAATATAACCAGTTTAATGCAACAAACACTCCGGAATAGTGACATATACTTAACATACCTTAAATAACCTTTACATAACTTAGAAATAAGTTTTGAAGGCTTTGGTATGGCAAAATCAAGTTAAATCGCTTACAGGGACTAAAGTTGATAAACTGCGAAAGTATGCCAATTTGAACTGTAACAGACCTTCCGGAACATGACCATAAGTTAAACATGCCATAAATATCCTTTGCATAGCTTAGAAATAGGCTTTGAGGGGTTCGGTATGCTAAAATAAACTTTTGGGTCATTCAGGGACTAAAAGTGTCAAAAAGTGCACAAGTTTGCATTTTCGCGCATAACTTACGTTCTGAATACATCCGGACATCCAAAAATTTATGTAAGCACCAAAATATTTTATTTTAGTGTTTGGCATAAGAAAAATCCATTCGTCGCGCAATTTGGATCGTTTTTCGCGCTTATGCGCATTCCGTCGTAATTAACCGAACATCGCGATCGTACGACCAAACGAACGTTGGTGACCGACCGGATAATATTTAAATCCCACAAATATTTTGTTATGATTAAAATCTTATTTTAATCAGGTCCGTGTTGAAAAATAAATTAAAACGCCTAAAAACGTTATTTTTCAAAGTTTAAGCGCGTACCGTGTGTTTCTGCGCAACACAGTGCTTCTACTGCAAAACGCAGACAACGCAGCCAGTCCTGGCAACTGAAATTTATTTCAGTAATATCTTGGCGAGTTTATTTTTATAGAGTAATAAAAATAATTTAGAACGCCATAAACCGGGATTTAAACGCTAGATAAAATACCCGGTACCCAGTTAAATACCCGTCTTAGCCATATACTAGGAATATGCTTGGCATATGCTTGGAATATGCTAAGGTATATGCTTGGAATATGCTAAGGTATATGCTTGGAATATACTAGGAATATGCTTGGAATATTCTAGGAATATGCTTGGAATATTCTAGGAATATTCTAGGAATATTCTATATGGAATACTATAAATACCCACCATATGTTTCATTCATAATCACTAGAAATTTGATTTGAGAAACTCTAAGTTGAAACACTAGTTTCATACCTGAGATTTTCGAATCGAGTTTAGCATTCGGGGACCCTTCGTAAGTATTCTTTCGTTCTTTTCCTTATTTTACTGCTTTTCGAGTCAGAAAGTCAAACTTTGTTTGACTTTCAGCGTTGACCAGCTCATGGTCAATGCGAAGTTCGTTTGAACTTCGCAACGTGATTGTAATCACGATGGTCATAGTCCCTTGGGACTATGCCTACTGATTACCACGTTGTCTAGGGTCGTAGGGTAGGCGATCTGATAAATCGCCTATACCTTCGAACCCGACCCATTTGGTCGATCATTAGGATCCGACCAAACACATTAGGTGACCATAGTAGGTAGGGAATAACCTTCCGAGGTTATACCCTATGGTCACATCGTTTAAGTAGTTGTATGATAGGTAGTTTATATGCCTTAGGTAAATTACCAGAATACCCTTTTCATGTATAATTGGTAATTAAACATATGTAACCTAAACTTTTGTCACATAACTGATTATGTAACATGTTTAGGCATATAACACTTGTCATAGGACTAGTTAGGCGGTCCGAACGCGTTTCACGCGAACGACGCGTTAAAGTAGCATAAGCTACCTAAACGGGTCGTAATGGGTCGAAAACACTCAGGTTAAGTTTCATTTAGTATGTAGGCTTTGTTAAACCAAATGACACGAGTCTCTACACTCGTTTGGTTTACAAACCCTAATGCTACCCAATCTTCCGATTTAGGTCCGGTTTATTAATGTAGTTACCTATAGTAGGTGCCGTTTGATTCCGTGATCTCTAGCTTTGCTTGGTGGTTATCCTAGGACTTCTGAGCAATCTCAAGTGAGTACATAGAACCCCCTCTTTTAAATGTTTTCAAGGTGTTTATGTGAGTACATAGACCCCTCTTTTACTGTTTTCCAAACTGTTTTGGGGTGGAACACATGTGCCTACTTGTTACTTTCATGCTTTCCTGTTTTAACATCATATACTGTTATGTTTGCTAGTACATTATAGTACATGATTTCATTTCATTTTATGCTAGGTGTGCCCATTGTGTGCATTACTTAGTACATCGTTTTACATGACATTTCATGCTAGGTGTGCCCATTGTGTGCATTACTTAGTACATCGTTTTACATGACATTTCATGCTATGTATGCCCATTGTGTGCATTACTTAGTACCTCGTTTTACATGACATTTTGACATAGACATTTGACATAGACATTCGGCATAGACACATAACATGATTGACATTTGATCATGCATTTTCCACAAGACATAATATTGATTTAAACCATGTTTACTTCAATACTTTGTTTTTGTGCATATGGTTTAGTTGAGACATTTCACTTGCCATACATGACATTTTGACATAGACATTTTACACAAAGACATTTGACAAAGACATTTGACATGGATATTTGACATAGACATTTTGACATGATTTACATTTGACATATAACATGTTTGACAATTGGTTTAGACATAGACATCTTACATTGGTTGGTTTGGTTTGATTAAGTGATTAAGTAACGAAGCGTGTGTAATATGATACAAGCATGGTGGATACGCCGCTGGTACTTCCTATATATAAGTGGTTGTATGGTATTACATGTCGTAGCGTTATTTGAATCATTTCAGTTGGATACATATGACATTTTATACAAATAACATACTTTTCACAAGACATTGTTAACAAACAACTTATCTTATACAAACTCATTTTATATGGTTATTCATTTAACCATACATTATTCTCTTATTTATACGTATCATTTGATCTTATCGTTTTTCAAATGATTTACAAGACAAAGCAAGTTACAAGGTTCATGACTAAACATTTTCTCAAACATAAGTCATGAAACCTATTTTCACAAAACCTATGTATCTCACCGGCATTTTTATGCTGACGTACCATATTTTCACATGTGTTTTCAGGTGCTGTTGCATAAGATGATCAAGATACACATAGGCAGACTTGGTCTTTAGTGACAATAAAAGATGCAAGACAAATTAATTATGTTGTATTTCTTGTTTGTTAAGACATTGTAACCCTTTTAATCTATAAAACAAAACTTCAATTGCCATGGATTTGAGACAATTAATTCTGTTACAACACTCCCCGACATTTCCGCCACGTTTTGTATGTTCTACGTGGTCGGGGTGTGACAATTGCGATTGTGATCCTTATGTCTAGCATTAACAGGTTTCATTGGCTTTTTCGGACACATCTCATTAGAATGACCAAACACACAACATGTAGCACATCGATGCGGGCTCCATTCATATTCCACATACATAGTCTCTTTAATATAACCCTCCCCGTCAGGTTCAGGTATTGCCATTGTAATCTCTTCACGGAACTCCTTATCAGCCGAGATTTCCACCAAAGCTCTAGCATAGCTACTACGACCCCATGTATCCGTGCATATAGACGTTGTAAACGAATCCAGCATCTTTGGCTCCCCAATTTTTGTAACTATCAGGCTAAGACCATCTTCCGTATAAGCCGCAATTGGAACCTCATGAATTTTCACCCAAACTTGCACTTGCTTTACTTCTTTCTTTTCCAATTTGGTCGTTGGAGTCCATGTATTCAGAAACAACGGTTGAGATATGATTATCCATGGGCCATCCTTGAGGACATTCAACATCCCCACTTCATCATTAAACTTGAAGAAGAAAAATCCATTGGCATTCATCATCGTCTTTTGCAATCCATATTTCTTCCAATTAACTCTTACATAATAGTCAACAACCGGGAATGCAACACGATCCCCCAAGAAATAACCATAAATAGTATTAGCCAATTTATCCTGCACAGTTCGGACTGATTCCTTAGGGAGAACAACGTCACAGCCTTCGTGCACAGCCGAACTAGACAGAGAACTAAAGTTAACTTTCTTTGAGTTGCTAGCTACTACTGAGTCCGCATAAGACAGAGGTTTAGAGGTGCTGCCCTGAACCATAAGGGTTCCCTGAAATCCTTTTGCAGCCACATTAGCCTCTGAACCTTCACTTTCCGAAGATTGAACAGGAACCGGAACAGTGATCTTAGTTAATTCATCAATGACGTTAAACAATTTTGGATCAGACTGGGGAACCTGCACCATACCTCTCCTAGGAAGCATCGGATTACCATCTATATTCACCACTCTACTAGCCAAACCCTTGAACGGTAATGGCGGCTTACCACGATCACCCTTAGCAACATCATCAGATTTTGAACGATCATCCATTGTAAAAGAATCGACTCTCTCCTTTAAGCAGCAAATAAGACAACCATGCACAGAAAACTACGAGAACCAGAACCGCACCAAGAAACAAAGAAAAACAGAAAACCCTAATCTAGCAACCCCTACCCCATGAATCCGTCCGAAACATATAGTGCACTTGGTAAATCAAAATTACAGGAATCAGTAATGCCGACAACCCAGAACACTATACCTTCGTTAGGATCACACAGAAGCACGGCGGTGATTTAACCAAAAAGAAAAACTTAGACGTAAATCGGTCAGGTCTGCTAACTAGTTCGTTATAGAGATTACAGGATGAATCCCTAATCACAGACTGTTATACAAACAATTACGATGAAAATCTAAGTATCCATGCCATCATGCTATAGTGACGAGTGTGTGTTCGTATGTTTCGTCATAAATAAATGTGTACTAGTTACGTAATGTATGCAATAAGTAAGAAGGACGAACCTTGCAATCTGGAGCTGAGTGTCATGGTCGTATTCACGTTTTCAGAACTGTCCGGTTATAGTCTGGTTTTATAAAAACGTTTTCCCCTTTTTAAAACCAAGTTCACTATAACCAATGGCTCTGATACCAATCTGTCACACCCCCAAAATACCACATGCAGAAACCCCCGCGAGGCATGTGACATACCAGGATCTAGCCACCAATCACATTGAACTCATAGGTATATTTAAATAAAACTTTTCATTTATTAACATTAAGTATTACAACGTTACAAATAATTCACAGTATACAGCGGAAGCGTAATTCATTCGTTAAGTGTTTATAACCACATGTAAAAACCATTAGTCTTGTGTTGCGATTCCATGTATCTCGACCCATGACCACTCCAGCCTCCCAGACAGCAAGTTCCATCAATATGCACCTAAAGGCCTGCAAGGCATGTAACAACGAATCAACAACAAAGTTGAGCGAGTTCACAATTGGTTGTCCATTTTAAAATTATTCCAAAAACATAAGTTCTTTCGTAAACCATGTGTTAACCAGTTCCTTGTTTCCCAAACCATAACCAGTGGGGGCTACCCCATGTGAACCACTAGACCCGTTACCATATCGACTACTGACTGAAGTAAGTTGGTGCCCTAGCGTCAATGTCTATCATCATTGACGTGCCCAGATCCATTAGTTCACGCCCGTCCTCTGCGGCACGTTGTGAGGCTTGTCAAACCTAAATAGCACTATCTAACTAATGACCCGCTCGCCATTGGCCCGGCGATTAAGTCGATATAAAAATGAGGGACTTCATGATAGAGATTTTGGTCTAGTATCAATGTTATCACCCTTCAATAAAGAGGATGTGGTACGTGTCCCCAAACAAGGAGATCACGCAGGTTTCGATTAAATCCTTAGTACATGTTATCACCCTTTAATAAAGAGGATGTGGTACATGCTCCAGACCAGGAGGTCACGCAGTTTCCGATTAAATCCTTTACCCATTCCCAACCACCGGGAATCCCATGCCTTATAGAAAGTGTGAACTCACATTTTGTTGCTCGGTTGGGCTCTTAAAAATAGCTAACACTCAGGGTTGGTCAATCACGTCCTAGTATGATTACCATTTAGTTTATTAGTGATTTCAAATAAAGCACGAAATCCTTACACGTATCATGCAATCACGTTGACAACTTACATGTATATTCCACATATATATTTTCGTTCCAACGGTATATGAATATATAGATGGTCGTAGCATACAACAACTTAAAGGACATTTAATGTTGACATTAAACCTGTTTGATCATTCTCATATAACACAACTAACAATTAGATGCACACATTTCGACTTAATACGTTTCAGCTTTAATACTCGAAACTGGGCTGTTTTCGGGTATTTTAATAAAATAGTTAACTTGTTCCAAAAATTCCCAAATTTTTTACAGAATCTCTTAAACGATCCAAATATTATTGTGTAAATATTTTGGGATCCAATTCATTACCAATTATTTTATAAAAATCATTTACCGGGCTGTAATCAGATTCGTCACTTTCTGACTGCAGTCCATGGAAAAATTCATTTAAAATTCATCGTAAGTCCGATTGACAAAATTCCAGTTGTAGAATTACAATGACATCAGTGGTCATCTACAGTACAAATTTCATGACCTAATTCTACACAGGTTTCAAGTTATGATGAAAAACATAACACAAATTTTCTGCAGTAAAAACGCAGCTTTTGCTGCTGTACAAAACGGACCATTAAAAATTGCAAACTACCTCAAAAAAATATGATTCTAGCGCCATTTGAAGCGTTTTTCAAAATAACACGTTATAGATGCAAGAAAACCCAATTTTTGTTAAGTTATGACCCAGTTACAGCCGATTAAAGTCGGCTGTAACTGTTGGGCAGATCACTGTTTCGTTACCCAATCCCGCAAACGATTAACTAGCGAACCCATTCGCCTATAAACCTTATTCCTAGCAGATAACCATCCCAAATTATGTCGTATATCCTTTAGTTATCAAGAACCATCCTGATTTCCTTCAAGATCATGCAAAGAACTAGATCCTACGACTAGGTAACTCACACTCGATCTTAACATAGCACACATATGATTTTTAACCACTAGTACTACAAGTATCACCAAATCAGGAAAACGTAGCGATGTTTCGAGGGATTATTCAATAATACTAAGCATCACAGTTGATTTCGCAAGCACTAGACCACATGTTATCATCCCAGACATCAAGAATTATCAAGCAAGACAAAAACACAGCAGCATAAATCCTGAATGAACAAGTTAAAAGCAAGTATTATTATTCTAGAACTATAAACGAACTCGAATATTGTACCTAGCAATGAAGCAGAAATATTATCGCCTTGAACCGAAAGTTCTTAAAGGATCTCCTTGGGTCTTGTTTGTGTCGATAGTAAAGAGGGAGAGATGGCAGTTATGTAGTCGTAGGTTAGGGTTTGGGATTTGTTATCTATAAATCATGCAAAGATACATAATATATATGTGTGTTTAAGTTGGGGCGGTTTGGAATAAAAGGGATTGGGCCGTAGGTTAGGAATTTATGATGAGGGGTATAACACAAAAAAAAATAAAAACCAAATATGCTTACTTACAAATTAGAATAGGTGGCTTGGGGAGTTGGGCCTCTAATGGCTGCTCACAAATCGCAAGTGGAGGTGGTAGGCAACAATCTTGCTGTTGATTATATTTGTTATGGCTCATTTTCTAAGCATACATATCCTGACCAATATCCTGCCTTTATTTGTTTATTTGTGACCAGGATGCTGGAAGAGGATATTGCTAACATCTTGGGCGATATCCTGAGGTTTATCGAATTAACCACGTGCAGGTTAAAGGCTGAGACTTGCTAACGGTCAAGTGGACTTCTTCTCCTCAAGACTCGGACGTGTTTGTTGAAGGAGAGACGTTGAACCCGAAAGACCAGGTCTACAACGTTTGATTAAGGAATATTCGGTGGATCCCGGAAGTTTAGGATAGTTTGTTATATTATCTTTACTATAAATAGATGGGGGCGGATCAGTTTAAGGCACACATTTTACACTTACTCTCTCGAACACTTTCACTCTCTAGCTCATTGCAAACACCACACTTGTATTCAAATTTCATTGTAACACATAGTCGATCCGCACCACATCCTGCACTGTATCCTGACGTTTGAAGTAATAGGAAGAACAAGGTAGCTGCGATTGTCAGCTCCCGAGGTTTTATGCCGGCGATCTAGATTGATCAAGGGCTTTCCTCGTACATCTCGTGTCGTTTGCTTTACTTTTGCTCATAGTTTGATCATAGATACAGCTCAATATCCTGAGCCGTATCCTGAATACTGATTTTTATAAATAACTTAACAAACATATTTTCAATACACTTTTTAGCACACTACCTCACTTTACTAATTTGATCACTTAATTGCTTCGGTAATTTTTGACCAAAACAATATTGTATATATATATTTTTTACATGAATAATTAATTACTATTAAAAATGAATAATTAACTAACTATTATAAATGTATTATATTATTGCTAAGGTTCGGGCCTTATAAGTTTTGAGCTACGCGAGTGGGTTGAATCGACAGGCGAGACATATGTTGTGGTTCAAACGGTTCGGGTCAGTTCTACACGATATGGATTTGGTTTCGATTATTTTTTTGCACACTATAAATTAAATAAGTATACATAAATTCGTCGAATAAGATCAGTATATAAATTGATTTATAAATGCGAAACTAATGGTTTTTACCTCGGGAATTTGCGGGTTGTCACACTATGAATATACATGCTATGATTATTATGTACCGGCACACATATCACCTTCCTCCGAGAGTGAGGTATCAGACATTGACGACCCAATGGCCACCGCCACAGATAATGAGATTGCACCTGCGCCGGAGATATTTACGTCAGACACTGAGAATGATCCTGACATGCGGTCCGAGGATGAGGACGACTTCCAACCGTTCGCGCTAACAGGCTTTGGTGATGATTTACCCTTGCTGATGGCTTCCCTGACGAAGACCCTTTTGTCATTCCTATTCTAGCCATGACCACCTTATCATTTGGACGCCCCGATGGCGAGCACATCGCGGCTCCGATCCTCGATGTCGTACCTCTCATGGTCATTCCTCCCGAGGATCTGCCCCTTTTGACGATTTGTTTGATGATAACATTGATTTGTTTGTTGATGTGTTGATGTACGAATGTCTAAAGCCTGCGTCTTAGTCTTAGTCAAGCTTGTATAGGGTCTAGGGGTCAGAAATGTCAATTATGTATAGTGTAGGGGCTGTTTTGTAAAGTTTATGTTGTTAAGGGCTGATTCCGCTCGAAATGACATTATGTCATTTGGAGCGAAATCAGATGTTGCTGATTCCGCCCGAAATGACATGATGTCATTTGGAGCGAAATCAGCTCCCCTATATATAGTAGTGTTGGTTTCTCATTTGGCACCGATCCTTCAAGTTGTAACCGAACTGCTGCCGGATTTTTCTGTGATCAATTAATGAGAAACTGTGTTTAAAGTGATATTCTATCTACTTCTACTCATTTCTCTCTGATTCAAGCTGTTTGCGTGTTTCCGCCACATAGACAGTGGTATTTTGGTTCTGATTGACTCACTAGATCGTCAATATCGATCCTACAATTGGTATCAGAGCCAGTTATGAGCTAAAATACCTGAATCAGAGCATTTTTCTTACACTTTTTGGATTTCTGGACGTTTCCATGGGCAAATGGACTGAGTTTTTAATATAGTGTGTAAAAGTGACATTTAACAAACCCTTGAGAGTATCAGTTTAAAATTCAACTTAAAAGTGGTAAAAATGGCTTGAAACCTGATTCCGCTCGAACTAGCTTTTGGTTGATTCCGCTCGAAGTCTGAGCGAAATCAGGTTTTTGATCTGATAAATTCTTATTCCGCTCGAAAATTTGGAGCGAAATCAAAATGTTAGATTGAATCTGTGATTCCGCTCGAGTGAACCTTCTGATTCCGCTCCGAAGTTCACTAACCTTCTGAGCGAAATCAAGTTTTTGAATCTGTGATCATATTGAGTTAAAATTTTGATTTCGCTTGAAAAACATTTTCAGCATTAAAAATCATGGTTTGGGGGTTAAAGTCCATTTCGTTCGTGATATCTCGTTGGAAGTTCATTTTGTGTAGAACGTGTTTTCAGGAAAGTCATCTGTTTTTTTTTTAAAGTTAAAAAGTTTTCAATTGTCACCTAAAATGGAAAATCAAGATTTTTACAACTTCTTCGCCGGCAGTGGTATGGTAGCAGGACAAACCTCGGGTAGTATTGTTCAAAACGTCAATATGGAGAATGAGCTTGGAACGATGCAGAAACCACCTAAACTGATGAATATCGATGAGTATTCGGGTTGGGCAGGAAGATTTAAGACATGGGTTCAAGCAAACTATTTTGAGTCATGGTTGAAGATTGATACGAAATATGAACCTACATTAGATGCTATGGGTCATGCGAAAGTAATTGGGAGTTTGACTCAAGCTGAGCAAGCAGATTTCAAAGCTGAAAAGAAGATGATGAGTATTCTTCAACAGGCAATTAAAGAGGATATTTTGGTGTTGTTACATCATGAGGACAATTCAAAATCTATTTGGGATAAACTGAAAGTAAAGTTTGAAGGAAGTGGAGAGATAATAAAAAGCAAGAAGGCTTTGATAAATAAACAATTTGATATCTTCATGGGTATGAAAGGTGAAACTACAAAACAATTAATTGAAAGATACTGCCATTTAGTTTTGGAGATGGGAAGATTGAAGATAACTAAGACGAATGAAGAGTGGATTGATAAATTGGCAGACGCATTACCATATGATGAGTGGGGTACGTATCTGATGGTGCTAAAGAACAATACAAGTTTTGAAAACATGAATCTCAGTGGGTTCATAGAGAAGATCGAAGCACACGAGTTAGAATTAACAAAGATCAAACAGATGAATTCTACAAATATTCAGCAAGATGTCTCTTTGTATTATAAAGGCAGCATTCCAGCACCAACAAATCAAAGCCCGAAGATTCAAACCGCGTTCAGCACAGATACTACATCGGGTGTTTCGTCTGGTACTCCGAACAATAATAAATCTTCACCATTTGCCAGTTACGAGCCAAACTTCAAAGCTTCTGAACAGACATCACCTCAAAGCTCGTCTAGTTCAAACAATCAGGCATATGTTTCTGGAATTCAATGCAATATTGCAGTCAACATCAAGAACGGGAATGAGTTTACTGAAGCGGCTGCAAAACAACACATTGCATTATTAGCTTCTGTGTTAGAATCGTACGAGAGTTTAGTGGCTGGTAAGATTGGAAATCCCGATATGACGAAAGAGGACTATGATCAAATAGATCCGGAGGAGCTCGAATTGATAGACATCAAGTGGGGGATGGCTAGCTTGGTCAGAAGAGCTCAACGATTCATGGAGATTACAGGTAGAAACAATTTGTTAGGACCGGATCAAAAGCTTGGATTTGACAAGTCCAAAGTGACGTGTTTTAAGTGTAAAGAAAAGGGGCATTTTAAGAGAGAGTGTCCGAATAGAGAGGTCAACAATCATCAAAGTCCATTTACCAATGATTACTATAGACAGGCGATCTATCACAAGACAAATCAACAACCTGTAGTTCAAAGACCTCAGATCGAAAACAAGCCGGAAAAAGTTCTCATAGTCAACCAAGATGATGAAAAGGTAGCTGAAGGATTCAGTTGGGATAAATACATCCCTGGCAGTGAGGGTAGAGGTTTGATTGCTGAGATTGTGGAAGAATCAGAGAATGTTGCTGAAACAGAGGTTGTTTATGAAGATGTGTGTAAGGAAAGTTCGGTTAATCTTGAAGAAGTTGCTGCAGAAATCTACTACTATCAATCCGAACAAGAGGTTTTGGCTAGTACTTTAAAATCAATTATACCTCCTAATGTGGTTGATTCTTTTGCAGGTATTTTCACTGAACCGACAACCGGATTTTGCCCACAGTATGAAGAGGAGAAAGTTCCGGTTGAAGAGATAATTGATGTCTCAAAAGAAATGTCTGAAGATACATTGAAAGAGATTGCAGACAAAGCTTTGATGGCAAGATTGAAAGAGGTAGACACAGAATCTGTAAAACCAGAGTCTGTCGATACTAAGTCAGTTGAAAATGTGTCGGTCAAAGCAGAGTTAGGTCAAAAGGAGTCTGATGGGAAATCCAAAAGTCAGGAGGTCAAAAATGAAGGAGTGTCTGAGTCAGAGTCTGATAATGTCGGTAAACAGTGTCACACCCCGACCGCGTAAAACAACAAATCGCGGCGGAAACATCGGGGCGTGTTGCGACAGAATTAATTGTTTCATAACCATGGCATGCAAAGTTGTATTTTATTTATAAACAAAGGTGTTACATTGTTTCAAACAGGAAATTAAAGAGTTCAGAACATAATTAAACATAGTCTATCTTCTTTTAAAGTCTCTAAGGCACAGGTCCGCCCTAGTATCATGATCAACACCCTATGGAAAAGCACCTGAAAACACATGTGAAAATAGGTACGTCAGCATAAAAATGCCTGTGAGATACATAGGTTTTGTGAAAATAAGATTCATGACTTATGTTTGAGAAAATGTTTAGTCATGAACCTTGTTATTTGCTTTGTCGTGTAAATCATTTGAAAACAATAAGATCAGATGATATGTATAAGTAAATGTCAGGTTAAATAGATAACCATGTAAAAATGTGTTTGTATAAGATAAGTTGTTTGTAAATCAATGTCTTGTGAAAAGTATGTTATTTGTATAAAATGTTCTATTTCTCAATATTGAAATGATTCAAATAACGTTACGACATGTAATACCATACAAACACTTATATATAGGAAGTACCAGCGGCGTATCCACCATGCTTGTATCATATTACACACGCATCGTTACTTAATCACTTAATCAAACCAAACCAAACAATGTAAAAAGTCTATGTTTAAACCAATTGTCAAATGTATTGAATGATATGTCAAGTGTTCATGTCAAGATGTAAATCATATAGTGTGAAACAATTGTCAAACATGTTATGTGTCAAAAGTAAATCATGTCAAATGTCTATGTCAAATATCCATGTCAAATGTCTATGTCAATTGCCTTTGTCAAATGTCTTTGTGTAAAATGTCGATGTCAAAATGTCATGTATGGCAAGTGAAATGTCTCAACTAAACCATATGCACAAAAACAAGATATTGAAGTAAAACTTGGTTTAAATCAAGGCTATGTTTTGTGTAAATGCATGCAACTATTTAATATGAACATTTATGTGGTATTGTAAAAATGCATACATCCAAGCCTGGCGACTGTGGTGATAAAACCCTTTAAACAAATTAAAGGTCTATCTGTCTTAATGTCAACGAATTCGGTCATTCCTTTCTGTCCCCTTACCCTGGGATGTCCGGAACGGGAGTTGTCAATTCCTATGGTACCACTACCTACTAACGAACGGCGTAGCTAATGTTAATGGATATATTGTCCCATGTAAACAAACCAAATGTCATAACAAAATGTGAGCATGTGAAAACAATGCACTAAGTATGTAATCAAATGAACATACATAGCGTGAAATGTCATGTAAAACGATGTACTAAGTAATGCACACAATGGGCACACCTAGCATGAAATGTCATGTAAAACGATGTACTAAGTAATGCACACAATGGGCACACCTAGCAGGAAATGTCATGTAAAACAATGTACTAAGTAATGCACACAATGGGCACACCTAGCAGGAAATGTCATGTAAAACAATGTACTAAGTAATGCACACAATGGGCACACCTAGCAGGAAATGTCATGTAAAACAATGTACTAAGTAATGCACACAATGGGCACACCTAGCAGGAAATGTCATGTAAAACAATGTACTAAGTAATGCACACAATGGGCATACATAGCATGAAATGTAATGAAATCACGTACTATAATGTACTAACGAACATAGCAGTATATGATGTGAAAACAGGAAAGCATGAAAGTAACAAGTAGGCACATGTGTTCCACCCCAAAACAGTTTGGAAAACAGTAAAAGAGGGGTCTATGTACTCACTTGAGATTGCTCAGTTGTCAAAAGATAACCACCAAGTAATGCTATAGATCTCGGAATCAAACGGCACCTAATATAGGTAACTATGTTAATAAACCGGACCTAAATCGGAAGATCGGATAGAATGAGGTTTCGTAAACCAAACGAGTATAGGAACTCGTGTGATATGGTTTAACAAACCCTACATACTAAGACGAAACTTAACCTAAGTGCTTGTGACCCATTACGACCCGTTTAGGTAGCTTATGCTACCTTAACGCGTTGTTCGCGTAAAACGCGTTTGGAACGCCTAACATTTGTGACCACAAGGTATAACCTCGGAAGGTTACAACTATGGTCACCTAATGTGTTTGGTCGGATCCTAATGATCGACCAAATGGGTCGGGTTCGAAAGTATAAGCGATCGTTTAGATCGCTTACCTTACGACCCTATCTAAGCACTATACTAAAAGTGACGAGCTAAGCATGTTAGAACATGCTTAACTAATTTTAGAAAACAGGTTTGGCATCAAAACAAACGGTTTTGATGCTCACGAGTAGTTTGGTTACAAAATACGCAAGAATACGTATTATGCCCGAAACTACGGCTCGTCACTGAGCCTAGATAACGTGGTAATCAGTAGGTATAGTCACTAGGGACTATAACCATCGTGATCACGCTCACGTTATGAAGTTCAAACGAACTTCGCATCGACCATAAACTGGTCAATGCAGAAAGTCAAACATAGTTCGACTTTCGGGCTATAAAAGCGATAAAAGAACGAAGGAACACTTACAAAGGGTCCCCGCTAGTAAATCTTGATCGAGTAGCTCAGGTATGAAGTGATTTGCTTCAACTTAGAGCACTTTTAATCAGATTTGTGAGGAATGAGGTGAAAATGTGATGGGTATTTATAGGAAAAGTAGAGCCGTTAGGATCGTTTCTTGAATATCGTGCCACGATCCGAGCCGTACACTTGTCACAAAGTTGTGGTGGCTAAAAATGGACACCATAGGAGTTTAACAAGTGTCATTTGGCCTTTGGGAGGTGTTAAGGGCTGAACAAAAGAGTTTATGCATTTTTTTATATATATTTTTTTTTCTATTTTTTTTTTATTATTTTAGCAGTTTTGCAGTTTTGGTTCCTGTGTGCGTATCGTCGTGTTTTGGCACTTCTAACACCCGTCAAGCCCATTTTTAAGCTTCACAAGGATGTTAAAGTATAGGAAACATGAAAAATGCTCAAAAATATCTCGGATGTCGGTTCGTTTGGTCGTACGATCGCGATGTTCGCTTAATTACGACGGTATGCGCATAAGCGCGAAAAACGATCCAAATGACGCGACGAATGGATTTTTCTTAAGGCGAACACTAAAATATAATGTAGTCATGCTTTCATAAATTTTTGGATGTCCAGATGTATTCAGAACATAAGTTATGCGCGAAAATGCAAACTTGTGCACTTTTTGACACTTTTAGTCCCTGAATGTCCCAAAAGTTTATTTTAGCACACCGAACCCCTCAAAGCCTATTTCTAAGCTATGTCAAGGATATTTAAGGTGTGTTTAACTTATGGTTATGTTCCGGAATGTTCGTTACAGTTCAAATTGACATACTTTCACAGTTTGTCATATTTAGTCCCTGTAAGCGAATTAACTTGTTTTTGCCATACCAAAGCCTTCAAAACTTATTTCTAAGTTATGTAAAGGTTATTTAAGGTATGTTGAGTATATGTTGATGTTCCGGAGTATTTCTCGCATTAAACTGAGTACGTTTACGCACTAGTTTGCGTATAACTCTCCAGAAAGCGATGTAGAGTTTGAAATTACATAAAAGTCAAAACATGAAAAATGTAAAACACAATCAAACAAACATTGGGATCAAATAACATTGTTTTATTGATAACAGAACTGTTCATAGTGATTACAAGCACAGTTGTTACAGTCTCCCCTACTTGTGGGAATTTCGTCCCGAAATTTATTTAGAGGAAACTCGTGGAAAAAGATGTGGATATTTCGCCTTCATTTGATCTTCGCGTTCCCAAGTAAACTCAGGTCCACGTTTAGCTTCCCAGCGAACTTTGACCAAAGGAATGCGCTTGCGTTTAAGCCACTTGACTTCACGTTCCATGATTTCCACTGGCTTCTCAACAAATTTCAGTGTTTTGCCAACACGAATTTCGTCAAGCGGTATGGAGAAGTTCTCTTCAGCTGTACACTTCTTGAGATTGGACACGTGAAAAGTTGGATGAACATTTCCCAGTTCAGGAGGTAACTCAAGTCTGTAGGCTACCTTTCCGATTCTTTCGACGATCTTGAATGGTCCAACGTATCTAGGTGCAAGTTTTCCTTTCTTTCCAAATCTGATCACACCTTTCCAAGGTGAGACCTTAAGTAATACACGATCACCGACTTGAAATTCAAAGGCTTTGCGTTTTGGGTCCGCGTAAATCTTCTGACGGCTTCTAGCTGCCTGAAGGTTATCACGAACTTTCTTGATCTTGTCAGTTGTCTCTAAAATGAGGGCAGGTCCAGTAAGTTGAGCCTCGCCAATCTCATTCCAGCAGACTGGTGAACGACATTTTCGACCATAGAGAGCTTCGAAAGGAGCCATTTTGATGCTAGTGTGATAACTGTTGTTGTAGGAGAATTCAATCAATTTAAGATGTGAATCCCAGCTACCACCAAAATCGATCACACAAGCTCTTAGCATATCCTCCAGTGTCTGGATTGTTCTCTCAGATTGACCATCCGTTTGCGGATGATAAGCTGTGCTCAGATTAAGTTGGGTCCCCATAGCAGACTGCATGGTTCTCCAAAAATGAGAAGTGAAACGAGCATCTCTGTCAGAAATGATGTTCAACGGAACACCATGTCGAGCTACAATTTCATCTACATAGATTTGAGCAAGTCTGTCAGTAGGAAAATCCTCGCGGATTGGCAAGAAATGTGCTGACTTTGTAAGACGATCAACGACTACCCAGATGGCATCATGACCTTTCTTTGTGCGTGGAAGTTTGGTAACAAGATCCATAGTAATGTTCTCCCATTTCCAAACTGGGATCTCTGGTTGCACCAATAAACCAGAAGGACGTTGATGTTCAGCCTTAACCTTAAGACAAGTAAGGCATTTTGACACGTATAAGGCAATGTCTTTCTTCATACCAGGCCACCAATAGTGAATACGAAGATCCTTATACATTTTATCTGAGCCCGGATGAATAGAATAACGTGACTTATGGGCTTCATCCATAAGCAAGGTACGAAGATCATCCTGGCTTGGGACCCACAAACGGTCCATGAAGTAATATGATCCATTGTCCTTCAGTTCCAGAGCAGGTGTTATGTGATAAGGAAATTCCTTATCCATTAAACCTTGTGCAACACAAGATTGTTGAGCCTGCAAAATGCGGGCTTGAATATCGGATCGAGCTTGAATAACAGATTGAACACGTACACAATGAAGCTTAGTACATTCCTTACGACTTAATGCATCGGCTACGACATTCGCCTTACCAGGATGGTAGCGAATTTCGCAGTCATAGTCGTTTAGGAGTTCGACCCAACGTCGTTGTCTCATGTTGAGTTCTTTCTGGTTGAAGATGTGCTGAAGACTTTTGTGGTCAGTGAAAACCACACATTTTGTACCGTACAAATAGTGTCTCCAGATCTTGAGAGCAAAGACAACTGCACCCAACTCAAGATCATGAGTGGTGTAGTTCTTCTCATGTATCTTCAACTGCCTCGATGCATAAGCTATGACTTTGTTCCTTTGCATAAGAACACAGCCAAGACCCAATTTCGATGCATCACAATACACAACAAAATCATCATCACCCTCAGGCAATGATAGAACAGGCGCATCGCAAAGCTTCTGCTTCAAGTGTTGAAAAGCTTCCTCTTGTTTGAATCCCCAGAAAAAGGGCATTTTCTTCTGAGTTAGAGCAGTTAGAGGAACTGCAATCTTAGAGAAGTTCTCAATGAAGCGGCGATAATAACCCGCTAGACCAAGAAAAGAACGAACTTCAGTAGGAGTAGTAGGCGTATCCCAATCCTTAATCGCACTGATCTTGGAGGGATCTACATGAACACCTCGTTCGTTGATAATGTGTCCCAAAAATTGAACTTCTTTAAGCCAAAATTCGCACTTGGAGAATTTGGCGAAAAGTTGCTCTTTCTTCAGGAGTTCCAGAGTAAGACGAAGATGCTGCTCGTGATCAGCTCGTGTCTTAGAGTATATCAAGATGTCGTCAATAAAAACAATGACGAACTTATCCAAATAAGGTTTGCAGACCCTATTCATTAAGTCCATGAAAACAGCAGGAGCATTAGTCAAACCGAATGGCATGACTGTGAATTCATAATGTCCATAACGAGTACGGAATGCTGTCTTCGGAATGTCATCTTCTTGCACCCGAAGTTGATGATATCCAGATCGCAGATCAATCTTCGAAAAATAAGAAGCACCTTGTAACTGATCAAAGAGGTCGTCGATGCGAGGTAGAGGATATCGATTCTTGATGGTAAGCTTGTTAAGCTCACGATAATCGATACACATCCTAAAGGATCCATCCTTCTTCTTGACAAAAAGAACGGGAGCACCCCAAGGTGAAAAGCTAGGACGGATAAAACCTTTGTCAGAGAGTTCCTGAAGCTGTTTAGACAACTCTTGCATCTCAGACGGTGCAAGACGATATGGAGCTCTGGCAATGGGATTTGCACCAGGTACGAGATCAATGCGGAACTCGACTTGGCGTGCTGGAGGTAGACCAGGTAAATCTTCAGGGAATACTTCAGAATAATCCCGAACGACAGGAATATCTGAAATAGACTTACCCTTGCCTTTATCTTCTGTAACATGTGCTAAGAAAGCCACATAGTTCTTCTGCATATACTTCCGAGCTTTAAAACAAGACATGAGTTTGAGACCACCGATAGGCTTCTCACCTTGAACCTGCAGAATCTCGTCTGTCGAAAGCGGCACACGAACAATCTTCTCAGAACAAACTATCTCTGCGTGATGCTTGGATAACCAATCCATTCCCACAATAACGTCGAAGCTTCCGAGTTGCATAGGCGTGAGGTCGATAGGAAAAAGATGGTCGTTAAGATTCAACTGGCAGTTGTGAAGAACAGAATCAAGAATAATGGGTTCACCACTAGCAACCTCTACTGTCAAAGATTTGCCTAGTTTCGTTCTAGACACGCGAAGCATTTGCTCAAAGGACAAAGACACGAAACTTTTATCGGCACCGGAATCGAAAAGAACAGATGCAGGCTGATTATTAATAAAGAACGTACCGTTCACCACATTATCGTCAGCCTGTGCCTCTTGGGCATTCATGTTAAAAACTCGGCCTCGAGCCGGAGGCGGATTCTGGTTCTGGTTCTGGTTCTGGTTCGCCAGTCTTGGGCACCGATTCCTATAGTGGGTCAGATCCCAACAATTGTAACAAGCACCTGGTGGGTATTGTGGTCGAGCAGCTTGACCCTGTTGCGGAGCAGCTTGTTGAGCCGGGTTCTGAATCGCGGGATTCTGAGCAGATCGACAAACATTGGCGAGATGGCCTGATTTCCCACAGTTAGTACAGAAACGGCATGGAAGTTGCGGCTGGTGGTGACTGTTGCATCTATTGCACAAAGGTGCATTCCCTGAATAGGGTCTCTTCGCTGGAGGCTGTGCAGGTTGGTTGAGAGCTGCCTGATTAGCTTGGGCAGTGATAGCAAAATTTTGAGAAGCCTTACGCTTCTTTGACCTCTTCGAAGAACCAGAGTTCTTTCCATTCAAGTTTTGACCTTTCTTGCTATCTTCCTTGTCAGCCGACTGCTTCTTGCCCTTGTCACCCTTCCTGTGTAGCTTTCCCTTTCTAATCTGCGACTCAGTCAATGTCGCAGATAGCTCGATCGCCTGACGAAGTGTGGCAGGGTTACTACCAGTAAGGATGTCTTGTACCGAGTCAGGTAGACCATCGATGTATCTCTCGATAGCCTTGTCGAGTGGGGTGACCATTGTTGGGCAAAGCAGACTCAACTCTTCAAACCGATCAGTATAAGCCCTGTGCTCACCACTATCTTGCTTCAATACATCAAACTCTTTCTCCAAAGCTCGCTGCTCATGACGAGGACAAAATTCCCTCATCATAAGGGCTCTAAGTTCAGCCCATGTCTGCGCGAGAGCAACTTCTGCACCCCGGTCTCTCATAACCCCGTTCCACCATGTCAAAGCCCTCTTCTGAAATACGCTCGAGGAGAACTCGACCTTGCGATTATCCGGACACTGCACATGGCGAAAAGTATTCTCTATGCTCTCGAACCACTGAAGAAGCCCAGTCGCTCCCTCAGAACCACTAAACTTGAGTGGTTTAGCCTGGTTAAAATCCTTGTATTTGCATGGAACATTGTTGTTGTTGTTGGCCTGGTTCCATTGAGCAAAGAGATTTGGAAACTGAGCAGCCATCTGCTGCGCAATAATTTCTGCCAGCTCGGCAGTTGCTATCTGATTCTCGCGTCGAGGAGGCATTCTAAAAGAGGAAAACATGAAAAGAAACGAGTGAGATGATTGGATGAAAAGAATGAGATGATAAAAACAAGAATTGCAAACAGCATAGATGGTGGTCATTCGTCCGTATCACAAAGCAAACAAACGACTCACAGTGACTAATCAAAGTAAATGGGTCAAAAATAATGTATAATGAAGACATGCTCGCCTATAAGTGAACACTCACTCCAAGAATTCCCAGGTAAGCACAACTGGTCTCGCGTCTGGTTGAGATGTATACGAAGTGCTTGCCTAGACAGAAAACCCAGAATACAGGCATTCACCCTTCCAGTTTGCACATGTTCACATTATTTAAAACCCAAAACGTTTGACGGGATTTTGAAAATTAGAAGGCACAAGGCCAAAAACCAATACTGAAAAGGGTTCAAAACCATAAAACAGAGGGTTCAAAACCTTACAATTGAGGGTTCAAAACCTTGTAAAAATTTATTCAAAAACAGATGATTGTTTTTCAAAAATCGTTTCGGAAAAATTTTGGTTCCTTGTTTTGTTAATCACCTAAGGATAGGTGATGTGCATGTTTTAAGATCTAAACACAAGATAACTTGTGTTAGGTTCCTAGAAAAGTTATAGTCTAGGTCAAAGCATTACTAATAACCTAATTCCCTATAACCATTGGCTCTGATACCAACTCTTCTGTCACACCCCGACCGCGTAAAACAACAAATCGCGGCGGAAACATCGGGGCGTGTTGCGACAGAATTAATTGTTTCATAACCATGGCATGCAAAGTTGTATTTTATTTATAAACAAAGGTGTTACATTGTTTCAAACAGGAAATTAAAGAGTTCAGAACATAATTAAACATAGTCTATCTTCTTTTAAAGTCTCTAAGGCACAGGTCCGCCCTAGTATCATGATCAACACCCTATGGAAAAGCACCTGAAAACACATGTGAAAATAGGTACGTCAGCATAAAAATGCCTGTGAGATACATAGGTTTTGTGAAAATAAGATTCATGACTTATGTTTGAGAAAATGTTTAGTCATGAACCTTGTTATTTGCTTTGTCGTGTAAATCATTTGAAAACAATAAGATCAGATGATATGTATAAGTAAATGTCAGGTTAAATAGATAACCATGTAAAAATGTGTTTGTATAAGATAAGTTGTTTGTAAATCAATGTCTTGTGAAAAGTATGTTATTTGTATAAAATGTTCTATTTCTCAATATTGAAATGATTCAAATAACGTTACGACATGTAATACCATACAAACACTTATATATAGGAAGTACCAGCGGCGTATCCACCATGCTTGTATCATATTACACACGCATCGTTACTTAATCACTTAATCAAACCAAACCAAACAATGTAAAAAGTCTATGTTTAAACCAATTGTCAAATGTATTGAATGATATGTCAAGTGTTCATGTCAAGATGTAAATCATATAGTGTGAAACAATTGTCAAACATGTTATGTGTCAAAAGTAAATCATGTCAAATGTCTATGTCAAATATCCATGTCAAATGTCTATGTCAATTGCCTTTGTCAAATGTCTTTGTGTAAAATGTCGATGTCAAAATGTCATGTATGGCAAGTGAAATGTCTCAACTAAACCATATGCACAAAAACAAGATATTGAAGTAAAACTTGGTTTAAATCAAGGCTATGTTTTGTGTAAATGCATGCAACTATTTAATATGAACATTTATGTGGTATTGTAAAAATGCATACATCCAAGCCTGGCGACTATGGTGATAAAACCCTTTAAACAAATTAAAGGTCTATCTGTCTTAATGTCAACGAATTCGGTCATTCCTTTCTGTCCCCTTACCCTGGGATGTCCGGAACGGGAGTTGTCAATTCCTATGGTACCACTACCTACTAACGAACGGCGTAGCTAATGTTAATGGATATATTGTCCCATGTAAACAAACCAAATGTCATAACAAAATGTGAGCATGTGAAAACAATGCACTAAGTATGTAATCAAATGAACATACATAGCGTGAAATGTCATGTAAAACGATGTACTAAGTAATGCACACAATGGGCACACCTAGCATGAAATGTCATGTAAAACGATGTACTAAGTAATGCACACAATGGGCACACCTAGCAGGAAATGTCATGTAAAACAATGTACTAAGTAATGCACACAATGGGCACACCTAGCAGGAAATGTCATGTAAAACAATGTACTAAGTAATGCACACAATGGGCACACCTAGCAGGAAATGTCATGTAAAACAATGTACTAAGTAATGCACACAATGGGCACACCTAGCAGGAAATGTCATGTAAAACAATGTACTAAGTAATGCACACAATGGGCATACATAGCATGAAATGTAATGAAATCACGTACTATAATGTACTAACGAACATAGCAGTATATGATGTGAAAACAGGAAAGCATGAAAGTAACAAGTAGGCACATGTGTTCCACCCCAAAACAGTTTGGAAAACAGTAAAAGAGGGGTCTATGTACTCACTTGAGATTGCTCAGTTGTCAAAAGATAACCACCAAGTAATGCTATAGATCTCGGAATCAAACGGCACCTAATATAGGTAACTATGTTAATAAACCGGACCTAAATCGGAAGATCGGATAGAATGAGGTTTCGTAAACCAAACGAGTATAGGAACTCGTGTGATATGGTTTAACAAACCCTACATACTAAGACGAAACTTAACCTAAGTGCTTGTGACCCATTACGACCCGTTTAGGTAGCTTATGCTACCTTAACGCGTTGTTCGCGTAAAACGCGTTTGGAACGCCTAACATTTGTGACCACAAGGTATAACCTCGGAAGGTTACAACTATGGTCACCTAATGTGTTTGGTCGGATCCTAATGATCGACCAAATGGGTCGGGTTCGAAAGTATAAGCGATCGTTTAGATCGCTTACCTTACGACCCTATCTAAGCACTATACTAAAAGTGACGAGCTAAGCATGTTAGAACATGCTTAACTAATTTTAGAAAACAGGTTTGGCATCAAAACAAACGGTTTTGATGCTCACGAGTAGTTTGGTTACAAAATACGCAAGAATACGTATTATGCCCGAAACTACGGCTCGTCACTGAGCCTAGATAACGTGGTAATCAGTAGGTATAGTCACTAGGGACTATAACCATCGTGATCACGCTCACGTTATGAAGTTCAAACGAACTTCGCATCGACCATAAACTGGTCAATGCAGAAAGTCAAACATAGTTCGACTTTCGGGCTATAAAAGCGATAAAAGAACGAAGGAACACTTACAAAGGGTCCCCGCTAGTAAATCTTGATCGAGTAGCTCAGGTATGAAGTGATTTGCTTCAACTTAGAGCACTTTTAATCAGATTTGTGAGGAATGAGGTGAAAATGTGATGGGTATTTATAGGAAAAGTAGAGCCGTTAGGATCGTTTCTTGAATATCGTGCCACGATCCGAGCCGTACACTTGTCACAAAGTTGTGGTGGCTAAAAATGGACACCATAGGAGTTTAACAAGTGTCATTTGGCCTTTGGGAGGTGTTAAGGGCTGAACAAAAGAGTTTATGCATTTTTTTATATATATTTTTTTTTCTATTTTTTTTTTATTATTTTAGCAGTTTTGCAGTTTTGGTTCCTGTGTGCGTATCGTCGTGTTTTGGCACTTCTAACACCCGTCAAGCCCATTTTTAAGCTTCACAAGGATGTTAAAGTATAGGAAACATGAAAAATGCTCAAAAATATCTCGGATGTCGGTTCGTTTGGTCGTACGATCGCGATGTTCGCTTAATTACGACGGTATGCGCATAAGCGCGAAAAACGATCCAAATGACGCGACGAATGGATTTTTCTTAAGGCGAACACTAAAATATAATGTAGTCATGCTTTCATAAATTTTTGGATGTCCAGATGTATTCAGAACATAAGTTATGCGCGAAAATGCAAACTTGTGCACTTTTTGACACTTTTAGTCCCTGAATGTCCCAAAAGTTTATTTTAGCACACCGAACCCCTCAAAGCCTATTTCTAAGCTATGTCAAGGATATTTAAGGTGTGTTTAACTTATGGTTATGTTCCGGAATGTTCGTTACAGTTCAAATTGACATACTTTCACAGTTTGTCATATTTAGTCCCTGTAAGCGAATTAACTTGTTTTTGCCATACCAAAGCCTTCAAAACTTATTTCTAAGTTATGTAAAGGTTATTTAAGGTATGTTGAGTATATGTTGATGTTCCGGAGTATTTCTCGCATTAAACTGAGTACGTTTACGCACTAGTTTGCGTATAACTCTCCAGAAAGCGATGTAGAGTTTGAAATTACATAAAAGTCAAAACATGAAAAATGTAAAACACAATCAAACAAACATTGGGATCAAATAACATTGTTTTATTGATAACAGAACTGTTCATAGTGATTACAAGCACAGTTGTTACAAACAGGATGTTAATTTTGAACAAGAGGAAAAGGTTGTTGAAAAGATTGATTCAATTTCTGAAACTTCATGCGAAAACTGTTCAAAACCCTGCATGGAGTGTCTTGAAAAAGACACAAAGTTTCAGGAATTGAAACGATACACTGATGAACTCAAATTTGATCTGAGTGAAGTAAAAGAAGCATATGACAAGTTGGCTAAATCTATCAAAATGATTCAAAATGAGAGTCTTGAAAATGACAAAGCCACAAAATTGCTAAAATCAACAGTTCTTGATAAACAAAAGGAAATCAACTTTCATTTGGACATGATTGCTTCATTAAAAAGGGAATTGGAGTTAACAAAAATTGAAAATGAAAGAATTGATAAGAAGTTGATGAGTTATGTTGCATCTTCATATGTGATTGAACAAATTGTCCTGCAACAACCAGATGCAACACCTGTCTTTAACAGTGTTCCACCCCCAATGTGGAGTCATTACACTCAGAAGTATCCAGAAGGGGTGGAAGCTGCTTTGAACCTCAAGTTGAGAACCATTGAGGATGAGTTACCTGAGAGTATTGATGTTACATTTTCTCCGTCCGACACTGACAATGAGTCACAGGTGATCAAGACCGTTGTTGATCAAGTGTTAGATGAAGAAAGTGATAACTCAGACTTTGAAACTATGAAAACACATTTGGAAAATTCCAGTTCTGAATGTGAAGATGATGGTAACTTTTTGGACAAGTTTATACCAAAATCAGAAAAGGTTGCAAATGATGATCTGATTATGGTGGTTTACACTATGATTGGAACTGACAAACTCTATTCTGATTTTGAGTATCCAATCCAGAATGCAAACATGAAAAATGTTGAGAAGGTGTTTAAGCTTGTCGAGATTGATATTTCTGAAGTTAACAACAACGAGTTCTTTTCAAAACCTAAGAAATCTTTTGTGAAACAAAACAACCCTGGGAAGAAAGATTGGGTGGGTAACAATGGGTCTAACAAGAAAAATAGTAACAATTTTAAAAACAAAGGTATTGGGTTTGAAAAGAGAATGACTAAGAATGTTAAGCCAAAGGAAACAATGAGTGATGTTTTTGTTGTTGGTCCAAGTGTGGATGCTGAAAAAGAGTACATTTTCAGTCAAAAGGCCATTGATGATTTCAATGCAGCGAAAAAGTTGAGAGAAGAGACCTACAAATCAACTTTTGTCGAATATGACAAAAGAGTTTGTTACCGCTGCAATGAGATTGGTCATATGGCAAAACAATGCACCAAAAAGTTTGAAAAACCCGTTTTCAAGAAACCTGTTTTGCAAAAACCAAGACCTAAAACTCCAACTGATAATAAGGGTAAAAAACCCATGGTTTCCCCCGTTCGAATTTTGAAAAGAGGAGAATCTTTGAAGTCCGAAGAAAAGTCGAAATCAACTTTTGAGATTGGCGAATCTTCGAAAACTCAAAAGACTTCAAAAATTTATTCAAAGATTAAAGTTTTTGAAAACCAATCATGGGTGGCAAAACCAAAATCATCAGTTGAAGAGAAAAAGATGGAAAGTGTTTTGAATATGGAGAATGAATTAAAATCTAAATCAAAAATGGGTGCTAATGATGGTCAGAAATTTGAATTTGAATTGGACAAGTTTCTTGCAGAATTTCCACCAATTAAAGATAGAAACTTAAAAACAAAATTTGAACCTGTTATCCCAAATGTGATTTTTAGTATTCTGAAAGTTGATGAGAAGTGTGATATAGTTTTTGGTAGTGTTCCACAGGAAAAGAAGTCATGGGTTTCATTGTTTGAATAAATTTGCTATGATGAATGCAGGGGCTGCCGAGGTCGTATATCTCAAAGTGGATAATGGACAGCGGAGCTTCAAGACACATGACCGGAATGCTAGCATTGCTTTATGACGTTAAATCTTTAAATGGAGGATACGTGGGATTCGCTGGGAATCAGGGAGGAAGGATTGCTGGTCAAGGAATTCTAATAAATGGAGTCATTTCGTTTGATAAAGTGAACTATATAATTGAACTGGAAAACAATCTGCTTAGTATTTCGCAGATCTGTGACAAATCATTTACTGTCCACTTTACTAAAAATGAATGTTGTGTTTTAAAACCTGGTTTTAAAATTCCAGAAGAAATGGTGTTGTTGCGAGCTCCACGCGAAAATGATTTGTATATTCTTGATATGGGTATTGCAACAACAACTGATTATCAAAAACAATGCTTTGTGTCTAAAACCAAAGCAACTGAAAAAGAGTCGATTATGTGGCATCGAAAGATGGGCCACATTCATTTGCGTAAAATGAACTTTCTTGTATCGAATGATTTGGTTGAAGGTGTAAATTTGAAAAACTTTCACTTGAATGATGACTGTGTAGCTTGCAAGAAAGGAAAGCAGACAAAGAAGTTACATCCACAGAAGTTGCTGAATTCAATCAGAATGCCTCTTGAGAGACTCCATATGGATCTCTTTGGACCTGTCAACGTGCAAAGTATCAGCGGAGACTTATATTGTTTAGTAGTCACTGATGACTTCACGAGATTTTCTTGGGTGGTGTGCATGGAAAGGAGAGATCAAACGTTTGAGTCTTTGATGATTCTTTTCAAGAAGATGGAAACGCTCTACAAAGTGCCAATCCGAAGAATAAGAAGTGACAATGGAACAGAGTTTAAAAACAACCGCATGCTCGAGTTCTGTAACGAGAAAGGAATTCTTCATGAATTCAGTGCACCATACACTTCGCAGCAAAATGGTGTAGCTGAACGAAAGAACCGTACTTTAATCGAAACTGCTCGAATGATACTGGCTGATTCTAAACTACCAATCTATTTCTGGAGTGAAGCTGTGGCAGCGGCATGCTATACCTTGAATCGAGTGCTTACTGTGAAAAAATACAAAAAGACATGCTTTGAACTTCTTCATAGATACAAGCCAAATCTGAAATTTCTAGAGCCGTTCGGATCACCATGTACTTTCATTGATCCTGATGGCAAGTTCGGTGCAAAAAGCAATGAGGGTTTTTTCCTTGGATATACGAGTCCGCTAAAAAGAGTGTTCGTTCCATGTCTGAAGAAGGTAATTGAAGTTCAACATGTAGACTGTCAGAAGCATACTGAGTCACCGCAACTTCCTGGACAAAGATTGCTTTTCGATTATGACAAACTCTGGGAGTCGTTCAAACTACCTACAGAGCCGAGTGAAGAGGAACTTGCTTACTTATACCAACAGCAGCAATCCATGGTACAAGAACAGATACCAAGACCGTTGGTGGTTTCTTAACCAGATGTGGATACAAACATACCTACAACTGGTGCAAACGATCACGAGGCAGGTCCGAGTGGAACAGCTCAAGAACCACCAGAGGAACCAGCTCCATCATTTGATCAATCTGATGACTCAGAGTCGGAAAACGGTCCGATATTTTATGAGGATCCAAATGTTACTACGAATGAAGCTGAGGATCACACCGGTGATCTAGATATCACGAATCTACAATCGGAAGTTGTTGTACCTGACACTGTCATGCCACGAACTCTTTCTTACCATCCTTCAGAACAGATTATTGGAGATCTTCAGAGCGGTGTTAAGATGAGAGATCAGATCAACAGAGCACTTACTTGTTTTTATACATCTGTTGCTCCTTTACAAGAGGAATTCTCACTTAAATGTTTTATTTCGCAGATCGAACCCAGAACATATAAAGAAGCGTTGACTGAAGATAGCTGGGTGAATGCAATGCAGGAGGAGCTGCAGCAATTCGAGAAGTTGGGAGTGTGGAGACTAGTAGAACTCCCTGAGAATCAAAAGTTGATCAAAACAAAGTGGGTATTCAAATGTAAGAGAGACGATAGAGGAGTCGTGGTTCGAAACAAAGCACGATTAGTGGTACAAGGTTTTAGTCGGCAAGAAGGCATCGACTATGATGAGGTTTACACGCCTGTTGCTCGACTTGAAGCTGTTCGGATCTTTCTGGCGTTTGCGTCATGGAAAGACTTCAAAGTGTACCAGCTGGATGTTAAATCTACCTTCTTGTACGGAAAGATTAAAGAATAGGTGTATGTGGGACAACCACCGGGGTTTACTGATCCACAACACAAGAACAAGGTCTATCTGCTGGATAAGGCGCTCTACGGTTTACGCCAGGCCCCGAGAGCCTGGTACGAGACGCTTTCCCAACATCTTTTGGCCAACGGGTTCATTAGAGGGACAGTTGATAGCACATTGTTCACAAAGGAAGTTGCAGGCCATCTCCTAATTTTGCAGATCTACGTTGATGATATCATTTTTGGTTCGACCAACGACGACTTGTGTAAAGAATTTGAGAATGTTATGAAGAAGAAATTCGAAATGAGTTCGATGGGGGAGATGAAGTTCTTCCTCGGGCTGCAGGTGGAGCAGATACCCGATGGAATTTTCATTCACCAAACAAAATATGTGAAGGACGTGCTTGAAAAGTTTGACATGGATCAATGCAGTCCAGCAACAACCCCCCTTGCACAGAATCATGGTATTTGTCCTGACGAGAGTGGCGTCAAGGTGGAGGAGACATTGTACCGGTCAATCATCGGATCCTTAATGTATCTCACTGCTTCCCGACCGGACATCATGTACCCGACATGTCTTTGCGCCAGATATCAGTCGAGCCCGAAGTAGTCACACCTGACGATTGTCAAAAGGATATTACGGTATTTGAAAGGCTGCCCAAGCATCGGCTTGTGGTATCCTCGCTCGGGTGACTTCTTTCTAACAGGTTTCGCTGATTCTGACTTTGGAAGTTGCAAGCAGAACGCTAAGTCCACCACTGCTGGGTGTCAGTTCTTTGGAACTCGACTTGTTACCTGGCAGTGCAAGAAACAAACCTCTGTGGCGCTTTCTACTTGTGAGGCTGAATACGTTTCAGCCTCCAGCTGTTGTTCTCAGATCCTTTGGATCCAGCAGCAAATGTGCGACTTTGGTTTGCAATTCTTGGATACACCGATTTTCGTGGACAATGAAGCAGCCATTAATATAACTAAAAACCCGGTTCACCATTCTAAAACCAAACATATAGAGATTCGTCATCACTTCATCCGTGATTGTCACGAGAAGAAGTTGATACGTATTGAACATATACACACCGATGATCAGAAGGCTGATTTCTATACAAAACCGTTTGACAAAAAGAGATTTTATTATCTTTTAAAATTAAATGGGATGAAAAATCTGCGTTCTGGGAGGGTTGAAGAATGTGAAGCCGAGGAGGGCAGCGATCTGATGTGAACTACGTCGTGTTGTCAACTTTGTTTGTACAATTTGTTTTCTGCTTTTCGATAAAAACAAAAACACAAAAATATGTTTTTCTTTTTAGGGGGAGAAAGTTTGCAGAAAAATACAAAAACATGATAAAATTACAAAAACCAAAAACATTTGAAAAAAGTAAAAATGAGTTTGTGTAAAAAGGGGAAATGATAGTACATCAGCTAGACAGTGCAGTACGCTAAAGAAGTGTAACGTAAAAATGTGTTAAGCAGTCTTGTAAATGATATGCCGATAGGTTTTTACACATTTAGTAGGTTTGTTCGGGATATAAACCTAAATTCTTACTTGCTTATTTCATGGGGAACACTACTTGGATATATAGGTAACCCCTGAAATCTCGTTTGAAAGATTCCTTTTTCTGATATACTAGGTCTTTATACTCAGTGATATCTGGGGTATTATTCTGGGACTTCTGCTGAACGGTAGTTCTGACCTAGTCCTCGAATAATACTTTCCGCAAATGCTTGAAACATAGCATCACCCTCAGCATATATGATAAGACAATAAAATTGCTTAGCAATGCTGTTGTAAAAAAGATCCTCTAAAGGGGACACACCCAAATGTTGAGTCATGATCTCTCTGCTGAACGATGGTTCTGACCTGAGCTCTCATGATTCTTCATAATTTATTAACCCCTTACAGACATCATTTGTAGTATTCTCACCTGTAAGACTGAATATTGGGATCTGGATACGGGAGTATATTCAAGAGGTGGGACACACGTATAAGTTTAAGTCTCTAAAACACTAAATCCATATCCTGAACAGATTGAAGTTTGTGTGAAAATTTAAAGTGGATCAGTATATCAACAATCATTGCAAATTGTTTAATGCTTAAAATGAAATCTAAGCTTAACGGTACTTGTATCTCGTTGGCAGCTGATATGATCCCCTAACACGCTCACAAAAAGATTGTGTGTACATATTTCTAAAGATTGTGTGTACATATTTCTGCTTATCTGTTTCTAAAATCAAAAAGATTTTATCTTTCATCTTATTTTCGATAACGGACGTTGGGGAACGGATGATCAAAGTCTTGTGCAGATCATGTCTGTTTCATGAGGTTTGGGTAAGCAGGAGATTCTGGAAAGTGACTGATACATGTATGAAAGATTGGAAAAGTGTTTGAAAGTTCAAAAAGTTCAACAGTTCATTAATTTGAATTGTTTTCAGTTTCAAAAAGTCAGCATACTTCATAATCTGGTCAACCAAGGTCATTAAGTTGGACTTGGTAGGCGAAACAGTTGACCAAGGTCATTAACTTGGACTTGGTTAACTGAGTGTGTCGGTAACAAATCAGAAAATGTTAAAAAATTAAAAATTTCAAAAAGTTAAATCTTAAATGGCTGATTTTGCTCCTAAGCTTCATAGGTGATTCCGCTCGTAATGTTTCGAAGGTCATTTCGAGCGAAATCAGACTGGCTATAAATAGCCATCTGATTCCGCTCCTAATCATTTTTCTGATTTCGCTCTTAAGTCTCTGTCACCGGCGATTCGATCGAAAACCCCAAAACATCATTTTTCAAGACGAATTGCTGCCCGATTTTCATTTGATTGTTGTTATTAGTTGGTTTGCTCAACTATTAACATGGGAAAGGTGAGAAATCGGTCGAATTTGACACAAATCCATCTGATTTTTGTTTGTTGGCTCTGTTCATGTTTCAAAACTTAGATTTAGGGTTTGATTGTTGTGTAAAATGAACATAGATCTTGTTAGTGTTGTCGGAATATTGTGTAGATCATGCGTGTAAGTTTTGATTGAACCAGATCTAGGGTTTGTTCATGATTGAACAGTAGCAGATAGTTTGAACTTAGATCTAGGATGCTTGTGATGGTTTTAAAGTATAAAAATTACACCTACATCCTCGGATTTCACTGATAAACAAACCAACATGTTTAATTTCATCATCTGATGTGTTTAGAAGGGTTGGGTATTAAATGGCATAAATATCTGATTCCGCTCATAACTGCATTGAGATCTGATTTATTTTCAAAATGATTACAACTTGATTCCGCTTCTAACTGCTTCTTGTGATTCGGTTCGGAATGTTATCATTCCATGTGATATTGCTGAAAAGTTGCTGAGTGTTGAAATTTTTCTAAGTATTGATTCATTGTGTATTTTGTTGTACAGGGTTCGAATGTCATTTTTGATCCACTTCACAACAGCTGTTGTGATTTTGATGTGCAAAAGAATTCAGAATTGGCAAAATTCAGCAGTATACTGGAGTTCATGAGTCGAGTACCTATTCAGAAAGCTCTTACGGATCAACGTCCAGTATACAAGTCACACATTAAACGATTCTGGAAGCATGCAACATACGATGAAACAAACAAAGTGATAAACTCAGTTGTGAAGCTACAAAATGAAAAGAAAAAAATTGTTGTTACTGAGGCGCTGGTTCGTGAAGTTTTGAACTTTCCTGATGACGAAAATTCGCCAACAAGGTTTCCGGAAAGAATGGTAAAGGGGTGTATGCTCAGGATGGGATATGTTGGTGCACTAAATGTTGGAAATTACTTGAAATCAAAGTTTCAGAAACCCTACAAGTTTATTATTCATTGTGTATTAATGTCACTTAGTCATTGCAAAGGAGGGTACGATACCATGCGTGATTACCAGATGAACATGGTCACTGCATTGGTTCTGAACAAGAAATATAACTTCTCGCATATTATTTTTCACTACATGATCGAGAATATCACAACAAAGAGTAAGACTTGGACGTATCCAAGATTTGTGCAGATGCTGATCGATCATGTATATCCAGAGATTGAATGTGATTTGAAGAATGATTTGTTAGTTCAGTCACACATGAGCAACGTTTCTCTCAAGCAGCTTGCTAGATATCACCCAAACCATCCTGAACCAAAGTTAGTTGCTGAATTCTTCGGATATATCAAAAATGTGAACTACGTTGATCCTGATCCAGTAAATCACCAAAACTGGAGAAATGAAGAAGAAATAAAGGAAGCAGCCTATGTTGATGAGCTAAAGATTCTTGAAGAGTTCAAAACCACCCGAAATGACTGGTTTGTCAAAGAAACAAGGAGGAGAGGCAAAAAGACCACCCCTAAAGCACAGGAGGGTGAGGGGTCATCATCGCAGCCAAAGAAGAAACAAAAGAAAGTGGCAAAGACTTTATTGATTGATGAGCCTGAGGTAGAAGAACCAGTTGTGAATGTTGAAGAAAATCAGGATGATGATATTGATGATGTGATGATTAGCATTGATGATTTAGAGTCAGAGCAAGCAGCTAACATAGAAGTTGATGTTCATGTTTCACCTAATTCTCAGAGTTTACTGGAGAAATTGAATGTATTTAATGCTGAGAAAGATAAAGCTGATGTTGCTCAGAAAGGAAAAGAAGCTGAAGATGTTCAAAGTGGTGATGACGTTGATAAGAGTACTACAAGTTCTTCAAGTTCTTCTGAAGTTGAAATAGATGAATCAGAACGTTTGAAAAGAATTCAAGAAGAGACTGCTAAAGAGAAATTGTTGAGGAAGAGAAAAAGACAGGAAAAGGAGGATGCTCCATATGTCCCATCACCACAACATGTTTCTGGATCTCAATCGCCTCATTCAGGTGGTAGAAAGAAAGCAGGAACAAAGAAAAAGATTGTGTCTCCGAAGATAAAGAAAGTTACTCCGAAGATCACAAAGCCAAAGATTGTTCTGAAGAAGAAATCGTCCAAAGAACCAAGTAAACCACCAATACCACCATCTGAACCTACACCACATTAATCGCCAATACAATCACCACCACATCAAACACTTTCACCACATCAAACACCTCCACGACAATCAACATCACCATTACATCTTTCACAGTTACATACCTCACCACCTCATGAACAACCTTTTCTTACATCTCAAGAAATCTTCAAAACACCACCACCCACTCAAATTCAACTAACTCCTGGTTCTTCTGGTCACAAAGGTCTTCCTACTCCTCCAGATAATCTTGAAGATATTGGAGATTTTGGTTTTGCGAATGATGAACAGGTGAAAAAGTTAGAAAAGAAAATGGATGATGTTTTGAATGAAAGTAAAATAGTTGCAACTGAAAGCAAGAGAGTAGCTGATCATGAAAAGATTCTTGAAATGCGTGTAAAAAGATTAGAATCTGACAACAAGGCATTACTGAAGAAGATTGATACAGATCAGACAGAGATTGATTTCTTGAAAGTAAGAGTGGCAAAGTTAGAAAAAGAGAAGATTCGTCGTGATAAACAAAATAAAGAACTGGAAGCAATTAAGGCTCGTAATGAACATGAAAATTATATGTTGAAAAAGGTATTAGAGAGTGTGGTTGGTATGCCTCTAGAACAGAGATTTGATGAAGTTGTACGGGAGGAGGTTAGAGCTCAACATCAAGCTGAAACTGATGCTCAGATGAAGGATAAGGGAAAAGGAATTGAATCTGAAGAAAGGGCAATTGTTTTATCAACTGCTCCTGAACCAGTTTATGAGAAACCTTTTCCTCTTTCTTCTGTTCCTGTTGTTTTTGATGATGAAGTGTTATTAGAACATGCTCTTGATGATGATGAGGAGGAGGATGATGATGAAGATGATAATGATGATGATGAGGAGGAGGATGATGATGATGATAAAGAAGATGAAGATGATGAGAAAGTATTCTCTGCAAGTAGTTCAAGTGACGATGATAACGATGATGATCAGGGCACCTCTGGAGTTCAAGTTTCTGAAGCGTCAAAAGAACCAAATGTTGATGATTATTTGAATGATAGTGTGAATGAAGAAACAGAGGGAGCTGATGGAAAGGGGGAGCATGGTGATGATCAAAATGTTGAACAAGTTGAAAAATTAATTTTGAGAATAGAACCTGATTTGGAGGAAGGTGAGCACAGACATACGTATACACTGGATGAAATTAAAGAAATGACACGTATGGTGGATCCAGATTTCAAGTTTGATTTTGAAGAAGAATTGAATGCTTTTGATATCAATCATCAACCCGACTATGAGTACAAGTATGTAGAGGATGCTGATGTATATGATAGGGTTGAGGTTGAAGATTGTTCTGATGAGGAGAGTGTAAATGAAGATACTTCTCAGTTTCCTACACTGATGGAGTTCTTTAGTGAAGAAAACAGAGATGAACTAAGAAGGAAAGTGGCTGAGATTTTGAAAGACAAAAATTTTGATGGTATTCCTAAAGACTTGCAGAAGGAAGAAAGGCAGAAATGGTTTAAAGATAGTCATGAAAGAAAGTTAAAAAGGCCGTTGAAGTATTATCAGAGAGATCGAAGTATTTCACTCGGTGATATCATTAGCTGGGGTTTCCTACCTCATGTTAATGCTTATGCAATCAGAAGAGAGTTTGGTGTACTGTATTTTGAATGTTTGTATGATGTGATGTCTTTACCATGGTGGGATGTCAAAGAATTATCGAAAGTGAGAACTTTAGGGTATCCTGTACGAAAGAATGAATGATATCGTGATATGGGGATACATAAAGTTTGAATCCTTGAAGAATTTCCGACACTGGAAGCCGCATTACCCTAAAAGAGTTCAAAGGGTAGATCCAGTGACAGGAGTTGAAGAAACTATTCTGAACGTGAAAAAGCCAAAGACAATGAAGAATATACCAGTACCGAAAATGGAGCAGGATTTTTACAAAGGCTTCTTGGGATGGGTATACAGTTGTCGATCGACTGAGGCTGTTATTACTTATCGAGCTGGAAGTGAGATAAGAGAAATATATGTTTATGACCCGATGTGGTTAGTGAATTGCTCGGCCAAGGATATAGAATGTTTATTCATAAACAAGATCCATTTTCAGTCTGAAGACCGTGAACAAGCGATGCAGTTTCAACAAGTTGTATCTATTTGTTTTCAGAAAGGCATTAATTCTGAAAATAAATGGGATTCTAAATGGTGGTCGCTTGAAGATAAAGAAAGAAAGAAAGCTGAACGTGAACGCAAGAAGCTGGAAGCAAACAGAGGAAAATGGATGAAGCAACAGGACGAAGAGGATAAGAAAAAGAAGAAAGAGAATGACAAGCTTAGGAATTTACTGAGGAAAAAGCCTAAGCAGCGTGAAGAAAATTTCAAGTCACTCTGAAGACCCGAAGATAAGACTGAACACTGCGGCTGTATCCAAGGGGGAGTTTGTTGATGCACGAATGTCTAAAGCCTGCGTCTTAGTCTTAGTCAAGCTTGTATAGGGTCTAGGGGTCAGAAATGTCAATTATGTATAGTGTAGAGGCTGTTTTGTAAAGTTTATGTTGTTAAGGGATGATTCCCCTCGAAATGACATTATGTCATTTGGAGCGAAATCAGATGTTGCTGATTCCGCCCGAAATGACATGATGTCATTTGGAGCGAAATCAGCTCCCCTATATATAGTAGTGTTGGTTTCTCATTTGGCACCGATCCATCAAGTTGTAACCAAACTGCTGCCGGATTTTTCTGTGATCAATTAATGAGAAACTGTGTTTAAAGTGATATTCTATCTACTTCTACTCATTTCTCTCTGATTCAAGCTGTTTGCGTGTTTCCGCCACATAGACAGTGGTATTTTGGTTCTGATTGACTCACTAGATCATCAATATCGATCCTACATGATGATCCTCCTGTTAACATCCGGGGTGATGGAGAGACAGCTGAGGATGTCGTTGCTATTCCATCTCCTGAGATTCCTGTCATTGAAGTATCCTCTGCTTCCATTTTACACTCGATTTCAGACCCTTTTGAGTCTGTGACAACTGCAGCTTTACAGACGACTGGATTCCATATTTTTGCTATTGACTCAGACAACGACGCCGCGATGTCTGCACTATCACCTGCTCGAGATCCCACACCTCCACACGACCCAGAGCCTGCTCCTGAGCTAGCTCCTGTCCCTTTTGGGTCAGCCTGATGTTGCACCTATTGATCTTCAGCCGATTCCGGATCCTGACCATGTTTCTTTTGGTTTACCAGACATTGCACCCCCTTATACCTGATCCAGTTCCTGCACCTGTTGATCCTCCTTTTGTTGAGCTATTTATTCCACCACCTGCACCCGCTGATGTTGCTCCTCTCCCTCTTGTAGAATCCGATAACCATCGCACTGAATTGCCGATTGTTTTTCCTTTAGGACATTCCTGCACCCCATTCAGGGGAAGGTACTCTAGGTCAGCACCCGTGTGACGATCCTTTTGCTTCAGCAGCATTTTACACAGATCCTTCAGGCTGCACCGTTTACTCCTTTCATTTCTTCACCGCTGGACGAGCCATACCGATGGTCCCTACCGTACACTATACTGGTTTCGGACCCCTACCATCCCTCACATTATGAAGGCTACACACGGGATGAGTTGCTCCTGTTACTTCAGCTACAGTTTAAGGTTTTGAGTTATAGAGTTTGGAGCTTGAGCTGACGCCACGTCCCCCACTCTGTCTATTGCTAGTATACTTTGGTCATCCACATTCATCACTGTCTCCTTTTGCACTCTCACCTGCTGCCATTACACCTTTCTTAGGTTTTGATGCTCGTTTCTTTTCTATCAAGCAGCAGATCAGATACTTACTTCGCCGTATATACAAGCTCGAGGGGAAACTCGCACATGTTAGCAGTTTCTTTTCTTCCCTCCTCCACCTCAGTCATCAGTATAGTTGGTTTTTGGTTTTATGTGGATTGCATTACTTATGGGTAAAAACACTACTAATGAGTCGAGATTGTGAAGACTTTTTGAAGACTACTTTTGACCACGTGATTTTGATACACTGATAGACTAATTAGGCAAGGGTAGGGTAGGGTGACCCTGTGTCTCATTTGATGTGATACACTTTGTAGACAATGTGATTGTGGTCGGAAAATAATGAAAGCCTAATCGTCATATTCCCCATTAAACATGTAAAAATACTTTGTGGTCAATGACTAATGAAAGCTCAGTCGCTATGTCCTCACAAAGCACATTGTTGATCTGCGTGTTGTGCTATAAATATGATGCTACGTGCTTACTTGTTATGTTCTCATTAAATATGTTCACACCTACATATTTGTGCTATAATTGTGAGGTTATATGATTGCTTGCTCTGACGATTACTTATATACATATGTATACGCACCTCCTTGGTCTTATTCGTTAAGTAGAGGCTTATGTGCATGTGTCCTTAATAAGACCTGACCTAACCAATCTTCTTCTTAGAAGATGTCGATTCAAAGGAACACCGATACCAACAACCCTCTGCCGACAACAGAGGCGGAATTACAAGAGCGCATCTCACAGGCCATCGCACAGCACGGGGCCCTTCGTTCCGAACGCAGCGGAGGTACCTCAGGAGATAACCCACCCAACGGTAATGTTTAGTCACTTAAGACACATTACAAAACGTTTGGACATTTCCAAGAGTTCTTTGCTAATGCCTTATATGAATGATGTTGCTTATGTCACAGGCTGCACCTACAAGCAATTCTTGAACTGCAAGCCCCGGGATTTCGACGGCACTGGGGGTGCCATAGCTTTTGTGCGTTGGGTTGAGAAGACGGATTATGTTTTGTGATTAAGTAAATGCGCCCCCGAACATCAGGTCACGTACATAGCTGCACAGTTTGTAGATGGGGCTCCGTCATGGTGGAACCTTCAGGTTCAGACGTTGGGCGAGACTGCTGCGTATGCTTTGACGTGGGACGAACTGAAAGAACTGATGCGTAAGAGATATTGCTCGAGGGCAGAAGTCCAGAAGTTGGAGACTGAACTATGGAACTTAAAAATGGAAGGTTCAAAGATAGCTGAGTATGTGCAGAGATTTCACGATTTGTCACAAGTTGCTCTGCGTCTGGTGGAACCAGAGTTTAAGAGGATCGAACGCTTCATCAGGGGATTGGCACCTCAGATTCTAAGTCTGGTGACAACATCTAAACCTCCAACGATCACTGATGCTATTGACTTAAGTGTGGCGCTCACTGAAGAAGCGGTTAGACTAGGAAAATTTTCCACTTCTGAAGAGAAAAAGGAGACTCCTGTAGAGCCACCTGGAGATAACAAGAGGAAGCTCGCAAATTTCAAGAAGGGTACTCGGGTGAATAGTAAGAACAAGGCCAAAAAGGGAAAAGAATACATGGGTATCCTACCTAAGTGCGACAATTATCGATGTTGTCATATCGGGCGATGCAGATATGGAAGATGTGAAAACTGTGGCAAAGTGGGGCATGTCAAGGAGACTTGTAGGCAAGGTACTGAACGTGAAAATGAAGGCCAAGTTGGTAGCGAAAATCACGAAGGGAACAACGACAACAACAATTATCAAGGCAGGACGAGTGACAAACAAAAACGTGCTCAAGGTTGTTTTAACTGTGGAAGCAAAAAGCATTTCAGAAGATACTGCCCTAAAAACAATCAGGCACAAGGGTGAAAGCTCAACACCGGAGCTAGGGAGACACGCCAAGAATCCAAGCGTGGACATCGGTACGTCCCATACTAGTCAACGTTATGCATCTGTGCTGCTAGATACTGTTGCCAATTTTAGCTTCGCACCTCTAGAGTTCGAAAGTATACTTGGTTTAGTAGCAAGTAAGTTAGATAACCCGTACTCGATAGAACTAGCTAAAGGGAAGCTTCGACGTGGTAAATGGGATGGATTGGTTGTCGAGTAATCAAGCGGAGATTGTTATCCATGTCCCGATGGTGAACGAAGAAACGATCGTGATTCCTGAAGCAGGATACGCCCCTACGGATTAACAGTCATTGAAGACACGGAAGTTTTCGCGCAAAGGATGTGTTGCCTTTTTCTTTTGGCTCATGACGTGGACAAGGAAGCCGAAGAACCTAAGCTCGAAGATACCCCTGTGGTAAAGGAATATTCTGAGGCCTTCCCCGAAGACTTGCCAGATTACCTCCTCAACAACCTGTCGAATTTTGCATAGATTTGGTTCCAGGCGCCGCGCCTGTAGCCAAGGCACCCCATCGACTTGCACTTCCTGAGGCACAATATTTGTTAACGCAACTTCAGAAGTTGCCAGATAAGGGATTTTTAAGGCAAGCTTTTTGCCCTAAGGAGTTTCAGTACTGTTCGTCAAGGAGAAGGACGATGATTTTCAAATGAGCATCAACTACCAGGAGCTGAACGAGCTAACCAACAAGAGTCAGTAACTCTTGCTGAAGATTAACGAATTATTTATTCGCCTAACTGTGGGGATCCAACTACTATTTCATGACTGATCGATGATCGAGTGTCATTAGCTGTGAATTCAGGAAGAAAGTATCCCGGGGAAATTGTGGGACAATAACTTGTTTTAAACATACACAAAAATTGTGTTTCCTACACAATGCACAAAACAGTTTTACACAGAATACGAAACTTTGAGAATCTAGAAAACATGTACTTAGGACCTTTGGGAACCCAGGTCCGAACTCGTAAAGGTTGTTGCTTAGGAACCACACCTGTTAACTCAAGCAAACCCCATTATCCTGACATATATGCTACTTCAGTTAACCAAACAGAAAGTACTCAAATTTCTTTTGTTGAAATCTCCACTTTTGCTTCTAACGAATAGATGTTTGCATCTCTACTCCCCTTAATGGTAGTTGCATCGCGTTAATTTTCTCCGCTGAGAGCGAACACACATTGCTTCGATACTTGGTCATTTCTTCATTTTAGCAAATACTCATTGTTTCATTACTTGGAAACTTATATGTCACGCATGCACCATTTGCTACGCATGTGGTTTCGTTTCGAATAAACGCTTCATTGAAGTTCAAACATTATTTTGCTAAAGCTAACTATTGGTTTATGATTCAAATAACCTACATTATTGTAATTGTTGGCTCCTTTGCTATCAAGTCAACACACTTTCTTGAAACTTCTTTTCTTTCAAGATACATTCATGGTTTATCTTCGTAACCATGCTGAGATTCCCTTGTTGATACATACGTTTATTGTCGGGTTACGCTGAAACCAAGTTCAATTGCTTGAACTTATCCATTTCGCATATTCAATTTAAGACGCCATATGATGTATTGAGAGCATCATATTCAAATATTTTTGCAAAGGTTCTTTTGTTTCGAGTCGTAGTAAACTTGATTGGTCTACGACTCCACTAAATCGTTTGTTGGTTTCGATACCTTGCGGTGATACTTTCACAGAATTGAAGTTTGCGCTAATTTGGTTACGCACCTCACACACGGATTTAATTGTCTATTTATTTAATCTAAATCCGTTTTGTTTATCACGATTAAAGCGGTCTCAACACAATTGTGTGTTAAGACAATGGTACCTAGGTTCATTTCATATCACGGTGTATCTTCTAACGATTCTTTCGTTATAAATTGAATACCTTGCAGTGTTTATTGCTTTCCATCTTCAATCAGAAACAGTAGTTCTTTGATGTTCCATATTCGATTGAAAACCCCATGACGCTGTTTAAATCAAATTTTCAGAGTTGTTTCAGTACACTTTCCTTTGATTTCAAGCACGATGAACTTGTTTGGTCACCGCTATTGTTGAAATATGTCAATTACGACACCTTGTGGTGTCATTACAAATTTGTAGCTTATGCTAATCATGGTCAACTGTTTCACAAAACTACACATACTTTCGTTTGACTTGTCATTTAAACATTCCTAATGCAACTACGAATTAAGACAATGATACACCAGATTCGCTTGTATTTCATTCGGTGTATTTTCGCAATTCAAGAATGTCAACACACTAATCCTTACCATTTATTTATTCGAAAGTTGACATATCATTTTCATATTCAAGTTGTTGATTTTGAGTTCATATAGCGGATGCTATGGTTTGTGAAAACTCGTTTGCATATTGTGACCGATTGTTTGAGAATCCATTGGTCAAAACTCCTTTGTTACACCTCTGTTAACTAAGTTATGCTAGATTATACATCTATACATCTCGTTCCCTTTAACATCAAATGCTAGAACACATACCTTTTAACCATTGGGTTTTTGTTGTTGAAATATATCCCTGGATTCACCTGATGTGAATAAGATTTGATTCGATTCTGTGGTTATCTACCCCATTATTATTCATATACATACACGCTTAATGTAACCCTAAGGAGTTAAGGTAGTATAAATTTCGAGGACGAAATTTTCTTAACAGGGGGAGAATGTGACAACTTCCAAATTTGCATGCATCCGTACAATTAATTAATCTTGATTAATGTTTAATGACTGTGCTGAATTACGACTAATGACTTGAATGCTTTCTGATTATTGCTTTACACACACATGTGCATCACATATTGCAAATGACATATCATTGACTGCATGCAAACATATAGACATAAATGATGCACAAAGCACAGTTAGCACAGTTAACAGACAAACCGGGAAGATGCTGACGGAGTTCAGGACATAGACAGACGTTGTTTTGAGACACAGTATGAGCCATAAACCAAGTATTACACTAGTGCAGTGTGTAGGAAAGTAAGGATCACAAAACTGCTTTCTAGGTGATAGTTTAAGTGCCGGAAAGTGCCTAAAACCCACATAAAGTGCTGAATTCAGCAAAAATCAGCATTTTAACAAGCTAGTAACATGCAAAAATATGACTAAAAGGTCCCGAATGCTTTCCTAAGTGTCAGGAATTAAAAAGTGTCACAAAAGGGTACATAAAGAACACTAAACGGTATAGTTTAGCACTTTAACAAACCGGTATCTAACCGAACAACCGGACACTACCCGAAACATCAAAATTACACTAGAAGCATTGTTTTAATGTTTATGAGCTAGTTATGATCCCCGAACATCATAACACTCATTAAAAATACCTAGTAACTAAAACACTTAAACATACACTTGGATTTCAACTAATTACCTTAACTATCCATCACCACCCAACTAATACCCCCCCCCCCCCAACTTGACGGTCACAAGGGTGGACCAACCCTTGATCTTACTTGATTTCATATGATTTGTTAACAGATTTGGTCTTGTACTTAGAAGACACATTAACCATTGGATTATGTTATGTTGGATAATCAAGTTTATATAAACCATTAGTCTTTCATTATCTTTCATCACAACACCAACTTCACACACTCTTCTCTCCCTCTCTTACTCACTCACGTCCGAGAACAAGGGGCCACACCACCACCATTGTCAAGTTTCCATCATCCATTCTAAGGTGTACACAAGGTGCTAGAAGGTGTCTAAAGAAGCTTGGTGGCTTTGGAACTTCAAGGACCTCTTCCATTTGCTATTATCCATCACATTCATCATCTTCATCTTCTTGAGTTCATCCCTAGCCCTTGTGCTGGTAGTAAGCCTCTTGTCACTTGAATTTACTTCTCATTTAGTTGGTTAAAAGATCATATGTTATGAAAATCATGAAGAACATCAAGAACCATGAACTTAAAACTTTAACATAAGCATAATAACATAAGAATACATATTGTTTAGTGTTGTTTTGCTTCTTGATGATTGATTATTTGTGTTTATGATGTTAGACATCATATGAAGCCTACTAGATTGTGATTAAACACATGATCTAGTAAGTTAAGATGATGATCTTGTGAAAGACCAAGATGATCATACTTTGTGAATTCATGAACTTGAATAATAAAATTTGTTTTCATATGTGATGATGATTTAAACACAATACAAGACTTGTAAGAGGATGATTTCCAAGATAGTTTTCCCAAGAAACTAAGTTAAATAACAAGATTTACATAGACTTGGTTCTTACATAAACAAACACTGTTTTAAGGGTTAAACAAGTGTAGAAACACTTGTGTAACAAAAAGATTACACAAAGAAGCATTTTTAGAAAATGTGTTTGGAAGTTGTGAACACCCAACTTCTTTAAAAATGGAGTTTTTAAAGAAGTAAATACATTTTTAAGGGTAACAAAGCCTACTTAACAACATAGTAAGTTACTACAAGTTTTTACAAAAGTTCAAGTTCATGTTGTTGTATAAATTGCATAATTTTGGCACTTGGTAAGTGTTGATTGAGTTGTTGATTGTTTGTGATGATTTTAAAAGAAAATGATATGCTTTGAAAGCATGGGAACCTCCATTTTTAGGGGAAACTATGGCAAAATTTTCTAAAAATGTAAACACTTAGAAAAATGTTTTCAAACAAATATTTACAAGTATATTTTAACCAAGAATTTCCATATAAACTTTGCCATAATTTTTGTTACAAAAATACAAATATTGGAGGTTGGTTTTTGTAAATAAAAATAACTAAATATAAGATATATATTTAGAAGACACATGTGTGTGAATATTTGTATACTTTGTGTATTAGTTATACTATTTTAGGGATAAAATAATCTAACTTAACAAAATACCAAGAAATTTCAATCCAAAATATTACCAAAAATCATAAGGATTAAATGCTCAAGTTACACACATAATATTGGGGAACCGAACGAAAGAATGTAACTTACAAAATATTCCGGAAAATACTTTTATAAATATATTTTTGGTAAATGATATTTTGGACACAAAGAAATGAAAATATGATTTTTATGAATGTCACGAAGTTATATCATATTTTGACAAAAGGAAAATATATATATTTTGGCGATTAAAAATATATATGTTTTCTTGGAATTACTAGGAAATATAATATTTTTGGAAAAGATATATACTTCCTTGAATACACTTGAAAAACATTATGTTTTTTTTGATAAAAATAAGTTTATGTATATTTTCTAAAGTTAGACTTGAAAATGTATTATTTTGGAACTACAAATATTTTTGCCAAAAGGAAAAATTATAAATAATTTTTCTAAGTAATAATTCTTAAATATATATATTTTGGGAAATATATATATTAGGGGACTTGTATTAGAAATAATATTCCGGAAAGTCTAACACAAAATTAAGTATAAGAAATACTTAACGATTACAAGAAAATACGTATTCTCGTACGTATAAATCCACACCGGAATACGACACTGATACATGGCCAAAAATATACAAATAAACCCATCCTTGGGAAGGAAGTACAAGTATAAATACTTGAGAAGTATTATTGCAAAATATTGTTTAATAATTATTACAAAAATTTATAAATATAATTTAAGTTAAAATATTAATTATTTTGACAGTGATTATATAACCTGGAATAATAACAGAAGCATAAAGAAACGTAACTCAAAAACATTAATACTAAGACAAGGCATGACCCGTTCGTCTAATAGACATTAGTACATTGTAGGTAGTCGTGTTTGCTGAAGGAACTTGAGTTACGATTATTGAAGACGCAAGACTGTGAGTTCATGACCCCCTTTTTCTTTTAATTGTTTTCAGTTTTATAACTTCGGGGGTGAAATACATGTTACAAACTGTTTACGAACATTTTATGTGGTATGGTTAGCTAAGGAAGGGTACTGCTTGATCATGTGAGTGGTAGGTATGACACTTAAGGCCATTAATCCTCGTTGTAGGACCGAGGGACATGAGTGATAGATCTATTCGGGTGTAGCGAGCCCCACCCATGCGCACGCCGAATGAGCCATGTGGTGACTATGTCTTATTGATGAAATCTGCTAGGTTTGAGTTTTCCTGCATCACTTCACACATATCAATGGCCTTGCAAACCATTGGTGATCTGTTTTTCCTTGTTGCTTTCATACCGGGATTTATAAACTTACATACATACTTACAGTGATTTCAAAGGTTTACTCATACACACAAACAAACACATGAACTCGCTCAACTTTTGTTGATGTTTTCAAACTACATGTATTTCAGGAATTAGTAAGTGGATCTGGCGGGCGTTGGAAGTTTTTATGCTGCGTTAGGAATAAAGATGTCATCCATGGTCTTTGAGTTTGGTCAGTGTGTCTTATTCCTGGACGAGAGACGTCTTCCAAACCTTGGTGTTATTCAATATCTTCTGATGAGTCCTTAATGAACTCATAAACAATTTGTATGGTTTGTAAAACTTGAATTTGAAGTCTACGTTTCAAAACAATGTTGTTATATTTTAAACTTATTTAATGGATGACGAATCTATGGTTTTATCATATAGATGTTGTTATGATTGAATGCAATGGTATTAAGAAAGTCGCACCATAATCACGCTTCCGTAAAAGTCAGGGTGTGACACAACGTAAGCACGTATTCATCCTAGTCTCTCAGACATAAACTCCCAGTTTCTCAAACTGAACTACCCAGCCTCTCGGACTGAATCATAAACATCAATTTTGAAATGTGTTTCGTGTCTTTTGTTTGTAAAAATGTTTGTCTTCCTGGATCTGGGTGTTGTATGTAATGAAAAATATGTTGTGAAAAACATTTTCGTGAGAGCCCTAATGATCGTAGTCTAGACTCGAGAAAGAATCCTAGTTCGCTACGATCGAAGCTCTGATACCAAGCTGTCACACCCTGACTTTTGCGGAAGCGTGATTATGGTGTGACTTTCTTAATACCATTGCATTCAATCATAACAAAATTATATGATTAAAACCATTAGATGTTCATCCATAAATTAAGTTTGAAAATACCACAACATAATTGTTTAGAATGTAGACTTCAAATTTAAATTACAAACCATACAACATGTTTGAAAGAGTTCATGAGGACTCGATAAAATACCTTAAATAAAACCGAGCTTAGAGACATGTATCTCGTCCAGGATTAAGATACACATCCTAAACCCATTGACTCCGGATGATATCTCTTTATTCATAACGCAGCTTGGAACATGCAAACACCCGCCAGATCCACTTAATTCCCTGAAATACATGTAGTTTGAAAACATCAACAAAATTTTAGCCAGTTCATGTGTTTGTGTATGTATACGAATAACCTTTAAAGTATGTCTGTATGTATGTAAAATCCTAGTATGAAAGCATCAAGGAAAAACAGATCACCAATGGTTTGCAAGGCTAATGGTATGTGTGAAGTGATGCAGGAAAACTCAAACCTAGCAAAATTTGTCTCCGGGAATAAGACATAGTCACCACATGGGCCACCCTGGTCCGCATGTGTCACACCCTGGCTTTGCGGAAGCGTGGTTAATTTGGTGTGACTTCTTAATACCATAGCTTAATCATAACAAAGCTATATGATAATAAAACCATGCAAGATCATCCATAGATTTAAGTTTTAAAACCGAAGTAACATAACATTGCCTTAGGGACTACAACACCATAACATAAAACGTTGTTTTGAAAGACATAAACATCAACATCAATAAAACGCAGTTTAAGATTTGTGACTCATCCAGGAAAAAGTCACATTTCCTAAACCGGGATGACCTCGGAACCCATACGCAGCGGGAAAACACAACATACCGCGCCAGATCTTTAATTCCCTGAAATACATGTAAGTTGAAAAATCAACAATAATGTTGAGCGAGTTCATGTGTAAGTGAGTAAATAAACCTTTGTATGTATAAAAAAACCCTGGTATGTAGCAAATAAGGAAAAAGAGATCACCAATGGTTTGCAAGGCCATTGATATGTGTGAAGTGCAAGTAGGAAGACTCAAACCTAGCAGATTTATGCGTTGGGTACAAAGTCACCCCGAGGTCCGTTCTGTTTGGGTCTGGGGCTGGGCTCGCTACACCCAGATAGATCTACCGCTCCTGCCCCTCGGTCCTACCCTGAGGATTAATGGCCTCAAGTTTCCGCCTACCCACTCACATGATCTGAATAATAACCCTCCTTACGCTAACCATACCATGTAAGAATTATTCGTAATCATAGTAACATGTATTTCACCCCCGCAGTTTAGAAAACTGAAAACAGTTAGAGAAAAGGGGGACATGAACTCACAGTGGTGCGTCTCTACCAAGTATATCTCCTGATCAAGCAGCTGTGCAACGACCTACACGTACTAAATCTATTAGACGGACGGCCGTGCCTTAGCTTAAGGTTTAAGTTTTTTGGGAAATAGTTAGACAACTATTTCGTGTTTATATTTTTGTAAATACTTGGTAATTATTCTCCTTCCCAAGGATGGGGGATTTAATACATGCGTGTTCGTAAAATTCGAAATACATTATTAAGTCTCACTTAATATATTTTATTCCTTACTTCAAAATATAAATATTCTTCCCAAAATAATACTTTGACAAAAATACGCGCTCATAAATATTTTCTCAAAATGCGTAAGTTACGTTTTAAAGATCGGGTGGTAATAATTATACCGTTGTAACTTATTATTAATTATGAAGGCGTATGCATTATTTCTGGAATCATTAGTACTTGGTAATATTATTTTTACTCTAAAAATAATATCCGTATATTTCACAAAATAATCATAAACATTCTACAAGTGACGCTATAAAAAAATATATATGTCAAATATATATTTACCCCGTTTTATTTTGTGAAGATCCCGCCTCCAATATTTTGTAAATAAAGTCATGGCGAAATTTACATTTTGAAAACAAGTCAAAAAAAATATATTTACAACACTTGTAGTGAAAATATTCCCAAGTGTTAGGTTTTTAGAAAAATTTCGCCAGAGTTTCCCCTGTAACTGGAGGTGGCCACGCTTTCAAGCGTATCATTTTCTTTTAAAAGCAAATCAACAATTTCCTTATTCTCAATAACAACTTTCCAAAACATCAATTAGTCAAAATATATATAAATCGCAAAAATTACATGAACTTGTGGTTTGTCCAAAATTTGTAGAAATTTCCATTACTTTTAGTGGATCTTTGCAATAATCTACTCGGTTTCGTAAAAGCCTCGTTTTTAAAGAAATTCCATCTTTACAACTTCTTGTAAAATTTGACAAAACTAGTTCTTTGTCGAAACTTAGTGTTACACAAGTGTTTACACACTTGTGTGTTTAAAAATCATCCTTGTTCATGTAAGATCCGGTTTTAGAAAATAAGATTTCCTTGACACTTGGTCCTTTGAAAATACCGCTTGTAGATCCGTAGATCTACTAGTTTTAAACACTATTTCGTAAGTAAAGTCGATTTTACACAAGTTTATGTTTAGTGTGTGGTAGAGTTTCATCATTTAACCCTTTGTACGCTTAAACAAACTCTATGTCATGATCCATGATCACGACTAATCCGGGTTAGATGATGATCCGAGCTACCACAACATAGATCGGCACTAAATAATTATAACAAGACAAGTCTTACAAGATTTACACAACAATATAGCTTTTATCCAACATTTTTAATATTTTAGTAAACTTTTAGCATGTCTTCTTGTATGTTCATAGATTTTAACCGACAAAGTTCTTTTTAACCACTTTAAAATAGATCAAGAGTGTGTTTATAGCAACTTACTACTAGCTCGAGGCTAGGGAAGAAACTAGTCGAAGAATGCATGGATAAAAGCAATGGGGTGAGGTCCTTCGCGTTCCGAATGCACCAAGCTTCTTTGTATGAGATCCTTAACACTTGTATACCCTTGGAATGACAAGATCAAGATCGAAAGGTGGCGGTGGGGGTGCTTGTGTCTTCGGCCGAGAGTGAAAGAGAGGGAGAGAGAGGAGTGTTGTTTAGTTAAGTGGTTAAGGTTATGGTGGATCAAAGCTTGTTCTTATAGACATTTCTCATGATCATTAACTAAAGGATCATATGTCTAATTGATATTAGACAAAGATGATTTAAATAATCATCAAAGTACAAGGGGTGTCCCCCTTGGGGACGGTTCGGTTAGAGAGGGGGGGTCTTGGTTCAATCTCAACCATGTAGTTAGGACATTAGTTAAGTTAAGTTAAGTTAGTTTAGGGATTAACCCGGTTACTAGTGTGTTATGCTTTACAGCGGGTGTTAGGGTATTCGGGGACCCTAACTGGCTCAGAAAAGGAAAAACAATGTCAATGTCAATATTTTTATGTTCCGGGTAAAGTCCGGTTGTTCGGTTGGATAGAGATCCGTTAAAGTGCTTAACAAAGCTTTAAAGTGTCGTTATTATTATTTTTAGTGACACAACTTATTCCCGACACTTTGGAAAGTGTCTAGTAACATTTTTCTCATGTTTTGGCACTTTATTAGTTAGCTAAATGCTGAATTATAATTTAAAGTGCTGAATTTTGTACTTAGAGTACGTTTTAGGCACATCCGGTCACTGTAACTTATTCCTAGTGACGCAGTTCTACAACCCTTATATCCCTACACTCACCACTAGTGTAGCAAACTATCTCAGGCTCTTACAGGCCTTAGAGGCAGTACCTGCCTGGTGCTAGTTATGACAGCACGTTTAATAGGTTATCCGTTCATTGTGCTACTGTGCTTTTGGTGCATCAAGGTTGTCACAAAGGTGCTGTAAGCAAAACATGGAGTGACAGCAAGTAAAGTATGATGCAAGTAAGTACATGTATCAGTATTCAAGTAGCAGTTTATCCACAAGTTCAAGTAAGCACAGTAATTAAGCAGTAATTAATTATTAATTAAGTCGTACGGATACCTGGTTTAGTGAGGGTTGTCACAGCATGGGTGTGGGCTCGCTACACCCAAATAGATCTATCACTCATGCCCCTCGGTGCTACAACGAGGATTAATGGCCTTAAGTGTCATACCCACCACTCACATGATCAAGCAGTACCCTTCCTTAGCTAACCATACCACATAATGTCATAATCAGTTTGTAACATGTATTTCACCCCCGAAGTTATAAAACCAAAAACAGTTAAGAGAAAAGGGGGACATGAACTCACAGTCTTGCGTCTTCGATAAGTGTAACTCAAGTCCTTCAGCAAACACGACTACCTACAATGTACTAATGTCTATTAGACGAACGGGTCGTGCCTTGACTTAGAATTAACGTTTCTGAGTTACGTTTCTAGTATCATTCCAATTTATATAATTATTGTCAAAATAATTAATATTTCAACTTAAATTATATTTTTAAGTTTTGGAATAATTGTTAAACAATATTTTTGTAATAATACTTCTCAAGTATTTATACTTGCACCTCCTTCCCAAGGATGGGGGTATCTCATACATGTGTATTCGTATTCTTGTATTTTGTATAACTTGCTATGTATTGGTGTCGTATTCCGGCGTGTATTTCCTTTAATAAGTATCCAATATATATTTCAAGAAGCATTTCTTATATTTAATTTTGCGTTAAACTTTCCGGAATATTATTTCCTATAAAAGTCCACTAATACATATATGTTTCCCAAAATATATATATTTAAGGATCATTACTTAGAAAAAAAAAATTATTTATAATTTTTCCTTTTTGGCAAAAATATTTGTAGTTCCGAAATAATATATTTTCAAGTCTCACTTAGAAAATATATATAAACTTATTTTTACCCAAAAATAATGCATTTCAAGTGTATCCAAGAAAATATATATATTTTTCCCAAAAATAATATATCTTCTAAAAATTCCAAGAAAATATATTTTTACTTCCAAAAATAATATATTTTTCTCCTTGTAAAAAATATGATATAATTTTGTAATAATTGGAAAAATCATATTTTCCTTTCTTGTGTCCAAAATATTATTTACCAAAAATATACTTATAAATGTATTTTCCAGAATATTTTGTAAGTTACATTCTTCCGTTCGGTTTTACAATATCATATGTGTAACTTGTATATTTATTCCTTGAGATTTTTGGTAATATTGTAATTTCTTGGTATTTTGTTATGTCATATTATTTTAACCCTAAAATAATATAACTATTACACAAAGTATACAAATATTCACACACATGTGTCTCCTAAATATATATATATATCTAGCCACTTTTATTTATAAAAACCAACCTCCAATATTTGTATTTTTGTAACAAAAATTATGACAAAGTTTATATAGAAACTCATGGTTAAAATATACTTGTAAATACTTGTTTGAAAATATTTTTCTAAGTGTTTACATTTTTAGAAAATTTTGTCATAGTTTTCCCTAAAAATAGAGGTTCCCATGCTTTCAAAGCATATCATTTTCTTTTAAAATCATCACAAACAATCAACTGAGATCAACACTTACCAAGTGCCAAAGTTATGCAATTTACATAACAACATGAACTTGAACTTTTATGAAAACTTGTAGTAACTTACTAGTGTGTTTTGTAAGCTTAGTTCCCCTTTAAAGTGTGGTTATTTGTTTAATAATATCATTCTTGAAGATTTTTTATCTTTACAACTTGAAAAATGATTTTCTAAAAATATTTCTTTTTGAATTTTTCTTGTTAAAAATGTATTTCTATACTTGATTTACCACTAAAGAACATGGTTAGTTTCTTTAAAATCCATGATTATGTAAATCTTCTGATTTAACTTAGTTTCTTGAGAAAACTAGTTTTGAAATCATACAAGTTTATGACTAGTAACATGTTACATACTTCATCCTTCACAAAATCATTTTTATTTTTCAAGTTCATGTATTCATAAGTATGATCATCTTGGTCTTTCACAAGATCATCACCTCAACTTGCTAGATCATGTGTTTAATCACAATCTAGTAAGTTTCATATGATGTTTAACATCACAAACACAAATAATCAACCATCAAGAAGCAAAATAACACTTAACAACATGTATTCTTATGGTTTTAAGCTTATGTTAAAGTTTTAAGTTCATGGTTCTTGATGTTCTTTGAGATTAACAACTAGTATCTTCTTTTAACCACTTAAACATGATGTAAAATGAAGAATAGAGTGTGCTTACTACTAGCTCAAGGCTAGGGAAGAACACTAGTTGATGAAGATGATAAATGTGATGGATAAAAGCAATGAGAGAAGGTCCTTCCACTTCCAATGCCACCAAGCTTCCTTATGCACCCTTGAACACCTTTGTATGGCCTTAGAATGGATGAGGAAAGTTGAATGAAGATGGCTATGGTGGTGATGGGTTTCGGCCGTGACCAAAGAGGGAGAGGGGGAGAGCTTTGAGTGAAATGTTAAGTGTGAGAATGATGCTTATGTGCTAAAGGTTTATTTATAAATCCATGTTTAAGCTTTATCCATTGTGTAATATGTTTTCTTAAGTACATACAAGATCTATAATCATATCAAAATAAATCAAAGGAAATCTTGATGGTGGGGCCACCTTGAACCGTCCACAACAAGGGGGGGTCTTGGTTAAGGTTTAATGATAAGTTAGGTTATTTAGTTAGAATTTAAGTGTAATAGTTAGGTGTTATGTGTATTAGGTGTTATATAGTGTGTTAGGGGCCCATAACTAGCTTGGAAACTTTAAAACAATGCTTCTAGTGTAATTTTGGTGTTTCGGGTAGTGTCCGGTTGTTCGGTTGTATACTGGTTCGTTAAAGTGTTAAACTATACCATTTAGTGTTCTTTATGTACCTTTTTGTGACACTTTTAATTCCCGACACTTAGGAAAGCATTCAGGACCATTTAGTCATATTTTTGCATGAAACTAGCTTGTTAAAATGCTGATTTTTGCTGAATTCAGCACTTTGGGTGAGTTTTAGGCACTTTCCGGCACTTAAACTATCACCTAGAAGAGCAGTTTTGTGATCCTCACTTTCCTATACACTACACTAGTGTAATATTTGGTCTCTGGCCCATATTGGGTCTCATGGTATTGTCTGTCTATGTGCTGAGTTCTGTCAGCAGTTTTCTGAGTTATCCGCTAACTGTGCTAACTATGCTTTGTGCATCATTTAAGTCAATATGGTTTGCATGTAATAATGATGTGACAGTATGCAATATGTGATGCACATGTAAGTATAAGGCAGTAATCAGAATGCAGTTATTTGTAATTCAGCGTAGTCATTAAGCATTAATCAAGATTAATTAATGGTAAGAATGCATGCAAATTTGGCAGTTGTCACAGATCTTACTAATTTTGCGTTTTAGGGTTTCTCAGTAGATGAAAGAATAGTGAAAGAAAAGTTGACAATGAGAAAACAGGTAATGGGTGTCTTGGGATAGTAAAGGGAATTCAAAAATTGAATGCACAGAGGCCGCTAAAAAATTATTTGGCCGCCCAAAAGTCTATTGATAAAGGTCTGTTGACAAAAAAAACAAGATTTAATGAGGGGGGCTTGTAAAGGTGACACGTGTCATGGCAATGTTTTGCTTTATTATAGTAGAGATGGTTCATTTTGATGAGAAATAAGCAAATAGTTGACCCAAATAAATTTTGGTGATGACCCATTTTTCCATGGTTAGAACTTAGAATCCAAAAAAAAAAAAAGGATGAAAGAGGTTGGGCTTTGAAGGAGGGTTTTGGGCCAGTAAAGGAGTTTCCATGAATAGAGAGAGAGAGAGACCAAGGAGCAATGCATCACAGCCGAAGCAAGCAAGGTGAGAAAACCTAGGGCTTGGGCTTTTTTTTGTCTCTCTCTCTCTGGAGAGTCACTAGAGTATTTACCAAGCCATCTCTCTCTCTCTCTCTCTGCACTTAGTCGTAGGGCTGTTCAAAAAAATCCGAATCCGAAACCGAATCCGAATTATCTGAAAATCCGTATCCGAATTTTCGGATATCCGAATTTCGGATAATCCGAAAATTCGGATTCGGATAGTGATATTGAATTTTTTCGGATATTTCGGATATCCGATATCCGAAATTTTAATTTTTTTTTTTAGTTTTTAATCTTCCTATATAATAAAGGAAAAGTTTAACAGGACACGTGTCAGCATTACAAGCCCCCCATTCCTTCTTCCCACGTGTCCTCTTCCCGTTTTTTTTTTCTTTAACCCCTAAATACTTATTTGACCGAGATAATACGTCGCCTTCTCTCTTTCCTGCAGGTCAATACCTCACACGCACTCATAACCTTCTTTCCCTTTTCTTCTCTTCTTCTTCTTCCTTCCATTCTTCAACCTTCTGTATGTATTCCACTTCCAGCTAGGTTTCAAAAAAACCCAAAAGATCCGTTATGTATCTCACTTTTTCTCTGAGGTATGTATCACACAGTCCCATCTTTGCATAAAACGCCAATTCCCTTTCAAGAAACACAAATCTCACACAAGAAACACAGATCTCCTACGGTTGTCCCTGGTTTTTAAACATAATCTGACGGTGTAGATTAGTTTTCACACGGATCGACCTTCGAATTTGGGTTCATCTTTGCATATTAATCTTGTGATGGCGTCTATAAAGCCATACTACATCATACTCTCTCTTCTACTGGATCTGGTTTTGTTTTGGTAAGTTCTTGTATTTTTTGTATTTTATATAGATGTTTAATTTTAAATTTTATTTTCTGTAATTTATCAAGTTAATTATTGAAGTGTATTTACAGGTTGTTGTTTAGTGAAGGAAGTTTTCCTGTTTTTTTTTTTTCACGAAATCAGGTTCGTCAATTTCACCTTTCACCTAATTTTTGGTTGAATTTGAATGTTTGTTTCACATATTAGGGCAAAATTAGCATAATAGGATTTTGGTTGAATTTTTAGTATAATATGTGTATTTTTTGAATTTTCGTTGAATTTGAATGTTTGTTTCGGTTATTAGGGTAAATTTAGCATAATATGATTTTGGTTGAACTTTGGTTGAATTTCAATGTTTTGTTCCAGTTATTGTTTTATTAACTGAACTGATCATAAAGACCAACAACCTTCAGGCTTGAAGCTATGCCATAGAATGCTTAAAAAAAGCCCCATAAGTCTCATACGGACAACATCTGTTGTAAGGAAGATAAGGTTGCAAGACCAACCATGAGCCATATGATGCTACATCTAAAATAAGATGATTAATAAGATAAATTTTTTAGTTATGTTTTTTTTAGCTAGACTTAGCCATAAAAACTAAGGACTAAAATTAGCGATCTACTTAATATCTGCTACAGCAAGAAATATTCATTGTTGCTTGTAATACCGTTAAATTCTATACCTTATTTGTTAATGCATTGCCATCGGATGTCGGACAGAAATTGCAGTTAGGCTATTAAGCGAAGTTAGGACTTACTAATGGATCAAGTTTATGGGTTGTGCAATGATATGAAATAAAAATGATATCCTATGACTCTACGAGTAAGGTTTTGCTTAATATATGCTTTGGTTATGGATGATTCAGTTTGGGGACATATATGTAACGATAACATAAGCTGTTGTGTATGATTTTTTGCTTAATGTTTCCTACTTCATTTTTATAAATGTATGCTTTGGTTTAGGGGTGTTAAACGGGTCGTATTCACGGGTTCAACCCAACCCGAACCCGAAAATTTTACATAAACCCGAACCCGACCCGAACCCGAAAATCATATCATACATAAGTATAACATTAAAGTTATTAAGAAACTGACCATAGGGACCCATGAATTCTGTAGTATCAAAAAAAGATGAAAATCACCCAGATACCATCATATATCAGGGAATTACAGACCTATTTAGAATGTAAAAATATGTAATATTTCTAAAACCACATGAATGAGAGATAAGCTTTATTGGTCCAGTTCACAAATTTCAACTAAAGAATGTTTTTTGAGCGTGCTTTTGCTGTTTCCCAAATGTATATTTTATTATTTTATATATTTTGTTCTAATATTTATGAAGTTTTTGATTTCAATTATAGTAATGTTGTTATAAAATAAACTGGGTATTATATATAGGCAATGGGTGAACACCCATATTAAATGAAACTCCCAATGATCTCTAGATTTAGTGATGGAGGGCTTGCATTTCTCTTGAGAGATGCAGGTTCGACTCCCACTTGGTGCAGAGTGAGGCACTGGTGAGCAATGATAGGAGACCCAGAGAAATCTGGGTTGGATCCTTGAGCCAAACGGGTTTTTCCGGTAGTTTCATCGTCGTGCCTACGGGCGGGTGGGTTACCGGGTTTTCCCCGGAATTGGTAGTGGACTCGGGTTACTCTCGGAGTACTCCGTTTGTCCAGTGGGTGCCCCGAGAGTGTTCGGGATTGAGTTTGTTGGCCGTTCAAAAAAAAAACTGAGTGTGAGTTGTTTGTAACCTGCATGAAACCAGATGCATATATATAGGCAATGGGTAGTGATTGGTTTCTTGGAGGAGTACACCAAGTGGGATAACCACATGAATGAGAGAGAAGCTTTTTGAGTGTTTTTTGAGTGTGGCTTTGCTGTTTCCCAAATGTGTATCTTATTATTTTATATATTGTGTTCTAAAAAATATATTGTGTTCTAATATTTATGAAGTTTTCGATTTCACTTATAGCAATGTTGTTATAAAATAAACTGGGTATTATACATCATAATTGGTCTTCTTTGATTCGAAGAAAAGTTACCATCTATATGCAAACTTTTGTCACCTCAATATGCATGAACGATTTAAAGGCTTAATTCATCCGTAAAAATTTTTAAAGATATAAATTATGGATATCCAACTCAAACCATATTATCAGCAAGGGGGCGTGGTACAAGAACGGAGTGGGAGGGGCGTTAAAGTGGCGTTTTTATAAAAAATAAAATAAAAAATAAAAAAACAAGTGCCAATCAAAACTCCGTGTGATCTTAGAAGTGAGATTCCAGGTTCAAACCTGGGTGTAGGAGATTAGTTAGGAATATTTTGGTGTAATTGAATAAAGCAATCGTTGTAATTCAAAAAAAAATTAAATGATTGAGAAAATATATTTTGAAAACTACGAAACATACGTGTTGAAAGGTGAAAAAATAGGAAGAAGTGCCTCACATAGCTTATAATGTTAAGCCCGGTTGGGTCAAGAATCGGACCTTCCACAAGTCGTATCGAGTGGATTGGACTGCCCCTGGTCTTTTTTTTTTTTACTTTGTGATTGAACTGGCAAATTGTAGACCCAGTTAAATGGATCTTATGGATTGAGTCTGGCCGAACAAAACTTAGTTCAATAAATTTATTACACCTTAATATATAAACTTCTTACCTTGGGCAACGAGAGATAAGAAAACATTATAAATGAAATGAAACTTTTAATTAAGTAACGTGACACAAGATATATGTTATTGTTAAAAGTAAGTTTAAAAAACTATAAATCTGACTATCTGAGTCCTGGGTTATACAAATTAAAATGATATGATATATGTGTAAATATTTATATTCTAGATAACTTTTATAATTTATAATTGGCTTTATAAGTTATAACATTAACATGATCCTATTTACATTTTTATACTTTTAAACTTTCTTTTGTCGATCAACCGATTTAATTATAGCATAACTTTTTTATATTCTTACTTATTAAGTTTTATTACGTCAATCTCATTACAAAAGCGGTTGGTTCGATTAGGCTTGTGGGTGTGGGGTGCGTTCCTCGGTCGGCTTGGCCCATCGCGGACCGGCACCCTCCTCCCCCCGGCCTCTCGCCTCACCAATGATATTTGTTGTGCAACTTAGGTGAAAAATACACATATATATGTCAGGTATTAAGCTTAATTATCATATAGTTTTTTTGTTTTTTTATTTCTTTACCATGGGAACTTTTTTTAGTGGTACATTAAGAATATAACAACTTTCTGTATGTATTAATATTCAAGTGAGAATACATGAGTAACGTCTAACTTAATTATTAACTTATGGATGCATCTTTGGACAGATGTAGCCATTTTTTGTTCAACAATTTCATTCGGTATAGGTGTTAGGAGAAGGGAGGTCTGACCAAGTCTTTTTACTTCAGTGTTGAGAATGATCAAGTCCAATTACTAGATGCCAACATAAATGATTAAGATATATACGAATAAGATATTTATAAATTATAAGTTGAAAGAGTCGCTACAAATAAAAGGGGAGATAACCTCTTTTTTTTTTTTTTTTTTTTTTTTGCAAAATAGTAAAATTGGACATCAATCTTTGATTCCAAAAGCATCATCCATGCTTTTTTTTTTCTTTTGCAAATATAAATTTTTAAAAATCAACCCATGACCCGTCAAGCTCATTGGTATATAAAAATTCTTACAAAAATATTTCAATTGCATAATAATCTTGATTTGCTGCCGTTTTTGAAATACTTATGTCATTATACCATTGATGTACCCGCCAACACCGTTAAATAAGATATTTTTCTGTGAAGTAAATGCCCTAATTTATTCAATTTATGTTTTTTTGTCTCGGTAAGGTCTGTCAAACATGTGTCTTACTATGTGAAGTTATTATTTTATAGATATAGATTTTTTAACACAACCCATGACCCGTAGATCTATCTTTTATTTTACTATTTTATTTGAACCAGTGATCGATCATTTCTATGTCTTGCTGTGTGGTAAGTCCTTTCTAGGGGAGATAACCTTTTTTTTTTGCAAAATAGTAAAATATGACATCAATCAATCTTTGATTCCAAAAGCATCATCCATGCTTTTTTTTCTTTTGCAAATATAAATTTTTAAAAATCAACCCATAACCCGTCAAGCTCATTGGTATATAAAAATTCTTACGAACATATTTCAATTGCATAATAGTCTTGATTTGCTTCCGTTTTTGAAATGGTTGTTATATGAATGCTATCAACATCCTTGTAAAAAATCCTTATTATTTCGGTGTTCTGTTTTATATTGAAGTTCTGCATATGCTAGGGTATTTACCTTCGGAATCTGCCTCATCTTGGTATATTTATAACTTGGTAACTTTGTAAAAAGGCAGTTTCTAATTTAATGTATTAAAATATTTAACTATAAAGGTCAACAATGGTGGATCCTACCATTACCTCTCTTAATCAATTGGATGTAACCAAGACAAACGTGACTATTAAAGTTCGCATAGTCAAGCTTTGGAAGCTACTATCATTTAAAGTGAAGAATGTTATTCATGCTGTAGAATTGATCCTCATGGATGAGGAGGTACTTTATAAATTTATAACACATTCATTTATATTAATTTTATATTGTAGGTTACACCATAAAACTTTATATTTTTTTGATAGGGTTCCAAAATTCAAGCAACTGTGCCTGGTAATTATCTCGTAAAGTATGGAAAACTACTTCAAGAAAAACGTTGTGTCTTGGTTACTAAGTTTGAAATTGGCGACAACCTGTCTCCGTACCGCCCGACTAACCATCCACATAAACTGTTTTTCAATTTCTCTACCAACATCATGAATTGTGATGACTTTGGTGGATCAATTCATGGATTCTCTTTTACTTCTTTTGATGTTCTTCGCAATCGTGCTATTCCACAAAACTCTCCTGTTGGTAAGTGCATATTCATTTGATGTTTAGTAACAAATCTATTTTACTTATATTACTCCCGTTCTATTATACTAATTATTTTTTTGTTTCTTTATAGATATAATTGGTTACGTTGATGGTTGGTTTCCTATGATTGATCATACAAGCAGAAATAACAAACTGACCAAAAAAAATGAGCTTACAACTTCGCGATTTAGAGTTACATATAATTTTTTTTTTTTTGAATTTTTTTATACATTGATCAATTACGTCAAGTTTTATAATTTTTTTTAATAGGTACCTTAATGTTTATGTTACTTTGTGGGGAGATTATGCGGTGCAAATGTCAAAGTTTATGGAAAACAATCCGAGTGATGTTTTTGTGATACTGCAGTTTGGAAGATATACCTTTCATGAAGGTTTTTTTACTTATTTAATAACCCTATCTTGCTCTTTAAGATTCTATATAATTTTGCATAACTTTTTTATATAATTTTTTTCTTAACTATCTAGGTAAGGCATATGTCTCCAGTTCTTTTTAAAACAGCACATTGTATCTGAACGAAAGCATTGATGAGTTAATTGATTTCCAAAAGAGGTAATGCATACAATTTTTTTTTTTGGAAATTTATTTGTTTGATTTTATTATTTTATGTCACAACTTTTTAAGTTTTCATAATTTATTGACCAATTATATTTTTAATCATATCAAGGTTACTTGAAAGAAAATCGGATCTCGGTTCTTCAGGCCGTCCTTTGGGTTCATCTCAAGCTGGCAAAAGTATTCATGATGATTTCTTGCTTGAAACTGAGTTCAAAAACATTGATGAGGTTAATAAAATCAAACAGGAAAAGAATGTGATTGTGCTTGGTACAATCATAAGTTTCCCTCCTGGTGTTGAGTGGTATTACAATTCTTGTAAGGATTGTATGAAGAAGGTTACTGTTTTGTATTTTATAAGTGATGATGATGATGGATTAGATTTAAGTGAGGACAAACAGACCATTCGATGCATAAATGATGTATGCAATGAAAAAGGTGTTTCTGTGGTTCCCAGGTAAATTCGTAACCTTATGATAACTTTAACAATTTTATACTTTAGAATGTATAAGTTAACTTCTTTTATTAATCTGTTTTAGGTTGAAACTTCAAATTAGGATACAAGATGGTACCGGTATTGCATCGCTAACTTTGTTAGACCATGTAGCTCGAAAATTACTTGGAAAGAGTGCTCAAGAGTTGGTTGATAAGTTTGTTGATGTATGCGTTTTGGTTTTATTGTTTTCCCATTTACTTTAAATTTATAAAAACTCATACCTTACCACTGTTTTTATATCTTTTGTTTTTATATAGGGTGAAACGGATAATTTGCTCCCTGATGAAATTAGTAATTTGGTTGGCAAAAAGATGGCGTTTAAGATTGAGATTTCTCACTTTAACGTGAAGAATAACTACAAGTCATTCACTGTCAAAAGATTTTCTGATGATCCCGCAATAATTTCCCAGCTTGAATCAAAGTTAGGGATTGACCATGTAACTATCTAACCTTTTTTATACTAAGTCGTTACAGTTATACCGTATTGGACCTACATTCTTGCTTCATCAATTTTAACACTCCTTTATTTGTTTACCAATTGTAGGTTGACCTTTCAAACTCGGTGAATATCACATCTGGTGATTTTGAAAGTACCGAAACTGTCGATCTGAAGGTATTTTTTCTAAACAAACTATTTGATAAAACCTATTTATTCTTTTACTTTCATATTTAGAATTACATATTACGGATTGTGATTAGCGATTTTAGCAAATATTGTTTACAATAATATATTATCTTCATATCAATATTAAGGATGATACCCCGATATCACTGATTGGTTCAAGCACTGGATCAATATCTGCTGCTGCAAAAAATGCTGAAAACATAAGGGTACATTCCGAGCTGAAGCGTAATCTTGTGGAATCATATGATCATGACGAATCAGCAACAAAAGCTCCTTTAGCTTGCAATGAAGGTCTACATTTTGTATTGTTTTATCAGTCTTTTTTTTTTTTTTTTGTAACTCTATATTTCTAATTCAGGTTTTCTATTTAAATTATATTTCAACACTTATAGCAAAGAGAAGCGCAAGACGAGAAAACATACTACTTACTCGAAGGTATTATGTTTTTTTTTATTTTAAACACATTGCTATTTCAAAATACAAACTCTTATCTATATTAACAAATCTATTTACCTTGATATGAAGGATTCTATATCAGTCACCACTGATTATCAGACCCCGGTTTCACTGATGGATACAAGGGGTTCGTTGATGGATTCAAGTGCTGGTGGTATGGCTTTGCGTAACAAAAGGGGAGGAAAGATAAAGACACCACTTGAGCTGAAGCGTACTCTTGCGGAAGAATTTGACTGTGACGAATCTGAAAGTAAAGATCCTTTATCTATGAATGAAGGACCTAAGTCACTTTTGATTCCCAAGAAGGAAAAATGATCCTATCTATCTATTGTTAAGACTTTTATTAATCCATGTTTAGGATATCTACTATCTGTTTTTGAAAACTTATTTTGTTTAAGATCAGCTGTATTTTTGGAAACTTATGTTGTTTAACTCAGCTGTATGAATGAATGTTTAATGTTTGGATTTGGTTATTTAAATTTATCCTAGGTTTTAAATCTAAAAAGTTGAGTTTTGAACACAAATATCTAAACTTGTCTTCATTTTATTATTGACATGTATAGATTCTTTTCCGGTGTCTACAACCAAATAAATGAACACAAGTTTAGAATCTCAAAGATAATATCTCCAAAATTAAATCATTGCTATTTTAATGTAAACGTTAATTACTAATATGATTCCTCTTGCTCAAAGTTAGGATATATAATTTTTTTAATTAACTACCTTTTTATTATTTTCACAGATATGCATCATTATTCCAACATAAATACAACACCATTGTCAAATATTACTACAATGTCTATTAACACTCATTGTAAGTTATTTGTTTAATGATCTATAATATTATTTTTTCAAGTAATTTCCTATATCTTATAATTATAATATTATCTTTTTGTATAGGTTTAAACACAGACACTACCAAGTCTGAGAGTCAGGACAGGAGAAAATTACGAAAACTATATTTGGATTCAAGAAAGGCTAAAAACTGTTCTGTTGCAGATCATGTTTTTAATAACAAAGAGAATGTCATCAAAAAATTCACTATCTTTTAGTAATTGGACCAATGGAAGTATGAGAAGCCCTTTCTCTGACATTAAACCAGGTACTATATTAAAATTCTTTTCCCCACAGCACGTACAAATATATTCTTAACGTAATTTTATTTTCATTATCATAGATATGGCCGGGTTTTTTAATGATTTATAATATTATTTTTTCAAGTAATTTCCTATATCTTATAATTATAATATTATCTTTTTGTATAGGTTTAAACACAGACACTACCAAGTCTGAGAGTCAGCAAAGGAGAAAGTTACGAAAACTGTATTTGGATTCAAGAAAGGCTAAAAATTGTTCTATTGCAGATCATGTTTTTAATAACAAAGAGAATGTCATCAAAAATTCACTATCTTTTAGTAATTGTACCAATGGAAGTATGAGAAGCCCTTTCTCTGACATTACATCAGGTACTATATTAAAATTCTTTCCCTACAGCACGTACAAATATATTCTTAACGTAATTTTATTTTCATTATCATAGATATGGCTGGTTACAGAAACAGAAATAATTCCATGGACATTTGTAACAGTCAACATAGGCAAAATTTAAGCAAGAGTATTTTTGATAAAAGAAATTTGAATGACTTATCCATTGAACAAGTTCATGAAAGTGATATTAAAAAAGACGAATTTGTCGGCATTTCAAAAGGTACATGTTACATTAATATATAGTGTACAATTAATATTAATTGTAATTTGCATCCAACTTTAAAAATTCTAATTACAAGTATTTTTAAAATAATTTTCAACAGATTACGTTGATCACTTTGATCAGAATGTCACTTGTCAAATATGCCAAGCAAAATTATGGGGTAACGAAGCTCGTAGAATGAGTACAAAAAGCCAATTAAATTCAAGTTATTCAATGTGTTGTGCATATGGTAAAGTTCAACTTCCTAACATGAAGGAACCACCTCCGAGTTATCAGTGTCTTTTTAATTCTTTAGATTCAAAAAGCAAGGCATTCCTGAAGAACATCCGTCGATACAATTCCATGTTCTCATTTACGTCCATTGGTGGAAAAGTTGATTCTACCATTAATAGAGGCAATGCTCCTTATATATTCGAATTGGGTGGTCAGAATTACCATAGAATGGGAAGTCTTCTACCAGAAGATGGATCTAAACCAAAATTCTCCCAGCTATATATATATGACACTGACAATAAAGTTTCAAACAGACAATCCGTTTTTGGGTACGTATTCAATGTTACCATTACATTTGTTAAGAATGTGTTATATTTTGAAATAAAACCTGAATGTGTTTATTTTTTTAGTGAATCTAATAAAGCTTCTTCATCAACATCTCGGGATCTTGATCTTCAAGTTATACAACATATACAGAATATGTTAGACTCGGAGAATGTTTTGGTTAAAACATATCGGATTGTAAGAGATTTTTTTAAAGAAAACTACTAGGCTGACCTAAAGTTGCGGCTCATTGGAAGAAGGCAACAAGATGGAAGAACATACAACTTACCAACCGCTTCTGAAGTGGCAGCTTTAATTGTTGGTGACATTGGCGATTCCTTAGAAAAGAGAGATATTATTGTTGAAACGAAATCTTGTGGTCTACAACGTATTAGTGAGTTACATCCCTCGTATCTTGCTCTCCAGTATCCTCTTTTGTTTCCTTATGGTGATGATTGCTACAGAAATGACATTCCTCATAGAGGTGTTACTCCTTCGACATCAACCAAACGAACATATGTCACTATGAGAGAATTCTTTGCATACAGGATACAAGACAGGCAGGGTGTGTTTTCATTAATTCTAAATTCACGTCGCCTATTTCAACAATTCTTAGTTGATGCGTATACCATGATTGAAACTGAGAGACTAAATTACATACGTCATCAACAGAAGGTTCTAAGATGTGATACTTATGAGAACCTTTCCAATTTACGTAACCATGGTAATATAAATGTATCCACCACTGGAAAGCGTGTCATATTGCCTTCGTCATTTACTGGAGGTGCTCGGTATATGATGCAGAACTATTTGGATGCAATGTCTCTATGTAAGTGGTATGGATATCCAGATTTTTTTATAACAGTAACATGTAATCCGAAATGGCCTGAAATTAAAAGATTTCTTAAGGACAGCAATTTAAGTCCTGAAGACCGGCCTGATATCCTATCTAGATTGTTTAAAATCAAGCTCAATGCTTTGATTAAAGACTTGAAGGAGAAGTCATTACTTGGCAAAGTGTCAGCAGGTATTCACTATGAAGACTAATTTTTTATGGATATTTAAAATTTTAATACAAACATTTAATATCTTATTTTCTTTCATTTTTGTAGTTGTTTATATTGTGGAGTTTCAGAAGCGTGGGTTGCCGCATGCGCATATATGTTTATTTATGCATCCCGATCACAAGTTTCCAACTGTTGAACACATTGATCCCCTCATTTCCGCTGAAATTCCCGACAAAAACGATGATCCAGAGTTGTATACTCTTGTCAGTGATTTCATGATTCATGGTCCTTGTGGTGATGACAACATCAACTGTCCATGCATGGTAGATAATAAGTGTTCGAAGGGCTTTCCAAAGAAATTTCGTAATCATACATCTATCGATAGGGATGGTTTTCCTCTCTACAGAAGAAGAGATTCAGGAACATTTGTTGAAAAATCTGGAGTTAAGTTAGATAACAGAAGTGTTGTTCCTTACAACAAAACACTTTTGAAGAGATATCAGTCCCACATCAATGTTGAATGGTGCAATCAGGCCGGATCTATAAAGTATTTGTTTAAATATATCAACAAAGGTCCTGATCGGGTTACCGTTTCCATTGTTGAAAGTAACACATCAAACGAACCTGACCCGCCGGTGGATGAGATCAAAAAATACTATGATTGTCGATATTTGTCTGCATGTGAGGCACCATGGCGTATATTCGCATATGATGTTCACTATAGGTATCCTGCTATTATTCGTCTCCCATTTCATATTCCGAACCAACAAAATGTCGTATATGGTGAAGACGATGATATTGATCAAGTCCTCAACAGGCCGTCAATGAATTCTTCAATGTTTTCATCTTGGATGGATTGTAATCAAAGTGATGACGTGGCCCGAGAGCTTACTTACGTTGAATTCCCTACAAAGTTTGTGTGGAAAAAGGATGAACGGTGTTGGAAACGAAGGAAAACTACTGGTTTTTCAATTGGAAGAATTCATGCTGTTTCTCCTACTCTTGGCGAGGCTTATTTTTTGAGGATTCTTTTAAACAAAGTTAAAGGTCCCCGATCCTTTGATGATATACTCACTGTAAATGGTCGTAAATTTAATACCTTTAGAGAAGCATGTTATGCTCACGGTCTATTAGATGATGATATGGAATATATAGATGCTATCCAAGAAGCAAGTCATTCAGGCTCCGGTTTTTATCTTCACACATTGTTTGCTACGATGTTGACGTGCCACACTCTGTCTTTGCCGGAACGTGTATGGCAAAAAACATGGGAATTATTATCAGATGGCATCCTTTATAAACAACGACTTATTTTAAAGGCTCCAGGTATAAGTACTTTATAATAATTACTATTTTTTAGGTTTATTTATAATCTTTATGTTTATAATTCACATTCACATATATTTATATATATAATAATATATATACTTCTTTGAATAAAATTTAAATCACGTTAAAATGTTATATTTTATCCAATCACTTCTTTTAGATTTTAACAAATATTTGTTTCTTATACATTGGATTATGTTAATCTAAAAATATATCTTTAATGTGTTATTTCAGATTTATGCCTTACTGATGATCAAGTTAAAAATCTCACATTGTACGAGATTGAGAAGATTTTAATTCGTAATAATTCCAGCTTACGAAATTTTAATACAATGCCTTACCCTGATCATGAGTTGATTTCTACTTCAAATAATCGTTTGATTACTGAAGAGCTGGATTATGACAGAATTGATCTTCAATAGGAGTTTGAGAACCTTTTAGTTTCATTAACCGATGAACAAAGATTTATTTATAATGATATCATGAACGCCGTTGAAGACAACAAAGGTGGTGTTTTTTTTGTTTACGGTTATGGAGGTACCGGTAAAACATTTCTTTGGAAAACTTTATCTGCATCTCTAAGATCGAAAGGGGAAATTGTTTTAAATGTTGCCTCAAATGGGATTGCATCTTTGCTTCTTACAGGAGGTAGGACATCTCACTCTCGATTTCTCATTCCGATTAATCTGACCGAAGACTCAATTTGTCTTATAATCCCTAACAGTGATGTTGCAAATCTATTAAAGAAAACATCATTGATTATATGGGACGAAGCACCAATGATACACAGACATGGTTTTGAAGCTTTGGATAGAACTTTAAAAGACATATTGAAATGTGATGGTTCTCATAATTCCGAAAGTCCATTTAGAGGTAAAACAATCGTATTTGGTAGAGATTTCCGACAAACTCTTCCTGTCATTCAAGGTGGTACTAGACAAGACATTGTTAATGCTTCGTTGACTTCTTCGTACATATGGGACCATTGCAAAATACTCACTTTAACCAAGAACATGAGATTGAGTGCAGGAAGTGGAATGCATGATGTCGAGCAAACACAAATCTTTGCTCAGTGGTTGTTGGATTTGGGTGAAGGGAAACTAGGCGGATCTAACGATGGTGATGCGATTATAGACATACCCGATGATCTTTTAATCATGGATTCCGCTGATCCAATTTCAAGTCTTATAGATTTTGTTTATCCTTCTCTTCTTGAAAATTACCAAAATTCCGGCTTTTACCAAGAAAGAGCCATTCTTGCACCGACGAATGAAGTTGTTGATGAAATTAATTCTCAGTTGTTGTTGATGTTCCCAGGAGATTCCAAGGAATACCTAAGTTCGGATAGTATTTGTGAGACAGAAAATCTACAGGATGGTTTTGATCAAAGTTTATACTCTCCTGACGTACTAAATGGTCTTAAGATCTCAGGTGTTCCAAATCACAAATTAGTACCAAGGGTCGGTGTTCCCATCATGCTCCTCCGAAATATTGATAAAAAAATGGGTTGTGCAACGGAACTTGCTTAAAGGTAATATCACTTGGAAATCGCATTATTGAAGCAGAAGTGATATCTGGAAGCAACATTGGTGCTCGAATTTTTGTTCCTAGAATTGGTATAATACCGTCGGATAAGAAGGTTCCTTTTAGATTACAAAGAAGACAGTTTCCTGTTGCTTTATGCTTCGCTATGACAATTAATAAAAGTCAAGGGCAGTCATTATCCAGAGTTGGTTTGTTTTTGAAAAATCCAGTATTTTCTCATGGTCAACTTTACGTGGCTTTGTCGAGAGTCAAGAGCAGAGACGGACTCAAATTATCAATTCTTGATAATGATGGTAACCTTACTAATAGGACATCTAATGTTGTATACAAAGAAGTTTTTATTTACTTGTAATTTGTATTGGTATTTCTATATGTATTTTGTTTTGTTATCAAAAGCATAGTTTTGATATATTATTGTTTCATAGCATAACACATATTACTACAATCAATTAGTGTTTCATAGTATAACACATAAACGATTACAAGCTAAACATATGTATAATAATTAGACAAAAATGAAGTGGTACCAAAATTCGTCATATATTATAGGCAACACCATGATAAAACTAAATTAATTCATTTTATAGATATAGATTTTTTTTAACACAACTCATACCCCGTCAAACATGTGTCAGTAAGGTCTGTCAAACATGTGTCTTACTATGCGAAGTTATTATTTTATAGATATAGATTTTTTTAACACAACCCATCACCCGTGAAACTCACGGGTATATAACCTAGTTATTTATATAACAATAATAAATCAAATAAAACCCTAACTTTGATTTATACACAACACGTTTTCCACTTACCTACCTTACGAAGTCAAGAAGCCTCTTCCACAAAGGGTTTCCAATTTCCATCGATGTCAACTGATTCGAAGTGAATGAAGGTTGAAGGGCTTCCATCATCAAAGGGTTTCTATTCTGTTTTGTTCCATTCGAAGCCACCTCTCTCTGCCTCTGCCTGACTGCCTGCCTGTATTTCTTCTTTATAGATAATAATAATAATAACATATTCTGGATTTAATCCGCTCTGAATTTGGATCTCAGGTTTCAGACAAACAGGTGTTCTGATTTCATTTCTCTTTTGTTGGCCCAAATGCTTATGGTTTTTGTTAGCCTGATTTTTTGTGATCTCAATCAATCTAGTGGTTTGAGACCTCAGCAGCTAGCTAGCTAGCTGATGACAGCTAATTTTGTTGGTGGTCATTGTCTTTCTTTTTACAGGCAGGATTATTATTATTATTATTGTTGCCGTAGCAAGGATTGATTGGTGGATGGACTTCTTTCCATATGTATTTTTCCCTTTTCTTTTTCACCTCTCACATGTAATAGGAATCATTCATTAGTTTCATCATCATCATCAGAGATGCTTTCTTTCTTGTATGATCAACAATGTAATATCTATGTGTTATGATACCTGGTGATATTTGCTTCTACAGTCACTGTTGCTCTTTCTGTTGATACACGTCAGTCAGTCAGTCTTTGATCTACTACGTGAGTCAGTCGATTTGTATGATACATGACCTCTTCTTATCATATATTTTGTAGACCTAAATTGGATAAGTTCCTTCTTCAATCAAGAATGGAGAGCTTAGCCCAGCTAGAAGCTTTGTGTGAACGACTCTACAACTCTCAGGACTCCGTTGAACGCGCTCACGCTGAAAACACTTTAAAATGTTTTTCTGCCAATACCGATTACATTTCACAGTGTCAATACATATTGGACAATGCTTCTACTCCTTATGCATTGATGCTCGCTAGTTCAAGTCTGCTGAAGCAAGTCACTGAGCATACACTATCCTTGCAACTCCGTCTTGATATACGTAATTCTTTTATGCCTGATGTCGAACCTTGTGTTATTCATGTTATCCAACTTCTTCCTTACTACTTTTCTTTTGTGAACTAATAACGTACTATTATATAACCAAAACACTTCTTTCTTTCTCACCTGACACGTTATCAATTTATTTGTGTTGACATCCGATGAAGGGAACTACATTATATCCTATTTGGCGAAAAGGGGACATGAACTACAACAATATGTGATTGGATCTTTAGTCCAGCTTTTGTGCCGGGTCACCAAGTTTGGTTGGTTCGATGATGATAGGTTCAGAGATGTAGTCAAAGAGTCCACAAATTTTTTGATCCAGGTATCATAGCTATTTTTTTATAGAATTGTCTTGCATATCACCCAAAAATGAAAGACAAGGCACTAAATGAAAGAACTTATGTATATTTCACATCATACATGGCTAATGGCAGTTGAATAGTTGATTACTAGTTAATTTTTAAAATCAAATCCACCACTTGTGGCCTAGTGGTACTGTGGTAGGAAGCTTGGATTCTCCAGTGGAGATCCAAGTTCGATCCCCACTTGTGCCACTTTGGTGGATTTAGGCAATGAAGGATTTGAACTAGGCCTTGTGCGAGGTTGTCAGTTCGAGCCCACCTGGGTTTTCGTCCCACTGTGTGTTACGCCAGAGAGTTCTGCTCTTGTGGTGGCACAACGATTATCAAGTGGCAACCGGCGGTATGGTTACCCGGGGGAACGCCCAAACCAAACTCTGAAGCCAGCGTGGGCCCAGTTAAGACAACATAGCTTGGCCGGAGTGGGGCAACGGGGCTCTCCAATTTGGGGAGTGCGGTTGCCAAACGCAAGAGAGTCGCGGTTCCAAAAAAAAGTTAATTTTTATCAAAAGTCAAAAGCTACATAATCTTCTGTTGTATTTTTTTGATTAGCAGCTGGCAAATCCTTACTATATGGTATTGTTCTTCTTTATAGAACTTATATGCTGTGTTGAAGCAAGCTAGTGTGCTATTGTAATAAAATATTTACTATTTGCTGTGGAGAACTGGCTGTTGTTTGACTTACACGGTTGCAATTTTTTAGGCATCACCGGAGCATTGTTCTATTGGCTTAAAGATACTAAATCAGCTTGTTAGTGAGATGAATCAGGTTGATTAATAGGTTCCTGTCCCTTGATTGATTACTTGCTGTATAACTGTATATGTAGGCAATGCATTAAATATGTTGATTACCGTTATTTTGCTATTTTTTTGTTGCTGATTATCATTATTTTGTCTTTACATCCTAAATGTTTCCTTGCTCACTATACAGCCAAACCCGGGGTTGCCTTCTACACATCATCGGAGAGTTGCATGCAATTTTAGAGACCAATCTCTTTTTCAGATTTTCCAAATATCTCTTACTTCCCTGCAACAGCTGAAAAGTGATGGTAATGTGACAGTGATTTCACATCAGTTTTTGTGGAAAGGTTAAATTTTGTATACTGGTGTCTTTCTGAAAAATGAATATCTGCATGCAGTTGGGAGCCGTTTGCAAGAGTTGGCACTTTCTCTGGCATTAAAATGTCTTTCTTTTGACTTTGTTGGAACATCAATTGATGAAAGCTCAGATGAATTTGGGACTGTTCAGGTATTAGTTTACAGTTAATTCAAAAGCAAACTTATTGCTTTCACACTTGAACATAATGAACCTTTTTGGCGAATTTGTAGATCCCATCTGGGTGGAAGCCTGTTTTAGAAGATCCTTCGACACTACAAATATTTTTTGATTACTATGCAATCACGAAGCCTCCTTTATCAAAAGAAGTGAGTCATACATCTCCTTTATTATGTATTTTCAAAGTACCTTTTGTGTCTTGGGCTTGCTAAATTAGTACTCTTGGTTTTATGTTGTAGGCCCTGGAATGCTTAGTGAGATTGGCTTCAGTAAGGCGATCTTTGTTCTCAAATGATGTCAATCGTTCCAAGTTTTTGGCCCATTTAATGACTGGAACCAAAGAGATCTTACAAGCAGGCCAAGGTACGTATATCAATTTGCTTAATTACGTTGTTTGCTTGGCTGTGTGAGAGGGTAATCTGTAGCTGCAGTGTATCTATTATTTTTCTTTTGCTGTTTTATTTTGACTTGTAGATTCTATTAATCCTTGAACCAGGTCTTGCTGATCATGATAATTACCACGAATATTGTCGTCTTCTTGGACGGTTTAGAGTAAACTATCAGGTGATTTGAGGCAATCTGTTATTTCTATTGTAGTTTGATGGTATCTTTCAATGTCTAATCATAGCTCTCTTGATGATTTGACATGTGGTGATGGTTGCAGCTATCAGAACTTGTTAATGTGGAAGGATACAGTGATTGGATACGTTTGGTTGCTGAGTTTACTTTAAAGTCATTGCAGTCTTGGCAGGTTTGCTTTGCATGGTGTTTACAGTTTTCAGATTTCAGATAATATGATACAACAATCTTCTTCGCAATAAATATGAATTCTTCTGAACTTATACCATAGTTATCAATAGCGACCATTGCGGACGCTATAGCGAATAGCGTGGCGTGGCGGCCAACCTCCGCTACAAGGTGCATATCGACCATATAGCGAGCAAATAGCGACTCCGGCGGCGATTTCCGGCGAAAAATTCCGATTCCGGTGATGCTTTCTGCTGGAAAGCAGGAAGAAGAAGAAGATGAAGAAGAGAGCGGCTGGGTTTCTAGCGTGTTTGAGGCTTTAAGATTTCTGCTTCTGATTCCGGTGATGCTTTCTGCTGGAAAGCAGGAAGAAGAAGATGAAGAAGAGCGGCTGCGTTTTTATCACGTTGGAGCCTTTTTAGGGTTAAATAAGTTTATGGATTTTAACTTTTAACCCTTCTATCTTTCATTAAGTTATATTTACTCCCTAAAACTTGTAAAATTTACACAAAAAGTGTAAAATTGGTTTGTGTATCTTAACATTTAACCCCCCCTATTTTTACTAGCTTACATTTGGTCCTTAAACTTATATTTTTATACATAAAAAGGTATAAAATAAACATTATATATATAAAAAAATTTATATAGATAGCTATTTTTATTTCTTAAATTTTTAACTACCTTATCGCTAAACACGAAATAGCGGGCGCTATTTCATCGCTATCGCGACGTAGCATATAGGTACGTTGTCGCTATTTGTCGCTATTCGCTATCGATAACTATGACTTATACTAAAATGAACAACATATTTGTTTTTAGAACCTTTACAGCTCTCAGTTATTTAATTGGAATTTTCATGTGCAGTGGGCTAGTAGCAGTGTGTACTATCTTTTGGGGCTTTGGTCTCGGTTGGTAACATCTGTGCCCTACTTGAAAGCTGATGCACCTAGCTTGCTTGATGAGTTTGTGCCCAAGATTAGTGAAGGTTTTATTACATCAAGATTTGATTCTGTGCAGGCATGTCCATGGACTTTAATGTTTTGAAAAACTACTAGTCTTAATCAGCAGCATAAGTTCCAATCTCTTGAGTTTGAAATGTAGGCTCCTCCCCAAGACGACCTTTCAGAGAATCCTCTTGACAATGTTGACCTTCTTCAAGACCAGCTAGATTGTTTTCCATATCTTTGCAGATTTCAGGTATAAATCTATATTTTCAAATTACCATATAATTACTCATACTTGCTATTTAAAATCATTTTTTATATCTCAGTATGAAAGAAGTAGCTTGTTTATTATAAACATTTTGGAGCCCATCCTACAACTCTATACGGTATGATTTTGCTCAAATCACATTCTTTTCATATATAGGCAGGTTGTTGATATGATATTGATATTTCTGAATTCTGATATAATATTTAATTTGCGATTTCTTAATGTATCCGTTAATAGGAAAAGGCACAACATCAGATTAGTGATAAGAATGAATTATCTGTCATTGAAGCCAAATTAGCCTGGATTGTCCATATAGTTGCTGCTATATTGAAGATCAAACAATGTAGCGGTTGCAGGTATACTAAGTTAAATTCTGAACTAATTGTTTTATTTACATGGACCACACACAATTTGTTTTTTATTCACTTGATTCAGCACGGATTCTCAAGAAGCCATTGATGCAGAGCTATCAGCTCGTGTTTTGCGTATCATAAGTGCCACTGATAGTGGACTACATAGTCAGGTAAAATAGTGAAGAGCGCATTCTGATTTATTACGGACCTTGATACTTTATTATTTTTCGTCCACTAATAATATGTTTTGTATATATCTTTCGTAATGGGATTGGTTCCCTTACTAGAGTCTTGTAGCTCGTGTTAAAGCTTGTAGATTCATAATTTAATGGTTACATATTAATCTATAACTCATGGCAGAGATATGGTGAACTAAGCAAGCAGAGACTTGATCAGGCCATTTTGACATTCTTCCAAAACTTTAGAAAGTCTTATGTTGGTGATCAAGCCATGCATTCTTCTAAGGTAAAATCATATTTTTATTTATTATAATTATAGTCAGCATTTTATTAAAAAAACCTTGTATTTGTATTGCAGCAGCTTTATGGGCGACTATCTGAGCTGCTTGGACTGCAGGATCATCTTCAGGCATTAAATGTGATTGTTGGAAAAATTGCAACAAACCTCAAGTGTTACACTGAGGTACATCATCATCTTTCTCATTGCTTGCATCACTGAGAAGTTTTTCTGCCATCTCTCTCTCATTTGACGTTGCTTGCAGAGTGAGGAAGTTATTGATCACACATTAAGTCTGTTTTTGGAACTTGCATCTGGGTTAGTTTGATTTTATTCAGACATTTATGATGATTTTGGGTAGGAAGTTGTTTTATTCTTTTTCCTTATAGGTATATGACAGGAAAGCTACTGATGAAGTTGGACACTGTCAAATTCATTGTTGCAAATCATACAGTAATTCTCTGTCTTTTTTTACGAGGCCCTTTTAAGCGCCATTTCAAATTCCTTCACAACTTCACTGAATTAAGTGATGTCATTATTTTCAAAATGATTTTTCAACATTAAAGTAATTCAAAACATTTGTTTTTCATATATAAATAAAGCTTCGTTGAGAGTGAAGCCAACCTAACTTTTATCCATGTTTACTTGTAGAGGGAACACTTTCCTTTCCTACATGAATACAGATGCTCTCGCAGTAGAACAACATTTTATTACACCATTGGGTGGTTGATTTTCATGGAGGATAGCCCTGTTAAATTCAAGTCTTCTATGGATCCACTACTACAGGTATGTATGTTCCTTTCGTCACCATGTTGCAAGGGAAAAAGTATATAATCCATAGTAAACATACTGGGTTTGTTTCAAATGACACATGGATGTATCTATGTGCAAGTAAATTTAAATTTTTAATGGAAGTTCAACTATGTTTCAAATGGCACATGGATGTATCTATGTGCAAGTAAATTTAAATTTTTAATGGAAGTTCAACTAATTCATCTATGCAAGCTGATGTTAATCTTTTTTATATTTTATCCCTTTTCTAATGCTGCAATCTGTCATGTTACTTTTGATTATTATTCTAGGTTTTTATCAGTTTGGAGTCGATTCCTGATGCTATGTTCCGTACTGATGCGGTAAAATATGCATTAGTTGGATTGATGAGGGATCTAAGAGGAATTGCAATGGCCACTAATAGGTTAAATTCTTCTTTTACCAGATCCAGATGTCGTGTTTTGTTATATTATAAATGACAGTGTATTTATTATATAATAATTTCAGCCGAAGAACCTATGGACTTCTATTTGACTGGTTATATCCCTCTCACATGCCAATCCTCTTAAAAGGCATATCACATTGGGCAGACACACCTGAGGTAAGTGTACAAATAGTGTTTGCTATATCAAATCAATATCTTGCACGAGAAGTCGACATTTAGAGAAAAAATGCACTGTATTAGGATGGATAGTCTAACAATAAGAACTGGTATAGACTTAATAATAGAATCATATCTCGATGACAAATGATGGGTATTAAGGATGCACTGTGTGATTATTTGTATATGCGGATATGACTTGAAGTAAGCTTGTGGTTATGCAGGTTACAACCCCATTGCTGAAGTTTATGGCTGAATTTGTTTTGAACAAGGCTCAACGTTTAACTTTTGATTCATCATCTCCAAACGGGATACTTCTATTCCGCGAAGTCAGCAAACTACTTGTGGCATATGGATCAAGGATCTTATCTATGCCTAATGTTGCTGATATCTATGCCTTCAAATACAAGGGAATATGGATTGCATTGACTGTTCTTTCAAGGGGTAAATAATATTTATCTGTTTACCAGACATTGTAGATTGCTAAATGTTCAATCCTGTCTTGCACCATTTAAAGATGACATGTATGTATGTAAAATTTTAGGTGTAACAAACAAACATGCCATAGTGTGGACATGGAACCTTTTGGTTAATAGTTCTGAGATGATTTTAATGAATTTTTCTTTTATATGTTGGGTTCGTAGGCTTTAGGGTAGCCGGCCCTAGTTAGGGTTAGCCGGCCCTAGTTATTAGGCCCACTTAGTTAACTTGTTGACCAAGTAGGAAACCCTAATCTTGTTCTATAAATACCTATGATGTAATTGTAGTCTGTATCATTCTGAAAACAGTTGTGAGCATCTAATAAAAGAAAAACCCTAGTTGCAACCCGTGGACGTAGGTCACCTTGGCCGAACCACGTAAATTCTCGTGTTCTTTATTTTCTGCTAGTGTGTGTGTGTGTGTTTGTTCCGCTTCCGCTCGAGCCTATTCTGATCCGATACCCCTAACAAGTGGTATCAGAGCCAAAGGTTCAGTAAAATACACGGTTCACACGGTCATCGCAGGAGAAGGAGAGAGCTGGACGAGAGATCTTGATCTGCTGTTGCTGCCGTCGCCGCTGACTTGTTTACGGCCCGTACCTATTCTCTTGTTACGGCTCGTAAGGTCTAGGGTTTGCGCCGTAGGGTTTGCTGTTGCAGATCTGGTGGTTTTGGGGTGTTTGGCGATTAGGGTTTCGGTTCTTGAACCCTGGTTATTCGCTGGTGTACGCTCGGGTTTGCAGGAGAAGTCGCCGGTTCGGGTGCTTCGGGTTTCTGGTTTATTGTAGGTTGCTCGGGTTTCGGTTGCTTGGTTCCTTGTGGTTTTTTCTGGTTTTTCTCGTTTGCTATGGCTGAAGACGGGAAGTTCCGAATCGAGAAGTTCAACGGTACTGATTTTGCATGGTGGAGAATGCAAATAGAGGCGTTGCTTGGTGAATGCGATTTGGATGTGGTGCTGGAAGAAAAACCTGCTGGAATGGATAAAGCTGCCGAGGCAATTTGGAACTCAAAGGACAAAAAGGCAAGAGGTAAAATTACATTGGCTTTGACGAGGAGCGTTGCATTTAATATCATGAAAGAAACAACTGCTCGTGATATGTTGGAAGCTCTGTCAAATATGTATGAGAAGCCGTCTGCCGGTAATAGGGTGTTCTTGATGAGGGAACTGTTTAATATGAGAATGAACGAAGGCAGTTCAGTTGCTGATCACATTAACGAGGTCAATTCAATTTTGTCCAGGTTAGCAACTGTGGGCATGAAGTTGGATGATGACACTCAGGCTGTGGTTTTGTTATCTTCCTTACCTGATAGTTGGTCAGGATTTGTGACAACGGTCACTGAAACTGCTGGAACTGGAAATTTGAAGTTTGATCGGGTCCGGGATAGTGTTTTGGGTGAAGACATTCGCCGGAGGAACACTAGTGGAGGATCTACTTCTGGTATGTTCAGTGTTAGCAGGGGAAGAGGTAATAACAGAAGCAGTGGGAGTCGTGGGAAAAGCTTGTCTAAAGCTGGGAAGAATGTGAGGTGCTGGAACTGTGGTGAAAAGGGGCATGTTAAAAACGAGTGTCCTGATCCTAAGAAAGAGGGTGGTAAGCAGCATGTAAACAGTGTTGTGTCAGATGAATCTGACGGTGACGTACTGGTTTGCTGTGAAGAGTTTATAGATTCTTGGGCTATGGATTCTGGTTCTTCGTTTCACGCCATGCACAGCGGGGAGACGATGGTGAATCTGAAAAAAGGAGACTTTGGAAAGGTACGATTAGCTAACGGTCATGTTCTTAATGTTACGGGTATGGGAGATGTCAATCTGAAGACTCCACTGGGCACTACATGGAACTTAAAGAACGTCAGGGTAATTCCAGGTTTAACGAAGAAACTTATTTCTGTTAGTCAACTGGATAAACAGGGACTAGATGTTAAGTTTGGTGGTGGGAAGTGGAAGGTGATTGATGGAAATCTTGTTGTTGCCTGTGGAAGGAGACGAGGATCGTTGTATCTAGTTGAGATACCTGCTGAGGGAGTAGCCGTCCCTGTACAACATAAAGTCTGGTTCACTGAATCTAGTAAGCGGAAGAGGGTTCAATTTGCGAACTTTAATCCTGGTGCTTTGGGGATGTCGGTTGAATGTGGTCGGGGGTCTAAGTTTAAGCTAGTCAGGGGATTTGGTGATAGTGGGAGCACGGGTCGTGTTTCGGGTACAATCACAAAGAACCGTTGGGTTTTGAAGACGAAGGTTCCGACTGAAGAAAAAAGCTCTCCTGGAAATAGTTTGCAAAATGTGGAGAGTGGTATTAATTCTCGGTGTATCTCTGGAGCTGGTGGATCGTGCAAGCCGGTTGAGATAGAGAATGGGTCTGATAAGACTGTTGGGTTGAAGCTTGTGGGAGCTTCAACTGGTCTCTCAGTTACTTGATGAGAGGTGTGGTTGCAACTAGGTGGCTTGGATGTGACTGAAGTCTTAGCTTGTTCTTGGAACTGGAGGCTGGGAAGACTTGAACGTAAAGATTACTGAAGTTACTGGTGATGGGTTTCTTGGATGCACTTTGTGGACTATGCAAAGCCTCCGAGTGGGAGATTGTTGGGTTCGTAGGCTTTAGGGTAGCCGGCCCTAGTTAGGGTTAGCCGGCCCTAGTTATTAGGCCCACTTAGTTAACTTGTTGACCAAGTAGGAAACCCTAATCTTGTTCTATAAATACCTATGATGTAATTGTAGTCTGTATCATTCTGAAAACAGTTGTGAGCATCTAATAAAAGAAAAACCCTAGTTGCAACCCGTGGACGTAGGTCACCTTGGCCGAACCACGTAAATTCTCGTGTTCTTTATTTTCTGCTAGTGTGTGTGTGTGTTTGTTCCGCTTCCGCTCGAGCCTATTCTGATCCGATACCCCTAACATTATACCCCAATGGATTTTGGCCATCTGTTGCTCACGTTTGATTGTGTTTTTTTACTAAGAGCTTCATGTTTGTACGAACGACAGCCCTTGCTGGAAACTATGTAAACTTTGGGGTGTTTGAACTGTATGGGGATAGAGCTCTTGCAGACGCACTTGACATTGCTCTGAAGATGACACTTTCGGTTCCTTTGGCAGATATTTTGGCTTACAGGAAGGTATGATGAAATAGCTTATTATTGTGTTTTAATTGGGAAACTTGTACATCAGATATCTGGTCAAATTGTTATGTTCAGATTTAGTCTGTCTGAAGTTTGTTACTCATACAATGTAAATAATATTATGTAGCTCACCAAGGCATATTATGCATTTTTGGAGGTGTTATTCAACAGCCACATTGTTTACATGTTGAACCTGGATATGAACACCTTCATGCATATTGTTGGCTCCCTAGAATCTGGATTAAAGGGACTTGATACAAGCATCTCAACTCAGGTATTTATTATTCTTAGTTTCCAATGCCCTATGAAAGCACCCACATAGTGTGAGTAGAAATATTTATTTCAGTCATATTTACTTTAGCATGATCGAATACCATATTATCTAGTTACCCTAAACAACTCACAAGTATTTTAACTTGACTATAAATGATGACCTCATGCAAGTAAGTGTAATCCGGAAAAAGTATGAAGTGTTAGAAGCATGATATGTTTTAACTTGATACTTTAAGTTATGACGCATGCACTAGGGAAAAGTATCAGAAGAATGATAGGTTTTAGGATCAATATAGTTAATAGCATAGTTATCGATGGCGAAGATAGCGTTCGCTATCACGCGCTTCGTAGCGAATCAACCATATCTCACAATATGTTAGCGACTCCATAGCGTGAATAAAGCGGGATTCTGACCCATGTTGTCAAAGACGTAAGGCGCAGGCGAGGCGCATCGGCCTCGCCCGGAGCCTAGGCGCAAGGCGCAAAAAAAGCGTGGGCTTTTTTAAGAAAAGCGCACATAGAGAAAAAAAATATATAAAAAATATGTTATGCTTTGAAAATAAATAAGATTCCACATATAAAATAAAAAAACTATTATATATGCCATTTAAGATCATGTAGCTAATAGTTAGTAGCAAAAGTTTAGGACTTACATGTTGGAAGTTTTGGGTGTGAATGAAAGTCTCAAAAGGTGGTAAATACTTTGTCCCACATTGGTGTGGGAACAAAGTGGGTGCTGCTCCGAAAACCCGGGCCCGCGTGAGGCAGTTTTTGCACTCGGATTAGTGCTGTAAACTTAAAAATCACCGCGCCTGAACACCGTTTTAAAAAAAAACCCTTTTTTTCGCTGCGCGCTTTCGACAACTATGATTCCGACGACGATTTCCGGCTCCGGTGCTGTAATTTCTGCCGGAAAACACAGGAAGAAGAGAAGAAAAGCCGCTGCGTGTTTTGTGTTTTAGCTTTTTAGGGTTAACTGGTTAAGTAACTTTATGTATTTTAACCTTTAACCATCTTTTCACTAGTTAACATATAGTCCCTAAAACTTGTAAAAATTTACATAAAAGTGTAAAATTAGTTTTGTGTATTTTAACATTTAACCTCCTCTATTTTCACTAGTTCACATTTGGTCCTTAAAACTTAAAAATTTATGCATAAAAAGTTTAAAATTAACATTATATATATATATGAAAAAGTTATAAATAGCTGTTTTTTATTTCTTAAATTTTTAAGCCCGCTATTTCGTCGCTATTGCTACGTAGCATATAGGTACGTTGTCACTATTCGCTATCGATAACTATGGTTAATAGGATGTATCAACTACATGAACAATTTGCTTCCTCTTATTTGTAATTAAATGACAATTCAATGCTCTGCTGCTCAACATGCTTGATAAATACGAATTAATGTAAGGGTGTTTTGTCTAAGTTTTAAGCGAGGAAGGGTGATTTATGTAGATCATCATCCTAATGTTATGTTTGGGGAAAGATATGTATGGCTAATATGTTTCTGTCTATATGTATGTATGTGCACACTGGTGCGTTTAGTGTTAATCTAAAATCTTATTTTTGTTGGCGAAAGGCTGCATCAGCAGTTGATAATTTGGCTGCTTTTTATTTCAACAACATCACCATCGCGGAGGCGCCAACTTCGCCTGCTGCTGTCAATCTTGCTCACCATATCGCAGAGTGTCCAACATTGTTCCCAGAAGTAAGCTAGCTTCTCTGACCATACGCCTTTTAGTGTTGACCTTGATTATTACAGTGTCTTTATTCCTTTTAACTTTAAGTTCTGTTCAACATGGACCCCTTTTGATATAAGATGAAACATTGCATGTTTAATGATATGATGTGATGGTTATTACATTTTATAGAAACTCAATGATTACGACTATTATGCTATTGTTATCTAGCATTTGTATAATAAAGTATCCTTGATGTGGAATTTTCTTTCTAATCACTGTAAGTCATGCATATCCTTATTTTAATTTGATCAGATACTGAAGACCTTGTTTGAGATTGTTTTGTTTGAGGATTGTGGGAATCAGTGGAGCCTTAGCAGACCAATGCTGAGTTTGATACTAATCAATGAGCAGGTCACATGCTGCTTGCTGTCCTATGATTATCACTTTCATTATTTTGATACACTATTTTTCTACGTGTTTTGACTGAAGTAACCACCGTTAATCGCTGCAGATATTTTCGGATCTGAAAGCTCATATTTTAGGGTCACAGGTATGTGCTTATGGGTCTGCATTGCTTATTTGCTAACATTAACTATTTATAAAATTCTGTGTCCTTGTCATGTTTTCCATCCTACAAAACAAAATGAGCTCTGCGGGTTTTAGTGGCCATGGTCACACTACTAAAGTTAATGAATTATAATTGGATGTTTATATGTGAAATTGGTCAGGGTTTTAAAAGATTAGCAAGAGTAGTAGTGGGTCAAAGTGCATGTGACTTGAGTTTTTTTATATAAGTTGTATTTTTGTGATATTGCAGCCAGCAGATCAGCATCAGCGGCTTTCCTTATGCTTTGACAAACTAATGGGTGATGTCTCCAGAAGCTTGGATTCGAAGAACCGAGACAAGTTCACTCAGAATCTGACAATATTCAGACATGATTTCCGTGTGAAGTAAGCAGCATAGCCCTAGGATTGTTGTTTGCAAGGTGGTTTTTGTTTGTACAGCTCCTCCTCCTAGGGAGAATAGTGTTTGATTGTCTCATCTTAACTCATCTCTTATGGTTAAGATTACAACGTTACTTAATGAATAGCTGTGCTCGTCTTATAACATTAAACCATTTCCCATGTAGCAAAAAAGCAAGATATCTATTCCATCGATCAAGGGCATCGACTGGATTTGATTTGGGATATGATTCATTCTGCATATTGTAAAGCATTTTTGCACATGTTTGTTTTGATGACCGGCATCAGACGAACATGTTTTTAATTCTTGGGTGATTATTCAAACATTTGTGGTTGTATGATTCGGCTGCTTCATTAATCACCATCATGATATCTTCCTATATAGGTGGTAGAACTTGTTATGTCATTAAAAGTTGTTCATGAATGGTTGGCTTTGGTCAACATTCATAGGTATTTCTTTTAACTAGCATGATTACACGCCCATTTAAAGTATGATCGACGTTCTTTGGTCTGTATTGATTTGGTTTGGTTTCATTGTGGTAGCGGGTACTTGGTATAATTTATGATAAAAAAATAGTTTGTTTTATATACAATTTGTTATTAATTAATGATATAATATAATTAGCAAGAGATAATGATTTTAATTATTAATATAAATAATAGAGGTCATGTTTTCAATTTCAAACGAGTCTTGATCCTGTTGTATTCTTTATGTTAATCTATCCCTCTTTATAAACTCTTTGATTACTTTACACCACTGTCAACACTGATGGAAACCTGCAAACACCACGGTATCTCCACCATACCCATTGCGGTCTTCTTCTTGTCTATTCTTACCGGTGTCTACTCGAGGATGCCACACTGGTTGGCGTCTTTTGTACATGATAACTGTCATACAATGACGTAAAGAAAGAAGAGGGTGGCAACGAGTTCTGTCGAATGAGGTGCTCCGTCACTTCATTGTCTTTCGCCGTTGATGCTGATGGTTGTTTTTAAATATTGAGTGATGAAGTTTGTGGTGGAGAAAGCTTGGTATTAAGTGGAGGTTGTGAGGGAAATAAGGTATACGTGGGGTGAATTGTAGGATGAGTATACACGGCTTGAAAGTTGATTTTAATATATATATATATATATATATATATATATATAGGGGAGGTTTCATTGTGGAACTCTAAAAAAGTGGGGAACCAGAGAACACTCGTAAAAATTATACTAAGCGGAGCTCCACCGCCATCACCGATAGCCGTTCAAAAAAAAAAAAAAAAAAAAAAAAAAAAAAAAAAAAAAAAAAACACGTTAAAAAAAAATTTCTAAATTTTTTTCGGCGTTTTTTCTTATAAATACAAGTAGAAACATTTTTGATAAAAAAAATCAAAAACTAAAAATATAAAAAATGTTTAAAAAACAGTTATATCTTATAGAATTAACTTAACATGTTAAAAATATTTTTTTAAATGTTTCAGCGCTTTTCTTTAGAAAAAGGAGGAGAAACTAGTCGAATAAAAAAATATTTTTTTCTAAAAAAAACAATTTTTAGCCTTTTTTTTAATTGTTTTTTTTAATATTTTTAGTTTTTGATTTTTTTATTAAAAAATGCTTCTACAAGTATATATAAGGAGAAGCGCCGAAAAAGATGTTCAAAAATTTAATTTTTAACATGTTAAGTTAAATTTTTAAGAGTGTTCCCCGGTTCCCCACTTTTTTAGTGTTCCCCAATGAACCTCACACTATATATATATAGTGTGAGGTTCATTGGTGAACACTAAAAAAGTGGGGAACCGACTCAAACGAACTCCGATTGGACTCATTCCAGCGGCGTTGGAACCGGCTCGTCGAACCCTAACTAGGATCTCTTAACCATAAACCCTAAATCATCACCCCTAAACCCTAAATATATTAGGGTTTGGCTTTTAGGGTTTAGCTTTAGGGTTTAACTTTAGGGTTTAGCTTTAGGGTTTAGCTTTAAATTTAGCCTTTAGGGTTTAGCTTTTAGGGTTTATAGTTTAGATTTTACGGGTTAGCTTAGATTTTAGCCTTATTTTTTAGCTTTAGTGTTTAGAGTTTAGGAGTTAGAATTTCGGGTTTAGGGTTAAGAGATCCTAGTTAGGGTTCGACGAGCCGGTTCCAACGCTGCTGGAATGGGTCCAATCGGAGTTCGTTTGAGTCGATTCCCCGCTGTACCTAATTTTTAGTGTTCCCCAATGAACCTTCCCCTATATATATATATATATATATATAGGGGACCGCTAAAATGAGAACCACATCCAGTTGTAAGAACCGCGCGAACCACTTTCTAGCCATTAGATTAAGATGATGGATGGATGAGATTAAAAGTATTTAAAAATAATATTAAGTATTTTTGTCTTATTATGTCTTTAATATTTTAATCCAAAAGGGTATTTAAGTAAAATTACTTTTTTTGTCTTTTTATATATATTATACTTAATTGCTTTTTTGTCCTATTCTTTAATTACTTTTTATTAAAAAACAGAATTTTATATTAAACAATATTTTAAATTCAGATTTTAATGATAATTTTTTTTAAACCGTTTTTTACGCCCCTTTTTTTTACGAGCGTTTTTTACGCCCCGTTTTTTTACGAGCGTTTCTTTACTGAACGTTTTACGCCCTGTTTTTACGCTCCGTTTTTCGCGTCGTTTTATCGACCGGTTTTTTACGCGCCGTTTTTTACGTTTTACGTTAAAAAAAATTTACATAAAAGAGTACGTTTTACATTTCTGCGTTAAAAAGTTTACGCTTTACGATTTAATTTTTACATTTTAGGTTAAAAGTTTGAAAAGTTTACGCTTTACGTTTTCCGTTAAAAAAGTTTACGTTTTACGTTTTCCGTTAAAAAAGTTTACGTTTTACACGCCGGTTTTTTACGTTAACGTTTTTTACGTTTTACTAAAAAAAATTACTTTTTACGATTTACTTAAAACTTTTTACTTTTTACGTTAAAATTTTTTACGTTTTACGTTAAAACTTTTTACGTTTTACGTAAAACTTTTTACGAATTACGTTTTACGTAAAACGTTTTACGTAACACTTTTTACGCTTCACGTTTTTACGTTTTACGATAAAAAGTTTACGGTTTACGTTAAAAAGTTTACGGTTTAATTTTTTTTTTTACAAAAACTTTTTTACGCAAAAACGAACGCACCCAGAAATCGCAAACTCGGGAGGTGTCTCAGATATATTGTTATCATCATCGACTAGGGGGGAAAAATCAACAACATCAAAACAAAGTGTATCTCGAAAAAAAAAGTGTTTGGCTCAGATTATCCGATAATCAAAAAGGCTGCAAAAGTGGGGTTGCAGGTTCAAAAAACCTACCCTCCGCCATCCTTGCCGCATCATCGTCATCTAAATTAACGTTTTTTTTTTTCATCATCGCCGCCCAAAATCGACCATATCAAAACCCACATAATCAAAAGGTAACCATGCCTGGATTTCGATATCTGTTCAAACAAAACCCAACAAAAAGGTAACCTGTTCAAACATTCAAAAAATTCACAAATCACCAAAAATCACTATCCAAAAAATCACTGTTGTGCTTCAAAAATCACTATCCAAAAACATTCAAAATTACTGTTGATGATTCGAAATCACTATCCAAAAAATCAGTGTTCAAATCTAGCAAAAAGCACCAACAAAACCCAGCAAAAACCCACAGATTCAAACATTAAAAATCACAAGCAAAACCCAGCAAAATCTCTTACCAACAAAACACATGAACATCATCAGTGAAACCGCCTCCCCTTTTCTGCCATGATCTCCACAAACGTGAAACCGCCTCCAACACCAGCACCGCCAACCAACCACCTCCCACCACCGTCTTCCGCCGTCGACCAACCACCTCCACCTCCGTCGATCAAACATCTTTTGGGTTCCTTGGAGGAGATGAGAGATGGGTTGCAAGTCTGAGGGTCGCCGGAGAAACCCCCATGTGTGGCGGCGGCATCCACCGGAGACGGAGAAGGAGGGGGGTACAACGGGGGTAGGTGCGGCTGCAGTTTAGGGGGGTGAGGGGCGTGCTATGTCGGCTATCTTCGTCGCCGGCAGCTGGTGCTCCGCCGCCTCGTCACCGTCCAGCGCCGCCACCCACAGTGGTGGCCGGCTGGTCATCATCGAGCAGGGGGGAAGGGTTGAAGATGAAGAGATGATGAGAGATGGGTTTGAATTTCAACTGATGTGAGAAAAGAGATGGGTCTGCAAACTTTCAAGAGATGGAGAGAGAGAAAAGTGAGATATTATATTTTGAAGAAAGAGAAAAGTGAGCAATAAATGGAGAGAGAGAAAGGATATGACATATGGGGTAAAAGACCAATATACCCTTTATGTTGGCACCATGTGATTGGTTGAGAGTGGTTCTCGCGGTTCTTACAACTGGAGGTGGTTCTTATTTTAGCGGCTCCCTATATATATATAGGGGAAGGTTCAAATGAAAACCACTAGTTATTGTGAAAACTCGAAAACTAATTAAAAAAGCCAAAAAACATACCAATTTTTTTTTTGCATAACAATTTTCGTCATTTTTTATATATAAAAAAAAATTTCAAATTTTTTTTTTTTTTGTTCTGCACATGTGTAAAACTACACATGTGTATGTGTACTACACATCCGTATTGTTACACATGTGTACTACAAATTTTTTTTTTTTTGAAATTTTCTATATAAAAAACCTGCGATTTTATAAAAAAATTGAAAAAAAAAAAATTTGGTGTGTTTTTAGGCTTTTTTTAGTTAGTTTTCGAGTTTTCACAATAAAAGTGGTTTTCATTTGAACCATCCCCTATATATATATAAAACATAATCACATTGGTTAGAATTATTGCTCTTATGTATTCATACACTCCACAAAAGTTATATCTATTTAGTGTAACAAACCGATGTCACACACAAACACACTCAAAAGGAGTAAAACCTCTTGATTCAAACTAAGGAGAAATGTTTGTATGACATATAGAAACTATTTATGAGGATAATAACTTAATAAGCAACTTGTCTATCCACTTGAACATAGCAACTTGTCTACTTAGCTGGAAGTAATTAATATTATTATCTAACACTTCCTCTCAAGTTGGAGCATATGTATTTATCATGTCCAACTTGTTACCAAATATGGGAAATTCTACTTCCGGGCAACAGTGTAACGCCTGCGTCTCTAGACTTTCACCTATTTAACACTTTTAGCTCCTATACTATGTGATATGTGATACTTTTGATACTTGGTGAATCTAATGCTATGAATCTTATGAGACTTGAATCTAGAAACTATGATTCTTGATACTTGATACATGGAAACTATGATTCTTGATACTTGGAATCTAGATTCTTGACTCTTGATACTTTGGTGCTTGACTCTTGAGTCTCATGAAACTTGAGACTTGGTTGAACGAGGGACTGGAGTCTTGTCACTGGCAGAAACTATGGAAACTATGGAAACTTTTGTGTTAATAATATAATCTAGTTATGTGATACTGTCACCCAATAATACGCAACGCAACGTTTAATCTAACTCGCAAATCGAATCAAAGACGGGAATACGGAAAGGATGGGATTGGCCGAGTGACAATCCGATCGGATGACCATCCGATCGGGTGACCAACCGATCGGATGACCACTCGATCGAAGCGCCACCCGACCCGCTGCACACTGCCTTCACTCACTCTGACACTATAAATAGGCCTGTCACATCATCATTCTCACTGATGTGACAGCCTCACTCGACCAGACGCACGCACTCCTACTTTTCCTCATTTCTCAGCGATTTCGGTACGTTTCACACTAGATTCTTGTACATCTTTGATCTACACGTCATTCTCTACATGATTCTTCTTTGAAATCTCACTTTTCACCGTGAAATCTCTAAGATTTGAGCTCTTGAAGGTGACGTCATCCTGCCGGTTTGTACAAACTGTTGAGTGATGTCATTCCGTTCAAGATCTAGCTCAGATCTAAGGAATTTCATGTGTTTTTACACTGAATCTTAACTAAATCTAGACTTTTCAACTAAAACTTATACTTTTCTTTCATCTTTTCTTGAAACTTTACTTGAAACGGTGGAATCCGGATCTAAACGGACTGTAGGCTTGATGATTAGTCTGGAGTCGGTTTGGAAATGGATTGTTGCCGGAGAAGACGACCGGGGTGCGGATTCTGACATGAACACGTCAAGAACAGACACCTAAACGGATTGGGGTGATTCCCAGCCGAACAGACAGGATGTGTTTTGATGTGTTTACCATTGTCTCAAGACGTACCGTGTCGTCACCGTCAAACCAGAAACTTGGAAACCTTCCAAATTTTCAAAACGGAACAAGTCATGATGATCGGATAGCAATCCGATCAGACTGTCGTCTGATCGAACGGCCATCCGATCGAAGTGACATGTTCCTTGAGATCTTTCAACACTTAGAAACTTTTTCTTCTTGAAACTTTGGAAACCCACATGATCGAATGGCAATCCGATCGAACTGTCGTCCGATCGGATGACCATCCGATCGGAGTGACCAGAGTTGAACACTTGGCTTAACTTTTTGGGAATCTTAACACTTGGATCGAATGACCATTCGATCGAATGGCCATCCGTATGGATGACCATCCGATCGGATGGCAGTCCGTCCCCTACTCACCTAAGTCACCTCGATCGAATGGCAATCCGATCGGACTGCCGTCCGATCAAACAGCTATCCGATCCAGTGACTGATCCAACACTTTGTGCAATCTCGTTGTTCTATCCGACACTTATCTGTTGTAATCTAATCAGGCTAAAACTAAAGAGCTCCCTTTTATCCAATAACAGTTAATCTGTTAAGAAATCATTGTGAGTATACTCGATCCCTTTTTGTTTTAAATTTGGGATGCAACATGTATTCTATTAAACTATGATACTTGAGACTTTTTGGAAACTAAGCTCTATCCTATGTGTATGCAAAACTTGTGATTCTTGTATTCTAGACTCTTTGTGCTATGTGGACGTTTAATCCAGGGTGCGTAGTTCCGCCTTAACAATAGTAACGCTATAGGAGATGCACCTCCCCATTATTCTCGGGGGTATTGTTAGGAGGATTCTAGTTTCCTTGAGACTTGGGAAAACACTAAAGCATCGGGATACTTGGGCTATCACTTATTGGACTGCGAACACTAGCATGGCTGAAACTATTTCTGTATCATTTACACGATGGATATGAGTTGTTTTAATCTATTATGCTATTACTCAAACTTGTATACTCGCTAGTACGTTTTGTACTGACTTTATTTTAATACATGTTACAGGCTGACAGGATGCTAGGATTCATGAAACTAGCTACGATGCTACTTAGAAACACATCATAGCTAAACTAGAAACTTTGAAACTATTTTGATGATGATTTGTATTTGATGTTTGGTGGATGCTACTTATAGAAAATTATTATGCAATGAATCTAATCTATATTGAAATATCTAGTGTTATGGAATCTCATGAGCAATCTGGACGCTTAGTGCCGCACCCCGATGTTTCCGCCATCGGTTAGGGTGTGACAGATTGGTATCAGAGCCATAACTATAGGGAATTAGGATAAGTAGGAATACTTGCCCTAGTCTATAGTTCTAGGAATCTTGATTCTTATCTATTGTTTAAGGCTTATGCATTCTACCGTATCTGCTTCCTAGCAGCACATTCTCCTGCTAAGCTCACATGCCTTTCCTAAGGCTGACACAATATACACTTGGATGCTTTGAAAACATTGTTAATCAATGTTTTTATTTTGCATGAGAGTTGCCCTCAAGACAGGAGTGACATCCTAACCTTGAAGGGAAATCTCCATAACATATTCTAGTAGGTCTTATTTGTTGATGAGCACCGACGCCATTAGGGTACGATGTTGTCAAGTTAGAGGTGAAACTCACATCTTGATAACTAGTCCCACTCCTTGATTTTTCTGTCTCGCCAGAGTCTCGAACTTCCCGATCAATTAGGGATGTGAAGTCATCAAAAGGACAAATATCGTAGGCCTAACATCGATGATGAGTTTGTCTGAGTAAGTCAAGACATGTTGCCTCAATTCGAGAGGGATTCGATCTACTTTGGTTAGTCGACGTTCCTCTACCCGGAACAATCTTATGTTTTATGAGCCTATCTTTTATGTTATCTCGATTTTCATGTGGTTTTAAACTGGATTCTTGTTTATTTCGGAAACTTTTTACACGAATCGCACGTTTGTCCGCAATCTAAAACGATAATAATCTCTTAGGATCGAACTAAATTTATGAAGCTTTATTCATTGTGTTGATCTATGTTAAGAAAGTGCTGTCACGAAACACTGCATGACACTGAAGTACGAGATAGAAGCGGTATGGCCGAAACATGGTGGATACGTCGCTGGTACTTCCTATATATAAGTGTTTCTGCCATGTTGCCAAGTTTCGTACCACGTGCCATGAAGGATCGGTGTTTTGGTGACACACGGAGGTAGCTGTTTAACATGAAACTTGATTCAAGCTATGAGAGACTTTGGGTATACTATATGAAACTATTTGGTTAATCTATGTGGTATGTGCTATGTGAGTGGCAGAACACGGTGCATGACACCGACGTACGAGGTGGAAGTAATGTGGTCGAAACATGGTGGATACGCCATTGGTACTTCCTATATATAAGTGTTTCTGCCATGTTACGAAATTTCGTACCACGTGCCATGAGGGATTCGTGTTTTGTTGATTCACAGGGATAGTAGTTGGAAGCTGACTCTTAATTCTATAAGAAACTATAGCTATGTTGTATGAGACTATCTGGTTAATCTATGAGTGATGTGTCTGTGAGGCAAAGCACAATACATGACACCGAAGTACGGGACGGAGGTGGCGTGATCGAAACATGGTGGATACGCCGCTGGTACTTCCTATATATAAGTGTGTATGTCATGTTACCGAACTTTCGTCTCACGTGCCATGGGAGGTTCTGTGTTTTATAGCTCACAGAAGTGTTTTGTCTGATTGTGAACGTGTTGAATCTATTAGACTACGAGAGACTATTTGTTTAATCTATGTGTACTCTAGTGCGTATGTTTAGTTCTGAGTAGCAAAAGACGAAACGTAGCCTAGCACCGAAGACGAGACGTACGTGACATGTCCGAAACATGGTGGATACGCCGCTGGTGCTTCCTATATATAAATGTTTCTGGCATGTCACCGAACCTTCGTACCACGTGCTAAGTGAAATTTGTGGTTTTGCGGACTTGTGGTAGAAGTGATGAGACTATTTGATTAAATCTATGTGTGGAATCTAAATCTATGGAATCTATATCTATGGAATCTATGTGTGTGGAATCTAAATCTATGGAATCTATGTGTGGAATATAAAGCTATCGAATCTAATGTTGTGGAATCTAAAGTTGTGGTTGGCGAAGCATGACACCGACGACGAGACGGATGTGGTGTGGTCGAAACATGGTGGATACGCTGTTGGTACTTCCTATATATAAGTGTTTCTATCATGTCATGTGGGATTCGTTGATGAGTGGTAATCTATGTAAAATATGGTAATCTAGGTGAATCTATTGGAATCTATTGGAGTCTATTGGGATCTATTGTAATCTATGTGAATCTATTGGAGTCTATTGGAATCTATTGTAATCTATGTGAATCTATTGGAGTCTATTGGAATCTATGATAATGATGATGAGTGTGTTTTGCGACACGTAACATGACACCGAGTATGAGGTGGAAGCGATGTGCCCAAAGCGTGGTGGATACGCCGCTGGTACTTCCTATATATAAGCGTTTCTGTCATGTTGCCAAACTTCGTACAACGTGCCATGCGAAGGTCGTGGGTTTGCGGTGTTGAATCTATTGGATATCTATTGGGATCTATATGAATCTATTGGAATCCATGCAAGTCTATTAGGATCTATGTGAACCTATTGGAATCTAGGTGAATCTATTGGAACAATCTATGTGAATCTATCGGGTTAATCCACGTGTGTATGTTATGCAATTACGACATGTAACATGACACCGAGTACGAGGCAGAAGCGATGTGCTCGAAGCGTGGTGGATACGCCGCTATACTTCCTATATATAAGCGCTTCTGACATGTTGCCAAGCTTCGTACAACGTGCCATGCGAAGGTCGTGGGTTTTGCAGTGTTGACTCTATTGAGTACTTATGTGAAACTTGAATCTTTAATCTATGTGAGTCTTGTTGAATCTCGAGTCTTAATCTATTATGTGAGAATCTATATTGTGAGGCTTTATCAATCTAGACTTATACGATCCTCTTATTGGATCTTTAGATGTCTTCTCGTAAGATATCCGACACTCTCAAGAGATCCAATGAAAAGTCTCAGAAAAAGATGATGTCCTTCATGGCCGACCAGATTGCTCGAGTCGTGCCAAAGATCGTCTCTGAGATCCAAGGATCAAACACTCCTCCATCCTCTGTGGACTCGAAGGCCGAGAAGCTTAATCCTACAAAGTTCAACTACAAACATTTCATCTCTTGCAACCCTAAGCCTTTCACGGGCAGTGATGGGGTGACTGCTATGCTCGAGTGGTTTGACAGCATCGAGGTTACCTTCATTAACAGTGAGTGCCCAGATCATCTAAAGACTTGGAGCGCAACGGGAATGTTTCAAGGCAGAGCGTTGGAGTAGTGGGCTAATGAGAGAAACATCCGTTCGAACAAGGAAGCCTATGCTCTTCCATGGACCGAGGTGCGTGAACTAATGATGCTTGAGTTCTGCCCTCCCCATGAACAACTGAAGCTTGAAGAAGGGTTCTGGCACTTGAAGCAGATTGGTGATGATAATCTGGCTTATACTACTCGTTTCAAGCAGCTCAGCTTGATTGCTCCTCACTTGGTTTCTGTCGCAACCCCCGATCCCTTATCTGTCCTGGGAACGGGTTGACGCGAGCTCAGAGTTTGGTGGTATCAAGCTGTTTAATCTTGCAGCGGAAATTACATCAGGACCGTAGTTAGGAAATGTTTATCAGAGTAAAACCACCATATTTGATATTAATAATAACATGGGCAAAACCCAAGTTTCTGATTACAATACATTTATAGGGACAAACCCTATTTTATTGAATTTAAAACATCGTTTATTAGGTAACTTTTATAGCCACATTTTTCCCAAGCCTTCAGTGCTCTCCAGCTGGCTTTTCACTAATTGGCTGTCACATTGTGTTACCTGTAACGCGTTTTAAAAACATTTGTCAGTCGGAAATACTGGTGAGTAAATCCCAGTTTAATCAAGAAACATTTTATCAATTAAAACAGTATTGAGAGCGATCACATTGTTTATGTCTATACAATTACTCCATTTAGTACTGTCAATCCTGACTTGTGGGTCATATTACACATTGGCTAACTCATTGTCCAATGGTAACGTATTGTCATCCCGACTTACTACTCACAGTGTAGTACAAATTTTGTATACAAAACCCCAACATACCGGCAGTAAATGAAGAACTACAAAGACTCAATCACCGCTTAATCGCATTGTAAAACATTTAAGGTTTTGTAAAATATTACAAAAAGGTTAACAAAAAGAGGATAAACTCACATTGCTATCTTAGACTTTGCGTAAGGGTTTCCTGGATATAATCTATAATTTATACAAATGTACATTGGTTAGTATCATAACCCTTTGAAAATATTGATGATACCCTCCCCGAGATGGCATTCCAACAACTACGTCGGGCAGAACCACGACAGTTGTTACGGAACCCTAAATCAATCGGGCAGCGTAACTATTACAAAACTGGGGTTATAATACTTACAACGGAGCAAAACCTCGCTAATTAGGGGTATAATACCCGACTATAATGCCTCTAATTCAGAAAGTGAGATTGAGAATGAATTGTGAGCGACGGAAAATGAAAACTGATGCGTTCTATTTATAGTGCTGATATACGACTTTCAGGCGGCCCGCGTAAGGTAAGGCGAAGCCTTACGCGGCCCGCGTCAACACCTGGTCAACCTATAGCTTATCCGGCTCAACCTATAGACCCGCCACGATGTCGACACGTGTCAGCTCAGGGCTGCGCCACCATTTTGATCTCACGCGGCCCGTGTTAACTTAAACGGGGTCTTACGCGGCCCGCTTGAACTAAGGAAATCAATGATATCCGGTATCCACCTTGATACCGCCCGCGTAAGCTTGAGGTGAGGTCCTACGCGGCCCGCCTCAGCTTAATTTTTATTGTTTTTCATTTATTTTAAATGTTATAACATACTTCGGGCTCGGTTTTCACATACGGGGTGTATTTAGAGACATATAAGGGTATTTTAAGATATAATAGGGTGTCAGAAATATTATTTAGAGTGTTGGTTTTACCGAGGGTTGTTACATCCTCCCCACCTTATTTTAGAGCTCATCCTCGAGATCTACTGGAATAAATGCGGATATTTCTTTTGCATTTCTGACTCGAGCTCCCATGTATACTCAGGTCCTCTTTTGGAGTCCCACTTCACTTTGACCAGAACTAGTCTTTTATGTTTGAGATTCTTGACTTTCCTGTCTTCAATCTGTAGAGGCCTTTCTACAAACTTTAGTTGTTCATTTACCTCTATATCCTTAAGAGGTACTATCAGTGATTCATCAGCTAAACACTTTTTGAGATTTGATACATGAAATACATCATGTATTCCTGCCATTTCCTCTGGCAGTTGTAGCTGATAGGCTACAGGTCCTATTTTTCTAATAATCTTAAAAGGTCCAACATACCTGGGACTTAACTTTCCCCGTTTGATGAATCTTACTATTCCTTTCCAAGGAGAGACTTTTAATAATACTTTATCTCCTACTTGAAATTCCAATGGTTTTCGCCTGTTATCAGCATAACTTTTCTGTCTATCACGTGCTGCTTTCAATCGTTCCTTGACTTGAATAATTTTGTCAGTTGTTTCTTGTACTATCTCAGGTCCAGATAGTTGCTTTTCCCCAATTTCTGCCCAACAGACTGGGGTTCGGCACTTTCGTCCATAAAGTGCTTCGAATGGTGCAGCATTGATACTTGTGTGAGAACTATTATTATAAGAAAATTCTATTAAAGGTAAATGATCATCCCAATTACCTCCAAAATCAATTACACAAGCTCTAAGCATGTCCTCCATTGTTTGAATTGTCCTTTCGCTTTGTCCATCCGTTTGAGGATGATAAGCTGTGCTTAGCTTTAACTTGGTTCCCATTGCCTTTTGGAAACTTGACCAAAAAATGAGAGGTAAATCGACTATCCCTATCAGAAACAATTGATAAAGGAATACCATGTAAAGAAACAATTTCATTTACATATAATTTAGCTAATTGTTCTATACTGAAAGTTTCTTTCATTGGTAGGAAATGAGCTGACTTGGTTAGCCTATCTACAATCACCCAGATTGTATCATTTCCTTTCTTAGTTTTGGGTAATTTAGTAACAAAATCCATTGTTATCAATTCCCATTTCCACACCGGCATTTCTAATTGCTGTAACAAACCTGAGGGTTTCTGTGTTGGGATTTGTACATGTTTATCAAAGTAATTTTATCCAAATAAAATTAAAACGCAGCGGAGTATTTATTTAAAACATGTTTCTTACAAGATATAAAAACCATTTTATATGTAAATCCCAATCTCGGATCCATATACGAACATGCATGCTATCAAAAAGAAACACAACCATAGAGTGTTTAGAATACTACCTTCCAAGGAGTAAAGGATATGAAGATGATGATGCTTCTTGAACGGTTGCCTTCAAGTGTAGAAGACCTCAAGCTTGTATACCCCAAGCCTTCCAACAAACTCCTTGTGTTTAGCTAGGATTTCTACACTTATGAACTCACTATTGAAACCCTCTTGAAGCCATCATATGGCCGAAAATATGAGAGGAGATGGTGGAGTTCTTGCACTTGATTTATGAACTTGAAAAAGCCTACTAGATCAACCATACATGACCCGATTGTTAGAGAGTCTTACACTTGATTTCTCAACTTGAAAAACTCTCTTGGATGGGCATGTTATGGCTGAAAATATTCAGCCATTTTTCTCCTACTTCTTCAAGTTCATTATTTGCTTTCTTCATACAAAATGAATTATAAAAGACATGAGAGATTTGCCACCCACATTGCCCAATAGGAGATCATCTAACACATGCATTTGCATGCAATGTGATTGGCCAAAGAACTTAGGGAAGACCATCCAATCAAAATGCATGCAACTATGACAACATGCATGGAACCTCATTGGACAAGAATTTTTGGGAAGACCCCATGGGGGGGGGGGGTGGCGGCCTAGATTTTTTATAAAAAAAAATTCAAATTTCTTTTATAAAATAATTTAAGTCTTGATTAATTTTATAACTTTTATAAAATTATAACATCATATGTTATAAGACTTATATAACTTTTTATCATGTTATTTAACCCATTAAATAACAAGATAAAATATTCTCTCAAAATAAATTATCCATATAATTTATTGGTTTGTCAAGTGCAATTATTTAGAAAACCAATTTCTAAATATTATAAGTGTTAATATTTATTTGTTTGATCATATCACAAATAAATAATATAAGTGTTTGTCTAGCTTGTTATTGGGTATGACTCGACTTGGATCATTACGTACTAGCCACATCAATTTAATATGTGTCTTGGGCATACAGAGTCCAACAATCTCCCACTTGCACAAGATACATAGAAGATTGATGCAAGTAGTAAATAACGCCTAACTACGGTTTACTACCCCTAATACGTATGACTATATGTGCCATTCAATAACATCATCCCCTTCAAGTCCCTTACTTGAACATGATTTAGGTGAATCTATCATTTATCCTTTCGTTACAGATGTCATGTCAAATCCAGAGACACAGAGTGATCACTCTCTGTTGATTTAACTTTAGCAGGCCTTAGACATCTTACTCTCAACGAATAAGAGGAACAAATCCCATCTTGACTACATACGTCTCTCACAATCACCTTGTACCACACCTGAGCTTAGCCTTATGTACTGTCATATTACTGACAGCGAAGAAATAAGTCAAGGCATAATATTTGGTGAATATCAAGACCCAATATGTATCTCAGGTCTGAGGATACTATGATATTCTCCTTTACTCAAATTTACTTATGATCAATCACAGATGATTCCATGCAGTAATATTTGAGAGCGAGTCAGTCCAATATTTGTATCCCACAAATATCTATGAACCTTGGTAGCAACACTTTGCTCTATATTCATATCTAATGAATATCCACCAATCCAAATTCATAATAGTCTTACATTCATATCTGTTCCCACAATTATGATCGACTACGGACATTTAGAATAAGTAACTTATTCACGGATTTAAACATGCTAATATGGAACATAACTCAACATACCATAAAGAGTTATAATAACAATTGTTCCAATATCCAAATACAAAATAGATCAAATCCAATCACTAGAATATCGAAGTCCTAAGGCACAAGTATGACCCTTTCATGCTTTGCCCATTCAAGGAGCTTCGTGAGTGGATCCGCAATATTTTGATCAGTGTGAACTTTGCGAATACATATCTTTCCTTTTTTTAACTTCATCCCTTATGTAGTTGAAAGTCCGCTCAATGTGCCTAGTCTTTCGATGTACACGAGGTTCCTTTATTTAAGCAATCGCACCATCGTTATCACAAAGATCTCTAGGGGTCCTGAATGGTAGGGACTACCCCTAGATCGGCAATAATTCAAGTGGCAGATCCATATGAATTATCACAATCAATGAAGCGGTGATGTATTCTGATTATGTAGTGGACAATGCTACCCTGATTGTGATCGAGGACCATTTCGATCAGTTTGGAAACTCGTATCTATGTAACCCTTTACAACGAATTCCGAAACTCGCATCCCTGTAACCTTTTACAACGAGTTCTTTTCACCAGATCCATATATTAGAAATATATCCTTAGTTCTTCTAAGGTATTTCAATATACTTTCTAATAGTCATCCAATGACCGTTATTTGGATTTTACTGGTATCTTCTCGTCATGCTTAAAGCGCATAACTTGTTCGGTCTAGTACATATCATTACATACATAATGAATCCTATAGATGACGTATATGGGATTCCTTTCATTCTTTCTTGCTCATCCTTTGAGCTTGGACATTGAAACGCATTCAATATTGTCCACTCTTTGAATAGGTACCAAACCTTTCATAGAGTTCTCTATCTTGAACCCTTTCAAGACTTTGTCAATGTATGCACTTTAGTTTAAACCTATCAAGCGCCTTGATCTATCCCTGTAGATCTTTACTCCCAAAATATAGGCAGCTTCTCCAAGATCCTTAATTGAAAAACAACTTTCAAGCCAGGCTTTTACACCTTCCAAGGTTTGGAATGTTATTCCAAATAGTAGAATGTCATCGACATATAATTCTAAGAAAGTAATAATGCTCCCACTAGCTTTCTTATACACACAAGCTTCATTACCGTACTTGATGAATCCAAAATTCTCAATTTCTTCATCAAAACGATGATTCCAACTTCTAGATGCTTGTTTCAATCCATAGATTGATTTCTTTAACTTGCATACTTTGTCAGGATGTTTTGGATCGACAAAACCTTCAGGCTGAACCATATAGACATCTTCATCAAGATATCCATTAAGAAAAGCCGTTTTGACATCCAATTGCCAGATCTCATAGTCATAATATGCAGCTATGGAAAATAATATCCTGATTGACTTTAGCATCGCCACAGGCGAGAAGGTCTCATCATAATCAATCCCTTGAGTTTGAGTGAAACTTTTTGCTACAAGTCTTGCTTTGTAAGTATCCAAGTTACCATGCATATCTGTTTTCTTCTTGAAGACCCACTTACTTCCAACTACTTTAGAGTTGAGTGGTGGTACAACCAATTCCCAAACTTGGTTGTCATACATGGATTGCATCTCTATGTTCATGGCTTCAAGCCATTTGTCACAATCGGATTTTGACATTGCATCATGGTATGTGGTTGGTTCATCTGAATCTACCACGTAGCATCCATCCATGAAAAATCCATATCTTTCAGGTGGATTACTAATTCTACCAGATCTGCGAACATTTTGCGTGTTCTGATCAACCTCTTGATCGTTTTCAACAACCTCTTGTTGAGTGCTAGTATCAACCAAACGTGTATCGTCTTGTGGTTCTTGATCCTTTTCAAGTTCCACTGTTCTACTACTAGTTCCTTCCATAAGGAATTTAGCTTCTAAGAACTTACCCTTTCGAGCAACAAATACCTTTTGCTCGGTTGGATCGTAGAAATAATATCCTATATCATCTTTAGGATATCCTACAAAGATACACTTAGTAGATCGGACTTCCAATTTATTTGGAGTGTATTGCTTAACATAAGCTTCACAACCCCAAACCCTTAAGAATGATAATGATGGAGGGTTTCCATGCCATATTTCAAAAGGTGTCCTTTCTACTTTCTTGGTTGGGGCCATATTTAGTATACGGACTGCGGAGAGCAAAGCGTAACCCCAAAATGATAGAGGTAATGTGCTTCTAGCCATCATAGATCGAACCATATCTAATAGAGTTCGATTCCTCCTCTATCAAAACGAAGAACTTTAAAAGAGTTGATTTTGTACTTCACTTTTTGAAGATTCTGAACGTTTCAAAACTTCTTCTTTGTGTCAAGTACACATAACCATAACTACTATAGTTGTCGGTTAAAGTAATGAAGTATCTTTCACCATTCCTAGTCATTGGCTTAAAAGGATCACATACATTCGAATGTATGATACCTAAGAAATCTATTGCCCTTTCCCACTAAAGGATTACTTGGTCATTTTACCTTGTAGATAAGATTCGCATGTATCAAATGAACCAATTTCATTTGTTTCCAAAAGACAATTCTTTCGAAGTGTTTACATGCGACATCTGTTTATATGACCAAGGCGATAATGCCAAAGATAAGTCTCACTCAAATCCATTTTGAGTTTGTTGGTGATTGCTTGGTACATTGAACTATCAAATGATGTATTATTATGAACCAATTCATAACTACCATTTGAAGGCATAGTTTTAAAGTAAAACATGTCATTCATCGAAATATAAATGTCATTGTTTACAAACTTTAAATCAAAACATACTGTCTCAAAAGGGAAACTTAAATAATGTTCCTAGTCAAACTAGGAGTATTCAAAACATTTTAAAACAATTTCCAAACTATTTGGAAGTTTCAAAACATAGTCTCTGTGACACCTGTGTCACTCCAACCATCAAACAAATGCCAAACCAATGAAATATTGTATTTCATACTTGGGATTTGTAAAAATATGTGTATCGTTTGCACATATCGACTCTTGTTCGATTTCAAGCTTTAAATCGCTTTCTGGAGGGTTATACGCGCTCTGATGTGTAGATATAACCAGTTTAATCCAAAGAACACTCCGGCATAGTGAAATAGGCTTAACATACCTTAAATAACCTTTACATAACTTAGATATAAGTTTTGGAAGGTTTGGTGTGGTGAAATCAAAGTTTATTCGCTTACAGGGACTGAATTTGACAAACTGCGAAAGTATGCCAATTTGAACTGTAACAGACATTCCGAAACATGACCATAAGTTAAACATACCACAAATATCCTTTACATAGCTTAGAAATAGGCTTTAAGGGGTTCGGTATGCTAAAATAAACTTTTGGGTCATTCAGGGACTAAAAGTGTCAAAAAGTGCACAAGTTTGCATTTTCGCGCATAACTTACGTTCTGAATACTTCCGGACATCCAAAAATTTATGTAAGCACTAAAATATTTTATTTTAGTGTTTGGCATGAGAAAAATCCATTCGTCGCTTAATTTGGATCGTTTTTGCTTTCGTTACGACTTCCGTCGTAATTAACCGAACAACGCAACCGTACGGCCAAACGAACCGACATCCGACATATTTTTGAGAATTTTTTAAGTTCCCTATACTTTAACTTCATTTTAGAGCTTTGAAATGGGGTTAACGGGCCTTAAACGTGTCGAAAATGGGCTGATTTCACTGCAGGGACCAAAACTGTAAATCTGCCAAAGTTGTTACCATACGGACCTCAACATTGGCAGCTTTGAGGTCCGTAAGGAAACCTGCAGAACAGATCAGACTAAACAGTCAGCAGTTTCCAGCTGTTGTAACCTCACCCACACATTTGCACATGCACATTCAGCTCATTTAGACCCATTTTTAGTCACCATGAGTTTCCGACAAGTGTACGCATGGGATTCGAGCACGGTTTCCATGAAACGATCCTAACAGTTCGGGTATTCCTATAAATACCCATCCACCCCAACCTCATTTCTCACAAGAATCTGGATTTGAGAGCTCTAAGTTGAAACCATTGTTTCATACCTGAGTTCTTGGATCGAGATTAGCATTCGGGGACCCTTCGTAAGTATTCTTTCGTTTTTTTTCTTTTCGAGTCTTTCGAGTCTGAAAGTCAAACTTTGTTTGACTTTCTGTGTTGACCAGTTATGGTCAATGCGAAGTTCGTTTGAACTTCGCAACGTGAGTGTAATCACGTTGGTTATAGTCCCTTGGGACTATGCCTACTGATTACCACGTTGTCTAGGGTCGTAGGGTAAGCGATCTAATAAATCGCTTATACCTCGAACCCGACCCATTTGGTCGATCATTAGGATCCGACCAAATACATTAGGTGACCATAGTAGGTAGGGAATAACCTTCCGAGGTTATACCCTATGGTCACATCGTTGAGTAATTGTATGATAGGTAGTTTATATGCCTTAGGTAAATTACCAGAATACCCTTTTCATGTATAATTGGTAATTAAGCATATGTAACCTAAACTTTTATCACATAACTGATTATGTAACATGTTTAGGCATATAACACTTGTCATAGGACTAGTTAGACGGTCCGAACGCGTTTCACGCGAACGACGCGTTAAAGTAGCATAAGCTACCTAAACGGGTCGTAATGGGTCGAAAGCACTTAGATTAAGGTTTCATTTAGTATGTAGGCTTTGTTAAACCATATGACACGAGCCTCTATACTCGTTTGGTTTACAAACCCTCATTCTATCCAATCATCCGATTTAGGTCCGGTTTATTAACATAGTTACCTATATTAGGTGCCGTTTGATATCCGTGATCTCTAGCATTGTTTGGTTGTTACTCAAGGACTACTAAGCAATCTCAAGTGAGTACATAGACCCCTCTTTTACTGTTTTCCAAACTATTTTGGGGTGGAACACATGTCCCTACTTGTTACTTTCATGCTTTCCTGTTTTCACATCATATACCTGCTATATTCGTTAGTACATTATAGTACATGATTTTATTACATTTCATACTACGTATGTCCATTGTGTGCATACTTAGTACATTGTTTTACATTGCCTTTCTGTTGCATATGCTTATCCAACATATGAACACATTATACTACATATTGAACCGTTGTAATCATTTGACTATGTGATCTGTTGATATCTGTGAACCGTTTGTATCTGTGAACCGTTTGTATCTGTGAACCGTTTGTATCTGTGAACCGTTTGTATCTGTGAACCGTTTGTATCTGTGAACCGTTTGTATCTGTGAACCGTTTGTATCTGTGAACCGTTTGTATCTGTGAACCGTTTGTATATGTGAACCGTTTGTATCTGTGAACCGTGTGAACCGTATTTGACTATACATGAACATTTCTACACTTGTTAAACATTTCATCTTGATTGTTTGGTTTGAGTAAGTGATTAAGTAACGAGGCGTGTGTAATATAATACAAGCATGGTGGATACGCCGCTGGTACTTCCTATATATAAGTGTTTGTATGGTATTACATATCGTAGCGTTATTTAAATCATTTCAGTTTGAGACATATAACATTTAATACAAATAACATACTTTTCACAAGACATTGATTTATAACAACTTATCTTTTACAAACACATTTTACATGGTTATTCATTTAACCTTACATTTATTTATACATATCATATGATCTTATTGTTTTTCAAATGATTTACAAGACAAAGCAAATTACAAGGTTCATGACTAAACATTTTCTCAAACATAAGTCATGAATACTATTTTCACAAAACCTATGTATCTCACAGGCATTTTTATGCTGACGTACCTATTTTCACATGTGTTTTCAGGAGCTGTTGCATAAGATGATCAAGATATACATAGGCAGACTTGGGCTTTAGTGACAATAAAAGATGCAAGACTAGTTAATTATGTTGTATTTCATTGTTTGTTAAGACATTGTAATACTATTAATCAATAAAATGAAACTTCAATTGCCATGGATTTGAAACAATTAATTCTGTTACAACACTCCCCGACGTTTCCGCCACGTTTTGTATGTTCTACGTGGTCGGGGTGTGACAGAAAAGATGGTATCAGAGCCAATGGTTATAGGGAATTAGGTTATTAGTAATGCTTTGACCTAGTCTATAACCTTTCTAGGACCCTAACGCGAGTTTACTTGCGTTTAGTCATAAAACAATACTGTCACCTATCCTTAGGCGACGACCACAACAAGAACATAAATTTCAAAACCGCTTTGAAAACTAATCATCTGTTCTAGGATGATTTATTACAAGGTTTTGAACCCTCTATTGTAAGGTTTTGAACCCTCTGTTATATGGTTTTGAACCCCTTTGAATTTTCAAAATCTCGTCAAGGTTTTGGGTTTTAAATAATGTGAACACGTGCAAACTGGAAGGGTGAATGCCTGTATTCTGGGTTTTCTGTCTAGGCAAGCACTTCGTATACATCTCATCAGACGCGAGACCAGTTGTGCTTACCTGGGAATTCTTGGGATGAGTGTTCACTTATAGGCGAGCATGTCTTAAAAATACATTATATTGACCCATTTACTTTGATTAGTCACCATCTCATTTGTTTGCCTTTGGTAACAAACAAATGGACACAATATTCACGTGTTGTTATTCTCTTTTGACTATCTTTCGCTTGTTTCCTCCTATGCCTTTCGTTATCTTCAAGATGCTTCTTCATCGCAACAACAATGTCCGAACCAGGTGCTGCAACTACCCAGCAAATAGGCGTCATACTCCAGAGGACCGATGATTTAGCTATCCCCATGACTTGTCTCAGGGATGAAGCTGTTTAAGGGAACTGCTCCTTGGTGCAATCAATGCCATCGTCATTATTCAAATCAAATACCTTGTTTCAAATGTACCCACGGTGGACGATGGAGACATTTGGTTAACATGTGCCGCTTTGCAATCCAAAGCAAAGCTGTTACAAATCCTGCTGCTGCTCAACCTTCAAACTCTGCTTCATATGTCGCTTGACATATCTGGCGCCTCAACCTCATGAACTTTCTACCTTGTGTATCGACGTAAGCACGCCTAGTGCAAGGTGTCGGAACACCTCCCGTTACACAAACTCCAAAAATCCATGTAGGATCTTTCTATCCTCATAATTAGATCCTTGTGGATGGGTATCATTCATCGGAGTCCTTAATTGAATTCTTTGTATGATTCAATACGTACATCCCAATTCAATAAGGACAAAGCCGAATTCCTTTTAAGATTATCCTATCTTCGTAGATAGATTCTTGAAATGATTAAAGTGCCAAATGAAATCCACGAATTGGATTCCTGGTGTGCTTTAAGTATCCGCGTCCAAAGATAACAAATTAATAACAAATTAAACAACTATGTGATTTTGTGCTTATGTGTTCTCTTTAATGTTTTCGTGTGATCCAAATTCTTGTTATCCAAATCCTCGTAGAATCTTCCATATCTTCGTATAAGGAATTCGTAGTAGGATATCCAAAGGTACTATATTAAATCCTCAATGGGCTTGTACGTAATAGTAAAGACCCTTGGATTATATTGTACCATTCCATAATTAGACCCCTGAGTGGTCTAGGTAAACAGATTGATCCAAAAATCTGGTTAGGAATATCATGTGATGATATAGCTGAAAGGACTCCTTGGTGGCCTAATTAAAAGGATCATTTGTCGATCTAATTAAAAGGACCCTATGGTAGTCTAGTCACACTCATCACAGGTTTGATTTTCCTCCCCTTCACATTACAAGCAAATTGTGCGGACTATGCAAGGAATTGCGTAATTATGGATGCATACATAATTATGGAATTCAGTGCACAGAAACCACAGCGAGCTTTGTCATGTACCTAGAAGTTAACCCTATTCATTTCCAATTCTGATGAAGTATCCGTTGAGGAAAAATGAACTAGCTATTCATTTTTCACTTCTGAAGAATATCCGTTGAGGAAATGAATATCCGTTTATCCTTCATTTCCAATTCTGAAGAATACCCGTTGAGGAAAATGACTCCGTTTGTTCATTTTTTTATTCTGAAGAGTATCCGTCAAGGGAAATGAATATCCGTTTATTTAATCCTTCATTTCCGAACCTGAGGAAACAACCGTTGAAAATGACTCCGTTAGTTCATTTTCGTTTCTAAAGATTATCCGTTGAGGAAATGAATATCCGTTGCTTAATCCTTCATTTCCGAACCTGAGGAAACAACCGTTGAAAATGACTCCGTTAGTTCATTTTCGTTTCTAAAGATTATCCGTTGAGGAAATGAATATCCGTTGCTTGATCTTTCATTTCCGAACCTGAGGAAACAACCGTTGAAAATGACTCCGTTAGTTCATTTTCGTTTCTGAAGATTATCCGTTGAGGAAATGAATATCTGTCGCTTAATTTTTTCATTTCCGTTTCTGAGGAAGCAACCGTTGAAAATGACACCGTTGAAAATGACTCCGTTTGTTCATTTTCGTTTCTGAAGATTTGTCCATTGAGGAAATGAATATCCGTTTGTCTATCATTTTCATTTCCGTTTCTGAGGAAGCAACCGTTGAAAATGACTCCGTTTGTTCATTTTCGTTTCTGAAGATTTGTCCGTTGAGGAAATGAATATCCGTTTGTCTATCATTTTCATTTCCGTTTCTGAGGAAGCATCCGTTAAAAATGACTCTGTTTGTTCATTTTCGTTTCTGAAGATTTTCCGTTAAGGAAATGAAACCCCGTTTGTTTATTCCTTCATTTCCGCTTCTGAAGAATACTCGTTGAGGAAAATGACTCCATCTGTTCATTTTCGTTCTGAAGAATGTCCGTTAAGGAAATGACAGGATTATTCTTTACATATCTCTGGTGGTTATCTGACACAAAGTCACAAATAGACTCCTACGAATTAATTTCGGGACGAAATTTCCTAAAGTAGGGGAGACTGTGACACCTGTGTCACTCCAACCATCAAACAAATTCCAAACCAATGAAATATTGTATTTCATACTTGGGATTTGTAAAAATATGTGTATCGTTTGCACATATCGACTCTTGTTCGATTTCAAGCTTTAAATCGCTTTCTGGAGGGTTATACGCGCTCTGATGTGTAGATATAACCAGTTTAATCCAACGAACACTCCGGCATAGTGAAATAGGCTTAACATACCTTAAATAACCTTTACATAACTTAGATATAAGTTTTGGAAGGTTTGGTGTGGTGAAATCAAAGTTTATTCGCTTACAGGGACTGAATTTGACAAACTGCGAAAGTATGCCAATTTGAACTGTAACAGACATTCCGGAACATGACCATAAGTTAAACATACCACAAATATCCTTTACATAGCTTAGAAATAGGCTTTAAGGGGTTCGGTATGCTAAAATAAACTTTTGGGTCATTCAGGGACTAAAAGTGTCAAAAAGTGCACAAGTTTGCATTTTCGCGCATAACTTACGTTCTGAATACTTCCGGACATCCAAAAATTTATGTAAGCACTAAAATATTTTATTTTAGTGTTTGGCATGAGAAAAATCCATTCGTCGCTTAATTTGGATCGTTTTTGCGTTCGTTACGACTTCCGTCGTAATTAACCGAACAACGCAACCGTACGGCCAAACGAACCGACATCCGACATATTTTTGAGAATGTTTTAAGTTCCCTATACTTTAACTTCATTTTAGAGCTTTGAAATGGGGTTAACGGTCCTTAAACGTGTCGAAAATGGGCTGATTTCACTGCAGGGACCAAAACTGTAAATCTGCCAAAGTTGTTACCATACGGACCTCAACATTGGCAGCTTTGAGGTCCATAAGGCAACCTGCAGAACAGATCAGACTAAACAGTCAGCAGTTTCCAGCTGTTGTAACCTCACCCACACATTTGCACATGCACATTCAGCTCATTTAGACCCATTTTTAGTCACCATGAGTTTCCGACAAGTGTACGCATGGGATTCGAGCACGGTTTCCATGAAACGATCCTAACGGTTCGGGTATTGCTATAAATACCCATCCACCCCAACCTCATTTCTCACAAGAATCTGGATTTGAGAGCTCTAAGTTGAAACCATTGTTTCATACCTGAGTTCTTGGATCGAGATTAGCATTCGGGGACCCTTCGTAAGTATTCTTTCGTTTTTTTTTGCTTTTCGAGTCTTTCGAGTCTGAAAGTCAAACTTTGTTTGACTTTCTGCGTTGACCAGTTATGGTCAATGCGAAGTTCGTTTGAACTTCGCAACGTGAGTGTAATCACGTTGGTTATAGTCCCTTGGGACTATGCCTACTGATTACCACGTTGTCTAGGGTCGTAGGGTAAGCGATCTAATAAATCGCTTATACCTCGAACCCGACCCATTTGGTCGATCATTAGGATCCGACCAAATACATTAGGTGACCATAGTAGGTAGGGAATAACCTTCCGAGGTTATACCCTATGGTCACATCGTTGAGTAGTTGTATGATAGGTAGTTTATATGCCTTAGGTAAATTACCAGAATACCCTTTTCATGTATAATTGGTAATTAAGCATATGTAACCTAAACTTTTGTCACATAACTGATTATGTAACATGTTTAGGCATATAACACTTGTCATAGGACTAGTTAGACGGTCCGAACGCGTTTCACGCGAACGACGCGTTAAAGTAGCATAAGCTACCTAAACGGGTCGTAATGGGTCGAAAGCACTTAGATTAAGGTTTCATTTAGTATGTAGGCTTTGTTAAACCATATGACATGAGTCTCTATACTCATTTGGTTTACAAACCCTCATTCTATCCAATCATCCGATTTAGGTCCGGTTTATTAACATAGTTACCTATATTAGGTGCCGTTTGATATCCGTGATCTCTAGCATTGTTTGGTTGTTACTCAAGGACTACTAAGCAATCTCAAGTGAGTACATAGACCCCTCTTTTACTGTTTTCCAAACTGTTTTGGGGTGGAACACATGTGCCTACTTGTTACTTTCATGCTTTCATGCTTTCCTATTTTCACATCATATACCTGCTATATTCGTTAGTACATTATAGTACATGATTTTATTACATTTCATACTACGTATGTCCATTGTGTGCATACTTAGTACATTGTTTTACATTGCCTTTCTGTTGCATATGCTTATCCAACATATGAACACATTATACTACATATTGAACCGTTGTAATCATTTGACTATGTGATCCGTTGATATCTGTGAACCGTTTGTATCTGTGAACCGTTTGTATCTGTGAACCGTTTGTATCTGTGAACCGTTTGTATCTGTGAACCGTTTGTATCTGTGAACCGTGTGAACCGTATTTGACTATACATGAACATTTCTACACTTGTTAAACATTTCATCTTGATAGTTTGGTTTGAGTAAGTGATTAAGTAACGAGGCGTGTGTAATATAATACAAGCATGGTGGATACGCCGCTGGTACTTCCTATATATAAGTGTTTGTATGGTATTACATATCGTAGCGTTATTTAAATCATTTCAGTTTGAGACATATAACATTTAATACAAATAACATACTTTTCACAAGACATTGATTTATAACAACTTATCTTTTACAAACACATTTTACATGGTTATTCATTTAACCTTACATTTATTTATACATATCATATGATCTTATTGTTTTTCAAATGATTTACAAGACAAAGCAAATTACAAGGTTCATGACTAAACATTTTCTCAAACATAAGTCATGAATACTATTTTCACAAAACCTATGTATCTCACAGGCATTTTTATGCTGACGTACCTATTTTCACATGTGTTTTCAGGAGCTGTTGCATAAGATGATCAAGATATACATAGGCAGACTTGGGCTTTAGTGACAATAAAAGATGCAAGACTAGTTAATTATGTTGTATTTCATTGTTTGTTAAGACATTGTAATACTATTAATCAATAAAATGAAACTTCAATTGCCATGGATTTGAAACAATTAATTCTGTTACAACACTCCCCGACGTTTCCGCCACGTTTTGTATGTTCTACGTGGTCGGGGTGTGACAGTCTCCTTTCTTGTAATGTTTATTTCTTTTGAACCTTTTGCAACGAATTGCAAACATGAGTTCCACATCCGGTATCTAATACCCATGTGTTAGAAGAAATAACATTAAGGTCAATATGTATCATCAAGATTGTACCTGAGGTTTGCCTAGCATCCCTCTTGTTTTTCAACTCTTTGAGATAGGTTGGACAATTCCTATTTAAATGCCCTATCTCACCACACTTAAAGCATGGATCGTTCGTGGCAACCTTTGCCTTCTTTTCTATTGGTTTCGGTGGTTCTGCTTTAGTCTTTCTTTTTCTTTCCCTTTGATGTGCCCCTTTCCTTTGGCAACATTTGCTTTGGTGTCGGGGTGATGCCCTTTCTTTGTTACCACCCTCATTGATCGTTAGAATGGATAAAAGCCCTTTTACCCATATTGAGCCTTTCGAAGCGATTAATGTGGCTTTTCTTCTTAAAGATATAAGATGAGACCGATTGGTTTTCCTCCATTCGACATGCATGAAGTGCTCGAACCGTTTCAAAGCGTTCAACCCTTAGGAACATTTCCTACAATTGGTTAATCATGTAGCATGCTCATGATGTTCAAAATCCTTTTGAATCTCGGGAATCATAATTCCTAACATGAGGCAAGAGGTTTGCATAGTATTCTCGATACACTTAATCCAATCGTTATAGGCATCCTTATCTTCCATAAGATGTTCATCGGGATTAGGATTGTTTTCTAGTGATAGGTTACGGACGGTTTGGGTAATATTGTTAGCGGCCATCTACAAAATTTAACAAGGTTCAATTTTAGTATTTTCGATATTATTATATTTTAATCATTAATACCCTTTGTGTCTCATAGACAATTAATAATTAAAATCTAGAATCCAACGTTACATTTAAATATTGGTTAGGTGACCTTTATCCCTCTATTTAAATTAACAAGGTAGTCAACGTTTGACAATTGCAACTCTTTGCAACTTCTAGTCATATGGGATCGGTTAAACATCTTTATGTTTAGTTGGCATGTTTAATCCCATCAACACCTTTTGTTCCCCATGCTTCGGTGACCCTAAGTTCATGGTTTCCAAATCAAGTCGTCCAACTTACACACACGTGTGAGTTTATTCACATAAGTGGTTAGGTGACCTTTATCCCATAAACATGGTAAACCCACCTCGAATATACAAGTTCCTTCAAATGTGGTTAGGTGACCTTTATCCCACAAAAGAGTTCCCAAGTGTTTCGAGTGTTGTATAAAAGGATGGTGTTTGACTTGTTTTATTAAAAGGGATTTTTGAGTTTTCAAAAATTCTAGTTTAGAAAACTTTATGCACCATACATTTGCATGCATTCAAATCCTTGGTACTTTTGTGAAAACAAATTTTCAAGGTTCTCTTTAATAAAACCCATTTTATTTAAAAATCATTAATTTTTAATAACCTTTTATTAACCAATTTTAATGATCTTTTAAAGAACCAATTTTAAGCTTGTTGTTGATTATTAGTTTGTTAAGCATGCATATCCAAATATCATCAAACAACAAAATAAACAACCACACAAGCACGACACACATATCATTAGGTGCATAACCATAGCCAACTATTTTGACTACACTTGTTAGCCGAAACAAGTGTGCCAAAAAGTCCTTCCTAAAGGGTGAAAAATGACACAAGCGATGTGTCGTTGAACTCCCACTTGATCCCGCATCCAAATGCTTCAAGTCTCCCTTTTGTGTTGTGATTTCTCCACTTTCTTTGAGCTTCCAAAATGTACTTTAATTCAGCTCCAAACTCCTTTGGGCTCCGAAAATGTGTTTTGGTTTTCGGGCTAAAATCCCGTTAAGAACTATGAAGTCCTTTATGCCCGAAATTGGCAAAAACCAAAACCGCATTTTTGTGTGCATCTTCTTTTACAAAATATATCATAATAAATTTTTTCTAGTAAAATAAAATGCATCTAGTCTATTTATTTTACATGCCAAATGAAAAATAAATAAATTACATATCTTTACAAATGGAAGACAAATTAATAATTATTACAACCTTTGAAATAATTAAATATAAATCACAAACACAAACATATTCATACAAGGTCATGGCTAGGTTATGAACACCGAAATATATATCCACATATATATATGTATATTAATTTCAAGAAGCAAAACGGTTCCCTTTTACAACCTACAATTTTCGGTCAAGAATGAAAAACCGAAAAATGTGGGTTTTTGTCCAAACAAAATAATCATCCAAATGAAATAATTTTTCAAGATTCATTTATGCATGTAAGAATATAATCTTGAAAAACAAAGGGATAACCATAGTGAAAATTTCGGCCATAGGGTTTTACCCAAACCCAAAACCCGAAAAATTTCATATCCAATGAAGCATGCATTCATATAAGCGGCTCTGATGCCACTGTTGGGATTTGTACATGTTTATCAAAGTAATTTTATCCAAATAAAATTAAAACGCAGCGGAGTATTTATTTAAAACATGTTTCTTACAAGATATAAAAACCATTTTATATGTAAATCCCAATCTCGGATCCATATACGAACATGCATGCTATCAAAAAGAAACACAACCATAGAGTGTTTAGAATACTACCTTCCAAGGAGTAAAGGATATGAAGATGATGATGCTTCTTGAACGGTTGCCTTCAAGTGTAGAAGACCTCAAGCTTGTATACCCCAAGCCTTCCAACAAACTCCTTGTGTTTAGCTAGGATTTCTACACTTATGAACTCACTATTGAAACCCTCTTGAAGCCCTCATATGGCCGAAAATATGAGAGGAGATGGTGGAGTTCTTGCACTTGATTTATGAACTTGAAAAAGCCTACTAGATCAACCATACATGACCCGATTGTTAGAGAGTCTTACACTTGATTTCTCAACTTGAAAAACTCTCTTGGATGGGCATGTTATGGCCGAAAATATTCAGCCATTTTTCTCCTACTTCTTCAAGTTCATTATTTGCTTTCTTCATACAAAATGAATTATAAAAGACATGAGAGATTTGCCACCCACATTGCCCAATAGGAGATCATCTAACACATGCATTTGCATGCAATGTGATTGGCCAAAGAACTTAGGGAAGACCATCCAATCAAAATGCATGCAACTATGACAACATGCATGGAACCTCATTGGACAAGAATTTTTGGGAAGACCCCATGGGGGGGGGGGGGGGTGGCGGCCTAGATTTTTTATAAAAAAAAATTCAAATTTCTTTTATAAAATAATTTAAGTCTTGATTAATTTTATAACTTTTATAAAATTATAACATCGTATGTTATAAGACTTATATAACTTTTTATCATGTTATTTAACCCATTAAATAACAAGATAAAATATTCTCTCAAAATAAATTATCCATATAATTTATTGGTTTGTCAAGTGCAATTATTTAGAAAACCAATTTCTAAATATTATAAGTGTTAATATTTATTTGTTTGATCATATCACAAATAAATAATATAAGTGTTTGTCTAGCTTGTTATTGGGTATGACTCGACTTGGATCATTACGTACTAGCCACATCAATTTAATATGTGTCTTGGGCATACAGAGTCCAACATTCTGGTGTTCAGCTTTAACTTGTGAACAAGTTAAACATTTAGAAACATAGGCTGCTATGTCCTTTTTCATTCCTATCCACCAGAAATTTTTCCTTAAATCCTGGTACATTTTATCACTTCCTGGATGCATCGTATATTTAGATTTATGGGCTTCTTCTAATATACGATGACGTAGATTTCCTAATTTAGGTATCCACATTCTCTTTTTTATGGAATTTCCAAATTCCATCTATTCCTTGTTCCAATTCTTTTAGCATACCTTTTAATTTTTCAGAATCATCCTTGATTACTGATTCTTGTGCTTCTCTTATCTGATCATTTAAATCTACTTGCAGATTTAATTTAAGAGAACGTACCCTTTTTGGCTTTTCATGATACTTTCGACTTAAAGCATCTGCCACTACATTTGCTTTTCCTTCATGATACTGGATATCACAATCATAGTCACTAAGCATCTCCATCCAGCGTCTTTGTCTCATATTCAACTCCTTTTGCTTGAAGATATACCTTAAACTCTTATGATCAGTGAATATGGTAAACTTACTACCATAAAGGTAATGTCTCCAAATCTTAAGAGCAAAGATTATAGCTCCTAATTCTAAATCATGGGTTGAATAATTCTCTTCATGATTCTTAAGTTTTCTAGATGCGTAAGCTATAACCTTTTGGCGTTGCATCAACACACATCCATAACCTAATTTAGAAGCATCACAATAGACTACAAAGTCTTCCGCTCCTTCTGGTAATGCTAATATGGGTGTATGGGTTAATCTTTGCTTAAGGATTCTAAAGGCTTCTTCTTGTTTTATTCCCCATTCAAACTTAACAGATTTACAGGTTAGCTTAGTTAAGGGAATGACTATTCTAGAAAAATCTTGAATAAACCTTCTATAATAACCGGCCAATCCTAAGAAACTTCTAACCTCGGTTGGTGACTCAGGGGTTTTCCATTTAGTAATTGCCTCGATTTTTGTTGGATCTACATGAATTCCTTCATGATTGACTAGGTGTCCTAGAAACTGTACCTGTTCTAACCAAAATTCGCACTTAGAGAATTTAGCATAAAGCTTTTCCTTTCTTAACAAACTTAAAAGTGCGTGCAAATGCTTTGCATGATCCTCTTTACTCTTAGAGTAAATTAGAATATCATCTATGAAAACAATTATGAATTTATCCAAATATGGCTTACATATTCGGTTCATCATGTCCATAAATGCAGCTGGGGCATTGGTTAAACCAAATGGCATGACAGTAAATTCATAATGGCCATACCTCGTTTTGAATGCGGTTTTAGGAATGTCCTCTTCCTGTACCTTTAATTGATGATATCCTGACCTTAAATCGATTTTAGAGAAAAATCGAGCTCCTTGCAGTTGATCAAACAGATCATCGATTCTCGGTAATGGGTACCGATTCTTAATCGTGACTTTGTTTAATTCACGATAATCAATGCACATACGCATTGATCTGTCCTTCTTTTTAACGAATAATATCGGCGCTCCCCATGGCGACGAACTTGGTTGTATGAATCCTTTCTCCAACAATTCGTCTAATTATTTCTTTAATTCTTGCATTTCTGCAGGTGCCAAACGGTAAGGTGCTTTGGCAATTGGTGATGTTCCTGGTATTAAATGGATTCTGAATTCAACTTATCTGTCGGGTGGTAGTCCCGGTAATTCTTCTGGAAAGACATCTGAAAACTGAGATACTACTGGAATGTCTTGTAGTTCTTTTCCTTTAGTGTTAGTGATTATAGAAATCAAATACACTATAGAACCTTTTCTTATAGAACTTGCAGTTTTCATCACAGAGATGAATTTTGTGGATCTAGATGGTTTATCTCCTTTAATTGTGATTGTTTTACCTTTTGGTGAATTTACTTGGATTGACTTTTGATCACATAAAATATTGGCTTTATTAGCTATTAACCAATCCATTCCTAAAACAACATCAAATCCTACCAGGTTCATGGGATAAAGATTTGCAATAAATTTCTGATTTAAAACTTCTATTCTTGCTCCCTGCAAGATTTCAGAAATTCTAACAGTTTCTCTATTGGCCGTCTCTACTAAACATTCTAGTGGTAGTTTAGTTAATGACTGATTTAGAAATTTGCAAAATGATGTATTAATAAAACTTTGGTTTGCACCAGAGTCAAATAATACTTTAGCAAAGATATCATTAACTAAAAACGTACCAGCTATGACATCTGGAATCATTTTGGCTTCCTCTGCAGTCAGAACAAATGCTCTAGCATTTTTAGTATTCTTGTTGTTTGTAGCTGGAGCTAATTTTGGACAGTTTGGCCTGATATGCCTTTTTCTCCATAGTTGAAGCATAATCCATTACTGGATTTCTTCCTGCAATTTTCTTCCTTGTGTCCTGGCATCTTGCAATAATTGCAAAGAGTGGAGCATTTTCCCGAATGCTTTTTCTTGCAGATCTTGCAGTATGGTGCCGAGGTATAACCCATATTCCTACGATTGTAATTTCCAGAACGGAATTCTTGAGTAAGCCTTTGGGTTAGGTTCCTCTTCTGATATTCTTCTCTAGTACGGATTAGTTCATCCGTCAAGGTATTGGCTAGTTCTACAGTTTTTTCTATAGTTTGAGGTCTAGCTGCCTTGACTACATGTCTAATCTCTCCAATTAATCCCCAGATATAACGGGAGATTAACACTGGTTCTGGTGAAGCAAGAGTTGGTACTATTCTAGCATATTCAAAGAATAACTTCGTGTACCCCTTACTATCCACACCAGTCATCCTAAGATTTAGGAATTTGTTTGCTATCTGTTCCTTTTCATTAGGAGGGCATAATTTCCTTTCTACCATATTCCTAAATTCTTCCCAATCCATACTATAAACCCTATCACTTCCTCTAGACTGAAGGATAGTGTTCCACCATTCTAAGGCTGAATTCTTAAATAGATTGGAAGCAAACATTATCTTGTCCTCTTCCGCACATTTACTTATTCTCAAAACAGCCTCAGTCTTTTCTATCCAGCGTAGAGCTGCAATGGGTTCTTCATTGCCCGAGAATTCTATTGGTTTACAAGACCAGAATTCTTTGTAAGAACAACCATAAGGCATGGTTCTTCTTCTTTTGGGAATGGACACTTGAAGTATTGGTCCATTGTTCACGCTGTGTTCCGGTTCACTTGGTCGCTTACTACTATGTTTACTTTTGTTATCAGCATCCTTAACAGTTTGAAGAATAAATGGCATTGCATCTATAATTCCTTGTGCTACTATGTGTTGGATAGCACTATTATCCACTTGATTGTTATTGTTATTGATGCTCGGATTCTCATTAACCACGTTAATGTTACTTTGGTTATCATTATTCAGATTTCCTTGATTTCCTTCGCCGGCCATCTGAATTTTAAACATTTACCCCATATTAATATTACAACATAATTTCTAATATAGTTAATCACATGATACACAATCTAGCCAAAAACGTCGATCATTGCGACTTTTACTCTATTTTCATATACTATGCGTCTATTACACACTAGTACTGAAATAAAGATTACAATACCAACAGAAAGAAAATTACACTAATAGTATTATGCATCCGTACACACATAATTTTATTTTTATTTTATTTTATTATTATTATTACTACTACCGTTTCCTCCATTCTCATATTAACGAATATGGATTTATCCAAAAATTCATATTGCGCTCATCGTATTTCCATACGAGACGCTCTCCCACCTGACACATTCTCTCACTGCTTTCTAAAATTTCCTCCCCAAAAGTCCTAAGTTCTTGAACGTTTTCTGCACTCACTGGGGGTGCAGGTTCTAGGACTGGGTTTGGAATCTGGGGTGCGGGTTCCTGATATGGGGGGTGAAAGTGCCTGAAATCGGTAAGGATCTTCTAAGATCTCCCTAATATATTCATCATGGTAATAGGGATCTAAAGGGTCCATACCTGGATAGGCTCCTATGTTCTGTATGGGTGTTTCTTCATGAATAGGGTAACGTTGCACAAAGTCCCTATTATTATCCCATCAGGGGTCGTAATTTGGATCTAGGGGGTTTGGTGCAGGTATCCTAGGGATTTCTTCTAGGTTAATGTCATGCATCTCCACTTGGTTTTCAGGGTTTTCTATCTCCATGGGTTGGTCTGGGTTTTGTGGTTGTGGGGCTACTAGTTGTTCCAGACTCGGGTCAGCAGCAGTTGTAGCTAGGATATGGAAATTAGCTAGGCTTCTATTAAGCATATCCTGTGTACGGGCATCTGTTTTTCGCTTAGCAGCTACTAAAACTCTTTGCTGTTGCAACTTTCGCATTCTCTTCCTACGAGCAAAGGCTTCCTTACTGAACCATCCTCGTTTCTTATGAGGGAATGGCTTTTCTGACTGAGCTCTAAAAGCAAACACTCATTCTTCCTGATCAGCAGAATACCCAGAAAGGGCAGGCTGTGAAGAAGTACCTTCACTCCTAGGTGATTCAGACAACTGACGATTTATGTCTGAGGGTCCTTGATCACTCATACTGTAAACTAACAAATAGTCAAATAACACATAACAAATAAATACAGTTATGCACTTATTTCTGAAATTTATTTCCTAACAGAAAATTTAGAATTTAAGTGTCAGCAGAACACATCTTTGGCTCAGACCAGTGGCTAGGCTCTGATACCACCTTCTGTCGCAACCCCCGATCCCTTATCTGTCCTGGGAACGGGCGGACGCGAGCTCAGAGTTTGGTGGTATCAGCTGTTTAATCTTGCAGCGGAAATTACATCAGGACCGTAGTTAGGAAATGTTTATCAGAGTAAAACCACCATATTTGATATTAATAATAACATGGGCAAAACCCAAGTTTCTTATTACAATACATTTATAGGGACAAACCCTATTTTATTGAATTTAAAACATCGTTTATTAGGTAACTTTTATAGCCACATTTTTCCCAAGCCTTCAGTGCTCTCCAGCTGGCTTTTCACTAATTGGCTGTCACATTGTGTTACCTGTAACGCGTTTTAAAAACATTTGTCAGTCGGAAATACTGGTGAGTAAATCCCAGTTTAATCAAGAAACATTTTATCAATTAAAACAGTATTGAGAGCGATCACATTGTTTATGTCTATACAATTACTCCATTTAGTACTGTCAATCCTGACTTGTGGGTCATATTACACATTGGCTAACTCATTGTCCAATGGTAACGTATTGTCATCCCGACTTACTACTCACAGTGTAGTACAAATTTTGTATACAAAACCCCAACATACCGGCAGTAATTGAAGAACTACAAAGACTCAATCACCGCTTAATCGCATTGTAAAACATTTAAGGTTTTGTAAAATATTACAAAAAGGTTAACAAAAAGAGGATAAACTCACATTGCTATCTTAGACTTTGCGTAAGGGTTTCCTGGATATAATCTATAATTTATACAAATGTACATTGGTTAGTATCATAACCCTTTGAAAATATTGATGATACCCTCCCCGAGACGGCATTCAAACAACTACGTCGGGCAGAACCACGACAGTTGTTACAGAACCCTAAATCAATCGGGCAGCGTAACTATTACGAAACTGGGGTTATAATACTTACAACGGAGCATAACCTCGCTAATTAGGGGTATAATACCCGACTATAATGCTTCTAATTCAGAAAGTGAGATTGAGAATGAATTGTGAGCGACGGAAAACGAAAACTGATGCGTTCTATTTATAGTGCTGATATACGACTTTCAGGCGGCCCGCGTACGGTAAGGCGAAGCCTTACGCAGCCCGCGCCAACACCTGGTCAACCTATAGCTTATCCGGCTCAACCTATAGACCCGCCACGGTGTCGACACGTGTCAGCTCAGGGCTGCGCCACCATTTTGATCTCACGCGGCCCGCGTTAACTTAAACGGGGTCTTACGCGGCCCGCTTGAACTAAGGAAATCAATGATATCCGGTATCCACCTTGATACTGCCCACGTAAGCTTGAGGTGAGGTCCTACGCGGCCCGCCTCAGCTTAATTTTTATTGTTTTTCATTTATTTTAAATGTTATAACCTACTTCGGGCTCGGTTTTCACATACGGGGTGTATTTAGAGACATATAAGGGTATTTTAAGATATAATAGGGTGTCAGAAATATTATTTAGAGTGTTGGTTTTACCGAGGGTTGTTACAGTTTCTACTCCTAAACGCATGATGACCAAGTACATCAATGGTCTACCTCCTGCTATGCGTGACTCTATTGAAGCAGCTCAACTCAAATCTATTGAGGAAGTCTACCGTCTAGCAGCAAGTCTCAACAACAACCGCGTTTGTGATAAGCAGTTTGCTAACTCTGCTCCCTCCAAGTCTGCACATCAGATCACCCAGCAGCCAAGAAGCAACAAGAACAAGAAACGAAAGTCTCGAGGTTCGAGTTGCAATGCTGCGAATGCTAATGCTGCTGGCAATGCTGCTACACCTGCTGCTGCAAACCCTCCTGCTCCAGAAAACAAGAAGCAGCACACTGGACCTCACCCTAAGTGTGCTACTTGTAACTTTCACCATCCGGCAAACTCTGCTTGTCATCTGTGCACCAATTGCAATCGCAAGGTCACACAACTCCTTACTGCCGTCAGATCAAACCGATTCAACAGGTGCCGCCTGCTCAACCAGCTCAACCAGCTCTCCCAGCTCCTCAGCAGAACCCGAGGCCAGTCAACGCTGTTCGTGCATGCTACAAGTGTGGAGACACTACTCATCTTCGTAACCAGAGTCCTCAGCTGAACCAGGACCAATAGCCAGCCGCTCGTGGGTGAGCGTTCAATCTAAATGCTAATTAGGTGCGTAACGACAATGACGTCGTTAATGGTACGTTTCTTGTGAATAACCTTTATGCTTCGATACTATTTGATACTGGTGCCGACAGAAGCTTTGTGTCCGTAGAATTTGAATCTTTGTTAAACTGTGCACGCTCTATGTTACCTAAGTCGCTTTCGGTGGAGATTGCCGATGGGAAGTCTATTCTAGTTGATTCTATTCTCTGTGGTTGTTCTCTGACTCTTAACGACCACGTGTTTACTATTTATCTAATACCCATGCAATTGGGTAGTTTTGATGTCATTATCGGTATGGATTGGTTGCGTAAGAATCATGCCGAGATTGCTTATCACGAGAAGTTTGTTCGTCTACCTCTGCCGTCCGGTGATATTTTGCATGTCTATGGAGACCGACCTTCAAAAGGACTAAGGCTGATGTCATGCACTCAAGCGAACAGATGCTTACGTAAGCAGAACTTTGCCTTCTTGGCCCACGTGGTGGAACAAAGGGACAAAGGGAAGAACATAAGTGACGTTTCGGTTGTGTGTGATTTCCCTGATGTCTTTCCTGAAGATCTTCCTGGTCTTCCTCCTCCTAGATCCGTTGATTTTCGTATTGATCTTGTACCTGGCGCAACTCCTGTTGCCAAGGCTCCTTATCATCTTGCACCCTCTGAGTTACAAGAATTATCGAGTCAACTTCAGGAACTCCTCGACAAGGGCTTTATTCGTCTGAGTACCTCACCGTGGGGTGCTCCCGATTTGTTTTTCAAGAAGAAAGATGGTTCGTTTCGTATGTGTATAGATTACCGTGAACTTAACAAGCTTACCGTTAAGAATCGTTATCCTCTCCCTCGCATCGATGATCTATTTGACCAACTACAAGGCGCGTCCTATTTCTCGAAAATCGATCTACGTTCTAGTTATCATCAGCTTCGTGTTCTCGAAGATGATGTACCCAAAATCCCTTTTCGTACTCGTTATGGACACTACGAGTTTGTGGTCATGCCTTTTGGATTGACCAACGCACCCGCTGTGTTCATGGATCTTATGAATCGTGTTTGTAAGCCTTATCTTGATCGTTTGGTGATAGTCTTTATTGATGATATCCTTATTTATTCTAAAACTAAAGCTGATCATGCTCGTTATTTACGCTTGATGCTTGAACTTCTACGTGGTGAACTTTTGTATGCTAAATTCTCTAAGTGTGAGTTTTGGATTAATGAGGTGCAATTTCTTGGTCACGTCGTTAGTAAGCAGGGTATTCATGTTGACCCTTCTAAAATTGAAGCTGTGAAGAATTGGAGTACACCTAAGTCTGCATCTGAGATTCATTCTTTTCTAGGATTGGCGGGTTATTACCGCCGATTCATCTCAGACTTTTCTAAGATCGCTGTTCCTCTCACTTCGTTGACTCAAAAAGAGAGACCTTTTGCTTGGGGTCCCGAGCAAGAGGAATCTTTTCAGACTCTTAAGACTCTTTTGTGTAACGCTCCTGTACTTACTTTACCCGATGGGAATGACAACTTCGTGGTATATTGTGATGCCTCGAACCATGGATTGGGCTGTGTGCTCATGTAGTGGGACAAGGTTATTGCTTATGCCTCTCGTCAACTCAAAGTACATGAGAAAAACTACACAACCCATGATCTGGAGCTTGGTGCAGTTGTGTTTGCGTTAAAGATCTGGTGACACTACCTGTACGGTACTAAGTGTGCGGTTTTCACCGACCATAAGAGCCTTCAACATATCTTTGACCAAAAAGAACTGAACATGCGACAGAGACGTTGGGTGGAATTGCTTAACGACTACGACAGCAAAATTCGCTATCATCCTGGCAAGGCGAATGTAGTGGCCGACGCTCTTAGTCGTAAAACTCATGTTAATGCTATTCGAATCTCTAGTGACCTTCATGCTTGTATTCGCGATGCTCAGTATTCATCAACAAACGAAGGAAGTATATTTGTTGAAGTACGAGGTGCTTCTATCGATCAACTTGTAACGAAACCTGATGGACTCCAATACTATCTAAATCGCATCTGGGTACCAGATCGCGATAATCTTCGGGAGCTCATTATGAATGAGGCTCACAAATCTCGTTACTCTATTCATCCGGGTGCCGATAAGATGTACCATGATCTGCGTATGACTTATTGGTGGCCTGGTATGAAGAAGGACATTGCTGTCTATGTTTCGAAATGCCTTACTTGCACGAAGGTAAAGGCTGAACATCAGCGTCCTTCTGGACTCTTAGAACAACCCGAAATCCTTGTTTGGAAATGGGATAGCATCGCTATGGACTTTATTACTAAACTACCCCGTACACCTACTGGCCACGATAGTATTTGGGTGATCATTGATCGTTTGACCAAATCAGCCCACTTTCTTCCCATTCGTGAAGATTATAAAGTGGAGAAACTTGCTCGAATCTATACCGATGAGATTATATGCCGTCATGGCATACCTCTTGACATAATCTCGGACCATGATGGTCGTTTTACTTCACGTCTTTGGCAAACCTTTTAATCCGCTATGGGTTCTCATTTGAATCTTAGCATGGCCTTTCATCCTCAGACAGATGGACAGACCGAGCGTACTATTCAAACCCTAGAGGATATGCTCTGTTCTTATGTCATCGACTTTGGTGGTAACTGGGATATACATTTGCCATTGATTGAGTTCTCGTACAACAACAACTATCATTCCAGTATTCAGATGGCTCCTTTCGAAGCTTTGTATGGCCGCAAGTGCCGATCTCCTCTCAGCTGACATGAGATTGGTGATAAGCAGTTTACTGGCCCTGAAATCATTCAAGAGACAACGGATAAGATTCTTCAGATCCATGATAACTTGTCAAGGCTAGGAGCAGGAATTTGATGTTGGTGATCGAGTCCTTCTCAAGGTATCTCCCTGGAAGGGAGTAGTTCATTTTGGTAAGAAGGGAAAGCTCGCTCCTCGTTATGTGGGTCCTTTCAAGATACTCGAAAGGATTGGCAAGGTGGCGTACAAACTCGACCTCCCACAAGAACTAAACAACGTGCATCCAGTGTTCCACGTATCTAATCTACGTAAATGCCTAGCTGACGAGGAACAGCAGGTTCCCCTTGAAGACTTGCAAATAAACAAAGCTGTACACTTTGTGGAGAAACCGGTCGAAATCATGGATCAAGGTGTCAAGCGATTGAGGCGCAGCAAGATTCCCATAGTCAAGGTTCGATGGGAAGGAAAGCGTGGCGCCGAATTCACTTGGGAACTGAAAAGTGAAATGAAGACCAAGTACCCGCAGCTTTTCGAGCAGTTTTCTTCCTAGATTTCGGGGACGAAATCTCCTAAAGGAGGGGAGACTGTAACACCTGCGTCCCTAGACTTTTACCAAATTTACACTTTTAGTCCCTAAACTATGTGATACTTGATACTTTTGAAACTTGGTGAATCTTATGCTATGATACTTGATTCTTAATGCTATGATTCTTGATACTTGATACTTGGGAAACTATGATTCTTGATACTTGGAAACAATGATTCTTGATACCTGGAATCTAGATTCTTGACTCTTGATACTTTGGTGCTTGACTCTTAAGGCTCGTGAAACTTGAGACTTGGTTGAACGAGGGGCTGGAGTCTTGTCACTGGCGGAAACTATGGAAACTTTTGTGTTAATGATATAGTCTAGTTATGTGATACCATTACCCAATAATACGCAATGCAATGCTTAATCTAACTCGCAAACGAATCAAAGACGGTTAAACGGAAAAGATGGGATTGGCCGAATGGCAATCCGATCGGATGACCATCCGATCGGATAGCCATTCGATCGGATAACCAACCGATAGGATGGCCATTTGACCGAGGTGCCATCCGAACGCTGCACACCGCCTTCACTCACTCTGACACTATAAATAGGCCTGTCACATCATCATTCTCACTGATGTGACAGCCTCACTCTAACCAGACGCACGCACTCCTCCTTTCTTCCATTTCTCGGTGATTTCGGTACGTTTCACACTAGATTCTTGTACAACTTTGATCTACACGTCATTCTCTACATGATTCTCCTTTGAAATCTCACTTTTCACCATGAAATCTATAAGATTTGGGCTCTTGAAGGTGATGTCATCATGACAGTTTGTACCAAAGTGTTGTGTGATGTCATTCTAGCCAAGATCTAAGGAATTTCATGTGTTTTTACTCTAAATCTTAACTAAATCTAGACTTTTCGGCTAAAACTTATGTTTATCTTCATCTTTTCTTAACTTTTCACTTAAAACGGTGGAATCCGGATCTGAATAGACTATAGACTTGATGATTAGTCTGGAGTTGGTTTGGGATTGTTGCCGGAGAAGATGACCGGGGTACGAATTCTGACATAAGCACCGTCACGAACAGACTGGGGTGATTCCCACCCGATCAGATCGGCTGCACATTGATGTGTTTACCGTTGTCTAAATATGTTTAATCAGAAACTTAGAATGTTTACAAGTTGGGGACGGGACAAGGATAACCCGATTGAGTGGCAATCCGATCGGATAGCCATCCGATCGAACAGCCATCCGATCAAGTGACACTTGCCTCTTAACCCTAAACACTTTGATACTTTGAATCTTTGATCGTCGAATGGCAATCCGACGGATAGCCATCCGATCGAACTGCCATCCGATCAAAGTAATAATGTGCCTTGAAATCTTTCAACACTTGGAAACTTTTTCAGAAACATGAAACAGTTGGAATCAATTTTGAATCATGACATTTGAATCGAACGACCATACGATCGAGTGGCCATCCGATGGATGACCATCCGATCGGATGGCAATCCATCTCTCGCTCACAAGTCACATCAATCGAATGGCCATCCGATCGAACTGCCATCCGATCCAGTGACTGACTCGACACTTTGCGCAATCTCGTTGTTTTATCCGACTCTTATCTGTTGTAATCTAATCAGGCTAAACCTAAAGAGCTCCCTTTGATCCAATAACAGTTAATCTGTTAAGCAATCACTGTGAGTATACTGGATCCCTTTTTGTTTTAAACTTTGGGATGCAACATGTATTCTATTAAACTATGATACTTGAGACTTTTTGGAAACTAAGCTCTATCCTATGTGTACGTTTAATCCAGGGTGTGTAGTTCCGCCTTAACAATAGTAGCGCTATAGGAGATGTGTGACAACCCTCACTAAACCAGGTATCCGTACGACTTAATTAATGATTAATTACTGCTAAATTACTGTGCTTGTTTGAACTAGCTGATGAACTGCTACTTGAATACTGATACATGAACTTACTTGCATCATACTTGCTTGCTGTCACTACATTATTTACATACTGAACCTTAGTGACAAACATGATGCACAAGAAGCACAGTAGCACAATACACGGATACCCAGTGAACATGCTGATATAACCAGCATCAGGCAGACACTGCCTCTAAGGCCTGGAAGAGCCTGAGAAAGTTACTACACTAGTAGTGAGTGTAGGGATATAAGGGTTGTGGAACTGCGTCTCTAGGAATAAGATACACTGATTGGATGTGCCTAAAACGTACTTTAAGTACAAAACACAGCACTTTAATAAATAATCCAGCTTCTAGCTGACTAGTAAAGTGCCAAAATATGGGGAAAATATCACTAGACACTTTCTAAAGTGTTGGAATTGAATTGTGTCACTAAAAGTAACAATAACGACACTTTAAAGCTTTAGTAACGCTTTAACGGATTATTATCCGACCGAACAACCGGACTATACCCGGAACATGAAAATATTATTATTTTCCTTATCTATATTTTTCTGAGTCAGTTAGGGTCCCTGATTACCCTAACACCCGCCATAACACATAACATACAAGTAACCGAGTTAAATACTTAACTTACCATAACTAAATACTTATGCTTAGTTACAAACCAACCAAGGACCCCCCCCCTCTAACCAAAACCGTCCCCTAGGGGGGACATACCTTGTACTTGGGTGATTAAATAAATCACCATGCTTAATATCTTTGTGACATTGTATCCATTGGTTAATACACTTAATCTTTGCCTATAAGAACATGCAAATACACAACATAACCCACACATAATCACCACCCAAAACTCTCTCTCCCTTGCTCCCTTTCACTCTCGGCCGAACCCCACTCTTACATCCATCATACTTTCGAGTTTGGTTCTTGCATTTCCATCATCATACAAGCAACAAAGGTCACATATTAGGAGTCTTGGTGCACTCGGAACACGAAGGACCTCTTTCTTTGGCTTTTATCCACGCCATTTTCGCCAAGAATCTTCCCTAGCCTTGAGCTAGAGGTATAACACTTAAAACTCATTTTTGAACTTATCTAAAGTGGTTAAAAGGATTTATGTCGGTTAAATATCGTTAACATACAATTTGAAGCATTAAAGTCTACTAAAAGTATGAAAAATGGTGGTTAATAGCATATGTGTTGTGTAAAAGTTGTAGTATTTGAAATATGTGGTTATTTAGAGCCGATCTATGTTGTGGTAGCTCGGATCACCGTTTAACCCGGGTTGGTAAGATCATGGATCTTAACATAAGCTTGTTTTGATTAGCACAAGGGTTAAAAGGTGAAACTCTACCACACATGAAACATGAACTTGTGTAAAAGTGTTTTAACTTGTACAATAGTGTTTAAAACTAGCGGATCTACGCATCTGCAAGTGGTATTTTCAAAAGACCACATGTCAAGGAAATCATGTATTTTAAAAGAAGGATCTTACACTAACAAGCATGATTTTATAAACCACAAGTGTGTAAACACTTGTGAAATGAAAAGATCCGACAAAGAACTAGTTTTTGTCAAATGTTACTAGAAGTTGTAAAGACGGATTTCTCTAATCACAAGGTTGTTACTAGATCAAAGTTACTTTATATAAAGATCTACAAATATAATGGGATTTACACTATAGTTGCGGAAAAACTACAAGTTCATGCGATTATGCGATTTACATACTCGTCGACTAGTTTGATGTGTCGGAAATTGTTTGATTGAATAAAAAAGTTGTTGAATTGATTTTGTAAAAGAAAATGATACGCTTGAAAGCGTGGCCACCTCCAGTTACAGAGGAAACTCTGGCGAAATTTTTCTAAAAACCTAACACTTAGAATTATTTACACAACAAGTGTTAGAACTATTTTTGACATAATTTCAAAATATAAATTTCGCCATGATTTTATTTACTAATATTCGGAGGTGGGATTTTCACAAGATTTAACGTGATAAATATATATTGTCACAACACTGTTTATGATTATTTTTTGAAAATACATAAATATTATATTTAGAGTAAAAATAATATTTACAAATGTTAACGAATCCAAAATAATACGAACGCTTTCACATGAATATATAAGTTACACCGGTAATTATATTACCACTCGATTATTAAAATGTAACTTACGCACATGTATTGTATCCCCCACCCTTGGGAAGGAAAATAACTACCAAGTATATACAGAACATAAACACGAAATAGTTGTCTAACTATTTCCCAAAAACTTTAACTACAAAGCTAAGGCACGGCCGTCCGTCTAATAGAATTAGCACTTGTAGGTCATCGCACAGCTTTCTGATTTGGAGATACTTGGTAGAGACGCTTCACTGTGAGTTCATGTCCCCCTTTTCTCTAACTGTTTTCAGTTTTCTTAACTGCGGGGGTGAAATACATGTTACTATGTTTACAAGTACTATTATACACGGTATGTTAACGTAAGGAGGTTTACTACTTAGATCATGTGAATGGGTAGGCTGAACACCGAGGGACTTAAGCGGTAGATCTATCTGGGTGTAGCGAGCCCAACTCTAGGCCCAACAGAACGGACCTCTGTGAGGACCAACAGAACGGACCTTGAGTGACTTGGTTGCCCGACGCAAAAATCAGCTAGGTTGAGTCTTCCTACTTGCATTTTACACATGCTAATGGCCTTGCAAACCATTGGTGATCTCTTTTCCTTACACTGCTACATACCAGGGAACTTTTATACTTACAAGTGTTTTACTTACTCACTTGCACATGAACTCGCTCAACATTATTGTTGATTTTTCAACTTACATGTATTTCAGGAAATTAACGAGATCTGGCACGGTATGGCATGTTTTCCGCTGTACTAGTTTCCAAGGTCATCCGGGGTTTAGGGGATGTGTCTCTTTCCTGGACAAGACACAATCCTTAAACCATGTTTATGTTATGTTATGTTTCAAGTTGTCTGTTGAACAAGGTTATGGATATTAGGGTATGTTCCCGTTAGAACAATGGTGCTGTATTTGGTTTTCAAAACTTAATGGATGATCTTGCATGTTTTTAACTCATATAGCTTTGTTATGATTAAGCTATGGTATTAAGAAGTCACACCAAATTAACCACGCTTCCGCAAAGCCAGGGTGTGACAGCTTGGTATCAGAGCTCTGATCATAGCGAACTAGGATTCCTTCTCGAGTCTAGACTATGATCACTAGGGCTCTCACGAAAACATTTTTCTGCATACCACTTAAGTCCAGATCCAAAACTTTTTACAAACAAATGTTGAGCACATTTTATTATTTATAGGCTCAGCTTGGAGGGCTGAGGCTCGGTCTGGAGGATCGAGGCTCGGTCTAGGTGACCGAGGTAGTTGAGTACGTTAATTTGTTATAGGCTCAGCCTGGAGGGCTGAGGCTCGGTCTGGAGGATCGTGGCTCGGTCTAGGTGACCGAGGTAGTGGGCTAGCAAGGCTAGGAAGAAAAGGCTCAGCCTGGAGGGCTGAGGCTCGGTCTGGAGGATCGAGGCTTGGTCTAGGTGACCAAGGTGGTTGGCTAGGAAGAGTAGGCTCAGTCATGAAGGCTAAGGCTCGGTCAAGGGGACCGAGGCTCGATCTGAGTGGTCGAGGAGGAGGATAGAGCAGTCTTAAGGACTGGGAGAAATTGGCTAGTAAGATTAGGAGGATTATGTGATACCTTACTTGGTGACTTATGTGATTAATTGATTATATGATTGACTACTTCTGCATGTTTGTGTATATGTTACAGACACATGGATTCTACAGACACTGGTGGTTCAGGCACCACAGGCCCTAGGCCTATCGTTTCAGACGACCTTGAGTCATCGGAGCACGAGGTTTACACGTCCGACTTCACTAGCACAGATGAGGACGATTTCCAGCCCTTCGCATTACCTGACGGTGCTGACGAGCTCGCAGATGGTCCTTTGGCCGGGGATCTACCACTGGCAGTGATCCCCACTCCTATACCGCTTGCTTCGTACCCTGTTTACGATTTGCCTATCGACGACGAGGAGGATGATGTCGATATGTTCGAGGAGGAGCCTTTCGAGGAGGATGCTCAGGGCGAGGCCCTTCCTGCTGCTGATGGTCCCTTGTTGATCGCAGATGCTCCCGCCGCGGAGTCACCTGCTCACTCCCCAGTCCCAGACTCCTTTGAGTCTGTGGCCTCTGTACCCTCACATGTCCAGAGTGCGCAGCACTTCTCTCATGGATCAGATCCTGATCAGGCATCTTCTGTTGCCCCTATCCCCAGTTTTGTTTCCGACCATGATGATGAGGGGGATTCCGATCCTGTGTTTCCCCCAGGATTCGACCCAGATCGTGACTTAGAGTTTATTCCGATGGATCAGTTTATGGAGGATCCAATAGACGCTGTTGACCCATTTGATCCTATTGACCCAGATTTTGATTTTGAGATGGCTTTTGATGATCTCGAGCCTGCCATTGCTCCTGAGCAGGCAGCCGCTCTAGACCCCATACCTGAGCATGACCCAGTACATGCTGACATCCCTTTTGAGCCTGTTGCTGATGATCTCTCCGTGGACGTTCCTTTGTTAGAGGGCGATCATGTTGCTGTTGATCTTGTTGATCCTTTACCCGTTGTCGCTATACCTGTTGACCCTCCCGTTGAGCACATTGCACCTGTTTATCCTTTTGTTGCACCTGATCCCATCCCACTAGAGCCCGAGCACGCACTGTTCGCGGCACGCATGGATCCACCAGATGAGCATGCTCAGCACGGTTGGATACCTGCTGATGAGGATGTTCCACCTTTTCCCCCTCAGATCCCTGTTGCACGACATGTTGATTTCTCTTTTCAGATTCCACAGTTTGTACCTCCAGCGAGGCCTGGAGAGGGTTCTTCAGCCCATCCTGTTGGGCATGTACCGATGCCTATCCCTTTCATGCCACAGATGTCATCTGTTCCACCCACTGTTGCTCCATTTCACGTGGCACCTTTCGACCCCACTAGTGAGCCGTTTCTTTGGGCACCAGACTCTGGTATGCCACCTACTGACCCCTACCATTCTTTTCACAGGGGGTACATTATCGAGGATGTCTTGATGTCTTTTGTAGCTCAGCATGAGTCACACACGCAGCGCATCCAGGAGCTCGAGAGAGCTAAGCTGCCACCGTGTCCATGCCATGGTCAGACGCACTCCCCTCTGCAGCCATTTCGGCCTTTACCTCCAGATTATGCTGCTCGTCTCTTTACACTAGAGCAGCAGGTTGCCTCTATCATTCGTACTCAGCGAGCCCAGGAGGAGGACTGGCTCCAGTTACGTCGTTTGTTTTACACCCACTTTCCCCCTCCTCCACCACCATCTGTATAGAGCTCATCAGTGCTGTTTGGGTAGACGAGGATGAGAAGACGGCGATTGTTGGATTGCACAGTATTTTGGAGACCACAGTTGATTCTGACTTTTGTTGACTTGTATTTGATGTTGTATTGACACTAATGTAGTTTTTGGACAGGGGTGATGTAGCCCCTAGTGATGGATGATTGTATGACACTATGATGTACTGATACACTTACTATGTGGTCTCGATATATGACAATCGCAGTATTCTCATCATATTTGATTCACTTGGTTGCTTATTTGTATTATTATGACATGGGATGATATGTGTTTGGTATTGATAACATGAGATGTGATGTGCTATTACTATTACTATATACGTACGTCTTACTATGACCTGACCAACGTAAACCATCTTTTAGAAGATGCCGCCAAGACGTGAGACACGCATACCAACCAATGAGGCAGAACTCCAGCAGATTATTGCTGCTGCCATAGCACAGTATGCAGCATCTCAGCCCGGAACGAGCGGAAGTATTAACCAAGGCAATAACAATCCACCTCACGGTAATACTCAGTCATTAAGACACACCGTGACCTAATTGGATATCTCTAGCAATGATGCTAACGCCAAACGTATGTTATAACGTGTGTGCAGGATGCACCTACAAGCAGTTTCTAGACTGCAAACCGGTCAACTTCGATGGCACTGGAGGTGCTGTCGCCTTTGTTCGTTGGGCTGAGAAAACCGAGTCTGTTATTCGCATGAGCAAATGCGCGCTGGATCAGCAAGTCACCTATATCTCAGGGCTGTTTCTAGAAGGAGCCCTATCCTGGTGGAATCTACAAGTGCAGACACTAGGCGAAGCTGCTGCCTACGCATTGACCTGGACCGAACTGAAAGAACTTATGCGCAAAAAGTACTGTTCCCGCGCAGAAATCCAAAGGTTGGAGACCGAGTTCTGGCACTTGAAAATGGACGGTCCAAAGGTAGCGGAGTACGTTCAAAGATTCCATGACTTATCTCAAGTGGTTCCCTACATGGTCACTCCCGAGTTCAAGAGAATTGAACGCTTCATTTGGGGATTAGCTCCTCAAATCATAAGTATGGTAACCTCCTCCAAACCAGCAACTATCACTGAAGCCATCGATTTGAGCGTGGCTCTCACCGAGGAGGCAATTCGTTTGAACAAGTTTGATGAGATCAAGACCAAGAAGGCAGAGACTCATGTCGAGTCATCAGGAGGTAACAAACGGAAGTTCTCGAATTTCAAGTAGGGCGCCAGTGTGGCGGTTAAGAAAGGAGGATCAGACACGCCAGCTCAGGTTGCAGCTGGTAGAGGAGAGAAAGGAAGAGGATACATGGGCACCCATCCCAAATGCAATACCTGCTAACGCCACCATTCTGGTCAATGTGGGCTAAAAGTATGCGAAGTATGTGGAAAACGTGGTCACTTGAAGGACACTTGTTGGGCCCCTGCCGGTCGGGGAGGCCAGGGAGGATATGGAAACAGAAACAATAATCGTGGTATTGGGGATCGCCCACAAGGAAACTATGGAGGAAACAGAAATCAAGGCAACAATGCTAACCAAGCGGGCGCTGTGAATCGTAATCCGAGGAATGATCAAGCTGGTGGAAACGGGCAAAGACTTGGATGCTATAACTGCGGTGATATCGGGCATTTTAAGAAGAACTGCCCAGACCTAAACCAAGCCCGTGGAAGAGTGTTTCAAATTGGAGCAAGGGAAGCGCGCCAGGACCCCAATGTTGTTACTGGTACGTTCCCTGTCAATCAACGCTATGCATCCGTTTTATTTGATACCGGTGCCGATTTTAGCTTCGTGTCGTTAGAATTTAAGAATATGCTTGGGTTAGCCGCTAATAAGTTAGATATTCCCTACTCGATCGAATTAGCTAATGGGAAGTTAGTGGAAGCCAATGAAGTTATCAGAGGTTGTGTGATCGAATTAGGAGAACGAGAGTTTGCTCTGGATCTGCTACCAGTCCAGTTGGGAAGCTTCGACGTGGTAGTAGGAATGGATTGGTTATCAGGCAACAAGGCTGAAATAGTATGTCACGAGAAAGTTGTTCGTATCCCAACCAATGACGGTGAGACAATTGTGGTTCACGGAGAGAAGCGTGACACGCCGCTAAGGATTATCAGCTGCTTGAAAGCAAGAAAGTGTTTGCAGAAAGGATGTGCTGCTTTTCTGGCACACATTGTGGATAAGAAGGCTGCTGAGCCGAGAATCGAAGACATCCCCGTCGTGAGGGAATATCCAGAAGTCTTCCCAGAAGACTTACCTGGACTGCCACCTCAGAGGCAAGTAGAGTTTCACATTGACTTAGTTCCAGGCGCCGCGCCTGTGGCTAAGGCACCGTATAGACTTGCTCCGTCTGAGATGCAGGAACTGTCAACACAACTTCAAGAGTTGTTAGACAAAGGTTTTATCCGACCAAGCTTCTCTCCTTGGGGAGCTCCGGTCCTGTTTGTCAAGAAGAAGGACGGTAGTTTTCGAATGTGCATTGACTACCGGGAGCTGAACAAGCTGACGATCAAGAATAGATATCCCCTGCCAAGAATCGACGATCTGTTTGACCAACTGCAAGGCTCAAGCTTTTATTCTAAGATCGACCTACGATCTGGATATCACCAGTTAAGGATACAAGAGGAAAGTATCCCAAAGACAGCCTTCAGGACTCGTTATGGGCACTACGAGTTCCTAGTTATGCCATTTGGTTTGACAAACGCACCGGCGGTATTCATGGATCTGATGAATAGAGTTTGCAAACCATACTTGGATAAGTTCGTGATTGTGTTCATCGACGACATTTTAATTTATTCAAAGAAGAAGGCTGAACATGAGCAACATCTAAGAGCCATTCTGGAGCTACTGAAGAAGGAACAGCTATATGCCAAATTCTCCAAGTGCGAATTTTGGCTACGTGAAGTCCAGTTTCTTGGACATGTGGTTAATGGAAATGGAATCCATGTTGATCCCACAAAGATCGAGGCAATCAAGGATTGGGAAACGCCAAAGACGCCAACAGAGATTCGGCAATTTTTGGGTTTGGCTGGCTACTATCGAAGGTTCATTGAGAATTTTTCAAAGATCGCTCAACCATTGACGCTCCTCACCCAGAAGGATAAGAAGTTTGATTGGGGAATCAAACAGGAGGAAGCATTTCAGATATTGAAAGATAAGCTCTGCAATGCGCCAATCTTAGCTCTACCGGAAGGTACTGATGATTTTGTGGTATACTGCGACGCATCGCGCCAAGGATTGGGTTGCGTGTTGATGCAACGCCGAAAGGTTATTGCTTACGCATCGCGTCAATTGAAAGTGCACGAAAAGAACTATACCACACACGATTTGGAGCTCGGCGCAGTGGTTTTTGCTTTAAAGATCTGGAGACACTACCTTTATGGTACGAAGTGTACAATCTTCACAGATCACAAGAGCCTACAACATATATTTAACCAGAAGGAGTTGAATATGAGGCAAAGACGATGGGTTGAGTTGCTGAACGATTACGACTGCGAGATAAAGTATCATCCAGGGAAGGCGAACGTGGTCGCCGATGCCCTAAGTCGTAAAGAAAGAATCAAGCCCATAAGGGTTAGAGCTTTGGAAATGATTATACGAACCGATCTTTCCTTGCGCATTCGTGCCGCACAAAAGGAAGCTCTCAAGGAAGGGAACCTTGAAGAGGAATATCTCCGTGGAATGGAGAAGCTCTTGGTACCAAACGAGGAAGGAACGTTATGTTTTGAGAAAAGGATTTGGGTTCCTCTGTTTGGTGATTTGAGGAAGGTTATTTTTGATGAAGCTCACAAATCGCGGTACTCTATCCACCCTGGAGCGGATAAGATGTACCAGGATCTCAAAGATTATTATTGGTGGCCTAGGATGAAAGGCGACGTTGCTGTTTACGTGGGCAAGTGTTTAACGTGCGCTAAGGTCAAGGCGGAATACCAGAAGCCTTCAGGACTTCTGCAACAACCTGAGATTCCCAAGTGGAAATGGGAACAAATCTCAATGGATTTTGTTACGAAATTGCCAAGAACGCCAAGAGGCCATGATATGATTTGGGTAATAGTTGACCGCCTAACAAAGTCCGCACACTTTCTGCCAATCAAGGAGAAAGATAGCACTAGTAAACTTGCGGAAATTTACATGAGAGAAATCATCGCACGTCATGGAGTGCCTCTCTCAATCATCTCTGATAGAGACGGAAGGTTTATGTCAAGGATTTGGCAATCCTTCCAAGAAGCCTTTGGCTCACAATTGAATCTGAGCACTGCGTTTCATCCGCAAACTGACGGCCAGAGCGAGCGAACGATACAGACTTTGGAAGACATGCTGAGGGCATGTGTTATGGATTTGGGCGGTAGCTGGGATAAACATTTACCTTTGGTCGAATTTTCGTACAACAACAGCTACCACACCAGTATTGGTGTCGCGCCATTTGAAGCCCTATACGGACGCAAGTGCCGATCACCCCTATGTTGGTCTGACGCAGGTGATAGGCAGCTTGCTGGTCCCGAAATCGTCCAAGAGACGACAGACAAGATTGCGCAAATTCTTAAACGCATCGAAGCAGCTCGCCACAGACAAAAGGCCTATGCGGATCCAAACCGGAAACATGTGGATTTTCAAGTTGGAGAAATGGTGCTATTGAAAGTTTCACCCTGGAAGGGGGTGGCACGCTTTGGAAAGCGTGGAAAGTTAAATCCACGCTACATTGGTCCTTTCAGAATTCTGGAAAGAATTGGAACAGTAGCATACAAGTTGGACCTACCTGCTGAACTGAATGGTGTTCACGATACATTTCATGTATCCAACCTAAAGAAAAGTCCAACTCAAGTTGACGTTGCCATTCCCATCGACGAGATTCATATTGACGACACGCTCCACTTTGTTGAAGAACCTGTTGAGGTCACGGATTGGAAAGTGAACAAGACCCGCCGGAGCAGTGTCAAACTCGTCAAAGTTCGTTGGAATGCCAGACATGGTCCTGAATTCACCTGGGAACGTGATGACCGGATGAAAGAAAAATACCCCCACCTATTTCCCAAGAACCCTGCATCTACAAGCAGAACTTAAATTTCGGGATGAAATTTATTTAACGGGGGGAGAATGTGACAACCCTCACTAAACCAGGTATCCGTATGACTTAATTAATGATTAATTACTGCTAAATTACTGTGCTTGTTTGAACTAGCTGATGAACTGCTACTTGAATACTGATACATGAACTTACTTGCATCATACTTGCTTGCTGTCACTACATTATTTACATACTGAACCTTAGTGACAAACATGATGCACAAGAAGCACAGTAGCACAATACACGGATACCCAGTGAACATGCTGATATAACCAGCATCAGGCAGACACTGCCTCTAAGGCCTGGAAGAGCCTGAGAAAGTTACTACACTAGTAGTGAGTGTAGGGATATAAGGGTTGTGGAACTGCGTCTCTAGGAATAAGATACACTGATTGGATGTGCCTAAAACGTACTTTAAGTACAAAACACAGCACTTTAATAAATAATCCAGCTTCTAGCTGACTAGTAAAGTGCCAAAATATGGGGAAAATATCACTAGACACTTTCTAAAGTGTTGGAATTGAATTGTGTCACTAAAAGTAACAATAACGACACTTTAAAGCTTTAGTAACGCTTTAACGGATTATTATCCGACCGAACAACCGGACTATACCCGGAACATGAAAATATTATTATTTTCCTTATCTATATTTTTCTGAGCCAGTTAGGGTCCCTGATTACCCTAACACCCGCCATAACACATAACATACAAGTAACCGAGTTAAATACTTAACTTACCATAACTAAATACTTATGCTTAGTTACAAACCAACCAAGGACCCCCCCCTCTAACCAAAACCGTCCCCTAGGGGGGACATACCTTGTACTTGGGTGATTAAATAAATCACCATGCTTAATATCTTTGTGACATTGTATCCATTGGTTAATACACTTAATCTTTGCCTATAAGAACATGCAAATACACAACATAACCCACACATAATCACCACCCAAAACTCTCTCTCCCTTGCTCCCTTTCACTCTCGGCCGAACCCCACTCTTACATCCATCATACTTTCGAGTTTGGTTCTTGCATTTCCATCATCATACAAGCAACAAAGGTCACATATTAGGAGTCTTGGTGCACTCGGAACACGAAGGACCTCTTTCTTTGGCTTTTATCCACGCCATTTTCGCCAAGAATCTTCCCTAGCCTTGAGCTAGAGGTATAACACTTAAAACTCATTTTTGAACTTATCTAAAGTGGTTAAAAGGATTTATGTCGGTTAAATATCGTTAACATACAATTTGAAGCATTAAAGTCTACTAAAAGTATGAAAAATGGTGGTTAATAGCATATGTGTTGTGTAAAAGTTGTAGTATTTGAAATATGTGGTTATTTAGAGCCGATCTATGTTGTGGTAGCTCGGATCACCGTTTAACCCGGGTTGGTAAGATCATGGATCTTAACATAAGCTTGTTTTGATTAGCACAAGGGTTAAAAGGTGAAACTCTACCACACATGAAACATGAACTTGTGTAAAAGTGTTTTAACTTGTACAATAGTGTTTAAAACTAGCGGATCTACGCATCTGCAAGTGGTATTTTCAAAAGACCACATGTCAAGGAAATCATGTATTTTAAAAGAAGGATCTTACACTAACAAGCATGATTTTATAAACCACAAGTGTGTAAACACTTGTGAAATGAAAAGATCCGACAAAGAACTAGTTTTTGTCAAATGTTACTAGAAGTTGTAAAGACGGATTTCTCTAATCACAAGGTTGTTACTAGATCAAAGTTACTTTATATAAAGATCTACAAATATAATGGGATTTACACTATAGTTGCGGAAAAACTACAAGTTCATGCGATTATGCGATTTACATACTCGTCGACTAGTTTGATGTGTCGGAAATTGTTTGATTGAATAAAAAAGTTGTTGAATTGATTTTGTAAAAGAAAATGATACGCTTGAAAGCGTGGCCACCTCCAGTTACAGAGGAAACTCTGGCGAAATTTTTCTAAAAACCTAACACTTAGAATTATTTACACAACAAGTGTTAGAACTATTTTTGACATAATTTCAAAATATAAATTTCGCCATGATTTTATTTACTAATATTTGGAGGTGGGATTTTCACAAGATTTAACGTGATAAATATATATTGTCACAACACTGTTTATGATTATTTTGTGAAAATACATAAATATTATTTTTAGAGTAAAAATAATATTTACAAATGTTAACGAATCCAAAATAATACGAACGCTTTCACATGAATATATAAGTTACACCGGTAATTATATTACCACTCGATTATTAAAATGTAACTTACGCACATGTATTGTATCCCCCACCCTTGGGAAGGAAAATAACTACCAAGTATATACAGAACATAAACACGAAATAGTTGTCTAACTATTTCCCAAAAACTTTAACTACAAAGCTAAGGCACGGCCGTCCGTCTAATAGAATTAGCACTTGTAGGTCGTCGCACAGCTTTCTGATTTGGAGATACTTGGTAGAGACGCTTCACTGTGAGTTCATGTCCCCCTTTTCTCTAACTGTTTTCAGTTTTCTTAACTGCGGGGGTGAAATACATGTTACTATGTTTACAAGTACTATTATACACGGTATGTTAACGTAAGGAGGTTTACTACTTAGATCATGTGAATGGGTAGGCTGAACACCGAGGGACTTAAGCGGTAGATCTATCTGGGTGTAGCGAGCCCAACTCTAGGCCCAACAGAACGGACCTCTGTGAGGACCAACAGAACGGACCTTGAGTGACTTGGTTGCCCGACGCAAAAATCAGCTAGGTTGAGTCTTCCTACTTGCATTTCACACATGCTAATGGCCTTGCAAACCATTGGTGATCTCTTTTCCTTACACTGCTACATACCAGGGAACTTTTATACTTACAAGTGTTTTACTTACTCACTTGCACATGAACTCGCTCAACATTATTGTTGATTTTTCAACTTACATGTATTTCAGGAAATTAACGAGATCTGGCACGGTATGGCCTGTTTTCCGCTGCACTAGTTTCCAAGGTCATCCGGGGTTTAGGGGATGTGTCTCTTTCCTGGACAAGACACAATCCTTAAACCATGTTTATGTTATGTTATGTTTCAAGTTGTCTGTTGAACAAGGTTATGGATATTAGGGTATGTTCCCGTTAGAACAATGGTACTGTATTTGGTTTTCAAAACTTAATGGATGATCTTGCATGTTTTTAACTCATATAGCTTTGTTATGATTAAGCTATGGTATTAAGAAGTCACACCAAATTAACCACGCTTCCGCAAAGCCAGGGTGTGACAAGATGCACCTCCCCATTATTCTCGGGGGTATTGTTAGGAGGATTCTAGTTTTACTTGAGACTTGGAAAAACACTAAAGCATCGGGATACTTGGGCTATCACTTATTGGACTGCGAACACTAGCATGGCTGAAACTATTTTTGTATCATTTACACGATGGATATGAGTTGTTTTAATCTATTATGCTATTACTCAAACTTGTATACTCGCCAGTATGTTTTTGTACTGACTTTATTTTAATACATGTTGCATGCTGACAGGATGCTAGGATCATGAAACTAGCTAGGATGCTGCTTAGAAACACATCATAGCTAAACTAGAAACTTTGAAACTATTTTGATGATGATTTGTAATTGAGGTTTGGTGGTTGATACTTTTAGACAATTATTAATTATGCAATGAATCTAATCTATGTTGAAATATCTAGTGTTATGGAATCTCATGAGCAATCTGGACGCTTATTGCTCGCACCCCGATGTTTCCGCCATCGGTTGGGGTGTGACATGTAGCATGCCTGTTTCTTTGCATATGGAGCGTATCCTGTGTTATCATGTCTAGCAAATAAGGATGAATTAGGATGCTTGTATTTGTTGTTTGCAGACACTTTATTGTAGTGAACAACATTCTTTGACTTTCCATCCTGTTTAGAGTTTTCATTCACCTTGTAAAACTCTTTGTTAGAACAGTTAAAGGCATATTTTTCATGTTTTCCTTCATTATCAGGCTTTACAAAAAACAGTTTTCGCATTAGATGCATTCACACATCTAGACTTCTTATTCTTAGGATTTTTTAAAATCTTAGGACAAGCATTTAAACAAGGTTCAATGCTCTCAGCAACAGATCCCACATAAGAATCAGTTTTTAAAAGAAGCATTACAAACAGTTGTTAAGTATGAATCACTAAAAACATCACATTCATCATCTTCACTATCCCAGTCCTCAATCTTTACTTTCTCTCACATGAAGTAGAGGCATTAGTATTATTCACACAATTAATTGTTATATCTATTGGTTTGATGGAACATTTTCCAACAGATGCTTCTTCTACTTTCTTACCATAAACCATGTGCTTCTCATTAGCAACTTCTTCATTTAGTTTTTTTCGTTATTTTAGTAATAAAATATACAAATTTATATAATTTCAAATAAACCATTGCAACGTGCTTATTTTTATCCATGATTCGATAAAATATTCATTCGAACCGGTCAAATATACTTATTTTTTCTTTACCATAAGGAACAAAACCAATATCGTTTGAACAACATCGGTACCGGTATCGTATTCAAGTTTATGGTTTTCTCGACGTGGTGGTATATAGTTCGTTGAAATGATGTATTCGTAATATTATATATGTTTTTATATGGTTAGCTATAACGGGTGCTAGTACGATACTGGTACTGTGACGAACCGAACTGATACCGGTACCGATATTCATATTTTTGGTTTTTGATCAATGTAAAAAACACACGTGTTGATATTCTTGAGCATATCTCTTTTGGTTGTTATACCGAATACCTGCACGGAACTGAAAGGTTACCAACTGAGAAGTTTTTGCAAAGCACGGGAAATCTTCACTAGTTTTGTTTACTAAATACTTCTTGTCAATTAACTGTTTTAGAATCATTAATAAAAATTTTAAATACACAGTAATGTTTAATTTAATATTATTTTTATACCTATTTATATTTGAGTGTGACCTCGTACCTGTGTCAATTTAACGTGAAATTATTACAAAAAAAAACAGAGCTAAAAATGTTCAATGAACACTTTGTGAACCCTTCAGTGAGAAGTTCGTTTGTGTTCGTTATATGATTTCGTTCGTTTAGTTAAATGAACAAACATGACATATAGATTAAGTTCGTTCATTTATATTCGTGAACGCTCAGTAATATGTTCATTTATGTTTGATAATAGTTCATTAGGGTTTTATAACTTTTATATTTTATTTAAATACTTTAAAATTCACATTAATAAAAATATTTAATAATAAATATTAGTGTATTGTATATTAGATTCCTTTTTACAATATTGGGTTGACAGCCTTCACAAATTGCACTCTTTATAAATTTCTCATCGCCACCTACATCGTCGATGTCATCTTCTTCTCGAGGACCACCGACTTCGTCTTTTAGACCAACATCGACTTAGTATATTTTGGTGGATCTACGTAATATTTGTGACGAAAGATGTCAGTTTATTCGAAATTTAATATATGTTCATTTGTGTTCATTTGTGTTCATGAAGGCTTGTTTGTGTTCCTTTCTATTCATTTGTGTTCATTAACATTTGTTTTTGTTTGTGAACTTACGTTTGTGTTAGTTATCTAAAATTAACGAACAAAGAAAAACATATATGAACATGTCCATTTCCTTAATGAACGAAGACAAACTAAAAAGAGGGAATTGCAAGTTTTGTCCTTTATTTTTATTAAAAAGAGTGAATTACAAGTTTTGTCCTTTATTTTTATATCAAATTTCATGTGGTATCCTTTGTCTTTGAAATTGACAGGTTTTGTACTTAATGTTTCAAAATTTTGTATAGTTTGTCCTTTGACCCTAGCCTAGTTAATTTTAACTATTAAGTGAAGGACAAATTGGTCCTTTTCACTTATTTATTTAAAAAACCATTAAGTATTAAATCAAGATAACTCTAAGTATTGTGAGAACCGTGAGAACAAATGAAAAAACCATGAGAACTTGGTCAAAAACAATTAAAATTCAAAATTTATTTTTACAACTATTGTTATTATTCGAAGACAATATTAGAAATTAAATTTACACGTTTGAATTTACATGTATTCGTAAATAAAGAAAATTTACACATGTGTAAGTTTGTCATTTACACATGTGTAAAAAACTTATGAAGAGTGATTTATAAGGAAAGATGAATTATATAAAGAGTAATTGTAAGTCCCAATAATCCGGATCAAACAAAGATATCAAACACACCCCAAGGATGGGTGGAATTCAAACTTGGTGTGATTCAAGAAAAACGAAAAAAGAAGAAATACGAAGAACATTACCGAGATCACTTTAACACCTTGCACACGATTCTATTACTTGAATAAGCAAAACCGTCTGGTACAAGTGTTCTCTTTACCAAATCGCCCCTCTCTAGGAATTCTATATCATGGAGGCTCCAAACCCAAGTTTGTGAAACAACTAGCTTAAATACCCTAGGTATGCCCATTCCCTATATGGGCTCCCCTTGGGCTTGCCTAGCCCACATGGCCTTAGGCATGCCCAAATGTAATGCCTCGCTTTTTGTAACTTGCCTTAATTAGAAAGCTTGTCTTGTACTTCTATTTTCGGAAACTTGTAATCTCTTGTAATCATATTTCATTTCAAATCGCTGTAAATTCGAGGCCTTGATCATAAAAAATGGATTATTTCATGAGAATTATACGTGTTGTTCATACTTATTCATACACACACACTTGTTACGAGTACATGATTCCTGTAGAACGTGTTTATTTTACAAACGGACAATCGTAAATACATGAATCTTACACGCTTTATACATGCAAAGACTTGATTAAACATTTACGACACTTAATACATGTTTAAATATTTGTTAAATACTTGGTCACATGTCCTATTTACATAAAATGCTTGAAATATGCATATTATACCTTAAAACATCACTATCATCAAACCACAAGGATTACAATTGACATTAAACTGAAACCTGCTTAGTGGTCACACGCCACGACTCGCGCACGGATCAGGCCTCAGCTCTGCGACCCGCGGTGATACTCGATCCGCAGCTGTAACACCCTGATCGTGTAATACAACAAACCGCGGTGGAAACATCGGAGAATTACGTTATAGGAATTGTTTCACAATACATGGTATTTAAAGTTTTGTATTATTAGGATAATTGTTTACATTGTCTTGGGATAAACAGATAACAATATACAAGTAAAATTGACTTTCATGTTTTAATGTCACTAAGGCCCGCGTCCATCCTATGTGAAGTAGGCAATTAATCATTAAACAATAGTTCCTGAAACATATATGAAAAACAGTCAGCAAAGAAAGCTGGTGAGTACATAGGTTTTGTATGTCAAATTCATGGCTTTGAATTCATATTACAATACCTCGTTCGACTTCGAGAGTCGACGAGTATAGTCCTTGAAATAAAAAAGTGTTTGATATTGCAATATGTTTTACCAACTTTACAAGTTTATATAAGTAAAACAAAATCTTGTAGCCATGAATCTTGACTGAAAACATTTGTTTTGTAAAACCAAGTAGTAAATCGTCTTGAAAGAAAACTTTGTATGGTTTATATCTTTAAGTGAAAACCAATTCGTGACATTGTTCAAAAACCAATCGTCCTTGTTATAAACCAATCGTCCATTGTACATGTCATAAACCATTGTACGTGTTATAAACATTGTACGTGTCATCAATCAATCGTCCGTGTCATGAGTAAATCGTTTGTGTTTTAATTGTGAAAACTTTTGGTCGTTCTTTAATAAATACATTCAAACCTGTGTGACTCGACTGTACCACCCATAGGGTATCTTTAATAGACCCTGAAAGGTCTCTTTAACAAGACTAACAAATTAACACATGATTTGTTAATCAGAAAACAGTTTCTGTCGTTCCTCAAACTACCCACCAAATCCAGTGAATAGCCTTGAACGGGATTGTCAGCCCTATGGTACCATAACATACTACTGGTCGGCTTGATCAAAGCTAACGAATGTTATTCGTGTTATGAATTAACCCACCAACAAGTTTCATTCACATTATTGAAATCGTCATGTTTTATATAAACCATAATCTTTGTATTTTGAAAAATTGAAAACAATTTAGCACTTATGAGTCACCCCAAAACAATTGAAAGCATAAAAGAGGGGAACTGTGTACTCACTTGGGATTGCAAAGTATCCTTGAATAAGTGAAATAACAAAGCTTTAAACGTGTCCTAATGTGATAGATACTATGTTAGTGTAACAGTACATAATCGAGGGAATCGGATAGAATGAGGTCTTGTAAACTAAATGAGTGTTGGAACTCATATGAAATGGTTTAACAAACTCAACATTCTAATTTGGAATGAATCCTAAGTGCTTTTGACCCGTTATGACCCGTTAAGGTAGTTTACGCTACTTTAACGTGCCATTTTACGCATTAGTCAAGTTTTAAATTTATAAAACACGATATTATACTAACACTAAACACACACTTGGGCAAGTGCACCCATCGTGAGCGTACTATAGCGTTGGTAAGATACCGAGTTCGTCCAAGGACACAAGAGCTTTTAATACCGGTTTATCCTCAACGTCTAATCAATCTAATAATTTTTTTTGAGAAAGGTTTTTGGAACATAAAAATAAAAGCTAAAAATGAAAATATAAATAAAATAAAAACAGATAGACAAGATAGAATCACTTGGATCCGACTCGTCTTTAATGTATCGTTTGATGATTTTCACACTTTCGGACTTTTTAAGAGATTATCTTAGTTATAGTAGTTTGTGTCAGCAAGGATACAATCCCAAGAAGCCGGTTTAAAGTATTAATAGTAGTTTACATATGAGGGGTTCAAGCTATTCGCACCCCCGCCATCCAATACTAGTGGGTATTGAAGGAGGTCCTAGTAAGCTTGAACAAGGTCCTTGCAGGATCTATACACTGAACAAGGCAAGAACCTTACCAAACCATTTCCCTAACCCCCGACCGGGTAGTCAACATGCCTTTATATAGACTGTAAAGATATGAATGATGCAATCTTTTACTTTATATAGACAGTAAAGTAACTTCAAGACACCACGGAAAAATGATAAGAAAAATTCACCTTCAACATAAGAAACTAGTTATTAAAGTCATTAATACAAACCCAAATAAAAAGTGCCGAAAGATTAAAAATCAAAAGTAATACATAAAAGACTTGTCTTCACCAAGTGATGTAAGAGGCTTAACCAAATATGGCCTTTGATTGGCAAGAACCCTTACAATCAATCTTGGATCCCGAGACTACTACACACTCTAAAGATGGATGCTGGATGATGGTGGTGGGTGTTGGTGTTGTAGTGGTGGTGGAGTGGTGGCAAAGTGGGAGAGTAGTGGTTTGCCAAGGGATGCCTTTAAAGTGAACCAAGCACCCCTATTTATAGCCTACACAGAACTCTGGCCACGCCCCGTGGCCAGCCTTTTCTCTTCCTTCATTAATTGCAAGTGTCAGCAGAGGGCCGCACACGGCCCCGTGTCTCCTGGGCACGGCCCTGTGGTCAACTTCGTATCTGTACTATCAAGATTTGGCAAGATTCTACGTATCTTTGTGTTGACCACGCCCCGTGCTGAGCTGGGCACGCCCCCGTGGTGGGCGTGGAAGCTTCCACAGGTTTGTCTTTTGTGCAGGTCCTTGACCACGCCCCATGCCAAGCTGGGCACGGCCCCGTGGTCAGGCTTCTGTTGCCTTGTTTTTGCTTTGGGGATGCTTCTGAGGGGTCGGGCATGTCACGTTTATTCCTTTTCTTTGCATTTATGTTGGTTTTGGCTGCTTATTTGCTCCTTTTGTCCGTTTAAACTCATTTGGTCCTGTAAATTCAAAAGGAAGAAAGAAACACGCTTTTTCCAACATTAGTACTAAAAAAGGGTTAGTTTTATGCCTCATTTGATGTAATTTATATGTTGTATTTTGCACACATCATCACAATTTGGTGAACGACTCTCACTCCGCTTATTCGATTTTGCACGAAATTACGCCATCAAGTTAGGAGTGAAATCCACATCTTGATGGTGAATTTCCAATTCAAATTCAAGTGGACCCTCGTCAAAGTGTCGAAATTAAATTTTGACTCGACGAGTACCAACCACACTTAGGGTACGAAATCACCAAGTTAGGGGTGAAACCCACATCTTGTCGACTAGTCCCACTCCTCGATTTTCAATCCCGCCAAAGTTTCGATTTCCTAATCGATTAGGGATGTGTAATAACTGGAAGGGTAAGATGTCGTTAATCGTTTCTTGATGAGAGTATCTTACCTATAGGCCAAAGCACGTTTCCCTAATTTGAAAGGACTTTCGATTCACTTTGGAATAGTCGAAGTTTCTAAACCCGAAACAATCCAATGTTTTATTGAGCCTCTCTTTTATGTTATCTCAATTTCAATGTGTTTTAATACTTGTTACCTTGTTTATTTCAAAACCGATGCACGATTTGCACGTCTCTCGCAATAAAAAACAATAATACTTCTCGTGAACAAACTAAATTTATACTCTTTTATGCAAACATACTGTTTATACTTGTGAATACTTGTTGAATTCATGGCAACTTATGCGAAACATACATGATTACGTGATCCTTAAATGCTTATACATGCAGAAAAATATTTTTAAATTATGATCAAGTCTCATCCTTACTTCTGTTTCGAACCTTTAGATGGCTTCCCCAAACCAAGACTTGTCTAAGAAAACCAAGAAGTCGCGATTAGGCTAGAAGAAAGGTTCCAACCACAGTGATTGACATGATTTCCAAGAAAGACCTCGTGGGTCTTATCACTGAACAAATGGCCAAGGTTATACCAGATATTGTGAGCAAAATCCAACCTCTCATTGAAATCCCTCATGCCTCCGTCGACTCAAAGGTCGAAACACCTAAGGTGACATTCCTTTTCAAATAATTCATGGCCTGCAAACCCCTCGAATTCACTAGGGAAGAAGGCGCTACTGCCTTGCTTCGATGGTTCGATGCCATTGAACTGACCTTCCTCCAAAGTGGTTGCCCTAACAACCTTAGAACCCAAAACGCCACGGGAGTCTTCCAATCGACAACGCTCGATTAGTGGACTTCTGAGCGTAACACGCGAGGAAACGATGTAGCCCACGCCTTACCTTTGGCTGACTTGAAGAAGCTTATGAGGGATGAGTTTTGTCCTCCCCACGAACTTCGAAAACTAGAAAATGAATTCTTGAATTTAAAGCAGATTGGGGACGATAACGATGGTCTCACCGCACACTTCAAGCAACTGAGTATTTTATGCCCTCGCCAAGTTGACACCGTTGACAAAGTCATTACCAAATATATTGATTGTCTTCCTACTTCGATCATGAACCTCGTGGAGTCCACTTCACCTAAAAGTCTCAAGGACACCTTCCGTTTGGCAGCCCGCCTTAACAATAACTACGTCATTCGTGGAGCTTTTGAAAAGACTCCGTCAAAAAACGCATACCAAGCTACCACCACACCACCACTGTTGAACCATCCTCCTCCTAACCATCCAAGAAAAACAAGAACAAGAAGCGGAAGGCTTTGAGTTAAAACTGTGCGGTCATCACTCCACAAAACCCCAAACCTTTGCAATCAGTTCCTGCTACACCCAACACCGAACCACAATGAAAAGCTTACACTGGGACTAAGCCCAAGTGTAACAATTGCCTTTACCACCACCCAACCAATGAACCATGCTGTTTGTGCACTAATTGCAATAGGTATGGGCATTTTGCCCCTCAATGCCACAAACCTGCTGTTAACCAAAACCAAGTTGTCGTAGCTCAGAACCCTACACCCAACCAAGCTCAACCACAGGCCGCTCCTGTTCGTGCTTGCTACAAATGTGGCGATCTCAATCACCTCGCTAATGCTTGCAACCAACGCACCAACAACAACCAGTAACAACAACAGCAGTAGCCTCAACAAGCTCGAGGTAGAGCATTCGTCATCACCACCGCTCAGGCGCAGAACGCCAACGATGTTATAAACGGTACGTTTCTCATCAACAATGTCTATGCTTCTTATCTATATGATACACGCGCATATAAGAGTTTTGTATCTGTTGAATTCGAACCTATGCTTAAGTGTAGATGATCTAAGTTGCCCAAATCATTCGCTGTCGAAGTCGCAAATGGTAAATCCATCATTGTCGATTTCGTTCTTTCTAAATGCTCCTTGAATCTTAACGATCATACTTTCCCGATTAACCTCACACCTATGCAAATGGGTAGTTTCGACATCATAGTAGGCAAGGATTCACTTAGGCGAGTTCGTGCTGATGTTGTTTGCTTTGATAAATCCATTCGACTCCCTCTTCCTCACAGTGATTCCTTGCACGTCTTTGGCGAGAAACCTTCTAAAGGTCTCAAGCTTATGTCGTGTACTCAAGCGAACAAACACTTACGTAAGGGTCCCTTCGCCTTTCTCGTCGATGTTGTGGAAAAGATGGATAAGGGCTCGAGCATAAGTGATGTTCCTATTGTTTGTGACCCGACATTTTTCCTGACGATCTCCCTGGTCCGCCTCCTGCTCGTTCTGTTGACTTTCGCATCGATTTAGTGCCTGGCGCTACGCCTGTCGCTAAGTCTCCCTATCGTCTAGCACCCTTGGAAATGCAAGAGCTATTAAGCCAACTTCAAGAACTTCTTGATAAAGGCTTTATACACCCTAGTACTTCTCCTTGGGGCGCTCCCGTTTTATTCGTCAAGAAGAAAGATGGATCATTTCGGATGTGCATTGACTATCATGAGCTCAACAAGCTTACAGTAAAAAACCGATATCCTCTTCCTCATATTGACAATCTCTTCGATCAATTACTAGGCGCGACTTTTTTTTTCTAAGATTGATCTCCGTTCTGGTTATCATCAACTTCGAGTCCTCGAAGAAGATATACCCAAAACCGCCTTTTGACATGTTATGGTCATTACGAGTTCGTGGTCATGCCCTTTGGTTTGACCAACGCACCTGCGGTTTTCATGGATTTGATGAATCATGTGTGCAAAGCTTATCTTGATCGTTTCGTGATCGTCTTCATCGACGATATTCTTATCTACTCCAAGACGCAAGAAGAGCACGAGCGACACTTGCGTCTGATCCTTCAATTTTTACGCGCTGAACGTCTTTACGCCAAATTCTCCAAGTGAGAATTTTGGCTAAAAGAAGTTCAATTCCTTGGTCACACCGTCAACGAACTTGGTGCAAAGATTGAAGCTGTGAAGAACTGGATCGCTCCTAAGTCCCCGTGTGAAATTCGTCCGTTTCTTGGTCTAGCTGGTTACTATCGTCGTTTCATTTCTAACTTCTCGAAAGTCGATGTTCCTTTTATCTCATTGACTCAAAAAGATAAACCTTTTGTTTGGGGTCCCGAACAAGAGGAGTCTTTTTAAACGCACAAGGACATGCTTTGCAATGCTCCTATCCTTACTCTTCTCGATGGTAACGACGACTTCGTCGTGTATTGCGATGCTTCGAACCAAGGTCTTGGTTGCATTCTTATGCAACGAGACAAAGTTATCGCTTACGCGTCGAGGCAACTCAAAATAAATGAGAAGAACTACACTACACACGACCTTGAACTTGGTGCAGTTGCTTTTGCCTTGAAGATATGGCGACACTACCTTTATGATACTAAGTGTGTGGTCTTCACCGGCCATAAGAGCCTTCAGCACATCTTCAACCAAAAGGAACTGAACATGCGTTAGCGTCACTGGGTAGAGTTGTTAAACGACTATGACTGCGAAATTCGATACCATCCAGGTAAAGCGAATGTTGTGGCCGGCGCACTTAGTCGTAAAACTCATGTCAAGGGTATTAGTTGCTTCTAACTCATCGACGATCTTCGAAACCGCATTCGTGAAGCTCAATACATGTCTATTAACGAGGATCACCTCTATAACGAGATGCAATGTGGTGCATAAGAAAGTCTTGTAACCAAATCCGATGGTATTCTATATCACCTCGATCATGTCTGGATTCCTAATCGTGATTCAAGAACTTCTGATGAAGGAGGCACACAAATCTAGGTATTCAATTCACCTTGGTGCTGATAAGATGTATCACGGCATGCGTACGTCTTATTGGTGGCCTGGAATGAAAACAGATATCGCCTCCTTCGTTTCGAAGTGTCTCACTTGTTCCAAGGTTAAAGCTGAACACCAACATCCCTCTAGCTTGCTCGAACAACCAGAAATTCCTGTCTAGAAATGGGAGAGCATTGCGATGGACTTTATTACTAAGCTTCCTCGTACTTCGTCTGGTCATGACAGTGTTTGGGTGATCATTGATCGATTGACCAAATCCGCTCACTTTCTCCCCATTCGTGAAGATTACAAAGTCGAGAAATTGACTCGTATCTATACGGATGAAGTCATTTGTCGTCATGGTATCCCCATTGATATCATTTCAGACCGCGATGGTCGTTTCACTTCTCGTCTATGGTAAATGTTTCAATCCGCTATGGGTGCTCATCTCAACCTTAGCACTGCTTTTCATTCTCAATCCAACGGACAAACTGAGCTTACTATCCAAACTCTAGAGGATATGCTTCGTTCTTGCGTAATCGATTTTGGTGGCAACTGGGATATGCACTTACCTTTGATTGAATTCTCGTACAATAACAATTACCACGCGAGTATTCAAATGGCACCGTTCAAGGCATTGTATGGTCATAAGTGGCATTGTCCTATTTGTTGGCACGAGATCGGAGAAGCTCAAATCACCAGTTCAGAGCTTATACAAGAGACGACAGACAAGATTTTATAGATTCAAGACAACCTGCTCAAGCCGGAAGCCGACAAAAGAGTTACACTGATAAGCGTTGCAAACCTTTGGAATTCAACGTTGGTGACTTTGTACTTCTCAAGGTATCCCCTTGGAAGGGTGTAGTTCAATTTGGTAAAAAGGGGAAACTCGCTCCTCGCTATGTAGGTCCTTTCAAGATTATCGAAAGGATTGGCAAGGTAGCATCTCGACTGGACCTACCTCAAGAGCTCAACAATGTTCATCCTACCTTTCACATCTCCAACTTAAAGAAATGTCTTGCTGAAGAAGGACTTCAAGTTCCACTCGAAGATCTTCAAATCAACGACACTTTGCACTTCGTGGAGAAACCAGTCGAGATCATGGATCGAGGTGTTAAGCAATTAAGGCGTAGTCGAATTCTTATCGCTAAGGTTCGATGAGAAGGAAAACGTGGCGCTGAGTTTACTTGGGAACTCGCAAGTGATATGAAGACAAAGTATCCGCATCTGTTCGTTGTATCTTCCTAAATTTCGGGACAAAATTTCCTAAAGGAGGGGAGATTGTAATGCCTCGCTTTTTGTAACTTGCCTTAATTAGAAAGTTTGTCTTGTACTTCTATTTTCAGAAAGTTGTAATCTCTTGTAATCGTATTTCGTTTCAAATCGTTGTAAATTCGAGGACTTGATCATAATAAAATGGATTATTTGATGAGAATTATATGTGTTGTTCATACTTATTCATACACACACACTTGTTACGTGTACATGATTCTTGTAGAACGTGTTTATTTTACAAATGGACAATCGTAAATACATGAATCTTACATGCTTTATACATGCAAAGACTTGATAAAACATTTACGACACTTAATACATGTTTAAATACTTGTTAAATACTTGGTTACATGTCTTATTTACATAAAATGCTTGACATATGCATATTATACCTTAAAACAACACTATCATCAAACCACAAGGACTGTAATTGACAAAAACTGAAACCTGCTCGGTGGTCACACGCCGCGACCCGTGCACGGGTCAAGCCTCAGCTCCGCGACCCGCAGTGATACTCGATCTACAGCCAGCAATCTCAGCTGCGCAATTGATCCAATTTTGAGTCCATTTCTCCCCACTAATCACATTTAATACTCCTCTAACACCTAACCCTAATCCCCAACTATAAATACAACATCTCCCACACTCATTTTCACTTTCCAATCTCCCTAAACACTCACAAATCCTCTCTAAATTCTCTAAAATATCCAGAAGTTTGGCAGAAAGTTTAGGAGCTTCAAAGTGAGTTCTAGCTCACTTCTTCAACTATTTTCTTCTTGTTTCTTCTTCTAAAACACTTGGATAACCTCTAGGAAGGTTTTCTCAAGATTACCATGGTAATCTAAGGTGAAACCTCACCACATTTGAGGTCCAAAGTGTGTTATACTTTCTGTTTTGATTAATGTTCTTGTATCTTCATGTTCTTTGCTAAAACTTGGTGGAATCTTGAATCCACCAAGCTCACAACTTCACAAATAGTTGTGGGTTTGTGTTGAGATTGATTCTTACCAATTTATGAGTTCAACAACTATTTAATTTCAGTTTATACATGTCCTAATCCAAGTGATGAAAACAAGCATGATTCATCATCTTCAATATGATAAACTTGTGACTTGTGAAGTGTGAACCATGGGAGCTTGGGCTTTCCAACTTAGTTCCACTCCTTCACTTGTGAAACTTTGTGTATAAACACTCAAGTGGTTTCCTAGAATCAGAGTAACATAGCCCCGCCTAGCCTCCGACAATTAGGATTACCTTTCCATGTTGTGTTGGCTCACCCGGTTTAAAGACTTACTTGGCCACTTGTGAATGTATTAGCTAGATTTATTTCTTGTAATCATCCTTGTGATGATTTCGTGTAGTGGTGAATCATATAAAGAGCTTTAAACCTCCATGCTTGACTTACATGATACTGCATGATATCTATGATTGGACTTAGTTGTAGGATATTACTATTACCATATAAATATACATATCTATATAAACAAGGCTGAATTTGTGATGATAATCAAACCACGATTATTCATCATAAACATAGGCTATCATATCTACGATCTAAGACTCTCGTTAACGATTCTAATGGGCAAACAAGGACCCATGAAACCACATACAAAATAGTGTAAAAACAAGTACTTAGAACTAGATAATACTTTTGTATACATACTTTTTGGTACTTTAAATTCCAAATCCGAATCTTCCATCTTAAATCCATTACTTACACACCTTCGTTTCCTCCATGTAGGGTGACTTTGGTGATTCCATCCTCCAAACCTCCATGCTTGACTTACATGATACTGCATGATATCTATGATTGGACTTAGTTGTAGGATATTACTATTACCATATAAATATACATATCTATATAAACAAGGCTGAATTTGTGAAGTTAATCAAACCACGATTATTCATCATAAACATAGGCTACCATATCTACGATCTAAGACTCTCGTTAACGATTCTAATGGGCAAACAAGGACCCATGAAACCACATACAAAATAGTGTAAAAACGAGTACTTAGAACTAGATAATACTTTTGTATACATTGTTTTTGGTACTTTAAATTCCAAATCTGAATCTTCCATCTTAAATCCATTACTTACACACCTTCGTTTCCCCCATGTAGGGTGACTTTGGTGATTGCATCCTCCAACTTACAACTCTTCACGGGATTCTAAAGTTAAAGCTTTGCAAAACCGTGAGTACACTCGACTCATTTTACGTTTTACACATTTTGGGTGCAACATGTTAGCTTATTAAAACCACAAACACTTATACTTTATCTCAATGCATAAACAATCCAATACATGCATGCACACATTATACTTGATTCGTTTATCTAGGTTTGTTCGTTTTGTGATTAAACTTGCCATTAACTTCGATCATGCCTACCCTTAACATGTATAGCGCTATAGGAGTAACGCACCGCCTGTGAACATTGGGTTATGTTAAGATTCTTTTACTTGCATTAAACTTTGGTTTGACTTGATTATTCACATGCTAGATTTACGTTAATCTTGATAACGTAGTTTGCCATGTGGATTCGTTTAAACGTTTTATACTTGTGATATGTACTTAAAACTTGTGTACTCGTCAATGCTCTTTATGTTGAACTATACTTTTAACATGTTGCAGGTTGATGATGATGATTATGACGAAATCTAGTAGGGACGATTTAGAAACGCATATTGAAACACTAGATTAGCTTACTTTATTTTTGTTGAACTTTGTCGTATTGTCTTTCGATGTTGTATTTTTATTTTCATGTTGTACTTGAAAATTATTGTTATGATATGAAATCGGTTTTGAATTAATTATTGTCATATAGTGTTATGAAGTCTTTGAGCAATCTATTTCGTCTCACTCCGATGTTTCCGCCATCGGTTGAGGTATGACACCAAATTACCTGTTAAAGGTCTAAAACCTTATATAAACTAACTCAATTAATCCCAATTCGCTACCATAGCCCTTTGCGTATATTTGATGTGTCAGTCGCACACTTCTAGGACCTAATAGTAATTTTTTAATGTTGTATTTTAAATATGATTAGGTTTGTATTAAAAAAAATTGATTTTGATTGGTTTTCTCATTCATTCTCACGGTTCTCGAAATATTTAGCGTTCTCAAGATAACTCTCCCTATACACACACACATATATACATATTTCTTACCCCCCGTCTATCTCTCTCTCGATCTCTATCTACCACCATCAACATCACCACCCCCACCTTACCGTCTCCACCAGCTATCAACACCACTACCACCCATGAGTTCAGGCTTGAGCTAAACCCATTTTCAAAATTTGGGTCCGAATTGCGCAAAACAAATTGGAATTTCATTTCAAAAGAAAAACCTCTACAACACACACATACACACACAAAGAAATTGTAGGACCGGTTTTGACTCCGAAACGATTGCGAAACGAACGTGAAACGTGCGGAATCCATACACGAACGCGACCTAAACACACATGACGTAATATAATCGTGATTCTATTATAAAATCTGATAACGTACAAGAACCGTGAATCACGTGGAGTACTTTCTCTCTCTAGATTCTCTCTCTAGATCTAGAAAGCTCCAAAATGACAAATGTAGCAAAAGTTTCTAATCTAAACATAAAGCTCCTATTTATAGTCCAAGGCATTTAATGAGATTTCTCATTATTACAATTATGCCACCTTGCCTTTTTGTCTAGCTATCACTAATATAACGACTTGTTTTCTTCTGTTTCTTGCTACGGCTCGGATTGACGAAGGCGATAGACATAAATGTACTAACAGACTCCCCCTTGGATATTGCCGTAGTCAATCTCGTAGCATCTTGTCTTTTCTTTTTCATGAACAGAATCCCCGTGGATCTGTTTTCGAACTTCCGTTGCTTCCCTTCTTCTTAGACTCTTTTTCCTTCAGGCTCCCCCTTTCGTTAAGCTTCCGTGCTTTTGGGATCGACACCTGGATTTCCGAATACAAACTCCCTCTTGCTTCGAGCTCATCTTTAGACTCCCCCTTAGATTTTGCTCTTGGGATCGTAATCTGGACTTTTCCTGCAATCACTCATACAACTATAAGTAACAACATTTTAAACTTCCAGATATCGTAATCTGACAATTCAAACCTTCTAAACCACTTCTCATTAATTTGGCAGTTTCATCGAATCGTATCGGAAACTAGCTCAATAACAATATAAGCATCCAAATCCCCCACAGTTAATCATCCAAGTCCAAATTAATGACATTGGAGATATCACAAACTGTTTTTGATTTTTGATTTTAAAACTTCAAGTTTCAAATTAATGAACTTGATTTATTTTTCAGAAACACAATCAGCTTACTTAGATTTTGAAACTCGGCACTCAGACATCGGTTGTCGAAAATAAAGCAGAAATCAAAATCTTTTTGTATTTTCTGAAAATATAAAGCAATAAAGAAATATTTACAAACATATTTACAGACAATATTTTTGTTTGAGTATGCATTAGAGGATCATATCAGTTTCTGACAAGCCACAAGTACCGTTGAGCTTAATTACACATTAAGAATTAAACAATTCACTTAGATTGTCGATATACTGATCCACTTAAATTTTCACACAAAGTTCAACTGATTCAGGATACGGATTAGATGAATTAAAAACTTAAACCCATTCATGTGTCCCACCTCTTAAATATACTCCCGTATCCAGATCCCAATATTCAGTCTTACAGGCAATTATAACACAAATGATATCTGTAAGGGGTTAATAATTTATGAAGAATCATGAGAGCTCAGGTCAGAACTATCGTTCAGCAGAGAGATCATGACTCAACTTGGGTGTGTCCCCTTTAGAGTATCTTTTTTACAACAGCATTGCTAAGCAATTTTATTGTCTTATCATATATGCTGAGGGTGATGCTGTGTTTCAAGCATTGCGGAAAGTATTATTCGAGGACTAGGTCAGAACTTCCATTCAGCAGAAGTCCCGGAATAATACCCCAGATATCACTGAGTATAAAGACCTAGTATATCAGAAAAAGGGACCTTTCAAACGAGATTTCAGGGGTTACCTATATATCCAAGTAGTGTTCCCCACGAAATAAGCAAGTTTGAATTTAGGTTTATATCCCGAAAAAGTTTACTAAATGTATAAAAACCTATCGGCATATCATCAGTGAGACTGTTTAACGCTATTTAATCATTACAAATCTTTAGCATACTGTAACTGTCTACTGATGTACTATCATTTCCTCTTTTTACACAAAAACTCAATTTTCATTTTATCATGTTTTTGTCATTTTCAAATTTTCAAATGTTTTTGTATTTTCTAACAATTTTTCTCCCCCTAAAATGCAAAACCATTAAAAGAAAATTTGACAACCAACACTGATAGCTTTGTCTCGCCATCCATTTTCTGCTTCTTGTGTACTGACTTACAGAAAATATAACATACCCTCATGATTTACAACACATTGACATTTTACAGTTTGAAAACCGTTTTTCAATCTTGTGAAATTAATCATGTTTGTTCAGCCGTGAGGGTTTCGGCATATTCAATCAACATTTATTCAACAAAATTAAAAACAAACATATTTTTGGTTTTTCAAATTTTAACAAACTAAAAACATATTTTTGGTTTTAAATTTTTCAATTTTTAGGATTTTGAAAATATTGTTTATTTATGTACAAACAACACTCAAACTAAACTCCCTGTTCAACCAAACCAGGGTCCTGCAACCTCTTCCTGTGCCAGGCTGCTCCAACTACCATTCTCACAATCTTCAGCATTGTTGAGCACCTGCACATTCAAACTTTATCAATCATTTGAACAATTTAGCCCAGGTCTGTTAAACCTTAGGCATTTCAACACAATAATGTTCATTTAATTTCGGAAACTCTTTGTCATTTAAAACGTTTTCAATTTTAACTTCAACTTTTTCATCTTTTACCATCGTTACTTGTTTCTTAGCACTCCACTTTTGACCTTTCGGAGTACCTCTTTTGTAAAAATTTGTCTCTTTTTGAACCTTTTGATTTTGAACAACATTTTTAGGTTTCCAAAACTCTTGAGGTTTTGTCATATCAACAGATGTTCTCCAACTCTGTGTTGTTCTCAATCTGGGTGTGTGAGAATTCCAGGTCTGTCTTGAATCGAACCTGTTCGGGTTTGATTTCCAATTTTGATTTGAAACAAACTTGTTTGTATTGTACCTCCAAGTTTGTTTCGAATCAAATCTGGTTGACCTTGGTTTCACATCCTCAGATTTCTGTTTTTCAACAACAACAGGCTTTGGATTTGGACACTTTCGTGCAACATGTCCAATTTGATCACATTTAAAACACACTTTTTTAGAAACATCCTTTGCCTGTTGTTGTTTCTTTTTCATAGCATCAAACTCCTCATTAGACTGTTGTCCAAATTTGAGTTTTTCCTCTTCTTTCAAACTTTTCCCTTGAACAAAATTCATCTTTTGTTGCAAATTTGGTTTTTTACTTTGATTCCAATTCCGTTTCTTTTTATAACCCAAACCAGCCTTCATGTTTTTCTTCTTAAAACCAGGTTTGTTATAAAAATATTTATGACCTTTACCAGCAAACTTTGGAATCTCAGACTTCTCAATCTCAACCATTTTGAAAACTTTATCGACCTTCTCTGAAATCACATTCTGAATCGGGAATACAACATCTAAGAATAGTTTGTCCGATCCAATCATGGTATAAACCAATCCTTTTGAATCATCATTCAAATTTTTTTCGGATTTTGTGTTTTTCAGATAACCATCATAAAGATTTCCTTCATCTTCATCCTGTGATTCAGACTTACCTTTTGTAGACTCATCTTTCAAAACGCTTTCAACAACCTTACTTACCACCTCTGAATCATTAGCATCATCAGATTTGGAGTAAGTCACATCGATACTTTCAGGTAACTGGTCAGCTATGTTCAAACCCTTTGCCACCTTTTCCTCATCATAAAAAGTATAATTGTTTCTCAATGGTGGTGGTACCTGATGAAATTCTGAACCAATACCCTTTTTGCAATTGTCAGTATCTTTGTCATCTGGTGTGATGTTGAAAATGCGTTCGAGAATGTACGAAGAGTTATGATAACTTTGAAGTTTTGTAACAACCTTTTCTTTTTCATCCAAGACTTGTTTAAGATGAGCAATTTCATCAACACATTTGTTTAATTCAATTTGCTTTTCTTTAAACTTCCTTTCATACATTTCTTTAGTGACTAAAGTTTCTGACAATCTTTGATCAAAACTTTTGACTTGGCTCTTCAAAGTATCATAAGCTTCTTGTACTCTCTGACTCGACCACTTTAAAGAATCATACTGTTTTTGTAAATCTTGAAATTTAGATTCTTTTTCAACACAATCGACACATTTTGCTGAACACATTTGTCTATACACATCATTATCTTTTTCAAGATCTTGACACTTCTGTGTTAGCTTTTCAACCTTTAATTTCAAAATTTCTTCTGTTTCAACCATTTCTTTACATTTTATTATGAAAACATTTTCAAATTTGGTTGCTTCAATTTCTTTTGCTTTTATGATGTCATCTTTTTGAGTACAGGCTTTGCACATTTCTATGCAATTCCTGCACTTGTTTTCATTTTTATCATCAGACTGTTCAATGCTTTTGTCTGTGTTAAACAATTCAGAAGATTCAGTTTGAATTTTTTCTGTTATCACACCTTCTTCTTCTGTCTTTTTCTGATCTTCATCTTTCATCTGTTCTTCTTTATCAGTTTCCTCTGCCGCTTTCTTTACTTCCTCTATCAGCTTTTCCAGCTCTTGTTCTTTCCTCTTTTTCATTTCTACCACCTTTGGTAGACTCGCTTCACAAACTTCTCTAATTTTCTTCTCCAAATCAGGCAAATATGCTTTATCAGATAACCTTCGTGTGTTGAAAGTAGCTTGCCTTGGAATCAAATTTGTTACAGCTTTGAAATCCACTTTTGATGGGTCAACAACTGGATTACCCCGTGGATCCATGTAACATTTCAACTCTTCATTCCATCTTTTTGCTCTCTGGGCTTCTTTGAATGGTTCATTTAATTTTCCGATTTCCCATCTTGCATAATCTGCTTTCCAATATCTATCAGGATCAGCAACTTCTTTACTGCTGCTCGACATCTTCAAACACCTTGAATTTTGCACTTTGTAAATCTTGAATCTTGAATCAAACAAACAAACTATCAGTTTAAAAATATCAAACAACTGAATCAAACTGATACTCGAACTGGTGAATATCTTGTGCGAACTGAGGTTCAAGTTGTCAAACTGTGCAGACTGCTATGACCCAGATCAATTTCAAACAACCTGACCCTACTCCAAACAATTTGACAAGGTTCAAACGAAATGGACCTTTGAATGATCCAACCGTGAGACTTGGACCTTTGACTGATCAATCCAGGTGAATTGGTTTTTCAATCGAATCACACTACACGAAAAAATTCTTGGTCGATCACTTAGCTAGTTGTCTTTTTTACCACAATAATAAACTTGACTAACAAAACAACATCACATGCAACCTCTAATGCATTCACATGTAAACTTAAATCAAATCACGTGATGTTATGATTAGCCGACAATAAACAATATCTTCACATGCAAAATATCAGTGCATTAGAAGAACCGCCAAAATTAATATCACATGAGCCTTTAATATGTATCACATGCACAACTCTCATTGGGCCTTTTGTTTAAAGTGGATCTTGGGCCAAGAACACTACTGACAACTCTTTTAATTCACGTGATGGACTTATCAATTTCAGATTATCACCCGACAATTTTCATGTGTTCTAAATTCTAATTGGCCGTTGATATTATAGATGTCTAACACAGCACATAGGTCTGACAATTTTGATTCACGAGAACACTTTTCATTTGACCAACAACAATACCACATGCACCACTAAGCCGACAACAATTAAATGAATTCACAAATTCAATTCTGATTGAACCGCTAAAAACAAAGTCACATGAATTCTGTCAAATCGATTAATGTGTTCACGTGAATTCTGATCTTCGATAGAAACAATACTATTTCACATGCAAACCGACAATCTCTTTTTACTTTTCACACAAATCGATGAACTTTCAAGCGGTCGTTTCAAGCGAGACTCACAATGTAAACGCAAGCGAAAGACTCTGTTTTCAAGCGATAGGGTACAGTTCGGTCAAGCGAAACCCAGTTTTAAAGAACTATTCAAGCGAAACCAATCAATATCTCAAGCGAAACCTGAATATATGTTCTTTTCAAGCGAAAGCAACAGATATGTGATATTTCAATTTCAAGCGAAAGCCTAACTTTTCAAGCGAAAGCAACAGATATCTCTCAAGCGAAACCTCCTGATTCAACCAAAATCGGACCTAAAACTTCAAATATCTCCTAAACGGCTAGGAATTTGAATCTGAAATTTGGTAGGATTGTAGATCAGGTGTTTTCGCACAACATATCAAAAAATCAGACGATTTGGACCGTAAAAACCTGTTCAATTTGATGAAAAACCGTTAAAAACGTGAAAAATGAGTAGAAGATGAAGAAATAGATGATATTCAGATCTGAAATCGATGTAATCCTGTGCGAAATCGTGTGATAGATCAGTGCAATCGAGCTCCTGCTCTGATACCACTTGTAGGACCGGTTTTGACTCCGAAACGAACGTGAAACGTGCGGAATCCGTACACGAACGCGACCTAAACACACATGACGTAATATAATCGTGATTCTATTATAAAATCTGATAACGTACAAGAACCGTGAATCACGTGGAGTACTTTTTCTCTCTAGATTCTCTCTCTAGATCTAGAAAGCTCCAATATGACAAATGTAGCAAAAGTTTCTAATCTAAACATAAAGCTCCTATTTATAGTCCAAGGCATTTAATGAGATTTCTCATTATTACAATTATGCCACCTTGCCTTTTTGTCTAGCTATCACTAATATAACGACTCGTTTTCTTCTGTTTCTTGCTACGGCTCGGATTGACGAAGGCGATAGACATAAATGTACTAACAGAAATATATATACACACAATGTATCAACAGAGAGAACAACAACACAACAACAACCTTGAAGCCGGTAATAGAAAAGGGCCCTAGAGCAGGTGAAACTCTAGAATACTCATCAACCTCGTTATCAAAATCGGGTGTGTAGTCAGCGACAGCACATTCGCAATCAAGGATTCTTGAATCCCATCCAAACACATGTTCATCTATTCGATAATCAACTGGGCAAATGAACACTTTGGGATCTCGATTCGCCAAACGACATCGTATGCTCCTTCTGTTCTCCATGACGGAGATCGGAATAAGATCGGTGAGCTGAAGTCTTGAATATGCATGTTAAATCGGTTGTTCGACCGAGAGAACACTAGGCGGTAAGGAAAGTTATTAGTTGAATTTGATGATGTTGTTGAGTGTGGAAAGTTAGAACCTAAAATTTTCTAGTTTTTGAGTTATGTCCTAGACGTATCTGTTAGCAATCGGCAACCCTTCCCTCAAGGGTGGTGGTATTGATGGCATTATTAAAATGGTTTTTAACACCACCAATCTACCCTCTATTTAACAGTTAAAATAAACTGGGTTAGAGTTAAATGACAAAACATGCAAGATTTTAAAACATCAAATATAAACTCGTCAATTTTAAAGGCAAATCTGAATTTGACATAAAGATAAAACACAAAATTTTAATTCACTCAACTAAAAATCTATTCCTTAAGTGTTCATAAATATATTTATTTCCTTAAGAGTAAATTACAAAGATCGTCCTTCATGTTGACACTGGATTGCAAAGTGTGTCCTTTATCTTCAAAAAGTACAAAAAACGTACTTGATGTTTGCAAATTCCTTCACGTTATGTCCTTTATCCCTAACTTAGATATTTTTCATTGTTAAATCTGGCCAAATGAACCCAATGCTTGTGAAATTACTAAAGTACCCTTTAATATTATAAACTTAAAATATAAAACTATATTATTATACAATTAAAAGGAACATAATTAATAATATTCTCTCTCTCTCTCTATCTCTCCCCCCTCTATCTCTCTCTATCTCTCTCTCTCTTCTGTAATTTCATTTACCACCCACAATCTCCCTCTAACCTATCTGATCTAACACAAACAATCTTCATCACCACTTCGGCTACCACCACGAGCACCACCAGCCGGCGCAGCAGCCACCGCTGTCACACCCCAACCGATGGTGGAAACATCGGGGCGCGACACTAAGCGAATTAGATTGCTCGAGAGAATCCATAACACTATTTATTTCAATATAGATTAACCAAATTTCATATTGTCATACAAAACACCACATAACAAAATTGTATCATGTTTCATCAGAATTCAACATGTCTCAAACATTGTTTATCTAAGATGAGTTTCTAAGGTCATCCTAGCTTGATTTCTTGTTTCCTTCGCTTATCAACCTGTAACATGTATTAAAATACAATCAACGAGAATGTTGGCTAGTATACAAGTTTGAATACATAGCATAATAGTTTAATGTATAGAACTCATATCCAACATGAACAACAGATCACAAGTTTCAACATGCTAGTTTACGTGGTTGTTATAATTGATAACCCAAGTCTCCAACGCGTTAACATGCCTTTCCTACTTCGACGCATCGAAGAGGAGGTAAAAGAATCAAAACTTAACAAAACTCCCAAGACTAATGGAGAGGTGTGTTACCCTTATAGCGCTACAATTGTTAAGGCGAGTTACACATAAGAATCAAACGTTCACATAGCATAAAAGTCTCAAGTTTCACAAGTATCATGTTTTCATGTTTACTGCGGATAGTGCATGTTTCAAATACATGTTGCATCCCAAAAGTGTTAAAGCAAAAAGGGATCGAGTATACTCACCGTGGGTGCTTAGAACCAAACACTACCTAATTGGATCGAAGGGAGCGCTGGATCAGCCTTCGTGCGGGGAACAGAGCATAAGTCCTCTAAGTGCTGACCCGGTCGGGAATAGAGTGTCGAATGGTGCGAAAATCGCGTTAAAGTATCAGACAGACTACCTCAGCGGATGGTCATCTGGACGGATGACCTTTCAAACAGATGGCCATTCGAATAGTGTGATAGGTATCTGTGAATTGTTTAAGTTCCTGATCATAGTGTCCTGTAAAAGTAAACAGCAAATGTGATCGAAAGCAGATCATCTGGACGGATGGTCATCCGATCGGGTGACCATTTGAATAGATGGTCAGTGGGTGTAGTTTCTTGAATTTTCTAAGTTTTGGTTTAACTGAGACGATGTGACGACATGTCAAACAACGAAAACTTATCAAACCCAACTCGTTTGATCGGATGGGAATCACCCCTCTCGAACCGACGAGCTGTTTCTGATGGAGTTTCATGTTTGGATCCGTCAATCAGCCCGTTTTCCGGTGGAATTCCGTTTTCAAGCCGACTCTTGACTAAGGATCGAGTCGAGAGTCTGTTTGAGTCTGATTTCACCAAGGTTTTGCATAAAAACTGAAGAAAAGTTCGGAAATCAGTTGTAAAATGTGAAGTTCACCAGATCTGAGTAGAAAACATGTGAAATTTCATCAGGTCTAGTATAAAGGTGTGATAATCCTTTAGATTTTGTATAAAAGTTGTGAAATTCCGCTAGATCTGGAGCCAACCTTGGTTAAATGGTGCTCCACAACAATTTGCATAAGCAACTGAGTGGAAACCACCTTCAAGAGGCCCAAATCAGTTGGTTTTCGGGAAAATGTTGAAGTATTCGTGTGATTTTGATGAAGAATATAGTGTAGAAGTGATAAATGATGAAGGTTGTACAAGATTTGAGGAGAAATACTTATGGAATGGGCTTGAATCTTGATTAAAGTGACTGTGAGTGCGTGTGGTAGAATGGCAGAGTGTGAAGGTGAGAATGAAGAGTTAAGGGTCCTATTTATAGGTGATAGTGACAGGCTAGTCGAATGGGTTAAGTCGTTGCAGGTATCCGAGCGGATGGCCATCCGATCGGATGTCTATTCAGACAACCGATTCTCGTTTGCTAATTTTCCGACTTTGGTTCGTTTTGCGCGTTAGATTAAGAGTTGCGTATTATTATGTGTAACCATTTCATGGTATTATTAAATAATACAAAAGTTTCCGTGTTACAAGTTTGTGTTTAAGCTGGTTTCTTGTTCAGTAAGTATCGAGCTTAACGAGTATCAAGTTTCAAGAGTCAAGATTCACATCATTCACATATAGTATCACAAGAGTCAAGCATCACAAAAGTCAAGATTCTGTTTGGACATATCGTTCACATATGTAATAAGCATCAGGAATCATCACATCAAGTAAAAGTTTCATGTAGTTTAACATGTTTAAGATTAAATAGTCTTATGATCGTTTGTCTCGAGAGTAAAAGCATCACACGATAGGAAATACGACGAGACCTGCCGAGATGATTGGAGTATTGAAACGCAGGGCGTTACAATCTCCCCTCCTTTAGGAGATTTCATCCCCGAAATCCGAGAGGAAGACTGAGCAAAGAGTTGTGGATACTTGGTCTTCATTTCACTCTCGAGTTCCCAAGTGAATTCGATGCCACGCTTTCCTTCCCATCGAACCTTGACCATGGAAATTTTGCTGCGCCTTAGCCGCTTGGTACCTCGGTCCATGATTTCGACTGATTTCTCCACAAAATGAAGGGTCTCGTTTATTTGCAAGTCTTCGATGTGAACCTGAAGTTCCTTATCTGCTAAGCACTTCCTGAGATTAGATACATGGAATGTCGGATGTACGTTGCTAAGCTCTTGAGGCAAATCGAGTTGGTAAGCCACCTTGCCAATCCTTTCGAGTATCTTGAAGGGACCCATGTGACAACCCTCATAATTCCATGTATCCGTACAATTTATTAATGATAATTAAAGTGCTTGACGACTGTGTGGAATTACTTAACTGCTCTCTGATTACTGTGTTATACTTACATGTGTTTGTTAACATACTAGTAGTGTACAGAAAAGTCACTAAATAGTCCAGTATGCTTTGCTGAGTGTTGAAAATGAAAAACGTTACAAAAATATATATATAGGACACTTTACGGATTAATTAAGCACTTTAACGGAACAACACCGAACCGAACAATCGGACTTTACCCGGAACACTAAAATAATGCTAGAAGCATTGTTCCTATTTTTCTGAGCTAGTTAGGGTCCCCGAACACCCTAACACACTATATATTATATAACCCACCATAACACACTAACTATACCATTTGAAATGTAACTAAACTAGTAACCACCCATTGAAACCCAACCCTATACCCCCCCCCCCCCCATAACCGGTTATGAAACAAGGGGGACACCCCTTGATTTTCCTTAATTGTTTAATGGATGTGTTAGTACTTTGGTGGGCATATGGACTAGAGGATAATGGAGTGTTGGAAGTTTGTTTTATAAATCCACTAGACATACATTCTTATCATCTTCACAACTTCAACACAAAACACTCTCCTCCCCTCCTTTGTGCTCTCGGCTGAACCAAAGGCACACCACCATCATCATCATTCAACCACCTTCAACCTTTTCAAGAGTATACAAAGGTGCTACAAGGTATACAACGAAGCTCGGTGTTCTCGGAAGTTGAAGGACCTCTTGCAAGCGCTATTAACCACCACATTTCTTCACTTGAACTTCCCTAGTATTGAACTAGTGGTAAGAACTTAGATCCTTGCTTCTTACATCATGTTTAGGTGGTTAAAGATGTGTAGTGATCAAAATGATAAGAAACTCTAAAGAACCTTAAACAAGTCTTGAACATAAACTAGTCTAGTGATGAAGTGATGTTAATATGATGTTGTTATGATTCTTGTTGATTTCCTGATGATTTGTTGGTTAATATTGATGTTTGATGTTGTTGTGATCACTAAACATGTTAACAGAATCAATCGAACGCGCTTTAGAAGGTTAAAGACTGAAAACAGAAAGCTGTTTAGTGATTACAGCCAACTTCAACCGTAACTTAACAAAAAATGTATTTTCTAAAGTCTAGATTTAAGTATTATGAAATACGGTTCTAATGGCACTGGAATCATAATTTTTGGACTCCGTTTACTATTTTTAAAGTTTCATTTTGTAACAGCAGCTAAAGCTGCATTTTTGCTGCTGAAAATATGCGTTCTGTTTTCTGCCATAACTTGAATTCTGTGTAGAGTTAGATCACGGAATTTGTACTGTAGATGACCACCGATGTATTTGTAATTCTCTCATTGGAATTTCTTAAATCAGACTCTCGATGAATTTTAAATAAATTATTCTGTGGACTGCAGTCAGAAAAAGATAAATCTGAGTGCAGTCCGGAAAATGATTTTTTTACAAAATATTGGTAATGAACTGTACCCCGATATTTTTACAAAATAATATTTGGATCGTTTAAGACGTTCTGTAAAAATTTGGGAATTTTTGGAACAAGGTAACTATTTTATTAAAATTTCCGAAAACAGCCCGGTTTTGAATATTAAAGCTGAAATGACATAAGTTGTAATTTGCGTGTGATGGGAAGTTTATATGGGCATAAACCGTTAAAGTAATGCATGTTATGTGATAGATACGTGTAGGAACTTTGTGCTCCTATTTGAAAAATCACTAAATGACTAACTGGTAATCATATTAGGACGTGATTGACCGACCTTGACTGTTAGCTATATTTGAGAATCTAACCGAGCAAACCGAGGTGAGTTCACACACTTTCTAAGGCATGGGATTCCCGGTGGTTTGGGAATGGGTTAAAGAATAAAACGGAATCTACATATCTTACTTAGGTAGGATATGTACGGCCATCCTCCTTGGATAGGATGCCAATATTAATCCTGCGTATTCTCTTTGGGAGAACTACGTACGTTCATCCTCCTTGTGTAGGACAACAACCTTAAAACTTACTAGACAAAACTCTATCATAAGTCCCTCATTTTATATCGACTTAATCGCCGAGGCCGATGGCGAGCGGGTCATTAGTTAATAGCGCTATTAGGTTTAACAAACCTCACACCGTGTCGTTCGAACGGGCGTGTACTAATGGACTAAGGCAAAGGGTCAATGCTGATAGACATTGACTTAGGGCACAACTTACTTTCGATAGTAGTCGATATCATACCGTCTAGTAGTTCACATGGGGAAGCCCCCACTAATTATGGATATGGTTTGGGTAATGAAAAGGAACTGGTTAAACATACTTTCAACTACGGGGTAACCCCCACGGAAAATAAGCTAACGAAAGTCAAACCACGTTTTCAGAAACAACTTAAAACTAATCAACCAACCGTGAACTCACTCAACTTTGTTGTTGACTCGTTGTTACATGCCTTACAGGTCCCTAGATGGAGCTTGCACGAGGAGGAGGTTGTTGTGGAATACAGATTGTTAAGTCCCGTACTAAACTTCTAAACCTTATGAACTTATTAAACCTACGTTTTGGACTTTAAACTTATGAACTATGGAACTTATGCTTCGAACTTACGTTTTATGTTTCCGCTGTTTAAATCTGAACTTTGTTAACCTAAAGTCGGTCTACTTCCTTTTGGTCACCAATCGTATTGTGTTTGGTTTTATTTACTTAATTGTGTTGTTCAATATGATTGGTGGCTCGATCCTGGTCATGTCACGCCTCCAAGCGGTGATACCCCGCATGGTGGATTTTGGGGGTGTGACAACCCACATAGCGAGGGGTAAGCTTTCCCTTTTTACCAAATCATATCACTCCTTTCCAGGGAGATACTTTGAGAAGAATGTGATCCCCAACATTGAATTCCAAAGGCTTACGCCTTTTGTCAGCATAGCTCTTTTGTCTGCTTCTAGCCTTGGTCAAGTTATCGCAGATTTGAAGAATTTTATCCGTCGTCTCTTGAATGATCTCAGGGCCAGTAAGTTGCTTGTCACCAATCTCATGCCAACTGAGAGGAGATCGGCACTTGCGACCATACAAAGCTTCGAAAGGAGCCATCTTAATACTGGAATGGTAGCCGTTGTTGTACGAGAATTCGATCAATGGTAAATGTACATCCCAATTACCACCAAAGTTGATGACACAAGAATGGAGCATATCCTCTAGGGTTTGAATTGTGCGTTCAGTCTGTCCATCTATTTGAGGATGAAAGGCTGTACTAAGATTCAAGTGAGAACCCATAGCGGACTGAAAGGTTTGCCAAAGACGTGAAGTGAAACGACCATCGCGATCAGAGATAATGTCAATGGGTATACCATGACGACATATGATTTCATCAGTGTAGATTCGAGAAGTTTCTCTACTTTGAAATCTTCACGAATTGGAAGAAAGTAGGCTGATTTGGTCAAACGGTCAATGATTACCCATATACTATCATGACCGGAAGGTGTACGTGGCAGTTTAGTTATAAAGTCCATAGCAATGCTATCCCATTTCAAAACAAGGATTTCGGGTTGTTCGAGAAGACCTGAAGGACGTTGATGTTCGGCTTTGACTTTAGAGAAAGTAAGACACTTCGAGACGTATGCGGCGATTTCTTTCTTCATACCAGGCCACCAATAGGTCGTACGCAAGTCATGGTACATCTTATCAGCACCGGGATGAATAAAGGATCGGGATTTGTGAGCCTCATTCATAAGGAGCTCATGAAGATTATCGTGATCTGGCACCCAGATGCGATTGAGGTAGTATTGAAGTCCATCAGACTTCGTTTCTAGCTGATCAATCGACGCACCTCGTATTTCAACGATTAGACTACCTTTGTTGGATGACGAGTACTGAGCATCACGGATACAAGCATGAAGATCACTGGAGATCTGAAAACAACGGATACTACTAACATGAGTCTTACGACTGAGAGCATCGGCCACGACATTCGCTTTGCCAGGATGGTAGCGAATCTCGAAGTCGTAGTCGTTAAGTAATTCCACCCATCATTGTTGATGCATATTCAGTTCCTTTTGGTTAAAGATGTGCTGCAGGCTCTTATGGTCAGTGAAAACCACACACTTAGTACCATATAGGTAGTGTCGCCAAATCTTTAACGCAAAAACAACTGCGCCAAGCTCTAAATCATGAGTAGTATAGTTTTTCTCATGTATTTTGAGCTGTCGGGAGGCAAAATCGATGACCTTGTCCCGTTAGATGAGCACACAGCCAAGACCACAGTTTGAGGCATCGCAATATACCACAAAATCATCATTCCCATCAGGGAGAACAAGTACAGGAGAGTTGCAAAGTAGGTTCTTAAGAGTTTGAAAAGATTCCTCTTGATCAGGACCCCAAGCAAAAGGTTTCTCTTTCTGAGTCAACGATGTAAGGGGAACAACGATCTTTGAAAAATTCGAGATGAATCAACGGTAATAACCCGCCAATCCTAAGAAGGAACGAATCTCAACCGTAGATTTAGGCGTACTCCAATTCTTCACTGCTTCGATTTTAGAAGGGTCAACATGAATTCCTTGTTTACTAACGATGTGTCCGAGAAATTGTACTTCATTGATCCAGAATTCACACTTAGAAAACTTTGCGTATAAACGTTCACCACGTAAAAGTTCTAACATAAGGCGTAAATGTCGTGCATGATTGGCTTGGTTCTTAGAATAAATAAGAATATCATCAATAAAGACTATCATAAAACGATCCAAATAAGGTTTACAAACATGATTCATAAGGTCCATGAACACGGCGGGTGCGTTAGTCAAGCCAAAAGGCATAACCATGAACTCGTAGTGTCCATAACGAGTGCAAAATGCAGTTTTGGGGATATCTTCTTCGAGAACACGGAGCTGATGATAACTAGATTGCAGGTCGATTTTAGAGAAACAGCTTGCGCCTTGTAGTTGGTTAAATAGATCATCGATACGAGGGAGAGGATAACGATTCTTAATGGTGTAGGATCGTTTTCAGACCCGAACGAGTCGATCAGAAGAGTTTTACTCAGAACGAAAGGCGGAAACAGACATTCTGTGGTCAATTCAACACAATATACACTTTAAACTGTCGTGTTATTGATTAGAAAACGTTTTACAGCGAGACGACACTTCGGTAGCACTTCGTTGCTCTGACCGGAATTGTTACAAATGAAATCAAGACACAAGGTATATATAGGGTTCTGATTTCGCTCCAAACAACTTCAAGCGAAACTATGATTCAAGCGAAATCAGCTTCAAGCGATAGCACTTCAAGCGAAATAAGAATATGTGATTTCGCTTGAAATGATCATGACACTTTCAAGCGAAATCACCTATCTAGTTTCGCTTGAACATGCCATTCACCCTATATTTGACATATTCTTTGTAAAACGTGCCCTGATATGTCTAAATACAAGCAAGACTCGATACAAGACGAAGTCGACAGACGCATGCACCAACAGACTCCCCCTCGAATGTTGACGAGTCTTCAGTGTCGAGTCTTCGCATCTTCAGTCTTTATCAGTCCTTTCGAACTCTCTGAAATATCTGACGCTGTAAGTATCCTCAAATCTCTCTTTTCTCTGCCCTCCAGAATCACAACATAGCTCTGTGCTCCACAGGTTCAAGATTGATTCCTGACTCTATCATTACCTGCACCAACACACTCCTTTCTTTAGATGTCTTCAGACTCCCCCTTTCAATATGCTGGGATCGTAGTCTGGCTTGTTAAAATCATAGAGTCCTCAGGTATCGGAACCTGTCTCTCTATCACTTGATCAGATCTCTTGATTTCTTAAGTTCATTAGCATCAGCAGTTCCAAGATCGTAACCTGGCTCAAATCTTGCTCAGGATCGAAATCTGGCTTATCTGCACAATCTCTACCTCAAAATAAATTTTCTGATGATCACTTGTAAAAACAATTTCATCATCTAATAAACTACTTGTAAGAATTATACAATCAAAGAATGATTTTACAATGTAGAACTCTGATAAACCACTTGAAAATATATCATATTTCTTTTCAAAACACATTCTCCCAACCCAATTGTTCATCATGTCTAGCACTTGGAATTTTGAAAATCAGTTCTCCAACATCAGTTGTCGAAAATCTTTTTGTATTTTTCAAAATTTATGCTAAAACACACTAAAATCTTTTTGGATTTATGACATAACAAAAAATGAAATGCAGTAAAGAAATATTTACATACAATATTTTTGTGAGTTTGTGTAAGAGGATCATATCAGTTTTTGAGACAAATCACCAACACCGTTAAGCTTTAATCATTTTAAGTTCTAAACGATTCACTTAGATTATCAGTATACTGATCCACTTTAAATTCTCACACAAAGTTCAACTGTTTCAAGATACGAGATTAATGTCTTAGATACTTAAACTTAATCGCGTGTCCCACCTCAGAATATACTCCCGTATCCAGATCCCAATATTCAGTCTTACAGGTGAGTATACCACAGATGATATCTGTAAGGGGTTAAATTGCGAAACCGTGAGAGCTCAGGTCAGAACTTTCGTTCAGCAGAGAGATGACGGCTTCGACTTTTGGTGTGTCCCTTTTAGAGGATCTTTTGTTTCAACAGCACATGATTAGCATTTTGCAATATTTCATCGTTTTTTATGCTGAGGGCGGTGCTATATTTCAAGCAAGCGTAAAGTATTCTCCGGGGACTAGGCCATTGCTTCCGCATTATCAGAAGTCCCGGGATAATACCCCAGATATCACTGAGTATAAAAACCTAGTATCTCAGAAAGAGGGACCTTTCAAACAAGATTTCGGGGGTTACCCATATATCCGAGAGATGTTACCCACGATATAAGCAAGTTTGAAATTTAGGTTTATATCTCGTCACAATCTACTAAATGTGCAAAAACCTACTGACACATCATCAGTGAGACCGTTTATCACATTTTAACTTTCCAATTCTTTAGCATGTTGTGATAGTCTACTGATGTACTATCATTTCCTCTTCTTTGACACAAAAACTCATTTTTCATTTTTATCATGTTTTTGGCTTTTTTCAAATTTTCAAATGTTTTTGGATTTTCTGAAATTTCTTACTCCCCCTAAAATGCAAACACATTTCAGGAAATTTGAAAATAAACTGTACAAACAACGTGACAAACAATATCGAATCGCTTCACTTCGCCATCCACTTGGCATAAACGATCAGAACTCCCCCTCACAACAAACTATTTTCCCATTATGATTTCAAAACACTTAAGTTTGTTTTAATCAAATGGTTTTTTCCGGAAAATAAGTTTTGTTGATTGATTTTAACCATTTGTTGGTTAGAGGTTTCATCATTTTGTACTTCAACCACTTGTAGGAAATCATATACAACTTAATGTCCCTGATTTACCACTTGTAAGAATAGTTCAATCAAGTTCAACCTAATGACCTTGATTAACCTTCAATTAAAAACACAACCTCTTTTTCAACCTCATGGCTTACCAACCAATACCACATGTAGGTTTAATTCTCAGAATGCCGATTCCTACTCCTCACTTACCAACCTGGGAGTTCCGGCAAGTCATACTTGTGACCAAATTTTCAATTTTTTAAAAACAAACTATATAAGAATGATGCCGATTCATGCTCCGCGATTACCAACTTGGGAGCTCCGGCAAGTCCAGGATTTTACTGTTTGTAGTAGGTACCATCCCAGTCACGAACCAGGGATGATACTTTACCTTGCTTCTTTGTTTTCTTTTCGTAAAATTCCTTGACTCCTTTGACTTTCCTGACAACCATTTTTCCAAATATATTATGAACTTTGGAATTAAAAGCTTTTTCAATATCAAACTCTTCTTTTTCAGAGAAAAAATGATTTGAAATTTCAGTTTTACCAACTTTCTTCTTAAAATTTTCAGCCCGAAGTGGTGGACAATTCACATCATCCACAGTCGGTACTGATTTTTCACTTTTAATCTCAACCTGTGACTCCTCTGATTTTGTGGAATCAGATTCATCGCCAGAAGATAGCTCCTCTGATTTTGATGAATCAGAATCATTGCTAGAACTATCATCAGACTTCTTAACAACCCATTTCTGGTTGTCAAGATTTCCCTTTTTCTTGTAAAATCTGTTTGAACATTCACCAATTTCAAATTTTGAATCTTTGAAAAGTTTGGTTCTATCAATTGGTGGTTCAAACTCAATTTCTTTATCTTTCAGTTTACGAGAAACTCCCTGTTTTGATTTTATTGCCTTTGAACAATCTTTGGCAATATGTCCAACAATGTTGCATTGAAAACAGGTTCTCGTTTCTTTCATCTGACCAGCAATCTTCATCTCTTCTTGTTTCTTTGCAAGGAATTCTCTGTTTGACTGGTTCCTGAACAGATTTTCTTTTTCTTCCTCAGTAGATGTACCTGAAACAAATATCATTTTTGATTTAAAATCTCGAACATATTTTTCATTTTGCTGATTTTCTGGTGGAATAAAACCCAGACCTTTCTTTTTGAAGTTACCGTTATGGTTTGGTTTCTTTCGATAACCAGAACCAGAACTATAACCCTTTTTCTTGTTTTCTCTTTGTTGAACTCTTGAGGTGTACATTTTAGGTTTATCATTAAGATTTACATCTTTTATTTCAGAAATATTAATTTCTGTCAGTTTGAAAACCTTTTTGATCATGTCAGGTTTAACACCTCTTATTGGAAATTCCTCATCAAAATATAATTTGTCAGAATCATTCAAAGTATATGCAACTTTAAACGTTTCGTCATTCAAATTAGACTTTGATAACAGGAATTCTTTATTGTAAACCCTTTTGCCCTGTTTTTCGGTTTGACCCAGAATGCTTGACTCAGACTTTGACTCTGAACTAGACTCCGACTTTGACTCCTCGGATTCATCTTTATCCAACACCTGATCGACCACTTTCTTTATTAACTCGGACTCATGATCAGTGTCAGATGACGTAAACGTGACATCAATATTTTCTGGCAAGTTAACTGTAGACTCCGACTCCCACTGTAAATTTGTTGCCTTTTCGACTCTTTCTGAATTTGGATTTCTCGGAGAATATCCATTTTCAAGCGGGGGTTGACACTTGTTGTAACTGAAACATTGTTTCTTACCAGATGTCTTTTCTTTGTTATCATTCTTCTTTTCTTTCTTTTTGTCAAGAGTCTTTTCTTCAGAAACTTTTTGTTCTTCAGATACTTCATCATCTTCAAATGCCTTCATGCCTTCAACAGTTGGATAAATCCTGTCAATGACATAAGAAGTACATGAGTAACTTTTCAACAAACGATTAACTCTTTCAGTTTCAATTCTTTGTATTTCAAGTTTCTGTTCTAGCACAGCACACTTCTCGATGTAGTTGTTCACAACTTTCTGCTTTATCATAAAAGCTCCTTGCAGTGTCTTCATTGTCGTTGCCTGTTCTTCACTTGTTTGATTATATTGATTCATAGCTTTGTTCAAAACATCATAAGATTCCTTCAAACTGTTCAAGTTATAAATCAGTGTGCTGTTCTGTTTTTTTATAGCTTCACAGTTATCGCACTTCACCAGAATCTTACTTGCATCAACTTTTTCATCAACTTTGAACTTTGGAACCTCCTTTACCTTTCTCTTAATCACTGGAGCTTCCTCGTCATCACTGCTAACTGGTGTTTTGATCTTTTTCTTTTTCTTTTTCTTTTTAGCTTTATCGTCATCACTATCACTTTCTGCCATCATTTTCAAATGATCTGCCATTCTTCTTGACCAATACTCACGATCATCATCACTATCCTCTTCAACACGAGCAACATAAGCTTTGTGATTTATAGTTTTTTTTGGATCATAATCATCCCAACTAAAACCTTCCCTGTTAAAACCTTCAGACAATTTTTCATCATCTTGGTTTATCAGGCATGCTTTGTTGTCAGCTGAGATATATTTGTCCCAACTGAATCCTTTGGTTGGCTCTTTGTCATCCTGATTTACCATACAAGCTCTCTTTGAAGATTCTTCAATCACTTTTCTACCATGTGCCACTTGCGGTTCTTGTTGTTGTTGAGCAACTTGGTGATAGATAGCCTTCCGGTAGTAATCATTGTTGTTGTTAAACGGATTTTGAGCTCCACTTGCTTCGCGGTTTTTGCACTCCCTCTTAAAGTGTCCTTTTTCCCTGCAACGAAAACAAGTGACTTTAGATTTATCAAATCCTAAAGTAGAAATATTAGCTTCACGTAAATCATCTCTTCCTGTGATCTGCTTAAATTTCTCAGCTCGTCTCAATACACTTGCCAAACACCACTTTATGTCCATCAGTTCCATCTCTTCAGCATCAATCTGATCGTAATCCTCTTTTGTAAGCATTGGATTCCCGATCCGACCTGCAAAAAAACTACCATAAGATTCCAATACAGTTCCCAACAAAGACATGTGACTTTTGGCAATTTCTGCTGAATAATCCTCATCATTCTCCAGATTCAAAACAATGTTGCATTGAAGCTTCTTGCCAATCTTGGTTGTTGAGATGTTCGGATCAAATGATGGATATGATGAAAAATTTGTGTTGCTGTTAGATCCTTGGATGAACCTCCAGAAGAACTCTTTGCATTGTAAGCAGTCTCTACCTTCGGTGACAAGTTGGTGGATTTATCACTGACACCACCTTTATAATAAAGTCCGATGTCTTGTTCACCGTCAAAATCTTTCATTCTCAAAACCTTTCTCTGCTCCATCTCCTGAGCCTCAATCTTTTCAATGAACTTGCTTAGTGTCAGATTGCTAAAACCTTTCTTGTTCCTCAACATCATGAGATATGTACCCCAAGTATCATATGGCAATGCATCAGCTAGCTTTTCGATCAATTCTTCATTATCTTTCTCGATGCTCAACCTCTTCATGTTAGCTAGCAAATTGCAGTATCTTTCAATGATTTGTCTTGTACTTTCATGTTTCAACCCACGAAATAGATCAAACTCTTTCTTTAAAAGTGACTTCTTGTTTTTAACCATCTCTTGGCTTCCATGAAACTTCGATCTTAATGCTTTCCAGATTGAATAAGAAGTTCCATTGTGTTGTAATAGAACCAAGATATCTTCCTTCACAGCTTGTTGTAGTAAACTCATCATCATTTTCTCATCTTTGTATTTCTTTCTGTCTGTAGCACTAAGGTCTTTAATTGCAACCTCCTCTTCGTCATCATTTTTCGGTCTAATATATTTCGTCTCAATGCATTCCCAAGCATCTAAGTAGTTTGCTTGTACCCAGTTCTCAAACCGTCCTTCCCAACCCTTATACTCCTCGATGTTCATGAGTTTAGGCGGTTTTTGCATCGTCCCCGTTTCATTTTCCAACATCGTATTCTGTGCCAGAGTGATCGGGGTAACTGGGGTAGCGAATGCGTTGTAAAATTCCTCGTCCATGATTCGGATTTTAAGAAATTGTCAAACAGTCTTTTCAAGCGAAATCACAAACTCAAGCGAAATCAGTTCTGAAGCAAAATCACTGGTATCAAACCAAATCACTCAAGCGAAATAAGAACTTTGAAGCAAAAACAATACTTTCGAGCGAAATCAACAGAAATCCCAAGCGAAATACCGGTTCGAGCGGACCTAACAAGTATTTTCAAGCGAAGTAGCCTTTTGAGCGAAATCAAACCAAAATCTCAAGCGAAATAAGATCCAAAGTGTGATTTCAAGCGAAATCAACAAGTCAGTTCAAGCGAAATACTGCTGTTGTCATATTCTCAAGCTGTTTTTCGAGCGGAATCTCAATTTTTATCTGATATAGATCGATTTTAGGCCTGAAACTTTCAAGGCTTTGTTAAAACAGTATTGCGCACATTCTGTGAGAATTTTAGCCAATTTTAACCATGAAAAGTTGTTAATTTTGAAAAAGAAGGTGTAGAAATCAGAATATGCAGCTGAATTGGTAAGAACTCTTCTTCCTGAGCTCTGATACCACTTGTAGGATCGTTTTCAGACCCGAACGAGTCGATCAGAAGAGTTTTACTCAGAACGAAAGGCGGAAACAAACATTCTGCGGTCATTTTAGCACAATATACACTTTAAACTGTCGTGTTATTGATTAGAAAACGTTTTACAGCGAGACGACACTTCGGCAGCACTTCGTTGCTCTGACCGGAATTGTTACAAATGAAATCAAGACACAAGGTATATATAGGGTTCTGATTTCGCTCCAAACAACTTCAAGCGAAACTATGATTCAAGCGAAATCAGCTTCAAGCGATAGCACTTCAAGCGAAATAAGAATATGTGATTTCGCTTGAAATGATCATGACACTTTCAAGCGAAATCACCTATCTAGTTTCGCTTGAACATGCCATTCACCCTATATTTGACATATTCTTCGTAAAACGTGCCCTGATCTGTCTAAATACAAGCAAGACTCGATACAAGACGAAGTCGACAGACGCATACACCAACAAATGGTGAGTTTATTAAGTTCACGGTAGTCGATACACATGCGAAATGAACCATCTTTCTTCTTGACGAAAAGTACCGGAGCACCCCAAGGTGAGGTACTTGGACGTATAAAACCTTTGTCGACTAGCTCTTGCAGTTGACTAGATAATTCTTGCATCTCGGAGGGTGCAAGTCGGTAAGGAGCTTTGGCAACAGGAGTTAATCTAGGTATAAGATTGATACGAAAATCAACGGATCGAGGAGGAGAAAGACCAGGAAGATCTTCAGGAAAGACATCAGGGAAATCACACACTACTGGAACATCACTTACGCTTTTTCCCTTGCCCTTTCGTTCCACTACGTGAGCCAAGAAGGCAAAGTACTGTTTACGCAAACATTTATTTGCTTGAGTGCATGACATTAACTTCAGCACTCTAGAAGGTCAGTCTCCATAGACGTAAAAAGTATCACTAGACGAGAGAGGTAGACAAACGTACTTCTCGTGACAAGCGATTTCAGCAGGGTTCTTACGCAACCAATCCATGCTTATTATGATATTGAAACTACCCAATTGCATGGGTATGAGATCAACAGTGAAAACGTGATCGTTAAGAGTCAGGGAACAATCACGGAGAATAGAATCAACTAGATGTCACACCCCGACCGCGTAAAACAACAAACCGCGGTGGAAACGTCAGGGAGTGTTGTAACAGGATCATTGTTTCATAACACACGGAAATTTAAGTTTTGTTTTATTGAATTAAAAGAGGTTACAATGTCTTAAAAACAAAGAGACATAACATAATTAACTAGTCTTACATCTTTTATTGTCACCAAGGCCCAAGTCCGCCTAAGTGTATCTTGATCAATCCTAAGCATCATCTCCTGAAAACACATGTGAAAATAGGTACGTCAGCATAAAAATGCCTGTGAGATACATAGGTTTTATTAAAATAGGATTCATGACTTGTAAGTTTAAAGAATATGTTTAACAAAAGTTAGTCATGAACCTTGTAAAAGGTTTTCTTTTATAAATCATACAAAAATTTATAAGAAATCAGATGATATGAAGAAAGATGCATAGATAAATAAATAACCAAGTAAAAATGAGTTTGTATTAAAATATGTTGTTTGTAAAACAATATTTTGTAAAGGTATGTTATTTGTGTAAAATGTAATATGTCTAAACTGAAATGGTTTAAATAACGCTACAATATGTAATATCATAAAAGCACTTATATATAGAAAGTACCAGCGGCATATCCACCATGCTTTTATCATATTACACACGCCTCGTTATTTAAATCACTTACCCAAACAAACCATCAAAATGTAATGTTCAAACCAATGTCAAAATGTTCATGTATAATCAAATGTAATGTATAGTGAATAAAAGCATTTACTCAACCCTATAAGAAAGAAATGTACGAAACAATGTATTTGATAAATCAGAATTTAAATCAAAAGTTATGTTTTGTAAAATAAATGCATGCTTTACTGATACAAACATCTATGTGGTAATGTTAAACGCCTACATTCAAGCCTTGCGACTGAAGGATAAACCCTAGAACAATGTCAAAGGTCTATCAATAATGAATTCGGATTCTGTCATCCCTTACGTACAAACAAACATAGGATTTCAGGAATGGGAGTTGTCAAGTCCTATGGTACCACTACCTACTACCGAGCGGCATGATCGGTGTTAATGAATGTATTTATGACCCGTTAAACAAACCAAATGTCATAACAAATGTAAGCATGTTATATGAAAATAATGTACTTATATATGCTAAGTGAACATACAAGTAGAAATGTAAAACAATGTGTCCATATGCTGGATGAACATATGCAACAAAAATGAAGTGTAAATCAATGTGTCCATATGCTAGATGAACATATGCAACAAAAATGTAATATATGAAAATCAATGTGCTAGCATGCTAAGTGAACATACATAGCAAAACATAATGGAAATCATGTACTATTTGTGTACTAATGAACATAGCAAGTATATGTCATGAAAGCACGAAAAGCATGAAAGTAACAAGTACGCACATGTGAATCACCCCAAAACATTTGAAAACAGTAAAAGTGGGGTCTATGTACTCACCTGAGAATGCTTAGAAGTATTGAATAACAACCAAGCAAAGCTAGAGGGATCACGGAAATCAAACGACACCTAATATAGGTAACTATGTTAATAAACCGGACCTAAATCTGAAGATCGGATAGGATGAGCTTTCGTAAACCAAATGAGTATTGGAACTCATATGATATGGTTTAACAAAGCCTACATACTAAATCGAAACCTATCCTAAGTGCTTACGACCCATTACGACCCGTTTAGGTAGGTTACGCTACTCTAACGCGTCGTTCACGTAAAACATGTTCGGACCGCCTAACTAGTCCTATGACAAGTATTATATGCCTTAACCTGTCTAATAATGTCACCTAATCAGTTTAGATGTAAAAATTTAGGTTACATATGCTTAAAATGAATTTATGCGTAAAAAGGGCATTTTGGTCATTTTCCTAAGGCATATAAACTACCTATCACACAACTAACTAAACGAAGTGGCGATAAGGTATAACCTCGGAAGGTTATTCCCTATACAACTATGGTCACAAAATATGTTTGGTCGGATCCTAATGATCGACCAAACGGGTCGGGTTCAAAAGTCTAAGCGGTTGTTTAGATCGCTTATCTTACGATGTCACACCCCGATTTGCAGCGGAAAAGAAAAAAAACGTGGGATGCAACAGACACCTCTGGTACAAGCACATTGTTTATAAAGACACTACATTTTATTAATTACAAAATGTTGATTACATACTACATGTATGTCACAACTGCGTGTTCCCATGAACCACATAAGTCTTCTAAGTCGCATGCGTCTATCTCAATATTTGCCAATAAACAAGTCTTGAACAACATACACGGATCACATCAGTCTCAAGTTACCTGAAAGGCATGTTAGTTTTAAAAAGGGTCAGCTAAAAGCTGCTGGTGAGTTCCACTGGTTTGGTTATTTCGTTTCAAAATGTATCAACATGTTTAATTGCACATATTACGGTTCATAGATGGAATTACACGAGTGTCACAATCACAAATGGAATTTCACAAGGTCACAAACACCTTCAGCGCACAGGACCGTGTCACCCCAGACACCTTCAGCTTGCCAGCCCGTATTAGAATCAACACCTTCAGCTTGCCGGACCGTGTCACAACGGACACCAACAGTTCGCCGGCCTGTGTTAGAATCAGCACCTTCAGCTTGCCGGACCGTGTCACAACGGACACCTCTAATTCGCCGGTCCGTGTTACAATCAGTCGAGGTAGTTCGTGGTTTAGGCAATTTCACATTATCATAAGTTGGTGCAATTAACACAGTTTGTACATGCACTTCACCCTAGAAAACATGAAAATAATTTAAAAGCGGGGGAAGGGAACTCATAGTGCAAAGAGTAGTCTCGGCTAAAGAGTGTTTAATCAACGAAATCAGCTTTAATAGCACCCATGCAAGTAAGGACTCAAATCAGTATCTAAGTCGGTAATGGTTATAACTTGGATTTGGTCAGGAGTTTTCACCCCAGATTGAGTCTATAGGACACGGGTATGGTGATGGAGGTCAGGGTAGTATTAGTTTTCAGTTTGGCTTCCGGGCACCGGTTCGCGTGCAAGTCAATGTTAGTAGTTTAACGTGTTCGGATAATGGTACGGGAATACCAATAGTGCCAACACGTTGTTATTTAAGAATGAGTAATTTTTCATTAAGGGAGTTTGGGTGTTTGGGGAGTCCAGGTTGCCCAATTTTGAGTTTCCGTTTCCACCGTCGGGGATTTCCCAAAATGGTATTGGACACACCCCGAGTGTCCAATCTGCCCTGGAATCTCCCGGAATACTCCCTGTGTTTCAATTATAGTATTTTTCGGGTTGGGTCAGTTCCCAGTTCCGGCAGGTTCGTTACACGGTAAACTGCCGAAATTGATTTAAAATAGCCCATTTTTAGTCCCAAAAATTCCCATTTTATCTATAATTTGAATAAAATTCTGACATTTTTTATATAACTCAGGAAAAATCTGTAGAATATGAAAAAAATTTCTGGGAATTTATTTTAGCATTTTACTTGTCTAACTAAATTATTTATAAAACCATATTTAACCACATAATTAACATCAATTACCATCAGTGATTCAAAAATTCCCAAACAATTCCTGGACATCCCTTATGTTTCCAGAAACATCTCCAAAAATTTTAAGATTTTTCCGATTTTGTTTCGGTGTGTTTCCGACTACCGAAAATTTTCAAAAATGCGGATTTTTAACCCTAATCAAAACTCAACCAATGGACTCCAAAATTTTCCAGAACATCCCAAATATGTTCCTTAGGGTCTCTGTAAAATTTTGTGATTTATTGAATCTTTTGGTATTTTTTCAAGAATTTTTTTATTAAAACAGTCAAAATTTCACCAAAAATCGTAGAAAATTCTAAAAATTCTAAAATTTAACGTGGACCTTCCTGACACTACTCTTCATCACTAAACCAAATTTCAGCTCAATCCAAGTATCCCGGACCAAGTTATAGTCCGAAAAATATTCTGCCTAGTCAAGATTCAAGTTTCGGGTCATACACCTAGTGATTCCTTCGATTCCGAGCGTTCCTTGTGAGTCCAGAAGTATGTGTGGGCTTTATTTAGTACCTACACATCAAGTACAATCCAAATATGCTAGAACTTAGATCAATCAAGCTTTGTTTCATTGTTTTTTGGTTAATCGAATAGTTATGCGATTTTTGTCGAATATGTGTTGATTAGGGTATCAAAACCCGTAGATTTGTAACCATGGCTGCCATATAACACCAGGGAACTCCCATGGTGTTCTTATTCAGCCCCTAAACTTGTTTAAACCTTCAAAATTCATGGATTAAAAAGGGTTTTTAGGTTGTAAATCATGTATAATTAAGAAATCATGGTTAAAACTATAAGAAACAAGGCTAATACCTTGGATTTGATGGTGTTTAGGACAAAATCAGCTGAGATTCAAGTGTGAGGGTGCAGGTCTGATGGAAATTTTGGATGAAAATGGAATAAATAAAAGGATTAAAAAGAAAAAATATAATAAAATAAGGAGGTGCCCCTACCCCACCCTCGCTTTGTCGTGCTTCGTTTTGAGCGCTAAAAGATGATGTTTATCTTCCGTTGAGTGTTTAGGTTCATTTACGGGTCCCGCGTGCGTTCTCGATTTGTGTGACGGACTCCGTGTCGCACGTACTTAGTGTCAAAAGACTCGATTTTAAAAATCATGCATAACCGTCTTGAAATCCGAACCCAGTTATGTTTTAATCATAAAAGACTCATATTAGAGTGGTTTAAGTGTTTTTAAGCTTAATCGATCGTTCCTTGCGCTTTTGATTGCCTTATGTTATTCCTGAAACGAAAGCGTTTCCCTAACTGGGAAGTTGCTATGTTTTGCGTGCCCGATCTCTGATTGACTTCAAACCTTATGTCACAGTCTAAGGCACAAAACTAAGTTGTTCCTGGAACTCGAAATCTTAAATGATGCTACCGATAACCTAATAATCAATGTCAAAGGTTTAGTGCGCTGTTAAACGGAAAGCTCCGGTTTAACACGTGTTTAAGTCTAAGGATTCCAATTTCACCTCATGGGTCCTTATTAGTGTCATGTCATTCATAACGTGTTCTTGGATTCCTCCGAGACATAACAGATATCGTTTAACCAAGCATATAAGTCACACATGTTTTTAGGGTTTTCGCGCAATTAAAGTGTTAAGTGTGCTTTACAGTTTTGGATCGTTTAGGGTGTACCTAGTTTCGTCATGGGTGTCACAGTCTCCCCTGGTTTAGAAATTTCATCCCCGAAATTCAATTCGTCTAGTTAGGGAAGAGATGTGGGTATTTTCTACGGAACTCATCCTTCCGTTCCCAGGTATACTCAGGTCCTTACTTCGAGTTCTACCGGACTTTCACTAGCGAGATTTTGTTATAACGTAGTTGTTTGGTCTTCCCATCTACTATTTCTACCGGTCCCTCCACAAAGTGTAGTTTGTCATCAATGTGCACATCTTCTAATGGTATAATAGCTGCTTCATCCGTGAGACATTTCTTTAAGTTGGATACGTGGAAGACATCGTGAATTGTGCTCAGTTCATCTGGTAATTTCAGTCGGTACACTACAGATCTAACCTTAGCAATAATTTAATACGGCCCAATGTATCTCGGAGCCAACTTTCCTGTCTTGCCAAACCTGATCACTCCTTTCCACGGTGACACTTTTAACAGCACTTTGTCACCTACTTCAAACGACAACGGTTTCTTGCGAACATTGGCGTAACTTTTCTGCCGATCTCGGGCCGCTTTCAGTCTACTTTGGATCTTATGCACCTTGTCTGTAGTCCCTTGAATTAGTTCAGACCCCGTGAGTTGAGTATCGCCCACTTCAGCCCAACAAAGTGGCGATCTGCACTTCCGGCCATATAGTGCTTCGTACGGTGCAACTTGTATGCTACTATGATAGCTGTTATTGTAAGAGAATTCAATGAGGGGAAGGTGCTTATCCCAACTTCCTCCAAAGTCTAGGGTGCAAGCATGAAGCAGATCCTCTAATGTCTGGATAGTTCATTCTAATTGGCCATCGGTTTGGGGATGGTAAGCCGTACTCAGGTCTATTCTAGACCCCAAAGCTTCTTGTAACTGTTGCCAATAGTGTGAAGTGAAATGACTATCACGGTCTGAAATGATGGCAACTGGTACCCCGTGTCTAGCCACAATTTCATTCGTTTAGATCTCGGCCAATTTCTCAGTGTTGTAGGTAGTACGAATCAGAATAAAGTGCGCCGATTTAGTTAGTCTATCTACTACTACCCAAATCGCATCATGACCTCGGGGTGTTTTTGGAAGGTGGGTCACGAAATCCATCATGATTTGCTCCCATTTCCATTGAGGTATTTCGGGTTGCTATAACATTCCCGAGGGTTTCTGGTATTCTGCCTTTACCCGGGCACAAGTCAAACATTTTCTCACGTACTCTGCTACGTCCTTTTTTCATACATGGCCACCAATAAAATTCCTTAAGGTCGTGGTACATCTTGTCTGTACCGGGGTTAATAGAGTACTTAGATTTATTAGCCTCATCCATAACCAGTTGACGTAGGTCATGGAAAGTAGGAATCCATACCCTATTTTTGAAATACAACACTTCATCTGGTTTCCTCACAAAATTCCCTTCATTTCCGTGTAAGTTTTCGCTATTTAGTTGGCCTTCCTCCAAAGCTTCCATTTGAGCATTACGAATCTGCTCTTTAAGACTGGTTTGAACAATCATCCCAAGAGCTCGCACTCTGCGTGGCTTTACTCGGTCTTTTCTACTCAAGGCATTGGCTACTACGTTAGCCTTACCTGGATGGTATTTTCTTTCACAGTCGTAATCGTTCAATAGCTCCACCCATCTGCGTTGTCTCATATTTAGCTCCTTTTGATCGAATATATGTTGGAGGCTCTTGTAATCTGTATAAATTGTATATTTCGTGCCGTACAAGTAATGCCTCCAGATCTTAAGTGCAAAAATCACTGCGCCCAGCTCTAAGTCATGCGTCGTGTGATTCTTTTCATGTACTTTTAGCTGTCTAGACACGTAAGCAATGTCCTTGTTTCTTTGCATTAGGACACATCCGAGCCCTTGCCGAGATGCGTCACAATATACAACGAAATTATCGTCGCCTTCGGGTAACGACAGGATTGGAGCTTCGCATAACTTTTGTTTTAACAGCTGAAAAGCTGTTTCTTGTTCTTCGCCCCATTCTTACTTTCGATCTTTCTGTGTCAAGGCAGTTAAGGATTGAGCAATGCAGGAAACGTTTTCAATAAAGCGACGGTAGTATCCAGCCAATCCCAAGAATTGGCGTATCTCTTTCGGAGACTTAGGCGCTTTCCAATTCTTAATAGCTTCGATCTAACTAGGGTCAACATGAATCCCTTGTTGATCTACCACGTGTCCTAAAATTGCACCGCTTGTAACCAGAAGTCGCACTTTGAAAGCTTGGCGTATAACTTCTCTTTCCTCAATATCTCTAGTATGGTTCGTAGATGGTGCTCGTGTTCCTTTTTACTCTTGGAATAGATCAAAATATCGTCAATAAAGACTATGACGAATTTATCTAGATATGGTTTACAAACTCGGTTCATGAGGTCCATAAATACCGTGGGTGCGTTGGTTAACCCAAAGGGCATAACCAGGAACTCATAGTGACCGTACCGAGTTCGAAAGGCTGTTAAGCAACTTTGAGCAGCTTCTTCGGAAGTGCTCCGTACTGCCACATCCGTAGCAAGTACGGGGGTAGGTAATCTGCTGCGTCGGTGGTTGGGGTCGTTACTAAAGAGGCTGAGGCCTTGGGGTTTGGAAACGATTGGGTTCCAATAGTGTCTTACAATTTCGGGTATAATGTCCACTTGTATGGCACCTCGAGCAAATCCCTGCTCGACATGCACCATAGTGGTGCAAAGTGCACTTGTTGCATTTTGGGGCTGTTCCTTTATAGCCACCAGAGTTTCCCGTTGGTGTAGTCAGTGCGTAGTTTTGACTAGTGGCTCTCCCCCTCTTCGGTATGGCTGCCCCCGCTCGACTACTTTCCGGGGCCTCTCGCTTATTTCCTGCCGGCTCTCCCGGCATTGTCAAAATCTTGCGTCTAACCATGTCGTACGTAACCGTGCCTGACCTAGCTACCGCTCCGTGCATGGTCAGGTGCTCCACCGAATTAATGATACTCCTTACTTCCGGGGCCAGTCCCCAGATATACCTCTTGATCCTCTTGGATTCCGGTCGAACCATATCTGGGAAGATGCGTGCCAGTTCATTGAAGCGATTTGTGTAACCTGCATGATCCGCACCTAGCATCTGCAGGTTCCAAAACTCATGCTCGAGTTTCTGAATTTCGTGGATTGGGAAGAACCTTTCTCTCATTAGTATCTTAAGATCATCCCAAGTCATAGCATTAATCGCATCCTACCCGTGAGATTGCACACTAGCATTCCACCAGTTCAAAGCGTGGTTGGTAAAAGTGCAAGTCGTATACTTTACCGCACAGTCACCCGGACAATTACTTATGTTAAGGACCGATTCAGACTTCTCGATCCATTTCACAAACCCGTTCGGTCCTTTAGTTCCATTAAACTCCATTGGTTTGCACTCCATAAAGTGTTTATACGTGCAAACTGGCCTAACATTGTTTTGGTTATTGTTTTGACCTAACGGTCCGGCTGTGGGTTCGGTTGGGGTTAGCGTTAATACCGGCGCTAACCTGAGCCACGATTGTTGGAATAACCATTTGGAGTTTTTGTGCTATCAGTTGGGCAATTTCTGCCTCTGTCATTCGAGGTACACGTTTCGGGGCCATTCCATTATAAATAATAGATATGCATGTATCAATGTCACATAGTTAATCATCACTTATCACATTTTCAGTTACCACATACCACACAATTCCATTACACATCACCTATATAATAACATCTATCAAATTTTGCACACAGACTTAACCCATAAGGGCTAGTGCCTAATTGCGTTATCAAAACTGGTCACCAAAGTGACGTACGTGCATCATACCACGACAGCACAAATTACGAAAATATGGAAGTACTACGACTGCATCACTACCTCGACATGGACATAACCCTAGGATTAACCCAAAGGTCGTTATATGTGGACCCAACTACCTTTCATTTAGAATTACCGCAAACATGTATAGATATCGTGGTTACAACAACTGTGGCCTCCTCTTTCGCATCAACCAGGGTCGAAGTCTTAACACTGCATTGCCCAAAACATAACCGACCGGATCGCAACATGAAGCCTGTCTGCCCTGAGTAACGGTAACTTGATAATGTAGCCGGGTGTTTATATATAGGAAGTACCGCAGCATATCCACCACACCTATATACATGATCAATGTTCCGTTCACCAAAATATTCAGGCCTAATATTACTTTCCGTGAATAACCAACTGAAATCCGAAACACTCATTAATCGAAGAAAAAAAAACACAATGTAACCGACGGTCACACGAAACGAGATTTCACAACGCAAAGCGTTCCAAGGAATCTGTATGATCAAAAAATTTATACCCAATGGAACCGAATGACAACGGGAAGGGTAACTTATTCACGCACTCCATGCCATCTCCATAACCCGGAGATCGTCATATTCAGATATAACATATATCGAAACATGTGCTAAGGAATACCACGAAGCATTCTAGTATCACACGACATGAAGGCTAAAGCCAATATTGTAAACAGAAGAGGAATCCAGCGGACAATCAATTGGATCGTGAATTCACGGATGAAAAAGTTTTGTAAGATGTTTAAACTCCACGACTGTATAACAATCGAATGTGAAGCAATGAGAAGTGGAGTAAGGATCCGTACACGTCCTCCCAGTCTATCAGAATGACCTGAGCATTCTTTGGGTATCTATGTTCTTTTTGAAGTATCATTCTAGTATATAACCATCGTTATAGTAGCTATAGGAGTAGAGTTGGTGAGATCGTATCATAATAAAGTCTTGAGTTCTCACATCATAAAGTATACGTAACAATTGTGTGAGTGATAGGAATCAACTCTAGTGTATATTAAATATGTGATCAGTAGGAATGTGGAATGGACTATAATACCAGTTTTCTGCCTATCACTAAGGCACATGCAGTAACGTATAATCCACCAGTCCCAATTCATGTATCAATCCACACACAAACATCCACACACTATCACCTTGGTACACGCATGTATCACTCCACATATTTAAGCGTGTTTATTACCACGACTTTCCCAACACCGCCTCGTATGAGCAAGTCTGTTATTACATTCCGGACCATAATAACCCACTTGCCCCACAAGGCCATCCTGGTACTCGCCAATAGGATACTTTACAGTGTTCATTAACTACTTTTAGTAGTGGTTAATTTTCCAGTGATGTCCACTAAGGTCCTAGCCTGGAGTTATATGTCACACCCCGACCACGTAGAACATACAAAACGTGGCGGAAACATCGGGGAGTGTTGTAACAGAATTAATTGTTTCAAATCCATGGCAATTGAAGTTTCGTTTTATTGATTAAAAGTGTTACAATGTCTTAACAAACAAGGAAATACAACATAACTAACTAGTCTTGCATCTTTTATTGTCACTAAGGCCCATGTCCGCCTAAGTGTATCTTGATCAATCCTATGCTTCATTTTCCTGAAACACATGTGAAAATAGGTACGTCAGCATAAAAATGCCGGCGAGTACATAGGTTTTGGGAAAATTAAGATTCATGACTTATGTTTAAGAAAATGTTTAGTCATGAACCTTGTAATTTGCTTTGTCTTTGTAAATCATTGGAAAAACAATAAGTTCAGATGATACGTATAAATAAGAGAATAATGCATGGTTAAATGAATAACCATGTAAAATGAGTTTGTATAAGTTAAGTTGTTTGTAAAACAATGTATTGTGAAAAATATGTTATTTGTATGAAATGTTATATGTTATAAACTGAAATGATTCAAATAACGCTACGATATGTAATACCATACAAACACTTATATATAGGAAGTACCAGCGGCGTATCCACCATGCTTGTATCATATTACACACGCCTCGTTACTTAATCACTTACTCAAACCAAACCAATCAATGTAAAATGTTCATGTATAATGTAAATCATGTAATGTATAACCAATGTCAAAAGTGTTTATGTGTCAAATGTAAATCATATAATATGTAACCAAAATGATCTGTATGGCTAGTGAAAGGCATCAACTAAACCATATGCACAAGAACATAGTATTGAAGTAAAACTTGGTTTAAATCAAAGCTATGTTTTGTGGAAATGCATGATCAATGTAAATCATATAATATGTAAACAAAATGATATGTATGGCTAGCGAAATGTATCAACTAAACCATATGCACAAGAACAAAGTATTGAAGTAAAACTTGGTTTAAATCAAAGCTATGTTTTGTGGAAAATGCATGATCAATGTAAATCATGTAATATGTAAACAAAATGATATGTATGGCTAGCGAAATGTATCAACTAAACCATACGCACAAGAACAAAGTATTGAAGTAAAACTTGGTTTAAATCAAAGCTATGTTTTGTGGAAATGCATGCTATACTGATATAAACATTTATGCGGTATTGTTAAAATGCATACATCCAAGCCTTGAGACTGTGGCGATAAACCCTTAAACAAATTAAAGGTTTATCTAAGTTATGTATATCGAATTCGGTCATTCCTTTCATCCCCTTTCCCTGGGATGTCCGGAACGGGAGTTGTCAATTCCTATGGTACCACTACCTACTAACGAACGGCGTAATTAATGTTAATGAATGTATTGTTCCATGTTAAACAAACCAAATGTCATAACAAAATGTAAGCATGTGAAGATAATGCACTAAGTATGTAATCAAATGAACATACATAGCGTGAAATGTAATGTAAAACGATGTACTAAGTAATGCACACAATGGGCACACCTAGCATGAGATGTAATGTAAAACAATGTACTAAGTAATGCACACAATGGGCACACCTAGCATAAAATGTAATGTAAAACAATGTACTAAGTAATGCACACAATGGGCACACCTAGCATAAGATGTAATGAAATCATGTACTATAATGTACTAACAAACATAGCATGTATATGATGTGAAAACAGGAAAGCATGAAAGTAACAAGTAGGCACATGTGTTCCACCCCAAAACAGTTTGGAAAACAGTAAAAGAGGGGTCTATGTACTCACTTGAGGTTACTCAGTAGTCCTGGAGTGACAACCAAACAATGGTAGAGATCACGGAATCAAACGGCACCTAATATAGGTAACTATGTTATTAAACCGGACCTAAATCGGAAGATCGGGTAGCATGAGGGTTTGTAAACCAAACGAGTATTGAGACTCGTGTAGTATGGTTCAACAAAGCCTACATACTAATTGAAACCTAACATAATTGTTTACGACCCATTACGACCCGTTTAGGTAGCTTATGCTACTTTAACGCGTCGTTCGCGTGAAACGCGTTCGGACCGCCTAACTAGCCCTATGACAAGTGTTATATGCCTAAACGTGTTACATAATCAGTTATGTGACAAAAGTTTAGGTTACATATGCTTAATTACCAATTATACATGAAAAGGGTATTCTGGTAATTTACCTAAGGCATATAAACTACCTATCATACAACTACTTAAACGATGTGACCATAGGGTATAACCTCGGAAGGTTATTCCCTACCTACTATGGTCACCTAATATGTTTGGTCGGATCCTAATGATCGACCAAATGGGTCGGGTTCGAGGTATAAGCGATTTATTAGATCGCTTACCCTACGACCCTAGACAACGTGGTAATCAGTAGGCATAGTCCCAAGGGACTATATCCAACGTGATTACACTCACGTTGCGAAGTTCAAACGAACTTCGCATTGACCATTACTGGTCAACGCTGAAAGTCAAACAAAGTTTGACTTTCGGACTCGAAAAGCAATAAAATAAGGAAAAGAACGAAAGAATACTTACGAAGGGTCCCCGAATGCTAACTTCGATTCAAAAATCTCAGGTATGAAACAATAGTTTCAACTTAGAGTTTCTCAAATCAAAGTTCTTGTAAGTTATGCAATGGGGGTGTATGGGTATATATAGTTTTCGGTCCACCGTTGAGATCGTTTCATGGAAACCGTGATTCGATCACATCCGTACACTTGTTGAAAGGTTATGGAAGCTAAATATGATCCTTATCTGATGACTAAGCAATTTAGAACATGTGGTGGTGGATCAAACAGCTGCAAACAGGCTGTTAAATACTCTGCATCTGGTCTGGACTTGGCTAGCGCACCGTTACAATATTAGTGTAGAGGTGCGCTAGGCCTAAGTTTGGCAGATTTACACTTTTGGTCCCTGTCATGCATTCAGCCCATTTTCGACACGTTTAAGGCCCGTTAACCCCATTTCAAAGCTCTAAAATGAAGTTAAAGTATAGGGAACTTAAAATGTGCTCAAAAATATCTCGGATGTCGGTTCGTTTAGCCGTACGGTTGCGTTGTTCGGTTAATTACGACGGAATGCGCACAAGCGCGAAAAACGATCCAAACGACGCGACGAATGGATTTTTGGCAAGCCAAAAACTAAAGCATAATATAGTCATGCTTACATAAATTTTTAGATGTCCGGATGTATGCAGAACGTAAGTTATGCGCGAAAATGCAAACTTATGCACTTTTTGACACTTTTAGTCCCTGAATGACCCAAAAGTTTATTTTAGCACACCGAACACCTCAAAGCATATTTCTAAGCTATATAAAGGATATTTAAGGTGTGTTTAACTTATGGTCATGTTCCGGAATGTCTGTTACAGTTCAAATTGGCATACTTTCGCAGTTTGTCAAGTTTAGTCCCTGTAAGCGAATTAACTTAATTTTGCCATACCAAAAGCCTTCGAAACTTATTTCTAAGTTGTGTAAAGGTTATTTAAGGTATGTTAAGCCTATTTCACTATTCCAGAGTGTTTGTTGCATTAAACTGGTTATATTTACGCATCAGTGCGCGTATAACCTTCCAGAAAGCGATTTAGAGTTTGGAATCGAACAAGAATTGATATGTGTAAACGATACACATATTTTTACAAATCCCAAGTATGAAATACAATATTTCATTGGTTTGGCATTTGTTTGATGGCCATGGAGGCACAGGTGTTACAGTCTCCCCTACTTTAGGAAATTTCGTCCCAAAATTTATTTAGAGGAAACTTGTGAGAGCTTGAAAACATGAAATTGAAAAGATCGAACAATATTGATTAGGGTTCTGAACTTCTAGTAACCTTTAATACATCATGATTGCAATGTAAGAGGGATAGTTATATACAAGTATATGAAGCGTCATTGGTGCGTCCACCGTTCCTCCATTACATCGTTCTCATTTCGTTATTGTTGTCACTATCGGTTCTTACACATAATAAATCTTACTGGGTTTCTGTGCACTAAATTTCATAATTATGTACGCGTCCATAATTAGACAATTCCTTGCACAGTTCACACAGTCTATTTTATAATGTGTAGGGGATAACCAAATGAACAATCCTGTGATGAGTGTGACTAGACCGCCATAGAGTCCTTTTAATTAAATCAATAAATGATCTAAATAGACTATCAAGGAGTCTGTCCAGCTACATCACTAGATGTCGTTCTTTAACCAAATTGTGAATCAATTTTTTTTTATTAGACCACTAAAGAGTCTCTTATGAATCATGGAGTGGTACTATATAATCCAAGGGTCTTAACTATTACATAGAAGCCCATTAAGGATTTAAGGTAGCGCCTTTTGAATATCCTGCTACGAATCCATCATATGAAGATATGAAAGATTCTACGAGGATTTGGATAACGAATATCCAGAGTATACAAAAACACAAAAAAATGCATAAATGAAAACATAAGATGCATAAACACATAGTCACATAACCACAAAATTGTTTGTTAATTTGTCTTGTAAATTGCGTACATGCATTTAAAGCACACTAGGAATCCATTCCGTGGATTTCATTTGGTACTTTAAACGTTATCAAGAATCCAACTATAAAGATAGAAAGATTCAAAAAGAAAATTCGATTTCGATTATTAGGAACCGAAGTGTTCGAATTAAGGTACATAAGGAATCCAATTAAGGACTCTGATTTTGGATGATAATCATCCACAAGGATCTAAATGTGAAGATAAAAAGATCCCATGTGGATTTTTGAAGTTTGAAGATGTTTTGAAATCTTGCACTGGATGTGCTTATGTCAAAACATGAAGTAAAATGTTTATGAAGTTGAGATGCTTGATATGTCAAGGCGACATATGAAGCAGAATTTGAAGGTTAAGTCAATGTATGAGGAAAATATTTTTGAAAACTATGCATGGGGTTCTTTTAAGAAAAATGTGTTTAACGTTTTTGAAACCTTATATATAATACTTTTGAAATGATAAAGTAGGTGTATTAGATAGATATATTTACAAAAATGTTTTAAAATCATGCGAGATGAATTTTGAAATTATGTATAAGGTTTTTGAAAGACATGAATGATGCTTTTCGAAATCATGCACTTGATAAGAAAATGTATTGTGTTAATATTGTCTTCAGACTATATGAAATATTTTGAAATTAGGAAGGTTGGTTTTGATAACATGGCCAATGTTTTTGAAATAACATAGACAATGCATCTAGAAAAATTGTTTTCAAACTATATGAAATGTTTTGAGATCATGAAGATTGTTTTGAAATACTTGTACTGTGTATGTTGAAAAAATCAAAACGTAATGGGTATGAGATTTGAAAATACCCTTAGTTATCTAACCAAGGATTCAAAGGCACAGATGTGCAGAAGCATGATTACTCATAATGTCACTTTATTTTCTGTACTTCGTATCTTAGAATGAAACGAGTACTTAAAATTTTCGAAGGAATCATGAGCGATCATTTGAAAGAGAGAATCACAAGAGTAGTTTGTAAGGAACATAGTTCCTTGATACAGGTATTATAGGGAAATGCCATAAACACATGTAATTATACTTGTATATCAGAATTGTGAACAACAACTTTTATTTATAAACAAACAGATTGTTTCACATTACAAGGATAACAAAAGAACAAAAGCATAAGACAGCAACATCTTCTAGTCAGCCAACTGCTCATCCATGGGTGGGATTTTCATTAGCAAGCTTTGGGCAATCCCTTTGGAAATGGCCCATCTCGCCACAGTTGTAGCAAGACCCTGGTGAGAAACGAGCTTGAGTAGGGTTGACTTGGAGTTGGGTAGCAGCAAGATTTGCAACGGCTTTGTTCTGGATAGCAAAGCGGCATGTGTTAATCAAATGTCCCAACCGTCCACAGTAGGTGCATTTGAGGCAGGGTATGAGGTTTGAATGATGACCGTTGCATCGCTTGCACCTAGGAGCAATTCCTAAGTACGGCTTCCTAGCTGGTGGCCTTGCCACTTGGCTAGGTCCCGCTTGATTAGGTGTAACCGCTGCGGGTTTCCTTGAAGCCTTACGCTTCCTTGATTTTGGTGCTGGCTTGACTTCTGCTTCCTTCAGTGGCTCTTGAGTGGCTTCATTGTCGAGATGAGAGGCTTCATTGTTGAGACGAGCAATGGCAATACCTAAATCCACAGTCCTCTGAATCACTTCGCCAATTTGTTGGACAAATTTGGCTGTTCGCTCGGACATTTGACCAGTGCTGAGAGGAATAGACATTCTAGAAGAAAATGAAAGACAGAGGAAGAAGCAAGTGAAAGGTTATTGGAAAATCAATGCAGAATGTTAACGAATGAAAATTGTGATCATTTGTTTGTTACCTATGGCAAACAAATGAGATGGTGACAAATCAAAGTAAATGGGTCAAAAATAATGTATCGCGAAGACATGCTCGCCTATAAGTGAACACTCATCCCAAGAATTCCCAGGTAAGCACAACTGGTCTCGCGTCTGATGAGATGTATACGAAGTGCTTGCCTAGACAGAAAACCCAGAATACAGGCATTCACCCTTCCAGTTTGCACGTGTTCACATTATTTAAAACCCAAAACCTTGACGAGATTTTGAAAACTCAAAGGGGTTCAAAACCATATAATAGAGAGTTCAAAACCTTAAAATAGAGGGTTCAAAACCTAGTAATCAATCATCCTAGAACAGATGATTAGTTTTCAAAGCGGTTTTGAATTTTATGTTCTTGTTGTGGTTGTCGCCTAAGGATAGGTGACAGTATTGTTTTATGACTAAACGCAAGTAAACTCGCGTTAGGGTCCTAGAAAGGTTATAGACTAGGTCAAAGTATTACTAATAACCTAATTCCCTATAACCATGAGCTCTGATACCATCTTTTCTGTCACACCCCGACCACGTAGAACATACAAAACGTGGCGGAAACATCAGGGAGTGTTGTAACAGAATTAATTGTTTCAAATCCATGGCAATTGAAGTTTCGTTTTATTGATTAAAAGTGTTACAATGTCTTAACAAACAAGGAAAGACAACATAACTAACTAGTCTTGCATCTTTTATTGTCACTAAGGCCCATGTCCGCCTAAGTGTATCTTGATCAATCCTATGCTTCATTTTCCTGAAACACATGTGAAAATAGGTACGTCAGCATAAAAATGCCGGCGAGTACATAGGTTTTGTGAAAATTAAGATTCATGACTTATGTTTAAGAAAATGTTTAGTCATGAACCTTGTAATTTGCTTTGTCTTTGTAAATCATTGGAAAAACAATAAGTTCAGATGATACGTATAAATAAGAGAATAATGCATGGTTAAATGAATAACCATGTAAAATGAGTTTGTATAAGTTAAGTTGTTTGTAAAACAATGTATTGTGAAAAATATGTTATTTGTATGAAATGTTATATGTCATAAACTGAAATGATTCAAATAACGCTACGATATGTAATACCATACAAACACTTATATATAGGAAGTACCAGCGGCGTATCCACCATGCTTGTATCATATTACACACGCCTCGTTACTTAATCACTTACTCAAACCAAACCAATCAATGTAAAATGTTCATGTATAATGTAAATCATGTAATGTATAACCAATGTCAAAAGTGTTTATGTGTCAAATGTAAATCATATAATATGTAACCAAAATGATCTGTATGGCTAGTGAAAGGCATCAACTAAACCATATGCACAAGAACATAGTATTGAAGTAAAACTTGGTTTAAATCAAAGCTATGTTTTGTGGAAATGCATGATCAATGTAAATCATATAATATGTAAACAAAATGATATGTATGGCTAGCGAAATGTATCAACTAAACCATATGCACAAGAACAAAGTATTGAAGTAAAACTTGGTTTAAATCAAAGCTATGTTTTGTGGAAAATGCATGATCAATGTAAATCATGTAATATGTAAACAAAATGATATGTATGGCTAGCGAAATGTATCAACTAAACCATACGCACAAGAACAAAGTATTGAAGTAAAACTTGGTTTAAATCAAAGCTATGTTTTGTGGAAATGCATGCTATACTGATATAAACATTTATGCGGTATTGTTAAAATGCATACATCCAAGCCTTGAGACTGTGGCGATAAACCCTTAAACAAATTAAAGGTTTATCTAAGTTATGTATATCGAATTCGGTCATTCCTTTCATCCCCTTTCCCTGGGATGTCCGGAACGGGAGTTGTCAATTCCTATGGTACCACTACCTACTAACGAACGGCGTAATTAATGTTAATGAATGTATTGTTCCATGTTAAACAAACCAAATGTCATAACAAAATGTAAGCATGTGAAGATGATGCACTAAGTATGTAATCAAATGAACATACATAGCGTGAAATGTAATGTAAAACGATGTACTAAGTAATGCACACAATGGGCACACCTAGCATGAGATGTAATGTAAAACAATGTACTAAGTAATGCACACAATGGGCACACCTAGCATAAAATGTAATGTAAAACAATGTACTAAGTAATGCACACAATGGGCACACCTAGCATAAGATGTAATGAAATCATGTACTATAATGTACTAACGAACATAGCATGTATATGATGTGAAAACATGAAAGCATGAAAGTAACAAGTAGGCACATGTGTTCCACCCCAAAACAGTTTGGAAAACAGTAAAAGAGGGGTCTATGTACTCACTTGAGGTTACTCAGTAGTCCTGGAGTGACAACCAAACAATGGTAGAGATCACGGAATCAAACGGCACCTAATATAGGTAACTATGTTATTAAACCGGACCTAAATCGGAAGATCGGGTAGCATGAGGGTTTGTAAACCAAACGAGTATTGAGACTCGTGTAGTATGGTTCAACAAAGCCTACATACTAATTGAAACCTAACATAATTGTTTACGACCCGTTTAGGTAGCTTATGCTACTTTAACGCGTCGTTCGCGTGAAACGCGTTCGGACCGCCTAACTAGCCCTATGACAAGTGTTATATGCCTAAACATGTTACATAATCAGTTATGTGACAAAAGTTTAGGTTACATATGCTTAATTACCAATTATACATGAAAAGGGTATTCTGGTAATTTACCTAAGGCATATAAACTACCTATCATACAACTACTTAAACGATGTGACCATAGGGTATAACCTCGGAAGGTTATTCCCTACCTACTATGGTCACCTAATATGTTTGGTCGGATCCTAATGATCGACCAAATGGGTCGGGTTCGAGGTATAAGCGATTTATTAGATCGCTTACCTTACGACCCTAGACAACGTGGTAATCAGTAGGCATAGTCCCAAGGGACTATATCCAACGTGATTACACTCACGTTGCGAAGTTCAAACGAACTTCGCATTGACCATTACTGGTCAACGCTGAAAGTTAAACAAAGTTTGACTTTCGGACTCGAAAAGCAATAAAATAAGGAAAAGAACGAAAGAATACTTACGAAGGGTCCCCGAATGCTAACTTCGATTCAAAAATCTCAGGTATGAAACAATAGTTTCAACTTAGAGTTTCTCAAATCAAAGTTCTTGTAAGTTATGCAATGGGGGTGTATGGGTATATATAGTTTTCGGTCCACCGTTGAGATCGTTTCATGGAAACCGTGATTCGATCACATCCGTACACTTGTTGAAAGGTTATGGAAGCTAAATATGATCCTTATCTGATGACTAAGCAATTTAGAACATGTGGTGGTGGATCAAACAGCTGCAAACAGGCTGTTAAATACTCTGCATCTGGTCTGGACTTGGCTAGCGCACCGTTACAATATAAGTGTAGAGGTGCGCTAGGCCTAAGTTTGGCAGATTTACACTTTTGGTCCCTGTCAAGCATTCAGCCCATTTTCGACACGTTTAAGGCCCGTTAACCCCATTTCAAAGCTCTAAAATGAAGTTAAAGTATAGGGAACTTAAAATGTGCTCAAAAATATCTTGGATGTCGGTTCGTTTAGCCGTACGGTTGCGTTGTTTGGTTAATTACGACGGAATGCGCACAAGCGCGAAAAACGATCCAAACGACGCGAAGAATGGATTTTTGGCAAGCCAAACACTAAAGCATAATATAGTCATGCTTACATAAATTTTTAGATGTCCGGATGTATGCAGAACGTAAGTTATGCGCGAAAATGCAAACTTATGCACTTTTTGACACTTTTAGTCCCTGAATGACCCAAAAGTTTATTTTAGCACACCGAACACCTCAAAGCCTATTTCTAAGCTATATAAAGGATATTTAAGGTGTGTTTAACTTATGGTCATGTTCCGGAATGTCTGTTACAGTTCAAATTGGCATACTTTCGCAGTTTGTCAAGTTTAGTCCCTGTAAGCGAATTAACTTAATTTTGCCATACCAAAAGCCTTCGAAACTTATTTCTAAGTTGTGTAAAGGTTATTTAAGGTATGTTAAGCCTATTTCACTATTCCGGAGTGTTTTTTGCATTAAACTGGTTATATTTACGCATCAGTGCGCGTATAACCTTCCAGAAAGCGATTTAGAGTTTGGAATCGAACAAGAATTGATATGTGTAAACGATACACATATTTTTACAAATCCCAAGTATGAAATACAATATTTCATTGGTTTGGCATTTGTTTGATGGCCATGGAGGCACAGGTGTTACATTATAGTCTAGGTTTCCTTAAAGGCACCTAATTCTCTATAACCAATGGCTCTGATACCATCTTTTGTCACACCCTGATTTGCAGCGGAAAAGAAAAAAAATATGGGATGCAACAGACACCTCTGGTACAAGCACATTGTTTATAAAGACACTACATTTTATTATACCTATATACAAAAAGCAACGAAAAGGTTTAACAAACAACCAATAGGCGCAATGCTTCGCACCTTTTTTGTATCTTAAAGTCATAACTCACAATGCTTTCCAAAATTGTCCCACAGACGCACCGTTTGACTTTGTACCAACAAAAAAACTACCTTTTCCCCCACTTTTCTAATCTAAATCGAATCGTCGTATCCTTTACGGAACCGTGGTGTCGACTCCGGTAACATCCTCCGGTGGGTATAAATAGGGTCGGTAGGGTTCTTCTTAATTGTTCATGTTCATCTTGATTCATATGCGTCTATTGATCCTATTATAGGGCCATCAAATTTGAATCATATCAACGGTTGTGAAGAAAGAATCAAATCAAGAAGACGATCAAAAGGGGTACCGGTGTCGTCTGTATTCTTCTCTGATTATTTGGTTCTCTCATGTGTGGTATGAACAACACATTCGTTTTAATGTTAACAATTTGCATGTGATTTTTTGTTTGTACAATCTACAACTACCTGTGCGGATTCATGTTAATCGATCTGTATGTTTAAAGTTCTTGGTGAATTTGTTTTTACAAATACAATTTTTTTTTGTTTTATGTCGTCTTCTGAAGAAAATCATTAGTTTTCTTTGATGTACATGTGAAATTACATTGGTATTGAATGTCTCTGTGTTCTATCATTGGTATGGGTTTATAGTAATAAAATAAACATCAGAAGGCACACCCTATTGTGAAGACGATCAAACACGATTAGGTGGTGCGTCGTTTTGATTACACCTGGAAATGAAACATATCATCTTCTTCGTGCATTCCATAAAACTTTGGGTTTTTTAACAACCAAAGTTTGTTTATAGTAATAACGCTGCAAAATTGACAATCAATGTTTAACAAGCAACGAAGAGGCGCAACTTAAATTCACAATCAATGTTTACGAAGCAACGAAGAGGGGCAAATTATTTTAAAGCCATAAACCGCTGCCACCAACACTTTGGAAGAGGCGCAACTTAAATTCACAATCAATGGGCAGATTCGTTGGCACACGGCTGAGAAGAGAGAAGCCGCGATGAGATCACTCGCTGCCACCAACACTTTGGAGGAGCAAGAATCAAAACATGCTACGGTTCCATGCTTTCATGGTTGTGTTTACATCATCTCTTTCATGATATTACTATGGATGGATGTTTTTTTTTCACTGGTCCTAATTTTGAAGGTGAAACCCATGTTTTACCAAAACTTTAACCTTATATCTTTTTGATACATTAATTTCCTCTTTTTAGCAGAATTTGTGATTTTGAAAAAATATGTAGTTGTGATTAAAATTTAGAGGGCAGTTTATATTTTACTATCTTTTGTTGTGAAGCACTGGTATGCATAATTTGTTTGATATACGTAAGTTATGGAATATGAGTAATGAAGAACACATAGATTCTTTTAATTAAATAATGGGGTTGTTTAATGTTCATACACTAGAAAAATGTATAATTATTTTATCCAATTGTCTTTTTGTAATTCTCAATGATAACCGAGATCTAACCGTTAGCAACACGTAAATGAATTTAATTTAATTTAAAAATTACGTTTTACATTTCAATCAAAATTTTGGTATTTAAGATGCTTTAACGTACATGTGTGATTTAACATTTAATCTATTTTTTCCCGTTTAATAGCCCCATCAGAACGCGTGGTTACTAGGTTGATTTAGATTTTGTTTCTATGTTTTACGTTTCAATCTGATTTTGATGCATTAACACACCGCAACGGGTGTGCGTGGCTTATAATTATTACATATACTTATCGATTGGTTATATGGTAGTCAGCGCCAGCGTTGGCGAATGCACATGCTATGAACACGTCGTTTGTCGCCAAGGCGTGACGTAAATGAAAGATTATAACCAACATTCCGCCGCAACGCGCGGGTTAGCATCAACTCGTTAATTACAAAATGTTGATTACATACTACATGTATGTCACAACTGCGTGTTCCCATGAACCACATAAGTCTTCTAAGTCGCATGCGTCTATCTCAATATTTGCCAATAAACACGTCTTGAACAACATACACGGATCACATCATTCTCAAGTTACCTGAAAGGCATGTTAGTTTTAAAAAGGGTCACCTAAACGCTGCTGGTGAGTTCCACTGGTTTGGTTGTTTCGTTTCAAAATGTATCAACATGTTTAATTGCACATATTACGGTTCATAGATGGAATTACACGAGTGTCACAATCACAAATGGAATTTCACGAGGTCACAAACACCTTCAGCGCACAGGACCGTGTCACCCCAGACACCTTCAGCTTGCCAGCCCGTATTAGAATCAACACCTCCAGCTTGCCGGACCGTGTCACAACGGACACCAACAGTTCGCCGGTCTGTGTTAGAATCAGCACCTTCAGCTTGCCGGACCGTGTCACAACGGACACCTCTAATTCGCCGGTCCGCGTTACAATCAGTCGAGGTAGTTCGTGGTTTAGGCAATTTCACATTATCATAAGTTGGTGCAATTAACACAGTTTGTAACATGCAAATTACTTCAAAACAGTAACACAGTTTGTACATGCACTTCACCCAGAAAACAAGAAAACAATTTAAAAGTGGGGGAAGGGAACTCACAGTGCAAAGAGTAGTCTTGGCTAAAGAGTGTTTAATCAACGAAATCAGCTTTAATAGCACCCATGCAAGTAAGGACTCAAATCAGTATCTAAGTCGGTAATGGTTATAACTTGGATTTGGTCAGGAGTTTTCACCCCGGATTGAGTCTATAGGACACGGGTATGGTGATGGAGGTCAGAGTAGTATTAGTTTTCAGTTTGGCTTCCGGGCACCGGTTCGCGTGCCAGTCAATGTCAGTAGTTTAACGTGTTCGGATAATGGTACGGGAATACCAATAGTGCTAACACGTTGTTATTTAAGAATGATTAATTTTTCATTAAGGGAGTTTGGGTGTTTGGGGAGTCCAGGTTGCCCAATTTTGAGTTTCCGTTTCCATCGTCGGGGATTTCCCGAAATGGTATTGGACACACCCCGAGTGTCCAATCTGCCCTGGAATCTCCCGGAATACTCCCCGTGTTTCAATTATAGTATTTGTCGGGTTGGGTCAGTTCCCAGTTCCTGCAGGTTCGTTACACGGTAAACTGCCGAAATTGATTTAAAATGGCCCATTTTTAGTCCCAAAAATTCCCATTTTTATCTATAATTTGAATAAAATTCTGAAATTTTTTATATAACTCTATAACAATCTGTAGAATATGGGAAAAATTTCTGGGAATTTATTTTGGTATTTTACTTGTCTAACTAAATTATTTATAAAACCATATTTAACCGCATAATTAACATTAATTACCATCATTGATCCAAAAATTCCCAAAAAATTCATGGACATCCCATATGTTTCCAGAAACATCTCCAAAAGTTTTAAGATTTTTCCAATTTCGTTTCGATGCGTTTCCGGCTACCAAAAATTCGCAAAAACGCGGATTTTTAACCCAAATCAAAACTCAACCAATGGACTCAGAATTTTCCCAGAACATCCCAAATATGTTCCTTAGGGTATCTGTAAAATTTGGTCATTTATTGAATCCGTTTGGTATTTTTTCAAGAATTCTTTTGGCAAAAGAGTCAAAATTTCACCAAAATCTAAGAAAATTCCAAAACTTCTAAAATTTTACGTGGACCTTCCTGACATTACCCTTCATCACCACACCAAATTTCAGCTCAATCCAAGTATCACGGACCAAGTTATAGTCCGAACAATATTCTGCCTAGTCAAGATTCAAGTTTCGGGTCATATACCTAGTGATTCCTTCGATTCCGAGCGTTCCTTGTGAGTCCAGAAGTATGTGTGGGCTTTATTTAGTACCTACACATCAAGTACAATCCAAATATGCTAGAACTTAGATCAATCAAGCTTTGTTTCATTGTTTTTCGGTTAATCGAATAGTTATGCGATTTTTGTCGAATATGTGTTGATTAGGGTATCAAAACCCAAAGATTTGTAACCATGGCTGCCATATAACACCAAGGAACTCCCATGGTGTTCTTATTCAGCCCCTAAACTTGTTTAAACCTTCAAAATTCATGGATTAAAAAGGGTTTTTAGGTTGTAAATCATGTATAATTAAGAAATCATGGTTAAAACTATAAGAGACAAGGCTAATACCTTGGATTTGATGGTGTTTAGGACAAGATCAGCTGAGATTCAAGTGTGAGGGTGCAGGTCTCATGGAAATTTTGGATGAAAACGGAATAAATAAAAGGATTAAAAAGAAAAAATATAATAAAATAAGGGGGGGTGCCCCTACCCCGCCCTCACTTTGTCGTGCTTCGTTTTGAGCGCTAAAAGATGATGTTTATCTTCTGTTGAGTGTTTAGGTTCGTTTACGGGTCCCGCGCGCATTCTTGATTTGTGTGACGGACTCCGTTTCACGCGTACTTAGTGTCAAACGACTCGATTTTAAAAATCATGCATAACCGTCTTGAAATCCGAACCCAGTTACGTTTTAATCATAAAAGACTCGTATTAGAGTTGTTTAAGTGTTTTTAAGCTTGATCGATCGTTCCTTGCGCTTTTGATTGCCTTATGTTATTCCTGAAACGAAAGTGTTTCCCTAACCGGGAAGCTGCTTCGTTTTGCGTGCCCGATCTCTGATTGGCTTCAAAACTTATGTCACAGTCTAAGGCACAAAACTAAGTTGTTCCTGGAACTTGAAATCTTAAATGATGCTACCGATAACCTAATAATCAATGTCAAAGGTTTAGTGCGCTGTTAAACGGAAAGCTCCGGTTTAACACGTGTTTAAGTCTAAGGATACGAATTTCACCTCATGGGTCCTTATTAGTGTCATGTCATTCATAACGTGTTCTTGGATTCCTCCGAGACATAACAGATATCGTTTAATCAAGCATATAAGTCACACATGTTTTTAGGGTTTTCGCGCAATTAAAGTGTTAAGTGTGCTTTACAGTTTTGGATCGTTTAGGGTGTACCTGGTTTCATCATGGGTGTCACATACGACCCTATATAAGCACTAAACTAAAAGTGACGAGCTAAACATGTTAAAACATGTTTAACTAAGTTAGAAAACAAGTTTGATATCAAAACAAAGGGTTTTGATACCCAAGAATAGTTTGGTTGCAAAATACGCATAAACGCGTATTTTGATCGAAACTTTGACTCGTCACTATGCCTAAATAACGTGGTAATCAGTAGGTATAGTCACAAAGGACTACAACCATCGTGATTACAACAAACCACGGCGGAAACGTCGGGGAGTGTCGCAATAGAATCATTGTTTCATAACACACGAAAATTTAAGTTTTGTTTTATTGAATTAAAAGAGGTTACAATGTCTTAAAAACAAAGAGACATAACATAATTAACTAGTCTTGCATCTTTTATTGTCACTAAGGCCCAAGTCCGCCTAAGTGTATCTTGATCAATCCTATGCATCATCTCCTGAAAACACTTGTGAAAATAGGTACGTCAGCATAAAAATGCCTGTGAGATACATAGGTTTTATTAAAATAGGATTCATGACTTGTAAGTTAAAAGAATATGTTTAACAAAAGTTAGTCATGAACCTTGTAAAATGTTTTCTTTTATAAATCATACAAAAATTTATAAGAAATCAGATGATATGAAGAAAGATGCATAAATAAATAAATAACCAAGTAAAAATGAGTTTGTATTAAAATATGTTGTTTGTAAAACAATATTTTGTAAAGATATGTTATTTGTGTAAAATGTAATATGTCTAAACCGAAATGGTTTAAATAACGCTACGATATGTAATATCATAAAAGCACTTATATATAGGAAGTACCAGCGGCGTATCCACCATGCTTTTATCATATTACACACGCCTCGTTATTTAAATCACTTACCCAAACAAACCATCAAAATGTAATGTTCAAACCAATGTCAAAATGTTCATGTATAATCAAATGTAATGTATAGTGAATAAAAGCATTTACTGAACCCTATAAGAAAGAAATGTACAAAACAATGTATTTTATAAATCATAATTTAAATCAAAAGTTATGTTTTGTAAAATAAATGCATGCTTTACTGATACAAACATCTATGCGGTAATGTTAAACGCCTATATTTAAGCCTTGCGACTGAAGGATAAACCCTAGAACAATGTCAAAGGTCTATAAATAATGAATTCGGATTCGGTCATCCCTTACGTCCAAACAAACCTAGGATTTCAGGAATGTGAGTTGTCAAGTCCTATGGTACCACTACCTACTACCGAGCGGCATGATCGGTGTTAATGAATGTATTTATGACCCATTAAACAAACCAAATGTCATACCAAATGTAAGCATGTTATATGAAAATAATGTACTTATATATGCTAAGTGAACATACAAAGTAGAAATGTAAAACAATGTGTCCATATGCTGGATGAACATATGCAACAAAAATGTAATATATGAAAATCAATGTGCTAGCATGCTAAGTGAACATACATAGCAAAACATAATGGAAATCATGTACTATATGTGTACTAATGAACATAGCAAGTATATGTCATGAAAGCACGAAAAGCACGAAAGTAACAAGTAGGCACATGTGAATCACCCCAAAACATTTGAAAACAGTAAAAGAGGGGTCTATGTACTCACCTGAGAATGCTTAGAAGTCTTGAATAACAACCAAGCAAAGCTAGAGGGATCACGGAAATCAAACGGCACCTAATATAGGTAACTATGTTAATAAACCGGACCTAAATCGGAAGATCGGATAGGATGAGGTTTCATAAACCAAATGAGTATTGGAACTCATATGATATGGTTTAACAAGCCTATATACTAAATCGAAACCTATCCTAAGTGCTTACGACCCGTTTCGGTAGGTTACGCTACTCTAACACGTCGTTTGCGTAAAACATGTTCGGACCGCCTAACTAGTCCTATGACAAGTATTATATGCCTTAACATGTCTAATAATGTTACCTAATCAGTTTAGATGTAAAAATTTAGGTTACATATGCTTAAAATGAATTTATGCGTAAAAAGGGCATTTTGGTCATTTTCCTATAGCATATAAACTACCTGTCACACAACTAACTAAACGAAGTGGCCATAAGGTATAACCTCGGAAGGTTATTCCCTATATAACTATGGTCACAAAATATGTTTGGTCGGATCCTAATGATCGACCAAACGGGTCGGGTTTGAAAGTCTAAGCGGTTGTTTAGACCGCTTATCTTACGACCCTATATAAGCACTAAACTAAAAGTGACGAGATAAACATGTTAAAACATGTTTAACTAAGTTAGAAAACAAGTTTGATATCAAAACAAAGGGTTTTGATATCCAAGAATAGTTTGGTTGCAAAATACGCATAAACGCGTATTTTGACCGAAACTATGACTCGTCACTATGCCTAAATAACGTGGTAATCAGTAGGTATAGTCACAAAGGACTACAACCATCGTGATTACGCTCACGTTGCGATGTTCAAACGAACTTCGTGTTGACCATTGACTGGTCAAAGAAGAAAGTCAAACACTGTTTGACTTTCGTTCTTAAAAACGCATAAAAGAATGAAAGAAGCTTACAAGAGGTCCAAGCAATGGAGATTTGATTCAAGTTGCTCAGGTATTAAGTGTGGAAACTCCAACTTAGAGCAGAAATAAATCAAGTGTGAAGATTGCAAGAACTCAAGGTGGGTATTTATAGAGTTTGGACAACCATTAGGATCGTTCCTCGATTTACAAGCTTCAATCTCAACCATCCAAGTGTTACCCACTGAAATACAATACTATGGGTGCCCAAAACAAGCTCATAGAGTTGAAAAACCATGAACCAAAGCCAGAAACCAGCTGCTGATTGCAGAAAACTGGTTTTTGCAAATGTGGGGTTCTCTCGCGGGCCATGTAGACTTTCACTAAGTCTTACGCGCCCCTCCTAAGCCTAACTTTGACAGAATGTCAAGTTTAGTCCCTGCAGGCCTGAAACTTGGTTTTCGATGCATTTTGACACGTTTAAGCCCCGTCAACCCCATTTCAAGGCTCTATAATGAATTTAAAGTATAGGGAACTTAAAATATGCACAAAAATATCTCGGATGTTGGTTCGTTTGGTCGTACGGTTGCGTTGTTCGGTTAATTACGACGAAACACGAACGGATGCGAAAAACGATCCAAATTACGCGACGAATGGAAATTAAGCATTCCAATCACTAAAATAAAATATTTTAATGATTACATAAATTTTTGGATGTCCGGATATATTCAGAACGTAAGATATGCGCGTAAATGCAAACTTGTGCACTTTTTGACGCTTTTAGTCCCTGTTTGACCAAAAAGTTTATTTTTGCACATCGAAACCCTCAAAGCCTATTTCTAAGCTATGTAAAGGATATTTAGGGTATGTTTAACTTATGGTCAAGTTATGGAATGTTTGATACCATATGAATCAGCAGACTTTTGCAGTTTGACGCAAATAGTCCCTGCGATCGAATAAACTTGATTTCAACACACCAAACCCTCCAAAACTTATTTCTAAGTTATGTAAAGGTTATTTAAGGTATGTTAAGCCCATGTCACTGTTCCAGAGTGTTTGTCACATTAAACTGATTATGTTTACGCATTAGTTTGCATATAACTTTCCAGAAAGCGATTTAGAGCTCGAAATCGAACGAGAATTGATATGTGCAATTGATACACATATTTATACAAATCCCAAGTATGAAACACAATATTTCATTGATTTGGTATTTTTTTGATGGTCGTAAAGACACATATGTCACACTAGAATAGACTTACCATCGGCAATCTCAACAGAGAACGACTTAGGTAGTTTAAAGCGTGCACAGTTTAACAAAGATTCAAATTCTACGGACACAAAGCTTCTGTCGGCACCAGTATCAAATAGTATCGAAGCGTGAAGATTATTAACAAGAAACATTCCATTAACGACATCATTGTCGTTACGAGCCTGATTTGCGTTGATGTTGAATGCTCGTCCTCGAGCGGCTTGCTGTTGCTCCTGATTCAGCTGGGGACATTGGGGATGGAGGTGAGTGGTGTCCCCACACTTGTAGCATGCTCGGACATTGTTTGCCGGTTTGGGTTCTGAGGAGCTGTGTAACAACCGGCATGTTCGTGCGTTGTTACTACTCGATACTCTCGTTACGCCTAGTACCAGAGATTCGGATCATAATGTATCTATATTGCTTACATCACTATTTTGCAGTATATTCGCATATTACGCATAATTTATCTCTATCACATCACATTGCACTTGCTGACAGCCATGATGATGTCGAGTGAGGACCAATTCTACCCTCCTTGATAGCCGTGATGCATCGCAATACTCGAAAGCGCACTCGCGGAAACGCGCAACTCAATTATCGCATCGTAAACTCGGAAGTGGTGAATACGTAAATACGACCTTTTGTGGACTAATTATAATAAATATATAAATATAAATGTGTGGTTATGTGTGAACAAACTAATCGCAACGCTTAACAATCGAAACGAAACGCCAAAACCCAAACGCCGGAGACATCTGATCGAATGACAATTCGATCGGATGGCCATCCGATCGGATGGCCATCCGATCGGATTGCCATCCGATCCATCACCTGATGCCTCCTTCCTCCTCTCTTGCCTATAAATACCCCTTGTCACATCAAGAACACTTGATGTGACAGGTCTCGTTCGACCAGCACGTTCCAGCCCCTTTTTCTCTCGATTTCTCGCGATTCTTTTTAGTTTCCACTCTAAATCTTGTACTTTATCGATCTGCACACACTATCATATCTTTTTCACCGTCAAATCTTCCATTTTAACCTTGAAATCGTCTGATTTGAGGTGTTCTAGGATGATGCCATCATGGGGTTCTTATGAACTTCAAGATCTGGCCTCATTACGCCAAGAACAACTCAGATCTGAGTGATTTCCACATGAATTTACCCGAATCTTATCTAAATCTATGCTATCTAATCAAGGAAACGTTTGATTTCAGGTTAAACATGGAAAACCGTCAAGAACGGCCAGATCTGATGGAACGGGGTGGTTCCCGGCCGTTAGAACGGGTCGGATTTGATGGAATTTCAGTTGCTTAACACGCCGTCATACCGTCTCGACCAAATCGTAAACTTTCAGACTTAAAACGATATTTTAGAACGATCAGGCCGCTGAACGGATTGCCATCCGATCGAATGACAATCTGATCGGACAACACTTGGTCTTCAACACTTAAACATTTTCCAAATTTCCAAAAATATCAATCAGGATGCCCAGTCGAACGGCCATCCGATCGGATAGCCATCCGATCGAATAACCCTTCAACCATGTGACCTGTTCCATTTTTCAAAGCATATCAAATCCAACGAATGGCCATCCGATCAGATAGCCATCTGATCGGATGACCATTCTGTTGTGAGCTCATTCACACTGAAATGTCTCGCTGATTGGATCGTCATCCGATCGAACGATCATCCGATCGGACGACCGTTCGATCGAACGGCCTGAAAGGTAGAGACACTTCTCTATTTTTAAAATGCTACAATGAAAACTTCAAAGCCATCATACACAAACACATCCTTACCAAACGAGTGTCAATCCGACCGAATGGCCATCCGATCGGATTACCATTCGTCACTCAGTCAATCATCACTGTTCAATGCACTATTCCAAACGCTTACAATACTACTGTGAACAGGCTAACTCAACGCGCTCGCTACCATACAATCCAGATTGTGTTTATCAAGTTAGGCACACACAGTGAGTATACTCGAACCCCTTTTAACAGCATTTTGGGTGTAACATACGTTTTCTATCAAAATCAATCAAATCAATGTGTTAATCAAACTATCACTTGCGAATAACTGAATTACATATTAACACGTGATGCTATGTAACACCCCAATCGCGTAATAAAACAACACGCGGCGGAAATATCGGGGAGTCACGTTACAAATTGCTCACAACTACTTGTACTAAATTGTTTCAATATCATTAACATCGTTTTATAAACATAGAATACATGAAATTGTTCTTTTGTTTTAGAAGTCTAAGGCCCGAATGCAGTCCTATGCGTTGCATGCTTGAATAGTCGAAAACCTGAAACATATGTGAAAAACAGTCAGCATAAAAATGCCGGCGAATACATAAGTTTTATTAGCCAAGTAAATGGCAAAACATTTGGTATTGCAATACTTTAACAACTACGAAGGCTGTTATTCAAAAATAAATCTTGAAGCCAAAGAATGGCAAAAATTTAGTATTGCATTAAAAAATCTTAATTGTGAAAACTCGTGACAAAAATAGGTTTGTATAGGGCAATATGATTATTACTAAGTCATTTTATGCCTTATATCGTAATCTCGATTAAACCATTGTAAAAACTTGTTAATATGTTATTAGGAATCTAATCAAGGATTAATAATAACTGTTTTGAAATAATTCAAAACTTATGTAAGTATTATATAATTCAAATCAATGAGTTATGATAATACTTCAGATATCTTTCTAAGAATCTAACATATAAAAATAATATGGAAGATTCTACGAAGATTTCGATAATCAAACATTGAAACCATCATACACAAAATCCTAAAGTGATCCATATAACGCTACAAGAATAATAAAATAAGAACACTTATATATAGGAAGTACCAGCGGCGTACCCACCATGTTCTTATTTTATTACACCCGTTTCGTTATCTAAATCACAACTACCACATAAACACATAATCGTCAACTTGTTCCACCTCGTAACCATGTATTAAAGTACACAATGAATCTAAACAGGGGCTCCAATATTAGTACTCTAAACATCCCATATATGTCCAACTATGAAGATAGATAGATACTACAGGGATCAGGTTCTTGTCACATTGTCTAATCTAACATGCATTAAAGTACACAATGAACCCAAACAGGGGCTCCAATACTAGTACTCTAAACATCCTACAAGAATCAATCTATGAAGATAGATAGAAGCTATAAGGATTATGGGTTCTGTTATATTGAATTATTGAATCAAAACAATCCTAAGTCCTAACGGTGATTTGGGATAACGCCACGAAAGGTAATACAATAAGCACACTTATATATAGGAAGTACCAGCGGCGTATCCACCATGTGCTTATTGTATTATCCAGTTTCGTTATCTAAATCACCAACAAACTACACAAAAACCAACCATCGAGTTGTAAAGTACTTCTTAAAAATCATACTATTAAGATAGGAAGATCTAAGACTGTACTTCAAATATCCTACATGAATCTAACTATGAAGATAGGCAGATCACTTAAGGATTAAAACATTGTATTTGCATAATCGAAATACATAAAAGCACTTAGTGAACACATATATGCCATACATTTCGAAAACAAATCGATTACACATATGAATCACCCCAAAACATTTGAAAACGGTAAAAGAGGGGAACTATGTACTCGCGGTTCAAAGGGTATAACAAAGCTCAAAAGACCAAGAGTTCAAGTGTTGAAGCGGTTCCTAGTGTAACGGATACTATGTTAGCGAATCGATACCTAAATCGGAAGATCGGGTAGAATGAGGTCTTGTAAACCAAACGAGTATTGGAACTCATGTGATATGGTTTAACAAAGCCTACATTCTAAATCGGAACCTATCCTAAGTGCTTACGACCCAATACGACCCATTAAGGTAGCTTACGCCACTTTAAGGCGTCGTTCGCGCGAAAGCGCGTTCGAGACGCCTAACTAGTCCTATGACAAGTATTATATGCCTTAACATATCTAATTATGTTATATAATCAGTTTAGATGTCAAAACATGTGTTACATATGCTTAAAATGAAATTATGCGAAAAAGGGCATTTTGGTCATTTTCCTAAGGCATATAAACTACCTATCATACAACTAACTAAATGAAGTGACCATAAGGTATAACCTCGGAAGGTTATTACCTACATAACTATGGTCACATTATATGTTTGGTCGGATCCTAATGATCGACCAAACGGGTCGGGTTCGAAAGTCTAAGCGGTTGTTTAGACCGCTTATCTTACGACCCTATATAAGCACTATCCTAAAAGTGACGGGTTAAACATGTTTAACGAAGTTAGAAAATAAGTTTGATATCAAAACAAACGGTTTTGATACCCAAGAATAGTTTGGTTGCAAAATACGCATAGACGCGTATTTTGACCGAAACTATGACTCGTCACTACACCTAATCACGTGGTAATCAGTAGGTATAGTCACAAGGGACTATAACCATCGTGATTACGCTCACGTTGCTAAGTTCAAACGAACTTCGTGTTGACAATTGACCGGTCAAAGCAGAAAGTTAAACACTGTTTGACTTTCGTGCTAAAAACGCAATAAAAGCACGAAAGAAACTTACACCGGGTCCAAGCTATGAAGAACTTGATCTAAATACTCAGGTATGAAGCATAAAGCTTCAACTTAGAGTATAAAATCAGATCAAGGTGTGAATTGAAGTGAAATGGATGTGTATATGTATACATTTCGAGCCACCGTTAAGATCGTTCCTCGATTCCCGAGCTTCAATCTCAACCATCCATGTGTGCCCACTAAATTAGAATACCATGGGCACCCAAAACAAGCCCCTAGACTTATAAAAACCATGTCCAAATGCAAGAAAACCAGCTGCTAAATAAAAGAAAACAGTTTTCTGATCTGGGGAGTTTACACGGGCCGCGTAAGGATCCTGACCAGTCTTACGAGCCCCTCCTGAGGGAAGTTTGGCAGAAATGTCAGTTTTAGTCCCTGCACAAGTAAAACTTGGATTTCGATGCATTTTTGGCACGTTTAAGCCCCGTTAACCCCGTTTCAAGGCTCTAAAATGAAGTTAAAGTATAGGGGACATGAAATATGCTCAAAAACATCTTGGATGTCGGTTCGTTTCGTTGTACCATTGCGTTGTTCGGTTAATTACGACGAAACACGAATGGACGCGAAAAACAATCCAAATTACGCGACGAATGGAATTTTATCATGCCAATCACTAAAATAAAATATTTTAATAATTACATAAATTTTTTGATCTCCGGATATATTCAGAACGTAAGATATGCGCGAAAATGCAAACTTATGCACTTTTTGACGCTTTTAGTCCTTATTGATCAAATAAGTTTATTTTTGCGCACCAAACACCTCAAAGCCTATTTCTAAGCTATGTAAAGGATATTTAGGGCATGTTTAACTTATGATCAAGTTCCAGAATGTTCGATACTATGTGAATCAGCAGACTCTCACTGTTTGACGCAAATAGTCCCTGAGTGAGAATAAACTTGTTTTTGACACACCAAAGCTTTCAAAACTTATTTCTAAGTTATATAATAGTTATTTAAGGTATGTTAAGCTATGTCACTGTTCTGGAGTGTTTGCCACATTAAACTGATTACGTTTACGCATCAGTTCCCGTATAACTTTCAAGAAAGCGATTTAAAACTAGAAAATGAACTAGAATCAAATTGTGAAATTTTAAAACCAAAATAAACAAATTTTTGAGACCAAAACACATTGTTTCTTTGATAAAATATAGTGTCCTACATTGTGTGTGTGTTTACGGAGCACAAGTGTCACAGTCTCCCCTACTTCAGGAAATATCATCCCGAAATTTGTTAGAAGGAGACCGCAGAGTGGAATTGAAACAACTGATGGATAAGCAGATTGCTAGATCCCAAAGATGCGGAGAATCGTTTGGAAATTTTTAGGGAATTCAAAATGTGATATAGGATATTCAAAGTATCTCAAGGTGTTCAACCCCTTTGAAACTTGTGATAGTCGACTAGTGTTCAAAAATCATTTAAGTATGGCACTATGTTGTACTAAGCTCCTAGTGTAATTCCTAGCAAATAAAGGGGTGTACATTCAAGCCCTTCACGTACATGGTTTCTAACGTCCCACGAGGTACCTCCAATGTACCATGAGCATCCCATGCATAGGAGACGGGTCAACATACCTATGGCATCAAGATCGTCACCTTTAACACCATATTATACTCCCGGTCAGCTCGATTTGAGTTAATGAATGTACTTGTTCTTGTCCATCGGAAATATCCACACAAATAACAATTAAACACATAATCACATAATGGTCCAATATAACATAAAATCACCAAATGATTTCAGCAACGTTCTGAAGAATAACATAATAAGAACACTTATATATAGGAAGTACCATTGGCGTATCCACCATGTTCTTATCGCATCATACTCCTCCCGTTACCTTAATCATTCTAGATTGTATGCCACCATACTTAAAGAGGCTTACTATGGTTCTCATGCGTCGAATCTCATAATTAAGTGTGCACCCATAATTACTCGTTTCATCGCATGGTCCACATAGCTCCTCTTGTTAAGCGAGGGTAAACAAATAATAAGGTCGAACTATCATTTAAATCAACTAAACATCGTCACAACATAATATCTGCCAAATCGAATCGTATTTCATACTAGCAATGATAACACTACTTATTTTGCATACAACAATTTTAGTAGTAGGTGTTCTATTCTAGTACGAATGTTTATATATATGTTCCATTATTAACCAAACAGGTAGAACGCAACATATACTAATCATACATTATCATCATAATGTAAACATATCAAGAAAGTGTTCTCAAATCATGTGCTAGGTACGCTAAGTTAACATACTAAGCAAAAATGTATTAAGTATGTTATATCAACATACGAAGCAAATTGTATTTACAACCATGTACTATACATATTAGATAAATAAATCATATATGTAATGCTATGATCATAAAGTAGTATTAACTTGTTCATAGTATTCGTATTGATCATGTCACCAAGTTCGTACGAATGCACCGAAGTGCAATTTATATTGTGCTAATATTATAAGATTTAGTTCCTAAAGAACGGAATCCTCAAAATTAGCATGAAATTTGAAATCACACATAGTGCAATCACATTAGAGTTTGAAATTGAAAATTGAATAACAAAGATAAAGATAAACTTCTTGAAATTTATATTGTCATTACAAACATAGTTAAAATATGTACATTGTTCTTGAAAATAAACAGGAAATTTAGAGGTTCAAATGATCATAAGCGCTTGATCATTAGCTTGAGCCTCGTTGATATTGAATACTCGTCCATTAGCATTGGCAAGCTTGGGGCAGTTTCGCTTGAAATGATTTAAGTCACCATAATTGAAACATGCTCTTGGGCGAGTTTGAGTAGGGGCTGCTCGGTTCTGGATACGACAGGTCACAGCTAGATGTCCAAATAAACCACAAATTGTACACTGGCGACAAGGGGAATTTGAAGCATGATGATAATTGCAATGATTGCACCGAGGCTGCTTTCCATGATAAAATCCCTTGAAGGGTACTGAGTTCAGTGGAACAGGTGCAGGAATTGCAAAATTCTTTAAAGCCTTGTGCTTCCTAGAACTTTTAGAAGATTCGGCCTTTGTTCCTTTCGAATTCTCGTTAACAGATTTAGTGTTTTGTCTCTTGTCTCCTTGTCAAAATAGCTTACCTTTTCTAACTTGGGAGTCAGTCAAGATAGCAACTAATTCTTTAGCATCCCTAAGCGTTGTAGGTTGGCTACCAGTGACAATGTCTTGGACAGGGTCAGGTAAACCATCGATGTATTTCTCAATGGCCCGTTCCAAATGTGTGACCATAGTGGGGCAAAGTAGGCTTAACTGTTCAAATCGGTCAGTGTAGGCATGGTTTTCCCCACTATCCTGTTTCAAATGATAGAACTCGCTTTCAAGTGCCCTTATTTCACTTCGTGGGCATAATCCCTTCTTCAAAAGATCCTTAAATTCTTCCCACGTCAGTTCCATTGCTACATCGGCACCTCGGTCTCTCATAATACCATTCCACCAAGTGAGTGCTCTCCTTTGAAACACACTCGAGGCAAAATCCACCTTGTGCCCATTGGGACACTGAACATGGCGGAATGTGCTTTCTATACTTTCAAACCATTGTAGGAGTGCGGTTGCTCCTTCAGACCCAGAAAATTTTAGCGGTTTTGCTGTATTGAAGGTCTTGAAATTACACTGGGCGTTGTTGTTGTTATTGTTGTTGTATATCTGATGAACCTGGGTTACTATGTTCGGAAGCACAGCAGCCATCTGCAGAGTTACAAGGGCTGCGATTTCTTCGTTGGTTTGAGGTTGTGCATCTCGTCGAGGAAGCATTTTGAAAGTACAGCTATAGAGAAAACCAAAAAGTTAGATTTATCCAATTGTTATGAGTTTATAACATTATTGTATTGTGAAAACTTTGATCTAGTAGAATCTTGTTCATTGGTCTTGTTCTTGTACTTAGAATATATGGTGTTGTGGATATTGTTTTGAGACAGGGTTTGTTTGAAAATAAACTTTTGTAATATTTTTGGATGAGAGAATACAAACCGAGTTAGTGGTTTGTATTATAAATTCTTTACCTGTTAAAAATTTATTGCTTTTAAGACAAAATGTTTTTAAATTAAAATTTTAAAATAAAGAAACTTTGTGTTGAAATTTTGAAAATTCTCATCCAAATGGTAAAAATTTGAAATTTTAAAAGACAAAGGTAGTATTTCGAAGATAAAATAGGATCTCGTAGTGTCATGAAATGAAATGAGATTCATTTCAACTATATTGAATCAAACATATCACCGAAGGTAATATGATGAAATGGTATTGGGAAAGGAAGGATGCTTCGATTGTCATGAAGAGCAAACACATTACCGAAGGTAACATGAATGAGTAGGGTTACAAAGGTCGTTTAGAAATCATTTGGCAGGGTCAAGATGGATAGGTTTTTATAATGCTTCATGAAGACATGCTTTAGCCTATAAGTAGACACTCACCCTAAGAGTTCCTAGGTAAGAGTGACTGGTCCGAAAATGCGGATTTGTACGAACACTCTAGCCTTAGACAGAAAACTCGGGGTACAGGCATCCACCCTTCCAGATTGCATGTGTTCACATTATTAAAACCCAAGATTACGATGAAAACGTTTGAAGAAAACATTTAAGAAATCTTTTGATACAAATCGTGTCACACCCCGACCACGTAAAACATCAAATCGTGGCGGAAACGTCAGGGAGTGTTGTAACATAATTATTGTTTCACAACCATGGCATTTAAAAGTTATGTTTTATTCATTAAACAAAGAGTTACATTGTCTTAAAATAACTGAAACAAAGAGTACATCACATAATTAAACTAGTTCTATCTTTATTTTAAGTCTCTAAGGCACGGGTCCGCCCTAGTGTGTCACGAACATCCTAGGCAACAGCTCCTGAAAACACATGTGAAAATAGGTACGTCAGCATAAAAATGCCTGTGAGTTACATAGGTTTTATGAAAATAGGATTCATGACTTGAGTTTAGAGAAATGTTTAATAAAATTCAGTCATGAACCTTGTTAATTGTTTTGTTTTATAAATCATTTGAAAAACGTTAGCAAAATCAGATGATATGTATATATAAAAGAACAATCTATGGTTAAAAGAATAACCAAGTAAAAAGAGTTTGTAATAACCAAGTTATTTGCAAAACAATGTTTAAGTGATAATGTGTTGTAAATGTAATATGTCTAAACAGAAGTGGTTTAAATGATGCTACGATATGTAATATCATACAAGCACTTATATATAGGAAGTACCAGCGGCGTATCCACCATGCTTGTACCATATTACACACGCCTCGTTATTTAAGTCACTCAAACCAACCAACATTGTAAAATATCCATGTTTAATCCAATAGTCAAATGTCATAGTATAACCCAAGTTGAATATAAACCATGTAATGTTTAAAAAAAAGTTATTTATGGTAAGTAAAATGAGACTACTTAAACCACAAGTAAAAATGCACAAAACAAAGTTTTTTGAATAAATCAAAAGTTATGTTTTGTAAAATAACTAAATAAATACATGCTTTACTGATACAAACAGTTATGCGATAAGTTAACGCATACATTCAAGCCTTGAGACAGCAGGATAACCTTAGAGTAAAGTTTATCAAAGTAAAATGTTTTCGGATTCAGTCATTCCTTACACCCAAACTAACCTAGGATGTCAGGAACGAGATTTGTCAAGTCCTATGGTACCATTACTTACTACCGAGCGGCGTAGCTAATGTTAATGAATGTAATTTAGACCCGTTAAACAAACCAAATGTCATACCAAACGCAAACATGTAATGAAAGTAATGTACTAAGTATGCTAAGTTAACATACAAAGCAGAAAATGTAATGCCGAGTAATGTAAAACAATGTGCTATCATGCCGAGTAAACAAACATAGCAAAAGAAGATGTAATGTAAATCAATGTGCTAAGTAAGCTAAGTAAACATACATAGCAAAACAAAATGAAATCATGTACTAATAGTGTACTAATGAACATAACAAGTATATGATATGAAAACATGGAAAGCACGAAAGTAATAAGTAGGCACATGTGTTTCACCCCAAAATGTTTGAAAAACAGTAAAAGAGGGGTCTATGTACTCACTTGAGATTGCTCAGAAGTCCTAAGATAACCACCAAGCAAAGCTAGAAGATCACGGAATCAAACGGCACCTAATATAGGTAACTACATTAATAAACGGACCTATTCGGAGGATCGGGTAGCATGAGGGTTCGTAAACCAAATGAGTGTAGGAACTCATGTAATATGGTTTAACAAAGCCTACATACTAAAACGAAACTTATCCTAAGTGCTTTTGACCCGTTACGACCCGTTTAGGTAGCTTATGCTACTTTAATGAGTCGTTCGCGTAAAACGCGTTCGGACCGCTTAACTAGTCCTATGACAAGTAAAATATGCCTTAACATGTCTAATATAGTTGCCAAATTAGTTTAGATGTCAAAAATTATGTTACATAGGCTTAAAATGAAATTTGGCGTAAAAAGGGCATTTTGGTAATTTTCCTAAGGCATATAAACTACTTATCATACAACTACTTAAACGATGTGACCATAAGGTATAACCTCGGAAGGTTATTCCCTATACAACTATGGTCACCTAGAGTGTTTGGTCGATGTAATGTAAATCAATGTGCTAAGTAAGCTAAGTAAACATACATAGCAAAACAAAATGAAATCATGTACTAATAGTGTACTAATGAACATAACAAGTATATGATATGAAAACATGGAAAGCACGAAAGTAATAAGTAGGCACATGTGTTTCACCCCAAAATGTTTGAAAAACAGTAAAAGAGGGGTCTATGTACTCACTTGAGATTGCTCAGAAGTCCTAAGATAACCACCAAGCAAAGCTAGAAGATCACGGAATCAAACGGCACCTAATATAGGTAACTACATTAATAAACGGACCTATTCGGAGGATCGGGTAGCATGAGGGTTCGTAAACCAAATGAGTGTAGGAACTCATGTAATATGGTTTAACAAAGCCTACATACTAAAACGAAACTTATCCTAAGTGCTTTTGACCCGTTACGACCCGTTTAGGTAGCTTATGCTACTTTAATGAGTCGTTCGCGTAAAACGCGTTCGGACCGCTTAACTAGTCCTATGACAAGTAAAATATGCCTTAACATGTCTAATATAGTTACCAAATTAGTTTAGATGTCAAAAATTATGTTACATAGGCTTAAAATGAAATTTGGCGTAAAAAGGGCATTTTGGTAATTTTCCTAAGGCATATAAACTACTTATCATACAACTACTTAAACGATGTGACCATAAGGTATAACCTCGGAAGGTTATTCCCTATACAACTATGGTCACCTAGAGTGTTTGGTCGGATCCTAAGGATTGACCAAATGGGTCGGGTTCGAAAGTATAAGCGGTTGTTTAGACCGCTTACCTTACGACCCTACATAAGCACTAAACCTAAAGTGATGAGTTAAACATGTTAAAACATGTTTAACGAGGTTTGAAAACAGGTTTGATATCAAGACAAAGGGTCTTGATACCCAAAAGTAGTTTGGTTACAAAATACGCAAGAACGCGCATTTTGGCCAAAACTACGACTCGTCACTGAGTCTAGATAACGTGGTAATTAGTAGGTATAGTCGCTAGGGACTATAACCATCGTGATTACGCTCACGTTATGAAGTTCAAATGAACTTCGCATTGATCATAAGCTGGTCAATGCAGAAAGTCAAACGCAGTTTGACTTTTAAGCTAAAACGAATGAAAAGAACGAAAGAATACTTGCAGAAGGTCCCCGCAAGCAAAATCTTGACCCAAGTAGCTCAGGTATGAAGCAAAGGCTTCAACTTAGAGCATCTTAGATCAAATTTTGAGTGAGGATGAAATGAAGTGGGTGTTGCTATTTATAGAGAATCAAGAACCGTTAAGATCGTTCATCGTAAAACGTGCTTTGATCTGGACCGTACACATGTGGCCCATGGTTTTGGGATACTAGGGGTGTCCCAAAACCAGCAAACGGTTTTGAAAATGTTACAAAATTGCCCCTAAACTTCAAGAGAAGTGCTAAAAATGGACCTTGTGTTGCAAAAATGGAGTTTCTGCCCAGATCACTCACTCGTGTAGTGCCACGGGGATAGGCATTTGGTGCTCACCCGGCGCTGGCATGTGTCAGATATAGCAAAGTTTCAAAAATGACAGTTTTGGTCCCTACACGTGTTTAAGGCCTTTTTCGATGCGTTTGAACCCCGTTAACCTCATTTAAAGGCTCTAAAATGAAGTTAAAGTATAGGGAACTCAAAATATGCTCAAAAAAATCTCGGATGTCGGCTCTTTTGGTCGTACGGTTGCGTTGTTCGGTTAATTACGACGGAAGTCGTAACGAACGCAAAAACGATCCAAATTACGCGACGAATGGAATTTTATCAAGCCAATCACTAAAATAAAATATTTTAATGATTTCATAAATTTTTGGATGTCCGGATATATTCAGAACGTAAGATATGCGCGAAAATGCAAACTTATGCACTTTTTGACGCTTTTAGTCCCTATTGATCATAAAGTTTATTTTAGCACACCGAACCCCTCATAGCCTATCTCTAAGCTATGTAAAGGATATTTAGGGTGTGTTTAACTTATGGCCAAGTTCTGGAATGTCCGTTACAGTTCAAATCGGCATACTTTCGTAGTTTGTCGAATTTAGTCCCTGTAAGCGAATAGACTCGATTTTGCCATACCAAAGCCTTCAAAACATATTTCTAAGTTATGTAAAGGTTATTTAAGGTATGTTAAGAATATTTTGATGTTCCGGAGTATTTGTCGCGTTAAACTGACTACGTTTACGCACCAGTTTACGTATAATTCTCCAGAAAGCGATATAGAGTTTGAAATTGAATAAAAATCAAAACATGAAAAATGTCAAACATAAAAAAACAAATATTGGGATCAAATAACTTTATTTCATTGATAACTGAACTGTTTACAATGATTACAAGCACAGATGTCACAGTCTCCCCTACTTGTGGAAATTTCGTCCCGAAATTTGTTTAGAGGAAACTCGTGAGAAAAGATGCGGATACTTCGCCTTCATTTGATCTTCACATTGCCAAGTAAACTCAGGTCCACGCTTAGATTCCCAGCGAACTTTAACCAAAGGAATGCGCTTGCATTTAAGCCATTTGACTTCACGATCCATAATTTCCACAGGTTTCTCAACAAACTGCAGTGTTTTATCTACACGAATTTCATCAAGTGGTATGTGGAGGTTCTCATCAGCTAAACACTTCTTGAGATTGGATACGTGGAAGGTTGGATGAACACTTCCAAGTTCAGGAGGTAGCTCAAGTTTGTAGGCTACCTTACCGATTCTTTCGACGATCTTGAATGGTCCAACGTATCTAGGTGCAAGTTTTCCTTTCTTTCCAAATCTGATCACACCTTTCCAAGGTGAGACCTTAAGTAATACACGATCACCGACTTGAAATTCCAAGGGCTTGCGTCGTTGGTCCGCGTAACTCTTTTGACGGCTTCGAGCTGTCTGGAGGTTATCACGAACTTTCTTAACCTTATCAGCTGTCTCTAGAATGAGATCAGGTCTAGTAAGTTGAGCCTCACCTATCTCATTCCAGCAGACTGGTGAACGACATTTTCGACCATAGAGAGCCTCGAAAGGAGCCATGTTGATGCTGGAGTGATAACTATTGTTGTAGGAGAATTCTATTTATGGAAGATGTGAATCCCAACTACCACCAAAATCGATCACACAAGCTCTAAGCATATCCTCCAAAGTCTGGATTGTTCTTTCAGATTGACCATCAGATTGCGGATGATAAGCAGTGCTCATATTAAGTTGGGTCCCCATAGCAGATTGCATGGTTCTCCAAAAACGAGAAGAGAAACGAGCATCTCTGTCTGAAATAATGTTCAAGGGAACACCATGTCAAGATACGATTTCATCCACATAGATTTTAGCCAACTTTTCAGCAGATAGATCCTCACGTATCGGCAGGAAATGCGCTGATTTAGTAAGATGATCAACAACTACCCAGATGGCATCATGACCTTTCTTAGTGCGCGGAAGTTTAGTAATGAGATCCATAGCAATGTTTTCCCATTTCCAAACTGGAATCTCTGGTTGTTCCAAAAGACCAGAGGGATGTTGATGTTCAGCCTTAACCTTAAGACACGTAAGGCATTTTGAAACGTACAAGGCAATGTCTTTCTTCATACCAGGCCACCAATACTGAGTACGAAGATCCTTATACATATTATCTGAGCCAGGATGAATAGAATAACGAGACTTATGAGCTTCATCCATAAGCAAAGTGCGGAGATCATCTAGGCTTGGGACCCACAAACGGTCCATGAAATAATACGATCCATCATCCTTCAGTTCAAGATCAGGCTTAATGTGATAGGGTAATTCCTTACCCATCAAGTTTTGTGAAACACAAACATGTTGAGCCTGAGAGATGCGGGCTTGAATATCAGATCGAGCTTGGATATCAGATTGAACACGAACACAATGAAGCTTGACACGTTCTTTACGACTCAAAGCGTCAGCCACGACATTCACCTTACCAGGATGGTAGCGAATTTCACAGTCATAGTCATTTAAAAGTTCTACCCAACGTCGTTGCCTCATGTTGAGTTCTTTCTGATTGAAGATATGCTGAAGACTTTTGTGGTCAGTGAAAACCACACATTTTGTGCCATACAAATAGTGTCTCCAGATCTTAAGAGCGAACACAACTGCACCCAACTCAAGGTCATGAGTGGTGTAGTTTTTCTCATGCACCTTCAACTGCCTCGATGCATATGCTATGACTTTGTTCCTTTACATCAGAACACAGCCAAGTCCCAAATTGGATGCATTGCAGTACACGACAAAATCATCATTACCTTCGGGCAAAGATAGGATAGGCGCATCACAAAGTTTCTGATTCAAGGTCTGAAATGCTTCTTCTTGTTTAGAACCCCATTCAAAGGGCTTATTCTTCTGAGTTAGAGCAGTTAGGGGAACTGTAATCTTCGAGAAATTTTCGATGAAGCGGCGGTAATAACCCGCGAGACCAAGAAATGAACGAACTTCAGTAGGAGTAGTAGGTGTATCCCAATCCTTAATCGCACTGATCTTGGAGGGATCTACATGAATACCTTGTTCGTTCACGATATAACCCAAAAATTGAACTTCCTTAAGCCCAAATTCACACTTGGAGAACTTGGCGAAAAGTTGCTCTTTCTTTAGGAGTTCCAGAGTAAGACGAAGATGTTGCTCATGATCAGCTTGCGTCTTAGAATATATCAAAATGTCATCAATAAAAACGATGATGAACTTATCTAAATAAGGCTTACAAACCCTATTCATCAAGTCCATGAAAACAGCAGGAGCATTAGTCAAACCGAATGGCATAACTGTGAACTCATAATGCCCATAACGAGTGCGGAACGCTGTCTTGGGAATATCTTCTTCATGCACACGAAGTTGATGATACCCAGAATGCAGATCAATCTTTGAAAAGTAAGAAGCACCTTGTAACTGGTCAAAGAGATCATCAATGCGAGGTGGGGGATATCGATTCTTGATGGTAAGCTTGTTAAGCTCACGATAATCGATGCACATCCTGAAAGATCCATCCTTCTTCTTGACAAAAAGAACAGGAGCACCCCAAGGTGAAAAACTAGGACGAATAAAACCTTTATCTGAAAGCTCCTGAAGCTGCTTAGACAACTCTTGCATCTCAGATGGTGCAAGCCGATATGGAGATCTGGCAATAGGATTTGCACCAGGTACAAGATCAATACGAAACTCGAATTGGCGTGCTGGGGGTAATCCAGGTAATTCCTCAGGAAATAGCTCCGGATAATCCCGAACAACAGGGATATCTTGAATAGACTTACCTTTGCCTTTATCTGCTACAACATGTGCCAAGAAGGCCACATAGTTCTTTCGTAGATACTTCCGAGCTTGAAAACAAGACATGAGCTTGAGACTATTAGCAGGCTTCACACCACGAACCTGTAGGATCTCACCTGTCGAAAGTGGAACACGAACAATCTTCTCGAAACAAACTACCTCTGCATGATGCTTGGCTAACCAATCCATACCCACTATAACGTCGAAACTCCCAAGTTGCATTGGCGTGAGGTCGATAGAAAAAAGATGGTTGTTAAGGTTCAATTGGCAATTGCGGAGAACAGAATAAAAAACAACGGGATCACCACTAGCAACTTCTACTGTCAAAGGCTTACCTAGTTTCATTCTAGACATGCGAAGCAATGGCTCAAAAGATAATGACACAAAACTCTTATCGGCACCAGAATCAAAAAGAACAGATGCGGGTTGATTATTAACAAAGAATGTACCGTTAACCACTTCATTGTCTACTTACGCCACTTGTGCATTCATGTTGAAGACTCGACCTCGAGCCTGAGCCTGAGCTGGATTCGCATTCACCAATCTTGGACATTGATTACGGTAGTGGGTCAGATCCCCACAGTTATAACAAGAACCTGGTGGGTAGTGAGGTCGTGCATCCTGACCTTGTTGCTGAGCAAGAGGCTGAGCAACTTGTTGAGCCGGGTTCTGAATTGCCCGATTTTGATTAGCAGGAATGCGGCATGTGTCAGTAAGATGACCAGATCTTCCACAGTTGGTGCAATGACGGCACTGGAGGTGCGGTTGATGATGACCGTTACATCTGTTGCACAAAGGTGCATTACCAAGATAAGGTTTCTTGGCAGGTGGTTCCGCAGGCTGATTTGGAGTAGCTTGATTGGCCTGTGCAGTAACGGTGTAGTTTTGGGAAGCCTTACGCTTAGAACCCTTCGAGGAACCAGAATCCTTACCCTTTTTGTTTTTACCTTTCTTGCTTTCCTCTTTGTCAGACGACTGCTTCTTACCCTTGTCACCTTTTCTATGCAGCTTACCCTTTCGGACTTACGACTCAGTCAATGTCACTGATAGTTCGATTTCCTGACGGACTGTGGTAGGGTTACTACCAGTAACGATGTCTTGTACGGAGTCAGGTAGGCCATCGATATACCTCTCGATAGCCTTCTCGAGTGGGGTAACCATTGTTGGGCATAACAAACTCAGCACCTCATACATATCAGTATATGCCCGGTGCTCGCCACTATCCTGTTTCAGGTCATCAAATTCCCTTTCTAAAGCTCGCAGTTCATGACGAGGACAAAACTCCCTCATCATAAGTGCCCTAAGTTCAGCCCATGTTTGTGCTAAAGCAACCTCAGCACCACGGTCTCTCATAACCCCGTTCCACCATGTGAGAGCCCTCTTCTGAAACACGCTTGATGCAAACTCGACTTTTCGATTCTCAGGACACAGGACGTGACGGAATGTACTCTCAATGCTCTCGAACCATTGAAGGAGCCCAGTTGTCCCTTCAGAACCACTGAACTTGAGTGGTTTAGCCGAGTTAAAACTCTTGAAGTTGCATGGAGCATTATTGTTGTTGTTGGCTTGGTTCGATTGAGCAATAAGATTTGGGAACGCAGCAGCCATTTGCTGCGCGATGATTTCTGCCAGTTCGGCATTTGGTAGTGGATTTTCGCGTCGAGGAGGCATTCTAAAAGAGGAAACATGAAAGGAACGAGTGAGATGATTAGATGAAAAGAATGAGATGAAACAAAAATGTACAAAAGCAATGATGGTGGTCATTCGTCCGTATCACAAAGCAAACAAATGACACACAGTGACTAATCAAAGTAAATGGGTCAAAAATAATGTATCGCGAAGACATGCTCGCCTATAAGTGAACACTCACCCCAAGAGTTCCCAGGTAAGAGTGACTGGTCCGATTATGTGGATTTCTACGAACACTCTAGCCTTAGACAGAAAACCCAGGGTACAGGCATTCACCCTTCCAGTTTGCACGTGTTCACACTATTTAGAACCCAAAACTTTGATGAGATTTTGAAAACTTGGAACTTGGAAGGCACAAGGCCAAAATAATCATTAAAAAATGGATGGTAAATTTTCAAAATCATTATGAAAAATCAAAGAGTTCAAAACCATATAATAAATCATTTAAAAACAGATGATTGATTTTCAAAAATCGTTTCGGAAAATTGGGTTCTTGTTTTGGTGATCACCTAAGGATAGGTGAAGTGCATGTTTTAAAATCTAAACACAAGACAACTTGTGTTGGGGTCCTAGAAAGGTTATAGTCTAGGTCAAAGCATTACTAATAACCTAATTCCCTATAACCATTGGCTCTGATACCAACTCTTCTGTCACACCCCGACCACGTAAAACATCAAATCGTGGCGGAAACGTCGGGGAGTGTTGTAACAGAATTATTGTTTCACAACCATGGCATTTAAAAATTATGTTTTATTCATTAAACAAAGAGTTACATTGTCTTAAAATAACTGAAACAAAGAGTACATCACATAATTAAACTAGTTCTATCTTTATTTTAAGTCTCTAAGGCACGGGTCCGCCCTAGTGTGTCACGAACAACCTAAGCAACAACTCCTGAAAACACATGTGAAAATAGGTACGTCAGCATAAAAATGCCTGTGAGTTACATAGGTTTTATGAAAATAGGATTCATGACTTGAGTTTAGAGAAATGTTTAATAAAATTCAGTCATGAACCTTGTTAATTGTTTTGTTTTATAAATCATTTGAAAAACGTTAGCAAAATCAGATGATATGTATATATAAAAGAATAATGTATGGTTAAAAGAATAACCAAGTAAAAAGAGTTTGTAATAACCAAGTTATTTGCAAAACAATGTTTAAGTGATAATGTGTTGTAAATGTAATATGTCTAAACTGAAGTGGTTTAAATGACGCTACGATATGTAATATCATACAAGCACTTATATATAGGAAGTACCAGCGGCGTATCCACCATGCTTGTACCATATTACACACGCCTCGTTATTTAAGTCACTCAAACCAACCAACATTGTAAAATATCCATGTTTAATCCAATAGTCAAATGTCATAGTATAACCCAAGTTGAATATAAACCATGTAATGTTTAAACAAAAGTTATGTATGGTAAGTAAAATGAGACTACTTAAACCACAAGTAAAAATGTACAAAACAAAGTATTTTGAATAAATCAAAAGTTATGTTTTGTAAAATAACTAAATAAATACATGCTTTACTGATACAAACACTTATGCGGTAAGTTAACGCATACATTCAAGCCTTGAGACAGCAGGATAACCTTAGAGTAAAGTTTATCAAAGTAAAATGTTTTCGGATTCAGTCATTCCTTACACCCAAACAAACCTAGGATGTCAGGAACGATATTTGTCAAGTCCTATGGTACCATTACTTACTACCGAGCGGCGTAGCTAATGTTAATGAATGTAATTTAGACCCGTTGAACAAACCAAATGTCATACCAAACGCAAACATGTAATGAAAGTAATGTACTAAGTATGCTAAGTTAACATACAAAGCAGAAAACTCATGTAAATCAATGTGCTAAATATGCTAAGTTAACATACAAAGCAGAAAATGTAATGTAAAACAATGTGCTATCATGCCAAGTAAACATACATAGCAAAAGAAGATGTAATGTAAATCAATGTGCTAAGTATGCTAAGTAAACACACATAGCAAAACAAAATGAAATCATGTACTAATAGTGTACTAATGAACATAACAAGTATATGATATGAAAACATGGAAAGCATGAAAGTAACAAGTAGGCACATGTGTTTCACCCCAAAATGTTTGAAAAACAGTAAAAGAGGGGTCTATGTACTCACTTGAGATTGCTCAGAAGTCCTAAGATAACCACCAAGCAAAGCTAGAAGATCACGGAATCAAACGACACCTAATATAGGTAACTACATTAATAAACGGACCTATTCGGAGGATCGGGTAGCATGAGGGTTCGTAAACCAAATGAGTGTAGGAACTCATGTAATATGGTTTAACAAAGCCTACATACTAAAACGAAAGTTATCCTAAGTGTTTTTGACCCGTTACGACCCGTTTAGGTAGCTTATGCTACTTTAATGAGTCGTTCGCGTAAAACGCGTTCGGACCGCTTAACTAGTCCTATGACAAGTAAAATATGCCTTAACATGTCTAATGTAGTTGCCAAATTAGTTTAGATGTCCAAAATTATGTTACATAGGCTTAAAATGAAATTTGGCGTAAAAAGGGCATTTTGGTAATTTTCCTAAGGCATATAAACTACCTATCATACAACTACTTAAACGATGTGACCATAAGGTATAACCTCGGAAGGTTATTCCCTATACAACTATGGTCACCTAGAGTGTTTGGTCGGATCCTAAGGATTGACCAAATGGGTCGGGTTCGAAAGTATAAGCGGTTGTTTAGACCGCTTACCTTACGACCCTACATAAGCACTAAACCTAAAGTGACGAGTTAAACATGTTTAACGAGGTTTTAAAACAGGTTTGATATCAAGACAAAGGGTCTTGATACCCAAAAGTAGTTTGGTTACAAAATACGCAAGAACGCGCATTTTGGCCGAAACTACGACTCGTCACTGAGCCTAGATAACGTGGTAATCAGTAGGTATAGTCGCTAGGGACTATAACCATCGTGATTACGCTCATGTTATGAAGTTCAAATGAACTTCGCATTGATCATAAACTGGTCAATGCAGAAAGTCAAACGCAGTTTGACTTTTAAGCTAAAACGAATGAAAAGAACGAAAGAATACTTACAGAAGGTCCCCGCAAGCAAAATCTTGACCCAAGTAGCTCAGGTATGAAGAAAAGGCTTCAACTTAGAGCATCTTAGATCAAATTTTGAGTGAGGATGAAATGAAGTGGGTGTTGCTATTTATAGAGAATCAAGAACCGTTAAGATCATTCATCGTAAAACGTGCTTTGATCTGGACCATACACATGTGGCCCATGATTTTGGGATACTAGGGGTGCCCCAAAACCAGCAAACGGTTTTGAAAATGTTACAAAATAGCCCCTAAACTTCAAGAGAAGTGCTGAAAATGGACATTGTGTTGGAAAAATGGAGTTTCTGCCCAGATCACTCACTTGCGTAGTGCCACGGGGATAGGCATTTGGTGCTCGCGCGGCGCTAGCATGTGCCAGATACAACAAAGTTTCAAAAATGACAGTTTTGGTCCCTGCACGTGTTTAAGGCCTTTTTCGATGCGTTTGAACCCCGTTAACCTCATTTCAAGGCTCTAAAATGAAGTTAAAGTATAGGGAACTCAAAACATGCTCAAAAACATCTCGGATGTCGGCTCTTTTGGTCGTACGGTTGCGTTGTTCGGTTAATTACGACGGAAGTCGTAACGAACGCAAAAACGATCCAAATTACGCGACGAATGGAATTTTATCAAGCTAATCACTAAACTAAAATATTTTAATGATTACATAAATTTTTGGATGTCCGGATATATTCAAAACGTAAGATATGCGCGAAAATGCAAACTTATGCACTTTTTGACGCTTTTAGTCCCTATTGATCATAAAGTTTATTTTAGCACACCGAACCCCTAATAGCCTATCTCTAAGCTATGTAAAGGATATTTAGGGTGTGTTTAACTTATGGCCAAGTTCTGGAATGTCCGTTACAGTTCAAATCGGCATACTTTCATAGTTTGTCGAATTTAGTCCCAGTAAGCGAATAGACTCGATTTTGCCATACCAAAGCCTTCAAAACATATTTCTAAGTTATGTAAAGGTTATTTAAGGTATGTTAAGAATATGTTGATGTTCCGGAGTATTTGTCGCGTTAAACTGACTACGTTTACGCACCAGTTTGCGTATAATTCTCCAGAAAGCGATATAGAGTTTGAAATTGAATAAAAATCAAAACATGAAAAATGTCAAACATAAACAAACAAATATTGGGATCAAATAACTTTATTTCATTGATAACTGAACTGTTTACAATGATTACAAGCACAGATGTCACAAATCGTTTGAGACAAAACATGTTGTGAAATATTTTGACAAAAAACGTTTGAGAAAACATTTTGAAAAAATATTTTAATGAAAACGTTTTGAGAAAAAAAAAAACATTTTTAGGAATACCTTAAGGCATAAAGCCTAAGGGTTTTAGGATAAATCATCTAAGGTTAGATGATTCGTAAATCATGGGGTAGTTGTGACACGAATAAGGATGAGGATTAGGAAAGAAGTCCTAAGTCTACTCATGTTTGGGTCCTAGGAAGGTTATAGACTAGATTTAAGGCATGCTAATAACCTAATTCCCTATAACCAGTGCTCTGATACCAATCTGTAACACCCCAATCGCGTAATACAACAACACGCGGTAGAAATATCGGGGAGTCACGTTACAAATTGCTCACAACTACTGGTACTAAATTGTTTCAATATCATTAACATCGTTTTATAAACATAGAATGCATGAAATTGTTCTTTTGTTTTAGAAGTCTAAGGCCCGAATGCAGTCCTATGCGTTGCATGCTTGAATAGTCGAAAACCTGAAACATATGTGAAAAATAGTCAGCATAAAAATGCCGGCGAATACATAAGTTTTATTAGCCAAGTAAATGGAAAAACATTTGGTATTGCAATACTATAACAACTACGAAGGCTGTTATTAAAAAAAAATCTTGAAACCAAAGAATGGCAAAAATTTAGTATTGAATTACAAAATCTTAATTGTGAAAACTCATGACAAAAATAGGTTTGTATATGGCAATATGATTATTACTAAATCATTTTATGCCTTATATCATAATCTCGATTAAACCATTGTAAAAACTTGTTAATATGTTATTAGGAATCCAATCAAGGATTAATAATAACTGTTTTGAAATAATTCAAAACTTATGTAAGTATTATATAATTCAAATCAATGAGTTATGATAATACTTCAGATATCTTTCTAAGAATCTAACATATAAAAATAATATGGAAGATTCTACGAAGATTTCGATAATCAAACATTGAAACCATCATATACAAAATCCTAAAGTGATCCAGATAACGCTACAAGAATAATAAAATAAGAACACTTATATATAGGAAGTACCAGCGGCGTATCCACCATGTTCTTATTTTATTACACCCGTTTCGTTATCTAAATCACAACTACCACATAAACACATAATCGTCAACTTGTTCCACCTCGTAACCATGTATTAAAGTACATAATGAATCCAAACAGGGGCGCCAATATTAGTACTCTAAACATCCCATATATGTCCAACTATGAAGATAGATAGATAGATACTACAGGGATCAGGTTCTTGTCACATTGTCTAATCTAACATGCATTAAAGTACACAATGAACCCAAACAGGGGCTCCAATATTAGTACTCTAAACATCCTACAAGAATCAATCTATGAAGATAGATAGAAGCTATAAGGATTCTGGGTTCTGTTATATTGAATTATTGAATCAAAACAATCCTAAATCCTAACGGTGATTTAGGATAACTGTTGGTACATAATGTCTATAGCCTTCGTCTACAGTCTAGGTCATGTCGGTAGCTTGTATAGGGGTCAAAATGTCAAATAATGTAAAGTTTATGTATGTTAGAAGTGATTTCGCACGAAATAGCATGTTGCTATTTCGCACGAAATTAACTTGGGTAATTTCGCACGAAATAGCATAATGCTATTTCATGCGAAATTAACTGCCTATATATATGGCAGTGGTGCTTCTCATTTGGTACGAAATTAGTGAAGGTGTAACGAAGTGCTGCCCAATTTTCACCGTGTAATCAAGTCAAATATCAATGAGAAGCTTGTTTTAAGTATCATACTTTATTTCTACACCTTTCTTACACTGATTTGAGGTTGTTTGACTGTTTCCGCCTTTCAAACAGCTTTTTGTTGACTCTGAACGACTTATTAGGTCGCAAAACGATCCTACAAGTGGTATCAGAGCTCAGGATGAGTCAATACACTTGAATCAGTGCTCATTTCTACTCATTTTTGGACTTCTGGACAAATTCATGGACAAAATGGACTGATCTTTTGATATTGTGTGTAAAATATAGTTTTAACAAACCCTTGAAAGAATCAGACCTAAATTCAGACTAAAAGTGACAAAAATGGGCCAAAAGGTTGATTTCATTTGAACGAGCCTCTATTTCGTTTGAAAAGTTGAGGTTATTTCGCACGAAATAACTGATTTCGTTTGAAAAATAATTCTGCTTGGCTAATTTCGCACGAAATTAAGTTTTGAGATTAATTTCGTACGAAATAACACTTGATTTCACTTGAAGGTGTTATTTCGTTTGAAAAGTTGATTTCGTGTGAAAGTTGTTTTCGCATAAAAGTTGATTTCGCGTGAAAGTCCATTTAGTTTGTGATTTCGTACGAAAGTCTATTTCGTGTGTAGAAAGTGTTTTCGTTTGAAAGTAACTGTTTTCAAAAACTTGAAAATTTTTCCGTAAACTGTTTTCGTAAAATGGATAACCAAGAGTTTTACAACTTCTTTGCCGATGGGGGAATGACGGGAGCACAAACACCAGCCAGTATCGTGCAAAATGTGAACATGGAAAATGAACTCGGTACTATGCAGAAACAGCCGAAGTTGATGAACATTGATGAATATGCTGGGTGGTCGGAAAGGTTTAAAACTTGGGTGCAAGCTAACCATTTTGAATGCTGGATGAAAATCGAGTCTAAATATGTTCCTCCAAAGAAAGGTTCGGGAATTGAGAAAACGATTAGCAGTTTGACTCCAATTGAACAAGATGATTTCAAAGCAGAAAAGAAAATGATGAGCATTCTACAATAAGCCATCAAAGAGGATATCTTAGTTCTGCTACAACATCAGGGTGATTCACAGTCCGTTTGGAATTCTTTGAAAGTAAAGTTTCTTGGAAGCGTGTCTATGATAAAAAGCAAAACTGCTTTGATGAAGAAAGAGTTTGATATCTTTACGGGTATAAAGGGTGAAACAACAAAACAGTTGATTGAAAGATATTGCCATCTGGTTGTTGAGATGAAGAGGTTGGGAATAACCAAAACGGATGAGGAATGGGTTGATAAATTGGCAGATGCATTGCCATACAATGAATGAGGCACTTATCTGTTGGTATTGAAGAATAATTTGGAGTATGTGGGATTCAACCTTAGCACATTCATTGAAAAGATTGAGTCACACGAGCTTGAGTTGACAAAGATTAGAAAGATGAAGTCTTCAGGTGTTCAACAAGATGTCTCATTGTATTACAAAGGAAGTACTCCAGCAACATCGAGTCTAAGTCCAAAAGTGCAGACAACCTTTAGTGCAGATTCAACATCCGGAGTATCATCTGTCACATCAAGCAACAATAACTCACCATTTGCAAGTTTTGAACCAAATCCAAAGGTTCAAAATTCACCTGATCAATCTTACACTCAAAGTTCGTCAGGATTAAACAGTCAAAGTTAAGGTCCAGGAATTCTGTGCAACATAGCAGTGAACATAAAGAATGCTCAAGACTTTACTGAATCATCAGCGAAGCAGCACATAGCACTTCTTGCTTCTGTGCTTGAATCGTATGAAAGCTTGGTTGCAGGTAGAATTGGGACCCCGATATGACAAAGGAAGACTATGATCAGATCGATCCAGAGGAGCTGGAGTTGATCGACATCAAATGGGGAATGGCAAGCTTGGTGAGAAGAGCTCAACAATTTATGGAAATAACTGGTCGGAACAGTCTTTCAGGACCAGATCAAAAACTTGGGTTTGATAAATCAAAAGTCACATGTTTCAAATGTAAAGAGAAGTGACATTTCAAGCGAGAATGTCCAAACAGGGAGGTCAACAACCATCAAAACCCGTTCTCAAATGATTATTACAGACAAGCAATCTATCATAAGACAAGTCAACAACCATTCACCCAAAGACCTCAGATCGAAAACAAGCCGGAGAAGGCTCTCTTAGTCAATCAAGATGATGAGAAGGTTGCTGAAGGTTTTAGTTGGGATAAGTACATCCCTGGTAGTGAGGGTAGGGCAATGATGGCAGAGATTGTGGAACAACCAGAATGCGTTGTTGAGACATAAGAAGTCAGTGAAGTGACATCTGAAGAAAGTTTAGCTGATCTTGAAGAAGTTGCTGCAGAAGTCAATTACTACCAGTCTGAACAGGAGATTATTGCTAGTTCTTTCAAATCAATAATGCCTCCTAAGATGTTTGACTCTTTTGCAGGTTTTTTCAATGAGCCAACTACAGGATTCTATCCACGATACGACGTTGAAAAAGTTGCAGTTGAAGAAATAATAGACGTCTCCAAAGAAATGAATGAAGAGACCCTAAAAGAGATTGCTGACAAAGCATTGATGGGCAAGCTAAAAGAGGTAGAAACAGATTCTGTTGAATCAAAGTCTGTCGAAACAGAGTCAGTTGAAAGTGTGTCTGTCGAAATGGTCAAAAAGGAGTCTGACGAGAAATCGGAAAATGAGGAGACCAAATCAGCAGAAAAGTCTGAGTCAGAGTCTGATGGTTTTGGTAAAACAGATATTAAAATTGATCAAGAAGAAAAGGTTACCGAAAAGGTTGATTCGATTCTTGAAATTCCATGCAAAAACTGTTCAAAACCATGCATGGACTGTCTTGAAAAAGACAAGAAATTTCAAGAATTGAAGAAATTTACTGATGAAGTAAAATTTGATCTCAGTGAGATAAAAGAAGCATATGACACGTTGGCATGATCAATCAAAATGATTAAACAAGAAAGTTTTGAAAATGATAAAGCCGCGAAATTGCTAAAATCTACTGTCATGGATAAACAGATGGAAATTAACATCCATCTGGACACAATTGCTTCTTTGAAAAAAGAACTTGAGTTAATGAGAATTGAAACTGAGAGAATTGATAAGAAACTGATGAGTTATGATGCTTCATCATATGTGATTGATCAAATTCTTCCGCAACAACATGATGCAAAATCTGTCTTCAAAAGTGTTCCACCCCCAATGTGGAATCATTACACTCAAAAGTATCCAGATGGGGTGGAATCTGCATTGAATCTCAAGTTGAGAACCATTGAGAATGAGTTGCCTGAGAGCATTGATGTTACATTTTCTCCATCCGACACTGATTGTCACACCCCGACCACGTAGAACATACAAAACGTGGCGGAAACGTCGGGGAGTGTTGTAACAGAATTAATGTTTCACAACCATGGAAATTAAAGTTTCGTTTTATTCATCAAACAAGCGAGTTACATTGTCTTTAAACAAGAAATAAAGAGTACATAACATAAATTAACTAGTTCTTGTCTCGTTTTAAGTCACTAAGGCACAGGTCCGCCTAAATATGTCTTGATAAGTCCTATGCATCATCTCCTGAAAAACACATGTGAAAATAGGTACGTCAGCATAAAAATGCCTGTGAGATACATAGGTTTTGTGAAAATAGGATTCATGACTTATGTTTGAGAAAATGTTTAGTCATGAACCTTGTAATTTGCTTTGTCTTGTAAATCATTTGAAAAACGATAAGATCAGATGATATGTATAAATAAGAGAATAATGTATGGTTAAATGAATAACCATGTAAAATGAGTTTGTATAAGATCAGTTGTTTGTAAATCAATGTCTTGTGAAAAGTATGTTATTTGTATAAAATGTTATATGTCTCAAATTGAAATGATTCAAATAACGCTACGACATGTAATACCATACAAACACTTATATATAGGAAGTACCAGCGGCGTATCCACCATGCTTGTATCATATTACACACGCCTCGTTACTTAATCACTCACTCAAACCAAACTACCAAAGTAAAATGTTCATGCCTAATGTAAATCATGTAATGTGTATCCAAAATGTAAGCATGTGATGAATAACAAATGTACTAAGTATGATGAACAATGCAACGAATGGACATACATAGCATGTGAACTGTACTAAGTATGCAACAATAGACATACATAGCATGTGACGTGAAATAACTATACTAAGTATGCAACAATAGACATACATAGCATGTGAACTATACTAAGTATGCAACAATAGACATACATAGCATGTGACGTGAAATAACTGTACTAAGTATGCAACAATAGACATACATAGCATGTGACGTGAAACAACTGTACTAAATATGCACACAATGGCATACATAGCATGAAATGTAATGTAAAACAATGTACTAAGTAATGCACACAATGGGCATACATAGCATGAAATGTAATGAAATCATGTACTATAAATGTACTAATGAACATAGCCAGTATATGATGTGAAAACAGGAAAGCATGAAAGTAACAAGTAGGCACATGTGTTTCACCCCAAAACAGTTTGGAAAACAGTAAAAGAGGGGTCTATGTACTCACTTGAGATTGCTCAATAGTCCTAGGATAACCACCAAGCAAAGCTAGAAGATCACGGAATCAAACGGTACCTAATATAGGTAACTACATTAATAAACCGGACCTAAATCGGAGGATCGGATGGAATGAGGGTTCGTAAACCAAACGAGTGTGGAGACTCGTGTAATATGGTTTAACAAAGCCTACATACTAAATGAAACCTAACATATGTGCGTACGACCCATTACGACCCGTTTAGGTAGCCTATGCTACTTTAACGTGTCGTTCGCGTGAAACGCGTTCGGACCGCCTAACTAGTCCTATGACAAGTAGAATATGCCTTAACATGCCTAATATTGTCGCCAAATCAGTTTAGATGTCAAAAGTTATGTCACATATGTTTATAATGAATTTTGGCATCAAAGGGGTATTTTGGTAATTTACCTAAGGCATATAAACTACCTATCATACAACTACTTAAACGTCGTGACCATAAGGTATAACCTCGAAAGGTTATTCCCTACCTACTATGGTCACCTAATGTATTTGGTCGGATCCTAATGATCGACCAAATGGGTCAGGTTCGAAGGTATAAGCGATTTATCAGATCGCTTACCCTTACGACCCTAGACAACGTGGTAATCAGTAGGCATAGTCCCAAGGGACTATGACCATCGTGATTACAATCACGTTGCGAAGTTCAAATGAACTTCACATTGACCATAAACTGGTCAACGCAGAAAGTCAAACAAAGTTTGACTTTCAGACTCGAAAAGCAATAAAAGAACGAAGGAATACTTACGAAGGGTCCCCGAATGCTAACTTCGATCCAAGTAGCTCAGGTATGAAACAAAGGTTTCAACTTAGAGCTTCTCAAATCAAGATTCTAGTGGGTTTTGAAATGGGGGTGGATGGGTATTTATAGTTTTCGGGTAACCGTTAGGATCGTTTATCCGGAAACGTGCTTCAATCTTGGCCATACACTTGCACCCATGGTATTGTAATACCATGGGCACATCAAACCAGCCCATAGTATTGATAAATAACATGTGCACAATTGAAATGGACCAGATCCAATGTTTCTGCAAGTTTCTGATGTTCTGCAGACTGCTTGCGCACCGTAACATTATATTTGTTGCGGTGCGCAAGGACCAACTTTGGCAGAATTACAGTTTTGGTCCCTGCAGCCCGTTTAAGCTATTTTCGACACGTTTAAGGCCCGTTAACCCCATTTCAAAGCTCTAAAATGAAGTTAAAGTATAGGGAACTTAATATGTGCTCAAAAATATCTCGGATTTCGGTTCGTTTGGCCGTACGGTTGCGTTGTTCGGTTAATTACGACGGACGTCGTAACTAACGTAAAAACGGTCCAAATTGCGCAACGAATGGATTTTTGACAAGCCAAACACTAAAGCATAGTATTATCATGCTTACATAAATTTTTGGATGTCCGGATGTATTCAGAACGTAAGATATGCGCGAAAGTGCAAACTTGTGCACTTTTTGACGCTTTTAGTCCCTGAATGACCCAAAAGTTTATTTTAGCATACCGAACACCTCAAAGCCTATTTCTAAGCTATGTAAAGGATATTTATGGTATGTTTAACTTATGGTCATGTTCCGGAATGTCTGTTACAGTTCAAATTGGCATACTTTTGCAGTTTGTCAACTTTAGTCCCTGTAAGCGATTTAACTTGATTTCGGCATACCAAACCTTCCAAAACTTATTTCTAAGTTATGTAGAGATTATTTAAGGTATGTTAAGCCTATGTCACTATTCCAGAGTGTTTGTTGCATTAAACTGGTTATATTTACGCATTAGTGCGCGTATAACCTTCCAGAAAGCGATTTAGAGCTTGAAATCGAACAAGAGTTGATATGTGCAAAAGATACACCTATTTATACAAGTCCAAAGTATGAAATACAATATTTCATTGGTTTGGTATTTGTTTGATGGTCGCAGTGACCCAGGTGTCACAGTCTCCCCTACTTTAGTAAATTTCGTCCCGAAATTTATTCGTAGGAGTCCATCTGTGACTTAGTGTCAAGTAACCACCAGAGATATGTAAGGCATAATCCTGTCATTTCCTTAACGGACATTCTTCAGAACGAAAATGAACAGACGGAGTCATTTTCCTCAACGAGTATTCTTCAGAAACGGAAATGAAGGAGTAAACAAACGGGGATTCATTTCCTCAACGGACAATCTTCAGAAACGTAAAATGAACTTACGGAGTCATTTTCAACGGGTGCTTCATCAGAAATGGAAATGAAAAGGAGAAAAACGGATATTCATTCCCTCAACGGAAAATCTTCAGAAACGAAAAATGAACTTACGGAGTCATTTTCAACGGTTGCTTCATCGGAAATGGAAATGAAAAGGAGAAACAAACGGATATTCATTTCCTCAACGGAAAATCTTTAGAAACGAAAAATGAACAAACGGAGTCATTTTCAACGGGTGCTTCCTCAGAAACGGAAATGAGTAGAGTTAACTTCTAGACACATGACAAAACTTGCTGTGGTTTCTGTGCACTAAATTCCATAATTATGTATGCATCCATAATTACGTAATTCCTTGCACAGTCCGCACAGTTTGCTTTGTAATGTTTATGGGAAGAAAAACAAACCTGTGATGAGGGTGACTAGACTACCATAGGGTCCTTTTTAATTACATCGACAGATGATCTTTTTTTTTATTTGACCACCAAGGAGTCTTTTCAGCTATATCATCACATGATATTCCTAACCAGATTTTTGGATCAATCTGTTTAACTAGACCACTCAAGGGGTCAAATTATGGAATAGTACTTTATAATCCAAGGGACTTAACTACAACGTAGAAGTCCATTAAGGATTTTATGTAGTACCTTTGGGTATCCTACTATGAATCCCTTATACGCATGATATGGAAGATTCTACGAGGATTTGGATAACAAAAACTTGGATTACACCAAAAACATAAAAGGGAACACATAAGCACATAATCACATAATTGTTTAATTGTTATTATCTTGTTATTGATTGCTATTAACTTGGCACCTCGTACTTCGTTTCTCTTGGAAGAAACGGGTACTTAGGATTTTCGTGGAAAACGCAAGAGATCATACAATGGAAGAAATTTGGGGGTAGTATGCTCTTCATGGAATACGATTCCTTGATTGTCGGTATTGTAGAGGAGATGTTCTTTATACATACAACCACATAAATACATTGCAATGTAAATAAAAGATTTATTTATGAACAATGATAACAACTGTTTCATGGACCTTGACAACAAAAGAAAATAATACATAAGACGTGATTATTTCTAAACGATGTTGTCTTCTAGTCGGTCAGATGCTCATCCCCGTGCTGGATTTGCATTAGTAAGCTTTGGGCAGTTTCTTTGGAAATGGCCCATCTCGCCACAGTTGAAGCAAGAACCTGGTAGAAAACGACCTTGAGCAGGGTTGTTGCCAGCTTGGTTTGGTGCAGCTGCAGCTGGGCAGACTCTTGTTGTATGGCCTATAAGTCCACAAGTTTGGCATTTGCGACACTTTACATTGGCATGATGATGGAGGCTACATTGGTTGCACAAGGGTGCAGTTCCATTGTATGGCTTCCTAGCAAGGGGTTGAGCTGGTTGGTTGGGGACGGCTTGATCGTTGTGAGTAACCATGGCGAAGTTCTGAGCAGCCTTTCGCTTCTTTGACTTCTTAGGGGATCCAGTCTGTTCATCCATGGTCTTTGATTCCTCTATTGGTTTCGATTCCTCGACCGGTTTCTTGTCACCCTTTCGGAAAAGCTTACGTTTCCTGATCTGAGATTCAGTCAAGGTTGCAGATAGCTCAATGGCCTGCCTAACTGTAGTGGGGTTACTACCAGTAACAATGTCCTGAACTGAGTCAGGGAGACCATCAATGTATTTTTCGATCGCCTTATCCAAAGGCGTAACCATGGTAGGACACAACAGGCTCAGCTCCTCATATCGATCAGTGTATGCTCGATGTTCACCGCTGTCTTGCTTAAGATCGTCGAATTCCCTTTCCAATGCCTTGATCTCATGACGAGGACAGAATTCCTTCATCATTAGAGCTCGAAGCTCTTCCCATGTTTGAGCCAGTGCCACATCGGCACCCCTATCTCTCACCACACCGTTCCACCACGTCAAAGCTCGTTTCTCAAAGACACTAGATGCGAAATCTACCTTTCGCTCGTTTGGACATTGTACATGCCTGAAGGTGCTCTCTAGACTCTCGAACCATTGCAGAATTGCAGTCGCTCCTTGAGACCCAGAAAACTTTGATGGCTTAGCCGAGTTGAACGTCTTGAAGTTGCAGGGGGCATTGTTGTTGTTGAGAGCTTGGTGACATTGAGCAACGATGTTCGGGATTGCAGCAGTCATTTGCTGTGTAATGACAGCTGCCAGATCTTCAATAGATACCGGATTTTCGCGTCGTGGAGGCATTCTAAAAGAGGAAACATGAAATGAAACGAGTGAGAGAATTAGACGAAAAGAATGAGATGAACAAATATGTTGAAAGCAAGGATAGTGGTCATTTGTTTGTTACTACAAAGCAACAAACGACCCCGGTGATTAATCAAAGTAAATAGGTCAAAAATAATGTATCGCGAAGACATGCTCGCCTATAAGTGAACACTCATCCCAAGAATTCCCAGGTAAGCACAACTGGTCTCGCGTCTGATGAGATATATACGAAGTGCTTGCCTAGACAGAAAACCTAGAATACAGGCATTCACCCTTCCAGTTTGCACGTGTTCACATTATTTAAAACCCAAAACCTAGACGAGATTTTGAAAACTCAAAGGGGTTCAAAACCTTATAACGGAGGGTTCAAAACCTAGTAATCAATCATCCTAGAACAGATGATTAGTTTTCAAAGCGGTTCTGAAATTTATGTTCTTGTTGTGGTCGTCGCCTAAGGATAGGTGACGGTATTGTTTTATGACTAAACGCAAGTAAACTCGCGTTAGGGTCCTAGAAAGGTTATAGACTAGGTCAAAGCATTACTAATAACCTAATTCCCTATAACCATCGGCTCTGATACCATCTTTTCTGTCACACCCCGACCACGTAGAACATACAAAACGTGGCGGAAACGTCGGGGAGTGTTGTAACAGAATTAATGTTTCACAACCATGGAAATTAAAGTTTCATTTTATTCATCAAACAAGCGAGTTACATTGTCTTTAAACAAGAAATAAAGAGTACATAACATAAATTAACTAGTTCTTGTCTCGTTTTAAGTCACTAAGGCACAGGTCCGCCTAAATATGTCTTGATAAGTCCTATGCATCATCTCCTGAAAAACACATGTGAAAATAGGTACGTCAGCATAAAAATGCCTGTGAGATACATAGGTTTTGTGAAAATAGGATTCATGACTTATGTGTGAGAAAATGTTTAGTCATGAACCTTGTAATTTGCTTTGTCTTGTAAATCATTTGAAAAACGATAAGATCAGATGATATGTATAAATAAGAGAATAATGTATGGTTAAATGAATAGCCATGTAAAATGAGTTTGTATAAGATCAGTTGTTTGTAAATCAATGTCTTGTGAAAAGTATGTTATTTGTATAAAATGTTATATGTCTCAAATTGAAATGATTCAAATAACGCTACGACATGTAATACCATACAAACACTTATATATAGGAAGTACCAGCGGCGTATCCACCATGCTTGTATCATATTACACACGCCTCGTTACTTAATCACTCACTCAAACCAAACTACCAAAGTAAAATGTTCATGTCTAATGTAAATCATGTAATGTGTATCCAAAATGTAAGCATGTGATGAATAACAAATGTACTAAGTATGATGAACAATGCAACGAATGGACATACATAGCATGTGAACTGTACTAAGTATGCAACAATAGACATACATAGCATGTGACGTGAAATAACTGTACTAAGTATGCAACAATAGACATACATAGCATGTGAACTGTACTAAGTATGCAACAATAGACATACATAGCATGTGACGTGAAATAACTGTACTAAGTATGCAACAATAGACATACATAGCATGTGACGTGAAACAACTGTACTAAATATGCACACAATGGCATACATAGCATGAAATGTAATGTAAAACAATGTACTAAGTAATGCACACAATGGGCATACATAGCATGAAATGTAATGAAATCATGTACTATAAATGTACTAATGAACATAGCAAGTATATGATGTGAAAACAGGAAAGCATGAAAGTAACAAGTAGGCACATGTGTTTCACCCCAAAACAGTTTGGAAAACAGTAAAAGAGGGGTCTATGTACTCACTTGAGATTGCTCAATAGTCCTAGGATGACCACCAAGCAAAGCTAGAAGATCACGGAATCAAACGGTACCTAATATAGGTAACTACATTAATAAACCGGACCTAAATTGGAGGATCGGATGGAATGAGGGTTCGTAAACCAAACGAGGGTGGAGACTCGTGTAATATGGTTTAACAAAGCCTACATACTAAATGAAACCTAACATATGTGCTTACGACCCATTACGACCTGTTTAGGTAGCCTATGCTACTTTAACGTGTCGTTCGCGTGAAACGCGTTCGGACCGCCTAACTAGTCCTATGACAAGTAGAATATGCCTTAACATGCCTAATATTGTCGCCAAATCAGTTTAGATGTCAAAAGTTATGTCACATATGTTTATAATGAATTTTGGCGTCAAAGGGGTATTTTGGTAATTTACCTAAGGCATATAAACTACCTATCATACAACTACTTAAACGTCGTGACCATAAGGTATAACCTCGGAAGGTTATTCCCTACCTACTATGGTCACCTAATGTATTTGGTCGGATCCTAATGATCGACCAAATGGGTCGGGTTCGAAGGTATAAGCGATTTATCAGATCGCTTACCCTTACGACCCTAGACAACGTGGTAATCAGTAGGCATAGTCCCAAGGGACTATGACCATCGTGATTACAATCACGTTGCGAAGTTCAAATGAACTTCGCATTGACCATAAACTGCTCAACGCAGAAAGTCAAACAAAGTTTGACTTTCAGACTCGAAAAGCAATAAAAGAACGAAGGAATACTTACGAAGGGTCCCCGAATGCTAACCTCGATCCAAGTAGCTCAGGTATGAAACAAAGGTTTCAACTTAGAGCTTCTCAAATCAAGATTCTAGTGGGTTTTGCAATGGGGGTGGATGGGAATTTATAGTTTTCGGGTAACCGTTAGGATCGTTTATCGGGAAACGTGCTTCAATCTTGGCCATACACTTGCACCCATGGTATTGTAATACCATGGGCACATCAAACCAGCCCATAGTATTGATAAATAACATGTGCACAATTGAAATGGACCAGATCCAATGTTTCTGCAAGTTTCTGATGTTCTGCCGACTGCTTGCGCACCGTAACATTATATTTGTTGCGGTGCGCAAGGACCAACTTTGGCAGAATTACAGTTTTGGTCCCTGCAGCCCGTTTAAGCTATTTTCGACACGTTTAAGGCCCGTTAACCCCATTTCAAAGCTCTAAAATGAAGTTAAAGTATAGGGAACTTAATATGTGCTCAAAAATATCTCAGATGTCGGTTCTTTTGGCCGTACGGTTGCATTGTTCGGTTAATTACGACGGAAGTCGGTCCAAATTGCGCGACGAATGGATTTTTGACAAGCCAAACACTAAAGCATAGTATTATAATGCTTACATAAATTTTTGGATGTCCAGATGTATTCAGAACGTAAGACATGCGCGAAAGTGCAAACTTGTGCACTTTTTGACGCTTTTAGTCCCTGAATGACCCAAAAGTTTATTTTAGCATACCGAACACCTCAAAGCCTATTTCTAAGCTATGTAAAGGATATTTATGGTATGTTTAACTTATGGTCATGTTCCGGAATGTCTGTTACAGTTCAAATTGGCATACTTTCGCAGTTTGTCAACTTTAGTCCCTGTAAGCGATTTAACTTGATTTCGGCATACCAAACCTTCCAAAACTTATTTCTAAGTTATGTAGAGGTTATTTAAGGTATGTTAAGCCTATTTCATGATTCCGGAGTGTTTGTTGCATTAAACTGGTTATATTTACGCATTAGTGCGCGTATAACCTTCCAGAAAGCGATTTAGAGCTTGAAATCGAACAAGAGTTGATATGTGCAAAAGATACACCTATTTATACAAGTCCAAAGTATGAAATACAATATTTCATTGGTTTGGTATTTGTTTGATGGTCGCAGTGACCCAGGTGTCACACTGATAATGAGTCACAGGTGACCAAAACCGTTGTTGACCAAGTGTTAGATGAAGAAAGTGATAACTCGGAGTTTGATACTGTGAAAACTCATTTTGAAAACTCCATTTCTGATTCTGAAGAAGATGGTAACTTCTTGGACAAGTTCATACCAAAATCAGACAAAGTTGCGAATAATGATTCGATCATTGTGGTTTACACAATGACCGGAACTGACAAACTCTATTCTGATTTTGAGTATCCAATCCAGAACGCGAACATGCAAAATGTTGAAAAAGTGTTTAAGCTTGTGGAGATTGACAATTCTGAGGTTAACAATAATGAGTTTCTTTCAAAACCTAAAAAGTCTTTTGTGAAACAACAACCGAACAACCCTGGGAAAAAGGATTGGGTGGGTAAAAATGGGTCTAACTAAAGAAATGGTAACAACTTCAAAAACAAAGGTGTTGGATTTGAAAAGAAAATGGCTAAGAACAATGTCAAGCCAAAAGAAAAGATGAGTGATATTTTTGTTGCTGGTCCTAGTGTTGATGCTGAAAAGGATTATATCTTCAGTCAAAAAGCCATTGACGATTTCAATGCAGCTAAGAAGTTGAGACAGGAGACCTACAGATCAAATTTTGTCGAGTATGACAAAAGAATCTATTACCGCTGCAATGAAATTGGTCACATAGCCAAGCAGTGTGTAAAAAAGCTTGAGAAACCAGTTTTGCAAAAACCCAAACCTAAAACTCCAACTGATGTTAAGGGTAAAACACCAATGGTTTCCCCCGTTCGTATTTTGAAAAGAGGTGAATCTTTGAAGTCCGAAGAAAAGCCTAAATCAACATTTGAAATTGGTGAATCTTCGAAGACTCAAAAGACTTCAAAGATTTATCCAAAGATGAAAATTTTTTAAAATCAATCATGGGTGACAAAACCAAAACAGTCAGTTGAGGCAAAGAAGATGGAAAATGTTTTGAAATTTGAATCAAAAGTTTTTGAAAATGATGTTGAAAAACTGGAATTTGAACTAGACAAGTTGCTAGAGGAATTCCCACCAATTAAGGAGGGAGATTCAAAACCAAAATCCAAATCTGCTGTTCCAAATGTCATTTTTAACATTCCGAAAGTTGATGTGTCATGTGATCTTGTGTTTGGTAATGTTCCAAAGGTAAAGAAATCATGGGCTTCATTGTTTGAATAAATTTTCTGTGATGTATGCAGGGGCTTCCGAGGTCAATAATCTCAAAGTGGATCATGGACAGCGGAGCTTCAAGGCATATGACGGGAATGTTGGCTTTGCTCTATGACGTCAAATCTATCAACGGAGGATATGTTGGATTTGCAGGGAATCAGGGTGGTAGAATAGTTAGTGAAGGAACTCTGATAAATGGAGTCGCGACGTTTGACAAAGTGAACTATATCATCGAACTTGAAAACAATCTGTTGAGCATCTCACAGATCAGTGACAAGTCTTTTACAGTACACTTTACAAAATATGAATGTTTAATCATAAAACCTGGTTTTAAAATTCCTGAGGACATGGTGTTGATGCGCGCTCCACGGGAAAACGATTTGTATGTCCTGGATATGAGTGTCGCAACAACAACCGATCATCAGAAACAATGTTTTGTGACAAAAACGATAGCGACTGAAAAAGAGTCCAAAACGTGGCATCGAAAGATGGGCCACATTCATGTCAGAAAAATGAATTTCCTTGTACACAATGATTTGGTTGAAGGTGTAAATTAGAAAAATTTTCATTTGAATGATGATTGTGTAGAGTGCAAGAAGGGAAAGCAGACCAAAAAGACACACCCACAGAAGTTGCTGAATTCAATCAGAGTACCGCTCAAGAGACTCCATATGGATCTATTTGGGCCAGTAAATGTGAAAAGTATCAGTGGAGACTTGTACTGTCTGGTGGTCACTGAAGACTTCACTAGATTTTCTTGGGTGATGTGTCTGGAGAGAAGATCAAACATTTGATTCACTGATGATCTTATTCAAGAAGATGGAAACACTATATAAATTGCCAATCAGGAGAATACGAAGCGATAATGGAATGGAGTTTAAAAACAATCGAATGCTCGAGTTTTGTAATGAGAAAGGAATTCTTCATGAATTCAGTGCACCATACACTCCACAGCAAAATGGTGTAGCTGAACGAAAGAATCGCACCTTAATTGAAACAGCTCGTACTATGCTCGCCGATTCAAAGTTGCCAATATTTTTCTGGAGTGAAGCAGTTGTAGCAGCGTGTTATACATTGAATCATGTTCTCACAGTGAAGAAATACAAGAAAACCTGTTTTGAACTTCTTCATCGTTATAAGCCAAATTTGAAGTTTTTAGAACCGTTTGGATCGCCTTGTACTTTTATTGATCCAGATGGTAAGTTTGGTGCTAAAAGTAACGAGGGTTTCTTTGTAGGTTATGTGAGTCCACTGAAGAGGGTGTTCGTACCATGCCTGGGGAAGATAATTCAAGTTCAGCATGTTGATTGTCAGAAGCATACTGCTCCACCACAACTTCCCGGACAAAGATTTGTGACAACTGTGTTCTGTAATCATCGTATAATGTAAAACAATGTCAGTTATCAATAAAACAATGTGTTTTGGTGTTATTAAATGTGCGATTGTGTTTAATGATTTTGCAATTTGATTCGATTACGATTTCAAGCTTTAAATCACTTTCTGGAAGGTTATACGCAAACTGGTGCATAAACGCAATCAGTTTAACGCAACGTACACTCCGGAACTGTGACGTAAGCTAAACATACCCTAAATATCCTTTACATAACTTAGAAATAAGTTTCGAAGGATTCGGTATGACAAAAACATGTTTATTTGAACTAAAGGACTATTTACGACAAAACTGCGAAACGAACGTTGGTGACCGCCCGGGTAATATTTAAATCCCAAAAATATTCTGTTATGATTAAAATTTTATTTTAATCAGGTCCATGTTGAAAAATAAATTAAAATGCCTAAAAAAACGTTATTTTTCAAGTTTAAGCGTGTCATACCCCGACCGCGTAAAACAACAAATCGCGGCGGAATCGTCGGGGATTCTTGTAACAGAATCATTGTTTCAAAACCCACGGAAATTTGAAGTTTTGTTTTATTAAACATTAAATATTTACATCGTCTGGAAATATAAATAAACAATTTAAACATAGTCTATCATTGTTATTAAGTCACTAAGGCCTCGTCCAGTCCTATGTGAGCATGCATCCTAGCAATCAACATCATTCAACAACACCTGAAACATATGTGAAAACAAAGTCAGCAAAGAAATGCTGGCGAGTACATAGGTTTTTGAGAGTGTCGGATTCATGGCTAGTTTACATGTTGCAATACTTAATTAAAAACCTTGTTTTGAAAAGTGTAGTATTGCGACATAATTAACCAACTCAAATCAAGTTGGTTATAATTTATAAAATCTCGTAGCCATGATTCTTAACTCGAAAACATTTTGTTTTAGAAAACCAATTTGTAAAACATCTCATATTAAATCGTTAATAAAACTCGTTAATAAATCTCGTTAATAAAACTCGTTAATAAATCTCGTTAATAAAACTCGTTAATAAATCTCGTTAATAAAACTCGTATGGTTTATATCATTTCGAAAACCTCGTTTGTGTGACATCGTTTCAAAATCGTTTACCCAAGTGAACTAAATAAAGCCACGGTATGTAATACGATGAAAACACTTATATATAGGAAGTACCAGCGGCGTATCCACCATGCTTTCATCACATTACACCCGTCCTGTTATCTAAACACTAACCGAAAACCAATCGTTTACCCAAATCGTTTAATTCATTAAAAATTGCTTTAGTCCTTTAAATCATTCTCGTCTTAAATCGTGAAAACTACTTTTGATTGTCTCGCTAATAACATCCAAACCTTCGTGACTCGACTATCTCGCCTATCGCTTCTCGCATTAATAAACCATCAAAGGGTAAATTAACTATCACAGATTCAGTCGTTACCCACCTAACCCACACATAACCATGGGTGCAGTCTGATAACGGGATTTGTCAGATCCTATGGTACCATAACCTAATACCGGTCGGTTCAGCCAAAACTAATGGATATTATTCGTTATGTAAATACAACCAACAAGTTTGTTTACTATATCGAAATCGTTATTAATTTAATATAAACCATTTTAATCGTTTTTGAAACCATTGTTATAATATCGAAAATTGTTTTGAAAACCATCGTTAAAACCTTGAAAACATTTAGCACATATGAATCACCCCAAAACAATTGAAAACAGTAAAATAGGGGAACTATGTACTCACCTGAGAATGCTTAGAGGTCTTGAACAACAACCAAGCAAAGCTAGAGGGAGCACGGAATCAATCGGCAACCTAATAACTATATAAATAAACCGGACCTATCTCGGAAGATCAGATAGGATGAGGTTTTGTAAACCAAATGAGTATTGGAACTCATATAACATGGTTTAACAAAGTATACATTCTTAATCAAAACCCAACCTAAGTGCTTTCGACCCATTGTGACCCATTAAGGTAGCTTAAGCTACTTTAACGTGTCGTTCGCGCAAAAGCGCGTTCGAGACGTCTAACTAGTCCTATGACAAGTATTATATGCCTAAACAAGATTAAATATGTTGCATAATCAATTAAGTGACAAAAGTTTGTGTTACATATGCTTAATTACCAATTATGCATGAAAAGGGCATTTTGGTCATTTACCTGAGGCATATAAACTACCTATCATACAACTAATTAAACCTAAGTGACCATAAGGTATAACCTCGGAAGGTTATTCCCTATGCAACTATGGTCACTAAACATGTTTGGTCGGATCCTAATGATCGACCAAACGGGTCGTGTTCGAAAGTCTAAGCGGGTGTTTAGTCCGCTTGACTTAAGACTCTACACAAGCACTAATCTAAAAAGTGACGAGTTAAACATGTTAAAACATGTTTAACGAATTTAGAAAATAGATTTGGTATCAAAACATACGGTTTTGATACCTATAAGTAGTTTGGTTACAAAATACGCAAGAATGCGCATTTTGGCCGAAACTACGACTCGTCACTACACCTAGATAACGTGGTAATCAGTAGGTATAGTCACTAGGGACTATAACCATCGTTATTATGCTCACGTTATGAAGTTCAAACAAACTTCGCATTGACCATAAACTGGTCAAGGCAGAAAGTCAAACGCAGTTTGTCTTTCAGACTCGAAAAGCGATAAAAGAACGAAAGAACACTTACAAAAGGTCCCCGCAAGCTATGATCCGATTTACTCCCAGGTATGAAGCATAAACTTCAACTTAGAGAGCCAAAATCAGATCATTGTGGGTTTTGCAAGTGAAAGGAGATGGGTATATATAGGAAAACTAGAACCGTTAGGATCGTTCCTCGTAAAACGAGCTTCGATCTCATCCGTACACATGTGCCCATGGTTTTGTGAAACCATGGGAGCCCATAGTTTCATTAAAACCATATGAAAATGAGGGGAACAGCTGGAACAAGCTGGAATTTAGATTTTTCATTTTGGTCCCTTCCTAAGATAACTATGGCAGAATGACAATTTTGGTCCCTGAACTTCAGAATCTTGCATTTCGGCTCATTTTTGACACGTTTAAGCCCCGTTAACCTCATTTCAAGGATCTAAAATGAAGTTAAAGTATAGGGAACTCAAAAAATGCTCAAAAATATCTCGGATGTCGGTTCGTTTGGTCGTACGGTTGCGTTGTTCGGTTAATTACGACGGAAGTCGTAACGAACGCAAAAACGATCCAAATTACGCGACGAATGGAATTTTATCATGCCAATCACTAAAATAAAATATTTTAATGATTACATAAAGTTTTGGATGTCCGGATGTATTCAGAACGTAAGATATGCGCGAAAATGCAAACTTATGCACTTTTGACGCTTTTAGTCCCTGAATGACCAAAAAGTTTATTTTGGCACACCGAACCCCTCAAAGCCTATTTCTAAGCTATGTAAAGGATATTTAGGGTATGTTTAACTTATGGTCATGTTCCAGAATGTTCGTTACAGTACAAATCGGCATACTTTCGCAGTTTGTCGAAATTAGTCCCTGTAAGCGAATAAACTTGATTTCGCCACACCAAACCATCCAAAACTTATTTCTTAGTAATGTAAAGGTTATTTAAGGTATGTTAAGCCTATGTCACTATTCTGTAGTGTTCGTCGCATTAAACTGATTACGTTTACGCACCAGTTAGCGTATAACTTTCCAGAAAGCGATTTAGAGCTCGAAATCGAACAAGAATTGATATGTGCAAATGATACACATATTTATACAAATCCCAAGTATGAAACACAACATTTCATTGATTTGGTACTTGTTCGATGGCCATGGAGGCACAGATGTCACAGTCTCCCCTACTTCAGGAAATTTCGTCCCGAAATTTATTTAAAGGAAACTTGTGAGAGCTTGAAACATGAAGTCGAAAAGATAAAACAACACTGGTTAGAGTTCTGAACTTCTAGTAACTTTAAATAACATCATGCTTGCAATGTAAGAGGGACACCTATATACAAGTATATGAAGCGCCATTGGTGCGTCCACCGTACCTCCATTACATTGTTCACGTTTCGTTATTGTTGTCATTATCAGTTCTTACACATGATAAATCTTACTGGGGTTCCTGTGCACTGAATTTCATAATTATGTACGCGTCCATAATTACGTAATTCCTTGCATAGTCCACACAGTGCATTTGATAATGTATAGGGGAAAACCAAATGAATGAACCTGTGTTGAGTGTGACTGGACCACCATAGGGTCCTTTCAGCTGTATCATCACATGCCATTCTTAACCAGATTCTGAATCAATCTTTAACTAGACCACTCAAGGGTGAAACATGGAATGGTACTATATAACCCAAGGGTCTTAACTACCATGTAGAATCCCATTAAGGAGTTAAGGTAGTACCTTTTGAATATCCTACTATGAGTCCCTCATATGAAGATATGGAAGATTCTATGAGGATTTGGATAACGAAAATCGGATCACACAAAAACATAGAGGAGAACACATAAACACATAATCACATAATCGCATAATTGTTTAATTTGACCTTTAATTTGTTATCTTTGGACACGGGTATTTAAAGCATACCAGGAATCCAATCCGTGGATTTCATTTGGAGCTTTAAATATTCTCAAGAATCTAACTATGAAGATAGGAAGATCTTAATAGGAATTCCGTTTGTCCTTATTGAGTTGTAATGTACATATTAAGGTGTACAAGGAATCCAATCAGGGCTCCGATTTGGGCGATAATCATTCACAAGGATTCTTAAAATAGAGCAACCCATCACTTTTCATTTCGAGTTTAAGCTCGAGTTGAAGTGGTAGCTCATATTTTAATACGCCTTCGTTTACACAAGATCGTTGTGCTTGAAGGACATGAGATTGAATATCAGATAGGGTTTGAACAGAATGAAGGTTGACTCGCTCCTTTCGACTAAGCGCATCGGCTACGATATTCGCCTTACCAGGAAGGTAGCGAATCACGCAATGGTAATCGTTCAAGAGTTCAACCCATTGTCGTTGCCTCATGTTCAACACCTTTTGATTAAGAATGAGCTGGAGACTTTTGTGGTCTTGTGAAAACCACACACTTCGTTACATAGAGGTAGTGTCTCCATATTTTGAGAGCAAATGCCACAACACCTAACTCAAGATCATGAGTTGTGTAGTTCTTTTCATGAACTTTCAACTGTCTTAACGTACTGTTATGACTTTACCTCATTACATAAGAACATAACCAAGGCCTAGATTCGACGCGTCATAAAAGACAACGAAATCATCGTTTCCATTGGGCAAGGACAAAACAGGAGCATCACATAGCTTCCATTTCAGCGTTTGGAATGCTTCTTCTTGCTTAGGTCCCCACTCATAAGGCTTATTCTTCCGAGTCAAAGCAGTGAGGGGAACCACAATCTTCGAGAAGTTCAAAATAAAACGACAATAATAACCAATGAGACCAAGAACGAATTTCTGTAGGTGTTGTTGGTGTATTCCAATCCTTAATTGCAGCAAACTTGGATGGATCCACATGAATACCTTGCTTGTTGACTATATGACCCAAAAACTGAACTTCTTTAAGCCAAAATTCACACTTGGAGAATTTAGCAAAAAGTTGTTCCTTCTTCAGGAGTTCCAAGGTCAAACGGAGGTGTTGCTCGTGATCGGCTCGAGACTTTGAATAAATGAGAATATCGTCGATGAACACAATAATGAACTTATCTAAATAAGGTTTACAGACCCTATTCATTAAGTCCATGAAGATAGCTGGGGCTGTTAGGATCGGAGGCTCTCATGATTGTGCTTGTTTGTGTAACTTGAACGATCAATGAATATGAAAACATGTAAAGTGCAACGGAAATGAACAACAAACTTTGTAAACACAATCAAGGAAGAAAATAGTTTAGATAAACACATGATTTGCATTAGTCGAAAGATTACAAAGTCAATCAAAAGATTACAAAGCATGCTTACATACTAAACTCCCCCTCAGCCTGATACCTCAAGGTTGGATTGCACAAGATGAAAGGATTGAATTGAGGAGAAGAACTCACTCAAGACGAATCAAATGTAATAGTACAGAGTACTGCTCCATTTATAGACAATCCAAACCACTGAGGCATCTCAGCTGACGTCACCATGAAAGCGGCGTCTAACAGCCTAACAACCTGTATCTACTGTTCTTATACAAACACTGCTAAACCTGGCCACTGACAATACATAAAACAGATGATATACTAAACTACTGCTCTCTCTAATCATCAGTGCTTTCCTCAAGGTTGATCAGTCCTTGATTGGGCAGTGCTTTGTCATCAGCAGTTTGTACCAGCAGTGCTTAGTTTCCAGCAGTCTTCTAGGCTTCATCAGTAGTTAGGCAGAACAGCAGCAGTTGTATTCGGGCAGTGGATATAAGATCATCAGCTGTTATAATCACTGTCAAGGGAGAAGACTTAGTGTAAACAGCTGCTTATTAGGAATCCACTGTTGTGAACCAGTTTTGGCTTTCATTATCTGTTCCTCTAGTAGGGTTCAATCCCAACAATCTCCCCCTGGAACAGATAATGCCAAAACACTTCATTATTCTGGATCTTTATTCCTCATCAAAAGTTCCTTAGCTTGTCTTTTGAATTCTTCTTCAAATTCCTTGGAACTTAGATCATCCTCATCCCTGCACAGTGTAAGTTCAAGGAGATCCTGCAAATCTTCAACACTAAGGCCTAGTGCTTCTTTCCTTGATATGTACTTCACTTCGCCATTGGATCTGACTAGAGTCAATACGTGGGTCTTTTGATCAGACATCCACTTTAGTACTTTTAAACCCAATGGGTTTCTTGGGAGAGATTTATTCACAGATGAGTTTGGAGATGTTGGCCTTGTGAAAACTTGCAGACTTTCAGACATTCTTTTGAAGGCCATTTCAATAACATTGTTTGCTGCAGCTATGTCTTCTGCAGTCTCCTTTTCTATCTGCTCCTGTCTCTTTTGTTGATCTGGCTCAATGTCTGAAACTTCTGAAGTATTTGGTGATGCAGGCTTAGTTAACACCTTCTTAAAAAGGTTTTGAAGTTTTTCTGAGCTCTCTTCTTTTAGACCCATTTTCATGATGGTTTCTGTGAAGTACTCAACTTCCATTTCCTTTACCTCTTCACTAGTCAGCTGTTCTCCTTTTTCTTGGTTTGACACAAGAGTAGGATTTCTTGTTAACCTGAACAGTGTTTTGAGGTTTTCAATCTGCTGTTCAAGCTTCATCATTTGTTCATGCTTCTTTGAAGTGCCTGAAACAGTTATTTTCCTTTTCTTCAGCCTTTCATAGGCTTCATCAGTTTGCTGCTTTGACCATTTTGATATGGCATTGGCAGTGTCCACTTTTGCATCAACCAGCTCCTGTTTCTTTCTTTTGTACTCAGCTGTTAGGTCAGTGATGAATTTTCTGTATTTGCTCCAATTTGGAGCATTTTTCTTCTTTCTAGGATTGTTCTTGATTCTATCAATCCTATCAGCTTCATGCTTTAAAGCCACTATTGGCCATTCTTCAAATTGGTTTTCTTCAGCAGGATAAAATTTTTCTTGCATTATGTATGCAAGAAGTTTTCTTCTCATCTCTTTTCGTTGTTCTGCCTTTTCTTTGCTCAGCTCTTGTGCAAAATCTTTTATTTGTTTGACTTTTGTGAGCAGAAGATCCAATCTTTCAGCAATGGCTTCATCACCTTGACCTTTACATTCAACCTTGGCTCTTATCTTAGCCTGTCTTACTTTCATTTCGAGGTATTCATCCATTTTTTCTGGAATTATGAAGCCTATGAGAGAAGGGAATTTCCTTTTAGAAGGATCATCCTCAGTGTAAAATTGTTTCATCTCATTTTTCACAGCTTCTAACTCCAGTGGATATTTAGCAGCAATAGGATCATACTTTTCATCAGTATCCTGAGTTGTTTCTCTTTTTCTTTTGTGAAGCTTTGCTGGTTGTGATGTGAGACTGGTGAAAACAGTGGTGGATGGCTGACTCACACTGGTTGAAGCAAATATGGCTTGAGATGTAGTGAGGGTGTTTGGACCAACAGTAGTTGTAACAACTGGTGTTTCAACTATTGTTGTCCTTACAACAGATGTTGTAACATCTGTTGTCTTCTGCTTTTTCGCAGGAGGTGATGATGGTGATGGTGATGTAATGTTGATGAGAGCAGTGGTGTATGACTGACTAACAGCTTTTGAAACAACTGGTGTTCCAACTTCTGTTGTCATTACAACTACTGATGTATCAGCAGATGTCTTCTGCTTTTGCGCAGGGGTTGGTTGAAGTGCTGGTGATGGTGTGGGTGAGGCAGTGGTTTTGGTGGTGTGTGGTGAAGTGGTGTGTGTTGATGAGATGACAGCTGTTTGGCTACTGCTAGCAGTTTTTGTAACTACTGCTGTATCAGCTGTTTGGATGGAAGTTTGGGATTTTGTGGTTTGAGGTGGTTTAGATGGCTGTTTTTCTTGTTATGGTTCAATATACAGCCCATCTTCTATTCCTTTCTTCTTTAACTTGATTTTCTCCCCCTTTTTGGCATTATCTGCAAGGGGTTTATCCATGAAGAGGATAGCAGAGGGAACTTTTCCACCATGGGCAGTCTTTTGTTTGCTGGCCTTTATAGCCTTGATATCTGCTTGGGTATCCTTGAACCTTGATTCCACCATGTTTGTCAGCATTTGTACATGTATAGCATGCTGCTGATCAGCCATTTGTTTCTGTTTTTCAAGCATGGGTTGGAAGAGATTCCAGAGCTCATTTGCAGCAAATGCTTGTGGTGGAGCAGGTGCTTGAGGTGGAACAGCAGTGGATTGTGCTTTTTGAGCTTTCAAAATCTCTTGCACCATATCCTTTATTTCAGCAACTGAGGTTTCCAGTTTTTCAACTCTATCCGTCAATTCCTGATATTTTGAATCATCACCTACGTTAGTAGGATCATCTGAATCCCCACCAGCAGTGGTTGTATCAATGTGTGACTTAGGAACAGAGTCCCAAAAATCACCCATTGATGCCCCTTATTCTTGGTACTGGGGACTTCTTTCTTCAGCACTTGATAATCCTTTGATGGTACCAGTGGTTAGAATCAACTCACTGGTGGTTACCGATGGTGCTATGGAAGAAATTGCCTTCAAGGGAGTCTTACTAATGAAACAACTGTCCAACTGAAGACATGTTGATCCATCAGTTGTAGTTGCTGCTCCACTTGAACTACCACCGAGAGTTACATGTAACTCAGGGGGTGTAACCTCCTCAATTGTTGCTGGGATAGCAGAGGTATAAGCATCAGACCCAGTCACTTGTGGGAGTATGCTCTCAGTGACAGGTGATAGAGAGGAACTGGTTTGTGTCTGAGCTATAGCAACTGCATGCAACAAGGGTATTATTGTTTGTGGCATTATGATTGGTGAGGGTTTGGGTGCTGAAAGAGACATGTCCTTGGGATCAGGACTGAGGAATATGGATCCGATTGGGCCCAGAGCTTCATATTGTGGTGTCCCTGTGATTACAACCTGATCCTTTTGTGAGGATGCAGGAGGAGTTTGAGGTAATGGTGGAGATCTTTCTACCAACTGCTGTGAGGAAGTAGCAACAGTGGTTTGTGGTGACATTTGTGTTGTCACAGGCAGTTGCTCTGGGATCTCATCTTCCAGAGTTGCCTTTTTCTTGGGTTTGGTGGGCTTTTTGTAAGATTTTCTTTTGGTCTTTTTTGTGATATCAGGTGTGGCTTTCAAAGCAGTGGTAGTGCTGCTATGATCACCTGGAGCAGTGGGCTCAGCAGCAGATGTCTGAGGAGCAGTGGTAACTGCTGAAATCTGCTCAGATGCCTCTGCTTTTGTTTTTATTGGTGCCATCATTCTGGAAAATGTTTCTTTTGTTAAGCCTTTTATTTGAAAATAGGCACCTTGTTTAAGCAAATTTTCATTTTCTTTTTCAAATTTTTGTTTGAAATAATAGCTCAGAAATCTTGGAAAAAGTAAAAATGATTTGCTATCAACGTTCTTTACCAAGTCATTGAAGATCTCCTGGGAGTAGTTGTAATCTTTATTGTTTAAAATAGCATAGCCCAGGCATTGAATCTTCAATGGTATTTCATTAAACGCTGTTGTTTTATTTGAAACACAACTTAAAAGTGTGTGAAATAAGAACCTAGGTGCAGAAGGAAAATAACCTTTTTGTAAGGTATCTACCTTTGATTGTTCTGCATACCCTCTTTTTAAGAAATCCTTTTTCAACTCGGTTTTATCAAAAGAAGGTTTACCTTTCTGATCGTCGAGTTTAAAGACTTCAGAGATTGATTGTGGAGTGATTTGAATCACTTTACCCTGTATCGAGGAGTTAATGGCTATGACTTTATCGTCTTGTTTTTCAAGCGTCGCCTTTTTCCAGAACTCTCTCTGGGTTTGTAGATAAATGGGAGCATCTGCTGTCAACAAAGTTTTGTACTTTGATGCAGATAATGTATCAATAATGGAGTTGAAGGTGTGGTTATCGGTAGGTTTTGTGAGCAAACCCAGATAATTATGAGGTGATTTGTATGGTATCTCGATGGATTCTTCGGCCGTTTGAGCGACCTCTTTGGAAGATGGTGTTGATTTTGGTTTAGGTTTTGATTTTGATTTTGACTTCGTCATTTTGATGAAGAAGAATCGGAGAGTGATTTTGGAAGAAAAGGTTGGAAACTGCTTTGAGAAGAGAATTTTGGAATTCAATTCGACAGTGTAAACCCTGTTTGGGGGTTTTGATCAGGGTTTTATTAAGGGAAACAGTGATCGCTGATGTGGCAGCGGTTATTAAAATCTGAAGGCTAAAAACTGACCACGTGTCAACATATGATGAAGAGATGAATTATGGAGAACAGTTGTTTTGGAAACCACTGATGAAGCAAATATCAGTGGTTACAACGGTCAAAATGAGGACAGTGGGTGATTTTTACTATCAGTGGATAGCATATCAGTGGATAAGGCACTGATTTTGAGCATCAGTGCTTGCCAAGAGAATGGAAGGATCAGTGGTTGACTTTCAGCAGTGGACAGTAATTAGAGAACAGATGTTTGAACAAAGCAGTGTTTAGGGGTGAGATAATGAAATCAATTTGAAAGCCCATTAGGTCAGCAACTTTTAAAGAAATTTTCATTCAAGGTTTTGCCACATGTCATTTTCATATTTCGAAGCTTATACGAATTTCTGACAGTGGTTTAGTACCCCAGATGATGAGAACTTTTTGCTAAGGCAACTCATTTTCGTTTAATATCTAGATTAAAACATGAGTGCCTCAGTAGTTTAAGCACTGTTTAGCAATCAACTTTTTATTAATGTTTAAAAACAAACCTGAGTAGACATGACCTTGACATATGTACCATTTCCTTTTGACCCATTTAAGAGGACAATAATACCAACAAAAATAAGGTACTATATCCTGACAGGTAACTGAAACTATTGCCACAAAAAACAAGCAAAAGTTCAAAATATAATATTCTTAAAAAAATGAACAATATATCCTGATTATTCGAGAAAATCCTTTGAAAAAAAATAAAAGGATTTTCTGAGAACAGCATCAAAAAGGATCTGGTATATTTTCAACAAAATACGTAATCATATTATTCTCAAGTTTATGAAAATGGTCAGTGGTTTGACAGCAGTGGTAGGAAATTTTGAATACATTTTGACCACTGTTTGGTACCATTTTCTTGTCAGTTGATTGCAAACATGAGGACACATGGACACATGAGTTTTGAAAATCCTGTTATAGATCTTGTTACCATGTGATGATTTTGAAGATTTGTCTAGTCCTCTTGCAAGTTCAATCACTGATAACACTATTGTCACCTGAACTTTTTGAACCAATGAGCACAAACAGTTGCATAATGACCATTATTACCTGACGTGTTTGTCGTAGGTACACGCAAATTTAATCCAAATACAACTAATTAGCTAGTGGTAAGTGGGTATCGAACACAGGGAGTTTATGGAATATGTGTTATTTAGAAGATTATCTAACTTGACTAAAACTACACTAATTGCAATAAAAGTAAATTTCAAGAGTTTGTTTGATTGGATTAATTTTAAAAACTAAGAATACTAATTAATTTGTGAAATGAAAGTTGAGTTTGTAAACAATTTGGAGACGAATGACCATCCTAAGTTTCCGGTTTGCTTCAACAATTGTGCTATCATCCACTAGAAAGAACTACATAGACATAGTTCGTGTGTAATTACTTATTGTGATAAAAGGGTACGAAGTACTCAGATTCCTAGAACGTGAGGTTGTTACCCGATGACCAATAAACCCTTACCCAATCCTAATTCTACCCATGATATCTCGATTGCCAACGGCACCAAGAACGTATGGTTTCAAACTAGAAAATCATAAGAATCAACAATTTACAAATAAGCAATCACACACCATGATAAACAAGACATAGATAAAGTTTATCATTATAGAAATATGGAATCAAAACACAATTGTTTCATACAAACCTTCAACCTAGGATGACCATAAAGAACCTAGCCACTCATGACTTGAACAACCATCCTCCACCAAGTCTCCATATTTGCTTCCATACTTCCTTTTTTTTTACCACTATTGTGTAACCGAGATTTTTATGATTAGAACCCCAAGTGTGTGTTAGTAACCGAAAACCCCCTCATGAGACATCTTAAAACTCCATAAAAAAAACCATTAAATTCGATAAGTTACATATATCTCCACTATGTTCACGTGAGATGATGATGATGTTGATTAAATTTGATGTTGTCAAAAAAAAACCTTCATGTGTACCTACATGGGCCAAGTGTCCACTCCCTATTCGGCCCAATATTGTGTATATCTTTGCTCCAATATGTCGGCCCATCAAGTCCAAGGTCTGCCAAGTTCACGTGATCAAGCCATGATGTTGTTGACTTTCCTCCTTGCATGTGCCGTCCACACAAAGTCCAGTCATATGTGTCAGTATTATGATTAGATGTGTTGACTTGTGTGCAAATACCCTCAATATGTCGGCTCCCCTTGTGATGATAATGATTATGTTTCCTTTCCCTTTTGTATGCGTGTATATCAACATGTACCGCGCCCAATAAAGTCTGTGATTTTTTTATGTTGGCTGCCTTATACATTCAACCGTAGATTTCGTTCAATACTCGTACGCTACGGTTTCAGTTTTCTGTTTCTTTTGTTCCTCTTTCTCAATTGTGAATGATAATAATATATACTTTCACATCATTATCCACAAGCCCCTGGATCTTATTGGTTCATGTTTACTTATATATTCAAATTGTTTATCGGCCCGAACAACTCTCAAATACCGCCTCTCGCTATGTTTATCATACGTGGTAATTCCACTTCATCAACACGCACTCTAACTTCACCGATTTAGACGGTTAACCTGTAAAACCACAAGAACTCGTAGTTATCACATTCGAAATACATAACCGCCTAAAATATGGGATATGCACGTATTTAGCTCATTTAAGGGTTGTCCTACGGACCACCCGTCACATCCCCACACTTACCCGTTGCTTGTCCCAAGCAACCCATTCGAAAACTATTTCAAAACCACAAGCGATCAACATGCAAACCAAGCTAAAATGTATCGTCCTTTTACTAACCTTCAATCATACCACAAGACACACCCCTCACAAAAACTCTCTGTGACAAGAAATATTAGCACATAATGCTAAACCACTCAATGCGTGTGTGTGTTTGTGCGACAATAAGCTTGTATAAAAATCAAGTCTCCTCCTATTGGGTATTTAGCATGCTTATGAATCAAAAAGGACTTACGGGTTGTAACGGGGCTAGGTGCAAAGGTAGGAAAATGGTGGAATATATATGCGAGAGCTAATTGATTTGACCCGGTTTTTATTTCTACCACTAAACAAAGCAAACATCAATTATATACACAACTTCTTCAACATTCTCAACTACTATTGCAACTAAGTACTTCTTTTTTTTTCATATTTTTTTCTCTTTCTTTCTTTTTTTTCTTTTCTTTCTTCTATTTTTTTTCATTTTTTTTTCATAACACATCAAACTCAACAATATATACAAGAACATCAATACTACATACTACATCTCCTAAACCGGGTCACCTCAAAAGGTAAAAATTTGTAGGAAGTAGGTTTGGGTCACAACCGAATGGTATAAGGCTCAAACATGGCTTTCTAAAGACCAAACCCCCACCCCTCACAATACCAAGCTCATATATGTAAAGTATGAGGTCCAACCCACCAATCCCGCACTCTTCACACATCTAGACGAGGCTTCCTAAAAGTCCCCTATCATTTCCAAAAGCTTGCTGACTTTAGGATTTAACAAGAATTCGTACACAAGTTCTATTAACACAAAACACACACCGCCACTCAAACAATGAAATATCAATAACAATCATGTGTGGCTCAAATCCTCACCAAGAAAAGACTAGGAATGGGTGTCGGTGTGTCAAATGGCACAATATCAAGTTTTCAAATTTTAACAATTTTCGCTCGGATTTACAAAATTTTTAAAACTATCAAAAATTTCCCCCATCCCCACACTTGGGATACATTGTCCCAATGTATGGCTTTGAGGGAAGGATCGCTTTTAACCCACAACATCAGCCTTTGCTTAAACTCTCGAACCCCAAATTTCTTTTTGGATTTTTTTTTTAATTTTTATAAACAAAAGCAAACTAATAAACTAACAATATTTCAAAGCTAAAGAACATGACAAGTCTAAGGAAAAAGTACATTGACCTGGTAAAGTTTGGCACAACAGATATTGTAAATGATCCAATTTCCTTGCACCACCTTTACGCAAATATCCGCACATCTTCCCCACACTTATCTAAAAACACCTTGGGTTGCCTCCCAAGCAGCGCTAAAGTTTAGGTCTTCAGCCCGACCGTACCTGATATGTCTCAAGGTGGTGTCAATGCACATTTACCTTTTTCGTTGCTGATGTAAGCACGGTGTTTGATTCTTCTATTGTGTGTGTGCTTTGTCACGTTCCATCTTTCTTTGCAAAATTCTTTAAATCCACATTTTCCTACCGAATTTCCAACAAATGCTCGGTAGTTTACTCTCCACTTCACTACTTCGTTTTCTGTGCCCAACAAATCCAAACTCTCCCATAAACATAACTTATGAATGAAATCTCCCACATCATAAAGTGCCACCTTCCTAGTTTCTAAACATGCATCCTTAACACTCTTGGTTTCCATAACCACCACAGCCGGAGAGTTGTAATCAACTTTGATTGGTTCATCAAGTAAAAGGCCCTCAACTTTGCTCTCCATAGGTGGTTCCTCCACAATAATTTCAATTGTATATTCCTCATTTGGCCCTAATAATTCAGTTTCAAGTTCGGGAGGACTCACAACCTTTTCTTCTACATCACCCATAGGTGTCATTTGTTCAATCTGCACATATATCCAGTGTTGTTTTGCTTGACGTTTTTCCAATATCGACGTCCCTGGCCTCATCTCTTTCACCTCTTTTGGTAACAAATCATATTTCCATTCCAAAAGTTCTACTCGTTCTTCCATTGACAAATGAGGTTTTGTTAATTCTTTTTCAACATGAACCATGTGTCTCTTTCTCATCATCTCGTCAAGACTTTCAGATTTATGTGACTGATAGTGCAAAGTAGGTTGTTGAGTTACACATTCATAACCATACTGATCAAATGTATACTGAGCATGATAATAATCTTGATCGTACATCTGAGGGCCTTCATATGAAAGTTGGGAATATTCATCATAATAATCACCATAATCGTACTCCTCTTGGTAACTCATTTCTGGATCAAATGCTAAAGGTGATAGCTTATGAGAGCTTCTAGTACGCATGCACCTGTCAATACCTGCACACTAACACACCCAGCATAAACCAGAAAAATAACAAACTAAAAAGGATCAAAAATAACACACGTTGCGCACTACTCCCCGGCAACGGCGCCAAAATTTGACGTGTTTGTCGTAGGTACACGCAAATTTAATCTAAATACAACTAATTAGCTAGTGGTAAGTGGGTATCGAACACAGGGAGTTTGTGGAATATGTGTTATTTAGAAGATTATCTAACTTGACTAAAACTACACTAATTGCAATAAAAGTAAATTTCAAGAGTTTATTTGATTGGATTAATATTAAAAACTAAGAATACTAATTAATTTGCAAAATGAAAGTTGAGTTTGTAAACAATTTGGAGACGAATGACCATCCTAAGTTTCCGGTTTGCTTCAACAATTGTGCTATCATCCACTAGAAAGAACTACATAGACATAGTTCGTGTGTAATTACTTATTGTGATAAAAGGGAACGAAGTACTCAGATTCCTAGAACGTGAGGTTGTTACCCGATGACCAATCAACCCTTACCCAATCCTAATTCTACCCATGATATCTCGATTGCCAACGGCACCAAGAACGTATGGTTTCAAACTAGAAAATCATAAGAATCAACAATTTACAAATAAGCAATCACACACCATGATAAACAAGACATAGATAAAGTTTATCATTCTAGAAATATGGAATCAAAACACAATTGTTTCATACAAACCTTCAACCTAGGATGACCATAAAGAACCTAGCCACTCATGACTTGAACAACCATCCTCCACCAAGTCTCCATATTTGCTTCCATACTTCCTTTTTTTTACCACTATTGTGTAACCGAGATTTTTATGATTAGAACCCCAAGTGTGTGTTAGTAACCGAAAACCCCCTCATGAGACATCTTAAAACTCCATAAAAAAACCATTAAATTCGATAAGTTACATATATCTCCACTATGTTCACGTGAGATGATGATGATGTTGATTAAATTTGATGTTGTCAAAAAAAACCTTCACGTGTACCTGCATGGGCCAAGTGTCCACTCCCTATTCGGCCCAATATTGTGTATATCTTTGCTCCAATATGTCGGCCCATCAAGTCCAAAGTCTGCCAAGTTCACGTGATCAAGCCATGATGTTGTTGACTTTCCTCCTTGCATGTGCCGTCAACACAAAGTCCAGTCATATGTGTCAGTATTATGATTAGATGTGTTGACTTGTGTTCAAATACCCTCAATATGTCGGCTCCCCTTGTGATGATAATGATTATGTTTCCTTTCCCTTTTGTATGCGTGTATATCAACATTTACCGCGCCCAATAAAGTCTGTGATTTTTTTATGTTGGCTGCCTTATACATTCAACCGTAGATTTCGTTCAATACTCGTACGCTACGGTTTCAGTTTTCTGTTTCTTTTGTTCCTCTTTCTCAATTGTGAATGATAATAATATATACTTTCACATCATTATCCACAAGCCCCTGGATCTTATTGGTTCACGTTTACTTATATATTCAAATTGTTTATCGGCCCGAACAACTCTCAAATACCGCCTCTCGCTATGTTTATCATCCGTGGTAATTCCACTTCATCAACACGCACTCTAACTTCACCGATTTAGACGGTTAACCTGTAAAACCACAAGAACTCGTAGTTATCACATTCGAAATACATAACCGCCTAAAATATAGGATATGCACGTATTTAGCTCATTTAAGGGTTGTCCTACGGACCACCCGTCATTACCCCAAGCTTTGACTCTTAAGTGTTTTACGTTTATACTCTTTTCTTCTGACTTCAAAAGTTTTGAGATAAACACACTTCTGAGTTTTTGTGAATTTTCTTCTTCCCCTTTTTAACCTTCCCATTCATAAGTAATGAAATACTTACTGAGAGGCATTTATTGAAGGAATACTTGTTCCAAGATCATTTTGCAGTAATGTTTTGAGAGATTTGGTCATTTCTGCACATGCTTATGCCAACCTTCTCATTACCTATGATCTGGACACTTTTGACTCCTGATTTTCTTAATGTATTTTAACATAGTTGATTTTGTCCTTTTGAGGATCTCAACCTGTTTTCAACACATAAGATCTGAATGACTAAAGTTTTAATTTCCCTCTTTTTATGTTATAAAAAACACTAATGTTTTATGAACATAGGTTTTTGCTAATCTGAGGTTCATACTTTAGCATATAATAAAGTGACATCACAATTTTCATAACAGCAGTTGAAATCAATTTTGAAAATAAAAAATAATCTCATAATTTAACAGATATATTTTCAGATCTGAAAACTATGAGTGACTCGTGCATGATATCACATGTTGTTTGAAATTTGTGTGTCATATGACATCTTGGTTGTTTTACAGAGTATTTGAATAACAGTTTTAAGCATTGTTACTCATTACTCTGTTTTTCAACAAAATACAACCAACCTTAGTATCAATGAATTTTGAGCCGAACTTGTGACACCTGTGTCACCGTGACCATCAAACAAATACCAAACCAATGAAATATTGTATTTCATACTTGGGATTTGTATAAATATGTGTATCTTTTGCACATATCAATTCTTGTTCGATTTCAAGCTTTAAATCGCTTTCTGGAGAGTTATACGCCAACTGGCGCATAAACATAATCAGTTTAATGCGAAAAACACTCCGGAACATTAACATATGCTTAACATACCTTAAATAACCTCTACATAACTTAGAAATAAGTTTTGAAGGCTTTGTAAGGCAAAATCAAGTTTAATCGCTTACAGGGACTAAATTCGACAAACTGCGAAAGTATGACGATTCGTACTGGAACAGACATTCTGGAACATGACCATAAGTTAAAAATACCATAGATACCCTTTACATAGCTTAGAAATAGGCTTTGAGGGGTTCGGTGTGCTAAAATAAACTTTTGGGTCATTCAGGGACTAAAAGCATTAAAAAGTGCACAAGTTTGCATTTTCGCGCATAACTTACGTTCTGAATACATCCGGACATCCAAAAATTTATGTAAGCATTAAAATATTTTATTTTAGTGTTTGGCATAAGAAAAATCCATTCGTCGCGCAGTTTGGATCGTTTTTCGCGCTTATGCGCATTCCGTCGTAATTAAGCAAACATCGCGATCATACGACCAAACAAACCAACATCCGGCATATTTTTGAGCATGTTTCATGTCCACAATGTTTAGGCATCATTTTAGGGCCTTAAAGATGGCTTAACGGGCCTTAAACATGTCGGAAATAGCTTTAAACACCAACAGGGACTGAAACTGTCATTTTTAAAAGTTGTTTGCTGATCAGAAGGCTCAGGCGGCCCACGTAAGCCCCCATAAAACCTTACGCGGCCCACGTAAGCATGTCAGATATGCAAAACCAGTTTTAACAGCTGTTTACAGCTGTTAATCACTCAAAACCCACAACTGTTAATCACTCAAAACCTACATGCAAATGGTATTTCTGAAACTATGGGCTGGTATTTGAGTGCCCCTAGTATTCAATGCCATGTGCCCAAGTGGATGGATGAGATTGAAGCTCGGTTTTCGAGGAACGATCTTAACAGCTCTCCGAAAACTATAAATACCCCATCCCATTCACTTGCAAAACCCACTTGATTTCTGAGATTTCTCTAAGTTGGGGTGTTTCATCACCTCATACCTGAGAATACTTGGAAAATCAATCTTGCGGGGACCCTTTGTAAGTATTTCTTCGTTCTTTTTATGCGTTTTAGCGTTAAAGTCAAACTGTGTTTGACTTTCTGCATTGACCAGTTTATGGTCAATGCGAAGTTCGTTTGAACTTCATAACGTGAGCGTAATCACGATGGTTATAGTCCCTAGTGACTATACCTACTGATTACCACGTTATCTAGGCTCAGTGACGAGTCGTAGTTTCGGCCAAAATGCGTATTCTTGCGTATTTTGTAACCAAACTACTTTTAGGTATCAAAACCGTTTGTTTTGATACCAAACTTGTTTTCTAACTTAGTTAAGCATGTTTTAACATGCTTAGCTCGTCACTTTTAGTTTTGTGCTTGTCTAGGGTCGTAAGGTAAGCGATCTAAACAATCGCTTATACTTTCGAACTCGACCCGTTTGGTCGATCATTAAGATCCGACCTAACACATTAGGTGACCATAGTTGTATAGGGAATAACCTTCCGAGGTTATACCTTATGGTCACAACGTTTAGTTAGTAGTATGATAGGTAGTTTATAAGGTAAATTACCAAAATGCCCTTTTTATGCCAAAATTCATTTTAAGCATATGTAACATAATTTTTTATATCTAAACTGATTTGGCAACAATATTAGTCATGTTAAGGCATATTTTACTTATCATAGGACTAGTTAGGCGTTCCAAACGCGTTTTACGTGAACGACGCGTTAAAGTAGCATAAGCTACCTAGACGGGTCGTAATGGGTCGTAAGCACATAGGTTAGGTTTCATTTTAGTACGTAGGATTTGTTAAACCATATTACATGAGTTCCCATACTCATTTGGTTTACGAACCCTCATTCTATCCGATCCTCCGATTTAGGTCCGGTTTATTAACATAGTTACCTATATTAGGCGCCGTTGATTTTCCGTGATCTTTAGCATTGCTTGGTTGTTACTCAAGGACTTCTAGGCAATCTCAAGTGAGTACATAGACCCTCTTTTACTGTTTTTCAAATGTTTTGGGGTGAAACACATGTGCCTACTTGTTACTTTCGTGCTTTCCTGTTTTCACATCATATACTTGCTATGTTCATTAGTACACTATTAGTACATGATTTACATTACATTGTTTCGCTATGTATGTTTACTTAGCATACTTAGTACATTGTTTTACTTTACATTTCTGCTATGTATGTTGACTGAGCATGCTAGCACATTGATTTACATTACATTAGTTGCATATGTTTACTCAACATATGGACACATTGTTTTACATTACATTTTGTTGCATATGCTCATCCAGCATATGAACACATTATATTACATTTTGAACCGTTTGTAACTATTTGACTATGTGAACCGTTGTAACTATTTGACTATCTGAACCGTTGTAACTATTTGACTATGTGAACCGTTGTAACCATTCGATTATATGAACCGTTTGTAACTGTTGAACCGTGTGAACCGTATTTGACCATACATAAACATTTCTACAATTGTTAAACATTTCATCTTGGTGGTTGTTTGGGTAAGTGATTTAAGTAACGAGGCGACGTGTAATACGATAAAAACATGGTGGATACGCCGCTGGTACTTCCTATATATAAGTGCTTTTATGGTATTACATATCGTAGCATTATTTAAACCATTTCAGTTTAGACATATTACATCTACAATACAATCTTCACATAAACATCGTTTTATAAATGACTTAACTCATACAAACTCATTTCACATGGTTATTCACTTAACCATGCATTATTCTTTTATACATATATATCATTTGGTTTATTTATCACTTTTCAAATGATTTATGAAAGGAATCACTCAACAAGATTCATGGCTACTTTTTATTAAACAGTTTCTTTAAACTCAAGTCATGAATCCTATTTTCACAAAACCTATGTATCTCACAGGCATTTTTATGCTGACGTACCTATTTTCACATGTGTTTTCAGGAGCTGTAGCATAGGATGATCGAGACACACTTAGGCGGACCTGTGCCTTAGTGACTTAAAACGAAGCAAGAGCTAGTTAAATTATGTTATGTACCCTTTGTTTCTTGTTTAAGACAATGTAACTCTCTTGATTGATAAATAAAACGTAACTTTAATTTCCATGGTTGTGAAACAATTAATTCTGTTACAACACTCCCCGACGTTTCCGCCATGTTTCGTTGTTTTACGTGGTCGGGGTGTGAGCTTTTGAACCCTCTGTTGTAAGGTTTTGAACCCTCTGTTATAAGGTTTTGAACCCCTTTGAGTTTTCAAAATCTCGTCAAAAGTTTTGGGTCCTAAATAGTGTGAACACGTGCAAACTGGAAGAGTGGATGCCTGAACCCTGGGTTTTCTCTCTAAGGCTAGAGTGTTCGTACAAATCCACATAATCGGACCAGTCACTCTTACCTGGGAACTCTTGGGGTGAGTGTCCACTTATAGGCGAGCATGTCTTCGCGATACATTATGAGGACCTACTTGCTTTGATTCAGCCCTTGTGAGTCGTTTATTTGCTTCGTGGTTCAAACAAATGACCATCACCCATGATTTTGGTCGGTAGTTATAACATCCTAATCTTACCTAATGACATTTCATTTGTTTTCTCTCTTATTTCCCCTTTTTAGAATGCCTCCTCGACGCGACAATCAGATAGCGAAAGCCAAACTGGCAGAAATCATCGTGTAGCAAATGGCTGCTGCTTTCCCAAATCTTATTGCTCAACTGAACCAAGCCAACAACAACAATAATGCTCCATGCAATTTCAAGAGTTTCAATTCGGCTAAGCCACTCAAGTTTAGTGGTTCTGAAGGAGCAACTGGGCTCCTACAATGGTTCGAGAGCACTGAGAGTACGTTTCGTCACGTTCAGTGTCCTGATAATCGCAAGGTCGAGTTTGCTTCCAGTGTGTTTCAGAAGAGGGCTCTTACATGGTGGAACGGGGTGATGAGAGACCGTGGTGCTGGGGTTGCTTTGGCACAGACTTGGGCCGAACTTAGGGCCCTTATGATGAAGGAGTTCTGTCCTCATCATGAACTGAGGGCTTTAGAAAGGGAATTTGATGATCTTAAGCAAGATAGCGGTGAGCATCGAGCCTACACGGACCGTTATAAGGAGTTAAGTCTGTTATGCCCAAACATGGTCACGCCTTTGGATAAGGTAATCAAAAAGTACATTGATGGCCTCCCTGACTCAGTACAAGACATTGTGACTGGTAGCAACCCTACTACAGTTAGACAGGCCATTGAGCTATCTGTAACCTTGACTGAATCTCAGGTCAGGAAAGGTAAACTTTTTCGAAAGAGTGACAAGAAACCAATCGAGGAATCAAAGACCATGGATGAACAGACTGGATCCCCTAAGAAGTCAAAGAAGCGAAAGGCTTCTCAGAACTTCGCCGTGGTTGCTCAAAATGATCAAGCTACCCCCAACCAACCAGCTCAACCCCTTGCTAGGAAGCCCTACAACGGAACTGCACCCTTGTGCAACCAATGTAGCCTACATCATCATGCTGGTGTGAAGTGCCGCACATGCCAAGTTTGTGGACTTATAGGTCATGCGGCGAGGGTTTGCCCAACAGCAGCTGCACCAAATCAAGCTGGCAACAATCCTGCTCAAGCTCGTTTTCCACCAGGGTCTTGCTATAACTGTGGCGAGATGGGCCATTTTCGTAGGAATTGCCCAAGACTTGCTAATGCCAATCCAGCGCAGGGATGAGTATCTGACCGACAGAAGACAACGCCTTTTAGAAAATAATCAAGCCTCGTATATTATTTTCTTTTGCTGTCATGATCTATGAAACAATTGTTGTTGTTGTTGTTTATAAATAAATCCTTTAGTTACATTGCAATATACAATTATGGTTGCATGAATAAACAACATATCCCCTACGATACCGACAATCAAGGAACCGCATTCCTCCCATCTTTTGATTTCTTGCGATTTCCGCGAAGAACCTAAGTATACGTTTCTTCCAAAGAAACAAAGTACAAGGCGCAAGTTACGACACTGGATGAATACCCAATATACCGCTATAAATCCTTAATAGGGTACCTAAGGGTATTTCCGTAAGTCCTTAATTATTGTGTATCTTAATTCGAATGTTATGATTCCTGGTAATCAGAAATCGAATTTTGGAAGATCACCCTATTTTCAGATAGATTCTTGAGGACGTTGAAGTCCATCGACTGGGTTCCAGGTGTACCTTGAATACCCATGTTCAAATCGACATCAAGTTAATAACAATTAATAACAAGATGATAACAAAGTTTATATCCAAGAAAACAATTATGTGCTTATGTGTTGATGTGTTGACCTAATCATATGTTGTCTCGACCTTGTTCAAATTCTATCCCTTCACATTATAAAACAAACTGTGATTACTAGGCAAGAAATTATGTAATTATGGATGCATACATAATTATGGAATTTAGTGAACGGAAATCACAGCAAGTTCTGTCATGTGTCTAGAGTTAACCCTATTCATTTCCATTTCTGATAAAGCATCCGTTGAGGAAAAATGAACTAGCTATTCATTTTTCACTTTTGAAAGAATATCCGTTGAGGGAAATGAATATCCGTTTGATTAATCCTTCATTTCCAATTCTGAAGAATACCCGTTGAGGAAAATGACTCTGTTTGTTCATTTTCGTTCTGAAGAGTATCCGTCGAGGGAAATGAATATCCATTTGTTTAATCCTTCATTTCCAATTCTGAAGAATACCCGTTGAGGAAAATGACTCCGATTGTTCATTTTCGTTCTGAAGAGTATCCGTCGAGGGAAATGAATATCCATTGATTATTCCTTCATTCCCGTTTCTGAAGAAGAACCCATTGAGGAAAATGAATCATCCATTCATTTTCACTTCTGAAGAATATCCGTTGAGGGAAATGAATATCCATTTGTTTAATCCTTCATTTCCAATTCTGAAGAATACCCGTTGAGGAAAATGACTCCGATTGTTCATTTTCATTCTGAAGAGTATCCGTCGAGGGAAATGAATATCCGTTGATTATTCCTTCATTCTCGTTTCTGACGAAGAACCCGTTGAGGAAAATGAATCATCCATTCATTTTCACTTCTGAAGAATATCCGTTGAGGGAAATGAATATCCGTTTGTTAAAATCCTTCATTTTCCATTTCCGAAGAACCCGTTGAGGAAAATGACTCCGTTCGTTCATTTTCGCTTCTGAAGAATATCCTTTGAGGAAAATGACAGGATTATGCCTTGCATATCTTTGATGATTATTTAACTCATAGTCACAGACAGACTCCTACGAATAAATTTCGGGACGAAATTTCCTGAAGTAGGGGAGACTGTGACACCTGTGTCACCGTGACCATCAAACAAATACCAAACCAATGAAATATTGTATTTCATACTTGGGATTTGTATAAATATGTGTATCTTTTGCACATATCAATTCTTGTTCGATTTAAAGCTTTAAATCGCTTTCCGGAGAGTTATACGCCAACTGGCACATAAACATAATCAGTTTAATGCGACAAACACTCCGGAACATTAACATATGCTTAACATACCTTAAATAACCTCTACATAACTTAGAAATAAGTTTTGAAGGCCTTGGTATGGCAAAATCAAGTTTAATCGCTTACAGGGACTAAATTCGACAAACTGCGAAAGTATGACGATTCGTACTGGAACAGACATTCTGGAACATGACCATAAGTTAAACATACCATAAATACCCTTTACATAGCTTAGAAATAGGCTTTGAGGGGTTCGGTGTGCTAAAATAAACTTTTGGGTCATTCAGGGACTAAAAGCGTCAAAAAGTGCACAAGTTTGCATTTTCGCGCATAACTTACATTCTGAATACATCCGGACATCCAAAAATTTATGTAGGCATTAAAATATTTTATTTTAGTGTTTGGCATAAGAAAAATCCATTCGTCGCGCAATTTGGATCGTTTTTCGCGCTTATGCGCATTCCGTCGTAATTAAGCAAACATCGCGATCATACAACCAAACAAACCAACATCCGGCATATTTTTGAGCATGTTTCATGTCCACAATGTTTAGGCATCATTTTAGGGCCTTAAAGATGGCTTAACGGGCCTTAAACATGTCAGAAATAGCTTTAAACACCAACAGGGACTGAAACTGTCATTTTCAAAAGTTGTTTGCTGATCAGAAGGCTCAGGCGGCCCGCGTAAGCCCCCATAAAACCTTATGCGGCCCGCGTAAGCATGTCAGATATGCAAAACCAGTTTTAGCAGCTGTTTACAGCTGTTAATCACTCAAAACCCACAGCTGTTAATCACTCAAAACCCACATGCAAATGGTATTTCTGAAACTATGGGCTGGTATTTTAGTGCCCCTAGTATTCAATACCATGTGCCCAAGTGGATGGATGAGATTGAAGCTCGGTTTTCGAGGAACGATCTTAACGGCTCTCCGAAAACTATAAATACCCCATCCCATTCACTTGCAAAACCCACTTGATTTCTGAGATTTCTCTAAGTTGGGGTGTTTCATCACCTCATACCTGAGAATACTTGGAAAATCAATCTTGCGGGGACCCTTTGTAAGTATTCCTTCGTTCTTTTTATGCATTTTAGCGTTAAAGTCAAACTGTGTTTGACTTTCTGCATTGACCAGTTTATGGTCAATGCGAAGTTCGTTTGAACTTCATAACGTGAGCGTAATCACGATGGTTATAGTCCCTAGTGACCATACCTACTGATTACCACGTTATCTAGGCTCAGTGACGAGTCGTAGTTTCGGCCAAAATGCATATTCTTGCATATTTTGTAACCAAACTACTTTTAGGTATCAAAACCGTTTGTTTTGATACCAAACTTGTTTTCTAACTTAGTTAAGCATGTTTTAACATGCTTAGCTCGTCTCTTTTAGTTTTGTGCTTGTCTAGGGTCGTAAGGTAAGCGATCTAAACAATCGCTTATACTTTCGAACCCGACCCGTTTGGTCGATCATAAAGATCCGACCAAACACATTAGGTGACCATAGTTGTATAGGGAATAACCTTCCGAGGTTATACCTTATGGTCACAACGTTTAGTTAGTAGTATGATAGGTAGTTTATATGCCTTAGGTAAATTACCAAAATGCCCTTTTTACGCCAAAATTCATTTTAAGCATATGTAACATAATTTTTGATATCTAAACTGATTTGGCAACAATATTAGTCATGTTAAGTCATATTTTACTTATCATAGGACTAGTTAGGCGTTCCGAACGTGTTTTACGTGAACGACGCGTTAAAGTAGCATAAGCTACCTAGATGGGTCATAATGGGTCGTAAGCGCATAGGTTAGGTTTCATTTTAGTACGTAGGCTTTGTTAAACCATATTACGTGAGTTCCCATACTCATTTGGTTTACGAACCCTCATTCTATCCGATCCTCCGATTTAGGTCCGGTTTATTAACATAGTTACCTATATTAGGCGCCGTTGATTTTCCGTGATCTCTAGCATTGCTTGGTTGTTACTCAAGGACTTCTAGGCAATCTCAAGTGAGTACATAGACCCCTCTTTTACTGTTTTTCAAACGTTTTGGGGTGAAACACATGTGCCTACTTGTTACTTTCTTGCTTTCCTGTTTTCACATCATATACTTGCTATGTTCATTAGTACACTATTAGTACATGATTTACATTACATTGTTTCGCTATGTATGTTTACTTAGCATACTTAGTACATTGTTTTACTTTACATTCTGCTATGTATGTTGACTGAGCATGCTAGCACATTGATTTACATTACATTAGTTGCATATGTTTACTCAACATATGGACACATTGTTTTACATTACATTTTGTTGCGTATGCTCATCCAGCATATGAACACATTATATTACATTTTGAACCGTTTGTAACTATTTGACTATGTGAACCGTTGTAACTATTTGACTATCTGAACCATTGTAACTATTTGACTATGTGAACCGTTGTAACCATTCGATTATATGAACCGTTTGTAACTGTTGAACCGTGTGAACCGTATTTGACCATACATAAACATTTCTACAATTGTTAAACATTTCATCTTGGTGGTTGTTTGGGTAAGTGATTTAAGTAATGAGGCGACGTGTAATACGATAAAAACATGGTGGATACGCCGCTGGTACTTCCTATATATTAGTGCTTTTATGGTATTACATATCGTAGCGTTATTTAAACCATTTCAGTTTAGACATATTACATCTACAATACAATCTTCACATAAACATCGTTTTACAAATGACTTAACTCATACAAACTCATTTCACATGGTTATTCACTTAACCATGCATTATTCTTTTATACATATATATCATTTGGTTTATTTATCACTTTTCAAATGATTTATGAAAGGAATCACTCAACAAGATTCATGGCTACTTTTTATTAAACAGTTTCTTTAAACTCAAGTCATGAATCCTTTTTTCACAAAACCTATGTATCTCACAGGCATTTTTATGCTGACGTACCTATTTTCACATGTGTTTTCAGGAGCTGTAGCATAGGATGATCGAGACACACTTAGGCGGACCTGTGCCTTAGTGACTTAAAACGAAGCAAGAGCAAGTTAAATTATGTTATGTACCCTTTGTTTCTTGTTTAAGACAATGTAACTCTCTTGATTGATAAATAAAACGCAACTTTAATTTCCATGGTTGTGAAACAATTAATTCTGTTACAACACTCCCCGACGTTTCCGCCACGTTTCGTTGTTTTACGTGGTCGGGGTGTGACAGAACTGTTATGTCAAATTGATTGTTAGATCGAATTTGACTGTCCAAGCTTTGATACCAATTGTTAGGATCGGAGGCTCTCATGAATGTGCTTGTTTGTGTAACTTGAACGATCAATGAATATGAAAACATGTAAAGTGCAGCGGAAATGAACAACAAACTTTGTAAACACAATCAAGGAAGAAAATAGTTTAGATAAACACATGATTTGCATTAGTCGAACGATTACAAAGTCAATCAAAAGATTACAAAGCATGCTTACATACTAAACTCCCCCTCAGCCTGATACCTCAAGGTTGGATTGCACAATATGAAAGGATTGAATTGAGGAGAAGAACTCACTCAAGACGAATCAAATGTAACAGTATAGAGTACTGCTCCATTTATAGACAATCCAAACCACTGAGGCATCTCAGCTGACGTCACCATGAAAGCGACGTCTAACAGCCTAACAACCTGTATCTACTGTTCTTATACAAACACTGCTAAACCTAGCCACTGACAATACATAAAACAGATGATATACTAAACTACTGCTCTCTCTAATCATCAGTGCTTTCCTCAAGGTTGATCAGTCCTTGATTGGGCAGTGCTTTGTCATCAGCAGTTTGTACCAGCAGTGCTTAGTTTCCAGCAGTCTTCTAGGCTTCATCAGTAGTTAGGCAGAACAACAGCAGTTGTATTCGGGCAGTGGATATAAGATCATCAGCTGTTATAATCACTGTCAAGGGAGAAGACTTAGTGTAAATAGCTGCTTATTAGGAATCCACTGTTGTGAACCAGTTTTGGCTTTCATTATCTGTTCCTCTGGTAGGGTTCAATCCCAACAGGGGCATTCGTCAAACCAAAAGGCATGACAGTGAACTCATAATGCCCTTATCTTGTGCGGAAAGCAGTCTTGGGAATATCTTCTTCGAATACACGAAGCTGATGATACCCAGAACGCAGATCGATCTTGGAAAAACAGGTAGCACCTTGCAGTTGATCAAAGAGATCATCGATTCGAGGTAAGGGATATCGATTCTTGATGGTAAGCTTATTAAGCTCACGATAATCGATACACATTTAAAAAGATCCATCTTTCTTCTTCACAAAGAGGACAGGAGCTCCCCTAGGGTGAATAATTTGATCGGATGAATCCTTTATCAGATAACTCTTGAAGCTGTTTCGATAATTCTTGCATCTCAGATGGTGCAAGACGATAAGGTGCTTTCGCAATTGGGTTGGCATTGGGTACAAGGTCAAAATGAAACTCGACTTGACGAACTGGAGGCAAACCAGGCAGTTCATCAGGAAACACCACTGGATAATCCCGAACAATCGGGATATCCTGAATACTCTTGCTCTTGCCTTTCTCCTCGGTGACATGTGCCAGAAAAGCAACATATCCTTTTTGTAAATAACTTTGGGCCTTCATACACGACATGAGCTTCAATCCTCCAGAAGGTTTCTCGCCACGAACTTCCAGAACATCGCCAGACGAAAGAGGAATGCGAACAATCTTATCGAAACAAATCACCTCAGCATGATATTTGGTTAACCAATCCATCCCTATGATAATGTCGAAACTCCCAAGTTGCATCGGTGTGAGGTCAAAAGGAAAAAGATGATTACTCAAATTGCCATTTCGTTTCTTAGAATGAAACGAGCACTTAGCATCTTCGAGGAAATCATGAGCGATCATATGAACGAGAGAACTACAAATACAGTTCTTTTGGTGTAGGTATCATAGGGTATGCCATACACACATGCAACTATATTTGTACATCAGAATTGCAAATAAAGATTTATTTATAAACAATATCGATTGTTTCCGAGTTCAAAGAAAAACACTAGAAACATAAACATAAGATTCGGATTATTCAAAGCAGCAACTTCTTTTAATTGGCCAAATGCTCATCCGTGGGTCGGATTTGCATTGAAAATCTTTGGGTATCGGTCCCTGACATAACCCATCGCGCCATAGGTATAGCAAATACCAGGAGGAAAATGAGCCTGTGCTGGATCTGCTTGAAATTGAACGGGGTTCTGAAAAGCTTGGTTTAGCACAGTGACTGAACGACAGTCTCGTGCCAAATGACCAATGAGTCCACAGTTGAAACATTTCCGACATTTGACACTGGCATAGTGGTGGAGGTTACACTGATTGCACAGAGGAGCAGTTCCTAAGTACGGCTTCTTGGCTGGTGGTGCTGCCACCTGGCTAGGTTTTGCTTGATTTGGTGTAACGGCTACGGGATCCTTTGGAGCTTTACGCTTCTTTGACTTTTTCGAAGGCTCGGCTTCTGCTTCTTTCGATGCTTCTTGGGCGGCTTCATTGTTGAGATGAGACATGGCGATACCTAAATCCACAGTCTTCAGGATTACTTCGCCTATTCGCTGGGCAAATTTGGCAGTTTGCTCAGACATTTGAGTGTCGTTGCGATGAAGAGACATTCTAGAGGAAATGAAAGACATAGGAGAAAACAAGTGAAATGTTATCGGATAATTAAAACCGAACAACAACACATAGAAATTGCGATCATTTGTTTGTTACCTAAGGCAAACAAATGAGACGGTGATTAATCAAAGTAAACGGGTCATATTAATGTATCACTGAAGACATGCTCGCCTATAAGTGAATACTCACCCCAAGAGTTCCCAGGTAAGAGTGACTGGTCCGATGCTACGGATTTATACGAACACTCTAGCCTTAGACAGAAAAATCAGGGTACAGGCATTCACCCTTCCAGTTCGCACGTGTTCACATTATAAGACCCAAACTTTGATGAGATTTTGAAAACTTAGAGGGTTCAAAACCTTATAATAAATCATCCTAGAACAGATGATTGGTTTTCAAAGCGGATTTGGAATTTGTGTTCTTGTTGTGGTTGTCACCTAAGGATAAGTGACGGTATTGTTTTAAGATCTAAACACAAGAATCTTGTGTTAGGGTCCTAGGAAGGTTATAGACTAGGTCAAAGCATTACTAATAACCTAATTCCCTGTAACCATGAGCTCTGATACCAACTTTTCTGTCACACCCCGACCGCGTAAAACAACAAATCGCGGCGGAATCGTCGGGGAGTGTTGTAACAGAATCATTGTTTCAAAACACACGGAAATTTGAAGTTTCGTTTTATTAAACATTAAATATTTACATCGTTTGGAAATATAAATAAACAATTTAAACATAGTCTATCATTGTTATTAAGTCACTAAGCCCTCGTCCAGTCCTATGTGAGCATGCATCCTAGCAATCAACATCATTCAACAACACCTGAAACATATGTGAAAACAAAGTCAGCAAAGAAATGCTGGCGAGTACATAGGTTTTTGAGAGTGTCGGATTCATGGCTAGTTTACATGTTGCAATACTTAATTAAAAATCTTGTTTTGAAAAGTGTAGTATTGCGACATAATTAACCAACTCAAATCAAGTTGGTTATAATTTATAAAATCTCGTAGCCATGATTCTTAACTCGAAAACATTTTGTTTTAGAAAACCAATTTGTAAAACATCTCGTATTAAATCGTTAATAAAACTCGTTAATAAATCTCGTTAATAAAACTCGTTAATAAATCTCGTTAATAAAACTCGTTAATAAATCTCGTTAATAAAACTCGTTAATAAATCTCGTTAATAAAACTTGTATGGTTTATATCATTTCGAAAACCTCATTTGTGTGACATCGTTTCAAAATCGTTTACCCAAGTGAACTAAATAACGCCACGGTATGTAATACGATGAAAACACTTATATATAGGAAGTACCAGCGGCGTATCCACCATGCTTTCATCACATTACACCCGTCCCGTTATCTAAACACTAACCGAAAACCAATCGTTTACCCAAATCGTTTAATTCGTTAAAAATTGCTTTAGTCGTTTAAATCATTCTCGGCTTAAATCGTGAAAACTACTTTTGATTGTCTCGCTAATAACATCCAAACCTTCGTGACTCGACTATCTCGCCTATCGCTTCTCGCATTAATAAACCATCAAAGGGTAAATTAACAATCACAGATTCAGTCGTTACCCACCTAACCCACACATAACCATGGGTGCAGTCTGATAACGGGATTTGTCAGATCCTATGGTACCATAACCTAATACTGGTCGGTTCAGCCAAAACTAATGGATATTATTCGTTATGTAAATACAACCAACAAGTTTGTTTACTATATCGAAATCGTTATTAATTTAATATAAACCATTTAATCGTTTTTGAAACCATTGTTATAATATCGAAAATTGTTTTGAAAACCATCGTTAAAACCTTGAAAACATTTAGCACATATGAATCACCCCAAAACAATTGAAAACAGTAAAACAGGGGAACTATGTACTCACCTGAGAATGCTTAGAGGTCTTGAACAACAACCAAGCAAAGCTAGAGGGAGCACGGAATCAACCGGCAACCTAATAACTATATAAATAAACCGGACCTATCTCGGAAGATCGGATAGGATGAGGTTTTGTAAACCAAATGAGTATTGGAACTCATATGACATGGTTTAACAAAGTCTACATTCTAAATCGAAACCTAACCTAAGTGCTTTCGACCCATTGTGACCCATTAAGGTAGCTTAAGCTACTTTAACGTGTCGTTCGCGCAAAAGCGCGTTCGAGACGTCTAACTAGTCCTATGACAAGTATTATATGCCTAAACATGATTAAATATGTTGCATAATCCATTAAGTGACAAAAGTATGTGTTACATATGCTTAATTACCAATTATGCATGAAAAGGGCATTTTGGTCATTTACCTGAGGCATATAAACTACCTATCATACAACTAATTAAACCTAAGTGACCATAAGGTATAACCTCGGAAGGTTATTCCCTATGCAACTATGGTCACTAAACATGTTTGGTCGGATCCTAATGATCGACCAAACGGGTCGTGTTCGAAAGTCTAAGCGGGTGTTTAGTCCGCTTGACTTAAGACTCTACACAAGCACTAATCTAAAAAGTGACGAGTTAAACATGTTAAAACATGTTTAACGAATTTAGAAAATAGATTTGGTATCAAAACAAATGGTTTTGATACCTATAAGTAGTTTCGTTACAAAATACGCAAGAATGCGCATTTTGGCCGAAACTACGACTCGTCACTACACCTAGATAACGTGGTAATCAGTAGGTATAGTCACTAGGGACTATAACCATCGTGATTATGCTCACGTTATGAAGTTCAAACGAACTTCGCATTGATCATAAACTGGTCAAGGCAGAAAGTCAAACGCAGTTTGTCTTTCAGACTCGAAAAGCGATAAAAGAACGAAAGAATACTTACAAAAGGTCCCCGCAAGCTATGATCCGATTTACTCCCAGGTATGAAGCATAAACTTCAACTTAGAGAGCCAAAATCAGATCATTGTGGGTTTTGCAAGTGAAAGGAGATGGGTATATATAGGAAAACTAGAACCGTTAGGATCGTTCCTCGTAAAACGAGCTTCGATCTCATCCGTACACATATGCCCATGGTTTTGTGAAACCATGGGAGCCCATAGTTTCATTAAAACCATATGCAAATGAGGGGAACAGCTGGAACAAGCTGGAATTTAGATTTTTCATTTTGGTCCCATCCTAAGATAACTATGGCAGAATGACAATTTTGGTCCCTGAACTTCAGAATCTTGCATTTCGGCTCATTTTTTACACGTTTAAGCCCTGTTAACCTCATTTCAAGGCTCTAAAATGAAGTTAAAGTATAGGGAACTCAAAACATGCTCAAAAATATCTCAGATGTCGGTTCGTTTGGTCGTACGGTTGCGTTGTTCGGTTAATTACGACGGAAGTCGTAACGAACGCAAAAACGATCCAAATTACGCGACGAATGGAATTTTATCATGCCAATCACTAAAATAAAATATTTTAATGATTACATAAAGTTTTGGATGTCCGGATGTATTTAGAACGTAAGATATGCGCGAAAATGCAAACTTATGCACTTTTGACGCTTTTAGTCCCTGAATGACCAAAAAGTTTATTTTGGCACACCGAACCCCTCAAAGCCTATTACTAAGCTATGTAAAGGATATTTAGGGTATGTTTAACTTATGGTCATGTTCCAGAATGTTCGTTACAGTACAAATCAACATACTTTCGCAGTTTGTCGAAATTAGTCCTTGTAAGCGAATAAACTTGATTTCGCCACACCAAACCATCCAAAACTTATTTCTAAGTAATGTAAAGGTTATTTAAGGTATGTTAAGCCTATGTCACTATTCTAGAGTGTTCGTCGCATTAAACTGATTACGTTTACGCACCAGTTAGCGTATAACTTTCCAGAAAGCGATTTAGAGCTCGAAATCGAACAAGAATTGATATGTGCAAATGATACACATATTTATACAAATCCCAAGTATGAAAAACTACATTTCATTGATTTGGTATTTGTTCGATGGCCATGGAGGCACAGATGTCACAAAGCGCGTACCGCGTGTTTCTACGCGACACAATGCTTCTACTACAAAACGCAGACAACGCAGCCAGTCTTGGCAACTGAAATTTATTTCAGTAATATTTTGGCGAGTTTATTTTTATAGAATAATAAAAATAATTTAGAACGCCATAAACCGGGATTTAAACGCTAGATAAAATACCCGGTATCCAGTTAAACACCCGTTTTAGCCTACATATAGCATATTTATTTAAAAAGTTACACTTTAACTTCCCCCCATATATAAAATTCGGTCACCAAGGGACCCCACAACCCCAAGTCTTGAACTTCACAAGTCTTCCACTAACTTATTCCTTGGAGAAATGTGATCATGCATGCACCCTTTTCAATACTCACACTTACACCTAGCACCCCCTAATTAATCACATATTTACCAAATAATTTTCATTTAACCCCCCCATCTCAAAACATACGACACCCATATACACATTCCAAAGATTCCTTCCAAACTTTCTTATTTCCCCATGCCATTCCCTTGGAGTTAGTAAGAATATTGTTGTGATTGGTACTTGTGAGAATATAATCTAGAACTTGGTGAATTGAAAGTATGCATATGGAGATGTGTTGTCATATGCCTACATTAGAGTTGCCACTTCTCTTTTCTTTGTTGCCACTTATCACTCATCCATGACACTTGTTAGTGCATGTATCTCTAACATATCTTTCCATATCCTCCTTTATATCCTACCAAGATCACAATACTTATCACCACACTCAAGCTCACTCACTCTCTCTCTCATTTCGGTTCTCCCATAACCGAACCCACCACCACCACACAACATTATCATCTTCTTAAATCTCAAGTCCATTCAAAGCTTTGAAGTTCATCCAAGGAAGTTGCAAGTTGAAGGGCTTTCAAAGGAGCTTCATTCTAGTCTTCTTCATCATCTTTTCTTCATCTTTGCACTAGAGAATCATCCCTAGCTATAAGCTAGTAGTAAGTCTTATTACACCTTGCTTCATTTTGTTCTTAGTCAAGATATATAGTATGATGAAATTTACAAGAACACTAAAGAGTTTAAACAAGAAATATGAACAAGAAACATGCTGATTTACATTTTCAGCCGACTTCAACAGGCTGTAACTGGACCATTATAAATCGAAAAACTGATTTTCTGAAACCTAAATTATGTATTTTTGAACAACCGATCTAATGGCACTGGAATCATAATTTTTGGACTTCGTTTACTATTTTTAAAGGGTCATTTTGTAACAGCAGCTCAAGCTGCATTTTTGCTGCTGAAAATATGTGATATGTTTTTTGTCATAACTAAAAATCTATGATGAATCAGCTCATGAAATTTGTACAGTAGATGGAAACTGATGTATTTGTAATTATCCCACTGGAATTTCGTCAATCGGACTTACGATTAATTTTTAGTGAATTATTCCGTAGACTACGATCAGAAAGTAACAAATCTGATCGCAGTCGGGTAAATGAATTTCTATTAAATATTGGTGATGAACTGGACCCCGATATTTTTATATAATAAAATTTGGATCGTGTGAGACATTCTGTAAAAATTTGGGAATTTTTAGAGAAGGTCAACTATTTTATAAAAATCCTCGAAAACAGTCCAGTTTCATATATATTAAAACAGAAATGACATAAGTAGTATTTTGCATGTCAAAGTGTGGGTTTTTGATTATTAAAATCATACTTATTTAATTTAGGGCGGATAAACAATTTGAGGGATTGTGCTAACATTTAAAAACGCGCCCGAAGGTGAGTACATAGATTCCCTCCTTTTACTATTTTCGATTGTTTTGGGGTGATTCATATGTATCAAAAGGATTTCAATATTCTAACGATGGTTTCAAAACGATTGAGATGGTTTATACAAAACTAATAACGATTTCGATAATGTGAACAAACTTGTTGGTGGTAGTTACATAACGAATGACATTCATTAGCATTGATCAAGCCGACCAGTATTAGGTTATGGTACCATAGGATCCGACAAATCCCGTTATCAGACCGGACCCATGGTTATGTATGGGTTAGGTGGGTAACGACTGAATCTGATGATTGTTAACTTACCTTTTGGAGGTTTGTTAATGCAAGAACGAGTTGAACGATGGACGAGTCACAAAGGTTTGAATGTTATTAGCGAGACGACCAAAAGTAGTTTTCTCAATTTAAAACGAGAACGATTATGAACGATTTAAACAAATGAACGATGATCTATAACGAGAACGAGTTAAACAATGTCACACAACGATGTTTACGAAACTATATAAACCACAGGAGTTTTATTACGAGAACGATTTACGACTTGACTTACATAAACAAATGTTTTGGGTCAAGATTCATGGCATCGAGGTTTATAAATTATAACCAATCTGTTTTGACTTGGTTATTCATTTTACAATACAAATGGTTTACAAAACAAGGTTTTCAAATATCAATTAACAAGTTTATACGAGATATATCCACGAGCCATGAATCTGACACTCACACAAAAACTATGTGCTCGCCAGCATTTCTTTGCTGACTTTGTTTTTACATATGTTTCAGGTGAAGTTGCTTGATGTGATTGCTAGGATGCATGTTTACTTAGGACCGGACGAGGCCTTAGTGATTTAATAACAATGATAGACTGTATTTGACTTTCTTGTTTAACTTTAAGACAATGTTTAATATTCAATAAAACGAAACTCTTTGTATCCATGGTTTGAAACAACAATTCTGTTACAACACTCCCCGACGTTTCCGCCACGATTTGTTGTTTTACGTGGTCGGGGTGTGACAGAAGAGTTGGTATCAGAGCCAATGGTTATAGGGAATTAGGTTATTAGTAAAATTTTGACCTAGACTATAACTTTCTAGGACCCCAACGCAAGTTGATTTGCATTTAGATTTTAAACAAAATTCGAATTTGCTTCGAAAACTAATCATCCGTTCTAGGATGATTGATGACTAGGTTTTGAATCCTCGGTTGTAAGGTTTTGAACCCTTCCAGTTTGACTCATTTTTGGCTTAGTTCCTTCTGAGTTTTCAAAATCTCGTCAAAGTTTGGGTCTAAATAATGTGAACACGTGCAAACTGGAAGAGTGAATGCCTGTACCCTGAGCTTTCTGTCTAAGGCTAGAGTGTTCGTACAAATCCACATAATCGGACCAGTCACTCTTACCTGGGAACTCTTGGGGTGAGTGTTCACTTATAGGCGAGCATGTCTTCGCAATACATTATTTTGATTCATTACTTTGATTAGCCACTGCGTGTCATTTGTTTGTTCGAGGTAACATACAAATGATCGCCTTCCTTGTGTCTTGTCGATACCTCTTTTGTTTTTCCTAATTTCCAACCTCACTCGATTCTCCTGTTTCCTTGTTAGACAATGCCTCCTCGACGTGAAGCACAATCTTTCACTATTGAAGAAATCGCAGCCCAGGTCTCTCAGCAAGTGGCTGCTGTGCTTCCCGGTGTTGTGACCTAAGTCCACGAGATATACAACAACAATAATAATAACAATAATAATGCACCGTGTAACTTCAAGAGTTTCAATTCTGCGAAGCCGCTAAATTTTTCTGGGTCACAAGGGGCGACTGCACTCCTTCAATGGTTCGAGAGTATCGAGAACACATTCAGACATGTGCAATGTCCGAATGGGCGTAAGGTTGAATTTGCATCAAGTGTGTTTGAGAAGCGTGCTCTTACATGGTGGAACGGAGTGATGCGCGACAGGGGTGCTGAAGTGGCATTGTGTTGGAACTTTTGAGATCGTTCATACTTGTGCTGGATTAGTTTTATAGTGGTTTGTAGCTAATTTATAGTATAGGGGCTTATTTTGTAATTCTATAGAAGTTGTAATCCTGACTTGGTGTAGATAAGATTCCAGCAAATTTATAAATTTGCTGGCTAGTCAGGAACACTATATATAGCCCTTGTATTATAACCACTTCAAGCTTTTGGCTCTCTTAATGAATATTGGTGTTGTTTACATTCAATCATTGTTCTTGTGCTCTAATCTGATATCCAAGGTGCTTTACTGATTTACACTCTTGTTTGGATTCAATACAACACTTGTTGTATTCATTAATCCATTAGCTTCACCTTCTTCTTTGATTATTCTTAACTTTTCATAGTTCAAACACTTAATCAATAGGTTTTTTGGGCTAAAACAGCCAACCACTGTGATCCGGATTGATATTGGGATCTACAATTTGGTATCATAGCCTCGGTGGCTCGTTTCAGTTTTGGTTTGGTCGGTTCTTTACCGGAAATCCGCTGGAGACGTAAAACGGATTGTAGATTTATATTTTTTTGAGGTAGTTTCAGATCTTGGGAGCTTATGTTGGTGTTGTTTTTAGATCTGTGACTTTAATATTCATTCAGTCAAGATCTGAGCTTGTGAAAAAGTAAGAAAGTAGTGAGATGGAGGGAGAAGCTGGTGTGGTACGTTGATGCAGTTTTCAGATCCGGCAACCTTGTTTATTCCGGCGTTTTTTTGTTCATCCAACTACACACTGCTGAGTGTGTGTTGTAGAGAGGATAGAGAACGATGGAAAGGGAGTAGAGGGAATCTGGTTTTATAGGTTCTTAAACGGAAACTCGCCGGAGATCGACGCGCCGGTGCTAGAAAACGACACGCCGCCGGAGGACGACATAGATGAGATCGTCTATGTGTACAACGATGTCGTTTAGGAACGAACTATTAACAGCAGGTGGTTGAGGTAGATTATGGATATGATCTTCAAACGCTGCTAAATTATTCGGTGCTTCAAGCTCCAGTAGCAGCCTGGGGAACACACCGGGCTCCTTCATGTCACCATCACGTGCTAGGTGATGCATTGTTCTTGTTTTCTTCAACGGTGATTTGTTTCACACCAGGAGTTGATTCGATGTTTCCTTCTTTCAACAAGGGACAGTCACTCTTGAAGTGGCCCAGATTCTTACAGTTGTAGCATCTTAGTTTGGATTTATCAAAACCAGCCTTTCCGAGACCCAAATGTTTCCCGGTCTTGTCCTGAAATTTCTTCAACCTTAAGGTGATCATGGCCATCTGCCATTTCAGATCCATTTCCTCCATGTCATCTGGATCGACTTGATACATGTCTTCAGCAGTGAACATTTCCTTCTTGAGCTCTCCTGACATTAAAGCTTCATAGCTGCTTAGAAACATGTTGAAAAGTGCCACATTTTCAGTAGACACTTTCAACGCTTGTGTATCACCAACCGTGACAGTCTTTTCACTGAGTTGTGGAGCTTTTGATGCGCTTGCGGAAGCATTAGCATAGATCATGTCAGAAGCTTGTTGACAGTTGCCACCTGAAGCAAGGAAAGCCACATTCTTCATTCCAGCTGAGGTTTGAGTTGACTTTGGTGGGTAACCAGCAGTGTTCTACTTTAGCTGAGATGCAAACTCTAAAAGAATTTGTGATTAGAAAAGATTTTATCATTAACGATCACACAGATAGACTCGAAAAGGCTTTGAATGAAAAGAATAAATTGCAAATTATCATTGATAAATGGAATGTCAGTCAAAAGGCCTTTACTGACATCAAAAACTGCCAACGACCAACGTATGTGAAAGACGGGATCGGGTATAAGGATAGGCAAGGGAATGAAAGAAAACTCTTTCTTCCACCACATAGCAAAAACTATGTGTCTATACCTACTCCTCATCCCGAAAACGATCTCATTGATGAAAAGGCCTCTGTAGAACAAAACGATTCTCGTGAAAACGAAACAACCGCTAACTTTTCTAAAAGTAATGCAGATCCAATTGTGTGTAAAGAAGATGTGTGCGATGAGGATGGAGACTGCGGCGGTTCAAAAATAGGAATAGGTTATTCAGGCGACAGTTATTCCACTGTTAACTGGTTCGCCTGGAACTGTTCTAAGGAAAACAATATTCGGGATGAATGTAATAATTTAACTAGGATGGATTACAATACCTCACTTGTGAGGTGTGCATTTGTTAGCCGCCACCCCGGGGTGGATCATTATCTTTGTATCTCTTTTATCAAATCGATGAAACTTTCTTTGCTACAAAAAAAAAAAAAAAAAAAAAAACGCCAACATTTACAAAACAATAAAGACACTAAATAACATCGGCGTAATTGATAACATCATTCTCCATTTTGACCCAACAATATTCCCCCGAGAATGATGCTATCAATTCTTCATTTGATCTTCAAAAATAAATCTGACGTCATCTTCGAATCTTCACAAATCAGCTAAATACCCAAAATCTTCATTGTCGTTTTCCCCCGCAAATGTAGACCCTCCTATGTCTTGTCGATCAAAGCTCCATATCTTACTTTTGAAGATACAATTGTAATAGGCATATGATAGGGTTCGAACTCCAATGATAAAAATTAAATAATCAACTTCATTGTGAAGATATTCAATTCTTTCAGATTGCGTTTAGCTCCCGATCCATCGTAAATGTCACCAAATACCATAAATATCAACGCCCCAAAAATATATCATAAAATCCCTGGCCCAGTCTTGTTCGCAGCCCAAAAATATTGCATAATAAATCCGGCCCACTAATAAACATTTAAGATCCATCCAATTAAAAATCTCAACCAAATCATAGCCCAAAATTATTAACTCTAACCCCAAACTCCAACCGAGCTCAGCAGATTCAATAATGACAAAAAATACGCCCAAATCGTACTAGCCCAATAAAAGGAATTAATCTTTTACCCATATGCTCATCATTGCCACACCCCGACCACGTAGAACATACAAAACGTGGCGGAAACGTCGGGGAGTGTTGTAACAGAATTAATGTTTCACAACCATGGAAATTAAAGTTTCGTTTTATTAAACAAATATGAGAGTTTACATTGTTTTAAACAAGAAACAAAGAGTACATAACATAAATTATCTAGTTCTTGTCTCCTTTTAAGTCACTAAAGCACAGGTCCGCCTAAGTATGTCTTGATAAGTCCTATGCATCATCTCCTGAAAACACATGTGAAAATAGGTACGTCAGCATAAAAATGCCTGTGAGACACATAGGTTTTGTGAAAATAGGATTCATGACTTATGTTTGAGAAAATGTTTAGTCATGAACCTTGTAATTTGCTTTGTCTTGTAAATCATTTGAAAAACGATAAGATCAGATGATATGTATAAATAAATGTAAGGTTAAATGAATAACCATGTAAAATGAGTTTGTATAAGATAAGTTGTTTGTAAAACAATGTCTTGTGAAAAGTATGTTATTTGTATAAAATGTTATATGTCTCAAATTGAAATGATTCAAATAACGCTACAATATGTAATACCATGCAAACACTTATATATAGGAAGTACCAGCAGCGTATCCACCATGCTTGTATCATATTACACACGCCTCGTTACTTAAATCACTTACTCAAACCAAACCATCAGGATGTAATGTTTAACAATTGTAGAAATGTTTATGTATGGTCAAATACGGTTCACACGGTTCACAGATACAAACGGTTCACAGATACAAACGGTTCACAGATACTAACGGTTCACAGATACAAACGGTTCACGGATACAAACGGTTCACAGATACAAACGGTTCACAGATACAAACGGTTCACAGATACAAACGGTTCACATAGTCAAATAGTTATAAACGGTTCAAAATGTAATATACTGTGTTCATATACTGGATGAGCATATGCAACAAATTGTAATGTAAAAAAATGTACTAAATATGCACTAAATGGACATACATAGCATAAAATGTATTGAAATCATGTACTATAAATGTACTAATGAACATAGCAAGTATATGATGTGAAAACAGGAAAGCATGAATGTAACAAGTAGGCACATGTGTTCCACCCCAAAACGTTTGGAAAACAGTAAAAGAGGGGTCTATATACTCACTTGAGATTGCTTAGTAGTTCTTGAGTAACAACCAAACAATGCTAGAGATCGCGGATATCAAACGGCACCTAATATAGGTAACTATGTTAATAACCGGACCTAAATCGGATGATTGGATAGAATGAGGGTTCGTAAACCAAACGAGTATAGAGACTCGTGTCATATGGTTTAACAAAGCCTTCATGCTAAATGAAACCTAACCTAAGTGTTTTCAACCCATTACGACCCGTTTTAGGTAGCTTATGCTACTTTAACGCGTCGCTCGCGTGAAACGCATTCGGAACGTCTAACTAGTCCTATGACAAGTGTTATATGCCTAAACATGTTACATAATCAGTTATGTGACAAAAGCTTAGGTTACATATGCTTAATTACCGATTACACATGAAAAGGGTATTTTGGTAATTTACCTAAGGCATATATACTACCTATCATACAACTACTTAACGAAGCGACCATAAGGTATAACCTTGGAAGGTTATTCCCTATATACTATGGTCACCTAATGTATTTGGTCGGATCCTAATGATCGACCAAATGGGTCGGGTTCGAAGGTATAAGCGATTTATTAGATCGCTTACCCTACGACCCTAGACAACGTGGTAATCAGTAGGCATAGTCCCAAGGGACTATAACCAACGTGATTACACTCACGTTGCGAAGTTCAAACGAACTTCGCATTGACCATAAACTGGTCAACGCAGAAAGTCAAACAAAGTTTGACTTTCAGACTCGAAAAGACTCGAAAAGCAATAAAAGAACGAAAGAATACTTACGAAGGGTCCCCGAATGCTAATCGTGATCAAAATAACTCAGGTATGAAACAATGGTTCCAACTTAGAGTCTTTTTAATCAGATTCTTGTGGGTTTTGCAATGGGGGTGGATGGGTATTTATAGTTTTCGGGTAACCGTTAAGATCGTTTCATGGAAACCGTGCTCGAATCTTGTGCGTACACTTGTTGGAAAGTTATGGTGGCTAAAAATGATCCCCCATGAGCTGAAAGGGCAAGTTAGAATGTGTGGGTGTGGATTAAACAGCTGGAATCAGCTGACTAATCGATCTTATCTGTTCTGGAAGGATGACGCGGCCCGCTTCAGGATACACCAAAACTAATGCGGGCCGCATGGGGGTTCTGATCAGAAAATAAGTTTCAAAAATGACAGTTTTGGTCCCTGTTGTGTATTTAAGCCATTTCCGACACTTCTAAGGCCCGTAAAGCCAACTTTAAGGCCCTAAAATGATGCCTAAACATTGTGGACATGAAACATGCTCAAAAATATGCCGGGTGTTGGTTCGTTTGGTCGTACGAACGCGATGTTCGCTTAATTACGACGGAATGCGCACAAGCGCGAAAAACGATCCAAATGGCGTGAGGAATGGATTTTTCTTGTGCCAAACACTAAAATAAAATATTTTAGTGCTTACATAATTTTTTGGATGTCCGGATGTATTCAGAATGTGAGTTATGCGCGAAAATGCAAACTTGTGCACTTTTTGACACTTTTAGTCCCTGAATGAGCCAAAAGTTTATTTTAGCACACCGAACCCCTCAAAGCCTATTTCTAAGCTATGTAAAGGATATTTAGGGTGTGTTTAACTTATGGTCATGTTCCGGAATGTTCGTTACAGTTCAAATTGGCATACTTTCGCAGTTTGTCAAGTTTAGTCCCTGTAAGCGAATAAACTAGATTTTGCCATACCAAAGCCTTCAAAACTTATTTCTAAGTTATGTAAAGGTTAATTAAGGTATGTTAAGCCTATTTCACTATTCTGGAGTGTTCTTTGCATTAAACTGGTTATATTTACGCATCAGTGCGCGTATAACCCTCCAGAAAGCGATTTAAAGCTTGAAATCGAACAAGAGTTGATATGTGTAAACGATACACATATTTTTTTTACAAATCCCAAGTATGAAATACAATATTTCATTGGTTTGGCATTTGTTTGATGGTTGAAGTGACACAGGTGTCACAGTCTCCCCTACTTTAGGAAATTTCGTCCCGAAATTTATTCGTAGGAGTCTATTTGTGACTTTGTGTCAAATAACCACCAGAGATATGTAAGGCATAATCCTGTCATCTCCTTAACGGACATTCTTCAGAACGAAAATGAACAAACGGAGTCATTTTCAATGGGTGCTTCCTTAGAAATGGAAATGAAAAGGAGAAACAAACGGATATTCATTTCCTTAACGGACAAATCTTCAGAAACGAAAATGAACAAACGGAGTCATTTTCAACGGGTGCTTCATCAGAAATGGAAATGAAAAGGAGAAACAAACGGATATTCATTTCCTTAACGGACAAATCTTCAGAAACGAAAATGAACAAACGGAGTCATTTTCAACGGGTGCTTCATCAGAAATGGAAATGAAAAGGAGAGACAAACGGATATTCATTTCCTTAACGGACAAATCTTCAGAAACGAAAATGAACAAACGGAGTCATTTTCAACGGGTGCTTCATCAGAAATGGAAATGAATAGAGTTAACTTCTAGGCACATGACAAAGCTCGCTGTGGTTTCTGTTCACTAAATTCCATAATTATGTTTGCATCCATAATTACGTAATTCCTTGCGCAGTCTGCACAGTTTGTCTTGTAATGTTCATAAGCACATAATCACATAGTTGTTTAACTTGGTTATTAATTTGTTATTAATTTGTTATCGATGGAGAACGGATATGGAAACCAGTCAATTGACTTCAATGTCCTCTGGGATTTATCTGAAAAGATATGAAGATCTCCCAAAATTCGATTTTGTTTTCAAAGAAACGTAATAGTCGAATTAAGGAACACAACAATGTTAGGATTTACGGAAATACCCTTAGGTACCCTATTAAGGATTTACAGTGGTACTTTGGGTATTCGTCCAGTGTTGTAATTTGCGCCTTGTACTTCGTTTCCTTAGAATAAATGGGTACTTAGGAATTTCGTGGAAAACGCAAGAGATCATAAGATGGGAAAAAAATTTGGGGGTAGTTTGCTCTTCAAGGAATACGGTTCCTTGATTGTCGGTATTGCAAGAGATATGCTGTTTATACCTGCCACCACATAAATACATTGTAATGTATATAAAAGATTTATTTATAAACAACGATAACAGCTGTTTCTTGGACCTTGACAACTAAAGAAAATAATACATAAGGATTGATTATTTCTAAACAGCGTTGTCTTCCATTCGGTCAGATGCTCATCCCTGTGCTGGATTTGCATTAGCAAGCTTTGGGAAATTTCTTCGGAACTGACCCATCTCGCCACAGTTGAAGCAAGAACCTGGTAGAAAACGACCTTGAGCGGGGTTGTTGCCAGCTTGGTTTGGTGCAGCTGCAGCTGGGCAAACTCTTGCTGTATGGCCTATAAGTCCACAAGTTTGGCATTTGCGGCACTTTACATTGGCATGATGATGGAGGCTACATTGGTTACACAAGGGTGCAGTTCCATTGTATGGCTTCCTAGCAGGGGGTTGAGCTGGTTGGTTGGGGACGGCTTGATCATTGTGAGTAACCATGGCGAAGTTCTGAGAAGCCTTTCGCTTCTTTGACTTCTTAGGGGATCCAGTCTGTTCATCCATGGTCTTTGATTCCTCGATTGGGTTCGATTCCTTGACCGGTTTCTTGTCACCTTTTCGGAAAAGTTTACCTTTCCTGATCTTTGATTCAGTTAAGGTTGCAGATAGCTCAATGGCCTGTCTAACTGTAGTAGGGTTGCTGCCAGTCACAATGTCTTGTATTGAGTCAGGGAGGCCATCAATGTACTTTTCGATTGCCTTATCCAAAGGCGTGACCATGTTTGGGTATAACAGACTTAACTCCTCATAACGGTCCGTGTAGGCTCGATGCTCACCGCTGTCTTGCTCAAGATTGTCGAATTCCCTTTCCAAGGCCCTGATCTCGTGACGAGGACAGAATTCCTTCATCATAAGGGCCCTAAGTTCAGCCCATGTCTGTGCTAGAGCAACTTCTGCACCACGATCTCTCATAACCCCGTTCCACCACGTAAGGGCTCTCTTCTGGAACACACTCGAAGCAAACTCGACCTTGCGATTGTCAGGACACTGCACGTGGCGGAAAGTATTCTCAATGCTCTCGAACCATTGAAGAAGCCCAGTCGCTCCCTCAGAACCACTAAACTTGAGTGGTTTCGCCGAGTTAAAACTCTTGAAATTGCATGGACCATTGTTGTTGTTGTTGGCTTGATTCCATTGAGCAAAGAGGTTTGGGAATTGAGCAGCCATTTGCTGCGCAATGATTTCTGCCAATTCGGCAGTCGCTATCTGGCTTTCGCGTCGAGGAGGCATTCTAAAAGAGGAAACATGAAATGAAACGAGTGAGAGAATTAGACGAAAAGAATGAGATGAACAAATCTGATGAAAGCAAGGATAGTGGTCATTTGTTTGTTACTACAAAGCAACAAACGACCCTGGTGATTAATCAAAGTAAATAGGTCAAAAATAATGTATCGCGAAGACATGCTCGCCTATAAGTGAACACTCATCCCAAGAATTCCCAGGTAAGCACAACTGGTCTCGCGTCTGATGAGATGTATACGAAGTGCTTGCCTAGACAGAAAACCCAGAATACAGGCATTCACCCTTCCAGTTTGCACGTGTTCACATTATTTAAAACCCAAAACCTTGACGAGATTTTGAAAATTCAAAGGGGTTCAAAACCATATAATAGAGGGTTCAAAACTTTACAATAGAGGGTTCAAAACCTTGTAATCAATCATCCTAGAACAGATGATTAGTTTTCAAAGCGGTTTTGAAATTTATGTTCTTGTTGTGGTCGTCGCCTAAGGATAGGTGACGGTATTGTTTTATGACTAAACGCAAGTAAACTCGCGTTAGGGTCCTAGAAAGGTTATAGACTAGGTCAAAGCATTACTAATAACCTAATTCCCTATAACCATTGGCTCTGATACCATCTTTTCTATCACACCCCGACCACGTAGAACATACAAAACGTGGCGGAAACGTCGGGGAGTGTTGTAACAGAATTAATGTTTCACAACCATGGAAATTAAAGTTTCGTTTTATTAAACAAATATGAGAGTTTACATTGTTTTAAACAAGAAACGAAGAGTACATAACATAAATTATCTAGTTCTTGTCTCCTTTTAAGTCACTAAAGCACAGGTCCGCCTAAGTATGTCTTGATAAGTCCTATGCATCATCTCCTGAAAACACATGTGAAAATAGGTACTTCAGCATAAAAATGCCTGTGAGATACATAGGTTTTGTGAAAATAGGATTCATGACTTATGTTTGAGAAAATGTTTAGTCATGAACCTTGTAATTTGCTTTGTCTTGTAAATCATTTGAAAAACAATAAGATCAGATGATATGTATAAATAAATGTAAGGTTAAATGAATAACCATGTAAAATGAGTTTGTATAAGATAAGTTGTTTGTAAAACAATGTCTTGTGAAAAGTATGTTATTTGTATAAAATGTTATATGTCTCAAATTGAAATGATTCAAATAACGCTACGATATGTAATACCATGCAAACACTTATATATAGGAAGTACCAGCGGCGTATCCACCATGCTTGTATCATATTACACACGCCTCGTTACTTAAATCACTTACTCAAACCAAACCATCAGGATGTAATGTTTAACAATTGTAGAAATGTTTATGTATGGTCAAATACGGTTCACACGGTTGACAGATACAAACGGTTCACAGATACTAACGGTTCACATATACAAACGGTTCACAGATACAAACGGTTCACAGATACAAACGGTTCACAGATACAAACGGTTCACATAGTCAAATAGTTATAAACAGTTCAAAATGTAATATACTGTGTTCATATGATGGATAAGCATATGCAACAAATTGTAATGTAAAACAATGTACTAAATATGCACTAAATGGACATACATAGCATAAAATGTATTGAAATCATGTACTATAAATGTACTAATGAACATAGCAAGTATATGATGCTGATCTTCACATTCCTCTCGACGAGATTCAAATCGATGAAACAATGCACTTTGTCGAGAAACCTGTGGATATAGTGGAACGTACATACAAACAGTTGAAGAACAAACGGATTCATTTGGTCAAAGTTCGCTGGGAATCCAAACGTGGCCCCGAGTTTACTTGGGAACGTAAGGACCAGATGAAGGCGAAATATCCGCATTTGTTTTCACAAGAATCCTCTAAATAAAATTTAGGGACGAAATTTCCTAAAATAGGGGAGACTGTGACAACTGTGTTCTGTAATCATCGTATAATGTAAAACAATGTCAGTTATCAATAAAACAATGTGTTTTGGTGTTATTATATGTGTGATTGTGTTTAATGATTTTGCAATTTGATTCGATTACGATTTCAAGCTTTAAATCACTTTCTGGAAGGTTATACGCAAACTGGTGCATAAACGCAATCAGTTTAACGCAACGTACACTCCGGAACTGTGACGTAAGCTAAACATACCCTAAATATCCTTTACATAACTTAGAAATAAGTTTCGAAGGATCCGGTATGGCAAAAACATGTTTATTTGAACTAAAGGACTATTTACGACAAAACTGCGAAACGAACGTTGGTGACCGCCCGGGTAATATTTAAATCCCAAAAATATTCTGTTATGATTAAAATTTTATTTTAATCAGGTCCATGTTGAAAAATAAATTAAAACACCTAAAAAAACGTTATTTTTCAAGTTTAAGCGCGTACCGCGTGTTTCTGCGCGACACAATGCTTCTACTACAAAACGCAGACAACGCAGCCAGTCTTGGCAACTGAAATTTATTTCAGTAATATTTTGGCGAGTTTATTTTTATAAAATAATAAAAATAATTTAGAACGCCATAAACCGGGATTTAAACGCTAGATAAAATACCCGGTATCCAGTTAAACACCCGTTTTAGCCTACATATAGCATATTTATTTAAAAAGTTACACTTTAACTTCCCCCCATATATAAAATTCGGCCACCAAGGGACCCCACAACCCCAAGTCTTGAACTTCACAAGTCTTCCACTAACTTATTCCTTGGAGAAATGGATCATGCATGCACCCTTTTCAATACTCACACTTACACCTAGCACCCCCTAATTAATCACATATTTACCAAATAATTTTCATTTAACCCCCCCATCTCAAAACTTACGGCACCCATATACACATTCCAAAGATTCCTTCCAAACTTTCTTATTTCCCCATGCCATTTCCTTGGAGTTAGTAAGAATATTGTTGTGATTGGTACTTGTGAGAATATAATCTAGAACTTGGTGAATTGAAAGTATGCATATGGAGATGTGTTGTCATATGCCTACATTAGAGTTGCCACTTCTCTTTTCTTTGTTGCCACTTATCACTCATCCTTGACACTTGTTAGTGCATGTATCTCTAACATATCTTTCCATATCCTCCTTTATATCGTACCAAGATCACAATACTTATCACCACACTCAAGCTCACTCACTCTCTCTCTCATTTCGGTTCCCCCATAACCGAACCCACCACCACCACCACACAACATTATCATCTTCTTCAATCTCAAGTCCATTCAAAGCTTTGAAGTTCATCCATGGAAGTTGCAAGTTGAAGGGCTTTCAAAGGAGCTTCATTCTAGTCTTCTTCATCATCTTTTCTTCATCTTTGCACTAGAGAATCATCCCTAGCTATAAGCTAGTAGTAAGTCTTATTACACCTTGCTTCATTTTGTTCTTAGTCAAGATATATAGTATGATGAAATTAACAAGAACACTAAAGAGTTTAAACAAGAAATATGAACAAGAAACATGCTGATTTACATTTTTAGCCGACTTCAACAGGCTGTAACTGGACCATTATAAATCTAAAAATTGATTTTCCGAAACCTAAATTATGTATTTTTGAACAACGGATCTAATGGCACTGGAATCATAATTTTTGGACTTAATTTACTATTTTTAAAGGGTCATTTTGTAACAGCAGCTCAAGCTGCATTTTTGCTGCTGAAAATATGTGATATGTTTTTGGTCATAACTGGAAATCTATGATGAATCAGCTCATGAAATTTGTACAGTAGATGGAAACTGATGTATTTGTAATTAACCCACTAGAATTTCGTCAATTGAACTTACGATTAATTTTTAGTGAATTATTCCGTAGACTACGATCAGAAAGTAACAAATCTGATCACAGTCGGGTAAATGAATTTCTATAAAATATTGGTGATGAACTGGACCCCGATATTTTTATATAATAAAATTTGGATCGTGTGAGACATTCTGTTAAAATTTGGGAATTTTTGGAGAAGGTTAACTATTTTATAAAAATCCTCGAAAACAATCCAGTTTCATATATATTAAAATCATACTTATTTAATTTAGGGCGGATAAACAATTTGAGGGATTGTGCTAACATTTAAAAACGCACCCGAAGGTGAGTACATAGATCCCCTCCTTTTACTATTTTTGATTGTTTTGGGGTGATTCATATGTATCAAAAGGATTTCAATATTCTAACGATGGTTTCAAAACGATTGAGATGGTTTATACAAAACTAATAACGATTTCGATAATGTGAACAAACTTGTTGGTGGTAGTTACATAACGAATGACATTCATTAGCATTGATCAAGCCGACCAGTATTAGGTTATGGTACCATAGGATCCGACAAATCCCGTTATCAGACCGGACCCATGGTTATGTATGGGTTAGGTGGGTAACGACTGAATCTGATGATTGTTAACTTACCTTTTGGAGGTTTGTTAATGCAAGAACGAGTTGAACGATGGACGAGTCACAAAGGTTTGAATGTTATTAGCGAGACGACCAAAAGTAGTTTTCACAATTTAAAACGGGAACCATTATGAACGATTTAAACAAATGAATGATGATCTATAACGAGAACGAGTTAAACAATGTCACACAACGATGTTTACGAAACTATATAAACCATACGAGTTTTATTACGAGAACGATTTACGACTTGACTTACATAAACAAATGTTTTGGGTCAAGATTCTTGGCATCGAGGTTTATAAATTATAACCAATCTGTTTTGACTTGGTTATTCATTTTACAATACAAATGGTTTACAAAACAAGGTTTTCAAATATCAATTAACAAGGTTATACGAGATATTTCCACGAGCCATGAATCTGACACTCAAACAAAAACTATGTGCTCGCCAGCATTTCTTTGCTGACTTTGTTTTTACATATGTTTCAGGTGAAGTTGCTTGATGTGATTGCTAGGATGCATGTTCAGTTAGGACCAGACGAGGCCTTAGTGATTTAATAACAATGATAGACTGTGTTTGACTTGCTTGTTTAACTTTAAGACAATGTTTAATATTCAATAAAACGAAACTCTTTGTATCCATGGTTTGAAACAATAATTCTGTTACAACACTCCTCGACGTTTCCGCCACGATTTGTTGTTTTATGTGGTCGGGGTGTGACAAGATTTCTGTTCGATTATGATAAACTCTGGGAGTCTTTCCAATTGGCGACTGAGCCAAGCGTAGAGGAACTCGTTTTACTATACCAACATCAACAATCTATGTTACAAGATCAGGTGCCAAGACCGTTGGTAGTTTCTCAGCCCGACGTGGGTACAAGCAATCCTACAAGTGGTACAAACGATCACGAGGCAGGTCCAAGTGGAACGACATACGAACCCCCAGAGGAACCAGCTCCAACGTTTGATAATTCTGATGACTCAGAATCGAAAGACACTCCGATTTTTGACGAGGAACCAAATGTTACAACGGCAGAAGCTGAGGATCACACCGGTGATCAAGATATTACGAACTTGCAATCGGAAGTGAGCGTGCCTGACACTGCTATACCAAGAACTTTGTCGTATCATCCTTCAGATCAGATAATTGGTGATCTTCAGAGCGGAGTAAAAACGCGGGATCAGATCAACAGAGCTCTTACATGTTTTTATACATCTGTTGCTCCTTTACAGGAATAATTCTCACTAAAATGTTTTTATCTCGCAGGTTGAACCAAAAACGTATAAAGAAGCTTTAACTGAAGAAAGCTGGGTGAACGCTATGCAGGAAGAGCTGCAGCAGTTTGAGAAGCTGGGAGTATGGAGATTGGTAGATCTTCCTGAAAATCAGAAGTTGATAAAGACAAAGTGGGTCTTTAAATGTAAAAGGGATGATAGAGGAGTGATTGTAAGAAATAAAGCACGATTGGTAGTACAGGGATTTAGTCAGCAAGAAGGCATTGACTTCACGGAAGTGTATGCACCTGTTGATAGACTCGAGGCGATAAGAATCTTCCTGGCATTCGCGTCCTGGAAAGGATTCAAAGTCTACCAACTAGATGTGAAATTTGCATTCCTATATGGCAAAATCAATGAAGAAGCGTATGTTGGACAACCGCCAGGGTTCACAGATCCAGTACACAAAAACAAAGTCTATCTTCTGGATAAAGCACTTTACGGATTACACCAGGCCCCGAGAGCCTGGTACGAGACGCATTCCCAATATCTGCTAGCCAACGGGTTCACCAGAGGGACGGTTGATAGTACGTTGTTTACCAAAGAGGTTGCAGGGCATCTATTGATCGTGCAGATTTATGTCGATGACATCATTTTTGGATCAACAAATGATGATTTGTGTAAAGATTTTGAAATAGTGATGAAAAGAAAGTTTGAAATGAGCTCGATGGGGGAGATGAAGTTCTTCCTAGGGCTGCAGGTGGATCAAATGCTCGAAGGAATTTTCATTCATCAAACCAAATACGTGAACGATGTTCTGGAGAAGTTTAACATGTATTAATCTACTCCGACTTCAACCCCCTTGGCTCAAAATCACGGAATCTGTCCAGATGAAAGTGGAGAAAAAGTGGACAAGACGTATTATCGGTCGATAATTGGATCTTTGATGTATCTTACTGCTTCTCGCCCGAACATCATGTATCCGACGTGTTTATGCGCCCGATATCAGTCCAGCCCACGCCAGTCACACTTGACGATCGTGAAATGCATTTTACGGTATTTGAAAGGCTGCCCAAGCACCGGCTTATGGTATCCTAAGTCGGGTGACTTTTCACTCACAGGTTATGCTGATTCGGATTTTGGTAGCTGCAAGCAAAATGCTATGTCCACCGCTGCAGGCTGTCAGTTCTTCGGAACTCGACTAGTCACTTGGCAGTGCAAGAAACAAACCTCAGTCGCACTCTCTACCTGCAAGGCTGAATACGTTTCGGCCTCGAGCTGTTGCTCTCAGATCCTTTGGATCCAACAGCAGATGCGAGACTTTGGTTTGCAGTTCTTGGACACGCCTATATTTGTGGACAATGAAGCAGCGATTAACATAACGAAAAACCCGGTTCACCATTCTAAAACAAAACATATAGAAATTCGACATCATTTCATCCGTGATTGTCTCGAGAAGAAATTAATTCGAATCGAACATATACACACCGATGAACAGAAAGCTGATTTTTACACCAAACCGTTTGATAAAAAGAGATTTAACTATCTTTTGAAATTAAATGGGATGAAAAATTTGTTTTCTAGGAGGGTTGTTGAATGTGAAGCCGAGGAGGACGGCGATCTGATGTGATCCACGTTGTGTTGTCAAAGTTTTTGTACAGTTTATTTTCTGCTTTTGATAAAACCAAAAACACAAAAATATGTTTTTGTTTTTAGGGGGAGAAAGTTTGCAGAAAATCCAAAAACATGATAAAATGTCAAAATCCAAAAACATTGAAAAACTGTAAAAGAGTTTGTGTAAAAAGGGGAAATGATATTACATCAGCTAGATAGATGCAGTATGCTAAAGAAATATATAGTTTAATTAGTGTTAAGTAGTCTTGCAGATGATATGCCGATAGGTTTTTACACATTTAGTAGATTTGTTTGGGATATAAACATAAAATATCAACTTGCTTTTACGTGGGGAACATCTCTTGGATATATGGGTAACCCCCGAAATCTTGTTTGAAAGATCCCTCTTTCTGAGATACTAGGTCTTTATACTTAGTGATATCTGGGGTATTATCCCGGGACTTCTGATTTTGCGGAAGCAATGGCCTAGTCCCCGGAGAATACTTTACACTGCTTGAAATAAAAGCCCCCCCTCAGCATAAAAAATGTTGAAACATTGAAAAATGCTAATCATGTGCTGTTGTAAAAGAAGATCCCCAAAGGGGACCCACCTTAAGTCGAAGCCGTCATCTCTCTGATTTTGCGGAAGCAATAGCCTGAGCTCTCACGGCCCTCACATTTAACCCCTTACAGATATCATCTAGGTATACTCACTTGTAAGACTGAATATTGGGATCTGGATACGGGAGTATATTCTGAAGTGGGACACGCGTATAAGTCAAGACCTTAAAACACTAAATCCGTATCCTGAACAGATTGAACTTTGTGTGAGAATTTAAGAGGATCAGTATATCGATAATCATTGTGAATTGTTTAATGCTAAGTATGAAATTAAAGCTTAACGGTACTTGTATCTTGTCGGCAGCTGATATGATCCCCTAACACACTCACAAAAATATTGTGTGTACAGTTTATTGCTTATCAAAATCAAAAATTCAAAAAGATTTGTTATTCATCTTATTTTCGACAACGAATGTTGGGGATCAGATGATCAAAGTCTTATGTGCTGAACAAGTCTGGATCATGAGGTTTGGGTAAGCAGAAGATTGAGAAAGTGATTGGTAATTGCTTGAAAGTTTAAAAGTTCATTAATTTGAACTAAAATCAGTGTCAGAAAAGTCAGCAAACTTCATAAATTGGTCAGCCAAGGTCATTAACTTGGACTTGGCAGGCTAAACAGTTGACCAAGGTCATTAACTTGGACTTGGTAAACTGGGTGTGACGGTAAAATATCAAAAAGTTAAAAAAAAAAATTGAAAATTTTGAAAATTGTCATTTCAAATGAAATGACTATTTCGCACGAAATAGTCATTCCGCTTGAAACAGGTAATTTCGCTTGAGCTGGTGATTTCGTTTTAAAACTTCATTTCGTTTGAATTGGTGATTTCGCTTGAATATGTCCCTGTGCCTATTTCACACGAAATAGGACTGTCTATAAATAGTGAAGGTATTTTGCTTGAACAGGTCATTCTTCTGATTTCGTTTCAAAAACTCTGTCAAAGCGATTTCAAGCGAAAACACAAAATCATTGATTTCTAGTCAAGATCTTGCCTGTTTGTTGTTCATATTCAAGATCTAAGTTTGGTTTGCACATCTTAGATCATGGGAAAGGTGAGCAACTGTGGTAATTTGACCTAGATAGTGCAAGAAAGCGTGTGATTTCTCCAAAAGCAGCAAGGAGAAAGTTGATTGTCAAGTTGCCTAAACATACACCAAAATCAAAACCTCCTACACCACCAAAACAACCTACACCACCACCATCATCTCCACCACAAACTGAACAACAATTTTCACCACCACAACCACCATCACCACCACCACAACTATCACCACCACATGAACAACCTATTATCACTGCACCACATATACTTCAAACACCACCATCTACCCAATCACAAGTACAAACCACTCCCGGTTCTACAGGTCTTAAAAATTTTCCAAAGGTACCTGAGAATATTGCTCTTGAAGACATCGGAGATTTCAGTTTTGTGAATGATGAGCAGGTAAAAAGGTTGGAAAAGAAGGTAGAGGAAGTGTTGGTTGAAAATAAAAAGTTGGTTGATCGTGAGAAGAAATTGGAAAAACGTGTTAAGTCTGTGGAAGCTGAAAATTCTTCATTGTTAAAGAAAGTTGAAGCTGATCAGGCAGAGATTGATATTCTTAAAGTGAAAGTTGCTGAGTTAGAAGAAGAGAAAGCACGTAGAGATGAGCAGAACAAGTACTTTGAGTTAAAGAACAAAGAATTGGAAGCTGCTAAAGCAATCAAAGAACACGAGATATACATGATGAATAAAGTGTTAGAAAACTTGCTTGGAAAGTTTGTTGAGCAAAAGTTTGAAGAAATCCAGCTTGAGGAAGTTAGAGCTCGACGTCAAGCTGAGATTGATGCTGAGATGAAGAATAAGGGTAAAGGTGTTGAAGGTGTTTCTGAGAGGGCAATTGTTCTATCTACTGTTTCTGAATCACCTATTCAGAATCCTCGTCCTATCTCGCAGTTTCTGCTATATTTAAAGAGGATGTATTAATTGATGATGTTATTAATGATGAGGAAGATGTTGAAGAGGATGATGAAGAAGAGGATGTTGATGAAGATAAGACAGATGATGCAGATGATGTATTCTCTGCTAGTAGTCATAGTGATGATGATAATGATGACGATGGTCAAAGTGGTATAGGAATTAAAGTTACAGAAGTGTCTAATGAAGAGAGTGTCGATGATTATCTTCATGATGATGCAAATGAAGAACCTGAGGATGCTACAAGTGAGGGGGAGAACGTTGATGATGAGAACGTTGATAAAAGAGAAAAGTTAATATTGCGTCTTGAACCTGAAGTTGAGGAAGGAGAAATTAGGCATACTTACACCATGAATCATATTATCGAGATGACGCGTATTGATGATCCTAACTTCAAGTTTGACTTTGAAGAAGAGTTGAATGCATTTGATATGAATCAACAGCCTGACTATCAGTACAAGTATGTTGATGAGGCAGACAACTATGATAGAGTTGAGGTTGAAGATTGCAGCGATGAAGAAAGTGATAATGTTGATATTTCTGATTTTCCAACGCTTGTCGAATTTTTCAGTTAGGAAAACATTGATGAATTGAGAAGAAAAGTTGAAGAATGTTTGAAAGATAAAAACTTTGATGGTACACTGAAAGATGAACAGCAGGAAGAGAAGAAAAAATGGTTTAGAAAGAGTACTGAACGTAAGTTTAAAAGACCTCTGAAGTTCTACAAGAGAGATAGAGCTGTGTCACTAGGTGACATTATCAGTTGGGGCTTTCTACCACAGGTCAATGCGTATGCTATTCGTAGAGAGTATGGTGTGCAGTACTTTGAATACATTCAGGATATCATGACCTTGCCCTGGTGGGATGTTGAAGAACTTGCAAAAGTCAGATCTTTGGATTATCCTATCAGAAAGCATGATGTGCCTGTTTGGGGTTTAATCAAGTTTGAAGCTTACAGAGAATTCAAACACTGGAAGCCTCACTACCCGAAGAAAGTAAAGAGGGTAGATCCAGTGACTGGTGTTGAAGAGACAATTTTGCATCTGAAGAAGCCTAAAGTGATCAAGAACATTCCTCTGCCAAAGATGGAGCAAGAATTTTACAAAAGGGTTTGTGTGTTGGGTGTACAGTTACTTATCGACTGAAGCGGTAATCACATACATGGTGGAAAATGAAGTTAGATATATTCACTTGTATGATCCGTTGTGGATTATCAACTGCTCAGCAAAAGACATTGAATGTTTGTTTCTAAACAAGATCTGCTACAAAGCTGAAGACAAAGAGCTGGTGATGCAGTTTCAGAAGGTTGTAGCTATTTGTTTCCAGAAAGGAATAAATGCTGAAAATAAATGGTCGACAAAGTGGAGAGAGATTGAGAAAGAGGAAGCGTTGAAAGCTAAGAAAGAAAAGAAGAAACTTGAAGCGAACAGAGGTAAATGGATGAGATTGCAAGCTGAAGAAAAGATGAAAGCTGCTAAGGAAAACGAGATGCTGAAAAGTGCATTGAGAAGAAAACCGAAGCAGAGGGAAGAAAGATTCAAGTCCCTGTGAAGAAATGAAGACCTGACTGAAGACTCCGGCAATATCCAAGGGGGAGTTTGTTGGTGCATAATGTCTATAGCCTTCGTCTACAGTCTAGGTCATGTCGGTAGCTTGTATAGGGGTCAAAATGTCAAATAATGTAAAGTTTATGTATGTTAGAAGTAATTTCGCACGAAATAGCAAGTTGCTATTTCGCACGAAATAGCATAATGCTATTTCATGCGAAATTAACTGCCTATATATATGGCAGTGGTGCTTCTCATTTGGTACGAAATTAGTGAAGGTGTAACGAAGTGCTGCCCAATTTTCACTGTGTAATCAAGTCAAATATCAATGGGAAGCTTGTTTCAAGTATCATACTTTATTTCTACACCTTTCTTACACTGATTTGAGGTTGTTTGACTGTTTCCGCCTTTCAAACAGCTTTGTGTTGACTCTGAACGACTCATTAGGTCGCAAACGATCCTATAATAACGCCACGAAAGGTAATACAATAAGCACACTTATATATAGGAAGTACCAGCGGCGTATCCACCATGTGCTTATTGTATTATCTAGTTTCGTTATCTAAATCACCAACAAACTACACAAAAACCAACCATCGAGTTGTAAAGTACTTCTTAAAAATCTTACTATTAAGATAGGAAGATCTAAGATTGTACTTCAAATATCCTACATGAATCTAACTATAAAGATAGGCAGATCACTTAAGGATTAAAACATTGTATTTGCATAATCGGAATATTACACATAAAAGCACTTAGTGAACACATATATGCCATACATTTCGAAAACAAATCGATTACACATATGAATCACCCCAAAACATTTGAAAACGGTAAAAGAGGGGAACTATGTACTCTCCTGGGATTGCGTATAGTTCCGGTTCAAAGGGTATAACAAAGCTCAAAAGACCAAGAGTTCAAGTATTGAAGTTGTTCCTAGTGTAACGGATACTATGTTAGCGACTCGATACCTAAATCGGAAGATCGGATAGAATGAGGTCTTGTAAACCAAACGAGTATTGGAACTCATGTGATATGGTTTAACAAAGCCTACATTCTAAATCGGAACCTATCCTAAGTGCTTACGACCCATTTAGGTAGCTTACGCCACTTTAATGTGTCGTTCGCGCGAAAGCGCGTTCGAGACGCCTAACTAGTCCTATGACAAGTATTATATGCCTTAACATATCTAATTATGTTATATAATCAGTTTAGATGTCAAAACATGTGTTACATATGCTTAAAATGAAATTATGCGAAAAAGGGCATTTTGGTCATTTTCCTAAGGCATATAAACTACCTATCATACAACTAACTAAACGAAGTGACCATAAGGTATAACCTCGGAAGGTTATTCCCTACACAACTATGGTCACATTATATGTTTGGTCGGATCCTAATGATCGACCAAACGGGTCGGGTTCGAAAGTCTAAGCGGTTGTTTAGACCGCTTATCTTACGACCCTATATAAGCACTATCCTAAAAGTGACGGGTTAAACATGTTAAAACATGTTTAACGAAGTTAGAAAACAAGTTTGATATCAAAACAAACGGTTTTGAAACCCAAGAATAGTTTGGTTGCAAAATACGCATAGACGTGTATTTTGACCGAAACTATGACTCGTCACTACACCTAATCACGTGGTAATCAATAGGTATAGTCACAAGGGACTATAACCATCGTGATTACGCTCACGTTGCGAAGTTCAAATGAACTTCATGTTGACCATTGACCGGTCAAAGCTGAAAGTCAAACACTGTTTGACTTTCGTGCTAAAAACGCAATAAAAGCACGAAAGAAACTTACAACGGGTCCAAGCTAGGAAGAACTTGATCTAAATACTCAGGTATGAAGCATAAAGCTTCAACTTAGAGTATAAAACCAGATCAAGGTGTGAATTGAAGTGAAATCGATGTGTATATGTATAGATTTCGGGCCACCGTTAAGATCGTTCCTTGATTCCCGAGCTTCAATCTCAACCATCCATGTGTGCCCACTGAATTAGAATACCATGGGCACCCAAAACAAGCCCCTAGACTTATAAAAACCATGTCCAAATGCAAGAAAACCAGCTGCTAAATCAAAGAAAACAGTTTTCTGATCTGGGGAGTTTACACGGGTCGCGTAAGGATCATGACCACTCTTACGCGCCCCTCCTGAGGGAAGTTTGGCAGAAATGTCAGTTTTAGTCCCTGCACATGTAAAACTTGGATTTCGATGCATTTTTGGCACGTTTAAGCTCCGTTAACCATGTTTCAAGGCTCTAAAATGAAGTTAAAGTATAGGGGACATGAAATATGCTCAAAAACATCTCGGATGTCGGTTCGTTTGGTCGTACGGTTGCGTTGTTCGGTTAATTACGACGAAACACGAACGGACGCGAAAAATGATCCAAATTACGCGACAAATGGAATTTTATCATGCCAATTACTAAAATAAAATATTTTAATGATTACATAAATTTTTGGATCTCCGGATATATTCAGAATGTAAGATATTTTTGCGCGAAAATGCAAACTTATGCACTTTTTGACGCTTTTAGTCCCTATTGATCAAATAAGTTTATTTTTGCGCACCAAACACCTCAAAGCCTATTTCTAAGATATGTAAAGGATATTTAGGGCATGTTTAACTTATGATCAACTTCCAGAATGTTCGATACTATGTGAATCAGCAGACTTTCGCAGTTTGACGCAAATAGTCCTTGAGTGTGAATAAACTTGTTTTTGACACACCAAAGCTTTCAAAACTTATTTCTAAGTTATATAAAAGTTATTTAAGGTATGTTAAGCCTATGTCACTGTTCCGGAGTGTTTGCCGCATTAAACTGATTACGTTTACGCATCAGTTCCCGTATAACTTTCCAGAAAGCGATTTAAAGCTTGAAAATGAACTAGAATCAAATTGTGAAATTGTAAAACCAAAATAAACAAATTTTTGAGACCAAAACACATTGTTTCTTTGATAAAAGATAGTGTCCTACATCGTGTGTGTGTTTACGGAGCACAAGTGTCATATGCTAGTTACATATATGCTAAGGCTTATACTTGCGACGTTCCGCTTAACTAGTTTAGATCTAATGAGCCCGACGGGGTCTAGTTAGGAAGCAGCAATCGCATATCGCAGCTCGAGTTCGAAGCTAGTAGTATCTGTATTGTAGTGTATATGACGTGTATCTCGTTTATGTATGTGGTAATTCGCAGCATTTTTACGTACTATGCTAGTATCAAACTTGTATACTCGCCAGTACATTTTTGTACTGACTCTATTTTAACGTATGTTGCAGGTAATTATATCACAGTCTACATCAAACCAAACTCGGAAGTCTAGAAACTCTCCTAAAATCTAGGTTGTCGGATTTGTATTGCTCGAGAGGACAAGAAATCTTTGATAACTTATGTGATTGTATTATTTGTTAGTATGGGATAACGAATGTAATAAATATTGTCACAAATAGTTGTTATGGATTCTCTTGTGCAATCTGATTCGCCTAGTGCCGCGCCCCGATGATTCCGCCATCGGTTGGGGTGTGACAGATTGGTATCAGAGCCATAACTATAGGGAATTAGGTAAGACATTCGACCTAGTCCAAGTTGAAGTCTTAGGAATTCGACCTAGTCTATAGTCTTAGTACCAACAGGCCAGACTTCATGCGAACCCAGTGGGGTTTGTACGGGCCTACTTGATGCTCTCATTTGAACTCGCTAAAACTACATCTTTGTGTGAACAACGTATACTACAGCTTCGCACGAGGAAAGCTTTTCCTAATACTTAATACTATTTGCCTTTTCTAAGGCTAACACAATACACACGTTTTACAATACTCGCATAACAACAACGAGTGATCACGTCAGGATAAGGTGTGAAAACCAGGAACTCTCGATGGGTCACTTATTCAGCGCATCATTCTAGCACGAGAACCATTCGTTGAGTCAGGAGTGACATCCGTGTCTCGACGGAATTCTCCATTTCTATCTAATGGAACTTCCGGATTTATTCGGTGAGCACAACCACAGCTTGGAGCGAAGTTGTTAAGTCAGGGGTGAAACCCATACCTTAATTACTCGTTCCACTCCCTAAATGGTTTTCGAAAAGTTCTCACCAAGGACTCGGCTATATCAAGGACTCGAGTCGTGTGAGGAATAGGAGGACGAATGCCATGAGCTGCATCCCAATGGAAGCATAGTCTACTAGGTCCACGCGCGTGCAAGAACTCGCTTAATATAGCTGGATTACTTGGGTAGTCGAACGCCTAAACACCCAGGGCATTCTACCTAATTTATCTAACTTATGATTCACCGGTTTTACACTTGTTAAACTTATTTACGCTTATGTGTTTACGATTTAAGTTTTACACTTTAACAATTTCTCGATTTATCGATTTTCGCCCCCCCCCCCCGCTTTACGAACACACAACTCACACAGTCGTCGCAATCTAAAATGAAAACCGAATGCTCGCAACAAAACTAAAGTCTAACAACTCGCCCTCTCTTTCCATCGCGTCCTCACACTATCAATACACACGTGTGAATATCACAACTATATATCTATATACAAAAAAAAATCTCTTATGTGTCATATGTTAGAACGTAGGACTTTCGTGTTTCCTATGTGGCTCCTATGTGAATACGTACTACTATACTACCTGCAACAAGTTTTGAACGCGCTCAAATCGCATCGCAAAACTCAAAATCATTATGATCGAATCTCACTCCAAGTCTCTCTCTGTCTAGATGCCTTCCAACAACTCTGCTACGAGAATGTCAGCCAGGAGACGAGCCAAATGAAGGGACAAAAAGAGGATTGCTTCACTTGTGGCCAGGGAAGTGGCCGAGGTCATTCCTCAGATTGTCACTCAAGTGCACTCTCTTACCAACTCTCAAACTTTGGAAGACGTTAAGACAGAAGCGCCGCAACCTACTTTCCTCTACAAACACTTCAAAGCCTGTGACCCGATGACCTTCATGGGTGAAGGAGGTGTTTCACAGCTACTCTAGTGGTTCGATTATGTCGAGGTCACCCTTCGTTAGAGTGGGTGCCCCGAGCATTTTCGTACTACTTGCGCTACCGGAGTATTTCAATCGCGAGCACTCGACTGGTGGACCGCCGAACGCAACAAAGGTGGGATCCACGCAGCTTATGCTCTCTCCTGGAATGAGTTGAAGGAACTCATGAAGGAAGAATATTGCCCTCCCCACGAGGTCCAGAAGTTGGAAAACGAATTTTGGGAAATTAAGCAAGTCGAAGGTGACAATGAAGGCCTCATAGCAAGGTTCAAATAGCTTAGCATCATTTGCCCAAGTCAAGTTGACACCCTAGAAAAGGCTATCAAGAAGTACATTCGTGTCTTACCAGAGTTTGTGGGCGATTTTGTCGAAGCTGCGAGACATGCTACCATCGAGGAAACTTATCGCCTGGCCGCTGAAATCAACGACAAACGAGTCTTGGAGGGATTTTTCTCTAAGAATCCTACCAAGACGATTAATCAAGTTATTGCAGTGTCATCTGATGGTACTACTGAGTCGTCTGAAGAAGCCATCGACTCCATCGACGACACCACCGACGCATCTAATGACGACGACACATCATCACAAGATATCGACCAACCCAGCCGCAAATAAAAGATTTCAAGCTCAAACTCTTAAACAACTGAACTGCCTCAACCAGAACCTCTCCAAGCAGTTCCTGTTCACTCAAAGCGTGCCTATCTCGGACCGCATCCCCTGTGTTTGAATTGCACCTAAAATCACCCAACAGAAGCCAATTGTTGCTATTGCAACAATTGCAACTGTTACGGTCACTTCACCCGCAACTGTCACGCAGAACCACGAACTTGAGTACAATAACCGCAGTTCCAGCAACAATCTTCAATACCAAGCAGGCGTAGAATAATGTTGTAATGAAACAGTTTCGACGTTAACTTTCATGTGTTGAATTACTTCTACTAATCGAAGTTGCCACTATGCGCAACGTCGACTGTCGCTTTCGTTTTCTCTCTCGTATTCACACTTAGTCTAGAATCACACACATGCTATATACTATATCACGATATAATGTGTTTTACCCTCACTACACTCTTAGAATAAGGTACGATAAACGTGCAAGGGACGAATTAATCACAGGTGCACACGGGATTATTTTGGTCAGTGCACGAAGATCGTAGTGAATTCTAATGGTGCCATAATGTTAAAAGCATGGTTAAGCGTGGTGGATACGCCGCTGGTACTTCCTATATATAAGCGTCTTGACCATGTCGACAAAGTGTGATATCTATTCACGAGATGTAAGTAGTAGGGGTCAAGCAAGGTGTGCCTTATCATACTACCGAAGTTTCGTGAAGAAGGTGCCACGTGGAGTTGAACGTTATTTAGACCTATACTATTGTGGTTATTTTCGACACACTACACTCATTCGCAAGGCGTAACAATTAAATCGCATCATCGCGAGACTTGTCGTAAGTATGCAAACACAATGCAATCGCCTCATCGATGGACTCTGGAGAGTCTACCCCCGCAGAGAAATTGCATCGACGCAAGACTGGTCGTAAATCTGTATCGCAACTCAATCGCATTTTCGCTGAAATCTAACGCACATCGCTCTCGCAACACTTAGACGTTTTAACGCTTAACGCTTCTATATATCTCATCGCTTCGATACTCGCATCGCTTATCGCTTCTAACGCTTATCGCTACCTGTGTTATGTCGGCACACATGACATCGATTCACGAAACGGATCTAGTATGCTCAAAACATGGTGGATACGCCGCTGGTACTTCCTATATATAAGTGTTTTAGCCATATTAGCAAACTTTTGTGGAAAGATGCCATGTGGGGCTCAATGTTGGTTAAATTTGTGAGACTATTGAGAATAATCGAATCGCTTATCGCCTACCGCTTACCGCTTATCGCTTATCGCTCATCGCCTGATACTTATCGCAATCTGTGTTGTTTTAGTATGTATGACATCGCTTCACGGGACAAAACTAATATGGTCAAAACATGGTGGATACGCCGCTGGTACTTCCTATATATAAGTGTTTTTGCCATGTTAGCAAACTCTAGTGGAAACATGCCATGTGGAATTTAATGTGGAATCTAGTCGAAATCGCACTATTCGCTTATCGCATATCGATCGTCGCCTATCGCTATCGCTATCGCTATTGCTTACCGTTATCTGTGTTAAGTTAGCACACATGACCTCACTTCACGAGACGAAACCCATATGGTTAAAGCATGGTGGATACGCCGCTGGTACTTCCTATATATAAGTTTTTAGCCATATCATCAGACTTTCGTGGAAAAAGGCCATGTGGGGTCTAATGTTAGTTAAATTTTGTGGTGTTGATCAATCCAATCAAATCGCATTAATCGTGCATACCTCCATCGCTTGCAGCGCAATAGTCGTTGCTTATTGCTTGACTGTTGTCGCTATCGATTATCGCTTTTCGCTTATCGCCGCCGTCATCGCTTGCTGTGTTATGTTTATCTTTGTGTTGTTTTTGTGTTATCGCTTATCGCTGTCCCTCTCGTGTGACACCTGTGTCACTAAAACCATCATACGAATACCAAACCAATGAAATATCATATTTCATACTTGGAATTTGTATAAATATGTGTATCTTTTGCACATATCAAATCTTGTTCGATTTCGAGCTCTAAATCGCTTTCTAGAAAGTTATACGCGAACTGATGCGTAAACGCAGTCAGATTAACATGAAAAACACTCCGAAATAGTGATATAGACTTAACATACCTTAAATAACCTTTATATAACTTAGAAATAAGTTTTGGAGGGTTTGGTGTGTCGAAATCAAGTTTATTCGCTTACAGGGACTAATTTCGACAAACTGCGAAAGTATGTCGATTCGTACTGTAACAAACATTCCGGAACTTGATCATAAGTTAAATATGCCCTGAATATCCTTTACATAGCTTAGAAATAGGCGTTGAGGTGTTTGGTGCACAAAAATAAACTTTTTGATCAATAGGGACTAAAAGCGTCAAAAAGTGCACAAGTTTGCATTTTCGCGCATATCTTACATTCTGAATATATCCGGAGATCCAAAAATTTATGTAAGCATTAAAATATTTTATTTTAGTGTTTGGCATGATAAAATTCCATTCGTCGCGTAATTTGGATCGTTTTTCGCGTCCGTTCGTGTTTCGTCGTAATTAACCGAACAACGCAACCGTACGACCAAACGAACCAACATCCGACATATTTTTGAGAATATTTTTAGTTCCCTATACATTAACTTCATTTTAGAGCGTTGAAATGGGGTTAACGGGGTTTAAACACATCAAAAACGGCTTAAAAGTGTTGCAGGGACCATTTCTGCCAGTTTGGCAAACTTCTGGAACTGGGCATGTGGTGGCGTCAGGCCACCTGTGACACCTGTGTCACTTCAATCATCAAACAAATACCAAACTAATGAAACATTGTATTTCATACTTGGGACTTGTATAAATATGTGTATCATTTGCACATATCAATTCTTGTTCGATTTCAAGCTCTAAATCGCTTTCTGGAAGGTTATACGCGCACGGATGCGTAAATATAACCAGTTTAATGCAAAAAACACTCCGGAATAGTGAGATAGGCTTAAAATAACTTAAATAACCTTTACATAACTTAGAAATAAGTTTTGAAGGCTTTGGTATGGCAAAATCAAGTTAATTCGCTTACATGGACTAAATTTGACAAACTGTGAAAGTATGCCAATTTGAACTGTAACAGACATTCCGGAACATGACCATAAGTTAAAAATACCATAAATATCCTTTACATAGTTTAGAACTAGGCTTTGAGGGGTTCGGTGTGCTAAAATAAACTTTTGGGTCATTCAGGGACTAAAAGCGTCAAAAAATGCATAAGTTTGCATTTTCGCGCATAACTTACGTTCTGAATACATCCGGACATCCAAAAATTTATGCAAGCACTAAAATATTTTATTTTAGTGTTTGGCATAAGAAAAATCCATTCGTCGCGCAATTTGGATCGTTTTTCGCGCTTATGCGCATTCCGTCGTAATTAAGCGAACATCGCGATCGTACGACCAAACGAACCAACATCCGGCATATTTTTGAGCATGTTTCATGTCCACAATGTTTAGGCATCCTTGTGGAGCCTTAAAAATGATTTAACGGGCTTCAAACGTGTGGAAAATGGACTGAAACATGTGCAGGGACCTATTCTGTCAATTCTGTTTGAAAACTGCAGAAAGGAGGCTAGGCGTGACGCGAGGGTGGCTAGGCATCACGCGAGGCCCTTTCAGATCAGCAAAAGCTGTTTTAACAGCTGTTAACAGCACTTATGCACTCCAAACCCAATTCCACTTGTTTGTTCCTGATCATGGGGGGCCAATATGATGCACATGGGGTTACCAACAAGTGTAGGGAGAAGATCAAAGCACGGTATTCAAGAAACGATCCTAACGGTGGTCCATTTCCTATAAATACCCAACCCTTTCATTTGCAAAAACCCACACCTTTGAAATCTGAACTTGCTCTCTAAGTTGTTGTGTTTAACACTTCATACCTGAGAGTGTTCGGATTCAAACCTTCCGTTCTTGGACCCTTTGTAAGTGTTCCGTCGTTCTTTTATTCTTTTAGCGTTAAAGTCAAAATTCGTTTGACTTTCTGCATTGACCAGTTTATGGTCAATGCGAAGTTCGTTTGAACTTCATAACGTGAGCGTAATCACGATGGTTATAGTCCCTAGTGACTATACCTACTGATTACCACGTTATCTAGGCTCAGTGACGAGTCATAGTTTCGGCCAAAATGCGCATTCGTGCGTATTTTCTAACCAAACTACCCTTGGGTATCAAAACCGTTTGTTTTGATACCAAACCTGTTTTCTAAATGTGACAACCCTCAAAAAAAATCCCATGTATTCCGTACAATTCAATTAATGATAATTAAAGTGCTTGACGATTGTGTGGAATTACTTAACTGCTTTCTGATATCTGTGTTATACTTACATGTATTTGTTAACATACTAGTAATATACAGAAAAGTCATTAAATGGTCCGTTATGATTTCCTAAGTGTTAGAAATTAAAAACGTTACAAAAATATATATGTATGACACTTTACGGATTAATTAAGCACTTTAACGAACCGGTACGTAACCGAACAACCGGACTTTACCCGGAACATAAAAATATTGCCAACCACATTGTCTTTACTTTTCTGAACTAGTTAGGGTCCCCGAATACCCTAACACCCGTTATATTAAATAACACACACAAGTATCATAACTAAACCTTTTGATTTCAACTAAACACTAACTATCTCATTACAAACCAACTATATACCCCCCCCCCCCCCTTGGTTAGAACCGGCCCAAGAGTGGCCCCCACCATAAATCTTCATGAGATATCACTAAATCTCTTTGGATATTCCTTGGATTTGGCAAAGATGTGTAGTGTACTATGGGGGACATGTAACCCATTGGACAAACACTCTAAATGATTATATGTATAAGCCAAGAGATCACCATCTTCACATCACCAACACACTTCAATTCTCCTTCCTCCTTCTCTAACCTACGGCCACCATACACCACCCACACCACCATTGTTTTCAATCCAAATCCAAGCATTTCCAAGGCCATCCTAGGGTGTAAGAAGGTGAATAACGAAGCTTGGTGTTCTCGGAAGTTCAAGGACCTACTTCGTTTGCTATTAACCACCACTTTCCCACACTTGAACTTCCCTAGCCTTGTGCTAGTAGTAAGTTTCTAAAATCTTCATATTGTTCATGTATTTTATGGTTAATAGATGTTTGTATGATGAAATATGAGGAACACACAAGAACATGACATAAAGTGATGTACAAGGTGGTTAATGGATGAATGTTAGTGTAAATCATGTAGATCTTGTGTGATTATGATGATTGGGTGATTATCTGATGCTTTACTGAATGATATTAGTATATGATGTTGTTGTGGTCACTAAACTTGTTAAAGGAATCGATCGAACACGATTTAGAAGGTTAAACACAAAAGAATCAGAATCTGTCCAACTTTTACAGCCCACTTCTGTTGGCTGTAAACAGGTCTTAACCTCAACGAAAAATCGATATTTTGAATCTAAAATATGTTATTATGAAATACGGTTCTAATGGCACCGGAATCGTAATTTTTGGACTCCGTTTACTATTTTTAAAGTGTTAATTTGTAACAGCTACTTAAGCTGAATTTTGACAGCAATAAATGGGTGTCGTACTTTCAGTCATAACCTAAGTTTTGTGATGAATCGGACCATAAAAATTCTACTGTAGATGATAACTGAAGTATTTGTAATTACCCCACTGGAATTTCGCAAATCGGACTTACGAAGAATTTTTAATAAATTGTTTCGTGGACTGTGGTCAGAAATACATAAATCTGAGTTCAGTCCCGAATATGAATTTTTATAAAATATTGGTTATGAACCGGACCCCGATATTTTTACACAATAAAATATGGAACGTTTATGACGTTCTATAAAAATTTGGGAATTTTTGGAATAATCTAACTATTTTATTTAAATGCCCGAAAACAGCCGGTTTTGAGTATTAATGCTGAATTGACATAAGTTGTGACTTGCGTGTCTAAATGTCGAGTATGCTATCTGTGAATGATTTGACATGTTATATATGTTATGTGCATTATCGTATGTTTGATTTTGAGTGGGGAATGGACGGGAAACTTAGATGGGCATAAACTGTTACAGTGATGCATGTTGTGTGCTAGATACGTGTAGGAACTTTGTGTTCTATTTGAAAGCCACTAAATGACTAACTGGTAAATCATACTAGGACGTGATTGACCGACCTTGACTGTTAGCTATATTGAGAATCTAACCGAGCAAACCGAGGTGAGTTCACACACTTTCTAAGGCATGGGATTCCCGGTGGTTTGGGAATGGGTTAAAGAATTAAAACTGAATCTACATATCCTCCTTGGGTAGGATATGTACGGCCATCCTCCAGAGAGTGGATGCCATTATTAAACCTACGAATTCTCCTGGTGCAGAATACGTACGTTCGTCCTCCTGGTGCAGGACAACAACCTTAAAACTAGCTAGACAAAACTCTATCAATAAGTCCCTCTTCATATCGACTTAATCGCCGAGGCCAATGGCGAGCGGGTCATTAGTTAATAGCGCTATTAGGTTTAACAAACCTCACACCGTGCCGTTCGGACGGGCGTGTACTAATGGACTATGGCAGATTGTCAGTGATGATAGACACTGATATAGGGCACAACTTATTTGCGTAGTAGTCGATATCATTCCGTCTAGTAGTTCAAACGGGGAAAACCCCCACTGATCATGGTTATGGATTGGGTAAAGAAAAAGAGAAATGGTTAAACATACTTTCAACTATGGGGTAACCCCCACGGCAAATAAGCCAACGAAAGTCAAACCACATTTTCAGAAACAACTTAAAACTAAACAACCAAACGTGAACTCACTCAACTTTGTTGTTGACTCGTTGTTACATGCCTTACAGGTCGCTAGATGCTTTTGGGAGCTTGCACGAGGAGGAGGTTGTTGTGGAACATGGGTTGATATATCCCATACTTAATAATTGAACTTTATAAACCTATGGAACTTATGTTTGAGACTTTAAACTTATGAACTGTGAACTTATGATTTGAACTCACGTTTATGCTTCCGCTATTTAAACTAAACAAGGTTAACTAGCTTTGGTCACCAATCGTATTATGTTTGGTTTTATTTACTTAATTGAGTTGTTCAATATGATTGGTGGCTCGATCCTGGTCATGTCACGCCTCCAAGCGGTGATACTCCGCATGGTGGATTTTGGGGGTGTGACACTAAACTTAGTTAAGCATGTTTTAACATGCTTAGATCGTCACTTTTAGTTTAGTGCTTATATAGGGTCGTAAGGTAAGCGATATAAACAATCACTTATACTTTCGAACCCGACCCGTTTGGTCGATCATTAGGATCCGACCAAACACATTAGGTGACCATAGTATATAGGGAATAACCTTCCGAGGTTATACCTTATGGTCACGACGTTTAGTTAGTTGTATGATAGGTAGTTTATATGCCTTAGGTAAATTACCAAAATACCCCTTTGACACCAAAATTCATTTTAAACATATGTAACATAACTCTTGACATCTAAACTGATTTGGAAACAATATTAGACATGTTAAGGCATATTTTACTTATCATAGGACTAGTTAGGCATTCCGAACGCGTTTCACGCGAACGACGCGTTAAAGTAGCATAAGCTACCTAAACGGGTCGTAATGGGTCGTAAGCACTTAGGTTAGGTTTCATTTTAGTATGTAGGCTTTGTTAAACCATATTACACGAGTCTCCATACTCGTTTGGTTTACGAACCCTCATTCTATCCAATCCGCCGATTTAGGTCCGGTATATTAACATAGTTACCTATATTAGGTGCCGTTTGATATCTGTGATCTCTAGCATTGTTTGGTTGTTACTCAAGGACTACTAAGCAATCTCAAGTGAGTACATAGACCCCTCTTTTACTGTTTTCCAAACATTTTGGGGTGAAACACATGTGCCTACTTGTTACTTTCGTGCCTTTCATGCTTTCATATCATATGCTTGTTATGTTCATTAGTACATTATAGTACATGATTTCATTACATTTTATGCTATGTATGTCCATTGTGTGCATACTTTGTAAATCGTTTTATATTACATTTCATGCAATGTATGTCCATTGTGTGCATACTTAGTACATCGTTTTACATTACATTTCATGCTATGTATGTCCATTATGTGCATACTTAGTACATCGTTTTACATTACATTTCATGCTATGTATGTCCATTGTGTGCATACTTAGTACATTGTTTTACATTACATTTCACGCTATGTATGTTCATTTGATTACATACTTAGTGCATTGTTTTCACATGCTTACATTTTTGGTATGACATTTGGTTTGTTCAAATGGGACAATATACATTCATTAACATTAGCTACGCAGTTCGTTAGTAGGTAGTGGTACCATAGGAATTGATAACTCCCGTTCCTGAACCCTAGGTTTGTTTGGGTGGAAGGAATGACCGAATTCGGTAAACATAACACAGATAGACCTTTAAATTCGTTTAGGGGTCTATCACCACAGTCACAAGGCTTGGATGTATGCATTTTTACAATACCGCATAGATGTTTATATCAGTATAGCATGCATTTGTTCCACAAAACATAACTTTGATTTAAACCATGTTTTACTTCAATACCTTGTTTTCGTGCAGTTTACATATGGTTTAGTTGATATATTTCACTTACCATACATAAACATTTTGACATTTATATACACAATTCATGATTTACATTAGACATAAACATTTTGACATTGATACACACAATTCATGATATACATTAGACATAGACATTAGACATGGTTTTCACACAAACATTTTGACATTTGATTATACATAAACATTTACTTTGGTGGTTTGGTTTGAGTAAGTGATTTAAGTAATGAGGCGTGTGTAATATGATTCAAGCATGGTGGATACGCCGCTGGTACTTCCTATATATAAGTGCTTGTATGGTATTACATATCGTAGCGTTATTTGAATCATTTCAATTTAGACATATAACATTTTATACAAATAACATACTTTTCACAATACATTGTTTTACAAACAACTTATCTAATACAAACTCATTTTACTTGGTTATTTACTTAACCATGTATCATTCTTTTATACATATATATATCATTTGGTTTATTTATCACTTTTCAAATGATTTACAAGACAAAGCAAATTACAAGGTTCATGACTAAACATTTTCTTAAACATAAGTCATGAATTCTATTTTCACAAAACCTATGTATCTCATAGGCATTTTTATGCTGACGTACCTATTTTCACATGTGTTTCAGGATATGATGCATAGGATTTATCAAGATACACTTAGGCGGACTTGGGCCTTAGTGACAATAAAAGATGCAAGACTAGTTATTTATGTTATATTTCTTTGATTGTCAAGACATTGTAACTCTTTTAAATCAATAAAACAATATTTCAATTTCCACGTGTTATGAAACAATGATTCTGTTACAACACTCCCTGACGTTTCCGCCACGTTTTTGTTGTTTTACGTGGTCGGGGTGTGACAGAAAAGTTGGTATCAGAGCCAATGGTTATAGGGAATTAGGTTATTAGTAATGCTTTGACCTAGACTATAACCTTTCTAGGACCCTAACGCAAGAAGATTTGCGTTTAGATTTAAAAAAAAACAAAAACCGTCACCTATCCTTAGGTGATAACCACAACGGGGGCATCAATTCCGAATCCGCTTTGAAAATTAATCATCTGTTCTTGGATGATTGATTACTAGGTTTTGAACCCTCTGTTGTAAGGTTTTGAACCCTCTATTGTAAGGTTTTGAACCCCCTATTATTAGGTTTTGAACCCTCTGTTATAAGGTTTTGAACCCCTTTGAATTTTCAAAACCTCGTCAAAGTTTGGGTCTTATAGTGTGAACATGTGCAATCTAGAAGAGTGGACGCCTGTACTCTGAGTTTTCTGTCTAAGGCTAGAGTGTTCGTACAAATCCACATAATCGGACCAGTCACTCTTACCTGGGAACTCTTGGGGTGAGTGTCCACTTATAGGCTAAAGCATGTCTTCGCGATACATTAATATGACCCGCTTACTTTGATTAGTCACCATCTCATTTGTTTGCCTTAGGTAACAAACAAATGATCGCAATTTCTATGCGTTGTCATTTTGTTTTATCTACCGAAAACATTTCATTTGTTTCCTCCTATATCCTTCATTTCCTCCAGATTGTCTCTTCATCGCAACGATGTGCAGATATCCGAGCAGACTGCCAAATTTGCCAAGCGAATAGGCGAAGTAATCCTGAAGACTGTTGAATTAGGCATTGCCATGTCTCGTCTCAACAATGAAGCCACTCAAGAGCCACCAAAGGAAGCAGAAGTCAAGCCAGCACCACCAGCCAAGAAACCAATCAAGGAATCAAAGACCATGGATGAACAGACTGGATCCCCTAAGAAGTCAAAGAAGCGAAAGGCTTCTCAGAACTTCGCCGTGGTCGCTCACAATGGTCAAGCCATCTCCAACCAACCAGCTCAACCCCCTGCTAGGAAGCCATACAATGGAACTGCACCCTTGTGCAACCAATGTAACCTTCATCATCATGCTAGTGTGAAGTGCCGCAAATGCCAAATTTGTGGACTTATAGGTCATACAGCAAGGGTTTGCCCAAGTACAGCTGCACCAAATCAAGCTGGCGACAATCCTGCTCAAGCTCGTTTCTCACCAGGGTCCTGTTACAACTGTGGCGAGATGGGCCATTTACTAAGGGATTGCCCAAAGCTTGCTAATGCAAATCTGACCCACAGATAAGCAGTTGACTGATTAGAAGATGTTGTTGTCTTATGCTTTTGTTTCCTCTATTTTCTTTTAATGTGAAACAATCTGTTTTGTTTATAAATAAATCGTTGATCACAAATTTTGATATACAAGTGTAGTTACATGTGTGTATGGCATTTCCCTATAATACCTACATTAAGGAACTATGTTCCTTACAAACTACTCTTGTGAATATTTCCCATTCTTGTGTTTGCTCATGATTCCCTTGGAAAATTCTAAGTACTCGTTTCACTCTAAGAAACAAAGTACAGAAAATAAAGTGACATTACGAGTGATCGTGCTTCTGCACATCTGTGCCTTTGCACATCTGTGCCTTTGAAATCCTTGGTTAGATAACTGAGAGTATTTTCAATCTCGTACCCATATCATTTCATTCTGGTTTCGTAACAATATACATAGTATAAGTACCACAAAAACAATCTTCATGATCTCAAAACATTTCATATAGTTTGAAAACAATTTTTCGAATGCATTGGCTATGTTTTCAAAAACAACCTTCATGATTTCAAAATGTTTCATATAGTCTGAAAAAATATTAACACGGTACATTTTCTTATCAAGTGCATGATTTCGCAAAGCATTTTTTTCATATTTTCAGAAACCTCATACATAATTTCAAAAATTTCATCTCGCTTGATTTTAAAACATTTTATAAATATACCTACCTAGTACACCTACTTTATGATTTCAAAAGTATTATGCATAAGGTTTCAAAAAAAAACATTGAACACATTTTTTTTAAGAACCCCATGCATAGTTTTCAAAAATATTTTCCTCATACATTGACTTAACCTTCAAATTCCGCTTCATATGTCGCCTTGGCATATCTAGCATCTCAACTTCATAAGCATTTTTTTTGTACTTCATGATTTGACATAAGCACATCCAGTGCAAGGTTTCAAAACATCTCCAACTTCTAAAATCCATATGGGATCTTTTTATCTCCATAATTAGACCCTTGTGGATGATTATCATACAAATCAGAGTCCTTAATTGGATTCCTAATGTACCTTAATTCGAACATTTCAGTTCCTTATAATCGAAATCGAATTTTCTTTTTAAAGATCTTTCTATCTTCATAGTTAGATTCTTGCTAATGTTTAAAGTACCAAATGAAATCCACGAGATGGATTCCTAGTGTGCTTTAAATACATGTATGCAATTAATAAAACAAATTAACAAATTTCTAAATAAACAATTTTGTGGTTATGTGACTATGTGTTTATGCATCTTGTGTTTTCTTTTATGCATTTTTTTTGGTGTTTATGTATACTCTGGATATTCGTTATCCAACTCCTCGCAGAATCTTTCATATTTTCATATGAGGGATTCGTAGTAGGATATCCAGAGGTACTACCTTAAATCCTTAATGGGCTTCTATGTAATAGTTAAGACCCTTGGATTATATAGTACCATTCCATGATTCATAAGAGACCCTTTTAGTGGTCTAGTCTAAAAGAATGATTCAGAATCTGGTTAAGAACGACATTTAGTGATGTAGCTGAATAGACTCCTTGATAGTCTATTTAGATCATTTATTGATTTAATTAAAAGGACTCTATGGAGGTCTAGTCACACTCATCACGGGTATGTTCATTTGGTTTTCCCCTACACATTATAGACTGTGTGAACTATGCAAGGAATTGTGTAATTATGGACGCGTACATAATTATGAAATTCAGTGCACAGGAACCCAATAAGAATTATCATGTGTAAGAACCTATAGTGGCAACAATAACGAAACGTGAACAATGTAATGAAGGCACGGTGGACGCACCAATAACACTTTATATACTTGTTTATAAGTGTCCCTCATACATTGCAAGCATAATGTTACTAAAGTTACTGGAAGTTCAGAACCTTAACCAGTGTTGTTTTGTCTTTTCAACTTCATGTTTTAAACCCTCACAAGTTTCCTCTAAATAAAATTTCGGGATGAAATTTCCTAAAGCAGGGGAGACTGTGACACCTGTGTCACTTCAATCATCAAACAAATACCAAACTAATGAAATATTTTATTTCATACTTGGGACTTGTATAAATATGTGTATCATTTGCACATATCAATTCTTGTTCGATTTCAAGCTCTAAATCGCTTTCTGGAAGGTTATACGCGCACGGATGCGTAAATATAACCAGTTTAATGCAACAAACACTCCGGAACAGTGACATAGGCTTAACATACCGTAAATAACCTTTACATAACTTAGAAATAAGTTTTGAAGGCTTTGGTATGGCAAAATCAAGTTAATTCGCTTACAGGGACTAAATTTGACAAACTGCGAAAGTATGCCAATTTGAACTGTAACAGACATTCTGGAACATGACCATAAGTTATACATACCATAAATATCCTTTACATAGTTTAGAAATAGGTTTTGAGAGGTTCGGTGTGCTAAAATAAACTTTTGGGTCATTCAGGGACTAAAAGCGTCAAAAAATGCATAAGTTTGCATTTTCGCGCATAACTTACGTTCTGAAAACATCCGGACATCCAAAAATTTATGCAAGCACTAAAATATTTTATTTTAGTATTTGGCATAAGAAAAATACATTCGTCGCGCAATTTGGATCGTTTTTCGCGCTTATGCGCATTCCGTCGTAATTAAGCGAACATCGCGATCGTACGACCAAACGAACCAACATCCGGCATATTTTTGAACATGTTTCATGTCCACAATGTTTAGGCATCCTTGTGGAGCCTTAAAAATGATTTAACGGGCTTCAAACGTGTGGAAAATGGACTGAAACATGTGCAGGGACCTATTCTATCAATTCTGTTTGAAAACTGCAGAAAGGAGGCTAGGCATGACGCGAGGGTGGCTAGGCATCACGCGAGGCCCTTTCAGATTAGCAAAAGCTGTTTTAACAGCTGTTAACAGCTCTTATGCACTCCAAACCCAATTCCACTTGTTTGTTCCTGATCATGGGGGGCCAATATGATGCATATGGGGTTACCAACAAGTGTAGGGACAAGATCAAAGCACGGTATTCAAGAAACAATCCTAACGGTGGTCCATTTCCTATAAATACCCAACCCTTTCATTTGCAAAAACCCACACCTTTGAAATCTGAACTTTCTCTCTAAGTTGTTGTGTTTAACACTTCATACCTGAGAGTGTTCGGATTCAAACCTTCCGTTCTTGGGCCCTTTGTAAGTGTTCCTTCGTTCTTTTATTCTTTTAGCGTTAAAGTCAAACTTTGTTTGACTTTCTGCATTGACCAGTTTATGGTCAATGCGAAGTTTGTTTGAACTTCATAACGTGAGCGTAATCACGATGGTTATAGTCCCTAGTGACTATACCTACTGATTACCACGTTATCTAGGCTCAGTGACGAGTCGTAGTTTTGGCCAAAATGCGCATTCGTGCGTATTTTGTAACCAAACTACCCTTGGGTATCAAAACCGTTTGTTTTGATACCAAACATGTTTTCTAAACTTAGTTAAGCATGTTTTAACATGCTTAGCTCGTCACTTTTAGTTTAGTGCTTATATAGGGTCGTAAGGTAAGCGATCTAAACAATCGCTTATACTTTCGAACCCGACCCGTTTGGTCGATCATTAGGATCCGACCAAACACATTAGGTGACCATAGTATATAGGGAATAACCTTCCGAGGTTATACCTTATTGTCACGACGTTTAGTTAGTTGTATGATAGGTAGTTTATATGCCTTAGGTAAATTACCAAAATACCCCTTTGACGCCAAAATTCATTTTAAACATATGTAACATAACTCTTGACATCTAAACTGATTTGGCAACAATATTAGACATGTTAAGGCATATTTTTCTTATCATAGGACTAGTTAGGCATTCCGAACGCGTTTCACGCGAACGACGCGTTAAAGTAGCATAAGCTACCTAAACGGGTCGTAATGGGTCGTAAGCACTTAGGTTAGGTTTCATTTTAGTATGTAGGCTTTGTTAAACTATATTACACGAGTCTCGATACTCGTTTGGTTTACGAACCCTCATTCTATCCAATCCTCCGATTTAGGTCCGGTATATTAACCTAGTTACCTATATTAGGTGCCGTTTGATATCTGTGATCTCTAGCATTGTTTGGTTGTTACTCAAGGACTACTAAGCAATCTCAAGTGAGTACATAGACCCCTATTTTACTGTTTTCCAAACATTTTGGGGTGAAACACATGTGCCTACTTGTTACTTTCGTGCCTTTCATGCTTTCATATCATATGCTTGTTATGTTCATTAGTACATTATAGTACATGATTTCATTACATTTTATGCTATGTATGTCCATTGTGTGCATACTTAGTACATCGTTTTACATTACATTTCATGCTATGTATGTCCAATGTGTGCATACTTAGTACATTGTTTTACATTACATTTCACGCTATGTATGTTCATTTGATTACATACTTAGTGCATTGTTTTCACATGCTTACATTTTTGGTATGACATTTGGTTTGTTCAAATGGGACAATATACATTCATTAACATTAGCTACGCCGTTCGTTAGTAGGTAGTGGTACCATAGGAATTGACAACTCCCGTTCCTGAACCCTAGGTTTGTTTGGGCGGAAGGAATGACCGAATTCGATAAACATAACACAGATAGACCTTTAAATTCGTTTAGGGGTCTATCACCACAGTCACAAGGCTTGGATGTATGCATTTTTACAATACCGCATAGATGTTTATATCAGTATAGCATGCATTTGTTCCACAAAACATAACTTTGATTTAAACCATGTTTTACTTCAATACCTTGTTTTCGTGCAGTTTACATATGGTTTAGTTGATATATTTCACTTACCATACATAAACATTTTGACATTTATATACACAATTCATGATTTACATTAGACATAAACATTTTGACATTGATACACACAATTCATGATTTACATTAGACATAGACATTAGACATTGTCACACCCCGACCACGTAAAGCAACTAGACGTGGCGGAAACGTCGGGGAGTGTTGTAACAGAATTATTGTTTCATAACCATGGCATAAATAAATTCTGTTTTATTGAATAAATGAACTAATTGTTTTAATACAATCAAATAAGTACAACTATGATCTTCCAAGTTTTAAAGTTGCTAAGGCACGAGTCCATCCTAAATGTAGCATGTATCAACAATCGTTGCAAAGCAGTACCTGAAACATGTGTAAAAATAGGTACGTCAGCATAAAAATGCCTGTGAGATACATAGGTTTTGTGAAAATAAGATTCATGACTTATGTTTAAGAAAATGTTTAGTCATGAACCTTGTAATTTGCTTTGTCTTGTAAATCATTTGAAAAACAATAGTTCAGATGATATGTATAAATAAGAGAAAAATGCATGATTAAATGAATAACCATATAAAATGAGTTTGTATAAGTTAAGTTGTTTGTACAACAAAGTCTTGTAAGAGAATTGTGTTACTTGTGTAAAATCAATAAGTCCAAATTGAATGATTCAAATAACGCTACGTTATGTAATACCATACAAACACTTATATATAGGAAGTACCAGCGGCGTATCCACCATGCTTGTATCATATTTCACACGCCTCGTTACTTAAATCACTTGCTCAAACCAAACCACCAATATAGAATGTTTATGTTTAAACCAATCGTCCAATAATATTGTATAACCCAAGCTAAATGTCAACCATGTAATGTGTAAACAAAAGTTATGTTCTGTAAAATAATGTAAGGTTAAACGAATAATCTTATAGTAGCATATCAAAAGTATACTTTGGATTTGTAAGTAACATATTAAACTATGTTTTGGTTTCATAAACAACATATCAAAATATGCTTTGGATGTGATAAATAACATATTAAACTATGTTTTGGTTTTGTAAATAACATATCAAAATATGCTTTGGATGATTAACAAAATATATGTTGGTTTTGTACAATATCACACATGGGAGTATATCAAACTATACTTTAAAAGTGTGATTTAAGAATTCATTCAGACCTAGTGCATCAAAATACACCTTTGAGACTATAGGGATACCACAAAGGCAATCCCTATTTGGATGGAGAAACAAATTGGTTTCAGACATTCCATGACAACAGGAATGGGGTGTCAAATCCTATAGCGCTATATCATACTAACAACCGGTCTGGTGAACAAAATAAGTACAATTCAACAATTAATGTTATAGTCTTTGAAAAATCAGTGTTTAAACCATATATAGCCATTCAGTTTGTCAATAGATATGTACTAACATGTATAAATCAATTATACGTTTGGAAAACATGAAAATAACAGATAGGTACACATGCTTCACCCCAAAACAGTTTGGAAAACAGTAAAAGAGGGGTCTATGTACTCACTTGAGAGTGCTTAGGAGTCCTTGTATATCAACCAAATACTGCTAGAGATCACGGATATCAAACGGCACCTATTATAGGTAACTATGTTAATAAACCGGACCTAAATCGGAGGATTTAGATAGAATGAGGGTTCGTAAACCAAACGAGTATAGAGACTCATGTCATATGGTTTAACAAAACCTACATACTAAATGAAACCTATCCTATGTGTTTTCGACCCATCGCGACCCATTAAGGTAGCTTATGCTACTTTAACGCGTCGTTCGCGTGAAACGCGTTCGGACCGCCTAACTAGTCCTATGACAAGTATTATATGCCTAAACATGTTACATAATCAGTTACGTGACAAAAGTTTAGGTTACATATGCTAAATTACTAATTATACATGAAAAGGGTATTCTGGTAATTTACCTAAGGCATATAAACTACCTATCATACAACTACTTAAACGATGTGACCATAAGGTATAACCTCGGAAGGTTATTCCCTATATACTATGGTCACCTAATGTATTTGGTCGGATCCTAATGATCGACCAAACTGGGTCGGGTTCGAAGGTATAAGCGATTTATCATATCGCTTACCCTTACGACCCTAGACAACGTGGTAATCAGTAGGCATAGTCCCAAGGGACTATAACCATCGTGATTACAATCACGTTGCGAAGTTCAAACGAACTTCGCATTGACCATATGCTGGTCAACGCTGAAAGTCAAACAAAGTTTGACTTTCGGACTCGAAAAGCAATAAAAGAAAGAAAAGAACGAAACAATACTTACAAAGGGTCCCCGAATGCTAATCTAGATCGAAATAACTCAGGTATGAAACAATGGTTTCAACTTAGAGTCTTTAAGATCAGATTCTAGTGATTTTGAAGTAATGGGGGGTGGGGTATTTATAGTTTTCGGGTAACCGTTAAGTTCGTTTCATGGAAACCGTGCTCGTATCTTGTGCGTACACTTGTCGGAAACTCCTGGTAGCTAAAAAAAATGGTCCTTATCAACTGAATAGGCAAGTGGGAAGTGTGTGGGTGTGGTTAAAACAGCTGGAACCTGCTGACTATTCGATCTAATCTGATCAGCAAGGCTGACGCGGCCCGCGTGGATATGTACAAAAACTGAGGCGGGCCGCCTGGGAGTTGCAGATCAGAAAAATGTTTGCAGAATTACAGTTTCAGTCCCTGTTGGTGTTTTAAGCCATTTTCGACTATTCTAAGGCCCGTAAAGCCAACTTTAAGGCCCTAAAATGATGCCTAAACATTGTGGACATGAAACATGCTAAAAAATATGCCGGGTGTTGGTTCGTTTGGTCGTACGAACGCGATGTTCGCTTAATTACGACGGAATTCGCATAGGCGCGAAAAACGATCCAAATGACGCAACGAATGGATTTTTGGCAAGCCAAACACTAAAGCATAATATAGTCATGCTTACATAAATTTTTGGATGTCTGGATGTATTCAGAACGTAAGTTATGCGCGAAAATGCAAACTTGTGCACTTTTTGACGCTTTTAGTCCCTGAATGACCCAAAAGTTTATTTTAGCATACCGAACCCCTCAAAGCCTATTTCTAAGCTATGTAAAGGATATTTATGGTATGTTTAGCTTATGGTTATGTTCCGGAATGTTCGTTACAGTTCAAATTGGCATACTTTCGCAGTTTGTCAAGTTTAGTCCCTGTAAGCGAATTAACTTGTTTTTGACATACCAAAGCCTTCAAAACTTATTTCTAAGTTATGTAAAGGTTATTTAAGGTATGTTAAGCCTATTTCACTATTCCAGATTGTTCGTTGGATTAAACTGGTTATATTTACGCATCAGAGCACGTATAACCCTCCAGAAAGCGATTTAAAGCTTAAAATCGAACAAGAGTTGATATGTGCAAACGATACACATATTTTTATAAATCCCAAGTATGAAATACAATATTTCATTGGTTTGGCATTTTTTTGATGGTTGAAGTGACACAGGTGTCACAGTCTCCCCTACTTTAGGAAATTTCGTCCCGAAATTTAATTCTAGAGGAAACTTGTGAAGACAGCTGTGACGATTTCGCCTTCTAATAGATCCATTGAACCCTTAAGTAATACTCTGGGCCATGTTAGGATTCTTAGCGAATTTGTTAACCCTCAAAGAAAATTCCTTGTGGTAGTTGCAAAACATGGAATTTTTGAACTATGGACAGAAGAACGTTTCTTATGAAGACTTATCATAGGAAACTTGGTGTGTGATTGAGATCAGAATTGGGGAGTGTGAGAATAAATGACATCGGTCAAAGTTCGAGACTTCTTCCGTATCATTATTCTCGTCACTATAGGTCTTAACACATGACAAAACTTCTTGTGGTTTCTGTGCACCGAATTCCATAATTATGTAGGTCTCCATAATTACGTAATTCCTTGCACAGTCCGCACAGTTCATTTCATAATGCGTAGGAAAAAAAATCACTTGAATAAACATGAAACGACTCGACTAGATCACCAAAGGGTCCTTTTAATTAGATCAACGAACGAGCCTTTTAACTAGATCAACGCATGATCTTCTTAACTAGACCGTCGTACGATCTCCTTAAATAGGCCACTTAAGGGATCTTTTTAGTTACATCATCACATGATATTTCTAATCAGATTTTCAAATCAATCTGTTTATCTAGACCACTCAAGGAGTCAAATTTTAGAATAGTACTTTATAACCCAAGGGACTTGACTACAACGTAGAAGTCATTTAAGGATTTAAGATAGTAACTTTGGATATCCTTTTATGAATCTCTCGTATGAAATATGAAAGATTCTATGAGGATTTGGATAGATCACAAAACATACATGAAAACATATAAGCACATAAACACATAATTAGTTAGCTTGATTCTCTAATTTGTTATCTTTAGGTATGGATATTTAAAGCACACTAGAAATCCAATCCATGAATTTCATTTGGTACTTTAATCATTTCCAAGGATCCATCTATAAAGATAGAAGGATTCTCAATAAGAGTTTGGCTTTGTTTCTTAAAAGAAACAAGTGTTTAAAGGTTCTTGGGGAGATCACAAGTGATTATAAAATGACAGAACCACATGAGTAGTTTGTATTTGGGTTGACATCATAAGTTTGCATCAATTATTCACACAAACACATAAATTTTGCATAAATAAAAACAACAAATCTTTATTTATGTAACAACCGAATTGTCTTGAAGTGACAAAAGATAACAACCAAGGAATTTCAAAACACTAATTGTTCACTGCTGCATCATTGTTCACGTTTGCCTCATTGATGTTGAACACTCGTCCACGCGCTGGAGGTATGTTCACAAGTCTTGGGCAATTGTTCCTGTAGTGGGTAAGGTCACCAAAGTCATAACATGACCCCGGAGGGAACCGTGCTTGAACAGCAGCAGGGTTTGCAGCAGCTTGATTTGCATAGCGACACACATTGATCAAATGTCCCAACCACCCACAGTGGGTACATTTGTGACACTGCTCTTGCTCTTGATGATGACGGTTGCACTTGTTGCACAAAGGTGCGGTACCAACATAGTTTTGCCTTTTTCGAGGTTGTGCTGGCTGGTTTGGTGCAACCTGTTTGTCTTGAGCAGTTACAGCGTAGTTTTGAGAGGCTTTGCGCTTCTTCTTCTTGGATACCTCAGCATGTTCTTCCTTTGGTTCAACTTGAGCAGTCTTGTTAGTTGGTCTTGAGTCGCCCTTTCGAAACAGCTTACGCTTCCTGATGTGGGATTCAGTTAAGGTGGCAGACAGTTCAATGGCTTGTCTGACAGTAGTAAGGTTACTGCCAGTAACAATATCTTGAACTAGGTCAGGAAGACCATCCGTATATTTCTCGATCGCTTTATCCACAGGAGTTACCATAGCAGGGCACAAAAGGCTCAATTCTTCATAACGGTCAGTATAGGCTCGATGCTCGCCACTGTCTTGCTTCAAATCATCAAACTCCCTCTCTAAAGCTCGCAGTTCATGACAAGGGCAAAAATCCTTCATCATAAGAGCCCTAAGTTCAGCCCAAGTTTGGGCTAAAGCAATCTCAGCACCACGGTCTCTCATCACCCCGTTCCACCACGTAAGAGCCCTCTTCTGAAACACACTTGAAGAAAACTCGACCTTGCGATTTTCAGGACATTGAACGTGACGGAAAGTATTCTCAATGCTCTCGAACCATTGAAGAAGCCCAGTTGCTCCCTCAGAACAACTAAACTTGAGTGGTTTAGCCGAGTTGAAACTCTTGAAATTGCATGGAGCATTATTGTTGTTGATGGCTTGCATCATTTGAGCATAAAGATATGGGAAGGCAACAGCCATTTGCTGTGCGATGATTTCTGCCAGTTCGGCATTCGCCATCTGATTATCACGTCGAGGAGGCATTCTAAAAGTGGAAACATGAAAGGAAACGAGTGAGAGAATTAGACAAAAAGAATGAGATGAAACAAATCTGATGAAAGCAAGGATAGTGGTCATTTGTTCGCATTACAAAGAAAACAAACTACACACAGTGACTAATCAAAATAAATGGGTCAAAAATAATGTATCGCGAAGACATGCTCGCCTATAAGTGAACACTCATCCCAAGAATTCCCAGGTAAGCACAACTGGTCTCGCGTCTGATGAGATATATACGAAGTGCTTGCCTAGACAGAAAACCCAGAATACAGGCATTCACCCTTCCAGTTTGCACGTGTTCACATTATTTAAAACCCAAAACTTTGACGAGATTTTGAAAACTCAAAGGGTTCAAAACCATATAACAGAAGGTTCAAAACCTAGCAATCAATCATCGTAGAACAGATGATTAGTTTTCAAAGCGGGATAGAAATTTATGTTCTTATTGTGGTTGTCACCTAAGAATAAGTGACGGTATTGTTTTAAAACTAAACACAAGAAAACTTGTGTTGGGTTCCTAGGAAGGTTATAGTCTAGGCCAAAGCATTACTAATAACCTAATTCCCTATAACCATTGGCTCTGATACCAACTTTTCTGTCACACCCCGACCACGTAAAGCAACTAGACGTGGCGGAAACGTCGGGGAGTGTTGTAACAGAATTATTGTTTCATAACCATGGCATAAATAAATTCTGTTTTATTGAATAAATGAACTAATTGTTTTAATACAATCAAATAAGTACAACTATGATCTTCCAAGTTTTAAAGTTGCTAAGGCACGAGTCCATCCTAAATGTAGCATGTATCAACAATCATTGCAAAGCAGTACCTGAAACATGTGTAAAAATAGGTACGTCAGCATAAAAAATGCCTGTGAGATACATAGGTTTTGTGAAAATAAGATTCATGACTTATGTTTAAGAAAATGTTTAGTCATGAACCTTGTAATTTGCTTTGTCTTGTAAATCATTTGAAAAACAATAGTTCAGATGATATGTATAAATAAGAGAAAAATGCATGATTAAATGAATAACCATATAAAATGAGTTTGTATAAGTTAAGTTGTTTGTACAACAAAGTCTTGTAAGAGAATTGTGTTACTTGTGTAAAATCAATAAGTCCAAATTGAATGATTCAAATAACGCTACGTTATGTAATACCATACAAACACTTATGTATAGGAAGTACCAGCGGCGTATCCACCATGCTTGTATCATATTTCACACGCCTCGTTACTTAAATCACTTGCTCAAACCAAACCACCAATATAGAATGTTTATGTTTAAACCAATCGTCCAATAATATTGTATAACCCAAGCTAAATGTCAACCATGTAATGTGTAAACAAAAGTTATGTTCTGTAAAATAATGTAAGGTTAAACGAATAATCTTATAGTAGCATATCAAAAGTATACTTTGTATTTGTAAGTAACATATTAAACTATGTTTTGGTTTCATAAACAACATATCAAAATATGCTTTGGATGTGATAAATAACATATTAAACTATGTTTTGGTTTTGTATATAACATATCAAAATATGCTTTGGATGATTAACAAAATATATGTTGGTTTTGTACAATATCACACATGGGAGTATATTAAACTATACTTTAAAAGTGTGATTTAAGAATTCATTCAGACCTAGTGCATCAAAATACACCTTTGAGACTATAGGGATACCACAAAGGCAATCCCTATTTGGATGGAGAAACAAATTGGTTTCAGACATTCCATGACAACAGGAATGGGGTGTCAAATCCTATAGCGCTATATCATACTAACAACCGGTCTGGTGAATAAAATAAGTATAATTCAACAATTAATGTTATAGTCTTTGAAAAATCAGTGTTTAAACCATAGATAGCCATTCAGTTTGTCAATAGATATGTACTAACATGTATAATCAATTATACTTTTGGAAAACATGAAAATAACAGATAGGTACACATGCTTCACCCCAAAACAGTTTGGAAAACAGTAAAAGAGGGGTCTATGTACTCACTTAAGAGTGCTTAGGAGTCCTTGTATATCAACCAAATACTGCTAGAGATCACGGATATCAAACGGCACCTATTATAGGTAACTATGTTAATAAACCGGACCTAAATCGGAGGATTTAGATAGAATGAGGGTTCGTAAACCAAACGAGTATAGAGACTCATGTCATATGGTTTAACAAAACCTACATACTAAATGAAACCTATCCTATGTGTTTTCGACCCATCGCGACCCATTAAGGTAGCTTATGCTACTTTAACGCGTCGTTCGCGTGAAACGCGTTCGGACCGCCTAACTAGTCCTATGACAAGTATTATATGCCTAAACATGTTACATAATCAGTTACGTGACAAAAGTTTAGGTTACATATGCTAAATTACTAATTATACATGAAAAGGGTATTCTGGTAATTTACCTAAGGCATATAAACTACCTATCATACAACTACTTAAACGATGTGACCATAAGGTATAACCTCGGAAGGTTATTCCCTATATACTATGGTCACCTAATGTATTTGGTCGGATCCTAATGATCGACCAAACTGGGTCGGGTTCGAAGGTATAAGCGATTTATCAGATCGCTTACCCTTACGACCCTAGACAACGTGGTAATCAGTAGGCATAGTCCCAAGGGACTATAACCATCGTGATTACAATCACGTTGCGAAGTTCAAACGAACTTCGCATTGACCATATGCTGGTCAACGCTGAAAGTCAAACAAAGTTTGACTTTCAGACTCGAAAAGCAATAAAAGAAAGAAAAGAACGAAAGAATACTTACGAAGGGTCCCCGAATGCTAATCTAGATCGAAATAACTCAGGTATGAAACAATGGTTTCAACTTAGAGTCTTTAAGATCAGATTCTAGTGATTTTGAAGTAATGGGGGTGGGGTATTTATATTTTCGGGTAACCGTTAAGATCGTTTCATGGAAACCGTGCTCGTATCTTGTGCGTACACTTGTCGGAAACTCATGGTAGCTAAAAAAAATGGTCCTTATCAGCTGAATAGGCAAGTGGGAAGTGTGTGGGTGTGGTTAAAACAGCTGGAACCTGCTGACTGTTCGATCTAATCTGATCAGCAAGGCTGATGCGGCCCGCGTGGATATGTACAAAAACTGAGGCGGGCCGCCTGGGAGTTGCAGATCAGAAAAATGTTTGCAGAATTACAGTTTCAGTCCCTGTTGGTGTTTTAAGCCATTTTCGACACTTCTAAGGCCCATAAAGCCAACTTTAAGGCCCTAAAATGATGCCTAAACATTGTGTACATGAAACATGCTCAAAAATATGCCGGGTGTTGGTTCATTTGGTCGTACGAACGCGATGTTCGCTTAATTACGACGGAATTCGCATAGGCGCGAAAAACGATCCAAATGACGCAACGAATGGATTTTTGGCAAGCAAAACACTAAAGCATAATATATTCATGCTTACATAAATTTTTGGATGTCTGGATGTATTCAGAACGTAAGTTATGCGCGAAAATGCAAACTTGTGCACTTTTTGACGCTTTTAGTCCCTGAATGACCCAAAAGTTTATTTTAGCATACCGAACCCCTCAAAGCCTATTTATAAGCTATGTAAAGGATATTTATGGTATGTTTAACTTATGGTTATGTTCCGGAATGTTCGTTACAGTTCAAATTGGCATACTTTCGCAGTTTGTCAAGTTTAGTCCCTGTAAGCGAATTAACTTGTTTTTGACATACGAAAGCCTTCAAAACTTATTTCTAAGTTATGTAAAGGTTATTTAAGGTATGTTAAGCCTATTTCACTATTCCGGATTGTTCGTTGGATTAAACTGGTTATATTTACGCATCAGAGCGCGTATAACCCTCCAGAAAGCGATTTAAAGCTTAAAATCGAACAAGAGTTGATATGTGCAAACGATACACATATTTTTATAAATCCCAAGTATGAAATACAATATTTAATTGGTTTGGCATTTGTTTGATGGTTGAAGTGACACAGGTGTCACAGACATGGTTTTCACACAAACATTTTGACATTTGATTATACATAAACATTTACTTTGGTGGTTTGGTTTGAGTAAGTGATTTAAGTAACGAGCCGCTGGTACTTCCTATATATAAGTGCTGGTATGGTATTACATATCGTAGCGTTATTTGAATCATTTCAATTTAGACATATAACATTTTATACAAATAACATACTTTTCACAATACATTGTTTTACAAACAACTTATCTAATACAAACTCATTTTACTTGGTTATTTACTTAACCATGTATCATTCTTTTATACATATATATATCATTTGGTTTATTTATCACTTTTCAAATGATTTACAAGACAAAGCAAATTGCAAGGTTCATGACTAAACATTTTCTTAAACATAAGTCATGAATTCTATTTTCACAAAACCTATGTATCTCACAGGCATTTTTATGCTGACGTACCTATTTTCACATGTGTTTCAGGATATGATGCATAGGATTTATCAAGATACACTTAGGCGGACTTGGGCCTTAGTGACAATAAAAGATGCAAGACTAGTTATTTATGTTATATTTCTTTGATTGTCAAGACATTGTAACTCTTTTAAATCAATAAAACAATATTTCAATTTCCACGTGTTATGAAACAATGATTCTGTTACAACACTCCCCGACGTTTCCGCCACGTTTTTGTTGTTTTACGTGGTCGGGGTGTGACAGAAAAGTTGGTATCAGAGCCAATGGTTATAGGGAATTAGGTTATTAGTAATGCTTTGACCTAGACTATAACCTTTCTAGGACCCTAACGCAAGAAGATTTGCGTTTAGATTTAAAAAAAAAAAAAAAAAAACCGTCACCTATCCTTAGGTGATAACCACAACGGGGGCATCAATTCCGAATCCGCTTTGAAAATTAATCATCTGTTCTTGGATGATTGATTACTAGGTTTTGAACCCTCTGTTGTAAGGTTTTGAACCCTCTATTATAAGGTTTTGAACCCTCTATTATTAGGTTTTGAACCCTCTGTTATAAGGTTTTGAACCCCTTTGAATTTTCAAAATCTCGTCAAAGTTTGGGTCTTATAGTGTGAACACGTGCAATCTGGAAGAGTGGATGCCTGTACTCTGAGTTTTCTGTCTAAGGCTAGAGTGTTCGTACAAATCCACATAATCGGACCAGTCACTCTTACCTGGGAACTCTTGGGGTGAGTGTCCACTTATAGGCTAAAGCATGTCTTCGCGATACATTAATATGACCCGCTTACTTTGATTAGTCACCATCTCATTTGTTTGCCTTAGGTAACAAACAAATGATCGCAATTTCTATGCGTTATCATTTTGTTTTATCTACCGATAACATTTCATTTGTTTCCTCCTATATCCTTCATTTCCTCCAGAATGTCTCTTCATCGCAACGATGCGCAGATATCCGAGCAGACTGCCAAATTTGCCTAGCGAATAGGTGAAGTAATCCTGAAGACTGTTGAATTAGGCATTGCCATGTCTCATCTCAACAATGAAGCCACTCAAGAGCCACCAAAGGAAGCAGAAGTCAAGCCAGCACCACCAGCCAAGAAACCAATCAAGGAATCAAAGACCATGGATGAACAGACTGGATCCCCTAAGAAGTCAAAGAAGCGAAAGGCTTCTCAGAACTTCGCTGTGGTCGCTCACAATGGTCAAGCCATCTCCAACCAACCAGCTCAACCCCCTGCTAGGAAGCCATACAATGGAACTGCACCCTTGTGCAACCGATGTAACCTTCATCATCATGCTAGTGTGAAGTGCCGCAAATGCCAAATTTGTGGACTTATAGGTCATACAGCAAGGGTTTGCCCAACTACAACTGCACCAAATCTAGCTGGCGACAATCCTGCTCAAGCTCGTTTCTCACCAGGGTCCTGTTACAACTGTGGCGAGATGGGCCATTTACTAAGGGATTGCCCAAAGCTTGCTAATGCAAATCTGACCCACAGATAAGCAGTTGACTGATTAGAAGATGTTGTTGTCTTATGCTTTTGTTTCCTCTATTTTATTTTATTGTGAAACAATCTGTTTTGTTTATAAATAAATCGTTGATCACAAATTCTGATATACAAGTGTAGTTACATGTGTGTATGGTATTTCCCTATAATACCTACATTAAGGAACTATGTTCCTTACAAACTACTCTTGTGAATATTTCCCATTCTTGTGTTTGCTCATGATTCCCTTGGAAAATTCTAAGTACTCGTTTCACTCTAAGAAACAAAGTACAGAAAATAAAGTGACATTACGAGTGATCGTGCTTTTGCACATCTGTACCTTTGAAATCCTTGGTTAGATAACTGAGGGTATGTTCAATCTCGTAGCCATATCATTTCATTATGGTTTCGTAACAATATACCTAGTATAAGTACCACAAAAACAATCTTCATGATCTCAAAACATTTCATATAGTTTGAAAACAATTTTTCGAATGCATTGGCTATGTTTTCGAAAACAACCTTCATGATTTCAAAATGTTTCATATAGTCTGAAAACAATATTAACACAGTACATTTTCTTATCAAGTGCATGATTTCGCAAAGCATTTTTTTCATATTTTCAGAAACCTCATACATAATTTCAAAAATTTAAAACATTTTATAAAATACCTACCTAGTACACCTACTTTATGATTTCAAAGTATTATGCATAAGGTTTCAAAAAAAAAAAAACATTGAACACATTTTTTTTAAGAACCCCATGTATAGTTTTCAAAAATATTTTCCTCATACATTGACTTAACCTTCAAATTCCGCTTCATATGTCGCCTTGGCATATCTAGCATCTCAACTTCATAAGCATTTTTTTTTTTACTTCATGTTTTGACATAAGCACATCCTGTGCAAGGTTTCAAAACATCTCCAACTTCTAAAATCCATATGGGATCTTTTTATCTCCATAATTAGACCCTTGTGGATGATTATCATACAAATCAGAGTCCTTAATTGGATTCCTTGTGTACCTTAATTCGAACATTTTGGTTCCTTATAATCGAAATCGAATTTTCTTTTTAAAGATCTTTCTATCTTCATAGTTAGATTCTTGCTAATGTTTAAAGTACCAAATGAAATCCACGAGATGGATTCCTAGTGTGCTTTAAATACATGTATGCAATTAATAAAACAAATTAACAAATTTCTAAATAAACAATTTTGTGGTTATGTGACTATGTGTTTATGCATCTTGTGTTTTCTTTTATGCATTTTTTTTGGTGTTTATGTATACTCTGGATATTCGTTATCCAACTCCTCGCAGAATCTTTCATATTTTCATATGAGGGATTCGTAGTAGGATATCCAGAGGTACTACCTTAAATCCTTAATGGGCTTCTATGTAATAGTTAAGACCCTTGGATTATATAGTACCATTCCATGATTCATAAGAGACCCTTTTAGTGGTCTAGTCAAAAAGACTGATTCAGAATCTGGTTAAGAACGACATTTAGTGATGTAGCTGAACAGACTCCTTGATAGTCTATTTAGATCATTTATTGATTTAATTAAAAGGACTCTATGGAGGTCTAGTTACACTCATCACGGGTATGTTCATTTGGTTTTCCCCTAAACATTATAGACTGTGTGAACTATGTAAGGAATTGTGTAATTATGGACGCGTACATAATTATGAAATTCAGTGCACAGGAACCCAGTAAGAATTATCATGTGTAAGAACCTATAGTGGCAACAATAACGAAACGTGAACAATGTAATGAAGGTACGGTGGACGCACCAATAACACTTTATATACTTGTATATAAGTGTCCCTCATACATTGCAAGCATAATGTTATTAAAGTTACTGGAAGTTCAGAACCTTAACCAGTGTTGTTTTGTCTTTTCAACTTCATGTTTTAAACCCTCACAAGTTTCCTCTAAATAAAATTTCGGGACGAAATTTCCTAAAGTAGGGGAGACTGTGACACCTGTGTCACTTCAATCATCAAACAAATACCAAACTAATGAAATATTGTATTTCATACTTGGGACTTGTATAAATATGTGTATCATTTGCACATATCAATTCTTGTTCGATTTCAAGCTCTAAATCGCTTTCTGGAAGGTTATACGCGCACGGATGCGTAAATATAACCAGTTTAATGCAACAAACACTTTGGAACAGTGACATAGGCTTAACATACCTTAAATAACCTTTACATAACTTAGAAATAAGTTTTGAAGGCTTTGGTATGGCAAAATCAAGTTAATTCGCTTACAGGGACTAAATTTGACAAACTGCGAAAGTATGCCAATTTGAACTGTAACAGACATTCCGAAACATGACCATAAGTTAAACATACCATAAATATCCTTTACATAGTTTAGAAATAGGCTTTGAGGGGTTCGGTGTGCTAAAATAAACTTTTGGGTCATTCAGGGACTAAAAGCGTCAAAAAATGCATAAGTTTGCATTTTCGCGCATAACTTACGTTCTGAATACATCCGGACATTCAAAAATTTATGCAAGCACTAAAATATTTTATTTTAGTGTTTGGCATAAGAAAAATCCATTCGTCGCGCAATTTGGATCGTTTTTCGCGCTTATGCGCATTCCGTCGTAATTAAGCGAACATCACGATCGTACGACCAAACGAACCAACATCCGGCATATTTTTGAGCATGTTTCAAGTCCACAATGTTTATGCATCCTTGTGGAGCCTTAAAAATGATTTAACGGGCTTCAAACGTGTGGAAAATGGACTGAAACATGTGTAGGGACCTATTCTGTCAATTCTGTTTGAAAACTGCAGAAAGGAGGCTAGGCGTGACGCGAGGGTGGCTAGGCATCACGCGAGGCCCTTTCAGATCAGAAAAAGTTGTTTTAACAGCTGTTAACAGCTCTTATGCACTCCAAACCCAATTCCACTTGTTTGTTCCTGATCATGGGGGGCCAATATGATGCACATGGGGTTACCAACAAGTGTAGGGACAAGATCAAAGCACGGTATTCAAGAAACGATCCTAACGGTGGTCCATTTCCTATAAATACCCAACCCTTTCATTTGCAAAAACCAACACCTTTGAAATCTGAACATTCTCTCTAAGTTGTTGTGTTTAACACTTCATACCTGAGAGTGTTCGGATTCAAACCTTCCGTTCTTGGACCCTTTGTAAGTGTTCCTTCGTTCTTTTATTCTTTTAGCGTTAAAGTCAAAATTTGTTTGACTTTCTGCATTGACCAGTTTATGGTCAATGCGAAGTTCGTTTGAACTTCATAACGTGAGCATAATCACGATGGTTATAGTCCCTAGTGACTATACCTACTGATTACCACGTTATCTAGGCTCAGTGACGAGTCTTAGTTTCGGCCAAAATGCGCATTCATGCGTATTTTGTAACCAAACTACCCTTGGGTATCAAAACCATTTGTTTTGATACCAAACCTATTTTCTAAACTTAGTTACGCATGTTTTAACATGCTTAGCTCGTCACTTTTAGTTTAGTGCTTATATAGGGTCGTAAGGTAAGCGATCTAAACAATCGCTTATACTTTCGAACCCGACCCGTTTGGTCGATCATTAGGATCCAACCAAACACATTAGGTGACCATAGTATATAGGGAATAACCTTCCGAGGTTATACCTTATGGTCACGACGTTTAGTTAGTTGTATGATAGGTAGTTTATATGCCTTAGGTAAATTACCAAAATACCCCTTTGACGCCAAAATTCATTTTAAACATATGTAACATAACTCTTGACATCTAAACTGATTAGGCAACAATATTAGACATGTTAAGGCATATTTTACTTATCATAGGACTAGTTAGGCATTCAGAACGCGTTTCACGCGAACGACGCGTTAAAGTAGCATAAGCTACCTAAACGGGTCGTAATGGGTCGTAAGCACTTAGGTTAGGTTTCATTTTAGTATGTAGGCTTTGTTAAACCATATTACACGAGTCTCCATACTCATTTGGTTTACGAACCCTCATTCTACCCAATCCTCCGATTTAGGTCTGGTATATTAACATAGTTACCTATATTAGGTGTCGTTTGATATCTGTGATCTCTAGCATTGGTTGGTTGTTACTCAAGGACTACTAAGCAATCTCAAGTGAGTACATAGACCCCTCTTTTACTGTTTTCCAAATATTTTGGGGTGAAACACATGTGCCTACTTGTTACTTTCGTGCCTTTCATGCTTTCATATCATATGCTTGTTATGTTCATTAGTACATTATAGTACATGATTTCATTACATTTTATGCTATGTATGTCCATTGTGTGCATACTTAGTACATCGTTTTACATTACATTTCATGCTATGTATGCCCATTGTGTGCATACTTAGTACATCGTTTTACATTACATTTCATGCTATGTATGTCCATTGTGTGCATACTTAGTACATTGTTTTACATTACATTTCACGCTATGTATGTTCATTTGATTACATACTTAGTGCATTGTTTTCACATGCTTACATTTTTGGTATGACATTTGGTTTGTTCAAATGGGACAATATACATTCATTAACATTAGCTACGCCGTTCGTTAGTAGGTAGTGGTACCATAGGAATTGACAACTCCCGTTCCTGAACCCTAGGTTTGTTTGGGTGGAAGGAATGACCGAATTCGATAAACATAACACAGATAGACCTTTAAATTCGTTTAGGGGTCTATCACCACAGTCACAAGGCTTGGATGTATGCATTTTTACAATACCGCATAGATGTTTATATCGGTATAGCATGCATTTGTTCCACAAAACATAACTTTGATTTAAACCATGTTTTACTTCAATACCTTGTTTTCGTGCAGTTTACATATGGTTTAGTTGATATATTTCACTTACCATACATAAACATTTTGACATTTATATACACAATTCATGATTTACATTAGACATAAACATTTTGACAATGATACACACAATTCATGATTTACATTAGACATAGACATTAGACATGGTTTTCACACAAGCATTTTGACATTTGATTATACATAAACATTTACTTTGGTGGTTTGGTTTGAGTAAGTGATTTAAGTAACGAGGCGTGTGTAATATGATACAAGCATGGTGGATACGCCGCTGGTACTTCCTATATATAAGTGCTTGTATGGCATTACATATCGTAGCGTAATTTGAATCATTTCAATTTAGACATATAACATTTTACACAAATAACATACTTTTCACAATACATTGTTTTACAAACAACTTATCTAATACAAACTCATTTTACTTGGTTATTTACTTAACCATGTATCATTCTTTTATACATATATATCATTTGGTTTATTTATCACTTTTCAAATGATTTACAAGACAAAGCAAATTACAAGGTTCATGACTAAACATTTACTTAAACATAAGTCATGAATTCTATTTTCACAAAACCTATGTATCTCACAGGAATTTTTATGCTGACGTACCTATTTTCACATGTGTTTCAGGATATGATGCATAGGATTTATCAAGATACACTTAGGCGGACTTGGGCCTTAGTGACAATAAAAGATGCAAGACTAGTTATTTATGTTATATTTCTTTGATTGTCAAGACATTGTAACTCTTTTAAATCAATAAAACAATATTTCAATTTCCACGTGTTATGAAACAATGATTCTGTTACAACACTCCCCGACGTTTCCGCCACGTTTTTGTTGTTTTACGTGGTCGGGGTGTGACACCACCACTATCTGTGTTGGCTGTGGCGGCATGCCACCACCCTATCTGGGCAGAATATCATGTTCAGCAACAGCAGGTCCATTTTCAGCATGTAACTTGAAGTTTAGGGTCTATTTTGTAACATTTGCAATATCGTTTGATGGTTTTGGGACACCCCTAGTATTCCAAAACCATGTGCCCACATGGACGGTCTAGATTGAAGCTCAATTATCGAGGAACGATCCTAACGGTTCTTGGTTTTCTATAAATACCCAACCCCCACTTCCATTTTCATTCACACCTTGACCTAAATTTTCTCCAAGTTGAAGCTCAAAGCTTCATACCTGAGAATTTTTGGATCAAATCTCCTAGCTTGGACCCTTTGTAAGTATTCTTTCATGCTTTTATGCGTTTTTAGCACGAAAGTCAAACAGTGTTTGACTTTCGGCATTGATCAGTCAATGGTCAACACGAAGTTCGTTTGAACTTCGTAACGTGAGCGTAATCACGATGGTTATAGTCTCTTGTGACTATACCTACTGATTACCACGTTAATTAGTGTGACACCTGTGTCCCTGCGACCATCAAACAAATGCCAAACCAATGAAATTTTGTGTTTCATACTTGGGATTTGTAAAAATATGTGTATCATTTGCACATATCAAATTTTGTTCGATTTCAAGCTTTAAATCACTTTCTGGAAGGTTATATGCGATCTGATGCGTAAATATAACCAGTTTAATGCAACGAACACTCCAGAATAGTGAAATAGGCTTAACATACCTTAAATAACCTTTACATAACTTAGAAATAAGTTTCGAAGGCTTTGGTATGGCAAAATCAAGTTAAATCGCTTACAGGGACTAACGTTGACAAACTGCGAAAGTATGCCAATTTGAACTGTAACAAACATTCTGGAACATGACCATAAGTTAAACATACCATAAATATCCTTCACATAGCTTAGAAATACGCTTTGAGGGGTTCGGTATGCTAAAACAAACTTTTGGGTCATTCAGGGACTAAAAGTGTCAAAAAGTACACAAGTTTGCATTTTCGCGCATAACTTACGTTCTGAATACATCCGGACATCCAAAAATTTATGTAAGCACTAAAATATTTTATTTTAATGTTTGGCATTGTAACACCTGTGTCACTTCAACCGTCAAACAAATGCCAAACCAATGAAATATTGTATTTCATACTTGGGATTTGTAAAATTATGTGTATCTTTTACACATATCAACTCTTGTTCGATTTTAAGCTCTAAATCGCTTTCTGGAGGGTTATACGCGCTCTGATGCGTAAATATAACCAGTTTAATCCAACGAATACTCCGGAATAGTGAAATAGGCTTAACATACCTTAAATAACCTTTACATAACTTAGAAATAAGTTTTGAAGGCTTTGGTATGGCAAAAACAAGTTAATTCGCTTACAGGGACTAAACTTGACAAGCTACGAAAGTATGCCAATTTGAACTGTAACAGACATTCCGGAACATGACCATAAGTTAAACATACCATAAATATCCTTCACATAGCTTAGAAATAGGCTTTGAGGGGTTCGGTATGCTAAAATAAACTTTTGGGTCATTCAGGGACTAAAAGTGTCAAAAAGTGCACAAGTTTGCATTTTCGCGCATAACTTACGTTCTGAATACTTCCGGACATCCAAAAATTTATGTAAGCACTAAAATATTTTATTTTAGTGTTTGGCATAAGAAAAATCCATTCGTCGCGTCATTTGGATCGTTTTTCGCGCTTGTGGGCATTCTGTCGTAATTAACCGAACATCGCAACCGTACGGCTAAACGAACCGACATCTGAGATATTTTTGAACACATTTTAAGTTCCCTATACTTTAACTTCATTTTAGAGCTTTGAAATGGGGTTAACGGGCCTTAAACGTGTCGAAAATGGGCTGAATGCATGACAGGGACCAAAAGTGTAAATCTGCCAAACTAAGGCCTAGCGCACCTCTACACTCTCAATGTAACGGTGCGCAAGCCTAGTCCAGACCAGGTTCAGTGTTTTTAAACAGCCTGTTTGCACATGTTTAATTCACAACCACATATCCACACATGCCTAGTCAGTTGATAAGGATCAATTTTAACCACCATAAGGTTCCGACACATGTACGGATGCGATTAAGGCACGATATTCGACAAACGATCCTAACGGTGGACCTTTTACTATAAATACCCCATGCCTTTCATTGTTAAAATCACAAGAATTTTGATTTGAGAAACTCTAAGTTGAAACATTTGTTTCATACCTGAGATTTTTGAATCGAGATTAGCATTCGGGGACCCTTCGTAAGTATTCTTTCGTTCTTTTCCTTATTTTATTGCTTTAGAGTCAGAAAGTCAAACTTTGTTTGACTTTCAGCGTTGACCAGCTTATGGTCAATGCGAAGTTTGTTTGAACTTCGCAACGTGATTGTAATCACGATGGTCATAGTCCCTTGGGACTATGCCTACTGATTACCACGTTGTCTAGGGTCGTAGGGTAAGCGATCTGATCAATCGCTTATACCTTCGAACCCGACCCAGTTTGGTCGATCATTAGGATCCGACCAAATACATTAGGTGACCATAGTGTAGGGAATAACCTTCCAAGGTTATACCCTATGGTCACATCGTTTGAGTAGTTGTATGATAGGTAGTTTATATGCCTTAGGTAAATTACCAGAATACCCTTTTCATGTATAATTGGTAATTAAGCATATGTAACCTAAACCTTTGTCACATAACTGATTATGTAACATGTTTAGGCATATAACACTTGTCATAGGACTAGTTAGGCGGTCCGATCGCGTTTTACGCGAACGACGCGTTAAAGTAGCATAAGCTACCTAAACGGGTCGTAATGGGTCGTAAACAATTATGTTAGGTTTCATTTAGTATGTAGGCTTTGTTAAACCAAATGACACGAGTCTCTACACTCGTTTGGTTTACGAACCCTCATGCTACCCGATCTTCCGATATAGGTCCGGTTTATTAACATAGTTACCTATATTAGGTGCCGTTTGATATCCGTGATCTCTAGCATTGTTTGGTTGTTACACAAGGACTCCTAAGCACTCTCAATGTGAGTACATAGTTCCCCTATTTTACTGTTTTCCAAACTGTTTTGGGGTGAAGCATGTGTACCTATCTGTTACTTTCATGTTTTCCAAAAGTATAATTGATTATATATGTTATTACTTATCTATTGACAAATTGAATGACTATCTATGATTTAAGCATTGATTTCTCAAAGAACATAAAATAAAATGTTGAATTGTACTTATTTTATGTTCACCAGACCGATTGTTAGTATGATATAGTGCTATAGGATTTGACACCCCATTCCTGTTGTCATGGAATGTCTGAAACCAATTTGTTGCTCCATCCAAATAGGGATTGCCTTTGTGGTATTTCTATAGTCTCAAAGGTGTATTTTGATGCACCAGGTCTGAATGAATTCTCAAATCACACTATTAAAGTATAGTTTGATATACTCTCATGTGTGGTATTGTACAAAACCAACATATATTTTGTTAATCATCCAAAGCATATTTTGATATGTTATTTACAAAACCAAAACATAGTTTAATATGTTATTTATCACATCTAAAGCATATTTTGATATGTTATTTATGAAACCAAAACATAGTTTAATATGTTACTTACAAATCCAAAGTATACTTTTAATATGCTACTATCAGGTTATTTGTTTAATCTTACATTTATTTATACAAATCACATTGGTTACACATTACATGATTTACATTGGATACATAAACATTTTGACATACTATTCAATACATTTGGCAATTGGTTTAAACATAGACATCTTACATTGTTGGTTTGTTTTGAGTAAGTGATTAAGTAACGAGGCGTGTGTAATATGATACATGCATGGTGGATACGCCGCTGGTACTTCCTATATATAAGTGTTTGTATGGTATTACATATTGTAGCGTTATTTGAATCATTTCAATTTGAGACATATAACATTTTATACAAATAACATACTTTTCACAAGACATTGTTTTACAAACAACTTATTTTATACAAACTCATTTTACAAGGTTATTCATTTAACCTTACATTTATTTATACATATCATCTGATCTTATCGTTTTTCAAATGATTTACAAGACAAATCAAATTACAAGGTTCATGACTAAACATTTTCTTAAACATAAGTCGTGAATCTTATTTCACAAAACCAATGTATCTCACAGGCATTTTTATGCTGACGTACCTATTTTTACACATGTTTCAGGTACTGCTTTGCAATGATTGTTGATACATGCTACATATAGGATGGACTCGTGCCTTAGCAACTTTAAAACTTGGAAGATCATAGTTGTACTTTTGATTGTACTAAAACAATGAGTTCATTTATTCAATAAAACAGAATTTATTTATGCTATGGTTATGAAACAATAATTCTGTTACAACACTCCCCGATGTTTCCGCCACGTTTGGTTGCTTTACGTGGTCGGGGTGTGACAGGCATAAGAAAAATCCATTCGTCGCGTCATTTGGATCGTTTTTCGCGCTTGTGCGCATTCCGTCGTAATTAAGCGAACATCGCGTTTGTACGACCAAACGAACCAACATCCGACATATTTTTGAGCATGTTTCATCTCCACAATGTTTAGGCATCATTTTAGGGCCTTAAAGTTGGCTTGACGGGCCTTAGAAGTGCCGGAAATGGGCTTAAAACACAACAAGGACTGAAACTGTCATTTATGAAACTTATTTGCTGATCAGAAGCCCCAGGCGGCCCGCCTGAGGTTTGCCTGATCCTGAAGTGGGCCGCATCAGCCTTACAGAACAGATAAGTTCGAACAGTCAGCAGATTCCAGCTGTTTTATCCACCACCACACATTCTCAACTTGCCTATTCAGCTGATAAGGACCATTTTTAGTCACCACAACTTTGCAACATATGTACGGGTAGGATTCGAGCACGGTTTCCTTGAAACGATCTTAACGGTTACCCGAAAACTATAAATACCCCACCCCCCATTGCTTCAAAACCACTAGAATCTGATCTTAAAGACTCTAAGTTGGAACCTGTGTTTCATACCTGAGTTATTTCGATCTAGATTAGCATTCGGGGACCCTTCGTAAGTATTCTTTCGTTCTTTTCATTCTTTTATTGCTTTTCGAGTCCGAAAGTCAAACTTTGTTTGACTTTCAGCATTGACCAGCTTATGGTCAATGCGAAGTTCGTTTGAACTTCGCAACGTGATTGTAATCACGATGGTCATAGTCCCTTGGGACTATGCCTACTGATTACCACGTTGTCTAGGGTCGTAAGGGTAAGCGATCTAATAAATCGCTTATACCTTCGAACCCGACCCAGTTTGGTCGATCATTAGGATCCGACCAAATACATTAGGTGACCATAGTGTATAGGGAATAACCTTCCGAGGTTATACCTTATGGTCATATCGTTTAAGTAGTTGTATGATAGGTAGTTTATGTGCCTTAGGTAAATTACCAAAATATCCTTTTCATGTATAATTGGTAATTAAGCTTATGTAACCTAAACTTTTGTACATAACTGATTATACAACATGATTAAACACGTTTAGGCATATAATACTTGTCATAGGACTAGTTAGATGTCTCGAACGCGCTTTGCGCACACGACGCGTTAAAGTAGCGTATGTTACCTTAATGGGTCGCGATGGGTCGAAAGCACTTAGGTTAGTCTCATTGTAGTATGTAGGCCTTGTTAAACCATATCATATGAGTTCCAATACTCAATTGGTTTACCAAGCCTCATCCTATCCGATCTCCTGATTTAAGTCCGGTTTATTTATATAGTTTTAGATTTGCCGACTGATTCCGTGCTCCCTCTAGCTTTGTTTGGTTGTTGTTCAAGACCTCTAAGCATTCTCAGGCGAGTACATTATTTCCCCTCTTTTACTGTTTTCAACTGTTTTGGGGTGACTCATATGTGCTAAATGTCTTAACAATGATTTCAAGAACGATTACAATGGTTTCAAAAACAATTACAATGTTGTTTCAAGAACGATAACAATGGTTTCAAGAACGATTACAATGGTTTCAAAAACAATTACAATGGTTTCAAGAACGATTTCAATAAAGTGAACAAACTTGCTGGTTGTAGTTACATAACCAATGACATTCATTAGCAATGATCAAGCCGACCAGTATTAGGTTATGGTACCATAGGATCTGATAAATCCCGTTATTCTCTATACCCATGGTTATGTGTGGGTATTTTGGGTAACGACTGAATCTGTAATTATTAATTTACCCTTTGGTAAGGGTTTGTTAAGAACGAGAACGAGAACGAGTTGGAACGATGAACGAGTCAAGAAGGTTTGAATGTTATTATAAAATCGACCATAAAGTAGTTTCACAATTAAAACAAGAACGATTTGAACGATTAAAACAAGAATGATTTGAACGATTTCACAAAATGTTTTAACGATTGGGTAAACATTTGGACATGATTTACATTTGATCATGCATTTCCACGAGACATAGTATTGATTTAAACCAAGTTTTACTTCAATACTTTGTTTTGTGAGTTTCACCTATGGTTTAGTTGATGCATTTCACTAGCCATACATATTATTTTGGTTACACATTACATGGTTTACATTTGACACAAACACTTTTGATATTGGTTATACATAACATGATTTACATCTTGACATGAACATTTTGACATATTATTCCAATACATTTGGCAGTTGGTTTACACATAGACATCTTACATTGTTGGTTTGGTTTGAGTAAGTGAATTAAGTAACGAGGCGTGTGTAATATGATATAAGCATGGTGAATACGCCGCTGGTACTTCCTATATATAAGTGTTTATATGGTATTACATATCGTGGCGTTGTTTAAATCATTTCAATTTAAACATATAACATTTTATACAAATAACATACTTTTCACAATACATTGTTGTACAAACAACTTAACTTATACAAACTCATTTTACATGGTTATTCATTTAATCATGCATTATTCTCTTATTTATACATATCATCTGAACTTATTATTTTTCAAATGATTTACAAAGACAAAGCAAATTACAAGGTTCATGACTAAACATTTTCCTAAACAGAAGTCATGAATCTTATTTTCACAAAACCTATGTACTCGCCAGCATTTCTTTGCTGACCTCATTTTCACATATGTTTCAGGTATTGTTGAAAGATATCGATTGATAGGATGCATGCTCACATAGGACTGGACAAGGCCTTAGTGACTCAATAACAATGATAGACTATGTTTAAATTGTGTATCTAGATTTCCAGACGATGTAATTATTCAATGTTTAATAAAACGAAACACTTTTTGGTATCCATGGTTATGAAACATTAATTCTGTTACAACACTCCCCGACGTTTCCGCCACGTTTTGTATGTTACACGTGGTCGGGGTGTGACAGAAAAGATGGTATCAGAGCCAATGGTTATTGGGAATTAGGTTATTAGTAATGCTTTGACCTAGTCTATAACCTTCTTAGGACCCTAACGCGAGTTTACTTGCGTTTAGTCATAAAACAATACCGTCACCTATCCTTAGGCGACGACCACAACAAGAACATAAATTTCAAAACCGCTTTGAAAACTAATCATCTGTTCTAGGATGATTGATTTCTAGGTTTTGAACCCTCTATTGTAAGGTTTTGAACCCTCTATTGTAAGGTTTTGAACCCTCTGTTATATGGTTTTGAACCCCTTTGAGTTTTCAAAAGGGTTATTAGATTTTATCACCCTCAACTATTGTCTATTGGCCGCTGCCACCTCCAACTATCACTTTGACGCCCGTCACCCCCAACTTAACACTTAGTGTGTTCTGTCACCACGTCGTTAACCGATCCCTAACTTTTGAACCTGTTACTACACTTTTTGGGGTGTCATAGGGATCTTGGGAAGGTTTTAGGGATCTTAGAACACCCCCAAAAGTATAATAACAGGATCAAAAGTTAGTGATCTGGTGACAGAACACACTAAGTGTTAAGTTAGGGGTGACGGGAGTCAAAGTGATGGTTGGGGGTGACAGCAGCCAATGGCCAATAGTTAAGGGTGATAAAATCCAATAACCCTTTTCAAAATATCGTCAAGGTTTTGGGTTTTAAATAATGTGAACACGTGCAAACTGGAAGGGTGAATGCCTGTATTCTGGGTTTTCTGTCTAGGCAAGCACTTCGTATATATCTCATCATACGCGAGACCAGTTGTGCTTACCTGGGAATTCTTGGGATGAGTGTTCACTTATAGGCGAGCATGTCTTCGCGATACATTATTTTTGATCCATTTACTTTGGTTAGTCACTGTGTGTCGATTGTTGCTTTGTAGTAACAAACAAATGACCACTATCCTTGCTTTCATCAGATTTGTTTCATCTCATTCTTTTCATCTAATTCTCTCACTCGTTTCCTTTCATGTTTCCTCTTTTAGAATGCCTCCTCGACGCGAAAACCAGATAGCGACTGCCGAATTGGCAGAAATCATTGTGCAGCAAATGGCTGCTCAATTCCCAAACCTCTTTGCTCAATGGAACCAAGCCAACAACAACAACAATGTTCCATGCAAATACAAGGATTTTAACCAGGCTAAACCACTCAAGTTTAGTGGTTCTGAAGGAGCAACTGGGCTTCTTCAATGGTTCGAGAGCATTGAGAATACTTTCCGCCACGTGCAGTGTCCTGACAATCGCAAGGTCGAGTTTTCTTCGAGTGTGTTTCAGAAGAGGGCTCTCACATGGTGGAACGGGGTTATGAGGGATCGTGGTGCAGAAGTTGCTCTAGCACAGACATGGGCTGAACTTAGGGCCCTTATGATGAGGGAATTCTGTCCTCGTCATCAGCAGCGAGCTTTGGAGAAGGAATTTGATGAGTTAAAGCAAGATAGTGGTGAGCACAGGGCGTATACTGATAGGTTTGAGGAGTTGAGTCTGCTTTTCCCGACAATGGTTACCCCACTCGACAAGGCTATCGAAAGGTACATCGACGGCCTACCTGACTCGGTACAAGACATCCTTACTGGTAGTAGCCCTACCACACTCCGTCAGGCGATCGAGTTAGCTGCGACATTGACTGAGTCGCAGATTCGGAAGAATAAGTTACACAGAAAGGGTGACAAGGGTAAGAAGCAGGGGTCTGACAAGGATGATAGCAAGAAAGGTCAAAACAAGAAGGGTAAGGAAGGTGAGACGTCAAAGAAATCAAGAAAGCGAAAGGGTGTTCAGAACTTTGCTGTTACAGCACAGACTGCTCAGAACCCGCGGAACCCACCAGCTCAGCCACCTGCAAAGAAAGCATATGCCGGTACCGCACCTCATTGTGCACGCTGCAACGGTCATCACGCGGTACAACAAGCTTGCTGGCAATACACGACGTGTGGTAAACTTGGGCATTTGGCCAATGTTTGTCGTTTGGGACAAAATCAGGCTGCTCAGGTTCAAGCTCCGGTTCAAGGGAATGCTGCGAGATTCCCACTGGGGTCATGTTTCAACCGCGGAGAGATTGGTCACTTCCGCCACAACTGTCCGAGACTGGTGAATGCAAATGCTAACGCAAACCCAAATGCGAACGTCAACGTCAATGTGAATCCAGCACGTGGTCGAGTGTTTAACATCAATGAGGCAATCAACGATGCATCGATGAACGATTAGTATTTTGTATTTCCTCTGGTTGTTATCTTGAAACATTTAAAGACAATGCGGTTGTTATATAAATAAAAATTTGTGGTTTTTATTTTTTTAACTAATGCAATTGTATGAATGTTTGATCCAACCTTATGATGTCAACACAAAGACAAACTACTCGTGTGGTTCTGTCATTTTCATGATCACTTGTGATCTCCCTAAGAACCTCAACACTTGTTTCTTTTAAATCTAAAGTATCTTATTATTTTGCACCGTTCGAGATGCAAGAATTATCAAAACAGCTTCAAGAGTTGTCTGATAAAGGATTCATCCGTCCGAAATTTTCACCTTGGAGAAACTCCTGTCCTCTTTGTGAAAAGAAAAATGGATCTTTTCGAATGTATATCGATTAACGTAAGCCTAGTAAGCTTACCATCAAGAATCGATATCCCCTACCTTAACTCAACGATTTCTCCGATCAACTGCATAGCGTTTCATGCTTTTCCAAGATCGATTTGCGTTTTGGGTATCATCAACTTTGTATTCTCGAAGAAGATATTCCCAAAACGGTTTTCTGCACGAAGTATGGCCATTACGAGTTTACAGTCATGCCTTTTGAGTTGACAAATGCTCCAGCCATCTTTAAGGACTTAATAAATAGAGTCTGCAAGCCTTATTTGGATCAGTTCGTCATTGTTATTAATGACATCTTGATCTATTCATATCCCGAGCCGATCACGATCAACACCTTCGTTGACATTGGAACCCCTAAAGAAGGAACAAACTTTTCGCTAAATCCTCCAAGAGGAAATTTTGGCTTAAAGAAGTTCAGTTTTTGGGTCAAGTAGTCAACAAGCAGGGTATTCTTGTGGATCCATCCAAATTGCTGCAATTAAGGATTTGATTCCTTGTATGCTTTAAATAACCGTGTCCAAAGATAACAAATTTAAAGGTCAAATTAAACAATTATGCGATTATGTGATATGTGTTTATGTGTTCTCTTCTATGTTTTTGTGTGATCCGATTTTCAAATCCTCATAGAATCTTTCATATCTTCATATGAGGGATTCATAGTAGGATATTCAAAAGGTACTACCTTAAATCCTTAATGGGCTTCTATGTAATAGTTAAGACCCTTGGATTATATAGTATCGCTTCATGATTCATAAGAGATCCTTTTAGTGGTCTAGTCTAAAAGATTGATTCACAATTTGGTTAAAGAACGACATCTAGTGATGTAGCTGAACAGACTCCTTGATAGTCTATTTAGATCATTTATTGATTTAATTAAAAGGACTCTATGGCGGTCTAGTCACACTCATCACAGGATTGTTCATTTGGTTTTACCCTACACATTATAAAATAGAATGTGTGAACTGTGCAAGGAATTGTCTAATTATGGACGCGTACATAATTATGAAATTTAGTGCACAGAAACTCAGTAAGATTTATTATGTGTAAGAACCGATAGCGACAACAATAACAAAATGAGAACGATGTAATAGAGGTACGGTGGACGCACCAATGGCGCTTCATATACTTGTATATAAGTGTCCCTCTTACATTGCAAGCATAATGTTATTAAGGTTACTAGAAGTTCAGAACCCTAACCAATGTTGTTCGATCTTTTCAACTTCATGCTTTCAAGCTCTCACAGGTTTCCTCTAATTAAATTTCAGGACGAAATTTCCTAAAGTAGGGGAGACTGTGACACATGTGTCACTGCGACCATCAAACAAATGCCAAACCAATGAAATTTTGTGTTTCATACTTGGGATTTGTAAAAATATGTGTATCATTTGCACATATCAAATTTTGTTCGATTTCAAGCTTTAAATCACTTTCTGGAAGGTTATACGCGATCTGATGCGTAAATATAACCAGTTTAATGCAACGAACACTCCGGAATAGTGAAATAGGCTTAAAATACCTTAAATAACCTTTACATAACTTATAAATAAGTTTCGAAGGCTTTGGTATGGCAAAATCAAGTTAAATCGCTTACAGGGACTAAAGTTGACAAACTGCGAAAGTATGCCAATTTGAACTGTAACAAACATTCTGGAACATGACCATAAGTTAAACATACCATAAATATCCTTCACATAGCTTATAAATAGGCTTTGAGGGGTTCGGTATGCTAAAACAAACTTTTGGGTCATTCAGGGACTAAAAGTGTCAAAAAGTGCACAAGTTTGCATTTTCGCGCATAACTTACGTTCTGAATACATCCGAACATCCAAAAATTTATGTAAGCACTAAAATATTTTATTTTAATGTTTGGCATAAGAAAAATCCATTCGTCGCGTCATTTGGATCGTTTTTCGCGCTTGTGCGCATTCCGTCGTAATTAAGCGAACATCGCGTTTGTACGACCAAACGAACCAACAACCGACATATTTTTGAGCATGTTTCATGTCCACAATGTTTAGGCATCATTTTAGGGCCTTAAAGTTGGCTTGACGGGCCTTAGAAGTGCCGGAAATGGGCTTAAAACACAACAGGGACTGAAACTGTCATTTATGAAACTTATTTGCTGATCAGAAGCCCCAGGCGGCCCGCCTGAGGTTTGCCTGATCCTGAAGCGGGCCGCATCAGCCTTACAGAACAGATAAGTTCGAACAGTCAGCAGATTCCAGCTGTTTTATCCACCACCACACATTCTCAACTTGCCTATTCAGCTGATAAGGACCATTTTTAGTCCCCACAACTTTGCAACACATGTACGGGTAGGATTCGAGCACGGTTTCCTTGAAACGATCTTAACGGTTACCCGAAAACTATAAATACCCCACCCCCCATTGCTTCAAAACCACTAGAATCTGATCTTAAAGACTCTAAGTTGGAACCTTTGTTTCATACCTGAGTTATTTCGATCTAGATTAGCATTCGGGGACCCTTCGTAAGTATTCTTTCGTTCTTTTCATTCTTTTATTGCTTTTCGAGTCCGAAAGTCAAACTTTGTTTGACTTTCAGCATTGACCAGCTTATGGTCAATGCGAAGTTCGTTTGAACTTCGCAACGTGATTGTAATCACGATGGTCATAGTCCCTTGGGACTATGCCTACTGATTACCACGTTGTCTAGGGTCGTAAGGGTAAGCGATCTAATAAATCGCTTATACCTTCGAACCCGACCCAGTTTGGTCGATCATTAGGATCCGACCAAATACATTAGGTGACCATAGTGTATAGGGAATAACCTTCCGAGGTTATACCTTATGGTCACATCGTTTAAGTAGTTGTATGATAGGTAGTTTATGTGCCTTAGGTAAATTACCAAAATATCCTTTTCATGTATAATTGGTAATTAAGCTTATGTAACCTAAACTTTTGTACATAACTGATTATACAACATGATTAAACACGTTTAGGCATATAATACTTGTCATAGGACTAGTTAGATGTCTCGAACGCGCTTTGCGCGCACGACGCGTTAAAGTAGCGTATGTTACCTTAATGGGTCGCGATGGGTCGAAATCACTTAGGTTAGTCTCATTGTAGTATGTAGGCCTTGTTAAACCATATCATATGAGTTCCAATACTCAATTGGTTTACCAAGCCTCATCCTATCCGATCTCCCGATTTAAGTCCGGTTTATTTATATAGTTTTAGATTTGCCGACTGATTCCGTGCTCCCTCTAGCTTTGTTTGGTTGTTGTTCAAGACCTCTAAGCATTCTCAGGCGAGTACATTATTTCCCCTCTTTTACTGTTTTCAACTGTTTTGGGGTGACTCATTTGTGCTAAATGTCTTAACAATGATTTCAAGAACGATTACAATGGTTTCAAAAACAATTACAATGTGGTTTCAAGAATGATAACAATGGTTTCAAGAACGATTACAATGGTTTCAAAAACAATTACAATGGTTTCAAGAACGATTTCAATAAAGTGAACAAACTTGCTGGTTGTAGTTACATAACCAATGACATTCATTAGCAATGATCAAGCCGACCAGTATTAGGTTATGGTACCATAGGATCTGACAAATCCCGTTATTCTCTATACCCATGGTTATGTGTGGGTATTTTGGGTAACGACTGAATCTGTAATTATTAATTTACCCTTTGGTAAGGGTTTGTTAAGAACGAGAACGAGAACGAGTTGGAACGATGAACGAGTCAAGAAGGTTTGAATGTTATTATAAAATCGACCATAAAGTAGTTTCACAATTAAAAAAAGAACGATTTGAACGATTTGAACGATTTCACAAAATGTTTTAACGATTGGGTAAACATTTGGACATGATTTACATTTGATCATGCATTTCCACGAGACATAGTATTGATTTAAACCAAGTTTTACTTCAATACTTTGTTTTGTGAGTTTCATGTCACACCCCGACCACGTAGGACAACCAAACGTGGCGGAAACGTCGGGGAGTGTTGTAACAGAATTAATTGTTTCAAATCCATGGCAATTGAAGTTTTGTTTTATTGATTAAAAGTGTTACAATTTCTTAACAAACAAAGAAATACAACATAATTAACTAGTCTTGCATCTTTTATTGTCACTAAAGCCCAAGTCTGCCTATGTGTATCTTGATCATCTTATGCAACAGCTCCTGAAAAACACATGTGAAAATAGGTACGTCAGCATAAAAATGCCTGTGAGATACATAGGTTTTGTGAAAATAGGTTTCATGACTTATGTTTGAGAAAATGTTTAGTCATGAACCTTGTAATTTGCTTTGTTTTGTAAATCATTTGAAAAACGATAAGATCAGATGATATGTATAAATAAGAGAATAATGTATGGTTAAATGAATAACCATTGTAAAATGAGTTTGTATAAGATATGTTGCTTGTAAAAACAATGTATTGTGAAAAGTATGTTATTTGTATAAAATGTTATATGTCTCAAACTGAAATGATTGAAATAACGTTACGACATGTAATACCATACAAACACTTATATATAGGAAGTACCAGCGGCGTATCCACCATGCTTGTATCATATTACACACGCCTCGTTACTTAAATCACTTACTCAAACCAAACCATCAAGATGTAATGTTTAACAATTGTAGAAATGTTTATGTATGGTCAAATACGGTTCACACGGTTCACAGATACAAACGGTTCACAGATACAAACGGTTCACAGATACAAACGGTTCACAGATACAAACGGTTCACAGATACAAACGGTTCACAGATACAAACGGTTCACAGATACAAACGGTTCACATAGTCAAATAGTTATAAACGGTTCAAAATGTAATATAATGTGTTCATATGCTGGATGAGTATATGCAACAAATTGTAATGTAAAACAATGTACTAAGTATGAACTAAATGGACATACATAGCATGAAATGTAATGAAATCATGTACTATAATGTACTAACGAATATAGCAAGTATATGATGTGAAAACAGGAAAGCATGAAAGTAACAAGTAGGCACATGTGTTCCACCCCAAAACAGTTTGGAAAACAGTAAAAGAGGGGTCTATGTACTCACTTGAGATTGCTTAGTAGTCCTTGAGTAACAACCAAACAATGCTAGAGATCGCGGATATCAAACGGCACCTAATATAGGTAACTACGTTAATAACCGGACCTAAATCGGATGATTTAGATAGAATGAGGGTTTGTAAACCAAACGAGTATAGAGACTCGTTTCATATGGTTTAACAAAGCCTACATACTAAATGAAACCTAACCTAAATGCTTTCGACCCATCGAGACCCATTAAGGTAGCTTATGCTACTTTAACGCGTCGTGCGCGCAAAAGCACACCCGAGACGTCTAACTAGCCCTATGACAAGTGTTATATGCCTAAACATGTTACATAATCAGTTATGTGACAAAAGTTTAGGTTACATATGCTTAATTACCAATTATACATGAAAAGGGTATTCTGGTAATTTACCTAAGGCATATAAACTACCTATCATACAACTACTTAACGATGTGACCATAGGGTATAACCTCGGAAGGTTATTCCCTATATACTATGGTCACCTAACGTGTTTGGTCAGATCCTAATGATCGACCAAATGGGTCGGGTTCGAAGGTATAAGCGATTTATTAGATCGCTTACCCTACGACCCTAGACAACGTGGTAATCAGTAGGCATAGTCCCAAGGGACTATAACCAACGTGATTACACTCACGTTGCGAAGTTCAAACGAACTTCGCATTGACCATTACTGGTCAACGCAGAAAGTCAAACAAAGTTTGACTTTCAGACTCGAAAGACTCGAAAAGCAATAAAAGAACGAAAGAATACTTACGAAGGGTCCCCGAATGCTAATCTCGATCCAAGAATCTCAGGTATGAAACAATGGTTTCAACTTAGAGTTTCTAAGATCGAAATTCTAGTGGTTTAAACAATGAAAGGCATGGGGTATATATAGTTTTCGGTCCACCGTTAAGATCGTTTCAAGGAAACCGTGCTTTAATCGTAACCGTACAAGTGTCGGAACCTTATGGTAGCTAAAATTGATCCTTATCATCTGACTAAGCAATTGAGAATGTGTGGTTGTGGATCAATCAGCTGCAAACAGGCTGTTAAATACTCTGCATCTGGTCTGGAGACCCCCTACGCATCGTAGGGCAAAAGTGCATGCGCATCGTAGGCATACAAGTTTGGCAGAATTACCATTTTAGTCCCTGCAGCCCAGAAACTTGTATTTTGATGCATATTTGACACTTTTAAGCCCCGTTAACCTCATTTCAAAGCTATAAAATGAAGTTAAAGTATAGGGAACTTAAAATGTGCTCAAAAATATCTCGGATGTCGGTTCTTTTGGCCGTACGGTTGCGTTGTTCGGTTAATTACGACGGAAGTCGTAACGAACGCAAAAACGATCCAAATTAAGCGACGAATGGATTTTTCTTATGCCGAACACTATAATAAAATATTTTAGTGCTTACATAAATTTTTGGATGTCCGGATGTATTCAGAACGTAAGTTATGCGCGAAAATGCAAACTTGTGCACTTTTTGACGCTTTTAGTCCCTAAATGACCCAAAAGTTTATTTTAGCACACCGAAACCCTCAAAGCCTGTTTCTAAGTTATGTAAAGGATATTTAAGGTGTTTTTAACTTATGGTCATGTTCCGGAATGTTTGTTACAGTTCAAATTGGCATACTTTCGCAGTTTGTCAACTTTAGTCCCTGTAAGCGATTTAACTTGATTTTGCCATACCAAAGCCTTCAAAACTTATTTCTAAGTTATGTAAAGGTTATTTAAGGTATGTTAAGCCTATTTCACTATTCCAGAGTGTTCGTTGCATTAAACTGGTTATATTTACGCATCAGTGCGCGTATAACCTTCCAGAAAGCGATTTAGAGCTTGAAATCGAACAAGGGTTGATATGTGCAAAAGATACACATATTTATACAGATCCCAAGTATGAAATACAATATTTCATTGGCTTGGTATTTGTTTGATGGTCGCAGTGACCCAGGTGTCACAGTCTCCCCTACTTTAGGAAATTTCGTCCCGAAATTTATTCGTAGGAGTCTATTTGTGACTTTGTGTCAAATAACCACCAGAGATATGTAAGGCATAATCCTGTCATTTCCTTAACGGACATTCTTCAGAACGAAAATGAACAGACGGAGTCATTTTCCTCAACGAGTATTCTTCAGAAGCGGAAATGAAGGAATAAACAAACGGGGATTCATTTCCTCAACGGACAATCTTCAGAAACATAAAATGAACTTACAGAGTCATTTTCAACGGGTGCTTCATCAGAAATGGAAATGAAAAGGAGAAACAAACGGATATTCATTTCCTCAACGGACAAATCTTCAGAAACGAAAATGAACTTACGGGGTCATTTTCAACGGGTGCTTCTTCAGAAATGGAAATGAAAAGGAGAAACAAACGGATATTCATTTCCTCAACGGACAAATCTTCAGAAACGAAAATGAACTTACGGAGTCATTTTCAATGGGTGCTTCATCAGAAATGGAAATGAAAAGGAGAAACAAACGGATATTCATTTCCTCAACGGACAAATCTTCAGAAACGAAAATGAACTTACGGAGTCATTTTCAACGGGTGCTTCCTCGGAAATGGAAATGAAAATGATAGACAAACGGATATTCATTTCCTCAACGGACAAATCTTCAGAAACGAAAATGAACAAACGGAGTCATTTTCAACGGGTGCTTCCTCAGAAATGGAAATGAAAATGATAGACAAACGGATATTCATTTCCTCAACGGACAAATCTTCAGAAACGAAAATGAACAAACGGAGTCATTTTCAACGGGTGCTTCCTCTGAAATGGAAATGAAAATGATAGACAAACGGATATTCATTTCCTCAACGGACAAATCTTCAGAAACGAAAATGAACAAACGGAGTCATTTTCAACGGGTGCTTCCTCAGAAAGGGAAATGAATAGAGTTAACTTCTAGGCACATGACAAAGCTCGCTGTGGTTTCTGTGCACTAAATTCCATAATTATGTATGCATCCATAATTACGTAATTCCTTGCACAGTCCGCACAGTTTGTCTTGTAATGTTCATAAGCACATAATCACATAGTTGTTTAACTTGGTTATTAATTTGTTATCGATTGAGAACGGATGTGGAAACCAGTTAATGGACTTCAATGTCCTCTGGGATCTATCTGAAGAGATAGGAAGATCTCCCAAAAATTCGATTTTGTTTTCAAAGAAACGTAATAGTCGAATTAAGGAACACAACAATTTTAGGATTTACGGAAATACCCTTAGGTACCCTATTAAGGATTTATAGTGGTACTTTGGGTATTCATCCAGTGTTGTAACTTGCGCCTTGTACTTCGTTTCCTTAGAATAAACGGGTACTTAGGAATTTCGTGGAAACGCAAGAGATCATAGAATGGGAAAATTTTGGGGGTAGTTTGTTCTTCAAGGAATACGGTTCCTTGATTATCGGTATTGTAAGAGATATGTTGTTTATACATGCAACCACATAAATACATTGCAATGTATATAAAAGATTTATTTATAAACAACGATAACAACTGTTTCTTGGACCTTGACAACTAAAGAAAATAATACATAAGGATTGATTATTTCTAAACAGCGTTGTCTTCCATTCGGTCAGATGCTCATCCCTGTGCTGGATTTGCATTAGCAAGTTTTGGGCAATTTCTTCGGAAATGACCCATCTCGCCACAGTTGAAGCAAGAACCTGGTAGAAAACGACCTTGAGCAGTATTGTTGCCAGCTTGGTTTGGTGCAGCTGCAGCTGGGCAAACTCTTGCTGTATGGCCTATAAGCCCACAAGTTTGGCATTTGCGGCACTTTACATTGGCATGATGATGGAGGCTACATTGGTTGCACAAGGGTGCAGTTCCATTGTATGGCTTCCTAGCAGGGGGTTGAGCTGGTTGGTTGGGGACGGCTTGATCATTGTGAGTAACCATGGCGAAGTTTTGAGAAGCCTTTCGCTTCTTTGACCTCTTAGGGGATCCAGTCTGTTCATCCATGGTCTTTGATTCCTCGATTGGGTTCGATTCCTCGACCGGTTTCTTGTCACCTTTTCGGAAAAGCTTACCTTTCCTGATCTTTGATTCAGTCAAGGTTGCAGATAGCTCAATGGCCTGTCTAACTGTAGTAGGGTTGCTGCCAGTCACAATGTCTTGTATTGAGTCAGGGAGGCCATCAATGTACTTTTCGATTGCCTTATCCAAAGGCGTGACCATGTTTGGGCATAACAGACTTAACTCCTCATAACGGTCCGTCTAGGCTCGATGCTCACCGCTGTCTTGCTCAAGATTGTCGAATTCCCTTTCCAAGGCCCTAATCTCGTGACGAGGACAGAATTCCTTCATCATAAGGGCCCTAAGTTCAGCCCATGTCTGTACTAGAGCAACTTCTGCACCATGATCTCTCATAACCCCGTTCCACCACGTAAGGGCTCTCTTCTGGAACACACTCGAAGCAAACTCGACCTTGCGATTGTCAGGACACTGCACGTGGCGGAAAGTATTCTCAATGCTCTCGAACCATTGAAGAAGCCCAGTCGCTCCCTCAGAACCACTAAACTTGAGTGGTTTCGCCGAGTTAAAACTCTTGAAATTGCATGGACCATTGTTGTTGTTGTTGGCTTGATTCCATTGAGCAAAGAGGTTTGGGAATTGAGCAGCCATTTGCTGTGCAATGATTTCTGCCAATTCGGCAGTCGCTATCTGGCTTTCGCGTCGAGGAGGCATTCTAAAAGAGGAAACATGAAAGGAAACGAGTGAGAGAATTAGACGAAAAGAATGAGATGAAACAAATTTGATGAAAGCAAGGATAGTGGTCACTTGTTTGTTACTACAAAGCAACAACGACCCCGGTGATTAATCAAAGTAAATAGGTCAAAAATAATGTATCGCGAAGACATGATCGCCTATAAGTGAACACTCATCCCAAGAATTCCCAGGTAAGCACAACTGGTCTCGCGTCTGATGAGATGTATACGAAGTGCTTGCCTAGACAGAAAACCCAGAATACAGGCATTCACCCTTCCAGTTTGCACGTGTTCACATTATTTAAAACCCAAAACCTTGACGAGATTTTGAAAACTCAAAGGGGTTCAAAACCATATAATAGAGGGTTCAAAACCTAGTAATCAATCATCTTAGAACAGATGATTAGTTTTCAAAGCGGTTTTGAAATTTATGTTCTTGTTGTGGTCGTCGCCTAAGGATAGATGACGGTATTGTTTTATGACTAAACGCAAGTAAACTCGCGTTAGGGTCCTAAGAAGGTTATAGACTAGGTCAAAGCATTACTAATAACCTAATTCCCTATAACCATTGGCTCTGATACCAACTTTTCTGTCACACCCCGACCACGTAGGACAACCAAATGTGGCGGAAACGTCGGGGAGTGTTGTAACAGAATTAATTGTTTCAAATCCATGGCAATTGAAGTTTTGTTTTATTGATTAAAAGTGTTACAATTTCTTAACAAACAAAGAAATACAACATAATTAACTAGTCTTGCATCTTTTATTGTCACTAAAGCCCAAGTCTGCCTATGTGTATCTTGATCATCTTATGCAACAGCTCCTGAAAAACACATGTGAAAATAGGTACGTCAGCATAAAAATGCCTGTGAGATACATAGGTTTTGTGAAAATAGGTTTCATGACTTATGTTTGAGAAAATGTTTAGTCATGAACCTTGTAATTTGCTTTGTTTTGTAAATCATTTGAAAAACGATAAGATCAGATGATATGTATAAATAAGAGAATAATGTATGGTTAAATGAATAACCATTGTAAAATGAGTTTGTATAAGATATGTTGCTTGTAAAAACAATGTATTGTGAAAAGTATGTTATTTGTATAAAATGTTATATGTCTCAAACTGAAATGGTTGAAATAACGTTACGACATGTAATACCATACAAACACTTATATATAGGAAGTACCAGTGGCGTATCCACCATGCTTGTATCATATTACACACGCCTCGTTACTTAAATCACTTACTCAAACCAAACCATCAAGATGTAATGTTTAACAATTGTAAAAATGTTTATGTATGGTCAAATACGGTTCACACGGTTCACAGATACAAACGGTTCACAGATACAAACGGTTCACAGATACAAACGGTTCACATAGTCAAATAGTTATAAACGGTTCAAAATGTAATATAATGTGTTCATATGCTGGATGAGTATATGCAACAAATTGTAATGTAAAACAATGTACTAAGTATGAACTAAATGGACATACATAGCATGAAATGTAATGAAATCATGTACTATAATGTACTAACGAATATAGAAAGTATATGATGTGAAAACAGGAAAGCATGAAAGTAACAAGTAGGCACATGTGTTCCACCCCAAAACAGTTTGGAAAACAGTAAAAGAGGGGTCTATGTACTCACTTGAGATTGCTTAGTAGTCCTTGAGTAACAACCAAACAATGCTAGAGATCGCGGATATCAAACGGCACCTAATATAGGTAACTATGTTAATAACCGGACTTAAATCGGATGATTTAGATAGAATGAGGGTTTGTAAACCAAACGAGTATAGAGACTCGTGTCATATGGTTTAACAAAGCCTACATACTAAATGAAACCTAACCTAAATGCTTTCGACCCATCGAGACCCATTAAGGTAGCTTATGCTACTTTAACGCGTCGTGCGCGCAAAAGCACACCCGAGACGTCTAACTAGCCCTATGACAAGTGTTATATGCCTAAACATGTTACATAATCAGTTATGTGACAAAAGTTTAGGTTACATATGCTTAATTACCAATTATACATGAAAAGGGTATTCTGGTAATTTACCTAAGGCATATAAACTACCTATCATACAACTACTTAACGATGTGACCATAGGGTATAACCTCGGAAAGTTATTCCCTATATACTATGGTCACCTAACGTGTTTGGTCGGATCCTAATGATCGACCAAATGGGTCGGGTTCGAAGGTATAAGCGATTTATTAGATCGCTTACCTACGACCCTAGACAACGTGGTAATCAGTAGGCATAGTCCCAAGGGACTATAACCAACGTGATTACACTCACGTTGCGAAGTTTAAAAGAACTTCGCATTGACCATTACTGGTCAACGCAGAAAGTCAAACAAAGTTTGACTTTCAGACTCGAAAGACTCGAAAAGCAATAAAAGAACGAAAGAATACTTACGAAGGGTCCCCGAATGCTAATCTCGATCCAAGAATCTCAGGTATGAAACAATGGTTTCAACTTAGAGTTTCTAAGATCGAAATTCTAGTGGTTTAAACAATGAAAGGCATGGGGTATATATAGTTTTCGGTCCACCGTTAAGATCGTTTCAAGGAAACCGTGCTTTAATCGTAACCGTACAAGTGTCGGAACCTTATGGTAGCTAAAATTGATCCTTATCATCTGACTAAGCAATTGAGAATGTGTGGTTGTGGATCAATCAGCTGCAAACAGGCTGTTAAATACTCTGCATCTGGTCTGGAGACCCCCTACGCATCGTAGGGCAAAAGTGCATGCGCATCGTAGGCATACAAGTTTGGCAGAATTACCATTTTAGTCCCTGCAGCCCAGAAACTTGTATTTTGATGCATATTTGACACTTTTAAGCCCCGTTAACCTCATTTCAAAGCTATAAAATGAAGTTAAAGTATAGGGAACTTAAAATGTGCTCAAAAATATCTCGGATGTCGGTTCTTTTGGCCGTACGGTTGCGTTGTTCGGTTAATTACGACGGAAGTCGTAACGAACGCAAAAACGATCCAAATTAAGAGACGAATGGATTTTTCTTATGCCGAACACTATAATAAAATATTTTAGTGCTTACATAAATTTTTGGATGTCCGGATGTATTCAGAACGTAAGTTATGCGCGAAAATGCAAACTTGTGCACTTTTTGACGCTTTTAGTCCCTGAATGACCCAAAAGTTTATTTTAGCACACCGAACCCCTCAAAGCCTATTCCTAAGTTATGTAAAGGATATTTAAGGTGTGTTTAACTTATGGTCATGTTCCGGAATGTCTGTTACAGTTCAAATTGGCATACTTTCGTAGTTTGTCAACTTTAGTCCCTGTAAGCGATTTAACTTGATTTTGCCATACCAAAGCCTTCAAAACTTATTTCTAAGTTATGTAAAGGTTATTTAAGGTATGTTAAGCCTATTTCACTATTCCAGAGTGTTCGTTGCATTAACTGGTTATATTTACGCATCAGTGCGCGTATAACCTTCCAGAAAGCGATTTAGAGCTTGAAATCGAACAAGGGTTGATATGTGTAAAAGATACACATATTTATACAGATCCCAAGTATGAAATACAATATTTAATTGGATTGGTATTTGTTTGATGGTCGCAGTGACCCAGGTGTCACATTTCACCTATGGTTTAGTTGATGCATTTCACTAGCCATACATATTATTTTGGTTACACATTACATGGTTTACATTTGACACAAACACTTTTGATATTGGTTATACATAACATGATTTACATCTTGACATGAACATTTTGACATATTATTCCAATACATTTGGCAGTTGGTTTACACATAGACATCTTACATTGTTGGTTTGGTTTGAGTAAGTGAATTAAGTAACGAGGCGTGTGTAATATGATATAAGCATGGTGGATACGCCACTGGTACTTCCTATATATAAGTGTTTATATGGTATTACATATCATGGCGTTGTTTAAATCATTTCAATTTAAACATATAACATTTTATACAAATAACATACTTTTCACAATACATTGTTGTACAAACAACTTAACTTATACAAACTCATTTTACATGGTTATTCATTTAATCATGCATTATTCTCTTATTTATACATATCATCTGAACTTATTATTTTTCAAATGATTTACAAAGACAAAGCAAATTACTAGGTTCATGACTAAACATTTTCCTAAACAGAAGTCATGAATCTTATTTTCACAAAACCTATGTACTCGCCAGCATTTCTTTGCTGACCTCGTTTTCACATATGTTTCAGGTATTGTTGAAAGATATCGATTGATAGGATGCATGCTCACATAGGACTGGACAAGGCCTTAGTGACTCAATAACAATGATAGACTATGTTTAAATTGTGTATCTAGATTTCCAGACGATGTAATTATTCAATGTTTAATAAAACGAAACACTTTTTGGTATCCATGGTTATGAAACATTAATTCTGTTACAACACTCCCCGACGTTTCCGCCACGTTTTGTATGTTACACGTGGTCGGGGTGTGACAATTAGGCGTAGTGACGAGTCATAGTTTTGGTCAAAATACGCGTTTATGCGTATTTTGCAACCAAACTATTCTTGGGTATCAAAACCGTTTGTTTTGATATCATACTTGTTTTCTAACTTCGTTAAACATGTTTTAACATGTTTAGCTCGTCACTTTAGGTTTAGTGCTTATATAGGGTCGTAAAATAAGCGGTCTAAACAACCGCTTAGACTTTCAAACCCGACCCGTTTGGTCGAACATTAGGATATGACCTGTAACGACTCACACAAAAACGTCCTAAAAACGTTCCGTAAATATGAACCTGGACCACTGATAAAATGACTCTCATCAAAAGTCATAATTATTAATTTAATTTGACCAAAAGGAAACCCTAATTAAGACACCCAAGTGATTATGCGCAAACCCTAAAATTTTCATAATTTTCAGAATCAGGATTAGGGCCCCTAAAACTCAAAGGGGGATAAACCCTAGTTGATAATTATCCTCAAAATACGTTGTCAAATAACTGAAATGTTAAAGTGGCAACTCAGCAAAGCTAGTCCCAGTCGTGGCTAGTCTATAGGCCTATTTTTAACCCATACGATGCGTAGGGTATGTTTGGCCTACGATGCGCAGCCAGTTTAAGAGACCATACGATGCGTATGGTGTGTTTGGCCTACGATGCGCAGGGCTTCCCAAATTTCACCTATAAATAGCAGGCTGTGGCATTCGAATTCTGAACACTTTACGACGAAATAATTCTCACTATTACACTGTATTACGTACTGTTATTCCGAAATTACACCCCGGGTATCGAAATTCTGCTACAAAAACAGGGTATTAGCACAATCGCTGCTACGATTCATTTTCCGACGATCAATATATCCAATGAATGTTTAAGTGCCGCCTACATTAGGGTTATACTTTGTCGTTCGTCGTTAATTCGATGGATGAGTTGAAGTATCGTACTTTGTCGTTCGTCGCTAATTCGATGGATGAGTTGAAGTATCGTACTTTGTCGTTCGTCGTTAATTCGATGGATGAGTTGAAGTACCGCACTTTGTCATTCATTGTGAGAATTTGATCTCGTGAGTTATCGTAAATGCTGGATTGATTACTAACCCCGTTTTGTGTGCATTGTATTTAAATTAGGTTAACAAGACTGATTCATAAACTAGACTCTGTCCGTATTAAATCAGCAATGTGAGTCATTCTTCTTTTCTCACAGTTTGTGAGTCATTCTTCTTTTCTCACAGTTTGTGAGTCATTCTTCTTTTCTCACAGTTTGTGAGTCATTCTTCTTTTCTCACAGTTTGTGAGTCATTCTCTCTTTTTATCAAATCTATTTACAAAATCATGTTATTTTCAAAGTTATAATTACGGGGATTAAGTCTTTGTAATCACCAAGTTACAGCCGGTATGTGGGGGTTTTGTATACATTACTTGATAATCATCACCATTGGGGCAGCCAATGGGGGATATGACCATAGTCACAGATTCGGTCGAGTGACAAATACCGTGGGTAGTTGGTTTGATAATAGAAACATTGTAATCGCTCTTAATACTGTAAATTATAACAAATGTGTCATTTTAGTAAATAGAATGATTCACTCAGTATTTCCCGCTGACAAAACCTTTTTAAACACTTTTCAGGTAATTACAGTAGATCGGAGTAAGAGATGGATACGGAACTGAAAGGCATCAAGAAGTGGCTTATTTTATTTAATTAAATCAAAATTAAGAAATATTGTTTTATATAATAAAATTTATCTTTATTAAAGCTACCATTGTAAAACATGGGTTTATCCCATCTATTTATTAAAATAAAATCCGGTGTTTCTAAACTCTGATATTTTTCCTAACTCACGGTTCTGAGGAAATTCCGCTGCAACGTTTTCAAAATAATCACCGGTACCACTGGACTGTTCGCGACTCCCGATTCCGTCCAGGGTGGGTCGGGGGTCGTGACAGAAGGTGGTATCAGAGCCAACTCAAAGAGCCACTGCTTTATGCCTTTAGGTATTGTGATAATAATACCTAAATTTGTATAAAAGAGTTAGGAGATTGCTGTTAACTGGTAGCACACATGATAGCATTTAGACTTGAACTTAAGAAAAGATGCCTTAGTATTAGCTTCACGATAAACTAAGTACTTGTGTACATAAATATGATGGATTTTAGTGTGTCATAAGTAATTAATGAAGTAATGTCACAGGACAACTAAAACAATGATCAACAGTAACATGACAAAAAGCACTAGTTGAAAGAATAATCAACAGTAATATGACCTGAGTCATTAATTGAAAGAATGATCAATAATAAATTGACACTGTCACAGGAATCGTCTAGTGATCAATATAATAATAAGATATGCTATGAAAATACAAATTTCCTTAATTCTGAATAAAAGCCCTAAATAAGATAAGCATTTTTTTGAAAAGATACTATTTATGGGAAATAGAAAATTTTCTCCGGCAAGACTGGGTGTGATGTAGTAAACTCTCCAGTTTGTTCGGATATATTGGAATTACCGCTCCGGCGCGAATCGGATAAGACGGAATATATAATATGTCAAACGAGTGACAAGATTTCCCTAAATAGTATCATAATCAGATATTTGACTGGTTTTTGGAAATATGAATCTGTTAAATACATTGACCTGATAAATGGTATGTTTATTTCAGCATTTGAAATATATGATTATATAGATATATATATCTATACGGAATTCCAAAAGTCAATTAAGAATAAAGCACAAGCATATGTGTCTAGATTTCTTTATCAGGAATTTCTTTTCCAATATCAAACATTATTTCGTTTGATTATCTGCCTAGTAACTCGAGCGACAATAATAACAATAGAAACCCATTAAGTTGGGATACCATCAAAAGTATAAGAAATTCCAATGCATTACCATAAATTATTAACGCAAGTATGAAGCATGTAAAAGCTGTGCTAATGCACAAGAAAATACATAAAACTTAAAATTATACATCCACAGACGTTAAAGTATATCACACAAGATTTTCAAGACAAGACCTTTGGAAAATATAAATTAGGCACGATGACACCAATGTTAATTCCGTCAGTAAAAGAACGACTAATCAAAAAAAAAAAAGAAACACTTTGCCACATGATCCTATAAAGAACATGAATATCGCTAAGGTGCGTTGGAACAATATTTCACAACCATCGATGCACAGTCCAATCAAAGTCATAATTATTATCATTGCAAAAGCAGTTACATACTTTGCAAATTCCCTATTTCATTTTATTTGATATTCCTTGGTAATATCACTTAATAACGATTATCATACAAAATTTTCAGATAAATTCTTTTTTCTGACTTCTGCATATAAAGAATTGATTTTCGTGTTTTTACTTTCCCTAAAGGTCGTCATACAATGAGGATTTCTTTCATAGTAGCAAATATTGATCTATTTCATTTCTTGATAAATCCACACGTTACACATGCACTGTTTGTTGCGCATGTGGTTCATTTGATTTATGAAACTAACTGAAGGACTTCATTCTAATTTGTTGTTTTATCCAAACTCAAATATCATTTCGCTATACTCGATTTTTGGCACTATATACCGCAGTAAGGCAAAACGATGACCCTTTTATATCAAGTCAATAAATTTCTTGAGAAACTCAATTTTCTTTGGCATACATGATTTTGCTGTAACCATGTCCGAACTTTCTTATTAATACATGAACTCGTTGTGATTAAACCAAATTCAATTGCTTGAACTTGCTCATATTCATTTCAAATTCCCATATGATGGATTTAAAGCTATCATATTCTCCAACAAATACTTCAATTCTCTAGAACTATAAAAGGCTTATTTGGTCTTCGACTTCACTAAATCATTTCTTTGATCACGGTTACCTTGTACTAACGTTTTCATAAAAATTAAAACTTGCACTAATCTCATTTATATATATCATATACAGATATCTATAAAAGCTATCTTAACACAAATTGTGTGATAAGATAATGATACACAAATTCTTGTCATATTTTAATATATCTCTTAAATGATTTTTACAAACATCAATCTAGCCTTTCGTGATAATTATTACTTTAACATCTTCAATCGAAAAACATTATTTTTGGAAACTTACATAAGTGATTACCTAATAGTATTACTATATTCTTATTAGTCACCATAAGGACGATAAGTAAATACTTAGTCAATATAAGTAGGTGACTTATAATAAGAAATACAGAATTTATTGTATATGTGCTTATATTTAACCAAAATGGAAATTTCATAAACTAGGCACCTAGCTCGGTTGGTTAGGCGCGCGAAAGGGTGTGGCCTAGACCCGGGTTCGATCCTGGGGACGGCCAGTTTCACCATTTTATTAGAAATTTTTCCATTTAAGTGTATGTTTAGTTATGTAATACTAATATCAGTTTTATTATTAGTAAGAAAATATTAATAATAATAGTGTTGATATTATTTTTACTAGGATTATTATCAAGGGGAGGTATTGGATAGCCTAGCCTTAATTAGGCATGGACTGATCACCTATGCTTAAATAAGGCAGCACTAATCAATATCCACTATGATAATGACTAGTTAATATATATATAAATTAAGTCACCATACATATTTAGTAAATTTTAATTATATATGAAAATATATATACATTGGAGAAAGATATATTTTCATAAAACAATATAAGAATAATTTCCGTTTTCACTTATTTTACAACATTTATAAATACATTCACAAAAGTTATATGATTTCAAAATGCAAATAAGTAATCCCATAGAATCGACCCATTAAGTATAATATATGTACAAAAATATTTGTACGAATATTTTGTATAATAAATATTTTTACAAATCTTATTTAACGTTATAAATAATAATGATTTCCTTTACAAAATAATATTTTGTAAACGTAATAACTTCATTACGGTATTTTGTAATATATATTACATATCAGTTATTTTACATAGTATAGTAAAATACTTATTTCAAAGTAGTGATCATTTATATATGTAACAAAGTAAATATATATTACATAGTATTTATATTTGATATATAAAATACAGGTTCAGACATGAACACAAATAAAATATATATTACATTTTGCTTTACAAAATATAAAATAAGTTGGTCATGTCAAAACAACTTGGAACTCTAAATAAAGATACCCCCAACTCTATGGTCTTTTTATGTATCTTTACAATTCACTCATTTCAACACTTTGATTTTCTCATATCATAAATATTTGACAAATCATTTTTCATGCTTTAATTTCATCAAAGTCTTCCTCAAATTACTAATCACAGTAAGTTTTCTTTTTGACAAAGAATTTTATTAAATTCTAAAAGTCATTCACATTCATTCTAAATATCTATTGATCATATATCTTTCGGCATAAACCTAGTCACCTTGGAATTTATATCATTTCATCTCATTTCGTTTGTCATCGATTTCTTGAAATAAATTCAGTTGAATCATTGAATCCTACTCATGGTATAACTCATATTCACAAAATTGATATTTAAATCTATGTCATTTTGTTGACTAAAATATGACAAAATTCTAAAAGAAATATCATAACCCAAATACACTTGGAAGCTGGAATCCGAGATGAAGAAAAAGTATTCCTATTTATTCCAGTAAATCTCGAGGACGAGATTTTTATTAAGGTGGGGAGAATGTAACGACTCACACAAAAACGTCCTAAAAACGTTCCGTAAATATGAACCTGGACCACTGATAAAACGACTCTCATCAAAAGTCATAATTATTAATTTAATTTGACCAAAAGGAAACCCTAATTAAGACACCCAAGTGATTATGCGCAAACCCTAAAATTTTCATAATTTTCAGAATCAGGATTAGGGCCCCTAAAACTCAAAGGGGGATAAACCCTAGTTGATAATTATCCTCAAAATACGTTGTCAAATAACTGAAATGTTAAAGTGGCAACTCAGCAAAGCTAGTCCCAGTCGTGGCTAGTCTATAGGCCTATTTTTAACCCATACGATGCGTAGGGTATGTTTGGCCTACGATGCGCAGCCAGTTTAAGAGACCATACGATGCGTATGGTGTGTTTGGCCTACGATGCGTAGGGCTTCCCAAATTTCACCTATAAATAGCAGGCTGTGGCATTCGAATTCTGAACACTTTACGACGAAATAATTCTCACTATTACACTGTATTACGTACTGTTATTCCGAAATTACACCCCGGGTATCGAAATTCTGCTACAAAAACAGGGTATTAGCACAATCGCTGCTACGATTCATTTTCCGACGATCAATATATCCAATGAATGTTTAAGTGCCGCCCACATTAGGGTTATACTTTGTCGTTCGTCGTTAATTCGATGGATGAGTTGAAGTATCGTACTTTGTCGTTCGTCGCTAATTCGATGGATGAGTTGAAGTATCGTACTTTGTCGTTCGTCGTTAATTCGATGGATGAGTTGAAGTACCGCACTTTGTCATTCATTGTGAGAATTTGATCTCGTGAGTTATCGTAAATGCTGGATTGATTACTAACCCCGTTTTGTGTGCATTGTATTTAAATTAGGTTAACAAGACTGATTCATAAACTAGACTCTGTCCGTATTAAATCAGCAATGTGAGTCATTCTTCTTTTCTCACAGTTTGTGAGTCATTCTTCTTTTCTCACAGTTTGTGAGTCATTCTTCTTTTCTCACAGTTTGTGAGTCATTCTTCTTTTCTCACAGTTTGTGAGTCATTCTCTCTTTTTATCAAATCTATTTACAAAATCATGTTATTTTCAAAGTTATAATTACGGGGATTAAGTCTTTGTAATCACCAAGTTACAGCCGGTATGTGGGGTTTTGTATACATTACTTGATAATCGTCACCATTGGGGCAGCCAATGGGGGATATGACCATAGTCACAGATTCGGTCGAGTGACAAATACCGTGGGTAGTTGGTTTGATAATAGAAACATTGTAATCGCTCTTAATACTGTAAATTATAACAAATGTGTCATTTTAGTAAATAGAATGATTCACTCAGTATTTCCCGCTGACAAAACCTTTTTAAACACTTTTCAGGTAATTACAGTAGATCGGAGTAAGAGATGGATACGGCACTGAAAGGCATCAAGAAGTGGCTTATTTTATTTAATTAAATCAAAATTAAGAAATATTGTTTTATATAATAAAATTTATCTTTATTAAAGCTACCATTGTAAAACATGGGTTTATCCCATCTATTTATTAAAATAAAATCCGGTGTTTCTAAACTCTGATATTTTTCCTAACTCACGGTTCTGAGGAAATTCCGCTGCAACGTTTTCAAAATAATCACTGGTACCACTGGACTGTTCGCGACTCCCGATTCCGTCCAGGGTGGGTCGGGGGTCGTGACATGACCAAACACAATAGGTGACCATAGTTGTATAGGGAATAACTTTCCGAGGTTATACCTTATGGTCACTTCGTTTAGTTAGTTGTATGATAGGTAGTTTATATGCCTTAGGAAAATGACCAAAATGATGGGATTTTAACATGTTTATCAAAGTAATTTCATCCATATGAAATAAAAACGCAGCGGAAAATAAGTTTAAAACATGTTACTTTTATAAGATATAAAACCATTTTTATGCAAAATCCCAAAACCCGGATCCATATATGAAGATGCATACTATCATATACAACCATAGGATGTTTAGAAAACTACCTTCCATGGAGTAATGGATGTGAAGAAGATGATGATTCTTGAAATGGTTGTCTTCAAGGGTAGAAGACCTCAAGCTTGTATACCCCAAGCTTCCAACAAACACCTCATGTTAGCTAGGATTTCTACACTTATGAACTCACTAGAAAACCCTCTTGAAGACCATCATATGGCCGAAAATTAGAGGACCTTTTGTTGAGTTCTTGCACTTGTTGTATGAACTTGAAACTCACCAATAGATCAGCCATACATGACCCGATTTTTAGAGAGTCTTACACTTGATTTCTCAACTTGAAAAACTCTCTTGGATGAGCATCATGAGGACGAAAATTGGCAGCCATTTTCAGCCATGTTCATCAAGTTTACTACTTCAAATCTTTATAAAATATGTGAGAGAATAGCCACACCCTTTGCCCAATCAAGTGCCATCTAGTTATGACAATTGCATGCATGTTCATAGGACCATATTCTCACCCAATCAAGTTCCTCCTACACATGCAAGTAATTTTATTGGCCACTTTTTGTCTTGGGAAGGGGGGGGGGGTCTAGCCATTATTTTTATAAAAAAAATTCAAATCTTTTATAAAATATAAGTCTTTGTTTATTTTATAACCTTTTATAAAATATAACATCATATGTTATAAGACTTATGCTATTTTTATTATGTTATTTAACCCATTAAATAACAAAATAAAATACTCTCTCAAAAATAAATTATCCATATAATTTATTAGTTTGTCAAGTGCAATTATTTAGAAAACCAATTTCTAAATATTCTAAGTGTTGATATTTATTTATTTGATCATATCATAAATAAATATTGTAAGTGTTTGTCTAGCTTGTTATTGGGTATGACTCGACTTGGATCATAACGTACTAGCCACATCAATTTAATATGTGTCTTGGGCATACAGAGTCCAACAATCTCCCACTTGCACAAGATACATAGAAGATTGATGCAAGTAGTAAATGACGCCTAACTACGGTTTACTACCCCTAATACGTATGACTATATGTGCCATCCAATAACATCATCCTCTTCAAGTCCCTTACTTGAAATGATTTAGGTGAATCTATCATTTATCCTTTAGTTACAGATGTCATGTCAAATCCAGAGACACAGAGTGATCACTCTCTGTTGATTTAACTTTAGCAGGCCTTAGACATCTTACTCTCAACTAATAAGAGGAACAAATCCCATCTTGACTACATACGTCTCTCACAATCACCTTGTACCACACCTGAGCTTAGCCTTATGTACTGTCATATTACTGACAGCGAAGAAATAAGTCAAGGCATAATATTTGGTGAATATCAAGACCCAATATGTATCTCAGGTCTGAGGATACTATGATATTCTCCTTTACTCAAATTTACTTATGATCAATCACAAATGATTCCATGCAGTAATATTTGAGAGCGAGTCAATCCAATATTTGTATCCCACAAATATCTATGAACCTTGGCAGCAACGCCTTGCTCTATATTCATACTTCATGAATATCTACCAATCCAAGTTCATAATAGTCTTACATTCATATTTGTTCCCACAAGTATGATCGACTACGGACATTTAGAATAAGTAACTTATTCACGGATTTAAACATGCTAAAAATGGAACATAACTCAACATACCATAAAGAGTTATAATAACAATTGTTCCAATATCCAAATATAAAATAGATCAAATCCAATCACTAGAATATCGAAGTCCTAAGGCACAAGTATGACCCTTTCATGCTTTGCCCATTCAAGGAGCTTCGTGAGTGGATCCGCAATATTTTGATCAGTGTGAACTTTGTGAATACATGTCTTTCTCTTTTTCAACTTTATCCCTTATGTAGTTGAAACTCCGCTCAATGTGCCTAGTCTTTCGATGTACACGAGGTTCCTTGATTTAAGCAATCGCACCATCGTTATCACAAAGATCTCTAGGGGTCCTGAATGGTAGGGACTACCCCTAGATCGGCAATAATTCAAGTGGCAGATCCATATGAATTATCTCGATCAATGAAGCGGAGATGTATTCTGATTCTGTAGTGGACAATGCTACCCTGATTGTGATCGAGAACCATCTCGATTAGTTTGGAAACTCGTATCCATGTAACCATTTACAACGAATTCCTAAACTCGCATCCTTGTAACCCTTTACAACGAGTTTTTCTTCACCAGATCCATATATTAGAAATATATCCTTAGTCCTTCTAAGGTATTTCAATATATATATTTTTAATAGTCACCCAATGACTGTTACTCGCTGGTATCTTTTCGTCATGCCTAAAGCGCATGACATGTCCGTTCCAGTGCATATCATTACATACATAATGAATCCTATAGCTATCGCATATGGGATTCCTTTCATTCTTTCTTGCTCATCCTTTGAGCTTGGACATTGAAACGCTTTCAATATTGTCCTCTCTTTGAATAGGTACCAAACCTTTCATAGAGTTCTTCATCTTGAACCTTTTCAAGACTTTGTCAATGTATGCACTTTTGTTTAAACCTATCTAGCGCCTTGACCTATCCTTATAGATCTTTATTCCTAAATATAGGCGACTTCACCAAAATCCTTAATGGAAAAATAACTTTCAAGCCAGGCTTTTACACCCTCCAAGGTTGGAATGTTATTTCCAAATAGTAGAATGTCATCGACATATAATACAAAGAAAGTAATAATGCTCCCACTAGCCTTCTTATTCACACAAGCTTTATCAACGTTTTTGATGAATCCATATTCCCTAATCTCTTCATCAAAACGGTGATTCCAACTTTTAGATGCTTGTTTCAATCCATAGATTGATTTCTTTAACTTGCACACTTTGTTAGGATGTTTTGGATCGACAAAACCTTCAGGCTGAACCATATAGACATCTTCATCAAGATATCCATTGAGGAAAGCCGTTTTGACATCCATTTGCCAAATCTCATAGTCATAATATGCAGCTATGGCAAATAATATCCTAATCGACTTTAGCATTGCCACTGGCGAGAATGTCTTATCATAATCAACCCTTTGAATTTGAGTGAAACCTTTTGCTACAAGTCTCGCTTTATAAGTATCCAAGTTACCATGCATATCGGTTTCCTTCCTGAAAACCCACTTACTTCCAACTACTTTGGAGTTAAGAGGTGCTACAACCAATTTCCATACTTGGTTGTCATACATGGACTGCATCTTTACGTTCATGGCTTCAAGCCATTTGTCACAATCGAATTTTGACATTGCATCATGGTATGTGGTTGGTTCACCCGAATCTACCACGTAGCATCCATCCATGAAAGATCCATATCTTTTAGGTGGATTACTAATTCTACCAGATTTGCGAACGTTTTGTGTATGTTGATCAACCATTTGATCATCTTCAACAACCTCTTGTTGAGTGCTAGTTTCAACCAAACGTGTATCGGCTTTTGGTTCCTAATCCTCATCAAGTTCCACTGTTCTACTAGTTCCTTCCATTAGGAACTTATCTTCCAAGAACTTTGCCTTTTGAGCAACAAATACTTTTGCTCTGTTGGATTGTAGAAATAATATCCTATATCATCTTTAGAATATCCTACGAAGATACACTTAGTGGATCGTACTTCCAACTTGTTTGGGGTGTATTGCTTCACATAAGCTTCACAACCCATACTTTTAAATATGATAATGATGGAGCCCTTCCATGTCATATTTCAAAAGACGTCGTATCCACTTTCTTGGTTTGGGGCCATATGGGCCACGGAGAGCAAAGCGTAACCCCAAAATGATAGAGATGATGTGCTCCTAGCCATCATAGATCGAACCATATCTAATAGAGTTCGACTTCTCCTCTATCGAAACGAAGAACTTTAAAAGAGTTGATTTTGTACTTCACCTTTTGAAGATTCTGAACGTTTCAAAACTTCTTCTTTGTGTCAAGTACACATAACCATAACTACTATAGTTGTCGGTTAAAGTAATGAAGTATCTTTCACCATTCTTGGTCATTGGCTTAAAAGGATCATATACATCGGATGTATGATACCTAAGAAATCTATTGCCCTTTCCCACTAAAGGGTTTCTTAGTCATTTTACCTTGTAAACAAGATTCACATGTATCAAACGAACCAATTTCATTTGTTTCCAAAAGATCATTCTTTTGAAGTGTTTACATGCGACATCTGTTTATATGACCAAGGCGATAATGCCAAAGATAAGTCTCACTCAAATCCATTTTTGAGTTTGTTGGTGATTGCTTGGTACATTGAACTATCAAATGATGTATTTTATGAACCAATTCATAACTACCATTTGAAGGCATAGTTTTAAAGTAAAACATGTCATTCATCGAAATATAAATGTCATTGTTTACAAACTTTAAATCAAAACATATTGTCTCAAAAGGGAAACTTAAATAATGTTCCTAGTCTAACTAGGAGCATTCAAGACATTTTAAAACAATTTCCAAACCATTTGGAAGTTTCAAAACATAGTTCCTTTCTTGTAATGTTTGTTTCTTTTGAACCTTTTGCAACGAATTGCAAACATGAGTTCCACATCCGGTATCTAATACCCAAGTGTTAGAAGAAATAACATTAAGGTCAATATGTTTCATTAAGATTGTACCAGAGGTTTGCCTAGCATCCCTCTTGTTTTTCAACTCTTTGAGATAGGTTGGACAATTCTTATTTAAATGCCCTATCTCACCACACTCAAAGCATGGATCGTTCATGGCAACCTTTGCCTTCTTCTCTTTTGGTTTCGGTGGTTTCGCTTTAGTCTTTCTAATCATTTCCTTTTGAATTACCCGTTTCCATTTGCAACATTTGCTTTGGTGTCGGGGTGATGCCCTTTCTAGTTGCCACCCTCATTGATCGTTAGAATGGATAAAACCCTTTTATCCATATCGAGCCTTTCGAGGTGATCAATATAGCTTTTCATCTTAAAGACATAAGATGAGTCCGATTGGGTTTGACATACATGAAGTGCTCGAACCGTTTCGAAGCGTTCTACCCATAGGAACATTTCCTACAATTGGTTAATCATGTCGTATGCTCATGATGTTCAAAACCTTTTGAATCTCGGGAATCATAATTCCTAACATGAGGCAGGAGGCTTGCGTAGTATCCTCGATATACTTAATCCAATCGTTATAGGCATCCTTATCTTCCATAAGATGTTCATCGGGATTAGGATCGTTTTCTAGTGATAGGTTACGGACGGTTTGGGTAATATTGTTAGCGGCCATCTACAAAATTTAACAAGGTTCAATTTTAGTATTTTCGATATTATTATATTTTAATCATTAATACCCTTTGTGTCTCATAGACAATTAATAATTAAAATCTAGAATCCAACGTTACATTTAAATATTGGTTAGGTGACCTTTATCCCTCTATTTAAATTAACAAGGTAGTCAACGTTTGACAATTGCAACTCTTTGCAACTTCTAGCCATATGGGATCGGTTAAACATCTTTATGTTTAGTTGGCATGTTTAACCCCATCAACACCTTTGTTCCCCATGCTTCGGTGACCCTAAGTTCATGGTTTCCAAATCAAGTCGTCCAACTTACACACACGTGTGAGTTTATTCACATAAGTGGTTAGGTGACCTTTATCCCACAAACATGGTAAACCCACCTCGAATATACAAGTTCCCTCAAATATGGTTAGGTGACCTTTATCCCACAAAAGAGTTCCCAAGTGATTCGAGTGTTGTATAAAAGGATGGTGTTTGACTTGTTGTATAAAAGGGATTTTGAGTTTTCAAAATTCTAGTTTAGAAAACTTTATGTACCATATATTTGCATGCATTCAAATCCTTGGTACTTTAGTGAAAATCAATTTTCAAGGTTCTTTTTAATAAAACCCATTTTATTATAAAATCATTAATTTTAATAACCTTTTATTAACCAATTTCAATGATCTTGTAAAGAACCAATTTTTATGCTTGTTGTTGATTATTAGTTTGTTAAGCATGCATATCCAAATATCATCAAAACAACAAAAATAAACAACCACACAAGCACAACATACATAACAATAGGTGCATAACCATAGCCAACTATTTTGACCACACTTGTTAGCCGAAACAAGTGTGCCAAAAGGTCCTTCCTAAAGGGTGAATATTGACACAAATAATGTGTCGTTGAACTCCCACTTGATCCCGCATCCAAATGCTTCAAGTATCCTTCTTGTGTTGTGATTACTCCACTTTCTTTGAGCTTCCAAAATGTACTTTAATTCAGCTCCAAACTCCTTTGGGCTCCAAAAATGTGTTTTGGTTATCGGGCTAAAATCCCGTTTAGAACTATGAAGTCCTTTATGCCCGAAATTGGCAAAAACCAAAACCGCATTTTTGTGTGCATCTTCTTTTACAAAATATATCCTAATACATTTTTCTAGTAAAATAAAATGCACCTAATCTATTTATTTTACATGCCAAATGAAAATAAATAAATTACATAACTTTACAAATGGAAGAACAAAAATAATAATTATTACAACCCATTGAATAATAAATCACAACACATTTATTCAACACAAGGTCATGGCTAGGTTATATGCACCAAAATATATATCCAAATATATATTTATTAATTTCAAGAAGCATAAAAAAATGGTTCCCTTTTAATAACCATTTTCGGCTATGTCCAAAAAACCGAAAAGGTTAGTTTTGTCCAAACAAACAAATCATCCATATGAAATAATTTTTCAAGATTCATTTATGCATGTAAGAATATAATCTTGAAAAACAAAGGGATAACCATACTTAAAATTTCAGCCATAGGGTTTTCACCAAACCCGAAAATTTTAAGTCTATTGAAGCATGCACTCATATAAGCGGCTCTAGATGCCATTGATGGGATTTTAACATGTTTATCAAAGTAATTTCATCCATATGAAATAAAAACGCAGCGGAAAATAAGTTTAAAACATGTTACTTTTATAAGATATAAAACCATTTTTATGCAAAATCCCAAAACCCGGATCCATATATGAAGATGCATACTATCATATACAACCATAGGATGTTTAGAAAACTACCTTCCATGGAGTAATGGATGTGAAGAAGATGATGATTCTTGAAATGGTTGTCTTCAAGGGTAGAAGACCTCAAGCTTGTATACCCCAAGCTTCCAACAAACACCTCATGTTAGCTAGGATTTCTACACTTATGAACTCACTAGAAAACCCTCTTGAAGACCATCATATGGCCAAAAATTAGAGGACCTTTTGTTGAGTTCTTGCACTTGTTGTATGAACTTGAAACTCACCAATAGATCAACCATACATGACCCGATTTTTAGAGAGTCTTACACTTGATTTCTCAACTTGAAAAACTCTCTTGGATGAGCATCATGAGGACGAAAATTGGCAGCCATTTTCAGCCATGTTCATCAAGTTTACTACTTCAAATCTTTATAAAATATGTGAGAGAATAGCCACACCCTTTGCCCAATCAAGTGCCATCTAGTTATGACAATTGCATGCATGTTCATAGGACCATATTCTCACCCAATCAAGTTCCTCCTACACATGCAAGTAATTTTATTGGCCACTTTTTGTCTTGGGAAGGGGGGGGGGGGGCGGCCTAGCCTTTATTTTTATAAAAAAAAATTCAAATCTTTTATAAAATATAAGTCTTTGTTTATTTTATAACCTTTTATAAAATATAACATCATATGTTATAAGACTTATGCTATTTTTATTATGTTATTTAACCCATTAAATAACAAAATAAAATACTCTCTCAAAAATAAATTATCCATATAATTTATTAGTTTGTCAAATGCAATTATTTAGAAAACCAATTTCTAAATATTCTAAGTGTTGATATTTATTTATTTGATCATATCATAAATAAATATTGTAAGTGTTTGTCTAGCTTGTTATTGGGTATGACTCGACTTGGATCATAACGTACTAGCCACATCAATTTAATATGTGTCTTGGGCATACAGAGTCCAACACAAAATGCCTGTGACACCTGTGCCTCCACGGCCATCAAACAAATACCAAACCAATGAAATATTGTGTTTCATACTTGGGATTTGTAAAAATATGTGTATTATTTGCACATATCAAATTTTGTTCGATTTCAAGCTTTAAATCACTTTCTGGAAGGTTATACGCGCACTGATGCGTAAATATAACCAGTTTAATGCAACAAACACTCCGGAATAGTGACATTGGCTTAACATACCTTAAATAACCTTTACTTAACTTAGAAATAAGTTTTGAAGGCTTTGGTATTGCAAAAACAAGTTAATTCGTCTACAGGGACTAAAGTTGACAAACTGTGAAAGTATGCCAATTTGAACTGTAACAGACATTCCGGAACATGACCATAAGTTAAACACACCATAAATACCCTTTACATAGCTTAGAAATAGGCTTTGAGGGGTTTGGTGTGCTAAAATAAACTTTTGGGTCATTCAGGGACTAAAAGCGTCAAAAAGTGCACAAGTTTACATTTTCGCGCATAATTTACGTTCTGAATACATCCGGACATCCAAAAATTTATGTAAGCACTAAAATATTTTATTTTAGTGTTTGGCATAAGAAAAATCCATTCGTTGCGCATTTTGGATCGTTTTTCGCTCTTATGCGCATTCCGTCGTAATTAAGCGAACATCGCGTTCGTACGGCCAAACGAACCAACATCTGACATATTTTTGAGCATGTTTCATGTCCACAATGTTTAGGCATCATTTTAGGGCCTTAAAGTTGGCTTTACGGGCCTTAGAAGTGTCGGAAATGGCCTTAAACACATGCAGGGACTGAAACTGTCAAAATGGAAACATGTTTGCGGATCAGAAGTCTCAGGCGGCCCGCCTGAGTTTTCACTGGTCCTGAAGCGGGCCACGTCCGACTCTCTGATCAGATTAGATCGAACAGTCAGCAACTTCCAGCTGTTTTAACCACCACCACACACTTACAACTTGCATATTCAGCTGATAAGCACCATTTTTAGCCACCACAACTTTGCAACACTTGTACGGATGGGATTAAGGCACGTTTTCCATGAAACGATCTTAACGGTGGACCGAATACTATAAATACCCCACCCCCCATGCTTCATAATCACTAGAATTTTGATTTGAGAAACTCTAAGTTGAAACCTTTGTTTCATACCTGAGATTTTTGAATCGAGATTAGCATTCGGGGACCCTTCGTAAGTATTCTTTCGTTCTTTTCCTTATTTTATTGCTTTTCGAGTCCGAAAGTCAAACTTTGTTTGACTTTCAGCGTGGACCAGTTATGGTCAATGCGAAGTTCGTTTGAACTTCGCAACGTGAGTGTAATCACGTTGGTTATAGTCCCTTGGGACTATGCCTACTGATTACCACGTTGTCTAGGGTCGTAGGGTAAGCGATCTGATAAATCGCTTATACCTTCGAACCCGACCCAGTTTGGTCGATCATTAGGATCCGACCAAATACATTAGGTGACCATAGTGTATAGGGAATAACCTTCCGAGGTTATACCCTATGGTCACATCGTTTGAGTAGTTGTTTGATAGGTAGTTTATATGCCTTAGGTAAATTACCAGAATACCCTTTTCATGTATAATTGGTAATTAAGCATATATAACCTAAAATTTTGTCACATAACTGATTATGTAACATGTTTAGGCATATAACACTTGTCATAGGACTAGTTAGACGGTCCGAACGCGTTTCACGCGCACGACGCGTTAAAGTAGCATAAGCTACCTTAATGGGTCGCGATGGGTCGAAAGCACTTAGGTTAGGTTTCATGTAGTATGTAGGCCTTGTTAAACCATATCATATGAGTTCCAATACTCATTTGGTTTACCAAGCCTCATCCTATCCGATCTCCCGATTTAAGTCCGGTTTATTTATATAGTTTTAGATTGCCGACTGATTCCGTGCTCCCTCTAGCTTTGTTTGGTTGTTGTTCAAGACCTCTAAGCATTCTCAGGCGAGTACATTATTCCCCTCTTTTACTGTTTTCAACTGTTTTGGGGTGACTCATATGTGCTAAATGTCTTAACAATGATTTCAAGAACGATTACAATAACAATTACAATGTGGTTTCAAGAACGATAACAATGGATTCAAGAACGATTACAATGGTTTCAAAAACAATTACAATAGTTTCAAAAACAATTACAATGGTTTCAAGAACGATTTCAATAAAGTAGTTTCACAATTAAAACAAGAACGATTTGAACGATTTCACAAAATGTTTTAACGATTGGGTAAACATTGGGACATGATTTACATTTGATCATGCATTTCCACAAAACACAGCTTTGATTTAAACCAAGTTTTACTTCAATACTATGTTCTTGTGCATTTCATCTATGGTTTAGTTGATGCATTTACACTAGCCATACATATCATTTTGGTTACACATTACATGGTTTACATTTGACACAAACACTATTGACATTGGTTATACATATTACATGATTTACATTGGACATGAACATTTTACTTGGTGGTTTGATTTGAGTAAGTGATTAAATAACGAGGCGTGTGTAATATGATACAAGCATGGTGGATACGCCGCTGGTACTTCCTATATATAAGTGTTTGTATGGTATTACATATTGTAGCGTTATTTGAATCATTTCAGTTTGAGACATAGAACATTTTATACAAGTAACATACTTTTCACAAGACACTGATTTACAAACAACTTATCTTATACAAACTCATTTTACATGGTTATTCATTTAATCATGCATTATTCTCTTATTTATACATATCACCTAAACTTATTATTTTTCAAATGATTTACAAAGACAAAGTAAATTACAAGGTTCATGACTAAACATTTTCTCAAACAGAAGTCATGAATCTTATTTTCAACAAAACCAATGTATTCGCCAGCATTTCTTTGCTGACCTCGTTTTCACATATGTTTCAGGTATTGTTGGATGATATCGTTTGATAGGATGCATTCTCACATAGGACTGGACAAGGCCTTAGTGACTCAATAACAATGATAGACTATGTTTAATTTGTGTATTTAGATTTCCAAATGATGTAATTATTCAATGTTTAATAAAACGAAACACTTTTTGGTATCCATGGTTATGAAACATTAATTCTGTTACAACACTCCCCGACGTTTCCGCCACGTTTTGTATGTTACACGTGGTCGGGGTGTGACAGAAAAGATGGTATCAGAGCCAATGGTTATAGGGAATTAGGTTATTAGTAATGCTTTGACCTAGTCTATAACCTTCTTAGGACCCTAACGCGAGTTTACTTGCGTTTAGTCATAAAACAATACCGTCACCTATCCTTAGGCGACGACCATAACAAGAACATAAATTTCAAAACCGCTTTGAAAACTAATCATCTGTTCTAGGATGATTGATTACAAGGTTTTGAACCCTCAGTTATAAGGTTTTGAACCCCTTTTGAATTTTCAAACTCTTGCAAAAGTTTTGAGTCTTAAATAATGTGAACACGTGCAAACTGGAAGGGTGAATGCCTGTATTCTGGGTTTTCTGTCTAGGCAAGCACTTCGTATATATCTCATCAGACGCGAGACCAGTTGTGCTTACCTGGGAATTCTTGGGATGAGTGTTCACTTATAGGCGAGCATGTCTTCGCGATACATTATTTTTGACCTATTTACTTTGACTAATCACCGAGGTCGTTTGTTGCTTTGTAGTAACAAACAAATGACTACTATCCTTGCTTTCATCAGATTTGTTTCATCTCATTCTTTTCGTCTAATTCTCTCACTCGTTTCTTTTCATGTTTCCTCTTTTAGAATGCCTCCTCGACGTGAAAACCAGATAGCGACTGCCGAGCTGGCAGAAATCATTGCACAGCAGATGGCTGCTCAGTTTCCAAACCTCTTTGCTCAATGGAACCAAGCCAACAACAACAACAATGTTCCATGAAAATACAAGGATTTTAACCAGGCTAAACCACTCAAATTTAGTGGTTCTGAAGGAGCGACTGGGCTTCTTCAATGGTTCGAGAGCATTGAGAATACTTTTCGCCACGTGCAGTGCCCGGATAATCGCAAGGTCGAGTTTTCTTCGAGTGTGTTTCAGAAGAGGGCTCTTACGTGGTGGAACGGGATTATGAGAGACCGGGGTGCTGAAGTTGCACTAGCACAGACTTGGGCCGAGCTTAGAGCTCTTATGATGAGGGAGTTCTGTCCTCGTCATGAGCAGCGAGCTTTGGAGAAGGAATTTGATGAGTTGAAGCAAGATAGTGGTGAGCACAGGGCGTATACTGATAGGTTTGAGGAGTTGAGTCTGCTTTGCCCGACAATGGTTACCCCACTCGACAAGGCTATCGAAAGATACATCGACGGCCTACCTGACTCGGTACAAGACATCCTTACTGGTAGTAACCCTGCCACACTCCATCAGGCGATCGAGTTAGCTGCGACATTGACTGAGTCGCAGATTCGGAAGAATAAGTTACACAGAAAGGGTGACAAGGGTAAGAAGCAGGGGTCTGACAAGGAGGATAGCAAGAAAGGTCAAAACAAGAAGGGTAAGGAAGGTGAGACGTCAAAGAAATCAAGAAAGCGAAAGGGTGTTCAGAACTTTGCTGTTACAGCACAGACTGCTCAGAACCCGCAGAACCCACCAGCTCAGCCACCTGCAAAGAAAGCATATGCCGGTACCGCACCTTATTGTGCACGCTGCAACGGTCATCACGCAGTACAACAAGCTTGCTGGCAATGCACGACATGTGGTAAACTTGGGCATTTGGCCAATGTTTGTCGTTTGGGACAAAATCAGGCTGCTCAGGTTCAAGCTCCGGTTCAAGGAAATGCTGCGAGATTCCCACTGGGTTCATGTTTCAACTGCGGAGAGATTGGTCACTTCCGCCACAACTGCCCAAGACTGGTGAATGCAAATGCTAACGCAAACCCGAATGCGAACGTCAATGTGAATCCAGCACGTGGTCGAGTGTTTAACATCAATGAGGCACTCAATGATGAAGGAGTGAACAATTAGCATTTTGTATTTCCTATGGTTGTTATCTTGTAACATTAAATACAATGCGGTTGTTATATAAATAAAAATTTATGGTTTTATTTTGTAACTAATGCAATTGTATGAATGTTTGATCCAACCTTATGGTATCAACACAAAGACAAAAACTACTCGTGAGGTTCTGTCATTTTTATGATCACTTGTGATCTCCCTAAGAACCTCAAACACTTGTTTCTTTTAAATCTAAAGTATCTTATCGTCTTGCACCGTTCGAGATGCAAGAATTATCAAAACAGCTTCAAGAGTTGTCTGATAAAGGATTCATCCGTCCGAACTTTTCACCTTGGAAAAACTCTTGCCCTCTTTGTGAAAAAGAAAGATGGATCTTCTCGAATTCATATCGATTAACGTAAGCCTATTAAGCTTACCATCAAGAATCGATATCCCCTACCTTAAATCAACAATTTCTCCGATCAACTGCATAGCGTTTCATGCTTCTCCAAGATCGATTTGCGTTTTGGGTATCATCAACTTTGTATTCTCGAAGAAGATATTCCCAAAACGGTTTTCTGCATGAAGTATGGCCATTACGAGTTTACAGCCATGCCTTTTGGGTTGACAAATGTCACACCCCGACCACGTAGAACATACAAAACGTGGCGGAAATGTCGGGGAGTGTTGTAACAGAATTAATTGTTTCAAATCCATGGCAATTGAAGTTTCGTTTTATTGATTAAAAGTGTTACAATGTCTTAACAAACAAAGAAAATACAACATAATTAACTAGTCTTGCATCTTTTATTGTCACTAAAGCCCAAGTCTGCCTATGTGTATCTTGATCATCTCCTGAAAACACATGTGAAAATAGGTACGTCAGCATAAAAATGCCTGTGAGATACATAGGTTTTTGTGAAAATAGGATTCATGACTTATGTTTGAGAAAATGTTTAGTCATGAACCTTGTAATTTGCTTTGTCTTGTAAATCATTTGAAAAACGATAAGATCAGATGATATGTATAACTAAATGTAAGGTTAAATGAATAACCATGTAAAATGTGTTTGTATAAGATAAGTTGTTTATAAATCAATGTCTTGTGAAAAGTATGTTATTTGTATAAAATGTTCTATGTCTCAAACTGAAATGATTCAAATAACGCTACGACATGTAATACCATACAAACACTTATATATAGGAAGTACCAGCGGCGTATCCACCATGCTTGTATCATATTACACACGCCTCGTTACTTAATCACTTACTCAAACCAAACTACCAAAGTAAAATGTTCATGTCTGATGTAAATCATGTAATATGTATCCAAAATGTAAGCATGTGATGAATAACAAATGTACTAAGTATGCAACAATAGACATACGTAGCATGTGACCTGTACTAAGTATGCAACAATAGACATACTTAACATGTGACCTGTACTATACAACAATAGACATACGTAGCATGTGACCTGTACTACGTATACAACAATAGACATACGTAGCAAGTAATGTAATGTAAAACGATGTACTAAGTAATGCACATAATGGGCACACCTAGCATAAGATGTAATAAAATCATGTACTATAATGTACTAACGAATATAGCAGGTATATGATGTGAAAACATGGAAAGCATGAAAGTAGCAAGTAGGCACATGTGTTCCACCCCAAAACGTTTGGAAAACAGTATAAGAGGGGTCTATGTACTCACTTGAGATTGCTCAGAAGTCCTAAGATAACCACCAAGCAAGCTAGAGATCGCGGATATCAAACGGCACCTAATTATAGGTAACTATGTTAATAACCGGACCTAAATCGGAAGATCTGATAGAATGAGGGTTCGTAAACCAAACCAGTATAGAGACTCGTGTCATATGGTTTAACAAAGCCTACATACTAAATGAAACCTTAATCTAAGTGCTTTCGACCCATTACGACCCGTTTAGGTAGCTTATGCTACTTTAACGCGTCGTTCGCGTGAAACGCGTTCGGACCGCCTAACTAGTCCAATGACAAGTGTTATATGCCTAAACATGTTACATAATCAGTTATGTGACAAAAGTTTAGGTTACATATGCTAAATTACCAATTATACATGAAAAGGGTATTCTGGTAATTTACCTAAGGCATATAAACTACCTATCATACAACTACTTAAACGATGTGACCATAGGGTATAACCTCGGAAGGTTATTCCCTACACTATGGTCACCTAATGTATTTGGTCGGATCCTAATGATCGACCAAACTGGGTCGGGTTCGAAGGTATAAGCGATTTATTAGATCGCTTACCCTACGACCCTAGACAACGTGGTAATCAGTAGGCATAGTCCCAAGGGACTATAACCAACGTGATTACACTCACGTTGCGAAGTTCAAACGAACTTCGCATTGACCATAACTGGTCAACGCAGAAAGTCAAACAAATTTTGACTTTCAGACTCGAAAAGACTCGAAAAGCAATAAAAGAACGAAAGAATACTTACGAAGGGTCCCCGAATGCTAATCTAGATCACAATAACTCAGGTATGAAACAATGGTTCCAACTTAGAGTCACTTAGATCAGATTCTAGTGGGTTTAGAAGCAATGGGGGTGGGGTATTTATAGTTTTCGGGTAACCGTTAAGATCGTTTCATGGAAAACGTGCTTTAATCATATCCGTACAAGTGTCAGAAAGTTGTGGTGGCTAAAAATGGGTCTAAATGAGCTGAATGTGCAGTTGAGAATGTGTGGATTTGAATAAAACAGCTGGAATCTGCTGACTGTTCGATATTATCTGATCAGAGAGGCTGACGCGGGCCACCTAAGATTTAAGCTTGGGCTCACGCGGGCCGCCTAGCTCTTCAGATCAGAAAACAAGTTTCAAATGTTGCAGTTTCAGTCCCTGTTATGTGTTTAAGGCCATTCCCGACACTTCTAAGGCCCGTAAAGCCAACTTTAAGGCCCTAAAATGATGCCTAAACATTGTGGACATGAAACATGCTCAAAAATATGTCGGATGTTGGTTCGTTTGGCCGTACGAACGCGATGTTCGCTTAATTACGACGGAATGCGCATAAGCGCGAAAAACGATCCAAATGACGAAACGAATGGATTTTTCTTGTGCCAAACACTAGAATAAAATATTTTAGTGCTTACATAAATTTTTGGATGTCCGGATGTATTCAGAACGTAAGTTATGCGCGAAAATGCAAACTTGTGCACTTTTTGACACTTTTAGTCCCTGAATGACCCAAAAGTTTATTTTAGCACACCAAACACCTCAAAGCCTATTTCTAAGCTATGTAAAGGATATTTATGGTATGTTTAACTTATGGTCATGTTCCGGAATGTCTGTTACAGTTCAAATTGGCATACTTTCGCAGTTTGTGTCACACCCCGACCACGTAGAACATACTAAACGTGGCGGAAATGTCGGGGAGTGTTGTAACAGAATTAATCGTTTCAAATCCATGGCAATTAAAGTTTCGTTTTAATAATCAATTATGAGAGTTTACATTGTTTAAACAAGAAACAAAGGGTACATAACATAAGTTAACTAGTTATTGTCTCGTTTTAAGTCGCTAAGGCACGAGTCCATCCTAAATGTAGCCTGTATCAACAATCATTGCAAAGCAGTACCTGAAACATGTGTAAAAACGAGGTCAGCAAAGAAATGCTGGCGAATACATTGGTTTTGTAGGAGTGTCGAAATCATGGCTAGATTAGACGTTGCAATACTTTATTTAAAAACCTTGTTTTGAAAAGAGTATAATATTGCAACTTAATTAACCAACTCAAATCAAGCGGGTTATAATTTGTAAAACCTCGTAGCCATGACTCTTAACCCAAAAACATTTGTTTTAGTAAATTATTTGAAAAACAATGATAAGTTCTGATGATATGTATAAATAAGAGAATAATGCATGATTAAATGAATAACCATGTAAAATGAGTTTGTATAAGATATGTTGTTTGTAAAACAATGTCTTGTGAAAAGTATGTTATTTGTATAAATGTTATATATCTCAAACTGAAATGATTCAAATAACGTTACAGTATGTAATACCATACAAGCACTTATATATAGGAAGTACCAGCGGCGTATCCACCATGTTTGTATCATATTACACACGCATCGTTACTTAATCACTTAATCAAACTAAACCAAATCGATAGATAGATAGTACATTAAATATACCTTCGTTGTTCAAAAGAATAGATTTAGATAGTATAGTACAAGTATACTTCGGATTTATAGATAACATATCAAAATATGCTTTGGATATGATAAATAACATATTAAACTATGTTTTTGTTTAGTAAATAACATATCAAAATATGCTTTGGATGTGATAAATAACATATTAAACTATGTTTTTGTTTAGTAAATAACATATCAAAATATGCTTTGGATGTGATAAATAACATATTAAACTATGTTTTTGTTTAGTAAATAACATATCAAAATATGCTTTGGATGATTAACAAAATATATGTTGGTTTGTACAATACCACACATGAGAGTATATTCAACTATACTTTAATAGTGTGATTTAAGAATTCATTCAGACCTAGTGCATCAAGATACACCTTTGAGACTATAGAAATACCACAAAGGCAATTCCTATTTGGATGGAGCAACAAATTGGTTTCAGACATTCCATGCCAACAGGAATGGGGTGTCAAATCCTATAGCGCTATATCATACTAACAATCGGTCTGGTGAACATAAAATAAGTACAATTCAACAAATTTATTTTATGTTCTTTGAGAAATCAGTGTTTAAATCATAGATAGTTATTCAATTTGTCAATAGATAAGTAATAACATGTATAATCAATTATACTTTTGGAAAACATGAAAATAACAGATAGGCACACATGCTTCACCCCAAAACAGTTAAAAAACAGTAAAAGAGGGGAATAATGTACTCGCCTGAGATTGCTCAGATGTCTAAAGATAATCACCAAGTAATGCTAGAATCTCGGAATATCAAACGGCACCTAATATAGGTAACTACATTAATAAACCGGACCTAAATCGGAGGATTTAGATAGAATGAGGGTTCGTAAACCAAACGAGTATAGAGACTCGTGTCATATGGTTTAACAAAGCCTACATACTAAATGAAACCTAACCTAATTGTTTTCGACCCATTACGACCCGTTTAGGTAGCTTATGCTACTTTAACGCGTCGTGCGCGTGAAACGCGTTCGGACCGCCTAACTAGTCCTATGACAAGTGTTATATGCCTAAACATGTTACATAATCAGTTATGTGACAAAAGTTTAGGTTACATATGCTTAATTACCAATTATACATGAAAAGGGTATTCTGGTAATTTACCTAAGGCATATAAACTACCTATCATACAACTACTTAAACGATGTGACCATAGGGTATAACCTCGGAAGGTTATTCCCTATACTACGGTCACCTAAAGTATTTGGTCGGATCCTAATGATCGACCAAACTGGGTCGGGTTCGAAGGTATAGGCGATTTATTAGATCGCCTACCCTACGACCCTAGACAACGTGGTAATCAGTGGGCATAGTCCCAAGGGACTATGACCAACGTGATTACACTCACGTTGCGAAGTTCAAACGAACTTCGCATTGACCATTACTGGTCAACGCTGAAAGTCAAACAAAGTTTGACTTTCTGACTCGAAAAGCAGTAAAATAAGGAAAAGAACGAAAGAATACTTACGAAGGGTCCCCGAATGCTAATCCCGATTCAAGATTCTCAGGTATGAAACAATGGTTTCAACTTAGAGGTTCTCAAATCAGAATTCTAGTGGTTTAAAAGCATATGGGGGTGGGGTATTTATAGTATTCAGTCCACCGTTAAGATCGTTTCATGGAAAACGTGCCAAGATCTTGCCCGTACATTTGTCGCAAAGTTGTGGTGGTTAGAAATGATGTTTATCAGCTGAAAATGCAAGTTGCAAGCATGTGGTTGTGGTTTAATCAGCTGATAATCTGCTGACTGTTTGTTATTATCTGTTCTGGCACAGGCTAGCGCACCGCTACGTTAAAAGGGTAGCGCACCGCTAGGCCCTAGTTTGGCAGAATTACAGTTTTGGTCCCTGAACTGTATTTAGGCCATTTTTGACACGTTTAAGGCCCGTTAACCCCATTTCAAAGCTCTAAAATGAAGTTAAAGTATAGGGAACTTAAAATGTGTTCAAAAATATCTCGGATGTCGGTTCGTTTAGCCGTACGGTTGCGTTGTTCGGTTAATTACGACGGAATGCGCATAAACGCGAAAAACGATCCAAATGACGCGACGAATGGATTTTTCTTATGGCGAACACTAAAATATAATATAGTCATGCTCACATAAATTTTTGGATGCCCGGATGTATTCAGAACGTAAGTTATGCGCGAAAATGCAAACTTGTGCACTTTTTGACACTTTTAGTCCCTGAATGACCCAAAAGTTAATTTAGCACACCGAACCCCTCAAAGCCTATTTCAAAGCTATATAATGGATATTTAAGGTGTGTTTAACTTATGGTCATGTTCCGGAATGTCTGTTACAGTTCAAATTGGCATACTTTCGCAGTTTGTCAACTTTAGTCCCTGTAAGCGATTTAACTTGATTTTGCCATACCAAAGCCTTCAAAACTTATTTCTAAGTTATGTAAAGGTTATTTAAGGTATGTTAAGCCTATTTCACTATTCCGGAGTGTTCGTTGGATTAAACTGGTTATATTTACGCATCAGTGCGCGTATAACCTTCCAGAAAGCGATTTAGAGTTTGAAATTGAACAAGAATTGATATGTGCTAATGATACACATATTTTTACAAATCCCAACTATGAAATATAATATTTCATTGGTTCGGTATTTGTTTGATGGCCGTGGAGGCACAGGTGTTACAGTCTCCCCTACTTTAGGAAATTTCGTCCCGAAATTTAATTCTAGAGGAAACTTGTGAATACAGCTGTGACGGTTTCGCCTTCTAATAGATCCATTGAACCCTTAAGTAAAACTCTGGGCCATGTTAGGATTCTTAGCGAATTTGTTAATCCTCAAAGTGAATTCCTTGTAGCAGTAAAACATGGAATTTTTGAACTACGGACAGAAGAACGTTTCTTATGAAGACTTATCATTTGAAACTGTGTGTGTGATTGAGATCAGAATTGAGGAGTGTGAGAATAAATGACATTGGTCGAAGTCCAATACTTCTCCCGTATCATTACTCTCGTCACTTTAGGTCTTAACACATGACAAAACTTCTTGTGGTTTCTGTGCACTGAATTCCATAATTATGTAGGCCTCCATAATTACGTAATCTCTTGCACAGTCCGCACAGTCCATTTCATAATGCATAGAGGAAAAATCAATTGAATAAACATGAAGCGACTTGACTAGATCACCAAAGGATCTTTTTAACTAAATCAACGAACGATCTTTTTAACTAGATCAACATATGATCTTCTTAACTAGACCGTCGTACGATCTCCTTAAATAGACCACTTAAGGGATCTTTTCAATTATATCATCACATGATATTTCTAATCAGATTTTCAAAATCAATCTGTTTAACTAGACCTCACAAGGGTCCAATTATAGAATAGTACTTTAAAACCCAAGGGACTTTACTACAACGTAGAAGTCCATTAAGGATTTAAGATAGTAACTTTGGATATCCTATTATGAATCTCTCATATGAAATATAAAAGACTCTACGAGGATTTGGATGGATCACATACAACCACAAAACATGTAAGAAAACACATTAGCACATAATTAGTTAACTTGATTCTTTAATTTGTTGTCTTTGAGGATGGATAATTAAAGCACACTAAAAATCCAATCCATGAATTTCATTCGGTACTTTAATCATTAGAATCTAACTATGAAGATAGGAAGATCTTAATAAGAATTCGGCTTTGTCCTTATTGAATCGTAATGTACGTATTAAGGCATACGAATAATTCAATTAAGGGCTCCGATTTGAGTGATATTCATCCACAAGGATCTGATTATGAGGATAGAAAGATCCTTCATGGATTTTGGAATTTGTGTAACGAGAGGTGCTTCGACACCTTGCACTAGGCGTGCTTAAGTCGATACACAAGGTAGAAAGTTCATGAGGTTGAGGCGCTAGATATGCCAGGGCGACATATGAAGCAGAACTTGAAGTTTAAGCAGCAACAGGGTTTGCAACTGCTTTGCTTTGAACAGCAAAGCAACACATGTTAACCAAATGTCTCCATCGTACACCGTGGGTACATTTGTAACAGGGTACTTGATTTGGATGATGACGGTTGCATTGATTTCTCCAAGGAGCGATTCCCTTGCACGGCTTCATCCCTGAGATAAGTCATGGTGATAGCTAATTCAACGGTCTTCTGGAGTACTACGCCTATTTGTTGGGCAGTTGTAGCACCTGGTCCGGACACTCGAGTCTTGTTGCGATGAAGAGACACCATGAAGAAAATAGGAGATATGGGAGGGAACAAGGGAAATGAAAACAGAATAACAATGCATATAATTGCGATCATTTGTTTGTTACTTAAGGCAAACAAATGAGACGGTGACTAATCAAAGTAAATAGGTCAAAAATAATGTATCGCGAAGACATGCTCGCCTATAAGTGAACACTCATCCCAAGAATTCCCAGGTAAGCACAACTGGTCTCGCGTCTGATGAGATGTATACGAAGTGCTTGCCTAGACAGAAAACCCAGAATACAGGCATTCACCCTTCCAGTTTGCACGTGTTCACATTATTTAAAACCCAGAACCTTGACGAGATTTTGAAAACTCAAAGGGGTTCAAAACCATATAACAGAGGGTTCAAAACCTTACAATAGAGGGTTCAAAGCCTAGTAATTAATAATCCTAGAACAGATGATTAGTTTTCAAAGCGGTTTTGAAATTTATGTTCTTGTTGTGGTCGTCGCCTAAGGATAGGTGACGGTATTGTTTTATGACTAAACGCAAGTAAACTCGCGTTAGGGTCCTAAGAAGGTTATAGACTAGGTCAAAGCATTACTAATAACCTAATTCCCTATAACCATTGGCTCTGATACCATCTTTTCTGTCACACCCCGACCACGTAGAACATACTAAACGTGGCGGAAATGTCGGGGAGTGTTGTAACAGAATTAATCGTTTCAAATCCATGGCAATTAAAGTTTCGTTTTAATAATCAATTATGAGAGTTTACATTGTTTAAACAAGAAACAAAGGGTACATAACATAAGTTAACTAGTTATTGTCTCGTTTTAAGTCGCTAAGGCATGAGTCCATCCTAAATGTAGCCTGTATCAACAATCATTGCAAAGCAGTACCTGAAACATGTGTAAAAACGAGGTCAGCAAAGAAATGCTGGCGAATACATTGGTTTTGTAGGAGTGTCGAAATCATGGCTAGATTAGACGTTGCAATACTTTATTTAAAAACCTTGTTTTGAAAAGAGTATAATATTGCAACTTAATTAACCAACTCAAATCAAGCGGGTTATAATTTGTAAAACCTCGTAGCCATGACTCTTAACCCAAAAACATTTGTTTTAGTAAATTATTTGAAAAACAATGATAAGTTCTGATGATATGTATAAATAAGAGAATAATGCATGATTAAATGAATAACCATGTAAAATGAGTTTGTATAAGATATGTTGTTTGTAAAACAATGTCTTGTGAAAAGTATGTTATTTGTATAAATGTTATATATCTCAAACTGAAATGATTCAAATAACGTTACAGTATGTAATACCATACAAGCACTTATATATAGGAAGTACCAGCGGCGTATCCACCATGTTTGTATCATATTACACACGCATCGTTACTTAATCACTTAATCAAACTAAACCAAATCGATAGATAGATAGTACATTAAATATACCTTCGTTGTTCAAAAGAATAGATTTAGATAGTATAGTACAAGTATACTTCGGATTTATAGATAACATATCAAAATATGCTTTGGATGTGATAAATAACATATTAAACTATGTTTTTGTTTAGTAAATAACATATCAAAATATGCTTTGGATGTGATAAATAACATATTAAACTATGTTTTTGTTTAGTAAATAACATATCAAAATATGCTTTGGATGTGATAAATAACATATTAAACTATGTTTTTGTTTAGTAAATAACATATCAAAATATGCTTTGGATGATTAACAAAATATATGTTGGTTTGTACAATACCACACATGAGAGTATATTCAACTATACTTTAATAGTGTGATTTAAGAATTCATTCAGACCTAGTGCATCAAGATACACCTTTGAGACTATAGAAATACCACAAAGGCAATTCCTATTTGGATGGAGCAACAAATTGGTTTCAGACATTCCATGCCAACAGGAATGGGGTGTCAAATCCTATAGCGCTATATCATACTAACAATCGGTCTGGTGAACATAAAATAAGTACAATTCAACAAATTTATTTTATGTTCTTTGAGAAATCAGTGTTTAAATCATAGATAGTTATTCAATTTGTCAATAGATAAGTAATAATATGTATAATCAATTATACTTTTGGAAAACATGAAAATAACAGATAGGCACACATGCTTCACCCCAAAACAGTTTAGAAAACAGTAAAAGAGGGGAATAATGTACTCGCCTGAGATTGCTCAGATGTCTAAAGATAATCACCAAGTAATGCTAGAGATCTCGGAATATCAAACGGCACCTAATATAGGTAACTACATTAATAAACCGGACCTAAATCGGAGGATTTAGATAGAATGAGGGTTCGTAAACCAAACGAGTATAGAGACTCGTGTCATATGGTTTAACAAAGCCTACATACTAAATGAAACCTAACCTAATTGTTTTCGACCCATTACGACCCGTTTAGGTAGCTTATGCTACTTTAACGCGTCGTGCGCGTGAAACGCGTTCGGACCGCCTAACTAGTCCTATGACAAGTGTTATATGCCTAAACATGTTACATAATCAGTTATGTGACAAAAGTTTAGGTTACATATGCTTAATTACCAATTATACATGAAAAGGGTATTCTGGTAATTTACCTAAGGCATATAAACTACCTATCATACAATTACTTAAACGATGTGACCATAGGGTATAACCTCGGAAGGTTATTCCCTATACTACGGTCACCTAAAGTATTTGGTCGGATCCTAATGATCGACCAAACTGGGTCGGGTTCGAAGGTATAGGCGATTTATTAGATCGCCTACCCTACGACCCTAGACAACGTGGTAATCAGTGGGCATAGTCCCAAGGGACTATGACCAACGTGATTACACTCACGTTGCGAAGTTCAAACGAACTTCGCATTGACCATTACTGGTCAACGCTAAAAGTCAAAAAAAGTTTGACTTTCTGACTCGAAAAGCAGTAAAATAAGGAAAAGAACGAAAGAATACTTACGAAGGGTCCCCGAATGCTAATCCCGATTCAAGATTTTCATGTATGAAACAATGGTTTCAACTTAGAGGTTCTCAAATCAGAATTCTAGTGGTTTAAAAGCATATGGGGGTGGGGTATTTATAGTATTCGGTCCACCGTTAAGATCGTTTCATGGAAAACGTGCCAAGATCTTGCCCGTACATTTGTCGCAAAGTTGTGGTGGTTAGAAATGATGTTTATCAGCTGAAAATGCAAGTTGCAAGCATGTGGTTGTGGTTTAATCAGCTGATAATCTGCTGACTGTTTGTTATTATCTGTTCTGGCACAGGCTAGCGCACCGCTACGTTAAAAGGGCAGCGCACCGCTAGGCCCTAGTTTGGCAGAATTACAGTTTTGGTCCCTGAACTGTATTTAGGCCATTTTTGACACGTTTAAGGCCCGTTAACCCCATTTCAAAGCTCTAAAATGAAGTTAAAGTATAGGGAACTTAAAATGTGTTCAAAAATATCTCGGATGTCGGTTCGTTTAGCCGTACGGTTGCGTTGTTCGGTTAATTACGACGGAATGCGCATAAACGCGAAAAACGATCCAAATGACGCGACGAATGGATTTTTCTTATGGCGAACACTAAAATATAATATAGTCATGCTCACATAAATTTTTGGATGCCCGGATGTATTCAGAACGTAAGTTATGCGCGAAAATGCAAACTTGTGCACTTTTTGACACTTTTAGTCCCTGAATGACCCAAAAGTTTATTTTAGCACACCGAACCCCTCAAAGCCTATTTCTAAGCTATATAAAGGATATTTAAGGTGTGTTTAACTTATGGTCATGTTCCGGAATGTCTGTTACAGTTCAAATTGGCATACTTTCGCAGTTTGTCAACTTTAGTCCCTGTAAGCGATTTAACTTGATTTTGCCATACCAAAGCCTTCAAAACTTATTTCTAAGTTATGTAAAGGTTATTTAAGGTATGTTAAGCCTATTTCACTATTCCGGAGTGTTCGTTGGATTAAACTGGTTATATTTACGCATCAGTGCGCGTATAACCTTCCAGAAAGCGATTTAGAGTTTGAAATTGAACAAGAATTGATATGTGCTAATGATACACATATTTTTACAAATCCCAAGTATGAAATATAATATTTCATTGGTTCGGTATTTTTTTGATGGCCGTGGAGGCACAGGTGTTACAGTTTGTCAACTTTAGTCCCTGTAAGCGATTTAACTTGATTTCACCATACCAAACCTTCCAAAACTTATTTCTAAGTTATGTAAAGGTTATTTAAGGTATGTTAAGCCTATTTCACTATTCCGGAGTGTTCGTTGCATTAAACTGGTTATATTTACGCATTAGTGCGCGTATAACCTTCCAGAAGGCGATTTAGAGCTTGAAATCGAACAAGAGTTGATATGTGCAAACGATACACATATTTTTACAAATCCCAAGTATGAAATACAATATTTCATTGGTTTGGCATTTGATTGATGGTTGGAGTGACACAGGTGTCACAGTCTCCCCTACTTTAGGAAATTTCGTCCCGAAATTAATTCGTAGGAGTCTATCTGTGGCTTTGTGTGAAGTAACCATCAAAGATAAGCAAGGCATAATCCTGTTATTTCTCTTTAACGGACATTTTTCAGAATTGAAAAATGAACGGAGTTATTTTCAACAGGCATTCTTCAGAAACGAAAATGAACGAAATGAGTCTTTTTCCACAACCTCTTCAGAACCGAAAATGAACAAAATGAGTCATTTTCCACAACCTCTTCAGAACCGAAAATGAACAAAATGAGTCATTTTCCACAACCTCTTCAGAACCGAAAATGAACAAAATGAGTCATTTTCCACAACCTCTTCAGAACCGAAAATGAACGAAATGAGTCATTTTCCACCACTTCTTCAGAACCGAAAATGAACGAAAAGAGTCATTTTCCACCATTTCTTCAGAACCGAAAATGAACGAAAAGAGTCATTTTCCACCATTTCTTCAGAACCGAAAATGAACGAAAAGAGTCATTTTCCACCACTTCTTCAGAACCGAAAATGAACGAAAAGAGTCATTTTCCACCATTTCTTCAGAACCGAAAATGAACGAAAAGAGTCATTTTCCACCATTTCTTCAGAACCGAAAATGAACGAAAAGAGTCATTTTCCACCACTTCTTCAGAACCGAAAATGAACGAAAAGAGTCATTTTCCACCATTTTTTCAGAACCGAAAATGAACGAAAAGAGTTATTTTCCACCATTTCTTCAGAACCGAAAATGAACGAAAAGAGTCATTTTCCACCATTTCTTCAGAACCGAAAATGAACGAAAGGAGTCATTTTCCAGACACACGACCAAACTAGCTGTGGTTTCCGTGCACTGAATTCCATAATTATGTATGCATCCATAATTACGTAATTCCTTGCATAGTCCGCACAGTTTGTCTTGAAGTGTTTTTAGAGGAGGAAAATCAAACCTGTGATGAGTGTGACTAGAATACCATAAGGTCCTTTTAATTAGATCAACAGATGATCTTATTGATTAGGCCACCAAGGAGTCCTTTCAGCTATCTCATCACATGATATCCTAACCAGATTTTTGGATCAATCTGTTTAACTAGACCATTTAGGGGTCTAATTATGGAATAGTACAATATAATCCAAGGGTCTTTACTATTACGTAAAAGCCCATTGAGGATTTAATATAGTACCTTTGGATATCCTACTATGAATCCCTTATATGAAAATATGGAAGATTCTACGAGGATTTGGATAACAAAAACTTGGATTACACCAAAAACATAAAAGGAAACACATAAGCACATAATCACATAGTTGTTTAATTTGGTTATTAATTTGTTATCTTTGGACGCGGATACTTAAAGTACACCAGGAATCCAATTCGTGGATTTCATTTGGCACTTTAATCATTTCAAGAATCCATCCATGAAAATAGGATGATCTACCAATAATTCGATTTTCGTTTTCAGGAAAACGCAATATTTGAATTAAAGTACACAATAATTTAGGACATACGGAAATACCCTTGGGTACCCTATTAAGAATTTATAGTGGTACTTGGGGTATTCGTACAGAATTATAACTTGCACCTTGTACTTCGTCTCTTTACAAGAGACGGGTACTTAGGATCTTTGTGTAAAACGCAAGAGATTGTAAAATGAAAGAATTTTGGGGGTAGTTTGCTTTTCAAGGAATACGATTCCTTGATTGTCGGTATTGTAGGGGATATGTTGTTTATACATACAATCACATAAATACATTGCAATGTAAATAAAAAGATTTATTTATTAACAATGATAACAACTGTTTCACGGACCTTGACAACAAAAGAAAATAATACATAAGACATGATTATTTCTAAACGGTGTTGTCTTCTAGTCGGTCAGATGCTCATCTCTGTGCTGGATTAGCATTAGCAAGCTTTGGGCAATTTCTTCGGAAATGTCCCATCTCGCCACACTTGTAGCAAGAACCTGGTGGAAAGCTAGCTCGAGCAGGTTTGTTGTTAGCTTGATTTGGTGCAACTGCTGCTACGCAAACTTTTGCTGTATGACCTTTACGTCCACAAATTTGGCATTCGCGGCACCTCACCATAGCATGATGATAAAGGTTACATTTGTTGCACAAAGGTGAAGTTCCATTGTATGTGTCACACCCCGACCACGTAGAACATACAAAACGTGGCGGAAACATCGGGGAGTGTTGTAACAGAATTAATGTTTCACAACCATGGAAATTTAAGTTTTGATTTATTGATTAAAAGTGTTACAATGTCTTAACAAACAAGGAAATACAACATAATTAACTAGTCTTGCATCTTTTATTGTCACTAAAGGCCAAGTCTGTCTATGTGTATCTTGATCATCTTATGCAACAGCTCCTGAAAAACACATGTGAAAATAGGTACGTCAGCATAAAAATGCCTGTGAGATACATAGGTTTTGTGAAAATAAGATTCATGACTTATGTTTGAGAAAATGTTTAGTCATGAACCTTGTTATTTGCTTTGTCTTTTAAATCATTTGAAAAACGATAAGACCAGATGATAAGTATAAATAAATGTGAGGTTAAATGAATAACCAAGTAAAATATGTTTGCATAAGATAAGTTGTTTATAAATCAATGTCTTGTGAAAAGTATGTTATTTGTATGAAATGTTCTATGTCTCAAACTGAAATGATTCAAATAACGTTACGACATGTAATACCATACAAACACTTATATATAGGAAGTACCAGCGGCGTATCCACCATGCTTGTATCATATTACACACGCATCGTTACTTAATCACTTAATCAAACCAAACCAAACAATGTAAAATGTTCATGTCACGATGTAAATCATGTCAAAATGTCTATGTCAAATATCCATGTCAAATGTCTATGTCAAATATCCATGTCAAATGTCTATGTCAAATATCCATGTCAAATGTCTATGTCAAATATCCATGTCAAATGTCTATGTCAAATATCCATGTCAAATGTCTATGTCAAAATGTCATGTATGGCAAGTGAAAGGTCTCAACTAAACCATATGCACAAAAACAAAGTATTGAAGTAAAACTTGGTTTAAATCAAAGCTATGTTTTGTGTGAATGCATGCAAATATTTAATATGAACATCTATGCGGTATTGTGAATATGCATACATCCAAGCCTGGCGACTGTGGTGATAAACCCTTTAAACAAGTTAAAGGTCTATCTGTCTTATATCAACGAATTCGGTCATTCCTTTCATCCCCTTTCCCTGGGACGTCCGGAACGGGAGTTGTCAATTCCTATGGTACCACTACCTACTAACGAACGGCATGATCGGTGTTAATGAATGTATTGTCCCATGTAAACAAACCAAATGTCATACCAAAATGTAAGCATGTGATGAAAAACAATGTACTAAGTATGCACGCAATGGACATAAATAGCATAAATGAAAATGTAAAACGATGTACTAAGTATGAACGCAATGGACATACATAGCATAAAATGTAATGAAATCATGTACTATAATGTACTAACGAACATAGCAGTATATGATGTTAAAACAGGAAAGCATGAAAGTAACAAGTAGGCACATGTGTTCCACCCCAAAACAGTTTGGAAAACAGTAAAAGAGGGGTCTATGTACTCACTTGAGATTGCTCAGTTGTCTAAAGATAACCACCAAGCAGTGCTAGAGATCTCGGAATCAGACGGCACCTAATATAGGTAACTATGTTAATTAACCGGACCTAATTCGAAAGATCGGATAGAATGCGGGTTCGTAAACCAAACGAGTATAGAGACTCGTGTCATATGGTTTAACAAAGCCTACATACTAACTGAAACTTAACCTAATTGTTTACGACCCATTACGACCCGTTTAGGTAGCTTATGCTACTTTAACGCATCGTTCGCGTGAAACGCGTTCGGACCGCCTAACTAGCCCTATGACAAGTGTTATATGCCTAAACATGTTACATAATCAGTTATGTGACAAAGGTTTAGGTTACATATGCTTAATTACCAATTATACATGAAAAGGGTATTCTGGTAATTTACCTAAGGCATATAAACTACCTATCATACAACTACTTAAACGATGTGACCATAGGGTATAACCTCGGAAGGTTATGCCCTATACTAGGGTCACCTAATGTATTTGGTCAGATCCTAAGGATCGACCAAACTGGGTCGGGTTCGAAGGTATAGGCGATTTATTAGATCGCCTACCCTACGACCCTAGACAACGTGGTAATCAGTGGGCATAGTCCCAAGGGACTATGACCAACGTGATTACACTCACGTTGCGAAGTTCAAACGAACTTCGCATTGACCATTACTGGTCAACGCTGAAAGTCAAACAAAGTTTGACTTTCTGACTCAAAAAGCAGTAAAATAAGGAAAAGAACGAAAGAATACTAACCCAGGGTCCCCGAATGCTAATCCCGATCTAAGAACTCAGGTATGAAACAATGGTTTCAACTTAGAGCTCTCAAATCAGAATTCTTGTGGGTTTAGAAGCAATGGGGGGTAGGGTATTTATAGTATTCGGTCCACCGTTAAGATCGTTTCATGGAAAACGTGCCTTAATCGTAACCGTACAAGTGTTGGAACCTTATGGTGCCTAAAATGTGATCCTTATCAGCTGACTAGACAATTGGAAACATGTGGTGGTGGATCAAACAGCTGCAACTTGTGATTAGAAACATTTAATCTGGTCAGAAGGTGGGAAGCGGCCCGCTTTAGGATCAGCCAAACACAATGCGGGCCGCCTGAGGCTTCTGATCTGCATATATGTTTCAGAAATGACAGTTTCAGCCCCTGCACGTGTTTAAGGCCATTCCCGACACTTCTAAGGCCCGTAAAGCCAACTTTAAGGCCCTAAAATGTTGCCTAAACATTGTGGACATGAAACCTGCTAAAAAATATGCCGGGTGATGGTTCGTTTGGTCGTACGAACGCGATGTTCGCTTAATTACGAAGGAATGCGCACAAACGCGAAAAACGATCCAAATGACGCGACGAATGGATTTTTCTTATGGCGAACACTAAAATATAATATAGTCATGCTCACATAAATTTTTGGATGTCCGGATGTATTCAGAACGTAAGTTATGCGCGAAAATGCAAACTTGTGCACTTTTTGACACTTTTAGTCCCTGAATGACCCAAAAGTTTATTTTAGCACACCGAACCCCTCAAAGCCTATTTCTAAGCTATGTAAAGGATATTTATGGTATGTTTAACTTATGGTCATGTTCCGGAATGTCTGTTACAGTTCAAATTGGCATACTTTCACAGTTTGTCAACTTTAGTCCCTGTAAGCGATTTAACTTGATTTTGCCATACCAAAGCCTTCAAAACTTATTTCTAAGTTATGTAAAGGTTATTTAAGGTATGTTAAGCCTATGTCACTATTCCAGAGTGTTTGTTGCATTAAACTGGTTATATTTACGCATCAGTGCGCGTATAACCTTCCAGAAAGCGATTTAAAGCTTGAAATTGAACAAGAGTTGATATGTGCAAATGATACACATATTTTTACAAATCCCAAGTATGAAATACAATATTTCATTGGTCTGACATTTGTTTGATGGCCGTGGAGGCACAGGTGTTACAGTCTCCCCTACTTTAGGAAATTTCGTCCCGAAATTTATTTAGAGGAAACTTGTGAGAGTTTAAAACATGAAGTTGAAAAGATCGAACAATACTGGTTAGGGTTCCGAACTTCTAATAACCTTAAATAACATTATGCTTGCAATGTAAGAGGGACACTTATATACAAGTATATGAAGCGTCATTGGTGCGTCCACCATGCCTCCATTACATCGTTATCATTTTGTTATTGTTGTCACTATCGGTTCTTACACATAATAAACCTTACTAGATTTCTGTGCACTAAATTTCATAATTATGTACGCGTCCATAATCAGACAATTCCTTGCACAGTTCACACAGTCTATTTTATAATGTGTAGGGGGAAAACCAAATGAACAATCCTGTGATGAGTGTGACTAGACCGCCATAGAGTCCTTTTGACTAAATCAATAAATGATCTAAATAGACTATCAAGGAGTCTGTCCAGCTACATCACTAGATGTCGTCTTTTAACCAAATTGTGAATCAATCTTTTTGACTAGACCACATAAGGGTCTCCTATAAAACATGGAGTGGTACTATATAATCCAAGGGTCTTAACTATTACATAGAAGCCCGTTAAGGATTTAAGGTAGTACCTTTTTGAATATCCTGCTACGAATCCCTCATATGAAGATATGAAAGATTCTGCGAGGATTTGGATAACAAATATCCAGAGTATTAAAACACAAAAAATGCATAAAAGAAAACATAAGATGAATAAACACATATCACATAACCACAAAATTGTTTAACTAGAAGTTTGTTCTGCTAACAGAGCACATGTATTTAAAGTACAATAGGAATCCATCTCGTGGATTTCATTTGGTACCTTAAACATTATCAAGAATCTAACTATAAAGATAGAAAGATTCAAAAAGAAAATTCGATTTCGATTACTAGAACCCGAAATGTTCGAATTAAGGTACATAAAGAATCCAATTAAGGACTCTGATTTGAATGATGATCATCCACAAGGGTCTAAATATGAAGATAAAAAGATCCCATATGAATTTTAGAAGTTGAAGATGTTTTGAAACCTTGCACTGGATGAGCTTAGGTCAAAACATGATGTAAAATGCTTATGAAGTTGAGATGCCTGATATGTCAAGGCGACATATGAAGCGGAATTTGAAGGTTAAGTCAATGTATGAGGAAAATATTTTTGAAAACCATGCATGGGGTTCTTTTAAGAAAAATGTGTTTAACGTTTTTGAAACCTTATATATAATACTTTTGAAATCATAAAGTAGGTGTATTAGATAGATATATTTACAAAAAAAAAATGTTTTAAAATCATGCGAGATGAATTTTGAAATTATGTATAAGGTTTTTGAAAGACATGAATGATGCTTTTCGAAATCATGCACTTGATCAGAAAATGTATTGTGTTAATATTGTCTTCAAACTATATAAAATATTTTGAAATTAGAAAGGTTGGTTTTGATAACATGGCCAATGTTTTTGAAATAACATAGACAAGGCGTTTAGAAAAATTGTTTTCAAACTATATGAAATGTTTTGAAATCATGAAGATTGTTTTGAAATACTTGTACTGTGTATGTTGAAAAATCAAAACGTAATGGGTATGAGATTTGAAAATATCCTTAGTTATCCAACCAAGGATAAAAAAATACAGATGTGTAAAAAGCACAATTACTCATAATTTCCCTTTATTTCCTGTACTTCGTTTCTTAGAATGAAACGAGTACTTAAAATTTTTGAAGGAAATTATGAGCGATCACTTGAAAGTGAGAATCACAAGAGTAGTTTGTAAGGAACATAGTTCCTTAATGCAGGTATCATAGGAAAATCATACACACATGTAACTATACTTGTATATCAGAATTTGTGAACAACGATTTATTTATAAACAAATCAGATTGTTTCACATTACAAGAAAACGAAAGAACAAAAGCATAAGATAGCAACATCTTCTACTCAACCAACTACTCATCCATGGGTCAGATTTGCATTAGCAAGCTTTGGGCAATCCCTTAGGAAATGGCCCATCTCGCCACAGTTGAAACATGAACCCAGTGGGAATCTCGCAGCATTCCCTTGAACCGGAGCTTGAACCTGAGCAGCCTGATTTTGTCCCAAACGACAAATATTGGCCAAATGCCCAAGTTTACCACACGTCGTGCATTGCCAGCAAGCTTGTTGTACCGCGTGATGACCGTTGCAGCGTGCACAATGAGGTGCGGTACCGGCATATGCTTTCTTTACAGGTGGCTGAGCTGGTGGGTTCCGCGGGTTCTGAGCAGTCTGTGATGTTCCCTTGTATTGCTTCTTAGCAGGTTGTGTTGTCACCCGGATGGGTCCTGCTTGATTTGGTACTGCTGCTACGCAAACCTTTGACGTATGACCTTTAAGTCCACAAATTTGGCATTTGCGGCACTTCACATTAGGGTGATGATGAAGGGTACATTGGTTGCATAAGGGTTCAATTCCGTTGTATGGCTTCCTAGCTGGTGGCCTTGCCACTTGGCTAGGTCCCGATTGATTAGGTGTAACCGCTGCGGGTTTCCTTGAAGCCTTACGCTTCCTTGATTTTGGTGCTGGCTTAACTTCTGCTTCCTTCAGTGGCTCTTGGGTGGCTTCATTGTCAAGACGAGAGGCTTCATTGTTAAGACGAGCCATGGCAATACCTAAATCCACAGTCCTCTGAATCACTTCGCCAATTTGCTGGACAAATTTGGCTGTTCGCTCGGACGTTTGACCAGTGCCAAGAGGAATAGACATTCTAAAAGAAAATGAAAGACAGAGGAAGAAACGAGTGAAAGGTTATTGGGTAATCAATACAGAATGGTAATGAATGAAAATTGTGATCATTTGTTTGTTACCTAAGGCAAACAAATGAGATGGTGACAAATCAAAGTAAATGGGTTAAAAATAATGTATCGCGAAGACATGCTCGCCTATAAGTGAACACTCATCCCAAGAATTCCCAGGTAAGCACAACTGGTCTCGCGTCTGATGAGATGTATACGAAGTGCTTGCCTAGACAGAAAACCCAGAATACAGGCATTCACCCTTCCAGTTTGCACGTGTTCACATTATTTAAAACCCAAAACCTTGACGAGATTTTGAAAACTCAAAGGGGTTCAAAACCTTATAACTGAGGGTTCAAAACCTTGTAATAAATCATCCTAGAACAGATGATTAGTTTTCAAAGCGGTTTTGAAATTTATGTTCTTGTTGTGGTCGTCGCCTAAGGATAGGTGACGGTATTTGTTTTATGACTAAACGCAAGTAAACTCGCGTTAGGGTCCTAAGAAGGTTATAGACTAGGTCAAAGCATTACTAATAACCTAATTCCCTATAACCATGAGCTCTGATACCATCTTTTCTGTCACACCCCGACCACGTAGAACATACAAAACGTGGCGGAAACATCGGGGAGTGTTGTAACAGAATTAATGTTTCACAACCATGGAAATTTAAGTTTTGATTTATTGATTAAAAGTGTTACAATGTCTTAACAAACAAGGAAATACAACATAATTAACTAGTCTTGCATCTTTTATTGTCACTAAAGGCCAAGTCTGTCTATGTGTATCTTGATCATCTTATGCAACAGCTCCTGAAAAACACATGTGAAAATAGGTACGTCAGCATAAAAATGCCTGTGAGATACATAGGTTTTGTGAAAATAAGATTCATGACTTATGTTTGAGAAAATGTTTAGTCATGAACCTTGTTATTTGCTTTGTCTTTTAAATCATTTGAAAAACGATAAGACCAGATGATAAGTATAAATAAATGTGAGGTTAAATGAATAACCAAGTAAAATATGTTTGCATAAGATAAGTTGTTTATAAATCAATGTCTTGTGAAAAGTATGTTATTTGTATGAAATGTTCTATGTCTCAAACTGAAATGATTCAAATAACGTTACGACATGTAATACCATACAAACACTTATATATAGGAAGTACCAGCGGCGTATCCACCATGCTTGTATCATATTACACACGCATCGTTACTTAATCACTTAATCAAACCAAACCAAACAATGTAAAATGTTCATGTCACGATGTAAATCATGTCAAAATGTCTATGTCAAATATCCATGTCAAATGTCTATGTCAAATATCCATGTCAAATGTCTATGTCAAATATCCATGTCAAATGTCTATGTCAAATATCCATGTCAAATGTCTATGTCAAATATCCATGTCAAATGTCTATGTCAAAATGTCATGTATGGCAAGTGAAAGGTCTCAACTAAACCATATGCACAAAAACAAAGTATTGAAGTAAAACTTGGTTTAAATCAAAGCTATGTTTTGTGTGAATGCATGCAAATATTTAATATGAACATCTATGCGGTATTGTGAATATGCATACATCCAAGCCTGGCGACTGTGGTGATAAACCCTTTAAACAAGTTAAAGGTCTATCTGTCTTATATCAACGAATTCGGTCATTCCTTTCATCCCCTTTCCCTGGGACGTCCGGAACGGGAGTTGTCAATTCCTATGGTACCACTACCTACTAACGAACGGCATGATCGGTGTTAATGAATGTATTGTCCCATGTAAACAAACCAAATGTCATACCAAAATGTAAGCATGTGATGAAAAACAATGTACTAAGTATGCACGCAATGGACATAAATAGCATAAATGAAAATGTAAAACGATGTACTAAGTATGAACGCAATGGACATACATAGCATAAAATGTAATGAAATCATGTACTATAATGTACTAACGAACATAGCAGTATATGATGTTAAAACAGGAAAGCATGAAAGTAACAAGTAGGCACATGTGTTCCACCCCAAAACAGTTTGGAAAACAGTAAAAGAGGGGTCTATGTACTCACTTGAGATTGCTCAGTTGTCTAAAGATAACCACCAAGCAGTGCTAGAGATCTCGGAATCAGACGGCACCTAATATAGGTAACTATGTTAATTAACCGGACCTAATTCGAAAGATCGGATAGAATGCGGGTTCGTAAACCAAACGAGTATAGAGACTCGTGTCATATGGTTTAACAAAGCCTACATACTAACTGAAACTTAACCTAATTGTTTACGACCCATTACGACCCGTTTAGGTAGCTTATGCTACTTTAACGCATCGTTCGCGTGAAACGCGTTCGGACCGCCTAACTAGCCCTATGACAAGTGTTATATGCCTAAACATGTTACATAATCAGTTATGTGACAAAGGTTTAGGTTACATATGCTTAATTACCAATTATACATGAAAAGGGTATTCTGGTAATTTACCTAAGGCATATAAACTACCTATCATACAACTACTTAAACGATGTGACCATAGGGTATAACCTCGGAAGGTTATGCCCTATACTAGGGTCACCTAATGTATTTGGTCAGATCCTAAGGATCGACCAAACTGGGTCGGGTTCGAAGGTATAGGCGATTTATTAGATCGCCTACCCTACGACCCTAGACAACGTGGTAATCAGTGGGCATAGTCCCAAGGGACTATGACCAACGTGATTACACTCACGTTGCGAAGTTCAAACGAACTTCGCATTGACCATTACTGGTCAACGCTGAAAGTCAAACAAAGTTTGACTTTCTGACTCGAAAAGCAGTAAAATAAGGAAAAGAACGAAAGAATACTAACCCAGGGTCCCCGAATGCTAATCCCGATCTAAGAACTCAGGTATGAAACAATGGTTTCAACTTAGAGCTCTCAAATCAGAATTCTTGTGGGTTTAGAAGCAATGGGGGGTAGGGTATTTATAGTATTCGGTCCACCGTTAAGATCGTTTCATGGAAAACGTGCCTTAATCGTAACCGTACAAGTGTTGGAACCTTATGGTGCCTAAAATGTGATCCTTATCAGCTGACTAGACAATTGGAAACATGTGGTGGTGGATCAAACAGCTGCAACTTGTGATTAGAAACATTTAATCTGGTCAGAAGGTGGGAAGCGGCCCGCTTTAGGATCAGCCAAACACAATGCGGGCCGCCTGAGGCTTCTGATCTGCATATATGTTTCAGAAATGACAGTTTCAGCCCCTGCACGTGTTTAAGGCCATTCCCGACACTTCTAAGGCCCGTAAAGCCAACTTTAAGGCCCTAAAATGTTGCCTAAACATTGTGGACATGAAACCTGCTAAAAAATATGCCGGGTGATGGTTCGTTTGGTCGTACGAACGCGATGTTCGCTTAATTACGAAGGAATGCGCACAAACGCGAAAAACGATCCAAATGACGCGACGAATGGATTTTTCTTATGGCGAACACTAAAATATAATATAGTCATGCTCACATAAATTTTTGGATGTCCGGATGTATTCAGAACGTAAGTTATGCGCGAAAATGCAAACTTGTGCACTTTTTGACACTTTTAGTCCCTGAATGACCCAAAAGTTTATTTTAGCACACCGAACCCCTCAAAGCCTATTTCTAAGCTATGTAAAGGATATTTATGGTATGTTTAACTTATGGTCATGTTCCGGAATGTCTGTTACAGTTCAAATTGGCATACTTTCACAGTTTGTCAACTTTAGTCCCTGTAAGCGATTTAACTTGATTTTGCCATACCAAAGCCTTCAAAACTTATTTCTAAGTTATGTAAAGGTTATTTAAGGTATGTTAAGCCTATGTCACTATTCCAGAGTGTTTGTTGCATTAAACTGGTTATATTTACGCATCAGTGCGCGTATAACCTTCCAGAAAGCGATTTAAAGCTTGAAATTGAACAAGAGTTGATATGTGCAAATGATACACATATTTTTACAAATCCCAAGTATGAAATACAATATTTCATTGGTCTGACATTTGTTTGATGGCCGTGGAGGCACAGGTGTTACAGTCTCCCCTACTTTAGGAAATTTCGTCCCGAAATTTATTTAGAGGAAACTTGTGAGAGTTTAAAACATGAAGTTGAAAAGATCGAACAATACTGGTTAGGGTTCCGAACTTCTAATAACCTTAAATAACATTATGCTTGCAATGTAAGAGGGACACTTATATACAAGTATATGAAGCGTCATTGGTGCGTCCACCATGCCTCCATTACATCGTTATCATTTTGTTATTGTTGTCACTATCGGTTCTTACACATAATAAACCTTACTAGATTTCTGTGCACTAAATTTCATAATTATGTACGCGTCCATAATCAGACAATTCCTTGCACAGTTCACACAGTCTATTTTATAATGTGTAGGGGGAAAACCAAATGAACAATCCTGTGATGAGTGTGACTAGACCGCCATAGAGTCCTTTTGACTAAATCAATAAATGATCTAAATAGACTATCAAGGAGTCTGTCCAGCTACATCACTAGATGTCGTCTTTTAACCAAATTGTGAATCAATCTTTTTGACTAGACCACATAAGGGTCTCCTATAAAACATGGAGTGGTACTATATAATCCAAGGGTCTTAACTATTACATAGAAGCCCGTTAAGGATTTAAGGTAGTACCTTTTTGAATATCCTGCTACGAATCCCTCATATGAAGATATGAAAGATTCTGCGAGGATTTGGATAACAAATATCCAGAGTATTAAAACACAAAAAATGCATAAAAGAAAACATAAGATGAATAAACACATATCACATAACCACAAAATTGTTTAACTAGAAGTTTGTTCTGCTAACAGAGCACATGTATTTAAAGTACAATAGGAATCCATCTCGTGGATTTCATTTGGTACCTTAAACATTATCAAGAATCTAACTATAAAGATAGAAAGATTCAAAAAGAAAATTCGATTTCGATTACTAGAACCCGAAATGTTCGAATTAAGGTACATAAAGAATCCAATTAAGGACTCTGATTTGAATGATGATCATCCACAAGGGTCTAAATATGAAGATAAAAAGATCCCATATGAATTTTAGAAGTTGAAGATGTTTTGAAACCTTGCACTGGATGAGCTTAGGTCAAAACATGATGTAAAATGCTTATGAAGTTGAGATGCCTGATATGTCAAGGCGACATATGAAGCGGAATTTGAAGGTTAAGTCAATGTATGAGGAAAATATTTTTGAAAACCATGCATGGGGTTCTTTTAAGAAAAATGTGTTTAACGTTTTTGAAACCTTATATATAATACTTTTGAAATCATAAAGTAGGTGTATTAGATAGATATATTTACAAAAAAAAAATGTTTTAAAATCATGCGAGATGAATTTTGAAATTATGTATAAGGTTTTTGAAAGACATGAATGATGCTTTTCGAAATCATGCACTTGATCAGAAAATGTATTGTGTTAATATTGTCTTCAAACTATATAAAATATTTTGAAATTAGAAAGGTTGGTTTTGATAACATGGCCAATGTTTTTGAAATAACATAGACAAGGCGTTTAGAAAAATTGTTTTCAAACTATATGAAATGTTTTGAAATCATGAAGATTGTTTTGAAATACTTGTACTGTGTATGTTGAAAAATCAAAACGTAATGGGTATGAGATTTGAAAATATCCTTAGTTATCCAACCAAGGATAAAAAAATACAGATGTGTAAAAAGCACAATTACTCATAATTTCCCTTTATTTCCTGTACTTCGTTTCTTAGAATGAAACGAGTACTTAAAATTTTTGAAGGAAATTATGAGCGATCACTTGAAAGTGAGAATCACAAGAGTAGTTTGTAAGGAACATAGTTCCTTAATGCAGGTATCATAGGAAAATCATACACACATGTAACTATACTTGTATATCAGAATTTGTGAACAACGATTTATTTATAAACAAATCAGATTGTTTCACATTACAAGAAAACGAAAGAACAAAAGCATAAGATAGCAACATCTTCTACTCAACCAACTACTCATCCATGGGTCAGATTTGCATTAGCAAGCTTTGGGCAATCCCTTAGGAAATGGCCCATCTCGCCACAGTTGAAACATGAACCCAGTGGGAATCTCGCAGCATTCCCTTGAACCGGAGCTTGAACCTGAGCAGCCTGATTTTGTCCCAAACGACAAATATTGGCCAAATGCCCAAGTTTACCACACGTCGTGCATTGCCAGCAAGCTTGTTGTACCGCGTGATGACCGTTGCAGCGTGCACAATGAGGTGCGGTACCGGCATATGCTTTCTTTACAGGTGGCTGAGCTGGTGGGTTCCGCGGGTTCTGAGCAGTCTGTGATGTTCCCTTGTATTGCTTCTTAGCAGGTTGTGTTGTCACCCGGATGGGTCCTGCTTGATTTGGTACTGCTGCTACGCAAACCTTTGACGTATGACCTTTAAGTCCACAAATTTGGCATTTGCGGCACTTCACATTAGGGTGATGATGAAGGGTACATTGGTTGCATAAGGGTTCAATTCCGTTGTATGGCTTCCTAGCTGGTGGCCTTGCCACTTGGCTAGGTCCCGATTGATTAGGTGTAACCGCTGCGGGTTTCCTTGAAGCCTTACGCTTCCTTGATTTTGGTGCTGGCTTAACTTCTGCTTCCTTCAGTGGCTCTTGGGTGGCTTCATTGTCAAGACGAGAGGCTTCATTGTTAAGACGAGCCATGGCAATACCTAAATCCACAGTCCTCTGAATCACTTCGCCAATTTGCTGGACAAATTTGGCTGTTCGCTCGGACGTTTGACCAGTGCCAAGAGGAATAGACATTCTAAAAGAAAATGAAAGACAGAGGAAGAAACGAGTGAAAGGTTATTGGGTAATCAATACAGAATGGTAATGAATGAAAATTGTGATCATTTGTTTGTTACCTAAGGCAAACAAATGAGATGGTGACAAATCAAAGTAAATGGGTTAAAAATAATGTATCGCGAAGACATGCTCGCCTATAAGTGAACACTCATCCCAAGAATTCCCAGGTAAGCACAACTGGTCTCGCGTCTGATGAGATGTATACGAAGTGCTTGCCTAGACAGAAAACCCAGAATACAGGCATTCACCCTTCCAGTTTGCACGTGTTCACATTATTTAAAACCCAAAACCTTGACGAGATTTTGAAAACTCAAAGGGGTTCAAAACCTTATAACTGAGGGTTCAAAACCTTGTAATAAATCATCCTAGAACAGATGATTAGTTTTCAAAGCGGTTTTGAAATTTATGTTCTTGTTGTGGTCGTCGCCTAAGGATAGGTGACGGTATTTGTTTTATGACTAAACGCAAGTAAACTCGCGTTAGGGTCCTAAGAAGGTTATAGACTAGGTCAAAGCATTACTAATAACCTAATTCCCTATAACCATGAGCTCTGATACCATCTTTTCTGTCACACCCCGACCACGTAGAACATACAAAACGTGGCGGAAACATCGGGGAGTGTTGTAACAGAATTAATGTTTCACAACCATGGAAATTTAAGTTTTGATTTATTGATTAAAAGTGTTACAATGTCTTAACAAACAAGGAAATACAACATAATTAACTAGTCTTGCATCTTTTATTGTCACTAAAGGCCAAGTCTGTCTATGTGTATCTTGATCATCTTATGCAACAGCTCCTGAAAAACACATGTGAAAATAGGTACGTCAGCATAAAAATGCCTGTGAGATACATAGGTTTTGTGAAAATAAGATTCATGACTTATGTTTGAGAAAATGTTTAGTCATGAACCTTGTTATTTGCTTTGTCTTTTAAATCATTTGAAAAACGATAAGACCAGATGATAAGTATAAATAAATGTGAGGTTAAATGAATAACCAAGTAAAATATGTTTGCATAAGATAAGTTGTTTATAAATCAATGTCTTGTGAAAAGTATGTTATTTGTATGAAATGTTCTATGTCTCAAACTGAAATGATTCAAATAACGTTACGACATGTAATACCATACAAACACTTATATATAGGAAGTACCAGCGGCGTATCCACCATGCTTGTATCATATTACACACGCATCGTTACTTAATCACTTAATCAAACCAAACCAAACAATGTAAAATGTTCATGTCACGATGTAAATCATGTCAAAATGTCTATGTCAAATATCCATGTCAAATGTCTATGTCAAATATCCATGTCAAATGTCTATGTCAAATATCCATGTCAAATGTCTATGTCAAATATCCATGTCAAATGTCTATGTCAAATATCCATGTCAAATGTCTATGTCAAAATGTCATGTATGGCAAGTGAAAGGTCTCAACTAAACCATATGCACAAAAACAAAGTATTGAAGTAAAACTTGGTTTAAATCAAAGCTATGTTTTGTGTGAATGCATGCAAATATTTAATATGAACATCTATGCGGTATTGTGAATATGCATACATCCAAGCCTGGCGACTGTGGTGATAAACCCTTTAAACAAGTTAAAGGTCTATCTGTCTTATATCAACGAATTCGGTCATTCCTTTCATCCCCTTTCCCTGGGACGTCCGGAACGGGAGTTGTCAATTCCTATGGTACCACTACCTACTAACGAACGGCATGATCGGTGTTAATGAATGTATTGTCCCATGTAAACAAACCAAATGTCATACCAAAATGTAAGCATGTGATGAAAAACAATGTACTAAGTATGCACGCAATGGACATAAATAGCATAAATGAAAATGTAAAACGATGTACTAAGTATGAACGCAATGGACATACATAGCATAAAATGTAATGAAATCATGTACTATAATGTACTAACGAACATAGCAGTATATGATGTTAAAACAGGAAAGCATGAAAGTAACAAGTAGGCACATGTGTTCCACCCCAAAACAGTTTGGAAAACAGTAAAAGAGGGGTCTATGTACTCACTTGAGATTGCTCAGTTGTCTAAAGATAACCACCAAGCAGTGCTAGAGATCTCGGAATCAGACGGCACCTAATATAGGTAACTATGTTAATTAACCGGACCTAATTCGAAAGATCGGATAGAATGCGGGTTCGTAAACCAAACGAGTATAGAGACTCGTGTCATATGGTTTAACAAAGCCTACATACTAACTGAAACTTAACCTAATTGTTTACGACCCATTACGACCCGTTTAGGTAGCTTATGCTACTTTAACGCATCGTTCGCGTGAAACGCGTTCGGACCGCCTAACTAGCCCTATGACAAGTGTTATATGCCTAAACATGTTACATAATCAGTTATGTGACAAAGGTTTAGGTTACATATGCTTAATTACCAATTATACATGAAAAGGGTATTCTGGTAATTTACCTAAGGCATATAAACTACCTATCATACAACTACTTAAACGATGTGACCATAGGGTATAACCTCGGAAGGTTATGCCCTATACTAGGGTCACCTAATGTATTTGGTCAGATCCTAAGGATCGACCAAACTGGGTCGGGTTCGAAGGTATAGGCGATTTATTAGATCGCCTACCCTACGACCCTAGACAACGTGGTAATCAGTGGGCATAGTCCCAAGGGACTATGACCAACGTGATTACACTCACGTTGCGAAGTTCAAACGAACTTCGCATTGACCATTACTGGTCAACGCTGAAAGTCAAACAAAGTTTGACTTTCTGACTCGAAAAGCAGTAAAATAAGGAAAAGAACGAAAGAATACTAACCCAGGGTCCCCGAATGCTAATCTCGATCTAAGAACTCAGGTATGAAACAATGGTTTCAACTTAGAGCTCTCAAATCAGAATTCTTGTGGGTTTAGAAGCAATGGGGGGTGGGGTATTTATAGTATTCGGTCCACCGTTAAGATCGTTTCATGGAAAACGTGCCTTAATCGTAACCGTACAAGTGTTGGAACCTTATGGTGCCTAAAATGTGATCCTTATCAGCTGACTAGACAATTGGAAACATGTGGTGGTGGATCAAACAGCTGCAACTTGTGATTAGAAACATTTAATCTGGTCAGAAGGTGGGAAGCGGCCCGCTTTAGGATCAGCCAAACACAATGCGGGCCGCCTGAGGCTTCTGATCTGCATATATGTTTCAGAAATGACAGTTTCAGCCCCTGCACGTGTTTAAGGCCATTCCCGACACTTCTAAGGCCCGTAAAGCCAACTTTAAGGCCCTAAAATGTTGCCTAAACATTGTGGACATGAAACCTGCTCAAAAATATGCCGGGTGATGGTTCGTTTGGTCGTACGAACGCGATGTTCGCTTAATTACGACGGAATGCGCACAAACGCGAAAAACGATCCAAATGACGCGACGAATGGATTTTTCTTATGGAGAACACTAAAATATAATATAGTCATGCTCACATAAATTTTTGGATGTCCGGATGTATTCAGAACGTAAGTTATGCGCGAAAATGCAAACTTGTGCACTTTTTGACACTTTTAGTCCCTGAATGACCCAAAAGTTTATTTTAGCACACCGAACCCCTCAAAGCCTATTTCTAAGCTATGTAAAGGATATTTATGGTATGTTTAACTTATGGTCATGTTCCGGAATGTCTGTTACAGTTCAAATTGGCATACTTTCACAGTTTGTCAACTTTAGTCCCTGTAAGCGATTTAACTTGATTTTGCCATACCAAAGCCTTCAAAACTTATTTCTAAGTTATGTAAAGGTTATTTAAGGTATGTTAAGCCTATGTCACTATTCTAGAGTGTTTGTTGCATTAAACTGGTTATATTTACGCATCAGTGCGCGTATAACCTTCCAGAAAGCGATTTAAAGCTTGAAATTGAACAAGAGTTGATATGTGCAAATGATACACATATTTTTACAAATCCCAAGTATGAAATACAATATTTCATTGGTCTGACATTTGTTTGATGGCCGTGGAGGCACAGGTGTTACAGTATGGCTTCCTAGCACGGGGTTGAGCTGGTTGTTTGGGGACGGCTTGATCATTGTGAGCGACCACAGCGTAGTTCTGAGAAGCTTTTGGCTTCTTTGACCTTTTAGGGGATCCAGTCTGTTCATCCATGATCTTTGATTCCTCGATTGGTTTCGATTCCTCGACCGGTTTCTTGTCACCTTTTCGGAAAAGTTTACCTTTCCTGATCTTTGATTCAGTCAAGGTTGCAGATAGCTCAATGGCCTGTCTAACTGTAGTAGGGTTGCTACCAGTCATAATGTCTTGTATTGAATCAGGGAGGCCATCAATGTACTTTTCGATTGCCTTATCCAAAGGCGTGACCATGTTTGGGCATAACAGGCTTAACTCCTCATAACGGTCCGTGTAGGCTCGATGCTCACCGCTGTCTTGCTCAAGATTGTCGAATTCCCTTTCCAAGGCCCTGATCTCGTGTCGAGGACAGAATTCCTTCATCATAAGGGCCCTAAGTTCAGCCCATGTCTGTGCTAGAGCAACTTCTGCACCACGATCTCTCATAACCCCGTTCCACCACGTAAGGGCTCTCTTCTGGAACACACTCGAAGCAAACTCGACCTTGCGATTGTCAGGACACTGCACATGGCGGAAAGTATTCTCAATGCTCTCGAACCATTGAAGAAGCCCAGTCGCTCCCTCAGAACCACTAAACTTGAGTGGTTTCGCCGAGTTAAAACTCTTGAAATTGCATGGACCATTGTTGTTGTTGTTGGCTTGATTCCATTGAGCAAAGAGGTTTGGGAATTGAGCAGCCATTTGCTGCGCAATGATTTCTGCCAATTCGGCAGTCGCTATCTGGCTTTCACGTCGAGGAGGCATTCTAAAAGAGGAAACATGAAAGGAAACGAGTGAGAGGTTTAGACGAAAAGAATGAGATGAAACAAACCTGATGAAAGCAAGGGTAGTGGTCATTTGTTTGTTACTACAAAGCAACAAACGACACACAGTGACTAATCAAAATAAATGGGTCAAAAATAATGTATCGCGAAGACATGCTCGCCTATAAGTGAACACTCATCCCAAGAATTCCCAGGTAAGCACAACTGGTCTTGCGTCTGATGAGATGTATACGAAGTGCTTGCCTAGACAGAAAACCCAGAATACAGGCATTCACCCTTCCAGTTTGCACGTGTTCACATTATTTAAAACCCAAAACCTTGACGAGATTTTGAAAACTCATAGGGGTTCAAAACCATATAACAGAGGGTTCAAAACCTAGTAATAAATCATCCTAGAACAGATGATTAGTTTTCAAAGCGGTTTTGAATTTTATGTTCTTGTTGTGGTCGTCGCCTAAGGATAGGTGACGGTATTGTGTTATGACTAAACGCAAGTAAACTCGCGTTAGGGTCCTAAGAAGGTTATAGACTAGGTCAAAGCATTACTAATAACCTAATTCCCTATAACCATTAGCTCTGATACCATCTTTTCTGTCACACCCCGACCACGTAGAACATACAAAACGTGGCGGAAATGTCGGGGAGTGTTGTAACAGAATTAATTGTTTCAAATCCATGGCAATTGAAGTTTCGTTTTATTGATTAAAAGTGTTACAATGTCTTAACAAACAAAGAAAATACAACATAATTAACTAGTCTTGCATCTTTTATTGTCACTAAAGCCCAAGTCTGCCTATGTGTATCTTGATCATCTCCTGAAAACACATGTGAAAATAGGTACGTCAGCATAAAAATGCCTGTGAGATACATAGGTTTTTGTGAAAATAGGATTCATGACTTATGTTTGAGAAAATGTTTAGTCATGAACCTTGTAATTTGCTTTGTCTTGTAAATCATTTGAAAAACGATAAGATCAGATGATATGTATAACTAAATGTAAGGTTAAATGAATAACCATGTAAAATGTGTTTGTATAAGATAAGTTGTTTATAAATCAATGTCTTGTGAAAAGTATGTTATTTGTATAAAATGTTCTATGTCTCAAACTGAAATGATTCAAATAACGCTACGACATGTAATACCATACAAACACTTATATATAGGAAGTACCAGCGGCGTATCCACCATGCTTGTATCATATTACACACACCTTGTTACTTAATCACTTACTCAAACCAAACTACCAAAGTAAAATGTTCATGTCTGATGTAAATCATGTAATATGTATCCAAAATGTAAGCATGTGATGAATAACAAATGTACTAAGTATGCAACAATAGACATGCGTAGCATGTGACCTGTACTAAGTATGCAACAATAGACATACTTAACATGTGACCTGTACTACGTATACAACAATAGACATACGTAGCATGTGACCTGTACTACGTATACAACAATAGACATACGTAGCATGTGACCTGTACTACGTATACAACAATAGTCATACGTAGCAAGTAATGTAATGTAAAACGATGTACTAAGTAATGCACACAATGGGCACACCTAGCATAAGATGTAATAAAATCATGTACTATAATGTACTAACGAATATAGCAGGTATATGATGTGAAAACATGGAAAGCATGAAAGTAGCAAGTAGGCACATGTGTTCCACCCCAAAACGTTTGGAAAACAGTATAAGAGGGGTCTATGTACTCACTTGAGATTGCTCAGAAGTCCTAAGATAACCACCAAGCAAGCTAGAGATCGCGGATATCAAACGGCACCTAATTATAGGTAACTATGTTAATAACCGGACCTAAATCGAAAGATCTGATAGAATGAGGGTTCGTAAACCAAACCAGTATAGAGACTCGTGTCATATGGTTTAACAAAGCCTACATACTAAATGAAACCTTAATCTAAGTGCTTTCGACCCATTACGACCCGTTTAGGTAGCTTATGCTACTTTAACGCGTCGTTCGCGTGAAACGCGTTCGGACCGCCTAACTAGTCCTATGACAAGTGTTATATGCCTAAACATGTTACATAATCAGTTATGTGACAAAAGTTTAGGTTACATATGCTAAATTACCAATTATACATGAAAAGGGTATTCTGGTAATTTACCTAAGGCATATAAACTACCTATCATACAACTACTTAAACGATGTGACCATAGGGTATAACCTCGGAAGGTTATTCCCTACACTATGGTCACCTAATGTATTTGGTCGGATCCTAATGATCGACCAAACTGGGTCGGGTTCGAAGGTATAAGCGATTTATTAGATCGCTTACCCTACGACCCTAGACAACGTGGTAATCAGTAGGCATAGTCCCAAGGGACTATAACCAACGTGATTACACTCACGTTGCGAAGTTCAAACGAACTTCGCATTAACCATAACTGGTCAACGCAGAAAGTCAAACAAAGTTTGACTTTCAGACTCGAAAAGACTCGAAAAGCAATAAAAGAACGAAAGAATACTTACGAAGGGTCCCCGAATGCTAATCTAGATCACAATAACTCAGGTATGAAACAATGGTTCCTACTTAGAGTCACTTAGATCAGATTCTAGTGGGTTTAGAAGCAATGGGGGTGGGGTATTTATAGTTTTCGGGTAACCGTTAAGATCGTTTCATGGAAAACGTGCTTTAATCGTATCCGTACAAGTGTCGGAAAGTTGTGGTGGCTAAAAATGGGTCTAAATGAGCTGAATGTGCAGTTGAGAATGTGTGGATGTGAATAAAACAGCTGGAATCTGCTGACTGTTCGATATTATCTGATCAGAGAGGCTGAAGCGGGCCGCCTAAGATTTAAGCTTGGGCTCACGCGGGCCGCCTAGCTCTTCAGATCAGAAAACAAGTTTCAAATGTTGCAGTTTCAGTCCCTGTTATGTGTTTAAGGCCATTCCCGACACTTCTAAGGCCCGTAAAGCCAACTTTAAGGCCCTAAAATGATGCCTAAACATTGTGGACATGAAACATGCTCAAAAATATCTCGGATGTTGGTTCGTTTGGCCGTACGAACGCGATGTTCGCTTAATTACGACGGAATGCGCATAAGCGCGAAAAACGATCCAAATGACGAAACGAATGGTTTTTTCTTGTGCCAAACACTAAAATAAAATATTTTAGCACTTACATAAATTTTTGGATGTCCGGATGTATTCAGAACGTAAGTTATGCGCGAAAATGCAAACTTGTGCACTTTTTGACACTTTTAGTCCCTGAATGACCCAAAAGTTTATTTTAGCACACCAAACACCTCAAAGCCTATTTCTAAGCTATGTAAAGGATATTTATGGTATGTTTAACTTATGGTCATGTTCCGGAATGTCTGTTACAGTTCAAATTGGCATACTTTCACAGATCCAGTACACAAAAACAAAGTCTACCAACTAGATGTGAAATTTGCATTCCTATATGGCAAAATCAATGAAGAAGCGTATGTTGGACAACCGCCAGGGTTCACAGATCCAGTACACAAAAACAAAGTCTATCTTCTGGATAAAGCACTTTACGGATTACACCAGGCCCCGAGAGCCTGGTACGAGACGCATTCCCAATATCTGCTAGCCAACGGGTTCACCAGAGGGACGGTTGATAGTACGTTGTTTACCAAAGAGGTTGCAGGGCATCTATTGATCGTGCAGATTTATGTCGATGACATCATTTTTGGATCAACAAATGATGATTTGTGTAAAGATTTTGAAATAGTGATGAAAAGAAAGTTTGAAATGAGCTCGATGGGGGAGATGAAGTTCTTCCTAGGGCTGCAGGTGGATCAAATGCTCGAAGGAATTTTCATTCATCAAACCAAATACGTGAACGATGTTCTGGAGAAGTTTAACATGTATTAATCTACTCCGACTTCAACCCCCTTGGCTCAAAATCACGGAATCTGTCCAGATGAAAGTGGAGAAAAAGTGGACAAGACGTATTATCGGTCGATAATTGGATCTTTGATGTATCTTACTGCTTCTCGCCCGAACATCATGTATCCGACGTGTTTATGCGCCCGATATCAGTCCAGCCCACGCCAGTCACACTTGACGATCGTGAAATGCATTTTACGGTATTTGAAAGGCTGCCCAAGCACCGGCTTATGGTATCCTAAGTCGGGTGACTTTTCACTCACAGGTTATGCTGATTCGGATTTTGGTAGCTGCAAGCAAAATGCTATGTCCACCGCTGCAGGCTGTCAGTTCTTCGGAACTCGACTAGTCACTTGGCAGTGCAAGAAACAAACCTCAGTCGCACTCTCTACCTGCAAGGCTGAATACGTTTCGGCCTCGAGCTGTTGCTCTCAGATCCTTTGGATCCAACAGCAGATGCGAGACTTTGGTTTGCAGTTCTTGGACACGCCTATATTTGTGGACAATGAAGCAGCGATTAACATAACGAAAAACCCGGTTCACCATTCTAAAACAAAACATATAGAAATTCGACATCATTTCATCCGTGATTGTCTCGAGAAGAAATTAATTCGAATCGAACATATACACACCGATGAACAGAAAGCTGATTTTTACACCAAACCGTTTGATAAAAAGAGATTTAACTATCTTTTGAAATTAAATGGGATGAAAAATTTGTTTTCTAGGAGGGTTGTTGAATGTGAAGCCGAGGAGGACGGCGATCTGATGTGATCCACGTTGTGTTGTCAAAGTTTTTGTACAGTTTATTTTCTGCTTTTGATAAAACCAAAAACACAAAAATATGTTTTTGTTTTTAGGGGGAGAAAGTTTGCAGAAAATCCAAAAACATGATAAAATGTCAAAATCCAAAAACATTGAAAAACTGTAAAAGAGTTTGTGTAAAAAGGGGAAATGATATTACATCAGCTAGATAGATGCAGTATGCTAAAGAAATATATAGTTTAATTAGTGTTAAGTAGTCTTGCAGATGATATGCCGATAGGTTTTTACACATTTAGTAGATTTGTTTGGGATATAAACATAAAATATCAACTTGCTTTTACGTGGGGAACATCTCTTGGATATATGGGTAACCCCCGAAATCTTGTTTGAAAGATCCCTCTTTCTGAGATACTAGGTCTTTATACTTAGTGATATCTGGGGTATTATCCCGGGACTTCTGATTTTGCGGAAGCAATGGCCTAGTCCCCGGAGAATACTTTACACTGCTTGAAATAAAAGCCCCCCCTCAGCATAAAAAATGTTGAAACATTGAAAAATGCTAATCATGTGCTGTTGTAAAAGAAGATCCCCAAAGGGGACCCACCTTAAGTCGAAGCCGTCATCTCTCTGATTTTGCGGAAGCAATAGCCTGAGCTCTCACGGCCCTCACATTTAACCCCTTACAGATATCATCTAGGTATACTCACTTGTAAGACTGAATATTGGGATCTGGATACGGGAGTATATTCTGAAGTGGGACACGCGTATAAGTCAAGACCTTAAAACACTAAATCCGTATCCTGAACAGATTGAACTTTGTGTGAGAATTTAAGAGGATCAGTATATCGATAATCATTGTGAATTGTTTAATGCTAAGTATGAAATTAAAGCTTAACGGTACTTGTATCTTGTCGGCAGCTGATATGATCCCCTAACACACTCACAAAAATATTGTGTGTACAGTTTATTGCTTATCAAAATCAAAAATTCAAAAAGATTTGTTATTCATCTTATTTTCGACAACGAATGTTGGGGATCAGATGATCAAAGTCTTATGTGCTGAACAAGTCTGGATCATGAGGTTTGGGTAAGCAGAAGATTGAGAAAGTGATTGGTAATTGCTTGAAAGTTTAAAAGTTCATTAATTTGAACTAAAATCAGTGTCAGAAAAGTCAGCAAACTTCATAAATTGGTCAGCCAAGGTCATTAACTTGGACTTGGCAGGCTAAACAGTTGACCAAGGTCATTAACTTGGACTTGGTAAACTGGGTGTGACGGTAAAATATCAAAAAGTTAAAAAAAAAATTGAAAATTTTGAAAATTGTCATTTCAAATGAAATGACTATTTCGCACGAAATAGTCATTCCGCTTGAAACAGGTAATTTCGCTTGAGCTGGTGATTTCGTTTTAAAACTTCATTTCGTTTGAATTGGTGATTTCGCTTGAATATGTCCCTGTGCCTATTTCACACGAAATAGGACTGTCTATAAATAGTGAAGGTATTTTGCTTGAACAGGTCATTCTTCTGATTTCGTTTCAAAAACTCTGTCAAAGCGATTTCAAGCGAAAACACAAAATCATTGATTTCTAGTCAAGATCTTGCCTGTTTGTTGTTCATATTCAAGATCTAAGTTTGGTTTGCACATCTTAGATCATGGGAAAGGTGAGCAACTGTGGTAATTTGACCTAGATAGTGCAAGAAAGCGTGTGATTTCTCCAAAAGCAGCAAGGAGAAAGTTGATTGTCAAGTTGCCTAAACATACACCAAAATCAAAACCTCCTACACCACCAAAACAACCTACACCACCACCATCATCTCCACCACAAACTGAACAACAATTTTCACCACCACAACCACCATCACCACCACCACAACTATCACCACCACATGAACAACCTATTATCACTGCACCACATATACTTCAAACACCACCATCTACCCAATCACAAGTACAAACCACTCCCGGTTCTACAGGTCTTAAAAATTTTCCAAAGGTACCTGAGAATATTGCTCTTGAAGACATCGGAGATTTCAGTTTTGTGAATGATGAGCAGGTAAAAAGGTTGGAAAAGAAGGTAGAGGAAGTGTTGGTTGAAAATAAAAAGTTGGTTGATCGTGAGAAGAAATTGGAAAAACGTGTTAAGTCTGTGGAAGCTGAAAATTCTTCATTGTTAAAGAAAGTTGAAGCTGATCAGGCAGAGATTGATATTCTTAAAGTGAAAGTTGCTGAGTTAGAAGAAGAGAAAGCACGTAGAGATGAGCAGAACAAGTACTTTGAGTTAAAGAACAAAGAATTGGAAGCTGCTAAAGCAATCAAAGAACACGAGATATACATGATGAATAAAGTGTTAGAAAACTTGCTTGGAAAGTTTGTTGAGCAAAAGTTTGAAGAAATCCAGCTTGAGGAAGTTAGAGCTCGACGTCAAGCTGAGATTGATGCTGAGATGAAGAATAAGGGTAAAGGTGTTGAAGGTGTTTCTGAGAGGGCAATTGTTCTATCTACTGTTTCTGAATCACCTATTCAGAATCCTCGTCCTATCTCGCAGTTTCTGCTATATTTAAAGAGGATGTATTAATTGATGATGTTATTAATGATGAGGAAGATGTTGAAGAGGATGATGAAGAAGAGGATGTTGATGAAGATAAGACAGATGATGCAGATGATGTATTCTCTGCTAGTAGTCATAGTGATGATGATAATGATGACGATGGTCAAAGTGGTATAGGAATTAAAGTTACAGAAGTGTCTAATGAAGAGAGTGTCGATGATTATCTTCATGATGATGCAAATGAAGAACCTGAGGATGCTACAAGTGAGGGGGAGAACGTTGATGATGAGAACGTTGATAAAAGAGAAAAGTTAATATTGCGTCTTGAACCTGAAGTTGAGGAAGGAGAAATTAGGCATACTTACACCATGAATCATATTATCGAGATGACGCGTATTGATGATCCTAACTTCAAGTTTGACTTTGAAGAAGAGTTGAATGCATTTGATATGAATCAACAGCCTGACTATCAGTACAAGTATGTTGATGAGGCAGACAACTATGATAGAGTTGAGGTTGAAGATTGCAGCGATGAAGAAAGTGATAATGTTGATATTTCTGATTTTCCAACGCTTGTCGAATTTTTCAGTTAGGAAAACATTGATGAATTGAGAAGAAAAGTTGAAGAATGTTTGAAAGATAAAAACTTTGATGGTACACTGAAAGATGAACAGCAGGAAGAGAAGAAAAAATGGTTTAGAAAGAGTACTGAACGTAAGTTTAAAAGACCTCTGAAGTTCTACAAGAGAGATAGAGCTGTGTCACTAGGTGACATTATCAGTTGGGGCTTTCTACCACAGGTCAATGCGTATGCTATTCGTAGAGAGTATGGTGTGCAGTACTTTGAATACATTCAGGATATCATGACCTTGCCCTGGTGGGATGTTGAAGAACTTGCAAAAGTCAGATCTTTGGATTATCCTATCAGAAAGCATGATGTGCCTGTTTGGGGTTTAATCAAGTTTGAAGCTTACAGAGAATTCAAACACTGGAAGCCTCACTACCCGAAGAAAGTAAAGAGGGTAGATCTAGTGACTGGTGTTGAAGAGACAATTTTGCATCTGAAGAAGCCTAAAGTGATCAAGAACATTCCTCTGCCAAAGATGGAGCAAGAATTTTACAAAAGGGTTTGTGTGTTGGGTGTACAGTTACTTATCGACTGAAGCGGTAATCACATACATGGTGGAAAATGAAGTTAGATATATTCACTTGTATGATCCGTTGTGGATTATCAACTGCTCAGCAAAAGACATTGAATGTTTGTTTCTAAACAAGATCTGCTACAAAGCTGAAGACAAAGAGCTGGTGATGCAGTTTCAGAAGGTTGTAGCTATTTGTTTCCAGAAAGGAATAAATGCTGAAAATAAATGGTCGACAAAGTGGAGAGAGATTGAGAAAGAGGAAGCGTTGAAAGCTAAGAAAGAAAAGAAGAAACTTGAAGCGAACAGAGGTAAATGGATGAGATTGCAAGCTGAAGAAAAGATGAAAGCTGCTAAGGAAAACGAGATGCTGAAAAGTGCATTGAGAAGAAAACCGAAGCAGAGGGAAGAAAGATTCAAGTCCCTGTGAAGAAATGAAGACCTGACTGAAGACTCCGGCAATATCCAAGGGGGAGTTTGTTGGTGCATAATGTCTATAGCCTTCGTCTACAGTCTAGGTCATGTCGGTAGCTTGTATAGGGGTCAAAATGTCAAATAATGTAAAGTTTATGTATGTTAGAAGTAATTTCGCACGAAATAGCAAGTTGCTATTTCGCACGAAATAGCATAATGCTATTTCATGCGAAATTAACTGCCTATATATATGGCAGTGGTGCTTCTCATTTGGTACGAAATTAGTGAAGGTGTAACGAAGTGCTGCCCAATTTTCACTGTGTAATCAAGTCAAATATCAATGGGAAGCTTGTTTCAAGTATCATACTTTATTTCTACACCTTTCTTACACTGATTTGAGGTTGTTTGACTGTTTCCGCCTTTCAAACAGCTTTGTGTTGACTCTGAACGACTCATTAGGTCGCAAACGATCCTATAATAACGCCACGAAAGGTAATACAATAAGCACACTTATATATAGGAAGTACCAGCGGCGTATCCACCATGTGCTTATTGTATTATCTAGTTTCGTTATCTAAATCACCAACAAACTACACAAAAACCAACCATCGAGTTGTAAAGTACTTCTTAAAAATCTTACTATTAAGATAGGAAGATCTAAGATTGTACTTCAAATATCCTACATGAATCTAACTATAAAGATAGGCAGATCACTTAAGGATTAAAACATTGTATTTGCATAATCGGAATATTACACATAAAAGCACTTAGTGAACACATATATGCCATACATTTCGAAAACAAATCGATTACACATATGAATCACCCCAAAACATTTGAAAACGGTAAAAGAGGGGAACTATGTACTCTCCTGGGATTGCGTATAGTTCCGGTTCAAAGGGTATAACAAAGCTCAAAAGACCAAGAGTTCAAGTATTGAAGTTGTTCCTAGTGTAACGGATACTATGTTAGCGACTCGATACCTAAATCGGAAGATCGGATAGAATGAGGTCTTGTAAACCAAACGAGTATTGGAACTCATGTGATATGGTTTAACAAAGCCTACATTCTAAATCGGAACCTATCCTAAGTGCTTACGACCCATTTAGGTAGCTTACGCCACTTTAATGTGTCGTTCGCGCGAAAGCGCGTTCGAGACGCCTAACTAGTCCTATGACAAGTATTATATGCCTTAACATATCTAATTATGTTATATAATCAGTTTAGATGTCAAAACATGTGTTACATATGCTTAAAATGAAATTATGCGAAAAAGGGCATTTTGGTCATTTTCCTAAGGCATATAAACTACCTATCATACAACTAACTAAACGAAGTGACCATAAGGTATAACCTCGGAAGGTTATTCCCTACACAACTATGGTCACATTATATGTTTGGTCGGATCCTAATGATCGACCAAACGGGTCGGGTTCGAAAGTCTAAGCGGTTGTTTAGACCGCTTATCTTACGACCCTATATAAGCACTATCCTAAAAGTGACGGGTTAAACATGTTAAAACATGTTTAACGAAGTTAGAAAACAAGTTTGATATCAAAACAAACGGTTTTGAAACCCAAGAATAGTTTGGTTGCAAAATACGCATAGACGTGTATTTTGACCGAAACTATGACTCGTCACTACACCTAATCACGTGGTAATCAATAGGTATAGTCACAAGGGACTATAACCATCGTGATTACGCTCACGTTGCGAAGTTCAAATGAACTTCATGTTGACCATTGACCGGTCAAAGCTGAAAGTCAAACACTGTTTGACTTTCGTGCTAAAAACGCAATAAAAGCACGAAAGAAACTTACAACGGGTCCAAGCTAGGAAGAACTTGATCTAAATACTCAGGTATGAAGCATAAAGCTTCAACTTAGAGTATAAAACCAGATCAAGGTGTGAATTGAAGTGAAATCGATGTGTATATGTATAGATTTCGGGCCACCGTTAAGATCGTTCCTTGATTCCCGAGCTTCAATCTCAACCATCCATGTGTGCCCACTGAATTAGAATACCATGGGCACCCAAAACAAGCCCCTAGACTTATAAAAACCATGTCCAAATGCAAGAAAACCAGCTGCTAAATCAAAGAAAACAGTTTTCTGATCTGGGGAGTTTACACGGGTCGCGTAAGGATCATGACCACTCTTACGCGCCCCTCCTGAGGGAAGTTTGGCAGAAATGTCAGTTTTAGTCCCTGCACATGTAAAACTTGGATTTCGATGCATTTTTGGCACGTTTAAGCTCCGTTAACCATGTTTCAAGGCTCTAAAATGAAGTTAAAGTATAGGGGACATGAAATATGCTCAAAAACATCTCGGATGTCGGTTCGTTTGGTCGTACGGTTGCGTTGTTCGGTTAATTACGACGAAACACGAACGGACGCGAAAAATGATCCAAATTACGCGACAAATGGAATTTTATCATGCCAATTACTAAAATAAAATATTTTAATGATTACATAAATTTTTGGATCTCCGGATATATTCAGAATGTAAGATATTTTTGCGCGAAAATGCAAACTTATGCACTTTTTGACGCTTTTAGTCCCTATTGATCAAATAAGTTTATTTTTGCGCACCAAACACCTCAAAGCCTATTTCTAAGATATGTAAAGGATATTTAGGGCATGTTTAACTTATGATCAACTTCCAGAATGTTCGATACTATGTGAATCAGCAGACTTTCGCAGTTTGACGCAAATAGTCCTTGAGTGTGAATAAACTTGTTTTTGACACACCAAAGCTTTCAAAACTTATTTCTAAGTTATATAAAAGTTATTTAAGGTATGTTAAGCCTATGTCACTGTTCCGGAGTGTTTGCCGCATTAAACTGATTACGTTTACGCATCAGTTCCCGTATAACTTTCCAGAAAGCGATTTAAAGCTTGAAAATGAACTAGAATCAAATTGTGAAATTGTAAAACCAAAATAAACAAATTTTTGAGACCAAAACACATTGTTTCTTTGATAAAAGATAGTGTCCTACATCGTGTGTGTGTTTACGGAGCACAAGTGTCATATGCTAGTTACATATATGCTAAGGCTTATACTTGCGACGTTCCGCTTAACTAGTTTAGATCTAATGAGCCCGACGGGGTCTAGTTAGGAAGCAGCAATCGCATATCGCAGCTCGAGTTCGAAGCTAGTAGTATCTGTATTGTAGTGTATATGACGTGTATCTCGTTTATGTATGTGGTAATTCGCAGCATTTTTACGTACTATGCTAGTATCAAACTTGTATACTCGCCAGTACATTTTTGTACTGACTCTATTTTAACGTATGTTGCAGGTAATTATATCACAGTCTACATCAAACCAAACTCGGAAGTCTAGAAACTCTCCTAAAATCTAGGTTGTCGGATTTGTATTGCTCGAGAGGACAAGAAATCTTTGATAACTTATGTGATTGTATTATTTGTTAGTATGGGATAACGAATGTAATAAATATTGTCACAAATAGTTGTTATGGATTCTCTTGTGCAATCTGATTCGCCTAGTGCCGCGCCCCGATGATTCCGCCATCGGTTGGGGTGTGACAGATTGGTATCAGAGCCATAACTATAGGGAATTAGGTAAGACATTCGACCTAGTCCAAGTTGAAGTCTTAGGAATTCGACCTAGTCTATAGTCTTAGTACCAACAGGCCAGACTTCATGCGAACCCAGTGGGGTTTGTACGGGCCTACTTGATGCTCTCATTTGAACTCGCTAAAACTACATCTTTGTGTGAACAACGTATACTACAGCTTCGCACGAGGAAAGCTTTTCCTAATACTTAATACTATTTGCCTTTTCTAAGGCTAACACAATACACACGTTTTACAATACTCGCATAACAACAACGAGTGATCACGTCAGGATAAGGTGTGAAAACCAGGAACTCTCGATGGGTCACTTATTCAGCGCATCATTCTAGCACGAGAACCATTCGTTGAGTCAGGAGTGACATCCGTGTCTCGACGGAATTCTCCATTTCTATCTAATGGAACTTCCGGATTTATTCGGTGAGCACAACCACAGCTTGGAGCGAAGTTGTTAAGTCAGGGGTGAAACCCATACCTTAATTACTCGTTCCACTCCCTAAATGGTTTTCGAAAAGTTCTCACCAAGGACTCGGCTATATCAAGGACTCGAGTCGTGTGAGGAATAGGAGGACGAATGCCATGAGCTGCATCCCAATGGAAGCATAGTCTACTAGGTCCACGCGCGTGCAAGAACTCGCTTAATATAGCTGGATTACTTGGGTAGTCGAACGCCTAAACACCCAGGGCATTCTACCTAATTTATCTAACTTATGATTCACCGGTTTTACACTTGTTAAACTTATTTACGCTTATGTGTTTACGATTTAAGTTTTACACTTTAACAATTTCTCGATTTATCGATTTTCGCCCCCCCCCCCCCGCTTTACGAACACACAACTCACACAGTCGTCGCAATCTAAAATGAAAACCGAATGCTCGCAACAAAACTAAAGTCTAACAACTCGCCCTCTCTTTCCATCGCGTCCTCACACTATCAATACACACGTGTGAATATCACAACTATATATCTATATACAAAAAAAAATCTCTTATGTGTCATATGTTAGAACGTAGGACTTTCGTGTTTCCTATGTGGCTCCTATGTGAATACGTACTACTATACTACCTGCAACAAGTTTTGAACGCGCTCAAATCGCATCGCAAAACTCAAAATCATTATGATCGAATCTCACTCCAAGTCTCTCTCTGTCTAGATGCCTTCCAACAACTCTGCTACGAGAATGTCAGCCAGGAGACGAGCCAAATGAAGGGACAAAAAGAGGATTGCTTCACTTGTGGCCAGGGAAGTGGCCGAGGTCATTCCTCAGATTGTCACTCAAGTGCACTCTCTTACCAACTCTCAAACTTTGGAAGACGTTAAGACAGAAGCGCCGCAACCTACTTTCCTCTACAAACACTTCAAAGCCTGTGACCCGATGACCTTCATGGGTGAAGGAGGTGTTTCACAGCTACTCTAGTGGTTCGATTATGTCGAGGTCACCCTTCGTTAGAGTGGGTGCCCCGAGCATTTTCGTACTACTTGCGCTACCGGAGTATTTCAATCGCGAGCACTCGACTGGTGGACCGCCGAACGCAACAAAGGTGGGATCCACGCAGCTTATGCTCTCTCCTGGAATGAGTTGAAGGAACTCATGAAGGAAGAATATTGCCCTCCCCACGAGGTCCAGAAGTTGGAAAACGAATTTTGGGAAATTAAGCAAGTCGAAGGTGACAATGAAGGCCTCATAGCAAGGTTCAAATAGCTTAGCATCATTTGCCCAAGTCAAGTTGACACCCTAGAAAAGGCTATCAAGAAGTACATTCGTGTCTTACCAGAGTTTGTGGGCGATTTTGTCGAAGCTGCGAGACATGCTACCATCGAGGAAACTTATCGCCTGGCCGCTGAAATCAACGACAAACGAGTCTTGGAGGGATTTTTCTCTAAGAATCCTACCAAGACGATTAATCAAGTTATTGCAGTGTCATCTGATGGTACTACTGAGTCGTCTGAAGAAGCCATCGACTCCATCGACGACACCACCGACGCATCTAATGACGACGACACATCATCACAAGATATCGACCAACCCAGCCGCAAATAAAAGATTTCAAGCTCAAACTCTTAAACAACTGAACTGCCTCAACCAGAACCTCTCCAAGCAGTTCCTGTTCACTCAAAGCGTGCCTATCTCGGACCGCATCCCCTGTGTTTGAATTGCACCTATAATCACCCAACAGAAGCCAATTGTTGCTATTGCAACAATTGCAACTGTTACGGTCACTTCACCCGCAACTGTCACGCAGAACCACGAACTTGAGTACAATAACCGCAGTTCCAGCAACAATCTTCAATACCAAGCAGGCGTAGAATAATGTTGTAATGAAACAGTTTCGACGTTAACTTTCATGTGTTGAATTACTTCTACTAATCGAAGTTGCCACTATGCGCAACGTCGACTGTCGCTTTCGTTTTCTCTCTCGTATTCACACTTAGTCTAGAATCACACACATGCTATATACTATATCACGATATAATGTGTTTTACCCTCACTACACTCTTAGAATAAGGTACGATAAACGTGCAAGGGACGAATTAATCACAGGTGCACACGGGATTATTTTGGTCAGTGCACGAAGATCGTAGTGAATTCTAATGGTGCCATAATGTTAAAAGCATGGTTAAGCGTGGTGGATACGCCGCTGGTACTTCCTATATATAAGCGTCTTGACCATGTCGACAAAGTGTGATATCTATTCACGAGATGTAAGTAGTAGGGGTCAAGCAAGGTGTGCCTTATCATACTACCGAAGTTTCGTGAAGAAGGTGCCACGTGGAGTTGAACGTTATTTAGACCTATACTATTGTGGTTATTTTCGACACACTACACTCATTCGCAAGGCGTAACAATTAAATCGCATCATCGCGAGACTTGTCGTAAGTATGCAAACACAATGCAATCGCCTCATCGATGGACTCTGGAGAGTCTACCCCCGCAGAGAAATTGCATCGACGCAAGACTGGTCGTAAATCTGTATCGCAACTCAATCGCATTTTCGCTGAAATCTAACGCACATCGCTCTCGCAACACTTAGACGTTTTAACGCTTAACGCTTCTATATATCTCATCGCTTCGATACTCGCATCGCTTATCGCTTCTAACGCTTATCGCTACCTGTGTTATGTCGGCACACATGACATCGATTCACGAAACGGATCTAGTATGCTCAAAACATGGTGGATACGCCGCTGGTACTTCCTATATATAAGTGTTTTAGCCATATTAGCAAACTTTTGTGGAAAGATGCCATGTGGGGCTCAATGTTGGTTAAATTTGTGAGACTATTGAGAATAATCGAATCGCTTATCGCCTACCGCTTACCGCTTATCGCTTATCGCTCATCGCCTGATACTTATCGCAATCTGTGTTGTTTTAGTATGTATGACATCGCTTCACGGGACAAAACTAATATGGTCAAAACATGGTGGATACGCCGCTGGTACTTCCTATATATAAGTGTTTTTGCCATGTTAGCAAACTCTAGTGGAAACATGCCATGTGGAATTTAATGTGGAATCTAGTCGAAATCGCACTATTCGCTTATCGCATATCGATCGTCGCCTATCGCTATCGCTATCGCTATTGCTTACCGTTATCTGTGTTAAGTTAGCACACATGACCTCACTTCACGAGACGAAACCCATATGGTTAAAGCATGGTGGATACGCCGCTGGTACTTCCTATATATAAGTTTTTAGCCATATCATCAGACTTTCGTGGAAAAAGGCCATGTGGGGTCTAATGTTAGTTAAATTTTGTGGTGTTGATCAATCCAATCAAATCGCATTAATCGTGCATACCTCCATCGCTTGCAGCGCAATAGTCGTTGCTTATTGCTTGACTGTTGTCGCTATCGATTATCGCTTTTCGCTTATCGCCGCCGTCATCGCTTGCTGTGTTATGTTTATCTTTGTGTTGTTTTTGTGTTATCGCTTATCGCTGTCCCTCTCGTGTGACACCTGTGTCACTAAAACCATCATACGAATACCAAACCAATGAAATATCATATTTCATACTTGGAATTTGTATAAATATGTGTATCTTTTGCACATATCAAATCTTGTTCGATTTCGAGCTCTAAATCGCTTTCTAGAAAGTTATACGCGAACTGATGCGTAAACGCAGTCAGATTAACATGAAAAACACTCCGAAATAGTGATATAGACTTAACATACCTTAAATAACCTTTATATAACTTAGAAATAAGTTTTGGAGGGTTTGGTGTGTCGAAATCAAGTTTATTCGCTTACAGGGACTAATTTCGACAAACTGCGAAAGTATGTCGATTCGTACTGTAACAAACATTCCGGAACTTGATCATAAGTTAAATATGCCCTGAATATCCTTTACATAGCTTAGAAATAGGCGTTGAGGTGTTTGGTGCACAAAAATAAACTTTTTGATCAATAGGGACTAAAAGCGTCAAAAAGTGCACAAGTTTGCATTTTCGCGCATATCTTACATTCTGAATATATCCGGAGATCCAAAAATTTATGTAAGCATTAAAATATTTTATTTTAGTGTTTGGCATGATAAAATTCCATTCGTCGCGTAATTTGGATCGTTTTTCGCGTCCGTTCGTGTTTCGTCGTAATTAACCGAACAACGCAACCGTACGACCAAACGAACCAACATCCGACATATTTTTGAGAATATTTTTAGTTCCCTATACATTAACTTCATTTTAGAGCGTTGAAATGGGGTTAACGGGGTTTAAACACATCAAAAACGGCTTAAAAGTGTTGCAGGGACCATTTCTGCCAGTTTGGCAAACTTCTGGAACTGGGCATGTGGTGGCGTCAGGCCACCTGTGACACCTGTGTCACTTCAATCATCAAACAAATACCAAACTAATGAAACATTGTATTTCATACTTGGGACTTGTATAAATATGTGTATCATTTGCACATATCAATTCTTGTTCGATTTCAAGCTCTAAATCGCTTTCTGGAAGGTTATACGCGCACGGATGCGTAAATATAACCAGTTTAATGCAAAAAACACTCCGGAATAGTGAGATAGGCTTAAAATAACTTAAATAACCTTTACATAACTTAGAAATAAGTTTTGAAGGCTTTGGTATGGCAAAATCAAGTTAATTCGCTTACATGGACTAAATTTGACAAACTGTGAAAGTATGCCAATTTGAACTGTAACAGACATTCCGGAACATGACCATAAGTTAAAAATACCATAAATATCCTTTACATAGTTTAGAACTAGGCTTTGAGGGGTTCGGTGTGCTAAAATAAACTTTTGGGTCATTCAGGGACTAAAAGCGTCAAAAAATGCATAAGTTTGCATTTTCGCGCATAACTTACGTTCTGAATACATCCGGACATCCAAAAATTTATGCAAGCACTAAAATATTTTATTTTAGTGTTTGGCATAAGAAAAATCCATTCGTCGCGCAATTTGGATCGTTTTTCGCGCTTATGCGCATTCCGTCGTAATTAAGCGAACATCGCGATCGTACGACCAAACGAACCAACATCCGGCATATTTTTGAGCATGTTTCATGTCCACAATGTTTAGGCATCCTTGTGGAGCCTTAAAAATGATTTAACGGGCTTCAAACGTGTGGAAAATGGACTGAAACATGTGCAGGGACCTATTCTGTCAATTCTGTTTGAAAACTGCAGAAAGGAGGCTAGGCGTGACGCGAGGGTGGCTAGGCATCACGCGAGGCCCTTTCAGATCAGCAAAAGCTGTTTTAACAGCTGTTAACAGCACTTATGCACTCCAAACCCAATTCCACTTGTTTGTTCCTGATCATGGGGGGCCAATATGATGCACATGGGGTTACCAACAAGTGTAGGGAGAAGATCAAAGCACGGTATTCAAGAAACGATCCTAACGGTGGTCCATTTCCTATAAATACCCAACCCTTTCATTTGCAAAAACCCACACCTTTGAAATCTGAACTTGCTCTCTAAGTTGTTGTGTTTAACACTTCATACCTGAGAGTGTTCGGATTCAAACCTTCCGTTCTTGGACCCTTTGTAAGTGTTCCGTCGTTCTTTTATTCTTTTAGCGTTAAAGTCAAAATTCGTTTGACTTTCTGCATTGACCAGTTTATGGTCAATGCGAAGTTCGTTTGAACTTCATAACGTGAGCGTAATCACGATGGTTATAGTCCCTAGTGACTATACCTACTGATTACCACGTTATCTAGGCTCAGTGACGAGTCATAGTTTCGGCCAAAATGCGCATTCGTGCGTATTTTCTAACCAAACTACCCTTGGGTATCAAAACCGTTTGTTTTGATACCAAACCTGTTTTCTAAATGTGACAACCCTCAAAAAAAATCCCATGTATTCCGTACAATTCAATTAATGATAATTAAAGTGCTTGACGATTGTGTGGAATTACTTAACTGCTTTCTGATATCTGTGTTATACTTACATGTATTTGTTAACATACTAGTAATATACAGAAAAGTCATTAAATGGTCCGTTATGATTTCCTAAGTGTTAGAAATTAAAAACGTTACAAAAATATATATGTATGACACTTTACGGATTAATTAAGCACTTTAACGAACCGGTACGTAACCGAACAACCGGACTTTACCCGGAACATAAAAATATTGCCAACCACATTGTCTTTACTTTTCTGAACTAGTTAGGGTCCCCGAATACCCTAACACCCGTTATATTAAATAACACACACAAGTATCATAACTAAACCTTTTGATTTCAACTAAACACTAACTATCTCATTACAAACCAACTATATACCCCCCCCCCCCCCTTGGTTAGAACCGGCCCAAGAGTGGCCCCCACCATAAATCTTCATGAGATATCACTAAATCTCTTTGGATATTCCTTGGATTTGGCAAAGATGTGTAGTGTACTATGGGGGACATGTAACCCATTGGACAAACACTCTAAATGATTATATGTATAAGCCAAGAGATCACCATCTTCACATCACCAACACACTTCAATTCTCCTTCCTCCTTCTCTAACCTACGGCCACCATACACCACCCACACCACCATTGTTTTCAATCCAAATCCAAGCATTTCCAAGGCCATCCTAGGGTGTAAGAAGGTGAATAACGAAGCTTGGTGTTCTCGGAAGTTCAAGGACCTACTTCGTTTGCTATTAACCACCACTTTCCCACACTTGAACTTCCCTAGCCTTGTGCTAGTAGTAAGTTTCTAAAATCTTCATATTGTTCATGTATTTTATGGTTAATAGATGTTTGTATGATGAAATATGAGGAACACACAAGAACATGACATAAAGTGATGTACAAGGTGGTTAATGGATGAATGTTAGTGTAAATCATGTAGATCTTGTGTGATTATGATGATTGGGTGATTATCTGATGCTTTACTGAATGATATTAGTATATGATGTTGTTGTGGTCACTAAACTTGTTAAAGGAATCGATCGAACACGATTTAGAAGGTTAAACACAAAAGAATCAGAATCTGTCCAACTTTTACCGCCCACTTCTGTTGGCTGTAAACAGTTCTTAACCTCAACGAAAAATCGATATTTTGAATCTAAAATATGTTATTATGAAATACGGTTCTAATGGCACCGGAATCGTAATTTTTGGACTCCGTTTACTATTTTTAAAGTGTTAATTTGTAACAGCTACTTAAGCTGAATTTTGACAGCAATAAATGGGTGTCGTACTTTCAGTCATAACCTAAGTTTTGTGATGAATCGGACCATGAAAATTCTACTGTAGATGATAACTGAAGTATTTGTAATTACCCCACTGGAATTTCGCAAATCGGACTTACGAAGAATTTTTAATAAATTTTTTCGTGGACTGTGGTCAGAAATACATAAATCTGAGTTCAGTCCCGAATATGAATTTTTATAAAATATTGGTTATGAACCGGACCCCGATATTTTTACACAATAAAATATGGAACGTTTATGACGTTCTATAAAAATTTGGGAATTTTTGGAATAATCTAACTATTTTATTTAAATGCCCGAAAACAGCCGGTTTTGAGTATTAATGCTGAATTGACATAAGTTGTGACTTGCGTGTCTAAATGTCGAGTATGCTATCTGTGAATGATTTGACATGTTATATATGTTATGTGCATTATCGTATGTTTGATTTTGAGTGGGGAATGGACGGGAAACTTAGATGGGCATAAACTGTTACAGTGATGCATGTTGTGTGCTAGATACGTGTAGGAACTTTGTGTTCTATTTGAAAGCCACTAAATGACTAACTGGTAAATCATACTAGGACGTGATTGACCGACCTTGACTGTTAGCTATATTGAGAATCTAACCGAGCAAACCGAGGTGAGTTCACACACTTTCTAAGGCATGGGATTCCCGGTGGTTTGGGAATGGGTTAAAGAATTAAAACTGAATCTACATATCCTCCTTGGGTAGGATATGTACGGCCATCCTCCAGAGAGTGGATGCCATTATTAAACCTACGAATTCTCCTGGTGCAGAATACGTACGTTCGTCCTCCTGGTGCAGGACAACAACCTTAAAACTAGCTAGACAAAACTCTATCAATAAGTCCCTCTTCATATCGACTTAATCGCCGAGGCCAATGGCGAGCGGGTCATTAGTTAATAGCGCTATTAGGTTTAACAAACCTCACACCGTGCCGTTCGGACGGGCGTGTACTAATGGACTATGGCAGATTGTCAGTGATGATAGACACTGATATAGGGCACAACTTATTTGCGTAGTAGTCGATATCATTCCGTCTAGTAGTTCAAACGGGGAAAACCCCCACTGATCATGGTTATGGATTGGGTAATGAAAAAGAGAAATGGTTAAACATAGTTTCAACTATGGGGTAACCCCCACGGCAAATAAGCCAACGAAAGTCAAACCACGTTTTCAGAAACAACTTAAAACTAAACAACCAAACATGAACTCACTCAACTTTGTTGTTGACTCGTTGTTACATGCCTTACAGGTCGCTAGATGCTTTTGGGAGCTTGCACGAGGAGGAGGTTGTTGTGGAACATGGGTTGATATATCCCATACTTAATAATTGAACTTTATAAACCTATGGAACTTATGTTTGAGACTTTAAACTTATGAACTGTGAACTTATGATTTGAACTCACGTTTATGCTTCCGCTGTTTAAACTAAACAAGGTTAACTAGCTTTGGTCACCAATCGTATTATGTTTGGTTTTATTTACTTAATTGAGTTGTTCAATATGATTGGTGGCTCGATCCTGGTCATGTCACGCCTCCAAGCGGTGATACTCCGCATGGTGGATTTTGGGGGTGTGATAGATTGGTATCAGAGCCATTGGTTATAGAGAACTTGGTTTTAATAAGGGAAAAGTTTTTGATAAAACCAGACTATAACCTGTACAGTGCTCAACGATCCACAACGACGCTTCGCTCCACGTGCAAGACTCGACACTATAAGTGGTATGATTTATGTTTATATTGCCTACTTGTTAGTTCCATGGTACATTGATCATGGTATGCATTAGTTAACATGATAACTGTTATTTGAACCTTGTGTGCTTACTCTCTTCTGACACTCCACACTTACGCACTTTGCGACACCACTCTTACGTGTGTTCCTTCAATGTGAAGATCATGAGTGGACGTCTCGACCTGACCCAGGGTCAGCTGACGACCTTGATTAACGAACAGGTTGCTGAAGCCTTAGCAACCCAATCAAGGAGTCAATCCATGCACATCCAATCCCGCATAGGCACTTTCAAGGCATTCTTGGAATGCAAACCTCCCACTTTCGACGGCACTGGAGGAGCAATCGACCTTCTACGCTGGATCCAAAGAATCGAATATACATTCGAAGAAAGTGAAAGCCCTGCCAGTAAACGAGTAGAGTACGCTACTGTCATGTCGCAGGGGAAAGCGTATTCTTGGTGGAACGCACAAGTTCAGATGCTCGGGTTGACAAACGCAAATGCCACCCTCTGGAGCGACTTCAAGGATTTGATTAGGGAAAAATTCTGCCACCTGGACGACATTCTGGAACTTGAAACAGAGTATTATGGTTTGAAGATGGAAGGATCCGAAATTGAGGCATACACAAAGAAGTCCAACGACTTGGCTGACTTATGTCCTAACTTGTCACGACCCATATCTAGACGGATCAAGCTATACCTCAGAGGCTTAGTACCGGAGATCCAAGGGTCTGTAATTGAGGCCAACCTTTCCACAATTCAGCAAGTCATTCGTTTGGCGCACCAACTCACCGATCAGGCGGTGGAAGAGGGCAAGCTGCCCAAGCGCGTTAGCACTACTGCTACTGGTGCTCCTAGCAATGACAAGCGCAAGTGGGATGGAAATTCGGGCGGGGGTTCCACTCCAGTTCAGTCCCAGTCCCAGCGGCGAAAGACAGATGAACACAGGAGCCCCAGTCAGCAGTTTTCTGGAAATCAAGGTCAGGGTGGATATAGGGGAAATCACCCTAAGTGTAATCGCTGTAACTTGCACCACAGTGGGCCATGTGGTAAGGGCAACTGTCATCGATGCAACAAGCCTGGTCACATGGCAAGGGACTGCAGGAGTCAGCATCCGGCAAATCAGAACCGACAGCAACATCCAGCCCCACCCAATCAACGCCAGCAGCGACAACAACAAGGTAACAACAAAGGGTGCTTTCAATGTGGTGCTGAGGGCCATTTCAAGAAAGACTGCCCCCAGTTAAATCAGAACCAGAACAACAACAATAATGGAGGAAACAATGGAGGCAACAATGGAAGTGGCAATGGGGGAAACAACAATGGCAACGGGGCAAGGGGTCGTGTGTTCGTGATTGGTCAAGGAGAAGCAAGGAACGATCCCAACGTTGTGATGGGTAAGTTTCTTCTTGACGACTTCTTCGTTACTGTTTTATTCGATTCGGGTGCCGATACTAGTTATGTGTCCGTGAAAGTTAGCCAAAATTCTTAAGCGCACCCCAACACTCCTGAACACCAAACACACGGTAGAACTAGCTAACGGTAAAAGTCTTGAAGCCACACACGTAGTCAAAGGTTGTAACCTCGTCTTAGCTGGTCAGACTTTCCCTATCGATCTTGTTCCTATCACACTTGGTAGTTTTGACGTCGTTATTGGGATGGATTGGCTATCTCATCATCAAGCGGAGATTGTTTGCAAGGAGAAAATCATCCGCATTCCTCGTTCTGATAAAGAACCCCTCATGATTCGTGGCGACAAGAGTGGTGCTGTCGAAGGCATCATCTCTTTCCTTAAGGCCCAGAAGTGTTTGCGAAAGGGCCACACTGCCATTTTAGCACTCGTTACTGACACATCCACGGAAGAGAAGAGAATTGAAGACATCCCTATTGTGCGCGAATTTCCCGAGGTATTTCCTGAGGAATTACCTGGCCTTCCTCCTCATCGCCAAGTTGAGTTTCAAATCGAGCTAGCTCCTGGAGCAGCGCCAGTAGCTCGAGCACCATATCGTCTAGCCCCATCAGAACTCGAAGAACTGTCCACACAACTACAAGAACTCTTGGAAAAGGGTTTTATACGTCCTAGCTCTTCACCCTGGGGAGCTCCAGTCTTGTTCGTGAAAAAGAAAGACGGTACCTTCAGGATGTGTATTGACTATCGCGAACTTAACAAGGTGACTGTGAAGAATCGTTATCCTCTTCCACGTATTGACGACTTGTTTGACCAGTTGCAAGGGTCGAGCTATTACTCCAAGATTGATTTGAGATCGGGATACCATCAGCTGAGAGTCCGAGATGAGGACGTCTCCAAAACAGCATTCAGAACTCGTTACGGCCACTACGAGTTTCTGGTTATGCCATTCGGGCTGATGAATGCACCAGCGGTCTTCATGGATCTCATGAACCGAGTATGCAAGCCTTACCTGGATAAGTTCGTTATTGTGTTCATCGATGATATCCTGATCTATTCTAAGAGTCAGGAGGAACACGAGCAGCATCTACGACTTATGCTGGAACTTCTTCGAAAAGAACAGTTGTATGCCAAGTTTTCGAAATATGATTTCTGGCTTCGCGAAGTCCACTTTCTAGGCCACGTGGTAAACAAGGATGGAATTCATGTGGATCCATCTAAGGTTGAATCGATCAAGAACTGGCCCGCACCCCGCACACCAACAGAAATCCGCCAATTCTTGGGTTTGGCCGGATATTACAGAAGGTTTATAAAAGATTTCTCCAAGATTGCGCAACCTCTCACTTCACTGACTCAGAAGGGCGTCATCTATCGTTGGGGTGATGCACAGGAGTCCGCGTTTCAACATCTAAAGGATAGACTTTGTAGCGCGCCTATCCTCTCATTGCCAGAAGGCACCGATGATTTCGTGGTTTATTGCGACGCTTCCATCCAAGGACTTGGTTGCGTATTGATGCAACGTGACAAGGTCATTGCCTACGCATCGCGCCAACTTAAGGTTCATGAAAGAAACTACACTACTCACGATCTGGAGCTGGGAGCAGTTGTATTCGCGCTTAAGATATGGAGACATTACCTGTACGGTACCAAGTGCACCATTTACACCGACCACAGGAGTCTCGAGCATATCTTCAAGCAAAAAGAGTTAAACATGCGACAACGCCGATGGGTCGAACTCTTGAATGATTACGAATGCGCTATCAAGTATCATCCGGGCAAAGCCAATGTTGTGGCTGACGCCCTCAGTCGAAAGGATACTTTACCTAAGCGTGTACGAGCATTACAGCTTACCATCCAGTCTAACCTTCCTGCTCAAATTCGAGATGCCCAGGTCGAAGCATTGAAAGCAGAGAACATCAGGGCTGAATCCTTACGAGGATCGAGGCAGCGGCTGGAACTAAAGGAAGACGGTGCCTACTATGTTAACGGACGCATCTGGGTTCCATTTTTATGGCAACTTACGCGAGCTTGTGATGGATGAAGCACATAAGTCTCGTTATTCTGTACACCCTGGTTCGGACAAGATGTACCACGACCTCAAGACTACGTATTGGTGGCCTGGCATGAAAGCCCACATAGCAACCTACGTCAGTAAGTGCTTGACTTGTGCGAGAGTCAAGTCTGAATATCAAAAACCATCAGGCCTACTTCAACAACCGGAGATCCCGAAATGGAAATGGGAGCAAATTTCCATGGATTTCGTTACCGGCCTGCCCAGATCTCAACGCGGAAACGATACCATTTGGGTGATCGTAGATCGATTAACCAAGTCTGCACATTTTCTGGCCATCAAGGAAACGGATAAGTTTTCTACTCTTGCAGACATTTACCTAAAGGAAGTGGTATCAAGGCACGGAGTGCCAATCTCTATTATATCTGATCGTGACGCACGTTTTACTTCTGAACTGTGGCAAGCAATGCACAAGTCCTTTGGCTCACGTTTAGATATGAGCACCGCTTATCACCCGCAGACGGATGGGCAATCTGAACGCACCATCCAAACCCTTGAAGACATGCTTAGGGCATGTGTAATCGATTTTGGTAACGGCTGGGAGAAGCACCTCCCGTTAGTGGAGTTTTCATATAACAACAGCTACCACACCAGCATCCAAGCCGCTCCGTTTGAGGCATTATACGGACGCAAATACTGATCACCTCTCTGTTGGGCAGAAGTTGGTGACAGCCAAATCACTGGCCCAGAACATGTGGTAGATACCACCGAGAAAATTGCTCAGATACGACAGCGAATGGCGGCAGCTCGTGACCGTCAGAAAAGCTATGCTGATAAGGGAAGAAAACCGCTCGAGCTCCAGGTTGGGGATCGAGCGCTACTCAAAGTCTCACCTTGGAAAGGTGTAGTCCGCTTTGGCAAACGAGGCAAACTCAATCCGCGTTATATCGGACCGTTCAAAGTCATTGAGAAAATTGGCCAAGTCGCCTACAGGTTGGATCTACCTGAAGAACTCAGCGGAGTTCACAACGTATTCCACGTGTCAAATCTGAAGAAGTGTCTGTCAGATGAGACCTTCGTAGTTCCTCTCAAGGAAATCACAATCGACGACCAGCTGCGATTCGTCGAGGAACCAGTAGAGATTACGGATCGAGATGTTAAGATCCTCAAGCACACAAGAATACCTCTCGTTCGAGTTCGTTGGAATGCTCGTCGTGGCCCAGAGTATACCTGGGAACGCGAAGACCAAATGAAACTCAAGTACCCCCAGCTGTTTAAGAAAAACGCAACCACTACTGAGGCTGAAGCTACTACAGAATTTCGGGACGAAATTCCAAATCAACGGGGGGATGATGTGACACCCCAGGAAAATCTGGAAAAAAACAACGCAACTTAACTAGCTTCCTCAGTAACCACGCGCTAAATTTCGGGACGAAATTCTCTTAACAGGGGGAGAATGTGACAACCCTCAAAAAAAATCCCATGTATTCCGTACAATTCAATTAATGATAATTAAAGTGCTTGACGATTGTGTGGAATTACTTAACTGCTTTCTGATATCTGTGTTATACTTACATGTATTTGTTAACATACTAGTAATATACAGAAAAGTCATTAAATGGTCCGTTATGATTTCCTAAGTGTTAGAAATTAAAAACGTTACAAAAATATATATGTATGACACTTTACGGATTAATTAAGCACTTTAACGAACCGGTACGTAACCGAACAACCGGACTTTACCCGGAACATAAAAATATTGCCAACCACATTGTCTTTACTTTTCTGAACTAGTTAGGGTCCCCGAATACCCTAACACCCGTTATATTAAATAACACACACAAGTATCATAACTAAACCTTTTGATTTCAACTAAACACTAACTATCTCATTACAAACCAACTATATACCCCCCCCCCCCCTTGGTTAGAACCGGCCCAAGAGTGGCCCCCACCATAAATCTTCATGAGATATCACTAAATCTCTTTGGATATTCCTTGGATTTGGCAAAGATGTGTAGTGTACTATGGGGGACATGTAACCCATTGGACAAACACTCTAAATGATTATATGTATAAGCCAAGAGATCACCATCTTCACATCACCAACACACTTCAATTCTCCTTCCTCCTTCTCTAACCTACGGCCACCATACACCACCCACACCACCATTGTTTTCAATCCAAATCCAAGCATTTCCAAGGCCATCCTAGGGTGTAAGAAGGTGAATAACGAAGCTTGGTGTTCTCGGAAGTTCAAGGACCTACTTCGTTTGCTATTAACCACCACTTTCCCACACTTGAACTTCCCTAGCCTTGTGCTAGTAGTAAGTTTCTAAAATCTTCATATTGTTCATGTATTTTATGGTTAATAGATGTTTGTATGATGAAATATGAGGAACACACAAGAACATGACATAAAGTGATGTACAAGGTGGTTAATGGATGAATGTTAGTGTAAATCATGTAGATCTTGTGTGATTATGATGATTGGGTGATTATCTGATGCTTTACTGAATGATATTAGTATATGATGTTGTTGTGGTCACTAAACTTGTTAAAGGAATCGATCGAACACGATTTAGAAGGTTAAACACAAAAGAATCAGAATCTGTCCAACTTTTACAGCCCACTTCTGTTGGCTGTAAACAGGTCTTAACCTCAACGAAAAATCGATATTTTGAATCTAAAATATGTTATTATGAAATACGGTTCTAATGGCACCGGAATCGTAATTTTTGGACTCCGTTTACTATTTTTAAAGTGTTAATTTGTAACAGCTACTTAAGCTGAATTTTGACAGCAATAAATGGGTGTCGTACTTTCAGTCATAACCTAAGTTTTGTGATGAATCGGACCATAAAAATTCTACTGTAGATGATAACTGAAGTATTTGTAATTACCCCACTGGAATTTCGCAAATCGGACTTACGAAGAATTTTTAATAAATTGTTTCGTGGACTGTGGTCAGAAATACATAAATCTGAGTTCAGTCCCGAATATGAATTTTTATAAAATATTGGTTATGAACCGGACCCCGATATTTTTACACAATAAAATATGGAACGTTTATGACGTTCTATAAAAATTTGGGAATTTTTGGAATAATCTAACTATTTTATTTAAATGCCCGAAAACAGCCGGTTTTGAGTATTAATGCTGAATTGACATAAGTTGTGACTTGCGTGTCTAAATGTCGAGTATGCTATCTGTGAATGATTTGACATGTTATATATGTTATGTGCATTATCGTATGTTTGATTTTGAGTGGGGAATGGACGGGAAACTTAGATGGGCATAAACTGTTACAGTGATGCATGTTGTGTGCTAGATACGTGTAGGAACTTTGTGTTCTATTTGAAAGCCACTAAATGACTAACTGGTAAATCATACTAGGACGTGATTGACCGACCTTGACTGTTAGCTATATTGAGAATCTAACCGAGCAAACCGAGGTGAGTTCACACACTTTCTAAGGCATGGGATTCCCGGTGGTTTGGGAATGGGTTAAAGAATTAAAACTGAATCTACATATCCTCCTTGGGTAGGATATGTACGGCCATCCTCCAGAGAGTGGATGCCATTATTAAACCTACGAATTCTCCTGGTGCAGAATACGTACGTTCGTCCTCCTGGTGCAGGACAACAACCTTAAAACTAGCTAGACAAAACTCTATCAATAAGTCCCTCTTCATATCGACTTAATCGCCGAGGCCAATGGCGAGCGGGTCATTAGTTAATAGCGCTATTAGGTTTAACAAACCTCACACCGTGCCGTTCGGACGGGCGTGTACTAATGGACTATGGCAGATTGTCAGTGATGATAGACACTGATATAGGGCACAACTTATTTGCGTAGTAGTCGATATCATTCCGTCTAGTAGTTCAAACGGGGAAAACCCCCACTGATCATGGTTATGGATTGGGTAAAGAAAAAGAGAAATGGTTAAACATACTTTCAACTATGGGGTAACCCCCACGGCAAATAAGCCAACGAAAGTCAAACCACATTTTCAGAAACAACTTAAAACTAAACAACCAAACGTGAACTCACTCAACTTTGTTGTTGACTCGTTGTTACATGCCTTACAGGTCGCTAGATGCTTTTGGGAGCTTGCACGAGGAGGAGGTTGTTGTGGAACATGGGTTGATATATCCCATACTTAATAATTGAACTTTATAAACCTATGGAACTTATGTTTGAGACTTTAAACTTATGAACTGTGAACTTATGATTTGAACTCACGTTTATGCTTCCGCTGTTTAAACTAAACAAGGTTAACTAGCTTTGGTCACCAATCGTATTATGTTTGGTTTTATTTACTTAATTGAGTTGTTCAATATGATTGGTGGCTCGATCCTGGTCATGTCACGCCTCCAAGCGGTGATACTCCGCATGGTGGATTTTGGGGGTGTGACACTAAACTTAGTTAAGCATGTTTTAACATGCTTAGATCGTCACTTTTAGTTTAGTGCTTATATAGGGTCGTAAGGTAAGCGATATAAACAATCACTTATACTTTCGAACCCGACCCGTTTGGTCGATCATTAGGATCCGACCAAACACATTAGGTGACCATAGTATATAGGGAATAACCTTCCGAGGTTATACCTTATGGTCACGACGTTTAGTTAGTTGTATGATAGGTAGTTTATATGCCTTAGGTAAATTACCAAAATACCCCTTTGACACCAAAATTCATTTTAAACATATGTAACATAACTCTTGACATCTAAACTGATTTGGAAACAATATTAGACATGTTAAGGCATATTTTACTTATCATAGGACTAGTTAGGCATTCCGAACGCGTTTCACGCGAACGACGCGTTAAAGTAGCATAAGCTACCTAAACGGGTCGTAATGGGTCGTAAGCACTTAGGTTAGGTTTCATTTTAGTATGTAGGCTTTGTTAAACCATATTACACGAGTCTCCATACTCGTTTGGTTTACGAACCCTCATTCTATCCAATCCGCCGATTTAGGTCCGGTATATTAACATAGTTACCTATATTAGGTGCCGTTTGATATCTGTGATCTCTAGCATTGTTTGGTTGTTACTCAAGGACTACTAAGCAATCTCAAGTGAGTACATAGACCCCTCTTTTACTGTTTTCCAAACATTTTGGGGTGAAACACATGTGCCTACTTGTTACTTTCGTGCCTTTCATGCTTTCATATCATATGCTTGTTATGTTCATTAGTACATTATAGTACATGATTTCATTACATTTTATGCTATGTATGTCCATTGTGTGCATACTTTGTAAATCGTTTTATATTACATTTCATGCAATGTATGTCCATTGTGTGCATACTTAGTACATCGTTTTACATTACATTTCATGCTATGTATGTCCATTATGTGCATACTTAGTACATCGTTTTACATTACATTTCATGCTATGTATGTCCATTGTGTGCATACTTAGTACATTGTTTTACATTACATTTCACGCTATGTATGTTCATTTGATTACATACTTAGTGCATTGTTTTCACATGCTTACATTTTTGGTATGACATTTGGTTTGTTCAAATGGGACAATATACATTCATTAACATTAGCTACGCAGTTCGTTAGTAGGTAGTGGTACCATAGGAATTGATAACTCCCGTTCCTGAACCCTAGGTTTGTTTGGGTGGAAGGAATGACCGAATTCGGTAAACATAACACAGATAGACCTTTAAATTCGTTTAGGGGTCTATCACCACAGTCACAAGGCTTGGATGTATGCATTTTTACAATACCGCATAGATGTTTATATCAGTATAGCATGCATTTGTTCCACAAAACATAACTTTGATTTAAACCATGTTTTACTTCAATACCTTGTTTTCGTGCAGTTTACATATGGTTTAGTTGATATATTTCACTTACCATACATAAACATTTTGACATTTATATACACAATTCATGATTTACATTAGACATAAACATTTTGACATTGATACACACAATTCATGATATACATTAGACATAGACATTAGACATGGTTTTCACACAAACATTTTGACATTTGATTATACATAAACATTTACTTTGGTGGTTTGGTTTGAGTAAGTGATTTAAGTAATGAGGGGTGTGTAATATGATTCAAGCATGGTGGATACGCCGCTGGTACTTCCTATATATAAGTGCTTGTATGGTATTACATATCGTAGCGTTATTTGAATCATTTCAATTTAGACATATAACATTTTATACAAATAACATACTTTTCACAATACATTGTTTTACAAACAACTTATCTAATACAAACTCATTTTACTTGGTTATTTACTTAACCATGTATCATTCTTTTATACATATATATATCATTTGGTTTATTTATCACTTTTCAAATGATTTACAAGACAAAGCAAATTACAAGGTTCATGACTAAACATTTTCTTAAACATAAGTCATGAATTCTATTTTCACAAAACCTATGTATCTCATAGGCATTTTTATGCTGACGTACCTATTTTCACATGTGTTTCAGGATATGATGCATAGGATTTATCAAGATACACTTAGGCGGACTTGGGCCTTAGTGACAATAAAAGATGCAAGACTAGTTATTTATGTTATATTTCTTTGATTGTCAAGACATTGTAACTCTTTTAAATCAATAAAACAATATTTCAATTTCCACGTGTTATGAAACAATGATTCTGTTACAACACTCCCTGACGTTTCCGCCACGTTTTTGTTGTTTTACGTGGTCGGGGTGTGACAGAAAAGTTGGTATCAGAGCCAATGGTTATAGGGAATTAGGTTATTAGTAATGCTTTGACCTAGACTATAACCTTTCTAGGACCCTAACGCAAGAAGATTTGCGTTTAGATTTAAAAAAAAACAAAAACCGTCACCTATCCTTAGGTGATAACCACAACGGGGGCATCAATTCCGAATCCGCTTTGAAAATTAATCATCTGTTCTTGGATGATTGATTACTAGGTTTTGAACCCTCTGTTGTAAGGTTTTGAACCCTCTATTGTAAGGTTTTGAACCCCCTATTATTAGGTTTTGAACCCTCTGTTATAAGGTTTTGAACCCCTTTGAATTTTCAAAACCTCGTCAAAGTTTGGGTCTTATAGTGTGAACATGTGCAATCTAGAAGAGTGGACGCCTGTACTCTGAGTTTTCTGTCTAAGGCTAGAGTGTTCGTACAAATCCACATAATCGGACCAGTCACTCTTACCTGGGAACTCTTGGGGTGAGTGTCCACTTATAGGCTAAAGCATGTCTTCGCGATACATTAATATGACCCGCTTACTTTGATTAGTCACCATCTCATTTGTTTGCCTTAGGTAACAAACAAATGATCGCAATTTCTATGCGTTGTCATTTTGTTTTATCTACCGAAAACATTTCATTTGTTTCCTCCTATATCCTTCATTTCCTCCAGATTGTCTCTTCATCGCAACGATGTGCAGATATCCGAGCAGACTGCCAAATTTGCCAAGCGAATAGGCGAAGTAATCCTGAAGACTGTTGAATTAGGCATTGCCATGTCTCGTCTCAACAATGAAGCCACTCAAGAGCCACCAAAGGAAGCAGAAGTCAAGCCAGCACCACCAGCCAAGAAACCAATCAAGGAATCAAAGACCATGGATGAACAGACTGGATCCCCTAAGAAGTCAAAGAAGCGAAAGGCTTCTCAGAACTTCGCCGTGGTCGCTCACAATGGTCAAGCCATCTCCAACCAACCAGCTCAACCCCCTGCTAGGAAGCCATACAATGGAACTGCACCCTTGTGCAACCAATGTAACCTTCATCATCATGCTAGTGTGAAGTGCCGCAAATGCCAAATTTGTGGACTTATAGGTCATACAGCAAGGGTTTGCCCAAGTACAGCTGCACCAAATCAAGCTGGCGACAATCCTGCTCAAGCTCGTTTCTCACCAGGGTCCTGTTACAACTGTGGCGAGATGGGCCATTTACTAAGGGATTGCCCAAAGCTTGCTAATGCAAATCTGACCCACAGATAAGCAGTTGACTGATTAGAAGATGTTGTTGTCTTATGCTTTTGTTTCCTCTATTTTCTTTTAATGTGAAACAATCTGTTTTGTTTATAAATAAATCGTTGATCACAAATTTTGATATACAAGTGTAGTTACATGTGTGTATGGCATTTCCCTATAATACCTACATTAAGGAACTATGTTCCTTACAAACTACTCTTGTGAATATTTCCCATTCTTGTGTTTGCTCATGATTCCCTTGGAAAATTCTAAGTACTCGTTTCACTCTAAGAAACAAAGTACAGAAAATAAAGTGACATTACGAGTGATCGTGCTTCTGCACATCTGTGCCTTTGAAATCCTTGGTTAGATAACTGAGAGTATTTTCAATCTCGTACCCATATCATTTCATTCTGGTTTCGTAACAATATACATAGTATAAGTACCACAAAAACAATCTTCATGATCTCAAAACATTTCATATAGTTTGAAAACAATTTTTCGAATGCATTGGCTATGTTTTCAAAAACAACCTTCATGATTTCAAAATGTTTCATATAGTCTGAAAAAATATTAACACGGTACATTTTCTTATCAAGTGCATGATTTCGCAAAGCATTTTTTTCATATTTTCAGAAACCTCATACATAATTTCAAAAATTTCATCTCGCTTGATTTTAAAACATTTTATAAATATACCTACCTAGTACACCTACTTTATGATTTCAAAAGTATTATGCATAAGGTTTCAAAAAAAAACATTGAACACATTTTTTTTAAGAACCCCATGCATAGTTTTCAAAAATATTTTCCTCATACATTGACTTAACCTTCAAATTCCGCTTCATATGTCGCCTTGGCATATCTAGCATCTCAACTTCATAAGCATTTTTTTTGTACTTCATGATTTGACATAAGCACATCCAGTGCAAGGTTTCAAAACATCTCCAACTTCTAAAATCCATATGGGATCTTTTTATCTCCATAATTAGACCCTTGTGGATGATTATCATACAAATCAGAGTCCTTAATTGGATTCCTAATGTACCTTAATTCGAACATTTCAGTTCCTTATAATCGAAATCGAATTTTCTTTTTAAAGATCTTTCTATCTTCATAGTTAGATTCTTGCTAATGTTTAAAGTACCAAATGAAATCCACGAGATGGATTCCTAGTGTGCTTTAAATACATGTATGCAATTAATAAAACAAATTAACAAATTTCTAAATAAACAATTTTGTGGTTATGTGACTATGTGTTTATGCATCTTGTGTTTTCTTTTATGCATTTTTTTTGGTGTTTATGTATACTCTGGATATTCGTTATCCAACTCCTCGCAGAATCTTTCATATTTTCATATGAGGGATTCGTAGTAGGATATCCAGAGGTACTACCTTAAATCCTTAATGGGCTTCTATGTAATAGTTAAGACCCTTGGATTATATAGTACCATTCCATGATTCATAAGAGACCCTTTTAGTGGTCTAGTCTAAAAGAATGATTCAGAATCTGGTTAAGAACGACATTTAGTGATGTAGCTGAATAGACTCCTTGATAGTCTATTTAGATCATTTATTGATTTAATTAAAAGGACTCTATGGAGGTCTAGTCACACTCATCACGGGTATGTTCATTTGGTTTTCCCCTACACATTATAGACTGTGTGAACTATGCAAGGAATTGTGTAATTATGGACGCGTACATAATTATGAAATTCAGTGCACAGGAACCCAATAAGAATTATCATGTGTAAGAACCTATAGTGGCAACAATAACGAAACGTGAACAATGTAATGAAGGTACGGTGGACGCACCAATAACACTTTATATACTTGTTTATAAGTGTCCCTCATACATTGCAAGCATAATGTTACTAAAGTTACTGGAAGTTCAGAACCTTAACCAGTGTTGTTTTGTCTTTTCAACTTCATGTTTTAAACCCTCACAAGTTTCCTCTAAATAAAATTTCGGGATGAAATTTCCTAAAGCAGGGGAGACTGTGACACCTGTGTCACTTCAATCATCAAACAAATACCAAACTAATGAAATATTGTATTTCATACTTGGGACTTGTATAAATATGTGTATCATTTGCACATATCAATTCTTGTTCGATTTCAAGCTCTAAATCGCTTTCTGGAAGGTTATACGCGCACGGATGCGTAAATATAACCAGTTTAATGCAACAAACACTCCGGAACAGTGACATAGGCTTAACATACCGTAAATAACCTTTACATAACTTAGAAATAAGTTTTGAAGGCTTTGGTATGGCAAAATCAAGTTAATTCGCTTACAGGGACTAAATTTGACAAACTGCGAAAGTATGCCAATTTGAACTGTAACAGACATTCTGGAACATGACCATAAGTTATACATACCATAAATATCCTTTACATAGTTTAGAAATAGGTTTTGAGAGGTTCGGTGTGCTAAAATAAACTTTTGGGTCATTCAGGGACTAAAAGCGTCAAAAAATGCATAAGTTTGCATTTTCGCGCATAACTTACGTTCTGAAAACATCCGGATATCCAAAAATTTATGCAAGCACTAAAATATTTTATTTTAGTATTTGGCATAAGAAAAATCCATTCGTCGCGCAATTTGGATCGTTTTTCGCGCTTATGCGCATTCCGTCGTAATTAAGCGAACATCGCGATCGTACGACCAAACGAACCAACATCCGGCATATTTTTGAACATGTTTCATGTCCACAATGTTTAGGCATCCTTGTGGAGCCTTAAAAATGATTTAACGGGCTTCAAACGTGTGGAAAATGGACTGAAACATGTGCAGGGACCTATTCTATCAATTCTGTTTGAAAACTGCAGAAAGGAGGCTAGGCATGACGCGAGGGTGGCTAGGCATCACGCGAGGCCCTTTCAGATTAGCAAAAGCTGTTTTAACAGCTGTTAACAGCTCTTATGCACTCCAAACCCAATTCCACTTGTTTGTTCCTGATCATGGGGGGCCAATATGATGCATATGGGGTTACCAACAAGTGTAGGGACAAGATCAAAGCACGGTATTCAAGAAACAATCCTAACGGTGGTCCATTTCCTATAAATACCCAACCCTTTCATTTGCAAAAACCCACACCTTTGAAATCTGAACTTTCTCTCTAAGTTGTTGTGTTTAACACTTCATACCTGAGAGTGTTCGGATTCAAACCTTCCGTTCTTGGGCCCTTTGTAAGTGTTCCTTCGTTCTTTTATTCTTTTAGCGTTAAAGTCAAACTTTGTTTGACTTTCTGCATTGACCAGTTTATGGTCAATGCGAAGTTTGTTTGAACTTCATAACGTGAGCGTAATCACGATGGTTATAGTCCCTAGTGACTATACCTACTGATTACCACGTTATCTAGGCTCAGTGACGAGTCGTAGTTTTGGCCAAAATGCGCATTCGTGCGTATTTTGTAACCAAACTACCCTTGGGTATCAAAACCGTTTGTTTTGATACCAAACATGTTTTCTAAACTTAGTTAAGCATGTTTTAACATGCTTAGCTCGTCACTTTTAGTTTAGTGCTTATATAGGGTCGTAAGGTAAGCGATCTAAACAATCGCTTATACTTTCGAACCCGACCCGTTTGGTCGATCATTAGGATCCGACCAAACACATTAGGTGACCATAGTATATAGGGAATAACCTTCCGAGGTTATACCTTATTGTCACGACGTTTAGTTAGTTGTATGATAGGTAGTTTATATGCCTTAGGTAAATTACCAAAATACCCCTTTGACGCCAAAATTCATTTTAAACATATGTAACATAACTCTTGACATCTAAACTGATTTGGCAACAATATTAGACATGTTAAGGCATATTTTTCTTATCATAGGACTAGTTAGGCATTCCGAACGCGTTTCACGCGAACGACGCGTTAAAGTAGCATAAGCTACCTAAACGGGTCGTAATGGGTCGTAAGCACTTAGGTTAGGTTTCATTTTAGTATGTAGGCTTTGTTAAACTATATTACACGAGTCTCGATACTCGTTTGGTTTACGAACCCTCATTCTATCCAATCCTCCGATTTAGGTCCGGTATATTAACCTAGTTACCTATATTAGGTGCCGTTTGATATCTGTGATCTCTAGCATTGTTTGGTTGTTACTCAAGGACTACTAAGCAATCTCAAGTGAGTACATAGACCCCTATTTTACTGTTTTCCAAACATTTTGGGGTGAAACACATGTGCCTACTTGTTACTTTCGTGCCTTTCATGCTTTCATATCATATGTTTGTTATGTTCATTAGTACATTATAGTACATGATTTCATTACATTTTATGCTATGTATGTCCATTGTGTGCATACTTAGTACATCGTTTTACATTACATTTCATGCTATGTATGTCCAATGTGTGCATACTTAGTACATTGTTTTACATTACATTTCACGCTATGTATGTTCATTTGATTACATACTTAGTGCATTGTTTTCACATGCTTACATTTTTGGTATGACATTTGGTTTGTTCAAATGGGACAATATACATTCATTAACATTAGCTACGCCGTTCGTTAGTAGGTAGTGGTACCATAGGAATTGACAACTCCCGTTCCTGAACCCTAGGTTTGTTTGGGCGGAAGGAATGACCGAATTCGATAAACATAACACATATAGACCTTTAAATTCGTTTAGGGGTCTATCACCACAGTCACAAGGCTTGGATGTATGCATTTTTACAATACCGCATAGATGTTTATATCAGTATAGCATGCATTTGTTCCACAAAACATAACTTTGATTTAAACCATGTTTTACTTCAATACCTTGTTTTCGTGCAGTTTACAAATGGTTTAGTTGATATATTTCACTTACCATACATAAACATTTTGACATTTATATACACAATTCATGATTTACATTAGACATAAACATTTTGACATTGATACACACAATTCATGATTTACATTAGACATAGACATTAGACATTGTCACACCCCGACCACGTAAAGCAACTAGACGTGGCGGAAACGTCGGGGAGTGTTGTAACAGAATTATTGTTTCATAACCATGGCATAAATAAATTCTGTTTTATTGAATAAATGAACTAATTGTTTTAATACAATCAAATAAGTACAACTATGATCTTCCAAGTTTTAAAGTTGCTAAGGCACGAGTCCATCCTAAATGTAGCATGTATCAACAATCGTTGCAAAGCAGTACCTGAAACATGTGTAAAAATAGGTACGTCAGCATAAAAATGCCTGTGAGATACATAGGTTTTGTGAAAATAAGATTCATGACTTATGTTTAAGAAAATGTTTAGTCATGAACCTTGTAATTTGCTTTGTCTTGTAAATCATTTGAAAAACAATAGTTCAGATGATATGTATAAATAAGAGAAAAATGCATGATTAAATGAATAACCATATAAAATGAGTTTGTATAAGTTAAGTTGTTTGTACAACAAAGTCTTGTAAGAGAATTGTGTTACTTGTGTAAAATCAATAAGTCCAAATTGAATGATTCAAATAACGCTACGTTATGTAATACCATACAAACACTTATATATAGGAAGTACCAGCGGCGTATCCACCATGCTTGTATCATATTTCACACGCCTCGTTACTTAAATCACTTGCTCAAACCAAACCACCAATATAGAATGTTTATGTTTAAACCAATCGTCCAATAATATTGTATAACCCAAGCTAAATGTCAACCATGTAATGTGTAAACAAAAGTTATGTTCTGTAAAATAATGTAAGGTTAAACGAATAATCTTATAGTAGCATATCAAAAGTATACTTTGGATTTGTAAGTAACATATTAAACTATGTTTTGGTTTCATAAACAACATATCAAAATATGCTTTGGATGTGATAAATAACATATTAAACTATGTTTTGGTTTTGTAAATAACATATCAAAATATGCTTTGGATGATTAACAAAATATATGTTGGTTTTGTACAATATCACACATGGGAGTATATCAAACTATACTTTAAAAGTGTGATTTAAGAATTCATTCAGACCTAGTGCATCAAAATACACCTTTGAGACTATAGGGATACCACAAAGGCAATCCCTATTTGGATGGAGAAACAAATTGGTTTCAGACATTCCATGACAACAGGAATGGGGTGTCAAATCCTATAGCGCTATATCATACTAACAACCGGTCTGGTGAACAAAATAAGTACAATTCAACAATTAATGTTATAGTCTTTGAAAAATCAGTGTTTAAACCATATATAGCCATTCAGTTTGTCAATAGATATGTACTAACATGTATAAATCAATTATACGTTTGGAAAACATGAAAATAACAGATAGGTACACATGCTTTACCCCAAAACAGTTTGGAAAACAGTAAAAGAGGGGTCTATGTACTCACTTGAGAGTGCTTAGGAGTCCTTGTATATCAACCAAATACTGCTAGAGATCACGGATATCAAACGGCACCTATTATAGGTAACTATGTTAATAAACCGGACCTAAATCGGAGGATTTAGATAGAATGAGGGTTCGTAAACCAAACGAGTATAGAGACTCATGTCATATGGTTTAACAAAACCTACATACTAAATGAAACCTATCCTATGTGTTTTCGACCCATCGCGACCCATTAAGGTAGCTTATGCTACTTTAACGCGTCGTTCGCGTGAAACGCGTTCGGACCGCCTAACTAGTCCTATGACAAGTATTATATGCCTAAACATGTTACATAATCAGTTACGTGACAAAAGTTTAGGTTACATATGCTAAATTACTAATTATACATGAAAAGGGTATTCTGGTAATTTACCTAAGGCATATAAACTACCTATCATACAACTACTTAAACGATGTGACCATAAGGTATAACCTCGGAAGGTTATTCCCTATATACTATGGTCACCTAATGTATTTGGTCGGATCCTAATGATCGACCAAACTGGGTCGGGTTCGAAGGTATAAGCGATTTATCATATCGCTTACCCTTACGACCCTAGACAACGTGGTAATCAGTAGGCATAGTCCCAAGGGACTATAACCATCGTGATTACAATCACGTTGCGAAGTTCAAACGAACTTCGCATTGACCATATGCTGGTCAACGCTGAAAGTCAAACAAAGTTTGACTTTCGGACTCGAAAAGCAATAAAAGAAAGAAAAGAACGAAACAATACTTACAAAGGGTCCCCGAATGCTAATCTAGATCGAAATAACTCAGGTATGAAACAATGGTTTCAACTTAGAGTCTTTAAGATCAGATTCTAGTGATTTTGAAGTAATGGGGGGTGGGGTATTTATAGTTTTCGGGTAACCGTTAAGTTCGTTTCATGGAAACCGTGCTCGTATCTTGTGCGTACACTTGTCGGAAACTCCTGGTAGCTAAAAAAAATGGTCCTTATCAACTGAATAGGCAAGTGGGAAGTGTGTGGGTGTGGTTAAAACAGCTGGAACCTGCTGACTATTCGATCTAATCTGATCAGCAAGGCTGACGCGGCCCGCGTGGATATGTACAAAAACTGAGGCGGGCCGCCTGGGAGTTGCAGATCAGAAAAATGTTTGCAGAATTACAGTTTCAGTCCCTGTTGGTGTTTTAAGCCATTTTCGACTATTCTAAGGCCCGTAAAGCCAACTTTAAGGCCCTAAAATGATGCCTAAACATTGTGGACATGAAACATGCTAAAAAATATGCCGGGTGTTGGTTCGTTTGGTCGTACGAACGCGATGTTCGCTTAATTACGACGGAATTCGCATAGGCGCGAAAAACGATCCAAATGACGCAACGAATGGATTTTTGGCAAGCCAAACACTAAAGCATAATATAGTCATGCTTACATAAATTTTTGGATGTCTGGATGTATTCAGAACGTAAGTTATGCGCGAAAATGCAAACTTGTGCACTTTTTGACGCTTTTAGTCCCTGAATGACCCAAAAGTTTATTTTAGCATACCGAACCCCTCAAAGCCTATTTCTAAGCTATGTAAAGGATATTTATGGTATGTTTAGCTTATGGTTATGTTCCGGAATGTTCGTTACAGTTCAAATTGGCATACTTTCGCAGTTTGTCAAGTTTAGTCCCTGTAAGCGAATTAACTTGTTTTTGACATACCAAAGCCTTCAAAACTTATTTCTAAGTTATGTAAAGGTTATTTAAGGTATGTTAAGCCTATTTCACTATTCCATATTGTTCGTTGGATTAAACTGGTTATATTTACGCATCAGAGCACGTATAACCCTCCAGAAAGCGATTTAAAGCTTAAAATCGAACAAGAGTTGATATGTGCAAACGATACACATATTTTTATAAATCCCAAGTATGAAATACAATATTTCATTGGTTTGGCATTTGTTTGATGGTTGAAGTGACACAGGTGTCACAGTCTCCCCTACTTTAGGAAATTTCGTCCCGAAATTTAATTCTAGAGGAAACTTGTGAAGACAGCTGTGACGATTTCGCCTTCTAATAGATCCATTGAACCCTTAAGTAATACTCTGGGCCATGTTAGGATTCTTAGCGAATTTGTTAACCCTCAAAGAAAATTCCTTGTGGTAGTTGCAAAACATGGAATTTTTGAACTATGGACAGAAGAACGTTTCTTATGAAGACTTATCATAGGAAACTTGGTGTGTGATTGAGATCAGAATTGGGGAGTGTGAGAATAAATGACATCGGTCAAAGTTCGAGACTTCTTCCGTATCATTATTCTCGTCACTATAGGTCTTAACACATGACAAAACTTCTTGTGGTTTCTGTGCACCGAATTCCATAATTATGTAGGTCTCCATAATTACGTAATTCCTTGCACAGTCCGCACAGTTCATTTCATAATGCGTAGGAAAAAAAATCACTTGAATAAACATGAAACGACTCGACTAGATCACCAAAGGGTCCTTTTAATTAGATCAACGAACGAGCCTTTTAACTAGATCAACGCATGATCTTCTTAACTAGACCGTCGTACGATCTCCTTAAATAGGCCACTTAAGGGATCTTTTTAGTTACATCATCACATGATATTTCTAATCAGATTTTCAAATCAATCTGTTTATCTAGACCACTCAAGGAGTCAAATTTTAGAATAGTACTTTATAACCCAAGGGACTTGACTACAACGTAGAAGTCATTTAAGGATTTAAGATAGTAACTTTGGATATCCTTTTATGAATCTCTCGTATGAAATATGAAAGATTCTATGAGGATTTGGATAGATCACAAAACATACATGAAAACATATAAGCACATAAACACATAATTAGTTAGCTTGATTCTCTAATTTGTTATCTTTAGGTATGGATATTTAAAGCACACTAGAAATCCAATCCATGAATTTCATTTGGTACTTTAATCATTTCCAAGGATCCATCTATAAAGATAGAAGGATTCTCAATAAGAGTTTGGCTTTGTTTCTTAAAAGAAACAAGTGTTTAAAGGTTCTTGGGGAGATCACAAGTGATTATAAAATGACAGAACCACATGAGTAGTTTGTATTTGGGTTGACATCATAAGTTTGCATCAATTATTCACACAAACACATAAATTTTGCATAAATAAAAACAACAAATCTTTATTTATGTAACAACCGAATTGTCTTGAAGTGACAAAAGATAACAACCAAGGAATTTCAAAACACTAATTGTTCACTGCTGCATCATTGTTCACGTTTGCCTCATTGATGTTGAACACTCGTCCACGCGCTGGAGGTATGTTCACAAGTCTTGGGCAATTGTTCCTGTAGTGGGTAAGGTCACCAAAGTCATAACATGACCCCGGAGGGAACCGTGCTTGAACAGCAGCAGGGTTTGCAGCAGCTTGATTTGCATAGCGACACACATTGATCAAATGTCCCAACCACCCACAGTGGGTACATTTGTGACACTGCTCTTGCTCTTGATGATGACGGTTGCACTTGTTGCACAAAGGTGCGGTACCAACATAGTTTTGCCTTTTTCGAGGTTGTGCTGGCTGGTTTGGTGCAACCTGTTTGTCTTGAGCAGTTACAGCGTAGTTTTGAGAGGCTTTGCGCTTCTTCTTCTTGGATACCTCAGCATGTTCTTCCTTTGGTTCAACTTGAGCAGTCTTGTTAGTTGGTCTTGAGTCGCCCTTTCGAAACAGCTTACGCTTCCTGATGTGGGATTCAGTTAAGGTGGCAGACAGTTCAATGGCTTGTCTGACAGTAGTAAGGTTACTGCCAGTAACAATATCTTGAACTAGGTCAGGAAGACCATCCGTATATTTCTCGATCGCTTTATCCACAGGAGTTACCATAGCAGGGCACAAAAGGCTCAATTCTTCATAACGGTCAGTATAGGCTCGATGCTCGCCACTGTCTTGCTTCAAATCATCAAACTCCCTCTCTAAAGCTCGCAGTTCATGACAAGGGCAAAACTCCTTCATCATAAGAGCCCTAAGTTCAGCCCAAGTTTGGGCTAAAGCAATCTCAGCACCACGGTCTCTCATCACCCCGTTCCACCACGTAAGAGCCCTCTTCTGAAACACACTTGAAGAAAACTCGACCTTGCGATTTTCAGGACATTGAACGTGACGGAAAGTATTCTCAATGCTCTCGAACCATTGAAGAAGCCCAGTTGCTCCCTCAGAACAACTAAACTTGAGTGGTTTAGCCGAGTTGAAACTCTTGAAATTGCATGGAGCATTATTGTTGTTGATGGCTTGCATCATTTGAGCATAAAGATATGGGAAGGCAACAGCCATTTGCTGTGCGATGATTTCTGCCAGTTCGGCATTCGCCATCTGATTATCACGTCGAGGAGGCATTCTAAAAGTGGAAACATGAAAGGAAACGAGTGAGAGAATTAGACAAAAAGAATGAGATGAAACAAATCTGATGAAAGCAAGGATAGTGGTCATTTGTTCGCATTACAAAGAAAACAAACTACACACAGTGACTAATCAAAATAAATGGGTCAAAAATAATGTATCGCGAAGACATGCTCGCCTATAAGTGAACACTCATCCCAAGAATTCCCAGGTAAGCACAACTGGTCTCGCGTCTGATGAGATATATACGAAGTGCTTGCCTAGACAGAAAACCCAGAATACAGGCATTCACCCTTCCAGTTTGCACGTGTTCACATTATTTAAAACCCAAAACTTTGACGAGATTTTGAAAACTCAAAGGGTTCAAAACCATATAACAGAAGGTTCAAAACCTAGCAATCAATCATCGTAGAACAGATGATTAGTTTTCAAAGCGGGATAGAAATTTATGTTCTTATTGTGGTTGTCACCTAAGAATAAGTGACGGTATTGTTTTAAAACTAAACACAAGAAAACTTGTGTTGGGTTCCTAGGAAGGTTATAGTCTAGGCCAAAGCATTACTAATAACCTAATTCCCTATAACCATTGGCTCTGATACCAACTTTTCTGTCACACCCCGACCACGTAAAGCAACTAGACGTGGCGGAAACGTCGGGGAGTGTTGTAACAGAATTATTGTTTCATAACCATGGCATAAATAAATTCTGTTTTATTGAATAAATGAACTAATTGTTTTAATACAATCAAATAAGTACAACTATGATCTTCCAAGTTTTAAAGTTGCTAAGGCACGAGTCCATCCTAAATGTAGCATGTATCAACAATCATTGCAAAGCAGTACCTGAAACATGTGTAAAAATAGGTACGTCAGCATAAAAAATGCCTGTGAGATACATAGGTTTTGTGAAAATAAGATTCATGACTTATGTTTAAGAAAATGTTTAGTCATGAACCTTGTAATTTGCTTTGTCTTGTAAATCATTTGAAAAACAATAGTTCAGATGATATGTATAAATAAGAGAAAAATGCATGATTAAATGAATAACCATATAAAATGAGTTTGTATAAGTTAAGTTGTTTGTACAACAAAGTCTTGTAAGAGAATTGTGTTACTTGTGTAAAATCAATAAGTCCAAATTGAATGATTCAAATAACGCTACGTTATGTAATACCATACAAACACTTATATATAGGAAGTACCAGCGGCGTATCCACCATGCTTGTATCATATTTCACACGCCTCGTTACTTAAATCACTTGCTCAAACCAAACCACCAATATAGAATGTTTATGTTTAAACCAATCGTCCAATAATATTGTATAACCCAAGCTAAATGTCAACCATGTAATGTGTAAACAAAAGTTATGTTCTGTAAAATAATGTAAGGTTAAACGAATAATCTTATAGTAGCATATCAAAAGTATACTTTGTATTTGTAAGTAACATATTAAACTATGTTTTGGTTTCATAAACAACATATCAAAATATGCTTTGGATGTGATAAATAACATATTAAACTATGTTTTGGTTTTGTATATAACATATCAAAATATGCTTTGGATGATTAACAAAATATATGTTGGTTTTGTACAATATCACACATGGGAGTATATTAAACTATACTTTAAAAGTGTGATTTAAGAATTCATTCAGACCTAGTGCATCAAAATACACCTTTGAGACTATAGGGATACCACAAAGGCAATCCCTATTTGGATGGAGAAACAAATTGGTTTCAGACATTCCATGACAACAGGAATGGGGTGTCAAATCCTATAGCGCTATATCATACTAACAACCGGTCTGGTGAATAAAATAAGTATAATTCAACAATTAATGTTATAGTCTTTGAAAAATCAGTGTTTAAACCATAGATAGCCATTCAGTTTGTCAATAGATATGTACTAACATGTATAATCAATTATACTTTTGGAAAACATGAAAATAACAGATAGGTACACATGCTTCACCCCAAAACAGTTTGGAAAACAGTAAAAGAGGGGTCTATGTACTCACTTAAGAGTGCTTAGGAGTCCTTGTATATCAACCAAATACTGCTAGAGATCACGGATATCAAACGGCACCTATTATAGGTAACTATGTTAATAAACCGGACCTAAATCGGAGGATTTAGATAGAATGAGGGTTCGTAAACCAAACGAGTATAGAGACTCATGTCATATGGTTTAACAAAACCTACATACTAAATGAAACCTATCCTATGTGTTTTCGACCCATCGCGACCCATTAAGGTAGCTTATGCTACTTTAACGCGTCGTTCGCGTGAAACGCGTTCGGACCGCCTAACTAGTCCTATGACAAGTATTATATGCCTAAACATGTTACATAATCAGTTACGTGACAAAAGTTTAGGTTACATATGCTAAATTACTAATTATACATGAAAAGGGTATTCTGGTAATTTACCTAAGGCATATAAACTACCTATCATACAACTACTTAAACGATGTGACCATAAGGTATAACCTCGGAAGGTTATTCCCTATATACTATGGTCACCTAATGTATTTGGTCGGATCCTAATGATCGACCAAACTGGGTCGGGTTCGAAGGTATAAGCGATTTATCAGATCGCTTACCCTTACGACCCTAGACAACGTGGTAATCAGTAGGCATAGTCCCAAGGGACTATAACCATCGTGATTACAATCACGTTGCGAAGTTCAAACGAACTTCGCATTGACCATATGCTGGTCAACGCTGAAAGTCAAACAAAGTTTGACTTTCAGACTCGAAAAGCAATAAAAGAAAGAAAAGAACGAAAGAATACTTACGAAGGGTCCCCGAATGCTAATCTAGATCGAAATAACTCAGGTATGAAACAATGGTTTCAACTTAGAGTCTTTAAGATCAGATTCTAGTGATTTTGAAGTAATGGGGGTGGGGTATTTATATTTTCGGGTAACCGTTAAGATCGTTTCATGGAAACCGTGCTCGTATCTTGTGCGTACACTTGTCGGAAACTCATGGTAGCTAAAAAAAATGGTCCTTATCAGCTGAATAGGCAAGTGGGAAGTGTGTGGGTGTGGTTAAAACAGCTGGAACCTGCTGACTGTTCGATCTAATCTGATCAGCAAGGCTGATGCGGCCCGCGTGGATATGTACAAAAACTGAGGCGGGCCGCCTGGGAGTTGCAGTTCAGAAAAATGTTTGCAGAATTACAGTTTCAGTCCCTGTTGGTGTTTTAAGCCATTTTCGACACTTCTAAGGCCCGTAAAGCCAACTTTAAGGCCCTAAAATGATGCCTAAACATTGTGTACATGAAACATGCTCAAAAATATGCCGGGTGTTGGTTCATTTGGTCGTACGAACGCGATGTTCGCTTAATTACGACGGAATTCGCATAGGCGCGAAAAACGATCCAAATGACGCAACGAATGGATTTTTGGCAAGCAAAACACTAAAGCATAATATATTCATGCTTACATAAATTTTTGGATGTCTGGATGTATTCAGAACGTAAGTTATGCGCGAAAATGCAAACTTGTGCACTTTTTGACGCTTTTAGTCCCTGAATGACCCAAAAGTTTATTTTAGCATACCGAACCCCTCAAAGCCTATTTATAAGCTATGTAAAGGATATTTATGGTATGTTTAACTTATGGTTATGTTCCGGAATGTTCGTTACAGTTCAAATTGGCATACTTTCGAAGTTTGTCAAGTTTAGTCCCTGTAAGCGAATTAACTTGTTTTTGACATACGAAAGCCTTCAAAACTTATTTCTAAGTTATGTAAAGGTTATTTAAGGTATGTTAAGCCTATTTCACTATTCCGGATTGTTCGTTGGATTAAACTGGTTATATTTACGCATCAGAGCGCGTATAACCCTCCAGAAAGCGATTTAAAGCTTAAAATCGAACAAGAGTTGATATGTGCAAACGATACACATATTTTTATAAATCCCAAGTATGAAATACAATATTTAATTGGTTTGGCATTTGTTTGATGGTTGAAGTGACACAGGTGTCACAGACATGGTTTTCACACAAACATTTTGACATTTGATTATACATAAACATTTACTTTGGTGGTTTGGTTTGAGTAAGTGATTTAAGTAACGAGCCGCTGGTACTTCCTATATATAAGTGCTGGTATGGTATTACATATCGTAGCGTTATTTGAATCATTTCAATTTAGACATATAACATTTTATACAAATAACATACTTTTCACAATACATTGTTTTACAAACAACTTATCTAATACAAACTCATTTTACTTGGTTATTTACTTAACCATGTATCATTCTTTTATACATATATATATCATTTGGTTTATTTATCACTTTTCAAATGATTTACAAGACAAAGCAAATTGCAAGGTTCATGACTAAACATTTTCTTAAACATAAGTCATGAATTCTATTTTCACAAAACCTATGTATCTCACAGGCATTTTTATGCTGACGTACCTATTTTCACATGTGTTTCAGGATATGATGCATAGGATTTATCAAGATACACTTAGGCGGACTTGGGCCTTAGTGACAATAAAAGATGCAAGACTAGTTATTTATGTTATATTTCTTTGATTGTCAAGACATTGTAACTCTTTTAAATCAATAAAACAATATTTCAATTTCCACGTGTTATGAAACAATGATTCTGTTACAACACTCCCCGACGTTTCCGCCACGTTTTTGTTGTTTTACGTGGTCGGGGTGTGACAGAAAAGTTGGTATCAGAGCCAATGGTTATAGGGAATTAGGTTATTAGTAATGCTTTGACCTAGACTATAACCTTTCTAGGACCCTAACGCAAGAAGATTTGCGTTTAGATTTAAAAAAAAAAAAAAAAAAAACCGTCACCTATCCTTAGGTGATAACCACAACGGGGGCATCAATTCCGAATCCGCTTTGAAAATTAATCATCTGTTCTTGGATGATTGATTACTAGGTTTTGAACCCTCTGTTGTAAGGTTTTGAACCCTCTATTATAAGGTTTTGAACCCTCTATTATTAGGTTTTGAACCCTCTGTTATAAGGTTTTGAACCCCTTTGAATTTTCAAAATCTCGTCAAAGTTTGGGTCTTATAGTGTGAACACGTGCAATCTGGAAGAGTGGATGCCTGTACTCTGAGTTTTCTGTCTAAGGCTAGAGTGTTCGTACAAATCCACATAATCGGACCAGTCACTCTTACCTGGGAACTCTTGGGGTGAGTGTCCACTTATAGGCTAAAGCATGTCTTCGCGATACATTAATATGACCCGCTTACTTTGATTAGTCACCATCTCATTTGTTTGCCTTAGGTAACAAACAAATGATCGCAATTTCTATGCGTTGTCATTTTGTTTTATCTACCGATAACATTTCATTTGTTTCCTCCTATATCCTTCATTTCCTCCAGAATGTCTCTTCATCGCAACGATGCGCAGATATCCGAGCAGACTGCCAAATTTGCCTAGCGAATAGGTGAAGTAATCCTGAAGACTGTTGAATTAGGCATTGCCATGTCTCATCTCAACAATGAAGCCACTCAAGAGCCACCAAAGGAAGCAGAAGTCAAGCCAGCACCACCAGCCAAGAAACCAATCAAGGAATCAAAGACCATGGATGAACAGACTGGATCCCCTAAGAAGTCAAAGAAGCGAAAGGCTTCTCAGAACTTCGCTGTGGTCGCTCACAATGGTCAAGCCATCTCCAACCAACCAGCTCAACCCCCTGCTAGGAAGCCATACAATGGAACTGCACCCTTGTGCAACCGATGTAACCTTCATCATCATGCTAGTGTGAAGTGCCGCAAATGCCAAATTTGTGGACTTATAGGTCATACAGCAAGGGTTTGCCCAACTACAACTGCACCAAATCTAGCTGGCGACAATCCTGCTCAAGCTCGTTTCTCACCAGGGTCCTGTTACAACTGTGGCGAGATGGGCCATTTACTAAGGGATTGCCCAAAGCTTGCTAATGCAAATCTGACCCACAGATAGCAGTTGACTGATTAGAAGATGTTGTTGTCTTATGCTTTTGTTTCCTCTATTTTATTTTATTGTGAAACAATCTGTTTTGTTTATAAATAAATCGTTGATCACAAATTCTGATATACAAGTGTAGTTACATGTGTGTATGGTATTTCCCTATAATACCTACATTAAGGAACTATGTTCCTTACAAACTACTCTTGTGAATATTTCCCATTCTTGTGTTTGCTCATGATTCCCTTGGAAAATTCTAAGTACTCGTTTCACTCTAAGAAACAAAGTACAGAAAATAAAGTGACATTACGAGTGATCGTGCTTTTGCACATCTGTACCTTTGAAATCCTTGGTTAGATAACTGAGGGTATGTTCAATCTCGTAGCCATATCATTTCATTATGGTTTCGTAACAATATACCTAGTATAAGTACCACAAAAACAATCTTCATGATCTCAAAACATTTCATATAGTTTGAAAACAATTTTTCGAATGCATTGGCTATGTTTTCGAAAACAACCTTCATGATTTCAAAATGTTTCATATAGTCTGAAAACAATATTAACACAGTACATTTTCTTATCAAGTGCATGATTTCGCAAAGCATTTTTTTCATATTTTCAGAAACCTCATACATAATTTCAAAAATTTAAAACATTTTATAAAATACCTACCTAGTACACCTACTTTATGATTTCAAAGTATTATGCATAAGGTTTCAAAAAAAAAAAAACATTGAACACATTTTTTTTAAGAACCCCATGCATAGTTTTCAAAAATATTTTCCTCATACATTGACTTAACCTTCAAATTCCGCTTCATATGTCGCCTTGGCATATCTAGCATCTCAACTTCATAAGCATTTTTTTTTTACTTCATGATTTGACATAAGCACATCCTGTGCAAGGTTTCAAAACATCTCCAACTTCTAAAATCCATATGGGATCTTTTTATCTCCATAATTAGACCCTTGTGGATGATTATCATACAAATCAGAGTCCTTAATTGGATTCCTTGTGTACCTTAATTCGAACATTTTGGTTCCTTATAATCGAAATCGAATTTTCTTTTTAAAGATCTTTCTATCTTCATAGTTAGATTCTTGCTAATGTTTAAAGTACCAAATGAAATCCACGAGATGGATTCCTAGTGTGCTTTAAATACATGTATGCAATTAATAAAACAAATTAACAAATTTCTAAATAAACAATTTTGTGGTTATGTGACTATGTGTTTATGCATCTTGTGTTTTCTTTTATGCATTTTTTTTGGTGTTTATGTATACTCTGGATATTCGTTATCCAACTCCTCGCAGAATCTTTCATATTTTCATATGAGGGATTCGTAGTAGGATATCCAGAGGTACTACCTTAAATCCTTAATGGGCTTCTATGTAATAGTTAAGACCCTTGGATTATATAGTACCATTCCATGATTCATAAGAGACCCTTTTAGTGGTCTAGTCAAAAAGACTGATTCAGAATCTGGTTAAGAACGACATTTAGTGATGTAGCTGAACAGACTCCTTGATAGTCTATTTAGATCATTTATTGATTTAATTAAAAGGACTCTATGGAGGTCTAGTTACACTCATCACGGGTATGTTCATTTGGTTTTCCCCTAAACATTATAGACTGTGTGAACTATGCAAGGAATTGTGTAATTATGGACGCGTACATAATTATGAAATTCAGTGCACAGGAACCCAGTAAGAATTATCATGTGTAAGAACCTATAGTGGCAACAATAACGAAACGTGAACAATGTAATGAAGGTACGGTGGACGCACCAATAACACTTTATATACTTGTATATAAGTGTCCCTCATACATTGCAAGCATAATGTTATTAAAGTTACTGGAAGTTCAGAACCTTAACCAGTGTTGTTTTGTCTTTTCAACTTCATGTTTTAAACCCTCACAAGTTTCCTCTAAATAAAATTTCGGGACGAAATTTCCTAAAGTATGGGAGACTGTGACACCTGTGTCACTTCAATCATCAAACAAATACCAAACTAATGAAATATTGTATTTCATACTTGGGACTTGTATAAATATGTGTATCATTTGCACATATCAATTCTTGTTCGATTTCAAGCTCTAAATCGCTTTCTAGAAGGTTATACGCGCACGGATGCGTAAATATAACCAGTTTAATGCAACAAACACTTTGGAACAGTGACATAGGCTTAACATACCTTAAATAACCTTTACATAACTTAGAAATAAGTTTTGAAGGCTTTGGTATGGCAAAATCAAGTTAATTCGCTTACAGGGACTAAATTTGACAAACTGCGAAAGTATGCCAATTTGAACTGTAACAGACATTCCGAAACATGACCATAAGTTAAACATACCATAAATATCCTTTACATAGTTTAGAAATAGGCTTTGAGGGGTTCGGTGTGCTAAAATAAACTTTTGGGTCATTCAGGGACTAAAAGCGTCAAAAAATGCATAAGTTTGCATTTTCGCGCATAACTTACGTTCTGAATACATCCGGACATTCAAAAATTTATGCAAGCACTAAAATATTTTATTTTAGTGTTTGGCATAAGAAAAATCCATTCGTCGCGCAATTTGGATCGTTTTTCGCGCTTATGCGCATTCCGTCGTAATTAAGCGAACATCACGATCGTACGACCAAACGAACCAACATCCGGCATATTTTTGAGCATGTTTCAAGTCCACAATGTTTATGCATCCTTGTGGAGCCTTAAAAATGATTTAACGGGCTTCAAACGTGTGGAAAATGGACTGAAACATGTGTAGGGACCTATTCTGTCAATTCTGTTTGAAAACTGCAGAAAGGAGGCTAGGCGTGACGCGAGGGTGGCTAGGCATCACGCGAGGCCCTTTCAGATCAGAAAAAGTTGTTTTAACAGCTGTTAACAGCTCTTATGCACTCCAAACCCAATTCCACTTGTTTGTTCCTGATCATGGGGGGCCAATATGATGCACATGGGGTTACCAACAAGTGTAGGGACAAGATCAAAGCACGGTATTCAAGAAACGATCCTAACGGTGGTCCATTTCCTATAAATACCCAACCCTTTCATTTGCAAAAACCAACACCTTTGAAATCTGAACATTCTCTCTAAGTTGTTGTGTTTAACACTTCATACCTGAGAGTGTTCGGATTCAAACCTTCCATTCTTGGACCCTTTGTAAGTGTTCCTTCGTTCTTTTATTCTTTTAGCGTTAAAGTCAAAATTTGTTTGACTTTCTGCATTGACCAGTTTATGGTCAATGCGAAGTTCGTTTGAACTTCATAACGTGAGCGTAATCACGATGGTTATAGTCCCTAGTGACTATACCTACTGATTACCACGTTATCTAGGCTCAGTGACGAGTCTTAGTTTCGGCCAAAATGCGCATTCGTGCGTATTTTGTAACCAAACTACCCTTGGGTATCAAAACCATTTGTTTTGATACCAAACCTATTTTCTAAACTTAGTTACGCATGTTTTAACATGCTTAGCTCGCCACTTTTAGTTTAGTGCTTATATAGGGTCGTAAGGTAAGCGATCTAAACAATCGCTTATACTTTCGAACCCGACCCGTTTGGTCGATCATTAGGATCCAACCAAACACATTAGGTGACCATAGTATATAGGGAATAACCTTCCGAGGTTATACCTTATGGTCACGACGTTTAGTTAGTTGTATGATAGGTAGTTTATATGCCTTAGGTAAATTACCAAAATACCCCTTTGACGCCAAAATTCATTTTAAACATATGTAACATAACTCTTGACATCTAAACTGATTAGGCAACAATATTAGACATGTTAAGGCATATTTTACTTATCATAGGACTAGTTAGGCATTCAGAACGCGTTTCACGCGAACGACGCGTTAAAGTAGCATAAGCTACCTAAACGGGTCGTAATGGGTCGTAAGCACTTAGGTTAGGTTTCATTTTAGTATGTAGGCTTTGTTAAACCATATTACACGAGTCTCCATACTCATTTGGTTTACGAACCCTCATTCTACCCAATCCTCCGATTTAGGTCCGGTATATTAACATAGTTACCTATATTAGGTGTCGTTTGATATCTGTGATCTCTAGCATTGGTTGGTTGTTACTCAAGGACTACTAAGCAATCTCAAGTGAGTACATAGACCCCTCTTTTACTGTTTTCCAAATATTTTGGGGTGAAACACATGTGCCTACTTGTTACTTTCGTGCCTTTCATGCTTTCATATCATATGCTTGTTATGTTCATTAGTACATTATAGTACATGATTTCATTACATTTTATGCTATGTATGTCCATTGTGTGCATACTTAGTACATCGTTTTACATTACATTTCATGCTATGTATGCCCATTGTGTGCATACTTAGTACATCGTTTTACATTACATTTCATGCTATGTATGTCCATTGTGTGCATACTTAGTACATTGTTTTACATTACATTTCACGCTATGTATGTTCATTTGATTACATACTTAGTGCATTGTTTTCACATGCTTACATTTTTGGTATGACATTTGGTTTGTTCAAATGGGACAATATACATTCATTAACATTAGCTACGCCGTTCGTTAGTAGGTAGTGGTACCATAGGAATTGACAACTCCCGTTCCTGAACCCTAGGTTTGTTTGGGTGGAAGGAATGACCGAATTCGATAAACATAACACAGATAGACCTTTAAATTCGTTTAGGGGTCTATCACCACAGTCACAAGGCTTGGATGTATGCATTTTTACAATACCGCATAGATGTTTATATCGGTATAGCATGCATTTGTTCCACAAAACATAACTTTGATTTAAACCATGTTTTACTTCAATACCTTGTTTTCGTGCAGTTTACATATGGTTTAGTTGATATATTTCACTTACCATACATAAACATTTTGACATTTATATACACAATTCATGATTTACATTAGACATAAACATTTTGACAATGATACACACAATTCATGATTTACATTAGACATAGACATTAGACATGGTTTTCACACAAGCATTTTGACATTTGATTATACATAAACATTTACTTTGGTGGTTTGGTTTGAGTAAGTGATTTAAGTAACGAGGCGTGTGTAATATGATACAAGCATGGTGGATACGCCGCTGGTACTTCCTATATATAAGTGCTTGTATGGCATTACATATCGTAGCGTAATTTGAATCATTTCAATTTAGACATATAACATTTTACACAAATAACATACTTTTCACAATACATTGTTTTACAAACAACTTATCTAATACAAACTCATTTTACTTGGTTATTTACTTAACCATGTATCATTCTTTTATACATATATATCATTTGGTTTATTTATCACTTTTCAAATGATTTACAAGACAAAGCAAATTACAAGGTTCATGACTAAACATTTACTTAAACATAAGTCATGAATTCTATTTTCACAAAACCTATGTATCTCACAGGAATTTTTATGCTGACGTACCTATTTTCACATGTGTTTCAGGATATGATGCATAGGATTTATCAAGATACACTTAGGCGGACTTGGGCCTTAGTGACAATAAAAGATGCAAGACTAGTTATTTATGTTATATTTCTTTGATTGTCAAGACATTGTAACTCTTTTAAATCAATAAAACAATATTTCAATTTCCACGTGTTATGAAACAATGATTCTGTTACAACACTCCCCGACGTTTCCGCCACGTTTTTGTTGTTTTACGTGGTCGGGGTGTGACACCACCACTATCTGTGTTGGCTGTGGCGGCATGCCACCACCCTATCTGGGCAGAATATCATGTTCAGCAACAGCAGGTCCATTTTCAGCATGTAACTTGAAGTTTAGGGTCTATTTTGTAACATTTGCAATATCGTTTGATGGTTTTGGGACACCCCTAGTATTCCAAAACCATGTGCCCACATGGACGGTCTAGATTGAAGCTCAATTATCGAGGAACGATCCTAACGGTTCTTGGTTTTCTATAAATACCCAACCCCCACTTCCATTTTCATTCACACCTTGACCTAAATTTTCTCCAAGTTGAAGCTCAAAGCTTCATACCTGAGAATTTTTGGATCAAATCTCCTAGCTTGGACCCTTTGTAAGTATTCTTTCATGCTTTTATGCGTTTTTAGCACGAAAGTCAAACAGTGTTTGACTTTCGGCATTGATCAGTCAATGGTCAACACGAAGTTCGTTTGAACTTCGTAACGTGAGCGTAATCACGATGGTTATAGTCTCTTGTGACTATACCTACTGATTACCACGTTAATTAGTGTGACACCTGTGTCCCTGCGACCATCAAACAAATGCCAAACCAATGAAATTTTGTGTTTCATACTTGGGATTTGTAAAAATATGTGTATCATTTGCACATATCAAATTTTGTTCGATTTCAAGCTTTAAATCACTTTCTGGAAGGTTATATGCGATCTGATGCGTAAATATAACCAGTTTAATGCAACGAACACTCCAGAATAGTGAAATAGGCTTAACATACCTTAAATAACCTTTACATAACTTAGAAATAAGTTTCGAAGGCTTTGGTATGGCAAAATCAAGTTAAATCGCTTACAGGGACTAACGTTGACAAACTGCGAAAGTATGCCAATTTGAACTGTAACAAACATTCTGGAACATGACCATAAGTTAAACATACCATAAATATCCTTCACATAGCTTAGAAATAGGCTTTGAGGGGTTCGGTATGCTAAAACAAACTTTTGGGTCATTCAGGGACTAAAAGTGTCAAAAAGTACACAAGTTTGCATTTTCGCGCATAACTTACGTTCTGAATACATCCGGACATCCAAAAATTTATGTAAGCACTAAAATATTTTATTTTAATGTTTGGCATTGTAACACCTGTGTCACTTCAACCGTCAAACAAATGCCAAACCAATGAAATATTGTATTTCATACTTGGGATTTGTAAAATTATGTGTATCTTTTACACATATCAACTCTTGTTCGATTTTAAGCTCTAAATCGCTTTCTGGAGGGTTATACGCGCTCTGATGCGTAAATATAACCAGTTTAATCCAACGAATACTCCGGAATAGTGAAATAGGCTTAACATACCTTAAATAACCTTTACATAACTTAGAAATAAGTTTTGAAGGCTTTGGTATGGCAAAAACAAGTTAATTCGCTTACAGGGACTAAACTTGACAAGCTACGAAAGTATGCCAATTTGAACTGTAACAGACATTCCGGAACATGACCATAAGTTAAACATACCATAAATATCCTTCACATAGCTTAGAAATAGGCTTTGAGGGGTTCGGTATGCTAAAATAAACTTTTGGGTCATTCAGGGACTAAAAGTGTCAAAAAGTGCACAAGTTTGCATTTTCGCGCATAACTTACGTTCTGAATACTTCCGGACATCCAAAAATTTATGTAAGCACTAAAATATTTTATTTTAGTGTTTGGCATAAGAAAAATCCATTCGTCGCGTCATTTGGATCGTTATTCGCGCTTGTGGGCATTCTGTCGTAATTAACCGAACATCGCAACCGTACGGCTAAACGAACCGACATCTGAGATATTTTTGAACACATTTTAAGTTCCCTATACTTTAACTTCATTTTAGAGCTTTGAAATGGGGTTAACGGGCCTTAAACGTGTCGAAAATGGGCTGAATGCATGACAGGGACCAAAAGTGTAAATCTGCCAAACTAAGGCCTAGCGCACCTCTACACTCTCAATGTAACGGTGCGCAAGCCTAGTCCAGACCAGGTTCAGTGTTTTTAAACAGCCTGTTTGCACATGTTTAATTCACAACCACATATCCACACATGCCTAGTCAGTTGATAAGGATCAATTTTAACCACCATAAGGTTCCGACACATGTACGGATGCGATTAAGGCACGATATTCGACAAACGATCCTAACGGTGGACCTTTTACTATAAATACCCCATGCCTTTCATTGTTAAAATCACAAGAATTTTGATTTGAGAAACTCTAAGTTGAAACATTTGTTTCATACCTGAGATTTTTGAATCGAGATTAGCATTCGGGGACCCTTCGTAAGTATTCTTTCGTTCTTTTCCTTATTTTATTGCTTTAGAGTCAGAAAGTCAAACTTTGTTTGACTTTCAGCGTTGACCAGCTTATGGTCAATGCGAAGTTTGTTTGAACTTCGCAACGTGATTGTAATCACGATGGTCATAGTCCCTTGGGACTATGCCTACTGATTACCACGTTGTCTAGGGTCGTAGGGTAAGCGATCTGATCAATCGCTTATACCTTCGAACCCGACCCAGTTTGGTCGATCATTAGGATCCGACCAAATACATTAGGTGACCATAGTGTAGGGAATAACCTTCCAAGGTTATACCCTATGGTCACATCGTTTGAGTAGTTGTATGATAGGTAGTTTATATGCCTTAGGTAAATTACCAGAATACCCTTTTCATGTATAATTGGTAATTAAGCATATGTAACCTAAACCTTTGTCACATAACTGATTATGTAACATGTTTAGGCATATAACACTTGTCATAGGACTAGTTAGGCGGTCCGATCGCGTTTTACGCGAACGACGCGTTAAAGTAGCATAAGCTACCTAAACGGGTCGTAATGGGTCGTAAACAATTATGTTAGGTTTCATTTAGTATGTAGGCTTTGTTAAACCAAATGACACGAGTCTCTACACTCGTTTGGTTTACGAACCCTCATGCTACCCGATCTTCCGATATAGGTCCGGTTTATTAACATAGTTACCTATATTAGGTGCCGTTTGATATCCGTGATCTCTAGCATTGTTTGGTTGTTACACAAGGACTCCTAAGCACTCTTAATGTGAGTACATAGTTCCCCTATTTTACTGTTTTCCAAACTGTTTTGGGGTGAAGCATGTGTACCTATCTGTTACTTTCATGTTTTCCAAAAGTATAATTGATTATATATGTTATTACTTATCTATTGACAAATTGAATGACTATCTATGATTTAAGCATTGATTTCTCAAAGAACATAAAATAAAATGTTGAATTGTACTTATTTTATGTTCACCAGACCGATTGTTAGTATGATATAGCGCTATAGGATTTGACACCCCATTCCTGTTGTCATGGAATGTCTGAAACCAATTTGTTGCTCCATCCAAATAGGGATTGCCTTTGTGGTATTTCTATAGTCTCAAAGGTGTATTTTGATGCACCAGGTCTGAATGAATTCTCAAATCACACTATTAAAGTATAGTTTGATATACTCTCATGTGTGGTATTGTACAAAACCAACATATATTTTGTTAATCATCCAAAGCATATTTTGATATGTTATTTACAAAACCAAAACATAGTTTAATATGTTATTTATCACATCTAAAGCATATTTTGATATGTTATTTATGAAACCAAAACATAGTTTAATATGTTACTTACAAATCCAAAGTATACTTTTAATATGCTACTATCAGGTTATTTGTTTAATCTTACATTTATTTATACAAATCACATTGGTTACACATTACATGATTTACATTGGATACATAAACATTTTGACATACTATTCAATACATTTGGCAATTGGTTTAAACATAGACATCTTACATTGTTGGTTTGTTTTGAGTAAGTGATTAAGTAACGAGGCGTGTGTAATATGATACAAGCATGGTGGATACGCCGCTGGTACTTCCTATATATAAGTGTTTGTATGGTATTACATATTGTAGCGTTATTTGAATCATTTCAATTTGAGACATATAACATTTTATACAAATAACATACTTTTCACAAGACATTGTTTTACAAACAACTTATTTTATACAAACTCATTTTACAAGGTTATTCATTTAACCTTACATTTATTTATACATATCATCTGATCTTATCGTTTTTCAAATGATTTACAAGACAAATCAAATTACAAGGTTCATGACTAAACATTTTCTTAAACATAAGTCGTGAATCTTATTTCACAAAACCAATGTATCTCACAGGCATTTTTATGCTGACGTACCTATTTTTACACATGTTTCAGGTACTGCTTTGCAATGATTGTTGATACATGCTACATATAGGATGGACTCGTGCCTTAGCAACTTTAAAACTTGGAAGATCATAGTTGTACTTTTGATTGTACTAAAACAATGAGTTCATTTATTCAATAAAACAGAATTTATTTATGCTATGGTTATGAAACAATAATTCTGTTACAACACTCCCCGATGTTTCCGCCACGTTTGGTTGCTTTACGTGGTCGGGGTGTGACAGGCATAAGAAAAATCCATTCGTCGCGTCATTTGGATCGTTTTTCGCGCTTGTGCGCATTCCGTCGTAATTAAGCGAACATCGCGTTTGTACGACCAAACGAACCAACATCCGACATATTTTTGAGCATGTTTCATCTCCACAATGTTTAGGCATCATTTTAGGGCCTTAAAGTTGGCTTGACGGGCCTTAGAAGTGCCGGAAATGGGCTTAAAACACAACAAGGACTGAAACTGTCATTTATGAAACTTATTTGCTGATCAGAAGCCCCAGGCGGCCCGCCTGAGGTTTGCCTGATCCTGAAGTGGGCCGCATCAGCCTTACAGAACAGATAAGTTCGAACAGTCAGCAGATTCCAGCTGTTTTATCCACCACCACACATTCTCAACTTGCCTATTCAGCTGATAAGGACCATTTTTAGTCACCACAACTTTGCAACATATGTACGGGTAGGATTCGAGCACGGTTTCCTTGAAACGATCTTAACGGTTACCCGAAAACTATAAATACCCCACCCCCCATTGCTTCAAAACCACTAGAATCTGATCTTAAAGACTCTAAGTTGGAACCTGTGTTTCATACCTGAGTTATTTCGATCTAGATTAGCATTCGGGGACCCTTCGTAAGTATTCTTTCGTTCTTTTCATTCTTTTATTGCTTTTCGAGTCCGAAAGTCAAACTTTGTTTGACTTTCAGCATTGACCAGCTTATGGTCAATGCGAAGTTCGTTTGAACTTCGCAACGTGATTGTAATCACGATGGTCATAGTCCCTTGGGACTATGCCTACTGATTACCACGTTGTCTAGGGTCGTAAGGGTAAGCGATCTAATAAATCGCTTATACCTTCGAACCCGACCCAGTTTGGTCGATCATTAGGATCCGACCAAATACATTAGGTGACCATAGTGTATAGGGAATAACCTTCCGAGGTTATACCTTATGGTCATATCGTTTAAGTAGTTGTATGATAGGTAGTTTATGTGCCTTAGGTAAATTACCAAAATATCCTTTTCATGTATAATTGGTAATTAAGCTTATGTAACCTAAACTTTTGTACATAACTGATTATACAACATGATTAAACACGTTTAGGCATATAATACTTGTCATAGGACTAGTTAGATGTCTCGAACGCGCTTTGCGCACACGACGCGTTAAAGTAGCGTATGTTACCTTAATGGGTCGCGATGGGTCGAAAGCACTTAGGTTAGTCTCATTGTAGTATGTAGGCCTTGTTAAACCATATCATATGAGTTCCAATACTCAATTGGTTTACCAAGCCTCATCCTATCCGATCTCCTGATTTAAGTCCGGTTTATTTATATAGTTTTAGATTTGCCGACTGATTCCGTGCTCCCTCTAGCTTTGTTTGGTTGTTGTTCAAGACCTCTAAGCATTCTCAGGCGAGTACATTATTTCCCCTCTTTTACTGTTTTCAACTGTTTTGGGGTGACTCATATGTGCTAAATGTCTTAACAATGATTTCAAGAACGATTACAATGGTTTCAAAAACAATTACAATGTTGTTTCAAGAACGATAACAATGGTTTCAAGAACGATTACAATGGTTTCAAAAACAATTACAATGGTTTCAAGAACGATTTCAATAAAGTGAACAAACTTGCTGGTTGTAGTTACATAACCAATGACATTCATTAGCAATGATCAAGCCGACCAGTATTAGGTTATGGTACCATAGGATCTGATAAATCCCGTTATTCTCTATACCCATGGTTATGTGTGGGTATTTTGGGTAACGACTGAATCTGTAATTATTAATTTACCCTTTGGTAAGGGTTTGTTAAGAACGAGAACGAGAACGAGTTGGAACGATGAACGAGTCAAGAAGGTTTGAATGTTATTATAAAATCGACCATAAAGTAGTTTCACAATTAAAACAAGAACGATTTGAACGATTAAAACAAGAATGATTTGAACGATTTCACAAAATGTTTTAACGATTGGGTAAACATTTGGACATGATTTACATTTGATCATGCATTTCCACGAGACATAGTATTGATTTAAACCAAGTTTTACTTCAATACTTTGTTTTGTGAGTTTCACCTATGGTTTAGTTGATGCATTTCACTAGCCATACATATTATTTTGGTTACACATTACATGGTTTACATTTGACACAAACACTTTTGATATTGGTTATACATAACATGATTTACATCTTGACATGAACATTTTGACATATTATTCCAATACATTTGGCAGTTGGTTTACACATAGACATCTTACATTGTTGGTTTGGTTTGAGTAAGTGAATTAAGTAACGAGGCGTGTGTAATATGATATAAGCATGGTGAATACGCCGCTGGTACTTCCTATATATAAGTGTTTATATGGTATTACATATCGTGGCGTTGTTTAAATCATTTCAATTTAAACATATAACATTTTATACAAATAACATACTTTTCACAATACATTGTTGTACAAACAACTTAACTTATACAAACTCATTTTACATGGTTATTCATTTAATCATGCATTATTCTCTTATTTATACATATCATCTGAACTTATTATTTTTCAAATGATTTACAAAGACAAAGCAAATTACAAGGTTCATGACTAAACATTTTCCTAAACAGAAGTCATGAATCTTATTTTCACAAAACCTATGTACTCGCCAGCATTTCTTTGCTGACCTCATTTTCACATATGTTTCAGGTATTGTTGAAAGATATCGATTGATAGGATGCATGCTCACATAGGACTGGACAAGGCCTTAGTGACTCAATAACAATGATAGACTATGTTTAAATTGTGTATCTAGATTTCCAGACGATGTAATTATTCAATGTTTAATAAAACGAAACACTTTTTGGTATCCATGGTTATGAAACATTAATTCTGTTACAACACTCCCCGACGTTTCCGCCACGTTTTGTATGTTACACGTGGTCGGGGTGTGACAGAAAAGATGGTATCAGAGCCAATGGTTATTGGGAATTAGGTTATTAGTAATGCTTTGACCTAGTCTATAACCTTCTTAGGACCCTAACGCGAGTTTACTTGCGTTTAGTCATAAAACAATACCGTCACCTATCCTTAGGCGACGACCACAACAAGAACATAAATTTCAAAACCGCTTTGAAAACTAATCATCTGTTCTAGGATGATTGATTTCTAGGTTTTGAACCCTCTATTGTAAGGTTTTGAACCCTCTATTGTAAGGTTTTGAACCCTCTGTTATATGGTTTTGAACCCCTTTGAGTTTTCAAAAGGGTTATTAGATTTTATCACCCTCAACTATTGTCTATTGGCCGCTGCCACCTCCAACTATCACTTTGACGCCCGTCACCCCCAACTTAACACTTAGTGTGTTCTGTCACCACGTCGTTAACCGATCCCTAACTTTTGAACCTGTTACTACACTTTTTGGGGTGTCATAGGGATCTTGGGAAGGTTTTAGGGATCTTAGAACACCCCCAAAAGTATAATAACAGGATCAAAAGTTAGTGATCTGGTGACAGAACACACTAAGTGTTAAGTTAGGGGTGACGGGAGTCAAAGTGATGGTTGGGGGTGACAGCAGCCAATGGCCAATAGTTAAGGGTGATAAAATCCAATAACCCTTTTCAAAATATCGTCAAGGTTTTGGGTTTTAAATAATGTGAACACGTGCAAACTGGAAGGGTGAATGCCTGTATTCTGGGTTTTCTGTCTAGGCAAGCACTTCGTATATATCTCATCATACGCGAGACCAGTTGTGCTTACCTGGGAATTCTTGGGATGAGTGTTCACTTATAGGCGAGCATGTCTTCGCGATACATTATTTTTGATCCATTTACTTTGGTTAGTCACTGTGTGTCGATTGTTGCTTTGTAGTAACAAACAAATGACCACTATCCTTGCTTTCATCAGATTTGTTTCATCTCATTCTTTTCATCTAATTCTCTCACTCGTTTCCTTTCATGTTTCCTCTTTTAGAATGCCTCCTCGACGCGAAAACCAGATAGCGACTGCCGAATTGGCAGAAATCATTGTGCAGCAAATGGCTGCTCAATTCCCAAACCTCTTTGCTCAATGGAACCAAGCCAACAACAACAACAATGTTCCATGCAAATACAAGGATTTTAACCAGGCTAAACCACTCAAGTTTAGTGGTTCTGAAGGAGCAACTGGGCTTCTTCAATGGTTCGAGAGCATTGAGAATACTTTCCGCCACGTGCAGTGTCCTGACAATCGCAAGGTCGAGTTTTCTTCGAGTGTGTTTCAGAAGAGGGCTCTCACATGGTGGAACGGGGTTATGAGGGATCGTGGTGCAGAAGTTGCTCTAGCACAGACATGGGCTGAACTTAGGGCCCTTATGATGAGGGAATTCTGTCCTCGTCATCAGCAGCGAGCTTTGGAGAAGGAATTTGATGAGTTAAAGCAAGATAGTGGTGAGCACAGGGCGTATACTGATAGGTTTGAGGAGTTGAGTCTGCTTTTCCCGACAATGGTTACCCCACTCGACAAGGCTATCGAAAGGTACATCGACGGCCTACCTGACTCGGTACAAGACATCCTTACTGGTAGTAGCCCTACCACACTCCGTCAGGCGATCGAGTTAGCTGCGACATTGACTGAGTCGCAGATTCGGAAGAATAAGTTACACAGAAAGGGTGACAAGGGTAAGAAGCAGGGGTCTGACAAGGATGATAGCAAGAAAGGTCAAAACAAGAAGGGTAAGGAAGGTGAGACGTCAAAGAAATCAAGAAAGCGAAAGGGTGTTCAGAACTTTGCTGTTACAGCACAGACTGCTCAGAACCCGCGGAACCCACCAGCTCAGCCACCTGCAAAGAAAGCATATGCCGGTACCGCACCTCATTGTGCACGCTGCAACGGTCATCACGCGGTACAACAAGCTTGCTGGCAATACACGACGTGTGGTAAACTTGGGCATTTGGCCAATGTTTGTCGTTTGGGACAAAATCAGGCTGCTCAGGTTCAAGCTCCGGTTCAAGGGAATGCTGCGAGATTCCCACTGGGGTCATGTTTCAACCGCGGAGAGATTGGTCACTTCCGCCACAACTGTCCGAGACTGGTGAATGCAAATGCTAACGCAAACCCAAATGCGAACGTCAACGTCAATGTGAATCCAGCACGTGGTCGAGTGTTTAACATCAATGAGGCAATCAACGATGCAGCGATGAACGATTAGTATTTTGTATTTCCTCTGGTTGTTATCTTGAAACATTTAAAGACAATGCGGTTGTTATATAAATAAAAATTTGTGGTTTTTATTTTTTTAACTAATGCAATTGTATGAATGTTTGATCCAACCTTATGATGTCAACACAAAGACAAACTACTCGTGTGGTTCTGTCATTTTCATGATCACTTGTGATCTCCCTAAGAACCTCAACACTTGTTTCTTTTAAATCTAAAGTATCTTATTATTTTGCACCGTTCGAGATGCAAGAATTATCAAAACAGCTTCAAGAGTTGTCTGATAAAGGATTCATCCGTCCGAAATTTTCACCTTGGAGAAACTCCTGTCCTCTTTGTGAAAAGAAAAATGGATCTTTTCGAATGTATATCGATTAACGTAAGCCTAGTAAGCTTACCATCAAGAATCGATATCCCCTACCTTAACTCAACGATTTCTCCGATCAACTGCATAGCGTTTCATGCTTTTCCAAGATCGATTTGCGTTTTGGGTATCATCAACTTTGTATTCTCGAAGAAGATATTCCCAAAACGGTTTTCTGCACGAAGTATGGCCATTACGAGTTTACAGTCATGCCTTTTGAGTTGACAAATGCTCCAGCCATCTTTAAGGACTTAATAAATAGAGTCTGCAAGCCTTATTTGGATCAGTTCGTCATTGTTATTAATGACATCTTGATCTATTCATATCCCGAGCCGATCACGATCAACACCTTCGTTGACATTGGAACCCCTAAAGAAGGAACAAACTTTTCGCTAAATCCTCCAAGAGGAAATTTTGGCTTAAAGAAGTTCAGTTTTTGGGTCAAGTAGTCAACAAGCAGGGTATTCTTGTGGATCCATCCAAATTGCTGCAATTAAGGATTTGATTCCTTGTATGCTTTAAATAACCGTGTCCAAAGATAACAAATTTAAAGGTCAAATTAAACAATTATGCGATTATGTGATATGTGTTTATGTGTTCTCTTCTATGTTTTTGTGTGATCCGATTTTCAAATCCTCATAGAATCTTTCATATCTTCATATGAGGGATTCATAGTAGGATATTCAAAAGGTACTACCTTAAATCCTTAATGGGCTTCTATGTAATAGTTAAGACCCTTGGATTATATAGTATCGCTTCATGATTCATAAGAGATCCTTTTAGTGGTCTAGTCTAAAAGATTGATTCACAATTTGGTTAAAGAACGACATCTAGTGATGTAGCTGAACAGACTCCTTGATAGTCTATTTAGATCATTTATTGATTTAATTAAAAGGACTCTATGGCGGTCTAGTCACACTCATCACAGGATTGTTCATTTGGTTTTACCCTACACATTATAAAATAGAATGTGTGAACTGTGCAAGGAATTGTCTAATTATGGACGCGTACATAATTATGAAATTTAGTGCACAGAAACTCAGTAAGATTTATTATGTGTAAGAACCGATAGCGACAACAATAACAAAATGAGAACGATGTAATAGAGGTACGGTGGACGCACCAATGGCGCTTCATATACTTGTATATAAGTGTCCCTCTTACATTGCAAGCATAATGTTATTAAGGTTACTAGAAGTTCAGAACCCTAACCAATGTTGTTCGATCTTTTCAACTTCATGCTTTCAAGCTCTCACAGGTTTCCTCTAATTAAATTTCAGGACGAAATTTCCTAAAGTAGGGGAGACTGTGACACATGTGTCACTGCGACCATCAAACAAATGCCAAACCAATGAAATTTTGTGTTTCATACTTGGGATTTGTAAAAATATGTGTATCATTTGCACATATCAAATTTTGTTCGATTTCAAGCTTTAAATCACTTTCTGGAAGGTTATACGCGATCTGATGCGTAAATATAACCAGTTTAATGCAACGAACACTCCGGAATAGTGAAATAGGCTTAAAATACCTTAAATAACCTTTACATAACTTATAAATAAGTTTCGAAGGCTTTGGTATGGCAAAATCAAGTTAAATCGCTTACAGGGACTAAAGTTGACAAACTGCGAAAGTATGCCAATTTGAACTGTAACAAACATTCTGGAACATGACCATAAGTTAAACATACCATAAATATCCTTCACATAGCTTATAAATAGGCTTTGAGGGGTTCGGTATGCTAAAACAAACTTTTGGGTCATTCAGGGACTAAAAGTGTCAAAAAGTGCACAAGTTTGCATTTTCGCGCATAACTTACGTTCTGAATACATCCGAACATCCAAAAATTTATGTAAGCACTAAAATATTTTATTTTAATGTTTGGCATAAGAAAAATCCATTCGTCGCGTCATTTGGATCGTTTTTCGCGCTTGTGCGCATTCCGTCGTAATTAAGCGAACATCGCGTTTGTACGACCAAACGAACCAACAACCGACATATTTTTGAGCATGTTTCATGTCCACAATGTTTAGGCATCATTTTAGGGCCTTAAAGTTGGCTTGACGGGCCTTAGAAGTGCCGGAAATGGGCTTAAAACACAACAGGGACTGAAACTGTCATTTATGAAACTTATTTGCTGATCAGAAGCCCCAGGCGGCCCGCCTGAGGTTTGCCTGATCCTGAAGCGGGCCGCATCAGCCTTACAGAACAGATAAGTTTGAACAGTCAGCAGATTCCAGCTGTTTTATCCACCACCACACATTCTCAACTTGCCTATTCAGCTGATAAGGACCATTTTTAGTCCCCACAACTTTGCAACACATGTACGGGTAGGATTCGAGCACGGTTTCCTTGAAACGATCTTAACGGTTACCCGAAAACTATAAATACCCCACCCCCCATTGCTTCAAAACCACTAGAATCTGATCTTAAAGACTCTAAGTTGGAACCTTTGTTTCATACCTGAGTTATTTCGATCTAGATTAGCATTCGGGGACCCTTCGTAAGTATTCTTTCGTTCTTTTCATTCTTTTATTGCTTTTCGAGTCCGAAAGTCAAACTTTGTTTGACTTTCAGCATTGACCAGCTTATGGTCAATGCGAAGTTCGTTTGAACTTCGCAACGTGATTGTAATCACGATGGTCATAGTCCCTTGGGACTATGCCTACTGATTACCACGTTGTCTAGGGTCGTAAGGGTAAGCGATCTAATAAATCGCTTATACCTTCGAACCCGACCCAGTTTGGTCGATCATTAGGATCCGACCAAATACATTAGGTGACCATAGTGTATAGGGAATAACCTTCCGAGGTTATACCTTATGGTCACATCGTTTAAGTAGTTGTATGATAGGTAGTTTATGTGCCTTAGGTAAATTACCAAAATATCCTTTTCATGTATAATTGGTAATTAAGCTTATGTAACCTAAACTTTTGTACATAACTGATTATACAACATGATTAAACACGTTTAGGCATATAATACTTGTCATAGGACTAGTTAGATGTCTCGAACGCGCTTTGCGCGCACGACGCGTTAAAGTAGCGTATGTTACCTTAATGGGTCGCGATGGGTCGAAATCACTTAGGTTAGTCTCATTGTAGTATGTAGGCCTTGTTAAACCATATCATATGAGTTCCAATACTCAATTGGTTTACCAAGCCTCATCCTATCCGATCTCCCGATTTAAGTCCGGTTTATTTATATAGTTTTAGATTTGCCGACTGATTCCGTGCTCCCTCTAGCTTTGTTTGGTTGTTGTTCAAGACCTCTAAGCATTCTCAGGCGAGTACATTATTTCCCCTCTTTTACTGTTTTCAACTGTTTTGGGGTGACTCATTTGTGCTAAATGTCTTAACAATGATTTCAAGAACGATTACAATGGTTTCAAAAACAATTACAATGTGGTTTCAAGAATGATAACAATGGTTTCAAGAACGATTACAATGGTTTCAAAAACAATTACAATGGTTTCAAGAACGATTTCAATAAAGTGAACAAACTTGCTGGTTGTAGTTACATAACCAATGACATTCATTAGCAATGATCAAGCCGACCAGTATTAGGTTATGGTACCATAGGATCTGACAAATCCCGTTATTCTCTATACCCATGGTTATGTGTGGGTATTTTGGGTAACGACTGAATCTGTAATTATTAATTTACCCTTTGGTAAGGGTTTGTTAAGAACGAGAACGAGAACGAGTTGGAATGATGAACGAGTCAAGAAGGTTTGAATGTTATTATAAAATCGACCATAAAGTAGTTTCACAATTAAAAAAAGAACGATTTGAACGATTTCACAAAATGTTTTAACGATTGGGTAAACATTTGGACATGATTTACATTTGATCATGCATTTCCACGAGACATAGTATTGATTTAAACCAAGTTTTACTTCAATACTTTGTTTTGTGAGTTTCATGTCACACCCCGACCACGTAGGACAACCAAACGTGGCGGAAACGTCGGGGAGTGTTGTAACAGAATTAATTGTTTCAAATCCATGGCAATTGAAGTTTTGTTTTATTGATTAAAAGTGTTACAATTTCTTAACAAACAAAGAAATACAACATAATTAACTAGTCTTGCATCTTTTATTGTCACTAAAGCCCAAGTCTGCCTATGTGTATCTTGATCATCTTATGCAACAGCTCCTGAAAAACACATGTGAAAATAGGTACGTCAGCATAAAAATGCCTGTGAGATACATAGGTTTTGTGAAAATAGGTTTCATGACTTATGTTTGAGAAAATGTTTAGTCATGAACCTTGTAATTTGCTTTGTTTTGTAAATCATTTGAAAAACGATAAGATCGGATGATATGTATAAATAAGAGAATAATGTATGGTTAAATGAATAACCATTGTAAAATGAGTTTGTATAAGATATGTTGCTTGTAAAAACAATGTATTGTGAAAAGTATGTTATTTGTATAAAATGTTATATGTCTCAAACTGAAATGATTGAAATAACGTTACGACATGTAATACCATACAAACACTTATATATAGGAAGTACCAGCGGCGTATCCACCATGCTTGTATCATATTACACACGCCTCATTACTTAAATCACTTACTCAAACCAAACCATCAAGATGTAATGTTTAACAATTGTAGAAATGTTTATGTATGGTCAAATACGGTTCACACGGTTCACAGATACAAACGGTTCACAGATACAAACGGTTCACAGATACAAACGGTTCACAGATACAAACGGTTCACAGATACAAACGGTTCACAGATACAAACGGTTCACATAGTCAAATAGTTATAAACGGTTCAAAATGTAATATAATGTGTTCATATGCTGGATGAGTATATGCAACAAATTGTAATGTAAAACAATGTACTAAGTATGAACTAAATGGACATACATAGCATGAAATGTAATGAAATCATGTACTATAATGTACTAACGAATATAGCAAGTATATGATGTGAAAACAGGAAAGCATGAAAGTAACAAGTAGGCACATGTGTTCCACCCCAAAACAGTTTGGAAAACAGTAAAAGAGGGGTCTATGTACTCACTTGAGATTGCTTAGTAGTCCTTGAGTAACAACCAAACAATGCTAGAGATCGCGGATATCAAACGGCACCTAATATAGGTAACTACGTTAATAACCGGACCTAAATCGGATGATTTAGATAGAATGAGGGTTTGTAAACCAAACGAGTATAGAGACTCGTTTCATATGGTTTAACAAAGCCTACATACTAAATGAAACCTAACCTAAATGCTTTCGACCCATCGAGACCCATTAAGGTAGCTTATGCTACTTTAACGCGTCGTGCGCGCAAAAGCACACTCGAGACGTCTAACTAGCCCTATGACAAGTGTTATATGCCTAAACATGTTACATAATCAGTTATGTGACAAAAGTTTAGGTTACATATGCTTAATTACCAATTATACATGAAAAGGGTATTCTGGTAATTTACCTAAGGCATATAAACTACCTATCATACAACTACTTAACGATGTGACCATAGGGTATAACCTCGGAAGGTTATTCCCTATATACTATGGTCACCTAACGTGTTTGGTCAGATCCTAATGATCGACCAAATGGGTCGGGTTCGAAGGTATAAGCGATTTATTAGATCGCTTACCCTACGACCCTAGACAACGTGGTAATCAGTAGGCATAGTCCCAAGGGACTATAACCAACGTGATTACACTCACGTTGCGAAGTTCAAACGAACTTCGCATTGACCATTACTGGTCAACGCAGAAAGTCAAACAAAGTTTGACTTTCAGACTCGAAAGACTCGAAAAGCAATAAAAGAACGAAAGAATACTTACGAAGGGTCCCCGAATGCTAATCTCGATCCAAGAATCTCAGGTATGAAACAATGGTTTCAACTTAGAGTTTCTAAGATCGAAATTCTAGTGGTTTAAACAATGAAAGGCATGGGGTATATATAGTTTTCGGTCCACCGTTAAGATCGTTTCAAGGAAACCGTGCTTTAATCGTAACCGTACAAGTGTCGGAACCTTATGGTAGCTAAAATTGATCCTTATCATCTGACTAAGCAATTGAGAATGTGTGGTTGTGGATCAATCAGCTGCAAACAGGCTGTTAAATACTCTGCATCTGGTCTGGAGACCCCCTACGCATCGTAGGGCAAAAGTGCATGCGCATCGTAGGCATACAAGTTTGGCAGAATTACCATTTTAGTCCCTGCAGCCCAGAAACTTGTATTTTGATGCATATTTGACACTTTTAAGCCCCGTTAACCTCATTTCAAAGCTATAAAATGAAGTTAAAGTATAGGGAACTTAAAATGTGCTCAAAAATATCTCGGATGTCGGTTCTTTTGGCCGTACGGTTGCGTTGTTCGGTTAATTACGACGGAAGTCGTAACGAACGCAAAAACGATCCAAATTAAGCGACGAATGGATTTTTCTTATGCCGAACACTATAATAAAATATTTTAGTGCTTACATAAATTTTTGGATGTCCGGATGTATTCAGAACGTAAGTTATGCGCGAAAATGCAAACTTGTGCACTTTTTGACGCTTTTAGTCCCTAAATGACCCAAAAGTTTATTTTAGCACACCGAAACCCTCAAAGCCTGTTTCTAAGTTATGTAAAGGATATTTAAGGTGTTTTTAACTTATGGTCATGTTCCGGAATGTTTGTTACAGTTCAAATTGGCATACTTTCGCAGTTTGTCAACTTTAGTCCCTGTAAGCGATTTAACTTGATTTTGCCATACCAAAGCCTTCAAAACTTATTTCTAAGTTATGTAAAGGTTATTTAAGGTATGTTAAGCCTATTTCACTATTCCAGAGTGTTCGTTGCATTAAACTGGTTATATTTACGCATCAGTGCGCGTATAACCTTCCAGAAAGCGATTTAGAGCTTGAAATCGAACAAGGGTTGATATGTGCAAAAGATACACATATTTATACAGATCCCAAGTATGAAATACAATATTTCATTGGCTTGGTATTTGTTTGATGGTCGCAGTGACCCAGGTGTCACAGTCTCCCCTACTTTAGGAAATTTCGTCCCGAAATTTATTCGTAGGAGTCTATTTGTGACTTTGTGTCAAATAACCACCAGAGATATGTAAGGCATAATCCTGTCATTTCCTTAACGGACATTCTTCAGAACGAAAATGAACAGACGGAGTCATTTTCCTCAACGAGTATTCTTCAGAAGCGGAAATGAAGGAATAAACAAACGGGGATTCATTTCCTCAACGGACAATCTTCAGAAACATAAAATGAACTTACAGAGTCATTTTCAACGGGTGCTTCATCAGAAATGGAAATGAAAAGGAGAAACAAACGGATATTCATTTCCTCAACGGACAAATCTTCAGAAACGAAAATGAACTTACGGGGTCATTTTCAACGGGTGCTTCTTCAGAAATGGAAATGAAAAGGAGAAACAAACGGATATTCATTTCCTCAACGGACAAATCTTCAGAAACGAAAATGAACTTACGGAGTCATTTTCAATGGGTGCTTCATCAGAAATGGAAATGAAAAGGAGAAACAAACGGATATTCATTTCCTCAACGGACAAATCTTCAGAAACGAAAATGAACTTACGGAGTCATTTTCAACGGGTGCTTCCTCGGAAATGGAAATGAAAATGATAGACAAACGGATATTCATTTCCTCAACGGACAAATCTTCAGAAACGAAAATGAACAAACGGAGTCATTTTCAACGGGTGCTTCCTCAGAAATGGAAATGAAAATGATAGACAAACGGATATTCATTTCCTCAACGGACAAATCTTCAGAAACGAAAATGAACAAACGGAGTCATTTTCAACGGGTGCTTCCTCAGAAATGGAAATGAAAATGATAGACAAACGGATATTCATTTCCTCAACGGACAAATCTTCAGAAACGAAAATGAACAAACGGAGTCATTTTCAACGGGTGCTTCCTCAGAAAGGGAAATGAATAGAGTTAACTTCTAGGCACATGACAAAGCTCGCTGTGGTTTCTGTGCACTAAATTCCATAATTATGTATGCATCCATAATTACGTAATTCCTTGCACAGTCCGCACAGTTTGTCTTGTAATGTTCATAAGCACATAATCACATAGTTGTTTAACTTGGTTATTAATTTGTTATCGATTGAGAACGGATGTGGAAACCAGTTAATGGACTTCAATGTCCTCTGGGATCTATCTGAAGAGATAGGAAGATCTCCCAAAAATTCGATTTTGTTTTCAAAGAAACGTAATAGTCGAATTAAGGAACACAACAATTTTAGGATTTACGGAAATACCCTTAGGTACCCTATTAAGGATTTATAGTGGTACTTTGGGTATTCATCCAGTGTTGTAACTTGCGCCTTGTACTTCGTTTCCTTAGAATAAACGGGTACTTAGGAATTTCGTGGAAACGCAAGAGATCATAGAATGGGAAAATTTTGGGGGTAGTTTGTTCTTCAAGGAATACGGTTCCTTGATTATCGGTATTGTAAGAGATATGTTGTTTATACATGCAACCACATAAATACATTGCAATGTATATAAAAGATTTATTTATAAACAACGATAACAACTGTTTCTTGGACCTTGACAACTAAAGAAAATAATACATAAGGATTGATTATTTCTAAACAGCGTTGTCTTCCATTCGGTCAGATGCTCATCCCTGTGCTGGATTTGCATTAGCAAGTTTTGGGCAATTTCTTCGGAAATGACCCATCTCGCCACAGTTGAAGCAAGAACCTGGTAGAAAACGACCTTGAGCAGTATTGTTGCCAGCTTGGTTTGGTGCAGCTGCAGCTGGGCAAACTCTTGCTGTATGGCCTATAAGCCCACAAGTTTGGCATTTGCGGCACTTTACATTGGCATGATGATGGAGGCTACATTGGTTGCACAAGGGTGCAGTTCCATTGTATGGCTTCCTAGCAGGGGGTTGAGCTGGTTGGTTGGGGACGGCTTGATCATTGTGAGTAACCATGGCGAAGTTTTGAGAAGCCTTTCGCTTCTTTGACCTCTTAGGGGATCCAGTCTGTTCATCCATGGTCTTTGATTCCTCGATTGGGTTCGATTCCTCGACCGGTTTCTTGTCACCTTTTCGGAAAAGCTTACCTTTCCTGATCTTTGATTCAGTCAAGGTTGCAGATAGCTCAATGGCCTGTCTAACTGTAGTAGGGTTGCTGCCAGTCACAATGTCTTGTATTGAGTCAGGGAGGCCATCAATGTACTTTTCGATTGCCTTATCCAAAGGCGTGACCATGTTTGGGCATAACAGACTTAACTCCTCATAACGGTCCGTCTAGGCTCGATGCTCACCGCTGTCTTGCTCAAGATTGTCGAATTCCCTTTCCAAGGCCCTAATCTCGTGACGAGGACAGAATTCCTTCATCATAAGGGCCCTAAGTTCAGCCCATGTCTGTACTAGAGCAACTTCTGCACCATGATCTCTCATAACCCCGTTCCACCACGTAAGGGCTCTCTTCTGGAACACACTCGAAGCAAACTCGACCTTGCGATTGTCAGGACACTGCACGTGGCGGAAAGTATTCTCAATGCTCTCGAACCATTGAAGAAGCCCAGTCGCTCCCTCAGAACCACTAAACTTGAGTGGTTTCGCCGAGTTAAAACTCTTGAAATTGCATGGACCATTGTTGTTGTTGTTGGCTTGATTCCATTGAGCAAAGAGGTTTGGGAATTGAGCAGCCATTTGCTGTGCAATGATTTCTGCCAATTCGGCAGTCGCTATCTGGCTTTCGCGTCGAGGAGGCATTCTAAAAGAGGAAACATGAAAGGAAACGAGTGAGAGAATTAGACGAAAAGAATGAGATGAAACAAATTTGATGAAAGCAAGGATAGTGGTCACTTGTTTGTTACTACAAAGCAACAACGACCCCGGTGATTAATCAAAGTAAATAGGTCAAAAATAATGTATCGCGAAGACATGATCGCCTATAAGTGAACACTCATCCCAAGAATTCCCAGGTAAGCACAACTGGTCTCGCGTCTGATGAGATGTATACGAAGTGCTTGCCTAGACAGAAAACCCAGAATACAGGCATTCACCCTTCCAGTTTGCACGTGTTCACATTATTTAAAACCCAAAACCTTGACGAGATTTTGAAAACTCAAAGGGGTTCAAAACCATATAATAGAGGGTTCAAAACCTAGTAATCAATCATCTTAGAACAGATGATTAGTTTTCAAAGCGGTTTTGAAATTTATGTTCTTGTTGTGGTCGTCGCCTAAGGATAGATGACGGTATTGTTTTATGACTAAACGCAAGTAAACTCGCGTTAGGGTCCTAAGAAGGTTATAGACTAGGTCAAAGCATTACTAATAACCTAATTCCCTATAACCATTGGCTCTGATACCAACTTTTCTGTCACACCCCGACCACGTAGGACAACCAAATGTGGCGGAAACGTCGGGGAGTGTTGTAACAGAATTAATTGTTTCAAATCCATGGCAATTGAAGTTTTGTTTTATTGATTAAAAGTGTTACAATTTCTTAACAAACAAAGAAATACAACATAATTAACTAGTCTTGCATCTTTTATTGTCACTAAAGCCCAAGTCTGCCTATGTGTATCTTGATCATCTTATGCAACAGCTCCTGAAAAACACATGTGAAAATAGGTACGTCAGCATAAAAATGCCTGTGAGATACATAGGTTTTGTGAAAATAGGTTTCATGACTTATGTTTGAGAAAATGTTTAGTCATGAACCTTGTAATTTGCTTTGTTTTGTAAATCATTTGAAAAACGATAAGATCAGATGATATGTATAAATAAGAGAATAATGTATGGTTAAATGAATAACCATTGTAAAATGAGTTTGTATAAGATATGTTGCTTGTAAAAACAATGTATTGTGAAAAGTATGTTATTTGTATAAAATGTTATATGTCTCAAACTGAAATGATTGAAATAACGTTACGACATGTAATACCATACAAACACTTATATATAGGAAGTACCAGTGGCGTATCCACCATGCTTGTATCATATTACACACGCCTCGTTACTTAAATCACTTACTCAAACCAAACCATCAAGATGTAATGTTTAACAATTGTAAAAATGTTTATGTATGGTCAAATACGGTTCACACGGTTCACAGATACAAACGGTTCACAGATACAAACGGTTCACAGATACAAACGGTTCACAGATACAAACGGTTCACATAGTCAAATAGTTATAAACGGTTCAAAATGTAATATAATGTGTTCATATGCTGGATGAGTATATGCAACAAATTGTAATGTAAAACAATGTACTAAGTATGAACTAAATGGACATACATAGCATGAAATGTAATGAAATCATGTACTATAATGTACTAACGAATATAGAAAGTATATGATGTGAAAACAGGAAAGCATGAAAGTAACAAGTAGGCACATGTGTTCCACCCCAAAACAGTTTGGAAAACAGTAAAAGAGGGGTCTATGTACTCACTTGAGATTGCTTAGTAGTCCTTGAGTAACAACCAAACAATGCTAGAGATCGCGGATATCAAACGGCACCTAATATAGGTAACTATGTTAATAACCGGACTTAAATCGGATGATTTAGATAGAATGAGGGTTTGTAAACCAAACGAGTATAGAGACTCGTGTCATATGGTTTAACAAAGCCTACATACTAAATGAAACCTAACCTAAATGCTTTCGACCCATCGAGACCCATTAAGGTAGCTTATGCTACTTTAACGCGTCGTGCGCGCAAAAGCACACCCGAGACGTCTAACTAGCCCTATGACAAGTGTTATATGCCTAAACATGTTACATAATCAGTTATGTGACAAAAGTTTAGGTTACATATGCTTAATTACCAATTATACATGAAAAGGGTATTCTGGTAATTTACCTAAGGCATATAAACTACCTATCATACAACTACTTAACGATGTGACCATAGGGTATAACCTCGGAAAGTTATTCCCTATATACTATGGTCACCTAACGTGTTTGGTCGGATCCTAATGATCGACCAAATGGGTCGGGTTCGAAGGTATAAGCGATTTATTAGATCGCTTACCTACGACGCTAGACAACGTGGTAATCAGTAGGCATAGTCCCAAGGGACTATAACCAACGTGATTACACTCACGTTGCGAAGTTCAAAAGAACTTCGCATTGACCATTACTGGTCAACGCAGAAAGTCAAACAAAGTTTGACTTTCAGACTCGAAAGACTCGAAAAGCAATAAAAGAACGAAAGAATACTTACGAAGGGTCCCCGAATGCTAATCTCGATCCAAGAATCTCAGGTATGAAACAATGGTTTCAACTTAGAGTTTCTAAGATCAAAATTCTAGTGGTTTAAACAATGAAAGGCATGGGGTATATATAGTTTTCGGTCCACCGTTAAGATCGTTTCAAGGAAACCGTGCTTTAATCGTAACCGTACAAGTGTCGGAACCTTATGGTAGCTAAAATTGATCCTTATCATCTGACTAAGCAATTGAGAATGTGTGGTTGTGGATCAATCAGCTGCAAACAGGCTGTTAAATACTCTGCATCTGGTCTGGAGACCCCCTACGCATCGTAGGGCAAAAGTGCATGCGCATCGTAGGCATACAAGTTTGGCAGAATTACCATTTTAGTCCCTGCAGCCCAGAAACTTGTATTTTGATGCATATTTGACACTTTTAAGCCCCGTTAACCTCATTTCAAAGCTATAAAATGAAGTTAAAGTATAGGGAACTTAAAATGTGCTCAAAAATATCTCGGATGTCGGTTCTTTTGGCCGTACGGTTGCGTTGTTCGGTTAATTACGACGGAAGTCGTAACGAACGCAAAAACGATCCAAATTAAGCGACGAATGGATTTTTCTTATGCCGAACACTATAATAAAATATTTTAGTGCTTACATAAATTTTTGGATGTCCGGATGTATTCAGAACGTAAGTTATGCGCGAAAATGCAAACTTGTGCACTTTTTGACGCTTTTAGTCCCTGAATGACCCAAAAGTTTATTTTAGCACACCGAACCCCTCAAAGCCTATTCCTAAGTTATGTAAAGGATATTTAAGGTGTGTTTAACTTATGGTCATGTTCCGGAATGTCTGTTACAGTTCAAATTGGCATACTTTCGTAGTTTGTCAACTTTAGTCCCTGTAAGCGATTTAACTTGATTTTGCCATACCAAAGCCTTCAAAACTTATTTCTAAGTTATGTAAAGGTTATTTAAGGTATGTTAAGCCTATTTCACTATTCCAGAGTGTTCGTTGCATTAACTGGTTATATTTACGCATCAGTGCGCGTATAACCTTCCAGAAAGCGATTTAGAGCTTGAAATCGAACAAGGGTTGATATGTGTAAAAGATACACATATTTATACAGATCCCAAGTATGAAATACAATATTTAATTGGATTGGTATTTGTTTGATGGTCGCAGTGACCCAGGTGTCACATTTCACCTATGGTTTAGTTGATGCATTTCACTAGCCATACATATTATTTTGGTTACACATTACATGGTTTACATTTGACACAAACACTTTTGATATTGGTTATACATAACATGATTTACATCTTGACATGAACATTTTGACATATTATTCCAATACATTTGGCAGTTGGTTTACACATAGACATCTTACATTGTTGGTTTGGTTTGAGTAAGTGAATTAAGTAACGAGGCGTGTGTAATATGATATAAGCATGGTGGATACGCCGCTGGTACTTCCTATATATAAGTGTTTATATGGTATTACATATCATGGCGTTGTTTAAATCATTTCAATTTAAACATATAACATTTTATACAAATAACATACTTTTCACAATACATTGTTGTACAAACAACTTAACTTATACAAACTCATTTTACATGGTTATTCATTTAATCATGCATTATTCTCTTATTTATACATATCATCTGAACTTATTATTTTTCAAATGATTTACAAAGACAAAGCAAATTACTAGGTTCATGACTAAACATTTTCCTAAACAGAAGTCATGAATCTTATTTTCACAAAACCTATGTACTCGCCAGCATTTCTTTGCTGACCTCGTTTTCACATATGTTTCAGGTATTGTTGAAAGATATCGATTGATAGGATGCATGCTCACATAGGACTGGACAAGGCCTTAGTGACTCAATAACAATGATAGACTATGTTTAAATTGTGTATCTAGATTTCCAGACGATGTAATTATTCAATGTTTAATAAAACGAAACACTTTTTGGTATCCATGGTTATGAAACATTAATTCTGTTACAACACTCCCCGACGTTTCCGCCACGTTTTGTATGTTACACGTGGTCGGGGTGTGACAATTAGGCGTAGTGACGAGTCATAGTTTTGGTCAAAATACGCGTTTATGCGTATTTTGCAACCAAACTATTCTTGGGTATCAAAACCGTTTGTTTTGATATCATACTTGTTTTCTAACTTCGTTAAACATGTTTTAACATGTTTAGCTCGTCACTTTAGGTTTAGTGCTTATATAGGGTCGTAAAATAAGCGGTCTAAACAACCGCTTAGACTTTCAAACCCGACCCGTTTGGTCGAACATTAGGATATGACCTGTAACGACTCACACAAAAACGTCCTAAAAACGTTCCGTAAATATGAACCTGGACCACTGATAAAATGACTCTCATCAAAAGTCATAATTATTAATTTAATTTGACCAAAAGGAAACCCTAATTAAGACACCCAAGTGATTATGCGCAAACCCTAAAATTTTCATAATTTTCAGAATCAGGATTAGGGCCCCTAAAACTCAAAGGGGGATAAACCCTAGTTGATAATTATCCTCAAAATACGTTGTCAAATAACTGAAATGTTAAAGTGGCAACTCAGCAAAGCTAGTCCCAGTCGTGGCTAGTCTATAGGCCTATTTTTAACCCATACGATGCGTAGGGTATGTTTGGCCTACGATGCGCAGCCAGTTTAAGAGACCATACGATGCGTATGGTGTGTTTGGCCTACGATGCGCAGGGCTTCCCAAATTTCACCTATAAATAGCAGGCTGTGGCATTCGAATTCTGAACACTTTACGACGAAATAATTCTCACTATTACACTGTATTACGTACTGTTATTCCGAAATTACACCCCGGGTATCGAAATTCTGCTACAAAAACAGGGTATTAGCACAATCGCTGCTACGATTCATTTTCCGACGATCAATATATCCAATGAATGTTTAAGTGCCGCCTACATTAGGGTTATACTTTGTCGTTCGTCGTTAATTCGATGGATGAGTTGAAGTATCGTACTTTGTCGTTCGTCGCTAATTCGATGGATGAGTTGAAGTATCGTACTTTGTCGTTCGTCGTTAATTCGATGGATGAGTTGAAGTACCGCACTTTGTCATTCATTGTGAGAATTTGATCTCGTGAGTTATCGTAAATGCTGGATTGATTACTAACCCCGTTTTGTGTGCATTGTATTTAAATTAGGTTAACAAGACTGATTCATAAACTAGACTCTGTCCGTATTAAATCAGCAATGTGAGTCATTCTTCTTTTCTCACAGCAATGTGAGTCATTCTTCTTTTCTCACAGTTTGTGAGTCATTCTTCTTTTCTCACAGTTTGTGAGTCATTCTTCTTTTCTCACAGTTTGTGAGTCATTCTCTCTTTTTATCAAATCTATTTACAAAATCATGTTATTTTCAAAGTTATAATTACGGGGATTAAGTCTTTGTAATCACCAAGTTACAGCCGGTATGTGGGGTTTTGTATACATTACTTGATAATCGTCACCATTGGGGCAGCCAATGGGGGATATGACCATAGTCACAGATTCGGTCGAGTGACAAATACCGTGGGTAGTTGGTTTGATAATAGAAACATTGTAATCGCTCTTAATACTGTAAATTATAACAAATGTGTCATTTTAGTAAATAGAATGATTCACTCAGTATTTTCCGCTGACAAAACCTTTTTAAACACTTTTCAGGTAATTACAGTAGATCGGAGTAAGAGATGGATACGGCACTGAAAGGCATCAAGAAGTGGCTTATTTTATTTAATTAAATCAAAATTAAGAAATATTGTTTTATATAATAAAATTTATCTTTATTAAAGCTACCATTGTAAAACATGGGTTTATCCCATCTATTTATTAAAATAAAATCCGGTGTTTCTAAACTCTGATATTTTTCCTAACTCACGGTTCTGAGGAAATTCCGCTGCAACGTTTTCAAAATAATCACCGGTACCACTGGACTGTTCGCGACTCCCGATTCCGTCCAGGGTGGGTCGGGGGTCGTGACAGAAGGTGGTATCAGAGCCAACTCAAAGAGCCACTGCTTTATGCCTTTAGGTATTGTGATAATAATACCTAAATTTGTATAAAAGAGTTAGGAGATTGCTGTTAACTGGTAGCACACATGATAGCATTTAGACTTGAACTTAAGAAAAGATGCCTTAGTATTAGCTTCACGATAAACTAAGTACTTGTGTACATAAATATGATGGATTTTAGTGTGTCATAAGTAATTAATGAAGTAATGTCACAGGACAACTAAAACAATGATCAACAGTAACATGACAAAAAGCACTAGTTGAAAGAATAATCAACAGTAATATGACCTGAGTCATTAATTGAAAGAATGATCAATAATAAATTGACACTGTCACAGGAATCGTCTAGTGATCAATATAATAATAAGATATGCTATGAAAATACAAATTTCCTTAATTCTGAATAAAAGCCCTAAATAAGATAAGCATTTTTTTGAAAAGATACTATTTATGGGAAATAGAAAATTTTCTCCGGCAAGACTGGGTGTGATGTAGTAAACTCTCCAGTTTGTTCGGATATATTGGAATTACCGCTCCGGCGCGAATCGGATAAGACGGAATATATAATATGTCAAACGAGTGACAAGATTTCCCTAAATAGTATCATAATCAGATATTTGACTGGTTTTTGGAAATATGAATCTGTTAAATACATTGACCTGATAAATGGTATGTTTATTTCAGCATTTGAAATATATGATTATATAGATATATATATCTATACGGAATTCCAAAAGTCAATTAAGAATAAAGCACAAGCATATGTGTCTAGATTTCTTTATCAGGAATTTCTTTTCCAATATCAAACATTATTTCGTTTGATTATCTGCCTAGTAACTCGAGCGACAATAATAACAATAGAAACCCATTAAGTTGGGATACCATCAAAAGTATAAGAAATTCCAATGCATTACCATAAATTATTAACGCAAGTATGGAGCATGTAAAAGCTGTGCTAATGCACAAGAAAATACATAAAACTTAAAATTATACATCCACAGACGTTAAAGTATATCACACAAGATTTTCAAGACAAGACCTTTGGAAAATATAAATTAGGCACGATGACACCAATGTTAATTCCGTCAGTAAAAGAACGACTAATAAAAAAAAAAAAGAAACACTTTGCCACATGATCCTATAAAGAACATGAATATCGCTAAGGTGCGTTGGAACAATATTTCACAACCATCGATGCACAGTCCAATCAAAGTCATAATTATTATCACTGCAAAAGCAGTTACATACTTTGCAAATTCCCTATTTCATTTTATTTGATATTCCTTGGTAATATCACTTAATAACGATTATCATACAAAATTTTCAGATAAATTCTTTTTTCTGACTTCTGCATATAAAGAATTGATTTTCGTGTTTTTACTTTCCCTAAAGGTCGTCATACAATGAGGATTTCTTTCATAGTAGCAAATATTGATCTATTTCATTTCTTGATAAATCCACACGTTACACATGCACTGTTTGTTGCGCATGTGGTTCATTTGATTTATGAAACTAACTGAAGGACTTCATTCTAATTTGTTGTTTTATCCAAACTCAAATATCATTTCGCTATACTCGATTTTTGGCACTATATACCGCAGTAAGGCAAAACGATGACCCTTTTATATCAAGTCAATAAATTTCTTGAGAAACTCAATTTTCTTTGGCATACATGATTTTGCTGTAACCATGTCCGAACTTTCTTATTAATACATGAACTCGTTGTGATTAAACCAAATTCAATTGCTTGAACTTGCTCATATTCATTTCAAATTCCCATATGATGGATTTAAAGCTATCATATTCTCCAACAAATACTTCAATTCTCTAGAACTATAAAAGGCTTATTTGGTCTTCGACTTCACTAAATCATTTCTTTGATCACGGTTACCTTGTACTAACGTTTTCATAAAAATTAAAACTTGCACTAATCTCATTTATATATATCATATACAGATATCTATAAAAGCTATCTTAACACAAATTGTGTGATAAGATAATGATACACAAATTCTTGTCATATTTTAATATATCTCTTAAATGATTTTTACAAACATCAATCTAGCCTTTCGTGATAATTATTACTTTAACATCTTCAATCGAAAAACATTATTTTTGGAAACTTACATAAGTGATTACCTAATAGTATTACTATATTCTTATTAGTCACCATAAGGACGATAAGTAAATACTTAGTCAATATAAGTAGGTGACTTATAATAAGAAATACAGAATTTATTGTATATGTGCTTATATTTAACCAAAATGGAAATTTCATAAACTAGGCACCTAGCTCGGTTGGTTAGGCGCGCGAAAGGGTGTGGCCTAGACCCGGGTTCGATCCTGGGGACGGCCAGTTTCACCATTTTATTAGAAATTTTTCCATTTAAGTGTATGTTTAGTTATGTAATACTAATATCAGTTTTATTATTAGTAAGAAAATATTAATAATAATAGTGTTGATATTATTTTTACTAGGATTATTATCAAGGGGAGGTATTGGATAGCCTAGCCTTAATTAGGCATGGACTGATCACCTATGCTTAAATAAGGCAGCACTAATCAATATCCACTATGATAATGACTAGTTAATATATATATAAATTAAGTCACCATACATATTTAGTAAATTTTAATTATATATGAAAATATATATACATTGGAGAAAGATATATTTTCATAAAACAATATAAGAATAATTTCCGTTTTCACTTATTTTACAACATTTATAAATACATTCACAAAAGTTATATGATTTCAAAATGCAAATAAGTAATCCCATAGAATCGACCCATTAAGTATAATATATGTACAAAAATATTTGTACGAATATTTTGTATAATAAATATTTTTACAAATCTTATTTAACGTTATAAATAATAATGATTTCCTTTACAAAATAATATTTTGTAAACGTAATAACTTCATTACGGTATTTTGTAATATATATTACATATCAGTTATTTTACATAGTATAGTAAAATACTTATTTCAAAGTAGTGATCATTTATATATGTAACAAAGTAAATATATATTACATAGTATTTATATTTGATATATAAAATACAGGTTCAGACATGAACACAAATAAAATATATATTACATTTTGCTTTACAAAATATAAAATAAGTTGGTCATGTCAAAACAACTTGGAACTCTAAATAAAGATACCCCCAACTCTATGGTCTTTTTATGTATCTTTACAATTCACTCATTTCAACACTTTGATTTTCTCATATCATAAATATTTGACAAATCATTTTTCATGCTTTAATTTCATCAAAGTCTTCCTCAAATTACTAATCACAGTAAGTTTTCTTTTTGACAAAGAATTTTATTAAATTCTAAAAGTCATTCACATTCATTCTAAATATCTATTGATCATATATCTTTCGGCATAAACCTAGTCACCTTGGAATTTATATCATTTCATCTCATTTCGTTTGTCATCGATTTCTTGAAATAAATTCAGTTGAATCATTGAATCCTACTCATGGTATAACTCATATTCACAAAATTGATATTTAAATCTATGTCATTTTGTTGACTAAAATATGACAAAATTCTAAAAGAAATATCATAACCCAAATACACTTGGAAGCTGGAATCCGAGATGAAGAAAAAGTATTCCTATTTATTCCAGTAAATCTCGAGGACGAGATTTTTATTAAGGTGGGGAGAATGTAACGACTCACACAAAAACGTCCTAAAAACGTTCCGTAAATATGAACCTGGACCACTGATAAAACGACTCTCATCAAAAGTCATAATTATTAATTTAATTTGACCAAAAGGAAACCCTAATTAAGACACCCAAGTGATTATGCGCAAACCCTAAAATTTTCATAATTTTCAGAATCAGGATTAGGGCCCCTAAAACTCAAAGGGGGATAAACCCTAGTTGATAATTATCCTCAAAATACGTTGTCAAATAACTGAAATGTTAAAGTGGCAACTCAGCAAAGCTAGTCCCAGTCGTGGCTAGTCTATAGGCCTATTTTTAACCCATACGATGCGTAGGGTATGTTTGGCCTACGATGCGCAGCCAGTTTAAGAGACCATACGATGCGTATGGTGTGTTTGGCCTACGATGCGCAGGGCTTCCCAAATTTCACCTATAAATAGCAGGCTGTGGCATTCGAATTCTGAACACTTTACGACGAAATAATTCTCACTATTACACTGTATTACGTACTGTTATTCCGAAATTACACCCCGGGTATCGAAATTCTGCTACAAAAACAGGGTATTAGCACAATCGCTGCTACGATTCATTTTCCGACGATCAATATATCCAATGAATGTTTAAGTGCCGCCCACATTAGGGTTATACTTTGTCGTTCGTCGTTAATTCGATGGATGAGTTGAAGTATCGTACTTTGTCGTTCGTCGCTAATTCGATGGATGAGTTGAAGTATCGTACTTTGTCGTTCGTCGTTAATTCGATGGATGAGTTGAAGTACCGCACTTTGTCATTCATTGTGAGAATTTGATCTCGTGAGTTATCGTAAATGCTGGATTGATTACTAACCCCGTTTTGTGTGCATTGTATTTAAATTAGGTTAACAAGACTGATTCATAAACTAGACTCTGTCCGTATTAAATCAGCAATGTGAGTCATTCTTCTTTTCTCACAGTTTGTGAGTCATTCTTCTTTTCTCACAGTTTGTGAGTCATTCTTCTTTTCTCACAGTTTGTGAGTCATTCTTCTTTTCTCACAGTTTGTGAGTCATTCTCTCTTTTTATCAAATCTATTTACAAAATCATGTTATTTTCAAAGTTATAATTACGGGGATTAAGTCTTTGTAATCACCAAGTTACAGCCGGTATGTGGGGTTTTGTATACATTACTTGATAATCGTCACCATTGGGGCAGCCAATGGGGGATATGACCATAGTCACAGATTCGGTCGAGTGACAAATACCGTGGGTAGTTGGTTTGATAATAGAAACATTGTAATCGCTCTTAATACTGTAAATTATAACAAATGTGTCATTTTAGTAAATAGAATGATTCACTCAGTATTTCCCGCTGACAAAACCTTTTTAAACACTTTTCAGGTAATTACAGTAGATCGGAGTAAGAGATGGATACGGCACTGAAAGGCATCAAGAAGTGGCTTATTTTATTTAATTAAATCAAAATTAAGAAATATTGTTTTATATAATAAAATTTATCTTTATTAAAGCTACCATTGTAAAACATGGGTTTATCCCATCTATTTATTAAAATAAAATCCGGTGTTTCTAAACTCTGATATTTTTCCTAACTCACGGTTCTGAGGAAATTCCGCTGCAACGTTTTCAAAATAATCACTGGTACCACTGGACTGTTCGCGACTCCCGATTCCGTCCAGGGTGGGTCGGGGGTCGTGACATGACCAAACACAATAGGTGACCATAGTTGTATAGGGAATAACTTTCCGAGGTTATACCTTATGGTCACTTCGTTTAGTTAGTTGTATGATAGGTAGTTTATATGCCTTAGGAAAATGACCAAAATGATGGGATTTTAACATGTTTATCAAAGTAATTTCATCCATATGAAATAAAAACGCAGCGGAAAATAAGTTTAAAACATGTTACTTTTATAAGATATAAAACCATTTTTATGCAAAATCCCAAAACCCGGATCCATATATGAAGATGCATACTATCATATACAACCATAGGATGTTTAGAAAACTACCTTCCATGGAGTAATGGATGTGAAGAAGATGATGATTCTTGAAATGGTTGTCTTCAAGGGTAGAAGACCTCAAGCTTGTATACCCCAAGCTTCCAACAAACACCTCATGTTAGCTAGGATTTCTACACTTATGAACTCACTAGAAAACCCTCTTGAAGACCATCATATGGCCGAAAATTAGAGGACCTTTTGTTGAGTTCTTGCACTTGTTGTATGAACTTGAAACTCACCAATAGATCAACCATACATGACCCGATTTTTAGAGAGTCTTACACTTGATTTCTCAACTTGAAAAACTCTCTTGGATGAGCATCATGAGGACGAAAATTGGCAGCCATTTTCAGCCATGTTCATCAAGTTTACTACTTCAAATCTTTATAAAATATGTGAGAGAATAGCCACACCCTTTGCCCAATCAAGTGCCATCTAGTTATGACAATTGCATGCATGTTCATAGGACCATATTCTCACCCAATCAAGTTCCTCCTACACATGCAAGTAATTTTATTGGCCACTTTTTGTCTTGGGAAGGGGGGGGGGGTCTAGCCATTATTTTTATAAAAAAAATTCAAATCTTTTATAAAATATAAGTCTTTGTTTATTTTATAACCTTTTATAAAATATAACATCATATGTTATAAGACTTATGCTATTTTTATTATGTTATTTAACCCATTAAATAACAAAATAAAATACTCTCTCAAAAATAAATTATCCATATAATTTATTAGTTTGTCAAGTGCAATTATTTAGAAAACCAATTTCTAAATATTCTAAGTGTTGATATTTATTTATTTGATCATATCATAAATAAATATTGTAAGTGTTTGTCTAGCTTGTTATTGGGTATGACTCGACTTGGATCATAACGTACTAGCCACATCAATTTAATATGTGTCTTGGGCATACAGAGTCCAACAATCTCCCACTTGCACAAGATACATAGAAGATTGATGCAAGTAGTAAATGACGCCTAACTACGGTTTACTACCCCTAATACGTATGACTATATGTGCCATCCAATAACATCATCCTCTTCAAGTCCCTTACTTGAAATGATTTAGGTGAATCTATCATTTATCCTTTAGTTACAGATGTCATGTCAAATCCAGAGACACAGAGTGATCACTCTCTGTTGATTTAACTTTAGCAGGCCTTAGACATCTTACTCTCAACTAATAAGAGGAACAAATCCCATCTTGACTACATACGTCTCTCACAATCACCTTGTACCACACCTGAGCTTAGCCTTATGTACTGTCATATTACTGACAGCGAAGAAATAAGTCAAGGCATAATATTTGGTGAATATCAAGACCCAATATGTATCTCAGGTCTGAGGATACTATGATATTCTCCTTTACTCAAATTTACTTATGATCAATCACAAATGATTCCATGCAGTAATATTTGAGAGCGAGTCAATCCAATATTTGTATCCCACAAATATCTATGAACCTTGGCAGCAACGCCTTGCTCTATATTCATACTTCATGAATATCTACCAATCCAAGTTCATAATAGTCTTACATTCATATTTGTTCCCACAAGTATGATCGACTACGGACCTTTAGAATAAGTAACTTATTCACGGATTTAAACATGCTAAAAATGGAACATAACTCAACATACCATAAAGAGTTATAATAAAAATTGTTCCAATATCCAAATATAAAATAGATCAAATCCAATCACTAGAATATCGAAGTCCTAAGGCACAAGTATGACCCTTTCATGCTTTGCCCATTCAAGGAGCTTCGTGAGTGGATCCGCAATATTTTGATCAGTGTGAACTTTGCGAATACATGTCTTTCTCTTTTTCAACTTTATCCCTTATGTAGTTGAAACTCCGCTCAATGTGCCTAGTCTTTCGATGTACACGAGGTTCCTTGATTTAAGCAATCGCACCATCGTTATCACAAAGATCTCTAGGGGTCCTGAATGGTAGGGACTACCCCTAGATCGGCAATAATTCAAGTGGCAGATCCATATGAATTATCTCGATCAATGAAGCGGAGATGTATTCTGATTCTGTAGTGGACAATGCTACCCTGATTGTGATCGAGAACCATCTCGATTAGTTTGGAAACTCGTATCCATGTAACCATTTACAACGAATTCCTAAACTCGCATCCTTGTAACCCTTTACAACGAGTTTTTCTTCACCAGATCCATATATTAGAAATATATCCTTAGTCCTTCTAAGGTATTTCAATATATATATTTTTAATAGTCACCCAATGACTGTTACTCGCTGGTATCTTTTCGTCATGCCTAAAGCGCATGACATGTCCGTTCCAGTGCATATCATTACATACATAATGAATCCTATAGCTATCGCATATGGGATTCCTTTCATTCTTTCTTGCTCATCCTTTGAGCTTGGACATTGAAACGCTTTCAATATTGTCCTCTCTTTGAATAGGTACCAAACCTTTCATAGAGTTCTTCATCTTGAACCTTTTCAAGACTTTGTCAATGTATGCACTTTTGTTTAAACCTATCTAGCGCCTTGACCTATCCTTATAGATCTTTATTCCTAAATATAGGCGACTTCACCAAAATCCTTAATGGAAAAATAACTTTCAAGCCAAGCTTTTACACCCTCCAAGGTTGGAATGTTATTTCCAAATAGTAGAATGTCATCGACATATAATACAAAGAAAGTAATAATGCTCCCACTAGCCTTCTTATTCACACAAGCTTTATCAACGTTTTTGATGAATCCATATTCCCTAATCTCTTCATCAAAACGGTGATTCCAACTTTTAGATGCTTGTTTCAATCCATAGATTGATTTCTTTAACTTGCACACTTTGTTAGGATGTTTTGGATCGACAAAACCTTCAGGCTGAACCATATAGACATCTTCATCAAGATATCCATTGAGGAAAGCCGTTTTGACATCCATTTGCCAAATCTCATAGTCATAATATGCAGCTATGGCAAATAATATCCTAATCGACTTTAGCATTGCCACTGGCGAGAATGTCTTATCATAATCAACCCTTTGAATTTGAGTGAAACCTTTTGCTACAAGTCTCGCTTTATAAGTATCCAAGTTACCATGCATATCGGTTTCCTTCCTGAAAACCCACTTACTTCCAACTACTTTGGAGTTAAGAGGTGCTACAACCAATTTCCATACTTGGTTGTCATACATGGACTGCATCTTTACGTTCATGGCTTCAAGCCATTTGTCACAATCGAATTTTGACATTGCATCATGGTATGTGGTTGGTTCACCCGAATCTACCACGTAGCATCCATCCATGAAAGATCCATATCTTTTAGGTGGATTACTAATTCTACCAGATTTGCGAACGTTTTGTGTATGTTGATCAACCATTTGATCATCTTCAACAACCTCTTGTTGAGTGCTAGTTTCAACCAAACGTGTATCGGCTTTTGGTTCCTAATCCTCATCAAGTTCCACTGTTCTACTAGTTCCTTCCATTAGGAACTTATCTTCCAAGAACTTTGCCTTTTGAGCAACAAATACTTTTGCTCTGTTGGATTGTAGAAATAATATCCTATATCATCTTTAGAATATCCTACGAAGATACACTTAGTGGATCGTACTTCCAACTTGTTTGGGGTGTATTGCTTCACATAAGCTTCACAACCCATACTTTTAAATATGATAATGATGGAGCCCTTCCATGTCATATTTCAAAAGACGTCGTATCCACTTTCTTGGTTTGGGGCCATATGGGCCACGGAGAGCAAAGCGTAACCCCAAAATGATAGAGATGATGTGCTCCTAGCCATCATAGATCGAACCATATCTAATAGAGTTCGACTTCTCCTCTATCGAAACGAAGAACTTTAAAAGAGTTGATTTTGTACTTCACCTTTTGAAGATTCTGAACGTTTCAAAACTTCTTCTTTGTGTCAAGTACACATAACCATAACTACTATAGTTGTCGGTTAAAGTAATGAAGTATCTTTCACCATTCTTGGTCATTGGCTTAAAAGGATCATATACATCGGATGTATGATACCTAAGAAATCTATTGCCCTTTCCCACTAAAGGGTTTCTTAGTCATTTTACCTTGTAAACAAGATTCACATGTATCAAACGAACCAATTTCATTTGTTTCCAAAAGATCATTCTTTTGAAGTGTTTACATGCGACATCTGTTTATATGACCAAGGCGATAATGCCAAAGATAAGTCTCACTCAAATCCATTTTTGAGTTTGTTGGTGATTGCTTGGTACATTGAACTATCAAATGATGTATTTTATGAACCAATTCATAACTACCATTTGAAGGCATAGTTTTAAAGTAAAACATGTCATTCATCGAAATATAAATGTCATTGTTTACAAACTTTAAATCAAAACATATTGTCTCAAAAGGGAAACTTAAATAATGTTCCTAGTCTAACTAGGAGCATTCAAGACATTTTAAAACAATTTCCAAACCATTTGGAAGTTTCAAAACATAGTTCCTTTCTTGTAATGTTTGTTTCTTTTGAACCTTTTGCAACGAATTGCAAACATGAGTTCCACATCCGGTATCTAATACCCAAGTGTTAGAAGAAATAACATTAAGGTCAATATGTTTCATTAAGATTGTACCAGAGGTTTGCCTAGCATCCCTCTTGTTTTTCAACTCTTTGAGATAGGTTGGACAATTCTTATTTAAATGCCCTATCTCACCACACTCAAAGCATGGATCGTTCATGGCAACCTTTGCCTTCTTCTCTTTTGGTTTCGGTGGTTTCGCTTTAGTCTTTCTAATCATTTCCTTTTGAATTACCCGTTTCCATTTGCAACATTTGCTTTGGTGTCGGGGTGATGCCCTTTCTAGTTGCCACCCTCATTGATCGTTAGAATGGATAAAACCCTTTTATCCATATCGAGCCTTTCGAGGTGATCAATATAGCTTTTCATCTTAAAGACATAAGATGAGTCCGATTGGGTTTGACATACATGAAGTGCTCGAACCGTTTCGAAGCGTTCTACCCATAGGAACATTTCCTACAATTGGTTAATCATGTCGTATGCTCATGATGTTCAAAACCTTTTGAATCTCGGGAATCATAATTCCTAACATGAGGCAGGAGGCTTGCGTAGTATCCTCGATATACTTAATCCAATCGTTATAGGCATCCTTATCTTCCATAAGATGTTCATCGGGATTAGGATCGTTTTCTAGTGATAGGTTACGGACGGTTTGGGTAATATTGTTAGCGGCCATCTACAAAATTTAACAAGGTTCAATTTTAGTATTTTCGATATTATTATATTTTAATCATTAATACCCTTTGTGTCTCATAGACAATTAATAATTAAAATCTAGAATCCAACGTTACATTTAAATATTGGTTAGGTGACCTTTATCCCTCTATTTAAATTAACAAGGTAGTCAACGTTTGACAATTGCAACTCTTTGCAACTTCTAGCCATATGGGATCGGTTAAACATCTTTATGTTTAGTTGGCATGTTTAACCCCATCAACACCTTTGTTCCCCATGCTTCGGTGACCCTAAGTTCATGGTTTCCAAATCAAGTCGTCCAACTTACACACACGTGTGAGTTTATTCACATAAGTGGTTAGGTGACCTTTATCCCACAAACATGGTAAACCCACCTCGAATATACAAGTTCCCTCAAATATGGTTAGGTGACCTTTATCCCACAAAAGAGTTCCCAAGTGATTCGAGTGTTGTATAAAAGGATGGTGTTTGACTTGTTGTATAAAAGGGATTTTGAGTTTTCAAAATTCTAGTTTAGAAAACTTTATGTACCATATATTTGCATGCATTCAAATCCTTGGTACTTTAGTGAAAATCAATTTTCAAGGTTCTTTTTAATAAAACCCATTTTATTATAAAATCATTAATTTTAATAACCTTTTATTAACCAATTTCAATGATCTTGTAAAGAACCAATTTTTATGCTTGTTGTTGATTATTAGTTTGTTAAGCATGCATATCCAAATATCATCAAAACAACAAAAATAAACAACCACACAAGCACAACATACATAACAATAGGTGCATAACCATAGCCAACTATTTTGACCACACTTGTTAGCCGAAACAAGTGTGCCAAAAGGTCCTTCCTAAAGGGTGAATATTGACACAAATAATGTGTCGTTGAACTCCCACTTGATCCCGCATCCAAATGCTTCAAGTATCCTTCTTGTGTTGTGATTACTCCACTTTCTTTGAGCTTCCAAAATGTACTTTAATTCAGCTCCAAACTCCTTTGGGCTCCAAAAATGTGTTTTGGTTATCGGGCTAAAATCCCGTTTAGAACTATGAAGTCCTTTATGCCCGAAATTGGCAAAAACCAAAACCGCATTTTTGTGTGCATCTTCTTTTACAAAATATATCCTAATACATTTTTCTAGTAAAATAAAATGCACCTAATCTATTTATTTTACATGCCAAATGAAAATAAATAAATTACATAACTTTACAAATGGAAGAACAAAAATAATAATTATTACAACCCATTGAATAATAAATCACAACACATTTATTCAACACAAGGTCATGGCTAGGTTATATGCACCAAAATATATATCCAAATATATATTTATTAATTTCAAGAAGCATAAAAAAATGGTTCCCTTTTAATAACCATTTTCGGCTATGTCCAAAAAACCGAAAAGGTTAGTTTTGTCCAAACAAACAAATCATCCATATGAAATAATTTTTCAAGATTCATTTATGCATGTAAGAATATAATCTTGAAAAACAAAGGGATAACCATACTTAAAATTTCAGCCATAGGGTTTTCACCAAACCCGAAAATTTTAAGTCTATTGAAGCATGCACTCATATAAGCGGCTCTAGATGCCATTGATGGGATTTTAACATGTTTATCAAAGTAATTTCATCCATATGAAATAAAAACGCAGCGGAAAATAAGTTTAAAACATGTTACTTTTATAAGATATAAAACCATTTTTATGCAAAATCCCAAAACCCGGATCCATATATGAAGATGCATACTATCATATACAACCATAGGATGTTTAGAAAACTACCTTCCATGGAGTAATGGATGTGAAGAAGATGATGATTCTTGAAATGGTTGTCTTCAAGGGTAGAAGACCTCAAGCTTGTATACCCCAAGCTTCCAACAAACACCTCATGTTAGCTAGGATTTCTACACTTATGAACTCACTAGAAAACCCTCTTGAACACCATCATATGGCCAAAAATTAGAGGACCTTTTGTTGAGTTCTTGCACTTGTTGTATGAACTTGAAACTCACCAATAGATCAACCATACATGACCCGATTTTTAGAGAGTCTTACACTTGATTTCTCAACTTGAAAAACTCTCTTGGATGAGCATCATGAGGACGAAAATTGGCAGCCATTTTCAGCCATGTTCATCAAGTTTACTACTTCAAATCTTTATAAAATATGTGAGAGAATAGCCACACCCTTTGCCCAATCAAGTGCCATCTAGTTATGACAATTGCATGCATGTTCATAGGACCATATTCTCACCCAATCAAGTTCCTCCTACACATGCAAGTAATTTTATTGGCCACTTTTTGTCTTGGGAAGGGGGGGGGGGGGCGGCCTAGCCTTTATTTTTATAAAAAAAAATTCAAATCTTTTATAAAATATAAGTCTTTGTTTATTTTATAACCTTTTATAAAATATAACATCATATGTTATAAGACTTATGCTATTTTTATTATGTTATTTAACCCATTAAATAACAAAATAAAATACTCTCTCAAAAATAAATTATCCATATAATTTATTAGTTTGTCAAATGCAATTATTTAGAAAACCAATTTCTAAATATTCTAAGTGTTGATATTTATTTATTTGATCATATCATAAATAAATATTGTAAGTGTTTGTCTAGCTTGTTATTGGGTATGACTCGACTTGGATCATAACGTACTAGCCACATCAATTTAATATGTGTCTTGGGCATACAGAGTCCAACACAAAATGCCTGTGACACCTGTGCCTCCACGGCCATCAAACAAATACCAAACCAATGAAATATTGTGTTTCATACTTGGGATTTGTAAAAATATGTGTATTATTTGCACATATCAAATTTTGTTCGATTTCAAGCTTTAAATCACTTTCTGGAAGGTTATACGCGCACTGATGCGTAAATATAACCAGTTTAATGCAACAAACACTCCGGAATAGTGACATTGGCTTAACATACCTTAAATAACCTTTACTTAACTTAGAAATAAGTTTTGAAGGCTTTGGTATTGCAAAAACAAGTTAATTCGTCTACAGGGACTAAAGTTGACAAACTGTGAAAGTATGCCAATTTGAACTGTAACAGACATTCCGGAACATGACCATAAGTTAAACACACCATAAATACCCTTTACATAGCTTAGAAATAGGCTTTGAGGGGTTTGGTGTGCTAAAATAAACTTTTGGGTCATTCAGGGACTAAAAGCGTCAAAAAGTGCACAAGTTTACATTTTCGCGCATAATTTACGTTCTGAATACATCCGGACATCCAAAAATTTATGTAAGCACTAAAATATTTTATTTTAGTGTTTGGCATAAGAAAAATCCATTCGTTGCGCATTTTGGATCGTTTTTCGCTCTTATGCGCATTCCGTCGTAATTAAGCGAACATCGCGTTCGTACGGCCAAACGAACCAACATCTGACATATTTTTGAGCATGTTTCATGTCCACAATGTTTAGGCATCATTTTAGGGCCTTAAAGTTGGCTTTACGGGCCTTAGAAGTGTCGGAAATGGCCTTAAACACATGCAGGGACTGAAACTGTCAAAATGGAAACATGTTTGCGGATCAGAAGTCTCAGGCGGCCCGCCTGAGTTTTCACTGGTCCTGAAGCGGGCCACGTCCGACTCTCTGATCAGATTAGATCGAACAGTCAGCAACTTCCAGCTGTTTTAACCACCACCACACACTTACAACTTGCATATTCAGCTGATAAGCACCATTTTTAGCCACCACAACTTTGCAACACTTGTACGGATGGGATTAAGGCACGTTTTCCATGAAACGATCTTAACGGTGGACCGAATACTATAAATACCCCACCCCCCATGCTTCATAATCACTAGAATTTTGATTTGAGAAACTCTAAGTTGAAACCTTTGTTTCATACCTGAGATTTTTGAATCGAGATTAGCATTCGGGGACCCTTCGTAAGTATTCTTTCGTTCTTTTCCTTATTTTATTGCTTTTCGAGTCCGAAAGTCAAACTTTGTTTGACTTTCAGCGTGGACCAGTTATGGTCAATGCGAAGTTCGTTTGAACTTCGCAACGTGAGTGTAATCACGTTGGTTATAGTCCCTTGGGACTATGCCTACTGATTACCACGTTGTCTAGGGTCGTAGGGTAAGCGATCTGATAAATCGCTTATACCTTCGAACCCGACCCAGTTTGGTCGATCATTAGGATCCGACCAAATACATTAGGTGACCATAGTGTATAGGGAATAACCTTCCGAGGTTATACCCTATGGTCACATCGTTTGAGTAGTTGTTTGATAGGTAGTTTATATGCCTTAGGTAAATTACCAGAATACCCTTTTCATGTATAATTGGTAATTAAGCATATATAACCTAAACTTTTGTCACATAACTGATTATGTAACATGTTTAGGCATATAACACTTGTCATAGGACTAGTTAGACGGTCCGAACGCGTTTCACGCGCACGACGCGTTAAAGTAGCATAAGCTACCTTAATGGGTCGCGATGGGTCGAAAGCACTTAGGTTAGGTTTCATGTAGTATGTAGGCCTTGTTAAACCATATCATATGAGTTCCAATACTCATTTGGTTTACCAAGCCTCATCCTATCCGATCTCCCGATTTAAGTCCGGTTTATTTATATAGTTTTAGATTGCCGACTGATTCCGTGCTCCCTCTAGCTTTGTTTGGTTGTTGTTCAAGACCTCTAAGCATTCTCAGGCGAGTACATTATTCCCCTCTTTTACTGTTTTCAACTGTTTTGGGGTGACTCATATGTGCTAAATGTCTTAACAATGATTTCAAGAACGATTACAATAACAATTACAATGTGGTTTCAAGAACGATAACAATGGATTCAAGAACGATTACAATGGTTTCAAAAACAATTACAATAGTTTCAAAAACAATTACAATGGTTTCAAGAACGATTTCAATAAAGTAGTTTCACAATTAAAACAAGAACGATTTGAACGATTTCACAAAATGTTTTAACGATTGGGTAAACATTGGGACATGATTTACATTTGATCATGCATTTCCACAAAACACAGCTTTGATTTAAACCAAGTTTTACTTCAATACTATGTTCTTGTGCATTTCATCTATGGTTTAGTTGATGCATTTACACTAGCCATACATATCATTTTGGTTACACATTACATGGTTTACATTTGACACAAACACTATTGACATTGGTTATACATATTACATGATTTACATTGGACATGAACATTTTACTTGGTGGTTTGATTTGAGTAAGTGATTAAATAACGAGGCATGTGTAATATGATACAAGCATGGTGGATACGCCGCTGGTACTTCCTATATATAAGTGTTTGTATGGTATTACATATTGTAGCGTTATTTGAATCATTTCAGTTTGAGACATAGAACATTTTATACAAGTAACATACTTTTCACAAGACACTGATTTACAAACAACTTATCTTATACAAACTCATTTTACATGGTTATTCATTTAATCATGCATTATTCTCTTATTTATACATATCACCTAAACTTATTATTTTTCAAATGATTTACAAAGACAAAGTAAATTACAAGGTTCATGACTAAACATTTTCTCAAACAGAAGTCATGAATCTTATTTTCAACAAAACCAATGTATTCGCCAGCATTTCTTTGCTGACCTCGTTTTCACATATGTTTCAGGTATTGTTGGATGATATCGTTTGATAGGATGCATTCTCACATAGGACTGGACAAGGCCTTAGTGACTCAATAACAATGATAGACTATGTTTAATTTGTGTATTTAGATTTCCAAATGATGTAATTATTCAATGTTTAATAAAACGAAACACTTTTTGGTATCCATGGTTATGAAACATTAATTCTGTTACAACACTCCCCGACGTTTCCGCCACGTTTTGTATGTTACACGTGGTCGGGGTGTGACAGAAAAGATGGTATCAGAGCCAATGGTTATAGGGAATTAGGTTATTAGTAATGCTTTGACCTAGTCTATAACCTTCTTAGGACCCTAACGCGAGTTTACTTGCGTTTAGTCATAAAACAATACCGTCACCTATCCTTAGGCGACGACCATAACAAGAACATAAATTTCAAAACCGCTTTGAAAACTAATCATCTGTTCTAGGATGATTGATTACAAGGTTTTGAACCCTCAGTTATAAGGTTTTGAACCCCTTTTGAATTTTCAAACTCTTGCAAAAGTTTTGAGTCTTAAATAATGTGAACACGTGCAAACTGGAAGGGTGAATGCCTGTATTCTGGGTTTTCTGTCTAGGCAAGCACTTCGTATATATCTCATCAGACGCGAGACCAGTTGTGCTTACCTGGGAATTCTTGGGATGAGTGTTCACTTATAGGCGAGCATGTCTTCGCGATACATTATTTTTGACCTATTTACTTTGACTAATCACCGAGGTCGTTTGTTGCTTTGTAGTAACAAACAAATGACTACTATCCTTGCTTTCATCAGATTTGTTTCATCTCATTCTTTTCGTCTAATTCTCTCACTCGTTTCTTTTCATGTTTCCTCTTTTAGAATGCCTCCTCGACGTGAAAACCAGATAGCGACTGCCGAGCTGGCAGAAATCATTGCACAGCAGATGGCTGCTCAGTTTCCAAACCTCTTTGCTCAATGGAACCAAGCCAACAACAACAACAATGTTCCATGAAAATACAAGGATTTTAACCAGGCTAAACCACTCAAATTTAGTGGTTCTGAAGGAGCGACTGGGCTTCTTCAATGGTTCGAGAGCATTGAGAATACTTTTCGCCACGTGCAGTGCCCGGATAATCGCAAGGTCGAGTTTTCTTCGAGTGTGTTTCAGAAGAGGGCTCTTACGTGGTGGAACGGGATTATGAGAGACCGGGGTGCTGAAGTTGCACTAGCACAGACTTGGGCCGAGCTTAGAGCTCTTATGATGAGGGAGTTCTGTCCTCGTCATGAGCAGCGAGCTTTGGAGAAGGAATTTGATGAGTTGAAGCAAGATAGTGGTGAGCACAGGGCGTATACTGATAGGTTTGAGGAGTTGAGTCTGCTTTGCCCGACAATGGTTACCCCACTCGACAAGGCTATCGAAAGATACATCGACGGCCTACCTGACTCGGTACAAGACATCCTTACTGGTAGTAACCCTGCCACACTCCATCAGGCGATCGAGTTAGCTGCGACATTGACTGAGTCGCAGATTCGGAAGAATAAGTTACACAGAAAGGGTGACAAGGGTAAGAAGCAGGGGTCTGACAAGGAGGATAGCAAGAAAGGTCAAAACAAGAAGGGTAAGGAAGGTGAGACGTCAAAGAAATCAAGAAAGCGAAAGGGTGTTCAGAACTTTGCTGTTACAGCACAGACTGCTCAGAACCCGCAGAACCCACCAGCTCAGCCACCTGCAAAGAAAGCATATGCCGGTACCGCACCTTATTGTGCACGCTGCAACGGTCATCACGCAGTACAACAAGCTTGCTGGCAATGCACGACATGTGGTAAACTTGGGCATTTGGCCAATGTTTGTCGTTTGGGACAAAATCAGGCTGCTCAGGTTCAAGCTCCGGTTCAAGGAAATGCTGCGAGATTCCCACTGGGTTCATGTTTCAACTGCGGAGAGATTGGTCACTTCCGCCACAACTGCCCAAGACTGGTGAATGCAAATGCTAACGCAAACCCGAATGCGAACGTCAATGTGAATCCAGCACGTGGTCGAGTGTTTAACATCAATGAGGCACTCAATGATGAAGGAGTGAACAATTAGCATTTTGTATTTCCTATGGTTGTTATCTTGTAACATTAAATACAATGCGGTTGTTATATAAATAAAAATTTATGGTTTTATTTTGTAACTAATGCAATTGTATGAATGTTTGATCCAACCTTATGGTATCAACACAAAGACAAAAACTACTCGTGAGGTTCTGTCATTTTTATGATCACTTGTGATCTCCCTAAGAACCTCAAACACTTGTTTCTTTTAAATCTAAAGTATCTTATCGTCTTGCACCGTTCGAGATGCAAGAATTATCAAAACAGCTTCAAGAGTTGTCTGATAAAGGATTCATCCGTCCGAACTTTTCACCTTGGAAAAACTCTTGCCCTCTTTGTGAAAAAGAAAGATGGATCTTCTCGAATTCATATCGATTAACGTAAGCCTATTAAGCTTACCATCAAGAATCGATATCCCCTACCTTAAATCAACAATTTCTCCGATCAACTGCATAGCGTTTCATGCTTCTCCAAGATCGATTTGCGTTTTGGGTATCATCAACTTTGTATTCTCGAAGAAGATATTCCCAAAACGGTTTTCTGCATGAAGTATGGCCATTACGAGTTTACAGCCATGCCTTTTGGGTTGACAAATGTCACACCCCGACCACGTAGAACATACAAAACGTGGCGGAAATGTCGGGGAGTGTTGTAACAGAATTAATTGTTTCAAATCCATGGCAATTGAAGTTTCGTTTTATTGATTAAAAGTGTTACAATGTCTTAACAAACAAAGAAAATACAACATAATTAACTAGTCTTGCATCTTTTATTGTCACTAAAGCCCAAGTCTGCCTATGTGTATCTTGATCATCTCCTGAAAACACATGTGAAAATAGGTACGTCAGCATAAAAATGCCTGTGAGATACATAGGTTTTTGTGAAAATAGGATTCATGACTTATGTTTGAGAAAATGTTTAGTCATGAACCTTGTAATTTGCTTTGTCTTGTAAATCATTTGAAAAACGATAAGATCAGATGATATGTATAACTAAATGTAAGGTTAAATGAATAACCATGTAAAATGTGTTTGTATAAGATAAGTTGTTTATAAATCAATGTCTTGTGAAAAGTATGTTATTTGTATAAAATGTTCTATGTCTCAAACTGAAATGATTCAAATAACGCTACGACATGTAATACCATACAAACACTTATATATAGGAAGTACCAGCGGCGTATCCACCATGCTTGTATCATATTACACACGCCTCGTTACTTAATCACTTACTCAAACCAAACTACCAAAGTAAAATGTTCATGTCTGATGTAAATCATGTAATATGTATCCAAAATGTAAGCATGTGATGAATAACAAATGTACTAAGTATGCAACAATAGACATACGTAGCATGTGACCTGTACTAAGTATGCAACAATAGACATACTTAACATGTGACCTGTACTATACAACAATAGACATACGTAGCATGTGACCTGTACTACGTATACAACAATAGACATACGTAGCATGTGACCTGTACTACGTATACAACAATAGACATACGTAGCAAGTAATGTAATGTAAAACGATGTACTAAGTAATGCACATAATGGGCACACCTAGCATAAGATGTAATAAAATCATGTACTATAATGTACTAACGAATATAGCAGGTATATGATGTGAAAACATGGAAAGCATGAAAGTAGCAAGTAGGCACATGTGTTCCACCCCAAAACGTTTGGAAAACAGTATAAGAGGGGTCTATGTACTCACTTGAGATTGCTCAGAAGTCCTAAGATAACCACCAAGCAAGCTAGAGATCGCGGATATCAAACGGCACCTAATTATAGGTAACTATGTTAATAACCGGACCTAAATCGGAAGATCTGATAGAATGAGGGTTCGTAAACCAAACCAGTATAGAGAATCGTGTCATATGGTTTAACAAAGCCTACATACTAAATGAAACCTTAATCTAAGTGCTTTCGACCCATTACGACCCGTTTAGGTAGCTTATGCTACTTTAATGCGTCGTTCGCGTGAAACGCGTTCGGACCGCCTAACTAGTCCAATGACAAGTGTTATATGCCTAAACATGTTACATAATCAGTTATGTGACAAAAGTTTAGGTTACATATGCTAAATTACCAATTATACATGAAAAGGGTATTCTGGTAATTTACCTAAGGCATATAAACTACCTATCATACAACTACTTAAACGATGTGACCATAGGGTATAACCTCGGAAGGTTATTCCCTACACTATGGTCACCTAATGTATTTGGTCGGATCCTAATGATCGACCAAACTGGGTCGGGTTCGAAGGTATAAGCGATTTATTAGATCGCTTACCCTACGACCCTAGACAACGTGGTAATCAGTAGGCATAGTCCCAAGGGACTATAACCAACGTGATTACACTCACGTTGCGAAGTTCAAACGAACTTCGCATTGACCATAACTGGTCAACGCAGAAAGTCAAACAAATTTTGACTTTCAGACTCGAAAAGACTCGAAAAGCAATAAAAGAACGAAAGAATACTTACGAAGGGTCCCCGAATGCTAATCTAGATCACAATAACTCAGGTATGAAACAATGGTTCCAACTTAGAGTCACTTAGATCAGATTCTAGTGGGTTTAGAAGCAATGGGGGTGGGGTATTTATAGTTTTCGGGTAACCGTTAAGATCGTTTCATGGAAAACGTGCTTTAATCATATCCGTACAAGTGTCAGAAAGTTGTGGTGGCTAAAAATGGGTCTAAATGAGCTGAATGTGCAGTTGAGAATGTGTGGATTTGAATAAAACAGCTGGAATCTGCTGACTGTTCGATATTATCTGATCAGAGAGGCTGACGCGGGCCACCTAAGATTTAAGCTTGGGCTCACGCGGGCCGCCTAGCTCTTCAGATCAGAAAACAAGTTTCAAATGTTGCAGTTTCAGTCCCTGTTATGTGTTTAAGGCCATTCCCGACACTTCTAAGGCCCGTAAAGCCAACTTTAAGGCCCTAAAATGATGCCTAAACATTGTGGACATGAAACATGCTCAAAAATATGTCGGATGTTGGTTCGTTTGGCCGTACGAACGCGATGTTCGCTTAATTACGACGGAATGCGCATAAGCGCGAAAAACGATCCAAATGACGAAACGAATGGATTTTTCTTGTGCCAAACACTAAAATAAAATATTTTAGTGCTTACATAAATTTTTGGATGTCCGGATGTATTCAGAACGTAAGTTATGCGCGAAAATGCAAACTTGTGCACTTTTTGACACTTTTAGTCCCTGAATGACCCAAAAGTTTATTTTAGCACACCAAACACCTCAAAGCCTATTTCTAAGCTATGTAAAGGATATTTATGGTATGTTTAACTTATGGTCATGTTCCGGAATGTCTGTTACAGTTCAAATTGGCATACTTTCGCAGTTTGTGTCACACCCCGACCACGTAGAACATACTAAACGTGGCGGAAATGTCGGGGAGTGTTGTAACAGAATTAATCGTTTCAAATCCATGGCAATTAAAGTTTCGTTTTAATAATCAATTATGAGAGTTTACATTGTTTAAACAAGAAACAAAGGGTACATAACATAAGTTAACTAGTTATTGTCTCGTTTTAAGTCGCTAAGGCACGAGTCCATCCTAAATGTAGCCTGTATCAACAATCATTGCAAAGCAGTACCTGAAACATGTGTAAAAACGAGGTCAGCAAAGAAATGCTGGCGAATACATTGGTTTTGTAGGAGTGTCGAAATCATGGCTAGATTAGACGTTGCAATACTTTATTTAAAAACCTTGTTTTGAAAAGAGTATAATATTGCAACTTAATTAACCAACTCAAATCAAGCGGGTTATAATTTGTAAAACCTCGTAGCCATGACTCTTAACCCAAAAACATTTGTTTTAGTAAATTATTTGAAAAACAATGATAAGTTCTGATGATATGTATAAATAAGAGAATAATGCATGATTAAATGAATAACCATGTAAAATGAGTTTGTATAAGATATGTTGTTTGTAAAACAATGTCTTGTGAAAAGTATGTTATTTGTATAAATGTTATATATCTCAAACTGAAATGATTCAAATAACGTTACAGTATGTAATACCATACAAGCACTTATATATAGGAAGTACCAGCGGCGTATCCACCATGTTTGTATCATATTACACACGCATCGTTACTTAATCACTTAATCAAACTAAACCAAATCGATAGATAGATAGTACATTAAATATACCTTCGTTGTTCAAAAGAATAGATTTAGATAGTATAGTACAAGTATACTTCGGATTTATAGATAACATATCAAAATATGCTTTGGATATGATAAATAACATATTAAACTATGTTTTTGTTTAGTAAATAACATATCAAAATATGCTTTGGATGTGATAAATAACATATTAAACTATGTTTTTGTTTAGTAAATAACATATCAAAATATGCTTTGGATGTGATAAATAACATATTAAACTATGTTTTTGTTTAGTAAATAACATATCAAAATATGCTTTGGATGATTAACAAAATATATGTTGGTTTGTACAATACCACACATGAGAGTATATTCAACTATACTTTAATAGTGTGATTTAAGAATTCATTCAGACCTAGTGCATCAAGATACACCTTTGAGACTATAGAAATACCACAAAGGCAATTCCTATTTGGATGGAGCAACAAATTGGTTTCAGACATTCCATGCCAACAGGAATGGGGTGTCAAATCCTATAGCGCTATATCATACTAACAATCGGTCTGGTGAACATAAAATAAGTACAATTCAACAAATTTATTTTATGTTCTTTGAGAAATCAGTGTTTAAATCATAGATAGTTATTCAATTTGTCAATAGATAAGTAATAACATGTATAATCAATTATACTTTTGGAAAACATGAAAATAACAGATAGGCACACATGCTTCACCCCAAAACAGTTTAGAAAACAGTAAAAGAGGGGAATAATGTACTCGCCTGAGATTGCTCAGATGTCTAAAGATAATCACCAAGTAATGCTAGAATCTCGGAATATCAAACGGCACCTAATATAGGTAACTACATTAATAAACCGGACCTAAATCGGAGGATTTAGATAGAATGAGGGTTCGTAAACCAAACGAGTATAGAGACTCGTGTCATATGGTTTAACAAAGCCTACATACTAAATGAAACCTAACCTAATTGTTTTCGACCCATTACGACCCGTTTAGGTAGCTTATGCTACTTTAACGCGTCGTGCGCGTGAAACGCGTTCGGACCGCCTAACTAGTCCTATGACAAGTGTTATATGCCTAAACATGTTACATAATCAGTTATGTGACAAAAGTTTAGGTTACATATGCTTAATTACCAATTATACATGAAAAGGGTATTCTGGTAATTTACCTAAGGCATATAAACTACCTATCATACAACTACTTAAACGATGTGACCATAGGGTATAACCTCGGAAGGTTATTCCCTATACTACGGTCACCTAAAGTATTTGGTCGGATCCTAATGATCGACCAAACTGGGTCGGGTTCGAAGGTATAGGCGATTTATTAGATCGCCTACCCTACGACCCTAGACAACGTGGTAATCAGTGGGCATAGTCCCAAGGGACTATGACCAACGTGATTACACTCACGTTGCGAAGTTCAAACGAACTTCGCATTGACCATTACTGGTCAACGCTGAAAGTCAAACAAAGTTTGACTTTCTGACTCGAAAAGCAGTAAAATAAGGAAAAGAACGAAAGAATACTTACGAAGGGTCCCCGAATGCTAATCCCGATTCAAGATTCTCAGGTATGAAACAATGGTTTCAACTTAGAGGTTCTCAAATCAGAATTCTAGTGGTTTAAAAGCATATGGGGGTGGGGTATTTATAGTATTCAGTCCACCGTTAAGATCGTTTCATGGAAAACGTGCCAAGATCTTGCCCGTACATTTGTCGCAAAGTTGTGGTGGTTAGAAATGATGTTTATCAGCTGAAAATGCAAGTTGCAAGCATGTGGTTGTGGTTTAATCAGCTGATAATCTGCTGACTGTTTGTTATTATCTGTTCTGGCACAGGCTAGCGCACCGCTACGTTAAAAGGGTAGCGCACCGCTAGGCCCTAGTTTGGCAGAATTACAGTTTTGGTCCCTGAACTGTATTTAGGCCATTTTTGACACGTTTAAGGCCCGTTAACCCCATTTCAAAGCTCTAAAATGAAGTTAAAGTATAGGGAACTTAAAATGTGTTCAAAAATATCTCGGATGTCGGTTCGTTTAGCCGTACGGTTGCGTTGTTCGGTTAATTACGACGGAATGCGCATAAACGCGAAAAACGATCCAAATGACGCGACGAATGGATTTTTCTTATGGAGAACACTAAAATATAATATAGTCATGCTCACATAAATTTTTGGATGCCCGGATGTATTCAGAACGTAAGTTATGCGTGAAAATGCAAACTTGTGCACTTTTTGACACTTTTAGTCCCTGAATGACCCAAAAGTTTATTTTAGCACACCGAACCCCTCAAAGCCTATTTCTAAGCTATATAAAGGATATTTAAGGTGTGTTTAACTTATGGTCATGTTCCGGAATGTCTGTTACAGTTCAAATTGGCATACTTTCGCAGTTTGTCAACTTTAGTCCCTGTAAGCGATTTAACTTGATTTTGCCATACCAAAGCCTTCAAAACTTATTTCTAAGTTATGTAAAGGTTATTTAAGGTATGTTAAGCCTATTTCACTATTCCGGAGTGTTCGTTGGATTAAACTGGTTATATTTACGCATCAGTGCGCGTATAACCTTCCAGAAAGCGATTTAGAGTTTGAAATTGAACAAGAATTGATATGTGCTAATGATACACATATTTTTACAAATCCCAAGTATGAAATATAATATTTCATTGGTTCGGTATTTTTTTGATGGCCGTGGAGGCACAGGTGTTACAGTCTCCCCTACTTTAGGAAATTTCGTCCCGAAATTTAATTCTAGAGGAAACTTGTGAATACAGCTGTGACGGTTTCGCCTTCTAATAGATCCATTGAACCCTTAAGTAAAACTCTGGGCCATGTTAGGATTCTTAGCGAATTTGTTAATCCTCAAAGTGAATTCCTTGTAGCAGTAAAACATGGAATTTTTGAACTACGGACAGAAGAACGTTTCTTATGAAGACTTATCATTTGAAACTGTGTGTGTGATTGAGATCAGAATTGAGGAGTGTGAGAATAAATGACATTGGTCGAAGTCCAATACTTCTCCCGTATCATTACTCTCGTCACTTTAGGTCTTAACACATGACAAAACTTCTTGTGGTTTCTGTGCACTGAATTCCATAATTATGTAGGCCTCCATAATTACGTAATCTCTTGCACAGTCCGCACAGTCCATTTCATAATGCATAGAGGAAAAATCAATTGAATAAACATGAAGCGACTTGACTAGATCACCAAAGGATCTTTTTAACTAAATCAACGAACGATCTTTTTAACTAGATCAACATATGATCTTCTTAACTAGACCGTCGTACGATCTCCTTAAATAGACCACTTAAGGGATCTTTTCAATTATATCATCACATGATATTTCTAATCAGATTTTCAAAATCAATCTGTTTAACTAGACCTCACAAGGGTCCAATTATAGAATAGTACTTTAAAACCCAAGGGACTTTACTACAACGTAGAAGTCCATTAAGGATTTAAGATAGTAACTTTGGATATCCTATTATGAATCTCTCATATGAAATATAAAAGACTCTACGAGGATTTGGATGGATCACATACAACCACAAAACATGTAAGAAAACACATTAGCACATAATTAGTTAACTTGATTCTTTAATTTGTTGTCTTTGAGGATGGATAATTAAAGCACACTAAAAATCCAATCCATGAATTTCATTCGGTACTTTAATCATTAGAATCTAACTATGAAGATAGGAAGATCTTAATAAGAATTCGGCTTTGTCCTTATTGAATCGTAATGTACGTATTAAGGCATACGAATAATTCAATTAAGGGCTCCGATTTGAGTGATATTCATCCACAAGGATCTGATTATGAGGATAGAAAGATCCTTCATGGATTTTGGAATTTGTGTAACGAGAGGTGCTTCGACACCTTGCACTAGGCGTGCTTAAGTCGATACACAAGGTAGAAAGTTCATGAGGTTGAGGCGCTAGATATGCCAGGGCGACATATGAAGCAGAACTTGAAGTTTAAGCAGCAACAGGGTTTGCAACTGCTTTGCTTTGAACAGCAAAGCAACACATGTTAACCAAATGTCTCCATCGTACACCGTGGGTACATTTGTAACAGGGTACTTGATTTGGATGATGACGGTTGCATTGATTTCTCCAAGGAGCGGTTCCCTTGCACGGCTTCATCCCTGAGATAAGTCATGGTGATAGCTAATTCAACGGTCTTCTGGAGTACTACGCCTATTTGTTGGGCAGTTGTAGCACCTGGTCCGGACACTCGAGTCTTGTTGCGATGAAGAGACACCATGAAGAAAATAGGAGATATGGGAGGGAACAAGGGAAATGAAAACAGAATAACAATGCATATAATTGCGATCATTTGTTTGTTACTTAAGGCAAACAAATGAGACGGTGACTAATCAAAGTAAATAGGTCAAAAATAATGTATCGCGAAGACATGCTCGCCTATAAGTGAACACTCATCCCAAGAATTCCCAGGTAAGCACAACTGGTCTCGCGTCTGATGAGATGTATACGAAGTGCTTGCCTAGACAGAAAACCCAGAATACAGGCATTCACCCTTCCAGTTTGCACGTGTTCACATTATTTAAAACCCAGAACCTTGACGAGATTTTGAAAACTCAAAGGGGTTCAAAACCATATAACAGAGGGTTCAAAACCTTACAATAGAGGGTTCAAAGCCTAGTAATTAATAATCCTAGAACAGATGATTAGTTTTCAAAGCGGTTTTGAAATTTATGTTCTTGTTGTGGTCGTCGCCTAAGGATAGGTGACGGTATTGTTTTATGACTAAACGCAAGTAAACTCGCGTTAGGGTCCTAAGAAGGTTATAGACTAGGTCAAAGCATTACTAATAACCTAATTCCCTATAACCATTGGCTCTGATACCATCTTTTCTGTCACACCCCGACCACGTAGAACATACTAAACGTGGCGGAAATGTCGGGGAGTGTTGTAATAGAATTAATCGTTTCAAATCCATGGCAATTAAAGTTTCGTTTTAATAATCAATTATGAGAGTTTACATTGTTTAAACAAGAAACAAAGGGTACATAACATAAGTTAACTAGTTATTGTCTCGTTTTAAGTCGCTAAGGCACGAGTCCATCCTAAATGTAGCCTGTATCAACAATCATTGCAAAGCAGTACCTGAAACATGTGTAAAAACGAGGTCAGCAAAGAAATGCTGGCGAATACATTGGTTTTGTAGGAGTGTCGAAATCATGGCTAGATTAGACGTTGCAATACTTTATTTAAAAACCTTGTTTTGAAAAGAGTATAATATTGCAACTTAATTAACCAACTCAAATCAAGCGGGTTATAATTTGTAAAACCTCGTAGCCATGACTCTTAACCCAAAAACATTTGTTTTAGTAAATTATTTGAAAAACAATGATAAGTTCTGATGATATGTATAAATAAGAGAATAATGCATGATTAAATGAATAACCATGTAAAATGAGTTTGTATAAGATATGTTGTTTGTAAAACAATGTCTTGTGAAAAGTATGTTATTTGTATAAATGTTATATATCTCAAACTGAAATGATTCAAATAACGTTACAGTATGTAATACCATACAAGCACTTATATATAGGAAGTACCAGCGGCGTATCCACCATGTTTGTATCATATTACACACGCATCGTTACTTAATCACTTAATCAAACTAAACCAAATCGATAGATAGATAGTACATTAAATATACCTTCGTTGTTCAAAAGAATAGATTTAGATAGTATAGTACAAGTATACTTCGGATTTATAGATAACATATCAAAATATGCTTTGGATGTGATAAATAACATATTAAACTATGTTTTTGTTTAGTAAATAACATATCAAAATATGCTTTGGATGTGATAAATAACATATTAAACTATGTTTTTGTTTAGTAAATAACATATCAAAATATGCTTTGGATGTGATAAATAACATATTAAACTATGTTTTTGTTTAGTAAATAACATATCAAAATATGCTTTGGATGATTAACAAAATATATGTTGGTTTGTACAATACCACACATGAGAGTATATTCAACTATACTTTAATAGTGTGATTTAAGAATTCATTCAGACCTAGTGCATCAAGATACACCTTTGAGACTATAGAAATACCACAAAGGCAATTCCTATTTGGATGGAGCAACAAATTGGTTTCAGACATTCCATGCCAACAGGAATGGGGTGTCAAATCCTATAGCGCTATATCATACTAACAATCGGTCTGGTGAACATAAAATAAGTACAATTCAACAAATTTATTTTATGTTCTTTGAGAAATCAGTGTTTAAATCATAGATAGTTATTCAATTTGTCAATAGATAAGTAATAACATGTATAATCAATTATACTTTTGGAAAACATGAAAATAACAGATAGGCACACATGCTTCACCCCAAAACAGTTTAGAAAACAGTAAAAGAGGGGAATAATGTACTCGCCTGAGATTGCTCAGATGTCTAAAGATAATCACCAAGTAATGCTAGAGATCTCGGAATATCAAACGGCACCTAATATAGGTAACTACATTAATAAACCGGACCTAAATCGGAGGATTTAGATAGAATGAGGGTTCGTAAACCAAACGAGTATAGAGACTCGTGTCATATGGTTTAACAAAGCCTACATACTAAATGAAACCTAACCTAATTGTTTTCGACCCATTACGACCCGTTTAGGTAGCTTATGCTACTTTAACGCGTCGTGCGCGTGAAACGCGTTCGGACCGCCTAACTAGTCCTATGACAAGTGTTATATGCCTAAACATGTTACATAATCAGTTATGTGACAAAAGTTTAGGTTACATATGCTTAATTACCAATTATACATGAAAAGGGTATTCTGGTAATTTACCTAAGGCATATAAACTACCTATCATACAATTACTTAAACGATGTGACCATAGGGTATAACCTCGGAAGGTTATTCCCTATACTACGGTCACCTAAAGTATTTGGTCGGATCCTAATGATCGACCAAACTGGGTCGGGTTCGAAGGTATAGGCGATTTATTAGATCGCCTACCCTACGACCCTAGACAACGTGGTAATCAGTGGGCATAGTCCCAAGGGACTATGACCAACGTGATTACACTCACGTTGCGAAGTTCAAACGAACTTCGCATTGACCATTACTGGTCAACGCTAAAAGTCAAAAAAAGTTTGACTTTCTGACTCGAAAAGCAGTAAAATAAGGAAAAGAACGAAAGAATACTTACGAAGGGTCCCCGAATGCTAATCCCGATTCAAGATTTTCAGGTATGAAACAATGGTTTCAACTTAGAGGTTCTCAAATCAGAATTCTAGTGGTTTAAAAGCATATGGGGGTGGGGTATTTATAGTATTCGGTCCACCGTTAAGATCGTTTCATGGAAAACGTGCCAAGATCTTGCCCGTACATTTGTCGCAAAGTTGTGGTGGTTAGAAATGATGTTTATCAGCTGAAAATGCAAGTTGCAAGCATGTGGTTGTGGTTTAATCAGCTGATAATCTGCTGACTGTTTGTTATTATCTGTTCTGGCACAGGCTAGCGCACCGCTACGTTAAAAGGGCAGCGCACCGCTAGGCCCTAGTTTGGCAGAATTACAGTTTTGGTCCCTGAACTGTATTTAGGCCATTTTTGACACGTTTAAGGCCCGTTAACCCCATTTCAAAGCTCTAAAATGAAGTTAAAGTATAGGGAACTTAAAATGTGTTCAAAAATATCTCGGATGTCGGTTCGTTTAGCCGTACGGTTGCGTTGTTCGGTTAATTACGACGGAATGCGCATAAACGCGAAAAACGATCCAAATGACGCGACGAATGGATTTTTCTTATGGCGAACACTAAAATATAATATAGTCATGCTCACATAAATTTTTGGATGCCCGGATGTATTCAGAACGTAAGTTATGCGCGAAAATGCAAACTTGTGCACTTTTTGACACTTTTAGTCCCTGAATGACCCAAAAGTTTATTTTAGCACACCGAACCCCTCAAAGCCTATTTCTAAGCTATATAAAGGATATTTAAGGTGTGTTTAACTTATGGTCATGTTCCGGAATGTCTGTTACAGTTCAAATTGGCATACTTTCGCAGTTTGTCAACTTTAGTCCCAGTAAGCGATTTAACTTGATTTTGCCATACCAAAGCCTTCAAAACTTATTTCTAAGTTATGTAAAGGTTATTTAAGGTATGTTAAGCCTATTTCACTATTCCGGAGTGTTCGTTGGATTAAACTGGTTATATTTACGCATCAGTGCGCGTATAACCTTCCAGAAAGCGATTTAGAGTTTGAAATTGAACAAGAATTGATATGTGCTAATGATACACATATTTTTACAAATCCCAAGTATGAAATATAATATTTCATTGGTTCGGTATTTTTTTGATGGCCGTGGAGGCACAGGTGTTACAGTTTGTCAACTTTAGTCCCTGTAAGCGATTTAACTTGATTTCACCATACCAAACCTTCCAAAACTTATTTCTAAGTTATGTAAAGGTTATTTAAGGTATGTTAAGCCTATTTCACTATTCCGGAGTGTTCGTTGCATTAAACTGGTTATATTTACGCATTAGTGCGCGTATAACCTTCCAGAAGGCGATTTAGAGCTTGAAATCGAACAAGAGTTGATATGTGCAAACGATACACATATTTTTACAAATCCCAAGTATGAAATACAATATTTCATTGGTTTGGCATTTGATTGATGGTTGGAGTGACACAGGTGTCACAGTCTCCCCTACTTTAGGAAATTTCGTCCCGAAATTAATTCGTAGGAGTCTATCTGTGGCTTTGTGTGAAGTAACCATCAAAGATAAGCAAGGCATAATCCTGTTATTTCTCTTTAACGGACATTTTTCAGAATTGAAAAATGAACGGAGTTATTTTCAACAGGCATTCTTCAGAAACGAAAATGAACGAAATGAGTCTTTTTCCACAACCTCTTCAGAACCGAAAATGAACAAAATGAGTCATTTTCCACAACCTCTTCAGAACCGAAAATGAACAAAATGAGTCATTTTCCACAACCTCTTCAGAACCGAAAATGAACAAAATGAGTCATTTTCCACAACCTCTTCAGAACCGAAAATGAACGAAATGAGTCATTTTCCACCACTTCTTCAGAACCGAAAATGAACGAAAAGAGTCATTTTCCACCATTTCTTCAGAACCGAAAATGAACGAAAAGAGTCATTTTCCACCATTTCTTCAGAACCGAAAATGAACGAAAAGAGTCATTTTCCACCACTTCTTCAGAACCGAAAATGAACGAAAAGAGTCATTTTCCACCATTTCTTCAGAACCGAAAATGAACGAAAAGAGTCATTTTCCACCATTTCTTCAGAACCGAAAATGAACGAAAAGAGTCATTTTCCACCATTTCTTCAGAACCGAAAATGAACGAAAAGAGTCATTTTCCACCACTTCTTCAGAACCGAAAATGAACGAAAAGAGTCATTTTCCACCATTTTTTCAGAACCGAAAATGAACGAAAAGAGTTATTTTCCACCATTTCTTCAGAACCGAAAATGAACGAAAAGAGTCATTTTCCACCATTTCTTCAGAACCGAAAATGAACGAAAGGAGTCATTTTCCAGACACACGACCAAACTAGCTGTGGTTTCCGTGCACTGAATTCCATAATTATGTATGCATCCATAATTACGTAATTCCTTGCATAGTCCGCACAGTTTGTCTTGAAGTGTTTTTAGAGGAGGAAAATCAAACCTGTGATGAGTGTGACTAGAATACCATAAGGTCCTTTTAATTAGATCAACAGATGATCTTATTGATTAGGCCACCAAGGAGTCCTTTCAGCTATCTCATCACATGATATCCTAACCAGATTTTTGGATCAATCTGTTTAACTAGACCATTTAGGGGTCTAATTATGGAATAGTACAATATAATCCAAGGGTCTTTACTATTACGTAAAAGCCCATTGAGGATTTAATATAGTACCTTTGGATATCCTACTATGAATCCCTTATATGAAAATATGGAAGATTCTACGAGGATTTGGATAACAAAAACTTGGATTACACCAAAAACATAAAAGGAAACACATAAGCACATAATCACATAGTTGTTTAATTTGGTTATTAATTTGTTATCTTTGGACGCGGATACTTAAAGTACACCAGGAATCCAATTCGTGGATTTCATTTGGCACTTTAATCATTTCAAGAATCCATCCATGAAAATAGGATGATCTACCAATAATTCGATTTTCGTTTTCAGGAAAACGCAATATTTGAATTAAAGTACACAATAATTTAGGACATACGGAAATACCCTTGGGTACCCTATTAAGAATTTATAGTGGTACTTGGGGTATTCGTACAGAATTATAACTTGCACCTTGTACTTCGTCTCTTTACAAGAGACGGGTACTTAGGATCTTTGTGTAAAACGCAAGAGATTGTAAAATGAAAGAATTTTGGGGGTAGTTTGCTTTTCAAGGAATACGATTCCTTGATTGTCGGTATTGTAGGGGATATGTTGTTTATACATACAATCACATAAATACATTGCAATGTAAATAAAAAGATTTATTTATTAACAATGATAACAACTGTTTCACGGACCTTGACAACAAAAGAAAATAATACATAAGACATGATTATTTCTAAACGGTGTTGTCTTCTAGTCGGTCAGATGCTCATCTCTGTGCTGGATTAGCATTAGCAAGCTTTGGGCAATTTCTTCGGAAATGTCCCATCTCGCCACACTTGTAGCAAGAACCTGGTGGAAAGCTAGCTCGAGCAGGTTTGTTGTTAGCTTGATTTGGTGCAACTGCTGCTACGCAAACTTTTGCTGTATGACCTTTACGTCCACAAATTTGGCATTCGCGGCACCTCACCATAGCATGATGATAAAGGTTACATTTGTTGCACAAAGGTGAAGTTCCATTGTATGTGTCACACCCCGACCACGTAGAACATACAAAACGTGGCGGAAACATCGGGGAGTGTTGTAACAGAATTAATGTTTCACAACCATGGAAATTTAAGTTTTGATTTATTGATTAAAAGTGTTACAATGTCTTAACAAACAAGGAAATACAACATAATTAACTAGTCTTGCATCTTTTATTGTCACTAAAGGCCAAGTCTGTCTATGTGTATCTTGATCATCTTATGCAACAGCTCCTGAAAAACACATGTGAAAATAGGTACGTCAGCATAAAAATGCCTGTGAGATACATAGGTTTTGTGAAAATAAGATTCATGACTTATGTTTGAGAAAATGTTTAGTCATGAACCTTGTTATTTGCTTTGTCTTTTAAATCATTTGAAAAACGATAAGACCAGATGATAAGTATAAATAAATGTGAGGTTAAATGAATAACCAAGTAAAATATGTTTGCATAAGATAAGTTGTTTATAAATCAATGTCTTGTGAAAAGTATGTTATTTGTATGAAATGTTCTATGTCTCAAACTGAAATGATTCAAATAACGTTACGACATGTAATACCATACAAACACTTATATATAGGAAGTACCAGCGGCGTATCCACCATGCTTGTATCATATTACACACGCATCGTTACTTAATCACTTAATCAAACCAAACCAAACAATGTAAAATGTTCATGTCACGATGTAAATCATGTCAAAATGTCTATGTCAAATATCCATGTCAAATGTCTATGTCAAATATCCATGTCAAATGTCTATGTCAAATATCCATGTCAAATGTCTATGTCAAATATCCATGTCAAATGTCTATGTCAAATATCCATGTCAAATGTCTATGTCAAAATGTCATGTATGGCAAGTGAAAGGTCTCAACTAAACCATATGCACAAAAACAAAGTATTGAAGTAAAACTTGGTTTAAATCAAAGCTATGTTTTGTGTGAATGCATGCAAATATTTAATATGAACATCTATGCGGTATTGTGAATATGCATACATCCAAGCCTGGCGACTGTGGTGATAAACCCTTTAAACAAGTTAAAGGTCTATCTGTCTTATATCAACGAATTCGGTCATTCCTTTCATCCCCTTTCCCTGGGACGTCCGGAACGGGAGTTGTCAATTCCTATGGTACCACTACCTACTAACGAACGGCATGATCGGTGTTAATGAATGTATTGTCCCATGTAAACAAACCAAATGTCATACCAAAATGTAAGCATGTGATGAAAAACAATGTACTAAGTATGCACGCAATGGACATAAATAGCATAAATGAAAATGTAAAACGATGTACTAAGTATGAACGCAATGGACATACATAGCATAAAATGTAATGAAATCATGTACTATAATGTACTAACGAACATAGCAGTATATGATGTTAAAACAGGAAAGCATGAAAGTAACAAGTAGGCACATGTGTTCCACCCCAAAACAGTTTGGAAAACAGTAAAAGAGGGGTCTATGTACTCACTTGAGATTGCTCAGTTGTCTAAAGATAACCACCAAGCAGTGCTAGAGATCTCGGAATCAGACGGCACCTAATATAGGTAACTATGTTAATTAACCGGACCTAATTCGAAAGATCGGATAGAATGCGGGTTCGTAAACCAAACGAGTATAGAGACTCGTGTCATATGGTTTAACAAAGCCTACATACTAACTGAAACTTAACCTAATTGTTTACGACCCATTACGACCCGTTTAGGTAGCTTATGCTACTTTAACGCATCGTTCGCGTGAAACGCGTTCGGACCGCCTAACTAGCCCTATGACAAGTGTTATATGCCTAAACATGTTACATAATCAGTTATGTGACAAAGGTTTAGGTTACATATGCTTAATTACCAATTATACATGAAAAGGGTATTCTGGTAATTTACCTAAGGCATATAAACTACCTATCATACAACTACTTAAACGATGTGACCATAGGGTATAACCTCGGAAGGTTATGCCCTATACTAGGGTCACCTAATGTATTTGGTCAGATCCTAAGGATCGACCAAACTGGGTCGGGTTCGAAGGTATAGGCGATTTATTAGATCGCCTACCCTACGACCCTAGACAACGTGGTAATCAGTGGGCATAGTCCCAAGGGACTATGACCAACGTGATTACACTCACGTTGCGAAGTTCAAACGAACTTCGCATTGACCATTACTGGTCAACGCTGAAAGTCAAACAAAGTTTGACTTTCTGACTCGAAAAGCAGTAAAATAAGGAAAAGAACGAAAGAATACTAACCCAGGGTCCCCGAATGCTAATCCCGATCTAAGAACTCAGGTATGAAACAATGGTTTCAACTTAGAGCTCTCAAATCAGAATTCTTGTGGGTTTAGAAGCAATGGGGGGTAGGGTATTTATAGTATTCGGTCCACCGTTAAGATCGTTTCATGGAAAACGTGCCTTAATCGTAACCGTACAAGTGTTGGAACCTTATGGTGCCTAAAATGTGATCCTTATCAGCTGACTAGACAATTGGAAACATGTGGTGGTGGATCAAACAGCTGCAACTTGTGATTAGAAACATTTAATCTGGTCAGAAGGTGGGAAGCGGCCCGCTTTAGGATCAGCCAAACACAATGCGGGCCGCCTGAGGCTTCTGATCTGCATATATGTTTCAGAAATGACAGTTTCAGCCCCTGCACGTGTTTAAGGCCATTCCCGACACTTCTAAGGCCCGTAAAGCCAACTTTAAGGCCCTAAAATGTTGCCTAAACATTGTGGACATGAAACCTGCTCAAAAATATGCCGGGTGATGGTTCGTTTGGTCGTACGAACGCGATGTTCGCTTAATTACGAAGGAATGCGCACAAACGCGAAAAACGATCCAAATGACGCGACGAATGGATTTTTCTTATGGCGAACACTAAAATATAATATAGTCATGCTCACATAAATTTTTGGATGTCCGGATGTATTCAGAACGTAAGTTATGCGCGAAAATGCAAACTTGTGCACTTTTTGACACTTTTAGTCCCTGAATGACCCAAAAGTTTATTTTAGCACACCGAACCCCTCAAAGCCTATTTCTAAGCTATGTAAAGGATATTTATGGTATGTTTAACTTATGGTCATGTTCCGGAATGTCTGTTACAGTTCAAATTGGCATACTTTCACAGTTTGTCAACTTTAGTCCCTGTAAGCGATTTAACTTGATTTTGCCATTCCAAAGCCTTCAAAACTTATTTCTAAGTTATGTAAAGGTTATTTAAGGTATGTTAAGCCTATGTCACTATTCCAGAGTGTTTGTTGCATTAAACTGGTTATATTTACGCATCAGTGCGCGTATAACCTTCCAGAAAGCGATTTAAAGCTTGAAATTGAACAAGAGTTGATATGTGCAAATGATACACATATTTTTACAAATCCCAAGTATGAAATACAATATTTCATTGGTCTGACATTTGTTTGATGGCCGTGGAGGCACAGGTGTTACAGTCTCCCCTACTTTAGGAAATTTCGTCCCGAAATTTATTTAGAGGAAACTTGTGAGAGTTTAAAACATGAAGTTGAAAAGATCGAACAATACTGGTTAGGGTTCCGAACTTCTAATAACCTTAAATAACATTATGCTAGCAATGTAAGAGGGACACTTATATACAAGTATATGAAGCGTCATTGGTGCGTCCACCATGCCTCCATTACATCGTTATCATTTTGTTATTGTTGTCACTATCGGTTCTTACACATAATAAACCTTACTAGATTTCTGTGCACTAAATTTCATAATTATGTACGCGTCCATAATCAGACAATTCCTTGCACAGTTCACACAGTCTATTTTATAATGTGTAGGGGGAAAACCAAATGAACAATCCTGTGATGAGTGTGACTAGACCGCCATAGAGTCCTTTTGACTAAATCAATAAATGATCTAAATAGACTATCAAGGAGTCTGTCCAGCTACATCACTAGATGTCGTCTTTTAACCAAATTGTGAATCAATCTTTTTGACTAGACCACATAAGGGTCTCCTATAAAACATGGAGTGGTACTATATAATCCAAGGGTCTTAACTATTACATAGAAGCCCGTTAAGGATTTAAGGTAGTACCTTTTTGAATATCCTGCTACGAATCCCTCATATGAAGATATGAAAGATTCTGCGAGGATTTGGATAACAAATATCCAGAGTATTAAAACACAAAAAATGCATAAAAGAAAACATAAGATGAATAAACACATATCACATAACCACAAAATTGTTTAACTAGAAGTTTGTTCTGCTAACAGAGCACATGTATTTAAAGTACAATAGGAATCCATCTCGTGGATTTCATTTGGTACCTTAAACATTATCAAGAATCTAACTATAAAGATAGAAAGATTCAAAAAGAAAATTCGATTTCGATTACTAGAACCCGAAATGTTCGAATTAAGGTACATAAAGAATCCAATTAAGGACTCTGATTTGAATGATGATCATCCACAAGGGTCTAAATATGAAGATAAAAAGATCCCATATGAATTTTAGAAGTTGAAGATGTTTTGAAACCTTGCACTGGATGAGCTTAGGTCAAAACATGATGTAAAATGCTTATGAAGTTGAGATGCCTGATATGTCAAGGCGACATATGAAGCGGAATTTGAAGGTTAAGTCAATGTATGAGGAAAATATTTTTGAAAACCATGCATGGGGTTCTTTTAAGAAAAATGTGTTTAACGTTTTTGAAACCTTATATATAATACTTTTGAAATCATAAAGTAGGTGTATTAGATAGATATATTTACAAAAAAAAAATGTTTTAAAATCATGCGAGATGAATTTTGAAATTATGTATAAGGTTTTTGAAAGACATGAATGATGCTTTTCGAAATCATGCACTTGATCAGAAAATGTATTGTGTTAATATTGTCTTCAAACTATATAAAATATTTTGAAATTAGAAAGGTTGGTTTTGATAACATGGCCAATGTTTTTGAAATAACATAGACAAGGCGTTTAGAAAAATTGTTTTCAAACTATATGAAATGTTTTGAAATCATGAAGATTGTTTTGAAATACTTGTACTGTGTATGTTGAAAAATCAAAACGTAATGGGTATGAGATTTGAAAATATCCTTAGTTATCCAACCAAGGATAAAAAAATACAGATGTGTAAAAAGCACAATTACTCATAATTTCCCTTTATTTCCTGTACTTCGTTTCTTAGAATGAAACGAGTACTTAAAATTTTTGAAGGAAATTATGAGCGATCACTTGAAAGTGAGAATCACAAGAGTAGTTTGTAAGGAACATAGTTCCTTAATGCAGGTATCATAGGAAAATCATACACACATGTAACTATACTTGTATATCAGAATTTGTGAACAACGATTTATTTATAAACAAATCAGATTGTTTCACATTACAAGAAAACGAAAGAACAAAAGCATAAGATAGCAACATCTTCTACTCAACCAACTACTCATCCATGGGTCAGATTTGCATTAGCAAGCTTTGGGCAATCCCTTAGGAAATGGCCCATCTCGCCACAGTTGAAACATGAACCCAGTGGGAATCTCGCAGCATTCCCTTGAACCGGAGCTTGAACCTGAGCAGCCTGATTTTGTCCCAAACGACAAATATTGGCCAAATGCCCAAGTTTACCACACGTCGTGCATTGCCAGCAAGCTTGTTGTACCGCGTGATGACCGTTGCAGCGTGCACAATGAGGTGCGGTACCGGCATATGCTTTCTTTACAGGTGGCTGAGCTGGTGGGTTCCGCGGGTTCTGAGCAGTCTGTGATGTTCCCTTGTATTGCTTCTTAGCAGGTTGTGTTGTCACCCGGATGGGTCCTGCTTGATTTGGTACTGCTGCTACGCAAACCTTTGACGTATGACCTTTAATTCCACAAATTTGGCATTTGCGGCACTTCACATTAGGGTGATGATGAAGGGTACATTGGTTGCATAAGGGTTCAATTCCGTTGTATGGCTTCCTAGCTGGTGGCCTTGCCACTTGGCTAGGTCCCGATTGATTAGGTGTAACCGCTGCGGGTTTCCTTGAAGCCTTACGCTTCCTTGATTTTGGTGCTGGCTTAACTTCTGCTTCCTTCAGTGGCTCTTGGGTGGCTTCATTGTCAAGACGAGAGGCTTCATTGTTAAGACGAGCCATGGCAATACCTAAATCCACAGTCCTCTGAATCACTTCGCCAATTTGCTGGACAAATTTGGCTGTTCGCTCGGACGTTTGACCAGTGCCAAGAGGAATAGACATTCTAAAAGAAAATGAAAGACAGAGGAAGAAACGAGTGAAAGGTTATTGGGTAATCAATACAGAATGGTAATGAATGAAAATTGTGATCATTTGTTTGTTACCTAAGGCAAACAAATGAGATGGTGACAAATCAAAGTAAATGGGTTAAAAATAATGTATCGCGAAGACATGCTCGCCTATAAGTGAACACTCATCCCAAGAATTCCCAGGTAAGCACAACTGGTCTCGCGTCTGATGAGATGTATACGAAGTGCTTGCCTAGACAGAAAACCCAGAATACAGGCATTCACCCTTCCAGTTTGCACGTGTTCACATTATTTAAAACCCAAAACCTTGACGAGATTTTGAAAACTCAAAGGGGTTCAAAACCTTATAACTGAGGGTTCAAAACCTTGTAATAAATCATCCTAGAACAGATGATTAGTTTTCAAAGCGGTTTTGAAATTTATGTTCTTGTTGTGGTCGTCGCCTAAGGATAGGTGACGGTATTTGTTTTATGACTAAACGCAAGTAAACTCGCGTTAGGGTCCTAAGAAGGTTATAGACTAGGTCAAAGCATTACTAATAACCTAATTCCCTATAACCATGAGCTCTGATACCATCTTTTCTGTCACACCCCGACCACGTAGAACATACAAAACGTGGCGGAAACATCGGGGAGTGTTGTAACAGAATTAATGTTTCACAACCATGGAAATTTAAGTTTTGATTTATTGATTAAAAGTGTTACAATGTCTTAACAAACAAGGAAATACAACATAATTAACTAGTCTTGCATCTTTTATTGTCACTAAAGGCCAAGTCTGTCTATGTGTATCTTGATCATCTTATGCAACAGCTCCTGAAAAACACATGTGAAAATAGGTACGTCAGCATAAAAATGCCTGTGAGATACATAGGTTTTGTGAAAATAAGATTCATGACTTATGTTTGAGAAAATGTTTAGTCATGAACCTTGTTATTTGCTTTGTCTTTTAAATCATTTGAAAAACGATAAGACCAGATGATAAGTATAAATAAATGTGAGGTTAAATGAATAACCAAGTAAAATATGTTTGCATAAGATAAGTTGTTTATAAATCAATGTCTTGTGAAAAGTATGTTATTTGTATGAAATGTTCTATGTCTCAAACTGAAATGATTCAAATAACGTTACGACATGTAATACCATACAAACACTTATATATAGGAAGTACCAGCGGCGTATCCACCATGCTTGTATCATATTACACACGCATCGTTACTTAATCACTTAATCAAACCAAACCAAACAATGTAAAATGTTCATGTCACGATGTAAATCATGTCAAAATGTCTATGTCAAATATCCATGTCAAATGTCTATGTCAAATATCCATGTCAAATGTCTATGTCAAATATCCATGTCAAATGTCTATGTCAAATATCCATGTCAAATGTCTATGTCAAATATCCATGTCAAATGTCTATGTCAAAATGTCATGTATGGCAAGTGAAAGGTCTCAACTAAACCATATGCACAAAAACAAAGTATTGAAGTAAAACTTGGTTTAAATCAAAGCTATGTTTTGTGTGAATGCATGCAAATATTTAATATGAACATCTATGCGGTATTGTGAATATGCATACATCCAAGCCTGGCGACTGTGGTGATAAACCCTTTAAACAAGTTAAAGGTCTATCTGTCTTATATCAACGAATTCGGTCATTCCTTTCATCCCCTTTCCCTGGGACGTCCGGAACGGGAGTTGTCAATTCCTATGGTACCACTACCTACTAACGAACGGCATGATCGGTGTTAATGAATGTATTGTCCCATGTAAACAAACCAAATGTCATACCAAAATGTAAGCATGTGATGAAAAACAATGTACTAAGTATGCACGCAATGGACATAAATAGCATAAATGAAAATGTAAAACGATGTACTAAGTATGAACGCAATGGACATACATAGCATAAAATGTAATGAAATCATGTACTATAATGTACTAACGAACATAGCAGTATATGATGTTAAAACAGGAAAGCATGAAAGTAACAAGTAGGCACATGTGTTCCACCCCAAAACAGTTTGGAAAACAGTAAAAGAGGGGTCTATGTACTCACTTGAGATTGCTCAGTTGTCTAAAGATAACCACCAAGCAGTGCTAGAGATCTCGGAATCAGACGGCACCTAATATAGGTAACTATGTTAATTAACCGGACCTAATTCGAAAGATCGGATAGAATGCGGGTTCGTAAACCAAACGAGTATAGAGACTCGTGTCATATGGTTTAACAAAGCCTACATACTAACTGAAACTTAACCTAATTGTTTACGACCCATTACGACCCGTTTAGGTAGCTTATGCTACTTTAACGCATCGTTCGCGTGAAACGCGTTCGGACCGCCTAACTAGCCCTATGACAAGTGTTATATGCCTAAACATGTTACATAATCAGTTATGTGACAAAGGTTTAGGTTACATATGCTTAATTACCAATTATACATGAAAAGGGTATTCTGGTAATTTACCTAAGGCATATAAACTACCTATCATACAACTACTTAAACGATGTGACCATAGGGTATAACCTCGGAAGGTTATGCCCTATACTAGGGTCACCTAATGTATTTGGTCAGATCCTAAGGATCGACCAAACTGGGTCGGGTTCGAAGGTATAGGCGATTTATTAGATCGCCTACCCTACGACCCTAGACAACGTGGTAATCAGTGGGCATAGTCCCAAGGGACTATGACCAACGTGATTACACTCACGTTGCGAAGTTCAAACGAACTTCGCATTGACCATTACTGGTCAACGCTGAAAGTCAAACAAAGTTTGACTTTCTGACTCGAAAAGCAGTAAAATAAGGAAAAGAACGAAAGAATACTAACCCAGGGTCCCCGAATGCTAATCTCGATCTAAGAACTCAGGTATGAAACAATGGTTTCAACTTAGAGCTCTCAAATCAGAATTCTTGTGGGTTTAGAAGCAATGGGGGGTGGGGTATTTATAGTATTCGGTCCACCGTTAAGATCGTTTCATGGAAAACGTGCCTTAATCGTAACCGTACAAGTGTTGGAACCTTATGGTGCCTAAAATGTGATCCTTATCAGCTGACTAGACAATTGGAAACATGTGGTGATGGATCAAACAGCTGCAACTTGTGATTAGAAACATTTAATCTGGTCAGAAGGTGGGAAGCGGCCCGCTTTAGGATCAGCCAAACACAATGCGGGCCGCCTGAGGCTTCTGATCTGCATACATGTTTCAGAAATGACAGTTTCAGCCCCTGCACGTGTTTAAGGCCATTCCCGACACTTCTAAGGCCCGTAAAGCCAACTTTAAGGCCCTAAAATGTTGCCTAAACATTGTGGACATGAAACCTGCTCAAAAATATGCCGGGTGATGGTTCGTTTGGTCGTACGAACGCGATGTTCGCTTAATTACGACGGAATGCGCACAAACGCGAAAAACGATCCAAATGACGCGACGAATGGATTTTTCTTATGGAGAACACTAAAATATAATATAGTCATGCTCACATAAATTTTTGGATGTCCGGATGTATTCAGAACGTAAGTTATGCGCGAAAATGCAAACTTGTGCACTTTTTGACACTTTTAGTCCCTGAATGACCCAAAAGTTTATTTTAGCACACCGAACCCCTCAAAGCCTATTTCTAAGCTATGTAAAGGATATTTATGGTATGTTTAACTTATGGTCATGTTCCGGAATGTCTGTTACAGTTCAAATTGGCATACTTTCACAGTTTGTCAACTTTAGTCCCTGTAAGCGATTTAACTTGATTTTGCCATACCAAAGCCTTCAAAACTTATTTCTAAGTTATGTAAAGGTTATTTAAGGTATGTTAAGCCTATGTCACTATTCCAGAGTGTTTGTTGCATTAAACTGGTTATATTTACGCATCAGTGCGCGTATAACCTTCCAGAAAGCGATTTAAAGCTTGAAATTGAACAAGAGTTGATATGTGCAAATGATACACATATTTTTACAAATCCCAAGTATGAAATACAATATTTCATTGGTCTGACATTTGTTTGATGGCCGTGGAGGCACAGGTGTTACAGTATGGCTTCCTAGCACGGGGTTGAGCTGGTTGTTTGGGGACGGCTTGATCATTGTGAGCGACCACAGCGTAGTTCTGAGAAGCTTTTGGCTTCTTTGACCTTTTAGGGGATCCAGTCTGTTCATCCATGATCTTTGATTCCTCGATTGGTTTCGATTCCTCGACCGGTTTCTTGTCACCTTTTCGGAAAAGTTTACCTTTCCTGATCTTTGATTCAGTCAAGGTTGCAGATAGCTCAATGGCCTGTCTAACTGTAGTAGGGTTGCTACCAGTCATAATGTCTTGTATTGAATCAGGGAGGCCATCAATGTACTTTTCGATTGCCTTATCCAAAGGTGTGACCATGTTTGGGCATAACAGGCTTAACTCCTCATAACGGTCCGTGTAGGCTCGATGCTCACCGCTGTCTTGCTCAAGATTGTCGAATTCCCTTTCCAAGGCCCTGATCTCGTGTCGAGGACAGAATTCCTTCATCATAAGGGCCCTAAGTTCAGCCCATGTCTGTGCTAGAGCAACTTCTGCACCACGATCTCTCATAACCCCGTTCCACCACGTAAGGGCTCTCTTCTGGAACACACTCGAAGCAAACTCGACCTTGCGATTGTCAGGACACTGCACATGGCGGAAAGTATTCTCAATGCTCTCGAACCATTGAAGAAGCCCAGTCGCTCCCTCAGAACCACTAAACTTGAGTGGTTTCGCCGAGTTAAAACTCTTGAAATTGCATGGACCATTGTTGTTGTTGTTGGCTTGATTCCATTGAGCAAAGAGGTTTGGGAATTGAGCAGCCATTTGCTGCGCAATGATTTCTGCCAATTCGGCAGTCGCTATCTGGCTTTCACGTCGAGGAGGCATTCTAAAAGAGGAAACATGAAAGGAAACGAGTGAGAGGTTTAGACGAAAAGAATGAGATGAAATAAACCTGATGAAAGCAAGGGTAGTGGTCATTTGTTTGTTACTACAAAGCAACAAACGACACACAGTGACTAATCAAAATAAATGGGTCAAAAATAATGTATCGCGAAGACATGCTCGCCTATAAGTGAACACTCATCCCAAGAATTCCCAGGTAAGCACAACTGGTCTTGCGTCTGATGAGATGTATACGAAGTGCTTGCCTAGACAGAAAACCCAGAATACAGGCATTCACCCTTCCAGTTTGCACGTGTTCACATTATTTAAAACCCAAAACCTTGACGAGATTTTGAAAACTCATAGGGGTTCAAAACCATATAACAGAGGGTTCAAAACCTAGTAATAAATCATCCTAGAACAGATGATTAGTTTTCAAAGTGGTTTTGAATTTTATGTTCTTGTTGTGGTCGTCGCCTAAGGATAGGTGACGGTATTGTGTTATGACTAAACGCAAGTAAACTCGCGTTAGGGTCCTAAGAAGGTTATAGACTAGGTCAAAGCATTACTAATAACCTAATTCCCTATAACCATTAGCTCTGATACCATCTTTTCTGTCACACCCCGACCACGTAGAACATACAAAACGTGGCGGAAATGTCGGGGAGTGTTGTAACAGAATTAATTGTTTCAAATCCATGGCAATTGAAGTTTCGTTTTATTGATTAAAAGTGTTACAATGTCTTAACAAACAAAGAAAATACAACATAATTAACTAGTCTTGCATCTTTTATTGTCACTAAAGCCCAAGTCTGCCTATGTGTATCTTGATCATCTCCTGAAAACACATGTGAAAATAGGTACGTCAGCATAAAAATGCCTGTGAGATACATAGGTTTTTGTGAAAATAGGATTCATGACTTATGTTTGAGAAAATGTTTAGTCATGAACCTTGTAATTTGCTTTGTCTTGTAAATCATTTGAAAAACGATAAGATCAGATGATATGTATAACTAAATGTAAGGTTAAATGAATAACCATGTAAAATGTGTTTGTATAAGATAAGTTGTTTATAAATCAATGTCTTGTGAAAAGTATGTTATTTGTATAAAATGTTCTATGTCTCAAACTGAAATGATTCAAATAACGCTACGACATGTAATACCATACAAACACTTATATATAGGAAGTACCAGCGGCGTATCCACCATGCTTGTATCATATTACACACACCTTGTTACTTAATCACTTACTCAAACCAAACTACCAAAGTAAAATGTTCATGTCTGATGTAAATCATGTAATATGTATCCAAAATGTAAGCATGTGATGAATAACAAATGTACTAAGTATGCAACAATAGACATGCGTAGCATGTGACCTGTACTAAGTATGCAACAATAGACATACTTAACATGTGACCTGTACTACGTATACAACAATAGACATACGTAGCATGTGACCTGTACTACGTATACAACAATAGACATACGTAGCATGTGACCTGTACTACGTATACAACAATAGACATACGTAGCAAGTAATGTAATGTAAAACGATGTACTAAGTAATGCACACAATGGGCACACCTAGCATAAGATGTAATAAAATCATGTACTATAATGTACTAACGAATATAGCAGGTATATGATGTGAAAACATGGAAAGCATGAAAGTAGCAAGTAGGCACATGTGTTCCACCCCAAAACGTTTGGAAAACAGTATAAGAGGGGTCTATGTACTCACTTGAGATTGCTCAGAAGTCCTAAGATAACCACCAAGCAAGCTAGAGATCGCGGATATCAAACGGCACCTAATTATAGGTAACTATGTTAATAACCGGACCTAAATCGAAAGATCTGATAGAATGAGGGTTCGTAAACCAAACCAGTATAGAGACTCGTGTCATATGGTTTAACAAAGCCTACATACTAAATGAAACCTTAATCTAAGTGCTTTCGACCCATTACGACCCGTTTAGGTAGCTTATGCTACTTTAACGCGTCGTTCGCGTGAAACGCGTTCGGACCGCCTAACTAGTCCTATGACAAGTGTTATATGCCTAAACATGTTACATAATCAGTTATGTGACAAAAGTTTAGGTTACATATGCTAAATTACCAATTATACATGAAAAGGGTATTCTGGTAATTTACCTAAGGCATATAAACTACCTATCATACAACTACTTAAACGATGTGACCATAGGGTATAACCTCGGAAGGTTATTCCCTACACTATGGTCACCTAATGTATTTGGTCGGATCCTAATGATCGACCAAACTGGGTCGGGTTCGAAGGTATAAGCGATTTATTAGATCGCTTACCCTACGACCCTAGACAACGTGGTAATCAGTAGGCATAGTCCCAAGGGACTATAACCAACGTGATTACACTCACGTTGCGAAGTTCAAACGAACTTCGCATTAACCATAACTGGTCAACGCAGAAAGTCAAACAAAGTTTGACTTTCAGACTCGAAAAGACTCGAAAAGCAATAAAAGAACGAAAGAATACTTACGAAGGGTCCCCGAATGCTAATCTAGATCACAATAACTCAGGTATGAAACAATGGTTCCTACTTAGAGTCACTTAGATCAGATTCTAGTGGGTTTAGAAGCAATGGGGGTGGGGTATTTATAGTTTTCGGGTAACCGTTAAGATCGTTTCATGGAAAACGTGCTTTAATCGTATCCGTACAAGTGTCGGAAAGTTGTGGTGGCTAAAAATGGGTCTAAATGAGCTGAATGTGCAGTTGAGAATGTGTGGATGTGAATAAAACAGCTGGAATCTGCTGACTGTTCGATATTATCTGATCAGAGAGGCTGAAGCGGGCCGCCTAAGATTTAAGCTTGGGCTCACGCGGGCCGCCTAGCTCTTCAGATCAGAAAACAAGTTTCAAATGTTGCAGTTTCAGTCCCTGTTATGTGTTTAAGGCCATTCCCGACACTTCTAAGGCCCGTAAAGCCAACTTTAAGGCCCTAAAATGATGCCTAAACATTGTGGACATGAAACATGCTCAAAAATATCTCGGATGTTGGTTCGTTTGGCCGTACGAACGCGATGTTCGCTTAATTACGACGGAATGCGCATAAGCGCGAAAAACGATCCAAATGACGAAACGAATGGTTTTTTCTTGTGCCAAACACTAAAATAAAATATTTTAGCACTTACATAAATTTTTGGATGTCCGGATGTATTCAGAACGTAAGTTATGCGCGAAAATGCAAACTTGTGCACTTTTTGACACTTTTAGTCCCTGAATGACCCAAAAGTTTATTTTAGCACACCAAACACCTCAAAGCCTATTTCTAAGCTATGTAAAGGATATTTATGGTATGTTTAACTTATGGTCATGTTCCGGAATGTCTGTTACAGTTCAAATTGGCATACTTTCACAGTTTGTCAACTTTAGTCCCTGTAAGCGATTTAACTTGATTTCACCATACCAAACCTTCCAAAACTTATTTCTAAGTTATGTAAAGGTTATTTAAGGTATGTTAAGCCTATTTCACTATTCCGGAGTGTTCGTTGCATTAAACTGGTTATATTTACGCATTAGTGCGCGTATAACCTTCCAGAAGGCGATTTAGAGCTTGAAATCGAACAAGAGTTGATATGTGCAAACGATACACATATTTTTACAAATCCCAAGTATGAAATACAATATTTCATTGGTTTGGCATTTGATTGATGGTTGGAGTGACACAGGTGTCACAACAAATGCTCCAGCCATCTTCAAGGACTTAATAAATAGAGTCTGCAAGCCTTATTTGGATCAGTTCGTCATTGTTGTTAATGACATCTTAATCTATTCATATCCCGAGCCAATCACGATCAACACCTTCGTTAACATTGGAACCCCTAAAGAAGGAACAAACTTTTCGCTAAATCCTCCAAAAGGAAATTTTGGCTTAAAGAAGTTCAGTTTTTGGGTCATGTAGTCAACAAGCAGGGTATTCTTGTGGATCCATCCAAATTGCTGCAATTAAGGATTTGATTCCTAGTATGCTTTAAATACCCGTTTCCAAAGATAACAAATTAAACAATTATGCGATTATGTGATATGTGTTCTCCTCTATGTTTTTGGTGTGTACGATTTTCAAATCCTCATAGAATCTTTCATATTTTCATATGAGGGATTCATAGTAGGATATTCAAAAGGTACTACCTTAAATCCTTATGGGCTTCTACGTAGTAGTTAAGACCCTTGGGTTATATAGTACCATTCCATGATTCGATGAGAGACCTTTTAGTGGTCTAGTCTAAGAGATTGATTCACAATTTGGTTAAAGAACGACATCTAGTGATGTAGCTGAACAGAATCCTTGATAGTCTATTTAGATCATTTATTGATTTAATTAAAAGGACTCTACGGCGGTCTAGTCACACTCATCATAGGAATGTTCATTTGGTTTTTCCCTACACATTATAAAATAAACTGTGTGAACTGTGCAAGGAATTGTCTGATTATGGACGCGTACATAATTATGAAATTTAGTGCACAGAAACCCAGTAAGATTTATTATGTGTAATAACCGATAGTGACAACAATAACAAAATGAGAACGATGTAATGGAGGTACGGTGGACGCACCAATGGCGCTTCATATACTTGTATATAAGTGTCCCTCTTACATTGGAAGCATGATGTTATTAAAGTTACTAAAAGTTGAGAACCCTAAACAATGTTGTTCGATCTTTTCAACTTCATGTTTTCAAGCTCTCACAAGTTTCCTCTAAATAAATTTCGGGACGAAATTTCCTAAAGTAGGGGAGACTGTGACACCTGTGCCTCCACGGCCATCAAACAAATACCAAACCAATGAAATATTGTGTTTCATACTTGGGATTTGTAAAAATATGTGTATTATTTGCACATATCAAATTTTGTTCGATTTCAAGCTTTAAATCACTTTCTGGAAGGTTATACGCGCACTGATGCGTAAATATAACCAGTTTAATGCAACAAACACTCCGGAATAGTGAAATTGGCTTAACATACCTTAAATAACCTTTACTTAACTTAGAAATAAGTTTTGAAGGCTTTGGTATTGCAAAAACAAGTTAATTCGTCTACAGGGACTAAAGTTGACAAACTGCGAAAGTATGCCAATTTGAACTGTAACAGACATTCCGGAACATGAACATAAGTTAAACACACCATAAATATCCTTTACATAGCTTAGAAATAGGCTTTGAGGGGTTTGGTGTGCTAAAATAAACTTTTGGGTCATTCAGGGACTAAAAGCGTCAAAAAGTGCACAAGTTTGCATTTTCGCGCATAATTTACGTTCTGAATACATCCGGACATCCAAAAATTTATGTAAGCACTAAAATATTTTATTTTAGTGTTTGGCATAAGAAAAATCCATTCGTTGCGCATTTTGGATCGTTTTTCGCGCTTATGCGCATTCCGTCGTAATTAAGCGAACATCGCGTTCGTACGGCCAAACGAACCAACATCTGACATATTTTTGAGCATGTTTCATGTCCACAATGTTTAGGCATCATTTTAGGGCCTTAAAGTTGGCTTTACGGGCCTTAGAAGTGTCGGAAATGGCCTTAAACACATGCAGGGACTAAAACTGTCAAAATGGAAACATGTTTGCTGATCAGAAGTCTCAGGCGGCCCGCCTGAGTTTTCACTGATCCTGAAGCGGGACGCGTCTGACTCTCTGATCAGATTAGATCGAACAGTCAGCAACTTCCAGCTGTTTTAACCACCACCACACACTTACAACTTGCATATTCAGCTGATAAGCACCATTTTTAGCCACCACAACTTTGCAACACTTGTACGGATGGGATTAAGGCACGTTTTCCATGAAACGATCTTAACGGTGGACCGAATACTATAAATACCCCACCCCCCATGCTTCATAATCACTAGAATTTTGATTTGAGAAACTCTAAGTTGAAACCTTTGTTTCATACCTGAGATTTTTGAATCGAGATTAGCATTCGGGGACCCTTCGTAAGTATTCTTTCGTTCTTTTCCTTATTTTATTGCTTTTCGAGTCCGAAAGTCAAACTTTGTTTGACTTTCAGCGTTGACCAGTTATGGTCAATGCGAAGTTCGTTTGAACTTCGCAACGTGAGTGTAATCACGTTGGTTATAGTCCCTTGGGACTATGCCTACTGATTACCACGTTGTCTAGGGTCGTAGGGTAATCGATCTGATAAATCGCTTATACCTTCGAACCCGACCCAGTTTGGTCGATCATTAGGATCCGACCAAATACATTAGGTGACCATAGTGTATAGGGAATAACCTTCCGAGGTTATACCCTATGGTCACATCGTTTGAGTAGTTGTATGATAGGTAGTTTATATGCCTTAGGTAAATTACCAGAATACCCTTTTCATGTATAATTGGTAATTAAGCATATGTAACCTAAAATTTTGTCACATAACTGATTATGTAACATGTTTAGGCATATAACACTTGTCATAGGACTAGTTAGACGGTCCGAACGCGTTTCACGCGCACGACGCGTTAAAGTAGCATAAGCTACCTTAATGGGTCGCGATGGGTCGAAAGCACTTAGGTTAGGTTTCATGTAGTATGTAGGCCTTGTTAAACCATATCATATGAGTTCCAATACTCATTTGGTTTACCAAGCCTCATCCTATCCGATCTCCCGATTTAAGTCCGGTTTATTTATATAGTTTTAGATTGCCGACTGATTTCGTGCTCCCTCTAGCTTTGTTTGGTTGTTGTTCAAGACCTCTAAGCATTCTCAGGCGAGTACATTATTCCCCTCTTTTACTGTTTTCAACTGTTTTGGGGTGACTCATATGTGCTAAATGTCTTAACAATGATTTCAAGAACGATTACAATAACAGTTACAATGTGGTTTCAAGAACGATAACAATGGATTCAAGAACGATTACAATGGTTTCAAAAACAATTACAATAGTTTCAAAAACAATTACAATGGTTTCAAGAACGATTTCAATAAAGTAGTTTCACAATTAAAACAAGAACGATTTGAACGATTTCACAAAATGTTTTAACGATTGGGTAAACATTGGGACATGATTTACATTTGATCATGCATTTCCACAAAACATAGCTTTGATTTAAACCAAGTTTTACTTCAATACTATGTTCTTGTGCATTTCATCTATGGTTTAGTTGATGCATTTTCACTAGCCATACATATCATTTTGGTTACACATTACATGGTTTACATTTGACACAAACACTATTGACATTGGTTATACATATTACATGATTTACATTGGACATGAACATTTTACTTGGTGGTTTGATTTGAGTAAGTGATTAAATAACGAGGCGTGTGTAATATGATACAAGCATGGTGGATACGCCGCTGGTACTTCCTATATATAAGTGTTTGTATGGTATTACATATTGTAGCGTTATTTGAATCATTTCAGTTTGAGACATAGAACATTTTATACAAGTAACATACTTTTCACAAGACACTGATTTACAAACAACTTATCTTATACAAACTCATTTTACATGGTTATTCATTTAATCATGCATTATTCTCTTATTTATACATATCACCTAAACTTATTATTTTTCAAATGATTTACAAAGACAAAGTAAATTACAAGGTTCATGACTAAACATTTTCTCAAACAGAAGTCATGAATCTTATTTTCAACAAAACCAATGTATTCGCCAGCATTTCTTTGTTGACCTCGTTTTCACATATGTTTCAGGTTTTGTTGGATGATATCGTTTGATAGGATGCATTCTCACATAGGACTGGACAAGGCCTTAGTGACTCAATAACAATGATAATGTTTAATTTGTGTATTTAGATTTCCAGATGATGTAATTATTCAATGTTTAATAAAATGAAACACTTTTTGGTATCCATGGTTATGAAACATTAATTCAGTTACAACACTCCCCGACGTTTCCGCCACGTTTTGTATGTTACACGTGGTCGGGGTGTGACAATGCCCTTTTTGCGCATAAATTCATTTTAAGCGTATGTAACCTAAATTTTGACATCTAAACTGATTAGGAAACATTATTAGACTTGTTAAGGCATATAATACTTGTCATTGGACTAGTTAGGCGGTCCGAACGTGTTTTACGCGAACGACGCGTTAAAGTAGCGTAAGCTACCTAAACGGGTCGTAATGGGTCGTAAGCACTTAGATTAGGTTTTGATTTAGTATGTAGGCTTTGTTAAACCATATCATATGAGTTCCAACTCTCATCTAGTTTACGAAACCTCATCCTATCCGATCTCCCGATTTAGGTCCGGTTTATTAATGCAGTTACCTATATTAGGTGTCGTTTGATTTTCATGACCCCTCTAGCTTTGCTTAGTTGTTAATCAAGACTTCTAAGCACTCTCAAGTGAGTACTTAGTCCCCTCTTTTACTGTTTTCAATGTTTTGGGGTGAAACATGTGTACCTATTTGTTATGTTCATGATTTCAAAGTATAAATTAATTATACATGTTAGTACTTATCTTTTGACAAATTGAATGATTATTTATGGTTTAAACACTAATTTTTCAAAGATCATAAAATTAATTGTTGGATTGTACTTATTTTATACATTCGCCAGACCGATTGGTAGTATGATATAGCGCTATAGGACTAGACACCCCATTCCTGTTGTATGGAATGTCAGAAACCAATTTTTATCCAAATAGAGATTGCCTTTGTGGTATTTCTATAGTCTCTAAGTGTAGTTTGATACACTAAGGTTTGAATGAATTCTAAATCACATTTTTTTTGTATATTTTGTTATACTCCCAAAAGTATAGTTTGATATGCTCTCATATGTGATATTGTTTACCAAGGTATATTTGGATATACTATGTACAAAACCAACATATATTTTGTTAAATTACTAAAACATAGTTTGATATGTTATTTACAAAACCAAAGCATAGTTTAATATGTTATTTATAAAACCAAAGTATACTTATGATATACTACTGAAAACTATTATTTTTATAACTAAAGTATATTTGATATACTAACTGTTTAACTATTTTGGAACTGAAATATATTTTAATATATTACTTATCCGACTTTCTTAAAACCAAGGTATATTTTTATATATACTACAAACCTTTTTCAAAACATTGTTTTACAAACAGCATATTTTATACAAACCCATTTTACTTTGTTATTTATTTATCTATGCATTATTCTTTTATATCATCAGATTTCTTATAAATTTTCGCATGATTTATAAAGAAAACATTTTTAAGTTCATGACTATTTTTGTTAAACATTCTTTTAAACTTACAAGTCATGAATCCTGCATTAATAAAACCTATGTTTCTCACAGGCATTTTTATGCTGACGTACCTATTTTTACACATGTTTCAGGTGCTGCTATGTGATGATTGTTGATGCATGATATACATAGGATGGACTCGTGCCTTAGCGACTTAAAACTTGAAAGACGATATTTGTATTTATCTGATTTGTAATAAAACAATGAGTTCATTAATTCAATAAAACGAAATTATTTAAATCCATGATTGTGAAACACTGATTTTGTTACAATACTCCCCGACGTTTCCGCCACGATTTGTTGTTTTACGTGGTCGGGGTGTGACAGAAAAGTTGGTATCAGAGCCAATGGTTATAGGGAATTAGGTTATTAGTACTGCTTTGACCTAGACTATAACCTTCCTAGGACCCTAACACAAGTTATCTTGTGTTTAGTCTTAAAACAATACCGTCGCCTATCTTTAGGTGACAACCAAAATAAGAACACAAATTTCGAATCCGCTTTGAAAACAAAAATCTGTTCTAGGATGATTGATTACTAGGTTTTGAACCCTCAAAGTTCTCAAAATCTCGTCAAAGTTTGGGTCTTATAGTGTGAACACGTGCAATCTGGAAGGGTGGATGCCTGTATCCTGAGTTTTCTGTCTAAGGCTAGAGTGTTCGTACAAATCCACATAATCAGACCAGTCACTCTTACCTGGGAACTCTTGGGATGAGTGTCCACTAATAGGCTAAAGCATGTCTTCGCGATACATTATGAGGACCTATTTACTTTGATTCAGCTTTTGTGTGTCATTTTTTTTGCCTCGTGATTCGAACAAATGACCATCATCCATGCCTTTTTATAAGTTATTGCAGCATTCTGTTCTTACCCAATGTCATTTCACTTGTTTCTCTCATGTTTCCTTGTTCCTTTTAGAAAATGCCTCCTCGATGAGATGCACAACCTCAAACCAACAAAGAAGTCGCAACCCTTGTCTCTCAGCTGATGGCTGCTGTGCTTCCGGGCATAGTAACCCAGATCCATCAGTTATACAACAACAATAACAACGCTCAGTGTAGTTTCAAGACCTTCAATTCTGCTAAACCTTTGAAGTTTTCTGGGTCACAAGGAGCAACCGCGCTCATGCAGTGGTTCGAAAGTTTGGAGAGCACATTCAGACATGTGCAATGTCCGAATGAGTGTAAGGTTGAGTTTGCATCCAGTGCGTTCGAAAAGCGTGCTCTTACATGGTGGAACTGTGTGATGCATGATAGGGGTGCCGATGTGGCACTGGCTCAAACTTGGGAAGAGCTTCGAGCTCTAATGATGAAGGAGTTCTGTCCTCATCATGAGCTTAGAGCGTTGGAAAGGGAATTCGACAATTTAAAGCAAGACAGCGGTGAACATTGAGCCTATACTGACCGTTATGAAGAATTGAGCCTGTTATGTCCTGCCATGGTTACACCTGTGGAGAAAGCGATTGAAAAGTATATTGATGGTCTTCCTGACTTAGTCCAGGAAATTGTTACTGGTAGCAACCCTACTACCGTCAAACAGGCTATTGAACTATCTGCTACCCTGACTGAATCTCAGATCAGGAAAGGTAAGCTATTCCGAAAGGGCGACCCAAAACCATCTGACAAGTCTGCACAAGAAGAGCCAAAGGATAAACAGACCGAGACATCCAAGAAGAAGAAGCGCAAGGCTTCACAAAATTGAGCAATAACCGCTCAGAACAATCAAGTTGCACCAAACCAGCCAGCACAACCTCGTGCTAGGAAAAACTATGTTGGTACCGCACCTTTGTGCAACAAATGCAACCGTCATCATTTGACACAAGAACAGTGTCACAAATGTACCCACTGTGGGTGATTGGGACATTTGATCAATACCTGCCATTATGCTAACCAAGCTGCTGCCAATCCTGCTGCTGTTCAAGCACGGTTTCCACCTGGGTCGTGTTATAACCGTGGTGACCTTACTCACTACCGAAACAATTGCCCAAGACTTGTTAACGCAAATCCAGCGCGTGGACGAGTGTTTAACATAAACGAGGCAAATGTGAACAATGATGCAGCAGTGAACAATTAGTCTTTTATAATTCCTTGGTTGTTATCTTTTGATGTTTGAATCAACTCAGTTGTTATATAAATAAAATTTGTTGTTTCAATTTTTATTTTGCGAAACTGATGCGATTGTGTGAATATTTGATACAACCCTTCGATGCCGACACCAAGACAAACTACTCGTGTGGTTCTGTCATTTTATGATCACTTGTGATCTCTCCAAAAATCCTAAATACGCGTTTCTTTTAAGAAAAATAGCCAAATTCCTATTAAGATCTTCCTATCTTCATAGTTAGATTCTTGAAGATGTTTAATGTGCCAAATGGAATTCACATATTGGATTCCTGGTGTGCTTTAAATAATCGTGTGCACAATTTACAAGAAAATTAACAAAATAATAACAAATCGTTAACCAAGATAAACAATTATGTGATAATGTGCTTATGTGATCTCTTTATGTCTTGTGTTTTTTGTGTAATCCGAATATTCATTATCCAAATCCTCATAGAATCTTCCATATCTCCATATGAGGGATTCATAGTAGGGTATCCAAAGGTACTACCTTAAATCCTTAATGGGCTTCTACGTAATAGTTAAGACCCTTGGATTATAAAGTACTATTCTATAATTGGACCCCTTGAGTGGTCTAGTTAAAAGGATTGATTCAAAATCTGGTTAGAAATATCATGTGATGATATAGCTGAAAAGATCCCCTAAGTGGTCTATTTAAGAAGATCGTACGACGGTCTAGTTAAGGAGATCATGTGTTGATCTAGTTAAAAAAGATCGTTCGTTGATCTAGTTAAAAAGATCCTTTGGTGATCTAGTCAAGTCACTTCATGATTATTCGATTGATTTCCCCTACGCATTATGAAATGAACTATGCATACTGTGCAAGGAATTACATAATTATGGATGCATACATAATTATGGAATTCAGTGCACAGAAACCACAGCAAGTTTTGTCATGCGTTAAGACCTATAGTGACGAGAATAACGAAACGGGAACAATGTAGAAAGGGCATGGTGGATACGCCGCTGGTACTTCCTATATATAAGTGTTCCTTATTACATTGCGAACGTAGCGTTATTTAAGTCCTGGACCTTGACCAATGTCATTTTATCTTACAATCTCCGACACCGATTTCGAGCACGCATAAGGAAACGTCCTTCTGTCCGTAGTTCGAAACCCAATGTTTTGTTACTACAAGGATATCACTTTGACGGTTGACAAATTCGCTAAGAATCCAAACGTGGCCCAGAGTTTTACTTAGGGTTCGAAGGATTCTTTCAAAAGTGAAACAATCACAGTCGTCTTCACAGGTTTCCTCTAAAATTAAATTTCGGGATGAAATTTCCTAAAGTATGGGAGACTGTGACACCTGTGTCACTACACCCATCATACGAATACCAAACCAATGAAATATCATATTTCATACTTGGAATTTGTATAAATATGTGTATCGTTTGCACATATCAAATCTTGTTCGATTTCGAGCTCTAAATCGCTTTCTGGAAACTTATACGCGAACTGATGCGTAAACGCAGTCAGATTAACGCGACAAACACTCCAGAATAGTGACATAGGCTTAACATACCTTAAATAACGTTTACATAACTTAGAAATAAGTTTTGGAGGGTTTGGTGTGTCGAAATCAAGTTTATTCGCTTACAGGGACTAATTTCAACAAACTGCGAAAGTATACCAATTCATACTGTAACGAACATTCTGGAACTTGATCATAAGTTAAATATGCCCTAAATATCCTTTACATAGCTTAGAAATAGGCTTTGAGGTATTTGATGCGCAAAAATAAACTATTTGATCAATAGGGACTAAAAGCGTCAAAAAGTGCACAAATTTGCATTTTCGCGCATATCTTACATTCTGAATATATCCGGACATCAAAAAATTTATGTAAGTGTGACAACTGTGTTCTGTAATCGATGAACAATGCAAAACAATGTTAACTATCAATAAAACAATGTGTTTTGGTGTTACTATATGTGTATTTGTGTTTGATGACTTTACGATTTGATTCGATTCCGATTTCAAGCTTTAAATCGCTTTCAGGAAAGTTATACGCAAACTGGTGCGTAAACGCAGTCAGTTTAACGCGAAAAACACTCCGGAATAGTGACATAGGCTTAACATACCTAAAATAACCTTTACATAACTTAGAAATAAGTTCTGGATGGTTTGGTGTGTTGAAAACAAGTCTATTCGATCGCAGGGACTATTTGTGTCAAACTACGAAACTATACCGATTCGTATGGTGTCGAACAGTCCGGAACTTGATCATAAGCTAAACATACCATAAATAACCTAAACATAGCTTAGAAATAAGCTTTGAGTGGTTCGGTGTGCAAAAATATGCTTATTTGATCTTACAGGGACTAAAAGCGTAAAAAACGACGTAAGTTTGCATTTTCGTGCATATCTTACGTTATGACCACATCTGGACCCCCAAAATTTTTGTAGACACTAAAATATTTTTATTTTAGTGATCGGCATGCAAAAATACCATTGTCGCTTAATTTGGATCGTTTTCGCGTCCGTTTGAGTTCCGTCGTAATTAACCGAACAACGCAATCGTACGACCAAACGAGACGACATCCGAGATGTTTTTGAATATATTTTAAGTTCCCTATACTTTAACTTCATTTTAGAGCCTTGAAATGAGGTTAACGGGGCTTAAACGTGTCAAAAATGAGCCGAAATGCAAGTTTTACAAGTTCAGGGGCTAAAACTGTCAATCTGCCAAAGTGGCCCAGGCGGCCCACGTAAGCCTGGCCATATCCTTACGCGGCCCGTGTCAGTGTCACAGATCAGAAACATTGAATCTGGTCATTATGGGCTGGTTTGTGAGGAGAACAAGTCCCCCAATCAGTCTTTAACATTTGTATGGCCAAGATCATTCCCTCTTCTCCAAGAAATGATCCTAACGGTTTGCGAAAAACTATATAAGGCCATGCCATTCATTCCAATTCCTCACATTTGATCTGGGATTTTCTCTAAGTGGTTGTGATATTTCACTTCCTACCTGAGAAATACTTAGAATCAAATCTATTTGGACCCTTTGTAAGTCCTCTTTCATTCTTTTATTGCTTTCTTAGCTTAAAAGTCAAACAGTGTTTGACTTTCAGCTTTGACCAGTCAATGGTCAACGAGAAGTTCGTTTGAACTTCGCAACGTGAGCGTAATCACGATGGTTATAGTCCCTAGTGACTATACCTACTGATTACCACGTTGACTAGGCGTAGTGACGAGTCGTAGTTTCGGTCAAAATGCGCATTTAAGCATATTTTGCAACCAAACTACTCTAAGGTATCAAAACACTTTGTTTTGATATCAAAACACTTTGTTTTGATATCAAAACACTTTGTTTTTATATCAAAACCTGTTTTCTAACTTAGTTAAGCATGTTTTAACATGCTTAGCTCGTCACTATTAGTTTAGTGCTTGTTTAGGGTCGCAAGTTAAGCGGTCTAAACAACCACTTAGACTTTCGAACCCGACCCGTTTGGTTGATCGTTAGGATCCAACCAAGCTTGATTAGCGATCATAGTTGCATAGGGAATAACCACTGAGGTTATACCTTATGATCACATAGGATTGGTTAGTTATTTGTTAAGTAGCTTGTATGCCCATAGGAAATGACCAAAATGCCCTTTTAAAGCTTAAATCCGTATTTTACATATGTGAATATGTTTTTGACATATAATCTGATTTAGTAACATGTTTAGGTATTATTGGGCATGTAAGACTTGACATAGCACATAGTTAACCATCCGAACATAGTTTTGCGCGAACGACGCGTTAAAGTAGCATAAGCTACCTTAATGGGTCGTAACGGGTCAAAAGCACTTAGGCTAAGTTCCGAGTTAGGATGTAGGCTTTGTTAAACCATATCACATGAGTTCCAATACTCATTTGGTTTACAAGACCTCATTCTATCCGATCTTCCGATTTAGGTGTTGATTTATTTACTAGTAATCCGATCACTAGGTACCACTTGAATTTCCTTGGTTTGTCTGAGCTTCGCTAAGTTCTTTAGATCAAGGATATCCTATCATTCAATGTGAGTACATAGTTCCCCTATTTTACTATTTTCAATTGTTTTGGGGTGATTCATATGTATTAAAACGATTTCGATATTTTAAACGATGATTTCAAAAACGATTAAGATGGTTTATATTAAACTAATAACGATTTTGATAATGTGGACGAACTTGTTGGTTGTAATTACATAACGAATGACATTCATTAGCATTGATCAAGCCGACCAGTATTAGGTTATGGTACCATGGGATCTGACAAATCCCGTTATCATACTACACCCATGGTTATGTGTGGGGGTTATGTAGGTAACGACCGAATCTGATGATTGTTAACTTACCCTTTGGTGGCTTCTTAATACGATAGGCGAGGTAGTCGAGTCACGAAGGTTTGAATGTTATTAGCGAGACGACCAAAAGTAGTTTCACAATTAAAACGAATACGATTTTGGGACGAGTTAAAACGATTTGGAATGACTTAAACGAGATAAAACGATTTGAGCGAACGATTGGTTTGGGTTGTGATTAGGTAATGGGATGGGTGTAACATGATAGAAGCATGGTAGATACGCCGCTGGTACATCTTATATATAAGTGCTTTTATCATATTACATTTCATGTCATTATTTAGTTCACTTGGGAAACGATTTGAAACGATGTCACACAACGAGGTTTTCGAAATGATATAAACCATACGAGTTTTATTAACGAATTTTAACGAGATGTTTTACGAATCGGTTTACTAAAACAAAAGTCTTTGAGTTAAGAATCATGGCTACGAGATTTTATAAATTATAACCATCTTGATTTGAGTTGGTTAGTCATGTTGCAATATTATATACTTTTCAAAACAAGGTTTTCGAGGTATTGCAATATATATATAAACGAGCCATGATTCCGATACTCTTATAAAACCTATGTGCTCGCCAGCATTTCTTTGCTGACTCTATTTTTACATATGTTTCAGGTGATGTTGCGTGATGATTGCTAGGGAGCATGTTCACTTAGGATTTGGGCGTGGCCTTAGTGACATAAAAACGATAGTAGACGATGTTTAATTTGTTTGTTTGGTTTTAAAGACAATGTACATTACTTAATGAATCAATAAAACGAAACATTTGTATCCATGGTTGTGAAACGATGATTCTGTTACAACACTACCCGACGTTTTCGCCACGGTTTGTTGTTTTACGTGGTTGGGGTGTGACAGTAAGCATTAAAATATTTTATTTTAGTGTTTGGCATGATAAAATTCCATTCGTCACGTAATTTGGATCGTTTTTCACGTCCGTTCGTGTTTCGTCGTAATTAACCAAACAACGAACCGACATCCGACATATTTTTTAACATATTTTAAGTTCCCTATACTTTAACGTCATTTTAGAGCCTTGAAATGGGGTTAACGGGGTTTAAACGCATCAAAAACGGAAGTGTTGCAGGGACCATTTCTGCCAGTTTGGAAAACTTCTGGAACTGGGCATGTGGTGGCATCACGCCACCACTATCTGGGTTGGCAGTGGTGGCACGCCACCACCCTATCTGGGTAGAATATCATGTTCAGCAACAGCAGGTCCATTTTCAGCATGTAACTTGAAGTTTAGGGTCTATTTTGTAACATTTGCAATACCGTTTGATGGTTTTGAGACACCCCTAGTATTCCAAAACCATGTGCCCACATGGACGGTCCAGATTGAAGCTCAATTATCGAGGAACGATCCTAACGGTTCTTGGTTTTCTATAAATACCCAACCCCCACTTCCATTTTCATTCACACCTTGACCTAAATTTTCTCTAAGTTGAAGCTCAAAGCTTCATACCTGAAAATTTTTGGATCAAATCTCCTAGCTTGGACCCTTTGTAATTATTCTTTCTTGCTTTTATGCATTTTTAGCACGAAAGTCAAACAGTGTTTGACTTTCGGCTTTGACCAGTCAATGGTCAACACGAAGTTCGTTTGAACTTCGTAACATGAGCGTAATCACGATGGTTATAGTCTCTTGTGACTATACCTACTGATTACGACGTTAATTAGGCGTAGTGACGAGTCATAGTTTCGGTCAAAATACGCGTTTTTGCGTATTTTGCAACCAAACTATTCTTGGGTATCAAAACCGTTTGTTTTGATATCAAACTTGTTTTCTAACTTCGTTAAACATGTTTTAACATGTTTAGCTCGTCACTTTAGGTTTCGTGCTTATATAGGGTCGTAAGATAAGCGGTCTAAACAACCGCTTAGACTTTCGAACCCGACCCGTTTGGTCGATCATTAGGATTCGACCAAACACAATAGGTGACCAAAGTTGTATAGGGAATAACCTTCCGAGGTTATACCTTATGGTCACTTCGTTTAGTTAGTTGTATGATAGGTAGTTTATATGCATTAGGAAAATGGCCAAAATGCCCTTTTTGCGCATAAATTCATTTTAAGCATATGTAACCTAAATTTTGACATCTAAACTGATTAGGAAACATTATTAGACTTGTTAAGGCATATAATACCTGTCATAGGACTAGTTAGGCGGTCCGAACGTGTTTTACGTGAACGACGCGTTAAAGTAGCGTAAGCTACCTAAACGGGTCGTAATGGGTCGTAAGCACTTAGATTAGGTTTCGATTTAGTATGTAGGCTTTGTTAAACCATATCATATGAGTTTCAACTCTCATCTGGTTTACGAAACCTCATCCTATCTGATCTCCTGATTTAGGTCCGGTTTATTAATGCAGTTACCTATATTAGGTGCCGTTTGATTTCCTTGACCCCTCTAGCTTTGCTTGGTTGTTAATCAAGACTTCTAAGCAGTCTCAAGTGAGTACGTAGTCCCCTCTTTTACTGTTTTCAATGTTTTGGGGTGAAACATGTGTACCTATTTGTTATGTTCATGATTTCAAAGTATAAATTAATTATACATGTTAGTACTTATCTTTTGACACACTAAATGATTATTTATGGTTTAAACACTAATTTTTCAAAGATTATAAAATTAATCATTGGATTGTACTTATTTTATGCATTCACCACACCGATTGGTAGTATGATATAGCGCTATAGGACTAGACACCCCATTCCTGTTGTATGGAATGTCAGAAACCAATTTTTATCCAAATAGAGATTGCCTTTGTTGTATTTCTATAGTCTCTAAGGTGTAGTTTGATACACTAAGGTTTGAATGAATTCTAAATCACATTTTTTGTATATTTTGTTATACTCCCAAAAGTATAGTTTGATATGCTCTCATATGTGATATTGTTTACCAAGGTATATTTGGATATACTATGTACAAAACCAACATATATTTTGTTAAATTACTAAAACATAGTTTGATATGTTATTTACAAAACCAAAGCATAGTTTAATATGTTATTTATAAAACCAAAGTATACTTATGATATACTACCGAAAACTATTATTTTTATAACTAAAGTATATTTGATATACTAACTGTTTAGCTATTTTGGAACTGAAATATATTTTAATATATTACTTATCCGACTTTCTTAAAACAAGGTATATTTTTATATATACTATAAACCTTTTTATCAAAACATTGTTTTACAAACAACATATTTTATACAAACCCATTTTACTTGGTTATTTATTTATCTATGCATTATTCTTTTATATCATCAGATTTCTTATAAATTTTCGCATGATTTATAAAGAAAACATTTTTTAGTTCATGTCTATTTTTGTTAAACATTCTTTTAAACTTACAAGTCATGAATCCTGCATTAATAAAACCTATGTATCTCACAGACATTTTTCTGCTGACGTACCTATTTTTTCACATGTTTCAGGTGCTGTTATGTTATGATTGTTGATGCATGATATACATAGGATGGACTCGTGCCTTAGCGACTTAAAACTTGAAAGACGATATTTGTATTTATCTGATTTGTAATAAAACAATGAGTTCATTAATTCAACAAAACGAAATTATTTAAATCCATGATTGTGAAACAGTGATTCTGTTACAACACTCCCCGATGTTTCCGCCATGATTTGTTGTTTTACTCTGTCGGGGTGTGACATCTCGCTTGCATCGCTGAACTGAGTTCGTAAACGACTTATCACTCAGTCTACCCAAATCCTCTCCAAAACCTGGTCCAACCATTTTTCGCTCGGATCGAGGTATCGAAAATCTATCAGTGCTATATCGACACACATGACACCGCTTCACGGGACAGAAGCCATATGGTTAAAACATGGTGGATACACCACTGGTACTTCCTATATATAAGTGTTTTAGCCATATTGTCGAACTTTCGTGAAAAGGTGCCATGTGGGGCTGATTTTTAAATTTCAAACTTTGATATTAATAAAAAATTTTATGAAAATAAAATTTTCCTTATAAAACTTTTAGAAAACCAGGGAGATATCTTTAAAATTTTGATCAAAACCTTTAAGCAAAAACAAAAATTTTCTTGTAACGCGATGTGACAATCGAGTCAAGTCAACGCCGCGTGGTGAGGAAATTTTGTAAAATGATTTTATTACTTAGAAATCTTTTATTTCCTTACAAAACTACTCTTACAGCGCTAGGTGGGGACATCGATACAGTCCAACGCCGCACTGTGAGAGAATTTTCAAAACCCCCACGCTGAATTGATCAAGCCTTTTCAAAATTTAAAACGTTTCGGGTCTCCTTTTGTGTGTATTATCATCCTGTGTTAAACGAATTGCCGTACTCACCGCTCTCGTATTGTCTTCTCTGGATTTGGTTTAGGAGTTGGGGGTCTTACTAGAAGCGGCTTCTCTATCCCTTGGGTAATGCTCTCGCTCGTCAACTCTAAATCGATCGCTCTCTACCTCATCGCTTTTATCGCTTCCACACTCACATACAATCATCACAACCCTACTGGTGGATTAATTTCGGGACGAAATTTCCTAAAGGAGGGGAGACTGTAACAACCGGCACGTTCATGCGTTGTTACTACTCGATACTCTCGTTACGCCTAGCACCAGAGATTCGGATCATAATGTATCTATATCGCTTACATCGCTATTTCGTAGTATATTCGCATATTACGCATACTTTATCGCTATCACATCACATTGCACTTGCTGACAGCCATGATGATGTCGAGTGAGGACCAATTCTACCCTCCTTGATAGCCATGATGCGTCGCAATGCAACGCAATACTCGAAAGCGCACCCGCGGACACGCGCAACTCGATTATCGTATCGCAAACTCGGAAGTGGTGAATACGTAAATACAACCTTTTGTGGACTAATTATAATAAATATATAAATATAAATGTGTGGTTATGTGTGAAAAAACTAATCGCAACGCTTAACAATCGAAACAAAACGCCGAAACCCAAACGCCGGAGACATCTGATCGAATGACAATTCGATCGGATGGCCATCCGATCGGATTGCCATCCGATATGTCACCTGACGCCTCCTTCCTCCTCCCTTGCCTATAAATACCCCTTGTCACATCAAGAACACTTGATGTGACAGCTTTCGTTCGACCAGCACGTTCCAGCCCCTTTTTCTCTCGATTTCTCGTGATTCTTGTAAGTTTCCACTCTAAATCTTGTACTTTATCGATCTACACACACTATCACATCTTTTTCACCATCAAATCTTCCATTTTAACCGTGAAATCATTTGATTTGAGGTGTTCTAGGATGATGTCATCATGGGGTTCTTATGAACTTCAAGATCTGGCCTCATTCCGCCAAGAACAACTCAGATCTGAGTGATTTCCACATGATTTTACACGAATCTTATCTAAATCTATGCTATCTAATCAAGGAGACGTTTGATTTCGGGTTAAACATGGAAAACCGTCAAGAACGGCCAGATCTGATGGAACAGGGTGGTTCCCGGCCGTTAGAACGGGTCGGATTTGATGGAATTTCAGTTGCTTAACACGCCGTCATACCGTCTCGACCAAATCATAAACTTTCAGACTTAGAACGAGATTTTAGAACGATCAGGCCGCTGAACGGATTGCCATCTGATCGGATTGCCATCCAATCGAGTGACAATCCGATCGGACAACACTTGGTCTTCAACACTTAAACATTTTCAAAATTTCCAAAAATATCAATCAGGATGCCCAGTCGAACGGCCATCCGATCGGATAGCCATCCGATCGAATAACCCTTCGACCATGTGACCTGTTCCATTTTTCAAAGCATATCAAATCCAACGAATGGCCATCCGATCGGATAGCTATCCAATCGAATGACCATTCTATTGTGAGCTCATTCACACTGAAATGTCTCGCTGATCGGATCGTCATCCGATCGAACGATCATCTGATCGGACGACCGTTCGATCGAACGGCCTGAAAGGTAGAGATACTTCTCTGTTTTCAAAATGCTACAACGAAAACTTCAAAGCCATCATATACAAACACATCCTTACCAAACGAGTGTCAATCCGACCGAATGGCCATCCGATCGGATGACCATCTGAACGGATTGACATCCGATCGAATGACCATCTGATCGGATTGCCATCCGATCAGATTACCATTTGTCACTCAGTTAATCATCACTTCTCAACGCACTGTTCCAAATGCTTACAATACTACTTTGAACAGGCTAACTCAACGCGCTCGCTACCATACAATCCAGATTGTGTTTATCAAGTTAGACACACACAGTGAGTATACTCGAACCCTTTTTAACCACATTTTGGGTGTAACATACGTTTTCTATCAAAATCAATCAAATCAATGTGTTAATCAAACTATCACTTGCGAATAAGTGAATTACATATTAACACGTGATGCTAGTTATGTATATGTTATGGCTTATACTCGCGACGTTCCGCTTAACTAGTTTAGATCTAATGAGCCCGACGGGGTCTAGTTAGGAAGCAACAATCGCATATCGCAGCTCGAGTTCGAAGCTAGTAGTATCTGTCTTGTAGTGTATATGACGTGTATCTCGTTTATGTATGTGGTAATTTACAGCATTTTTACGTACTATGCTAGTATCAAACTTGTATACTCGCTAGTACATTTTTGTACTGACTCTATTTTAACATAGTTGCAGGTAATTATATCACAGTCTACATCAAACCAAGCTAGGAAGTCTAGAAACTCACCTAAAATCTAGATTGTCAGATTTGTATTGTTCGAGAGGACAAGAAATATTTGATAACTTATGTGATTGTATTATTTGTTAGTATGGGATAACGAATGTAATAAATATTGTCACAAATAGTTGTTATGGATTCTCTTGAGCAATCTGATTCGCCTAGTGCCGCGCCCCGATGATTCCGCCATTGGTTGGGGTGTGACAAGCTGGTAGGGCTGGTGCTACTTGCTGAACTTAATTGGCTTGACGGAAGTAAGGGGCCGTGTGACCATAGCGATTGCAGGTGGTACACAGGCGATAGTTTGCGTTGGCAGGATGGTGATAATTGCAAGTAGCACACTTGGGATGAACCCCAGTGTACAACTTCTTGGTGTTTTCTGGAGCAGGTGGGTTTGGAGTAGCAGCAGGCACAATAGCATTGCCAACAGGGTTTGAACTTGCAGCAGGGACAATTGCATTGCAACAGAGTTTTGAGACTTTCGTTTCTTGTTCTTGTTGCCACTCGGTTGCTGGGTAATCTGGTTAGCTGGTTTCGAGGGAGCAGAGTTTCCAAACTGTTTATCACGAACACGGTTGTTGTTCAAGCTTACTGCAAGACGGTAAACTTCTTCAATAGAGTTGAGTTGAGCTGCTTCAATGGCGTCACGCATGGCAGGAGGTAACCCATGGATGTACTTGGTGATCATGCGCTTAGGAGTAGATACCAAGTGTGGCACGATAATGCTGGGTTGCTTAAAACGGGTAGTATAAGACAGATTGTCATCTCCAACTTGTTTCAGATGCCAGAATTCATCCTCAAGTTTCTGCTGCTCATGAGGAGGGCAGAATTCGAGCATCATCAATTCCCTAACCTCTGGCCATGGTAAAGCATATGCTTCATCGTTGGAGCGGATGTTTCTCTCGTTGGTCCACAATTCTAGAGCTCTTCCTTAAAACACACCAGTTGCACTCTTAGTCTTTAGATGCTCAGGGCACTCACTGTTGATGAAAGTAACTTCTATGTTGTCGAACCACTCCAGCATTGCAGTCACCCCATCACTACCCGTGAAAGGCTTAGGGTTGCAAGGGACGAAGTGCTTGTAGTTAAAGCTCACAGGCTTAGGTTTATCTGCTTTAGAGTCAATAGAGGAGGGAGGTGTGTTTGATCCCTGGATTTCAGTGACAATCTTGGGAACAATGCATGCAATCTGGTCGGCCATAAAAGACATCATCTTTTTCTGAGTGTTGGCCTTTGACCTCTTGTGTGGGTTGGAGAGACGACTTGATGACATCTAAAGAGTCACAGTAAGTATCGGGTGAGACTAGATCATAATGTTTCGTTTCATAACATAGTTTCACGTATCATAGCACAAAGTTTCACATGTTTGCACAAAAGATTCAAGTTGTTTCACACATCACAAAGTGTTCATCATGTTTCACATAGTTTAAATCAAGTTGTTTCACATAGCACAAGAGTGTTCGACATGTTTTGCATAGTTTATTCAAGACCTCATAGTATAATACGAACGAATAAAGCATCATAAATTTAGTTCGTTCCTGAGAGATTATTATTATTGTTTTAGATTGCGGAGATAGTGCGATTCGTGTAAAAGTTTTGAAACGAATAAAGTATCAAGTTTAAAACCACATGTAAACCGAGATAACATAAAGGATAGGCTCATAAAACATAGGATTGTTTCGGGTAGAGAAATGTTGACTAACCAAAGTAAATCGAGCCCCTTTCGAATTAAGGTATCGTGCGTTGGCCTACTTATGTGACACCCGGCCTCTCAGGCCGTACCGGACAATAGTAATCTGCGTAGTAAACATGTAAGATGACTATTTGTGACTGACTGTGATGTTAACATATGATATTTGATGTGTTGATAATTTTAGATGTGCATGAAAATTATATTGGCAACGATAAAACTAACGCTTATCGCGTAACGTTTAAAACGCGAAACGAACGTCGGTGACCACCCGATCAGTGTTAAAATCCTAAAAATAGTCTGTTATGATTAGAATAATAAATTTAATTATATCCGTATGGAAAAATAATTTAAAATGCTATTTGAGCGCGTACCGCGCGATACTGGGCGAATTAAAAAAAATACTGTCAACGCAGCCAGTCAAGGCAACTGGTAATTATTTCAGTAATAATTTTAAGTGATTATTTTTATAGAATGATAAAAATAATTTAAAACGCACTAAAACGGGATTAAAACGCTAGATAAAATACCCGGTATCCAGTAAAATACCTGTTTTTGAGCTAAATTACATATAATATGTGTATGTATATATATATATTCGTGAGAGGGGGACATGGGGGTGGCAATGTGGGCTGCCCACATTCTCTTGAATGATGGAACTTGGACACTTGTCCCTCCTAGAGGCATTAGAATGATGATTAAGCTTGTACATGTCTCCATAAACTCACAATTCCAAGAACAAATTTAAAAACCTCCCACTCTCTCTCTCCCTCATACCAAGCTCGGCCGAACACCCCCTTGTACACTTCCATTTTCATTTTTAAACTTAAATCTTGAAGATCATGTCCATTCCAAGGTGTTTTCAAGCTTACATAAAGGTTTAGAGGTGATTTCAAGGAGATTGGAGCAAGAACAAGGCTTCACATCATCATAAATCTTAAAACCCACTAAGAATCTTGAAGGTATAACATATTTTCTTTTCAATCTAGCTCTTGATTCATGGTGATAAAGATGATAGTGAAAGTTTCTCTTGTTCTTGAATCTAAACATAAACTTGAAAATTTCAAACAAATGAGTTTTGAATAAAATAAAAATGGGTGTATGCATGTCTGTATATATGGCTGAGAATGGTGTGTGTATATGTGTATATTGTATTTTGAATTTTTGATGAAAGATTTCTTAGTTGTTTGATTTCTTGAGAAATAAGATGATTAAAGGAATTGTTAGTCGTCAAATAAGAATGTTCTAAAGATATTAGGGATTTGAAAGTGAAATATTTAAAAGTGAAATTTTGGAAGTATATGTGTGTATAAATTTCGTACATATATGTATGTATATGTGTATGCATGTATGTTAAAGTTGATGTGTAATCATAAAAGTAAAAGATTTGAGTATGAATGAACATGAATGATTGAAGAATCTATGGTGTTATGTATGATATTTGAAAGAATAAGATGCTAGTGAGATTTTGATGTATTAAGATCATATTAGATGATAAAATTTTGATATGAACATACTAGATGCATATACTTAGACATGCATGATGATATATGATCTTAAAAAGATGATTTAAGTATGATTGAGTAAAAATCAGTTATGAACAGATTATAAACACTAAAATGAAGTTATTTTGAAGTGTTTAGTGACTTATAACTTTGTCATAATGTTTGCTAGCTTTGCATGTTGTACATGGCGCATAAAAAGTTGTAAAATACGTGAAATCGCATGATTTATGTGACTTATACAAAAACTGCACTAATCTGACTATAACCATTATTTTAATCAGTAAATAACATGTATTGTGTTAAAATATCAAGTCGTTTTGAGTTTGGATGATTATAGTAACGTTTGTCGCAAAACTATGCGTTAAAACGGTTAAAAATCGGCTTTTCGAGTGATTTTTGTAAAACTGATTTAGATCAGTAAATAAACTGATGTTTTTAGTCTAAAAATAAGTATTTTAACTAATTTTAAGTTTACTTGGTGTTTGGTTGGTCATACGTGACTTCTGACGCCCGAAAACGTTACCGAATCGCTAAAATACGCATTTTTCGATGAACACTAGTATGGTAAATTTTGAGTGAACCTTATGTGATAAAATATGTTAAGTGATTTAAACATGTAAATGCGATAAAATTTTGAGTGTTAACTTGATAGTGGGAAATTTAGACTACGCATGTATGCATGTACGTTTTGCGCGGTAGAAACAGTGAAAATTGTGTTAGACGTGAAACTTGTTGTCGAGCATGAAATTTGGTACATATACGATATTTTATGTATATTTACTTCAAAAATGACAAAATAGATAAGTTAGTAATATTTCGCATGTTTCGGTGTTAAATTATAGGAACGTTTATGTTATATATTACGACGCGCAAATCATAGATATATTGCGTATAAACGGGAGAGTTAACGGATTTACACAATAATGGTCACCAATAAAATCGTTCAAGTCGCAAAAATTATAAAAATATATATATGTATATGAACTCATAAATATATATTAACGTGCCAACATAATCAAAAATGACAATTTTTCGAGAAAATCTCAAAGTTATGTGATAGTTCTAAGAAACGGAGAAACTTAGGATTTGTGTGTTATGTATATTGATTTAGAATCGTTCCTATATTAGGACGTGTAGAAAATCAATCTCTGGGATTGCGATATTAAAATACGCACCCAAAGGTGAGTGTCACTAAACCCCTCTTTTTACTGCTTTGTATATATTTTGGGGGTAGAACACGTCAATAAAAGGGTTTAATAATGTTTTTGAAATAAAACATACCTTTTAATATAAAATATATATTTTCGTTGAAAATATATGAAATTTGATAAGTCATACGTTTCAAAGTAAAACATTTTTGATGAATGAATATTGAAAGTACGGTATTTTCCTAAGCGAAACACGACCGTACGGATTGGGGATAAATTCCGGACTGGGTCTCAACATTTGAGTGACAGGGGAATTCATATAACATGGTGTATTAAATTGTCATATTAGTAGGATATATATATTGTACGTGAGGCAGACATCATATGGTTCATTGAGATATGACCCTGCGCCCATGATGTCGTTTAATCATTTAAGTAATGTACGCGAGGAATTGTTGGTAGATCTATCGGGTTGACAACCCCGTCGTGACCGGTCGCCCCGTGTCAAGTCAAGCGATGAATTTTGATTCTGTTTATTGTCTAGCATTGATTATCCATGCATGGTTAATATATAGTTCGTATCGTCTAGCTAACATACGAGTCTGAAAGTTGACGCAATAATTTAATATACAAAAACCTGGGTAGTAACAATATTGTCGGGTTCTTGAAACTGCGACGGAAGGCCCATGGATTTTAATAAGGTAGTAAAATGGACTTTCAAAATTATATGGATGTTTTCAAATAAACACCAAAACAGAAAGTTTTCCTTGGAATGAAATTGTTAGTAAATGAATAAGTGAACTCACCTTCCTTTGTGTTGTAACTTGATTTTAACGTGTTCTACAGGTACTTGAGCTCGGCTTCGGGAAATCATGGCGTATCTTGTGTTGATGATGCATGTTGTTTTGTTTTAAATATGTTGGATAACTTTTAAAACTATCTGGGACGTTTTGTAATAAGATCCGTGAGGATCAAAACAATTTGACTTATGTGGTTGTGTCGTGACCTCTAAAATGTAATGTTTAATATTTATGTTTTAAAATATGTCAAAAAGTCCAACAAAAGAATGCATCGTCCGACAAGGTATAAATGGGCACCAACTTCCATCACCACTACGTTTAATATTCCGCTGCGACGTTTTTGGGGTGTGACAGAAGTTGGTATCAGAGCCATTGGTTGTTAGCGAACTAGCTGTTTTCGGGGAAAACACTAGACTTCAACTGGAGAATTTTGAAATATAAAGTCCAAAATTCTCGAAGCCAAGATTTTTAAATAAACATAGAAAATATTTTATCATGTATGAAAACCATTATGTGTTTTATGTGCATACATGATTTTTCTGATTATTTGACCTTATTTGTTACTGTTTATGTTGATTACGCACTTACTTGTACGGTTATATGTGTGTCACAGATGTCGCACGAACACGAGGTCATCGAGATCCACGACTCAGGTTATGTGACACCTGTGTCACTTCAACCATCAAACAAATGCCAAACCAATGAAATATTGTATTTCATACTTGGGATTTGTAAAAATATGTGTATCGTTTGCACATATCAACTCTTGTTCGATTTCAAGCTTTAAATCGCTTTCTGGAGGGTTATACGCGCTCTAATGCATAGATATAACCAGTTTAATGCAACGAACACTCCGGAATAGTGAAATAGGCTTAACATACCTTAAATAACCTTTACATAACTTAGAAATAAGTTTTGAAGGCTTTGGTATGGCAAAATCGAGTTAAATCGCTTACAGGGACTAAAGTTGACAAACTGCGAAAGTATGCCAATTTGAACTGTAACAGACATTCCGGAACATGACCATAAGTTAAATATACCATAAATATCTTTTACATAGCTTAGAAATAGGCTTTGAGGTGTTCGGTGTGCTAAAATAAACTTTTGGGTCATTCAGGGACTAAAAGCGTCAAAAAGTGCACAAGTTTGCATTTTCGCGCATAACTCAAGTTCTGAATACATCCGGACATCCAAAAATTTATGTAAGCACTATAATATTTTATTTTAGTGTTTGGCATAAGAAAAATCCATTCATCACGCCATTTGGATCGTTTTTCGTGCTTATGCGCATTCCGTCGTAATTAAGCGAACATCGCGTTCGTACGACCAAACGAACCGACATCCGAGATATTTTTGAGCATCTTTTGAGTTCCCTATACTTTAACTTCATTTTAGAGCCTTGAAATGAGGTTAACGGGGTTCAAACGCATCGAAAAAGGCCTTAAACACATGCAGGGACTAAAACTGTCAGTTTTGAAACAATTCTGAAACAGGGGGGCAGTGGCGTAGCGCGAGCCCTAAGGGCCTTACCAGTAGTGCTACGCGACTGCCTAACCAGATCAGATAAGTCTGATTAGTCAGCAGATTAACTCACAACCACACACTCACACTTGCCCTTTCAGCTCATTAGGGGCCATTTTTAGTCACCACAACATTTCAACAAGTGTACGCACGAGATTCGATCACGTTATTCAAGAAATGATCCTAACGGTTCAGGAAACACTATAAATACCCAACCCCATCCATTGCAAAACCCACTAGAATTTTGATTTGAGAAACTCTAAGTTGAAACCATTGTTTCATACCTGAGATTCTTGGATCGAGATTAGCATTCGGGGACCCTTCGTAAGTATTCCTTCGTCCTTTTATTGCTTTTCGAGTCTGAAAGTCAAACTTTGTTTGACTTTCTGCGTTGACCAGTTATGGTCAATGCGAAGTTCGTTAGAACTTCGCAACGTGATTGTAATCACGATGGTTATAGTCCTTGGGACTATGCCTACTGATTACCACGTTGTCTAGGGTCGTAAGGGTAAGTGATCTAATAAATCGCTTATACTTTCGAACCCGACCCATTTGGTCGATCATTATGATCCGACCAAATACATTAGGTGACCATAGTAGGTAGGGAATAACCTTCCGAGGTTATACCCTATGGTCGCATCGTTTGAGTAGTTGTATGATAGGTAGTTTATATGCCTTAGGTAAATTACCAGAATACCCTTTTTCATGTATAATTGGTAAGTAAGCATATGTAACCTAAAATTTCATCACTTAACTGATTATGTTACATAATTAAACATGTTTAGGCATATATCACTTGTCATAGGGCTAGTTAGACGTCTCGAATGTGTTTCACGCGAACAGCGCGTTAAAGTAGCATAAGCTACCTAAACGGGTCGAAATGGTTCGTAAGCACTTAGGTTAGGTTTCATTTAGTATGTAGGCTTTGTTAAACCATATGACACGAGTCTCCATACTCGTTTGGTTTACGAACCCTCATTCTATCTAAATCTCCCGATTTAGGTCCGGTTTATTAACATAGTTACCTATATTAGGTGTCGTTTGATTCCGTGATCTCTAGCATTGCTTGGTGGTTATCTTAGGACTTCTGAGCAATCTCAAGTGAGTACATAGACCCCTCTTTTACTGTTTTCCAAATGTTTTGGGGTGGAACACATGTGCCTACTTGTTACTTTCATGCTTTCCATGTTTTCACATTATATACATGCTATGTTCATTAGTACTTTATAGTACATGATTTCATTACATTTCATGCTATGTATGCCCATTGTGTGCGTACTTAGTACATCATCCTACATTACATTTCATGCTATGTATATCCATTGTGTGCATACTTAGTACATTGTTTTACATTACACTTATGCTATGTATGTTCTTTGTTGCATACTTAGTACATTGTTATACATTACACTTTATGCTATGTATGTTCTTTGTTGCATACTTAGTACATTTGTTATTCATCACATGCTTACATTTTGGATACACATTACATGATTTACATTAGACATGAACATTTTACTTTGGTAGTTTGGTGTTAGTAAGTAATTAAGTAACGAGGCGTGTGTAATATGATACAAGCATGGTGGATACGCCGCTGGTACTTCCTATATATAAGTGTTTGTATGGTATTACATATCGTAGCGTTATTTGAATCATTTCAATTTGAGACATATAACATTTTATACAAATAACATACTTTTCACAAGACATTGATTTACAAACAACTTATCTTATACAAAGTCATCTTACATGGTTATTCATTTAACCGAACATTATTCTCTTATTTATACATATCATCTGATCTTATCGTTTTTCAAATGATTTACAAGACAAAGCAAATTACAAGGTTCATGACTAAACATTTTCTCAAACATAAGTCATGAAATCCTATTTTCTCAAAACCTATGTATCTCACAGGCATTTTTATGCTGACGTACCTATTTTCACATGTGTTTTCAGGAGATGATGCGTAGGACTTATCAAGATACACTTAGGCGGACTTGGGCCTTAGTGACAATAAAAGATGCAAGACTAGTTAATTTATGTTATGTACTCTTTGGTTCTTGTTTAAAACAATGTAAACTCTCATGTTTGATTTATAAAACGAAACTTTAATTGCCATGGATTTGAAACATTAATTCTGTTACAACACTCCCCGACGTTTCCGCCATGTTTTGTATGTTCTACGTGGTCGGGGTGTGACAGAAAAGATGGTATCAGAGCTCATGGTTATAGGGAATTAGGTTATTAGTAATACTTTGACCTAGTCTATAACCTTCCTAGGACCCTAACGCGAGTTCACTTGCGTTTAGTCATAAAACAATACCGTCACCTATCCTTAGGCGACGACCACAACAAAAACATAAATTTCAAAACCGCTTTAAAAACTAATCATCTGTTCTAGGATGATTGATTACTAGGTTTTGAACCCTTTGTTATAAGGTTTTGAACCCCTTTGAGTTTTGAAAACTCTCGTCAAAGCTTTGGGTCCTAAATAGTGTGAACACGTGCAAACTGGAAGAGTGGATGCCTGTACCCTGGGTTTTCTGTCTAAGGCTAGAGTGTTCGTACAAATCCACATAATCGGACCAGTCACTCTTACCTGGGAACTCTTGGGGTGAGTGTCCACTTATAGGCGAGCATGTCTTCGCGATACATTATGAGGATCTATTTGCTTTGACTCAGCCTTTGTGTTGTTTGTTTACTTCGTGGTTCAAACAAATAACCATAACCCATGGTTTTGGTCGGTAATTGTAACATCCTATTCTTACCCAATGCCATTTCATTTGTTTTCTCTCTTGTTTCCCCTTTTAGAATGCCTCCACGACGCGAAAATGCGGTATCTATTGAAGATCTGGCAGCTATCATTACACAGCAAATAACTGCTGCAATCCCGAACATCGTTGCTCAATGTCACCAAGCTCTCAACAACAATAATGCCCTCTACAACTTCAAGACGTTCAACTCGGCTAAGCCATCAAAGTTTTCTGGGTCTCAAGGAGCGACTGCACTTCTGCAATGGTTCGAGAGTCTAGAGAGCACCTTCAGGCATGTTCAATGTCCAAACGAGCGAAAAGTAGATTTCGCATCTAGTGTCTTTGAGAAACGAGCTTTGACGTGGTGGAACGGTGTGGTGAGAGATAGGGGTGCCGAAGTGGCACTGGCCCAAACTTGGGAAGAACTTCGAGCACTGATGATGAAGGAATTCTGTCCTCGTCACGAGATCAGGGCATTGGAAAGGGAATTCGACGATCTTAAGCAAGACAGCGGTGAACATCGAGCATACACTGATCGATATGAGGAGCTGAGCCTGTTGTGCCCTACCATGGTTACGCCTTTGGATAAGGCGATCGAGAAATACATTGATGGTCTCCCTGACTCAGTTCAGGACATTGTTACTGGTAGTAACCCCACTACAGTTAGGCAGGCCATTGAGCTATCTGCAACCTTGACTGAATCTCAGATCAGAAAGCATAAACTTTTTCGAAAGGGTGACAAGAAGCCAATCGAGGAATCAAAGACCATGGATGAACATACTGGATCCCCTGAGAAGTCTAAGAAGCGTAAGGCTTCACAGAATTGTGCAATTGCTGCTCAACCCAACCAAAACACCCGCAACCAACCAACTCAACCTCCTGCAAGGAAACCTTATGCCGGTACTGCACCGATATGCGACAAATGTAATGCACACCACTTAGCTCACCTACAGTGTCGTTTATGTGCATCATGTGGGCGACTCGGTCACCTGGCAAATGCTTGTCGATTTACCCCAAACCAAAGCGGTCCAAACCAACCTCAAGTAAATCCTGCTCAAGCTCGTCTTCCACCAGGACCTTGCTTCAACTGTGACAAGGTGGGCCATTTCCGAAGAAATTGCCCAATGATTGCTAATGCGAATCCAACGCAAGGATGAGCATCGGACCAACTAGAAGACAATGTTGTTTAGAGATAATCAAGTCTTATGTATTATTTTCTTTTGTTGTCAAGGTCTATGAAACAGTTGTTATCATTGTTTATAAATAAATCTTTTATTTACATTGCAATGTATTTATGTGGTTATATGTATAAACAACGTATCTTCTGCAATACCGACAATCAAGGAACCGTATTCCTTGAAGAACAGACTACCCCGTGATTTCTTCCATTTTATTATCTCTTGCGTTTTCCACGGAAATCCAAAGTACCCGTTTCTTCCAAGGAAACGAAGTACAAGGCGCAAGTTACAACTCTGTACGAATACCCAAAGTACCACTATAAATTCTTAATAGGGTACCTAAAGGTATTTCCGTATATTCAAAAAATTATTGTACCTTAATTCGAATATTGCGTTTTCTTGAAAACGAAATCGAATTTTTGGAAGATCTTTCTATCTTCATAGTTAGATTCTTGCTAATGTTTAAAGTACCAAGTGAAATCCATGAAATGGATTCCTAGTGTGCTTCAAATGCATGTACGTAATTAACAAAACAAAACTTACAAATTAAAGATCTAGATAAACAATTTTGTGGTTATGTGACTATGTGTTTATGCATCTTGTCTTTCCATTTATGCATTTTTGTGTTTTTGTATACTCTGGATATTCGTTATCCAAATCCTCATAGAATCTTTCTTATCTTCATATGAAGGATTCGTAGTAGGATATTCAAAAAGGTACTATCTTAAATCCTTAATGGACTTCTACGTTGTAGTTAAGTCCCTTGGATTATAAAGTACTATTCCAAAGTCTAAGGACATCATGTGTTGATATAGTTGAATATTCCTCTTGGGTAGTTAAGTTAAGTAGGCCCTCTGGTGGTCTAGTTAAAGAGATCCTACGTCGATCTAAGTTAAATAGATTGGTTCGACAATCTAGTTAAATATATCATGCGTTGATATAGTTAAATAGGGCCTCTGGTGGTCTAGTTAAAGAGATCCTACGTCGATCTAAGTTAAATAGATTGGTTTGACAATCTAGTTAAATATATCATGCATTGATATAGTTAAATAGGGCCTCTGGTGGTCTAGTTAAAGAGATCCTACGTCGATCTAAGTTAAATAGATTGGTTCGACAATATAGTTAAATATATCATGTGTTTATGTAGTTAAATAGGCCCTCGGGTGGTCTAGTTTAAGAGATTGTTCGTTGATCTAATCCTTTGGTGACCTAGTTAAAGAGACTCTATTGTAGTCAAGTTAAATCACCACCGGATTATTCGTTTGATTTTCCCCATACGCATTATGAAATGAACTGTGCGGACTATGCAAGGAACTACGTAATTATGGAGGCCTACATAATTATGGAAATTCAGTGCACAGAAACCACAGGAAGTTTGGTCATGTGTTAAGACCTACAGTGACAAGAGTAATGATACGGGAGAAGTCTTGGACCTCGACCAATGTCATTTATTCTTACACTCCCCAAATTCTGATCTAAATCACACACCAAGTTTCCTATGATGAGTCTTCATAAGAAACGTTCTTCTGTCTGTAGTTCAAAATTCCGTGTTTTGCTACTACAAGGGCTTCACTTTGAGGGTTGATAAATTCGCTAAGAATCCTAACATGGCCCAGAGTTTTACTCAAGGGTTCAATGGATCTATTAGAAGGCGAAACCGTCACAGCTGTCTTCACAAGTTTCCTCTAGAATTAAATTTCGGGACGAAATTTCCTAAAGTAGGGGAGACTGTGACACCTGTGTCACTTCAACCATCAAACAAATTCCAAACCAATGAAATATTGTATTTCATACTTGGGATTTTTAAAAATATGTGTATCGTTTGCACATATCAACTCTTGTTCGATTTCAAGCTTTAAATCGCTTTCTGGAGGGTTATACGCGCTCTGATGCATAGATATAACCAGTTTAATGCAACGAACACTCCGGAATAGTGAAATAGGCTTAACATACCTTAAATAACCTTTACATAACTTAGAAATAAGTTTTGAAGGCTTTGGTATGGCAAAATCGAGTTAAATCGCTTACAGGGACTAAAGTTGACAAACTGCGAAAGTAGCCAATTTGAACTGTAACAGACATTCCGGAACATGACCATAAGTTAAACATACCATAAATATCTTTTACATAGCTTAGAAATAGGCTTTGAGGTGTTCGGTGTGCTAAAATAAACTTTTGGGTCATTCAGGGACTAAAAGCGTCAAAAAGTGCACAAGTTTGCATTTTCGCGCATAACTCACGTTCTGAATACATCCGGACATCCAAAAATTTATGTAAGCACTATAATATTTTATTTTGGTGTTTGGCATAAGAAAAATCCATTCGTCACGCCATTTGGGTCATTTTTCGCGCTTATGCGCATTCCGTCGTAATTAAGCGAACATCGCGTTCGTACGACCAAACGAACCGACATCCGAGATATTTTTGAGCATGTTTTGAGTTCCCTATACTTTAACTTCATTTTAGAGACTTGAAATGAGGTTAACGGGGTTCAAACGCATCGAAAAAGGCCTTAAACACATGCAGGGACTAAAACTGTCAGTTTTGAAACAATTCTGAAACAGGGGGGCAGTGGCGTAGCGCGAGCCCTAAGGGCCTTACCAATAGCGCTACGCGACTGCCTAACCAGATCAGATAAGTCTAATTAGTCAGCAGATTTCAGCTGATTAACTCACAACCACACACTCACACTTGCCCTTTCAGCTCATTAGGGGCCATTTTTAGTCACCACAACATTTCAACAAGTGTACACACGAGATTCGATCACGTTATTCAAGAAATGATCCTAACGGTTTGGGAAACACTATAAATACCGAACCCCATCCATTGCAAAACCCACTAGAATTTTGATTTGAGAAACTCTAAGTTGAAACCATTGTTTCATACCTGAGATTCTTGGATCGAGATTAGCATTCGGGGACCCTTCGTAAGTATTCCTTCGTTCTTTTATTGCTTTTCGATTCTGAAAGTCAAACTTTGTTTGACTTTCTTCGTTGACCAGTTATGGTCAATGCGAAGTTCGTTAGAACTTCGCAACGTGATTGTAATCACGATGGTTATAGTCCTTGGGACTATGCCTACTGATTACCACGTTGTCTAGGGTCGTAAGGGTAAGCGATCTAATAAATCGCTTATACTTTCGAACCCGACCCATTTGGTCGATCATTATGATCCGACCAAATACATTAGGTGACCATAGTAGGTAGGGAATAACCTTCCGAGGTTATACCCTATGGTCACATCGTTTGAGTAGTTGTATGATAGGTAGTTTATATGCCTTAGGTAAATTACCAGAATACCCTTTTTCATGTATAATTGGTAAGTAAGCATATGTAACCTAAAATTTCATCACTTAACTGATTATGTTACATAATTAAACATGTTTAGGCATATATCACTTGTCATAGGGCTAGTTAGACGTCTCGAATGCGTTTCACGCGAACGGCGCGTTAAAGTAGCATAAGCTACCTAAACGGGTCGAAATGGTTCATAAGCACTTAGGTTAGGTTTCATTTAGTATGTAGGCTTTGTTAAACCATATGACACGAGTCTCCATACTCGTTTGGTTTACGAACCCTCATTCTATCTAAATCTCCCGATTTAGGTCCGGTTTATTAACATAGTTACCTATATTAGGTGTCGTTTGATTCCGCGATCTCTAGCATTGCTTGGTGGTTATCTTAGGACTTCTGAGCAATCTCAAGTGAGTACATAGACCCCTCTTTTACTGTTTTCCAAACGTTTTGGGGTGGAACACATGTGCCTACTTGTTACTTTCATGCTTTCCATGTTTTTACATTATATACATGCTATGTTCATTAGTACATTATAGTACATGATTTCATTACATTTCATGCTATGTATGCCCATTGTGTGCGTACTTAGTACATCATCCTACATTACATTTCATGCTATGTATGTCCATTGTGTGCATACTTAGTACATTGTTTTACATTACACTTATGCTATGTATGTTCTTTGTTGCATACTTAGTACATTGTTATACATTACACTTTATGTTATGTATGTTCTTTGTTGCATACTTTGTACATTTGTTATTCATCACATGCTTACATTTTGGATACATATTACATGATTTACATTAGACATGAACATTTTACTTTGGTAGTTTGGTGTTAGTAAGTGATTAAGTAACGAGGCGTGTGTAATATGATACAAGCATGGTGGATACGCCGCTGGTACTTCCTATATATAAGTGTTTTGTGACACCTGTGTCACTGCGACCATCACCCAAATACCAAACCAATGAAATATTGTATTTCATACTTTGGACTTGTATAAATATGTGTATCTTTTGCACATATCAACTCTTGTTCGATTTCAAGCTCTAAATCGCTTTCTGGAAGGTTATATGCGCGCTGATGCGTAAATATAACCAGTTTAATGCAACAAACACTCTGGAATAGTGACATATACTTAACATACCTTAAATAACCTTTACATAACTTAGAAATAAGTTTTGAAGGCTTTGGTATGGCAAAAACAAGTTAATTCGCTTACAGGGACTAAACTTGACAAACTGCGAAAGTATGCCAATTTGAACAGTAACAGACATTCCGGAACATGGCCATAAGTTAAAAATACCATAAATATCCTTTACATATCTTATAAATAGGCTTTGAGGGGTTCGGTGTGCTAAAATAAACTTTTGGGTCATTCAGGGACTAAAAGTGTCAAAAAGTGCACAAGTTTGCATTTTCGCGCATAACTTACGTTCTGAATACATCCAGACATTCAAAAATTTATGTAAACACTAAAATATTTTATTTTAGTGTTTGGAATAAGAAAAATCCATTCGTCGTGCCATTTGGATCGTTTTTCGCGCTTGTGCGCATTCCGTCGTAATTAAGCGAACATCGCGTTCGTACGACCAAACGAACCAACATCCGACATATTTTTGAACATTTTTCATGTCCACAATGTTTAGGCATCATTTTAGGGCCTTAAAGTTTGCTTTACGGGCCTTAGAAGTGTCGGAAATGGCTTATACACGTGCAGGGACTGAAACTGTCATTTCTGAAAAGTTTGTTCTGATTAGACAAGGCCAGGCGGCCCGCCTGAGCTTGTGTGTATCCTGAAGCGGGCCGCATCAGGCTCCCAGAACAGATAAGATCATCTAATCAGCAGATTTCAGCTGATTAACTCACAACCACACATTCTCACTTGCCCTTTCAGCTCATGAGGAACCATTTTTAGTTACCACAACATTTTGACAAGTGTACGCACAAGATTAAATCACGTTATTCAAGAAACGATCTTAACGGTTCGGGAAATACTATAAATACCCCACCCCCATTTGCTTCAAACTCACAAGAATCTGATCAAAAAGACTCTAAGTTGGAACCATTGTTTCATACCTGAGTTATTTTGATCTAGATTAGCATTCGGGGACCCTTCGTAAGTATTCCTTCGTTCTTTTATTGTTTTTCGAGTCCGAAAGTCAAACTTTGTTTGACTTTCTGTGTTGACCAGTTTATGGTCAATACGAAGTTCATTTGAACTTCGCAAGATGATTGTAATCACGATGGTTGTAGTCCTTTGTGACTATGCCTACTGATTACCACGTTGTCTAGGGTCGTAAGGGTAAGCGATCTAATAAATCGCTTATACCTTCGAACCCGACCCATTTGGTCGATCATTAGGATCCGACCAAATACGTTAGGTGACCATAGTATATAGGGAATAACCTTCCAAGGTTATACCTTATGGTCGCTTTGTTTAAGTAGTTGTATGATAGGTAGTTTATATGCCTTAGGTAAATTACCAAAATACCCCTTTGATGCCAAAATTCATTTTAAACATATGTAACATAACTTTTGACATCTAAACTGATTTGACAACAATATTAGGCATGTTAAGGCATATTTTACTTATCATAGGGCTAGTTAGACGGTCCGAACGCGTTTCACGCGAACGACGCGTTAAAGTAGCATAAGCTACCTAAACGGGTCGTAATGGGTCGTAAGCACTTATGTTAGGTTTCATTTAGTATGTAGGCTTTGTTAAACCATGTTACATGAGTTCCTACACTCATTTGGTTTACAAACCCTCATGCTACCCAATTTTCCGATATAGGTCCGGTTTATTAACATAGTTACCTATATTAGGTGTTGTTTGATTCCGTGATCTCTAGCATTGCTTGGTGGTTATCTTAGGACTTCTGAGCAATCTCAAGTGAGTACATAGACCCCTCTTTTACTGTTTTCCAAACGTTTTGGGGTGGAACACATGTGCCTACTTGTTACTTTCATGCTTTCCATGTTTTCACATCATATACCTGCTATGTTCGTTAGTACATTATAGTACATGATTTCATTACATTTCATGCTATGTATGCCCATTGTGTGCGTACTTAGTACATCGTTTTACATTACATGCTATGTATGCCCATTGTGTGCGTACTTAGTACATCGTCCTACATTACATTACATTTCATGCTATGTATGACCATTGTGTGCATACTTAGTACATTGTTTTACATTACACTTATGTTATGTATGTCCATTGTGTGCATACTTAGTACATTGTTTTACATTACACTTATGTTATGTATGTCCATTACGTGCATACTTAGTACATTGTTTTACATTGCATTTCTGTTGCATATGCTCATCCAGCATATGAACACATTATACTACATTTTGAACCGTTGTAACCATTTGACTATGTGAACCGTCGTAACCCTTTGATTATCTGAACCGTTTGTAACTATTGAACTGTGTGAACCAGTTGTATCTGTTGACATGATTTATATTTGATAATAGACATTTGACTATACATAAACATTTCTACAATTGTTAAACATTACATCTTGATGGTTTGGTTTGAGTAAGTGATTTAAGTAACGAGGCGTGTGTAATATGATACAAGCATGGTGGATACACCGCTGGTACTTCCTATATATAAGTGTTTATATGGTATTACATATCGTAGCGTTATTTGAATCATTTCAATTTGAGACATATAACATTTTATACAAATAACATATTTTTCACAAGACATTGTTTTACAAACAACTTATCTTATACAAACTCATTTTACATGGTTATTCGTTTAACCTTACATCATTCTCTTATTTATACATATCATCTGATCTTATTGTTTTTCAAATGATTTACAAGACAAAGCAAATTACAAGGTTCATGACTAAACATTTTCTCAAACATAAGTCATGAATTCTGTTTTCACAAAACCTATGTATCTCACAGGCATTTTTATGCCGACGTACCTATTTTCACATGTGTTTTCAGGAGATGATGCATAGGACTTATCAAGACATACTTAGGCGGACCTGTGCCTTAGTGACTTAAAATGAGACAAGAACTAGTTAATTTATGTTATGTATTCTTTGTTTCTTGTTTAAAACAATGTAAACTCTCTTGTTTGATTAATAAAACGGAACTTCAATTGCCATGGATTTGAAACAATTAATTCTGTTACAACACTCCCCGACGTTTCCGTCACGTTTCGTTGTCTCACGTGGTCGGGGTGTGACAGAAAAGATGGTATCAGAGCCAATCGTTATAGGGAATTAGGTTATTAGTAATGCTTTGACCTAGTCTATAACCTTCTTAGGACCCTAACGCGAGTTTACTTGCGTTTAGTCATAAAACAAAACCGTCACCTATCCTTAGGCAACGACCACAACAAGAACATAAATTTTAAAACCGCCTTGAAAACTAATCATCTGTTCTAGGATGATTGATTACTAGGTTTTGAACCCTCTGTCATAAGGTTTTGAACCCCTTTGAATTTTCAAAACTCTCGTCAAAGTTTTGGGTCCTAAATAGTGTGAACATGTGCAAACTGGAAGAGTGAATGCCTGTACCCTGAGTTTTCTGTCTAAGGCTAGAGTGTTCGTACAAATCCACATAATCGGACCAGTCACTCTTACCTGGGAACTCTTGGGGTGAGTGTCCACTTATAGGCGAGCATGTCTTCGCGATACATTATTTTTGACCTATTTACTTTGATTAATCACCGGGGTCATTTGTTGCTTTGTAGTAACAAACAAATGGCCACTATCATTGCTTTCATCAGATTTGTTTCATCTCATTCTTTTCGTCTAATTCTCTCACTCATTTCCTTTCATGTTTTCCTCTTTTAGAATGCCTCCTCGACGCGAAAACCAGATAGCGACTACCGAACTGGCAGAAATCATTGCGTAGTAAATGGTTGCTCAATTCCCAAACCTCTTTGCTCAATGGAACCAAGCCAACAACAACAACAATGGTCCATGCAATTTCAAGAGTTTTAACTCGGCTAAACCACTCAAGTTTAGTGGTTCTGAGGGAGCGACTGGGCTTCTTCAATGGTTCGAGAGCATTGAGAATACTTTCCGCCACGTGCTGTGTCCTGACAATCGCAAGGTCGAGTTTTCTTCGAGTGTGTTCCAGAAGAGGGCCCTTACGTGGTGGAACGGGGTTATGAGAGATCGTGGTGCAGAAGTTGCTCTAGCACAGACATGGGCTGAACTTAGGGCCCTTATGATGAAGGAATTCTGTCCTCGTCACGAGATCAGGGCCTTGGAAAGGGAATTCGACAATCTTGAGCAAGACAGCGGTGAGCATCGAGCCTACACGGATCGATATGAGGAGTTAAGTCTGTTATGCCCAAACATGGTCACACCTTTGGATAAGGCAATCGAAAAGTACATTGATGGCCTCCCTGACTCAATACAAGACATTGTGACTGGTAGCAACCCTACTACAGTTAGACAGGCCATTGAGCTATCTGCAACCTTGACTGAATGAAAGATTAGGAAAGGTAAACTTTTTCGAAAAGGTGACAAGAAACCGGTCGAGGAATCGAACCCAATCGAGGAATCAAAGACCATGGATGAACAGACTGGATCCCCTAAGAGGTCAAAGAAGCGAAAGGCTTCTCAGAACTTCGCCATGGTTACTCACAATGATCAACCGTCCCTAACCAACCAGCTCAACCCCCTGCTAGGAAGCCATACAATGGAACTGCACCCTTGTGCAACCAATGTAGTCTCCATCATCATGCCAATGTAAAGTGCCGCAAATGCCAAACTTGTGGACTTATAGGCCATACAGCAAGAGTCTGCCCAGCTGCAGCTGCACCAAACCGAGCTGGCAACAACCCCGCTCAAGGTCGTTTTCTACCAGGTTCTTGCTTCAACTGTGGCGAGATGGGTCATTTCCGAAGAAATTGCCCAAAGCTTGCTAATGCAAATCCATCACAGGGATGAGCATCTGACCGACAACATCGTTTAGAAATAATCACGTCTTATGTATTATTTTCTTTTGTTGTCTTGGTCCATGAAACAGTTGTTATCATTGTTTATAAATAAATCTTTTATTTACATTGCAATGTATTTATGTGGTTGTATGTATAAACAACATATCTCTTACAATACCGACAATCAAGGAATCATATTCCTTGTAAAACAAACTACCCCCAAAATTTTTTCCATCTTATGATCTCTTGCGTTTTCCACGAAATTCCTAAGTACCCGTTTCTTCTAAGGAAACAAAGTACAAGGCGCAAGTTACAACACTAGAAGAATACCCAAAGTACCACTATAAATCCTTAATAGGGTACCTAAGGGTATTTCCGTAAAGCCAAAAATTGATGTGTTCCTTAATTCGAATATTACGTTTCTTTGAAAACAAAAATCGAATTTTTGGAAGATCTTCCTATCTTTTCAGATAGATCCCAGAGGACATTGAAGTCCATCGACTGGTTTCCATATCCATTCTCAATCGATAACAAATTAATAACCAAGTTAAACAACTATGTGATTATGTGCTTATGTGTTCCTTTATATGTTTTTGTGTAATCCAAGTTTTGTTATCCAAATCCTCGTAGAACCTTTCGTATCTTCATATGAGGGATTCGTAGTAGGATACCCAAAGGTACTACATAAAATCCTTAATGGACTACTACGTTGTAGTTAAGTCCCTTGGATTATAAAGTACTACTCCAGAATTAGACCCCTTGAGTGGTCTAGTTAAACAGATTGATCCAAAAATCTGGTTAGGGACATCATGTGATGATATAGCTGAAAGGACTCCTTGGTGGCCTAATTAATAAGATCATCTGTCGATCTAATTAAAAGGACCCTATGGTAGTCTAAGTCACCCTCATCACAGATTTGATTTTCCTCCCCTAAACATTACAAGACAAACTGTGCGGACTGTGCAAGGAATTACGTAATTATGGATGCATACATAATTATGGAATTTAGTGCACAGAAACCACAGCGAGCTTTGTCATGTGCCTAGAAGTTAACTCTATTCATTTCCGTTTCTGAGGAAGCAACCGTTGAAAATGACTCCGTTTGTTCATTTTCGTTTCTGAAGATTTGTCCGTTGAGGAAATGAATATCCGTTTGACTATCCTTTTTCATTTCCATTTCTGAGGGAGCATCCGTTGAAAATGACTCCATTTGTTTATTTTCGTTTCTGAAGATTGTCTGTTGAGGAAATGAATATCCGTTTGACTATCCTTTTTCATTTCCGTTTCTGAGGAAGCACCCGTTGAAAATGACTCCGTTTGTTCATTTTCGTTTCTGAAGATTGTCCGTTGAGGAAATGAATATCCGTTTGACTATCCTTTTTCATTTCCATTTCTGAGGAAGCACCCGTTGAAAACGACTCCGTTTGTTCATTTTCGTTTCTGAAGATTGTCCGTTGAGGAAATGAATATCCGTTTGAATATCCTTTTTCATTTCCTTTTCTGAGGAAGCAACCGTTGAAAATGACTCCGTTTGTTCATTTACGTTTCTGAAGATTGTCCGTTGAGGAAATGAATATCCATTTGATTATCCTTTTCATTTCCATTTCTGATGAAGCACCCGTTGAAAATGACTCTGTAAGTTCATTTTACGTTTTTGAAGATTGTCCGTTGAGGAAATGAATCCCCGTTTGTTTATTCCTTCATTTCCGCTTCTGAAGAATACTCGTTGAGGAAAATGACTCCGTCTGTTCATTTTCATTTATGAAGATTGTCCGTTAAGGAAATGACAGGATTATGCCTGGTATATCTGGTGGTTACTTGACACAAAGTCACAGATGGACTCCTACGAATAAATTTCGGGACGAAATTTCCTAAAGTAGGGGAGACTGTGACACCTGTGTCACTGCGACCATCAAACAAATACCAAACCAATGAAATATTGTATTTCATACTTTGGACTTGTATAAATATGTGTATCTTTTGCACATATCAACTCTTGTTCGATTTCAAGCTCTAAATCGCTTTCTGGAAGGTTATATGCACGCTGATGCGTAAATATAACCAGTTTAATGCAACAAACACTCTGGAATAGTGACATATACTTAACATACCTTAAATAACCTTTACATAACTTAGAAATAAGTTTTGAAGGCTTTGGTATGGCAAAAACAAGTTAATTCGCTTACAGGGACTAAACTTGACAAACTGCGAAAGTATGCCAATTTGAACAGTAACAGACATTCCGGAACATGGACATAAGTTAAACATACCATAAATATCCTTTACATATCTTAGAAATAGGCTTTGAGGGGTTCGGTGTGCTAAAATAAACTTTTGGGTCATTCAGGGACTAAAAGTGTCAAAAAGTGCACAAGTTTGCATTTTCGCGCATAACTTACGTTCTGAATACATCCGGACATCCAAAAATTTATGTAAACACTAAAATATTTTATTTTAGTGTTTGGCATAAGAAAAATCCATTCGTCGCGCCATTTGGATCGTTTTTCGCGCTTGTGCGCATTCCGTCGTAATTAAGCAAACATCGCGTTCGTACGACCAAACGAACCAACATCCGACATATTTTTGAACATGTTTCATGTCCACAATGTTTAGGCATCATTTTAGGGCCTTAAAGTTTGCTTTACGGGCCTTAGAAGTGTCAGAAATGGCTTAAACACGTGCAGGGACTGAAACTGTCATTTCTGAAAAGTTTGTTCTGATTAGACAAGGCCAGGCGGCCCGCCTGAGCTTGTGTGTATCCTGAAGCGGGCCGCATCAGGCTCCCAGAACAGATAAGATCATCTAATCAGCAGATTTCAGCTGATTAACTCACAACCACACATTCTCACTTGCCCTTTCAGCTCATGAGGAACCAGTTTTAGTTACCACAACATTTTGACAAGTGTACGCACAAGATTAAATCACGTTATTCAAGAAACGATCTTAATGGTTCGGTAAATACTATAAATACCCCACCCCCATTTGTTTCAAACTCACAAGAATCTGATCAAAAAGACTCTAAGTTGGAACCATTGTTTCATACCTGAGTTATTTTGATCTAGATTAGCATTCGGGGACCCTTCGTAAGTATTCCTTCGTTCTTTTATTGTTTTTCGAGTCCGAAAGTCAAACTTTGTTTGACTTTCTGTGTTGACCAGTTTATGGTCAATACGAAGTTCATTTGAACTTCGCAACGTGCTTGTAATCACGATGGTTATAGTCCTTTGTGACTATGCCTACAGATTACCATGTTGTCTAGGGTCGTAAGGGTAAGCGATCTAATAAATCGCTTATACCTTCGAACCCGACCCATTTGGTCGATCATTAGGATCCGACCAAATACGTTAGGTGACCATAGTATATAGGGAATAACCTTCCAAGGTTATACCTTATGGTCGCTTCGTTTAAGTAGTTGTATGATAGGTAGTTTATATGCCTTAGGTAAATTACCAAAATACCCCTTTGATGCCAAAATTCATTTTAAACATATGTAACATAACTTTTGACATCTAAACTGATTTGACAACAATATTAGGCATGTTAAGGCATATTTTACTTATCATAGGGCTAGTTAGGCGGTCCGAACGCGTTTCACGCGAACGACGCGTTAAAGTAGCATAAGCTACCTAAACGGGTCGTAATGGGTCGTAAGCACTTATGTTAGGTTTCATTTAGTATGTAGGCTTTGTTAAACCATGTTACATGAGTTCCTACACTCATTTGGTTTACAAACCCTCATGCTACCCAATCTTCCGATATAGGTCCGGTTTATTAACATAGTTACCTATATTAGGTGCCGTTTGATTCCGTGATCTCTAGCATTGCTTGGTGGTTATCTTAAGACTTCTGAGCAATCTCAAGTGAGTACATAGACCCCTCTTTTACTGTTTTCTAAACGTTCTGGGGTGGAACACATGTGCCTACTTGTTACTTTCATGCTTTCCATGTTTTCACATCATATACCTGCTATGTTCGTTAGTACATTATAGTACATGATTTCATTACATTTCATGCTATGTATGCCCATTGTGTGCGTACTTAGTACATCATTTTACATTACATGCTATGTATGCCCATTGTGTGCGTACTTAGTACATCGTCCTACATTACATTTCATGCTATGTATGACCATTGTGTGCATACTTAGTACATTGTTTTACATTACACTTATGTTATGTATGTCCATTGTGTGCATACTTAGTACATTGTTTTACATTACACTTATGTTATGTATGTCCATTACGTGCATAATTAGTACATTGTTTTACATTGCATTTATGTTGCATATGCTCATCCAGCATATGAACACATTATACTACATTTTGAACCGTTGTAACCATTTGACCATGTGAACCGTCGTAACCCTTTGATTATATGAACCGTTTGTAACTATTGAACCGTGTGAACCAGTTGTATCTGCTGACATGATTTACATTTGATAATAGACATTTGACTATACATAAACATTTCTACAATTGTTAAACATTACATCTTGATGGTTTGGTTTGAGTAAGTGATTTAAGTAACGAGGCGTGTGTAATATGATACAAGCATGGTGGATACGCCGCTGGTACTTCCTATATATAAGTGTTTGTATGGTATTACATATCGTAGCGTTATTTGAATCATTTCAATTTGAGACATATAACATTTTATACAAATAACATATTTTTCACAAGACATTGTTTTACAAACAACTTATCTTATACAAACTCATTTTACATGGTTATTCGTTTAACCTTACATCATTCTCTTATTTATACATATCATCTGATCTTATCGTTTTTCAAATGATTTATAAGACAAAGCAAATTACAAGGTTCATGACTAAACATTTTCCCAAACATAAGTCATGAATTCTGTTTTCACAAAACCTATGTATCTCACAGGAATTTTTATGCTGACGTACCTATTTTCACATGTGTTTTCAGGAGATGATGCATAGGACTTATCAAGACATACTTAGGCGGACCTGTGCCTTAGTGACTTAAAATGAGACAAGAACTAGTTAATTTATGTTATGTATTCTTTGTTTCTTGTTTAAAACAATGTAAACTCTCATGTTTGATTAATAAAACGGAACTTCAATTGCCATGGATTTGAAACAATTAATTCTGTTACAACACTCCCCGACGTTTCCGTCACGTTTCGTTGTCTCACGTGGTCGGGGTGTGACATGTTTGTATGGTATTACATATCGTAGCGTTATTTGAATCATTTCAATTTGAGACATATAACATTTTATACAAATAACATACTTTTCACAAGACATTGATTTACAAACAACTTATCTTATACAAACTCATCTTACATGGTTATTCATTTAACCATACATTATTCTCTTATTTATACATATCATCTGATCTTATCGTTTTTCAAATGATTTACAAGACAAAGCAAATTACAAGGTTCATGACTAAACATTTTCTCAAACATAAGTCATGAAATCCTATTTTCTCAAAACCTATGTATCTCACAGGCAATTTTATGCTGACGTACCTATTTTCACATGTGTTTTCAGGAGATGATGCGTAGGACTTATCAAGATACACTTAGGCGGACTTGGGCCTTAGTGACAATAAAAGATGCAAGACTAGTTAATTTATGTTATGTACTCTTTGGTTCTTGTTTAAAACAATGTAAACTCTCATGTTTGATTTATAAAACGAAACTTTAATTGCCATGGATTTGAAACATTAATTCTGTTACAACACTCCCCGACGTTTCCGCCACGTTTTGTATGTTCTACGTGGTCGGGGTGTGACAGGTTACAAGCTAGATTTCGAGACTTCACCCAGACCTACGCTGCCAGAGACGCCTATCACGGCTCCACAGATGATTGGTACTACTGAGATTACCTCATCTTTCCATGTCAATCCTGCTGCTTTTGCCAGCCAGGGAGACCCCCGATGCGCTTTCACTAGCAACGGGTGGATAGATGATGATGATGTACCTCTCTCAATCCATGAGACGGGACGATCATCTGGCACTGTACCAGTTATCGATGACGTAATCAGGAGTGTCCCTACTGTTAGAGGATCTTCTAGTATCGCACCAGTGGTGGACGCCACTATCGTCACGGCTTAACCCTTAGAGCCATCAGTCGTCCCACCTGCTGCTGTGATCGAGTCTGCTACTGAGATCCCTCCGCTTGTTTTGTCTGAGTCTTCTTTGCCTGTTTTAGAGTCACGCACTTCTTCTACGCCGCTGTTAGTTTATTATCGTCGTAGGAAGAGGATTAGGCCCGCTGGAGATAGGGTAGATCGATATTGCCATTGTGATCGACAGCTCGCCGCTTTGCGCAAAGATCTAGACATAGCCAAAGGAAAGGTGAAGTACCTCGAGGAATAGATGGACGACCATGAGGAGTTGAAGGTTATAGACGACATCGCGAGAGATGAGATGCATTGGAGGGTTGTGGATTTGGATAAGCTTGTCCAGGAGATGTTAGAGTCTATAGATTTGAGGCATTGATGATAGTTGTTTGTTTGTTTGTTTGTTTCGTTGTTTGATGGATTGTATTGTTAGACATTTTTGATGTTCTTCATGTTTGTGGCCTGCGTGCCAGTTTCATTTTTGGATATTATTTGGGAATTTCGTATGAACTTGTTTATGGGTATTGATGTAGACATGCCAAGAATAGTCTTTTGTACTGAGAACGAGTTTAAATAATTTCTATAATAAATACCAATGATATACTTTTGGTTTAAAATTTTTCTCATTAATATGTGGATATTTTACATGCGCAATGTTTGGTCCACTAACATTTAATGATTGAATTATTTTTGGTTATCGTCTTATGTGAATATTATTGTTATGATAGTAGAAACGACGAAATGCCGCCAAAGCAAGACAGGGTACCGGATTACCTACCACACCGGAAGAGTTGGCTCAACTCATAGCCCAACACGTTAATACTGCCATGGAGCAGTTCAATGCTAACGATGGTCAGGGACGTGGACGTGGTGCTCATGGGCAAGGTTTTGGTGGGGCATATAATGGAAATCCTCCTGGTAAATTGTGATCGGAAAGTTTTAGTAGTTCATGTGTTATGTTATCATTGGAATGAATTCCTGATTTCTATTAACATTAATGAGCAGTGCACGGATGTACATATAAAACATTCCAGGGCTGTAACCCATGATCATTTACCGGTGCTGAGGGACCCTTAGATATCACCCGATGGATTGAGAAGATAGAATCCGTCATGGCAATCAGTGGTTGTGCTGCTGATCAACATGTGAGATATGCTTCTTGCTCTTTTCTTGATGAAGCGCTGTCTTGGTAGAACTCGCAAGTTCAAATTTTAGGTGAAGACGCTGCCTACGGTCTGACCTGGAACGAACTTAAAGAGATGCTCCTGAAAGAGTACTGCCCGCGCAGTGAAATTCAGAAAATCGAGACAGACTTCTGGAACCTAACCATGGAAGGTCTGAATGTCAGAGCTTACACTTCTCGTTTTAATGACTTGGCGAGGTTAGTTCCATGAATGGTTACTCCTGAATATGTAAAGGTAGAAAGGTATATCTGGGGATTGTCGCCACGGATTCACAGTATGGTTACATCCGCGAAACCTACCACCTATCTAGAGGCTACTACATTGGCAAAATCATTAGCCGATGACGCTACCCGCAAAGGTAGTCTTGATAAAAAGGAGGAAACCGGGAAGTCATCGGGCAAGGCCAAAGCAGACGCGAAATCTGAACGGTCAGGGCGTTCTAAGACTAAGACAGAAGTTACGAAGAAGCGCAAGTCCGAGAGCTCAAGAAAGGAGACTAAAGAGAAGCGCGACAGGAAACGCAGTTCAAAGAAGGCATATGCAGCAAGTTCTAGTGGTACTAGAAAGGATGGCACCAGAGATAGCCGAGGCAGATCTGAGAGAAAGACTCGTGAGGAAGAACAAAAGAAATGTAACCGATGCGGACGAACTGGGCATGCTACCCGGGAATGCTTTGCCAGATATACTATGGAGGGAACGAAGCTTGAAGGATGCTTCTAGTGCAGGGAACAAGGACATTTCAAGAAGGACTATCCTAAGGCGGGAGGTCAGAATGCCAGAGGTAGAGCGTTCGAGTTAAATGCTGGGAAGGCACGTGACGATCCGGCTGTTGTCACTGGTATTTTTTTGATCAATAACCATTCCATGTTTGTACTTTTTGATACTGGAGCTGACTTGAGTTTTGTCTCAAAAAACTTTGAACCATTCCTGTGTTCACCTACTAGTAAGCTAAATAAGAAGTACTCGATAGAACTAGCAAATGGTAAACTGATAGAAACTAGCGAAGTTGTTCGCGACTATAGTATTCAGCTAGACGATCATAAATTTAGTATTGATTTACTACCAGTGGAGTTGGGAAGCTTCGATGTAGTTGTGGGATGGATTGGCTGTCCAAGAACAAAGCGGAGATTGTTTGCTCGGAGAAGCAAGTGCGGATACCTCGTCCTGGCAGTGGTGAAGCAATAATTATCCGTGGAGATCGATCAAGTCGTGTATCAAGTGTTGTCAGTGTTATGAAGATGCTCAAGTTGTTGCGAAAAGGTTATCCTTCGTTCTTAGTTAACGTGATGGATACAAAGGCCGAATGTAGGAAGATCGAGGAGATTCCTATTGTTCGTGATTATCCAGAAGTTTTTCCTGAAGACTTGCCTGGATTACCCTCTGCAAGACAGATCGAATTCCGAATCGACCTGGTGCTGCACCAATTGCAAAATCTCCCTATAGATTGGCACTGTCTGAAATGAAAGAAATGTCGAACCAGCTTCAAGAGCTACTAGACAAAGGTTTCATTCAACCGAGTTATTCGTGTTGGGGTGCGCCTGTTCTGTTCGTGAAGAAGAAAGATGGATCTTTCAGGATGTGTATAGATTACAGGGAGCTGAACAAGTTAACTATCAAGAATCCGTATCCTTTGCCGAGGATTGATGATCTGTTTGACCAGCTTCAGGGATCCAGCTACTACTCCAAGATAGATCTGCGTTCAGGCTATCATCAGTTGAAGGTTGCTGATGAAGACATTCCAAAGACAGCCTTTCGAACACGATACAACCATTATGAGTTCCTAGTCATGCCCTTTGGTCTAACTAATGCGCCAGCTGTGTTCATGGATCTCATGAACAGGGTATGCAAACCCTACTTGGACAAATTCGTGATAGTATTCATCGACGATATACTTATTTATTCACGAACCAAAGAAGATCATGAGCGTCATTTGAGGTTAATTTTGGAGTTGCTGAAGGAAGAGAAGCTGTATGCCAAGTTCTCTAAATGTGAATTTTGGATTCGAGAAGTTCATTTTCTTGGACATGTCATAAATGAGAAAGGTATACATGTAGATCCGTCTAAGATCGAAACAATAAAGAATTGGGAAGCGCCAAAGACTCCGTCAGAGGTGCGACAATTCTTAGGGCTTGCTGGGTATTATCGGAGGTTCATTGAGCACTTCTCCAGAATAGCACAGCCGTTGATGCTATTAACCCAAAAGGAGAGGAAGTTTGACTGGACGGAGAAGCAGGAGGTAGCTTTTCAGTCGTTGAAGGAAAAGCTCTGTAGTGCACCTATTCTTTCCCTTCCTGAGGGAAGTAATGATTTCATTGTTTACTGTGATGCTTCACGTTTGGGTCTTGGATGCGTTTTAATGCAAAGAGACAGAGTGATAGCCTATGCGTCCAGGCAATTGAAAGTGCACGAGAAGAATTACACAACACATGATTTGGAGCTTGGAGCTGTTGTGTTTGCTTTGAAGATCTGGAGACACTACTTGTATGGCACGAAGTGTACGATTTACACGGACCATAAGAGCCTCCAGCACATCCTCAATCAGAAGGAGCTCAATATGCGACAACGACGTTGGGTAGAATTACTCAACGATTATGAATGTGATATCCGTTATCACCCGGGGAAAGCAAACGTTGTTGCAGATGCGCTCAGTAGGAAGGAACGGGAAAAGCCTCTACGTGTGCATGCTTTGGGTCTAACCATACAAACGAGTTTGACTGATCAAATTCTTGATGCGCAGCGTGAAGCTTTGAAAAATGATTTGAGAGGTGAAGGTTTGAAGGGCTTAGAATGTAAATTGATATCGAGATCGGACGAAGTAACGTACTTCATGAACCGAGTCTGGGTTCCACTTAAAGGTAACCTCCGTGAATTGGTTATGAACGAAGCTCATAAATCCAAGTATTCCATTCACCCAGGTTCTACCAAGATGTATTAGGACATTAAGGAGTTTTACTGGTGGCCGAAGATGAAGAGAGACATTGCGATCTACGTAAGTAAATGTCTGACATGCTCTAAGGTTAAAGCAGAGCACCAGAAGTCGTCTGGGCTTCTGTAGCAACCAGAGATTCCTAAGTGGAAACGGGAACATCTTACGATGGACTTTATCACCAAGTTACCCCGTACGTCACATGGACACAATATGATCTGGGTAATTGTGGATCGATTGACAAAGTCTGCTCATTTCCTTGCACTTAAGGAAACAGACAATACGGAGAAGATATCACAGTTGTACCTTAACGAGATTGTAGCCCGTCATGGAGTACCAGTGTCAATCATTTCGGATAGAGACGGACGATTTGACTCCAGATTTTGGCGATCTCTCCAGAAATCGCTGGGTTCTAGTTTGGATATGAGTACTGCATATCATCCTCAAACGGATGATCAGAGCGAAAGGACCATTCAGACGTTAGAGGATATGCTGAGAGCGTGTGAGATTGATTTCGGTGGTAGTTGGGATACTCATTTGCCCTTGGCAGAGTTTTCTTACAACAATAGTTACCACGCCAGCACAAAAGCAGCTCCGTTTGAAGCCCTGTATGGAAGGAAGTGTCGATCACCGCTCTGTTGGGCTGAAGTCGGCGAAAAGAATTTGACCAGACCCGAGATCATTCAGGAGACCACAGACAAAGTTTTCCAGATCAAGAATAGGTTGAAGGCTGACGCGGATCGACAGAAGAGTTATGCAGATAACCGAAGGAAACCGCTAGAGTTTCAAGTTGGTGACAGGGTTATGCTGAAGGTATCGCTATGGAAGGGCGTTGTAAGGTTTGGAAAAGGGGGAAAGTTGATCCCGCGCTATATAGGTCCCTTCGAAGTCGTCTCTCGAGTTGGACCAGTCGCGTATAGGCTCAAGTTGCCACAGGAGTTGATTGGAGTCTGTGACGTATTTCATGTCTCCAACCTGAAAAAGTGTCTGTCTGATGAGACACTAATTATACCCCCTAGAGAGGTTCGAGTGGACGATAAACTGAGGTTTATCAAAGAACCAGTGGAAGTTCTGGATCGGAAAACCCAGAAACTCAGGAGGAGTAAGATTGAGTTGGTCAAGGTCCGTTGGAATTCTAAGCGTGGACCCGAGTTCACCTGGGAGTGACAGGACCAAATGCAACAGAAATATCCTCACCTCTTCCCACCGAGTGCGAAAACGAAACCTGTAAAGTAGAATTTCGGGGATGAAATTCCCTAAACAGGGGAGACTGTGACACCCCAGGAAAACCGGGAAAACCATACCACTTAACTAGCTTCCTCAGTGAGTACGTGCTAAATTTCGGGACAAAATTTCTTTCAACTTGGGGATAATGTGACAACTCGTATTTTAGAACCTTCCTTTGTATTTTGATTTAACCTGTATGAACTCTATGTGATTATGTGATACGTGATTTTAATGGAATGTATGTTTTATTTTGTTATGAGTTGGTGTATGATATGTGTGTATATAACTTACTCGCACAACACTAGTCCACTCTCGGCCCACTATCCTTGAACTCGAAACCAAGGGCAGCCCAAGGAAAGGGTTCGGCCCACTCCCTATGCGTATGCATATACCCATTATGGGGTTTTGATCCTCATAATTTGCAAACACTTAACACACACACAAACCCTAAATCTCTCTCCCTTCACTCGACGGCAACACCCCTCTCTCTTGAAGATCATCTCGGCCCTATCTCTTATTCCGGTTAGTGATTCATTATTAGTTGTGTATTAGACAATGTTGTGATTACCATGATTGAGCATGATAGTTAAGATTGTTCATATGAATTGGATTTGCATGATTGTGATTTAGAACCAAAGAGATGTAATCGACGGGGATGGGTCTAGATGTTTAATTGATTCATATATTCTGGCATGAACAAGATGGTGAAAATTACATGAACTGTATGGCAATGATCGAATTCCTTAGGATGGTGGTTTCACCGAATGATTGAATGATTGTTGTTGTTTTTCATGATTAGATGTTACTTAGCGTTCATACGAATTAAATTGATTGTTCTTGATTTGATGATGATTAAGGTAATATGAATGTGTATGATTTCCGAATTCAAGGCTGTTTAATCTGATCTGAAACTGGTAAACTGTTAGCAAAGTTTACGGAAGTAAATGAGCTGCAAATAAGGAAGTTAGTTACACACCTAGTCTCGACACCGGTTGCGAGTCGAGAACCCACTGTCTCGACTCGAGACCACACCTTACCAGCACACAAACAAGACTCGAGACCTTGGTTGTGGGTCTTGTTGCGACTCGAGACCACCTGGTCTCGAGCGATGAATTCATGACCCGAGACCCCTTAGTTGCGACTCGAGAACTCCAAGACTTCAACCCGAGACCACACTGTCTCAACTCGAGATCCCTAGTCTCGACTCGAGTCCATGTAATCACACTTTCAATTTGGACTTTCACTGCTATAGGCTTGTGTAGTTGGGCTGCATATTTGGGCTCTGTCTGTTTACGTAAATGTTATTGTTGAACGTGGTATGTGGACTGTTAGTTGACTGATATGATTATACGTATATGCCATGATCAATACTTGTATGCAACTTGTTAGTATACGTGTAGAAAACCATACGTGCATTACTTAAACCTAGACCTGACTTGTATGGTAACCATGTTAGGACGTGGTTGACCATTTATAGCTCAAGTGACCTTTTCGTGTATCTGCTGAGCAAACCAAGGTGAGTTCACACACTTTCTACAAGGCATGGGATTCCCGGTGGTTGGGAATGGGTTAAAGAAATAAAACGGGACCTACTTATCATCCTTGGGTAGGATATGTACCGCCATCCTCCATGGGTAGGATGCCAATATTAATCCTGCGTATTCTCCTTGGGTAGAAGACGTACGTTCGTCCTCCTTGGGTAGGACAACAACCTTAAACTTACAAGACAAAACTCTGTCATTAAGTCCCTCATTTTATATCGACTTAATCGCCGAGGCCGATGGCGAGCGGGTCATTAGTTAATAGCGCTATTAGGTTTGACAAACCTCACACCGTGCCGTTCGGACGAGCGTGTACTAATGGATCATGGCAAACTGTCAATGATGATAGACATTGACGTAGGACACAACTATTGTTCGTCAGTTGTCGATATGGTAACGGTCTAGTGGTTCACATGGGGAAGCCCCCACTGATTATGGACATGGTTTGGGAAATAAAGGAATTGGTTAACTCGTGGTCTACGAAACAACTTATGGTTTTCAAAACAAAATGGTAAAACTAAACAACCAACTGTGAACTCGCTCAACTTTGTGTTGACTCGTTGTTACATGCCTTGCAGGTCGTTAGGTATTCATGGAGCTTGCACGAGGAGGCGTGATCGTTGTGGGACATGGATAGACATATGCCATGTTAAACATTTGTTATCTTTGAACTTATACTTTGGTTTTAAACATTATGCTTCCGCTTACAACTTAAACTATGTTTTGTTTGGTCACCAATTATATTGTGTTGGGTTTTATTTACTTAATTACGTTGTTCAATATGATTGGTGGCTTGATCCTGGTCAGTCACGCCTCCAAGCGGTGATACTCCGCCTGTGGATTTTGGGGGTGTGACAGATTGGTATCAGAGCCATTGGTTATAGTGAACTTGGTTTTAAAAAGGGGGAAAAGCTTTTTGACAAAACCAGACTATAACCTGTACAGTACTCAACGATCCACAACAACGCTTCGCTCCACGTGTAAGGCTCAATATTCTAGGTGATATCGTTTATGTTATATTGCCTACTTGTTAGTTACATAGTACATTGTTCATGGTATGCTCTGGTTAACGTAACAACTATTGTTTGAAACACATGTGTGCTTACTCTCTTCTGTCATCGCACTTTCGTGACACCTTTCTCACTCATGTTTCCCTTGATATGAAGATCATGAGTGGACGTATCAACCTAACTCAAGCCCAGTTGACGGCTTTAATCAATGAACAAGTTACTGCAGCACTCGCAGCCGCTCAGGCAGGAGGTCAACCTGCTCAGCCTCCTGTTTGTACTTTCAAAACTTTTATGGACTGCCGACCTACTACTTTCAACGGCACTGAGGGAGCTGTAGGCCTCCTTCGCTGGTTTGAGAAGCTCGAGTCTGTTTTCGAGTTGTGTGAATGCCCTGAGGCTCGTAGGGTGAAGTATGCTACTGGTACTCTTGAAGGTGTAGCGCTCACGTGGTGGAACGCTCAGGTCCAAATGCTGGAGTTAGTTGCTGCTAATGCCACCCCATGGAACGATTTCAAGGAATTGATCAAGGAAGAGTACTGTAATCGTGATGACATCCATAAGCTGGAGGTAGAGTTCTTCAACTTAAAAATGACGGGGTCGGAAATTGAGGCGTACACGAAAAGATCGAACGAGCTGGCTATCTTGTGTCCTACTATGGTGGATCCTCCTATCAAACGTATCGAGCTGTACCTTAAAGGTTTAGTGCCAGAGATCCAGAGCCATGTGACGGCAGCAAACCTCGCCACTATCCAACAAGTTATTCGTTTAGCTCATCGTCTCACTGATCAGGCGGTTGAGCAGAACAGGCTGCCCAAGCGTATTGGTGCTACTACTACTTCTGATGCCCCCAGCGACAACAAGCGCAAATGGGATGGAGTCTCAAGCAAGGGTTCAACATCAGCTCGGTCTTAGCAGTGAAAGACTGATGACTACCAGAGTCCTGGTCAGCAATCTTCTGGTAGTCAAGGGCAGGGTGGATACAGGGGAAACCACCCCAAGTGCAACCGATGCAACAAGCATCATAGTAGGCAGTGCAACAAGGGTCGTTGTCTGAGGTGTAACAAGTTTGGTCATGAAGCAAAGGATTGCAGGGGTGCACAACCTGCAAATCAAAATCATCAACAACAGCCACCAGCTCCACAGAATCAGCCGCAGCAACAGCAGTGTAACAGGGGATGCTATCAGTGTGGTGCTGAAGGTCACTTCAAGAGAAACTGCCCCCAGTTGAACCAGAATCAGAACAACAACAATAATCAGGGAAACGGGAACAATAACGGGGGTAACAATGATGGCAATGGTGCCAGGGGACGTGTTTTCGTACCCAACACTTATGAACACCAAGCACACTGTAGAACTAGCAAACGGTAAAAGTCTCGAGGCCACACACATAGTTAAGGGTTGTAATCTCGTCTTAGTTGGTCAGACTTTCTCTATCGATCTCATCCCCATCGTACTTGGTAGTTTCGACGTCGTTATTGGGATGGATTGGCTATCTCAACATCAAGCGGAGATTATTTGCAAGGAGAAAATCATCCGTATTCCTCGTTCTGGTGAAGAAGCTTTAGTGATTGATGGCGACAAGAGTGGTGCTGTTGTAGGCATCATCTCTTTCCTTAAGGCCCAGAAGTGTTTGCAAAAGGGCCACACAGCTATTCTAGCCCTCGTTTCTGATACATCCTCGAAGGAAAAGAAAATAGAAGACATTCCTATTGTGCGCGACTTTCCTGAGGTATTTCCTGAGGAATTACCTGGTCTTCCGCCTCATCGACAAGTCGAGTTTCAAATCGAGCTAGCTCCTGGAGCAGCACCTATAGCTCGAGCACCCTATCGTCTAGCCCCATCAGAACTCGAAGAACTGTCCACGCAACTACAAGAGCTCTTGGATAAAGGTTTTATTCATCCTAGCTCTTCGCCTTGGGGAGCTCCAGTATTATTTGTGAAGAAGAAAGACGGTACCTTCAGAATGTGTATTGACTACCGCGAACTCAACAAGGTGACCGTGAAGAATCGTTATCCTCTTCCACGCATTGATGACTTATTCGACCAGTTGCAAGGGTCTAGTTTCTACTCCAAGATTGACTTGAGGTCAGGCTACCACCAACTGATAGTCCGAGACGAGGATATCTCTATAACAGCATTCAGGACTCGTTATGGGCATTACGAGTTTCTGGTTATGCCTTTCGGATTGACGAATGCACCTACGGTCTTCATGGATCTTATGAACAGAGTGTGCAAGCCTTACCTGGATAAGTTTGTCATAGTTTTCATCGATGACATCCTGATCTACTCTAAGAGTCAGGAGGAACACGAGCAACACCTGAGACTTATTTTGGAACTCCTTCGAGCAGAGCAGCTGTATGCCAAGTTCTCGAAATGTGACTTTTGGCTTCGCGAAGTCCATTTTCTAGACCACGTGGTAAACAAGGATGGGATTCACGTTGATCCATCCAAGGTAGACTCGATCAAGAACTGGCCTGCACCCCGTACGCCAACAGAAATCCTCCAATTCTTGGGTTTGGCGGGCTACTACAGAAAGTTCATCAAGGATTTCTCCAAGATTGCGCAACCTCTCACCTCACTAACTCAGAAAGGTGTCACCTATCGTTGGGGTGATGCACAGGAAACTGTGTTTCAGCACCTAAAGGATAGACTTTGTAGTGCACCTATCCTCTCATTGCTTTCCCTGAAGGCACAGACGATTTTGTGGTTTATTGCGACGCTTCCATCCAAGGACTTGGTTGCGTGTTGATGCAACGCGACAAGGTCATTGCTTATGCATCATGGCAACTTAAGGTTCACGAAAAGAACTACACTACTCACGATCTGGAGCTGGGAGCAGTTGTCTTTGCACTTAAGATATGGAGACATTACCTGTATGGTACCAAGTGCACCATTTACACCGATCACAGGAGTCTCGAGCATATCTTCAAGCAAAAGGAGTTAAACATGCGACAACGTCGATGGGCCGAGCTCTTGAATGATTACGAATGTGCGATCAAGTACCATCTGGGCAAAGCCAATGTTGTGGCTGAAGCCCTCAGTCGAAAGGACACTACACCTAAGCGCGTGCGAGCATTACAACTTACCATCCAATCTAGTCTTCCTACTTAGATACGAGATGGTCAGGTTGAAGCATTGAAAGCAGAGAACATCAGGGCGGAGTCTCTACGAGGATCGAGGAAACGGTTAGAACAAAAGGAAGACGGCGCCTACTACGTAACAGGGTGCATCTGGGTCCCACTTTATGGAAAATTACGTGAGCTTATGATGGATGAAGCATATAAGTCTCGTTACTCAGTACATCCTGGTTCGGATAAGATGTACCACGACTTAAAGACTACATACTGGTGGCCTAGCATGAAAGCCAACATAGCAACTTACGTCAGCAAATGTTTGACTTGTGCGAGAGTCAAGATTGAATATCAGAAACCATCAGGCCTACTCTAACAACCAGAGATCCCGACATGGAAATAGGAGCAAATTTCCATGGATTTCGTTACTGGCCTGCCTAGATCTCAGCGTGGAAATGACACTATTTGGGTGATAGTGGATCAATTGACTAAGTCTCCACACTTTTTGGCTATCAAAGAAACTGACAAGTTCTCTACTTTAGCAGACGTTTACTTAAAGGAAGTGGTTTCGAGGCACGGGGTGCCAACCTCCATTATTTCTGATCGTGATGCATGTTTTACTTCTGAACTGTGGCAAGCTATGCACAAGTCCTTTGGCTCACGTTTAGATATGAGCACCGCTTATCATCTACAGACGGATGGGCAGTCTGAGCGCACTATCCAAACCCTTGAAGATATGCTTCGAGCGTGTGTAATCGATTTTGGCAATGGTTGGGAAAGACACCTCCCTTTGGTGGAGTTTTCGTATAATAACAGCTACCACACCAGTATCCAGGCTGCTCCGTTTGAGGCATTGTACGGGCGTAAATGCCGATCACCTCTTTGTTGGGCAGAGGTTGGCGACAGCCAAATCACTGGTCCAGAACTTGTAGTAGACACAACAGAAAAGATGGCTCAGATACGACAACGAATGGCGGTAGCTCGTGACCGTCAGAAAAGCTACGCTGATAAGCGCAGGAAACCACTCGAGTTCCAGGTTGGGGATCGAATGCTACTCAAAGTCTCACCTTGGAAAGGTGTAGTACGTTTTGGCAAACAAGGCAAGCTTAACCCATGATACGTTGGACCTTTTGAAATCATAGAGAAAATAGGCAAAGTGGCCAACAAACTAAACCTACCCGCAGAACTCAGTGGAGTTCACAACGTATTTCACGTGTCGAATCTGAAGAAGTGTCTGTCAGATGAGATCCTCATAGTTCCTTTGAAGGAGCTCACAATCGATGAACAGCTATGATTCGTCGAGGAACCAGTAGAGATTACTGACCGAGATGTTAAGATTCTCAAGCGCACCAGAATACCTCTTGTTCGAGTTCGTTGGAACTCCCATCGTGGCCCAGAGTTCACCTGGGAACGAGAAGACCAAATGAAACACAAGTATCCCCAGTTGTTCGAGCAGCATGAAACCACTACTGAGGTCGAAGCTACTGCAGAATTTCGGGATGAAATTCCAAACCAACAGGGGAAGGATGTGACACCCCAGGAAAACCGGGAAAACCATACCACTTAACTAGCTTCCTTAGTGAGTGCGTGCTAAATTTCGGGACGAAATTTCTTTCAACTTGGGGATAATGTGACAACTCGTATTTTAGAACCTTCCTTTGTATTTCGATTTAACCTGTATGAACTCTATGTGATTATGTGATACGTGATTTTAATGGAATGTATGTTTTATTTTGTTATGAGTTGGTGTATGATATTTGTGTATATAACTTAGTCGCACAACACTAGTCCACTCTCGGCCCACTATCCTTGAACTCGAAACCAAGGGCAGCCCAAGGAAAGGGTTTGGCCCACTCCCTATGCGTATGCATATACCCATTATGGGGTTTTGATCCTCATAATTTGCAAACACTTAACACACACAAACCCTAAAGCTCTCTCCCTACACTCGACGGCAACACCCCTCTCTCTTGAAGATCATCTCGGCCCTATCTCTTATTCCGGTTAGTGATTCATTATTAGTTGTGTATTAGACAATGTTGTGATTACCATGATTGAGCATGATAGTTAAGATTGTTCATATGAATTGGATTTGCATGATTGTGATTTAGAACCAAAGAGATGTAATCGACTGGGATGGGTCTAGATGTTTAATTGATTCATATATTCTGGCACGAACTAGATGGTGAAAATAACATGAACTGTATGGCAATGATCGAATTCCTTAGGATGGTGATTTGACCGAATGATTGAATGATTGTTGTTGTTTTTCATGATTAAATGTTACTTAGGGTTCATACGAATTAAATTGATTGTTCTTGATTTGATGATGATTAAGGTAATATGAATGTGTATGATTTCCGAATTCAAGGCTGTTTAATCTGATCTGAAACTGCCAAACTGTTAGCAAAGGTTACGGAAGTAAATGAGCTTCAAATAAGGAAGTTAGTTACACACCTAGTCTCGACACCGGTTGCGAGTCGAGAACCCACTGTCTCGACTCGAGACCACACCTTACCAGCACACAAACAAGACTCGAGACCTTGGTTGCGGGTCTTGTTGTGACTCGAGACCACCTGGTCTCGAGCGATGAATTCATGACCCGAGACCCCTTAGTTGCGACTCAAGAACTCCAAGACTTCAACCCGAGACCACACTGTCTCGACTCGAGATCCCTAGTCTCGACTCGAGTCCATGTAATCACACTTTCGATTTGGACTTTCACTGCTATAGGCTTGTGTAGTTGGGATGCATATTTGGGCTCTGTCTGTTTACGTAAATGTTATTGTTGAACGTGGTATGTGGACTGTTAGTTAACTGATATGATTATACGTATATGCCATGATCAATACTTGTATGCAACTTGTTAGTATACGTGTAGAAAACCATACGTGCATTACTTAAACCTAGACCTGACTTGTATGGTAACCATGTTAGGACGTGGTTGACCATTTATAGCTCAAGTGACCTTTTGTTTGGTCACCAATTATATTGTGTTGGGTTTTATTTACTTAATTACGTTGTTCAATATGATTGGTGGCTTGATCCTGGTCAGTCACGCCTCCAAGCGGTGATACTCCGCGTGTGGATTTTGGGGGTGTGACAGAGACTGTGACACCCGGCCTCTCAGGTTGTACTGGACAATAGTAATCTGTGTAGTAAACATGTAACATGACTATTTGTGACTGACTGTGATGTTAACATATGATATTTGATGTGTTGATAATTTTAGATGTGCATGAAAATTATGTTGGCAATGATAAAACAAACGCTTATCGCGTAACGTTTAAAACGTGAAACGAACGTCGGTGACCACCCGATCAGTGTTAAAATCCTAAAAATAGTCTGTTATGATTAGAATAATAAATTTAATAATATCCGTGTGGATAAATAATTTAAAACGCTAAGAAACTCTATTTTTTGAATTTGAGCGCGTACCGCGCGATACTGCGCGAATTAAACAAAATACTGTCAACGCAGCCAATCAAGGCAACTAGTAATTATTTCAGTAATAATTTTAAGTTATTATTTTTATAGAATGATAAAAATAATTTAAAACGCACTAAAACGGGATTAAAACGCTAGATAAGATACCCGGTATCCAGTAAAATACCTGTTTTTGAGCTAAATTACATATAATATGTGTATGTATATATATATTCGTGAGAGGGGAACATGGGGGCAGCAATGTGTGCTGCCCACATTCTCTTGAATGATGGAACTTGGACACTTGTCCATCCTAGAGGCATTAGAATGATGATTAAGCTTGTACATGTCTCAATAAAATCACAATTCCAAGAACAAATTTAAAAACTTCACACTCTCTCTCTCCCTCATACCAAGCTCGGCCGAACACCCCCTAGTACACCTCCATTTTCTTTTTTAAACTTAAATCTTGAAGATCATGTCCATTCCAAGGTGTTTTCAAGCTTACATAAAGGTTTAGAGGTGATTTCAAGGAGATTGGAGCAAGAACAATGTCACACCCCGACCGCGTAAAACAACAAATCGCGGCGGAAACATCGGGGCGTGTTGCAACAGAATTAATTGTTTCATAACCATGGCATACAAAGTTTTATTTTATTTATTAACATAAGTGTTTCATTGTCTTAACCAGGACATAAAGAGTTTATAACATAATTAAACATAGTCTATCTTATTTGAAAGTCTCTAAGGCACAGGTCCGCCCTAGTATCATGATCAACATCCTATGGAAAAGCACCTGAAAACACATGTGAAAATAGGTACGTCAGCATAAAAATGCCTGTGAGATACATAGGTTTGTGAAAATAGGATTCATGACTTGTATTTGAGAAAATGTTTAGTCATGAACCTTGTAATTTGCTTTGTCTTGTAAATCATTTGAATAACAATAAGATCAGATGATATGTATAAGTAAAAGTCAGGTTAAATAAATAATCATGTAAAAATGTGTTTGTATAAGATAAGTTGCTTGTAAATCAATGTCTTGTGAAAAGTATGTTATTTGTATAAAATGTTCTATGTCTCAATATTGAAATGATTCAAATAACGTTACGACATGTAATACCATACAAACACTTATATATAGGAAGTACCAGCGGCGTATCCACCATGCTTGTATCATATTACACACGCATCGTTACTTAATCACTTAACCAAACCAAACCAAACCAAACAATGTAAGATGTCTATGTTTAAACCAATTGTCAAACATGTTATATGTCAAATGTAAATCATGTCAAATGTCTATGTCAAATATCCATGTCAAATGTCTATGTCAAATATCCATGTCAAATGTCTATGTCAAATATCCATGTCAAATGTCTATGTCAAATGTCTTTGTGTAAAATGTCTATGTCAAAATGTCATGTATGGCAAGTGAAATGTCTCAACTAAACCATATGCACGAAAACAAAATATTGAAGTAAAACATGGTTTAAATCAATCTTATGTCTTTGTGTAAATGCATGCAACTATTTAATATGAACATTTATGCGGTATTGTGAATATGCATACATCCAAGCCTTGTGACTGTGGTGATAAACCCTTTAAACAAATTAAAGGTCTATCTGTCTTATATCATCGAATTCGGTCATTCCTTTCTGTCCCCTTTCCCTGGGATGTCCGGAACGGGAGTTGTCAATTCCTATGGTACCACTACCTACTAACGAACGGCGTAGCTAATGTTAATGAATGTATTGTCCCATGTAAACAAACCAAATGTCATACCAAAATGTAAACATGTGAAAACAATGCACTAAGTATGTAATCAAATGAACATACATAGCGTGAAATGTCATGTAAAACGATGTACTAAGTAATGCACACAATGGGCACACCTAGCATGAAATGTCATGTAAAACAATGTACTAAGTAATGCACACAATGGGCACACCTAGCATAAGATGATATGAAATCATGTACTATAATGTACTAACGAACATAGCATGTATATGATGTGAAAACAGGAAAGCATGAAAGTAACAAGTAGGCACATGTGTTCCACCCCAAAACAGTTTAGAAAACAGTAAAAGAGGGGTCTATGTACTCACTTGAGATTGCTCAGATGTATAAAGATAATCACCAAGTAATGCTAGAGATCTCGGAATCAAACGGCACCTAATATAGGTAACTATGTTAATAACCGGACCTATATCGGAAGACTGAGTAGCATTAGGGTTTGTAAACCAAATGAGTGTAGGAACTCACGTGACATGGTTTAACAAAGCCTACATACTAAAAGAAACTTAACCTAAGTCTTATTGACCCGTTATGATCCGTTTAGGTAGCTTATGCTACTTTAACGCATCGTGCGCGTGAAACGCGTTCGGACCGCCTAACTAGTCCTATGACAAGTGTTATATGCCTAAACATGTTACATAATCAGTTATGTGACAAAGGTTTAGGTTACATATGCTTAATTACAATTTATACATGAAAAGGGTATTCTGGTAATTTACCTAAGGCATATAAACTACCTATCATACAACTACTTAAACGATGTGACCATAGGGTATAACCTCGGAAGGTTATTCCCTACCTACTATGGTCACCTAATGTATTTGGTCGGATCCTAATGATCGACCAAATGGGTCGGGTTCGAAGGTATAGGCGATTTATTAGATCGCCTACCCTACGACCCTAGACAACGTGGTAATCAGTAGGCATAGTCCCAAGGGACTATGACCATCGTGATTACAATCACGTTGCGAAGTTCAACCGAACTTCGCATTGACCATTACTGGTCAACGCTGAAAGTCAAACAAAGTTTGACTTTCGGACTCGAAAAGCAGTAAAAATAAGGAAAAGAACGAAAGAATACTTACGAAGGGTCCCCGAATGCTAAACTTGATTCGAAAATCTCAGGTATGAAACTAATGTTTCAACTTAGAGTTTCTCAATTCAAATTTCTAGTGATTATGAACAAAGGGGGTGGGGTATTTATAGTTTTCGGTCCACCGTTAGGATCGTTTCATGGAAAACGTGCCATGATCCAAGCCGTACATGTGTTGGAAGCTTATGGTAGCCTACAATTGATCCTTATCAGCTGAATATGCATGTGCAAATGTGTGGGTGAAGTTGCAACAGCTGGAAACTGCTGACTGTTAAGTCTGATCTTGTTCTGCAGAACCCATACGCATCGTAGCACAAAAGTGCTACGCATCGTAGCCATACAAGTTTGGCAGAATTACCATTTTAGTCCCTGTTATGCAATAAGGTCATTTATGACACGTTTAAGGCCCGTTAACCCCATTTCAAAGCTCTAAAATGAAGTTAAAGTATAGGGAACTTAAAATGTGCTCAAAAATGTCTCGGATGTCGGTTCGTTTGGCCGCACGGTCGCGATGTTCGGTTAATTACGACGGAACACGCATAAGCGCGAAAAACGATCCAAATGACGCGACGAATGGATTTTTCTTATGGCGAACACTAAAATATAATGTAGTCATGCTTTCATAAAATTTTGGATGTCCGGATGTATTCAGAACGTAAGTTATGCGCGAAAATGCAAACTTGTGCCCTTTTTGACACTTTTAGTCCCTGAATGTCCCAAAAGTTTATTTTAGCACACCGAACCCCTCAAAGCCTATTTCTAAGCTATGTAAAGGATATTTAAGGTGTGTTTAACTTATGGTCATGTTCCGGAATGTTCGTTACAGTTCAAATTGACATACTTTCGCAGTTTGTCATATTTAGACCCTGTATGCGAATTAACTTGTTTTTGCCATACCAAAGCCTTCAAAACTTATTTCTAAGTTATGTAAAGGTTATTTAAGGTATGTTGAGTATATGTTGATGTTCCGGAGTATTTCTCGCATTAAACTGAGTACGTTTACGCACTAGTTTGCGTATAACTCTCCAGAAAGTGATATAGAGTTTGAAATTACATAAAAGTCAAAACATGAAAAATGTAAAACACAACCAAACAAACATTGGGATCAAATAACATTGTTTTATTGATAATAGAACTGTTCATAGTGATTACAAACACAGTTGTTACAGTCTCCCCTACTTGTGGAAATTTCGTCCCGAAATTTATTTAGAGGAAACTCGTGGAAAAAGATGTGGATATTTCGCCTTCATTTGATCTTCGCGTTCCCAAGTAAACTCAGGTCCACGTTTAGCTTCCCAGCGAACTTTGACCAAAGGAATGCGCTTGCGTTTAAGCCACTTGACTTCACGTTCCATGATTTCCACTGGTTTCTCAACAAATTTCAGTGTTTTGCCCACACGAATTTCGTCAAGCGGTATGGAGAAGTTCTCATCAGCTGAACACTTCTTGAGATTGGACACGTGAAAAGTTGGATGAACATTTCCAAGTTCAGGAGGTAACTCAAGTCTGTAGGCTACCTTTCCGATTCTTTCGACGATCTTGAATGGTCCAACGTATCTAGGTGCAAGTTTTCCTTTCTTTCCAAATCTGATCACACCTTTCCAAGGTGAGACCTTAAGTAATACTCGATCACCGACTTGAAATTCCAAGGCTTTGCGTTTTGGATCCGCGTAAATCTTCTGACGGCTTCTAGCTGCCTGAAGGTTATCACGAACTTTCTTGACCTTGTCAGTTGTCTCTAAAATGAGGGCAGGTCCAGTAAGTTGAGCCTCGCCAATCTCATTCCAGCAGACTGGTGAACGACATTTTCGACCATAGAGAGCTTCGAAAGGAGCCATTTTGATGCTAGTGTGATAACTGTTGTTGTAGGAGAATTCAATCAATTTAAGATGTGAATCCCAGCTACCACCAAAATCGATCACACAAGCTCTTAGCATATCCTCCAGAGTCTGGATTGTTCTCTCAGATTGACCATCCGTTTGCGGATGATAAGCTGTGCTCAGATTAAGTTGGGTCCCCATAGCAGATTGCATGGTTCTCCAAAAATGAGAAGTGAAACGAGCATCTCTGTCAGAAATGATGTTCAAAGGAACACCATGTCGAGCTACAATTTCATCCACATAGATTTGAGCAAGTCTGTCAGCAGGAAAATCCTCACAGATTGGCAAGAAATGTGCTGACTTTGTAAGACGATCAATGACTACCCAGATGGCATCATGACCTTTCTTTGTGCGCGGGAGTTTGGTAACAAGATCCATAGTAATGTTTTCCCATTTCCAAACTGGGATCTCTGGTTGTTCCAATAAACCAGAAGGACGCTGATGTTCAGCCTTAACCTTAAGACAAGTAAGGCATTTGGATACGTATAAGGCAATGTCTCTCTTCATACCAGGCCACCAATAGTGAATACGAAGATCCTTATACATTTTATCTGAGCCCGGATGAATAGAATAACGAGACTTATGGGCTTCATCCATAAGCAAGGTACGAAGATCATCCTGGCTTGGGACCCACAAACGGTCCATGAAGTAATATGATCCATTGTCCTTCAGTTCCAGTGCAGGTGTTATGTGATAGGGAAATTCCTTATCCATCAAACCTTGTGAAACACAAGATTGTTGAGCCTGAGAAATGCGTGCTTGGATATCGGATCGAGCTTGAATAACAGATTGAACACGTACACAATGAAGCTTAGTACGTTCCTTACGACTCAATGCATCAGCTACGACATTCGCCTTACCAGGATGGTAACGAATTTCGCAGTCATAGTCGTTTAAAAGCTCAACCCAACGTCGCTGTCTCATGTTGAGTTCTTTTTGGTTAAAGATATGCTGAAGACTTTTGTGGTCAGTGAAAACCACACATTTTGTACCGTACAAATAGTGTCTCCAGATCTTGAGAGCGAAAACAACTGCACCCAACTCAAGATCATGAGTGGTGTAGTTCTTCTCATGTATCTTCAATTGTCTTGATGCATAGGCTATGACTTTGTTCCTTTGCATCAGAACACAACCAAGACCCAATTTAGATGCATCACAATACACGAAAAAATCATCATCACCCTCAGGCAATGATAGAACAGGCGCATCGCAAAGCTTCTGCTTCAGGTGTTGAAAAGCTTCCTCTTGTTTGAATCCCCAGTAAAAGGGCATTTTCTTCTGAGTTAGAGCAGTTAGAGGAACTGCAATCTTCGAGAAGTTTTCTATGAAGCGGCGATAATAACCCGCTAGACCAAGAAAAGAACGAACTTCAGTAGGAGTAGTAGGTGTATCCCAATCCTTAATCGCACTGATTTTGGAGGGATCTACATGAATACCCCGTTCGTTGATAACATGCCCCAAAAATTGAACTTCTTTAAGCCAAAATTCGCACTTGGAGAATTTGGAGAAAAGTTGCTCTTTCTTTAGGAGTTCAAGAGTAAGACGAAGATGTTGCTCGTGATCAGCTCGCGTCTTAGAGTAAATCAAGATGTCGTCAATAAAAACAATGACGAACTGATCCAAATAAGGTTTACAGACCCTATTCATTAAGTCCATGAAAACAGCAGGAGCATTAGTCAAACCGAATGGCATGACTGTGAACTCGTAATGTCCATAACGAGTACGGAATGCTGTCTTCGGAATGTCTTCTTCTTGCACCCGAAGTTGATGATACCCGGAACGCAGATCGATCTTCGAAAAATAAGAAGCGCCCTGTAACTGATCAAAGAGGTCGTCTATGCGAGGTAGGGGATATCGATTCTTGATGGTAAGCTTGTTAAGCTCACGATAATCGATACACATCCTAAAGGATCCATCCTTCTTCTTGACAAAAAGAATGGGAGCACCCCAGGGTGAAAAGCTGGGACGGATAAAACCTTTGTCAGAGAGCTCCTGAAGCTGTTTAGACAACTCTTGCATCTCAGACGGTGCAAGACGATATGGAGCTCTAGCAATGGGGTTTGCACCAGGTACGAGATCAATGCGGAACTCGACTTGGCGTGCTGGAGGTAGACCAGGTAAATCTTCAGGGAACACTTCAGAATAATCCCGAACGACAGGAATATCTGAAATAGACTTACCCTTGCCTTTATCTTCTGTAACATGTGCTAAGAAAGCCACATAGTTCTTTTGCAGATACTTCCGAGCTTTAAAACAAGACATGAGTTTGAGACCAACGGTAGGCTTCTCACCTTGAACCTGCAGAATCTCGCCTGTCAAAAGCGGCACACGAACAATCTTCTCAGAACAAACTATCTCTGCGTGATGCTTGGATAACCAATCCATTCCCACAATAACGTCGAAGCTTCCGAGTTGCATAGGCGTGAGATCGATAGGGAAAAGATGGTCATTAAGGTTCAATTGGCAGTTGCGTAGAACAGAATCAAGAATAATGGGTTCACCACTAGCAACCTCTACTGTCAAAGATTTGCCTAGTTTCGTTCTAGACACGCGAAGCATTTGCTCAAAAGACAAAGACACGAAACTCTTATCGGCACCGGAATCGAAAAGAACAGATGCAGGCTGATTATTAATAAAGAACGTACCGTTCACCACATTATCGTCAGCCTGTGCCTCTTGGGCATTCATGTTAAAAACTCGGCCTCGAGCCGGAGCTGGATTCTGGTGCTGGTTCTGGTTCTGGTTCTGGTTGGCTAGTCTTGGGCACCGGTTTCTGTAGTGGGTCAGATCCCCACAATTATAACAAGCACCCGGTGGGTATTGTGGTCGTGCAGCTTGACCCTGTTGCGGAGCAGGAGGCTGAGCAACCTGTTGAGCCGGGTACTGAACTGCCCGGTTCTGAGCAAACCGACAAACATCAGCAAGATGACCTGATTTCCCACAGCTAGTACAGAAACGGCACGGAAGTTGCGGCTGGTGGTGACTGTTGCATCTATTGCACAAAGGTGCATTCCCTGTATAGGGTTTCTTTGCTGGAAGCTGTGCTGGTTGGTTGGGAGCTGCCTGGTTAGCTTGGGCAGTGACAGCATAGTTTTGGGAAGCCTTACGTTTCTTTGCCCTCTTTGAAGAACCAGAGTTCTTTCCATTCCCGTTTTGACCTTTCTTGCTATCCACCTTGTCAGCCGATTGTTCCTTGCCCTTGTCACCCTTCCGGTGTAACTTGTTCTTCCGGATCTGCGACTCAGTCAATGTCGCAGATAACTCGATCGCCTGACGGAGTGTGGCAGGTTCACTACCAGTAAGAATGTCTTGTACCGAGTCAGGTAGGCCGTCGATATATCTTTCGATAGCCTTGTCAAGTGGGGTAACCATAGTCGGGCAAAGCAAACTCAGCTCTTCAAACCGATCAGTATAAGCCCTGTGCTCACCACTATCTTGCTTCAGCTCATCAAACTCCTTTTCCAACGCTCGTTGCTCATGACGAGGACAGAATTCCCTCATCATAAGGGCTCTAAGTTCAGCCCATGTCTGTGCGAGAGCAACTTCTGCACCTTGGTCCCTCATAACCCCGTTCCACCATGTCAAAGCCCTCTTCTGAAATACGCTCGAAGCAAACTCGACTTTGCGATTTTCGAGACACTGCACGTGGCGAAAAGTATTCTCTATGCTCTCAAACCACTGAAGAAGCCCAGTCGCTCCCTCAGAACCACTAAACTTGAGTGGTTTAGCCTGATTAAAATCCTTGTATTTGCACGGACCATTGTTGTTGTTGTTGGCTTGTTGCCATTGAGCAAAGAGATTTGGGAATTGAGCAGCCATCTGCTGCGCAATAATTTCTGCCAGTTCAGCAGTAGCTATCTGGTTCTCGCGTCGAGGAGGCATTCTAAAAGAGGAAAAACATGAAAAGGAACGAGTGAGACGATTGGATGAAAAGAATGAGATGATAAAAACAAGAATTGCAAACAGCATAGATGGTGGTCATTCGTCCGTATCACAAAGCAAACAAACGACACACAATGACTAATCAAAGTAAATGGATCAAAAATAATGTATAATGAAGACATGCTCGCCTATAAGTGAACACTCATCCCAAGAATTCCCAGGTAAGCACAACTGGTCTCGCGTCTGGTTGAGATGTATACGAAGTGCTTGCCTAGACAGAAAACCCAGAATACAGGCATTCACCCTTCCAGTTTGCACATGTTCACATTATTTAAAACCCAAAACGTTTGACGGGATTTTTGAAAATTAGAAGGCACAAGGCCAAAACCAAACTGAAAAGGGTTCAAAACCATATAACAGAGGGTTCAAAACCTTACAATTGAGGGTTCAAAACCTTGTAAAAATTTATTCAAAAACAGATGATTGTTTTTCAAAAATCGTTTCGGAAAAATTTTGGTTCTTGTTTTGATAATCACCTAAGGATAGGTGATGTACATGTTTTAAGATCTAAACACAAGTAATTTGTGTTAGGGTCCTAGAAAAGTTATAGTCTAGGTCAAAGCATTACTAATAACCTAATTCCCTATAACCATTGGCTCTGATACCAACTCGAACAAAGTTTGACTTTCGGACTCGAAAAGCAGTAAAAATAAGGAAAAGAACGAAAGAATACTTACGAAGGGTCCCCGAATGCTAAACTTGATTCGAAAATCTCAGGTATGAAACTAATGTTTCAACTTAGAGTTTCTCAATTCAAATTTCTAGTGATTATGAACAAAGGCGGGTGGGGTATTTATAGTTTTCGGTCCACCGTTAGGATCGTTTCATGGAAAACGTGCCATGATCCAAGCCGTACATGTGTTAGAAGCTTATGGTAGCCTACAATTGATCCTTATCAGCTGAATATGCATGTGCAAATGTGTGGGTGAAGTTGCAACAGCTGGAAACTGCTGACTGTTAAGTCTGATCTTGTTCTGCAGAACCCATACGCATCGTAGCACAAAAGTGCTACGCATCGTAGCCATACAAGTTTGGCAGAATTACCATTTTAGTCCCTGTTATGCAATAAGGTCATTTTCAACACGTTTAAGGCCCGTTAACCCCATTTCAAAGCTCTAAAATGAAGTTAAAGTATAGGGAACTTAAAATGTGCTCAAAAATGTCTCGGATGTCGGTTCGTTTGGCCGCACGGTCGCGATGTTCGGTTAATTACGACGGAACACGCATAAGCGCGAAAAACGATCCAAATGACGCGACGAATGGATTTTTCTTATGGCGAACACTAAAATATAATGTAGTCATGCTTTCATAAAATTTTGGATGTCCGGATGTATTCAGAACGTAAGTTATGCGCGAAAATGCAAACTTGTGCACTTTTTGACACTTTTAGTCCCTGAATGTCCCAAAAGTTTATTTTAGCACACCGAACCCCTCAAAGCCTATTTCTAAGCTATGTAAAGGATATTTAAGGTGTGTTTAACTTATGGTCATGTTCCGGAATGTTCGTTACAGTTCAAATTGACATACTTTCGCAGTTTGTCATATTTAGACCCTGTATGCGAATTAACTTGTTTTTGCCATACCAAAGCCTTCAAAACTTATTTCTAAGTTATGTAAAGGTTATTTAAGGTATGTTGAGTATATGTTGATGTTCCGGAGTATTTCTCGCATTAAACTGAGTACGTTTACGCACTAGTTTGCGTATAACTCTCCAGAAAGTGATATAGAGTTTGAAATTACATAAAAGTCAAAACATGAAAAATGTAAAACATAACCAAACAAACATTGGGATCAAATAACATTGTTTTATTGATAATAGAACTGTTCATAGTGATTACAAACACAGTTGTTACAAACAAGGCTTCACATCATCATAAATCTTAAAACCCACTAAGAATCTTGAAGGTATAACATATTTTCTTTTCAATATTGCTCTTGATTCATGGTGATAAAGATGATAGTGAAAGTTTCTCTTGTTCTTGAATCTAAACATAAACTTGAAAATTTCAAACAAATGAGTTTTGAATAAAATAAAAATGGGTGTATGCATGTATGTATATATGGCCGAGAATTGTGTGTGTATATGTGTATATTGTATTTTGAATTTTTGATGAAAGATTTCTTGGTTGTTTGATTTCTTGAGAAATAAGATGATTAAAGGAATTGTTAGTTGTCAAATAAGAATGTTCTAAAGAGATTAGGGATTTGAAAGTGAAATATTTAAAAGTGAAATTTTGGAAGTATATGTGTGTATAAATTTCGTATATATATGTATGTATATGTGTATGCATGTATGTTATAGTTGATGTGTAATCATAAAAGTAAAAGATTTGAGTATGAATGGACATGAATGATTGAAGAATCTAAGGTGTTATGTATGATATTTGAAAGAATAAGATTCTAGTGAGATTTTGATGTATTAAGATCATATTAGATGATAAAATTTTGATATGAACATACTAGATGCATATACTTAGACATGCATGATGATATATGATCTTAAAAAGATGATTTAAGTATGATTGAGTAAAAATCAGTTATGAACAGATTATAAACACTAAAATGAAGTTATTTTAAAGTGTTTAGTGACTTATAACTTTGTCATAATGTTTGCTAGCTTTGCATGTTGTACATGGTGCATAAAAAGTTGTAAAATACATGAAATCGCATGATTTATGTGACTTATACAAAAACTGCACTAATCTGATTATAATCATTGCTTTAATCAGTAAATAACATGTATTGTGTAAAAATATCAAGTTGTTTCGAGTTTGGATGATTATAGTAACGTTTGACGCAAAACTATGCGTTAAAACGGTTAAAAATCGGCTTTTCGAGTGATTTTTGTAAAACTGATTTAGATCAGTAAATAAACTGATGTTTTTAGTCTTAAAATAAGTATTTTAACTAATTTTAAGTTTACTTGGTGTTTGGTTGGTCATACGTGACTTCCGACGCCCGAAAACATTACCAAATCACTAAAATACGCATTTTTCGATGAACACTAGTATGGGTAAATTTTGAGTGAACCTTATGTGATAAAATGTGTTAAGTGATTTAAACATGTAAATGCGATAAAATGTTGAGTGTTAACTTGATAGTGGGAAATTTAGACTACGCATGTATGCATGTACGTTTTGTGCGGTAGAAACAGTGAAAATTGTGTTAGACGTGAAACTTGTTGTCGAGCATGAAATTTGGTACATATACGATATTTTATGTATATTTACTTCAAAAATGACAAAATAGATAAGTTAGTAATATTTCTCATGTTTCGGTGTTAAATTATAGGAACGTTTATGTATATATATTCCAACGCGCAAATCATAGATATATTGCGTATAAACGGGAGAGTTAACGGATTTACACAATAATGGTCACCAATAAAATCGTTCAAGTCGCAAAAATCATAAAAATATATATATGTATATGAACTCATATATATATATATATATATATTAACGTGCCAACATAATCAAAAATGACAATTTTTCGAGAAAATCTCAAAGTTATGTGATAATTCTAAGAAACGGAGAAACTTAGGATTTTTGTGTTATGTATATTGATTTAGAATCGTTCCTATATTAGGACATGTAGAAAATCAATCTCTGGGATTGCGATATTAAAATACGCACCCAAAGGTGAGCGTCACTAAACCCCTCTTTTTACTGCTTTGTATATATTTTGGGGGTAGAACACGTGAATAAAAGGGTTTAATAATGTTTTTGAAATAAAACATAGCTTTTAATATAAAATATATATTTTCGTTGAAAATATATGAAATTTGATAAGTCATACGTTTCGAAGTAAAACGTTTTTGATGAATGAATATTGAAAGTACGGTATTTTCCTAAGCGAAACACGACCGTACGGATTGGGGATAAATTCCGGACTGGGTCTCAACATTTGAGTGACAGGGGAATTCATATAACACCGTGTATTAAATTGTCATATTAGTAGGATATATATATTGTACGTGAGGCAGACATCATATGGTTCATTGAGATAGGACCCTGCGCCCATGATGTCGTTTAATCATTTAAGTAATGTACGCGAGGAATTGTTGGTAGATCTATCGGGTTGACAACCCCGTCGTGACCGGTCGCCCCGTGTCAAGTCAAGCGACGAATTTTGATTCTGTTTATTGTCTAGCATTGATTATCCCTGCACGGTTAATATATAGTTCGTATCATCTAGCTAACATACGAGTCTGAAAGTTGACGCAATAATTTAATATACAAAAACCTGGGTAGCAACAATATTGTCGGGTTCTTGAAACTGCAACGGAAGGCCCGTGGATTTTAATACGGAAGTAAAATGGACTTTCAAAATTATATGGATGTTTTCAAATAAACACCAAAACAGAAAGTTTTCCTTGGAATAAAATTGTTAGTAAACGAATAAGTGAACTCACCTTCCTTTGTGTTGACACTTGATTTTAACGTGTTCTACAGGTACTTGAGCTCGGCTTCGGGAAATCATGGCGTATCTTGTGTTGATGATGCATGTTGTTTTGTTTTAAATATGTTGGACAACTTTTAAAACTATATGGGATGTTTTGTAATAAGATCCGCGAGGATCAAAACAATTTGACTTATGTGGTTGTGTCGTGACCTCTAAAATGTAATGTTTAATATTTATGTTTTAAAATATGTCAAAAAGTCCAACAAAAGAATGCATCGTCCGACAAGGTATAAATGGGCACCAACTTCCGTCACCACTACGTTTAATATTCCGCTGCGACGTTTTTGGGGTGTGACAACTTAGACAAATACGTTCATCGTTGTTAGGCCTACGATATTTGTCCTTTCGGTCACTACATGTCCTTAATTGATTGGGAGATTCGAGACTTTGGCGAGACTGAAAATCAAAGAGTGGGACTAGTTATCAAGATGCGAGTTTCACCTCTAACTTGGTAACCTTGTACCCTATTGTTGGTGCTCATCAAAAGACAAGACCACCAGAATAAGAGATGGAAATTTCCTTCAAGGTTTGGATGTTACTCCTGACTTGAGGGTAAATCTCGTGCAACAATAGAAACACTGCTGAATGAAAGTCGTCATCAAAGGCGGGAATCACCCCTATTTTGATGAGTCGCTTCGACTGTGTTATAAGAGTGTTTTCAAAGCATCCAAGTGTGTATTATGTTAGCCTTAGGAAAGGCATGTAAGTTTCACAAGGAAGTATTGCTAGGAAGCATATAAGGAAGAATGCATAAATTTAAACAACAGATAAGAGTCAAAGTTCCTAGAACTATAAACTAGGGCAAAGCATTCCTACTTATCGCTAATTCCCTATAGTTATGGCTCTGATACCAATCTGTCACACCCCAACCGATGGCGGAAACATCGGGGCGCAGCACTAAGCGAATCAGATTGCTCGAGAGTATAACACTATTTGTTTCAATATAGATTAAACCAAATTTCATATTGTCATACAAAACACCACATAACAAAATTGTATTAAGTTTCATCAGAATTCAACATGTCTCCAACATTGTTTATCTAAGATGAGTTTCTAAGGTCATCCTAGCTTGATTTCTTGTTTTCTTCGTTTATCAACCTGCAACATCTATTAAAATACTATCAACGAGAATGTTGGCGAGTATACAAGTTTGAATACATAGCATAATAGTTTAATGTATAAAACTCATATCCAACATGAACAACAGATCACAAGTTTCAACATGCTAGTTTACGTGGTTCAAATGATAACCCAAGTCTCCAACGCGTTAACATGCCTTCCTACTTCCACACATCGAAGAGGAGGTAAAAGAATCAAAACTTAACAAAACTCCCAAGACTAATGGAGAGGTGCGTTACCCCTATAGCGCTACAATTGTTAAGGCGATTCACACATAAGAATCAAACGTTCACATAGCATAAAAGTCTCAAGTTTCACAAGTATCATGTTTTCACGTTTAATGCGGATATAGCATGTTTCAAATAAGTTTCAAGTGTCAAGTGTTGTTGATATAGAATACATGTTGCATCCCAAAAGTGTTAAAGCAAAAAGGGATCGAGTATACTCACAGTGGGTGCTTAGAACCAAACACTGCCTAATTGGATCGAAGGGAGCACTGGATCAGCCTACGTGCGGGGAACAGATCATAAGTCCTCTAAGTGCTGACCCGGTCAGGAACAGAGTGTCGAAAGGTGCGAAAATCGAGTTAAAGTATCAGACAGACTACCTGAGCGGATGGTCATCCGGACGGATGGTCATTGAGACAACTGGCACTTTTCCATGCATTCCGTACAATAATTAAACAGTAATTTATGCTTTTTTAACTGTGCATGATTTAGTTTACAAGACGAATGAAATTCTGATTACTGTTATATACATACAATGGCATTTCATGTTGCAAGACTTTTATCATTACTACATGCAACACAATATAGTTTTATTAATGCACAGAACAGAGTTGGCACAGTTATCAGACAAACTAGAAGTACTGACGGGAGTTCAGTACTTAGACAGGCATGATGTTAAGACACAAAATAAGCCCTAGGACCAAGTGGTACACTAGTATAGCGTGTAGGAAAGTAGGGATTACAAAACTGCCTTCCTAGCGATGACATAGGTACCGGAAAGTGCCAGAAACACACTAAAACTGCAGAATTCTGCAGAAAATAAATAAATTCAGCAAAAATTCAGCTTTTACCATCTAAATATAATGCAGAATTAAGATATAATGGTCCAGAATGCTTTCCTAAGTGTCGGGAATCAAAACTATCACAAAACACAACATAAAGCACACTAAACTTCGCAGAATTAAGATATAATGGTCCAGAATACTTTCCTAAGTGTCGGGAATCAAAACTATCACAAAACACAACATAAAGCACACTAAACTTCGCAATTTAGCACTTTAACGAACAGTAACGAAACGAACAACTGGACACTACCCGAAACATCAAATTCTTACTAGAAGCATTGTTTTAGTGTTACAAAGCTAGTTATGGTCACCGAACATCATAACACATCCTATAAACATATAACACATGTAACCCTAACTATTATATTTGAAATCTAACTATAACACTTAACTTACCATTAAATGTTACACTTTACCCCCCCCCCCCCCTTTTTGATGGCCGGTTAGGGGACATGGGTCCCACATAATATTTGTTTGCTATATTTTATTAGATCTTGTTGAGGAATATACCAACATATATGCCATATACCACTTAAATGTTGGAAGGAAGATTATAATAACCAAGAGACATCAAACACTTATGTTCATCACATTCCAAAACTTACAAAACCTCCTCCATCTCCTTCAAAGTTCATGGCCCAAACACCCCTACATCATCATCCATTTTTCAATCCATTCCCAAGTGTTCTAAGCATGTTCTAATGTGTCTTAAGCCTATCTAAGGAGGTTGCAAGCAACGGAATTCGAAGGACCACTCTTTAGTGCTTTTATCCACCTTATTTGTCATCTTCATCTTCTTGAACATCATCCCTAGCCTTGTGCTAGTAGTAAGACCTTCCTAATCTCATTTTACTTCATATTATGTTGGTTAAAAGATGATATACGTTGTTAAACAAAAATATCATGAAGAAACATAAGCATAAACACGAACATAAAGCACTAAATCATGAAAATCAAAGATGTTTAAGTGTATGTAATATACTTGATTGTTGATTTCTTGTGTTTATGATGTTGATCATCATAAGAAACTTGCTAGATTGTGATTAAACACATGATCTAGCAAGTATGAGGATGATTCTTGAGAAAATCATAATGATCATCCTTTATGTTAAACTTGAACTTGAAAATAAACTTGTTTTAGTGTATGATGATTTGTGATACATGTTATAAGTCTTGAAAAATACGGGATTTCAAAGATTATATATTTGCAAGATAACAAAGTTATTTGCAAGATTTACAAGATCATGATTTTTAAAGAAACTAATCATATTTTTAGTGATAAATCATGTATAGAAACATGTTATTAACAAGAGAAATACATAGGAATTGTTTTTGGAAAAATCATCTTGTAAGTTGTAAAGTACTAGATTTTGCAAGAATGTGATTATTAAACAAATAACCATGTTTTAGAGGGTAAATTAACCTACTAATTAACATACTAAGTTACTACAACTTTTTACAAAATTTCAAGTTCATGTCAAAGTGTAAATTGCATATTTAAAGCATATGGTAAGTTTTGAATGATTTGTTGATGATGGATGATGATTTACAAAAGAAAATGATATGCTTTGAAAGCATGGAAACCTCCATTTTAAGGGGAAAGTATGGAAAAATTTTTCTTAAAATATAACACTTAGAAAAATTACTTTTTTTAAACAAATAAATACAAGTATATTTTAAACCATGAAATTTTATATAAAGTTTGCCATAATTTTTGTCACAAGTTCATAAATATTGGAGGTTGGTTTTTGGTAAATAAAAGTGACTAAATATGTATTTAGGAAATATATATTTAGATGTCACCATGTGTGTGATTATTTGTATATTATGTGTATTAGTTATATTATCTTAGGGCTTGAAATAATATAACTCACCAAAATACCAAGAAATTACAATCCAAAATACTACCAAAATTCCAAGAAATAAATACATAAATTATACCCAAAACATTGGTGAAACTGAACAAGGAATATAACTTACATAAATATTCTGGAATTAAAGTCATAAGTATATTTTGGTAACGGTATTTTGGAAACCAAGAGAACAAAAATATGATTTTCGTGAATATTATAAAATAAATCATATTTTTGACAAGGAGAAAATATATTATTTTTGGTAAGTAAAAATATATATATTTTCTTGGAATTATTAGAAGATATATTATTTTTGGGAGAAAAATATATATTTTCTTAAATAAACTTAGGACATATTATTTTTAGGTGAAAAATAGAATTTTATATATATATATATATATATATATATATATATATATATATATATATATATATATATATATATATATATATATATTCTAAGTTGGACTTGAAAATATATTATTCTTGACACTTATATGAAAAGTATAAATATTTTTGCCAAGGAATAATTCTAAATAATTTTTCTATGTAATATTTCTTAAAATATATATTGTGGATTATTGACGTATTTTTATTAGAAATATTATTCCGGAAAGGTTATTACGAAAATTAAGTATGAGATACTTAATAAACACAATAAAAATACGTATTCTCGTACGTATAATTACACACCGGAATACGTCATCGATACTTGGCAAAAATATAGAAGGATAAGAATACGAATACAAATACACCCATCATTGGGGAGTCATACAAGTACAAATACATAAACTTGACAAGTTAAAATGTATTATTTTAACTAATATTCCAAAATTCATAAATATAATTTAAGTTAAAATATTTATTATTTTGACAAATATTTATATAACTTGGAATAATATTAAGGACACAAAGAAACGTAACTCAAAGACACTAATTAATACTAAGTCAAGGCACGACCCGCTCGTCTAATAGACCGTCGTACGTCGTAGGTAGTCGTGCACACTAGTAGCAGCTTGAGTTAAGTCGGACTGAAGAACGCAAAACCGTGAGTTCATGTCCCCCTTTTTCTCTAATTGTTTTTGGTTTTATAACTCTCGAGGGTGGAATACATGTTACGAATGTTTAAATGGTATGATTGGGCTATGAAATGAACTATTAGATCATGTGAGCATAGATTGAATTTGAAATGCCATTAACTCTCATAATAAATACGAACGAAGGTTAGATCTAACGGGTACGGCCGAGCCCCACTCATGGTCCTTATGTGACCACTTAAGTGCTTTGGTGTCCCAGTCGAGGCAATTCGACAACGGTCAAGGGTAATTTGACACAGTCAAGATAATTTAATACGGTCAAGGGAATTTGACACAGTCAAGGTGAATTTGACATAGTCGAGGGGAAATTCGACACAGCCGAGGAAATTCGACGAGGGTATAAGCCTCTCATATTGAGTGCTCCCTATGTCTTCACATGCATTAATGTCCTTGCAAAACATTTAACTTGATCTGTTCATAGATGCTTTTCATACCGGTTTTCAAAGGAGTCTCTCAAACATTTACAAGTCTATCAGTATTTATACAAAACGCATGAACTCGCTCAACTTTTGTTGATGTTTTCCAACATTACATGTATTTCATGTAACAAGTTGGATCTTGGGCGCGGGTGTTGTTTCTAGAAGTAAATTCCAAGTTTAGGTGTCATCCACTTTTGTTGGTTTTAACTTAGTCAAGGTTGTGTTGTTTGAAACTTAAATGACTAGTGTTTGTAATATTTTAAACTTAATGAATGGATGGACATCATTTTGATCATATAGTTGTTTATTATGATTGAATGCAATGATATTGAACAAGTCACACATCATACACTTCCGCAAAAGTCAGGGTGTGACAGTTTGGTATCAGAACTTCGATTGTAGTGAACTAGGATTCCTTCTCAAGTCTAGACTACAATCACTAGGACTATCTCACGAAAACATTTTCACAAAAAGGTTTTTCATTGCATTCACGAAAGCGCCAAGATCCATGAGTCAAACATTTTTCAAAGAAAAGACAAGGCAAGGACATTAGTAGGGAGGAGAATACCCCAAATTAAAGTGCTAATTAAGGCATAGTCTACGTGGGATAGACTTGCCAAAGACAAAATGATCCCCCCTCCGAAAGGATAAACGAGATTTATATGTGATATGATGCATTTATTTGCCTGTTATACTAAGTAACATACTTATTCATTGATATATATACGTATAAGTGTACGGAATAATTAATGACGTGAACGAAATACCTTCGACTCTAAATCCTATCATTGTTCTTGACTCGCACGATGAGACTATCAGCCTTGCGAAGCTCGTGGCTAGAGTGATTACCAAACGAGATCCTGAGCTGGTTTCCGTAGAAGATGGTTGTTCTTCCCTCTCGAATGTGAAGGTGCCTGACTACGGTAGTGACAGCGAGGCGGAGGCGGCAACCTTGGACAACACCCTTATCAGCAGGACGAGGTCCCAGTGGGTTTTGCAAAACAAGATTGAAGACGCTCTTGTCCAGACAAGGAAGATGAAGTACTCATCCTGAAGGTGCCCCTCCAAACTACTAGGAATTCTCCTTATTCCTATTGTGTCTAAGCATCGTGCCTATTCGCGCGTATCGATAACGAATGTTAGCATGTGGACCACCACAATGGTCCTTCCCATGCCGGAGGCATAAGGACAGTAGTGTCCCCTCTTTGGTTGATCATCTGCTTTGAACGAGGGAAAATTAGGGTGACCATGCAAGACAATTTATTATTACGGGGGCCCACGTAATAACGACTTGTAGTGCATGGAAATCCTGGTGGACTCTGCTGGTCGAGCTAATGATCACCACCCATCCAAAAATAATCTCTAGGTGTTCACGCCTTCATCTATTAGAACAATACCTAGACAGTTGCTATAGCACTCTGCAAAGTAGGAAACCTGTCTTTACCTACTTCATGCCTGACACTTCTACCCGTACAAGTCGTTTGGGAACCGATATCTAAGCAAGTGAAGATGGCTAACACCCGGGAAAGATTCAGTGACGTCACACTCTCTATCACCCCTATATGTACAACCACCATCTCTTGGGAAGTATACCCGTCTTTGTGAAGCTAAAGACCTAAGAAAACCAATATAGAAGGAAAATAACTACTACTTTCATATTATGAATCTTGTATGACCGAGGTGATGTAACCTCGAGTTCATTTTGTTTTCCCCGTTACAAAAATAAGTCAAGTTGTCAAGCCTATATGAAAGCTCAGTAGTTGCTTCCTTACTTATACATTGTTGATTATATATGCATGTGATGTTAGGTGACTGCATGTTTGCTTGTGGTGATATATATACCTCCTAGACAATTATGGAATGTTGCTAACCTACCCCATACCTTTTGACAAAAGAAAATGCCACCCAGACGTGACACGGACACCATTACGTTAACTAAGGACGAATACAATGAGCGCATTTCCCAAGCTATAGCGCAGCATGAAGCCCTCCGCTCTGAATACAGTGGTGGCACTCCCGGAAGTAACCCTCCAACTGGCTGCACCTATAAACAGTTCCTGGACTGCAAGCCATTGAATTTTGATGGCACAGGAGGTGTCGTTGCCTTTGTTCATTGGGTAGAAAAGACTGACTCCGTTCTGAGAATGAGTAAATGTCCGCCCGAGCAGAGAGTTACCTATATCTCAGGGTTGTTTTTGGATGGCGCACTCTCCTGGTGGAACCTACAGGTTCAGACCCTTGGTGAAGCTACTGCTTATGCACTGAGCTGGGACGAGCTCAAGGAATTGATGCAGAAGAAGTACTGTTCTAGGGCAGAAATCCAGAAGCTTGAGACTGAGTTCTGGAATTTGAAAATGGACGGGTGGAAGATTTCTGAGTACGTCCAACGCTTTCACGACCTGTCTAGGGTTGTTCCCTACTTAGTCGAGCCAGAGTTCAAGAGGATTGAGCGATTCATTTGGGGACTTGCACCCCAAATCCTAAGCATGGTTACTGCCTCAAAGCCTCCAACCATCACAGAGGCTATCGATTTGAGTGTCGCACTTACTGAAGAAGCTCTTCGTATGGGAAAGTTTTCGGGATCTGAGGCAAACAAGAAAGAGACTCATGTGGAGTCTTCGGGTAATAAGAAAAGGAAGTCTTTGAACCTAAAGATAGGCACCCAAGCCAGTTATGAAAGCTCTAAAGCAAACAAAAGAAGGGAAGTGGACCTGTCTCGTGGCATGCAAGCTTATGGAGCCACCAATAAGGCCGGTGGTAAGGTTTACTTTGGGACTAAGCCGAGATGCGAGGAATGCAATTTTCACAATGAAGGTCGATGCCTGTGGCCTAAGTGTGGTAGGTGTGAAAAAGAAGGGCACAGCAAGGATGCCTGTTGGGCGAAGTATCCAAAACAAGGAGGAAATGATGACGGCAACCAAGACGGAAGAGATAATGGTAGAATTCCAGGTCGCTACAAATGTGGTGAAGTAGGGCACTTTAGGAAAGATTGCCCTAGGAAGAACCAAGCGAGGAAGGGTCTTCATGATCAGAGCTCGTGAAGCATGCCAGGATCCAAATGCGGTTACGGGTACGTTCCCTACTAACCAACTCTATGCATTCATTTTGATTGATACTGGCGCCGACTTTAACCTTGTATCCTTAGGAATTAAGAACCTACTTGGCCTAGTTTCAAATAGGATAGACGCCCTGTATCCTTTAGAATTGACAAGTAGAAGGTTAGTTAAAACAGATGAGATGATCAAGGATTGTATTTTGGAACTTAGAAGGCAGGAACCTTCTATTACCATTGACTTGGGAAGTCATGATATGGTAGTCAGCATGGATTGGATATCCAAGTATAGAGCTGAAGTTGTTCGTTATAAGGAAAATCATTCGTGTCCCTCTTGCGAATGATGAAACACTTATAGTACACAACCTTCTAGCAATAGGTGCGAGGGCACTAGGCCCCATAAGACGATGAATTAGCAACACCTCACATTGGTTATAGAGACACGGAAGCGCCTCCGAATAGACTGCATAGCCTTCCTTGCTCATGTTGTCGATAAGGAGACCAAGAAGCCAAAGCCTGAAGACATCCCCGTGGTGGAGGAATTTCCAAAAGCCTTTCCTGAAGACTTGCCAGGAATACCTCCACAGCGACAAGAGGAGTTTAGGATAAACCTCGTACCAGGAGCGGCACTAGTGACAGATGACGCCTTACCAACTAGCTCAGTCTGAGATACATGAGCCTCCGATGCAACTGCACGAGCTGCTAGACAGAGGAAATCTACCAGGCCGAGCTTCTCACCCTAGGAAGCCCTAGTGTTATTCGTTAGGAAGTAGGGTGACAGTTTTTACACGTGTACACAGCTTAATCTGAGAGGAACTCGGAAGAATTAATATGGAAAAGTATTACGCATAGGTTACATAGGAGATAGATGACTAACCATCAAGAATCGGTACCCCTTACCGAGAATTAATGACTTGTCGACCAACTACAAGGTCCCAGCTACTATTCCAAGATGGAATTAAGGACATGATGTCCTTAGTTAAGGACACGAGAAGAAAGTTAGCAGTTTCCATTTTGCATCAACTTCAGAGAATTGGACATCAAGGACCGGTATCCTTTGCCAAGGATTGATGACTTGTTGAACCAATCGTAAGGTTCTAGTTACTACTCGAAGAGTGACTTGAGGTCAGGATGTCCTCAACTGCAAATACAAGAAGAAAATATCCTTAAAACAACCTTTAGGACTCGCTTCGAGCATTACGAGTTCCTTGTCATGCCGTTTGGCTTAACACATGCACCGGCAGTATTCGTGGACCTCATGAATCGGGTGTGTAAGCCATACCTGGATAAGATCATGATTATATTTATTGACTACATTCTCATAAGCTCAAAGACCAAGGAAGGTCATGAGCAACATCTTCAATTCATCTTGGGACTCTTAGAGAAAGATCAGTTATGTGATAGGATGTCGAAGTGCGAACTTTGGATTCGTGGGGTAAGATTTTTAGGATACGTGGTGGATAAGAATGAGATTCATGTCGACCCTGCAATCAAGAACTAAGGAGTCCCAAAGACGCAACTAAGAATTTTTGGGGATTGTAGGCGGTATCAGACGACTCCTAGAAAACCTTTCAAGGACTGCTCAACCGCTAACAACCCTAACCTAGTCGACACCTATCTTGTCTTCACCTGACGGTACCAATAGAGTTGCGGTCCTTGTGACACTTCTCGACAAAGTCTCGATTGCGTGTTAATGCAACGAGACCAAGTCATCGCGTACGTGTCACGTTGATTAAAGGGGTCATGAGAGAAGACCTTGAACTAGGTACAGTGATTGCGCATTGAAAATTTGGTGCCATTACTTGTATGGGAAAACACTGCACGATCTTTACTGATCACGAGGGTTGCAGCACACCGTTAATCAGAAGGACTTAAACATGAGATAACTAGATGGAATGAGCTACTGAATGATTACGACTGTGAGATTAAGTGTCACCTGGACAAGGCGAGCGTTGTAGCAAACGCCTTGAGCTGCAAGGATCGCGCAAAGTCTCCAAGGGCACGAGCCTTAGAGATGACCATACAGACAAACCCCGCTACTCGGTTTCACGAAGCTGAGCAAGAGATGCTCAAACCAGAGAACCTTCAAGCTGAAGCATTACGTGGAATGGAAGTGCAATTATTGCCTAAGGTAAATGGAACATTATACTTCATGGAACGACTCTGGGTTCCGTTTCGCGACAATTTTCGTACGCTAGTTTTGGGACAAGGCTCATAGGTCAAGGTATTCGATCCATCCTTGATCCGACGAGATGTACCAAGACTGAATGATTAGTATGGATGGCCCAAGATAGGAGCTGATATAACTACATATGTGGGTAACTGTCTTACTTGCACCGAAGTTAAGACAGAATACCAAAAACCATCAGGGCTGCTGCAATAGCCTGAGATTCCTATATGGAAGTGGGAACGAATCTTAACGGATTCCATTACAAGGCTGCCGAGAACCTAAGGAGTGCATGTTATGAATTGGGTGATTATTGATCAACACACCAAGAATGCACATTTCCAACCGATCGGTGAGGAAGATAGCACAAGGAAATTAGCAGAGATTTAGCCTAGAAAGGTTGGGGCATGTCATGAAGTGCCTGTTTCTGTCTTGTCCGACCGAGATGGTCGATTTGTGCCAATGATAGGGTAGACGTTTCAGAAGGCGTATGAGTCACGATTGAACCTTAGTACTGCATTTCACCCTCAGACGAACGGCCAAAGTAAAAGAATGATACGGACGGTGGTGGGCATGTTACGTGCTCGTGTGATGAACTTCGATGGAAAGTTGGAATACTCACTTGCCCTTAGTGGAGTTTTCCTACAATAATATTTATCACACCACCGTTTAGGCCGCCTCGTGTGATGCTTTATATGAACGTAAGTATTGGTCCCCCCTTCGTGTTGGGCGGAGACCGGAGATAAACGAGTTGTTGGCCCCAAGTTGATTCAGGAAATTATAGGCAAGATTGTTCAGATACGTGGACGTATCAAGTTAACACGTGGTATACAGAAAGGTTACGCCGGCAAGCGGCGAAAACCGTTGGAATTTGAGTTTGGAGAGATGATATTATTGAAAGTCTCAACTTGGGAAGGTGTGGTACGATTTGGAAAGCGTGGGAGATTGGACCCATGATATATTAGACCGTTCGAGATACTGGAAAGGATTGAGACCATTGCTCACAACCTGAAACTTCCAGAAGAACTTAGCAGTGATCACGACATGTTTCACGTGTCTAGTCTTTAGAAGAGCCTGACTCTAGGAACAATTGTTATTCCCTCAAACAAGATTCACGTCAACGACAAACTCCAATTTATTAAAGAACCTATTAAGGTTGCGGACTGGAAGCCCACAAAACACGGAGAAGTCGTAATTGATTTGTTAGAGTTCGTTGGAATTCATATCATGGCCCAGAGTTTAATTAGGAGCATGAAAATCAAATTAAGCGTAAGTGACCACATTTGATTCACAACTCCCCTGCAACCGATGGCATAGCTTGAATTTCGGGACGAAATTCTTTTAACGGGGGGAGAATGTGACAACTGGCACTTTTCCATGCATTCCGTACAATAATTAAACAGTAATTTGTGCTTTAATAACTGCGCATGATTTAGTTTACAAGATGAATGAAATTCTAATTGCTGTTATATACATACAATGGCATTTCATGTTGCAAGACTTTTATCATTACTACATGCAACACAATATAGTTATATTAATGCACAGAACAGAGTTGGCATAGTTATCAGACAAAGTAGAAGTACTGACGGGAGTTCAATACTTAGACAGGCATGATGTTAAGACACAAAATAAGCCCCAGGACCAAGTGTTACACTAGTATAGTGTGTAGGAAAGTAGGGATTACAAAACTGCCTTCCTAGCGATGACATAGGTATCGGAAAGTGCCAGAAACACACTAAAACTGCAGAATTCTGCAGAAAATAAATAAATTCAGCAAAAATTCAGCTTTTACCATCTAAATATAATGCAGAATTATGATATAATGGTCCAGAATACTTTCCTAAGTGTCGGGAATCAAAACTATCACAAAACACAACATAAAGCACACTAAACTACGCAATTTAGCACTTTAACGAACAGTAACGAAACGAACAACCGGGCACTACCTGAAACATCAAATTCTTACTAGAAGCATTATTTTAGTGTTACAAAGCTAGTTATGGTCACCGAACATCATAACACATCCTATAAACATATAACACATGTAACCCTAACTAGTATACTTGAAATCTAACTATAACACTTAACTTACCATTAAATGTTACACTTTACCCCCCTTTTGATGGCCGGTTAGGGGACATGGGTCCCACATAATATTTGTTTGCTATATTTTATTAGATCTAATTTTTTTTGGTTTTATAACTCTCGAGGGTGGAATACATGTTACGAATGTTTAAATGGTATGATTGGGCCATGAAATGAACTATTAGATCATGTGAGCATAGATTGAATTTGTAATGCCATTAACTCTCATAATAAATACAGACGAAGGTTAGATCTAATGGGTACGGCCGAGCCCCACTCATGGTCCTTATGTGACCACTTGAGTGCTTTGGTGTCCCAGTCGAGGCAATTCAACAACGGTCAAGGGTAATTTGACACAGTCAAGGTAATTTGATACGGTCAAGGGAATTTGACACAGTCAAGGTGAATTTGACACAGTCGAGGGGAAATTCGACACAGCCGAGGAAATTCGACGAGGGTATAAGCCTCTCATATTGAGTGCTCCCTATGTCTTCACATGCATTAATGTCCTTGCAAAACAATAACTTGATCTGTTCATAGATGCTTTTCAGTCTGGTTTTCAAAGGAGTCTCTCAAACGTTTACAAGTCTATCAGTATTTATACAAAACGCATGAACTCGCTCAACTTTTGTTGATGTTTTTCAAAATTACATGTATTTCAGGTAACAAGTTGGATCTTGAGCGCGGGTGTTGTTTCTAGAAGTAAATTCCAAGTTTAGGTGTCATCCACTTTTGTTGGTTTGTAACTTAGTCAAGGTTGTGTTGTTTGAAACTTAAATGACTAGTGTTTGTAATATTTTAAACTTAATGAATGGATGAATATCGTTTTGATCATATAGTTGTTTATTATGATTGAATGCAATGATATTGAACAAGTCACACATCATACGCTTCCGCAAAAGTCAGGGTGTGACAATCATCCGGACGGATGACCATTCGAACGGATGGCCATTCGAACAGTGTGATAGGTATCTGTGAACTGTTTAAGCTCCTGATCATAGTGTCCTGTAAAAGTAAACAACAAATGTGATCGAAATCAGATCATCTGGATGGATGGTCATCCGATCGGGTAAACATTCGAATAGATGGTCAGTGGGTGTAGTTTCGTGAATTTTCTAAGTTTCGGTTTAACCGAGACGGTGTGACGACGTGTCAAACAAAACTTATCAAACCGAGTTCGTTTGATCGGATGGGTATCACCCCTCTCGAACCGACGAGCTGTTTCTGATGGAGTTTCATGTTTGGATCCGTCAATCAGCCCGTTTTCTAGTGGAATTCCGTTTTCAAGCCGACTCTTGACTAAGGATCGAGTCGAGGGTCTATTTGAGTCTGATTTCACCAAGGTTTTGCATAAAAACTGAAGAAAAGTTCAAAAATCAGTTGTAAAATGTGAAGTTCACCAGATCTGAGCCGGAAATAAGTGAAATTTCATCAGGTCTAGTATAAAGGTGTGATAATCCTTTAGATTTTGTATAAAAGTTGTGAAAATCCGCTGGATCTGGAGCCAGTCTTGGTTAAATGGTGCTCCACAACAATTTGCATAAGCAACTGAGTGAAAACCGCCTTCAAGAGGCCCAAATCAGTTGGTTTTCAGGAAAATGTTGAAGTGTTCGTGTGATTTTGATGAAGAATATTAGTGTAGAAGTGATAAATGATGAAGGTTGTGCAAAATTTGAGGAGAAATAATTACGGAATGGGCTTGAATCTTGATTAAAGTGAATGAGAGTGCGTGTGGTCGAATGGCAGAGTGTGAAGGTGAGAATGAAGAGTTAAGGGTCCTATTTATAGGTGATAGTGATAGGCTGGTCGAATGGGTTAAGTCGGTGCAGGTGATCGGATGGTCTTCCAGTCGAATGGCCATCCGGTCGGATGGCCATCCGAGCGGATGGTCATCCGAGCGGATGTCCATTCAGACAACCGATTCTCGTTTGCTAATTTTCCGACTTGGGTTCTTTTTGCGCGTTAGATTAAGCGTTGCGTATTATTATGTGTGACCATTTCATGGTATTGTTAAATAATACAAAAGTTTCCGTGTTACAAGTTTGCGTTTAAGCTGGTTTCTTGTTCAGTAAGTATCGAGCTTAACGAGTGTCAAGTTTCAAGAGTCAAGATTCACATCATTCACATATAGTATCACAAGAGTCAAGCATTACAAGAGTTAAGATTTTGTTTGGACATATCGTTCACATATGTAATAAGCATCAGGAATCATCACATCAAGTAAAAGTTTCACGTAGTTTAACATGTTTAAGATTAAATAGTCTTATGATCGTTTGTCTCGAGAGTAAAAGCATCACACGATAGGAAATACGATGAGACCTGCCGAGATGATTAGAGTATCAAAACGCGGGGCGTTACAACCGCCTTCACAACCGTCGAAACCTTCTTCTTCTTCCCAGGGTTCCGAACACTAGCAACCGGAAAACAAGTGCGTAGATTGAAGACACCAACAGTCGAGTAACAACAACTGGAATTTATGAACAGTGTATGTAGATGATAACTTGATGTGGTCATTGTTATGAATTGTGATCTGGTGAAGCGAATTGATGAACAGGAACCCTAGAAGTAGTAAATTGGGGATTTGATTGGAAATTGTGTGGGAATTCACTCACTAGTACAAGAAGCAAAATGAGTTTCCAAATTACATCCTCCTGTCTAATTCTGTTTGTGTCATTCCTTTTTAGGGTAACAAGACCAGTCCCATGTCTGGATGACCAGAAAGACTTGCTACTGTCGTTGAAAAACCACCTCACCTTTGACTCTTCACTCTCAACTAAGCTTGTTGGGTGGAACCAAAGTGTCGAATGTTGTGCTTGGGGCGGTGTGGCCTGTGACAAAGCTGGTTTTGCAGCAGGAGTGGAGGTGCGGTGGTGGAGGTTCGGTGGTGATGATGGAGGTATGGATGTTGACGGTGGTGATAGTAGAGGTGCGGTGGTGATGGTGCCAGAAGTCTAGAGAGAGAGGGGAGGCTGTGTTTGTTTGATGTAGGGTTGGGTTAGATTAAATGGGTGGAAATGACCAAAATACCCTTATGTGAGGTCTACCTGGTCATATTTAACTATAAAAACCAATTGGGTTAGGGCTTAATGACATAATATGCAAGAGTTTGCAAACATCGAGTACGATTTTTGTACTTATTAAAGACAAAGAGCACAGTTTGCAATAAATAGCATATGATTTTTGTAATTTACTCTTTCCTTAACTAACAAACCCAAACAAAGTGGCTGTTTGTTTACCTGTTAATGAGGCTCTTAACGGTTCAGACCTCTTACTGGTTCGGCACTTAATGGTTCAGACTGTTTGTTTCACGACCAGATGTCTGAATGGTTCAGACATTTGCTTCTGAATGGTTAAGATTTATACAAAGTCTGAACGGTTAAGACCTCTAATCCAAATTGGTCAGACATTTGCCTCTGAATGGTTAAACATTATACAAACTCTTAATGGTTCAGACCTCTTACTGGTTCAACACTTAAGCATTCAGATGTTGCCAAACAGCCCCAAACCTTTATTCGTGTTGAAATCAGATCAGATCAGAATATTAATATAAAAAATTGAAAAAAAACTTTAAAAGCGAATATCGATCAACATTTAATCAACATATTTTCCCCAAAGAGCCCTATTGTTATCCCAACTTGAGATCACAAACAATTCTTGTCTGTTTTGTTCGATTGATCGATCATCAAGCAAAGCACCAATACAATGCTGGGTGGATTGTACGGAGAACTACCTCCACCTTCGTCCACATCCACAGATGAGGATTCCCATTCCAAAACCCCCAATCCCTCCTCCCCATCCTCATCCAATGTCTGGTCCAGCTCCGTTAAAATGGCTCCCCCTACTCTCCGCAAGCCCTCACACATCCCACCCCCCAAAACCCTATTAAACCCCAACAAAGCAAACCCCGGTGGTTGCCGACGTCAGTACAACATCGTTCCAACCGGCACTTGTGGGAGTGACATCGTCGGTGACTGAGGAGTACGATCCCGCCAGACCCAACACAGGAAGGAGAGGAAGAGGGCAGAGATGAAGAGGGAGATCGATAGGAGGCGACAGGAGGAAGAGGAGAGGGAGTGTAAGGAGAAGAGAGATAGGGAGATGAATATGGGTGAGGAAGCGTATAAGAGGCGTGCGGCCATGAGTGGTGTGCCCACTTCACCGGGTGATGGGGATGGGCATTGAGAAGTCTGAGTCCGGGGGTTTGGGTGTTGGTGCGGGTGGACAGATGACTGCTGCCCAGAGAATGATGGCTAAAATGTGGTGGAAAGCCGGGCAGGGGCTTGGTAAGCAAGAGCAGGGGATTACCAATGGCCAAGAAGACCGATAGGAGAGCCGGCGTTATTGCTGGATATTATTGTCCAAAGGAGTAATCTATTCTATAATTTCATTAGGAGAACGACTACATCAATAGTCCCTAAATATACTTGAACACCAGTGACCATATGTAATATTCTTTCCTATGAAATCACTAGGCATCGGCGGACCTATGTGGTCTGCAGGTTATGCAGATGCTTATTTTAAACAAAACATTTTCCATTGGAAAAAAAAAAGTAAGTAGAGCATCAACTGAAAAAAATTGTGATCATAACGTATCACTAGTTATGAATCTTGCCATTAACTAGCATTCTAGGAGTTAGTAGCACTGGTTCTGTGATATGGAGGAAGACCATGTTCTCTGCCTGCTTATATTTGTTCTTTATGATGGTTCAAAAAGGAAATGTTATCTTCTTAAAGGCACTAGTAATATTCACCGGTATGTTGATGTGGCACTATCTATGTTCACGGTAATAGAAAATGAGTTTATCTGAGCACAAGATCAATAGTTGACTCTGGCTCAGTTATTTGGTGTAAAGCTTCATGCAATTTGAAAGCAAGTAATCCTATGATATTTGTAAGCCTCAGATGCATTTCTAGACTTCTTTTCAGAATATATATCCCAAACTGCTTTCCTGTGTGTCGTCATGGCTGAAATGATAATCTAATCCACAGTTATCATATTTTTTGGAAACAATTATGTTTAGTCTGTCACTAAGACCATCTTTCTTCTATTGTATATAAATTCTATGCAAAGCGTATTGGAGTATGTAGAGAAAAACATAAAATAACGTTTTAACTATTAACATTAGTTTATTACATTAGAATAAAGATTTTGTAATTTATCACCGATTTATGCAACTAGCTTGGCTGATGTTTTACTACACGTGGTATGCTTGTTGAATGTCTGTTGGAGTTGTAGGCTTTGGTCCCTTTGTGGGCCAGCTCGCTAATTAGGAGAGTGCATAAGGAGAAGGGACCGGCCGGCTCTAACCCTAATGGGCTCAGTTATTGAATGAACCATTGAATTTTGTATCTGATTAAGTGATGCAATGGTTGGTGTTAAAAATTATTGAATGAACCGTTGAATTTTATATTTGATTAAGTGATGCGATGGTTGGTGATAAAATAAGTTGCTAATTGTATCCGTTGGTAACATATAGAATAAAAAAGAAAAGACACAACCGTTTGTATAAAACAAAAAGAAATGACACAACCTAAGTTGGTATTTGTATATATGCATAACTAGTTGTTATCAACTTATCATGTCTTTCAACTATATGGGTCAAAACAGTGTAGTGTTAACTAGTTTGCAACTTGGAAATTGTTGTTTTGGACACATGTGGTATTATTATAGCTTAATCATTCCATTTCTAGTGGCGATTCTCATTTTGTTGTTCCCAGTTGATTGTTATATGAAATCATTTTATGCAGCAACCAAAGTTTTACTTTTGGTGAAAAGAATGATCTCGTCTTTGTAGGTTGTCTTTGGATATCAAGCCGCAATAATCAGTTTTTAATGTTTGGCAACAAGTTTTTGCAATTATCTCAAAGTAATCAGATTTGGAGTAGCAGCAGTAGAGTATCTAAGATATTGGACGTGCACTCAGAACATCTCTTTATTGTTCTATCTTTGTCATTGCTTTCTTAAATGTGTTATGCAATTCATATGTACTTCTAAAAACATGCAAAAATATCGTATTAACCTGACCAAAAAAAGTTATCTCAAATACACCCTTTTAAAAAGTTCATGTTAAATACAGTTGATGATTATACCCTTCTCCTTACACTTCAAATTCTCATAACCTAAATCCTCACATAGAAACAGGGTATTTATGTTAAACTATGAAATTTGGGTGTATTAGATATTATGATTCTTTTGTTGATTAAATATGATATTATTAAGTATTTAGGGTGCAATAACTATTACTGCAACAACCAGCCAATCTTCTGTGTATGAACTTTGAAGAAACATTAAAAGTTTATCTGGGCATATGTTTGTTTGTCGAAATCGGATGTTGTGACATGGCATAAAATCTTTATCTAATACATGTTTGAAGGTGGGCCCTGGGGAGGTAGATGATGATCTAGAAGCGGAGGTTGCGGAGGAATGCTCAAAATATGGAACAGTGACGAGGGTGTTGATATTTGAAATAACGGAGCCTAGTTTTCTAGTTGATGAAGCTGTTAGAATATTTGTGCAGTTTGAGAGATCTGAGCAAGCAACGAAAGCACTTGTTGATCTTGAAGGCCGTTTTTTTGGGGGGAGGGTTGTACGCACTACATTTTATAATGAAGAAAGGTTTAACACCAACCAGTTGGCTCCAATGCCTGGAGAAATCCCAGGTTTCATCTAGCCTTCCTTCCCAGAATGTTTTGTTTTGTTTTCGTTAACTTTTAGACACTGCATCATGATGTAAGACGATCAACAACTACCCAAATAGCGTCATGACCTCTTTTAGTGCGCGGAAGTTTGGTAATAAGATCGATAGCAATGTTTTCCCATTTCCAAACTAGAATCTCGGGTTGCTCCAGTAATCCAGAGGGATGTTGATGTTCAGCCTTAACCTTAAGACAAGTAAGGCATTTGGATACGTACAAGGTAATGTCTTTCTTCATACCAGGTTACCAATACTGAGTTCGAAGATCCTTATACGTTTTATCTACGCCAGGATGAATAGAATAACGAGACTTGTGAGCTTTATCCATAAGCAAGATGCGAAGATTGTCTTGACTTGGGACCCATAAACGGTCCATAAAATAATACAATCCATCGACTTTTAGCTCGAGATCAGGCTTAATATGAAATGGTAATTCCTTACCCATCAAATCTTGTGAAACATAAGTATGTTGAGACTGAGAAATGCGAGTTTGAATATCAGATCGAACTCGAACACATTGAAGCTTGACATGCTCTTTACGACTCAATGCATCGGCTACGACATTCGCCTTACCAGGATGGTAGCGAATTTCACAGTCATAGTCGTTTAGAAGTTCAACCTAACGTCGTTGCCTCATGTTGAGTTCTTTCTGATTGAAGATATGCTGAAGACTTTTGTGGTCAGTGAAAACCACACATTTTGTACCATACAAATAGTGTCTCTAGATTTTGAGAGCGAAAACAACTGCACCTAACTCAAGATCATGAGTCGTGTAGTTCTTCTCGTGAACCTTCAACTGTCTCGATGCATAAGCTATGACTTTGTTCCTTTGCATGAGAACACAGCCCAGGCCTAATTTGGATGCATCACAGTATACGACAAAATCATCATTGCCCTCAGGTAAAGATAGAATAGGTGCATCGCAGAGTTTCTGTTTCAAGGTTTGAAAAGCTTCTTCCTGTTTGGATCCCCATTCAAAGGGTTTGTTCTTCTGAGTTAGAGCAGTTAGAGGAACTGCAATCTTGGAGAAGTTTTCGATGAGCGGCAGTAATAACCCGCGAGACCAAGAAAAGAACGAACTTCAGTTGGAGTAGTAGGCGTATCCCAATCCTTAATCGCACTGATCTTGGAGGGATCTACATGAATACCTTGTTCATTGACGATATGACCCAAAAATTGAACTTCCTTAAGCCAAAATTCACACTTGGAGAATTTGGCAAAAAGTTGCTCTTTCTTTAGGAGTTCCAGGGTAAGACGAAGATGTTGCTCATGATCGGCTCGAGTCTTAGAATAAATCAAGATGTCATCGATGAAAACGATGATGAACTTGTCCAAATAAGGCTTGCAAACCCTATTCATCAAGTCCATGAAAACAGCAAGAGCATTAGTCAAACTGAAAGGCATAACTGTGAACTCATAATGCCCATAACGAGTGCGGAAAGCAGTCTTGGGAATATCTTCTTCATGCACACGAAGTTGATGATACCCAGAACGTAGATCGATCTTTGAGAAACAAGTAGCACCCTGTAACTGATCAAAGAGATCATCAATGCGAGGTAGGGGATATCGATTCTTGATGGTAAGCTTGTTAAGCTCACGATAATCGATGCACATCCTGAAAGAGCCATCCTTCTTCTTGACAAAAAGAACGGGAGCACCCCAAGGTGAAAAGCTAGGACGGATAAAACCTTTGTCAGAAAGCTCCTGAAGCTGCTTAGATAACTCTTGCATCTCAGACGGTGCAAAACGATACGGAGATCGAGCGATAGGATTAGCACCAGGTACAAGGTCGATACGAAACTCGACTTGGTGTGCTGGGGGTAAACCAGGTAATTCTTCAGGAAACACTTCAGGATAATCCCGAACAATAGAGATATCCTGAATAGACTTACCTTTGCCTTTCTCTTGTATGACATGTGCCAAGAAAGCAACATAGTTCTTGCGCAGATACTTTCGAGCTTGAGTACAAGACATGAGCTTGAGACTACTAGCAGGTTTCTCACCACGAACCTCTGGGATCTTACCAGAAGAAAGCGGAATACGGACAATCTTCTCAAAACAAACTACCTCTGCGTGATACTTGGCTAACCAATCCATACCCACTATAATGTCGAAACTTCCAAGTTGCATCGGCGTGAGGTTGATAGGAAAAAGATGGTTATTTAGGTTCAACTGGCAATTTCGGAGAATAGAATCGAGAACAACGGGTTCACCACTAGCTACCTCTACTGTCAAGGGTTTTCCTAGTTTTGTTCTAGATATGCGAAGCAAAGGCTCGAAAGATAAAGACACAAAACTCTTATCGGCACCTGAATCAAAAAGGACAGAAGCAGGCTGATTGTTAACAAAGAACGTACCGTTGACCACCTCGTTGTCTTCTCGCGCCTCGTTGGCATTCATATTAAAGACTCGTCCGCGAGACTGAGCTTGATTTGCATTAACTAACCTCGGACACTGGTTTCTGTAGTGGGTCAAATCCCCACAATTGAAGCATGAACTAGGAGGTTAGTGAGGTCGTGCAGCCTGAGCCTATTAAGCAGGCGGTTGAGCAGCTTGCTGGGCTGGATTACGTGCGGCTTGATTAGGAGCAAAACGATAAACATCGGCAAGATGACCTGATTTTCCACAATTAGCACAGAAACGACACTGAATTTGCGGCTGATGGTGACTATTGCATCTGTTGCACAACGGTGCATTACCAGCATACTGTTTCTTTGCTGGCGGTTGTGCAGTAACAGCGAAATTCTGCGAAGCCTTGCGCTTCCTTGACCCTTTCGAAGAACCAGATTTCTTACCCTTCTTGTTCTCACCCTTATCAGACGATTGTTTCTTATCCTTGTTACCTTTCCTGTGAAGCTTACCCTTTCTGATTTGCGACTCAGTCAAAGTCGCAGCTAACTCGATTGCCTGGCGAACCGTGGTAGGGTTGCTACCAGTGACGATGTCTTGCACGGGATCAGGTAGGCCATCGATATACCTCTTGATAGCCTTATCATTTGGGGTAACCATTGTGGGGCAAAGCAAAGTCAACTCCTCGTACCTATCGGTGTAAGCCCGATGTTCACCACTACCCTACTTGAAATCATCAAACTCTCTTTCCAACGCCCTCTGCTCATGACGGGGACAGAATTCCCTCATCATAAGAGCCCTAAGCTCTTACCATGTTTGACCTAGAGCAACATCAGCACCACGATCTCTCATTAACCCATTCCACCAAGTAAGAGCCCTCTTTTGGAACACGCTAGAAGCGAACTCGACTTTGCGATTATCAGGACACTGAACATGACGAAAGGTACTCTCAATGCTTTCAAAACACTGTAGGAGCCCAGTTGCTCCCTCAGAACCACTGAACTTGAGTGGTTTAGCCGAATTGAAACTTTTAAAGTTGCATGTAGCATTATTGTTATTGTTGGCTTGGTTAACTTGAGCAACGATGTTTGGGGGTACAGCAGCCATTTGCTGCATAATGATTTCTGCCATTTCGGCATTAGGTATCTGATTTTCGCGTCGAGGAGGCATTCTAAAAGAGGAAACATGAGAGAAAACGAATGAGATGATTAGATGGAAAAAAATGAAATGATACAAATATCGACAAAAGAAAAGATGGTGGTCATTTGTTCGTACCACAAAGCAAACAAATGACACACAATGACTAATCAAAGTAAATGGGTCAAAAATAATGTATCGCGAAGACATGCTTTAGCCTATAAGTGGACACTCACCCCAAGAGTTCCCAGGTGTCACACCCCAACCACGAAAAACAACAAATCATGGCGGAAACGTCGGGGAGTGTTGTAACAAAATCATTGTTTCATAACATATGGATTGAAGTTCTGTTTTATTAAATTAAATGTATTACATTACATTGAAATTAGAAACAAAACATGAACAAATAGACTTTCATTGTTATTAAGTCACTAAGGCCTCGTCCGTTCCTATGTGAGCATGCATCAATATCATCATCAAATATCACCAACTATGGTACCTGAAACACATGTGAAAATACGTCAGCATAAAATGCCGGCAAGTACATAGGATTTTATGAGAGTGTCAGATTCATGGCTCGTTTATGTTTTGAAAATATAACTTAAACACCTTTGTAAATTGATAATTAGAAGACCAAGTTTTGTAAAATGTTTGTAATGTAAATTGAAATAACTAAGTCAAAACAGATTTGTTTTATAAAACCTCGATATCATGAATCTTAACTCCAAAACATTTGTTTAAGAAAACCAAAATTTGTAAAACATCTCGTAAAACTCGTTAATAAAACTCGTATGGTTTATATTATTAGAAAAACCTTGTAATATAACTTTGTTTTGATAAACTTGCCCAAGTGATCTAGATAACGCAATGATATATAATGTATTAAAAGCACTTATATATAGGAAATACCAGCGGCGTATCCACCATACTTTTAACACATTACACCCGCCCCGTTACCTAATCACTTCCCTAACCCAACGGTTCAAACAATACCAAACGGTTCACATAATCAAACAGTTACAAACGGTTCACATAATCAAGCAGTTACAAACGGTTCACACAATCAAACAGTTACAAATGGCTCACATAATCAAACAGTTACAAACGGTTCATATAAATCAGACAGTTACTAACGGTTCACATAAATCAAACAGTTCCAACGGTTCAAAATGTAAAACAATGTGTCCATATGCTGAGTGAACATATGCAACAAAATATAATATACAAAAATCAATGTGCTAGCATGTTAAGTGAACATACACAGCAAAACATAATGAAATCAAGTACTATATATGTACTAATGAAAATAACAAGCATATGATATAAAATCATGAAAAACACGAAAGTAACAAGTAGGCACATGTGTATCAACCCAAAACAGTTTGAAAAACAGTAAAAGAGGTGACTATGTACTCACTTGAGGATGCTTAGAAGTCTTGACTAACAACCAAGCAAAGCTAGAGGGATCACGGAAATCAAACGACACCTAATATAGGTAACTACGTTAATAAACGGACCTAAATCAGAGGATCGGATAAAATGAGGTTTCGTAAACCAAATGAGTGTAGGGACACATGTAATATGGTTTAACAAAACCTACATTCTAAAACGAAACCTAACCTAAGTGCTTACGACCCATTACGACTTGTTAAGGTAGCTTACGCCACTTTAACGTGTCGTTCGCGTAAAACGCGTTCGGGCCGCCTAACTAGTCCTATGGCAAGTATTATATGCCTTAACATGTTTAATAATGTTTCTTAATCAGTTTAGATGCCAAAATTTATGTTACATATGCTTAAAATGAATTTATGCGTAAAAAGGGCATTTTGGTCATTTTCCTAAGGCATATAAACTACCTATCATACAACTAACTAAACGGAGTGACCATAAGGTATAACCTCGGAAGGTTATTCCCTATACAACTATGGTCACAATAAATGCTTGGTCGGATCCTAATGATCGACCAAACGGGTCGGGTTCGAAAGTCTAAGCGGTTGTTTAGACCGCTTATCTTACGTCCCTATATAAGCACTAAACTAAAAGTGACGAGTTAAACATGTAAAAACATGTTTAATGAAGTTAGAAAACAAGTTTCATATCAAAACAAAAGGTTTTGATACCTAAGAATAGTTTGGTTGCAAAATACGCATTTTGACCGAAACTATGACTCGTCACTACACCTAATCAACGTGGTAATCAGTAGATATAGTCACAAGGGACTATAACCATCGTGATTACGCTCACATTTCAAAGTTCAAACGAACTTTGTGTTGACCATAACCTGGTCAAAGCAGAAAGTCAAACACAGTTTGACTTTCGTGCTTAAAAACGCATAAAAGCATGAAAGAAACTTACAAAGGGTCCAAGCTAGGAAGAAATTGATCTAAATACTCAGGTATGAAGCATAAAGCTTCAACTTAAAGCATAAAATTAGATCAAGGTGTGAGGAAAATGGAATGAGAGCTTGGGTATTTATAGATTTCGGAGAACCGTTAGGATCGTTTCTCGTATTTCGTGCCTTGATCTTGACCCTCCATGTGGGCACATGGTTTTCAAAACCATGGGAATACTTAAACCATCAAATTCCAGCCCATAGAGTGCAAAACCTTGGGTTAAAACCATCAAAACCTCAAAATGGACCAAGTTCAATGTATCTGCCAGAAATTTCAAAAATGGTCCCTGCACTTGTAAAACTTGATTTTTGGCACTTTTAAGCCCCGTTAACCCCATTTCAAGGATCTAAAATAAATTTAAAGTATAGGGAACTTGAAATGTGCTCAAAAATATCTCGGATGTCGGTTCGTTTGGTCGTACGGTTGCGTTGTTCGATTAATTACGACGGAAATCGTAACGAACGCAAAAACGATCCAAATTACGCGACGAATGGAATTTTATCATGCCAATCACTAAAATAAAATATTTTAATGATTACATAAATTTTTGGATGTCCGGATATATTCAGAACGTAAGATATACGCGAAAATGCAAACTTATGAACTTTTTGACGCTTTTAGTCCCTGTTGATCAATAAGTTTATTTTTAGCATACTGAACCCTTCAAAGTCTATTTCTAAGATATGTAAAGGATATTTAGGGCATATTTAACTTATGATCAAGTTCCGAAATGTTCGTTACAGTAGGAATCGACATACTTTCACAGTTTGTTAAAATTAGTCCCTGTAAGCGAATAAACTTGATTTCGGCATACCAAACCCTCCAAAACTTATTTCTAAGTTATGTAAATTTTATTTAAGGTATGTTAAGCCTATGTCACTATTCCGGAGTGTTTGTTGCGTTAAACTGGTTATATTTACGTGTCAGTTCGCTTATAACATTCCAGAAAGCGATTTAAAGCTTGAAATCGAACATGAATTGATATGTGCACATAATACACATATTTATACAAATCTCAAGAATGAAACACAATATTTCATTGATTTGGTATTTTTTTGATTGTCGCCGAGGCACAGGTGTCACAGTCTCCCCTACTTTAGGAAATTTCGTCCCGAAATTTATTCGTGGAGTATGTCAGTGACTTTGTGTTAAATAACCACCAAAGATATACAAGGCATAATCCTGCCATTTCCTCAACGGACATTCTTCAGAAAAAAAAATGAATGTACGGAGTCATTTTAAACGGGTGCTTCCTTAGGAATGGAAATGATGGAATAAACAAAAGGATATTCATTTTCCTCAACGGACATTCTTCAGAAATGAAAATGAACGGGCGGAGTTATTTTCAACGGGTATTCTTCAGAAGTGGAAATGAAGGAATAATCAAAAAGGATATTCATTTCCTCAATGGACATTCTTCAGAAATGAAAATGAACGGACGGAGTCATTTTCAACGGGTATTCTTCAGAAATGGAAATGAATAGAATAACAAAAGGATATTCATTTCCTCAACGAACATTCTTCAGAAACGAAAATGAACGGAGGAGTCATTTTCGACGGGTGCTTCATCAGAAATGGAAATGAATAGAGTTAACTCAAAAGGATATTCATTTCCCTCAACGGACATTCCTCAGAAACGAAAATGAACGGACGGAGTCATTTTCAACAGGTGCTTCATCAGAAATGGGAATGAATGGAATTAACTCTAGACACATGACAAAACTTGCTGTGGTTTCTGTCCACTGAATTCCATAATTATGTATGCATCCATAATTACGTAATTCCTTGCCAGTCCGCACAGTGTATTTCATAATGTGAAAGGGATAGAATTTGAACAAGCTTGAGACAACTTTGATTGGGTCAACACATAAACACATAAGCACATAATTAATTTGTTATTATTTTGTTAACTTGACGCTGATTTGAACACGGGTATTCAAGGTATACCAGGAACCCAGTCGATGGACTTCAACGTCCTCAAGAATCTATCTGAAAAGATAGGATGATCTTCCAAAAATTCAATTTTTGATTACAAGGAATCATAACATTCAAATTAATGTACACAACAATTAAGGACTTACGGAAATACCCTTAGGTACCCTATTAAGGATTTATAGTGGTATTTTGGGTATACATCCAGAGTTGTAACTTGCGCCTTGTACTTCGTTTTCCTTGGAAGAAATGGGTACTTAGGATTTTCGTGGAAACGCAAGAGATCATAAAATGGAAGAGTTTTGGGAGTAGTCTGTTCTTCAAGGAATACGATTCCTTGATTGTCGGTATTGTAGGGGATATGTTGTTTATACATGCAACCACATGAATACATTGCAATGTAAATCAAAGATTTATTTATAAACAACATCAACAACTGTTTCATAGACCTTGACAACAAAAGAAAATAATACATAAAGCTTGATTATTTCTAAATAGCGTTGTCTTCCAATCGGTCAGATGCTCATCCCTGCGCTGGATTTGGATTAGCAAGCTTTGGGCAATTCCTTCGAAAATCACCCATCTCGCCACAGTTGAAGCAAGAACCTGGTAGAAAATGAGCTTGAGCAGGATTGTTGCTAGTTTGATTTGGTGCAGCTGGAGCTGGGCAAACTCTTGCTGTATGGCCTATAAGTCCACAAGTTTGACATTTGCGGCACTTTACATTGGCATGATAGTGAAGGATACATTGGTTGCACAAGGGTGCAGTTCCGTTGTATGGCTTCCTAAAAGGGGGTTGAGCTGGTTGGCTGGGGATGGCTTGATCATTGTGAGCAACCACGGCGAAGTTCTGAGAAGCCTTTCGCTTCTTTGACTTCTTGGGGGATCCAGTCTATTCTGTTCATCCTTCGGTTTCGATTCCTTGATCGGTTTCTTGTCACCTTTTCGAAAAAGTTTACCTTTCCTGATCTGAGATTCAGTCAAGGTAGCGGATAGCTCAATGGCCTGTCTTACTGTAGTGGGGTTGCTACCAGTCACAATGTCCTGTACTGAGTCAGGGAGGCCATCAATGTATTTTTCGATTGCCTTATCCAAAGGCGTGACCATGTTCGGGCATAACAGACTTAACTCTTCATAACGGTCTGTGTAGGCTCGATGCTCACAGCTATCTTGCTTAAGATCGTCGAATTCCCTTTCCAATGCTCTAATCTCATGACGAGGACAGAATTCCCTCATCATTAGAGCTCGAAGCTCTTCCCAGGTTTGAGCCAGTGCTACCTCGGCACCCCTATCTTTCATCACACCATTCCACCATGTTAAAGCTCGTTTCTCAAAAACACTAGATGTGAACTCTACCTTTCGCTCGTTTAGACATTGAACATGTCTGAAGGTGCTCTCTAGACTCTCGAACCATTGCAGAAGTGCAGTCGCTCCTTGAGACCCAGAAAATTTTGATGGCTGGGCAGAGTTGAATGTCTTGAAGTTGCATGGAGCATTATTGTTGTTGAGGGCTAGGTTACATTGAGCAATGATGTTTGGGATTGCAGCAGCCATTTGTTGTGTAATGATAGCTGCCAGCTCTTCATTAGGTACCTGATTGTCGCGTCGGGGAGGCATTCTAAAAGGGGAAACAAGAGAGAAAACAAATGAAATGGCATTGGGTAAGGATGTTACAATTACCGACCAAAAGGCATGGGTGATGGACATTTGTTCGAACCACGAAGCAAACAAATGACACACAAAAGCTGAATCAAAGTAAATAGGTCCTCACAATGTATCGCAAAGACATGCTCGCCTATAAGTGGACACTCACCCCAAGAGTTCCCAGGTAAGAGTGACTGGTCCGATACTACGGATTTGTACGAACACTCTAGCCTTAGACAGAAAATTCAGGGTACAGGCACCCACCCTTCCATTTTGCACTTGTTCACATTATTTAGACCCAAACTTTGACGAGATTTTGAAAACTTTGAAGGTTCAAAACCTTATAATAAATCATCCTAGAACAGATGATTAGTTTTCAAAGCGGATTCGAAATTTGTGTTTTCATTGTGGTTGTCACCTAAAGATAGGCGACGGTATTGTTTTATGACTAAACGCAAGTAAACTCGCGTTAGGGTCCTAGGAAGGTTATAGTCTAGGTCAAAGCATTACTAATAACTTAATTCCCTATAACGATGGGCTCTGATACCAACTTTTCTGTCACACCCCGACCACGAAAAACAACAAATCATGGCGGAAACGTCGGGGAGTGTTGTAACAGAATCATTGTTTCATAACACATGGATTGAAGTTCTGTTTTATTAAATTAAATGTATTACATTACATTGAAATTAGAAACAAAACATGAACAAATAGACTTTCATTGTTATTAAGTCACTAAGACCTCGTCCGTTCCTATGTGAGCATGCATCAATATCATCATCAAATATCACCAACTATGGTACCTGAAACACATGTGAAAATACGTCAGCATAAAATGCCGGCGAGTACATAGGATTTTATGAGAGTGTCAGATTCATGGCTCGTTTATGTTTTGAAAATATAACTTAATCACCTTTGTAAATTGAAAATTAGAAGACCAAGTTTTGTAAAATGTTTGTAATGTAAATTGAAATAACTAAGTCAAAACATATTTGTTTTATAAAACCTCGATATCATGAATCTTAACTCCAAAACATTTATTTAAGAAAACCAAAATTTGTAAAACATCTCGTAAAAACTCGTTAATAAAACTCGTATGGTTTATATTATTAGAAAAACCTTGTAATATAACTTTGTTTTGATAAACTTGCCCAAGTGATCTAGATAACGCAATGATATATAATGTATTAAAAGCACTTATATATAGGAAGTACCAGCGGCGTATCCACCATACTTTGAACACATTACACCCGCCCCGTTACCTAATCACTTCCCTAACCCAACGGTTCAAACAATACCAAACGGTTCACATAATCAAACAATTACAAATGGTTCACATAATCAAACAGTTACAAACGGCTCACATAATCAAACAGTTACAAACGGTTCATATAAATCCGACAGTTACTAACGGTTCACATAAATCAAACAGTTCCAATGGTTCAAAATGTAAAACAATGTGTCCATATGCTGAGTGAACATATGCAACAAAATATAATATACAAAAATCAATGTGCTAGCATGTTAAGTGAACATGCATAGCAAAACATAATGAAATCATGTACTATATATGTACTAATGAACATAACAAGCATATGATATAAAATCATGAAAAACACAAAAGTAACAAGTAGGGTCATGTGTATCACCCCAAAATAGTTTGAAAAACAGTAAAAGAGGGGACTATGTACTCACTTGAGGATGCTTAGAAGTCTTGACTAACAACCAAGCAAAGCTAGAGGGATCACGGAAATCAAACGGCACCTAATATAGGTAACTACGTTAATAAACGGACCTAAATCGGAGGATCGGATAAAATGAGGTTTCGTAAACCAAATGAGTGTAGGGACTCAAGTAATATGGTTTAACAAAGCCTACATTCTAAAACGAAACCCAACCTAAGTGCTTACGACCCATTACGACTTGTTAAGGTACCTTACGCCACTTTAACGCGCCGTTCACGTAAAACGCGTTCGGAAAGCCTAACTAGTCCTATGACAAGTATTATACGCCTTAACATGTTTAATAATGTTGCCTAATCAGTTTAGATGCCATAATTTATGTTACATATGCTTAAAATGAATTTATGCGTAAAAAGGGCATTTTGGTCATTTTCCTATGGCATATAAACTACCTATCATACAACTAACTAAACGAAGTGACCATAAGGTATAACCTCGGAAGGTTATTCCCTATACAACTATAGTCACAATAAATGCTTGGTCGGATCCTAATGATCGACCAAACGGGTCGGGTTTGAAAGTCTAAGCGGTTGTTTAGACCGCTTATCTTACGTCCCTATATAAGCACTAAACTAAAAGTGATGAGTTAAACATGTTAAAACATGTTTAACGAAGTTAGAAAACAAGTTTGATATCAAAACAAAAGGTTTTGATACCTAAGAATAGTTTGGTTGCAAAATACGCATGAATACGCATTTTGACCGAAACTATGACTCGTCACTACACCTAATCAACGTGGTAATCAGTAGGTATAGTCACAAGGGACTATAACCATCGTGATTACGCTCACATTTCAAAGTTCAAACGAACTTTGTGTTGACCATAACCTGGTCAAAGCAGAAAGTCAAACACAGTTTGACTTTCGTGCTTAAAAACGCATAAAAGCATAGGATGAACTTGATCTAAATACTCAGGTATGAAGCATAAAGCTTCAACTTAGAGCATAAAATTAGATCAAAGTGTGACGAAAATGGAATGAGAGCTTGGGTATTTATAGATTTCGGAGAACCGTTAGGATCGTTTCTCGCATTTCGTGCCTTGATCTTGACCCTCCATGTGGGCACATGGTTTTCAAAACCATGGGAATACTTAAAACCATCAAATTCCAGCCCATAGAGTGCAAAACCTTGGGTTAAAACCATCAAAACCTCAAAAATGGACCAAGTTCAATGAATTTGCCAGAAATTTCAAAAATGGTCCCTGCACTTGTAAAACTTGATTTTTGGCACTTTTAAGCCCCGTTAACCCCATTTCAAGGCTCTAAAATAAAGTTAAAGTATAGAGAAGTTGAAATGTGCTCAAAAATATCTTGGATGTCGGTTCGTTTGGTCGTACGGTTGCGTTGTTCGGTTAATTACGACGGAAATCGTAACGAACGCAAAAACGATCCAAATTACGCGACGAATTGAATTTTATCATGCCAATCACTAAAATAAAATATTTTAATTATTACATAAATTTTTGGATGTCCGGATATATTCAGAACGTAAGATATGCGCGAAAATGCAAACTTATGCACTTTTTGACGCTTTTAGTCCCTATTGATCATTAAGTTTATTTTTAGCATACTGAACCCTTCAAAGCCTATTTCTATGCTATGTAAAGGATATTTAGGGCATATTTAACTTATGATCAAGTTCCGTAATGTTCGTTACAGTACGAATCGGCATACTTTCGTAGTTTGTCGAAATTAGTCCCTGTAAGCGAATAAACTTGATTTCGGCATACCAAACCCTCCAAAACTAATTTCTAAGTTACGTAAATGTTATTTAAGGTATGTTAAGCCTATGTCACTGTTCCGGAGTGTTTTTTGCATTAAACTGGTTATATTGACGTGTCAGTTCGCTTATAACCTTCCAGAAAGCGATTTAAAGCTTGAAATCGAACATGAATTGATATGTTCACATGATACACATATTTATATAAATCCCAAGCATGAAACACCATATTTCATTGATTTGTTATTTGTTTGATGGTCGTAGAGGCACAAGTGTCACACCAGGTATGAGTGACTGGTCAGATTATGTGGATTTGAACGAACACTCTAGCCTAGACAAAAGACTTGAGATACAGGCACCCACCCTTCCAGATTACACGTGTTCACATTATTTAGACCCAAAACTTTGACGAGATTTTGAAAACTTAGAAGGCATTAAGCCAAAAGAATCATTCAAGAACGGATGATTAAATTTTCAAAATCAATTCGGAAAATTGGAGGGTTCAAAACCTTATAAAAAATATCTAAAAATAGATGATTGATTTTCAAAAATCATTTTGGGAAAAATTGTGTTCTTGTTTTAGTAATCACCTGAGGATAGGCGAAGTGCATGTTTTAAGAGCTAAACACAAGATAACTTGTGTTAGGGTCCTAGAAAAGTTATAGTCTAGGTCAAAGCATTACTAATAACCTAATTCCCTATAACCATTGGCTCTGATACCAACTCTTCTGTCACACCCCGACCACGTAAAACAACAAACCGCGGCGGAAACGTCGGGGAGTCGAGTGTGACAACTGTGTTCTGTAATCGATGTATAATGTAAATCAATGTCAATTATCAATAAAACAATGTGCTTTGGTGTTATTATATGTGTTTTGGTGTCATTACGTGTGTATTTTTGTTTGATGATTTTACGATTCGATTCGAGTTCGATTTCAAGCTTTAAATCGGTTTCTGGAAGGTTATACGCAAACTAGTGCGTAAACGCAGTCAATTTAACGTGAAAAACACTCCAAAATAGTGACATAGGATTAACATACCTTAAATAACCTTCACATAACTTAGAAATAATTTTTGGTTGGTTTGGTGTGTTGAAAACAAGTTTGTTCTATCGTAGGGACTATTTTTGTCAAACTGCGAAACTATATCGATTTGTATGGTAACGTACATTCCGGAACTTGATCATAAGTTAAACATACCCTAAATATCCTTTACATAGCTTAGAAATAGGCTTTGAGGGGTTCGGTATGCTAAAATAAACTTTATTGATCAATAAGGACTAAAAGCATCAAAAAGTGCATAAGTTTGCATTTTCGCGCATATCTTACGTTCTGAATATATCCGGACATCCAAAAATTTATGTAATCATTAAAATATTTTATTTTAGTGATTGACATGATAAAATTCCATTCGTCGCTTAATTTGGATCGTTTTTGCGTCCGTTACGACTTCCGTCGTAATTAGCCGAACAACGCAATCGTACGACCAAATGAACCGACATCTGAGATATTTTTGAGCATATTTTAAGTTCCCTATACTATAACTTCATTTTGGAGCTTTAAAATGGGGTTAATGGAGCTTAAACATGTCAAAAATGCATCGAGAATCAAGTTTAGGGCTTTAGGGACTAAATCTGCCAAACTGTGAAAATGGCTGTTCTACAGGGTCCTTACGGACCGTATGGACCTTAGCTTACGGTCCGTAAGCTAGTGCCAGCAACACAAAAATTAGAAGCTTCCATTTCAGTAGTTGTCCTGGTTTTGAATCCCTGATTTCTCAATGTTGTAGACTTGTTGCCTGTTTTGCTCATTGCCCAATCAATGTTTAACAAATATATGGTCAAGATTTGAGCTTCACAACACTTGGAGTGATCTTAGAGCATCAAGATTACTATAAATAGGCATGGGTTCTTCACTTGTTCCTTGCTCATTTCATTCAAGACCTGCTCTAAGTTGGAGTATTCTCTAGTTGAAGCTTCATACCTGAGCAATTCTTGAGTTTTCTTTGTTCTTGATCTTTGCTTGGACCCTTTGTAAGCATTCTTTCGTTCTTTTATGCGTTTTAAGCACGAAAGTCAAAACAGTGTTTATCTTTCTGCTTTGACCAGGTTATGGTCAACACAAAGTCCGTTTGAACTTTGCAACGTGAGCGTAATCAGAATGGTTATAGTCCCGTGTGACTATACCTACTGATTACCACGTTGACTAGGCGTAGTGACGAGTCGTAGTTTCGGCCAAAATGCGTATTCATGCGTATTTTGTAACCAAACTACTCTTGGGTATCAAAACACTTTGTTTTGATATCAAAACCTATTTTCTAACTTAACTAAACATGTTTTAACATGTTTAGCTCGTCACTTTTAGTCTTGTGCTTGTTTAGAGTCGTAAGTCAAGCGGTCTAAACCACCGCTTAGACTTTCGAACTCGGCCCGTTTGGTCAATCATTAGGATCCGACCAAGCATGTTTAGTGACCATAGTCGCATAGGGAATAACCTTCCGAGGTAATACCTTATGGCCACTTAGGTTTAATTAGTTGTAAGATAGGTAGTTTATATGCCTTAGGTAAATAACCAAAATGCCCTTTTCATGCATAATTGGATTTTAAGCATATGTAACATAAAATTTTGTCACTTAATTGATTATGCAACATGTTTAGGCATATAATACTTGTCATAGGACTAGTTAGACGTCTCGAACGCGCGTTTGCGCGAACGACGCGTTAACGTAGCGTAAGCTACCTTAATGAGTCGTAATGGGTCGAAAGCACTTAGGATAGGTTCCGATTTAGAATGTAGGACTTGTTAAACCATATCGCATGAGTTCCAATACTCATTTGGTTTACGAAACCTCATTCTATCCGATCTTCCGATTTAAGTGTCGATTATGTATCTAGTGTTTCGATTTTTAGGTGTTGCTTGATTTCCTTATTTGAGCTTTGTTGAGTTCTTTTGATTGAGGATACTTTGCACTTCAAGTGAGTACATAGTCCCCTCTTTTACTGTTTTCAATTATTTTGGGGTGATTCATATGTGTTAAATGATTTCGAGGTTTAAACGATGGTTTCAAAAGCGATTAAAACGGTTTACATAAAACTAATAACGATTTCGATAATGTGAACAAACTTGTTGGTTGTAGTTACATAACGAATGACATTCATTAGCATTGATCAAGCCGACCAGTATTAGGTTATGGTACCATAGGATCTGACAAATCCTGTTATCAGACTGCACCCATGGTTATGTGTGGGGGTTATGTGGGTAACGACTGAATCTGTGATAGTTAACTTACCTTTGGTGGTTTGTTAATGCGAGAAGCGAGATAGTCGAGTCACGAAGGTTTGAATGTTATTAGCGAGACGACCAAAAGTAGTTTTCACAATTAAAACGAGGATGATTTAATCGAGTTAAACGATTTCGAAACGACTTAAACGAGTTAAATGATTGGTTTTTGGTTAGTGTTTATATAACGGGACAGGTGTAATGTGATGAAAACATGGTAGATACGCCGCTGGTACTTCTTATATATAAGTGTTTTCCTCATATTACATACCGTGGCGTTATTTAGTTCACTTGGGTAAACGAGGTTATCACGATGTCACATAACGATGTTTTCGAGAAGATATAAACCATACGAGTTTCATTAACGAGTTATTACGAGATGTTTTACAATTTGGTTTACTAAAACAAATGTTTTTGGGTTAAGAATCATGGCTACGAGGTTTTGTAAATTATAACCCGCTTGATTTGAGTTGGTTAATTATGTTGCAATATTATACACTTTTTAAAACAAGGTTTTTAATAAGGTATTGCAACATGTAAACTAGCCATGAATCCGACACTCTTATAAAACCTATGTGCTCGCCAACATTTCTTTGCTGACTTTGTTTTTACATATGTTTCAGGTGTTGTTGCTTGATGTTGATTGCTAGGATGCATGTTTCACATAGGATCTGGACGAGGCCTTAGTGACATACTAACAATGATAGTCGATGTGTAACTTGTTTGTTTTGTGTTAAGACAATGTAAATTACTTAACGAATCAATAAAACGAAACTTTTTGTATCCATGGTTGTGAAACAATAATTCTGTTACAACACTCCCCGACGTTTCCGCCATGATTTGTTGTTTTACGTGGTCGGGGTGTGACATCGAGTAACAGAATTATTGTTCCACAACCATGGTAATTAAAGTTTTGTTTTATTTGTAAACAAAGGGGGTTACATTGTCTTAAAACAACGGAAACAAAGAGTACATAACATAGTTAAACTATTCTAGCTTCATTTTATGTCACTAAGGCACAGGTCCGCCTAAGTGTATCTTGATCATCCTATGCATCAGCTCCTGAAAACACATGTGATAATAGGTACGTCAGCATAAAAATGCCTGTGAGATACATAGGTTTATTGATTTAGGATTCATGACTTGAAAGTTTAAAGAAATGTTTAAAAAAGTTAGTCGTGAATCTTATTAAAAGGTTTTCTTTTATAAATCATATGAAAATCGATAAGTAATTAGATGATATATAAAAGAAAGATGTGTGGTTAAATGAATAACCAAGTAAAAAGAATTTGTATAAAATAAGTTGTTTGTAAAACAATGTTGTTGAGAAGATATGTTATTTGTGTAAAATGTAATGTGTCTTAATTGAAATGATTTAAGTAACGCTACGACATGTAATATCATAAAAGCACTTATATATAGTAAGTACCAGCGGCGTATCCACCATGCTTTTATCATATTACACGTGCCTCGTTATTTAAATCACTTACCCAAACAAACCACCCAATTGTCTTGTTTAAACAATGTCAAAATGTTTATGTGTATACAATGTCAAATGTATATCATGTTCATGTATAACCAAATGTTATGTATGGAAAATAAAAATGTCTACTCAAACCATATGTAAAATGTACAAAACAATGTAATTGAATAAATCAAAGTTTAAATCAAAAGTTATGTTTTGTAAAATCAATGCTTTATTGATACAAACATCTATGCGGTATTGTTAAAACGCATACATTCAAGCCTTGCGACTGTGGCGACAAACCCTTAAACAAATTAAAGGTTTATCTAAATTATGTATATCGGATTCAGTCATTCCTTCCACCCAAACAAACTTAGGATTTCAGGAATGGGAGTTGTCAGTTCCTATGGTACCACTACTTACTACCGAGTGGCGTGATCGATGTTAATGAACATATTTTTGTCCTGTTAAACAAACCAAATATCATACCAAATGTAAGCATGTTTATGTGTAAACAATGTACTAAGTATGCAAAAAAAAAATGAACATACATAGCATGAATATGATGTAAATCAATGTGTACATATGCTGAAATGAACATGTGAAACAAATGTGTTTATGAAATCAATGTACTATTATATTAATAAAACATACATAGCAAAAACATGGATGAAATCATGTACTATACATGTACTATATGAACATAACAAGGATATGATATAAAAACATGAAAAAGCACGAAAGTAACAAGTAGGCACATGTGTTTCACCCCAAAATGTTTGAAAACAGTAAAAGAGGGGTCTATGTACTCACTTGAGATAGCTTAGAAGTCTTTGAATAACAACCAAGCAATGCTAGAAGGATCACGGAATCAATCAGCACCTAATATAGGTAACTACGTTAATAAACCAGACCTAAATCAGAAGATCGGATAAAATGAGGTTTCGTAAACCAAATGAGTATGGGAACTCATGTAATATGGTTTAACAAAGCCTACATTCTAAATCAGAACCTATCCTAAGTGCTTACGACCCATTACGACTCGTTTAGGTAGCTTACGCTACTTTAACGCGTTGTTCGCGTAAAACGCGTTCGACCGCCTAACTAGTCTTATGACAAGTATTATATGCCTTAACAAGTCTAATAATGTTGCTTAATCAGTTTAGATATCAAAATTTAAGTTACATATGCTTAGAATGAATTTATGCCCAAAAAGGGTATTTTGGTCATTTTCCCAAGGCATATAAACTACCTATCATACAACTAACTAAACGTAGTGACCATATGGTATAACCTCGGAAGGTTATTCCCTATACAACTATGGTCACAAAATATGTTTGGTCGGATCCTAATGATCGACCAAACGGGTCGGGTTCGAAAGTCTAACCGGTTGTTTAGACCGCTTATCTTTACGACCCTATATAAGCACTAAACTAAAAGTGACGAGTTAAACATCTTAAAACATGTTTAGCGAAGTTAGAAAACAAGTTTGATATCAAAACAAAGGGTTTTGATACCCAAGAATAGTTTGGTTGCAAAATACGCATAAACGCGTATTTTGACCGAAACTATGACTCGTCACTATGCCTAAATAACATGGAAATCAGTAGGTATAGTCACAAAGGACTATGACCATCGTGATTACGCTCACATTGTGAAGTTCAAATGAACTTCGTGTTAACCATTGACTGGTCAATGAAGAAAGTCAAACATTGTTTGACTTTCGTGCTTAAAAACGCAAAAAAGAACGAAAGAAACTTACAAGAGGTCCAAGCAATGGACTTTTGATTCAAGTTGCTCAAGTATGAAGTGTGGAAACTCCAACTTAGAGCAGAATTGAATCAAGGTGTGAGCTTGGAATGAACCAAAGGTGGGTATTTATAGATTTCTCAAAACCGTTAGGATCGTTCCTCGATAAGGAGCTTCAATCTGAGCCTTACATGTGTACCCACTGTTTTATAATACCATGGGTGCCCAAAACAAGCCCATAGATTCAAAGAAACCATGTGCAAAACAAGGGAACAGTTGGATCTTGCTGGAAACAGATTTTTGCTGATCTGCTGTTCTGTCGCGCCCCGCGTACGATATGGGGTTAGCCTACGTGGCCCACGACCACCAACAGTTTAGAATCAAGTTTTGTTATTTACAACTTTGGTCCCTGCAAGCATTTAAGGCCCTTTTCATCATGTTTAAGTCCCGTTAAGCCATTTTCAAGGTTCTACAATGATGCCAAAGCATAGGGGACATGAAATATGCTTGAAAATGTGTTGGATATCGGTTCGTTTAGTCGTACAGTCACGTTATTTGGTTAATTAACGTGAGATATGCGCGAAAATGCAAACTTATGCACTTTTTGATGCTTTTAGTCCCTGATTGACCAAAAAGTTTATTTTAGCACACCGAACCCCTCAAAGCCTATTTCTAAGCTATGTAAAGGATATTTATGGTATGTTTGACTTATGGTCATGTTCTGGAATGTTCATTACCATACGAGTCGGTAAACTTTCGCAGTTTGACGTAAATAGTCCCTGCGATCGAATAAACTTGATTTTGCCATACCAAATCCTTCAAAACTTATTTCTAAGTTATTTAAAGGTTATTTAAGGTATGTTAAGCATATATTGATGTTTCGGAGTGTTTTTCGCATTAAACTGATTAAGTTTACGCATCGGTTTGCGTATAACTCTCCAGAACACGATGTAGAGTTTGAAATTGAACAAAAATCAAAACAAGCAAAATGTCAAACATAAATAAACAAACATTGGGGTCAAATAACATTTTTTTATTGATAATTGAATTGATTAAGGTTTATACAATGATTACAAGCACATATGCCACATGATGCTCTAAAGTGGCTGGATGAAATGGAAACCGTTGTTGATGTAAGCGGTTGTGCCGCCAAGGACACTGTTAAATACGTGTCCCAATCCTTCAAGGAGGATGCTCTGACTTGGTGGAAGGCACTGATTCAATCCACTGGCAAGGTTGCAATGTAAAACCTGAGTTGGTCTAAGTTCGTGGAATTGATCCGCAAAACTTACTGCCCACCTCATGAGGTGGAGAAAGTCGACTCTGATTTTCTAAAGCTGACCATGAAAGGCCTCGAGTGTCAAGCCTATGTATCTGAATACAACTCTTTATCAAGACCCGTTCCGTATTTAATTACCCCCGAGCCTAAGCGCATTGCACGGTTTATTGGAGGACTCGCCCTAGAAATCAAAGGGACGGTTAAATCCTCCAAACCTACAACTTTTAGATCCGCTGTGGATCTGGCTATTTCTCTCACTGAAGATGAGATAAGAGCAAAGGCGATTAAGGCCGAGGAGGATCACAAGCGAAAGCATGATAATATCCCAAGCAAGGATTACAAAAAGGGTAAGACCGGTTCGAATTATAATCAGTCCAAGCCGAATGAGGAAAAACCCGAATGTAAAACCTACGGGAAGCAACACTTTGGAAGATGTTTCCATGAGCAGACCAAGGGTTGTGGCATCTGTAAGGAGATGGACCACAAGTCTCATGAATACAAAAACTTGAAAGACGCCACCTGCTATGGATGTGGCGAGAAAGGGCATATAAAGACCCGCTGCCCAAAGAGGGCGACTGGCGGGAAGAACAAGGCCACTGATGGCAAAAAAGGCAATGCTTGAGCCTTCCAATCTACTACAGCAAAAGCAGTTCAAGACATATCATTACAGATCTATTTCCCATGAATGATTTATTTACTAGAAACTTGTTTTAACTCTGGATCTAGTTAAAGCTTCATCGATTGTAAATTTAATAAAATTTTAATTCTGCCCTTTCAACGCTTAAATAATATTTATAAAATCAAGTGGCTAATCTAGATGGTTTCAGATATCACGTATCCTTCATGAAGCATTTGTCTTTGATAATCTTTTATCTATAAATCATGTGGGATTCGATATGTTTTTAGACATGGATTCGTTAGTTCAAAAAAAAACAAAAAAAACCAAATCCACATTGTCCGCAGTAAGAAACTTATCGAAATTAAATCCCCATCTGGTGATATACTCACCATTCGTGGAAGAACAAACATTATGGATTGCCCGAAGAATCTTTTATGCTTAAGGTATCCAAGTAATTGAATGGAGGATGTGTCATCCACATGACATAAGTAAATTCTAACGAATTAAAGTCGAAATCTGAAGACCTTTGTGTGTGTTAGGATCTAAGTTTCTTAGATTGTGTTTGTTTAAACTAAATGAAAGTGAAACAGAGATAAATTGCAGTGGAATAGATGAAATAAACTTTTAACACACAATCAATGGAAGAAAAGTTTAAGTACACATGTTTAACATCGAATTGAATGATTGTATTTATTACAAAGATCAATTACAATTGCATGCATGCACAAATCTCCCCCTCAGCCTGAGCTCACTGATTGTTCGTATAGAAATGACTTAGAAGAAAAGAGCTAACAGAACAGTACAGGGTATTGTTCTATTTATAGTACAAGACAACCACTGAGCATCTTCGGCTGACGTCTCCATGAAAGTGACATCTAACCTCCTAACAAACTACAACTACTGATCTATACAACCACTGATACTAAACTACTGATTTACATATAACAAGACAATGCATAACTAAACCACTGATTCTTCATTCCACTGTTGTATGCTAAGCAGTGCATTGGTCTTCAGCAGTACTTGAGACACATCATTGAGCTTCAGCACTTTAATCTTCATCAGTCTTTAGATCAGCAGCAGTTGTAATAAGCAGTACTTTGATTCTATCAGTTATTTTGAACCACTGTCAAGGGGAAAGATATGTACAAACAACTGCTTATGAAGGATCCACTGTTCTGAACCAGTTTTGGCTTTATCAACTATTCCTTTGTAGGGTTCAATCCCAACAATCTCCCCCTGGAACAGATGATGCCAAAACACTTCATTATTCAAGATCTTTATAGCCTCATCAAGAATTCCCTAACTTTCCCTTTGAATTGTAATTCAAAGTTCATGGAATCTTCATCATCCTCATCCCTACACAGTTGAAGCTCAAGGAGATCTTGTAAGTCTTCTACACTCAGGCCTAGTGCATTCTCTCTTGATATGTGCTTGACTTCTCCACTGGACTTGAGCAAAGTCACTCTCCCCTTTGCATTCACATCTGGCTCGTATTTCAGCTTGCCTGGCTTTTATTTTTAAATATTGTTTAGATCTCCAAAACCAACAAGAGAGGGGATTTTCTTTTTGAAGAGTCATCCACTGTGTAGAACTGTTTCAATTCATTCTTTACTGCATGCAATTCTAGTGGATAACTGGCTGCTACTGGTATAACATCAGCAGGGTCATATCCTTCAAGTATTTTTGGATCTTTGATTGGATTGGCTAAGGTTGGAGGAATGAATGGTTGAGGTTTGATTACATTGTAGGGTGCAGATGAAATAGGAACAGGTGCTGGTATATCATCATCATGCACATGCAACTTTCTTTTTCTTGTATACACCTTTTTGGGAGAAGGTGTATTTGTTTGAGGTTTTGGAGCAGAAAGGGTTATGGCTTGAGAAGGGGTGTTTGAAATGATGGGTGACTGACTAACAGCTATTGAAACAACTGATGTCTCAACCACTGTTGTCATTACAACTGTTGATGTATCAACTATTGTCTTCTACTTTTTGGCAGGTTGTTTTTGTGATAGTGGTGTTGTTTTTTGGTGTATCAGTGGATTGAGTGATGGTTGATGAAATGATGAGGGCAGTTGTTGAAACAACATTTGTTGAAACCACTGAAGTATCAACAAATGTTGATACAACAGGTGTCTTAACATCTGTTGGCTTAGAGGTTTGAGGTGAGGAACTTTTGGGGATTTCAGAGGTTTGTTTAATGGTTTTGGAAGGTATGGTTTTGGGTTGGCTAACCTTTCTGGTAGTCTTTCTTCTGTTTGAAGTACCCTGCACTTCCTTTGCCATAAAAACTTTCTTTTCCTCTACAAATCTTTTATCACCCTTTGTTTCCATTTTCTCTTTTCCCTTTGTTTTTTCTTCAGCAAAGGCATTAAGAGTCACATCAACCTTCTTTGAACCATCTGGCTTAGGAATCTCCACAACAGGTTTAGCCATTGGATCTGGTGGCAAATACAAACCTTCTTTTCCTTTCTTTCCTTTCTCCCCCTTTTTGGCATCATCAGGGTTTTCTATATAAACAATTGTAGGAGGAGAAGTGCCAGTGGTTTGAAACATATGAGCTTTGATGGCCTTTATATCAGCTTGAGTATCTTTATACCTAGCTTCCATCACATTTCTGAACATTTGAAGCTGAATTTCATGTTGTGGATCAGCATACTGTCTTTGTTGATGAAGCATAGGTTGAAACAGTTACCATAGCTCAGTGGGGGATGGAGCAGATGTTGAAGCAGTGGATGGAGCTTTTTGAGATTGTAATAACTGTTGCAGCATATTTTTGATATATGCCACAGATGTTTCAATTTTTTCAACTCTCTCCGTCAATTCTTGATATTTTAAACCATCACCCAATTTAATGGGATCATCTGATTTCCCACCAGCAGTGGTTGTATCAGTAGTTGGTCCAGGAGAAGTTTCCCATGGATCATCCACTGATGCCCCTTTGTCTTGGTAATGAGGACTTCTTTCCTCAACAGTGGTTACCTTAGCAAACACACCAGTGGGTATTGGAAACACACTAGTGGTCACTTTGGTTCCTAATGAAGAAATTGCCTTCAAGGGAGTCTGACTAATGAAACTACTGTTCAGGTGTAAATCAGTGGATTCAACACCTGTAGTAGCTGTTCCACTTGAACTACCACCAACAGTTACATGTAACTCAAGGGGTGTAACCTCCTCAACTGTTGATGGGTTAGCAAGGGTAGAGGAATCAGACTCAGTCACTTGTTGGAGTATATTCTCAGTGATAGGTTGTTGAGAAGAACTGATTTGTGTTTGATCCATATCCAATGCATTCAACAGAGGTATAATGGATGGTGGAATTTGTGGAGTGAGGATAGGTGTTGAAAGAGAATTTGCCCCGGGAGTAGGGCTGTGGAAGATGGATTCAAGTGGATCCAGAGCTTTATAATGTGGTGTCCCTGTGTATACAACCTGATCCTTTTGAGAGGATGCAGGAGGAGTTTCAGGCTCAGGTTAAGATCTTTCTACCATCTGCTGTGACGAAGTAGCAGCAGTGGTTATTGGTGACTTTGGTGTTGTCACAGGAGTTACTTCTGGGATCTCATCTTCCAGAAGATCTTTTTTGGGGGGCTTTTTGGATTTTTTCTTAATGGTCTTTTTGGTGATTTTTGGTGGGGGTTGCACAGCAATGGGTGTGCTGCTGTGGTCACCAAGAGCAGTGGGCTCAACAGCAGAAACCTGAGGGGCAGATGTTGTCTCAGCCAAATTTTGCTCAGGTTTCTCTGTTTGTGTTTGAGAAAGTTTTGACATCCTTGTAAAAGTTTCAGAAGAAAGGCTGTTTATTTGAAAAGGATTACCTTGGATAAGCACATGTGCACTATCCTTTGGAATTTTCTTTTGTAAATAAAAGATTAAAAATCTTGGAAACAGTAAAAATGGTTTCTTCTTATCTTTTACATTATTAACATTATTGACCATATCATTGAAAATCTCTTGGGAGTAATTAAAATCAACTTCTGCCATGATAGCATATCCCAAGTATTGGATTTTCAATGGTATTTCATTAAAGGCTGTTGTTTTATTTGAAACACACATGAGAAGGGTATGGAATAAAAATCTCATGGGAGGTGGAAAACTTCCCTTTTGCAAAGTATCTTTTTTCATTTGTTCCTCATACCCCCTCTCAATTAAATCTCTTTGATATTCTTCCTTTGGGAAAGAATTTTTACCTGTATGATCATTTATTTCAAAAACCTCAGAGATGGTTTGAGGTGTGATAGCAACCTGAATTCCCCCTACTGTTGAAGTAATAGCCCAGGGCTTTTTGTCCTGAACTTTAAGTTTTACATTTTTCCAGAAGTCACGTAGGGTGTCCAGGTAAATAGGTGTGTTGCAAGTCAACAAAGTTTTGTACTTTGAAGAGGAAAGAGCATCAATAACGGAGTGAAAAGTTGTGTTTTGACTTGTTTTCTCAAGGGTACACATATAGTTATGAGGGCTTTTTAGTGCGAGAGCCATGGTGATTTAAAAGTAGGTGCGAGAGGAGGAAGAAGATGAATGATTCAAAGGATTTTGATGGAAACTGCTTTTGAAAGGAATTTTGAATTTGATTCGACAGTAAAAACCCTGTTTGGGGTTTTGATCAGGGTTTTATAAAAGTGAAAAGTGAATGCTAACGTGGCAGCGGTTACAAAGATCTGACGGCTAATAGCTGACCACGTGACAACCTCTGATAAATAATGGATGACAGTTGTTTAGGAAACCACTGATGATCAATATCAATGGTTTTCAGTGGTGAACGTGAAAACAGTGGCTGACTTTTAACTATCAGTGGATTAAAAAACTGATGTTTAATCAACAGTGAATAACAAGAAGGATGGATAAACAGAGGTTATCTTTCAGCAGTGGATGATATCAACAGATCAGATGTTTGAACAAAAACAGTGGTTATGACAGACTTTTAAGGATTAATGAAAATTTTCATTTTTAGCTATTTTTAAGGATGAATTTTTGATGTTCTGAAAACATTTTAATGCTTTTTAGTCATAGAAAAACAGGATTTTGCCTGCTATTCCATGTTCAGCATGCCAATCCTAGAGATCAAGCTTTCAAAGGTGGATGTGTCTAATGCTTTTGTTAGCACATCTGCCAGCTAATCTTTAGTTGGAAAATGGTGCAGAGAAATCAAACCTTTTTCATAGCAATCCCTCACAAAATGATGTCTGATGTCAATGTGTTGGTGGTTGAATGTGAAACTGGATTTTTGATGATATTTTCTTCTGCTTGACTATCCAACATGAGTGTTGTTTTCAAAGCAGTGATACCAAAATCCAGCAGTTGATTTTGAAGCCATAACAGTTGGGCTGTGCAGTTTGCAGCAGCAATATATTCTGCCTCAGCAGTGGATGTTGAATTGGCACCCTCCTGAAGTGGACTTCCTTGTTATGTTACATCAAGCAAAGTCACTATCTAAGAAACCTGAAAGCTTGATATTTCCATCAGCTGGATACCAGATACCAAGTGTGGGAGCACCTTTTAAGTATATGAATATCCTTTTTACAACAATAAGATTTGACTTTCTAGGGGCTGATTGGGATCTTGCATAGACACATGTTGCAAACATGATGTCTGGCCTAGAGGCAGTTAGGTACAATAAAGAGCCAATCATGCTTCTATAAAGAGTTTAATCAACCAAATCATCCTTTTCATCAGACATGACTATCTTCGTGGTTGCTATGGGTGTACTACATGGTTTACAATCATTCATATCAAATTTGTTTACAAGTTCTTTGGCATATTTGCCTTGATGAATGAAAGTACCATTTTGCAGTTGCTTTACTTGGAGACCAATAAAGCACTGTAGTTCACCCATTGCACTCATCTCAAACTCAGCTGTCATGAGTTGCCTGAACTCTTCACACATTTTGGTACATGTGCTTCCAAAAATGATGTCATCCACATAAATCTTGACAATCATCAGATCTTTCCCTCTCTATTTAAAAACAGTGTTTTGTCTATTTTGCCTCATGTGAAACCAATAGAGAGAAGAAAGGTGGAAAGAGTTTCATACCAGGCTCTAGGTGCTTGTTTCAAGCCATACAAAGCTTTATTTAGCTTGTAGATATGATTTGGATAAAATGGATCCTCAAAGCCAGGAGGTTGACAAACATATACCTCTTCTTGAATATTACCATAGAGGAAGGCACATTTGATATCCATTTGAAACACCTTTATGTTGTGGTTGACAGCAAAGGCCAGGAATAGTCTGATAGCTTCCAGTCTTGCTACAGGGGCAAAAGTTTCATCATAATCAATGCCCTCTTCCTGTCTGAAACCTTGAACCACAAGCCTTGCTTTATTCTTGACAACAATGCCTGATGTGCGTTAGGTGTGATATAATTTTAGTTATATTTTAAGCCTTTTTTAACACTTTAGTCAAGTTTTAAATTTATAAAACACGATATTTTACTAACACTAAACACACATATGGGTAAGTGCACCCATCGTGAGCGTAGTATAGCGTTGGTAAGATACAGAGGTCGTCCAAGGACACAAGAGCTTTTAATACCGGTTTATCCTCAACGTCTAATCAAATCAAAAGTTTAGAAAAAGTTTTGAACATGAAAATAAAAACTAAAAATGCTGAAAATAAAATAAAAATAAAAACAGATAGACAAGATGAATCACTTGGATCTGACTCGCCTTTAGCGTAACCTTTGATGATTTTCGCACTTTTGCACTTTTTAAGAGATTATCTTAGTTATAGTAGTAGGCCCTTTTTTTGAAGGTGACGTTACCCTCAACACAGTGGTTTGATTCAGCAAGGATACAATCCCAAAGGCTCGGAATATTGGAAAATAACTAATTAAGTTATTAATGCGTAATGTGGTAGGCCCCTCTTTTGAAGGTGACGTTACCCTCGGCTAAGTGGTTTGAGTCAGCAGGGATACAATCCCAAGTAGCCGGGTTAATGTATTAATAGTAGTTTACATATGCGGGGATCAAGCCATTCGCACCCCCGCCATCCAATACCAGTTGGTATTGAAGGAGGTCCTAGTAAGCTTGACCCAGGTCCTTGCAGGATCTATACACTAAACAAGGCAAGAACCTTACCAAACCATTCCCTTAACCCCCGACCAGGTAGCCAACATATCTCTATATAGACCGTAGAGATATGAATGGTGAAAATCTTTTATTTTATATAGACAGTAAAATAACGCCAAGACACCACGGATAAATAATAAGGAAGTTTCACCTTCAACAAAAGAAACTAGTTATTAAAGTCATTAATAAAAAGCCAAATAAAAAGTGCAAAAAGATTAAAAATCAAAAGTATTACACTAAATGCTTGTCTTCACCAAGTGATGTAAGAGACTTAGGCAAACATGGCCTTTGATTGTCAAGAACTCTTACTATCAATATTGGATCCCGAGACTACTACACACACTCTAAGGTGTATGATGGATGATGGTGGTGGATGTGGGTTGTAGTGGTGGTGGAGTGTGGGTGAAGTGGGAGAGAGGTGGTTTGCTAAGGGATGCCTTTGAAGTGAACCAAGCACCCCTATTTATAGCCTGCACAGAAGCCCGGACACGGGCCCGTGTCCGCTGGACACAGCCCTGTGTCTGCTGGACACGGCCCCGTGTCCATCCTTATTCTTTTTCTTCATTAATTGTAATTTGTCTGCATTAGCTCCACACGCCCCCGTGTTTGCTGGGCACGGCCACGTGTGCAGAAGTGTACCTGTACTATCAAGATTTGCTTGGATTCTGCGAATCTTAGCGTTGACCACGGCCCGTGTTGAGCTGGGCACGCCCCCATGTCAGGAATAGAAGCTTCTATAGCTTTGTCCTTTTTGCAGACAACTGGCCATGCCCCCGTGTCCGTTGAGCACAGGGCCATGGTCAGCCTTCTGTTCTCTTGTTTTTGCTTGGGAAGATGCTGTCGAGGGGCCGGGCATGCCACGTTTATTCCTTCTCTTGTATTTATGTTAGATTTTGCTGCATATTTGTTCCTTTTGTTCATTTACGCTCATTTAGTCCTGAAAATACAAAAGGAAGACAAAAGCACACTTTTTTCCAACATTAGTACTAAAAAGGGTTAGTTTTATGCCTCAATTGATGTAATTTATATGTTGCATTTTACACACATCAAATACCCCCACACTTGAATCTTTGCTTGTCCTCAAGCAAAACTCTTTATAATGTGGCTTACACTCCCAAATGGAATGGGTAGAAGAGAAGTTTTAGGCTTGTCTTGAGTGTCGGGAATCCAAGATCTTTATTAGGTTTTATTTTTATGCTATTTACAATCCTATTCGTTATAATTTATTTAGAACGTTCTATAATAGAAATTACTTATTAGGGCATAACATGCCTCTTTAAAATTCCATTTATATACAAGTTCACATACCTCATGGGAGATCACTCAACACTCGGCCGAATATGTATTTTTGTGAAACACTCGAGACCAGCATGAAACTTATTTCTACCATATGCTTGCCAAGTAATCAATCCTCCTCCTTTTTAACTATAAACCTTTGTAAATATCATGAGGACTTGGGGAAGGTTTACGCTTGGGTTAAAGGTAGGTGGTTTTGGGTTAGTGGTTAGTAAAAAGGGCTAAAAGCGTCGGTCGTCGTAAAACTTTTTGTTTTTGTGACTTTTATTCAAACGAAGCATTTTCAAACAAAGTTTCTTTGAGGAACTTATTTGTTTATTGCTAGACTTAATTTTTTTTTCATGATAAGCAATGTCACATGAAAACCGAGCTTTTTACTAAAATAAAGGGTTTAAAAATAAAAAAGGTTTTGGTGGGTAATAGGTGTTTGTTTTGTGGGTTTAGAAATGAAAAGGTTTAGGCTCAAAGGGGTTAACTAGGGGGATTTTGGGTAGGTGATAAAAAAATGAAAAATAATGGTGTTGAAAAGAAAAAGGTTAGTCCTAATGCCTCCATCATTTACTTACTTGGGTTTAAGTTGATAAGGACCGGGAATGTATCGTCATGGCAAGTTCTAAAGTCGTAAGAAACCAAGCGGCTATTCACACAAGAAACGAAAGATGAGCATTTAATTTAAAGATGTATGCTTGTATGCTCAATATAGGCTCAAAACTCACTTTTTGTAGGAATGGGTTTGTAATGTGATCAAGTATATATAATCAAATTTTAACTAGATTTGTCATGCCATTTCAGAATTTTCTTATGTTGGTTCTTTTTATCATGAAGCTATCGGTTGTAAATTTATAAAAATATAACCTTTTTAGAACTTGTTATTCCCAAATTAAACCAAGACAAGTAAAAAAAATGAAAAGTTTTTGAAAAAATTCGGGGTGATTAGCGGTTCCAATAGAGTTTTGTGTAAGGCTTGTTATTAGGACTTGCAAAATTCAAGGTTTTAGCATCCCCCACACACTTAAATTACACATTGTCCTCAATGTGTCCCAAAAATTTAGGTTGATTGAATGTGTAAAAAGGTGTTAAAAACAAAATTTTATGTTACTGGGCGTCTGGACACGGGCCCGTGTTGGTCCAGGCACGGCCCCGTGTTCAGATTGCCAGTATCATAATTAACAGAAGGCTGGGCACAGGGGCGTGTTCAGTGAACACGGCCCCGTGTCCAGTTACCTGAACTGGGCATTTTTTCCAGATCCTTGGGCACGGGGCGTGTTGGGCTGAGCACGGCCCCGTGCTGAACTTGCTGTAATGAAGAAAAATTGTCGGGAGGCTCTGTTTTTGTGCATGGGGTGTGGGTTCAAGTTTCCCTTATTATCCTTCACCATTTTGAGTGTGTTTTATTCATTACAACATCATCCAAACACCATTTTAAAAACCATCATTCATTAAAGAGTGAATTACATTAGATCCTAAAAAATTAAAAATAAAGCTAGAAATGAAAAAATAATAGTTCCTAAGATAGATAGGTCAAGTAATTCAGAAAATCATTCCAAGGAGTTCTACCCTTATTGTAGGAATATCAAAAACCCGGAAATAGCTTCCCGGTATTTAAAGGCGTTGTAGAACTTGTAACCGAGGGATGTCCCTTAGATGTCGTTGAGCCATTCCTCTATCTCCCTTGGGAGGAAGAAGGCAGGCTCATTTTCCACAATGTCGTGTGGAGGAGGAGTGTTGGCAACCGGGACCCCATGTAATATGTCTTGAGGTGGTTCTGTGTGACACCCTGACCGGAGGCGGAAACGTCGAGGGCATCACGAAACTTGATAGAATGCATATGAGCACATGGTGGTTAAATTAAAGTTGAAATATGATTAAGTTGATTAGTAGGATTGCATTCACATCCAAACTAGTACATAACAACTATAACACATTGTTCACAAAAGTCTTATTTTTATTTAGCTAAGGCACTCGTCTTGAGCAATCCTATGTGATCCTTGCAAAAGCTAACTTCAAACAATCAACACCTGAAACATATGTTAAAATAAACGGGTCAACAAACGGTTGAGTGAGTTCATAGGTTTTGGTTAGTTTAGTAATAAACAAATAATGTGATAATGAAATAAAATGTTTAACAATGTGGCATTTGATATGTTCTAAACAATTGATTGAAACAAGTCCCGCTTGGTTAACATTCAAACCTGTGTTGCATGACACGGCAGTGACCACCCAGACCTCGCATAATGACTAACAATAACAACAATAACAATCGGCCGTGAAGTCGGGTGAGGCGTTCCCCCTATAGCCCTATAATGTACCGCTCGGCTTGATCGGAGTTAATGAATGTAAATTAAGCATCAAGTAATCAAACAATTGCAAGAAAACAATCAAGATAGCCACAACAATGCAAATGAGTTTGTATCACATTATTACATATGTTTCACCCCGAAAATATTGTAAAACAGAAAATGGGGACTATGAACTCACCTTGCTTGTGAAATAAATTCCAAACAAGTATTTAGATAAGAGTTTGCGGGAACAAGTCTTTCCACGTCACTCTATAAACATGCACCAAACAAACAAGTATAGAGCATAACATTAACAAGGGCAAAACTGAATTTTTGTAATAACGGGTGACTAGGTCTTGGTGTTGTACGGGTTGACAATCTGTTTGGGGAACACTTGGTAATTTGATAAATTTGTGAAGTATTTATATAAAATACTAAGTTATACAAATGATAAGTAAAATATTATTATTTGTATATTTAAACAACAAAATATATATGTGTATTTTCAAAATAATAAGATAATTATACAATTTAATTATCTAATAATTAATTTAGGGCAGAATAATTAAAATTAACGTTTTAATTATATAATAAGTATAATTCAGATTTAAAATAATTATCATGGCAGAAATAAATATATTTAAAATAAACAGTTAATTATTTGTTTAAAAATGGAATAACTGAATAATTATCTAAATAATTGTCTAATTAACTGATTTAAATCAGAAACTTAGAAATATCATTTTTAAAAATTAACATGCAATATTACAGATTTAAAATAAATATTATGGCCTTGAATTAATTTTATATAATAATCTAGAAATTAAAAAGATAATTGCACATAACTGATTTATAAGGTTTATTATCTAAAAATGACATGTAAAATAATTAAACATGGTTTCTGATTTTTAATAATCCCAGCATAACATGTATAAAATTACAAAAATAATTTTTAATATAAATCATAACTCATAGTATTTAATTTAATTAAATTAACTCTATAAATCATATGATTTAACTGATTTTGTGAATTTAATTATATAAAAATAACATGCAATATCGAAACATGGTTTCTGGATTTTTTTTAATTTCAGTAAAACATGCACAAAATATAAAAATAAATTTCAGGCCAAAATCATTTAATTATCTAATTAAAACAATTAAGCCTAATTAAGTGATTTATCTGATTTAATTTATGTAAATAAATCTATAAATTATCAAACAGTGATAAATTTTATACATGCTCAGAATAATACAAGTAATATCATAAAAATAATTTAGGGCATCATTTATATAACTAATTAATTTAACAGATTAAAGTTTAAATTTAATATACAAGTATTTTAGCTGTTTAAATTATAAAAATATGAAAACAGTGTCAAAGATTTATAAAAATTTATTTTTACAAGGTTTACTGTTCAAAATAATTACCCTAAAATTTCATGAATTAATTCAAAAATATCGAATTAATATAATTATTTTAATTCAGAACAGTTTCTAAATTAAATAACATAGAAATATAAAGATTTTTCAAAGTTTTATATTTTTAATAAATACACTAATATGACAGGAATATAAGATAAAAATTTCGGATTTTATATCATAAATATCGAATTTATATAAATACTTTTGTTAACTGATTAAAATAAAAATTAAAATACAAATATAAATCATCATCGTCTTCCCCAAATGTAAGTCAACAGAAGTCAAACCAAGCAATTAACCTATTAAATGTGCATAATACTTAAATTAAATTAACAGGAATGTTATGTGGGTGAAAGGATACGGAAGTGTCGAAAGAGAGGTCTCCGGTATCGATTGGATTGAGCTCCCGGCTATGTCCGGCGACTACGTATTCCGGCGAGGTAACAGACGAGAACCAGAGACAATGTAGGTAGTGTTTATGTGGTTTGAGAGGTCTCAGAGGTTCGTGGAGGTTTCAGAAATCTTATAACGAGTTTAATTGATTCAGTAACAACAGAAAACCGACAAATCGATTCCCACTAAAATTGTTTTAAACATTTCCGATTTCGGTAACAGGATTGCATGGTTTGGTAAAATTAAAGACTTTGGACGGATCATGATGTCTAGGAGAACAAGTAGGTGTGTTCGTTGATCAAAGAGATTTGTCTGTTTGCAATTTGGCTGGTCTCCGGCGGACTAAACGGTGTAAAACCGTTTTGAATTCGCAGTTTCAAAAATGGTCCCTGAGGTTTCTGTATATACAGAACAGGTCCCTTACTTTTAACTAAGAAGCCTAACCAGTTAGTTGTTAAATACATGTTTTCTTTATAACAGGTTTAACTGAGTTAGTTATTTCGGTTAAATAAACTTCGAAAATGTCAAGAATGGTCCCTGGACTTGTTAACTGGAAAAGTTAACTGAATTTGTTTCTAAATTTGAAATCCTTTTATAATTTTTAACCCGGTTAGGATTTTTAACTGAAAAACAGTTTCAGAATGACAAGAGTAGTCCCTAAACTACTAGTTTGGAAAAATGACCCAATGGTCCTTGGACTTTAATATCAAAAATATATATGTTTATTTATTTTATATAATATAAGTTTCTAAAATTACATTTTAAACCCTAAACTTTTAAAACTTTTAAAAACTTATGTTTTTATTTATAAAACAAGTTTCAAAAATGTCATAAAGGACCCTAAACTTTATGTTTTACAAATTTTACGTTTTTAACCCGAACTTTCAAGTTTCAAAAATTACAATTTAGTCCCCGAACTTTATATTTTGTAAAATAGTGACGGTTTTACCTACGGATTTAAAATCAGAGTTTTCAAACAAGTTTCAAGGAATGATGATTTGGTCCCTAAACTTATACTTTCCCTAAGTGACAAGTTAGGTCCCTGTAACTAATGTAGCCTTGTTTTCAAGCATGAAACCAAACTATTAAAGCAATTCCTCACGTGTTTGGGCCGGTAAATCATGTAAGAGCATAAAACAAAGCATGAATCAACAAATTTGCATCTCAAAACGCGAGATGTGTATCAAACAAGTACATGTTTGAAATCAGGGTTGTTACATTCTGGGTGCATGACATACCATTCGGCCGGAATGATGACTTCTGGCACTACATTCCACCCCCTTTGTGTAATGATTGGTACCAAAGGAGGAAAAGCGAGAATATTCAACCTTTGGTGCAAAAAGTTGACTTCTCGGAGACACCCTTCTAGTCCCACCGTCAAATGATTTATACGGTCGACCAAGGCTTCCTCTACTCCCATCATTTCATCGATCGCCTCTCTCAAGGCATACACGTAGTTGACGAGAGAGTCTTCTACCGATGACCTTCTTCCTCGTCGGTCGTTCCTGGAGTGTGATGAAGATGTTCCGCTGTTTCTGCTCGACATTCTAAGAAATCAATCTGAAGGAAATTTCAAATTAATGAAACAGTACCTCGGACATCGCCCCGTGCTCACTGAGCACGGCCCCGTGGCCACCCCTCTGTAGGTTTTTGAAATAAGGAATCTTGGAGTTTTAAATTATTTTTCTGACTTTTGAGGTATTTTTAAGCAGAAATAACTTAAAACAGTGTTGTAAAACTTATTTTTGACAAGATTCCTTGAATAAAAACCTAGCAAATATCACAATAAAGCTTGAAAACATGGAGATTTCAAACTTTAATGGAGGTTTTGAGGAGAAAATGAAGAAGAAGGCAATGGACAAAAGTAGAAAAAACAAGATGGTTGTTAAGAACCTTCTTTAGAATATACCTAGTATGGTATATGTGAAGATCCCACCAGATCTTTGTCTTTGGAATGGGTCCAAGAGTGCAGGAATCTTGCTGCATTTATAAAAAACGACAGCACGCTGGACACGGCCCCGTGTCGGCTGGACACGACCCCGTGTGCAGACAAGATTCTGACACTTTTTGTCCATATTCTGACCAAAAGTCAGACGGGAATCTTTGGGTGGACTCGGGGGCGTGCTGACCTGGACACGACCCCGTGGCTAGAAGTGTTTATGAAGTTTTGTCTATTTTTATGGAGTTTATCCGGATCGGGTGGTTCCTTAGTGGACGGAACAACACCGAAGTGCCTGAGATACCTAAGTTGCCCTAGTTTTAGACAAGAACGCAAGAGGTTATCAGAAAGGGTAATTCCTAAGCTAAATACCGGTGGGCAAGACCAACCTTTATTTCCCTTATCCGGGCTCTCGTTAAAGAAGGTATATGTCGAATCGCTCAGGTCTATTTATGCATCGGTGGAAACCGATGGGGAGTCCTTCATGGCACAATCGACACAGGGATGACTATCGCTCAAGTCCTCACAAGAGTTAGAGGTGATTTCGGGAGCAACGATGTTGTTATAATCCGAATGCGATCTCAATAAATCTCCTTGATCGTAGTCTTAAGATGAATTAGTTATTTCCATCTCAAGTTCTTTTATCCATCGGAGAATTAGTTCTTCCATTTGAAATAGTTCTTCAAGAATTATTTCATCTAGAAGGGATGATTGAGAGCATTCGAGGGAGAGATAGGGATTGTTTTTACTTTCGCCCATCTAAAGGCTACAGGAAAACAATGGGTCTATAAAGTGGGGAATGTAATTTAAAAAAATAACATTTTAAATCTTCATGAGATACGCCACATAATTGACACCACGTACCATAAGCGGAGCAAAAGTAAAAATGATCAATATCACTCATGTTTGCGTCAGAAATTACCAACCTTCGGGATCTTACGATTCTGTTTTCAGTATCTGAAACTTGGGCACGGGGGCGTGTTTAGTGGGCATGGCCCGTGTTCAATTACTGTCTGACTTAAAACAAGATTTCCAGTACCAAAGATTGGGCACGGGGGCGTGTTCATCGGGCACGACCCCGTGCTGAGTTCTGCAAAAGCTGGAATTTTAAGAAAAATCCTAAAAAAAAAAAGAAAAATAAGAAAAACGATTAGGCCGTTGATTCCTAACTTTCTTAAAATCCTTGTGTCTCCGTCAACGGCGCTAAAAAACTTGATATGCGTTAGTTGTGATATATTTTTAGCTATATTTTAAGCCCTTTTAACACTTTAGTCAAGTTTTAAATTTATAAAACACGATATTTTACTAACACTAAACACACATATGGGCAAGTGCACCCATCGTGAGCGTAGTATAGCGTTGGTAAGATACCAAGGTCGTCCAAGGACACAAGAGCTTTTAATACCGGTTTATCCTCAACGTCTAATCAAATCAAAAGTATAGAAAAAGTTTTAAACATGACAATAAAAACTAAAAATGCTGAAAAAAAAAACAGATAGACAAGATGAATCACTTGGATCCGACTCGCCTTTAGTGTAACCTTTGATGATTTCCGCACTTTTGCACTTTTTAAGAGATTATCTTAGTTATAGTAGTAGGCCCCTCTTTTGAAGGTGACGTTACCCTCAACCCAGTGGTTTGAGTCAGCAAGGATACAATCCCAAAGGGTCAGAATATTGGAAGATAATTAATTAAGTTATTAATGCATAATGTGGTAGACCCCTCTTTTGAAGGTGACGTTACCCCCGGCTAAGTGGTTTGAGTCAGCAGGGATACAATCCCAAGTAGCAGGGTTAATGTATTAATAGTAGTTTACATATGAGGGGATCAAGCCATTCGCACCCCCGCCATCCAATACCAGTGGGTATTGAAGGAGGTTCTATTAAGCTTGACCCATGTGACACCTGTGCCTCCATGACCATCAAACAAATACCAAATCAATGAAATATTGTGTTTCACACTTGGGATTTGTAAAAATATGTGTATCGTTTGCACATATCAATTCTTGTTCGATTTCGGCCTTTAAATCGCTTTCTGGAAGGTTATACGTGATCTGGTGCGTAAATATAACCAGTTTAATGCAACAAACACTCCGGAACAGTGACATAGGCTTAACATACCTTAAATAACTTAGAAATAAGTTTTGGATGGTTTGGTATGCCGAAATCAAGTTTGTTCGCTTATAGGGACTAATTTTGACAAACTACGAAAGTATGTCGATTTGTACTGTAACGAACATTCCGGAACTTGATCATAAGTTAAATATGCCCTAAATATCCTTTACATAGCTTAGAAATAGGCTTTGAGGTGTTTGGTGCGCAAAAATAAACTTTCTTGATCAATAGGGACTAAAAGCGTCAAAAAGTGCATAAGTTTGCATGATAAAATTTATGTAATCACTAAAATATTTTATTTTAGTGATTGGCATGATAAAATTCCATTCGTCGCGCAATTTGGATCGTTTTTGCGTTCGTTACGACTTCCGTCGTAATTAACTGAACGACGCAACCGTACGTCCAAACGAACCGACATCCGAGATGTTTTTGAGCATATTTTAAGTTCCCTATACTTTAACTTCATTTTAGAGCTTTGAAATGGGGTTAACGGGGCTTTAACGTGTCAAAAACGCATCAAAAACCAAGTTTGGGGCTTCAGGGACTAAAATTGCCATTTATGAAACTTGCTGGCCTGCACAAGGCTTACGGACCGTAAGCACAAAGCCATACGGTCCATAAGGACTCCCCAGTTCAGCAGAATTGCTTTCCAGCTTGATCCAGCTGTTCCACACTTGTGCAAATGGTTTTGAGCAATTCTATGGGCTCCCTTGGTTTTGTAAATCTGTGGGCACGAGGTGTATGGCTGAGATTGAAGCTCGGTTTTCAAGAAACGATCCTAACGGTTCTACGAAAACTATATATACCCCTCCATAGTTCACTTGCAAACCCACAACTTGATCTGATTTTGGCCTTCTAAGTTGAAGTTTATACTTCAAACCTGAAGGTAAATCGGATCAAGAGCTTGCGGGGACCCTTTGTAAGTATTCCTTCGTTCTTTTATGCGTTTTTAGCGTGAAAGTCAAACTTTGTTTGACTTTCTGCATTGACCAGTTTATGGTCAATGCGAAGTTCGTTTGAACTTCATAACGTGAGCGTAATCACGATGGTTATAGTCCCTAGTGACAATACCTACTGATTACCACGTTATCTAGTATTAGTGGCGAGTCGTAGTTTCGGCCAAAATGCGCATTCTTGCGTATTTTGTAACCAAACTACTTTAGGTATCAAAACCGTTTGTTTTGATACCAAACCTATTTTCTAACTTAGGTAAACATGTTTAAACATGTTTAGCTCGTCACTTTTTAGTTTAGTGCTTATGTAGAGTCGTAAGTCAAGCGGACTAAAGACCCGCTTAGACTTTCGACCTCGACCCGTTTGGTCGATCATTAGGATCCGACCAAGCACATATTAGGTGACCATAGTTGTATAGGGAATAACCTTCCGAGGTTATACCTTATGGTCACTTCGTTTAGTTAGTTGTATGATAGGTAGTTTATATGCCTTAGGTAAATGACCAAAATGCCCTTTTCACACATAAATTCATTTTAAGCCTATGTAACTTAATTTTTGACATCTAAACTGATTTAGCAACAATATTAGACATATTAAGGCATATATTACTTATCATAGGACTAGTTAGGCGGTCCGAACGCATTTTACGCGAACGACGCTTTAAAGTGGCGTAAGCTATCTTAACGAGTCGAAATGGGTCGTAAGCACTTAGAATAGGTTTCATTTTAGTATGTAGGCTTGGTTAAACCATATCATATGAGTTCCAACACTCATTTGGTTTACGAAACCTCATCCTATCCGATCTCCCGATTTAGGTCCGGTTATTTACATAGTTACCTATATTAGGTGCCGTTTGATTTCCGTGATCCCTCTAGCTTTGCTTGGTTGTTGTTCAAGACTTATAAGCACCCTCAAGTGAGTACATAGACCCCTCTTTTACTGTTTTCCAAACATTTTGGGGTGAAACACATGTGCCTACTTGTTATTTTCATGCTTTCCATGTTTTCATATCATATACTTGCTATGTTCATTAGTACACTATTAGTACATGATTTTGTTATGTTTTGCTATGTATGTTCACTTAACATGCTAGCACATTGATTTTCATATACTACATTTTGTTGCATATGCTCATCCAGCATATGGACACATTGTTTTACATTTTGAACCGTTGTAACCGTTTGACTATGTGAACCGTATGTAACCATTTGTGAACCGTTGTAACTATTTGATTATGTGAACCGTTTGTAACCGTTTGATTATGTGAACCGTTTGTAACCGTTGAATTATGTGAACCATTTGTAACTGTTGAACCGTGTGAACCGTTTGATTGACATGAACCGTTTGAAATTTGTTTGAACCGTTGGGATTAGGGAAGTGATTAGGTAACGAGGCGGGTGTAATGTGTCAAAAGCATGGTGGATACGCCGCTGATACTTCCTATATATAAGTGCTTTTAATACATTATATATCGTTCCGTTATCTAGATCACTTGGGCAAAGTTATCGAAACAAAGTCATATTACAAGGTTTTTCTAACGATATATATATATATACTATTCGAGTTTTTATTTCAAAAATGATTTACAATCTGGGTTTACGAAAACAAATGTTTTGGAGTTAAGAATCATGGCTACGAGATTTTTTTAAATTATAATCAACTTGATTTGAGTTGGTTAATTTTTGTCGCAATGTTATACTTTTCAAAATAAGGTTTGTTTTTAAATAAGTATTGCAACATGTAAAACGAGCCATGAATCTGACACTCATATAAAACCTATGTACTCGCCGGCATTTTTATGCTGACGTATTTTCACATGTGTTTTAGGTACAATAGTTGATGATGATTGATGATGATATTTGTGTACGCTCACATAGGAATGGACGAGGCCTTAGTGACATTAAAATATGCAAGACTAGTTAATTATGTTGTGTTTCTTTGTTGTTAAGACATTGTAACTCATTTAATTCAATAAAACGAAACTATTTATTCCATGGTTGTGAAACAATGATTCTGTTACAACACTCCTCGACGTTTCCGCCACGTTTTGTTGTTTTACGTGGTCAGGGTGTGACAGAAAAGTTGGTATCAGAGCCAATGGTTATAGGGAATTAGGTTATTAGTAATGCTTTGACCTAGACTATAACCTTCCTAGGACCCTAACATAAGTTATCTTGTGTTTAGATCTAAAACAATACCGTCACTTATCCTTAAGTGACAACCACAACAAGAACATAAATTTTGAATCTGCTTTGAAAACTAATCATCTGTTCTAGGATGATTTATTATAAGGTTTTGAACCTTTCAAGCTTTCAAAATCTCGTCAAAGTTTGGTCTAAATAATGTGAACACATGCAAACTGGAAGGGTGGGTGCCTGTACCCTGGGTCTTCTGTCTAAGGCTAGAGTGTTCGTACAAATCCGCAGTATCGGACCAGTCACTCTTACCTGGGAAGTCTTGGGGTGAGTGTCCACTTATAGGCGAGCATGTCTTCGTGATACATTATATTAACCCGCTTACTTTGATTAGTCACTGTCTCATTTGTTTGCCTTTGGTAACAAACAAATGGTCACAATCTTCATGCGTTGTCATTCTCTTTTGACTATCTTTCGCTTGTTTCCTCCTATGCCTTCCATTGTCTTCAAGATGCCTCTTTATCGCAACAACACTCAAATGTCCGAACAAGGTGCTGCAATTACCTAGCGAATAGGCGTCGTACTCCAGAGGACCGTTGATTTAGCTATCACCATGACTCGCCTCAGGGATGAAGCCGTATAAAGGAACTGCTCCTTGGTGCAATCAATGCCACCGTCATCATCTGAATCAAATACCCTGTTTCAAATGTACCCACAGTGGACGATGGGGACATTTGGTTAACATGTGCCGCTTTGCAATCCAAAGCAAAGCTGTTACAAATCCTGCTGCTGTTCAAACCTTCAAATTCTGCTTCATATGTCGCCTTGGCATATCTAGCACCACAACCTCATGAACTTTCTACCTTGTGTATCGACTTAAGCACGCCTAGTGCAAGGTGTCGGAACACCTCTCGTTACACAAATTCCAAAATCCATGTAGGATCTTTCTATCTTTTTAATTTGATCCTTGTGGATGGGTATCATTCATCGGAGCCCTTAATTGAATTCTTTGTATGATTCAATACGTACATTACGATTCAATAAGGACAAAGCCGAATTCCTATTAAGATTTTCCTATCTTCATAGATAGATTCTTGAAAATGATTAAAGTGCCAAATGAAATCCACGGATTGGATTCCTGGTGTGCTTTAAATATCCGTGTCCAAAGATAACAAATTAAAGGTCAAATTAAACAATTATGTGATTATGTGCTTATATGTTCCCTTTTATGTTTTTGTGTGATCCAAATTTTTGTTATCCAAATCCTCGTAGAATCTTCCATATCTTCGTATAAGGGATTCATAGTAGGATATCCAAAGGTACTATCTTAAATCCTTAATGGACTTCTGCGTTGTAGTTAAGTCTCTTGGGTTATGAAGTACTATTCCATAATTAGACCCCTTGAGTGGTCTAGTTAAACAGATTGATCTAAAAATCTGGTTAGGAATATCATGTGATGATATAGCTGAAAAGACTCCTTGGTGGTCTAATTAAAAAGATCATCCGTCGATCTAATTAAAATGACCCTATGGTAGTCTAGTCACCCTCATCACAGGTTTGATTTTCGTCCCCTAAACATTACAAAACAAACTGTGCAGACTGTGCAAGGAATTACGTAATTATGGATGCATACATAATTATGGAATTTAGTGCACCGAAATCACAACAAGTTCTGTCATGTATCTAGAATTAACCCAATTCATTTCCAACTCTGATGAAGCAACCGTTGAAAATGACTCCGTCTGTTCATTTTCGTTTCTGAAGACTATCCGTTGAGGAAATGAATATCCGTTTGTTTAATCCTTCATTTCTAACTCTGATGAAGCAACCGTTGAAAATGACTCCGTCTGTTCATTTTCGTTTCTGAAGATTATCCGTTGAGGAAATGAATATCCGTTTGTTTAATCCTTCATTTCCAACTCTGATGAAGCAACCGTTGAAAATGACTCCGTCTGTTCATTTTCGTTTCTGAAGATTATCCGTTGAGGAAATGAATATTCGTTTGTTTAATCCTTCATTTCCAACTCTGATGAAGCAACCGTTGAAAATGACTCCAACCGTTCATTTTCGTTTCTGAAGAATGTCCGTTGTGGAAATGAATATCCGTTTGATTATCCTCTTCATTTCCATTTCTGAGGAAGCAACCTTTGAAAATGACTCCATTCGTTCATTTTCATTTCTGAAGAATCTCCGTTAAGGAAATGAATATCCTTATTGTTTATCCGTTCATTTTTCATTTCTGAAGAATATCTATTGAAAATGACTCCGTCAGTTCATTTTCATTTCTGAAGAATGTTCGTTGAAGGAAATGACAGGATTATGCCTTGCATATCTCTGGTGGTTATTTGACACAAAGTTACAGACAGACTCCTATGAATAAATTTCGGGATGAAATTTCCTAAAGTAGGGGAGACTGTGACACATGTGCCTTCGTGACCATCAAACAAATACCAAATCAATGAAATATTGTGTTTCACACTTGGGATTTGTAAAAATATGTGTATCGTTTGCACATATCAATTCTTGTTCGATTTCGGGCTTTAAATCGCTTTCTGGAAGGTTATACGTGATCTGGTGCGTAAATATAACCAGTTTAATGCAACAAACACTCTGGAACAGTGACATAGGCTTAACATACCTTAAATAACTTAGAAATAAGTTTTGGATGGTTTGGTATGCCGAAATCAAGTTTGTTCGCTTACAGGGACTAATTTCGACAAACTGCGAAAGTATGTCGATTTGTACTGTAACGAACATTCCGGAACTTGATCATAAGTTAAATATGCCGTAAATATCCTTTACATAGCTTAGAAATAGGCTTTGAGGTGTTTGGTGCGCAAAAATAAACTTTCTTGATCAATAGGGACTAAAAGCGTCAAAAAGTGCATAAGTTTGCATTTTCGCGCATATCTTACGTTCTGGATATATCCGGACATCCAAAAATTTATGTAATCATTAAAATATTTTATTTTAATGATTGGCATGATAAAATTCCATTCGTCGCGCAATTTGGATCGTTTTTGCGTTCGTTACGACTTCCGTCGTAATTAACCGAACGACGCAACCGTATGACCAAACGAACTGACATCCGATATGTTTTGAGCATATTTTAAGTTCCCTATACTTTAACTTCATTTTAGAGCTTTGAAATGCGGTTAACGGGGCTTAAACGTGTCAAAAACGCATCAAAAACCAAGTTTGGGGCTTCAGGGACTAAAACTGCCATTTATGAAACTTGCTGGCCTGCACAAGGCTTACGGACCGTAAGCACAAAGCCATACGGTCTGTAAGGACTCCCCAGTTCAGCAGAATTGCTTTCCAGCTTGATCCAGCTGTTCCACACTTGTGCAAATGGTTTTGAGCAATTCTATGGGCTCCCTTGGTTTTGTAAATCTGTGGGCACGAGGTGTATGGCTGAGATTGAAGCTCGGTTTTCAAGAAACGATCCTAACGGTTCTACAAAAACTATATATACCCCTCCATAGTTCACTTGCAAACCCACAACTTGATCTGATTTTGGCCTTCTAAGTTGAAGTTTATACTTCATACTTGAAGGTAAATCGGATCAAGAGCTTGCGGGGACCCTCTGTAAGTATTCCTTCGTTCTTTTATGCGTTTTTAGCATGAAAGTCAAACTTTGTTTGACTTTCTGCATTGACCAGTTTATGGTCAATGCGAAGTTCGTTTGAACTTCATAACGTGAGCGTAATCACGATGGTTATAGTCCCTAGTGACGATACCTACTTATTACCACGTTATCTAGGATTAGTGGCGAGTCGTAGTTTCGGCCAAAATGCGCATTCTTGCGTATTTTGTAACCAAACTACTTTAGGTATCAAAACCATTTGTTTTGATACCAAACCTCTTTTCTAACTTAGTTAAACATGTTTCAACATGTTTAGCTCGTCACTTTTTAGTTTAGTGCTTATGTAGAGTCGTAAGTCAAGCTGACTAAACACCCGCTTAGACTTTCAACCTCGACCCGTTTGGTCGATCATTAGGATCCGACCAAGCACATATTAGGTGACCATAGTTGTATAGGGAATAACCTTCCGAGGTTATACCTTATGGTCACTTCGTTTAGTTAGTTGTATGATAGGTAGTTTATATGCCTTAGGTACATGACCAAAATGTCCTTTTCACACATAAATTCATTTTAAGCCTATGTAACTTAATTTTTGTGACAACCCGCACTAAACCAGGTATCCGTACAACTTAATTAATGATTAATTATTACTTGATTACTGTGTTTGATTGAACTAGCTGATAAACTGCTACCTGCATACTGATACATGCACTTACTTGCATCATACTTTATTTGCTGTCACTACATTATTTACATACTGGACCCTAGTGACAAACATGATGCACAAAAAGCACAGTAGCACTAAACGGATACACAGTGAACATGCTGATATAACCAGCATCAGGCAGACACTGCCTCTAAGGCCTGTTAAGAGCCTCATATATTTTGACTACACTGGTAGTGAGTGTAGGGATATAAGGGTTATGGTACCGCGTCTCTAGGGATAAGATACACTGATTCGGATGTGCCTAAAACGTGCTTTAAGTACCAAACACAGCACTTTAATAATTTAACCAGCTTCTAGCTGACTAGTAAAGTGCCAAAAATGAGAAAATATCACTAGACACTTTCTAAAGTGTCGGGAAAACAAATTGTGTCACTAAAGATGTAATAACGACACTTTAAAGTCTTTTGTAACACTTTAACGGATTACTATCCAACCGGACACCCGGACTTTACCCGGAACATGAAAATATTAGTATTTTCACTATGATTATTTTTCTGAGCCAGTTAGGGTCCCTGATTACCCTAACACCCGTCATAACACGCAACATACAACTAACTAAGTTAAATACTTAGTTAACCTAATTAACTAAACTAAACCCCTAACTAAACAAGCTTGGATCGAACTAGCCCCACCCCATGCCATAACCGGCCCCATGAATCAAGGGGACACAAATGGTACTTGTGATTAGTTAGAGATTGCTTTGTCTAATATCTTAAGGACATAAAACCCAAAGGATATAAGGGACTTGATTTATCTATAAATAACACTAAACCACAAGGGACTTTCACACTTAATCAACAAAACCATCTCTCTCCCTTGCCCTCTCCCATTCTCGGCCGAACTCCCTCACCACACCCATCACATTTTCAAGTCTTGATCTTATCATTCCAACATCATACACACATCCAAGGTTGCGTATTAGGAGCTTTGGTGCAAGCGGAACACGAAGGACCTCCACCGTTAGCTTTTATCCACCTCGTTTTCGTCGAGATTCTTCCCTAGCCCCGAGCTAGAGGTATATCACGTAAAACTCATATTTAAGCTTGTTTAGAGTGGTTAAAAGGAAATTTATCGGTGAAATATCGTTAACATGCGTTTTGGAACTTTAAAGTCTACTAAAATCACAAAAATGGAGGTTAATAGCACATGTCTTGTGTAAAAGTCGTAGGACTTGAAATTTGTGTTTATTGAGACCCGATCTATGATGTGGTAGCTCGGATCTTCGGTTAACCCGACTTTGTAAAATCATGTATCATCACATAAGCTTGTTTTTGAAAGATACAAGGGTTAAAGGTGAAACACTACCACATTTTAGAGACATGAACTTGTGTAGAAATATTATACTTGTGTAAAAGTGATTTAACCGGTAAAATGGTGTTTAAAACTAGCGGATCTACGTATCCGCAAGTGGTATTTTTGAAAGACCACACTTTAAAGAAATCATATTTTTCAAAAGATGAATCTTACACTAATAAATATGATTTTATAAACCACAAGTGTGTAGACACTTGTGAAAGGAAGAGATCCGACAAATAACTATTTTTGGGAAAAATGACTAGAAGTTGTAAAGACGGATTTCGCTAGTCACAAGGTTTTTACAAGAATAAAGCTACTTTATATAAAGATCGACATATATAAAGGGGATTTACACTATAGATTCGGAAAAACTGCAAGTTCATGCGATTATGCAAATTTACATACTTGTCGACTAGTTTGATGTGTCGGAAATTGTTTGATTGAATAAAGAAGTTGTTGATTGATTTGTTTAAAAGAAAATGATACGCTCGAAAGCGTGGCCACCTCCAGTTACAGAGGAAACTCTGGCGAAATTTTCCTAAAAACCTAACACTTAAACTTTTTACACAACAAGTGTTAGAACTATTTTGAACATACTTTCGAAACATAAATTTCGCCAACACTATATTTTACTAAATATTCGGAGGTGGGATTTTCACAAAGATTAACGTGATAAGTATATTTGTCACAACACTGTTTATGATTATTTTGTGAAAATACATAAATATTATTTTAGAGCAAAAATAATATTTACAAGCGTTAATGATTCCAAAACTTTGCGAACGCTTACACAAACATATAAGTTACACGGTAATTACATTACCACACGATTGATAAAACGTAACTTACGCACATGTATTGTATCCCCCATCCTTGGGAAGAAGTATAACTACCAAGTGTATACGGAACATAAACACGAAATAGTTGTCTAACTATTTCCCAAAGACATAAACTATAAAGCTAAGGCACGGCCGTCCGTCTAATAGAATTAGCACTTGTAGGTCGTTGCACAGCTTACTGTATTGGAGACACTTGGTAGAGACGCGCATTCACTGTGAGTTCATGTCCCCCTTTTCTCTAACTGTTTTCAGTTTACTTAACTGCGGGGGTGAAATACATGTTACTTTGTTTACAAGTACTTTATACACGGTATGATTTACGTAAGGAGGTTTAGATCATGTGAATGGGTAGTTAGAACACCGAGGGACTCGAGCGGTAGATCTATTTGGGTGTAGCGAGCCCAGCTCTAGGCCAAACGGACCTCTCTGAGGCTAACCAAAACGGACCTGGAGTGACTTGGTTGCCCAACGCAAAAATCAGCTAGGGTTGTGTCTTCCTACTTGCATTTCACGACATGCTAATGGCCTTGCAAACCATTGGTGATCACAAGTCCTCTTACACTGGTACATACCAGGAAACTTTTATACTTACAAGTGTTTTACTTACTCACTTGCACATGAACTCGCTCAACATTATTGTTGATTTTTCAACTCACATGTATTTCAGGAAATTAAACGGATCTGGCACGGTATGGAACGTTTTCCGCTGCACTTGTCATGGAGTCATCAGGGTTTAGGGGATGTGTCTCTTTCCTGGACAAGACACAGTCCTTAAACCACGTTTATGTTATGTTATAAGTTGTAATGTTGTTAAACAAGGTTATGGTTGCATGTTAAAAACAATGGTACTGTATTTTGTTTTCAAAACTTAATGGATGACTTGCATGGTTTTTAAATTCATATAGCTTGTTATGGTTAAGCTATGGTATTAAGAAGTCACACCAAAACTAACCACGCTTCCGCAAAGCCAGGGTGTGACAATTTTTGACATCTAAACTGATTTAGCAACAATATTAGACATATTAAGGCATATATTACTTATCATAGGACTAGTTAGGCGGTCCGAACGCATTTTACGCGAACGACGCGTTAAAGTGGCGTAAGCTATCTTAACGAGTCAAAATGGGTCGTAAGCACTTAGAATAGGTTTCATTTTAGTATGTAGGCTTGGTTAAACCATATCATATAAGTTCCAACACTCATTTGGTTTACGAAACCTCATCCTATCCGATCTCCCGATTTAGGTCCGGTTATTTACATAGTTACCTATATTAGGTGCCATTTGATTTTCGTGATCCCTCTAGCTTTGCTTGGTTGTTGTTCAAGACTTCTAAGCACCCTCAAGTGAGTACATAGACCCCTCTTTTACTGTTTTCCAAACATTTTGGTGTGAAACACATGTGCCTACTTGTTATTTTCATGCTTTCCATGTTTTCATATCATATACTTGCTATGTTCATTAGTACACTATTAGTACATTATTTCGTTATGTTTTGCTATGTATGTTCACTTAACATGCTAGCACATTGATTTTCATATACTACATTTTGTTGCATATGCTCATCCAGCATATGGACACATTGTTTTACATTTTGAACCGTTGTAACCGTTTGACTATGTGAACCGTATGTAACCATTTGTGAACCGTTGTAATTATGTGATTATGTGAACCGTTTGATTATGTGAACCGTTTGTAACCGTTGAATTATGTGAACCATTTGTAACTGTTGAACCGTGTGAACTGTTTGATTGACATGAACCGTTTGAAATTTGTTTGAACCGTTGGGATTAGGGAAGTGATTAGGTAACGAGGCGGGTGTAATGTGTCAAAAGCATGGTGGATACGCCGCTGGTACTTCCTATATATAAGTGCTTTTAATACATTATATATCATTGCGTTATCTAGATCACTTGGGCAAGGTTATCGAAACAAAGTCATATTACAAGGTTTTTCTAACGATATATATATATACTATTCAAATTTTTATTTCAAAAACGATTTACAATCTGGGTTTACTAAAACAAATGTTTTGGAGTTAAGAATCATGGCTACGAGATTTTTTTAAATTATAATCAACTTGATTTGAGTTGGTTAATTTTTGTCGCAATGTTATACTTTTCAAAATAAGGTTTGTTTTTAAATAAGTATTGCAACATGTAAAACGAGCCATGAATCTGACACTCATATAAAACCTATGTACTCGCCGGCATTTTTATGCTGACGTATTTTCACATGTGTTTCAGGTACAATAGTTGATGATGATTGATGATGATATTTATGTACGCTCACATAGGAATGGACGAGGCCTTAGTGACATTAAAAGATGCAAGACTAGTTAATTATGTTATGTTTCTTTGTTGTTAAGACATTGTAACTCATTTAATTCAATAAAACGAAACTATTTATTCCATGGTTGTGAAACAATGATTCTGTTACAACACTCCCCGACGTTTCCGCCATGTTTTGTTGTTTTACGTGGTCGGGGTGTGACAACCCAGGTCCTTGTAGGATCTATACACTGAACAAGGCAAGAACCTTACCAAACCATTCCCTTAACCCCCGACCAGGTAGCCAACATATCTCTATATAGACCGTAGAGATATGAATGGTGAAAATCTTTTATTTTATATAGACAGTAAAATAACGCCAAGACACCACGGACAAATGATAAGGAAGTTTCACCTTCAACATAAGAAACTAGTTATTAAAGTCATTAATACAAAACCAAATAAAAAGTGCGAAAAGATTAAAAATCAAAAGTATTACACTAAATGCTTGTCTTCACCAAGTGATGTAAGAGACTTAGGCAAACATGGACTTTGATTGTCAAGAACTCTTATTATCAATCTTGGATCCCGAGACTACTACACACACTCTAAGGTGGATGATGGATGATGGTGGTGAATGTGGGTTGCAGTGGTGGTGGAGTGTGGGTGAAGCGGGAGAGAGGTGGTTTGCCAAGAGATGCCTTTGAAGTGAACCAAGCACCCCTATTTATAGCCTGCACAGAAGCCCGAACACGGCCCCGTGTCCACTGGACATGGCCCCATGTCCATCCTTATTCTCTTTCTTCATTAATTGCAATTTGTCTACATTAGCTCCACACGCCCCCGTGTTCGCTGGGCAAGGCCCCGTGTGCAAAAGCGTATCTGTACTATCAAGATTTGCTTGGATTCTTCGAATCTTAACGTTGACCACGGCCCGTGTTGAGCTGGGCACGCCCCTGTGTTGGGAATAGAAGCTTCTATAGCTTTATCCTTTTTGCAGACAACTGGCCACACCCCCATGTCCGCTGAGCACGGGGCCGTGGTCAGCCTTCTGTTCTCTTGTTTTTGCTTGGGAAGATGTTGTCGAGGGGCCGAGCATGCCACGTTTATTCCTTCTCTTTATGTTAGATTTTGCTGCATATTTGTTCCTTTTGTTCATTTACGCTCATTTAGTCCTAAAAATACAAAAGGAAGACAAAAGCACACTTTTTCCAACATTAGTACTAAAAAAGGGTTAGTTTTATGCCTCAATTGATGTAATTTATATGTTGCATTTTACACAAATCAATGCCCCTTTCATCAGTTTTATTTTTGAAGACACACTTTGTGCCAATAGGACTCACACCCTCTGGCAGTGGTACAAGCTCCCATACTTGTTGTCTCTTAAACTGTTGGAGCTCTTCTTGCATGGCTTCCACCCAACTGTTGTCTTTTAGTGCCTCTTTGTACTTGATAGGTTGATGTAGTGATAGAAAACCAGCAAAAAGACAGATGTTTTGGGATTGACTTTTGGTGAGAACCCCTTCACTGATGTTGCCAATGATTTGGTCAGGTGGATGAGACTTCAAGAAGATCAAATCTCCTTTGTATGGAACAATGGCATTTAAGAGTGAGGGCTGCAGATGTGAATCATCTGAGCTAACAACTGTTGGTGACTCTGATGATCCAATAGTGTCTTGAAATGGAGGTGGATGGATAGGAGGAAGTGGTGTGGAAACATGTTGATTTCTATCCACTGTTTGAAGATTTTTATCAACAGTGTTTGAGGATGTGGAAGCATGGGTTTGAGTACTACTTTGGTCAACAACTGTTGATGTAGCAGTGGATGAGCTTTGACAGCTATTTTGAACATCTGCCGCTCTGGCAATGGATGTGAACTTTTGTTGTGGAATGATCACTTCATATCCATTGTCTGATGGATGAGGTTGAGATGGATCTGCACTATTATTCTTGACAGAAACATTTTCAAAAGTGAATTTATCAAGATCAAATAACTCAGCAGGATTTGCAGGGATTTTCATTGAAGAAAGTTCATTGAACTTTACATTCAAAGTCTCTTCCACTGTCTTAGTCCTAGTGTTAAACACTTTGTAGGCCTTAGCAGTGGTTGAGTATCCCAGATGATAACCACAGTCTATTTTGGCTGCAAACTTTGAAATTGAGTCTTTTAAGTTTAAAATGAAGCATGGGCAGCCAAATACTTTAAAATATGAGATCAGTGGTTTGATTTTATACAGAATTTCATAGGCAGTCTTTTGATGCCTGGGGTTGATCAAAACTTTGTTTTGGACATAGCAGGCAGTGTTTACTGCCTCTGCCCAGAAAGTTAATGGCAAACCTGAATCTGCAAGCATGGTTCTGGCAGCCTCAATCAGTGTCATGTTCTTTCTTTCAACAACCCCATTTTGTTCTGGTGTCCTTGGAATGTTGTACTGCCTTACAATTCCTTTTAACACACAAAACTCATCCAACTCCCTATTTCTGAATTCTGTGCCATTTTCTGTGACAACCGGTGATTTACGGCTCCTAATTACGTGATTAACAGATGATTAACGCGATAATAAATAGTGATTAAGACAAATATTGACTTAATTAGGCCTTTGGAGTGCCTAGGAACGTCTATACGACTTTACAGTGCGCGAACGGTGGTTTACAGAGAAACCTGCTGAATATTACGCGACGACGAAGTGATACCGTATAAAATACTGACCACGCCGACAGATACCGATTTTCTACGAATATTCTATATTTATGAAATTAAATTTTGTGAATTTATTTGGGCTTCCGTGCGACACAAACGTGAACTAAAAACGCGATAGCAGGAAACGCATCGGCAACGAGACGGAAGCGACGAAGACGCCTGTCACCTTCGAAACTTACATTTTACGCTATATTTAGCTCCGTAATAAAATTTTAGTAACTACTGTCGAAACCGGATCGAGAAACGGATTAAAGACGGCAACAATGTAATTTTTTGCGATTATTACCGTTATCAATGAACGAACTCGACTACGACGGATACCGACATTATTTTTACACGTTTTTAACCCTGAAATATTATTTTACTAGGATACGGTGATTTCGGGTTTTGATGACGGGTCTCGTAGGAATTACGGGCCGCTTAAACACGGGGATTGAGCTTGTGGGCCTTGGGCCCAAGCCCAAAACCCACAAACTAAACCTACAACTAAATCCTGATCTACAAGATCTTTAAAAGGTTTATAACAATCTTACAAAATCCCACAAATCTAATCAAAATCTCACAAGATCACTCAAGATCTCTACAAGATCTCAAACTCTATATATAAAACACTAACCTCCTCACCTTCAATTCTCAACACAAACAAAATGCACAGACTTTTTTTTACTCCCCTCTCCCTCTCGATATAACTCCAAGCACACCCACAAACCCTGCAAGCTCTCCCTCTTTCTCTGCCCTAAACAGCGATCGGAGCCGGGTTCGGCTGGAGCTCCGGTGACCCGTGTTTCCCGGCAAGGTCACACCACTCATAACCCCCCCCCCCCCTTTATTACGATCCGGAAAACAAACACCACCACCGTCCGGTGGTGGTGCGGCGGTGCAACACAGCGAGAGAGAGAGAGAGAAAGAGCTGAAGAGATGAGAGAGAGGGTGTTCAAGAGAGAGACTCGGGAGAGAGAGAAACGACACGATGCCGTTTTCCGGCGACGATCCGCTGTCAGCGGCGGAGCCGCGACGACTGTGGTGGTGCGGTTGTTCCGACAAGCGGCTTAGTTCAGCAGAGGTGATCTTCGGTTCAGATTCGGTGCAACGGGGTCGAGTTAAGGTTTGTTTCGGGTCTCGGCTCAGGAAGCCGGTTCGGTTCGGGTCTCGGAATTTGGTTAAGTCGACAGATCGGTTCCCTCGGGTCACACCCGGTTAACTCAGTTAACTCAATTAACTCCGTTAACGTGGTTGACTCGCTCAACTCACCGAGTCAACTCAGTCAATGGTTCGGGTCAGATCTTGGAACTTCGGGTATTCGGTCAATAGAAGTCAACAGCTTGGTCCGGATCATATTATGAAGCGGTTCAGTTGACTCGGTCAAACCGAGTCAACTCGGTCAACACGTTCCGCGTTTCGACTTGACGATTTGGTAAAGATACGGCGCGATTATTTCATTATTTCTATAGTTTTATTTAAATACGCGAAAACGAGCTCGAACCGAATAAACTGACAAATTATTGGTTAAAATTTCTTGGGTTTACTAATTACTTTGTTATTATATAAACTGATCATTCGTAAATATTGTTTGAATCTTGATTGGATTTTGTTAAAATAACGACAACTTGTGTTGTCGGGGGCGTCCAAAAACAGAGGAAACTCTGACCATTTTTCGAGAAAACCCGTAAGACGAAAACACGTTTTATTCAAACGACTTACATAAAACAAGACGCGGATGCATATTTTCTCAACGGCACTTTATAATTTACAAATGCGTCAATAACACTAAGTATTTTACAAAATAAATATAATAATTTTTATATTTATTTTCAAACGTTTAACGACTCGAATTCTCTTATAAGAACAAGAAAGAATATTTTTTATACTTACTTCGGACATTATATACGACAATAAATATAGTTATTATATTTATTCTAAACTACGAAGTCTCGACAATTCTTTGATAAAAATAAATATAATTATATATTTATTTCGAACATCAAATAAACGACGATTCTTTTATAAACTTAAATATAGTTTATATGTTATTTCGAATATCAACGACACGAATTCGTTTTATGAAAATAAATATAGTTTTTATATTTATTTCAAATACCATACCACACGAATTCCTTTACAAAAATAGATATAATATATCTATTTATTTCAAACATTCAACCACTTGATGATACTTTTGTGAAATAAATATAACTTTTTATATTTATTTCAAACGCCGAAACGGCATATACGTATATTTTGGAAAATATATACAAGACGCAATATATATAATACAAGTTTATTATATATTACTTTCACACGAATATTCCTATATACACAAACGATTTCTCGAGACGACAAGCGACCTTAACAATATATTTATATGTTTTGATATAAATATTTATTTATTTCTAATATCTCGAGAATCAAGTCTTTTCAAGGCTTATTGGTTATTATCGACAATAAATGATACTTATCAAATATGACCTAATCATTTCCGATAAGTTAACTACTTACAGTTGAATCGTTCGACTAACGATTCGGTAGAGCTCGGTGACACGTAGACTAGTTACCGCTTTTATTTAGAAACTTATAAAATATTCCGTGTTAGGAATATTGTAGAATGTACGCTAGTGAATCACGTCTTGGAAACGACATCACTAAGTCGTAATTAGCTAGCTTTGCACAAGGCAATTCAGGTGAGTTCATAACCCCATCTTTTTACGGTTTTACATTTTTATAAATGTTTTCGGGGTGGAAAGACATGCACGTTTTGCAGAAAACACACAAAGTTCTCGATGAACAAAGACTGCATATTTTTAGGCAAAGCACGTTGTGCAAGAACATACAAAGCTTTTGAACGAACGAAAACTCATATTTCTAAATCATATTACGAATGGATTTCGAGGAACTCAAATGGTTTACGAATGGGTTTGATGTGCACAAAATGCAACATATAAATTACATCAATTGTGGCATATAACTAACCCTTTTTAGTACTAATGTTGGAAAAAGTGTGTTTTTGTCTTCCTTTTGTATTTTCAGGATTAAATGAGCTCAAATTAACAAAAGAAGCAAAAAGACAGCTAAATCTCACATAAATACAAGAAAAGGAACAAACGTGGCATGCCCGACCTCCTCGACAGCATCTTCCTAAGCAAAACAAGAGAACAGAAGGTTGAACACGCCCCGTGCTCAGTGAACACGGGGGCGTGCCCAAGTGTCAGCATAAAAGACAAAGCTGTAGAAGCTTCTATCGCCCACCACGGGGCCGTGCTCAGCGGACACGGGGTCGTGGTCAACTATAAGATTCGCAGAATCCAGGCAAATCTTGATAGTACAGATACGCTTCTGCACACGGGGTCGTGCCCAGCGGACACGGGGCCATGGTCAACTAATGTAGAAAAGAGCAATTAATGAAGACAAAGAAGGATGTTGGACACGGGGCCATGCCCAATGGACACAGGGTCGTGCCCGAGCTACTGTTCAGCCTATAAATAGGGGTGCTTGGCTCATTTGCAAACCATCCCTTGGCACACCACCTCTCTCACACTTCACCCACCACCCACCACCATCATAACACCATCATCCACCACCATCATCCATTGTCCATCATAGAGTGTGTGAGTCATCTCGGGATCCAAGATTGATCGTAAGAGTTCTTGACAATCAAAGGCCATGTTTGCCTAAGTCTCTTACATCACTTGGTGAAGACAAGTGTCTAGTGTAATACTTTTTATTTTTAATCTTTTCGCACTTTTTACTTGGTTATGTATTAATGACTTTAATAACTAGTTTCTTATGTTGAAGGTGATTCTTCCTTATCGTTTGTCCGTGGTGTCTTGGCATTATTTTACTATCTATATAAAATAAAAGATTTTCACCATTCATATCTCCACGGTCTATATGGAGGTATGTTGGCTACCTGGTCGGGGGTTAAGGGAACGGTTTGGTAAGAGTCTTGCCTTGTTCAGTGTATAGATCCTGCAAGGACCTGGGTCAAATTTAGTAGGACCTCCTTCAATACTTACCGGTATTGGATGGCGGGGGTCCAAACTCTTTGATCCCCTCATATGTAAGCTACTATTAATACTTTAACCCGGCTATTTAGGACTGTATCCCTGCTGACTCAGACTACTTAGCCGAGGGTAACGTCACCTTCAAAAGAGGGGTCTACCATAATATGCATTAATAACTTAATTAATTATCTTTCAATAATCCGACCCTTTAGGATTGTATCCTTGCTGACTCAAACTACTAGGTTGAGGGTAACGTCACCTTCAAAAGAGGGGCCTACTACAATAACTAAGATAATCTCTTAAAAAGTGCAAAAGTGCGGAAATAATCAAAGGTTACACTATACACGAGTCGGAGCCAAGTGATTCATCTTGTCTATCTGTTTTTACTTTTATTTTATTTTCAACATTTTAGTTAGTTTTTATTTTTCTAGTTTAAAACCTTTTTCTAACTTTTTGATTTGATTAGACGTTGAGGATAAACCGGTACTAAAAGCTCTTGTGTCCTTGGACGACCTCGGTATCTTACCAACACTATACTACGCTCATGGTGGGTGCACTTGCCCATATGTGTGTTTAGTGTTAGTAAATATCGTGTTTTATAAATTTAAAACTTGGCTAAAAAAGTGTAAAAGGGCTTAAAATAAACATTAAAACCATAACACACTTCACACGCATCAGGGTTATACTAAATATACCTGTTTTTTGCAAAACAAATGCGTATTATCGAAATGTGAATGATTTTCATGACTAGGGATGGATCGTCTGGTGATAATATAGAGAGAATGGGGAGTTGGCCTTAGAGGCTGGGGAGGTTCAGCCTTAGAGGCTGGGGAGGTTCAGTCTTAGAGGCTGGGGAGGTTCAGCCTTAGAGACTGGGGTAAAATTTCATGTTACAATTACTTCAGACATTTTATACATGGTATGATTAGCTTAAGGAGGGTTTACTACTAGATCATGTGAGTGGTGGGTACAACACTTAAGGCCATTAATCCTCGTCGTAGGACCGAGGGACATGAGTGATAGATCTATTTGGGTGTAGCGAGCCCACACCCATGACGCCGGGGCGGCCCATAGTGGTGACTATGTCTTCCAGCCGGAAGCCCGGTACAAATTTGCTAGGTTTGAGTTTTCCTGCACCATTTCACACATACCATTGGCTTTGCAACCCATTGGTGATCTCTTTTTCCTTATTGCTACATACCAGGGACATACATACTTACAGAAATACTTGATTTATACAAATTAAATACCATGTTTTATACAAATTCAAAGCATAGGATTATGCGGGCATGAAGTCAAAGTCAGGGTGGGCATTGACGGTTATACGAACATTACAAATACGAGACTTTACAAATACATGGTTTTTACGAACATAATGCGTTACAAATACAAAGTTTTTATATAACTTGGCAAGAAAATGATTTCTAAATTCGTTTTCTCAATATTTTTTCACAAACCGGTTATTCAAAAGATTTATTTCAAATCTTTCACAAACAAACTATGAACTCGCTCAACTTTATGTTGACTTTTTCGCATGTTTCTTTCTCAGGTTGCATTTCTAAGATAAGGCATGGTTGGAATAGGAGAACCATGTGGTGTCGAGTACTTAGTGGTGTTCATTTTCTAGAAGTCTTAGCTATATTTGCTTCCGCTGTGCAATGAAGATACCAGTCCAGTCACGCCAATGCTCTGATATTTCGGGGTGTGACAGATTGGTATCAGAGCTATAGGTTACAGCGAATAAGGTTTTCTTTAGGAATACCTAGGCTCTAACCTCACTTTTCTCTGGGACTTAGACTAATAAGACTTTGAATACGTTCAGAACGCCTAAGACTCGAATATGGTCTCCAACCGTTGCCGAAAAACAAACAGTCAAAATTTTGTTTTCAAACATACGCAAAAGTGGTGTTTTATACACGATACACAAAACAGTCGCATACAGTACACAAAACTCTGAGAGTTTAGGAAACATGTATTTAAGACCTTCGGAAACTTATGTTGAAGTTCATTAAAGGTCATCACGTAGGAACCGCGAATATTAACTTGGGTACACACTATTATCCATATTGTCTATGATATTTTAACTTCCCGAGCAGGCAGCCTACGCATAACGAAACGTTAGTGCACGAGAATACATGAAACTCAAATTTTACGTCAACGGATGTCGTAGTACATCACATTCTACGCGGAACGTGACGCTAGTGCACAGGTATACGTGAAACTTAAGCTATACATCAACGGAGGTTGAAGTATGACACATACGACTATCGAGGCGAGGCCTTTGAAAAGACACGATGGCGCAATTCAACGACGACGGTAGATTCCTGTCAGCAGGAGAACTATCGATCAGGAAGCAGCGGCTTGGCACGCGATCCTGCAACGACACGAGTCATGCTAAGGAGAAGGCGCATGCCTTCGTATTCCCCCTATCTTATTAACGACGAATACACTATGTTCGACATTCCATGGTAATGTCACCTAACAACCGGACATCACATGCAACCCCAGGTAAAGTCCTCAAATTTCTTTTATTGAAATTTCGAATTTCACATTTACTGAGTAGATTTTCGTATCTCTACTCCTCTTAATGGTCATTGTGTCATGATCATTTCTTTCAGTATAGCGAATACTCATTTGCTTCATTTCTTGAAAAATTCATATGCTACGCATGCATCGTTTGTTACGCATGTAGTTTCGTTTCGAATATGCGTTTCATCCAAGACCAAATATTATTTCGCTAAATCTAATTATTGATTTGTGATTTGAATGACCCGCATTATCGTAATTGTTGGCTCCTTTGTTATCAAGTCAACACATTTTCTTGAAATTTCTTTTCTTTTCAAGTTACCTACATGGTTTTTCGTCGTAACCATGTCGAAATTTCCTTTCTGAAACATATATATTTTTTTTGTCAGATTGCGCTAAAAAAATGTTCAATTGTTTGAACTTGTCCATTACACATATTCAATTCAGAGCATCATATGATGTATTGGGAGCATCATATTCAAAATTCGTTTTAACAAGTGTTTCATTTGTTCCGAGTCGAAGTAAACTTGTTTGGCATTCGACTCCAATAAATTGATTGTTGATTTCGACCCCTTGTGGTGGTATTTTCACTTATTTGAAGCTTGCGCTAAACTCGTTTACACATCTTATGCACGGATTTAATTATTTATTTATTGATTTAGATTAAATCCACTTTGATTTATCACATTACAACAGTCTTAACACAATCGTGTGATAAGACAAGGGTACACAAAATTCATTTCATATTCCGGTGTACCTCCTAACGGCCCTTTCAACATCGATCGAATGTTTTGCGATATTCATTGCTTCTTCGTCTTCGATCGAAAACATTATTTCTTTAATGTTTCATTTTTCAATCGAAAAATCCTATGATGTTGTTAGAAACAAATTTTCATATTTACTTCATTGTGCTTTCATTTGACTTCAAACACAGGTGATACTTGTTTGATCACCGCTATATTTGAATTGTTTCATTCACTACGACACCTTGTGGCGTCAGTATAACTTGCAGCTTGTGCTGATCACGATCGAGCGTTTCATGCAAACTATTACATTTGAGATCGTTGATTCTAAGATGTTATTGCTTCTAGAACTCAATTACATGTTGTAAACGTTTATATGGAATTAGATTGGTCGAAGTTCCTGTTCATTTTTGGATCCCTGTTAACCTAGTCACGCTAGTGACGGTATCTATACGTCTTTTTTCCTTTGACATCAATTTTTGAAAACACATTTCTTTTAAACCGTTGGGTTCTTATTGTTGAGGAATGTCATTAAATTCACACGATTCGAATAAGTCTTGTTTCGATTACGCGGTCATTCACTTTGTTATTATTCGGACTTACCTGCGAACAACACAATTCTAAGGAGATAACATAGTCTAAATTTCGAGGACGAAATTTCTGTAACAGGGGGAGAATGTGACAACCGGTGATTTACGGCTCCCAATTACGTGATTAACAGATGATTAACGCGATAATAAATAGTGATTAAGACGAAGATTGACTTAATTAGGCCTTTTGAGTGCCTAGGAACATCTATACGACTTTACAGTGCGCGAACGGTGGTTTACAGAGAAACCTGCTGAATATTACGCGACGACGAACTGATACCATACAAAATACTGACCACGCCGACAAATACCGATTTTCTACGAATATTCTATATTTATGAAATTAAATTTTGGGAATTTATTTGGGCTTCCGTGCGACACAAACGTGAACTAACAACGTGATAGCAGGAAACGCATCGGCAACGAGACGGAAGCGACGAAGACGCCTGTCACCTTCAAAACTTATATTTTACGCTATATTTAGCTCCGTAATAAAATTTTAGTAACTACAGTCAAAACCGGATCGAGAAACGGATTAAAGATGACAACGATGTAATTTTTCATGATTATTACCGTTATCAACGCACGAACGCGACTACGACAGATACCAACATTATTTTTACACGTTTTTAACCCTGAAATATTATTTTACTAGGATACGGTGATTTCGGGTTTTGATAACGGGTCTCGTAGGAATTACGGGCCGCTTAAACACGGGGATTGAGCTTGTGGGCCTTGGGCTCAAGCCCAAAACCCACAAACTAAACCTACAACTAAATCCTGATCTACAAGATCTCTAAAATATTTATAACAATCTTACAAAATCCCACAAATCTAATCAAAATCTCACAAGATCACTCAAGATCTCTACAAGATCTCAAACTCTATATATAAAACACTAACCTCCTCACCTTCAATTCTCAACACAAACAAAATGCACAGACTTTTTTTTTACTCCCCTCTCCCTCTCGATATAACTCCAAGCACATCCACAAACCCTGCAAGCTCTCCCTCTTTCTCTGTCATAAACAGCGATCGGACCCGGGTTCGGCCAGAGCTCCGGTGACCCGTGTTTGCCGGCAAGGTCACACCACTCATAACCCCCCCCCCTTTTGCGATCCGGACCTGGGTATAGATCCTGCTAGGACCTGGGTCAAATTTAGTAGGACCTCCTTCAATACTTACCGGTATTGGATGGCGGGGGTCCAAACTCTTTGATCCCCTCATATGTAAGCTACTATTAATACTTTAACCCGGCTATTTAGGACTGTATCCCTGCTGACTCAGACTACTTAGCCGAGGGTAACGTCACCTTCAAAAGAGGGGCCTACCATAATATGCATTAATAACTTAATTAATTATCTTTCAATAATCCGACCCTTTAGGATTGTATCCTTGCTGACTCAAACTATTGGGTTGAGGGTAACGTCACCTTCAAAAGAGGGGTCTACTACAATAACTAAGATAATCTCTTAAAAAGTGCAAAAGTGCGGAAATAATCAAAGGTTACACTATACACGAGTCGGAGCCAAGTGATTCATCTTGTCTATCTGTTTTTACTTTTATTTTATTTTTAGCATTTTAGTTAGTTTTTATTTTTCTAGTTTAAAACCTTTTTCTAACTTTTTGATTTGATTAGACGTTGAGGATAAACCGGTACTAAAAGCTTTTGTGTCCTTGGACAACCTCGGTATCGTACTAACTCTATACTACGCTCACGATGGGTGCACTTGCCCATATGTGTGTTTAGTGTTAGTAAATATCATGTTTTATAAATTTAAAACTTGGTTAAAAAAGTGTAAAAGGGCTTAAAATAAACATTAAAACCATCACACTTCACACGCATCAGGGTTATACTAAATATACCGGTTTTTACAAAACAAATACGTATTATCGAAATGTGAATGATTTTCATGACTAGGGATGGATCGTCTGGTGATAATGTAGAGAGACTGGGGAGTTGGCCTTAGAGGCTGGGGAGGTTCAGCCTTAGAGGCTGGGGTAAAATTTCATGTTACAATTACTTCAGACATTTTATACATGGTATGATTAGCTTAAGGAGGGTTTACTACTAGATCATGTGAGTGGTGGGTACAACACTTAAGGCCATTAATCCTCGTCGTAGGACCGAGGGACAAGAGTGATAGATCTATTTGGGTGTAGCGAGCCCACACCCATGAGGCCGGGGCGGCCCATAGTGGTGACTATGTCTTCCAGCCGGAAGCTCGGTACAAATTTGCTAGGTTTGAGTTTTCCTGCACCATTTCACACATACTATTGGCTTTGCAACCCATTGGTGATCTCTTTTTCTTTATTGCTACATACCAGGGACATACATACTTACAGAAATACTTGATTTATACAAATTAAATACCATGTTTTATACAAATTCAAAGCATAGGATTATGCGGGCATGAAGTCAAAGTCAGGGTGGGCATTGACGGTTATACGAACATTACAAATACGAGACTTTACAAATACATGGTTTTTACGAACATAATGCGTTACAAATAAAAAGTTTTTATATAACTTGGCAAGAAAATGATTTCTAAATTCGTTTTCTCAATATTATTTCACAAACCGGTTACTCAAAAGATTTATTTCAAATCTTTCACAAACAATCTATGAACTCGCTCAACTTTATGTTGACTTTTTCGCATGTTTCTTTCTCAGGTTGCATTTCTAAGACAAGGCACGGTTGGAATAGGAGAACCATGTGGAGTCGAGTACTTAGTGGCATTCATTTTCTAGAAGTCTTAGCTATATTTGCTTCCGCTGTGCAATGAAGATACCAGTCCAGTCACGCCAATGCTCTGATATTTCGGGGTGTGACATTTTCACTCCTAAAGACTTTTACTGGCAAGTCAAACTGCTTTTCAACTTGTTTGACAAAGTCTTGCAGAATGCCTGCATTCTCATCTTTAGAATGTAAGAAATAAGTCCATGTAAACCTAGAAAAGTCATCTACAATTACCAAACAATATCTTTTCTTTTTAAGACTCATGACTTTTACTGGGCCAAACAGATCCATGTGAAGCATTTGCAAACACTTGGTTGTTTTGGACTCTTCAATGGACTTAAATGAGCTTTTATGTTGTTTACCTTTTAAAAAGGAAACACAATGCTCAGGACAGGTGAACAATTTTTGTGGAAGACCTCTTACAAGGCCCTGTTTTGACAAAGCGGTGATTGTCTTCAGATTTGTGTGCCCCAATCTTCTATGGCATAGTTCTGTCTCTTTGTTAGAGGCAGCTGAGAACAGACAGGCATCAGTACTGGGGCTCTCTTTTGACAAATCAACTACATAAACATTGCCACTCCTTTGAGCTACAAGTTGGGGTTTTCCATTTTTTATTATTTCTTCAATCTTTTTAACCATTTCTGGTCCAACAATCCTACAACACTCCTTAGTAAAGAATGACCCATACCCTTTGTCACTCATTTGTGAGACACTAAGGAGGTTGAATTTTAGATTGTCAATCAGATTGACATTTTCAAACTTAACATTTCCAGACTGAACTTTACCAGAACCCATCACCTTCCCTTTACTATTATTACCAAAAGATATATCACCCCCTCCATGAGTTTTGAATTCTTTGAGTAGGGCTCTACATCCAGTCATGTGCCTGGAGCCTCCACTATCTACATACCAAAGACTATCTAAGCATGCAGAAGCTCCCTGCACATCAAGTAAATAATTAGTTCAGGAGGGTCTCCAAAGCCAATTAGGCTTTGGATGGGGTCTTAACAGTGTCTATGTTAAGTTCAGGAACATGGACAGTGGTTAGCTCAGGGGTTTGGGTAGCTTTTGAAACATTTTTCTCTGACCACTGCTGGGGACCATTTCCTATCAGCTGTTGATATCCAAAGGGATGCATGTTCACTTTTGGTTTAGAAGGCTTTTTGTAAACCTTATAAACATGTGGGACCCTTTGGTATGGAGGTTGACCTTTACCTCTTTGGTATTGGTTAGCAGGGGGTGCATCTGTCACTTGAACCTCCCTTTTAACAGAGTTTTGGTTCAGCTATTTTGTAACAGCTGTTTGGACAGGCACAAATGGTGGTTGTTTCTTGACTTGTGAATTTGATGAACTCATGAGTGTTTTTGAAGTGTACTCTCCCTTTTTGACCTCAAAGGTTTTGAGGTACACACACTCCTGAGTGAGATGGTTTGATTTACCACAGATGGTGCAGCTTTTTGAAGGCACAATGATACTTGTTTTGTTAATGTCATAAGCTTTTAAATGAAAACAATCCTTTGTCAAATGATTTTTCTTTTCACAAAACAAGTTTTTAATCTTTTCTCTCTTTTTCTTCTTTTCAGACTCCTTTGCAACAGAGTTTTAAACCACTGTTGGGATGTCCTTAAGAGGAATGACCTTGGCCTTTGGTGCTTTTACACCATCCACTGTGGTGAAGTCCATGGGTTTAAAATTTTCGAGGAGGTCACACTCATCAGACCATGTGGGTTTGAATTGGTATTTCTTAATCTCCTCAAAAGTTGAGGACCCCACTGATCTTTTCAGAGTGATTTATTACCATTTTTATCAATTATTTTAACTTCTTGACCATCCTTATTGGTGGGTATGATTTCAACAGTATTTTGAACTGATTCATTTGCTGCAGTGTTTTCAACTTGGTCATGTTTTCTGAACCCTATGCCAAATTTTACATTGTTTTTAATCTGTTTTTCAAGCATAACTTCATATCCTTTGCAGGATTCCACCCATTTTTCACATGTGATTTGGGTGGATTCCAACTCCTTTTTACAGGACTGATATTTTTCTATCATTGCCTGAAGTTGGTAATTGGTTATGCTATGCTCATGTTTGAGGTTGCAAATCTCATTTTCTTTTTCTGATAATTTGATTTTAAATTCTTTTAAAGATTTTTCAGATTGTATCTCATCATTTAACACTTTATTTCTAAGGTTTTCATTCACCTCCTTGATGTTTGCAAATGCTATGATGCATTTGTCTGAACAAAGGTTTATAAGAACCTGGGGTGATACCTTAGTTGCAGCCATCATGGCACAATCACGGACATGTTCACTTTCTTCTGGCTTTTTCTCCTCACTTTCTTCTTGCTTCTTCTCCTTTTCTTCAGCAGACCAGGGGTCAGACAGTGGTTCCAACAGGGGTTTTGAATTTTCTTCCAACAGTTGTTCACCAACAACAGCATTAACCACTGCTTCAGCAATTGTATCCACTATTTTTGCACTGGTTGTTCCTTCTTCAGTTTCCAGCCCTTCAGGAATTGACTCTAATGCTGCAAAACAGAATTCATCACTAGAAACAACATTCTCAGCATATAGAGCAAAGTTTTCATCACCTAGATCCTCAGGGAAACAACTCCAATCAACAAAGCCTTGGGTGAAAAAGCATTGTTGATCTGTTTGAACAGCTGTTTGTGTAGCTTATTGAGGTGCAACTTGTTGCACCTGAACCTGAGGAGCTGGGGCCTGGACATACTGTATCTAGGGAACAGTGGTTTGGACATAGTGCATAGGAACAGGGGTTGCAGGGTGTGCATAATGAGCAGTGTTTACATGAGCAGCAGGGGCATATTGGGAATACTGCACAGTAGTGTTAGTGCAGTATGTCTATCGCCTCCGTTAATCTTAACCGTAGCAGAAACAGAAGAATTCTAGGATTTTATTGTAATATCTAGTAAAAAAGGGTAAGGTGGCAAACTTGTAAATAAGGAGAAATCCTTATAATCCTTAGCCTATAAATAGGGAGTTAGAGTGTTAGAGTTAAGACTTTTGCCACATTTTAGAGAGTTTGGAGCTTGGTGCTTAGAGAGAGAAAGTAGAGAGAGAAAGTGGCAAACCGTGATTTTCGGAGCTTGTACACGTCATACGGATCTATTGAATCACGTTAAAATTGTATGTTCTTGTGTGTTCGATCCACGCACGTTCACGTATTCCGCACGTCGAACGTTCGTTACGCAATCGAACGGTGTCAAAACCGATCCTACAATTGGTATCAGAGCAGGAGCTCGGTTGCAAGGATCAAACACACAATTACGCACTCAATTTCAGCAGAATCAGAGCTTAAAACATCCAGATTTGACATATTTCTCTTAACTTTCTTGTTCTTCACGTTTTTCTCAGAATTTTGCAAAATTAACAGGGTTTTTACGGTTCAAATTCACTCATTTTTTGATATGTTATGCGAAATTGTCTGATCTATAACTCTACAAATTTTCAGGTCAAAATTCCAAGCCGTTTGGAAGAAATTTGAATTTTTGTGTTCGAAAAAGTTGAAGAATGTTGAATATTGTTGCTGTTGTTCTTGATGATAACCACACGGATTGCCATCCGTGCGGATGACATATCCGGGTTGACTATTATTGACTAGCTCACCCGTACGGACAATCAATCTTTTCACTCGTGCGGATAAGTCATCTTCATGTGCACTTCATTAATTAGTTTGACTTGTTGACTCTGCCACCCGCACGGATAACATTTCATTAATCCGGGTTGACTATTGTTGACTTGTTACTCGCACGGTTAGCACCTATCCGCACGGATAACATCTATCCGCACGGATAACAATTCGTGTCACAACATCTTGTCTGATCTAGTCATTTTAGTCAACATATTCAAGTTTGTTAGTCAAACTTGTCAGCAGTACATGTGATTCATTAATTGCATTCGGTAAACTTGTGCATTCGGTGATCATTCCATGTGAATTTGTCTTTTTCAATAAGTTTGCACGTGATCATTCTGAATTCAGTGAACATGTGATCAGTCTGCATTCGGCCATTGTTAAATTCATGTGATTGTTTCAGAGCTTGAAAGTAAAGAGCATGTGATATTGTTTGTTGGTCGAATAGGAGTTGTGTCACCCGTACGGATAGCATCATTTCCCACCCGCACAGATTACTTTCAGCCATCCGTGTTGACTTGTTGACTTGCCACTCGCACGGACAACTTGTCCGCGCGGATAACATCATCACCCGTGCGGATAACATAGAAGAATATCCGTGTGGATTACTATCCGAGCGGATAGCAATCCGAGTCTTGTGTTATCACCCGTGAGTGTCACTTAGTCAACTTGGTCAATGTGTTTTAATTGTAAGACATCAGATTTCATGTGACAAAGCAATCCTTGCATGTGAAGCATTTATGTTGTCGGCCATTAACTCAATAGATCACATGTGAAATACAGTGCTTTATTATCACGAGGCCCATTGATTAACAATAGTAGCGGTCCAATTATATTCTGTTTGCTTGAATAATTGTCATTACAATATGTCACGTGAAGTGTCAGGTTGCATGTGAGTTCATTTGAAAGTCAAGTTCATTGGCTGAGGTCATTTAATTCAACAGGCTACTTGTTCAACCAATATAGAATTTTTGTCGTGTAGTGCCACCCGCACGAACAGCAATCCGTGTCACTGCATTTGACTTTTGTTGACCGTGTCACTGCATTTAACAAAAGTTCATATCTCATTGATAGTTTGATTTTTGTTGACTCACCCGATCGAACAAAAGAGAAAGTAATCCAGTCGGATAACTCACCCGAACAACATTTATTCGCAAATCTTCGACACGAGTCTTAGATTGATTTCATCAACGCACACTGTTACGAACTGAGTGTTTGTTTGCTTGCAGGTAATTCAAGGATATAAAATCATGGCAAAATCAGAACCTGTTCCTTTTAAAGATAACAGAAATAAAGAAGAGAAGTATATCAACAGAAAGATGAAAGGTCAAACCAAGTTGATCAGAATCAATCGTATAATCAAAGAAGCTAAACAAGCAAAGAGATGGAATGCTACTAGACAATGTTATATTGATCAAGATGGAAACATTGCAGTTGATCCAAATGATATTATAATGGATATGTTCATCAAGCAATATACTGAAGAAGAAGAAGAGGGTTGGCAGAGAAAATGGTGGGGAAGTGGAGAAGAGAAAGAAAAAGAAAAGGATGAAACTTCAAAATGTGAAGTTGTGTGCTCAAAATGTGACAAATCTGCAGAAGACAATGTTAAACTCTTGAAAGATGTGGAGAGCTTGACATTGGAAATCAACAAGCTGAAATCTGAGAATGTTAAACTGTTAAATGACTTGAACAGTTTGACATTAGAGAATAAAGTTTTGAAAGAAAAAGAAAAAGATTTTGAAAGTAAAAAGAAATTTTTAGATAAAATTTTTAAAGATAAAATCAAAAGTTTTGAAAATGAAAAATTAAAGACTGAAAAAGATTTTCAAAGTCAAATAAAGATTCTTGAAGATGGGAGATCTGTTTTTAGCAAGAACAATATTGAAAAGCAAAAGGTAATAAATTCTCATCGTCAGACTATTATTCGACTTGAAAAAGAAGTTGAAGGTGATAAAAAGAAAATAAAAAATTTAGAGAATAAATTGAAAAGTTTTGTGACTTCTGCATCATATGTTTGTCCAAAACCGATCAATTCTGTTCCAATAAGTGACAATGTCACAAATTTTGACAAAGTCAAAATTGAAGATTGTGATGATAAATCTGATGATGAAAAAGAAAAAGAAGAAAAAAGAAAAACATTTTTGAAATTAAATGAAATGTTTAAAAATACTGTTTTACATTCTACTGAGAAAGGTGAATGCTCAACGCAAAAACCTGTAAAGAAGAATGTGGAACAGAAACAAAACGATAAAAAATCGAAAAAATTTCAAAAAGAAAATAAAGGCTCATCAGTTAAGTCATCCAATCATTATGAAAAACCACAAAAATTTAAAAATCAAAACTCACAAAAAGTTGGTAATCAGTGGTACAGGTTTGACCACAGTGTTCAAATGCCAAATCAAGGATACAAGAGGAGAAATGACTACCACAAGGCAAATCAATGCTATGATCTAAGTGTGTGGTATAAAAGTGGTGTGAAGTATGAAAGTGGTGAAAGGTATGATAATAGAGTGTGTTACACTTGTGGCTATCAAGGACACATTTCTGTTAACTGCCAAAGTCAGAGAATCTAAATGAGAAGGTGCTATGAATGCCAAATCAGAGGACATATTGCAAGAGATTGCCCAATGAGATCAAAGGGAAGATTGAGGGCTGAATCTCAGAAAATGGCAAAGAAACCAGTCAATGTCAAGCCCAAAGAACAGAAAGTTAAAGAACCAAAAGTCCAAGAACAGAAAGTTCAAGAAAAGAAAGTGAAGCTTTCACAAGGGCAGAAAGACAAACTGAGGAAGAAAAGAAAGAAGGCGAGAGAATATCTCGAGAGGATTTTGTCCTCGGATACAACTGGAAAATCAGATAAAAGTTCTGATAAATCGTATTGCTCTCCAAAGAATGACAAATCAAGCAAAACGAATTCATCAGATACAAATCTGAGGACAGAAGGGAGTGTTAAGAAAGAAAAAGTTCTTGGCAATAAATTTGTTTCTTCGGAAACAAAGGAGCCACGTGTTGGCAATGAATTTGACTTGTTAAAGTCAAAAGAGCCACATTCTGGCAATGATTCTGACTTGTCAAAGTTAGAGGAGTCACGATCAGGCAATGATTCTGGTTCGACAAAACCAGAAGAGCCATCTGTTGAGGTAAAAACTGTCAAACCCAAGAATGGTCAGGCTTGGGTAGATCTTTTCAAATGAAAAACCTGACTTGCCGGAGTTCCCAGGTTGGTAAGTGTGGAACAGGAATCGGCATCTTTCTTGAGAAATTCACAGGTTAGTAACTGTGATATTTCGAATTACAAAAGACTAATCAAGGACATTAAGTTGTACTTGATTTCTCTTTCCGATAAGTGGATAAAGGTAAACAATGTGATGAAACCCCGAATTTGTGAAATGACACATAAAACTAATTTTCCGGAAAAACCATTTGATTAAAACAAACTTAAGTGTTTTGAAATCATAATGGGAAAATAGTTTGTTGTCAGGGGGAGTTCTGATTGTTAAGTCGAGTGAATGGCGAATTGAAGCGATTTGATATCAGTTTGTCACGTTTCTTGTATAGTTTGTTTTCAAATTTTCCCAGAAAATCAAAATTGAAACATATTTTGATTTTAGGGGGAGAAAAATTTAAAAAAAAAATTATTAGAAAATTTGAAAATGCCAAAAACATTGAAAAAGCAAAAATGAGTTTTGTTGTGAAAAAGAGGAAATGATAGTAAATCAGTGGACTATCACAGCATGCTAAAGAAATGAAATGTCAAATGTGATAAACAATCTCACTAACGATGTGACGATAGGCTCAGCTAGACTAGTAGATTTGCGATAACGATACAAACATAAATGAAAAAGCCTAGTTCTAGTGGAAAACATGGTTGAAAGCATAGTACTTAGTTTTGTCCTTCTTGACTGTGTGCCTACTCAGTAATCGCTGATTGTCGAAAGACATAAAACTGGTTAAGTCTGTGAACTTTCACAACTTGCTGAAAAAGTCGCTGTGATTGTGCATTTCATTTTGCAAAGATTTAAACTTGTTTTATTTCTTTATTTTGTTTAAGCATTGGACATCCTCTGCGTATACGTGAGTATCGACCTGGATGTTATTGCCTAAACGTTCTGCTTTATTTTCTTTGGTGTTTCGTTTAAGCTTTGGACCTCCTCTGCGTATACGGAAGTATCGACCTGGTGGTTAAAGCCTAAACAACTTCAACTTATTTTTATTTTCTTATTTTGTTTAAACATTGGACTTTCTCTGCGTATACGGAAGTATCGACCTGATTGTTAATGTTTAAACATTCTTCTTTGTTTTTCGCACATATCACAGTTGATGAAAGTTTAAAGGCATTACTTGAGTCAGTGTATTGCATGATGAGGGGATATGCTGAGATTGTGGGGTCCATAAGAATTTAGTGCAAAATTAATATACCTTAACGTATCGGTAAGCATTTCGAAAGTTTTTAGATTGAGTTTAAGAGGACAACCATATCGTCAATCTATGTGAATCGTTTAGAACTTAAAATGATTAAAGCTTAACGGTGCTAGTGATTGGTCTCAAAACCTGATATGATCCTCTTACACAAACTCACAAAAATATTGATTGTGTATATTTCTTTACTGCATTTCTCTAAAACCAAAAATCCAAAAATATTGTGTTTGAGTTTTAAATTTTGAAAAATTCAAAAAGATTTTCGACAACTGATGTTGGAAAGCAGATTTTCAAAATTCCAAGTGCTAAACATGATGAATCACATTGGGTTGGGAGAATATGTTAAAAACTTTGAATGTTATATACAAATGTTTTGAAAGATTGTGTGATTAGTTAATCAAGGTCATTCACTTGAACTTGATGTAACTATACAGATTGATGTATGAATGATTTCTACCAAGTAAGTTTCTTAAATATAAGTGTTATAAATTTGTGAAACTTATGTTATGGGTAGAGGATTTGCAGGTTAACCAGGTTTCAAATCCTGAGCATATGCAGAATACAGCCAGGAATTGATCCTGAATTTGTGAACTTGTGAAAGCCAGATTACGATCCCGACAGCTGAGTCTAAGGGGGAGTCTGAAGACGAGCTCAACGCAAGAGAAAGCGTGGATTCAAAAAGCCAGATAACTATCCTGAAGGAGCTTGTATACGGAAAGCCAGGTGTCGATCCCAAAGCACAGAAGCTTGACGAAAGGGGGAGCCTGAAGAAAGAGTTTGCTAAAAGGGGGAGCTAAAGCTCAAGACAGATCCACCGGGATTCTGTTCAAGAAAGAAGGAGTCTATGTTGCTGAAGAGATGATAAAGCTTCAAGAAGACTCAGAGAGAGAGAAAGAAAAACAAGTCGCTACGAGTTTGACTACAGATTGACTGCGGCAATATCCAAGGGGGAGTCTGTTAGTGCAGTATGTCTATCGCCTCCGTCAATCTTAACCGTAGCAGAAACAGAAGAATTCTAGCATTTTATTGTAATATCTAGTAAAAAAGGGTAAGGTGGCAAACTTGCAAATAAGGAGAAATCCTTATAATCCTTAGCCTATAAATAGGGAGTTAGAGTGTTAGAGTTAAAACTTTTGCCACATTTTAGAGAGTTTGGAGCTTGGTGCTTAGAGAGAGAAAGTAGAGAGAGAAAGTGGCAAACCGTGATTTCCGGAGCTTGTACACGTCATACGGATCTATTGAATCACGTTAAAATTGTATGTTCTTGTGTGTTCGATCCACGCACGTTCACGTATTCCGCACGTCGAACGTTCGTTACGCAATCGAACGGTGTCAAAACCGATCCTACAAGTAGTTTGGTTAGTTTGTGGTCTAGAGCTAGGGTGTATGATGATTGGTCCACTATTTTGGCACCTACACTCTCTAGCAAAATGACCTAACCTATTACACTTGTAGCATTTGATCTTTGATTTATCCAACCCTACTTTCAAGTTCCCATGTAACCCTGGAAATTTTCTCCCTGTTCTGTTATAAAACTTGCTGGTTCTAACACTCAGCAGTGCAAGTTGGTGCAAAATATCCATATCCTCTTGATCAGTTGGATCAAAATGCTGGAGATCATTGAGTTCAAAAGAGAGATTGTCAGAAACCTGGTTTTCACTACTAGCTGTGAAAGCATAGTTAGCTGAGTAAGAATCAGAGTTGTTAAAAGCTCCACCAGCAGTTATGTCAATGTAATGATCATAACTCTGATCCTTACTATTACCAGGTTCCTCTTGACCAAGAAGTTGTCACACCCTGACTTTTGCGGAAGCGTGATTTGGTGTGACTTACTTAATATCATTGCATTCAACCATAACAAACATCTATATGATAAAACCATGATGTCATCCATAAATTAAGTTTTGAAATATTACAATCGTCATTGATTAACCACAAACCAGGACTTCAATTTCTAGTACACAACAATCCAAGTTTTAAGTTCCAAATCTGGACATAACAAAAGACACTAACAAACTAGGTTTCAAGTCATGTATCTTACCCAAGATAAAATACATAACCCAAACCCTACGACTTCGGATGACACCTTTTATTATTAGAGACGTGACTTGTAAGCTTCAACGCTCGCCAGATCCATACTTAATTTCCTGAAATACATGTAGTTTGAAAACATCAACAAAAGTTGAGCGAGTTCATGTGTTTTGTATGTGTGCACGAATCATCCTTGTAAACATTTGTCAGCATGCATGTATGTATTTGTAAATTGGTATGAAGTGACAAGGAACAGATCAATTAATGTGTAGCTAATACATTAACATGTGTGAAACGGCGTAGGAAGGCTCAAACCTAGCAGATTTTGTACCGGGCCTCCAGCTGTAAGACATAGTTGTCACACCCCGACCACGTAGAACATACCAAACGTGGCGGAAACATCGGGGCGTGTTGCAACAGAATTAATGTTTCACAACCATGGAAATTTAAGTTTCGTTTTATTGATTAAAAGTGTTACAATGTCTTAACGAACAAGAAAATACAACATAATCAACTAGTCTTGCATCTTTTATTGTCACTAAGGCCCATGTCCGCCTATGTGTAACTTGATCAATCCTATGCTTCATATCCTGAAACACATGTGAAAATAGGTACGTCAGCATAAAAATGCCGGCGAGTACATAGGTTTTGTGAAAATAAGATTCATGACTTATGTTTGAGAAAATGTTTAGTCATGAACCTTGTTATTTGCTTTGTCTTTTAAATCATTTGAAAAACGATAAGATCGGATGATAAGTATAAATAAATGTAAGGTTAAATGAATAACCAAGTAAAATATGTTTGCATAAGATAAGTTGTTTATAAATCAATGTCTTGTGAAAAGTATGTTATTTGTATGAAATGTTCTATGTCTCAAACTGAAATGATTCAAATAACGTTACGACATGTAATACCATACAAACACTTATATATAGGAAGTACCAGCGGCGTATCCACCATGCTTGTATCATATTACACACGCATCGTTACTTAATCACTTAATCAAACCAAACCAAACAATGTAAAATGTTCATGTCAAGATGTAAATCATGTCAAAATATCTATGTCAAATATCCATGTCAAATGTCTATGTCAAAATGTCATGTATGGCAAGTGAAAGGTCTCAACTAAACCATATGCACAAAACAAGTATTGAAGTAAAACTTGGTTTAAATCAAAGCTATGTTTTGTGTAAATGCATGATCAAATGTCAATCATGTTAAAATGTCTATGCCGAAATGTCTATGTCAAATGTCTATGTCAAAATGTCATGTATGGCAAGTGAAAGGTCTCAACTAAACCATATGCACAAAAACAAAGTATTGAAGTAAAACTTGGTTTAAATCAAAGCTATGTTTTGTGTAAATGCATGCAAATATTTAATATGAACATTTATGCGGTATTGTGAATATGCATACATCCAAGCCTTGCGACTGTGGTGATAAACCCTTTAAACAAATTAAAGGTCTATCTGTCTTATATCAACGAATTCGGTCATTCCTTTCATCCCCTTTCCCTGGGACGTCCGGAACGGGAGTTGTCAATTCCTATGGTACCACTACCTACTAACGAACGGCATGATCGGTGTTAATGAATGTATTGTCCCATGTAAACAAACCAAATGTCATACCAAAATGTAAGCATGTGATGAAAAACAATGTACTAAGTATGCACGCAATGGACATAAATAGCATAAAATGTAAATGTAAAACGATGTACTAAGTATGAACTAAATGGACATACATAGCATAAAACACAATGAGATCATGTACTATAAGTGTACTATTGAACATAGCAGTATATGATGTGAAAACAGGAAAGTATGAAAGTAACAAGTAGGCACATGTATTCCACCCCAAAACAGTTTGGAAAACAGTAAAAGAGGGGTCTATGTACTCACTTGAGATTGCTCAGTTGTCTAAAGATAACCACCAAGCAGTGCTAGAGATCTCGGAATCAAACGGCACCTAATATAGGTAACTATGTTAAATAACCGGACCTAAATCGGAAGACTGGGTAGCATTAGGGTTTGTAAACCAAACGAGTGTGGAGACTCGTGTGATATGGTTTAACAAAGCCTACATACTAAATGAAACCTAACATAACTGCCTACGACCCATTACGACCCGTTTAGATAGCTTATGCTACTTTAACGCGTCGTTCGCGTGAAACGCGTTCGGATCGCCTAACTAGTCCTATGACAAGTGTTATATGCCTAAACATGTTACATAATCAGTTATGTGACAAAAGTTTAGGTTACATATGCTTAATTACCAATTATACATGAAAAGGATATTCTGGTAATTTACCTAAGGCATATAAACTACCTATCATACAACTACTTAAACGATGTGACCATAGGGTATAACCTCGGAAGGTTATTCCCTACCTACTATGGTCACCTAATGTGTTTGGTCGGATCCTAATGATCGACCAAACTGGGTCGGGTTCGAAGGTATAGGCGATTTATTAGATCGCCTACCCTACGACCCTAGACAACGTGGTAATCAGTAGGCATAGTCCCAAGGGACTATGACCATCGTGATCACAATCACGTTGCGAAGTTCAATCGAACTTCGAATTGACCATTACTGGTCAACGCTGAAAGTCAAACAAAGTTTGACTTTCTGACTCGAAAAGCAGTAAAAATAAGGAAAAGAACGAAAGAATACTTACGAAGGGTCCCCGAATGCTAATCTAGATCAATATAGTTCAGGTATGAAACAAGGTTTCAACTTAGAACACAACTAATCAGATTCTAGTGCCTTAAAACAATGAAAGGCATGGGGTATATATAGTTTTCGGTGAACCGTTGAGATCGTTTCATGGAAAACGTGCCTTAATCCCATCCGTACATGTGTTGAAATGTCATGGTGTTTAGGTGTTTAAATTCCATCCACACATGTGTTGAAATGTCATGGTGTTTAGGTGTTTAAATTCCATCCACACATGTGTTGAAATGTCATGGTGTTTAGGTGTTTAAATTCCATCCACACATGTGTTGAAATGTCATGGTGTTTAGGTGTTTAAATTCCATCCACACATGTGTTGAAATGTCATGGTGTTTAGGTGTTTAAATTCCATCCACACATGTGTTGAAATGTCATGGTGTTTAGGTGTTTAAATTCCATCCACACATGTGTTGACTAAGCATTGTTAGAATGTGTGGTTGTGAATTAAACAACGGCTAATACATCGAATCTGGTCCCGAAAGTGCAAAACTGATCCAAATGACGCGACGCATGGATTTTTCTTATGCCGAACACTAAAATAAAATGTTTTAGTGCTTACATAAATTTTTGGATGTCCGGATGTATTCAGAACGTAAGTTATGCGCGAAAATGCAAACTTGTGCACTTTTTTGACACTTTTAGTCCCTGAATGACCCAAAAGTTTATTTTAGCACACCGAACCCCTCAAAGCCTATTTCTAAGCTATATAAAGGATATTTAAGGTGTGTTTAACTTATGGTCATGTTCCGGAATGTCTGTTACAGTTCAAATTGGCATACTTTCGCAGTTTGTCAACTTTAGTCCCTGTAAGCGATTTAACTTGATTTTGCCATACCAAAGCCTTCAAAACTTATTTCTAAGTTATGTAAAGGTTATTTAAGGTATGTTAAGCCTATTTCACTATTCCGGAGTGTTCGTTGCATTAAACTGGTTATATTTACGCATCAGTGCGCGTATAACCTTCCAGAAAGCGATTTAGAGTTTGAAATTGAACAAGAATTGATATGTGCAAATGATACACATATTTTTACAAATCCCAAGTATGAAATATAATATTTCATTGGTTTGGTATTTTTTTTGATGGCCGTGGAGGCACAGGTGTTACAGTCTCCCCTACTTTAGGAAATTTCGTCCCGAAATTTATTTAGAGGAAACTTGTGAGAGTTTAAAACATGAAGTTGAAAAGATCGAACAACATTGGTTAGGGTTCTTGAACTTCTAGTAACCTTAATAACATTATGTTTGCAATGTAAGAGGGACACTTATATACAAGTATATAAAGCGTCATTGGTGCGTCCACCATGCCTCCATTACATCGTTCTCATTTTGTTATTGTTGTCACTATCGGTTCTTACACATAACAAGCCTTACTAAGTTTCTGTGCACTAAATTTCATAATTATGTACGCGTCCATAATCAGACAATTCCTTGCACAATTCACACAGTCTATTTTATAATGTGTAGAGGAAAACCAAATGAACAATCCTGTGATGAGTGTGACTAGACTGCCATAGAGTCCTTTTGACTAAATCAATAAATGATCTAAATAGACTATCAAGGAGTCTGTCCAGCTACATCACTAGATATCGTCTTTTAACCAAATTGTGAATCAATCTTTTTGATTAGACCACTAAAAGGATCTCTTATGAAACATGGAGCGGTACTTATATAATCCAAGGGTCTTAACTATTACATAGAAGCCCATTGAGGATTGAAGGTAGTACCTTTTGAATATCCTGCTACGAATCCCTCATATGAAGATATGAAAGATTCTGCGAGGATTTGGATATCGAATATCCAGAGTATTAAAAACACAAAAATGCATAAAAGAAAACATAAGATGAATTAACACATATCACAAAACCACAAAATTGTTTAACTAGAAGTTTGTTCTGCTAACAGAGTACATGTATTTAAAGCACACTAGGAATCCATCTCGTGGATTTCATTTGGCACTTTAACATTATCAAGAATCTAACTATAAAGATAGAAAGATCTTTAAAAGAAAAATTCGATTTCGATTATAAGGAACCGAAATGTTCGAATTCAGGTACATAAGGAATCCAATTAAGGACTCTGATTTGAATGATGATCATCCACAAGGATCTAATTGTGAAGATAAAAAGATCCCTTATGGATTTTAGAAGTTGAAGATGTTTCGATACCTTGCTCTGGACATGCTTATGTCAAAACATGAAGTAAAAAAAAATGCTTATGAAATTGAGATGCTAGATATGTCAAGGCGACATATCAAGCAGAATTTGAAGGTTAAGTCAATGTATGAGGAAAAATATGTTTTTTTTTTGAAAACTATGCATGGGGTTCCTTTAAGAAAAAATGTGTTTAACGTTTTTGAAACCTTATATATAATACTTTTTGAAATCATAAAGTAGGTGTATTAGATAGATATATTTATGAAAATGTTTTTAAATCATGCGAGATGAATTTTGAAATTATGTATAAGGTTTTTGAAAATATGAATGATGCTTTTCGAAATCATGCACTTGATAAGAAAATGTACTGTGTTAATATTGTCTTCAGACTATATGAAATATTTTGAAGTTAGAAAGGTTGGTTTTGATAACATGGCCAATGTTTTTGAAATAACATAGACAATGTTTCTAGAAAAATTGTTTTCAAACTATATGAAATGTTTTGAGATCATGAAGATTGTTTTGAAATACTTGTACTGTGTATGTTGAAAAATCAAAACGTAATGGGTATGAGATTTGAAAATATCCTTAGTTATCCAACCAAGGATTCAAAGGTACAGATGTGCAAAAAACACGATTACTCATAATTTCACTTTATTTCCTGTACTTCGTTTCTTAGAATAAAACGAGTACTTAAAATTTTTGAAGGAAATTATGAGCGATCACTTGAAAGGGAGAAATCACAAGAGTAATTTGTAAGAAACATAGTTCCTTAGTGCAGGTATTATAGGGAAAATTCATAAACACATGTAACTATACTTGTATATCAGAATTTGTGAACAATGATTTTTATTTATGAACAAGACATATTGTTTCACAATACACGAAAACAAAAGAAACAAAGGCATAAGACAGCAACATCCTTTGTTCAGCCGAATGCTCATCCAAGGGTTGGATTTGCATTAGCAAGCTTTGGGCAGTTGTTCCTGAAATGGCTCGTATCACCACAGTTGTAACAAGTACCACGCGGGAAACGAGCTTGAGTAGGGTTGACTTGGAGTTGGGTAGTAGCAATATTTGCAACAGCTTTGTTCTGGATAGCAAAGCGGCATGTGTTGACCAAATGTCCCCGCCGTCCACAGTAGGTACATTTCCAGCAGGGCATGAGGTTTGAATGATGACCGTTGCATCGCTTGCACCTAGGAGCAGTTCCTAAGTACGGCTTCCTAGCTGGTGGCCTTGCCACTTGGCTAGGTCCAGCTTGATTAGGTGTAACCGCTGCGGGTTTCCTTGAAGCCTTACGCTTCCTTGATGTTGTTGCAAGCCTGACTACTGCTTCCTTTGGTGTCTCTTGAGTGGCTTCATTGTCGAGACGAGAGGCTTCATTGTTAAGACGAGCCATGGCAATACCTAAATCCACAGTCCTCTGAATCACTTCGCCAATTTGCTGGACAAATTTGGCTGTTCGCTCGGGCATTTGACCAGTGCCAAGAGGAATAGACATTCTAGAAGAAAATGAAAGACAGAGGAAGAAACGAGTGAAAGGTTATTGGATAATCAATACAGAATGGTAACGAATGAAAATTGTGATCATTTGTTTGTTACCTAAGGCAAACAAATGAGATGGTGACAATTCAAAGTAAATGGGTCAAAAATAATGTATCGCGAAGACATGCTCGCCTATAAGTGAACACTCATTCCAAGAATTCCCAGGTAAGCACAACTGGTCTCGCGTCTGATGAGATGTATACGAAGTGCTTGCCTAGCCAGAAAACCCAGAATACAGGCATTCACCCTTCCAGTTTGCACGTGTTCACATTATTTAAAACCCAAAACCTTGACGAAATTTTGAAAACTCAAAGGGGTTCAAAACCATATAACAGAGGGTTCAAAACCTTGTAATCAATCATCCTAGAACAGATGATTAGTTTTCAAAGCGGTTTTGAAATTTATGTTCTTGTTGTGGTCGTCGCCTAAGGATAGGTGACGGTATTGTTTTATGACTAAACGCAAGTAAACTCGCGTTAGGGTCCTAAGAAGGTTATAGACTAGGTCAAAGCATTACTAATAACCTAATTCCCTATAACCATTGGCTCTGATACCATCTTTTCTGTCACACCCCGACCACGTAGAACATACCAAACGTGGCGGAAACATCGGGGCGTGTTGCAACAGAATTAATGTTTCACAACCATGGAAATTTAAGTTTCGTTTTATTGATTAAAAGTGTTACAATGTCTTAACGAACAAGAAACTACAACATAATCAACTAGTCTTGCATCTTTTATTGTCACTAAGGCCCATGTCCGCCTATGTGTAACTTGATCAATCCTATGCTTCATATCCTGAAACACATGTGAAAATAGGTACGTCAGCATAAAAATGCCGGCGAGTACATAGGTTTTGTGAAAATAAGATTCATGACTTATGTTTGAGAAAATGTTTAGTCATGAACCTTGTTATTTGCTTTGTCTTTTAAATCATTTGAAAAACGATAAGATCGGATGATAAGTATAAATAAATGTAAGGTTAAATGAATAACCAAGTAAAATATGTTTGCATAAGATAAGTTGTTTATAAATCAATGTCTTGTGAAAAGTATGTTATTTGTATGAAATGTTCTATGTCTCAAACTGAAATGATTCAAATAACGTTACGACATGTAATACCATACAAACACTTATATATAGGAAGTACCAGCGGCGTATCCACCATGCTTGTATCATATTACACACGCATCGTTACTTAATCACTTAATCAAACCAAACCAAACAATGTAAAATGTTCATGTCAAGATGTAAATCATGTCAAAATATCTATGTCAAATATCCATGTCAAATGTCTATGTCAAAATGTCATGTATGGCAAGTGAAAGGTCTCAACTAAACCATATGCACAAAACAAGTATTGAAGTAAAACTTGGTTTAAATCAAAGCTATGTTTTGTGTAAATGCATGATCAAATGTCAATCATGTTAAAATGTCTATGCCGAAATGTCTATGTCAAATGTCTATGTCAAAATGTCATGTATGGCAAGTGAAAGGTCTCAACTAAACCATATGCACAAAAACAAAGTATTGAAGTAAAACTTGGTTTAAATCAAAGCTATGTTTTGTGTAAATGCATGCAAATATTTAATATGAACATTTATGCGGTATTGTGAATATGCATACATCCAAGCCTTGCGACTGTGGTGATAAACCCTTTAAACAAATTAAAGGTCTATCTGTCTTATATCAACGAATTCGGTCATTCCTTTCATCCCCTTTCCCTGGGACGTCCGGAACGGGAGTTGTCAATTCCTATGGTACCACTACCTACTAACGAACGGCATGATCGGTGTTAATGAATGTATTGTCCCATGTAAACAAACCAAATGTCATACCAAAATGTAAGCATGTGATGAAAAACAATGTACTAAGTATGCACGCAATGGACATAAATAGCATAAAATGTAAATGTAAAACGATGTACTAAGTATGAACTAAATGGACATACATAGCATAAAACACAATGAGATCATGTACTATAAGTGTACTATTGAACATAGCAGTATATGATGTGAAAACAGGAAAGTATGAAAGTAACAAGTAGGCACATGTATTCCACCCCAAAACAGTTTGGAAAACAGTAAAAGAGGGGTCTATGTACTCACTTGAGATTGCTCAGTTGTCTAAAGATAACCACCAAGCAGTGCTAGAGATCTCGGAATCAAACGGCACCTAATATAGGTAACTATGTTAAATAACCGGACCTAAATCGGAAGACTGGGTAGCATTAGGGTTTGTAAACCAAACGAGTGTGGAGACTCGTGTGATATGGTTTAACAAAGCCTACATACTAAATGAAACCTAACATAACTGCCTACGACCCATTACGACCCGTTTAGATAGCTTATGCTACTTTAACGCGTCGTTCGCGTGAAACGCGTTCGGATCGCCTAACTAGTCCTATGACAAGTGTTATATGCCTAAACATGTTACATAATCAGTTATGTGACAAAAGTTTAGGTTACATATGCTTAATTACCAATTATACATGAAAAGGGTATTCTGGTAATTTACCTAAGGCATATAAACTACCTATCATACAACTACTTAAACGATGTGACCATAGGGTATAACCTCGGAAGGTTATTCCCTACCTACTATGGTCACCTAATGTGTTTGGTCGGATCCTAATGATCGACCAAACTGGGTCGGGTTCGAAGGTATAGGCGATTTATTAGATCGCCTACCCTACGACCCTAGACAACGTGGTAATCAGTAGGCATAGTCCCAAGGGACTATGACCATCGTGATCACAATCACGTTGCGAAGTTCAATCGAACTTCGCATTGACCATTACTGGTCAACGCTGAAAGTCAAACAAAGTTTGACTTTCTGACTCGAAAAGCAGTAAAAATAAGGAAAAGAACGAAAGAATACTTACGAAGGGTCCCCGAATGCTAATCTAGATCAATATAGTTCAGGTATGAAACAAGGTTTCAACTTAGAACACAACTAATCAGATTCTAGTGCCTTAAAACAATGAAAGGCATGGGGTATATATAGTTTTCGGTGAACCGTTGAGATCGTTTCATGGAAAACGTGCCTTAATCCCATCCGTACATGTGTTGAAATGTCATGGTGTTTAGGTGTTTAAATTCCATCCACACATGTGTTGAAATGTCATGGTGTTTAGGTGTTTAAATTCCATCCACACATGTGTTGAAATGTCATGGTGTTTAGGTGTTTAAATTCCATCCACACATGTGTTGAAATGTCATGGTGTTTAGGTGTTTAAATTCCATCCACACATGTGTTGAAATGTCATGGTGTTTAGGTGTTTAAATTCCATCCACACATGTGTTGACTAAGCATTGTTAGAATGTGTGGTTGTGAATTAAACAACGGCTAATACATCGAATCTGGTCCCGAAAGTGCAAAACTGATCCAAATGACGCGACGCATGGATTTTTCTTATGCCGAACACTAAAATAAAATGTTTTAGTGCTTACATAAATTTTTGGATGTCCGGATGTATTCAGAACGTAAGTTATGCGCGAAAATGCAAACTTGTGCACTTTTTTGACACTTTTAGTCCCTGAATGACCCAAAAGTTTATTTTAGCACACCGAACCCCTCAAAGCCTATTTCTAAGCTATATAAAGGATATTTAAGGTGTGTTTAACTTATGGTCATGTTCCGGAATGTCTGTTACAGTTCAAATTGGCATACTTTCGCAGTTTGTCAACTTTAGTCCCTGTAAGCGATTTAACTTGATTTTGCCATACCAAAGCCTTCAAAACTTATTTCTAAGTTATGTAAAGGTTATTTAAGGTATGTTAAGCCTATTTCACTATTCCGGAGTGTTCGTTGCATTAAACTGGTTATATTTACGCATCAGTGCGCGTATAACCTTCCAGAAAGCGATTTAGAGTTTGAAATTGAACAAGAATTGATATGTGCAAATGATACACATATTTTTACAAATCCCAAGTATGAAATATAATATTTCATTGGTTTGGTATTTTTTTTGATGGCCGTGGAGGCACAGGTGTTACAATAGTCACCTCATGGGCCAATCCCCGGTCCACATGGGTGTTGGCTCGCTACACCCAAATAGATCTATCACTCATGCCCCTCGGTCCTAACATGAGGATTAATGGTCTTAGGAGTGCGCCTACCCATTCACATGATCTACTGTGCATTCCAAAGCTAACCATACCAATTGTAACTGTTTGTAAACATTTTATAACATGTACTTCACCCCCGAAGTTATGAAACTGAAAACAGTTAAAAGAAAAGGGGGACATGAACTCACAGGTTTGCGTTCTTCGAATCCGCCTGTAACTCAAAGTTTCCTCTGGTGTACACGACTACCTACAACGTACTATGGTCTATTAGACGAGCGGGTCGTGCCTTGACTTAGTATTAATTAGTGTCTTTGAGTTACATTTCAAAGTGTCTTCATTATTATTCCAAGTTATATAATTATTTGTTAAAATAATAAATATTTTAACTTAAATTATATTTATTAAATTTCTGGAATAATTGTTAAAACAAAATAATTTAACTTGATACTTCTCAAGTATTTATACATGTATTTCCTTCCCAAGGATGGGTGTACTTGTATTCGTATTCTTATTCTTGTATATTTTTGCCATGTACTTGTGTCGTATTCCGGTGTGTATTTATACGTGTGAAAACACGTATTTCTTGTAATTATTAAGTATCCATATACTTAATTTTGTATAACTTTGTCCAGAATAATATCTTTAATAAAATTCATCAATATATATTTTCAAAATATACATTTTAAGGAATATTATTTAGAAAAATTATTTACAATTTTTCCTTTGGCAAAAATATTTGTATTTCCATATAAGTCCCAAAAATAATATATTTTCAAGTCTAACTTGAAAATATATGTGAACTTATTTTTCTTCCACAAATAATATATTTCAAGTTTATTTAAGAGAATACATTTTCTCCCAAAAAATAATGTATTTGATGTTCGTTTGAGAAAATATATAGTTTCTTCCAAAAATAATATATCTTCTAATAATTCCAAGAAAAATATATACTTTTACTTGCCCAAAGATAATATATTTCCTTCTTGTCTAAAATATGAAATATTTTGTAGTAATCATTAAAATCCCATTTTCATTCCCTTGACGTCCAAAATATTATTTACCAAAATATACACATGAATAATATTTCTGGAATATTTTGTGAGGTATATTCGTTTGTTCGGTTTTACCGGTATTTTGGGTATTCCTTGTATATTTATTCCTTGGAATTTTGGTAATGTTTTAGATTGTAATTTCTTGGTATTTTGATAAGTTATATTATTTCAAGTCCTAAAATAATATAACTAATACACAAAGTGTGACATCTGTGCTTGTAATCATTGTATAAACCTTAATCAGTTCAGTTATCAATAAAAAATGTTATTTGATCCCAATGTTTGTTTGTTTGTTTGTTTATGTTTGACATTTTGCATATTTTGACTTTTGTCCAATTTCAAACCCTATATCGTTTTCTGGAGAGTTATACACAAACCGATGCGTAAACGTAATCAGTTTAACGCAAAAAATACTCTGGAACATCAATTTATGCTTAACATACCATAAATAACCTTTACATAACTTAGAAATAAGTTTTGAAGGCTTTGGGATGGCAAAATCAAGTTTATTCGCTTACAGGGACTAATTTCGACAAACTGCGAAAGTATGCCGATTCGTACTGTAACGGACATTCCAGAACTTGATCATAAGTTAAACACACCCTAAATATCCTTTACATAGCTTAGAAATAGTCTTTGAGGGGTTCGGTGTGCTAAAATAAACTTTTTGGTCATTCAGGGACTAAAAGCGTCAAAAAGTGCATAAGTTTGCATTTTCGCGTATAACTTATGTTCTGAATACATCCGGACATCCAAAAATTTATGTAATCATTAAAATATTTTATTTTAGTGATTGGCATGATAAAATTTCCATTCGTCGCGTGATTTGGATCGTTTTTCGCGTTCGTTCGTGTTTCGTCGTAATTAACCGAATAACGTGATCGTACGGCCAAACGAACCGACATCCGTCATATTTTTGAGCATTTTTCATGTCCCTCATGTTTAGGCATCATTGTAGGGCCTTGAAATTGCCTTAACGGGCCTTAAATGAGTCAAAATGGGGCTTAAACACTTGCAGGGACCAAAACTGCAAATATTGAAACTTGTTGCTGAACTGTGCATCTCAGGCGGGCCGCGTAAGCCCCCCCCCCCCCTATCTCTTACGCGGGGCACGAGCTACTTCCAGATGTGCAGAAAGTGTGTAACTGCTTGATCCAGCTGTTTCCAACACTTGCAAACGGTTTTTGATCAATCTATGGGCCATTTTGGGGTACCCATGGTATTCTAAAACCATGGGCACACATGTAAGGTCAAGAACGAAGCTCGGTTTTTGATAAACGATCCTAACGGTGACCTGAATACTATAAATACCCAACCCCTTTTTGATTCAAACCCACACCTTGATCTGATTTGTTCTCTAAGTTGGAGTTTTAACACTCCATACCTGAGAATAATTAGATCAAAACCTCCATTCTTTGACCTTTTGTGAGTATTCTTTCGTTCTTTTACGTGTTTTAAGCCTGAAAGTCAAACAGTGTTTGACTTTTAGCTTTGACCAGTTTATGGTCAACACAAAGTTCGTTTGAACTTCGTAACGTGAGCGTAATCACGATGGTCATAGTCCTTTGTGACTATACCTACTGATTACCACGTTATTTAGGCATAGTGACGAGTCATAGTTTCCGTCAAAATGCGCGTTTATGCGTATTTTGCAACCAAACTATTCTTGGGTAACAAAACCCTTTGTTTTGATATTAAACCTGTTTTCTAACTTCGTTAAACATGTTTTAACATGTTTAGCTCGTCACTTTAGGTTTAGTGCTTATATAGGGTCATAAGATAAGCGATCTAAACAATCGCTTAGACTTTCAAACCTGACCTGTTTGGTCAATCATTAGGATTCGACCAAACACACTTTGTGACCATAGTTGCATAAGGAATAACCTTCCGAGGTTACCAAAATGCCCTTTTCACGCATAAATTCATTTTAAGCATATGTAACATAAATTTTGACATCTAGACTGATTAGGCAACAATATTGGAAATGTTAAGGCATATTTTACTTGTCATAGGACTAGTTAGGCGGTCCGAACGTGTTTTAGACGAACGACGCGTTAAAGTAGCATAAGCTACCTAAACGAGTCGTAATGGGTCATAAGCACTTAGGATAAGTTCCGTTTTAGAATGTAGGCTTTGTTAAACCATATTACATGAGATCCTATACTCATTTGGTTTACGAAACCACATTTTATCCGATCCTCCGATTTAGGTCCGGTTTATTAACATAGTTACCTATATTAGGTGCCGTTTGATTCCATGATCTCTAGCATTGCTTGGAGGTTATCTAAAGAGTATTGAGCAATCTCAAGTGAGTACATAGTCCCCCTCTTTTACTGTTTTTCAAACATTTTGGGGTGAAACACATGTGCCTACTTGTTACTTTCGTGCTTTCCATGTTTTCATATTAAATGCTTGTTATGTTCATTAGTACACTTATAGTACATGATTTCATTATGTTTTTGCTACGTATGTCCATTTAGTGCATACTTAGTCATCGTTTTACATTACATTTTACGCTATGTATGTCCATTTAGTGCATACCTAGTGCATTGTTTTACATTACATTTTATGCTATGTATGTTCATTGTTGCATACTTAGTACATTTGTTTTACATCACATGCTATGTATGTCCATTTGTTGCATACTTAGTACATTTGTTTTACATCACATGCTTACATTTTGGTATGACATTTGGGTTGTTTAAATGGGACAAAAATACGTTCATTAACATTGGCCATGCCGTTCGTTAGTAGGTAGTGGTACCATAGGAATTGACAACTCCCGTTCCTGAAATCCTAGGTTTGTTTGGATGGAAGGAATGACCGAATTCGATACACATCATTCAGATAAACCTTTAATTTGTTTAAGGGTTTGTCGCCACAGTCTCAAGGCTTGAATGTATGCATTTTCACAATACCGCATAGATGTTTGTATCAGTAAAGCATTCAGTTATTTTACAAAACATAACTTTGATTTATTTCAATACCTTGTTTTGTGCATTTTACCTATGGTTTAGTCGATATATTTCACTTGCCATACATGACATTTGGATACACATTACATGATTTACATTATACTAAGACATTTGTTTACACATGAACATTTTGACATTTGTTTACACATTACATGATTTATATTTGACAATAGACATGGTTTACACAATAACATTTAACAATTGGTTTCAACAAGGCAATTTTGGTGGTTTATTTGGGTAAGTGATTTAAGTAACGAGGCGTGTGTAATATGATAAAAGCATGGTGGATACGCCGCTGGTACTTCCTATATATAAGTGCTTTTATAATATTACACATCGTAGCGTTATTTAAATCATTTCAATTTAGACATATAACATTTAACATAAATAACATATTTTTCACAAGACATTGTTTTACAAAACAGTTTGTTTTATACAACTCATTTTACTTGGTTATTTAATTAACCATACATCTTTCTTTTATATAATCTGATTTCTTATCAAGTTTTCATATGATATATAAAAGAAAACACTTAACAAGATTCATGACTAATTTTTTTTATTAAACATTTCTTTAAACCTAAGTCATGAATCCTATTTTCACAAAACCTATGTATCTCACAGGCATTTTTATGCTAACGTACCTATTTTCACATATGTTTTCAGGAGCTGGTGCATAGGTTTGATTCAGGATACACTAGGGTGGACGCGGGCCTTAGTGACATAAAAGAAGCAAGATTAGTTTAAATAATGTTATGTACTCTTGTTTCTTTCGTTTAAAGACAATGTAATCCTTTTGTTAATAAATAAAACATAACTTTAATTACCATGGTTCTGAAACAATAATTCTGTTGCAACACTCCCCGACGTTTCCGCCGCGATTTCGTTGTTTTACGCGGTCGGGGTGTGACAGAAGAGTTGGTATCAGAGCCAATGGTTATAGGGAATTAGGTTATTAGTAGTGCTTTGACCTAGACTATAACTTTTCTAAGACCCCAACACAAGTTATCATGTGTTTAGACCTTAAAACATACACATCACCTATCCTTAGGTGATTACCAAAACAAGAGCACAATTTTCTGAAACGCTTTTTGAAAATCAATCATCTGTTTTTAAATGATTTTTTATAAGGTTTTGAACCCTCCAATTTTTCAAGATGATTTTGAAAATTTAATCATCCATTTTTTAATGATTCTTTTAGCGTTGTGCCTTCTAAGTTTTCAAAATCTTGTCAAAGTTTTAGGTCTAGATAGTGTGAACACGTGCAAACTGGAAGGGTGAATGCCTGTACCTCGAGTTTTCTGTCTAAGGCTAGAGTGTTCGTACAAATCCACATAATCGGACCAGTCACTCTTACCTGGGAACTCTTGGGGTGAGTGTTCACTTATAGGCAAGCATGTCTTCGCGATACATTATTTTTGACCCATTTACTTTGATTAGTTACTGTGTGTCGTTTGTTTGCTTTGTGGTACAAACGAATGACCACCATCTTTGCTTTTGTCGATTTTTGTATCATCTCATTCTTTTCATCTAATCATCTCACTCGTTTTCTCTCATGTTTCCTCTTTTAGAATGCCTCCTCGACGCAAAAATCCGCTACCTAATGCCGAAATGGCAGCTATCATGGTGCAGCATATGGCTGATGTACTCCCAGACACTATTGCTCAAGTTAACTAAGCCAACAATAACCAAAATGCTCCATGCAATTTCAAGAGTTTCAATTCGGCTAAACCACTCAAGTTTAGTGGTTCTGAAGGAGCAACTGGGCTCCTACAGTGGTTCGAGAGCATTGAGAGTACGTTTCGTCATGTTAAGTGTCCTGATAATCGCAAAGTCGAGAATGCTTCCAGCGTGTTTCTGAAGAGGGCTCTTACATGGTGGAACGGGGTTATGAGAGACCGTGGTGCTGAGGTTGCTTTAGCACAGACTTGGGCCGAGCTTAGGGCTCTTATGATGAGGGAATTATGTCCTCGTCATGAACTGAGGGCTTTAGAAAGGGAGTTTGATGATTTGAAGCAGGATAGTGGTGAGCACCGGGCTTACACTGATAGGTATGAAGAGTTGAGCTTACTTTGCCCTACAATGGTTACCCCACTCGAGAAAGCTATCGAAAGGTATATTGATGGCTTACCTGACTCCGTGCAAGACATCATCACTGGTAGTAACCCTACCATAGTTCGTCAGGCAATCGAGTTAGCTGCGACATTGACTGAGTCGCAGGTCCGAAAGGGTAAGCTACACAGGAAGGGTGACAAGGGTAAGAAACAATCGTCTGTGAAGGATGAGAGTAAGAAGGCAAGAAAACTGGGTCTGCAAGGGGATCTAAGAAGCACAAGGCTTCTCAGAATTTCGCTATTACCGCGCAACCAAACCAGGCAGCTCCCAACCAACCTGCACAACCGCCATCAAAGAAACAATATGCGGGGAATGCACCGTTTTGCAACAGATGCAATAGTCACCATCAACCGCAAGTTCAATGTCGTTTTTGTACTAACTGTGGAAAGTCGGGTCATCTTTCTGATGTTTGTCGCTTTGCTCCCAATCAAGCAGCTCATAACCCAGCTCAGCAGGCTGCTCAACAACAGGCTCAGGCTGCACGACCTCACTTTCCTTCGGGTTCGTGCTATAATTGTGGGGACCTGACTCATTATCGAAACCAGTGTCCAAGGCTGGTCAATGCAAATCCGAATCAGGCTCAAGCTTGAGGTTGAGTCTTCAACATGAATACTAATAAGGCGTGAGCAGACAACGAGGTGGTGAACGGTACGTTCTTTGTTAATAATCAGCATGCATCTGTTCTTTTTTATTCAGGTGCTGATAAGAGTTTTGTGTCTTTGTCTTTTGACCCATTGCTTCACATGTCTAGAACGAAACTAGGAAAGCCTTTGACAGTAGAAGTTGCTAGTGGTGAACCTGTTGTTCTCGATTCTGTTCTTCGCAATTGTCAGTTGAACCTTAACAACCATCTTTTTCCTATCGACCTCACACCAATGCAACTTGGAAGCTTCGACATTATAGTGGGCATGGATTGGTTAGCCAAGCATCACGCAGAGGTAGTTTGTTTCGAGAATATTGTTCGTGTTCCGCTCTCGACAGGTGAGATCCTACAAGTTCGTGGTGAGAAACCTGCTAGTAGTCTCAAGCTCATGTCTTGTACTCAGGCTCGAAAGTATCTGCGAAAGAACTATGTGGCCTTCTTGGCACATGTTGTAGCAGATAAAGGTAAAGGTAAGTCTATTCAAGATATCACTGTTGTTTGGGATTATCCTGAGTTGTTTCCTGAAGAGTTACTTGGTTTACCCCCAGCACGCCAAGTCGAGTTCCGTATTGATCTTGTACCTGATGCAAATCCTATTGCCAGATCTCTATACCATCTTGCACCGTCTGAGATGCAAGAGTTGGCTAAGCAGCTTCAGGAGCTTTCTGACAAAGGTTTTATCCCTCCTAGCTTTTCACCTTGGGGTGCTCCCATTCTTTTTGTCAAGAAGAAGGATGGATCTTTCAGAATGTGCATTGATTACCATGAGCTTAACAAGCTTACCATCAAGAATTGATATCCCCTACCTCGCATTGATGATCTCTTTGATCAGTTACAGGGTGCTTCTTATTTTTCAAAGATTGATCTGCGTTCTGGGTATCATCAGCTTCGTGTGCATGAAGAATATATTCCCAAGACTGCTTTCCGCACAAGATATGGGCATTATGAGTTCACAGTTATGCCATTCGGTTTGACTAATGCTTTTGCTGTTTTCATGGACTTGATGAATAGGGTCTGCAAGCCCTATTTAGACAAGTTCATCATCGTTTTCATTGATGACATCTTGATATATTCTAAGACTCGAGCCGATCATGAGCAACATCTTCGTGTTACTCTAGAACTCCTGAAGAAAGAACAACTTTTCGCCAAATTCTCCAAATGTGAATTTTGGCTTAAGGAAGTTCAATTTTTGGGACATATCATCAACGAACGAGGTATTCATGTAGATCCCTCCAAGATCAGTGCGATTAAGGAGTGGGATACGCCTACTACTCCAACCGAGGTTCGTTCTTTTCTTGGTCTTGCGGGTTATTACCGCCGCTTCATCGAAAACTTCTCCAAGATTGCAGTTCCTCTAACTGCTCTAACTCAGAAGAATAAACCCTTTGAATGGGGTTCTAAACAGGAAGAACCGTTTCAAACCTTAAAGCAGAAGCTTTGTGATGCGCCTATTCTATCTTTGCCTGAGGGCAATGATGATTTTGTCGTGTATTGTGATGCCTCCAAATTGGGTCTTGGCTGTGTTCTCATGCAAAGGAACAAAGTCATAGCATATGCATCAAGGCAGTTGAAGATACACGAGAAGAACTACACCACTCATGATCTTGAGTTAGGTGCAGTTGTATTCGCTCTCAAGATCTGGATACACTATTTATATGGTACAAAATACATGGTTTTCACTGACCACAAAAGTCTTCAGCATATCTTTAATCAGAAAGAACTCAACATGAGGCAACGATGTTGGGTTGAACTTCTAAACGACTACGACTGCGAAATTCGCTACCATCCTGGTAAGGCGAATGTCGTGGCTGACGCTTTAAGTCATAAGGAACGTGTCAAGCTTCATGATGTGTGTAAAATGCAACATATAAATTACATCAAATGAGGCATAAAACTAACCCTTTTTAAGTACTAATATTGGAAAAAGAGTGTTTTTGTCTTCCTTTTGTATTTTCAGGATTAAATGAGCTCAAAAACACAAAAGAAGCAAAAAGACAGCTGAATCCAACATAAATACAAGAAAAGGAACATAAGTGGACTGCCCGAGCCCTCAACGGCATCTTCCCAAGCAAAATAGAGAAGGCAGAAGACTGAACACGCCCCGTGCTCAGCCAGCACGGGGCCGTGCCCAAGAAGCAGCAGAAAAGACAAACCTATAGAAGCTTCTATTGCCCACCACGGGGCCGTGCCCAGTGAACACGGGGACGTGGCGAAAGTATTGCAGGCGCATTAATTGTAATTGCGAATTACAATTAATGAAGGGAGAGAGTGTCAGACAGGCACGGGGTCGTGTCCAGCGGACACGGGGGCGTGCCCAGCCTCCTGTTCAGCCTCTAAATAGGAGTGCTTGGTTTCATTTCAACTCATCCCTTGGCACACCACCCCTCTCACACTTCATCCACCACCCACCACCATCACAACACCATCATCCACCACCATCATCCATTGTCCATCATAGAGTGTGTGAGTCGTCTCGGGATCCAAGATTGATCGTAAGAGTTCTTGACAATCAAGGCCATGTTTGCCTAAGTCTCTTACATCACTTGGTGAAGACAAAGTGTCTAGTATAATACTTTTTATTTCTAATCTTTTGCACTTTTTATTTGGTTTTGTATTAATGACTTTAATAACTAGTTACTTATGTTGAAGGTGATCTTTCCTTATCGTTTGTCCGTGGTGTCTTGGCATTATTTTACTGTCTATATAAAATAAAAGATTTTCACCATTCATATCTCCACGGTCTATATGGAGGTATGTTGGCTACCTGGTCGGGGGTTAAGGGAACGGTTTGGTAAAGGTCTTGCCATTGTTCAGCGTTTAGAGGTCCTGCAATGGACCTGGGTCAAATTTAGTAGGACCTCCTTCAATGCTTCACGGTATTGGATGGCGGGGGTCCAAACTCTTTGATCCCCTCATAAGTTAACTACTATTAATACTATAACCCGGCTATTTAGGACTGTATCCCTGCTGACTCAGACTACTTAGTCGAGGGTAACGTCACCGCCAAAAGCGGGGCCTACCATAATATTGCATTTATAACTTAATTCATTATCTTCCAATAATCCACCTTTTTAGGATTGTATCCTTGCTGACTCAAACTACTGGGGTGAGGGTAACGTCACCTTCAAAAGAGGGGCCTACTACAATAACTAAGATAATCTCTTAATTATGTGCAAAAGTGCGGAAATAATCAAAGGTTATACTAGATACGAGTCGGAACCAAGTGATTCATCTTGTCTATCTGTTTTTTCTTTTATTTTATTTTTCAGCATTTTAGTTAGTTTTTACTTTTCTTAGTTTAAAACATTTTTCTAAACTTTTTATTTTGATTAGACGTTGAGGATAAACCGGTACTAAAAGCTCTTGTGTCCTTGGACGACCTCGGTATCTTACCAACGCTATACTACGCTCACGATGGGTGCACTTGCCCATATGTGTGTTTAGTGTTAGTAAAATATCGTGTTTTATAAATTTAAAACTTGGCTAAAATAAGTGTTAAAGGGGCTTAAAATATACACCTAATATATATAAAACTTTCACGCACATCAAGTTTTTGGCGCCGTTGCCGGGGACACAAGGATTTTAAGAAAGTTAGGAATCAACGGCCTAATCATTTTTTTTTTACTTTTCTTTTTTATTTTTAGGATTTTCTTAGTTTTTCAGCTTCTGCAGAGCTCAGCACGGGCCGTGCCGGGTCAGACACGGGCCGTGCCCATCATCATCACTGGCAGTTTTTATTTTCTGAGTTACAGAGAGCTGAACACGGGGCCGTGTAGGTGCAACACGGGGTCGTGTCCAACTCCCAGTAACAGGGATTCAGAAGACAATCACTGTACCTCTGACCACGGGCCGTGTTCGCTGAGCACGGGGCCGTGGTGAACATTCTGACCAACGTTCTTTTCTGTTTTTATTGCAGGACTTGGAACCTAGGTGCCACATTTGAACCTCCTACGTAGTGCGTGAGCTCCAGTTCTAGTAGAGACATAAAAGAACCTCTAGAAGAACCCGAACGCTTTCTCAGAAAAAGACTTAAAGCCAAAAATCAAGAGAAAGTTTCGAGGGACCCACTTCCAATGGCGGATCAACGTACCCTCATGGATTACCTACGACCCACCGTAGGCAATCTCGGCGCCGCTATCAATGCACCAAATGTCGAAGCCAATAACTTCGAACTTCGGCCGCATTTGATAGAAATGCTCCAAAACTCCGCAACCTTCCATGGGCTTGCGGATGAGGATCCCCATCTGCATATTACTAAGTTCTTAGAAATATGTGATACCTTTCGGATCAATGGAGCATCAAATGACGCCATCCGCCTTCGAATGTTTCCATTTTCACTAAAAGACCAAGCTAAGGCTTGGCTTAACACCCTCCCAGTTGGCTCGGTAAACACTTGGGATGAACTTGCCCAAAAGTTTCTATATAAGTATTTCCCTCCTGCTAAAACGGCTAAATTAATGACTGAAATTAATACACACTCACAAGAGGATGGGGAATCCTTATATGAAACTTGGGAAAGGTTCAAGGAGCTTCTAAGAAAGTGTCCTCATCACGGTCTAGCAGTATGGCAACAAGTATCCACTTTCTACAATGGGTTGTTGCCACACACAAGACAAACACTTGATTCAAGCTCCGGGGGACTTTTAGGTAATCGTCTCCCAAATGAAATATATAATCAAATTGAGGAAATTGCTCAAACCAATTTTCAATGGCACACTCCCCGAGGTAATAAATCTATTTCCCCGGGCGCCCATAAGGTTGATGAAAGCACCTCTTTACAAGCCCAAATCGAGGCCCTCTCTTCGAAAATCAAAAAGCTAGAAATGACAAAAACGGCCTCGGTTATGGCTTGTGAAGGGTGTGGTGGGTCACATGAAAATTGGAGTTGTATGAAAGAATTAGATGAACAAACAGAAACGGTAAACTACATTGATAATAGACCTAGGCCGTCGGGTCCTCCAACGGGTACCTACAACCAAGGATGGCGTAACCACCCAAATCTTGGTTGGAGAGATCCCGGCAATAGTAGTAACCAACAAAACCAACGAACTAATTTTCAACAACCACAAAATTTCTCTCAACAACAAGGTGGAAGAGAAAGGCTCGAAGATACTGTATCTCGCCTCATCTCTGATACTGAAAAGAAAAACTCAGATCGATTTCAACAATTGGAATCAAATTTTAGAAATCAACAAGCTAGCATTCAAAACGTTGAAAAACAATTAAATCAACTAGCTCAAAATTTTTCCGAGAGACCACAAGGCGCGTTACCTAGTAATACCGAAACCAACCCGAAGGCATAAGTACATCTCATCACATTAAGAAATCGAACCGTGGGTCCCGAGGATGCTCCATTGCCGCCAAATGAAAGAAGCCAATCTAGCCAACCTGTGACTCCTTCTGCGTCAGAAAAGGCTTCTCTACCAACTCAAGAGCTCACCAAGACTCCTCCAATTCCGTACCCCGGTAGGTTAAATCGTCAAAAGACCGATGAGCAATTCGCTAAATTTGAAAATTTACTAAAACAATTGCATGTTAATATTCCTTTTATCGAGGTCCTAACCCAAATGCCTAAATACACAAAATTTATGAGGGATTTCCTCACAAACAAAAGGAAAATTGAATCATTGCAATTAGTTAACTTAGGCGAAGAATGCTCCGCACTAGTGCTCAACAAACTTCCACAAAAGAAAATTGATCCCGGGAGCTTCACAATTCCTTGCTCGATTGGGGAGTCTCCCGTTCGTAATGCATTAGCCGATCTTGGGGCTAGCATTAACCTCATGCCCACATCAATCTTCAAACGACTCGGCCTAGGAACAACAAGCCCTACAAAGATGAGCATACAACTCGCCGACAGGTCCGTCAAATTTCCACAAGGTGTCGCTGAGAATCTATTGGTAAAAGTTGACAACTTCGTTTTCCCAACCGACTTTGTCATCCTAGACATGGAAGAAGACACCGATGTCCCTCTCATCCTCGGGAGGCCAATTCTAGCCACCGCCCAAGCGGTGGTAGACATGAATGACGGAACGTTAACATTGAAGTTTGGGGATAAGGAGGTAAAGTTTGAATGTGGAAAAAGAATTGAGGACGAAGACCCGGTCAACAACATGCAGGTCATAGACTCAAGCTTGGATGACGCTCTCCGACGGTGTAACATGGGATGCAATACATCCCACTTGGGTGACATATGACCGGCTTTGGGTCTAGCCAAGGACCCTTATAAACGTGGCGCACCACGGAGGCATTCCGCGGAACTATCCTTAGTTTAATTTAGATTAATTTTTATGTTTTCTAGTTAGTTTTAATTTTCAGGAATAAAACACACTCATGGTGGTAAGGGATGAAAAGGGGAACGAGAAAAATGACCTCATGCACAAGAACAAGGCAACCCGACGATTCTCTCCATTACAGAAGGTTCAACACGGGCCGTGCCCAACCAACACGGCCCCGTGCTGAACCCCCTGCAGAAAAATGCCCAGTTCAGGTAACTGGACACGGGCCGTGTTCACCAGACACGCCCCCGTGTGCAGGCTTCTGTTTCTTTTCTTTAATTTCTGTTACTGGAACCTGAACACGGGGCCGTGTCCGGTCCCCACGGGGCCGTGTCCAGACTACCAGTAACATAAAACTTTGCTTTTAACACCATTTTACACATTTAATCAACCTAAAAATTTATTTTTTGGACACATTGAGGACAATGTGTAATTTAAGTGTGGGGGGGATGCTAAAACCTTGAAATTTTGCAAGTCCTAAATACAAGCCTTACACAAAACTCTATTGGAACCGCTAATCACCCCAAATTTTTTCAAAAATTTTATTATTATTTTTTTTTTTACTTGTCTAGGTTTAACTCGGGAAATTCAAGTTTTCAAAAAGGTTATATTTTTACGAATTTACAACCGATAGCGTAGTGATAAAAAGAACCAACATAAGAAAATTATGAAAAGGCATGACAAGCTTAGTTAAAAATTTGATTATATATATACTTGATCACATAAAAACCCATTCCCACAAAAGTGAGTTTTGAGCCTTTATTGAGCATACAAATTTACATCTTTAGACTAAATGCTCATTTTTCGTTTCTTGTGTGAATAGCCGCTTGGTTCTTACAACTCTAGAACTTGCCATGACGATACATTCCCGGTCCTTATCAACTTAAACCCGAGTAAGTAAATGATGGAGGCATTAGGACTAACCCTTTTTATTTCAACACCATTATTTTTCTTTTTCTTTTACCACCTACCCAAAAATCCCCCTAGTTAGCCCCTTTGAGCCTAAACCTTTTCATTTCATAACCCAAACCAAAAACCCTTTTACCCACCTAAACCTTTTTTATTTTTAACCCTTTGTTTTAGTAACAAGTTCGGTTTTTCCGTATGATCAAAAAAAAAAAAATAATAATAATGTGTGTTGATGATGAAGCAAAAGAAAAACAAACAAGTTCATCAAAAATAACTTTGTTTGAATAAAAGCTTCATCAAAATAAAAATTACAAAAATAGAAAGTCCTACGAAAACCGACACTTGTTACGCTTTTTCTACTAACCACTAACCACTATCCTAACCACCTACCTTTAACCCGAGCCTAACCCTTAACCCACAAAGTCCTCTTGATATTTACAAAGGTATAAAAGTTAAAAAGGAGGAGGATTGATTGCTTGGCAAGCTTATGGTAGGAATAAGTTCCATGCCGCTCTCGAGTGATTCACTAAAAATACACCTTCGGTCGAGTGTGAGTGATTTCTCCCGTGAGGTATGTGAACTTGTATATAAATTGAATTTAAAAAAAAAGGCATGTTATGCCCAAATAAGTAATTTCTCCTATGAAACGTTCTAAATAAATCATTACGAATAGGATTGTAAATAAATAAAAATAAAACCCAAAAAGATCTTGGATTCCCAACACTCTATGACAAGCCAAAACCTTCTCTTCTACCCATTCCATTTGGGAGTGTAAGCCACATATTAAAGAGTTTTGCTTGAGGACAAGCAAAAATTCAAGTGTGGGGGTATTTGATATGTGTAAAATGCAACATATAAATTACATCAAATGAGGCATAAAACTAACCCTTTTTAAGTACTAATATTGGAAAAAGAGTGTTTTTGTCTTCCTTTTGTATTTTCAGGATTAAATGAGCTCAAAAACACAAAAGAAGCAAAAAGACAGCTGAATCCAACATAAATACAAGAAAAGGAACATAAGTGGACTGCCCGACCCCTCAACGGCATCTTCCCAAGCAAAATAGAGAAGGCAGAAGACTGAACACGCCCCGTGCTCAGCCAGCACGGGGCCGTGCCCAAGAAGCAGCAGAAAAGACAAACCTATAGAAGCTTCTATTGCCCACCACGGGGCCGTGCCCAGTGAACACGGGGGCGTGGCGAAAGTACTGCAGGCGCATTAATTGTAATTGCGAATTACAATTAATGAAGGGAGAGAGTGTCAGACAGGCACGGGGCCGTGTCCAACGGACACGGGGGCGTGCCCAGCCTCCTGTTCAGCTTATAAATAAGAGTGCTTGGTTTCATTTCAACTCATCCCTTGGCACACCACCTCTCTCACACTTCATCCACCACCCACCACCATCACAACACCATCATCCACCACCATCATCCATTGTCCATCATAGAGTGTGTGAGTCGTCTCGGGATCCAAGATTGATCGTAAGAGTTCTTGACAATCAAGGCCATGTTTGCCTAAGTCTCTTACATCACTTGGTGAAGACAAAGTGTCTAGTATAATACTTTTTATTTCTAATCTTTTGCACTTTTTATTTGGTTTTGTATTAATGACTTTAATAACTAGTTACTTATGTTGAAGGTGATCTTTCCTTATCGTTTGTCCGTGGTGTCTTGGCATTATTTTACTGTCTATATAAAATAAAAGATTTTCACCATTCATATCTCCACGGTCTATATGGAGGTATGTTGGCTACCTGGTCGGGGGTTAAGGGAACGGTTTGGTAAAGGTCTTGCCATTGTTCAGCGTTTAGAGGTCCTGCAATGGACCTGGGTCAAATTTAGTAGGACCTCCTTCAATGCTTCACGGTATTGGATGGCGGGGGTCCAAACTCTTTGATCCCCTCATAAGTTAACTACTATTAATACTATAACCCGGCTATTTAGGACTGTATCCCTGCTGACTCAGACTACTTAGTCGAGGGTAACGTCACCGCCAAAAGCGGGGCCTACCATAATATTGCATTAATAACTTAATTCATTATCTTCCAATAATCCACCGTTTTAGGATTGTATCCTTGCTGACTCAAACTACTGGGGTGAGGGTAACGTCACCTTCAAAAGAGGGGCCTACTACAATAACTAAGATAATCTCTTAATTATGTGCAAAAGTGCGGAAATAATCAAAGGTTATACTAGATACGAGTCGGAACCAAGTGATTCATCTTGTCTATCTGTTTTTTCTTTTATTTTATTTTTCAGCATTTTAGTTAGTTTTTACTTTTCTTAGTTTAAAACATTTTTCTAAACTTTTTATTTTGATTAGACGTTGAGGATAAACCGGTACTAAAAGCTCTTGTGTCCTTGGACGACCTCGGTATCTTACCAACGCTATACTACGCTCACGATGGGTGCACTTGCCCATATGTGTGTTTAGTGTTAGTAAAATATCGTGTTTTATAAATTTAAAAATTGGCTAAAATAAGTGTTAAAGGGGCTTAAAATATACACCTAATACATATAACACTTTCACGCACATCACTTCACTATGTCAAAGTTCGATCTGATATTCAAACACGCATCTCTCAGGCTCAACATACTTGTGTTTCACAAGGTTTGATGGGTAAGGAATTACCATATCATATTAAGCCTGATCTTGAATTAAAGGACAATGGATCATATTATTTCATGGACCGTTTGTGGGTCCCAAGTCAAGACAATCTTCGCACCTTGCTTATGGATGAAGCTCATAAGTCTCGTTATTCTATTCATCCTGGTGCAGACAAAATGTATAAGGATCTTCGTACTCAGTATTGGTGGCCTGGTATGAAGAAAGACATTGCCTTGTACGTGTCCAAATGCCTTACTTGTCTTAAGGTAAAGGCTGAACATCAACATCCTTCTGGTTTATTGGAGCAACCAGAGATTCCAGTTTGGAAATGGGAAAACATTGCTATGGATCTTATTACCAAACTTCCATGCACAAAGAGAGGTCATGATGCCATTTGGGTAGTTGTTGATCATCTTACAAAGTCAACACATTTCTTGCCGATCCGTGAGGATCTATCTGCTGACAAGCTTGCTAAAATATATGTGGATGAAATTTTATCCTGACATGGTGTTCCTTTAAACATTATTTCTGACAGAGATGCTAGATTCTCATCGCGTTTTTGGAGAACCATGCAATCTGCCATGGGAACCCAACTTAATTTGAGCACAGCTTATTATCCATAATCAGATGGCCAAACTGAAAGAACAATCCAAACTTTGGAGGATATGCTTAGAACTTGTGTGATCGATTTTGGTGGTAGTTGGGATTCATATCTTCCATTGATTGAATTCTCCTACAACAACAGTTATCACTCCAGCATCAACATGGCTCCTTTTGAGGCTCTCTATGGTCGAAAATCTCGTTCACCAGTCTGCTGGAATGAGATCGGTGAGGCTCAGCTTACTGGGCCTGAGCTCATTCTAGAGACGACATATAAGGTTAAGAAAGTTCGCGATAACCTTCAGACAGCTCGAAGCCGTCAAAAGAGTTACGCGGACCGACGACGCAAGCCCTTGGAATTTCAAGTTGGTGATCGCGTATTACTTAAGGTCTCACCTTGGAAAGGTGTGATCAGATTTTGAAAGACAGGAAAACTTGCACCTAGATGTGTTGGACCATTCAAGATCGTCGAAAGAATCAGAAAGGTAGCCTACAGACTTGAGTTACCTCCTGAACTTGGAAATGTTCATCCAACCTTTCACGTGTCCAATCTCAAGAAGTGTTTGGCTGATGAGAACCTCCACATACCACTTGATGAAATTCGGGTGGATAACACGATGCATTTCGTTGAGAAACCTGTGGAAGTCATGGAACGTGCAGTCAAGTGGCTCAAACGCAAGCGCATTCCACTTGTTAAAGTTCGCTGGGAATCTAAGCGTGGACCAGAATTTACTTGGGAATGTGAAGATCAAATGAAGGCGAAATATCCACATCTTTTCTCACAAGTTTCCTCTAAATAAATTTCGGGACGAAATTTCTGCAAGTAGGGGAGACTGTGACATCTGTGCTTGTAATCATTGTATAAACCTTAATCAGTTCAGTTATCAATAAAACAATGTCATTTGATCCCAATGTTTGTTTGTTTATGTTTGACATTTTGCATATTTTGACATTTGTCCAATTTCAAACTGTATATCGTTTTCTAGAGAGTTATACGCAAACCGATGCGTAAACGTAATCAGTTTAACGCAAAAATACTCCGGAACATCAATTTATGCTTAACATACCATAAATAACCTTTACATAACTTAAAAATAAGTTTTGAAGGCTTTGGTATGGCAAAATCAAGTTTATTCGCTTACAGGGACTAATTTCGACAAACTGCGAAAGTATGCCAATTCGTACTGTAACGGACATTCTAGAACTTGATCATAAGTTAAACACACCCTAAATATCCTTTACATAGCATAGAAATAGGCTTTGAGGGGTTCGGTGTGCTAAAATAAACTTTTTGGTCATTCGGGGACTAAAAGCGTCAAAAAGTGCATAAGTTTGCATTTTCGCACATAACTTACGTTCTAAATACATCCGGACATCAAAAAATTTATTTAATCATTAACATATTTTATTTTAGTGATTGGCATGATAAAATTTCCATTCGTCGCGTGATTTGGATCGTTTTTCACGTTCGTTCGTGTTTCGTCGTAATTAACCGAATAACGTGATCGTACGGCCAAACGAACCGACATCCATCATATTTTTGAGCATGTTTCATGTCCCTCATGTATAGGAATCATTTTAGGACCTTGAAATTGGCTTAACGGGCCTTAAATGAGTCAAAATGGGGCTTAAACACTTGCAGGGACCAAAACTGCAAATATTGAAACTTGTTGCTGAACTGTGCATCTCAGGCGGGCCGCGTAATGTAACAACTGTGCTTGTAATCACTATGAACAGTTCTATTATCAATAAAACAATGTTATTTGATCACAATGTTTGTTTTGTTATGTTTTACATTTTTCATGTTTTGACTTTTATATAATTTCAAACTCTACATCGCCTTCTGGAGAGTTATACGCAAACTGATGCGTGAACGTAATCAGTTTAATGCGAGAAATACTCCAGAACATCAACATATACTTAACATACCTTAAATAACCTTTACATAACTTAGAAATAAGTTTTGAAGGCTTTGGTATGTCGAAAACAAGTTAATTCGCTTACAGGGACTAAACTTGACAAACTGCGAAAGTATGTCAATTTGAACTGTAACGAACATTCCGGAACATGACCATAAGTTAAACACACCTTAAATATCCTTTACATAGCTTAGAAATAGGCTTTGAGGGGTTCGGTGTGCTAAAATAAACTTTTGGGTCATTCAGGGACTAAAAGTGTCAAAAAGTGCACAAGTTTGCATTTTCGCGCATAACTTACGTTCTGAATACATCTGGACATCCAAAAATTTATGTAAGCATGACTATATTATGCTTTAGTGTTTGGCTTGTCAAAAATCCATTCGTTGCGTCATTTGGATCGTTTTTCGCGCTTGTGCGCATTCCGTCGTAATTAACCGAACATCGCGACCGTACGGCCAAACGAACCGACATCCGAGATATTTTTGAACACATTTTAAGTTCCCTATACTTTAACTTCATTTTAGAGCTTTGAAATGGGGTTAACGGGCCTTAAACGTGTCGAAAATGGGCTGAATGCATGACAGGGACCAAAAGTGTAAATCTGCCAAACTAAGGCCTAGCGCACCTCTACACTCTTAATGTAACGGTGCGCTAGCCTTGCCCAGACCAGATGCAGAGTATTTAACAGCCTGTTTGCAGCTGATTGATCCACAACCATACATTCTCACATGCTTAGTCAGATGATAAGGATCACTTTGAGCTACCATAAGGTCCCGACACTTGTACGGGTGGGATTAAGGCACGTTTTCCATGAAACGATCTTAACGGTGGACCTTTTACTATAAATACCCCACCCCCCATGCTTCAAAATCACAAGAATTTTGATTTGAGAAACTCTAAGTTGAAACATTTGTTTCATACCTGAGATTTTTGAATCAAGATTAGCATTCGGGGACCCTTCGTAAGTATTCTTTCGTTCTTTTCCTTATTTTATTGCTTTAGAGTCAGAAAGTCAAACTTTGTTTGACTTTCAGCGTTGACCAGCTTATGGTCAATGCGAAGTTCGTTTGAACTTCGCAACGTGATTGTAATCACGATGGTCATAGTCCCTTGGGACTATGCCTACTGATTACCACGTTGTCTAGGGTCGTAGGGTAAGCGATCTAATAAATCGCTTATACCTTCGAACCCGACCCAGTTTGGTCGATCATTAGGATCCGACCAAATACATTAGGTGACCATAGTGTAGGGAATAACCTTCCGAGGTTATACCTTATGGTCACATCGTTTAAGTAGTTGTATGATAGGTAGTTTATATGCCTTAGGTAAATTACCAGAATACCCTTTTCATGTATAATTGGTAATTTAGCATATGTAACCTAAACTTTTGTCACATAACTGATTATGTAACATGTTTAGGCATATAATACTTGTCATAGGACTAGTTAGGCGGTCCGAACGCGTTTCACGCGAACGACGCGTTAAAGTAGCATAAGCTACCTAAACGGGTCGTAATGGGCCGTAAACAATTATGTTAAGTTTCATTTAGTATGTAGGCTTTGTTAAACCAAATGACACGAGTTCCTATACTCGTTTGGTTTACGAAACCTCATTCTATCCGATCTTCCGATTTAGGTCCGGTTTATTAACATAGTTACCTATATTAGGTGCCGTTTGATTCCGAGATCTTTACCATTGTTTGATTGTCACTCCAGGACTACTGAGTAATATCAAGTGAGTACATAGACCCCTCTTTTACTGTTTTCCAAACTGTTTTGGGGTGGAACACGTGTGCCTACTTGTTACTTTCATGTTTTCCTGTTTTCACATCATATACCGGCTATGTTTGTTAGTACATTATAGTACATGATTTCATTACATTTCATGCTAGGTGTGCCCATTGTGTGCATTACTTAGTACATCGTTTTACATTACATTTCATGCTAGGTGTGCCCATTGTGTGCATTACTTGGTACATTGTTTTACATTACATTTCATGCTAGGTGTGCCCATTGTGTGCATTACTTAGTATATCGTTTTACATTACATTTCATGCTAGGTGTGCCCATTGTGTGCATTACTTAGTACATCGTTTTACATTACATTTTCACGCTATGTATGATCATTTGATTACATACTTATTGCATCACATGCTTACATTTTTGGTATGATATTTGGTTTGTTTAACATGGAACAATACATTCATTAACATTGATCATGCCATTCGTTAGTAGGTAGTGGTACCATAGGAATTGACAACTCCCGTTCCGGACATCCTGGGTATGGGGATGAAAGGAATGACCGAATTCGATATACATAATTTAGATAAACCTTTAATTTGTTTAAGGGTTTATCGCCACAGTCTCAAGGCTTGGATGTATGCATTTTAACAATACCGCATAAATGTTTGTATCAGTATAGCATGCATTTGTTACACACAACATGACTTTGATTTAAACTGTGTTTTACTTCAATACCTTGTTGTTGTGCATTTTACATATGGTTTAAGTTGATACATTTCACTTACCATACATGACATTTCTGGTTACACATTACATGATCTACATTGAACATAAACATTTTGACATTGATATACATATTTGGTGGTTTACATTGGACATAGACATTTGGATATGGTTTACACAATAACACTTGACAATTGGTTTGTACATGAACAAGTTACATTGGTGGTTGATTTGGGTAAGTAATTTGAGTAACGAGGCGTGTGTAATATGATACAATCATGGTGGATACGCCGCTGGTACTTCCTATATATAAGTGCTTGTGTGATATTACATGACGTAGCGTTACTTAAATCACTTCAATGTTTGACATATTACGTGTTACATAAACAACTTATTTCTTACAAGACATTGTCTTACAAAACAGTTTACTTTATACAACTCATTTTACATGGTTATTCATTTAACCTTACATTTAATTATACATATCAACTGATCTTATCGTTTTTCGAATGATTTATAAGACAAAGCAAATTACAAGGTTCATGACTAAACATTTTCTCAAATACAAGTCATGAATCCTATTTTTCACAAACCTATGTATCTCACAGGCATTTTTATGCTGACGTACCTATTTTCACATGTGTTTTCAGGAGCTTTTCCGTAGGATGTTGATCACGATACTAGGGCGGACCTGTGCCTTAGAGACTAAAAACGAAGATAGACTTGTTTAATTATGTTATAAACTCTTTTGTTTACTGTTCAAGACAATGTAACACCCTTGTTTAATAAATAAAATACAACTTTGAATACCATGGTTATGAAACAATTAATTCTGTTACAACACTCCCCGACGTTTCCGCCACGTTTTGTATGTTACACGTGGTCGGGGTGTGACAGAAGAGTTGGTATCAGAGCCAATGGTTATAGGGAATTAGGTTATTAGTAATGCTTTGACCTAGACTATAACTTTTCTAGGACCCTAACACAAGTTATCTTGTGTTTAGATCTTAAAACATGTACATCACCTATCCTTAGGTGATTAACAAAACAAGAACCAAATTTTTTTCCGAAACGATTTTTGAAAAACAATCATCTATTTTTGAATAAATTTTTACAAGGTTTTGAACCCTCTATTGTAAGGTTTTGAACCCTCTTTTATATGGTTTTGAACCCTTTTCAGTTTGATTAAATTTTTGGCCTTGTGCCTTCAAATTTTCAAAAATCTCGTCAAGGTTTTGGGTTTTAAATAATGTGAACACGTGCAAACTGGAAGGGTGAATGCCTGTATTCTGGGTTTTCTGTCTAGGCAAGCACTTCGTATACATCTCAACCAGACGCGAGACCAGTTGTGCTTACCTGGGAATTCTTGGGATGAGTGTTCACTTATAGGCGAGCATGTCTTCATTATACATTATTTTTGATCCATTTACTTTGATTAGTCACTGTGTGTCGTTTGTTTGCTTTGTGATACGGACGAATGACCACCATCTTTGCTTTTGTTGATTTTGTTTCATCTCATTCTTTTCATCCAATCATCTCACTCGTTTCCTTTCATGTTTTCCTCTTTTAGAATGCCTCATCGACGCGACAATCTGATAGCAACTGCCGAACTGGCAGAAATTATTGCACAACAGATGGCTGCTCAATTTCCAAATCTCTTTGCTCAATGGAACCAAGCCAACAACAACAACAACAACAACAATGTTCCATGCAAATACAAGGATTTTAATCAGGCTAAACCACTTAAGTTTAGTGGTTCTGAGGGAGCGACTGGGCTTCTTTAGTGGTTCGAGAGCATTGAGAATACTTTCCGCCACGTGCAGTGTCCGGATAATCGCAAGGTTGAGTTTTCTTCGAGCGTATTTCAGAAGAGGGCTTTGACATGGTGGAACGGGGTTATGAGAGACAGAGGTGCAGAAGTTGCTCTCGCACAGACTTGGGCTGAACTTAGAGCCCTTATAATGAGGGAATTCTGTCCTCGTCATGAGCAGCGAGCTTTGGAGAAGGAATTTGATGATTTGAAGCAAGATAGTGGTGAGCACAGGGCATATACTGATCGGTTTGAAGAGTTGAGTTTGCTTTGCCCGACTATGGTTACCCCACTCGACAAGGCTATCGAGAGATACATCGACGGCCTACCTGACTCGGTACAAGACATCCTTACTGGTAGTAACCCTACCACACTCCGTCAGGCAATCGAGTTATCAGCGACACTGACTGAGTCGCAGATCCGGAAGAACAAGTTACACAGGAAGGGTGACAAGGGCAAGAAACAGTCGGCTGACAAGGGTGATAGCAAGAAAGGTCAAAACAGGAATGGAAAGGACTCTGGTCCTTCGAAGAGGTCAAGGAAGCGTAAGGCTTCCCAAAATTTTGCTGTCACTGCCCAAGCTAATCAGGCAGTTCCCAACCAACCCGCACAGCCTCCAGCGAAGAAACCCTATTCAGGGAATACACCTTTGTGCAATAGATGCAACAGTCACCATCAGCCGCAACATCAGTGCCGTTTCTGTACTAGCTGTGGGAAGTCAGGTCATCTTGCCGATGTTTGTCGGTTTGCTCAGAATCGCGCAGTTCAGAACCCGGCTCAACAAGTTGCTCAGCCTCCTGCTCCGCAACAGGGTCAAGCTGCACGACCATATTACCCACCGGGTGCCTGTTATAATTGTGGGGATCTGACCCACTACAGAAACCGGTGCCCAAGGCTAGCCAACCAGAACCAGAATCAGGCTCCGGCTCGAGGCCGAGCCTTTAACATGAATGCCCAAGAGGCGCAGGCGGATGATAATGTGGTGAACGGTACGTTCTTTATTAATAATCAGCCTGCATCTGTTCTTTTCGATTCTGGTGCCGATAAGAGTTTCGTGTCATTGTCTTTTGAGCCTATGCTTCGCGTGTCTAGAACAAAACTAGGAAAACCTTTGACAGTAGAAGTTGCTAGTGGTGAACCCATTGTTCTTAATTCTGTTCTACGCAACTGCCAGTTGAACCTTAATGATCATCTTTTCCCTATCGATCTCACGCCTATGCAACTTGGAAGCTTCGACGTCATTGTGGGTATGGATTGGTTATCCAAGCATCACGCAGAGGTAGTTTGTTTCGAGAAGATCGTTCGTGTGCCGCTTTCGACAGGCGAGATCCTACAGGTTCAAGGTGAGAAACCTACCGGTGGTCTCAAGCTCATGTCTTGCTTTAAAGCTCGGAGATATCTGCGGAAGAACTATGTGGCTTTCTTAGCACATGTTACAGAAGATAAAGGCAAGGGTAAGTCTATTTCAGATATTCCTGTCGTTCGGGATTATTCTGAAGTTTTCCCTGAAGAATTACCTGGTCTACCTCCAGCACGCCAAGTCGAGTTCCGCATTGATCTCGTACCTGGAGCAAATCCCATTGCCAGAGCTCCATATCGTCTTGCACCGTCTGAGATGCAAGAGTTATCTAAACAGCTTCAGGAGCTCTCTGACAAAGGTTTTATCCGTCCTAGCTTTTCACCTTGGGGTGCTCCCGTTCTTTTTGTCAAGAAGAAGGATGGATCTTTTAGGATGTGTATCGATTATCGTGAGCTTAACAAGCTTACCATCAAGAATCGATATCCCCTACCTCGCATAGACGACCTCTTTGATCAGTTACAGGGCGCTTCTTATTTCTCGAAGATAGATCTACGTTCCGGATATCATCAACTTCGTGTGCAAGAAGAAGGTATTCCCAAGACAGCGTTCCGTACTCGATATGGGCATTATGAGTTCACAGTCATGCCATTCGGTTTGACTAATGCTCCTGCTGTTTCATGGACTTAATGAATAGGGTCTGCAAACCTTATTTGGATCAGTTCGTCATTGTTTTTATTGACGACATCTTGATTTACTCTAAGACGCGAGCCGATCACGAGCAGCATCTTCGTCTTACTTTGGAACTTCTAAAGAAAGAGCAACTTTTCGCCAAATTCTCCAAGTGCGAATTTTGGCTTAAAGAAGTTCAATTTTTGGGACATATTATCAACGAACGAGGTATTCAGGTAGATCCCTCCAATATCAGTGCGATTAAGGATTGGGATACACCTTCTACTCCTACTGAAGTTCGTTCTTTTCTTGGTCTAGCGGGTTATTACCGCCGCTTCATTGAAAACTTCTCAAAGATTGCAATTCCTCTAACTGCTCTAACTCAGAAGAACAAACCCTTTGATTGGGGATTCAAACAAGAGGAAGCTTTTCAACGCTTGAAGCAGAAGCTTTGCGATGCGCCTGTTCTATCATTGCCTGAGGGTGATGATGATTTTGTCGTTTATTGTGATGCATCAAAATTAGGCCTTGGTTGTGTTCTGATGCAAAGGAACAAAGTCATAGCATATAAATCGAGGCAATTGAAGATACATGAGAAGAACTACACCACTCATGATCTTGAGTTGGGTGCAGTTGTCTTTGCTCTCAAGATCTGGAGACACTATTTGTACGGTACAAAATGTGTGGTTTTCACAGACCACAAAAGTCTTCAGCATATCTTCAATCAGAAAGAACTCAACATGAGGCAACGACGTTGGGTTGAGCTTTTAAACGACTATGACTGCGAAATTCGCTACCATCCTGGTAAGGCGAATGTCGTAGCTGATGCATTGAGTCGTAAGGAACGTACTAAGCTTCATTGTGTACATGTTCAATCTGTTATTCAAGCTCGATCCGATATCCAAGCCCGCATTTCTCAGGCTCAACAATCTTGTGTTTCACAAGGTTTGATGGATAAGGAATTTCCCTATCACATAACACCTGCTCTGGAACTGAAGGACAATGGATCGTATTACTTCATGGACCGTTTGTGGGTCCCAAGCCAGGATGACCTTCGTACCTTGCTTATGGATGAAGCCCATAAGTCTCATTATTCTATTCATCCGGGCTCAGATAAAATGTATAAGGACCTTCGTACTCACTATTGGTGGCCTGGTATGAAGAAAGACATTGCCTTATATGTATTAAAATGCCTTACTTGTCTTAAGGTTAAGGCTGAACATCAACGTCCTTCGGGTTTATTGGTGCAACCAGAGATTCCAGTTTGGAAATGGGAAAACATTACTATGGATCTTGTTACCAAACTCCCGCGCACTAAGAAAGTTCATGATGCCATCTGGGTAGTCGTTGATCGTCTTACAAAGTCAGCACATTTCTTGCCAATCCGTGAGGATTTTCCTGCTGACAGACATGCTCAAATCTATGTGGATGAAATTGTAGCTCGACATGGTGTTCCTTTGAACATCATTTCTGACAGAGATGCTCGTTTCACTTCTCATTTTTGGAGAACCATGCAATCTGCTATGGGGACCCAACTTAATCTGAGCACAGCTTATCATCCGCAAACGGATGGTCAATCTGAGAGAACAATCCAGACTCTGGAGGATATGCTTAGAGCTTGTGTGATCGACTTTGGTGGTAGCTGGGATTCACATCTTAAATTGATTGAATTCTCCTACAACAACAGTTATCACACCAGCATCAAAATGGCTCCTTTCGAGGCTCTCTATGGTCGAAAATGTCGTTCACCAGTCTGCTGGAATGAGATCGGTGAGGCTCAGCTTACTGGACCTGCCCTCATTTTAGAGACAACTGACAAGGTCAAGAAATTTCGCGATAACCTTCAGACAGCTATGAGCCGTCAGAAGAGTTACGCGGATCCAAAACGCAAACCCTTGGAATTTCAAGTCGGTGATCGTGTATTACTTAAGGTCTCACCTTGGAAAGGTGTGATCAGATTTGGAAAGAAAGGAAAACTTGCACCTAGATACGTTGGACCATTCAAGATCATCGAAAGAATCGGTAAGGTAGCTTACAGACTTGAGTTACCTCCTGAACTTGGAAATGTTCATCCAACTTTTCACGTGTCCAATCTCAAGAGGTGTTTAGCTAATGAGAACCTCCACATACCGCTTGACGAAATTCGTGTTGGCAAAACACTGAAATTTGTTGAGAAGCCTGTGGAAATCATGGAACGTGAAGTCAAGTGGCTTAAACGCAAGCGCATTCCTTTGGTCAAAGTTCGCTGGGAAGCTAAACGTGGACCTGAGTTTACTTGGGAACGCGAAGATCAAATGAAGGCGAAATATCCACATCTTTTTCCACGAGTTTCCTCTAAATAAATTTCGGGACGAAATTTCCACAAGTAGGGGAGACTGTAACAACTGTGCTTGTAATCACTATGAACAGTTCTATTATCAATAAAACAATGTTATTTGATCACAATGTTTGTTTTGTTATGTTTTACATTTTTCATGTTTTGACTTTTATGTAATTTCAAACTCTACATCGCCTTCTGGAGAGTTATACGCAAACTGATGCGTAAACGTAATCATTTTAATGCGAGAAATACTCCGGAACATCAACATATACTTAACATACCTTAAATAACCTTTACATAACTTAGAAATAAGTTTTGAAGGCTTTGGTATGTCGAAAACAAGTTAATTCGCTTACAGGGACTAAACTTGACAAACTGCGAAAGTATGTCAATTTGAACTGTAACGAACATTCCGGAACATGACCATAAGTTAAACACACCTTAAATATCCTTTACATAGCTTAGAAATAGGCTTTGAGGGGTTCGGTGTGCTAAAATAAACTTTTGGGTCATTCAGGGACTAAAAGTGTCAAAAAGTGCACAAGTTTGCATTTTCGCGCATAACTTACGTTCTGAATACATCTGGACATCCAAAAATTTATGTAAGCATGACTATATTATGCTTTAGTGTTTGGCTTGTCAAAAATCCATTCGTTGCGTCATTTGGATCGTTTTTCGCGCTTGTGCGCATTCCGTCGTAATTAACCGAACATCGCGACCGTACGGCCAAACGAACCGACATCCGAGATATTTTTGAACACATTTTAAGTTCCCTATACTTTAACTTCATTTTAGAGCTTTGAAATGGGGTTAACGGGCCTTAAACGTGTCGAAAATGGGCTGAATGCATGACAGGGACCAAAAGTGTAAATCTGCCAAACTAAGGCCTAGCGCACCTCTACACTCTTAATGTAACGGTGCGCTAGCCTTGCCCAGACCAGATGCAGAGTATTTAACAGCCTGTTTGCAGCTGATTGATCCACAACCATACATTCTCACATGCTTAGTCAGATGATAAGGATCACTTTGAGCTACCATAAGGTCCCGACACTTGTACGGGTGGGATTAAGGCACGTTTTCCATGAAACGATCTTAACGGTGGACCTTTTACTATAAATACCCCACCCCCCATGCTTCAAAATCACAAGAATTTTGATTTGAGAAACTCTAAGTTGAAACATTTGTTTCATACCTGAGATTTTTGAATCAAGATTAGCATTCGGGGACCCTTCGTAAGTATTCTTTCGTTCTTTTCCTTATTTTATTGCTTTAGAGTCAGAAAGTCAAACTTTGTTTGACTTTCAGCGTTGACCAGCTTATGGTCAATGCGAAGTTCGTTTGAACTTCGCAACGTGATTGTAATCACGATGGTCATAGTCCCTTGGGACTATGCCTACTGATTACCACGTTGTCTAGGGTCGTAGGGTAAGCGATCTAATAAATCGCTTATACCTTCGAACCCGACCCAGTTTGGTCGATCATTAGGATCCGACCAAATACATTAGGTGACCATAGTGTAGGGAATAACCTTCCGAGGTTATACCTTATGGTCACATCGTTTAAGTAGTTGTATGATAGGTAGTTTATATGCCTTAGGTAAATTACCAGAATACCCTTTTCATGTATAATTGGTAATTTAGCATATGTAACCTAAACTTTTGTCACATAACTGATTATGTAACATGTTTAGGCATATAATACTTGTCATAGGACTAGTTAGGCGGTCCGAACGCGTTTCACGCGAACGACGCGTTAAAGTAGCATAAGCTACCTAAACGGGTCGTAATGGGCCGTAAACAATTATGTTAAGTTTCATTTAGTATGTAGGCTTTGTTAAACCAAATGACACGAGTTCCTATACTCGTTTGGTTTACGAAACCTCATTCTATCCGATCTTCCGATTTAGGTCCGGTTTATTAACATAGTTACCTATATTAGGTGCCGTTTGATTCCGAGATCTTTACCATTGTTTGATTGTCACTCCAGGACTACTGAGTAATATCAAGTGAGTACATAGACCCCTCTTTTACTGTTTTCCAAACTGTTTTGGGGTGGAACACGTGTGCCTACTTGTTACTTTCATGTTTTCCTGTTTTCACATCATATACCGGCTATGTTTGTTAGTACATTATAGTACATGATTTCATTACATTTCATGCTAGGTGTGCCCATTGTGTGCATTACTTAGTACATCGTTTTACATTACATTTCATGCTAGGTGTGCCCATTGTGTGCATTACTTGGTACATTGTTTTACATTACATTTCATGCTAGGTGTGCCCATTGTGTGCATTACTTAGTATATCGTTTTACATTACATTTCATGCTAGGTGTGCCCATTGTGTGCATTACTTAGTACATCGTTTTACATTACATTTTCACGCTATGTATGATCATTTGATTACATACTTAGTGCATCACATGCTTACATTTTTGGTATGATATTTGGTTTGTTTAACATGGAACAATACATTCATTAACATTGATCATGCCATTCGTTAGTAGGTAGTGGTACCATAGGAATTGACAACTCCCGTTCCGGACATCCTGGGTATGGGGATGAAAGGAATGACCGAATTCGATATACATAATTTAGATAAACCTTTAATTTGTTTAAGGGTTTATCGCCACAGTCTCAAGGCTTGGATGTATGCATTTTAACAATACCGCATAAATGTTTGTATCAGTATAGCATGCATTTGTTACACACAACATGACTTTGATTTAAACTGTGTTTTACTTCAATACCTTGTTGTTGTGCATTTTACATATGGTTTAAGTTGATACATTTCACTTACCATACATGACATTTCTGGTTACACATTACATGATCTACATTGAACATAAACATTTTGACATTGATATACATATTTGGTGGTTTACATTGGACATAGACATTTGGATATGGTTTACACAATAACACTTGACAATTGGTTTGTACATGAACAAGTTACATTGGTGGTTGATTTGGGTAAGTAATTTGAGTAACGAGGCGTGTGTAATATGATACAATCATGGTGGATACGCCGCTGGTACTTCCTATATATAAGTGCTTGTGTGATATTACATGACGTAGCGTTACTTAAATCACTTCAATGTTTGACATATTACGTGTTACATAAACAACTTATTTCTTACAAGACATTGTCTTACAAAACAGTTTACTTTATACAACTCATTTTACATGGTTATTCATTTAACCTTACATTTAATTATACATATCAACTGATCTTATCGTTTTTCGAATGATTTATAAGACAAAGCAAATTACAAGGTTCATGACTAAACATTTTCTCAAATACAAGTCATGAATCCTATTTTTCACAAACCTATGTATCTCACAGGCATTTTTATGCTGACGTACCTATTTTCACATGTGTTTTCAGGAGCTTTTCCGTAGGATGTTGATCACGATACTAGGGCGGACCTGTGCCTTAGAGACTAAAAACGAAGATAGACTTGTTTAATTATGTTATAAACTCTTTTGTTTACAGTTCAAGACAATGTAACACCCTTGTTTAATAAATAAAATACAACTTTGAATACCATGGTTATGAAACAATTAATTCTGTTACAACACTCCCCGACGTTTCCGCCACGTTTTGTATGTTACACGTGGTCGGGGTGTGACACGTAAGCCCCCTATCTCTTACACGGGGCACGAGCTACTCCCAGATGTGCAAAAAGTGTGTAACAACTTGATCCAGCTGTTTCCAACACTTGCAAATGGTTTTTGATCAATCTATGGGCCATTTTGGGGTACCCATGGTATTCTAAAACCATGGGCACACATGTAAGGTCAAGATCGAAGCTCGGTTTCGATAAACGATCCTAACGGTGACCCGAATACTATAAATACCCAACCCCTTTTTGCTTCAAACCCACACCTTGATCTGATTTGTTCTCTAAGTTGGAGTTCTAACACTCCATACCTGAGAATAATTAGATCAAAACCTCCATTCTTGGACCTTTTGTAAGTATTCTTTCGTTCTTTTACGCGTTTTAAGCGTGAAAGTCAAACAGTGTTTGACTTTCAGCTTTGACCAGTTTATGGCTAACACGAAGTTCGTTTGAACTTCGTAACGTGAGCGTAATCACGATGGTCATAGTCCTTTGTGACTATACCTACTGATTACCACGTTATTTAGGCATAGTGACGAGTCATAGTTTCGGTCAAAATGCGTGTTTATGCGTATTTTGCAACCAAACTATTCTTGGGTATCAAAACCCTTTGTTTTGATATCAAACCTGTTTTCTAACTTCGTTAAACATGTTTTAACATGTTTAGCTCGTCACTTTAGGTTTAGTGCTTATATAGGGTCGTAAGATGAGCGATCTAAACAATCGCTTAGACTTTCGAACCCAACCCGTTTGGTCAATCATTAGGATTCGACCAAACACACTTTGTGACCATAGTTGCATAATGAATAACCTTCCGAGGTTATACTTTATGGTCACTTAGTCTACTTAGTTGTATGATAGGTTTATATGCCTTAGGAAAATTATGAAAATGCCCTTTTCACGCATAAATTCATTTTAAGCATATGTAACATAAATTTTGACATCTAAACTGAGTAGGCAACAATATTGGACATGTTAAGGCATATTTTAATTGTCATGGGACTAGTTAGGCGGTCCGAACGCGTTTTACGCAAACGACGCGTTAAAGTAGCATAAGCTACCTAAACGAGTCGTAATGGGTCATAAGCACTTAGGATTAGTTCCGTTTTAGAATGTAGGCTTTGTTAAACCATATTACATGAGATCCTATACTCATTTGGTTTACGAAACCACATTTTATCCGATCCTCCGATTTAGGTCTGTTTTATTAACATAGTTACCTATATTAGGTGTCGTTTGATTCCGTGATCTCTAGCATTGCTTGGTGGTTATCTAAAGACTATTGAGCAATCTCAAGTGAGTATATAGTCCCCTCTTTTACTGTTTTTCAAACATTTTGGGGTGAAACACATGTGCCTACTTGTTACTTTCGTGCTTTCCATGTTTTCATATTAAATGCTTGTTATGTTCATTAGTACACTTATAGTACATGATTCCATTATGTTTTTGCTACGTATGTCCATTTAGTGCGTTCTTAGTACATCATTTTACATTACATTTTACGCTATGTATGTCCATTTAGTGCATACCTAGTGCATTGTTTTACATTACATTTTATGCTATGTATGTTCATTGTTGCATACTTAGTACATTTGTTTTACATCACATGCTATGTATGTCCATTTGTTTCATACTTAGTACATTTGTTTTACATCACATGCTTACATTTTGTATGACATTTGGGTTGTTTAAATGGGATAAAAATACGTTCATTAACATTGGCCATGCCGTTCGTTAGTAGGTAGTGGTACCATAAGAATTGACAACTCTCGTTCCTGAAATCCTAGGTTTGTTTGGATGGAAGGAATGACCGAATTCGATACACATAATTCAGATAAACCTTTAATTTGTTTAAGGGTTTGTCGCCACAGTCTCAAGGCTTGAATGTATGCATTTTCACAATACCGCATAGATGTTTGTATCAGTAAAGCATGCAGTTATTTTACAAAACATAACTTTGATTTATTTCAATAACTTGTTTTGTGCATTTTACCTATGGTTTAGTCGATATATTTCACTTGCCATACATGACATTTGGTTTCACATTACATGATTTACATTTGACAAAGACATTTGTTTACACATGAACATTTTGACATTTGTTTACACATTACATGATTTATATTTGACAATAGACATGGTTTACACAATAACATTTGACAATTGGTTTAAACAAGGCAATTTTGGTGGTTTATTTGGGTAAGTGATTTAAGTAACGAGGCGTGTGTAATATGATAAAAGCATGGTGGATATGCCGCTAGTACTTCCTATATATAAGTGCTTTTATAATATTACACATCGTAGCGTTATTTAAATCATTTCAATTTAGACATATAACATTTTACATAAATAACATATTTTTAACAAGACATTGTTTTACAAAACAGTTTGTTTTATACAACTCATTTTACTTGGTGTATAGGTTTGATTTAGGATACACTTAAAAGAAAACACTTAACAAGATTCATGACTAATTTTTTTTATTAAACATTTCTTTAAACCTAAGTCATGAATCCTATTTTCACAAAACCTATGTATCTCACAGGCATTTTTATGCTGACGTACCTATTTTCACATGTGTTTTCAGGAGCTGGTGTATAGGTTTGATTCAGGATACACTAGGGTGGACTCGGGACTTAGTGACATAAAAGAAGCAAGATTAGTTTAAATAATGTTATGTACTCTTGTTTCTTTCGTTTAAAGACAATGTAATCATTTTGTTAATAAATAAAACATAACTTTAATTACCATGGTTGTGAAACAATAATTCTGTTGCAACACTCCCCGACATTTCCGCCGCGGTTTCGTTGTTTTACGCGGTCGGGGTGTGACATAAAGTATACAAATAATCACACACGTGGTGTCTTCTAAATATATATTTTCCTAAATACATATTTAGTCACTTTTACTTATAAAAACCAACCTCCAATATTTATAATTTTTGTAACAAAAATTATGGCAAAGTTTATGTAAAGATTTATGGTTTGAAATACACTTGTAAATATTTGTTTAGAACTATTTTTCTAAGTGTTTAATTTTAAGAAAAATTTTGCCATAGTTTCCCCTAAAAATGGAGGATTCCATACCTTGAAGGTATATCATTTTTTTTTTGTAAATCAATCCACAATCAACAATAAACAATCTTTACTTACCAATTTTGCCAAAAAAACAAGCATAATCTATTACTTCATGAACTTGAAATTTCACAAAAATTTGTAGTAACTTACTAGTGTTCTTAGTAAGTCTTGTTACCCTTTAAAGTGTGGTTGATTCTTTAAAAACATCATTTTTAAAGAATTTAGATCTTTACAACTTACAATCTTATTTTCTAAAAATGTTTCTTCATTGATTTTTCTTGAGTGTTTCTACACTTTATTAACCACCAAAAATAAGGTTTATTTGTTTAAGAACCAAGATCAAGTAAATCTTGTATTTTTAACTTGGTTTCTTGAAAAACCATCCATGAAATTTTAGATCTACAAGTATTACAACTTGCTTTGATCATTATTTTACAAGAAAACCACATATTCTTTCAAGTTCATGCTTTATGTGAGGATGATTCATTAAACTCTAACATGTTCATCCCCTGATCTTGCTCGATTATGTTTTTAATTATGATCTAGCAAGATCATATGATGGTCTACATCATTTTCATAAGCAAACAATGATCAACAAGTAAATCAACACATAAACAACATGATTTCTTCATGATTTAAGCTTATGTTCATGTTTCATTCTCTTGATTCTTAGTGTTCTTCAAGATTAACCTTATGTATCATCTTTTAACCACTTGAAATAGATGTAAAATGGAAGGATTAGTGTTCTTACCACTAGCTCAAGGGTAGGGATGATTAAGAGAAGAAATAGAGTGGATAAAAGCAAATGGTGAAGGTCCTTCAACTTCCAATGGCACCAAGCTTCCTAATTATGCTAGAGACACCTTGTAGACACCTTAGAATGGTTGATTGTTGGATGAAAATGTATGTGTGTGTGGTGTGGGTGTGTGCTGTAAGTATGGAGGGGGAAAAGGGAGGAGTTTTGTGTTGAAGAAGATGATAGGAACTTGGTTTAATCTTGTAGTTTATAGGAAACTTTTTCCAACATGTAATGGCATATCGTATATTATGTGTAGCATATACCTAACATAATCTAATAAATAATACAAAGAAAATCTTCTAGGTGGGTCCCTTGTTGGGGCTGTAGGTATGGGGGGGGGGGTATAGGTCTAGGGTTTAACCAAGTCAGTTAGTTTATGGTTACAATTCAAGTGTTTAGTTAGGTGTTTAGTTACTAGACATTTATATAGTGTGTTATGAGGTTTGGGGACCATAACTAGCTTGGTAATGTTAAAACAGTGCTTCTAGTGAAAATTTAGTGTTTCGGGTAGTGTCCGGTTGTTCGGTTGGTTACCAGTTCGTTAAGGTGCTAAACTATGTAGTTTAGTGTGCTTTATGTTACCTTTTATGACAGTTTCGATTCCCGACACTTAGGAAAGCATTCAGGACCATTTAAGCATATTTCTGCATGATATAAATGTGTTTAAATGCTGAATTTGTTGATTTTCTGCAGTTTATGTGAGTTTTAGGCACTTTCCGGCACTTAAACTATCACTAGGAAGGCAGTTTTGTGATCCTTACTTTCCTACACACTATACTAGTGTAATATTTGGTTTCTGGCTCATTCTGTGTCTCAATACAATGTCCGTCTATCTACTAAACTCTGTCAGCATTTTTCTGATTTGCTGGATAACTGTGCTAACTGTGTTTCGTGCATCATTTGAGTCAATAAAGTTCTCATGCAATAATGACATTAACCAATATATGATGCACATGTATGTATATGGTAATAATCAGAAGCAATTCAAGTAATTAATTGTAATTTAGCCCAGTCATTAAGCACTAATCATTATTTAATAATTGTACGGATGTATACAAATTTGACAGTTGTCACATTCTCCCCATGTTAAGAAACTTTCATCCTCGAAATTTAAACTACATTAACTCCTTAGGGTTACCTTGTGCGTGTATGGACATGAATAATACCAAAGTGATTTACACGAGACCGAATCAAAACTTATTCGAATCAGGCAAACCCAAGGACATATTACAACAATCAGAACCCAATGGTTAAAAGGTATGTGTTTCAGAATTTTGGCGTCAAGGACACGAGATGTATAGATGTATAATCTAGTGTAACTTAGTTAACAGGGGTTCAACAAAAGAGGAGTCCTGGCCTATGGAATTCCAAATGATTGTTTACAATAAGCAAATGAGTTCTAGGAACAATGACATCCGCTGGATGAACTCAAAATCTGCAAGCTCAAATGTAATAGTGAAGTGATATGAAAATGATTTGTCAACTTTTGAACAAATAAATGAATAAAATTAGTGTGTTGACATTATTGAATTGTGAGAGTACACTGAAATGAAATTCAATCGAATCTGGTGTATCATTGTCTTAATTCTTAGTTGCATTAAGAATGTTTAGATGACAAGTCAAACAAAAGTATGTGTAGCTTCGTGTGAAACGGTTGACCATGGTCAGCACAAGCTACAAGTTTACACCGACACCACAAGGTGTCGTAATGACATAATTCAATAATAGCGGTGACCGAACGAGTTCACCGTGTTTGAAATCAAATGAAAATGTAATGAAGCAATCCTAGAAATTTGATTCAAATGGCATCGTAGGATTTTTCAATTGAATATAGAACACCAAAGAACTACCGTTTCCGATCGAAGATGAAAAAGTAATAAATATTGCAAGGCATTCGATCGATAATGAAGGAACCGTTAGGAGGTACACTGGAATATAAAATGAATTTATGTACCCTTGTCTTAACACACGATGGTGTTAAGACTGCTTTAATCATGATGAAGCAGAGCGGATTTAGAGCAAATCAATAAATAATTAAATCCGTGTATGAGACGCGTAAACGAGATTAGCGCAAGCTTCAATTTAGTGAAGACATCACTATAAGGGGTCGAAACCAACAAACGATTTAATGGAGCCATAGACCAAACATGTCTACTGCGACTCGGAATAAATGAAACACTTGCAAGAATGAATTTGAATATGATGCTCTCAATCCATCATATGGTGTCTTGAATTGAATATGCTAAATGGACAAGTTCAAGCAATTGAACTTGGTCTCAGCGCAATCTGACAATAAACGTATGTATCGACAAGGGAATTTCGCATGGTTACGAAGATAACCCATGTATGTAACTTGAAAAAAAATAAAGTTTCAAGAAAGTGTGTTGACTTAGTTAGCAAAGGAGCCAACAATTACACTAACGTAGATCATTCGAATCGCAAATCAATAATTAGATATAGCAAAATAATATTTGAACTTTGATGAAGCGCTTATTTGAAACGAAACCACATGCATAACAAATGGTGCATGCGTAACATTTGAATTTCCAAGAAATGAAACAATGAGTATTTGCTATAATGAAGAAATGATCAAGTATCGAGACAAAGGAGTGTTTGCTTCAAGGAGGAAAATTGACGCGATGCAACTACCATTAAGAGAAGTAGAGATGCAAAAATTCTACTTGCTAGAAGCAAAAGTGGAAATTTCAATATAAGAAATTTGAGTACATTATCTGCTTGGTTAACTGAAATAGCTTATATGTCAGAATAATGGGGTTTGCTCGAGTTAATAGTCGTAGTTTTTATGTGATAATCTTTGGTGAGTTTTGGGACCTATGTTCTCGAAGGTCCTAAGTACATGTTTCCTAGGTTCTCAAGGTTTCGTATTCTGTGTAAAGCTGTTTTGTGCGTTGTGTAGAAAACACCATATTAGTGCAAATCTGATGTGTGCAAAATGCAACATATAAATTACATCAATTGTGGCATAAAACTAACCCTTTTTTAGTACTAATGTTGGAAAAAGTGTGCTTTTGTCTTCCTTTTGTATTTTCAGGATTAAATGAGCTCAAATTAACAAAAGAAGCAAAAAGACAGCAAAATCTAACATAAATACAAGAAAAGGAACAAACGTGACATGCCCGACCCCACGACAGCATCTTCCTAAGCAAAACAAGAAGACAGAAGACTGAACACGCCTCGTGCTCAGTGAGCACGGGGGCGTGTCCAAGTGTCAGCAGAAAAGACAAAGTGGTAGAAGCTTCTATTGCCCACCATGGGGCCGTGCTCAGCGGACACGGGGCCGTGGTCAACTATAAGATTCGCAGAATCTAGGCAAATCTTGATAGTACAGATATGCTTCTGCACACGGGGTCGTGCTCAGTGGACACGGGGGCGTGGTCAACTAATACAGACAAGCTGCATTAAATGAAGAAAGAGAAGGATGTGGACACGGGGCCGTGCCCACTGGACACGGGGCCGTGCCCGAGCTTCTGTTCAGCCTATAAATAGGAGTGCTTGGCTCAAGCTCAAACCATCCCTTGGCACACCACCTCTCTCACACTTCACCCACCACCCACCACCACCATAACACCATCATCCACCACCATCATCCATTGTCCATCATAGAGTGTGTGAGTCGTCTCGGGATCCAAGATTGATCGTAAGAGTTCTTGACAATCAAGGCCATGTTTGCCTAAGTCTCTTACATCACCTGGTGAAGACAAGTGTCTAGTGTAATACTTTTTATTTTTAATCTTTTCGCACTTTTTACTTGGTTTTGTATTAATGACTTTAATAACTAGTTTCTTATGTTGAAGGTGATTCTTCCTTATCGTTTGTCCGTGGTGTCTTGGCATTATTTTACTGTCTATATAAAATAAAAGATTTTCACCATTCATATCTCCACGGTCTATATGGAGGTATGTTGACTACCTGGTCGGGGGTTAAGGGAACGGTTTGGTAAGAGTCTTGCCGTTGTTCAGCATTTAGAGATCCTGCAAGGGACCTGGGTCAAATTTAGTAGGACCTCCTTTAATACTTAACGGTATTGGATGGCGGGGGTCCAAACTCTTTGATCCCCTCATAAGTTAAACTACTATTAATACTATAACCCGGCTATTTAGGACTGTATCCTTGCTGACTCAGACTACTTAGCCGAGGGTAACGTCACCTTCAAAAGAGGGGCCTACCATAATTTGCATTAATAACTTAATTAATTATCTTTCAATAATCCGACCCTTTAGGATTGTATCCTTGCTGACCCAAACTACTGGGTTGAGGGTAACGTCACCTTCAAAAGAGGGGCCTACTACAATAACTAAGATAATCTCTTAAATAAGTGCAAAAGTGCGGAAGTAATCAACGGTTACACTATACACGAGTCGGAACCAAGTGATTCATCTTGTCTATCTGTTTTTATTTTTATTTTCAGCATTTTAGTTCGTTTTTATTTTTCTAGTTTAAAACCTTTTTCTAACTTTTTGATTTGATTAGACGTTGAGGATAAACCGGTACTAAAAGCTCTTGTGTCCTTGGACGACCTCGGTATCTTACCAACACTATACTACGCTCACGATGGGTGCACTTGCCCATATGTGTGTTTAGTGTTAGTAAATATCGTGTTTTATAAATTTAAAACTTGGCTAAAAAAAGTGTAAAAGGGCTTAAAATATACTTAAACTTATATATACACTTCACACGCATCAAGTTTTTGGCGCCGCTGCCGGGGACACAAGGATTTTAAGAAAGTTAGGAATCAACGGCCTAATCGTTTTTTCTTATTTTTCATTTTTTTTAGGATTTTTTCTTAGTTTTTCAGCTTCTACAGAAATCAGCACGGGTCGTGCCCGCTGAACACGCCCCGTGCCCAATCATTGGAACTTGCAATCCTGTTTTAAGTCAGACAGTAAGCTGAACACGGGGCCGTGCCCACTCAACACGCCCCTGTGCCCAAGATTCAGTTACTGAAAACAGAATCGTAAGATCCCGACGGTTGGTAATTTCTGACACAAACATGAGTGATACTGATACTTTTTACTTTCGGCACTCTTATGGTACGTGGTGTCAATTATGTGGTGGTACCCATGAGGAATTAGAATGTTATTTTCTAAATTATAAGCCCCACTATATAGACCCATCGTTTCCTTGTATCCTTAAGAGGGGCGAAAGTAAAAATAATCCCTATCTCTCCCTCGAATGCTCCCAACCAGATTTTCTAGGAGAAATGCTTCTCGATGAATTATTTCAATTAGAAGATCTAATTCTTAATTGGTTAAAAGAACTTAGGATAGATTTCAATAATTTATCTCAAGATGATAACCAAGAAGAAGTGTTGGAATCGCATTCAAACAACTTCGTTGTTTCCGACGATACTTCTAACTATAGTGAGGACTTGAGCGATAGTCGTCCCTGTGTCGATTGTGCCGTGAAGGACTCCCCATCGACTTCGTTCGATGCATACATAGACCTGAGCGATTCGACATACACCTTCTTTAACGAGAGCCCGGAAAAGGGTTGGACTTGTCCACCTACATATAGCATAGGAATCACCCTCACCGACAACCTCTTGCGTTCTCGTCTTAATCTAGATCAACTAAGGTATCTTAGGCACTTTGGGGTTGTTCCATCCAGTAAGGAACCACCCGATCTGAAGAAGTTCCTTGAAAATAGACGAATTCCTTAAGACAGCTTCTAGACACGGGGCCGTGTCCAGGTCAGCACGCCCCCGTGCCCACCCAAAGATTCCCTTCTGATTTTATCAGAATACAGACAAAAATGTGTCAGGATTCCATCTGCACACGGGGCAGTGCGCAACGTACTGTCGTTTTCTATAAATGCAGCCAAGAATCCTGCTCATTTGAACCATTCCAGGGACAGAGATTTGGGGAATATTCTCACATACCATCCTATGTATTTTCTAAAAGAAGTTTCTCAACTATCTTCTTGTCCTTTCCTCTTTTATCCACTATCAACTTCTTCAATTTTTCTTTCCTTATACCTCCATTAAAGCTTGAGACTTCCATAATTTCAAGCTTTATTGAGATGTTTGTTAGATTTTTGTTCATGGAATCTTGTTAAGAATAACTCCTACAACAATGTTTTAAGTTGTTTCTGTTCAAAAATGATTTAAAAATCACAAAAACAAATTAAAACTCCAAGATTCCTTGTTCCTAAATCATGCAGATGTCTGAACACGGGGTTGTGTTCGTTGAACACGGGGCCGTGTCCAAGGTACTGGTCCCATAAAATTGAACTCTTTTCGGTTTGTTTTCTTAGAATGGCAAGCAGAACAAGCGGAAACTCTTCGTCACATTCCAGAAACAACCGACAGGGGAGAAGATCATCAACGGTTGAGGATTCTATTGTAAACTATGTTTACGCCCTAAGAGAAGCCATTGATGAGATAACGGGGGTGGAAGAAGCATTGGTCGACCGTATTAATCATCTAACGGTGGGACTAGAAGGATGTCTCTGGGAAGTCAACCTTTTGCACCAAAGGTTGAACATTCTCGCCTCTCCTCCTTTGGTGCCAATTATCACACAAAGGGCATGGAATGTGGTACCGGAAGTCATCATTCCGGCCGAATGGTACGCCTTACATCCGGAGCCCCCTCGAGACATACTACAAGGGGTTCCGATTGGTGTCGTTCCCTCTCCACAAGATGTTGAGGAACATGAAGCCGCCTCCCTTCTCCCGAGGGAGATAGAAGAATGGCTCTAGCAACATCTAAGGGACACCGCTCGGCTTGGAGTTCTACAAGACTTTTAGAAACCGGAAAACTATTTCCGGAATTTTGGTTCTTATTGTAGAAGTAGAGCTCCAAGGGATGATTTTACGTATCACTTGACCTATCTAATTTAGGATTTTTAACTTTTATTTTCTGCTTTATTTTTCATTTTCTAGGACTATTATGTAATTCTCTCTATGACTTAATGAATGATGGTTTTAGTTAATTTGGTGTTTGGATGGTGTTGAAATGAATAAAACACACTTGAGATGGCAAAGGAAACAAGGGAAGCTTGAACCAGCACCCCATGCAGGAAAACAGGACCATCCGACAAAAATTCTTCGTTTACAGTAAGTTCGGCACGGGCCGTGTCCTCCCAACACGGCCCCGTGCTGCACAGTCTGCAGAAATACCCAGTTCAGGTAAACTGGACACGGGCAGTGCTCACCCAACACGCCCCCGTGTCCAGACTTCTGTTTCTCTTGATTTAATTTTGTTACTGGCACTTGAACACGGGGCCGTGCCCGGACACCACGGGCCCGTGTTCAGCGCCCAGTAACACAAAATTTTTGCTTTTTTTACACCTTTTTACACATTCAATCAACCTAAAAACTTATTTTTGGGACACATTGAGGACAATGTGTAATTTAAGTGTGGGGGGGATGCTAAAACCTTGAATCTTGCAAGTCCTAAATACAAGCCTTACACAAAACTCTATTGGAACCGCTAATCACCCCAATTTTTTTCAAAAATTTTCATTTTTTTACTTGTCTAGGTTTAACTTGGGAATTTCAAGTTCTAAAAAGGTTATATTTTTACAAATTTACAACCGATAGCGTCGTGATAAAAAGAACCAACAAAAGAAAATTATGAAAAGGCATGGCAAACTTAGTTAAAATTTGATTATATATACTTGATCACATAAAAACCCATTCCCACAAAAGTGAGTTTTGAGCCTTTATTGAGCATACAAATACATATCTTTAAATTAAATGCTCATTTTTCATTTCTTGTGTGAATAGCCGCTTGGTTCTTACAACTCTAGAACTTGCCACGATGATACATTCCCGGTCCTTACCAACTTAAACCCGAGTAAGTAAATGATGGAGGCATTAGGACTAACCCTTTTTATTTCTACACCATTATTTTTCTTTTTTTTACCACCTACCCAAAATCCCCCTAGTTAACCCCTTTGAGCCTAAACCTGTTCATTTCTTAACCCAAACCAAACACCCTTTCACCCACAAAAACCTTTTTATTTTTAACCCTTTGTTTTAGTAACAAGCTCGGTTTTTCATTTGAGTTTGAAAAACAAATGTGTGTTGATGATGAAGCAAAAGAAATAAACAAACAAGTTCATCAAAAATAACTTTGTTTGAATAAAAGCCTCATCAAAATAAAAACATTGCAAAAATAAAAAGTCTTTTCGAAAACCGACACTTGTTACGCTTTTTCGCCCTTTTCTACTAACTACTAACCACTAACCCAACCACCTACCTTTAACCCAAGCCTAACCCTTCACCCAAAAAGTCCTCTTGATATTTACAAAGGTATTTAGTTAAAAAGGAGGAGGATTGATTGCTTGGCAAGCATATGGTAGGAGTAAGTTCCATGCCACTCTCGAGTGATCCACTAAAATACATTTTCGGCCGAGTGCTGAGTGATCCCCGTGAGGTATGTGAACTTGTATATAAAGAGAATTTTAAAGAGGCATGTTATGCCCTAATAAGTAATTTATCTTATGAAAAGTTTTAAATAAATCATGACGAATAGGATTGTAAATAAATAAAAATAAAACTAAATAAAAAATCTGGGAAATCCCGACACTCTATGACAAGCCCAAAAACCTTCTTTTCTACCCATTCCATTTGGGAGTGTAAATCCACATTATAAAGAGTTTTGCTTGAGGACAAGCAAAGATTCAAGTGTGGGGGTATTTGATGTGTGCAAAATGCAACATATAAATTACATCAATTGTGGCATAAAACTATCCCTTTTTTAGTACTAATGTTGGAAAAAGTGTGCTTTTGTCTTTCTTTTGTATTTTCATGATTAAATGAGCTCAAATTAACAAAAGAAGCAAAAAGACAGCAAAATCTAACATAAATACAAGAAAAGGAACAAACGTGACATGCCCGACCCCACGACAGCATCTTCCTAAGCAAAACAAGAAGACAGAAGACTGAACACGCCCTGTGCTCAGTGAGCACGGGGGCGTGCCCAAGTGTCAGCAGAAAAGACAAAGTGGTAGAAGCTTCTATTGCCCACCACGGGGCCGTGCTCAGCGGACACGGGGCCGTGGTCAACTATAAGATTCGCAGAATCCAGGCAAATCTTGATAGTACAGATATGCTTCTGCACACGGGGTCGTGCTCAGCGGACACGGGGGCGTGGTTAACTAATACAGACAAGCTGCATTAAATGAAGAAAGAGAAGGATGTGGACACGGGGCCATGCCCACTGGACACGGGGCCATGCCCGAGCTTCTGTTCAGCCTATAAATAGGAGTGCTTGGCTCAAGCTCAAACCATCCCTTGGCACACCACCTCTCTCACACTTCACCCACCACCCACCACCACCATAACACCATCATCCATTGTCTATCATAGAGTGTGTGAGTCGTCTCGGGATCCAAGATTGATCGTAAGAGTTCTTGACAATCAAGGCCATGTTTGCCTAAGTCTCTTACATCACTTGGTGAAGACAAGTGTCTAGTGTAATACTTTTTATTTTTAATCTTTTCGCACTTTTTACTTGGTTTTGTATTAATGACTTTAATAACTAGTTTCTTATGTTGAAGGTGATTCTTCCTTATCGTTTGTCGGTGGTGTCTTGGCATTATTTTACTGTCTATATAAAATAAAAGATTTTCACCATTCATATCTCCACAGTCTATATTGAGGTATGTTGGCTACCTGGTCGGGGGTTAAGGGAACGGTTTGGTAAGAGTCTTGTCGTTGTTCAGTGTTTAGAGATCCTGCAAGGGACCTGGGTCAAATTTAGTAGGACCTCCTTCAATACTTAACGGTATTGGATGGCGGGGGTCCAAACTCTTTGATCCCCTCATAAGTTAAACTACTATTAATACTATAACCCGGCTATTTAGGACTGTATCCTTGATGACTCAGACTACTTAGCCGAGGGTAACGTCACCTTCAAAAGAGGGGCCTACCATAATTTGCATTAATAACTTAATTAATTATCTTTCAATAATCCGACCCTTTAGGATTGTATCCTTGCTGACTCAAACTACTGGGTTGAGGGTAACGTCACCTTCAAAAGAGGTGCCTACTACAATAACTAAGATAATCTCTTAAATAAGTGCAAAAGTGCGGAAGTAATCAAAGGTTACACTATACACGAGTCGGAACCAAGTGATTCATCTTGTCTATCTGTTTTTGTTTTTATTTTTATTTTTATTTTCAGCATTTTAGTTAGTTTTTATTTTCTAGTTTAAAACCTTTTTCTAACTTTTTGATTTGATTAGACGTTGAGGATAAACCGGTACTAAAAGCTCTTGTGTCCTTGGACGACCTCGGTATCTTACCAACACTATACTACGCTCACGATGGGTGCACTTGCCCATATATGTGTTTAGTGTTAGTAAATATCGTGTTTTATAAATTTAAAACTTGGCTAAAAAAAGTATAAAAGGGCTTAAAATATACTTAAACTTATATATACACTTCACACGCATCAATATCTAAAAACAAATTTTTGACTCATTGTTCTTCGTTATACTCTCTTCCTGAATTCGCAGCTAATGATACCCGATCGATTATCAATATTAGAATAGTAGTTGGATCCTCATAGTTGGTTGAATAAATCGTTAATCCTTTGCAGGGATACTAATTTCTTGATGGTTAGCTTGTTCAGCTCCTGGTAGTTGATGCACATTCGAAAACTACCGTCCTTGGTCTTGACGAACAGTATTTGAGTTTTCCCCACGGCAGGAAACTTGGCCTTATAAAACCCTTATCTAGCAACTTCCTAAAGCTGCGCTGACAACTCCTGCATTTCTAGAAGCGCAAGTCGATAAAGTGCCTTGTCTACAGGCGCGGCGCCTGGAACCAGGTCAATATGGAATTTGACTTGTCGTTGGGGCGGTAATCCTGGCAAGTCTTCGGGGAAGAGTTCAGGATATTCCCTTACCACAGTGGTATCTTCGAGCTTAGGTTCTTCGGCTTCTCTGTCCACGACATGAGCCAGGAAGGCAACACATCCTTTACGAAAAAACTTTCGTGCCTACGCACAACTACTAACCCGTAGAAGCGTATCCTGCTTCTCCCTATGAATCATGATCGTCTCTCCATTTATCAATGGAATACGGATAATCTTCTCATAACATACGATCTCAGCTCAGTTACTCAACAACTAATCCATTCCAACTATGACGTCGAAGCTTTCCAGCTCAACTGACAGAAGTTCTGACGAAACCTCACGCTCCCCAAGCTCTACAACGCAGTCCTTAATCACTCCTTTGGCTTCTACTAGCCTCCCATTAGCTAGTTTTATCGAGTATAGGATAGCTAGCTTATTTGCTACTAAACCAAGTATACTCTAAAGTCCTAGAGGTACGAAGCTATAGTTGTCGCTAGTATTAAGCAACACAGATGCAAGGTATTGGTTGATAGGGAACGTACCAGTAATCACGTCTGGATCCTGGCATGCTCCACGAGTTTCGATGTCGAACACTATTCCATGAGCTGGGTTCTTTTTCGGGCAATCTTTCCTGGAATGCCCTACGTCCCCACATCTGTAGCAACATGGAATTCTACAATTATTGTTTCCGTCTTGGTTGTCGTCATCATTTACTCCTTGTCTGCCATCCTTCGCCCAACAAGCATCCTTGTTGTGTCCTTCTTTTCCGCACCGACCGCACTTAGCCCTCAGACATCGACCTTCATGGTGAAGCTTGCACTCATCACATCTTGGCTTAGTCCCCAAGTAAATCTTACCATCGGCCTAATTGTTTTTAAGGTAATACTTCCTAAAATGCCTCACATCGTCGCAGTTAAAACACCCTTGTCCACGTTCTTGATTGTCGCCATTTCCGCCTTGATAGTTACTGTTGTCGTTGTTTCCTCCGTGATTTTCGCTACCATCTTGACCTCGCTTTCCACGTCCCGTACCATGCCAACACGTCTCCTTTTCATGCCCCACCTTGCCACAGTTATCACATTTTCCATATCTACATTGCCCGGCATGATGACGTTGACAATTGTCGCATTTAGGTAGTTTACCCATGTACTCTTTCCCCTTTTTGGCCTTGTTCTTGTTATTCGCACGAGCACCCTTTTGGAAATCAGTGAGCTTCCTTTTGTTCTTTTCAGATGACTCCACCTGAGTTTCCTTCTTCTCGTCAGGGGTTGAAAGTTTTTCCAATCTAAGTGCTTCCTTAGCGAGCGCCAAACTCAAGTTACTCGCATCAATAGTTGTTGGTGGCGTTGATGCCGTCATCAAGCTCAGGATCTGAGGCGCCAATCCCCAGATGAATTGTTCCATCCTTATAAACTCTGGTTCCACCAGATATGGAACAACTCGCGACAAATCATGAAGTCTCTGCACGTATTCCATCACCTTTGGACCTTCCATCTTCAGGTTCCAGAATTCAATTTCCAGCTTCTGGATCTCCACCTGCGAACAATACTCCTTACGCATCATTTCTTTTAACTCATCCCATGTCAAAGCATACGCAGCAGCCTCGCCCATTATCTGAACCTGAAGGTTCCACCGTAACAGAGCCTCATCTTGAAATAATCCAGAAACGTATGGGACTTGTTGCTCTGGCGTACATCCGCTCATTCGAAAAACTGAATCCATATTCTCGACCCATTTCACAAAAGCTACGGCCCCCCAGTGCCGTCGAAGTTCAGAGGCTTGCAGTCCAAAAACTGCTCGTAGGGACAGCCTGTACCCAAGCAACATCATCACAGAGGGCATTAGCAAAGCACATTCGGAAATGTCCAAACGTATTGTAATGTGTCTTAGCTAACTTAAACATTACCGTTAGAAGGGTCATTCCCTGAGGTACTTCCGATGTGTCTGTAGCGAAGAACCTCGCGCTGGGCTATGGCCTGTAAGATGTGTGCTTGAAATTCTGCCTCGATCAGCCGAATGATCTCTTGATGAGACATCTTCTAAGAACGAGTTCGGATTGGTCAGGTCTTATTTTTTCAGGGAATGAATATAGTTGTTTAGAGGTCGTATATATATACACATATTGAATCATCATCTCAATCAATCAAACATCAGCACAATCATAATGTAAACAAGTAAATGGGAGCATATTTAATGAGAACATAACAAACAAGCACGTTGTTGATTTACATGTTTAATGAGAACATGAAGATTTGGGCTTTCATTAATCATCGACCTCAAAGTATTGTTACATGTTTTTGTTGGTGCATTTAGTGTCTGTTAACTTCGTCTTAATCGAGTCTTATGTCTAGAGGATGAACGAGTGCACAACAGGGTTAGAAATTAGGGTTTTACATGTTAAAGTGGGTGATTCCGCTTGAAAGTGTCATTGTGCAGTTCAAGCGAAATCAACACATGTTATTTCGCTTGAAACAACATGTGACATGTTCGAGCGGAATCTCAACATTATAAATACCCATGTGTTGTTGTCATTTGGAGCGGAATCTGGTCATTGTCTCTGAGTCGAGGTGCTGTCCGTTTGTCATTTGAACGTGTAAAAGCTCAGGATTGATCAATAAGAAGAAGATTAGAAAGGAACAAGCTGTGTTGACGTCATTTACATTGATTCCGCCTTTGTACTTGATGATGAACTACTCATACTGACTATTTAGGGTCACCGAACGATCCAACAAGTGGTATCAGAGCTCAGGACGAGGAGTTCATACCAATTCAGCTTGATTTTACCGGATTTTCTTACTTCTACTCATTCTTTTCTGATTTGAACAAGTTTGAACGGTTGAAATGGCCTGATTTTGACATATATCAAGCGAAACATAGTTTTAACTAATCCTTGAGAGTTTTGGACCTTAAATCGAACAAAATCTGATAAAAACTTGTATTTCCGCTTGAAAATCTGTTTGTAATTGCTGATGTCATCTTGATTTCGCTTGAAGATATTGCCTGATTTCGCTTGAAAATCAGATTTCGCTTGAAAGTTCAAGCGAAATAAGTGATTTCGCTTCAAGTGATCTTATTCCGCTTGAATAGTCTTATTTCGCTTGAAAAGCATTCTAGCTTTTAAGCTGATTTCGCTTGAAGCTATTTCGCTTCAACTGATTCCGCTTGAAATTGCTGTTTTTCAAAATCAAAAATTTTCTAAGTGTTTGTTGATCATTTCAGGTACGTGAAGATGGATGATTTCAATCCTTTCTGTGATGTGTTTGCATTTACTGGTGGTTCGGGAGATAGCACATTAAACAACACGAATGAAACTACACCAGCACCGAATGCGAAGAAAATTCTTCAGGATGCTATGAGCGTAGACAGTGCATATGGAACATACAACAAGCCGCCCAAACTGATGGCGATTGAAGATTACAACAGGTGGGCTACAAGATTTGAGGAAAGGCTTAAAGCGTTTGCTTATCAGAGTTGGAGAAGTTTGAAAAATGGATTTTGTGACACCCCAGGAAAACCAGGAAACCAACGCAACATAACTAGCTTCCTCAGTAACCACGCACTAAACTTCGGGATGAAATTTTCTTAACAGGGGGAGAATGTGACAACCCTCGTAATTACATGTATCCGTACGATTATTTAATGATAATTAAAGTGCTTGGTGACTGTGTTGAATTACTAAACTGTTTTCTGATTTCTGTGTCATACTTACATGTGCTTGTTAACCTACTAGTCATGTGCAGAAAATTTACTAAAAGGTCCTGAATATGGTTTCTTATGAACGAGAATAGATGGGAAGTTTATATGGGCATGAACCGTTAGAGTGATGCATGTTATGTGGTAGATGCGTGTAGAAACTTTGTGCTTATTTGAAGTCACTAATAAACTAAGTGGTAATCATAGTAGGACGAGATTGACCGACCTTGACTGTTAGCTATTTTTGAGAGTCAAACCGAGCAACCGAGGTGAGTTCACACTTTCTACAAGGCATGGGATTCCTGGTGGTTTGGGAATGGGTTAAAGAATTAAAACGAAACCTACATATCCTCCATGGGTAGGATATGTACGGCCATCCTCCTTGGGTAGGATGCCAATATTAATCCTGCGTATTCTCCTTGGGTAGAATACGTACGTTCGTCCTCCTTGGGTAGGACAACAACCTTAAAACTTACTAGACAAAACTCTATCATGAAGTCCCTCATTTTATATCGACTTAATCGCCGAGGCCAATGGCGAGCGGGTCATTAGTTAATAGCGCTATTAGGTTTAACAAACCTCACACCGTGTTGTCTGAACGGGCGTGTACTAATGGACTATGGCAAACTGTCAATGGTGATAGAACATTGACGTAGGGCACAACTATTGTTCGTCAGTTGTCGATATCGGTCTAGTGGTTCACATAGGGAAGCCCCCCACTGATTATGGATATGGTTTGGGTAATAAAGAAGGAACTGGTTAATCATACTTTCAACTTAGGGGTAACCCCCACGGCAAGTAAGCTAACGAAAGTCAAACCACGTTTTCAGAAACAACTTAAAACTAATCAACCAACCGTGAACTCACTCAACTTTGTTGTTGGCTCGTTGTTACATGCCTTACAGGTCGCTAGATGCTTACGGAGCTTGCATGAGGAGGAGGTTGTTGTGGGATATGGACTGTTATGTTCCGTGCTTAATATTTAAGTCCTTATGAAACTTATTAAACCTACGTTTTGGACTTTAAACTTATGAACTATGAAACTTATGTTTTGGACTTACGTTTTATGCTTCTGTTGTTAACATTAAGTCGGTTACTTTCTTTTGGTCACCAATCGTATTGTGGTTGGTTTTATTTACTTAATTATGTTGTTCAAAATGATTGGTGGCTCGATCCTGGTCATGTCACGCCTCCAAGCGATGATACTCCGCGTGTGGATTTTTGGGGGTGTGACAGATTTGATATGGGAAGAGATGATTATGAGAACTTGGAAGAAAATCAAATTGAAAGATATGTTTCTGAACAGAAGTGTATTGCTCTGCTTCACCAATCTGTTCGAGATGATATTATCGCACTGATCGAATACAAAGATCCGAGAGATCTCTGGGAAAAATTAAAAATAAAATGTATTGGTAGTGCTGAAATAGTTAAGAACAAAAAGAAACTGTTACGAAAAGAGTTTGATTTGTTTGGTTGTTTAAAGAACGAGTCAGTTTCCAAGATGATTGAGAGATTTGGGCATCTGAAGATGGAGCTTGCTAGACATGACATTATTTACACTCAGGAAGAGCTGGTAGACAAGTTGTTTGACGCACTTCCGAATGAGCAAGACTGGCAATATTTTGCATTGATGCTGAAGAATACGATAAAGCCAGCTGATTTGAAGGTTGATCTGCTTATTGAAAGACTAGAAAGTCACGAGTTGGAGATCAAGAAATCTAACAAAGTCAACAACTCATCTTATCAACAGAATGTGGAGTTGTACTACAGAGGAAATCTACCAAAGACTGGTTCTCCAAGAATAGCATTTTCTGCAGAGAGTTCAAATACTGTGAATCAAGATACTCCTCACAGTGGTTACCATGGTGGATCTTCTTCAACAACTTCAAACCAATCTGCATCAAAGAATCTCTTTCAATGCAACATTGTTGTTGATCTGAAGAATGGTCAGAATTTCAGTGAAGAGTCTGCTAAACAACAGATGGTGTTTTTAGCATCTGTGTTAGAATCATACGAAAGTCTCGTTGTAGGAAAGATAGGCAACACCAACCTAACAAAGGAAGACTATGATCAGATAGATCCTGAGGAGATGGAATTGATCGATATAAGGTGGTGTATGGCTAGTGCAGTGAGAAGAGCGCAACGTTTCATGGAGATTACTGGAAGACAGTCTATTGGTGGACCTTCTACCAAGTTAGGATTTGACAAGTCAAAAGTGACGTGCTTCAAATGTAAACAGAAAGGTCACTTTAAGCGTGAGTGTAGAAATGCTTACACTGATGATACTGCAAATCCTTTTCGAGAAGATTATTACAAAAGGGCAATCTATCATCAGAATAAATCGGAACCTCCCAGGATGAAGCAGATAGAGGAGGTACCCAAAGAGAAATCCAGGGCACTTGCGGTTTTTCATGACGATGAAGGTTACGATTGGAGTGATGTTTTGCCTGAGGAAGACGCAGTTGGTTATGCTTTTACAGCAGCAAAGATTGTTCCGTTTAAAGATAAAAGATCTGAAGAAGTGAAGTATGTGAATAGGAGGGAAACAGCTCATTTCATGAAAAGCAAAATCTATCGTATATACAAAGAAGCTAAACAGGCGAAAAGATGGGATCCTGATAGAGAATGTTATCTTGATCCTAATGGTAACATAGCTGTGGATCCAGATACTGTTGATCTTGAAGTTCTCACCAAGTAAGTTGCTGATGAAGAAGAAGCCAGACAGAGAGAATGGTGGGGAGGAGGAGAAGTTGTTGAGAAAGAAAAAGAAAAAGAAAAAGAGACAGCAAAAGAACCAGAGCCAAAGAAGATTGATGATGGAGTTATTAATACGTCACAAGAACTCACCGCTGAAAACTTGAAGAAAATGGCTGACAAAGTTCTAGCTGCAAAAGAACTAGAGGTAGTTTCTGGTTCTGGAACTGAGTCCAAAGATAAGGTCAGTACAAATGATACACATGTGTCAGGTAAGAATGGTAAATCTGAGAACAACTGCAAAAATTGCATGAAAGAGTGCAAAGTTTGTAGTACAAATGCTTACCTCAGTGGTAAGAAGGTTGAAGAGCTGACTAGTAGAGTCAGAAGTGTTGAAGATCAGATCTTAAACCGTGATAAACTGTTGAAAGCTTCAAACGACATATTAAAAGAATTAACTGAGAAAATTGAAAAAGATAAAAATGACGTAGAAAGAATTAGGAAAGAAAATGAAAAATTGATTCTTGAAAATCGTCAAATCTCAGAAAATTTGAGAAGCTAAAACGAACGGTTAAAGATTGTGATGAAAGAAATGGTAAGACAGACAAGGAAAATCTTCAACTGACCGGTGTTCTTAGAGTGAAAGAAGAGTTAATCAATCAGCAACTGGATGAAATTGCTAAGTTGAAGCTTCAATTTCAAGAAGCCAAAATTGAAAATGAACGCATCCAGTTGAAATTAACCAGTTACAACTCTGCAAGCTTTGTTTTACAACACATTGTTCCCAAACCCATCGGGAAAAACAAAGCAGGCGAAGATGTTTACTCGGATGGAACTGGGGTTGGGTTTCATCAGGTTCCACCACCAGTTTTAAACAATTATTCAAAGAAAAAGTCCGGGTTGGTTAATGATGAAGATGAAACAAATGAAATAAAACTCCCAGAGTCAATCGATGTGACATTTTCTTCATTATCATCTGATGATAGTGTTCAGGCTGATATTGTAAAAGGCATGGCTGAAAGTGTTTTGAAATCTGATAGTGATTCAGTTGAGGATGAAGAGTGTTTTCTGAACAATTACATTCCGAAACCAAAATCCAAAAACAACTTAAATGAAGAACCTACTCTTGTCATGTACAAGATGTCGGGATCAGATAAGTTGTATTCGGATTCTGAGTTTCCTCTGGAGAATGTTAATGTTGCTAAATTGACAAATGTTTTCAAACTGGTTGAAATTGATTTGTCTGAAGTAGAAGGTTTGAATCAGACAAAGAGGCAAATGAATTTTGAAAAAGATAAAGCTTACTATAAGAAACCTATTGTTCCACCGCGTTTTTATAACAACAATCGAAACAGATGGTCGGGTGGTTATCAGGGTGGTAAGAATTATCAAAGGAAAAATGTTCAAAACAAGAAGTTTGCTGAGAAAAAGGTGTTTGTAAACAGTTCAAGTTCACTTTCTGATGAGGAATCTGAAATTTTTTCAAAATCAAACAAAGAGTTCTTTGAGAAGAAAGCATCGCAGTCTCAGTCCTAAGGCACAAGTCGGGTAGTTGACACTCAAACATGCTTCAAATGCAATCAGGTTGGACATATTGCATGAAAGTGTACCAACTTAAAGCCTAAGACTGAAGTTGTGATGAATTCAAGAAAGAAAGTTGATGTGAAGGGAAAAGCTCCATTGGTTGTTGAGAAAAAGGTTTTGAAAAATGACAACACCAAGATCAAAACTGAACCTGTTAAGAATATGGTAACTAAAAATGACAAGTTTTACAAATGGGTTGCATCGTCTCAACAAACATGGAAGCCAAAAGTGGTTGAAAAGAAATCAAGTGTTTCTAAACCAAAGGTTTCAGAGTCAGAAAAACAATCGTCTTCTACCACATCGGTAAAGATGGATGTTCCTTTAGAATATTATGAGAAACTTGATCCACAAGAGTCTGTTACTTCTGAGAAAAAGGTTGTTTCGAAGAAAGACCAACCATCTGGTCAACCTCAAAAAGACAATTTTTTCTTATACAAAGAGGTTGAGGTTGGGTCTGCAGAGAGCTTAAAGATGAATGATGAAAATTTTCCGCCACTTTACACTACAAAATCTCACATTAAAGTCTAGTTACCTGAGTCGAAAGAGGCTTGGGTAGCATTAAAATCTCACTAAATGTTTCTGATATGTGCAGGAGCTTCCAAGATCCGTTTCGCGTTGGATTATGGATAGTGGAGCTTCTCGGCACATGCTGGGGAAAACAGCCTTGCTGTACGATGTTAGAAATTTCAATGGTGGTAGAATAGTTGGTGAAGGAACGTTATCCAATGGGATTGTTACGTTTGAAAGAGTTAACTACATCACTGAGCTTGAAAACAATCTTCTAAGCATATCTCAGATCTGTGATCGCATGTATACCACTCATTTTACAGACAAAGAATGTTTGATCTTGAAACCAGGATTTGTTATCCCTGAAGAATGGATTATCATGAGAGCGCCCAGAGTGAATGATCTGTATGTGTTGGACATGAGTGTAGCAACTACAACAACGGGTCAGGCTCATTGTTTTGTTTCAAGAGCAACTGAGAAGGAATCAAAATTGTGGCACCGGAAGATGGGTCATATACATCTTAGAAAAATGAATCACTTGGTGCACAACGATTTGGTTATGGGTGTTCATGTCAAAGGTTTTCATCTTGAAGGAGAATGTATTAGCTGCATCAAAGGCAAGCAGAAAAAGAAGTCACATCCTAAAAAGAAAGTCAACTCAGTCTCAAGACCGTTAGAGAGACTCCATATGGATCTGTTTGGTCCAGTAAACGTCAAAAGTATTACAGGGGATCTCTACTGTCTAGTGGTAACGGATGATTTTTCAAGGTTTTCATGGGTTTCATTTTTGAAGACGAAAGATGAGACGTTTGATAGTTTGATGGCGTTGTTCAGGAAAGTTGAAAACTTGTACCAAAGGCGTATCAAAAGAATCAGAAGTGATAATGGTACTAAGTTCAAGAACAATAAGATGGAAGAATATTGTGATGAAAGAGGTATATTGCATGAATTTAGTGCTCCTTACACTCCGCAGCAGAATGGAGTAGCTGAAAGAAAGAACAGGACACTAATTGAAACGGCCAGGATGATGCTTGCTGATTCAAAGCTTCCAGTCAACTTTTGGGCAGAAGCAGTATCCGCCGCATGCTATACACTCAATCGGGTTCTCACTGTTAAGAAATTCAATAAGACGTGTTTCGAGCTGATCAATAATCGCAAGCCAAATCTGAAGTATTTAGAACCGTTTGGGTCTCCCTGCACAGTTCTAGAGCCTTTTGGGAAATTTGGTCCAAAGAGCATTGAAGGGATATTTGTGGGATACTCAAGTCCTCAAAAACGAGTCTTTGTTCCAAGCATGAAGCGGATTATTGAAGCACACAATGTTGAGTGTCAAGGTTACACAATGCCACCGCAGAATCCTGGAGATTCATGGCGTTTTAATTACGATAAATTGTGGGATTCGTTTGACATGGAAGAAGAAGAAGAACAAGACTTCTTTGACGAGTTGGATATTCTGAGAGAGTATGAGTCTTCACAGGAAAGGTTCCCAGCTGAGTATTCAAGTCGACCACGACAAACTTCAAATGACGATGAAGCAGGTCCAAGCAATGTTGGAGAACATGATGATATCCAACAAAATGAAGTTGCTCATGATAATCAGACGGCACAGAATGATAATCAAGAATCTGAGAACAGACCAGTGTTTGATCGTGGTGATTCAGATTCTGAGGGGGAGCAAATTCAGATTTCAAGTCAAACAAACCCAGTCAGTGAACAAGGTGCAAATCAGAATGTTACTAATCTGGAAGGCGAAGTAGATGTTTCAGGCGAGGTGATGCGAAGAACTCTTTCATACTATCCAGAAGAGCTGATCATTGGAGAATTGCAATCAGGAGTTCGCACTAGACGTCAAATTAACCAAGGCCTTACTTGTTTTTATTCTACAGTAGCACCTTTACAAACTGAGTTTTCACTTAGTTATTTTATTTCGCAGATCGAACCGCGAACATACAAAGAGGCGCTAACTGAAGATTCTTTGTTCAATGCTATGCAAGAAGAGTTGAGTCAGTTTGAGAAGTTAGGAGTGTGGAAGTTAGTAGACTTGCCTGATGGTCAGAGGAAGATAAACACCAAGTGGGTGTTCAAGTGCAAGAGAGACGATAGAGGATTTATTATTCGTAACAAAGCTCGACTCGTAGTCCAGGGTTTCAGTCAGCAAGAGGGGATAGATTTCACTGAAGTATATGCTCCGGTTGCTCAACTAGAAGTGATCAGAATCTTCCTAGCATTTGCATCTTGGAAAAATTTCAAAGTTTATCAGTTAGATGTTAAATCTGCGTTTCTCTATGGGAAGGTAAAAGAGGAGGTATATGTCGGACAGCCACCGGGCTTCACCGATCCAGTCCACAAAGACAAGGTCTACTTGCTAGACAAAGCGCTGTATGGTTTACACCAGGCCCCGAGAGCTTGGTATGAGACATTGTCTCAACACCTGCTAGCCAATAGCTTCATTCGTGGAAAAGTGGATGCCACTCTGTTCACCAAAGAGGTCGACGGACATCTTCTGATTGTTCAGATATACGTGGACGACATCATATTTGGGTCAACAAATGAGAATTTGTGCAAAGATTTTGAACAAGTTATGAAGCAGAAATTTGAAATGTCATCGATGGGTGAGATGAAATTCTTTTTGGGACTACAGGTTGATCAACTGCCTAAGGGAATTTTCATACATCAAACGAAGTACGTTCATGATATTCTAGAGAAATTTGGGATGTCAGGTTCTACTCCAGCTTCCACCCCATTAGCAACGAATCATGGGATAAACCCTGATCTCACCGGAGAGAAGGTAGATGAAACGATGTATCGTTCCATGATCGGATCGCTGATGTATTTGACAGCTTCAAGACCCGATATCATGTATCCAACCTGCCTCGCAGCAAGATTTCAATCTAATCCGAGAGCGTCACACATGGTAATTGTTAAAAGGATATTACGCTACCTTAAAGGAACTCCATCGTTGGGGTTGGGGTATCCAAAAGATGGTGAATTCATGCTCGAAGGTTATTCCGATTCAGATTTCGGATGCTGCAAAGTTAACGCTAAATCAACAACAGCGGGGTGCCAGTTCTTTGGATCATGATTGGTTACCTGGCAATGCAAAAAAGCAGACCTCTGTGGCTTTATCCACATGTGAAGCGGAGTATGTATCTGCTAGCAGTTGCTGCTCTCAAATCTTGTGGATCCAGCAACAGATGCGCGACTACGGTTTGCAATTTCTAAACACCCCTATCTTTGTTGATAATGAGGCAGCGATTAACATTACTAAAAATCCTGTTCATCAGGCTAAAACCAAACACATTGAAATTCGTCATCACTTCATCCGAGATTGTTTCGAGAAGAAGTTGATACGAATTGAGAAAATCCACACTGACGAACAAAAAGCTGATTTAAATACCAAAGCATTTGACAAAACTCGTTTTCAATACTTGTTAAAATTGAACGGTATGAAGCTTTTATCGGTGTTGGAGGAGATTCTTGGCGTTGATGAAGATACCACTGTAGATGATGATGTTGAGAAGCAATCTGTAATGGTTTGTCGATTTTTTACTTGTTTTGGTATTTAGGGGGAGAGTATAGGGTAATATTTTCAGAAAATACAAAAACAGTAAAAAATTTCAAAAATACAAAAACATGAGATATTTTCAAAATCCAAAAACAATAGAAAATTTGAAAAAGAGCTTGTGTAAAAAGGGAAAATGATAGTACATTGGCTTGTCAGTTACGGTATGCTAAAGAAGTGTAATGTTTAAAATGCGTTAAACAGTCTCGCTGATGATATGCCAATAGGTTTTTACACATTTAGTAGGTTTGTTCGGGATATAAACCTAAATCCTTACTTGCTTATTTCATGGGGAACACTACTTGGATATATAGGTAACCCCTGAAATCTTGTTTGAAGGATCCCTTTTTCTGAGATACTAGGTCTTTATACTCAGTGATATCTGGGGTATTATTCCGGGACTTCTGATAATGCGGAAGCAATGGCCTAGTCCCCGAATAATACTTTCTGCATTGCTTGAAACATAGCACCCCCCTCAGCTAAAAAATGATAAAACATTGAAAAATGCGATTCATAGCTGTTGTAAAAAAGATCCTCTAAAGGGGACACACCAAAGTCGAAGTCGTCATCTCTCTGCTGAACGGAAGTTCTGACCTGAGCTCTCACGGTTCTTCGCAATTTAACCCCTTACAGATATCATCTGTGGTATACTCACCTGTAAGACTGAATATTGGGATTTGGATACGGGAGTATATTCAAGAGGTGGGACACATGAATGAGTTTAAGTCTTTAAAACACTAAATCCGTATCCTGGACAGAATGAAAATTGTGTGAAAATTTAAGTGGATCAGTATATCGAAAATCTAAGCGAATTGTTTAATTCTGAGTATGTAATTGAAGCTTAATGGTACTTGTGACTTGTCGAATAGCTGATATGATTCCCTAACAAGCTCACCAAAAATATGTTTGTATATAGTTTACTTTTATTGTATTTCATTTACTACATTTTAGTTCTGTATTTCATTTCTAGTTTAGAAACCTTATTAAAATCCAAAAAGATTTTACATTTCTGCTTTATTTTTGACAAACCAAAGTGGAAAGCTGATCTTCAGATTCGATTTGAAGCAGATGCAGGAAGTTTCTGAGCTGGATGATGAGTTGTGAGCTTAATATAACAAGTTTGTGAAAGTTGAAAAGTTAAAGCAAGTTCATTAATTTGAAACTTGTAAATTTTAGAAAATTGTTTGAACTTATTTGTACAAATGTCAGTGTGAATTGTCTCTGATCAACCAAGGTCATTAAGTTGGACTTGGTAGATTAATTGAGTAATTAGGGTCATTAATTTGGACCTGAATACTTAAGTGGATTTTTATTTCTGACATAACAACATATGAAGGTGAATGGTAAGTTTGGATTAAAACTGTTATTGTCATATATCTTACATTTAGGTAGAGATTATGCAGGTAACAGGAATTAAAGTTCCCCATGGCATCAAAATGTCAAAGTTTGAACCAGAATTCGAGCCTCAGCATATCGAGAGGGGGAGTCTGCGAAAGGGGGAGTCAGAATTCTGAATCAACATTCAAAGGGGAGATTGAAGATTAAAGGTTGAAGATAGAGTTTGAAGGAAGCTTTTACAATGTCAAGACAATTGGGAAAGAGACAAAGACTAAAGACTCGACGCCGAAGACAAAGACTAAAAGCTCATGATTGATCAATAAGAAGAAGATTAGAAACGAACAAGCTGTGTTGACGTCATTTACATTGATTCCGCCTTTGTACTTGATGATGAACTACTCATACTGACTATTTAGGGTCACCGAACGATCCAATAGTTTTACAAAGTGTATCATATCAAAAGGGAACACAGTCATACTACCCTTGTCTAACAAGTCTACCAATCTACAAAGGTCTTACAATCAAAAGGTGGTCTCCAAAAGGCTTCACAAGCTCAGCTCAAAAGTGGTAACCTCATCAAAGGTAATGCATCTGCATAAAACCAAAAACCTACTGTACTGATGGCGGAGGAGGAGAAGGGAGGAAAATCAAACTAAGAACATGTGCGAGCTCCTCCTCGAGTTTATGCACATGACGAAGCTAGTAACGGACCTGCTGCTCGACGGTGAGGAATTGAGCATCAAACTCTGGAAAAGGAGTAAGTGGAGCAGGTGGACGTGCTAAAGGGGGGCGGTGATGAACGAGGGCGAACGGAAGCATGCTGACAAGGACACGGTAAGGGACGCGGTATCGACTCAAGCTCCAAGACTCTGCGACTCATAACTTCAAATCAAAGCTGAAGCAAATAAAGTAACTCATCCTGTGTATAACCAACAAAATGTGAGGGATGGTAGGGGTCTGAGGTCGGCATGGAATAAGGCGGGGAACCTCTGAATGGCTCATCAGTTGGTGAAGAAGTAAAAGGAGCAAAAGGTGCAGACTGGGGAATGTGTGGATAAGCTGCTGAAACATGAAGATTATGACTAGGCTACTAGCATGAAGTACCTTCCCCTAGACAGGGTGCAGGGATGTCCTGTAAGAAAATAATAGGTAAATCAACACGTTGAATGTCAGACTCCACTAGGTGAAAGGCAGCAACATCAGCGGGTGCGGGTACAGGTGAAGGAATGAATGGCTCAATAACAGGAGGATCGGCGGGTGCAGGAACTGGATCAGGTATGAGGGGTGCAATGTCAAGTATGTCAAAAGGGATAGGGTCATGATCAGGTAAAGGCTCAGGATCAGTAGGTGCAACATCGGGCTGATTGACAGGAACAAAGTCTAGCTCAAGATCGAGCTCGGGATTGTGTGGAGGGGATGGTGCAGCTGACATGGCCGTATTATTATCAAAATCAGTGTCAGAGCGTCGTAATCCAACTGCCTGCAAGGCGGAAGGCGTCACAGACTCAAAGGAATCTGAGACAGAGTGTAAACTAGAGTCAGAGGAAATCTCAATAACAGGGATCTCAAAAAGCGGAATAGCAACAACGTCCTTATCTAGCTCTCCATCACCATGGGCATCAACAGGAGGACCATCAACAAATAGATCAACGTCAACATTAATCAAATCGCCAAAAGGCAAATCCTCAAGATGAATGGCCACCAAAGGATCGGGAGCGAGGATCGGTACCACAACATGCTCACAATCGGGATGCCCGATGATAAGATGATCGTGAACTGGAATGGGAGCAACAAAAGGATCCTCGTCTGGAATGCCATCAGCAAGCGGTAAGTCATCTCCAAGGTCAGGCAACGCGGACGGCTGAAAGTCGTCGTCGTCTGACAGCAAATCTGGGTCGCTCTCAGTATTGGATGAAAAGATCTCTGGCTCGGGGACGATCTCACCGTCAGAAACAATAGCCATAGGGTCATCAGTATCGGACAATCCGCTCTCAGATGAAGACATAGTGTCTGTAACAGAACAATCACGGCATATGCACATATATTAACCACTAACATTAGGCAATCAAAGATAATGAAATCATGTAATCAACTATCCTTATCATTCCGCACAAATCCTTTCTAACCTTCCTAGTCTCCCAGACTAGTCCACCAAGTCTCCTAGATTAAACCACCTAGTCTCCCAGACTGAACCACCTAGTCTCCCAGACTAAACCAACAAAGTAATTGTGCATTGTGTTTTCTTGTCTTTCCATTTGTAAAAATGTTTGTTTCCTGGATCTGGGCGTTTCGTGTATGCAATGAAAACATGTTGTAAAAATATTTTCATGAGAGCCCTAAGGATTGTAGTCTAGACTCAAGAAGGAATCCTAGTTCGCTACAATCGAAGCTCTTATACCAAACTGTCACACCCTGACTTTTGCGGAAGTGTGATTTGGTGTGACTTGCTTAATATCATTGCATTCAACCATAACAAACATCTATATGATAAAACCATGATGTCATCCAAAAATTAAGTTTTGAAATATTACAATCGTCATTGATTAACCACAAACCAGGACTTCAATTTCCATTACACAACAATCCAAGTTTTAAGTTCCAAATCTGGACATAACAAAAGACACTAATAAACTAGGTTTCGAGTCATGTATCTCACCCAAGATAAAATATATAACCCAAACCCTATGATGTGCACAAAAAGCAACATATAAATTACATCAATTGCGGCATAAAACTAACCCTTTTTTAGTACTAATGTTGGAAAAAGTGTGTTTTTGTCTTCCTTTTGTATTTTCAGGATTAAATGAGCTCAAATTAACAAAAGAAGCAAAAAGGCAGCTAAATCTAACATAAATACAAGAAAAGGAACAAACGTGGCATGCCCGACCTCCTCGACAGCATCTTCCCAAGCAAAACAAGAGAACAGAAGGCTGAACACGCCTCGTGCTCAGTGAACACGGGGGCGTGCTCAAGTGTCAGCATAAAAGACAAAGCAGTAGAAGCTTCTATCGCCCACCACGGGGCCGTGCTCAGTGGACACGGGGCCGTGGTCAACTACAAGATTCGCAGAATCCAGGCAAATCTTGATAGTACAGATACGTTTCTGCACAAAGGGTCGTGCCCAGCGGACACGGGGACGTGGTCAACTAATGCAGACAAGAGCAATTAATGAAGACAGAGAAGGATGATGGACACAGGGCCGTGCCCAATGGACACGGGGCCGTGCCCGAGCTTCTGTTCAGCCTATAAATAGGGGTGTTTGGCTCAATTGCAAACCATCCCTTGGCACACCACCTCTCTCACACTTCACCCACCACCCACCACCATTATAACACCATCACCCACCACCATCATCCATTGTCCATCATAGAGTGTGTGAGTCGTCTCGGGATCCAAGATTGATCGTAAGAGTTCTTGACAATCAAAGGCCATGTTTGCCTAAGTCTCTTACATCACTTGGTGAAGACAAGTGTCTAGTGTAATACTTTTTATTTTTAATCTTTTCGCACTTTTTACTTGGTTATGTATTAATGACTTTAATAACTAGTTTCTTATGTTGAAGGTGATTCTTCCTTATCGTTTGTCCGTGGTGTCTTGGCATTATTTTACTGTCTATATAAAATAAAAGATTTTCACCATTCATATCTCCACGGTCTATATGGAGGTATGTTGGCTACCTGGTCGGGGGTTAAGGGAACGGTTTGGTAAGAGTCTTGCCTTGTTCAGTGTATAGATCCTGCAAGGACCTGGGTCAAATTTAGTAGGACCTCCTTCAATACTTACCGGTATTGGATGGCGGGGGTCCAAACTCTTTGATCCCCTCATATGTAAGCTGCTATTAATAATTTAACCCGGCTACTTAGGACTGTATCCCTGCTGACTCAGACTACTTAGCCGAGGGTAACGTCACCTTCAAAAGAGGGGCCTACCATAATATGCATTAATAACTTAATTAATTATCTTTCAATAATCCGACCCTTTAGGATTGTATCCTTGCTGACTCAAACTACTGGGTTGAGGGTAACGTCACCTTCAAAAGAGGGGCCTACTACAATAACTAAGATAATCTCTTATAAAGTGCAAAAGTGCGGAAATAATCAAAGGTTACACTATACACGAGTCGGAGCCAAGTGATTCATCTTGTCTATCTGTTTTTATTTTTATTTTATTTTTCAGCATTTTAGTTAGTTTTTATTTTTCTAGTTTAAAACCTTTTTCTAAACTTTTGATTTGATTAGACGTTGAGGATAAACCGGTACTAAAAGCTCTTGTGTCCTTGGACGACCTCGGTATCTTGCCAACACTATACTACGCTCACGATGGGTGCACTTGCCCATATGTGTGTTTAGTGTTAGTAAAATATCGTGTTTTATAAATTTAAAACTTGACTAACGTGTAAAAGGGCTTAAAATATATTTAAAAAATATATACACACTCGCACACATCACCCTACCACTTCGGATGACACCTTTTATTATTAGAGACGTGACTTGTAAGCTTCAACGCCCGCCAGATCCATACTTAATTTCCTGAAATACATGTAGTTTGAAAACATCAACAAAAGTTGAGCGAGTTCATGTGTGTTTGTATGTGTGCACGAATCATCCTTGTAAACATTTGTAAGCATGTATGTATGCATTTGTAAACTGGTATGAAGCGATAAGGAACAGATCAATTAATGTGTAGCTAATACATTAACATGTGTGAAATGGCGTAGGAAGGCTCAAACCTAGCAGATTTTGTACCGGGCCTCCGGCTGTAAGACATAGTCACCTCATGGGCCAATCCTCGGTCCACATGGGTGTGGGCTCACTACACCCAAATAGATCTATCACTCATGCCCCTCGGTCCTAACACGAGGATTAATCGTCTTAGGAGTGCGCCTACCCATTCACATGATCTACTGTGCATTCCAAAGCTAACCATACCAATTGTAATTGTTTGTAAACATTTTATAACATGTACTTCACCCCCGAAGTTATGAAACTGAAAACAGTTAAAAGAAAAGGGGACATGAACTCACAGGTTTGCGTTCTTCGAATTCGCCTATAACTCAAAGTTTCCTCTGGTGTACACGACTGCCTACAACGTACTATGGTCTATTAGACGAGCGGGTCGTGCCTTGACTTAGTATTAATTAGTGTCTTTGAGTTACGTTTCAAAGTGTCTTCATTATTATTCCAAGTTATATAATTATTTGTTAAAATAATAAATATTTTAACTTAAATTATATTTATTAAATTTCTAGAATAATTGTTAAAACAATATAATTTAACTTGATACTTCTCAAGTATTTATACATGTATTTCCTTCCCAAGGATGGGTGTACTTGTATTCGTATTCTTATTCTTGTATATTTTTGCCATGTACTTTTGTCGTATTTCGATGTGTATTTATACGTGCGAAAACACGTATTTCTTGTAATTATTAAGTATCCATATATTTAATTTTGTATAACTTTGTTCAGAATAATATCTTTAATAAAATCCATCAATATATATTTTCAAAATATACATTTTAAGGAATATTATTTAGAAAAATTATTTATAATTTTTCCTTTGGCAAAAATATTTGTATTTCCATATAAGTCCCAAAAATAATATATTTTCAAGTCTAACTTGAAAATATATGTGAACATATTTTTCTTCCACAAATAATATATTTCAAATTTATTTAAGAGAATACATTTTCTCCCAAAAAATAATGTATTTGATGTTCGTTTGAGAAAATATATATTTTCTTCCAAAAATAATATATCTTCTAATAATTCCAAGAAAAATATATACTTTTACTTGCCCAAAGATAATACAATTCCTTCTTGTCTAAAATATGATATATTTTGTAGTAATCATGAAAATCCCATTTTCATTCCCTTGACGTCCAAAATATTATTTACCAAAATATACACATGAATAATATTTCCGGAATATTTTGTGAGTTATATTCCTTTGTTCGGTTTTACCGGTATTTTGGGTGTTCCTTGTATATTTATTCCTTGGAATTTTGGTAATATTTTGGATTGTAATTTCTTGGTATTTTGATAAGTTATATTATTTCAAGTCCTAAAATAATATAACTAATACACAAAGTATACAAATAATCACACACATGGTGTCTTCTAAATATATATTTTCCTAAATACATATTTAGTCACTTTTACTTATAAAAACCAACCTCCAATATTTATAATTTTTGTAACAAAAATTATGGCAAATTTTATGTAAAGATTTATGGTTTGAAATACACTTGTAAATATTTGTTTAGAACTATTTTTCTAAGTGTTTAATTTTTAGAAAAATTTTGCCATAGTTTCCCCTAAAAATGGAGGTTTCCATACCTTGAAGGTATATCATTTTCTTTTGGAAATCAACACAATCAATCCACAATCAACAATAAACAATCTTTACTTACCAATTTTGCCAAAAAAACAAGCATAATCTATTACTTCATGAACTTGAAATTTCACAAAAAAATTGTAGTAACTTACTAGTGTTCTTAGTAAGTCTTGTTACCCTTTAAAGTGTGGTTGATTCTTTAAAAACGTCATTTTTAAATAATTTAGATCTTTACAACTTACAATCTTATTTTCTAAAAATGTTTCTTCATTGATTTTTCTTGTTACATAAGTGTTTCTACACTTTATTAACCACCAAAAATAAGGTTTATTTGTTTAAGAACCAAGATCAAGTAAATCTTGTATTTTTAACTTGGTTTCTTGAAAAACCATCCATGAAATTTTAGATCTACAAGTATTACAACTTGCTTTGATCATTATTTTACAAGAAAACCACATATTCTTTCAAGTTCATGCTTTATGTGAGGATGATTCATTAAACTCTAACATGTCCATCCCCTCATCTTGCTAGATTATGTTTTTAATCATGATCTAGCAAGATTATATGGTGATCTACATCATTTTCATAAGCAAACAATGATCAACAAGTAAATCAACACATAAACGACATGATTTCTTCATGATTTAAGCTTATGTTCATGTTTCATTCTCTTGATTCTTAGTGTTCTTCAAGATTAACCTTACGTATCATCTTTTAACCACTTGAAATAGATGTAAAATGGAAGGATTAGTGTTCTTACCACTAGCTCAAGGCTAGGGATGATCAAGAGAAGAAATAGAGTGGATAAAAGCAAATGGTGAAGGTCCTTCAACTTCCAATGGCACCAAGCTTCCTAATTATGCTAGAGAAACCTTGTGGACACCTTAGAATGGTTGATTGTTGGATGAAAATGTATGTGTGTGTGGTGTGTGTGTGTGTGCCGTAAGTATGGAGGGGGGAAAAGGGAGGAGTTTTGTGTTGAAGAAGATGATAGGAACTTGGTTTAATCTTGTAGTTTATAGGAAACTTTTTCCAACATGTAATGGCATATGGTATATTATGTGTAGCATATACCCAACATAATCTAATAAATAATACAAAGAAAATCTTCTAGGTGGGTCCCTTGTTGGGGCCGTAGGTATTGGGGGGGGGGGGTATAGGTCTAGGGTTTAACCAAGTTAGTTAGTTTATGGTTACAATTCAAGTGTTTAGTTAGGTGTTTAGTTACTAGACATTTATATAGTGTGTTATGAGGTTCGGGGACCATAACTAGCTTGGTAATGTTAAAACAGTGCTTCTAGTGAAAATTTAGTGTTTCGGGTAGTGTCTGGTTGTTCGGTTGGTTACCGGTTTGTTAAGGTGCTAAACTATGCAGTTTAGTGTGCTTTATGTTACCTTTTATGACAGTTTCAATTCTCGACACTTAGAAAAGCATTCAGGACCATTTAAGCATATTTTTGCATGATATAAATGTGTTTAAATGCTGAATTTGCTTATTTTCTGCAGAATTCTGCAGTTTATGTGAGTTTTAGGCACTTTCCGGCACTTAAACTATCACTAGGAAGGCAGTTTTGTGATCCTTACTTTCCTACACACTATACTAGTGTAATATTTGGTTTCTGGCTCATTCTGTGTCTCAATACAATGTCCGTCTATCTACTGAACTCTGTCAGCATTTTTCTGATTTGCTGGATAACTGTGCTAACTGTGTTTCGTGCATCATTTGAGTCAATAAAGTTCTCATGCAATAATGACATTAAGCAATATATGATGCACATGTATGTATATGGTAATAATCAGAAGCAATTCAAGTAATTAATTGTAATTTAGCACAGTCATTAAGCACTAATCATTATTTAATAATTGTACGGATGTATGCAAATTTGGCAGTTGTCACAGAAGTGTTGTGCTACCAAATGTGTAGTCATCAGCAACCTTCCCTGACTCTTTTAACTTCTTTTTCTGGTTCAACTCACTCTCATAGGTGAGGAGTCTACCATGAAGTTGAGTCAGTGTTAACTCTTTGAACCCCACAGAATTTCTGGTTTCAAAAGCAATTGTGTCCCATTTTTCAGGAAGTGACCTTAGAAACCTATTATTTAGAGTTGATTTAGCAAATTCAACATTAACAAGTTTTAGTTCACTTATGAGACAGCTAAAGCGTTCAAACTGTTGTGTTAATGATTCACCCTTGACATGACAAAAGGTTTCATACTATTGATTCAAAACCTCTCTATTGTTTTCAATTACTTCTTCAGTACCACCAAACTATTCCTTAAGTGCATCCCATAATTCCTTGGCACTGTTACAGTGTAACAGCCCAGCATAAATTTCATTTGGAAGGGCAGATGCAATGATGCTAAATGCCTTGGCATCCAGTTCAATTTTCTGAAAATCCTGGTCAGAATAGTTTTTAATTTTCTTAGGTACAAGGACTTTTAGATCCTCAGCACTTGGCACCATTGGAACATGTGGTCCAAAAATAACCGACCTCCAACACCCTGTGTTTTGTTGGGCTAAGATGTGACCCATCCTATGCTGCCAGATGTTGTATTCAGATCTGACCAACATAGGTGGTTTAAAGAGTGAACCAGTGTTAATTGTGTTGTCCTGTGATTGTGACGCCATTCTGGTTGTTTTACAGGTACTGAATAATCAACTTTTGTACGTGATTATACCTTACTCTGTTTTTCAACTAAAAACGAACAATCGAAAGTATCAACGAAATTGAGCTGAACTTTTACGTCAAAATGATTGTTAGATCAAGTTTGACTGTCCTAGCTCTAATACCAATTGTTAGGATCTGAGTTTCGTAGATTGTGTTTGTTTAAACAAAATGAAAGTGAAACATAGATAAATTGCAGCGGAATAGATGAAATAAACTTTTAACACACAATCAATGGAAGAAAAGTTTAAGCACACATGTTTAACATCGAATTGAATGATTGTATTTATTACAAAGTTCAATTACAATTGCATGCATGCACAGATCTCCCCCTCAGCCTAAGCTCACTGATTGTTCATATAGAAATGACTTAGAAGAAAAGAGCTAACAGAACAGTACAGGGTACTGTTCTATTTATAGTACAAGACAACCACTGAGCATCTTCAGTTGACGTCACCATGAAAGTGAGATCTAACCTCCTAACAAACTACAACTACTGATCTATACAACCACTGATACTTCATTCCACTGTTGTATACTAAGCAGTGCATTGGTCTTCAGCAGTACTTGAAACACATCAGTAGATTGAGCTTCAACACTTTAATCTTCATTAGTCTTTAGATCAGCAGCAGTTGTAATAAGCAGTACTTTGAGTCTATCAGTTGTTTAGAGCCATTGTCAAGGGGAAAGATATGTACAAACAACTGCTTATGAAGGATCCACTGTTCTGAACCAGTTTTGGCTTTATCAACTGTTCCTTTGTAGGGTTCAATCCCAACAGTGTGGATGGACATGAGAAGTTCATAGCCACCTAGGAAGCATAATGCTTAGAATGTGCGCAAGTAAGTCGAACATCGTAGACCATTTTTTTTGTCTGCATAATGAACTGGAAAATCCGACATAGATTTGGGAAATGGTAACAATGGATCTAATCTACAAGTTACCTAAGATAAATTGCGGCAATGACGCGATGCGATGTGAATTATAGTTGACAGACTTACTAAGTCGACGCTTCTTGTCAATTAAGGAAAATTTATAATTCCGACAAGTTAAGCTATATAAAGACAACATCGAGTCTCCATATAGAGTACTGTTGTCTATAGTATCGGATTAAAATACTAAATATACTATTATCTCTGGAAAATTCCAGCAAATTGCTTAGCTGATAAGCATTTGTCATGTTTCGCCATGACGTTTAGACGTGAGCTTAAGGTTTATTGAAAAACCTTGTCCATTATGGACCATAAAATTTTAAAAGCTCCAAGTTTCCCTCGTAAATGAGAAATGGGATTCCCATTGTGGCCCAGGATATTCTTGAGAGGTTGAAACCTACTATAATACGGAACTAACCGTATTACCTTGAACAAATCTTGAGATCGAGATTTCTTTTAAGGGGGTGAGGATGTAACACCTCATAAAATCGTGTCCAATAATATGTTGACATGTGTCCCTAATCCTAATTATGTCAAACGTTGACTAGGAGGGACTATTTTTTCCAAATTAAAAAGTATGAATGCGGAGGGATTAAAAGTGTCAACATGCTTAAACCAAGCCTCTGAATGACCTTTTACGGTATTCGTATTATTTAACGAGCCACTTTTTGAACGTACAAAACCGTTTGTGATTTAATTCAAGAAGTTGTGATATTGAAGAGTTAAAAGCGTCAACATGTTAATTCATACCTCTGAGTGACCTTTAACGAACCCGGAACATTCATGCTCGGTCATATTCCGGGTATACCTAATATCTTGTATGTTATTGATAAGGATGCAAAAATATCATTCGTTGCGCAATTTGGGTCGTTTTCACGTTCGTTAAAGCGTTCATCGCAATTAAACGAAAAACACAACTGTACGACCGAACGAACCGACATCCACGACATTTTCTGGCATAAACCAAGTTACTTATGCCTTAACGCCTTTATGCAACCTAGAAAGTGGGTTAAAAGGGGTTAAAACCGTCAAAACACAACAAATTAAGTACAGGGACTAAATCTGCCAAACTTTGAAACCCATTTGGAGCCGTGACGTCATGCGACGACAAAAGGCTTTCATCTTGGCGTTCGGCGACGACTTGTTTTGCGCAGAAAGTAAATTCTAGCTACCAGTTTCTTCCTTGCAGCTCACACAAACCACCAATGCTCCATTAATTCGAAAATATGAGCTGAAACCTAGTATTGGACACGTCTAAGGACACTTGTATACATCTTAGGAGGGTTCCTGACACCTGTAATCATCCCATGAATCCTCCTAACACTATAAATAGGTGGTGGGTTTCATTTGAAAACTTGCACATTTCCTTCTTCCTTTCTAACTTCTCTTGTGGAGGATCCTGAGCAATTGGGAACTTCCCTTTGAGTTTTATTCAGTCCCTAGGACCACTTGTAAGTGTTCCTTTCATGGCTTGTTCGTTTATTAGGCTTTTAAGGCCGAAAGTCAAGCGTTTTCGATAAACGCTTTGACTTTCGGTTTAGACCTTAATGCTCCAGTCATTGTTCGCTACGAACATGGCTACGTGATCGTAATTAGGTAGGTGTTAATCCCTCAAAAGGGCACCTCCTAAGAATCACGTTTGCTTGGTCAATTGACGAGTCAACATATTAATGTTTTAAAAAGTCAACGGGGCAGATTTTTGAAATAATTACGATCTGAGTTTAAAGGTGTTCTAAAATACGTTTTAACACATAAACAACTTGGTAATAATTATTAGAACATGTGTAAACATGTTTGGCTCGTCAATTCCAGTTTTACGGTTGGTTCGCAACCAAAAGTCGTGAAGTTTGACTTCTACTTTGATTTTTTATTATGAACCGAATTAGACTAGTATGCTACTGATTTAAGGTCCCGTAATGATCATATTATGATGTAGCATAACCCTCTAAGGTTATATTACACGATCGTAATAGTAATCTGAGTTTTATGCAAGTTTCCGTAAATATGCCATACTTTGACTATTTTGCCCTTTTATTTAAAAATGAGGTTTTAAAAACCAATGAACTTACAAATGATTTAGGTACTGATATGTTAACATGTTTAACATATTTTGATGTTACAAATCTGATCATAAACCGAGTTTTCGTATAATATCGTAAATTACGCTTTAAAGTGACCCAAATGCCTTTTCGGTGCATAGAACGGTGTTAAACGTAATTTATTATACTAAAATCATTACCTACTAATGTAATATCATAATTAGACTATTTTGGGATATCAATTCAGTTTATAAACTGAGTTTACGTACGAGTTCTTGTATTACGTCCTTAAATGACGATAATGCCCTTTTGGCACTTAAAAAGGTTTTTAGTCATGAATGTGATACAAAACCTTTTACCTACTGATATGTTATACTAAATAACATATTTTAACAATATAAACATGGTCATAACTTTTGTTTTGAGGCAAGATCGTAAATATCGTCATTTAACGACTTAAACGCCCTTTCGGCGCATAATATGGTTTTAAACCATATTTACCAACCAAGACTTGTTATCTAATGATTTTATAACTTATATAAAATATTTTTACAGTAGGTACATGATATAAACTCAGATTCCCAAATAAGCTTTTAAACTATGTGTGAAATGACCAAAATGCCCCTATGGTGCATAGTTTGGTCTTAAACTATAAAACACACATATGTTTGATATCATACTGATATTATATCATAAATAAAGTGTTTTCACAGAATGTTTATGGTCGTAACATCAGATTATACGCAAGTTCCTTTTATACATCGCTGAATGACCAAAACATCCTTTTGAGGCATAGTTTGATTTTAAAACCTTAACGGGCATACAAGTTGATACCCTACTGATATTATAACTTGTTCAAAGTGTATTGGCATATGGAACTTGTTCATGACTCATCCGGTTACCCGTTATCGCTTATACGCGTACGGTTAGACTTACGTAACTAGTTTACATAAGTTTACCGAAACGGGTTTAACCTTATCATTTTCACTTCAAAATCCAGAATGTACTTTGTTTACCCATATTATACAAGTCCTAGTACTTGTTGGGTTTAAAACACATTCTATTCGGTATACGCTTAATCTAGCGAACCTATTCTTAAGTATCAGGTCATATCTAAAGGGACTACCTTTGGCCTGTATACATTCTAACAGATAATAAATCTGTTTATTCCAGACTATAGTACTTAGGTCAATAGAACTTAGACTTGCGGCTTTTTGCTAAATTATAATCTTATTGATTGGAAGCTAGCAAAAAGGTAAATACTCTTAACTTATTTTAGTTTTAAACTTGGGATGGCAATTATGCCACTTGGAGCGGGTATTACATAAGTAAGTCGCCTATGATTGCGCAAAAATGTAAGAATCCAGTTTATCCTATTATACTTGATAATTGAAATGATTGGGGGTTAATGGTACCGTGTCCAGACGTCCTAATGGGTTAATCAAGTATGTAAATCTGGTAACAAGAATAAATCCCAAGAAATATTTAAAAGATCACCTACGGGTTTCTCTATGTATAAAACTCTTTTCGAAAAATTGTTTTCCAAAGAGTAGTTAATTGTGTTTACCAGCTTTGGCTGACGTATTTTCAAAAGATTGAACCACATGTACCGAACCTTATTATAGGCTGGGAATACGGGTCGGCTATAAGGAATTTGCAACTCCTGATGCTTAAGGCCTATGATGTCTAAAGCTCTGTTTATTAGATCCTACCTATGGGCTTGTATCGAATGCTTGTAATACATTTATATATTCAAGCTTTATTTAATAATTTTACTCCAATACTTCCGTTGCATATTATTATATTATGATAACTGTTATCCAACTGTCACGATTATACCCATTCGGGCCCACCGGGAATCGGGGTGTGACATATTGGTTTGGCATATGACCATTGCGCTATCCGTTGGCCAACGACTATTTAAAAAATTCTTTTATTTATAATCTATATGTATCAAATAGTACTTACCATTTTTACTATCAAAAAATTCAAAAACCACTATCAACCTCCAATGGATTCTTCAAGTTCAAGCGATTCGTATGATAGATTTGTTTTGTCATCCTCATCCGATGACGGAGCGGAAATATTATTATCAACAGTGGCGACGGTCGTGAAAGCTATTGTTGAAGATTCAGATGAGGGGACTTCCCAACCCCAACCCAAACGGAGGAAGTACATAGTTCGTGAACGCGAAACCGCAAACGATTTACTGGTAAGAGATTATTTCTCACCCGAACCAACGTATGATGAAAACATGTTTAAGCGTCGTTTTCGTATGAGTAAAAATTTATTTTTAAGAATATCAAAGGATTTAGAGGATAATTATCCTTATTTCCAACAAAGACCCGATGCGTGTGGTAAGATCGGATTTACCACGTGGCAAAAGGTCACGGCCGCCCTAAGACAATTGGCTTACTGCAATAGTTCTGACATAATGGACGACTATGTAAAAATGTCGGCACGAGTGGCTAGGGAAAGTCTTCACAATTTTTGTGCATATATCATTGAACTATATATGAAAAGATACTTGAGAAAACCGACGTTTAGTGATAAGCAACAACTTTTGGAACATCACGCTGAATATCATGGTCTCCCCGGGATGATAGGTAATTTAGATTGTATGAAATGGAAGTGGGAACTTTGTCCGACTACATGGCAGGCTCTCTCACAAGCGGATATCATGGAATGCCGGCTATGATGCTTGAAGCTGTTGCATCACAAGATCTTTGGATCTGGCATTCATTCTTTGGTATGCCAGGTTTACATAACTATATAAACATTATACATCACTCGCCTCTTTTCAATGATCTAATAAATGGTGTTGGACCAAAAGGGACATTTATTGTAAATGGTGAATACAAGTATGGGTACTATCTTGTTGATATAATTTACCCTGAGTGGGCTGTTTTTGTGAAATCATTTTCAAGAGAGGGAACCCTAGATCCTAAAAGAATAAAGTTTAACAAAGTTCAGATGGCGGCACACAAAAACGTTGAGCGAGCATTTGGAGTTTTGCAGAAAAAGTGACGCATTTTGAGCATGCCTTGTAGATTGTATGAAAAAGATCAAATAAGAAACGTGATGTACGCGTGCATCATTCTACACAACATGATTTTAGAGGATGAAGGGCGTGCAATAGTTGAATATAATGGTGAGGAGACCGCATCAAATAACGAAGACATTAGTAACGAAGAGAGAACGCAAAACCAAAATCTAATCGAGTCAAGACAAATAAGTTCAAACCTTCGAGCTGATTTGGTACAACATGTTTCGACACTTCCTAGATTCGACTCAATGGAAGATGAAGATGATTGATTGATTTTTTTTGTTGTAATGTATTATTTTATTGTAGTTTTTTAAAATTACTTTATTTAAATTTTATGATTAACATAAAAAAAATTAAAACTCTATCCACATAGCACCCTACGCCCCCCTTCCACACCCCACTTTTTGGGTGTGAAATGATGAAGCCCACAAATACCATGTGTCATGCGAAGCCCCCAACTCACATAAGAGTGTGCCATGTCAAAGTGGTAAACTATGCTCAAAAGTAAAAAAATCAACCAATGAGAGTGTGCCATGTCAAAGTGGTAAATTATGCTCAAAAGTGTTGGCCATGGTTAAACACTTGGTGAAGTAGTAAACTATTTTTTTTTTTTTAAAAAGAAAAATGTGTGATTGGTTGAGATTGGAATGACCCCATGATATTCGTTAATTTACACATATTTTAGTTCCCCGTTTCACTCCTATTTTATGCGTTTTTGGCCGTAAAACCGTCATTCGGATACTTATTTATCTACATTTATGTTTACAGGCCTAAAACAGCATACCAGACAAGATGATAGCAAAAACGAGGACTTTCCGGACAAAACGACGAAGCTGCGGACATTCTGTTAAGGATTCTGAACTGGGCCTGTGGAACGACCGTTCCACCTGATGCACGGTCGTGCATCTCCGACAAAGCTGATCAGCTCGGTGATGAACGAGAGGTGCGACTGGGCGTTCTAGGAAAGAAGGCGGCTCGGTGAAGAACGGACGTTCCATCTGAGGAACGACCGTGCATATCCGATGAACCAACAGAGTCTCGGTGATGAACGACCTGTGCGACTCGGCGTGCAACAAGTAACCCGGAACTGAACAACCGTTCCACACGAAGAACGGTCGTGCCATTTCGAATCTGGTCAATGATCTGATGACGTATGCAGTATGGTGACCCATCCCCAATAATTACATAAAGTGCACGGTCGTGCCATATGGAGAACGATCGTGCAACAGCGAAAAGTATAAAAACAGAACAGAAACCTTCTGTTCGATATTCTGGATTTTTGGAGAGCTTCACAGGCGATTTTCAGGCTCCGGAGGCAGTAGCTTTCACCCGGATTCAAGCCACATTGTCTCATTTAGCTCGATTACTACCCGGATCCTTAGTCTAGTACTTGTTTATGGTTTGATTTTCTAATCTTTCCATGTTTTTGTTAATCTTTCAAGTACTTAGATTATTGTTTATGTATTATTGTAGCCTTTGGGCAAAAACACAAACAATCCCTTGCTAGATTATTGCCATTAGTATGTTAAGCTTTGTTTGTAATGACACTTGAAGTATTTTCTATGTTAATCTTTGATGATTAGTTTGCAACCTTGTTATTGATATTGAATTCTTGATTATAAGTAATTATGTTGGATGATTGGTGCTTGGTTAGTAAAGATAGTTGAAAAATGAAGCTTAATTAATCTTGTATTAGTAAACTTTGAATTTGGTTAACTAGTTTAACTTGGTTTAAATGTATGCATCATGATACTAGAAATGGTTAGTGATTTAATAAAATGTAATTATTGTTAATCAAGAGAGCTTGCCGTCACGTAAGGACCTAAATGGGTTAGATGGTGTCGTTATAAATTCTTGCCATGATTTGTTAGCTTAGTTAGTAGTTTAGGCCAAAATTGCTATCTTAGTGAATTATTGTGCAAGATTTGTAAAATGAACTCGGTTGTGATTTAATCTAGTTTATGCTTATCTCGGTGGTTGCATTGTGTTTATCGGTGTCGCTTTCCTTGTTTAAGTGAGGTTAGAACAATCCTAACGGCTGACTAACTTATTTTTAAGAGATTTTCATAGACATTTATCAATTGCACGTTAAAGAACAATTTTAGGTGGTTAAAGTGTGTTTATCGTTTTAGCTTTCCGAATGATTGTCATGTTAGGATTCCCGAAAGGGATACTAATTGTCTTAAATTGGAAAATTGACCGAATGCTTCTAGTGCCAAAACTGACTTAGTTGACATGATGTGGTTGTGTATTTAGCAAGGCTTTTTATCTACTATCTATTATGTTTTAATTATGTATTTGGTTATGTTTACTTTAGTTTAGTTTAAATCAACCAAACTTATGTTTTTACCGGTAGTTTAGTGATAAAGGTCTAGTATTAATTCTCCGCCCATTTCCTTGGATCGATACTTGGTTCTTACCGATACTTTATTACATATATGACGGGGTACACTTGCCTCTTTCGTGTGTGTTTTGATGTAAAAGTAATAATCACTTTTATAAATTTAAAACCAAATCGTGTGTAAATTCATTGCAAAATTATGTATATATACGCACACGTCAAGTTTTTGGCGCCGCTGCCGGGGAAGTGGCGAGTTTTAGGAACGACCCGAGTCATTTGGTTATCGGTGTATATACTTGTTAATATTTGTGTATAATTTCTTGATTATTTATTTGTTTATTTATTTGTGAATATTTCTTGTTTTTATTTGATTTATTCGTTTTCGCGTTATTTTTGTTCCATTTATTTATTTGATCCGGATTTATTTATTCACTTATTCTTTGGGTTTTCGGCACCCTAAAGCCATTTTTTGTATTAGTCGATTCATTTGTTTATTGTGTTGAATTTTTATAAAATTTCGGGCCCATTTTTCGGATTTTTATAAAATTTTCAGCCCATTTATAATAACTTTCTGCTTCTATTCAGCTGAAAAAAAAAACAGCATTATTTAATTAATAAAATATTCACCGTGTCAAATTTTCGTTTGCAGGTTGATGTTCTCGACCCCCGCTCCAGAACTTGTTGAACCGTCAGACGAACCCGAACGTGATCTTCGGAGGCGTCTTCGCGCGAAAGGGCGTGCGGTTGGGCTACTGCTCGCATCTGGCGGGCCGGATTCGGTGGTACCCATTGAAGCCGAGGGCTCAAGGGCAGCAGGGAACGCAATCATGGCCGACGATGAGCGACCGTTGAATGAGTCTAATCAGCCTGGAGCGACATGCCTGGAGCCGAGTATCCTTAGACCTACTATAGATGCACCTAATTTTGAAATTAAATCTAGTATAATTAATATGGTGCAGAATTCGGTGCAGTTCGACGGACGCGAACATGAGGATCCCGGACGACACATAGCGGCTTTTCTCGAAGTTTGTTCCACGTTCAAAATGAGGGATGTTTCGGAGGATGCCGTTCGGTTGAGGTTGTTTCCTTTCTCACTGCGTGACAAAGCCAGAGCGTGGCTTATGTCACTGCCAGCTGGGTCCATCAGGACCTGGAATGGGTTGGCGGAGCTGTTTATGAAAAAGTACTTTCCACCTGAGAAGACAACCAAGTTAAGGAACCGAGTGGTGACCTTTCGTCAGGATGAGGGTGAGTCGTTGCATGCAGCTTGGGAGAGATTCAAGGATCTGTTACTTGATGTGCCACATCATGGCTTCACCAAGAGACAGCTAGTCTTGACATTCTATCAGGGGCTGAGCTATAATACGCAGGAGCGATTAGATATGAATTCAGGAGGCGATTTGGGGACAAAGACGCCCAATGAGGCTTACGATATCATTGAAAAGGCTGCGTTAAAGTCTAGCTCTCGCCGCGAAGGAGATAGAAGTCGGGCTACATCATCATCAGGATCCCGAGCAGGAGTTCATGCTGTAGACGACTATACGGCCATTACTGCACAAATCTCGGCTCTCGCATCGAGATTCGACAGGTCCCAGATGATTGCGCATGCGGGCTCGGGATGTGACCAGTGTGGAGTGTCACACGAGCCTGGGGCATGTTTTCAGGGAGTCGAATACGAGAGCCACGAAGAGGTAGATTTCGTGAGTAATCAAACTAGGCCTCAGAACAACCCTTACAGTAACACCTACAATCCCGGTTGGAGAAATCACCCAAATTTTGGGTGGCGTGCGAACACAGGGAATCAAAATCCTTTGGGATTTACTCCGCGCGCTCCAGCGCAACCGCAAGGTCAGGGTCAGCTGTTCCAGCAATATGGCCAACCCTATCAGCAGCGTCCTTACTCATATCCGAATCAGGGCACTGGGAGCAGCTCCCAGCAGCAGGCCCCTCAGGCTAGTTCTAAGCTGGAGGACATGATGGCCCAGCTTCTCACTAGCTCCTCGAGCGCGAATCAGTTAGCTGAAAAACGCTATCAGCAGAGCGAGGATCGTTTTCTCTTTCATGAGGGGGAAATGAGGAGTCATAAGGCCTCGATTCAGAACATAGAGAATCAGGTTGGTCAGCTGGCACAGATGATGTCGAAGAGACCCTAGGGTGGTCTCCCAGGCAATACTGAGACAAACCCGAGCGGGCACAGGGATGTGAACGCTGTGATGACCAGGAGTGGAAAACCTACCGGACCCGTCATATCGGACTCACCACCGATCACTGAAGCGGTCCCGACTAGCACACCGGACGAGGTGCATGCCAGGCTACGCCCAGCAAGTACAGCACAAGTCCAGGAGCCGGTCAAAAATTACACTCCTCCGGTACCCTATCCACACAGACTGAAGAAGCAGAAGACTGAAGAACAAAACGGTAAGTTTCTTGAGATGTTTAAGCAATTGCATATAAACATACCGTTTGTTGAAGCCTTGGCTCAGATGCCGAAATATGCCAAGTTTCTAAAAGACATCCTCTCAAACAAACAAAAACTCGAGGACATGTCTTGTGTGGTTATGAATGAAAGCTGCTCTGCTATTCTCCAGAATTGCCTGCCTACAAAAATGGGAGACCCAGGCAGTTTCACGCTTCCTTGCCTCATTGGCAATTTATCCGTCAGTCATGCGTTAGCAGATCTAGGAGCGAGTATAAACCTTATGCCCTATAAGGTTTTTACAAAGTTGGATATAGGTGAGCCGTCACCTACGAGGATGAGTATTCGACTTGCGGATCGTTCTGTCAAGTATCCACGCGGGTTTGTAGAGAATATGCTTGTTAAGATTGACAAGTTTGTGTTTCCCGTGGATTTTGTTATCCTGGACATGGATGAGGACTCGAGAGTGCCTCTGATACTCGGACGCCCGTTTTTGAATACCGCCCGGACGATTGTGGACGTGGCGGCGGGCCAGATCACACTCCGAGTAAATGATGAGCATGTGACGTTTGACATTAAACGTTCTATGCAGCATCCTCTGAGTCAAGACGACGCGCTCTATTATGTCGACATCGTCGACACTTGTGTGAGCACGCATTTCCAGGGTACGATCGAGGAGATAGATTCGGACACACATCTGTTGTGTGGGGACCTAAATGGCATTTCGCAGGAGGGCCACGATTTAGAGCAGCCAGTCTATCAGATTGGTGATGATGGTCCCCAGAGTCCGGATCGTTTCGCAGAAATTGATCGCGAGAGTGAAGTGAAGTCGAAGCCTTCCGTGGAAGATCCTCCTACCTTGGAGCTTAAAGAGCTCCCACCGCACCTGGAGTACGCATTTCTGGATGAGGAGCGTCATTTACCTGTCATTATTTCATCTGAATTGGCGGTAGAAGAGAAGAGCAGACTGCTTAATATGTTGAAACTTCATAAGAAAGCAATCGCCTGGAAAATCATGGACATTAAAGGTATAAATCCCTCCTTCTGTACACATAAAATTCTAATGGAGGATCAGTTCAAGCCGTGTGCGCAGCACCAGAGGCGGCTGAACCCGAACATGCAAGAGGTCGTTAAAAAGGAAGTGATTAAGTTGTTAGATGCTGGTATGATCTATCCCATTTCCGACTCTGTTTGGGTCAGTCCTGTGCAGGTAGTGCCCAAAAAGGGGGGCATGACTGTGGTCACAAACGATAGGAATGAGCTCATTCCAACCAGGACGGTCACTGGATGGCGGGTTTGCATTGATTATCGCAAACTCAATGACGCCACCCGCAAGGACCACTTCCCGCTTCCATTCATTGATCAAATGTTGGAGCGTCTGTCAGGGAAGTTATATTATTGTTTTTGGATGGGTTCTCTGGTTATTTTCAAATCCCTATCACTCCTGAGGACCAGGAGAAGACCACATTTACCTGTCCCTTCGGTACATTCGCCTACCGGCGTATGCCATTTGGGCTGTGTAATGCACCGACTACTTTCCAGCGATGTATGGTCGTAATTTTCCACGACATGATTGAGGATTCCATGGAGGTGTTCATGGACGATTTTTCGGTATTTGGGGATTCCTTTGATCAATGTCTGGAAAATTTGAAAAGAATGTTGAAGAGGTGTGAGGAGACCAATCTGGTCCTGAACTGGGAGAAATGCCACTTCATGGTGAAGGAGGGCATAGTTTTGGGACACAAAATTTCTCACGCGGGCATGGAAGTCGATCCAGCTAAAGTCGACGTTATTTCACGACTTCCACCCCCCACCTCTGTTCGAGCTATACGGAGCTTTCTCGGTCATGCCGGGTTCTATCGGCGATTCATCAAAGATTTTTCAAAAATCGCCAGACCCATGACCCGTTTGTTGGAGAAAGATGCTCCGTTCGTGTTTGGAGATGATTGCTTGAGGGTTTTTTACCTCCTCAAGCAAAAGTTGATAGAGGCCCCCATTTTAGTCGCGCCTGACTGGAGTCTGCCATTTGAGATTATGTGCGACGCCAGCGACTACGCTATAGGGGCCGTTCTGGGTCAAAAGAAGGAAAAGCACTTTCACCCGATCTATTATGCGAGCAAAACTCTTCACGACGCTCAGGAGCATTACACCACGACTGAAAAGGAGCTCTTGGCGGTCGTTTTCGCATTTGATAAATTTAGATCGTATCTAGTGCTTTCGAAAACCGTTGTATACACCGATCATGCAGCCATTAGATACCTCTTCAGCAAACAGGACGCTAAACCGCGTCTAATCAGATGGATCCTGTTGCTGCAAGAGTTTAATATAGAAATCCAAGATAAAAAGGGTGCTTTGAATGTCGCGGCTGACCATCTATCTCGGTTAGAACACGGAGACATCGAGGACTCGCGTTGGGATTCAATCAATGACAATTTCCCACTCGAGTCTTTGATGGGTGTAGAGATATGCGATAAGTCGCCTTGGTTCGCCGACTTTGCGAACTACCTTGCTTGTAGAATTCTGATTAAAGGGTTGACTCACCAGCAAAAGAGGAAATTCTTTTCAGATGTCAGGCATTACATTTGGGACGACCCTTTTCTATTCAAGGTGGGTGCTGATCAGGTGATCAGGAGATGTGTATCAGGGGCTGAGGCGACCGACATTCTGCGCCAGTGTCTTGAGGGACCTACCGGAGGCCACCACGGAGCCAACTTCACCGCGAAGAAGGTGTTGGATTCCGGGTTTTACTGGCCGACCATTTTCCGTGACGTGCAGAGTTGGGTGAAAGCGTGCGATGCTTGTCAGAGGGCGACGAACATATCGGCACGCGACGAAATGCCTCAGAACTGGATACAGGTTTGTGAGGTCTTTGATGTTTGGAGGATAGACTTCATGGGACCATTCCCCCCCTCACGCGGAAACAAGTACATACTCGTGGCTGTTGACTATGTATCAAAGTGGGCGGAGGCGCAAGCCTTACCCACTAATGACGCCAGAGTAGTTGTGAGGTTTCTTAAGAGGTTGTGAGGTCGATTTGGCGCTCCAAAAGCGCTCATTAGTGACCGAGGGACTCATTTTTGTAATACACAGCTTGAAAAGGCTTTGTCCCGATACGGTGTGCAACACCGTTTGTCCACGCCCTATCATCCGCAGACGAGCGGGCAGGTGGAGGTCACGAACCGTGGGCTTAAGCGCATCCTTGAGCGGTCGGTTGGAGCGAACCATAAGGAGTGGTCGGACAAGCTTGATGAGGCATTATGGGCATTCCGTACAGCTTATAAGACCCCTATAGGGACCACCCCCTTTAGGTTGGTATACGGAAAGGCATGCCATTTACCGGTGGAGTTGGAGCACAAGGCTATGTGGGCATTGAAAACCGCGAATTTGGACCTTAAAACCGGAGGTGAAGCCCGGTTTCTCCAAATTCATGAATTGGAAGAATTGCGGCATCAAGCCTATGAGAGCTCCGTACTTTACAAAGAGCGCACGAAGAAACTTCACGACAAACGCTTGAAGGACCATAAAGAATTCCAAGCGGGTGATCTTGTTCTTCTGTACAACTCTAGGCTGCGCTTATTTCCTGGGAAGCTTCATTCACGCTGGACAGGACCATACATGGTTAAGGAAGTATTTCCGTATGGTACTGTTGCAGTAGAGAACGCGGATGGCGTTACATTCAAGGTGAATGGTCACCGGTTGAAGTTGTACGTTGCCGGGCCGATAGAATCGGCGGTAGAGGTGATTGAACTCAAACCCCGCACACATCATAAGTGTGGGGAGGAGAGAGTCTACGCTACTGACTCGCGGATCAAAAATGTAGCAAGAGCGTATTTTGCGCTTTAGGGGTAGTATAGTCTTTTTAGTAGTTTTTCTAGTTTTTAGCTTTGAGTCTTGCTATCGACTCGTCGACAAAAATTTAGCATGAGTCTACGCTGCTGACTCGCCGACAAAAATGCAGCCGGAGCGTCTTTGGCGCTGTAAGGGCAAAATTGTCCTTTTATTTGTTTTTGTAGTTTTAGCGTAATTTAGGATAGTTAGGTAGTTTACGTTAGTTTGTTTAGTTTTCGTACGTGCCGAGCGAAGGTTCTGTATTGCAATATTGTTAGAACAGTTGGTGTGTCGAAAAAACGGCGAAAAAACGGCCGAAACGGTTGCTGGAAATAGCTTCTGCAGAAAATTCTGTATCTGCAGCTGATGCACGCCCGTTCCTCGGGCCGCACGACCGTGCATCTCCGAGGGACCGGCACGTTGGATAGCACCCTCGGTGCATATCCGAGAACATGCTGCAGGGTTTGAGCGATGTCGGTACCGCACGACCGTTCCATACCAGGAACGACCGTGCCACAGGCTGAGGGCAATTTTGTCATTTTGCACATTATATATACCCTCATCTGCTGCAAAATCCCTCATTCGCGAACCCTAGCCGCTGCAGACCGTTCCAGGGCGATTCTTCACCATATCGCACGGTTTTTCGCACGATCTAACACCCTTCTTCGCACGGTACGTTCCTAGTTGTATTTTTTCTAGTTTTCTTGCTTTGTAGGTTAGATTTCTTTCGATTTTTCAAGGAATTTTTAGGGTTCTCTTCATAAACAAATCGAAACCCTAACCCTTGTTGAATCGACGTATCGTGAACACCCGATTGACTTTCAGACCCCTGTTTGCCCAATACTTGTTGAAATTTTTGCAAAAATCAGATTGTTCTAAGTACAGGGGTCGAAAACTGCAGACACGAAGTCGCACGGTCGTTCCTCGTGTGGAACGGTCGTGCCTCACCGGCTTGTTCACGATATCTTCTGGGTTGGTCTGTTAGTTCTCGGATACGCACGACCGTGCGTCCCGAAGAACGACCGTGCCATTTGCCCAGTACAGTTAGACAGTTTCTTCATAATTTGCTGCTCGGCTGTTTTCAATTCATTTCTCTCCTGTTTCTGTCTTTCTAACAATTTTCCCCATTACAGATGAACCATCCCTTCCTACAGTTTGACCCTAACATTGAGAAAGAGCGTTTGTGTATCCCGAAACGCGACGCATTGTGGGCGAGACGGGGGCAGTTTGGGGTCCCCCGATGGTTAGATTGGGAAGTAATGCGTGAACTCAATCAGTATGATCGACTGGACGACATGATGAATCGGCCGCTTGCAAATCTGGTCGCTTGTAACCGACCCGTTTACCAGGAGTTGACAATTGAATTCTTCGCATCGTATGCCTATGAAAGGCCTGTTGCACATACACAGCCCGATTTCCGCTACAGGGAGCGGGTAACCTTCAGGTTATGTAGGCGATGGCATACATGGTCGGTTGGTCGTTTGGGACGGAGGCTAGGGATTTACACGAGGGACGATATGGATGATCCCGACGTCTTCAACGATCAGTTCAACTTCCCTAATGATGCAGCGCGGGATGCATTTTGGGTTCGAAATGCCGTTGGGGAGCCCTACAACCCGAGGATGTCAAAGGCCTCGCGACTCCGAGACCCTCTGGTGCGAGTGATGCACCATGTATTCAGCCATTCGATATGCGGACGCATGGACAGTCTCGGTAACTGTCCAACTCCTGATTTGCTTTTTCTTTATGCGTTGGTTGACAAAGCACCAATCAACCTAGCCGCACGAATGGCTGAGTACTTTGTCAAGAGCTCGGGGCGAACCTCGAACAGTGAGATGCATGGAGGTCAGTACGTGACCGAAATAGCGTACAATGAGCGCTATATGACACCGGGGGTTCTTCAGGGTCTCACTTTGATTACTGAGGGGGTTCATGTTGATATCCGGTCTCTGAAGTTCATGGGGGTGATTGCTGAGCTTGATAGAGGAGATAGGTTGAGGGGATTGAACAACGAGGTCTGGGACCCGTTGCCTCCAGGTGAAGGGGAAGATGAGGATGAAGAAATGGGGGAGCAGCACGAGCCACAGCCACCGACACCACCACACTCGCCGCAGCACCACGCCTTTCATCAGCATGAGGACTGGCCCACGTTCTACCAGCAGTTCCAAGATATGCGTGTGACGCAGGAGCAGCATGGTACCTACTTTGATGAGATTAGATCTAGCCAGGACCAGATCCGGGCTAACCAGGACGAGATTCGAGCCAGTCAGGCTCAGATTCGGGCCACACATGACCAGCTTCGGCAGAGCCAGGATACTTTATATCAGGGGGTCAGTGCGGGTTTCTCATATCTGTTCGGGGAGATGCATCACGCATACCCCGACTATTTTCAGCACCCTCCGGAGTTCCCACCGTGGAACCCCCCTGGCTATGGCGATCAGGGCCCATCTGGCACGAGACATGATGATGATGATGAGTAGTTGGCGGTGGTGTTAGCATTTGGTGGTGTTTTATCTTTCAGTACTTTGCTTTTATTTGGGTGTTTTTTTTTTACTATTATTTAAAACACCCCGGTTATGTATTTTCAGACAATTTCCTTTGTATTTTGTTTGGATTTTAGTACTTATGTATATTATGGTTGTTTTGTGATTTTTCTGTTTCTGTTATATTGTGGGTGCACATGACATACTCGCAGGTTTTATCTATCGGATCTTGGACCGGAGCACGTACCAGATACAGCTTCGGAAGTCTCGTGGCACCAACATCATCTTGAGGGGAGTATTTTTTATCCCTTTCTCTATATTTCGGGTATCGCATTGGGGACAATGCGAAGTTCAAGTGTGGGGAGGGGGTTAACTTTGTTAACTTAACTTTGTTTGTCCTCATTTATATATATATAAAAAAAATTCAGAAAAATCATTTAAAAATACTTGTATTTTGTATATATTTTTGTAAATAAACCGGTTGGTTATGTTTTAGAAAGCTTCGGACTTGATAAAAACTCGACAAGCAAAATATTTTTGAAAAAGGAAACCGGAAAGCGTGACAAACAAAGAATGACTTGCATGATAGTTTTCACACTTTTACCCATTCCTTCCTTTACGTGAGCATATATGAGCCTAGATTGTTATATATTTGTTCATTTCGGATATAGGAGTGAGCCGGATGTTATGTGTAATTTAGAACTTGTCACTAGTATGCTTGTTAAGACCATAAACGTGCGGATTTGTGTAAAAGTGATAGAGGCACTTAGATTACCCTTTGTTGTGTACCTTGTTCTTTGTGTTGTGCTTCCCGTTCACCTTATATTACCCTTTAGGATTAACCTTGTCGAGCCTTCCCGTTCACCTTTGTTTACCCACATTATCGCCCACTTAACCAAATTTAGCCTTTGTATGTTTTAAACCCTTTTTAGTGTTGAAACTCGGTTAAAATAATAGTTTAACTAGCTTATTGTTGTTTATATTTCATTGTATAGTTTATATGCAAAAAAAAAAAAAAAAAAACAGAAAATAAAACACCCTAAAATAGGGTGAATTTGATAGAAATCGAGCAATTTTGAATGCTTAAATGTTAAAAATTTCGTCGATAAGCTCGATTGCGCTTTAGTCTCCTTTTTAAGGCGGTTGTATGTATAGTTGTACTATTTTGTTGCTAGTTAAACGCTAAAACCGAGTTTTAACCATTTTCGCCACTTTATATGTCCACTTCCATACCCTTCGCCCAAGCCTAACGTTACAACCCATAAAGACCTCTTGATTTACACTTATTCGCATGTTAGTTGGTGGAGATGAGATCTTATGACAAGCTTATGTTATTGCGCATTTCATTGACTAGGCATTGAGTGTTTACACGTACACATTTTATGTATGTTTCATAAATAAAACCGAGTGTGTGTGAACATTGTGAGTTGTGTGAAGATTAACATGTGAGTCAATTAAATGTTTTGTCACGGCTTTTTGGTTGTCGCTTTTTAATTGCATATGCTTGTTGGGTTTGAATCTTTTGATGTTGTCTTTCGACAAACCGGCTAACCGTTTATATTAGTTTTCAATAAAATAGTGTGTAAATTATCGTTCTTGTTTGTTTATGTCTTTTATTGCTTTTTAGTTTAGCTTGCTTGAGGACAAGCAAGGTTCAAGTGTGGGGAGATTTGATATTCGTTAATTTACACATATTTTAGTTCCCCGTTTCACTCCTATTTTATGCGTTTTTGGCCGTAAAACCGTCATTCGGATACTTATTTATCTACATTTATGTTTACAGGCCTAAAACAGCATACCAGACAAGATGATAGCAAAAACGAGGACTTTCCGGACAAAACGACGAAGCTGCGGACATTCTGTTAAGGATTCTGAACTGGGCCTGTGGAACGACCGTTCCACCTGATGCACGGTCGTGCATCTCCGACAAAGCTGATCAGCTCGGTGATGAACGAGAGGTGCGACTGGGCGTTCTAGGAAAGAAGGCGGCTCGGTGAAGAACGGACGTTCCATCTGAGGAACGACCGTGCATATCCGATGAACCAACAGAGTCTCGGTGATGAACGACCTGTGCGACTCGGCGTGCAACAAGTAACCCGGAACTGAACGACCGTTCCACACGAAGAACGGTCGTGCCATTTTGAATCTGGTCAACGATCTGATGACGTATGCAGTATGGTGACCCATCCCCAATAATTACATAAAGTGCACGGTCGTGCCATATGGAGAACGACCGTGCAACAGCGAAAAGTATAAAAACAGAACAGAAACCTTATGTTCGATATTCTGGATTTTTGGAGAGCTTCACAGACGATTTTCAGGCTCCGGAGGCAGTAGCTTTCACCCGGATTCAAGCCACATTGTCTCGTTTAGCTCGATTACTACCCGGATCCTTAGTCTAGTACTTGTTTATGGTTTGATTTTCTAATCTTTCCATGTTTTTGTTAATCTTTCAAGTACTTAGATTATTGTTTATGTATTATTGTAGCCTTTGGGCAAAAACACAAACAATCCCTTGCTAGATTATTGCCATTAGTATGTTAAGCTTTGTTTGTAATGACACTTGAAGTATTTTCTATGTTAATCTTTGATGATTAGTTTGCAACCTTGTTATTGATATTGAATTCTTGATTATAAGTAATTATGTTGGATGATTGGTGCTTGGTTAGTTAAGATAGTTGAAAAATGAAGCTTAATTAATCTTGTATTAGTAAACTTTGAATTTGGTTAACTAGTTTAACTTGGTTTAAATGTATGCATCATGATACTAGAAATGGTTAGTGATTTAATAAAATGTAATTATTGTTAATCAAGAGAACTTGCCGTCACGTAAGGACCTAAACGGGTTAGATGGTGTCGTTATAAATTCTTGCCATGATTTGTTAGCTTAGTTAGTAGTTTAGGCCAAAATTGCTATCTTAGTGAATTATTGTGCAAGATTTGTAAAATGAACTCGGTTGTGATTTAATCTAGTTTATGCTTATCTCGGTGGTTGCATTGTGTTTATCGGTGTCGCTTTCCTTGTTTAAGTGAGGTTAGAACAATCCTAACGGCTGACTAACTTATTTTTAAGATATTTTCATAGACATTTATCAATTGCACGTTAAAGAACAATTTTAGGTGGTTAAAGTGTGTTTATCGTTTTAGCTTTCCGAATGATTGTCATGTTAGGATTCCCGAAAGGGATACTAATTGTCTTAAATTGGAAAATTGACCGAATGCTTCTAGTGCCAAAACTGACTTAGTTGACATGCTGTGGTTGTGTATTTAGCAAGGCTTTTTATCTACTATCTATTATGTTTTTATTATGTATTTGGTTATGTTTACTTTAGTTTAGTTTAAATCAACCAAACTTATGTTTTTACCGGTAGTTTAGTGATAAAGGTCTAGTATTAATTCTCCGCCCATTTCCTTGGATCGATACTTGGTTCTTACCGATACTTTATTACATATATGACGGGTTACACTTGCCTCTTTCGTGTGTGTTTATGATGTAAAAGTAATAATCACTTTTATAAATTTAAAACCAAATCGTGTGTAAATTCATTGCAAAATTATGTATATATACGCACACGTCACCCCACCCACACTACCCTCTCTCTCTCATGATTCCCGCACGGCAAACGGTCACCGCGTGACTAACCAAACCGACGCGGCAAAGGGGTTGGCGGCGGTGTTGCCGCGCGACAAACCACTTTGCCACTTCCCTTTGCCGCTCCACACCGTATACCCTAATGTCCAATAATGTATTCTTATCGGATTAAATAAGAATCGCATATAAATAAATAGAAAGTAGAGGAAAATGTCCGGATAGTCCCTGTGGTTTGCCCTTTTTTCACCTTTAGTCCTAACTTTCTAAAATTACTACTATAGTCCCCAACTTTTGCAATTTCGTTCTCGGATGGTCCCTAACATGGATGAAGGTTAGTTTTCTCAGTTAAGTTAGTATGAAATTACCTAAAAGCCCTTATTATTTATTTAAATATAAAATATAAAATCCTAACTCACACCCCCACACTCTACCCCCTTTCTTCTTCACCTCTCATCAAGCCACCAACAGATCTCTTTAATCACTATACTCTCCCTCTCTCTCTCTCTACCCTCTCTCTCCTTTAAAAAAATCACCTCTACCACAACCATCATCACCTCCACCTCTACAGCCACCATCACCTCTCAGCCACCACCACCACCATCACTGCCAAACCAGCACTGCCGCTATCATCACCACTACCACAACCACCCCCGCCAGAAACACCACCGCCGCCATTACGACCGCCGCTATCATCACTCGCCATCATCCGAAAACAGGAGAGTGAAACCTTAAATTAGTTGCAGAAATCAAAGGATTTTGATGGATTTAAGGGCTGTTGATGTGAAAAAGGTAAGATTAAGGTTGTTTTAGGGAGATTGGAATGAGAAGAAGAGGAACTGTTGGTGAAGATTATGTCCCTGTGGTTTTGAATTATTTGGTTGAATGATAATATATGGTACTGTTTGAATTTCGTATGTTAATACCAAGGGTTTTGAACTTTTTTGCAGAAATCAAAGAATTTTGATGAATTTATGTTAGCCAACTATGGGGTTTATCTTGTTGATGACATTAATAATTTAGTTTAGGTGGGGAAGATGAAACATATGGTGGTGGTGGTGGTGGGTCCCACATAAAATTTAATATTAATTATATTTTAAACTATTTAGTTACTAATTTAACAGTAAGGGTATTATAGTCATTTCACACTAACTTAACTGAGAAAACTAACCTTCATCCATGTCAGGGACCATCCGAGAACGAAATTGCAAAAGTTGGGGACTATAGCTGTAATTTTAGAAAGTTAGAGACTAAAGGTGAAAAAATGGCAAACCACAGGGACTATCCGGGCACTTTTCTCTATAAAGTAGTAATAAAAGTTTATCTTGAACCCTTGGAGTTGAATTTACGTGCAGATTAAGCAAACTTTGTGCATCTTCGTCTTGTGTACATGTTCTATATTTAGCTTAAAGCCTGTATGTATGTATATGTATGTATCAGCAGTATCACCGATTATAACACGTACATACATACATACTCCCCAATTTCCTAATTTCAGGGTCAGTTTCATCACTGAAAGTAAGTAATGATGAAAGTAGGGTTTATAGTTTTGGTTTGGTTTATGTTCATGTGTGGGCCGTGTTTGGGTAGATTTGTGGTGGAAAAGAACAGCTTGAGGGTGTCATCACCTGATAATTTGAAAGGAACATATGAATGTGCAATTGGGAATTTTGGTGTCCCTCAATATGGTGGAACATTATCTGGTTATGTTGGGTACCCAAAATCGAACCAGAAGGCGTGGGAAACCTTTGATTCATCTTTGAAATCGGAGCCTGCTGGTGGTCTTCCCCTTTTTCTTCTACTTGATCGTGGCGGTAATGCTTCTTTTTTCTTCAATTGGCTTTTCATTATTATTGTAATGTAATATTGATGATGCTAGTTTCGGTTTGTAGTTATTGGGGTTTACTTCTGTTGAAATTGCCCTACTTGTGTGTTAGGAATAGTACTAGGGGGTGTTTGGACGTGCCTATAAACTGGCTATTTTGGGTAACCCAAAAAAAATGTGGTTTTAGAATGCTCGGATGCGTTTTGATCCCAAAAGCCCATATGTGATGCACACCCAACATGTATGTGAAGTGTTTGTTTGTTATTAAAAAAAAATTAACTTTTGTAGACAATATTCTAAATTGTTAACTTTTAAACGCTATAATATAAGATATTCTCATTATCTGTGTTCCATCGAGGGTCTAATTTGTTCAAATACTCAAAACCCACTGCTCAATTGTTGCTCAAATTTGTTCAGTCAGATTTGAAAATCTCAGGCCCATTGCAACCGATGGTCTACCACATCACATGTGCATCATGAAAAACTTATATATGCACATCCAGACAACTTTTTGTTTTGAAAACTTTTGTACTTTACTTGGGATCAGTTGAGCATGTTCATAAAGAGCCTGAAGTATCTTGACTTTTCGTTCATAGTCAAGTTTGTTCCTTTGATTCAATTAAGTGCTTTCTCTGGTAAATATACCATACCCGTCTCGTAATCTTAACCATGTTAAATTGATGGTCTTTGTGTAGCTAAAGTAGTCGGTTTTCTTAAGGGAATGTAAATATAACTATAGTTTGATGTGGCAGATTGTTTCTTTACATTAAAGGCATGGAATGCACAAAAAGGTGGTGCTGCAGCCGTTCTTGTTGTAGACAACAGACCCGAGCCATTGATCACCATGGATATGCCTGAAGAAGAAAACGTGCATGCAGATTACGTACAGAACATAACAATCCCATCTGCTCTCATTAGCATGTCACTCGGAAATTCAATAAAGAAAGCTTTAAACAAGGGCGATATGGTAAATATAAAACTCGATTGGACAGAAGCTCTCCCTCACCCTGATGAGCGCGTAGAGTATGAGTTTTGGACAAATAGTAATGACGAGTGTGGGACCAAGTGTGACAGCCAAATAAATTTTGTGAAAAATTTTAAAGGGGCGGCTCAAATACTTGAGAAAAAAGGGTACACTCAGTTTACACCGCATTATATCACTTGGTATTGCCCTGAGGTGTTCACATTTAGCAAACAGTGCAAATCTCAATGTATTAATCATGGAAGATATTGTGCTCCGGATCCCGAGCAAGATTTTAGTAAAGGGTATGATGGGAAAGATGTGGTGGTTCAAAATTTAAGGCAGGCCTGCTTTTACAAGGTGGCGAATGAAACCGGGAAGCCTTGGCTTTGGTGGGATTATGTGACTGATTTTTCTATCAGGTGCCCCATGAAAGATAAAAAGTACACTAAAGAGTGTGCAGATGAAGTTATTAAGTCACTTGGTGAGTTTATTTAGTTTTAAGCACTTGGTGAAACCTCGTATGCTGATTGATTGATAATGTGTTGTCATTGACAGGTGTTGATTTGAAGAAGATTGATGAGTGTGTTGGTGACACAGAAGCAGATGTCGATAACCCTGTACTCAAGGCTGAGCAAGAAGCACAGGTATCTATTGACAGTTGACTGTAACAAAGTTTTGTTGCAATTTGCACACATTAAATGCAAATATATTGAGGTTAATGTGCTAATTCTGCAGATAGGCAAGGGTTCACGTGGGGATGTAACAATACTCCCAACTCTGGTCATCAATAACAGACAATATAGGGGTATGTCATGAACCAAAAGTATCCGATTGTTTGTATACTTACAAACTTGTGATTGTTTCAGGTAGGCTTGCAAAACAAGCTGTCCTGAAGGCTATTTGCTCAGGATTTGAAGAGACCACTGAGCCAGCCATATGTTTGAGTGATGGTTAGTGTAACTTGTTGGTCAGTTTAAATTGAATCCCACATATCTGTGCATATAATGTATATATGTGTGGGCGCTCGGGGGGCAAAAGTGAAAGTGCACTAATTTTAACGTTATTTTACGAATTTCGTGAAAATAACGTTAAAAGAGGGGGATGGTTAATCATGCATCATGTGGTGGCGTTGATAGCCGAAAGACAAGGGAGTACATGCACTAATCGGCCTTTGTCTTAATTGCTGAGTGTTATGTGCCTTATGTCCAAGGCTTGATGCAAAACTACTATCGAGCCGGGTCTCACTGGAAGCAGCCTCTCTATTCCTAACGGGTAGAGGTAAGGCTGTCTACATTATACCCTCCTCAGACCCTACCTTAGCTTTTCTATTGGTGGGATTTACGCATGATGATGATGATGATGATGATGATGATGATGATGATAATGATATCTGTGCATAAACTACATATCTAGGGAAATTTGCATGTAAAGAAGCATACTTGTAACATCAAATAAGGGACCACTGGTATAGTGGTATCATTGTGTATGTTGTTTAATATAGTTTGTTGTATGTTGTTTACAGAAATAGAAACAAATGAGTGTCTAGACAACAATGGTGGGTGCTGGATGGACAAAGCTGCCAATATTACAGCATGCCGGGTACTTTAGATGCTCGTTTTTATTTCATTATTTAATTATAAGTTTTTTTTTTGAACGGCGTACGATTAGGATTTCGCAAACCGGGGTTCGTAGTTAGTATGTTAGTATCACCAAGTTAGTATTAAAACCCCCTTGCCTGGACTTGAACCCAGGACCTCCAAGAGAAGCAAAGCTTCCCACCTCCCCCTTAACCACTAGGCCAAGAGATCATTGGTTATAAGTTGTTTTATTTGATGGGCATCTGTATAGGATACATTTCGAGGGAGAGTTTGTGAATGCCCGATTGTGCAAGGTGTAAAGTTTGTTGGTGATGGCTATAAACACTGCGAAGGTATTTTGAATGTAATTGTTTGATCTTCATAACCTGATTATGAGCAAACGGATATTAACTAGAGGAAAAACCATTTATTTATTTTTTTCATTTTACAGCTTCGGGAGCACTACGCTGTGAAGTTAATAATGGAGGTTGTTGGAAAGGCACACAGCAGGGCAGGACCTACTCTGCTTGCATTGTTAGCGTTCTCTTTCTCTATCTTTATACTTCATATACATGCACACTGGGACGCTCATTTCAGAACCACGATTATGTTGACAACTACAGGAACCACATAATGCACTATTGCACTTGTACAAGTGCAGTTTGGTTCTGGCAGTTCTCAGCATATTATTGCTTCTTATATGAATGTCCCTCCACATACACATACACATACACATACACATATTTATGTAAGGCTAAATTAAAATTTTCGTCCTTTATGTTTCAATGTTTCATCAGGCGGTGTCCTTCAACTATAAAAATTATACTCTCTGTCCTTTACGTTTAAACATATCAACAGGCGGTATCCTTTCCTCTAAACCCAGTTAACTTTTCTAGTTAAATCCCCTCATGTGCATATCACGTGAGGGTAGTATTGTCTTTTAACCAAATAATTCTGCCATAAAACCTCCCCCCTTTCAATTGTTCTACACTCACAAGCGACCAGCCACAACATCACCTCCTACAACTAGTGTTTATAGGCTGCCCTAACTCCTTTTTCCCCACCCGCAACCCCCACTCCCTTCGACAGATTAGAGCTTTGTAACACTTGAATTAATCAAATTCAACACATAAAGTGATATACTCCACATGAGTTGATCGTCCATTGCCTTATGTTGCCACAAAACTGCATGTGAATGTTATCTCGAAACGATATTGACGAAAACTGAATTATAAAAATGATGAATGGTATGAAGGGTTTAGACCGACAGTTATCTGACAACCTAGATCTGACCGGAAATTGACAACCAAAGTGACCAAAATACCGCCATCACCACCTCATGTTGGTCTGTTTTGAGTGAAAGTCGTCGGAATCTCTTTGTTACCGAATAATCGACTTGTAGTCGCTGATCCAGAGCCATACACGGTCGTTGTCACGGTTAGGATTTAGATCCAATGAAATCGAGTACATAAAACCCCAGTCGGAGTTCCATTGCCATCTGTTAAATGTTTTGTCATCAGACCGGAGCACCGTGGTTGCTGCCGCCCAAAGATGCCGACGATGTTGATGACGAGTTGACGACGAAGATGTTGGGTGTGTGGGTTGTTTCGAACAAGAAACGAAGGTGTGGGCTGATGGTGTGGCCGGCCGGAGGGGGGTATGGTGTGGCCAGCCGGAGAAAGATGGGTGGTCGGAAGGGGTGTATGGTGTGGTCGGCCTGAGAAGATGAGTGTTCAGATCAGGGGTATCTGATTGGCATGGAGATGAGATCTTTATATATTTTTAATATCTAATTTCTAATTTTATTTTTGTATGCTTTAGTCTTTTTAAAATAAAATTAAAAGGGGGAATAAAAATGACTATTATGCCCTCATGTGAGTGGCACATGACCTGATTTAACGTAAAAAATTAACACGGTTAGGGCAAAAGGATACCGCTTGATGGATGATAGATACTTAAAGGACATCTAGTGTAATTTTCGTAGTTAAAGGACAGCGCCTGTAACCTCATTGAAACATAAAGGACGTAAAGTGCAAATTATCCATTTATGTATTATGCATATCAATACGATACACCAAGGCTTATGTGTATATGCATGGGCATGACGGGTATTAGATCAAATACTTCTCTTATTAATCGTCTTTTGGTAATAAAACTTATGTTGTGTTGCAGGACGACCATACGAAAGGCTGCAAGTGTCCACCGGGGTTCAAGGGAGACGGAGTTGACAGTTGTGAAGGTCTTCTTTCACCCTGAGTAAAACAATTCTTTGATGCAATTAAGGTTGTTGTCTGAGTTCAAGTGTTCTTTTTTTTGTTATTATGTTCAGATGTTGATGAATGCAAAGAGAAGACGGCGTGTCAGTGTCCGGAGTGCAAATGCAAGAATACATGGGGTAGTTATGACTGTAGCTGCAGTGGTAGTTTGCTCTACATGAGAGAACATGACACTTGTATTAGTGAGTCCTCGTACTCTCTCTCTCTGTGTTTATATATATATATATATATGTATATGTGTGTGTTTGTGGAACGCAGAACATAATTAATAGTTCATTTTTTCATTACTAAAAAACTTTAACTAGAAGAAAATGACAGAAATTCAATGTTAATTCGTCTCTCATGAAATTCGAAAATAAATGTGAACAAATTTTGTTTACGACACGTCGACACATGCTTGGGTAAACGGTTAAAATTAAAAAAAAAAAGCATTTGAAAAAATTAAGTTTGATGTTCTTTATGCACGTAAACATACGCATTTGTAAGTAAAAAGAAAACAATTTAATAATAACAATGTTCATCTTGTTCTCATAATAATTTAGTGGTCTCTAATGATGTTTCACCTCTCTCTCTCTCTCTAGATATACGTAATTACATAATAATAATAATAATACATACAAGTGGCATGATGATGTAGGTAAAGATGGTAAATCAGAAGTGAGTTGGGGATTCGTGTGGGTGATGATCCTGGGTCTGGCAGTTGCTGGAGCAGCAGGATATGCATTCTATAAGTACAGGGTCCGGGTAAGCAACCATTCCTCCTACAATCCTCGAAAGTATAGCTAACAACCCATATGGATGGCTTTTTTAATGTAATGGTTCATGATGTGCAGACATACATGGATTCCGAGATCCGGGCTATCATGGCACAGTATATGCCCTTGGACAACCAAGCGGAGATTGAAGTTCATGGGCCGACTCGGGGTAACGTGTAAAAGAGGGCAACAAAGATAGAGAAGGGTTTATTTAACGGTTTTTGTTAGTGTTGTCTATATGTTTTCATGAAGTTCTCATCTGTTTATACTACATTTTCTTTTGTTTTTTTAAGTTATAAAACAAGTAGTTTACGTAGTTGGTTGGGTGAAAATATTTAAAATAAAATGGTTTCTTCAACATTGCCCCTTTCCCATTCAGATTTTTTATATTTGCTTTGGTTTCGTCAAGATAGAATTTTAATTTGTTACAGAATCCATTTTCCCATTTGAACTTCATCACATATATATTTTAACTCTAATCATCATAATATAGAGTAAAATAACTTGAAAAAATCAATAACAAAAGTAAATTATAGGATGATAGTTGCTATAAATAAAAAGTTGTGGGATTTTCCTGCGCTAGATGGTCGGAATTTGGTCGGTATTGATGTTGGTTCGTTATGATACCGACACTCGTTATAACGACCGAAAGAGAAAAATACAAAATAAAGTCTTTACATGCTCAAAAGGATAACGTCACGTGTTTTACATTGATAAAAAAACCCATAAAAACATATACTGGTACAAGCTCCGATAATTTTGATATTAGTGTTGAAGTTGTTTGGTTGGAATCATTTTAGTTCGTCGCAGTACCGCTACAACACCAACACTCATTACAACTTACGATATTGAAAAGGTACTTTGTCGGTTTTGAGCAAAATTTAAACTTGCATGTAGATAAAAATAAGAATGTCGCAACAACATACTTTGAATTATAAAAACCGTCTTATCTTAAAAATTATAAGCAAAAAACAAAATACGTTAAAAACTGAGTTAATTACATAGTTAGTCCCTGTGGTTTATACAAACTAACAATCTAAGGTACTAATAGTTTAAAATCACTTCTTAAGGTACTTACTTTCCATTTTTTAACTGTGGGGGTATTAACGTTAATTCCCTGGTTAACTGTTAGTACCTTAGAATGTTAGTTTGTATAAACCACATGGACTAACTATGTAATCAACTATGTAATTAATACCCCCACATGTTAAAAAATGGAAGAGTTAATTGTCAAAATCGTCCCCTAGGTTTGGGCATGTTTGCCATTTTCGTCCAAAATGACTTTTTTGTATCATATTGCCCCCTACGTTTGTAACTTTTTGTCATTTTCATCCAAATGTCTAACCAGGTTACTTTATGCCACCTGTTGGGGTATTTTTTGAAATTTATAAATTATAAGAGGGTATTGTTAAAATGTTGTTTAATCACAATACCATCTCTCTGTAGAACCACACAAAAACCACCATTACACCACCGCACTACACCACCACACCACTGCCACCACCAGACCATACAACCCCCACCACCAAACCACACCCGTTACCATCCACCTCCGCCACACACAACCACCGCCACACACCACCACCATTGTAACAACCCGACTTCCCGGAAAGTCAAAGTCAAGGTCAAGTCATGTTGTTACTCAGATCTGACATTTCGTGCTTAATTTTGTACTCTCGAGATTCAATAAATAGTTTAACCCGTTGTGATAATCAATATAATGGGTCAGACGATATTTTAAACTATGTTTTACAATGCATTCACAACGCTTAATTACAACGCAGTTATCGCATTTAAACACAGTTTACAACGCATACTATTTAACGCATTTTATCGCATATTACATCGCATGTTTATACTAAACGCTATCACATCGCTATCGCATCGCAATCTCATCGCAACTCGAAACGCAGATTTACTTTTATGCATTTTATGTGTTATGTGTTATTTGTGTGTTTACTTGTTTAATGTTATGTGGTTATCTCATCGCAACGCTTACTCGCAACTCGCTTAAAACGCAACGCTCAACACACGAAACGAAAGTTGGAAAACCAACTCGCACAAGTCGTCTGATCGAATGACCACTCGATCGAATGGACATCCGACCGGATGACCATCCGACCCACACATTGCACCGCCTTATCTCTCTCTCACCTATAAATACTCGCATGTCACATCACTGTTCACTGATGTGACAGCTCTATGCGACCAACTCGCTCTCAGCTCATTCTCAAGCACTTTTCACTCGATTCAAGGCTATTTCCGTAAGTTTTATTCCTAAATCTTGTACTTCCATCATCACTACAGACTTTCTCATCAACTTCTCTAGTGAAATCACTGATTTTCACCATGAAATCACCTGTTTTGGACTCCTTGAAGGTGACGTCATCTCGGTGTCTTATGGAAACTGTTGTGTGACCTCATCTCATCAAGATTTGTCCCGATCTAAAGGATTTCCACATTACTTCACACGAATCTCAACAAAATCCAAACATTTATCAACTGATTTCTACTTTTCTTCAACATTTCTTCACTTTCCACTCAAAACCGATGGAATCTAGACTCATTTAGGCTCTCTACTCATTCTCTGGTCGAGAACCGGTCTGAGAACAGATTTCCAGCGAAGAGATGACCGACTCATGGGTTGAACATGAGACTCTGTCAAGAACAGTTAGTCTGATCGAATGGGGTGATTCCCATCCAGTCGACTGAGCTGGACTTGGTGGGGCTTTCCGTTGTTTGACGCGTCGTCACGCCGTCTCCGTTAAAACTCAAACTTTTAAACTTAGAAATTTCACAGATTTTCAAAACATTAGATCGCTGATCGAATAGCCATCCGATCGAATGACTATTCGACCAGGTGACTTGCCCTTTTATAACTTTCAACACTTAAACGTTTTGACTAAACTTCAAAATTTTCACTCGAATAGCCATCCGATCGAATGGCCATCCTTTCGGATGACCATCCGATCGAATGACTTGATTTATACTACAACAAAAACTTCAAAAGTTCCAAAACAATTTACAAACACACTCACCCAATCGAATGACCAACCGTTCGAATGGCCATCCGTCTGGATAACCATCCATCCGGATGATCATCCGATCGACTCACCATTCGACACTATCACACCCGACACGCTGTTTACATGCTGTTCAACGCTTACGCTATCGTTCTATGCTCAATGTCACACCCTGACCACGTAAAACAACAAACCGTGGCGGAAACGTCGGGGAGTGTTGTAACAGAATTATTGTTTCAAACCATGGATACAAAGAGTTTCGTTTTATTAAATATTAAACATTGTCTTAAGTTAAACAAACAAGTCAGACACAGTCTATTATCATTATTAAATCACTAAGGCCTCGTCCGGTCCTAAGTGAGCATGCATCCTATTCGCAATCAACACTAAGCAACTTCACCTGAAACATATGTAAAAACAAAGTCAGCAAAGAAATGCTGGCGAGTACATAGTTTTTGTGTGAGTATCAGATTCATGGCTCGTTTGTAGGTTGAAACAATCTGTACAACTTCGTTAATTAATATTAGAAAACCTTGTTTTGTAAAATGTTTGTATTGTAAATGAATAACCAAGTCAAAATAGATTGGTCATAATTTATAAACCTCGATGCCATGAATCTTAACCCAAAACATTTGTTTATGTAAACCAATCATAAATCATTCTTGTAAGAAAACTCGTATGGTTTATATAGTTTCGAAAACCTTGTTTGTGTGACATCGCTTCCAATTGTTTACCCAAATCGTTTAATTCGTTAATAATCGCTTTAGTCGTTTAAATCATTCTCGTTTTAGATCGTGAAACTACTTTTGGTCGTCTCGCTAATAACATTCAAACCTTTGTGACTCGTCTATTGTTCAACTCGTTTTCGCATTAACAAACCTCCAAAGGGTAAGTTAACAATCATCAGATTCAGTCGTTACCCACCTAACCCACACATAACCATGGGTGCGGTCTGATAACGGGATTTGTCAGATCCTATGGTACCATAACCTAATACTGGTCGGTTTGGCCGAAATTAATGAATGTCATTCGTTATGTAATTACAACCAACAAGCTCGTTCACATTATCGAAATCGTTATTAGTTTAGTATAAACCATCTCAATCGTTTTGAAACCGTCGTTAAAATATCGAAATCATTTTGATACATATGAATCACCCCAAAATAATCGAAAACAGTAAAAAGAGGGGATCTATGTACTCACATTCGGGTGCGTTTTTAAATGTTAACACAATCCCTCAAATTGTTTATCCGCCCTAAATTAAATAAGAATGATTTTTAATAATCAAAACCCACGCTTTGACATGCAAAATACTACTTATGTTATTTCTGTTTTAATATATACGAAACTGGACTGTTTCCGGACATTTAAATAAAATAGTTAACTTATTTCAAAAATTCCCAAATTTTTACAGAATGTCTTAAACGATCCAGATTTTATTGTGTAAAAATATCGGGGTCTAGTTCATTACCAATATTTTATAAGAATTCATTTTCCTGACTGCAATCAGATTTGTTACTTTCTGATCGCTGTCTACGGAATAATTCACCAAAAATTAATCGTAAGTCCGATTGACGTAATTCTAGTGAGAGAATTACAAATACATTGGTGGTCAACTACAGTATAAATTTCATGATCTAACCCTACACAGAATTTAAGTTATGACTGAAAACAGGACGCATATTTTCAGCAGAAAAATGCTGCTCTAGCTGCTGTTACGAAAAGACACTTTAAAAATAGTAAACGAAGTCCAAAAATTATGATTCCGGTGCCATTAGAACCGTATTTCATAATATATAAATCCAGACTTCAGAAAATACATTTTTCGTTAAGATACGGTCTGGTTACAGCCAGTTAAAGGTGGCTGGAAATGCAAATCAGCAAGCTGTTTTCAGTCTTTTAACATGATAAAGTGTGTTTGATTGCTTCCGTTCACATGTTTAGCGATCACAACAATACTTACAGCAGATTATTACTTATATATTCCAGATTTATCATGCAATATCATATTCATTCATCATTTTAACACTACTTTATCATATGTTAGGTGATGTTCAAGCCTTGTTTAAGTTCTTTAGACTTTCTATCTTTTTGATCTTTAAACATCATTAACCACTCAACAATCATGTAAAATGCAAGGATCTAAGTGCCTAGCACAAGGCTAGGGGAGTTCGAGTGTAGAAAAGTGGTGGATAAAAGAAAACGAGAGCGGTCCTTCAACTTCCGAACGCTCCGAGCTTCGTTGTTCACCTTCTTGCATCTTTGTATGGATGGAAAATGGCTAGAAAGTGACTTGATGGTGGGTGTATGGTGGTGATGTGTGGATGCCGAAAGTGGGGAAGAAGGAAGGAGAGAAGAGAGCTTGCTAAGTGTGTTGATGAGAGAAGATCATGACCCTAAATGCATTCTTATAATCCAAATTCACCTCTTACCCATTGGACAACATGTACACTAGATATCAAACACAAGTGATTATTATAATCAAAGGAGGACAAGGGTGTGTCCCCTTTGTCTAGAACCGGTCATGGGGGGGGGGGGGGGTTGGTTTAGTTGGATTCTAAATTGGCTAGTTACATAACTAGTTAGAAACCAAGTGTGTAGTTAGGGTATTAGTATGTGTGTAATAATATAACGGGTGTTAGGGTGTTCGGGGAACCTAACTAGTTCAGAAAAGTAAAAACAATATGTTTGACAATACTTTTGTGTTCCGGGTAACGTCCGGTTGTTCGGTTAAACACCGTTCCGTTAAAGTGTTTAATTATGTACCGGGTATTTTATCTAGCGTTCAAATCCCGATTTATGGCGTTCTAAACTATTTTTATTATTCTATAAAAATAAACTAGCCAAAATATTACTGAAATAAATTTCAGTTGCCAAGACTGGCTACGTTGTCTGTGTTTCGCAGTAAAAGCACTGTGTCGCGCAGAAACACACGGTACGCGCTTAAACTTGGAAAAATAACGTTTTTAAGCGTTTTAATTTATTTTTCAACACGAACCTGATTAAAATAAGATTTTAATCATAACAGAATATTTGTGGGGTTTAAATATTGTCCGGGTGGTCACCAACGTTCGTTTCGCAGTTTTGTCGTAATTAGTTCTTTAGTTCAAATAAACATGTTTTCGCCATACCGAATCCTTCGAAACTTATTTCTAAGTTATGTAAGGGATATTTAGGGTATGTTCAGCTTACGTCACAGTTCCGGAGTGTATGTCACGTTAAACTGATTGCGTTTAAGCACCAGTTTGCGTATAACCTTCAGAGAGTGATTTAAAGCTTGAAATCGGAATCGAATCAAATTGTAAAATTAATAAACACATTTGCACACATAATATCACCAAAACACATATAATAACACCAATGCATATCGTTTTATTGATAACCAACATTGTTTTACATGGTACATCGATCACAGAGCACAGTTGTCACACTCAAGCTAATCTCCAACGCGCTCCTTTCAATCCAAGGCTGTGTTTATTTACTAAACACATACCGTGAGTATACTCGAACCCTTTTTCGCTTAATGCAGTTTTGGGTGTTACATACGTTACCTATATCAAATCACATCAACATACAATGCAAACACTTTTAACGCTAACCGTTCTCGCATGTTATACGTGACTCGATGAATGCTTGTATGTTATGTTTACACAGTGATTGTTTCCTGACACCTTAGCAACGATAGTACTATAGTTTGGACTCAGCACCTGTCGTGGACAGGGGTTGTTAAGGGTTTTACTTCACATGGTCACAGTGGTGATAATGTTTTGCACATTCTACACTCGCAATCATGTTGATTGCATATGTCATTGTCGATAGCTTACTTGCTTACTTACTTCACATTTCTACGTGTTACATGCTGGTTATGCATAAACGCTTTCGCTATACTATATGCTATTAAACTTGTGTACTCACCTTTACATTCTATGTATTGACTTTATTTTAACGTATGTGACAGGTTGATTAGGATGCTATGTCTGCTGTGATGAAACAAAGTAGGAGGTCTAGAAACAAACTAAATAAATCTGAGTTGTCGGAACAATTTATTTGTTTTTGAGACTATATCTGTAATGATTGTTTGCTTTATATGTTTGATGGTATGGGACGTTAAACGTTAAATACAATGACATTAATAGTTGTTATGGATTCTCTTGAACAATCTGTTTCGCTCAGTGCCACGCCCTGATGTTTCTGCCATCGGTTGGGGTGTGACAACCATTCCCGTCAAACAACCACCACACCCACACCCACCCCCCCACCCTTACCCTTACCCTTTTTCCCCTTTTCTATGAACAACGACCAACCACCACCCAACACAATTCAACGTTCAATTGCCACCATTATCAAAACAACGTTCAGCCTGCAATCGCCGGCCAATCACAAACCTGCAAATATCTCCGGCCACAGTTACGAGTGGGAGATTAGATGCAACAAACTGCTTGATGAAGGAGTTGTGAAGCACTTTTCTCACCGAAAAACGAAGAGTACGTGTGGAGATTAGAAGCTTAGATTGCTAGTACAGAGATGGAGATTAGATGCTTAGATCTGTTAGGGTTAGTAGGTTTCTTTCTCAATCTATATGTTCTCAAGTTGCAAGCTTCCATTTTCATGCAAGGTCTTAGAAATGGTGATGTGGTTTCCTTGTCATCTTATTTATTATTTCTTTTGTTTTAAGTAATAAATGGCAATTGACTACTTAAATGGTAATTGATAATTCTTAAGTATTTATTTATTTTTATTAGTAATATTTTATTTATCACTTAATTTGATTTTTTAGTAATAATTTGCTTTCGTTAACTTAAAAAAAAATTTGTATATATGTTTTGTTAAGATTTGAGTTTACTTGATTGTGTTGTTTTAAAAGAAGTGTAAGATGAAGAAGATAAACAAATGAACAATTGCATCGGAATGAAGTAAAACTTTATAACACAATCAAGGAGAGAACAATTTTCATCATATATGCTTTTATAATCAAAAGATTGAATACACAATGTTTACACTATGCATGCATGAACACTATCTCCCCCTCAGTCTGAGATCACAATGTTAGTTCGTACAAGATGCAAGTGTGTACGAAAAAGCTAATAGAACAGTACAAGCACTGTCTATTTATAGTACAATCCTAAACACTGTGGCATCTTTGCTGACGTCACCTAGATAGTGACATCTAACAATCTTAACAACCTCTAAACACTAATGAATTACAGACACTGTTGCATTAAGACAATGATTAACTAAACTCGGATGAGGCTATCTGCTGATGATGCTCAACCACTGATGAGGCTGAGCAGTGCTTTCCATTAAGGTTGATCAGGCCTTTAACATCAGCAGTACTTTGACTTCAGCAGATGATTGGTCTTCAACAGTCTTTATAAAGCAATCAGACTTTAGAGATCATCAGTTGTTGAGTGCCACTGCCATTGGAAGGAAATAAGGTTCAAGCATTGTTATTTGTATAAGTTGTTGTAGAACCAGTTTTGGCTTTGTATCATCTGTTCTTCAAGGAAGGATTACATGAGCCAGCAATCTCCCCCTAGAACAGATGATGCCAAAACTCTTCATTATTTTGATCTTTATTCTCTCATCAACAGTTCCTGGATTTTCCCTTTGACTTAGAGCTCAAAATCCAAGGAAACTGTGTCTTCTTCATCCCTTTGCAGTTGAAGGTTCATTAAATCTTGAAGGTCATCTGCATTCAGACCATATGCAGCCTTCCTTGACAGCTTTTCAACCCTACCATCAGACCTGAGCAGAGTCAATACATGGGTATCTTTGTCTGACTTCCACTTTAGTATTTTTGGGTCTGATGGGTTTCTTGGGAGAAGTTTTATTTGTGATGATTTTGGAGATTGAGGTCTGCTTGCTAACTTTTTGAGTGTTTCAGCAAATTGAGCTTGAAGTTGTAGAGAAGCATCATCCAATCCAAATTGTAGTTGATTTCTGATAGCCTCTTTTCTGTATTCAGCATCCCTCTTTTCATCTTCCTCATCAATCTGCTTCTGCCTTTTTAGTTGATTCAAGGCCATGATGGGTGGTGCAGATGATGAGAACAGCTTTTTAAGAGAGTGGGTCTACTGAGGCCTATCAGCAGTGGTTTCATCATCATACACTTGCTTCTGAGGAAGGGTTGGATGTTTCTTTCTTAGCTCTTCTAACTTTTTATAAGTTAGATCAACATTCTGTCTAGACCATCTTGCAATGGATACAACAGTCCCATAATTAGCTGCAACAAGCTCTACTCTCTTTCTCTTGTACCTCAATGCATCATCCACATTAACCTTTTTGAATTCGTTCCAGTTGGGTACATATTTCTTCATTTGAGGATCTTTATTCATCGTTTCAATCCTGCTGATTTCATCTTTGAGAGCTTCAAGAGGCCAATCCTTGAATTGAGACTTGTTGGCTTTGTAGGGCTTGGTATCCATGATGATGATTAAATAATCAACCCTTAGTTCCTTTTGAAGACCAGCATCTGGTGGTCATCTGCATTCAGACCATATGCAGCCTTCCTTGACAGCGTTTCAACCCTACCATCAGACCTGAGCAGAGTCAATACATGGGTATCTTTGTCAGACTTCCACTTTAGTATTTTGGGTCTGATGGGTTTCTTGGGATAAGTTTTATTTGTGATGATTTTGGAGATTGAGGCCTGCTTGCTAACTTTTTGAGTGTTCCAGCAAATTGAGCTTGAAGTTGTAGAGAAGCATCATCTAATCCAAATTGTAGTTGATATCTGATAGCCTCTTTTCTGTATTCAGCATCCCTCTTTTCATCTTCCTCATCAATCTGCTTCTGCCTTTTTAGTTGATTCAAGGCCATGATGGGTGGTGCAGATGATGAGAACAACTTTTTAAGAGAGTGGGTCTACTGAGGCCTATCAGCAGTGGTTTCATCATCATACACTGGCTTCTGAGGAAGGGTTGGATCTTTCTTTCTGAGCTCTTCTAACTTTTTATAAGTTAGATCAACATTTTGTCTAGACCATCTTGCAATGGATACAGCAGTCCCATAATTAGCTGCAACAAGCTCTGCTCTCTTTTTCTTGTACCTCAATGCATCATCCACATTAACCTTTTTGAATTCGTTCCAGTTGGGTACAGATTTCTTCATTTGAGGATCTTTATTCATCGTTTCAATCTTGTTGATTTCATCTTTGAGAGCTTCAAGAGGCCAATCCTTGAATTGAGACTTGTTGGCTTTGTAGGGATTGGTATCCATGATGATGATTAAATAATCAACCCTTAGTTCCTTTTGAAGACTAGCATCTGGTGGAAACTCTGACATGGATTTACTCAAGTCTCTAGCAAAGTCTTCCAGTTTCCTTGTCACACCCCTTTCTAAGGCGGAAGCACGAGGTGTGATCATGAAAGGTTCTCATTGCATACGACTAGTAAACATACTACATGCTCGTAAAAATAACTCCAAATGCCAATAACATTACGTAATTGAAAACATAGGTTGAGTGTTTACATCACAAGACAGCATAAGACATTGTCTGAAAAGTTTACAACATTATTCTAAGATAAACATAAACAACATCCAGAGCAAGAGTATGACCGCACGCACATCCACTTTAGTTACCTGAAATACATGTGAGTTTTTGGAAAATCGTCAACATAATGTTGGTGTGAATTCATGCAGTTTTTGTATTGAACGTTTGTATACTTTGTATGAAAAAATGGTATGTAATTTGTATAACTCAAGTATTTCTGTAAGTATCGAGATTGTTAATGGGTTGCAAGGCCATTAACATGTGACACGACATAGGAAGCATCCAAACCATAGGCATTTTTCTAGTTATCGATTCACGACTGAGACACAAAAGCACTACTTGGTACTAGTTATCACCAAGAGTGCGGCTGCCCGAAAACCCATTAGATCTAACCTTTTGTTCTGTGGTCTTAGTATGTACACGATTAATGGTGCTTCTGGTACCCTATTCGTGACACGATTTAAAGTATCATTCCTTAGTTCTTGTATCCATCATACCATAACACATGTATTTTCCCCAAGTTTAAAAAGTATGAAAAAGTTTAAAAGTGGGGACATGAACTCACTTTTCTGTAATCATTTAGTAACATGTACTTCACCCCCAAAGTTATAAAACTGAAAACAGTTAAAAGAAAAAGGGGGAGCATGAACTCACAACTTTGCGTTTCTTGCGCCGTAAACTTCACCGGGTTTGCTTATATAGCGTCGTGACCTATACGTGTTTTATTAACGTTAGTCACTAGACTTGTATCGCACAAGTACAAGTCACCATATTTCATGTATTTGTTCTTTGTTGTTAAAAATAACTTATATTTTTAACTATGTACCTTACTTATATTATTTTCTCAAAAAAAAAAAAATATATATATATAAGTATCTTGTATTTTTCACCCGAGTTATGTATTTTGTCCAAAACTTCATTTCATGTTCATAACTTGTCCAAGTTACATAATCTGTCAAGTAATATATTTTCATAAATATATTCTCTTGTATTTGTCTAAGCATGTTGTATGTGTATTCTTGTAATTTCACTCCTTAGGAGTATTTAGTGTATTTTCAAGTCCTAATACACTATTACATATGATACATACTACATACACTTAGCACAAAATTTGGTGATCAATAAATATATATATTTTCCTCAAAAATATACATACTTAATATCAATTTTTATCTTGAAGAAATCATCATTTCTTAATCTTGAAATCTACTCAAAAATTAGGGAAACCTTGGTAAATATTTTTAGGTGAATTTTTAGGGAATAAGTTTCACCAAAACTTATATTTTTCTAAGTGTCAAAATTTTATAGAAATTTTGACATAGTTTCCCCTAAAAATGTAGGTTTCCCATGTTTTCAAAACATGTGTTTATTTTCTGTTAAAATCATCACAACAATCAACAACTTATTCAACACTTACCGAGTGTCAAAATCAAGTAAATTACACTACATCATGAACTTGAAGTTTTGTAAAAACTTGTAGTAAGTTACCATGTTATTTAGTAGGTTTAGTTACTCTTAAAATCATGGTTATTTGTTTGTAAATCACATTATTAAAAGATTTGGTTATTTACAACTTGTAAGATGATTTTTCTAAAATATTTCTTTTGTATTTTCCTTGTTACACACATGTTTCTAGTCTTGTTTAAACACTAAAAATATGATTAGTTTATTTAGAAACCATGACTTTGTAAATCTCATAAATAAACTTGGTTTCTTGAGAAAATTATTTTTGTAATCATTTGTTTACAAGATTTGTATTTTGTTGAAATCGTCTTTACATAGGAAAACCAATTTCATCATTCAAGTTCATGAAGACATAAAGCATGATGATCTTGGTCTTTCACAAGATCACCACTTTAACTTACTAGATCATGTGTTTAATCACAATCTAGTAGGTTTCTTATGATGTCTAACATCACTAACACAAATCATCATTCATCAAGAAGCAAATCATCATCATTTACATGTATTCTTATGTATTTAAGCTTATGTTAAAGTATCATGATCATGTTCTTTTGTGTTCATCAAGTTTATCATTGTTCATCATCTTTTAACCAACTAAATATGAAATGACAAAGGGTTATGAGAGTCTTACAACTAGCACAAGGCTAGGGAAGAACACTTGATGTTGAAGATGATAAATGGGTTGGATAAAAGCAAAGGAAGAAGGTCCTTCAAGATTCACAAGCTCTAAACCTCCTTAAACACCTTCTTGCACCTTGTGACTAACTTGGAATGGATGAACAATGGATGAAAGTGATGGTGGTGTGGGGGGTGGCTCACGGCCGTAAGGAGAGGAGGAGAGGGAGAGTGTGTTGTGTGAAATGAGATGTTGATGGTGATGTTCTTATAGCACAAGACAAGATCTAAATCCAATCTTCATAAGATCACATAATATCAATTGAGATCTTATAATATCTAAGTGAATCCAAGGTAGATCAAGATGGATTTTGGTGAATCAAGGAAAGATTGCATAAGATCAAAGGTGGGGCCATCATGTGACAGTCCACTTATATGGGGGGGGGGGGGTAAAGTGTAAATTTCAATCACTAATTTCATAAATAAGTTAGTTTTCAAGTATAAAGTTTAGGGGTTTAATGTGTTATTATGTTATAAGGGGTGTTATGGTGTTCGGGGATCATAACTAGCTCAGAAACATTAAAACAATGCTTGTAGTAGTATTTTGATGTTTCGGGTAATGTTCGGTTAGATACCGGTTCGTTAAAGTGCTAAATTGCATCGTTTAGTATCCTTTAAGTACCCTTTTGTGACGCTTTTAATTCCCGACACTTAGGAAAGCATTCATGACTAATTAGTCATATTTTTACATGTTACCAACTCCATACAATGCTGAATTTTGCTAAATTTTATGAAATTCAGCCTTTAAAGTGTCTCGGGTGCTTTTTGGTGCATATTCTAGCTTCCGGAAAGTCTATATGTTAACCCTTGTATATACTCTTGGGTTTCAATGTATTTTAGACTTTGGACCTACTCCTAGGCCCCAATTCTATTGTCTGACTGCTTTCTGCAGAATTGTTGACACAATGTGTCTTACCGGTGAGTTTACTAGTATTTCTGACGCAACGCTATCATTAATGCATAAAGCAATTTTTGTAGTATAAAACGTGCATGAATTCACAAGTATAACATGTAATCAAACAATGTTGACATTTAAGCACATAACTGCAGTTATTAAGTATTAATTAAATTGTACGGAAATTACCGGTTTGGTGCCAGTTGTCACAGTCTCCCCCCGTTAAAAGAATTTCGTCCCGAAATTCAGGCTGAAATAACTCTCGCAGGAGTTTTCTTGAACAGGTGGGGGTACTTTTCTTTAAACTGGTCTTCACGTTCCCACGTGTACTCGGGTTCGTGCTTAGAGTTCCAACGTACTTTGACAAGTTTCACACTACTCCTTCGGGTCTTGTTGACTTTCCAGTCTGTAACCTCAACGGGTCGTTCTGTAAATCGGAGGGTGTCGTCAATATGCATTTCATCCGCAGGGATGATCACTGTTTCTTGGGTTGGACTCTTCTTGAGATTGGATACATGAAACGTATCATGTACTCCGTTAAGTTCTTCTGGTAATTCCAACTTGTACGCCACGGTACCAATTCTTTCCAAGATCTTGAATGGTCCGATGTATCGTGGATTCAAGTTTCCACGTTTTCCGAATCTTACTACACCCTTCCAAGGTGAGACCTTTAACAAAACTTTGTCTCCCACCTCGAATTCTAATGGTTTTCGTCTTCGGTCAGCGTAGCTCTTTTGTCGATCTCGAGCCGCCTTAATGCACTCTCGGATCTGCATGATTTTGTCGGTTGTCTCTTGCACAAGTTCAGGACCAACCATACGTTTGTCTCCAGCGTCTGCCCAACATAGAGGTGAGCGGCACTTGCGGCCATATAGAGCTTCGAACGGTGCGGCTTTTATGCTCGTATGATAACTGTTATTGTAGGAAAACTCAACTAAAGGTAGATGAGTAACCCAGCTTCCGCCTAGGTCCATAACACATGTACGAAGCATATCTTCCAGCATTTGTATGGTCCGTTCGCTCTGGTCGTCTGTTTGCGGATGGAAGGCCATGCTTAGATCTAATTGAGATCCAAAGGCTTCCTGAAAGGATTGCCAGATCCTTGATACGAAGCGGCCATCTCTGTCTGAAATAATTGAGATAGGCACTCCATGACTTGCCACGATTTCTTTTAAGTATAGCTCAGCAAGCTTTCCAGTGCTATCCTTCTCTCGGATCGGTAGGAAATGCGCAGATTTCGTCAATCGATCAACTATCACCCATATCATATCGTGCCCCCTAGGGGTTCTGGGTAATTTTGTTATGAAGTCCATCGAGATTTGCTCCCACTTCCACATGGGTATCTCTAGTTGTTGCAGTAGCCCGGACGGTTTTTGATATTCAGCCTTAACCTTAGCACAGGTTAGGCACTTTCCAACATAAATAGCAACATCGCTTTTAAGCCTCGGCCACCAATAGTAATCCATCAAGTCTTGATACATTTTGTCCGATCCTGGATGGATTGAGTATCGCGACTTGTGAGCTTCATTACGGATGACTTCTCGAATACCGCCATAGAGTGGAACCCAAATACGCCCCTTAAAGTACAAGGTTCCCTCTTTGTTTGGCACCAAATTCTTCCGCATACCTCAGAGGTATTCAGCTCTATGATTCTCCCCTTTCAGGGCTTCTTGTTGTGCGTCACGAATGCGTGCAGTGAGGTTCGTTTGAATAGTCATTTCCAATGCTCGAACCCTTAGGGTCTTAACCCTTTCTTTTCGGCTTAACGCGTTTGCTACAACATTTTCCTTTCCTGGATGGTACTTAATCTCACAGTCATAATCGTTCAGCAGCTCAACCCATCGTCGTTGACGCATATTTAATTCCTTCTGATCAAATATGTGTTGCAGGCTTTTGTGATCTGTGAAGATTGTACATCGAGTACCATATAAATAATGTCGCCAGATTTTCAAGGCGAATACCACTGCGCCTAGCTCTAGGTTGTGAGTGGTATAGTTCCTCTCATGCACTTTCAACTGTCGTGAAGCGTAAGCGATGACTTTTTGGCATTGCATAAGCACGCAACCCAACCCTTGACGCGAAGCGTCGCAGTATACCACGAAGTCTTCAGTGCCTTCGGGTAAGGATAGTATCGGTGCATCGCATAGCTTACTTTTGAGCAGTTGGAAGGCTTCTTCCTACTTATCACCCCAGTCGTACTTCTTGTCTTTCTGCGTAAGGGTAGTCAGTGGTTGAGCTATCTTGGAGAAATTCTCGATAAATCATCGATAATAGCCCGCTAAGCCCAAAAATTGTCGAACTTCAGTCGGGGTTTTGGGGGCTTCCCAATTCTTTATTGCTTCAATCTTGGATGGGTCTACATGAATGCCTTTCTCGTTCACGACGTGACCAAGAAGCTGTACTTCGCGAATCCAAAATTCGCACTTGGAGAATTTCGCATAAAGTTTCTCTTTCTTCAGTAGTTCCAAAATGGTTCTGAGATGTTGCTCGTGCTCTTCTCTCGTTTGTGAGTAAATCAGGATATCATCGATAAATACAATCACAAATTTATCGAGATATGGTTTGCATACGCGATTCATCAGATCCATGAATACCGCTGGCGCGTTCGTCAGTCAGAATGGCATCACAAGAAACTCGTAATGCCCGTAGCGTGTTCTGAATGCAGTCTTTGGTACACTTTCCTCTTGGATTCTCAACTGATGGTATCCAGATCGAAGGTCGATCTTGGAGTAATAGCTCGATCCTTGCAACTGATCAAATAAGTCATCAATCCTCGGTAGTGGGTATCGATTCTTGATAGTGAGCTTGTTCAGTTCTCTATAATCGATACACATCCGCAGTGTTCCATCCTTCTTCTTAACGAACAATACTGGAGCTCCCCAAGGTGAGAAGCTTGGCCTTATGAATCCTTTATCCAACAACTCCTGGAGTTATGTAGATAATTCTTGCATCTCGGATGGTGCAAGCCGATAGGGTGCCTTGGCTACAGGAGCGGCTCCTGGAACCAAGTCTATATGGAATTCGACTTGTCATTGCGGAGGTAGTCCTGGCAGATCTTCGGGAAAAACATCAGGGAATTCCTTCACCACAGGAATGTCTTCGAGTTTCAGCTCCTCAGCCTTCTTATCTACAACGTGCGCTAGGAAAGCAACACATCCTTTCCTTAAGCACTTCTGCGCCTTCATACAACTGATGATTCACAGAGGTGCGTCTCGTTTTTCTCCATACACGATGAGAGTTTCATCATTCGCCAGAGGGATGCGAATGATTTTCTCGTTACAAACAACTTCAGCTTCGTTCTTGGACAACCAGTCCATTCCGACCACTACATCGAAGCTACCCAATTGAATAGGTAAGAGGTCGATGCTAAATCTTTGCTCACCAAGTTCAAATGTGCAACCTCTAACAACTTTGCCCGATTCAACAAGTTTACCATTGGCTAGTTCTATGGAATAAGGAATATCTAATCTACTAGATTCTATTCCAAGCATACGTTTAAATTCCACAGACATGAAGCTATAATAGGCACCAGTGTCAAATAGTATGGATGCAAAGTGATTGTTAACGAGAAACGTACCGGTGACCACATTAGGGTCCTCGCGTGCGTTCCTTGCTCCAATCACAAATGCTCGAGCCTAAGCATTGTTCCCCCTTGGGCAATCTTTTATGAAATGATCCTTGCTTCCACATCCAAAGCATCCTTGGTTCTGCCCAGCTCCATTACCATTCCGGTTACCATTGCCATTTCCACCACCGTTTCTATTACCAGCACCATTGCGGTTTCCGTTCCCGTTCCTATTTCCTTTTCCCCAACAATCCTCAGTGTGGTGACCCAGTTTTCCAAACTTGTCGCATTTTGGAATGCGACAAACTCCTTCGTGATGACGCTTGCACTGGTTACAGGTGGGCAGAGTGCCCAGGTACCTTTTGGCAGGAGCGTCATTCATGGTTGCAAGAGTTTTAGCCTCCTGAGGCGGGTTGGGGTCTCATTTCTTATTGTTGGAACCCTTGTTGTTATGAGTCGCTTGATTCAGGTTCGCATGCTTCCTTTTCTTGTCACCGGACGACTCAGCATGCGTCTCGGTCTTCTCAGTAGGGTTCAGCGATAACTTCTTCATACGAACAGCATCTTCAGTAAGGCTGACAGCCAGAGTTACAGCCTGTGTGATCGTTTCAGGTTTGGCCGAAGTTACCATGCCGTGAAGCTATGGGGCCAGTCCCTAAATGTAGCGTTCAACGCGCTTAAATTCAGGAGTCACCATGTAAGGGATCACCCTAGTCAAATCATGGAACCTTCGGGTATAACCAGTAATGTCAGCATCTTCCATGGTCAAGTGCCAGAACTCAGTCTCCAACCTTTGGAGTTCAGCACATGAGCAATACTTTTCTCTCATACGTTCCTTTAGTTCATCCCACGTCATGCCGTACGCCGCATCATCACCCAGAGTTTGGACTTGCAAATTCCACCACGTCAAAGCTTCATCAACAAACAACCCAGTAGCAAAAGTGACTTGTTGATCCGCGGTACACTTGCTCATGCGGATAGTGGCATCAGTCTTCTCCGTCCAGCGTACAAATGCCACTGCACCTCCAGTGCCATCGTAGTTCAGTGGTTTGCAGTCGAGAAACTGCTTGAAGGTGCATCCTTGAGCTGTGTTTCCTCCAGATGTATCCCCCTACCCATTACATCTAGCATTGCTTGGTCCTCCACTTTGTTTGGTGCGGTTCGCCTCGTATTGAGCGATAGCTGCGGAGATCCTTTCTTCCAATAGGGCGTTCAGTTCTTCAGCGGTCCTCAGCAGAAGAGGAAGAGGGGGTTGATCAGAATTCTGATTGTTCATAGTTCTCCTAGGTGTCATGTTCTGAAAGAACACAACACAGCAGGGTTAGACATTTGTTTGATATCGTCATACGAGACAGTAGTAGTATATATATGTCACACCCCCAAAATCCACACGCGGGGTATCACCGCTTGGAGGCGTGACTGACCAAGATCAAGCCACCAATCATATTGAACCATGTAATTAATAAATGTAAATCAACCAAACAATATGAAAGGTGTTCAAAAACCAAAGTATAGTATCAATGTTTAGCGGAAGCATAAATGAAAAACCCAACATAAGTAATAAGTTTGAAATGTCATAAACGTTTAACATGGCATCCACGATCCATGTCCCACAACGACTGCGCCTCCCCGTGCAAGCTCCATGAGTACCTAACGACCTGCAAGGCATGTAACAACGAGTCAACAACAAAGTTGAGCGAGTTCACAGTTGGTTGTTTAGTTATAGTATTCGTTTCGTAAACCGTATGTTTGTTTAGTAACCAATGTATCGTATTTTGTATCGCAGCCTTCCCGGCATGGATGCGAAGATTAGTGGGGGTTTCCCATGTATTATAGACTAGTTACATTTGTATCGCGGCCCTCCAGGCATGTGTGCGAAGATTAGTATTCGTATCTGTCACACCCCCAAAATCCACACGCGGGGTATCACCGCTTGGAGGCATGACTGACCAGGATCAAGCCACCAATCATATTGAACCATGTAATTAATAAATGTAAATCAACCAAACAATATGAAAGGTGTTCAAAAACCAAAGTATAGTATCAATGTTTAGCGGAAGCATAAATGAAAAACCCAACATAAGTAATAAGTTTGAAATGTCATAAACGTTTAACATGGCATCCACGATCCATGTCCCACAACGACTGCGCCTCCCCGTGCAAGCTCCATGAGTACCTAACGACCTGCAAGGCATGTAACAACGAGTCAACAACAAAGTTGAGCGAGTTCACAGTTGGTTGGTTAGTTATAGTATTCATTTCGTAAACTGTATGTTTGTTTAGTAACCAATGTATCGTATTTTGTATCGCGGCCTTCCCGGCATGTATGCGAAGATTAGTGGGGGTTTCCCATGTATTATAGACTAGTTACATTTGTATCGCGGCCCTCCAGGCATGTGTGCGAAGATTAGTATTCGTATGTGTCACACCCCCAAAATCCACACGCGGGGTATCACCGCTTGGAGGCGTGACTGACCAGGATCAAGCCACCAATCATATTGAACCATGTAATTAATAAATGTAAATCAACCAAACAATATGAAAGGGGTTCAAAAACCAAAGTATAGTATCAATGTTTAGCGGAAGCATAAATGAAAAACCCAACATAAGTAATAAGTTTGAAATGTCATAAACGTTTAACATGGCATCCACGATCCATGTCCCACAACGACTGCGCCTCCCCGTGCAAGCTCCATGAGTACCTAACGACCTGCAAGGCATGTAACAATGAGTCAACAACAAAGTTGAGCGAGTTCACAATTGGTTGTTTAGTTATAGTATTCGTTTCGTAAACCGTATGTTTGTTTAGTAACCAATGTATCGTATTTTGTATCGCGGCCTTCCCGGCATGTATGCGAAGATTAGTTGGGGTTTCCCATGTATTATAGACTAGTTACAATTGTATCACGCGATACGAATACTAATCTTCGCACACATGCCTGGAGGGCCGCGATACAAATGTAACTAGTCTATAATACATGGGAAACCCCCACTAATCTTCGTATACATGCCGGGAAGGCCGCGATACAAAATACGATACATTGGTTACTAAACAAACATACGGTTTACGAAACGAATACTATAACTAAACAACCAACTGTGAACTCGCTCAACATTGTTGTTGACTCATTGTTACATGCCTTGCAGGTCGTTAGGTACTCATGGAGCTTGCACGGGGAGGCGCAGTCGTTGTGGGACTTGGATCGTGGATGCCATGTTAAACGTTTATGCCATTTCAAACTTATTACTTATGTTGGGTTTTTCATTTATGCTTCCGCTAAACATTGATATTATACTTTGGTTTTTGAACACCTTTCATATTGTTTGGTTGATTTACATTTATTAATTACATGGTTCAATATGATTGGTGGCTTGATCCTGGTCAGTCACGCCTCCAAGCGGTGATACCCCGCGTGTGGATTTTGGGGGTGTGACAATATACACAGACATATACCCACATAAGTGACATCAAACAATCCGCCAAATGTATAAATCAATTCATACAGCAACAAGCATGCATAAATAGATCAATACTGGCGTGTCATAAGATATTCACCGAGTCTTTACACATATCAAAACAACTTGTTACATCATTGTTTGCGAAGTAAACAAAATGCATAAGGATTACATCTCCCCAAAGTACAAGTTTAATATATGTAAAGGACAAAATATCTTACTTCACATTGGCGGTTCTTGTCTTTATACCCTAAATTATTACTCCAACAGAGTAATTAATAGGCTGGGGGAAGGGTGTTCACGTTTGACCTTCTCTTGTATTTGAAGGAATCTCTTATGATGCGTGACAAGACTTGCTGTGGTTTCTGTGCACTGAATTCCATAATTATGTATGCATCCATAATTACGTAAGTCCTTGCACAGTCCGCACAGTTCGTTTCATCGTCGGATCACTTCCTTTAGATAGGCCACTGCTTTCAGGTAAAGTCACGAGTACCTGAGATATTCTATTTCTAGTATATGTATATATCAATTATCACACATAGTCGCAAGTAATTCTTAGTCAAAGACAAGTGCTAATCCAGTGCACCCTAAGTCTCGTAGTGCCTTTTCTTGACCCTTTGAAAATAGTTTCAGGTAGTGGATGTTGCGGAAATTTTTATGCAATGAAAACTTTTGAAAAATTGTTTTCGTGAAAGGATCCTAAAGATTGTAGACTAGACTCGAGAAGGAATCCTGGTTCACTACAATCGCAGCTCTGATACCAATCTGTCACACCCCTTTCTAAGGCGGAAGCACGAGGTGTGATCATGAAAGGTTCTCATTGCAAACGACTAGTAAACATACTACATGCTCGTAAAAATAACTCCAAATGCCAATAACATCACGTAATTGAAAACATAGGTTGAGTGTTTACATCACAAGACAGCATAAGACATTGTCTGAAAAGTTTACAACATTATTCTAAGATAAACATAAACAACATCCAGAGCAAGAGTATGACCGCGCGCACATCCACTTTAGTTACCTGAAATACATGTGAGTTTTTGGAAAATCGTCAACATAATGTTGGTGTGAATTCATGCAGTTTTTGTATTGAACGTTTGTATACTTTGTACGAAAAAATGGTATGTAATTTGTATAACTCAAGTATTTCTGTAAGTATCGAGATTGTTAATGGGTTGCATGGCCATTAACATGTGACACGACATAGGAAGCATCCAAACCATAGCCATTTTTCTAGTTGTCGATTCACGACTGAGACACAAAAGCACTACTTGGTACTAGTTATCACCAAGAGTGTGGCTGCCTGAAAACCCATTAGATCTAACCTTTTGTTCTGTGGTCTTAGTATGTACACGATTAATGGTGCTTCTGGTACCCTATTCGTGACACGATTTAAAGTATCATTCCTTAGTTCTTGTATCCATCATACCATAACACATGTATTTTCCCCAAGTTTAAAAAGTATGAAAAAGTTTAAAAGTGGGGACATGAACTCACTTTTCTGTAATCATTTAGTAACATGTACTTCACCCCCGAAGTTATAAAACTGAAAACAGTTAAACGAAAAGGGGGAGCATGAACTCACAACTTTGCGTTTCTTGCGCCATAAACTTCATCGGGTTTGCTTATATAGCGTCGTGACCTATACGTGTTTTATTAACGTTAGTCACTAGACTTGTATCGCACAAGTACAAGTCACCATCTTTCATGTATTTGTTCTTTTTTTTAAATAACATATATTTTTAACTATGTATCTTACTTATATTATTTTCTCAAAAATAAATAAATATAAGTATCTTGTATTTTTCACCCGAGTTATGTATTTTGTCCAAAACTTCATGTCATGTTCATAACTTGTCCAAGTTACATAATCTGTCAAGTAATATATTTTCATAAATATATTCTCTTGTATTTGTCTAAGCATGTTGTATGTGTATTCTTGTAATTTCACTCCTTAGGAGTATTTAGTGTATTTTCAAGTCCTAATACACTATTACATATGATACATACTACATACTCTTAGCACAAAATTTGATGATTAATAAATATATATATTTTCCTCAAAAATATACATACTTGATATCAATTTTTATCTTAAAGAAATCATCATTTCTTAATCTTGAAATCTACTAAAAAATTAGGGAAACCTTGGTAAATATTTTTAGGTGAATTTTTAGGGAATAAGTTTCACCAAAACTTATATTTTTCTAAGTGTCAAAATTTTATAGAAATTTTGACATAGTTTCCCCTAAAAATGTAGGTTTCCCATGTTTTCAAAACATGTGTTTATTTTCTTTTAAAATCATCACAACAATCAACAACTTATTCAACACTTACCGAGTGTCAAAATCAAGTAAATTACACTACATCATGAACTTGAAGTTTTGTAAAAACTTGTAGTAAGTTACCATGTTATTTAGTAGGTTTAGTTACTCTTAAAATCATGGTTATTTGTTTGTAAATCACATTATTAAAAGATTTGGTTATTTACAACTTGTAAGATGATTTTTCTAAAATATTTCTTTTGTATTTTCCTTGTTACACACATGTTTCTAGTCTTGTTTAAACACTAAAAATATGATTAGTTTATTTAGAAACCATGACTTTGTAAATCTCATAAATAAACTTGGTTTCTTGAGAAAATTATTTTTGTAATCATCTGTTTACAAGATTTGTATTTTGTTGAAATCGTCTTTACATAGGAAAACCAATTTCATCATTCAAGTTCATGAAGACATAAAGCATGATGATCTTGGTCTTTCACAAGATCACCACTTTAACTTACTAGATCATGTGTTTAATCACAATCTAGTAGGTTTCTTATGATGTCTAACATCACTAACACAAATCATCATTCATCAAGAAGCAAATCATCATCATTTACATGTATTCTTATGTATTTAAGCTTATGTTATAGTATCTTGATCATGTTCTTTTGTGTTCATCAAGTTTATCATTGTTCATCATCTTTTAACCAACTAAATATGAAATGACAAAGGGTTATGAGAGTCTTACAACTAGCACAAGGCTAGGGAAGAACACTTGATGTTGAAGATGATAAATGGGTTGGATAAAAGCAAAGGAAGAAGGTCCTTCAAGATTCACAAGCTCTAAACCTCCTTAAACACCTTCTTGCACCTTGTGACTAACTTGGAATGGATGAACAATGGATGAAAGTGATGGTGGTGTAGGGGGTGGCTCACGGCCGTAAGGAGAGGAGGAGAGGGAGAGTGTGTTGTGTGAAGTGAGATGTTGATGGTGATGTTCTTATAGCACAAGACAAGATCTAAATCCAATCTTCATAAGATCACATAATATCTATTGAGATCTTATAATATCTAAGTGAATCCAAGGTAGATCAAGATGGATTTTGGTGAATCAAGGGAAGATTGCATAGGATCAAAGGTGGGGCCATCATGTGACCGTCCACTTATATGGGGGGGGGGGGTAAAGTGTAAATTTCAATCACTAATTTCATAAATAAGTTAGTTTTCAAGTATAAAGTTTAGGGGTTTAATGTGTTATTATGTTATAAGGGGTGTTATGGTGTTCGGGGATCATAACTAGCCCAGAAACATTAAAACAATGCTTCTAGTAATATTTTGATGTTTCGGGTAATGTCCGGTTGTTCGGTTAGATACCGGTTCGTTAAAGTGCTAAATTGCATCGTTTAGTGTCCTTTAAGTACCTTTTTGTGACGCTTTTAATTCCCGACACTTAGGAAAGCATTCAGGACTAATTAGTCATATTTTTACATGTTACCAACTCCATACAATGCTGAATTTTGCTGAATTTTATGAAATTCAGCATTTAAAGTGTGTCTCGGGTGCTTTTTGGTGCATATTCTAGCTACCGGAAAGTCTATATGTTAACCCTTGTATATACTCTTGGGTTTAATGTATTTTAGACTTTGGACCTACTTCTAGGCCCCAATTCTATTGTCTGACTGCTTTCTGCAGAATTATTGACACAATGTGTCTTACCGGTGAGTTTACTAGTATTTCTGACGCAACGCTATCATTAATGCATAAAGCAATTTTTGTAGTATAAAACGTGCATGAATTCACAAGTATAGCATGTAATCAAACAATGTTGACATTTAAGCACATAACTGCAGTTATTAAGTATTAATTAAATTGTACGGAATTACCGGTTTGGTGCCAGTTGTCACATTCCTGACTTTACTTAGCCCATGTTGATAGAGACTTTGGTATCTCCTATCACCTTGCCCTTTACTCTCTTCGTTTGCAATGCTATGAGCTTGGTTGGCTTTCAAATTTAGGTATTCATCCATGTTCTGAGGAGTTCTAAAGCCATACAGAGATAGGAAGGTTCTTTGGGATGGATCCTCTATTTTGTAGAAATGTTCCATTTCAGATTGGACTGTAATCAGTTCAAGAGGAAATTGAGTTTCCAGGGGAATGTTTTGTGGGATGCAGCCAGTGGATGGTTGTTTGATTGGGTTAGATTTTGGTGATGAAGGTGGAATGAATGATGAGGCAGGAACAGATGATAAAGGAATTTGTGTAGGTATTTCTTTTTCATCATCAAGCACCACAAATTTCCTTTTTCTAGCATAAGCAAACTTTGGAGGAGGAGGAGTTTCTGATGGAGATGGTAGTTTGGGTGAAAAGGTTGATTGAGAGGGGAATATTTGAGGTGTTGGTGGTTTTGTTGATGGTGGAGGATCAAAGTGAGTGGTATCAGTGGATTGACTAACAACTGTTGAAACCAATGGTGTCTCAACAGCTCTTGTCTTAACATCTGATGATGCTTTTGGTGCATCAACATCTGTTGCTATGGAAGATGGTGGTGGTGATGATGAAGCTGTTTTTTGCTTCTTGTGAGGTGGTTTTTGTGGTGATGGTTTTTGGGGTGAAGGTTTAGGTTTGGATGCAGCAGTGTTTGGCTTTTTAGAACCAACAGTGGTTTTAGGGTAAGTGGCAATTGGAGGTATGTTGTTTCTGAATGATTTTCTTCTATTTGAAGTGCCAATGTTTTGAATTTTGTTTTCTCTTTTCCTCTTATCTTCCAGTTCCTTCTTTAAAACATCTGCTTTGCTTTCTTTTGTGTCTTTCCTCTCTGCTTTTCAGTAATCTCTTCATCTGTTTGGATGTTCAGGGTTTCATCAACTCCCTTTTTCTTTTCAACTTCAGATTTTTCAGAAGATTTAGCAGAAGTGTCGTTGGCAGATTCTGGCTTCTGTTTTGGCTTAGTCTTTGGTGTTGGTTTGCCAAAATTTTTTCATAGAATCCTTCTCCCCCTTTTTGGCATCATCTTTATCATCTTTTTCAAAGATAGGTGCAGGGGAGGTGCCAGTTAACTTTGCAAGGGCTTCTTTGATACCCTTGATAACTGCCTGTGTGTCTTTGTATCTTGCTTCAACCATAACTCTGATCAATTCCATGTGTGAGTTATATTGAATTTCAGCCAGTTCCCTTTGAGCTGCAAGAATGGGTTATACTGAGTTCCAAAGCTCTTGGTATAACTGCTGATGAGAAGGTTGACTTTTGGAAGCATCCACCAACTGCTTCATTAGATCTTTCATTTCGCCAACAATTGTTTCAATATTGGACATCCTCTCCGTCAAATCTTCGTATTTTAATTCATCACCTAACTTAATAGGATCACCTGAATTCCCACCAGAGGTGGTTGTATCTGCTTTTGAGATAGGAGGAGTCTCCAAATTTTCATTAGCAAATGCCCTTTGTTCTTGGTTCTAGGGACTTCCCTCTGCATCAGTGGTTACCTTAGTGAACACACTAGTGGTTACCTTAGTAAACACACCAGTGGTAATCTTGGTAGACACAACAGTGGTTGCCTTCAAGGGAGTTTGACTGATGAAACTACTGTCCCAATGTAGATCAGTGGATCCAACATTTGTAGTAACTGCTCCACTTGAACTACCAACAAGAATTTCAGGAAATTCAAGTGGTGTATCCTCCTCAACTGTTTGTGGGTTAGCCAATTGAATAGTGTAAGACCCTATTCACAATTTGACCCAAAACGACGCAGCAGAAAATGAACCCTAAAATTTCTTTCTTTTAACTACTCTAACATACTTAAATACCGTTTAGGTTAACCCTTCTAACATAAATACATCATTCATCATTTATTTAATGTAACTATGTTAACAAATGATTACAAACAACGTGACCGCTTTCCCGTACAATCCATGATCTTCAACTTGATCCTCGTTCACTTGTCCATCATGAATATCTGACTAACCTGCGGTCACCATATATAACCAACACGTTAGTACATGGTAACATCATATATAATTTAATACATATACTTAAAAAGGCTATATCACATTCTACTACGTAAGGTATTCCATTGAAAACATCCTCTCAATTTTATTTACTCAAGTCCGACATCAATTCCTCGAGAGTCTGGCGTTCCCATACCTGCACTCCATTTATTTCATTCTCAATAGTAACATGGTTAGGAGTACATGATCTCAAACATATTGAAAACCCACATCTTCACATATACGTATACCAGTGATCTACAATCATTAGATTACAACACGTGTATACACTTTCATATATCTAAGTACATTCATGCGTATCCCATTCATATGTACGTACATACAAGTTCACACTACTTACACACGCTACAGTTCCATATCTACATACATACATACATACATACATACATACATACAAGTCACATTCACTTATTTGTAAGTTGAGCCTTATCTACAAACATATCAACACGAATCAATGCAATTACAAACAAACATAACCGATTAACTTCCAACAAACATGATGTACATTCGATTATCATAATAAACATTCTAGTAACATGATGAACATTCGAGTAATCATGATGAACATTCCATTAACATGATGAACATTTCAGTAACATGATTAACGTTCCAGTAACATAATGAACATTCCATTAACATGATGAACATTTCAGTAACATGATGAACATTCTAGTAACATGATGAACATTCCAGTTACATGATGAACATTCCATTAACATGATGAACATTTCAGTAACATGATGAACGTTCCAGTAACATGATGAACATTCCAGTTACATGTTGAACATTCCATTAACATGATGAACATTTCAGTAACATGATGAACGTTCAAGTTGTGACACTTGTGTCTCTACAACCATCATACAAATGAAAATCCAATGAAATCTTGTGTTTCATTCTAGAAATTTGTACAAATACATGTGACTTTTGCACATATCAATCCTTGTTCAATTTCAAGCTTTAAATCGCTTTCTAGAAAGTTATACGTGAACTAATGCGTAAACATATTCATTTTAACACGACAAACACTCTTAAATAGTGACATAGGATTAAAATACCTTAAATAACCTTTACATAAGTTAGAAATAAGTTTTGGATGGTTTGGTGTGTTGAAAACAAGTTTATTTGATCGTAGGGACTATTTGTGTCAAATTGCGAAAGTATGCCGATTTGTACAGTAACGAACATTCCAAAAATTGATCATAAGCTAAACATACCCTAAATATCCTTTACATAGCTTAGAAATAGTCTTTGAGGGGTGCGGTATGCAGAAATAAACTTATTTGATCAAAAGGAACTAAAAGCGTCAAAAAGTGCATAAGTTTGCATTTACGCGCATATCTTACGTTCTGAACATATCCGGACATCCAAAAATTTTTGTAATCATTAAAATATTTTATTTTAGTGATTGGAATGCAAAAATACCATTCGTCGCGTAATTTGGATCGATTTCGCGTTCGTTACGACTTCCTTCGTAATTAACCGAACAACGTGATCGTACGACCAAACGAACCGACATCCAAGATATTTTCAACCATGTTTCAAGTCCCCTATGCTTTAACATCCTTGTAGAGCCTTGAAAATGGGTTAACGGGGTTTAAACGCGTCGAAAATGGCTTAAACATGCTGCAGGGATCATTCTTGCCAATTTGTGAAAGTTCTGGCATAAGTGAGTGGTGGCGTCGCGCGACGGGGTACTCCCTTTGCTGTGGCACGACGCGACGGGTGCTTTTTGACAGAAAGTCTGTTTTCAGCAACTGGCTTGAACTTGAGGGTCTTTTATGCAATTTTCTCAATACCTTAGGCTGGTTTTTGGATTCCCATTGTATTAGAAACCATGTTCCACAAGCGTATGTCCAAGATTGATCCTCATAACACATGGAATGATCTTGTTAATCCAAGCTTACTATAAATAGACATGGGTTTCTCATTCATTTCTCACACAAATTGAATCAATTCTGCTCTAAGTTGAAGCTTATGCTTCATACCTGAGTATTTTGGTTCAATTCTTCCTTGCTTGGACCTTTTATAAGCTTTTTTCATGCTTTTATGCTTTTCAAGCATGAAAGTCAAACAGTGTTTGACTTTCTGCTTTGACCACGATTTGGTCAACACAAAGTTCGTTTGAACTTTGTAACGTGAGCGTAATCACGATGGTTATAGTCCCTTGTGACTATACCTACTGATTACCACGTCGATTAGTCGAAGTGACGAGTCAAAGTTTCTCGGTCAAAATGCGTATTTATGCGTATTTTGCAACGAAGCTATTTTCGGGTATCAAAACACTTTGTTTTGATATCAAACATGTTTTCTAACTTAGTTAAACATGTTTAACTCGTCACTTTTAGTCTAGTGCTTGTATAGGGTTGTAAGTCAAGCGGTCTTGACAACCGCTTAGACTTTTGAACCCGACCCGTTTGGTCAATCGTTAGGATCTGACCAAGCATATTTTTGTGACCATAGTTGTATAGGGAATAACCTTCCGAGGTTATACCTTATGGTCACTTAGTTTAATTAGTTGCATGATAAGTAGTTTATATGCCTTAGGAAAATGACCAAAATACCCTTTTCATGCATAATTGGATTTTAAGCACATGTAACTTAATTTTTGTCACTTAAACTGATTATGCAAGATATTTAAACATGTTAGGGCATATAATACTTGTCATAGGACTAGTTAGGCGTCTCGAACGCGCTTGCGCGCGAACGACGCGTTAAAGTAGCGTAAGCTACCTTAATCGGTCGTAACAGGTCGTAAGCACTTAGGATAGGTTCTGATTTAGAATGCAGGCTTTGTTAAACCATATCACATGAGTTCCAATACTCATTTGGTTTACGAGACCTCATTCTACCCGATCTTCCGATTTAGATACCAATTGCTTAATATAGTGATTCCATACTAGGTGCCACATGATTCCTTGATTTCCGAGCTTTGTTAGGACACTTAATCGAGGATACTTACAATCTCAAGTGAGTACATGGTCCCGTATTTTACGTTTTCAAATGTTTTGGGGTGATACATATGTGCCGATACGTTATATTCATGATTTCGACTATATGATTACACATGCATAGTACTTATCTTTTGACGAATTGAACTATTAACCATGACTTAAACACTGATTTTCAAGTTTATATGACTATTTGTCTTTTCATATGTTTACTTATACATTCATTAACAATGATCAAGCCGATTGGTAGTACGAAATATAGCGCTATAGGACTAGACACCCCATTCCTGTTGTATGGAATGTCAGAAACCAAATTTTAACCAAATAGAATTTGCCTTTGTGGTATTTCTATAGTCTCTAAAGTGATGCACTAAGGTTTGAATGTGTTACCAAGACGCGATATATGGTATATTTCGATATACTACCAACGTGATACTGTTTTGCCAAAGCATAATTTGATATGCTATTGTTTACTAAAGTATAATTTGATATACTACCGATGTTGTTATTTCACAAACTAAAGTATATTTTAACATACTACCAAAGCATAGTTGATGTGCTATTTTCAAATCCAAAGCATAAGTTGATATAATATTTACAAAACCAAAGTATAATGTATTATACTACCGATGTTTTTCATTCTTAAAACAAAGTATACTTGTGATATACTACCGAATCTATTATTTGCGAAACTAAAGTATATACTATCTATTTAACTATTTCAAAACTAAAGTATATTTAGATATACTACTCATCCGCCTATCTCAAAACCAAAGTATATTTTTGTATATACTATAAACATTTTACCAAAACGACGCATTTTAGAAACAAAATTTTACAAGGATTCATGGCTATTTTTGAAAACATAAAACCTTTTCTTGTGTTATCCAAAGCCATGAATCTAATACACAAATCCTATGTTACTCACAGGCATTTTTATGCTGACGTACCTATTTTCACATATGTTTCAGGTGCTGCTATGTGACGATTATTTATGCATGCTATACATAGGATGGACTCGTGCCTTAGCGACTTTAAAACTTGAGAGACAATTATTTGTATTTATCTGATTTGTAATTATAACAATGAGTTCAATAATCAAATAAAACAAAACTTTTAATGCATGGTTGTGAAACAATGATTCTGTTACGACACTCCCCGACGTTTCCGCCGTGATTTGTTGTTTTACGCGGTCGGGGTGTGACAGAAAAGTTGGTATCAGAGCCAATGGTTATAGGGAATTAGGTTATTAGTAATGCTTTGACCTAGACTATAACCTTCCTAGGACCCTAACACAAGTTATCTTGTGTTTAGTCTTAAAACAATATCGTCGCCTATCTTTAGGTGGCAACCAAAACAAGAACACCAATTACAAATCCGTTTTTGAAAACCAATCATCTCTTCTTAGATGATTTATTATAAGGTTTTGAACCTTCAAAGTTTTCAAAATCTCGTCAAAGTTTGGGTCTGAATAATGTGAGCACGTGCAATATAGAAGGGTGGATGCCTGTACCTCGAGTTTTCTGTCTAAGGCTAGAGTGTTCATACAAATCCACATAATCGGACCAGTCACTCTTACCTGGGAACTCTTGGGGTGAGTGTCCACTTATAGGCTAAAGCATGTCTTCGCGATACATTAGTATGACCCATTTACTTTGATTAGTGACAGTGTCATTTGTTTGTTTTAGGTAACGAACAAATGATCACAATCTTCATGCTTGTTCGACATTCTTTTAAGCATTCAATTCTTACTATCAGATATCATCTCACTCGTTTCTTTTCATGTTTCTTTGCTCTTTTAGAATATGCCTCCTCGACGAGATGCACAACCACAAAATAACACCGAACTCGCAGTTATTATCACTCAACAAATCACTGCTGTACTCCCAAACCTGATAACCCAGGTAAACTAAGCAAACAACAATAACAACAATGCTCCGTGCAACTACAAGCAATTCAACTCAGCTAAGCCACTCACATTTACTGGGTCTGAAGGGGCCACTGGGCTCCTACAATGGTTTGAGAGTCTCGAAAGCACGTTTCGTCATGTGCAAGGCCCAAACGAGCGAAAGGTTGAGTTTGCATCAAGCGTATTCCAGAAAAGAGCACTTACATGGTGGAACGGTGTAATGAGGGATAGTGGTGCCGATGTGGCATTGGCACAAAATTGGGAACAGCTTCGAGCTCTAATGATGAAGGAGTTATGTCCTCGTCATGAACTCAGGGCGTTGGAAAGGGAATTCGACGATCTAACGCAAGACAGCGGTGAACATCGAGCCTACACTGACTGTTATGAGGAACTGAGCCTGTTATGTCCTACCATGGTTACGCCTTTGGATAAGGTGATCAAAAAGTACATTGATGGTCTCCCTGACCTAGTTCAGGATATCGTTACGGGTAGCAACCCTACTACCGTCAGACAGGCCATTGAACTATCTGCTACCCTGACTGAATCCCAGATCAGGAAAGGTAAGCTTTTCCGAAAGGGCAACCCGAAACCATCTGACGAGTCTACACAAGAAACACCAAAGAATAAACAGACTGAGTCCTCCAAAAAGTCAAAGAAGCGTAAGGCTTCAAAAAATTTCGCTGTAGTTGCTCAGAACAATCAGATAGCACCAAACCAGCCAGCACAACGTCGTACAAGGAAAAACTACGTTACTACCGCACCTTTGGGCAACAAATGCAACCGTCATCATCTGGAACAAACCCAGTGTCACAAATGTACCCACTGTGGGTGATTGGGACATTTGGTCAATACCTGCCGTTATGCTATCCAAAACCAAGCTGCTGCAAATCCTGCTACTGCTCAAGCATAGTTTCCACCTGGATCGTGCTATAACTGTGGTGATCTTACTCACTACCGGAACAATTGCCCAAGACTTGTTAACGCAAATCCAGCGCATGGACGAGTGTTTAACATAAACGAGGAAACGCCTATGACAATGCAGCAGTGAACAATTAGACTTTTGTATTCTCCTTGTTGTTATCTTTGACGCTTGAAACAATTCAGTTGTTATATAAATAAATTTGTTGTTTCACTTTTATTTACAAGACTGATACGATTGTGTGTATGCGTGACACATGTGACAACCAGTGATTTACGGCTCTTAATTACGTGATTAACAGGTGATTAACACGATAATGAATAGTGTTTAATACGCAAATTAACTTAATAAGGCCTTTGGAGTGCCTAGGAACGTTTATCCGACTTTACAGTAAGCGTATGAAGATTCGCGTGGAATCTGTGGAACATCAAACGACAACGAACCGATACCGTACAAAACACTGACAACGCCACTATTATAATTTTAAAAACTTTATGCTTTCGACACTTATGGAGTTTGGATTGCGATATCGGGTTTCGTAGGAATTACGGGCCACTTACACATGAGATGGGCTTGTGGGCCCTGGGCCCAAGCCCAAAACCCACAAGCCTAAACCTGCACATAATATATTAGATTTTTCCGTAAAAATCTTATCAAGATCTTGCAAAATCTATACAAGATCTACAAAATCTAAACAAAATCTACAAGATCTCTAGAGATCTCCACAAGATCTCTATAAAGCACCCTCATCTCCTTGTCTACATCCACACCCTCACTTGTCTGCAACTAAATTAAATACACACACTCATGAGTATTCACTCTTTAAACCAAATCCCACAATCAGTGCTCCTCTCCCTCTCTCGATTTTATCTACAGGCAACAAGGCATAAGAGAACCATTCAACTTTTAAATTCTATCTCTAAACTCACACACACATAAACACAGGTTTAGAAGCCCTATAAACTCTCTCTCTCTCTCTCTGTTATGTTTTATAGACAACACACAACACCTACAAAACACAGGTCTCTCCATCCCTCTCGATTTCCTGTTCAGGCTGACAACACCCCCCTTTTTCTCTCCTGTAACTCCTGTAACCGGAAATCAGGAGCTCCGGTGACACCTCTCCGACCGGTGACGGGTTCTGATGTCACACACCTGCAACCAACCAACCCCCCCCTTCTCGACTATCAAAACAGACCACCACCACCGTCCGGTGGTGGTACGACGGCTACAAAACAGAAGAGAGAGAGAGACCAGGATGAGGAGAGAGAGACCGAAAGGAGAGAGAATCGGAGACGCAGAAGCCGCACCGCCGCTCACGGCAGCGACAGAGGATGCGACGGTGGTGCTATTCTGTTCGACGGGTTTGCCGGTAAGTCCCTCCTCCTATTTCTTCTGATTTTTCTGAGAATCAATGGAGAAATGAAGTTCTGCGAAGAAGATGATGTCCATGTTCGGGTGTTACAGGTCAGACTCGAATTTTAGTTTATCAGGTGGCTCAACGGTTCAGCTTTGGATATGTTTCGAGTTTGGGTTTGAGTATGATTCGGGTCACAGTTTTGGTTCGGGTTCTCAAGTGAGCTTCGGTACATGTTTGGTTCAGATTCGTGCTCGGGTTACTTTTCGGCTTGTTAGGGTTTAGTCAATAAATGGGTTCAAGTCTCGGGTCAGTTTCGGATGTCGGTCAGCCGCGATTCAGGTTTGGTCAAACCCGGTCAAGATCAACAGCTTCGGTTGACTCGGTCAAGCGAGTCAACTCAGTCAACTTAGCGGGTCAACTCAGTCAACCCATTTAGCGTTTCAACACGAGATTGTGGTAAAGTCTTTTGGCACGATAAATAGTTTTGTTATTTTATATAGTTTTGGTTAAATACGTGAAATCGAGCTCAAACGAACGGATTAGTGTCTAGTTTATAATTTATCGTTCGTACAAAAATTATTTATATTGATGATTGAACTTTGATTGAATTTTGCAAATATAACGACAACTTGTGTTGTCGGGGCGTCCAAAAACAGAGGAAACTCTGCCCGTTTTTCGAGAAAACCCATAAAACAAAAACACGTTTTTTTTATTCAAACGACTTCCATGAAAAAGACGCGGATGCATATTATCTCAACGACACTTTGTAATTTACAAAAATGTCCTTAACGCTAAGTATTTTACAAAGAAATATAAAAACTTTTATATCTATTTTCAAACGTTTAACGACTCGGATTTTCTTATAAAAACGAATACAGTTTATATACTTAATTCGGACATTCTTATCTACGTTTAGTTTAAACATTGGAAATTCGACGAATTCTTTTATAAAGGTACATATAGTCTTATTTCAAACATCAAACAATACGGATTCCTTTATAAAAATAAATATAATCTATATATTTATTTCGAACATCAAGCAGTACGAATTCTTTTATAAAAATAAATATAGTTATATATTTATTTTCAAACACAACAACTCGAGGATACCTTTATAAAATAAATATAACTTTTTATATTTATTTCAAAACGCCTAAACGGCACACTATATATATCATATATATCGCTTACGAGCTTGTTGTATGTTATTTTCGTATAAATGTGTATTACATACACAACGACTTCTCAAGACGACTAACGAGATTCTACCGAAGTATTTGTATATTTTTATATATTTTAAATCTCACGAGAACCAAGTGTTTTTCAAAGACTTGGTAAAATATTACCGACATTAGACGAGACTTAACTAGTATAACTTCTTCGTTTCATTTAAGATAACAACTTACCGTTGAATCGTTTGGTTAACGATTCGGTAGAGCTCGGTGACACATAGTTTAGTTACTGCGTTTATTTAGAAACTTATAAGAAATTCCGTGTTAGGAATATTGTAGAATGCACGCTAGCGAGTCTCGTCTTGGAAACGACATCACGAAGTTGTATTTAGCTACACATGGAAATACAGGTGAGTTCATAACCCCACCTTTTTACGGTTTTACATTTTTGTAAATGTTTTCGGGGTGGAAATACATGCACGTTTTGCAGAAACACACAAAGTTTTCGATGAACAAAGACTGCATATTTTAGACAAAGCACGTTTTGCAAGAACATACAAAGTTTTTGAACAAACGAAAACTCATATTTCTAATTCATGTTACGAATGGATTTCGAGGAACTCAAATGGTTTACGAATGGATCATACTAAATATACCGGTTTTTACAAAACAAATGCGTATTATCGAAATGTGAATGATTTTCATGACTAGGGATGGGATTGTCTAGTGATAATATTGGGACTGGGTTGGTCTGCGTTTAAGAAACGGGACACCCAGTGAGTTCATGTCCCCCTTTTCTTTAAAGTGTTTTGGTTTGTTTACTTCGGGGGTGAAATACATGTTACAAAAGGATTACATACAAATACTATTGGTATGGTTAGCCTAGGAAAGAACCATAGATCATGTGAATGGGTAGGCGGATACTTGGGACCATTAATCCTCGTATAAGGACCGTGGGGCATGAGTGATAGATCTATTTGGGTGTAGCGAGCCCACACCCATGAAGACCAGGGTGGCCCATAGGGTGACTATGTCTTCCAGCCTGAAGCCCGGTGCAACTTTGCTAGGTTTGAGTCTTCCTACACCGTCACACATATCAGTGGCCTTGCAAACCATTGGTGATCTTTTCCTTGTTTGCTTTCATACCGGGATTTACATACATACATACTTACACTGATTACAAAGGTTTTATACAAATTCAAAGCATAGGATTATGCGGGCATGAAGTCAAAGTCAGGGTGGGCATTGACGGTTATACAAACATTACATATACGAGAGTTTACAAATACAAGGATTTACGAACATAATGCGTTACAAATACAAAGTTTCCATATAACTTGAGAAGAAAATGATTTCTAAATTCGTTTTCTCAATAATATTTCACAAACCGGTTATTCAAAAGATTTATTTCAAATCTTTTACAAACAAACTATGAACTTGCTCAACTTTATGTTGACTTTTTCGCATGTTCTTTCTCAGGTTGCATTTTCAAAACTATGGAACAGTTGGAATAGGAGAACCATTGGAGATTAGAGTACTTAGTGGGCGTTCGTTTTCTAGAAGTCTTAGCTTATTTGCTTCCGCTGTGCAATGAAGATACCAGTCCAGTCACGCCAGCTCTGATAATTTCGGGGTGTGACAGATTGGTATCAGAGCTATAGGTTACAGCGAATAGGGTTTTCTGTAGAAATACCTAGGCTCTAACCTCACTTTCCTCTGGGGACTTAGATTATTAAGACTTTAAATACAAACAGAACGCCTAGTACTTGAGTATGGTCTCCAACCGTTGCCGAAAAACAAACAGTCAAAATTTTGTTTTCAAACATACGCTGTAGTGGTGTTATACACATGGTACACAAAAACAATTACATACAGTACACAAAACCCTGAGAGTTTAGGAAACATGCATTTAAGACCTTCGGAAACTTATGTTGAAGTTCATTAAAGGTCATCACGTAGGAACCGCGAATATTAACTCGGGCACACACTATTATCCATATTGTCTATGATATTTTAACATCCCGAGCAGGCAGCCTACGCATAACAAAACGTTAGTGCACAAGCATACATGGAACTCAAATTTTACGTCAACGGATGTCGGAGTACATCACATTCTACGCGAAACGAAACGCTAGTGCACAGGTATACGTGAAACTTAAGCTATACATCAACGGAGGTTGAAGTGCGTCACATACGACTTTCGAGGAAGCGGCGGTTTTTGGCACACGGTCCTGCAACGACACGAGTCACGTTAGGGAGAAGATGCATGCCTTCGTATTCCCCTTTCTCATTAACGACAACTATGCTATGTTCGACATTCCATGGTAATGTCACCTAACAAACGGATATCACACGAAACCCCAGGTAAAGTCCTCAAATTTCTTTTATTGAAATTTTGACTTTCACATTTACTGAGTAGATTTTCGTATCTCTACTCCTCTTAATGGTCATTATATCACGATTATTTCTTTCAGTATAGCGAATATTCATTTGCTTCATTTCTTGAAAAATTCATATGTTACACATGCATCGGTTTGTTACGCATGTGGTTTCGTTTCAAATAAGCGCTTCATCGAAGTTCAAATATTAATTCGCTAAATCTAATAATTGATTTGTGATTCGAATGACCCACATTATTGTAATTGTTGGCTCCTTTGTTATCTAGTCAACACATTTTCTTGAAATTTCTTTTTCTTATCAAGTTACATACATGGTTTTTCGTTGTGACCATGCCGAAAGTTTTCATGTCGATACATGTATTTATTGTCGGCTTGCGCCAAAACCAAGTTCAATTGTTTGAGCTTGTTCATTTCACATATTCAATTCAAAGCATCGTATGATGTATTGGGAGCATCATATTCAAATCAAATTTTAACGAGCACTTCATTTGTTCCGAGTCGTAGTAAACTTGTTTGGCATTCGACTCCATTAAATTGTTTGTTGATTTCGACACCATGTGGTGGTCTTTCATTAATTTGAAGCTTGCGCTAATCTCGTTTACGTATCTCATGCACGGATTTAATTATTTATTTATTGATTTGCTTTAAATCCGCTTTGGTTTATCATATTACAGCAGTCTTAACACAATCGTGTGTTAAGGCAATGGTACACAAATTCATTTTTATATTCCGGTGTACCTACTAACAGTTCTTTCAACATCGATCGAATGTTTTGCGATATTCATTGCTTCTACATCTTCGATCGAAAAACACTATTTCCTTAATGTTTCATTTTCAATTGAAATTCCTATGATGTTGTTAGAAACAAATTTTCATATTTACTTCATTGCGCTTTCATTTGATTTCAAACACGGTGAAGTTGTTTGATCACCGCTATTATTGGATTATTTAAATCACTACGACACCTTGTGGTGTCGGTATAAACTTGTAGCTTGGGCTAATCATGATCGAGCGTTTCATACAAAACACAGGTGATACTTGTTCGATCACTGCTTTATTTGAATTATTTCATTCATTACGACACCTTGTGGTGCCGGTATAACTTGCAGCTTGTGCTGATCATGATCGAACGTTTCATGCAAACTATTACATTTGAGCTTGTTGATTCTAAGTTCATCCAGTGGATGTTGTTGCTTCTAGAACTCATTTACATATTGTGAACGTTCATACAAAATTCAATTGGTTGAAGTTCCTATTCCTTGTTGGACCCCTGTTAACTTAGTCACACTAGTGACTGTATCTATACATCTTGTATCCTTTGAAATCAACTTTTGAAACACATTTCTTTTAAACCGTTGGGTTCCTATTGTGGAGGAATGTCCTTGAATTCACATGATTTGAATAAGTCTTGATCTGATTTCGTGGTCATCCACTTTGATACTATTCATATTTACCTACACATAACGTAACTCTAAGGAGTTAACGTAGTCTAAATTTCGAGGTCGAAATTTCATTAACAGGGGGAGAATGTGACAACCGGTGATTTACGGCTCTTAATTACGTGATTAACAGGTGATTAACGCGATAATGAATAGTGTTTAAGACGCAAATTAACTTAATAAGGCCTTTGGAGTGCCTACGAACGTTTATCTGACTTTACAGTAAGCGTATGAAGATTCGCGTGGAATCTGCGGAACATCAAACGACAATGAACCGATACCGTACAAAATACTGACAACGCCACTATTATACACCTTTTAATTTTAAAAACTTTATGCTTTCGACACTTATGGAGTTTGGATTGCGATATCGGGTCTCGTAGGAATTACGGGCCACTTACACATGAGATGGGCTTGTGGGCCCTGGGCCCAAGCCCAAAACCCACAAGTCTAAACCTGCACATAATATATTAGATTTTTCCTTAAAAATCTTATCAAGATCTTGCAAAATCTATACAAGATCTACAAAATCTAAACAAAATCTACAAGATCTCTAGAGATCTCCACAAGATCTCTACAAAGCACCCTCATCTCCTTGTCTACATCCACACCCTCACTTGTCTGCAACTAAATTAAATACACACACTCATGAGTATTCACTCTCTAAACCAAATCCCATAATCAGTACTCCTCCCCCTCTCTCGATTTTACCTACAGGCAACAAGGCATAAGAGAACATTCAACTTTTAAATTCTATCTCTAAACTCACACACACATAAACACAGGTTTAGAAGCCCTATATGCTCTCTCTCTCTTGGTTATGTTTACAGACAACACGCAACACCTACAAAACACAGGTCTCTCCATCCCTCTCGATTTCCTGTTCAGGCCGACAACACCCCCCCTTTCTCTCCTGTAACTCCTGTAATCGGAAATCCGGAGCTCCGGTGACACCTCTCCGACCGGAGACGGGTTCTGATGTCACACACCTGCAACCACCCAACCCCCCCTTCTCGACTATCAAAACAGACCACCACCACCGTCCAGTGGTGGTGCGGCGGCTACAAAACAGAATAGAGAGAGAGACCGGGATGAGGAGAGAGAGAGAGAGACCGAAATGAGAGAGAATCGGAGATGCAGAAGCCACGCCGCCGCTCACGGCGGCGACAGAGGAGGCGAAGATGGTGCTATTCTGTCCGACGGGTTTGCAGGTAAGTCCCTCCTCCTATTTCTTCCGATTTTTCTGAGAATCAATGGAGAAATGAAGTTCTGCGAAGAAGATGATGTCCATGTTCGGGTGTTACAGGTCAGACTAGAATTTTAGTTTATCAGGTGGCTCAACGGTTCAGCTTCGAATGTGTTTCGAGTTCGGGTTGGAGTATGATTCGGGTCACAGTTTTGGTTCGGGTACTCAAGTGAGCTTCGGTACATGTTTGGTTCAGATTCATGCTTGGGTTACTTTTCGGCTCATTTGGGTTCAGTCAACAAATGGGTTCAAGTCTCGGGTCAGTTTCGGATGTCGGTCAGCCGCGATTCGGGTTTGGTCAAACCCGGTCAAGATCAATGTGACAACTGTGCTCTGTAATTAATGTACAATGTAAAACAATGTTAACTATCAATAAAACAATGTGTTTTGGTGTTATTATATGTGTAATTGTGTTTGATGATTTTACGATTCAATTCGATTCCGATTTCAAGCTTTAAATCGCTTTCTGGAAAGTTATACGCAAACTGGTGCGTAAACGCAGTTAGTTTAACGGGACAAACACATCGGAATAGTGACATAGGCTTAACATACCTTAAATAACCTCTACATAACATAGAAATAAGTTTTGGATGGTTTGGTGTGTTGAAATCAAGTTTGTTCGATCGCAGGGACTATTTGTGTCAAACTGTGAAACTATACCGATTTGTATAGTAACCTACAGTCCGGAACTTGATCATAAGCTAAACATACCATATATAACCTAAACATAGCTTAGAAATAAGCTTTGAGGGGTTCGGTGTGCGAAAACATGCTTATTTGATCTTTCAGGGACTAAAAGTGTCAAAAACAACGTAAGTTTGCATTTACGCGCATATCTTACGTTCTGACCACATCTGGACATCCAAAATTTTTGTACACACTAAAATATTTTTATTTTAGTGATCGGCATGCAAAAATTACATTCGTCGCTTAATTTGGATCGTTTTCGCGTCCGTTTGAGTTTCGTCGTAATTTGACGAATAACGCGACCGTACGACCAAACGATCCGACATCCGAGAGTTTTCCGAGCATATTTTGAGTCCTCTAAACTATAATGACCTGGTAGAACCTTGAAAATGGCTTAACGGGTGTCAAAAGTGCTTGAAATGGGCTCAAATAAGTGCAGGGACCTATGCTGTCAAAATTGAAATTGTTTGCTAATCTGCAGGTTTAGGCCGTCCGTGTAAGACCTGTCTGAATCTTACGCGGGCCGGCTAAAACTGCCCAGCACCAGAAAATCAGTTTTTAGCATTCTGTTGCAACTTCAGGGGCTGTTATGGTAATTTCTTTGTGTGGTAGCCAAGTTAACACCTCTCCAAGGCTTTGAACCTGCTTATAACACTTGTATGGCCATCATTTTTGCTTGGAGACCACACAAACAAGTGTCATGATCTTGTAAGTTTGCAACAAGTATAAATAGGCATGCCCTCATTCCATTTTCCTCACATTTGATCTGAGATTTCTCTAAGTTGATGTGATTATTCACATCATACCTGAGAATACTTGGAATCAAATCTCTTTGGACCCTTTGTAAGTCCTCTTTCATTCTTTTATGCGTTTTTTACCACGAAAGTCAAACTCTGTTTGACTTTCTGCATTGACCAGTTTATGGTCAACACGAAGTTCGTTTGGACTTCGCAACGTGATCGTAATCACGATGGTTATAGTCCTTAGTGACTATACCTACTGATTACCACGTTGACTAGGCGTAGTGACGAGTCGTAGTTTCGGTCAAAATGCGCATTTAAGCGTATTTTGCAACCAAACTACTCTAGGGTATCAAAACACTTTGTTTTGATATCAAAACCTATTTTCTAACTTAGTTAAGCATGTTTTAACATGCTTAGCTCGTCACTTTTAGTTTAGTGCTTGTTTAGAGTCGTAAGTCAAGCGGTCTAGACCACCGCTTAGACTTTCGAACTCGACCCATTTGGTCAATCATTAGGATCCGACCAAGCATGTTTAGTGACCATAGTTGTATAGGGAATAACCTTCCGAGGTTATACCTTATGGTCACCTAGTTTAAGTAGTTGTATGATAGGTAGTTTATATGCCTTAGGAAAATGACCAAAATGCCCTTTTCATGCATAATTGGATTTTAAGCATATGTAACTCAAACTTTTGTCACTTAACTGATTATGCAACATAATTAAACATGTTTAGGCTTATAATACTTGTCATAGGACTAGTTAGACATCTCGAACGCGCTTTTGCGCGAACGACGCGTTAAAGTAGCATAAGCTACCTTAATGGATCATAACGGGTCGAAAGCACTTAGGTTAGGTTCCGATTTAGAATGTAGGCTTGGTTAAACCATATCACATGAGTTCCAACACTCATTTGGTTTACAAGACCTCGTTCTGTCCGATCTTCCGATTTAGGCGTCGATTATTTACTAGTAATCCGATTGCTAAGTACTACTTGAATTTCCTTGGTTTGCCTGCGCTTCGCTAAGTTGTTTAGATCAAGGATACCCTTCTATTCAATGTGAGTACATAGTTCCCCTATTTTACTGTTTTTAATTGTTTTGGGGTGATTCATATGTATTAAAACGATTTCGATATTTAAACGATGGTTTCAAAAACGATTAAGATGGTTTATATTAAACTAATAACGATTTCGATAATGTGGACGAACTTGTTGGTTGTAATTACATAACAAATGACATTCATTAGCATTGATCAAGCCGACCAGTATTAGGTTATGGTACCATAGGATCTGACAAATCCCGTTATCAGACTACACCCATGGTTATGTGTGGGGGTTATGTAGGTAACGACCGAATCTGATGATTTTTAACTTACCCTTTGGTGGTTTGTTAATGCAAGAAATGAGATAGACGAGTCACAAAGGTTTAAATGTTATTAGCGAGACAACCATAAGTAGTTTCACAATTAAAACGAATACGATTTTGGGACGAGTTAAACGATTTGAGACGACTTAAACGAGATAAACGATTTGGTTAAACGATTGGTTTTGGGTAGTGATTAGATAATGGGACGGGTGTAGCATGATAAAAGCATGGTAGATATGCCGCTGGTACATCTTATATATAAGTGCTTTATCATATTATGTTCCGTGTCATTATTTAGTTCACTTGGGAAACGATTTAGAAACGATGTCACACAATGAGGTTTTCAAAATGATATAAACCATACGAGTTTTATTAACGTGTTTTTACGAGATATTTTACGAATTGGTTTACTAAAACAAATGTTTTGGGGTTAGGAATCATGGTTACGAGATTTTATAAACTATAACCAATTTGATTTGAGTTGGTTAATTATGTTGCAATACACTTTTCAAAACGAAGTTTGTATTTTGACTCTTGTAGTCTAACGAGGTACTGCAACATATAAACGAGCCATGAATCCGACACTCTCACAAAACCTATGTGCTCGCCAGCATTTCTTTGCTGACTTTGTTTTTACATATGTTTCAGGTGGTGTTGCTTGATGTTGATAGCTAGGATGCTTGAGTCACATAGGATCTGGTCGAGGCCTTAGTGATATAAAAACAATGATAGACGATGTGTAGCTTGGTTGTTTTGGATTAAAGACAATGTACATTATTTAATAAATCAATAAAACGAAACTTTTTGTATCCATGGTTGTGAAACAATAATTCTGTTACAACACTCCCCGACGTTTCCGCCGCGGTTTCGTTGTTTTAATGCGGTCGGGGTGCGACAGAAGAGTTGGTATCAGAGCCAATGGTTATAGAGAATTAGGTTATTAGTAATGCTTTGACCTAGACTATAACTTTCTAGGACCCCAAGGCAAGTGTTCTTGCGTTTAGATTTTAAAAACAATACTGTCACCTATCCTTAGGTGATAACCACAACAAGAACACAATAACAAATCCGCTTCGACAATTAATCATCTATCCTTAGATGATTGATTACAAGGTTTTGATCCCTCTTAGTTTTCAAAATCTCGTCAAAGTTTGGGTCTAAATAATGTGAACACGTCCAAACTGGAAGAGTGAATGCCTGTACCCTGAGTTTTCTGTCTAAGGCTAGAGTGTTTGTACAAATCCGCAGTATCGGACCAGTCACTCTTACCTGGGAACTCTTGGGGTGAGTGTTCACTTATAAGCGAGCATGTCTTCAGTGATACATTATATTGACCCATTTACTTTGATTAGTCACTGTGTGTCGTTGTTTGTTCGAGGTAACAAACGAATGATCGCCTTCCTTGTGTTTTATCGATGTTTTCAATACCTCTTTTATTTCTCTAATTGTCGATCTCACTCGATTCCCCTGTTTCCTTGTTAGACAATGCCTCCTCGACATGATGCTCAGCCTTTTACTGCTGAAGAAGTCGCAGCCCTTGTCGCTCAGCAAATGGCTGCAGTACTTCCTGGCGTAGTAACCCAGATTCATGAGTTATATAACAACAATAACAACAATAATGCACAATGTAGTTTCAAGAACTTCAATGCGGCTAAACCGTTGAAATTTTCTGGGTCTCAAGGAGCAACCGCGCTCCTGCAATGGTTCGAAAGTTTGGAAAGCACATTCAGACATGTGCAATGTCTGAATGAGCGTAAGGTTGAGTTTGCATCAAGTGTGTTCGAGAAGCGAGCTCTTACATGGTGGAACGGAGTGATGCGCGATAGGGGAGCCGATGTGGCGATGGCACAAACATGGGAAGAGCTTCGAGCTCTCATGATGAGAGAGTTCTGTCCCCGTCACGAGATTTGAGCTTTGGAACGAGAATTCGATGATTTGAAACAAGACGGGGGAGAACACCGTGCTTATACGGATCGATATGAGGAGCTTAGTTTGTTGTGTCCTACGATGGTAACCCCATTTGAGAAAGTGATTGAGAGGTATATCGATGGTTTACCCGATTCTGTGCAAGATATTGTGCCTGGAAGTAATCCTACTACTGTCTATCAGGCGATTGAATTGGCTGCTACTCTGACCGAGTCTCAGGTCAGAAAGGGTAAATTGACCCATAAGGGTGATAAGAAGAAGTCAGCCGATTCCGCACAAGACAAGGGTAAGGGTAAGGGTAAGTAGCAGGGTGAGGCTTCTAAAAAGTAGAGGAAGCACAAGGCTTCCCAGAACTTTGATGTTACTACACAGAACCCTCAGAACCCACCAGCCCAACCTCCTGCGAAGAAAGTGTATGTTGTTACCGCACCTCACTGTGCTCGTTGCAACGGTCATCATGTTGCTCAACAGGCTTGCAAGCAGTGTAGTACGTGTGGTAGACTATGGCATCTGGCCAACATTTGTCGTTTTGGCCAAAATCAAGATGATCAGGTTCCAGCACAAGTTCAGGGAAATGCTGCGAGATTCCCACCGGGTTCGTGTTTTAATTGCGGAGAAATGGGTCATTTCCGCAACAACTGCCCGAGGTTGGTAAATGCAAATGCGAATCCGAACGCGATTGCGAATTTGAATCTTGCTCGTGGACGAGCATTCAATCTGAACGCGAATGAGGCGAGGGCGGACAATGAGGTTGTTAATGGTACGTTCCTTGTTAACAATCAACTTGCATTTGTTCTTTTCAATTCTGGTGCCGATAGGAGTTTTGTTTCGTTATCCTTTGAGCCTTTACTTGCAAATACCTAGAACTAAACTAAGGAAACGCTTATCTGTCGAGGTTGCTACTGGTAAACCACTCGTACTCGATTATGTTCTTTGTGGTTGTCAATTGAACCTCGATAACCATCTTCTTCCTATTGACCTCACGCCGATTCAACTTGGGAGTTTCGACATTATCGTGGGGATGGATTGGTTAACCAAACATCATGCTAAGGTGGTTTGTTTCGATAAGATCATTCATATTCCTCTTTCTTCTGGCGATGTTCTGGAAGTTCGTGGCGAGAAATCATCTGGTGGATTAAAACTCATGTCGTGTACAAAAGCCCAAAGTTACTTACGAAAAGGATATGTTGTCTTCCTGGCACATGTCACCGAGGAGAAAGGCATGAGCAAGAGTATTCAGGATATTTCGATTGTTCGGGATTATCCAGAAGTGTTTCCTTATTAACTGCCTGGTTTGCCTCCAGTTCGTCAAGTCGAGTTTCATATTGACCTTGTACCCAATGCCAAACCGATTGCGAAAGCACCTTATCATCTTGCACCGTCTGAGATGCAAGAGTTATCGAAACAGCTTCAAGAGTTATCTAATAAAGGATTCATTCGACCAAGTTATTCACCTTGGGGGTGCTCCTGTCCTCTTTGTGAAAAAGAAAGATGGATCTTTTCGAATGTGTATCAATTATCGTGAGCTTAATAAGCTTACCACCAAGAATCGATATCCCCTACCTCGAATCGATGATCTCTTTGATCAGCTGCAAGGTGCTACCTATTTTTCTAAGATCGATCTGCGTTCTGGGTATCATCAGCTTCGTGTACTCAAAGAAGATATTCCCAAAACTGCTTTCCGCACGAGATATGGGCACTACGAGTTTACTGTCATGCCTTTTGGTTTGACAAATGCCCCAGCTATTTTCATGGAATTAATAAATAGGGTCTGTAAACGTTATTTAGACAAGTTCATCATTGTGTTCATCGACGATATTCTCATTTATTCGAAGTCTCGAGCTGATCATGAGCAACACCTTCGTTTGACATTGGAACTCCTGAAGAAGGAACAACTTTTTGCTAAATTCTCCAAGTGTGAATTTTGGTTTAAAGAAGTTCAGTTCTTGGGATATATAGTCAACGAGCAGGGTATTCATGTGGATCCATCCAAAATAGCTGCTATTAAGGATTGGAATACACCGACAACACCCACAGAGATTCGATCTTTTCTTGGTCTTGCTGGATATTATCGTCGTTTTATTTCAAACTTCTTGAAGATTGCGGTTCCACTCACTGCTTTGACTCAAAAGAATAAGCCTTTTGAGTGGGGACCCAAACAAGAAGAAGCGTTCCAAACGCTGAAACGAAAGCTATGTGATGCTCCTGTCTTATCTCTGCCTGAGGGAAATGATGATTTCGTTGTCTATTGTGATGCATCCAACTTAGGCCTTGGTTGTGTTCTTATGCAACAAGGTAAAGTTATAGCATACGCGTCTAGACAATTGAAAGTTCACGAGAAGAACTATACGACTCATGATCTTGAGTTGGGAGCTGTGGTTTTCACTCTCAAAATCTGGAGACACTATCTTTACGGCATGAAGTGTGTGGTTTTCACAGACCACAAAAGTCTCCAGCACATTCTTAATCAGAAGGAGCTGAACATGAGGCAACGACGTTGGGTTGAACTCTTAAACGACTATGATTGCGAGATTCGCTACCATCCTGGTAAGGCGAATGTCGTAGCCGATGCACTTAGTCGAAAGGAGCGAGTCAAGCTTCATTCTGTTCGAACTCTATCTGATATTCAAACTTGTGTTCTTCAAGCTCAACAATTTTGTGTTTCACAAAATTTGATGGGTAAGGATTTACCACATCAGCTTGAGCTTAAACTTGAAGCGAAAGGCGATGGATTATTCTATTTCAAGTATCGTTTGTGGATTCCGAAACAAGACAATCTTCACACTTTAGTGATGGACGAATCTCACAAGTCTCGATATTCTATCCATCCTGGTGCTGATAAAATGTACAAGGATCTTCGTACTCAGTACTGGTGGCCTGGTATGAAGAAGAGTGTTGCCTTGTATGTATCAAAATGCCTAACTTGTCTCAAAGTCAAGGCTGAACATCAACGACCATCTGGTTTGCTTGTACAACCAGAGATACCGGTTTGGAAGTGGGAGAACATTGCGATGGATCTCATCACTAAATTACCGCGTACATCTAAAGGTCATGATGCTATTTGGGTTGTTATCGATCGATTAACTAAGTCAGCTCATTTTATTCTGATTCGCGAGGATCTATCTGCTGATAAACTTGCAAAGATTTATGTTGATGAGATTGTATCACGACATGGTGTTCCTTTGGACATCATATCCGATCGTGATGCTCGATTTTCATCTCATTTTTGGAAGACCATGCAATCTGCTATGGGAACCCAACTAAATCTAAGCACTGCTTATCATCCCCAAACAGATGGACAATCTGAGAGGACGATTCAAACTCTGGAGGATATGCTTAGAGCATGCGTGATTGACTTTGGTGGTAATTGGGATTCTCATCTGCCATTGATCGAGTTCTCTTACAACAATAGTTATCAAACTAGCATCAATATGGCACCATTCGAAGCTCTCTATGGTCGAAAATGTCGTTCACCTGTCTGTTGGAATGAGATCGGTGAAGCTCAGCTTACTGGACCTGAGCTCATTCTGGAAACAACGGACAAAATCAAGAAAATCCACGATAATCTTGTGACAGCTAGAAGCCGTCAAAAGAGTTATACGGATATGCGACGCAAGCCCTTAGAATTTCAAGTCGGAGACCATGTCCTACTCAAGGTGTCACCTTGGAAGGGAGTGGTGAGATTTGGAAAGAAAGGAAAACTTGCACCTCGATATGTTGGACCATTTAAGATTGTTGAAAGAGTTGGAAAGGTTGCCTATCGACTAGAGCTACCTCCAGAGCTTGGAAATATTCATCCGACTTTTCACGTGTCCAACTTGCGAAAGTGTTTAGCTGATGTTAATCTTCACATTCCACTCGACGAAATCCAAATCGATGAGACGATGCACTTTGTCGAGAAACCTGTGGAAATAGTGGACCGTACATTCAAACAGTTGAAGAACAAACGGATTCGATTGGTCAAGGTTCGCTGGGAATCCAAACGTGGCCCAGAGTTTAATTGGGAACGTGAGGACCAAATGAAGGCGAAATATCCGCAATTGTTCTCACAAGTTTCCTCTAATTAAAATTTCGGGACGAAATTTCCTAAAGTAGGGGAGACTGTGACAACTGTGCTCTGTAATTAATGTACAATGTAAAACAATGTTAACTATCAATAAAACAATGTGTTTTGGTGTTATTATCTGTGTAATTATGTTTGATGATTTTACGATTCAATTCGATTCCGATTTCAAGCTTTAAATCGCTTTCTGGAAAGTTATACGCAAACTGGTGCGTAAACGCAGTCAGTTTAACGCGACAAACACTCCGGAATAGTGACATAGGCTTAACATACCTTAAATAACCTCTACATAACTTAGAAATAAGTTTTGGATGGTTTGGTGTGTTGAAATCAAGTTTGTTCGATTGCAGGGACTATTTGTGTCAAACTGCGAAACTATACCGATTTGTATAGTAACGTATAGTTCGGAACTTGATCATAAGCTAAACATACCATATATAACCTAAACGTAGCTTAGAAATAAGCTTTGATGGGTTCGGTGTGCGAAAACATGCTTATTTGATCTTTCAGGGACTAAAAGTGTCAAAAACAACGTAAGTTTGCATTTACGCGCATATCTTACGTTCTGACCACATCTGGATAACCAAAATTTTTGTACACCCTAAAATATTTTTATTTTAGTGATCGGCATGCGAAAATTCCATTCGTCGTGTTGGATCGTCGTGTGACCCTAACGAGTCAATCCGATGAGTTCAACATCAAAAACAAAGGCGAAATCAGTGAATTTGATGTAACACATGGTGTTCCTTTGGATATCATTTCCGATCATGATGCTCGATTTTCATCTCATTTTTGGAAGGCCATGCAATCTGCCATGGGAACCCAACTAAATCTAAGCACTGCTTATCATCCCCAAACAGATGGACAATCTGAGAGAACGATTCAAACTTTGGAGGATATGCTTAGAGCATGCGTGATTGACTTTGGTGGTAATTGGGATTCTCATCTTCCATTGATCGAGTTCTCTTACAACAATAGTTATCATGCTAGTATCAATATGGCACCATTCGAAGCTCTCTACGGTCGAAAATGTCGTTCACCTGTTTGTTGGAACGAGACCGGTGAAGCTCAGCTTACTGGACCGGAGCTTGTTCTGGAAACAACAGACAAAATCAAGAAAATTCGCGATAATCTTGTAACAGCTAGATGCCGTCAAAAGAGTTATGCGGATTTATGACGCAAGCCCTTAGAATTTCAAGTCGGAGACCATGTCCTACTCAAGGTGTCACCTTGGAAGGGAGTGGTGAGATTTGGAAAGAAAGGAAAACTTGCACCACGATATGTTGGACCATTTAATATTGTTGAAAGGGTTGGAAAGGTTGCCTATCGACTAGAGCTACTGTCACAACCCCCGATCCCTGATCCCCGGGAACGGGCGGACGTGATCACAGAGTTTGGTGGTATCAGTTTTATTTAGTCTTGCAGCGGAATTTACATCAGGACCGTAGTTAGGAAATGTTTATCAGAGTAAAACCACCTCATTTCATATTAATAATCACATGGGTAAAACCCAAGTTTCTTACTACAATACATTATTAGGGACAAACCCTATTTTATTTAAATTTAAAACATCGTTTATTAGGTGACTTTTATAGCCACATTTTCCCAAGCCTTCAGTGCTCTCCAGCTGGCTTTTTACTAATTGGCTGTCACATTGGGTTACCTGAAACATGTTTTAAAAATATTTGTCAGCGGGAAATACTGGTGAGTGAATCCCAATTTAATCAAGTTTAAAGTCACAGTGAACAGTATTGAGAGTGATCACTTTGTTTATGTCAACACAATTACTCCATTTGGTACTATCAATCCTGACTTATGGGTCATATTACCCATTGGCTAACTCATTGTCCAATGGTAACGCATTGTCATCCCGACTTACTACTCGCAAGTAGTACAAAATTTTGTATACAAAACCCCAACATACCGGCAGTAATTGAATAACTACAAAGACTCAATTACTGCTAATTTTCATAGAAAAACATTTAAGGTTTGGTAAAACATTACCAAAAACATTAACAAAAAGAGGATAAACTCACATTGCTGTCTTAGGCTTTTCGTAAGGGTTTCCTGGCTATAATCTATAATTTACACAAATGTACATTGATTAGTACCATAACCCTTTTAAATTATTAATGATACCCTCCCCGAGACGGCATTCCAACAACTACGTCGGGCAGAACCACGACAGTTGTTACGGAACCCTAAATCAATCGGGCAGCGTAACTATTATGAAACCGGGGTTATAATACTTACAATGGATCAGAACCTCGCTAATTAGGGGTATAATACCCAAAATATTATGTCTATAACTTCAGAATTCGTGAATGAGATTTGAGAATGAGCGACGGAAACTGAAAACTGATGCCTGCTATTTATAGTTGTGAAATTGGGTTTCCACGCGGCCCGCGTAAGATACAGGCCAAGGTTACGCGGCCCGCGTCAACCTTGGTCAATGCAGTAGCTTAGCTGGGTCATCACTAGGCTTGACACGATTACGACACGTGTCGGCCTCTGGTGCGATCGCGTGTTATGAGTCCGCGCGGCCCGCATGAACTTGAGGTGGGATCTTACGCGGCCTGCCTCAGTTCTAATTTCAGATTTTTATTTTATTTTTATAAACAATAACATAATTTGGGCTCGGTTTTCACATACGGGGTGTAATTAAAGACATATTGGGACATTCTAAAATATAATAGGGTGTCGGAAATATTATAAGGGTTTTGGTTTTACCGAGGGTTGTTACATTCTCCCCACCTTGTTTTAGATCTCGTCCTCGAGATCTACTGAAACAAGTGTGGATATTTCCTTTTCATTTCTGATTCGAGTTCCCATGTGTACTCAGGTCCTCTTTTGGAGTCCCACTTCACTTTGACTAGAACTAATCTCTTATGTTTGAGATTCTTGACTTTCCTGTCTTCAATTTGTAGAGGTCTTTCTACAAACTTGAGTTGTTCATTTACCTCTATATCCTTAAGAGGCACTATTAATGATTCATCAGCTAAACACTTTTTAAGATTAGATACATGAAACACATCATGTATTCCTGCCATTTCCTCTGGCAGTTGTAGCTGATAGGCTACAGGTCCTATTCTTCTAATAATCTTAAAAGGTCCAACATACCTGGGACTTAGCTTTCCCCGTTTGATGAATCTTACTACTCCTTTCCAAGGAGAGACTTTCAACAATACTCTATCTCCTACTTGAAATTCCAATGGTTTGCATCGGTTATCAACATAACTCTTTTGTCGATCACGTGCTGCTTTCAGTCGTTCCTTGACTTGAATAATCTTGTCAGTTGTTTCTTGCACTATCTCAGGTCCAGATAATTGCTTTTCCCCAATTTCTTCCCAACAGACTGGGGTTCGACACTTTCGTCCATAAAGTGCTTCAAATGGTGCAGCATTGATACTTGTGTGATAACTATTATTATAAGAAAATTCTATTAAAGGTAAGTGATCGTCCCAATTACCTCCAAAGTCAATTACACAAGCTCTAAGCATATCTTCCAATGTCTGAATTGTTCTTTCACTTTGTCCATCTGTTTGTGGATGATAAGCCGTGCTTAGTTTTATCTTGGTTCCCATTGCTTTTTGGAAACTTGACCAAAAATGAGATGTAAATCGACTATCTCTGTCAGAAACAATTGATAAAGGAATACCATGTAAAGAAACAATTTCATTTACATACAATTTAGATAATTGTTCCATACTAATTGTTTCCTTCATTGGTAAGAAATGAGCTGACTTGGTTAGTCTATCTACAATCACCCAGATTGTATCATTTCCTTTCCTAGTTTTGGGTAATTTAGTAACAAAATCTATTGTTATTAATTCTCATTTCCACACTGGCATTTCTAATTGCTGTAACAAACCTGAGGGTTTCTGATGTTCAGCTTTAACTTGTGAACAAGTTAAACATTTAGAAACATAGACTGCTATGTCCTTCTTCATTCCTATCCACCAGAAATTTTTCCTTAAATCCTGGTACATTTTATCACTTCATGGATGCATCGTATATTTAGACTTATGGGCTTCTTCTAATATACGATATCGAAGATTTCCTAATTTAGGTATCCACATTCTCTTTTCATGAAATCTCCAAATTCCATCTGTTCCTTGTTTTAATTCCTTTAACATACCTTTTAATTTTTCAGAATCATCCTTAATTACTGATTCTTGTGCTTCTCTTATCTGATCATTTAAATCTACTTGCAGATTTAATTTAAGAGAACGTACCCTTCTTGGCTTTTCATGATATTTTCTACTTAAAGCATCTGCCACTACATTTGCTTTTCCTTCATGATACTGGATATCACAGTTATAGTCACTAAGAAATTCCATCCAGCGTCTTTGTCTCATATTCAACTCTTTCTGCCGGAAAACATACCTTAAACTCTTATGATCAGTGAATATGGTAAACTTACTACCATAACGGTAATGTCTCCAAATCTTAAGAGCAAAAAATATGGCTCCTAACTCTAAATCATGGGTTGAATAATTCTCTTCATGATTCTTAAGTTGTCTAGATGCATAAGCTATAACCTTTTGGCGTTGCATCAATACACATCCATAACCTAATCTAGAAGCATCACAATAGACTACGAAGTCTTCAGTTCCTTCTGGTAATGCTAATATAGGTGTATGGGTTAATCTTTGCTTAAGAATTCTAAAGGCTTCTTCTTGTTTTATTCCCCAATCAAACTTAACAGATTTACAGGTTAGCTTAGTTAAGGGAATGGCTACTCTAGAGAAATCTTTAATAAATCTTCTATAATAACCGGCCAATCCTAAGAAACTTCTAACCTCGGTTGGTGACTCAGGGGTTTTCCATTTCGTAATTGCTTCGATCTTTGTTGGATCTACATGAATTCCTTCATGATTGACTAAGTGTCCAAGGAATTATACCTGTTCTAACCAAAATTCACACTTAGCAAACTTAGCATAAAGTTTTTCCTTTCTTAACAGACTTAAAAGTGCGTGCAAATGTCTTGCATGATCTTCTTTACTCTTAGAGTAAATTAGAATATCATCTATAAAAACAATTATGAATTTATCCAAATATGGCTTACATATTCGGTTCATCATGTCCATAAATGCAGCTGGGGCATTGGTTAAATCAAATGGCATGACAGTAAATTCATAATGACCATACCTTGTTCTAAAAACATTTTTAGGAATATTCTCTTCCTGTACTTTTAATTGATGATATCCAGACCTTAAATCGATTTTAGAGAAAAATCGAGCTCCTTGTAGCTGATCAAACAGATCATCGATTCTCGGTAATGGGTACCGATTCTTAATCGTGACCTTGTTTAATTCACGGTAGTCAATGCACATACGCATTGAGCCGTCCTTCTTTTTAACGAACAGTATCGGCGCTCCCCATGGCGAGGAACTTGGCTGTATGAATCCTTTTTCCAACAATTCATCTAATTGTTTCTTCAATTCTTGCATTTCTGCAGGTGCCAAACGGTAAGGTGCTTTGGAAATTAGTGACGTTCCTGGTATTAGATGAATCCTGAATTCAACTTCTCTATCTGGAGGTAGTCCTGGTAATTCTTCTGGAAAGACATCTGAAAACTGAGATACTACTGCAATATCTTTTAAATCCTTTCCTTTAGTGTTAGTGATTATAGAAATCAAATACACTATAGAACCTTTTCTTATACAACTTGCAGTTTTCATCACAGAAATGAATTTAGTGGACCTAGAAGGTTTATCTCCCTTAATTGTGATCATTTTACCTTTTTGTGAATTTACTTGAATTAACTTTTGATCACATAAAATACTTGCTTTATTGGCTACTAACCAATCCATTCCTAACACAACATCAAATCCTGCCAAATTCATAGGATACAGGTTTGCAATAAATTTCTGATTTAAAATTTCTATTCTTGCTCCCTGCAAGATTTCAGAAATTCTAACAGTTTCTCCATTAGCTGTTTCTACTACGCATTCATGTGGTAGTTTAGTTAATGATTGATTTAGAAATTTGCAAAACGATGTATTAATAAAACTTTGGTTTGCACCAGAGTCAAATAATACTTTGGCAAAGACATCATTAACTAAAAACGTACCAGCTATGACATCTGGGATCATCTTGGCTTCTTCTGCAGTCAGAACAAATGCTCTAGCATTTTTGGTATTCTTGTTGTCTGTGGCTGGAGCTAATTTTGGACAATTTGGCCTGATATGACCTTTTTCTCCACAGTTGTAGCATAATCCATTACTGGTTTTCTTCCTGCAATTTTCTTCCTTGTGTCCTGGCATCTTACAATGATTGCAGAGAATGGAGCATTTTCCCGAATGCTTTTTCTTGCAGACCTTGCAGTATGTTGCAGAGGTAGAACCCATATTCTTACGATTATAATTTCCGGAACGAAATTCTTGTGTAAGCCTTTAAGTTAAGTTCCTCCTCTGATCCTCTTCTCTAGTACGGACTAACTCATCAGTCAAGGTATTTGTTAATTCTACAGCTTCTTCTATGGTTTGAGGTCTAGCTGCCTTGACTATGTGTCTAATCTCTCCAATTAACCCCCAAATATAACGAGAGATTAACACTGGTTTTGGTGATGCAAGAGTTGGCACTATCCTAGCATATTCGAAGAATAGCTTAGTGTACCCTTTGCTATCTATACCAGTCATTCTAAGATTTAGGAATTTGTTTGCTATCTGTTCTTTCTCATTGGGTGGGCAGAACTTCCTTTCTACCTTGTTTTTAAATTCTTCCCATTCCATATTATAGGTTTGATCACTTCCTCTTGTCTGGAGGATAGTGTTCCACCATTCTAATGCTGCGTTCTTAAACATATTAGAAGCAAACAATATTCTATCTTCTTCAGCACACTTACTTATTCTTAAGACTGCCTCAGTCTTCTCTATCCATCGTAAAGTTGCAATGGCCCCTTCATTGCCTGAGAATTCCATTGGTTTACAAGACCATAATTCTTTATAAGAACAACCATAAGGCATGGTTCTTCTTCTTTTAGGAATAGGCATTTGAAGTACCGGTCCTTTGTTCACACTGTGTTCAGGTTCACTTGGTCGCTTACTGCTATGCTTACTTTTATTATCAGCATCCTTAACAGTTTGCAGTATAAATGGCATAGCATCTATAATTCCCTGTGCTACTATGTGTTGGATAGCACTATTATCCACTTGGTTTCCATTGTTATTGTTGTTTAGGTTCTCATTATTCAGATTATCATCATTCTGAATATTATCATTCTGGATTTCCGGGTTATTATCCAAATTGACTTGATTTCCTTGGTCGGCCATCTGAATTTTAAACATTTATCTCATATTAATATCACAAATAATATCTTAATATAATTAATCACATGACACGCAGTTTTGCCAAAAGCGTAGATCATTGCTACTTTACTCTTTTCATATACTTATGCGTCTATTACACACTAGTACAGAAATAAAGATTACAATACCAACAGAAATAAAATAATAATATGCATCCATACACACATATTTTATTTTATTTTTATTATATTATTATTACTATCACTTCCTTCATTCAAACATTCACGGATATGGATTTATCCAAAAATCCATATTACGCTCATCGTATTTCCATACGAGACGCTCTCCCACCTGATGCATCCTTTCACTACTTTCTAAAATTTCCTCCCCGAAAGTCCTAAGTTCTTGAACGTTTTCTGCACTCATTGGGGGTGCAGGTTCTCGGACTGTGTTTGGAATCTGGGGTACGGGTTCCTGATATGGGGGTGACAATTCCTGAAATTGGTAAGGATCCTCTAAAATTTCCCTAATGTAGTTATCTTGGTAATAGGGATCTAAAGGGTCCATACCTGGGTAGATTTCTATGTTCTGTATGGGTGGATAATCCTGGACAGGGTAACGTTGCACAAAGTCCCTATTATCGTCCCACCAGGGATCGTAATTCGGGTCTAGTGGGTTTGGTGCAGGCACCCTAGGGATTTGTTCTGGGTTAAAATCATGCATCTCCACCTGGTTTTCCTGATTTTCTATCTCCATGGGGTGTTCTGGGTTTTGTGGTTGTGGGGCTACTAGTTGTTCCAGACCTGGGTCAGCAGCAGTCGTAGCTAAGATATGAAAATTAGCTAGGCTTCTATTTAACATATCTTGAGTATGGGCATCTGTCTCTCTCTTAATAGCTGCTAAGGCCCTTTGCTGTTGCAATTTCCTCATTCTTTTCCTACGAGCAAAAGCTTCTTTACTGAACCATCCTCGTTTCTTAGTAGGAAATGGTTCTTCAGATTGAGCTCTAAAAGCAAATATTCCATCTTCCTGATGAGCAGTATACCCGGAAAGGGCAGGCTGGGATGATGTACCCTCATTCCTAGGTGATTCAGACAACTGACGATTCACGTCTGCTGGTCCTTAATCACTCATACTGAAAACTAACAAATAGTCAAATAACACATAACACCTAATTACAGTTATGCATTTATTTCCATAATTTATTTCCTAACACAAAATATAACTTTAAGTGTCAGCAGAACACTTCTTTGGGTTAGACCAGTGGCTAGGCTCTGATACCACCTTCTGTCACAACCCCCGATCCCTGATCCCCGGGAACGGGCGGACGTGATCACAGAGTTTGGTGGTATCAGTTTTATTTAGTCTTGCAGCAGAATTTACATCAGGACCGTAGTTAGGAAATGTTTATCAGAGTAAAACCACCTCATTTCATATTAATAATCACATGGGTAAAACCCAAGTTTCTTACTACAATACATTATTAGGGACAAACCCTATTTTATTTAAATTTAAAACATCGTTTATTAGGTAACTTTTATAGCCACATTTTCCCAAGCCTTCAGTGCTCTCCAGCTGGCTTTTTACTAATTGGTTGTCACATTGGGTTACCTGAAACATGTTTTAAAAATATTTGTCAGCGGGAAATACTGGTGAGTGAATCCCAATTTAATCAAGTTTAAAGTCACAGTGAACAGTATTGAGAGTGATCACTTTGTTTATGTCTACACAATTACTCCATTTGGTACTATCAATCCTGACTTGTGGGTCATATTACCCATTGGCTAACTCATTGTCCAAAGGTAACGCATTGTCATCCCGACTTACTACTCGCAAGTAGTACAAAATTTTGTATACAAAACCCCAACATACCGGCAGTAATTGAATAACTACAAAGACTCAATTACTGCTAATTTTCATAGAAAAACATTTAAGGTTTGGTAAAACATTACCAAAAACATTAACAAAAAGAGGATAAACTCACATTGCTGTCTTAGGCTTTTCGTAAGGGTTTCCTGGCTATAATCTATAATTTACACAAATGTACATTGATTAGTACCATAACCCTTTTAAATTATTAATGATACCCTCCCCGAGACGGCATTCCAACAACTACGTCGGGCAGAACCACGACAGTTGTTACGGAACCCTAAATCAATCGGGCAGCGTAACCATTATGAAACCGGGGTTATAATACTTACAATGGATCAGAACCTCGCTAATTAGGGGTATAATACCCAAAATATTATGTCTATAACTTCAGAATTCGTGAATGAGATTTGAGAATGAGCGACGGAAACTGAAAACTGATGCCTGCTATTTATAGTTGTGAAATTGGGTTTCCACGCGGCCCGCGTAAGATACAGGCCAAGGTTACGCGGCCCGCGTCAACCTTGGTCAATGCAGTAGCTTAGCTGGGTCATCACTAGGCTTGACACGATTACGACACGTGTCGGCCTCTGGTGCGATCGCGTGTTATGAGTCCGCGCGGCCCGCATGAACTTGAGGTGGGATCTTACGCGGCCTGCCTCAGTTCTAATTTCAGATTTTTATTTTATTTTTATAAACAATAACATAATTTGGGCTCGGTTTTCACATACGGGATGTAATTAAAGACATATTGGGACATTCTAAAATATAATAGGGTGTCGGAAATATTATAAGGGTTTTGGTTTTACCGAGGGTTGTTACATTCTCCCCACCTTGTTTTAGATCTCGTCCTCGAGATCTACTGAAACAAGTGCGGATATTTCCTTTTCATTTCTGATTCGAGTTCCCATGTGTACTCAGGTCCTCTTTTGGAGTCCCACTTCACTTTGACTAGAACTAATCTCTTATGTTTGAGATTCTTGACTTTCCTGTCTTCAATTTGTAGAGGTCTTTCTACAAACTTGAGTTGTTCATTTACCTCTATATCCTTAAGAGGCACTATTAATGATTCATCAGCTAAACACTTTTTAAGATTAGATACATGAAACACATCATGTATTCCTGCCATTTCCTCTGGCAGTTGTAGCTGATAGGCTACAGGTCCTATTCTTCTAATAATCTTAAAAGGTCCAACATACCTGGGACTTAGCTTTCCCCGTTTGATGAATCTTACTACTCCTTTCCAAGGAGAGACTTTCAACAATACTCTATCTCCTACTTGAAATTCCAATGGTTTGCATTGGTTATCAGCATAACTCTTTTGTCGATCACGTGCTGCTTTCAGTCGTTCCTTGACTTGAATAATCTTGTCAGTTGTTTCTTGCACTATCTCAGGTCCAGATAATTGCTTTTCCCCAATTTCTTCCCAACAGACTGGGGTTCGACACTTTCGTCCATAAAGTGCTTCAAATGGTGCAGCATTGATACTTGTGTGATAACTATTATTATAAGAAAATTCTATTAAAGGTAAGTGATCGTCCCAATTACCTCCAAAGTCAATTACAAAAGCTCTAAGCATATCTTCCATTGTCTGAATTGTTCTTTCACTTTGTCCATCTGTTTGTGGATGATAAGCCGTGCTTAGTTTTATCTTGGTTCCCATTGCTTTTTGGAAACTTGACCAAAAATGAGATGTAAATCGACTATCTCTGTCAGAAACATTGATAAAGGAATACCATGTAAAGAAACAATTTCATTTACATACAATTTAGATAATTGTTCCATACTAATTGTTTCCTTCATTGGTAAGAAATGAGCTGACTTGGTTAGTCTATCTACAATCACCCAGATTGTATCATTTCCTTTCCTAGTTTTGGGTAATTTAGTAACAAAATCTATTGTTATTAATTCCCATTTCCACACTGGCATTTCTAATTGCTGTAACAAACCTGAGGGTTTCTGATGTTCAGCTTTAACTTGTGAACAAGTTAAACATTTAGAAACATAGACTGCTATGTCCTTCTTCATTCCTATCCACCAGAAATTTTTCCTTAAATCCTGGTACATTTTATCACTTCCTGGATGTATCGTATATTTAGACTTATGGGCTTCTTCTAATATACGATATCGAAGATTTCCTAATTTAGGTATCCACATTCTCTTTTCATGAAATCTCCAAATTCCATCTGTTCCTTGTTTTAATTCCTTTAACATACCTTTTAATTTTTCAGAATCATCCTTAATTACTGATTCTTGTGCTTCTCTTATCTGATCATTTAAATCTACTTGCAGATTTAATTTAAGAGAACGTACCCTTCTTGGCTTTTCATGATATTTTCTACTTAAAGCATCTGCCACTACATTTTCTTTTCCTTCATGATACTGGATATCACAGTTATAGTCACTAAGAAATTCCATCCAGCGTCTTTGTCTCATATTCAACTCTTTCTGCCGGAAAACATACCTTAAACTCTTATGATCAGTGAATATGGTAAACTTACTACCATAAAGGTAATGTCTCCAAATCTTAAGAGCAAAAATTATGGCTCCTAACTCTAAATCATGGGTTAAATAATTCTCTTCATGATTCTTAAGTTGTCTAGATGCGTAAGCTATAACCTTTTGGCGTTGCATCAATACACATCCATAACCTAATCTAGAAGCATCACAATAGACTACGAAGTCTTCAGTTCCTTCTGGTAATGCTAATATAGGTGTATGGGTTAATCTTTGCTTAAGAATTCTAAAGGCTTCTTCTTGTTTTATTCCCCAATCAAACTTAACAGATTTACAGGTTAGCTTAGTTAAGGGAATGGCTATTCTAGAGAAATCTTTAATAAATCTTCTATAATAACCGGCCAATCCTAAGAAACTTCTAACCTCGGTTGGTGACTCAGGGGTTTTCCATTTCGTAATTGCTTCGATCTTTGTTGGATCTACATGAATTCCTTCATGATTGACTAAGTGTCCAAGGAATTGTACCTGTTCTAACCAAAAACACACACAGAAGGCGAAATTTCCGCAATTGTTCTCACAAGTTTCCTCTAGTTAAAATTTCGGGACGAAATTTCCTAAAGTAGGGGAGACTGTGACAACTGTGCTCTGTAATCGATGAACAATGAAAAACAATGTTAATTATCAATAAAACGATGTGTTTTGATGTTACTATATGTGTAATTGTGTTTGATGATTTTACGATTCGAATCAATTCCGATTTCAAGCTTTAAATCGCTTTCTGGAAAGTTATACGCAAACTGGTGCGTAAAAGCAGCCAGTATAACGCGACAAACACTCTGGAATAGTGACATAGGCTTAACATACCCAAAATAACTTTACATAACTTAGAAATAAGTTTTGGTTGGTTTGGTGTGTTGAAAACAAGTCTATTCGATCGCAGGGACTATTTGTGTCAAACTGTGAAACTATACCGATTCGTATGGTATCGAAAAGTCCAGAACTTGATCATAAGCTAAACATACCCTAAATAACCTAAAAATAGCTTAGAAATAAGCTTTGAGGGGTTCGGTATGCGAAAACATGCTTATTTGATCTTACAGAGACTAAAAGTGTCAAAAACGACGTAAGTTTGCATTTTCGCGCATATCTTACGTTCTGACCACATCTGGACATCCAAAATTTTTGTATACACTAAAATATTTTTATTTTAGTGATCGGCATGCAAAAATTCCATTCGTCGCTTAATTTGGTTCGTTTTCGCGTCCGTTTGAGTTTCGTCGTAATTTAACGAACAACGCGACCGTACGACCAAACGAGCCAACATCCGAGAGTGTTCCAAGCATATTTTGAGTCCTTTAAACCTTATTGACCTTGTAGAGCCTTGAAAATGGCTTAACGGGGGTAAAAAAGGGCCTGTAATGAGCTTAAACCAAGTGCAGGGACCTGAACTGTCAATTATCAAACTTTTGCTGAACTGGAGAGCCCATACGGGCTGCGTATGTCACACCTCGACCACGTGTAACATACAAAACGTGGCAGAAACGTCGGGGAGTGTTGTAACAGAATTAATGTTTCATAACCATGGATACCAAAAAGTGTTTCGTTTTATTAAACATTGAATAATTACATCGTCTGGAAATCTAAATACACAATTTAAACATAGTCTATCATTGTTATTGAGTCACTAAGGCCTTGTCCAGTCCTATGTGAGCATGCATCCTATCAATCAATATCTTTCAACAATACCTGAAACACATGTGAAAACGAGGTCAGCAAGGAAATGCTGGCGAGTACATAGGTTTTGTGAAAATAAGATTCATGACTTCTGTTTAAGAAAATGTTTAGTCATGAACCTTGTAATTTGCTTTGTCTTTGTAAATCATTTGAAAAATAATAAGTTCAGATGATATGTATAAATAAGAGAATAATGCATGATTAAATGAATAACCATGTAAAATGAGTTTGTATAAGTTAAGTTGTTTGTACAACAATGTATTGTGAAAAGTATGTTATTTGTATAAAATGTTATATGTTTAAATTGAAATGATTTAAACAACGCTACGATATGTAATACCATATAAGCACTTATATATAGGAAGTACCAGCGGCGTATCCACCATACTTATATCATATTACACACGCCTCGTTACTTAAATCACTTACTCAAACCGAACCAACAATGTAAGATGTCTATGTGTAACCCAACTGCCAAATGTATTGGAATAATATGTCAAAATGTTCATGTCAAGATGTAAATCATGTTATGTATAACCAATATCAAAAGTGTTTGTGTCAAATGTAAACCATGTAATGTGTAACCAAAATGATATGTATGGCTAGTGAAATGCATCAACTAAACCATAGGTGAAACGCACAAAACAAAGTATTGAAGTAAAACTTGGTTTAAATCAATACTATGTTTCGTGGAAATGCATGATCAAATGTAAATCATGTCCAAATGTTTACCCAATCGTTAAAACATTTTGTGAAATCGTTCAAATCGTTCTTGTTTTAATTGTGAAACTACATTATTGAAATCGTTCTTGAAACCATTGTAATTGTTTTTGAAACCATTGTAATCGTTCTTGAAACCATTGTTATCGTTCTTGAAACCACATTGTAATTGTTTTTGAAACCATTGTAATCGTTCTTGAAATCATTGTTAAGACATTTAGCACATATGAGTCACCCCAAAACAGTTGAAAACAGTAAAAGAGGGGAATAATGCACTCGCCTGAGAATGCTTAGAGGTCTTGAACAACAACCAAGCAAAGCTAGAGGGAGCACGGAATCAATCGGCAGTCTAAAACCATATAAATAAACCGGGCCTGAGTCGGAAGATCGGATAGAATGAGGGCTTGTAGACCAAATGAGTATGGGAACTCACGTAATATGGTTTAACAAAGCCTACATACTACTATGAAACCAAACCTAAGTGCTTTCGACCCATCGCGACCCATTAAGGTAGCTTATGCTACTTTAACGCGTCGTGCGCGCAAAGCGCGTTTGAGACGTCTAACTAGTCCTATGACAAGTATTATATGCCTATTCATGTTTTATCATGTTGTATAATCAGTTATGTATAAAAGTTTAGGTTACATAAGCTAAATTACCAATTATACATGAAAAGGGTATTCTGGTAATTTACCTAAGACATATAAACTACCTATCATACAACTACTCAAACGATGTGACCATAGGGTATAACCTCGGAAGGTTATTCCCTACCTACTATGGTCACCTAATGTGTTTGGTCGGATCCTAATGATCGACCAAAAGGGTTGGGTTCGAAGGTATAAGCGATTTATTAGATCGCTTACCCTACGACCCTAGACAACGTGGTAATCAGTAGGCATAGTCCCAAGGGACTATAACCAACGTGATTACACTCACGTTGCGAAGTTCAAACGAACTTCGCATTGACCATAAACTGGTCAACGCAGAAAGTCAAACAAAGTTTGACTTTCAGACTCGAAAAGACTCGAAAAGCAATAAAAGAACGAAGGAATACTTACGAAGGGTCCCCGAATGCTAACCTCGATCCAAGTAGCTCAGGTATGAAACAATGGTTTCAACTTAGAGCTTCTCAAATCAAGATTCTAGTGGTTTTTGCAAGAAGTGGGGTGGGGTATTTATTGGATTCATAGAGCCGTTAAGATCGTTCCTCGTTAACCGTGATTTGATCTTGGCCATACACCTCAAGATAGTGGTTTTACAAAACCATTTGAGCCCACGGTATTGCCAAAACCATGTGCGAAAGTGAAAATGGACCAAATACAATGTTTCTGTCCAGGTTAGGCAGTTGCGTAGCGCCACTGCCAAGGCATAAGGTGCTCGCGCTACGCCACTGCCCACCAGTATCAGCAAAGTTTCAAAAATGGCAGAAATGGTCCCTGCAGCCCGTTTAAGCTATTTTCGATGCGTTTGAACCCCGTTAACCTCATTTCAAGGCTCTAAAATGAAGTTAAAGCATAGGGAACTCAAAACATGCTCAAAAATATCTCGGATGTCGGTTCGTTTGGTCGTACGATCGCGATGTTCGGTTAATTACGACGGAATGCGCATAAGAGCGAAAAACGATCCAAATGACGCGACGAATGGATTTTTCTTATGCCAAACACTAAAATAAAATGTTTTAGTGCTTACATAAATTTTTGGATGCCCGGATGTATTCAGAACGTGAGTTATGCGCAAAAGTGCAAACTTGTGCACTTTTTGACACTTTTAGTCCCTGAATGACCCAAAAGTTTATTTTAGCACACCGAACCCCTCAAAGCCTATTTCTAAGCTATATAAAGGATATTTATGGTATGTTTAACTTATGGTCATGTTCCGGAATGTCTGTTACAGTTCAAATTGGCATACTTTCACAGTTTGTCAAATTTAGTCCCTATAAGCCATTTAACTCGATTTTGCCATACCAAAGCCTTCAAAACTTATTTCTAAGTTATGTAAAGGTTATTTAAGGTATGTTAAGACAATGTCACTATTCCAGAGTATTTGTTGCATTAAACTGGTTATATTTACGCATCGGTGCGCGTATAACCTTCCTGAAAGCGATTTAGAGTTTGGAATTGAACAAAAATTTGATATGTGCAAATGATACACATATTTATACAAATCCCAAGTATGAAATACAATATTTCATTGGTTTGGTATTTGTTTGATGGTCGCAGTGACCCAGGTGTCACAGTCTCCCCTACTTTAGGAAATTTCGTCCCGAAATTTAATCAGAGGAAACTTGTGAGAGCTTGAAAACATGAAGTTGAAAAGACAAAACAACACTGGTTAGGGTTCTGAACTTCTAGTAACTTTAAATAACATTATGCTTTCAATGCAAGAGGGACACTTATATACAAGTATATGAAGCGTCATTGGTGCGTCCACCGTACCTCCATTACATCGTTCTCATTTTGTTATTGTTGTCACTATCGGTTCTTACACATAATAAATCCTTCTGGGTTTCTATGCACTAAATTTCATAATTATGTACGCGTCCATAATTAGACAATTCCTTGCACAGTTCACACAGTCTATTTTATAATGTGCAGGGTAAAACCAAATGAAAAAAACTTGTGATGAGTGTGATTGGACCACCATAGGGTCCTTTCAGCTGTATCATCACATGCCATTCTTAACTAGGTCTTGAATCAATCTTTAACTAGACCACTCAAGGGTCTCTTATCGAATCATGGAATGGTACTATATAACCCAAGGGTCTTAACTACTACGTAGAAGCCCATAAGGATTTAAGGTAGTACCTTTTGAGTATCCTTCTATGAATCCCTCATATGAAGATATGAAAGATTCTATGAGGATTTGAAAATCGGATCACACAAAACATAGAGGAGAACACATAAACACATATCACATAATCGCATAATCGCATAATTGTTTAATTTGACCCTTAAATTTGTTATCTTTGGACATGGGTATTTAAAGCATACAAGGAATCAAATCCTTAATTGCAGCAATTTGGATGGATCCACATGAATACCCTGCTTGTTAACTACATGACCCAAAAACTGAACTTCTTTAAGCCAAAATTTCCTCTTGGAGGATTTAGCGAAAAGTTTGTTCCTTCTTTAGGGGTTCCAATGTCAACGAAGGTGTTGATCGTGATTGGCTCGGGACATGAATAGAACAAGATGTCATCAATAACAACAATGACGAACTGATCCAAATAAGACTTGCAGACTCTATTTATTAAGTCCATGTAGATGGCTGGAGCATTTGTCAATCCAAAAGGCATGACTGTAAACTCGTAATGGCCATACTTCGTGCAGAAAGCCGTTTTGGGAATATCTTCTTCGAGAATACGAAGTTGATGATACCCAGAACGCAAATCGATCTTGGAAAAGCATGAAACGCTATGCAGTTGATCGGAGAAATCGTTGATTTAAGGTAGGGGATATCGATTCTTGATGGTAAGCTTACTAGGCTTACGTTAATCGATATACATTCGAAAAGATCCATTTTTCTTTTCACAAAGAGGACAGGAGTTTCTCCAAGGTGAAAATTTCGGACGGATGAATCCTTTATCAGACAACTGTTGAAGCTGTTTTGATAATTCTTGCATCTCGAACGGTGCAAGACGATAAGATACTTTAGATTTAAAAGAAACAAGTGTTTGAGGTTCTTAGGGAGATCACAAGTGATCATAAAAATGACATAACCACACGAGTAGTTTTGTCTTTGTGTTGACATCATAAGGTTGGATCAAACATTCATACAATTGCATTAGTTAAAAAATAAAACCACAAATTTTTATTTATATAACAACCGCATTGTCTTTAAATGTTACAAGATAACAACCAGAGGAAATACAAAATGCTAATTGTTCACTCCTTCATCATTGAGTACCTCATTGATGTTAAACACTCGACCACGTGCTGGATTCACATTGACGTTGACGTTCGCATTTGGGTTTGCGTTAGCATTTGCATTCACCAGTCTCGGACAGTTGTGGCGGAAGTGACCAATCTCTCCGCAGTTGAAACATGACCCCAGTGGGAATCTCGCAGCATTCCCTTGAACCGGAGCTTGAACCTGAGCAGCCTGATTTTGTCCCAAACGACAAACATTGGTCAAATGCCCAAGTTTACCACACATCGTGCATTGCCAGCAAGCTTGTTGTACCGCGTGATGACCGTTGCAGCGTGCACAACGAGGTGCGGTACTGGCATATGCTTTCTTTGCAGGTGGCTGAGCTAGTGGGTTCCGTGGGTTCTGAGCAGTCTGTGCTGTAACAGCAACGTTCTAAACACCCTTTCGCTTTCTTGATTTCTTTGACGTCTCACCTTCCTTACCCTTCTTGTTTTGACCTTTCTTGCTATCCTCCTTGTCAGACCCCTGCTTCTTACCCTTGTCACCCTTTCTGTGTAACTTATTCTTCCGAATCTGCGACACAGTCAATGTCGCAGCTAACTCGATCGCCTGACGGAGTGTGGTAGGGCTACTACCAGTAAGGATGTCTTGTACCGAGTCAGGTAGGCCGTCGATGTACCTTTCGATAGCCTTGTCGAGTGGGGTAACCATTGTCGGGCAAAGCAGACTCAACTCCTCAAACCTATCAGTATACGCCCTGTGCTCACCACTATCTTGCTTCAACTCATCAAATTCCTTCTCCAAAGCTCGCTGCTCATGACGAGGACAGAATTCCCTCATCATAAGGGCCCTAAGTTCAGCCCATGTCTGTGCTAGAGCAACTTCTGCACTGTCACACCCTGGCTTTGCGGAAGCGTGGTTAATTTTGGTGTGACTTCTTAATACCATAGCTTAATCATAACCAAGCTATATGAGTTAAAAACGTGCAAGATCATCCATTAAGTTTTGAAAACCAAATACAGTACCATTGTTTTAACGGGAACATACCCTAGCAAACATAACCTTGTTCAACAAACATTACAAACTTGAAACATAACATAAACATGGTTTAAGGACTGTGTCTTTTCCAGGAAAGAGACACATCCCCTAAACCCCGGATGACCTCGGAAACTAGTGCAGCGGAAAACATGCCATACCGTGCCAGATCTCGTTAATTTCCTGAAATACATGTAAGTTGAAAAATCAACAATAATGTTGAGCGAGTTCATGTGCAAGTGAGTATGTAAAACACTTGTAAGTATAAAAGTTCCCTGGTATGTAGCAGTGTAAGAAAAGAGATCACCAATGGTTTGCAAGGCCATTAGCATGTGTGAAATGCAAGTAGAAAGACTCAACCTAGCAGATTTTTGCGTCGGGCACAAAGTCACTCAAGGTCCGTTCTGTTGGTCCTCTTAGAGGTCCGTTCTGTTGGGCCTAGAGTTGGGCTCGCTACACCCAGATAGATCTACCGCTTAAGTCCCTCGGTGTTCTGCCTACCCATTCACATGATCTAAGTAGTAAACCTCCTTACGTTAACATACCGTGTATAATAGTACTTGTAAACAAAGTAACATGTATTTCACCCCCGCAGTTAAGAAAACTGAAAACAGTTAGAGAAAAGGGGGACATGAACTCACTGTGAATGCGTCTCTACCAAGTACTCCAAATCAGAAAGCTGTGCGACGACCTACAAGTGCTAATTCTATTAGACGGACGGCCGTGCCTTAGCTTTATAGTTAAATCTTTGGGAAATAGTTAGACAACTATTCCGTGTTTACATTTTGTATATATATACTTGGTAGTTAATCTCCTTCCCAAGGATGGGGGATTTAATACATGTGCTTTCGAATTACATCATTAAGTCTCACTTAATCTTTATATATTTCGAACTCCAAAATATAAGTATTTATCCAAAATACGTTGTTAGAATACGCGTTCATAAATATTTCCGTAATTGTGTAAGTTACGTTTTAACAATTGAGGGGTAATATAATTACCGATGTAACTTAAATATTTATGGTGGATGCGTTCGTATTATTTTGGATTCGTTAACTTTCGTAAATATTATTTTTACTCTAAAAATAATATTTATGTATTTCACAAAATAATCATAAACAGTGTGTGAAAAATATATTTATCACGTTAATATTTTGTGAAAATCCCACCTCCGAATATTTAGTAAATAAAGTCATGGCGAAATTTATGCTTCGAAAACATGTCAAAAATGATTCTAACACTTGTAGTGTAAATAAGTCTAAGTGTTAGGTTTTTAGGAAAATTTCGCCAGAGTTTCCTCTGTAACTGGAGGTGGCCACGCTTTCAAGCGTATCATTTTCTTTATCAAATCAAATCAACCAATGTTCTCAACATTATCAAACAACTTTTCAACATTTTACTAGTCAAAATATACAATCTGCATATATTACATGAACTTGTAGTTTTTCCGGAAATATGAGGTAAATCTTATTACCTTTAGTGGATCTCTATATAAAACAACCCGGTTTCGTAAAAGTCTTGTTTTCATGGGAGTTTCGTCTTTACAACTTCTTGTCATTTTTCCCAAAAATAGTTATTTTGTCGAAACTTGGGTTACACAAGTGTTTACACACTTGTGTGTTCTAAATATCATTCTTATTATTGTAAGATCCGTCTTTTAGAAAATATGATTTCTTTAACGCTTGGTCCTTTGAAAATACCACTTGCAGATACGTAGATCTGCTAGTTTTAAACACTATTTTGCAAGTAAAAATACCTTTACACAAGTTCATGTCTCATGTGTGGTAGAGTTTCACCTTTTAACCCTTGTGTTAATCAAAACAAGCTTATGTTAAGATCCATGATCTTACCAAGTCGGGTTAAACGATGATCCGAGCTACCACATCATAGATCGGGTCTAAATAACCACATATTTCAAATACTACAACTTTTACACTAGTTATGATCTTTTATCCAACAAGATTCAAGTTTTAGTAAACTTTAAAGATTCAAAAGATGGGTTTCCGCATTTTAACCGTTATAAATCATATTAACCACCTTAGATATGTTCAAGAGTGAGATTTAAACATTATACCTCTAGCTCGGGGCTAGGGAAGAATCTAGGCGAAAATGAGGTGGATAAAAGCTAAGTAACGAGGTCCTTCCACTTCCGTTTGCTCCAAAGCTCCTAATACGTAACCCGTGAAGCTTGTATATACTTGGAATGGAGAGATCAAGAGCCGAAAGTATGATGGTTGTAAGAGTGGGGTTCGGCCGAGAGTGAAGGGAGAGGGAGAGAGTATGTTGTGGTGAGTGGTGTTTAGTGAAAATGATCTTATGTGCAAGTCCATGTACTTATAGGCAATTAGAAGGTGATTATCCAATGGAAAATGTGTCATCTTGATATCCAACATAGAGGATTAAAATAATAATCCAAGTACCAAGTATTGTCTCCTCCTAGTTAGGGCCGATTGGAGGGGGGGGGGGTTACCTTGTTCGATTTCAACTAGGTAGTTAGGGTAATTAGTTATGTTAAATAGGTTAGTTAAGTGTTTAACCTAGTTAGTTAAGTATAGCGTGTTATGACGGGTGTTAGGGTAATCAGGGACCCTAACTGGCTCAGAAAAATATAAATAGTGAAAATAACAATATTTTCATGTTCCGGGTAATGTCCGGTTATTCGGTTGGATAGTAATCCGTTAAAGCGCTTAACAAAGCTTGAAGTGTCGTTATTGTTATTTTTAGTGACACATTTTGTTTCCAACACTTTAGAAAGTGTCTAGTAATATTTTTCTCATGTTCTGGCACTTTACTAGTCAGCTAGAAGCTGGATTATTTATTAAAGTGCTGTGTTTTGTACTTAAAGTACGTTTTAGGCACATCCAGTCATTGTATCTTATTCCTAGAGACGCAGTTCCACAACCCTTGTATCCCTACACTCACTACTAGTGTAGCAAAATATCTCAGGCTCTTATAGGCCTTGGAGGCAATGTTTGCCTGATGCTGGCGTTATCAGCATGTTCAATAGGTTATCCGTGTATTGTGCTACTGTGCTCTTTGTGCATCATGTTTGTCACTAAGGTTCAGCATGTAAATAATGTAGTGACAGCAAGTAAAGTATGATGCAAGTAAGTGCATGTATCAGTATGCAGGTAGCAGTTTATCAGCAATTTCAGTTAAGCACAGCAATTAAGCAGTAATTAATCATCAATTAAGTCGTACGGATACCTGGTTTGGTGAGGGTTGTCACATTCTCCCCCCGTTAAATAAATTTCGTCCCGAAATTTAAGTTCTGCTTGTAGATGCAGGGTTCTTGGGAAAAAGGTGGGGGTATTTCTCTTTCATCCGGTCTTCACGCTCCCAGGTGAACTCAGGACCATGTCTGGCATTCCAACGAACTTTGACGAGTTTGACACTGCTCCGGCGGGTCTTGTTAACTTTCCAATCTGTGACCTCGACAGGTTCTTCAACGAAGTGGAGCGTGTCGTCAATATGAATCTCGTCGATGGGAATGGCAACGTCAACTTGAGTTGGACTTTTCTTTAGATTGGATACATGAAATGTATCGTGAACACCATTCAGTTCAGCAGGTAGGTCCAACTTGTATGCTACTAGTCCTATTCTTTCCAGAATTCTGAAGGGACCAATGTAGCGCGGATTTAACTTCCCACGCTTCCCAAAGCGTGCCACCCCCTTCCAGGGTGATACCTTCAATAACACCATTTCTCCAACTTGAAAATCCACATGTTTTCGGTTTGGATCCGCATAGGCCTTTTGTCTGTGGCGAGCTGCTTCAATGCGTTTAAGAATTTGCGCAATCTTGTCTGTCGTCTCTTGGACGATTTCGGGACCAGCAAGCTGCCTATCACCTGCGTCAGACCAACAGAGGGGTGATCGGCACTTGCGTCCGTAAAGGGCTTCAAATGGCGCAACACCAATACTGGTGTGGTAGCTGTTGTTGTATGAGAATTCGACCAAGGGTAAATGTTTATCCCAGCTACCGCCCAAATCCATAACACATGCTCTCAGCATGTCTTCCAAAGTCTGTATCGTTCGCTCGCTCTGGCCGTCAGTTTGCGGATGAAACGCAGTGCTCAGATTCAATTGTGAGCCAAAGGCTTCTTGGAAGGATTGCCATATTCTTGACACAAACCTTCCGTCTCTATCAGAGATGATCGAGAGAGGCACTCCATGACGTGCGACGATCTCTCTCATGTAAATTTCCGCAAGTTTACTCGTGCTGTCTTTCTCTTTGATTGGCAGAAAGTGTGCGGACTTTGTTAGGCGGTCAACTATTACCCAAATCATATCATGGCCTCTCGGCGTTCTTGGCAATTTTGTAACAAAATCCATTGAGATTTGTTCCCATTTCCACTTGGGAATCTCAGGTTGTTGCAGCAGCCCTGAAGGCTTCTGGTATTCCGCCTTCACCTTAGCGCACGTTAAACATTTGCTCACGTAGACAGCAACATCGCCTTTCATCCTAGGCCACCAATAATAATCTTTGAGATCCTGGTACATTTTATCCGACCCAGGGTGGATAGAGTACCGTGACTTGTGAGCTTCATCGAAAATAACCTTCCTTAAATCACCAAACAGAGGAACCCAAATCCTTTTCTCAAAACATAATGTTCCTTCCTCGTTTGGTACCAGTAGCTTCTCCATCCCACGGAGATATTCTTCTTCACGGTTTCCTTCCTTAAGGGCCTCTTTTTGTGCAGCACGAATGCGCAAGGAAAGATCGGTTCGAATAATCATTTCAAGAGCCTTAACCCTTATGGGCTTGATCCTTTCCTTTCGACTTAGGGCATCGGCGACCACATTCGCCTTCCCCGGATGATACTTTATCTCGCAGTCGTAGTCATTCAGCAACTCGACCCATCGTCTTTGCCTCATATTCAACTCCTTCTGGTTGAATATGTGTTGTAGGCTCTTGTGATCTGTAAAGATAGTACATTTCGTACCATAAAGGTAGTGTCTCCAGATCTTTAAAACTGCGCCGAGCTCCAAATCGTGTGTGGTATAGTTCTTTTCGTGCACTTTCAGTTGACGCGATGCGTAAGCAATAACCTTTTGGCGTTGCATCAACACGCAACCCAATCCTTGGCGCGATGCGTCGTAGTATACCACAAAATCATCAGTACCTTCCGGTAATGCTAAGATTGGCGCGTTGCAGAGCTTATCCTTCAATATCTGGAATGCTTCTTCCTGTTTGATTCCCCAATCAAACGTCTTATCCTTCTGCGTGAGTAGCGTCCATGGTTGAGCGATCTTCGAAAAGTCCTCAATGAACCTTCGATAGTAGCCAGCCAAACCCAAGAATTGTCGAATCTCGGTTGGCGTCTTTGGCGTTTCCCAATCCTTGATCGCTTCGATCTTTGTGGGATCAACGTGGATTCCATTTCCATTAACCACATGTCCTAAAAATTGGACTTCGCGTAGCCAAAACTCGCACTTAGAAAGTTTGGCATACAGCTGTTCTTTCTTTAACAGTTCCAAAATAGCTCTTAAGTGCTGTTCGTGTTCAGCCTTCGTTTTTGAATAAATCAAGATGTCATCGATGAATACAATCACGAACTTGTCCAAGTACGGCTTGCAAACTCTATTCATCAAATCCATAAAGACTGCAGGTGCGTTTGTTAAACCAAACGGCATAACTAAGAACTCATAGTGCCCATAACGAGTTCTGAAGGCTGTTTTTGGGATACTTTCCTCTTGTATCCTTAATTGATGGTATCCAGATCGAAGATCGATCTTTGAATAAAAGCTTGAACCTTGAAGTTGGTCGAACAGATCATCAATTCTTGGCAGAGGATATCTATTCTTGATCGTCAGCTTGTTCAATTCTCTGTAGTCGATGCACATTCGAAAACTACCGTCCTTCTTCTTGACAAACAGGACCGGAGCTCCCCAAGGCGAGAAGCTTGGTCGGATAAAACCCTTGTCTAACAACTCTTGAAGTTGTGTTGACAGTTCCTGCATCTCAGACGGAGCAAGTCTATAAGGTGCCTTAGCCACAGGCGCGGCGCCTGGAACTAAGTCGATGCGAAACTCTACTTGCCTCTGAGGTGGCAATCCAGGTAAGTCTTCTGGGAAGACTTCTGGATATTCCCTTACGACAGGGATGTCTTCGATTCTTGGTTCAGCAGCCTTCTTATCCACAATGTGTGCCAGGAAGGCAACACATCCTTTCTGCAAACACTTCCTTGCTTTCAAGCAGCTGATAATCCTCAACGGCGTCTCACGCTTTTCTCCATGAACAACAATGGTCTCACCATCATTGGTTGGGATACGAACAACCTTTTCGTGACAAACTATCTCGACTTTGTTGCCTGATAACCAATCCATTCCTACTACCACGTCGAAGCTTCCCAACTGGACTGGTAGTAGATCTAGAGTGAACTCACGTCCTCCCAATTCAATCACACAACCTCTGATAACTTCATTGGCTTCTACTAACTTCCCATTAGCGAATTCGATCGTGTAGGGAATATCTAACTTATTAGCGGCTAACCCAAGCATATTCTTAAATTCTAACGACACGAAGCTATAATCGGCACCAGTATCAAATAAAACGGATGCATAGCGTTGATTCACAGGGAACGTACCAGTAACGACATTAGGGTCCTGGCGTGCTTCCTTTGCTCCGATCTGGAACACCCTTCCACGGGCTTGGTTTAAATCTGGGCAATTCTTCTTAAAATGCCCAATATCACCGCAGTTAAAACATCCAAGTTTTCGCCCGTTTCCACCAGTTTGATCGGCATTGCCTCGATCGTTCCCCTGTGGGCGACTTCCAAAACCACCACGGTTATTATCTTTGTTTCCATATCCTCCCTGGCCCCGCCGGCCAGCACTAGCCCAACAAGAATCCTTCGAGTGACCACGTTTCCCACATGCTTCGCATACTTTTAACCCGCAATGACCAGAATGGTGGCGTTGGCAGGCGTTGCACTTGGGTTGGGTGCCCATGTATCCTTTCCCTTTCTTTCCTCTACCAGCTGTAGCCTTCGCTGGTGCGTCTGCTCCTCCTTTCTTAACCGCCACACTGGCGCCCTGCTTGAAGTTCGAGAACTTCCGTTTGTTATCCCCTGATGACTCGACATGAGTTTCTGCCTTCTTCGTCTTGATCTCATCAAACTTGTTCAGGCGAATCGCCTCTTCAGTGAGAGCCACGCTCAAATCGATGGCTTCAGTAATAGTCGCAGGTTTGGATGAGGTCACCATGCTTATGATTTGAGGAGCTAATCCCCAAATGAAGCGCTCGATTCGCTTGTATTCTGGTGTGACCATGTAGGGAACCACTTGAGATAAGTCATGGAATCTTTGAACGTACTCCGCTACCTTTGGACCGTCCATTTTCCAGTGCCAGAATTCGGTCTCCAATCACTGGATTTCTGCGCGGGAACAGTACTTTTTGCGCATAAGTTCTTTTAATTCGGTCCAGGTCAGCGCGTAGGCAGCAGCTTCGCCTAGTGTCTGTACTTGTAGATTCCACCAAGAGAGGGCTCCATCCAACAATAGCCCTGAGATATAGGTGACTTGCTGATCCAGTGCGCATTTGCTCATGCGAAGAACAGATTCAGTTTTCTCAGCCCAGCGAACAAAGGCGACAGCACCTCCTGTGCCATCAAAGTTGACCGGTTTGCAGTCTAAGAACTGCTTGTAGGTGCACCCTGCACATACGTTACAACATATGAACGGCATTAGCATCAATGCTAAAGATATCCAATTAGGTCACGGTATGCCTTAATGACTTAGTATTACCGTGAGGTGGATTGTTATTGCCTTGGTTAACACTTCCGCTCGCTCCTGGCTGAGATGCTGCGTACTGTGCTATGGCAGCTGCAATGACTTGCTGTAGCTCTGCCTCGTTAGTAGGCATTGGCGTTGGGCGTTTCGGCGGCATCTTCTAAAAGATGTGTTCACGTTGGTCAGGCCATAGTAAAACGTACGTATATAGTAATAGCACATAACATCTCATGTTATCAATATATCACAAATACCAATCACACAACATCACATGTCATAAAATACAAATAAGCAATCAAGCGAATCAAATATGATGAGAATACTGCGATTGCCATATATCGAGACCACATAGTGTATCAGTACATCCCTGTATCATACAATCATCAATCAACTAGGGGCTACATCACCCCTGTCCAAAAGCTAAATAAGTGTCAATACAACATCAAATACATGTCAACAAAGTCAGAATCAAATGTGGTCTCCAAAAATACTGTGCAATCCAACAATCGCCGTCTTCTCATCCTCGTCTACCCAAACAGTACTGATGAGCTCTATACAGATGGTGGTGGAGGAGGGGGAAAGTGGGTGTAAAACAAACGACGTAACTGGAGCCAGTCCTCCTCCTGGGCTCGCTGGGTACGAATGATCGAAGCAATCTGCTGCTCTAGTGTAAAGAGTCGAGCAGCATAATCTGGAGGTAAAGGTCGAAACGGCTGCAGAGGAGAGTGTGTCTGACCATGGCATGGACACGGTGGCAGCTGAGCTCTCTCGAGCTCCTGGATGCGCTGCGTATGTGACTCATGCTGAGCTACAAAAGACATCAAGACGTCCTCGATAGTGTGTCCCATGTGAAAAGCATGGTAGGGATCAGTAGGTGGCATACCAGAGTCTGGTGCCCAAAGAAACGGCTCACTAGTAGGGTCGAAAGGTGCCACGTGAAATGGAGCAACAGTGGGTGGAACAGATGACATCTGTGGCATGAAAGGGATAGGCATCGGTACATGCCCAACAGGATGGGCTGAAGAACCCTCTCCAGGCCTCGCTGGAGGTACAAACTGTGGAATCTGAAAGGAAAAATCAACATGTCGTGCGTCAGGGATCTGTGGTGGAAAAGGTGGAACATCCTCATCAGCAGGTATCCAACCGTGCTGCTCATGCTTATCTGGTGGATCCATGCGTGCCGCGAACAGTGCATGCTCGGGCTCTAGTGGAACGGGATCAAGTGGGGGAGCAACAACAGGGTGAACAGGTGCAATGTGCTCAACGGGAGGGTCAACAGGTATAACGGGTAAAGGATCAACAGGATCAACAATGACATGATCGCCCTCCATCAAAGGAATACCCACGGGGAGATCATCAGCAACAGGCTCAAAAGGGATGTCAGCATGTACTGGGTCATGCTCAGGTATGGGGTCTAGAGCGGCTGCCTGCTCTGGAGCAATGGCAGGCTCGAGGTCATCAAAAGCCATCTCGAAACCAAAATCTGGGTCGATAGGATCCACTGGGTCCTCAAGGTCTACTGGATCCTCCATAAACTGATCCATGGGAAGAAACTCCAAGTCACGATCTGGGTCGAACCCTGGGGGAAACATAGGATCGGAATCCCCCTCATCATCGTGGCCAAAAAAAAAACTGGGGATAGGGGCAACAGAAGATGCCTGATCAGGATCTGACTCATGAGAGAAGTGCTGCGCACTCTGGATGTGTGAGGATACAGAGGCCACAGACTCAAAGGAGTCTGGGACTGGGGAGTGAGCAGGTGACTCCGCGGCGGGAGCATCTGCGATCAACAAGGGACCATCAGCAGCAGGTAGGGCCTCGCCCTGAGCATCCTCCTCGAAAGGCTCCTCCTCAAACATATCGACATCATCATCCTCGTCGTCGATAGGCAAATCATAAACAGGGTACGAAGCAAGCGGTATAGGGGCAGGGATCACTGCCAGTGGCAGATCCCCGGCCAAAGGACCATCTGCGAGCTCGCCAGCACCGTCAGGTAATGCGAAGGGCTGGAAATCGTCCTCATCTGTGCTAGTGAAGTCGGACGTGTGAACCTCGTGCTCCGATGACTCAAGGTCGTCTGAAACGATAGGCCTAGGGCCTGTGGTGCCTGAACCACCAGTGTCTGTAGAATCCATGTGTCTGTAACATATACACAAACATGCACAAACAGTCAATCATATAATCAAATAATCACATAAGTCACCAAGTAAGCATTCAAATCATTCTCCTAGTCCCACTAGCCTCCCAGCCTTTCAGACTGCTCTTCCTAGTCCCACTAGCCAATCCTCCTAGTCTCACTAGCCAATCCTCCTAGTCCCACTAGCCATTTCTCCTAGTCCCACTAGCCAACTACCTCGTTCTCTCAGACCGAGCCTCGGCCTCTCAGACCGAGCCTCAGCCTCTCAGACTGAGCCTATAATAAAGAATAAAATGTGCTCAACATTTGTTTGTAAAAAGTTTGGATCTGGACTTAAGTGGTATGCAGTAAAATGTTTTCGTGAGAGCCCTAGTGATCATAGTCTAGACTCGAGAAAGAATCCTAGTTCGCTATGATCAGAGCTCTGATACCAAGCTGTCACACCCTGGCTTTGCGGAAGCGTGGTTAATTTTGGTGTGACTTCTTAATACCATAGCTTAATCATAACCAAGCTATATGAGTTAAAAACGTGCAAGATCATCCATTAAGTTTTGAAAACCAAATACAGTACCATTGTTTTAACGGGAACATACCCTAGCAAACATAACCTTGTTCAACAAACATTACAAACTTGAAACATAACATAAACATGGTTTAAGGACTGTGTCTTGTCCAGGAAAGAGACACATCCCCTAAACCCCGGATGACCTCGGAAACTAGTGCAGCGGAAAACATGCCATACCGTGCCAGATCTCGTTAATTTCCTGAAATACATGTAAGTTGAAAAATCAACAATAATGTTGAGCGAGTTCATGTGCAAGTGAGTATGTAAAACACTTGTAAGTATAAAAGTTCCCTGGTATGTAGCAGTGTAAGAAAAGAGATCACCAATGGTTTGCAAGGCCATTAGCATGTGTGAAATGCAAGTAGAAAGACTCAACCTAGCAGATTTTTGCGTCGGGCACAAAGTCACTCAAGGTCCGTTCTGTTGGTCCTCTTAGAGGTCCGTTCTGTTGGGCCTAGAGTTGGGCTCGCTACACCCAGATAGATCTACCGCTTAAGTCCCTCGGTGTTCTGCCTACCCATTCACATGATCTAAGTAGTAAACCTCCTTACGTTAACATACCGTGTATAATAGTACTTCTAAACAAAGTAACATGTATTTCACCCCCGCAGTTAAGAAAACTGAAAACAGTTAGAGAAAAGGGGGACATGAACTCACTGTGAATGCGTCTCTACCAAGTACTCCAAATCAGAAAGCTGTGCGACGACCTACAAGTGCTAATTCTATTAGACGGACGGTCGTGCCTTAGCTTTATAGTTAAATCTTTGGGAAATAGTTAGACAACTATTCCGTGTTTACATTTTGTATATATATACTTGGTAGTTAATCTCCTTCCCAAGGATGGGGGATTTAATACATGTGCTTTCGAATTACATCATTAAGTCTCACTTAATCTTTATATATTTCGAACTCCAAAATATAAGTATTTATCCAAAATACGTTGTTAGAATACGCGTTCATAAATATTTCCGTAATTGTGTAAGTTACGTTTTAACAATTGAGGGGTAATATAATTACCGATGTAACTTAAATATTTATGGTGGATGCGTTCGTATTATTTTGGATTCGTTAACTTTCGTAAATATTATTTTTACTCTAAAAATAATATTTATGTATTTCACAAAATAATCATAAACAGTGTGTGAAAAATATATTTATCACGTTAATATTTTGTGAAAATCCCACCTCCGAATATTTAGTAAATAAAGTCATGGCGAAATTTATGCTTCGAAAACATGTCAAAAATGATTCTAACACTTGTAGTGTAAATAAGTCTAAGTGTTAGGTTTTTAGGAAAATTTCGCCAGAGTTTCCTCTGTAACTGGAGGTGGCCACGCTTTCAAGCGTATCATTTTCTTTATCAAATCAAATCAACCAATGTTCTCAACATTATCAAACAACTTTTCAACATTTTACTAGTCAAAATATACAATCTGCATATATTACATGAACTTGTAGTTTTTCCGGAAATATGAGGTAAATCTTATTACCTTTAGTGGATCTCTATATAAAACAACCCGGTTTCGTAAAAGTCTTGTTTTCATGGGAGTTTCGTCTTTACAACTTCTTGTCATTTTTCCCAAAAATAGTTATTTTGTCGAAACTTGGGTTACACAAGTGTTTACACACTTGTGTGTTCTAAATATCATTCTTATTATTGTAAGATCCGTCTTTTAGAAAATATGATTTCTTTAACGCTTGGTCCTTTGAAAATACCACTTGCAGATACGTAGATCTGCTAGTTTTAAACACTATTTTGCAAGTAAAAATACCTTTACACAAGTTCATGTCTCATGTGTGGTAGAGTTTCACCTTTTAACCCTTGTGTTAATCAAAACAAGCTTATGTTAAGATCCATGATCTTACCAAGTCGGGTTAAACGATGATCCGAGCTACCACATCATAGATCGGGTCTAAATAACCACATATTTCAAATACTACAACTTTTACACTAGTTATGATCTTTTATCCAACAAGATTCAAGTTTTAGTAAACTTTAAAGATTCAAAAGATGGGTTTCCGCATTTTAACCGTTATAAATCATATTAACCACCTTAGATATGTTCAAGAGTGAGATTTAAACATTATACCTCTAGCTCGGGGCTAGGGAAGAATCTAGGCGAAAATGAGGTGGATAAAAGCTAAGTAACGAGGTCCTTCCACTTCCGTTTGCTCCAAAGCTCCTAATACGTAACCCGTGAAGCTTGTATATACTTGGAATGGAGAGATCAAGAGCCGAAAGTATGATGGTTGTAAGAGTGGGGTTCGGCCGAGAGTGAAGGGAGAGGGAGAGAGTATGTTGTGGTGAGTGGTGTTTAGTGAAAATGATCTTATGTGCAAGTCCATGTACTTATAGGCAATTAGAAGGTGATTATCCAATGGAAAATGTGTCATCTTGATATCCAACATAGAGGATTAAAATAATAATCCAAGTACCAAGTATTGTCTCCTCCTAGTTAGGGCCGATTGGAGGGGGGGGGGGGGGTTACCTTGTTCGATTTCAACTAGGTAGTTAGGGTAATTAGTTATGTTAAATAGGTTAGTTAAGTGTTTAACCTAGTTAGTTAAGTATAGCGTGTTATGACGGGTGTTAGGGTAATCAGGGACCCTAACTGGCTCAGAAAAATATAAATAGTGAAAATAACAATATTTTCATGTTCCGGGTAATGTCCGGTTATTCGGTTGGATAGTAATCCGTTAAAGCGCTTAACAAAGCTTGAAGTGTCGTTATTGTTATTTTTAGTGACACATTTTGTTTCCAACACTTTAGAAAGTGTCTAGTAATATTTTTCTCATGTTCTGGCACTTTACTAGTCAGCTAGAAGCTGGATTATTTATTAAAGTGCTGTGTTTTGTACTTAAAGTACGTTTTAGGCACATCCAGTCATTGTATCTTATTCCTAGAGACGCAGTTCCACAACCCTTGTATCCCTACACTCACTACTAGTGTAGCAAAATATCTCAGGCTCTTATAGGCCTTGGAGGCAGTGTTTGCCTGATGCTGGCGTTATCAGCATGTTCAATAGGTTATCCGTGTATTGTGCTACTGTGCTCTTTGTGCATCATGTTTGTCACTAAGGTTCATCATGTAAATAATGTAGTGACAGCAAGTAAAGTATGATGCAAGTAAGTGCATGTATCAGTATGCAGGTAGCAGTTTATCAGCAATTTCAGTTAAGCACAGCAATTAAGCAGTAATTAATCATCAATTAAGTCGTACGGATACCTGGTTTGGTGAGGGTTGTCGTACGGATACCTCGGAAGGTTATTCCCTACCTACTATGGTCACCTAATGTGTTTGGTCGGATCCTAATGATCGACCAAAAGGGTTGGGTTCGAAGGTATAAGCGATTTATTAGATCGCTTACCCTACGACCCTAGACAACGTGGTAATCAGTAGGCATAGTCCCAAGGGACTATAACCAACGTGATTACACTCACGTTGCGAAGTTCAAACGAACTTCGCATTGACCATAAACTGGTCAACGCAGAAAGTCAAACAAAGTTTGACTTTCAGACTCGAAAAGACTCGAAAAGCAATAAAAGAACGAAGGAATACTTACGAAGGGTCCCCGAATGCTAACCTCGATCCAAGTAGCTCAGGTATGAAACAATGGTTTCAACTTAGAGCTTCTCAAATCAAGATTCTAGTGGTTTTTGCAAGAAGTGGGGTGGGGTATTTATAGGATTCGTAGAGCTGTTAAGATCGTTCCTCGTTAACCGTGATTTGATCTTGGCCATACACCTCAAGATAGTGGTTTTACAAAACCATTTGAGCCCACGGTATTGCCAAAACCATGTGCGAAAGTGAAAATGGACCAAATACAATGTTTCTGTCCAGGTTAGGAAGTCGCGTAGCGCCACTGCCAAGGCATAAGGTGCTCGCACTACGCCACTGCCCACCAGTATCAGCAAAGTTTCAAAAATGGCAGAAATGGTCCCAGCAGCCCGTTTAAGCTATTTTCGATGCGTTTGAACCCCGTTAACCTCATTTCAAGGATCTAAAATGAAGTTAAAGCATAGGGAACTCAAAACATGCTCAAAAATATCTCGGATGTCGGTTCGTTTGGTCGTACGATCGCGATGTTCGGTTAATTACGACGGAATGCGCATAAGCGCGAAAAACGATCCAAATGACGCGATGAATGGATTTTTCTTATGCCAAACACTAAAATAAAATGTTTTAGTACTTACATAAATTTTTGGATGCCCGGATATATTCAGAACGTGAGTTATGCGCAAAAGTGCAAACTTGTGCACTTTTTGACACTTTTAGTCCCTGAATGACCCAAAAGTTTATTTTAGCACACCGAACCCCTCAAAGCCTATTTCTAAGATATATAAACGATATTTATGGTATGTTTAACTTATGGTCATGTTCCAGAATGTCTGTTACAGTTCAAATTGGCATACTTTCGCAGTTTGTCAAATTTAGTCCCTGTAAGCGATTTAACTCGATTTTGCCATACCAAAGCCTTCAAAACTTATTTCTAAGTTATGTAAAGGTTATTTAAGGTATGTTAAGCCAATGTCACTATTCCGGAGTATTTGTTGCATTAAACTGGTTATATTTACGCATCGGTGCGCGTATAACCTTCCAGAAAGCGATTTAGAGTTTGGAATTGAACAAAATTTTATATGTGAAAATGATACACATATTTATACAAATCCCAAGTATGAAATACAATATTTCATTGGTTTGGTATTTGTTTGATGGTCGCAGTGACCCAGGTGTCACAGCGTAAGCCCACCCCATATGCTTACGCGGGCCGCCTGAATAGCCCAGCGACCAGAAATTGATTTTCAGTAAACTGTTTGAACTTCAGGGGCTGTAAACGCAAAATTTTTGGTGTGATGAGCATGTTAACACCTCCCCAAGGCTTTTAACCTGCTTAAAACACATGTATGGATGAGATTTAATGCTTGGAGGTTACACAAACAAGTGTCTTGATCTTGTGAGTTTGCTACAACTATAAATAGCATGGCCAACCTCCTCATTCTTTGCTCATTCCTCTCCTCTCTTCTCTACAATCTGATTTGGGAGCTCTCTCAAGTGTCTGGAGCTTTCTAATCTGCTTGGAACTTTATTCTTGGTAGAAAAGATAGCTAGGACCTATTGTAAGTCTTCTTTCATGCTTATTCTTTATGTTTAAGCAGAAAGTCAAACAGTTTGGCCAACAGTTTGACTTTCGGTTTTGACCATCAATTGGTCAAGTCAAAGTTCAATTGAACTTTGCAACGTGATTGTAATCACGATAGTTATAATCCTCAGCGATTATACCTACTGATTACCACGTTAACTAGGTATAGTGACGAGTCAAAGTTTCGGTCAAAATGCGTTTTAGCACGCATTTTGCAACGGAACTATTTTCGGGTATCAAAACCCATTGTTTTGATACCAAATCAGTTTTCTAAGTAGGTTAAACATGTTTTGTTGGTGCATGCGTCTGTCGACTTCGTCTTGTGTCGAGTCTTGTATATAGAATGATAGATCAGGGTGTGATGTACGAGAAAATATGAGATTTTAGAATATGTTGGAAGTGATTTCGCTTGAAGGTATTGATTTCGCTTGAAAGAGACTTGTACAGTCTCAAGCGAAATCATATGATGTGATTTTGCTTGAACTGATGTCAAGCCACTCTCAAGCGAAATCAGATGGCCTATATATAGGTTTTTCCAAGCGAAATCAGTATCATTCTTTCCGGTTTGTGCAACAAAGTGCTGCCGAAGTGTTGTCTCATTATAAAACGTTATAGAATCAATCATACGACAATTTTAAGTGATAATCTTGCTGAATTGATCTCAGTTTGTCTGTTTCCGCCTTTCAAACTGAGCAAAACTCTTCTGATTGACTCGTTCGGGTTCCAAAACGATCCTACAAGTGGTATCAGAGCTCAGGAAGAAGAGTTCTTAACAATTTAGTCGAAAATTCTGATTTCTACACCTTTTTCAAAATTTAAAAATTTTCACGGTTAAAATCGGCTAAAATTCTCACAGGTTGTGCGCAATAGTATTTTTACAAAGCCTTGAAAGTTTCAGGTCTAAAATCGATCTAAATCAGTTTAAAATTGAGTTTCCGCTTGAAAACATGTGCGAGATGATGACATCAGCAGCTCTTCAAGCGAAATATGTCTATAATTTCGCTTGAAACCAGTGGTTCCGCTTGAAAATTCTATTGATTCCGCTTGAATTGGGCTATTCCGCTTCAGTTGTGTGATTTTGCTTCAGTGGTTCAGCTTGAATCCCTGATTTCGCTTCAATAGTGCTATTTCGCTTGAGTGATTCTGCTTGAATCACCTATTTCGCTTCAAAGTCCTCATTCCGCTTGAATGATTCAAGCGAAATCAGGTAGTTCACTTGAAAGTTGTGTTTTCGCTTGGACAGGGTTCTCGCTTGAGCTTGGTATTTCGCTTGAATCAACAGTTTGACAAATTTTTGTAAAACCGAAACATGGACGAGGATTTCTACAACGCATTCGCTACCCCGATTACTCTTGCACAGAATACGATGTTGGAGAATGAAACTGGAACGATGCAAAAACCTCTAAAACTCTTGAATATCGAGGAGTATAAAAGTTAGGAAGAAAAGTTTGAAAACTGGGTACAAGCCAATTACTTAGATGCTTGGGAGAACGTTGAGACAAAATACGTTAGACCAATGAATGATGACGAAGAGCTTATTGCAATTAAAGATTTAAGTGCAGATGCTAGAAAGAAATACAAAGATGAGAAAATGATGCTGAGTTTATTGCAACAAGCTATGAAAGAAGATATCTTGGTTCTATTGCAACACAATGGAACTTCTTATTCGATTTGGAAAGCGTTAAAATCAAAGTTTCAAGGTAGTGAAGAAATGGTTAAAAACAAAAAAATCACTATTAAAGAAAGAATTTGTCTTGTTTCGTGGTTTGAAAAATGAAAGCACAAAGCAAATTATTGAAAGATATTGCAATTTGTTGGCAAACATGAAGAGATTGAAAATCTCTAAAGATAATGAGGAGTTGATTGAAAAACTATCTGATGCTTTACCATATGAAATTTGGGGTACATATCTCATGATGTTGAGGAACAAGAAAGGGTTTAAAAATTTAACTTTGAGCAAGTTCATTGAGAAATTAGAAGCCCAGGAGATGGAACAAAGGAAAGTCTCGAGAATAAAATATTTTGATGGTGAACAAGACATTGGTCTTTATTTCAAAGGTGGTGTCAATGATAAAACCTCCAACATGTCACCGAAGGTAGAGACTGCTTACAATGGAAAGAGTTCTTCCGGAGGTGCATCCAAAGGATCTAACAGCAACACAAGTTTTTGATCATATCCATCATTTGATCCGAACATCTCAACAACCAAGAATGGCAAGAAGATACAATGCAATATTGTACTGAATCTAGAGAATGATGAGGATTATTCAGCAGAAATTGCCAAAAGTCATATGTCTTTGTTGGGAACTGTATTGGAATCTTATGGTAGTTTTGTTGCAGGTCGGATCGGGAATCCAATGCTTACAAAAGAGGATTGCGATCAAATTGACGCTGAGGAAATGGAATTGATGGATATTAAATGGTGTTTGGCTAGTGTGTTGAGACGAGCTGAGAAATTTAAGCAGATCACATGAAGAGATGATTTACGTGAAGCTAATGTTTCTACTTTGGGTTTTGATAAATCTAAAGTCACTTGTTTTCGTTGCAAGGAAAAAGGACACTTCAAGAGAGAGTGCAAAAACCGCGAAGCAAGTGGAGCTCAAAATCCGTTCAACAACAACAATGATTACTATCGGAAGGCTATCTATCATCAAGTTGCTCAACAACAACAAGAACCGCAAGTGGCACATGGTAGAAAAGTGATTGAAGAATCTTCAAAGAGAGCTTGTATGGTGAATCAAGATGACAAAGAAACGGCAAATGGATTCAGTTGGGACAAATATATCTCAGCTGATAACAAAGCATGCCTGATAAATCAAGATGATGAAAAATTGCCTGAAGGTTTTAGCTGGGCAAATTTCAATTGGGATGATTATGATCCAAACAAATATTCAAATCACAAAGCGTATGTTGCTCGAGTTGAAGAGGATAGTGATGATGATACTGAATATTGGTCAAGGAAATTGGCAGCTGATTTGAAATTGATAGCAGAAAGCGACAGTGATGATGAAAAAGTCAAAAAGAAAAAGGTCAAAACACCGGTCAGCAGTGATGATGAAGCTGTTCCAGTGATAAAGAAAAAGGTGAAGGATGTTCCTAAATTCAAAGTTGACGAAGAAGTTGATGCAAAGAAGATTCCGGTGATTTGTGAAAATTGTGAGGTTATAAAAAAGAAAAACAGTGAGTTGATTAACAACATAAATCAGTTGAAGGAGTCTTACGATGTTCTGAACAAAGCCATGAATCAGTATAATCAATCAAGTGAAGAACAAGCAACAGCAATGAAAACACTTCAAGGAGCTTTCATGATAAAGCAGAAAGTTGTGAACAACTACATCGAGAAGTGTGTTGTGCTAGAACAGAAACTTGAAACACAAGGAATTGAAACTGAAAGAGTTAACCGTTTGTTGAAAAGTTACTCATGTACTTCTTATGTCATTGACAGGATTTATCCAACTGTTGAAGGCATGAAGGTTTTTGAAGATGATGAAGTGACTGAAGAACAGAAGGTTTCTAAAGAAAAGATTTCTGACAAAAAGAAAGAAAAGAAGAAGGATTCCAAAGAAAAGACATCTGGTAAGAAACAAGGTTTCAGTTACAACAAGTGTCCACCCCCGCTTGAAAATGGATATTCTCCGAGAAATCCAAATTCAGAAAGAGTCGAAAAGACAACAAATTTACAGTGGGAGTCGGAGTCTACAGTTAACATACCAGAAAATATTGATGTCACGTTTACATCATCTGACACTGATCATGAGTCCGAGTTAATAAAGAAAGTGGTCGATCAGGTGTTGGATAAAGATGAATCTGAGGAGTCAAAGTAGGAGTCTAAGTCAGAGTCAAAGTCTGAGTCGAGCATTCCGAGTTAAACCGACAAACAGGGCAAAAGGGTTTACAATAAAGAATTTCTTCTAGCAAAATCTAATTTGAATGACGAAACATTCAAAGTTGCATATACATTGAATGATTCTGACAAATTATATTCTGATGAGGAATTTCCAATAAGAGGTGTCAAACCTGAAATGATTAAAAAGGTTTTCAAACTAACAGAAATTAATATTTCTGAAATAAAAGATGTAAATCTTAATGATAAACCTAAAAAGTACACCTCAAGAGTTCAACAAAGAGAAAACAAGAAAAAGGGTTACAGTTCTGGTTCTGGTTATCGAAAGAAACCAAACCATAACGGTAATTTCAAAAAGAAAGGATTGGGATTTATTCCATCAGAAAAACAGAAAAATGAAAAATATATTCGTGATTTTAAATCAAAAATGATATTTGTTTCAGGTACATCTACTGAAGAAGAGAAAGAAAATCTGTTCAGGAACCAGTCAAACCGAGAATTCCTTGCAAAGAAGCAAGAAGAGATGAAGATTGCTGATCAGAGGAAAGAAACGAGAACCTGTTTCAAATGCAACACTGTTGGACATATTGCCAAAGATTGTTCTAAGGAAATTAAATCAAAACAGGGAGTTTCTCGTAAACTGAAAAGATAAAGAAGTTGTGTTTCAACCACCAATTGACAGAACTAAACTTTTCAAAGATTCAAAATTTGAAATTGGTGAATGTTCAAACAGGTTTTACAAGAAGAAGGGAAACCTTGACAACCAAAAATGGGTTGTTAAGAAGTCTGATGGTAGTTCTAGCAATGATTCTGATTCTTCAAAATCAGAAGAGCTATCTTCTGGCGATGAATCTGATTACACAAAGTCAGAGGAGCCACAAATTGAATCAAAATGTGAAAAATCAGTGCCGACTGTGGATGATGTGAATTTTCCACCACTTCGAGCTGAAAATTTTAAGAAAAAAATTGGTAAAATTGAGATATCAAATCAATTTTTCTCAGAAAAGAATGATTTTGATGTTGAAAAGGCATTTAACTCCAAAGTTCACCATATATTTGGAAAAATGGTTGACAGGAAGGTCAAGGGAGTCAAGGAATTTTATGAGAAGAAAGTGAAGAAGCAAGGTAAAGTATCATCCCTGGTTCGTGACTGGGATGGTACCTACTACGAACAGTAAAATCCTGGACTTGCCGGAGCTTCCAAGTTGGTAATCGTGGAGCATGAATCGGCATCTTTCTTATGTTTTTGAAAAATAGAAATTTGGTCACTAGTATGACTTGCCGGAACTCCCAGGTTGGTAAGTGAGGAGTAGGAATCGGCATTCTGAGAATTCAACCTACAAATGGTATTAGTTGGTAAGCCATGTGGTTGAAAAAGAGGTTGTGTTTTTAATTGAAGGTTAATCAAAGTCATTAGGTTGAACTTGATTGAACTATTCTTACAAGTGGTAAATCAGGGACATTAAGTTGTATCTGATTTTCTACAAGTGGTTGAGAAACAAAATGATGAGTTTATCCCCTAATCTACAAATGGTTAAAATTAATCAACAAAACTTATTTTCCGGAAAAACCATTTGATTAAAACAAACTTAAGTGTTTTGAGATCACAATGGGAAAATGTTTTGTTGTGAGGGGGAGTTCTGATTGTTTATGTCAAGTGGATGGCGATTTGAAGCAATTCGATATCAGTTGTCACGTTGTTTGTACAGTTTATTTTTAAATTTCCTGAAATGTGTTTGAATTTTAGGGGGAGTAAGAAATTTCTGAAAAATCCAAAAACATTTGAAAAAGTCAAAAACATGATAAAATCAAAAATGAGCTTTTGTGTCAAAGAAGAGGAAATGATAGTACATCAGTAGACTATCACAACATGCTAAAGAAATGAAAAGTTAAAATGTGATAAACGGTCTCACTGATGATGTGCCAGTAGGTTTTTACACATTTAGTAGATTGTGACGAGATATAAACCTAAATTCAAACTTGCTTAATTCGTGGGTAACATCTCTCGGATATATGGGTAACCCCCGAAATCTTGTATGAAAGGTCCCTCTTTCTGAGATACTAGGTCTTTATCCTCAGTAATATCTGGGGTATTATCCCGGGACTTCTGATAATGTGGAAGCAATGGCCTAGTCCCAGGAGAATAATTTACATTTGCTTGAAATATAGCGCCGCCCTCAGCAAAAATGATGAAACATTGCAAAATGCTAATCATGCTGTTGAAATAAAAGATCCTCTAAAGGGGACACACCAAAAGTTGACCCGTCATCTCTCTGCTGAACGGAAGTTCTGACCTGAGCTCTCACGGTTTCGCAATTAACCCCTTACAGATATCATCTGTGGTATACTCACCTGTAAGACTGAATATTGGGATATGGATACGGGAGTATATTCTGAGGTGGGACACGCGATTAAGTTTAAGTATCTAAGACATTAATCTCATATCTCGAAGCAATTGAACTTTGTGTGAGAATTTAAGTGGATCAGTATACTGACAATCTAAGTGAATCGTTTAGAACTTAAAATGATTAAAGCTTAACGGTGTTGGTGATTTGTCTCAAAAACTGATATGATCCTCTTACACAAACTCACAAAAATATTGATTGTAAATATTTCTTCTCTGCATTTCATTACTTTAAAAAAAATCCAAAAAGATTTTAGTGTGTTTTAGCATAAATTTTGAAAAATACAAAAAGATTTTCGACAACTGATGTTGGAAAGCTAATTTTCAAAATTCCGAGTGCTAGACATGATGAACAAATGGTTTGGGAGAGTGTCTTGTTTTGATAAGAAAAACGATATTTCTTCTAGTGGTTCATTAAAGATTAATGTTGTAAAATCATTCTTTGATTGTATAATTCCTGCAAGTGGTTCATTAGATGGTGAGATTGTTTTTACAAGTTATCATCAGAAAATTTATTTTTGGGTAGATAATATGCAGGATAAGAGCTAGGTGATCTTGGATAGATGATAGAGAGTCTGGTTCCTATACTTGAGGACTCTATGATTTTAACAAGCCAGGCTGCGATCCTAGCATATCGAAAGGGGGAGTCTGAAGACACCTAAAGGAAGGAGTGTGTTGGTGCTGGTGAAAAGAGAAGAGAAAGATTTGAGGATGCTTACAGCGTCAGATACTTCAAAGAGTTCGAAAGGACTAATAAAGACTGAAGATGCGAAGACTCGACACTGAAGACTCGTCAACATTCGAGGGGGAGTCTGTTGGTGCATGCGTCTGTCGACTTCGTCTTGTATCGAGTCTTGTATATAGAATGATAGACCAGGGTGTGATGTACGAGAAAATATGAGATTTTAGGGTATGTTGGAAGTGATTTCGCTTGAAGGTACTGATTTCGCTTGAAAGAGACTTGTACAGTCTCAAGCGAAATCGTATGATGTGATTTCGCTTGAACTGATGTCATGCCACTCTCAAGCGAAATCAGATGGCCTATATATAGGTTTGTCCAAGCGAAATCAGTATCATTCTTTCCTGTTTGTGCAACGAAGTGCTGCCGAAGTGTTGTCTCATTATAAAACGTTATAGAATCAATCATACGACAATTTTAAGTGATAATCTTACTGAATTGATCTCAGTTTGTCTGTTTCTGCCTTTCAAACAGAGCAAAACTCTTCTGATTGACTCGTTCGGGTACCAAAATGATCCTACATGTTTTGACATGTTTAACTCGTCACTATTAGTTTTGTGCTTGTTTAAGGTCGTAAGTTAAGCGGTCTAAACAACCGCTTAGACTTTCGAACCCGACCCGTTTGGTCGATCATTAGGATCCGACCAAGCTTGATTAATGATCATAGTTGCATAGGGAATAACCACTGAGGTTATACCTTATGGTCACATAAGATTGGTTAATTATTTGTTAAGTAGCTTGTATGCCCATAAGAAATGACCAAAACGCCCTTTTGAAGATTAAATCCGTATTTTACATATGTGAACATGTTTTTGACATATAATCTGATTTAGTAACATGTTTAGGTATTATTGGGCATATAAGACTTGACATGGCACATAGTTAACCATCCGAACATAGTTTTGCGCGAACGACGCGTTAAAGTAGCATAAGCTACCTTAATGGGTCGTAACGGGTCGAAAGCACTCAGGCTAGGTTCCGATTTAGAATGTAGGCTTTGTTAAACCATATCACATGAGTTCCACACTCATTGGTTTACAAGACCTCATTCTATCCGATCCTCCGATTTAGGTGTCAATTTTATTTACTAGTGATCCGATTACTAGGTACTACTTGAATTTCCTTGGTTTGTCTGAGCTTCGCTAAGTTCTTTAGATCAAGGATACCCTTCTATTCAATGTGAGTACATAGATCCCCTCTTTTTACATGTTTTGTGGTAACTATGTGAGTACATAGTTCCCCTATTTTACTGTTTTCGATTGTTTTGGGGTGATTCATATGTATTAAACGATTTTCGAGGTTTAAACGATGGTTCCAAAAACGAATAAGATGGTTTATATTAAACTAACAACGATTTCAATAATGTGAATGAACTTGTTGGTTGTAATTACATAACGAATGACATTCATTAGCATTGATCAAGCCGACCAGTATTAGGTTATGGTACCATAGGATCTGACAAATCCCGTTATCAGACTACACCCATGGTTATGTGTGGGGGTTATGTAGGTAATGACCGAATCTGATGATTGTTAACTTACCCTTTGGTGGTTTGTTAATGCGATAGACGAGGTAGTCAAGTCACGAAGGTTTGAATGTTATTAGCGAGACGACCAAATGTAGTTTCACAATTAAAACGAATACGATTTTGGGACGAGTTAAAAGGATTTGGAACGACTTAAGCGAGATAAAACGATTTGAACGAACGATTGGTTTGGGTTGTGATTAGGTAATGGGATGGGTGTAACATGATAGAAGCATGGTAGATACGCCGCTGGTACATCTTATATATAAGTGCTTTTATCATATTACATTTCATGCCATTATTTAGTTCACTTGGGAAACGATTTTGAAACGATATCACACAACGAGGTTTTCGAAATGATATAAACCATAGGAGTTTTATTAACGAGTTTTAACGAGATGTTTTACGAATTGGTTTACTAAAACAAAAGTCTTTGAGTTAGGAATCATGGCTACGAGATTTTATAAATTATAGCCATCTTGATTTGAGTTGGTTAATCATGTTGCAATATTATATACTTTTCAAAACAAGGTTTTCGAGGTATTGCAATATATATAAACGAGCCATGATTCCGATACTCTTATAAAACCTATGTGCTCGCCAGCATTTCTTTGCTGACTTTATTTTTACATATGTTTCAGGTGGTGATGCGTGATATCGATTGCTAGGAAGCATGTTCATTTAGGATCTGGACGTGGCCCTAGTGATATAAAAACGATAGTAGACGATGTTTAATTTGTTTGTTTGGTTTTAAGACAATGTACATTATTTGATAATTCAATAAAACAAAACTTTTAATTACCATGGTTGTTGAAACGATGATTCTGTTACAACACTCCCCGACGTTTACGCCACGGTTTTGTTGTTTTAACGTGGTCAGGGTGTGACAGGAATTAGTTAATTCCGTGCGGAATTACCTAATCTCGCTTGAAACCTCTAATTCCGTTTGAAATGTCAACATGCACCTTTCAAGCGGAATTACCCTAAAATACTTGTTTTCTCGATTTCCGTGCCCTAATATATACATGACTCGATACAAGACAAAGTTAACAGACATCTAATGTACCAACACGTCGCTTAATTTGGATCGTTTTTGTGTCCGTTTGAGTTTCGTCGTAATTTGACGAATAACGCGACTGTACGACCAAACGAGCCGACATCCGAGAGTTTTCCGAGCATATTTTGAGTCCTCTAAACTATAATGACCTGGTAGAACCTTGAAAATGGCTTAACGGGTGTCAAAAGTGCTTGAAATGGGCTCAAATAAGTGCAGGGACCTATGCTGTCAAAATTGAAATTGTTTGCTGATCTGCAAGTTTAGGCCGGCCGCGTAAGACCTGTCTGAATCTTACGCGGGCCGCCTAAAACTGCCCAGCACCAGAAAATCAGTTTTTAGCATTCTGTTGCAACTTCAGGGGCTGTTATGGTAATTTATTTGTATGGTAGCCAAGTTAACACCTCTTCAAGGCTTTGAACCTGCTTATAACACTTGTATGGCCATGATTTTTTCTTGGAGACCACACAAACAAGTGTCATGATCTTGTAAGTTTGCAACAAGTATAAATAGGCATGCCCTCATTCCATTTTCCTCACATTTGATCTGAGATTTCTCTAAGTTGATGTGATTATTCACATCATACCTGAGAATACTTGGAATCAAATCTCTTTGGACCCTTTGTAAGTCCTCTTTCGTTCTTTTATGCGTTTTTTACCATTAAAGTCAAACTCTGTTTGACTTTCTGCATTGACCAGTTTATGGTCAACACGAAGTTTGTTTGAACTTCGCAACGTCATCGTAATCACGATGGTTATAGTCCTTAGTGACTATACCTACTGATTACCACGTTGACTAGGCGTAGTGATGAGTCGTAGTTTCGGTCAAAATGCACATTTAAGCGTATTTTGCAACCAAACTACTCTAGGGTATCAAAACACTTTGTTTGGATATCAAAACCTGTTTTCTAACTTAGTTAAGCATGTTTTAACATGCTTAGCTCGTCACTTTTAGTTTAGTGCTTGTTTAGAGTCGTAAGTCAAGCGGTCTAGACCACCACTTAGACTTTAGAACTCGACCTGTTTGGTCGATCATTAGGAAACGACCAAGCATGTTTAGTGACCATAGTTGTATAGGGAATAACCTTCCGAGGTTATACCTTATGGTCACCTAGTTTAAGTAGTTGTATGATAGGTAGTTTATAAGCCTTCGGAAAATGACCAAAATGCCCTTTTCATGCATAATTGGATTTTAAGCATATGTAACTCAAACTTTTGTCACTTAACTGATTATGCAACATAATTAAACATGTTTAGGCATATAATACTTGTCATAGGACTAGTTAGACATCTCGAACGCGCTTTTGCGCGAACGACGCGTTAAAGTAGCATAAGCTACCTTAATGGATCGTAACGGGTCGAAAGCACTTAGGTTAGGTTTCGATTTAGAATGTAGGCTTTGTTAAACCATATCACATGAGTTCCAACACTCATTTGGTTTACAAGACCTCGTTCTGTCAGATCTTCCGATTCAGGCGTCGATTATTTACTAGTAATCCGATTACTAGGTACTACTTGAATTTCCTTGGTTTGCTTGAGCTTCGCTAAGTTCTTTAGATCAAGGATACCCTTCTATTCAATGTGAGTACATAGTTCCCCTATTTTAGTTTTTTCAATTTTTTTGGGGTGATTCATATGTATTAAAACGATTTCGATATTTAAACGATGGTTTCAAAAACGATTAAGATGGTTTATATTAAACTAATAACGATTTCGATAATGTGGACGAACTTGTTGGTTGTAATTACATAACAAATGACATTCATTAGCATTGATCAAGCCGACCAGTATTAGGTTATGGTACAATAGGATCTGACAAATCCCGTTATCAGACTACACCCATGGTTATGTGTGGGGGTTATGTAGGTAACGACCTAATCTGATGATTGTTAACTTACCCTTTGGTGGTTTATTAATGCGAGAAACGAGATAGACGAGTCACAAAGGTTTGAATGTTATTAGCGAGACGACCATAAGTAGTTTCACAATTAAAACGAATACGATTTCGGGACGAGTTAAACGATTTGAGACGACTTAAACGAGATAAACGATTTGGTTAAACAATTGGTTTTGGGTAGTGATTAGATAATGGGACGGGTGTAGCATGATAAAAGCATGGTACATACGCCGCTGGTACATCTTATATATAAGTGCTTTTATCATATTATATTCCGTGTCATTATTTAGTTCACTTGGGAAACGATTTAGAAACGATGTCACACAACGAGGTTTTCGAAATGATATAAACCATACGAGTTTTATTAACGAGTTTTTACGAGATATTTTACGAATTGGTTTACTAAAACAAATGTTTTGGGGTTAAGAATCATGGCTACGAGATTTTATAAACTATAACCAATTTGATTTGAGTTGGTTAATTATGTTGCAATACACTTTTCAAAACGAAGTTTGTATTTTGACTCTTGTAGTCTAACGAGGTACTTGAACATATAAACGAGCCATGAATCCGACACTCTCACAAAACCTATGTGCTCTTCAGCATTTCTTTGCTGACTTTGTTTCTACATATGTTTCAGGTGGTGTTGCTTGATGTTGATTGATAGGATGCTTGAGTCACATAGGATCTGGACGAGGCCTTAGTGACATAAAAACAATGATAGACGATGTGTAGCTTGGTTGTTTTGGCTTAAAGACAATGTACATTATTTAATAAATCAATAAAACGAAACTTTTTGTATCCATGGTTGTGAAACAATAATTCTGTTACAACACTCCCCGACATTTCCGCCGCGGTTTCATTGTTTTAACGCGGTCGGGGTGTGACAATCAACAGCTTCGGTTGACTCGGTCAAGCGAGTCAACTCAGTCAACTTAGCGGGTCAACTCAGTTGACCCGGTCAACTCAGTCAACCCATTTAGCGTTTCGACACGAGATTGTGGTAAAATCTTTTGGCGCGATAAATAGTTTCGTTATTTTATATAGTTTTGGTTAAATACGTGAAATCGAGCTCAAACGAACGGATTAGTGTCTAGTTTATAATTTATCGTTCTTACGAAAATTATTTATATTGATTATTGAACTTTGATTGAATTTTGCAAATATAACGACAACTTGTGTTGTCGGGGCGTCCAAAAACAGAGGAAACTCTGCCGTTTTTCGAGAAAACCCGTAAAACGAAAACACGTTTTTTTTTTATTCAAACGACTTCCGTGAAAAAGACGCGGATGCATATTATTTCAACGACACTTTGTAATTTACAAAAATGTCCTTAACGCTAAGTATTTTACAAAGAAATATAAAAACTTTTATATCTATTTTCAAACATTTAACGACTCGGATTTTCTTATAAAAACGAATACAGATTCCTTTATAAAAATAAATATAATCTATATATTTATTTCGAACATCAAGCAGTACGAATTCTTTTATAAAAATAAATATAGTTATATATTTATTTTCAAACACAACAACTCGAGGATACCTTTATAAAATAAATATACCTTTTTATATTTATTTCAAAACGCCTAAACGGCACACTATATATATCATATATATCACTTACGAGCTTGTTGTATGTTATTTTCGTATAAATGTGTATTACATACACAACGACTTCTCAAGACGACTAACGAGATTATACCGAAGTATTTGTATATTTTTATATATTTTAAATCTGAGGAGAACTAAGTGTTTTTCAAAGACTTAGTAAAATATTACCGACATTAGACGAGACTTAACTAGTATAACTTCTTCGTTTCATTTAAGTTAACAACTTACCGTTGTATCGTTCGGTTAACGATTCGGTAGAGCTCGGTGACACGTAGTTTAGTTACTGCGTTTATTTAGAAACTTATAAGAAATTCCGTGTTAGGAATATTATAGAATGCACGCTAGCAAGTCTTGTCTTGGAAACGACATCACGAAGTCGTATTTAGCTAGCTTTGCACATGGAAATACAGGTGAGTTCATAACCCCACCTTTTTACGGTTTTACATTTTTGTAAATGTTTTCGGGGTGGAAAGACATGCACGTTTTGCAGAAACACACAAAGTTTTCGATGAACAAAGACTGCATATTTTAGACAAAGCACGTTTTGCAAGTACATACAAAGTTTTTGAACGAACGAAAACTCATATTTCTAATTCATGTTACGAATGGATTTCGAGGAACTCAAATGGTTTACGAATGGATCATACTAAATATACCGGTTTTTACAAAACAAATGCGTATTATCGAAATGTGAATGATTTTCATGACTAGGGATGGGATCGTCTAGTGATAATATTGGGACTGGGTTGGTCTGCGTTTGAGAAACGGGACACCCAGTGAGTTCATGTCCCCCTTTTCTTTAAACTATTTTGGTTTGTTTACTTCGGGGGTGAAATACATGTTACAAAAGGATTACATACAAATACTAATGGTATGGTTAGCCTAGGAAAGAACCATAGATCATGTGAATGGTTAGGCGGATACTTGGGACCATTAATCCTCGTATAAGGACCGTGGGGCATGAGTGATAGATCTATTTGGGTGTAGCGAGCTCACATCCATGAGGAACAGGGTGGCCCATAGGGTGACTTTGTCTTCCAGCCGGTAGCCCGGTGCAACTTTGCTAGGTTTGAGTCTTCCTACACCGTCACACATATCAGTGGCCTTGCAAACCATTGATGATCTTTTCCTTGTTTGCTTTCATACCGGGATTTACATACATACTTACACTAATTACAAAGGTTTTATACAAATTCAAAGCATAGGATTATGCGGGCATGAAGTCAAAGTCAGGGTGGGCATTGACGGTTATACAAACATTACATATACGAGAGTTTACAAATACAAGGATTTACGAACATAATGCGTTACAAATACAAAGTTTCCATATAACTTGACAAGAAAATGATTTCTAAATTTGTTTTCTCAATAATATGTCACAAACCGGTTATTCAAAAGATTTATTTCAAATCTTTTACAAACAAACTATGAACTCGCTCAACTTTATGTTGACTTTTTCGCATGTTCTTTCTCAGGTTGCATTTTCAAAACTATGGAACGGTTGGAATAGGAGAACCATTGGAGATTCGAGTACTTAGTGGGCGTTCGTTTTCTAGAAGTCTTAGCTTATTTGCTTCCGCTGTGAAATGAAGATACCAGTCCAGTCACGCTAGCTCTGATAATTTCGGGGTGTGACAACATACCCCTTCGATGCCGACACCAAGGAACCATGGTCCTTACAAAACAAACTTGTGACACCTGTGTCACTTAAACCATCAAACAAATACCAAACCAATGAAATATTGTATTTCATACTTAGGATTTGTATAAATATGTGTATCGTTTGCACATATCAATTCTTGTTCGATTTCGAGCTTTAAATCGCTTTCTGGAAGGATATACGCGATCTGATGCGTAAATATAACCAGTTTAATGCAACAAACACTCCGGAACTGTGATGTAAGCCAAACATACCCTAAATACCCTTTACATAACTTAGAAATAAGTTTCGAAGGATTCGGTATGGCAAAAACATGTTTGTTCGAACTTTAGAACTAATTGCGACAAAACTGCGAAAGGAACGTTGGTGACCGCCTGGATAATATTTAAATCCCAAAAATATTCTGTTATGATTAAATTTTATTTTTAATCAGGTTCGTGTTGAAAAATAAATTAAAACGCTTAAAAACGTTATTTTTCAAGTTTAAGCGTGTACCGCGTGTTACTGCGCAATACAGTGCTTATACTGCAAAACGCAGACAACACAGCCAGTCTCGGCAACTGGAATTTATTTCAGTAATATTTTGGCGAGTTTATTTTTATAGAATAATAAAAATAATTTAGAACGCCATAAACCGGGATTTAAACGCTAGATAAAATACCCGGTATCCAGTTAAACACCTGTTTTTATCTAATTTACCAATCAAACTTACACTTTACCCCCCCTCCATATTCACGGTCACATATGGGATGGACCCCACCAAGATCACACAATATTTCCAAGATTTTAATTCTTATTTTATTAGATTTTTGCTTGATTGTATGGACATAATATTTGGTGGAAGATCTATAAAGTATGACAAGGGATCCTACAAGATCATTCATTCTCACAATTCACTCCATCTTTCTTCCTCTCTCTCCCCCATGAACCGTAACCCCCCACCTTCAACACCATTTCCATTTTTCCAATCTTGTTCTTGATGATTTAACTCCATTTCAAGCATATCTCAAGTTGGTGTGAAGATTCAAGGGAGTTTCCTAGGTGCTTTCAAGTGATTTCAAGCTCCATATCATCAAAACCTCATCCAACAACTTACTTGAATCTTGAAGGTATAACATTTATGTTTAAATCATACTCTTGATTCTTGGTTGTTCTTGATGATTTGAAGTTTCTCTTGAATCTTGGAATTTTCACAAACTTAAAATCTAAAAAGAAATGGGTCTTGATACAAGTAAAAATGGTGGTGATATACATGTATATATAACCGTACATATATATATATATATATATGGGTGTATGAGTTTTGAGTTTGATTTCTTGATAAACACTTGTTTAGGATGTTTGGTTGCATGTTTTAGTAACATTTAAGCGATTAACAGCATGCTGAGTAACATTTACAGCCAACTTCAATTGGCTGTAAATGGACCGTAATAAATCGAAAAATCGATTTTCTAAAGTCTAAGTTATATGTTTTCGAAAAACGAATCAAATGGCACTGGAATCATATTTTTTTGAGGTCGTTTACTATTTTTAAAGGTCCATTTTGTACAGCAACAAAAGCTGTGTTTTTACTGCAGAAAATGTGTGTTATGTTTTTCGTCATAACTTGAAATTTGTGTAGAATTAGCTCATAAAATTTGTACTGTAGATGACCACTGATGTCGTTGTAATTCTCCCATAGGAATTTCATCAATCGGACTTACGATGAATTTTAAATAAATTATTCCGTGGACTGTGGTCAGAAAGTGACGAATCTGATTGCAGCCCAGTAAATGATTTTTTATAAAATATTGGTAATGAATTGGATCCCGATATTTTTACACAATAATATTTTGATTTTTAAAACATTCTGAAAAAATTTGGGAATTTTTGGAGTAAGTTAACTATTTTATTAAAATTCCCGAAAACAGCCCAGTTTTGAATGATAGTTAAAATGCAAGGGTTTTGATGATATATGCATGATATGATAAATGTTCAAATACATCAGCAAATAAACATGAATAAGTTGCATATTTATTGCATTTAGATTCATATAAAATGATGTTGATATGATAGTGTGCTTTAGGCACTTGTACATAAGAATACATGTTGATTTAAAGCTCAAGAAATGATAAAAAAATGATGGTATGCTAAAAGTGTTTTAAAACAGGTTATAAACACTAAAAATAACATCATTTGGTATATTATAATGACATGTTAATACTTGACAAGATTATGTGTATTACGCTATTATTAGTATGTTACGTTTGAGCATATATATTACGACGCGCAAATCGTAGATATATTGCTTACAACATGATGAGAGTCACCAATAAAATCGTTCAAGTCGCAAAGTTCTTAAAATATGTATATAAACTCATATATACATAAATACACCAATATAATAAAAAATAATAACTTTTCGAGAAGATCTCAAAGTTATGTGAAAATTCTAAGTATCGGTGAAACTTCGGTATTTTTGTGAGTTTTGATTATTAAATCATTCTTATTTAATTTAGGACGAATAAACAATTTGAGGGATTGTGTTAACATATAAAAACGCACCCAAAGGTGAGTACATAGTCCCCTCTTTTACGTTTTCAAATGTTTTGGGGTGATTCATATGTGCCTATTCATTATTTTCATGATTTCGACTATATGATTTCACATGCGTAAGTACTATCTTTTGACGAATTGAACTATTATCTATGGTTTAAACGACTGATTTCCAAGGTTTGTTAGAACTAATTGTTTATTTATACTATTATACTATTATTTATACATTCATTAACAATGATCAAGCTGATTGGTAGTACGATATAGTGCTATAGGACTAGACACCCCATTCCTGTTGTATGGAATGTCAGAAACCAAATTTTAACCAAATAGAATTTGCCTTTGTGGTATTTCTATAGTCTCCAAAGTGTAGTTTGATGCACTAAGGTTTGAATGTATTGCTAAATCATGATTTATGGTATATTTCGATATACTACCAACGTGATACTGTTTGCTAAAGCATAATTTGATATGCTATTGTTTACTAAAATATAGTTTGATATATTACCAAACCACGATTTAGGTATGTTCTGACATACTACCAACGTGATATTATTTACTAAAGTATAATTTGATATACTATGTACAAATCCAACATATATTTTGTTATTTACTAAAAGTAGTTGATATGTTATTTACAAAACCAAAGTATACTTATGATATACTACCGAAAACTATTATCTTAACAACTAAAGTATATTTGATATACTATCTGTTTAACTGTTTTGAAACTAAAATATATTTTAATATATTACTTATCCGACTTTCTTAAAACCAATGTATATTTTTATATATACTACAACTTCTATATCAATGCAAAGTGTTCTAGAAACCAAACTTTTATCAAGGATTCATGGCTACTTTTATAAACATATAATCTTTTCTTATATGATCCAAAGCCATGAATCTAATTCACAAAACCTATGTTACTCACATGCATTTTTATGCTGACGTATTTACTTTCACATATGTTTCAGGTTTTATTTCGTGACGACTGTTGATTGCTTTACATAGGATGGACATGGGACTTAGTAATTATAAAAAAAACATGAACGGCAATTGTACTGTTTGTTGATCAAATTCCAAGACAATGTAACTTTTTATGTAATAAAACAATATTCTAAATTCCATGCGTTGTGAAACAATGATTCTGTTACAACACTCCCCGACGTTTCCGCCACGATTTGTTGTTTTACGTGGTCGGGGTGTGACAGAAGAGTTGGTATCAGAGCTCATGGTTATAGGGAATTAGGTTAGTAGTAAAATTTTGACCTAGACTATAACCTTCCTAGGACCCTAACACAAGTTACCTTGTGTTTAGATCTTAAAACAATACTATCACCTATCCTTAGGTGATTACCAAAACAAGTACACAAATCTCAATTCCATTTGAAAATCGATCATCTATCCTTAGATGATTAGTTTTTAGGCTTTACGCCTTTAAAGTTTTCAAATCTCATCAATGTTTGAGTCTTAATAATGTGAACACGTGCAATCAGGAAGGGTGGGTGCCTGTACCCTGAGTTTTCTGTCTAAGGCTAGAGTGTTCGTACAAATCCACATAATTGGACCAGTCACTCTTACCTGGGGACTCTTGGGGTGAGTGTCCACTTATAGGCTAAAGCATGTCTTCATTATGCATTATGTAGACCTCTTTACTTTGATTAGTCACTGTGTTGTTTGTTTGTTTTAAGTAACGAACAAATGACCACATTCCTTCATTTTGTCGATGTTTTCAATACTCCTTTTGATTGTTCTATGTCAATCTCACACATTTCCCTGTGTTCCCTTTTCTTTTAGATACCTCCTCGACGTGATCAAACTCAAGACGCCGCAATGGCAGCCTTGATCACTCAGCAAATCGCTGTTGTACTCCCGAACCTAGTTACCCAGTTAAACCAAGCAAACAACAACAACAACGCACCTATTCCGTGCAACTTTAAGACATTCAACTTTGCTAAACCTTTGAAGTTTTCTGGGACTCAAGGAGCAACCGCGCTCCTGCAATGGTTTGAAAGTTTGGAGAGCACATTCAGGCATGTGCAATGTCTGAATGAGCGTAAGGTTGAGTTTGCATCCAGTGTGTTTGAGAAGCGTGCTCTTACATGGTGGAACGGGGTGATGCATGATAGGGGTGCCGATGTGGCACTAGCTCAAACTTGGGAGGAGCTTCGAGCTCTAATGATGAAGGAGTTTTGTCCTCGTCATGAGCTTAGAGTGTTGGAAAGAGAATTCGACGATTTGAAGCAAGACAGTGGTGAACATCGAGCCTATACTGATCGTTATGAGGAGCTGAGCCTGTTATGTCCTGCTATGGTTACGCCTGTGGAGAAGGCGATTGAAAAGTACATTGATGGTCTTCCTGACTTAGTTCAGGATATCGTTACTGGCAGCAACCCTACTACCGTCAGACAAGCCATTGAATTGTCTGCTACCCTGACTGAATCCCAGATCAGGAAAGGTAAGCTTTTTCAAAAGGGCGACCCGAAACCATCTGACAAGTCTGCACAAGAAGAACCAAAGGATAGACAGGCCGAGACATCCAAGAAGAAGAAGCACAAGGCTTCACAAAACTGCGCAATAACTACTCAGAACAATCAGGTTGCACCAAATCAGCTAGCACAACCTCGTATAAAGAAAAACTATGTTGGTACTGCACCTTTGTGCAACAAATGCAACCGTCATCATCTGGAGCAAGTACAGTGTCACAAATGTACCCACTATGGGCGATTGGGACATTTGGTCAATAGCTGCCGTTATGCTAACCAAGCTGCTGCAAATCCTGCTGTTGCTCAAGCACAGTTCCCTCATGGGTCGTGTTATAACTGTGGTAACCTTACTCACTACCGCAATAATTGCCCAAGACTTGTTAACGCGAATCCAGCACGTGGACGAGTGTTTAACATAAACGAGGCAAACGCAAACGACGATGCAGTAGTGAACAATTAGTCTTTTGTTTTTCCTTGTATGTTATCTTTTGGATGTTTGAATCAACTCAGTTGATACATAAATAAAATTTGTTGTTTCAATTTTATTTTACGAAACTGATACGATTGTGTGTGTACAACCCTACGATGCCGACACCAAGGAACCATGTTCCTTACAAAACAAACTACTCGTGTGATTCTTTCATTTTATGATCACTCGTGATCTCCCCAAAAATCCTAAGTACTCGTTTCTTTTAAGAAACAAAGTACAAGGTACAAGTTACAAATTCTCAAACAGATACTTGAAATACCATTTCAAATCTTTGATTCGATATCTAAAAGTACTTTCATGAGTCCTTAAGTGGATTCATTGCGTGCTCTAATACGAATGTTACGATACGACCAAGACAAAGCCAAATCCTTATAAGATCTTCCTATCTTCATAGTTAGATTCTTGGGGATGTTTTGAGTACCAATGGAAGTCCTTGATTGGATTTCTGGCGTACTTTAAATGCATTAATTCAGGTTAATGAACGAGCTAATAACTAAGTTAAAAACTATGCGATTATGTGATTATGTGTTTATGTGTGATTCTAAAGCTCGCTATCTAAGTCCTAGTAGAATCTTTCATATTTTCATATGTTAGATTCTCAGAAGGATACTCAAAGTACTATCTTAAATTCCTTTAGGGGCTTTTCTATTCAAATAGTAAGAACCTTGGATTCCAAAGTGCTATTTCATAACGATTATTTGATTCAATAAAAAGACCCATTAGTGGTCTATTTAAAGAGATTGTACGACGGTCTAGTTAAGAAGATCGTTCATTGATCTAGTTAAAAAGATCCTTTGATGGTCGAGTCAAGTCACTTCATGTTTATTCGATTGATCTTTCCCCTACGCATTATGAAATGAACTGTGCGGACTGTGCAAGAAATTACGTAATTCTGGATGCATACATAATTATGGAATTCAGTGCACAGAAACCACAGCAAAGTTTTATCATGTGTTAAGACCTATAGTGATGGGAATAACGAAACGGGAACAATGTAGAAAGGGGCATGGTGGATACGCCGCTGGTACTTCCTATATATAAGTGTTCCTTATTACATTGCGAACATAGCGTTATTTAAGTTACTAGAAGTCCAGGACCTTGACCAATGTTATTTTATCTTACATTCTCCGACTCTGTTTTCGAGCCCACACAAGTTTCCTCTAAAATTAAATTTCGGGACGAAATTTCCTAAAGTAGGGGAGACTGTGACACCTGTGTCACTTAAACCATCAAACAAATACCAAACCAATGAAATATTTTATTTCATACTTAGGATTTGTATAAATATGTGTATCATTTGCACATATCATTTTTTGTTCGATTTCGAGCTTTAAATCGCTTTCTGGAAGGATATACGCGATTTGATGCGTAAATATAACCAGTTTAATGCAACAAACACTCCGGAACTGTGACGTAAGCCAAACATACCCTAAATACCCTTTACATAACTTAGAAATAAGTTTCGAAGGATTCGGTATGGCAAAAACATGTTTGTTCGAACTTTAGAACTAATTGCGACAAAACTGCGAAAGGAACGTTGGTGACCGCCCGGATAATATTTAAATCCCAAAAATATTCTGTTATGATTAAAATTTTATTTTTAATCAGGTTCGTGTTGAAAAATAAATTAAAATGCTTAAAAACGTTGTTTTTCAAGTTTAAGCGCGTACCGCGTGTTACTGCGCAACACAGTGCTTATACTGCAAAACGCAGACAACACAGCCAGTCTCGGCAACTGGAATTTATTTCAGTAATATTTTGGCGAGTTTATTTTTATAGAATAATAAAAATAATTTAGAACGCCATAAAACGGGATTTAAACGGTAGATAAAATACACGGTATCCAGTTAAACACCTGTTTTTATCTAATTTACCAATCAAACTTACACTTTACCCCCCCCCCCCCCTCCATATTCATAGTCACATATGGGATGGACCCCACCAAGATCACACAATATTTCCAAGATTTTGATTTTTATTTTGTTAGATTCTTGCTTGATTGTATGGACATAATATTTGGTGGAAGATCTATAAAGGGAGTTTCACTCCATCTTTCTTCCTCTCTCTCCCCCATGAACCGTAACCCCCCACCTTCAACACCATTTCCATTTTTTCCAATCTTGTTCTTGATGATTTAACTCCATTTCAAGCATATCTCAAGTTAGTGTGAAGATCCAAGGGAGTTTCCTAGGTGCTTTCAAGTGATTTCAAGCTCCATATCATCAAAACCTCATCCAACAACTTACTTGAATCTGGAAGGTATAACATTTATGTTTAAATCATACTCTTGATTCTTGGTTGTTCTTGATGATTTGAAGTTTCTCTTGAATCTTGGAATTTTCACAAACTTAAAATCTAAAAAGAAATGGGTCTTGATACAAGTAAAAATGGTGGTGATATACATGTATATATAACCGTACATATATATATATATATATATATATATGGGTGTAGGAGTTTTGAGTTTGATTTCTTGATAAACACTTGTTTAGGATGTTTGTTTGCATGTTTTAGTAACATTTAAGCGATTAACAGCATGCTGAGTAACATTTACTGCCAACTTCAGTTGGCTGTAAACGGACCGTAATAAATCGAAAAATCGATTTTCTGAAGTCTAAATTATATGTTTTCGAAAAACGAATCAAATGGCACTGGAATCATATTTTTTCGAGGTCGTTTACTATTTTTAAAGGTCCGTTTTATACAGCAGCAAAAGCTGCGTTTTTACTGCAGAAAATGTGTGTTATGTTTTTCGTCAACTTGAAATCTGTGTAGAATTAGCTCATTAAATTTGTACTGTAGATGACCACTGATGTTTTTGTAATTTTCCCGCTGGAATTTCTTCAATCGGACTTACGATGAATTTTAAATAAATTATTCTGTGGACTGCGGTCAGAAAGTGATGAATCTGATTGCAGCCCGGTAAATGATTTTTTATAAAATATTGGTAATGAATTGGATCCCGATATTTTTACATAATAATATTTGGATCGTTTAAAACATTCTTTAAAAATTTGAGAATTTTTGGAGTAAGTTAACTATTTTATTAAAATTCCCGAAAACAGCCCAGTTTTGAATGATAGTTAAAATGCAAGGGTTTTGATGATATATGCATGATATGATAAATGTTCAAATACATCAGCAAATAAACATGAATAAGTTGCACATTTGTTGCATTTAGATTCATATAAAATGATGTTGATATGATAGTGTGCTTTAGGCACTTGTATATAAGAATACATGTTGATTTAAAGCTCAAGAAATGATAAAAAAATGATGGTATGCTAAAAGTGTTTTAGAACAGGTTATAAACACTAAAAATAACATCATTTGGTATATTATAATGACATGTTAATACTTGACAAGATTATGTGTATTACGCTATTATTAGTATGTTACGTTTGAGTATATATATTACGACGCGCAAATCGGAGATATATTGCTTACAACATGATGAGAGTCACCAATAAAATCGTTCAAGTCGCAAAGTTCTTAAAATATGTATACGAACTCATATATACATAAATACACCAATATAATAAAAAATAATAACTTTTCGAGAAGATCTCAAAGTTATGTGAAAATTCTAAGTATCGGAGAAACTTCGGTATTTTTGTGAGTTTTGATTATTAAATCGTTCTTATTTAATTTAGGACGAATAAACAATTTGAGGGATTGTGTTAACATATAAAAACGCACCCAAAGGTGAGTACATAGTCTCCTCTTTTACGTTTTCAAATGTTTTGGGGTGATTCATATGTGCCTATTCATTATTTTCATGATTTCGACTATATGATTTCACATGCGTAAGTACTATCTTTTGACGAATTGAACTATTATCTATGGTTTAAACGACTGATTTCCAAGGTTTGTTTGAACTAATTGTTTATTTATACTGTTATTTATACATTCATTAACAATGATCAAGCCGATTGGTAGCACGATATAGCGCTATAGGACTAGACACCCCATTCCTGTTGTATGGAATGTCAGAAACCAAATTTTAACCAAATAGAATTTGCCTTTGTGGTATTTCTATAGTCTCCAAAGTGTAGTTTGATGCACTAAGGTTTGAATGTATTGCTAAATCATGATTTATGGTATATTTCGATATACTACCAACGTGATACTGTTTGCTAAAACATAATTTGATATGCTATTGTTTACTAAAATATAGTTTGATATATTACCAAACCACGATTTAGGTATGTTCCGACATACTTCCAACGTGATATTATTTACTAAAGTATAATTTGATATACTATGTACAAATCAAACATATATTTTGTTATTTACTAAAAATAGTTGATATGTTATTTACAAAACCAAAGTATACTTATGATATACTACCGAAAACTATTATTTTAACAACTAAAGTATATTTGATATACTATCTGTTTAACTGTCTTGAAACTAAAATATATTTTAATATATTACTTATCCGACTTTCTTAAAACCAAGGTATATTTTTATATATACTACAACTTCTATATCAATGCAAAGTGTTCTAGAAACCAAACATTTATCAAGGATTCATGGCTACTTTTATAAACATATAATCTTTTCTTATATGATCCAAAGCCATGAATCTAATTCACAAAACCTATCTTACTCACATGCATTTTTATGCTGACGTATTTACTTTCACATATGTTTCAGGTTTTATTTCGTGACGACTGTTGATTGCTTTACATAGGATGGACATGGGACTTAGTAATTATAAAAAAAAAACATGAACGGCAATTGTACTGTTTGTTGATCAAATTCCAAGACAATGTAACTTTTTATGTAATAAAACAATATTCTAAATTCCATGCGTTGTGAAACAATGATTCTGTTACAACATTCCCTGACGTTTCCACCACGATTTGTTGTTTTACGTGGTCGGGGTGTGACAAAACTACTCGTGTGAGTCTTTCATTTTATGATCACTCGTGATCTCCGCGAAAATCCTAAGTACTCATTTCTTTTAAGAAACAAAGTACGAGGTACAAGTTACAAATTCTTAAACAGATACTTGAAATACCATTTCAAATCCTTGATTTGATACCTAAAGGTACTATTATGTGTCACACCCCGAAATTATCAGAGCATTGGCGTGACTGGACTGGTATCTTCATTGCACAGCGGAAGCAAAAAGCTAAGACTTTCTAGAAAAATGAACGCCCACTAAGTACTCGACTTTTCATGGTTCTCCTATTCCAACCGTGCCTTGTCTTAGAAAATGCAACCTGAGAAAGAAACATGCGAAAAATCAACATAAAGTTGAGCGAGTTCATAGTTTGTTTGTAAAAGATTTGAAATAAATCTTTTGAGTTGTGAAAGATTTGAAATAAATCTTTGGAATAACCGGTTTTTGAAATAGTATTGAGAAAACGAATCAAAAGTCATTTTCTTGCCAAGTTATATGGAAACGTTGTGTTTGTAACACAGTATGTTCATAAAAACCATGTATTTGTAAAGTCTTGTATTTGTAATGTTCGCATAACCGTCAATGCCCACCCTGACTTTGACTCCATACCCGCATAATCCTATGCTTTGAATTTTGTATAAAACATGGTATTTAATTTGTATGAACAAGTAGTTTCGTAAGTATATATGTCCCTGGTATGTAGCAAATAAGGAAATAAAGAGATCACCAATGGTTTGCAAGGCCATTGATATGTGTGAAGTGCAAGTAGGAAGACTCAAACCTAGCAAATTTATGCGTCGGGCACAAAGTCACCCCGAGGTCCGTTCTGTTTGGCCTGGGGGCTGGGCTCGCTACACCCAGATAGATCTACCGCTCCTGTCCCTCGGTCCTACGATGAGGATTAATGATCTCAAGTTGCGCCTACCCACTCACATGATCTGTGCGTTCTAACCCTCCTTAAGCTAACCATACCATGTATAAAAATGTCTGTAATCATTGTACATATACTTTACCCAGTCTCTAAGACTGATCCTCCCTCAGTCTCTAAGACTGATCCTTCCTCAAAACGCATCATACTTGGTACTCGTTCTCACCAAGAGTGCTTCTTGTATTTACCCGTAGTTTAGAAAACTAGAATTCGTGGGTATGCATATTCCGAAATGTCACACCCCCAAAATCCACCATGCGGAGTATCACCGCTTGGAGGCGTGACATGACCAGGATCGAGCCACTAATCATATTGAACAACTCAATTAAGTAAGTAAGACCAACCACAATACGATTGGTGACCAAAGCTAGTTAACCATGTTTAGTTTAAACAGCGGAAGCATAAACGTGAGTTCAGAAGCATAAGTCCATAGTTCATAAGTTAAAGTTTCAAAACGCAAGTTTAGTAAGTTCATAAGGATTTAAATATTAAGCACGGAACATAACAGTCCGTACACCACAACGACTCCTTCCTCGTGCAAGCTCCAAGCATTTAGCGAACTGTAAGGCATGTAACAACGAGTCAACAACAAAGTTGAGTGAGTTCACGTTTGGTTGTTTGGTTTTAAGTTGTTTCTGAAAAACGTGGTTTGACTTTCGTTGGCTTATTTGCCGTGGGGGTTACCCCGAAGTTGAAAGTATGTTTAACCATTTCCTTTTTCTTTACCCAAACCGTATCCATAATTAGTGGGGGCTTTCCCCGTTTGAACTACTAGACGGTATGATATCGACTGCTACGCAAATAAGTTGTGCCCTATATCAGTGTCTATCATCACTGACAATCTGCCATAGTCCATTAGTACACGCCCGTCCGACTGGCACGGTGTGAGGTTTGTTAAACCTAATAGCGCTATTAACTAATGACCCGCTCGCCATTGGCCTCGGCGATTAAGTCGATAAAAATTGAGGGACTTCATGATAGAGTTTTGTCTAGCTAGTTTTAAGGTTGTTGTCCTGCACCAGGAGGACCACAACGTACGTATTCTGCACCAGGAGAATTCGTAGGATTAATAATGGCATCCAATCTTTGGAGGATGGCCGTACATATCCTACCCAAGGAGGATATGTAGATTTAGTTTTAATTCTTTAACCCATTCCCAAACCACCGGGAATCCCATGCCTTAGAAAGTGTGTGAACTCACCTCGGTTTGCTCGGTTAGATTCTCAATATAGTTAACAGTCAGGGTCGGTCAATCGCGTCCTAGTATGATTTATCAGTTAGTCATTTAGTGGCTTTCAATTAGAGCACACAGTTCCTACACGTATCTAGCACATAACATGCATTACTTTAACTGTTTATGCCCATGTATGTTTCCCATCCATTCCCCACTCATAATCAAACATACGATAATACACATAACATATATAGCATATTAGATCATTCACAGATAGCATACTTGACATTTAGACACGCGAGTCACAACTTATGTCATTTCAGCATTTATATTCAAAACCGGCTGTTTTCGGACATTTTAATAAAATAGTTAAATTATTCCAAAAATTCCCAAATTTTTACAGAATGTCATAAACGTTCCATATTTTTTTGTGTAAAAATATAGGGGTCCGGTTCATTACCAATATTTTATAAAAATTCATATTCCGGACTGAACTCAGATTTATGTATTTCTGACCACAGTCCATGGAAAAATTTATTAAAAATTCATCGAGTGTCTGATTTACGAAATTCCAGTGGGGTAATTACAAATACATCGGTTGTCATCTACTGTACAAATTTCATGGTCCGATTCATCACAAAACTCAGGTTATGACTGAAAGTACGACACCCATTTATTGCTGTCAAAATTCAGCTTAAGTTGCTGTTACAAATTAACGCTTTAAAAATAGTAAACGGAGTCCAAAAATTACGATTCCGGTGCCATTAGAACCGTATTTTATAATGACATATTTTAGATTCAAAATATCGATTTTTCGTTAAGTTTATGACCTGTTTACAGCCAACTGAAGTTGGCTGTAACGCTTAGACAGATTCTGATTTTCAGTGTTTATCCTTCTAAATCGTGTTCGATTGATTCCGTTAACAAGTTTAGTGACCACAACAATCATCAATCATCAATATTAACTAACAAATCACCAGATAATCACAACTATGCAGGATTTATAAGATTTACACACATATCTTTTCTTTATCCAACATATACATCTTCATTACAAGACTTTTAGTTTGTGATCTTATATGTTAGTGATTTTCAACCGACGAAACCCTTATTAACCACTAAAAGCAAGATCAAGAGGGTGATTTAGAACACTTACTACTAGCACAAGGCTAGGGGAGAAACAAAGCGAAAACAAGGTGGATAAAAGCAATAAAGAGAGGTCCTTGAGCTTCCGAACACACCACGCTTCATTGTATGATCCCTTGCACCTTTGTGTTTATGTAGATTGCTTGAAGAAGGTTAAGTGATGGTGGTGGTGGTGCCACTAGGGGCTGCCGAGATCAAAGAGGGAGAGAAGAGGGAGTATGATGGTGTTGGTGGTGTGTAGATGAGAATGAGTTAGAGTCTTGTGGTTAAATAGAAGATTTTCCAACATCCTATTACCCACTAGACCATGTGTCTTCAAGATACTAAGCACATCAATTAAACAAATGAATAAAATCTTGGGGAGTCCTTTCTTGTCTCCTAATCGGTTGGGGGGGGGGGGGGTAACTTAGTTCAAATTCAACTATATAGTTAGGACTTAGTTAGATGATTAGGAAATTAATCCGGTTACTAGTGTGTTATGCATTACAGCGGGTGTCAGGGTATTCAGGGACCCTAACTGGCTCAGAAAAAGATAAACAATGTTATTGGAAATATTTTTATGTTCCGGGTAAAGTCCGGTTGTTCGGTTCGATCCTGTTCCGTTAAACCGCTTAATTAATCCGTAAAGCGTCCTACTTATATATTTTTGCAACGTTTTTACTTTCTAACACTTAGGAAAATATAACGGACTATTTAGTGACCTTTCTGTACATTATTAGCATATTAGCAAATACGTGTAAGCATAACACAGATATCAGAAAGCAGTTAAGTAATTCCACACAGTCGTCAAACACTTTAATTATCATTAATAATTTGTACGGACTACATGGGATTTTGAGGGTTGTCACATTCTCCCCCTGTTAAGAGAATTTCGTCCCGAAATTTAGCGTGTGGTCACTGAGGAAGCTAGTTAAGTTGCGTTGTTTTCCAGATTTTCCTGGGGTGTCACATCATCCCCCCGTTGATTTGGAATTTCGTCCCGAAATTCTGCAGTAGCTTCAGCCTCAGTAGTGGTTGGGTTTTTCTTAAACAGTTGGGGATACTTGAGTTTCATTTGGTCTTCTCGTTCCCATGTATACTCTGGGCCACGACGAGCATTCCAACGAACTCGAACGAGAGGTATCCTGGTATGCTTGAGGATCTTAACATCTTGATCCGTAATCTCTACTGGTTCCTCGACGAATCGCAGCTGGTCGTCGATTGTGAGTTCCTTGAGGGGAACTATGAGGGTCTCATCTGACAGGCACTTTTTCAGATTCGACACATGGAAAACATTGTGAACTCCGCTGAGTTCTTCAGGTAGATTCAACCTGTAGGCGACTTTGCCAATTTTCTCGGTGACTTCGAATGGTCCGACATAACGCGGATTGAGTTTGCCTCGTTTGCCAAAGCGGACTACACCTTTCCAAGGTGAGACTTTGAGTAGCACTCGATCCCCAACCTGGAGCTCGAGTGGTTTTCTTCCCTTATCAGCATAGCTTTTCTGATGGTCACGAGCTGCCGCCATTCGCTGTCGTATCTGAGCAATTTTCTCGGTGGTGTCTACCACAAGTTCTGGGCCAGTGATTTGACTGTCACCAACTTCTGCCCAACAGAGAGGTGATCGGCATTTGCGTCCGTACAACGCCTCAAACGGAGCGGCTTGAATGCTGGTGTGGTAGCTGTTATTGTATGAAAACTCCACTAGCGGGAGGTGCTTTTCCCAGCCATTAACAAAATCGATTACACATGCCCTAAGCATGTCTTCAAGGGTTTGGATGGTGCGTTCAGATTGCCCATCCGTCTGCGGGTGATAAGCGGTGCTCATATCTAAACGTGAGCCAAAGGACTTGTGCATTGCTTGCCACAGTTCAGAAGTAAAACGCGCGTCACGATCAGAAATGATGGAGGTTGGCACTCCGTGCCTTGATACCACTTCCTTTAGGTAAATGTCTGCAAGAGTAGAAAACTTATCCGTTTCTTTGATAGCCAGAAAATGTGCAGACTTGGTCAGTCGATCTACGATCACCCAAATGGTATCGTTTTCGCGTTGAGATCTGGGCAGGCCGGTAACGAAATCCATGGAAATTTGCTCCCATTTCCATTTCGGGATCTCCGGTTGTTGAAGTGGGCCTGATGGTTTCTGATATTCAGACTTGACTCTCGCACAAGTCAAGCACTTACTGACGTAGGTTGCTATGTGAGCTTTCATGCCAGGCCACCAATACGTAGTCTTGAGGTCGTGGTACATCTTGTCCGAACCAGGGTGTACCGAATAACGAGACTTATGTGCTTCATCCATCACAAGCTCGCGTAGGTTTCCATACAGTGGGACCCAGATGCGCCCTGTTACATAGTAAGCGCCGTCTTCCTTTTGTTCTAGCCGTTGCCTCGATCCTCGTAGGGACTCAGCCCTGATGTTCTCTGCTTTCAATGCTTCAACCTGAGCATCTCGAATCTGAGAGGGGAGGTTGGATTGGATGGTAAGCTGTAAAGCACGTACACGCCTAGGTATGGTATCCTTTCGACTGAGGGCGTCGGCCACAACATTGGCTTTACCCGGATGATACTTGATTGCGCATTCATAATCGTTCAAGAGCTCAACCCATCGGCGTTGACGCATGTTTAACTCCTTTTGCTTGAAGATATGCTTGAGACTCCTGTGATCGGTGTAAATGGTGCACTTGGTACCGTACAGGTAATGTCTCCATATCTTAAGCGCGAATACAACTGCTCCCAGCTCCAGATCGTGAGTAGTGTAGTTTCTTTCGTGAACTTTAAGTTGGCGCGATGCGTAGGCAATGACCTTGTCACGTTGCATCAATACGCAACCCAGTCCTTGGATGGAAGCGTCGCAATAAACCACGAAATCATCGGTGCCTTCGGGCAATGAGAGGATAGGCGCGCTACAAAGTCTATCCTTTAGATGTTGAAATGCGGACTCTTGTGCATGACCCCAACGATAGATGACACCCTTCTGAGTCAGCGAAGTGAGAGGTTGCGCAATCTTGGAGAAGTCTTTGATAAACCTTCTGTAATATCCTGCCAAACCCAAGAATTGGCGGATTTCTGTTGGTGTACGGGGTGCAGGCCAATTCTTGATCGATTCAACCTTAGATGGATCCACATGAATTCCATCCTTGTTTACCACATGGCCTAGAAAGTGGACTTCGCGAAGCCAGAAGTCACATTTTGAAAACTTGGCATACAACTGCTCTTTTCGAAGAAGTTCCAGCATAAGTCGTAGGTGCTGCTCGTGTTCCTCCTGACTCTTGGAATAGATCAGGATATCGTCGATGAACACAATAACGAACTTATCCAGGTAAGGCTTGCATACTCGGTTCATGAGATCCATGAAGACCGCTGGTGCATTCGTCAGCCCGAATGGCATAACCAGAAACTCGTAATGGCCGTAGCGAGTTCTGAATGCTGTTTTGGAGACGTCCTCATCTCGGACTCTCAGCTGATGGTATCCCGATCTCAAATCAATCTTAGAGTAATAGCTCGACCCTTGCAACTGGTCGAACAAGTCGTCAATACGTGGAAGAGGATAACGATTCTTCACAGTCACCTTGTTAAGTTCGCGATAGTCAATACACATCCTGAAGGTACCGTCTTTCTTCTTCACGAACAAGACTGGAGCTCCCCAGGGCAAAGAGCTAGGACGTATAAAACCCTTTTCCAAGAGTTCTTGTAGTTGTGTGGACAGTTCTTCGAGTTCTGATGGAGCTAGACGATATGGTGCTCGAGCGACTGGCGCTGCTCCAGGAGCTAGCTCGATTTGGAACTCAACTTGGCGATGAGGCGGAAGACCAGGTAATTCCTCAGGAAATACCTCAGGAAAATCGCGCACAATAGGAATGTCTTATATCTTCCTTTCTTCCGAGGATGTATCAGAAACGAGGGCTAGAATAGCAGCGTGGCCCTTTCGCAAACACTTCTGGGTCTTAAGGAAAGAGATGATGCCCACAATAGCACCACTCTTGTTGCCATGAATCACGAGGGGCTCCTCACCAGAACGAGGAATGCGGACGATTTTCTACTTGCAAATAATCTCCGCTTGATGATGAGATAGCCAATCCATCCCAATAACAACGTTGTTCACCGATAGGAGTGTTACAACGATATGGTTGGCACAACCAGAACTAGCTGAAGGAGGATGACCGTCGTACAGGTTTGTAGTGTTAAGGTTCACTGAAATTTCCATCGAAGTTGTTGGGCTCCCTCATGCGAAGGGGGAATAATTCACCTTGATCGATGAACTTAGATGAGTTTTGCAGTTTATCGAGTCGGTAAGCAACCAAATTTAGAAGAGTTTCCTTAGGTCGTGCGAATGAATCCAAAATACGTCTGCGTAGTCGTGAGGTTCCGAAGAAAAGACTCGAAAACGTGTTCAAGAGATTAAGATCGTATCAATAATACATCACCATTCTCAAGGTTTCGAGGAGGGGTCACCAATGATCGAGAGTCGAGCCTTCCAACTTTTCTAAACTATAGGGTGTTTGTTTTGGTGCCTCAGCAATGGAGAAACGAGAACGTAATGTCACTGTGGTAAGAGAGTGATGGTTTGGTCTAAGCCAATGGTAGAAACTGGACATATCATTAATCAACAATCATGTGTCGGTGCAAAAGCTAGCGCAAGGATTCTGCCTATTAAAGAAGACTATCATGGAGTTTAAAATACGACGCTTGTAGTGTAGGAGGGGTAAGGTAGACGTATAGATCATCGTGTTCGCCTGTAGGTTGTGTGATCCATAACTCCGTCCTCGAATGTCCTGAAGATAATCCCATCAGTAAAGGCATCCATTCGTTAAGTGGGGTATACGAGAGAACTAATCAAGTAGAATAAGAATAAACCATTCAACAGGGTAATATGGTAGTCTTGTGATTGGTGAAAATCGTGGTATGGTTGTTGGTGTTTCATTAAATCGGTTGTCAATCGAAGCGATAGGGAATTAATGAGGTTCATGCGAAAAATCGAGTGAAAACAAGGGTCCAACAATAATCGAAGGATTTGACCAGCTAATCTGTTGTCTAGAAGTAATCTCCAGTAGTGGCGCGAGGCGGCATGGCACAAAAGGGAAGTTCGTTGCATCGCTGTCGCGCGAGTATATCACTTGTCCGGAACAGAGTAAGGTTTTGTGTTTGCATAACGACAAACGCGCGTAACTATGACTGCTTCGCTTCTGGCGACGATGACGGGTGAAGGTGATAAAGTTTGTCAACCGGGTTGCGTGGGTTTTGTTCTCCTAAGCCCGAGTTCGTGCAAGCCAGTTCTTCGTGGATGTCGACGTACGAACTGACTGTACGGAGGGTCAGATGGCAACGTCGTGTCGAGGTAAACGTGCGAGTAGATAGAACGCATAAACAGTCGTTGTAGCGGGGTGACAAGAAATCAGGAAAGAATTTGACCACTATTTGTCAAATTTCAAGTAAACAATTGTGTGTCATAAAGAACACAATAGGGTTAATAGATAACATGCTGCTTTCCTAATTAAACATACCATAACATCACACCATGCAAAAGTAATCTAGCAAGTAGATAATATAAACTCAAATCATACTACCTAAGGTGTTGAGTCTTGCACGTGGAGCGAAGCGTCGTTGTGGATCGTTGAGCGCTGTACATGTTATAGTCTGGTTTTAACAAAAATATTTTCCCTTATTAAAACCAAGTTCACTATAACCAATGGCTCTGATACCAATCTATCACACCCCCAAAATCCACCATGCGGAGTATCACCGCTTGGAGGCGTGACATGACCAGGATCGAGCCACCAATCATATTGAACAACTCAATTAAGTAAGTAAGACCAACCACAATACGATTGGTGACCAAAGCTAGTTAACCATGTTTAGTTTAAACAGTGGAAGCATAAACGTGAGTTCAGAAGCATAAGTCCATAGTTCATAAGTTAAAGTTTCAAAACGCAAGTTTAGTAAGTTCATAAGGATTTAAATATTAAGCACGGAACATAACAGTCCGTACACCACAACGACTCCTTCCTCGTGCAAGCTCCAAGCATTTAGCGACCTGTAAGGCATGTAACAACGAGTCAACAACAAAGTTGAGTGAGTTCACGTTTGGTTGTTTGGTTTTAAGTTGTTTCTGAAAAACGTGGTTTGACTTTCGTTGGCTTATTTGCCATGGGGGTTACCCCGAAGTTGAAAGTATGTTTAACCATTTCCTTTTTCTTTACCCAAACCGTATCCATAATTAGTGGGGGCTTTCCCCGTTTGAACTACTAGACGGTATGATATCGACTGCTACGCAAATAAGTTGTGCCCTATATCAGTGTCTATCATCACTGACAATCTGCCATAGTCCATTAGTACACGCCCGTCCGACTGGCACGGTGTGAGGTTTGTTAAACCTAATAGCGCTATTAACTAATGACCCGCTCGCCATTGGCCTCGGCGATTAAGTCGATATAAATTGAGGGACTTCATGATAGAGTTTTGTCTAGCTAGTTTTAAGGTTGTTGTCCTGCACCAGGAGGACCACAACGTACGTATTCTGCACCAGGAGAATTCGTAGGATTACTAATGGCATCCAATCTTTGGAGGATGGCCGTACATATCCTACCCAAGGAGGATATGTAGATTTAGTTTTAATTCTTTAACCCATTCCCAAACCACCGGGAATCCCATGCCTTAGAAAGTGTGTGAACTCACCTCGGTTTGCTCGGTTAGATTCTCAATATAGTTAACAATTAGGGTCGGTCAATCGCGTCCTAGTATGATTTATCAGTTAGTCATTTAGTGGCTTTCAATTAGAGCACACAGTTCCTACACGTATCTAGCACATAACATGCATTACTTTAACTGTTTATGCCCATGTATGTTTCCCATCCATTCCCCACTCATAATCAAACATACGATAATACACATAACATATATAGCATATTAGATCATTCACAGATAGCGTACTTGACATTTAGACACGCGAGTCACAACTTATGTCATTTCAGCATTTATATTCAAAACCGGCTGTTTTCGGACATTTTAATAAAATAGTTAAATTATTCCAAAAATTCCTAAATTTTTACAGAATGTCATAAACGTTCCATATTTTATTGTGTAAAAATATCGGGGTCCGGTTCATTACCAATATTTTATAAAAATTCATATTCCGGACTGAACTCAGATTTATGTATTTCTGACCACAGTCCATGGAAAAATTTATTAAAAATTCATCGAGTGTCCGATTTACGAAATTCCAGTGGGATAATTACAAATACATCGGTTGTCATCTACTGTGCAAATTTCATGGTCCGATTCATCACAAAACTCAGGTTATGACTGAAAGTACGACACCCATTTATTGCTGTCAAAATTCAGCTTAAGTTGCTGTTACAAATTAACGCTTTAAAAATAGTAAACGGAGTCCAAAAATTACGATTCCGGTGCCATTAGAACCGTATTTTATAATGACATATTTTAGATTCAAAATATTGATTTTTCGTTAAGTTTATGACCTGTTTACAGCCAACTGAAGTTGGCTGTAACGCTTAGACAGATTCTGATTTTCAGTGTTTATCCTTCTAAATCGTGTTCGATTGATTCCGTTAACAAGTTTAGTGACCACAACAATCATCAATCATCAATATTAACTAACAAATCACCAGATAATCACAACTATGCAGGATTTATAAGATTTACACACATATCTTTTCTTTATCCAACATATACATCTTCATTACAAGACTTTTAGTTTGTGATCTTATATGTTAGTGATTTTCAACCGACGAAACCCTTATTAACCACTAAAAGCAAGATCAAGAGGGTGATTTAGAACACTTACTACTAGCACAAGGCTAGGGGAGAAACAAAGCGAAAACAAGGTGGATAAAAGCAATAAAGAGAGGTCCTTGAGCTTCCGAACACACCACGCTTCATTGTATGATCCCTTGCACCTTTGTGTTTATGTAGATTGCTTGAAGAAGGTTAAGTGATGGTGGTGGTGGTGCCACTAGGGGCTGCCGAGATCAAAGAGGGAGAGAAGAGGGAGTATGATGGTGTTGGTGGTGTGTAGATGAGAATGAGTTAGAGTCTTGTGGTTAAATAGAAGATTTTCCAACATCCTATTACCCACTAGACCATGTGTCTTCAAGATACTAAGCACATCAATTAAACAAATGAATAAAATCTTGGGGAGTCCTTTCTTGTCTCCTAATCGGTTGGGGGGGGGGTAACTTAGTTCAAATTCAACTATATAGTTAGGACTTAGTTAGATGATTAGGAAATTAATCCGGTTACTAGTGTGTTATGCATTACAGCGGGTGTCAGGGTATTCAGGGACCCTAACTGGCTCAGAAAAAGATAAACAATGTTATTGGCAATATTTTTATGTTCCGCGTAAAGTCCGGTTGTTCGGTTCGATCCTGTTCCGTTAAACCGCTTAATTAATCCGTAAAGCGTCCTACTTATATATTTTTGCAACGTTTTTACTTTCTAACACTTAGGAAAATATAACGGACTATTTAGTGACCTTTCTGTACATTATTAGCATATTAGCAAATACGTGTAAGCATAACACAGATATCAGAAAGCAGTTAAGTAATTCCACACAGTCGTCAAACACTTTAATTATCATTAATAATTTGTACGGACTACATGGGATTTTGAGGGTTGTCACACTAAAGATACGCTTGTTTGAAAACCGGTATAAAACATAAGCTTTTCGTAACCCTTTTGTGTCAGTTAAAACTTGCTTGTAAAATGGTTTAGGAATATGTAATTCTTGTATGCTTTGCAAAAAAAAGTGCATGTCTTTCCACCCCGAAAACATTCATAAAAATGTAAAACCGTAAAAAGTGGGGTTATGAACTCACCTGAATTTCCATGTGCAAAGCTAGCTAATTACGACTCCGTGATGTCGTTTCCAAAGTGAGACTCGCTAGCGTGCATTCTACAATATTCCTAACACGGAATATCTAATAAGTTTCTAAATAAAAGCGGTAACTAGTCTACGTGTCACCGAGCTCTACCGAATCGTTAATCGAACGATTCAACGGTAAGTTGCTAACTTAATGGAAAAGATTAAGTTATATGTGTTAAGTCTCGTTTAATGTCAGTAGCAGTTTAATAAGTCTTGAAAAAGACTTAGTTTCCGAGAGACTTAAAATGAATAAATATTTATATAAAAATATATAAATATATCGTTGTAGGTGTGTTAGCCGTCTCGAGTAGTCATACGTGTATAAAAGAATATTTCTATGAAAATATCATATAACAAACTCGTATCATATATCGCGTTTCGTATGAAAGTAATATATAATAACTTGTATTATATATATCACGTCTTGTGTATATTTACCAAAAATATACGTATATGCCGTTTCGGCGCTTGAAATAAATATATAAAATATATTTATTTTATAAAAGAATTGTCGTTTTCGTATGTGATAAAGCGTCGTCGAAAGTGATATACACATTTATATTGGTTCTCATAAAAGTCGCTTTTCAATAAAACATGTTTTGCTTTTACGGGTTTTCTCGAAAAACGGGCAGAGTTTCCTCTGTTTTTGGACGCCCCGACAACACAAGTTGTCGCTATTTTTATCAAAATTCAATCAATTCACGCAATTTATATAGCTTTTCATCAAATATGCCAAATTAAAGTGTAAATAGTCGCTAAAAGTATCGGTCGAGCTCGTTCACGAAATAAATAAAATTATAAGAATAATGAAATGTATTGCGCCGTAAAATCTTTACCATCTTCTCGTGTCGAAAACCGAGCTGACCGAGTCAACTCACTGAGTTGACTGAGTCAACTGAGTTGACCGAGTTGGACCGAGTCGACCGAAACGCTTCCTAATCTGACTCGAACCGACTGACCCAAACCAAACCGAGTGGACTCGTCTGTCCCGAGTCGACTCGCTGACTGAGCTGACTCGCTTACTGAGTTAACCGTACCGTCTGCCCGAGCCGCCTGACCAAACCCGCATCTGTCCTGAACATCTCTGTTGACCGGTTGTTGACCCGAGTTGGCTCGGGTGTCGACCGAGTCGACTCGGTTTGACCCGAGTCCAAACTGTTGACCGTCTGACTTAGACCCGAACCGGGTGAACTTGGTTTAACTGAGTTGATTCGAACCAAAAACCTGAACCGAGTGAAACCCGAACCCTGAGTCGACTCAGTTTGACCGAGTCAACTGAACCGAGCAAAACCCGAGGCTGCTATTTTTGACCGGGTTGGACCGAACCAAGGCTGAACCAAAACTAACCCGAACCATTGTTGACTGCCTTTGACTGGACCGCACCCGAACCCGAGACCCATGACTGAGCCGTGGCTTAAATCTGAACCAAAAACGAACCCTGTGAACCCAAAACTCGAACTGAATCACCGAGCTTGAAGCCTAAATCGTCTCACATACCTGTTGGACCCGAGATCGAACAGAAAAGGCAGCAAAACACCCACCACAGCCACCGACACCGCCGGCCGCCGCCGCGTGTGGTGGTCGGCACCTTCATTCTTGCTCCGCTCTCTCTCTCTCCGTCTCGATTCTCTCTCTCTCTCCGTTTCTGTCTCCACCGTCGCACCACCACCAGACTGTGGTGGTGGTGGTGGTCGGTCCTGTTACTCGAAAGGGGGGGGGGTTGTGATATGTACTCACCGGAGAAGACAAGAGGCGCTGGAAATCAGTAATCCGGTGACCGGATTTCTTGGAGAGTGAGAGAAAGATGTTTGTTTGTGTGTGAAGGATATGAGGGTTTCTCAAGAGATGAAGAAGGAGAGCAGGGGAAATCGGTTCAGTGGGAGTATTTGGTATTGTGGGTTTTTATAAAGATATAAATGATCTTGTGAGATCTAAATAAATCTGTGAGTTCAGGATCGGATCGTAAACGATCACTAGATCTGCGGTGGATTCGATTTAACGTGCGGAATCCATTAAATCGAACCGTAATCGTGCGTGAAAACGTAATTAAACAACGTTTTATTACGTATCAACTACAACCGAACAGAGTTTCGACTCGATCTCTACAAAGAACATTCAAAATCTGATAAACATGACGTAATCCAGCAGCAGTTCGGTACGGTATACAAGGGACTGTTCTATGATTTCGCTCATTGAACCTCTATATATAGGGTTGATGATTTCGCTCCAAGGACCACATGTCCACATGAGCGAAATTACAACTTGACATATAAGCGAAATCACCTACTGTCACTATAAGCGAAATCATTATCTAACACACATACATTTCTATTTTGTCATCTATTGAAAACATGCAAACTGCTTTGTCTTCTAATGATCTCACGTGCATGTTATCTTCTCATGATGTCATAGATGATGTCACTTTGATGATGTCATCATGACATCATGCTTGAACAACTTCGCAACGAACCCGAGACTCGACATAAGACGAAGACGACAGATGTATGTACCAACAGACTCCCCCTCAGATGTTGATGAGTCTTAAGTGTCGAGTCTTTACAATCTTCACTCTTTATCAGTCTTTGTGCTTCACTCTTTCAATCAGCATCAACAGACTCCCCCTTGTAATGTGCTGGCATTCCTTCAGTTCTTCAGCATCATCTGCTTCAGGATCGTAGTCTAGCTTTCACAGGTTATGCTCTTCTCAGGTTCTGATGCATCTCCTGGCTTTCCGTAGCAACAGGATCAGAAATCTACACATCTCAAACATACTATTATAACAAACATAATTGTGATTCAACTAAATGAATCAACTAAACATTTGAGAACCATTTTCATTTAAAATTGATTTAAAAATTGAAACATTCCAAATTCTGATTCAACTTAATGAATCATTTTAAACATTTCAAACCATTTAACCAACCCAACTATTCATCATGTTTAGCCTTTAAGATTTTGAATATAAGCTTTTCAACATCAGTTGTCGAAAATCTTTTTGGATTTTTTTCAATAAAGAAACATAAATGCAATAACAGAAATTAAATGCAGAAAAGAAATATGTACAAACATATTTTTGTGAGATTGCGAAAGAGGATCATATCAGTTTATGAGACACATCACAAGCACCATTAAGCTTTTAATCGTTTTAAGCTTTAAACGATTCACGTAGATTGACGATATTGTTGTCCACATAAACTCAAACTAAAAACTTTCGAAATGCTTACTGGTACGTTAGGGTATATTAATTTTGCACTAAATTCTTATGGACCCCACGATCTCAGCATATCCCCTCATCATGCAATACACTAACTCGAGTAATGCCTTTAAACTTTCATCAACTGTGATATGTGCGAAAACAAAGCAGAATGTTTAAACATTAACAATCAGGTCGATACTTCCGTATACGCAGAGAAAGTCCAATGTTTAAACAAAATAAGAAAAATAAAACAAGTTGAATTTGTTTAGGCTTTAACCACCAGGTCGATACTCCCGTATACGCAGAGGAGGTCCAAAGCTTAAACTAAACACCAAAGAAAATAAAGCAGAACATTTAGGCAACAACATCCAGGTCGATACTCACGTATACGCAGAGGATGTCCGATGCTTAAACAAAATAAAGAAATAAAACAAGTTTAAATCTTTGCAAAATGAAATGCACAATCACAATGACTTTTCAGCAAAGTAGTGAAAGTTCACAAACTTAACCAGTTTTATGTCTTTCGACAATCAGCGATTACTGAGCAGGCACACAATCAAGAAGGACAAAACTAAGTACTATGCTTTCGACCATGTTTCCCACTAGAAACTAGGCTTTTTCATTTAAGTTTGTATCGTTCTCGCAAATCTACTAGTCTAGCTGAGCCTATCGTCACATCTTTAGTGAGACCGTTTATCACATTTGACATTACATTTCTTTAGCATGCTGTGATAGTCCACTGATTTACTATCATTTCCTCTTGTCTCAACAAAACTCATTTTTGCTTTTTCAATGTTTTTGGCATTTTCAAATTTTCTAATTTTTTTTAAAAATTTTTCTCCCCCTAAAATCAAAATATGTTTCAATTTTGATTTTCAAGGAAAATTTGAAAACGTGACAAACTGATATCAAATCGCTTCAATTCGCCATTCACTTGGCATAAACAATCAGAACTCCCCCTGACAACAAACTATTTTCCCATTTAGATTTCAAAACACTTAAGTTTGTTTTAATCAAAATGATTTTTCCGGAAAATTAGTTTTGTTGAATTAACAAACCACTTGTTGTTTAGGGGATTACATAATCACTTTGTTCTCCTTTAACCATTTTGAAAGATTTAACAGTTCAAGATTCTATCAACACAAACACTTGTAGGAAATCAAGTACAACTTAATGTCCCTGATTTACCACTTGTAAATCGAAATATCACAGTTACCATCCTGTGAATTTCTCAAGAATGATGCCGATACCTGCTTCACGCTTACCAACCTGGAAGCTCCGGCAAGTCAGGTTTTTTTTTCAGTTAAAGAGATTCACCCAAGCCTGACGGTCCTTGGGTGTTTTGAACATACCTTTTGATTCATAAAATTCTTTAACTCCTTTTACCTTACCCTCGACCATCTTTCCAAAGATATGTTTTACTTTGCTATTAAAAGCCTTTTCGACATCGAATTCTTTCTTTTCAGAATAGAATTGATTCGAACTTTTCACTTTACCAACTTTTTGTTTAAAATTTTCAGTCTGCAATGGTGGAAAGTTGATATCATCCATTGGCGGAACTGAATTTTTACTTTTGAGCTCAACTTGTGGCTCCTCTGATTTTGACAAATCAGAATCATCACCAACACGTAGCTCCTTTGTTTCCGAAGAAACAAATTCATCGCTAACCACTTCAACCTTCTTTATCTCCTCTTTTGTCCTCAGATTTGCATCTGACGAATTCGGTTTACTTGACTTTGTTGTCGAGTGAAGCGATTCATCAGCACTCTTATTTGTTGAACCCGAGGACAAAATCCTTTCAAGGTACTCTCGAGCTTTCTTTCTTTTCTTTCTCAGTCGGTCTTTTTGCCCTTGTGAAAGCTTCACTTTCTGTTCTTTCACCTTCTATTCTTTGGGCTTTTCTTCGACCTTGACTGATTTCTTCATCTTTTTCTGAGATTCAGTCCTCGATCTTCCCATTGATTTCATTGGGCAATCTCTAGAAATATGACCTTTGATTTGGCATTCATAGCATCTCCTCGTTTCAAAACTCTGACTTTGGCAGTTAACAGCAATGTGTCCTTGAAAACCACATTTGTAACACACTCTGTTGTCATACCATTTTCCACTATCAATCCAAACACTCAAATCATAACACTGATTTGATTTGTAGTACTCACGACTTCTCCTGTAAGCTTGATTTGACGCTTGAGCACTGTGGTCAAACCTGCACCACTTATTACCAACTTTTTTTGAGTTTTGATTTTCAAATTTTTATGGTTTTTTATAACGATTGGATGACTGAACTGATGACCTTTTATTGTTGTTTTGAAACTTTTTTGAATTTTTAACATTTTGTTTTTGTTCTACATTCTTCTTAACAGGGTTTTGCTTTGAGCATTCACCTATTTCAGTAGACTGCAAAACAGTATTTTGAAATTTTTCTTGTTATTCTAAAAATATTTTTCTTTTCTTTTCTTTTTCTTTTTCATCATCAGCTTTGTCATCGCAATCTTCAATTTTGACTTTGTCAAAATTTGTGACATTGTCACTTATTGGAACTGAATTGATCGGTTCTGGACACACATATGGTGCAGAAGTCACAAAACCTTTCAACTTATTTTCTAACTCAGCAATTTTATTCCGATCACTTTCAGCTTCTTTTTCAAGCTGAATGATTTTCTGAAGATAAGAATTTATTTCAGTCTGTTTTTCAAGATTATTGTTAAAAATAACAGACTTTTCATCTTCTAAAACCTTCATTTGACTTTGAAAATCTTTTTCTTTTTCTTTTAACGCTTCATTTTCCAATTTTCTCCAAGAAATGTTTTCATTTTCAATTTTAATTTTTCCAAAATCTTTTTCTTTTTCTTTCCAATTGTTAATTTCCAATGTCAAACTGTCCAAACTACTCAACAGTTTGACATTTTCTGACGTCAATTTCTCACAATTTTCTCTCATTTCAAAAATCTGTTTATTATCAAATTCTTTCTCATCCTTCAAGTTTTTGATTTCCAATGTTAAACTCTCTACATTCTTCAGAAGTTTGACATTTTCTGTTTCTGATTTTTCGCATTTTAAGCATTTTCCATTCATCTCTCCATCATCAACTTCTTTCTTTGTTTCCATCTTGTATGTTCCTGCACAAAAGATTTTAACAAAATCAAAAGGATTCATATTTTCATCAATATAACAACCCCTCTTAATATCATATCTCATATTATTTTTTGCTACACGACACATATTGACTCTTTTGCATATTTCAACAATCACATCAAAGCTTAATTTTTCTAATTCTTTTTCTATTCCATTCATAAACTCTTTCTTTTTCTTATTATTTTCATACTTGAGTGTTTTGAGCTTATTTATAAATTCATTTGGATAAAAAATTTGAGAACCTAGAATCCTTTTTCAATTCAATCAAAAATTCATCCCACTCTGAAGGTAACGCGTCAGCAAATTTTGATACCTTTTCAACATTTGATATCCTTATCTCGTACCTTGTTAACTTTTCAATTAGACAATTAAACCGTTTTTCCAACACATCCACTGTTTCATTTTTCATACACAAAAAACATTCAAATCTTTTATCCCAAACATTCTTATTCTCATTCTCATATCTACTACCCCAATACCCATCAAACCAATCATTTAATCTTTCAAGGTTATAGTTTTCTTCTTCGTCAAACATTTTAACCACACTTTCTTCGTTAAACGACATTGTTCAAAATTATTTTTAGTTCAAAGTCCACAAATTTTAACTTCCACGAAGCCCACAAACTGTTTGTAACCAAGAAATCCACAAGCTAGCGGCCCACTAATCCAAAATCCGTTTCAAATCACCTTTAACACGTTCGCGGCCCAAAACAAACTTAGTATTCAGCCCAAACTACACAGCCCAGTATTGATTTTATTCACTAAAATCTTGACCCAAATCAAACAAACAGTATCGGCCCAACAAGCAGCCTTGGCGCAAACTTAAACAATGATCAGCCCAAATCACAATCCACTTGATGAGCCCACAAAGACATATCCGGTGATATCAGTTTTTGACACTTTAATGAAAAGTTAATTCAATTTGTTATCTTTCACAACACCTTAAACTCTTTTATAACAACACAAACGTCACAAATCATTATGTAAAGCACCAGCAATTCAAATCATGTTCAAACAAGGAGTAACAATTACAATCGGCAATTACCAGATCTGAAATCATACAAATCTCAACTTCATATCATAAATGTGATCTTTGATTATACTACGATGTGATCTAAACCAATCTAAGTTCAACAATTACCAGATTAGAACTACAATTCAATTTCACCGAAACTAATCGAAATGATCCGAAATTCAATCAAAACAGTCTTAAATTGATCCAATTTAGTTCGAAACTTAATCGAATCAATCCGAAACTGTAGCAACTTTAACCAAACATCATCTAATCAGTCCGATATACACATACGAAACATCGAAACTTGATCGAAATAGTGCGAAATCAGTTCGAAAATGATCACAACCACAAACTTGTCAACAGATTTAACAGAAATGATTGAACAATTTATGATTCAACAAATTACTTCATAACCACAAACTACAATTGATGTAACAATTCAACAACAAACCTGCAAGTTATACTCTGCTTTTTCTATTCGAAAATGATAACAACAAACAATTTGTAACTACAATCTTCTTTAACACGTAGATCTCAGATCAGAAACAACATGGATAATCAAATTCAGATCTAAAATTTCGAGTTCAATCTACGAATGTTATTCAGATTTCAACAAGAACACTAAAACAACATTATCAATTTTTAGATCTGCAACAAAAAACATGATGTTTCTTAATGCGATTGAATCTGAAGTTAGTTGTATGCTTGACAATAATCCGTAATGATATAACTTTCGATTCGAAATTCACTGAAACAGATTAAAATCAATCAAAATGTTCAAAATATGATTCAAACAGATAAAAAACACATCAAAAATCAACCGAAAATCATTCGATTTCACTGAAACTGAGCGAAACTCGTCCGATTTCGATCACGATTACACGCAGAGCATCTGTAGCTCTGATACCACTTGTGAGTTCAGGATCGGATCGTAAACGATCACTAGATCTGCGGTGGATTCGATTTAACGTGCGGAATCCATTAAATCGAACCGTAATCGTGCGTGAAAACGTAATTAAACAACGTTTTATTACGTATCAACTACAACCGAACAGAGTTTCGACTCGATCTCTACAAAGAACATTCAAAATCTGATAAACATGACGTAATCCAGCAGCAGTTCGGTACGGTATACAAGGGACTGTTCTATGATTTCGCTCATTGAACCTCTATATATAGGGTTGATGATTTCGCTCCAAGGACCACATGTCCACATGAGCGAAATCACAACTTGACATATAAGCGAAATCACCTACTGTCACTATAAGCGAAATCATTATCTAACACACATACATTTCTATTTTGTCATCTATTGAAAACATGCAAACTGCTTTGTCTTCTAATGATCTCACGTGCATGTTATCTTCTCATGATGTCATAGATGATGTCACTTTGATGATGTCATCATGACATCATGCTTGAACAACTTCGCAACGAACCCGAGACTCGACATAAGACGAAGACGACAGATGTATGTACCAACAAAATCTTTTGTAGGATTTTGTTTAGATTTGCAAGGATTGTCTAGATTTGAAAGATTTAGTATGGATTTAGTAAAGATTTTGTGTAGATCTTGAAGAGATCTAATATACATGTGCAGGCTTAGGCTTGTGGGTGTTGGGCTTGGGCCCAGGGCCCACAAGCCCATCTCGTGTATAAGTGGCCCGTAATTCCTACGAGACCCGTTGTCAAATCCTGAACTCCGTTTAATGTCAAAAATTAAAATACGCAAAAATACGGTCGGTAGTCGTTGTTTGCGCGCCCGTCGTCGGTCACGGTAATAATCGCGAAAAAATTTTGTATCGTTGCCATCCTTAATCCGTTTTTCGATCCGGTTTTGACTGTAATTACTAAAATTTTATTACGGAGCTAAATATAGCGTAAAATGTAAGTTCCGAAGGTGACAGGCGTCTCCTTTGCTTTCGTTTTGTTGCCGATGCGTTTCCTGCTATCACGTTTTTAGTTCACGTTGCATTTGTATCGCACGGAAGCCTAATAAATTCACAGAATTAATTTCATAAACATAAAATATTCAAGTAACATCCATGCTTGTCAGCGTTGTCAGTATTTTGTACGGCATCAGTTCGTTGTCGCTTAATATTCAACAGATTTTGCGTAAATCACCATACGCGCACTGTAAAGTCGTATAGACGTTCCTAGGCACTCCAAAGGCCTAATTAAGTTAATTTGCGCTGTAAACACTATTTATTATCGCGTTAATTACCTGTTAATCACGTAATTAAGAGCCGTAAATTACGGGTTGTCACATTATGAATCCTTAATTGGATTCCTTGTGTGCTTTAATGCGAATGTTATGATACGACAAAGATAAAACCAAATCCTTATAAGATCTTCCTACCTTCATAGTTAGATTCTTGGGGATATTTAAAGTACCAATTAAAGTCCGTGATTGGATTTCTGGTGTACTTTAAATGCATTGATTCAAATTAATGAACGAGCTAATAACTAAGTTAACGAATACTCGGTTATGTGATTATGTGTTTATATGTAATTCTAAAGCTCGCTATCTAAGTCCTGGTAGAATCTTCTATATTTTCATATGACAGATTCTCAGAAGGATATTCAAAGTACTATCTTAAATTCCTTAAGGGGCTTTTCTATGCAAATAGTAAGAACCTTGGATTCTAAAGTGCTATTTCAAAACGATTATTTGATTCAAAGTTAAAAAGACCCTTTAGTGGTCTATTTAAAGAGATTGTACGACGGTCTAGTTAAGAAGATCATGTGTTGATCTAGTTAAAAAGATCGTTCGTTGATCTAGTTAAAAGATCCTTTGATGGTCTAGTCATTACATGTTTCTTCGATTTATTTTACCCTACGCATTATAAAATGAACTGTGCGGACTGTGCAAGGAATTACATAATTATGGATGCATATATAACTATGGAATTCAGTGCACAAAAACCACAGCAAGTTTTGACATGTGTTAAGACCTATAGTGATAAGAATAACGAGACAGGAACAATGTAAAAAGGGCATGGTAGATACGCCACTGGTGTCACACCCTGGCTTTGCGGAAGCGTGGTTAATTTGGTGTGACTTCTTAATACCATAGCTTAACCATAACAAAGCTATATGAAATAAAACCATGCAAGATCATCCATTCGATTAAGTTTTGAAAACCAAATACAATAACATTGTCTTAACGGAAACACATCCTAACGACATAAACATTGTTCAACAAACACAACATAACATAAGCATAGTTTAAGGACTGTGACTTGTCCAGGAAAGAGTCACATTCCCTAAACCCGGATGACCTCGTAACTAGTGCAGCGGGAAAACGTGTCATACCGCGCCAGATCCTTTAATTCCCTGAAATACATGTAAGTTGAAAAATCAACAATAATGTTGAGCGAGTTCATGTGTAAGTGAGTAAATAAACCTTTGTAAGTATAAAAATCCTGGTATGTAGCACATAAGGGAATTGAGATCACCAATGGTTTGCAAGGCCACTGATATGTGTGAAGTGCAAGTAGGGAGACTCAAACCTAGCAGATTTATGCGTCGGGCACAAAGTCACCCCGAGGTCCGTTTCTAGTTTGGCCTGGGGCTGGGCTCGCTACACCCAGATAGATCTACCGCTCCTGTCCCTCGGTCCTACCATGAGGACTAATGGCCTCATGTTGCTCCTACCCACTCACATGATCTAAGTAGTAAACCTCCTTACGCTAACCATACCATGTATAAAGTACTTGTAATCAAAGTAACATGTATTTCACCCCCGTAGTTTTAGAAAACTGAAAACAGTTAAGAGAAAAGGGGGACATGAACTCACAGTGGTGCGTCTCTACCAAGTATACCTCCAAATCAAGCAGCTGTGTGACGACCTACACGTACTAACTCTATTAGACGGACGGCCGTGCCTTAGCTTTAAGGTTTAAGTTTTCGGGAAATAGTTAGACAACTATTTCGTGTTTACATTCTGTATACTTGGTAATCATTTTCCTTCCCAAGGATGGGGGATTTAATACATATGTGTTCGTATAATTTCGAAATATATTATTAAGTCTCACTTAAAATATACTTTATTTCTAATCCCAAATATAAATATTCTTCTCAAAAATATTATATTTTCTATTACACATAATTTCCCCAAAATAATACTTTAACAAAAATACGCGTTCATGAATATTTCCTTAAAAAGTGTAAGTTACGTTTTAACGATCGAGTGGTAATAATAATTACTACCGGTGTAACTTATATATTTATCGTGAAAGCGCTCGTATTATTTTGGATTCGTTAACATTCGATAATATTATTTTTACCCTAAAAATAATATTTATGTATCTTCGCAAATAATGACAAGTAACGTTGTAAAAAAAATATATTTACTAAATATATTTATCACGTTTAATTTTTGTGAAAATCCCACCTCCGATATTTTGTAAATAAAGTCGTGGCGAAACTTATATTTTGAAAACATGTCGAGAAGTATTTCTAACACTTATAGTGAAAATAATTCTAAGTGTTAGGTTTTTAGAAAAATTTCGCCAGAGTTTCCTCTGTAACTGGAGGTGGCCACGCTCTCAAGCGTATCATTTTCTTTTTTAAATCAACCCAACAATTTCCTTATTTAACCAAAACAATGTTCAAGACAACCAACTAGTCAACAAATATATATAAGTCGCAAAAATCACATGAACTTGTGGTTTTCTAATATTATGAAGTAAATCCCATTACTTTTAGCGGATCTCTATATAAATCCATCCGATTTTATAAAAACCTCGTTTTTAGAGAAATTCTGTTTTTACAACTTCTCGTCATCTTTTACAAAAATAGTTATTTTGTCGAAATTTTGTGCTACACAAGTGTTTACACACTTGTGTGTTCTAAAAATCATTTTTTTTTTTGTTAGTGTAAGATCCGTCTTTAGAAAACATAATTTCTTTGATACTTGGTTCTTTGAAAATACCGCTTGGAGATCCGTAGATCTACTAGTTTTAAACACTATTTCACAAGCTAAATCGCTTTTACACAAGTTCATGATTCGTGTGTGGTAGAGTTTCATCCTTTGACCCTTGTTACTTCCAAAACAACCTTATGTCATGATCCAGGATCATGACCAATCCGGGTTAAACGATGATCCGAGCTACCACAACATAGATCGGGTCCAAATAACTACACAAATCAAATACTACAAGTTTTACACAACAAACAAGCTTTTAACCATCACTTTTAGTGTTTTTAGTAGACTTTCATGTTTCAACTTGCATGTTTACGAGTTTTAACCGTTACAAATCATTTTAACCACTTCAAATAGTTCGAGAGTGTGATTCAAGCAACTTACTACTAGCTCGAGGCTAGGGAAGAAACTAGTCGAAGAATGAGTGGATAAAAGCAATAGGGTGAGGTCCTTCGCGTTCCGAATGCACCAAGCCTCCTCGTATGTGATCCTTAACCCTTGTAGATACTTGGAATGGGAAGATCAAAGCTAGAAAAATTGATGGATGGATAGGGGTGTTCGGCCGAGAGTTATTAGAGAGGGAGAGAGAGTGTGAGTTGTGTTGTGAGTGTTGTGATGATCATGTTGGTTTAAGCTTAGTACTTAAAGGCAAAATCCAAGATTAATACCCAAAGGTCCTCATGTCTTCAAGATATTAGGCATGTTTGATTTAAATAATCAAGAGAAGTACAATGGGGGTCACATTGTGACCGAACTCGGTTGGGGGGGGGGGGGGGGGTAATCCGGTTCCATTTCAACTAAACATTAGGTAATTAGTTAAGTTAAGTTTAGTTAGTTTAGGGATTAACCCGGTTACTAGTGTCTCATGCGTTACAACGGGTGTTAGGGTATTCATGGACCCTAACTGGCTCATAAAAAGAAAAACTATGTTAATGACAAAATTTTTATGTTCCGGATATAATCCGGTTGCTCGGTTGGATAGTAATCCGTTAAAGTGCTTAACAAAGCTTTAAAGTGTCGTTATAATTATTTTTAGTGACACAACTTATTCCTCCAAAGTGTCGGGAATATTTTCCTCATGTTTTGGCACTTTATTAAGTAGCTAGATGCTGAATTATTAGTTAAAGTGCTGAATTTTGTACTTAGAGTACGTTTTAGGCACATCCGGTCACTGTAATTTATTCCTAGTGACGCATTTCTACAACCCTTGTATCCCTACACTCACCACTAGTGTAGTAAAATATTTCTGGCTCATACAGGCCTTAGAGGCAGTGTCTGCCTGATGCTGGCTTTATCAGCATGTTCAATAGGTTATCCGTTTATAGTGCTACTGTGCTTTTTGTGCATCATGTTTGTCACTAAGGTTCAGCATGTAAATAATGTAGTGACGGTAAGTAAAGTATGATGCATGTATATGCATGTATCAGAAATCAAGTAGCAGTTCATCAGTAATTTCAAACAAGCACAGTAATTAAGCAGTAATTAATTATTAATTAAGTCGTACGGATACCTAGTTTTGTGAGGGTTGTCACATTCTCCCCCCGTTAGAAAAATTTCGTCCCGAAATTTTAAGTTCTGCTTGTAGATGCAGGGTTCTTAGGAAATAGGTGGGGGTATTTCTCTTTCATCCGGTCCTCACCCTCCCAGGTGTATTCAGGACCATGTCTGGCATTCCAACGAACTTTGACGAGCTTGACACTGCTCCGGCGGGTCTTGTTTACTTTCCAATCCGTAACCTCAACCGGTTCTTCAACGAAATGGAGCGTGTCGTCAACATGAATCTCGTCGATGGGAATGGCAATGGTATCTCGAGTTGGACTTTTCTTCAGGTTGGATACATGAAATGTATCGTGAACTCCATTCAGCTCGGCAGGTAAGTCCAGCTTGTATGCTACTAGTCCTATTCTTTCCAAAACTCTGAAAGGACCAATGTAGCGCGGATTTAACTTTCCACGCTTTCCGAAGCGTGCCACACCCTTCGAGGGTGAAACTTTCAATAAAACCATATCTCCAACTTGGAATTCCAAGTGTTTCCGGTTTGGATCTGCATAGGCTTTCTGTCTTTCACGAGCTGCTTCGATGCGTTTTCGGATCTGCGCAATCTTGTCTGTCGTCTCTTGGACGATTTCGGGACCAATAAGCTGTCTATCACCTGCGTCAGCCCAACATAGGGGTGTTCGACACTTGCGTCCGTAAAGAGCTTCGAATGGCGCGGCACCAATACTGGTGTGGTAGCTGTTGTTGTATGAAAATTCGACCAAAGGCAAATGCTTATCCCAGCTACCGCCCAAATCCATAACACACGCTCTCAGCATATCTTCCAAAGTCTGTATCGTCTGCTCGCTTTGCCCGTCGGTCTGCGGGTGAAATGCGGTGCTCATATTCAATTGCGAGCCAAAAGCTTCTTGGAAGGATTGCCAAATTCTTGATATGAACTTTCCGTCTCTATTGGAAATGATTGAGAGAGGTACTCCATGGCGCGTAACGATCTCTCTCATGTAAATTTCGGCCAACTTGCTCGTATTATCCTTCTCTCTGATAGGTAAGAAGTGTGCTGACTTTGTTAATCGATCCACTATTACCCAAATAGTGTCATGGCCTCTTGGCGTTCTTGGCAACTTTGTAATAAAATCCATGGAGATTTGTTCCCATTTCCACTTGGGAATCTCGGGTTGTTGCAGAAGTCCTGAAGGCTTCTGATATTCGGCTTTAACCTTAGCGCATGTTAAACATTTGCTCACATAAACAGCAACATCGCCTTTCATCCTAGGCCACCAATAATAATCTTTGAGATCCTGGTACATCTTATCCGCTCCAGGGTGGATAGAGTACCGCGACTTGTGAGCTTCATCGAAAATAACCTTCCTTAAACCTCCAAACAAAGGAACCCAAATCCTTTTCTCAAAACATAACGTTCCTTCCTCGTTTGGTACCAGTAGCTTCTCCATCCCACGGAGATATTCTTCTTCAAGGTTTCCTTCCTTGAGAGCTTCTTTCTGCGCGGCACGAATGCGCAAGGAAAGATCGGTTCGGATAATCATTTCTAAAGCCCTAACCCTTATGGGCTTGATCCTCTCCTTTCGACTTAGGGCATCGGCGACCACATTCGCCTTCCCTGGATGATAATTTATCTCGCAGTCGTAATCGTTCAGCAACTCAACCCAACGTCTTTGCCTCATATTCAGCTCCTTCTGGTTGAATATGTGTTGTAGGCTCTTGTGATCTGTGAAGATTGTACATTTTGTACCATAAAGGTAGTGTCTCCAGATCTTTAATGCAAAAACCACAGCGCCAAGTTCCAAATCATGTGTGGTATAGTTCTTTCGTGCACTTTCAATTGACGTGATGCGTAAGCAATAACCTTTTGGCGTTGCATCAACACGCAACCCAATCCTTGACGCGAAGCGTCACAGTATACCACAAAATCATCTGTACCTTCCGGTAGTGCTAAGATTGGCGCATTGCAGAGCTTATCCTTCAATATCTAGAACGCTTCTTCCTGTTTGATTCCCCAATCAAACTTCTTATCTTTCTGCGTGAGGAGCGTCAATGGTTGAGCGATTTTTGAAAAATCCTCAATGAATCTTCGATAATAGCCAGCCAAACCCAAGAATTGTCGAATCTCGGTTGGCGTCTTTGGCGTTTCCCAATTCTTAATCGCTTCGATCTTGGTGGGATCCACGTGGATTCCATCTCCATTTACCACGTGCCCAAGGAATTGTACTTCTCGTAGCCAAAACTCGTACTTAGAGAACTTAGCATACAACTGTTCTTTCTTCAGCAGCTCCAAAATAGCTCTTAGGTGTTGCTCATGCTCAGCCTCCGTCTTTGAATAAATCAAGATATCATCGATGAACACTATCACGAACTTATCCAAGTACGGCTTGCAAACTCTATTCATCAAATCCATGAACACTGCAGGTGCGTTTGTTAACCCAAACGGCATAACTAGGAACTCGTAGTGCCCATAACGAGTTCTGAAGGCTGTCTTTGGGATACTCTCCTCTTGTATCCTTAACTGATGGTATCCAGATCGAAGATCGATCTTTGAATAAAAGCTTGAGCCTTGCAGTTGGTCAAACAGATCATCAATCCTTGGCAGAGGGTATCTATTCTTGATCGTCAGCTTGTTCAACTCCCGGTAGTCAATACACATACGAAAACTACCGTCCTTCTTCTTGACAAACAAAACTGGAGCTCCCCAAGGCGAGAAGCTTGGTCGGATAAATCCCTTGTCTAACAACTCTTGAAGTTATGTCGACAGTTCCTGCATCTCAGATGGAGCAAGTCTATAAGGTGCCTTAGCCACAGGCGCGGCGCCTGGAACTAAGTCAATGCGGAACTCTACTTGTCTCTGAGGTGGCAGTCCAGGTAAGTCCTCTGGGAAGACTTCTGGATATTCCCTCACGACAGGGATGTCTTCTATTCTCGGCTCAGCAGCCTTCTTATCCACAATGTGTGCTAGGAAGGCAACACATCCCTTCTGCAAACACTTTCGCGCTTTCAGGCAGCTGATAATTCTTAACGGCGTATCACGCTTCTCCCTGTGAACCACAATTGTTTCGCCATCTTCGGTTGGGATACGAACGACCTTTTCGTGACAAACTATTTCAGCCTTGTTGCCTGATAACCAATCCATTCCTACCACCACGTCGAAGCTTCCCAACTGGACTGGTAGTAGATCCAAAGCAAACTCACGCGCTCCCATTTCGATCACACAACCTCTGACCACTTCATTGGCTTCTACTAACTTCCCATTAGCCAATTCGATTGAGTAGGGAATATCTAACTTACTAGCAGCTAAACCAAGCATATTCTTAAATTCTAACGATACGAAGCTATAATCGGCACCAGTATCAAATAAAACGGATGCATAGCATTGGTTTACGGGGAACGTACCAGTAACGACATTGGGATCCTGGCGCGCTTCCCTCGCTTCGATGTGGAACACTCTTCCACGGGCTTGGTTCAACTCTGGGCAGTTCCTCTTAAAGTGCCCGATATCACCACAGCTAAAGCATCCAAGTCTTTGCCCGTTTCCACCAGCTTGATTATTCCTCTGGTTACGATTCACGGCGCCTGCTTGATTAGCATTGTTGCCTCGATTCCCATTACCTCCATTGTTTCCTTGTGGGCGATTTCCATTCCCACCCCGGTTGTTATTTCTGTTTCCGAATCCTCCCTGGCCTCCCTGGCCAGCAGTGGCCCAACAAGTGTCCTTCAAGTGGCCCGGCTTTCCACATGCTTCGCATACTTTCACACTACAATGGCCAGAATGGTGGCGTTGGCAGGTATTACACTTGGGCTGGGTGCCCATATATCCTTTTCCTTTCTTTCCACTACCAGCTGTAACCTGAGCTGGCGTGCCTGATCCTCCTTTCTTAACCACCACACTGGCGCCCTGCTTGAAGTTCGAGAACTTCCGTTTGTTACCTCCTGATGACTCGACGTGAGTCTCTTTCTTCTTAGGCTCAGCATCATCGAACTTGTTCAGGCGAATAGCCTCCTCTGTGAGAGCCACGCTCAGATCAATTGCCTCAGTAATTGTCGCAGGCTTGGATGAGGTCACCATGCTTATGATTTGAGGAGCTAATCCCCAAATGAAACGTTCAATCCGCTTGAACTCCGGAGTGACCATGTAGGGTACCACATGCGATAAGTCATGGAACCTCTGAACGTATTCTGCGATCTTTGGACCTTCCATTTTCAAAAGCCAGAACTCAGTTTCCAATCTTTGGATTTCCGCGCGAGAGCAGTACTTTTTGCGCATAAGTTCCTTCAGTTCGGTCCAGGTTAGCGCGTAGGCAACAGCTTCACCAAGTGTCTGTACTTGTAAATTCCACCAAGAGAGGGCTCCATCCAAGAATAGCCCCGAGATATAGGTGACTTGCTGATCTAGTGCGCATTTGCTCATGCGAAGAACAGATTCAGTTTTCTCAGCCCAACGAACAAAGGTGACAGCACCTCCTGTGCCATCAAAGTTGACCGGTTTGCAGTCTAGAAACTGCTTGTAGGTGCACCCTGCACACACATTGTAACATGTGAACAGCATTAGCATCCTTGCTATAGATATCCAATTAGGTCATGGTATGTCTAAATGACTTAGTATTACCATGAGGTGGATTGTTGTTGCCATTGTTGTTTGAGCTACTTCCGCTGGGTCCTCCTTGCGAGGCGGCGTATTGCGCGATGGCAGCAGCGATGACTTGTTGGAGTTCTGCCTCATTGGTAGGCATCGGCGTTTGACGTCTCGGCGGCATCTTCTAAAAGATGGGTTTACGTCGGTCAGGCCATAATAAAGATCCCATGTTATAATACGTACGCTTTATTATGATAGTAATAGTACATAACATCTCATGTTATATTCATATCAATCACACAACATCCCATGTTATAAAACATAAATAATCAATCAAAACATCACATATGATGAGAATACTGCGATTGCCATATATCGAGACCACATAGTAAGTGTACAGGTACATAATAGTGTCATACATCATCATCGACTAAGGGCTACATCACCCTAGTCCAAAAACTATATCAAATCAGTGTCAGTACATCAAATACATGTCAACAAAAGTCAGAATCATAATGTAGTCTCCAAAAATGCTGTGCAGTCAAAAGCAATTGCCGTCTTCTCACCAGCGTCTACCCATACGGTACTGAAGAGCTCTACACGAATGGCGGTGGAGGAGGGGGAAAGTGAGTGTAAAACAAGCGACGCAAATGGAGCCAGTCCTCCTCCATGGCTCTCAGGGTACGCAAGAAAGAAGCAACCTGCTGCTCTAGGGCAAAAAGGCGTGCAGCATAGTCTGGTGGTAAAGGTCGAGAGGGCTGCAAAGGAGAGTGGGTCTGACCCTGGCACTGACACGGCGGCGGCTGGGCTCTCTCAAGCTCCTGAATGCGCTGCGTGTGTGCCTCGTGCTGAGCGACAAAATACATCAAAACATCCTCAATGGAATATCCCATATGGAAAGGATGGTAAGGGTCGGTCGGTGTCATGGCAGGTGGTGATGACCAGAGAAACGGCTCACTGGTGGGATCAAAAGGTGCCACATGAAATGGAGAAACAGGGGGAAAAGTAGCAGACGGTGGTATAGCAGGGATAGATACCGGTACATGTCCAAAAGGGTGAGCCGAAGAACCCTCTCCAGGTCGCGCTGGAGGTGTAAACCGAGGAAATGAAAAGGAGGTATCAATGTGACGGGTATCAGTGATCTGAGGGGGAATAGGTGGGACCTCGTCATCAGCAGGAATCCACCCATGCTGGGCGTGCTCATCTCGTGGGTCCATCTGTGCCTCAAAAAGTGCACGATCAAACTGAACTAGCATAGGATCATGGTGAGGTGCAACAAGAGGGTCAACTGGTGCATCAGCAATAAGTGGGGGATCAACATGATCAGCAGCAATGACATGATCGCCCTCCAACAACGGAGCATCCACTGGGTGATCATCAATAGGTGGGTCAGCAATGACAGGCTCAATAATAGGTGCGTCAGCATGAACTGGGTCGTGCTCAAACGCAGGGTCTAGAACGGCTACCTGCTCAGGGGCCATGGTAGGCTCGGGGTCATCAAAGGCCATCCCAAAATCAAACTCGGGATCGATGGGATCAACTGGGTCTACTGGGTCGACTGGATCCTCCATAGGCTGATCCATGGGTATAAACTCTATATCCTGATCTGGGTCGAATCCTGGGGGAAAAGACAGAATCGGAATCCTCCACATCATCGTGGTCGAAAGCAAAACTAGGAATAGGGGCAACAGAGGATGCCTGGTCAGGATCTGATCCATGTGAGAAGTGCTGCGCACTCTGGTTGTGTGAAGGTGCGGAGGCCACAGACTCGAAAGAGTCTGGGACCGGAGAGTGAGCGGGTGACTCCTCGGCGGGAGCATCTGAGATCATCAAGAGATCACCAGCAGTAAGAAGGGCCTCGCCCTGAACATCCTCCTCTAAGGGCTCATCATCATACAGATCGACGTCGCCATCATCGTCGGCGTCGAGAAGCAAATCGTAAGCAGGATAAACAGCTAAGGGTATGGGAGCAGGGATCCCTACTAACGGTAGGTCCCCGGCCAAAGGGCCATCAGCGAGCTCATCAGCACCATCAGGTAAAGCAAAGGGCTGAAAGTCATCCTCGTCCGTGCTAGTAACGTCGGATGTGTGGACCTCGTGCTCTGAAGACTCTAGGTTATCTGATACTATAGGTCTAGGTCCTGTGGTGTCTGAGTCACCTGTGCCAGAGGTGTCCATGGTGTCTGTAACATAAACACAAACATGCACAAACAGTCAATCATACAATCAATTAATCACATAAGTCACCAAGTAAGCATTCAAATAATTCTCCTAGTCCCACTAGCCTCCCAGTCTCCTAGACTGATACTCCTAGTCTCACTAGCCAAATTCTCCCAGCCTCTTAGACTGCTCTTCCTAGTCTCACTAGCCATCTTCCTCGATCTCTTAGATCGAGCCTCGGCCTCCAAGACCGAGCCTCAGCCTCCAAGACTGAGCCTATAAATAATAAATAAAATGTGCTCAACATTTGTTTGTAAAAACGTTTTGGATCTGGACTTAAGTGGTATGCAGTAAAAATGTTTTCGTGAGAGCCCTAGTGATCATAGTCTAGACTCGAGAAAGAATCCTAGTTCGCTATGATCAGAGCTCTGATACCAAGCTGTCACACCCTGGCTTTGCGGAAGCGTGGTTAATTTGGTGTGACTTCTTAATACCATAGCTTAACCATAACAAAGCTATATGAAATAAAACCATGCAAGATCATCCATTCGATTAAGTTTTGAAAACCAAATACAATAACATTGTCTTAACGGAAACACATCCTAACGACATAAACATTGTTCAACAAACACAACATAACATAAGCATAGTTTAAGGACTGTGACTTGTCCAGGAAAGAGTCACATTCCCTAAACCCGGATGACCTCGTAACTAGTGCAGCGGGAAAACGTGTCATACCGCGCCAGATCCTTTAATTCCCTGAAATACATGTAAGTTGAAAAATCAACAATAATGTTGAGCGAGTTCATGTGTAAGTGAGTAAATAAACCTTTGTAAGTATAAAAATCCTGGTATGTAGCACATAAGGGAATTGAGATCGCCAATGGTTTGCAAGGCCACTGATATGTGTGAAGTGCAAGTAGGGAGACTCAAACCTAGCAGATTTATGCGTCGGGCACAAAGTCACCCCGAGGTCCGTTTCTAGTTTGGCCTGGGGCTGGGCTCGCTACACCCAGATAGATCTACCGCTCCTGTCCCTCGGTCCTACCATGAGGACTAATGGCCACATGTTGCTCCTACCCACTCACATGATCTAAGTAGTAAACCTCCTTACGCTAACCATACCATGTATAAAGTACTTGTAATCAAAGTAACATGTATTTCACCCCCGTAGTTTTAGAAAACTGAAAACAGTTAAGAGAAAAGGGGGACATGAACTCACAGTGGTGCGTCTCTACCAAGTATACCTCCAAATCAAGCAGCTGTGTGACGACCTACACGTACTAACTCTATTAGACGGACGGCTGTGCCTTAGCTTTAAGGTTTAAGTTTTCAGGAAATAGTTAGACAACTATTTCGTGTTTACATTCTGTATACTTGGTAATCATTTTCCTTCCCAAGGATGGGGGATTTAATACATGTGTGTTCGTATAATTTCGAAATATATTATTAAGTCTCACTTAAAATATACTTTATTTCTAATCCCATATATAAATATTCTTCTCAAAAATATTATATTTTCTATTACACATAATTTTCCCCAAAATAATACTTTAACAAAAATACGCGTTCATGAATATTTCCTTAAAAAGTGTAAGTTACGTTTTAACGATCGAGTGGTAATAATAATTACTACCGGTGTAACTTATATATTTATCGTGAAAGCGCTCGTATTATTTTGGATTCGTTAACATTCGATAATATTATTTTTACCCTAAAAATAATATTTATGTATCTTCGCAAATAATGACAAGTAACGTTGTAAAAAAAATATATTTACTAAATATATTTATCACGTTTAATTTTTGTGAAAATCCCACCTCCGATATTTTGTAAATAAAGTCGTGGCGAAACTTATATTTTGAAAACATGTCGAGAAGTATTTCTAACACTTATAGTGAAAATAATTCTAAGTGTTAGGTTTTTAGAAAAATTTCCCCAGAGTTTCCTCTGTAACTGGAGGTGGCCACGCTCTCAAGCGTATCATTTTCTTTTATAAATCAACCCAACAATTTCCTTATTTAACCAAAACAATGTTCAAGACAACCAACTAGTCAACAAATATATATAAGTCGCAAAAATCACATGAACTTGTGGTTTTCTAATATTATGAAGTAAATCCCATTACTTTTAGCGGATCTCTATATAAATCCATCCGATTTTATAAAAACCTCGTTTTTAGAGAAATTTCGTTTTTACAACTTCTCGTCATCTTTTACAAAAATAGTTATTTTGTCGAAATTTTGTGCTACACAAGTGTTTACACACTTGTGTGTTCTAAAAATCATTTTTTTTGTTAGTGTAAGATCCGTCTTTAGAAAACATAATTTCTTTGATACTTGGTTCTTTGAAAATACCGCTTGTAGATCCGTAGATCTACTAGTTTTAAACACTATTTCACAAGCTAAATCGCTTTTACACAAGTTCATGATTCGTGTGTGGTAGAGTTTCATCCTTTGACCCTTGTTACTTCCAAAACAACCTTATGTCATGATCCAGGATCATGACCAATCCGGGTTAAACGATGATCCGAGCTACCACAACATAGATCGGGTCCAAATAACTACACAAAGCAAATACTACAAGTTTTACACAACAAACAAGGTTTTAACCATCACTTTTAGTGTTTTTAGTAGACTTTCATGTTTCAACTTGCATGTTTACGAGTTTTAACCGTTACAAATCATTTTAACCACTTCAAAATAGTTCAAGCAACATACTACTAGCTCGAGGCTAGGGAAGAAACTAGTCGAAGAATGAGTGGATAATAGCAATAGGGTGAGGTCCTTCGCGTTCCGAATGCACCAAGCCTCCTCGTATGTGATCCTTAACCCTTGTAGATACTTGGAATGGCAAGATCAAAGCTTGAAAAATTGATGGATGGATAGGGGTGTTCGGCCGAGAGTTATTAGAGAGGGAGAGAGAGTGTGAGTTATGTTGTGAGTGTTGTGATGATCATGTTGGTTTAAGCTTAGTACTTAAAGGCAAAATCCAAGATTAATACCCAAAGGTCCTCATGTCTTCAAGATATTAGGCATGTTTGATTTAAATAATCAAGAGAAGTACAATGGGGGTCACATTGTGACCGAACTCGGTTGGGGGGGGGGGGGGGGTAATCCGGTTCCATTTCAACTAAACATTAGGTAATTAGTTAAGTTAAGTTTAGTTAGTTTAGGGATTAACCCGGTTACTAGTGTCTCATGCGTTACAACGGGTGTTAGGGTATTCAGGGACCCTAACTGGCTCAGAAAAAGAAAAACTATGTTAATGACAAAATTTTTATGTTCCGGATATAATCCGGTTGCTCGGTTGGATAGTAATCCGTTAAAGTGCTTAACAAAGCTTTAAAGTGTCGTTATAATTATTTTTAGTGACACAACTTATTCCTCCAAAGTGTCGGGAATATTTTCCTCATGTTTTGGCACTTTATTAAGTAGCTAGATGCTGAATTATTAGTTAAAGTGCTGAATTTTGTACTTAGAGTACGTTTTAGGCACATCCGGTCACTGTAATTTATTCCTAGTGACGCAGTTCTACAACCCTTGTATCCCTACACTCACCACTAGTGTCTGTCTGATGCTGGCTTTATCAGCATGTTCAATAGGTTATCCGTTTATAGTGCTACTGTGCTTTTTGTGCATCATGTTTGTCACTAAGGTTCAGCATGTAAATAATGTAGTGACGGTAAGTAAAGTATGATGCAGGTATATGCATGTATCAGAAATCAAGTAGCAGTTCATCAGTAATTTCAAACAAGCACAGTAATTAAGCAGTAATTAATTATTAATTAAGTCGTACGGATACCTGGTTTAGTGAGGGTTGTCACAGCTGGTACTTCCTATATATAAGTATTCCTTATTACATTGCGAACGTAGCCTTATTTAAGTTACTAGAAGTCCTGGACCTTGACCAATGTTATTTTATCCTACACTCTCCAACTCCGATTTCGAGCACACACAAGTTTCCTATAATAGTCTTCACAGGAAACATTTTCCTATCCGTTGTTCGAAGCTCCCTGTTTTTGTTACAACAACGACATCACCTTGACAATTAACAAATTCACTAAGAATCCAAACGTGGCGTAGAGTTTTACTTAGGGAACGGAGGATTCATTCGAAAGCGAAACAATCACAATTGTTTTCACAGGTTTCCCCTAAAATTTAAATTTCGGGACGAAATTTCCTAAAGTAGGGGAGACTGTGACACTTGTGTCTCTACAACCATCATACAAATGCAAATCCAATGAAATCTTGTGTTTCATTCTAGAAATTTGTACAAATACATGTGACTTTTGCACATATCAATCCTTGTTCAATTTCAAGCTTTAAATCGCTTTCTGGAAAGTTATACGTGAACTAATGCGTAAACGTATTCAGTTTAATGCGACAAAGACTCCATAATAGTGACATAGGCTTAAAATACCTTAAATAACCTTTACATAAGTTAGAAATAAGTTTTGGATGGTTTGGTGTGTTGAAAACAAGTTTATTCGATCGTAGGGACTATTTGTGTCAAACTGTGAAAGTATGTCGATTTGTACAGTAACGAACATTCCAGAACTTGATCATAAGCTAAACATACCCTAAATATCCTTTACATATCTTAGAAATAGGCTTTGAGGGGTGCGGTATGCAGAAATAAACTTATTTGATCAACAGGGACTAAAAGCGTCAAAAAGTGCATAAGTTTGCATTTACGCGTATATCTTACGTTCTGAACATATCCGGACATCCAAAAATTTTTGTAATCATTAAAATATTTTATTTTAGTGATTGGAATGCAAAAATACCATTCGTCGCGTAATTTGGATCGATTTCGCTTTCGTTACGACTTCCGTCGTAATTAACCGAACAACGTGATTGTACGACCAAACAAACCGACATCCGAGATATTTTAAAGCATGTTTCAAGTCCCCTATGCTTTAACATCCTTGTAGAGTCTTTAAAATGGGTTAACGGGGTTTAAACGCGTTGAAAATGGCTTAAACATGCTACAGGGACCATTCTTGCCAATTTGTGAAAGTTCTGGCACAGGTGAGTGGTGGCGTCGCGCGACGGGGTACCCCCTTTGCTGTGGCATGATGCGACGGGTGCTTTTTGACAGAAAGTCTATTTTCAGCAACTGGCTTGAACTTGAGGGTCTTTTATGCATTTTTCTCAATACCTTAGGCTGGTTTTTGGATTCCCATTGTATTAGAAACCATGTTCCACAAGTGTATGGCCAAGATTAATCCTTATAACACATGGAATGATCTTGTTAATCCAAGCTTACTATAAATAGACATGGGTTTCTCATTCATTTCTCACACAAATTGAATCAATTCTGCTCTAAGTTGAAGCTTATGCTTCATACCAGAGTATTTTGGTTCAATTCTTCCTTGCTTGGGCCTTTTGTAAGCTTCTTTCATGCTTTTATACTTTTCAAGCATGATTTGGTCAACACAAAGTTCGTTTGAACTTTGTAACGTGAGCGTAATCACGATGATTATAGTCCCTTGTGACTATACCTACTGATTACCATGTCGATTAGTCGAAGTGACGAGTCAAAGTTTCGGTCAAAATGCGTATTTTGCAACGAAGCTATTTTCGGGTATCAAAACACTTTGTTTTGATATCAAACATGTTTTCTAACTTAGTTAAACATGTTTAACTCGTCACTTTTAGTCTAGTGCTTGTATAGGGTCGTAAGTCAAGCTGTCTTGACAACCGCTTAGACTTTCGAAGCCGACCCGTTTGGTCAATCGTTAGGATTCGACCAAGCATATTTTTGTGACCATAGTTGTATAGGGAATAACCTTCTGAGGTTATACCTTATGGTCACTTAGTTTAATTAGTTGCATGATAAGTAGTTTATATGCCTTAGGAAAATGAGCAAAATACCCTTTTCATGCATAATTGGATTTTAAGCATATGTAACTTAATTTTTGTCACTTAAACTGATTATGCAACATATTTAAACATGTTAGGGCATATAATACTTGTCATAGGACTAGTTAGGCATCTCGAAGGCGCTTGAGCGTGAACGACGCGTTAAAGTAGCGTAAGCTACCTTAATGGATCGTAACAGGTCGTAAGCACTTAGGATAGGTTACGATTTAGAATGCAGGCTTTGTTAAACCATATCACATGAGTTCCAATACTCATTTGGTTTACGAGATCTCATTCTACCCGATCTTCCGATTTAGATACCAATTGCTTAATATAGTAATTCCATTCTAGGTGCCGCTTGATTCCTTGATTTTCGAGCTTTGTTAGGACACTTAATCGAGGATACTTACAATCTCAAGTGAGTACATAGTCCCCTCTTTTATGTTTTCAAATGTTTTGAGGTGATACATATGTGCCGATACGTTATTTTCTTGATTTCGACTATATGATTAGACATGCATAGTACTTATCTTTTGACGAATTGAACTATTGTCCATGACTTAAACACTGATTTTCAAGTTTGTATGACTATTTGTCTGTTCATATGTTTACTTATACATTCATTAACTATGATCAAGCCGATTGGTAGTACGATATAGCGCTATAGGACTAGACACCCCATTCCTATTGTATGGAATGTCAGAAACCAAATTTTAACCAAATAGAATTTTCCTTTGTGGTATTTCTATAGTCTCTAAAGTGTAGTTTGATGCACTAAGGTTTGAATGTGTTACCAAGTCACGATATATGGTATATTTTGATATACTACCAACGTGATACTATTTTGCCAAAGCATAATTTGATATGCTATTGTTTACTAAAGTATAAGTTGATATACTACCGACGTTGTTATTTCACAAACTAAAGTATATTTTACTATACTACCAAAGCATAGTTGATGTGCTATTTTCAAATCCAAAGCATAAGTTGATATGTTATTTACAAAACCAAAGTATAATGTATTATACTACCGATGTTTTTCATTCTTAAAACAAAGTATACTTGTGATATACTACCAAATCTATTATTTCCGAAACTAAAGTATATTCTAATATACTATATATTTAACTATTTCAAAACTAAATTATATTTAGATATACTACTCATCCGCTTATCTCAAAACCAAAGTATATTTTTGTATATACTATAAACATTTTACCAAAACGACGCATTTTAGAAACAAAATTTTTACAAGGATTCATGGCTATTTTTGAAAACATAAAACCTTTTCTTGCGTTATCCAAGGCCATGAATCTATTACACAAATCCTATGTTACTCACAGGCGTTTTTATGCTAACGTACCTATTTTCACATATGTTTCAGGTGCTACTATGTGATGATTATTGATGCATGCTATACATAGGATGGACTCGTGCCTTAGCGACTTTAAAACTTGAGAGACAATTATTTGTATTTATCTGATTTGTAATTAAAACAATGAGTTCAATAATCAAATAAAACAAAACTTTTAATCCATGGTTGTGAAACAATGATTTTATTACGACACTACCCGACATTTCCGCTGTGATTTGTTGTTTTACGCGGTCGGGGTGTGACACTAGTAACATAATGAACATTCCATTAACATGATGAACATTTTAGTAACATAATGAAACTATCATCTTAATTTACATTAAGGATAGACGAAGTTCATATGAACTTACCTTGGTACTTACCCTTACCCGTAAATTCTTACATAGTTCCCTATATACAACATACCAAACTTCATTTATAAATAAGAAGTGATTCCGGAAATCACTTACCTTAAACGTCCGTTTCATACTTGCTTCCTCGCATCCTTCCTGTTAGCCTTCCACGCTTCCATCCACCTTGACATGATCCTATACTTTCATGTCACTATGGTTACCGCATTATTAGCATACACGCACATTCTAAATTACATTTATTCTACATAATTCTTTATATCGTCACATATAACATTTATTGATATAGCATGTGCCTTGCGATTTCCCTAACATCACATTTGTGGCCAAATGTCTTACTATGCTATTTATGCACAGTTGACTTTTAGAAAGTCAACTGTCCATCATATGAATTATCAACTTAAGCTCATACATTCTCAACATTAATAGATTATACTACGGACATCATACACATTCCATACTCATATAGCAATACACAAAATGTGCATCATATGACCCAAGCATAGAGTACAACTTCTAATGCATAGTGTTTACCAAACCATATAATTAACCAAAATCCTACATGTATTCCATTCAAAACATATTTCTCATGTTTAACCGAATTACATCACCTCCACACATTATACACTTTCATCCATCATTTGCATACCATTTCATCTATTAATCTCACCTAGGCATTTCAACAAACACTTGGTGTGCGTACTACTTTCTAAGCACACTGTACACGCATCTTATGCTCATCTTCATACTTCTTGCCTTCATCAATCAAATACAACTAAAATCAACCTAATTCTATACCATACTCAACCTATCTAACAAGTATTCATCACATACAACATACTACATCAAATTTTGAACAAGGATTGGACATGGGTGTTATACCCATGTCGTCATTTTCACTAACCCAAGTGGGTTTCACCTTCAAACATCAAATTACGCGATATCATACATAAAACAAGTTCTATTTGGTCATTCTAACACATATCCATGCTCAATTTCAACAAATTTCAGGATTGATCACAAATCCACTTCATACAAGATCACCAAATGACAAATTACAACTTACCACATGTTTATCTTGTCTAGATGATTCAGAATCTAAGCTCTTGCATCTGATTTAGCTCCAATCTCCATCCTAATTTGATCTATTGGGCCATTCTTGAGTTGAAGATGGGTTTTTTCTCCTCTCTCTCTCTGATCGAACACACATACACACACTACACACACTTAGGTGTTTTATAGAACTTTCATTCTTTTTTCCAAGTTTAGCCCCTCATGTTTGCCATTCTTTCTTTTTGTCACAAAACTTTTTTCATAACTACTTAACCTACATATCCTAACTAAGTTAAAAGACTTAGTTATTTTATTTCTTTCCATTACCCAAGGAACATACTGACGAAATAAAACTTCTGGTTTTTGGGGTGTTACAAGTCTACCCCCCTTAAAGGAGGTTTCGTCCTCGAAACCTTCTCATTCCTACCAGACTATGACTATGTTTATTCATTTAACAAATCCTAAAGCATACTATTACCCGAACCCACTCATGGTTCGGATAGAGTCTTCGTTCGTGAACAAGCATAATTATATATTTCGTTTCTACTTTCTTAATTAAGCATAAAACTTTCTTACCTTTACTAATCATAACGAATCCATAAATTCCAATTTACTCACCAATCATACTCAATATTCTATTCTTGTGTTAGTCATATTAGTACTTGTCACGAGCTTACTAATGCATCTCACTATTAGTATTCCTTCTAATAATTTCATTAACACATGAAAATTTAAACCGTGTATATTCACGTATTACCAACATTCATTTGGGGTTATCACTACCTCTAGGTAGTTATTATTTCATTTTCGTTAATCTTGAGCGAACCATAACATTTCATTACTAACGTTCCTTCTACTTACTTTCATATTCATATGAGGGATCAACATATCATCATACGCATACTATGAATATTCAATGATCTATTAATACTAAAACAAAACTACCCTTTTCATATTTACTTATTTGTACTTTATGCGAGAACTAAGCATCATTCTACGTTTGCTATCATTACTTGTACTATGCACGCCCTTAGGTTTAACATCGAATCATTTCATTCTTGTCACTTTGTTCTCCATCCTCTTCATGCACTATTTATTTTACATAAGTAATTATGTCGTGCAAGTCCATCGTACGAGCGTTTAACCAATACCCGAAATTTTCACTCGAGGCATTTCGAGATTTCTTTTATACGACATAAATTTCTCCTTATGTTGACTGTTAAAAGTCAAACACTTCATACCATACCATATTTATCCTATCATTCATTTTCTTAGTTCGTATGTCGTATTCAATCTACCAATTCATACCTATCTAACATGAGTTATACATTTTACTTGTCACACCCCGACCACGTAAAACAACAAAACGTGGCGGAAACGTCGGGGAGTGTTGTAACAGAATCATTGTTTCATAACACATGGAAATTGAAATATTGTTTTATTAAATAAAAGAGTTACAATGTCTTGATAATCAAAGAAACATAACATAAATAACTAGTCTTGCATCTTTTATTGTCACTAAGGCCCAAGTCCGCCTAAGTGTATCTTGATAAATCCTATGCATCATATCCTGAAACACATGTGAAAATAGGTACGTCAGCATAAAAATGCCTGTGAGATACATAGGTTTTGTGAAAATAGGATTCATGACTTGTAAGTTTAGAAAAAAAGTTGTTTAGCAAAAGTCAGTCATGAACCTTGTAAATTGATTTGTTTTGTAAATCGTTTGAAAAACAATAAGTTCAGATGATATGTATAAATAAGAGAATAATGTATGGTTAAATGAATAACCAAGTAAAATGAGTTTGTATAAGATAAGTTGTTTGTAAAACAATGTCTTGTGAAAAGTATGTTATTTGTATAAAATGTTATATGTCTCAAATTGAAATGATTCAAATAACGCTACGATATGTAATACCATACAAACACTTATATATAGGAAGTACCAGCGGCGTATCCACCATGCTTGTATCATATTACACACGCCTCGTTACTTAAATCACTTACTCAAACCAAACCACCAAAGTAAAATGTTTATGTATAATCAAATGTCAAAATGTTTATGTGAAAACCATGTCTAATGTCTATGTCTAATGTTTATGTCTAATGTAAATCATAAATTGTGTATGTAAATGTCAAAATGTTTATGTATGGTAAGTGAAATATATCAACTAGACCATATGTAAAATGCACAAAAACAAGGTATTGAAGTAAAACATGGTTTAAATCAAAGTTATGTTTTGTGTAATAAATGCATGCTATACTGATATAAACATTTATACGGTATTGTGAAAATTCATACATCCAAGCCTTGCGACAGTAGAATAAACCCTAGCACAAAGTCTAAGGTCCACCTAGAAATGTATTCGGATTCGGTCATTCCTTCCAATCCAAACAAACCTGGGATTTCAGGAATGGGAGTTGTCAAGTCCTATGGTACCACTACCTACTACCGAGCGGCATGATCGGTGTTAATGAATGTACATTGTCCCATTTAAACAAACCAAATGTCATACCAAAATGTAAGCATGTGATGAATAATAAATGTACTAAGTATGCACACAATGGGCATACATAGCATAGAATGTAATGTAAAATAATGTACTAAGTATGCACACAATGGGCATACATAGCATAAAATGTAATGTAAAATAGTGTACTAAGTACGCACACAATGGGCATACATAGCATAAAATGTAATGTAAAATAATGTACTAAGTACGCACACAATGGGCATACATAGCATAAAATGTAATGTAAAATAATGTACTAAGTACGCACACAATGGGCATACATAGCATAAAATGTAATGTAAAATAATGTACTAAGTACGCACACAATGGGCATACATAGCATAAAATGTAATGTAAAATAATGTACTAAGTACGCACACAATGGGCATACATAGCATAAAACACAATGAAATCATGTACTATAAATGTACTAATGAACATAGCAAGTATATGATGTGAAAGCAGGAAAGCATGAAAGTAACAAGTAGGCACATGTGTTCCACCCCAAAATGTTTGGAAAAACAGTAAAAGAGGGGTCTATGTACTCACATAAACACCTTGAAAATATTTAAAAGAGGGGGTTCTATGTACTCACTTGAGATTGCTTAGTAGTCCTTGAGTAACAACCAAACAATGCTAGAGATCACGGATATCAAACGGCACCTAATATAGGTAACTACATTAATAAACCGGACCTATGTCGGAAGATCGGATAGAATGAGGGCTCGTAAACCAAATGAGTATGGGAACTCATGTAGTATGGTCATAACAAAGCCTACATACTAAATGAAACCTAACCTAAGTGCTTACGACCCATTACGACCCGTTTAGGTAACTTATGCTACTTTAACGCGTCGTTCGCGTGAAACGCGTTCGGAATGCCTAACTAGTCCTACGATAAGTAAAATATGCCTTAACATGTCTAATATTGTTACCAAATCAGTTTAGATACCAAAAGTTATGTTACATATGCTTAAAATGAATTTTGGCGTTAAAAGGGCATTTTGGTAATTTACCTAAGGCATATATACTACCTATCATACAACTAACTAAACGTCGTGACCATAAGGTATAACCTCGGAAGGTTATTCCCTACATACTATGGTCACCTAATGTGTTTGGTCGGATCCTAATGATCGACCAAACGGGTCGGGTTCGAAAGTATAAGCGATTGTTTAGATCGCTTACCTTACGACCCTATATAAGCACTAAACTAAAAGTGACGAGCTAAGCATGTTAAAACATGCTTAACTAAGTTTAGAAAACAGGTTTGGTATCAAAACAAACGGTTTTGATACCTAAGAGTAGTTTGGTTACAAAATACGCAAGAATGCGCATTTTGGCCGAAACTACGACTCGTCACTGAGCCTAGATAACGTGGTAATCAGTAGGTATAGTCACTAGGGACTATAACCATCGTGATCACGCTCACGTTATGAAGTTCAAATGAACTTCGCATTGACCATAAACTGGTCAATGCAGAAAGTCAAACGCAGTTTGACTTTCAAGCTAAAACGCATAAAAGCACGAAGGAACACTTACAAAGGGTCCCCGCAAGCTAATCTCGATCCAAATAACTCAGGTATGAAGCAAGGGCCTCAACTTAGAGCACTTTTGATCAGATTTGTGAGGAATGAGGTGAAAATGTGGTGGGTATTTATAAGAAATTGTAAGACCCGTCTTAATTTATCAAGATTATATTAATAAACTACGCATTTTACATGAAAATGCGACCTTTCAAAAACTTTTATAAGTTATCATTCATACATGATTAAAACATTCAAAAGATAGTAAGAATTGTTTACATAGTTCACTTTTGATAACAAGGTTTAAACTCAAATGCGGAAGCTTCATTTATCGTGTGTTCGGTTCTTGTTAGGCGCATGATCTTCATCCGGAAAGCAGATATCATTTACCTGTAATCAAAACCAACACAAACGTTAGTTTTGATAATTATGTAACATGTTTCTTCAAGTACTTTGAGCCAAATAAGTGAAACAAACAAAATCTGCAAGTTGTACCCCTGTCGCGTACCGCGACAGGGTTCCCTAATTCTGTCGCGTGCCGCGACCGTGGTCGCGTGTCGCGCCCCAACCATCTTGGTCCTTCGCGTGGCGCGAGGGTCACCATTTTCCAGCAGGTTTGTTTCTGCAACCTGCATTTTTTTTAAACATAAACATGCATAACTTTCAAACGACACATCCGTTTTACGCGATTTTTATTTCGTATTGACCGTAATGCAGTCTCCTATGTAATCAACACTAAGGTTTATAACGATGCTGATTTATAAGCTAACGGCTTATAAATCTCTTATACAATTATTCGACCCGTTTCATAATCTATTAAACGACTTGTTTCTAAATCATTTTTAAATCATCATAGAACCTTGGACTACTTGTTAACTAAAAAATCTTTAACTCGTGAACATAACTTTTATGAATTATGCGACCAATGCCCAAGCTATGCGCATAATTCATTTTGACCCGTTTAGGAGATTTAAACATTTAAGTTCAAATCTCGCTCTTCTCTTTCCACACATCACATTTCCACGTTAATATGACTACTTATACTCCGCCAATTTACGCGTACCTGGCTCGGGTCAAAGTATTGACCCGTTTTAATACCTTACCTTAATAATTTACTGATTCATAGCAACGCAAATTCCATAAACCGTTTTACCCTGTGAGCATCGGACTCGACAAGCACTTATTAGTCATTATTCGTCAAATGGTGTTAACATTACCATTTGACCCGTTTAGTCTAAATGACCAAACATTTTGCACTTATATTTGAATGGTATTTATTTTCCATTTCATTATTTAACCCATTTCGCCCCTTTTGCCATTAAACATACTTCTTTTTTTTTATCATTTTATTCGTCCTGACCCGTATCATTTCGTGTCGGAACCCATATTTTGGATATAACCTTGGTCGTGTTTATAATCTATAAAGCAAATACGTATCCATAAAAAAAAGGGTGTAAGCTTTACTTACCTTGCATCCTTGCGAGCTTCATACTTGAACTTGTATCCATTTGACCCGTTCATTTCCAAGCTCCTATCTAGCTTGTCAGAGTCAAACTACCATATCATATCCACAAGATGATTAGATTAGTCAACATTAACATGACCACCACACCTTATGGATTCACACACTTATTCATCAAAGTATGCTATTTATTCAACAACTATATTTTTTTTTCATAAATCTTTCCATTCACTAACCGTTTGACCCGTTAGTCAAGTTACTTATACGAACTACGAACTAGTTAGTAAGTGATTTTGAACACTTTAAACATGTCACATAAAGTGTTATTTGTTCCTAACAATAAATACTTCATGACTAAATCAAGTATACGCAATCATATGTCTTTTTCTGGATTAATAATGACATTATTAATGTGCAGCGATTTTCTAAACAGCTGCTGTAATTGACCATTATGACCCATTCAAAGTCCGAACTAGATTAACATGTTCAAAGGTGGATCGTAGAAAACTTCAATACCTTCGCAAGCATATAAGGTACACCTTCTAACGAATTTTCTATGATTTTATATGATTTTTATAAAATCAGCAAAGCAACTATATTTTCATTTTTCAAACAGCTTTCAAGGTTTTGAACAGCGGTTTAATTCATTCTTTTGGCCTATTTAACAACCAAATTTATTTCTTATGATTGAAAACAGTAAAAATTTACTTCATAAGCTTTCCGAAAAGGTATAGAACACCCAAATCGGATAAACGGTTGATTTTATATGATTTTTTTAAGATTAGTCGAAATCCATATAAAAAGCTGCGGAAATCATGTTTAGGGTCATTTTAAATTCAAACCAAACCATCAAATGCAACCCATTTCCATGGCTAAAACCCTTATTAAACTCTTGGTAATGGTTAGAAACCTATAACACAGTGATTGTAGGCTAAGGGATGTCAAAAACATCATCTATTTCAAGAAGTCATCATATGAATCCTAATTTTATCATCTTTGTCAATTTAAGAACTAGAACTAAAATTAACATATATTCAAGTCCTATTTGGTGATTGTCATACACCATCATGTTTAATTTCATACAAATCAAAGATTTGTCATAAACCCACTACTCATGAAATCATCAAATCAAGCTCTACATACAAACTAGTAGACAACACGATTCACTTGGGCATTTTAACGAGCACCTTATGGGCATGATTTTTATACCTCTTCTATTTAATTCATGGCTAATATTTTTAACCAAGTTTCAATCATTAAATCAAACCCTTATGTCTAGCACTCATGAACAATATCAAATCTTGCATCATAACATCAATTTTTCTCAGATTTACCATCACTTTTCAAGTGTTCATCATATTTTCATAAAACCCATTTACCACTTACAAGATTAATCCTTCAATCACTTGTTCATGACACTTAATTACCAATTTCACATCTAGGGTTCGTTCCTAGACTTATACTAGTGTCAATTTCACTATAACATTCAATCATTCACACTAAAATTTCATTCATGCATGATTATCACAAACTCAAAATATCACCAAACTATAAATTTCGACATACCTTACGATCCCCTTAGCTCGGTGATCGTTTATATGTATTCCAATCCGAGTTTGGTCTTCAATTGCACCTTCAATCGGAAGATTTTGTGGAGTTTAGGGTTTTACCCTTTTTTTTCTTCCTGCTCTGGTCGTTCCATACACGCACACACACACATTCTATGTGTGTGTTTTGTTTTAATTATTTGTTTTAATAAAAATTAGTTTCCTACTTGACGACATTAGTACCTATAGTTTCAAGAATTTACAATTGAAACTAGAACCCATAGTTTATCATTTCATTACCCATTACTAACTAGGTTAGTTCTACCTTGTTAACTTAATGGGTTCGGGGAGCCATAACCGGTTTTATTTTAGGTCCCGTTAACTCGGGCCTTTTATATACTTTGTTTTCTCAAAGTATTTATCCTTTTTTTAATTAATATTAGATTATTTATTTAAATCCTTATATTCACCGGGTTAAATTTTACCACTAACGGTATTTTACCCATTCATTATTATTAACGTGGTTTGATTACCAAACCCGTTTTCGGGGTGTTACAAGTCTACCCCCCTTAAAGAGGTTTCGTCCCCGAAAGCTTTCTCACAAACTTTATCAGTTTAGATCATCTGAACCTTAGTTTTGGTGATCACTTGAGCACTATTCGCACATAATAATCTTACCAAAAAGTATGGTAATGTGTTTTTGGTTTTAAGGCGTATGCGCCTTTCACGTGTAAGGCCTCGTAGGCCATTACTTTCAGCTTGTGTTTCTTATTCTAGTCACGGATTTGACCGAGTTGTCATCTGATTATTCGGTCGTATTTATTATTCGACACGTTTACTTCTAGCAAAAAAAAAAATTATATTGACCAGCGCCTTGCATAAGTCGTAGCACTATTTTAACTCTGAAGGTTTTTTTTTTTTACCGGTTAGACTAATTTCTCGCCGTCACTTTATACCCTGTCACTCGGGTACATCATATTGCCATCCCGGCCTTTTGCGTTTTTCTGATTTCTTGTCTCGTAACTCACGTTACAACATGGTTACATTCTACGTCCTAGTGACAGTAATCCCATCACATCTTGTTTAAGTTTATGTCGACTTTTCATTGTCGAAAATCTTTCTTTCGAATGTATCGTTTTACACCTATTGGTGTTAAAACCTATATCCTTTAATATTAACCATTTCTGGGTTCGTCTCATAATATTCATATTTGTTAAAACGTTGTTTCTTACTAAAACTGAATTTTAGTTTAACGTTTTTCCTTTTAACTAAGTCAATTACTTATATCAAGGAAATTGACAACCAATAATTTATTCTTTTCCGTTCTCGTTTTACGCGAGGAATCATAGCAAGTTCCCTTGCTTTCCTCTATTGACCCGTAGGTTCTTTCACTTAGCCTTGTAGGATATTTCCTTAGGTCTTCACCCCCTTTTAACGGGGACCCTAAGGTTTATTTCCCTTTTTTTATTCGTGACCCAAGAGTCATTCTGGTCCCGTAGACCTTAACACTGCTCGCATTCCCGAAGGTTACGATGATCCCGCAGATTCATCTTTTATTTGTGTCTATATTCAAATGTATATATACATATATAGCTTCAAAGCATCTCTTGTTATGTTTGGAATCGTTTATTTTCGCTTTTGAACTTTAGTTGACCTTGACCGTAGTCTAAGGCTTCATTTGTTTACTTTTGGACTAATTTTCCGACTTTACGTCTTCTTACGTCATTCATACGTCGGTTTATTCTATGCTTGCCATTATTTGGTTCTCACCTACATGTTTTTTTTTTTTTGCAACCCACTACCCGGATTCTTTTACCTTACGGGTTTTTTTTTAAGTACCCATAACCCCTTGCATAGGTTTATTAGTATTTCGCGCTTTTATTTATCCGGTTCGCGCTTACTGACACTAGCAAGCGTTGTTCTTTATTTAATTCGTTTGACTTGTTCGTGTGAAATTTCACCACTTATGAACGTCAAACTTCATTCTTTATTCAACCTGTTCAACCTCGATTGGTTGAACATATTTATTCAAAATTTCTATTTACGAAATTTTATAGTCGTAACTCATAATCCAAGTCTTTTGATTTTTAACCTGCGTTCACGTCTCTTGATTTACACATGCGTTAAAATTCCTACCCATACACCGGGTGTTTTACCGAAGTCGTTATTATTGCAACCCTCCCGGTATACATTAAGACCTCGCTTCACTTTTATATTCCGACTCTGTCCTCAAGTTTGACGTTTTACAAAAACGGCCCGTTAAGAGACATATTTGCATTTTCCGGGTTCGAGTGTAAGTACACCCCCTCCCAATACATATCTTAATCATTTTACATGTTTGTATTCTCCGGGTTCGAGTGTAAGTACACCCCCTCCCATGCGTACCTTAATCATTTTACATGTTTCTTTGTCCCTTCACTCGGGCTCATTATCCTAATATAATACGCTTCCGTCACTCGGCTGTGCGTTTACATTATTATCAAATATTTTGCTTATCTGATTCATTTGGATACTTTTTAATTTGTCCCACTCACCCCGTCCTTACTACATTGGATGTAAGCATGTCCATCATAAAAAGTTCATGGTACCACGTGTTCACCACTTACTTGGCTAGAGTAAGCGATCAATACCTGGTATACATGACCTTTTTTATAATTTTCACATTACACCCCATGTAAGTAATGCCTCTATTTGTTTCTTTTGGAAACAATATCCCGGATAGATTTTCTATTTGGGTTTTTCCAAGTTTTTAATCTACATATGCAACTTTCAATCTCTATGTATTTGTTGCATATTACTATTCACGTAATAATTTAAAATGTGCACCTGTAAATGCTTGCCCTAATGGGCTTTTTATGTCGTTAACCTTGTTCGCGATCGTCACGCGATTAAGGTCCTTGATGAGTATGCTCTGCTTGTCATACCTCGGACCGTTCCACCGTCATATCCGCAATTTGTTAAACTCTCGCTATCTTCAGATGCGAGTGCCCTTCAATTAAAACATTTACAAGAATTAGTAACATCAACTTCAATAATCACCCGTATTATAATACAAGTCTTTTCTACTATACGCGTCAACGCGTGCAATTTCGTCAATTATATTTATCATATAATTGAGGTAACGTGCATCACACGATAGCCCTATTTGTTGTTTACAACACTTTAGCATGCTAAACTATTAACATACATGTACTTACCGGATTTGCGATCAAGCCTCGAACCGAACACTTCATTCTTTTAACCTTGAGCTCTGATTACCAACTTGTAAGACCCGTCTTAATTTATCAAGATTATATTAATAAACTACACATTTTACATGAAAATGCGACCTTTCAAAAACTTTTATAAGTTATCATTCATACATGATTAAAACATTCAAAAGATAGTAACAATTGTTTACATAGTTCACTTTTGATAACAAGGTTTAAACTCAAATGCGGAAGCTTCATTTATCGTGTGTTCGGTTCTTGTTAGGCGCTTGATCTTCATCCGGATAGCAGATATCATTTACCTGTAATCAAAACCAACACAAACGTTAGTTTTGATAATTATGTAACATGTTTCTTCAAGTACTTTGAGCCAAATAAGTGAAACAAACAAAATCTGCAAGTTGTACCCCTGTCGCGTACCGCGACAGGGTTCCCTAATTCTGTCGCGTGCCGCGACCGTGGTCGCGTGTCGCGCCCCAACCATCTTGGTCCTTCGCGTGGCGCGAGGGTCACCATTTTCCAGCAGGTTTGTTTCTGCAACCTGCATTTTTTTTAAACATAAACATGCATAACTTTCAAACGACACATCCGTTTTACGCGATTTTTATTTCGTATTGACCGTAATGCAGTCTCCTATGTAATCAACACTAAGGTTTGTAACGATGCTGATTTATAAGCTAACGGCTTATAAATCTCTTATACAATTATTCGACCCGTTTCATAATCTATTAAACGACTTGTTTCTAAATCATTTTTAAATCATCATAGAACCTTGGACTACTTGTTAACTCAAAAATCTTTAACTCGTGAACATAACTTTTATGAATTATGCGACCAATGCCCAAGCTATGCGCATAATTCATTTTGACCCGTTTAGGAGATTTAAACATTTAAGTTCAAATCTTGCTCTTCTCTTTCCACACATCACATTTCCACGTTAATATGTCTACTTATACTCCGCCAATTTACGCGTACCTGGCTCGGGTCAAAGTATTGACCCGTTTTAATACCTTGCCTTAATAATTTACTGATTCATAGCAACGCAAATTCCATAATCCGTTTTACCCTGTGAGCATCGGACTCGACAAGCACTTATTAGTCATTATTCGTCAAATGGTGTTAACATTACCATTTGACCCGTTTAGTCTAAATGACCAAACATTTTGCACTTATATTTGAATGGTATTTATTTTCCATTTCATTGTTTAACCCATTTCGCCCCTTTTGCCATTAAACATACTTCTTTTTTTATCATTTTATTCGTCCCGACCCGTATCATTTCGTGTCGGAACCCATATTTTGGATATAACCTTGGTCGTGTTTATAATCTATAAAGCAAATACGTATCCATAAAAAAAGGGTGTAAGCTTTACTTACCTTGCATCCTTGCGAGCTTCATACTTGAACTTGTATCCATTTGACCCGTTCATTTCCAAGCTCCAATCTAGCTTGTCAGAGTCAAACTACCATATCATATCCACAAGATGATTAGATTAGTCAACATTAACATGACCACCACACCTTATGGATTCACACACTTATTCATCAAAGTATGCTATTTATTCAACAACTATATTTTTTTTTTCATAACTCTTTCCATTCACTAACCGTTTGACCCGTTAGTCAAGTTACTTATACGAACTACGAACTAGTTAGTAAGTGATTTTGAACACTTTAAACATGTCACATAAAGTGTTATTTGTTCCTAACAATAAATACTTCATGACTAAATCAAGTATACGCAATCATATGTCTTCTTCTGGATTAATAATGACATTATTAATGTGCAGCGATTTTCTATACAGCTGCTGTAATTAACCATTATGACCCATTCAAAGTCCGAACTAGATTAACTTGTTCAAAGTTGGATCGTAGAAAACTTCAATACCTTCGCAAGCATATAAGGTACACCTTCTAACGAATTTTCTATGATTTTATATGATTTTTATAAAATCAGCACAGCAACTATATTTTCATTTTTCAAACAGCTTTCAAGGTTTTGAACAGCGGTTTAATTCATTCTTTTGGCCTATTTAACAACCACATTTATTTCTTATGATTGAAAACAGTAAAAATTTACTTCATAAGCTTTCCGAAAAGGTATACAACACCCAAATCGGATAAACGGTTGATTTTATATGATTTTTTTAAGATTAGTCGAAATCCATATAAAAAGCTGCGGAAATCTTGTTTAGGGTCATTTTAAATTCGAACCAAACCATCAAATGCAACCCATTTCCATGGCTAAAACCCTTATTAAACTCTTGGTAATGGTTAGAAACCTATAACACAGTGATTGTAGGCTAAGAGATGTCAAAAACATCATCTATTTCAAGAAGTCATCATATGAATCCTAATTTTATCATCTTTGTCAATTTAAGAACTAGAACTAAAATTAACATATATTCAAGTCCTATTTGGTGATTCTCATACACCATCATGTTTAATTTCATACAAATCAAAGATTTGTCATAAACCCACTACTCATGAAATCATCAAATCAAGCTCTACATACAAACTAGTAGACAACACGATTCACTTGGGCATTTTAACGAGCACCTTATGGGCATGATTTTTATACCTCTTCTATTTAATTCATGGCTAATATTTTTAACCAAGTTTCAATCATTAAATCAAACCCTTATGTCTAGCACTCATGAACAATATCAAATCTTGCATCATAACATCAATTTTTCTCAGATTTACCATCACTTTTCAAGTGTTCATCATATTTTCATAAAACCCATTTACCACTTACAAGATTAATCCTTCAATCACTTGTTCATGACACTTAATTACCAATTTCACATCTAGGGTTCGTTCCTAGACTTATACTAGTATCAATTTCACTATAACATTCAATCATTCACACTAAAATTTCATTCATGCATGATTATCACAAACTCAAAATATCACCAACCTATAAATTTCGACATACCTTACGATCCCCTTAGCTCGGTGATCGTTTATATGTATTCCAATCCGAGTTTGGTCTTCAATTGCACCTTCAATTGGAAGATTTTGTGGAGTTTAGGGTTTTACCCTTTTTTTTTTCTTCCTGCTCTGGTCGTTCCCTACGCACACACACACACACACATTCTATGTGTGTGTTTTGTTTTAATTATTTGTTTTAATAAAAATTAGTTTCCTACTTGACGACATTAGTACCTATAGTTTCAAGAATTTACAATTGAAACTAGAACCCATAGTTTATCATTTCATTACCCATTACTAACTAGGTTAGTTCTACCTAGTTAACTTAATGGGTTCGGGGAGCCATAACCGGTTTTATTTTAGGTCTCGTTAACTCGGGCCTTTTATATACTTTGTTTTCTCAAAGTATTTATCCTTCTTTTTAATTAATATTAGATTATTTATTTAAATCCTTATATTCACCGGGTTAAATTTTACCACTAACGGTATTTTACCCATTCATTATTATTAACGTGGTTTGATTACCAAACCCGTTTTTGGGGTGTTACAGAAATGGACCACCGTTAGGATCGTTTATCGAATAACGTGCTTCAATCTCAGCCTTACACTTGTTGGAATGTTATGGTAACTCAATTTGCCCCCACCATCAGAGATTAACATGTGGCATTGGCCTTTGGGGGGGTTAAAAGGCTGTTAACAGCTGTTTAAACAAGTTTCTGCTGTCTGACCCCTTCTTGCGCACCGTAAGACTTAGAACCTTGTGGTGCGCAAGGACCTTGCAGGTCTGATACTTTTAAAAATGGCAGAACAGGCCCCTGAAGCTCCAAACTTGCTATTTGATGCACTTTTGACACGTTTAAGCCTCGTTAAACCCATTTCAAAGCTCTAAAATGAAGTTAAAGTATAGGGAACTTAAAATGTGCTCAAAAATATCTTGGGTGTCGGTTCGTTTGGCCGTACGATCGCGATGTTTGCTTAATTACGACGGAATGCGCATAAGCGTGAAAAACGATCCAAATTGCGTGACAAATGGATTTTTCTTATGCCAAACACTAAAATAAAATATTTTAGTGCTTACATAAATTTTTGGATGTCCGGATGTATTCAGAACGTAAGTTATGCGCGAAAGTGCAAACTTATGCACTTTTTGACACTTTTAGTCCCTGAATGAGCCAAAAGTTTATTTTAGCACACCGAACCCCTCAAAGCCTATTTCTAAGCTATATAAAGGATATTTAAGGTGTGTTTAACTTATGGTCATGTTTTGGAATGTCTGTTATAGTTCAAATTGGCATACTTTCGCAGTTTGTCAAATTTAGTCCCTGTAGGCGAATTAACTCGATTTTGCCATACCAAAGCCTTCAAAACTTATTTCTAAGTTATGTAAAGGTTATTTAAGGTATGTTAAGCCTATTTCACTATTCTGGAGTGTTCGTTGCATTAAACGGGTTATATTTACGCATCAGTGCGCGTATAACCTTCCAGAAAGCGATTTAAAGCTTGAAATCGAACAAGAATTGATATGTGCAAAGGATACACATATTTATACAAATCCCAAGTATGAAATACACTATTTCATTGGCTTGGAATTTGTTTGATGGTCGCAGTGACCCAGGTGTCACAGTCTCCCCTACTTTAGGAAATTTCATCCCGAAATTTTTTTTTTATTTAGAGGAAACTTGTGAGATTTTAAAACATGAAGTTGAAAAGATCGAACAACACTGGTTAGAGTCCTGAACTTCTAGTAACTTTAAATAACATCATGCTTGCAATGTGAGAGGGACACTTATATACAAGTATATAAAATGTTATTGGTGCGTCCACCGTACCTCCATTACATCGTTCACATTTTGTTATTGTTGTCACTATCGGTTCTTACACATAATAAATCTTACTGGGTTTCTGTGCACTAAATTTCATAATTATGTACACATCCATAATTACACAATTCCTTGCATAGTTCACTCAGTCTATTTTATAATGTGTAGGGGAAAACCAAATGAACAAACCTGTGATGAGTGTGACTAGACCACCATAGGGTCCCTTTTATTAAATCAATAAATGATTTTAATAGACAACCAAGGAGTCTTTTCAGCTTATATCATCACATGTCATTCTTAACCAGATTTTTGAATCAATCTTTTTTACTAGACCCCCTAAAAGGGTCTCTTATGAATCATGGAATAGTACTATATAATCCAAGGGTCTTAACTATTACATAGAAGCCCATTTAGGATTTAAGGTAGTACCTTTTTGAATATCCGTCTACGAATCCCTCATATGAAGATATGAAAGATTCTACGAGGATTTGGATAACGAATACCCAGAGTATAAAAACACAAAATGCATAAAAGAAAACACAAGATGCATAAACACATAGTCATATAACCACAAAGATTGTTTATATAGATCTTTAATTTGTTAATTAGTTTTGCTAACAGAGCACATGTATTTAAAGCACACTAGGAATCCATCTCGTGGATTTCATTTGGTACTTTAAACATTATCAAGAATCTAACTATAAAGATAGAAAGATTTTTAAAAGAAAAATTCGATTTCGATTATAAGGAACCGAAATGTTCGAATTTAGGTACATAAGGAATCCAATCAAAAACTCTGATTTGAATGATAATCATCCACAAGGGTCTAAATGTGAAGATAAAAAGATCCCATATGGATTTTTGAAGTTGAAGATGTTTTGAAACCTTGCACTTGATGTGCTTAGGTCAAAACATGAAGTAAAATGCTTATGAAGTTGAGATGCCAGATATGCCAAGACGACATATGAAGCGAAATTTGAAAGTTAAGTCAATGTATGAAGAAAATATTTTTGAAAACTATGCATGGGGTTCTAAAAAAAATGTGTTCAATGTTTTTGAAACCTTATATATAATACCTTTGAAATCATAAAGTAGGTGTATTAGGTAGGTATATATTTATAAAAAAAAATTGTTTTAAAATCATGCTAGATGAATTTTGAAATTATGTATAAGGTTTTTGAAAACATGAATGATGTTTTTCGAAATCATGCACTTGATAAGAAAATGTACTGTGTTAATATTGTTTTCAGACTATATGAAACATTTTGAAATTATGAAGGTTGTTTTTGAAAGCATAGCCAATGTTTTTGAAATAACATAGACAATACATTTAAAAAAATTGTTTTCAAACTATATGAAATGTTTTGAGATCATGAAGATTGTTTTTGAAATACTTGTACTGTGTATGTTGAAAAATCAAAACGTAATGGGTATGAGATTTGAAAATACCCTTAGTTATCTAACCAAGGATTCAAAGGCACAGATGTGCAGAAGCATGATTACTCATAATGTCACTTTATTTTCTGTACTTTGTTTCTTAGAGTGAAACGAGTACTTAAAATTTTCGAGGGAATCATGAGCGATCATTTGAAAGAGAGAATCACAAGAGTAGTTTGTAAGGAACATAGTTCCTTAATACAGGTATCATAGAGAATTTCCATTTACTCATGTAACTACACTTGTATATCAGAATTGTGAACAACAATTTATTTATAATCAAAACAGATTGTTTCACATTACAAGAAATAGAAGAAACAAAAGCATAAGACAACAACATCTTCTAATCAGCCAACTGCTCATCCGTGGGTTGGATTTGCCTTAGCAAGCTTCGGGCATTTATTCACGAAATGACCCATCTTGCCACAGTTGTAGCACGATCCAGGCGGGAAGCGAGCTTGAGCAGGATTGGTTTGTGGTTGATTTGGACCACCTTGGTTCGGGTTACATCGACAAGCACTTGCCAGGTGACCAACTCGCCCACATGATACACACAGACGACACTGTAAGTGAGGTTGGTGATGCCCATTACATTTGTCGCATATTGGTGCCGTTCCCTTGTATTGCTTCTTAGCAGGTGGTGTTACCACCCGGATGGGTCCTGTTTGATTTGGTACTGCTGTAATTGGGCAAACCCTTGCCGTATGACCTATAAGTCCACAAATTTGGCATTTGCGGCACTTCACGCTAGCCTGATGATGAAGGCTACATTGGTTGCACAAAGGTGCAGTTTCGTTGTATGGCTTCCTGGCTAGTAGTGCAGTCACTTGGCTAGGTCTTGCCTGTTTTGGTGCCACCGCTGCGGGATTCTTTGAAGCTTTACGTTTCTTTGGTTTAGGTGAAGGCTTGGCTTCTGCTTCCTTTGGTGATTCTTGAGTGGCTTCATTGTTGAGACGAGACATGGCAATGCCTAAATCCACAGTCTTCAGAATCACTTCGCCTATTTGCTGGGCAAATTTGGCTGTTTGCTCGGACATTTGACCGTTGCTGAGAGGAAGAGACATTCTAGAAGGAAATGAAAGACATAGGGAGAAACAGGTGAAAGGTTATCGGATAATCAAAACAGAATGACAATGCATAAGAATTTGCGATCATTTGTTTGTTACCTAAGGCAAACAGATGTGACGGTGACAAATCAAGGTAAACGGATCATATTAATGTATCACTGAAGACATGCTCGCTGTTGGGATTGAACCCTACCAGAGGAACAGATAATGTAAAGCCAAAACCAGGTCACAACAGTGGATTCATAATAAGCAGCAGTTTACATTAAGCTTTCCCCTTAAAAGTGATTTATAACAACTGATGGTCTTTATCCGCTGTTCAGATACAACTACTGCTGGTCCTTCAACTGCTGATCAAATCCATGAAGTATTCAACAACTGCTGGTCATATCTACTGATGGTAAAGCACTGCCCATTCAAGGACTGATCAACCTTGAGTAAAGCACTGACATAAAGGGAGAGCAGCTGTTTAGTGAATTATTTGTTTTATGTATAGTCAGTGGTTAGGTTAGCAGTGTTTGTGTAAGGACAGTAGATACAGGTTGTTAGGCTGTTAGACGTCGCTTTCATGGTGACGTCAGCTGAGATACCTCAGTGGTTTGGTTTGCCTATAAATGTAACAGTACCCTGTACTGTTACATTTGATTGACTGAGCGAGTTTTCCTCCTCATGTCCAATCCTTTCATCTTGTGTGCAACCAACCTTGGGGCATCAGGCTGAGGGGGAGTTTAGTTTGTAAGCATGTCTATAATCTTTTGCTTTGAATTGTAATCTTTTGACTCTATGAGAAGCAAATGTTATCAAACTATTTTCTCCATTGATTGTGTTTACAAAGTTTGTATCTATTTCCGCTGCACTTTACATGTTTTCATATTCACAAATTGTTCAAAACATACAAACAAACATAATCATAATAGCCTCCGATCCTAACAATTGGTATCAGAGCTTGGACAGTCAAATTCGATCTAACAATCAATTTGACATAACAGTTCGGCTCAAAATTCATTGATACTAAGATTGGTTGTATTTAGTTGAAAAACAGAGTATCGAGTAAATCATGTTCAAAGTGGTTAATCAAAAACTCTGTAAATCAACCAAGATGTCATATGACACACAAATTTCACACAACAAGTGATATCATGCAGAAGTCACTCATAGTTTTCAGATCTGTAAACATATCTGATAAATTATGGGATTGTTCTATATTTTCAATATTGATTTCAACTGTTGTTTTGATATTTGTGATGTTTTCATTAAATACTAAAGTATGAACCCCAGATTAACAAAACCTATGATTCATAAGACATTAGTGTTTTGATTTTCTATAAAGAGGGAATTAAGACTTTAGTCATTCAGATCTTATGTGTTGAAAACAGGTTGAGTTCCTCAAAAGGACAAAATCAACTATGTTAAAATACATTAAGAAAATTCACAAAAACTCAGAAGTGTGTTTATCTCAAAACTTTTGATGTCAAAAGAAAATAGTGTAAACATAAAACACGTATGAGTTAAAGGTTGGGGTAATAATAGTTATTAAGCAACTGTTTGTGCTCATTGAAAAGTTCAGGTGAAAATAGTATTCTCAGTGATTGAACTTACAGGAGGACTAGACAATTCTTCAAAACTCATGTGTCCTTGTGTCCACATGTTTGTAATCAACTAACAAGAAAATGGTACCAAACAGTGGTCAAAATGTTTTCAAAATTTTCTACCAACTGCTGTCAAACCACTGACCATTTTTCATAAATTTGAGAATGTTATGATTACGTTTTTCTTTTGAAAATATACCAGATCCTTTTTGATGTTGTTCTCAGAAAATCCTTTAATCATTTTTTTCTTCAAAGGATTTTCTCGAATAACCAGGATATATTGTTCATATTTTTTTTGGAATAATATATTTGGAACTTTTGCTTGTTTTTGTTGGCAATAGTTTCAGTTCCTGTCAGGATGTAATACCTTATTTTTGTTGGTATTATTGTCCTCATAAATGGGTCAAAAGGAAATGGTACATATGTCAAAATCATGTCATTCTCAGGTTTGCTCCAAAATTTTTATCAAAAGTTGATTGCAAACTGTGCTTGAATTACTAGGGTACTCATGTTTTAATTGAATATTAAACGAAAATGAGTTGCCTTAGCAAAAAGTTTTCATCATCTGGGGTACTAAACCACTGTCTTTCAAAATTGACATGTGGCAAAACCTTGAATGAAAATTTTCAAAACTGTTGCTGAAACACTTGTCCTTCAGATCTGTACCATTTACCCTAACCACTGTTTGTTCCAACGTCTGACCTCTAAACACCGTCCACTGCTGAAAGTTAACCACTGATCTCTCATTTTCTTGACAAGCACTGATGTTCAAAATCAGTGTCCTATCCGCTGATATGCTATCCACTGATAGTAAAAATCATCCACTGCCCAAAATTTTTACCGTTGTAACCACTGATGCTTGATACGTCAGTGGCCCTTAAAACAACTGTTTTCCATCCTTCATCCATTTCATCAGTGTTTGACACGTGGTCAGTTTTTAGCCTTCAGATCAAAATAACCGCTGCCACATCAGCAATCATTTTCTCCCAAATAAAACCCTGCCCTAAACCCCCAAACAGGGTTTTACACTGTCGAATTGAATTCCAAAAATTCTCTTCTCAAAGCAGTTTCCAACTCTTCTTCTCAAAATCATCAAAATCATTCTTCGATCCTTCTTCATCAAAATGACGAAGCCAAAATCAAAATCAATATCGAAATCAAAACCAAAATCACCATCACCTTCTAAAGAGGTCGCTCAAACGGCCGAAGAATCTATCAAAATACCATACAAACAATCTCACAACTATTTGGGTTTACTCACAAAACTCAAAGACAACCACACCTTCGACTCCATCATTGATATAATATCTGCATCAAAGTACAAAACTTTGTTGACAGTAAATGCTCCCATCTATCTGCAAACCCAGAGAGAGTTTTGGAAAAAGGCAACTCTTGAAAAACAAGACGATAAAGTCATAGCCATTAACTCCTCGATACAGGGCAAAGTGATTCAAATCACACCAAAATCAATCTCCGAAGTCTTTAAACTCGACGATCAGGAAGGTAAAATCTCTTTTGATAAAGCCGAGATGAAAACTGATTTCGTAAAAAGGGGATATGCAGAACAATCAAAGGTAGATACCTTACAAAAAGGTTATTTTCCTTCTGCACCTAGGTTTTTATTTCACACACTTTTGATGTGCGTTTCGAATAAAACAACATCGTTAAACGAAATACCATTAAAGATTCAATGCCTGGGATATGCTATTCTAAACAACAAAAACTACAACTATTCCCAGGAGATCTTTAATGACTTAATAAAAAATGTTGATAGCAAAGCATTTTTACTTTTTCCAAGATTTTTGAGTTATTATTTTGAACAAAAATTTGAAAAGGAAAATGTAAATTTGCTCAAACAAGGTGTTCATTGTCAAATAAAAAGCTTAACAAATGAAACATTTTCAAGGATGATGGCACTTATAAAAACAAAAGCAGAGGTGCCTGAGCAGAATTTAGCAGTTACAACTGCTCCTCAGACATCTGCTGCTGAGCCCACTGCTCCAGGTGATCAAAGCAGCACAACCACTGCTTTGAAACCCACACCTGACATCACCAAAAAGACCAAAAGAAAAACATCCAGAAAACCCACCAAACCCAAAACAAAGGCAACTCTGGAAGATGAGATCCCAGAGGAAATGCCTGTGACAACACAAAAGTCACCACAAACTACTGCTGCTACTTCCTCACAGTAGTTGGAAGAAAGATCTCAACCCATGCCTAAAACTCCTCCTGCATCCTCACAAAAGGATCAGGTTGTAAGCACAGGGACACCACAATATGAAGCTCTGAATCCACTCGGATCCATCTTCCTCAGTCCTGATCCCAAGGACATGTCTCTTTCAACACCTATACCCTCACCAATCATAATGCCACAATCCATGCTACCCTTGTTGCATGCAGCTGCTATAGCTCAGACACAAACCAGTTCCTCTCTATCACCTATCACTGAGAGCATACCTCCACAAGTGACTGGGTCTGATGCTACTACTCCTGCTATCCCAGCAACAATTGAGGAGGTTACACCCCCTGAGTTACATGTAACTCTCGGTGGTAATTCAAGTGGAGCATCAACTACAAATGTTGGATCTACAGATTTACATTTGGCCAGTTGTTTCATAAATCAGACTCCCTTGAAGGCAATTTCTTCCATAGCACCTCTGGAAATCACTAGTGAGGCTATTTTGTCCACTGGTATCATCAAAGGTTTATCAAGTGCTGAAGAAAGAAGTCCCCAGTACCAAGAACAAGGGGCATCAATGGGTGATTTTTGGGATTCTGTTCCTAAGTCACACATTGATACAACCACTGCTGGTGGGGATTCAGATGATCCTACTAAAGTAGGTGATGATTCAAAATATCAGGAATTGACGGGCAGAGTTGAAAAACTAGAAGAATCAGTTTCTGAAATAAAGGAGATGGTGCAAGAGATTTTAAAAGCTCAGAAAGCACAAACCACTGCTGTTCCTACTCAAGCACCTGCACAACATGCATTTGCTGCAAATGAGCTTTGGAATATTTTTCAACCCATGCTTGAAAAACAGCAACATATGGCTGATCAAAAGCATGCTATTCAAGTACAAATGCTGACCAACATGGTGGAATCAAGGTTTAAAGACACTCAAGCAGATATCAAGGCTATAAAGGCTAGCATACAAAAGACTGCCCATGGTGGAAAAGTTCCCTCTTCCATTCTCTTCATGGATACACCCCTTGCAGATAATGCCAAAAAGGGGGAGAAAATCAAGTTGAGAGAGAAAGGAATAGAAGATGGGCTCTATATTGAACCTGAAAAAGAAAAAGAAAAAGAAAAGCAGGTCTCAAAACCTGTTTAGCCAAACAGCTGATACAGCAGTAGTTACAAAAACTGCTGTCAGTAGCCAAACAGCTGCCATGTCATCAACACACACATCTTCAACACACACCACTCTACCACACACCACTACAACTACTGCTCCACCACCATCATCTACAATCACACCATCACCACTGCCTCCGGTCATAAAACAGAAGACAACAGATGTTACAACATCTGTTGTAATGACAGCAGCGGTTGAAGCACCAGTTGTTTCAACAGTTGTTTGTCAGACACTCCCCATCATTCAAACCACTGATTCACCCAAAACATCATCTGCCCCTTCTTCATTAAAAAGGAGAAGGAATCTCATATCAGATGATGATTCACCACCACCATCACCACCATCAAAAATTACCTCACCACTTCCATCCCCTGCTCAAAAGCAGAAGACAACTGCTGACATATCAGCAGTTGTAATGACAACAGATGTTGAGACACCAGTTGTTTCAACAGCTGTTAGTCAGTCATCCACCACTGCTCTTCAACCAAAGCTCTTCAACAGAAAAAGAAAGCCAATCCCTGCCGATGAGGGTATACATGATCCTAATGCTGCACAACATCCACTGGAACTTGAAGCTATCAAAAATGAGATGAGGCAATTCTATACAGTAGAAGATGCTTCAAAAAGAAGATTCTCCTCACTCATAGGCTACATGCCACCAGATGATATGGATGACTACCTCAAAATCAAGGCAAGGCAAGGCAAGCTAAACTAAGAGCTAAAGTTGAGAGTGAACGTGAACGTTTAAGCGAAGATGGCATTGCTAAAAGACTGGAGTTCTACTTCACAAAAGTAAAGCAGATAGAAGAATTTGCACAAGACCTAAACAAAGAAAAGGCTGAACAAAGGAAAAAGTTAAGAAAATAATATCTAGCCTACATCATGAAAGAGAAATTCTATCCTGCTGAAGAACAACAGTTCGAAGAACGGCCAATAGTCGCTCTAAAGCATGAAGCAGAAAGGATTGAGAAAATCAAGAATGATCCTACAAAGAAGAAGAATGCTCCAAACTGGAGCAAATACAAAAAGCTCATTGCTGACCTAACTGCTGAGTATAAGAGAAAGAAAAAGGAGCTGGTGGATGCAAAAATGGATACTGCTGAAGCCATATCAAAATGGTCAAAACAGCAGACTGATGAAGCCTATGAAAGGCTAAAGAAAAGAAAGATAACTGTTTCAAGCACTTCAAAGAAGCATGAACAAAGAATGAAGCTTGAATAGCAGATAGAAAACCTCAAAACACTGTTCCGGTCTACTTTTGTGACAAACCAAGAAGAAAAAGAACAGTTGACCAGCGAAGAGGTGAAAGAAAAGGAAGTTGAGTACTTCACAGAATCCATCATGAAAATGGGTCTAAAAGAAGAAAGCTCGGAAAAACTTCAAAACCTTTTTAAAAGGATGTTAACCAAACCTGCATCACCAAACACTTCAACAGACATGACAGACATTGAAAGGCAGGAGCTGATTGAAAGAGAAACTGCAGAAGATATAGCTGCAGCAAATGATGTCATTGAAATGGCTTTCAAAAGAATGTCTGAAAGTCTGCAAGTTTTCTCAAGGCCAATATCTCACAGCTCATCTTCAAATAAATCTCTCCCAAGAAATCCATTGGGTTTAAAAGTACTAAAGTGGCTCTCTGATCAAAAGACCCACGTATTGACTCTGGTCAGATCCAATGGAGAGGTGAAGTATATATCAAGGAAAGAAGCACTAGGCCTTAGTGTTCAAGATTTGCAGGATCTACTTGAACTTACACTGTGTCGGGATGAAGATGATACAAGTTCCAAAGCATTTGAAGAAGAATTTAAAAGACAAGCAAGGGAACTTCTGATGAGGAATAAAGATCCAGAATAATTAATGGTTTTGGCATTATCTGTTCCAGGGGGAGATTGTTTGGATTGAACCCTACCAGAGGAACAGATAATGTAAAGCCAAAACCAGGCCACAACAGTGGATTCATAATAAGCAGCAGTTTACATTAAGCTTTCCCCCTTAAAAGTGATTTATAACAACTGATGGTCTTTATCCGCTGTTCAGATACAACTACTGCTGGTCCTTCAACTGCTGATTAAATCCATGAAGTATTCAACAACTGCTGGTCATATCTACTGATGGTAAAGCACTGCCCATTCAAGGACTGATCAACCTTGAGTAAAGCACTGACATAAAGGGAGAGCAGCTGTTTAGTGAATTATTTGTTTTATGTATAGTCAGTGGTTAGGTTAGCAGTGTTTGTGTAAGGACAATAGATACAGGTTGTTAGGCTGTTAGACGTCGCTTTCATGGTGACGTCAGCTGAGATACCTCAGTGGTTTAGTTTGCCTATAAATGTAACAGTACCCTGTACTGTTACATTTGATTGACTGAGCGAGTTTTCCTCCTCATGTCCAATCCTTTCATCTTGTGTGCAACCAACCTTGGGGCATCAGGCTGAGGGGGAGTTTAGTTTGTAAGCATGTCTATAATCTTTTGCTTTGAATTGTAATCTTTTGACTCTATGAGAAGCAAATGTTATCAAACTATTTTCTCCATTGATTGTGTTTACAAAGTTTGTATCTATTTCCGCTGCACTTTACATGTTTTCATATTCACAAATTGTTCAAAACATACAAACAAACATAATCATAATAGCCTCCGATCCTAACAATCGCCTATAAGTGAACACTCACCCCAAGAGTTCCCAGGTAAGAGTGACTGGTCCGATACTGTGGATTTGTATGAACACTCTAGCCTTCGACAGAAAACTCAGGGTACAGGCATTCACTCTTCCAGTTTGCACGTGTTCACATTATACGACCCAAACTTTGATGAGATTTGAAAACTTAGAGGGTTCAAAACCTTATAACAGAGGGTTCAAAACCTTACAATAGAGGGTTCAAAACCTAGTAATCAATCATCCTAGAACAGATGATTAGTTTTCAAAGCGGTTTTGAAATTTATGTTCTTGTTGTGGTTATCGCCTAAGGATAGGTGACAGTATTGTTTTATGACTAAACGCAAGTAAACTCGCGTTAGGGTCCTAGGAAGGTTATAGACTAGGTCGAAGTATTACTAATAACCTAATTCCCTATAACCATGAGCTCTGATACCAACTTTTCTGTCACACCCCGACCACGTAAAACAACAAAACATGGCGGAAACGTCGGGGAGTGTTGTAACAGAATCATTGTTTCATAACACATGGAAATTGAAATATTGTTTTATTAAATAAAAGAGTTACAATGTCTTGATAATCAAAGAAACATAACATAAATAACTAGTCTTGCATCTTTTATTGTCACTAAGGCCCAAGTCCGCCTAAGTGTATCTTGATAAATCCTATGCATCATATCCTGAAACACATGTGAAAATAGGTACGTCAGCATAAAAATGCCTGTGAGATGCATAGGTTTTGTGAAAATAGGATTCATGACCTGTAAGTTTAGAAAAAAAGTTGTTTAGCAAAAGTCAGTCATGAACCTTGTAAATTGATTTGTTTTGTAAATCGTTTGAAAAACAATAAGTTCAGATGATATGTATAAATAAGAGAATAATGTATGGTTAAATGAATAACCAAGTAAAATGAGTTTGTATAAGATAAGTTGTTTGTAAAACAATGTCTTGTGAAAAGTATGTTATTTGTATAAAATGTTATATGTCTCAAATTGAAATGATTCAAATAACGCTACGATATGTAATACCATACAAACACTTATATATAGGAAGTACCAGCGGCGTATCCACCATGCTTGTATCATATTACACACGCCTCGTTACTTAAATCACTTACTCAAACCAAACCACCAAAGTAAAATGTTTATGTATAATCAAATGTCAAAATGTTTATGTGAAAACCATGTCTAATGTCTATGTCTAATGTTTATGTCTAATGTAAATCATAAATTGTGTATGTAAATGTCAAAATGTTTATGTATGGTAAGTGAAATATATCAACTAGACCATATGTAAAATGCACAAAAACAAGGTATTGAAGTAAAACATGGTTTAAATCAAAGTTATGTTTTGTGTAATAAATGCATGCTATACTGATATAAACATTTATGCGGTATTGTGAAAATTCATACATCCAAGCCTTGCGACAGTAGAATAAACCCTAGCACAAAGTCTAAGGTCCACCTAGAAATGTATTCGGATTCGGTCATTCCTTCCAATCCAAACAAACCCGGGATTTCAGGAATGGGAGTTGTCAAGTCCTATGGTACCACTACCTACTACCGAGCGGCATGATCGGTGTTAATGAATGTACATTGTCCCATTTAAACAAACCAAATGACATACCAAAATGTAAGCATGTGATGAATAATAAATGTACTAAGTATGCACACAATGGGCATACATAGCATAGAATGTAATGTAAAATAGTGTACTAAGTATGCACACAATGGGCATACATAGCATAAAATGTAATGTAAAATAGTGTACTAAGTACGCACACAATGGGCATACATAGCATAAAATGTAATGTAAAATAATGTACTAAGTACGCACACAATGGGCATACATAGCATAAAATGTAATGTAAAATAATGTACTAAGTACGCACACAATGGGCATACATAGCAAAAAATGTAATGTAAAATAATGTACTAAGTACGCACACAATGGGCATACATAGCATAAAATATAATGTAATGTAAAATAATGTACTAAGTACGCACACAATGGGCATACATAGCATAAAACACAATGAAATTATGTACTATAAATGTACTAATGAACATAGCAAGTATATGATGTGAAAGCAGGAAAGCATGAAAGTAACAAGTAGGCACATGTGTTCCACCCCAAAATGTTTGGAAAAACAGTAAAAGAGGGGTCTATGTACTCACATAAACACCTTGATAACATTTAAAAGAGGGGGTCCTATGTACTCACTTGAGATTGCTTAGTAGTCCTTGAGTAACAACCAAACAATGCTAGAGATCATGGATATCAAACGGCACCTAATATAGGTAACTACATTAATAAACCGGACCTATGTCAGAAGATCGGATAGAATGAGGGCTCGTAAACCAAATGAGTATGGGAACTCATGTAGTATGGTTTTAACAAAGCCTACATACTAAATGAAACCTAACCTAAGTGCTTACGTCCCATTACGACCCGTTTAGGTAGCTTATGCTACTTTAACGCGTCGTTCGCGTGAAACGCGTTCGGAATGCCTAACTAGTCCTACGATAAGTAAAATATGCCTTAACATGTCTAATATTGTTACCAAATCTGTTTAGATACCAAAAGTTATGTTACATATGCTTAAAATGAATTTTGGCGTTAAAAGGGCATTTTGGTAATTTACCTAAGGCATATATACTACCTATCATACAACTAACTAAACGTCGTGACCATAAGGTATAACCTCGAAAGGTTATTCCCTACATACTATGGTCACCTAATGTGTTTGGTCGGATCCTAATGATTGACCAAATGGGTCGGGTTCGAAAGTATAAGCGATTGTTTAGATCGCTTACCTTACGACCCTATATAAGCACTAAACTAAAAGTGACGAGCTAAGCATGTTAAAACATGCTTAACTAAGTTTAGAAAACAGGTTTGGTATCAAAACAAACGGTTTTGATACCTAAGAGTAGTTTGGTTACAAAATACGCAAGAATGCGCATTTTGGCCGAAACTACGACTCGTCACTGAGCCTAGATAACGTGGTAATCAGTAGGTATAGTCACTAGGGACTATAACCATCGTGATACGCTCACGTTATGAAGTTCAAACGAACTTCGCATTGACCATAAACTGGTCAATGCAGAAAGTCAAACGCAGTTTGACTTTCAAGCTAAAACGCATAAAAGCACGAAGGAACACTTACAAAGGGTCCCCGCAAGCTAATCTCGATCCAAATAACTCAGGTATGAAGCAAGGGCTTCAACTTAGAGCACTTTTGATCAGATTTGTGAGGAATGAGGTGAAAATGTGGTGGGTATTTATAGGAAATGGACCACCGTTAGGATCGTTTATCGAATAACGTGCTTCAATCTCAGCCTTACACTTGTTGGAATGTTATGGTAACTCAATTTGCCCCCCACCATCAGAGATTAACATGTGGCATTGGCCTTGGGGGGGGGGGTTAAAAGGCTGTTAACAGCTGTTTAAACAAGTTTCTGCTATCTGACCCCTTCTTGCGCACCGTAAGGCTTAGAACCTTGCGGTGCACAAGGACCTTGCAGGTCTGATACTTTCAAAAATGGCAGAACAGGCCCCTGAAGCTCCAAACTTGCTATTTGATGCACTTTTAACACGTTTAAGCCCCGTTAACCCCATTTCAAAGCTCTAAAATGAAGTTAAAGTATAGGGAACTTAAAATGTGCTCAAAAATATCTCGGGTGTCGGTTCGTTTGGCCGTACGATCGCGATGTTTGTTTAATTACGACGGAATGCGCATAAGCGCGAAAAACGATCCAAATTGCGTGACAAATGGATTTTTCTTATGCCAAACACTAAAATAAAATATTTTAGTGCTTACATAAATTTTTGGATCTCCGGATGTATTCAGAACGTAAGTTATGTGCGAAAGTGCAAACTTATGCACTTTTTGACACTTTTAGTCCCTGAATGAGCCAAAAGTTTATTTTAGCACACCGAACCCCTCAAAGCCTATTTCTAAGCTATATAAAGGATATTTAAGGTGTGTTTAACTTATGGTCATGTTTCGGAATGTCTGTTATAGTTCAAATTGGCATACTTTCGCAGTTTGTCAAATTTAGTCCACGTAGGCGAATTAACTCGATTTTGCCATACCAAAGCCTTCAAAACTTATTTCTAAGTTATGTAAAGGTTATTTAAGGTATGTTAAGCCTATTTCACTATTCCATAGTGTTCATTGCATTAAACGGGTTATATTTACGCATCAGTGCGCGTATAACCTTCCAGAAAGCGATTTAAAGCTTGAAATCGAACAACAATTGATATGTGCAAAGGATACACATATTTATACAAATCCCAAGTATGAAATACACTATTTCATTGGCGTGGCATTTGTTTGATGGTCGAAGTGACCCAGGTGTCACATTACTAACCTCAATTTCATTGCATAACCAACGATCCGTAAACCAGATCGATCCGCTTCTTCACGAGTACTCACCGTACCAAGCCAGATTTCATTCATCTGTGTAATGAGCTTCTGCTCGTGCACATCCTTTCACCAATTCGCTTGGTTTCATCACATTAAGAGTTCTACCACTATCATCTACAAATTTGGGTTAGCACATTTCATTCAAACATTCATTCTACTAGGTGATTATTCACCTAAAATTCTTCTACAAAGTTCCTACGTACATGCTATACCATATCACACATTCCTTTTCTTACATACAATTTTTTTTGTTATTTATTTCGCCAGCTTCTTGCAAAGACTTTATTATATTATTTCAGTATTTCTTGCAAAAACATACCCTTCCCATCCGTACTTAAGTTATTTGTCTAGGTCGTAGTCGTCATTCATCCCGACTCTCAAGAGTCAATTAATAATATGTCTAACACATAACTTATTTCTTTCGTCTAAAGTTTCTTGTTACTACAATGGTTTTTATCGGTTTTATCTTCTTGATAATTCAACTACTTCATGCTATCTTACTATTACTTGCTTAATAACTTATCAACTTACTTTGTTTGACTTTTCAAAAGTCCAATTGTAATTACATTCTGATCTACATTCACCAATTACCCAATTCTAACACACCCCTTTCTTGTCACACCCCGACCACGTAAAACATCAAATCGTGGCGGAAACATCGGGGAGTGTTGTAACAGATTTATTGTTCCACAACCATGGTAATTAAAATTACATTTTATTCAACAACCAAAGGTGGAATGCATTGGTTCAAAACAAGAACCAAAGAATACACAACAAAATTAAACTAATTCTATCTTTATTTTAAGTCTCTAAGGCACAGGTCCGCCCTAGTGTCACGATCATCATCCTAAGCAACAGCTCCTGAAACACATGTGAAAATAGGTACGTCAGCATAAAAATGCCTGTGAGATACATAGGTTTTGTGAAAAATAGGATTCATGACTTAAGTTTAAGAAAAAAGTTGTTTAACATAAGTCGGTCATGAACCTTGTTAATTGTTTTGTTTTATAAATCTTTTGAAAAGCGATGATAAAGTAGATGATATGTAAAAGAGTAATGTGAGGTTAAATGGATAACCAAGTAAAATGAGTTTTGTATAAAATATGTTGTTTGTAAAACAATGTCTTGAAAAATATGTTATTTGTATAAAATGTTATATGTCTAAATTGAAATGATTCAAATAACGCTACGAAATGTAATACCATACAAGCACTTATATATAGGAAGTACCAGCGGCGTATCCACCATGCTTGTATCATATTACACACGCCTCGTTACTCAAACCATTTTACCCAAATAAACCGCCAATGTAAATTGCCCATGTCTAAACCATTTGTCAAATGTCTTTGTGTAAATCATGTCAAAATGTTTATGTCAAAATGTAGTCCATGAAATATGTATATCAATATCAAAATGTCTATGTCAAATGTCAAATATGTAATGTGTAAACAAAATGTTATGTATGGCAGGTGAAATATATATATATATATATGTCTACTGAGCCACAGATAAAAATGCACAAAACAATGTATTGAAGTAAAACGTGGTTTAAATCAATGTTATGTCTTGTGGAAATGCATGCTATACTGAATACAAACATTTATGCGGTATTGTAAAAATGCATACATCCAAGCCTTGTGACTGTGGTGATGAGCCCTTAAACAAATTAAAGGTCTATCTGTGTTATGTTTTATCGAATTCGGTCATTCCTTCCATCCAAACATACCTAGGATGTCAGGAACGGGAGTTGTCAATTCCTATGGTACCATTACCTACTAACGAGCGGCGTGATCAAAGTTAATGAATGTATACGGTTCCACTTAAACAAACCAAATGTCATACCCTAAAATGTAAGCATGTGATGAGAATGTACTAAGTATGCGGTAAAATGGACATACATAGCATGTGATGAAAAACAAATGCACTAAGTATGATGAACATGCATAGCATGAAAAGGTAATGTAAAACAACGTACTAAGTATGTGCTAAATGAACATACATAGCATAAAATTTCATGTAAAACAATGTACTAAGTACGCTACAAAGGACATACATAGCCAAAAACACAATGAAATCATGTACTATAAGTGTACTAATGAACATAACAAGTATATGATATGAAAACATGGAAAGCATGAAAATAACAAGTAGGCACATGTGTTTCACCCCAAAATGTTTGGAAAATAGTAAAAGAGGGGTCTATGTACTCACTTGAGATTGATCAATAGACTTTAGATATCCACCAAGCAAAGCTAGAAGATCACGGATTTAAACGGCACCTAATATAGGTAACTACATTAATAAACGGACCTATTCGGAGGATCGGGTAGCATTAGGGTTCGTAAACCAAATGAGTGTAGGAACTCATGTAATATGGTTTAACAAAGCCTACATACTAAAACGAAACTTATCCTAAGTGCTTTTGACCCGTTACGGCCCGTTTAGGTTGCTTATGCTAGTTTAACGCGTCGTTTGCGTAAAACACGTTCGGATCGCCTAACTAGCCCTATGACAAGTAAGATATGCCTTAACATGTTTAATATTGTTGCTAAATCAGTTTAGATGTCAAAAGTTATGTTACATAGGCTTAAAATGAATTTTGGCGCAAAAAGGGCATTTTGGTAATTTACCTAAGGCATATAAACTACTCATCATACAACTACTTAAACGGTGTGACCATAAGGTATAACCTTGGAAGGTTATTCCCTATACAACTATGGTCACCTAAGGTTCGGATCCTAATGATCAACCAAATGGGTTGGGTTCGAAAGCATAAGCGATTGATTAGATCGCTTACCCTTACGACCCTAGACAAGCACAAATCTAAAAGTGACGAGCTAAACATGCTAGAACATGTTTAGTCAAGTTAGAAAATAGATTTTGATATCAAAACAAACGGTTTTGATACCCTAGAGTAGTTTGGTTACAAAATACGCAAGAACACGTATTTTGGCCGAAACTACGACTCGTCACTGAGCCTAGATAACGTGGTAATCAGTAGGTATAGTCACTAGGGACTATAACCATCGTGATTACGCTCACGTTATGAAGTTCAAACGAACTTCGCATTGACCATAAACTGGTCAATGCAGAAAGTCAAACGCAGTTTGACTTTCAAGCTAAAAACGCGTAAAAGAACGAAGGAACACTTACAAAGGGTCCCCGCAAGTATTTGATTCCATGTAATCTCAGGTAGGAAGTGTATAAACACAACCACTTAGAGAAAAACTCAGATCAAATTATGGGTTGCAACAAATGGGGTGGAGGGGTATATATAGTTTTTGTAGAACCGTTAGGATCGTTTCTTGAAAACCGAGATTCAATCCCAGCCGTACACATCGAGCCCATAGATTTACAAAACCAGGGGAGCCCCTAGAAATGCCCCAAAACCATGTGCAAAGGTGTCCAACAGCTGGATCAACCTGGAAACAACATTCTGCTGTTCTGGGGACACCTTACGGACCGTATGGTCCAGTCCTTACGGACCGTAAGCTGGTCTACAGATCAGCAACTTTGAAATTTGGCAGAACAGGCCCCTGTGCGCGTATGGTCGTGTTTTGGCACTTCTAACACCTGTCAAACCCATTTTTAAGCTCCCTAAGGATGTTAAAGCATAGGGAAAATGAAACATGCTCAAAAATATGTCGGATGTCGGTTCGTTTGGCCGTACGGTTGCGTTGTTCGGTTAATTACGACGGAAGTCGTAACGGACGCGTGTACGATCCAAATTGCGCGACGAATGGATTTTTGACAAGCCAATCACTAAAACATAATATTTTAATGATTACATAAATTTTTGGATGTCCGGATATATTCAGAACGCAAGTTATGCGCGAAAATGCAAACTTATGCACTTTTTGACGCTTTTAGTCCCTGAATGAGCATAAGGTTTATTTTAGCACACCGAACCCCTCAAAGCCTATTTTGTCACACCCCGACCACGTAGAACAACAAGACGTGGCGGAAACGTCGGGGAGTGTTGTAACAGAATTAATTGTTTCACAACCATGGAAATTAAAGTTACATTTTATTTATCAAACCAGAGGGTTACATTTTCTTAAAACAAGAAACAAAGAGTACATAACATAATTTAACTAGTTCTTGCTTCGTTTTAAGTCACTAAGGCACAGGTCCGCCTAAGTGTGTCTCGATCATCCTATGCAACAGCTCCTGCAAACATACGTGAAAATAGGTACGTCAGCATAAAAATGCCTGTGAGATACATAGGTTTTGTGAAAATAGGATTCATGACTTGGGTTTAAAGAAACTGTTTAATAAAAAGTAGTCATGAATCTTGTTGAGTGTTTTCTTTCATAAATCATTTGAAAAGCAATGAATAAATCAAATGATATGTATATAAAAGAATACTGTATGGTTAAGTGAATAACCATGTAAAATGGGTTTGTATAAGTTAAGTTATTTGTAAAACGATGTTTATGTGAAGATTGTATTGTAGATGTAATATGTATAAACTAAAATGGTTTAAATAACGCTACGATATGTAATACCATAAAAGCACTTATATATAGGAAGTACCAGCGGCGCATCCACCATGTTTTTATCGTATTACACGTCGCCTCATTACTTAAATCACTTACCCAAACAGCCACCAAGATGAAATGTTTAATCAATTGTAGAAATGTTTATGTATGGTCAAATACAGTTCACACGGTTCAACAGTTACAAACGGTTCATATAATCAAATGGTTAAAACGGTTTACATAGTCAAATAGTTATAAACGGTTCAAAATGTAATATAATGTGTTCATATGCTGGATGAGCATATGCAACAAAATGTAATGTAAAACAATGTGTCCATATGTTGAGTAAACATATGCAACTAATGTAATGTAAATCAATGTGCTAGCATGCCCAGTCAACATACATAGCAGAAATGTAAAGTAAAACAATGTACTAAGTATGCTAAGTAAACATACATCGCCAAACAATGTAATGTAAATCATGTACTAATAGTGTACTAATGAGCATAGCAAGTATATGATGTGAAAACAGGAAAGCACTGTTGGTGCACGAAATGTCTGTTGACTACGTTAACATCAAGTCTTAGGTCAAGATAGGTCAACATGGGAGCTTGAAAGTTAAGAATAGGATTTAATATTGTTAATGTCGCTTTTGTGTACATAGGATAGGATAGGGTTCGCTTTTATGAACATGTAGGTGATGATTTCGCTTATATGGTACATGGAGGTTTCGCTCATTAGGTTATCAAGGGGTTTCGCTCTTATGGTAGGTCATATAAACGAAATCATGTCACTATAAATAAGGGCATTGTCATTTCATTCGGTACACAGATTCCAGAATTGTAACGAAGTGCTGCCGGATTTCTGTCAGGTTGTAATCAATGTTAAACGCAATATAAGAGACAGATATTAGATTATCAAGCTGTGTTTGTGTCTAGTTCTCTGATTCCGCCTTTGAACTAGATTTAAAACTCTTCGAATCGACTCAATCGGGTCAAACAACGATCCAACAAGTGGTATCAGAGCTAGTGAAGAAGAGTTCTATACAATTCAGCCGATAATTCTGTTTCTACACTATTCTTTTTCGAAAATCAAAACTTTTTACGGTCAGAATCGGTTCAGTTTTACACATCTTGCTCGGAATCTTGTAGTGACAAATCCTTGAAAGTTTCAAAGCTAAAATCGACCTAAAACTTAGGATTTTTGAGGTTTCGCTCGTATGGACTCGTGCAAAAAGTGACGTCATCAGTTGATTTCGCTCATAGGACACTTGGTGATTTCGCTTTTATGAACCAGTAATTCAGTGATTTCGCTCATATGTACATCTCAGGGTTTCGCTTATAGTGACACTTAGGGTTTCGCTTTTGTGACAACTAAGGTTTCGCTCATCAGTACACTTTGTGATTTTGCTCCAAAACATATTTCATGTGAAAAGTGCATCGGGTTGTGAAAACTTTAAACAAAGTGTGTCAGTACTTTGGGACTAGAAATCACGAGGTTTTGATGTCAGTCGGTCACATGAATTCGTGGTTCAAGATGTGCATGTGACATTGGTTTGCCAACACATTCAAAATACTTCATCATACTATTGTCGGTTTAAAAGTGTTGTTGCCAGCTTTAATATGTCAGCGTGCATGTGATTCTAGTAACTCATATTTTGTCGGACATTAAAGTTTACATGTGTAAATATTAAAGTTGTCAGCACAACATATTGAATGATTCAAAGTGATCATGTGAAGTCTAATAGTTGTCAGCCATTTATAAGATCAAAGTTGCATGAGTTAAAAGTTCATTTAGAGTATATCGATAAAGGTCAGCCCAAGTAAGTCTATTACACCGACCCAAGTCATATTCTCGGCCCATCAACATTCAAAGCTCATCGGCTCATTTGAATCTATATCCTATTGATCAACCCCATTCATTTAGTGTTCTCACTTCTACAAATTTGAAACAAGTCTACGAATCTTCGACACGAGTCATAGATCAATTTTGCTCTCACACTTTTAAGTATACAGTTCGGTTAAACTGATTGTTTGTTTGTTTGTTTTCTTGTGATTGTCAGGTTTACATCATGGCTGATGAATTCTACAACATGTTTTTCAACGCATTCACATCCGAATCGTCCGAGGTTGCAAATGTTACACCAAAAACCATCACTAAGGTGCTCAATGAGAACATCAAGCACGATAACTTTTACGGAACTCACTCAAAGCCACCAACTCTGGAAAGCATTGAAGATTATACCTGGTGGAAAGAATGTTTCATCAAATGGGCAAAAGCGTATGCTCATGAAAGCTGGTTCTGTTTGGAGTATGGATATGAAAAACCAAAAGATGATAAAGGCGAAAATCTTGTATTCAAGAAGTTTTCCAGAGAAGATAAATCTGAATTCGGAGCTGAACAGAGAATGATAGCATTGATCCAGTCGGCAATCAGAAATGATATTTTTGCTTTACTAACTCATGACAGGTCATCTAAATCTGTTTGGGAAGCTTTACGAGTTAAAGCTGAGGGGGGTAAACAGATTAAAAAGAACAAAATCGCTTTATTAAAGAAAGAATTTGATCTGTTTGATTGTATTAAAGGAGAGACAGTGAGGCAAATGATTGAGAGGTTTTGCCATTTAAAACTTGAACTTGAGAGATTTGAGATAGTGAAACCAAGAGAGGAACTGGTAGACAAAGTAATTGAAGCGTTACCACGAGCAGATCAGTGGCAAACGTTTGTTTTTATTTTGAAAAATGATGCTTTGTATGATACAATTACTCTTGATGCTTTGTTTGAAAAGATTGAAAGTCATGATCTGGAGCTACAAAAGCAAAACAAGATGACTGATTCTTCACATCAACAAAATGTTGGCTTGTACTACAAAGGCAGTGTGCCTTCTGATAAAGGCGTTGGTTCACTAAAAACAGCATTTAGTGGTGAAAAGATGAAAGAACCACCAACAACGTCAACAAGTCATCATTCTGGATATCATTCATCTTCAAAGACAAATTCTGATGAATCTGAAGAAATTCTGTGCAACATTGCTCTTAAACTGAAGAATTCTCCTGCAATGAGCATAAATGCAGCTAAGCAGCAAATGAGTTTCCTTGCATCTGTTCTGGAGTCATATGAAGGTCTTGTAGCTGGCAAAATTGGAAACTCCGAATTGACCAAAGAAGATTACGACCAGATTGATCCGGAAGAGATGGAGCTCATTGACATCCGTTGGTGTTTAGCTAGTTGTATTCGCAGAGCTCAGAGGTACATGGAGATTACCGGGAAACAATCGCTTGGAGGTGCTTCAACAAATCTTGGATTCGATAAATCCAAAGTGACCTGCTTCAGATGCAGGCAAAAGGGTCATTTCAAAAGAGAATGCAGAAACTCTGAAGTTGCTGAAGGAAATGAACGTCCTTTCAACGATGATTATTATCGAAAGGCGATCTACCATCAAAGCAGAGAAGAGCCAAAGTTGATCTAAGATAAACCAAAAGAAAAGTCAAGAGCATATGCAGTAATCTATCCTGATGAAGGATTTGACTGGAGTACAGTTTGTCCAGAAGAAGATCGTTTAGAGAATGTTCGTAAAACAGCTAATGGGAGAGCTATGACAGAAGAAAGAAAGTTTGTTTTTGTTGCTGACATTCAAAATGAAAACAAAGACAAAGACACTGTTGAAGTCCATGAAGAAAAAGTTGAGATCAAAGAAAAAACTCGAGAAGAGATCTTGAGTGAGAAGACTTACAGAGAAAGAAACGTGGTCTACAACAGAATGGAGGATATGCAAGAGGAGTATGAGATGGCTGTCAGTAGCAAAAGATGGGATAAAAAGAGAGAATGCTATTATAACAGAGAAGGAGAACCGGTTGTTCCCAAGAAAGACATAATCTTCGATGATGTTCTTCTCAAAGTCCCGTTGAGAGCTGAATACTATTGAAATGTATTGAAAGATGACACATACGCTAAGAGATTTGAAAAGGATATCAGATATGCTATGTTATCATGTCTGAGAAAAAGGGATGAGGAGCGAATGAAGAAGAATGTTGAAGAAATGGTGAACAATCTGAAGAAAGCTGCTGAAGAGGTTAAAGCAGAAACTGTTGAAGTTGAAGCTGTGAAGGAAATCAAAAGTGAAGAAGTTGTTGTGAATGAAGAGGTTGAGAAAGCTGTTACTGAAGAACAGCAGATTGAAGAAGAAGTGAAGAAAGAAGAAAAAGAAGAAAAGAATGAGAATGAGGAAGCTGATAATGTTGGTGATGAAGTCGGTGTTGAAGAAAAGCCGAATGTTGATGAGCAGACAGAGGTTGCTGAAAACACCGAAGTGTCAATCACTGAGGTAAATTCTGATTCTGAAAACTTGAAACTGATTGATCAGTGCAAGAAATGCATAGAACCGTGCAGAGCTTGTACTGAAAAAGATGAGCAATTTAGAACAAGAGATCTTGAGTTCACAAAAATTGAAAAGATTTTCAAAGAAAAATGCAAAGAAATGCTAGAAAAAGAAAAAGGTTTTAAAGAAAATGATGAAAAACTTTCAGAAAAATGTAACAAATTAGAGAAATAAAATGAAGTTTTGAAAGAAAATGTTTTGAAAATGACAAATGAATGTGAACAAAAAGAAATTGCTTGTCAAGAAATGAAAAAGGAATATGACTCAATGAAATTATCATATCACATTACAAAAGAGTCATATGAAAAGGTGAAAGACGAAATGAAATATGCTCAATCAAGAATGAATTATCTGTCTGAAACAACCAAAGAGCTTAAACGAATGTATTCTATAAAACAAGATGTTGTTAATTCCTATATTGAGGATGTTGCTAAGTTAAAGCGACAGATTGCTGATCTAGAACAGGATAACAACAAGTTAAAGAGTTATCATGTGTCGTCATATGTGCTTGAACGAATTTTCAATATAAAACCGGGTGATGGTGAGTCTGAGCAGAACAAGAAAGGCATTGGCTCAGAGTTTCATCAAGTTCCACCACCAGGAAAATTTGCATTTTATGATGATGAAAAAGTCGAAAAAGCTTTCAACATGGTAGACCAATTGCCAGACAACATTGACATAACCTATTCCAAATCTGATGATTCTCATGATTCAGAGGTCGTAGGTAAAGTCGTTGAAAGTGTGTTGAAAGAAGAGTCGATTGTTACAGGTAAATCTGAATCACAGGATGAAGATGAAGGAAATCTTCATGATGGTTATCTGAAAAACACAAAATCCGAGAAAAATTTGAATGATGATTCAAAAGGATTGGTTTATACCATGATTGGATTAGACAAATTGTTCTTAGATGTTGTATTCCCGATTCAGAATGTGATTTCAGAAAAGGTTGATAAAGTGTTCAAAATGGTTGAGATTGAGAAGTCTGAGATTTCAAAGTTTGTTGGTAAGAGTCATAGAGGTTCGTATAACAAACTTGGTTTCAAGAAGAAAAACATGAAGGCTGGGTTGGGTTATAAAAAGAAACAAAATCGAAACAAAAATGAAACTCAAAATTTTCAGGCAAAAATGAATTTTGTTCAAGGAGACAGTTTAGAAAAAGAAAAAGAACTTAAAATGAGACAGTCTAATGATGAGTTCTTTGCTAAAAAGCAAAAGCAACAACCACAGGTCAAAGATGTGTCCATGAGAACATGTTTCAAATGTGATCAAAAAGGACATCTTGCACGCAAGTGTCCTAATCTAAAACCTGTGGATGTTGATCAAAAGAAGATTGATGCTGAGAAACAAAAATCTGAGAATGTGAGACAAAGGTCAACCAGATTTGACTCAAAACAAACTTGGAGGTACAACACAAACAAGTTTGCTTCGAATCAAAACTGGAAATCAGACCCGAATAGGTTCGATTCTAGACAGATCTGGAATTCTCACACACCCAGATTTAGAACAACACAAAGTTGGAAAACAACTGTTGATATGACAAAACCTCAAGAGTTTTGGAAACCAAGAGTTGTTGTTCAAAATCAAAATGTTCAAAAAGTTTCACATTTTTACAAACGAGGAACACCAAAAGGTCAAACATGGAGTGTTAAGAAACATGTTGATTTGGTAAAAGATGAGAAAGTTGAAGTTAAAATTGAGAAAGTTTTTGTGAAAAATGACAAAGAATTTCCAGCATTGAATGAAAATTATTGTGTTGAAATGCCTAAGGTTCAACAGACCTGGGCTAAATTGTTCAAGTAATTCAGTTAGTTTGTTTGTGCAGGTGCTCATGGAATTTAAAGATTGTGAAATTGGAGATTGGAGCAGCCTGGCACAACAAGAGGAGGAGGTTGCTGCTGGACCCTGGTTTGGTTGAACAGGGAATTTATATGTTTTCTGTAAATAAATAAACAATATTTCATAAACCCTAAAAATTGAAAAACTTGAAAAACCAAAAATATGTTTGTTTATAATTTTTGTCAAATATTCAAAAATAACAAAAATATGTGTTGATTGAATACGCCGAAACCCTCATGGCTGAACAAACATGATTAATTTCACAAGATTGAAAAACGGTTTTCAAACTGTAAAATATCAATGTGTTGTAAATCATGGGGGTATGTTATATTTTCTGCAAATCAGAGCACTTTAAGCAGAAAATGGATGGCGAGACAAAGCTATCAGTGTTGGTTGTCAAATTTTCTTTAAATGGTTTTGCATTTTAGGGGGAGTAATATTGTTAGAAAATACAAAAACATTTGAAAATTTGAAAAAGTCAAAAACATGATAAAATTTTAAAAATTGAGTTTTTGCGTAAAAAGAGGAAATGATAGTACATCAGTAGACAGTTACAGTATGCTAAAGAAATGTAATGTTTAAAAAGCGTTAAACAGTCTCACTGTTGATATGTCGATAGGTTTTTATACATTTAGTAAACTTTTTCGGGATATAAACCTAAATTCAAACTTACTTATTTCGTGGGGAACACTACTTGGATATATAGGTAACCCCTGAAATCTCGTTTGAAAGGTCCCTCTTTCTGAGATACTAGGTCTTTATGCTTAGTGATATCTGGGGTATTATCTCGGGACTTCTGATGTCACACCCCCAAAATCCACATGCGGAGTACCACCGCTTGGAGGCGTGACTGACCAGGATCAAGCCACCAATCATATCAAACATAATATGTAATAAATGTAATTTAAACCAAACGATATGAAAGGTGTTCAAACAAAACATATTAAGTGTCTAGCGGAAGCATAATTGTAAGCCCAATGCAAGTAATAAGTTCAAATGTCTAAATGTTTTAACGTAGCATCCTCGATCCATGTTCCACAACGACTGCGCCTCCCGTGCAAGCTCCAAGAGTACCTATGGTCCTGCAAGGCATGTAACAGAGAGTCAACAACTAGTTGAGCGAGTTCACAGTTGGTTATTCAGTTATAGTGTTCGTATCGTAAATCGTAAGCTTGTTTAGTAATCATGTATCGTAGGTAATGGTATCGCGGCCCTCTAGGCATGTTTGCGAAGTTTAGTGGGGGTTTCCCATGTTTTCTAGACTAGGTATATTTGTATCGCGGCCCACCCGGCATGTGTGCGAAGATTAAAGTGTAGTTCGCGGCCATTCCAGGCATGTATGCGAAGATTGTTCTATTATCGCGGCCAATCCCGGCGTGTGTGCGAAGAGAAGTATATGTATCACTAGTCTAGCAGTATCTACCAATAACCTTCCTCTCCCGAGGCCTATGGTATGTAATTCCGATAACCCTTAAGCATAAGTAATCAATCAACCCATTCCCAACCCCGGGAATCCCATGCCTTGTTAAGAGTGTGAACTCACCTTGGTTTGCTCAGTATGCTAAGGTATGTGCTCACAGTTAATCAATCACGTCCTAAAGTACGCACGTGTACATAATCAGTTTTATATTCACGAAGTTCATGCATGCATATTCAATCACCAAGTGACACAGATCACGTATTCAAAACCATACAAGTCATGCATATCTCTTAACAGCAGTTAACTAACTCCGTTAACTTTAACAGAATTAAACTAAGGTACAGTGCAGATTTCATATTCGGCGAAACACCCCTGTTTCGCCGTACATTCCCTTCGACGAAACCCATCCCTTTCGTCGTATTTAACCATGGCGAAACGCAATTCGTTTAGCCATATCCGATTCGTCATGGCTTCTCTCGGCGAAACACACTCAGCTTCGTCATATTCTGTTTCGCCAGGAGTAGCGGTTCGTCATCATGTCAGTTACGTAGCATGATCTAACAGTTACACAATCATCACAGAAAACCCTAATAGCCGTCATATAGAATCATGCAATCATCATTATTCAGCAAACATTCAACCAAATCATTGTGTAACATACTAGAAACCCGTACCCTCTACATAACAATTACCGAATCAATACGAAATCCGTAACATTATTAAGCGTTCACACAATTACCACCAGTTCAGGTTTGTTGATTCAAAGAACCATCACATGGTTACATTCTAAACAGTTTAATCAGGTGTGCAATGGATGTTGATACGTAATACTCATGAAACCCTAATCACATCATGTTTCACATAAGATTGTATAACCGATTCATCATGCATAATCACATCTATTCCAGAAATCAGTGTAAACACAAACATGGATCAAGTAGCCAAAGAATCATGAAACCAAGTTAACTACAAACGACTAACCGAGATGAAAGGAGAGATGTATTGAAAACTAAGAAAGTCTTCGAGGGTTCCAAGATGCCGTCACACAGAAGAGGGAGCTCTAGGGTTTCTGTTTTTGCTAAAGTGTGACGAATGGAGTGGTTCCGTATAACTTATACGTGCAAAAGTGTACTGGGCCCGAACTGGGCTTCGGCGAATCAATGGGCCGGCGAAACACTTTGTTTCGTCGAATAAGGATGGCGAAATACTTCACTGTTTTGTCGAGATGTTATTGGCGAAACACCTCTTGTGTTTCGTCGAGTACTACATGGTTTAATCAGTCTAAGTGTTTTATAATAATTCTCATGCTATATCATCAACACATACATGCAACGATCACAATACGTTTCATTATAACACAATGTGTACAGTTACAAATCAAACAAGTCTAATAAGCAAACAACTAAACAGTTATCGTGCAATTAATGCGAATAAAGAATGTCGGAAACTCGAGTTGTCACATTATCCCCAACTTGAAAGAAATTTCGTCCCAAAATTTAGTATATGGTTACTGAGGAAGCTAATTGTATGACGTTGTTTACCTGTTTCGTATCGCGGCTCCCCGAGCAGGTTTGCGAAGATTACTGGTTTTCCTGGGGTGTCACATCATTCCCCCGTTGATTTGGAATTTCGTCCCGAAATTCTGTAGTAGCTTCGGCCTCAGTAGTGGTTGCTTGGTTTCCGAATAACTGGGGATATTTGAGTTTCATTTGATCTTCTCGTTCCCAGGTGAACTCTGGGCCACGACGGGAGTTCCAACGAACTCGAACAAGAGGTATTCTGGTGTTCTTGAGGACCTTAACATCCCGGTCCGTGATTTCAACAGGTTCCTCGATGAAATGCAACTGTTCGTCGATAGTGAGCTCCTTTAAAGGAACTATGAGGGTCTCATCTGACAGACATTTCTTCAGATTCGACACGTGAAAGACGTTGTGAACTGCACTGAGTTCAGCTGGTAAGTTCAGTCTGTAGGCCACTTTGCCTATTTTCTCAATGATTTCAAATGGTCCGACGTATCGCGGATTAAGTTTGCCTCGTTTGCCAAAACGAACCACACCCTTCCAGGGTGAAACTTTGAGTAACACTCGATCCCCAACCTGGAACTCGAGTAGTTTCCTGTCTTTATCGGCGTAGGCTTTCTGACGGTCATGAGCTGCCGCCATGCGTTGTCGTATTTGAGCAATCTTTTCAGTAGTATCAACTACCATTTCTGGACCTGTGATTTGACTATCGCCCACCTCTGCCCAACAAAGAGGTGACCGGCATTTACGCCCGTACAATGCCTCTAATGGAGCGGCTTTAATGCTGGTGTGGTAGCTGTTGTTATACGAGAATTCCACAAGTGACAGATGTTTTTCCCAGCCATTGCCAAAGTCAATTACGCACGCACGAAGCATGTCTTCTAGAGTTTGAATAGTACGTTCAGACTGCCCATCCGTCTGAGGGTGATAAGCTGTGCTCATGTCTAATCGAGAGCCAAAAGATTTGTGCATTGCTTGCCACAGTTCTGAAGTAAAACGTGCGTCACGATCAGAGATAATAGAGGTTGGCACCCCGTGCCTTGAAACCACTTCTTTTAAGTAGATGTCTGCTAAGGTAGAGAACTTGTCTGTTTCCTTAATAGCCAGGAAGTGTGCAGACTTTGTGAGTCGATCCACGATCACCCAAATAGTATCATTCCCACGTTGAGATCTAGGCAGGCCAGTAACAAAATCCATGGAAATTTGTTCCCATTTCTATTGTGGTATCTCAGGTTGTTGGAGTGGGCCTGAAGGTTTTTGGTATTCGGCTTTGACTCTCGCACAAGTCAAACACTTGCTGACGTAAGTTGCTATGTGAGCTTTCATGCTAGGCCACCAATATGTAGTTCTGAGGTCGTGGTACATCTTATCCGAACCAGGATGTACTGAGTAGCGAGACTTATGAGCTTCATCCATTACAAGCTCGCGTAAGTTGCCGTAGAGTGGGACCCAGATGCGTCCTGTTACATAGTAGGCGCCATCTGCCTTTTGTTCTAGCCATTGCCTTGAGCCGCGTAGAGCTTCAGCCCTGACATTTTCTGGTTTCAATGCTTCTACCTGAGCATCTCGTATCTGTGAAGGAAGACTTGACTGAATAGTGAGTTGCAACGCTCGTACACGCCTAGGTGTAGCATCTTTTCGACTGAGGGCGTCAGCCACCACATTGGCTTTGCCCGGATGGTACTTTATAGCACATTCGTAATGGTTCAGTAACTCGACCCATCGACGCTGACGCATATTCAGTTCCCTCTGTTTGAAGATATGTTCGAGGCTTCTGTGATCAGTGTAGATAGCACATTTGGTACCATACAGGTAGTGTCTCCATATCTTAAGTGCAAAAACAACCGCTCCCAGCTCTTGATCGTGAGTAGTGTAGTTCTTTTCATGAACTTTGAGTTGGTGTGAGGCGTAGGCTATGACTTTATCCCGCTGCATCAATACACAACCAAGACCCTGAATGGATGCGTCGCAGTAAACCACAAAATCATCGGTGCCTTCCGGCAATGAGAGAATGGGTGCGCTACAAAGTCTATCCTTTAAGTGCTGAAACGCTGTTTCCTGTGCATTACCCCAACGATAAACAACACCTTTCTGTGTTAGTAGTGTAAGCGGCTGTGCAATCTTTGAGAAGTCTTTGATGAACCGTTTGTAATAACCCGCCAAACCCAAGAATTGGCGAATTTCAGTTGGTGTGCGAGGTGCAGGCCAGTTCTTGATCGAATCTACCTTGGATGGATCGACATGAATCCCATCCTTGTTTACCACATGGCCTAGGAAATGGACTTCACGAAGCCAGAAGTCGCATTTTGAAAACTTGGCGTACAGCTGTTCCGTTCGAAGAAGTTCCAAAATAAGTCGTAAATGATGCTCGTGTTCCTCCTGACTCTTCGAATAAATCAGGATGTCGTCGATGAAAACAATGACAAACTTGTCAAGATAGGGTTTGCACACCCTGTTCATAAGGTCCATGAAAACCGCAGGCGCGTTTGTTAACCCGAATGGCATGACCAAGAACTCGTAATGGCCGTAGCGTGTTCTGAAGGCTGTTTTGGAGACGTCCTCATCCCGGACTCTCAGTTGGTGATATCCTGACCTCAGATCAATCTTCGAGTAATAACTCGACCCTTGCAACTGGTCGAATAAGTCGTCGATACTTGGAAGAGGATAGCGATTCTTCACGGTCACCTTGTTCAGTTCGCGATATTCTATGCACATGCGGAAGGTACCGTCCTTCTTCTTTACAAATAGTACTGGAGCTCCCCAAGGCGAAGAGCTAGGACGTATGAAACCCTTTTCCAAGAGTTCTTGCAATTGCTTAGACAGTTCTTCCAATTCGGTTGGAGCTAAGCGATAAGGTGATCGAGCTATGGGTGCTGCTCCAGGAGCTAGCTCGATCTAAAATTCGACCTGACGATGAGGCGGTAACCCAGGTAATTCTTCAGGAAACACTTGAGGAAAATCGCGTACTACTGGAATATCCTCAATCTTTTTCTCTTTCTTCGTTGTATCAGTAACGAGTGCTAGTATTGCAGTATGGCCCTTTCGCAAACACTTCTGAGCCTTCAAGAAGGAGATGATGCCACTCACGACACCACTCTTGTCACCTTGAACTTCGAGAGGTTCTTTACCAGAATGGGGAATACGAATGATCTTCTCCTTGCATAGAATCTCTGCTTGCTGTTGGGATAACCAATCCATACCAATGACGATGTCGAAACTACCCAGAGTTATAGGAATGAGATCGATAGAGAAAGTCTGACCAGCGAGGATAAGATTACAACCCTGAACTATGTGTGTGGCCTCTAAACTTTTACCGTTAGCTAACTCTACGACATGTTTGGTGTTCAAAAGTGTCGGTGCTCGTTTAAGCATTTGACTAACTTTCAGTGATATATAACTGGTATCCGCTCCCGAATCAAATAACACAGTAATATAAAAGTCGTCGAGAAGAAACTTACCCATAATCACATTAGGACCGTTCCTTGCATCAGCCTGACCAATCACAAATGCACGACCCCTAGCACCATTGTTGTTGTTTCCCCTATTGTTGTTCCCATTGCCCTGATTATTGTTGTTGTTATTCTGATTCTGGTTTAACTGAGGGCAGTCCCGCTTAAAGTGGCCTTCAGCCCCGCACTGAATGCATCCCCTATTTCCTTGCTGTTGTTGTTGCGGCTGGTTTCGTGGAGCTGGTGGCTGTTGTTGCTGGTTCTGATTTGCAGGCCTTGAGCTCCTGCAGTCTTTAGCTTCATGACCTACCCTTAGACATCTCTGACAGCGGCCCTTGCGACACTGACCACTGTGGTGTCTGTTGCACCTGTTACATAGTGGGTGAATTCCCCGATATCCACTCTGCCCCCGACTACCAGAAGATTGCTGACTCGGACTCTGGTAATCATTTATCTTGCGCTGCTGCTGTGCTTGAGTCTGAACGATAGCTGAACCCCTGCTGGAATCCCCCTCCCATTTCCGCTTGTTGTCACTGGGAGTAGCAGGAGTAGCTGAAGTAGTTGTGGTAGTAGTAGCGTTGATACGTTTAGGCAACCTGTGCTGCTCCACCGCCTGATCAGTGAGACGGTGAGCCAACTGAACAACCTGCTGGTAGGTGGCAAGGTTTGCTGAAGTCACATGACTTTGGATCTCTGGCACTAGACCCTTAAGATAAAGTTCGATATGCTTAATTGGAGGGTCCACCATAGTAGGACACAGTAATGCAAGCTCATTTGATCTCTTTGTAAACGCCTCAATTTCTGACCCCGTCATCTTGAGGTTGAAGACTTCGACTTCCAGCTTATGAATGTCGTCACGACTGCAGTATTCCTCCTTGATCATCTCCTTAAAATTGTTCCATGGGGTGGCGTTAGCAGCAACCAACCCCAGCATTTGGACTTGAGCTTTCCACCATGTGAGGGCTAAACCCTTGAGAGTACCGGTAGCATACTTCACCCTGCGTGCCTCAGGGCATTCACACATTTCGAACACAGACTCTAGTTTCTCAAACCAGTGGAGGAGACCTACGGCTCCTTCAGTGCCGCTGAATGTAGTTAGACGACAGTCCATGAAAGTTTTAAAGGTGCAAACAGGTGGTTGACCTGTTGTGTATAAGAATTAGAACGAGATTAAACACAAGAGTTGGTTTGAAAATTTGAAAAAGTCAAAAACATGATAAAGTTTTAAAAATTGAGTTTTTGCGTAAAAAGAGGAAATGATAGTACATCAGTAGACAGTTACAGTATGCTAAAGAAATGTAATGTTTAAAAAGCGTTAAACAGTCTCACTGTTGATATGTCGATAGGTTTTTATACATTTAGTAAACTTTTTCGGGATATAAACCTAAATTCAAACTTACTTATTTCGTGGGGAACACTACTTGGATATATAGGTAACCCCTGAAATCTCGTTTGAAAGGTCCCTCTTTCTGAGATACTAGGTCTTTATGCTTAGTGATATCTGGGGTATTATCTCGGGACTTCTGATGTCACACCCCCAAAATCCACATGCGGAGTACCACCGCTTGGAGGCGTGACTGACCAGGATCAAGCCACCAATCATATCAAACATAATATGTAATAAATGTAATTTAAACCAAACGATATGAAAGGTGTTCAAACAAAACATATTAAGTGTCTAGCGGAAGCATAATTGTAAGCCCAATGCAAGTAATAAGTTCAAATGTCTAAATGTTTTAACGTAGCATCCTCGATCCATGTTCCACAACGACTGCGCCTCCCGTGCAAGCTCCAAGAGTACCTATGGTCCTGCAAGGCATGTAACAGAGAGTCAACAACTAGTTGAGCGAGTTCACAGTTGGTTATTCAGTTATAGTGTTCGTATCGTAAATCGTAAGCTTGTTTAGTAATCATGTATCGTAGGTAATGGTATCGCGGCCCTCTAGGCATGTTTGCGAAGTTTAGTGGGGGTTTCCCATGTTTTCTAGACTAGGTATATTTGTATCGCGGCCCACCCGGCATGTGTGCGAAGATTAAAGTGTAGTTCGCGGCCATTCCAGGCATGTATGCGAAGATTGTTCTATTATCGCGGCCAATCCCGGCGTGTGTGCGAAGAGAAGTATATGTATCACTAGTCTAGCAGTATCTACCAATAACCTTCCTCTCCCGAGGCCTATGGTATGTAATTCCGATAACCCTTAAGCATAAGTAATCAATCAACCCATTCCCAACCCCGGGAATCCCATGCCTTGTTAAGAGTGTGAACTCACCTTGGTTTGCTCGGTATGCTAAGGTATGTGCTCACAGTTAATCAATCACGTCCTAAAGTACGCACGTGTACATAATCAATTTTATATTCACGAAGTTCATGCATGCATATTCAATCACCAAGTGACACAGATCACGTATTCAAAACCATACAAGTCATGCATATCTCTTAACAGCAGTTAACTAACTCTGTTAACTTTAACAGAATTAAACTAAGGTACAGTGCAGATTTCATATTCGGCGAAACACCCCTGTTTCGCCGTACATTCCCTTCGACGAAACCCATCCCTTTCGTCGTATTTAACCATGGCAAAACACAATTCGTTTCACCATATCCGATTCGTCATGGCTTCTCTCGGCGAAACACACTCAGCTTCGTCATATTCTGTTTCGCCGGGAGTAGCGGTTCGTCATCATGTCAGTTACGTAGCATGATCTAACAGTTACACAATCATCACAGAAAACCCTAATAGCCGTCATACAGAATCATGCAATCATCATTATTCAGCAAACATTCAACCAAATCATTGTGTAACATACTAGAAACCCGTACCCTCTACATAACAATTACCGAATCAATACGAAATCCGTAACATTATTAAGCGTTCACACAATTACCACCAGTTCAGGTTTGTTGATTCAAAGAACCATCACATGGTTACATTCTAAACAGTTTAATCAGGTGTGCAATGGATGTTGATACGTAATACTCATGAAACCCTAATCACATCATGTTTCACATAAGATTGTATAACCGATTCATCATGCATAATCACATCTATTCCAGAAATCAGTGTAAACACAAACATGGATCAAGTAGCCAAAGAATCATGAAACCAAGTTAACTACAAATGACTAACCGAGATGAAAGGAGAGATGTATTGAAAACTAAGAAAGGCTTCGAGGGTTCCAAGATGCCGTCACACAGAAGAGGGAGCTCTAGGGTTTCTGTTTTTGCTAAAGTGTGACGAATGGAGTGGTTCCGTATAACTTATACGTGCAAAAGTGTACTGGGCCCGAACTGGGCTTCGGCGAATCAATGGGCCGGCGAAACACTTTGTTTCGTCGAATAAGGATGGTGAAATACATCACTGTTTCGTCGAGATGTTATTGGCGAAACACCTCTTGTGTTTCGTCGAGTACTACATGGTTTAATCAGTCTAAGTGTTTTATAATAATTCTCATGCTATATCATCAACACATACATGCAACGATCACAATACGTTTCATTATAACACAATGTGTACAGTTACAAATCAAACAAGTCTAATAAGCAAACAACTAAACAGTTATCGTGCAATTAATGCGAATAAAGAATGTCGGAAACTCGAGTTATCACATCTGATTTTGCGGAAGCAATGGCCTAGTCCCCAGAGAATACTTTCCGCATTGCTTGAAACATAGCGCAGCCCTCAGCTAAAAAATGATGAAACATTGAAAAATGCTAATCATGGCTGTTGTAATTCAAAAGATCCTCTAAAGGGGACACACCAAAAGTCGTGCCGTCATCTCTCTGCTGAACGGAAGTTCTGACCTGAGCTCTCACGGTTTCGTACTATAATTTATTCCCCTTACAGATATCATCTAGGTATACTCACCTGTAAGACTGAATATTGGGATCTGGATACGGGAGTATATTCAAGAGGTGGGACACATGAATGAGTTTAAGTTCCTAAAATATCTAATTCGTATCCTGAATCAGTTGAAATTTGTGTGAAAATTTAAGTGGATCAGTATATCGACAATCTAAGTGAATTGTTTAATTCTTAAAGTGTTTATTAAGCTCAACGGTACTTGTGACTTGTCAAAAACTGATATGATCCTCTGATGCATACTCAAACAAAAATATTGTCTGTAAATATGTTTGTACATATTTCTTTACTGCTTTATATTTTCAGAAAATACTAAACGATTTTGATTTCACTTTATTTTCGACAACCGATATCTGAAATGCTGAGTTTCAAAATCTAAGTAAGCTGGTTGTGTTTCTGAAAATAAAACAAGTTCATTAATTTGAAACTTGAATTAAAATCAAAAATTTCAAAAACAGTTTGTGATATCTTCAAGGTCATTAATTTGGACTTGGATGATTAACTGTGAGGGTGTTGGATTCTTTAATACTGCCAAATCTATGAAGTTTGTTGATAGGGGGAGTGGATTAGAGAATATTGATTGATAATATGAAAACAGTGTATTTATAAATGTTTGAGTGATTGCAGATGTATCAGACTACGATCCCGAGAGCAGAGTCTAAGGGGGAGTCTGAAGACAAGTTTGAAGCAAAGAGAAGCTTGTAGATGGAAAGCTAGGTGTTGATCCCAAAGCACGGAAGCTTGATGAAAGGGGGAGCCTGAAGCTGATAGAAGAAGAGAAAGATTGTTGGATGCTTACAATGTTACAATCTGAACGAGAAGGCAGAATGATCAAGACTGAAGACTCAGAGCTGAAAACTTCGTCAACATCCTAGGGGGAGTCTGTTGGTGCACGAAATGTCTGTTGACTACGTTAACATCAAGTCTTAGGTCAAGATAGGTCAACATGGGAGCTTGAAAGTTAAGAATAGGATTTAATATTGTTAATGTCGCTTTTGTGTACATAGGATAGGATAGGGTTCGCTTTTATGAACATGTAGGTGATGATTTCGCTTATATGGTACATGGAGGTTTCGCTCATTAGGTTATCAAGGGGTTTCGCTCTTATGGTAGGTCATATAAGCGAAATCATGTCACTATAAATAGGGGCATTGTCATTTCATTCGGTACACGGATTCCAGAATTGTAACGAAGTGCTGCCGGATTTCTGTCAGGTTGTAATCAATGTTAAACGCAATATAAGAGACATATATTAGATTATCAAGCTGTTTTTGTGTCTAGTTCTCTGATTCCGCCTTTGAACTAGATTTAAAACTCTTCGAATCGACTCAATCGGGTCAAACAACGATCCAACAAGCACGAAAGTAACAAGTAGGCACATGTGTTTCACCCCAAAATAGTTTGAAAAACAGTAAAGAGGGGTCTATGTACTCACTTGAGATTGCCTAGAAGTCCTTGTGTAACAACCAAACAATGCTAGAGATCACGGAAATCAAACGACACCTAATATAGGTAACTATGTTAATAAACCGGACCTAAATCGGAGGATCAGATAGAATGAGGGTTCGTAAACCAAACGAGTATGGGAACTCGTGTAATATGGTTTAACAAAGCCTACATACTAAAATGAAACCTAGCCTAAGTGCTTACGACCCATTACGACCCGTTTAGGTAGCTTATGCTACTTTAACGCGTCGTTCGTGTAAAACGCGTTCGGATTGCCTAACTAGCCCTATGATAAGTAAAATATGCCTTAACATGTCTAATATTGTTGCTAAATCAGTTTAGATATCAAAAATTATGTTACATATGCTTAAAATGAATTTTGGCGTAAAAAGGGCATTTTGGTAATTTACCTAAGGCATATAAACTACCTATCATGCGACTAATCAAACCTAAGTGACCATAAGGTATAACCTTGGAAGGTTATTCCCTACGCTACTATGGTCACTTAACATGTTTGGTCGGATCCTAATGATCGACCAAACGGGTCGTGTTCGAAAGTCTAAGCGGGTGCTTAGTCCGCTTGACTTTCGGCTCCACACAAGCACTAATCTAAAAAAAATGACGAGCTAAACATGCTAGAACACGTTTAGTTAAGTTAGAAAACAGGTTTTGATATCAAAACAAACGGTTTTGATATCCTAGAGTAGTTTGGTTACAAAATACGCGAGAAAACGCATTTTGGCCGAAACTACGACCCGTCACTGAGCCTAGATAACGTGGTAATCAGTAGGTATAGTCACTAGGGACTATAACCATCGTGATTACGCTCACGTTATGAAGTTCAAACGAACTTCGCGTTGACCATAAACTGGTCAAAGCAGAAAGTCAAACGCAGTTTGACTTTAACGACAAAAACGAATGAAAAGAACGAAAGAATACTTACAGAAGGTCCCCGCAAGCTCTTGATCCGATTTACTCTCAGGTATGAAGCATAAACTTCAACTTAGAGAGCCAAAATCAAATTCAAGTGTGCTTTGGGAGGAAGTGAGGGTGGGTATTTATAGGAATTCAAGAACCGTTAAGATCGTTCATCGAAAACTGAGCTTTGATCTGGACCTTACATGTGTGCCCATGGTTTTCTAAAACCATGGGAGCCCCTAATATGGACTATGTTCATCGAATACCAGCCCATGGTTTTGCAAAACCATGGGTTAAAACAATCAACACTTCAAAGTGGACTAGGTTCATTGAATCTGCCAGAAATTTCAAAAATGGTCCCTGCACTTGTAAAACTTGATTTTTGGCACTTTTAAGCCCCGTTAACCCCATTTCAAGGCTCTAAAATAAAGTTAAAGTATAGGGAACTTAAAATATGCTCAAAAACATCTCGGATGTCGGTTCGTTTGGTCGTACGGTTGCGTTATTCGCTTAATTACGACGGAAGTCAAAACGAACGCAAAAACGATCCAAATTAAGCGACGAATGGAATTTTATCATGCCAAACACTAAAATAAAATATTTTAATGCTTACATAAGTTTTTGTATGTCCGGATATATTTAGAACGTAAGATATGCTCGAAAATGCAAACTTGTGCACTTTTTGACGCTTTGAGTCCCTGAATGACCCAAAAGTTTATTATAGCACACCGAACCCCTCAAAGCCTATTTCTAAGCTATGTAAAGGATATTTATGGTATGTTTAACTTATGGTCATGTTCCGGAATGTCTGTTCTAGTACGAATCACCATACTTTCGTAGTTTGTCGAATTTAGTCCCTGTAAGCGATTTAAACTTGATTTTGCCATACCAAAGCCTTCAAAACTTATTTCTAAGTTATGTAAGGGTTATTTAAGGTATGTTAAGCCTATGTCACTATTCCGGAGTGTTTGTTGCATTAAACTGGTTATATTTACGCATCAGTGTGCGTTTAACCTTCCAGAAAGCGATTTAGAGCCCGAAATCGAACAAGAATTGACATGTGCAAACGATACACATATTTATACAAATCCCAAGTATGAAACACAAATTTAATTGATTTGGTTTTTGTTTGATGGTCGCAGTGACCTAGGTGTCACAGTCTCCCCTACTTTAGGAAATTTCATCCCGAAATTTATTCGTAGGAGTCTGTCTGTGACTTTATGTTAAACGATTATCAAAGATATGCAAGGCATAATCCTATCATTTTCCTTAACGGATATTCTTCAGAAGTGAAAATGAACGAACGGAGTCATTTTCCTCAACGGGTTCTTCGGAAATGGAAAATGAAGGATTTAACAAACGGATATTCATTTCCTTCAATGGATATTCTTCAGAAGCGAAAATGAATGGATGATTCATTTTCCTCAACGGGTTCTTCGTCAGAAACGGGAATGAAGGAATAATCAACGGATATTCATTTCCCTCAACGGATATTCTTCAGAAGCGAAAATGAACAAACGGAGTCATTTTCCTCAACGGGTATTCTTCAGAATTGGGAATGAAGGATTAAACAAACGGATATTCATTTCCCTCGACGGATACTCTTCAGAACGAAAATGAACAAACGGAGTCATTTTCCTCAACGGGTATTCTTCAGAATTGGAAATGAAGGATATAACAAACGGATATTCATTTTCCTCAACGGATATTCTTTCAAAAGTGAAAAATGAATAGCTAGTTCATTTTTCCTCAACGGATGCTTTATCAGAAATGGAAATGAATAGGGTTAACTCTAGACACATGACAGAACTTGCTGTGATTTCTATTCACTAAATTCCATAATTATGTATGCATCCATAATTACGTAATTCCTTGCATAGTAATCATAGTTTGTTTTATAATGTGAAGGGGATAGAATTTGAACAAGGTCGAGGCAACCTATAATTAGGTTAACACATCAACACACAAGCACATAATTGTTTTCTTAGATATAAATTTGTTATCATCTTGTTAAACTTGATGTCGATTTGAACATGGGTATTCAAGGTACACCAGGAACCCAGTCGATGGACTTCAACGTCGTCAAGAATCTATCTGAAAATAGGGTGATCTTCCAAAAATTCGATTTCTGATTACCAGGAATCATAACATTCGAATTAAGGTACACAATAATTACGGACTTACGAAAATACCCTTAGGTACCCTATTAAGGATTTATAGTGGTATATTGGGTATTCGCCCAGTGTTGTAACTTGCGCCTTGTACTTTGTTTTCTTTGGAAGAAACGTGTACTTAGGTTCTTCGTGGAAAACGCAAGAAATCAAAAGATGGGAGGAATGCGGTTCCTTGATTGCCGGTATCGTAGGGGATATGTCGCTTATTCATGCAACCACAATTGTACATTGCAATGTAAATAAAGGATTTATTTATAAACAACAATAATAATAACAACAACTGTTTCATGGATCGTGACAACAAAAGAAAATAATACACAAGGCGTGATTATTTTCTAAACAGCGTTGTCTCCTGTCGGTCAGATACTCATCCCTGCGCTGGATTTGCATTAGCAAGCCTTGCGCAATTCCTACGAAAATGGCCCATCTCGCCACAGTTGTAGCAAGACCCCGGTGGAAAACGAGCTTGAGCAGGATTGTTGCCAGCTTGATTTGGTGCAGCTGCGGTTGGGCAAACCCTTGCTGTATGACCTAAAAGTTCACAAATTTGGCATTTGCGGCACTTCACACCAGCATGATGATGAAGGTTACATTGATTGCACAAGGGTGCAGTTTCGTTGTATGGCTTTCTAGCAGGGGGTTGAGCTGGTTGGTTGGGGATGGCTTGATCATTGTGTGCAACTAAGGCGAAGTTCTGAGAAGCCTTTCGCTTCTTTGACTTCTTAGGGGATCCAGTCTGTTCATCCATGGTCTTTGATTCCTCGATTGGTTTCTTGTCACCCTTTCGAAAACGTTTACCTTTCCTGATCTGAGATTCAGTCAGGATTGCAGATAGCTCAATGGCCTGTCTAACTGTAGTAGGGTTGCTACCAGTCACAATGTCTTGTACTGAGTCAGGGAGGCCATCAATGTATTTTTCGATTGCCTTATCCAAAGGCGTGACCATGTTTGGGCATAACAGACTTAACTCCTCATAACGGTCCGTGTAGGCTCGATGCTCACCGCTATCTTGCTTAAGATCATCAAATTCCCTTTCTAGAGCCCTTAGCTCATGACGAGGACAAAATTCCTTCATCATAAGAGCCCTAAGCTCGGCCCAAGTCTGTGCGAAAGCAACCTCAGCACCACGGTCTCTCATCACCCCGTTCCACCATGTAAGAGCCCTCTTCTGAAACACACTGGAGGCAAACTCGACCTTGCGATTATCAGGACACTGAACGTGACGAAACATACTCTCAGTGCTCTCGAACCATTGTAGGAGCCCAGTTGCTCCTTCAGAACCACTAAACTTGAGTGGCTTAGCCGAATTGAAACTCTTGAAATTGCATGGAGCATTATTGTTGTTGTTGGCTTGGTTCAGTTGAGCAATAAGATTTGGGAAAGCAGCACCCATTTGCTGCACGATGATTTCTGCCAGTTCGGCATTCGCTATCTGATTGTCGCGTCGAGGAGGCATTCTAAAAGGAGGGAAACATGAAAGGAAACGAGCGAGATGATTAGATGAAAAGGATGAGGTGATACAAAATTTGACAAAAGCAAAGATGGTGGTCATTTGTTTGTTACCACAAGGCAAACAAACGACACATTTTGACTAATCAAAGTAAATGGGTCAAAAATAATGTATCGCGAAGACATGCTCGCCTATAAGTGAACACTCACCCCAAGAGTTCCCAGGTAAGAGTGACTGGTCCGATTATGTGGATTTGTACGAACACTCTAGCCTTAGACAGAAAACCCAGGGTACAGGCATTCACCCTTCCAGTTTGCACGTGTTCACACTATTTAGGACCCAGAACTTTGACGAGATTTTGAAAACTCAAAGGGGTTCAAAACCTTATAACAGAGGGTTCAAAACCTTATAATAAAGGGTTCAAAACCTTACAACAGAGGGTTCAAAACCTAGTAATCAATCATCCAAGAACAGATGATTAATTTTCAAAGCGGATTCGGAATTGATGCCCCCGTTGTGGTTATCACCTAAGGATAGGTGACGGGTTTTGTTTTTAAAAAAAATCTAAACGCAAATCTTCTTGCGTTAGGGTCCTAGAAAGGTTATAGTCTAGGTCAAAGCATTACTAATAACCTAATTCCCTATAACCATTGGCTCTGATACCAACTTTTCTGTCACACCCCGACCACGTAGAACAACAAGACGTGGCGGAAACGTCGGGGAGTGTTGTAACAGAATTAATTGTTTACAACCATGGAAATTAAAGTTACATTTTATTTATCAAACCAGAGGGTTACATTGTCTTAAAACAAGAAACAAAGAGTACATAACATAATTTAACTAGTTCTTGCTTCGTTTTAAGTCACTAAGGCACAGGTCCGCCTAAGTGTGTCTCGATCATCCTATGCAATAGCTCCTGAAAACACACGTGAAAATAGGATTCATGACTTGGGTTTAAAGAAACTGTTTAATAAAAAGTAGTCATGAATCTTGTTGAGTGTTTTCTTTCATAAATCATTTGAAAAGCAATGAATAAATCAAATGATATGTATATAAAAGAATACTGCATGGTTAAGTGAATAACCATGTAAAATGGGTTTGTATAAGTTAAGTTATTTGTAAAACGATGTTTATGTGAAGATTGTATTGTAGATGTAATATGTATAAACTAAAATGGTTTAAATAACGCTACGATATGTAATACCATAAAAGCACTTATATATAGGAAGTACCAGCGGCGTATTGTTGGATCTGAGTTTGTTTCTGATTGTATTTTCGTTTGAAATTAAGATGGAAATGAAAGAGTTGTGCAGCGGAATTAAGATGAAAACAAACTTTGCATACAATCAAACGAGAGTAATACTTTAATCAAACATCTTTACACAATGAATCGAAAGATTGAATTTGTTTCAACAATGATTACAATGATTGATGAATGAATGCAAACTCCCCCTCAGCCAGAGCTCAGTAGTTTGTTCGTACAAAGAAGACGATGTTGCAAAAGAGCTAATAGAACAGTACAAAGTACTGAACTATTTATAGGCACTTGCAAACCACTGAGCATCTTAGCTGACGTCACCATGAAAGTGACATCTAACCTCCTAACAAACTCTAACCTCTGATCTATACAAACACTGATGTACTAACTACTGTTATTACAATTCATTACATAAAAGACACTTAAACAGCTGCTGCATCCTTCCACTGCTGTGAACCCAGCAGTGCTTGTCCGGATCAGCAGTACTAGACTCAAGGCAGTAGATTGAATCAGCAGAGCTTTGTTCTTCCATCAGTCTTTGACGTTTGGCAGTAGATGCAAAGCAGCAGTTGCAGATCAGCACTTAGTAAGATCAGCAGATAGGAGGTCAGCAGATGTGAAATCACTTTCAAGGGGAGAGGTTTGAATGTAAACATCTGCTTATTCTGGATCCACTGCTCTGATCCAGTTTTGGCTTTAATTATCTGTTCCTCTGATAGGGATCAAACCCAACAATCTCCCCCTGGAACAGATAATGCCAAAACTCTTCATTATTTGTGGAAATCTTTTATTGCCTCATTAACAGTTCCCTTATCTGACCTTTGAATTGTAGTTCAAAGTCTAGGGCATCTGTGTCTTCATCATCCCTGCTAAGTGGAAGATCAAGGAGATCCTGCAAATCTTCAAGACTCAGGCCAAGAGCTTGTTCCCTTGATATTTTCTCCACTCCTCCACCAAACCTGAGCAAAGTCAATACGCAGGACTGTTTGTCAGTTTCCCACTTTTGTATTTTTGAGTCTGGTGGGTTTCTTGGGAGATGTTTATTTGCAGAAGTATTTGGTGAGGCTGGCCTATTCATAGCTGGCTGAGCAGCACTTGCAGATTGTTCCAATTCAAGATCTTCTTTTATCATTACTTTCGTGCCTGCTTTTACAATGGCATCTCCAGCTAATAGATCTTGAGTTGTTTCAATACTCAACTGGTTTTTGCTCCTTCTTTTGTAGATGGCAGCACCAGCTGGAGCAGTGGTTCTTTTGATTTGCAGCTTTGGTGGTCTTTTTGAGACCTCTGCTTTTGAGTAGTCAGGCTTTTGTGGAACTCTTGGATCTTTCTTTCTAAGTTCCTCTAAGCTTTTATAGGTTGCCCTGACTCTATCTTCTCCCCACTTTGTCACTGAATTCTTTGACCCATAATCAGCCGCAATCAGCTCCTCTTTCATTCTCTTTAACTCTAACATCTTCTCAGCTTCAAATTGTTTAAACTTTTCAGGAGGAGTCTGCTTGACCTTATTTTTAATCATTCCTTGAATCCTGGCTGCTTCTTTTTCAAGCTCAGGAATGGTCCAGTTTTTGTACATGTGTTTCTCCCCCTTGTATTTCTTGTAGGTCATGATGTTCTCAATGTAGTCTTTTCTCAAGGACTCATCTGCCCTTTCTGAAATTCTCTGACATACATTTTTAGCAAATCGCTCCATAGCATTGACCTGTGAGAGTAAAAACTGATAGTTTTGTTGAAATTCTCTATCAGATTTCCCTTTTCTGTTTTTGATTGCAATATCCTCTGCTTGTTTGACCTTGAGTTTCAAGTATTCTTCAATATTATTAGGCCTGGGATATTCTGTAATTGATGGCAAACTCCTTTTGGCTGGGTCATCCTCATAATAAAAGGATTTGATTTCTTCCCTAACTGCAATGAGTTCTAGAGGGAATGAGACACCAGCAGGAGGTAGTGATTGTGTAATTTGAGCTGAAGAGAGAGGTATGGGTTTTGGAATAGTGACAAGTGACAGGGATTTTGAAGATGGTGGTGGTGAAGTGTCATCATCTTTGAGAATTAGCCTTCTCCTCTTTGTTTGAGGAGGGACTGATGATGTTTTGGATGGAACAGTGGTGGTGGATGTAGTGACAGTGGTTTGTGATTGACTAACAGTTGTTAAAACAACTGGTGTTTCAACCACTGTTGTCTTCTGCTGTTTATCAGCAGGTGAAATTGGTGGTTGAATTGTTTCTGATGGTGACAGTGGTGGTGATGAAGTAGTGGTGTGTGTTGAGGTGGTGTGTGTTGAAGTGAGAACAGATGTTGAAACAACTGAGGTACCAGCAGTAGTTGATACAGCAGGAGTTACAACAGCCGTTTGGGTGGAGGTTTGATGCTGATGGCTTTTGGATGGTGGTTTTGGAGGCTTTGGAAATCTGGATGGGATGGACTTAGGTTTCCTTTTAGTCTTTGGATTTTTGGAATCCTTTGATCCAGAACAACCTTGCTCATACAGTTCCATGAAAGCTCTTTTCTCCTCATTCCATCTTGAGATATCCTTTGCCATTCTATCTCTTTTAACACTTGCTACTCCTTCATCAAGTGCTTCTTGAGTTGCATCAACCTTTTTACTCCCATCTGGCACAGGAATTTTTCTGGTCATAGCATCCCTTTCAGGTTCAATGTAAAGACCATCATCTATTCCCTTCTTCTTCCACTCCTGAATTTTCTCCCCCTTTTTAGCATTATCTTCTGGGAGGTGATCAATGAAAAGTACTGTTGGAGGAGCAGTGCCAGTGGTTTGCAAGATCTGAGTTTTGAGAGCCTTCAGATCAGCCTGAGTGTTCTTGAACCTTGACTCCATTGCATTTCTCAGCTGTTGGACATGTTTTTCATGTTGCTGATCTGCTAGTTTTGCTTGTTGATGGAGAAAAGGTTGAAATAAATCCCAGAGCTCATTTGTAGCAGGTGCCCTTTGTGGAGCAGGTGCTTGAGGTGGAACAGCAGTTGATTGTACCTTTTGTACTTGTAACACCTGTTGTAGCATATCTTTGAGTTCTGCAACAGAGTTATCAAGCTTTTCAATGGGATCCGTCAATTTCTGGTACTTTAAACCATCACCCAAGTTAATGGGATCATCTGATTTCCCACTAGCAGTGGTTTTATCAGTAGTTGATATAGGGAGTATACTCCAAACATTAACCACTGATGCCCCTTTGTCTTGGTACTGGGGTCTTCTTCCTTCAACACTTGACAACCTTTTGATGTTGCCAGTAGGATAAATAAATCCACTGGTGGTTGGCAGAGGTGCTATAAAAGGAATTGCCTCCAAGGAAGTCTTATTAAAGTAACCACTGTCCAAATGTAACCCAGTGGGTGTAACAGTTGTAGTGGCTGCTTCACTTGGATTACCACCAAGAGTTACTTGTAACTCAAGGGGTCTAACCTCCTCAGGTTGTGTTGGTGGGTTAGCAAAGATTGATACATCAGACCCAGTCAATTGTTGAGGCATATTCTCATTGATAGGTGATTGAGAAGGACTGGTTAATGCCTGGTTCAAATCAATTGCATCCAACAGCAGTTTAGTTGGTGTGGGAATTGTGGATGTGAAGGGTGGTGTAGAAAGTGGAATTGCCCCGGGTATTGAGCTGTGGATGATAGAAACGAGTGTTTCCAGAGCATCATGATGTGGAGACCCTATTTGTACAACCTGTTCTTTTTGTGAAGAAGCAGGAGGAGTTTCGGTTATGGGTTGAGATATTTGTACCAACTGCTGTGAGGAAGTAGCAACAGTGGTTTCTTGTGACTTTTGTGTTGTCACTGGCAGGAGCTCTGGTATCTCATCCTCCAGAGATGCCTTTTTGATGGTTTTGGGGGGTTTTTGTGTTTTTCTTTTTGTTGGCTTTTTGGTAATTTTAGGTGTGGGTTTCAAAACAATTGTTCTGCTGCTTTGATCACCTTGAGCAGTGGGCTCAGCAGCAGATACCTGAGGAGCAGTTGTAACTGCTAAAATCTGCTCAGGCACCCCTGCTTATGTTTTGCAAGGTGCTAACATCCTTGAAAAAGTTTCAGTAGTTAAACTGTTTATGTGAGTAGGATCACCTTGGTTTATTGCAGCTAAATCATCCTTACTGAATTTCTTTTCAAAATAGTAACTTAAAAACCTTGGAAACAGTAAGAATGATTTTGTTTCAACATTATTAACCAAATCTTTAAAGATTTCCCGAGAATAGTTAAAATTTTCTTCTTGAAGAATTACATATCCCAGATTTTGAATCTTTAAAGGGATTTCATTAAAAGACGTGGTTTTATTTGAAACACATAGTAGGAGGGTATGAAACAAGAATCTGGTTGCAGAAGGAAAATAACCTTTTTCTAAGGTAATTTTCTTCATCATTGTGGCTTCATACCCAATCTCAATGAAGTCAGTTTGTAACTCGTTTTTAGTGAAAGAAGTTTTACCTTCCTGATCACCGAGTTGAAAGACCTCTGAAATGGATTATGGCGTGATTTGGACAGCTTTACCCTTTATAGAAGAGTTTATGGTGGTTGCAGTGTCGCCTTGTTTTTCAAGGGTTGCATTCTTCCAGAACTCCCTTTGGGTCGCCAAATAGATTGGTGCATCGGCGGTGAACAAAGTTTTGTACTTTGATTTTGCCATGATGTCAATGATGGAATCGAAAACTTTGGTGGTTCCTGGTTTTGTGAGAAGACCCAGGAGATTGTGAGATAGTTTATATGGAATTTCAGTGGAAATTTCCTTTTGAGAGGCTGTTTTCGATGAAGATTTGGATGAGGGTTTTGAAGATGACTTCGATTTTGTCATTTTGAAGATGAATGATCGAAGAAATTTGTGGAAGATGAGAGGAAAAACTGTTTTGAGAAGAGAATTTTTAAGAATTCAATTCGACAGTAAAACCCTGTTTTGGTGGTGAGTGGGGGATTTTATAGGGAAGGAAGTGAATGCTGACGTGGCAGCCGTTACAAAAGGTCTGACCACTATGTACTGTCCACGTGACAACCCCTGGTGAAAGTGAAGGACAGTACTTTTATGAAAGTGACTAATGAAGGCAGTGGTATGAAAGCAGTGGATGATTTTCACTATCAGTGGATAGCATATCAGTGGATAAAACACTGCTTTTGAACAACAGAGTTTATCAAAGGAATGAGAGAACAGGGGTTGACTTTCAGCAGTGGACAGACTTTTGAAGTAGAGCAGACTTTTGAACAATCAGTGGTTAATGGCAGACTTTTAAGGATTTTAATGAAAAAATTTCATTTTTAGCTATTTTTAAGGATGGATTTTTGATTTTCTGAAAACATTTTGTTGCTTTTATTCATGGAAAAACAAGATGTTGCTTGTTATTCCATGTTCAGCATCCCAATTCTAGAGACCAAGCTTTCAAAAGTGGCTGTATCAAGTGCTTTTGTGAGCACATCTGCCAGCTGGTCTTTAGTTGGGACATGATGCAGAGAAATCAAACCTTTTTCATAGCAATCCCTCACAAAGTGATGTCTGATGTCGATGTGTTTGGTTGTTGAATGGGAAACTGGATTTTTGATGATATTTTCTGCTGCCTGGCTATCCAACATGAGTGGTGTCTTTAAGGCAGTGATACCAAAATCCAGTAACTGATTTTGAAGCCACGGGAGTTGGGCTGTACAGCTTGCAGCAGCAATGTATTCAGCTTCAGCAGTGGATGTTGAAACAGCTGCTTGCTTTTTGCTTTGCCATGAAACTAAGCAATCACCTAGAAACTGGCACCCTCCTGATGTGGACTTCCTTGTTGTGTGACATCCAGCAAAGTCACTGTCTGAGAAACCTGAAAGCTTGATGTTCCCATTAGCTGGATACCAGATACCAAGTGTGGGAGCACCTTTTATGTATCTGAAGATCCTTTTTACAGCAATGAGATTTGATTTTCTGGGAGCTGATTGACTTCTTGCACAGACACATGTTACAAACATGATGTCTGGTTTAGATGCAGTTAGGTACAATAAAGACCCAATCATGCTTCTATAAAGTGTTTGGTCAATCAGCTCATCCTTTTCATCAGACATGACCAGCTTATTTGTTGCCATGGGTGTGCTGCATGGTTTACAATCATTCATATCAAATTTGGTTAAAAGTTCTTTAGCATATTTGCTTTGATGAATGAAAGTTCCATTTTGCATTTGCTGTACTTGGAGACCAAGAAAGCATTGCAACTCACCCATTACACTCATTTCAAACTCAGCTGTCATGAGTTCTCTAAACTCTTCACACATTGAGTTACATGTGCTTCCAAAAATAATGTCATCCACATAAATCTGGACAATCATTAAATCCTTCCCTCTCCATTTTAAAAACAGTGTTTTATCAATGGTACCTCTTTTGAAACCATTTGAGAGTAGGAAGTTGGAAAGAGTTTCATACCAGGCCCTTGGTGCTTGTTTCAAGCCATACAAGGCTTTGTTTAGCCTGTAGACATGATCTGGATAAAATGGATCCTCAAAACCTGGAGGTTGACAAACATACACCTCTTCTTGAATTGTACCATAGAGGAAAGCACTTTTGATATCCATTTGAAACACCTTCATATTGTGGTTGACAGCAAAGGCCAGGAACAGTCTAATTGCTTCTAATCTTGCAACAGGGGCAAATGTTTCATCATAATCAATTCCCTCTTCCTGTCTGTAACCTTGAACCACAAGCCTGGCTTTATTCTTGACAACAATACCCCTTTCATCAGTTTTGTTCTTAAAGACCCACTTTGTGCCAATGGGACTAACCTCTTCTGGCAGTGGTACAAGCTCCCATAATTGTTGTCTTTTAAACTGTTGGAGCTCCTCTTGCATGGCTTCTACCCAGCTGTTGTCTTTCAGTGCCTCTTGGTACTTGACTGGCTGATGGAGTGATAGAAAACCAGCAAAAAGACAAATGTTTTGGGTTTGGCTTCTTGTGAGCACCCCTTCATTTATGTTGCCAATGATTTGATCAGGTCGATGAGATCTCAAGAAGATTAAATCTCCTTGGTATGGTATGATGGCATTTGTTGGTGATGGCTGCAGATGCGTATCATCTGAGCTAACCACTGCTGGGGACTTTGATGATCCAGCAGTGGCTTCAAAAGGTGGTGGAATAGGAGGTAATGAAGTGGACAACTGCTGACTTTTATCCACTGTTTGAGGACTTTTGTCAGCAGCGTTTGAGGATGTGGAAGCAGTGGTTGATGGGCTACTTTGGTCAACAACTGTTGAGGTAGCAGTGGTTGAGCTTTGACAACTGTTTTGAACAGCTGGTGCTTTTCCCTTTGTGGCAGACCTTTGAGGGATGATGATTTCATACCCATAGTCTGGTGTTGTATCCTCTGATGGACCTGCACTGTTAGTCTTGACAGCAGTATTTTCAAAAGTAAATTTTTCAAGATTAAACAGCTCTGCAGGGTTTGCTGGGATTTTCATTGATGAAAGTTCATTGAACTTAACATTCAAAGTCTCCTCCACTGCCTTGGTCCGTGTATTGAACACTTTGTAGGCCTTGGCAGTGGTTGAGTATCCCAGATGATAACCACAATCAATTTTGGCTGCAAATTTTGAAATGGAATCTTTTAAGTTCAAAATAAAGCATGGGCAGCCAAACACCTTGAAGTATGAAATCAGTGGTTTAATTTTATACAGAATTTCATAGGCAGTCTTTTTGTGCCTGGGGTTTATTAAAACTCTGTTCTGAACATAGCAAGCAGTGTTTACTGCCTCTGCCCAGAAAGTTAATGGCAAACCTGAATCTGCAAGCATGGTTCTGGTAGCCTCAATCAAAGTTCTGTTCTTCCTTTCCACTACCCCATTCTGTTCTGGTGTTCTAGGGATGCTGTACTGCCTTACAATCCCTTTCTTCACACAGAAGGCATCCAACTCCCTATTTTTGAATTTTGTGCCATTGTCACTCCTGAAGCTTTTCACTGGAAGGTCAAATTGCTTTTCAACCTGTGTTACAAAGTCTTGCAAAATGCCTGCAGTCTCATCTTTTGAGTGTAAAAAGAAAGTCCATGTAAACCTAGAAAAGTCATCAACAATAACCAAACAATATCTTTTCTTTTTGAGGCACATGACTTGAACTGGGCCAAACAAATCCATGTGTAGCATTTGCAAACACTGGGTTGTTTTGGACTCTTCAATGGACTTGTAAGAACTTTTGTGCTGTTTTCCTTTTAAACAGGAAATGCAATGTTCAGGACATGAAAACAATTTTTGTGGTAGGCCTCTCACCAAACCATTTTTTGAAATTTCTGTGATTGTCTTAAGATTTGTGTGCCCCAGCCTTCTGTGCCAAAGTTCTGTCTCTTTGTTTGAGGCAGCTGAGAACAGACAGGCATCAGCTCTGGGACACTCTTTTGACATGTCAACATCATAAACATTGCCACTTCTTTGAGCAACAAGTTTAGTTTGACCAGTTTTGATTATTGCTTCAATCTTTTTGACCATTTCTGGTCCAACAATCCTGCAACAGTCTTTTGTGAAGAATGACCCAAATCCCTTGTCACTCATTTGGGACACACTCAGAAGGTTGAATTTTAGATTGTCTATTAGATTGACATTTTCAAATTTTACATTTCCAGATTGCACTGTACCAGACCCCAGAACTTTCCCTTTACTATTATTCCCAAAGGATATATCACCTCCTCCATGGATTTTAAAGTCTTTGAGGAGGGCTTTACATCCTGTCATGTGCCTGGAGCCACCACTATCTACATACCAAAGACTATCAAAGCATGCAGAAGCTCCCTGCACATGAAGTAAAAGGGTTAGTTCATTAAGGTCTCCAAAGCCAACAAGGCTTTGGATGGGGTCTCAACAGTGTCTGGGTTGGATGCAAAATGAAGAACAGTGGTTAGGTCAGAGGTTTGGACTGTTTTAGGACAGTGTTTCTCTAACCACTGTTGTGGGTCCTGACCAATCACCTGCTGGTAACCAAAAGGATGCCTGTTCACTTTGGGTTTAAAGGGCCTTTTGTAGGCCTCATAAACGTGTGGAATCCTTTGGTAAGACTGTTTTTCCTTGCCTTTTCTAAATTGATTAGCAGGGGGTGCATCAGTAACCTGAACATCTCTTTTGACAGATGTTTGGTTCAGCTGTTTTGTGACAGCTGTTTGAACTGGCACAAACAGTGGTTGTTTCTTGGTGAATTTGACAGATGTTGATGATGATGATGGACTCAAGGATGTTTTAGCAATGTACTCATTCTTTTTCACATCAAAGTTTTTGAGATACACACATGCTTGAGTTTTGTGGTTTGTTTTACCACAGACAATGCAACCTTCAGCTGAAACAATGACACTTGTTCTGTTTAAATCATAAGCTTTTAAGTGGAAACAATCTTTTGTTAGATGATTCCTTTTCTCACAGAATTCACAAAACAAGTTATCAATTTTTTCTTTCTTCTTTCTCTTTTCAGACTCCTTTGCAGCAGAGGTTTTAACCACTGCTGGGATGTCCTTGAGAGGTATGACTTTAGCTTTTGGAGCCTTGACACCATCAATTGATGTAAAGTCCATTGGCTTGAAATTTTCAAGAATGTCACACTCATCAGACCATTTTGGTTTAAACTGGTACTCTTCAAGCTCCTCAAAAGTAGAGGATCCCATTGGTCTGTCAAGTGTGATTTTGTTACCAAGTTTTTCAGTGATTTTCACTTCTTGGCCATTCTTGTTTGTGGGGATGAACTCAGTGGTTACATCAGTGGTTTGAACAGATTTTCCAAAAGCAGTGTTTTCATCATCATGTTTTCTATAGCCAACCCCAAATTTCACATTGCGTTTTATCTGTTTTTCAAGCATAACCTCATATCCTCTGCAGGATTCCACCCATCTTTCACAAGTAATCTGGGTGGATTCCAACTCCTTTTTGCAAACTTGGTATTTTTCTACCATAGTTTGAAGTTGGGTTTTGGTTATGCTTTGCACTTCTTTTATACAGCTGATCTCTTTTTCCTTTTCAGTCAATTTGTTTTTAAGTTCTTTTAAAGACCTTTCAAATTTAACCTCATCAGACAAGATTTTATCCCGAAGGTTTTCATTCACCTCTTTGATGTTAGCAAAAGCAATTATGCAATTGTCAGAACACAGTTTTTCAAGAACTTGAGGAGATACCTTGGCAGCTGCCATCATTACACAATCACATTGATGATCTTCCTCATCATCAGCTTTCACCTTCTTTTCACCAGCTTTTTCTTCCTTCTCTTCTTCTTTGTCCTCTTCGGACCATGGATCTGTCATTGGTTCAATCAGGGTACCTGAACTTTCTCCCAACAGTAGTTCACCAGCCACAACAGTAACCACTGCTTCAGTCACCTCTTCCACTGTTTCAAAGCTCTGCTGTTCCTCCTCAGTTTCAACCCCCTCCTGTATTGACTCTAATGCCATCAAACAAAACTCATCATGAGAAGAATCATTAGAAGCATAGAGTGCAAAATTTTCATCACTAAGGTCTTCAGGCATACTGCTCCAGTCAACAAACCCTTGAGTGAAAAAACTTTGTTGATCTGGTTGTGCTGCTGCTGGAGCAGTGGTTTGAGGTGCAACAGGTTGCACTTGTACCTGTGGAGCAGGGGTTTGAACATATTGGATTTGTGGAACAGTAGTTTGTACATAATGTACTGGCACAGGGGCAGCAGCATAGTGAGCAGTGTTCACTTGAGCTGCTGGGACATATTGGGCATAGTGCACAGTGCTTTGGTTTTGAGGTCTAGGATTTGAGCTAGGATGAGTAATTATGGGACCAGTAGTTTGACTCCTACATTCCCTAGCGAAATGTCCCAACCTATTACACTTGTAACACTTGATTTTCGATTTATCCAACCCAACCCTTAGATTCCCATGCAAACCTGGGAATTTTTGCCCTGTTCTTTTGTAAAATTTGCTAGTTCTAACACTTAGCAAAGCCAGTTGGTGCAGGATGTCCATTTCCTCTAAGTCAGTGGGATCAAAATGTTGCAAATCATTTAGTTCAAAACTTAAATTGTCTGACATCTGGTTTTCGTTTGCAGTGAATGCATAACTAGCAGAGTGAGGATCAGGGTTGTTGAAATTTGCACCAGCAGTTATGTCAATGAAGTGATCATAACCCTGATCCTTACCACTGCTCCCAGATTCTTCTTGACCCAGAAGAGCAGTATTACCAAAAGTGTAATCATCGGTAACTTTTCCTGACTCTTGTAACCTCCTTTTCTGGTTCAACTCCCTTTCGTAGGTCAGGAGTCGGCCGTGGAGTTGGGTCAAGGTCAGATCCTTGAATTCAGGTGAATTTCGGGTGACAAAAGCTGTGGTGTCCCATTTTTCTGGCAGTGACCTGAGGAACCCGCTATTTTGAGTTGAGTTTGTAAAAGTGATGTTAACAAACCTCAGTTCACTGATGAGACAACTGAAACGTTCAAATTGTTGCGTTAGTGATTCACCTTTAACGTAACAAAATGTTTCATACTGTTGGTTCAAGATTTCCCTGTTGTTTTCTATGACTTCTTCAGTCCCCCCAAATTGTTCCTTAAGTGCGTCCCATAATTCTTTGGCACTGTTACAGTGTAACAGTCCAGCATATATCTCATTGGGCAGCGCTGATGCTACGATGCTAAATGCTTTAGCATCTAGTTCGATCTTTTGAAAATCGGTTTCGGTATAATTTTCAACTGGTTTTGGAACGAACTTTTTAGCATCTTCAGCGCTTGGCACTGAAGGAACATGGGGACCATAAATGACAGACTTCCAACAACCTGTGCTTTGTTGAGCAAGGATGTGACCCATCCTTCTCTGCCAGATGTTGTACTCATTTCTTTTTAGCATAGGTGGTTTAAAAAGCGAGCCGATGTTGTTTTTATCATCTTGAGATTGTGACGTCATTCTTGTTGTTTTACAGACACTGAGAAATCAACTTTAATGGTGATTAATCCTTGCTCTGTTTTTCAACGGACGAACAAACGATCAGTATCAACTGTTATGAGCTGAACTTTTTACGTCAAAATGATTGTTAGATCAAATTTGACTGTCCAAGCTCTGATACCAATTGTTGGATCTGAGTTTGTTTCTGATTGTATTTTCGTTTGAAATTAAGATGGAAATGAAAGAGTTGTGCAGCGGAATTAAGATGAAAACAAACTTTGCATACAATCAAACGAGAGTAATACTTTAATCAAACATCTTTACACAATGAATCGAAAGATTGAATTTGTTTCAACAACGATTACAATGATTGATGAATGAATGCAAACTCCCCCTCAGCCAGAGCTCAGTAGTTTGTTCGTACAAAGAAGACGATGTTGCAAAAGAGCTAATAGAACAGTACAAAGTACTGAACTATTTATAGGCACTTGCAAACCACTGAGCATCTTAGCTGACGTCACCATGAAAGTGACATCTAACCTCCAAACAAACTCTAACCTCTGATCTATACAAACACTGATGTACTAACTACTGTTATTACAATTCATTACATAAAAGACACTTAAACAGCTGCTGCATCCTTCCACTGCTGTGAACCCAGCAGTGCTTGTCCGGATCAGTAGTACTAGACTCAAGGCAGTAGATTGAATCAGCAGAGCTTTGGTCTTCCATCAGTCTTTGACGTTTGGCAGTAGATGCAAAGCAGCAGTTGCAGATCAGCACTTAGTAAGATCAGCAGATAGGAGGTCAGCAGATGTGAAATCACTTTCAAGGGGAGAGGTTTGAATGTAAACATCTGCTTATTCTGGATCCACTGCTCTGATCCAGTTTTGGCTTTAATTATCTGTTCCTCTGATAGGGATCAATCCCAACACGTATCCACCATGTTTTTATCGTATTACACGTCGCCTCGTTACTTAAATCACTTACCCAAACAGCCACCAAGATGAAATGTTTAATCAATTGTAGAAATGTTTATGTATGGTCAAATACAGTTCACACGGTTCAACAGTTACAAACGGTTCATATAATTAAATGGTTACAACGGTATACATAGTCAGATAATTATAAACGGTTCAAAATGTAATATAATGTGTTCATATGCTGGATGTGCATATGCAACAAAATGTAATGTAAAACAATGTGTCCATATGTTGAGTAAACATATGCAACTAATGTAATGTAAATCAATGTGCTAGCATGCCCAGTCAACATACATAGCAGAAATGTAAAGTAAAACAATGTACTAAGTATGCTAAGTAAACATACATCGCAAAACAATATAATGTAAATCATGTACTAATAGTGTACTAATGAGCATAGCAAGTATATGATGTGAAAACAGGAAAGCACGAAAGTAACAAGTAGCCACATGTGTTTCACCCCAAAATAGTTTGAAAAACAGTAAAGAGGGGTCTATGTACTCACTTGAGATTGCCTAGAAGTCCTTGTGTAACAACCAAACAATGCTAGAGATCACGGAAATCAAACGACACCTAATATAGGTAACTATGTTAATAAACCGGACCTAAATCGGAGGATCAGATAGAATGAGGGTTCGTAAACCAAACGAGTATGGGAACTCGTGTAATATTGTTTAACAAAGCCTACATACTAAAATGAAACCTAACCTAAGTGCTTACGACCCATTACGACCCGTTTAGGTAGCTTATGCTACTTTAACGTGTCGTTCGCGTAAAACGCGTTCGGAATGCCTAACTAGCCCTATGATAAGTAAAATATGCCTTAACATGTCTAATATTGTTGCTAAATCAGTTTAGATATCAAAAATTATGTTACATATGCTTAAAATGAATTTTGGCGTAAAAAGGGCATTTTGGTAATTTACCTAAGGCATATAAACTACCTATCATGCGACTAATCAAACCTAAGTGACCATAAGGTATAACCTTGGAAGGTTATTCCCTACGATACTATGGTCACTTAACATGTTTGGTCGGATCCTAATGATCGACCAAACGGGTCGTGTTCGAAAGTCTAAGCGGGTGTTTAGTCCGCTTAACTTTCGGCTCCACACAAACACTAATCTAAAAAAATGACGAGCTAAACATGCTAGAACACGTTTAGTTAAGTTAGAAAACAGGTTTTGATATCAAAACAAACGGTTTTGATATCCTAGAGTAGTTTGGTTACAAAATACGCGAGAAAACGCATTTTGGCCGAAACTACGACTCGTCACTGAGCCTAGATAACGTGGTAATCAATAGGTATAGTCACTAGGGACTATAACCATCGTGATTACGCTCACGTTATGAAGTTCAAATGAACTTCGCGTTGACCATAAACTGGTCAAAGCAGAAAGTCAAACGCAGTTTGACTTTAACGACAAAAACGAATGAAAAGAACGAAAGAATACTTACAGAAGGTCCCCGCAAGCTCTTGATCCGAGTGTGCTTTGGGAGGAAGTGAGGGTGGGTATTTATAGGAATTCAAGAACCGTAAAGATCGTTCATCGAAAACTGAGCTTTGATCTGGACCTTACATGTGTGCCCATGGTTTTCTAAAACCATGGGAGCCCCTAATATGGACTATGTTCATTGAATACCAGCCCATGGTTTTGCAAAACCATGGGTTAAAACCATCAACACTTCAAAATGGACTAGGTTCATTGAATCTGCCAGAAATTTCAAAAATGGTCCCTGCACTTGTAAAACTTGATTTTTGGCACTTTTAAGCCCCGTTAACCCCATTTCAAGGCCCTAAAATAAAGTTAAAGTATAGGGAACTTAAAATATGCTCAAAAACATCTCGTATGTCGATTCGTTTGGTCGTACGGTTGCGTTATTCGCTTAATTACGACGGAAGTCATAACGAACGCAAAAACGATCCAAATTAAGCGACGAATGGAATTTTATCATGCCAAACACTAAAATAAAATATTTTAATGCTTACATAAATTTTTGTATGTCCGGATATATTTAGAACGTAAGATATGCTCGAAAATGCAAACTTGTGCACTTTTTGACGCTTTGAGTCCCTGAATGACCCAAAAGTTTATTTTAGCACACCGAACCCCTCAAAGCCTATTTCTAAGCTATGTAAAGGATATTTATGGTATTTTTAACTTATGGTCATGTTCCGGAATGTCTGTTCTAGTACGAATCGCCATACTTTCGCAGTTTGTCGAATTTAGTCCCGGTAAGCGATTTAAACTTGATTTTGCCATACCAAAGCCTTCAAAACTTATTTCTAAGTTATGTAAGGGTTATTTAAGGTATGTTAAGCCTATGTCACTATTCCAGAGTGTTTGTTGCATTAAACTGGTTATATTTACGCATCAGTGTGTGTTTAACCTTCCAGAAAGCGATTTAGAGCCCGAAATCGAACAAGAATTGACATGTGCAAACGATACACATATTTATACAAATCCCAAGTATGAAACACAAATTTCATTGATTTGGTTTTTGTTTGATGGTCGCAGTGACCCAGGTGTCACCTATTTCTAAGCTATGTAAAGGATATTTAGGGTGTGTTTAACTTATGATCAAGTTCCGGAATGTCCGTTACAGTTTAAATCGGCATACTTTCGCAGTTTGTCGAATTTAGTCCCTGTAAGCGAATAGACTAGATTTTGCCATACCAAAGCCTTCAAAACTTATTTCTAAGTTATGTAAAGGTTATTTAAGGTATGTTAAACATATGTTGATGTTCCGGAGTATTTGTGGCGTTAAACTGATTACGTTTACGCACCAGTTTGCGTATAACTCTCCAGAAAGCGATATAGAGTTTGAAATTGAATAAAAGTCAAAACATGAAAAATGTAAAACATAAACAAACAAACAATGGGATCAAATAACTTTATTTCATTGATAACTGAACTGTTTACAATGATTACAAGCACAGATGTCACAGTCTCCCCTACTTGTGGAAATTTCATCCCGAAATTTGTTTAGAGGAAACTCGTGAGAAAAGATGTGGATACTTCACCTTTATTTGATCTTCACATTCCCAAGTAAACTCAGGTCCATGCTTAGATTCCCTGCGAACTTTAACCAAAGGAATGCGCTTGCGTTTAAGCCATTTGACTATTCGGTCCATGATTTCCACCGGTTTCTCAACAAAATGCATCGTGTTGTCAACAAGAATTTCGTCAAGTGGTATGTTGAGGTTCTCATCAGCTAAACACTTCTTGAGATTGGACACGTGGAAGGTTGGATGAACGTTTCCAAGTTCAGGAGGTAACTCAAGTTTGTAGGCTACCTTACCGATTCTTTCGACGATCTTGAATGGTCCAACATATCAAGGTGCAAGTTTTCCTGTCTTTCCAAATCTGATCACACCTTTCCAAGGTGAGACCTTAAGTAATACACGATCACCGACTTGAAATTCCAAGGGCTTGCGTCGTTGGTCCGCGTAACTCTTTTGACGGCTTCGAGCTGTCTGAAGGTTATCACGAACTTTTTTAACCTTATCAGTTGTCTCTAGAATGAGGTTAGGTCCAGTAAGCTGAGCCTCACCTATTTCATTCCAGCAGACTGGTGAACGACATTTTCGATCATAGAGAGCCTCGAAAGGAGCCATGTTGATGCTGGAGTGATAACTGTTGTTGTAGGAGAATTCAATCAATGGAAGATGTGAATCCCAACTACCACCAAAATCGATCACACAAGCTCTAAGCATATCCTCCAAAGTCTGGATTGTTCTTTCAGTTTGGCCATCTGTTTGTGGATGATAGGCTGTGCTCAGATTAAGTTGGGTCCCCATAGCAGATTGCATGGTTCTCCAAAAAGGAGAAGAGAAGCGAGCATCTCTGTCAAAAATAATGTTCAAAGGAACACCATGTCGAGATACGATTTCATCCACATAGATTTTAGCCAGATTTTCAGCAGAAAAATCCTCACGGATTGGCAAGAAATGCGCTGACTTAGTAAGACGATCAACAACTACCCAGATGGCATCATGACCTTTCTTAGTGCGTGGAAGTTTAGTAATGAGATCCATAGCGATGTTTTCCCATTTCCAAACTGGGATCTCTGGTTGCTCCAAAAGACCAGAAGGATGTTGGTGTTCAGCCTTTACCTTAAGACAAGTAAGGCATTTTGAAACGTACAAGGCAATATCCTTCTTCATACCAGGCCACCAATACTGAGTACGAAGATCCTTATACATTTTGTCTGAGCCAGGATGGACAGAATAACGAGACTTATGAGCTTCATCCATAAGCAAGGTGCGAAGACCATCTTGGCTTGGGACCCACAAACGGTCCATGAAGTAGTATGATCCATTGTCTTTCAAAACAAGATCAGGCTTAATGTGATAGGGTAATTCCTTACCCATCAAACCTTGTGAAACACAAGTATGTTGAGCCTGAGAAATGCGTGCCTTGATATCGGATCGAGCTTGAATATCAGATTGAATACGAACACAATGAACCTTAGTACGTTCCTTAAGACTCAATGCGTCAGCCACGATATTCGCTTTACCAGGGTGGTAGCGAATTTCGTAATCATAGTCGTTTAGGAGTTCAACCCAACGTCTTTGCCTCATGTTGAGTTCTTTCTGATTGAAGATATGCTGAAAACTTTTGTGGTCAGTGAAAACCACACAGTTTGTGCCATACAAATAGTGTCTCCAGATCTTAAGAGCGAACACAACTACACCCAACTCAAGATCATGAGTGGTGTAGTTTTTCTCATGTACCTTTAACTGCCTCGATGCATATGCTATGACTTTGTTCCTTTGCATCAGAACACAGCCAAGACCCAAATTGGATGCATCGCAGTACACGACAAAATCATCATTGCCTTCGGGCAAAGATAGGATAGGCGCATCACAAAGCTTCTGCTTCAAGGTCTGAAACGCTTCTTCTTGTTTAGAACCCCATTCAAAGGGTTTATTCTTCTGAGTTAGAGCAGTTAGGGGAACTGCAATCTTCGAGAAATTTTCGATGAAGCGGCGGTAATAACCCGCGAGAGCAAGAAAAGAACGAACTTCGGTAGGAGTAGTAGGCGTATCCCAATCCTTAATCGCACTGATCTTGGAGGGATCTACATGAATACCTTGTTTGTTGACGATATGACCCAAAAATTGAACTTCTTTAAGCCAAAATTTGCATTTGGAGAATTTGGCAAAAAGTTGCTCTTTCTTTAGGAGTTCCAGAGTAAGACGAAGATGTTGCTCATGATCAGCTTGCGTCTTAGAGTATATCAATATGTCATCAATAAAAACGATGATGAACTTATCTAAATAAGGCTTGCAGACCCTATTCATCAAGTCCATGAAAACAGCAGGAGCATTAGTCAAACCGAAAGGCATAACTGTGAACTCATAATGCCCATAACGGGTACGGAAAGCTGTCTTGGGAATATCATCTTCATGCACACGAAGTTGATGATATCCAGAACGCAGATCAATCTTTAAAAAATAAGAAGCGCCCTGTAATTGATCAAAGAGATCATCAATGCGAGGTAGGGGATATCGATTTTTGATGGTAAGCTTGTTCAGCTCACGATAATCGATGCACATTCTGAAGGATCCATCCTTTTTCTTGACAAAAAGAACGGGAGCACCCCAAGGTGAAAAGCTAGGACGAATAAAACCTTTGTCAGAAAGCTCCTGAAGCTGCTTAGACAGTTCTTGTATCTCAGACGGTGCAAGACGATATGGAGATCTGGCAATAGGATTTGCACCTGGTACGAGATCAATACGGAACTCGACTTGGCGCGCTGGGGGTAATCCAAGTAACTCTTCAGGAAACAACTCCGGATAATCCCGAACGACTGGGATATCTTGAATAGACTTACCTTTGCCCTTATCTGCTGTAACATGTGCCAAGAAGGCCACATAGTTCTTTCGCAGATACTTCCGAGCTTGAAAACAAGACATGAGCTTGAGGCTGCTAGCAGGTTTCTCACCACGTACCTGTAGGATCTCACCTGACGAAAGCGGCACACGAACGATATTCTCAAAACAAACTACCTCTGCACGATGCTTGGCTAACCAATCCATACCCACTATAATGTCGAAGCTTCCAAGTTGCATTGGCATGAGGTCGATAGGAAAAAGATGGTTGTTAAGGTTCAATTGGCAATTAAGAAGAACAGAATCAAGAACAACGGGTTCACCACTGGCAACTTCTACTGTCAAAGGCTTACCTAGTTTCGTTCTAGACACTTGAAGCAATGGTTCGAAAGATAAAGACACAAAACTCTTATCGGCCCCTGAATCAAAAAGAACAGATGCAGGTTGGTTATTAACAGAGAACGTACCGTTCACCACTTCATTGTCTGCTTGCGCTTCTTGTGCTTTCATGTTAAAAACTTGACCTCGAGCTGGAGCCTGATTCGGATTTGCATTAACCAGCCTTGGACACTGGTTTCGATAATGGGTCAGGTCTCCACAATTATAGCACGAGCCAGGAGGATAGTGAGGTCGTGTAGCTTGTTGTTGAACAGGTTGTTGAGCTACCTGTTGAGCTGGATTTCGAGTGACCTGAGCAGAACGACAAACTTCTGCAAGGTGTCCAGACTTCCCACAGTTGGTACAGAAACGGCACGGAAGTTGCTGTTGATGGTGACTATTGCACCTATTGCACAAAGGTGCATTCCCTTCATACCGCTTCTTTGCTGGAGGCTGCGCTGGCTGATTGGGAGCTGCCTGGTTCTGTTGGGTAGTGATGGCAAAATTTTGGGAAGCCTTACGCTTCCTTGACCCCTTCACAGAACCCGAATCCTTACCCTTCTTGTTTTTACCTTTCTTGCTATCCCCTTTGTCAGACGACTGCTTCTTACCCTTGTCACCTTTTCTATGCAGCTTACCCCTTCGAACCTGAGACCCGGTCAATGTCACAGATAGCTCGATTGCCTGACGGACAGTGGTAGGGTTACTACTAGTAACGGTGTCTTGTATGGAGTCAGGTAGGCCATCGATATACCTCTCGATAGCCTTCTCGAGTGGGGTAACCATTGTTGGGCATAACAAACTCAGCTCCTCATACCTATCAGTATACGCCCGGTGCTCGCCACTATCCTGTTTCAGATCATCAAACTCCCTTTCTAAGGCTCGCAGCTCATGACGAGGACAAAACTCCCTCATCATAAGAGTCCTAAGTTCAGCCCATGTTTGTGCTAAAGCAACCTCAGCACCACGGTCTCTCATAACCCCGTTCCACCATGTAAGCGCCCTCTTCTGAAACACACTGGAAGCAAACTCGACTTTGCGATTGTCAGGACACTGAACGTGACGGAAAGTATTCTCAATGCTCTCGAACCATTGAAGAAGCCCAGTTGCTCCCTCAGTACCACTAAACTTGAGTGGTTTAGCCGAGTTAAAACTCTTTGAAATTGCATGGAGCATTGTTGTTGTTGTTGGCTTGGTTATATTGAGCAATAAGATTTGGGAACGCAGCAGCCATTTGCTGCGCGATGATTTCTGCCAGTTCGGCATTTGGTAGCGGATTTTCGCATCGAGGAGGCATTCTAAAAGAGGGAACATGAAAGGAACGAGTGAGATGATTAGATGAAAAGAATGAGATGAACAAAAATCGACAAAAGCAAAGATGGTGGTCATTCGTTCGTATCACAAAGCAAACAAACGACACACAGTGACTAATCAAAGTAAATGGGTCAAAAATAATGCTTCGCGAAGACATGCTCGCCTATAAGTGAACACTCACCCCAAGAGTTCCCAGGTAAGAATGACTTGTCCGATTATGTGGATTTGTACGAACACTCTAGCCTTAGACAGAAAACCCAGGGTACAGGCATTCACCCTTCCAGTTTGCACGTGTTCACACTATTTAGAACCCAAAACTTTGACGAGATTTTGAAAACTTGGAAGGCACAAGGCCAAAAGAATTATTCAAAAACAAATGATAAATTTTCAAAAAAGTCAATTTGAAAAATCAAAAGGGTTCAAAATCTTATGATAAATCATTTAAAAAAAACAGAAGATTGAATTTTCAAAAATCGTTTTAGGAAATTGGGTTCTCGTTTTGGTGATCACCTAAGGATAGGTGAAGTGCATGTTTTAAGATCTAAACACAAGACAACTTGTGTTGGGGTCCTAGAAAGGTTATAGTCTAGGTCAAAGCATTACTAATAACCTAATTCCCTATAACCATTGGCTCTGATACCAACTCTTCTGTCACACCCCGACCACGTAAAACATCAAACGTGGTGGAAACGTCGGGGAGTGTTGTAACAGATTTATTGTTCCACAACCATGGTAATTAAAATTACATTTTATTCAACAACTAAAGGTGGAATGCATTGTTTCAAAACAAGAACCAAAGAATACACAACATAATTAAACTAAGTCTATCTTTATTTTAAGTCTCTAAGGCACAGGTCCGCCCTAGTGTCACGATCATCATCCTAAGCAACAGCTCCTGAAACACATGTGAAAATAGGTACGTCAGCATAAAAATGCCTGTGAGATACATAGGTTTTGTGAAAAATAGGATTCATGACTTAAGTTTAAGAAAAAGTTGTTTAACATAAGTCAGTCATGAACCTTGTTAATTGTTTTGTTTTATAAATCTTTTGAAAAGCAATGATAAAGTAGATGATATGTAAAAGAGTAATGTGAGGTTAAATGGATAACCAAGTAATATGAGTTTTGTATAAAATATGTTGTTTGTAAAACAATGTCTTGAAAAATATGTTATTTGTATAAAATGTTATATGTCTAAATTGAAATGATTCAAATAACGCTACGAAATGTAATACCATACAAGCACTTATATATAGGAAGTACCAGCGGCGTATCCACCATGCTTGTATCATATTACACACGCCTCGTTACTCAAACCATTTTACCTAAACAAACCGCCAATGTAAATTGCCCATGTCTAAACCATTTGTCAACTGTCTTTGTGTAAATCATGTCAAAATGTTTATGTCAAAATGTAGTCCATGAAATATGTATATCAATATCAAAATGTCTATGTCAAATGTCAAATATGTAACGTGTAAACAAAATGTTATGTATGGCAGGTGAAATATATATATATGTCTACTGAGCCACAGATAAAAATGCACAAAACAATGTATTGAAGTAAAACGTGGTTTAAATCAACGTTATGTCTTGTGGAAATGCATGTTATACTGAATACAAACATTTATGCGGTATTGTAAAAATGCTACATCCAAGCCTTGTGACTGTGGTGATGAGCCCTTAAACAAATTAAAGGTCTATCTGTGTTATGTTTTATCGAATTCGGTCATTCCTTCCATCCAAACATACCTAGGATGTCAGGAACGGGAGTTGTCAATTGCTATGGTACCATTACCTACTAACGAGCGGCGTGATCAAAGTTAATGAATGTATACGGTCCCACTTAAACAAACCAAATGTCATACCCCAAAATGTAAGCATGTGATGAGAATGTACTAAGTATGTGGTAAAATGGACATACATAGCATGTGATGAAAAACAAATGCACTAAGTATGATGAACATACATAGCATGAAAAGGTAATGTAAAACAATGTACTAAGTATGTGCTAAATGAACATACATAGCATAAAATGTCATGTAAAAATATGTACTAAGTACGCTACAAAGGACATACATAGCCAAAAACACAATGAAATCATGTACTATAAGTGTACTAATGAACATAACAAGTATATGATATGAAAACATGGAAAGCATGAAAATAACAAGTAGGCACATGTGTTTCACCCCAAAATGTTTGGAAAACAGTAAAAGAAGGGTCTATGTACTCACTTGAGATTGCTCAATAGACTTTAGATATCCACCAAGCAAAGCTAGAAGATCACGGATTTAAACGGCACCTAATATAGGTAACTACATTAATAAACGGACCTATTCGGAGGATCGGGTAGCATTAGGGTTCGTAAACCAAATGAGTGTAGGAACTCATTTAATATGGTTTAACAAAGCCTACATACTAAAACGAAACTTATCCTAAGTGCTTTTGACCCGTTACGACCCGTTTAGGTAGCTTATGCTACTTTAACGCGTCGTTTGCGTAAAACGCATTCGGATCGCCTAAATAGCCCTATGACAAGTAAGATATGCCTTAACATGTTTAATATTGTTTCTAAATCAGTTTAGATGTCAAAAGTTATGTTACATAGGCTTAAAATGAATTTTGGTTCAAAAAGGGCATTTTGGTAATTTACCTAAGGCATATAAACTACTCATCATACAACTACTTAAACGGTGTGACCATAAGGTATAACCTTGGAAGGTTATTCCCTATACAACTATGGTCACCTAAGGTGTTTGGTCGGATCCTAATGATCGACCAAATGGGTCGGGTTCGAAAGCATAAGCGATTGATTAGATCGCTTACCCTTACGACCCTAGACAAGCACAAATCTAAAAGTGACGAGCTAAACATGCTAGAACATGTTTAGTCAAGTTAGAAAACAGGTTTTGATATCAAAACAAATGGTTTTGATACCCTAGAGTAGTTTGGTTACAAAATACGCAAGAACACGTATTTTGGCCGAAACTACGACTCGTCACTGAGCCTAGATAACGTGGTAATCAGTAGGTATAGTCACTAGGGACTATAACCATCGTGATTACACTCACGTTATGAAGTTCAAACAAACTTCGCATTGACCATAAACTGGTCAATGCAGAAAGTCAAACGCAGTTTGACTTTCAAGCTAAAAACGCATAAAAGAACGAAGGAACACTTACAAAGGGTCCCCCGCAAGTATTTGATTCCAAGTAATCTCAGGTAGGAAGTGTATAAACACAACCACTTAGAGAAAAACTCAGATCAAATTGTGGGTTGCAACAATGGGGTGGAGGGGTATATATAGTTTTTGTAGAACCGTTAGGATCGTTTCTTGAAAACCGAGATTCAATCCTAGCCGTACACATCGAGCCCATAGATTTACAAAACCAGGGGAGCCCCTAGAAATGCCCCAAAACCATGTGCAAAGGTGTCCAACAGCTGGATCAAGCTGGAAACAACATTCTGCTATTCTGGGGACACCTTACGGACCATATGGTCCAGTCCTTACGGACCGTAAGCTGGTCTGCAGATCAGCAACTTTGAAATTTGGCAGAACAGGCCCCTGTGCGCGTATGGTCGTGTTTTGGCACTTCTAACACCTGTCAAACCCATTTTTAAGCTCCCTAAGGATGTTAAAGCATAGGGAACATGAAACATGCTCAAAAATATGTCGGATGTTGGTTCGTTTGGCCGTACGGTTGCGTTGTTCGGTTAATTACGACAGAAGTCGTAACGGGCGCGTGTACGATCCAAATTGCGCGACGAATGGATTTTTGACAAGCCAATCACTAAAACATAATATTTTAATGATTACATAAATTTTTGGATGTCCGGGTATATTCAGAACGCAAGTTATGCGCGAAAATGCAAACTTATGCACTTTTTGACGCTTTTAGTCCCTGAATGAGCATAAAGTTTATTTTAGCACACCGAACCCCTCAAAGCCTATTTCTAAGCTATGTAAAGGATATTTAGGGTGTTTTTAACTTATGATCAAGTTCTGGAATGTCCGTTACAGTTTAAATCGGCATACTTTCATAGTTTGTCGAATTTAGTCCCTGTAAGCGAATAGACTAGATTTTGCCATACCAAAGCCTTCAAAACTTATTTCTAAGTTATGTAAAGGTTATTTAAGGTATGTTAAACATATGTTGATGTTCCGGAGTATTTGTGGTGTTAAACTGATTACGTTTACGCACCAGTTTGCGTATAACTCTCCAGAAAGCGATATAGAGTTTGAAATTGAATAAAAGTCAAAACATGAAAAATGTAAAACATAAACAAACAAACATTGGGATCAAATAACTTTATTTCATTGATAACTGAACTGTTTACAATGATTACAAGCACAGATGTCACATCTCTAGTCGAGCAATAAGCTCCTATTAAATGCATAACCTTTATACATACCTGACGCAAGTCAAAATCCATTGACTCGTTATCCATACCTTGCTCAACTATTTCCTTCCAGTTGGTGACACTACATTACCGTACATCATGCTCACCTACGATTAAATAACTTGACCATTTCAAACATTAAATACCGGGTTCAAATGGCAATCACCATTTGACCCGCATAACTCATTTATCCTTTCAACCATTCTTGCATACAATACATGAGCATAATTATATTCATATATTCACATATATATATATATATATATATAAGTTCAAAACATAACTTGAATAATATATACTTCTTAAAGAATATTTACTCGTTCGATCTATAATTACTTAAATTTTGGGCCTTTCATTCTTGTTATTCATTCTTACTCATTTGATTCGTGCCTATTTACGAATTTTAAACTTTTTCATTCTATCATTCATTCCCTTCTATGTTTCGAATCCGTCTCGCGGTTTCTAACATATCATTCATATCTTTCATTCCTTTCATGTTTCGAATCCGTCTCGCGGATTCTAACATATCATTCATATCTTTCATTCCTTTCATGTTTCGAATCCGTTTCGCGGATTCTAACATATCATTCATATCTTTCATTACTTTCATGTTTCGAATCTGTCTCGCGGATTCTAACATATCATTCATATCTTTCATTCCTTTCATGTTTCAAATCCGTCTCACGGATTCTAACATATCATTCATACTTCTCATGTGTATTTGGTACTTTCAAAACCCTGAAAGTCTTACATTTTTGTCACGGCCCCCGACCCGGTTTAACCCGTTTCAGGAGCCGCGGGACAGAAATCCCGTGGTATTTATTTAATTGAGTTTAACAGCAGAAGTTTATCATCAGGATCTTTTTAAAAACTGAAATGTTTCCCGATTATTTATTTCACAACTCGGGATAAAACCCGGTAATTTACAATACTATGATTTCACGAAGAAATCTTTTATTTTACAAAACATGTTTATTTATTTTATACTGAGCCACTTCCTTAAGCTTGTAGTGCTTCTTGGCACTTTTCCTGGATCACAACAGATCACCTGAAACATGTTTGAAAAAGGTTTTATCAGCGGGAAATACTGAGTGAATCATTCTATTTACTAAAATGACACATTTGTTATAATTTACAGTATTAAGAGCGATTACAATGTTTCTGATATCAAACCAACTACCCACGGTATTTGTCACTCGACCGGATCTATGACTATGGTCATATCCCCCATTGGCTGCCCCAATGGTGACGATTATCAAGTAATGTATACAAAACCCCACATACCGGCTGTAACTTGGTGATTACAAAGACTTAATCCCCGTAATTATAACTTTGAAAATAAACATGCTTTTGTAAACAAATTTGATAAAAAGAGAATGACTCACATTGCAGATTTAATTTTGGAACAGAGCTTAGCCTACTGATTAGCCATGATAACCTAGTTTAAATAATCAGGCACACAAACTAGGTTAGTAACTTAATACAGCATTTACGATAACTCACGAGATTACAACCTTCACAACGAATGACAAAGTGCGATACTTAAACATCTATCGATTTTACGACGAATGACATAGCATAAACCCTAATGTGGGCAGCACTTAAACATCCATTGGATAGTTTAATCGATCGGACATTGAATCGTAGCAGCGATCGAGTTATTACCCTGAATTGTGGCAGCACTTCGTGATCAGTGTGTGTTTTTGTAGTAAACAGTATCTAACTTTGTGTACGTAAAGAATTTTAACGTCGAACTGAAGCCAGGATTCAAGTCCCAAGCCCCTGTATTTATACCCTAATTGTGCATCTCCCGCGTATCGCGAAGGAGACCAAGGTCCCTGTCGCGTGTCGCCTGGGATGTCAACGTAGAGTAGGGTAGGCTTGTCACTAGTATAGGCCTGCTGAGTTGATAGTTTGAGAATTCTCAATTTAGACAACGCATTCTAATGATAATCGTGAATTAGGGTTTACCCCCCCTTGATTTTTAGGGGCCCTGATTCTAATTCCAACTATTCTGAAAATTTTAGGGACTATGCAGAATCACTTGGGTTTCTCAATTAGGGTTTCCTATTAGACAATTTAATTAAATAAATATGACTTTTGATGAGAGTTGTTACATTCTCCCCACCTTAATAAAAATCTCGTCCTCGAGATCTACTGGAATAAATGAGGATACTTTCGCTTCATTTCTGATTCCAGCTCCCAAGTGTATTCAGCTCCTCTCTTTGAATCCCATCTGACTTTGACTAAAACTAGTCGTTTATGTTTGAGAAACTTGATCTTTCGATCCTCAATTTGAAGAGGTTTCTCAACAAATTTTAGCTTTTCGTTTACCTCTATATCTTGAAGAGGTACTACCAGTGATTCATCTGATAAACATTTCTTGAGATTGGATACATGAAATACATCATGTACTCCAGCTAATTCTTCTGGTAGTTGTAAACGATAAGCAACTGGTCCTATACGTTGGATTACTGGAAATGGTCCTACGTACCTTGGACTTAGCTTTCCTTTCTTACCAAATCTAACAACTCCTTTCCAAGGAGAAACTTTCAACATTACTTTGTCTTCAACCTAGAATTCTAATGGTTTGCATCTATTGTCTGCATAACTCTTCTGACGATCTCGAGCCATTTTCAGTCTTTCCTTGATTTGTGTAATCTTATCAGTCGTCTCTTGTACTATTTCAGGACCTGACAATTGACTTTCTCCTATTTCTGCCCAACAAACTGGAGTTCTGCACTTTCTTCCGTACAGTGCTTCAAATGGGGCGGTTTCAATACTTGAATGATTGCTATTGTTATAGGAGAATTCAATTAATGGTAAATGGTCATCCCAATTTCCACCAAAATCTATTACACATGCTCGGAGCATGTCTTCTAGAGTTTGGATCGTCCTTTCACTTTGTCTGTCTGTTTGGGGATAATATGCCGTACTCAGATTGAGTCGAGTTCCCATAGCTTGCTGGAAACTTTTCCAGAAATAAGAAGTGAAACGACTATCCCTATCTGATACAATGGAGAGTGGAACTCCATGTAGAGATACGACTTTATCTACATACAACTTTGCCAATCTTTCCATGCTAAAGGTTTCTTTCATTGGTAGAAAGTGAGCTGATTTGGTTAATCCTTCCACAATTACCCAAATCGCATCATTACCTTTTCTTGTTTTGGGTAACTTAGTAACAAAATCCATTGTTATAAGTTCCCATTTCCATACATGCATCTCTAATTGTTGTAGTAGACCTGAAGGTTTCTGATGTTCTGCCTTAACTTGTGAACAAGTAAGACATTTAGAAACATATTGCACTATATCCTTTTTCATTCCTATCCACCAAAAATTCTTTCTTAAATCTTGGTACATCTTATTATTTCCTGGGTGCATAGTATACCTAGATTTATGGCCTTCTTCTAAAATCTTAGGTCTTAAGTCTCCTTGCTTAGGTACCCAAATTCTACTTTTATGGAATCTCCAAATTCCATCTGCTCCTTGTTCTAATTCCTTTATCCGTCCTTTCATTCCTTCAGCATCATCCTTGATTGCTGTAGCTTGAACATTCTTCAATTGTTCCATTAAATCTATTTGTAGATTTAATCTGAGAGCACGAACCCGTCGTTGTTTCTCATAATACTTACGACTTAAGGCATCTGCAACTACATTTGCCTTTCCTTCGTGATACTGAATATCACAGTCGTAGTCACTTAGGATTTCCATCCATCTTCTTTGCCTCATGTTTAACTCTTTTTGCCCAAATATATATCTTAAACTTTTATGATCTGTATAAACAGTAAATTTACTTCCATACAGATAATGTCTCCAAATCTTAAGGGCAAAAATTACGGCTCCTAATTCTAAGTCATGAGTCGTATAGTTTTCTTCGTGCTTTTTCAATTGCCTTGAAGCATATGCAATCACCTTTTTGTGTTGCATAAGCACACATCCATATCCTAGTTTTGAAGCATCACAATATACTTCAAAATCTTCAGTTCCTTCTGGTAAGGCTAAGATTGGAGCATTTGTTAATTTCTGTTTCAAAATCCTAAAGGCTTCTTCTTGTTTAGGTCCCCAGTCAAACTTAATAGCTTTACAGGTTAACTTAGTTAATGGTACGGCTATCTTTGGAAAAATCCTTAATAAACCGTCGATAATATCCAGCTAAACCTATAAAACTTCTAATTTCCATTGCGGTTTGCGGAACCTTCCAATTGGTAATTGCCTCTATCTTAGCAGGATCTACGTGAATACCTTTGTGATTCACCATGTGTCCTAGGAATTGCACTTCCTTTAACCAAAATTCACACTTCGAGAATTTGGCATAAAGTTTTTCTTTTCTTAACAAAGTTAAGAGTGCATGAAGGTGTTCACAATGCTCTGTCTGACTTTTGGAATAAATAAGTATATCGTCTATAAAAACAATTACAAATTTATCCAAATATGGTTTACAGATCCTATTCATCATGTCCATGAATGCAGCAGGTGCATTCGTTAATCCAAAGGGCATGACTGTAAACTCGTAATGACCATACCTAGTTCTGAAAGCAGTTTTAGGTATGTCTTCTTCTTGTACCTTCAATTGATGATATCCGGAGCATAAGTCTATCTTAGAAAAATATCTAGCTCCTTGAAGTTGATCAAACAGATCATCAATCCTAGGTAATGGGTATCGATTCTTAATTGTAACCTTATTTAATTCTCTATAATCGATACACATTCTCATTGAACCATCCTTTTTCTTAACAAATAGCACTGGTGCTCCCCAAGGAGATGAACTAGATTGTATGAATCCTTTAATTAGTAATTCATCTAATTGCTTTTTCAGTTCTAACATTTCTGTGGGTGCTAACCGATAAGGTGCCTTGGCTATCGGTGTAGTTCCTGGAATTAGATGAATCCTAAATTCTACTTCCCTATCTGGGGGTAATCCTGATAACTCTTCTGGAAATACATCCGGATATTCTGAGACTACAGGAATTTCCTTAAGTTCTTTACCCTTTGTACTAATGATTACTGAAATCATATATACTATTCCTTGCTTTCATTCATAATTAGCAACTTTCATTACTGATATGAACTTCATGGGCTTACGTGGTTTATCTCCTGTAATCCTAATTACTTCTCCGGTGGGTGATTGAATTTCTATGTAATTCTAATCACAAAAGATTCGAGCATGGTTGGTTACTAACCAATCCATTCCTAATACAACATCAAATTCAGCTAAATTCATTGGCAATAGGTATGCAGAGAATTTATGTCCTAAAAGTTCTATATTTCTTTCCTGCAAAACTTTATCTATTTTAACTGAATTTTCGTCTGCTGTTTCAACTGTAAAAATCTGCCTAATACTTGTTAAAGGTAAATTAAGAGCTTGACAGAATGAAGTATTTATAAAACTTTGGTTTGCACCAGAGTCAAATAATACTTTTGCGTATACGTTGTGAACTAAGAACGTACCCGCTATCACATCTGGGATGAGTTCTGCTTCTTAAGTGGTCAGCTGAAATGCCCTGGCATTCTTCTTAATAGTTCAGTCGGTCGCCTTGATTTTGTTGTCTGCTGGTTTGCCCAATTTAGGACATTCTGTTTTAAAATGTCCATTTTCTCCACAGTTATAGCAAACTATTGTTTTCTTTCTGCAGTTTTCTTCACGATGTCCTACAGTTTTGCAAAAATTGCAGGTTATATCGCATCTTCCATAATGTTTCTTCTTGCATTTCCTGCAGAATGACGGAGTTGAGAATTGCCCAGTTCCTCTTCTCTTGAAATTACTACTGTTACCCGCACGATATCCTTGGGTAATTTTCTGAGCCAATTCTTTCTTCTTGTTTTCATCTTGTGTACGTACCAGTTCATCAGTTAGGGTGTTAGCTAATTCCACAGCATCGTCAATAGTGCGAGGTCTCGCAGGTTTAACGATATTGCGGATTTCACTAATCAGTCCCCAAATGTAGCGAGAAATGAGTACCGGTTCTGGCGAAGCCAGCGTTGGTACCACTCTAGCATATTCAAAGAATGTCGAAGTATAACCGCGACAATCTACACCAATCATCCGATGATTTAGGAACTTATTTGTCATTTGTTCCTTTTCATACTTGGGACAGAATTTTCTTTCTACAAGACCCTTAAAGTCTTCCCAATTCATGGCATAAGCTATTATTCTTCCTTTTGATTGTAACACAGTGTTCCACCATTCGAGTGCTCCTTCCTTGAAGAGATTTGATGTGTACATGACCTGATCATCTTTAGCACATTTACTTATGGCAATTACTGCTTCGGTTTTCTCTAACCAACGCAGTGATGCAGTTGCTCCTTCATTGCCTGCAAATTCAGTGGGTTTACAAGCAAGGAATTCTTTGAAAGTGCAACCAGGCTTTGCGGCTTTCATTTTCTTAGGAAATGGAGCTTGATGTGGTTCCTCGTTATGATTAATATGATCATTGCCTCCGTTTACACTATTACTGAAGTTATCTTCAGAAATACGTTTACTAGGAACGATTTGTTGCGGTTCGATTGGATTCTTTACAGCAGCAATGATTGCGAGAATAGCATTGGCTATCCCTTGAGCAACAATATTTTCGATATCTTGCCTAGTCATATATTGATCTCCTGGATGTTGCTCAGACTGATTAACCTCATTTACTGGTTCGTTACCAATGTTTGCCATCTGATAATTAATTTTATATAAATAATTAGTATAAATACAAATATAATAAAATAGTTTGCACGTAATCACATTAACATGTATAACCAAAAATTATCGATTTCCCGAGTTTCATTTCTATATATTATATTATGCCTCGTACACTCGATTATCATACAACGTTTTATTGTTAAGTTATTACACATACTGGCTCTTATGATTTATTTATTAAACAAACATTCCTGCAAACTCCCATTATCTGGTCAGCTAATTTCTTAAAAACGACGCTCCCTTTCGTCGTACTTCCAAGTAACTCTTTCTCCAACATCCCTAATCCTATTTCCTGCATTAATTAACTCTTCGCCCCAGAGACGAAGTTCAGTCAGATTCTCCGGGCTCATAGTTGGGTATAGTGGAGGTTCTGGGTCAACTTGTGGGAAAAATGTATCAGGGTTGTTTAAAAGATTTTGGTATTGCCAATCAGTTGTCCACCATTCATCTAATTCTACTGGTAGTGGTTGAGGTTGGACAATAGGATCTGGAATAGCAGGTTCCAGATTGATTGGAATTGGAGCTTCTAGTGGGTAGCTGAAGAGATCTTCTTCAGTAAATATAAGGTTTGGATTAGCTGGTTCAAGGTTTCCATCAGCAGGTCCGATGAGGTCACTCATTACTAGTTTATGATCTAAAACTTCCCAGGGAGTCATTTTCTGTTTCTGTCTAGAACTTTCTCCGACTTCTCTTTCTGTTTGCTTCTTCTCAGCTTCTATCTCTACTTGATTAACATTTTCCTCAATTTCTACCCCTTTTCCTTTGTCTTTTGGTTCTTCAGTTTTGGTAACCTTTCTTGTTGCTGGCTTTTTCCTACGTACACGCCTCCAGCCCACAAATCTGCTTCTTTTCTTGGGTTTAGGTTTTGCCAGTGGTTTGGATTGAAATTCCATGGGTTCTTCTTTGTCAGCGAAGTAACTAGTGAATTCCTTGGAAACTTCTATCTTAACGGGATAGAGGTTAAGATTTTCTAAAGCTTCAGACATCTCATTCATGCTGTTTAGCATATATGCAACATACATACCAAATGTTAAAATAGAATAACAAAATCTCATATATAACCCTTAAATATTATTGTATACCATACATAAAACAACTGACAAGTAAAATATACTACAATTTACTGTGAACTTATTTATTTACTGAATAAGGTTTTTGGATTGTAAATAAATAAAGGTGCTAAAACTTGAGTTAGAGTATTTAGAGATTTGCATTTTCTGCTACTGTGGCTAGCATATACAAATCTGCCCATTTCTCATCTAATTTGTCCTCCCAGGGTGTTTTACTGGTTAATTCCTGGGTTTCCTGTTTAACTTTCTTTTCTCGGATTTTCTTTATTTTATCTTTACTTTTCCTAATAATCAGACTTCTTTTACTAGGAGAAAGTGGTTCTTCATAATTTGCCTTTCGCACAAATATTCCTTCTTCAGGAATTGCAGGGAGTTTTAAGGATTTTGTTTGGGATGAACTTCCCTTCTCGTTGGATGACCTATCTAGTTTAAGATAGATGTTTGACAGCTTTTGTTTACCCATACTGTAACTAACAAATAATCAGTTAATATAACACATAATCGCATAATTGGCAATCAGTAAAATTAAGTATTTCTAAATACTTAATAGGCTTAGATCAGTGGCTCTGATACCACCTTATTTCTGTCACGGCCCCTGACCCGGTTTAACCCGTTTCAGGAGCCGCGGGACAGAAATCCCGTGGTATTTATTTAATTGAGTTTAACAGCGGAAGTTTATCATCAGGATCTTTTTAAAAACTGAAATGTTTCCCGATTATTTATTTCACAACTCGGGATAAAACCCGGTAATTTACAATACTATGATTTCTCGAAGAAATCTTTTATTTTACAAAACATGTTTCTTTATTTTATACTGAGCCACTTCCTTAAGCTTGTAGTGCTTCTTGGCACTTTTCCTGGATCACAACAGATCACCTGAAACATGTTTGAAAAAGGTTTTGTCAGCGGGAAATACTGAGTGAATCATTCTATTTACTAAAACGACACATTTGTTATAATTTACAGTATTAAGAGCGATTACAATGTTTCTGATATCAAACCAACTACCCACGGTATTTGTCACTCGACCGGATCTGTGACTATGGTCATATCCCCCATTGGCTGCCCCAATGGTGACGATTATCAAGTAATGTATACAAAACCCCACATACCGGCTGTAACTTGGTGATTACAAAGACTTAATCCCCGTAATTATAACTTTGAAAATAAACATGCTTTTGTAAACAAATTTGATAAAAAGAGAATGACTCACATTGCAGATTTAATTTTGGAACAGAGCTTAGCCTACTGATTAGCCTTGATAACCTAGTTTAAATAATCAGGCACACAAACTAGGTTAGTAACTTAATACTGCATTTACGATAACTCAAGAGATTACAACCTTCACAACGAATGACAAAGTGCGATACTTAAACATCTATCGATTTTACGACGAATGACATAGCATAAACCCTAATGTGGGCAGCACTTAAACATCCATTGGATAGTTTAATCGATCAGACATTGAATCGTAGCAGCGATCGAGTTATTACCCTGAATTGTGGCAGCACTTCGTGATCAGTGTGTGTTTTTGTAGTAAACAGTATCTAACTTTGTGTACGTAAAGAATTTTAACGTCGAACTGAAGCCAGGATTCAAGTCCCAAGCCCCTGTATTTATACCCTAATTGTGCATCTCCCGCGTATCGCGAAGGAGACCAAGGTCCCTGTCGCGTGTCGCCTGGGATGTCAACGTAGAGTAGGGTAGGCTTGTCACTAGTATAGGCCTGCTGAGTTGATAGTTTGAGAATTCTCAATTTAGACAACGCATTCTAATGATAATCGTGAATTAGGGTTTACCCCCCCCCCCCCCCCTTGATTTTTAGGGGCCCTGATTCTAATTCCAACTATTCTGAAAATTTTAGGGACTATGCAGAATCACTTGGGTTTCTCAATTAGGGTTTCCTATTAGACAATTTAATTAAATAAATATGACTTTTGATGAGAGTTGTTACATTCTCCCCACCTTAATAAAAATCTCGTCCTCGAGATCTACTGGAATAAATGAGGATACTTTCGCTTCATTTCTGATTCCAGCTCCCAAGTGTATTCAGCTCCTCTCTTTGAATCCCATCTGACTTTGACTAAAACTAGTCGTTTATGTTTGAGAAACTTGATCTTTCGATCCTCAATTTGAAGAGGTTTCTCAACAAATTTTAGCTTTTCGTTTACCTCTATATCTTGAAGAGGTACTACCAGTGATTCATCTGATAAACATTTCTTGAGATTGGATACATGAAATACATCATGTACTCCAGCTAATTCTTCACCCTCACGTCCACCTACTACCTAATTCTAACGGACATACCTGTAACAATTATCACTGTCTCACGAACGTCATATGTTTCTTGTGTACTGGCCAGGTACACAATCCACATACTAGTTTCCTCTCTTCGTGTAATCGTCACCTTATGTCCGAATAATTAGGTTTCGGCACGTGTAACATTTTCAAAACTTCATTACCATTCTATTATTATATTCCTTCTTAAAATTTTCCTTCACTTGATAGATTTTATCGTTACATGCACCCACAGGTTAAATTTACATACCTGGGGTCAATTTGTCTTATCACATGCCTTGATGCCGGTCCTATACCGCATTCACGGATCATCCTCTCCAAGCAATTATGTTTACCTTACACATAACATACTGTTAGTTTTCTTCAAATACATACTTAAGTACATACTTACCTTTGCTTCTACCCTTAGATCTTGATCGAGTCTCGGATTGTACGGGTTCCTTGTCACAAGAGCACACAAGTTTGAGTCCAAGTATTTACCTCCTCATACTTGATTTCCCTCAAACCAGGGCTCTGATACCAACTTGTAAGACCCTATTCACAATTTGACCCAAAACGACGCAGCGGAAAATGAACCGTAAATTTTTTTTCTTTTAACTAATCTAACGTACTTAAATACCGTTTAGGTCAACCCTTCTAACATAAATACATCATTCATCATTTATTTAATGTAACTATGTTAACAAATGATTACAAACAACGTGACCGCTTTCCCGTACAATGCACTCCATTTATTTCATTCTCAATAGTAACATGGTTAGGAGTACATGATCTCAAACATATTGAAAACCCACATATTCACATATACGTATACCAGTGATCTACAATCATTAGATTACAACACTTGTATACACTTTCATATATCTAAGTACATTCATACGTATCCCATTCATATGTACGTACATACAAGTCCACACTACATACACACGTTCCATATCTACATACATACATACATACAAGTCACATTCACTTATTCGTAAGTTGAGCCTTATCTACAAACATGTCAACACGAATCAATGCAATTACAAACAAACATAACCGACTAACTTCCAACAAACATGATGTACATTCGATTATCATAATGAACATTCCAGTAACATGATGAACATTCTAGTAATCATGATGAACATTCCATTAACATGATGAACATTTCAGTAACATGATGAACATTCCAGTAACATAATGAACATTCCATTAACATGATGAACATTTCAGTAACATGATGAACATTCCAGTAACATGATGAACATTCCAGTAACATAATGAACTAACATGATGAACATTCCAGTAACATAATGAACATTCCATTAACATGATGAACATTTCAGTAACATGATGAACATTCCAGTAACATGATGAACATTCCAGTAACATAATGAACATTCCATTAACATGATGAACATTTCAGTAACATGATGAACATTCCAGTAACATAATGAACATTCCATTAACATGATGAACATTTCAGTAACATGATGAACATTCCAGTAACATGATGAACATTCCAGTTACATGATGAACATTCCGTTAACATGATGAATATTTCAGTAACATGATGAACGTTCCAGTAACATCATGAACATTCCATTAACATGATGAACATTTCAGTAACATGATGAACATTCTAGTAACATGATGAACATTCCAGTTACATGTTGAACATTCCATTAACATGATGAACATTTCAGTAACATGATGGACGTTCCAGTAACATAATGAACATTCCATTAACATGATTAACATTTCAGTAACATAATGAAACTATCATCTAAATTTACATTAAGGATAGACGAAGTTCATATGAACTTACCTTGGTACTTAACCTTACCCGTAAATTCTTACATAGTTCCCTATATACAACATACCAAACTTCATTTACAAATGAGAAGTGATTCCGGAAATCACTTACCTTAAACGTCCGTTTCATACTTGCTTCCTCGCATCCTTCCTGTTAGCCTTTCACGCTTCCATCCACCTTGACATGATCCTATACTTTCATGTCATTATGGTTACCGCATTATTCGCATAGACGCACATTCTAAATTACATTTATTCTACATAATTCTTTATATCGTCACATATAACATTTATTGATATAGCATGTGCCTTGCGATTTCCCTAACATCACATTTGTGGCCAAATGTCTTACTATGCAATTTATGCACATCATATGAATTATCAACTTAAGCTCATACATACTCAACATTAATAGATTATACTACGGACATCATACACATTTCATACTCATATAGCAATACACAAAATGTGCATCATATGACCCAAGCATAGAGTACAACTTCTAATGCATAGTGTTTACCAAACCATATAATTAACCAAAATCCTACATGTATTCCATTCAAAACGTATTTCTCATGTTTAATTATCACCGAATTACAACACCTCCACACATTATACACTTTCATCCATCATTTGCATACCATTTCATCTATTAATCTCACCTAGGCATTTCAACAAACACTTGGTGTGCGTACTACTTTCTAAGCACACTGTACAAGCATCTTATGCTCATCTTCATACTTCTTGCCTTCATCAATCAAATACAACTAAAATCAACCTAATTCCATACCATACTCAACCTATCTAACAAGTATTCATCACATACAACATACTACATCAAATTTTGAACAAGGATTGGACATGGGTGTTATACCCATGTCGCCATTTTCACTAACCCAAGTGGGTTTCACCTTCAAACATCAAATTACTTGATATCATACATAAAACAAGTTCTATTTGGTCATTCTAACACATATCCTTGCTCAATTTCAACAAATTTCAGGATTGATCACAAACCCACTTCATACAAGATCACCAAATCACAAATTATAACTTACCACATGTTTATCTTGTCTAGATGATTCAGAATCTAAGATCATGCATCTGATTTAGCTCCAATCTCCATCCTATTTTGATCAATTGGGTCATTCTTGAGTTGAAGAGGGGTTTATCCTCCTCTCTCTCTGATCGAACACACATACACACACTACACACACTTAGGTGTTTTATATAACTTTCATTCTTTTTTCCAAGTTTAGCCCCTCATGTTTGCCATTCTTTCTTTTTGTCACAAAACTTTATTCATTACTACTTAACCTACATATCCTAACTTCATGTTGGGAATTGCCTAACTTGTGCAAAGGTCAAGGCCAAATATCAAAAGCCATCTGGGTTATTACAACAACCCGAGATTCCTGTTTGGAAATGGGAGCAGATATCAATGGATTTCATTACAGGACTCCCACGGACCTCTCAAGGTCATGACATGATATGGGTTATCGTTGATCGATTAACCAAGTTGACTCACTTCTTACCTATTTGTGAAAAAGACAGTACCGCGAAGTTAGCTGAAATCTACCTCAACGAGATTGTGGCACGTCATGGAGTGCCTATTTCAATAATCTCGGATCGCGATGGTCGCTTTGTGTCAAGAATATGGCAATCATTTCAAGAATCGCTTGGATCTCGTCTGGATCTGAGCACAACATTTCATCCGCCAACCGATGGACAAAGCGAACGAACCATCCAAACGTTGGAAGACATGCTTCGCGCCTGTGTGATGGATTTGGGCGGAAACTGGGATACTCATGTACCTCTGGTAGAGTTTTCCTATAACAAAAGTTATCACACAAGCATCAAAGCCGCCCCATACGAAGCACTATACGGACGGAAGTGCCGATCACCACTGTGTTGGGCGGAAGTCGGAGACAAACAACTCATTGGCCCCGAACTAGTCCAAGAGACTACTGACAAGATAGCAAAGATACGAGACCGTATCAAAGCGGCTCGTGACAGACAAAAGAGCTACGCGGACCAAAGACGTAAACCATTATCCTTCGAGGTCGGAGACAAAGTCTTGCTAAAAGTCTCGCCTTGGAAAGGCGTAGCTAGATTCGGGAAACGTGGAAAACTAAACCCGAGATACATTGGGCCATTTGAGATTCTAGAAAAGATCGGCACCGTCGTGTACAAGTTGAAACTGCCAGAAGAACTCTGTAATGTACACGACACATTTCATGTGTCGAATCTCAAGAAAAGTCCGACCGTTGATACAGTTATCATCCCAGGGGATGAAATTCATGTAGACGACACGCTCCAGTTTACTGAAGAACCCGTCGAGGTTATGGACCGGAAGGTCCACAAGACAAGGAGAAGTCGTATTGAACTAGTCAAGGTCCGCTGGAACTCACGTCACGGACCCGAGTACACCTGGGAACGTGAAGATCAGATTAAGGCAAAATATCCCCACCTGTTCAAGAAAGCTCCTGCAAAGGATGGCTCAACATGAATTTCGGGACGAAATTCTTTTAACAGGGGGAGAATGTGACAACTGGCAAATAACTGGTAATTCCGTACAATCTAATTGTCACACCCTGGCTTTTGCGGAAGCGTGGGTTTATTTGGTGTGACTTCTTAATACCACAGCAACAATCACAACAATACTATATGATAAAATACGGGATGTTCATCCATTAAAATAGTTTAGAAAATGCATAACATGTTGTCTTTAAAAACATCAACCACTGAATACGTTACAAACCATGACTTTGTTTAAAATGAGTTCATAAGACTTGACGAAAAACTACCAACAAAACGAGGATTTAAGACATGCAACCCCTCCAGGAATGAGTCGCACTTCCAAAACCCTATGACCCTGGATGACATCCTTATCTAGTACGCAGCTAACATGCACCACTTGCCAGATCCTATTCATTCCCTGAAATACATGTAATTTGAAAAAGTTAACAAAAAGTTGAGCGGGTTCATGTGTAAGTGAGTATATAAAAGCCTTTAAAATGTCTGTATAAGTAAAAGTCCCTGGTATGTAGCAATTAAGGAAAAACCTGATCACCATTGGGTTGCAAAACCAATAGTATGTGTGAAATGATGCAGGAAGACTCAAACCTAGCAAATTTGTCTCCGGTATGAAGACATAGTCACCACTATGGGCCACCCTGGCCTCATGGGTGTGGGCTCGCTACACCCAAATAGATCTATCACTCATGTCCCTTGGTCCTTCAATGAGGATTAATGGCCTTAAGCGTTGTACCCACCACTCACATGATCGCGTAATAAAAACCCTCCTTAAGCTAACCATACCATAATAAAAGTCTGTAAATGTCTGTAAATGTCTGTAACATGTATTTCACCCCCGAAAAGTAAAACTGAAAATAGTTAAGGGAAAAGGGGGACATGAACTCACAGTAGTGCGTCTTGTACCGTATCTCAAACTCTGTCTGCTACACGACAACCTACACGTACTAATGTCTATTAGACGAACGGGCCGTGCCTTGGCTTAGAGTTTAATGTTTAGAGTTGTGTTACTTATATTGATTCGCGTGATAAATATTTGTTCGTTCAATGTTCTAGTGAATTTTAGTCTTAGAAAGCAATTATTTACAAAGTGTTATAATTTTCGGAAAATTTCGCCATAGCCTCCTTTGTAAATAGAGGTGTCCATGCTTAAGTGCGTATCATTTTCTTTTACAAATACCTCGTAGGGTGTTTCCACATAACCAACCCGACAATCATACATGCAATGCCGTATTTACGTCTTTTCAGCTTTATTAAACCAAACTGGACTGTTTTCGAGCATTTAAATAAAATATTTAACCTTTTCCAAAAATTTTCAAATTTTTACAGAATGTCATATATAATCCAAAATTTATTGTGTAAAAATTTCGGAGACCAGTTCATTACCAATTTTATATAAAAATTATTTTACCCGAATGCAATCAGATTTGTTACTTTCTGATTGCAGTTTTACGGAAAAATTCACTAAAAATCAATCGCAGACAAAATTCCAGTTGGAGGGTCACGGAAACAATAGTGACCATCTACAGTAAAAATTCCATGAGCTGATTCTGCTCAGGTTTCAAGTTTTGACTCTGAATACAACACACTTTTTCAGCAGAAATATTTCAGCTTGAGCTGCTGTCTAAAAACAATTCTTTAAAAATAGTAAACGATCTCGAAAAATTACGATTCTAGTGCCATTTGCTCAGTTGTTCAAAATTACACAATTTAGACTCCAGAAATTCAGTTTTTCGATTAAAAATGACCCTGTTACAGCCTGTTGATGTTGGCTGGAAATTTCAATCAGCATGTTTATTTCAGGTTTAATGATTCTAAAAACGTATTAACGAGTGTCCTAACCTTGCTTTGTTAATAACTTAATGATCAAACATTGTGCATGTATTATCCAAACTCAAACCAACCTGATTTTAACCACATATAAACTTTTTATGTAGGGTTTTTATGTAGAGTTCCATGTTCATGTTTTAGGGTTCTATTTCTTGTGATTTGAACAAACAAATGTCATGCTTCATATTTTGACTAAAATAAGATGGAACAAGGTGTAGAGACTTACTACTAGCACAAGGCTAGGGTAGAAATCTAGTGAAGATGATGGTGAGAAAAAGTATGGTGAAGTGACTAGAACAAGCTCTCTTGAAGTTCCTTCAACCTTGCAACCTCCTTGGATCCTCTTGAAGCTTGAATGGACTTGTGTGATGGAGAAGATGAAGATGGTTGAAGTGGTGATGGTGAAATCGGTTGGGGGGGGAACCGAAATAGGGAGAGGGAGGTGAGGGTTGGAGTGTGGTGTTAGAAGAAATGATGAGATATCTTGGAAATTGTAGGATTCCTTACAAGATTTGGCAAGTCCCACAAGAAACCACAAGTTTTCAACCAATAGAGCAAGGAGGCATGAAGAATATGATTAGGGTGGGTCCCCATGGCTGGAAATCGGTTGGGGGGGGTAATATGTAAAATTTTGGTAATTAGTAGGTAAGTATATAAGAGGTTAAGGGTATTTTCTAAAATAGTGGGTGTATGACATGTTTATATAGTGTGTGGGGACTTATTGTGACCATGATTATTTAAGAATAATACAATAATGTTTCTGACAAAATTTTGATGTCCCGGGTACTGCCCGGTTGTTCGGTTACGTATCGTTCCGTTAAAGTGTTAAATTGTACCGTAAAGCGTCTTTTATGCATCTTTTTGTAACGAAATCATTCCTGGCACTTAGGAAAGTATACAGGACCACTCTGCTATATTTGTGTATTCTACTGGTATAATAAAATGCTGATTTTAATAAAAGAAAGCAGAATTCTGTATTTAAAGTGTGTTTTAGGAACTTCCCGGCATTATATCTATCACCTAATGACGCAGTCTTATGGTCCTCACTTCCCTACACTACAAACCAGTGTAGTACTCTATCCCTGGCTCATACTGGCCATAATAATATTGTCTGTCTAAGTGCTGGCATTGTCAGCATTATTTCTGAATCAACCGTTCAGTGTGTCAACTGTGCTGAGTGCATCAAGAATGTCACTAATGTAGGTGTGTAATGAATGGAGTGACTGTATAAAATATGATGCATGTATATATGATATAGAATCATAGAGCAGTTTAAATTATCAGTTGTAATCAAGCACAGTCATTAAGCACGTAATTAAGATTAATTAATTTGTACAGTACCTGAAATTTTGAGGGTTGTCACATTCTCCCCCCGTTAAGAAAATTTCGTCCCGAAATTTTAGGCCCTACGTCTAGTTGCAGGGGTCTTATGAAATAAATGTGGGTACTTGGCCTTCATATGATCCTCACGTTCCCACGTGAATTCTGGCCCATGTCTAGCGTTCCATCGAACCTTGACGAGCTTGACACTGCTCATGCGTGTCTTGTTAATCTTCCAATCAGTGACCTCGACAGGTTCTTCAACAAAGTGGAGTGTGTCGTCGATGTGAACTTCGTCAGCAGGAATGACAACGGTGTGTTGAGTTGGACTCTTTTTCAGGTTCGATACATGGAAGGTATCATGAACACCATTGAGTTCAGCAGGCAGATCCAACTTGTATGCTACAAGCCCAATCCTTTGCAGGATTTTGAAAGGGCCAATGTAACGCGGATTCAATTTCCCACGCTTCCCAAAGCGTGCCACACCCTTCCAGGGTGAAACCTTTAACAAAACCATATCCCTAACTTGATATTCCACGGACTTCCTATTTGGATTAGCATAGGCTTTTTGTCTGTCGCGAGCCGCCTCGATGCATTTTCGAATTTGCGCAATCTTGTCTGTCGTCTCTTGGACGATTTCGGGACCAGCGAGCTGCCTATCACCTGCATCAGCCCAGCATAGTGGTGATCGACACTTGCGTCCGTAAAGAGCTTCAAATGGCGTGGCTCCAATACTTGTGTGGTAGCTGTCGTTGTACGAAAATTCGACCAATGGTAAATGATTATCCCAGCTACCACCTAGATCCATTACACATGCTCTCAGCATGTCCTCCAATGTCTGAATAGTTCTTTCACTTTGGCCATCAGTTTGCGGATGAAATGCAGTGCTCAGATTCAACTGCGATCCAAAAGCTTCTTGGAAGGATTGCCAAACCCTTGATACAAATCTCCCATCTCTATCTGAGATAATTGAGAGAGGCACTCCATGACGTGCCACAATCTCTCGCATGTAAATCTCCGCAAGTTTAATCGTGTTGTCTTTCTCTTTGATCGGCAAGAAGTGTGCAGACTTTGTTAGATGGTCTACTATTACCCAGATCGTGTCATGGCCCTTGGGTGTCTTCGGCAGTTTCGTTATGAAGTCCATAGAAATTTGTTCCCATTTCCATTTGGGTATTTCAGGTTGCTGTAGGAGACCTGAAGGTTTTTGGTATTCGGCCTTTACTTTGGCGCACGTTAAGCATTTACTGACATATATCGCAACGTCGCCTTTCATCCTTGGCCACCAATAGAAATCCTTAAGATCTTGGTACATTTTATCCGCTCCTGGATGAATTGAGTACCGTGACTTGTGAGTTTCATCAAAAATGACCTTTCTCAATCCACCGAACAGGGGAACCCAAATCCGTTTCATGAAGCACAGAGTTCCTTCCTCGTTTGGTATCAACTGCTTCTCCATCCCATGGAGGTATTCTTCCTCGATATTCCTTTCTTTGAGAGCTTCTCTCTACACGGCACGAATGCGCAACGAGAGGTCCGTCTGGATGATCATTTCCAAAGCCCTAACCCTTATGGGCTTGATCCTTTCCTTTCGACTTAGGGCATCGGCGACCACATTCGCCTTCCCTGGATGATACTTGATTTCATAATCGTAGTCGTTCAGTAGTTCAACCCAGCGTCTTTGTCTCATGTTAAGCTCCTTTTGATTGAATATGTGCTGCAGGCTCTTATGATCGGTGAAGATCGAACATCGTGTGCCGTATAAATAATGTCGCCAGATCTTTAATGTAAACACCACCGCGCCCAGTTCCAAATCATGGGTGGTGTAATTTTCTCGTTTATCTTCAGTTGGCGTGAGGCATAGGCTATAACTTTCTGGCGTTGCATCAACACGCAACCCAAACCTTGACGCGAGGCGTCACAATATACCACGAAGTCTTCCGTGCCTTTGGGTAGAGATAGAATCGGTGTGTCACAAAGCTTGTTCTTCAACAACTGAAACGCTCCTTCTTGCTTGTCACCCCAATCAAACTTCTTGTCTTTCTGTGTGAGTGCGGTCAGGGGTTGTGCTATCTTTGAGAAATCCTCAATAAACCTTCGATAATAGCCAGCCAAACCTAAGAACTGTCGAATCTTAGTTGGCATCTTTGGAGTCTCCCAATCCTTGATTGCCTCGATCTTTGTGGGATCAACATGAATTCCATTTCCATTTACCACGTGACCAAGAAACTGGACTTCGCGTAGCCAAAACTCACACTTTGAGAACTTGGCGTATAACTTCTCCTTCTTAAGTAGCTCTAGAATAGCTCTTAAGTGTTGTTCGTGCTCGTCCTTTGTCTTCGAGTAGATTAGAATGTCATCAATAAACACGATCACAAACTTATCTAGGTACGGCTTGCAGACTCGGTTCGTCAGGTCCATGAAAACTGCCGGTGCGTTTGTCAATCCAAACGGCATAACCAAGAACTCGTAATGTCCATAACGAGTCCTAAAGGCCGTCTTCGGGATACTTTCCTCTTGTATCCTGAGTTGATGGTATCCTGAGCGAAGATCGATCTTCGAATAGAAGCTCGAACCATGTAGCTGATCAAACAGGTCATCAATTCTCGGCAAGGGATAACGGTTCTTGACAGTCAACTTGTTGAGCTCGCGGTAGTCTATACACATACGAAAGCTACCATCCTTCTTTTTAACGAACAGAACCGGAGCTCCCCAAGGCGAGAAGCTTGGTCTGATGAATCCTTTATCCAATAGCTCCTGGAGTTGGTCTGACGGTGCAAGTCTATAGGGTGCCTTGGCCACCGGCGCGACGCCTGGAACCAAGTCGATGTGGAACTCGACTTGTCGTTGTGGCGGCAACCCTGGCAAGTCTTCTGGAAAGACTTCAGGATATTCTCTTATGATCGGAATGTCTTCAATTCTGGGCTCAGCAGCTTCTTTATCCACGATGTGTGCCAAAAAGGCAACACACCCCTTCCGTAAACACTTTCAAGCTTTCAGGCAGCTAATAATTCTCAGTGGCGTATCACGCTTCTCTCCGTGTACTACGATCGTCTCTTCATCCGTCATTGGGATGCAGATGGTCTTCTCGTGACAAACGATCTCGGCCTTGTTGCTCGATAACCAATCCATTCCCACTACCACGTCGAAGCTTCCCAACTCGACTGGTAGTAGATCTAGCTTAAATTCGTGTCCTCCCAATTCTATCATGCATCCCCTGATGACTTCTCCCGTTTCAATTAGTTTCCCATTCGCTAATTCGATCGAGTATGGAACGTCTAATTTACTAGTGGCTAACCCAAGTATATTCTTAAACTCTAACGATATGAAACTATAATCGGCACCAGTATCAAAAAGAACAGATGCAAAGCGTTGGTTTATAGGGAACGTACCGGTGACAACGTTTGGATCTTGGCGCGCCTCCCTCGCACCAATGTTAAAGATTCGGCCTTACGCCTGATTTAGCTTTGGGCATTCTCTTTTGAAGTGCCCAATGTCACCACAATTGAAGCATCCTGGCCCTCGGCCATTTCCATTACCATTCCCGCCTCGATTTCCGTTGGTTCCTCGATTTCCAGCTTGATTTGCGACATTCCCACGGTTTCCATTTCCCCCATTATTCCCTTGTGGTCGGTTTCCATTACCACGGTTGTTGTTATTGAAACCCCTTTGGCCGCCCTGGCCTGATCCAACCCAACACGTTTCCTTTGAATGGCCCGTCTTCCCGCAAGATTCACATTTTCTAAGTCGGCATGGACCGAGGTGATGGAACTGGCAAATACCACACTTGGGCAGAGTACCCATGTAACCCTTTCCTCTGTTTTCATCACCGGTTTTGGCTCTGGTTGGTGTGCTCAACTCGCCCCTTTTGCTCACATGGCTTGTACCCTGCTTGAAGTTGGAAAACTTTCGTTTGTTATCACCAGCCGACTCCGCATAAGTCTCTTTCTTCTTGGGTTCAGAAATTGAGAACTTGCCCAACCTTACGGCCTCCTCCGTAAGTGCCACACTAACGTCGATTGCTTCCGTAATTGTTGCCGGTTTGGATGTGGTAACCATACTCAGGATTTGGGGTGCCAATCCCCAGATAAAGCGCTCAATCCGTTTGAATTCCGGCGTAACCATATAAGGGACCACATGTGACAAGTCGTGGAATCTCTGAACATATTCCACGATTTTGGGACCGTCCATCTTTAAATGCCAAAACTCTGTTTCCAATTTCTGGATCTCAGCTCTGGAGCAATACTTCCTGCGCATCAGCTCTTTCAGTTCAGCCCAAGTCATGGCGTATGCTGCAGCCTCTCCTAAGGTTTGAACTTGGAGATTCCACCATGAGAGGGCACCGTCAGTGAAGAGCCCAGAGATGTATGTAACTTGTTGTCTCGGCGCACATTTGCTCATCCTTATTGTTGTTTCAGTCTTCTCAGTCCAACGGGTAAAAGCCACAGCACCTCCAGTGCCATCAAAGTTTTGTGGCTTGCAATCTAAGAATTACTTGAAAGTACACCCTGTACAAGCAATGTCATTTATAGAATTATTAGCAGTCGTACATGAATCATCCAAATATAGTGTAATGTGTCTCCTATGACTGATCATTACCGTTCGGAGGGTTGTTGCCCTGGTTGTTGATACTTCCGCTCGATCCTGGTTGGGATGCTGCATATTGCGCAATAGCAGCCGCGATGATCCCTTGTAGTTCTGCCTGGTTAGTTGGCATGCGTGCTTCACGTCGTGGAGGCATTTTCTAGAGGATGTTTCATGTTGGTCAGGTCATAGTAGGTAAAAATACGTATGTACTCAGCAATATCCACACATAACATCTCATGTTATAAGTAAATCAATCACATAACATCTCATGTTATAAAACATAAACAAACAACTTTAACAAAGCATGTAATAAGAATACTGCAATTGGGCTTTTATAAAATTAAGACCACCATACACTGTTTACAAGTTTTCCAAATGTACATACCTCCAAAAGAGACTAAGGGTCAAAATGCCCTTGTCTGAACTGTCTAGACCAATACAATAAGCAAAAATCACATAACCAAAGTCATCTCGTCAAAATGTGGTCTTCAAAATACCGCATAGTCTGGCCCAATTGCTGTCTTCTCTTCAAAAGTACTCACTACCGGTAAAAGACTAAGGGTAGCTAAGCTGATGGCGGTGGAGGAGGTGGAGGAAAATGAGAGAAGAGTAAGCGGCGCATAAGCAGCCAATCCTCCTCCATAGCATGATGAGATCTCTCTAGCTCCAGCATGCGCCAGGTCAGCGCCTCCTGCTGCATCATAAATGAAACAAGAACATCCTCGGTAGAAGGCCCGTCATGATAGGGGTGATATGGATCTGTAGGTGGCATAACGTGGGGTGATGACCATAGAAATGGCTCGCCCCTCGGAGCTGAAACCGGACGAGTAGTGTGTGGGGTAGATGTAAACGTTAAGGTAGTATGGGGAAAATAAGACATGAAGGGTGCAGTAGATGACATGGATGGGACAAAACCAGGATAAGGAAACTGTGGCATAGGCTGGCTATCACTGGTCGCAAATGGTGCGTGGCTGGGGGGCTGTCTCGACGATCCCTCCCCAGGTCGAGGCGGGGGAATGTCCTGTAGGAAGGTAATCTGAAGATCGGTACGCTGGATATCTGTGGTGTGCGGGTGAAAGGATGGGATATCCAGCGATGCAGAGATAGGTGCGGTAGGGGGAGTGACTGGGGTCGCATACGGAGGGTAGTCATCCTCCTCGATCCACCCATTCTGGGTGTCAGCGTATCTCGGGTCGATATGGGTAGCAAACGGTGCCAGGTCATCAAAAATGGGGTCAGGCATGGGCGCTACATCTGGGATCTCAGCGGCTGGTGGTACAATGATAGGTGCATCAGTGACAGGTGGTGCAAAGACTGGTGCATCCTCAGGAATGGGGTCAAGAGCAAGAACGGGCTCGGGAATGACGGGAGCTGGCTGACGATCAACAGGCATAGCAGGATCCTGATCATCCGGAAGAACAGGAGCCTCAGCAGGCTGCTCCTCGGGATCCAGCTCATCCTCCATATCTGTCTCCTCATCGTAGTTAATACGAGGAAAGTTACCGAATCCCAAGGGTGGGTAAGAGGAAGCTACTGACTCAACGGAATCTGAGGCTGATGAATCGGAATGGACCTCCATGTCAGGAAGCTCAACCATAGGAACAACAGGGTCAACAACTGGGATATCAGCATGCGGAGCATCGTCCTCCATCGGGGCCCCACCATCCTGGTCTCCCTCCGGGGGACCCTCGATGGGTAGAACGATATCATCATCGGGTAACGCGTCAAGAGGTTGTTCCTCAAAGGGAACTGTAGCAAATGGGAGAGGAGCAGGGATCGGAACAAGGGGTAGATCCCCTCCTGGCGGGCCATCAGCTAAGGGCATGTCGTCTCCGAAGTCCGGTAGGGCGAAAGGCTGAAAATCGTCTTCATCGGTGCTCGTGTAGTCTGAAGTGTAAACTCCCGAGTCTGTGGCCATCTCGTCATCAGAGGTAAAGGCCATCGGGTCACTCGTGTTGGATACTCCACTGCCAGAAGATGCCATGGTGTCTGTAACACATCCACAACATATGCACATAAATCAGGTAAGCATGTAAACAAAAGCAATGTAATCATGTATGCATCCTAGTCTTCCCAGACTATCCCTCCCCACTTCTAAGACTGAACTCCCTAGTCTCTCAGACTACCCTGGTCTCTAAGACCAACCTCCCAGTCTCTAAGACAAATTCTTTCCCAATCTCTAAGATTGAACTCCCTCAGTCTCTAAGACCGACCTCCCTCAGTCTCTAAGACCGAAATATAATTTTTGAAAAGTGTATTTGTGCCTTTTTGTTTGTAAAATGTTTATGCCCTGGATCTGGACGTTTAGTGCATGCAATGTAAAAGGTTTGAAAACATTTTCGTGAGAGCCCTAGTGATCATAGTCTAGACTCGAGAGTGAATCCTAGTTCGCTATGATCGAGGCTCTGATACCAAGCTGTCACACCCTGGCTTTTGCGGAAGCGTGGGTTTATTTGGTGTGACTTCTTAATACCACAGCAATAATCACAACAACACTATATGATAAAATACGGGATGTTCATCCATTAAAATAGTTTAGAAAGTTGTCTTTAAAAACATCAACCACTGAATACGTTACAAACCATGACTTTGTTTAAAATGAGTTCATAAGACTCGACGAAAAACTACCAACAAAACGAGGATTTAAGACATGCAACCCGTCCAGGAATGAGTCTCACTTCCAAAACCCTATGACCCTGGATGACATCCTTATCTAGTACGCAGCTAACATGCACCACTTGCCAGATCCTATTCATTCCCTGAAATACATGTAATTTGAAAAAGTCAACAAAAAGTTGAGCGAGTTCATGTGTAAGTGAGTATATAAAAGCCTTTAAAATGTCTGTATAAGTAAAAGTCCCTGGTATGTAGCAATTAAGGAAAAACCTGATCACCATTGGGTTGCAAAACCAATAGTATGTGTGAAATGATGCAGGAAGACTCAAACCTAGCAAATTTGTCACCGGTATGAAGACATAGTTACCACTATGGGCCGTCCCGGCCTCATGGGTGTGGGCTCGCTACACCCAAATAGATCTATCACTCATGTCCCTTGGTCCTTCAATGAGGATTAATGGCCTTAAGCGTTGTACCCACCACTCACATGATCGCGTAATAAAAACCCTCCTTAAGCTAACCATACCATAATAAAAGTCTGTAAATGTCTGTAACATGTATTTCACCCCCGAAAAGTAAAACTGAAAATAGTTAAGGGAAAAGGGGGACATGAACTCACAGTAGTGCGTCTTGTACCGTATCTCAAACTCTGTCTGCTACACGACAACCTACACGTACTAATGTCTATTAGACGAACGGGCCATACCTTGGCTTAGAGTTTAATGTTTAGAGTTGTGTTACTTATATTGATTCGCGTGATAAATATTTGTTCGTTCAATGTTCTAGTGAATTTTAGTCTTAGAAAGCAATTATTTACAAAGTGTTATAATTTTCGGAAAATTTCGCCATAGCCTCCTTTGTAAATAGAGGTGTCCATGCTTAAGTGCGTATCATTTTCTTTTACAAATACCTCGTAGAGTGTTCCCACATAACCAACCCGACAATCATACATGCAATGCCCTATTTACGTCTTTTCAGCTTTATTAAACCAAACTGGACTGTTTTCGAGCATTTAAATAAAATAGTTAACCTTTTCCAAAAATTTTCAAATTTTTACAGAATGTCATATATAATCCAAAATTTATTGTGTAAAAATTTCGGAGACCAGTTCATTACCAATTTTATATAAAAATTATTTTACCCGACTGCAATCAGATTTGTTACTTTCTGATTGCAGTTTTACGGAAAAATTCACTAAAAATCAATCGCAAGTCCGATCGACAAAATTCCAGTTGGAGGGTCACGGAAACAATAGTGACCATCTACAGTAAAAATTCCATGAGCTGATTCTGCTCAGGTTTCAAGTTTTGACTCTGAATACAACACACTTTTTCAGCAGAAATATTTCAGCTTGAGCTGCTGTCTAAAAACAATTCTTTAAAAATAGTAAACGATCTCGAAAAATTACGATTCTAGTGCAATTTGTTCGGTTGTTCAAAATTACACAATTTAGACTTCAGAAATTCAGTTTTTCGATTAAAAATGACCCTGTTACAGCCTGTTGATGTTGGCTGGAAATTTCAATCAGCATGTTTATTTCAGGTTTAATGATTCTAAAAACGTATTAACGAGTGTCCTAACCTTGCTTTGTTAATAACTTAATGATGAAACATTGTGCATGTATTATCCAAACTCAAACCAACCTGATTTTAACCACATATAAACTTTTTATGTAGGGTTTTTATGTAGAGTTCCATGTTCATGTTTTAGGGTTCTATTTCTTGTGATTTGAACAAACAAATGTCATGCTTCATATTTTGACTAAAATAAGATGGAACAAGGTGTAGAGACTTACTACTAGCACAAGGCTAGGGTAGAAATCTAGTGAAGATGATGGTGAGAAAAAGTATGGTGAAGTGACTAGAACAAGCTCTCTTGAAGTTCCTTCAACCTTGCAACCTCCTTGGATCCTCTTGAAGCTTGAATGGACTTATGTGATGGAGAAGATGAAGATGGTTGAAGTGGTGATGGTGAAATCGGTTGGGGGGGAACCGAAATAGGGAGAGGGAGGTGAGGGTTGGAGTGTGGTGTTAGAAGAAATGATGAGATATCTTGGAAATTGTAGGATTCCTTACAAGATTTGGCAAGTCCCACAAGAAACCACAAGTTTTCAACCAATAGAGCAAGGAGGCATGAAGAATATGATTAGGGTGGGTCCCCATGGCTGGAAATCGGTTGGGGGGGGGGGGTAATATGTAAAATTTTGGTAATTAGTAGGCAAGTATATAAGAGGTTAAGGGTATTTTCTAAAATAGTGGGTGTATGACATGTTTATATAGTGTGTGGGGACTTATTGTGACCATGATTATTTAAGAATAATACAATAATGTTTCTGACAAAATTTTGATGTCCCGGGTACTGCCCGGTTGTTCGGTTACGTATCTGTCACACCCCCAAAATCCACCTGCGGAATACCACCGCTTGGAGGCGTGACTGACCAGGATCCAGCCACCAATCATATTGAACAAGCATATAAGTAGTTATAAAAATCCAACCAATACAATTGGTGTCCAAACAAAACATGGTTTAAATTGCAAGCGGAAGCATAACGTTTAAAACCAAATTATAAGTTTAATTGTTTCAAAGTTCAACATGGCACACAGCTGTCCATGTCCCACAACGACTCTCTTCCATGCAAGCTCCAGCTAAGTACCTAATGTCCTTCAAAGCATGTAGTAACGAGTCAACAACAAGTTGAGTGAGTTCACAGTTGGGTGTTCGTTTTAAGTTGTTTAGAAAACTGTTTCCTTCATCTGGCATCCTGCCGTGGGGGTTACCCCATAGTTGAAAACGTGACTTGTTTATTCCCGGTTACTCTGGCAATCCAGCCGTGGGGGCTACCCCATGTTAGTTATCTGGCATTTCGGCCGTGGGGGCTACCCCATGTATACACTAGACTCGTTACCATATCGACTACTGACGTTAGTCATGTTTATGTGCCCTTAGCGTCGGTGTCTATCATCACCAACGTGCCATAGTCCATTAGTTCACGCCCGTCCTCTGCGGCACGGTGTGAGGTTTGTCAAACCTAAATAGCGCTATCTAACTAATGACCCGCTCGCCATTGGCCCGGCGATTAAGTCGATATAAAAAGGAGGGACTTCGTGATAGAGTTTTGGTCTAGTACAAGTTATCTGTCCGTGAGGACGAGGAATTACATTCCTGAACCAATACTGTCCTACCCAAGAAAGGACGAGGAATCCACGTTCCTTAACCCCATTCCCAACCCCAGTGAATCCCATGCTTTGTAGAGGGTGTGAACTCACCTGTGACAACCCTCACTAAACCAGGTATCCGTACGACTTAATTAATAATTAATTACTGCTTAATTACTGTGCTTGTTTGAAATTACTGATGAACTGCTACTTGATTTCTGATACATGCATATACCTGCATCATATTCTACTTACTATCACTACATTATTTACATGCTGAACCTTAGTGACAAACATGATGCACAAAAGCACAGTAGCACTATAAACGGATAACCTATAGAACATGCTGATAAAGCCAGCATCAGGCAGACACTGCCTCTAAGGCCTGTATGAGCCAGAAATATTTTGCTACACTAGTGGTGAGTGTAGGGATACAAGGGTTGTAAAACTGCGTCTCTAGGAATAAGTTACAAAGACTGGATGTGCCTAAAACGTACTCTAAGTACAAAATTCAGCACTTTACATAATAATTCAGCTTTTAGCAAACTAATAAAGTGCCAAAACATGAGAAAAATATTACTAGACACTTTCCAAAGTGTTAGAAATGAGTTGTGTCACTAAAAAGGGTATTAACGACACTTTAAAGCTTGTTTAAGCACATTAACGGATTACTATCCAACCAAACAACCGGACTATACCCGGAACATGAAAATATTGTTAATAACATTGTTTGTCTTTTTCTGAGCCAGTTAGGGTCCCTGAATACCCTAACACCCGTCATAACACACGACACACAACTAACCGGGTTAAGCACTTAACTAGTTTACTTAAACCTAACTATTATCCTAACTAACTAGTTAGAATCGAACTAGACCCCCCCCCCTTAACCAAACCGTCCCCATGAGGGGGACACACTTGTCCTATTTGTTGAATATTATATTAAGTGTGCTTAGTATCAAGAAGACATTAAATCCATTGGGTAATTAGCATGAGAATTGTCTATAAGTATGAGCTTATACACACATGATCATTTCCATAACACAACACGACTCCACAACTCTCTCTCCCTCCCTACTAACTCTCGGCCGAACACCCCTCCTACATACATCCATTTTCGGTTTTTGATCTTCACATTCCAATCATCTACAAGTGTTAAGGGCCGCATATAAGGAACCTTGGAGCAAACGGAAGGCGAAGGACCTCTTTATCTTGCTTTTATCCACCCGATTTACGTCTAGATTCTTCCCTAGCCTCGAGCTAGTGGTATGTTGCTTAAATCACCTTCTCGAACTATTTTGAAGTGGTTAATACGATATGTAACGGTTAAAAGTCATGAACATGCAAGTTGAAGCTTAAAAGTCTACTAAAAATGCTATAAGTGTTGGATAAAAGCTCATATGTTGTGTAAATCATGTAGCATTTGATTTGTGTGATTATTTGGACCTGATCTATGTTGTGGTAGCTCGGATCATCATTTAACCCGGTTTAGTCATGATCTTGGATTATGACATAAAGCTTGTTTTAGTATAACACGGGTTAGAAGATGAAACTCTACCACACTCGAATCATGAACTTGTGTAAAAGTGTTTTAGCTTGTAAAATAGTGATTAAAACTAGTAGATCTACGGATCTACAGGTGGTATTTTTAAAGGACCGAGTGTCAAGAAATCATGTTTTTGTAATGACGGAACTTCCATAAAAACGAGGTTTTTACACAATCGGATAGTTTTATATAAAGATCCACTAAAAGTAATGGGATTTACTTCATAGTTTGAATAAATCACAAGTTCATGAAATTTATGCGATTTATATATATTTTGACTAGTTTGTGGTTTGAACATTGTTTTGATTGAATAATAAAAATGGTTGGTTTGATTTATAAAAGAAAATGATACGCTTGAAAGCGTGGCCACCTCCAGTTACAGAGGAAACTCTGGCGAAATTTTTCTAAAAACCTAACACTTAGAATTATTTTCACTATAAGTGTTAGAGATACTTGTCGACTTGTTTTCAAACTATGAATTTCGCCACGACTTTATTTTTAAAATATCGGAGGTGGGATTTCACAAAATAAAACGTGATACATAAATATATTTAGTATATACTTTTCACAACATCACTTGTATAAGTGTTTATGATTATTTTGTGAACTACATAAATATTATTTTTAGGGTAAAAATAATATTACTAAGTATTATTTTGGGAAAATCACATGTATTAAAATATAATATTTTTGGGAGGAATACTTATATTTTTAAGTGGGAAATAAAATATATTAAGTGAGACTTAATAATGAAATCCGAATTATACGAACGCACATGTATTAAATCCCCCATCCTTGGGAAGGAAAATAACTACCAAGTATACAGAATGTAAACACGAAATAGTTGCCTAACTATTTCCCAAAAACTTAAACCATAAAGCTAAGGCACGGCCATCCGTCTAATAGAGTTAGCACGTGTAGGTCGTCATACAGCTGATCGATTTGGAGGCATACTTGGTAGAGACGCACCACGGTGAGTTCATGTCCCCCCTTTCTCTTAACTGTTTTCAGTTTTCTAAACTACGGGGGTGAAATACATGTTACTATGATTACGAGTACTTTTTACATGGTATGGTTAGCGTAAGGAGGTTTACTACTTAGATCATGTGAGTGGGTAGGCGTGAACTAGAGGCCATTAATCCTCATTATAGGACCGAGGGACGTAAGCGGTAGATCTATCTGGGTGTAGCGAGCCCAACCCCAGGTCCAACAGTACGGACCTCAGGGTGACTTTGTGCCCCGACGCAAAATCGCAAGGTTTGAGTCTTCCTACTTGCACTTCACACATATCAATGGCCTTGCAAACCGTTGGTGATCTCTTTTTCCTTATTTGCTACATACCAGGATTTTTATACATACAAGGTTTATTTACTCACTTACATATGAACTCGCTCAACATTATTGTTGATTTTTCAACTTACATGTATTTCAGGAAATTAAAGATCTGGCACGGTATGTTATGTTTTCCCGCTGCATAAGGGTTCCAAGGTCATCCCAGTTTAGGAAATGTGACTCTTTCCTGGACAAGTCACAAATCTTAAACTGCGTATATTTCATGTCGGTGTTTATGTTTTTCAAGACTTTGTTTTATGTTATGATGTTGTAAGTCTCTAAGACAATGTTATGTTACTTCAGTTTTAAAACTTAAATCTTTGGATGATCTTGCATGATTTCATTTCATATAGCTTTGTTATGGTTAAGCTATGGTATTAAGAAGTCACACCAAAATAACCACGCTTCCGCAAAGTCAGGGTGTGACAGCTTGGTATCAGAGCTCTGATCATAGCGAACTAGGATTCTTTCTCGAGTCTAGACTATGATCACTAGGGCTCTCACGAAAACATTTTTACTGCATACCACTTAAGTCCAGATCCAAAACTTTTTACAAACAAATGTTGAGCACATTTATTTATTATTTATAGGCTCAGTCTTGGAGGCTGAGGCTCGGTCTTGGAGGCCGAGGCTCGGTCTGAGAGATCGAGGTAGTTGGCTAGTGGGACTAGGAGAATTGGCTAGTGGGACTAGGAGAATTGGCTAGTGGGACTAGGAGAATTGGCTAGTGGGACTAGGAGAATTGGCTAGTGGGACTAGGAAGAGCAGTCTGAGAGGCTGGGAGGCTAGTGGGACTAGGAGAACTATTTGAATGCTTACTTGGTAACTTATGTGATTATCTGATTGTATGATTGACTGTTTGTGCATGTTTGTGTTTATGTTACAGACACCATGGACACCTCTGGCACAGGTGATTCAGACACCACAGGACCTAGACCTATAGTATCGGACGACCTAGAGTCTTCTGAGCGCGAGGTTCACACATCCGACGTTACGAGCACGGACGAGGATGATTTCCAGCCCTTCGCTTTACCTGATGGTGCTGATGAGCTCGCTGATGGCCCTTTGGCCGGGGACCTACCGTTAGTGGTGATCCCTGCTCCCATACCACTTGCTTCATATCCTGCTTACGATTTACTCATCGACGCCGACGCTGACGACGACGTCGATCTTTTTGATGATGAGCCCTTAGAGGACGAGGTTCAGGGCGAGGCCCTTCTTGCTGCTGGAGATCTTTTGATGATCGCAGATGCTCCCGCTGAGGAGTCACCTGCTCACTCTCCGGTCCCAGACTCTTTCGAGTCTGTGGCCTCCGCACCTTCACACACTCTGAGTGCGCAGCACTTTTCTCCTGGATCAGATCCCGACCAGGCATCCTCTGTCGCCCCTATTCCTAGTTTTGCTTTTGACCACGATGATTTGGAGGATTCCGATCCTGTCTTTCCCCCAGGATTCGACCCAGATGAGGATATAGAGTTTATACCCATGGATCAGCCTATGGAGGATCCAGTCGACCCAGTTGACCCCATCGATCCCGAGTTTGATTTTGAGATGGCCTTTGATGAGCCCGAGCAGCCACTAGACCCTGCTCCTGACCCAGTACTTGAGCATGACCCAGTTCATGCTGACGCACCTATTATTGAGCCTGTCTTTGCTGACCCACCTATTGATGATCACCCTATAGATGCTCCGTTGTTGGAGGGCGATCATGTCATTGCTGCTGTTCATGTTGATCCCCCACTTATTGCTGATGCACCAGTTGACCCTCTTGTTGCACCTCACCATGATCCTATGCCAGTTCAGTTTGATCGTGCCCTTTTTGAGGCACAGGTGGACCCACGAGACGAGCACGCCCAGTGTGGGTGGATTCCTGCCGATGACGAGGTCCCACCTTTTCCCCCTCAGATCACTGATACCCGACACATTGATACTTCCTTTTCATTTCCTCGGTTTACACTTCCAGCACGAGCTGGAGAGGGTTCTTCGGCTCACCCTTTTGGACATGTACCGGTATCTATCCCTGTTATGCCACCGTCTGCTACTTTTCCCCCTGTTTCTCCATTTCATGTGGCACCTTTTGATCCCACCAATGAGCCGTTTATCTGGTCATCACCTTCTGCTATGCCACCGACTGACCCCTACCATTCTTTCCACATGGGGTATACTATTGAGGACGTTTTGATGTCTTTTGTCGCCCAGCACGAGGCACACACACAGGGAATTCAGGAGCTTGAGAGAGCTCAGACGCCGCCGTGTCGGTGCCAGGGTCAGACCCACTCTCCTTTGCAGCCCTCTCGACCTGTACCACCAGACTATGCTGCACGCCTTTTTACCCTGGAGCAGCAGGTTGCTTCATTCTTGCGTACCCAGAGAGCCATGGAGGAGGACTGGCTCCACTTGCGCCGCTTGTTTTACACTCACTTTCCCCCTCCTCCACCGCCATCCGTGTAGAGCTCTTCAGTACCGTATAGGTAGACATTGGTGAGAAGACGGCGAATGCTTTTGACTGCACAGCATTTTTGGAGACTACATTTTGATTCTGACTTTTGTTGACATGTATTTGATGTATTGACACTGATTTGATATAGTTTTTGGACTAGGGTGATGTAGCCCTTAGTCGACTGATGTTGTATGACACTGTGATGTACTTGTACGCTTACTATGTGGTCTCAATATATGGCAATCGCAGTATTCTCATCATATTTGATGCTTGATTTGGTTATTTGTATTCTAGGACATGGGATGTTGTGTGATTGATGTTTGTAACATGGGATGTTGTGTGATTGATATGATTATAACATGAGATGTTATGTACTATTACTATCGTTATATACGTACGCTACATTATGACCTAACTTACGTATTATAACATGGGATCTTTACTATGGCCTGACAAACGTAAACCCTCTTTTAGAAGATGCCGCCGAGACGTGAAACACGCATGCCTACCAATGAGGCGGAACTCCAGCAAATTATCGCTGCTGCCATCGCACAATACGCCGCCTCTCAAGGAGGGACTAGTGGAAGCAACTCTGGCAACACTGGCAACAATAATCCACCTCATGGTAATACTAAGACATTTAGACATACCATTACCTAGTTGGATATCTTTAGCAATGATGCTAATGCCGGTCGTATGTTATAACGTATGTACAGGGTGCACCTACAAGCAGTTTCTAGACTGCAAACCGGTCAACTTTGATGGCACAGGAGGTGCTATCGCCTTTGTTCGTTGGGCCGAGAAAACTGAATCTGTTCTTCGCATGAGCAAATGCGCACCAGACCAGCAAGTCACCTATATCTCAGGGCTATTCTTGGATGGAGCCCTCTCTTGGTGGAATCTGCAAGTACAGACACTTGGTGAAGCTGCTGCCTACGCGCTAACCTGGACCGAACTGAAGGAACTTATGCGTAGGAAGTACTGCTCTCGCGCGGAAATCCAAAGATTGGAAACCGAGTTCTGGCATTTGAAAATGGACGGTCCAAAGATCGCAGAATACGTTCAAAGGTTCCATGACTTATCGCATGTGGTACCCTACATGGTCACTCCGGAGTTCAAGAGGATTGAACATTTCATTTGGGGATTAGCTCCTCAAATCATAAGCATGGTAACCTCATCCAAGCCTGCGACCATTACTGAGGCGATTGATTTGAGCGTAGCTCTCACTGAGGAGGCGATCCGCCTAAACAAGTTTGGTGATGTTGAGCAAAAGAAGAAAGAGACTCACGTCGAGTCATCAGGAGGTAACAAACGGAAGTTCTCGAACTTCAAGCAGGGCGCCAGTGTGGTTGTTAAGAAAGGAGAGCAAAACGTGCCAGCTCAGGATACAGCTGGTGGTAGGAGGAAAGGTAAGGGATATATGGGTGCACATCCCAAGTGTAACTCTTGCCAACGCCATCACTCTAGCCGATGTGGGCCAAAAGTATGTGAAGCTTGTGGAAAGACTGGTCACTTGAAGGATTCTTGTTGGGCTAGTGCTGGCCGGGGAGGCCAAGGAGGATTTGGGAATAGAAATAATGATCGTGGTGGTATGGGGAATCGCCCACAAGGAAACAATGGAGGTAATGGAAATCGAGGCAACATTGTGAATCAGGCTGGTAATGCGAACCAAAACAACAACCAAGCTGGAAATGGAGGTGGAAACGGGCAGAGACTTGGATGCTTTAACTGTGGAGATATCGGGCATTTTAAGAGGAACTGCCCAGAGTTAAACCAAGCCCGTGGAAGAGTGTTCCAAATCGAAGCAAGGGAGGCACGCCAGGACCCCAATGTTGTTACTGGTACGTTCCCTGTAAACCAACGCTATGCATCTGTTTTATTTGATACTGGTGCCGATTATAGCTTCGTGACGTTAGAGTTTAAGAATATGCTTGGTTTAGCCGCTAATAAGTTAGATATTCCCTACTCAATCGAATTAGCCAATGGGAAGTTAGTAGAAGCCAATGAAGTTATCAGAGGCTGTGTGATCGAATTGGGAGAGCGTGAGTTTGCTTTGGATCTACTACCAGTCCAGTTGGGAAGCTTCGACGTGCTGGTAGGAATGGATTGGTTATCAGGCAACAAGGCAGAAATTGTTTGTCATGAAAAGGTTGTTCGTATCCCAACCGAAGATGGCGAAACAATTGTGGTTCACGGGGAGAAGCGTGATGCGCCGTTAAGGATTATCAGCTGCCTGAAAGCACGAAAGTGTTTGCAGAAGGGATGTGCTGCCTTCCTGGCACACATCGTAGACAAGAAAGCTGCAGAACCGAAGATCGAAGACATCCCTGTCGTGAGGGAATATCCAGAAGTCTTCCCAGAAGACTTACATGGACTGCCACCTCAGAGGCAAGTAGAGTTTCACATTGACTTAGTTCCAGGCGCCGCGCCTGTGGCTAAGGCACCTTATAGACTTGCTCCGTCTGAGATGCAGGAACTGTCGACACAACTTCAAGAGTTGTTAGACAAGGGTTTTATCCGACCAAGCTTCTCGCCTTGGGGAACTCCGGTCCTGTTTGTCAAGAAGAAGGACGGTAGTTTTCGTATGTGCATCGACTACCGGGAGCTGAACAAGCTGACGATCAAGAATATCTATTCGATCAACTGCAAGGCTCAAGCTTTTATTCAAAGATCGACCTTCGATCTGGATACCATCATTTAAGGATACAAGAGGAGAGTATCCCAAAGACAACCTTCAGAACTCGTTATGGACACTACGAGTTCCTTGTTATGCCGTTTGGTTTGACAAACGCACCTGCAGTCTTTATGGACTTGATGAATAGAGTTTGCAAGCCGTACTTGGACAAGTTCGTGATTGTGTTTATCGACGACATCTTGATTTATTCAAGGACAAAGGCTGAGCACGAGCAGCATCTAAGAGCTATTTTGGAATTGCTGAAGAAAGAACAACTGTATGCCAAATTCTCCAAGTGCGAATTTTGGCTACGGGAAGTCCAATTTCTTGGACACGTGGTAAATGGAAATGGAATCCATGTTGATCCCACAAAGATCGAAGCGATCAAGAATTGGGAAACGCCAAAGACGCCAACCGAGATTCGACAATTCTTGGGTTTGGCTGGCTACTATCGAAGGTTCATTGAAGATTTTTCAAAAATCGCTCAACCATTGACGCTCCTCATGTAGAAAGATAAGAAGTTTGATTGGGAATCAAACAGGAAGAAGCATTCCAGATATTGAAGGATAAGCTCTGCAATGCGCCAATCTTAGCACTACCGGAAGGTACAGATGATTTTGTGGTATACTGCGATGCTTCGCGTCAAGGATTGGGTTGTGAGTTGATGCAACGCCAAAAGGTTATTGCTTACGCATCGCGTCAACTGAAAGTGCACGAGAAGAACTATACCACACATGATTTGGAACTTGGCGCAGTGGTTTTTGCATTAAAGATCTGGAGACACTACCTTTATGGTACAAAGTGTACAATCTTTACAGATCACAAGAGCCTACAGCACATATTCAACCAGAAGGAGCTGAATATGAGGCAGAGACGATGGGTTGAGTTGCTGAACGATTACGACTGCGAGATAAAGTATCATCCAGGGAAGGCGAATGTGGTCGCCGATGCCCTAAGTCGAAAGGAGAGGATCAAGCCCATAAGGGTTAGGGCTTTAGAAATGATTATCCGAACCGATCTTTCCTTGCGCATTCGTGCCGCGCAGAAAGAAGCTCTCAAGGAAGGAAACCTTGAAGAAAAATATCTCCGTGGGATGGAGAAGCTACTGGTACCAAACGAGGAAGGAACGTTATGTTTTGAGAAAAGGATTTGGGTTCCTCTGTTTGGAGGTTTAAGGAAGGTTATTTTCGATGAAGCTCACAAGTCGCGGTACTCTATCCACCCTGGAGCGGATAAGATGTACCAAGATCTCAGAGATTATTATTGGTGGCCTAGGATGAAAGGCGATGTTGCTGTTTATGTGAGCAAATGTTTAACGTGCGCTAAGGTGAAAGCGGAATACCAGACGCCTTCAGGACTTCTGCAACAACCAGAGATTCCCAAATGGAAATGGGAACAAATCTCCATGGATTTTATTACAAAGTTGCCAAGAACGCCAAAAGGCCATGACACTATTTGGGTAATAGTGGATCGATTAACAAAGTCAGCACACTTCTTACCTATCAGAGAGAAGGATAATACGAGCAAATTGGCTGAAATTTACATGAGAGAGATCGTCGCACGTCATGGAGTGCCTCTCTCAATCATTTCTGATAGAGACGGAAGGTTTGTGTCAAGGATATGGCAATCCTTCCAAGAAGCCTTTGGCTCACAATTGAATCTGAGCACTGCGTTTCATCCGCAAACTGACGGTCAAAGCGAGCGAACGATACAGACTTTGGAAGACATGCTGAGAGCGTGTGTTATGGATTTGGGCGGTAGCTGGGATAAGCATTTGCCTTTGGTCGAATTTTCATACAACAACAGCTACCACACCAGTATTGGTGTCGCGCCATTCGAAGCCCTTTACGGACGTAAGTGCCGATCACCCCTATGCTGGGCTGACGCAGGTGACAGGCAGCTTGCTGGTCCCGAAATCGTCCAAGAGACAACAGACAAGATTGCGCAGATTCTTAAACGCATCGAAGCAGCTCGCCACAGACAGAAGGCCTATGCGGATCCAAACCGGAAACACGTGGAATTTCAAGTGGGAGAAATGGTTTTATTGAAAGTTTCACCCTGGAAGGGTGTGGCACGCTTCGGAAAGCGTGGGAAGTTAAATCCGCGCTACATTGGTCCTTTTAGAATTCTGGAAAGAATAGGACTAGTAGCATACAAGTTGGACCTACCTGCTGAACTCCATTCAGTCCACGATACATTTCATGTATCCAACCTGAAGAAAAGTCCAACTCAAGATAACATTGCCATTCCCATCGACGAGATTCATGTTGACGACACGCTCCATTTCGTTGAAGAACCGGTTGAGGTTACGGATTGGAAGGAAAACAAGACCCGCCGGAGCAGTGTCAAGCTCGTCAAAGTTCGTTGGAATGCCAGACACGGTCCTGAATACACCTGGGAGCGTGAGGACCGGATGAAGGAGAAGTACCCCCACCTATTTCCTAAGAACCCTGCATCTACAAGCAGAACTTAAAATTTCGGGACGAAATTTTTCTAACGGGGGGAGAATGTGACAACCCTCACTAAACCAGGTATCCGTACGACTTAATTAATAATTAATTACTGCTTAATTACTGTGCTTGTTTGAAATTACTGATGAACTGCTACTTGATTTCTGATACATGCATATACCTGCATCATATTCTACTTACTGTCACTACATTATTTACATGCTGAACCTTAGTGACAAACATGATGCACAAAAGCACAGTAGCACTATAAACGGATAACCTATAGAACATGCTGATAAAGCCAGCATCAGGCAGACACTGCCTCTAAGGCCTGTATGAGCCAGAAATATTTTGCTACACTAGTGGTGAGTGTAGGGATACAAGGGTTGTAAAACTGCGTCTCTAGGAATAAGTTACAATGACTGGATGTGCCTAAAACGTACTCTAAGTACAAAATTCAGCACTTTACATAATAATTCAGCTTTTAGCAAACTAATAAAGTGCCAAAACATGAGAAAAATATTACTAGACACTTTCCAAAGTGTCAGAAATGAGTTGTGTCACTAAAAAGGTTATTAACGACACTTTAAAGCTTGTTTAAGCACATTAACGGATTACTATCCAACCAAACAACCGGACTATACCCGGAACATGAAAATATTGTTAATAACATTGTTTGTCTTTTTCTGAGCCAATTAGGGTCCCTGAATACCCTAACACCCGTCATAACACACGACACACAACTAACCGGGTTAAGCACTTAACTAGTTTACTTAAACCTAACTATTATCCTAACTAACTAGTTAGAATCGAACTAGACCCCCCCCCCCCTAACCAAACCGTCCCCATGAGGGGGACACACTTGTCCTATTTGTTGAATATTATATTAAGTGTGCTTAGTATCAAGAAGACATTAAATCCATTGGGTAATTAGCATGAGAATTGTCTATAAGTATGAGCTTATACACACATGATCATTTCCATCACACAACACCACTCCACAACTCTCTCTCCCTCCCTACTAACTCTCGGCCGAACACCCCTCCTACATACATCCATTTTCGGTTTTTGATCTTCACATTCCAATCATCTACAAGTGTTAAGGGCCGTATATAAGGAACCTTGGAGCAAACGGAAGGCGAAGGACCTCTTTATCTTGCTTTTATCCACCTGATTTACGTCTAGATTCTTCCCTAGCCTCGAGCTAGTGGTATGTTGCTTAAATCACCTTCTCGAACTATTTTGAAGTGGTTAATACGATATGTAACGGTTAAAAGTCATGAACATGCAAGTTGAAGCTTAAAAGTCTACTAAAAATGCTATAAGTGTTGGATAAAAGCTCATATGTTGTGTAAATCATGTAGCATTTGATTTGTGTGATTATTTGGACCCGATCTATGTTGTGGTAGCTCGGATCATCATTTAACCCGGTTTAGTCATGATCTTGGATTATGACATAAAGCTTGTTTTAGTATAACACGGGTTAGAAGATGAAACTCTACCACACTCGAATCATGAACTTGTGTAAAAGTGTTTTAGCTTGTAAAATAGTGATTAAAACTAGTAGATCTACGGATCTACAGGTGGTATTTTTAAAGGACCGAGTGTATAGAAATCATGTTTTTGTAAAGACAGAACTTCCATAAAAACGAGGTTTTTACACAATCGGATAGTTTTATATAAAGATCCACTAAAAGTAATGGGATTTACTTCATAGTTTGAATAAATCACAAGTTCATGAAATTTATGAGATTTATATATATTTTGACTAGTTTGTGGTTTGAACATTGTTTTGATTGAATAATAAAAATGGTTGGTTTGATTTATAAAAGAATATGATACGCTTGAAAGCGTGGCCACCTCCAGTTACAGAGGAAACTCTGGCGAAATTTTTCTAAAAACCTAACACTTAGAATTATTTTCACTATAAGTGTTAGAGATACTTGTCGACTTGTTTTCAAACTATGAATTTCGCCACGACTTTATTTTTAAAATATCGGAGGTGGGATTTCACAAAATAAAACGTGATACATAAATATATTTAGTATATATTTTTCACAACATCACTTGTATAAGTGTTTATGATTATTTTGTGAACTACATAAATATTATTTTTAGGGTAAAAACAATATTACTAAGTATTATTTTGGGAAAATCACATGTATTAAAATATAATATTTTTGGGAAGAATACTTATATTTTGAAGTGGGAAATAAAATATATTAAGTGAGACTTAATAATGAAATCCGAATTATACGAACGCACATGTATTAAATCCCCCATCCTTGGGAAGGAAAATAACTACCAAGTATACAGAATGTAAACACGAAATAGTTGCCTAACTATTTCCCAAAAACTTAAACCATAAAGCTAAGGCACGGCCATCCGTCTAATAGAGTTAGCACGTGTAGGTCGTCATACAGCTGATCGATTTGGAGGCATACTTGGTAGAGACGCACCACGGTGAGTTCATGTCCCCCCTTTCTCTTAACTGTTTTCAGTTTTCTAAACTACGGGGGTGAAATACATGTTACTATGATTACGAGTACTTTTTACATGGTATGGTTAGCGTAAGGAGGTTTACTACTTAGATCATGTGAGTGGGTAGGCGTGAACTGGAGGCCATTAATCCTCATTATAGGACCGAGGGACGTAAGCGGTAGATCTATCTGGGTGTAGTGAGCCCAACCCCAGGTCCAACAGTACGGACCTCGGGGTGACTTTGTGCCCCGACGCAAAATCGCAAGGTTTGAGTCTTCCTACTTGCACTTCACACATATCAATGGCCTTGCAAACCGTTGGTGATCTCTTTTTCCTTATTTGCTACATACCAGGATTTTTATACATACAAGGTTTATTTACTCACTTACATATGAACTCGCTCAACATTATTGTTGATTTTTCAACTTACATGTATTTCAGGAAATTAAAGATCTGGCACGGTATGTTATGTTTTCCCGCTGTATAAGGGTTCCAAGGTCATCCCAGTTTAGGAAATGTGACTCTTTCCTGGACAAGTCACAAATCTTAAACTGCGTATATTTCATGTCGGTGTTTATGTTTTTCAAGACAATGTTTTATGTTATGATGTTGTAAGTCTCTAAGACAATGTTATGTTACTTCAGTTTTAAAACTTAAATCTTTGGATGATCTTGCATGATTTCATTTCATATAGCTTTGTTATGGTTAAGCTATGGTATTAAGAAGTCACACCAAAATAACCACGCTTCCGCAAAGTCAGGGTGTGACATCACCTTGGTTTGCTCGGCAGATACACAGAAAGGTCAATCAAGTTGTAAGTGGTCAACTACGTCCTAACATAGATACCATTCATGTCAGGTTCATATCAAGTAGTGCACGTATGTTCTACACGTATTGTACACAAGTAACAATCATGGCATACATGTCTAGCATGGCAGTTCAACAACAGTTCGTAACAAGTTCCACAGTAACATTCATGTAACAACCAAAGTCCAAGTGTGCGGCCCAAACAGTTGGGCTCGTAATAGCATGCAGGTCCAAAACAGTGTACGACATACACAATTAACAATACACAGAAAGTCCATACCTTCGGCCCACTAACTTAGGCCCGTAACTATGCAGGTCCAACAGAACATACATGATTAGGTGGTCTCAAGTCAAGACTATAGATCTCGAGTCGAGACTGTGCGGTCTCGAGTTATACCTATGAGTTCTCGAGTCGCAAACTGTGGAGGTCTCGAGTCATGCACGTTCTGGTCTCGAGTCGCAACCGGACTCGTAACCGTGGTTTCGAGTCACGCTGTTTTCCTGCTGATGTGGTGTGGTCTCGAGTCGAGACCAGAGGTTCTCGACTCGCAACCTATGTTGTAACCGTGGTCTCGGGTTGTCCTGGGTTGGTGTCGAGACGGGGTGTCTCGACCTGTTTGTCTGATTTGGGAATCCTTCTAGAACCCCAGTGTACTAGCCAATAGAATTCTCATTTCATGATATTATGTACTATCCAATGATAATGCACAAACATGTTTTGTTGTCTACTACTCAAATAAAATGGATCAAAACACATAATTCAAATCTTCATATCATGTTCATATTGCATTCAAATAGTTCATGTCTTTTAGGGTTTTCATCATATTTAAAACACATAAAATAAACAAATTATCCAAACATGCCGTTCATAGTTTAGTGCATCATCATCCGATTTTTCAACAACATGCTTACCTACACTATTCATTTTTACACAACTTAATTGTCAAGTTAGCATGATCATCACTAAATCATCCCAATCTTCCTAACCACCTAAGGGTGTGCGTGTCATACAAGGACATGTGCATCATTCAATAAATAAACATCATTTAACAACAAATAACCATCTTCTATCACCCAACACCTTCATCATAGATTAAACAACAATCTTAATATTGACAAGCAACCACACATTATCATACAACCTCATCACACATCATCGATCCGAAATAGAAGCACATAGCTTGAATCACTAACCGGTTGTGAAAAAGGCACCGAGATAGTAAAGAAGATAAATAAGATGGAGTGTCCGAGTGTTGATGATGAGCTTGACCGAGTCTCCTTGTTGATGCCGATTTGATCCGAGAGAGGAGAGGGGAGGTGATGTTTGATCTTTAGGGTTTAAGGTTTTCTAGAGAGAGAGTGTAGGGGAGTGTGTGTGTGAGAATGAGTGTAGGTTTTGGGTTTTGTACAAGGTGGTGCACTCTAAGTGGGCTTTCGGGTGGACTAAGGAGGTGCATGGCCTAACCGGCCCAACTGCCACACTGTTCACTCGAGACCGCATGGTCTCGAGTCGAGTCTTTATGTCTCGGTTCCGGTTCACTACATACGCACTAGTATAAACTATACCTTATACGTACACATTGATAACACATAGCACATCAAGGTAATCACGGACTTTTATTTACTAATATATAAACACATAACGTTCATCCATGTTATACATCGAAATACAAGAAAGGGTTTTAAATTACGAGTTGTCACATTATCCCCAAGTTGAAAGAAATTTCGTCCCGAAATTTAGTAAGCACTCACTGAGGAAGCTAGTTAAGTTGTATAGTTTTCCCGGTTTTCCTGGGGTGTCACATCCACCCCCCGTTGATCTGGAATTTCGTCCCGAAATTCCGTAGCTTCAGCCTCAGTAGTCGTTGTACCGTTTGCGAATAGTTGGGGATACTTTTGTTTCATCCGATCTTCGCGTTCCCAGGTGAACTCTGGGCCACGACGGGAGTTCCAACGAACTCGAACGAGAGGTATTCTAGTGTTCTTGAGGACCTTGACATCCCGGTCCGTGATTTCAACTGGTTCCTCGACGAATCGTAACTGTTCGTCGATAGTGAGTTCCTTCAGAGGAACTATGTGGGTCTCATCTGACAGACACTTCTTCAGATTCGACACGTGGAAAACGTTGTGAACTGCACTGAGTTCTGCTGGTAAGTTCAGTCTGTAGGACACCCTGCCTATTTTCTCAATGATTTCAAAAGGTCCGACGTACCGTGGGTTGAGTTTGCCTCGTTTACCAAAACGAACCACACCCTTCCAGGGTGAAACTTGAGTAGTACCCGCTCCCCAACCTGGAGCTCAAGTGGTTTCCTGCCCTTATCGGCGTAGACTTTCTGACGGTCACGAGCTGCCGCCATGCGTTGTCGTATTTGAGCAATTCGTTCGGTTGTGTCTACCACACGTTCTGGACCAGTGATCTGACTATCTCCCACCTCTGCCCAACAAAGAGGTGACCGGCATTTACGTCTGTACAATGCCTCAAACGGAGCAGCTTTAATGCAACCTGTTGCCAAAGTGGCAGATGCTTTTCCCAGCTGTTGCCAAAGTCGATTACGCATGCACGAAGCATGTCTTCTAAGGTTTGAATAGTGCGCTCGGACTATCCTTCCGTCTGAGGGTGATACGTTGTGCTCATGTCTAATCGTGAGCCAAATGATTTATGCATTGCCTGCCACAGTTCTGAAGTGAAGCGCGCATCTCGATCCGAGATAATAGAGGTGGGCACCCCGTGCCTCGAAACAACTTCCTTGAGTTATACGTCTGCTAGAGTGGAGAACTTACCCGTTTCCTTGATAGCCAAGAAGTGTGTGGACTTTGTGAGTCGATCCACGATCACCCAAATAGTATCGTTTCCGCGCTGAGATCTAGGCAGGCCAGTAACGAAATCCATGGAAATTTGCTCCCATTTCCATTGCGGTATCTCTGGTTGTTGGAGTAGGCCTGAGGGTTTCTGGTATTCAGACTTGACTCTCGCACAAGTCAAACACTTACTGACGTAAGTTGCTATGTGGGCCTTCATGCTAGGCCACCAAGACGTAGTTTTGATATCGCGGTACATCTTATCTGAACCAGGATGTACTGAGTAGCGAGACTTGTGTGCTTCATCCATCACAAGCTCTCGTAAGTTGCCATAGAGTGGGACCCAAATGCGTCCCATGACGTAGTAGGCACCGTCTTCCTTCTGTTCTAAGCGTTGCCTTGAGCCGCGTAGGGCTTCAGCCCTGACGTTTTCTGGTTTCAATGCTTCTACCTGAGCGTCTCGTATTTGGGAAGGAAGGCTAGAATGTATAGTGAGCTGCAAAGCTCGTACGCGCTTGGGCGCAGTGTCCTTCCGACTAAGGGTATTAGCCGCAACATTGGCCTTGCCAGGATGGTACTTGATTGCACATTCGTAATCGTTTAATAACTCGACCCATCATTGTTGGCGCATGTTTAGTTCCTTCTGTTTAAAGATATGTTCGAGACTCCTGTGATCGGTGTAAATGGTGCACCTAGTACCGTACAGGTAATGTCTCCATATCTTAAGTGCGAAAACAACAGCTCCCAGCTCTAAATCGTGTGTAGTGTAGTTCTTCTCGTGAACTTTGAGTTGGCGTGAGGCGTAGGCTATAACTTTATCTCGTTGCATCAATACACAACCAAGACCTTGAATTGATGCGTCACAGTAAACCACAAAATCATCGGTGCCCTCTGGCAATGAAAGGATAGGTGCGCTGCAAAGTCTATCCTTTAAATGCTGAAATGCTAATTCCTGTGCGTTTCCCCAGCGATAAACAACGCCTTTCTGCGTTAGCGAGGTGAGAGGCTGTGCAATCTTGGAAAAATCCTTAATGAACCTCCTGTAATAACCTGCCAAACCCAAGAGTTGGCGAATTTCCGTTGGTGTACGAGGTGCAGGCCAGTTCTTAATCGAGTCTACCTTGGATGGATCAACGTGAATCCCATCCTTGTTCACCACATGGCCCAAGAAGTGGACTTCTCGAAGCCAGAAGTCGCATTTCGAGAACTTTGCGTAAAGCTGTTTTGTTCGGAGGAGTTCCAGAATAAGTCGTAGATGCTGCTCGTGTTCCTCCTGACTCTTAGAATAGATCAGGATGTCCTCGATGAGGACTATAACGAACTTGTCCAGGTAAGGCTTGCACACTCGATTCATCAAGTCCATGAAAATCGCAGGTGCGTTTGTCAGCCCAAAAGGCATGACCAAAAACTCATAGTGTCCATAACGGGTTCTAAAAGCTGTCTTGGAGACGTCCTCCCCTCGGACTCTCAGCTGGTGATAGCCCGATCTCAAATCAATCTTTGAATAGTAGCTCGACCCTTGCAGTTGGTCGAACAAGTCGTCAATACGCGGTAGAGGATAACGATTCTTCACCGTCACCTTGTTGAGTTTCCGGTAGTCGATGCGCATTCTGAAGGTACCGTCTTTCTTCTTTACAAACAGAACTGGAGCTCCCAGGGCGATGAGCTAGGACGAATAAAACCCTTATCCAAGAGTTCTTGCAGTTGCGTAGAGAGTTCTTCCAACTCTGATGGGGCTAAACGATAAGGTGCACGTGCTATAGGCGCAGCTCCAGGAGCTAGTTTAATCTGAAACTCGACCTGGCAATGAGGCGGAAGACCAGGTAATTCCTCAGGAAATACCTCAGGATAGTCGCGTATGATTGGAAAGTCTTCTATCTTCTTCTCTTTCTCCGAGGTGTCAGTAACGAGCGCCAAAATGGCAGTGTGGCCCTTTCGTAAGCACTTCTGGGCCTTAAGGAAAGAGATGATGTCCTCAACAGCACCCTTCCTGTCGCCACGAATCATGAGAGGTTCACCACCGGAACTAGGAATACGAAGAATCTTCTCGTTACAAAGAATCTCTGCTCGATGCTGGGATAACCAATCCATCCCAATGACAACGTCAAAACTACCCAAGATGATAGGAATAAGGTCGATAGGGAAGGTCTGATTAGCGAGAATAAGTTTACAACCCTTGACTATGTGTGTGGCCTCTAAATTCTTACCATTTGCTAGCTCTACAGTGTGCTTGTTGTTCAAGGGTGTTGGAATACGCTTAAGCATTCGACTAACTTCTAGTGGCACGTAGCTAGTATCGGCACCCGAATCAAGTAAAACTGTAACATAAAATTCGTCGAGAAGGAACTTACCCGTCACAACATTGGGGTCATTCCTTGCTTCACCTTGACCACGCACGAACACCCGCCCCCGGGCCTCATTGTTGTTGTTGTTGTTCCCATCGTTACCATTCCCCTAATCATTGTTGTGGTTGTTGCGTTTCTGCCTCATCTGCGGACAGTTCCTCTTAAGATGGCCTTCAGCCCCACAACGGAAACACCCCTTTTTGCTACCCTGCTGCTGCTGCTGGTTTCGGTTTGCAGGATATGGGCTCCTGCAATCTCTCGCCACATGTCCCGTCTTCATGCACCGATGGCAACACGATTCCGCACATGACCCGGTGTGGTGTTGATGGCAATTTCGGCATTTCGGCTTATTCCCAAGGTATCCCCCTTGATTGTGGTAGTTCAGCCCCTGCTGTACGAGTTTCCCATGCGGGTCCTGTTGTATAGAGCCACGACCTTCACTCTGGTGATCACCCCAAATATGCTTGGCGTGAATAAGAGCATTTGCATTGGAAGGGTTACGCTTGGGTAACTTGCCCTCTTCCACTGCCTGATTAGTGAGCTGGTGCGCCAAACGAACGACTTGTTGGATTGTGGAAAAGTTGGCCGCAATTTCGGACCCTTGGATTTCTGGGGCTAAGCCTCTGAGGTATAGCTCGATTCATCTAGAAATGGGTTGTGACAAGTTAGGACATAGGGCAGCCAAGTCGTTGGATCTTTTTGTGTATGCTTCGATCTCTGCTCCTTCCATCTTCAAACCAAAGTACTCTATTTCAAGTTTTAGGATGTCGTCCGGGTGACAGAATTCTTCCTTGATCAAATCCTTGAAATCGCTCCATGGGGTGGCATTCGCATCTGCTACTCCGAGCATCTGAACTTGTGTGTTCCACCAAGAATACGCTTTCCCTCGCAAGGTACCAGCAACGTACTCTACTCGTTTACTGGTAGGGCTTTCACTCTCTTCGAATGCGGATTCGATCCTGCGAATCCAGTGTAGGAGACCTATCGCTCCTTCGGTGCCACTAAAGGTACTAGGTCGACAGTCCACAAAAGTTTTAAAGGTGCCCACAGGTGGCTGAGTATGTTGACCTGTTGTGGGTGAAGGAAAGGACAGAGTTTAACACAAAGGTTGGTTCACGAGGGTAGGATCTAAAGATCCTAGAATGAGTTTGGACTGCAGGATATACCTCCTGCGTGTGCAGCTGCAAGTGCCGCAGCAACTCGTTCGTTAATCATAGCCGTCAACTGGGCTTGTGTCATGTTAACGCGTCCAGACATGATCTTCATATCAAGAGGAACGTGAGTGAGAGAGGTTCGCGAAAGTGCGATAGCAGAAGAGAGTAAGCACACACGTGTTCAAGCAACAGTAGTTATACTAACCAAGCATACCATGAGCAATGTACTATGTAACTAACAAGTAGGCAATATATACATAGATCATATCACCTAGAATGTCGAGCCTTGCATGTGGAGTGAAGCGTCGTTGTGGATCGTAGAGCACTGTACAGGTTATAGTCTGATTTTAATAAAACTTTTCCCTTATTAAAACCAAGTTCACTATAACCAATGGCTCTGATACCAATCTGTCACACCCCAAAATCCACCTGCGGAATACCACCGCTTGGAGGCGTGACTGACCAGGATCCAGCCACCAATCATATTGAACAAGCATATAAGTAGTTATAAAAATCCAACCAATACAATTGGTGTCCAAACAAAACATGGTTTAAATTGCAAGCGGAAGCATAACGTTTAAAACCAAATTATAAGTTTAATTGTTTCAAAGTTCAACATGGCACACAGCTGTCCATGTCCCACAACGACTCTCTTCCATGCAAGCTCCAGCTAAGTACCTAATGTCCTGCAAAGCATGTAGTAACGAGTCAACAACAAGTTGAGTGAGTTCACAGTTGGGTGTTCGTTTTAAGTTGTTTAGAAAACTGTTTCCTTTATCTGGCATCCTGCCGTGGGGGTTACCCCATAGTTGAAAACGTGACTTGTTTATTCCCGGTTACTCTGGCAATCCAGCCGTGGGGGCTACCCCATGTTAGTTATCTGGCATTTCGGCCGTGGGGGCTACCCCATCTATACACTAGACTCGTTACCATATCGACTACTGACGTTAGTCATGTTTATGTGCCCTTAGCGTCGGTGTCTATCATCACCAACGTGCCATAGTCCATTAGTTCACGCCCGTCCTCTGCGGCACGGTGTGAGGTTTGTCAAACCTAAATAGCGCTATCTAACTAATGACCCGCTCGCCATTGGCCCGGCGATTAAGTCGATATAAAAAGGAGGGACTTCGTGATAGAGTTTTGGTCTAGTACGAGTTATCTGTCCGTGAGGACGAGGAATTACATTCCTGAACCAATATTGTCCTACCTAAGAAAGGACGAGGAATCCACGTTCCTTAACCCCATTCCCAACCCCTGGGAATCCCATGCTTTGTAGAGGGTGTGAACTCACCTTGGTTTGCTCGGCAGATACACAGAAAGGTCAATCAAGTTGTAAGTGGTCAACTACGTCCTAACATAGATACCATTCATGTCAGGTTCATATCAAGTAGTGCACGTATGTTCTACACGTATTGTACACAAGTAACAATCATGGCATACATGTCTAGCATGGCAGTTCAACAACAGTTCGTAACAAGTTCCACAGTAACATTCACGTAACAACCAAAGTCCAAGTGTGCGGCCCAAACAGTTGGGCTCGTAATAACATGCATGTCCAAAACAGTGTACGACATACACAATTAACAATACACAGAAAGTCCATACCTTCGGCCCACTAACTTAGGCCCGTAACTATGCAGGTCCAACAGAACATACATGATTAGGTGGTCTCGAGTCGAGACTATAGATCTCCAGTCGAGACTGTGCGGTCTCGAGTTATACCTACGAGTTCTCGAGTCACAAACTGTGGAGGTCTCGAGTCATGCACGTTCTGGTCTCGAGTCGCAACCGGACTCGTAACCGTGGTTTCGAGTCACGCTGTTTTCATGCTGATGTGGTGTGGTCTCGAGTCGAGACCAGAGGTTCTCGACTCGCAACCTATGTTGTAACCGTGGTCTCGGGTTGTCCTGGGTTGGTCTCGAAGTCGAGACGGGGTGTCTCGACCTGTTTGTCTGATTTGGGAATCCTTCTAGAACCCCAGTGTACTAGCCAATAGAATTCTCATTTCATGATATTATGTACTATCCAATGATAATGCACAAACATGTTTTGTTGTCTACTACTCAAATAAAATGGATCAAAACACATAATTCAAATCTTCATATCATGTTCATATTGCATTCAAATAGTTCATGTCTTTTAGGGTTTTCATCATATTTAAAACACATAAAATAAACAAATTATCCAAACATGCCGTTCATAGTTTAGTGCATCATCATCCGATTTTTCAACAACATGCTTACCTACACTATTCATTTCTACACAACTTAATTGTCAAGTTAGCATGATCATCACTAAATCATCCCAATCTTCCTAACCACCTAAGGGTGTGCGTGTCATACAAGGACATGTGCATCATTCAATAAATAAACATCATTTAACAACAAATAACCATCTTCTATCACCCAACACCTTCATCATAGATTAAACAACAATCTTAATATTGACAAGCAACCACACATTATCATACAACCTCATCACACATCATCAATCCGAAATAGAAGCACATAGCTTGAATCACTAACCGGTTGTGAAAAAGGCACCGAGATAGTAAAGAAGATAAATAAGATGGAGTGTCCGAGTGTTGATGATGAGCTTGACCGAGTCTCCTTGTTGATGCCGATTTGATCCGAGAGAGGAGAGGGGAGGTGATGTTTGATCTTTAGGGTTTAAGGTTTTCTAGAGAGAGAGTGTAGGGGAGTGTGTGTGTGTGAGAATGAGTGTAGGTTTTGGGTTTTGTACAAGGTGGTGCACTCTAAGTGGGCTTTCGGGTGGACTAAGGAGGTGCATGGCCTAACCGGCCCAACTGCCACACTGTTCACTCGAGACCGCATGGTCTCGAGTCGAGTCTTTGTGTCTCGGTTCCGGTTCAATACATACGCACTAGTATAAACTATACCTTATACGTACACATTGATAACACATAGCACATCAAGGTAATCACGGACTTTTATTTACTAATATATAAACACATAACGTTCATCCATGTTATACATCGAAATACAAGAAAGGGTTTTAAATTACTAGTTGTCACAGTATCGTTCCGTTAAAGTGTTAAATTGTACCGTAAAGCGTCTTTTATGCATCTTTTTGTAACGAAATCATTCCTGGCACTTAGGAAAGTATACAGGACCACTCTGCTATATTTGTGTATTCTACTGGTATAATAAAATGCTGATTTTTTAATAAAAGAAAGCAAAATTCTGTATTTAAAGTGTGTTTTAGGCACTTCCCGGCATTATATCTATCACTTAATGACGCAGTCTTATGGTCCTCACTTCCCTACACTACAAACCAGTGTAGTACTCTATCCCTGGCTCATACTGGCCATAATAATATTGTCTGTCTAAGTGCTGGCATTGTCAGCATTATTTCTGAATCAACCGTTCAGTGTGTCAACTGTGCTGAGTGCATCAAGTATGTCACTAATGTAGGTGTGTAATGAATGGAGTGACTGTATAAAATATGATGCATGTATATATGATATAGAATCATAGAGCAGTTTAAATTATCAGTTGTAATCAAGCACAGTCATTAAGCACGTAATTAAGATTAATTAATTTGTACAGTACCTGAAATTTTGAGGGTTGTCACACTAATCACTATTTATATTTCTTAATCTCATGCATTTAGCGTAATTTAATTACGTGACTGTGTCGTATACTGGATAACAGTGTTAGGACAAGAAAACCAAGCTAAAACATAAGTTGGTTTTAGTCGTAAGGCGAAACCAAACAAACAATGTCCTAAAAGTGTTGGTAGAAAATGTTGTGCGCACTATTCACGGTTACACTATTCATGCCAGCAAACCGTGAAATCAGACCGAAACACTGAAAAACGACACTCGGATAACATAACTGAGTCCATTTATATAAGAAAACATTATTATGTAAACGCATCTTGCAAAGAAACTAGACTTTCCGGTATAACGCCCTAACCTCAAAAACGTCTGTTTCGGCTTAAAATATAGCACTTTTAACGCGTCCGAACTTTTAACAAAGCATTTCCGGGACTTCGGAATAATGTCAATTGATGAAAAACATACTAAAACAATATGATGATATCAACAGAATGTTCAAAATCACAAGTTTCCGGCGTTACGTCGCTATGCACTAAACTAGTCCGTTAGCGACTCGACGAACTAGTAGGCGACATTTTTGGTCACGAAACAAGCAAACGAAGAATCTAGCGAGCTAGTTAAGCTAAATTTTGGACTCGGAATCACTTCATACAAACTTCGGATGCAAGAAAACAACTTACGAAATTTCTTGTCGGTACGACATAAAAGTACCGTAAACGAGCCGACGACGAAATGAAAAGCATTTTAAGCATCAAGACATGAATTGTACTAGTTTAGTAAACTAGTTAATAATAATTTTGATTCCAGAACCTTAATTACCCTCTAACGGTGTGATTTAAACCCTAATCACCCTACCTTAATTAATGATCAAAATATCTAGTTTTAATTAAATTTTTTATAAAAATTTTTCATATTACCCCCCCCCCCACTCATGTATGGCCGATTTTAGTGGGCCCCACTCTCATGATCTTTGTTGAAAATTTAGAGATTAGAGGTATGGTTCTTGATAGTTGTTGTTGAAAAATTGTAACACACCTTACCATATATCATCATCACCTTTCTTACATATCTCTAACTTAGAGATTTCAACAAAAGAAAACCCCCCAACACCCTCATCATTTACGGCAGCCAACACCCCCCTTTCACTCTTCTTTTTCATTCATTTCCATCACAAATTTAGCCTACTAAGTCCATTTACAAGATCATCTACACTTGATCCATGCATGGAGAACACTTAGGAGCTTGGTTGGAGCTTATTTTCTTCTATTCTTCTTGTTTAATCACTTGCAAGATTGTGAGTCTTCTAAACATAATAATTATGCTTTATTTTACTAGTTAATCATAGGAGTACAAGTTGTTGATCTTGAAGTTAAAGCTTAACATAAACAAAAACCCTAAACACAAAGCTAATAAACACTAAATATGAATATATTATGTGTTGATTTATGTTGTTTAGTGTTAATATGTTCATGTGATCTTGTTGATTATGTTATTTTTGTTGAGATTAGTAGCTTAAAGTTTGTATTTATGATGATCGTGTTGTTAGTTTCATGTAGTATTCTATATTTGTGTTCATCTTATCATGATGAACATAAATATGTGCTTTAAACATGGTTATGTTTTAATCAAGAAAGATCATCATACTCATTTCATGAACTAATCATATAATTTTTGGATTACATAAAGAAACAAGGGTTTAAAAAGGTTTATAACTTGATTTTGAAGAATATATAAACTTGGATTTTTTTAGAAGAAGATTTATCTAAAAAAAGTGTATTATGAAGGTTCATGAAATGTGTAAGTTATGTTAGCATATAAACATGTTTAAAAGAAACTTGGTGAATAATGGTGATTTAGTGAATTGATTATTGATTTAAACGCGTTTTTGTAACGTGGGAAACGTCATAGTTTAGGGGAAACTATGGCGAATTTTTCTAAAAATCTAATCGCGATTAAAGAGAGGATTAAAGGGTGATTAACAATGTTAAACGCGATTAGTGGTCTTAAACGTCATTAAGGAAATTTTGATGGGAATATTTAAGGTTTAAATATTCAAGAAGTTCTTATGAACTTAAACTTATATTTTTACAAAAATAAATGGGTAAAAAAAATATAACAATGTATAAATATAATTTTTGGTAAGAAAAATTATATATTTTGGAACATATCAAGTATATGTATATGTGCTATATATGTGTATGTATTAGATACCTATAGGGTGATCAAAATAAATATACATACATGTTCCTACATGGTCCAAGAAATGCTAGTAAAATCAGACAATTAAATAGAATGGTCGAAACGGAAATACATAACACTTGATGATGACAAATTGGGCGTATCGACATCGTGAACAAGTTACTACAAAGTCGAGTCTAAAATAACATATTTTGGACGTTGAAACGATCACATATATAAGTGACCTATAACAAGAATCCGGAAAGTCGAAAAATATAAAAAATTACCAATCATTTTTCATAGGAAAAATGAACTTATTTAAAGTTGCTACTTGGTAACATTTTGGTAAAAATTGCAAGATTATGTTAATGGACTCATAAAGTTAAAATTGGGCCTATCAAAGTTAGTAATGGGCTAGGCCTAAATTCCTTAATACATGGGCTAGGGCCCAATGACATGGGCTCGGCCCAATAACATTAAAACATGGGTTAGATACGATAACGTAGATGACATGGGCTCGGCCCAATGACATGGGCTCGGCCCAATGACATGAGCAAAGGCTCAATGGCATGCGTCCACTACACGAGGACGTGTGAAGAACGAAGCCGATCACACATAAGTTAATACACATAGAATATATGTATACACATAACAATCGAGCGAGTAAACTAGGGGGGGATAGTGCACGGTCCTCCCAACCGCCGGAGTGATCTCACTCCGGGAGCCGCTACCCGACCAAGCTAGCTCCGCGGTGACTTCCCCATGCCGAGTTCTTACCCTGGGCGGCATATGCCACTCCTAAGACTCGAACCCGGTACCTCTGGGAAGAGGTGGGTGTCGGTGGCCAACTGGACTACCCAAGTTGGTTCGAGCGAGTAAACTATCAACGCTCTAAAATACAAAGTTGTTCCAAAAATGACAAACGAGAACATAATAAAGAATTCAAGATGAACAACTTGTACGAGGTCCGAAAGACCTAGTGTCTAACGAGAATTAGTACACATGTAGGTTATTGACACGTACGGACGCTCACTTCGATATCATAATACACGGAACACAAACTTGTCAGTTCATGTCCCTCCTTTCACTGTTTTCAATGTTTTGTTTTCAAAAACATCGAGGGGAAATACATGCTAAAACTATTGGTATGTTAGTTACGGAGTAGTAGATAACATGATCAATGTGCATAAGTAGGGAGATAACATTAATAACCATTAATCACTTAGTGACCAAGGTGCAAAAGGTGTAGATCTATTAGGCTTGAGGCACGCCCCACTCCTGGTTGGTATACCCTGGAGTGCTTTTGTGATCCCAAATGATGACAAAGTGTTCTCGGTTTGGTTATTTACTTATGGTACATTATGTCAGGGGGCTCGCTACCCACTGATAGATCCTTGACAGACTCCATGAATGAATCAGAACATACCATGATTACAAGATAACATTTATGAGATTTCATATGATAACAAATACTGCATGAACTCGCTCAACTTTTTGTTGACTTTTTAAAACTACATGTATTTTAGGAAACAGGTCTTGAGCCGGTGATTCATTATGGGATTCGGGAAAACAAATGACAACAATTGCCACTTTTGAAGGGTTTGTCTTCTATATCCCAACTTCGTATGGGTATATAGGAAACAAAACCTTACTAAGTTTTATGTCAAAACTCTCTTTTGTGATGTGTAAAAACAAACTAATAACTATGTTATGTCTAATGTTGTGAACATGTATGGTACTTGAAACTACTTTTGGGAAAATATGTAAATATTCGTTGGAAGCTATATATCTATCGAATCGTTGTTGGTTCATGTTGTTAATACATTTGGATGCAATGATTACCTTTCTTACGTCACACACAATACGCTTCCGCTACTAGCAGGGTGTAATAGATTGGTAACAGAGCTCCTATTGTAGTGAACTGGGGAAAAACTTTTATTAAAGTTTTGTCTACAATCACCGAAGTGCTCACATGTGAAAACAAAGTCGATAACATTACAAAAGTGATTTCAAAAGTATGACAAAAATGACAAAAGGTTTTCATTGTGTCACTATAACATGAGGATCTATCATGCGGGCTCAATCACTAGTAACGGTTATGGATCAATACATGAATAGTCAATAAGGAATAGACTTGAAAACACTAAGGATTACATGTGAAACACGAGAACAAAGCATTGCATGAGATATATAGTGATTGCATGGAATATATCATGAGTAGTAATACATTTCCTAACAACATTTATGCATATTGTACGGATTGTTTGCCAGGATCAATGTCTTCATCTTCTTCTTCGGACCTTTCAGAGATAGATCCGATGCTGGTAGTGTCGGATGATGAGTATGAGCCAGACATCATTATCATTTCTTCGGACGACGGTTCCGAGCACAGTGCCTCTTCAGACGATGACTACATGTTGGATGATTTCCAACCTTTTGCTCTTGCAGCTTTTGGGGAGGATCCCGTCCCACCTGAGGACGACGTGCTGGCTATGCCGCAGCCCCTTCATGGTATTATTATCTACGGCCACCCGGAGGGTGAGCATATGATTGTGCATCTGGCCGAGCCACTAGCTGCTGTTCCGTTTGTTGAACTTGAGGACTATGATGTCGTCCCAATAGTACCTGTTGAGCACCTTGACGATGAGTTAGGTGACGGAGAGATCCATGATGTTGTTATACTTGAGTTACCCTCTCCGGTCGTGTCTATTGTTGATATTTCATCTACCGCGTCTAGTATTGCTCCATCTACTCACACCCCTGCATCATCCCCTGATATTGTACTACCCACCCAGGCTGCTGTACCACCTACCCCCACTACTGACCCCATGCACCTACCAGGATTTCCACACCCCATGTATCCCCCACCTCATTACCAGTCTGGACCGTCATCATATCAGCCGTTATCTAGTACACCCCAGGACCCCTATGCTGTGGGACCATCCCAGCCCGCCGGACTTGCCTCCGACTATGCTAGATTATATGCCGGTATACCCCCACCGGGCATGGTCCCTTCGGACCCTTATCATCCTTCTTACTTTCCTCCGACTACCATGGTGGATAGGATGATATCCTATGACATCCAGTTTTCCATACTCTTCCGTAGGACTCGAGAGCTTGATGCCCAGTTAGCTGCGGTCCTTGCCGCTATCACACCACCACCACCAGCATCACCACAGCCACCATTACCAGCGTCACCCCCTCCATCACCACCACCACTACCACAGTCACCATCCCCGCCATCTCCACACTAGTAGTCTTTCGGTTGTATGTTGGTCTTATGTTAGTCGTATGTATTTAGCTAATCTTTTGGGGAGACCATCACTTTTGTGAAGATCAAGGCTTATAAAGATCAAGACTTTTGAAGACAAGTGGAAGACATGAAGATGCAATGTAGTAGAAAATCTTACTTTTGTATTGTGACTTGTACTGACTAGGGATATGTATCCCTAAGTCCTTTTGATCTTCATGAACAAATGTAACAAGTTGTCGTTATGTATAAAAGTATGTTTTCTGTATTTCACATTGTATTTCTTTTATGTTGTGGTTGATATTATGGTGATGTGATGATATTGTGGTTGATATTGTTATGACATGGTGGACTTATGGTTGATGTTATGCTGTGGCATGGTGTTTTCTACATGTTGAGTTATACGACCATTGTGATGACGTTGTGTTTATGCGTGCTTGCGATTGTGTGGTTATGTCATGTATACGTGCGTATGCATTTCTTATCTATATAAACCCGATGTGTTTATATATATATATATATATATATATATATATATATATATATATATATATATATATATATACTTGACAATATTTATTATTAAACACTTGTCTAATGGAGATCGGTATTTTATTTAGAAGACAATGCCGCCCCGCCGTGGAAAAACAAATACGAACCCGCTGCCGACAACACAAGAGGAATTGAACTAACGCATTTCCCAAGCAATTTCTCAATACGAAGCTAACCGCACTGAACAAAGCGGTGGAACAGGAGGTACTTCTAGAGGCAATCATCCGACTGGTAATGCTTGGTTAATCATTAATCTATGCGATACTCTCATCCATTCTGATCGTGCTCTTGATACTCACTCGTGAATTTGTGCATATGATAATTTCAGGTTGCACTTATAAGCAGTTCTTAGACTGCAAACCTCTAAATTTTGACGGCACGGGAGGTGCTGTTTCCTTCGTTCGCTGGACTGAGAAGACCGACTCAGTTATTCGAATGAGCAAGTGCCCTGCTGAACAAAGGGTTACTTATGTCACCGGACTATTCATTGATGGGGCACTATCGTGGTGGAACCTCCAGGTCCAAACAAAAGGCGAAACCGCTGCGTACGGCCTAACCTGGGAGGAACTAAAAGAATTGATGAGGAAAAAGTATTGCTCAAGGTCAGAAATCCAGAAGCTAGAAACGGAATTCTGGATTTTGAAAATGATTAGTGCGGATATTGCGGGTTACACGCAGCGATTCCATGATTTATCACGTGTAGTCCCATACTTGGTGGATCTCGAATACAAGAGAATCGAAAGGTACATCTGGGGACTTGCCCCCCAAATACTAAGTCTGGTTACTACTTCTAAGCCCACGGAGATCGGCGAAGCAATTGATTTGGCTGTAGCACTTACCGAAGAAGCACTACGTCAAGGGAAGTTTAATGAGTCTGGGTCGAGCAAAAAGGAAACTGTTGTGGAAGCTTCGGGCTCCAATAAAAGAAAGTTTTCCCATTTTAAGAAAGGGTCGCGGGGAAGGAACAACAAGAATAACAATAGCAGAGGAGAACCCGCAAAGGAAACTAGGGATGCAAAGGCGTATGTTACCACTACCACCAACAACTCCGACAAGAAGTCTTACACGGGAACTGCACCGAAGTGCAATAAATGCCCCTTCCACCACTACGGGGAGTGTCGTGGCCCCAGGTGTAGCAAATGTGGTAGGTTTGGGCATCGCACCGAAGTGTGCCGGGGTACGAATACCAGGGATCAAGGTTGTTTCAATTGTGGTGACAAAGGGCACTTCAAGAAGGATTGCCCGAAAGAAATTCAAGCTCGGGGAAGAGCATTTGTGATTGGAGCTAAGGATGCTCGGCAGGACCCGAATGTGGTCACCGGTACATTCCCTGTCAATAATCACTTTGCATCTATTCTTTTCGATACTGGAGCTGATTATAGCTTTATTTCTAAAGAATTTAGAAACATACTTGGGGTAGAATCGAGTAAATTAGATATTCCGTATTCGATTGAATTAGCTAACGGGGAATTAGTAGAATCAGGGGAAATCATAAAGAAATGTACCTTAGAACTGGGTGAACGAAAGTTCGACATAGATCTCCTACCAGTTCCGTTAGGTAGTTTCGATGTCGTTATTGGTATGGATTGGTTATCATATAATCGAGCTGAAGTCATATGTCATGAGAAGGTCATACGCATCCCCCTACCCGATGGAGAACATTTGCTAGTACACGGGGAGAAACAAGACACGCCTTTACGAATCATCAGTTGCATGAAGGCTCAAAAATGTTTGAGAAAAGGATGCATCTCCTTTCTTACTCATGTCATTGATAAGAAGGCCGAGGAGCGCAAGGTGGAAGACATCCCTGTGGTAAGGGAATATCCCAAAGTCTTTCCAGAAGACTTGCCGGGACTGCCACCACAATGACAGGTGGAATTTCGTATCGATCTTGTGCCAGGAGCTGCACCGGTGGCAAAAGCTCCATATAGACTTGCGCCCTCGGAGATGCAGGAATTATCTACTCAGCTTCAGGAGTTGCTTGACAAGGGATTCATTAGACCGAGTTTCTCACCATGGGGAGCTCCGGTGCTATTTGTCAAGAAGAAGGACGGAACCTTTCGAATGTGCATCGAATACAGAGAACTAAACAAGCTAACTATCAAAAATCGGTATCCTCTACCGAGGATTGACGACTTGTTCGATCAGTTGCAAGGTTCCAGCTTCTACTCCAAGATCGATCTAAGATCCGGATACCATCAGCTGAGGATTCAGGAGGAAAGCATTCCTAAGACTGCGTTTAGGACTCGCTATGGGCATTACGAGTTCCTTGTTATGCCTTTCGGCCGAACAAACGCTCCCGCCGTATTCATGGACTTGATGAATCGGGTATGTAAACCATACCTCGACAAATTCGTGATCGTATTCATTGATGACATTTTAATATACTCATGAACAGAGGCAGAACATGAACAACACTTGAGAACTATTTTGGAGTTGCTTAAGAAATAACAATTGTTCGCCAAGTTCTCAAAATGCGAATTTTGGATTCGCGAGGTGCAATTTCTCGGTCATGTGGTGAACGAGAACGGAATACATGTTGATCCAGCTAAGATAGAGGCCATAAAGAACTGGAACACTCCAAAGACCCCAACGGAAGTAAGACAATTTCTGGGTTTAGCGGGATACTATCGAAGATTCATTGAGAATTTTTCTAAAATTTCTCAACCGCTAGCCTCACTCACTCAAAAATATAAAAAGTTCATTTAGGGTGAAAAACAAGATATGGCATTCCAAACGCTCAAAGATAAGCTATGCCAAGCGCCAATCTTATCACTCCCTGACGGCACCGATGACTTTGTGGTGTATTGTGATGCATCGCATCAAGGCTTGGGTTGTGTATTAATGCAACGTGAAAAAGTCATCGCGTACGCGTCACGACAGTTGAAAGTCCATGAAAAGAATTATACCACTCACGACCTAGAGTTGGGCGCAGTGGTATTCGCTTTAAAGATTTTGCGTCACTATCTCTATGGTACTAAGTGTACCATATTCACTGATCATAGAAGTCTTCAACACATATTCGACCAAAAGGAATTAAACATGCGCCAATGGCGATGGGTAGAATTGTTGAACGATTATGACTGCGAAATCAGATACCATCCGGGGAAAGCAAAACGTTGTAGCGGATGCTTTGAGCCGGAAAGAACGAGTTAGAACATTACGAGTACGGGCTTTAGAGTTGACAATCCAGACAAACTTCACTACTCGAGTGTGTGACGCACAACGGGAAGCCCTAAAGCCAGGAAATATTCGAGCAGAATACTTGCTAGGAGCAAGGAAACACATGGAAACAAATAAGGATGACACTTTATATTTCAGAGGAAAGATCTGGATTCCCTATTTTGGTGGCTTACGAGACTTAGTACTGGACGAAGCACACAAGTCCAGATATTCAATACACCCAGGATCTGATAAGATGTATCAGGATCTGAAAGAATACTATTGGTGGCCTAAACTCAAGAAGGATATTACGATCTATGTTGGGAATTGCCTAACTTGTGCAAAGGTCAAGGCCGAAAATCAAAAGCCATCTGGGTTATTACAACAACCCGAGATTCCTGTTTGGAAATGGGAGCAGATATCAATGGATTTCATTACAGGACTCCCACGGACCTCTCAAGGTCACGACATGATATAGGTTATCGTTGATCGATTAACCAAGTCGGCTCACTTCTTACCTATTCGTGAAAAAGACAGTACCACGAAGTTAGCTGAAATCTACCTCAACGAGATTGTGGCACGTCATGGAGTGCCTATTTCAATAATCTCGGATCGCGATGGTCGCTTTGTGTCAAGAATATGGCAATCATTTCAAGAATCGCTTGGATCTCGTCTGGATCTGAGCACAGCATTTCATCCGCAAACCGATGGACAAAGCGAACGAACCATCCAAACGTTGGAAGACATGCTTCGCGCCTGTGTGATGGATTTGGGCGGAAACTGGGATACTCATTTACCTCTGGTAGAGTTTTCCTATAACAACAGTTATCACACAAGCATCAAAGCCGCCCCATACGAAGCACTATACGGACGGAAGTGCCGATCACCGCTGTGTTGGGCGGAAGTCGGAGACAAACAACTCATTGGCCCTGAACTAGTCCAAGAGACTACTGACAAGATAGCAAAGATACGAGACCGTATCAAAGCAGCTCGTGACAGACAAAAGAGCTACGCGGACCAAAGACGTAAACCATTATCCTTCGAGGTCGGAGAAAAAGTCTTGCTAAAAGTCTCGCCTTGGAAAGGCGTAGCTAGATTCGGGAAACGCGGAAAACTAAACCCGAGATACATTGGGCCATTTGAGATTCTAGAAAAGATCGGCACCGTCGCGTACAAGTTGAAACTGCCAGAAGAACTCAGTAATGTACACGACACATTTCATGTGTCGAATCTCAAGAAAAGTCCGACCGTTGATACAGTTATCATCCCAGCGGATGAAATTCATGTAGACGACATGCTCCAGTTTACTGAAGAACCCGTCGAGGTTATGGACCGGAAGGTCCACAAGACAAGGAGAAGTCGTATCGAACTAGTCAAGGTCCGCTGGAACTCACGTCACGGACCCGAGTACACCTGGGAACGTGAAGATCAGATTAAGGCAAAATATCCCCACCTGTTCAAGAAAGCTCCTGCAAAGGATGGCCCAACATGAATTTCGGGACGAAATTCTTTTAACAGGGGGAGAATGTCACAACTGGCAAATAACTGGTAATTCCGTACAATCTAATCACTATTTATATTTCTAAATCTCATGCATTTAGCGTAATTTAATTACGTGACTGTGTTGTATACTGGATAACAGTGTTAGGACAAGAAAACAAAGCTAAAACATAAGTTGGTTTTAGTCGTAAGGCGAAATCAAACAAACAATGTCCTAAAAGTGTTGGTAGAAAATGTTGCGCGCACTATTCACGGTTACACTATTCATGCCAGCAAACCGTGAAATCAGACCGAAACACTGAAAAACGACACTCGGATAACATAACTGAGTCCATTTATATAAGAAAACATTATTATGAAAACGCATCTTGCAAAGAAACAAGACTTTCCGGTATAACGCCCTAACCTCAAAAACGTCCGTTTCGGCTTAAAATATAGCACTTTTAACGCGTCCGAACTTATAACAAAGCATTTCCGGGACTTCGGAATAATGTCAATTGATGAAAAACATACTAAAACAATAAGATGATATCAACAGAATGTTCATAATCACAAGTTTCCGGCGTTACGTCGCTATGCACTAAACTAGTCCGTTAGCAACTCGACGAACTAGTAGGCGACATTTTTGGTCACGAAACAAGCAAACGAAGAATCTAGCGAGCTAGTTAAGCTAAATTTGGGACTCGGAATCACTTCATACAAACTTCGGATGCAAGAAAACAACTTACGAAATTTCTTGTCGGTACGACATAAAAGTACCGTAATCGAGCCGACGACGAAACGAAAAGCATTTTAAGCATCAAGACATGAATTTTACTAGTTTAGTAAACTAGTTAATAATAATTTTGATTTCGGAACCTTAATTACCCTCTAACGGTGTGATTTAAACCCTAATCACCCTACCTTAATTAATGATCAAAATATCTAGTTTTAATTAATTTTTTTTATAAAAAAATTTCATATTACCCCCCCCCCCCCCCACTCATGTATGGCCGATTTTAGTGGGCCCCACTCTCATGATCTTTGTTGAAAATTTAGAGATTAGAGGTATGGTTCTTGATAGTTGTTGTTGAAAAATTGTAACACACCTTACCATATATCATCATCACCTTTCTTACATATCTCTAACTTAGAGATTTCAACAAAAGAAAACCCCCCAACACTCTCATCATTTACGGTAGCCAACACCCCCCTTTCACTCTTCTTTTTCATTCATTTCCATCACAAATTTAGCCTACTAAGTCCATTTACAAGATCATTTACACATGGTGCATGCATGGAGAACACTTAGGAGCTTGGTTGGAGCTTATTTTCTTCTATTCTTCTTGTTTAATCACTTGCAAGATTGTGAGTCTTCTAAACATAATAATTATGCTTTATTTTACTAGTTAATCATAGAAGTACAAGTTGTTGATCTTGAAATTAAAGCTTAACATAAACAAAAACCCTAAACACAAAGCTAATAAACACTAAATATGAATATATTATGTGTTGATTTATGTTGTTCAGTGTTAATATGTTCATGTGATCTTGTTGATTATGTTATTTTTGTTGAGATTAGTAGCTTAAAGTTTGTATTTATGATGATCATGTTGTTAGTTTCATGTAGTATTCTATATTTGTGTTCATCTTATCATGATGAACATAAATATGTGATTTAAACATGGTTATGTTTAAATCAAGAAAGATCATCATACTCATTTCATGAACTAATCATATAATTTTTGGATTACATAAAGAAACAAGGGTTTAAAAAGGTTTATAACTTGATTTTGAAGAATATATAAACTTGGATTTTTTTTAGAAGAAGATTTATCTAAAAAAGTGTATTATGAAGGTTCATGAAATGTGTAAGTTATGTTAGCATATAAACATGTTTAAAAGAAACTTGGTGAATAATGGTGATTTAGTGAATTGATTATTGATTTAAACGCGTTTTTGTAACGTGGGAAACGTCATAGTTTAGGGGAAACTATGACGAATTTTTCTAAAAATCTAATCGCGATTAAAGAGAGGATTAAAGGGTGATTAACAATGTTAAACGTGATTAGTGGTCTTAAACGTCATTATGGAAACTTTGATGGAAATATTTAAGGTTTAAATATTCAAAAAGTTCTTATGAACTTAAACTTATATTTTTACAAAAATAAATGGGTAAAAAAAATATAACAATGTATAAATATAATTTTTGGTAAGAAAAATTATGTATTTTGGAACATATCAAGTATATGTATATGTGCTATATATGTGTATGTATTAGATACCTATAGGGTGATCAAAATAAATAATATACATACATGTTCCTACATGGTCCAAGAAATGCTAGTAAAATCGGACAATTAAAAAGAATGGTCGAAACGGAAATACATAACACATGATGATGACAAATTGGGCGTATCGACATCGTGAACAAGTTACTACAAAGTCGAGTCTAAAGTAACATATTTTGGACGTTAAAACGATCACATATATAAGTGACCTATAACAAGAATCCGGAAATTCGAAAACTATAAAAAAATTACCAAACATTTTTCATAGGAAAAATGAACTTATTTAAAGTTGCTACTTGGTAACATTTTGGTAAAACTTGCAAGATTATGTTAATGGACTCATAAAGTTAGAATTGGGCCTATCAAAGTTAGTAATGGGCTAGGCCCAAATTTCTTAATACATGGGCTAGGTCCAATAACATTAAAACATGGGTTAGATACGATAACATAGATGACATGGGCTCGGCCCAATGACATGGGCTTGGCCCAATGACATGAACAAAGGCTCAATGGCATGTGTGCACTGCACGAGGACGTGTGAAGAACGAAGCCGATCACACATAAGTCAATACACATAGAATATATGTATACACATAACAATCAAGCGAGTAAACTATCAACGCTCTAAAATACAAAGTTGTTCCAAAAATGACAAACGAGAACATAATAAAGAATTCAAGATGAACAACTTGTACGAGGTACGAAAGACCTAGTGTCTAACAAGAATTAGTACACATGTAGGTTATTGACCCGTACGGATGCTCACTTCGATATCATAATACATGGAACGCAAACTTGTGAGTTCATGTCCCTCCTTTCACTGTTTTCAATGTTTTGTTTTCAAAAACATCGAGGGGAAATACATGCTAAAACTATTGGTATGTTAGTTACGGAGTAGTAGATAACATGATCAATGTGCATAAGTAGGGAGATAACATTAGTAACCATTAATCACTTAGTGACCAAGGTGCAAAAGGTGTAGATCTATTGGGCTTGAGGCACGCCCCACTCCTGGATGGTATACCCTGGAGTGCTTTTGTGATCCCAAATGATGACAAAGTGTTCTCGGTTTGGTTATTTACTTATGGTACATTATGTCAGGGGGCTCGCTACCCACTGATAGATCCTTGACAGACTCCATGAATGAATCAGATCATACCATGATTAAAAGATAACATTTATGAGATTTCATATGATAACAAATACTACATGAACTCGCTCAACTTTTTGTTGACTTTTTAAAACTACATGTATTTCAGGAAACAGGTCTTGAGCCGGTGATTCATTATGGGATTCGGGAAAACAAATGACAACGATTGCCACTTTTGAAGGGTTTGTCTTCTATATCCCAACTTCGTATGGGTATATAGGAAACAAAACCTTACCAAGTTTTATGTTAAAACTATCTTTTGTGATGTGTAAAAACAAACTGATAACTATGTTATGTCTAATGTTGTGAACATGTATGGTACTTGAAACTACTTTTGGGAAAATATGTAAATATTCGTTGGAAGCTATATATCTATGGCATCATTGTTGGTTCATGTTGTTAATACATTTGGATGCAATGATGTAAGACCCATTCTAATTTAATGTTAATATATCAATAAAATATGCATTTTATATAAAAAATACGACTTAATAAAAACTTTTCCATCAAGAATGTTCACACAAGTTTGAAACATTCATAATACCAATCTTAAGTGTTTCCATAATTCACATTATGAAATCAAAACAAAGTTTAATGCGGAAGCTTCGTTATCATGTGTTCGGCTCTTCATCGAGCTTGATCTTCATCCGGGCACTCTTGGCGATCACCTATGATCAAAACCAACTTAAAAGTTAGTTTTGATAGTTAAATAATAAGTTTAAACAAGTTACATGGGTTAAACAAACAAAATTTAACAATTTTCCGGAATTAGGGGGCGTCACGCTACGCCTAGGGGCGTCGCGCTAAGCCTAGGCCCCTTTTTCACAAATTGTTGCTTAAACAGTTGCTGCATATTCCCAGCATGACCCGATTTCACGGAAACGAGCATAACTCTCTCGTTTTTAATCCGTTTTACCCGATTCTTTTTCCTACGCATCCGTTATTTAATTCTCCATCATATGGAGTTAAAATCCAACATTCAACATAATAAATTTTGAGACTTCTAAGACTTCGACTTGTTACCTTTTTATCGAATTTTAACCCGTTTATGCATTTTATCAAACAAACATATTTGTTTGATCTTTATATCACATACACTTCTTCAAATTAAGGTTATCTACCATATTAGGTTCTAATCACAGGTTTATTACACAATTTAAACCCGTTTTCGCTCGTATGCTTATTTTGACCCGTTAAGGGTATTTAAGCACTTTAAAGCTTGAAATCGCTTTTCATTCATTTCTAGCATCTTATTCCTACATTTCTTATCAAGTAATATTCCACCACAACTATATGTACGTTGGATTTAATGTGGATATTTATATGTTCCGAGTTTTACCCCTCGGATTATCATTTTACGGCAAAGACACATATAAAGTCTTTTGACCAAAGAATTACCTCTTTTGCTTTTTGTACTTATTCTAAGTATCTATTTGCTTGTAACACTCATTTCCAAACAACCTTTAAGGGTCGTTAGCTCGATTTAGCTCACAAGGGCGTTTTGGTCAATTTTAGTCTTTCTTTTACGACGAGGGACTTTTAAATACTTGTTTGACTTAAAATCCGACCCTTTTAACTATGATTTTGTTTAGAAACCATTATGTTTCTAAAACACCATGTTTATGACTCAAATTATTCGGTTTACCTAAAAGATAACCGAATATTCATTTTGACCTTGTCTAACACTTATAGAATCTCGAGTTCTAAACAATGAGCTGAATCATTATACATACCTGACTCGGATCATTATATTGACCATTTTTTTATACCTTGCTTTAATACTCGCTACTTAATAGCGATACAAGTTATCCTTCCGTATTTACTCCTGTGAACACACAACTCGACAATATTCATTAGTCGATATTTTCAAATGGTGATATTTTCACCATTCGACCTGTTTGGTCTAAGTGACAGTTTATCTTTGCAAGATGTTATTTAGTACCATCTCGTCTACAAGACTCGCTTCGGTTTATACCGTATAGTCTTTTCTTTTTACTTATAAATCATTTCTTAACACTTTTTGGCCTACTATGGCTTACGTCATAATTGTCTTTTTCGTAATTAATCACGACAAAAGGATATTCTAAAATATATGACTAGTGTAAGATATACTTACCTTGCATCCGAATTATGCTTTTCCTCCATTCTTGATTTGTTTGACCCGCTTCCTTTCCCAAGCCTCCACCTAGCTCGTTAGGCGTCAAACTATTTTCAATCATTTACAAGGCGGTTAAATTAGTCATAAAAATCATGACTATTCCACCTCACTTATTTTCTACGCCGAAGCTACTATTCGACTTCATGATTAGTTAACTTAGCTTATCATAGTTAACTATTTTCAATCACATGGTTTACAATATTAAGTCTAAATCGACATGATGTTTAGAACCCTTATCACTTCATATTACGCATAATTGCCATATCATTCAAATACGCGTTTTCACTCTAATTTCAACACGTTAGTTCTCATTTAGGCATTTTAACAAACACCTAATGTGCATAATTTGTATTCTTCTTTTATCAAGTTTATGGTTAACTTTTAACCATATCTTCAACATCAAAATCACATCCTTTTGTCTAGTGTTCAAGAACTACATCTAGAACTTGCTTCATATCCTCAAATTTCATCAATTTTACATTCTAATCTGAGTGTTCATCATATTAACATAAAACCCACTTAGCATATAATAGGGTAATTATCAAATCCCTAGTTTTGACAACAATTCATCAAGTTTTCTACTAGGGTTTGTTTCTAAACCAAGATTTTATCACAATAACACTCATAGATTCAACATTTATTCTAGAATTTCGATTATGATTGTTCATCATAATCTCAAAGTATCACCAAATCATAAAATTCGACATACCTTGTAATCCCCACGACTAGGTGATCACGAATTTGTGTTCATGCATCTGATTTGAGCTAGTTCTGCCCTTCGATTTGGTGAAATTGAGATGAGCTAGGGTTTGAGCTCCTGGCCCTTCTTCTGATCGATTTCACACACACACCCACTAGTGTGTGTGTAGTGTTTTAATTAAATAAAAATCAAGTTTTAAATCTTCCTCTTTTGGCCCCTCTAGTTTGTAACCTTATCATAAGGGTTATTACCCAAGTTTCCTTCTTTATTTTAAGGCACATATTTAACTAGGTTGATATTCCTAGTTACTTGGTGGGTTCGGGGAAGTTATAACCCGTTTTATTTTTAAGTCCCGTTAACTCGGGCCTTTCGTAACTTTATTTCCTCTAGTATTTATTTTCCTTTTTAATTAATATTAGGATTATTTGTTTAAGTCCTAATATTCACCGGGTTAATTTTACCATTAATGGTATTTTATCCGTCTTTTAATATTAACGTGGTTTGATTTCCAAACCCGTTTTTGGGGTGTTACAAGTCTACCCCCCTTAAAGAGGTTTCGTCCCCGAAACCTTATTTACGTAGTTCATTGGTTTAATCAAACGAACCTAGTTTCGTTTTCAAGGCTCCCGTTTCCTTTGGTCAAAAGTTTTCATGTATACTGACGCGTACGTCTTTCATGTGTAAGGCCTCGCGGGCCATTACTTACAGCTTATAACCCTTTATCTTTATTGACTGAGTTGTCACTTGACCACTTAGTCTCGTTAATCTTTTAACAGGTCTATCCCGCGCTTGTGTTATATTAACAAGCGCTTGTATTTGTTATGACGCTTTCTTAACTTTGAATAGTTTTACCGGCTAGACTAATTAGTCGCCGTCACTTCATACCCCGTAACTCACGTTACAACGGGATCATTTTCTATATTTCTTTTCTTGTCCGTGAGTGTGTCACGTCACGTTTAAGTTTAATTCAATCGTTTCTTTATCATACTTCTTCTTTTCGAATGTATCGTCTCGCACCTATCGATGTTAAGACCCATACTCTTTGATATTTGTTATTTCCGAATTCGTCTTATAGTATTCATATTTGTTAAAACGTTATTTCTTACTAAAACTGAATTTTAGTTTAACGTTTTTCTCTTTAACTATGTCAATTACTCATATCAAGGAAATTGACAACCCATAATTTATTGTTTTCCGTTCTCGTTTTACGCGGGGAACCGTAACAAGTTCCCTCACCTTACACTATTGACCCGTAGGTTCCTTCACTTAACCTCATAGGCTATTTCCTTAAGCTTTCATCTCTTTAAGGCGAGGCCCTTATGATCCCTTTGCTTCAATTCATGACCCGTGGGTCATTTTGGCCCTGTAGACCTTTACACTAATTAATATCCCGTAGGTTATGATGATCCCGTATATCATCTTTTATTCTAGTCTTTATTCAAATATGTATACGTTTATATACGCATATGGCGTTAAGGCACCCCTTTTTATGTTAAGAATTATTCACCATTACGTTTTGGATTTCGTTTGACCTTGACCGTAGTCTAAGGCTACATTGTTTTCTTTCGAATTATCTTTCCGACTTCTTGACTTCTAACATCAATTACACGTCGGTTTGCCCTACACTTACCGTTACCCGGTTCTTACCTATACTTCTTTGTCACACCCCGACCACGTATATCATACAAGACGTGGCGGAAAACGTCGGGGAGTGTTATAACAGAATTAATTGTTTCATAACCATGGCATACAAAGTTGTATTTATTTATCAACATAAGTGTTACATTGTTTCAAACAGAAATTAAAGAGTTTAGTACATAATTAAACATCGTCTAGCTTCATTTTAAGTTTCTAAGGCACAGGTCCGCCCTAGTGTCATGATCGTCATCCTACGGAAAAGCACCTGAAAACACATGTGAAAGTAGGTACGTCAGCATAAAAATGCCTGTGAGATACATAGGTTTTTGTGAAAATAGGATTCATGACTTAAGTTTAAGAAAAATGTTTAGTCATGAACCTTGTAATTTGATTTGTTTTGTAAATCGCTTGAAAAACAATAAGTCCAGATTATATGTATAGATAAGTGAATAATGTATGGTTAAATGAATAACCATGCAAAATGAGTTGTATAAAATAAACTGTATTGTAAACCAAAGTCTTGTAAAAACATGTCACTTGTGTAAAATGTATAAGTCCAAAATGAATGATTTAAATAACGCTATGATATGTAATATAATACAATCACTTATGTATAGGAAGTACCAGCGGCGTATCCACCATGATTGTATCATATTACTCACATCTCGTTACTTAAGTCACTTAAACCAACCAACAAAGTATAATGTCTATGTTTAAACCAATAGTCAATAGTCCTTGTATAAACCATGTCAAATGTTGATAGTCCAAAAGTAGTCAAGTAATGTGTAACAAATGTTATGTATGGTAAGTAAAATAAGACTACTTAAACCATAAGTAAAAATGTACAAAACAAAGTATTTTGAATATATCAAAAAGTTATGTTTTGCAAAGTGATGCATGATACATTGATACAAACATTTATGTGGTAAGTTAACGCATACATTCAAGCCTTGAGACAGTCGGATAACCCTTTTAGTCAAGGTTATCAAAAGAATTGTATTCGGATTCAGTCATTCCTTACATCCAAACAAACCCGGGATGTCAGGAATGGGATTTGTCAAGTCCTATGGTACCACTACTTACTACCGAGCGGCGTAGCAAATGTTAATGAACGTAATAAAGACCCGTTTGTGCTAACCAAATGTCATAGCAGTTGTATACATGTCATATGAAAACAATGTACTAAGTATGCTAAGTTAACATACAAAGTAGAAAAGTCTTGTAAATCAATGTGCTACCATGCTATCAGTCAACATACATAGCAGAAATGTAATGTAAAACAATGTACTAAGTATGCACACAATGGACATACATAGCATGAAATGTAATGAAATCATGTACTATAATGTACTAACAAACATAGCCGGTATTTGATGTGAAAACAGGAAAGCACGAAAGTAACAAGTAGGCACATGTGTTCCACCCCAAAACAGTTTGGAAAACAGTAAAAGAGGGGTCTATGTACTCACTTGATATTACTCAGTAGTCCTGAAGTGATAACCAAACAATGATATAGATCACGGAATCAAACGGCACCTAATATAGGTAACTATGTTAATAAACCGGACCTAAATCGGAGGATCGGATAGAATGAGGGTTTGTAAACCAAACGAGTGTAGAGACTCGTGTCATTTGGTTTAACAAAGCCTACATACTAAATGAAACCTAACATAATTGTTTACGACCCATTACGACCCGTTTAGGTAGCTTATGCTACTTTAACGCGTCGTTCGCGTAAAACGCGTTCGGACCGCCTAACTAGTCCTATGACAAGTGTTATATGCCTAAACATGTTACATAATCAGTTACGTGACAAAAGTTTAGGTTACATATGCTTAATTACTAATTATACATGAAAAGGGTATTCTGGTAATTTACCTAAGGCATATAAACTACCTATCATACAACTACTCAAACGATGTGACCATAAGGTATAACCTCGGAAGGTTATTCCCTACACTATGGTCACCTAATGTATTTGGTCGGATCCTAATGATCGACCAAACTGGGTCGGGTTCGAAGGTATAAGCGATTTATTAGATCGCTTACCCTACGACCCTAGACAACGTGGTAATCAGTAGGCATAGTCCCAAGGGACTATAACCATCGTGATTACAATCACGTTGCGAAGTTCAAACGAACTTCGCATTGACCATAAGCTGGTCAACGCTGAAAGTCAAACAAAGTTTGACTTTCTGACTCGAAAAGCAATAAAATAAGGAAAAGAACGAAAGAATACTTACGAAGGGTCCCCGAATGCTAATCTCGATTCAAAAATCTCAGGTATGAAACAAAGGTTTCAACTTAGAGTTTCTCAAATCAAAATTCTAGTGATTTTGAAGCATGGGGGTGGGGTATTTATAGTATTCGGTCCACCGTTAAGATCGTTTCATGGAAAACGTGCCTTAATCCCACCCGTACAAGTGTCGGGACCTTATGGTAGCTCAAATTGATCCTTATCAGCTGACTAAGCATTTTAGAATGTGTGGTGGTGGATCAACCAGCTGCAAACTGCTGTTAAATGCAGTTAATCTGGTCAGGAAGTCGGACGCGGGCCGCGTGAGGATGTTCAGAAACTGAGGCGGGCCGCCTGGCCTGCACAGATCAGGAATAAGTTTGCAGAATGACAGTTTCAGTCCCTGCACGTGTTTAAGGCCATTTCCGACACTTCTAAGGCTCGTAAAGCCAACTTTAAGGCCCTAAAATGATGCCTAAACATTGTGGACATGAAACATGTTCAAAAATATGTCTGATGACAGTTCGTTTGGTCGTACGAACGCGATGTTCGCTTAATTACGACGGAATGCGCACAAGCGCGAAAAACGATCCAAATGACGCAACGAATGGATTTTTCTTATGCCAAACACTAAAATAAAATATTTTAGTGCTTACATAAATTTTTGGATGTCCGAATGTATTCAGAACGTAAGTTATGCGCGAAAATGCAAACTTGTGCACTTTTTGACGCTTTTAGTCCCTGAATGACCCAAAAGTTTATTTTAGCATACCGAACCCCTCAAAGCCTATTTCTAAGCTATGTAAAGGATATTTATGGTATGTTTAACTTATGGTCATGTTCCGAAATGTTCGTTACAGTTCAAATTGGCATACTTTCGCAGTTTGTCAAGTTTAGTCCCTGTAAGCGAATTAACTTGTTTTTGCCATACCAAAGCCTTCAAAACTTATTTCTAAGTTATGTAAAGGTTATTTAAGGTATGTTAAGTATATGTTGATGTTCCGGAGTATTTGTCACGTTAAACTGAGTACGTTTACACACCAGTTTGCGTATAACTCTCCAGAAAGTGATATAGAGTTTGAAATTACATAAAAGTCAAAGCATGAAAAATGTAAAACACAACCAAACAAACATTGGGATCAAATAACATTGTTTTATTGATAATAGAACTGTTCATAGTGATTACAAGCACAGTTGTTACAGTCTCCCCTACTTGTGGAAATTTCGTCCCGAAATTTATTTAGAGGAAACTCGTGGAAAAAGATGTGGATATTTCACCTTCATTTGATCTTCGCGTTCCCAAGTAAACTCAAGTCCACGTTTAGCTTCCCAGCGAACTTTGACCAAAGGAATGCGCTTGCGTTTAAGCCACTTGACTTCACGTTCCATGATTTCCACTGGTTTCTCAACAAATTTCAGTGTTTTGCCAACACGAATTTCGTCAAGCGGTATGTGGAGGTTCTCATCAGCTAAACACCTCTTGAGATTGGATACGTGAAAAGTTGGATGAACATTTCCAAGTTCAGGAGGTAACTCAAGTCTGTAGGCTACCTTGCCGATTCTTTCGACGATCTTGAATGGTCCAACATATCTAGGTGCAAGTTTTCCTTTCTTTCCAAATCTGATCACACCTTTCCAAGGTGAGACCTTAAGTAATACTCGATCACCGACTTGAAATTCCAAGGGTTTGGGTTTTGGATCCGCGTAACTCTTTTGACGGCTCATAGCTGTCTGAAGGTTATCGCGAACTTTCTTGACCTTGTCAGTTGTCTCTAAAATGAGGGCAGGTCCAGTAAGTTGAGCCTCGCCGATCTCATTCCAGCAGACTGGTGAACGACATTTTCGACCATAGAGAGCCTCGAAAGGAGCCATTTTGATGCTGGTGTGATAACTGTTGTTGTAGGAGAATTCAATCAATTTAAGATGTGAATCCCAGCTACCACCAAAATCGATCACACAAGCTCTAAGCATATCCTCCAGAGTCTGGATTGTTCTCTCAGATTGACCATCCGTTTGCGGATGATAAGCTATGCTCAGATTAAGTTGGGTCCCCATAGCAGATTGCATGGTTCTCCAAAAATGAGAAGTGAAACGAGCATCTCTGTCAGAAATGATGTTCAAAGGAACACCATGTCGAGCCACAATTTCATCAACATAGATTTGAGCAAGTCTGTCAGCAGGAAAATCCTCACGGATTGGCAAGAAATGTGCTGACTTTGTAAGACGATCAACGACTACCCAGATGGCATCGTGACCTTTCTTTGTGCGTGGGAGTTTGGTAACAAGATCCATAGTAATGTTTTCCCATTTCCAAACTGGGATCTCTGGTTGCACCAATAAACCCGAAGGACGCTGATGTTCAGCCTTAACCTTAAGACAAGTAAGGCATTTTGATACGTATAAGGCAATGTCTTTCTTCATACCAGGCCACCAATAGTGAGTACGAAGATCCTTATACATTTTATCTGAGCCCGGATGAATAGAATAACGAGACTTATGGGCTTCATCCATAAGCAAGATACGAAGATCATCCTGGCTTGGGACCCACAAACGGTCCATGAAGTAATACGATCCATTGTCCTTCAGTTCCAGAGCAGGTGTTATGTGATAGGGAAATTCCTTATCCATCAAACCTTGTGAAACACAAGATTGTTGAGCCTGAGAAATGCGGGCTTGGATATCGGATTGTGCTTGTATAATAGATTGAACACGTACACAATGAAGCTTAGTACGTTCCTTACGACTCAATGCATCAGCTACGACATTCGCCTTACCAGGATGGTAGCGAATTTCGCAGTCATAGTCGTTTAGAAGCTCAACCCAACGTCGTTGCCTCATGTTGAGTTCTTTCTGATTGAAGATATGCTGAAGACTTTTGTGGTCCGTGAAAACCACACATTTTGTACCGTACAAATAGTGTCTCCAGATCTTTAGAGCGAAAACAACTGCACCCAACTCAAGATCATGAGTGGTGTAGTTTTTCTCATGTATCTTCAACTGCCTCGATGCATATGCTATGACTTTGTTCCTTTGCATCAGAACACAACCAAGGCCTAATTTCGATGCATCACAATACACGACAAAATCATCATCACCCTCAGGCAATGATAGAACAGGCGCATCGCAAAGCTTCTCTTGTTTGAATCCCCAATCAAAGGGTTTGTTCTTCTGAGTTAGAGCAGTTAGAGGAACTGCAATCTTTGAGAAGTTTTCAATAAAGCGGCGATAATAACCCGCTAGACCAAGAAAAGAACGAACTTCAGTAGGAGTAGTAGGTGTATCCCAATCCTTAATCGCACTGATCTTGGAGGGATCTACATGAATACCTCGTTCGTTGATAATATGTCCTAAAAATTGAACTTCTTTAAGCCAAAATTCGCACTTGGAGAATTTGGCGAAAAGTTGCTCTTTCTTCAGGAGTTCTAGAGTAAGACGAAGATGCTGCTCGTGGTCAGCTCACGTCTTTGAGTAAATCAAGATGTCGTCAATAAAAACAATGACGAACTAATCCAAATAAGGTTTGCAGACCCTATTCATTAAGTCCATGAAAACAGCAGGAGCATTAGTCAAACCGAATGGCATGACTGTGAACTCATAATGCCCATAACGAGTACGGAACGCTGTCTTGGGAATATCTTCTTCATGCACACGAAGTTGATGATATCCAGATCGCAGATCAATCTTCGAGAAATAAGAAGCGCCCTGTAACTGATCAAAGAGGTCGTCTATGCGAGGTAGGGGATATCGATTCTTGATGGTAAGCTTGTTAAGCTCACGATAATCGATACACATCCTAAAGGATCCATCCTTCTTCTTGACAAAAAGAATGGGAGCACCCCAAGGTGAAAAACTAGGACGAATAAAACCTTTGTCGGAGAGTTCCTGAAGCTGCTTAGACAACTCTTGCATCTCAGATGGTGCAAGACGATATGGAGCTCTGGCAATGGGATTTGTACCAGGTACGAGATCAATGCGGAACTCGACTTGGCGTGCTGGAGGTAGACCAGGTAAATCTTCAGGGAATACTTCAGAATAATCCCGAACGACAGGAATATCTGAAATAGACTTACCCTTGCCTTTATCTTCTGTAACATGTGCTAAGAAGGCCACATAATTCTTTCGCAGATACTTCCGAGCTTTAAAACAAGACATGAGCTTGAGACCACCAGACGGTTTCTCACCTTGAACCTGCAGGATCTCGCCGGTCGAAAGCGGCACACGAACGATCTTCTCGAAACAAACTACCTCTGCGTGATGCTTGGATAACCAATCCATACCCACAATGACGTCGAAGCTTCCAAGTTGCATAGGCATGAGATCGATAGGAAAAAGATGATCATTAAGGTTCAATTGGCAGTTGCGAAGAACAGAATCAAGAATAATGGGTTCACCACTAGCAACTTCTACTGTCAAAGGTTTACCTAGTTTCGTTCTAGACACGCGAAGCATTGGCTCAAAAGACAAAGACACGAAACTCTTATCGGCACCAGAATCGAAAAGAATAGATGCAGGCTGATTATTTATAAAGAACGTACCGTTCACCACATTATCGTCCGCCTGCGCCTCTTGGGCATTCATGTTAAAGGCTCGGCATCGAGCCGGAGCTTGATTCTGATTCTGGTTCTGGTTGACTAACCTTGGGCACCGGTTCCTGTAGTGGGTCAGATCCCCACAATTGTAGCACGAACCAGGAGGAAAATGAGGCCGTGCAGCTTGACCTTGTTGCTGAGCAAGAGGCTGGGCAACTTGTTGAGCTTGGTTATGAACTGCCTGATTCTGGTTAACAGGAATGCGACAATTAATGGCAAGATGACCAGATCTTCCGCAGTTGGTGCACTGACGACACTGGAGATGTGGTTGGTGATGGCCGTTACACCTGTTGCACAAAGGTGCATTGCCAAAATAAGGCTTCTTGGCAGGTGGTTGTGCAGGCTGATTTTGTGCAGCTTGAGCCTGTGCAGTAACGGCAAAATTTTGGGAAGCCTTTCGCTTCCTAGACCCTCTTGCGGAACCCGAATTCTTCCCATTCTTGTTTTCAACTTTCATGCTATCGCCCTTGTCAGACGCCTGCTTCTTACCCTTGTCACCCTTCTTATGCAGCTTTCCCTTACGAACCTGCGACTCAGTCAATGTCGCTGATAACTCGATCGCCTGACGAAGTGTGGCAGGGTCACTACCAGTAAGGATGTCTTGTACTGAGTCAGGTAGGCCGTCGATGTACCTTTCGATAGCCTTGTCGAGTGGGGTAACCATAGTCGGGCAAAGCAAACTCAACTCCTCAAACCTATCAGTATATGCCCTGTGCTCTCCACTATCTTGTTTCAAATTATCAAACTCTTTCTCCAACGCTCGCTGCTCATGACGAGGACAGAATTCCCTCATCATAAGAGCTCTTAGTTCAGCCCATGTCTGTGCCAAGGCAATCTCAGCACCCCTATCTCTCATAACCCCGTTCCACCATGTCAAAGCCCTCTTCTGAAATACGCTCGAAGCAAACTCGACTTTGCGATTATCCGGACACTGCACGTGGCGGAAAGTATTCTCAATGCTCTCGAACCACTGAAGAAGCCCAGTCGCTCCTTCAGAACCACTAAACTTGAGTGGTTTAGCCGAGTTAAAATCCTTGTATTTGCATGGAGCATTGTTGTTGTTGTTGGCTTGGTGCCATTGAGCAAAGAGATTTGGAAATTGAGCAGCCATCTGCTGCGCAATAATTTCTGCCAGCTCGGCAGTTGCTATCTGGTTCTCGCGTCGAGGAGGCATTCTAAAAGAGGAAAACATGAAAGGAAACGAGTGAGATGATTGGATGAAAAGAATGAGATGATAAAAACAAGAATTGCAAACAGCATAGATGGTGGTCATTCGTCCGTATCACAAAGCAAACAAACGACCCACAGTGACTAATCAAAGTAAATGGGTCAAAATAATGTATTACGAAGACATGCTCGCCTATAAGTGAACACTCATCCCAAGAATTCCCAGGTAAGCACAACTGGTCTCGCGTCTGGTTGAGATGTATACGAAGTGCTTGCCTAGACAGAAAACTCAGAATACAGGCATTCACTCTTCCAGTTTGCACGTGTTCACATTATTTATAACCCAAAACGTTGACGAGATTTTGAAAATTTGAAGGCACAAGGCCAAAAATTTAATCAAACTGGAAGGGTTCAAAACCATATAAAAGAGAGTTCAAAACCTTACAATAGAGGGTTCAAAACCTTGTAATAATTTATTCAAAAACAGATGATTGTTTTTCAAAAATCATTTCGGAAAAATTTTGATTCTTGTTTTGTTAATCACCTAAGGATAGGTGATGTACATGTTTTAAGATCTAAACACAAGATAACTTGTGTTAGGGTCCTAGAAAAGTTATAGTCTAGGTCAAAGCATTACTAATAACCTAATTCCCTATAACCATTGGCTCTGATACCAACTCTTCTGTCACACCCCGACCACGTATATCATACAAGACGTGGCGGAAAACGTCGGGGAGTGTTGTAACAGAATTAATTGTTTCATAACCATGGCATACAAAGTTGTATTTATTTATCAACATAAGTGTTACATTGTTTCAAACAGAAATTAAAGAGTTTAGTACATAATTAAACATCGTCTAGCTTCATTTTAAGTTTCTAAGGCACAGGTCCGCCCTAGTGTCATGATCGTCATCCTACGGAAAAGCACCTGAAAACACATGTGAAAGTAGGTACGTCAGCATAAAAATGCCTGTGAGATACATAGGTTTTTGTGAAAATAGGATTCATGACTTTAGTTTAAGAAAAATGTTTAGTCATGAACCTTGTAATTTGATTTGTTTTGTAAATCGCTTGAAAAACAATAAGTCCAGATGATATGTATAGATAAGTGAATAATGTATGGTTAAATGAATAACCATGCAAAATGAGTTGTATAAAATAAATTGTATTGTAAACCAAAGTCTTGTAAAAACATGTCACTTGTGTAAAATGTATAAGTCCAAAATGAATGATTTAAATAACGCTATGATATGTAATATAATACAATCACTTATGTATAGGAAGTACCAGCGGCGTATCCACCATGATTGTATCATATTACTCACATCTCGTTACTTAAGTCACTTAAACCAACCAACAAAGTATAATGTCTATGTTTAAACCAATAGTCAATAGTCCTTGTATAAACCATGTCAAATGTTGATAGTCCAAAAGTAGTCAAGTAATGTGTAACAAATGTTATGTATGGTAAGTAATATAAGACTACTTAAACCATAAGTAAAAATGTACAAAACAAAGTATTTTGAATATATCAAAAAGTTATGTTTTGCAAAGTGATGCATGATACATTGATACAAACATTTATGTGGTAAGTTAACGCATACATTCAAGCCTTGAGACAGTCAGATAACCCTTTCAGTCAAGGTTATCAAAAGAATTGTATTCGGATTCAGTCATTCCTTACATCCAAACAAACCCGGGATGTCAGGAATGGGATTTGTCAAGTCCTATGGTACCACTACTTACTACCGAGCGGCGTAGCAAATGTTAATGAACGTAATAAAGACCCGTTTGTGCTAACCAAATGTCATAGCAGTTGTATACATGTCATATGAAAACAATGTACTAAGTATGCTAAGTTAACATACAAAGTAGAAAAGTCTTGTAAATCAATGTGCTACCATGCTATCAGTCAACATACATAGCAGAAATGTAATGTAAAACAATGTACTAAGTATGCACAAAATGGACATACATAGCATGAAATGTAATGAAATCATGTACTATAATGTACTAACAAACATAGCCGGTATATGATGTGAAAACAGGAAAGCACGAAAGTAACAAGTAGGCACATGTGTTCCACCCCAAAACAGTTTGGAAAACAGTAAAAGAGGGGTCTATGTACTCACTTGATATTACTCAGTAGTCCTGAAGTGATAACCAAACAATGATATAGATCACGGAATCAAACGGCACCTAATATAGGTAACTATGTTAATAAACCGGACCTAAATCGGAGGATCGGATAGAATGAGGGTTAGTAAACCAAACGAGTGTAGAGACTCGTGTCATTTGGTTTAACAAAGCCTACATACTAAATGAAACCTAACATAATTGTTTACGACCCATTACGACCCGTTTAGGTAGCTTATGCTACTTTAACGCGTCGTTCGCGTAAAACGCGTTCGGACCGCCTAACTAGTCCTATGACAAGTGTTATATGCCTAAACATGTTACATAATCAGTTACGTGACAAAAGTTTAGGTTACATATGCTTAATTACTAATTATACATGAAAAGGGTATTCTGGTAATTTACCTAAGGCATATAAACTACCTATCATACAACTACTCAAATGATGTGACCATAAGGTATAACCTCGGAAGGTTATTCCCTACACTATGGTCACCTAATGTATTTGGTCGGATCCTAATGATCGACCAAACTGGGTCGGGTTCGAAGGTATAAGCGATTTATTAGATCGCTTACCCTATGACCCTAGACAACGTGGTAATCAGTAGGCATAGTCCCAAGGGACTATAACCATCGTGATTACAATCACGTTGCGAAGTTCAAACGAACTTCGCATTGACCATAAGCTGGTCAACGCTGAAAGTCAAACAAAGTTTGACTTTCTGACTCGAAAAGCAGTAAAATAAGGAAAAGAACGAAAGAATACTTACGAAGGGTCCCCGAATGCTAATCTCGATTCAAAAATCTCAGGTATGAAACAAAGGTTTCAACTTAGAGTTTCTCAAATCAAAATTCTAGTGATTTTGAAGCATGGGGGGTGGGGTATTTATAGTATTCGGTCCACCGTTAAGATCGTTTCATGGAAAACGTGCCTTAATCCCACCCGTACAAGTGTCGGGACCTTATGGTAACTCAAATTGATCATTATCAGCTGACTAAGCATTTTAGAATGTGTGGTGGTGGATCAACCAGCTGCAAACTGCTGTTAAATGCAGTTAATCTAGTCAGGAAGTCAGACGCGGGCCGCGTGAGGATGTTCAGAAACTGAGGCGGGCCGCCTGGCCTGCACAGATCAGGAATAAGTTTGCAGAATGACAGTTTCAGTCCCTGCACGTGTTTAAGGCCATTTCCGACACTTCTAAGGCCCGTAAAGCCAAATTTAAGGCCCTAAAATGATGCCTAAACATTGTGGACATGAAACATGTTCAAAAATATGTCTGATGACAGTTCGTTTGGTCGTACGAACGCGATGTTCGCTTAATTACGACGGAATGCGCACAAGCGCGAAAAACGATCCAAATGACGCAACGAATGGATTTTTCTTATGCCAAACACTAAAATAAAATATTTTAGTGCTTACATAAATTTTTGGATGTCCGGATGTATTCAGAACGTAAGTTATGCGCGAAAATGCAAACTTGTGCACTTTTTGACGCTTTTAGTCCCTGAATGACCCAAAAGTTTATTTTAGCATACCGAACCCCTCAAAGCCTATTTCTAAGCTATGTAAAGGATATTTATGGTATGTAACTTATGGTCATGTTCCGGAATGTTCGTTACAGTTCAAATTGGCATACTTTCGCAGTTTGTCAAGTTTAGTCCCTGTAAGCGAATTAACTTGTTTTTGCCATACCAAAGCCTTCAAAACTTATTTCTAAGTTATGTAAAGGTTATTTAAGGTATGTTAAGTATATGTTGATGTTCCGGAGTATTTGTCGCATTAAACTGAGTACGTTTACGCACCAGTTTGCGTATAACTCTCCAGAAAGTGATATAGAGTTTGAAATTACATAAAAGTCAAAGCATGAAAAATGTAAAACACAACCAAACAAACATTGGGATCAAATAACATTGTTTTATTGATAATAGAACTGTTCATAGTGATTACAAGCACAGTTGTTACATTCTTTACGTCCCATTACCCGGGTTCTTTTATTTTAATGTTTTTAACGCCTATAACTCCTTTTCATAGGTTTATTAATATTTTGCACTTTTATTTATTCGATTCATGCTTACTTACTTTAGCAAGTGTCATCGTTTATTAAATTTGTTTGACTTGTTCGTGTGAAAATTCATCACATATGAATGTCAAACTTCAGTCTTTGTTCGACCCGTTCAGCTTTGAAATAGTTGAACGCAATTTATCAAAATCTCTATTTGCAGTATCTTATCGTCCTTTAGTCATGACCCAAAACCCGAGTCTTTTTGACTTTCCATACGCGTTCCTGTTTCTCAATCTACGCATGCGTTTAATTCCTTACCCATCAACCGGGTGTTTTACCGAAATTGTTATCATTGCACCCCTTCCGGTATGCATTAAGACTTCATTTCGATTTACTTGGTCATCTTAGCGAAATCCATCACTTTTCTTCGACCATGTCTTTTATTCTTTACGTGACCACCATTGGCGGCCTTATTAATTATGAGTGACGAGTATCATCGTTATCATTTCTTTACTACGACTAAAGTTAACAACCTTGATTATCTTTTTCGTGTGGGCAACACCTTTGTTTTTATGACCCGGCGGATCATATATACTTTGGTTTTACTTGTCCATTTTGTTCACCATGGCCCTTTCGTCCAAGATGAATTATTTTCGTGAATTTTCTTTTGATCATTCATTTATATCATCATTTACATTAATCCTTATCCCTTCTCTCGGGCTCATTATCCTAATGTAATACTCTTCCGTCACCCGGCTGTGCGTTTACATTATTATCAACTATTTTGTTCATTTGTTTCATTTGGGTACTTTTTAATTTGTCCCATTCACCCCGTCCTTACTACATCGGATGTAAATGTGTCCGCTATAAGAAGTTCATGGTATCATATGCCACTACTTACTTGGCCAGAGTAAGCGATTAACACACGACAGGCATGACCTTTTTATAGTTTTCACATCACGCCCTATGTAAGTAATGCCTCTATTTGTTTCTCTTGGAACCAATATCCCGAATACATTTTCTATTCGGGTTTTTCCAAGTTTTTAATCTACATATGCAACTTTCAATTTCTACATATTTGTTGCATGTTACTATTTGTGCAATTAATTTAAAAAGTGCACCTGGTAATGCTTGCCCTAACGGGCTTCTCTTGCCATTAGCCTTGTTCACGACCGTTACATGATTTAGGTCCTTAATGAGCATGCTCCTCTTGTCATACTTCGGACCGTTCCTCTGTCATATCCGCAATTCGTTTAACTCTCGTCATCTTCAGGTGCGAGTGTCCTTAAATTAACACATTAACAAAAGTTAGTAGTGTCACCTTCAATAATCGCCCGTATTATAATACAAGGCTTTTTTTTCTACTATACGCGTCAACGCGCGAAATTTCGTCAACTGCATCAATCGTTTGATTGGGGTAACGTGTATTACACGATAACCCTATGTGTTGTGTACAACACCTTAACACGCTAAACCATTAATATACATGCACTTACCGGATTTGCGATCAAGCCTCGAACCGAACACTTTATCCTTCAACCTTGGGCTCTGATTACCAACTTGTAAGACCCATTCTAATTTAATGTTAATATATCAATAAAATATGCATTTTATATAAAAAATACGACTTAATAAAAACTTTTCCATCAAGAATGTTCACACAAGTTTGAAACATTCATAATACCAATCTTAAGTGTTTCCATAATTCACATTATGAAATCAAAACAAAGTTTAATGCGGAAGCTTCGTTATCATGTGTTCGGCTCTTCATCGAGCTTGATCTTCATCCGGGCACTCTTGGCAATCACCTATGATCAAAACCAACTTAAAAGTTAGTTTTGATAGTTAAATAATAAGTTTAAACAAGTTACATGGGTCAAACAAACAAAATTTAACAATTTTCCGGATTTAGGGGGCGTCACGCTACGCCTAGGGGCGTCGCGCTACGCCTAGGCCCCTTTTTCACAGATTGTTGCTTAAACAGTTGCTGCATATTCCCAGCATCACCCGATTTCACGGAAACAAGCATAACTCTCTCGTTTTTAATCCGTTTTACCCGATTCTTTTTCCTACGCGTCCGTTATTTAATTCTCCATCATATGGAGTTAAAATCCAACATTCAACATAATAAATTTTGAGACTTCTAAGCCTTCTACTCGTTATCTTTTTATCGAATTTTAACCCGTTTATGCATTTTATCAAACAAACATATTTGTTTGATCTTTATATCACATATACTTCTTCAAATTAAGGTTATCTACCATATTAGGTTCTAATCACAGGTTTATTACACAATTTAAACCCGTTTTCGCTCGTATGCTTATTTTGACCTGTTAAAGGTATTTAAGCACTTTAAAGCTTGAAATCGCTTTTCATTCATTTCTAGCATCTTATTCCTACATTTCTTATCAAGTAATCTTCCACCACAACTATATGTGCGTTGGATTTAATGTGGATATTTATATGTTCCGAGTTTTACCCCTCGGATTATCATTTTACGGCAAAGACACATATAAAGTCTTTTGACCAAAGAATTACCTCTTTTGCTTTTTGTATTTATTCTAAGTATCTATTTGCTTGTAACACTCATTTCCAAACAACCTTTAAGGGTCGTTAGCTCGATTTAGCTCACAAGGGCGTTTTGGTCAATTTTAGTCTTTCTTTTACGACGAGGGACTTTTAAATACTTGTTTGACTTAAAATCCGACCCTTTTAACTATGATTTTGTTTAGAAACCATTATGTTTCTAAAACACCATGTTTATGACTCAAATTATTCGGTTTACCTAAAAGATAACCGAATATTCATTTTGACCTTGTCTAACACTTATAGAATCTCGAGTTCTAAACAATGAGCTGAATCATTATACATACCTGACTCGGATCATTATATTGACCATTTTTTTATACCTTGCTTTAATACTCGCTACTTAATAGTGATACAAGTTATCCTTCCGTATTTACTCCTGTGAACACACAACTCGACAATATTCATTAGTCGATATTTTCAAATGGTGATATTTTCACCATTCGACCCGTTTGGTCTAAGTGACCGTTTATCTTTGCGAGATGTTATTTAGTACCATCTCGTCTACAAGACTCGCTTCGGTTTATACCGTATAGTCTTTTTTTTTACTTATAAATCATTTCTTAACACTTTTTGGCCTACTATGGCTTACGTCATAATTGTCTTTTTCGTAATTAATCACGACAAAAGGATATTCTAAAATATATGACTAGTGTAAGATATACTTACCTTGCATCCGAATTATGCTTTTCCTCCATTCTTGATTTGTTTGACCCGCTTCCTTTCCCAAGCCTCCACCTAGCTCGTTAGGCGTCAAACTATTTTCAATCATTTACAAGGCGGTTAAATTAGTCATAAAAATCACGACTATTCCACCTCACTTATTTTCTACGCCGAAGCTACTATTCGACTTCATGATTAGTTAACTTAGCTTATCAAAGTTAACTATTTTCAATCACATGGTTTACAATATTAAGTCTAAATCGACATGATGTTTAGAACCCTTATCACTTCATATTACGCATAATTGCCATATCATTCAAATACGCATTTTCACTCTAATTTCAACACTTTAGTTCTCATTTAGGCATTTTAACAAACACCTAATGTGCATAATTTGTATTCTTCTTTTATCAAGTTTATGGTTAACTTTTAACCATATCTTCAACATCAAAATCACATCCTTATGTCTAGTGTTCATGAACTACATCTAGAACTTGCTTCATATCCTCAAATTTCATCAATTTTACATTCTAATCTGAGTGTTCATCATATTAACATATAACCCACTTAGCACATAATAGGGTAATTATCAAATCCCTAGTTTTGACAATAATTCATCAAGTTTTCTACTAGGGTTTGTTTCTAAACCAAGATTTTATCACAATAACACTCATAGATTCAACATTTATTCCAGAATTTCGATTATGATTGTTCATCATAATCTCAAAGTATCACCAAATCATAAAATTCGACATACCTTGTAATCCCCACGACTAGGTGATCACGAATTTGTGTTCATGCATCTGATTTGAGCTAGTTCTGCCCTTCGATTTGGTGAAATCGAGATGAGCTAGGGTTTGAGCTCCTGGCCCTTCTTCTGATCGATTTCACACACACACACACTAGTGTGTGTGTAGTGTTTTAATTAAATAAAAATCAAGTTTTAAATCTTCCTCTTTTGGCCCCTCTAGTTTGTAACCTTATCATAAGGGTTATTACCCAAGTTTCCTTCTTTATTTTAAGGCACATATTTAACTAGGTTGATATTCCTAGTTACTTGGTGGGTTCGGGGAAGTTATAACCCATTTTATTTTTAAGTCCTGTTAACTCGGGCCTTTCGTAACTTTATTTCCTCAAGCATTTATTTTCCTTTTAAATTAATATTAGGATTATTTGTTTAAGTCCTAATATTCACCGGGTTAATTTTACCATTAATGGTATTTTATCCGTCTTTTAATATTAACGTGGTTTGATTTCCAAACCCGTTTTTGGGGTGTTACAAATGATTACCTTTCTTACGTCACACACAATACGCTTCCGCTACTAGCAGGGTGTGACAAACATACTCTCAAGTGAGGGTAATGTTTCATATTGTGGTGTCCCTATGCTTATAACATGTTCCTTTTGTGAGGAACCATGAGGAGTTAAGGTTTCAGGTTGAGATCTTTCCATCTGTTGTGAGGAAGTAGCAACAGTGGTTTCTAGTGACATTTGTGTTGTCACAGGGTTAACCTCTGGGATCTCATCTTCCAGAGGACCCTTATTTGTGGGTTTGGTGGGTTTTTTTTTATTTGCTCTTTTTGGGTTTTGATGGTGGGTGTAACGCCTCGCTTTTTTCGCACCTTTCGATTTTTAGAAAGATTGTATCGTAATTCTATTTTCGGAAACTCGTTTCCTCTGTAATCGTTTCTCATTTCGAACCATTGTAAATCCGTGACTTTGATCGTACTAAAATTGATCTTTTATGTGATATATACATTATTTATACATGTTTATACCTTGACACATACATTCGTTTAATACATGATTCATAATTCTCATAATCGAAGGTTTAACTCGCAAATAACTATCGCGTATTCGTAATCTTAAACCTTCCATACATACAAATGCTTGATCATTCAATTATAAGACTAACTTATATATATTTTTTTCACTTGATTCGTACCTAAACACCTATTATACAAACTTGTTTGTTGCGTATTAGTCAATCACATGTCTTCTTCTACTTTGCTGCTTATTAGTCAATCACATGTCTTCCTCTACTTCATTCACTTAAAACATATTTATTTCACATAATAGGCCCTGTACATGTTAAATAAACTTTGTCACATCACTAATACATAATATACATCATAATTATACATCTTAATATGTTAGAAAAAAATAAAATAAAAACGAAAAGGGTTTTGGCAGCTTGAAATCGCAGCTTTCAAAGCTGTGTTTAATTGTCCTTTTAATGTGTAACACCCAATGTTGTAGAAGGCGCTAGGCGCTAGTCGGGCGGTGAGGTACAGCCTAGGGATTAATCGGGATTAATCGGAATGGGATTTTTATATGTATTTTTTCAAAATTATATATATATACCCAATAATATAAAAATAATACTTCAAAATTCACATAAATACTTCAAGTTTCAGATAGTATGGTTCGATTTTGACCGATTTTGACCAATTTTGACCGCCTAGGACCGCCTAGAACCGCCTAGGACCGATTTTGATCGATTTTGACCGACTAATATTGTCCGATTAATCCGATTTTTGACCCCCTAGGACCGATTTTGACCGCCTAGGACCTATTTTGACCGATTTTTGACCATGACCGATTAATTGACCGCCTAGCTCAAAATTAGGCAGTAGATGACCGCCTAGGCCGATTTCTGCAACCATGGTAACACCCACCTAATCATCTTAAATGCACACCTAACCTAAACCCTAATCCTTACCCTATAAATACAACTTATATTCAGCCTCCTTACCATTTTTACAACACTAAAACCTCTCTAAAACACTCAAAAACACAGCTGAGTTTTCAGCAAGTTCATCAGAAACTTCCAGCCATAAAAAGTGAGTTTTAACTCACTTCTACTTTGATTTTCTTCTGATTTCTTTCTTCTTAACACTTGGATAACCTCTAGGAAGGTTTTCACAAGTTTGCTTGGGCAAACTAAGGTGAAACCTCACCATTTTTGAGGCCGAAAGTGTGATATACTTTCTGCTCGTTTTTTTTTTTATTTTGTTGTATGTTCATTTTCTTGTTGATAACTTGATGGAATATTGTTCCCATCAAGCTCACAATCAAGTCCATGATTGTGGGTTTGTATTAGGGAGATTACCATCCAAGTTATGAGTTCAAACACTCACTTATTTTTTGTTTAAACTTGATAATCAAGTGATGAAAACAAGCACAAGTCATCATCTTCTATATGATGAACTTGTGACTTGTGAAGTGTGAACAAATGGAAGCTTTGGCTTTCCAAACTAAGTTCCACTCCTTCATTTGAACATTTTTATAACTTGTTAGTTTAGATTTACTTTCTTGTTATTCATGACCCTCCCACCATCTTCAAGATGGTGTGTGTAGTGGTGAATCATACAATGAGATTTCAAACCTCCACGCTTGACAATACATCATATTACATGACAATACTTGATTGGACATAGTTTAGGATATAATTAACTTATACATATACCTATTATTATATAAAAACATGGCTGAGTTTGTGGTATTAATCAAGCTATGATCAATCACCATAAACCTAAGCTAGCATATCAAAGATTCTAGAGCATTTGTTATGATTCCGATGGGCAATTTGGGACCCATGAAACCACTTGATATGGTGTCATAAACAAACTCTTAGAACTTAGATATTACTTTTATATATACATACTTTCACTACTTTAAATTCCTAATTCTGATTCTAAACACTCCCATAAACTCCATCACCAAACACATTCATTCTCCTATTCTCATTAACTCATCAATACTTGGATAATCGAAAGACTTAGCAATTTTGTGAGTACACTTGACCCTTTTTCGCTTTAACACACTTTTGGTGTAACATGTTTAACTTGTCCAAAATGCACAATTCACACAAACATACTTTAATCTCTCAAACCGTTATACATGCTTTTGTTATGCTTAGGTTCATGCTAGATTCATACATGTTACTTGTCATTAATTTAGCTAGCCCACCTTAACAATTATAGCGCTATAGGAGTAGCACGCCACCCGTCGGGGTATTGTTAAGTCATCATTCTTATACATAAACAGTCTCGTTCACTTTTGTGGCGAGGGACACTTATAATTCTTGTGGACACTTGGGTTTGACTTTTAGTTATGCATGATAGTTTGACCTTGTATATCAAATTGCTATGTTAGATTGAGAAATACTTTTTATACTTATGTCACGTGTCTAAAACTAGTGTACTCGCCAATACGTTGTATTGAACTATGTTTTTAAAACGTGTTGCAGGTTTAATGATGATGTTGATGATGCATGGAACATAGTAGGATGCCTAGATACTCATTTTAAATTTTGTATACTTATTGTAATGTAATTATTCTATTTCAAGTTGTTGTATTTGATTTCAATCTTTGTAATTGACTCTTTAGAAATGAAATGAATTTTAATATTTAAATACTCGTCGCAAATACTAGTGTTATGATGTCTCGAGCAATCTATTTCGTCTCACTCCGATGTTTCCGCCATCGGTTGGGCCCGAATCACCTATAAATTAAGTAGACTTCTGCACTTTCAATCCATTCATCTTCTTCTCTCTGTCTCTATAATAGCCCGAAAATACCAGATAAAATACCCTCTAAAACACGAAGCTCTGCTCCGTTGTAAGTATTTTAACCCCCGATCACTAATTCGTTACCCTACCCGATTGATTTAGGACCCACCAACGCAGGTGAATGAATCATGTTCCATTAATAATAGTAATAGTAATAGTCACAATAACAAAAATAATAATAATAAAAGGTTATATTAAACTTTCAATAAGTAGTATTTCTTTAATCTATAATATACTTATTTTCTCACACATCGTACATTAAAATAAATTTTACATTTGTTGTATACATAATTTAGATAGTCCAACCCCATGAACGACTTATTGATATGTTACAATTATTAACATATTTCGAGGAGTTGTGATTTTTTCCTATTCAATTATTCAATGTACTCTAATATTTGCATTAGTAGTTTAACGTTTAGATAATTAAAATATTTACGTCAACAATCTTAAAGTAGTTATTTTTCTTATTAGCCACCCGTCTAACACACGGGTACTTAGACTAAGTATAAATATTTATAGGATAAATTTTAGTACTACAATTTAGAGTTTAAATTTTAAAAAACTTTTCCCGCTTGGTTAACTATAAGACTTTGTTACCTCTTTAAAGTAGAAAGTTTTGTTAGGAAGTTTTGTTGATATTTGACTAAAGTGTAAAAGAAAATATCAATCAATTATTCCACAATAGTTTTAGTTTTAAAAATGATGATGCTTTTAGCCTTTTAATCTATATTTTATTTGTGACGATGACTAAAAGTACGTCGGACTTTAACCACTTGTACACTAAGACATCATCTATTTGTACATTTTAATCCGTACGTCAATATTAATTAAGACAAACATCGAGACGTCGAGAAAAATGAGCAGGTCGTCACGGTACCTTTGAATGTTTTTATAACGTCATAAGTTTAAAAGATATGACAAGAATACATAAACGAATTATAGTGGAGGGGGAAAAGTGTAAGTACTACCTATTTATTCATAATTTTGTTAAAATAGAAGGATTAAAGTGTAATAAAATAAGGGATTAAAATGTATTTAGAGTTTAAAAAACTAGTTTACCCGCTATACCAAAAATTTATCCCTCCCTCATACATTATAATACAGTAACTAAGACGCATTATAGTTTTTATTTGTTGTCCTTAATACGTAAAAATTAAGTTAATCAATAGGGAAGGCATTTCCACTTTTTAGCGACTATTTCTGTAATGATAATTTACTCAAATTAATTAATATTAATAATAAAAAACAATTGAGTTAAATAAAAGATTTATGCAATTAGAGCTGGTTCGTGAGCAAGAAATGACTTTATTTTAACAACAAACCACCATTTCGAAGGATATTAAATTAAATCGCTTACTTTCTTTGGGTGAAAATATCCAAGTAATCCTGTCTCAGAATCTTGGCTAGTGGATTTTTATTTATTTTGGTGGTTGATGACGGGGGTAGCCTAAGATGGAATAAAATGGCTAATTGCGTAAATGTTTAAAGGGTTAAAGGGTTCAAGGCTTAAAAAGCTGTGAGGAAGGGAAAAGCAACACGGGAACAGTAGCCAGTCACATCCAGGGATTGCTTCACCAACCCACAGCCGCAAAAGCAATGCAGGTCTGCAGGAATGCACGCTATTATCCGGGGGACAAAAGGCTTCGACCCCCGAAAGGGTAAGCCCCTCACTGCAAGAAGGAACACTAGTCAAATGAATTCTACTTCGAGAAATGTCTTCTCCTATAAATTGACACTTCATTTACTTCAAGAAACATCTCCTGGCCAGCTCTGATTCTCTAATCTCTGGTCATTCACATTGAGTACTTGCTTACAAGCAAGTCACTCCTTTTCACACATACCACACACATTCTATTTGCTCCCACATCCGAATCTGGATACAATTCAGAGAAGGATCTCCAGCAAATAACAAAAACAAGCTAGTGAACCTCCTTCCGCGTTTTGCAAACGTGGGGGGACCCCACGACTTGCGTTAGGCAAAGTTGAACCCTTCAACCCTTTTGCCTAACCAGCCCAGCTACTACCGTTGGTCTTGTATTTGTTGCATCAACAAAGGTGGATCCTACAAGCTGGCTGACTCAGAAGGCAAAAGGCTTCCAAGACATTGGAACGGCAAAACCCTGAAAAGGTTCCATGTTTAAACAGGAAAGCTCGGTTTGTATCAAAATGTATTTCAAACAGGATTATGAGTACCTTTTGTAAAAAGCAAGTATTGCTTAAATGAATGAAGTTGTTTTATTAAAACTAGTCTTTCTATCCTAAGATCAGGCTGAGAACCTAGGAAAAAACTCCATGGCAAGGGCCATGTAAGGAGATGAGCTCCCAGGCCACATCACTCAATAGGTTCAAGGGTTAAAAAGAACCTATATAAGGGGTGAGTTCCTAAATCAATACAACTCCATGAGACTTGTTAAGAAAACATAAAATTGTCTCATAGACGGGTGTGAACAGCCCACACCAAATGTTCCCTAAGCCTTAAAAATATAATCCGCAAACAGGCTTGAAAAAGTCAAGTGAAAACCAAAGAAATAATAAAAAGGATAGGTGCTATCTCTTCTTGTTAAAAATGCCAAGGTTAAGTGTCTGCAGCACTGAACCCTTTTAGGTATAAAAAACATAAGGGCAGCACAAACCCAACAAAGACAAAGTTACAAAAGAACAAAGCAAATCTAAAAGAACAAGGTCACTTGAACAAAAATCACAAAGATACAAACCAAGTCAGGGCACCAGGCCAAGAAGCCTTCAAGGCTTCAAGCCACCCGAATAACAACTCGAAACCCTAAAGGCTTCAACCCATTAACAAACATCCAAAGGGCTTGGAAGGTTAAAGCCAAACAGACTACCTTAACAAAAGCAGGCACAAGTCTAAGAACATAACATAAAGTAGAAAGTTAAAACATCGTACCATGTCAAAGTAAGTCCTAAAAGACTTCCAAACATAAGTTAAGGCAAGTCCTAGTAACTTGCAAGTCTAATCATTGTCCAAACGGCCGTACAGGCCTTCAACATAACCAAAAGGAACCTTAAGGGTCCCTGAAAACCTAATATTATTTAAGGGTTACAAACCATGAATTGTTTTAACAAAGTGCTAAGAAAGCTACGAATTTTAGGCATCAACAGAAGGCTTAGTAGCCCCAGAAATGCTACCCTTGGCCTTCTTAGTCTTCTTAACCTTCTTAGTCTTCGGACCTTGATCATCAACGGCCGAAACTTCCAAACTAGCATCCTTCGGAGCATCGGCCTCCCCAGGAAAAGTATCCTCACTATCCCCCGAAAAGGAACGTTTCCTCGAAGGGGAGCCAAGCAGTTCAGCACATAACTTTTCATTCAAACCATCCGGCTTCAGCTCCTGTAAAGCAGAGAGAGGCTTACCATAACAAGAGGCAACTTGACTTACATACGGGTAGGATAACCTCTCCATTTGCTCCACGGAACTCTTAAAGACGTCAGAAGCTTCGGGACGGTACAGAGGAGATTTCTCCAAAGGGTTGCCAGACTCGTGAAGCTTATTACCCGCAATAAGGCCCTGGTGTTTTCCCAGATTGAGCAGCTTAGTGTAGACATCACCAAGAGCGGAGTTAAATTCCTTAGAGTGCAAGAGATAGGTAACCACCTGATGAAAACCATGTTCAATGAGCCATTGGTTATCCCCGGTAGTTTGAGCAACCAAAGCTTTCAAACCATCCTTCTCCTTATCAAAGGCTTTCTTTTGCACAGCCAAGGTCTCCCGGTCAGCCTTCAGTTTCAATAAGTTAGCTTCAAAGCTTTTCCTAAGATCACCCATCTCAATATCGTGCCTCTTAGTTAACTCCTCAATCTTCTTGTTCCAAGCCAACTCCTTCTCAGAAAAGCTCTCAATTTCTTTCTTCATGGCAGCAATGGAAGCCTTCATTTTCTCCTTCTTCTTGGAAGTTTCTTCATATTCCTGTTGGGTTTTGTACATGTTTATCAAAGCTAATTTTATCCGAATAAAATTAAAACGCAGCGGAATAAGGATTTAAAACATGTTACTTTACAAGATTTAAAACTCTTTTAAATGCAAAAACCCAAAATCGGATCCATATATGACATACATGCTATCAAAATACAACCATAGGGTGTTTGAGAGTTCAACCTTTCTTTGGAGCAAGGAGATGGAAGATGATGATGAATCTTGAATGGTAGCTTCCAAACGAGAAAGCCTCAAGCTAGTATACCCGAAAGCTCCAACAAACACCTTGAGATTGCTAGGATTTCTACACTTGAAGCTCACAAAATCCCTCTAAATTTCAGCTCTTGGCCGAAAATCCTTAGAGAAAAATAGGAGTTTTTGTTCTTGCAAAACTTGTTGTAACATATGAGAGAAGGCGTCATCTTTTATTTATTAATGATGAGAGAAGTTCACCTCCCAATTCACCCAATCAAGAGGGAGCCTTCTTGTAAGATTGCATGTAATTTTATTGGTGAAAACCACCTTGGAACCACCCAAAGTGGACGGCCCACATGGGGTTTTCCCACCCAAAATTTTCAAATTTTATTAAATCAAGTCTTGTATTTTAATTTTATAACTTTTATAAAATTAGACATCCCATGTTTACAAGACTTATGCAATCTTTTAAAATTGTTATTTAACCCATTAAATAACAAAAATAAAATATTCTCTCAAAATAAATTATCCATATAATTTATTAGTTTGTCAAGTGCAATTATTTAGAAAACCAATTTCTAAATATTCTAAGTGTTAATATTTATTTGTTTGATCATATCATAAATAAATATTGTAGGTGTTTGTCTAGCTTGTTATTGGGTATGACCCGACTTGGATCATATCGTACTAGCCACATCAATTTAATATGTGTCTTGGGCATACAGAGTTCAACAATCTCCCACTTGCACAAGATACATAGAAGATTGATGCAAGCAGTAAATGACGCCTAACAACGGTTTACTACCCCTAATACGTATGACGAAGTGCCATTCAATAACATCATCCCCCTTCAAGTCCCTTACTTGAAAATGATTTAGGTGAATCTATCATTTATCCTTTCGTTACAGATGTCATGTCAAATCCAGAGACACAGTGTGATCATTCTCTGTTGATTTAACTTAAGCAGGCCTTAGACATCTTACTCTCAACGAATAAGAGGAACAAATCCCTTCTTGACTACATACGTCTCTCACAATCACCTCGTACCATACCTGAGCTTAGTCTTATGTACTATCTTATTACAGACAGCGAAGAACTAAGTCAAGGCATAATATTTGGTGAATATCAAGACCCAATATGTATCTCAGGTCAGAGGATACTATGATATTCGCCTTTGCTCAAATTTACTTATGATCAATCATAAATGATTCCATGCAGTAACATTTGAGAGCGGGTCAGTCCAATATTTGTATCCCACAAATATCTATGAACTTTGGCAGCAACACTTTGCTCTATATTCATACCTAATGAATATCCACCAATCCAAGTTCATAATAGTCTTACATTTATATTTGTTCCCACAATTATGATCGACTACGGACATTTAGAATAATTAATTTATTCACGGATTTAAACATGCTAAAATGGAACATAACTCAAAATACCATAAAAGAGTTAAAATAACAATTGTTCCAATATCCAAATACAAAATAGATCAAATCCAATCACTAGAATATCGAAGTCCTAAGGCACAAGTATGACCCTCATGTTTTGGCCGTTCAAGGAGCTTCGTGAGTGGATCCGCAATGTTTTGATCGGTGTGAACTTTGCGAATACATATCTTTCCCTTTTCAACTTCATCCCTTATGTAGTTGAATCTCCGCTCAATGTGCCTAGTCTTTTGATGTGCACGAGGTTCCTTGATTGGAGCAATCGCACCCTCGTTATCACAAAAGATCTCTAGGGGGTCTTGAATGGTAGGGACTACCCCTAGGTCGGCAATGAACTTCTTTAACCACGCAGCTTCTTGTGCTGCCAATGAGGCGGCGATGTATTCTGATTCTGTAGTGGACAATGCTACAACATCCTGCTTCGAGCTCTTCCAAGAGACTGCAGCTCCATTCAAAATGAAGACATACCCAGATTGTGATCGAGAACCATCTCGATCAGTTTGGAAACTTGCATCCGTGTAACCTTTTACAACGAGTTCCTCTTCACCAGATCCATATATTAGAAACATATCCTTAGTCCTCCTAAGGTATTTCAATATGCTCTTAACAGCCATCCAATGACTGTTACCTGGATTTTGCTGGTATCTACTTGTCATGCTTAAAGCGCATGACACGTCCGGTCTTGTGCATATCATTGCATACATTATGGATCCTATAGCAGACGCATATGGGATTCCTTTCATTCTTTCTTGCTCATCCTTTGAGCTTGGACATTGAGTCACATTCAATATTGTCCCCTTTTGAATAGGTACCAAACCTTTCTTAGAGTTCTCCATCTTGAACCTTTTCAAGATCTTGTCAATGTATGCACTTTGGTTTAAACCTATCAAGCGCCTTGATCTATCCCTATAGATCTTTATTCCCAAAATATAGGCAGCTTCTCCAAGATCTTTAATGGAAAAACATCTTCCAAGCCAGGCTTTTACACCTTCCATGGTTGGAATGTCATTTCCAAATAGTAGAATGTCATCGACATACAATACTAAGAAAGTGACGGTGCTCCCACTAGCTTTCTTATACACACAAGCTTCATCCCCATTCTTGATGAACCCAAAATTCCTAATTTCTTCATCAAAATGGTGATTCCAACTTCTCGATGCTTGTTTCAATCCATAGATTGATTTCTTTAACTTGCACACTTTGTTAGGATGTTTTGGATCGACAAAACCTTCAGGCTGAACCATATAGACATCTTCATCAAGATATCCATTGAGGAAAGCCATTTTGACATCCATTTGCCAAATCTCATAGTCATAATATGCAGCTATGGCAAATAATATCCTAATCGACTTTAGCATTGCCACTGGCGAGAAGGTCTCATCATAATCAACCCCTTGAGTTTGAGTGAAACCTTTTGCTACAAGTCTCGCTTTATAAGTATCCAAGTTACCATGCATATCTGTTTTCTTCTTGAAAACCCACTTACTTCCAACTACTTTGGAGTTAAGAGGTGGCACAACCAATTCCCAAACTTGGTTGTCATACATGGATTGCATCTCTACGTTCATAGCCTCAAGCCATTTATCGTAATCGGATTTCGACATTGCATCATGGTATGTGGTTGGTTCATCTGTATCTACCACATAGCATCCATCCATGAAAAATCCATATCTTTCAGGTGGATTACTAATTCTACCAGATCTGCGAACGTTTTGTGTATGTTGATCAACCATTTGATCATTTTCAACAACCTCTTGTTGAATGCTAGTATCAACCAAACGTGTATCGGCTTGTGGTTCTTGATCCTCATCAAGTTCCACTGTTCTACTAGTTCCTTCCATAAGGAACTTATCCTCCAAGAACTTGCCCTTTCGAGCAACAAATACTTTTTGCTCTGTTGGATCGTAGAAATAATATCCTATATCATCTTTAGGATATCCTACGAAGATACACTTAATGGATCGTACTTCTAACTTGTTTGGGGTGTATTTCTTTACATAAGCATCACAACCCCATACCTTCAAATATGATAATGATGGAACCGTTCCATGCCATATTTCAAAAGGTGTCTTATCCACTTTCTTGGTTGGGGCCATATTTAATATACGAGCCGCGGAGAGCAAAGCGTAACCCCAAAATGATAGAGGCAATGTGCTTCTAGCCATCATAGATCGAACCATATCCAATAGAGTTCGATTCCTCCTCTCAGACACACCATTATGTTGTGGTGTTCCAGGTGGAGTAAGTTGTGAGATGATCCCACAACTCCTAAGATGATCTTGAAAGGCATCACTAAGGTATTCACCTCCTCTATCGGAACGAAGAACTTTGATTGTCTTGGTGAGTTGATTCTCTACTTCGTTTAGGAAGATTTTGAACGTTTCAAAAACTTCATCTTTGTGTCTTAGCAAGTACACATAACCATAACGACTGAAGTCGTCGGTAAAAGTTACGAAGTATCTTTCACCATTCCTAGTCATTGGCTTAAAAGGACCACATACATCCGAATGTATGATGCCTAATAAATCTTTTGCCCTTTGGTTTGTGCCACTAAAGGGTTTCTTGGTCATTTTTCCTTGTAAACAAGATTCGCATGTATCAAATGAACCAATTTCATTTGTTTCCAAAAGACCATTCTTTTGAAGTGTTTGCATGCGATTTCTGTTTATATGACCAAGACGACAATGCCAAAGATAGGTCTCACTCAAATCCATTTTGAGTTTCTTGGTGTTTGCTTGGTACATTGAATTATCAAATGATGTATTATCATGAACCAATTCATAAATACCATTTGAAGGCGTAGCTTTAAAGTAGAACATGTCATTCATCAAAGCATAAATTTCATTGTTCACAAACTTCAAATCAAATCCATATTGTCTTAAAAGGGACACAGAAATAATGTTCCTAGTCAAACTAGGAGCATACAAAACATTTTTCAAACAAATTTCCAAACCACTTGGAAGTTTTAAAACATAGTCTCCTTGGGCTTCAACTTGAACCTTCGCTCCATTGCCCATGAAGAGACTAGTGTCTCCCTTCTTGTAATGCTTATTTCTTTTGAACCCCTGCAACGAATTGCAAATATGAGTTCCACATCCGGTATCTAATACCCATGTGTTAGAAGAAATAACATTTAGATCAATATGTATCATAAAGATTGTACCTGAGGTTTGCCCTGCATCCCTCTTGTTTTTCAACTCTTTGAGATAGGTTGGACAATTCCTTTTCCAATGCCCTATCTCTCCACACTCAAAGCATGGATCGCTCGTGGCAACCTTTGCCTTCTTCTCTTTTGGTTTTGGTGGTTCTGCTTTAGCCTTTCTTTTTCCCTTCCCTTTGACGTGCCCCTTCCCTTTGGCAACATTTGCCTTGGAGTCGGAGTGATGTCCCTTCTTGCCTCCCTCATTGATCGTTAGAACGGGTAAAGCCTTTTTACCCTTTCCCACTTCGGCCGTTTTGAGCATTGCATGAAGCTCACCAATGCTCTTGTCCCATCCATTCATGTTATAGTTCATAACAAAGCTCTCAAATTTCTTTGTTAAAGAGTTGAGGATCAAATCCGTAGCCAACTCTTTAGAGACGGGACAATTGAGCCTTTCGAGGCGATCAATGTGGCTTTTCATTTTTAGGACGTAAGATGAGACCGATTGGGTTTCCTCCATTCGACATGCATGAAGCGCTCGAACCGTTTCGAAGCGTTCTACCCTTGCTTGTTGTAGGAACATTTCCTTCAATTGGGTAATCATGTCGTATGCCCCATGATGTTCAAAGTCCTTTTGAATCTCGGGAATCATAGTTCCCAACATGAGGCAAGAGGCTTGCATGGAGTTCTCGGTATATTTAACCCAATCGTTGTAGGCTTCTACATCTTCCTCGTCGGGTTGATCGGGAATAGGATCGTCCAACACATAGGATATCTTCTCTTGCTTGAGAACAATTCTCAAGTTTCGAAACCAATCCATGAAGTTGTTATGGTTGAGACGATCCTTTTCAAGGATGGTTCTTAGTGATAGGTTACAGACGGTTTGGTTAATCGGGTTTGCATTGTTAGCGGCCATCTACAAAATTTAACAAAGTTCAATTTTAGTATTTTTGATATTATTAAAATTTTAATCATTAATACCCTTTTAACGTCTCATAGACAATTAATAATTAAAATCTAGAATCCAACGTTACATTTAAATATTGGTTAGGTGACCTTTATCCCATTATTTAAATTAACAAGGTAGTCAACGTTTGACGATTGCAACCCTTTGCAACTTCTAGCTATATGGGATCGGTTAAACATCTTTATGTTTAGTTGGCATGTTTAATCCCATCAACACCATTTGTTCGCCATGCTTCGGTGACCCTAAGTTCATGGTTTCCAAATCAAGTCGTCCAACTTACACACACGTGTGAGTTTATACACATAAGTGGTTAGGTGACCTTTATCCCACAAACATGGTAAACCCACCTCAAATATACAAGTTTCCTCAAATGTGGTTAGGTGACCTTTATCCCACAAAGAGTTCCCAAGTAATTTGAGTGTTGTATAAAAGGATGGTGTTTGACTTGTTTTATAAAAGGGATTTTTATTTTTCAAAATTCTAGTTTAGAAAAATTTTATGTACCATATATTTGCATGCATTCAAATCAATGGTACTTTAGTGAAAACCAATTTTCAAGGTTCTTTTAATAAAACCCATTTTATTATAAAATCATTAATTTTTAATAAACCTTTTATTAATCGTTTTAATGATTTTGTAAGAACCAATTTTAAGCTTGTTACGGGTTATTAGTTGTTAAGTATGCATATCCAAATATCATCCAAACAACCATAAATAAAATATAACCATACAAGCACAACACATATGATAAAAGGTGCATAACCATAGCCAACTATTTTGACCACACTTGTTAGCCGAAACAAGTGTGTCAAAAGGTCCTTCCTAAAGGGTGAATATGGACACAAAAAAGTGTCGGTGAACTCCCACTTGATCCCGCATCCAAATGCTTCAAGTCTTCATCTTGTGTTGTGATTTCTTCACTTCTTTTAAGCTTCCAAATGTCTTTTAAATTCAGCTCCAAACCCCTTTGGACTTCAAAATGTGTTTTGGTTATCGGGCTAAAATCCCGTTAAGAACTATGAAGTCCTTTTTGCCCGAACTTGGCAAAACCAAAACCGCATTTTTGTGTGCATCTTCTTTTACATAAAAGTATCCTAATACATTTTTCTAGTAAAATAAATGCATCTAATCTATTTACTTACATACCAAATGAAAATAAATAAATTACATATTTTTACAAATGGAAGACAAAATAATTATTACAACCCATTGAATAATTAACAAAATCACAAACACAAACATATTCACACAAGGTCATGGCTAGGTTATGAACACCAAAATATATATATCCAAATATATATAAATTTCAAGAGCAAAATAATGGTTTCCTTTTACAACCTATATTTTTCGGCCAAGAATGAAAAACCGAAAAATGTGGGTTTTTGTCCAAACAAAACAAATCATCCATATGACATAATTTTTTCAAGATTCCTTTATGCATGTAGGAAATAAATCTTGAAAAATAAAAGGAGAACCATGGTCAAAACTTTCGGCCATAGGGTTTAACCAAACCCAAAACCCGAAAATTTTAAATCCAATGAAGCATGCACTCATATAAGCGGCTCTAGATGCCATTGTTGGGTTTTGTACATGTTTATCAAAGCTAATTTTATCCGAATAAAATTAAAACGCAGCGGAATAAGGATTTAAAACATGTTACTTTACAAGATTTAAAACTCTTTTAAATGCAAAAACCCAAAATCGGATCCATATATGACATACATGCTATCAAAATACAACCATAGGGTGTTTGAGAGTTCAACCTTTCTTTGGAGCAAGGAGATGGAAGATGATGATGAATCTTGAATGGTAGCTTCCAAACGAGAAAGCCTCAAGCTAGTATACCCGAAAGCTCCAACAAACACCTTGAGATTGCTAGGATTTCTACACTTGAAGCTCACAAAATCCCTCTAAATTTCAGCTCTTGGCCGAAAATCCTTAGAGAAAAATAGGAGTTTTTGTTCTTGCAAAACTTGTTGTAACATATGAGAGAAGGCGTCATCTTTTATTTATTAATGATGAGAGAAGTTCACCTCCCAATTCACCCAATCAAGAGGGAGCCTTCTTGTAAGATTGCATGTAATTTTATTGGTGAAAACCACCTTGGAACCACCCAAAGTGGACGGCCCACATGGGGTTTTCCCACCCAAAATTTTCAAATTTTATTAAATCAAGTCTTGTATTTTAATTTTATAACTTTTATAAAATTAGACATCCCATGTTTACAAGACTTATGCAATCTTTTAAAATTGTTATTTAACCCATTAAATAACAAAAATAAAATATTCTCTCAAAATAAATTATCCATATAATTTATTAGTTTGTCAAGTGCAATTATTTAGAAAACCAATTTCTAAATATTCTAAGTGTTAATATTTATTTGTTTGATCATATCATAAATAAATATTGTAGGTGTTTGTCTAGCTTGTTATTGGGTATGACCCGACTTGGATCATATCGTACTAGCCACATCAATTTAATATGTGTCTTGGGCATACAGAGTCCAACAATTCCCGCATCCCTTTAGCAAAGCGGGTGACACCTTCAGCCAAAAGGGCAGAAAGGTTGCAGGAACTGAGCATCATCCTAGAGATAAGATGATCACCCTCCATCTCAGATATGGCATCTCGAACACCGGGAGGAGCAAAATGAGCCAAAGCCTCAGCACACACAGTAGGATCCTTAAAATTGTCACCAACCTTAACCTTCTAATTGGGCACATAAATGTCCTCTGAACCCTCGAAGCTTTCAACACTTTTGGCTGACGAACCCTCAATAGCAGAAATAGTACCTCTCTTAACCAATTTCTTCTTCTTGCTCGAAACAATCAACTCCTTTTCCTTGCCTTTACCAACATCCACAGCTTGATCCTTTGATGCCTCGATATCATCACTAACGTCAATAGGCTCTGAGCCAGAAGGCTGCTCAACACCCTTCAGATGACGTTGAGAACGACGAGTAGAACCTTTGGACACAGTAACCTTGGTGAACCCTTTGACATTTGGAACATTGACATAACCAGAACCCTCAAACCTATAGTCAGCACCCTTAACAACCGCATTCTCACCAGGGGTAGCAGCAGCATCATCAAAAACAACGTCAGAGGTATCATCACTCTTAATAAAATCCAAGGCAGACATAACTACAATACAAAATATAAAAGGACATAAGCAGACAAATACAAAGAAATAAAAAGCAAGAAAGGAATAAAGGCATACCCTTCCCATCTCTAATAAGCACCGGGTCCCGGTTAGCATTTTCCCACAGTTTACTTATACCCAATAACACCAACAGATGCTCAGGGAAGGGACGAAGCCTCGAAGGGCACCCCCTAAGAATTTCTAAAAAACGGGTATTTATCTCGGAATCAGAGGGCTCCGGCTCGTTCAGAACAGCATCCGGGTGTCTCCAAACAAGTTTGAAAGGAACAATTTCCTCCGACACCCAGAAAAACCGATCTTTCCAAACCCCAAGTGTAGAAACCATGGACGAAATCAAACAAGTATCAACTTGACTGGTTTCGAATGTGAACCAATCACCATTTTTAGCAAGTCGGAAAAAACGACGGAATGCTAAAAGAGTGGGATCATACCCACAAGCCCGGCAGAGAATTTCGAAATGCAAAACCCTAGCCATACCTAGGGGATGAACTTGACCAAAAGACACTCGATAATATTCCAATACATTCAACACAAAGTTTGAAAACGGATAACGGAGATTTGAGAACTCAAAATGACGACAATACAAGGCAATCATACCAGAAGGACAAGCATTGACAGATTTATCGCAAGCCGGTGCAACCGGTCTATACTTTGTCCCTATTCCCCATTCCACACAAAATAAATCGACTTCCTCTTGGGTCAGTCGAGAGAAGGATTTTGCCATATCCTTCCGAGCACCCATAACTATGAACAATTAAAGAGAGAATAAGAGAAATGGAACTGACCTGATTTTCGAATGAAAAGGAAACTTGAGAGAAAAAGGGAAGGAAAGTGATGTTTATCCAAAGCAAATTGTGTAAATAAATGAAATATGAAAATATAAAATAACCTACAATAGGGGTAATAATGGCAAATAGTAACTGCCGCCCTACGAACCGCCATACATCAATCACATCAACTGTCAGTTATTTAAAATTCAAATATTAACTGATCACAACCCTTCAAGCATCGAACCCTTGAAACTTTTAGGCAGTAAAACACGCGTATAAAAGTCAGACGTCTTTGAGCTCATCCCCCAAAAACCTCTGACTTGGGGGGCTGATGACGGGGGTAGCCCAAGATGGAATAAAATGGCTAATTGCGTAAATGCTTAAAGGGTTAAAGGGTTCAAGGCTTAAAAAGCTGTGAGGAAGGGAAAAGCAACACGGGAACAGTAGCCAGTCACATCCAGGGATTGCTTCACCAACCCACAGCCGCAAAAGCAATGCAGGTCTGCAGGAATGCACGCTATTATCCGGGGGACAAAAGGCTTCGACCCCCGAAAGGGTAAGCCCCTCACTGCAAGAAGGAACACTAGTCAAATGAATTCTACTTCGGGAAATGTCTTCTCCTATAAATTGACACTTCAGTTACTTCAAGAAACATCTCCTGGCCAGCTTTGATTCTCTAATCTCTGGTCATTCACATTGAGTACTTGCTTACAAGCAAGTCACTCCTTTTCACACATACCACACACATTCTATTTGCTCCCACATCCGAATCTGGATACAATTCAGAGAAGGATCTCCAGCAAATAACAAAAACAAGCTAGTGAACCTCCTTCCGCGTTTTGCAAACGTGGGGGGACCCCACGACCTGCGTTAGGCAAAGTTGAACCCTTCAACCCTTTTGCCTAACCAGCCCAGCTACTACCGTTGGTCTTGTATTTGTTGCATCAACAGTGGTTGATTAATATATCATTTAAAAATGTGATTAATATATCCAAGTAACCTACCTACCTACTCATTTCATTCAACAGCCTCATGCCAAGCTTTGTTTGTAATTCTCCAACCCTCGAATGTATCTTACTTTAATTTAGTGCCCTATTTGTATACAAAAGCACCTGCACTCATGGGTCATGCCCATGGCAATGACAAAACCTTCTCAGAAATTAAAAAAAAAAAAACTGAAAAAAGGAGACTAAGTTGAATTCATGTGATGCCTTTCAGTAAATAAAGGAAACAAAGTCGTAAATTCACTCACATTACATCCCATGCAGCTTTTCTTCAAGTCATATAATTATCATTTATTTTTTTAAATTTCTACAACTAACAGATAATAACTAAAAACTTGTTAACAATAGCGGGTTTCAATCTGAAGCAGCAGCAGCATCCATCAATTCTGCATCACACCCCGGACTCACAAACTATAAACCTGAGACATAAATATACTGTCAGACATAAGCGTGCCCTTTTTCGTGCGTTTATGTGTGTGGTCACATGTATGAACATACAGATGAACAAAGATACATACTATGTATGTATACTATTCACCTACACACCCGTATGTATATAACTAGTTGATGCCCCGCCCGCGTTGCGGGGCGATGGCCGGATAATTCTCAATCAATTAAAAAAACACTATTATAATTATGCTAGGAAAAAAAAACTAAAACGATATTTTTCGGATCAGGGCAAAACTGTAATTTTTCAAGACTAATGAGCGAGTGTTATGCGGCTCCTTGACACGGGAAAAAAATAAATGGAGTCAACCAATTAAAAAAAATGTTTTCTACTTTTTCTAAAAAAAACTAAAACGATTGGGAAAACGTTATTTTTAACTGAGGGCGAAATCATAATTTTAATTCAGGGATAAAATCGTAAATTTAACGGACCAATGGGGAAGTGCCAGGAATCTGCCGGCATGACTGTAATTTTACATTGGGGGCAAAATTGTAGTTTCACCAGGAAAACAAACAAAAACGATGGAGAAAATGTAAATATAAGTTGAGGGTAAAATCGTAACTTGGCTGTGAGAAAAAAACTAATGGCAAAACTATAAATTTATACGGGGCAAAATCGTAATTTTGAACCGAGGGCAAAATTGGAATTTTTAGCTGGGAGCAAAAGCGTTAATTTATTTTTAAGTGAGGGTAAAAACATAACTTTGAACTGATGGCAAAATCGTAATTATAAGGGAAAAAAAACTAATGGCAAAACTGTAAATTGAAACGGGGCAAACTCATAATCTTTAACCGGGGGCAAAATTGAAATATTTAGCTGGAGTAAAAGTGTAAATTTATTTTTAAGTGGGGGCAAAAACATAATTTTGAACTGATGGCAAAATCGTAAATTTGTTGGGCCAATAGGGGAGTGCCAGGCAGCTGCCTGACACTATTCCCCCTGCCGCCCATTTAACCCAATAGAAAGCAAACACTATTGCCGTCCATAGAATTTGTAGGTATTGAATATAAAGTAACATTCCATAAACATTGCCAGACATAATTATATGAATGGAGATCAAATACTGACCTTGTAACATGAAGCTAATTTTCGGTTTCAGTCTCAAAACTTGATCCTTCTGTTGACTGTCCACGTGAGTATGTGATTCTATAAACGTAAAATGCCAGTGCCGCACCGCTGCACGTTAGAAATGAAAACAAAGATTAAACAATGCAAACACTAAATTACAAGATTAAATGCAGGGGGGGGTCAAGTTGTTTTTTTTACAATCTTAAGATCCTAACGAGTTTTAAAAGAACCTGGAAATCTACAGTGTATGATAGAATCCTCGCTACTTCAAATCATAATGAGCTGAATCTGTTTGGGCCTAATTGGAGAATCCAGCTGACCCAATCAATTAGAAGTTATGAACGTGGGAAAACCATATTAGTGGAGAGGGTTGTTAGTGGGGTAATCAGTTAGATAGGGTTTATTTTAATACCTGTTTTGTGTTAGATTAGGGTGTCGATGTTTATGTTTATATAAATTAGGGTTTTTACTCTAAAATTGGAGATCAGGCCTATCTCGAATGTGGTTAATTGTATCGTTCTTTCAGTAATCGAAGTTTTCAGTTACAAGTTTCTATCAGTGTATCTAATGGATGATTTAAACATAAGAACTCTACTTCGTAGCGGTGGAATTGCAACCCATATACCTTATGAACGAGTGGTCTCAGGTAAAGCTGGAAAGAAAACAAAAGCAGACCAACTGGTCTAAAGCTGTCCAAGTTCATTGTTTAAAATCTTAGAAAAACCTATTTTTGGACAAACAGTGTTTCAATAAAGCCCAAACCTGTTTCAACCCATGTTTCAAGTTTTTAACCAAGCCCATTTTGAACTAGCTATTACTCGAGTCATTCATCTTGACACCTCTAGTTTATAATTTAATTTTAAACAAGTGTCGTAAATCAGAATGCATTGCTCTTACAAGATCAAAGCTTATATATCCTCTTAACTTGTTACTGGAATGCACACTTTCACTTTAATTAGTAGTGCCTACAGCCTATTAATTTAAGACATAAAGATTGCACCTTAAGAGGTTGTTCTATGCAACATTCTTAAGGTAATAAAAAGTCTTAAAACTGAAAACAAACAGCATGTTAACATGCAGAATTCCATCACTACAATTCGCATACACACTTGTTTATTAGATTAAAACGTAACAAATCCCATCGATGTATGATTTCTTTTTTCAATTTTTCAAAAAGCTGGTCATTTTAAGAAAGATAAAGGTGAAGACTGTCATCAAGAAAAATATCTTGGGCCATGAAAATTGCAATAAAGAATGTTATTATAGATCTATATACAAGTGAAATATTTCAAACCTGATTATCAGTGCAATATATTTGGTGAATGCTGGCCTCTGTTAAGGACAAAACGTCACAGATGTCAGTGCCATGCCAATTACAGATCTACAATTATATGTAACTTTGTGTACACACATTTACAAATACAGATATATAAGTATTCATACAAATATTTGATGGACTCTTACAGTGAATACCAGGCGAAGATCCCTCAAAAATAATATTGTAGCAATGGCTGCAAAATGAACAAACAGTACATCAAACTGAAAGAAGCTGCAACTAACAAATCTTCATGAACATAGAAATCAGACAAAAGTTATGTAGGCTGCGTCTTTATGCTTTAGCAACAGATCCAATCTTAAGCACCAACAAAGGTTACAGGTTCCTTAGTTTTAAAAAGCGAGAGGCGCACAAAAACAACGAGGTCTAAAACCAAGGCGCGAAGCGCAAAAGCGGCGGGCTTTTTGTACCCGAGGCTCAAGCTAATTATATATTTTTTATATATCCCATAGGTTTTTAGCTTTCCCTACCCAAAATATAGCTATAAGTAAGGTTTTGGTAATGATGTTAGCTGCATGTACAAGCCAAAAAAACCCAAGGTACAACAGTTAGATGCATAAAAAAGCCTCGGGTACAGGAGGCGCGCGTCTCAGGCCAAAAAAGCCCAGAAAAATCCCAAAAAAAGCATGCCTTTTTGGGACTTCTTGTAATTACTCTAGGCGTTGGGCGAAAAAGGTTTTGTGAGCCTTGTTGCGCCTTGCGCTTAAGCGCGCTTTTTAAAACCAAAACATCAGTCAACATAAGGCAGGAAATAGATTATCCAGATGATGTATAAATATATAAATACTTGCCATCACAAACGACAACCTCCTTGACCACTACTTAGCCATTACTTTTAGATTTCATAACCTAGAAAACCTTAGATAGCAAATATGCTGCTGTTCTAACAAGAAAGTAAATCACACAAACCAAAAGTAGATTTATACACCAACCTGCCTGTCCTTTCAACGCAGAGGAAGAAGATTCTCCTTTTTTCCATGATCTTAGGCTATAGACAGCCAACCCCAAAAGAGTTCCACCAAGTATAACACCAAATCTAATTGCAGAGATGCTTCCGGTGATCATGAAGGAAAGAAAACCACCTAATGTAAGCAGCCCACCTGAAGACATAATAATCAAGAGTTTATACCGAAAGCAGGGTCGGGTCAAAAAACATTTTGCACGACGCATACCATATGGAATACCAACATAAAAGTCAAGCACTTTGGACACATCTTTCAAATCCTCAGTGGAAGAAGAAGCAAAGGTTTCCACAATATCCTTCACCGGTTCAGGGGACTTCTCTGCAGCTGCAGACAAATACACTTTACCTTCTTCACTAAGTTCCTTAGCAATTACACTCAAATCTTCAGTCGCTTTATCAGCTTGAATCTTTAATTGCTCCGAGGTCTCCTTCAGCACTACTGTAGCCTTCTTCAAGTACACTTGATAAGCTTCTTGGGAAACGCCCAGCATTTTCAATGCTTGTTCTTTGAAAGAAGCTAAAGTTTGTTTCCAGGCTTCTTCAGATTCTTCAGCTTTCTCTTTAAGACTCGTTGCTTCCTCCTCGATTTCAATATCCGAAGGGGGGTTCTAAAAACGCAAACAAAAAGCATCATTACCCTTATGAACCAGAACCCCTGCTGCCAATCAAAGTCAAGGTCATCCTTGGTTTAAAAGAGCAAGTATGTAACCAAATAAGCTTTATTTACAGCCAAAACAAATCATTCATTCATTTACCATACAAAATGTTAAGCAAATGGTTGAAATGCAATGTTTATTCAACTCAAAAAAGCATATTTATGTGTAGGTAAACGATTATTAGGTTGAAGTCACTCACCGAGTCCTGATGAAAGGAGAAGATAGAGCGATGGCGTGAGTTTGTCTGAGGAAGAAGTAAACCTCTGGGACAGCCGGACACAGCAGGTGCGAGCACACCGGGTGGTCGAAGAAGACGGCTGAACCGACGGAACGCCGGCCTCTTTGAGCATAGGTGGCTGCTAGGGTTAGGGGTGCTCATAGTAGATGATGTCATTGCAGCAGTAGACATGTATGTCTTCTTGTGTTTCCAGGCGACGGGAACGATAAGGGGAAGGAAGGGAGTATCCCTTTGTTGACACGTAACGGGTTTTGTACAATTTTTTTTTTTTTTTTATGCTAACTGGTTTTTGGGACTCGCACGATGCGGTGGGATCGTTAGACCAAACAAAAAGTACCTTAAAACTGAGCTCGTGCGGACGTACTAGTTCGTGCGGACGAGCTCTAATCCGTGCGAACGAGCACTTTCATACGAAGGTGAAATATCTTGTTTTTCAAGTTTTTTCGAAAATTTCGGCATGAAAATGTTTGAATTTTAAGCTAATTTTTCAATATGTTGTTCAAAACTGAGTTTTTCACAACCCTTGAAAAATCAGTCCAATTTGACCGTGGAAAGTATGAGAAAACAAGAAAATGTGTAGAAAAGAATGTTCTACGTGTTCAAGTCTTGGTTTCAGTAGATATCAGCTTCCTACTCGGATACCACTTGTAGGTCCGGGTTACGGATTGCTCGATTACTTCACTGTGATATCCAAACCTATGTATGTTGTGCGGAATCCATCAAACATAAGCAGAAACACAAGATTTCATAATTTTCTATGTTTTATAAACAATCTTCAATCACGGAACAAATTTGACAGTGCTTCGCTCCTCAGTTCGCCTCAACCACGTGTGGAACACTTAGTCTGATCCACTATATATACTAGTCTACCTTCGTACGGACTAGTAAATTAGACATTCGTGCGGACCAACCACCTGCTCATCCGTGTTGATGAGCTTCATCCGTGCGGATGAGCTTCATTCGTGCTGATGTGCTCCTCTGTACGGATGAGCTTGGTTTACATAACTAACTCGTATTTGACGCTTCTAGCCCTATCACATCAAGACCTAGGCGACAGACATATGCACTAACATAAGTAAACCTAAAAATATACTTATTTTTAGTGGTGTTGAAAGATATATATAAACAAGCTTATATAATTAGTGAGATTAAATATTGAGTACAAAAATATTGTTATTGTTAGAAAACTTGACAAATACATATAAATAAGTTTATGAAGATTTGAAAAAGAATATGTGTCATTATACATGAAAGTTAATGGTTTGTAAATTGAATTGTGTGGTGATGATTTGGGGCGTTTAAAAATGTTTAAAATACGTTTTAAAAACGTGAAAAACGCTATAATTTAAGAGAAAACTATGGTGAAATTTTCTAAAATTCTAATCGCGATTAAGGTATGATTTTAAGGTGATTAAAATGACTAAACATGATTAGTAACCTTAATCATGATTAGGCAAGGGTTTATCAAAAAGATTAAGTCTTAAACTCCTAAGCATATTTCCTAAATACTTATGATTATTTTCTTAAATTAAAATGGAATTATATATATATATATATATATATATAGGGGACCGCTAAAATGAAAACCACCTTCAGTTGTAAGAACCACGAGAACCACTTTCTAGCCATTAGATCAATAAGATGGATGAATGAGATTAAAATTAGTTAATATTAATATTAAAAGTTTTTTTGTTTTATTATGTTTTTAATATTTTATTGTTAAAGGGTATTTAAGTAAAATTGCTTGTTTTGTCTTTTTATATATATTATTTTTAAATGTCTTTTTTTCCCATTCATTAATTGCTTTTTTGTCTTAATAATTTTTTATTAAGAAACTAATTTTTTGGTTTAAAAACTTTTTTGAAATCAGATTTTTTATGATAATTTTTTTTAAGATTTGTTTAAAAAAACGTTTTGAAGAGCCGTTTTTTTACGCCCCGTTCTTACGCCCGGCTTTTTCAGGCGACGTTTTTTTAACGCGCCGACGTTTACGTTAAAAACTTTACGCGCCGTTTTTTTTAACGTTTTAGGCGCCGTTTTTTACGTTTTACGCGCTGTTTTTTACGTTTCAAGCGTCGTTTTTTTAACGCGCCGATTTTTACGCCAAGCTTTTTCAAGCGTCGTTTTTTTTTACGCGCCGTTTTTTACGTTAAATTTTTTATGTTTTAACGCGCCGTTTTTTTTACGTTTTATGTTTTTACGTTTTTTACATTTTACGTTTTGCGTAAAACTTTTTACGTTTTTACGGGTTTTACGTTTTTACGTTTTTTACATTTTACGTTAAAATTTTTACTTTTTACGTTTTTATGGGTTTTGCGTAAAACTTTTTACGTTTAACGCACCATTTTTACACGTTTTTTTAACGCGTCGTTTTTACACTTTTTACGTTTTACGTTAAACTTTTTATGTTTTAAGTTTTACGTTAAACTTTTTACTTTTTACGTAAAACTTTTTACGTTTTACGTTTAATTTTTTACGTTTTACGTAAAACTTTTTACGTTTTATGTTTTACGTTAAAAAGTTTACGGTTTAACTTTTTTTTTTTTACAAAAACTTTTTTACGCAAAAACGAACGCACCCAGAAATCGCAAACTCGGGAGGTGTCTCAGATATATTGTTATCATCATCGACTAGGGGGAAAAAATAAAAACCAACAACATCAAAACAAAGTGTATCTCGAAAAAAAAACAGGGTTTGGCTCAGAATATCCGATAATCAAAAGGCTGCAAAGTGGGGTTACAGGTTCAAAAAACCTACCCTCTGTCGTCCTTGCCGCGCCATCGTCATCAAGATCTACGTGTTTTTTTTTTGCATCATCGCCCACCCAATCCATCAACGGCAAACCGAGATCTGGGGACCAAAATACCAACAGATCAATACCAACAGATCAAACCCACAAAAATTCAAAGAAACCCACAAAATTTCAAAGAAATACCAACAGATCTAAGCCACAAAGAAATATAGAGATCAAAATGGCAGTAGCAACAAAATGACAGTAACAACAAACCTAAAAGAAATAGCATTCACATCTTTACCAAAACAGAAATCAAGAACACAATTCAAACCCCCAAACATACCAAAAATACCCATCAGAATCAAGAACACAAACTCAACCCCCAAAATTCATAAACCCAGCTGAAAAAATACTTAACTTTTGTACCAAAAAAAAGCAACATTCATAAACCCAGTTGAAAAATTCCAACTTTTGTACCAAAAGCATGATACCTTGTGTCCTGTAACAAGACCCACAAAGGCACTCACTTTATTTTCCTCCATGTATGAAGAACAGCAAATGCTACCATCATTTCAACCAAAAAAACACACGAAAATTCCTCAAGCACCGTCGCCCACCTCTCTCTCCGACGCTGTCGGTTCACACCCCTTTCACCCACCCCCTCACCCATCATTCACCGCCACCACCGCCGTCGACACACCGCCGCCCCTAATCCACCACATCAAACAAAGAGGGTCTTGTCACTAGAGAATGGCTAGCGGCGGTTGTTAGATGGTGATGAATGGCTAGCGGTTGTGCCAGTCTTGTCGCCGGAGAAGGAGGGGGTACAAGGGGTGTGGGTACGGCAACAGATTAGGTGGGAGGGGGGATCGGAGAAGATGAATATGGTGGTGGGTTGAAGATGTGTGTGTTTTGAAGGTCTGGGTTTTTAGGAGATGATAGAGAAATGACAGTAATTGAAATGATAGAGAGAGAATGTAAATATTTAAATAGAGAGATAGATTAGACATTTGGAGTAAATGACTAAAATACCCCATATTCTTATTGGTGGAGAGTGGTTCTTATGGTTCTTATAACTGGGGGTGGTTTTCATTTTAGCGGCTCCCTATACCCTATATATATATATATATATATATATGGGACCGCTAAAATGAGAACCACCTCCAGTTGTAAAAACCATGAGAACCTCTTGATCCGGGGCGAGTTGGACCAAAATTTTTTTTGATAAACGTAGATGTGTGTATTACAAACACATATGTAAAAAAAAATTAAAAAAAAAAATGTCGTGTGTGTAGTTTTTTACACCACAAGTTTGGTGTTTACGGGTACCGTAAATTTACGGTACCCGTAAACACCAAACTTGTGGTGTAAAAAACTACACACACGACATTTTTTTTTTAATTTTTTTTTACATATGTGTTTGTAATACACACATCTACGTTTATGAAAAAAAAATTTGGTTTACGGTACCCGTAAACACCAAACTTGTGGTGTAAAAAACTACACACACGACATTTTTTTTTGAATTTTTTTTTACATATGTGTTTGTAATACACACATCTACGTTTATGGAAAAAAAATTTGGTCCAACTCGCCCCGTACGGTGTAGTTCTCATGGTTTTTACAACTAGAGGTGGTTCTCATTCTAGCGGCCCCCTATATATATATATATATATATATATATATATATATATATATATATATATATATATATATATATATATATATATATATATATATAGTACCTTATTAAGTAAACTAGGTTTTCTACCCTTATGGTAATTTTACATTGTGTACACATTTTGAATCAACATGTACAAGAGAGTCAAACTATTTTAGAGGGGGTAAACTTGTGCATTGTCCAAAAATTTAAGACACTTTAGGGGCATTTTAGGGATTTCGACACATTTGTAACCTATAATTAAGATGAGATGTGAAGAGTCCAAGTTAAATATTATTCTAAATAAATTTATGCATTGTAAAATTGATGGTCCATGTTTTGATATAATGATTATGAAATAAAATATTTGATGGATAGAAATGTAATTTTGCCACCCGTACAAATTTTAAAACAACATGTACAAAGAGATACAAGGCATTTGAAAAGGGTAAATTGGTCAGTGACGTAAATTAAGACGCCTGATGGGGTAAGTTGGTCTTTAAGAGAATTGATGCTATTGTAAATTTACACTTAACTTGACACTAGTTGAGGTCATTTATGGGCTTTGAGAAAATTAATAAACTTGTTTTCTTACATACACATACTTTTTATTTATCTTAAGTTCATAAATGTGTGTAGTCATTTAGTGCACGTTTCCTTGTAACCCAAACCCCTTTCATCTTACATTTTAGTGATTAGATTAAACATCTATTTTTCAACGTAACCATCGACTGAACAATAACTTTCATTCGATGGCAATTATTAAGTGATAACCACACTTTAGTATATGAAGATATGTGTGTCTATATATTGATATCGGAAGTATCATTTCATATTTCATCTACTCCTTCCCAAATTCCATGTTCCAAGAATTGTCTCTTTGATTCGATTGGGAAAATCTCCGACAACCACCAACCACCTTGAACGCAACGCGCCATCCATTTTTGGTCACCATTGTACCCGTAACGATAGGCGATCACATCCATGTTCGGCAGTCACCAACTAGGGTAAAGTGAAGAGATTAGAAACCATCCTTCGACTTTTGGATTTTCGTTTTTATTTTATTTATATATAATGACTATACTAGTATCATGGATAGAATAAGTCTGTGATGATTTTGTTTTGTAGAAATATATATGGTTGCGGCATTATACAATATACCGCGCACATAAGAAGATGACTCTGTTTTGTAGAAATTCTTGCGTACATAAGTTATTGTAAAATGCATTCTCTTGCTCATTCTACATGGTTACATCAATTTTAATTGCCTAAGATCAGTGATTGTAGCTAATTTTGTAGTCTGAACCGTTTGCCAAGATCTTTGTTTCTCAGGACACTGTTTTCATTTGCTAAAGTTCTTATACATTTTCTAATAATCTTTCATAAGTGGATAATGTTGGGGTTGCTGTTAAGATGACAATTTGGGCTTTAGTAACGTTGAATAACATCTGTAGTTTTACTTTTAACTTCATAGATTACTTTATAAAATTAATGTTATATAACTCCCACTTTTGCAAAATCATCAAAATATCCATCGCAACTGAATTCAACCTTTTGATGAAGAACCCAAAATAATGCTCAGCATAGCAATCCAATGTGTTAAGCATAGCTTCTGCCACTGGGACCACAAGGACTAAGACCGAATGGATTTAAATAAATTTAGTTGAATCACTAGGTTAAAATCTCATGTTTTATAACTAACTTGGTTTCTATTATGGTTATGGCCCAAGACCGAACCAAATCGTCCCGTAGAACCCCTAAAATCACCAATCTAAGGGTTGTGTTCCCGCCGCATCGCACAGGCACCCCACTATTATATATTATTAGTTAAAGAGCATCTTTATATACACCATGAGACACTCCCGTTTGACAACCTATTGAAACAAAAGCAATACCATGATGACAACAGGCATACTGATCACGGTGGTGGTTATGCTATTGTTTCCACCACTCGTCACCCTAACCGCCACCGCAACATCATCGTTGTCACATACATCTCACCATATCCTTGACGTCCAAGAAATCTTACAGACCATAACATCAACATCATCATCATCATCCCACGTATGCCAAACATAAATTTTTGATCATGAAATGTTAGAATCCGATGAGTCCCAGGACAGCAAGCAGTGGAAGCTTAACCTTGTCCACCGTGACAAGCTATCGGAGCACCATGGCGATCATAGGCAGCAGGTGGAAGCGCGGTTGAAGAGGGATGTGAAAAGGGTGATGTTTTTGAATAGTCGGATTGATAATGGTAGTTAGACTGTCGGTGGTGGTGGAGGAGGGCGGTTCGAGGTGGAGAATTTCGGGTCAGAGGTGGTTTCCGGCATGCAACAGGGAAGTGGAGAGTATTTTGTGAGGATAGGGGTTGGAAGTCCGGCCCAGAGTCAATACATGGTGGTTGACTCTGGTAGCGATGTTGTTTGGGTCCAATGCTTGCCATGCAAGCAATGTTTGACCCAGCTAATTCAGCTTCTTTTACAGCTGTGTCATGTGGGTCCGCTGTTTGTGAACATGCAGAGACTACAGTTGGGTGTCGTGGCCACGGTGGTGGTAGGTGGTGCGGGTACGAGGTTTTATATGGTGATTGGTCCTACACGATGGGAACGTTGGCACTCGAGACCCTCACCTTCGGCAATACCTTCATTCAAAAGGTTGCCATCGGTTGTGGTCATAGAAACCAAGGGTTGTTTATAGGAGCCGCTGGATTACTTGGCATCGGCGGTGGCTCGATGTCAATAGTGAGTCACCTTGGTGGCGCATCCGATGGTGCGTTTAGCTATTATCTTGTTAGCAGGGAACATGATCCCCTGGCTCGTTGGAATTCGGGAGAGAATCTCTCCCGACAGATAGTGCAGTTTGGGTCTCACTACTAAGAAACTCGAGAGTCCCTACTTTTTATTATGCAGGGCTTTCAGGTCTTGGTGTGGGAGGGGCTTAGGTGAGCATACCATAACCAAAATTTCAATTGAGTGACATGGGCCGTGGGGGAGTTGTTATGGACACAGGACAACCGTCACCAGACTCCCAACCTGTGACAACTGGCACTTTTCCATGTAATTCCGTACGATGTGAACAGTAATTTGTAATATATGGTTGTGCATGATGAATTAATGATATGAATGATTTCATGATTTACTTTCAAAGAATTCACAAATACATTACATGTTGCATGTTCCTTATGATTGTTAAATGCAACTTGAAATAGTTAAATAGGTGCACAGATGGAAACTAGCACAATTATCAGATAAACAAGTAGTACTGACGGGAGTTTAGTACTCAGACAGACAACATATTAGGACACAGATTGAGTCCTAGGACCAAGATTTACACTAGAATTCTATGTAGGAAAGTATGGGTTATGAAACTTCCTTCTGAGTGACGATTAAGCACTAAAAAGTACCCGAAACACACCCTAAATGCAGAATTCTGCAAAATTTAGTAAAAATCAGCAATTGAACATCGAAACATTATGCAGAAACAAGGTTTAATTGTCCAAAATAACTTGTAAAGTGTCGGGAATGAAAACTGTCATAAAAGGTATCTCATAACACACTAAACTGCTCAATTTAGCACCTTAATGAACCGGTAACCAAGCGAATAACCGGGCACTACCCGAAACACCAAAATTGAATTAGAAGCATTGTTTTAATGTTACAAGACTAGTTATTAACACTAAACACCATATTACACATCAAAACATTTAAATACACTAAACCCCTAACTAAACACTTAACCTTCAACTAGATTATGTAACTAATCATTCAAAATCAACTAGATACCCCCCCCATGGACGGTTACAAAGGGGTCCCACACCCCACCATTTTATTGATTATTATATTGAATTTGTTATGAAGATATTAGACATAAGAACTATTGTGTAATATTGTGATGGTGGATAAAAGAACCATAAGACCTTAGACATCATTACTTTCAATTCTCAACATTTTCAAACTCCACAAACTTCCTCTCCCCCTCTCATACCTACGACCAACACCCCCATTCTCCCTTAAATTTTTCAAGTCCATTTCCAAGCAATCCAAGAGTGTTCTAAGGTGAATCAAGGCTAGATAGGAAGGTTGCAAGCAAGGGAACTTGAAGGACCATCTTGAGGAGCTTTAAACCACCTCTTTTCTTCTTCATTTTGCATCTTGTTCATCCCTAGCCCTTGTGCTAGTAGTAAGCCCTCTTGTTCTTGTTTTTACACCGTATTTAGTAGTTAAAGTTGATATGTAACAAGAAAATCTAGAGATCACACCAAAACAAGAACATGAACATAAGAATAAAGCTTGAAATCATGACGATCTAAGTTGTTTAGTGTATGTAATGAACTTGTTTGTTGATTTCTTGAATGTATGGTGTAGATCACCACATAAAAGCTTGCTAGATAATGATTTAAAACATGATCTAGCAAGTATGAGGATGAACCTTGAAAGATCTACGTTGATCATCCTTTATGTTAAGTGTGAACTTGAAGATAAACATGATTTTGTGTAGAATGATGGTTCCTACAAGTTGTAAGTCTTAAAAGTATAAGATTTCAAAGATAAAAGTTTCAAGAAAATAAAGTTTACTTCAAGATTTAACATGATTTGGTTTTAAAAGAAGAAAGACATGTTTTATGTGTTAAAATGGAACCTTTAAAGTGTGTACAAGGTATGAAAAAATCAAGAAGATGATTTTTTGTAAAAATGTGTTACAAGTTGTAAAGGTTAAAATTTTGTAGGAATGAGTTTTATGAAGTAAAAATCATGTTTTTAGTGTTAGTATACCATGTTAAACATCATGATAAAATACTACAAGATTTTACAAAACTTCAAGTTCATACCATCTTGTAGAAATATATGTTATGGCTCATGGTAAGTTGTAGGATAATTGTTGATGATTATTGATGAATTTTGGAAAAGAAAAAGATATGCTAATAAGCATGGAAACCTCCATTTTCAAGGGAAACTATGGCAAAATTTTTGTAAAAATTAAACACTTAGAAAAATATTTTTAAACAAGTGTTTACAAGTGATTTTTGATCATGGTTTTAAATATAAAAGTTGCCACAATTTTTATTATAAAAAATTACAAGTATTAGATGTTGATTTTCAATAATAAAAATGACTAAGTATATATTTAGGAAAATATATATTTAGAAGTCACAAAATTATGTGCTACATGTATATTGCTTGTATTAGTTATACTAAAAATTAGGAACTTGAAAAATAATACACCAGACCAAAATACTAAAAATTGTAATTTGAAATATTACAAAAATCACAAGAAAATAAATATATAAATTACACACAAATATTGGACGATTCGGACAATGGACACTTTGGACTATATATATATATTCCGGAAATAAATTCGTATCTTGACAAAATTGGTAAACGGTATTTTGAAACCGAAAAAACGACAAAGTATGAATTCTTACCATTATCATAAAATATATCATATTTTGTCAAAATTGAAAATATATTATTTTTGGAATGGAAGAAATATATATTTTCATAAACAACTCAAAAATATATTATTTTGGTGAAAACTAACAATATATATTTTTCTACTTTAATCTTAAAAATATATTATTTCTATGATATATGTGGAAGTGTACATACTTTTACCAAATAAAATTTATAGATATTTTTTCTATAAAATTCTCTTAAAATATATATATTTTAAGAATATAAAGTTAGTGATTTTTAAATTATGCAAAAATAATATTCCGGAAAATTATACATAAATTAAGTATGGATTACTTAATAAATACATATTCCTATACGTATAAATACATACCGACATACACTACCAACACTTGGTAAAATACGCAAATACAAGTATACTTATACTTGAAAATATATATGTGAGAACCATATGACAAAACAAGTTAAAAATATATTATTTTTAACAATATTCCGAATAATTGTATGGAAATGAATTAAGTTAAAATATCCTTATTTAAACTAATATATATATATATATACAAATATGGAGTTATATATAATTATAAAATTATATATACAACATACACCAAGCGTGTAACTCAAAGTATACCAGAATTCCAAAATAAGTCTTAATATATAAATAAGGTTAAGAGTCGTTACACGACCTAAGTGTCTAATAAAACATAGCACGTGTGTAGGTAGTGGTACGACCCGAGGATAGAGACTTTGAGTACACGATGCTGCTGACGCAAACTAGTGAGTTCATGTCCCCTTTTTCTCTTAACTGTTTTTGGATTTATAACTTTCGGGGGTGAAATACATATTTCAATGGTATGGTTTAGCTAAGGAATGAACTGTTAGATAATGTGGATGGGTAGGCACACACTTAAGACCATTAATCTTGTTAAAGACCGAGGGGCAGGAGTGGTAGATCTATCGGTTGTAGCGAGCCCCACTCATGGGTCCTTGTGCGTTCGCATATAGTGACTATGTCGTTCCAACCGGGCGGACCGGAAGAAATTCGCTATGTTTGAGCCTTCCTACGCCATTGTACACATATTAATATCCTTGCAAAACATTAATTGATTTGTTCATAGACGCTTTACATACCGGTTATCAAAAGAATTCTCTCAAATGTTTACAAGTTTATTTGGAACTTATAAAAAAACACATGAATTCGCTCAACTTTTGTTGATGTTTTCAAATTACATGTATTTCAGGAAACTAGATGGATCGTTGGCGTTGGTGTTGTTTTCAAGCTGTAAATTTCAAGTTTGGATGTCAACCATTATTGAAGGGTTTGATCCGTATATCTCATCCTTGATGAGATATAGGATGCAAAGCCTCGTGAAACTAATCTTTTGTAAAGAAACCCCTTTTTATGGAACTACTTATCTTTTGATGGATTGTAACCTGAACTTAAACAACTTGTGTTTGTAATGTTTTAACTTATGAATGGATGAACATCATTTTAGTCATATAGTTGTTTATTATAATCGAATGCAATGAAAACCGATCAAGTCACATGCACACGCTTCCGCAAAAGACAGGGTGTGACAGGTTGGTATCAGAGCTTCGATTGTAGTGAACTAGGATTCCTTCTCGAGTCTAGACTACAATCACTAGGATTCTCTCACGAAAACAAGTTTACAACAAACAAAAAGGTTTTTCATTGCATTTTCGAAAGCGCCAAGATCCATTAGTAGGGGTGAGGAAAACCTCAACTAATGTGCCAATTGAGGTATAGTCTATATGACATAGACTTGCCGAAGACGAAATGACCCACGAAAGAACAAACGAGAGTTATATGTGACATGTTGCATTTATTTGCCTGTATATACTAAGTAACATTATTATTCATTAATATATATGCATATATGTGTACGGAATAATTATTGACGGGAACGAGATACCTTCGACTTCGAATCCTATTATTATTCTTGACTCGCACAATGAGACTATCGACCTCGCATTTATTGCGGAGCTTATGGCTGATGTAGTTACCAAATGAGACCCTGAACTTGATTCTGTAGAATATGGCTACTCTTCCCTCTCGAATGCGAAGGTGCCTGACTACGGCAGTGACGGCGAGGCGGAGGAGGTAACTTTGGACAACAACCTTATCAGTGAGACGAGGTCCCTGTGGCTTTTATGAAACATGATTGACGACACTCTTGTCCAGAAAAGGAAGATGAGGTACTCATCTTGAAGGTGCCCCTACAACTACTATTGCTAGGAACCCTTTTTATTCCTACTTTGTCTAAGCATTGTGCCATTTCGCGCGTAACAACAACGGACGTTAGCGCATGGACCATAATAAAGGTCCCTTCTATGTTGAAGGTATGAAGATAGTAGTGTCCCCTCTTTGACTGATCGGCTGATTTGAACGAGAGAAAATTAGGGTGACCATGCAAGACAATTTATTATTACGGGGGCCCATGTAATAACAACTTGTAGTGCATGGAAATCCTGGTGGACTCTGTGGGTCAAGCTAATGATCACCACCTATTCAAAATTTCTAAAGTCGTCAAACCTCCATCTAATAGAACACTAACCGAGATAGTTACTATAACACCCTACAAAGTAGGAAGTCCGTCTTTGCCTGCTTCGTGCCTAACACTTCTACCTGTAGTACGAGTCGTTTGGGACCCGGTATCTAAGCGAGTGAAGATCGCTAACACCCAGGAAAGATTTTCCTCAACACTTTAGGATTCTTATGTTTAAATTTGTACGGAGCCTACAACACCCCAACTTATCCATTGTAGTTGCTACGATAGACCCCCAACATTTGACATCCGTTTTACCCCAAGGAGGTAGCATGGCGTGAGCCGAAGTGTAACCCATTTACCGCACTCTATTTGGCATTCATGGAGACCATACCAACTATATTGGGACTCATGGAGCCCAAGCAAAATCAATGTATGCGTCGCACAGTTCAGTGCGGCAAAGGGGTCCTCCCTACATCGGACTATCAAGGTCCATGAAGTATGGAACACATGTTATAAGGACGGAAGCGACCACTTGATTCTCCCCTTCTCAACGGATTCCCATCCTATATAGGCACATGGATAACACATGCAAGAAGATTCTTCTCGTCCTTCAACCCACATGCACTCTATCACCCACTAACTATATCACCGCCACCAACACCCTTATTAGTACCTCCACACTCTCTATCCCTTAGTGCACCACATCGGTTGGGTAGTGCATTCACGCCCTGGAAACTGCTCTACGGTTGCTGCAAGGCACAATTCGGTCCCGAGGAAGAAGTCACGTACCCTCACGACCTTATTTCTGCATTTTCACTATCCCCCCCCCACACGTGGTAGCAATGCACAACCCCCCATCTTTTGGGAAGTATACCCGTTTTTTATAAAACTAAAGACTATGGAAGAGTCGGAGACTTAAGGAATAAACAAGGAACAAGGTGAAGGGAAGACCTCACCGTATTTGTATGATACCGTATGACTTGCATCAACTGGAGTGAGATGACACCGAGGAGGTTTTCTTCACAAAACTGATTACAACAAGTTGATATGGTGTATACAAAAGTCGATATGTCCTTAGCAGAACTTGGTTGTAACTCAATGCACCTCCCTAAAATGATGAGATAATTATGGTGGAAGGATTTGCATAAGCATCATTAGGAATTACCTTACCCATATACTCGTAGTGCGTAACGAATGAGCTTTGCTTTCACTCAAAGACGACAAAATTTATTCCAAAATAAATGTTTAATTCCGTCGATATGATTTATACATGTGAAGCTCATGGAACCACAGCGAAGGAAACGCTGGTCGAGCCCAATCAGAACCTTTATCTACAACACGAGCTGAGCTCGAAGCGCTAGTAAACTAGCAAGTCACTAAAGCAATCCTCCAATACGAAGCAAGCAGTACTGCAAACAACGGTGGAATAAGAGGAACCGTATTGGGAATCGCTCAGGCGATAACTCTTGCCCTAGGTCCTGCCAAGAGCGGAGTAACAGTGGAGAAATTAAGTAAAAATCCAGTGAAAAAGAAGACGCATATGTAGTTTTCTTCGGATAGAAATAAGAGAAAGTATATGCATTTCAAGCAAGACTCTAAATCAAGCAACAAACATAAGGAAAATGATGCGACTAAGAAAGTCAAGGCATTCATTGTCACGACTAAAACAGGTAATAAGAACTACCAAGGAGAACTACAAAGTGTGACAGGTGTGGTTATCATCACACAGGTCCGTGCAGGACTCGTAAGTGTGGAAATTGTGGCAAGACCGGGCATATCAAGGAAGCATGCTGGTCTAGTACGGGGCATGGGAATGGAATTTAAGGCAATAATAGAAATGGCAAGGGCAAAGGTTGTGTCACACCCCGACCACGTAAAACAACAAACCGTGGCAGAAACGTCAGGGAGTGTTGTAACAGAATCATCATTTCAACAACCATGGTAATTAAAAGTTTCGTTTTATTGATTTTTCAAGTAATGTACATTGTCTTAAAACCAAACGAACAAATTTAAACATCGTCTACTATCGTTTTTATGTCACTAAGGCCACGTCCAGATCCTAAGTGAACATGCTTCCTAGCAATCATCACGCAACATCACTTGAAACATATGTAAAAAAAAACATAGTCAGCAAAGAAATGCTGGCGAGTACATAGGTTTTGTAAGAGTATCAGAATCATGGCTTGTTTACATATATTTTGCAGTACCTCGAAAACCTTGTTTTGAAAAGTGTATAGCATTGCAACATGATTAACCAACTCAAATCAAGATGGTTATAATTTATAAAATCTTATAGCCATGATTCTTAACCCCAAAACATTTGTTTTAGTAAACCATTTCGTAAAACATCTCGTTAAAAACTCGTTAATATAACTCGCATGGTTTATATCATTTTGAAAACCTCGTTGTGTGACATCGTTTCAAATCGTTTCCCTTGTGAACTAAATAATGACACGCAATGTAATATGATAGAAGCACTTATATATAAGATGTACCAGCGGCGTATCTACCATGATTCTATCATGCTACACATGTCCCATTATCTAATCACTACCCAAAACCAATCGTTCGTTCAAATCGTTTATTTTGTTTAGGTCGTTCCAAATCGTTTAATTCGTCCCAAAATCGTATTTGTTTTAATTGTGAAACTACTTTTGGTCGTCTCGCTAATAACATTCAAACCTTCGTGACTCGACTACCTCGCCTATCGCATTAACAAACCACCAAAGGGTAAGTTAACAATCATCAGATTCGGTCGTTACCTACATAACCCCCACACATAACCATGGGTGTAGTCTGATAACGGGATTTGTCCGATCCTATGGTACCATAACCTAATACTGGTCGGCTTGATCAATGCTAATGAATGTCATTCGTTATGTAATTACAACCAACAAGTTTGTTCACATTATCGAAATCGTTGGTAGTTTAATATAAACCATCTTAATCGTTTTTGAAATCATCGTTTAAAATATCGAAATCGTTTTAATACATATGAATCACCCCAAAACAATTGAAATCAGTAAAATAGGGGAACTATGTACTCACATTGAATAGAAGGGTATCCTTGATCTAAAGAACTTAGCTAAGCTCAGACAAACCAAGGAAATTCAAGTAGTACCTAGTAATCGGATTACTAGTAAATAAATCGACACCTAAATCGGAGGATCGGATAGAATGAGGTCTTGTAAACCAATGAGTGTGAAACTCATGTGATATGGTTTAACAAAGCCTACATTCTAAATCGGAACCTAGCTTGAGTGCTTTCGACCCGTTACGAGCCATTAAGGTAGCTTATGCTACTTTAACGCGTCGTTCGCGTGAAACTATGTTCGGATGGTTAACTATGTGCTATGTCAAGTCTTACATGCCCAATAATACCTAAACATGTTACTAAATCAGATTATATGTAAAAAACATGTTCACATATGTAAAATATGGATTTATGCTTCAAAAGGGCGTTTTGGTCATTTCTTATGGGCATACAAGCTACTTAACAAATAACTAACCAATCTTATGTGATCATAAGGTATAACCTCAGTGGTTATTCCCTATGCAACTATGATCACTAATCAAGCTTAGTCGGATCCTAATGATCGACCAAACAGGACGGGTTCGAAAGTCTAAGCGGTTGTTTAGACCGTTTAACTTACGACCTTAAACAAGCACTAAACTAATAGTGACGAGTTAAACATGTCAAAACATGTTTAACTAGCTTACAAAACTGATTTGGTATCAAAACAATGGGTTTTGATACCCGAAAATAGTTCCGTTGCAAAATGCGTGCTAAAACGCATTTTGACCAAAACTTTGACTCGTCACTACGCCTAGTTAACGTGGTAATTAGTAGGTATAATCGCTAAGGATTATAACCATCGTGATTACAATCACGTTGCAAAGTTCAATTGAACTTTGACTTGACCAATTGATGGTCAAAACCGAAAGTCAAACTGTTGGCCAAACTGTTTGACTTTCTGCTTAAACATAAAGAATAAGCATGAAAGAAGACTTACAAAGGGCCCTAGCTATCTTTTCTACAAAGAACAAGTTCCTAATCAGATGAGAGAGCTCCCAATTCAGATTGTAGAGATGAGAAGACAAGAATGAGCAAATGAAATGGAAGTTGGCCATGCTATTTATACTTGTTGCAAGATCATAGAATCATGACAAGTGTTTTGTGTAGCCTCCAAGCAATGATCATGTCCATACAAGTGTTAGGAGCAGATTCAAAGCCTTGGAGAAGTGTTAACTTGGCTACCACACAAGGGAATTTGCATAAACAGCCCCTGAAGATCAAACAGTTTGCTGAAACTCATTTCTGGTCACTGGGCACTTCACACGGCCCGCGTAAACAATGGGGAGGGGGTCATGCGGCCCGCCTGGGCTCCCCAGTTCAGCATAAGTTTGAAAATTGACAGTTCAGGTCCCTACACTTGGTTTAAGCTCATTTCAGGCCCTTTTGACCCCCGTTAAGCCATTTTCAAGGCTCTACCAGGTCAATAAAGTTTAGAGGACTCAAAATGTGCTCGGAAAACTCTCGGATGTCTGCTCGTTTGGTCGTACGGTCACGTTATTCGTTAAATTACGACGAAACTCAAACGGACGCGAAAATGATCCAAATTAAGCGACGAATGGTATTTTTGCATGCCGATCACTAAAATAAAAATATTTTAGTCTGTACAAAAATTTTGGATGTCCATATGTGGTCAGAACGTAAGATATGCACGTAAATGCAAACTTACGCCGTTTTTTGACACTTTTAGTCCCTGTAAGATCAAATAAGCATGTTTTTGCACACCGAACCACTCAAAGCTTATTTCTAAGCTATGTTTAGGTATGTTTAGCTTATGATCAAGTTCCGGACTCTTCGATACCATACGAATCGGCATAGTTTCGCAGTTTGACACAAATAGTCCTTGCGATCGAATAGACTTGTTTTCAACACACCAAACCATCCAGAACTTATTTCTAAGTTATGTAAAGGTTATTTTAGGTATGTTAAGCCTATGTCACTATTCCGGAGTGTTTGTTGCGTTAAACTGGCTGCGTTTACGCACCAGTTTGCTTATAACTTTCCAGAAAGCGATTTAAAGCTTGAAATCGGAATTGAATCAAATTGTAAAATCATCAAACACAAATACACATATAATGTGACAACTGGCACCAAACCGGTAATTTCCGTACACTTTAATTATTGCTTAATGACTGCAATTAGGTGCTTAATTGTCAGCAATGGCTAAACACATACTAAACAAGTGAATTCATGCACGTTGTATACTACAAAATATTGCTTTATGCATAAACGAGAGCGTTGCGTCAGAAATACTAGTAAACTCACCGGTAAGACACACTGTGTCAATGGAACTGCAGAAAGCAGTTAGACATTAGAATTAAGGCCTAGGTGTAGGTCCGATAACAAGAATGCGTTAAAACCCAAGAGTACATACAAGGGTTAATATAATAGATACATTGCGAAAGCAAAAATAAGCACTAAAAAGCACCCGAAACGCACTTTAAGTGCAGAATTTATATAATTCAGCAATAATTCAGCATTTAAACATACGAATATTTTGCAGAAATGTCGTTTTATCATTCAGAATACTTCCCTAAGTGTCGGGAATTGAAAGGGTACAAGAAAGGTACTTAAAAGACACTAAAAAGTGTAATTTAGCACTTTAACGAATCAGTGTCTAACCGAACAACCGGACAATACCCGGAACACCAAAATAATGCTAGAAGCATTGTTTTTATTTTTCTAAGCTAGTTAGGGTCCCCGAACACCCTAACACACCTTATATTATACTACACACAATTAACCCCTAAACTAACACTTAAAGTCTAACTAGAGAATGTAACTTGTAGTTGAGAAGCAACCAAGACACCCCCCCCCCCCCATAACCGGTTGGGACATGGGATCCACATGGTGGATTTTATTTTAATATTTTATGTGATATGTCTTGAGATTAAGAAACATATGGACCAATGAATAAAAAAATGTTGGAAGAACTTTATAAAAACCCCTAGTCCATAACCCATTTCATCTTCACCTTTCACCACACCAAAACTTTCCTTCCTTCTCCAAAGGCTACGGCCCAAACACCCTCCACCCACACCTTCACTTCAAGCTTCATTCCATTCACTCTCTTGGTATACAATGGTGTAAGAAGCAAAGTTAGGAAGTGTGGAAGCAACGGAACTCGAAGGACCTTCACCATTTGCTTTTATCCACCTCATTTGCACTCTTGAACTTCCCTAGCCTTGAGCTAGTAGTAAGTGACTCTAAACACCTTCTTGATCTATTCTAAAGTGGTTAAAATGAACTTTGTCGGTTAAAAGTCTAGAACATGCAAGTTGACATACTAAAAGTCTACTAAAATGTTAAAAATGATGGTTAAAAGCTATGATGTTGTGTAAAACTTGTAAGACTTGTTTTGTGTAACTATTTAGGGCCGATCTATGTTGCGGTAGCTCGGATCATCATCTAACCCGGATTTGTCATGTTCAAGAATCATGGCATAGAATTTGTTAAAGTATGTAAAGGGGTTAAATGATGAAACACTACTACACACTAAGCATGAACTTGTGTAAAAACAATTTTTCTTATGAAATGAAGTTCTAAACTAGTAGATCTAAAGATCTACAAGTGGTTTTTCGGAAGAACCAAGCAAAAGTATTAGTCTTGTTTAAAACCCGGATCTTATCCGAACTAAAAGCATTTTTAGTAAATAAACAAGTGTGTAGACACTTGTGTCACAAGAAAAATTTAACAAAGAAATATTTTTGCGAATCTTGACTAGAAGTTGTGAAACTTCATATTCTTTAAAAATAAAGTTTTTAAGAAACTAAACTTATTTTTAAGGATAACAAGACTTACTAAATATGCTAGTAAGTTACTACACATTTTTGTAAATATTCAAGTTCAGGAAATGGAGAAACTAGTGATTATTGTTGATGATTATTGTTGATAACTGTTGTTGATGATTGTTGACGATTTAAAAGAAAATAAACACATGTTTTGAAAACATGGGAAACCTCCATTTTTAGGGGAAACTCTGTCAAAATTTTTATAAATTTTGACACTTAGAAAATATAAGTTTTTGAGAAACTTATTCCCTAAAAATGTGTTTAAAAGTATTACTAAGGTTTCCCTAATTTTTGGTGATAAGAAATGAGGATTTCTTCAAGAATAAAAATGGATATAAGTATGTATATTTTTGAGAGGAAAATATATATTATGTTATCACCAACTTATGTGCTAAGTGTATATAGTATGTGTTATACGTGCTAGTGTAATAAGACTTAAAAATACACTAAATACTCATGAGGAGTATAAACACAAAAATACACTTACAATATACAAGACACATAATTCGGGTGCAAAGTGCAAAATACAAAATACTTATATTAAATCTTGAGAAACTAATATAAGTAAAATACTTAGTTAAAAATATGAAATATTTTTAACACAACAATACAAATACAAAAGAGAGTGACTGTACTTGTGCGACGCAAGTCTAGTGACTAACGTTAAGAAAACGCGTATAGGTTACGACGTTAATTAAGCAAATCCGGTGAAGTTTACGACGCAAGGAACGCAAAGTTGTGAGTTCATGCTCCCCCTTTTCTTTAACTGTTTTTAGTTTTATAACTTCGGGGGTGAAATACATGTTACAAATGTTACATTGTTTACATATGGTATGATGAGTACAAAAACATTCAAAGGAAAAACATTCATGTGAAACATTCAAGCGAAACATTCTAGACCATGTCTCGAATAGGGTACCATAAGCACCATTAATCAACGTATACATTCAGACCGCGGAACAAAAGGTTAGATCTAATGGGTTTCAGGCAACCCCACTCTTGGCCTACTTCTACCAATGAGTGCTTCTGTGTCTCAGTCAAAGTCGACAAAAATGCCTAGGTTTGGTGGCTTCCTATGTCGTGACATATGTTAGTGGCCTTGCAAACCACTAGCGATCTCACACAATCAAACATTCATTGCACTCAGTTATAGATGCATTTTACAAGTTACATTCAAACATTCACACATTCTACAAGTTACATACTATGTTTCCATTCAAGTATTTAAAACATTCAAAACAATCACTGCATGAATTCACACCAACATTATGTTGACGTTTTTCCAAAACTCACATGTATTTCAGGTAATTAGAAGTGGATGTGCGCGCGGTCTTACCCATGCTCGTGGATGTCGCTTATGTTTATCTTTAAATAAAGTTGTAAACTTTTAAGACAATGCTTTATGCGACTTAGCGATGTAAACGCTAACGTATGTTTTCAAATTATGGTATTTGAAGTTATTTTCTTGAGCATGTAGTATGTTTACTCTTCGTATGCAATTAGAACCTTTCATGATCACACCTCGTGCTTCCGCCGCAGAAAGGGGTGTGACAGATTGGTATCAGAGCTGCGATTGTAGTGAACCAGGATTCCTTCTCGAGTCTAGTCTACAATCTCTAGGATCCATTCACGAAAACAATTTTCAAAGAGTTTTCATTGCATAAAACGTCCCGCGACATCCACTACCTGAAACTGTCTACATGAGTCTAGAAAAGACACTACGAGACTTAGAGTGCACTTGAGTAGCACTTGTCATTGACTAAAAATTTCTTGCAATTATGTGTGATAATTAGCATGTACTAGAAGTAGAATGTCACAAGTAGACGTGACTTTATCTGAAAGCGATGGCCCATCTGAAGGAAGAAATACGAGGATGAAACGAACTGTGCGGACTGTGCAAGGAGTTACGTAATTATGGATGCATACATAATTATGGAATTCAGTGCACAGAAACCACAGCAAGTCTTGTCACGTATAGATTCCCTCAGTGCAAGCCTACTAAGTACTCTGCTAGAGTAATAATTGTTTGATGTCACTTATGTGGTATATATACCTGTGAATATATATGATACTACTGTCTAGTGTGACGATATCAAACAAATGATTAACCCTGTTGGGTTATGTTCTGTCAGAACATGGCACCCAGGAAAGCTGTGAATGCTCGCAATGATGATCAACCTCCTCCTCCCCCACTGCCAAGAACTGCTGAAGAGCTGAACGCTCTACTGGAGGAAAGGATCTCCGCTGCTATCGCCCAGTATGAGGCGAACCGAACTCAAGACAGTGGTGGCCCAAGCAACGCTAGACGTAATGGGAACGGAGATTCATCTGGAGGCAATGCAGCTCAAGGTAATCTTAAGACAATTTGCTAAGCATGGAGAAATTTATGAACGGTCCTTGTTTCATTATTTCTTTGATTGCTCACATGTGAATTGGTGAATCAAATCCAGGCTGCACTTTCAAGCAGTTCCTCGACTGCAAGCCGATGAACTATGATGGCACAGGAGGTGCAGTAGCATTTATGCACTGGACGGAGAAGACTGAAGCTACTATCCGCATGAGCAAGTGTACCGCGGATCAGCAAGTCACTTTTGCTACTGGGTTATTCGTCGATGAAGCTCTGACTTGGTGGAACCTGCAAGCCCAAACTTTGGGTGATGATGCCGCTTATGGCCTAACTTGGGAGGAACTGAAGGAAAGAATGAGAGAGAAGTACTGCTCTCGTGCGGAACTCCAAAGGCTGGAAACAGAGTTCTGGCACTTGACTATGGAAGGTGCTGACATCAATGGTTACACTCGAAGGTTCCACGATCTGTCAAGAGTGCTTCCCTACATGGTGACTCCTGAATTTAAGCGTGTGGAACGCTACATTTGGGGACTGGCCTCAGAGTTTCGTGGCATGGTGACGTCGGCCAAACCACAAACAATCACTGAGGCTGTAACTCTGGCTGTCAGCCTGACTGAAGATTGTGTTCGTATGAAGAAGTTATCACTAAACCCAACAGAGAAGACCGAGACACATGCTGAGTCGTCCGGTGATAAAAAGAGAAAACATGCAAACCTGAGCCAAGCAACTCGTAACAACAAGGGTTTGAACAACAAGAAGCGTGACACTAACCCACCTAGGGAGGCAAAAGCCTTCGCAGCTGCAAATGAGTCTGGGGCTAAGAAATATCAGGGCACTCTGCCCAAATGTAACCGCTGTGACTTTCACCATGTGGGAAACTGTCGCGTTGGAAAATGCGAGAACTGCGGAAAGCCAGGCCACCGTGCCGAAGACTGCTGGGGAAAAAGTATTGGAGGCCGCACTGGCAATGGTAACCGGATTGGTAATGGAGCTGGACGGAACCAAGGATGCTTCAGTTGTGGAAGCAATGATCATTTCATGAAAGACTGCCCGAAGAAAAACAACGCTCCGGCTCGAGCATTTGTGATTGGAGCAAGAGACGCACGCGAGGACCCTAACGTGGTCACCGGTACGTTTCTCATTAACAATCACTTTGCATCCATATTATTCGACACTGGCGCCGATTATAGTTTCATGTCTGTGGAATTTAAACGCATACTTGGAATAGAATCTAGTAGATTAGAAATTCCTTATTCCATAGAACTAGCCAATGGTAAACTTGTTGAATCGGGCGAAGTTGTTAGAGGCTGCACGCTAGAACTTGGTGAACGAAGGTTTAGCATCGACCTCCTACCTATTCAATTGGGTAGCTTCGATGTAGTAGTCGGAATGGACTGGTTGTCCAAGAACAAAGCTGAAGTCATTTGTCATGAGAAAATCATTCGCATCCCTCTGGCGAATGATGAAACTCTCATCGTACATGGAGAAAGACGAAACGCGCCTCTACGAATCATCAGTTGTATGAAGGCACAGAAGTGCTTGAGGAAAGGATGTGTCGCTTTCCTAGCCAACGTTATAGACAAGAAGGCTGTGGAGCCAAAACTCGAAGACATTCCCGTGGTGAAGGAATTTCCTGAGGTGTTCCCTGAAGATCTGACAGGACTACCTCCGCAACGACAAGTCGAATTACGTATAGATTTGGTTCCAGGAGCTGCTCCTGTAGCCAAGGCTCCCTATCGACTTGCACCATCCGAAATGCAAGAATTATCTACACAACTTCAGGAGTTGTTGGATAAAGGATTCATAAGGCCAAGCTTCTCACCCTGGGGAGCTCCAGTATTGTTCGTGAAGAAGAAGGATGGATCACTGCGGATGTGTATCGATTACAGGGAACTGAACAAGCTCACGATCAAGAATCGGTATCCGCTACCGAGGATTGATGACTTATTTGATCAACTGCAAGGATCAAGCTACTATTCCAAGATCGACCTTCGATCTGGATACCATCAGTTGAGAATCCAAGAAGAAAGCGTGCCAAAGACTGCATTCAGAACGCGATATGGGCATTACGAATTTCTTGTGATGCCATTCGGGCTGACGAATGCACCAGCGGTCTTTATGAATCTGATGAACCGCGTATGCAAACCATATCTCGATAAATTCGTGATTGTATTTATCGATGATATCCTGATTTACTCGCGAACGAAAGAAGAGCATGAGCAACATCTCAGAACCATCTTGGAACTACTGAAGAAAGAGAAGCTTTATGCAAAGTTCTCGAAATGCGAATTCTGGATTCGCGAAGTACAATTTCTTGGTCACGTTGTGAATGAGAAGGGCATTCATTTAGACCCGTCCAAGATAGAAGCAATAAAGAATTGGGAAGCTCCCAAGACCCCAACCGAAGTTCGTCAATTTTTGGGCTTAGCAGGCTACTATCGGCGATTCATTGAGAATTTCTCGAAGATAGCTCAACCGCTAACGACCCTTACACAGAAAGACAAGAAATACGACTGGGGTCACAAACAGGAAGAAGCCTTTCAGCTACTTAAGAACAAGCTCTGCGATGCACCAATACTATCATTACCCGAAGGCACTGAAGACTTCGTGGTATATTGCGACGCCTCACGACAAGGCTTGGGTTGCGTGCTCATGCACCCAAAAAGTCATCGCTTATGCTTCAAGACAACTGAAGGTTCACGAGAGAAATTATACCACGCACGACTTGGAACTGGGCGCAGTAGTATTCGCCTTGAAGATTTGGCGACATTATTTATATGGTACTCGATGTACAATCTTCACAGATCACAAAAGCTTACAACACATATTTGATCAGAAGGAATTGAATATGCGCCAGCGACGTTGGGTCGAGCTGCTGAACGATTATGACTGTGAGATTAAGTACCATCCTGGAAAGGCAAACGTTGTAGCGGACACGTTGAGCCGAAAAGAAAGGGTTAAGACCCTAAGGGTTCGAGCATTGGAAATGACGATTCGAACGAACCTCACTGCACGTATTCGGGATGCACAACAAGAAGCTCTTAAAGAAGAGAACCGTAAAGCTGAATACCTACGGGGTATGCTAAAATACATGGTGCCAAACGAAGAGGGAGCCTTATACTTCAAGAAGCGTATTTGGGTTCCACTCTATGGAGGCATACGAGAAGTCATCCTTAATGAAGCGCATAAATCGAGATACTCGATCCATCCAGGATCAGATAAAATGTATCAAGATTTGAAAGAATACTATTGGTGGCCGAGACTCAAAAGCGACGTTGCTGTTTATGTTGGAAAATGCCTAACCTGTGCCAAGGTTAAGGCAGAATATCAGAAACCGTCTGGCCTATTACAACAACCAGAGATTCCCGTGTGGAAGTGGGAACAAATCTTGATGGACTTCATAACAAAATTACCCAGGACCCCGAGAGGGCACGATATGATATGGGTAATAGTCGATCGATTGACGAAGTCTGCGCATTTCCTACCCATCCGAGAAAAGGATAGCACTGGAAAGCTTGCAGAGATATACTTAAGAGAAATTGTGGCACGTCATGGAGTGCCAATCTCAATCATTTCAGACAGAGATGGACGCTTTGTCTCAAGAATCTGGCAATCATTTCAGGAAGCCTTTGGGTCTCAGTTAGATCTAAGCACGGCATTCCATCCGCAAACAGACAGCCAGAGCGAACGGACTATACAAACGTTAGAAGATATGCTTCGCGCATGTGTCATGGATCTAGGCGGCAGCTGGGATACTCATCTACCTTTAGTTGAGTTTTCCTACAATAACAGTTATCATACGAGCATAAAAGCCGCGCCGTTCGAAGCTCTGTATGGCCGCAAATGCCGATCGCCCTTATGTTGGGCAGATGCCGGAGATAAGCGTATGGTTGGTCCTGAACTTGTACAAGAGACAACCGACAAGATTGCGCAGATCCGAGAGCGCATTAAGGCGGCTCGAGAACGACAAAAGATCTACGCCGATCCGAAAAGGAAATCAGTAGAATTCAAGGTGGGAGACAAACTGTTGTTAAAAGTCTCACCTTGGAAGGGCGTAGTCAGATTTGGAAAGCGTGGAAAGCTGAATCCACGATACATCGGACCATTCAGAATATTGAGAAGAATTGGTACCGTGGCATACAAGTTGGAGTTACCGGAAGAACTTAATGGAGTACATGATACGTTTCATGTATCCAACCTGAAGAAGAGCCCAACACAAGAAAACGTGATCATCCCGATGGATGAAGTGCATATTGATGAAGCCCTCCGATTTACAGAGCAACCCGTTGAGGTTACCGACTGGAAAGTCAACAAGACCAGGAGGAGCAGTGTGAAACTTGTCAAAGTACGTTGGAGCTCTAAGCACGGACCCGAGTACACATGGGAACGTGAAGACCAGTTCAAGAAAAAGTATCCCCACCTATTCAAGAAGACTCCAGCGAGAGTGAGTTCAGCCTGAATTTCGGGACGAAATTCTTTTAACGGGGGGAGACTGTGACAACTGGCACCAAACCGGTAATTTCCGTACACTTTAATTATTGCTTAATGACTGCAATTAGGTGCTTAATTGTCAGCAATGGCTAAACACATACTAAACAAGTGAATTCATGCACGTTGTATACTACAAAATATTGCTTTATGCATAAACGAGAGCGTTGCGTCAGAAATACTAGTAAACTCACCGGTAAGACACACTGTGTCAATGGAACTGCAGAAAGCAGTTAGACATTAGAATTGAGGCCTAGGTGTAGGTCCGATAACAAGAATGCGTTAAAACCCAAGAGTACATACAAGGGTTAATATATATACATTGCGAAAGCAAAAATAAGCACTAAAAAGCACCCGAAACGCACTTTAAGTGCAGAATTTATATAATTCAGCAATAATTCAGCATTTAAACATACGAATATTTTGCAGAAATGTCGTTTTATCATTCAGAATACTTCCCTAAGTGTCGGGAATTGAAAGGGTACAAGAAAGGTACTTAAAAGACACTAAAAAGTGTAATTTAGCACTTTAACGAATCAGTGTCTAACCGAACAACCGGACAATACCCGGAACACCAAAATAATGCTAGAAGCATTGTTTTTATTTTTCTAAGCTAGTTAGGGTCCCCGAACACCCTAACACACCTTATATTATACTACACACAATTAACCCCTAAACTAACACTTAAAGTCTAACTAGAGAATGTAACTTGTAGTTGAGAAGCAACCAAGACACCCCCCCCCATAACCGGTTGGGACATGGGATCCACATGGTGGATTTTATTTTAATATTTTATGTGATATGTCTTGAGATTAAGAAACATATGGACCAATGAATAAAAAAATGTTGGAAGAACTTTATAAAAACCCCTAGTCCATAACCCATTTCATCTTCACCTTTCACCACACCAAAACTTTCCTTCCTTCTCCAAAGGCTACGGCCCAAACACCCTCCACCCACACCTTCACTTCAAGCTTCATTCCATTCACTCTCTTGGTATACAATGGTGTAAGAAGCAAAGTTAGGAAGTGTGGAAGCAACGGAACTCGAAGGACCTTCACCATTTGCTTTTATCCACCTCATTTGCACTCTTGAACTTCCCTAGCCTTGAGCTAGTAGTAAGTGACTCTAAACACCTTCTTGATCTATTCTAAAGTGGTTAAAATGAACTTTGTCGGTTAAAAGTCTAGAACATGCAAGTTGACATACTAAAAGTCTACTAAAATGTTAAAAATGATGGTTAAAAGCTATGATGTTGTGTAAAACTTGTAAGACTTGTTTTGTGTAACTATTTAGGGCTGATCTATGTTGCGCTAGCTCGGATCATCATCTAACCCGGATTTGTCATGTTCAAGAATCATGGCATAGAATTTGTTAAAGTATGTAAAGGGGTTAAATGATGAAACACTACTACACACTAAGCATGAACTTGTGTAAAAACAATTTTTCTTATGAAATGAAGTTCTAAACTAGTAGATCTAAAGATCTACAAGTGGTTTTTCGGAAGAACCAAGCAAAAGTATTAGTCTTGTTTAAAACCCGGATCTTATCCGAACTAAAAGCATTTTTAGTAAATAAACAAGTGTGTAGACACTTGTGTCACAAGAAAAATTTAACAAAGAAATATTTTTGCGAATCTTGACTAGAAGTTGTGAAACTTCATATTCTTTAAAAATAAAGTTTTTAAGAAACTAAACTTATTTTTAAGAATAACAAGACTTACTAAATATGCTAGTAAGTTACTACACATTTTTGTAAATATTCAAGTTCAGGAAATGGAGAAACTAGTGATTATTGTTGATGATTATTGTTGATAACTGTTGTTGATGATTGTTGACGATTTAAAAGAAAATAAACACATGTTTTGAAAACATGGGAAACCTCCATTTTTAGGGGAAACTCTGTCAAAATTTTTATAAATTTTGACACTTAGAAAATATAAGTTTTTGAGAAACTTATTCCCTAAAAATGTGTTTAAAAGTATTACTAAGGTTTCCCTAATTTTTGGTGATAAGAAATGAGGATTTCTTCAAGAATAAAAATGGATATAAGTATGTATATTTTTGAGAGGAAAATATATATTATGTTATCACCAACTTATGTGCTAAGTGTATATAGTATGTGTTATACGTGCTAGTGTAATAAGACTTAAAAATACACTAAATACTCATGAGGAGTATAAACACAAAAATACACTTACAATATACAAGACACATAATTCGGGTGCAAAGTGCAAAATACAAAATACTTATATTAAATCTTGAGAAACTAATATAAGTAAAATACTTAGTTAAAAATATGAAATATTTTTAACACAACAATACAAATACAAAAGAGAGTGACTGTACTTGTGCGACGCAAGTCTAGTGACTAACGTTAAGAAAACGCGTATAGGTTACGACGTTAATTAAGCAAATCCGGTGAAGTTTACGACGCAAGGAACGCAAAGTTGTGAGTTCATGCTCCCCCTTTTCTTTAACTGTTTTTAGTTTTATAACTTCGGGGGTGAAATACATGTTACAAATGTTACATTGTTTACATATGGTATGATGAGTACAAAAACATTCAAAGGAAAAACATTCATGTGAAACATTCAAGCGAAACATTCTAGACCATGTCTCGAATAGGGTACCATAAGCACCATTAATCAACGTATACATTCAGACCGCAGAACAAAAGGTTAGATCTAATGGGTTTCAGGCAACCCCACTCTTGGCCTACTTCTACCAATGAGTGCTTCTGTGTCTCAGTCAAAGTCGACAAAAATGCCTAGGTTTGGTGGCTTCCTATGTCGTGACATATGTTAGTGGCCTTGAAAACCACTAGCGATCTCACACAGTCAAACATTCATAATAAGGAGATTACAGATATGTGTTATCAATACATTCAAACATTCATAGCACTCAGTTATAGATGCATTTTACAAGTTACATTCAAACATTCACACATTCTACAAGTTACATACTATGTTTCCATTCAAGTATTTAAAACATTCAAAACAATCACTGCATGAATTCACACCAACATTATGTTGACGTTTTTCCAAAACTCACATGTATTTCAGGTAATTAGAAGTGGATGTGCGTGCGGTCTTACCCATGCTCGTGGATGTCGCTTATGTTTATCTTTAAATAAAGTTGTAAACTTTTAAGACAATGCTTTATGCGACTTAGCGATGTAAACGCTAACGTATGTTTTCAAATTATGGTATTTGAAGTTATTTTCTTGAGCATGTAGTATGTTTACTCTTCGTATGCAATGAGAACCTTTCATGATCACACCTCGTGCTTCCGCCGCAGAAAGGGGTGTGACATATAATAACACCAAAATAAATTGTTTTATTGATAATTAACATTGTTTTGCATTGTTCATCGATTACAGAGCACAGTTGTCACACTCTCCCCTACTTTAGGAAATTTCGTCCCGAAATTTTAACTAGAGGAAACTTGTGAGAACAATTGCGGATATTTCACCTTCATTTGGTCCTTACATTCCCAAGTAAACTCTGGGCCACGTTTGGATTCCCAGCGAATCTTGACCAAATGAATCCGTTTGTTCTTCAACTGTTTGTATGTACGGTCCACTATCTCCACAGGTTTCTCGACAAAGTGCATCGTTTCATCGATTTGGATTTCGTTGAGTGGAATGTGAAGATCAGCGTCAGCTAAACACTTTCGCAGATTGGACACGTGAAAAGTCGGATGAATATTTCCAAGCTCTGGAGGTAGCTCTAGTCGATAGGCAACCTTCCCAATTCTTTCCACAATCTTAAATGGTCCAACATATCGTGGTGCAAGTTTTCCTTTCTTTCCAAATCTCACCACTCCCTTCCAAGGTGACACCTTGAGTAGGACATGGTCTCCGACTTGAAATTTTAAGGGCTTGCGTCGCAAATCCGCATAACTCTTTTGACGGCATCTTGCTGTCACAAGGTTATCGCGAATTTTCTTGATTTTGTCTGTTGTTTCCAGAACAAGCTCAGGTCCAGTAAGCTGAGCTTCACCGGTCTCGTTCCAACAAACAGGTGAACGACATTTTCGACCGTAGAGAGCTTCGAATGGTGCCATATTAATGGTAGCATGATAACTATTGTTGTAAGAGAACTCGATCAATGGTAGATGAGAATCCCAATTACCACCAAAGTCTATCACACATGCTCTAAGCATATCCTCCAAAGTTTGAATCGTCCTCTCAGATTGTCCATCTGTTTGGGGATGATAAGCAGTGCTTAGATTTAGTTGGGTTCCCATGGCAGATTGCATGGTCTTCCAAAAATGAGATGAAAACCGAGCATCACGATCGGAAATGATATCCAAAGGAACACCATGTCGTGATACAATCTCATCAACATAAATCTTTGCAAGTTTATCAGCAAATAGATCCTCGCGAATTGGAATAAAGTGAGCTGACTTCGTTAATCGATCGATAACAACCCAAATAGCATCGTGACCTTTAGATGTACGCAGTAACTTAGTGATGAGATCCATAGCAATGTTCTCCCACTTCCAAACTGGTATCTCTGGTTGTACAAGCAAACCAGAAGGTCGTTGATGTTCAGCCTTGACTTTGAGACAAGTTAGGCATTTCGCTACATACAAGGCAACATCTTTCTTCATACCAGGCCACCAATACTGAGTACGAAGATCCTTGTACATTTTGTCAGCACCAGGATGGATAGAATATCGAGACTTATGAGATTCGTCCATCACTAAAGTGCGGAGATCGTCTTGTTTTGGAATCCACAAACAATCCTTGAAATAGAGCAAACCATCGTCCTTCGCTTCGAGCTTAAGCTCAAGTTGACGTGGTAATTCCTTACCCATCAATTTTTGTGAAATACAAAATTGCTGAGCTTGAAGAACACGAGTTTGAAGATCAGATAGAGTAAGAATAGAATGAAGCTTGACTCGCTCCTTTCGACTAAGCGCATCGGCTACGACATTCGCCTTACCAGGATGGTAGCGAATCTCGCAATCGTAGTCATTTAGGAGTTCAACCCAACGTCGTTGCCTCATGTTCAACTCCTTCTGATTAAGAATGTGCTGGAGACTTTTGTGGTCTGTCAAAACCACACACTTCGTGCCATAAAGATAGTGTCTCTAGATTTTGAGAGCGAAAACCACAGCTCCCAACTCAAGATCGTGAGTCGTGTAGTTCTTCTCATGAACTTTCAATTGTCTAGATGCGTATGCTATAACTTTGCCTCGTTGCATGAGGACACAACCAAGGCCTAAGTTAGACGCATCGCAGTAGACAACGAAATCATCGTTTCCCTCAGGCAAAGATAGAACAGGAGCATCACATAGCTTCTGTTTCAGCGTTTGGAACGCTTCTTCTTGTTTGGGTCCCCACTCAAAAGGCTTATTCTTTTGAGTCAAAGCAGTGAGTGGAACCGCAATCTTAGAGAAGTTCGAAATGAAACGATGATAATATCCAGCGAGACCAAGGAAAGAACGAATTTCTGTAGGTGTCGTTGGTGTATTCCAATCCTTGATTGCTGCAATCTTGGATGGATCCACATGAATACCTTGCTCGTTGACAATATGTCCCAAAAACTGAACTTCTTTAAGCCAAAATTCACACTTGGAGAATTTAGCAAAAAGTTGTTCCTTCTTCAGGAGTTCTAGAGTCAAACGAAGGTGTTATTCATGATCGGCTCGAGACTTCGAATAAATGAGAATATCGTCGATGAACACAATGATGAACTTATCTAAATAAGGTTTACATACCCTATTCATTAAGTCCATGAAAATAACTGGGGCATTTGTCAAACCAAAAGGCATGACTGTGAACTCGTAATACCCATATCTCATGCGGAATGCAGTTTTGGGAATATCTTCTTCGAATACACGAAGTTGATGATACCCAGAACGCAGATCGATCTTGGAGAAACATGTAGCACCTTGCAGCTGATCAAAGAGATCATCGATTCGGGGTAGGGGATATCGATTCTTGATGGTAAGCTTATTAAGCTCACGATAATCGATACACATTGAAAAAGATCCATCTTTCTTCTTCACAAAGAGGACAGGAGCCCCCAAGGTGAATAACTTGGACGGATGAATCCTTTATCAGATAACTCTTGAAGCTGTTTCGATAACTCTTGCATCTCAGACGGTGCAAGACGATAAGGTGCTTTCGCAATCGGGTTAGCATAGGGTACAAGATCAATATGGAACTCAACTTGACAAACTGGAGGCAAACCAGGCAGTTCATCAGGAAACACCTCTGGATAATCCCGAACAATCGGAATATCCTGAATACTCTTGTTCTTGACTTTCTCCTCGGTGACATGTGCCAGAAAAGCGACATATCCTTTTCGTAAGTAACTTTAGGCTTTCGTACACGACATGAGTTTCAATCCACCAGATGGTTTCTCGCCACGAACCTCTAGGACATCACCGGACGAAAGAGGAATACGAATGATCTTATCGAAACAAACAACCTCAGCATGATGTTTGGTTAACCAATCCATCCCCACGATAATGTCGAAACTCCCAAGTTGCATCGGTACGAGGTCGATGGGAAAAAGATGGTTATCGAGGTTCAATTGACAACCATGAATAACAGAATTAAGCACAAGAGGTTTACCAGTAGCAACTTCGACAGATAAGGGTTTCTTTAGTTTAGTTCTAGGTATCGCAAGTAAAGGCTCAAAGGATAACGAAGTAAAACTCCTATCGGCACCAGAATCGAAAAGAACAGATGCAAGTTGATTGTTAACAAGGAACATACCGTTAACTACTTCGTTGTCAGCTCGAGCCTCGTTAGCGTTCAGATTGAATGCTCGTCCACGAGCGGGATTCACATTCGCGATTGCGTTTGGATTCGCATTTACCAACCTCGGGCAGTTGTTGCAAAAATGGCCCATTTCTCCGCAATTAAAACATGAACCAGGTGGAAATCTCGCAGCATTCCCCTGAACTTGTGCTGGAACCTGAGCAGCCTGATTTTGACCAAAACGACAAATGTTGGCCAAATGCCCAACTCTACCACACGTAGCACACTGTTTACAGGCCTGTTGGGCAACATGGTGACCATTACATCGAGCACAGTGAGGTGCGGTACCAGCATATGCTTTCTTTGCAGGAGGTTGAGTCGGTGGGTTCTGAGGGTTCTGGTTGGTGACAGCAAAGTTCTGGGAAGCCTTGCGCTTCCTTGACTTTTTCGACGACTCACCTTTCTTACCCTTACCCTTTTCCTTTTCAGAATCAGTCGACTTCTTTTTATCACCCTTGCGGGTGAGTTTACCCTTCCTGACTTGGGACTCAGTCAGGGTAGCCGATAATTCGATCGCATGACGAACGGTAGTAGGATTAACGTCGGTCACAATATCCTGTATGGAATCGGGTAAACCATCGATATATCTCTCGATTGCTTTCTCCAGTGGGGTAACCATAGTGGGACACAACAAACTGAGCTCCTCAAATCGATCCATATAAGCACGGTGCTCTCCCCCGTCTTGTTTCAAATCATCAAACTCTCGTTCCAAAGCTCGAATCTCATGACGGGGACAGAACTCTCTCATCATGAGAGCTCGGAGCTCTTCCCAAGTTTGTGCTAATGCCACTTCGGCACCCCTATCGCGCATCACTCTGTTCCACCATGTAAGAGCTCGCTTCTCAAACACGCTTGAAGCAAACTCAACCTTACGCGCATTCGGACACTGCACATGTTTGAATGTGCTCTCGATACTCTCGAATCACTGCAGCAGTGCAGTTGCTCCTTGTGACCCAGAAAACTTAAGCGGCTTCGCAGAATTGAAATTCTTGAAATTACACTGTGCGTTATTGTTGTTATTATTGTTGTTGTATAACTCATAGATTTGGGTCACAACGCCTGGAAGTACAGCAGCCATTTGCTGAGAGACAAGGGCTGCGACTTCCTCAGCAGTAAAAGTTTGAGCATCACGTCGAGGAGGCATTGTCTAACAAGGAAACATGAGAAACGAGTGAGGTTCACAATTGGAAAAACAAAAGAGGCATTGAAAAACATCGCCAAAACAAAAGGAAGGCGATCATTTGTTTGTTACCTCGAACAAACAAACGACACGCAGTGACTAATCAAAGTAAATAGGTCATAATAATGTATCGCTAAAGACATGCTCGCCTATAAGTGAACACTCACCCCAAGAGTTCCCAGGTAAGAGTGACTGGTCCGATACTGCGGATGTTGTACGAACACTCTAGCCTTAGACAGAAAACTCAGGGTACAGACATTCACTCTTCCAGTTTGCACGTGTTCACATTATTTAGACCCAAACTTTGACGAGATTTTGGAAACTAAGAGGGATCAAAACCTTGTAATCAATCATCCAAGGATAGATGATTAATTTTCGAAGCAGATTTGTTATTGTGTTCTTGTTGTGGTTATCACCTAAGGATAGGTGACGGTATTGTTTTAAAATCTAAATGCGAGATAACTCACGTTAGGGTCCTAGAAAGTTATAGTCTAGGTCAAAGCAGTACTAATAACCTAATTCCCTATAACCATTGGCTCTGATACCAACTCTTCTGTCACACCCCGACCACGTAAAACAACAAACCGTGGCGGAAACGTCGGGGAGTGTTGTAACAGAATCATTGTTTCAACAACCACGGTAATTAAAAGTTTCGTTTTATTGATTTTTCAAGTAATGTACATTGTCTTAAAACCAAACGAACAAATTTAAACATCGTCTACTATCGTTTTTATGTCACTAAGGCCACGTCCAGATCCTAAGTGAACATGCTTCCTAGCAATCATCACGTAACATCACCTGAAACATATGTAAAAAAAAACATAGTCAGCAAAGAAATGCTGGTAAGAACATAGGTTTTGTAAGAGTATCGAAATCATGGCTTGTTTACATATATTTTGCAATACCTCGAAAACCTTGTTTTGAAAAGTGTATAGCATTGCAACATGATTAACCAACTCAAATCAAGATGGTTATAATTTATAAAATCTTATAGCCATGATTCTTAACCCCAAAACATTTGTTTTAGTAAACCATTTCATAAAACATCTCGTTAAAAACTCGTTAATATAACTCGCATGGTTTATATCATTTTGAAAACCTCGTTGTGTGACATCGTTTCAAATCGTTTCCCTTGTGAACTAAATAATGACACGCAATATAATATGATAGAAGCACTTATATATAAGATGTACCAGCGGCGTATCTACCATGATTCTATCATGCTACACCCGTCCCATTATCTAATCACTACCCAAAACCAATCGTTCGTTCAAATCGTTTATTTCGTTTAGGTCGTTCCAAATCGTTTAATTCGTCCCAAAATCGTATTTGTTTTAATTGTGAAACTACTTTTGGTCGTCTCGCTAATAACATTCAAACCTTCGTGACTCGACTACCTCGCCTATCGCATTAACAAACCACCAAAGGGTAAGTTAACAATCATCAGATTCGGTCGTTACCTACATAACCCCCACACATAACCATGGGTGTAGTCTGATAACGGGATTTGTCAGATCCTATGGTACCATAACCTAATACTGGTCGGCTTGATCAATGCTAATGAATGTCATTCGTTATGTAATTACAACCAACAAGTTCGTTCACATTATCGACATCGTTGTTAGTTTAATATAAACCATCTTAATCGTTTTTGAAATCATCGTTTAAAATATCGAAATCATTTTAATACATATGAATCACCCCAAAACAATTGAAATCAGTAAAATAGGGGAACTATGTACTCACATTGAATAGAAGGGTATCCTTGATCTAAAGAACTTAGCGAAGCTCAGACAAACCAAGGAAATTCAAGTAGTACCTAGTAATCGGATTACTAGTAAATAAATCGACACCTAAATCGGAGGATCGGATAGAATGAGGTCTTGTAAACCAATGAGTGTGAAACTCATGTGATATAGTTTAACAAAGCCTACATTCTTAATCGGAACCTAGCCTGAGTGCTTTCGACCCGTTACGACCCATTAAGGTAGCTTATGCTACTTTAACGCGTCGTTCGCGTGAAACTATGTTCGGATGGTTAACTATGTGCTATGTCAAGTCTTACATGCCCAATAATACCTAAACATGTTACTAAATCAGATTATATGTAAAAAACATGTTCACATATGTAAAATATGGATTTATGCTTCAAAAGGGCGTTTTGGTCATTTCTTATGGGCATACAAGCTACTTAACAAATAACTAACCAATCCTATGTGATCATAAGGTATAACCTCAGTGGTTATTCCCTATGCAACTATGATCACTAATTAAGGTTAGTCGGATCCTAATGATCGACCAAACGGGTCGGGTTCGAAAGTCTAAGCGGTTGTTTAGACCGTTTAACTTACGACCTTAAACAAGCACTAAACTAATAGTGACGAGTGAAACATGTCAAAACATGTTTAACTAGCTTACAAAACTGATTTGGTATCAAAACAATGGGTTTTGATACCCGAAAATAGTTCCGTTGCAAAATGCGTGCTAAAACGCATTTTGACCGAAACTTTGACTCGTTACTACGCCTAGTTAACGTGGTAATTAGTAGGTATAATCGCTAAGGATTATAACCATCGTGATTACAATCATGTTGCAAAGTTCAATTGAACTTTGACTTGACTAATTGATGGTCAAAACCGAAAGTCAAACTGTTGGCCAAACTGTTTGACTTTCTGCTTAAACATAAAGAATAAGCATGAAAGAAGACTTACAAAGGGTCCTAGCTATCTTTTCTACAAAGAACAAGTTCCTAATCAGATGAGAGAGCTCCCAATTCAGATTGTAGAGATGAGAAGACAAGAATGAGCAAATGAAATGGAAGTTGGCCATGCTATTTATACTTGTTACAAGATCATAGGATCATGACAAGTGTTTCGTGTAACCTCCAAGCAATGATCATGTCCATACAAGTGTTAGGAGCAGATTCAAAGCCTTGGAGAAGTGTTAACTTGGCTACCACACAAGGGAATTTGCATAAACAGCCCCTGAAGATCAAACAGTTTGCTGAAACTCATTTCTGGTCGCTGGGCACTTCACACGGCCCATGTAAACAATGGGGAGCGTGTCACACGGCCCGCCTGGGCTCCCCAGTTCAGCATAAGTTTGAAAATTGACAGTTCAGGTCCCTGCACTTGGTTTAAGCTCATTTCAGGCCCTTTTGACCCCCGTTAATTCAAGGCTCTACCAGGTTAATAAAGTTTAGAGGACTCAAAATGTGCTCGGAAAACTCTCGGATGTCGGCTCGTTTGGTCGTACGGTCACGTTATTCGTTAAATTACGACGAAACTCAAACGGACGCGAAAACGATCCAAATTAAGCGACGAATGGTATTTTTGCATGGAGATCACTAAAATAAAAATATTTTAGTGTGTACAAAAATTTTGGATGTCCAGATGTGGTCAGAACGTAAGATATGCGCGTAAATGCAAACTTACGCCGTTTTTTGACACTTTTAGTCCCTGTAAGATCAAATAAGCATGTTTTTGCACACCGAACCACTCAAAGCTTATTTATAAGCTATGTTTAGGTATGTTTAGCTTATGATAAAGTTTCGGACTCTTCGATACCATACGAATCGGCATAGTTTCGCAGTTTGACACAAATAGTCCTTGCGATCGAATAGACTTGTTTTCAACACACCAAACCATCCAGAACTTATTTCTAAGTTATGTAAAGGTTATTTTAGGTATGTTAAGCCTATGTCATTATTCCAGAGTGTTTGTTGCGTTAAAATGGCTGCGTTTACGCACCAGTTTGCTTATAACTTTCCAGAAAGCGATTTAAAGCTTGAAATCGGAATTGAATCAAATTGTAAAATCATCAAACACAAATACACATATAATAACACCAAAATAAATTGTTTTATTGATATTTAACATTGTTTTGCATTGTTCATCGATTACAGAGCACAGTTGTCACAGGTTGCTACAGATGTGGTGACAAAGGACATTATCGGAAGGACTGCCCGAAGAAAAATCAAGTTCGAGGGAGCATTTTCACGAAAGAAGCACCCAAGGCACACCAGGACTCGAACATAGTTACGAGTACGTTCCCTATAAACCGATACTTTGTATCCGTTCTATTTAACACTGGCGCTGACTTTAGTTTCGTATCTATAGAGTTTAAGAATACACTTGGCCTAGGTCCGAGTAAGCTAGACATCCTATATTCAATAGAACTGGCAAATGGAAAGTCAGTTGAAGCAAGTGAGGAGATTAAGGGCTGTACTCTTGAACATGTGGAGCGAAAATTTTCTATCGGCCCTTTTCCAGTTGGTTTGGGTAGTTTTGATGTAGTTGTCAAAATGGATTGGTTGACCAATAACCTGGCTGAGGAGGTTTATCATGAGAAAATCATTCATATCTCTCTTGCGAATGATGAAACACTTATTATACACGGCCTTCATGTAGTTGATGCAAGGACGTCGGGCCCCATGAGGCGGTAGATTGTGACATTCCACGTTGGTCATGAAGGCACAGAAGTGTCTCCGAAAAGGCTGCATAGCCTTCCTCGCTCATGTTGTCGACAAGGAGACCAAGGGGCCGAAGTTAGAAGACATCCCCGTTGTGAAGGAATTTCCAGAAGTCTTTCCCGAAGACTTGCATGGGTTACCTCCACAGTGACAAGTGGAGTTTCGATAGATCTAGTGCCAGGAGCGACACCAGTGGCAAAGGCATCATTACCGGTTAGCCCCATCCGAGATGTAAGAGCTTTCGACTCAACTGCAAGAGCTGCTAGACAAGGGATTTATCAGGCCAAGCTTCTCGCCCTGGGAGCTCCAATGTTGTTTGTTAAAAAGAAGGATTGCAGTTTCCATATGTGCATCGACTGCAGGGAGTTGGATAAGTTAACCATCAAGAATCGGTATCCCTTGCCGAGGATTGATGACTTATTCGACCAATTGCAAGGCTCTAGCTACTACTCCAAGATCGACTTGAGATTAGGATACCATCAACTGCGAATACAAGAAGAAAGTATCCCTAAAACGGCCTTTAGGACTCGCTATGGACATTACGAGTTCCTTGTCATGATGTTTGGCTTAACGAATGCACCTGCGGTGTTCATGGACCTCATGAATCGGGTGTGTAAGCCATATCTGGATAAGTTTGTGATTGTGTTTATTGATGACATCCTTATATATTCGCGAACCAAGGAAGAACATGAGCAACACCTGCAAGCTATTTTAGAACTCTTGAAGAAGGAACAGTTGTGTGCAAAGCTGTCGAAGTGCGAATTTTGGATTCGCGAGGTGCAATTCCAAGGTCATGTGGTGAATGAGAATGGAATTCATGTCGACCCTACCAAGATTGAGGCAATAAAAAACCGGGAAGCCCCAAAGACGCCAACCGAGATACGACAAATTCTAGCGGGTTACTACAGGATATTCATAGAGAACTTTTCAAAGATTGCTCAACCGTTAACAACCTTAACCCAGAAGGATAAGAGATTCGATTGGGGTGAAATACAAGAAACAACTTTTCAGACATTGAAGGATAAGCTTTGTGACGCACCTATCTTGTCTTTACCTGACAGTACCGATGGTTGTGTGGTTTATTGTGATGCTTCTCGACAAGGTCTTGGTTGCGTATTGATGCAACGGGACAAAGTCATCGCGTACGCGTCACACCAATTGAAGGTACATGAGAAGAACTATACAACGCACGACCTTGAGTTAGGAGCTATGATATTCGCGTCGAAGATTTGGCGTCATTACTTGTATGGTACTCGTTGCACGATCTTTACAGACCATAAGAGTTTGCAGCACATTCTTGATCAGAAGGACTTAAACATGAGATAACGAAGATGGGTCGAGCTGTTAAATGATTACGACTGTGAGATAAAGTATCACCAAGGCAAGGCGAACGTTGTGGTGGACGCCTTGAGCCGCAAGGAGCGTGCAAAGCCTCTAAGGGTGCGAGCCTTAGAGATGACTGTACAAACGGATCTCGCTACCCGGATTCACGAAGCTCAGCAGGAAGCGCTTAAACCGGATAACCTACGAGCTGAAGCATTACGTGGAATGGAAGCGCAATTGTTGCCAAAGGGAGATGGAACATTGTACTTTATAGAACGAGTTTGGGTTCCATCCTTCGGCGATCTACGTGCACTCATTTTGGATGAAGCTCACAAGTCAAGGTACTCTATCCATCCTTGATCCGACAAGATGTACCAAGACTTTAGGGAGTTTTATTGGTGGCCCAAGATGAAAGCCGACATCGCTACATATGTGGGTAACTGTCTTACTTGTGCCAAAGTTAAGGCGGAGTACCAGAAACCATCAGGATTGCTTCAATAACCTGAGATTCCCGTATGGAAGTGGGAACATATATCAATGGATTTCATTACCAAGCTACCGAGAACCCAAAGAGGTCATGATATGATTTGGGTAATTGTTGATCGACTCACGAAGTCTGTACATTTCCTACCGATCAGTGAGAAAGATAACACGAAGAAGTTGGCAGAAATATACCTAAAAGGGATTGTGGCACGTCATGGAATGCCTGTTTCTATCATATCAGACCGAGATGGTCGTTTTATGTCAAGGATTTGGCAAACGTTTCAGAAGGCTTTTGGATCTCAATTGAATCTTAGCACGACCTTTCACCCTCAGACGGACGACCAAAGTGAACGAACGATACAGACTTTGGAAGACATGCTGCGAGCTTGTGTGATGGACTTTGGTGGGAGTTGGGAAACTCACTTGCCTTTGGTGGAGTTTTCTTACAATAATAGCTATCACACCAGCATTCAGGCCGCCCCGTTTGAAGCTTTATATGGATGCAAGTGTAGGTCCCCGTTGTGTTGGGCGGATACCGGAGATAAACAGCTTATTAGTCCAGAGTTGGTTTAGGAAACTACAGACAAGATTGCTCAGATACGTGATCGTATCAAGTCAGCTCGCGATAGACAGAAGAGCTACGCCTACAAGCGACGGAAACCATTGGAATTTGAGGTTGGAAATATGGTCTTGTTGAAAGTCTCGCCTTGGAAAGGCGTAGTGCGGTTTGGTAAAAGTGGAAAGCTGAACCCGCGTTACATTGGGCCTTTCGAGATCCTAGAAAGGATCGGAACCGTTGCATACAAGCTGAAGCTTCCAGAAGAACTTAGTAGTGTCCACGACACATTTCACGCGTCTAATCTCAAGAAGAGTCCTACTCAAGAAACAGTCGTCATTCCTACAGATGAGATTCACATCAACGAAAAACTCCAATTTACTGAAGAACCTGTTGAGGTTACGGACTCGAAGGTCCACAAAACACGGAGAAGTCATATTAAACTCGTCAAGGTCCGTTGGAATTCACGTCATTGTCACACCCTGACTTTTGCGGAAGCGTGATTATGGTGTGACTTTCCTAATACCATTGCATTCAATCATAACAACAACTATATGCTAAAGTCGTAGATTCGACATCCATTAAACAAGTTTAAAACATTACATTATCATCGTCTTGAAACATAGACTTAAAATCCGAGTTACAAACCATATGAATTGTTTAGAGTTCCATAAGGACTCATCAAAAGACTTTAGTTAAAATTAGGTTTTAAAAGATGTGTCTCGTCTAGGATAAGACACACTAACCAAATTCTACGGCACGGATGACAACTTTTATTCTCAACATGCCTTGAAACTCCAATGCCCTCCAGATCCATACTTAATTTCCTGAAATACATGTAGTTTGAAAACATCAACAAAAGTTGAGCGAGTTCGTGTGTTCGTTTGTGTGTATGTATAAACCTTTGAAACCTTTGTAAATATGTTTGTATGTAATTGAAATCCGGTATGAAAGCAACAAGGAAACATATCAATTAATGTGTAGCTAATACATTAATATACGTGACATGGTGCAGGAAGACTCAAACATAGCAGACTTTGTACCGGGCTTCCGCCTGTAAGACATAGTCACCACATGGCCCATTCGGCGGACTCATGGATGGGGCTCGCTACACCCAAATAGATCTATCACTCCTGTCCCTCGGTCCTACTACGAGGAATAATGGCCTTAAGTATGCGCCTACCCATTCACATGATCTACTGCACTTTCCTTAGCTAACCATACCAATTGTATTTGTCTGTAAGCATTTGTAATCATTTGAAACATGTACTTCACCCCCGAAGTTATAAAACTGAAAACAGTTAAAAGAAAAGGGGGACATGAACTCACAGTTTTGCGTTCCTTGTATCCGATGTAACTCAAAGCTTCCTCTAGAACGCACGACTACCTACATGCGTACTACGGTCCGTTAGACGAGCGGGTCGTGCCTTGTCTTAGTATTGATTAGTGCCTTTAAGTTACGTTTTAAAGTGTCCTCGTTATTATTCCAAGTATATAATTATTTATTAAAATAATAATTATTTTAACTTAAATTATATTTATTTAGTTTTGGAATAATTGTTAAAACAATATTTTTGTAATGATACTTCTCAAGTATTTGTACTCGTATTTCCTTCCCAAGGATGGGGGTATCTCATACATGTGTACTCGTATCCTTGTATGTGTATAACTTGCCTTGTATTGGTGTCGTATTCCGGCGTGCGTCATTTTTAATAAGTGTCCAATATATATTTCTAAAATATATAGTTCAAGTAGTATTTCTTAGAAAAGTTATTCCTAATCTTTCTTTTGGCAAAAATATTTGTAGTTCCAAAACAATATATTTTCAAGTCTCACTTTAGAAAATGTTTATAACTTATTTTTATCCAAAATACTGTATTTCAAGTTTATCCAAGAGAATATATATTTTCCCAAAAATCATATATCTTCTAAAATTCCAAGAAAATATATTTTTATTTTCCAAAAATAATATATTTTCTTCTTGTCAAAATATGATATAACTTTGTAATAATTGTAAAGATCAGATTTCCCTTTCCCTTGTATCCAAAATACTATTTACCAAAATACATTTATAACTGTATTTTCCGGAATATTTGGTAAGTTACAATTCTTGTTCGGTCTCCCAATATTTTGTGTGTAACTTGTGTATTTATTCCTTGAGATTTTTGGTGGTATTTTGGTTTGTAATTTCTTGATGTTTTAATGTGTTATATTATTTCAAGCACCAAAATAATATAACTACTACACATGATATACAAATAATCACACATATGGTGTCTTCTAAATATATGTATTTTCTAAATACATATTTAGTCACTTTTATTTATGAAAACCAACCTCCAATATTCGTATTTTGTAACAAAAAATTATGGCAAAGTTTATGTAAAATTTCATGGTTTAAAATACACTTGTAAGTGTATGTTAATAAATATTTTTCTTAGTGTTAATATTTTTAGAAAATTTTGCCATAGTTTCCCCTAAAAATGGAGGTTTCCATGCTTTCAAGCATATCATTTTCTTTTGTAAAAATCATCACAAATCAATTTACAATTATCAACAGACAACCTTTACTTACCAATCTTGCCAAAATCATGCATATTTCACTACTTCATGAACTTGAATATTTGTAAAAATTTGTAGTAACTTGGTAATGTGTTTAGTAAGTTTAGTTACCCTTTAAAGTGTGGTTGTTTATATAAAAACATCATTCTTGAATGATTTGGATGTTTACAACTTGTAATCATATTTTTCGAAAATATTTCTTTATGTATTCTTCTTGTTACACAAGTGTTTCTACACTTGTTTAACCACTAAAAATAAGATTTGTTTATGTAAGAACCAAGCTTTAGTAAAACTTATATTTTTTAGCTTGGTTTCTTTAGAAATCCTCCATAAATCTTTAGATCTATAAGTATTATTACTCACATTAATCATTATTTTTCAAGAAAACAATATATTCTTTCAAGTCCATGTCTTGCATGAGGATGATTTATAAATCTCTAACATTTTCATCCTCTCATCTTGCTAGATTATTTTTTTAATCATGATCTAGCAAGATCATATAATGATCTACATCATTTACACAAACCATCAATCATCAAGCATCATAACTACACTAAACAACATGATTTCTTTAAGATTTCTTATAGTTTTATGCTTATGTTGATGTTTCATCTTCAAGTTTCTTAGTGTTCTTCATGATTTTCAACATGTATCATTCTTTAACCACTTGAAATAGATGTAAAATGAAGAGTAGAAGATCTTACTACTAGCTCAAGGCTAGGGATGATCAAGTGAAGAAAACAAGTGGATAAAAGCAAATGGTGAAGGTCCTTGAACTTCCGAAAGCTCCAAGCTTCCTAATTATGCTAGAGACACCTTGTGAACACCTTAGAATGCTAGATAATGGAGTGAAAATGGAGATGGTATTGTGGTGATGAGTGGCCATGAGTTATGGAGGGGTTGGAGGAAGTTTATGTAGAAGATGGTGAATGAAAGAGAATGGAAGTCTTGTGGTTACTTATATTATTTTCCAACACACTTTTATCTAATGGTCACTATGTTCACAATGGGGAGACATAATCTTGTTTAATATTCAAATAAAATCAACAAGTGGGACCACATGGATCCGCCAACTAGGTGGGGGGGTCTAGGTGTAGGATGTAACTAATATTTAGTTAAGTTAGTCATATTCCAAGTATTAGTTAGGTTATAGTTATTAGATATTTATATGGTGTATTATGATGGTTGGGGACCATAACTAGCTTGGCAATGTTAAAATAGTACTTCTAGTAAAAATTTGGTGTTTCGGGTAGTGTCCGGTTGTTCGGTTGGTTATCGGTTCGTTAAGGTGCTAATCTTCGCAGTTTATTGTGCTTTATGTTACTTTTTGTGACATTTTCGATTCCCGACACTTAGGAAAGTATTCTGGACCATTTAACCATAATTCTTCATGATATTAAGTCGTTAAATTGCTGAATTTTTGCTGAATTCTGCAGTGTATGAGAGTTTTTAGGCACTTTCCGGCACTTAAACTACCACTAGGAAGGCAGTTTTGTGATCCTTACTTCCCTACACTCTATACTAGTGTAGTACTTAGTTTCTGGCTCATACTGTGTCCAAACGACGTCTGTCTATGTACTGAACTCCGTTAGCATTTTCCCGGTTTGTCTGTTAACTGTGCTAACTGTGCTTTGTGCATCATTTATGTCAATATGTTTGCATGCAGTCAATGATGTGTCATTTGCAATATGTGATGCACATGTATGTACAATGCAGCAATCAGAAAGCTATTCAAGTCATAATTGTAAATCAGCACAGTCATTAAGCACTAATCATCATTTAATAATTGTACGGATGCATGCAAATTTGTCAGTTGTCACATTCTCCCCCTGTTAAGAAAATTTCGTCCTCGAAATTTGTACTACTTTAACTCCTTAGGGTTACATTATGCATGTATGTATATGAATAATACTGAGGTAGGTAATCACAAAACCGAGTCAAATCTTTATTCACATCAGGTGAATCCAAGGATATATTACAACAACAAGAATCCAATGGTTAAAAGGTATGTGTTCTAGCATTTGGTGTCAAAGGACACGAGATGTATAGATGTATAATCTAGTGTAACTCAGTTAACAGGGGTGTAACAAAGGAGTTTTGACCAATGGATTCTCAAACAATCGGTCACAATATGCAAACGAGTTTTCACAAACCATAGCATCCGCTATATGAATTCAAAATCATGAACTCGAATGTGATAGTAACATAAAAATGATCTGTCAACTTTCGAACAAATACATGGATAAAATAGTGTGTTGACATTCTTGAATTGCGAAAATACACCTAATGAAACACAAGCGAATCTGGTGTATTATTGTCTTAGTTCCTAGTTACATACGGAATTTTTAAATGACAAGTCAAACAAAAGTATGTGTAGTTTTGTGTGAAACGGTTGACCATGATTAGCACAAGCTACAAATTTGTAATGACACCACAAGGTGTCGTAATTGACATATTTTAATAATAGCGGTGACCGAACAAGTTCACCGTGCTTGAGGTCAAACGAAAGTGCAATGAAACAGTCCTGAGGATTTGATTCAAACAGCATAGTAGGACCCTTCAATTGAATGTAGAATATCCAAGAGCCACTCTTTCCGATCGAAGGTGAAAAAGTAGTAAGTACCGCAAGGCATTCGATTGACGATGAAAGAATCGTTAGGAGGTACATCGTGACATGAAATGAACCTATGTACCATTGTCTTAACACACAACTGTGTGGAGACCGCTTTAATCGTGATAATCAAAACGGATTTAGAGCAAGTCAATAAACAATTAAATCCGTGTATGAGGTGTGTAACGAAATTAGCGCAAGCTTCAATTTTGTGAAAGCATCACCACAAGGTGTCGAAACCAACAAACGATTTAGTGGAGTCATAGACCAAACAAGTCTACTACGACTCGAAACAAAAGAACTTTTGCAAAAATATTTGCATATGATGCTCTCAATACATCATATGGCGTTTTAAATTGAATATGTGAAATGGATAAGTTCAAGCAATTGAACTTGGTAACCTGACAATAAACATATGTATCGACAAAGGGAATCTCGGAATGGTTACAAAGATAAACCATGAATGTAACTTGAAAGAAACGAAGTCTCAAGAAAGTGTGTTGACTTGATAGTAAAGGAGCCAACATTTACAATAATGTAGGTCATCTGAATCACAAATCGAAAATTAGCTTTAGCAAATAATTTTTGAACCTTTGATGAAATGTTTATTCGAAACGAAACCACATGCATAACCAATGGTGCATGCGTAACATGTGACTTTCCACGAAATGAAACAATGAGTATCTCCTCTAATGAAGAAATAATCAAGTATCGAGACAAAGGAGTGTTTGCTTTGAAGAAAACTGTTGTGTTGCAACTATCATTAGGAGAAGTAGAGATGCAAAGTTCTACTTGTTAGAAGCAAAAGTGGAAATTTCAATAAAAGAAATTCGAGCGCTTTATTTGTTTGGTTAATTGAAATAGCATATATGTCAGGTTAGTGGGGTTTGCTTGAGTTAACAGGTGCGGTTCTTAAGCAACAACCTTTACGAGTTTGGACCTGGGTTCCCAAAGGTCCTAAGTACATGTTTTCCGGATTCTCAAAGTTTCGTATTCCGTGTAAAACTGTTTTGTGCATTGTGTAGAAAACACAATTTTTGTGTATGTTTAAAACAAGTTATTGTCCCATAATTTCCCCGGTATACTTTCTTCCTGAATTCACAGCTAGTGACACTCGATCACCGATCAGTTGTGAAACAGTAATTGGATCCTCACAGTTAGTTAAATAAATAATTTGTTAATCCTCGGCAAGAGTTACCGACTCTTGTTGGTTAGCTCGTTCGGCTCCTGGTAGTTGATGCTCGTACGGAAACTATCGTCCTTCCTCTTGACGAGCGGAACTGGGGTTACCCAAAACGGGAAACTTGGTCTGTTATCTTCCTTCTCTAGCCCCTACTGAAATTACACTGACAATCCTTGCATCTCTGAAGGTGTAAGTCGCTAAGGTGCGTTGACTGCAGGCGTGGCGCCTGGAACAGAGTCAATTATGGAATTCGACTTGTCGTTGGGGCGATAGTCTTGGCAAGTATTCGAGGAAGACTTCAGGATGTTCCTTTATCACAGGGATATCTTCGAGCTTAGGTTCTTCGGCTCTTTTGTCCACGACATGAGCCAAGAAGGCAACACATCCTTTGCGCGAAAACTTCCATGTCTTCAACAACGGATAATCCGTAGGGGCGTATCCTGCTTCATGAACCATGATCGTTTCGCCGTTCGTCATCGGGATGCGGATAACAATCTCCGCTCGATTGCTTGACAACTAATCCATTCCAAATACGTCGTCGAAGTTTCCCTTTAGCTAGTACGAGTTATCTAACTTACTTGCTACTAAACTAAGTATACTCTCAAACTCTAGAGATGCGAAGCTAAAATTTGTAATAATATCAAGTAGCACAGATGCATAATGTTGACTAATATGGGATGTACGGATAACCTTGTTTGGATCCTGGCATGCTTCCCTAGCTCCGCTATTGAGCTTTCATCCTTGTGCCTGATTCTTCTTAGGGCAGTATTTTCTGAAATGCTTTTTGCTTCCACAGTTAAAACAACCTTGAGCACGTTTTTGTTTGTCACTCATCCTGCCTTGATAGTTGTCGTTGTTTCCTTCGAGATTCTTGCTACCATCTTGACCTTCATTTCTAGGTTCAGTACCTTGCCTACAAGTCTCCTTGGGATGCCCCCTCTTGCCACAGTTATCACATTTTCCATATTTACATCGTCCGACATGATAACGTAGACAATTGTCGCACTTAGGTAGGATACCTATGTATTATTTTCCCTTTTTGGCCTTGTTCTTGCTATTCACCTGAGTGCCCTTCTTGAAGTTTTCGAACTTTCTCTTGTTGTCTCCAGATGACTCTACCGGAGTCTCCTTTTTCTCTTCCGAAGTGGAAAATTTTTCTAGTCTAACCGCTTCTTCAGTGAGCGCCATACTTAAGTCAATAGCATCGGTGATCATTGAGGGTTTAGATGTTGTCACCAGGCTTAGAATCTGCGGTGCCAATCCCCCGATGAAGCGTTCGATCCTCTTAAACTCTGGTTCCACCAGACGCGAAGCAACTTGTGATAAATCATGAAATCTCTGTACATACTTAGCTATCTTTGAACCTTCCATTTTCAAGTTCCACAGTTCAGTCTCCAACTTCTGGACCTCTGCCCTCGAGCAATATCTCTTGTGCATTAGTTCTTTCAGTTCGTCCCACGTCAAAGCGTACGCAACAGTCTAACCCAACGTCCGAACCTGAAGGTTCCACCATGACAGGGCCCCATCTAGAAACAATCCAGATATGTACATGACTCATTGCTCTGGAGTACATTTGCTCAAACTCAAAATAGAATCCGTCTTCTCAACCCAACGCACAAAAGCTACGGCACCCCCAGTGCCATCGAATTCTCGGGGTTTGCAGCTCAAGAACCGCTTGTAGGTGCAACCGTTGGGTGGGTTATTTCCTGAGGTACCTCCGCTGCGTTCGGAGCTAAGGGCCTCATGCTGTTCGATGGCCCGTGAGATGCGCTCTTGTAATTCTGTCTCTGTTGTTCGCAGAGGGTTGTTGGTATCGGTGTTCCTTTGAAGTGACTTCTTCTAAGAAGAAGATCGGATAGGTCAGGTCTCATTAAAGACACAAGCACATAAGCATCTACTTAACGAATGAGACCTAGGAGGTTTGTACATATGCATATAAGCAATCGTTATAACAATCATTCACATAACCTCACAATTATAGCACAAACAGGTAGGTGTGAACATATTTAATGAGAACATAACAAGTAAGCACGTAGTATCACACTTATAGCACACATACGCAGATCAACAATGTGCTTAGTGAGGACATAGCGACTGAGCTTTCATTAGTCATTGTCCGCAAAGTATTGTTACATGTTTAATGGGGAATATGGCGAATGGGCTTCCATTACTTTCCGACCATAATCATATTGTTTACAAAGTGTATCACAACAAAAGGGACACAGGGTCACCCTACCCTTGCCCAATAAGTCTGTCGGTGTATCAAAATCACGTAGTCAAAAGTGGTCTTCAAAAGTCTCCACAATCTCGGCTCATTAGTAGTGTCGTTACTCAAAAGTAATGCAATCTGCATAAATCCAGAAACCAACTATACTGGTGACTGAGGTGGAGGAGGGAAGATAAGCGAACTACTAACATACGCGAGCTCCTCCTTGAGCTTACATACACGTCAAAGTAATTAACTGGTCTGCTGCTTGATAGCAAAGAGACGAGCATCCACACCTAAGAAAGGTGTAAGAGTAGCAGGTGAGAATGCAGAAGGAGAAAGTGATGAATGTGGAGGATCAAAGTATACTGGCGTAGACAGGGTGGAGGACGTGGTGTTAGCTAAAGCTCCAAAATTCTGCGACTCATATCCTCAAGTTGTAGCTGATGTGACAGGGGCAACTCATTCCGTGTGTAGCCTCTATAATGCGAAGAATGATAGGGGTCTGAAATCCGCATAGTGTATGGTAGGGGCCATCAGAATGGATCGTCTTGCGGTGAAGAAATGAGGGGAGTAAACAGTGCAGCCTGTGAGGTCGGAGGAAATGCTGCTGATACAAAAGGGATCGTCATGCGGGTGCTGACCTGGAGTACCTTCCCGGGGTGCGGGTATGTCCTGGAAGAAGGCGGTTGGCATGTCGGTGCAATGTGTCACACCCACAAAATCCACACGCGGAGTATCACCGCTTGGAGGCGTGACTGACCAGGATCAAGCCACCAATCATATTGAACATATCATAATAGTAATTGTAACACCCAACCTCAATATAACTGGTGTTCAAATCAAAACATAGTTTAAGTAGTAAGCGGAAGCATAATGTTTAAAACCCAAGTATAAGTTCAAAAGTATGATAAATGTTTAACATGGCATCCACGATCCCTGTCCACAATGACCGCGCCTCCCAGTGCAAGCTCCATGTGTACCTATTGACCTGCAAGGCATGTAACAACAAGTCAATAACAAAGTTGAGCGAGTTCACAGTTGGTTGTTTAGTTATAGTATTCGTTTCGTAAACCATATGTTTGTTTAGTAAACTATGTATTTATTTGTATCGCGGCCTTCCAGGCATGTTTGCGAAGATTTGTGGGGGTTTCCCATGTATTCTAGACTAGTTGTATTTGTATCGCGGCCCTCCAGGCATGTTTGCGAAGTTTAGTATTCGTATCGCGGCCATTCCAGGCATGTGTGCGAAGATTAGTATTCGTATCGCGGCCATTCCAGGCATGTGTGCGAAGATTAGTATTCGTATCGCGACCATTCCAGGCATGTTTGCGAAGATTAGTATTCGTATCGCGGCCATTCCAGGCATGTTTGCGAAGATTAGTGGGGGCTTCCCATGTGTTACTAGTCTAGCTGTATCTATAAGTGACCTTCTCCAAACGAGGTCAGTGGTACGTATTCCAGTAACGATGAAAGTACAAGTAATCATTTAACCCCATTCCCAACCCCGGGAATCCCATGCCTTGGTAAGAGTGTGAACTCACCAAGGTTTGCTCGGTATGTTTTATTACTTTGCTTCATAGTGATCAACCATATCCTACCGTGGTTACCAAAGACAGTCAGTTAAATATTCACGTTCTTCACGTATTTTACATACACGTCATGTAAATAACACACAAGTGCAACACTTATACTTATACAATTTGTAATCGTTAATCACGCAACACACTGATTCATAGCATTTATCGTAAAGTCTCATAGCAAGTGTTTGGGTTCGTATCACGTAACAGTTATCCAATAATGCAAACATGCGTAACAGCAAATCGTTCATTAACCAGCAATGCTTGATTATAAACAAACCACCCAATGAATTTCTACAAACAATCCATAAATTTATCGAATAATATTAGCCTATCACTAACAAGTCTGACTGAAATCCTGATCACCATCGTTTACATGTACACGTTTCAAATACCATAAGCACACAATCGGTTCCAAACCTTTGCACACATTCACACACAGTACATGCTATACCTATATATTGTTCTTTTAAGATGGCCGACAAGGATTATTATGCATAATAGTTCTCCACATGCACTTGATAACTCTCCTGACAAACACAAGTGTGATTTGACTACTAGAAGGCATATGACTGGACCGATTATTAGGTTGTAACATGGACTGGTAATGATCATGATATCAATTAATAGATTCACATGCAATTACTTTAAAGGGTTAGTTGGTGATATAAGGGTTGTGGAGATCAACTGTTTGCCAACACTACACACACAGTTTCGATAAAATTTCTATTCATTAATACACCATATTTCCATTCAGTCAATCACATAATTTATTTCAATAGTCTGACTATTGGTTTAAGCCATAACGATTTCCTTATCATAAATCCATATACCCTAAACCAACCTACATGCCCATGATCAAATCAAGTTAACATCAAGTACATGCATTATCACATAATTTAATTCATTACCACACATGGGAATCCTGAATCCTATCAAACTCGAGATGGTCCTAACAAATCATAACAACCTACATGTGATTAAGAATAATTAACAAGAACTAAATCATATATTCCTCATGTGTTACGATATATAATCAAGAACTATAGTCATGAAATCAGTCAAGTTAATTGGTTCAAACCCAAAATTACAAACAACAACATAATTCACGTAATCGGTTCAAGGATGATGAATATACATACCACGTTCTAAGGCCACTAGGATGACCTATCGATGCAAGGGAAGCTTTAACAAGGCGGAAACACTGTCGACGAGGGGAGAAGATTAAAGCTAGGGTTTGCGTTCTATGTGATGTCGTATCATAAGGAAGCCGCATGTAATCCTTATATTCAAGTTTGGGCTTGTGCTTCGAAGACTTGGGCAGCCCAACACACATACAAGGCACAAGGGAGGTGTGGCCATCCGGCCCATGTGAATATGTGTAAGTTCTAAACAGATTCGAGCCCAAGGAAAATAGTAATAGATTCCTAATGATTTAACTAGCACATATACACATTAATCCACACATGACAACAGTTAACACTTTCATTTATGAATAACTAATATACACATAAGAACATTTTTATGGTGCACGAGTGTAATTTAACAAGTCTCACATGATTGTACAAAACAGGGAAAATAAACATAAAGACACGCGCCGAAGGTTGTGGGATTTAAGCAGTCCTAACCTTAGATATTCGGGTTGTCACATTATCCCCAACTTGAAAGAAATTTCGTCCCGAAATTTAGCGTGCGGTTACTGAGGAAGCTAGTTGTGTTGCGTTGTTTCCTGGTTTTCCCGGGGTGTCACATCATCCCCCCCGTTGATTTGGAATTTCGTCCCGAAATTCTGTAGTAGCTTCAGCCTCAGTAGTGGTTGCACTGATTCCGAATAACTGGGATACTTGAGTTTCATTTGATCTTCTCGTTCCCAGGTAAACTCTGGGCCACGACGGGAGTTCCAACGAACTCGAACAAGAGGTATTCTGGTGTGCTAGAGGACCTTAACGTCCCGGTCCATGATTTCAACCGGTGCCTCGACGAATCGCAACTGATCGTCGATAGTGAGCTCCTTCAAAGGAACTATGAGGGTCTCATCTGACAGATACTTCTTCAGATTTGACACGTGAAAAACGTTGTGAACTGCACTGAGTTCTGCGGGCAGGTTTAGTTTGTAGGCCACTTTGCCTATTTTCTCTATGATTTCAAATGGTCCGACATATCGCGGATTGAGTTTGCCCCGTTTGCCAAAACGAACCACACCCTTCCAGGGTGAAACTTTGAGTAGAACCCGGTCCCCGACCTGGAATTCTAGAGGTTTCCGGTGCTTGTTTGCGTAGGCTTCCTGATGGTCGCGAGCTGCCGCCATGCGTTGTCGTATCTGAGCAATCCTTTCTGTTGTGTCTACTACAAGTTCTGGACCCGTGATCTGACTATCACCCACCTCTGCCCAACAAAGAGGTGATCGGCATTTACGCCCGTACAATGCCTCAAATGGAGCGGCTTGAATGCTAGTGTGGTAACTGTTGTTATACGAAAACTCCACTAATGGGAGGTGTTTTTTTTTTCCAGCCGTTTCCGAAATCGATTACACATGCTCGAAGCATGTCTTCTAGAGTTTGGATGGTGCGTTCAGACTGCCCATCTGTTTGCGGATGGTAAGCTGTGCTCATGTCTAATCGTGAGCCAAAGGATTTGTGCATTGCTTGCCACAGTTCTGAAGTAAAACGTGCATCACGATCTGAAATAATAGAGGTTGGCACCCCGTGCCTCGAAACAACTTCCTTAAGGTAGACGTCTGCTAGAGTGGAGAACTTATCCGTTTCCTTAATAGCCAAGAAGTGTGCAGACTTTGTGAGTCGATCCATGATCACCCAAATAGTATCATTCCCACGTTGAAATCTAGGCAGGCCAGTAACAAAATCCATGGAAATTTGCTCCCATTTCCATTGTGGTATTTCTGGCTGTTGGAGTAGGCCTGATGGTTTCTGATATTCAGTCTTGACTCTCGCACAAGTCAAGCACTTGCTAACGTAAGTTGCTATGTGAGCTTTCATGCTAGGCCACCAATACGTAGTTCTGAGGTCGTGGTACATCTTATCCGAACCAGGATGTACCGAGTAACGAGACTTATGCGCTTCAACCATCACAAGCTCGCGTAAGTTTCCATAGTGTGGAACCCAGATGTGTCCTGTTACGTAATAGGCGTCGTCTTCCTTTTGTTCTAACCGTTGCCTTCAGCCGCGTAGGGCTTCAGCCCTGACGTTTTCTGGTTTCAATGCTTCTACCTGAGCATCTCGTATCTGTGAAGGAAGACTAGAGTGGATGGTGAGTTGTAGTGCTCGCACACGCCTAGGTGTGGTATCTTTTCGACTGAGGGCGTCAGCCACAACATTTGCCTTGCCCGGATGGTACTTGATGTCACATTCGTAATCATTCAGTAGCTCGACTCATCGACGTTGTCGCATGTTCAACTCCTTCTATTTGAAGATATGCTCGAGACTCCTGTGATCGGTGTAAATGGTGCACTTGGTACCGTACAGGTAATGTCTCCATATCTTGAGTGCGAAGACAACAGCTCCCAGCTCCAAATCGTGTGTAGTGTAATTCCTTTCGTGAATCTTAAGTTGGCGCGAAGCATAAGCAATGACTTTATCCCGTTGCATCAACACATATCCAAGACCCTGAATGGATGCGTCGCAATAGACCACAAAATCGTCTGTGCCCTCTGGCAATAAAAGAATAGGTGCGCTACAAAGTCTATCCTTTAAGTGCTGGAATGCTGATTCCTGTATATTACCCCAACGGTAGATAACGCCTTTCTGAGTTAGTAAAGTGAGAGGTTGCGCAATCTTGGAAAAATCCTTGATGAACCTCCTGTAGTAACCTGGCAAACCCAAGAATTGGCGAATTTCCGTTGGTGTGTGAGGTGCAGACCATTCTTTAATCGAGTCTACCTTAGATGGATCAACATGAATCCCATCCTTGTTTACCACGTGGCCTAGAAAGTGAAATTCACGAAGCCAGAAGTCGCATTTTGAAAACTTGGCGTACAGCTGTTCTGCTCGAAGGAGTTCCAAAATGAGTCGTAAATGCTCCTCGTGTTCCTCCTGACTCTTCGAATAGATCAGGATGTCATCGATGAAAACAATAACGAACTTGTCAAGATAAGGTTTGCACACTCTGTTCATAAGATCCATGAAGACTGCCGGTGCATTTGTTAATCCGACTGGCATGACCAGAAACTCGTAATATCCGTAGCGTGTTCTGAATGATGTTTTGGAGACGTCCTCGTCCCGGACTCTCAGTTGATGGTAGCCTGACCTCAGATCAATCTTGGAATAGTAGCTCGACCCTTGCAGCTGGTCGAATAAGTCGTCGATGCGTGGGAGAGGATAGCGATTCTTCACGGTCACCATGTTCAGTTCGCGGTAATCTATGCACATGCGGAAGGTACCGTCTTTTTCTTCACAAATAATACTGGAGCTCCCCAGGGCGAAGAGCTAGGACAAATGAAACCCTTTTCCAAGAGTTCTTGCAATTGCTTAGACAGTTCTTCCAGTTCAGTTGGAGCTAAGCGATAAGGTGCTCGAGCTATGGGTGCTGCTCCAGGAGCTAGCTCGATCTGGAATTCGACCTGGCGATGAGGCGGTAGCCCAGGTAAATCTTTAGGGAACACTTGAGGAAAATCACGTACTACTGGGATATCCTCTATCTTCTTCTCTTCTGATGATGCGTCAGTAACGAGTGCTAAGATAGTAGTGTGGCCCTTTCGCAAACACTTCTGGGCCTTAAGAAAGGAGATGATGCTCACAACAGCACCACCCTTATCACCATGAATTACCAAAGGTTCTTCACCAGCACGAGGAATGTGGACGATCTTTTCTTTGCAAAGAATCTCTGCTCGATGTTGAGGTAGCCAATCCATACCAATAACGATGTCGAAACCATCACAACGTTGGGGTCATTCCTAGCATCACCCTGACCAATCACGAACACTCGACCCCTGGCACCATTGCCGTCGTTATTACCCCCATTGTTATTCCCGTTGCCCTGATTATTGTTGTTGTTGTTCTGATTCGCGGGTCGTGAGCTCCTGTAATCCTTAGCTTCATGACCCATCTTGAGACACCTCTGGAAACGACCCCTGTTGCACTGACCACTGTGGTGCCTGTTGCATCTATTGCACTTTGGGTGATTTCCCCGATATCCACCCTGCCCTTGACTACCAGAAGATTGCTGACCAGGGCTCTGATAGTCATCGATCTTTCGCTGCTGTACCTGGGACTGAACTGAAGTCGAACCCTTGCTAGAGGTTCCATCCCATTTTCACTTGTTATCACTGGGAATAGCAGAAGTAGTAGTAGTAGTAGCACCGATACGTTTAGGCAGCCTGTTCTGTTCCACTGCCTGGTCTGTGAGACGATGAGCAAGACGGGTAACATCCTGAATAGTAGCAAGGTTAGCAGCAGTCACATGGCTTTGAATCTCTGGTACTAAGCCTTTGAGGTACAGCTCAATGCGCTTGATGGGAGGATCCACCATAGTTGGACACAACACTGCCAGTTCGTTGGATCGTTTCGTGTACGCTTCTATCTCTGACCCCGTCATCTTCAGGTTAAAGAACTCCACTTCCAGCTTGTGGATGTCATCATGACTACAGTATTCACGTTTGATCAGTTCCTTGAAATCATTCCATGGGGTGGCATTAGCAGCCGCCAGCCCCAGCATCTGAACTTGTGCGTTCCACCAAGTTAGCGCAGTGCCTTCGAGAGTACCAGTGGCATATTTCACCCTATGAGCCTCGGGGCATTCACATATTTCGAAGACCGATTCGAGCTTCTCGAACCAGTGGAGGAGTCCAACGGCCCCTTCAGTGCCACTGAAAGTAGTAGGACGACAGTCCATAAAAGTCTTGAATGTGCATACAGGTGGCTGAGCGTTCTGATCTTGTTGCGCGAGGAAGAAAAGACTGGGTTAAGCGCGAGAGTTGGGTCATGAGAGTAGGATCTAACATCCTAGGATAGGTTCGGAATAGCAGGTTATACCTCCTGCCTGAGCGGCTGCGAGTGCTGCCGTAACTTGTTCGTTGATAAGAGCCGTCAGCTGGGCTTGAGTTAGGTTCACACGTACACTCATGATCTTCACATCGAAGGAAATATGAGTGAGAAAGGTTCGCGAAAGTGCGATGACAGAAGAGAGTAAGCACACAGGTGTTTTCAAACAATAGTTGCTACGTTCATCTAAGCATACCATGAGCAAAGTTCTATGTAATCTAACAAGTAGGCAATGTAAACATAAATCATATCACCTAGAATGTTGAGCCTTGCACGTGGAGCGAAGCGTCGTTGTGGATCGTTGAGCACTGTAAAGGTTATAGTCTGGTTTTAAAAAAACTTTTTCCCTTATTAAAACCAAGTTCACTATAACCAATGGCTCTGATACCAATCTGTCACACCCCCAAAATCCACACGCGGAGTATCACCGCTTGGAGGCGTGACTGACCAGGATCAAGCCACCAATCATATTGAACATATCATAATAGTAATTGTAACACCCAACCTCAATATAACTGGTGTTCAAATCAAAACATAGTTTAAGTAGTAAGCGGAAGCATAATGTTTAAAACCCAAGTATAAGTTCAAAAGTATGATAAATGTTTAACATGGCATCCACGATCCCTGTCCACAACGACCGCGCCTCCCAGTGCAAGCTCCATGTGTACCTATTGACCTGCAAGGCATGTAACAACAAGTCAACAACAAAGTTGAGCGAGTTCACAGTTGGTTGTTTAGTTATAGTATTCGTTTCGTAAACTGTATGTTTGTTTAGTAAACTATGTATTTATTTGTATCGCGGCCTTCCAGGCATGTTTGCGAAGATTTGTGGGGGTTTCCCATGTATTCTAGACTAGTTGTATTTGTATCGCGGCCCTCCAGGCATGTTTGCGAAGTTTAGTATTCGTATCGCGGCCATTCCAGGCATGTGTGCGAAGATTAGTATTCGTATCGCGACCATTCCAGGCATGTGTGCGAAGATTAGTATTCGTATCGTGGCCATTCCAGGCATGTTTGCGAAGATTAGTATTCATATCACGGCCATTCCAGGCATGTTTGCGAAGATTAGTATTCGTATCGCGGCCATTCCAGGCATGTTTGCGAAGATTAGTGGGCGCTTCCCATGTGTTACTAGTCTAGCTGTATCTATAAGTGACCTTCTCCTAACGAGGTCAGTGGTACGTATTCCAGTAACGATGAAAGTACAAGTAATCATTTAACCCCATTCCCAACCCCGGGAATCCCATGCCTTGGTAAGAGTGTGAACTCACCTTGGTTTGCTCGGTATGTTTTATTACTTTGCTTCATAGTGATCAACCATATCCTACCGTGGTTACCAAAGACAGTCAGTTAAATATTCACGTTCTTCACGTATTTTACATACACGTCATGTAAATAACACACAAGTGCTACACTTATACTTATACAATTTGTAATTGTTAATCATGCAACACACTGATTCATAGCATTTATCGTAAAGTCTCGTAGCAAGTGTTTGGGTTCGTATCATGTAACAGTTATCCAATAATGCAAACATGCGTAACAGCAAATCGTTCATTAACCAGCAATGCTTGATTATAAACAAACCACCCAATGAATTTCTACAAACAATCCATAAATTTATCGAATAATATTAGCCTATCACTAACAAGTCTGACTGAAATCCTGATCACCATCGTTTACATGTACACGTTTCAAATACCATAAGCACACAATCGGTTCCAAACCTTTGCACACATTCACACACAGTACATGCTATACCTATATATTGTTCTTTTAAGATGGCCGACAAGGATTATTATGCATAATAGTTCTCCACATGCACTTGATAACTCTCCTGACAAACACAAGTGTGATTTGACTACTAGAAGGCATATGACTGGACCGATTATTAGGTTGTAACATGGACTGGTAATGATCATGATATCAATTAATAGATTCACATGCAATTACTTTAAAGGGTTAGTTGGTGATATAAGGGTTGTGGAGATCAACTGTTTGCCAACACTACACACACACGCAACCCTTCCCTGTTCCATCTAACACAACAGTTTCGATAAAATTTCTATTCATTAATACACCATATTTCCATTCAGTCAATCACATAATTTATTTCAATAGTCTGACTATTGGTTTAAGCCATAACGATTTCCTTATCATAAATCCATATACCCTAAACCAACCTACATGCCCATGATCAAATCAAGTTAACATCAAGTACGTGCATTATCACATAATTTAATTCATTACCACACATGGGAATCCTGAATCCTATCAAACCCGAGATGGTCCTAACAAATCATAACAACCTACATGTGATTAAGAACAATTAACAAGAACTAAATCATATGTTCCTCATGTGTTACGATATATAATCAAGAACTATAGTCATGAAATCAGTCAAGTTAATTGGTTCAAACCCAAAATTACAAACAACAACATAATTCACGTAATCGGTTCAAGGATGATGAATATACATACCACGTTCTAAGGCCACTAGGATGACCTATCGATGCAAGGGAAGCTTTAACAAGGCGGAAACACTGTCGACGAGGGGAGAAGATTAAAGCTAGGGTTTGCGTTCTATGTGATGTCGTATCATAAGGAAGTCGCATGCAATCCTTATATTCAAGTTTGGGCTTGTGCTTCGAAGACTTGGGCAGCCCAACACACATACAAGGCACAAGGGAGGTGTGGCCATCCGGCCCATGTGAATATGTGTAAGTTCTAAACAGATTCGGGCCCAAGGAAAATAGTAATAGATTCCTAATGATTTAACTAGCACATATACACATTAATCCACTCATGACAACAGTTAACACTTTCATTTATGAATAACTAATATACACATAAGAACATTTTTATGGTGCACAAGTGTAATTTAACAAGTCTCACATGATTGTACAAAACAGGGAAAATAAACATAAAGACACGCGTCGAAGGTTGTGGGATTTAAGTAGTCCTAACCTTAGATATTCGGGTTGTCACATTATCCCCAACTTGAAAGAAATTTCGTCCCGAAATTTAACGTGCGGTTACTGAGGAAGCTAGTTGTGTTGCGTTGTTTCCTGGTTTTCCCGGGGTGTCACATCATCCCCCCGTTGATTTGGAATTTCGTCCCGAAATTCTGTAGTAGCTTCAGCCTCAGTAGTGGTTGCACTGATTCCGAATAACTGGGATACTTGAGTTTCATTTGATCTTCTCGTTCCCAGGTAAACTCTGGGCCACGACGGGAGTTCCATCGAACTCGAACAAGAGGTATTCTGGTGTGCTAGAGGACCTTAACGTCCCGGTCCGTGATTTCAACCGGTGCCTCGACGAATCGCAACTGATCGTCGATAGTGAGCTCCTTCAAAGGAACTATGAGGGTCTTATCTGACAGATACTTCTTCAGATTTGACACGTGAAAAACGTTGTGAACTGCACTGAGTTCTGCGGGTAGGTTTAGTTTGTAGGCCACTTTGCCTATTTTCTCTATGATTTCAAATGGTCCGACATATCACGGAATGAGTTTGCCCTGTTTGCCAAAACGAACCACACCCTTCCAGGGTGAAACTTTGAGTAGAACCCGGTCCCCGACCTGGAATTCTAGAGGTTTCCGGCGCTTGTTTGCGTAGGCTTCCTGACAGTCGCGAGCGGCCGCCATGCGTTGTCGTATCTGAGTAATCCTTTCTGTTGTGTCTACTACAAGTTCTGGACCCGTGATCTGACTATCACCCACCTCTGCCCAACAAAGAGGTGATCGGCATTTACGCCCGTACAATGCCACAAATGGAGCGGCTTGAATGCTAGTGTGGTAACTGTTGTTATACGAAAACTCCACTAATGGGAGGTGTTTTTTTTTTCCAGCCGTTGCTGAAATCGATTACACATGCTCGAAGCATGTCTTCTAGAGTTTGGATGGTGCGTTCAGACTGCCCATCTGTTTGCGGATGGTAAGCTGTGCTCATGTCTAATCGTGAGCCAAAGGATTTGTGCATTGCTTGCCACAGTTCTGAAGTAAAACGTGCATCACGATCTGAAATAATAGAGGTTGGCACCCCGTGCCTCGAAACAACTTCCTTAAGGTAGACGTCTGCTAGAGTGGAGAACTTATCCGTTTCCTTAATAGCCAAGAAGTGTGCAGACTTTGTGAGTCGATCCACGATCACCCAAATAGTATCATTCCCACGTTGAAATCTAGGCAGGCCAGTAACAAAATCCATGGAAATTTGCTCCCATTTCCATTGTGGTATTTCTGGCTGTTGGAGTAGGCCTGATGGTTTCTGATATTCAGTCTTGACTCTCGCACAAGTCAAGCACTTGCTAACGTAAGTTGCTATGTGAGCTTTCATGCTAGGCCACCAATACGTAGTTCTGAGGTCGTGGTACATCTTATCCGAACCAGGATGTACCGAGTAACGAGACTTATGCGCTTCAACCATCACAAGCTCGCGTAAGTTTCCATAGTGTGGAACCCAGATGTGTCCTGTTACGTAATAGGCGTCGTCTTCCTTTTGTTCTAACCGTTGCCTTGAGCCGCGTAGGGCTTCAGCCCTGACGTTTTCTGGTTTCAATGCTTCTACTTGAGCATCTCGTATCTGTGAAGGAAGACTAGAGTGGGTGGTGAGTTGTAGTGCTCGCACACGCCTAGGTGTGGTATCTTTTCGACTGAGGGCGTCAGCCACAACATTTGCCTTGCCCGGATGGTACTTGATGGCACATTCGTAATCATTTAGTAGCTCGACTCATCGACGTTGTCGCATGTTCAACTCCTTCTGTTTGAAGATATGCTCGAGACTCCTGTGATCGGTGTAAATGGTGCACTTGGTACCGTACAGGTAATGTCTCCATATCTTGAGTGCGAAGACAACAACTCCCAGCTCCAAATCTTGTGTAGTGTAATTCCTTTCGTGAATCTTAAGTTAGCGAGAAGCATAAGCAATGACTTTATCCCATTGCATCAACACACATCCAAGACCCTGAATGGATGCGTCGCAATAGACCACATAATCGTCTGTGCCCTCTGGCAATGAAAGAATAGGTGCGCTACAAAGTCTATCCTTTAAGTGCTGGAATGCTGGAAAAGGAGCAACATCAGCGGTGCAGGTACAGGAACAAATGTCTCATCAAAAGAGAAGATCACCAGGTGAAGGTACTAGGTTAGGTACAAGGGGTGCAATGTCTGGTAAGCCAAAAGAAGCATGGTCAGGATCAGGAATCAGCTCAAGATCAATATGTGCAACATCAGGCTGACCCAAAAGGAACTGAGCTAGCTCAGGAGCAGGCTCTGGGTCGGGTGGAAGTGTGGGATCTCGAGCAGGTGATAGTGCAGCAGTCATAGCGGTGTCGTCGTCTGAGTCAGTAGTAGAAAGCTACAATCCGGCCATCTGTAAGGCTGCATCTGTAAGGCTGCAGATGTCGCTGACTCAAAGGAGTCTGAAATCGAGTGTATACTAGAATCAGAGGATAGCTTGATAACAGGGATCTCAAGAAGTTGATTTAGTAACAACATTCTCGTCTAACTTCCCATCATCACGGGCGTCATTAGGATCAATAAACAAATCAACGTCATCATCATATAGATCATAGAATGGCCAAGCCTCGGAAAGTATGACCACAAGAGGTACGACATCGCGGATCGGAGCCACGACGTCCTCGCTATCGGGGTGACCAATGATAAGGTGGTCATGGACTGAAACAAGAGTGACAGAGGGTTCTTGTCGGGGAAGCCATCAGCAAGGGTAAATCATTACCAAAGTCTAGTAGCGCGGACGGTTGGAAGTCATCCTTGTCCTTGGTCAGTATGTCAGGGTCACTCTCAGTGTCTGACGTAAACATTTCCGGCGCAGGTGCAATCCTGTTGGATCGTCGTGTGACCCTAACGAGTCAATCTGAGTACTTCATCATCAAAAACAAAGGCGGAATCAATGTAAATGATGTCAACACAGCTTGTTCCTTTCTAATCTTTATCTATTACTGATTTCCTGAGCTTTTACAGATCAGATTACAATTCGGCAGCACCTCGGCTCTCAAACAATGACTTCTAATTCCTCTCCAAATGACACCAGCACACACCTATATATAGAGATCTGATTTCGCTTGAACGAGACATGTATGTTTCAAGCGGAATTAGTGATTTCGCTTGAACCTGCCACATCTCATTTCAAGCGAAATTATAATGCTAATTTCGCTTGAACTGTTCAATGTCATGTTCAAGCGGAATTACCCACTTTCACATATAAAACCCTAATTTCAACCCTGTTGTGTGCTCGTTTATCCTATCTAGACATAAGACTCGATTAAGACGAAGTTAACAGACATTTGATGCACCAACAGACTCCCCCTTGGATGTTGACGAAGTCTTCGGCGTTGAGTCTTTAGTCTTTGTCTCTTTCCAAATTGTCTTGACATTGTAAAGTATCCTTCAAATCTTCTCTTCTTCTATCAACAACTAGCATGAATCACAGAATCTGAATCTTTAACAACCTTCAAGCTCCCCCTTGAATGTAGATTTAGGAACTGCATCTGACTTTTAAATCTTCAGACTCCCCCTATCAGTAGGCTGGGATTTTGCTTAGTTGCTTTCATAAATTCATACCTGTTACCTGCACAATCTCTACTCAAATATAAGATATATGACAATAACAGTTTCAATTCAAACTTACCATTCAATCTCATTTGTTGTTCTTGTCAGAATTAGAAATCCACTTAAGTATTCAGATCCAAATTAATGACCCTGATTACTCAATTTTTCTACCTAGTCCAACTTAATGACCTTGGTTGATCTGAGACAATTCACACTGACATTTGTTCAACTTTTTCAAACAATTTTCTGAAATTTACAAGTTTCAAATTAATGAACTTGTTTTGACTTTTCAACTTTCACAAACTTATCATGTTAAGCTCATAACTCATCCTCCAGTTCAGACAACTTGCTGCATCTGCTTCAATTCGAATCTGAAGATCAACTTTCCACTTTGGTTTGTCGGAAAATAAAGCAGAAGTGTAAAATCTTTTTGGATTTTTAATAAAGTTTCTAAACTAGAAATGAAATATAGAACTAAAATGCAGAAATAGAATATAATGAAAGTAAACTATATACAAACATATTTTTGGTGAGCGTATTAGGGAATCATATCAGCTATTCGACAAGTCACAAGTACCGTTAAGCTTTAATTTCATACTCAGAATTAAACAATTCACTTACATTGTCGATATACTGATCCACTTAAATTCTCACACAAATTTCAATCTGTCCAGGATACGGATTTAGTGTTTTAGAAACTTAAACTTATTCATGTGTCCCACCTCTTGAATATACTCCCGTATCCAGATCCCAATATTCAGTCTTACAGGTGAGTATACCACAGATGATATCTGTAAGGGGTTAAATTGCGAAAAACCGTGAGAGCTCAGGTCAGAACTTCCGTTCAGCAAAGAGATGACGGCTTCGACTTTGAGTGGGTCCCCTTTAGAGGATCTTTTTTTACAACAGCAACGATTAGCATTTTTCAATGTTTCATCATTTTTTATGCTGAGGGCAGCTCTATATTTCAAGCAAGCGGAAAGTATTATTCGGGGACTTGGCCATTGCTTCCGCAAAATCAGAAGTCCCGGGATAATACCCCAGATATCACTGAGTATAAAGACCTAGTATCTCAAAAAGAGGGATCCTTCAAACAAGATTTCAGGGGTTACCTATATATCCAAGTAGTGTTCCCCACAAAATAAGCAAGTAAGGATTTAGGTTTATATCCCGAACAAACCTACTAAATGTGTAAAAACCTATAGGCACATCATCAGCGAGACTGTTTAATCACTTTTAAACATTACATATCTTTAGCATACTGTAACTGTCAAGCCAATGTACTATCATTTTCCCTTTTTTTACACAAGCTCTTTTCTGGTTTTCTATTGTTTTTGGATTTTGAAAATATCTCATGTTTTTGGAGTTTTGAAATTTTTTACTGTTTTTGTATTTTTCTGAAAATATTACCCTATACTCTCCCTAAATACCAAAACAAGTAAAAAATTGACAAAACATTGCAGATTGCTTCTCAACATCATCATCTACAGTGTCTCCTTCATCAATGCCAAGAATCTCCTCCAACACCGATAAAAGCTTCATACCGTTCAATTTTAACAAGTATTGAAAACGAGTTTTATCAAACGCTTTGGTATGTAAATCAACTTTTTGTTCGTCAGTGTGGATTTTCTCAATTCGTATCAACTTCTTCTCGAAACAATCTCGGATGAAGTGATGACGAATTTCAATGTGTTTCGTTTTAGTGTGATGAACTAGATTTTTAGTAATGTTAATCGCTGCCTCATTATCAACAAAGATAGGGGTGTTAAGAAATTGCAAACCATAGTCGCGCCTCTGTTGCTGGATCCACAAGATCTGAGAGCAGCAACTGCTAGCAGATACATACTCCGCTTCACATGTGGATAGAGCCACAAAAGTCTGCTTCTTGCATTGCCAGGTAACCAATCGTGGTCCAAAGAACTGGCACCCCATGGTTGTTGATTTAGCGTTAATTTTGCAGCATCCGAAATCAGAATCAGAATACCCTTCGAGCATGAATTCGCCATCTTTTGGATACCCCAACCCCAACGATGGAGTTCCTTTCAGATAGCGTAATATCCTTTTAACAATGACCATGTGCGAAGCTCTCGGGTTAGATTGATATCTTGCTGCGAGGCAGGTTGGATACATGATATCGGGTCTTGAAGCTGTCAAATACATCAGCGATCCGATCATGGAACGATACAACGTTTCATCTACCTTTTCTCCGGTGAGATCAGGGTTTATCCCATGGTTCGTCGCTAATGGGGTGGAAGCTGGAGTAGAACCTGACATCCCAAATTTCTCCAAGATATCATGAACGTACTTCGTTTGATGTATGAAAATTCCCTTAGGCAGTTGATCAACCTGTAGTCCCAAGAAGAATTTGATCTCACCCATCGATGACATTTCAAATTTTTGCTTCATAACTTGTTCAAAATCTTTGCATAGATTCTCATTTGTAGACCCAAATATGATGTCGTCCACGTATATCTGAACGATCAGAAGATGTCCGTCGACCTCTTTGGTGAAGAGAGTGGCATCCACTTTTCCTCGGATGAAGCTGTTGGCTAACAGGTGTTGAGACAATGTCTCGTACCAAGCTCTCAGGGCCTGGTGTAAACCATACAGCGCCTTATCCAGTAAGTACACCTTGTCTTTGTGGATTGGGTCAGTGAAGCCCGGTGGCTGTCCGACATATACCTCCTCTTTTACCTTCCCATAGAGAAACGCCGATTTAACATCTAGCTGATAAACTTTGAAATTTTTCCAAGATGCAAATGCCAGGAAGATTCTGATTGCTTCTAGTCGAGCCACTGGAGCATACACTTCGGTGAAATCTATACCCTCCTTCTGACTGAAACCCTAGACTACGAGTCGAGCTTTGTTACGAATAATAACTCCTCGATCATCCCTCTTGCACTTGAACACCCACTTGGTGTTTATCTTCCTCTGACCATCAGGCAAGTCTACTAACTTCCACAAACCTAACTTCTCAAACTGACTCAACTCTTCTTGCATAGCATTGACCCAAGAATCTTCAGTTAGCGCCTCCTTATATGTTCGCGGTTCGATCTGCGAAATAAAACAACTAAGTGAAAACTCAGTTTGTAAAGGTGCTACTGTAGAATAAAAACAAGTAAGGCCTTGGTCAATTTGACGTCTAGTGCGAACGTCTGATTGTAACTCTCCAATGATCAGCTCCTCTGGATGGTATGAAAGAGTTCTTGGCATCACCTCGCCTAGAACATCTACCTCGCCTTCCAAATTAGTAACATTCTGATTTGCACCTTGTTCACTGACTGGAATTGATTGACTTGAAATCTGGATTTGCTCCCCCTCAGAATCTGAATCACCATGATCAAATACTGGCATGTTATCAGATTCTTGATTATCATTGTCTGCCGTCTGATTATCAGGAGCAACTTCATTTTGTTGAATATCATCATGTTCTCCAGCATTGCTCGGACCTGCTTCATTATCATTTGAAGTTTGTTGCAGTCGTCTTGAATACTCAGCTGGGAACTTTTCCTGCGAAGACTTATACTCTCTCAGAATATCCAACTCGTCAAAGAAATCTTCTTCTTCCTTTTCTTCTTCCATGTTAAACGAATCCCACAAAGTGTCATAATGAAAACGCCATGAATCTCCAGGATTCTGCGATGGCATTGTGTGACCTTGGCATTCAACATTGTGTGCTTCAATAATCCGCTTCAAGCTTGGAACAAAGACTCGTTTCAATGGACTTGAGTAACCCACGAAAATTCCTTCAATGCTCTTTGCACCAAATTTTCCAAAAGGCTCTAGAACGGTACAGGGAGACCCAAACGGTTCTAAATACTTCAGATTCGGTTTGCGGTTATTGATCAACTCAAAACACGTCTTGTTGAATTTCTTTACAGTGAGAACCCGGTTGAGTGTATAGCAAGCGGCTGACACTGCTTCTGCCCAAAAGTTAACAGGTAGTTTAGAGTCAGCAAGCATCGTCCTAGCCGTTTCAATTAGCGTCTTGTTCTTTCTTTCAGCTACTCCATTTTGCTGCGGAGTGTAAGGAGCACTAAATTCTTGCAATATACCTCTCTCATCATAATATTCTTCCATCTTGTTGTTCTTGAACTCAGTACCATTATCACTTCTGATTCTTTTGATATGCCTTTGGTACAAGTTTTCAATTTTCCTGAACAACGCCATCAAGCTTTCAAATGTCTCATCTTTAGACTTTAAAAATGAAACCCACGAAAATATGGAATAATCATCAGTTACTACGAGACAGTAGAGATCTCCAGTTATGCTTTTGACATTGACTGGACCAAAAAGATCCATATGAAGTCTCTCTAAAGGTTGTGAGACTGAATTTACTTTCTTTTGAGGATGTGATTTCTTCTTTTGCTTGCCTTTGATGCAGCTAATGCACTCCCCTTCCAGATGAAATCCTTTCACATGAACACCAATAACTAAGTCGTTGTGCACCAAGTGATTCATTTTTCTAAGATGAATATGGCCCATCTTTCGATGCCACAACTGTGATTCTTTTTCTGTTGCTCTTGACATAAAACAGTGTGCTTGACCCGTGGTTGTAGTTGCTACACTCATGTCCAACACGTACAGATCATTCACTCTGGGCGCTCTCATGATAACCCATTCTTCGGGAACAACAAATCCTGGTTTCAAGATCAAACATTCTTTGTCTGTAAAGTGCGTTGTATACATGCGATCACAAATCTGAGAAATACTCAGAAGATTGTTTTCAAGCTCGGCGATGTAGTTAACTCTTTCAAACGTAACAATCCCATTGGATAACGTTCCTTCACCAACTATTCTACCACCTTGATTGCCTGCAAAACCTACATAAGCTCCATTAAACTTTCTAACATCGTACAACAGGGCTGTTTTCCCCGTCATGTGCCGAGAAGCTCCACTATCCATAATCCATCGCGAAACGGATCTTGGAAGCTCCTGCACATATCACAAACACTTAATGAGATTTTGATGCCACCCAAGCCTCTTTTGACTCGGGTAACTTAACATTGATGTGAGTTGTTGCAGTATAAAGTGGCGGAAAATTCTTGTCATTCATTTTTAAACTCTCCTCAGATCTAATCTCAACCTCTTTGTATAAAAAAAATCATTTTTATAGGTTGAACAGATGATTGGTCTTTCTTTGGAGCATCTTTCTTCTCAGAAGTGATAGACTCATGTTTTTCAAGTTTCTCATAGTGATACAAAGAAACATCCATCTTTACCTGAGTGGTAGAAGACGATTGTTTTTCTTTCTCAGAAACCTTTGGTTTTGTAGAACTTGATTTCTTTTCAACAGATTTTGGCTTCCATGTTTGTTGAGATGGTGCAACCCGTTTGTAGAAATTGTTATTTTTAGATTCCAACTTCTTAACAGGTTCAATTTTGACTTTTGTGTTATCATTTTTCAAAATTTTCTCAACAACCATTTGAGCTTTTCCCTTCACATCATCTTTCTTTCTTGAATTCATCACAACTTCAGTCTTAGGCTTCAAGTTGGTACACTTTTGTGCAATATGTCCAACTTGATTGCATTTGAAGCATGTTCGGGTGTCAACTACCCGACTTGTGCCTTCAGACTGAGGCTGTGAGGCCTTCTTCTCAAAGAACTCTTTGTTTGATTTTGAAAAAATCTCAGATTCTTCATCAGAAAGTGAACTTGAACTGTTCACAAACACCTTTTTCTCAGCAAACTTCTTGTTTTGAACATTCTTTTTCTGATAATTCTTACCACCCTAATAACCACCCGACCATCTGTTTCGATTGTTGTTATAAAAACGCGGTGGAACAACAGGTTTCTTGTAGTAAGCTTTATCTTTTTCAAAATTCATTTGCCTCTTCGTCTGTTTTAGCCCTTCAATCTTAGACAGATCAATTTCAACCAATTTGAACACATTTGTCAATTTAGCAACATTAACATTCTCCAGTGGAAACTTAGAATCCGAATACAACTTATCCAATCCCGACATCTTGTACATGACAAGAGTAGGTTCTTCATTTAAGTTGTTTTTGGATTTTGGTTTCGGAATGTAATTGTTCAGAAAACACTCTTCATCCTCAACTGAATTACTATCAGACTTCAAAACACTTTCAGCCATGCCTTTCACAATCTCAGTTTGAACACTATCATCAGATGAAGAAAATATAACATCAATTGACTCTGGAAGTTTTATTTCATTTGTTTCATCTTCATCATTAATGTTAGGCCCTTTAAGGTTTATGGATAAGACAAGGTGTGGATTAGTAGGCATTATGGGTTAACTATGGGGTTTGGGCCTAATAGTGTAGTTATGGGCCTAGGGTTTAGGGAGCACATTCCCTAATCCCTTTCTATAAATAGTAAATGATGTAATAGGTGCATGGTTGGTTATTTTGTGCAATCTTGTATTAGACAATCAACCTTTGTATGCAAGATTAGTGAAGCTTTTGAATATCAATCATCTTTCCTTTCATCTTTATTTCTTTTGCAACTTGTTTGTGTGATTCCGCCACCTTACGAGTTGTGCGATATCATTGTGATCTCGGTTTCGGGACTTACAATTGGTATCAGAGCCTGTTGAACCTGATTTCCAGGCTCGGATCTGATATCGCGTTGTTTGTGTTCGCTGTTACTGTTCCGTTTAGCTACTGTTCCGGTTTTCTGTAGTTTCTGCTGCATTTCGGAGTGTTTCTGCTGATTCCGGATTGTCTTCAAGGGATTTCGGACCATTTCGGACTGTTGTTGTTCATCACGGATTTGAAGTTTGCTTGATTTCGGATCGTCTTCATCAGATTTCGGATCGTCTTCATCAGATTTTGGATCGCATCATCAGATTTCGGACCACAATCATCAGATTACGGACCACAATCATCAGATTACGGACTACAATCATCAGGTTACGGATCAAATCATCAGATTTCGGACCACAATTATCAGATTCCGGATTAAGTTCATCAGATTTCGAATTAAGTTTGTCATTTCGGATTCAAAGTCATTTCGAACCATTTCGGACCTCAGACCTCATTTCGGACCTCAGACCTCATTTCGGATCTCAGACTTCATTTCGGACCCCATTTCGAACTCCATCTCAAATCATGTTGAACCAATCTGGTGTCATGAACGGTGTTGTTACTGCAGCCGATCTCGCTAACGCCACACTGGCTGCAATCCAGACTCAGTCTTTGGCATTTCATCAAGAACTTGACCAAGTTATCGGCACATCCACAAAAGTTCCACGTTTCTTGTACGGGGATGACTACTACGAATGGAAATTTCGTTTTGAACAATACTGCAAGGCAAAAGAGCCTCACGTTTGGAGAAGTATCAAAAACGGGCCACGTGTGATCATGTATGCCACTGAGGATGACCCTCAAACTCAAATTCTGAAGCCCGAAAACGTTTTCACTGATGATGACAGAAAGATTGTTGCAGAAGATGAAGCTGCTTATGGTACTCTGTCAATGGCTCGCGGACCAGACATCTCAATTGGAGTCAGAAACTGCAAAAGCGCCAAAGAAATTTGGGACACACTGGTACATCTGTTTGAAGGAAATGCCGATATGAAAGCAAGTCGTGTTAACATGATGAACCAGCAATTCAGCTCCTTCAATCATATCTACGGAGAAACAGTTGAAAATCAAATCAGAAGATTCGTTAAGCTTGTATCTCAAATGTTGAGTGCTGGAATCGATGTCTCAAACAGTGCAATGAATCGTCAATTGCTTAATTCTCTACCTAAGGGTTGGGATGCTGAAGTTTCAATGATCAAGCGTACCAAAGATCTGAGTGAAATGACACTAACTGAGTTGATTGCCACTATTAAGTCTTGCGAGATCGATAATAAGCAAAGAGAAATCAATCACAAGAACTCTCTGATGGCTGCAGGAGTAACTAATCCAAACAACGCTGCACTGATGTCTCAAGCTCATCCAAATCTGGTTTTCAGTCCTGTTCATGGAATGGTGAATCACATCCCAAACATTGTCTTCAGTCCCATCGCTGCCCCAAAGCCAAATTATGTGTATGGAATGGCTGCTCCTTCTTCTCAGGCACCTGCTGTCAATACCACAAATATCGCTGCTCCACAATCTCAACCCCAGCCTCAGCCACAACATGCAAATGCTGCTTTCAGTTCAAACACTCAGTCTGCTCCTCAGAACACCCCATCAGTGAATCACATGGCTTTCTTGACCAAACAGAATGAAGAAAAACTTGCACTTGCTGCCTCTATGATAAACAGTTTCAACGCCTTCTTGGCAGGAGAACTCATACCTTCAACAGAACTGACACCAGAAGTGAATCAAGTCTTGGAAGAGGACTTGGATGAGCTGGATGTGGCTTGGAACATGGCTATGTCAGCCTTTAAAGCTGATAAGTTTGCAAAAAGATATGGGCGTCGTCCTATGCATGCTAGTCCAAATTTTCTGAAAAACAGGCTGAGGTGCTACAAGTGCTATGAACCAGGGCATTTTGCCAGGGATTGCAAGAAGGTTGTGACAGGGTATGAAGCTACTCAGGCTGCTGCAGCTAGGAACAAAGAGAGGTCTATGGTTCCCGTCACACCTGCAGAAACTGCTACCTCAAGCGGACAGGGTAACTCTGGAGCTGGAAGAGCTTAATTGTTCAAGAGCATAATGGTTTCAGCTGGGTTGATGCTGTTGCTCAAGTGGAATCAATGAAGCTGTCTAAAACTGCTGCTGTGGATAAAGTTCATCAATGCTTGATGGCCATGACCGAGGAACCAAAGTCACTCGCTGAGACGGTAAACTCCCTTTTATGTACTGAACACTGTAGGAAGAAAGTTGCTTTGCTGAGATCTCAAAATTTAGCATTAATTACTGATTATAATACTGTGATGGGAAAGTAGATCAGTCTTCGAGAGAACAACAAAATTCTCTATGAAAAGATTGAAGCACTTAAAAAGGACATAGCTCAACTTCACAGAGACGTGAACCAGCAACAATGTTGGGTTCATGACTATAAACATAGACTCACAGTCAAAACTCTTGAATGTGACTCTGTGAAGGGTGAGCTAGAGCTCCTCAGTGGAAAGTATAAGAAAAACGAGTTAAACATCAAGAAGTTTGATACCTCCAGTGCCACAGTACAGAATTTGTGTAATGTGCAACTTGCGTATCAAGAAAACAAGGGAAAGGGTTTGGGGTATAAAAAGGTCCCGCCACCATATAATCATAATTATTCCAGACTTCCAGTCACTGAACAAGAAATGGAAAATTATGATACTATGATGTATGGCAAGCCGAGTGATTATGTTGATTATGACCCATCTAAGTCTAAAAGGAGTCCATATACTGATTTCAAGAAACCAATGAGTTTTGTAAAAGATGAAACAGTTCAAAATGAACCAGCAGACAATGTGTCCGATCAAAAAAATGAAACTGTGTTAAATGCTGAAACCAAAACCGAAACAAAAACGGAACCGGTTAACAAACTCACAGAACCGGTTAACAAACTCACAGAGGAGATGAAGGAAAGTTCATCAAATTCTGATTCTGTTGAAAATACTAACTTTTCTAGTTTGTGTGCAGAGTCAGTAAGAACTGAAGAAGAGTCTAAGGAGGATGATGAATCGCATCAAAGTGCTGCTAATAATGTTGTTTCTGATAAAAATGGCATTTATGCTTGGAACACTGTTTTTTATTGGTTTGCTGAGACTTGGGGTGTTCCCACTAAGACTGATGAATTTGGTGCTATTATTTTAGATTATGCATGTGATAAGAATGACTATGTTGAAAATGCTGAAAATGTTGAGAATGATGTGGCAGGAAAGCCTGATGTGTCGTCTGACGAATTTTGGCTATCAACCAGAGGATTCAGGGATCTCAGATAATGAGTCTAAATCTTTGAGTGTTTCCGATTGTGAAAATCAATCAGATTCTTACAGCATCACTAAAGAAGAAAGTCAAGTTGTCTTCGACACAGACTACTCATCATCTGAGTTGCCAGAATCATCAAAAGTCGAGAACTCAGAAGGTGACTTGACTGAAGAGGAGACATCCATAGAGTCCCATTCTGTAGAAAGTCATGAAGATGTGGAAACTATGGAGAGGGAATTCATTGAAATCAATTCCACAGTTGAATCAAAGGATGAAACTGTAGAAGAAATTAATATGGAAACCTTCTCTCAAGCTTTTCCTGAAGACATGATCTCTACAGAAAAGGAAGATGTGAAAGTAACCTTTCCAGACAACTCACCTATTGATCCAAACAGTAACCTCAGCAGAACAGAGTCTACTGAATCCGTTCCCCCTAAAAGAAAACGATCACGTAGAAATAGAAGGCCAAAAAGGAAGAATATGAAAAGGGAAACTTTAAATCTCAAGCAAACAGAACCCAAGCTCAAGGGTAAAGTTGAGGATACTAACTCTTGTGCTGAAAGCTGTAAAGCGGGTTCCTCCAAGAAAAGGCATACTCCAAAGCACTCTGCGATAAATGAATTGAAAAGACGTGATCAGTTCTCGAGAATAACGCAAGCCGAACTAGATGTCTTTTTCTCAAAAAGGCAGACATGTTTTAACTGTGGAATTCCGGGACATATCGCAAGAAATTGTGTTCATCGTCCCTACTACTCTTGGAACACGTACCATCGGAAGGCCATGCACTCTAGTTTTATCAAACATCCCATGGCAAGGCCTTCTGACAGAGACTGGAATCTGACCAAACAGGAAAAGCAAAAGTTTTTTAAAACAAACAGATTTCAAGACAAGACAAAATCATTTTCCTCAAACAGAAATGTATCAGATGCTAAAGATTGGAGACCGAAAGGTCCTGTTAGATCCCAGTCTCCGTGTTCACAACTATCAACTTCTACCGCGCCACCAAAAGTCACAAACAATGATTAAAACTGTATGATCTTTCACGAAGTCACCTACACAGATAACGATGGTAAACTCAGGTCCTCTATGGCCTGTGTTCCAGTCTCTAACTGATTCCGTATTATGTGTAGGAACGACTATGGAGGGCTATCTTTAGACTCTGGTTTATCGATAGTGGTTGTTCTAGGCACATGACGGGAGACATATCCCAGTTGAATGACATCAAGATATTCGACGGTGGATGTGTCAATTTTGCAGGAGGAGAATCAGGAAGAATCACCATGAAAGGCACTGTCAAGAATGGCGTCCTCACTTTTTTAGATGTTAACTATGTCCCTGAGCTTAAGCATAGTCTCCTGAGTGTATCGCAGATGTGTGACAAAGGAATGGAAGTTCTGTTCACTAAGAGTGGGTGTGTCATCCTGAAACCAGGAATCCTCATACCTGAAGACTGGTTTCTGATAGAAGCTGAACGAAGAGGAAATGCCTACGTTATCGATATGAACAAAGCCCCTACTGATCAAGTTACTTGTTTGTTTTCAGAAATTGCTGAACATGATGCTATGCTGTGGCATCGTCGGTTGTGTCACACCCCGACCACGTGGAACATACAAAACGTGGCGGAAACATCGGGGCGTGTTGCAACAGAATTAATGTTTCATAACCATGGATATCAAAAGTGTTTCGTTTTATTAATCATTGAATAATTACATCGTCTTGAAATCTAAATGCACTATTTAAACATAGTCTATCATTGTTATTGAGTCACTAAGGCCTTGTCCAGTCCTATGTGAGCATGCATCTTATCAATCGATATCATTCAATCAATACCTGAAACATATGTGAAAACGAGGTCAGCAAAGAAATGCTGGCGAGTACATAGGTTTTGTAGGAGTGTCGAAATCATGGCTAGTTTAGATGTTGCAATACTTTATTTAAAAACCTTGTTTTGAAAAGAGTATAATATTGCAACTTAATTAACCAACTCAAATCAAGCGGGTTATAATTTGTAAAACCTCGTAGCCATGACTCTTAACCCAAAAACATTTGTTTTAGTAAATTATTTGGAAAAACAATGACAAGTTCAGGTGATATGTATAAATAAGAAAATAATGCATAATTAAATGAATAACCATGTAAAATAAGTTTGTATAAGATAAGTTGTTTGTAAATAAATGTCTTGTGAAAAGTATGTTACTTGTATAAAATGTTCTATGTCTCGAACTGAAATGATTTAAATAACACTACAATATGTAATACTATACAAACACTTATATATAGGAAGTACCAGCGGCGTATCCACCATGCTTGTATCATATTCCACACGCATTGTTACTTAATCATTTAATCCAAACCAAACCACCAAAGTAATGTTCATGCCCAAATGTAAATCATGTAATATGTAAACAAAACCCAATCGTATATCGCTTTGAAGCCAATCGTTTACCCAATCGTTACCCAATCGTTAAAACATCGTGTGAGAACCCTATCGTTACCCAATCGTTACCCAATCGTTAAAACATCGTGTGAAACCCAATCGTTAATCGTTTAATTCGTTTTAGGTCGTGAAACTACTTATGTGATCGTCTCGCTAATAACATTCAAACCTTCGTGACCCATCACTCGTCGCTTCTCGATTTCGTCGCTTCTCGTTTTCGCATTAACAAACCTCCATAGGGTAAGTTAATGTTTTCAGATTCAGTCGCTACCTACCATTGCCCACACATAACCACGGGGGTAGTAAATAACGGGATTTGTCAGATCCTATGGTACCATAACCTAATACTGGTCGGCTTGATCATTGCTAATGAATGTCATTTGTTATGTAACTACAACCAACAAGTTTGTTCACTTTATGAAATCGTTATTAGTTTTGTATAAATCGCTTTAATTGTTTTTGAAACCATCGTTATAACATCGAAAAACATTTAGCACATATGAGTCACCCCAAAACAATTGAAAACAGTAAAATAGGGGAAGAATGTACTCGCCTGAGAGTGCTTGGAGGTCTTGAACAACAACCAAACAAAGATAGAGGGAGCACGGAATCAGTCGGCAATCTAAAACTATATAAATAAACCGGACCTAAATCGGGAGATCGGATAGGATGAGGCTTGGTAAACCAAATGAGTGTTGGAACTCATATGATATGGTTTAACAAGGCCTACATACTACAATGAAACCAAACCTAAGTGCTATCGACCCATCGCGGCCCATTAAGGTAACATAAGCTACTTTAACGCGTCGTGCGCGTGAAACGCGTTCGGACCGCCTAACTAGTCCTATGATAAGTGTTATATGCCTAAACATGTTACATAATCAGTTATGTGACAAAAGTTTAGGTTACATATGCTTAATTACCAATTATACATGAAAAGGGTATTCTGGTAATTTACCTAAGGCATATAAACTACCTATCATACAACTACTTAAACGATGTGACCATAGGGTATAACCTCGGAAGGTTATGCCCTATACTAGGGTCACCTAATGTATTTGGTCGGATCCTAATGATCGACCAAATGGGTCGAGTTCGAAGGTATAGGCGATTTATCAGATCGCCTACCCTACGACTCTAGACAACGTGGTAATCAGTGGGCATAGTCCCAAGGGACTACGACCAACGTGATTACACTCACGTTGCGAAGTTCAAACGAACTTCGCATTGACCATTACTGGTCAACGCTGAAAGTCAAACAAAGTTTGACTTTCGGACTCGAAAAGCAGTAAAAATAAGGAAAAGAACGAAAGAATACTAACCCAGGGTCCCCGAATGCTAATCCCGACTTCAAGAACTCAGGTATGAAACAATGGTTTCAACTTAGAGCTCTCAAAATCAGAATTCTTGTAAGTTTTGCATTGGGGTGTTGGGGTATTTATAGTATTCGGGTAACCGTTGAGATCGTTTCTTGGAAAAGGGGAAACGATCAAGGCCGTACACTTGTCGGAACCTTATGGTGCCTAAAAGTGATCCTTATCAACATGACAAGGCAATTAGGAACATGTGGGTGAGGTTAAAACAGCTGCAGCCTGCTGTTTAGAAACTCTGAATCTGGTCAGCAGACCCCTAGCGCACCGCTACGCTTAAAGTGTAGCGCACCGCTAGGCACTATTTCGGCAGAATTACACTTTTGGTCCCTGAACTGTATTCAGCCCATTTTCGACACGTTTAAGGCCCGTTAACCCCATTTCAAAGCTCTAAAATGAAGTTAAAGTATAGGGAACTTAAAATGTGTTCAAAAATATGTCGGATGTCGGTTCGTTTGGCCGTACGAACGCGATGTTCGCTTAATTACGACGGAATGCGCATAAGCGCGAAAAACGAACCAAATGACGCGACGAATGGATTTTTCTTATGGCGAACACTAAAATAAAATATTTTAGTGCCTACATAAATTTTTGGATGTCCGGATGTATTCAGAACGTAAGTTACGCGTAAAAATGCAAACTTGTGCACTTTTTGACGCTTTTAGTCCCTGAATGACACAAAAGTTTATTTTAGCATACCGAACACCTCAAAGCCTATTTCTAAGCTATGTAAAGGATATTTATGGTATGTTTAACTTATGTTCATGTCCCGGAAGGTCTGTTACAGTTCAAATTGGCATACTTTCGCAGTTTGTCAACTTTAGTCCCTGTAAGCGATTAAACTTGATTTCACCACACCAAACCTTCCAAAACTTATATCTAAGTTATGTATAGGTTATATAAGGTATGTTAAGCCTATTTCACTATTCCGGAGTGTTTGTTGCATTAAACTGGTTATATCTACGCATCAGTGCGCGTATAACCTTCCAGAAAGCGATTTAGAGCTTGAAATCGAACAAGAGTTGATATGTGCAAACGATACACATATTTTTACAAATCCCAAGTATGAAATACAATATTTCATTGGTTTGGTATTTGTTTGATGGCCGTGGAGGCACAGGTGTTACAGTCTCCCCTACTTTAGGAAATTTCGTCCCGAAATTTATTTAGAGGAAACTTGTGAGAGCTTGAAAATATGAAGTTGAAAAGATCAAACAACATTGGTTAGGGTTCTGAACTTCTAGTAACCTTAATAACATCATGATTTCAATGTAAGAGGGATACTTATATACAAGTATATGAAGCGTCGTTGGTGCGTCCACCGTACCTCCATTACATTGTTCTCATTCCGTTATTGTTGTCACTATCGGTTCTTACACATAATAAATCTTACTGGGTTTACCGTGCACTGAATCTCATAATTATGTGCGCTTCCATAATTAGACAATTCCTTGCATAGTTCACACAGTCTATTTTATAATGTGTAGGGGAAAACCAAATGAACAATCATGTGATGAGTGTGACTAGACCGCCATAGAGTCCTTTTAATTAAATCATTAAATGATCTAAATAGACTATCAAGGAGTCTGTTCAGCTACATCACTAGATGTCATTCTTTAACCAGATTGCGAATCAATCTTTTTGACTAGACCACTCAAGGGTCTATCATCGAATCATGGAATGGTACTATATAACCCAAGGGTCTTAACTACTAGGTAGAAGCCCATAAGGATTTAAGGTAGTACCTTTTTGAAAATCCTACTATGAATCCCTCATATGAAGATATGAAAGATTCTATGAGGATTTGAAAATCGGATCACACAAAAAAAATCATAGAGGAGAACACATAAACACATAATCGCTTATTCGTATAATCGTTTAATCGTATGATCGTTTAATTTGTTATCTTTGGACATGGGTATTTAAAGCATACTAGGAATCCAATCCGTGGATTTCATTTGGTACTTTAAATATTTTCAAGAATCTAACTATAAAGATAGAAAGATTCAAAAAGAAAATTCGATTTCGATTATTAGGAACCGAAGTGTTCGAATTAAGGTACATAAAGAATCCAAATAAGGACTCTGATTTGAATGATGATCATCCACAAGGATCTAATTGTAAAGATAAAAAGATCCCATATGAATTTTAGAAGTTGAAGATGTTTTGAAACCTTGCACTGGATGTGCTTAAGTCAAAACATGATATAAAAATGCTTATGAAGTTGAGATGCTAGATATGTCAAGGCGACATATGAAGCAGAATTTGAAGGTTATGTAAATGTACAAGAAAAATATTTTTTTTTGAAAACTGTGCATGGGGTTATTTTAAGAAAAATGTGTTTAACGTTTTTGAAACCTTATATATAATACTTTTTTGAAATCATAAAGTAGGTGTATTAGATAGATATTTTTACAAAAATATTTTAAAATCATGCGAGATAAATTTTGAAATTATGTATAAGGTTTTTGAAAATATGAATGATGCTTTTCGAAATCATGCACTTGATAAGAAAATGTTTTGTATTAATATTGTCTTCAGACTATATGAAATATTTTGAAATTTGAAAGGTTGGTTTTGATAACATGGCCAATGTTTTTGAAATAACATAGACAATGTATCTAGAAAAATTGTTTTCAAACTATATGAAATGTTTTGAGATCATGAAGATTGTTTTGAAATACTTGTACTGTGTATGTTGAAAAATCAAAACGTAATGGGTATGAGATTTGAAAATACCCTTAGTTATCTAACCAAGGATTTAAAGGCACAGATGTGCGAAAAGCACGATTACTCATAATGTCACTTAATTTTTCTGTACTTTGTTTCTTAGAGTGAAACGAGTACTTAAAATTTTTGAGGGAATCATGAGCAATCATTTGAAAGAGAGAAATCACAAGAGTAGTTTTGTAAGGTATATAGTTCCTTGATGTAGGTATCATAGGAAAAGCCATACACACCTAGCACGAGGTTGAGCTGGTTGGTTGGGGACGGCTTTACCATTGTGAGCGACCATGGCGAAGTTCTGAGAAGCCTTTTGCTTCTTTGACTTCTTAGGGGATCGTTCATCCATGGTCTTTGATTCCTCGATTGGTTTCTCGGCCGGTGGTGTTGTCGCCTGACTAGGTCCTGCCTGTCTTGGTGACTTTTGAGTGGCTTCATCCTGGAGATGATACATGGCAGTAGCTAATTCAACAGTCTTCAGGACTACTTCGCCTATTCGCTGAGCGAATTTGGCTGCTTGCTCAGATATTTGGGCGTCATCGTGATGAAGAGACATTCTTGAAGAAAAAGAAAGGCATAGGGAGAAACAGGTGAAAGGTTATTGGACAATCAAAACAGAATGATAACGCATGAAAATTGCGATCATTTGTTTGTTACCTAAGGCAAACAAATGAGATGGTGACTATCAAAGTAAATGGGTCAAAAATAATGTATCGCGAAGACATGCTCGCCTATAAGTGAACACTCACCCCAAGAATTCCCAGATAAGCACAACTGGTCTCGCGTCTGATGAGATGTATACGAAGTGCTTGCCTAGACAGAAAACTCAGAATACAGGCATTCACCCTTCCAGTTTGCACGTGTTCACATTATTTAAAACCCAAAACCTTGACGAGATTTTGAAAATTCAAAGGGATTCAAAACCTTATAACTGAGGGTTCAAAACCTAGTAATTAATCATCCTAGAACAGATGATTAGTTTTCAAAGCGGTTTTGAAATTTATGTTCTTGTTGTGGTTGTCGCCTAAGGATAGGCGACGGTATTGTTTTATGACTAAACGCAAGTAAACTCGCGTTAGGGTCCTAAGAAGGTTATAGACTAGGTCAAAGCATTACTAATTACTAATAACCTAATTCCCTATAACCATTGGCTCTGATACCATCTTTTCTGTCACACCCCGACCACGTGGAACATACAAAACGTGGCGGAAACATCGGGGCGTGTTGCAACAGAATTAATGTTTCATAACCATGGATATCAAAAGTGTTTCGTTTTATTAATCATTGAATAATTACATCGTCTTGAAATCTAAATGCACTATTTAAACATAGTCTATCATTGTTATTGAGTCACTAAGGCCTTGTCCAGTCCTATGTGAGCATGCATCTTATCAATCGATATCATTCAATCAATACCTGAAACATATGTGAAAACGAGGTCAGCAAAGAAATGCTGGCGAGTACATAGGTTTTGTAGGAGTGTCGAAATCATGGCTAGTTTAGATGTTGCAATACTTTATTTAAAAACCTTGTTTTGAAAAGAGTATAATATTGCAACTTAATTAACCAACTCAAATCAAGCGGGTTATAATTTGTAAAACCTCGTAGCCATGACTCTTAACCCAAAAACATTTGTTTTAGTAAATTATTTGGAAAAACAATGACAAGTTCAGGTGATATGTATAAATAAGAAAATAATGCATAATTAAATGAATAACCATGTAAAATAAGTTTGTATAAGATAAGTTGTTTGTAAATAAATGTCTTGTGAAAAGTATGTTACTTGTATAAAATGTTCTATGTCTCGAACTGAAATGATTTAAATAACACTACAATATGTAATACTATACAAACACTTATATATAGGAAGTACCAGCGGCGTATCCACCATGCTTGTATCATATTCCACACGCATTGTTACTTAATCATTTAATCCAAACCAAACCACCAAAGTAATGTTCATGCCCAAATGTAAATCATGTAATATGTAAACAAAACCCAATCGTATATCGCTTTGAAGCCAATCGTTTACCCAATCGTTACCCAATCGTTAAAACATCGTGTGAGAACCCTATCGTTACCCAATCGTTACCCAATCGTTAAAACATCGTGTGAAACCCAATCGTTAATCGTTTAATTCGTTTTAGGTCGTGAAACTACTTATGTGATCGTCTCGCTAATAACATTCAAACCTTCGTGACCCATCACTCGTCGCTTCTCGATTTCGTCGCTTCTCGTTTTCGCATTAACAAACCTCCATAGGGTAAGTTAATGTTTTCAGATTCAGTCGCTACCTACCATTGCCCACACATAACCACGGGGGTAGTAAATAACGGGATTTGTCAGATCCTATGGTACCATAACCTAATACTGGTCGGCTTGATCATTGCTAATGAATGTCATTTGTTATGTAACTACAACCAACAAGTTTGTTCACTTTATGAAATCGTTATTAGTTTTGTATAAATCGCTTTAATTGTTTTTGAAACCATCGTTATAACATCGAAAAACATTTAGCACATATGAGTCACCCCAAAACAATTGAAAACAGTAAAATAGGGGAAGAATGTACTCGCCTGAGAGTGCTTGGAGGTCTTGAACAACAACCAAACAAAGATAGAGGGAGCACGGAATCAGTCGGCAATCTAAAACTATATAAATAAACCGGACCTAAATCGGGAGATCGGATAGGATGAGGCTTGGTAAACCAAATGAGTGTTGGAACTCATATGATATGGTTTAACAAGGCCTACATACTACAATGAAACCAAACCTAAGTGCTATCGACCCATCGCGGCCCATTAAGGTAACATAAGCTACTTTAACGCGTCGTGCGCGTGAAACGCGTTCGGACCGCCTAACTAGTCCTATGATAAGTGTTATATGCCTAAACATGTTACATAATCAGTTATGTGACAAAAGTTTAGGTTACATATGCTTAATTACCAATTATACATGAAAAGGGTATTCTGGTAATTTACCTAAGGCATATAAACTACCTATCATACAACTACTTAAACGATGTGACCATAGGGTATAACCTCGGAAGGTTATGCCCTATACTAGGGTCACCTAATGTATTTGGTCGGATCCTAATGATCGACCAAATGGGTCGAGTTCGAAGGTATAGGCGATTTATCAGATCGCCTACCCTACGACTCTAGACAACGTGGTAATCAGTGGGCATAGTCCCAAGGGACTACGACCAACGTGATTACACTCACGTTGCGAAGTTCAAACGAACTTCGCATTGACCATTACTGGTCAACGCTGAAAGTCAAACAAAGTTTGACTTTCGGACTCGAAAAGCAGTAAAAATAAGGAAAAGAACGAAAGAATACTAACCCAGGGTCCCCGAATGCTAATCCCGACTTCAAGAACTCAGGTATGAAACAATGGTTTCAACTTAGAGCTCTCAAAATCAGAATTCTTGTAAGTTTTGCATTGGGGTGTTGGGGTATTTATAGTATTCGGGTAACCGTTGAGATCGTTTCTTGGAAAAGGGGAAACGATCAAGGCCGTACACTTGTCGGAACCTTATGGTGCCTAAAAGTGATCCTTATCAACATGACAAGGCAATTAGGAACATGTGGGTGAGGTTAAAACAGCTGCAGCCTGCTGTTTAGAAACTCTGAATCTGGTCAGCAGACCCCTAGCGCACCGCTACGCTTAAAGTGTAGCGCACCGCTAGGCACTATTTCGGCAGAATTACACTTTTGGTCCCTGAACTGTATTCAGCCCATTTTCGACACGTTTAAGGCCCGTTAACCCCATTTCAAAGCTCTAAAATGAAGTTAAAGTATAGGGAACTTAAAATGTGTTCAAAAATATGTCGGATGTCGGTTCGTTTGGCCGTACGAACGCGATGTTCGCTTAATTACGACGGAATGCGCATAAGCGCGAAAAACGAACCAAATGACGCGACGAATGGATTTTTCTTATGGCGAACACTAAAATAAAATATTTTAGTGCCTACATAAATTTTTGGATGTCCAGATGTATTCAGAACGTAAGTTACGCGTAAAAATGCAAACTTGTGCACTTTTTGACGCTTTTAGTCCCTGAATGACACAAAAGTTTATTTTAGCATACCGAACACCTCAAAGCCTATTTCTAAGCTATGTAAAGGATATTTATGGTATGTTTAACTTATGTTCATGTCCCGGAAGGTCTGTTACAGTTCAAATTGGCATACTTTCGCAGTTTGTCAACTTTAGTCCCTGTAAGCGATTAAACTTGATTTCACCACACCAAACCTTCCAAAACTTATATCTAAGTTATGTATAGGTTATATAAGGTATGTTAAGCCTATTTCACTATTCCGGAGTGTTTGTTGCATTAAACTGGTTATATCTACGCATCAGTGCGCGTATAACCTTCCAGAAAGCGATTTAGAGCTTGAAATCGAACAAGAGTTGATATGTGCAAACGATACACATATTTTTACAAATCCCAAGTATGAAATACAATATTTCATTGGTTTGGTATTTGTTTGATGGCCGTGGAGGCACAGGTGTTACAGGTTGGGTCACCTGAACATGAAGAATTTGAACTGGTTAGAAAAAGGAGGTCTCGTCAGGAACTTACCAATCAAGGATTTCATGCAAATAGAGAAATGTGAAGCATGTGCTCGAGGGAAGCAGCATCGCAGACCTCATAAGTCCAAACCTGTTCACACCACTTCGAAAGTCCTGGAACTGCTGCATATGGACTTATTTGGTCCAGTCAATGTTCTCAGCATCGGAGGAAAGGCTTACTGTCTGGTCATCACAGATGATTTTTCACGCTTTACTTGGGTATTCTTCTTGGAGCAGAAAAGTGAGACAACTGGTTTAATAAAGAAATTCGTAATACTCATGGAGAATCAGTCAAATGAACGTGTGAAGATTATTCGCTGTGACAATGGAACAGAATTCAAGAATGCTGAGCTAAACGAATTTTGTGTCCTTAAGGGAATCGACCGTCAATTCAGCACATCAAGATCGCCTCAACAAAATGGGGTTGCAGAAAGACGCAACCGTACTCTCATCGAAGCTGCTCGCACAATGCTGATAGATTCAGGACTTCCACTTATATTCTGGGCAGAAGCAGTAAATACGGCTTGCTACGTTCAGAATCATGCTTTGATTAATAAGCGTCACATGAAAACTCCATATGAAATAGTTGAAGGTCAAAAACCCTCGGTGCAACACTTTCGCAATTTCGGCTGCCCATGCATTCTTCTTCTCATGGACTCCAAAGGAAAATTTGAAGCTCGAGGAGATCCATGCTACTTCATTGGTTATGCTAAGAATACCTCCTATCGTGTGTACAACAAGGTCAAAAAGCAAGTTGTGGAAGCATATCATGTGGACTGGCTTGAAGAAAATCCAAAAGACGCTCGCATTGGCCCAGACTGGCTATATGACTATTCCTCCCTGTTTAAATCGTTTCCTATTTTGTCTAATGAAGTTGTTGTTGCAGAGAATTTAACAGAAGAAATACCTACTCCTGTTGAAGATGAAGATGAGAATGTGCCATTGCAAAATCTAATCAGAAATCTTACTGTGAATCCATCGGGATTTAACAAAGAAAATGCAAGTATTTCATCATCCACTCAGGCTTCACATTCTGAACCCCCAACGGAGAACTCAAACAGAGAAACCAATAACACGGAAGGATCTGCCGATCCGTCAAATATTCAGGGAGCCCCTCTATTTCAAGATTCAATTCCATCTGACTGCACTGTAGAAACACATGTGATCAGCACCGCAACACCAAGTGAGGGGGAGCCATCTGGAATAGCTTCCAGAAGTTTTTCAAATTTGCAAACTAATCTGCAAGCTCTTGCAACAGCAATTCCGCAACGTGTTCAGAGGAGTCACCCAATCACAAATATCATCGGCCCAGTATCTGCTGGTGTTCAAACCCGCAGCAAATCTGGAGACATCAACACATGTTTGTATTCTTGTTTCATATCACAGATTGAGCCTAAAAATATTAATGTTGCTTTGCAGGAACCCGGATGGGTAGATGCAATGCATGAAGAACTCAATCAGTTCGAACGGCTTGGAGTATGGAAACTGGAGAAGCTGCCCCAAGGAAAAAAGGCCCTTGGCACACGATGGGTATTTCGTAACAAGCAAGATGATTCGGGTGTGATTGTGAGAAATAAGGCCAGATTAGTTGTCCAAGGATTCAGTCAAGTTGAAGGCCTAGATTATGATGAAGTGTATGCCCCAGTCGCTCGTCTAGAAGCCATTCGCATCTTCTTGGCATACGCATCTTTTATGGGATTTACTGTCTATCAAATGGATGTTAAGACAGCTTTTCTTTATGGAAAAGTCAAGGAAGAAATCTATGTCTCTCAACCGCCGGGCTTTGTTGATAAAGAAAAGGAAGGGTATGCTTACAAGTTAGACAAGGCTTTGTATGGTTTGCATCAAGCACCTCATGCATGGTATGCGACTCTAACAGAACATTTGCTCGCTCATGGATACACCTGAGGAATGATTGATCAGACATTATTCATCAAGCGTGTTGACAAGGATATCATTCTTGTGCAAATATACGTTGACGACATCATCTTCGGGTCGACCAATGATGATCTTTGCAAGGAATTTGAAGGAGTCATGAAGAAAAAATTTGAAATGAGTTCTTTAGGAGAAATGACGATGTTTTTGGGTCTGCAAGTCCGCCAAAACAATCAAGGAATACTAATTCATCAAAGTAAATATGTAACTGACGTCCTTGCTAAGTTCAGCATGACAGACTCAAAGCCGAGTGAGTCCCCAATTGCAGAAAGGCCATTGCTAACTGAGGATCCAAAAGGAAGTCCTGTCAACCAGACACTATATCGCTCAATGATCGGGTCACTAATGTATCTGACTGCCAGTCGGCCAGACATTCTGTACGCCGTGTGTCAGTGTGCTCGTTATCAGGCTAACCCTAAATTCTCTCATTTAACTGCTGTTAAAAGAATTTTTAGATATTTGAAGGGAGCTCCTAAACTCGGACTCTGGTATCCCAGAGATTCGAACTTTGATCTGTTTGCGTTTTCAGATAGCAATTTTGGAGGAACTGACAGGGATAGGAAGTCCACATCAGCTGGATGTCAGTTCTTGGGAGAAAGGCTCATATCTTGGCAATGCAAGAAGCAGCAAACAGTATCTCTTTCCACAGCGGAAGCAGAATACGTTGCAGCATCTGCATGCTGCTCCCAAGTTCTCTGGATGCAGCATCAATTGGAAGACTACGGTTTGACTTATCTTGACACAACCATTTATTGTGATAACGATGCCGCCATCCAGATCACTAAAAACCCTGTTTTTCACTCCAAAACCAAGCACATTGACATTAAAATTCATTTCATAAGAGATTGTTTTGACAGAGGTCATATTAAACTTGAACAGATCCATACTGATGCTAAAATTCATCTCTTTACGAAACCTGTCAGCATCTCTAGGTTCAATGTGCTTGTAGACCTCTTGAAAATGATTCTCTTCACCGACTGAAAAAAAAAAAAAAACTCTTGTAAATAATAATAAGGGTTTTTATGTGTTTCCATATGGTAAATTTGGGCATAAAGTATGTTACTTTTGCACAAATTTAGGGGGAGAAAAGTTGCTGGGAAATGAAATGAATTTTCGTGTTAAAGAACTTGATGAACACACGTAAGGTTTCAATGTTAAACAGGTTCGGCTCCACTGCGATGTGTTGATAGGTCTGCCGCTCGAAAAGCAAAAGAAGCAAAAGTGATACAAACATAATGGACTGGACATCTCGTGGGTAACAGACCAACGGTGTATGATTTCATGGTCTTAAATCCTGCGTTGATAGATAGCCAACATCTGAAGTTTCGGGTCTTTATGCTGATGTTTCATCCGGGATATCAGGGCTGTCCCTCTACTGTACGAAAGTACTGACCTGGACACAGTCAGGATATCCTGCAAAAAAGAGCCCTTGTCAGATCTTCCTTGGTCTCTCTGCTGTACGGAAGTACTGACCTGTTCACCAGGAAGTCTGATTTAAAAAAAAAAAAGGGCCATCGTCAGATCTTCCTTGGTCTCTCTGCTGTACGGAAGTACTGACCTGTTCACCAGGAAGTCTGGCGTTGAATAATAAATTAAAATAAAAGGATGATCTCAGTATACTCACCTGCTACGATGAGCAGTTGCGCTTACCTTGATCGCGGGGGTATGCCTTGGAATGGGACACACAGATGTCCCAGTATAAATCTACCTAAAAGCGTATCACTAAGCAAAAAGTTGAAGATTGAGCGGTGGATTTAAGAGGACAAACATATCAACAACTGCGTGGGCCAGCCTAAGTAAACGAAGAGCTGAAAAGTGTTCCTTAATCAGTTCAAGAACGATTTGATCCCGTGACAGTCTTCCCAATATCATCCTTTCGTTGGTAATTTGTGCATATTATTATAGTTAATTTTTATTTTATTATTTTTTTAATAAATTAATTGCTCAGTAGGGTGTTGCGTTGATTTTAAAAGGGGGTGTTTTGCTATTCTTGAAAAGGTTAGATAAAATTACATTAAAATGGTTAAGTCTGGATGGCCCACTGGTCGAAATGGGCCCATCATTACGAACAATCCGAAATGGGCCTGGACCAAAATCATTTCGAAGTATTTAATGTTGAAAAGGACAAGAATCCGCATTCTCATTACGGACCATTACGGATTCATCTGAATTCTCTCTCAAGGATCTTCATTACGGATTGATTACGGACATCAGGTACTGCATTCCGGATCATCTTTTGGCATTACGGATGATTCCGGATCATTCCGGACAAGGAATTATTCATCACGAATGATTCCGGATGATTCCGGATCATTCCGGACTGAGAAGGTTCATTACGGGCGACTTCGGACGGAAGTCCATTCCGGGTGAAGAAGCTCATTCAAAATGAACCCCAATTTGTGACCCTTTGACTGTTTGACCTGTTTGTCTGAACCTTTTGGACTGTTTTTGGATTGCTCACTTGAAAAGGGTTGCTTATGTTTGAATTTTCAACGAATTGACTTTGTCAGCTCGTCGTTAACTCAAATATAAGTGACACCTTCAATATCATCTAACGGTTATTTGTGAAGTGCAGAAAATGGCAGGCGCAATGTTGAAAGAAGGAAATCAATGGCAATTGGAGGTGAATGAATTCCACAATCAAGCAGGCTATCTATCAAATCCTCCAGCACATCAAGCAGAGTTGTTTGGATCACTAATCAGGGGTCTGAACAACTGTCCTCTTACACACGCTTTAAGAGCAAACCCGGTGATCTGCAGCAACTGCATCAACACTTTCTGGAATACTGCAAAGATCGACAGGCAAGGTGCAGGTTTCATCGAAGCTACTGTTCAGAACACAAAGATTATCATATCTGAAGCCATAATTCGAGAAGTATTAAGACTAGGAGATCAGCCGGATCATCCCACGATGTACGATCAAGCCCGAGTTCAAACAGCCTTAAGAAGAATGAGCTATGAAGGGAGATATCCTACTGTACTGAAGAAACTATTTCCACCTTACTGGAGACTGTTAGTTCATTTTTTCCTCCAGTGTATTGCTGAAAACAAGGGTGGATGGGATCAATTGAACAAATCGCAAACTTCAGCATTTGTTGCACTTCTGAATGAATGGGACTACAACTTCTCAGCATTCATCTTTAATAACATGAAGAAGATGCTGGAAGATCCAAAGAAGAAGATATTCATGTTGTACCCAAGGTTCATACAGATGATTCTTGATGAGAAATACCCAGCATTGGTCAAGGGGCCAAACTATATCAACTTGAAGCCGATGGGGCCAGGATGCTTTGAGAATGCATGCAGAAACAAACGAGCCAAACATCATAATTTTGAAGGACTATATGCTCTTGAGAAACATGGTAGGTTTGCTGATAATGTTCAAGGAGCCCCCGTTGTACCAGCTCCTCCGGTCATTCCCGTTGCTCCAGTTCCGCCTCCAGTAAATGCACAAGTAGCGGAAGAGCATGATGTGCAATTGTTGCAACAAACACAACAGGCAGGTGACGATGAAGAAGAGGTTCTGATGATTGATACTGAATCTGACACAGACTCTAGTGAAGAGACAGATTTCGAAGGCGAAGCAGAGATAGTGACATCTGACAAAGAAGAGGATACTGTTCGTAAGCCTGTGCCAATGACCGCTGAAAATCTTGCAGCTTTGATTCATAGTTTACAGGGTGGTGATGGAGACCCTCCATCCATTTCCACTCCCGCTACTCAAGAAACGGCTGATGTGACTGAAGAACCAGCTCAAAAGAAGCAGAAGATCGACAATGCACCTGGCAACACTCTTTCTGGGCCTGCGACTACCTCTGTGCCCACTCCTACAGTTGACCCTCAACCTGATCCACAATCTACTGATGCATCAAAGAAAACAGACCTGGAGGACACAGACTTGTACAATTTCAACTTCGACTTCGAATCCACCCCCTCTCAGCCAGGCAGTTCAAGTGGTGGTGTTCAGTTTGAAGCAGGAAGCTTAAGCGGGGCTCATTTCACTGAGCATGATGAAGCTGCATTCCGATATGCAAGTGAGAAGAGACAAGTCTATGAAAGCGACAGTGATGAAGAAGAGTATGTTAAAAGATTGAAACGGCGTGTAGTGATATTGGAGCAAGACGGAGAACTGAAAAGTGCTCAGATTGTTTCTCTACAACAAGACGCTGCATTAAAAGAAGCCCAAATCTCCTCTCTACAATCTCAGCTCACAAGTAGAGATCTTACTATAGATCAATTACAAGGGGATGTAAGGATGCTGATGTCAACTGTCTATGATCTTAAGGCGAAGCTTGAAAAGAAGTTTGGAAATGAATTTGTTGATAAAGAGGATGAGTAGTTCTATGTTGGAAGACCTGAGCAGACACAAGAACAAAGAGCAGCAGCTCATGCAGCAGCTGAAGCTGAACGAGCAGCTGCCTTAGAAGCTTATCTGGCAGCAAAACCAAAGAAGTTGAGCAGCAAGACCAAAAAGAGACGAGAACAGAGACAGTTAGAGAAAGAGCAGGAGAAGCAAAGAAAGAAACAGCTGCTAGTTATGAAAAATCAAGACATGAATCCTCTAGATGAAAACTTTCAGCTAAAAGATCCCACGACAAGGCCTGACAGACTTGTGATGGAGCTAGGATCTACCCATTTTGATGAAGTGGGAAATAAATCAGATGTGGCATGCTGGAGATATGAGCCAGACAAACATATGTGGTTGATTACTCGAAAGAGTGGACACAAGGAGTATTATAGCAAGGAAAGTCAATTTGAATCCTAGACTCCGATTGATCTGAAATCTCTGTTACGAGCTCCTTATTATGATCCAGATCTGAACAAGAGAAGCCCAGGTTGGGCATTCCACTCACGTCTTGAAAGGGAGGTTAAAACAAACTTTAAGACCATGAAGACTGCTGAACCAATAGTAAGACGACATCCTGGTGTTCGTGACTCCTTTACCAAGAGGACTGTAAAAGCAATCGTCTGGCCTCCCACTGACAAAGAGAAGATCATTCCACTCACAAGAAAGTTTGAAAAGGGAATACTAAAGAATTTCAGGTTTTGGGCTTATGATCCTATTCTAGTAGAAGCAGTTATTGTCACTGAAGAACAGTCGATCAGGATTCCTAACTCTTACGATCTAATGAGCTTTCATGAAGAAGACATCTTGGTCCTCACACACCATCAAATCAAATGCAATGAAAAATATGAAGAATGTGCAAAATCGTGGATAAGTGCTGCTGCCAACATCTTAAAGCACTATCTTTTTGTTGATCCTCCTCCAGGTCCTCTCGATCCAAGTGTCTGATGCGTCCGCTTATCCAATAAACCTAGGGGGAGATTGTTAGGCCCTTTAAGGTTTATGGATAAGACAAGGTGTGGATTAGTAGGCATTATGGGTTAACTATGGGTTTTGGGCCTAATAGTGTAGTTATGGGCCTAGGGTTTAGGGAGCACATTCCCTAATCCCTTTCTATAAATAGTAAATGATGTAATAGGTGCATGGTTGGTGATTTTGTGCAATCTTGTATTAGACAATCAACCTTTGTATGCAAGATTAGTGAAGCTTTTGAATATCAATCATCTTTCCTTTCATCTTTATTTCTTTTGCAACTTGTTTGTGTGATTCCGCCACCTTACGAGTTGTGCGATATCTTTGTGATCTCGGTTTCGGGACTTACAATTAACTAACGCAGAGGTTTTCTTTGAAAAATTGTTTAACACTGGCGGTGGAACCTGATGATACCCAACCCCAGTTTCATCCGAGTAAACATCTTCGCCTGCTTTGTTTTTCCCGATGGGTTTGGGCACAATGTGTTGCAAAACAAAGCTTGCGGAGTTGTAACTGGTTAATTTCAGATTGATACGCTCATTCTCAATCTTAGCTTCTTCAAACTGAAGCTTCAATTTAGCAATCTCATCCAGTTGTTGGTTGATTTGCTCTTCTTTGTATCTAAGAACTACAGTTAAATGCTCATTTTCTTTATTGGTTTTACCATTTCTTTCATCAGAATCTTTTACCGTTCATTTTAGTTTGTCAAAATTTTCTAAGAGTTGACGATTTTCGTGAATTAGCTTTTCATTCTCTTTCCTAATTCTTTCTACTTCAATTTTATCATTTTCAATTTTCTCAGTTAAATTTTTAGCTCGATCATTTGAAGCTTTTAGCATTTTATCACGGTCTAGAATCTGATCTTCAACCTTTCTGACTCTTGTTGTCAGTTCTTCAACCTTTGTATCACTAAGGTAAGTGATTGTACTACAAAACTTGCAGTTTTTCATGCAACTTTTGCAGTCAGTATCACCTTTGATTTTCTTACCTGACTCTCTTGTTGAAATGTTTGGACTGACCTTGCTTTTAGACTCAGTTTCAGACTTAGAGTCTACCTCAAGTTCCTTTGCAGCAAGCACTTTGTCAGCCATCATCCCCAAGTTTTCAGCGGTGAATTCTTGTGAAGTATCAATAATCCCATCATCAATCTTCTTAGACTGCGACTCATTCTCTTTCTCTTTTTCTTTTTCTTTTTCTTTCTCTTCTCCACCTCCCCACCATTCTCTCTGTAAGGCTTCTTCTTCTTCTTCAGCAAATTCCTTAATGAAAGCTTCTAGACTCAGAGTTTTCGTATCAATAGCAATGTTTCCTTGAGGATCAAGGTAACATTCTCTATTAGCATCCCATCTCTTTGCTCTCCTGGCTTCACTGAACACCTTAGATAATCTGATCATCTTGAATTCTGCTCTCTGCTTTTGTATTTATCTTCTTCATTTCTTGTGTCTTTGAAAGGAATAATCTTTTCTGCTACGAAAGCGTATCCTACTGCATCTTCCTCTGGTAGCAATTCACTCCAATCAAAACCTTCGTCATCATGAATAACAGCAAGAGCTCTTGATTTTTCTTTGGGGGCATCCTCAAGCTGCTTCATTCTGGGCGGTTCTGATTTATTCTGATGATAGATCGCTCTTTTGTAGTAATCCTCGCGGAATGGATTTGCAGTATCATCAGCAGGAGCGTTACGACATTCACGTTTGAAATGTCCTTTTTGTTTACACCTGAAGCACGTGACTTTTGATTTGTCAAAGCCAAGTTTTGTGGACGGCCCACCGATAGAATGTCTCCCAGTAATCTCCATGAACCGTTGCGCTCTCCGGACTGCACTGGCCATACACCACCTGATATCGATCAGTTCCATCTCTTCAGGATCTATTTGATCATAGTCCTCCTTAGTCAGGTTGGTGTTTCCAATCTTGCCCGCCACGAGGCACTCGTACGATTCTAACACCGACGCTAAGAACACCATCTGTTGTTTTGCTGACTCTTCACTGAAATTTTGAGCATTCTTCAGATCCACAGCAATGTTACATTGGAACAGATTCTTTGATGCAGATTGGCTTGGAGTTGTTGAAGAAGATCCACTATGAAAACCACTGTGAGGAGTTTCTTGATTCACATTATTTGAACTCTCTGCAGAAAATGCTGTTCTTGGAGAACCAGTCTTTGGTAGATTTCCTCTGTAGTACAACTCCACATTCTGCTGATAAGATGAATTGTTGACTTTGCTAGATTTCTTGATCTCCAACTCATGACTCTCCAGTCTTTCGATAAGCAGATCCGCTGTCAACTCTTCAGACTTGATTGTATTCTTCAGCATTAATGCAAAATATTGCCAATCTTGTTCATTCGGCAGCGAGTCGAACAGTTTGTCAACCAACTCTTCTTGAGTATATACAATTTTGTGTCTTGCCAGCTCCAATTTCAGATGCCCGAATCTCTCAATCATCTTGGAAACAGACTCGTTCTTTAAACAACCAAATAAATCAAACTCTTTTCTTAACAATTTCTTTTTTGTTTTTGACTATCTCAGCACTACCTACACATTTTACCCTCAGTTTCTCCCAAAGATCTTTTGAATTTTCATATTCAATCAACAAAATTATATCATCTCTCATAGACTGATGAATCAACGTGATGCACTTTTGTTCAGCAAAATAACTTTCAATATCATCAGTATCTGTCAAACTTTCACCAAAACGTCCTCCTCTAACGTAACCATTCTTTAAACTCTTCCAGCTTGGATATGCAAAAGCTTGAAGCCACTCGTCAAATCTTGTAGCCCACCTATTATAATCTTCAATCGCCAACAATTTTGGAGGTTTGTTATATGTTCCATAGGCACTCTCAACACTTAATGCATCCGAAAGAGTCTTTCTCGCACTCGGAGCTTTCTCATTTGTATTGTTTGATGTGTCGTTTGAAATATCATCTCCACCATTTCCAGCAAAGGCAAAAACGTCACAGAACGGATTCATGAACTCATCCATCTTCAAGTATCTGATACAATCAACAAACAATTAGAAAATTTTTGATTTTTGATAAAGACAGATTCAAACAGAATTATCTCAAGCGAAATCAGCTTTCAAACGAGATTGCTTTTCAAGCGGAATAAGACTTTTCAAGCGGAATCTGATTTTGAAGCGAAATCACTTATTTCGCTTGAACTTCAAGCGGAATCTGATTTCAAGTGGAATCAGACAATAACTTTCAAGCGAAATTAACAAAAAGAAGCTAATTTCGTTTGAAATTATACGTGCAAGTTCAAGCGTAATTAGGATGATGTCAGCATGTTCGAACAATTTTTCAAGCGGAATTACAAGATTTTATCAAAATTTGTTCGAAATTAGGTCCAATACTTTCAAGGATTAGTTAAAACTATCTTTCGCTTGATATATGTGAGTTTTAAGCCATTTCACCCGTTAAATTTTGTTCAAATCAGAAAAGAAGGAGTAGAAGTGAGAGAATCGGCTGAAATCAAGCTGAATTAGTATGAACTCCTCGTCCTGAGCTCTGATACCACTTGTTGGATCGTCGTGTGACCCTAACGAGTCAATCTGAGTAGTTCATCATCAAAAACAAAGGCGGAATCAATGTAAATGATGTCAACACAGCTTGTTCCTTTCTAATCTTTATCTATTACTGATTTCCTGAGCTTTTACAGATCTGATTATAATTCGGCAGCACCTCGGCTCTCAAACAATGACTTCTAATTCCTCTCTAAATGACACCAGCACACACCTATATATAGAGATCTAATTTCGCTTGAACGAGACATGTATGTTTCAAGCGGAATTAGTGATTTCGCTTGAACCTGCCACATCTCATTTCAAGCGAAATTATAATGCTAATTTCGCTTGAACTGTTCAATGTCATGTTCAAGCGGAATTACCCACTTTCACATATAAAACCCTAATTTCAACCCTGTTGTGTGCTCGTTTATCCTATCTAGACATAAGACTCAATTAAGACGAAGTTAACAGACATTTGATGCACCAACAAATCCCATTATTTGTGGCGGTGGCCATAGGGTCGTCAACGTCTGACAACTCGCTCTCTGAAGAAGGTGACATGTGTGTCGGTACATAATAATCATAGCATGTATATCCATAGTAATCACTAACACTTAGTGTATTGCAAGCAAAGACAATTCATCATGTAATCATGTATTCACATTATTTTTCATGAAATTTTCTATCCTTCCTAGTCTCTCAGACTACGCCTCCTAGTCTCCCAGACTAAACTTCCCAGTCTCTCAGACTGAAACATCCAGTCTCTCAGACTGAAACACCCAGTCTCTCAGACTGAACTACCCAGTTTCTCAAACTGTCCCAACTAGTCTCTCAGACTAACTACCCAGTCTCTCAGACTGAACTACCCAGTCTCTCAGACTGAATTATAAACATTAACTTTGAAATGTGTTTCGTGTCTTTTATTTGTAAAAATGTTTGTTTTCCTAGATCTGGGCGTTTTGTGGGGCGTTTTGTGGGGCGTTTTGTGTATGCAATGAAAACATGTTTGTGAAAACGTTTTCATGAGAGCCCTAATGATTGTAGTCTAGACTCGAGAAAGAATCCTAGTTTGCTACAATCGAAGCTCTGATACCATGCTGTCACACCCTGACTTTTGCGGAAACGTGATTATGGTGTGACTTTCTTAATACCATTGCATTCAATTATAACAACAACTATATGCTAAAGTCATAGATTCGTCATCCATTAAACAAGTTTAAAACATTACATTATCATCGTCTTGAAACATGGACTTAAAATCCGAGTTACAAACCATATGAATTGTTTAGAGTTCCATAAGGACTCATCAAAAGACTTTAGTTAAAATTAGGTTTTAAAAGATGTGTCTCGTCCAGGATAAGACACACTGACCAAATTCTACGGCACGGATGACAACTTTTATTCTCAACATGCCTTGAAACTCCAACGCCCTCCAGATCCATACTTAATTTCCTGAAATACATGTAGTTTGAAAACATCAACAAAATTTTGAAAACAAGTGGATAAAAGCAAATGGTGAAGGTCCTTGAACTTCCGAAAGCTCCAAGCTTCCTAATTGTGCTAGAGACACCTTGTGAACACCATAGAATGCTAGATAATGGAGTGAAAATGGAGATGGTATTGTGGTGATGAGTGGCCGTGAGTTATGGAGGGGTTGGAGGAAGTTTATGTAGAAGATGATGAATGAAAGAGAATGGAAGTCTTGTGGTTACTTATATTACTTTCCAACACACTTTTATCTAATGGTCACTATGTTCACAAAGGGGAGACATAAAAATCAACAAGTGGGACCACATGGATCCGCCAACTAGGTGGGGGGAGGGGGTCTAGGTGTAGGATGTAACTAATATTTAGTTAAGTTAGTCATATTCCAAGTATTAGTTAGGTTATAGTTATTAGTTATTTATATGGTGTATTATGATGGTTGGGGACTATAACTAGCTTGGTAATGTTAAAATTGTACTTCTAGTAAAAATTTGGTGTTTCGGGTAGTGTCCGGTTGTTCGGTTGGTTACTGGTTCGTTAAGGTGCTAATCTTCGCAGTTTAGTGTGCTTTATGTTACTTTTTGTGACAGTTTCGATTCCCGACACTTAGGAAAGTATTCTGGACCATTTAACCATAATTCTGCATGATATTAAGTCGTTAAATTGCTGAATTTGCTGAATTCTGCAGTGTATGAGAGTTTTTAGGCACTTTCCGGCACTTAAACTACCACTAGGAAGGCAGTTTTGTGGTCCTTACTTCCCTACACTCTATACTAGTGTAGTACTTAGTTTCTGGCTCATACTGTGTCCAAACGACGTCTGTCTATGTACTGAACTCCATCAGCATTTTCCCGGTTTGTCTGTTAACTGTGCTAACTGTGCTTTGTGCATCATTTATGTCAATATGTTTGCATGCAGTGAATGATGTGTCATTTGCAATATGTGATTCACATGTATGTACAATGCAGCAATCAAAAATCAATTCAAGTCATAAATTGTAAATCAGCACAGTCATTAAGCACCAATCATCATTTAATAATTGTACAGATGCATGCAAATTTGTCAGTTGTCACAGTCATGGCCCAGAGTTTACATGGGAACGTGAAGACCAAATCAACTCTAAGTATCCGCATTTGTTTCACAACTCCCTTGCAACCGATAACGCAGCTAGAATTTCAGGAGGAAATTCTTTTAACGGTGGGAGAATGTGACACCTGACACTTTTCAATGTAATTCCATACGATGTGAACAGTAATTTGTAATATATGGTTGTGCATGATGAATTTATGATATGAATGATTTCATGATTTACTTTCAAAGAACTCATAAATACATTACATGTTGCATGTTACTTATGATTGTTAAATGCAACTTGAAACAGTTAAATTAGTGCACAGAATGAAACTAGCACAATTATCAGATAGATAAGTAGTACTGATGGGAGTTCAGTACTCTTACAAACATCATATTAGGACACAGATTGAGTCCCAGGACCAAGATTTACACTAGAATTCTATGTAGGAAAGTATGGGTTATGAAACTGCCTTCCGAGTGACGATTAAGAACTAAAAAGTACCCGAAACACACCCTAAATGCAGAATTCAGCAAAAATCAGCAATTGATCATTGAAATAGTAGGCATAAACAAGGTTTAATTATCCAGAATAACTTGTAAAGTGTCAAGAATGAAAACTGTCATAAAAGGTATCTCATAACACACTAAACTGCGCAATTTAGCACCTTAATGAACCGGTAACCAAGCAAATAACCGGACACTACCCAAAACACCAAAATTGAACTAGAAGCATTGTTTTAATGTTACAAGACTAATTATTAACACTAAACACCATATTACACATCAAAACATTTAAACACACTAAACCCCTAACTAAACACTTAACCTTCAACTAGATTATGTAACTAATCATTCAAAATCAACTATATACCCCTTATGGACGGTTACAAAGGGGTCCCACACCCCACCATTTGATTGATTATTATATTGAATTTGTTGTGAAGATATTAGACATAAGAACTATTGTGTAATATTGTGATGGTGGATAAAAAAACCATAAGACCTTAGACTTTATTACTTTCAATTCTCAACATTTTCAAACTCCACAAACTTCCTATCCCCCTCTCATACCTACGGCCAACACCCCTATTCTCCCTTAAATTTTTCAAGTCCATTTCCAAGCAATCCAAGAGTGTTCTAAGGTGAATCAAGGCTAGATAGGAAGGTTGCAAGCAAGGGAACTTGAAGGACCATCTTGAGGAGCTTTTAACCACCTCTTTTCTTCTTCATCTTGTATCTTGTTCATCCCTAGCCCTTGTGCTAGTAGTAAGCCCTCTTGATCTTGTTTTTACACCGTATTTAGTAGTTATAGTTGATATGTAACAAGAAAATCTAAAGATCACACCAAAACAAGAACATGAACATAAGAATAAAGCTTGAAATTATGAAGATCTAAGTCGTTTAGCGTATGTGATGAACTTGTTTGTTGATTTCTTGAATGTATGGTGTAGATCACCACATAAAAGCTTGCTAGATGATGGTTTAAAACATGATCTAGCAAGTATGAGGATGAATCTTGAAAGATTTATGTTGATCATCCTTTATGTTAAGTGTGAACTTGAAGATAAACATGATTTTGTGTAGAAAGATGGTTCCTACAAGTTGTAAGTCTTAAAAGTATAAGATTTCAAAGATAAAAGTTTCAAGAAAATAAAGTTTACTTCAAGATTTAACATGATTTGGTTTTAAAAGAAGAAAGACATGTTTTATGTGTTAAAATGGAACCTTTAAAGTGTATAAGGTATGAAAAATTCAAGAAGATGATTTTTTGTAAAAATGTGTTACAAGTTGTAAAGGTTGAAATTTTGTAGGAATGAGTTTTATGAAGTAAAAATCATGTTTTTAGTGTTAGTATACCATGTTAAACATCATGATAAAATACTACAAGATTTTACAAAACTTCAAGTTCATACCATCTTGTAGAAATGTATGTTATGGCTCATGGTAAGTTGTAGGATAATTGTGGATGATTATTGATGAATTTTGGAAAAGAAAAAGATATGCTAATAAGCATGGAAACCTCCATTTTCAAGGGAAACTATGGCAAAATTGTTGGTGCATATGTCTGTCGACTTCGTCTTGTATCGAGTCTTGTAACTAGAATGATAGATTAAGTCACGTAGAACGAGAAAAACGAGAAACGTATAGAGTGGAGCCAGTTTGCACGAAATGGAAGAGCCATTTCGTACGAAATGGAAGAGCCATTTCGTACGAAATGGACATTGTCCATTCCGCACGAAATGGACATTCCCATTCCATGCGAAATGGCACGCCTATAAATACCAGACTTGAGATTTCATTTGTAACAGTTCTGATTCCGGTGCCGAGGTGCTGCCGAAGTGTCTACTGCCTGTAAAACGTTGTTATATCAATTTACAAGACAATTAAAGTTATTCTGAGTGTAAATCAAGCTGATTCAAAGTCGATACGTTTGTTTCCACCTCTCATATTGATTAAAACTCTTCTGAACGACTCGTTTTGGTCGTGCAAATGATCCTACATTTGGTATCAGAGCTTAGGAGGAAGAGTTCTTACCGATTCAGCTTGATTTCATCAAAATTCTGACTTCTACACCTTCTTTTACAACATTTTTCAAAATTAAACAAGATTTTACGGTTAAAATGGATTGAATTTCACATATAACATGCGAAACACAGTTTTAAACAATCCTTGAAAGAATCAGACTTAAAATCGGCCTAAATCTTGATCAATTTGTCAAAAATCCACTTGATTGTGTGACATCACCAGCATTTCGTACGAAATAGCCCATTTCGTGTGAATCAGAACCTCATTTCGCATGAATTGAACCTTGTGAACCCCATTCCACATGAATTGAACCTTGTGACCTCTCATTTCGCATGAAATTGTATCTTGAGACCTTCATTTCGCACGGATTGGACCTATTCCGCTTGAAAGTTGCCATTTCGCTTGGATTGAACGTCCATTTCGCACGATTTGGATAAAATCATCACCAGTTCGTTTGAAAAGGGACATTTCGCATCAAAATCCATTTCACACCAAAGTCATTTCGTATCAAAGTCCAATTCGCTTGAACATTGTGTTTTTGTGAACTTTCAACACCGAAACATGGAAGAAGAGTTTTACAACGCGTTTGCTACTACTCCAGCTGCTCCAATTACAGTTGCTGAGACTCTTGAAATTGAAAATGAAACGGGAACGTCTCAAAAGCCTCCAAAGCTTATGTACATCGAGGATTTTAAAGGATGGCAAAACCGTTTTGAAACCTGGGTGCAAGCTTATAAGTTTGATGCATGGGTTTCGTTGGACAAAGATTACGTTAAACCGACAGATGACCGTGGAAATGAAAAATCTTTAAGTGATTATTCAGCGGCTGAGAAGTTAAAATACACCAGTGAAAAAATGATGATTAGCATTCTCTAACAAGCGGTAAAAGAAGATATCTTTGTTTTGCTTCAACATGAGGACACTGGTAGATCAATTTGGTTGGCGTTGATTCAAAAGTTTAAGGGAAGTGCTGATATGATAAAAAATAAATGTGCATTACTAAAGAAATCTTTTGATATGTTTACAGCTTATAAAGGTGAAACGACTAAGAGGACTATCGATAGATATTGTCATCTTGTCCAGGAAATGAAAAGATTAGAGATCAAAAAGGAAGATGATGAATGGGTTGATAAGCTATCTGATGCGTTACCACAAGACAAATGGGGAACTTATCTGTTGATTTTAAAACATATGAGAAAATCTGAAAGCATGAATTTGTGTAAGTTCATACAGAAGATCGAAGAACATGAATTAGATGTTCAGAAAACAGCTATCATGAATAATCCAAATGCTCAACAAGATGATAGTTTATACTATAGAGTCCGAAAATTCAGACTGCATTCAGTGCTGATGGTACTTCCGGAACAAATGTTAGCACTACAACTCAGAGTGGTGGATATTCGTCATCGTATTCAAGTTTTGATCCGAATTTCTCAACACCAAGTTCTCAACGACAGAGTTCAATAAATCTGCAATGCAATGTGACATTAAACATACAAAATGGTCAAAATCTCTCTCCAGAAATGGCTAAGCAACACATGGCATCACTTGTTACTATGTTAGAATCTTATGAAAGCTTAGTTTCTGGAAGAATTGGAAATCCAATGCTCACTAAAGAGGATTATGACCAGATTGATCCTGAGGAACTTGAGTTGATGGACCTCAAGTGGTGTTTAGCCAGTGCTGTAAGAAGAGCAGAAAAATTCAAACAAATCACCGGTAGAGATGATCTTCGTGATGCTGCAACATCTCCGTTAGGGTTTGATAAATCAAAGGTTACTTGTTTTTGTTGCAGAGAAAAGGGGTATTTTAAACGAGAGTGTACAAACGCAGAAGCAATAGGAAGACAAGATTCGTTTGGAAACAACGATTATCATTGAAAAGCAATTTATCATCAGATTGCTCAACAATCGTCATCATCTCGTGCTATTGAAGATGGAAAGAAGAAAGCTTATCTAGTAAATCAAGATGATGAAAGATTGGCAAAGGGATTTAGCTGGGACAAATACGTTCCTGCTGATTCAGCATTTGTTGCTCGAATCTTGGAAGAAGAGTCAATCAAATCTAAACCAAAAAGAGAGAAGATTTTCAGATCATCAGAAAGTGATGAAGATACTGATGATGAGGAAGAGTATATTAATACAGCTAGACAAAATTTGGACTCATTTAGTTTTAATTTGTTTTTTACAGATAAGATTGAGATGTTGAATAAGAAAAAGGCTGCTAAACTGGAGAAAGAATTGGAAGCAAAAAGGACTGCTGAAGAACAGATTCAAGTTCAGATGGAAGCTGAAAAGGCAAAAGTTGAAGAAAATTCAACAGAAAAAGCCGGAGTTGAAGAAAGTGAAGTAAACATAGAATTTGATGAAGAACCGATGAGTGAAAAGGTGATTGAGAAAATAGTTGAGAAAATTGTTGAAGCTGAAAAAATCGTCGAAGTTGAAAAAATAGTCGAAGTTGAAAAGATTATCGAAGTTGAAAAGATCGTTGAGATCACGAAACCTTGTCTGAAATGTTTGAAACCATGCAAAGATTGTGAGGAGAAAGACAAGAAGTATCGTGAACTAGAAGAGTTGAAAGAAAAATTGTTGTTTGATGTGAAGTATGTAAAAGAATCATATGATGTGCTGAACAGAACGGTTGATAGTTTGAGCAAAACAAACCTAGAAATGGGAGCTGCTGAAACGATGATGAGTTCAACATTAATTACTAAGCAGAAGGTCATCAATGAGTATATTGAAGATTGTGCAAAGCTAAAACAGGAGTTGGAGACTGAAAGGATTGAGAATGAAAGAATCAGATGATTGTTGATGAGTTATACATCTTCTAATTATTTGATTGATAGAGTTTATCCTATTGTTGCAGGTCTTGAAGCTTTTCAAGATGAAAAGACGGAAGAGGATACTGGTAAGAAACAAAGTGTCAAGTATAACAAGTGTCCGCCTCCGATCTGGGAAAGTTATTCTCCCAGAAAACCAAATGAGGAGCAATTAAAAAAGGCAATCAACATAAAGTTAAAGTCTGAAACCATTGATGAGTTACCAGACAACATTGACGTCACTTTCACAGCGTCTGACACTGATCATGAGTCTGAGTTATTAAAGAAAGTGGTTGATCAGGTGTTGGATATGGATGAAGAGTCAAAGTCGGAGTCTAAATCTGAAAGTTCGAGTTCATCAGACAAGAGTCCAAGTTCACCGGTCAAACGGGTTTACAATAAAGATTTTATGATGTCGAAAAATAATTTGAAAGACGAAACATTTAAAGTAGCATATACTTTGAATGATTCTGACAAATTATTTTCTGATGAAGAATTTCCATTAAGAAGTGTTAAAACTGAAATGGTCAAACAGGTTTTCAAATTAACGAAAATTAATATTTCTGAAATAAAAGATTTAAATCTTGCAGAAAAACCTAAAAATACACTTAAAGATTTCAACAGAGATTGAACAAGAAGAAAGGTTACAGTTCTGGTTCAGGTTTTCAAAAGAAACCAAATCATAACAGTAATTTCAAAAAGAAGGGTTTAGGTTTCATTCCCCCAGAAAATCATAAAAATGAGAAAACTAATAAACCAAAAACTAAATTTGTTTTAGGTACAAGTGATGGAGAGTGTGAAACACGAGCCTTAAGTGTAATATTTTGTGTTATTTAATGCATTTTATGTAATTACATATTTAGAATGTGATAACTAAGATCTTTTGTGGTTTTACAGGTAAAACGCGTAATATGGCGAAGTTAGAGAGTTTAGTGATGAAACGGGGCAAGCACAGATGATTATTAAAGAGATATCATGTTAAACGGGATTGGTTTCGGTCCAAATGCTAGCTTGGAGTTGCAAGTAACATGGAAGAATAAAGTCTAGGGGCCAATTGTGATTTGGTGAAAGTTGTATTATGAATGAAATTGAGATTGTAGTCTACGATTGTAATAGGGTCAGCAAGTTAAAAAAGAAAACATCAAGTCATCATCATCTTTGACTTTTGGAGAACATCACATTCACGTGCACTAGAGTTGTTGGTGTCAACATCAATTTCAATCTTGGGTTGAAGGAACATTAGAATTCATTTATGTGGAATGGAGGGTTTTAATTAATTATCATCATTCAAGTCAACAACATCACATCATCCTACATATTCACGTGAAGAAGTTGGAGGGCATTTGGGCCTTGATTTTCAAAAAGAACAACACAACAAGAAGTTAACATCATCATCATTTAATGGGCCGACATAAGGGACACAAAAGTCAACATACGAAAAACCTTATTGGACTTGTGTGGGCTGCACATAATTGGACTACTTGTGACGGTATCAGGATTATTCAACTTTGGGGGGCGGCTCTAAAGAAACTGACGAAGAACATCACACATCGATCCATCACTCATCAGCCGCACATGAACCTTTGGCTTTCAAAAACTCATCATCGAACAACATCATTTATCATCCATCATCCGCACATACCGAACCAATCATGTCTTCATCACTATCTCAAGCTTGTGATCGCGCCTCTTCAACAATGAGCGGATAGTCTCGTCGGTTTCACCCCGGTGTAGATGTTGTAAGATTTCTAGGGTTTATACATTTGTATTTTAATTTGGTTTTGTGACAAATTGTTTACTATTTGAAACTTATGATAATTGTCGTGCATTTGAATTGAATTTGTGAATTGTCGAACGATGATAAAGTTATGACTTTGCGAAATGAATTTGTGCACTTATGCCTTATCGTAGGTTAGGATTTACATGTCCGAGGCAACGAAGTGCATTACGGTCCGTTGTCTATGACGTTGATAGCAATTGGCACCTAAGCTTCATGATAGTAATCCGTTAATCACTATATGCAATTGAATCAAGTTAAAACATGTAGGAACCCTAGGTCTTGCAATTATCGAACCGGGTGTGATCCGTATTCTCATTTCTTGTTTCAACTTTCTAGTTAGTATTTTAGTTGCAATTTTAGTTAATCAAAAGTGTTTTAGATAATACCCATTGTCAGTTAACTCCGATTTATTTTCAAACTAATTAAACAAATAAAATTAGCAATCTTCATAATCACTTTGTACATTATTTGTAAATATAGTCTAACTAGTCGAACAGGTCGTGCGATACTGACCACATGCTCTTCGTGGATTCGATACCTGACTTACCCTAGCTACCTAGGTTTAATTGGGTTTTTGACTGATCGGGACGACACGGTCACGTCAACAAGTTCAGTAGAAGAAGAGAAGAAACCATTCTGGAGACAAACAAACAAAGAGTTTCTCGCCGAAAAAAGGAAGAATATGGTGAAGGAATATGAGAAGAGATTTGAACGAAGAACCTGTTTCAAATGCCAAGAAGTTGGACACATCACTTGGAATTGCCCAAAGTCCAATTATACAAAACAGGGAGTTTCTTCTAACTCAAAGCTGAAAGAGAAATGTGTTGATAAAACAAAACAACCAACAGAAAAATTCAAAGTGTTCAAAAATTCGACTTTTGAAATTGGTGAAAGTTCGAAACGTTTTTACAAAAGAAGAGTCGATTTGAACAAACAGAAATGGGTTGTTAAATCAGAGAGTAGTTCTGGTGATGAATCTGACTCGTCAAAGTCAGAAGAGCCACATGTTGTGAAAAATGATGAGAAATTCGTTCCAGAAATGAACGATGAAAACTTTCCGCCATTGTCAAAAGATAATTTGAAATCAAAAGTTGGAAAGATTGAGATTTCAGATCAATTCTTCTCTGGTAAGGAAGAATTTGATGTTGAAAAGGCGTTTAATGGAAAAGTGAAATATATTTTTGGAAAAATGGTTAATAGGAAGGTAAAGGGCGTGAAAGAGTTTTATAAATCAAAAAGATGGTGGAGTGAAGATGACTCACAATCACCCAAGACTGGTCAGGGTTGGGTGACAACATTCTCTACTTAAAATCCTGACTTGCCGGAGCTCCCAAGTTGGTAATCGTGGAGCATGAATCGGCATCATTCTTAAAAAAATTGTTTTTTGTGAAAAATCTAAAAAGTGTTAAATTTTTACAAGTGATGACTTGCCGGAACTCCCAGGTTGGTAATTGTGGAGTAGGAATCGACATCTTTCTTGATATTTCGACCTACAAGTGGTTGTATTCTTAATATTGTCATATTTCAATTTTCAAATAGTATGGTTGAATCTACAAGTGGTTGAAAAAAATAGGTTTTCACCGACAAGTGGTTAATCAAGGTCATTAAGTTGAACTTGATTTAACTTTCATTCAAATGATTGAGAAAACAAAGTGATGAACATTTCCCCAATCTTACAAGTGGTTTCAACAAAACTAATTTTCCGGAAAAACCATTTTGATTAAAACAAACTTAAGTGTTTTGAAATCATAATGGGAAAATAGTTTGTTGTTAGGGGGAGTTCTGATTGTTTATGCCAAGTGGATGGCGAATTGAAGCAATTCGAATCAGTTTGTCAGTTTGTTTGTACAGTTTGTTTTCAAATTTTCTTTGAAAATCAAAAATTGAAACATATTTTTGATTTTAGGGGGAGTAAAAATTTTTAGAAATTTTGAAATTTGAAAAATCCAAAAACATGATAAAATCGAAAAGCCAAAAACATCGGAAAAATTGTAAAAGAGTTTTGTTGTGAAAAGGAGGAAATGATAGTACATCAGTGGACTATCACAACACGCTAAAGAATTGGAAAGTCAAATGTGATAAACGGTCTCACTGATGATATGCCAGTAGGTTTTTGCACGCTTAGTAGATTGTTGTCGAGATATAAACCTAAATATCAAACTTGCTTATCTCGTGGGGAACATCTCTCGAATATATGGGTAACCCCCGAAATCTTGTTTGAAGGGCTTTCTATTTCTGACATACTAGGTCTTTGTGCGTGGTGATATCTGGAGTATTATACCAGGACTTCTGATTTTGCGGGAGCAATAGCCTAGTCCTCGTATAATACTTTGCATTGGTTTAATCATAAAGCCCGCCCTCAGCATAAAAAATGATGAAACATTGAAAAATGCTAATCATGTGCTGTTGTAAAGAAGATCCCCAAGGGGGACCCACCTAAAGTCGAACCATCATCTCTCTGATTTTGCGGAAGAAATAGCCTGAGCTCTCATGGTCTCGCATTTACCCCTTACAGATATCATTAGTGTACACTCACCTGTAAGACTGAATATAGGATTCTGGATACGGGAGTATATTCTGAGGTGGGACATGTGAATAAGTTCAAGTTCATTAAAACACTAATCTCGTATCTCAAAACAGTTGAACTTTGTGTGAAAATTTAAGTGGATCAGTATACTGACAATCTACGTGAATCGTTTAGAACTTAAAATGTTTAAAGCTTAATGGTGTTAGTGATTGTCTCAAAAACTGATATGATCCTCTTACACAAACTCACAAAAATATTGCTTGTAAATATTTCTTTACTGCATTTCTTTAAAAACAAAAATTAAAAAAGATTTTCGGAGTGTTTTAGCATAAATTTTTGAAAAATACAAAAAGATTTTCGACAGCTGATGATGAAAAGCTGATTTTCAAAATTCCAAGTGTTAAACATGAAGAACAGTTGGTTTGGGAAAGTTTGTTTGAAGAAAGAGAAAAAAATTGATATTCTTACAAGTGGTCATCAAAGATTTTAAATGTTAAATCATTTTGATCGATACCTGCAAAGTGATTTATAAATTTGTCAAATTATTAAATTTGTGAAATTTATTTTGAGGTAGAGACTGTGCAGGTTAGCCAGGTTTCGATTCTTATAGCTAAGCAGAGTTTGAACCAGATTCCAGATCCTATTGCTACGGAGAGCCAGGAGACGACCTGAACCTGTGGAATGCTATGTCAGATTGCGATTCCAGAATAATTTAAGGGGGAGTCTGCTAGCAAAGGGGAGTCTGAAGATAGTAGAGCCAATTTCGAATACTGTTGTCCAAGCCAGTTGCTATTGCTGAAGAGTGAGAGAAAGAGAAGATTGAAGATTGTTAGATCAACATTCAAGGGGAAATTTGAATGATAAAGAGCCAGGATGAGATTATAGAAGAGAAAGAGATTGAAGGATGCTTAAACTGTCAGATACTTTGGAAAGAGCACGAAGACTGATCAAGACTGAAGACTTGTCATACTGAAGACTTCGTCAACATCCAAGGGGGAGTCTGTTGGTGCATATGTCTGTCGACTTCGTCTTGTATCGAGTCTTGTAACTAGAATGATAGATCAAGTCACGTAGAACGAGAAAAACGAGAAACGTATAGAGTGGAGCCAGTTCGCACGAAATGGAAGAGCCATTTCGTACGAAATGGACATTGTCCATTCCGCACGAAATGGACATTCCCATTCCATGCGAAATGGCACGCCTATAAATACCAGACTTGAGATTTCATTTGTAACAGTTCTGATTCCGGTGCCGAGGTGCTGCCGAAGTGTCTACTGCCTGTAAAACGTTGTTATATCAATTTACAAGACAATTAAAGTTATTCTGAGTGTAAATCAAGCTGATTCAAAGTCGATACGTTTGTTTCCGCCTCTCGTATTGATTAGAACTCTTCTGAACGACTCGTTTTGGTCGTGCAAACGATCCTACAAAATTTTTGGTTAAAATTCAACACTTAGAAAAATATTTTTAAACAAGTGTTTACAAGTGATTTTTTATCATGGTTTTAAATATAAAAGTTGCCATAATTTTTGTTATAAAAAAATTACAAATATTGGAGGTTGATTTTCAATAATAAAAATGACTAAGTATATATTTAGGAAAATATATATTTAGAAGTCACAAAACTATGTGCCACATGTATATTGTTTGTATTAGTTATACCAAAAATTAGGAACTTGAAAAATAATACACCACACAAAAATACTAAAAATTGTAATTTGAAATATTACAAAAATCACAAGAAATTAAATATATAACTTACACACAAATATTGGACAATTCGGACAATGGACACTTTGGACTATATATATATGTTCCGGAAATAAATTCGTATCTTGACAAAATTGGAAACGGTATTTTCAAACCGAACAAACGACAAAGTATGAATTCTTACCATTATCATAAAATATATCATATTTTGTCAAAATTGAAAATATATTATTTTTGGAATGCAAGAAATATATATTTTAATAAACAACTCAAAAATATATTATTTTGGTGAAAACTAACAATATATATTTTTCTAACTTTAATCTTAAAAATATATTATTTCTAAGATATATGTGGAAGTGTACATACTTTTACCAAATAAAATTTATAGATACTTTTTCTGTAAAATTCTCTTAAAATATATATATTTTAAGAATATAAAGTTGGTGATTTTTAAATTATGCAAAAATAATATTCTGGAAAATTATACATAAATTAAGTATGGATTACTTAATAAATACAAGAAAATACATATTCCTATACGTATAAATACATACCGACAAACACTACCAACACTTGGTAAAATACGCAAATACAAGTATACCTATACTTGAAAATATATATGAGAGAACCGTATGACAAAACAAGTTAAAAATATATTATTTTTAACAATATTCCGAATAATTGTATGGAAATGAACTAAGTTAAAATATCCTTATTTTAACTAATATATATATATATATATATATATATATATATACAAATTTGGAGTTATATATAATTATAAAATTATATATACAACATACACCAAGCGTGTAACTCAAAGTATACCAGAATTCCAACATAAGTCTTAATAAATAAATAAGGCTAAGAGTCGTTACACGAGCTAAGTGTCTAATAAAACATAGCACGTGTGTAGGTAGTGGTACGACCCGAGGATAGAGACTTTGAGTACACGAGGTTGCTGACGCAAACTAGTGAGTTCATGTCCCCCTTTTCTCTTAACTGTTTTCGGATTTATAACTTTCGGGGGTGAAATACATGTTTCAAGGGTATGGTTTAGCTAAGGAATGAACTGTTAGATCATGTGGATGGGTAGGCACACAATTAAGACCATTAATCTTGTTAAAGACCGAGGGGCAGGAGTGGTAGATCTATCGGGTGTAGCGAACCCCACTCATGGGTCCTTGTGTGGCCGCATGTAGTGACTATGTCGTTCCAACCGGGCGGACCTGAAGAAATTCGCTAGGTTTGAGCCTTCCTACGCCAGTGCACACATATTAATGTCCTTGTAAAACATTAATTGATCTGTTCATAGACGCTTTACATACCGGTTATCAAAAGAATTCTCTCAAATGTTTACAAGTTTATTTGGAACTCATACAAAAACACATGAACTCGCTCAACTTTTGTTGATGTTTTCAAACTACATGTATTTCAGGAAACTAGATGGATCGTTGGCGCTGGTGTTGTTTTCAAGCTGTAAATTTCAAGTTTGGATGTCATCCATTATTGAAGAGTTTGATCCGTATATCTCATCCTTGATGAGATATAGGATGCAAAGCCTCATGAAACTAATCTTTTGTAAAGAAGCCCCTTTTTTTGGAACTACTTATCTTTTGATGGATTTTAACATGAACTTAAACAACTTGTGTTTGTAATGTTTTAACTTATGAATGGATGAACATCATTTTAGTCATATAGTTGTTTATTATAATCGAATGCAATGAAAACCGATCAAGTCACATGCACACGCTTCCGCAAAAGACAGGGTGTGACACAACCACTGCATATACCACTTTCCGTGACACTTTTATATCGCAAACTACCAACCTACCTCGTGCTCCTCCGGTTAGCATGTTTGATACGTGTTACAGCCTAAATGGGTTTGTCACGATTCAAGTACCCACCGTATCATTCTACTTCACCGGTGGTCCGGTTTTAACACTTCTGGCTAGGAATTATTTAATTCCAGTGAACGACGTGGGAAAATTTTGTTTCGCCTTTGCCCCAACTTCATCAGGGCTATCCAAATTGGAAATATCTAACAAGAAGGCATTCAAATTTCTTTTGATTCCACAAACAGGAGAATGGGATTTGGGTCGAATGTTTGTTGACTAAAACGACATATTTTGCAATCAACAACTATGTACTACATGGCCATGTGTAACAAAATACCTACATTTGTGACAATACACTTAGATTGTCACAAATGATCGTGTAGTCGGTATATAGTAGTAGTTAATGGTATTTTTGTACGGATGAATAGTAGTCGAGTTTGTGCTTATTGTATCATGGTAGATTTATTTCCTTACGGCGAATCTCTATCATCTTAATGAATTCGTCAATTATTGTATGTATAAAGTAATGGTTTTCTTGTATGATCACACAGTGTTTTCTTTTCCCTATTATTATGAGTAATATAATATATAACTTTCAAATCTTAGAGGAAAGGTCTCAATTTTAATCTTGATAAAAAAAATAGTTTAAATTAATTTATTAATGTAAAGTAGAATAGGTTTAATCTTGGTAAAACATAGTTTAAATTAATTTATTGATGTAAACTAGAATATAAGTATCATGTTAAAAAAATATAAAAACTTAAAGCTATAATTGATTAATGTTTGTATTGGGAGTCCAAACTCCACACATATGTTTGCTTGCAGCCCAAGAAAGAATGAAATGGAGACCCAAGTTTGAGTTTTTGTAGGATCGGTTTTGACTCCCGAACGATTGCGAACCGATACATGTGACGTGCGAAATCCGTACACGAACGTGGACCAAACACAAGAACGTAATACAAACGTGATTCTATTGAATATACGACAAATACAAGCACCACGAATCACCTTGAGCAATAGTTTCTCTCTCTACTTTCTCTCTCTAAGCACCAAGCTCCAAATCTCTCAAATGGAAAAAAGTACTAAAATGAAACACTAATGCTCCTATTTATAGGCCAAGGCATAAGGGATTTCCCCTTATTTACAAGTTTGCCACCTTGCCTTTTTCCCTACTTATAACACAATAAAATCACGTTTTCTACTATTCTCTGCTACGAACTGGATTGACGGAGGCGATAAACATTACTGCACTAACAGACTCCCCCTTGGGTTATTGCCACAATCAATCTCATAGCGTCTTGTCTTTCTCTATCTCTGAGTCTTCTTGAAGGTTTGATATCATCAACAAGCACAGACTCCCTCTTTCTCGAACAGACTCCCCGTGGATCTGTCTTCGGCTTCAGTTGCTCCCCCTCTCGTTAGACTCTTTCTCTTCAGGCTCCCCCTTTCATCAAGCTTCCGTGCTTTTGGGATCGACTGTCACACCCCAACCGATGGTGGAATCATCGGGGCACGGCACTGAGCGAAATAGATTGTTCAAAGAAATTCCATAACGACTAAATTACCAAATAGTTTAAATATTATGTCCTATACCATAACCCATAAGATAATCTAGTTATTACAGATAGAGATATTCTTCAAACAAATAAAACATGTTCCGATAATTCAGATTTTCAAATAAAATAAATTGTCTTTGTTGCTAGACTCTTTCCTAGCCTCGATTTCACAGCAAGCCAAGCATTCTAACATCTTAAGCACCTGCCAAATACGTTAAAGTAAAAGTCAATACACATAGCGTAAAGGTGAGCATACAAGTTTAATAGATATGATAGAGTTCGAAATTGTTTACGCATAACCAGCACGTACAACGTGTGAAATGAAGCACGTAAGTTATCAACATGATCCTATCAATACCAATGACTGCGGGTTGACTGCGCAAGGCAGTTCGTAATACATATTAACCACTATGAATCATGTGATTAATTGTCCTTAACAACCCCTGAGTGAACAGGTGCTGAGTCCAAACTATAGTACTATCGTTGCTAAGGCAGGTAGACAGCAATCCATGTGTAAACATAACAAACAAGCAATCACGGAGTCACGTATAACATGCGGTAGCGGTTAGCGTTAAAGTATTGCGTAGTGTGTTCGATGTGATTTAGAATAGGTAACGTATGTGACACCCAAAAGTGCATAAAGAAAAAAGGGTTCGAGTATACTCACAGCGATGATGGATTGAAGGGAGCGCTAGAGCGGAATTAGCCTGAACAGTTAATGATAGCATAAGCGAAAGTCGGCGCGTAAAACAGTGTAGGTGTACCAAGGATCAGATGGTAATCCGATCGGATGGCAATCCGATCGGATGGCCAGTCGATCGGGTGGCAATCCATTCGGATGGTCATCCGATCGGATGGCCATTCGATTGGATTGTCACCTCGTTTGGTGAGGATGTGTTTGTGTATGATGGTTTGCCTTTTGAAGTTTTTGTTATAGCATTTTGAAAATAGAGAAGTATCTCTACCCTTCAGGTCAGTCGATCGAACGATCGTTCGATCGGGCAGCAATCCAATTGGCGAGACTTCTCAGTTTGAGAACAAGTTCACAGTAGGATGGTCACTCGATTGGATGGCTATCCGATCGGGTGGCAATCCGTACCTACTGAACATGTTGAAAATTGTTAAGTGTTGAAGTTCAAAACATCACCTGGTCGGATGGTCGTTCGATCGGGTGGCAATCTGTTCGACGTTCCAAACTTTAAAAAGGTGAGTTAATAGTTTAAGTGTGGGACCCAGGTGCAAGCCGATCGGGTGGCTATCCGATCGGGTGGTATCCGATCGGATGGCAATCCATCCCAGTCGACCTGATCGTCTTTACACTTGGTTGTTTTGATAGTCTGTAGTTTTGATTCGAGACGAGTTGATACGTGCTAAGCAACAGAACCTCGTCAAGACCCAAATGACCCGATCGGACAGAAATCACCCTAGTTCGGTCAGTCCGTGGTTCGAGCCGGGGTTCATGCTTAACCCAAAATCTGTATTCTCTGGGATAGAGTTCAGATCTGGAACTAACACACCACTAAGAATGAGTAGGAGGTCAGAACAAGCTCCGATTCTATCAGGTTTGAGTGCATTGAGTGTAAAAGAGTTGAAAGAAAGTTGGAAAAACCATCTTTCAATCCTTTTCACCGTGAATATGTTCAGATCTATGCAAGATCTTTGTTTATTCATGTGGAAATCGTCCAGATCTAAGTTGTTCTTGGTGGATTGAGGCCAAAACATGAAGTTCATAAGAACTCCATGATGACATCATCCTAGAAGACCTCAAATCTAGTGATTTCACGGTTAAAGTTAAGATTCAAAAGATAGAAAGGTGTAGGAGTGCGTGTAGATCAAGAAAGTACAAGATTTAGGTTGAAAACTTACAAGAATTGGAAGAAATCGAGAGAAACGAAGGCTGGAGCGAGCTGGGTCGAGTGAGAGCTGTCACATTAACTGATGTGACATATGAGGGGTATTTATAGGGTTTCCTAAAAAGGAAAGTGGGGAAGAGGCTGGTCGATCGGGTGGCAGTCCGATCGGGTGGCAACCCGATCGGGTGGCAACTCGATCGGATGGCAACCCGATCGGATGGCAATCCAATCGGATGGCCACTCGGTCGGTTGGCCACTCGATCCACGAGTCTGGCGTGATGAGTTTTGTTGTTTCGATTCAAGTGTTGAGTGTTGCGATGCGATTTGAGTGAGCGATACGATAGATTTACCCATGAAATTACTTTTAATCCCAACTACTATATTTAACATACAATCACTATAATTGACTTGTGTTTAGCGTTCTCGATTCGCTTGCGATGTGATAGAATTTCGATTGCGATTATCACCTCAATATAAACATAACATGCACAGGTAACACATAAGGGCACACACACATAAAACAATATCCAGAACACATAATTCGAGTTGCAAATGCGATAGCGATAAATCGATTAAACATGCGATTAATATGCGATTAAACCTCGATTATTAACAAGTACTCCACATAATACAACTAATACGATAACATAAATAGACTATCTACAAGTCAAAGAAGTCAAAACAGGAGCTGAGCAAGGAGTGACAGATCGCAAATAGCAATCTTGTCTTCCTTAGACTTCAATCTTGACTTTGACTTTCGAAACACGGGGTGTTACAGCCTCCCCTTCTTAAGGGAATTTCGTCCTGAAATTAGGCCGAAGCTGTAACAAACAACTGCGGGTACTTCGCCTTCATGTCGCTTTCGAGTTCCCAAGTGAACTCGGTGCCTCATTTGCCTTCCCAGCGAACTTTCACAATGGGAATGCGTGAGCATCGGAGCTGCTTGGTTTGGCGGTCCATGATTTCGATAGGCTTTTCCACGAAGTGTAGTGTCCCGTTTATTTGAAGATCCTCGAGGGGAACATGCAAATCATACTCAGCCAGGCATTTTCTGAGGTTCGAAACGTGGAAAGTCGGGTGGACGTTGTTAAGTTCCTCCGGTAGTTCGAGTCTATAAGCCACTTTTCCGATCCTTTCCAGGATCTTAAAGGGTCCAACATATCAAGGCGCGAGTTTCCCTTTCATGCCGAATCTGACCACACCCTTCCAAGGTGATACCTTTAGGAGTACATGGTCGCCAACGTCAAATTCAAGGGGCTTGCGTCGTCTATCGGCGTAACTTTTCTGACGACTCCGAGCTTTCAGCAGGTTTTCTCGAATTTGGAGGATTTTGTCAGTCGTTTCTTACAATAGCTCAGGACCAGTTAACTGCGAGTGCCCGATCTCGTGCCATACAATAGGCGATCGACATCTTCTTCCATACAATGCCTCAAATGGTGCCATTTGAATGCTGGAATGATAACTGTTATTGTACGAGAATTCGACCAAAGGTAAGTATGCGCCCTAATTACCACCGAAATCTATGACACACGAACGGAGCATGTCTTCAAGGGTACGAATCATTCTTTCAGTCTGACTGTCGGTTTGGGGATGGAATGCGGTACTTAGATTAAGCGCAGTACCACGAGCAGCTTGAAATGTTTCCCAAAAACGCGAGGTAAACCGAGCATCACGGTCAGAGGTGATGTCGCGAGGCGTCCCATGTCGACAAATGATCTCTTTGGTGTAGATTCGGGCTAATTTTTCTACCTTGTAGTCTTCCCGTATTGGCAGAAAGTGAGCAGATTTAGTCTAATGGTCAACGATAACCCAGATGCTATCATGACCTATGGGGGTGCGCGGAAGCTTCGTTATGAAGTCCATAGCTATACTCTCCCACTTCCACACAGGGATCTCGGGTTGAACGAGTAAGCCAGAGGGTCTTTGGTGCTCAGCCTTGACCTTCGAGCAGGTTAGGCACTTCGAAACATAGAGGGCGATATCCCTCTTCATGCCCGGCCACCAATACTTGTAGCGCAGGTCCTGGTACATCTTGTCGGCACGGGGATGAATAGAATATCGGGATTTGTGGGCTTCGTCCATCAAAATCTGTCGTATATTGGTCCGTTTAGGGATCCAAATTCCGTCCAGATAATGGAATATCCCATTCGACTTATTCACTAGATGGGCTCCATCGTTGAGGATCCTTTCCTTCTTCAAAGTATGATCATTAAAGCAGGCATGTTGGGCTTCGCGGATGAGGGTTTCAAGATCATATTGGGCTTGAATATTACGGGCGCTGTGCAAATAACTCCGTTTGCTGAGAGCGTCGGTAACGACATTTGCTTTGCCAGGATGATAACGAATCTCACAGTCATAATCATTGAGAAGTTCTACCCACCGGCGTTGACGCATATTTAGTTCTTTCTGATCAAAGATATGTTGTAGGCTCCTATGATCGGTGAAGATCGTACACTTGGTACCATAAAGGTAGTGTCGCCAAATCTTTAACGCAAAAACAACTGCGCCTAGCTCGAGATCATGGGTTGTATAGTTCTTCTCATGAATTTTGAGCTGACGAGATGCGTAAGCAATAACCTTGTCTCGTTGCATGAGAACACAACCAAGCCCAAGGTTCAAGGCATCACAAAGTGAGAACAGGAGCATTGCAAAGCATGTACTTGAGGGTTTGAAAGGCAGTCTCTTGTCCAGTTCCCCAAATAAAAGGCTTGTCTTTGTGCGTGAGAGAGGTGAGCGGCACATCGATTTTAGAGAACCCGTCGATAAATCGGCGATAATAGCCCGCCAGTCTGAGAAAAGAACGGACTTCAGACGGGTTCTTAGGTGTGACCCAACTCTTTACAGCTTCGATCTTCATGGGGTCGACGTGAATACCTTGACTATTAACAATGTGACCGAGGAATTGAACCTCCTACAGCCAGAATTCACACTTGGAGAACTTGGCATAGAGTCGATTCCCCCCGAAGTAGCTCGAGAACCAAACGTAGATGTTGCGCATGTTTGGCCTTCGACTTGGAATAGATCAGGATATCATCGATGAACACGATGACAAAGCGGTCGAGAAAAGGTTTACATACGTGATTCATCATATCCATAAAAACCGCGGGTACGTTGGTTAAACCAAAAGGCATAACAATGAACTCGTAGTGGCCGTATCGAGTGCGAAAAGCGGTTTTGGGAATATCCTTCTCTTGTATGCATAGCTGGTGGTAGCCTGAGCGTAGATCGATCTTGGAGAAACACGTAGCACCTTGTAACTGGTCAAACAAATCATCAATGTGAGGCAGGGGATAGCGGTTTTTGATTGTCAGCTAATTCAATTCCCGATAGTCGATGCACATCCGGAACGACCCATCGTTCTTTTTAACGAAAAGGAGTAGTGCGCCCCAAGGAGAGGTGCTAGGGCGAATAAAGCCTTTGTCAAGCAAATCCTGGAGCTGACTCGAGAGTTCGCGCATTTCGGACGGAGCGAGTCAATAAGGAGCTCTTGCAATAGGGTTTGCTCCAGGAATGAGGTCGATGTGAAAGTCGATATCACGACTTGGCGGTAGACCTGGGAAATCTTCAGGAAAAACGTTGGGGAATTCACAAACAACCGGGACGTCTTTCACTTCGGTCTTTCCTTTCTTTTCCTTCTCTGCTACTACAATGTTAGCCACGAAAGCTTTGTATTCCTTGCAGAGATACTTCCTAGCTTGGATACATGACATGAGCTTGAGGTCCTTTGAGAGAGTTTCACCATAAACACTGTAACATCTGTACTTGTAATCATTGTGAACAGTTCTTTTATCTATAAAACAATGTTATTTGATCCCAATGTTTGTTTATTTATGTTTGACATTTTTCATGTTTTGACTTTTATTCAATTTCAATACGTAACAGGGACCAAAACTGTCATTTATGAAAGTTGTTTTCTGACCAGTCAGGCCAGGCGGCCCGCGTAAAACCAGGGCTATCCTTTACGCGGCCCGCGTCAGACTCCCATATCAGATAAGATCAATTAATCAGCAGATTACAGCTGTTAAGTTCCCAACCACACACCCGCACTTGCCCTTTCAGTTCATGAGGGGCCATTTTTAGTCACCACAACATTCCAACAAGTGTACGGACGAGATTCGATCACTTTATTCAAGAAACAATCTTAACGGTTCGAAGAATACTATAAATACCCAACCCCATGCCTTGCAAAAACCCACTAGAATCTGATTTGAGAAGCTCTAAGTTGAAACCTTTGTTTCATACCTGAGCTACTTGAATCAAGATTAGCATTCGGGGACCCTTTGTAAGTATTCCTTCGTTCTTTTATTGCTTTTCGAGTCCGAAAGACAAACTTTGTTTGACTTTCTGCATTGACCAGTTTATGGTCAATGCGAAGTTCGTTTGAACTTCGCAACGTGATTGTAATCACGATGGTTATAGTCCCTTGTGACTATGCCTACTGATTACCACGTTGTCTAGGGTCGTAAGGGTAAGCGATCTAATAAATCGCTTATACCTTCGAACCCGACCCTTTTGGTCGATCATTAGGATCCGACCAAGCACATTAGGTGACCATAGTGTATAGGGAATAACCTTCCGAGGTTATACCTTATGGTCGCTTCGTTAAGTAGTTGTATGATAGGTAGTTTATATGCCTTAGGTAAATTACCAAAATACCCTTTTCATGTGTAATTGGTAATTAAGCATATGTAACCTAAACTTTCATCACTTAACTGATTATGTAACATAATTAAACATATTAAGGCATATTCTACTTGTCATAGGACTAGTTAGGCGGTCCGAACGCGTTTCACGCGAACGACGCGTTAAAGTAGCATAAGCTACCTAAACGGGTCGTAATGGGTCGTAAGCACTTAGGTTAGGTTTCATTTAGTATGTAGGCTTTGTTAAACCATATGACACGAGTCTCCATACTCGTTTGGTTTACGAACCCTCATTCTATCTAAATCCTCCGACTTAGGTCCGGTTTATTAACATAGTTACCTATATTAGGTGCCGTTTGATTCCGAGATCTCTAGCATTGCTTGTTGGTTATCTTAGGACTTCTGAGCAATCTCAAGTGAGTACATAGAACCCCCTCTTTAACTATTTTCAAACTGTTTTGGGGTGAAACACATGTGCCTACTTGTTACTTTCATGCTTTCCTGTTTTCACATAATATACCTGCTATGTTTGTTAGTACATTATAGTACATGATTTCATTACATTTCATGCTATGTATGCCCATTGTGTGCGTACTTAGTACATCGTTTTACATTACATTTCATGCTATGTATGTCCATTGTGTGCATACTTAGTACATTGTTTTACATTACATTCCTGCTATGTATGTTGACTGATAGCATGCTAGCACATTGATTTACATGACTTTTCTGCTTTGTATGTTAACTTAGCATACTTAGTACATTGTTTTCATGTGACATGTATACAATTGCTATAACATTTGGTTTGCACAAACGAGACTTATATACGTTCATTAACATTAGCTACGCCGCTCGGTAGTAAGTACTGGTACCATAGAACTTGACAAATCCCATTCCTGACATCCCGGGTTTGTTTGGATGTAAGGAATGACTGAATCCGAAAACATTTCTTTTGATAACCTTGACTGAAAGGGTTATCCGACTGTCTCAAGGCTTGAATGTATGCGTTAACTTACCACATAAATGTTTGTATCAGTGTAACATGCATTTACTTTGCAAACCATAACTTTTTGATATATTCAAAATACTTTGTTTTGTACATTTCTACATTTGGATTATGGGACAATACTTTTCTTACAATTCATAACATTTGATACACATTACTTGACTACTTTTGGACTTCTTAACATTTGACATGGTTTATACAAGGACTTTTTGACAATTGGTTTAAACATAGACTTATTACATTGGTGGTTTGTTTAAGTGACTTAAGTAACGAGATGTGAGTAATATGATACAAGCATGGTGGATACGCCGCTGGTACTTCCTATATATAAGTGTTTGTATTATATTACATATCATAGCGTTATTTAAATCATTCAATTTGGACTTATACATTTTACACAAGTAACACGATTTTTACAAGACTTTGGTTTACAAACAATTTACTTTATACAACTCATTTCACTTGGTTATACATTTAACCATACATTATTCTTTTATTTATACATATCATTTGATCTTAACGCTTTTTAAATGACTTACAAAACAAAACAATTTACAAGGTTCATGACTGACTTTTACTAAACAACTCTTTTTCTTAAACTTAAGTCATGAATCCTATTTTCACAAAACCTATGTATCTCACAGGCATTTTTATGCTGACGTACCTATTTTCACATGTGTTTTCAGGTGCTTTTGCATAGGATGATGATCGTGACACTAGGGCGGACCTGTGCCTTAGAGACTTAAAATGAAGATAGACTTAGTTTAATTATGTTATAAACTCTTTGATTCCTGTTTAAAACAATGTAACTCTTATGTTGATAAATAAAATACAACTTTGTATGCCATGGTTATGAAACAATTAATTCTGTTACAACACTCCCTGACGTTTTCCGCCACTTTTGTATGTTATACGTGGTCGGGGTGTGACAGAAGAGTTGGTATCAGAGCCAATGGTTATAGGGAATTAGGTTATTAGTAATTCTTTGACCTAGACTATAACCTTTCTAGGACCCTAACACAAGTTATCTTGTGTTTAGATCTTAAAACATGCATATCACCTATCCTTAGGTGATAACCACAACGAGAACATCGATTCCGAATCCGCTTTGAAAATTAATCATCTGTTTTTGAATGAATTATTACAAGGTTTTGAACCCTCTATTGTAAGGTTTTGAACCCTCTGTTATATGGTTTTGAACCCCTTTGAATTTTCAAAAATCTCGTCAAAGTTTTGGGTTTTAAATAGTGTGAACACGTGCAAACTGGAAGAGTGAATGCCTGTACCCTGGGTTTTCTGTCTAAGGCTAGAGTGTTCGTACAAATCCACATAATCGGACCAGTCACTCTTACCTGGGAACTCTTGGGGTGAGTGTTCACTTATAGGCGAGCATGTCTTCGCGATACATTATTTTTCACCCATTTACTTTGATTAGTCACTGTGTGTCGTTTGTTTGCTTGGTAATGCGGACGAATGACCACCATCTTTGCTTTTGTTGATTTTGTTTCATCTCATTCTCTTCATCCAATCATCTCACTCGTTTCCTTTCATGTTTCCTCTTTTAGAATGCCTCCTCGATGCGAAAACCAGATAGCGACTGCCGAACTGGCAGAAATCATTGTGCAGCAGATGGCTGTCCAATTCCTAAACCTCTTTGCTTAATGGAACCAAGCCAACAACAACAACAATGCTCCATGCAAATTCAAGGATTTTAACTCGGCTAAACCACTCATGTTTAGTGGTTCTGAGGGAGTGACTGGGCTTCTTCAATGGTTCGAGAGCATTGAGAATACTTTTCGCCACGTGCAGTATCCTGACAATCGCAAGGTCGAGTTTTCTTCGAGTGTGTTTCAGAAGAGGGCTCTCACATGGTGGAACGGGGTTATGAGAGACCGTGGTGCAGAAGTTGCTCTAGCACAAACATGGACTGAACTTAGGGCTCTTATGATGAGGGAGTTCTGTCCTCGTCATGAACAGCGAGCGTTGGAGAAAGAGTTTGATGATTTGAAGCAAGATAGTGGTGAGCACAGGGCGTATACTGACAGGTTTGAGGAGTTGAGTCTGCTTTGCCCGACTATGGTTACCCCACTCGACAAGGCTATCGAAAGGTACATCGATGGCCTACCTGACTCAGTGCAAGACATCCTTACTGGTAGTAACCCTACCACACTCCGTCAGGCGATCGAGTTAGCAGCGACATTGACTGAGTCGCAGGTTCGAAAGGGAAAACTGCACAAAAAGGGTGACAAGGGTAAGAAGCAGGCATCTGACAAGGAGAATGGTAAGAAAGGTGAAAACAAGAATGGAAAGAATTCTGGTTCCGCAAGAGGGTCTAGGAAGCGAAAGGCTTCCCAAAACTATGCCGTTACTGCACAGGCCCAGGCTGCACCAAATCAGCATGCGCAACCACTAGCCAAGAAGCCATATCTTGGCACTGCACCTTTGTGCAACAAGTGTAACGGCCATCACCTACCACATCTCCAATGTCGTCATTGCACTAACTGTGGGAGAATTGGCCATCTTGCCGCTACTTGTCGCATTCCTGTTAACCAGAATCAGGCAGTTCAGAACCAAGCCCAACAAGTTGCTCAGCCTCTTGCTCAGCAACAAGGTCAAGCAGCACGACCTCATTTTCCTCCTGGTTCGTGCTACAATTGTGGGGATCTGACCCACTACAGGAACCGGTGCCCAAGGCTAGCCAACCAGAATCAGAATCCAAATCAGAATCAAGCTCAGGCTCGAGGTCGAGTCTTCAACATGAATGCACAAGAGGCACAAGCAGACAATGAAGTGGTGAACGGTACGTTCTTTATTAATAATCAGCAAGCATCTGTTCTCTTCGATTCGGGTGCCGATAAGAGTTTTGTGTCTTTATCTTTTGAGCCATTGCTTCGCGTGTCTAGAACGAAACTAGGTAAACCTTTGACAGTAGAAGTTGCTAGTGGTGAACCCATTGTTCTTAATTCTGTTCTTCGCAACTGTCAGTTGAACCTTAACGACCATCTTTTCCCTATCGACCTCACGCCTATGCAACTTGGAAGCTTCGACGTTATTGTGGGTATGGATTGGTTAGCCAAGCATCGCGCAGAGGTAGTTTGTTTTGAGAAGATCGTTCGTGTGCCACTTTCGACAAGCGAGATCCTACAGGTTCGTGGTGAGAAACCTGCTGGTGGTCTCAAACTCATGACTTGTTTTAAAGCTCGGAAGTATCTGTGAAAGAATTATGTGGCCTTCTTGGCACATGTCACAGCAGATAAAGGCAAAGGTAAGTCTATCCAAGATATTCCTGTTATTCGGGATTATTCTGAAGTATTCCCTGAAGATTTACCTGGTCTACCTCCAGCACGCCAAGTCTAGTTCCATATTGATCTCGTACCTGGAGCAAATCCCGTTGCTAGAGCTCCATATCGTCTTGCACCGTCTGAGATGCAAGAGTTATCTAAGCAGCTTCAGGAGCTCTCTGACAAAGGTTTTATCCGTCCTAGCTTTTCACCTTGGGGTGCTCCCGTTCTTTTTGTCAAGAAGAAGGATGGATCTTTTAGGATGTGTATCGATTATCGTGAGCTTAACAAGCTTACCATCAAGAATCGATATCCCCTACCTCGCATCGATGATCTCTTTGATTAGTTACAGGGCGCTTCTTATTTTTCGAAGATTGATCTACGTTCTGGGTATCATCAACTTCGCGTGCATGAAGAAGATATTCCCAAGACAGCGTTCCGCACTCGTTATGGGCATTATGAGTTCACAGTCATGCCATTCGGTTTGACTAATGCTCCTGCTGTTTTCTTGGACTTAATGAATAGGGTCTGCAAGCCTTATTTGGATCAGTTCGTCATTATTTTTATTGACGACATCTTGATTTACTCTAAGACGCGAGCTGATCATGAGCAACATCTTCGTCTTACTTTGGAACTCCTAAAGAAAGAGCAACTTTTCGCCAAATTCTCCAAGTGTGAATTCTGGCTTAAAGAGGTTCAATTCTTAGGACATATTATCAACAAACAAGGTATTCATGTAGATCCCTCCAAGATCAGTGCGATCAAGGATTGGGATACGCCTACTACTCCTACTGAGGTTCGTTCTTTTCTTGGTCTAGCGGGTTATTACCGCCGCTTCATTGAAAATTTCTCGAAGATTGCAGTTCCTCTAACTGCTCTAACTCAAAAGAACAAGCCCTTTGATTGGGGATTCAAACAAGAGGAAGCTTTTCAAAACTTGAAGCAGAAGCTTTGCGATGCGCCTGTTCTATCATTGCCTGAGGGTGATGATGATTTTGTCGTGTATTGTGATGCATCGAAACTGGGTCTTGGCTATGTTCTGATGCAAAGGAACAAAGTCATAGCATATGCATCGAGGCAGTTGAAGATACACAAGAAAAACTACACCACTCATGATCTTGAGTTAGGTGCAGTTGTCTTCGCTCTTAAGATCTGGAGACACTATTTGTACGGTACAAAATGTGTGGTTTTCACGGACCACAAAAGTCTTCAGCATATCTTCAATCAGAAAGAACTCAACATGAGACAACGACGTTGAGTGGAGCTTCTAAACGACTATGACTGCGAAATTCGCTACCATCCTGGTAAGGCGAATGTTGTAGCCGATGCATTGAGTCATAAGGAACGTACTAAACTTCATTGTGTACGTGTTCAATCTGTTATACAAGCTCGATCCGATATCCAAGCCCGCATTTCTCAGGCTCAACAAGGTTTGATGGATAAGGAATTTCCCTATCACATAACACCTGCTCTGGAACTGAAGGACAATGGATCGTATTACTTCATGGACCGTTTGTGGGTCCCAAGCCAAGATAACCTTCGTACCTTGCTTATGGATGAAGCCCATAAGTCTCGTTATTCTGTTCATCCTGGCTCAGATAAGATGTATAAGGATCTTCGTATTCAGTATTGGTGGCCTGGTATGAAGAAAGACATTGCCTTATATGTATCAAAATGCCTTACTTGTCTTAAGGTTAAGGCTGAACATCAACGTCCTTCTGGTTTATTGGTGCAACCAGAGATCCCAGCATGGAAATGGGAAAACATTACTATGGATCTCATTACTAAACTTTCGCGCACAAAGAAAGGTCATGATGCCATCTGGGTAGTTGTTGATCGTCTTACTAAATCCGCGCATTTCTTGCCAATCAGTGAGGATTTTTCTGCTGACAAACTTGCTAAAATCTATGTGGATGAAATTGTAGCTCGACATGGTGTTCCTTTGAACATCATTTCTGACAGAGATGCTCGTTTCACTTCTCATTTTTGGAGAACCATGCAATCTGCTATGGGGACCCAACTTAATCTGAGCACCGCTTATCATCCGCAAACGGATGGTCAATCTGAAAGAACAATCCAGACTCTGGAAGATATGCTTAGAGCTTGTGTGATCGATTTTGGTGGTAGTTGGGATTCACATCTTCCGTTGATTGAATTCTCCTACAACAACAGTTATCACTCCAGCATCAACATGGCTCCTTTCGAGGCTCTCTATGGTCGAAAATGTCGTTCATGTGTCTGCTGGAATGAGATCGGCGAGGCTCAGCTTACTGGACATGCCCTCATTTTAGAGACAACTGACAAGATTAAGAAAGTTCGTGATAACCTTCAGACAGCTAGAAGCCGTCAAAAGAGTTATGCGGACCCAAAACGCAAGCCCTTGGAATTTCAAGTCGGTGATCGAGTATTACTTAAGGTCTCACCTTGGAAAGGTGTGATCAGATTTGGAAAGAAAGGAAAACTTGCACCTAGATACGTTGGACCATTCAAGATCGTCAAAAGAATCGGTAAGGTAGCCTACAGACTTGAGTTACCTCCTGAAGTTCGAAATGTTCATCCAACCTTTCACATGTCCAATCTCAAGAGGTGTTTAGCTGATGAGAACCTCCACATACCGCTTGACGAAATTCGTGTTGACAAAACACTGAAATTTGTCGAGAAACCTGTGGAAATCATGGAACGTGAAGTCAAGTGGCTTAAGCGCAAGCGCATTCCTTTGGTCAAAGTTCACTGGGAAGCTGAACGGGGACCCGAGTTTACTTGGGAACGCGAAGATCAAATGAAGGCGAAATATCCACATCTTTTTCCACAAGTTTCCTCTAAATAAATTTCGGGACGAAATTTCCACAAGTAGGGGAGACTGTAACATCTGTACATGTAATCATTGTGAACAGTTCTTTTATCTATAAAACAATGTTATTTGATCCCAATGTTTGTTTATTTATGTTTGACATTTTTCATGTTTTGACTTTTATTCAATTTCAAACTCTATATCGCTTTCTGGAGAGTTATACGCAAACTGGTGCGTAGACGTAGTCAGTTTAATGCGAAAAATACTCCGAAACATCAACATATACTTAACATACCTTAAATAACCTATACATAACTTAGAAATAAGTTTTGAAGGCTTTGGTATGGCAAAAACAAGTTAATTCGCTTACAGGGATTAAACTTGACAAACTGCGAAAGTATGCCAATTTGAACTGTAACGAACATTCCGGAACATGACCATAAGTTAAACATACCATAAATATCCTTTACATAGCTTAGAAATAGGCTTTAAGGGGTTCGGTGTGCTAAAATAAACTTTTGGGTCATTCAGGGACTAAAAGCGTCAAAAAGTGCACAAGTTTGCACTTTCGCGCATAACTTACGTTCTGAATACATCCGGACATCCAAAAATTTATGTAAGCACTAAAATATTTTATTTTAGTGTTTTTCATAAGAAAAATCCATTCGTCACGCATTTTGGATCGTTTTTCGCGCTTGTGCGCATTCCGTCGTAATTAAGCAAACATCGCGATCGTACGACCAAACGAACTGACATCAGACATATTTTTGAGCATGTTTCATGTCCACAATGTTTAGGCATCATTTTAGGGCCTTAACATTGGCTTAACGGGCCTTAAACGTGTCGGAAATGACTTAAATACGTAACAGGGACCAAAACTGTCATTTATGAAAGTTGTTTTCTGACCAGTCAGGCCAGGCAGCCCGCGTAAAACCAGGGCTATCCTTTACGTGGCCCGCGTCAGACTCCCATATCAGATAAGATTAATTAATCAGCAGATTACAGCTGTTAAGTTCCCAACCACACACCCACACTTGCCCTTTCAGTTCATGAGGGGCCATTTTTAGTCACCACAACATTCCAACAAGTGTACGGACGAGATTCGATCACGTTATTAAAGAAACGATCTTAACGGTTCGAAGAATACTATAAATACTCAACCCCATGCCTTGCAAAAACCCACTAGAATCTGATTTGAGAAGCTCTAAGTTGAAACCTTTGTTTCATACCTGAGCTACTTGAATCAAGATTAGCATTCGGGGACCCTTTGTAAGTATTCCTTCGTTCTTTTATTGCTTTTCGAGTCCGAAAGTCAAACTTTGTTTGACTTTCTGCATTGACCAGTTTATGGTCAATGCGAAGTTCGTTTGAACTTCGCAACGTGATTGTAATCACGATGGTTATAGTCCCTTGTGACTATGCCTACTGATTACCACGTTGTCTAGGGTCGTAAGGGTAAGCGATCTAATAAATCGCTTATACCTTCGAACCCGACCCTTTTGGTCGATCATTAGGATCCGACCAAGCACATTAGGTGACCATAGTGTATAGGGAATAACCTTCCGAGGTTATACCTTATGGTCGCTTCGTTAAGTAGTTGTATGATAGGTAGTTTATATGCCTTAGGTAAATTACCAAAATACCCTTTTCATGTGTAATTGGTAATTAAGCATATGTAACCTAAACTTTCGTCACTTAACTGATTATGTAACATAATTAAACATATTAAGGCATATTCTACTTGTCATAGGACTAGTTAGGCGGTCCGAACGCGTTTCACGCGAACGACGCGTTAAAGTAGCATAAGCTACCTAAACGGGTCGTAATGGGTCGTAAGCACTTAGGTTAGGTTTCATTTAGTATGTAGGCTTTGTTAAACCATATGACACGAGTCTCCATACTCGTTTGGTTTACGAACCCTCATTCTATCTAAATCCTCCGACTTAGGTCCGATTTATTAACATAGTTACCTATATTAGGTGCCGTTTGATTCCGAGATCTCTAGCATTGCTTGGTGGTTATCTTAGGACTTCTGAGCAATCTCAAGTGAGTACATAGAACCCCCTCTTTAACTATTTTCAAACTGTTTTGGGGTGAAACACATGTGCCTACTTGTTACTTTCATGCTTTCCTGTTTTCACATCATATACCTGCTATGTTTGTGTGACAACCCGCACTAAACCAGGTATCCGTACAACTTAATTAATGATTAATTACTGCTTAATTACTGTGCTTGTTTGAAACTAGCTGATAAACTGCTACCTGCATACTGATACATGCACTTACTTGCATCATACTTTATATGCTGTCACTACATTATTTACATACGGCACCTTAGTGACAAACATGATGCACAAAAAGCACAGTAGCACTAAACGGATACACAGTGAACATGCTGATATAACCAGCATCAGGCAGATACTGCCTCTAAGGCCTGTTAAGAGCCTCATATATTTTTGCTACACTGGTAGTGAGTGTAGGGATATAAGGGTTGTGGTACTGCGTCTCTAGGGATAAGATACACTGATTCGGATGTGCCTAAAACGTACTTTAAGTACCAAACACAGCACTTTAATAATTAAACCAGCTTCTAGCTGACTAGTAAAGTGCCAGTACATGAGAAAATAACACTAGACACTTTCTAAAGTATCGGGAAAACAGATTGTGTCACTAAAAATGTTAATAACGACACTTTAAAGCTTTTGTAACGCTTTAACGGATTACTATCCAACCGGACACCCGGACTTTACCCGGAACATGAAAATATTATTATTTTCACTATTTATATTTTTCTGAGCCAGTTAGGGTCCCTGATTACCCTAACACCCGTCATAACGCATAACATACCACTAACTAAGTTAGATACTTAGTTAACCTAATTAACTAAACTAAACCCCTAACCACCCACTTAAAATCGAACCAACCCCACCCCCCATCATAACCGTCCCCTAACTAGGGGAGACACAAATGGTACTTGGTGATTAACTAAATCTTGCATGGTCTAATATCTTGGGGACACATTACCCATTGGGTAATAACATCTTAATTTCCCTTTAAATACACACTTAAACACTAAGAGTTCATTATCACAACTCACCACATTACTCACTCTCTCTTGCTCCCTCCTATTCTCGGCCGAACCCCCTCCACTACACCACCATATTTTCGGCTCTTGATCTCATCATTCCAAGATCATACACACTTCACAAGTCGCGTATTAGGAGCTTTGGTACACTCGGAACGCGAAGGACCTCTACCGTTAGCTTTTATCCACCTCTTTTTCGCCAAAGATCTTCCCTAGCCTTGAGCTAGAGGTATATCACTTAAAACTTGTTTTTAAGCTTATCTAAAGTGGTTAAAAGAAGTTATGCCGGTTGAATCTCGTTAAAATGAAAGATGATGATCAAAAGTCTAGTAAAAACTATAAAAGTGGTGGTTAATAGCTCATAACTTGTGTAAAAGTGGTAGTATTTGGAATTTGTGTTTATCTAGACCCGATCTATGATGTGGTAGCTCGGATCTCCGTTTAACCCGACTTTGTAAGATCATGTATCTTCACATAAGCTCGTTTTTGACTAAATACAAGGGTTAAAGGTGAAACCCTACCACACAAGATACATGAACTTGTGTAGAAACATTTAACTTGTGTAAAAGAGATTTAACCGGTACAATGGTGTTTATAACTAGCAGATCTACGTATCTGCAAGTGGTATTTTCGAAGAACCACACATTAAAGAAATCATGTATTTTAAAAAGTGGATCTTACACAAACAAACATGATTTTTACAAACCACAAGTATGTAAATACTTGTGAAACAAAAAGATCCGACAAAGGACTAGCTTTGTCACTTGTTACTAGAAGTTGTAAAGACGGATTTCTCTAAACACGAGGGTTTTTATGAGATTAAAACTACTTTATATAAAGATCTACATATATAAAGGGGATTTACACTATAGATTCGGAAAAACTACAAGTTCATGCGATTATGCAATTTACATACTTATCGACTAGTTTGATGTGTCGGAAATTGTTTGTTTGGATAAAGAAATTGTTGAATTGATTTGTTAAAAGAAAATGATACGCTTGAAAGCGTGGCCACCTCCAGTTACAGAGGAAACTCTGGCGAAATTTTCTAAAAACCTAACACTTAGAATTATTTACACAACAAGTGTTAGAACTATTTTTGGACATATTTTCGAAACATAAAATTTCGCCATGACTTTAATTACTAAATATTCGGAGGTGGGATTTTCACAAAGATTAACGTGATAAGTATATTTGTCACAACACTGTTTATGATTATTTTGTGAAAATACATAAATATTATTTTAGAGTAAAAATAATATTTACAAGCGTTAATGATTCCAAAACCTTACGAACGCTTCCACAAACATATAAGTTACACCGGTAATTACATTACCACAAGTTTGATAAAACGTAACTTACGCACATGTATTGTATCCCCCATCCTTGGGAAGAAGTATAACTACCAAGTGTATACGGAACATAAACACGAAATAGTTGTCTAACTATTTCCCAAAGACTCAAACTATAAAGCTAAAGCACGGCCGTCCGTCTAATAGAATTAGCACTTGTAGGTCGTTGCACAGCTTACTGTATTGGAGACACTTGGTAGAGACGCGCATTCACTGTGAGTTCATGTCCCCCTTTTCTCTAACTGTTTTCAGTTTACTTAACTGCGGGGGTGAAATACATGTTACTATGATTTACGAGTACTTTACAACGGTATGTTTAACGTAAGGAGGTGTTATACGATCATGTGAGTGGATAGGAACAACATGGGGCCATTAGTCCTCATGGAGGGACCGAGGGACAGGAGCGGTAGATCTATCTGGGTGTAGCGAGCCCAGCCCCCGGCCAAACTAGAAACGGACCGTGGGGTGACTTTGTCCACATACTTTGCCGTGGCGAAATCTGCTAGGTTTGAGTCTCCCTATTTGCACTTCACATATGTCAGTGGCCTTGCAAACCATTGGTGATCACAAGTCCTCTTACACTGCTACATACCACAACTATTTTTATACTCACAAGTGTTTTTACATACTCACTTACACATGAACTCGCTCAACATTATTGTTGATTTTTCAACTCACATGTATTTCAGGAAATTAAACGGATCTGGCACGGTATGGAACGTTTTCCGCTGCACTTGTCATGGAGTCATCAGGGTTTAGGGGATGTGTCTCTTTCCTGGACAAGACACAGTCCTTAAACCACGTTTATGTTATGTTATAAGTTGTAATGTCTACTGAACAAGGTTATGGTTGTACGTTAAAACAATGGTATTGTGTTTGATTTTTAAAACTTAATGGATGACTTGCATGGTTTTTAAATTCATATAGCTTGTTATGGTTAAGCTATGGTATTAAGAAGTCACACCAAAATTAACCACGCTTCCGCAAAGCCAGGGTGTGACAGCTTGGTATCAGAGCTCTGATCATAGCGAACTAGGATTCTTTCTCGAGTCTAGACTATGATCACTAGGGCTCTCACGAAAACATTTTTCTGCATACCACTTAAGTCCAGATCCACAACTTTTTACAAACAAATGTTGAGCACATTTTACTAATTATAGGCTCAGCTTGGAGGGCTGAGGATCGATCTGGAGGATCGAGATGATCAAGGTAGTTGAGCACGTTGGTTTGTTATAGGATCGATCTGGAGGATCGAGGTTTGGTTTAAGTGAAGGACGGAGCAGTCTTGTAGACTGGATGAAATTGGCTAGTAAGACTAGGAGAAGTATGTGATACCTTACTTGGTGACTATGTGATTAACTGATTATATGATTGATTATTATACGTATATGTGTTACAAACGTTATGCTTTCATCAAGTACTAGAAAGATGGGCACTACGAACCCCATGACCATAGTATCAGACGACATAGTTCAACGAAGCACGAGGTGTACATTTCTGATACTACCGGCACAGACAATGACGACTTTCAGCCCTTTGTGCACTGCCTGAAGTCGTAGCAGAGCCTACTGATGGCCATCTTGTTGGGAATTTGCCACTGGCGGTGATCCCTGCTCCTGTGCCCCTTGCCGCTTATCTCGTTGTTGATATGCCCCCGACATTGCCTCTAAAGACGATGTCGAACTATTAAGAGGAGGACCCACTTGAGGGCAAGGCCCTCTCGCTGCTAGCATTAGACTACTGCATGCGGACGCTCCTGTAGGGGAAACTCATTTCCCTATCCCAGACTCATTTGAGTCTCTGACATCCGCGTCTTCGCACATACAGGGAATGCAGCACCACTTACACGACGCCGACCCTGATATGGCATCATCAGCTGAACCGGATCCCACACACAGCTTTGAGTTTGATCGCGATTATGAGGACAATTCTGTTTTTCCGCCTGGTGTTGATCCAGACCATGACATTGAGTTCATGCACTTAGACCAGCCCTTGGGGGATCCTGTAACCCCTGTGATTGTTGATCCAGCTGATTTTGAGATGGAGTTTTTGATTCGAAGCTAGCCGTGGCCCCTGAGCCAGGCGTTGCTCCTGACCCCGCATTGGAGTATGACCCTGTTCATGCCAATGCACCGGCTGTTGCTCCTTGATTGATCATCTGCTTGGATGAGAGAAAATTTGGGGTAACTGTGCAAGACAATTTATTGTTACGGGGGCCCACGTAATAACGATTTGTAGTGCACAGGAATCCTGGTGGACTCTGCAGGCCAAGCTAATGATAACCAATGCAGCAGGAAATAACCTAAACACAAATGACCTAGGCGATGTAGCCTCGAGTTCATTCTATTACAAGCAACAAGCCAAATTGACAAGCCTATGTGAAGGCTCAGGAATTTATTTCCCCACTTATACAGTGAGTATATTTGCGTGTGAAATGGGGTGATTACATGATGGCTTACGTTGCTATATATATACCCCATAGACAATTGAAACATTGTCCAACCCGCTTCACGCTATTTCGACAAAAAGGGAATGTCACCCAGGCGTGACACAAACACCAGTACATTGCCAAGGACAGAAGCCGAGCTGCAAGAACGCATCTCACAGATAAATGCACGACATGAAGCCCTCCACTCTAAGTACAACGATGGCATTACTGGAGATAACCCTCCAACTGGCTGCACCTATAAACAGTTCCTGAACTGCAAGCCTTTGAACTTTGTCAGAACCGGAGGCACCGTTGCATTTGTTCGTTGGTCCAAAAGATCGACTCCACTCTAAGAATGAGTAACTGTTCGCCCCAACAGAGTGTTACCTACATCTCAGGGATATTTCTAGATGGCACACTCTCTTAATGGAACCTCCAGGTTCAGACCCTTGGCACAGACGCTGCTTATACACTGAGCTGGGACGAGCTCAAGGAAACGATTGAGAAGAAATGTTGTTTTAGGACAGAAATTCAGAAACTTGACGTGGAGTCCTGAAATTTGAGAAAGGACGAACCAGAGACCCCTGAACATGACCAGCGATCACACGACTTGTCTAGGGTCGTCCCCTACTAAGTCATTGATGTAGTATGATATAGTGGTGTACTTGTGAGCTTTACATTGTGGTCTCGAATTGTGGCAATACAATCGCAGTATTCTCATCACATGCGATGTTCAATCAATTGTTTATGTCCTATAACATAAGAGGTTATGTGATTGACTTGTTGATAACATGAGATGTTATGTGTTGGTATTGTTGAATGCATACGTACACTTCACTTGCTATGACCTAACCTATGTGAAACATCTTTTAGAAGATGCCGCCAAGACGCGAAATGCGCATGCCCACCTCTGAGGCAGAACTTAAAGAGATAATTGCTGCAGCTATAGCACAGCACGAGGCCCTACGCTCCGAACCTATCAGAGGTACCTCAGAAAATAACGGTTGTTCCTACTGGCACTTCCTTAACTACAAGCCTCCGAAGTTCGACGGCACTGGGGGTGCCATAACTTTTGTAAAATGGATTGAAAGTATGGAATCCATCTTTCGAATGAGTGGTTGTACGCCAGAACAACAGGTCCCATACGTTTCTGAGTTGTTTCAAGATGGAGCTCGATTATGGTGGAATCTTCAGGTTCGAATAATGGGCCTAACTACAGCATATGCGTTAACTTGGGATGAGTTGAAAGGAATGATGCATAAGAAGTATTGCCCCCACACGGAAACCCAGAAGTGGGAAGATGAATTTCGGAGCCTAATGATGGAAGGTCCGAAGGTGTTGGAGTACGTGCAACGACTCCATGATCCATCACAAATTGTTCCATACCTGGTAAAGCCAGAACTGAAGAAATTGGAACAATTCATTTGGGAACTGGCGCCTCAAGTCTTGAGCTTGATGACAGCATCTACGCCACCAACAACCATTGTTGCAAGTAAGATGGGTTTGGCACTCGTTACGGAAGCAAATAGACTAGAAAAACTTGCAAACCCTGACAAGAAAACTCAGGTAGAGTCGTCTGGAAAGAACAAAAGGAAGCTTACCGAAGATACCCAAATGAACAACGATGAACAAAGATCTATTCGAGGTTGCTTTGACTGCGGGGACAAAGGGCATTTCAAGAAAGATTGCCCTAACAACAAACAGGCCAATGATAAGATTTACTTAGAAACCAAACCAAGATGTGCTGAGTGCAAGTGTCACCGTGATGGTGGATGTCAGAAGCCTTGGTACGGGAGGAAAGGACACAACAAGGAAGGTTGTGGGATGAAGAGTTCCATACAAGGAGAAAACAGTAACAACGCTCTAGGTGGAAATGGGAAAGGAAATGGCCGAATGATAGGATACTACCATTGTAAGGAAGTTGGACATTTTAAGAGGGAATGCCTGAAGCTGAAACAAGACCGTGAGAGAAAATCCAACATCAGAGCTTGTGAGGCATGCCAGGATCCAGGTGTGATTTCTGGTACGTTCTCTAACAACCAAAACTTTTGCACCTATTTTGTTTGATGCTGGTGCCGGTTATGGCTTCGTGTCATTAGAATTTAAGAATATACTTGGTTTAACCGCTAGTAAGTTAGATATCCCCTACTCGATCGAATTAGCTAATGGAAAGTTAGTTGAAGCCAACGAAGTAATCAGAGGCTGTGTGATAGAACTGGGAGAACGTGAGTTTACTTTGGATCTACTACCAGTCGAATTGGGAAGCTTCGACGTGGTGGTAGGAATGGATTGGTTATCCGGAAACAAGGCTGAGATAGTATGTCACGAGAAAGCTGTTCGTATTCCAACTGATGATGGTGAGACAATTGTGGTTCACGGAGAGAAGCGTGACACACCGCTAAGATTTATCAGCTGCTTGAAAGCAAGGAAGTGTTTACAGAAAAGATGTGTTGCTTTTCTAGCACACATCGTGGATAAAAAGGGCTGCTGAGCCAAGAATCGAAGACATCCCTGTCGTAAGGGAGTATCCAGAAGTCTTCCCAGAAGACTTGCCTGGATTACCGCCTCTAAGGCAAGTAGAGTTTCACGACGATTCAATTCCAGGCACTGCACCCGTAGTCAATGCATCATAGCGACTTACATTTTCGGGGGTGCAAGGATTGACAGAGAAGTGTTGGTAACGGATGGAGAAGGAAGATAACAGACCAAAAATTCCTTTTTGGGGTAATCCCATTGTTACCCATCAAAAAGGAGGATGATGATTTTCAAATAAACACCAACTACAGAGAATTGAACAAGCTGGCGATCAAGAACAGGTATCCTCTGCCAAGAATCGACGATCTGTTTGATCAACTGCAAGGCTCGAACTATTATTCAAAGATTGATCTTCGATCTGGATACCATCAATTAAGGATACAGGAGGAAAGTATCCCGAAAACAGCCTTCCGAACTCGTTATGGACACTACGAGTTCCTCGTTATGCCATTTGGTTTGACAAACGCACCTGCGGTATTCATGGATCTAATGAATAGAGTTTGCAAGCCATACTTGGACAAGTTCGTGATTGTGTTTATCGACGACATCTTGATTTATTCAAGGACAAAGGCTGAACACGAACAGCATCTAAGAACTATTCTGGAGCTGCTAAAGAAGGAACAGTTGCATGCCGAGTTCTCTAAGTGCGAGTTTTGGCTACGCGAAGTCCAGTTTCTTGGACATGTGGTTAATGGAAATGGGATTCATGTTGATCCCACAAAGATCAAGGCAATCAAGAATTGGGAAATGCCTACAACGCCAACCGAGATTCGACAATTCTTGGGTTTGGCTAGCTACTATCGAAGGTTCATCGAGGATTTCTCGAAAATCGCTCAACCTTTGACGCTCCTCACGCAGAAGGACAAGACGTTTGATTGGGGAATCAAACAGGATGAAGCATTTCAGATATTAAAGGATAAGCTTTGTAACGCGCCAATCTTAGCTCTACCAGAAGGTACCGACAATTTTGTGGTATACTGCGACGCATCGCGTCAAGGGTTGGGTTGCGTGTTGATGCAACGCCAAAAGGTTATTGCCTACGCATCGCGCCAACTGAAGGTACACGAAAAGAACTATACCACCCACGATTTGGAGCTTGGCGCAGTGGTTTTTGCACTACAGATCTGGAGACACTACCTGTATGGTACGAAGTGCACAATCTTCACAGATCACAAAAGCCTACAGCATATATTCAACCAGAAGGAGTTGAATATGAGGCAAAAACGATGGGTTGAGTTGCTAAACGACTACGACTGCGAGATAAAATATCATCCAGGGAAGGCGAATGTAGTCGCCGATGCCCTAAGTCGTAAAGAAAGAATCAAGCCCATAAGGGTTAGAGCTTTGGAAATGATCATACGAACCGATCTTTCCTCGCGCATTCGTGCTGCACAAAAGGAAGCTCTCAAGGAGGGAAACCTTGAGGAAGGATATCTCCGTGGAATGGAAAAGCTTTTGGTACCAAACGAGGAAGGAACGTTATGTTTTGAGAAAAGGATTTGAGTTCCTCTGTTTGGTGGATTAAGGGAAGTTATTTTCGACGAAGCGCACAAGTCACGGTACTCTATCCACCCTGGATCGGATAAGATGTACCAGGATCTCAAAGGTTATTATTGGTGGCCTAGGATGAAAGGCGACGTTGCTGTTTACGTGAGCAAATGTTTAACGTGCGCTAAGGTTAAAGCGGAATACCAGAAGCCTTCGGGACTTCTGCAACAACCTGAGATTCCCAAGTGGAAATGGGAACAAATCTCAATGGATTTTGTTACAAAACTGCCAAGAACGCCAAGAGGCCATGATATGATTTGGGTGATGGTTGACCGCCTAACAAAATCCGCACACTTTCTGCCGATCAAGGAGAAAGACAGTACTAGTAAACTTGCGGAAATTTACATGAGAGAGATCATAGCACGCCATGGAGTACCTCTCTCAATCATCTCTGATAGAGACGGAAGGTTTGTGTCAAGGATATGGCAATCCTTCCAAGAATCTTTTGGCTCACAATTGAATCTGAGCACTGCGTTCCATCCGCAAACAGACGGCCAGAGCGAGCGAACGATACAAACCTTGGAAGACATGCTGAGGGCATGTGTTATGGATTCGGGAGGTAGCTGGGATAAACACTTACCTTTGGTCGAATTTTCATACAACAACAGCTACCACACCAGTATTGGTGTCGCGCCATTTGAGGCCCTATACGGACGCAAGTGCCGATCACCACTATGTTGGTCTGACGCAGGTGATAGGCAGCTTGCTGGTCCCGAGATCGTCCAAGAGACGACAGACAAGATCGCGCAAATACTTAAACGCATCGAAGCCGCTCGCCACAGACAAAAGGCCTACGCGGATCCAAACCGGAAACATGTGGATTTCCAAGTTGGGGAAATGGTGTTATTGAAGGTTTCACCCTGGAAGGGGGTGGCACGCTTTGGTAAGCATGGAAAGTTAAATCCGCGCTACATTGGTCCCTTCAGAATTCTGGAAAGAATTGGGATAGTAGCATACAAGTTGGACCTACCTACTGAACTGAATGGTGTTCACGATACATTTCATGTATCCAATTTAAAGAAAAGTCCAACTCAAGTTGACGTTGCCATTCCTACCGACGAGATTCATATTGACGACACGCTCCACTTCGTAGAAGAACCTGTCGAGGTCACAGATTGGAAAGTTAACAAGACCCGCCGGAGCAGTGTCAAACTCGTCAAAGTTCGTTGGAATGCCAGACATGGTCCTGAATTCACATGGGAACGTAAGGACCGGATGAAAGAGAAATACCCCCACTTATTTCCTAGGAACCCTGCTTCTACAAGCAGAACTTAAATTTCGGGACGAAATTTATTTAACGGGGGGAGAATGTGACAACCCGCACTAAACCAGGTATCCGTACAACTTAATTAATGATTAATTACTGCTTAATTACTATGCTTGTTTGAAACTAGCTGATAAACTGCTACCTGCATACTGATACATGCACTTACTTGCATCATACTTTATATGCTGTCACTACATTATTTACATACGGCACCTTAGTGACAAACATGATGCACAAAAAGCACAGTAGCACTAAACGGATACACAGTGAACATGCTGATATAACCAGCATCAGGCAGATACTGCCTCTAAGGCCTGTTAAGAGCCTCATATATTTTTGCTACACTGGTAGTGAGTGTAGGGATATAAGGGTTGTGGTACCGCGTCTCTAGGGATAAGATACACTGATTCGGATGTGCCTAAAACGTACTTTAAGTACCAAACACAGCACTTTAATAATTAAACCAGCTTCTAGCTGACTAGTAAAGTGCCAGTACATGAGAAAATAACACTAGACACTTTCTAAAGTATCGGGAAAACAGATTGTGTCACTAAAAATGTTAATAACGACACTTTAAAGCTTTTGTAACACTTTAACGGATTACTATCCAACCGGACACCCGGACTTTACCCGGAACATGAAAATATTATTATTTTCACTATTTATATTTTTCTGAGCCAGTTAGGGTCCCTGATTACCCTAACACCCGTCATAACGCATAACATACCACTAACTAAGTTAGATACTTAGTTAACCTAATTAACTAAACTAAACCCCTAACCACCCACTTAAAATCGAACCAACCCCACCCCCCATCATAACCGTCCCCTAACTAGGGGAGACACAAATGGTACTTGGTGATTAACTAAATCTTGCATGGTCTAATGTCTTGGGGACACATTACCCATTGGGTAATAACATCTTAATTTCCCTTTAAATACACACTTAAACACTAAGAGTTCATTATCACAACTCACCACATTACTCACTCTCTCTTGCTCCCTCCTATTCTCGGCCGAACCCCCTCCACTACACCACCATATTTTCGGCTCTTGATCTCATCATTCCAAGATCATACACACTTCACAAGTCGCGTATTAGGAGCTTTGGTACACTCGGAACGCGAAGGACCTCTACCGTTAGCTTTTATCCACCTCTTTTTCGCCAAAGATCTTCCCTAGCCTTGAGCTAGAGGTATATCACTTAAAACTTGTTTTTAAGCTTATCTAAAGTGGTTAAAAGAAGTTATGCCGGTTGAATCTCGTTAAAATGAAAGATGATGATCAAAAGTCTAGTAAAAACTATAAAAGTGGTGGTTAATAGCTCATAACTTGTGTAAAAGTGGTAGTATTTGGAATTTGTGTTTATCTAGACCCGATCTATGATGTGGTAGCTCGGATCTCCGTTTAACCCGACTTTGTAAGATCATGTATCTTCACATAAGCTCGTTTTTGACTAAATACAAGGGTTAAAGGTGAAACCCTACCACACAAGATACATGAACTTGTGTAGAAACATTTAACTTGTGTAAAAGAGATTTAACCGGTACAATGGTGTTTATAACTAGCAGATCTACGTATCTGCAAGTGGTATTTTCGAAGAACCACACATTAAAGAAATCATGTATTTTAAAAAGTGGATCTTACACAAACAAACATGATTTTTACAAACCACAAGTATGTAAATACTTGTGAAACAAAAAGATCCGACAAAGGACTAGCTTTGTCACTTGTTACTAGAAGTTGTAAAGACGGATTTCTCTAAACACGAGGGTTTTTATGAGATTAAAACTACTTTATATAAAGATCTACATATATAAAGGGGATTTACACTATAGATTCGGAAAAACTACAAGTTCATGCGATTATGCAATTTACATACTTATCGACTAGTTTGATGTGTCGGAAATTGTTTGTTTGGATAAAGAAATTGTTGAATTGATTTGTTAAAAGAAAATGATACGCTTGAAAGCGTGGCCACCTCCAGTTACAGAGGAAACTCTGGCGAAATTTTCTAAAAACCTAACACTTAGAATTATTTACACAACAAGTGTTAGAACTATTTTTGGACATATTTTCGAAACATAAAATTTCGCCATGACTTTAATTACTAAATATTCGGAGGTGGGATTTTCACAAAGATTAACGTGATAAGTATATTTGTCACAACACTGTTTATGATTATTTTGTGAAAATACATAAATATTATTTTAGAGTAAAAATAATATTTACAAGCGTTAATGATTCCAAAACCTTACGAACGCTTCCACAAACATATAAGTTACACCGGTAATTACATTACCACAAGTTTGATAAAACGTAACTTACGCACATGTATTGTATCCCCCATCCTTGGGAAGAAGTATAACTACCAAGTGTATACGGAACATAAACACGAAATAGTTGTCTAACTATTTCCCAAAGACTCAAACTATAAAGCTAAAGCACGGCCGTCCGTCTAATAGAATTAGCACTTGTAGGTCATTGCACAGCTTACTGTATTGGAGACACTTGGTAGAGACGTGCATTCACTGTGAGTTCATGTCCCCCTTTTCTCTAACTGTTTTCAGTTTACTTAACTGCGGGGGTGAAATACATGTTACTATGATTTACGAGTACTTTACAACGGTATGTTTAACGTAAGGAGGTGTTATACGATCATGTGAGTGGATAGGAACAACATGGGGCCATTAGTCCTCATGGAGGGACCGAGGGACAGGAGCGGTAGATCTATCTGGGTGTAGCGAGCCCAGCCCCCGGCCAAACTAGAAACGGACCGTGGGGTGACTTTGTCCACATACTTTGCCGTGGCGAAATCTGCTAGGTTTGAGTCTCCCTATTTGCACTTCACATATGTCAGTGGCCTTGCAAACCATTGGTGATCACAAGTCCTCTTACACTGCTACATACCACAACTATTTTTATACTCACAAGTGTTTTTACATACTCACTTACACATGAACTCGCTCAACATTATTGTTGATTTTTCAACTCACATGTATTTCAGGAAATTAAACGGATCTGGCACGGTATGGAACGTTTTCCGCTGCACTTGTCATGGAGTCATCAGGGTTTAGGGGATGTGTCTCTTTCCTGGACAAGACACAGTCCTTAAACCACGTTTATGTTATGTTATAAGTTGTAATGTCTACTGAACAAGGTTATGGTTGTACGTTAAAACAATGGTATTGTGTTTGATTTTTAAAACTTAATGGATGACTTGCATGGTTTTTAAATTCATATAGCTTGTTATGGTTAAGCTATGGTATTAAGAAGTCACACCAAAATTAACCACGCTTCCGCAAAGCCAGGGTGTGACAGTTTGTTAGTACATTATAGTACATGATTTCATTACATTTCATGCTATGTATGCCCATTGTGTGCGTACTTAGTACATCGTTTTACATTACATTTCATGCTATGTATGTCCACTGTGTGCATACTTAGTACATTGTTTTACATTACATTTCTGCTATGTATGTTGACTGATAGCATGCTAGCACATTGATTTACATGACTTTTCTGCTTTGTATGTTAACTTAGCATACTTAGTACATTGTTTTCATGTGACATGTATACAATTGCTATAACATTTGGTTTGCACAAACGAGACTTATATACGTTCGTTAACATTAGCTACGCCGCTCGGTAGTAAGTACTGGTACCAAAGAACTTGACAAATCCCATTCCTGACATCCCGGGTTTGTTTGGATGTAAGGAATGACTGAATCTGAAAACATTTCTTTTGATAACCTTGACTGAAAGGGTTATCCGACTGTCTCAAGGCTTGAATGTATGCGTTAACTTACCACATAAATGTTTGTATCAATGTAACATGCATTTACTTTGCAAAACATAACTTTTTATATATTCAAAATACTTTGTTTTGTACATTTCTACATTTGGATTATGGGACAATACTTTTCTTACAATTCATAACATTTGATACACATTACTTGACTACTTTTGGACTTCTTAACATTTGACATGGTTTATACAAGGACTTTTTGACAATTGGTTTAAACATAGACTTATTACATTGGTGGTTTGTTTAAGTGACTTAAGTAACGAGATGTGAGTAATATGATACAAGCATGGTGGATACGCCGCTGGTACTTCCTATATATAAGTGTTTGTATTATATTACATATCATAGCGTTATTTAAATCATTCAATTTGGACTTATACATTTTACACAAGTAACACGATTTTTACAAGACTTTGGTTTACAAACAATTTACTTTATACAACTCATTTCACTTGGTTATACATTTAACCATACATTATTCTTTTATTTATACATATCATTTGATCTTATCGCTTTTTAAATGACTTACAAAACAAAACAATTTACAAAGTTCATGACTGACTTTTACTAAACAACTCTTTTTCTTAAACTTAAGTCATGAATCCTATTTTCACAAAACCTATGTATCTCACAGGCATTTTTATGCTGACGTACCTATTTTCACATGTGTTTTCAGGTGCTTTTGCATAGGATGATGATCGTGACACTAGGGCGGACCTGTGCCTTAGAGACTTAAAATGAAGATAGACTTAGTTTAATTAGGTTATAAACTCTTTGATTCCTGTTTAAAACAATGTAACTCTTATGTTGATAAATAAAATACAACTTTGTATGCCATGGTTATGAAACAATTAATTCTGTTACAACACTCCCCGACGTTTTCCGCCACGTTTTGTATGTTATACGTGGTCGGGGTGTGACAAACACATAATTGATCAACGTTAGCGAGCGAGAATCAAATCATCTTATCGAAGCAAACAACTCCGGCATGGTATTCGCGAAGAAAGTCCATGCCTATTATGACGTCAAAACTTTCGAGCTGCATTGGAATAAGGTCGATAGGGAAGATGTGATTGTTGAGTTCTAGAGTACAATCACGAAGAACAGAGTTCACGGTGACAGTTCTTCCGGTAGCGATTTCAACATCGAACGTCGAGGGGAGATGGGCGTGCTTACGATTAAGAAGCTTTTCGAACTCAAATGATACAAAACAGTTATCGGCTCCAGTATCAAACAAACACAAAGCATAAATATCATTCACAAGGAACGTACCATTGACTGATGCGTGTGAAGTGTGTATATAAGTTTAAGTATATTTTAAGCCCTTTTACACTTTCTTTAGCCAAGTTTTAAATTTATAAAACACGATATTTACTAACACTAGACACACATATGGGCAAGTGCACCCATCGTGAGCGTAGTATAGTGTTGGTAAGATACCGAGGTCGTCCAAGGTCACAAGAGCTTTTAGTACCGGTTTATCCTCAACGTCTAATCAAATCAAAAGTTTAGAAAAATGTTTTTAAACTAAGAAAAATAAAAACTAACTAAAATGCTGAAAATAAAAATAAAAGAAAAAACAGATAGACAAGATGAATCACTTGGTTCCGACTCATGTTTAGTGTAACCTTTGATTATTTCCGCACTTTTGCACTATTTAAGAGATTATCTTAGTTATTGTAGTAGGCCCCTCTTTTGGAGGTGACGTTACCCTCAACCCAGTAGTTTGAGTCAGCAATGATACAATCCTAAAGGGTCGGATTATTGAAAGATAATTAATTAAGTTATTAATGCATAATGTGGTAGGCCCCTCTTTTGAAGGTGACGTTACCCTCGGCTAAGTAGTCTGAGTCAGCAGGGATACAGTCCTAAGTAGCCGGGTTAAATTTTTAATAGTAGTTTAACTTATGAGGGGATCAAAGAGTTTGGACCCCCGCCATCCAATACCGTTAAGTATTGAAGGAGGTCCTACTAAATTTGACCCAGGTCCTTTGCAGGATCTATACACTGAACAATGGCAAGACTCTTACCAAACCGTTCCCTTAACCCCCGACCAGGTTGTTGGTGCATCCGTCTGTCGTCTACGTCTTGTATCGAGTCTTGTTTAGAGATAGATAGAATAAAGCACGGAATCCAAGAATCAGAATATTTAGGAGTGATTCCACTTGAAATGACATTTTTTCATTTCAAGCTAAATCACATAATTTTCTGATTCCACTCGAAAGTTAATTTTCTGATTCCACTCGAAAGTTAACTTTCTGATTCCACTCCAAATGTAACTTGCTGATTCCACTCCAAAATAACATGTTAATTCTGCTCCAAATGACACCATGTCATTTGGAGCGAAATCAGAAACCCTATATATAGGGTCATTTGGGGCGAAATCAGATAATAGTTCTAGGTGTTGTCTTCCGGTGAGCCACGAAGTGCTGCCGAAGTGTTGTCAGGACTTGTAACTGGTTTATTGATCAATGTAACAACAGATAATAGTTCTAGGTGTTGTCTTCCGATGAGCCACGAAGTGCTGTCGAAGTGTTGTCAGGACTTGTAACTGGTTTATTGATCAATATAACAACAGTTTAAAATGTATAATTGCTGAATTGAACTTGATTTGTCTGTTTCCGCCATTCAAATCAGTAAAAGCTCTTTTGATAGACTCGTTCAGGTCCGAATTCGATCCTACAAGTGGTATCAGAGCTCAGGAAGAAGAGTTCTATACAATTCAGCTGCCAATTCTGTTTTTCTACACCTTCTACATCTATTTTTTCAAAATTCACATATTTTCACGGTTAAAATTGGTTCAATTTTTCACAGTGTGCTCGGAATTACATATTAACAAAGCCTTGAAAGTTTCATGTCCAAATTCGAAGTAAAACTGGTCATTTTTGTGATTCAGCTCGAAAATGTTCGAGAGAAATATGACGTCACAGTTGATTCCGCTCAAAAATAGGTCTTGATTCCGCTCCTGATTAGTTTCATTGGTCTGATTCCGCTCGAGATTCTATTCGAAAAATCAGATTCCGCTCCAAATACTTTAATTGGTTGATTCCGCTCCAAAGAATGTTTCTGATTTCGCTCCAGAGAATTGTTTAGTTCCGCTCCAAGTTTCAAAGTTTGATTTCGCTCCTGAGTTAAATCTGATTTCGCTCCTAATTGTTGTCAGTGATTCCGCTCAGAACAGTTATCGAGTGATTTCGCTCTAAAGGGTTTTAGTGATTTCAGTCCAAGTGTTTAATCATCAAGGGTTGTCGGGCAGATTTGATTCAGTCCACGTGATTCTTATATGCGGCCCAATCAACTTGTTATTGGTTTCTTTAATGAATTAACAAAAGTTCATGGATAACAGGTTGCATGTGATAGTGTCAGCTTATTTGATTGAGTTAGTAGTCAAATTTTGAAGTCCAATGAAATTAAATGTATTGAAAAGATGTCAGCCACATTTAGTTTAAAGGTCCAATCCATGTGAGTCACAGTGCGACCCAATCAGTTTTGGTGAAACAATATTGTTGTCGGATCAAGTTGTTTTTGAATTGATAAGACCTGTACAAGCAGCCCAAGTTATCATGAGATTCATACATATGCGGCCCAATTGGATTCTAAAATGAACTACTGTTGTCGGCCACTACTTGTTTCATTTAAACAACTTGTTATCACATGTGAATTGAATAGGCAGCCTATGTGACAAGTCTTAAAATTTTTATCGGCTCATTCACTCAGTTTGCACGATTTGGAGTTTAGTCAGTCCGCGAGTCTTCGACACGAGTCCACAAATCTTCGACACGAGTCTTCGATTGATTTCATCAACACATTTTTACGTGTTCAGTTCGTTTAAACTGATAGTTTGTTTGTTCGTTCAGGTTTTTTTACAAGGTGATATAGCTCAAACTGAAACATGGACGAGGATTTTTACAATGCATTCGCTACACCGGTTACCCCGATGAGTATTGCACAGAACACGATGTTAGAAAATGAAACGGGCACGATGCAAAAGCCGCCTAAACTCATGAACATCGAAGAGTACAAAAGTTGGGAAGAAAAGTTCGAAAACTGGGTACAAGCAAATTACTTAGATGCTTGGGAATGTATCGAGACGAAATACATTCGACCGACGAATGATGACGAAGAAGTGGTTCCGATAAAAGATCTTAGTGCCGATGCTAGAAAGAAATACAAAGATGAGAAAATGATGTTGAGTTTATTGCAACAAGCTGTGAAAGAAGACATCTTGGTGTTATTGCAACATAATGGAACTTCTTATTCAATCTAGAAAGAATTAAGATCGAAGTTTCATGGGAGTCAAGAGATGGTCAAAAACAAGAAATCACTTTTGAAGAAAGAGGTCGATCTGTTTCGTGGGTTGAAAAATGAAAACACAAGGCAGATAATAGAAAGATACTGCAATTTGCTAGCTAACATGAAGAGATTGAGCATTAAGAAAGATAATGAAGAGTTGATCGAGAAGCTTTCTGATGCTTTGCCACACGAGACTTGGGGCACATATCTCATGATGCTTAGAAACAAGAAAGGTTTTAGCAGTTTAACACTCAGCAAGTTTATTGAAAAGATTGAAGCTCAGGAAATGGAGCAGAGAAAAGTTTCAAGAATGAAAGATTTCGATGGTGAACAAGACATTAGTCTTTACTACAAAGGTGGTGTTAGTGATAAATTCACCAACATGTCACCAAAAATCCAAACTGCTTTCAATGCAAAAGATTCATCTGGTAGTTCATCCAAAGGATCAAGCAGCAACACAAGTTTTTCATCATATCCATCATTTGATCCGAACGTTTCAACAACAAGAAATGGAAAAAAGCTTCAATGCAACATTGTGTTGAACATTGAAAATGATCAGGAATATTCTGAAGAGTTAGCAAAAAGCCATATGTCTTTATTGGGAACTGTTCTTGAATCTTATGGTAGTTTTGTTGGAGGTCGAATCAGGAATCCAATGCTGATAAAGGAAGATTACGACCAGATCGATGCTGAAGAGATGGAACTGATGGACATAAATTGGTGCTTGGCCAGCGTGTTGAGGAGAGCTGAGAAATTCAAGCAAATCACTGGAAGAGATGATCTTCGTGAGGCTGGTGTTTCTACTTTAGGTTTTGACAAATCTAAAGTCACTTGTTTTCGTTGCAGGGAGAAGGGTCACTTCAAGACGGAGTGCACCAATCGCGAAGCAAGTGGAGCTCAGAATCCTTTTAACAACAACAATGATTACTACCGAAAAGCCATCTACCATCAAGTTGCTCAGCAACCATCTCAACAACATCAACATCAAGCACAAACTGCACATGGAAGGAATGTGATTGAAGACTCTGGAAAGAGAGCTTGTGTGGTTAATCAAGATTCTTCAAAGAGAGCTGATGGTAGTGCCTTGATAATAGATCAAGACGACGAAAAGTTACCTGAAGGGTTTAGCTGGGAAAATTTCACATGGGATAATTATGTTTCTGATCAAGCTATAGCTCACACAGCCTTTGTTGCTCGAGTTAAAGAGGATAGTGATGATGATAGTGAATATTGGTCAAGAAGTTTGATAGCTCATTTCAAAACAAAGGCAGAAAGTGACAGTGAAGATGAGAAAGCTAAAAAGGAAAAGAAAAAGGTCAAGACTCCAGTCAGCAGTGATGATGAAGCTGTTCCAGTGATAAGACAAAAGAAAAAAGAAGTACCAAAGTTCAAAGTTGGTGAAGATGTGGATGCTAAAAAGATTCCAGTAAAGTGTGACAATTATGAAGCTATAAAGAATCAGAACAGCACACTGATTTATAATCTGAACAGTTTGAAGGAATCTTATGATGTGTTGAACAAAGCTATGAACCAGTATAATCAAACAAGTGAAGAACAAGCAACAGCGATGAAAACACTTCAAGGAGCTTTCATGATAAAGCAAAAAGTGGTGAACAACTACATTGAGAAGTGTGCTGCTCTTGAACAGAAGCTGGAGTTACAAAGGATTGAGACAGAAAGGGTTAATCATTTGTTGAAAAGTTACTCATGTACTTCTTATGTTATTGACAGGATCTATCCAATAGTAGAATGCATGAAGGCGTTTGAGGAAGAGGAGACTTCTGAGGCAAAGAAGTCTGAAGAGCAGAAAATTTCTGAAGAAAAGACCCCTGAAAAGAAGAAAGCAAAGAAGAAGGATACTAAATTGAATGATTCTGGTAAGAAACAAAGTTTCGGTTACAACAAGTGTCCACCCCCGCTTGAAAATGGATATTCTCCAAGAAATCCAAATTCAGAAAGAGTCGAAAAGGCAACAAATTTACAGTGGGAGTCGGAGTCGTCAGTTAACTTGCCAGAAAATATTGATGTGACGTTTACATCATCTGACACTGATCATGAGTCCGAGTTAATAAAGAAAGTGGTCGATCAGGTGTTGGATAAAGATGAAACTGAGGAGTCAAAGTTGGAATCAAACTCAGAGTCAAAGTTAGAGTCAGAGTCAAAGTCTGGTTCTGAAAGTTCGAGTTCGACAGACAACAGTTCAAAATCTTCAGTTAAAAGGGTTTACAACAAAGAATTCCTGTTATCAAAATCTAATTTGAGTGACAAAACATTCAAAGTTGCATATACATTGAATGCTTCCGACAAATTATATTCTGATGAGGAATTTCCAATAAGAGGTGTAAAAACTGAGATGATAAAAAAGGTTTTCAAACTTACAGAAATTAACATTTCTGAAATAAAAGATTTAAATCTTACTGATAAACCTAAAAATTACACCTCAAGAATACAACAAAGATTAAACAAGAAAAAAGGTTACAATTCTGGTTCTGATTTTCACAAGAAATCAAACCCTAACCGTAATTTCAAAAAGAAAGGTCTTGGTTTTACTCCAACAGAAAAACAGAAAAATGAAAAATATGTTCGTGATTTTAAAGCAAAAATGACATTTGTTTCAGGAACTAGCTCTGAAGAGGAAGAAAAGAAAGAATTCTGGAGACAGTCAAATAGTGAGTTTCTTGCAAAGAAGCAAGAAGAGATGAAGTTTGCTGGACAGAAGAAAGATACGAGAACTTGTTTCCAATGCAACACTGTCGGACATATTGCCAAAGATTGTTCTAAGGCAATACCATCAAAACAGGGAGTTTCTCGTAAACAGAAAGAGAAAGTGATTGAGTTTGAACCACCAATTGACAGAACTAAATTGTTTAAAAATTCAAAATTTGAAATTGGTGAATGTTTAAACAAGTTTTACAAGAAAAAAGCTCAATCTGACAACCAGAAATGGGTTGTTAAAAGGTCTGCTGGTAGCTCTAGCAATGATTCTGATAGGTCGAAATCAGAGGAGCTATCTTCTGGTGATGAATCTGATTCCACAAAATCAGAGGAGCCACAGGCTGTTTCAAATGGTGAAGAATCAGTTCTGACTGTGGATGATGAGAATTTTCCACCACTTCGGGCTGAAAATTTTAAAAAGAAAATTGGTAAAGTTGAAATATCAAACCAATTTTATGATGATAAAAAGGTTTTTGATGTTGAAAAAGCCTTTAACCCCACGGTAAAACATATTTTTGGAAAAATGATTGATCGAAAAGTCAAAGGGGTTAAAGAGTTCTATGAGAAGAAGACGGAGAAAGATAAAGTTGAACCATCCCTGGTTTGTGATTGGGATGGTACATATTACGAACAGTAAGTCTCTGGACTTGCCGGAGATCCCTAGTTTGTAATCGTGGATCAGGAATCGACATCATTCATAAAAATGGTTGTTTGTGGAAATTTAAAAAAAAATGTTTAAATGTGTACAGGTGATGGACTATGCCGGAATTCCCAGGTTGGTAAGTGTGGAGTAGGTATCAGCATTTATCTTGAAACTTACTTTGATAAGTTCATTGTACAAGTGATACAGAGATTTGTTTTGACATAGTAATTACTCAAGGTCATTAATTTGAACTTGATGTAATTTTCACACAAGTGGTTGAAGGACAATATGATGAACCATGTCCTTACAAGTGGTAAAAACAAACTTATTTTCCGGAAAAAATCATTTTGATTAAAACAAACTTAAGTGTTTTGAAATCTAAATGAGAAAATGGTTTGTTGTGAGGGGGAGTTCTGATTGTTTATGCCAAGTGAATGGCGATTTGAAGCAATTTGGTATCAGTTGTCATGTTGTTTGTACAGTTTGTTTTCAAATTTCCTAAAATGTGTTTGTATTTTAGGGGGAGTAAGAAATTCAGAAAATCCAAAAACATTTGAAAATTTGAAAAAGACAAAAACATGATAAAATCAAAAATGAGTTTTGTTGTCAAAAAGAGGAAATGATAGTACATCAGTGGACTATCACAACATGCTAAAGAAATGGAAAGTAAAAATGTGATAAACGGTCTCACTGATGATGTGTCAGTAGGTTTTTGCACATTTAGTAGATTGTGATGAGATATAAACCTAAATTCAAACTTGCTTATATCGTGGGGAAACATCTCTCGGATATATGGGTAACCCCCGAAATCTTGTTTGAAAGGTCCCTCTTTCTGAGATACTAGGTCTTTATACTCAGTGATATCTGGGGTATTATCCCGGGACTTCTGATTTTGCGGAAGCAATGGCCTAGTCCCCGGAGAATACTTTCTGCTTGCTTGAAATATAGCGCCGCCCGCAGCAAATTGATGAAACAATAAAATTGATAGTCATTGCTGTTGTAACAAAAGATCCTCTAAAGGGGACACACCAAAAGTCGAAGCCGTCATCTCTCTGCGTATACGGAAGTATCGACCTGAGCTCTCACGGCCCTCGCATTATAACCCCTTACAGATATCATCTGTGGTATACTCACCTGTAAGACTGAATATTGGGATCTGGATACGAGAGTATATTCTGAGGTGGGACACGCGATTAAGTTTAAGTGCTTAAAACATTAATATCGTATCTCGAAGCAGTTGAACTTTGTGTGAGAATTTAAGTGGACCAGTATACTGACAATCTAAGTGAATCGTTTAGAACTTAAAATGTTTAAAGCTTAACGGTGTTGGTGATTTGTCTCAACAACTGATATGATCCTCTTACGCAAACTCACAAAAATAGTGTATGTAAATATTTCTTTATTGCATTTCATTTTATTCAAAAATTTCAAAAAGATTTTAGTGTGTTTTAGCATAAATTTTGAAAAATTCAAAAAGATTTTCGACAACTGGTGTTGGAGAGTTAATTTTCAAAATTTCAAGTGCTAAACTTGACGAACTGGTTTGGGAGTGTTGTGTGTGAAAGAATTTTAAGTATTGTTACAAGTGGTCATCAGAAGTTTTGAATTTGATACTTCTTTAAGTGGTTCATTGGAGACTATAAATGTTAGATCATTTTTGTGATATTTACAAGTGGTGTCTGAGTGTGTTAAAGTTTAATATTAGAAAACTTATGTTTGTGGTAGAGAATGTACAGGTTTGAGGAAGAGTCAGGTTCCGATACCTGAGGACTCGCTGAGTTTAACAAGCCAGGCTGCGATCCCAGCATATCGAAAGGAGGAGTCTGAAGACATTTAAAGGAAGGAGTATGTTGGTGATGAAAAGGTGAAAGAGAAGATAGAGATTGAGGATACTTACAGCGTCAAATATTTCAAAAGAGAAGCCCAGGGACTGATAAAGACTGAAGATGCGAAGACTCGACACTGAAGACTCCGTCAACATCCGAGGGGGAGTTTGTTGGTGCATCCGTCTGTCGTCTACGTCTTGTATCGAGTCTTGTTTAGAGATAGATAGAATAGAGCACGGAATGCAAGAATCAGAATATTTAGGAGTGATTCCACTTGAAATGACATTTTGTCATTTCAAGCTAAATCACATAATTTTCTGATTCCACTCGAAAGTTAATTTTCTGATTCCACTCGAAAGTTACCTTTCTGATTCCACTCCAAATGTAACTTGCTGATTCCACTCCAAAATAACATGTTAATTCCGCTCCAAATGACACCATGTCATTTGGAGCGAAATCAGAAACCCTATATATAGGGTCATTTGGGGCGAAATCAGATAATAGTTATAGGTGTTGTCTTCCGGTGAGCCACGAAGTGCTGCCGAAGTGTTGTCAGGACTTGTAACTGGTTTATTGATCAATATAACAACAGTTTAAAGTGTATAATTGCTGAATTGAACTTGATTTGTCTGTTTCCGCCGTTCAAATCAGTAAAAGCTCTTCTGATAGACTCGTTCAGGTCCGAATTCGATCCTACACAGGTAGCCAACATACCTCCATATAGACCGTGGAGATATGAATGGTGAAAATCTTTTATTTTATATAGACAGTAAAATAATACCAAGACACCACGGACAAACGATAAGGAAGAATCACCTTCAACATAAGAAACTAGTTATTAAAGTCATTAATACATAACCAATTAAAAAGTGCGAAAAGATTGAAAATAAAAAGTATTACACTAGACACTTTGTCTTCACCAAGTCATGTAAGAGACTTAGGCAAACATGGCCTTGATTGTCAAGAACTCTTACGATCAATCTTGGATCCCGAGACGACTCACACACTCTATGATGGACAATGGATGATGGTGGTGGATGATGGTGTTATGGTGGTGGTGGGTGGTGGGTGAAGTGTGAGAGAGGTGGTGTGCCAAGGGATGGTTTGAGCTTGGGCCAAGCACTCCTATTTATAGGCTGAACAGAAGCTCGGGCACGGCCCCGTGTCCACATCCTTCTCTTTCTTCATTAATTGCTCTTGTCTTTATTAGTTGATCACGGCCTCGTGTCCGCTGGGCACGACCCCGTGTGCTGAAGCATATCTGTACTATCAAGATTTGACCACGACCCCGTGTCCGCTGAGCACGGCCCCGTGGTGGGCGATGGAAGCTTCTACAACTTTGTCTTTTATGCTGACACTTGGGCACGCCCCCGTGCTCAGTGAGCACGGGGCGTGTTCAGTCTTCTGTCTTCTTGTTTTGCTTGGGAAGATGCTATCGTGGGGTCGGGCATGTCACGTTTGTTCCCTTTCTTGTATTTATGTTAGATTTTGCTGTCTTTTTGCTTCTTTTGTTAATTTGAGCTCATTTAATACTAAAAATACAAAAGGAAGACAAAAGCACACTTTTTCCAACATTAGTACTAAAAAAGGGTTAGTTTTATGCCACAATTGATGTAATTTATATGTTGCATTTTGCACACATCAAATACCCCCACACTTGAATCTTTGCTTGTCCTCAAGCAAAACTCTTTATAATATGGCTTTATACTCCCAAATGGAATGGGTAGAAAAGAAGGTTTTTGGGCTTGTCATAGAGTGTCGGGATTTCCAAGATTCTTTATTTAGCTTTATTTTTATTTATTTACAATTCTATTCGTCATGATTTATTTAAAACTTTTCATAAGATAAATTACTTATTAGGGCATAACATGCCTCTTTAAAATTCTATTTATATACAAGTTCACATACCTCACGGGGGATCACTCAACACTCGGCCGAAGATGTATTTTAGTGAATCACTCGAGAGCGGCATGGAACTTACTCCTACCATATGCTTGCCAAGCAATCAATCCTCCTCCTTTTTAACTATATACCTTTGTAAATATCAAGAGGACTTTTGGGTGAAGGGTTAGGCTTGAGTTAAAGGTAGGTGGTTGGGTTAGTGGTTAGTAGAAAAGGGCGAAAAAGCGTAACAAGCGTCGGTTTTTGAAAGACTTTTTATTTTTGCAATGTTTTTATTTTTGCAATGTTTTTATTTTGATGAAGCTTTTATTCAAACAAAGTTATTTTTGTTGAACTTGTTTGTTTATTTCTTTTGCTTCATCATCAACACACATTTTTTTTTCAAAGTCAAATGAAAAACCGAGCTTGTTACTAAAACAAAGGGTTAAAAATAAAAAGGTTTTTGTGGGTGAAAGGGTGTTTGGTTTGGGTTAAGAAATGAAAAGGTTTAGGCTCAAAGGGGTTAACTAGGGGGATTTTTGGGTAGGCGGTAAAAAAAAGAAAAATAATGGTGTAGAAATAAAAAAAAAAGGGTTAGTCCTAATGCCTCCATCATTTACTTACTCAGGTTTAAGTTGGTAAGGACTGGGAATGTATCGTCGTGGCAAGTTCTAGAGTTGTAAGAACCAAGCGGCTATTCACACAAGAAACAAAAAATGAGCATTTAATTTAAAGATATGTATTTGTATGCTCAATAAAGGCTCAAAACTCACTTTTGTGGGAATGGGTTTTTATGTGATCAAGTATATATAATTAAATTTTAACTAAGCTTGTCATGCCTTTTCATAATTCTCTTATGTTGGTTCTTTTTTTTTCACGACGCTATCGGTTGTAAATTTGTAAAAATATAACCTTTTTAGAATTTTGAAATTCCCGAATTAAACCTAGACAAGTAAAAAATGAAAAAATTTTTGAAAAAAATTTGGGGTGATTAGCGGTTCCAATAGAGTTTTGTGTAAGGCTTGTTATTAGGACTTTGCAAGATTCAAGGTTTTAGCTCCCCCCCCCCCCCCCACACACTTAAATTACTCATTGTCCTCAATGTGTCCCAAAAATAAATTTTTAGGTTGATTGAATGCGTCAAAAGGTGTGAAAAAGCAAAAAATTGTGTTACTGGGCGCTGGACACGGCCCCGTGTTGTCCGGGCTCGGCCCCGTGTTCAAGTGCCAGTAACAAAATTTAAACAAAATAAACAGAGGCCTGGACACGGGGGCGTGTTGGGTGAACACGGCCCGTGTTGGGCGGACACGGCCCGTGCTGAGCTTACTGTTAATGAAGAAAATCGTCGGATGGTCCTGTTTTCCTGCATGGGGTGCTGGTTCAAGTTTCCCTTGTATCCTTTGCCATCTCTAGTGTGTTTTATTCATTTCAACACCATCCACACACCAAATTAACTAAAACCATCATTCATTAGATCATAGAGAGAATTACATAATAGTCCTAAGAATTAAAGTACTAGATAGTTAGGTCAATGAAACACAAGAAATCTAAACCAAGAAGTTCTAGCCTACTACTTATTTTATTAGCAAAATTTCCGAAAAGGTAAATCCCTCGGTTAAATGTGGCTTGAAGAACTTCTTTCTCCGGGCATGGGTTCCTCACACGTCGGCGAGCCATTCTTCTATCTCCCTAGGGAGAAGAAAAGCGGGCTCATTGGCATCGGTTTGAGGAGGTTCAACCTCCACCGGGACTTCTTGTAGATCTACAAGAGGTGGTTCCGCTGGAATGTCGTCCCAACCGGTAGGATTGTGGATTCCAGGTGCTAGGTTCCAATCCTCTTGAGGGAGGATCGGTTCCATGGGAGGTGTTACAAGAATGTTTAACCTCTAGTGCAAGAGGTTAATTTCTTGAAAACTGTTTTCCAACCCCACCGTAAGATAACTTATACGGTCTATTAGGACCTCCTCTACCGAAGTCATCTCGTCAAGAGCTTCACGTAACGCCACTACGTAACGTACGAGAGTTGCTTCAATTGATGGCCTTCTTTCCCTTCGACTGTTTCTGGAGTGCGCAGAAGAGGTTCCACTGTTTGGCTAGACATTCTACGAAAACAAACCAGAAACAGTTCATTTTAATGAAACAGTATCACGGACACGGGCCCTTGCTCAATGAGCACGGGCCCGTGCTCAATGAGCACGGCCCCATGTTCACCTTTCTGCAATTTTTTAGAACAAGGAATCTTGAAGTTTCAAATTATTTTCCCAACTTATGAAGCGTTTTTTAACAGAAATAACTTAAAACAATGTTGTGTAACTCATTTTTAACAAGATTCCTTGAACAAAAAGTTAACAAACATCAAAATAAAGCTTGGAATCAAGCTTCAATGGAGGTGTTGTTGCAAGAAAGATGAAGAAGAAGGTAATGGATAAAAGAGGAAGGGACAAGATGTTTGTTAGAAACTCCTTTTAGAGCATACCTAGGATGGTAAGTTAGAAAATCCTTTCAAATCTCTGTCCCTGGATGGTCCATGTGTGCAGGATGCTTGGCTGTATTTATAGAAAACGACAGCATGTTGGACACGGCCCCGTGTCGGCTGGACACGGCCCCGTGTGCAGGCAAGATCCTGACATGTTTTGTCCGTATTCTGACAAAAAGTCAGAAGGGAATCTTTTGGTGGACACGGGGGCATGTTGACCTGGGCACGGCCCTGTGTCGAAGGGCTGATTATGAAGTTTGTCTATTTTTAAGGAATTTTTCCTGATCGGGTGGTTCCTTACTAGATGGAACAACCCCAAAGTGCCTAAGATACCTTAATTGTTCTAGATTAAAACGAGAACGCAAGAGGTTGTCGGTGAGGGTGATTCCTATGCTATATGTAGGTGGACAAGTCCAACCCTTTCCCGGGCTCTCGTTAAAGAAGGTATATGCCGAATCGCTCAGGTCTATGTATGCATCGAACGAAGTCGATGGGGAGTCCTTCATGGCACAATCGACACAGGGACGACTATCGCTCAAGTTCTTACTAGAGTTAAAAGTATCGTCGGGGACAACGAAGTTGTTTGAATGCGATTCCAACACTTCTTCTTGGTTATCATCTTGAGATAAATTATTGAAATCTATCCTAAGTTCTTTTAACCAATTAAGAATTAGATCTTCTAATTGAAATAGTTCGTCAAGAAGCATTTCTCCTAGAAAATCTGGTTGGGAGCATTCGAGGGAGAGATAGGGATTATTTTTACTTTCGCCCCTCTTAAGGATACAAGGAAACGATGGGTCTATATAGTGGGGCTTATAATTTAGAAAATAACATTCTAATTCCTCATGGGTACCACCACATAATTGACACCACGTACCATAAGAGTGCCGAAAGTAAAAAGTATCATTATCACTCATGTTTATGTCAGAAATTACCAACCGTCGGGATCTTACGGTTCTGTTTTCAGTAAATGAATCTTGGGCACGGGGCGTGTTGAGTGGGCAGGGCCCCGTGTTCAGCTTACTGTCTGACTTAAAACAGGATTGCCAGTTCCAATGATTGAGCACGGGGCGTGTTCAGCGGGCACGGCCCGTGCTGAGTTCTGCAGAAGCTGAAAAATTAAGAAAAATCCTAAAAAATAGAAAAATAAGAAAAACGATTAGGCCGTTGATTCCTAACTTTCTTAAAATCCTTGTGTCCCCGGCAACGGCGCCAAAAACTTGATGCGTGTGAAGTGTGTATATAAGTTTAAGTATATTTTAACCCCTTTTACACTTTCTTTAGCCAAGTTTTAAATTTATAAAACACGATATTTACTAACACTAGACACACATATGGGCAAGTGCACCCATCGTGAGCGTAGTATAGTGTTGGTAAGATACCGAGGTCGTCCAAGGACACAAGAGCTTTTAGTACCGGTTTATCCTCAACGTCTAATCAAATCAAAAGTTTAGAAAAATGTTTTTAAACTAAGAAAAATAAAAACTAACTAAAATGCTGAAAATAAAAATAAAAGAAAAAACAGATAGAAAAGATGAATCACTTGGTTCCGACTCATGTTTAGTGTAACCTTTGATTATTTCCGCACTTTTGCACTATTTAAGAGATTATCTTAGTTATTGTAGTAGGCCCCTCTTTTGGAGGTGACGTTACCCTCAACCCAGTAGTTTGAGTCAGCAAGGATACAATCCTAAAGGGTCGGATTATTGAAAGATAATTAATTAAGTTATTAATGCATAATGTGGTAGGCCCCTCTTTTGAAGGTGACGTTACCCTCGGCTAAGTAGTCTGAGTCAGCAGGGATACAGTCCTAAGTAGCCTGGTTAAAGTTTTAATAGTAGTTTAACTTATGAGGGGATCAAAGAGTTTGGACCCCCGCCATCCAATACCGTTAAGTATTGAAGGAGGTCCTACTAAATTTGACCCAGGTCCTTTGCAGGATCTATACACTGAACAATGGCAAGACTCTTACCAAACCGTTCCCTTAACCCCCGACCAGGTAGCCAACATACCTCCATATAGAACGTGGAGATATGAATGGTGAAAATCTTTTATTTTATATAGACAGTAAAATAATGCCAAGACACCACGGACAAACGATAAGGAAGAATCACCTTCAACATAAGAAACTAGTTATTAAAGTCATTAATACATAACCAATTAAAAAGTGCGAAAAGATTGAAAATAAAAAGTATTACACTAGATACTTTGTCTTCACCAAGTGATGTAAGAGACTTAGGCAAACATGGCCTTGATTGTCAAGAACTCTTACGATCAATCTTGGATCCCGAGACGACTCACACACTCTATGATGGACAATGGATGATGGTGGTGGATGATGGTGTTATGGTGGTGGTGGGTGGTGGGTGAAGTGTGAGAGAGGTGGTGTGCCAAGGGATGGTTTGAGCTTGAGCCAAGCACTCCTATTTATAGGCTGAACAGAAGCTCGGGCACTGCCCCGTGTCCAGTGGGCACGGCCCCGTGTCCACATCCTTCTCTTTCTTTATTAATTGCTCTTGTCTTTATTAGTTGACCACGGCCCCATGTCCGCTGGGCACGACCCCGTGTGCAGAAGCATATCTGTACTATCAAGATTTGCCTGGATTCTGCGAATCTTATAGTTGACCACGACCCCGTGTCCGCTGAGCACGGCCCCGTGGTGGGCGATGGAAGCTTCTACAACTTTGTCTTTTATGCTGACACTTGGGCACGCCCCCGTGCTCAGTGAGCACGAGGCGTGTTCAGTCTTCTGTCTTCTTGTTTTGCTTGGGAAGATGCTGTCGTGGGGTCGGGCATGTCACGTTTGTTCCCTTTCTTGTATTTATGTTAGATTTTGCTGTCTTTTTGCTTCATTTGTTAATTTGAGCTCATTTAATCCTGAAAATACAAAAGGAAGACAAAAGCACACTTTTTCCAACATTAGTACTAAAAAAGGGTTAGTTTTATGCCACAATTGATGTAATTTATATGTTGCATTTTGCACACATCATTGACCATGTTGTTGTCAGCCTGAGCCTGGAGCACATTAATGTTGAAAGTTCAAGCACGAGCGGCTTGTTGCTGTTGTTGCTGAGGCTGCTGCTGTTGCTGCTGTCACACCCCGACCACGTAGATCATACAAAACGTGGCGGAAACATCGGGGAGTGTTGTAACAGAATTAATGTTTCACAACCATGGAAATTAAAGTTTAGTTTTATTGATTAAAAGTGTTACAATGTCTTAACAAACAAGGAAATACAACATAATTAACTAGTCTTGCATCTTTTATTGTCACTAAAGCCCAAGTCTGCCTATGTGTATCTTGATCATCTTATGCGACAGCTCCTGAAAAACACATGTGAAAATATGGTACGTCAGCATAAAAATGCCGGTGAGATACATAGGTTTTGTGAAAATAGGTGTCATGACTTATGTTTGAGAAAATGTTTAGTCATGAACCTTGTTATTTGCTTTGTTTAGTAAATCATTTGAAAAACAATGAGTTCAGATGATATGTATAAATAAGTGAATAATGTATGGTTAACTGAATAACCAAGTTAAATGAGTTTGTAAAAGATAAGTTGTTTTGTAAAACAATGTCTTGTGAAAAGTATGTTATTTGTATAAAATGTTATATGTATCAAATTGAAATGATTCAAATAACGCTACAATATGTAATACCATACAAACATTTATATATAGGAAGTACCAGCGGCGTATCCACCATGCTTGTATCATATTACACACGCATCGTTACTTAATCACATAATCAAACCAAACCAAACAATGTAAGATGTCTATGATTAAACCAATAGTCAAAAGTCCTTGTATAAACCATGTCAAAAGTTGATAGTCCAAAAGTAGTCAAGTAATGTATAACCAAAATGATATGTATGGCTAGTGAAAAGTATCAACTGAACCATATGCACAAGAACATAGTATCGAAGTAAAACTCGGTTTAAATCAACGTTATGTTTTGTGTAAATGCATGATCAATGTAAATCATGAGATATGTAAACAAAATGATATGTATGGTAAGTAAAAATTTAGACTACTTAAACCATAAGTAAAAATGTACAAAACAAAGTATTGAAGTAAAACTAGGTTTAAATCAAAGTTATGTTTTGTAGAATAATGCATGATCAATGTAAATCATGAGATATGTAAACAAAATGATATGTATGGTAAGTAAAAATTTAGACTACTTAAACCATAAGTAAAAATGTACAAAACAAAGTATTGAAGTAAAACTAGGTTTAAATCAAAGTTATGTTTTGTAGAATAATGCATGCTTTACTGATACAAACACTTATGCAGTATGTTAAACGCAAACATTCAAGCCTTGAGACAGCCGGATAACTATGTAAAAGTGAGTTATCAAGAGAATATGTATTCGGATTCGGTCATTCCTTTCATCCCCTTTCCCTGGGATGTCCGGAACGGGATTTGTCAAGTCCTATGGTACCACTACCTACTACCGAGCGGCGTAGCAAATGTTAATGAATGTTATATAGACCCGTTAAACAAACCAAATGTCATACCAAAATGTAAGCATGAGATGAAGATAATGTACCTAGTATGCTAGAGTAAACATACAAGGTAGAGTTGTAAAACAATGTGTCCATATGTTACTGGAACATATGCAACAGAGATGCAATGTAAAATGATGTACTAAGTATGCTAAGTTAACATACAAAGCAGAAAAGTCATGTAAATCAATGTTCTTAGCATGTTATCAGTCAACATACATAGCAGAAAAGTCATGTAAATCAATGTGCTTAGCATGTTATCAGTCAACATACATAGCAGAAAAGTAATGAAATCATGTACTATAATGTACTAACAAACATAGTCGGTATATGATGTGAAAACAGGAAAGCATGAAAGTAATAAGTAGGCACATGTGTTCCACCCCAAAACAGTTTGGAAAACAGTAAAAGAGGGGTCTATGTACTCACTTGAGAATGCTCAGTAGTCCTTGAGTAACAACCAAACAATGCTAGAGATCACGGAAATCAAACGGCACCTAATATAGGTAACTATGTTAATTAACCGGACCTAAATCGGAAGATTGGGTAGCATTAGGGTTTGTAAACCAAATGAGTGTAGGAACTCATATGATATGGTTTAACAAAGCCTACATGCTAAATGAAACTTAACCTAAGTCTTATCGACCCATTACGACCCGTTTAGGAAGCTTATGCTACTTTAACGCGTCGTTCGCGTAAAACGCGTTCGGAACGCCTAACTAGTCCTATGACAAGTGTTATATGCCTAAACATGTTACATAATCAGTTATGTGGCAAAAGTTTAGGTTACATATGCTTAATTACCAATTATACATGAAAAGGGTATTCTGGTAATTTACCTAAGGCATATAAACTACCTATCATACAACTACTTAAACGATGTGACCATAGGGTATAACCTCGGAAGGTTATTCCCTACCTACTATGGTCACCTAAAGTATTTGGTTGGATCCTAATGATCGACCAAATGGGTCGAGTTCGAAGGTATAGGCGATTTATCAGATCGCCTACCCTACGACTCTAGACAACGTGGTAATCAGTGGGCATAGTCCCAAGGGACTATGACCAACGTGATTACACTCACGTTGCGAAGTTCAAACGAACTTCGCATTGACCATTACTGGTCAACGCTGAAAGTCAAACAAAGTTTGACTTTCTGACTCGAAAAGCAGTAAAATAAGGAAAAGAACGAAAGAATACTTACCCAGGGTCCCCGAATGCTAATCCCGATTCGAGAATCTCAGGTATGAAACAATGGTTTCAACTTAGAGTTTCTAAAATCAGAATTCTAGTGCATTTGAAGTAATGGGGGGTGGGGTATTTATAGTTTTAGGTCCACCGTTAGGATCGTTTCATGGAAAACGTGCCATGAATCCAACCCGTACACTTGTCGGAACCTTATGGTGACTAGAATGCCATCCTTATCTGATGACTAAGCAATTAGGAACATGTGGGTGTGGTTTAAACATGTGCAACCTGCTGTTAAAAACATTGCATCTGGTCAGAAGACCCCTAGCGCACCGCTACGCTTAAAGTGTAGCGCACCGCTAGGCACTATTTCGGCAGAATTACACTTTTGGTCCCTGAACTGTATTTAGGCCATTTTTGACACGTTTAAGGCCCGTTAACCCCATTTCAAAGCTCTAAAATGAAGTTAAAGTATAGGGAACTTAAAACATGCTCAAAAATATCTCGGATGTCGGTTCGTTTAGCCGTACGAACGCGATGTTCGCTTAATTACGACGGAATGCGCATAAGCGCGAAAAACGATCCAAATGACGAAACGAATGGATTTTTCTTAAGGCGAACACTAAAATATAATATAGTCATGCTTACATAAATTTTTGGATGTCCGGATGTATTCAGAACGTAAGTTATGCGCGAAAATGCAAACTTGTGCACTTAATGACACTTTTAGTCCCTGAATGACACAAAAGTTTATTTTAGCATACCGAACACCTCAAAGCCTATTTCTAAGCTATGTAAAGGATATTTATGGTATGTTTAACTTATGGTCATGTTCCGGAATGTCTGTTACAGTTCAAATTGGCATATTTTCGCAGTTTGTCAAATTTAGTCCCTGTAAACGATTTAACTTGATTTTGCCATACCAAAGCCTTCAAAACTTATTTCTAAGTTATGTAAAGGTTATTTAAGGTATGTTAAGCAAATTTCACTATTCCGGAGTGTTTGTTGCATTAAACTGGTTATATTTACGCATCGGTGCGCGTATAACCTTCCAGAAAGCGATTTAGAGTTTGAAATTGAACAAGAATTGATATGTGCAAATGATACACATATTTTTACAAATCCCAAGTATGAAATATAATATTTCATTGCTACAGTATTTGTGTGATGGCCGTGGAGGCACAGGTGTTACAGTCTCCCCTACTTTAGGAGATTTCGTCCCGAAATTTATTTAGAGGAAACTTGTGAGAGCTTGAAAGTATGAAGTTGAAAAGATCGAACAACATTGGTTAGGGTTCTTGAACTTCTAGTAACCTTAATAACATTATGTTTGCAATGTAAGAGGGACACTTATATACAAGTATATGAAGCGTCATTGGTGCGTCCACCGTACCTCCATTACATCGTTCTCATTTCGTTATTGTTGTCACTATCGGCTCTTACACATAACAAATCTTACTGGGTTTCTGTGCACTAAATTTCATAATTATGTACGCGTCCATAATTAGACAATTCCTTGCATAGTTCACTCAGTCTATTTTATAGTGTGTAGGGTAAAACCAGATGAACAATCCTGTGATGAGTGTGACTAGACCGCCATAGAGTCCCGTAGACTAAATCAATAAATGATCTAAATAGACTATCAAGGAGTCTGTCCAGCTACATCACTAGATGTCATTCTTTAACCAAATTGTGAATCAATCTTTTAGACTAGACCACTAAAAAGGGTCTCTTATGAATCAGGGAGTAGTACTATAAAATCCAAGGGTCTTAACTATTACATAGAAGCCCATTAAGGAATTAAGATAGTACCTTTTGACTATCCTGCTACGAATCCCTCATATGAAGATATGAAAGATCCTGCGAGGATTTGGATAACGAATTATCCAGAGTATAAAAACACAAAATACTTAAATGAAAACTCAAGATGCATAAACACATAATCATATAACCACAAAGATTGTTTGTTAATTTGTCTTGTTACTTGCGTACATGCATTTAAAGCACACTAGGAATCCATTCAACGGATTTCATTTGGTACTTTAAACGTTATCAAGAATCTAACTATAAAGATAGAAAGATTTTTGAAGAGAAAATTCGATTTCGATTATAAAGAACCGAAATGTTCGAATTAAGGTACATAAGGAATCCAATTAAGGACTCTGATTAGAATGATGATCATCCACAAGGGTCTAAATGTGAAGATATAAAGATCCCCTATGGATTTTAGAAGTTGAAGATGTTTTGAAACCTTGCACTGGACGTGCTTAGATCAAAACATGATGTAAAAACGCTTATTAAGTTGAGATGCTAGATATGTCAAGGCGACATATGAAGCAGAATTTGAAGGTTAAGTAAATGTACGAGGAAGATATTTTTGGAAACTGTGCATGGGAAAAATGTTTTTGAAACCTTATATAATATTTTGAAATCATAAAGTAGGTGTACTAGGTAAGTATATTTATAAAAAAAAAATGTTTTAAAATCATGCGAGATGAATTTTGAAATTATGTATAAGGTTTTTGAAAGATATGAATGATGCTTTTCGAAATCATGCACTTGATAAGAAAATGTATTGTGTTAATATTGTCTTCAGACTATATGAAATATTTTGAAATTAGAAAGGTTGGTTTTGATAACATGGCCAATGTTTTTGAAATAACATAGACAATGTATCTAGAAAAATTGTTTTCAAACTAAATGAAATGTTTTGAGATTATGAAGATTGTTTTGAAATACTGGTACTGTGTATGTTGAAAAAAATTAAAACGTAATGGGTATGAGATTTGAAAACACCCTTAGTTATTTAACCAAGGATTTCAAAGGCACTGATGTGCAGAAGCATGATTACTCATAATTTCACTTTATTTTCTGTACTTCGTATCTTAGAATGAAACGAGTACTTAAAATTTTCGAAGGAATCATGAGCGATCATTTGATAGAGAGAATCACAAGAGTAGTTTGTAAGGAACATAGTTCCTTGATGTAGGTATCATAGGAAAAGTCATACACACATGTAATTATACTTGTATATCAGAATTGTGAACAACAACTTTTATTTATGAACGAGACATATTGTTTCACAATACCCGAAAACAAAAGAAACAAAGGCATAAGACAGCAACATCCTTTGTTCAGCTGAATGCTCATCCGTGGGTCGGATTTGCATTAGCAAGCTTTGGGCATCGGTTTCTGTAGTGGGTCAGATCCCCACAATTGTAACAGGCACCAGGTAGGTAGTATGGTCGTGCAGCTTGACCTTGTTGCTGAGCAAGAGGCTGAGCAACTTGTTGAGCCATGTTCTGAACTGGGCGATTCGGATTAGCAGGGATGCGGCAGGTGTCAACAAGATGACCGGATCTTCCGCAGTTGGTGCACTGACGACACTGGAGGTGTGGTTGATGATGGCCATTACACCTGTTGCACAAAGGTGCATTGCCAAAATAAGGCTTCTTGGCTAGGGGTTGCGCAGGCTGATTAGGTGCAGCTTGGGCCTGTGCAGTAATGGCATAGTTTTGGGAAACCTTACGCTTCCTTGCCCTCTTCGATGAACTAGAATCCTTCCCATTCTTCTTTTGACCTTTCTTGCTATCATCCTTGCCAGACGACTGTTTCTCGCCCTTGTCACCCTTCCTGTGTAATTTATTCTTCCGAATCTGCGACTCAGTCAATGTCGCTGATAACTCGATCGCCTGACGGAGTGTAGCGGGGTTACTACCAGTAAGGATGTCTTGTACCGAGTCAGGTAGGCCGTCGATGTACCTTTCGATAGCTATGTCAAGTGGGGTAACCATTGTTGGGCAAAGCAGACTCAACTCCTCAAATCTATCAGTATACGCCCTGTGCTCACCACTATCTTGCTTCAACTCATCAAATTCCTTCTCCAAAGCTCGCTGCTCATGACGGGGACAGAATTCCCTCATCATGAGAGTCCTAAGTTCAGCCCATGTCTGTGCTAGAGCAATTTCTGCACCTCGGTCCCTCATAACCCCGTTCCACCATGTGAGAGCCCTCTTCTGGAACACACTTGAAGAAAACTCGACCTTGCGATTATCCGGACACTGAACGTGGCGGAAAGTATTCTCAATGCTCTCGAACCACTGAAGAAGCCCAGTTGCTCCCTCAGAGCCACTAAACTTGAGTGGTTTAGCCTGATTAAAGTCCTTGTATTTGCATAGGGCATTGTTGTTGTTGTTGGCTTGTTGCCATTGAGCAAAGAGATTTGGAAATTGGGCAGCCATCTGCTGCGCAATAATTTCTGCCAGTTCGGCAGTCTCTATCTGGTTCTCGCGTCGAGGAGGCATTCTAAAAGAGGAAACATGAAAGGAAACGAGTGAGAGAATTAGACGAAAAGAATGAGATGAACAAATCTGATGAAAGCAAGGATAGTGGTCATTTGTTTGTTACCTAAGGCAAACAAATGAGACGGTGACAAAACAAAGTAAATGGGTCAAAAATAATGTATCGCGAAGACATGCTCGCCTATAAGTGAACACTCATCCCAAGAATTCCCAGGTAAGCACAACTGGTCTCGCGTCTGATGAGATGTATACGAAGTGCTTGCCTAGACAGAAAACTCAGAATACAGGCATTCACCCTTCCAGTTTGCACGTGTTCACATTATTTAAAACCCAAAACTTTGCCGGGATTTTGAAAATTCAAAGGGATTCAAAACCTTATAACAGAGAGTTCAAAACCTTACAATAGAGGGTTCAAAACCTAGTAATCAATCATCCTAGAACAGATGATTAGTTTTCAAAGCGGTTTTGAAATTTATGTTCTTGTTGTGGTTGTCGCCTAAGGATAAGCGACGGTATTGTTTTATGACTAAATGCAAGTAAACTCGCGTTAGGGTCCTAAGAAGGTTATAGACTAGGTCAAAGCATTACTAATTACTAATAACCTAATTCCCTATAACCATTGGCTCTGATACCATCTTTTCTGTCACACCCCGACCACGTAGATCATACAAAACGTGGCGGAAACATCGGGGAGTGTTGTAACAGAATTAATGTTTCACAACCATGGAAATTAAAGTTTAGTTTTATTGATTAAAAGTGTTACAATGTCTTAACAAACAAGGAAATACAACATAATTAACTAGTCTTGCATCTTTTATTGTCACTAAAGCCCAAGTCTGCCTATGTGTATCTTGATCATCTTATGCGACAGCTCCTGAAAAACACATGTGAAAATATGGTACGTCAGCATAAAAATGCCGGTGAGATACATAGGTTTTGTGAAAATAGGTGTCATGACTTATGTTTGAGAAAATGTTTAGTCATGAACCTTGTTATTTGCTTTGTTTAGTAAATCATTTGAAAAACAATGAGTTCAGATGATATGTATAAATAAGTGAATAATGTATGGTTAACTGAATAACCAAGTTAAATGAGTTTGTAAAAGATAAGTTGTTTTGTAAAACAATGTCTTGTGAAAAGTATGTTATTTGTATAAAATGTTATATGTATCAAATTGAAATGATTCAAATAACGCTACAATATGTAATACCATACAAACATTTATATATAGGAAGTACCAGCGGCGTATCCACCATGCTTGTATCATATTACACACGCATCGTTACTTAATCACATAATCAAACCAAACCAAACAATGTAAGATGTCTATGATTAAACCAATAGTCAAAAGTCCTTGTATAAACCATGTCAAAAGTTGATAGTCCAAAAGTAGTCAAGTAATGTATAACCAAAATGATATGTATGGCTAGTGAAAAGTATCAACTGAACCATATGCACAAGAACATAGTATCGAAGTAAAACTCGGTTTAAATCAACGTTATGTTTTGTGTAAATGCATGATCAATGTAAATCATGAGATATGTAAACAAAATGATATGTATGGTAAGTAAAAATTTAGACTACTTAAACCATAAGTAAAAATGTACAAAACAAAGTATTGAAGTAAAACTAGGTTTAAATCAAAGTTATGTTTTGTAGAATAATGCATGATCAATGTAAATCATGAGATATGTAAACAAAATGATATGTATGGTAAGTAAAAATTTAGACTACTTAAACCATAAGTAAAAATGTACAAAACAAAGTATTGAAGTAAAACTAGGTTTAAATCAAAGTTATGTTTTGTAGAATAATGCATGCTTTACTGATACAAACACTTATGCAGTATGTTAAACGCAAACATTCAAGCCTTGAGACAGCCGGATAACTATGTAAAAGTGAGTTATCAAGAGAATATGTATTCGGATTCGGTCATTCCTTTCATCCCCTTTCCCTGGGATGTCCGGAACGGGATTTGTCAAGTCCTATGGTACCACTACCTACTACCGAGCGGCGTAGCAAATGTTAATGAATGTTATATAGACCCGTTAAACAAACCAAATGTCATACCAAAATGTAAGCATGAGATGAAGATAATGTACCTAGTATGCTAGAGTAAACATACAAGGTAGAGTTGTAAAACAATGTGTCCATATGTTACTGGAACATATGCAACAGAGATGCAATGTAAAATGATGTACTAAGTATGCTAAGTTAACATACAAAGCAGAAAAGTCATGTAAATCAATGTTCTTAGCATGTTATCAGTCAACATACATAGCAGAAAAGTCATGTAAATCAATGTGCTTAGCATGTTATCAGTCAACATACATAGCAGAAAAGTAATGAAATCATGTACTATAATGTACTAACAAACATAGTCGGTATATGATGTGAAAACAGGAAAGCATGAAAGTAATAAGTAGGCACATGTGTTCCACCCCAAAACAGTTTGGAAAACAGTAAAAGAGGGGTCTATGTACTCACTTGAGAATGCTCAGTAGTCCTTGAGTAACAACCAAACAATGCTAGAGATCACGGAAATCAAACGGCACCTAATATAGGTAACTATGTTAATTAACCGGACCTAAATCGGAAGATTGGGTAGCATTAGGGTTTGTAAACCAAATGAGTGTAGGAACTCATATGATATGGTTTAACAAAGCCTACATGCTAAATGAAACTTAACCTAAGTCTTATCGACCCATTACGACCCGTTTAGGAAGCTTATGCTACTTTAACGCGTCGTTCGCGTAAAACGCGTTCGGAACGCCTAACTAGTCCTATGACAAGTGTTATATGCCTAAACATGTTACATAATCAGTTATGTGGCAAAAGTTTAGGTTACATATGCTTAATTACCAATTATACATGAAAAGGGTATTCTGGTAATTTACCTAAGGCATATAAACTACCTATCATACAACTACTTAAACGATGTGACCATAGGGTATAACCTCGGAAGGTTATTCCCTACCTACTATGGTCACCTAAAGTATTTGGTCGGATCCTAATGATCGACCAAATGGGTCGAGTTCGAAGGTATAGGCGATTTATCAGATCGCCTACCCTACGACTCTAGACAACGTGGTAATCAGTGGGCATAGTCCCAAGGGACTATGACCAACGTGATTACACTCACGTTGCGAAGTTCAAACGAACTTCGCATTGACCATTACTGGTCAACGCTGAAAGTCAAACAAAGTTTGACTTTCTGACTCGAAAAGCAGTAAAATAAGGAAAAGAACGAAAGAATACTTACCCAGGGTCCCCGAATGCTAATCCCGATTCGAGAATCTCAGGTATGAAACAATGGTTTCAACTTAGAGTTTCTAAAATCAGAATTCTAGTGCATTTGAAGTAATGGGGGGTGGGGTATTTATAGTTTTAGGTCCACCGTTAGGATCGTTTCATGGAAAACGTGCCATGAATCCAACCCGTACACTTGTCGGAACCTTATGGTGACTAGAATGCCATCCTTATCTGATGACTAAGCAATTAGGAACATGTGGGTGTGGTTTAAACATGTGCAACCTGCTGTTAAAAACATTGCATCTGGTCAGAAGACCCCTAGCGCACCGCTACGCTTAAAGTGTAGCGCACCGCTAGGCACTATTTCGGCAGAATTACACTTTTGGTCCCTGAACTGTATTTAGGCCATTTTTGACACGTTTAAGGCCCGTTAACCCCATTTCAAAGCTCTAAAATGAAGTTAAAGTATAGGGAACTTAAAACATGCTCAAAAATATCTCGGATGTCGGTTCGTTTAGCCGTACGAACGCGATGTTCGCTTAATTACGACGGAATGCGCATAAGCGCGAAAAACGATCCAAATGACGAAACGAATGGATTTTTCTTAAGGCGAACACTAAAATATAATATAGTCATGCTTACATAAATTTTTGGATGTCCGGATGTATTCAGAACGTAAGTTATGCGCGAAAATGCAAACTTGTGCACTTAATGACACTTTTAGTCCCTGAATGACACAAAAGTTTATTTTAGCATACCGAACACCTCAAAGCCTATTTCTAAGCTATGTAAAGGATATTTATGGTATGTTTAACTTATGGTCATGTTCCGGAATGTCTGTTACAGTTCAAATTGGCATATTTTCGCAGTTTGTCAAATTTAGTCCCTGTAAACGATTTAACTTGATTTTGCCATACCAAAGCCTTCAAAACTTATTTCTAAGTTATGTAAAGGTTATTTAAGGTATGTTAAGCAAATTTCACTATTCCGGAGTGTTTGTTGCATTAAACTGGTTATATTTACGCATCGGTGCGCGTATAACCTTCCAGAAAGCGATTTAGAGTTTGAAATTGAACAAGAATTGATATGTGCAAATGATACACATATTTTTACAAATCCCAAGTATGAAATATAATATTTCATTGCTACAGTATTTGTGTGATGGCCGTGGAGGCACAGGTGTTACAGCTGCTCTTGCTTCACAACCCAATTGGGGCACATGTTTGCGAAGTGGTTGGGATCACCACACGCAAAGCAGACTCTGGTATTGACCGTGGGTGCAGGAGCTTCTTGTTGCCCTTGAGGAGCAGGAAGTAGAGCTTGATGAGCAGTAGCTGGAGCTGGTGCTTGTCGAGGACCTGTACGACAGTTGGCGGTGAAGTGGCCGTACATGTTGCAATGCACGCAAAATCTGCAGGCGATTCCCACGGGATGATGGTAGGTACATGTCGGGCAAGCAAGGTGAGGACCAGTGTAAGCACGCTTTGTAGGCGGTGCTTGGGTAACTGGTGCTGCAGCTGATCGGTATTGAGGTTGCTGCTGAGTTGGTACAGCTTGAAGCGGGGCAGCAGTGGTTACAGCACAGTTCTTGTTGCTGGAGTTGCTGTTGTTCTTCCTTTTGCGACGAGAGGCCTTTGAAGACTGAGGGGTGGCGGCGGTTTCAACGGTTGGTATGGTGGTAGCTTGATGCAAGTTCTTTGAGGCTTTGTCCCAGACACCAGCCTTGACTCGCTTGTCGTTGATTTCAGCGGCGAGCAGGTAAGTTTCTTCGATTGTTGCTGGCTTTGAAGCTTGCACAAAATCTGCGACACAATCTGGCAGAGCTCGAATATACTTCTTAATTGCCATATCAGAAGTCTTAACTTGATCAGGACAGATTATGCTAAGCTGCTTGAAGTGAGCGGTTAAAGCAGCGTTGTCACCCTCCTTCTACTTGATGTGCCAGAATTCGTCCTCCAACTTTTGGCGCTCATGGGGAGGGCAGAACTCTTCCAACAAGACGTTCTTCAACTCATCCCACGTCAAACCATAAGCTGCATCGTTTCCACGTTTGTTTCTCTCGGCCGTCCACCAGTCTAAAGCGCGGGACTGGAAGACGCCGGTAGCATTCAGAGTGCGGAGTTCGTCAGGACAGCCACTTTGGCGCAGGGTGACCTCGATCGAATCAAACCATTGGAATAAGGCCGTAGGACCATCTTCACCAGTAAATTCTTTCGGTCCGTGAGCTTTAAACTGCTTGAAGCTAAAAGTAGCTTTGGGAACATCGGTCCTGGACTCTTCAGAGGATTTGCTCACATTTTCATACAGTTCACTAACGATTTGTGGAACAACTTTCGCCATTTGCTTAGCAACCATAGCGGTGAGGCGTTTATCTGCTTGCTTTCGGCGAGCAGCTTGAGTAGCGCGAGATCCAGATGATGACATTGTCTGCAACAGACATCACCATAGGACTCAAACACAATATAATCAAATCTCACCTCACGTAACACGTAAACACATAGACACGTAAAGACACGTAATCACAGATCCACATAAGCACATAAAGCACAGAAGCATATAAGCATGTAGAGCACGGAAACACATAAACACAAGAGGCAGTCAGAATACAGAAACCTAACTATATGTTGCACGTATTCCCTATCCTTTACAGCGCGTACAACGATTATTTATAGCGATTGTGAATATCGAGCAGCGATTGCGAACGATGACCAGCGATTTATGGGTGATCGTGTAGTGTGTTGTGTGATAAGCGGAGCAAAAAGCGTTAAATCGAAACCATCAGTACCTCAACACGCCAACAAAATCACATAAAATCCACATAAAATCGGCAAATATCAGAGTCGGCAGTTGCGAGCTCAGAATCGAAACATATAAAAATCGAGAATAGATTGTCTGCTGCTGGATAGACGTCGACTATCCAAAGTGATTCGACTATTCACAAGGACTTTAGGTGCACACTTTGACCTTCGGGACTGCGCTCTTGCCTCGAACTTGGGTGAATGGCACGCATCCTCCCAGTTATAGCGCGACTTCAAGTCGTTGGAGTCCGTCGAGACTTTGGTGAGAGTTTTGTAAAACCAATATAGAGAGTGGAATAAGTCGTCAAGGTTCGGGTTTCACCCCTGACTTAACAACTTTGTCCCGGTCTTAGTAAAATAGAGAGGAAATTCACGTCAAAGTATGGATTTCACTCCTAATTCAACGCAAGTTCTCCTGTTTATAGATAAAAATGCGGGTTGAACAAGCGATTTAATCGAGAGTTTACGGTTTTCCCACCTAATCTCGACCTAACCACTTGTTCTTTTTAGAGTGCAGTGATAGTGTAGTGTAGGTGAGAATAGCGAGAAATAGCAAGTAAGCTCGTACAAGACACCTAAGGGTATGCACAAGTCGGTCTGTTGGTACTTAACTATAGACTAGGTCGTCTCTAAGACATCGACCCGGACTAGGTCGAGTCTTGCCTAATTCCCTATAGTTATGGCTCTGATACCAATTTGTCACACCACAACCGATGGCGGAATCATCAAGGCGCGGCACTGAGCGAAACAGATTGTTCAAAGAAATTCCATAACGACTAAATTACCAAATAGTTTAAATATTATGTCCCATACCATAACCCATAAGATAATCTAGTTATTACAGACAGAGATATTCTTCAAACAAATAAAACATGTTCCGACAACTCAGATTTTCAAATAAAATAAATTGTCTTTGTTTCTAGACTCTTTCCTAGCCTCGATTTCACAGCAAGCCAAGCATTCTAACATCTTAAGCACCTGCCACATACGTTAAAGTAAAAGTCAATACACATAGCGTAAAGGTGAGCATACAAGTTTAATAGATATAATAGAGTTCGAAATTGTTTACGCATAACCAGCACGTACAACGTGTGAAATGAAGCACATAAGTTATCGACATGATCCTATCAATACCAATGACTGCGGGTTGACTGCGCAAGGCGGTTCGTAATACATATTCACCACTGTGAATCATGTGATTAATTGTCCTTAATAACCCCTGAGTGAACAGGTGCTGAGTCCAAACTATAGTACTATCGTTGCTAAGGCATGTAGACAGCAATCCATGTGTAAACATAACAAACAAGCAATCACTGAGTCACGTATAACATGCGGTAGCGGTTAGCGTTAAAGTATTGTGTAGTGTGTTCGATGTGATTTAGAATTGGTAACGTATGTGACACCCAAAAGTGCATAAAGCAAAAAGGGTTCGAGTATACTCACAGCGATGATGGATTGAAGGGAGCACTAGAGTGGAATTAGCCTGAACAGTTAATGATAGCATAAGCGAAAGACAGCGCGTAAAATGGTGTTGGTGTACCAAGGATCGGATGGTAATCTGATCGGATGGTAATCCGATGGGATGGCAATCCGATCGGGTGGCCAGTCGATCGGGTGGCAATTCGTTCGGATGGTCATCCGATCGGATGGCCATTCGATTGGATTGTCACCTCATTTGGTGAGGATGTGTTTGTGTATGATGGTTTGCCTTTTGAAGTTTTCGTTGTAGCATTTTGAAAATAGAGAAGTATCTCTACCCTTCAGGTCAGTCGATCGAACGGTCGTTCGATCGGGCAGCAATCCGATTGGTGAGACTTCTCAGTTTGAGAACAAGTTCACAGTAGGATGTTCACTCGATCTGATGGTTATCCGATCGGGTGGCAATCCGTACGTACTGAACATGTTGAAAATTATTAAGTGTTGAAGTTCAAAACATCACCTGGTCGGATGGTCGTTCGATCAGGTGGCAATCCGTTCGACGTTCCAAACTTTAAAAAAGGTGAGTTAATAGTTTAAGTGTGGGACCCAGGTGCAAGCCGATCGGGTGGCTGTCCGATCGGGTGGCAATCCGATCGGATGGCAATCCGTCCCAGTCGACCTGATCGTCTTTACACTTGGTTGTTTTGATAGTCTGTAGTTTTGATTCGAGACGAGTTGATACGTGCTAAGCAACAGAACCTCGTCAAGACCCAAGTGACCCGATCGGACAGGAATCACCCTAGTCCGGTCAGTCCGTGGTTCGAGCCGGGGTTCATGCTTAACCCGAAATCTGTAGTCTCTTGGATAGAGTTCAGATCTGGAACTAACACACCACTAAGAATGAGTAGGAGGTCAGAACAAGCTCCGATTCTATCAGGTTTGAGTGCATTGAGTGTAAAAGATTTGAAAGAAAGTTGGAAAAACCATCTTTCAATCCTTTTCACCGTGAATATGTTCAGATCTATGCAAGATCTTTGTTTATTCATGTGGAAATCGTCCAGATCTAAGTTGTTCTTGGTGGATTGAGGCCAAAACATGAAGTTCATAAGAACTCCATGATGACATCATCCTAGAACACCTCAAATCTAGTGATTTCACGGTTAAACGTTAAGATTCAAAAGATAGAAAGGTATAGGAGTGCGTGTAGATCAAGAAAGTACAAGATTTAGGTTGAAAACTTACAAGAATCGAAAGAAATCGAGAAAAATGAAGGCTGGAGCGAGCTGGGTCGAGTGAGAGCTGTCACATCAACTGATGTGACATATGAGGGGTATTTATAGGGTTTCCTAAAGCGGAAAGTGGGGAAGAGGCTGGTCGATCGGGTGGCAGTCTGATCGGGTGGCAACCCGATCGGATGGCAACCTGATCGGATGGCAACCCGATCAGATGGCCACTCGGTCGGTTGGCCACTCGATCCACGAGTCCGGCGCGATGAGTTTTGTTGTTTTGATTCAAGTGTTGAGTGTTGCGATGCGATTCGAGTGAGCGATACGATAGATTTACCCATTAAATTACTTTTAATCCCAACTACTATATTTAACATACAATCACTATAATTGACTTGCGTTTAGCGTTCTCGATTCGATTGCGATGTGATAAAATTGCGATTGCGATTATCACCTCAATATAAACATAACATGCACAGGTAATACATAAGGGCACACACACATAAAACAATATCCAGAACACATAATTCGAGTTGCGAATGCGATAGCGATAAATCGATTAAACATGCGATTAATATGCGATTTATCCTCGATTAATAACAAGTACTCCACATAATACAACTAATGCGATAACATAAATATACTATCTACAAGTCAAAGAAGTCAAAACAGGAGCTGAGCAAGGAGTGACAGATCGTAATTAGTAATCTTGTCTTTCTTTGACTTCAATCTTGACTTTGACTTTGACTTTGACTTTCGAAACACGCGGTGTTACATCGACACCTGGCTTTCCAGATACAAGCTCCCCCTTGCGTCGAGCTCGTCTTTAGATTCTCCCTTAGACTCGGCTATCGAGATCGTAATCTGGTACAACATCTGCAATTCTCAAACATGTATAAGTGAAAAACATTTTGAGCATCCAGGAATGATTACCTGGCTCTTTAAAAACTTTTTGAATCAAGAACCTGACTCTAAAATATAATAATATGAATATATCCAGGATTAGCTTGACTTACTCCCCCTATCAAAATGCTTTATAGATTTGGCAGTATTAAGAATCCAAAACTGTAACCTTGCTCTATACAACAGATTTTAACAATTTAAGCATCCAAAACCTTCACGATTTATTATCCAAGTCCAACTTAATGACCTTGGAGATATCACAAACTTTTTTGATTTTTGATTTTAAAAACTTCAAGTTTCAACTTAATGAACTTGTTTTATTCTCAGAAACACAATCAGCCTACTTAGATTTTGAAACTCAGCTCTCGGACATCGGTTGTCGAAAATAAAGTAGAATCCAATTTTTTTTCTGAAACATAAAGCAGTAAACAAATATTTACAAACATATTTACAAACAATATTTTTGTTTGAGTTTGTGTCAGAGGATCATATCAGTTTATGACAAATCACTAGCACCGTTGAGCTTTAAACACTTTAAGTTCTAAACGATTCACTTACATTGTCAGTATACTGATCCACTTAAATTTTCACACAAAGTTCAATCGATTCGAGATACGAGATTAGTGTTTTAAGGACTTAAACTTATTCGCGTGTCCCACCTCAGAATATACTCCTATATCAAAATTCACTAGATTCAGTCTTACAGGTGAGTATACCAATTTGATATATGTACTCTGGGTTAATGCGAGACCTTGAGAGCTCAGGTTTGAACTTCCGTTCAGTTAAAGAGATGAAGGCTCGACTTTAGGTATGTTCCCTTTAGAGAATCTTTTCTTCAACTGCAATTGATTCATATATTTCGATATTTTTTTCAATTTTTGTGCAGAGGGTAAGCTTTTAAAGCGCGTAAAGTATTATACGAGGTCTAGGCCATTGCTTCCGCAATATCAGAAGACCAGGTATAATACCCCAGATATCAAACAATATAAAGACCTAGTATCTCAGAATCAGGCAATCTCTCAAACAAGATTTCGGGGGTTACCCATATATCCGAGAGATGTTCCCCACGAGATAAGTAAGTATTTGATATTTAGCTTTATATCTCGAAAACAATCTACTAAGCGTATAAAAACCTACTGGCACATCATCAGTTTTGACTCCCGAACGATTGCGAACCGATACGTGTGACGTGCGGAATCCGTACACGAACGTGGACCGAACACAAGAACGTAATACAAACATGATTCTATTGAATATATGACAAGTACAAGCTCCACGAATCACCTTGAGCAATAGTTTTTCTCTCTACTTTCTCTCTCTAAGCACCAAGCTCCAAATCTCTCAAATGGCAAAAAGTTCTAAAATGAAACACTAATGCTCCTATTTATAGGACAAGGCATAAGGGATTTCCCCTTATTTACAAGTTTGCCACCTTGCCTTTTTCCCTACTTATAACACAATAAAATCACGTTTTCTACTATTCTCTGCTACGAACTGGATTGACGGAGGCGATAGACATTACTGCACTAACAGTTTCGAGTCTAACACCGATGATGTGGCCCATTAATCGGATGATGTGGCCCACAATAAAAGCCTGACCCAGGCGTATGCATTATATACCGAATATACATAAAATTTACAAAGATATGAAAATGAAATCATTTTGAATTGACGTTATTGGTTTATCCCCGTTTGATATTTGTTTATCATTTGGCTTAGTTACACGAACGATTCATATGCTAAAAGAGTAAAGTTATATCACACATTTTTTTCACAAGTTTTATTAAATTACACCATTAGTTATCATTTTTAACTCACGAATAACACATTTCCTACAAAGAGGAGGTTTCTGCTCCCCGAATGTGGAAGTCAAAGGCGACGAAGATGAATAGTTATCCGGAATGTGACAGTTTGGGCCAAAAACAAAGGTCGTAGATCGGAAAATTCTAAAGGAGAGACATTGAAGGTTTCTTTTCATAGGTTAAAAAGATACATGGGGATTAGAAATTTAATTGTTTTGACTTTCTTTAAGTTTTTAGTTTTGTATTTTTTTTTTCTTTGTTTTTTAATAAGAATGGTTAAACAGTAATTTAACATTGAATTAAAAGACTCTTTTTATGTCGTTTCATATAAAAATGAGCTACTCGCAAGTGAACAATAAGACAAAAAGAAACTTGAGATAAAAACCCCAATCTTACTTTCCCGCATTGACCATCTAGTCTAACTAATTAAGATTTCAAAATTTTACATAGATTTGACTAAAATTTACCTAAAGGGATAGATAAAGTTTAAAAGCTAGTGGAAACCGGAAAGTGTAATGGTTAAAGAGATTTCTTTGCAAACATATTTAACACATTATAAACTATACCGTATAGCTCAGTTGGTCAGGGGGTTTCTTTCCTCTTCGGAGTAGTTTCAGATTTAATCCCTACTAAGTGCAAATTCTATAAATATGGACGAGAACCACTGGGAAGGATTCGAACTTGAGTAGAAGGTTTAAGAGCTTGTTCTCGCCTTTTGAAATAAGCTGAATACCAACTTATTTGCCGTTCAAAAAGAAGTTAACACGTTATTATTATACAAGAAAAGAACGAACAAGGAACTAACGAACTGCAACATCAGTACCAATATTCGTTTTTATAGTTTTTGATCGATGTAAAACCTGTGTCGATATCTTTTTGAGCATATCACGACTTTATTTGTTTTATTATTTCTTACGATTGCTATAATGAGTGTTGGTACCATAACAAACCGAACCGATACAGATCGACTTCCCGTCGTGTAGCGGTGGGTTAACCACTTGTGTGTGTGTATGTATATATATATATATAGAGAGTGCGGTTAACATACTTCACGGCTTATCATACTTCACGTAGGCGACAATGGGAACTGTCGGATCAGGGTATAATCACGCATGGTGTAACAACTGTGCTTGTAATCCCTATGAACAGTTCTATTATCAATAAAACAATGTTATTTGATCTCAATGTTTGTTTGGTTGTGTTTTACATTTTTCATGTTTTGACTTTTGTTCAATTTCAAACTCTACATCGCTTTCTGGAGAGTTATACGCAAACTGGTGCGTAAACGTACTCAGTTTAATGCGACAAATACTCCGGAACATCAACATATACTCAACATACCTTAAATAACCTTTACATAACTTAGAAATAAGTTTTGAAGGCTTTGGTATGTCAAAAACAAGTTAATTCGCTTACAGGGACTAAACTTGACAAACTGCGAAAGTATGCCAATCTGAACTGTAACGAACATTCCGGAACATGACCATGAGTTAAACATACCATAAATATCCTTTACATAGCTTAGAAATAGGCTTTGAGGGGTTCGGTATGCTAAAATAAACTTTTGGGTCATTCAGGGACTAAAAGTGTCAAAAAGTGCACAAGTTTGCATTGTCGCGCATAACTTACGTTCTGAATACATCCGGACATCCAAAAATTTATGTAATCATGACTATATTATATTTTAGTGTTCGCCATAAGAAAAATCCATTCGTCGCGTCATTTGGATCGTTTTTCGCGCTTATGCGCATTCCGTCGTAATTAACCGAACACCGCGATCGTACGACCAAACGAACCGATATCCGAGATATTTTTAAGCATGTTTTGAGTTCCCTATACTTTAACTTCATTTCAGAGCCTTGAAATGAGGTTAACGGGGTTCAAACGCATCGAAAATAGCTTAAACGGGCTGCAGGGACCAAATCTGACATTCTGCCAAACTAGGTCCTTGCGCACCGCAACAAATATTTGTTACGGTGCGCAAGGGGTCTTCAGACCAGATGCAGTGTATTAAACAGCCTGTTTGCAGCTGTTTGATCCTCCACCACATATTCTAAGTTGCTTAGTCAGATGATAAGGACCACTTTGAGCTACCATAAGGTCCCGACACTTGTACGGGTGGGATTAAGGCACGTTTTCCATGAAACGATCTTAACGGTGGACCTTTTACAATAAATACCCCACCCCCCCATGCTTCAAAATCACAAGAATTTTGATTTGAGAAACTCTAAGTTGAAACCTTTGTTTCATACCTGAGATTTTTGAATCGAGATTAGCATTCGGGGACCCTTCGTAAGTATTCTTTCGTTCTTTTCCTTATTTTATTGCTTTTTGAGTCAGAAAGTCAAACTTTGTTTGACTTTCAGCGTTGACCAGTAATGGTCAATGCGAAGTTCGTTTGAACTTCGCAACGTGATTGTAATCACGATGGTCATAGTCCCTTGGGACTATGCCTACGGATTACCACGTTGTCTAGGGTCGTAGGGTAAGCGATCTGATCAATCGCTTATACCTTCGAACCCGACCCAGTTTGGTCGATCATTAGGATCCGACCAAATACATTAGGTGACCATAGTGTAGGGAATAACCTTCCGAGGTTATACCTTATGGTCACATCGTTTAAGTAGTTGTATGATAGGTAGTTTATATGCCTTAGGTAAATTACCAGAATACCCTTTTCATGTAGAATTGGTAATTAAGCATATGTAACCTAAACTTTTGTCACATAACTGATTATGCAACATGTTTAGGCATATAACACTTGTCATAGGACTAGTTAGGCGGTCCGAACGCGTTTCACGCGAACGACGCGTTAAAGTAGCAAAAGCTATCTAAACGGGTCGTAATGGGTCGTAAACCATTATGTTAGGTTTCATTTAGTATGTAGGCTTTGTTAAACCAAATGACACGAGTCTCTACACTCGTTTGGTTTACGAAACCTCATGCTACCCGATCTTCCGATATAGGTCCGGTTTATTAACATAGTTACCTATATTAGGTGTCGTTTGATTCCGAGATCTCTAGCATTACTTGGTGATTATCTTAAGACATCTGAGTAATATCAAGTGAGTACATAGACCCCTCTTTTACTGTTTTCCAAACTGTTTTGGGGTGGAACACATGTGCCTACTTGTTACTTTCATGCTTTCCTGTTTTCACATCATATACCTGCTATGTTCGTTAGTACATTATAGTACATCGTTTTACATTACATTTCATGCTAGGTGTGCCCATTGTGTGCATTACTTGGTACATTGTTTTACATTACATTTCATGCTAGGTGTGCCCATTGTGTGCATTACTTAGTACATCGTTTTACTTTACATTTCATGCTAGGTGTGCCCATTGTGTGCATTACTTAGTACATCGTTTTACATTACATTTTCACGCTACGTATGTTCATTTGATTACATACTTAGTGCATCACATGCTTACATTTTTGGTATGACATTTGGTTTGTTTACAATGGAACAATACATTCATTAACATTAATTACGCCGTTCGTTAGTAGGTAGTGGTACCATAGGAATTGACAACTCCCGTTCCGGACATCCTGGGTACGGGGATGAAAGGAATGACCGAATTCGATATACATAATTTAGATAAACCTTTAATTTGTTTAAGGGTTTATCGCCACAGTCTCAAGGCTTGGATGTATGCATTTTAACAATACCGCATAAATGTTTGTATCAGTATAGCATGCATTTGTTACACAAAACATAACTTTGATTTAAACTATGATTTACTTCAATACCTTGTTTTTGTGCATTTTACATATGGTTTAGTTGATATATTTCACTACCATACATGACATTTTGGTTACACATTACATGATCTACATTGAACATAAACATTTTGACATTGATATACACATTTGGTGGTTTACATTGGACATAGACATTTTGATATGGTTTACACAATAACACTTGACAATTGGTTTGTACATGAACAAGTTACATTGGTGGTTGTTTGGGTAAGTGATTTGAGTAACGAGGCGTGTGTAATATGATACAAACATGGTGGATACGCCGCTGGTACTTCCTATATATAAGTGTTTGTATAATATTACATAGCGTAACGTTATTTGAATCATTTCAGTTTGATACATATAACATTTTATACAAATAACATACTTTTCATAAGACATTGTTTTACAACCAACTTATCTTATCCAAACTCATTTTACATGGTTATTCATTTAACCTTACATTTATTTATACCTATCAACTGATCTTATCGTCTTTCAAATGAGTTACAAGACAAAGCAAATTACAAGGTTCATGACTAAACATTTTCTTAAACACAAGTCATGAATCCTATTTTCACAAAACCTATGTATCTCACAGGCATTTTTATGCTGACGTACCTATTTTCACATGTGTTTTCAGGAGCTTTTCCGTAGGATGTTGATCACGATACTAGGGCGGACCTGTGCCTTAGAGACTAAAAACGAAGATAGACTTGTTTAATTATGTTATAAACTCTTTTGTTTACTGTTCAAGACAATGTAACACCCTTGTTTAATAAATAAAATACAACTTTGAATACCATGGTTATGAAACAATTAATTCTGTTACAACACTCCCCGACGTTTCCGCCACGTTTTGTATGTTATACGTGGTCTGGGTGTGACAGAAGAGTTGGTATCAGAGCCAATGGTTATAGGGAATTAGGTTATTAGTAATGTTTTGACCTAGACTATAACTTTTCTAGGACCCTAGCACAAATTATTTGTGTTTAGATCTTAAAACATGTACATCACCTATCCTTAGGTGATTAACAAAACAAGAACCAAAATTTTTTCCAAAACGATTTTTGAAAAACAATCATCTGTTTTTGAATAATTTATTACAAGGTTTTGAACCCTCTGTTATATGGTTTTGAACCCTTTTCAGTTTGGTTTTTGGCCTTGTGCCTTCAAATTTTCAAAAATCTCGTCAAGGTTTTGGGTTTTAAATAATGTGAACACGTGCAAACTGGAAGGGTGAATGCCTGTATTCTGAGTTTTCTGTCTAGGCAAGCACTTCGTATACATCTCAACCAGACGCGAGACCAGTTGTGCTTACCTGGGAATTCTTGGGATGAGTGTTCACTTATAGGCGAGCATGTCTTCATTATACATTATTTTTGACCCATTTACTTTGATTAGTCACTGTGTGTCGTTTGTTTGCTTTGTGATACGGACGAATGACCACCATCTTTGCTTTTGTTGATTTTGTTTCATCTCATTCTTTTCATCCAATCATCTCACTCGTTTCCTTTCATGTTTTCCTCTTTTAGAATGCCTCCTCGACGCGAGAACCAGATAGCAACTGCCGAACTGGCAGAAATTATTGCACAGCAGATGGCTGCTCAGTTTCCAAATCTCTTTGTTCAATGGAACCAAGCCAAAAACAACAACAATGTTCCATGCAAATACAAGGATTTTAATCAGGCTAAACCACTCAAGTTTAGTGGTTCTGAGGGAGCGACTGGGCTTCTTCAGTGGTTTGAGAGCATTGAGAATACATTCCGCCACGTGCAGTGTCCGGATAATCGTAAGGTCAAGTTTTCTTCGAGCGTATTTCAGAAGAGGGCTTTGACATGGTGGAACGGGGTTATGAGAGACAGAGGTGCAGAAGTTGCTCTCGCACAGACATGGGCTGAACTTAGAGCCCTTATGATGAGGGAATTCTGTCCTCGTCATGAGCAGCGAGCGTTGGAGAAGGAATTTGATGAGTTGAAGCAAGATAGTGGTGAGCACAGGGCATATACTGATCGGTTTGAAGAGTTGAGTTTGCTTTGCCCGACTATGGTTACCCCACTCGACAAGGCTATCGAGAGATACATCGACGGCCTACCTGACTCGGTACAAGACATCCTTACTGGTAGTAACCCTACCACACTCCGTCAGGCAATCGAGTTATCAGCGACACTGACTGAGTCGCAGATCCGGAAGAACAAGTTACACAGGAAGGGTGACAAGGGCAAGAAACAGTCGGCTGACAAGGGTGACAGCAAGAAAGGTCAAAACAGGAATGGAAAGGACTCTGGTTCTTCGAAGAGGTCAAGGAAGCGTAAGGCTTCCCAAAATTTTGCTGTCACTGCCCAAGCTAATCAGGCAGCTCCTAACCAACCCGCACAGCCTCCAGCGAAGAAACCCTATTCAGGGAATGCACCTTTGTGCAATAGATGCAACAGTCACCATCAGCCGCAACATCAGTGCCGTTTCTGTACTAGCTGTGGGAAGTCAGGTCATCTTGCCGATGTTTGTCGGTTTGCTCAGAATCGCGCAGTTCAGAACCCGGCTCAACAAGTTGCTCAGCCTCCTGCTCCGCAACAGGGTCAAGCTGCACGACCATATTACCCACCGGGTGCCTGTTATAATTGTGGGGATCTGACCCACTACAGAAACCGGTGCCCAAGACTAGCCAACCAGAACCAGAATCAGGCTCCGGCTCGAGGCCGAGCCTTTAACATGAATGCCCAAGAGGCGCAGGCGGATGATAATGTGGTGAACGGTACGTTCTTTATTAATAATCAGCCTGCATCTGTTCTTTTCGATTCTGGTGCCGATAAGAGTTTCGTGTCTTTGTCTTTTGAGCCTATGCTTCGCGTGTCTAGAACAAAACTAGGAAAACCTTTGACAGTAGAAGTTGCTAGCGGTGAACCAATTATTCTTAATTCTGTTCTACGCAACTGCCAATTGAACCTTAACGACCATCTTTTTCCTATTGACCTCACGCCTATGCAACTTGGAAGCTTCGATGTCATTGTGGGTATGGATTGGTTATCCAAGCATCACGCAGAGGTAGTTTGTTTCGAGAAGATTGTTCGTGTGCCGCTTTCAACAGGCGAGATCCTACAGGTGCATGGTGAGAAGCCTACCGGTGGTCTCAAACTCATGTCTTGTTTTAAAGCTCGGAAATATCTGCGGAAGAACTATGTGGCTTTCTTAGCACATGTTACAGAAGATAAAGGAGAGGGTAAGTCTATTTCAGATATTCCTGTCGTTCGGGATTATTCTGAAGTTTTCCCTGAAGATTTACCTGGTCTACCTCCAGCACGCCAAGTCGAGTTCCGCATTGATCTCGTACCTGGTGCAAATCCCATTGCCAGAGCTCCATATCGTCTTGCACCATCTGAGATGCAAGAGTTATCTAAACAGCTTCAGGAGCTCTCTGACAAAGGCTTTATCCGTCCTAGCTTTTCACCCTGGGGTGCTCCCGTTCTTTTTGTCAAGAAGAAGGATGGATCCTTTAGGATGTGTATCGATTATCGTGAGCTTAACAAGCTTACCATCAAGAATCGATATCCCCTACCTCGCATAGATGATCTCTTTGATCAGCTACAGGGCGCTTCCTATTTCTCGAAGATTGATCTACGTTCTGGGTATCATCAACTTCGGGTGCAAGAAGAAGATATTCCCAAGACAGCGTTCCGTACTCGTTATGGGCATTATGAATTCATAGTCATGCCATTCGGTTTGACTAATGCTCCTGCTGTTTTCATGGACTTAATGAATAGGGTCTGCAAACCTTATTTGGATCAGTTCGTCATTGTTTTTATTGACGACATCTTGATTTACTCTAAGACGCGAGCTGATCACGAGCAGCATCTTCGTCTTACTTTGGAACTCCTGAAGAAAGAGCAACTTTTCGCCAAATTCTCCAAGTGCGAATTTTGGCTTAAAGAAGTTCAATTTTTGGGACATATTATCAACGAACGAGGTATTCAGGTAGATCCCTCCAAGATCAGTGCGATTAAGGATTGGGATACACCTACTACTCCTTCTGAAGTTCGTTCTTTTCTTGGTCTAGCGGGTTATTACCGCCGCTTCATTGAAAACTTCTCAAAGATTGCAGTTCCTCTAACTGCTCTAACTCAGAAGAACAAACCCTTTGATTGGGGATTCAAACAAGAGGAAGCTTTTCAACGCTTGAAGCAGAAGCTTTGCGATGCGCCTGTTCTATCATTGCCTGAGGGTGATGATGATTTTTTCGTGTATTGTGATGCATCGAAATTAGGCCTTGGCTGTGTTCTAATGCAAAGGAACAAAGTCATAGCATATGCATCGAGGCAGTTGAAGATACATGAGAAAAACTACACCACTCATGATCTTGAGTTGGGTGCAGTTGTCTTCGTTCTTAAGATCTGGAGACACTATTTGTATGGTACAAAATGTGTGGTTTTCACGGACCACAAAAGTCTTCAGCATATCTTCAATCAGAAAGAACTCAACATGAGACAACGACGTTGGGTTGAGCTTTTAAACGACTATGACTGCGAAATTCGCTACCATCCTGGTAAGGCGAATGTCGTAGCTGATGCATTGAGTCGTAAGGAACGTACTAAGCTTCATTGTGTACGTGTTCAATCTATTATTCAAGCTCGATCTGATATCCAAGCACGCATTTCTCAGGCTCAACAATCTTGTGTTTCACAAGGTTTGATGGATAAGGAATTTCCCTATCACATAACACCTGCTCTGGAACTGAAGGACAATGGATCATATTACTTCATGGACCGTTTGTGGGTCCCAAGCCAGGATGATCTGCGTACCTTGCTTATGGATGAAGCCCATAAGTCTCGTTATTCTATTCATCCGGGTTCAGATAAAATGTATAAGGATCTTCGTACTCACTATTGGTGGCCTGGTATGAAGAAAGACATTGCCTTATATGTATCCAAATGCCTTACTTGTCTTAAGGTTAAGGCTGAACATCAACGTCCTTCGGGTTTATTGGTGCAACCAGAGATCCCAGTTTGGAAATGGGAAAACATTACTATGGATCTCGTTACCAAACTTCCACGCACTAAGAAAGGTCATGATGCCATCTGGGTAGTCGTTGATCGTCTTACAAAGTCAGCACATTTCTTGCCAATCCGTGAGGATTTTCCTGCTGACAGACTTGCTCAAATCTATGTGGATGAAATTGTAGCTCGACATGGTGTTCCTTTGAACATCATTTCTGACAGAGATGCTCGTTTCACTTCTCATTTTTGGAGAACCATGCAATCTGCTATGGGGACCCAACTTAATCTGAGCACAGCTTATCATCCGCAAACGGATGGTCAATCTGAGAGAACAATCCAGACTCTGGAGGATATGCTTAGAGCTTGTGTGATCGATTTTGGTGGTAGTTGGGATTCACATCTTAAATTGATTGAATTCTCCTACAACAACAGTTATCACACCAGTATCAAAATGGCTCCTTTCGAGGCTCTCTATGGTCGAAAATGTCGTTCACCAGTCTGCTGGAATGAGATCGGCGAGGCTCAACTTACTGGACCTGCCCTCATTTTAGAGACAACTGACAAGGTCAAGAAGGTTCGCGATAACCTTCAGACAGCTATGAGCCGTCAAAAGAGTTACGCGGATCCAAAATGCAAACCCTTGGAATTTCAAGTCGGTGATCGAGTATTACTTAAGGTCTCACCTTGGAAAGGTGTGATCAGATTTGGAAAGAAAGGAAAACTTGCACCTAGATATGTTGGACCATTCAAGATCGTCGAAAGAATCGGAAAGGTAGCCTAGAGACTAGAGTTACCTCCTGAACTTGGAAATGTTCATCCAACTTTTCACGTGTCCAATCTCAAGAGGTGTTTAGCTGATGAGAACCTCCACATACCGCTTGACGAAATTCGTGTTGGCAAAACACTGAAATTTGTTGAGAAACCAGTGGAAATCATGGAACGTGAAGTCAAGTGGCTTAAACGCAAGCGCATTCCTTTGGTCAAAGTTCGCTGGGAAGCTAAACGTGGACCTGAGTTTACTTGGGAACGCGAAGATCAAATGAAGGCGAAATATCCACATCTTTTTCCATGAGTTTCCTCTAAATAAATTTCGGGACGAAATTTCCACAAGTAGGGGAGACTGTAACAACTGTGCTTGTAATCACTATGAACAGTTCTATTATCAACAAAACAATTTTATTTGATCTCAATGTTTGTTTGGTTGTGTTTTACATTTTTCATGTTTTGACTTTTGTTCAATTTCAAACTCTACATCGCTTTCGGGAGAGTTATACGCAAACTGGTGCGTAAACATACTCAGTTTAATGCGAAAAATACTCCGCAACATCAACATATACTCAACATACCTTAAATAACCTTTACATAACTTAGAAATAAGTTTTGAAGGCTTTGGTATGTCAAAAACAAGTTAATTCGCTTACAGGGACTAAACTTGACAAACTGTGAAAGTATGCCAATCTGAACTGTAACGAACATTCCGGAACATGACCATGAGTTAAACATACCATAAATATCCTTTACATAGCTTAGAAATAGGCTTTGAGGGGTTCGGTATGCTAAAATAAACTTTTGGGTCATTCAGGGACTAAAAGTGTCAAAAAGTGCACAAGTTTGCATTTTCGCGCATAACTTACGTTCTGAATACATCCGGACATCCAAAAATTTATGTAAGCATGACTATATTATATTTTAGTGTTCGCCATAAGAAAAATCCATTCGTCGCGTCATTTGGATCGTTTTTCGCGCTTATGCGCATTCCGTCGTAATTAACCGAACACCGCGATCGTACGACCAAACGAACCGATATCCGAGATATTTTTAAGCATGTTTTGAGTTCCCTATACTTTAACTTCATTTTAGATACTTGAAATGAGGTTAACGGGGTTCAAACGCATCGAAAATAGCTTAAACGGGCTGTAGGGACCAAATCTGACATTCTGCCAAACTAGGTCCTTGCGCACCGCAAAAAATATTTGTTACGGTGCGCAAGGGGTCTGCAGACCAGATGCAGTGTATTAAACAGCCTGTTTGCAGCTGTTTGATCCTCCACCACATATTCTAAGTTGCTTAGTCAGATGATAAGGACCACTTTGAGCTACCATAAGGTCCCGACACTTGTACGGGTGGGATTAAGGCACGTTTTCCATGAAACGATCTTAACGGTGGACCTTTTACTATAAATACCCCACCCCCCCCCCCATGCTTCAAAATCACAAGAATTTTGATTTGAGAAACTCTAAGTTGAAACCTTTGTTTCATACCTGAGATTTTTGAATCGAGATTAGCATTCGGGGACCCTTCGTAAGTATTCTTTCGTTCTTTTCCTTATTTTATTGCTTTTCGAGTCAGAAAGTCAAACTTTGTTTGACTTTCAGCGTTGACCAGTAATGGTCAATGCGAAGTTCGTTTGAACTTCGCAACGTGATTGTAATCACGATGGTCATACTCCCTTGGGACTATGCCTACTGATTACCACGTTGTCTAGGGTCGTAGGGTAAGCGATCTGATCAATCGCTTATACCTTCGAACCCGACCCATTTTGGTCGATCATTAGGATCCGACCAAATACATTAGGTGACCATAGTGTAGGGAATAACCTTCCGAGGTTATACCTTATGGTCACATCGTTTAAGTAGTTGTATGATAGGTAGTTTATATGCCTTAGGTAAATTACCAGAATACCCTTTTCATGTAGAATTGGTAATTAAGCATATGTAACCTAAACTTTTGTCACATAACTGATTATGCAACATGTTTAGGCATATAACACTTGTCATAGGACTAGTTAGGCGGTCCGAACGCGTTTCACGCGAACGACGCGTTAAAGTAGCAAAAGCTATCTAAACGGGTCGTAATGGGTCGTAAACAATTATGTTAGGTTTCATTTAGTATGTATGCTTTGTTAAACCAAATGACACGAGTCTCTACACTCGTTTGGTTTACGAACCCTCATGCTACCCGATCTTCCGATATAGGTCCGGTTTATTAACATAGTTACTTATATTAGGTGCCGTTTGATTCCGAGATCTCTAGCATTACTTGGTGATTATCTTAAGACATCTGAGTAATATCAAGTGAGTACATAGACCCCTCTTTTACTGTTTTCCAAACTGTTTTGGGGTGGAACACATGTGCCTACTTGTTACTTTCATGCTTTCCTGTTTTCACATCATATACCTGCTATGTTCGTTAGTACATTATAGTACATCGTTTTACATTACATTTCATGCTAGGTGTGCCCATTGTGTGCATTACTTGGTACATTGTTTTACATTACATTTCATGCTAGGTGTGCCCATTGTGTGCATTACTTAGTACATCGTTTTACATTACATTTCATGCTAGGTGTGCCCATTGTGTGCATTACTTAGTACATCGTTTTACATTACATTTTCACGCTACGTATGTTCATTTGATTACATACTTAGTGCATCACATGCTTACATTTTTGGTATGACATTTGGTTTGTTTACAATGGAACAATACATTCATTAACATTAATTACGCCGTTCGTTAGTAGGTAGTGGTACCATAGGAATTGACAACTCCCGTTCCGAACATCCTGGGTATGGGGATGAAAGGAATGACCGAATTCGATATACATAATTTAGATAAACCTTTAATTTGTTTAAGGTTTTATCGCCACAGTCTCAAGGCTTGGATGTATGCATTTTAACAATACCGCATAAATGTTTGTATCAGTATAGCATGCATTTGTTACACAAAACATAACTTTGATTTAAACTATGATTTACTTCAATACCTTGTTTTTGTGCATTTTACATATGGTTTAGTTGATATATTTCACTACCATACATGACATTTTGGTTACACATTACATGATCTACATTGAACATAAACATTTTGACATTGATATACACATTTGGTGGTTTACATTGGACATAGACATTTTGATATGGTTTACACTATAACACTTGACAATTGGTTTGTACATGAACAAGCTACATTGGTGGTTGTTTGGGTAAGTGATTTGAGTAACGAGGCGTGTGTAATATGATACAAACATGGTGGATACGCCGCTGGTACTTCCTATATATAAGTGTTTGTATAATATTACATAGCGTAACGTTGTTTGAATCATTTCAGTTTGATACATATAACATTTTATACAAATAACATACTTTTCATAAGACATTGTTTTACAACCAACTTATCTTATACAAACTCATTTTACAGGGTTATTCATTTAACCTTACATTTATTTACACTTATCAACTGATCTTATCGTCTTTCAAATGAGTTACAAGACAAAGCAAATTACAAGGTTCATGACTAAACATTTTCTTAAACACAAGTCATGAATCCTATTTTCACAAAACCTATGTATCTCACAGGCATTTTTATGCTGACGTACCTATTTTCACATGTGTTTTCAGGAGCTTTTCCGTAGGATGTTGATCACGATACTAGGGCGGACCTGTGCCTTAGAGACTAAAAACGAAGATAGACTTGTTTAATTATGTTATAAACTCTTTTGTTTACTGTTCAAGACAATGTAACACCCTTGTTTAATAAATAAAATACAACTTTGAATACCATGGTTATGAAACAATTAATTCTGTTACAACACTCCTCGACGTTTCCGCCACGTTTTGTATGTTATACGTGGTCGGGGTGTGACAAATGGAACATATAATCACGCATGGGATCAGTTTTTTTTTTTTTTATAATCACGCATGGGATCCAAAATCACGCACGTCATTTTGATCAAAATTGTAATTACGCATGTTATACACTTGGTCGCGTACGTTAATGTACGATAAGGCCTTTTGTACATTATACTTTCTCTCTCTCTCTCTCTCTCTCTCTCTATATATATATATATATATATATATATTTAGGATGAAAAATATATATTTAGTAATACCCATTTTATGTGTATAAGTATAAATGTGTATTTATGTCCATGTAATTAGAAACATTAGGGTATACAAGTTTAAATACAAAATACCCAAATATACAACACACCAAATACTTGAAAGTTACCAAGTATAAAATACATGAATACATATACCTATACACGAATCCAAAACGAATACTCGGGCATGCCGAGACATGAGAACGACACATATAAGAAAAGTTTATATTATATCCCAAACAGATATTCAGATAACGGACAAACTTATATATATATATATATATATATATTCTAAGGAAATAATATATATATATATGAAACCGATACATAAGGTATTCTAACAAGTTGGCGAGAAATGAATATATATATATAATTCACCGACGACGATCTCCATATCGTCACGACAAGTAACTTGTGCACCACACCGATGACGCTTGGGTATTTCGACAACGAAAATATATATTAACGATTATCACGACGAACCCTAAAAATAATGTATTTTTAGACGCTTAGTTAATATATAAGTTTACAAATAACAAAACCCGAAAAGTTATGTATATAAATTTCTAAATGTAAAAATAAAAGTATATGAATATACTTATATGTACGAAATACGTACAAAAAGACACTTGGTAAAATACAAAATTGCTAGTAATGTACATGTATGAAAATACGTATAAATACGGTATAAATACCGACAACAAAAGTATATTAGAGAACTATACACATGATATACCTATACGTATGAATACAAGTACATAATGATGTTGTAATAACCATAAATTTAAAAACATTATTTTAGAAAGAAAAGAATTATAATAATTTATAATAAACTAAACATTTATTTTATGATCCATCATTCTGTATATCAACCAAAACTATTATTAGTATTTATAAATTACCCACTAGGAAACCCTAATTGAGACACCTAAGTAATCCTGCACAAATCCCTAAAATTTTCAGAACAATCGGAATCAGGATCAGGGCCCCTAAAACTCAGGGGGGGTAAACCCTAGTTGGTATTATCTTAACAGTTTTACGTGTATTGTGAATTTTAACGCAAGACCAACTCAGCTAAGCTACCTGGACACGTACCTACCCTACCCTAAAATGTTACCCCTCGCGCCACGCGAAAGGAACAAGGAAACCTGTCGCGCCACGCGACAGGTACCATTTTTCAGCTATATATAGTCGGCTGTGGGACTTGATTCTGGGCACAAAAACGACGAAAGAACTCAGAATACACTCTGAAATATCGTCCAATTACTCAATTAACACACACGAAACACTAATTAAGTATAGCGGGGTGCTGCAGAACAGGGTAATAACTCGATCGCTATTACGATTCATTGTCCGATCGATCAATATATCCAATGGATGTTTAAGTGCTGCCCACATTAGGGTTATACTTTGTCGTTCGTCATTAATTCGATGAATGAGTTTAAGTATCGTACTTTGTCGTTCGTCGTTAATTCGATGGATGAGTTTAAGTATCATACTTTGTCGTTCGTCGTTAATTCGATGGATGTTTAAGTATCGCACTTTGTCGTTCGTTGTGAGAATTTGATCTCGTGAGTTATCGTAAAGGCTGTATTAAGTTACTAACCTAGTTGTGTGCATGTTATTTAAATTAGGTTAAAAGACTAATCAGTAGTCTAAACTCTGCCGTATAAATCTGAAATATTAGCACAAGATAGCTTCACTTTGGAGTTATTAAAGTACGGATCCTTACCCCACTCCTTATTGCTTCATATTCAAATTGTTATAAACCCATTAAATTCGTACACTCCTCACGTCTTTGATTATCGATTCATTTGACAGTCCGTTGAATTCCTATTCTAATCATAACTTTGGATTTTGCTTTTATGTCATGCGATAGTATTATGTTAAGTTGTATTCATTATCGCATGTTCCAATATATGTTCTGTTTTGTTATGAAAATAAGTTTTATAAGTTATGTGAATAAGTTCATTTGTACTCTGTTACCCTGAGTATCGCTTCTCGTGGAGTGTCCCACGAGCATGTTGTTGCGGCATCGACATCATGTGCTCCACCCGTGACGGAGAGATCACTTCACGGCGTCTCTTAAGTACAAGTGTGGTACATAAGGCTATTAGGAGGCGTATGGATCGATCCTAGGATTTAAGTATAAGGAGGTGGATAACGGGTATGCCAATTCGCCATCTCATGTGATAATTATGCAGGAGTAGCTACCTGTGTATTGTCACGTTTTAAGTTTGCTCATGGGTACATCCGTAAGATATGATTATGAAATTACGTTATTTGCATCAAGTTTCATCCGAATAACAATTCTATAAAGCGTTATTTGTTATTTGAGCCTAATATTCCGTACTGAGCATTCGGCTCATTCCGTAAACTTTTGTATGTACAGGTTCACAGGTTATTTCGGGCGGGGGAAAGAGAGAAGAATAAAGCCTAGGAATAAATCTGAAGATGTTAGTTAATCAAGTCAAATGTCTCCGTTTGTATATTAACCTTAAGTCTATTTGTCATGTGTTTGTATCCGTATCAAATAAATAAATGGAATTATGACTTTTTTTTTATGATATCACTGTTATTGTGACACGTCAGCCCTTCCAGGTTGGGGTGTTACAGCTATGGTATCAGAGCAAAGGCTCTTTCCTGTAGAAAACTTGAAGATAGTAATTAAAACCTGTGAGGAATGGGTAGATATCTATGATAGGATTCAAATTGGTTTCTTATTTGGTTTAACTCCTATGTCTATTCTTATAGATGCCTCCTCGTCGTCCGCTACGTAAGAGTACTCGTACTAACCATGTACGTAACAACACTTCTTCGAATGAGACTCCAGTTGATCCAAACGTAATTAATGCTATCAACCAGGCTGTTGCCGGGTTGCTTCCAAACCTTGTTGCTCAAACAGCTGAGGCCGTTATTCAACAAACTCGTCAGCCAGAACGTAATAACACGAATCCAATTTCTGGTGAAGAAATTCGTGAGAATACCACGAACAATACTAATTATAGTATAGACATATGGATTAGTAAATTCCAAAAACAAAAGCCGAAATCCTTTAGTCACGCTAATAATCCAGTCGAAGCAAGAAACTGGATAGCTCATGTTGAAAAGATCTTCGGAGTTCTTGGAGTTCCAGAGCAATACAAAATTCGATTGGCTACCTACAAACTTGAAGATGACGCACAAACTTGGTGGGAAGGATATAAGCATGTCAAAGGAGGGGATGATTTTGACGCTAATCTTTGATGGGTCGACTTTCGTACCATCTTTTACGACAAGTATTTTTCTACCGCTGATAAAGAAGCTTATATCAGGGAGTATGCAGTAATTCGACAGGGGAGTGATGAACCAGCCTCTGAGTTCATTACTAGATTTTCAAGGTTGGCTAGTATTGTAGGAGATGTTGCAGGATCAGCAGAAGTCCAGGCAGAAAAATGCAAGTGGGCAGTTAATGATCGAATTCGGAAGTCGATCATGTACATGAAATTTAAGGATATCACCGAAGTTGCTGATGCAATTAAAACTTTTGAGTTCGAAAGGAAAGAATTTTTATCTCGAACTGGGGATAATAAGAAGAGAAATAGGGAAGGACAATTTAAGCAGGAAAACAGCCAATCATCCACTACGCCACAGCATCAAGATCGCAAAGTGCAAGGAAATCAAAACTCTGGAAATTAGGCACGTCCATGGCAACCTAGACTGCAAAACCCGAGGCCTGCTCAGAACCAGATTCAGTTGTCTGCAGAACCTATTAGAGCTCAACCACTGAATCAACATGTAAACCCGAATCAGATTACATATCCTCTATGTAATACTTGTGGTAAGCGACATCAGGGCGTATGTCACCGAAGTACAGGAGCATGCTTTAGATGTGGCCAAACTGGACACATGATCAAAGAGTGTACAAAGAAAGACACTAGGAAGAATAACCGACCAAACGTTACACCACCCAATGTTGGAGGAAGAGTTTTCGCACTTTCTGCTACTGATGCTGCTAATGTCCCAGGTACTGTGTCGGGAACCCTTCAGCTTGGTAAACATAGTATCTATGTGTTATTCGACACAGGAGCGACCCATTCTTTAGTATCCCACTCGTTTACTAAGTACCTTTCGATAAGACCAACTCTCTTAAATCATACTTTAACCATTTCCACTCCCATGGAAAATTCATCCGTAATCACTTACGTATATAAAGATTGTCCGATCCGTATTGAATCTATTGTGTGTAAGGCAGACCTATTTCCAATACATATGTGTGACTTTGATGTTATTCTAGGAATAGATTGGTTGTCTCGACATCACGTAACTATAGATTTTCATTCTCGCCGTGTTATTTTCGGTGATCTTCATCATCCTGATATTATATATCAGGGAACTCAAGCTCATAAATCTCTTAAAATTATCTCTGCACTCAAGGCTCGAAAATTCATATCAAACGGTTGTGCTGGATTCCTAGCATCGGTTAAGGATACTTCTGCTAGTGTTAATAGTATCGATAGCCACTCCGTTGTTCGTGAATATCCTGATATATTTCCGGATGAACTACCGGGATTACCACCCGACCGTCAGGTAGAATTCACCATCGACTTGATCCCTGGTGCCGAACCTATTTCTAAAGCTCCATACCGTATGGCTCCAATGGAACTGAAGGAGTTGAAGGAACAATTGCAAGAATTGTTAGATTTAGGATTCATAAGACCCAGTGTTTCACCTTGGGGTGCTCCGGTCTTATTTGTGAAGAAGAAAGACGGTAGTATGCGTTTATGTATTGACTACCGAGAGCTGAACAAGATTACTATTCGTAATCAGTATCCTCTGCCTCGCATTGATGATCTCTTTGATCAACTTCAGGGGGCTCAGTTCTTCTCAAAAATCGACCTGAGGTCCGGGTATCATCAGCTAAAGATCAAAAATGATGATGTTCCCAAGACCGCCTTTCGTACTCGTTATGGTCATTACGAATTCTTGGTTATGCCCTTTGGGCTAACTAATGCACCCGCAGTCTTCATGGATTTGATGAATCGCGTATTTCACCAATTCCTAGACAAATTCGTTATTGTGTTTATCGATGACATTCTGGTGTATTCTAAGAGTCACGAAGAGCATGAAGCACATCTACATGCGGTACTTGGAACCTTGCGACAGGAGAAGTTGTACGCTAAGTTTTCCAAATTTGACTTTTGGCTTAGCCAAGTGGCATTTCTAGGTCATGTCATATCAGCCGAGGGAATTATGGTAGACCCAACAAAGGTTGAAGCTATTACAAAATGGCCAAGACCCACTTGTGTTACCGAAATACGAAGTTTCTTGGGTCTTGCTGGCTATTACCGAAGATTTGTTGAAAGATTCTCAGTAATTGCTTTACCACTCACAAAACTCCTAAGGAAAGGGGTGAAGTACTCATGGAATGAGGAATAAGAGAAAAGCTTTGAAGAATTGAAGAAACGACTCGTATCCTCTCCGATACTCGCTCTCCCTTCTGGATCAGGAGGTTACCAAGTCTACAGTGATGCCTCAAAGAAAGGATTAGGTTGTGTGCTAATGCAACATGGGAAGGTTATCGCTTATGCCTCTCGTCAGTTGAAGCCTTATGAAGTTAACTACCCTACACATGATTTAGAACTAGCCGCAGTTGTCTTTGCACTTAAGATTTGGCGACACTATCTGTATGGTGAGAGTTGTGACATCTTTACCGACCACAAGAGCCTCAAGTACATATTTACTCAGAAGGAGCTAAATATGAGGCAAAGAAGGTGGTTAGAACTTTTAAAAGATTACGATGCAAATATTCAATACCATCCAGGCAAAGCCAATGTTGTAGCTGACGCGTTGAGCCGAAAGAATTCCGGGACTATATCTTGCTTACAAATTCAGCCTCGTATTAGGAGGGATCTCGAAAGAATGAACATTTGGCTTCAGGTTAGTAAATCTGATGGATATCTAGCTAGAATGCAGATTGAACCCGACCTCATATCACGGATCAAAGATGAACAAAAGCAAGATGGAGAACTTTGGGCAATTGTGCAAAATCTTGAGGTAGGTAAGCAATCTGAATTTCGTATAGACCATCATGGGGTGATTTGGTGCGGTAAAAGACTTTGTGTACCCGATGACTCCACCCTTCGTGAGTCATTGTTAGCCGAAGCTCACAGCTCACCATTTTCAATTCACCCAGGATCTACCAAGATGTATCGAGACTTAAGACAGAACTTCTGGTGGAATGGCATGAAGGAAGATGTTGCTCAATACGTAAGTAAATGCCTCACTTGCCAACAAGTGAAAATTGAACACAAACGAGCAAGCTGTCTGTTGCAGCCATTGGATATTCCCATATGGAAGTGGGATGAGATCACAATGGATTTTGTTACCGGTTTGCCTAAGACTTTCAAAAAGAATGATGTTGTATGGGTTGTTGTAGATAGATTGTCGAAGTCAGCACATTTTCTACCGATTCAGCAAGGATTTTCGGTTAATAAGTTATCCGAAATATTTCTTCAAGAAATTATTCGACTCCATGGCACACCATCTTCCATTGTTTCCGATAGAGACCCACGTTTCACCTCACGATTTTGGAAAGGTTTTCAGGCAGCTTGGGGTACACGACTGAAGTTTAGTACGGCTTTCCATCCACAAACAGATGGGCAGTCAGAACGCACGATTCAGACCTTGGAAGACATGCTCCGAGCATGTGCACTTGAATGGTCTGGAAACTGGGATGAATATCTATGTCTTGTTGAGTTCGCTTATAACAATAGTTGGCAATCAAGTATTGGCATGGCACCTTTTGAGCTTTTGTATGGTCGGAAATGTCGAGCACCGATCTGCTGGGATGAAGTTGGAGAAAAGATTATTGAAGGGCCAGAATTAGTTCAGATTACAAATGAAAAAGTCATTATGGCCCGAGAAAAACTGAAAGAAGCTCAGAGCAGACAAAAGAGCTATGCAGATCAAGATAGACGACCACTCGAATCTAAAATTGACGACCACGTTTTCTTAAAGGTATCACCTTGGCGTGGCGTTCGTAGATTTGGAATTAAAGGGAAGCTTAGTCCCCGTTTCATTGGTCCGTTTGAAATCCTTGAAAGAATTGGAGAAGTGTCATATCGACTGGCTTTACCTCCTCAGCTCTCTCACGTTCATAACGTTTTTCATGTCTCCTCGTTAAGAGGATATAATTATCATCCACTCCATGTCATTAGTTATCCGTTACTTACAATTCACGAAGATTTGTCCTACGAAGAGGCACCAGAAGCCATCTTAGATCGACAAGAAAGGGTTTTGCGTAGGAAAGTAATTCCGTTTGTTAAAATCCTCTGGAAAAATCACTCTGAACACGAAGCAACATGGGAATCTGAAGAATCAATTCGCGCTCTATACCCTAATCTATTCTCGCAATAGAATTTTAGTCGAAGTAACGGTAAATTTTGCTCTGTGATATATGTTCAATTGTTCTGTTTACGGTCAATCATGCTTTACCTTATGTGAATATATATCTTAGCTATGATTAAGCATATCTATGTAGGAGATATCAGTACCAATAGTCACTCTATTATCTGTAAGTCTCCATTGACTTTTCGTACGATAAGATATTTTATTAAGATGCGTTATAGGAGGACCATTAGGATATGATGGTAAGGTAATTAAGAATTTTGGTCATAAACGTAATTATGAATTTCAGATACACATGTGTGTTTAAGAGATTCTTGTTATATAAGTTAGTAATTCTGCTATGAAAATTCCATTTCCGTTACTTATGCGATAGGTTATATTCTTATTTGAAAAATTTCGAGGACGAAATTTCTTTTAAGGGGGGTAATAGTTGTAATAACCATAAATTTAAAAACATTATTTTAGAAGTAAAAGAATTATAATAATTTATAATAAACTAAACATTTATTTTATGATCCATCATTCTGTATATCAACCAAAACTATTATTAGTATTTATAAATTACCCACTAGGAAACCCTAATTGAGACACCTAAGTAATCCTGCACAAATCCCTAAAATTTTCAGAACAATCGGAATCAGGATCAGGGCCCCTAAAACTCAGGGGGGGGGTAAACCCTAGTTGGTATTATCTTAACAGTTTTACGTGTATTGTGAATTTTAACGCAAGACCAACTCAGCTAAGCTACCTGGACACGTACCTACCCTACCCTAAAATGTTACCCCTCGCGCCACGCGAAAGGAACAAGGAAACCTGTCGCGCCACGCGACAGGTACCATTTTTCAGCTATATATAGTCGGCTGTGGGACTTGATTCTGGGCACAAAAACGACGAAAGAACTCAGAATACACTCTGAAATATCGTCCAATTACTCAATTAACACACACGAAACACTAATTAAGTATAGCGGGGTGCTGCAGAACAGGGTAATAACTCGATCGCTATTACGATTCATTGTCCGATCGATCAATATATCCAATGGATGTTTAAGTGCTGCCCACATTAGGGTTATACTTTGTCGTTCGTCATTAATTCGATGAATGAGTTTAAGTATCGTACTTTGTCGTTCGTCGTTAATTCGATGGATGAGTTTAAGTATCATACTTTGTCGTTCGTCGTTAATTCGATGGATGTTTAAGTATCGCACTTTGTCGTTCGTTGTGAGAATTTGATCTCGTGAGTTATCGTAAAGGCTGTATTAAGTTACTAACCTAGTTGTGTGCATGTTATTTAAATTAGGTTAAAAGACTAATCAGTAGTCTAAACTCTGCCGTATAAATCTGAAATATTAGCACAAGATAGCTTCACTTTGGAGTTATTAAAGTACGGATCCTTACCCCACTCCTTATTGCTTCATATTCAAATTGTTATAAACCCATTAAATTCGTACACTCCTCACGTCTTTGATTATCGATTCATTTGACAGTCCGTTGAATTCCTATTCTAATCATAACTTTGGATTTTGCTTTTATGTCATGCGATAGTATTATGTTAAGTTGTATTCATTATCGCATGTTCCAATATATGTTCTGTTTTGTTATGAAAATAAGTTTTATAAGTTATGTGAATAAGTCCATTTGTACTCTGTTACCCTGAGTATCGCTTCTCGTGGAGTGTCCCACGAGCATGTTGTTGCAGCATCGACATCATGTGCTCCACCCGTGACGGAGAGATCAGTTCACGGCGTCTCTTAAGTACAAGTGTGGTACATAAGGCTATTAGGAGGCGTATGGATCGATCCTACGATTTAAGTATAAGGAGGTGGATAACGGGTATGCCAATTCGCCATCTCATGTGATAATTATGCAGGAGTAGCTACCTGTGTATTGTCACGTTTTAAGTTTGCTCATGGGTACATCCGTAAGATATGATTATGAAATTACGTTATTTGCATCAAGTTTCATCCGAATAACAATTCTATAAAGCGTTATTTGTTATTTGAGCCTAATATTCCGTACTGAGCATTCGGCTCATTCCGTAAACTTTTGTATGTACAGGTTCACAGGTTATTTCGGGCGGGGGAAAGAGAGAAGAATAAAGCCTAGGAATAAATCTGAAGATGTTAGTTAATCAAGTCAAATGTCTCCGTTTGTATATTAACCTTAAGTCTATTTGTCGTGTGTTTGTATCCGTATCAAATAAATAAATGGAATTATGACTTTTTTTTTATGATATCACTGTTATTGTGACACGTCAGCCCTTCCAGGTTGGGGTGTTACAGATGTACTCAAACGCACTTGATGAAGTGTACATATACAATGGGAATTAATACATGTACATACAACAAGTTCAAAGTAAAAAATATATATTTTAAACAACGTATCCAATGGGATATACAAATATATATATATATTTTAGAGTAAATATATATACAAGGATTGAGGATCCCTTCAAGCATGAATGTATATGTATACAAGGATCAAGGATCCCTTGAAAAATAAGTATATATTGGCGACACAATATATATATCATATCAATAACACTTATGTGAGACACAAGCACGAACCAAGGGGCTAGGTCCGATCATGCGTGACAAGGACATACTATCAGTTGGATGAATCCAATCCGAATAACTCAATACAAGACTATCAAGGGCGAGGCCCGTTCATACATAACCAGAAATACATGACCATGTATTTTTATAAAATATATATTAATAACAAACGAATACACGAGCTACCAATGAACTAAAACGATCAAGGGCATCCAAACAAAACAAATACAATACGTATTCAAGATGAGCAACTTGTGCAAGGTCTAGTGAGACCTAAGTGTCTAACAAAAACACTTGTAAGTTGCGATACGTATACGGACGCCCAAGTTTGGTAGCACTTCACTTACGTGAACGCAAATCTGTGAGTTCATGTCCCTCCTTTCAAACTTTTCAATGTTTTACTGTTAAACAATCGAGGGAGAATACATGTTACAATAAATGGTATGTTAGCTATGGAATGAAATCATTTTAGATCATGTGCGCATAAGTAGAAAATGATCATGAGTAACCAATAAGAATTCTGGGATGCCCTTAGTTGAGCAAATGTATCCACTCATTGATAACGGTCAGAGTTGGATGCATACTCAAGAAACCAAGCCAATAGTTCCGGGGAAAACCCCACTGCCCGAAGGCCCACTACTGTAAAACCCGGTTCAGCTCGGGTTTCAAACTAGCGACCTTCAGAGAGACCTAGTTCTAAAATTCATTGTCGATCACCAATGTCCTTCAAAGTGATTCTAGTGGGAGTTGAACTTAAGACCCCAAAAAGAGAAAGCAAGTACTAACCAATATACCATACATATATTGCTTTATACGTACTAATATCTTGAATTCAATGAAAGTTGGATACAAAGCACACATCATCGGCACATAAAGACAAACAGTTATCTACGACAAGTAAATATTTTGTCCTTTCAAGACAAGCAAACATAGGACAGTCGCATCTGTTACATATAAAGAGAAAGATGAAACATGTTCCTAGATATCGAATTCAAATACTTTTGTGTGGAATAAGTCCCCTTCAAAGTTAAAAGTTAAGAATAAACCACATTCAAGGAAGAATAAAGCAAGCCACAAGCAAATGTGTTTTTTTTTTTTTTTTCTGAGCATGACTCTATGATTTTTCAGGAAGATAATTAATATACACTATTTGTATATTTCGTGCTTTCTTAGATAAAAAGTTTACATAAATTATGCAGTTTTAAGGTTGTAAGGTGTAATTTTTTTATGTAAACTTAGCAAATTTGTTTTAGTGTTATACAATGATATAAAATTTGTCAAATATGTGACCGACATGACGTATTTAAAATTGAAAGATTGTGAACACAAACCCGATAGTTTCAAGTATACTAAAAAGACGATGTGAGCATCATACAATCATTCTACTAACATATAACATTTTGTACATTATTTTGTTAAGTACAAGATCATCTTTTATATATAAAGTTACCTGTGTCCACCGAATTCCGATCATGTAAAGAGGCATTGGAGTTTGTGGACGGTTTTACAGGATCAAGAGATTGGAAGAAATATATCAATACGATTTTCCAAACGACAATGTGGAATATATGGAAGTCACGTAATGAAAGAGAATTCGATGGTACTCTCTGCACCGGAAGGGACACCGTTGAGGCAATAATGTCGAATAGTTTTATCTGACTAAAAAGTAGATCGAAGTTTCACGATATTATATGGGAGGGATGGTTGGATTTTAACATAAGAGATATAGTAAGATAATATGATGTAACTGGGGTTGTACACTTTTCTGTTTTCCTTTTGTACTGTACTTTTTCGGGTTTTTACAGCACATGCTGGCCCTGTTCTATTATTATAGAATCTTACCGTTTAAAAAAAATATATAAAAAACCTAATAATATAAGTGAAAATAAATTCAAATATAAACTTTCAAACATTTCAAACAATAAGATGAAATATATGAACTTTGGTAGATGAGTTTTTTTGATAGCATTAACTGACAGCATTCAAGATTTTTACAGAATTGACCAAATACTAAATGCAACGAAAAATACAACTTAAAATGGGTTTTAAGATATCTTAAAACTCATGCCAACGGTTTAAATTATTCCAGCCGAATTAAATACCGTAAGATCATAAAATTTAAAAACTTTTCATATACGTACGTATACTAATTCATATAAATATATAACAATCAATTAATTTTGCTTGAGCTATTACAATTTCATACGTTTAAGGTTATTTTTTGACCGTTAGCCATAGCTAAATTTTTTTTACCTATAAACACCCCCCTCCTTCATTTTTTTACAAAATTATTCAACCAATCTCACACCAAACTTTCATTTTTTTTCCAACCAAACAACAAAACTGAAAATGGTGAAGTGGACGGAGGAGGATGAGATCGCGCATGTCACTTTGATCGTCGACGCATAGCGTACGTTGCAACGCGGTCAAATCGCGTACTGGGGACAAGCGTTCCAAGAATACCAACAACACGTTGGTAACAATCGCCACAATCTAAACGCCTGCCAACACAAGTGCTGAAGATGGATCGGTTTAAAGTTTGTTTCGATCGTGTCCCTGCGGGGGACCTAAGCCATGACGATCGAATGGAGATTGTGAAGATCGAGTGGAGGCAAGACGAGAATCCAGAATTTAAGTGGGTTCCCCACTTTAATATTTATAGAACTTTGTAATTTTTTTCTAGGAGTTATTAACTATTTTTTTTTATTTTTTAGGATTTAATAAGTAGTTTTTTTTTTTTAATTTTTAGGATGTTATGTAATTTTTTTTAAATAATATAAGTTTGTACTTTATTTTATAAATCTCAATTATATAAAAAAAATAAAGTCGGCCAAGCCAACATGGCAGCCCAACGCCGCTAATCCACACCGCTTGCACACTCCACTTTTTTGGGATGGTCGGGTGGAGCCCACAATCGCCACATGTCGAGCAAAGCTCCCAACCCAAGCCCCCACTCCCCGCAGTCTTAGGCAACCTTTTGATTTCATGGTATTATTTTTTTTAAAAAATAATGAATTATATGAACTTAGAAAATTGTGAAACTAGATAAATTTCTAACGACTTATCATCACTCAAAATATTAGCTATACTAAGAGGGGTGTTAGAAAAAACAAGCTTATTCCTAGCTCTCCGTAAGCTCCAGCAAGCGATCCTCACGATACCTTTAACCGCTTCCTTCTTTCTATCCGACAAAACTCTCGGGGTGTCGGATAGAAAGAAGGAAGCGGTTAAAGGTATCGTGAGGATCGCTTGCTGGAGCTTACGGAGAGCTAGGAATAAGCTTGTTTTTTCTAACACCCCTCTTAGTATAGCTAATATTTTGAGTGAGGTTAAGTCGTTGGGATACATGTGGTTCGTTAATAGATCGAAATTCAAAGGCATAGAGTGGGTAGAGTGGATCTCATTTGTTAATATGTAATTGGTAGTCGGTTGTTGTTTTTTGGTTGGCCCGGTTTGGGTCGGCCCGTTGTGAATGAAGTTAACTTTAAAAAAAAAAAAGATAAATTTCTAACAATTATGGTATTTCATGTTTGTCTGTTTTCATACTAATTTACATAATTAGCCCAATTTCGATCAAGGGTCCAGATTAGTCTTTGAATTTTTCTATTTTTTTTAACGGCTAATTTTCTTTAATCCCTTGTGTTTTTAAAGACTTTGTATTTATCAATAAACCACCACCTCATTGGTATGAATTTTTTTTATTTAATCCGGCTCCTTGAATATGGTTTGAGTTTGCTGTTTTGTTTTCAAACTTAAATATTGTTGAATTGTATTAATTGCTTAACATAATGTTTCGATTTGGCATTTAATTCTTTTCATCCTTTTGGCTTCCTTCAAGCCATGCCCATACCCCATAAAGCCAATACCTTTTCATCACAATCAACTCAAGTATCCTACTACAGAAACACCCCCACACACAGAGGTAAAAAGGTAGAGATAGCGAGAGAGAATATTCTCTATAAGTATTATGTGTATGTATATATACAAAGATCATGTGGGTGGAGGAGGAGGAGGAGGAGGTTGTGCAATGAGAGAGATCAAGGGAATGGAAGAAGTGGAAGTGGTTATGAAGAGATTTGGTGATGAGCAAAGCACATTACTGGACAGGTTTGAAAGGCTTTCATTTGAGGTGCAACTGAACCAAGCCATTCTTGGTAGGAGTTTTTCAGAGCCTCGATATCAGTCGCCCACACTGCGGTTGCAGTTGCCGTCGGAATGCCATCATTACCACCACCGTGGGTCGGGGTTTCGGAAGGTGTTGAAGAAGCTTTTTAAGCCCATCTTTGGTAGGAAGAATGGAGAAAGAAAAGAAAGTACCCCAGATCAAAAGAATTTCAAGTTTATCAAGGCATTTACTAGGTCTTTAAGGGTCTAGAAAACACACCAATGTTTGTGTAGTTCAATTTCAAGTTTTCATGGTATGATATCCCATACGTCTGTCTTATAACTGTTATGTTACTATTACAGAATTTATAATCCGGTAAAAACTATATTAATCCTATTTTCCTTTTTTTTTTTAAATAAGAACATAATTATTGTATTATTGGTTTGGTGAACTTACCCCACCCTCTAAAATTTTCTTTGTAGTTTTACACAACCTGTTTATTGTTACATTTGAGTTTTTTTTTTTTTTACTTTGCGTTTTATATTTGTCCGTCTGAATGACAAATGGACAGAAAGATAAAAGAACTCAAAACACATCTTTACATGTCAAAGTATCGGTTGGGCGAAAGTTGACAAGCGTTATCTGATGTACAAATCATAATTAGTATTTTAAGGTTTTCCATTTGATACGACTCTAAGGCCGGAGCTTGAGTGGGTTAGATGCTTATCCTGCTATCGGCAATTTTGTTTTTGGTAAACTTTCGTTTTGCTCCATGTAGTTTGGTTGTTTTAATGGTTTTGCACAAATCCTTTAAAAATAGCTATTTTACTCCTTGATCTATGAAGCTTATCTCTATTTCACCCCCTAACACTATCTAATTCAACTGATAAATCTTGGTCGCATGCCCCTCACATGAGGGACATTTTAGTCTTTTCCCATCCCAGATCTGAACCAGGATTGAACAGTTGATTTGGATGGTGTTATGGGCGGGAAGTGAAACAGAGATAAGCTTCAAAGACCAGGGAGTAAAATGACTATTTTGAAAGGATTGAGGCAAAACCGTTAAAACGACCAAACCACGGGAAGCAAAACAGAAGTTTACCCTTTTTTTTTTTTTTACTTTGTCGTGTGAAAAGCAGCTAAAGTGGATGTAACAGAAACTCTATTTTGACCTTTCTTTTAAAAACTCTAGTTGTCACTAAACTTCATTACTTAAGTTCACCATGGGGTTTGATATACCTTGTCATAATATCATTCATGCATGAAGAAACACCCGTCCAGATTCGTTAGGGATAGAACCTAAAGTGTGTATTTCGACTGGGTGGTTATCTTCCAAATCTTTCTTCGATCAATACAGCTAGATCGATTTGCAAAACAAAAGCACCATGAGCTCGTTAAAAGGAGAATGGGAGTTCTTCTCTTAACAAGGCTCCAGCGTAAGAATAAGTAACTGTTCTTCTCTTAACAAGGTTGCGACGTGAGAAAGGGAGTTCTTCTCTTTCGAAACAATGTGTGTGTTTAGAGTGAGAGAATAGCAATTGGGATCCTTAAACCTTTGGTAGATGTTGGTATATATAGCCGAAGGGTTATAGAAAGAGAAGGGTTGATGGGCTCATGGGCCGGACTTTGCTTTCAGGGTATATCCATTTGGTCCCCTCTGACATGACAGGTAGTGTCTGAAGAGGTGGAGATAAGATGGCGCATTGTGATTGGTTCCATGTCACCCGCCAAATGCACTTCTTGTCGCGTCTGTCATCAGCCCTTAGTGGAGATCATGGAGCAAGGGGTGATGTATTGTGACACCCCAGGAAAAGCTAGTAAACACCGCAACTTAACTAGCTTCCTCAGTAACCACGTGCTAAATTTCGGGACGAAATTTTCTTAACGGGGAGAGAATGTGACAACCCTCATGATTTCATGTATCCGTACGATTTATTAATGATAATTAAAGTGCTTGGTGACTGTGTTTAATTACTTAACTGTTTTCTGATTATTGTGTCAAACTTACATGTGCTTGTTAACATACTAGTCATGTGCAGAAAAGTTACTAAATAGTCCTGTATGCTTTCCTGAGTGTTGGGAAATAAATTGTGTTACAGAAATATATATAAAAGACACTTTACGTAATAATTAAACACTTTAACGGAACAGTATCCGACCGAACAACCGAACATTACCCGGGACACCGAATATTTGTCAAAAACATTATTTAATTATTTTTGAGCTAGTCATGGTCCCCGTTTATCATAACACCCACTAAAAAGCAACTAGCTAACATATAAAGGTTCATACTTGGAAATTAACTAACCATTACCTATTAGTTGCAAAATGTTACAACCAACCCCCCCCCCCCCCCAACCGAATTCGGTCATGTGACAACTGCCACTTTCTGGTAATTTACGTACATTTAAAGCAATGATTTACATTATACAAGTATGTGTTTTGAATATTCGAACTGCATGATTACATGATATACATCTTAGAACACTCATGGAATATTCATTTATGATGCACATTATTCATGTTTATTTGTTACATTTGAAATAGTGTAAACAATGCATCGAAACAACTAGAGTAGTACCTAGTAAACTAGTGTGCTGACGAAAACTCAGGATCCGCATAAACCATCTAAATTACATATTTAGGACTCAGACGAAAGTCCAACATCAAATATACATTAAAACCTATATGGGAATACAAAGGTTTGGTTTAATATATTACCAATGTCCGGTAGCACTAAAAACTGTTCGAAAAGTGCTAAAAGTGACCATTTCATTATTTTTCTGCAAAAATTCAGCATTTGTATTTTAATTACAAGATGCAAAAGTGTTGTTTAAGCACGAATTTCATATAAAAATACATAGGGAATATCATATAAATACATAACCGAATATTTCCCTATAACTTATATATGTTAACCTTTCGACTATCTACTGGCGGAACGAGCACTAAACAACTATCCGAACTATAATTTGACATATTTAACAAACTAGTGAATATTATTTTTGGTCTTTTAAGGCCTAATTATGGTCATTCAATGTGATGAAACATCTTGAAACAATAAATCCCTAAAACACCTAAATATTTAAACATTTCCTTACATTTATGAAGCATTGAATTTTACCAACACATTTTAACAATTCAAGACCCCCCCCCCCCCATGTATGACCGTGAATAAGAGGGCCCACATCCTCTTAATTCTTTGCTAATAATATCTAGATATTTATTTTAGTTGCAAGTGGATTATGTTGGTGAAATTATTACAACACTTAATCACTAAGTAACTAGCACTTTACCCATTTCAAAACTCTCTCATCATCTTCATCCATTTTTACCAAGAACACCAAAAACCCACTTCACCTTAATCTTTTACTAATTGATCAAGATGGATTTCCAAGTAACATAAGAAGGTCTAAAGAACTTACAAGTTAAAGCAAGGGTTTTCATCCATTCAAAAGCATTCTATCATCAAGATCTTCATCTTCTTAACTCTTAATCATTCTCTAAAGATCATCCCTAGCCTAGTGCTAGAAGTAAGCTTCTAGATCTATTTTTTTTTCATACTTATATTATGTTTATGATTGTTATTATAACTAATAATAACTAAGTAATCATACATAATAAACATGAAAAATACAAAGAAGCAAAGATAATAATCATGATATATTTATGTTTGTTTATATTGTGATCTAAGACTTGTTATATGCATATTTGATCTTGTTATGAGGATTATGATATAAATAAATTGTTAGATGATGTTTTAAAAAAAATATGATCTAACAATTATACATGTTTATGTTAAAGGGTTTTTGTTAAACTTAAAGGATGAATGGATGATCATAAATTATGGTGTTGTTAATTTACTTAATGTTTTTATTGAAAAACAAGACTTTTACAAGATTATAAAAAGTAACATACAACATGAGATTTTTATAAAAGTTATTAAAACTAGAAGTAAACTAGGTTTTTGAACTAGTTAACATATATTATGATCATGTTTAAAACCCTACATGATTTGGAGATCATTTTGATAAGCTTATATTATAAGAATCTCATATGTTTTAGTTAAGATGTTATGAGTAAATTGATGGTGATTTTGAAAAGAAAATGATATGTTTGATTAAACATGGTAAAGTTAAAAATACAAAGGTTATATGGCCAAATTTTCTAATAATTTATATGTTAACTAAACCATCATTTTTAGCTAAACCTTTACAAGATTAAAAAGATTTAGAGAATTCTTTTTATAAAAACAAAGTTAGTTATAAATATATATTTTGAGAAAATATATATTTTGAGAAAATATATATTTGATTAATTTAACAACTTAAGTGCTATGTGGTATTTGAAGTATTAGTTATATATATCAAAGATAGGTACTTGATTACAATGGTTATTATTAACACATGTTACATAATAATCAAAGTCTTACAAGACTTCATATAATTACGCCTTAAAAGCGAGTTACGGACGATCCGAGTAATCGAATACAAATTATGGTCAAATCGGACGACGGACGAACCTATGAACATATCACCAATCCGAGGACTTACTACGACGTTTGGGCGATCTTTCGACGCGGACACCAAAATACGTTACCATTAACAAAATTCGGACATTTTTAAACTTATAAAAACTATTATGTTTTTATTTACTAAAAAGTATACTTAGTGAATTTTTATAAAAATGTTTTATAGAAATGAAAGACTTATACTTTCTTAATGGGCTATTTTATACAAATGGACTTACATTTCTTAATAGGCTACTTTATACAAATAGGCTTACATTTTATAATGGGCTTAACATAAATACATGGGCTAAGCCCAATATCAAAAACTCATGGGCTAAGCCCAATACCAAACATATGGGCCAAGGCCCAACACTATTTAAGCCCAACACTATTTAAGCCCAACACTATTGAGGCCCAACACTATTTAGGCCCAACACTATTTAGGCCCAACACTATTTGGGACCCAATGACACCATTATTGGAAATTCAATTATACAATTTACTTACACAACGACACGAAATCAAGAAGACAAGACCCGATGATACAACTCACAAGATACAAGATGACATATATATATATATATATTTGGTGAAATATATATATGTATATAGCAGTTTAACAAATCATTCATCTAAATACACAGTTCAACGAACAGTAAAGACATACAAGTCTTACACATATTTAAGACACAAGACTTGTACTCAAGTTATTACAAAGACCGAAGTGTCTAACAAATATAAGAACATTTGTAGGTCGCAACACTATTCAGGACGACCGCACGTGAGATCATAGTTACTTCTATTCACAGGACGCGATACTGTGAGTTCATGTCCCCTATTCATTTAAATGTTTTACAACTTTACAACTATCGGGGAAGATACATGTTCAATCGTATGTTAAAGTTAGGGAATGAAACACCTTAGATCATGTGCGAATTAGGGTTATACATCTAAGCACCATTAATCCAGTTTGGACCTAGGTACAAGTGGTTAGATCTAATGGGTTTTGGCGAGCCCCACTCTTGGTCGTGGACCCATACAGAAGAGTGCGTTTGTGTCCCAGTCGATAGTAGTCGACACAAAATCGTCTAGGTTTGGATTGCTTCCTATTTCGTCACACATATTAATGTCCTCGCGAAACATTAATGATCAACGATTTCATTGACGCTTTACATACTACATCATTACATACAGATACATTTTATACAACTCACATTTTACGGATACATTTTATACAACTCACATTTTACGTATACATTTTATACAACTCACATTTTATAGATACATCTCATACAACTAAACTACATGAACTCGCCAACTTTTGTTGATGTTTTTCAAACTTAACATGTATTTCAGGAAATTAGTGGACCATGCAGACATTTCAGTCAAGGAAAGCAAGTATGAAGACTCCATGCCACCATTTGAAGGGTTTGCCCGTTATATACCGCCTCTTTGCGGTGATATAGTGGTCAAAGCCTTGATATTTTAAGACTTACATTTTGATGTATAAAACGATGACAACTTATGTTCATTTGATGGTTTGTAACCAATACATTTAACTTATGTTGCGTTCTTTTGAAACAATTATGACAATGGCATTGGAGCTTATTTTTATTCATTTAGTATGTTCACTTATATTGTTATGCAATGAGAACCGATCAGATCACACCTCGCGCTTCCGCTACGAGCGGGTGTGACAGATTGGTATCAGAGCATCGATTGTAGTGAACCAGGATTCTTTCTCGAGTCTAAGTCTACAATCACCAGGGACCTCTCACGAAAAACCTTGTTCATGTTGAACATATTATAAAAAAAAAATTGGACAGGTCAAAAGGTTTTCATTGCATAAACATTTTTCAAGGTCCACTACAACAAAAATTCATTTCACATAAATCAAGCGAGGACATTACCATGGGTGAAGTCTATGAGGAATAGACACGTTACATTAACAGACTATGTGCCTACAATACAATACATTACATTATCAGTGCTTATACAAGATAGACACATTACATTAACAGTCTACACATCATAAATAGTTTACAAGTTCAGCATATACAAATTCAACTTATGCAAGATTGAAATCCTTGTTAGATAGGATTTCATGTGATTATATATATATATATATATATGATTTATTTATATATGTGTTGTACAAAATATTTTGCCAAGAACAAAATACCTTCGACTTCAAACTCTATTATTATTCTTTACTCGCACGATGAAAATATCGACCTCACGTCTACTATGGAGCTTATGGCGAACATGATTCCTAAATGAAATCTTAAACTTAATTCCGTAAAATATGGTTGCTTTCTCGTGAATGCTGAGATGCCTGACCATGATAATGACGACGAGGCGGAGGTGGTAACCTTGGACAACAACTCCATTAGTGGGACGAGATCCCTGTGACTCATATTAATCAAGGTTGATATACTCTTGTCCCTACAAGGAAGATGAATTACTCATCTTGAAGGTGCCCCTTCAGTTGTTATTGTTACAGATTCTTTCCATTTCTATTTCATCTAACGCCATGCCGTTCTGCGAGTAATGACAACGAACATTGACACGTGAGCTATCACGAAGGTCCCTCCTATGTTGAAGGTATATTGACAATAGTGTTTCCTCTCTTACTGATCGGCTGCTTCGTACGAGAGAACGCTAGGGTGACCATGCAAGGAAATTTATTATTACGGTGGCCAACGTAATAACAACTTGTAGTGCATGGGAATTCTGGTGGACTCTGCGGGCCAAGCTAATGATCACTATTCGTTCAAAATTCTTAAGTTATTACTTGAGATTCAATTTTTCTTATCTATTAGAACACGAACTGAGGTGGTTAGTATAACACCCTACAATGCAATACAATACAGGAAGACGACACGTATTTGTTCACACCTAACATTCGATCTATATCACGATTCAGTTAAGACTAGTCATTTAAACAAACAAAACTTGTTAGCCACTCATGGAGGATTTTCCTTAACATTCTCGAAATTCTTGAACATGGGTTGGTTCCATGGTGTCTATGCCACTTTACCCTACTTTACCTTACCTTACCTTATCATTTTCCACCATACCATATTTATTGGAAATGATACAATAAATTCCGTCGCTTGACATTTTTCTTTTCCCAAGGAATGGTATGGCATGAGCCATGCTGCAACTCCCTCATTGCATTCTATTCGACATTGTTGGAGATTCTAATAATCTTGCGAGAGCTCATGAAACTCAAGCACTATTACCATAATTGTCACATGGACATGTAAGACAAATGATTTTCTCTACTTAGGACAATCGAGGTCCATAGAGTAGGGAATACATATTATATGGATGAAGACCACTGGTTGGTTTCCCCTCCTCAACGAATTATTATTATTTTTTTTTCTTTCTTTTTCCATTTAGACATATGACCAATACACGCAAGAGGCATTACACCTTTTGGTTTTGGTTATCCGCATTATCATTTATTCAAACATGTATGAACAATGCGGTCTTGAGGTTTCCATGACCGATTGATTGCATTCTTCATTCTTGGGCACATGATAGACTATATTTATCCAAATATATGCCTAGATTCTTTTAATAGTGTGTATATAAAAAAAAGATCATGGCGCCAAAAGAAACAAATGTTTAAGTCAAAAGTTATGTGTTTAAAACCATTGCTTTTACACAAGACATGGTTTATACATGACATTGTTACGCAAGACATTGCTATACATGACATTTGACGTTGGTTTACACAACACATTTTTGGTAGTTATTGATAAGTGATGAGACGTGTGTAATATGATAAAAGCATGGTGGATACGCCGCTGGTACTTCCTATATATAAGTGCTTATATTATATTGCATATCGTGGTGTTACTCAAACCTCTTCGACAAAGACAAGACATGACATTTTTGCACAAGACACGGCATCCTCTACACAAGACATAATATTCTATTTCAAGACATGATATATTTATACACTACATTTCTATTGGTTATTTATTTAACCATACATCATTCTTTTATATCATCTGATTTTCATATCTATTTTCATATGATTTTATAAAAGAACTCGATCATAACTGGAGCCAATGTTGATGGTTACACTTGATGCTTTCACGGTCTCTCAAGGGTTGTTCCATACTGGGTAACACCCGAATTCAAACACACTGAGTGTTACATTTCGGGTTTAGCCTCGGAGATCCGAAGCATGACCGCATCATCCCTCCCTACCTCGGTTACTCAAACAATAACTCTCGCCATGAGAGAAATGAAGGCAATTGCTGCCATAAATGATTTTGGCACCAGGATGTATGCTGGTAACTTGCCAAAATCCTAAATGCGACAAGTGAGACGTTCATCATGAGGGTAATTGCAAAAGCGCCAAGAGTAGCAGTGTGCTGAGACCGGGCGCAAAACAAAGACTAGTAAGAAGATAATACTTAAGAAGGGATCAAGCTAGTGAATAAGTGTGTGTGTGGTTAGAACTATGAATACTCAACAAAATCCCAATGAAGTCATGAGTACGTACACTCTACGATCATCATGTATCAATTCTTTTAATACCAACACCGAGCTTAGCTAGTGTCTTTAAATGTTAAGCATATACTCGAATTAGAGTCATGTTGGACACACATTACAATATCAAGTTAGCTAATGGGGAATTAGCTGAGACATGTCAAATCATTAAGGGTCACCGGTACGTATCCTATCAATCAACATTTCACATCCATATTATTTGATACCATTGCCGATTTTTAGCTTTATCTCAACATCTCAGATGCATAGTTTCATGGCTAGTGACGGGATTGTCCTAGCTACAATTAGGGATTGGGTTATCCTACATCTAAACATAGGGATTGGGTTGTCCTCTACATCTGTACAGGGAAGTCCTTACTACATAGAATTCAAAATGTACTTGGCCTAGAGTCAAGTAAGCTAGACGTCTCCTCATTCTATAGAATTGGCAAACGGTAAACTAGCCGAGTTAGGAGCAGAAATTTCATATCGATCTCTTACCCATTGAGTTGGGTATTTTCGACGTAGTGGTTGGCATGGATTGGCTATCCAATAATCGAGCCGAAGTCTTCTGTCATGAGAAGATCATTCGCTTACCACTACCGAACGAAGATACACTTGTTATCCATGGAGAGAAGCGCAACACATCATTGCGGACCATAAATTGCATGAAGCCACAAAAGTGCTTACGGAAAGGTTGTATTGCCTTTCTAGCACTTGTTGTCGACAAGAAGGCGATGGGCCTCAGATGACAGATATTCCTGTGGTAAAAGAATTCCCTGAAGTCTTTCCTGAAGACTTGCCAGGACTACCACCATATCGACAAGTCGAGTTTCACATCGACTTGGTAACGGGAGCCACACCAATAGCCAGATCTTCATATCGGTTAGCACCTTCTGAACCTTGTAGTTGACCGAATAAGGATGCTGTGAGTTCATAACCCCCACTCTTTACCATTATACATCTTTATAAAGGTTTTGGGGGTGGAAAGACATGCAAGTTTTGCAAAAGTGCACAACATTTCGATGAATGAAAATTCATATTTCTAAACCATGTTACAAATGAATTTCTAACTAACTCAAATGGTTTATGAAATATTCTAGCTTCCACTCCAAGATAGACTTACGATCGGAGTATCATCAGTTATGAATTCATGAGGAAAGCATACCGAAAACGGATTTTAAAACTCGTTATAGTTATTACGAGTTTCTCGATTATGCCTTTTGGTTTAACGAAAGCAACAGTGATCTTCATGGATTTAATGAATCGTGTGTGCAAGCCGTACCCCGACAAATGTCATAGTATTTATTGATGACATATTAATATACTCACGATCGACTGATGAACATGAACAACATTTGAGAACCATTTTGGAGCTGCTAAAGAAGGAGAAACTATACGCGAACTTTTCCAAGTGCGAATTTTGGATTCGCGAAGTACAATTTCTCGGGCATATAGTGAACGAGAAAGGCATACATGTAGACCATCCAAGATTGAAGCAATTAAAAATTGGGAAGAGCCCAAGACTCAAACTGAAGCCCGACAATTTTTGGGATTAGCGGGATATTATCAAAGATTTATTGAGTATTTTTCTAAGATTGCCCAACCGCTAACCTCCCTCACACAGAAAGACAAGTTGTGCATTGCACCAATTTTATCATTACCCGACGGCACCGATGACTTTGTTGTATACTGTGATGCTTCGCATCAAGGGTTGGGTTGTGTACTCATGCAACGTGAAAAGGTTATCGCGTACGCTTCTCGCCAACTGAAAGTTCATGAGAAGAACTATACCACTCACGACCTAGAGTTAGGCGCGGTGGTATTTGCTTTGAAAATTTGGCGGCATTATTTATATGGTACACAGTGCACTATTTTCACAGATCATAGAAGTCTACAACACATATTCAACCAAAAAGAATTAAATATGCGTCAGCGATGTTGGGTTGAATTATTGAACGATTATGATTGTGAAATCAAGTACCATCCGGGCAAGGCGAACGTGGTAGCAGACGCCTCGAGCCGCAAGGAACGAGTTAAAACGCTAAGAGTGCGAGCACTAGAAATGACGATTCACACAGATCTTACCGCACGAATTCATAATGCACAACAAGAAGCGCTCAAGGAAGAGCATATTCTAGCAGAATCGCTTCGAGGCATGGAAAAACGGTTAGTGCCAAAGGAGGATGGAACTTTGTACGTTGCAGGTAGAATTTGGGTTCCATTCTTTGGAGGCCTCCGAGATCTTATTTTTGAGGAAGCACATAGGTCAAAGTACTCGATCCAGCCTGGATCAGATAAGATGTACCAAGATTTAAGGGAGTACTATTGGTGGCCTAACCTCAAAAAGGATATTGCTATCTATGTCGGAAAATGCTTGACCTGCGCGAAGGTCAAGGCAGAGTATCAGAAACCATCGGGTTTACTACAACAACCCGAGATTCCCTCTTGGAAATGGGAACAAATATCGATGGACTTCATTACGAAGTTACACAGGACCTCAAAAGGCCATGACATGATATGGGTAATCGTCGATAGATTGACAAAGTCCGCACACTTCTTACCAATTCGGGAGAAGGATAGTACCGAGAAACTAGCGGAAATCTATCTCAGAGAAATAGTGGCTCGTCATGGAGTGCCTGTTTCAATCATTTCGGACCGAGACGGTCGTTTTGTTTCAAGGATTTGGAAATCATTTCAATAAGCCTTTGGATCTCAATTGAATCTAAGAACGGCCTTTCATCCACAAACTGACGGCCAGAGCGAACGGACGATCCAAACACTCGAAGATATGCTTCGTGCATGTGTTATGGATTTAGGCGGCAATTGGGATACTCATCTACCTTTAGTTGAGTTTTCCTACAATAACAGCTACCATACTAGTATACAAGCTGCACCGTTTGAAGCTCTTTATGGTCAAAAGTGTCGCTCTCCGCTATGTTGGGCGGAAACAGGCGATAGTCAATTAATTGGTCCGGAGCTAGTCCAAGAGACTACGGATAAAATTTTCCAGATCTGAGACCGTATCAAGGCGGCTCGCGATCGACAAAAGAGCTACGCAAACAAAAAGCGAAAACAATTATCTTTCGAGGTCGGAGACAAAGTCTTGTTAAAAGTCTCGCCTTGGAAAGGCGTAGCGAGGTTCGGTAAATGTGGAAAGCTTAACCCGCGTTACATTGGACCATTTGAAATCTTAGAAAAGATTGGCACTGTTGCCTACAAGTTGAAGTTACCGGATAAACTTAGCAGTGTGCACCACACGTTTCATGTGTCGAATCTTAGAAAGAGTCCAACACAAGATACCGTTATCATCCCTGCGGATGAAATTCACATTGACGACAAACTCCAATTCACTGAAGAACCTGTTGAGGTCACGGACTGGAAGGTCCAGAAAACACGGAGAAGTCGTATCAAGTTAGTAAAAGTTCGTTGGAACTCTCGTCACGGACCCGAATATACTTGGGAACGTGAAGACCAAATTAAAGCCAAATATCCTCACCTGTTCCCGAAGACTCCTACAACAAATAACAAAGCAAGAATTTCGGGACGAAATTCTCAATAACAAGGGGATAAAGTGACAACTGTCACTTTCTGGTAATTTACGTACATTTAAAGCAATGATTTACATTATACAAGTATGTGTTTTGAATATTCGAACTGCATGATTACATGATATACATCTTAGAACACTCATGGAATATTCATTTATGATGCACATTATTCATGTTTATTTGTTACATTTGAAATAGTGTAAACAATGCATCGAAACAACTAGAGTAGTACCTAGTAAACTAGTGTGCTGACGAAAACTCAGGATCCGCATAAACCATCTAAATTACAACTTTAGGACTCAGACGAAAGTCCAACATCAAATATACATTAAACCCTATATGGGAATACGAAGGTTTGGTTTAATATATTACCAATGTCCGGTAGCACTAAAAACTGTTCGAAAAGTGCTAAAAGTGACCATTTCATTATTTTTCCGCAAAAATTCAGCATTTGTATTTTAATTACAAGATGCAAAAGTGTTGTTTAAGCACGAATTTCATATAAAAATACATAGGGAATATCATATAAATACATAACCGAATATTTCCCTATAACTTATATATGTTAACCTTTCGACTATCTACTGGCGGAACGAGCACTAAACAACTATCCGAACTATAATTTGACATATTTAACAAACTAGTGAATATTATTTTTGGTCTTTTAAGGCCTAATTATGGTCATTCAATGTGATGAAACATCTTGAAACAATAAATCCCTAAAACACCTAAACATTTAAACATTTCCTTACATTTATGAAGCATTGAATTTTACCAACACATTTTAACAATTCAAGACCCCCCCCCCCATGTATGACCGTGAATAAGAGGGCCCACATCCTCTTAATTCTTTGCTAATAATATCTAGATATTTATTTTAGTTGCAACTAGATTATGTTGGTGAAATTATTACAACACTTAATCACTAAGTAACTAGCACTTTACCCATTTCAAAACTCTCTCATCATCTTCATCCATTTTTACCAAGAATACCAAAAACCCACTTCACCTTAATCTTTTACTAATTGATCAAGATGGATTTCCAAGTAACATAAGAAGGTCTAAAGCACTTACAAGTTAAAGCAAGGGTTTTCATCCATTCAAAAGCATTCTATCATCAAGATCTTCATCTTCTTAACTCTTAATCATTCTCTAAAGATCATCCCTAGCCTAGTGCTAGAAGTAAGCTTCTAGATTTATTTTTTTTCATACTTATATTATGTTTATGATTGTTATTATAACTAATAATAACTAAGTAATCATACATAATAAACATGAAAAATACAAAGAAGCAAAGATAATAATCATGATATATTTATGTTTGTTTATATTGTGATCTAAGACTTGTTATATGCATATTTGATCTTGTTATGAGGATTATGATATAAATAAATTGTTAGATGATGTTTTAAAAAAAAAATATGATCTAACAATTATACATGTTTATGTTAAAGGGTTTTTGTTAAACTTAAAGGATGAATGGATGATCATAAATTATGGTGTTGTTAATTTACTTAATGTTTTTTATTTAAAAACAAGACTTTTACAAGATTATAAAAAGTAACATACAACATGAGATTTTTATAAAAGTTATTAAAACTAGAAGTAAACTAGGTTTTTGAACTAGTTAACATATATTATGATCATGTTTAAAACCCTACATGATTCGGAGATCATTTTGATAAGCTTATGTTATAAGAATCTCATATGTTTTAGTTAAGATGTTATGAGTAAATTGATGGTGATTTTGAAAAGAAAATGATATGTTTGATTAAACATGGTAAAGTTAAAAATACAAAGGTTATATGGCCAAATTTTCTAATAATTTATATGTTAACTAAACCATCATTTTTAGCTAAACCTTTACAAGATTAAAAAGATTTAGAGAATTCTTTTTATAAAAACAAAGTTAGTTATAAATATATATTTTGAGAAAATATATATTTTGAGAAAATATATATTTGATTAATTTAACAACATAAGTGCTATGTGGTATTTGATGTATTAGTTATATATATCAAAGATAGGTACTTGATTACAATGGTTATTATTAACACATGTTACATAATAATCAAAGTCTTACAAGACTTCATATAATTACGCCTTAAAAGCGAGTTACGGATGATCCGAGTAATCGAATACAAATTATGGTCAAATCGGACGACGGACGAACCTATGAACATATCACCAATCCGAGGACTTACTACGACGTTTGGGCGATCTTTCGACGCGGACACCAAAATACATTACCATTAACAAAATTCGGACATTTTTAAACTTATAAAAACTATTATGTTTTTATTTACTAAAAAGTATACTTAGTGAATTTTTATAAAAATGTTTTATAGAAATAAAAGACTTATACTTTCTTAATGGGCTATTTTATACAAATAGGCTTACATTTCTTAATGGGCTACTTTATACAAATAGGCTTACGTTTTATAATGGGCTTAACATAAATACATGGGCTAAGCCCAATATCAAAAACTCATGGGCTAAGCCCAATACCAAACATATGGGCCAAGGCCCAACACTATTTAAGCCCAACACTATTTAAGCCCAACACTATTTGGGACCCAATAACATGAAAACATGGGCTCGGCCCAATGACACCATTATTGGAAATTCAATTATACAATTTACTTACACAACGACACGAAATCAAGAAGACAAGACCCGATGATACAACTCACAAGATACAAGATGACATATATATATATATATATATATATATATATATATTTGGTGAAATAATATATATATATATATATAGCAGTTTAACAAATCATTCATCTAAATACACAGTTCAACGAACAGTAAAGACATACAAGTCTTACACATATTTAAGACACAAGACTTGTACTCAAGTTATTACAAAGACCGAAGTGTCTAACAAATATAAGAACATTTGTAGGTCGCAACACTATTCAGAACGACCGCACGTGAGATCATAGTTACTTCTATTCACAGGACGCGATACTGTGAGTTCATGTCCCCTATTCATTTAAATGTTTTACAACTTTACAACTATCGGGGAAGATACATGTTCAATCGTATGTTAAAGTTAGGGAATGAAACACCTTAGATCATGTGCGAATTAGGGTTATACATCTAAGCACCATTAATCCAGTTTGGACCTAGGTACAAGCGGTTAGATCTAATGGGTTTTGGCGAGCCCCACTCTTGGTCGTGGACCCATACAGAAGAGTGTGTTTGTGTCCCAGTCGATAGTAGTCGACACAAAATCGTCTAGGTTTGGATTGCTTCCTATTTCATCACACATATTAATGTCCTCGCGAAACATTAATGATCAACGATTTCATTGACGCTTTACATACTACATCATTACATACAGATACATTTTATACAACTCACATTTTACGGATACATTTTATACAACTCACATTTTACGTATACATTTTATACAACTCACATTTTATAGATACATCTCATACAACTAAACTGCATGAACTCGCCAACTTTTGTTGATGTTTTTCAAACTTGACATGTATTTCAGGAAATTAGTGGACCATGCAGACATTTCAGTCAAGGAAAGCAAGTATGAAGACTCCATGCCACCATTTGAAGGGTTTGCCCGTTATATACCGCCTCTTTGCGGTGATATAGTGGTCAAAGCCTTGATATTTTAAGACTTACATTTTGATGTATAAAACGATGACAACTTATGTTCATTTGATGGTTTGTAACCAATACATTTAACTTATGTTGCGTTCTTTTGAAACAATTATGACAATGGCATTGGAGCTTATTTTTATTCATTTAGTATGTTCACTTATATTGTTATGCAATGAGAACCGATCAGATCACACCTCGCGCTTCCGCTACGAGCGGGTGTGACAGGTCACCCCAAGGGGACCCACCCTATTTTTACACCATGCCTCAATCTTGTCTTAGATTTTATCCAAATTGTTTATTAGATGGTTGCTTGATCTTGTACACACAATATATGAACATGTCTTATAAGTATGGCCAACATCTCTTACAAAATCATTCCAAAGATCACACCTCTCTCTCACTAACTCTCTCTCCCTCTCTCGGCTCCTCCTACATCCGCCACCACCACCACCTTGTCACCACCATTACCTCATTTTCATACTTGTTTCAAGCATTAGAAGGAGTCTTGTGGAACTTGGAGCTTGAAGGTCTTGAAGGAGCTCCATCCATAGCATATACACACCATCTTCATCATTTTGTGTTCTTAAGTTCATCCCTAGCCCTTGAGCTAGTTGTAAGTCCTTGACTAAACCCTTATTTACCTTTATGTTGAGTAGTTGAAAGATTGTTAGGGCAAAATCGTATGAACACTACAAGAACACAAAACATAAAGTATGAACATAAACCTTTACATAAAGCTTACATGAGAATGAAATGTGGTAGTAGGATGTTGTAGTGAACATGTTGTTGATTTCTTGATGATTTACTTGTTGATATTGATGTTAAAGGTCGTTGTTGATCACTAGACATGTTAACGGAACAAATAGAACATGCGTTAGAACACCACAAGCTGAAAACAACTTCTGTCCAAATATTACAGCCAACTTCAGTTGGCTGTAACCACATCGTAACTTAACAAAAACTTGATTTTCTTGAGTCTATAATGTGTTATTATGAAATACGGTTCTAATGGAACTGGAATCATAATTTTTGGACTTCGTTTGCTTTTTTTAAAGGGGCGTTTTGTAACAGCAGCAAAAGCTGCATTTTTGCTACTGAAAATATGTGTTATATTTTTAGTCATAACTTGAAACCTGAGTAGAACTAGGTCATGAAACTTGTACTGTAAATGACCACTAATATATTTGTAATCCTCCCACTAGAATTTCGTAAATCGGACTTACGATGAATTTTAAATAAATTATTCCGTGGACTGCAGTCAGAAAAAGATGAATCTGATTGCAGTCCGGAAAATGATTTTTATTAAAATATTAGTGATGAATTGGATCCCGATATTTTTACACAATAATATCTGGATCTTTTAAGACATTTTGTAAAAAGTTGGGAATTTTTGGAACAAGTTAACTATTTTATTAAAATCCCCGAAAACAGCCCAGTTTTGAATATAAAAGCTGAAACGACATAAGTAGTAATTTGCGCGTCTAAATGTCGGGTAGGTTATCTGAGAATGATCTAACATGTTATATGTCAATAAAAGTGTTATGTGCAATGTCGTATGTTTGCTTATGAATGGGAATAGACGGGAAGTTTATATGGGCATGAACCGTTAAAGTGATGCATGTTATGTGGTAGATGCGTGTAGGAACTTTGTGCTTATTTGAAGTCACTAATAAACTAAGTGGTAATCATACAAGGACGTGATTGACCGACCTTGACTGTTAGCTATTTTTTAGAGTCAAACCGAGCAACCGAGGTGAGTTCACACTTTCTAAGGCATGGGATTCCCGGTGGTTGGGAATGGGTTAAAGAATTTAAAACAGAACCTACATATCCTCCTTGGGTAGGATATGTACGGCCATCCTCCATAGGTAGGATGCCAATATTAATCCTGCGTATTCTCCTTGGGTAGAATACGTACGTTCGTCCTCCTTGGGTAGGACAACAACCTTAAAACTTACTAGACAAAACTCTATCATTCAGTCCCTCCTTTTATATCGACTTAATCGCCGAGGCCGATGGCGAGCGGGTCATTAGTTAATAGCGCTATTAGGTTTAACAAACCTCACACCGTGTCGTCCGAACGGGCGTGTACTAATGGACTATGGCAAACTGTCAATGATGATAGAACATTGACGTAGGGCACATTATTGTTCGTCAATTGTCGATATCAGTCTAGTGGTTCACATGGGGAAGTCCCCACTGATTATGGATATGGTTTGGGTAATGAAGAAGGAACTGGTTAATTATACTTTCAACTAAGGGGTAACCCCCACGGCAAGTAAGCCAACGAAAGACAAACCACGTTTTCAGAAACAACTTAACACTAAACAACCAACCGTGAACTCACTCAACTTTGTTGTTGACTCGTTGTTACATGCCTTACAGGTCGCTAGCTGCTTATGGTGTCACACCCCGACCACGTGAGACAACGAAACGTGGCGGAAACGTCGGGGAGTGTTGTAACCGAATTAATTATTTCACAACCATGGAAATTAAAGTTTCGTTTTATTAATCAAACAAGCGAGTTACATTGTCCTTAAACAAGAAATAAAGAGTACATAACATAAATTAACTAGTTCTTGTCTTGTTTTAAGTCACTAAGGCACAGGTCCGCCTAAGTATGTCTCGATAAGTCCTATGCATCAACTCCTGAAAACACATGTGAAAATAGGTACGTCAGCATAAAAATGCCGATGAGATACATAGGTTTTGTGAAAATAGGTTTCATGACTTGTAAGTTTAGAAAGAGTTGTTTAATAAACTTTAGTCATGAACCTTGTAAATTGATTTGTTTTGTAAATCATTTGAAAAACAATAAGTTCATATGATATGTATAAATAAGAGAATAATGTATGGTTAAATGAATAACCATGTAAAATGAGTTTGTATAAGATAAGTTGTTTGTAAAACAATGTCTTGTGAAAAGTATGTTATTTATACAAAATGTTATATGTCTTAAATTGAAATGATTCAAATAACGCTACGATATGTAATACCATACAAACACTTATATATAGGAAGTACCAGCGGCGTATCCACCATTCTTGTATCATATTTCAAACGCCTCGTTACTTAAATCACTTACTCAAACCAAACCATCAAGATGTAATGTTTAACAATTGTAGAAATGTTTAGGTATAGTCAAATGTCTATTGTCAAATGGTTCACATGGTTTCAATAGAAACAAATGGTTCACATAAAGTAATATAATGTGTTCATATGCTGGATGAGCATATGCAACAAAATGTAATGTAAAACAATGTACTAAGTATGCACACAATGGACATACATAGCATGAAATGTAATGTAAAACAATGTACTAAGTATGCACACAATGGACATACATAGCATGAAATGTAATGTAAAACAATGTACTAAGTATGCACACAATGGACATACATAGCATGAAATGTAATGTAAAACGATGTACTAAGTATGCACACAATGGACATACATAGCATGAAATGTAATGTAAAACGATGTACTAAGTATGCACACAATGGACATACATAGCATGAAATGTAATGTAAAACAATGTACTAATAGTGTACTAATGAACATAGCAAGTATATGATGTGAAAACAGGAAAGCACGAAAGTAACAAGTAGGCACATGTGTTTCACCCCAAAATGTTTGGAAAACAGTAAAAGAGGGGTCTATGTACTCACATAAACACCTTGAAAACATTTAAAAGAGGGGGGTTCTATGTACTCACCTGAGATTGCTTAGTAGTCCTTGAGTAACAACCAAACAATGCTAGAGATCACGGATATTAAACGACACCTAATATAGGTAACTACATTAAGAAACCGGACCTAAATCGGAAGATCGGATAGAATGAGGGCTCGTAAACCAAATGAATATGGGAACTCATGTCATATGGTTTAACAAAGCCCATATACTAAAATGAAACCTAGCCTAAGTGCTTACGACCCATTACGACTCGTTTAGGTAGCTTATGCTACTTTAACGCGTCATTTGCGTGAAACGCGTTCGGAACGCCTAACTAGTCTTATGACAAGTAAAATATGCCTTAACATGTCTAATATTGTTACCAAATCAGTTTAGATACCAAAAGTTATGTTACATATGCTTAGAATGAATTTTGGCATAAAAAGGGCATTTTGGTAATTTACCTAAGGCATATATACTACCTATCATACAACTACTTAAACGAAGCGACCATAAGGTATAACCTCGGAAGGTTATTCCCTATATACTATGGTCACCTAATGTGTTTGGTCAGATCCTAAGGATCGACCAAACGGGTCGGGTTCGAAAGTATAAGCGATTGTTTAGATCGCTTACCTTACGACCCTATATAAGCACTAAACTAAAAGTGACGAGCTAAGCATGTTTAAACATGCTTAACTAAGTTTAGAAAACAGGTTTGGTATCAAAACAAAAGGTTTTGATACTTAAGAGTAGTTTGGTTACAAAATACGCAATAACACGCATTTTGGCCGAAACTACGACTCGTCACTGAGCCTAGATAACGTGGTAATCAGTAGGTATAGTCACTAGGGACTATAACCATCGTGATCACGCTCACGTTATGAAGTTCAAACGAACTTCGTGTTGACCATAAACTGGTCAACGCAGAAAGTCAAACATAGTTTGACTTTCGGACTCGAAAAGCGATAAAAGAACGAAGGAACACTTACAAAGGGTCCCCGCTAGTAAATATTGATCAAATATCTCAGGTATGAAGCAATGGCTTCAACTTAGATCACTTTTGATCAGATTTGTGGGTTTTGGGGTTGAGATGGGTTGGGTATTTATAGTAAATGAACAACCGTTAGGATCTTTTATCGAATAACGTGATCGAATCTCATCCGTACATGTGTTGGAATGTTATGGTAACTCATTTTGCCCCCACCATTAGAGATTAACATGTGGCATTGGCCTTTGGAGTGTTTAAAAGCCGTTAATCAGCAGCCAAAACGATTTTCTGCATCTGACCCCTGCTTGCGCACCGTAAGACTTAGAACCTTGCGGTGCGCAAGGACCTTGCAGGTCTGACACTTTCAAAAATGGCAGAACAGGCCCCAGAAGCTCCAAACTTGCTATTTGATGCACTTTTGACACGTTTAAGCCCCGTTAACCCCATTTCAAAGCTCTAAAATGAAGTTAAAGTATAGGGAACTTAAAATCTGCTCAAAAATATCTCGGGTGTCGGTTCGTTTGGCCGTACGATCGCGATGTTCGCTTAATTACGACGGAATGCGCATAAGCGCGAAAAACGATCCAAATTGCGTGACAAATGGATTTTTCTTATGCCAAACACTAAAATAAAATATTTTAGTGCTTACATAAATTTTTGGATGTCCGGATGTATTCAGAACGTAAGTTATGCGCGAAAGTGCAAACTTGTGCACTTTTTGACGCTTTTAGTCCCTGAATGACACAAAAGTTTATTTTAGCACACCGAACCCCTCAAAGCCTATTTCTAAGCTATGTAAAGGATATTTATGGTATGTTTAACTTATGGTCATGTTCCGGAATGTCTGTTACAGTTCAAATTGGCATACTTTCGCAGTTTGTCAAATTTAGTCCCTGTAAGCGATTTAACTCGATTTTGCCATACCAAAGCCTTCAAAACTTATTTCTAAGTTAAGTAAAGGTTATTTAAGGTATGTTAAGCCTATTTCACTATTCTGGAGTGTTCGTTTCATTAAACGGGTTATATCTACGCATCAGAGCGCGTATAACCCTCCAGAAAGCGATTTAAAGCTTGAAATCGAACAAGAGTTGATATGTGCAAACGATACACATATTTTTTTACAAATCCCAAGTATGAAATACAATGTTTCATTGGTTTGGCATTTGTTTGATGGTTGAAGTGACACAGGTGTCACAGTCTCCCCTACTTTTGGAAATTTCGTCCCGAAATTTAATTTTAGGAGAAACTTGTGAGGACGACGGTGATGTTTTCGCTTTGAATGAACCCCTTGAACCCTAAGTAGAACTCTGGGCCATGATTGGGTTCTTAGCGAAATTTTCAATCCCTCAAAGTGAAGTCCTTGTAGCAGCAAAACATGGAGTTTCAAACTATGGATAGGAGAACGTTTCCCATGAAGACTTATCATAGGAAACTTGAATTCATGATTGGGAAGTGTAAGATAAAATGACATTGGTCAAAGTCCAAGACTTCTCCCGTATCATTACTCTTGTCACTATAGGTCTTAACACATGACAAAACTTCCTGTGGTTTCTGTGCACTGAATTCCATAATTATGCAGGCCTCTATAATTACGTAATTCCTTGCACAGTCCGCACAGTTCATTTCATAATGCGTATGGGGAAAAAATCAAACGATTAATCCTGTGGTGATTTAACTTGACTGCAATAGAGTCTTTTTAACTAGGTCACCAAAGGATTAGATCAACGAACAATCTCTTGAACTAGACCACCCGAGGGTCTATTTAACTACATAAACACATGATATCTTTAACTAGATTGTCGAACCAATCTATTTAACTAGGTCAACGAAGGATCTCTTTAACTAGACCACCAGAGGGCCTCTTTAACTATATCAATGCATGATATATATTTCACTAGATTGTCGAACCAATCTCTTTAACTTAGATCGACGAAGGATCTCTTTAACTAGACCACCAGAGGGCCTCTTTAACTATATCAACGCATGATATATTTAACTAGATTGTCGAACCAATCTCTTTAACTTAGATCGACGAAGGATCACTTTAACTAGACCACCAGAGGGCCTCTTTAACTATATCAACACATGATATATTTAACTAGATTGTCGAACCAATCTCTTTAACTTAGATCAACGAAGGATCTCTTTAACTAAACTACCCAAGAGTAATATTTAACTACATCGACGGAGGATGTCTTTAAACTTTGGAATAGTACTTTATAATCCAAGGGACTTAACTACAACGTAGAAGTCCATTTAGGATTTAAGATAGTACCGTTGGATATCCTACTACGAATCCCTTATACAAAGATATGGAAGATTCTACTAGGATTTTGATAAAAAAAAAATTTTTGATCATACAAAAACACAAAAAGGGAACACATAATCACGTAATCACATAATTGTTTAATTTAGCCTTTAATTTGTTATCTTTGGCGCGGATACTTAAAGCACGCCAGGAATCCAATCCGTGGATTTCATTTGGCACTTTAATCATTTTCAAGAATCTATCTATAAAGATAGAATGATCTACCAAAAGTTCGATTTCGTTTTCAAGAAAACGCAATATTCGAATTAAGGTACAATAATTTTAGGATATACGGAAATACCCTTAGGTACCCTATTAAGAATTTATAGTGGTACTTTGGGTATTCGTACAGAGTTGTAACTTGCGCCTTGTACTTCGTTTCCTTGGAAGAAACGGGTACTTAGGATTTCTGTGGGAAATCGCAAGAGATTATAAAATGGAAAGATTTTGGGGGTAGTCTGTTCTTCAAGGAATACGACTCCTTGATTGTCGGTATTGTAGGGGATACATTGTTTATACATGCCATCACATTTGTACATTGCAATGTAAAATAAAAAGATTTATTTATAACCAACAACAACAACTGTTCCATGGACCTTAACAACAAAAGGAAATAATACATAAGACTTGATTATTTCTAAGCAACATTGCCTTTTAGTTGGTCCGATGCTCATCCCTGCGCTGGATTCGCATTAGCAATCTTTGGGCAATTTCTTCGAAAATGGCCCATCTCGTCACAGTTGAAGCAAGGACCTGGTGGAAAACGAGCTTGAGCAGGATTTACTTGAGGTTAGTTTGGACCACCTTGGTTTGGGGTAAATCGACAAGCATTTGCCAGGTGACCGAGTCGCCCACATGATGCACATAAACGACACTGTAGGTGAGCTAAGTGGTGTGCATTACATTTGTTGCATATTGGTGCAGTACCGGCATAAGGTTTCCTTGCAGGAGGTTGAGTTGGTTGGTTGCGGGTGTTTTGGTTGGGTTGAGCAGCAATCGCACAATTCTGCGAAGCCTTACACTTCTTAGAAGGTTCGGTTTTGCTTTCCTTGGTTTCCTCCTGAACATTAGCTGCTTGTTTCTTGTCGCCTTTCCGAAAAAGTTTGGCTTTCCTGATCTGAGATTCAGTCAAGGTTGCAGCTAGCTCAATGGCCTGCCTAACCGTAGTGGGGTTACTACCAGTAACAATGTCCTGAACTGAGTCAGGGAGACCATCAATGTATTTTTCGATTGCCTTATCCAAAGGCGTAACCATGGTAGGACACAACAGGCTCAGCTCCTCATATCGATCAGTGTAGGCTTGATGTTCACCGCTGTCTTGCTTAAGATCGTCAAATTCTCTTTCCAAAGCCCTAAGTTCATGACGAGGACAGAACTCCTTCATCATCAGAGCTCGAAGCTCTTCCCATGTTTGAGCCAGTGCCACATCGGCACCCCTATCTCTCATCACACCATTCCACCATGTCAAAGCCCGTTTCTCAAAAACACCAGATGCGAAATCTACCTTTCGCTCATTTGGGCATTGAACATGCCTGAAGGTGCTCTCTAGACTCTCGAACCATTGCAGAAGTGCAGTCGCTCCTTGAGACCCAGAAAACTTTGATGGCTTATCCGAGTTGAACGTCTTGAAGTTGCAGGGGGCATTATTGTTGTTGAGGGCTTGGTTACATTGAGCAACGATGTTCAGGATTGCAGCAGTCATTTGCTGTGTAATGACAGCTGCCAGCTCTTCAATAGATACCGGATTTTCGCGTCGAGGAGGCATTCTAAAAGGGAAACAAGAGAGAAAACAAATGAAATGGCATTGGGTAAGAATAGGATGTTACAATTACCGACCAAAAGCATGGTTGATGGTCATTTGTTTGAACCACGAAGCAAACAAACAACAGAAAGGCTGAATCAAAGCAAATAGATCCTCATAGTGTATCGCGAAGACATGCTCGCCTATAAGTGGACACTCACCCCAAGAGTTTCCATGTAAGAGTGACTGGTCCGATTATGTGGATTTGTACGAACACTCTAGCCTTAGACAGAAAACCCAGGGTACAGGCATTCACTCTTCCAGTTTGCACGTTTTCACACTATTTAGGACCCAAAACTTTGACGAGAGTTTTGAAAATTCAAAGGGGTTAAAACCTTATAACAGAGGGTTCAAAACCTAGTAATCAATCATCCTAGAACAGATGATTAGTTTTCAAAGCGGTTTTGAAATTTATGTTCTTGTTGTGGTCGTCGCCTAAGGATAGGTGACGGTATTGTTTTATGACTAAACGCAAGTAAACTCGCGTTAAGGTCCTAGGAAGGTTATAGACTAGGTCAAAGCATTACTAATAACCTAATTCCCTATAACCATGAGCTCTGATACCAACTTTTCTGTCACACCCCGACCACGTGAGACAACGAAACGTGGCGGAAACGTCAGGGAGTGTTGTAACAGAATTAATTGTTTCACAACCATGGAAATTAAAGTTTCGTTTTATTAATCAAACAAGCGAGTTACATTGTCTTTAAACAAGAAATAAAGAGTACATAACATAAATTAACTAGTTCTTGTCTCGTTTTAAGTCACTAAGGCACAGGTCCGCCTAAGTATGTCTCGATAAGTCCTATGCATCAACTCCTGAAAACACATGTGAAAATAGGTACGTCAGCATAAAAATGCCTGTGAGATACATAGGTTTTGTGAAAATAGGTTTCATGACTTGTAAGTTTAGAAAGAGTTGTTTAATAAAGTTTAGTCATGAACCTTGTAAATTGATTTGTTTTGTAAATCATTTGAAAAACAATAAGTTCAGATGATATGTATAAATAAGAGAATAATGTATGGTTAAATGAATAACCATGTAAAATGAGTTTGTATAAGATAAGTTGTTTGTAAAACAATGTCTTGTGAAAAGTATGTTATTTATACAAAATGTTATATGTCTTAAATTGAAATGATTCAAATAACGCTACGATATGTAATACCATACAAACACTTATATATAGGAAGTACCAGCGGCGTATCCACCATGCTTGTATCATATTTCACACGCCTCGTTACTTAAATCACTTACTCAAACCAAACCATCAAGATGTAATGTTTAACAATTGTAGAAATGTTTAGGTATAGTCAAATGTCTATTGTCAAATGGTTCACATGGTTTCAATAGAAACAAATGGTTTACATAATGTAATATAATGTGTTCATATGCTGGATGAGGATATTCAACAAAATGTAATGTAAAACAATGTACTAAGTATGCACACAATGGACATACATAGCATGAAATGTAATGTAAAACAATGTACTAAGTATGCACACAATGGACATACATAGCATGAAATGTAATGTAAAACAATGTACTAAGTATGCACACAATGGACATACATAGCATGAAATGTAATGTAAAACAATGTACTAAGTATGCACACAATGGACATACATAGCATGAAATGTAATGTAAAACGATGTACTAAGTATGCACACAATAGACATACATAGCATGAAATGTAATGTAAAATGATGTACTAAGTATGCACACAATGGACATACATAGCATGAAATGTAATGTAAAACAATGTACTAATAGTGTACTAATGAACATAGCAAGTATATGATGTGAAAACAGGAAAGCACGAAAGTAACAAGTAGGCACATGTGTTTCACCCCAAAATGTTTGGAAAACAGTAAAAGAGGGGTCTATGTACTCACATAAACACCTTGAAAACATTTAAAAGAGGGGGGTTCTATGTACTCACCTGAGATTGCTTAGTAGTCCTTGAGTAACAACCAAACAATGCTAGAGATCACGGATATTAAACGGCACCTAATATAGGTAACTACATTAATAAACTGGACCTAAATCGGAAGATCGGAGAGAATGAGGGCTCGTAAACCAAATGAGTATGGGAACTCATGTCATATGGTTTAACAAAGCCCATATACTAAAATGAAACCTAGCCTAAGTGCTTACGACCCATTACGACTCGTTTAGGTAGCTTATGCTACTTTAACGCGTCGTTTGCGTGAAACGCGTTCGGAACGCCTAACTAGTCTTATGACAAGTAAAATATGCCTTAACATGTCTAATAATGTTACCAAATCAGTTTAGATACCAAAAGTTATGTTACATATGCTTAGAATGAATTTTGGCATAAAAAGGGCATTTTGGTAATTTACCTAAGGCATATATACTACCTATCATACAACTACTTAAACGAAGCGACCATAAGGTATAACCTCGGAAGGTTATTCCCTATATACTATGGTCACCTAATGTGTTTGGTCGGATCCTAAGGATCGACCAAACGGGTCGGGTTCGAAAGTATAAGCGATTGTTTAGATCGCTTACCTTACGACCCTATATAAGCAATAAACTAAAAGTGACGAGCTAAGCATGTTTAAACATGCTTAACTAAGTTTAGAAAACAGGTTTGGTATCAAAAAAAATGATTTTGATACCTAAGAGTAGTTTGGTTACAAAATACGCAATAACACGCATTTTGGCCGAAACTACGACTCGTCACTGAGCCTAGATAACGTGGTAATCAGTAGGTATAGTCACTAGGGACTATAACCATCGTGATCACGCTCACGTTATGAAGTTCAAACGAACTTTGTGTTAACCATAAACTGGTGAACGCAGAAAGTCAAACATAGTTTGACTTTCGGACTCGAAAAGCGATAAAAGAACGAAGGAACACTTACAAAGGGTCCCCGCTAGTAAATATTGATCAAATATCTCAGGTATGAAGCAATGGCTTCAACTTAGAGCACTTTTGATCAGATTTGTGGGTTTTGAGGTTGAGATGGGTTGGGTATTTATAGTAAATGGACAACCGTTAGGATCGTTTATCGAATAACATGATCGAATCTCATCCGTACATGTGTTGGAATGTTATGGTAACTCATTTTGCCCCCACCATTAGAGATTAACATGTGGCATTGGCCTTTGGAGTGTTTAAAAGCCGTTAATCAGCAGCCAAAATGATTTTCTGCATCTGACCCCTGCTTGCGCACCGTAAGACTTAGAACCTTGCGGTGCGCAAGGACCTTGCAGGTCTGATACTTTCAAAAATGGCAGAACAGGCCCCAGAAGCTCCAAACTTGCTATTTGATGCACTTTTGACACGTTTAAGCCCCGTTAACCCCATTTCAAAGCTCTAAAATGAAGTTAAAGTATAGGGAACTTAAAATGTACTAAAAAATATCTCGGGTGTCGGTTCGTTTGGCCGTACTATCGCGATGTTAGCTTAATTACGACGGAATGCGCATAAGCGCGAAAAACGATCCAAATTGCGTGACAAATGGATTTTTCTTATGCCAAACACTAAAATAAAATATTTTAGTGCTTACATAAATTTTTGGATGTCCGGATGTATTCAGAACGTAAGTTATGTGCGAAAGTGCAAACTTGTGCACTTTTTGACGCTTTTAGTCCCTGAATGACCCAAAAGTTTATTTTAGCACACCGAACCCCTCAAAGCCTATTTCTAAGCTATGTAAAGGATATTTATGGTATGTTTAACTTATGGTCATGTTCCGGAATGTCTGTTACAGTTCAAATTGGCATACTTTCGCAGTTTGTCTTATTTAGTCCCTGTAAGCGATTTAACTCGATTTTGCCATACCAAAGCCTTCAAAACTTATTTCTAAGTTATGTAAAGGTTATTTAAGGTATGTTAAGCCTATTTCACTATTCCGGAGTGTTCGTTGCATTAAACGGGTTATATCTACGCATCAGAGTGCGTATAACCCTCCAGAAAGCGATTTAAAGCTTGAAATCGAACAAGAGTTGATATGTGCAAACGATACACATATTTTTTTTACAAATCCCAAGTATGAAATACAATGTTTCATTGGTTTGGCATTTGTTTGATGGTTGAAGTGACACAGGTGTCACATATGGAGCTTGCGCGAGGAGGAGGTCGTTGTGGGATACGGACTGTATGTTCCGTGCTTAATATTTAAAGCCTTATGAACTGATTAAACCTACGTTTTGGACTTTAAAATTATGAACTATGGAACTTATGTTTTGGACTTACGTTTTATGCTTCCGCTGTTAACTTAAAGTCGGTTACTCTCTTTTGGTCACCAATCGTATTGTGGTGGGTTTTAGTTACTAAATTTCGTAGTTCAATATGATTGGTGGCTCGATCCTGGTCATGTCACGCCTCCAAGCGGTGATACTCCGCGTGGTGGATTTTGGGGGTGTGACATGTATGCTGATTCGCTACACGTCATTGCCCTTTTGTATCGTTTGTCCCCCGCACAATTGAGTATCTAAATTGGTTGGGACAGAACCTGATGTATGCTGATTGGCTGCAGGCTACTGCCACATGTACTGCTTGTACTTTTGTGAGTTGTCATGGTTGCGCGCCCGCGAGTGTAACCCCGCGTAGGAACCCTGAAGCTTGTTACGTGTTTTGGGGATTTAAGTGTGAGTATGGTCTTGCGCATATGTCACCCCCCGATATTTTATATCACCCGGTGGGCCCAGATGGGGTATATGTGACTAGATTGATATCAAATACACAAGTAGCACAGCGGAAGTCTTGGATTTAAAATACTATTACAAATAATAATGTCCGAATGTTCAAAATATAATACAGACGGATATTGTATAAAAAGACCCACAGGCGGATCGTAAATTTACAAAATGAGATAATAGACTACTAGGCTTCAAATGCAAGGAGTTGCAAATTCCTCTTAAGCATTACTGGGCACTTCTAGCCTATTTCGTAACCTTGCAACTTGTCACTTAGTCTTTTGAAGATACGCCAGTTTACACTGGTAAATACAAATAACCGACACATTTTGAAAATATTTCAAAAAAATTTTAAGTGCACAAAGGCACATGTATATTATAAATAACTTGGGACAATAATAATTATCTCGTATATAGTTTTACATGCTTGTCAATACATATGGGGCCTAGTACAGAAACCGATAACATGATTAACCAACACACCACTTTAACCCATAAAGGGTATCCCCAATATGGGTAGAAAATATTTTATAATAGAATTAGCATTTGTCGGGTGTATGCCTACACCCCGTGCTTTAAACATGGCCATTTGCAATTAAATGAGCCGAGTATATCCAGAACACGATCGCATTAACCCCCAAAGTTTAATTCTCAAGCAAAACAGATTAAAATGGGTTATGTAGATTTTCTAGTCACAATCCGACATATGATTCCATACCCGATCAAGCGGTAGTAATTTACCGTATCCCAAGCCCGTATAGGGAAAATATGTTAAGAGTATTTACGTGGCTTAATAACCTTACAATGTAAGATATAATATAAGCTCAACCAATATATCAATTAACTAAGCTTGGTTGCAATCTACTGGAATGCCTTAGTCTGGAATGAATGGTATAATAATAACCAATTAGAATGTTAACGGGTCATATTTAAGTCGTAGACTTGGACCCATTAACTTAAATTAATGAAAACGATACGATACGCTAGATTAAGCGATGACTGGATAGAATGTAGTTTAAACCCTCACAAGTACTAAGACTTGTATAAAATGGGTAAACATGTTTACATTCTTGAATTTGAAATAATTTGAAAAGAATTGACCCGTTTCGGTAAACTTACGTAAACTAGTTACACACGCTAACCGTACGCACATAGGCGGTATTGGGTGATCGGACGTGCTATAAACAAGTCCAATATGCCAAAATATTTTAATTATGTTACCACATCAGTAGGTAATCAATCCATTGTGGATTTTCCCTGAGGATCGAATCTTCAACCGTTGAATGCGAAGAACACATATCTTGTGCGGAATCCAAGTACGTGTGTAGATTGAACACAAAGATGTAATTAAATGTTATTTTCTATTGATGATTGACAAGTACAGAACCACGAAAACAAACAATAAGAGTTTCCCCTCTCAATTCATAAAGATACAAATGAACAAGACCCTAGACTCCTATATATAGGCATAGTAGCTTCTTACCAACATACCTACGAATAGGGGTGAGCAAATTAACCGCCATAACCGAACCATAACTGACATAACCAAACCACTAATAACCGATAACCAATATAACCAATGGTTATGGTTATAAAACTTTGTATAACCGCTCAATCGGTTATGGTTATGGTTATGAAGCTTTGGTTAACCGATATAACTGAAACCGAACCGAACTTGTAATGTTAACTTTATATAATGGATTTGTGTTTTACAAAATCATATAGAGGGTTTTTACTAAGATAAAAGTATGTTAGTAACAAAATGATCTTGATGTAGATGCCATTTATTTTGATAAAGAACTAAGGTGTTATGGCCATAATTTTTTTGTTTGTTTGAGAATTATCTTATTAAAAAGAACCCCAAATTGGTAGTTTAACCAAAAAGTTTAGTCTCTGTTATATTACAAAATAGGCTCAAGCTAAGTTCAAATCGTGCACAACCCTATTTATTTCAAACCTTGCTTGGTTACTTAACCGAAATTAACCAAAACCGAACCATAACCGACTTCATAACCGATTAACCGTAACCGAAGTTTGGTTATGGTTATGGTTACCAAAACTCCATAACCGAACTAGCGGTTATGGTTATGGTTAATAGTAAAAACCGAACCAAACCGACCCATGCACACCCCTACCTACGAATGGGCCTCGGTTTGTATGAACCCACAATTACAAATGGACTATTCTATCTACAAATCCAGTTTGGCCCCTTCGTATGAACCTGCTAAGATCTCCATTCGTATGAATCCAACCTGTCCCTTCGTACGAACTGACTTAAACACATACTATCTTTATGTTTTCCACTGTTCAGCACCAGTCTTATCTCATCTGATTAAGCTACGATATGTGATTGACGGAAGTGATAGACATACTGCACTCACAGACTCCCCCTTGGATATTTCTACAGTCAATCTCGTAACTTTCTATCTTTCTCTGAGTCTTCACAAAGCTTTAACAACTTTAGCTCCAGAGACTCTCCCTTTTACTCTAATAGACTCCCCTTGGATCCTTTCAGTAACCTCTTTCTCTTCAATTTCTCCTCCAGAATAGTCACCTGGCTCTTTGATTGAAAGCTCCCCCTTGCTTTAACTATCAGGATCGTAATCTGGTTCAACATCTGAAAAACACAAATATTTAACAGTGAAAGCTTTTGAACATCCAGAATTGATAACCTGGTTCTACACAAATGTATGACATTTAAAGCTTATTATATTGTCACAGTCCCCGTCCCATAACTACCCGGGAACGGGCGGCCGTGGCCAGTTTCAGTGGTATCGGTGTTTATCAATTTAGCAGCGGAAAGTTTCATCAGGACCGTAGTTAGGAAATATTTTATCAGAGTTAAACACCAAAATCTTTAGAATAGAATACTGGGATAAAACCCGATTTTCATTTTTGTATATTTATCGGTGTTAACCCTAATTATTGAAAATAATTATCCTTTTTAATCTGGTAACTTTTATGGCCACTTTTCTAAGCCTTCAGTGCTCTCCAACTGGCTTTTATGGGCTTCACACTAAGTTACCTGAAACACGTGTTTAAAATATTTTATCAGCAGGAAATACTGGTGAGTGAATCCCAGTTTAATCAAAACAGTTTTATCATTTGCAGTATTGAGGGCGATCGCGTAATTATATTTGTTTCCAATTCATATTTTAATTACCACCCACGGTACTGTCGTCTCGACTTATGCTCATGTTACTATTCACAGTGTAGTAACAAATTTTGTATACAAAACCCCAAATATACCGACGATAATTGTATCATTACAAATACTCAATCACTAGCAATATAATGTAAAATAACTGAGGTTTTGTAAAAACAGTTTATAAAAAGCAGTTGTAAAAAGAGGATAAACTCACATTGCTATTTTAGGGTTTTCCTTTGTGGTTTCCTGATTATAATCTATTAATTAAATAATGCACATGCGTTAGTATAATAACCCATTTTACATTAGTTATACCCTCCCCGAGACAAAAACTCCAACGACTACGTCGGGCAAAACCACGACAGCCGTTACGGAGCCCTAGATCAATCGGGCAGCGTATCTAATACGTAACCGGGGGTTAAAATACTTACAACGGGGCAAAGCTTCGCTATTTTAGTGGGTATTATACCCGATATAATTCCTACACCTCAGAAATTGAGAGAGATTTTCGGATTGTGAGTGATTTCCAACTGAAGCCGATGGCCTCTATTTATAGGGCCTGATCTTGACTTTCTCGCGGCCCGCGAAAGATACAAAGGGGGTCTTCGCGCCTCGCGAGAGCCTAAGAGGCGACGGAAGTGTTGCTGAGTCACCGGTAGTCTCGACGCGTGTCTTGACACGTGGCGGCTCCGTGTTACGCCGCTTGTCCCCTCGCTCGCGGCCCACGAAGGATCACAAGCAGTCTGTCGCACCCCGCGACAGACTTAATTTATTGTTTTTATTTGTTATTTAATGAGATAAAGAGATTTCGGGGCCGGTTTTAATATACAGGGTGTATTTTAGGACATTTGGGGGTGTCAAAAATATTTTAAGGAGGGTTGCTATATCTTGGGTATTATTTCTGGACTATTTAATAAAATATATAATGTACTCATGTGTGTTACCCTCTTTCCATTGTGCGGCCAACTAGGGTAAAGGGATGGGGTAGTTGGGCCTTGTATTGGGCTTTTATTTGGAGTGTGCAACAATTGACACGAAGGAAGGATGAGTGGCCCAATTGAGTGTGAAGTGTGTGAGCCGGAAAAGAGTGTACGATCTTTAGCGAGTGTGCGGCTATACGACTTTTGTGCGAGTGAAAGAGGTGATATGCAACTCATATAGTCCAAAAATATATATGTATATATAACGATGCTAATTACAACCATAACATACTTTCGCATATAATTCGAATATAACACTCTTTTTATAATGACAACACTCATCAGTTAACGGAATTACATCGTAAATAGGATTAGTGCAAAACGGGACGTGCGGATTGTCACATTTCCCCAAGATTGCGTGTAGGCTGATTTCGGTAGTGTCTTCCTACACATTATTTACGTCTATGGTTTCATGTTGGGGCTGCTTATCGTCAACCTCTTTGGCTTCCAAAGTTTTGAACGTTCCCGTTTTACACCTATGCCCTAGACCATACTTGTCTCCACATCAAAAGCACCCACCCTTAAGGAAGCGAGCCTGTTATTCTACATGAGTGAGTGGAGAGTTAGGTTTAAATTTAGTTTTAGGTCGGTTGGTGGATGATGAAGCATATGTCGCTGTGTAGGGTTTTGTATTGGGTTTTAATTAAGAGTTCTAGGTATTTTTCTTTTCGTGGCGTGAATGGATATGTTTGGATTCATATTCTATCGCTAACCTCACGACTTTGTATACCAAACGGGGTTTATGGATGCGAACAAGCAGTGGCGGAGCCAGTTGGAGACCCGAGATATACGTGCAAATTCTTGTCAATACTCTTAGACCGCCCCGGTTTGCTTAATACTACACAAATACTCATCCGGGTTCTAGAACTCTAGTGGTCCAAAATGTTTTTTTTTCAAAGTAGGGATGAGCATATGAATACCAATACCGATCCCATACCGATCCCGTACCGATCCCGTACCGATCCCGTACCGATCGGTATCGGTATCGGTATCGGTATCCCGATCGGTATCCACATTTTGGCGATTTCGGTATCGGTACGGTACGGTATCGGTATTATACCGATACCGACCCTCAAAATACGGTATAATACCGATACCGTACCGTACCGATACCTAACCGACATGTTTCGGTATCGGTATCGGTACCTAGTTTGGGTGAAAATCGGTATCGGTATTAGTCGGTATCGGTATCGGTACGGGACGGAATACCGACATGCTCATCCCTATTTCAAAGTAGCAGTTAAATCTTCCCAATATGCCAACTCTTGTTTAGCTGATAACCATGAGTAAAGGTCTAGGGCATCACCCTCGAAATGCATAACCGCAAGATCTACTTTCTCTTTATCCAACGTATGGTAGAATCAAAAGTATTTTTCTTCTTTCAATATCTAACCCCTTGGGTATCTACCACTGAAAACATGGAATTCGATTTTGTGATAGGGGTGGCGATTGAAAGTAGAATAACTATGCTCTCCTTCATCATATTTAGTTCCGCTTCCACTAGATTTCTCTCTCGTTGCCGCTTATCGCTTTAACTCAGCCATGTCCTCCTTTAAGGATTCCATGGCTTCGAGCTTAACAGCAATCACACTTAATTGCACTGCGACAACATCTGGTTGAGAACCAGCGCCATTAGAACCGCTCTGGGAGACCACCAATGTTGTTTCTTCGTTTCCCGACAATGGAACCAATTATAGAGTCTAGGGATTAAAGTAGGTATGGTTACTGGAATTAATAGGCCCAATTCGAGAGGGGCAATCTCTCCAATTACAAACAAAGATAATCAAAAAATTTTGGATGATAGAAAACAAAACAGAACATGCTATTTATAATGCATAAACTTAATAACCACTCTTGGAATTTGGCTGGTTAGGGACTCCCCACATTCGTACTGCCATGTTGCTTGGTTGACTAAGTGGATCCAGCGAATCACTAAAAATGGTATTAAATTGCTCCAGTTCAGCAACACCCAAACCCGCGACGACCGGTTTCTTCTTCCGTGTATAAACTTTAAGTGGAATTGTATCCGCTAGGGTCTTCTTTAAAGGGGGTTGATTGTTGCTGATGAGACACGATCCATGAAAGTCTTCTCTTGTTATCTTCAGTTAGTCTTCATCTTGTTACGTTCGATTAGTCTTCTTCTTGTTCTTCATTTTTGTTCTATTGTAGACTGATTAAAATGTAATTTTTGCGAGCTGTGATCAATATAATAAATTTATACCATTTTCACAAATAATGAAATATGTAATAACCAAGGCCGCCCATGGGAGGTTATAATTTATTTTTAACAAATCAAATAATTTATATTTAAAAAGTATAAACCAACTATGGTTTTAAACCCATTTAGTTATCGCATTTAGTTGAGACTCGTGTAAACAAATAAACTCAATTTCCATTTAACCCAACTGACCTTAACAATGTTTTAAACATTAAACTCATTTAAGGATTAACACTAAGGTTGAAAATGTGAAAATTAAAGTTGCGGCAAATTGGGGAAAAGAGCGAGAATCGCCTAAGGACCTATTTTTTTATTTGATTTAGAAAAGGCGTATGACAGTGTGCCACGTAGATTGATATGGGACAGTTTAGAGGATAGAGGGGTACCTAGTAAGTATATAGACTTAATTAAGGATATGTATGTTAAGACTAACACTAGTGTTCGTGCTCCGGTAGGGGATACTGATTTCTTTCCTGTGGAAGTAGGACTCCACCAAGGGTCAGCGTTGAGCCCTTTTCTATTTGCGATTGTCCTAGATGAGTTGTCAAAGTCGATTCAGGAGTCAGTTCCATGGTGCTTGCTTTTTGCAGACGATATTGTGTTGATTGAAGAAAGTAAACAGAGCCTGAATGCGAGGTTAGAAGAATGGCGGTTAACCTTAGAATGCAAAGGTTTGAGGATAAGTCGCTCTAAGACTGAATACCTTTACTGTGATTTTAGTGGAGCAGGCGATGAGCACGACACCCAGATCACCATTGAGGGCCAGGTGGTTCCACAGGCAACTAAGTTCAAGTATCTAGGATCGTTTGTTCAGAGCAATGGAGAGATTGACAGTGACGTAGCTCACCGTATCCAGGCTGGATGGTGTAGGTGGAGAGCAGCCACAGGGGTGTTGTGCGACAAGAGGTTCCCTGTTAAATTAAAAGGGAAATTTTATAGGGTTGCAATTAGACCCTCTATGTTATACGGAACAGATTGTTGGGCCATCAAGAAAATTCATGCGCGAAAGCTAGAGGTAGCAGAGATGAGGATGCTAAGATGGATGTGTGGGCACACTATGTTGGACAAGATAAGAAATGAGGTTTTTAGGGAAAGATTAGGAGTTGCTAGTATTTCAGACAAGATAAGGGAGGGGAGACTGAGATGGTTTGGGCATGTCAGGAGGAGGCAGACGACAGACCCGGTTAGAATAGTTGAAACACTCGCGGTAGATGGAAGGAGGAGTAGAGGCAGACCGAAAATGACGTGGGATGAGCGGATTAGACAAGATTTGCTAGATTTGCACCTCTTTGAGGACATGGTCGAGGACAGATCTTCGTGGAGACGTAGGATTAAGGTTAAAGATTTTTAGGAGTTTGGCCTGGTTTTTTAGCTTGGGCTCCTATCTTATGAGTTTATTTTTTCAATTTCTATGAGGTGTGATATAGTTTTATATATATATAGGTTTTCACCTTTTCTCGGTGTCGTAGTTTTACTAACAAGCACTTACTTATTTATTCGTTTATTATTATTTTTATTTCTATCTTTTGTAGTAGTGGCATGCTTATATATGTTTTTTAGAAGCTTATGTCTTGGTTATGGTTTTTGGAGCCGGGGGTCTCACTGGAAGCAGCCTCTCTATCCCCTGGGATAGAGGTAAGGCGTGCCTACATCCTACCCTCCCCAGACCCTATCAATAGCTTCGCTATATGTGGGATTATACTGGGTATGGTTGTTGTTGTTGTTGTTGTTGTTGTTGTTTGTGTTTTTCTCGCTTAGGGTCCCTGAATTCTAGGGATTCTCATTGACAACCTTGGCAATAGCTGGTACCAATTAAATCGAAACGGATGTTTCACCATTTCTCTTTTACTCGAATCAAGTTCGATAATATGTGATAACGTTCAAGGCCTAGAGTATATATACTGCTTTAAATTAAATTAAACTAAACATAATATCCAAATAATATATAATCCTTTAATGTGTTGCCAGTAGTTTGAGCTTCCATGCTGAGAGGAAAGTGAGGGCGGTCATGCAAGCGAAAGCAGCATAAGAAAATGCAATGGAAAGGGTGCCCATCAAACAGAATTTTCCGGCCAGATTACATATCGGAGCCCAGCTAATCCCCGGCTCTTCAATCCCTTTTAGTGCAACGAATCCAACCCCAGTTGCCGCCGCACATCCAGAGATCATCAATATCATCATCACCTGCACTTAATTGTATCATCCATATATTACAACGAACTGCCTTTCAGAAATTTAACCGGGACTAACATAGGAAGTGTGACTTGCTATTTTAATGTGATAGTTGTTGAGTTACACAAAATAAGTGGTTTCGGTATTAGTCTAGTTCAATAAATGTTGATTGGTGCAATTTGGTTTGATTTGAATAGATTTGTAGTATAGGCACTACTTTAGTTTTAAAGCCGATAATTTTGATAGATATCATTATTTTTTTAAATAACTTATTCTAAAAAAGTAAACATTTTCTTTATTTTTGAATTTAAGTATAATAATATCCGTATAACTGTTTTTTTTTTTTTTTTTTTTTTTTTGGCAATTATAGACAGAAAATCCACTAAAGTTGTAACAAATATTTTTTTCTAGGAAAATTAGGGCATGTAACATACATATTTTCAAGCATTTTGAGCCAAAAAATAAAATAAGCGCCAAATAGTAAAAAATGAATAAATTTTAATGTAACATGTAACATAGGTCAAAAAATACATGTAACATACAATGTATAAATTTTTATGTAACATGTAACATAGGTCAAAAAATACGTGTAACATACAAATATTGAACTTTTTTCTTGAAAAATAAAGTTTGTTACATGTGGTTTTACAAAGGTTTTTTAAGTTTTCTTAACCATATTGGGTTTTCTTTATATCTTTTCATTGTGCCTCTCTCTCTCTCTCTCTATATATATATATATAAAAAGAGAGAGAGAAAGGATCCACTAAAAAGTGAGTTTTATCTAACTATTCTAAGAAAGATTTTGGAGATGACATTTAGCATTCTTTATAGGAAGGATGTAAGAGTATTTTGGTACTAAAACACAAACTCTCATTCTTTTGTTTTCTCAAAATACAATACAAAAAATCTTGTATCAAAAAATCTAGCAAAAAAATATAGTACAAAAAATGTTGCACAAAAAAAAATCTAGCACAAAAAATGTAAAACAAAAAATAAAGTACAAAAAATGAAGCAAAAAAATCAACACAAAATGTAGTTGAAAAATCTAGTACAAAAAATCAAGCACAAAAATGTTATACAACATAGAAATCTAAGATAATTATTTGAGGTTTTTCAGTTCCTATATTTTATATAGCAATATGGTGTTGAAATTAAAAAAAAAAATACTCGATTTTATGGTGCATTTTTTTTTAAATTTTGTCGTATGAAAAAGCTTGTTTAAAAATTAGAAGGGAATATGCATGTACCTTTCATGTTAAGAGAGAATTCAACAAATAGACTATTATGAAAATACACTTACACCCCTCTTTTTCATACACTTCCATCTTAATCATTAATTTGAAAAATGAAAGATCAAGATTCATTTTTATCCTACTTAGGCAAAATCAACTTTATATATATATATATATATATATATATATATAGGGGACCGCTAGAATGAGAACCAGCTCGAGTTGTGAGAACCGCGAGAACCACACCGTACGGGGCGAGGTGGACCAAATTTTTTTTTTTCAAAAACGTAGATGCATGTATTATAAACACATTCGTAAAAAAAAAAATTTTAAAAAATGCCGTGTGTGTAGTTTTGAGCACCACAAACTTGTGGTGCTCAAAACTACACACACGGCATTTTTTTTTAAAATTTTTTTTACGAATGTGTTTATAATACATGCATCTACGTTTTTGAAAAAAAAAAATTTGGTCCACCTCGCCCCGGATCAAGGAGTTCTCGCGGTTCTCACAACTCGAGGTGGTTCTCATTCTAGCGGTCCCCTATATATATATAGGGGAATGTTCAAATGAAAACCACTAGTTATCGCGAAAACTCGAAAACTAACTAAAAAAAGCCTAAAACACATACCAATTTTTTTTTGCATACCAATTTTCGTTATTTTAGGTATATAAAAAAACTTTGTTTTTAAAAAAAAATATAATTGTAGTGCACATGTGTATGTGTACTACACATGTGAATTATTACATATGTGCACTAAAAAAAATTTTGAAAACAAATTATATACAAAAACTAGCGATTTTTAATTAAAAAAATTGAAAAAAAAAGTTATGTTTTTTAGGCTTTTTTAGTTAGTTTTCGCGTTAAAAGTGGTTTTCATTTGAACAATCCCCTATATATATATAAAAAGTTATTATGTGTTATATATATATATATATATATATATAACACATGAAAGGTACATGCACATGCATAGACACACACATAATATGTTATAATGCACGAGGGAATGGAAAAGTTAAGAATTTTTTTTTTAATGCATAGGATACAATGCAAAATTGAGGGTGAATTAGTCTTTTAAACTATAATTATAGTTTAATTCTCTTATTTTAATTACAATTTTTTTGAACGGAAGATCAGTTGGATTTCCGGCTTACTCGAAAGGGCCAGCATATGTTGTTTAAACCCCTCACCCTAAGTTCGAATCCCTCCCAGAGGTGCTCTCCCACCATATTTACATAGTTTGTACTTAGTAAGAATAGAACCTAAGACCTCCAAGAAGGAAACCACTTAGTGAAAAATCCCCTGACCAACTGGACTATACCATTTTGGCTTTTAAATACATTTTAGTTCCCCTTATTTTAGTCAAATTATGGATAATGAGTTAGTATTTTTATTTTATCCACTTATAAAACTAACTATCACCAAGATTTTAAGAGGCCATAACTTATTCGTACGTTAATATTATTTAAAAAATATTACACCAAAAAAAACAAGCATTTTATTCTCTTTGATATGAGTATAGTGTAGCAATAGTTGTTTAAATTTTGAAAATCACCACTGTTATGTGATTAATGATGTCTAAAAGTGAGTAATAACTGAATTATTAACCGAAAACTGATGTAGTAGATCCGTTATCAACCAAAAAATTTAATTAACAGAAAACTGATTAGTCAAAAACCGATTAATCAAAAACTGAATTAACCAAAAACCTGTTATCAGTTTTATGTAGTGTCATTTAACCAAAATTAAGCGAACTGAGCCTATTATTCATCTTTTTATATTCTTATCTTTTATACCTACAGTTTATGTATTTCACATTTTATATCTTCATTTCATGTATTTAAAATTTCATTTCATGTACTTATACATCTATTTCATATATTTACACATCTTCATGTATTTCTAAGAAAAAAATTTAACCCAAGTGTGGTTTGAATATTATTTGAAATTAAAGGAACCGAATAAAAAACCGACAATCTAACCGAATAAACCGAAAACCGATTGACTAATAAAATAGACTAACCGATGACTTCGTTTAGGATATAACTTAACGGATCTAATCATGCACGCCATAATGAAATGGACTAACCCATCACTTCGCTTATGATGTATATCTAGCACAATAATACTACAATAAATATTATACGAATAAAAAACCTACTAGAAACAAGTACCGCGATGCAAATTTTACAAATGTAACATCAGGCGTAACTACCGACTATACAAATTTTATTGTTTTTTTACAAATGTGTTTATAACATTTTCATCTACGTTTGTGGCAAAAATTGTAGCCCCACTCACTCGGGAAGTAGGAGTTCTCAGAAGTAAGAGTTCTTATGATTCTCACAACTCGTGGTGGTTCTTAATTAAACCAAATTCTATATATATATATATATATATATAGAGAGAGAGAGAGAGAGAATGGGGAACAAATGTAATACTCTTTAAGAAACCTAGAAAACTATTTAAACCATTGATCACATCACTTTAGTGGCTAAGAATAATTAAGTTGATGTAATTACTTAAAAGTTAATAACAAGATAGAAGGGGTTGAGGGGTAAAATAGATATAAGCTATCATTGTTGATTTTGTTCGAGCACTCATATTAAATTTAAATGTCGTTAATCCATCATTTTTTCTCTTTGTACCCTATTGTTCGAACAAAAAAAATCTTCTTTTTGGAACAGTTTTTAGTTTCAAACTTACCATGTCAGCAATAAGCAAATTAAAATAGAAAGACGTTTTGGGTTCAGTATGAGAGCACTTCGTCTTCTTATAAACCAGAACTGAGGATAATAGAGAGAAAAAGCATCCTACTGCATCTGCTATCAGTTTGTACCTAAAACCGTCAGATCAGCATAACAGCAAAAAACATGTTAAAATCACAAATAAGTTAACGTTGTTTTCAAATCATAACATATTCACCTCAACGCAGAAGAATAACTATAATGGGCTTTAGCAATAGCTATGTTGTCCATCATATAGATTTCTTGATTGCTAGTCAACATCGTGACAACTGAAGTTGCCGCAAATCCGTTTGCCAAAATACGTAACCCGACATGTGCGGCATCGATGATACGATTCCATGTACTCATTGAAAACCTCAGTTCCCTTGTCATGGTTTCTGTTGTTTTAAAAAGAAAAGAATCCAAACTTGGGGTTTATTTGCGCGAGTTTTAATTGGTTTATGTACTTGTGGTGTTTTAAACTGTTTTGAAAAGGAATCGAGCACGTAAAATAAACAGTTTTTCGTTATGGAAATCGAGAGATGATTGAATACGTAATTGGAATGAAATCATTGTAAACGAAATTGTCTTAGTTGTTGTAACGATTTAAGTGATGGTGGGAACGTAAGAAAGTGTAATTTCCCCTATATATTAATTAATAAATTTCTTTCCTCTCACAATTTTACTATTCATTTTTCTTACTTCTTATTGGTCACCATTCCACATTTTTGCTTTTGATTAGTCACCACACCACCAAACACACCTCCCTTTTTCTTTCTAATACCATCTTAAGAAGTTAGGATAACTGTCTTATATTTTTTAATATAAACTAATTACTTTAACTGTTTATATGAATCAATTTATTAAGTTATACCAAAACAATTTATATTAACAAAAATATTTTAGCTAAGTAGCAAGTAACTGTACCATAACAAACCAATGTTATTGTTTCATTTACGTAACTATCCGTAACGCACGTGCGTGGTTAAACATTTTAATGTTTGTATATTGTTCGGTTTAACAATCCCGTCGCAACGAATGGGTTCTAAAAACCCGTATAACATATTATGCAAACAATGTCTAGTACTCTAGTGGTGGCTACAAATATTTAAGTTCCACCTATGGTGGGCCCGGGTGATTTTTCTCCTCCATGTCTTAAATTCGAGTCTGGGTGATATGAGTTTCTCATTGAGGGGTTTAAATTGACGATCTATTGTGCAAGAAGGCTCTCTAGCGCAGACCCGGTTAAACAACGTATACTAGACCACCTGACATTCACGAATAATTCACACCTTTAAAAAAATCACATATTATGCAAAACGAGTACGAGTATGCATTTGAATGTGATTTTCTAGATCATATATTTATTTATCTGTATTATATATATATAGGGTAGTGTTCATGCGAGAACCGCCTTTATTGCGAGAACTAATGTGAACACAAAAAAATACCTAAAAAATCCAAAAAACACACAATTTTTTTTTTAATATTTTTCTAAAAAAAAAATCGCTATATTTCGTTACTAAAAAAATCCGAGTAACAGTTACGGATGCACATGTGCATATGTGTCATTTCTTGGACAAATTCCATAATATATTACCAGTAGTAGAAAAATACACTTTCATTTACATTACCATCCGCAATACACTACTTTTTACATCACCAATATTAAGAATGCACATGTACATAATTATGTATAACCATGATATAACGTGTTTTGGTACAAAAAGTTTGGGATTTTAAATGATGAAGTAGGCCCATATACATGTGTCTTGGTTAGTTATATCTAGTGGTTGATGGTTTGATTATATTTGTCACTTTATGATATAATATGTTGTTTGGATGGTATAAAGGGAGTCGATGTACATGTAATAAAGTGAAATATTGGTAATGGTATTGTATTATGGATGGTAGGAGGCAATAGTATTGTATTACGGATGGTAGGAGGTAATGGTAGTGTATTATGGATGGTATGATAGATGAAAGGGAAAGTGTATTCAAAGTGATGTACTAAAACATGTTATAACATGTTCATACATATAGATGCACATGTGATCCAAATTTGTTGTTCAAAACAAAAAAATTAATGGTAGTGTAAATGAAAGTGCAATTGTCTGATATTAGTAATGTATTATGGAATTTGTCAAATAAATGATACATATGCACATGTGCATGGATAATTGTTACTCAATTTTTTTTTGTGACGAAATATAGCGATTTTTTATAAAAAAAAAAAACACTAAAAATTTTTTTTTAGTGTTTTTTGATTTTTTTAGGTATTTTTTGGTTATGTTCACACTTGGTTCTCGCAATAAAGGGTGGTTCCTAACGGATCCTTCTCATATATATATATATATATAAAGGATAACTACACTTTTCATCCTTTATGTTTGTATCGGATTGCAATAGATGGCCTTTAACTTTAATAATTACAGTCACAGTCCTTTATTTGGAAAACTCATTATGCATTACGCCCTTTAGCACTAACCTTGTTAAATTTTTTAGTTAAGTTGGTAGGTTAGTAATTTTACCTATTATTATATTAACAATATATATACAAAACATAAACCTAAAGTCAATCTCTCTCAACATCCTCTCTTTATCCCTTTGTAAGCTAAGTCTCACCACCGTCACTCCAGCCACAGTCCGGCCAGCACCGTGTAACCTAAAGTATCACCACCGCCACTCCAGCCACCATCCACCACTCATCCACTGCCTCGGCAGTCACCAAAACGCCTCACAAGTCACCACCACTATTTTGGCCACCACCTAAACGCCTCACCACCACCACTTCGACTATCGACACCGGAATCACCATCACCACCACTTCAACTCATGTAACCTACCTCAGATCTGAAACCCTTGTAGATCTGGGAAATTAGACCTAAACCCTAAAAAATCTACTCGTCCATTTGCGACAGTGGTTTTGAAGTTGGAAAAAAGTGAGGGTTTCGCCGGAAAGAAAGGATATCACTGAAGTTTTAGTTAGTAATCGAACAATCAAACAACAGGGGGCTTGTGCGAATAAACAGACCCCGAACAGATTCGTTGCACAATTCACCACTAGAAGATCTCCTAAATGAGGTTAGTGCTGGAAGTGTTGGTTGCTGAAAAAAAGGTTGTTACTTTTTAGATTTATTGTTCTCAAAGAACCAAAGTATTTGTATCATCTCATAATCATGTATTTGTATCAGTTGATTGAAAGGTTTTAGACATTGGAATTGGTGGTGCGGTGGTTAGAGAGAGAAAGAGTAGGGTGGGTAATTGTAACATAGGGGTGGTTTCAGGTGGAGGTGGTTTTAGGCTGTGATGGTGGTGGTGACAACACTGTGGTGGTGGTAGTAATGATTGGGATTTTGAATGATAGAGAGAGAGAGAGGCTGTTGAGAGAGACAGAGTTTTGGTTTTTATATTAATAAATGGATAAAATTACAAGGTAAAATAACTAACATACCCTCATGTATAAGGCACATGATATAACTTAACTAAAAAATTAAACCAGGTTAGTGCTAAAGGACGTAAGGTGTAATGAGTTTTCCAAATAAAGGACTGTAACTGTAATTATTGAAGTTAAAGGTCACCTATTGCAATCCAATACAAACATAGAGGACGAAAAGTGTAATTTACCCTAAAAAATGGTAATGTGATTTCCCTCTATCCTAGTAGTGAAAGATGCCCATAGGATTATAGTCTAGTGGCATCTTGGGGTGTGATAAGGCTTAGAGACCATTACCTGGATTGGATTCCCACAAGAGGTTTTTTCCAGATTATTAGATTTCCTCCTGAATTAGTGTATAGGCATTATAGTCTAGTGGAGATGTATATGATTAGGTGATTCCGCTGGTGGCACGATGATACTCTAGTGGTCCGTCACTGATCCAAATTTGTCGTTCAAATAAAAAAGTAGCGAAAGATTCAAATCGTACAAAGTGTAATTACATGAGTGTTTAAAACTAGGTTACTTTGTCATTAAAAAAAACATCATGTGAAATTTTATTTGTGAGTTCAGGATCGGATCGAAACGATCACAAGCTCTGCGATGAATTCGGTTTAACGTGCAGAATCCGTGAAACCGAACCGTAATCGATAACACGAATCGTAAATAAACGTTGTTTTATTGCAAACGAACATAAACCAGACAGAGTTTTGACCCAATCTAACACTAAACACTCATGATCTAAGAGACGTGATGTAATCAGAGTGTTCTTAAATGAGAGAGAAATTCGCAGCTTTGAACTTGAAGAACAGAATGACTGTGTTCGAAGTCTGTAGAAGTCTGTTGTCCAGAAGTGTCAGTTGAACGAATGGCTATGATATCTATTTATAGGTGTCTCCAATCATTCCAAATCATGTAGTCTCTCTCGTACGAGTTTATTGTCTCTTTCATACGAATTGTATTTTGTTTCTTCTCGTGCGAATTGAGTTTTCTTTAGTCCTGCGATTGGATGCTTTTGTTTATATATCATGAAGTGTTAACTTTAAGCTTTGTTGTACGTATTATCCATGCATTCTTTACTTGTTAATATTGTAGAAATATTTGCGATGCCATATATGATGTCATCATGATGTATGATGACAACATTCCTGAAAGTACCTTCACTCTCTGTATCGTGTCGTACCGTATCCTGACCTGAACTAACATATCCTAATAAAACCTACTGAAATCTATGTCCGTTATATTACAGACTCAAGACATTAGACTTTACACATATAAACAGATTTCTAACTATGGACATACACATAGTGCACTCACAGACTCCCCCTTGGACATAGCTTAGAAATCTGTGAAGTTTAGTCTTGATCTGCCTCGGATTACATATTCAAGTGATCAAAATAAAACATTAATCTCCCCCTTGAATGACGCTCTGAATTTCTAAGATTTGACATTTAAACTTGCTCCCCCTTACTTTTAGTTCCCTGTCAAATCTCACTAATATTCAAATAAACATTTTAGATTCAGCTTGTGAGAACTTTCTAAACATATAATTGTCTATTATCATATTTGACATTCAAGCATGAACAATTTCAACAACCTTCACAGATAATCAAGTTCGAATTAATGACCTTGACTATCCAATTATCTACCAAGTCCAAATGAATGATCTTGGATGACAATTTCAAACACCTTTTAAATTTTCATTTTCAAATTCAAGTTTCAAATTAATGAACCTGTTAATTTTCCGAGATATCTTCAGCATATTCAGATTTTGAAATTCAGCTTTCCAACTGATGTGCGATAAAGTGTCGTATATATTAGGTGTATATTTTAAGCCCTTTTTTAACACTTATTTTAGCCAAGTTTTAAATTTATAAAACACGATATTTTACTAACACTAAACACACATATGGGAAAGTGCACCCATCGTTGAGTGTAGTATAGCGTTGGTAAGATACCGAGGTCGTCCAAGGACACAAGAGCTTTTAGTACCGGTTTATCCTCAACGTCTAACCAAAATAAAAGTTTAGAAAAATGTTTTAAACTAAGAAAAATAAAACTAACTAAAATGCTGAAAATAAAATAAAAATAAAAACAGATAAACAAGATGAATCACTTGGTTCCGACTCGTATCTAGTATAACCTTTGATTATTTCCGCACTTTTGCACATAATTAAGAGATTATCTTAGTTATTGTAGTAGGCCCCTCTTTTGAAGGCGACGTTACCCTCACCCCAGTAGTTTGAGTCAGCAGGGATACAATCCTAAAAGGATGGATTATTGTAAGATAATGAATTAAGTTATTAATGCAGTATTGTGGTAGGCCCCGCTTTTGGCGGTGACGTTACCCTCGGCTAAGTAGTCTGAGTCAGCAGGGATACAGTCCTAAATAGCCGGGTTATAGTATTAATAGTAGTTAACTTATGAGGGGGTCAAAGAGTTTGGACCCCCGCCATCCAATACCGTGAAGTATTGAAGGAGGTCCTACTAAATTTGACCCAGGTCCATTGCAGGACCTCTAAACGCTGAACAATGGCAAGACCTTCACCAAACCGTTCCCTTAACCCCCTACCAGGTAGCCAACATATCTCCATATAGACCGTGGAGATATGAATGGTGAAAATCCTTTATTTTATATAGACAGTAAAATAATGCCAAGACACCATGGACAAACGATAAGGAAAGATCACCTTCAACATAAGTAACTAGTTATTAAAGTCATTAATACAAAACCAAATAAAAAGTGCAAAAGATTAGAAATAAAAAGTATTATACTAGACACTTTGTCTTCACCAAGTGATGTAAGAGACTTAGGCAAACATGGCCTTGATTGTCAAGAACTCTTACGATCAATCTTGGATCCCGAGACGACTCACACACTCTATGATGGACAATGGATGATGGTGGTGGATGATGGTGTTGTGATGGTGGTGGGTGGTGGATGAAGTGTGAGAGAGGTGGTGTGCCAAGGGATGAGATGAAATGAATCCAACCACTCCTATTTATAGGCTGAACAGAGAGCTGGACACGGCCCCGTGTCCGCTGGGCACGGCCCCGTGTCCGTCTGACACTCTCTCTCCTCATTAATTGTAATTCGCAATTACAATAAATGCGCCTGCTGTACTTTCGACACGCCCCCGTGTCCGCTGAGCACGGCCCCGTGATGGGCAATAGAAGCTTCTATAGGTTTGTCTTTTCTGCTGCTTCTTGGGCACGGCCCCGTGCTGACTGAGCACGGGGCGTGTTCAGTCTTCTATTTTCTTTATTTTGCTTTGGAAGGTGCCGTTGAGGGTTCGGGCTGTCCACTAATATTCCTTTTCTTGTATTTATGTTGGATTTAGCTGTCTTTTTGCTTCTTTTGCGTTTTTGAGCTCATTTAATCCTGAAAATACAAAAGGAAGACAAAAACACTCTTTTTCCAATATTAGTACTAAAAAATGGTTAGTTTTATGCCTCATTTGATGTAATTTATATGTTGCATTTTACACACATCAAATACCCCCACACTTGAACTTTTGCTTGTCCTCAAGCAAAACTCTTTAATATGTGGCTTACACTCCCAAATGGAATAGGTAGAAGAGAAGGTTTTGGGCTTGTCGTAGAGTGTCGGGATTTCCAAGATCTTTTTGGGTTTTATTTTTATTTATTTACACTCCTATTCGTAATGATTTATTTAGAACTTTTCATAAAAGAAATTACTTATTTGGGCATAACATGCCTTTTTAAAATTCTATTTATATACAAGTTCACATACCTCGCGGGGAAATCACTCACACTCGGCCGAAGGTGTATTTTTAGTGAATCACTCGAGAGCGGCATGGAACTTATTCCTACCATAGGCTTGCCAAGAAATCAATCCTCCTCCTTTTTAACTTTTATACCTTTGTAGATATCAAGAGGACTTTGTGGGTTAAGGGTTAGGCTAGGGTTAAAGGTAGGTGGTTGGGTTAGTGGTTAGTAGAAAAAAGGCTAAAAGCGTAACAAGTGTTGGTTTTCGTATTTTTACAACTTTTTATTTTGATGAAGCTTTTATTCAAACTAAGTTATTTTTGATTAACTTGTTTGTTTATTTTCTTTTTGCTTCATCATTATCACAAAATATATATATATATATATATATATATATATATATATATTTTTCACGAAGAACCGAACTTGTTACTAAAATAAAGGGTTAAAAATGAAAAAGGTTTTGGTGGATGAAAGGGTTTTTGTTTGGGTGATGAAACGAAAAGTTTTAGGCTCAAAGGGGCTAACTAGGGGGATTTTTGGGTAGGTGGTAAAGGAAAAAGAAAAATAATGGTGTAGAAATGAAAAGGGTTAGTCCTAATGCCTCCATCATTTACTTACTCGGGTTTAAGTTGATAAGGACCGGGAATGTATTGTCATGGCAAGTTCTAGAGTCGTAAGAACCAAGCGGCTATTCACACAAGAAACGAAAAATGAGCATTTAGTCAAATGATATGTAATTTTGTGCTCAATAAAGGCTCAAAACTCACTTTTGTGGGAATGGGTTTTTATGTGATCAAGTATATAATCAAATTTTAAATAAGTTTGCTATGCCTTTTCATAATTTTCTTATGTTGGTTCTTTTTATCACTACGCTATCGGTTGTAAATTTGTAAAAATATAACCTTTTTTTGAGAACTTGAATTTTCCGAGTTAAACCTAGACAAGTAAAAAAGATGAAATTTTTGAAAAAATTTGGGGTGATTAGCGGTTCCAATAGAGTTTTGTGTAAGGCTTGTATTTTAGGACTTGCAAAATTCAAGGTTTTAGCATCCCCCCCACACTTAAATTACACATTGTCCTCAATGTGTCCCAAAAATAAATTTTTAGGTTGATTAGATGTGTAAAATAGTGTTTAAAAAGCAAAAATTTGTGTTACTGGGCACCGAACACGGCCCCGTGTTATCCGGGCACGGCCCCGTGTTCAAGTGCCAGTAACAAAAGTAAAATAAAATAAACAGAAGTCTGGACACGGGGGCGTGTTGGGTGAACACGGCCCGTGTCCAGGTACCTGAACTGGGCGTTTTCTGCAGGTGGTTCGGCACGGGGCCGTGTTGGTTGAGCACGGCCCGTGTTGAACCTTCTGTAATGGAGAGAATTGCCGGGTTGCCTCGTTCTTGTGCATGGGATCATTGTTCTCGTTCCCCTTTTCATCCTTTACCACCATGAGTGTGTTTTATTCCTTACAAACCATCCAAACCTTAAAACCATCATTTCATTTCATCATAGAGAGAACTTACATAATCCTAAATTAAAATAAAACTAAAACTTATCTAGATAGGTCAGCGGGTACACGAGGTTATCATAAGGAGTCCTATTATTTTAAGAAAATTTCGAGAATGGTTTCCCGATATAGTAGGACTTTTAGCCGAACGAATTCTTCCCTAACCGTTTTTTAAAGCCATTCTTCGATCTCCCTAGGAAGGAAGAATGCGGCTTCATTTTCCTCCACTGCTGGTGGTTGAGGGGGAACATTCACCGGAACTCCTTGCACCACTCTTCGCGGAAGCTCTTGGTGCATGGCGTACCATTCAGCTGGAATGACAACTTCGGGCACCATGTTCCACGCCCTTTGGGTTATTATAGGTACCAAAGGCGGGGAGGCGAGAAGGTTCAACCTCTGGTGCAAGAGGTTTACTTCATGGAGACAGCCCTCCAGCCCCACAGTAAGATGGTTGATACGGTCGACCAATGCTTCTTCCACTCCCGTCATTTCATCAATAGCCTCCCTTAGAGCGTAAACGTAGTTTACAAGAGAGTCTTCTACTGTTGAAGATCTCCTCCCTTGTCGGTTATTCCTTGAAGATGATCCGCTTGTTCTGCTTGCCATTTTCTGCGAAGAAAACCGAAGAAAGCTAAATTTTTACAAAACAGAGCCCCTGGACACGGCCCCGTGCTCGTTGAGCACGACCCCGTGTCCATTTGTCTGCAGGATTTTTGGCTAAAGACTCTTGGAGTTTTAAATTATTTTTATGATTTCTAGCTGGGTTTTAAGCTCAGATAATTCAAAACAAAGTTATACAACTAACTTTAAGCCAGAATCTTTAGCAAATAATCTTGCAAACTTCACATAGAGGGTTGGAATCAAGGGATTTCCAAGCTTCCATGGAGGACATTTTGAAAAAAATTTGAAAGAGGAGGAAATGAATAAAAGTGGAAAGGACAAGAGGGTCCCTTGGAACCTTCTTTTAACACTTACCTAGGATGGTATGAGTGAAAATCCCAGGGATCTCTGTCAATTGAGGTGGTCAAAATGAGCAGGAATCAGGCTGCATTTAAAGAAAATGACAGTGCCCTGGGCACGGCCCCGTGTTGACTGGACACGGCCCCGTGTTCAGAGGAAATCCTGACACCTTTTGTCCGTATTCTGACCAAATCAGCAGAGAATCTTTTTTAGTGAGCACGGGGGCGTGTTGACCTGGACACGGCCCCGTGTCTGGAGGCTGCTTTATGGAGTTTTTGCTACTTCAAGGATCTCATCGATCTCGGGTGGTTCCTTACTGGTTGGAACAACCCCAAAGTGCCTAATATACCTTAATTGTCCTAGACTAAGGCGAGAACGCAAGAGGTTGTCGGTGAGGGTAATTCCTATTTTCATTCTAGGTGGACAAGTCCAACCCTTTCCCGGGCTCTTGTTAAAGAAGGTATATGCCGAATCGCTCAGGTCTATGTATGCACCGAACGAAGTCGATGGAGAGTCCTTCACGGCACAATCGACACAGGGACGACTATCGTCCAAGTCTTTGCTAGGTATAAAGGTACTTTCGGGAGTAACGAGGTTGTCGGAATGCGGTTCCAACATTTCTTCATGGGTATCGTCTTGGGGTGGATCAATAAAATCCTTCCCAAGCTCTTCTAACCATTTCAGAACTAGCTCTTCTAGTTGAAATAACTCGCTAAGGAGCATTTCCCCTAGAATATCTAGCTGGGCGCATTCGAGGGAGAAATAGTGCTTATTTTTACTTTCGCCCCTCTTAAGGTTGTGAGAAGATGGTGGGTCCATGTAGTGGGGCCTATAATTTAGGAAGTAGCATTTTACCTCTTCATGTTCGCCACCACATAATTGACACCACGTACCATAAGAGTGCCGAAAGTAAAAATAATTACTATCACTCATGTTTATGTCAGAAATTACCAACCGTCGAGATCTAACGGTTCTGTTTTCAGTAACTGAAACTTGGGCACGGGGGCGTGTTGAGTGGGCACGGCCCCGTGTTCAGCTTACTGTCTGATGTAAACAGGATTGCCAGTTCCAATGATTGAGCACGGGGGCGTGTTCAGCGGGCACGGCCCGTGCTGAGCTCTGCAGAAGCTGAAAAACTAAGAAAATCCTAAAAAAATTAAAAAGAAAAATAAAAGATGATTAGGCCGTTGATTCCTAACTTTCTTAAAATCCTTGTGTCCCCGGCAACGGCGCCAAAAACTTGATGTGCGATAAAGTGTCGTATATATTAGGTGTATATTTTAAGCCCTTTTTTAACACTTATTTTAGCCAAGTTTTAAATTTATAAAACACGATATTTCACTAACACTAAACACACATATGGGCAAGTGCACCCATCGTTGAGTGTAGTATAGCATTGGTAAGATACCGAGGTCGTCCAAGGACACAAGAGCTTTTAGTACCGGTTTATCCTCAACGTCTAACCAAAATAAAAGTTTAGAAAAATGTTTTAAACTAAGAAAAATAAAACTAACTAAAATGCTGAAAATAAAATAAAAATAAAAACAGATAAACAAGATGAATCACTTGGATCCGACTCGTATCTAGTATAACCTTTGATTATTTCCGCACTTTTGCACATAATTAAGAGATTATCTTAGTTATTGTAGTAGGCCTCTCTTTTGAAGGCGACGTTACCCTCACCCCAGTAGTTTGAGTCAGCAGGGATACAATCCTAAAAGGGTGGATTATTGGAAGATAATGAATTAAGTTATTAATGCAGTATTGTGGTAGGCCCCGCTTTTGGCGGTGACGTTACCCTCGGCTAAGTAGTCTGAGTCAGCAGGGATACAGTCCTAAATAGCCGGGTTATAGTATTAATAGTAGTTAACTTATGAGGGGGTCAAAGAGTTTGGACCCCCGCCATCCAATACCGTGAAGTATTGAAGGAGGTCCTACTAAATTTTACCCAGGTCCATTGCAGGACCTCTAAACGCTGAACAATGGCAAGACATTCACCAAACCGTTCCCTTAACCCCCTACCAGGTAGCCAACATATCTCCATATAGACCGTGGAGATATGAATGGTGAAAATCCTTTATTTTATATAGACAGTAAAATAATGCCAAGACACCACGGACAAACGATAAGGAAAGATCACCTTCAACATAAGTAACTAGTTATTAAAGTCATTAATACAAAACCAAATAAAAAGTGCAAAAGATTAGAAATAAAAAGTATTATACTAGACACTTTGTCTTCACCAAGTGATGTAAGAGACTTAGGCAAACATGGCCTTGATTGTCAAGAACTCTTACGATCAATCTTGGATCCCGAGACGACTCACACACTCTATGATGGACAATGGATGATGGTGGTGGATGATGGTGTTGTGATGGTGGTGGGTGGTGGATGAAGTGTGTGAGAGAGGTGGTGTGCCAAGGGATGAGATGAAATGAATCCAAGCACTCCTATTTATAGGCTGAACAGAGAGCTGGACACGGCCCCGTGTCCGCTGGGCACGGCCCCGTGTCCGTCTGACACTCTCTCTCCTCATTAATTGTAATTCGCAATTACAATAAATGCGCCTGCTGTACTTTCGACACGCCCCCGTGTCCGCTGAGCACGGCCCCGTGATGGGCAATAGAAGCTTCTATAGGTTTGTCTTTTCTGCTGCTTCTTGGGCACGGCCCCGTGCTGACTGAGCACGGGGCGTGTTCAATCTTCTATTTTCTTTATTTTGCTTTGGAAGGTGCCGTTGAGGGTTCGGGCAGTCCACTAATATTCCTTTTCTTGTATTTATGTTGGATTTAGCTGTCTTTTTGCTTCTTTTGCGTTTTTGAGCTCATTTAATCCTGAAAATACAAAAGGAAGACAAAAACACTCTTTTTCCAATATTAGTACTAAAAAAGGGTTAGTTTTATGCCTCATTTGATGTAATTTATATGTTGCATTTTACACACATCACCAACATCGGTTGTCGAAACATAAAGTAAAATAAAATCTTTTTGTATTTTACAAACTTTATGCTAAAACACACCTAAAATCTTTTTTGTGATTTTATATGTAATGAAACAACAACATATTTACAGACATAGGTTTGTGAGTTGTGTTAGAGGATCATATCAGTTTTTGACAAATCACAAGCATTGTTGATCTATATAAACTTTAAGTTTTAAACTATTCACTTAGATTGTCAGTATACTGATCCACTTAAATTTTCACACAAACTTCAATTGATTCAAGATACGAGATTAATGTTTTAAGAACTAACTTAATTGCATGTCCCACCTCAGAATATACTCCCGTATCAAAATTCCCTGGATTCAGTCTTACAGGTGAATATACCTAAATGATATCTGTCTCTGGGTTACTGCAAGATTATGAGAGCTCAGGTTAGAACTACCGTTCAGACAAAGAGATGAAGGCTCGACTTAGGTGTATTCCACTTAGGAATCTTTTCAATTGCACTTGACATATATCTTTCGATGATCTCAATTTTTATGCAGTTGGGGTTTAAGCGTGTGAATTCGCTTTGAGGATCGAATCTTCAACCGATGAATGCGTATGAACACATATGACGTGCGAAATCCATATACGCGTGTGGATCAGACACAAAGAAGTAATTAACAATGATTTCTATTACTGGTATAACAGTTCATACACCACGAAATCAAACGGGCAGAGCTTCGCCTCAAGTTCTGCTCAAAGTTACAAATGACCAAGACCTACACTCATATATATAGTAGTCATGGGTTCGTACGAAGCTAGCTAAGGCTTCCTACGAAGCTGCCTATTGTCCCTTCGTACGAAGCCAGCTGTGCCTTCGTACGAAGCTACATCTTAACATATAATCTTCATACTTTGCTCTATTTAGCACCAGTTTTAAGTCATCTGTTTAAGCTACGATACGGGATTGACAGAAGTGATAGACATTATGCACTCACAGTCTCCCCCTTGGATATTACTGCAGTCAATCTCGTAGCTTTTTGTCTCTCTCCGAGTCTTCCTGAAGTGTTGACATTCTCAGCACCACAAACTCTTCCTTTTACTTTAACATCTGCACCCCCATTTCGTTTAATTCTTTCTTCAGGCTCCCCCTTGCTTTAAGCTTCCGTGCTTCTTGGAATCGACACCTGGCTTTAACTCTACAAGCTTCTTCAGGATAGATATCTAGCTTTTTAAATGCACATTCCCCCTTTCTTCGAGCTTGTCTTCAGACTCCCCCTTAGTCTAAGCTATCGGGATCGTAATCTGGATTAGTATCTGCAAATCTCAAACCATTTGTAAGAGATTTGACAATTTAAGTTCAGGATAAAAATTTAGCTCTAAACATTTAACATGGATAAGCTGGAGCATTTTAAATATGTGACAGCACAGGACATCGTTTATTCACAGAAATCTGTGACCTGGCTCAAATTTAGCATTTTAAAACTATTTAGGATCTCCCAAGAATGATTACCTGGCCTTTAAACACAAATATTCAAAATCAATAACCTGGCTCTAAGTATAGATATAACAATATGTAATTTTCCAGGATCAACTTGGCTCTCTCCCCCTATCAAACAACTATATTGTAACACCTCGTAAAATCACGTCCAATGATTTATTGACACCTGTAATAAACCCTAATGAAGTCAAACATTGAATTTAAGGGACTAATTTTTTGAAAAATAGAAAACTTTGATTGTGAAAGGACTGGAAGTGTTAGCATACCTAAAATAAGTTTCTAAATAACCTCTCACAATATTTATATTCACAAATGAGCCACTTGTCGATCGAGTATAGCCGTTTGCGGAATTAATTGAAAGTTTGCGCAATGAAGGGTTAAAAGCGTCAACATTTTAATTCTTACCTCTGAGTGACCTTTTAACAAATTGGGAGCTTCATGATATTTGATTATACTCTCGGGAATGCCAATTATTGGCCGTCTAAGGTTTTTATGCCTATAAGTAAGGTTACACGCAACTTTGCAAGTTAGATGGACTAAAAGTGTCAATATGTTTAATTATACCTCTGAATGACCTTTTAGTGAACCCAAAGCATCGTGATGTTTAATAATACTTTCAAGAATGCCTAATATGGATTAGATGAGGCTTCAATGCTATTAAATGATGAGATGCGCAAGTTTGCGCAATAGAGGGACCTAAAGCGTCAACTTTTGAATCTACGCCTTTCGGTGACCATTTAAGCAAACGAGTGTGACAACTGGCACTAAACCGGTAACTTTCGTACACTTTAATTATTACTTGATGATAACAGTTATGTGCTTTAATGTCAACATTATCAAATCAGCTTTTAAACATATAAATATCATGCAGAAATTACGTTTTATTATCCAGAATACTTCCCCAAGTGTTGGGAATTGAAAGGGGTACAAAAAGATACTTGAAAGACACTAAACGGTACAATTTAGCACTTTAACGAACCGGTACTTAACCGAACAACCGGACATCACCCGGAACACCAAAATAATGCTAGAGGCATTGTTTTTATTTTTCTAAGCTAGTTAGGGACCCCGAACACCCTAACACACTATATATTACTTAACACACCATAACACACTAACTAAACCTTTGATCTCCAACCAAATCACTAACTAAGAAGTTAAAACCAAACTAGACACCCCCCCCCCCCTTCAAAACCGGTTATGAATCATGGGACCCCACCATGATTTTAATTGTTTGTTTAATAGATTTGTTGAGTACTTTAGGGACACAAAACCTAATGGTTAAAACCATGTTGGAAAATTATTTATAAAGTCCATTAGATCATTCATCTTCACATCAACTCAACAAACCTCTTCTCTCCTCCCCTTGCTTACCTTTGGCCGAAACCATAACCACCATCATCATCTTCATTCACCCACTTCTCATACATTCCAAGCTTGTATTAAGGTGCTAGAAGGTGCATAGTGAAGCTAGGAGCTTTCGGAAGTTCAAGAATTTGCTTTTATCCACTTCATTTGTCCACTTGATCATCCCTAGCCTTGTGCTAGTGGTAAGAACATTGATCCCTTCTTTTATCATCATATGAAAGTGGTTAAACTAGGTTCTTGTTGTTAAACTTAAAGAAACACTAAGAAACATGAAGGTGAAACTTGAACATAAGCTTTAAATATGAAGAAAACTTGATGTACATAAGTTGTTATGATTGTTGATTATTGTTTGTTGGTAGAAATGATGTAGATCATCATACAATCTTGCTAGATCATGATTAAAAACATAATCTAGCAAGATAAGGATGAACATGTTAAAGTTTATGAATCATCCACAAAAAGATCATGAAGTTGAAAGAACACCATGGTTTCCTAAAAATAAAGATCAAAGTAAGATTATAAACATGTAGATCTAAATATCCATGAGTGGTTTTTCAAAAGAACCAAGTTAAAAATACAAGTTTTACTTAATCTTGGTTCTTAAACAAATAAACCTTATTTTTGGTGGTTAATAAAGTAAAGATACACATGTGTAACAAGAAAAATACAAGAAGTAATATTTTTAGAAAACATGAACATAAGTTGTAAAGAATCATATTCTTTAAAAATGAAGTTTTTAAAGAAGCAATCACACTTTAAAGGGTAACAAGACTTACTAAATACACTAGTAAGTTACTACACATTTTTATAAATTATCAAGTTCATGAAATAGAGAAATTGGTGTATATTGTTGACGATTGTTGTTGAAAATTGATTGTTGATGATTTAAAAGAAAATAAACACATGTTTTGAAAGCATGGGAAACCTCCATTTTTAGGGGAAACTCTGTCAAAATTTCTATAAAATTTTGACACTTAGAAAAATATAAGTTTTTGAGAAAACTTATTCCCTAAAAATGTACCTAAAAATATTACCAAGGTTTCCCTAATTTTTGGTGATAAGAAATGATGATTTCTTCAAGACTTAAAATTTATATTAAGTATGTATATTTTTGAGGAAAATATATGTATTTATTGGTCACCAAACTTTGTGCTAAGTGTATGTAGTATGTACTATACGTGATAGTGTATTAGGACTTGAAAATACACTAATTACTCATGAGAAGTAAAAACACAAAATACACATACAACATACAAGATGCATAACTCGGGTGCAAAATACAAGAAACTTATATTTATTTTTGAGAAAATAATATAAGTAAGGCACATAGTTAAAAATATAAATTATTTTTAACACAAGAAAACATATACAAAAGATAGTGACTGTACTTGTGCGATACAAGTCTAGTGGCTAACGTTAAGAAAACACGTATAGGTCACGACGTTAATTAAGCAAATCCGGTGAAGTTTTCGACGCAAGGAACGCAAAGTTGTGAGTTCATGCTTCCCCCTTTTCTTTAACTGTGTTTGGTTTTATAAACTTGGGGGGTGAAATACATGTTACAAATGTTACAATGTTTACAAATAGTATGATGGGTACAAAAACATTCAAGTGAAACATTCTAGATCATGTCTCGAATAGGGTACTATAAGCACCATTAATCAACGTATACATTCAGACCGCGGAACAAAAGGTTAGATCTAATGGGTTTCAGGCAACCCCACTCTTGGCCTACTTCTACCAATGAGTGCTTTTGTGTCTCAGTCAAAGTCGACAAAAATGCCTAGGTTTGGTGGCTTCCTATGTCGTGACACATGTTAGTGGCCTTGCAAACCACTAGCGATCTCACACATTCAAACATTCATAGTACGGAGTACAGATACGTGTTACAAATACATTCAAACATTCATAGTACAGTTACATATATGTTTTACAAGTTACATTCAAACATTCATACGATCTACAAGTTACATACCATGTTTTCATTCAAGTATTTAAACATTCAAAAAAATCACTGCATGAATTCACACCAACTTTATGTTGACGTTTTTTTTTTTCAAAACTCATATGTATTTCAGGTAACTAAAAGTGGATGTGCGCGCGGTCATACTTATGCTCTTGGATGTTGTCTATGTTACGTTTAAATAAAGTTGAGACTTTCAGACAATATGTTGTCACGTGATGTAAACTCTTAAACTATGATTTTCAATTATGAAATGTTGGCATTTGAAGTTATTTTATGAGTATGTAGTATGTTTACCTTTCGTATGCAATGATACCTTTCATGATCACACCTCGTGCTTCCGCCGCAGAAAGGGGTGTGACAACGAGAGCATAGTGATATTTAAGTATATGCTTGGGAATGCCCATTATGGGCCATAGAAGGCTTGGATGTCAGTAAACGACATTTCGCGCTACTTTGTGCGATTAAAGGACTATTTGCGTCAAACTGCAAAAGTATGTCGATTCGTATGTTATCGGACCTTTCGAAATATGACCATAAGTTAAACATGCCCTAATTATCCTTTATATAGCTTAGATATAGGCTTAGAGGTGTTTGGTGCGCAAAAATAAACTTTTAAGTCATGCAGGGACTAAAAGTGTCAAAAAGTGCACAAGTTTGCATTTTCGCGCATATCTCACATTCTGAATATACCCGGGCACCCAAAAATTTATGCAAGCACTAAAATATTTTATTTTAGTGTTTGGCTTGATAAAATTCTATTCGTCGTGCAATTTGGATCGTTTTTCGCGTCCGTTCGTGTTTCGTCGTAATTAGACGAACAACGTGACCGTACGACCAAACGAACCGACATCCGACATGTTTTCAAGCATGTTTTATGTTCCCTATGATTAGGATTCATTATAGAGCCTTGTAAATAGCTTAACGGGCCTTAAACGTGCCAAACGTGACCTTAAAAGCTCACAGGGACCAAAACTGCAATTTCAGAAAACTTGTTGCTGATCTGGGAACCTCAGGCGGCACGCGTAAGTTCCCCAAGAACCTTATGCAGCCCGTGTGAACCTGTCAGGTTTGTAAAAATCAGTTTACAGCCTGTTCCAGCTGTTTCAAGGAGTTACAAGTGGTTTTTAAGCTTTCTAGGGGCTATTTTGGGATGCCCATGGTTTCATAAATCAGTGGGTGCACTTGTACGGACAAGACGGTTCTTGAAATCCTATATATACCCCTTGATCTTGCTCTCATTTCACACCTTGATCTGAATTGTTCTAAGTTGGAGCTCTTGTGCTTCATACCTGAACATCCTAGATCAATTCCATCCTTGCTTGGTGTCCTTTTGTGCTTAGTTTAATTTGTTTAGCGTTTATAGCCGAAAAGTCAAGTGTTTGCAATAAACGCATTGAATTTTAAACGGTTGAGCTATTGTTCGCAACGAACATGGCTACGTGACGGTAATTAGGTAGGTGTTTAACCCTCAAAAGGGCACCTCCTAATTACCACGTTTACTTAGTTAAATTGTCGGGTCAAATAAAAGTTAAACGGGTTAGTTTTAAATAAAATTCATAACTATTAATATAAAAGCCATAAAATCAGTTTTCTCACTTTAATAACTTGGTAAATATTAGTTGAACATGCCTAAGCATGATTCAACCCGACAATTCTAAGTATAGGCTCGGTTCGGAACCGAAAGTAGCAAAAGTTGACTTTTGCTTTGACATTCAGTTCTAACCCGATTTAGCTTAGTTTAGATATGCCTTAGGATTCCTTCAGCACCAGGTTATAGATTAGTGTAACCCTCTGAGGTTATACAACTTGGTTCCTTAGTTATCCGATTCATATGCATGTTTCCATTATATGCCTAAATGTTGACTATTATGCCCTTTTGACCCTAAAACGAGAATTTTGAAAATGTGAGAGGACAATAATCTTTATTACTGATTTATAAACTTGTCCCTAAAATTTGACATCAGTTTGAGGTCTAGATTAGGAGTTATGCTCATTAGCGTAAATGAAAAGCTTTTTATTAATTAAACGGCATAATTAGCGTATATCCTATCAAAACCCAATTTTTGATACCAAACATTTTAGCTACTGATATAAAATAATATTTTGGGATTTTTAAAGATTTTTATTTATTTTTAGGCTGAGCATAACATAGGGTTGTAGCTTTGATTCGGTAATTGCCGGTTTTGCCCTTTTGGCTAATAAATTGAGTTTTACAAAACATTTTGACCCCAAACCTTTGGCTATTGATTTTATATGATAAATAAAATATTTTAAGCTTTCTGGAATGATAAAAATATCAGCTTTTCTTTAAAAACCCGGAAATCGCTTAAAACCGCCTTTTTACGCGTTTTAAGCGCATAGTATGTATAAAAACTATTTTAAATATATAAGACTTGATACCTACTGATATTTTTATAAGTTTATATACTTTAACAGTAAGCTAAATTTTTAAACTCAGATTTCCAGTTTTGACCTTTAAGCCATATGTGAAATTACCAAAATGCCCCTTCGGTGCATAGTTTGGTTATAAATAATAAAATTCACATATAGGTAATATCCTACTGTTATAACTTATTAAATTAAGTATTTTTACTGATTATATCAGACCTGAAACTCGGATTAATATTTAACCTCTCTTATAACCTTTAAAATGACCAAAATACCCCTACGGGGCATAAATTGGTTTTAAATTCGTTTTGGGCATAATGGAAGGTATCCTACTGATATCACAACATATTAAAGGCATATTTACTTAGGAAACCTGTTCATGACTCATGTGGTTACCCGTTACGCACTTTTCGCGTTCGGATCGGCTTATGTAACTAGTTTGCATAAATTAGCCGAAACGGGTCAAATCTTATCATTTCTATCTCAAAATCCAGAATGTGTTTAGTTTACCCATACTAAACAAGTATACAATCTTGTCGGGTCTAAACCACATTCTAATCCGGTCTTCGCATAATCATGCGTTTTGAACCGTATCTTCTTTTTAAAACTAACCGGTCTAAGTTTAGGCTTAATTAAATACCCGTTAGGAATCTAATAGGTTATTAAAAAGCTTCGTTCCAGATTTAGGAGCCCAGTAAAAGCTATCTGTACTAACTGATTTGATATACGGCTGGGATTGAATTTATATTTAGCTCAGGTAAATACTTTTAACTTATTTTCCCTTATACGGGCTTGGGGTACGGTATATAAAATACCGCTTGGTCGGTCATTGAATTTTAATTGTATGAAGGTTAATTTATTGAGATGTCCCGTTTAAATTGTTTTGTTTGCTTAAAGCCTTTGGGGGGTTAATGACCATGTCCCGGATATCCTTGGCATCATTTTAAGAAATGGCCACGACCTAAGCACGGGGTGTAGGCGTACACCCGACAGTGCATATATAAATAATAAGGTATAACCGCCGGTTACGGGAATAACCCGCCGCGGGACTATATCATGTGGTGTGTCTATTAATCTTTAACCCGGCGTCAATACGGGCTACTGAACGTATAACGAACATGTAATTCTTTTACAAGTTTATATATAAATAATTATCCCAAGTTATAAAAAGTTTTGTGCCATGTGCATTCAAATCAATTTTCTAAAACATTTTCAAAATGAGTCAGTTAAATTGTATTTACCAGTGTAAACTGACGTATTTCCCAAAAGGCTAAGTGCAGGTACTAATCGGAATAGGCTGGCTACTCCTAGCATCAATAAAGAGTCTCGCAAGCTTAGATGTCAAAATCTATTGAACAATTATCTTTTATATGATCCGCCTGTGGATCCTTTACATTCCGTTTGTAATACTTTGATATTACTTTATATCGGTTTGTAATATTTTATCTTTTGCTTCCGCTGTGCATTTAAATTGTGTTGTTTGACTATGATGTTATCAACTACGTCACGATACTCCCCACCGGGCCCACCGGTAATACGTGGAAATATCAGGATGTGACAGGTTGGTATCAGAGCCAACATTGAGTGAATTAAACACTAGCCTTTTGTGTTTAATCTCAATGACACAATAGCACATTCCATGACCTTCTGAGTCTAGACTTAACATAGGAATACTCTCATCTATATTCGGAGAATTATTGCTTTCACTTCTATATATTTTTAATTTGTCGCCAAGCAAAGAAGCCGTAATGGGAATTCTCCCCATTCGAAGCCTAGGAAAGGCCGAGCTTCGTACTGCGACTAGGATAAACGTGCAACCAAGGAGAAAACATTCAGAAATAAAATGAAGAAGAAACTCCTTTTTGCTGAAGATCGTTTCCTTAGTAGTCCTTATAAGGACATATCTATCTTTCAGTCCCTTCGAGGATAACATTATTCCCTTCAAGTCCCGTTCAGGGCAATCCTGTACCTCTTTTAAAATCATTGGAATGCTTTATCAAAATTTCATTTTATCGATATATATGAATATAACATATGAAATAAATGAAAAGTATCATTCCTTTTATAAGATCTGCCATTATAATAAAATGGCAAGATCTAAAAAGGAGAAGACCTAGCACATGTGTCATCTTAAGACAAGGCCAAGATGGTAGTCCCTCAATTAGATTCAGATCCTTATTAATATCTCAATTTAGGATTGTCTGCGTTAAATATTAAAAAGAATCTTGAAGGTACAACCTAGCCTATATGTCATTTCAGACAAGGCCAAGATGGTAGAACCTATTCAAAATATTCAAATCCTTGTTAACATCTGTAAACATGTTAACATTCCTGGCAAATGTGATTCGATAAAATCGCATAAATCATCCTTATACTGGATTCTCCCAAAATCCTCTCTTATTTTGTGAATAAAGCATCCATTAGGGATGTAATGCTTATGGGCCATATTCATTGTCATATAAGACAAACGACAGTCGTAGCCTACAACTCCCTGTCAAGAAAAGGCAATGAACAACGTTCAAGCCTAAATACCTTGATTCTACAAAATCATGGTTTATAATTTAAAGTTGCCCTTATGACTTGGCCTTTTTGTGCCATAGTTATATTTTAATTACATCTAGGATAAATATAATGAAAATCCTGAATAAAATAAATATCATTCCTTTCCTGCCAGTATACATGTTAAAAGAGAATCTTAAAAGGTATAACCTAGCTTGAATGTCATTAAAGACCTAGCTATGATGGTAAGACCAGTTTAAAAGAAATTCAGATCTTTGTTAACATCTGAAAACATGTTAACACTCCTGACAACAGTGATGCGATAAAATCACACTTGTCATCTTCATATTAGGAATTTCCAAACCCCTTATTTAGCGTAAATGATCAAGAGGAATCATGGCTAATAAACGTCGAACATGATAAACACATCAAAACATCCATTGGGATGAATACCTTCGGGCAAAGATGTATACATGAAAAAGATAGTTTTATTTCATAACTTCTTGTCAAGACAATGAACTATGAAATTTTCCGATCCAAAGGAATCATCGATTATGTTTTAAAATTTCCCTAGTGACAAGGCATCTATGCCATCAAAAAGTCCTTTGGAACAAGCCCTTGTGCTATATATAAAATGTCAGTACGACATTGACAGTCGTGACTTATGTCCCCTGTCTAATAAATATGAAGGAATATATTCCGTTTAAACGCCAAAGATGGTTTATTTAAAAACCTAGGCAAAACATAATCAAATAAATTAAATACTATCTATTGGCCTATATGGTTTATTTGCACCATGGCTATTTAATCATCAAATTCGACAATTCACTATATAATTAAACAAATTATTACTACTTGGTTTGTAGCCTTCAAAGCTTCACCATGGCTGACTCATCTGAAGCTCATAGTCATCCAGTTGATCAGAATGATAATGCAAGACTGAACTTAACGGGCACCGAGTTACAGGCTATGTTGGATACAGCCGTAAACAAAGCCGTGGACCGTGTATTAAAGGATCATAAGCGAAAGTGCGATAATACCCCAAATAAAGGTTACAAAAAGGGTAAGACATGTTCAGACTGTAACCAGTCCAAGCCAAAGGAGGCAAAACCCAAATGTAAAACATGCGGGAAGAAGCACTTCGAAAATGTTTCTATGAACAGACCAGGGGATGTGTCATCTGTAAAGAGATGGATCACAAGACCCATGAATGCAAGGACTTGAACGACGCCACATGATATGATTGTGGCAAGAAGGGGCACATAAAGACCCGCTGCCCAAAGAAGGCAACTAAAGGGAAATGCACTTTGGAGTCACAAGCTAGGCCTTATGGGATTTGTATAAAGAAAGGGCACAAGACTTTGAAGTGCCAAGACATAAAGGACGTAACCTGCTATGGTTGCAATGAAATAGGGCACATCAAGACAAATTGCCCAAATAAGAAGCCTGGGGAGGCTAAGAAGACCAAAGCTGGAAGCTCTCAAATGGATGCTCAAGAGGATATTCAGGATGACAATGTCACAACAGGTACTCTCTTTATCAATAACGCTCATGCTAGAGTATTATTTGATTCAGGTTCAGATAAGTCTTTCGTAGACAATAGATTTTGTAAATCATTAAATCTGCCTGTTAAAACTCTAAGCGTTAAGTATAAAGTAGAATTGGCCGATAGTACCTCAGAGACTGCTTCAGCAATATTAGATGGATGTTTTATATTCATTAGGAATCATTCTTTTCCGCTGTCCTTGTTTCCATTAAAATAAGAGGCACTCGATATAGTGATAGGAATGAATTGGTCATCTTAAAAATCAAGCCCATATTGTGTGTGATAAGAAGCAAGTAGTTATCAAGACTCCTTATGGTGAGCCTTTGACAATTCAAGGAGACACTGGGTATGGATTGCCTAAGCACTTGTTGAATATGGTATTTAATACCAAAGATTCGAGTATGGAAAACTCTGAAGCGACAAACAACAGTCGCGATACTGGAGATGCGACAAATGTTAATGGTGCATCCAATGTGAACCTCAATGTTAATGGAGTTAATCTCCAAAACTGTAATTAACGCAGCTATTAGAAAGGCTACGAGAAAAGTCATGAAAAGGTTCAAGAAGCCAGAGGCTGCTCGCTCTAAAACACATGTCGCTGCTCATGAGAAGAGCTTTATTCATACTTCAAATGCGAAGAATAACCCAAACAAAATCATATGTGGCAAGGAGCCCATTCCTTTTAGGATATACTTAAAAGTACTTCGTCTCTTGGAAATCAAGAGACTTCAATAGTAAAAAGGGGCCATCGATTGCAGAAATTGTTGAATGAAGTAGAAACCGTTAGGTGTATCAGCGGTTATGATGGAAAGGACACGGCAAGGTATGCACCGCAATCATTCGATGGCAATACCCTTAATTAGTGAGGACATTAATGAAGTCCACAAGAAAGATCCTCTTATACATTATAGGATGGACCAAGTTTTTAAGGACCTTATTAGAAAAACCTATTATCCGCTTCGCGAAATGGAAAAAGATGGAATAAGAATTTTCTGACTCTCACCATAAAAGTTCTAGACTGTCGACAGTATGTTACAAATTTTAATTCATTGGCTGAGATAGTACCCTATTCCATTTACCCAAAATCTAAGCTTAATGCAAATAATTATTGGTGGTTAGCAACGGCAATAAAAGGACACATTAAGGTTTCAAAGCCTGCTCATTATAAATCCATTATGGATCTACCTCAGCTACTCACGTTACATAGATTAAGAAATAACCAGCCAAGGCTGAAACTGCCCTAAAATTTGTCAAAGATTTTGCAGCTAAGTTTAAAAAGATTAAGAATGGAGGCGCTTAACCCTCCTGATGTATGATTAGAGGCAGTCCACGTTAATAATGACACTAGATAAATCCCTTATTGTGATTTTATTACTAGGAGTTACGTTTGGTTTCAGGTGCTGCTGAGTCTCTCATAAGACCATAAGCTTGGCAAACTGTTAGAAATTTTTCCGTAAGAACCCTAGAAATTAAGTGTAAGGTAAAACTTACAGGCGAAATCATAAGAACCATTTCTTCTGTTCCTGTCAGAAACCTTCAGTCGTAGAATTCTAGAAGCATCCTCTCACTAGAAGAAGTGCGTCAGCATATATAGTTGATATCTCTTGAATCTCTATCAATTGCGAATACCAGGCGGTATGACAAAAGCGCCACATGAGGATTGATGTATCTTAGTATGTTCCATAGATTGCTTCCATGCCTGATCAGTATGGAGGTTTAATGCATGGGACCACAAAGATATTCCGATGGTCATATGGTACTAAAGTCAGCTAATGGTATTCAAAGAAGATATCCAGAATGGAATTGTCCAAGTAAATGTCTCCGATTAAGGAATTTGTGGACTCGTAACATAAATGTGTCACTTATCTGACACAGAATATGATAGATGAACTGAAGACTGAGATTTGGAAAATCTCTGTAACCTCCTTATATCTTGATTATCTTCTCCTAATATTACCCTGTTTACCTCCTGAGAGACAAGTAGAGTAAAGATTTATATCCCATTTAGGGCTGTATTACTATGAAATCTCCATGACGGCTAGTACCATCATTGAAAGGATCGAAACTTTGATTAAGTAAGTTTTAAAATAGAGGATTCATATAGCCTAACTCAATATTCTGAGAATTCGGTATAATTAATTAAGAAAGACGGTTCATTTTGCTTATACATTGGTTACCGCAACCCTAATTAGGCAACAATTAAGAATTTCCATCAGCTGCCCAGGATCGTCGATTTGTTCGACTAACAACAAGGATTAGCTATTCCTTAAGATTAGTTTTAAGCAGTGGTTGGAATAACCATCTCACCTTAAAATAAGCTTTTCTAAATAGATGTTATATAAGTATCAAGGCTGCTCCTTTGGAGACCTTGTATAGATGAAATATCAAAACGTCTGTTTTAAGGACGAAACTTTGGGAAGTCCAATTACCAGGATCTGAAAGTTTCCTTGGAAACAATGAATAAGATCATACAAATCCATAATCATATGTAAGTTGCCAGTATTCGGCAGAAGATCAAGGATTTATGAAAGTAGCAACCCTCCTAAGTTCTTGTTAAGGAATAAGGTTCAACAAAAGATATCACCCTGGAAGGGTGTGCCAAATTATTAATTATCAGGCTAGATACACTCTGAATATATAGAATCATCCGAGGGAATCGAATGTATCAGAATCAAATAGCTTATAAGCTAAAACCTATTTAAGGAGCTTGGCGGAGCTCGCAAAGCATTATACACTAATGATTTAAGAATGTGTTTCACCAAGTCGAGAAGCATTATCACGTAATGATATGCAGATGGATGATATGATGAGAAACCTGTATCGATTGAGGATCGACAGGTTAAGAAGCTCCAAATAGGCTATAGAAGAGGCTCCAGATAAGCTATAGAAGTTAAGTCCATTATGCGACAAAAAGAACTTCTAGCATTTTAGCAAATCTCGAGGTCGAGATTTCTTTTAAGGGGGTGAGGATTTAACACCTCGTAAAATCACGTCCAATGATGTATTGACACGTGTAATAAACCCTAATGAAGTCAAACATTGAATTTAAGGGACTATTTTTTCGAAAAATAAAAAACTTTGATTGTGAAAGGACTGGAAGTGTTAGCATACCTAAAATAAGTTTCTAAATAACCTCTCACAATATTTATATTCACAAATGAGCCACTTGTCGATCGAGTATAGCCGTTTGCGGAATTAATTGAAAGTTTGCGCAATGAAGGGTTAAAAGCGTCAACATTTTAATTCTTACCTCTGAGTGACCTTTTGAAAAATTGGGAGCTTCATGATATTTGATTATACTCTCGGGAATGCCAATTATTGGCCGTCTAAGGTTTTTATGCCTATAAGTAAGGTTACGCGCAACTTTGCAAGTTAGAGGGACTAAAAGTGTCAATATGTTTAATTATACCTCTGAATGACCTTTTAGCGAACCCAAAGCATCGTGATGTTTAATAATACTTTCAAGAATGCCTAATATGGATTAGATGAGGCTTCAATGCTATTAAATGATGAGATGCGCAAGTTTGCGCAATAGAGGGACCTAAAGCGTCAACTTTTGAATCTAAGCCTTTCGGTGACCATTTATGCAAACAAGAGTGTAGTGATATTTAAGTATATGCTTGGGAATGCCCATTATGGGCCATGGAAGTCTTGGATGTCAGTAAACGACATTTCGCGCTACTTTGTGCGATTAAAGGACTATTTGCGTCAAACTGCAAAAGTATGTCGATTCGTATGTTATTGGACCTTCCGGAATATGACCATAAGTTAAACATGCCCTAATTATCCTTTATATAGCTTAGATATAGGCTTAGAGGTGTTTGGTGCGCAAAAATAAACTTTTAAGTCATGCAGGGACTAAAAGTGTCAAAAAGTGCACAAGTTTGCATTTTCGCGAATATCTCACATTCTGAATATACCCGGGCACCCAAAAATTTATGCAAGCACTAAAATATTTTATTTTAGTGTTTGGCTTGATAAAATTCTATTCGTCGTGCAATTTGGATCGTTTTTCGCGTCCGTTCGTGTTTCGTCGTAATTAGACGAACAACGTGACCGTACGACCAAACGAACCGACATCCGACATGTTTTCAAGCATGTTTTATGTTCCCTATGATTAGGATTCATTATAGAGCCTTGTAAATAGCTTAACGGGCCTTAAACGTGCCAAACGTGACCTTAAAAGCTCACAGGGACCAAAACTGCAATTTCAGAAAACTTGTTGCTGATCTGGGAACCTCAGGCGGCACGCGTAAGTTCCCCAAGAACCTTATGCAGCCCGTGTGAACCTGTCAGGTATATAGTACCACTCCATGATTCATAAGAGACCCTTTAGTGGTCTAGTCAAAAAGATTGATTCACAATTTGGTTAAAGAACGACATCTAGTGATGTAGCTGAACAGACTCCTTGATAGTCTATTTAGATCAATTATTGATTTAATTAAAAGGACTCTATGGCGGTCTAGTCACACTCATCACAGGATTGTTCATTTGGTTTTACCCTACACATTATAAAATAGACTGTGTAAACTATGCAAGGAATTGTCTAATTATGGACGCGTACATAATCATGAAATTTAGTGCACAGAAACCCAGTAAGATTTATGTGTAAGAACCGATAGTGACAACAATAACAAAATGAGAACGATGTAATGGAGGTACGGTGGACGCACCAATGACGCTTCATATACTTGTATATAAGTGTCCTTCTTACATTGCAAGCATAATGTTATTAAGGTTACTAGAAGTTCAAGAACCCTAACCAATGTTGTTCGATCTTTTCAACTTCATGTTTTAAACTCTCACAAGTTTCCTCTAAATAAATTTCGGGACGAAATTCTCCACGGCCATCAAACAAATACCGAACCAATGAAATATTATATTTCATACTTGGGATTTGTAAAAATATGTGTATCATTTGCACATATAAATTTTTGTTCAATTCCAAACTCTAAATCGCTTTCTGGAAGGTTATACGCGCACTGATGCGTAAATATAACCAGTTTAATGCAACAAACACTCCGGAATAGTGAAATAGGCTTAACATACCTTAAATAACCTTTACATAACTTAGAAATAAGTTTTGAAGGCTTTGGTATGGCAAAAACAAGTTAATTCGCTTACAGGGACTAAACTTGACAAACTATGAAAGTATGCCAGTTTGAACTGTAACAGACATTCCGGTACATGACCATAAGTTAAACACACCTTAAATATCCTCTACATAGCTTAGAAATAGGCTTTAAGGGGTTCGGTGTGCTAAAATAAACTTTTGGGTCATTCAGGGACTAAAAGTGTCAAAAAGTGCACAAGTTTGCATTTTCGCGCATACCTTACGTTCTGAATACATCTGGACATCCAAAAATTTATGGAAGCACTAAAATATTTTATTTTAGTGTTTGGCATAAGAAAAATCCATTCGTTGCGTCATTTGGATCGTTTTTCGCGCTTATGCGCATTCCGTCGTAATTAACCGAACAACGCAATCGTACGGCCAAACGAACCGACATCCGAGATATTTTTAAGCACATTTTAAGTTCCCTATACTTTAACTTCATTTTAGAGCTTTGAAATGGGGTTAACGGGCCTTAAACACGTCGGAAATGAGCTTATTACACAACAGGGACTGAAACTGACATTCTGCCAAAATTGGTCCTTGCGCACCTCAACAAATATTTGTTACGGTGTGCAAGGGGTCTGCAGACCAGATGCAGTGTATTAAACAGCCTGTTTTCAGCTGTTAACCACTCCCAAATCCTTTGCCACATGTTGATACCCTAAGGTGAGTGGCCAATTTAGTCACCATAACATTCCAACAAGTGTACGGCTTTGATCGTGCCCCCTTTTCCAAGAAACAATCCTAACGGTGAACCGAAAACTATAAATACCCCTTGCTATCCAACCTCTAAACCCACTAGAATCTGATCAATTGTGCTCTAAGTTGAAACCTTTGTTTCATACCTGAGCTATTTTGATCTAGATTAGCATTCGGGGACCCTTTGTAAGTGTTCCTTTGTTCTTTTATTGCTTTTCGAGTCCGAAAGTCAAACTTTGTTTGACTTTCTGCGTTGACCAGTTTATGGTCAATGCGAAGTTCGTTTGAACTTCGCAACGTGATTGTAATAACGATGGTTATAGTCCCTTGGGACTATGCCTACTGATTACCACGTTGTCTAGGGTCGTAGGGTAAGCGATCTAATAAATCGCTTATACCTTCAAACCCGACCCATTTGGTCGATCATTAGGATCCGACCAAATACCTTAGGTGACCATAGTGTATAGGGAATAACCTTTCGAGGTTATACCTTATGGTCGCTTCGTTTAAGTAGTTGTATGATAGGTAGTTTATATGCCTTAGGTAAATTACCAGAATACCCTTTTCATGTATAATTGGTAATTAAGCATATGTAACCTAAACTTTTGTCACATAACTGATTATGTAACATGTTAGGGCATATTCTACTTGTCATAGGACTAGTTAGGCGGTCCGAATGCGTTTCACGTGCACGACGCGTTAAAGTAGCATAAGCTACCTAAACGGGTCGTAATGGGTCGTAAGCACTTAGGTTAGGTTTCATTTAGTATGTAGGATTTGTTAAACCATATGACACGAGTCTCTATACTCGTTTGGTTTACGAACCCTCATTCTATCTAAATCTTCCGATTTAGGTCTGGTTTATTAACATAGTTACCTATATTAGGTGCCGTTTGATATCCGTGATCTCTAGCATTGTTTGGTTGTTACTCAAGGACTACTAAGCAATCTCAAGTGAGTACATAGACCCCTCTTTTACTGTTTTCCAAACTGTTTTGGGGTGAAACACATGTGCCTACTTGTTACTTTCATGCTTTCCTGTTTTCACATCATATACCTGCTATGTTTGTTAGTACATTATAGTACATGATTTCATTGTGTTTTTATGCTACGTACGCTCATTGTGTGCATACTTAGTACTTTGTTTTACATCACATCACATCACATGCTATGTATGTCCATTTAGTACATGCTTAGTACATTATTTTACATTGCATCTCTGTTGCATATGTTCCAGTAACATATGGACACATTGTTTTACAGCTCTACCTTGTATGTTTACTCTAGCATACTAGGTACATTATCTTCATAAAACATGCTTACATTTTGGTATGACATTTGGTTTGTTTAAACTATACTATACATTCATTAACACCGATCATGCCGCTCGGTAGTAGGTAGTGGTACCATAGGACTTGACAAATCCCATTCCTGAAATCTCGGGTTTGTTTGGACGTAAGGAATGACCGAATCCGAATACATATTCTTTTGATAACCCATTTTTACATGGTTATCCGACTGTCGCAAGGCTTGGATGTATGAATTTTCACAATACCGCATAAATGTTCATATCCAGTATAGCATGCATATATTTTACAAAACATAACTTTTGATTTACTCAAAATACTTGTTTTGTACATTTTTACTTATGGTTTAAGTAGTCTTATTTTACTTACCATACATAACATTTGTTACACATTACTTGACTACATTTGGACTCTTTAACATTTGATATGGTTTATACAAGGACTTTTTGACAATTGGTTTAAACATAGACATCTTACATTGTTGGTTTGGTTTGAGTAAGTGATTAAGTAACGAGGCGTGTGTAATATGATACAAGCATGGTGGATATGTCGCTGGTACTTCCTATATATAAGTGTTTGTATGGTATTACATGTCGTAGCGTTATTTGAATCATTTTAATTTGAGACATATAACATTTTATACAAATAACATACTTTTCACAAGACATTGTTTTACAAATAACTTATCTTATACAAACTCATTTTTACATGGTTATTCATTTAACCATGCATTATTCTCTTATTTATACGTATCATCTGGACTTATTGTTTTTCAAATGATTTACAAAGACAAAGCAAATTACAAGGTTCATGACTAAACATTTTCTTAAACAGAAGTCATGAATCTTATTTTCACAAAACCTATGTACTCGCCGGCATTTTTATGCTGACGTACCTATTTTCACATGTGTTTCAGGAAATGAAGCATAGGATTGATCAAGATACACTTAGGCGGACATGGGCCTTAGTGACAATAAAAGATGCAAGACTAGTTATTTATGTTATGTTTCTTTGATTGTCAAGACATTGTAACTCTTATAATCAATAAAACAATATTTCAATTTCCATGTGTTATGAAACAATGATTCTGTTACAACACTCCCCGACGTTTCCGCCACGTTTTGTATGTTCTACGTGGTCGGGGTGTGACAGAAAAGTTGGTATCAGAGCTCATGGTTATAGGGAATTAGGTTATTAGTAATACTTTGACCTAGTCTATAACCTTCCTAGGACCCTAACGCAAGTTTACTTGTGTTTAGTCATAAAACGATACTGTCACCTATCCTTAGGCGACGACCACAACAAGAACATAAATTTCAAAACCGCTTCGAAAACTAATCATCTGTTCTAGGATGATTGATTACTAGGTTTTGAACCCTCTATTATAAGGTTTTGAACCCCTTTGAGTTTTCAAAACCTCGTCAAGGTTTTGGGTTTTAAATAATGTGAACACGTGCAAACTGGAAGGGTGAATGGCTGTATTCTGGGTTTTCTGTCTAGGCAAGCACTTCGTATACATCTCATCAGACGCGAGACCAGTTGTGCTTACCTGGGAATTCTTGGGATGAGTGTTCACTTATAGGCGAGCATGTCTTCGCGATACATTATTTTTGACCCATTTACTTTGATTTGTCACTGTCTCATTTGTTTGCCTTAGATAACAAACAAATGATCGCAAATTCTTATGCATTACCATTCTGCATTATCTACCCGATGACGTTTCACTTGTTTCTTCCTATGCCTTTCATTTTCTTCTAGAATGTCTCTTCCTCTCAGCAACGGCCAAATGTCCGAGCAAACAGCCAAATTTGCCCAGCAAATAGGCGAAGTGATTCTGAAGACTGTGGAATTAGGAATTGCCATGTCTCGTCTCCACAATGAAGCCACTCAGGAGCCACCAAAGGAAGCAGAAGCCAAGCCTTCACCTAAACCAAAAAAACGTAAGGCTTCAAGGAAACCCGCAGCGGTGGCACCAAAACAGGCAAGACCTAGCCAAATGACAGCACCACCAGCCAAGAAACCAATCAAGGAATCAAAGACCATGGATGAACAGGCTGGATCCCCTAAGAAGTCAAAGAAGCGAAAGGCCTCTCAGAACTTCGCCGTGGTCGCTCACAGTGGTCAAGCCATCCCCAACCAACCAGCTCAACACAACCTGTTAAGAAGCAATACAAGGGAACAGCCCCAATATGCGACAAATGTAATGCACACCACTTAGCTCACCTACAGTGTCGTCTGTGTGCATCATGTGGGCGACTCGGTCACCTGGCAAATGCTTGTCGATTTACCCCAAACCAAAGTGGTCTAAATCAACCCCAAGTCAACCCTACTCAAGCTCGCTTTCCGCCTGGATCGTGCTACAACTGTGGCGATACGAGCCATTTCAGGAACAAATGCCCAAAGCTTGCTAATGCAAATCCAACCCACGGATGAGCAGTTGACTGATTAGAAGATGTTGTTGTCTTATGCTTTTGTTTCTTCTATTCCTTGTAATGTGAAACAATCTGTTTGATTATAAATAAATTGTTGTTCACAGTTCTGATATACGAGTGTAGTTACATGTGTGTATGACTTTTCCTATGATACCTACATCAAGGAACTATGTTCCTTACAAACTACTCTTGTGATTCTCCCTTTCACATGATCGCTCATGATTCCCCCAAAAATTTTAAGTACTCGTTTCATTCTAAGAAACGAAGTACATGAAATAAAGTGAAATTATGAGTAATCGTGCTTTTTACACATCTGTGCCATTAAATCCTTAGTTAGATAACTAAGGGTATTTCTAAATCTCATACCCATTATGTTTTGATTTTTCAACATATACAGTACAAGTATTTCAAAAACAATCTTCATGATCTCAAAACATTTCATATAGTTTGAAAACAATTTTTCTAAATGCATTGTCTATGTGATTTCAAAAACATTGGCCATGTTTTCAAAACCAACCTTCCTAATTTCAAAATATTTCATATAGTCTGAAGGCAATATTAACACAGTACATTTTTTTATCAAGAGCATGATTTCGAAAAGCATCATACATGTTTTTCAAAAACCTTATACATAATTTCAAAATTCATCTTGCATGATTTTAAAACATTTTATAAATATACCTACCTAGTACACCTACTTTATGATTTTAAAAGTATTATATATAAGGTTTCAAAAACGTTAAACACATTTTTCTTAAAAGAACCCCATGCATAGTTTTCAAAAATATTTTCCTCATACATTGACTTAACCTTCAAATTCTGCTTCATATGTCGCCTTGACATATCTAGCATCTCAACCTCATAAGCATTTTTACCTCATGTTTTGACTTAAGCACGTCCAGTGCAAGGTTTCAAAACATCTTCAACTTCTAAAATCCATATGGGATCTTTTTATCTTCATAATTAGATCCTTGTGGATGATTATCATTCAAATCAGAGTCCTTAATTGGATTCCTTATGTACCTAAATTCGAACATTTCGGTTCCTTAAAATCGAAATCGAATTTTTCTTTTAGAAATCTTTCTATCTTTATAGTTAGATTCTTGATAATGTTTAAAGTACCAAATGAAATCCACGAGATGGATTCCTAGTGTGCTTTAAATACATGTGCTCTGTTAGCAGAACAAATTCCTAGTTAAACAATTATGTGATTATGTGTTTATATATCTTGTGTTTTCTTTTATGCATTTTGTGTTTTTGTATACTCTGGATATTCGTTATCCAAATCCTCATAGAATCTTTCATATCTTCATATGATGGGTTCGTAGTAGGATATTCAAAAAGGTACTACCTTAAATCCTTAATGGGCTTCTATGTAATAGATAAGACCCTTTGATTATATAGTACCACTCCATGATTCATAAGAGACCCTTTAGTGGTCTAGTCAAAAAGATTGATTCACAATTTGGTTAAAGAACGACATCTAGTGATGTAGCTGAACAGACTCCTTGATAGTCTATTTAGATCAATTATTGATTTAATTAAAAGGACTCTATGGCGGTCTAGTCACACTCATCACAGGATTGTTCATTTGGTTTTACCCTACACATTATAAAATAGACTGTGTAAACTGTTCAAGGAATTGTCTAATTATGGACGCGTACATAATTATGAAATTTAGTGCACAGAAACCCAGTAAGATTTATGTGTAAGAACCGATAGTGACAACAATAACAAAATGAGAACGATGTAATGGAGGTACGGTGGACGCACCAATGACGCTTCATATACTTGTATATAAGTGTCCCTCTTACATTGCAAGCATAATGTTATTAAGGTTACTAGAAGTTCAAGAACCCTAACCAATGTTGTTCGATCTTTTCAACTTCATGTTTTAAACTCTCACAAGTTTCCTCTAAATAAATTTCGGGACGAAATTCTCCACGGCCATCAAACAAATACCGAACCAATGAAATATTATATTTCATACTTGGGATTTGTAAAAATATGTGTATCATTTGCACATATCAATTTTTGTTCAATTCCAAACTCTAAATCGCTTTCTGGAAGGTTATACGCGCACCGATGCGTAAATATAACCAGTTTAATGCAACAAACACTCCGGAATAGTGACATAGGCTTAACATACCTTAAATAACCTTTACATAACTTAGAAATAAGTTTTGAAGGCTTTGGTATGGCAAAAACAAGTTAATTCGCTTACAGGGACTAAACTTGACAAACTATGAAAGTATGCCAATTTGAATTGTAACAGACATTCCGGAACATGACCATAAGTTAAACACATCTTAAATATCCTCTACATAGCTTAGAAATAGGCTTTAAGGGGTTCGGTGTGCTAAAATAAACTTTTGGGTCATTCAGGGACTAAAAGTGTCAAAAAGTGCACAAGTTTGCATTTTCGCGCATACCTTACGTTCTGAATACATATGGACATCCAAAAATTTATGTAAGCACTAAAATATTTTATTTTAGTGTTTGGCATAAGAAAAATCCATTCGTTGCGTCATTTGGATCATTTTTCGCGCTTATGCGCATTCCATCGTAATTAACCGAACAACGCAATCGTACGGCCAAACGAACCGACATCCGAGATATTTTTAAGCACATTTTAAGTTCCCTATACTTTAACTTCATTTTAGAGCTTTGAAATGGGGTTAACGGGCCTTAAACGCATCAGAAATGAGCTTATTACACAACATGGACTGAAACTGACATTCTGCCAAAATTGGTCCTTGCGCACCTCAACAAATATTTGTTACGGTGCGCAAGGGGTCTGCAGACCAGATGCAGTGTATTAAACAGCCTGTTTTCAGCTGTTAACCACTCCCAAATCCTTTGCCACATGTTGATACCCTATGGTGAGTGGCCAATTTAGTCACCATAACATTCCAACAAGTGTACGGCTTTGATCGTGCCCCCTTTTCCAAGAAACAATCCTAACGGTGAACCGAAAACTATAAATACCCCTTGCCATCCAACCTCTAAACCCACTAGAATCTGATCAATTGTGCTCTAAGTTGAAACCTTTGTTTCATACCTGAGCTATTTTGATCTAGATTAGCATTCGGGGACCCTTTGTAAGTGTTCCTTTGTTCTTTTATTGCTTTTCGAGTCCGAAAGTCAAACTTTGTTTGACTTTCTGCGTTGACCAGTTTATGGTCAATGCGAAGTTCGTTTGAACTTCGCAACGTGATTGTAATCACGATGGTTATAGTCCCTTGGGACTATGCCTACTGATTACCACGTTGTCTAGGGCCGTAGGGTAAGCGATCTAATAAATCGCTTATACCTTCGAACCCGACCCATTTAGTCGATCATTAGGATCCGACCAAATACCTTAGGTGACCATAGTGTATAGGGAATAACCTTCCGAGGTTATACCTTATGGTCGCTTCGTTTAAGTAGTTGTATGATAGGTAGTTTATATGCCTTAGGTAAATTACCAGAATACCCTTTTCATGTATAATTGGTAATTAAGCATATGTAACCTAAACTTTTGTCACATAACTGATTATGTAACATGTTAGGGCATATTCTACTTGTCATAGGACTAGTTAGGCGGTCCGAACGCGTTTCACGTGCACGACGCGTTAAAGTAGCATAAGCTACCTAAACGGGTCGTAATGGGTCGTAAGCACTTAGGTTAGGTTTCGCTATAGGGCTGACGTGTCACTCTTTCAGATATCAAAACTAAAAAACCAATCCATAGCATTAAATAAAAGATCCTAATTACATTTATTACATTACTGAAATAAACAATCTTGGCTAGCAACTACCTAACCCTCTTCTCTGAAATCCCAGATCATCCCATATTACCTGTAAAACAAATAAGAAAAACACAAAAAGGAAAATACGTCTGAGCCAAAAATTGCTCAGTAACGGAGAAATCAACAGTACAAGTAAAGTCATATCAACCCGGAAAGAAAAACATAATAGAACTAAGACTGAACTGAAACGATCACTGACACGAGTACTGAAAACAGATGCACACAAAAGACTGATACACTAACCGATCTGAAACTTTAACGAAAACTGATACGGAAACAAAAGTCAGCCATACACATAACTGATATCGAACCCAACACAAAACCATTGTAGAGACTGATACATAGCTGACCACGATGACCAAAATATTTTATCTTGTATAAACGAACTTATTGAAAACATAGTTTAAATAATCTAGTATTCGTATAACCAGAAAAGTTTCTAACCTATTATTCATAGTTTGTAAATGAAACGTTTAAAAAAATCCAAGAAATAATAACTATCAAATATTTTAAACAACGTTTAATAATGCTATTATTTTTAAAACAAGATACTTGGCAAAAGTATTTTCTTACATTGAGCGTTTGAATTTTATCAAAATAAAATAGTTTATCACATTTCATAGCAAATCAACATTAGCAAAAAGAACTAATTTTCTAACTTTGAAAAAGTTATAATTTAGAAATATAATAAATGTCATAAACTGACATGGAAAGCCGATACAAAATCAAAACCAAATACGTAAGCCTAAACATTTTAAATACCACTAAAAATCTTATAATCTTTAAAAAAAATTTTGTCGAACTATTATCTTTAAATAAATGTTTAGACTCAAATCCATCTATATTAATTAATCAAATTTCATAAGTTATTATTTAATTAAAATAACTATTTGTATAGCTTTGGGGATTTATATTTAATACCCAAAATAATTTAGATAACTTGAGTTTAAAAGTAGAATAATTTAACCCTTACGAAATTTCTTAAACCGATAAGAAAATGGACACGAAACAAAGATAGATTCAACGACAAATATCGACAGACACCGAATCAAATACTGAATACAGATATTGTCAGACACAACCTAAATGTACAACACGGAATCTAAATCCAAACTGAGACCGATACTGATTGGGACAAATCTGATACAAACCGGTACAGATACTGAGTCAAAACAGACATAGCTAATACATAACAGAATCGGATACTGAACACAATCAAAAGCATAATTAACCCAATACACGATCGGAAACAAAACCGGATGCGTACAAACATATCAGAACAGATACTTAACATATTCACATATAGAAACATATACTAACTTACACGACAACTACATATCAATAAAATAAATCGTGTAACACAGAAGCACTCAAAGCCAAAAACAGAAACAGACTGGTACACAGCTAGCTAGTCCATGCACCTATGAGATGGTGAGTGTGGCGTTCACCCCTTATTCCATCTCCAGACAAACAAACTTAAACTCAGAGCTAAGATCGATCTATACGCCTCTAGTGGCCAAGATGCTACACAAGCACAAGCTAGAGTCGCCGTGAACTTTGATTACGCACTGACACGATAAGTGCCACGCCGTTGACGCCCAAACGACAAACCAGACATGCTTGGGTGACAGAGAACAAATACTAAGGACTTATAAATAATTTACAGGCAACTGAAAATAATACTAACAGGAACATGCGACCATGATACAATCTGAGGTATGGCATGCTACAACACACTAACAAAACTCAGATAACGTATCACATATCAAACGAATATAGGTATCAAACCATGACAATAACACTTTAAGATAGAGAAAATAATCCCTACTACAAAGTAACGGATATGATAAAAAGAAATGCTATGATGAGAAAACTAAAGGATTCTTACCAAAGAGTAATGAATCTAATAAATAAAAGATACTACGATGTAATCGAAACAGAATCCGTACCTTAGGTTTAGCAAGTAAAGCAAAGCAAAACGTGTTCGATGAGTAGACGAACCTATATTTTAATTAATTATATTAAATTCGTAAGCTTGTGTTAGTGGATACAATTCAAAATCACTAATACCCTTGTACGTATTATATATGGATCAATCCATTTCTAAAGTGTCAAGTTTAACTTATATACTTGATGTAATACTTCTTAAATATGATATCTTTTCTAGAATTAATTGACTGTGCATATGAGCACGCCAATAGAATATCACAATCTTAACTCCGATAATGTGAGCAAGGTTTTCATTTTTTTTGTCATGTGGCCAGCCAAACTTGAAGACAAAAAGAGAAAAAAAAAACATATTTCAATGTCGATTGAATATTATAGCACAGTCAACTCCAATCTTAGTCCTATATTTTTATATTGATTTTTAAAGTTTAAATCGCCGGAAACAATTTAAGGGTCACAGGAGGCAAAACCACATTCAAAGTGGGCAAGGAGTATGTATATAATTAACAGCAAGGGATCGAATATATTACCAGAACAACCAAACGTAACTAGTCAAGGAGTGAAATAGCAGCATGGTGGCTTAGGGTACCAACAGAGTCGGAGACGCGTGACTAACCAAACCTAACAGTGGCTAATGCAGACGATCAGCATGGTCCGGAGTCGCTGATGTTTTCTTGCGGGGATGGGTCGGCACCGAACGAGATACCTGCGGTAGTGTCATTGTATACCGCGAAAACGCAGGTTAAGAGCGGTCAATATAACTGGAGGGAGATGAAATCCCAAAAAATTCGGGATTGATTTGTTATGTTCGATAAGGAAACATATAATTTCAATGAGATAGAAATAACGTAGGAAACAAGACTTCCGATAAATTTGTGATCTTTGGAGGTTGTCATACCTTCATTCTCTCAACTTCCAATTTAAATTATATTAGCATTTATACCTACAGTGGAGGGTTCAAATGAGATGAACTTTTTTGTAAGAAGAAAAAAAAAAGAAGTTTCAACCAATAAGAATGTTTCATTTTACTTCATTTAATATTTACGTTTAATTTATTCTTCCCCTTTAATAACTAACTAAATTAAATTTGTAACTTATTTTTAAAATATATATACTTTTTTCTAAATAAAAAAAACAACTTAATTTAAAGTGTAGAATAAATTACTAATGTGTAGGATAAATTACGAGTTGTGTTGGATATATTTCGAGATGTGTAGGATAAATTTCGACTGTGTAGGATAAAATTCTATAATGTGTAGGGTATATGTAGGAAGATTTTGATGTGTAGGTTTTGTAGATTATATGTAGGATAATTAATGATTAGTCGACTAATTAATTAAAGAGAAAAATTAATGATATTAGTTATAAATGAAATAGTATTTTACTAATATGCCCTTTCTTCTTTTTTCTTCTCACATTAAATTTCTTCTCTAATGAACCTTCCCCTATACCTACATACATTAATAATACGACCTTACGTAGCTTGTTTTTAATATGTATTAACTAAAAATACTCAATTCAATTATAACAATTAAATTTTATACTTGTTCAATTATTATTATTATTTAGTAATCTATTTAAAAAAATGCAAAAGTTGTTAATCACCAATTATCAAATAAACATGTTTGTTTAATTGTCGATAATCATCTTCCGAATATACGAGTATTAAATTCCCATGAGACGCCACATAATAAATTGATATTAATTATCTTAGGGTTTGGGAATTTTCGTATGTTACAATTCTACCCTCTACAAAAAATTCGACCTCGAAATTGCTAAATACGGGTAAAGAACAGATGCAGATATAGAGCAAACTTTCATAAACAAGTATCACACACCAATTTAATAATACATTGTTATTGACATCAGAGGTAAATGAGGACCGAGACATATATAAAGTCATACATGATCAATTTATACATATCTAGTTTCGGAATAATAAGGGGTAAACAAATTCATCAAAACTCGGAGTACTGAGGGGTAAACAAATTCAGACAATGAGAACGCGTTGTGTCTTCAAATTCCCAAGTAGCTTGGGGTCTCGAATGGTTCTTGTTGGTAGCTGAATTGTGAATAGAACTCAACTACTGGTGGCGATGATGAAGCTACGACGGAGTAGCACAACAACGGTGTATAGGTTCATGGCGACATGTGGTTATGGTAGTGTATGGATGGTGCACGACATTGAGTTCAAGCGATATAAAAGACAATGAGAAATGAGAAATGAGAAATGAGAAATGAGGAAGTGTTTAAAAGGGCTCATGGCTGGTTATAGCCTTACCGTTTTTTTTTTTTTTTTTTGATAGATGGTTGTAGGAGATAGTGAAACATTTTGAGAAGATTTGCTACGAACGAGAAGGAAATTTGAAGTTCAAAATTACATTGCATGAGTTATCACTGGGCAAAGTCAAAGGATAACAAAACTAATACATGCATTTCATGTTATGGAGAGAGAGAAAAAAATAGTTATGTTAGATTTTCTATTTCTTTTGAAAGAAATAATGGCCAAAGTTCCACCGTAACTATTACATAAATTAGATTCCTATTTTTATTTAAGATATTTGATTTATTATGGTCGTCCTCGAATATACCAGCGGAGTTATCAACCAAACGGGAAGCAAAACTTAATAACTAGAATTTCGATGTTCCATACTAAAAGTCAGCTTATACGTTACGTTGATTTATTCAAAATATTCTACAACTCAATTCGAATGTTACCAAATAAAATATTAATGTTTTAAGAGGTTTTCATCAAAAGCACATATATCCTTAAATACTAGAGTGGCGAACATGTTCCAGAAACAACGGAAAGAGAACAAACATAATAGATTCGAATACAAACAACATACTTTACTAATATGGAATTATTGAGATGATCGCTAAACGGGGACTCAAACAATTCAAAATTCATACGAGATCAAAGAAATTTAGGCACATGGAACTTCAGAGTACTAAAACGTAAACAAGTTTATATAGACACTAATTTACATAATAGGAATCCAAAAGCGCACGTATGTACCTGTAATTCACAATTACGTTCATGACCGTAATTGTCAATCACCTTACATTAGTGCCCTAACGGTCCTCCCGTCATGCATCTCAATGTCTTATCCAAATTGTAAGGAAAGGAATAGTGACGATAAAGGAATCATGGTCGATTATTAAAATTCTAAGACATAACGAAAAGATAATTAAAGTAGATGTGTCGATCCTGATAGAACATAAAACTGACGTGAAACACCACTTGAAGTACACATGGTAGCAAGGTTCTTATGGCGCGTAATGGAGGTTGTTCAATGTCATACTCACTTCAGTCGTGTCATCCACCATGTCCCAAGTCATTTCATGGATTCGATAATGAAACCGCATTAATGCTGGAATAACTATTTGATACACTCGAGACACATTCGGTAACTCTACAATTTTAAGATAAGATAACCAACAAAACTACTTACTTTAAAAAAACATTTAGATTAAATAGAAACTAATACTTATCGAATTTAATAAGAAATCTTTATTTGACAAAAATAACCATTTTTTTACCAACGGAAAATTTATATTTAAAAAAATGACTTAGATAACCAACATATCAAAACAAGTACTTGAGAATTTATGGAAATTTTGTAAACTTGTATGAAACAAGAAAAAGAAATCAAACACAAAATCAAAATGTAAATCTAAATAAAAACGGTCACTCGGACAATAAACCACACAAAACCGATGTGGATACTACGTGAAACAGATGTAACTAATACAGAAACAGGTCCAAATACTAAACATGACCATAAGCAGATCTAGAATAGATTGACAAAAGAAATACCTTTAACAAATAGACCCAAAGACGACAAACTGACGAGTATGAAGATTGATCAGAAGTTGAAATCCTAACCCAACGTCTACCCATTACCTCAGAGGTTTAGTTTTTTTTAAGGTTTAAGTTTTCTACGGTAAAAAGCATTTGCTCTGATACCATAATTGTAACACCCCAAGCCCGCTATAGGGCTGACGTGTCACTCTTACAGATATCAAAACTAAAAAACCAATCCATAGCATTAAATAAAAGATCCTAGTTACATTTATTACATTACTGAAATAAAGAATCTTGGCTAGCAACTTCCTAACGCTCTTCACTGAAATCCCAAATCATCCCATATTACCCGTTAAACAAATAAGAAAAACACAAAAAGGAAAATACGTCTGAGCCAAAAATTGCTCAGTAACGGAGAAATCAACAGTACAAGTAAAGTCATATCAACCCGGAAAGAAAAACATAATAGAACTAAGACTGAACTGAAACGATCACTGACACGAGTACTGAAAACAGATGCAGACAAAACACTGATACACTAACCGATCTGAAACTTTAACGAAAACTGATACGGAAACAAAAGTCAGCCATACACATAACTGATATCGAACCCAACACAAAACCGTTGTAGAGACTGATACATAGCTGACCACGATGACCAAAATATTTTATCTTGTATAAACAAACTTATTGAAAACATCGTTTAAATAATCTAGTATTCGTATAACCAGAAAAGTTTCTAACCTATGATTCGTAGTTTGTAAATGAAACGTTTAAACAAATCCAAGAAATAATAACTATCAAATATTTTAAACAACGTTTAATAATGCTATTATTTTTAAAACAAGATACTTGGCAAAAGTATTTTCTTATATTGAGCGTTTGAATTTTATCAAAATAAAATAGTTTATCACATTTCATAGCAAATCAACATTAGCAAAAAGAACTAATTTTCTAACTTTGAAAAAGTTATAATTTAGAAATATAATAAATGTCATAAACTGACATGGAAAGCCGATACAAAATCAAAACCAAATACGTAAGCCTAAACATTTTAAATACCACTAAAAATCCTATAATCTTTTTTTTTTAAAAGAATTGTCGAACTATTATCTTTAAATAAATGTTTAGATTCAAATCCATCTATATTAATTATTCAAATTTCATAAGTTATTATTTAATTAAAATAACTATTTGTATAGCTTTGGAGATTTATACTTAATAACCAAAATAATCTAGATAACTTGAGTTTAAAAGTAGAATAATTTAACCCTTACGAAATTTCTTAAACCGGTAAGAAAATAGACACGGAACAAAGATAGATTCAATGACAAATATCGACAGACACCGAATCAAATACTGAATACAGATATTGTCAGACACAACCTAAATGTAGAACACGGAATCTAAATCCAAACTGAGACCGATATTGATCGGGACAAATCTGATACAAACCGGTATAGATACTAAGTCAAAATAGACATAGCTAATACATAACAGAGTCGGATACTGAACACAATCAAAAGCATAATTAACCCAATACACGATCGGAAACAAAACCGGATGCGTACAAACATATCAGACATATCAGAACAGATACTTAACATATGCACATACAGAAACATATAATAACTTACACGACAACTACATATCAACAAAATAAATCGTGTAACACAGAAGCACCCAAAGCCAAAAACAGAAACAGACTGGTACACAGCTAGCTAGTCCATGCACCTATGAGATGGTGAGTGTGGCGTTCACCCCTTATTCCATCTCCTGACAAACAAACTCAAACTCAGAGCTAAGATCGATTTATACGCCTCTAGTGGCCAAGATGCTACACAAGCACAAGCTAGAGACACCGTGAACTTTGATTACGCACTGTCACGATAAGTGCCATGCCGTTGACGCCCAAATGACACGCCAGACATGCTTGGGTTACAGAGTACAAATACTAAGGCCTTATAAATAATTTACAGGCAACTGAAAATAATACTAACAGGAACATGCGACCATGATACAAGTCTGAGGTATGGCATGCTACAACACACTAACAAAAAGTAGACTGATACAATACTGTCTCAGATAACGTATCACATATCAAACGAATATAAGTATCAAACCATGACAATAACACTTTAAGACAGAGACAATAATCCCTACTACAAAGTAACGGATATGATAAAGAGAAATGCTATGATGAGAAGACTAAAGGATTCGTACCAAAGAGTAATGAATCTAATAAATAAAAGATACTACGATGTAATAGAAATAGAATCCGTAACTTTGGTTTAGCAAGTAAAGCAAAGCAAAACGTGTTCGATGAGTAGACGAACCTATATTTTAATTAATTATAGTTTGAATAAGATACAAGGAACTTTAACACGTTTTGGGAATTCGTTGGCCAATATGTTTCCGACGACATAGACTTTTTGGGGTATTTTTTTAAATTATTATATTAAATTCGTAAGCTTGTGTTAGTGAATACAATTCAAAATCACTAATACCCTTGTACGTATTATATATGGATCAATCCATTTCTAAAGTGTCAAGTTTAACTTATATACTTGATGTAATACTTCTTAAATATGATATCTTTACTAGAATTAATTGACTGTGCATATGAGCACGCCAATAGAATATCACAATCTTAACTCCGATAATGTGAGCAAGGTTTTCATTTTTTTTTCATGTGGCCAGCCAAACTTGAAGACAAAAAGAGGAAAAAAAACATATTTCAATGTCGATTGAATATTATAGCACAATCAACTCCAATCTTAGTCCTATATTTTTATATTGATTTTTAAAGTTTAAATCGTTGGAAACAATTTAAGGGTCACATGAGGCAAAGCCACATTCAAAGTGGGCAAGGAGTATGTATATAATTAACAGCAAGGGATCGAATATATTACCCGAATAACCAAACGTAACTAGTCAAGGAGTGAAATAGCAGCATGGTGGCTTAGGGTACCAACAGAGTCGGAGAAGCGCGACTAACCAATCCTAACAGTGGCTAATGCAGACGATCAGCATGGTCCGGAGTCATTGATGTTTTCTTGCGGGGATGGGTCGGCACCGAACGAGATACCTGCGGTAGTGTCATTGTATACCGCGAAAACGCAGGTTAAGAGCGGTTAATATAACTGGAGTGAAGAACCAAAGAATCGAGTTAAGGCCGGAGCCTGTAATCGAGGGTTTGGGTCTTGTAAGAAAGCTTGGAGAACAATCCTGCAAAACAGAAAACCGTTAGGCTCGCCGCAGAGATGGGAGGGCCCCTCTGCGGCCACCCTCCGGCGTGAGGATAAGTATTGGTAGAGAGAGAAAGTAGGGACGAAGGTTCAGAAAATCGTACTTGGTCTTGTACTTCATGGGGTATTTATAATGGTCAACTGAGATTACGTCATTCGTCCAGACGCACTTGAATGAAGGTTCGTCCTCGAAGTTATGAGGGGAACGGGAGTATCTGGGATATCCGTTCAGGTGAGTCCGGTTCGTCCCAAGGGATCATGTCCGGCCTCGGATATGTATCTTCAAGTCCCCCAGTTTGTTAAGTTTCGTACGAGACTTAGCAAAATGTTAATTCAAATTTGTTTCGTTCGAATGACGTGTCATCGCTGGAGTGGGCCGAGGTAATGACGTGGCGTGGTCTGAATGGTGCAGACGTGGCATGGGTGACTTGATTTATTTGACTGTCAGTCACCCACTTGTGACAGTTACGGAACCCCGCGTTGGGAATCGTGGGCGTCAGTTGAAGCGACGTCTTCGACTTGATGGCCCTTAACCGACCTACTCTTCCTATAAAAAAGACTTTTACCATTTTATTTTTACCTTTTTTTTTCTCTCACCTTCTTCTTCTCCTCTGTTATCCTCTTATTTTTAACATCTTCTTCTTCAAGGTAAGGTGCGTCCTTTTTTACTTTATGGCACCTGGTAAGGATAATATGTCAGCGAGCGTGAGTGTGCTTACTCAACGTCAGTTGAATAAGTTCATCCGTGAGTATGACATTCCATTAGATTTGAATCCGGTCCTTCCTTCAAAGGACGAAACCATTCGTCCCTTTCGTCAAGGGAAGTTTCCTCTTTATACCCGTGTTTGTAATTTTGCAAACTACCGGGTTCCATTTTCAAAATTTTTGATATGAGTGCTCCAGTTTTTCCGAGTTCATATTAGCCAGGTGAACCCGTTCAGCTTGAGTTGTGTGAGTCACTTTGAAATATCCTGTAGGGCCCAAAACCGCAGACCGGACCTAAATGTCTTCCGGTACTTTTATGAATTTATCACGGCCGGAGACTGGTATACGTTTGCCCACCGAAAGGGCATACCTCCCTCCTCCTCCGATGAACGGTCCAGCCTAAAGAATTGGAAGGATAACTTTTTCTGGCTGGACGATCGTTGCCTTCCGGAGGATATGAGGTGGCGGCTCAAGGACCAGACGATGTCTTTTGATCTGGGCGAAGACTTCGTCTTCGACCAAGAACTGGCCCGTGCCCTAATTGAGCACAAGTCCCCAATTCGTCCCCTTCATGAACATTTTCTTTTATTAGGTCGAGTCTGTTTTCGGTGGAGCCAAGGGGACAGGGATTGGCCGGTTATTCGCAGAAAGCGTGATCGTAAGTTCCGGGCCTTTACCCCCCCTTCGGCACTTTTTTCCTTACTTTACTAATTTGTTCTCTTTTTGGAAAATGTAGGAGCTATAATGTCTCTGAGGGATGCTCTGAAGGTTCCGAGCTTTGATGTTTTGGACTTCGATTTGGGGGAGCAGGGTGAGGATGATATTCCTCTTATGAAGCAGGTGGCCACTTCGGCACTGGAGATTCGTCCACTTGTTACCAAGGACGCAGCTGAGCCATCTACTGCTGTAGGTGCTTCTACCATTCCTGCATCTACGAAAGAGGTGTCCGGTTCCTCCGGATCTCAAGCTGGTAAGAGATCCATTTTGGATGATGTGGATGATGATCCAGAAATACGCAAGTTAGATGAAGCTCTTCAATACCGTCCTTCTGCTTCTTTGAAGAGTAAGGGTGTTGGGTCTGATCCTGAACCGAAGCCTCTTGTTCGTAAGAGGAAAAATGAAACTTTGCAAATCCGTTCTTCTGATCCTCTCCCGATGCCAAAGACAAAAAAGACTAAGAAAGGTTCCTCTTATTCCGGTGGGGATGTGATGGATGAACTGGATGAACATCTCACTGGTGGTAAGTTTTCTAGAGAGGAAGCCGCTCGGGCTCGAACTGAACCAACCCCTTCCTTTTCGGGCGGTTTTCTTCCTGTTAACGAGGTGGAGAGTATGGAGACGGAGGTCCCAGAAATTACGAGCAAGGAGAAGGGAAAAGATCATGGGGAGCCCAAAGTAGTGACTTTTTCAGGTACGATGCTAGACTCGTCTTTGGGTCCGGACCGTTTTATTGAAGATGAGGAAGACCAAGTGTTTTCTCTTCCTTCATCTTGGTTTAGACCTGAGTTGTTGTCCTTTTTTCGATATGCAGATGTATTCTCGGATGATATGGAGATCGATCCGGCGACGGCTGAAGATAAATTCGTTCCTGATTGGGATATTCGGAACAAGGACTCAGTGATGGACGAGCTGGTTGCAAGAACTCTCCTTTTCAATATAAACACTCCGCTTGACCACGCCAAGAGCCGAAGAATGAAGAACCCGGATCTGGGTGCTGCGGTTTTGACTAACCAAGCTCAGTCAAATATTTTTGTGACGGAGCTCTATCGGAGGTGGGTAGAGGCGAAGTCAGTACGGGAGAACTTGGAGAAGGAAACTCGCTCTTTAAAGCGTAAGATTCAAAAGGGTCCGGATGCGGAGAAAAGGATTACTCAGCTTACTCAGGACCTTCAAGCACAGCAAGAGAAAGTTAAGTCTTTAATTGCTCAAAACCAATCATCTCAAGCGGCTGCCGCTTCTGCTGCGGAGGACTGTGATAGGATATCAGCTGAGTTGAAGAGTTTCTCCGAATCCATGAAGCAGAAAGATGATCAGCATAAGGAGGTTATGGCGAAGATGGAGGCGTCTTTCGAGAATACTCGTATAGCTTATGCAAACATGATGGCCGGTACGTTCCTTGTTTTGGCTTAAACATTCTTTTATTTCTCTGTTTTTTCTAACACCTTGGCCAGAGCGGGATGTGCTCAAATCAGGGGAAGCTGATTTGAAGGCACAGATTGAGGAAATGAAGGGGCATGAAGAGGAGATTGAAGCAGAGAATGTTTCTTTGAAAGCTAAGGTGGAGGAGCTTCAGGCAACAAAAACCTGGATGCTTTCGGAAGGGGCCAAGCTGCTGGCTAAAAACATTCATAAGGGGCCGGAGATGACTGCTGCCATGGCAGCCATTAATAATGCGATGAACGCCGTGGCCGTTAACTCCGGTCTTCACAGTGGTTACGTCCATGCTTTGAAGAAGAAGACCCCTTATGCAGATGTTCCGTTATTGAATCGTAATGCCACTGAGGAGCTGAATACGGCGGTTGCTTGCTTTGATTCCCTTATCTTTCCGGTGGTAGAGGACCTCCCGAAGCTTGTTAATGAGCCACTTTCTGAAATCAAGAAAGCTCTCTTCTTTGCAAGTGGTGGTTCTCCGAAGGAATGAGGTGGACATGCCCGGCTCCTTGGGGTATGCATCTGGGCAGTTTTTAATTTGTTTAACTTTTTAGAGGGTGGACATATCCGGTTGCTTGGGATATGCATCCTATTTTTTGGATTCGGGATGTAATGATGTTCTTACCGCACTTGTGTTTATAACAATTATCCTATGACTTTTTGTAATTTCCAGAGATATTAGTCCGGTCAATATTGATGTAATCACTTGGTTATGCATGCGTCCATACTTTTTGTGCTTACATTTTTCTGCTTTTCTGAACGTTCTTTTTAGGTACGGATTCGATTTGTTTCATTTTCTAGGATAATTTTTTTTAATGAAGGAAAAACACGAACGAAGCCCGTTCGTCCTTACCCTTTTAGGGCTGGGACCCTTGATTCGGCCGATGATATTTATGAGTTGCAACTTTATGATAGAAAATTTATCATTCTATTTATTTCATCCGGAGATATACTTCTCCGGTTTAACACATGATAAAAACATTTTAAAATGATCTGCGGGCAAAAAACCCTCCGCAGTTCTTGGAATTATAAATTTGTTCGGTGCGGGTAAAAACATCCGCATTACAAGGAAAACGAAAGGTGACGGAGGCCGTAGCTTCCGTATTACAACTTTATTTTCAAAATAGGAAAAGACTTTTCAAAGAAAACACTTTTTGAGGTGCGCTCCATTCCAAGTACGAGGAACGATGGTTCCGTCCATTTTTTTGAGCGTATAAGCACCGTCCTTTCCTGCAGTGTTAATTTGATAGGGACCCTCCCACTTCAGAGCCATTTTTCCGGTACCTTCAGCCAAACTCGCTTCGTTGCTCCGCATGACGTAGTCTCCGACCTTAAACCGGATCTCCTTTACTTTAGAGTTGTAGTGTTTTTCCAACTCTTTTTTATACTTTGCTTCCCGGATGGCCGCAAGTTCTCTTCTTTCTTCGGCCAGATCGAGGTTTAGGCGGAGTTCTTGTTCATTCTCTTCTTGGCTCTGTTGCATGCGAGGTGTGGGTATCCCTACTTCGGCGGGAATGACTGCTTCTGTACCGTACGTTAAGCTGAAGGGAGTTTCCCTAGTGCTTGTCTTCGGCATCGTCCGGTGAGCCCATAGGACGTGCGGAAGTTCATCTACCCAAGAAACTCCTTCTTTCCCCAGCCGCTTTTTTATACCTTCCACAATACTGTGGTTAGCTCTTTCTACCTGCCCATTGGCCTGAGGATGGGCTACCGAAGCAAAATTTTGCTCAATGTGCATTCTTTCGCACCAAGTCTTGAATGGTTTTTCTGCAAACTGCTTCCCATTGTCACTGACGATATAGAGCGGCATTCCGTATCTACATACGATATTTTCCCAAACAAACCTCAGCACTTGGTCTCTAGTGATAGTCCGGAGGGGTTTGGCTTCGATCCATTTTGTAAAGTAATCGATGGCCACCAACAAGAACCTCACTCCTCCGGTGGAAACAGGGAAAGGACCGACGATGTCAATCCCCAATTTCTGAAACGGCCAAGCCGAAGTTACTGGGATGAGGTTGTTTTTAGCTCGGTGACTAATGGGAGCATGCCGCTGGCAGTCTTCACATGCTTGTAATTCATTGACAGCGCTTTGATGCATGCCCGGCCAGAAATAGCCATCATTCATAGCCTTGGCTACAACCATCCTTGGTCCGGAATGGATTCCGCATATCCCCCAGTGAATTTCTCTTATGACATAACTGGCTTCCTCCAGAGTTAGGCATTTCAGGAGCGGACCTAGGAAGGTCTTTCGGTAGAGTTGCCCATCATGAATCTGATACTGTAATGCTTTCACCTTTAGCTTCCGGGCTTGAGCTTTTTCTTTCGGCAGTGTGCCATCTTTCAAATATTCTAGGATCAGAGTCATCCATGACCTCTCCTGCACGGAAATTGACATTACGGACTCTGTCTGATGAATTGCCGGAGCTTGCAAAGTTTCTACTAGCACTTCTTTGGACAAATGACAGAAGGCTACGGATGCAAGTTTGCTTAAAGCATCAGCCTTTTTATTCTTGCTCCGCGGTATGTGCACTATCTTGCAAGAGTCAAAAGAGGAGATTAAGCTGTTAACTTGGTTGAGGTACCGAACCATGTTTTCTTCTCGTGCTTCGTACTCTCCGCTGACCTGATTAGCGACTAGTAGTGAATTGACATGTGCTAGTACGGAGGTCGCGCCGGCTTTAGCTGCGGTTTGGAGTCCTGCGAGGAGAGCCTCATATTCTGCTTCGTTGTTTGAAGTTTTAAACTCGAAACGCAAAGCATAAGTATATTCTATTCCCTCCGGATCTACCAGAATTAAACCGGCTCCTGACCCTTCTTTGCTGGAGGCTCCGTCCGTATACAGGTTCCATACCCTTGGGAGGGCGGATTTTTCTTTGGTGCTTTCTCCGACTGGTATTTCCGTGAGGAAATCTGCCACTGCCTGACCTTTTACCGGACCTTTCGGTAGGTAATATCAAAAGCACTAAGCTCAATTGCCAACTTGGTGAGGCGTCCAGAAACCTCCGGCTTTCTAAGAATTTGCTGGATCTGAAGATCGGTCTGTACTTCTATATTGAAAGCCTGAAAATACCTTCGGAGGCGTCTGGAAGCATGTACCAATGCGAGTGCCAATTTTTCTATCATCGGGTATCGAGTTTCATAATCTTTCAGGATGCGGCTTACATAGTAAACCGGTATTTGTGCTTGATTCCGGTGCACCACGAGTACCGCACTTATAGCGAAATGTAAGGCGGAGAGATAAACAGTGACAGTTTCACCGGTGATAGGAGCGGTCAGAGTTGGTAATGACCCAAGACAAACTTTTAATTCTTGGAATGCCGAATCGGCCTCCGCTGTCCACTCTACCTGACCCTTTCCAGTTCGCTTTTTCAACACATTCATGAAGGGAATGGTGCGATCGGCTGCTTTTGAGACGAAACGATGGAGAGCTACCAACTTACCGTTCAATGATTGGATTTCCTTGACCGTTTTAGGAGGCTGCATGGAAATTACCGCTTTGATTTTATCAGGGTGTGCCTGTATTCCGGACTGTGTTATCCATACGCCTAAGAACTTTCCTTCTTCTAAACCGAAAGAACATTTTTTGGGATTAAGCTTGAGATTGATACTCCGAAGCCTGGTGAAGGTTTCGAGTATGTCATCGATCATGTTGTCTTCGGCTTAACTTTTGATGACCAGATCATCCATGTAAATTTCTAAGTTTCTTCCGATCTGATCTTTGAATGCTTTATCCATCAACCTTTGGTATGTAGCTCCGGCGTTCTTCAGCCCAAACGGCATTTTGGTATAACAGAAGAGTCCCTCATTCGTTACGAACGCCATCTTATCTTCATCTTCTAAAGCCATCTGTATCTGGTGGTAGCCTTTGTATGCGTCCAAGAAGCATTTAAGACAAAAGCTGGAAAGGGAGTCAATCTTTAGATCGATCTCCGGCAGAGGATAGCAATCCTTCGGACATGCGTTGTTCAGATCGGAAAAATCGACGCACATCCTCCAAGTTTTGTCTTTCTTGGTTACCATCACCGGATTAGAGACCCATGTTTGATACCGCACTTCTCTGATAATTCCGGCGCTAAGCAACTTTCGCACATCCTCGGAGATGGCTTTGTTACGGGCTGGAGCCATGTTTCTTTTTCTTTGAGCCACTGGCTTTACTGAATGCGACACTTTCAGTCTATGTTCGGCCAAACATCGGGGAACTCCGACCATGTCAGAGGTTTGCCACGCAAATACGTCAAGTGAATTGGACAAAAGCTTCCATAGCTTCTTTTTGGTACGTTCAGGGAGCTGGGCCCCGACTGCAATTTTTTGCTCCGGAAAATGTGGGTGTATGGCCCATTCTTCTGTAAGGAGGTTCGGAGGTTGGATACTACCATTGCTTTGTCGTATTTCAGCTACGCAGATTGTTGACTCAGAGTGCAAAGTTGCTACCCCTGCTTCGGTGGGGAATTTTAACGAGCCATGGATGGTAGAACTGATAATACCGAAAGCGCACATTGTAACACCTGTGCCTCCACGGCCATCAAACAAATACCAAACCAATGAAATATTATATTTCATACTTGGGATTTGTAAAAATCTGTGTATCATTTGCACATATCAATTTTTGTTCAATTCCAAACTCTAAATCACTTTCTGGAAGGTTATACGCGCACCGACGCGTAAATATAACCAGTTTAATGCAACGAACACTCCGGAATAGTGAAATAGGCTTAACATACCTTAAATAACCTTTACATAACTTATAAATAAGTTTTGAAGGCTTTGGTATGGCAAAAACAAGTTAAATCGCTTACAGGGACTAAAGTTGACAAACTGCGAAAGTATGCCAATTTGAACTGTAACAGACATTCCGGAACATGACCATAAGTTAAACACACCATAAATATCCTTTACATAGCTTAGAAATAGGCTTTAAGGGGTTCGGTGTGCTAAAATAAACTTTTGGCTCATTCAGGGACTAAAAGTGTCAAAAAGTGCACAAGTTTGCATTTTCGCGCATATCTTACGTTCTGAATACATCCGGATATCCAAAAATTTATGTAAGCATGACTATATTATGCTTTAGTGTTTGGCTTAAGAAAAATCCATTCGTCGCGTCATTTGGATCGTTTTTCGCGCTTATGCGCATTCCGTCGTAATTAAGCGAACATCGCATTCGTACGACCAAACGAACCATCATCCGGCATATTTTTGAGCATGTTTCATGTCCACAATGTTTAGGCATCATTTTAGGGCCTTAAAGTTGGCTTTACGGGCCTTAGAAGTGTCGGAAATGGCCTTAAACACGTGCAGGGACTGAAACTGTCATTTTTGAAACATGTGGGCTGATCAGACAGGCCAGGCGGCCCGCATTGTATTTGGCTAATCCTGAAGCAGGCCGCGTCCGCATATCAGAACAGATTCAATGTTTTTAACAGCAAGTTGCAGCTGTTTGATTCTCACCCACACATTCTAAATTGCTTAGTCAGATGATAAGGCTCATTTTTAGTCACCATAAGGTTCCAACACTTGTACGGTTATGATTAAAGCACGGATTGCATGAAATGATCTTAACGATTACCCGAAAACTATAAATACCCCACCCCACAACTTCAAAAACCACTAGAATTTTGATCTTAGAAACTCTAAGTTGAAACCATTGTTTCATACCTGAGATTCTCGGATCGAAATTAGCATTCGGGGACCCTTCGTAAGTATTCTTTCGTTCTTTTCCTTATTTTATTGCTTTTCGAGTCCGAAAGTCAAACTTTGTTTGACTTTCAGCGTTGACCAGCTTATGGTCAATGCGAAGTTCGTAGGAACTTCGCAACGTGAGTGTAATCACGTTGGTTATAGTCCCTTGGGACTATGCCTACTGATTACCACGTTGTCTAGGGTCGTAGGGTAAGCGATCTAATAAATCGCTTATACCTCGAACCCGACCCAGTTTGGTCGATCATTAGGATCCGACCAAATACATTAGGTGACCATAGTAGGTAGGGAATAACCTTCCGAGGTTATACCCTACGGTCACATCGTTTGAGTAGTTGTATGATAGGTAGTTTATATGCCTTAGGTAAATTACCAGAATACCCTTTTCATGTATAATTGGTAATTAAGCATATGTAACCTAAACTTTGGTCACATAACTGATTATGTAACATGTTTAGGCATATAACACTTGTCATAGGACTAGTTAGACGGTCCGAACGCGTTTCACGCGCACGACGCGTTAAAGTAGCATAAGTTACCTTAATGGGTCGCGATGGGTCGAAAGCACTTAGGTTAGTCTCATTGTAGTATGTAGGTCTTGTTAAACCATATCATATGAGTTCCAATACTCATTTGGTTTACCAAGCCTCATCCTATCCGATCTCCCGATTTAAGTACGGTTTATTTATATAGTTTTAGATTGCCGACTGATTCCGTGCTCCCTCTAGCTTTGTTTGGTTGTTGTTCAAGACTTCTAAGCATTCTCAGGCGAGTACATTATTCCCCTCTTTTACTGTTTTCAACTGTTTTGGGGTGACTCATATGTGCTAAATGTCTTAACAATGATTTCAAGAACGATTACAATAACAATTACAATGTGGTTTCAAGAACGATAACAATGGATTCAAGAACGATTACAATGGTTTCAAAAACAATTACAATAGTTTCAAAAACAATTACAATGGTTTCAAGAACGATTTCAATAAAGTGAACAAACTTGTTGGTTGTAGTTACATAACCAATGACATTCATTAGCAATGATCAAGCCGACCAGTATTAGGTTATGGTACCATAGGATCTGACAAATCCCGTTATTCTCTATACCGATGGTTATGTGTGGGTATTTTGGGTAACGACTGAATCTGTAATTATTAATTTACCCTTTGGTAAGGGTTTGTTAAGAACGAGAACGAGAGCGAGTTGGAACGAGGAACGAGGCAAGAACGTTTGAATGTTATTAGAGAATCGACCATAAAGTAGTTTCACAATTAAAACAAGAACGATTTGAACAATTAAAACAAGAACAACTAGAACGATTTCACAAAATGGTTTAACGATTGGGTAAACATTGGGACATGATTTACATTTGATCATGCATTTACACGAAACATAGTATTGATTTAAACCAAGTTTTACTTCAATACTTTGTTTTGTGCGTTTCATTTATGGTTTAGTTGATGCATTTCACTAGACATACATATCATTTTGGTTATACATTACATGATTTACATTGGACATGAACATTACTTTGGTGGTTTGGTTTGATTAAGTGATTAAGTAACGATGCGTGTGTAATATGATACAAACATGGTGGATACGCCGCTGGTACTTCCTATATATAAGTGTTTGTATGGTATTACATATTGTAGCGTTATTTGAATCATTTCAATTTAAACATATAACATTTTATACAAATAACATACTTTTCACAATACATTGTTTTACGAACAACATATCTTATACAAACTCATTTTACATGATTATTCATTTAATCATGCATTATTCTCTTATTTATACATATCATCTAAACTAATTATTTTTCAAATGATTTACAAAGACAAAGCAAATTACAAGGTTCATGACTAAACATTTTCTCAAACAGAAGTCATGAATCTTATTTTCAACAAAACCAATGTATTCGCCAGCATTTCTTTGCTGACCTCGTTTTCACATATGTTTCAGGTATTGTTAGATGATATCGTTTGATAGGATGCATGCCCACATAGGACTGGACAAGGCCTTAGTGACTCAATAACAATGATAGACTATGTTTAAATTGTGTATTTAGATTTCCAGATGATGTAATTATTCAATGTTTAATAAAACGAAACACTTTTTGATATCCATGGTTATGAAACATTAATTCTGTTACAACACTCCCCGACGTTTCCGCCACGTTTTGTATGTTACACGTGGTCGGGGTGTGACAGAAAAGATGGTATCAGAGCCAATGGTTATAGGGAATTAGGTTATTAGTAATGCTTTGACCTAGTCTATAACCTTCTTAGGACCCTAACGCGAGTTTACTTGCGTTTAGTCATAAAACAATACCGTCACCTATCCTTAGGTGACGACCACAACAAGAACATAAATTTCAAAACCGCTTTGAAAACTAATCATCTGTTCTAGGATGATTGATTACTAGGTTTTGAACCCTCAGTTATAAGGTTTTGAAACCCTTTTGAATTTTCAAACTCTTGCCAAAGTTTTGAGTCTTAAATAATGTGAACACGTGCAAACTGGAAGGGTGAATGCCTGTATTCTGGGTTTTCTGTCTAGGCAAGCACTTCGTATATATCTCATCAGACGCGAGACCAGTTGTGCTTACCTGGGAATTCCTGGGATGAGTGTTCACTTATAGGCGAGCATGTCTTCGCGATACATTATTTTTGATCCATTTACTTTGGTTAGTCACTGTGTGTTGGTTGTTGCTTTGTAGTAACAAACAAATGACCACTATCCTTGCTTTCATCATATTGGTCTCATCTCATTCTTTTCGTCTAATTCTCTCACTCGTTTCCTTTCATGTTTCCTCTTTTAGACAATGCCTCCTCAACGCGAAAGCCAGATAGAGACTGCCGAGCTGGCAGAAATTATTGCGCAGCAGATGGCTGCTCAGTTTCCAAACCTCTTTGCTCAATGGATCCAAGCCAACAACAACAACAATGTTACGTGCAAATACAAGGATTTTAACCAGGCTAAACCACTCAAGTTTAGTGGTTCTGAAGGAGCGACTGGGCTTCTTCAATGGTTCGAGAGCATTGAGAATACTTTCCGCCACGTGCAGTGTCCTGACAATCGCAAGGTCGAGTTTTCTTCGAGTGTGTTTCAGAAGAGGGCTCTCACATGGTGGAACGGGGTTATGAGGGATCGTGGTGCAGAAGTTGCTCTAGCACAGACATGGGCTGAACTTAGGGCCCTTATGATGAGGGAATTCTGTCCTCGTCATGAGCAGCGAGCTTTGGAGAAGGAATTTGATGAGTTGAAGCAAGATAGTGGTGAGCACAGGGCGTATACTGATAGGTTTGAGGAGTTGAGTCTGCTTTGCCCGACAATGGTTACCCCACTCGACAAGGCTATCGAAAGATACATCGACGGCCTACCTGACTCGGTACAAGACATCCTTACTGGTAGTAACCCTGCCACACCCCGTCAGGCGATCGAGTTAGCTGCGACATTGACTGAGTCGCAGATTTGGAAGAATAAGCTACACTGAAAAGGTGACAATGGTAAGAAGCAGGGGTCTGACAAGGAGGATAGCAAGAAAGGTCAAAACAAGAAGGGTAAGGAAGGTGAGACGTCAAAGAAATCAAGAAAGCGAAAGGGTGTTCAGAACTTTGCTGTTACAGCACAGACTGCTCAGAACCCGCGGAACCAACCAGCTCAGCCACCTGCAAAGAAAGCATATGCCGGTACCGCACCTTATTGTGCACGCTGTAACGGTCATCACGCAGTACAAAAAGCTTGCTGGCAATGCACGACGTGTGGTAAACTTGGGCATTTGACCAAGGTTTGTCGTTTGGGACAAAATCAGGCTGCTCAGGTTCAAGCTCCGGTTCAAGGGAATGCTGTGAGATTTCCATTGGGTTCATGTTTCAACTGCGGAGAGATTGGTCATTTCCGCCACAACTGCCCAAGACTGGTGAATGCAAATGCTAACGCAAACCCGAATGCGAACGTCAACGTCAATGTGAATCCAGCACGTGGACGAGTGTATAACATCAATGAGGCAATCAATGATGAAGAACAAGTAGAATTTTGAAATTCCTCTGGTTGTTATCTTGTAACATTTAAAGACAATGCGGTTGTTATATAAATAAAAATTTGTGGTTTTATTTTCTAACTAATGCAATTGTATGAATGTTTGATCCAACCTTATGATGTCAACACAAAGACAAAACTACTCGTGTGGTTCTGTCATTTTTACGATCACTTGTGATCTCCCTAAGAACCTCAAACACTTGTTTCTTTTAAATCTAAAGTATCTTATCGTCTTGCACCGTTCGAGATGCAAGAATTATCAAAACAGCTTCAAGAGTTGTCTGATAAAGGATTCATCCGTCCGAACTTTTCACCTTGGAAAAAAACTCTTGCCCTCTTTGTGAAAAAAAGAAAGATGGATCTTCTCGAATTCATATCGATTAACGTAAGCCTATTAAGCTTACCATCAAGAATCGATACCCCCTACCTTAAATCAACGATTTCTCCGATCAACTGCATAGCGTTTCATGCTTTTCCAAGATCGATTTGCATTTTGGGTATCATCAACTTTGTATTCTCGAAGAAGATATTCCCAGAATGGTTTTCTGCATGAAGTATGGCCATTATGAGTTTACAGTCATGCCTTTTGGGTTGACAAATGCTCCAGCCATCTATCTGGACTTAATAAATAGAGTCTGTAAGTCTTATTTGGATCAGTTCATCATTGTTGATATTGATGACATCTTGATCTATTCATATCCCGAGCCGATCACGATCAACACCTTCGTTGACATTGGAACCCCTAAAGAAGGAACAAACTTTTCGCTAAATCCTCCAAGAGGGAATTTTGGCTTAAAGAAGTTCAGTTTTTGGGCCATGTAGTCAACAAGCAGGGTATTCATGTGGATCCATCCAAATTGCTGTAATTAAGGATTTGATTCCTTGTATGCTTTAATTACCCGTGTCCAAAGATAACAAATTTAAAGGCCAAATTAAACAATTATGCGAGTATACGATTATGCGATTATGTGATATGTGTTTATGTGTTCTCCTCTATGTTTTTGTGTGATACGATTTTCAAATCCTCATAGAATCTTTCATATCTTCATATGAGGGATTCATAGTAGGATATTCAAAAGGTACTACCTTAAATCCTTATGGGCTTCTACGTGGTAGTTAAGACCCTTGGGTTATATAGTACCATTCCATGTTTCGATGATAGACCCTTGAGTGGTCTAGTTAAAGATTGATTCAAGACCTGGTTAAGAATGGCATGTGATGATACAGCTGAAAGGACCCTATGGTGGTCCAGTCACACTCATCACAGGTTTGTTCATTTGGTTTTACCCTACACATTATAAAATAGCCTGTGTGAATTGTGCAAGGAATTGTCTAATTATGGACGCGTACATAATTATGAAATTTAGTGCACGGTAACCACAGTAAGGTTTATTATGTGTAAGAACCGATAGTGACAACAATAACAAAATGAGAACGATGTAATGGAGGTATGGTGGACGCACCAATGACACTTCATATACTTGTATATAAGTGTCCCTCTTACATTGCAAGCATAATGTTATTAAGGTTACTAGAAGTTCAGAACCCTAACCAATGTTGTTCGATCTTTTCAACTTCATGTTTTCAAGTTCTCACAAGTTTCCTCTGATTAAATTTCGGGACGAAATTTCCTAAAGTAGGGGAGACTGTAACACCTGTGCCTCCACGGCCATCAAACAAATACCGAACCAATGAAATATTATATTTCATACTTGGGATTTGTAAAAATATGTGTATCATTTGCACATATCAATTTTTGTTCAATTCCAAACTCTAAATCACTTTCTGGAAGGTCATACGCGCACCGACGCGTAAATATAACCAGTTTAATGCAACGAACACTCCCGAATAGTGAAATAGGCTTAAAATACCTTAAATAACCTTTACATAACTTAGAAATAAGTTTTGAAGGCTTTGGTATGGCAAAAACAAGTTAAATCGCTTACAGGGACTAAAGTTGACAAACTGGGAAAGTATGCCAATTTGAACTGTAACAGACATTCCGGAACATGACCATAAGTTAAACACACCATAAATATCCTTTACATAGCTTAGAAATAGGCTTTAAGGGGTTCGGTGTGCTAAAATAAACTTTTGGCTCATTCAGGGACTAAAAGTGTCAAAAAGTGCACAAGTTTGCATTTTCGCTCATATCTTACGTTCTGAATACATCCGGACATCCAAAAATTTATGTAAGCATGACTATATTATGCTTTAGTGTTTAGCTTAAGAAAAATCCATTCGTCACGTCATTTGGATCGTTTTTCGCGCTTATGCGCATTCCGTCGTAATTAAGCGAACACCGCGTTCGTACGACCAAACGAACCATCATCCGGCATATTTTTGAGCATGTTTCATGTCCACAATGTTTAGGCATCATTTTAGGTCCTTAAAGTTGGCTTTACGGGCTTTAGAAGTGTCGGAAATGGCCTTAAACACGTGCAGGGACTGAAACTGTCATTTTTGAAACATGTGGGCTGATCAGACAGGCCAGGCGGCCCGCATTGTATTTGGCTAATCCTGAAGCGGGCCGCGTCCTCATATCAGAACAGATTCAATGTTTTTAACAGCAAGTTGCAGCTGTTTGATTCTCACCCACACATTCTAAATTGCTTAGTCAGATGATAAGGCTCATTTTTAGTCACCATAAGGTTCCAACACTTGTACGGTTATGATTAAAGCACGGATTCCATGAAATGATCTTAACGGTTACCCGAAAACTATAAATACCCCACCCCACAACTTCAAAAACCACTAGAATTTTGATCTTAGAAACTCTAAGTTGAAACCATTGTTTCATACCTGAGATTCTCGGATCGAAATTAGCATTCGGGGACCCTTCGTAAGTATTCTTTCGTTCTTTTCCTTATTTTATTGCTTTTCGAGTCCGAAAGTCAAACTTTGTTTGACTTTCAGCGTTGACCAGCTTATGGTCAATGCGAAGTTCGTAGGAACTTCGCAACGTGAGTGTAATCACGTTGGTTATAGTCCCTTGGGACTATGCCTACTGATTACCACGTTGTCTAGGGTCGTAGGGTAAGCGATCTAATAAATCGCTTATACCTCGAACCCGACCCAGTTTGGTCGATCATTAGGATCCGACCAAATACATTAGGTGACCATAGTAGGTAGGGAATAACCTTCCGAGGTTATACCCTATGGTCACATCGTTTGAGTAGTTGTATGATAGGTAGTTTATATGCCTTAGGTAAATTACCAGAATACCCTTTTCATGTATAATTGGTAATTAAGCATATGTAACCTAAACTTTGGTCACATAACTGATTATGTAACATGTTTAGGCATATAACACTTGTCATAGGACTAGTTAGACGGTCCGAACGCGTTTCACGCGCACGACGCGTTAAAGTAGCATAAGTTACCTTAATGGGTCGCGATGGGTCGAAAGCACTTAGGTTAGTCTCATTGTAGTATGTAGGTCTTGTTAAACCATATCATATGAGTTCCAATACTCATTTGGTTTACCAAGCCTCATCCTATCCGATCTCCCGATTTAAGTACGGTTTATTTATATAGTTTTAGATTGCAGACTGATTCCGTGCTCCCTCTAGCTTTGTTTGGTTGTTGTTCAAGACTTCTAAGCATTCTCAGGCGAGTACATTATTCCCCTCTTTTACTGTTTTCAACTGTTTTGGGGTGACTCATATGTGCTAAATGTCTTAACAATGATTTCAAGAACGATTACAATAACAATTACAATGTGGTTTCAAGAACGATAACAATGGATTCAAGAACGATTACAATGGTTTCAAAAACAATTACAATAGTTTCAAAAACAATTACAATGGTTTCAAGAACGATTTCAATAAAGTGAACAAACTTGTTGGTTGTAGTTACATAACCAATGACATTCATTAGCAATGATCAAGCCGACCAGTATTAGGTTATGGTACCATAGGATCTGACAAATCCCGTTATTCTCTATACCCATGGTTATGTGTGGGTATTTTGGGTAACGACTGAATCTGTAATTATTAATTTACCCTTTGGTAAGGGTTTGTTAAGAACGAGAACGAGAGCGAGTTGGAACGAGGAACGAGTCAAGAAGGTTTGAATGTTATTAGAGAATCGACCATAAAGTAGTTTCACAATTAAAACAAGAACGATTTGAACAATTAAAACAAGAACGACTAGAATGATTTCACAAAATGGTTTAACGATTGGGTAAACATTGGGACATGATTTACATTTGATCATGCATTTACACGAAACATAGTATTGATTTAAACCAAGTTTTACTTCAATACTTTGTTTTGTGCGTTTCATTTATGGTTTAGTTGATGCATTTCACTAGACATACATATCATTTTGGTTATACATTACATGATTTACATTGGACATGAACATTACTTTGGTGGTTTGGTTTGATTAAGTGATTAAGTAACGATGCGTGTGTAATATGATACAAACATGGTGGATACGCCGCTGGTACTTCCTATATATAAGTGTTTGTATGGTATTACATATTGTAGCGTTATTTGAATCATTTCAATTTAAACATATAACATTTTATACAAATAACATACTTTTCACAATACATTGTTTTACGAACAACATATCTTATACAAACTCATTTTACATGATTATTCATTTAATCATGCATTATTCTCTTATTTATACATATCATCTAAACTAATTATTTTTCAAATGATTTACAAAGACAAAGCAAATTACAAGGTTCATGACTAAACATTTTCTCAAACAGAAGTCATGAATCTTATTTTCAACAAAACCAATGTATTCGCCAGCATTTCTTTGCTGACCTCATTTTCACATATGTTTCAGGTATTGTTGGATGATATCATTTGATAGGATGCATGCTCACATAGGACTGGACAAGGCCTTAGTGACTCAATAACAATGATAGGCTATGTTTAAATTGTGTATTTAGATTTCCAGATGATGTAATTATTCAATGTTTAATAAAACGAAACACTTTTTGATATCCATGGTTATGAAACATTAATTCTGTTACAACACTCCCCGACGTTTCCGCCACGTTTTGTATGTTACACGTGGTCGGGGTGTGACACACATGCCTGGTCTCCCTAGTATGACATTGTGGACGGATCTTGCTTCCAGCACCAGGTATGTCAAATTGACAGTTTGGACCATACTTCCTTCTCCCAATGTTGTTGGCAATGTGATTTGCCCGATAGGCTGTACTACCTCTCCGGAGAAACTTACCAACGGCATAGAGACTCGTATCAGTTTTGCTTTTGTTTTCGGAGCTAGCTGTTGGAAACACTGCTGATACATGATCTCGGTGGCACTTCCACTGTCAACATAAACTCTCCGGACCTTGTGGCCTGCTATTATCGCAGACACAATGATTGGTCCATCTTTGATTTCTCCGGGAGTGATGGTAGGGAAAGCGATTGGTTGCTGCATCCAAGCGGCCATATGGTGACTGGACCGCTTGATGCCCTGGTTACCTACTCTCCTTATCATACAAATTGCTGGTTGATTGTTCGGGTTATCCGCCGAATTCCCTGAGGACTTTCCCTCTTTTACTTCTTTTACCAAATGCGACAGCTTACCCGACCGCACTGCTTTTTCTATTTCTTGCTTTAGGGACCAGCAATCGTCGGTGTTATGGCCTCGCGCATGATGGTAATCACAATATTCTTTGGAGTTCTTGTCACCCGGATTTCGGAGTTTTGGTGGGACGGGGAAGCTTGCACCTTCGGCGCTGAGGATTTCACTGGGAGTTTTGGAAAGATCCGATAAATTGTAAAATCTTGATCCGGAACTTCTTCCCCGTTGAGGCCTATCATTCCTGGAGTAAGGGTGTGGTCGTCCCCTATACCGGTCGGGAGTTTTATCGAATACGGAGCCACCATTTTTCTTCCAGGAAGACATCTTGTAATCCGACTCCGGAGCTGGATTACATGCATTTTTCCCCCGAGCAAAGGCTCTGGCTCGCTACATGAGTACTTCCATTATCTTCGGGAGATTTTCGTGTAGCTTTTCGACCAGCTGGTTATTCCGGACACCATGACAGAATCCATAAATCCTTAACTGATCAACCACCCCACTGATCTGCATACTTTCTCGGTTGAATCGGTCGATGAAACTATCCAAAGATTCCCCATCCTTTCTCCGGATGTTATGAACTTCGGTAATTTCTTTGGAGTAGTGCCGTTGTTGGCTAAAGTTCTGAAGGAACAACCTTCGGAACTCTTCAAAGTCCTTGATCTCTCCTTCACTCAACGCATCAAACCACACCCGAGCAGCCCCGGTTAGCATTTGTACGAACATGAAACACCACGCCGGCATCGGCCATTGTTCTACTCGTGCAGCTCCGTCGAAATCAAACATATGATCATCTGGATCAGTCGTACCATCATACTTCTTTACTGTAGTTGGCATTTTGAGCTTTGGAGGGAGCTTGGTGTGTGTGATGCGGGCACTGAACTTGGACTTGGCAGTCATGGAAACCGGATGATATGGCTTTGTGAGTTCCGGATCATTAATTACTTCCATTTGTGTTTCATTTCGTATTGCCATTGCTGGAGATGGTCCGGAGGAACCCTGCACATATCCACTATAAGTTTCCGAGGTAACAACTGTGGAGAAAGTAGGAGAGGTGAATATCGTAGGACCCATAGTCCTTACCGGATTTTCATCATGAAAGAGCCTGGTTCGTAAACCGAGGATCTGTTCATCTCTAGCCTGCTGTGCTTTTAATCTTCGTAGAAGACTTGCATTTTTGGAGAAAAATTTCGCATCGAACTCCAAGGTTTGCGAAGTAGGAAGTAGAATAAAAGGCAAGGTCGTTCCTGGTCCCGAGCCTAAAGGAGCTGAGATTGCCGAAACAGTGCTTGCTGGTGCTGTAGTTTGCGTACTAACAGCCATGGATCCCAGATTCACAGAACCTGAGGCCGCGATTTGTCAGTTCGTTGCTCAAGAAATTCACCAAAGTGAAGGACTGTGATCTATGAGATCGGATGGCGCCAATTGAAGAACCAAAGAATCGAGTTAAGGCCGGAGCCTGTAATCGAGAGTTTGGGTCTTGTAAGAAAGCTTGGAGAACAATCCTGCAAAACAGAAAACCGTTAGGCTCGCCGCAGAGATGGGAGGGCCCCTCTGCGACCACCCTCCGGTGTGAGGATAAGTATTGGTAGAGAGAGAAAATAGAGAGAGAAAGTAGGGACGAAGGTTCAGAAAATCGTATTTGGCCTTGTACTTGATGGGGTATTTATAATGGTCAACTGAGATTACGTCATTCGTCCAGACGCACTTGAATGGAGGTTCATCCTCGGAGTTATGAGGGGGAACGGGCGTATCTGGGATATCCGTTCAGGTGAGTCCGGTTCGTCCCAAGGGATCATGTCCGACCTCGGATATGTATCTTCATGGAGGGAGATGAAATCCCAAAAATTCGGGATTGATTTGTTATGTTCGATAAGGAAACATATAATTTTAATGAGATTGAAATAACGTAGGAAACAAGACTTCCGATAAATTTGTGATCTTTGGAGGTTGTCATACCTTCATTCTCTCAACTTCCAATTTAAATTATATTAACATTTATACCTACATACATTAATAATACAACCTTACGTAGCTTGTTTCTAATATGTATTATCTAAAAATACTCAATTCAATTATAACAATTTAATTTTATACTTGTTCAATTATTATTATTATTTAGTAATCTAATAAAAAAAATGCAAAAGTTGTTAATCACCAATTATCAAATAAACATGTTGGTTTAATTATCGATAATTATCTTCCGAATATACGAGTATTAAATTCCCATGAGATGCCACATAATAAATTGATATTAATTATCTTAGGGTTTGGGAATTTTTGTATGTTACACCAGAAGTGTCAGTTGAACGAATGACTGTGATATCTATTTATAGGTGTCTCCAATCGTTCCAAATCATGTAGTCTCTCTCGTACGAGTTGATTGTCTCTTTCGTACGAATTGTATTTTGTTCCTTCTCGTGCGAATTGAGTTTTCTTCGGTCGTGCGATTGGATGCTTTCGTTTGTATATCATATGAACTGTTGACTCTAAGCTTTACTGTACGTATCATCCATGCATTCTTTACTTGTTAATATTGTAGAAATATCTGTGATGCCATATATGATGTCAACATGATGTATGATGACATCATTCCAGAAAGTACCTTCACTCTCCGTATCTTGTCGCATCGTATCCTGATACCGTATGCTGACCTGATCTAACTGAAACCTCTGTTATATTACAGACTCAAGACATTAGACTTTACACATACAAACAGATTTATAACTATGGGAGTTAAATGCTTGGTTGGTCCCTGTGGTTTTCAAAAATTGCAGACTTGGTCCTAATGGTTTACTAATTACACGCTTGGTCCCAAAACTTGTCAAAAATGCACTCGGTTGGTCCCTAGCCCTAACATCAGTTAAATTTCTCAGTTAACTATGTGTGAAATGACTATATTACCCTTGAATAATTAAAAGAAATAAAAAAATATATAAAGAACTCATCTTCTTCAACCTATTTCTCATCTCTTCCTTTCCCTATCAACCACCACTCCACCTGCCACCATCTAGTGACACCACCACCACTGGTTCACCACCATCAGCCGACTAGCACAACACAGCCCAACCTCTCCCCAGTTTCAAAACCCATATCAAAAACCCCTAATTTCAATCCTAATCGACACTCCGACATCTAATCGACACCACCACCACCTAATCGACAGTCCGACATCTAATTCGGCTAACATCCACAACACCCCTCACCTTCCCTCTCCGCCTTAAACTACCACACCGACACCTCACTCCCCTTTGCGGAAATAAAACGGCTGGCCACCACAGATCGGTGGTGGCGCACGGCAGTTCAGAGCTGAGAGAGAGAATCGGAGACGAGGCAAGAGAAGGGGCGACGCCATTCGGTTCCGGCTGTTCAGGTCTTGAGTTGGGCTCCAGTTTGGGTCTCCCAACACAGTCGGTTAAGGTTAGAATTCGGTTCTGGTTTCGTTTGTTTAAGTTTTGATTCGAGTCTTGTTTCAGTTTTGGTTCCGAGAATTCGGGTCTGGTTCATCAGAGACTTCATCTTTATACACCCACAAGAATGATGATGGTGATGCAGATGATGAAGTTTGTGGGGTTTTTTTAATTGGTCAAGGGTAATATAGTCATTTCACACATAGTTAACTGAGAAATTTAACTGATGTTAGGGCTAGGGACCAACCGAGTGCATTTTTGACAAGTTTTGGGACCACGCGTGTAATTAGTAAACCACTAGGACCAAGTCTGCAATTTTTGAAAACCACAGGGACCAACCAAGCATTTAACTCTAACTATGGACATACACATAGTGCACTCACATTATTAGTCAAAAAAGTTAGTTTATCTCTATTTTATTAGTCTATTAGAGCATTCACATTTGATCCTTTATATTTATGTGAGTGATTTCTCTATATTGTATATAGAGTGATTATGAGTGGAGGATAGAAAAAAAATATTACTGTTCATCAGTAAAAATTCGGTAAGACAGTGTTCACCCTCTGTTATTTTTTAATATTTTTTTAAAAGTGGTTATGAGTGGAGGAAAAAAAGAAGATAATGATAAAAGTATAAAAAATGTATTATTTAATTGAAAATGGGAGAGAAAATGTAGTGATTTTTAGTGCAGTTATAGAGATGGAGATGAAGAAACAATTGTGAATGCTCTTATAACAAGGAAACAAAACGGCATTGTCACCTCCACTTGCCTTCTAAACTCCTCCAGCTCTCTAAGTTCCTTGAACAACAACTAGTTGGTCTCCTTATGCTGCTCCTTTGCTCTTTCATCGTAGCAAACATCGACAAGATGCCATCATTAGAAGCAAGCACGAGTCCAGCAGCATATTTTCGTTCTTGAAGAGACATTCCCGGTTATAGTAGTCTTCATCTGATATAGAGGAGGAGAAGGAAGAGATTTGCTCGTTCCAGAAGTTGCAGCGGTAACAGAGGATGGAGTAGAGGTTGATTTGGGTTAAGAAGCCATTTCTAAGAATTACTTCGAAAAAAATTTGTTTAACCAAAATTTCAACAGAAATTTAGCGATGTAGAGCACCACTTGCCCCGCAGTGGGCACCAAATTATTTTGGTAAAAAACTAGTGAGATCAATTTAACAAACCAAATTGAGAAAGTGAGGTAAGGTGCTTTAGGAAATAGTAAGTTTGCTATTGAGGATCCTGGAATAAATGTCAGGATCCCTGGTTCAGGAAACGGGTTTTATGATCGGTAGGCTTTTTAAAACAGTTGAAATATGATGACTGAAGGTTACATGTAGTAAATAAATATGAACACAAGCGATTTGTTACGGGGAAAAGCCCTTGATATCTACGAGAGATGCTCGCCGGCTCAAAAACCCCGGTAGTTGGAAACTACCTAGCTCCAGTTTATTAAGAACTTGAAATAAATTACAGTGGTGAGCTTGATCGATCGAGTTCTAAGTGTTACAAAGTTTTGTTATGAGTGTAATGAGTGTATAATGAAAAAAAGTTATCCCTAAAATGATCGGATCAAGCTATTTATAGTTAACAAGTTAAAAAGTATCCTAACTACTAGTTAAATTTTCCCGGGATCCTCTGAGGCCTGGGCAACTGATCGGTGCAAGCTCTGTAACTCTTTTCCACGATTGATACATGTTCATCACTCTCATTAGCACATACTTATTTCACGAACAAACTATCATAAGATACATATTTTTATACTCTTTATCCATGCAAATACTTGTTTACACATTCACAATACTTAACCACTACTTTAGTACATGTTTTATACTAAATAATATGTCACTTATGCAAAATATAACATAAAACATCGCAAGAACCAAACTACAGGGACCATTAGCGTAAAAACTGAAAGTATGCCCGGTGATACCCGCCCGCGACATGCGATAAATCCCGTCCCCCCTTCCGCGACCTGCTGGAGACATCAATCCTCATTCAGCCCTTTTTAGCGCGATTATTGGTCTGTTTTTCACACTTAACTCCCACCTAATTGTCTTTATTGCTCAACTAACACACTTTAAAGCCTAAAACCTAATACCACACTATAAATACAAGTCCTCCACACTCTCCCAACACTTTACACTCTCTAAATTCGCTCTCAATATCCCACAATTCCTTCAAACTTTCAAGTGTTGACAGATTCTACCTTTGCTTAAAACAGTGAGTTTTGAGCACTTTTCTTCTACTTTTTCTCATGACTTTTTGTACCAATCTACTTGGATGACCTTCAAGGATGTTATCCAAGATTCACCAAGGTGAAATCACGTGATACATCACTTACATAAGGCTCCAAAGTCAGATTTACATTATGATTTATAAAAACTTTTGCAAACTCATCTTCTTTCATTATTTATCTTGTGAATCTTGTGCCAAACTTGTCCTCAATCGAACTCATGGTTGTAGGACTTGTGTATGGATGATTCTTATGAGTTAAGAGGTGCAAACACCCTCTAAACTTTCTGTTTTGTGAAATGTTCATATATCTTTTATTTATTTACTAAAACTTGGTGAAATCTTGTACCCACCAAGATCACATCCTAAATCTTTAGTTGTGGGTTTGTGTTGAGGTGATTTCCATCAAGTTATGAATTCAATACTCTTTACTTTAAAAGTTCATACATGTTATAATCCAAGTGTTGAAAAACAATCACGATTCATCAACTTCTATATGTTGAACTTGTGACTTGTAAAGGTGTGAACCGTGGGAACTTTGACTTTCCAATCTAGTTCCACTACCTTAGTTGTAAAACTTATGTATGAACACTCAGGTGGCTTCCTAGTATCAAAGTAACATAACCCCGCCTAGCCTCTGACACTTAGTTAACTCTTTCCATGTCGTGGTGGTTCACCTGGGTTAAGATTTACTTGGCTACTTGAGAATGTATTAGTTAGTTTTATTTCTTGTTAATTATGACCCTCTAAATCATCCTTGTGATGATTTGTATAACTGTGAATCATATAACGAGGTTAATCCTCCATGCTTGACTTATATGACAATCTATGATGGACTTAGTTTTAGGTTAATATTATAACTATATATATATATATATATATATATATATATATATATATATGAACATGGCTGAATTTATGATGATAATCGAATCATGGTTATTCGTCATAAACTTAGCTTGCTTTATCTACGAATCTAAGTCTCTCATTGATGATTCTAATGGGCAAACTAGGACCCATGAAATCACATACAACTTAATGTCAGAAACGAGTACTTGGACTAGATATAATTTTATGCATAAGATACTTTTGTACTCAATTTCTAAATCCTAAATCTAATTACTTCATAAATGTCGTATGACCTTACATTCGATTCCTTAATCACAAACAACTCGTCACTCAAGGATAATCGGAAAGTTTTTACAATATTGTGAGTATGCTCGAACACCCTTTTTCATTTTACACTTTTGGGTACAATATGTTTATTTATTTAACTTACACTATCACTTATACTAATACATTATACTTGATATGTGTTTCAGGGTGATTCTTATGTGATAAACTTGTCATTAACTTCGTACGAGCCTCCCCTTAACATGTATTGCGCTATAGGAGTAATGCACCTCCCACGAACGTGAGGTCATGTTAAGTTATTCATTCATCTATACTTGCGGTAATCAGACGCTTGATTTGTTATTCGCATGCCAGATTTACGTTAATCTTGATAACTAGGTGTGCTGATACGTGGTCGAAAACCGGTGTTCATTTATGTCTAAGTTCATATTTTTATTTAACTTTTAATCTCGAATAGCCTACTTGTAAAAGGATTTGTGTTTTGCAGGTCTTGTGAAGTTTAAGGAGCTAATTGGGAGCTAAACGGACCACCGGAACAAAAAATGAGCCACTGGGACGCGAAACGAGTCAACCCGGAGCAAGGAATGCGAAAAACGAAGAAATGGACTTGGGGGCACCGTCGCCGACGGCTGGTGCAAACTACCATCGCCAGAAATGCACGTAGGCAGCAAGTTTAGCCGTCGGCTTCAAGTCAACATACACGGACCGTCGCCGACGGGGCATCAGGCCGTCGGTGACGGCCCTTCAATTCTGCTGCGCGAATTTCTTTTGTTTTTGGTCAAGTAAACAATCAAAAGGCCATCTAGAGCCATTATGACGGGAGTTACACTTTCTTTTGAAGTTTGAAACATATCTTGGAGCCATTATCATCCATCTATCACCGACCATTAACCATCCATCATCTCCATCATCCGAACCAAGTACCAAATCAAAACCCTAATTCATCACCATTACCATCATCCTGCAATCCTCCATCCATTCAATTCCTCCATCACAAACCCTAACCACCATTCCATCATTATCCAAACTTCAAGATGATCAAGATCAAGCTTCCAACATCCGGTGATCAAGTTCTTTCGATCATGCGTGGCTAATTTCTAGGAGGTTTCACCCCAGTGTAGACTTTTGTAAGATTTAGGGTTTACTATGTTTTGATGATTGTTTTGTGACAACTTGAAGTACATTTGAATCTTAGACAATTGTCCTACGTTGGTATTGAATTTGCAAATTGTCAAGTGAATAATTAATTTTGACTTTGTGAAATGAATACACATATTTATGCCTTGTCTTTTGATAGGATTTGCCAGTCTAAAGTAACGAAGTGCATCATGGTCCGTTGTTTATGACGTTGATAGCGATTGGCACCTAAGCTTTGTGATTGTGACCCGTTAATGAATTATTTCAGGTAAAGCTAATTAAAATACATAGTAACCCTAAGTCTTGCATTAGTTGAAACCGGGTGTGAGCCTTGTTTTCTTTATATTGTTCAAACAATCAAATTTATTTCTTGCAATTTGTTAATCAATAGTGGTTAATCAATCCAATTATTCTAGTAATTTTAATTCACATCTTTCCAATCAAACAAAAATACATAAAAACAAGATAGCAAGCTTTATAATTGTGACAATCGTTTAAATTCATTCAAATCCGATCGCAAACCACATACTCTTCATGGTTCGACCCCTTGCTACCGCTAACTATTTTTTAAGGGTAATTTGGGACTATAAATATTATCTTTGATCGGAGCGCGACATTCCGATCAAATTTTGGCGCCGTTGCCGGGGAGTGCGTGCGCTTTGTGTTTGGATTATCGTTTGAATTTCGTGATTATCTGTTTAAGTTGTTTAGTTTCTTTTTGTACTTTGTCTTTTTCCTTGTTACGCGGAGTGTGTTACTTGTGCAGGTTACAGGTAGTGCATGCATACGCGAAACTCCAGGAGGACTTCACCGTTAGTCTACGAACCGGAAATCGAGAGAGTAGCAAGAAGAAACCTAGCAAGTCGGTTAGAAGCAACTCTTGCTTCTAATCAAACCAACCAAACACCACAACTCACACCATCCATTGAAACCGATTCAATGGCAAACCAAAACTCCAATCACTCAAACCTCAACCAAAATCAATTCCAATCCCGAGGAACCTTTCACCCTGCCCAAAATGTTCAACCTATGCCTCAAGAGCGACCAGGTGGTAATAACAACAATGGGACACCCACACCACCTTTCCAAAACCAAAATCCCAACAATACCCAAAGAACACCCCAACAACAAAACCTTCATCGACAAACTTCTTTACCCATCAACCTCGATGATCGGAACGTCAATTCCGACCGCCGAGGTAATCGAGATCGTGGCAATCCCGCGAACGAAGACCCATTCTTCAACATAGACGATTTGAGGAACGCCATCCCCGATGACAAACCATATAGTGTTCCCGGTTATCAATCGCCGGAACATGTGACCGTGCATACGGAAAATTCGGACGATGGGGGATATTACGATGATCGGGCTAATGATGACGAAGATTGGGGGTACGTGAATCAAGGCAATATCTACAATGCAAGAGGGTATGAAGATGAGGAGTTTGGCTACCAAAACGCCAACTATGTGGGGAATGATAACTATGGGTAAGGGAATGCAAGAAATGACGGTTATGAGAACAACCGCCAACCACGAAACAAAAATCAACGGAACCAAAATGATGGGTTTTACAACAACAACAATAACAACAATGGTAACCCTAATCGGATTCCTCGTTTCGTGGGAGGAGGTAATCAAAGGGGTAACCAAGGTAGAAATCAAGGTGGTGATAGAAGAGGTGATCGAAGGGACAACCGAAGGCCGGTCGATTAAGAGGTTAACGGTCCACAACGTCGTCAACAACCTCCACGGGGAGTGAATGATCGTTTTCGACCGGTAGTCACTGATAATGACTCTCCTATAGTGTGCGAAAGGAGAAGGTTTGATTGTAAACCTCATTACATCAATATACTTCCCTACTTCAATGGGAGGTCTAATGATGAGCCGTACACGCACTTGGCGGAGTTTTCGTCCATTTGTAACACTATCGGGGGGCACAACTTCGCATTAGAGGAGGTCAAACATCGCTTGTTCCAATTTTCGTTGAAAGATAAGGCAAAGCAATGGTTTCTCACACTTCCGACGAATAGCATCCGGACATGGGGTGAGATGCAACAAGTCTTTTTAGACGAATACTATTCGATGGCGAAGACCGACGACGCCAGGGATGAAATAAGGTTGTTTCGGCAACTATCGAGTGAACCGTTACATGAAGCATTCACTCGATTCAAAGAATTGATGTGGAGATGCCCACATCACCAAATAAAAAAGTGGGAATTGGTGAAGTGCTTTGTATGTGGTTTGGATGACGCGACATGGAATCGCCTCGAGTCAACGAGCAACGGGACTCTTTTGAGCAATCATGAAGATGACGATTGGGAATTTCTTGAGCGGATGAGCAAACAGTCAAAGAAAAAGGAATCGGCCGATAGAGCCAAGAAACATCCCGTTTCCCGGTCACTTCCCGATCTTGATTATAAAGATCGAATTTCCACTCTAGAACGGGAAATGGCTCGTATGAAAAAGATGGAGGTGAATGCGGTCCAATTCCCGGTGTGTGAAGATTGTGGGGATATTGGCCATAGGACCGATCAATGTCCAATGGGGCCGGGTGAGTACACCGAGGAAGTAAATCAAGTGTTTGGGGATAGAAAGAATAATGACATGAATTCGAACACTTACCATCCCAGATTGAGAAACCATCACAACTTCCGATATGGGAATGCCGCGAATCAAATGAACCTAAACTTTCAACCGGGTAATTAAAGCCAGTCATCATATCAAAATCGCCAAGGTGGTAACCAAGGGGGGTACCAACGTAATTACAATCAAGGGTACCAAGGTCAGGACAACAATTACCAAGGTGGGTACCAAAGGAATTACAACAATCAAGGCGGTAATGGAAGCGGGTCGAACAATCAAACCGGTGGTGATGACTTGAGTGCCAAAATGGATGCTTTGTTAAATATGCAAAAAGAATCTCACAATGACAATAAGGAAATAAAGAAGACAAACGAGATTCGGGACAAAGCACATGAGGCATTGGCAAAGCAAGTGGGCCAACTCGCAGAGGAAATGGCTCAAATAAGGGGAAGCATGGGAAGACTTCCAAGTGATACCACGGTGAACCCTAAGCATCAAGGGTCGAACTCGAAGAACACACGTGAGGTACCAATTAATAAAATTACTTTACGTAGTGGTCGAGTCATAGATAACGGTGTTGAGCCACCACCCGAGTTTGTTGAAGGGGTGGTGGAAGATGCGAGTGATGATGAAGGTAATAACGGTCAAACGGGTCAAAATAAAAATGATTCAAAAATTAATAAAAATACACCCGTTGTGACCGTTCCCGTCTCAAAGGCTAAGGAAAAGGGTGTGGAAATTAATGCCGCCCCTTATCCCGAAGCTCTGTTGGGACCATCTAAGAAAGTGGTAAACAAACGAGGCCCACAACAAGAAGAGATGTGGGAAATTTTTAAACAAGTCAAAATCAATTTACCACTCTTAGATGCAATTAAGCAAGTACCTTCATATGCTAAATACTTGAAAGATTTATGCACCCAAAAACGGACTCACAAATTTCCTAAGAAACTTGATTTAACTGAAAATGTGAGTTCGATTCTTTCGGGTGCACTTCCACCAAAACTTCAAGATCCGGGGGCGCCCATTATTTCAATACAAGTCGGTGAATTTAAAATGACCCGGGCACTTTTGGATCTTGGGGCAAGTGTGAGTATCTTGTCGGGTAGTTTATACGACCAATATGATTTTGGTCCACTTCAAGTGTCTAACACCACTGTGTTGTTAGCCGATTTGACCCCTAAATTACCCCGTGGGATAGTCACGGATGTAATAGTCAAGGTCGAGGACTTTTACTATCCGGTGGACTTTCTTGTATTAGATTATATCTCTTTGGACCGAACCAAGCAACCAACGGTGATCCTCGGTCGACCATTTTTGGCAACATCGAATGCCCAAATTAATTGTAAATCAGGCACGGTCGACATGACTTTTGGAAACCGTCGGTTGCAGTTAAATGTCTTTTCGGGATTGACGGATCCTCTAGTCGGTGATGAATGCTATATGGCGGACATTGTTGACGAGTGTATACCTCTATGCGACATTAGTGTCGAAGAGGAAAACACAATAGAGGAATGTTTCATGTTTGACAGGTTATAAGGAGAGACAAATCGTATCATGGATGAAGAGGTGAAAGAGTTGGAGGTTATGGCGGCAAAGGAAGGAAGGCCTACTTGGACACATCAAGTGGAAAGTCTTCCGGAAAGCATAGACACAAAGTTGAAGCCATCATTGGAAGAGCCGCCGGTGCTAGAGTTGAAGGTACTACCCAAGCATCTTAAGTATGCTTATGTGGGTGAAGGTAGCACGCTCCCGGTTATCATTGCATCTAGCTTGACCGGGGAGCAAGAAGAAAAATTGATGAAGGTGTTGGTCACTCATAGATCCGCTATCGGGTGGACCATTGCGGATTTGAAGGGAATTAGTCCCTCGGTGGTGATGCACAAGATCATCACGGAAGATGGCATGAGTCCTTCTCGCGACACACAACGGAGGCTAAATCCGAACATGCGAGAAGTGGTCAAGAAGGAGGTATTGAAGTGGCTAGATGCGGGTATCATATACCCTATCTCGGATAGCCAATGGGTAAGCCCAACACAGACAGTTCCTAAGAAAACAGGCATTCAAGTCGTCACAAATGACGCAGGTGAAGAGGTCGCCACTCGGCCGGTAACCGGGTGGCGTATTTGTATTGACTATAGGAAGTTAAATGCTGCAACTTCTAAAGATCATTTCCCTTTGCCATTTATTGACCAAATTGTTGAGAAATTGGCCGGACAAAAATTTTATTGTTTTCTGGATGGTTATTCCGGATACAATCAAATTGCTATACATCCGGAAGACCAAGCAAAGACTACTTTTACTTGTCCATACGGTACCTTTGCATTTAGGCGAATGCCCTTTGGACTTTGTAATGCCCCCGCCACCTTCCAAAGGTGTATGACGAGTATCTTTTCAGATATGGTGGGGGAGTCTTTGGAAATCTTCATGGATGATTTCTCAATATTTGGGTTATCATTTGATACATGCCTTGACCAACTCGAAAAAGTTTTAAAAAGATGTGTTGAGAAAAATCTTGTTTTGAGTTGGGAAAAGAGCCATTTTATGGTACAAGAAGGGATTGTGTTGGGGCATGTCGTTTCGAGTCATGGGATTGAGGTGGATAGAGCACAGGTGCAAGTCATATCCACTTTGCCTTATCCCACAAGTGTTAAGGGTATTCGGTCATTCTTGGGACATGCGGGGTTTTATAGGAGGTTTATAAAAAGTTTTAGTGATATAACGAAACCCCTATGTAATCTATTGTTAAAAGATAAAACATTTGATTTTGACAAGAATTGCCAAAACGCCTTTAACATTTTGAAGAAAAAGTTGGTTGAGGCCCCAATCTTGCAATCACCGAATTGGTCTTTACCATTCGAAATTATGTGTGATGCAAGTGATTATGCGGTGGGGGCCGTATTGGGTCAAAGGGTAGACAAGAAACCGGTTGCCATTTACTATGCAAGTAAGACTCTCTCGGATGCACAATTAAATTATACAACTACCGAGAAAGAGCTACTTGCGATGGTATATGCGTTGGATAAATTTCGTGCTTATATATGGGGTACTAAGGTCATTGTATATTCTGACCATTCTGCAGTTAGGTATCTCATGGACAAGAAGGATGTAAAGCCGAGATTAATCCGATGGGTGCTCTTGCTACAAGAATTTGATTTGGAAATCAGAGATAAGAAAGGGAGTGAGAATGTGATTGCGGACCACTTGTCTCGATTGGTTGTGGAGGAGGATTCTTCCCGTGAAGAGATTAATGAGAACTTCCCAGATGAGCAAATTTTAAAAGTTGCAATATTACCATGGTATGCTAATATTGTTAATTATTTGGTTACAGGTGACTTGCCGGCTCATTGGGATAGAAGGAAGAGGTTGCACTTCCTATCTCAAATCAAGTATTACTCGTTGGAAGAACCGGACTTATTCAAGTTTTGTCCGGATCAAGTCGTTCGAAGATGCATACCCGACGAGGAGATTCCTAGTGTCTTGATGCACTTGCATTCATTTGCTTGTGGGGGCCATTTCAGTGGTCACAAAACCGGGCACAAAGTGCTCAATAGCGGTCTTTATTGGCCGACTATTTTTAAGGATGCTTTTAATTTCGCTAAGAACTGTGTAGAGTGTCAAAAGTTAGGGGGTATTTCTAAAAGGGATGAAATGCCTATGCAACCGATCCTCATTGTAGATATTTTTGATGTGTGGGGGATCGATTTCATGGGCCCATTCCCTAATTCACATGGCAACTTATACATCTTGGTGGCGGTTGATTATGTATCCAAGTGGGTCGAAGCGATTGCCACCAAGACGAATGACCATACCGTTGTTTGCAATTTTGTACAAACAAATATAATTTCTAGATTTGGGATTCCCCGGGTAATCATTAGTGATGGGGGATCTCACTTTAAGAATTTTAACTTTGGCAAACTTTTGAAACGGTATGGTGTTGACCATCGAATCGCTACCCCTTACCACCCACAAACAAGCGGTCAAGTGGAAGTTTCCAATAGGCAAATAAAAGAAATTTTGCAAAAGACCATTCGACCCGACCGAAAGGATTGGTCGACGAAGTTGAATGATGCTTTATGGGCTTATAGAACGGCTCATAAAACACCTATTGGAACTACACCTTATCGCTTAGTTTATGGGCGAAATTGCCATTTACCGGTTGAACTTGTGCATCGTGCTTGGTGGGCTATTAAAGAAGTTAACATGAAATATGACTATGCAGGGAAAGAGCGAAAGTTAAAGCTTTGCGAGTTGGAGGAGCTTAGGGAAGAAGCGTACGAGTGCGCCTCAAAATACAAGGATGATATGAAGAGGGCACATGACGCGAAGTTGAAGCCGAAGGAGTTTGAAGTGGGTCAAAAGGTTTAGCTATATAATTCATGGCTTAAATACTTCCCCGGTAAGCTCAAGAGCAAATGGATGGGCCCGTACGTGATTACACGGGTCGGAAAGCTTGGAGATGTTACAATCAAGGATCCGAAGGATGGGTCGAAGCAAACGGTTAATGGGCATCACCTTAAACCGTTCCTTGATGGTAACAATGAGAAAAAAGATGAGAATGTGGAGTTGGTGAACTTCATGGTAAGTGTGCCAACTTATGAGGTCAACTGAAAGGACCGGTAATGAATTTTGTAAAGTTATGTATAATCTATTTAATTATTTGAGTATTTTTGTGATTAATCGTTCTCGTTTTGTACTAACCCTTGTAATTGTGTGAAGTTCGGACATCATAAACGGGTCATGAAGACAAAAGGTATGTTCTTAGACTTATTTGTGTGTATTAGGGACAATACACGACTTTTCGGGGGGTGGTAGGGGCCGTTAACGGTATTCGTGTTTTAAATTTTTAACTTATAAAAAATTATAAAAAGATTTTTAATAATTTTTTTAGGAATTTTTATTGTATATAGTTGTTTTATAAAAAGTTTTTAAAAATCTTTCCTTTTTTTCATAAAAAAAATTGAAAAATAAAAAATTGCTTTTAGGGGAACCGTTGCCGACGGTGGGTGTTCCCGTCGCCTACGGCCTCTAAAAACCGTCCGTCGCCCAAGTTTGTCCATAGACAGGGAATTAGGCCGTTGCCTATATTGATCATATCCACATACCTTCGCCGACGGTGCCTATATCCGTCGCCGACGGTCCCTGAAATCTCAGCCGACACATTTTTTTGTTGCACGCTCAGGTTCGAACCCAAAACCCTTGAAACCCATTCGAGTGCAACCTTAACTTGTTCTAAACCCCAAAATCGACTCATGGGTCCACAATCTGATCTATCTACACATTAACACCACAAATCTTCTGCCTTCATCACCTCTCTCTCTCTCCTTTATCTTCATCTTCCCCAAACTTCCTACCAAGAACCCTAATTTTCTTCTCTTCATAACTCCTTCAATTCTCCACCAAATCAGTTGATTCTTGAGCCTATTGTGTGTATTTTCTCGAGAGGAACAAAACCACCATAACGGTTTTCATTAATTCTTGCTGGTTTGCAAGATATCTGAAGTCAAAGATTCGGGTTTTTGAAGAGTGTTAACCAAGTCTTTTGCTTTGCATCTTTTCTTAGTTTTTCTTGATCAATCTACATCAAAGGTATGAAATTTCAGTAAATTTATGCATGATTTTCATATGTATTGTTGATTTCTTCCGAAATTTTAAGCTCATTGTTTAAGAGTAGGTTGTTTATCATAATGTATGATGTTTTAGCATAAACTTAAGAATGTTACTTGATTTGGGTGGGATTTGAGCATGCTTTAGTCTTGGTGATGTGATTACACTAGATTTTTGCATGATTGAGCATAGTTATAATGTTGAATATTGTTGAAACCATGAAATTTTGAGAAATCTTGTGAATAAACATGCTAAATTGATATGTAGATGTTAAAATGAGCGACTTTGGAAGTTTAAAAAGGAGATTTTGCATCTAATTATTGATTGAAATTCAACATTGCATATTATGTTCAAAGTTTGAGATTGTTTGAAGATTTGGGGTGTACTAATTGTTGTCTTGTCTTTTGATTATAGCTATGGCCGGAGGAAGAAAGAAAGCAAAAACTTCCGGGCAAGGTTCATCTTCGGGAGCCGGTTTAGGCTCGGGGCAATATCAAAAACGTTGGGAACAATTAAGTAATATAAAAGAAGGTGATGGGCAACTCTATAGACAAGATTGGGATTGGGAGGAGGCCAAGAATAGTAGGTCGGCTTCGGTATGGAAAGACGAAAAACTGAAGGCTCTTTCTCGGTACCGAAACAAGAAATTAGAGGCGAAGATGTGGAAATTGAAGATGGTCACGGGTGTTTCAAAGCCCGTACCGGAGAGGGCAGTATGTGAGTGTACGTTGATTCTCGAAAGTTCTGAAAAATCGGCATAGTTCAAAGGTTTGAAAAGATTGGGTGGGAACGAGTGCTTGACTGGTGCGAGGATATCACCACCCGGGTGTATTTGGGGGCTGTTTGTGAATGGCTGTCAACTCTACGTTTTGAACATTCTGATGGGCCGGCTCCTACGTGGCAGTTGATCGGCAATATTGGCAAAAACCAAATGATCATGTCATTCGAGCACATGAATGCTATAGCAAGATTTGATTCGCTTGGGGTTGAAGCATATGATTATTACGATTATGATCAGTTTTTGGATAATAAAAGAAATGGAGCTGATCCGGAGCGAATGTTAGCATCGGTATTGCCAGGTTCTGGGGGTGCAGGGGATTCGAGAAACGATTTGTCATTGGAGTGCAAAATACTACAAGGCATTTCGTTGGAGAATGTTTTGGTGCGGTTTGGGGACCGCGGTAAAGTGAAGGCACCCGACTGCCGGGTTTTACATTCGTTGTTGTATGGGACGCCAAGGCTATCATGGTGCCAAATTGTGATGATCAATACATGGGATACAAGGGAATCATTCAAGCAGAAGATGATCCCTTATGTGAGATTGATTAGCGCAATGATTTTGCAGCAAAATGCATTGCCTCAGGAGTCACTGTGGGTGTCTAAACCCATCGATCAGTTCAACTTCACCTCCATGAGGCGACATTGGAAGATAACGGTTAAGGCTTTTGGTCATCTTCACACGGTTGAAGATGAACAAGGAGATAGTTACCGATTCACCGAACCGAGAGAGGGTGATGAAGAGGGTGATGAAGAGGAAGAAGATGAGGAGATGCCTGATATTGAGGAGGAGACAGAGCCATCCGGTCCGCGGGGACCAAGACAAAGATACAGGAGGAAGCATCGGGAGATTTCTGCCGATGTAGCAGACTTTGTGAACCAAAGGCAGGTGCCGTCGTACCGGCTTTGGACCCGCGGGCAACAAGCGGTTTACGATAATGTATCGGCATGCATTGGCGAAGGGAGAGAATACCAGGCGAGCAGGAAGGCTTGGGAAGAGGCGCAAGGGGCGTACTCGTAAGAACAGTGAGCTTTCCAAGCATCCTTTCTCGAGAGGATGGAGAAACAGATGGAGGAACAACAATTGCAACAAGCATTACAACGGTCACAAATGGAACGCTTGTTACAGTTACAAGAGGAGGATAGGGCCCAAAGACGGGCATGGGAGGAATAAGAGGCGAGGCGTCAAAATGCACAAAGAGAATTGGAGCAACGCCGATGGAGAGCTTTAGCTGTCTCTAACCAAATGGCTATTAATAATGCCAAGGTGCTCCACGATCAGGAGCACCATCAAAGAGACTATCAAGCCGGTCTCCCTTATTCCGAGCACTCGGGGTGGACCGATTACCCCAACCTTCCCCATCCACGAGGCCCATCCGATCCAACCCCTCACTGGCCCGAGGCAGTAGGCTCCAGCTTCATCCCGATTCCTTACCAACCACCGCCTCAAGGGGAGCAGAGTGTCACACCTCGAAATATCAGAGCATTGGCGTGACTGGACTGGTATCTTTATTGCACAGCGGGAGCAGATAAAGCTAAGACTTCTAGAAATTGAACGCCCATTAAGTACTCGACTCCACATGGTTCTCCTATTCCAACCGTTCCATTGTTTCTGTAAAGTAACCTGAGAAAGAAACATGCGAAAAAGTCAACATAAAGTTGAGCGAGTCCATAGTTTGTTTGTAAAAGATTTGAAATAAATCTTTTGAGTTGTGAAAGATTTGAAATAAATCTTTGGAGTAACCGGTTTTTGAAATAGTATTGAGAAAACGAATCAAAAGTCATTTTCTTGCCAAGTTATATGGAAACGTTGTGTTTGTAACACAGTATGTTCATAAAAACCATGTATTTGTAATGTTCGCATAACCGTCAATGCCCACCCTGACTTTGACTCCATACCCGCATAATCCTGTGCTTTGAATTTTGTATAAAACATGGTATTTAATTTGTATGAACAAGTAGTTTCGTAAGTATATATGTCCCTGGTGTGTAGCAAATAAGGAAATAAGGAGATCACCAATGGTTTGCAAAGCCAATGGTATGTGTGAAGTGCAAGTAGGAAGACTCAAACCTAGCGGATTTATGCGTCGGGCATAAAGTCACCCCGAGGTCCGTTCTGTTTGGCCTGGGGCTGGGTTCGCTACACCCAGATAGATCTACCGCTCCTGTCCCTCGGTCCTATAATGAGGATTAATGATCTCAAGTTGCGCCTACCCAGTCACATGATCTGTACGTTCTAACCCTCCTTAAGCTAACCATACCATGTATAAAAATGTCTGCATATATGAAAAATCCCTGGTCTCCCCGACCCAATCCCTGGTCACCTTGACCGAATCCCTGGTCTCCCCGACCAAATCCCTGGTCACCCTGACCGAAAATCATTCACATTTTGAAAATAAGCATTTGTTTTGTAAAAACAGGTATGTTTAGTATAAACCTTTCGAAAATCATTTGAGTTCCTCGAAATCCCTTCGTAATATGATTTAGAAATACGAGTTTTGCGTTTGTTCAAAACTTTGTATGTTTTTGCAAAACGTGCATGTCTTTCCACCCCGAAAACATTTACAAAAATGTAAAACAGTAAAAAGTGGGGGTTATGAACTCGCCTGAATTTCCATGTGCAAAGCTAGCTAATTGCGACTCTGTGATGTCATTTCCAAAATGAGACTCGCTAGCGTGCATTCTACAATATCCCTAACACGGAATATCTAATAAGTTTCTAAATAAAAGCGGTAACTAGTCTACGTGTCACCGAGCTCTACCGAATCGTTGACCGAACGATTTGACGGTAAATTGTCAACTTAAAAGAAGCGAAGAAGTTATACTTGTGTAGTTCGTTCATTCGTCGGTATATAAGTAGTCTTGAAAAGACTTAGTTCTCGAGAGGTTTAAAATATATGAATATTTATATAAGTATATAAATACATTGGTATAATCGCGTTAGTTGTCTCGAGAATTTGTACGTGCATGTAAAGTATATTTACATGAAAGTATATATATATCAAATTCGTACGAAAATTATATAATAAACTCGTATTATATATTGCTTTCGTTTGACCTTTGTCAAGATTTTCGTATATGCCGCTCCGGCGTATAAAATAAATATGAAAAATTATATTTATTTTATAAAAGAATCGTTGAGTTGTCGTGTTTGTAAATAAATATATAACTATATTTATTTTTATAAACGAATGTGTGTTCGGCGTTTGAAACAATATAAATAATTATATTGACTTTATAAAGGAGTTGTCGAAATTCCGAAGTTTAAAATAAATATAATAATTATATTTATTTGTTGTAAATAAATTTCCGACTCGTCAATTATTGTAAGTTGTAAAGTGTTATCGAAAGAAACTATATGCTTGTATTCGTCTTTCCAAAATATCATTTGAATCCGATGTTTGTTTTATAATAAAACGCGTTCCTTTTTACGGATTTTCTCGAAAAACGAGCAGAGTTTCCTCTGTTTTTGGACGCCCCCGACAACCACGTGTCGATATATTTTGTCAAACTCAACAATATTCTCAATATCAATGTGTATAATTTTCGTAAAAGCGACAAAAATGTAAATTAAGCACTAGTTTGTATCGGTTCGAGCTCGTTCACGAAATAAATAAGATTATAAGAATAATGAAATGTATTGTGCCGTAAAATCTTTACCATCTTCTTGTGTCGAAAGCCGAGCTGACCGAGTCAACTCGCTGAGTTGACTGAGTTTGACCGAGGCGACCGAAACGCTTCCTAATCTGACTCGAACCGACTGACCCAAACCAAACCGAGTGGACTCGTCTGTCCCGAGTCGACTCGCTGACTGAGCTGACTCGCTTACTGAGTTAACCGAACCGTCTGCCCGAGCCGCCTGACCGAACCCGCATCTGTCCTGAACATCTCTGTTGACCGGTTGTTGACCCGAACCCATCTGTTAACTGAGTTGACTCGGTTAACCGAGTCAAACCGAGTTGAGCCGAACACTAACCCGAACCCATCTAAACCGCGACTGACTGTGGCCCGTAACCTGACCCGAGACTGAACCGGGTTGAATCGAAGCCGTCTGCAACTGACCCAGGCCCCTCACGTGAGTCGAACCAGTCTTGAACCCATACCTGTCGCCTGTCGGACCACCATCACCGCCGCCGTAGCGGCGGCGCCGCCACCTAACTCCGCTGCTCTCTCTCCTCTCTCTCCGTCTCGTCTCTCTCTCTCTCTCTCTCTTGTCTCTGTCTTCGTCGTCGCACCACCACCGGACTGTGGTGGTGGTGGTCGGCCGTTAATCAGCAAGAAACAGGGGTGTTTGGCTGTGAATGTCGCCGGCTGGAGCTCAGCCGGAGCCCTTTTGTGCTTGCCGGATATTAACAAGGGGGGGTGTACGTCCGGTAAAACAGAAGAGAAAGGGGGGGTGTGGTTCACCGGAGAAGAAAGGGGACGTCGGAGCGCCGCCATACCCGGCTCCGGTCATCTTGACCAGTGGATCGAGAGAGAAGGGTAAGGCAGACCTAGAGTCTGTGCAATAGAGAGAGATGATAGAAAATGAGAGGGTATTGGTTCTTTTTATAGAGAATATGGAGATCTTCTCAAGAGATCTTGTGTGATTTTGTAGATTTAGTCAGGATTTTGTAAAGATATTATGGAGATTTTGTAGGGATATTACTTGTAAGATCTTTTACAAATTATATAGAATAACCGCTAATATATTAAGTGAAGGTTTAGGCTTGTGGGTTTTGGCTTGGGCCCAGGGCCCACAAGCTCAATCCCCGTGTGTAAGTGGCCCGTAAATCCTACGAGACCCGTTGTCAAAACCCTGAACTCCGTTTAACGTCAAGAATTAAAATACAACAAAAATACGGTCGGTAGTTGTTGTTTGCGCGCCCGTTCATCGGTCACGGTAATAATCGCGAAAAATTGTATCGTTGCCATCCTTAATCCGTTTTTCGATCCGGTTTCGACTGTAGTCACTAAAATTAATTACGGAGCTAAATATAGCGTAAAATGTAAGTTTCAAAGGTGACAGGCGTCTCCGTCGCTTCCGTTTTGTTGCCGATGCGTTTCCTGCTATCGCGTTTTTAGTTCATGTTGCATTTGTGTCGTACGGAAGCCCAATAAATTCACAAAATTTATTTCATAGACATAAAATATTCATGTAATATTCATACTTGTCGGCGTTGTCAGTGTTTTGCACGGCATCAGTTCGTTGTCGCTTAATATTCCGCAGATTTTGCGTAAATCAGCATACGCGCAGTGTAAAGTCGGATAGACGTTCCTAGGCACTCCAAAGGCCTAATTAAGTTAAGTTGTGCTGTAAACACTATTTATTATTGCGTTAATTACTTGTTAATCACGTAATTAGGTGCCGTAAGTCACGGGTTTTCACATTCTCCCCCTGTTACAGAAATTTCGTCCTCGAAATTTAGACTATGTTATCTCCTCAGAATTGTGTTGTTCGCAGGTAAGTCCGAATAATAACAAAGTGAATGACCGCGTAAGTGAAACATGACTTATTCGAATCATGTGAATTTAATGACATTCCTCAACAATAAGAACCCATCGGTTTACAATAAATGTGTTTCAGCAAATCGATGTCAAAGGAAACAAGACATATAGGTACAGTCACTAATGTGACTAAGTTAACAGGTATCCAACAATGAACGGGAACTTCGACCAATCGAATTCCATATGAACGTTCACAATATGTAAATGAGTTCTAGAAGCAATAACATCCACTAGATGTACTTAGAATCAACAAGCTCAAAAGTAATAGTTTGCATGAAACGCTTGATCGTGATCAGCACAAGCTGCAAGTTATACCGACGCCACAAGGTGTCGCAATGAATGAAACAATTCAATAATAGGGGTGATCGAACAAATATCACCTGTGTTTTGCATGAAACGCTCAATCATGATTAGCCCAAGCTACAAGTATGTACTGACACCACAAGGTGTCGTGGTGATTCAAATGATTCAATAGTAGCAGTGATCAAACAAATTCACCGTGTTTGAAGTCAAATGAAAACGCAATAAAGTGAATCGAAAAGTTTGTTTCAAATGACATCATAGGATTTTCAATTGAAAATGGAACATCAATGAAACAATGTTTCCGATCGAAGGTGAAGAAACAATAAATATAGTAAAAAATATTCGATCGATGTTGAAAGAACCGTTAGTAGGTACACTGGAATATGCAATGAATTTGTGTACCATTGTCATAACGCACAATTGTGTTAAGACCGCTTAACTATGATAAATCGAAGCGGGTTTAAAGCAAATAAATAAATAATTAATTAAATCCGTGCATGAGATGCGTAAACGAGTTTAGCGCAAGCTTCAAACTAATGAAAATCACCATCACATGGTGTCGAAATCAACAGACAATTTTAATGGAGTCGAATGCCAAACAAGTTTATTTCGACTCGGAAAAAATGAAACACTTGTCAAAACGAATTTTGGAATATGATGCTCCCAATACATCATATGATGCTCTGAAGTAAATGTGTGTAATGGCCAAGTTCAAACAACTGAACTTGGTTTTAGCGCAATCCGATAATAAATATATATATCGACAAGAAAACTTTCGGCATGGTCACAGCGAAAAACCAGGTATGTAACTTGTAAAGAAATGATCGTGATACAATGACCATTAAGAGGAGCAGAGATACGAAAATCTACTCAGTAAGTGTAAAAATCGAAATTTCAATAAAAGAAATTTTGAGGACTTTACCTGGGGTCGCATGTGATATCCGGTTGTTAAGTGACATTACCATGGAATGTCGAACATAGCGTATTCGTCGTTAGTTAGGTAGGGGGGGAATGCGGAGACAATCGTCTTCTCCCTGGCGTGATTCGTGTCGTTGTAGGATCGCGTGACAAGTTGTCGTTTCCTGATCGTTAGTTTTCCTGCTGACAGGGATCTAGCATCGTCGTTAAATTTGCGTCATCGTTCCTTCTCAAAGGCGTCGCCTCGATAGTCGTATGTGTCGTACTTCAACCTCCGTTGATGTACAGCTTAAGTTTCACGTATACCTGTGCACAAGCGTTGTGTGCCGCGTAGAAGGTGATGTACCCCGACATCCGTTGACGTAAGATTGAGTTACATGTATTCTTGTGCACTCGTTTTGTTATGCGTAGGCTGCCTGCTCGGGAAGTTAAAATATCACAGACTATATGGATAATAATGTGTGCCCGAGTTAATATTCGCGGTTCCTACGTGATGACCTTTAATAAACACACACATGCGCAAATAATCAATCATATAATCAAATAAACATGTTAGTCACCAATAAGCAATCAAGTAATTCCCCTAGTCCACTAGTCTATCCTCCCAGCCTCTCAGACTGAACTTCCTAGTCCCACTAGACTATCCTCCCAGCCTCTCAGACTGAATCTCCTAGTCCCACTAGACTATCCTCCCAGCCTCTCAGACTGACTCCCTGGTCTCTCGACCAGATCCAGCCACCCGGGTGAATTCCCGGTTCCGAAGGTCTTAAATGCATGTTTCCTAAACACTCAGAGTGTTGTGCACTGTATGCGTATGTTTTGTGTATCGTGTATAAAACACCACTATAGCGTATGTTTGAAAACAAAATTTTGACTGTTTGTTTTTCGGAAACGGTTGGAGACCATATTCGAGTACTAGGCGTTCTGTATGTATTCAAAGTCATAATATTCTAAGTTCCCAGAGGAAAGTGAGGTTAGAGCCTAGGTATCTTTACAGAAAACCCTATTCGCTGTAACCTATAGCTCTGATATCAATCTGTCACACCCCAAAATATCAGAGCATTGGCGTGACTGGACTGGTATCTTCATTGCACAGCGGAAGCAGATAAAGCTAAGACTTCTAGAAATTGAACGCCCATTAAGTACTCGACTCCACATGGTTCTCCTATTCCAACCGTTCCATTGTTTCTGTAAAGTAACCTGAGAAAGAAACATGCAAAAAAGTCAACATAAAGTTGAGCGAGTCCATAGTTTGTTTGTAAAAGATTTGAAATAAATCTTTTGAGTTGTGAAAGATTTGAAATAAATCTTTGGAGTAACCGGTTTTTGAAATAGTATTGAGAAAACGAATCAAAAGTCATTTTCTTGCCAAGTTATATGGAAACGTTGTGTTTGTAACACAGTATGTTCATAAAAACCATGTATTTGTAATGTTCGCATAACCGTCAATGCCCACCCTGACTTTGACTCCATACCCGCATAATCCTGTGCTTTGAATTTTGTATAAAACAAGGTATTTAATTTGTATGAACAAGTAGTTTCGTAAGTATATATGTCCCTGGTATGTAGCAAATAAGGAAATAAAGAGATCACCAATGGTTTGCAAAGCCAATGGTATGTGTGAAGTGCAAGTAGGAAGACTCAAACCTAGCGGATTTATGCGTCGGGCACAAAGTCACCCCGAGGTCCGTTCTGTTTGGCCTGGGGCTAGGCTCGCTACACCCAGATAGATCTACCGCTCCTGTCCCTCGGTCCTATAATGAGGATTAATGATCTCAAGTTGCGCCTACCCACTCACATGATCTGTACGTTCTAACCCTCCTTAAGCTAACCATACCATGTATAAAAATGTCTGCATGTATGAAAAATCCCTGGTCTCCCCGACCCAATCCCTGGTCACCCTGACCGAATCCCTGGTCTCCCCGACCAAATCCCTGGTCACCCTGACCGAAAATCATTCACATTTCAAAAATAAGCATTTGTTTTGTAAAAACCGGTTTGTTTAGTATAAACCTTTCGTAAATCATTTAAGTTCCTCGAAATCCCTTCGTAATATGATTTAGAAATACGAGTTTTGCGTTTGTTCAAAACTTTGTATGTTTTTGCAAAACGTGCATGTCTTTCCACCCCGAAAACATTTACAAAAATGTAAAACAGTAAAAAGTGGGGGTTATGAACTCGCCTGAATTTCCATGTGCAAAGCTAGCTAATTACGACTTTGTGATGTCGTTTCCAAAATGAGACTCGCTAGCGTGCATTCTACAATATTCCTAACACGGAATATCTAATAAGTTTCTAAATAAAAGCGGTAACTAGTCTACGTGTCACCGAGCTCTACCGAATCGTTGACCGAACGTTTTGACGGTAAATTGTCAACTTAAAAGAAGCGAAGAAGTTATACTTGTGTAGTTCGTTCATTCGTCGGTATATAAGTAGTCTTGAAAAGACTTAGTTCTCGAGAGGTTTAAAATATATGAATATTTATATAAGTATATAAATACATTGTTATAATCGCGTTAGTCGTCTCGAGAATTTGTACGTGCATGTAAAGTATATTTACATGAAAGTATATATATATCAAATTCGTACGAAAATTATATAATAAACTCGTATTATATATTGCTTTCGTTTGACCTTTGTCAAGATTTTCGTATATGCCGCTCCGGCGTATAAAATAAATATGAAAAATTATATTTATTTTATAAAAGAATCGTTGAGTTGTCGTGTTTGTAAATAAATATATAACTATATTTATTTTTATAAACGAATGTGTGTTCGGCGTTTGAAACAATATAAATAATTATATTGACTTTATAAAGGAGTTGTCGAAATTCCGAAGTTTAAAATAAATATAATAATTATATTTATTTGTTGTAAATAAATTTCCGACTCGTCAATTATTGTAAGTTGTAAAGTGTTATCGAAAGAAACTATATGCTTGTATTCGTCTTTCCAAAATATCATTTGAATCCGATGTTTGTTTTATAATAAAACGCGTTCCTTTTTACGGATTTTCTCAAAAAACGGGCAGAGTTTCCTCTGTTTTTGGACGCCCCCGACAACCACGTGTCGATATATTTTGTCAAACTCAACAATATTCTCAATATCAATATGTATAATTTTCGTAAAAGCGATAAAAATGTAAATTAAGCACTAGTTTGTATCGGTTCGAGCTCGTTCACGAAATAAATAAGATTATAAGAATAATGAAATGTATTGTGCCGTAAAATCTTTACCATCTTCTTGTGTCGAAAGCCGAGCTGACCGAGTCAACTCGCTGAGTTGACTGAGTTTGACCGAGTCGACCGAAACGCTTCCTAATCTGACTCGAACCGACTGACCCAAACCAAACCGAGTGGACTCGGCTGTCCCGAGTCGACTCGCTAACTGAGCTGACTCGCTTACTGAGTTAACCGAACCGTCTGCCCGAGCCGCCTGACCGAACCCGCATCTGTCCCGAACATCTCTATTGACCGGTTGTGGACCCGAACCCATCTGTTAACTGAGTTGACTCGGTTGACCGAGTCAAACCGAGTTGAGCCGAACACTAACCCGAACCCATCTAAACCGCGACTGACCGTGGCCCGTAACCTAACACGAGACTGAACCAGGTTTAATCGAAGCCGTCTGCAACTGACCCAGGCCCCTCACGTGAGTGGAACCAGTCTTGAACCCATACCTGTCGCCTGTCGGACCACCATCACCGCCGCCGTAGCGGCGGTGCCGCCACCTAACTCCGCTGCTCTCTCTCCTTTCTCTCCGTCTCGTCTCTCTCTCTCTCTCTCTTGTTTCTGTCTTCGTCGTCGCACCACCACCGGACTGTGGTGGTGGTGGTCGGCCGTTAATCAGCAAGAAACAGGGGTGTTTGGCTGTGAATGTCGCCGGCTGGAGCTCAGCCGGAGCCCCTTTGTGCTTGCCGGATATTAACAAGGGGGGTGTACGTCCGGTAAAACAGAAGAGAAGAGGGGGGGTGTGGTTCACCGGAGAAGAAAGGGGACGTCGGAGCACCGCCATACCCGGCTCCGGTCATCTTGACCAGTGGATCGAGAGAGAAGGGTAAGGCAGACCTAGAGTCTGTGCAATAGAGAGAGATGATAGAAAATGAGAGGGTATTGGTTCTTTTTATAGAGAATATGGAGATCTTCTCAAGAGATCTTGTGTGATTTTGTAGATTTAGTCAGGATTTTGTAAAGATATTATGGAGATTTTGTAGGGATATTACTTGTAAGATCTTTTACAAATTATGTAGAATAACCGCTAATATATTAAGTGAAGGTTTAGGCTTGTGGGTTTTGGCTTGGGCCCAGGGCCCACAAGCTCAATCCCCGTGTGTAAGTGGCCCGTAAATCCTACGAGACCCGTTGTCAAAACCCTGAACTCCGTTTAACGTCAAGAATTAAAATACAACAAAAATACGGTCGGTAGTTGTTGTTTGCGCGCCCGTTCGTCGGTCACGGTAATAATCGCGAAAAATTGTATCGTTACCATCCTTAATCCGTTTTTCGATCCAGTTTCGACTGTAGTCACTAAAATTAATTACGGAGCTAAATATAGCGTAAAATGTAAGTTTCGAAGGTGACAGGCGTCTCCGTCGCTTCCGTTTTGTTGCCGATGCGTTTCCTACTATCGCGTTTTTAGTTCATGTTGCATTTGTGTCGCACGGAAGCCCAATAAATTCACAAAATTTATTTCATAGACATAAAATATTCGTGTAATATTCATACTTGTCGGCGTTGTCAGTGTTTTGTACGACATCAGTTCGTTGTCGCTTAATATTCAGCAGATTTTGCGTAAATCACCATACGCGCACTGTAAAGTCGGATAGACGTTCCTAGGCACTCCAAAGGCCTAATTAAGTTAAGTTGTGCTGTAAACACTATTTATTATTGCGTTAATTACTTGTTAATCACGTAATTAGGTGCCGTAAATCACGGGTTGTCACACAGAGTCCACTCGATAACTATAGGGAGATGTTTGAGGCCCTCACTGGTTATCAATACCAGGCAAACCCGCCAGTGAACCCTAACGAGAGATATCAGCGGTAGAGGCAAGGTATGTTTGTGTTGTTATTGTTGTATATTATTTTGTTTTTGTTATTTTTATTTCGTTTTATTTACTTTTGCCTAGTTAAATGAACGTTGTGGGTGTGTTCCCTATATAACCCTCACGAGACCTCTCGTCCTCCCAAGCTATTGGGGGGTTTAAAAGGGCTTGTTGCATAAGCTAAATGCAACCGTGATTCCTACGAAAGTGAGTTAGGTTTGTTATTGTTGTACTTTATTTTCCACATAAATCAAAGTGAAATAACGTATGGCTTGGTAATATTTTCATAAAAGTGGTAGAACTAGGTAACTAACAAATTTTGATGGTTGTGAGAAGCATGCTTCTACACAAGGGTTAAGATTTGTAGGTACATTGTGTTCGTGGGACAACCGCTTTCTTGAAGAGAAGAAGAGCACACGAGGAATAAGCTCAAAAATCAGGTGCATACGTTTCTTTTTACTTTTGATTTTTTAGTTAGCAAATAAGTGGATTGTAAATTGTATATTTTTTTTCCGGGGTGAAATTTTTGGGAAGTTAGCCGTGTCACATCCCTTGTGCGTTTTAAAACTCTAGTTCTCACACATTGAGGACAATGTTTACCTCAAGTGTGGGGATGGGGGAGTAGTAAAAGTTTTAGATTTTGACCCGTTCATTTAAATACTACACATTGAGGACAATGTTTACCTCAAGTGTGGGGAAGGGGGAAAATTTCAAAAAAAAAAAAATTCAAAAATATCTTGTTTCAAAAGCGATCTTAAAAGCACAAATAACTAAGTCAACGAGGGATGTCACAACCCATTTGGTCTTTTGTCATGGTCAAGTTCAAATTAATAGCATGACGGGTATTTAGCGGGTGGTTATTTGAGAATAATCCGCCTAAGAAACTAGTATTTTATGCATGTCACATACCATACCCTTTTAGATATGTGAGATTTTGACCCACTTTTATATCATAGATTACATACCTATGTTTCTTTGTTTGAGTGGACCATTAGTCATATATTGTAGAACTTGCAACTTTTGATACGTTTGAGACCATAGACCGAATACAAGCACGAGAATGATTAAGGCATTAGGTAAACCTTTTCTTTTAAAACCATTTGTCCATCCTTACCCAAATAAATCCCCTAGTCGCCCACTTGAGCCTAAACCTTTCGTTTGACCACCCTATAGCCCATAACCTTAAACTTTTTTCTTTTAAACTCGTGTGATGGAAATTCGATTATAGGAGTCGTATTTGTATAGTTGTTTTTGATTGTTTGCATAAAAAAAATCAGAAAATGTTATGAAAAATAATTGAAAAAGCATTGAAAAAAAATACAAAAAGAAGTGTTAGTAGTTGTTGAATAAAAGGGCGAAAGATTATTGCCCATAGTTGATGTTTATATTTAGTTTTGTTTAAGTTAGTGGTTTGTAATAAAAATCAAATTTTCATCGCCTTAGCCACTTTAAAATATCATATTTCCTACCCTTAGCCTAGCCCCGTTACAACCCTTACAAAGACCTTATGACTTGTGCTTAGTATTCGTGATCGATGGTGGAGAATGATTGAGTTGCAAGCTTATGCGGGTATGTGTTCTAATCGGTTTTGAGTGAACATTCTTTGAAGTGCTAATACATTATAAACATTAGCCAATTTACAAGCCGAGTGGAGAGAACATTGTGAGGGATGTGTATGAATTGTTAGTTTCGTGGGCGGGTTAATCTTGGATAACCATTGTTATACGTGATTATTCACTTGACCGTTAAATATGTTGAAAATTGTAAAGAGTTTGAACTTTGGCATGACAATGGACCTTAACCTTCGTCTCGGGAATGGGGAGTGTATTCATTGTTCGACCCATGTGAAAGTGAAAAACTGATTTGCTTGAGGGCAAGCAAAAGATAAGTGTGGGGATGTGATACGTGGTCGAAAACCGGTGTTCGTTTATGTCTAAGTTCATAATTTTATTTAACTTTTAATCTCGAATAGCCTACTTGTAAAAGGATTTGTGTTTTGCAGGTCTTGTGAAGTTTAAGGAGCTAATTGGGAGCTAAACGGACCACCGGAACGTAAAATGAGCCACCGGGAAGCGAAACGGGTCAACCGGGAGCAAGGAATGCAAAAAACGAAGAAATGGACATGGGGGCACCGCCGCCGACGGCTGGTGCAAACTACCGTCGCTAGAAATGCCCGTAGGCAGCAAGTTTAGCCGTCGGCTTCAAGTCAACATACACGGACCGTCGCCGACGGGGCATCAGGCCGTCGGCGACGGCCCTTCAATTCTGCTGCGCGAATTTCTTTTGTTTTTGGTCAAGTAAACAATCAAAAGGGCATCTAGAGCCATTATGACAGGAGTTACACTTTCTTTTGAAGTTTGAAACATATCTTGGAACCATTATCATCCATCTATCACCGACCATTAACCATCCATCATCTCCATCATCCGAATCATGTACCAAATCAAAACCCTAATTCATCACCATTACAATCATCCTTCAATCCTCCATCCATTCAATTCCTCCATCACAAACCCTAACCACCATTCCATCATTATCCAAACTTCAAGATGATCAAGATCAAGCTTCCAACATCCGGTGATCAAGTTCTTTCGATCATGCGCGGCTAATTTCTAGGAGGTTTCACCCCGGTGTAGACTTTTGTAAGATTTAGGGTTTATTATGTTTTGATGATTGTTTTGTGACAACTTGAAGTACATTTGAATCTTAGACAATTGTCCTACGTTGGTATTGAATTTGCAAATTGTCGAGTGAATGATTAAATTTGACTTTGTGAAATGAATGCACGTATTTATGCCTTGTCTTTTGATAGGATTTGCTAGTCTAAAGTAACGAAGTGCATCATGGTCCGTTGTTTATGACATTGATAGCGATTGGCACCTAAGCTTTGTGATTGCGACCCGTTAATGAATTATTTCAAGTAAAGCTAATTAAAATACATAGTAACCCTAAGTCTTGCATTAGTTGAAACCGGGTGTGAGCCTTGTTTTCTTTATATTGTTCAAACAATCAAATTTATTTCTTGCAATTTGTTAATCAATAGTGGTTAATCAATCCAATTATTCTAGTAATTTTAATTCACATCTTTCTAATCAAACAAAAATACATAAAAACAAGTTAGCAAGCTTCATAATTGTGACAATCGTTTAAATTCATTCAAATCCGATCGCAAACCACATACTCGTCGTGGTTCGACCCCTTGCTACCGCTAACTATTTGTTAAGGGTAATTTGGGACTATAAATATTATCTTTGATCGGAGCGCGACATTCCGATCATGTGCCATGTGTATTTGTTTCAATCATTTTTATATGTATTCTATGTATTAAACTCGTATACTCGCCAATACTTTGTATTAAACTATGCTTTTAAACATGTTGAAGGTTGTTGATGTTGATGCATATGGAATCTAGTAGGATATGCTTAGATACACGCTTAGACTATTGATAATGTCATTGTATTTTGATCCTTTAAATTTGTTGTATTTCGTTCATCAAATGTTGTACTTTGAATTTTCCATGTATTGTATTAGATAACTATTATCAATGAAATGAAACTTGTTTATTAATTACTTGTCATAATTAGTGTTATGATGTCTCGAGGAATCTCGTTCGTCTCACTCCGATGTTTCCGCCATCGGTTGGGGTGTAACAGATTGGTATCAGAGCCATAACTATAGAGAATTAGGAAAATTGTCATGCTTTTGACCTAGTATATAGTTAAAAACCATACTTGACCATACTTGATTTATGTGCTTAATTCTTGAAACATCTTTTATGTGCTCATATCTATTTTATTATTTCAAAACATACACCTTTCCTAAAACGATTTTACACGATTACATTAAACACGAAAACACTCATAGTATACAAACGAGACAACTTCACCAAAATAGGCGTGAAACCCACAATTTGGTGAACGGCTCTCTTTCCGCTTATTCGTTTTTGCATGAAATTCGCCATCAAGGTTAGGAGTGAAATCATCACCTTGATGAAGAATTTCCATTTCAAATCTAGCGGACCCTCGTCAACGCGTCGGAATTAACTTTCTTGACTCGACGAGCACTAACCACACTTAGGGTACGATGTTGCCAAGTTAGTGGTGAAACCCACATATTGTCAACTAGTCCCACTCCTCGATTTTCAAAATCTCGCCAAGTCTCGAATTTTCGATTGATTAGGGACATGTAATAACTGGAAGGGTGAATACCGTTAACCAAAATTTCGGCGAGAGTATTCTACCTATTAGGCCAAAGCATGCTTCCCAAACTTAAAAGAACTTTTGACCACTTTGATTTAGTCAAAGTTCCGTTTAGGAACAATCAAGTTTTAAACAAACCTCCGTTTTACTAGTATCAATTTTACGCTCATCATGATCCAAACTCTCCTTTTAAAAATTCAAATTATTTTTCACCATGGTTACACACACATCATACTAACCCTTTTTCCATACACATATGCGTTATTTATATGCACAATTTCAAAAACGTCACCAACAAGATTTACATTTCCCCGTAATCCTAAGATAGGAGTGTTTCCCTTACCTTGACGATTAGCTCCTTCCCTTCTTAAAACGGGCTCACCAACGGGCTAGGGATGGTTCCCTTACCTTGGTGATCGTTACCAAACTTTCCTTTTTAAAGAGACTTTATTATGCCAACCACACGATCAAGTTTTATACCTAAAACTTTTATCATTTTTTCAAAATTTCTACTTATGCAAAAATTTCAAAACTCATTGTTTTATCAAACATATTTCTTACCCTACAATCTATTTTACATAAATCCCATACACAAAATTCCTAATCGTACCTTAAATGTTTAATTACCCGATTTTCAAAATTTTATGAAATACTACCTATCAACCTAGTCAGTCTAATCAATCTCTTGCCCACAAAATCATATCCAACACATTATACTAAAGACATCTGTTCTCAAGCGGAAACCAACCAACTTTTTCTCACATGCTTATAAAATCTTATAGATGTTATAAGATTATCTTGCTAAAACTACTTTCAAAATCAAAAAGATCGTCTTGTTAAAACTATTTTCAAAATCACTAAGTTCATTTTGCTAAAATTCTTTTCAAGGACCAAAGTTTTCACAAAAGTTTCTGAAATACAACTCTTCGTATTTTAACACGAAATACTTTAAATGAAGCAAACTCACTGTTTTCAAAAAATAAAAAAATCTTTTCAGACACCGCTCAATACACCATTCTAATTCCAAACACATGGGCAAGGAGACTTCATAGGAACCGACAATCTCTGACATACGTAAATCCCCTGTTCCTTTTGAAACAAAATAGCATTTCCTTTTCTTTTCAAAACACATCTCGTTTAACCAATAGATACTTTATATTCTTTTGACATTAACAAACTTGATTCACCACTCCCGCCAAACTCAATCTATTTTGATTCAACAAACTCAATGATTTACTCAAACAACTATGCATGCATATCATCGTACACGTTTTAGCCAATATTTCACGACAATCTCACACATATCATTCGTTTTTACATACTAAAAATTTCTTGATCATTTTATATGCTTAAATTCGTTGTGTTTTAATTTATACCATATATACAATCGTTATCATTCATACTTATACTTATATTCATACTCATACATTTGTACCTATACGTGAGCATAACCCGAGTGGTTCACTTACGTTGGTTACATACATACTTAAACATAATTTTTCTTACATCCTTAATTTTTCATACGCTATCACACACACATATTCTCACTTTTAATGTTACTACATACCCCGACTCATACACTGCTAGTACAAACTATGTGGATCATGCAAGGACCAATATAATCGCGGGTGCACATAGGATTATAGTGGTAGGTGCATGAAAACCATAGGGTGTTCTACCATGTATGGTAAGACACGGAACGTAACATGACACCGAATAACGAGACGGACGTAACATGGTTAGAGCATGGTGGATACACCACTGGTACTTCCTATATATAAGTGTTTTTACCATGTTACCAAACTATCGTAAAACGTGCTATGAGAAATTTGGTGTTTTACAGACCTTATTTAAATGCGATTAAACAAACTTTAGCAACTCACAAACACACTGCTAAACGCGCGATATCCGATTATCCATGACGAAACCTCATCCTCAACACTTCATATTCGCGTTGTATCTGATAATTATACCATTCCTGCCCTTGTATTCATCTATCAAAATATTCGATCACTCTCACTCCAATGTCATACCCGATTATTTTCAACTATTCTTTGACATTATACCCGCAACATATTTACAATAAATCGGACTAAACGTTCAATCCGTAAAAAAAATCCCTCCATACTTTTAAAACTATCTTCCATTCTTTATTTACGCGCAAACATACTTAGTCGGCCCGTTACCCCCCAAAACTTTTTGATAAATACCTAACCTTCCCGTTTTCTCACCAATAAACAATTTTCTACAAACATGTGGTATTACAGATGCTCCTTAAAACCAATACAACTTTCTTACAACCTACGATGTGGGCCGCACCTTTTATCAAAATACACTATATTCTATTCGAAAACTTTTTTTTCTTAAGTAACATCTTTTCGAACTCACCTCGCCTATACACACACACGCACGTTTTACTCGTACTTACGATTAATGCTTCAAGTCGCCTTAGCCAACGAACTATTTTTACAAACCTACCCTTTTCACTCCTCAGAAGTCCCATACATTTTCAACACACTTCAAGTTTCAAAATCTCGATTTTAGTCAACCATTTTAGCCAAAATGCTTTCTCCAAAGTCTTCCTCTTGAATAAATTTCAGGACGAAATTTCCTAAAGGAGGGGAGACTGTAACGCCTCGCTTTTTAAACTTACCTTATTTAGAAGGATTATTTATGTTCCTATTTTTGGACATTTATATCAGTATCGTATCCATGTCTCACCTCCAGCTTCATAATTCGAAACGTTGATCGTAATAAAACGTGATCATTTTATAAGAATTATATATTGATTATTCATACTCATTTATCATTCGATTTATTCACATACTAGATACATGTTCATCACTCTCATAAGCACATACTTATTTCACGAACAAACTATCGCAAGATACATATTTTTATACTCTTTATCCATGCAAATACTAGTTTACACATTCACAATGTCACACCCCGACCACGTAAAACATCAAATCATGGCGGAAACGTCGGGGAGTGTTGTAACAGAATTATTGTTCCACAACCATGGTAATTAAAAGTTATGTTTTATTCATCAAACAAAGAGTTACATTGTCTTAAAATAACTGAAACGAAGAGTTCATCACATAATTAAACTAGTTCCATCTTTATTTTAAGTCTCTAAGGCACAGGTCCGCCCTAGTGTGTCACGAACATCCTAAGCAACAGCTCCTGAAAACACATGTGAAAATAGGTACGTCAGCATAAAAATGCCTGTGAGATACATAGGTTTTATGAAAATAGGATTCATGACTTGAGTTTAAAGAAATGTTTAATAAAAGTTAGTCATGAACCTTGTAAATTGTTTTGTTAACCAAAGTCTTGTGAAAAATATATTGTTTGTGTAAAATGTATAAGTCCAAATTGAATGATCTAAATAACGCTACGACATGTAGTACAATACAAGCACTTATATATAGGAAGTACCAGCGGCGTATCCACCATGCTTGTATCATACTACACATATCTCATTACTTAAGTCATTTAAACAAACCACCAGTGTATAAAGTTCATGTTTAAACCAATTGTCAACAAGTCCTTGTATAAACCATGTCAAATGTTAAAAGTCCAAATGTAGTCAAGTAATGTGTAACAAATGTTATGTATGGTAAGTAAAGTGGAGTCACATAAACCAAATGTAAAAATGTACAAAACAAGGTATTTTGAATATATCAAAAAGTTATGTTTTGTAAAGTAAATGCATGTTTTACTGATACAAACACTTATGTGGTAAGTTAACGCATACATTCAAGCCTTGAGACAGATGGATAACCCTAAGTCAAGGTTATCAAAAGAAATGTTTTCGGATTCAGTCATTCCTTACACCCAAACAAACCTAGGATGTCAGGGACGGGATTTGTCAAGTCCTATGGTACCATTACTTACTACCGAGTGGCGTAGCTAATGTTAATGAACGTATTTAAGTCCCGTTTGTACAAACCAAATGTTATACCAAATGTAAACATGTTATATGAAATCAATGTACTAGCATGTCAAGTAAACATACATAGCAAAAGAAGATGAAATTATGTATTAATAGTGTACTAATGAACATAACAAGTATATATTATGAAAACATGGAAAGCACGAAAATAACAAGTAGGCACATGTGTTTCACCCCAAAATGTTTGAAAAACGGTAAAAGAGGGGTCTATGTACTCACCTTTGGGTGCGTTTTTATATGTTAACACAATCCCACAATTTGTTTATTCGTCCTAAATTAAATAAGAATTATTAAATAATCAAAACTTACAAAAATACATGAGTTTCTCCGATACTTGGAATTTTCACATAACTTTGAGATTTCTCGAAAAGTTATTATTTTTGATTATTTTGGTGTATTTGTATATATGTACTCGAGCGTAACACACATAATCTTGTCAACACTAACATATGATCATACACATATTGCAAAACACATAGCACATTGTAATACATAAAATAACCCATGAACAACCCATTCTAGTGTATGTCGAAAAACACTTATTTTAGCGATTCGGTGACATTTTTGGGCGTCGGAAGTCACGTATGACTAACCAAACACCAAGTAAACTTAATATAAGTTAAAATACTTATTTTTATACCAAATATATCAGTTTGGTTACTGATCTAAAACATTTTTGTAAAAGTCCTCAGAAAAGGCGATTTTAACCGTTTTACCGCATAGTTTTGCATCAAACGTTACCCGAACCATCCGAAATCGAAACGACTTGAAATTTTGACACAACCCATGTTATTTACTGAACAAAATAATGGTTATACTCATGATAGTGCAGGTCTTAAATAAAGCACATAAATCATGCAAATTTCACATAATTTACCACTTTTTAAGCTAAAACAGTTTTGTCATATAGCCATTTTTCATCATCTCTTGAGCTTTAAATCAACATATTTTCATATGTACAAGTTCCTAAAGCATACTTATCATAACATCATCATTTTATGTTAATCTAAATGCATCAAATATGTGATATATTCAGATGTATTTGTTGATGTAATTTATATTTAACATATCATACATAAATCACCAAATACTTGCATTTTTACCACCATTCTAGAACATGTAACAACATAAAAAAGTACTTAACAAGATAACAAACTTCAAAACTCATATACACACATACATATGTACAGTTATACATAGATATATGTACATCACCATTTTTACTTGTATCATGACCCATTTCATTTTAGATTTCAAGTTTAGTGAAAATCCCAAGATTCAAGAGAAACTTCAATCATCAAGAACAACCAAGAATCAAAAGTATGATTTAAACATAATGTTATACCTTCAAGATTCAAGTAGGTTGTAGGATGAGATTTTGATGATAGGAAGCTTGTAATCACTTGACAACACCTTGGGAACACCTTTAGATCCTCACACTAACTTGAAGTTTACTAGAAATGGTGTTGAACTTTGAAAAACAAAGCTGGAAGGTTTGAAGAAGATGAAGATGGAGGAGAGAGAGAGAGAGATGGGGACGGTTTGGGAGGGAGAGAGAGTGAAGGAGTTGGAGTGTGGTGTTGAGTGAAATGACCTTGAAAGATTAAGTGAAGATATAGAAAGATTTATAGAAGATATGAAGGTGTCATGCACATATAAGTGTCCTCAAAAGATCAAAAGAAATATATGAAAGATCTAGCCAATATTTGTGGGGCCACACTATAAAAAAACCGTATATGTATATGGGGGAGGGGGTAGAGTGTAATTTTTTTATATAAACATGCCATATGTAGGCTAAAACGGGAGTTTAACTGGATACCGGGTATTTTATCTAGCGTTTAAATCCCGGTTTATGGTGTTCTAAATTATTTTTATTATACTATAAAAATAAACCCACCAAAAACCGTATATGTATATGGGGGAGGGGGTAGAGTGTAATTTTTTTATATAAACATGCCATATGTAGGCTAAAACGGGAGTTTAACTGGATACCGGGTATTTTATCTAGCGTTTAAATCCCGGTTTATGGTGTTCTAAATTATTTTTATTATACTATAAAAATAAACCCACCAAAATATTACTGAAATAAATTTCAGTTGCCAAGACTGGCTGTGTTATCCGTGTTTTGCAGTAGAAGCACTGTGCTGCGCAGAAACACGCGATACGCGCTTTAAACTTGAAAAATAACGTTTTTAAGCGTTTTAATTTATTCTTCAACACGGACCTGATTAAAAATAAAATTTTAATCATAACAGAATATTTTTGGGATATAAATATTATCCGGGTGTCTTCAGACTCCCCATTTCGATATACTGGGATCGCAGTCTGGCTCGATAAAATCACAAATTCCTCAGGTATCGGAACCTGGCTCTCTATCTCTTAGAAACCTGCACATCCTCTACCTCACAATAAATTTTCTGATGATAACTTTGTAAAAACAATCTCACCATCTAATGAACCACTTGCAGGAATTATACAACCAAAGAATGATTTTACAATGTTAATCATTGATGAACCACTTGAAGATATATCATTTTTATTTTCAAAACAACACACTCTCCCAAACCATCTGTTCATCATGTTTAGCACTCGGAATTTTGAAAATTAGCTCTCCAACACCAGTTGTCGAAAATCTTTTTGAATTTAACAAAATTTATGCTAAAACACACTAAAATCTTTTTGGATTTTTGAATAGAATGAAATGCAGTAAAGAAATATTTACATACACTATTTTTGTGAGTTTGTATAAGAAGATCATATCAGTTTATGAGACAAATCACCAACACCGTTAAGCTTTATACATTTTAAGTTCTAAACGATTCACTTAGATTGTCAGTATACTGATCCACTTAAATTTTCACACAAAGTTCAACTGTTTTGAGATACGGATTAATGTCTTAAGCACTTAGACTTAATCGCGTGTCCCACCTCAGAATATACTCCCATATCCAGATCCCAATATTCAGTCTTACAGGTGAGTATACCACAGATGATATCTGTAAGGGGTTAAATGCGAATACCGTGTGATCTCAGGTCAGAACTTCCGTTCAGCAGAGAGATCGGTTTCGACTTTTGGTGGGTCCCCTTTAGAGGATCTTTTTTACAACAGCACATGGTTTTGCATAATAATTTTTCTTTTTGAGTTTGCAACCATTTTTTATGCTGAGGGCGGCGCTATATTTCAAGCAAGCATAAAGTATTCTCCGGGGACTAGGCCATTGCTTCCGCAAAATCAGAAGTCCCGGGATAATACCCCAGATATCACTGAGTATAAAGACCTAGTATCTCAGAAAGAGGGACCTTTCAAACAAGATTTCGGGGGTTACCCATATACCCGAGAGATGTTACCCACGAATTAAGCAAGTTTGAAATTTAGGTTTATATCTCGTCACAATCTACTAAATGTGCAAAAACCTACTGGCATATCATCAGTGAGACCGTTTATCACTATTTAACTTTCCATTTCTTTAGCATGTTGTGATAGTCCACTGATGTACTATCATTTCCTCTTTTATACAACAAAACTCATTTTTGAATTTTATCATGTTTTGGCTTTTTCAAATTTTCAAATGTTTTTGGATTTTCTGAAATTTTTACTCCCCCTAAAATGCAAACACATTTTAGGAAATTTTAAAACAAATGAGCTCTTGACTCACTTAGTAAGAACAATTTGAAAACAAACAGTACAATAAAATGACAACCAATATCGAATTGCTTCAATTCGCCATCCACTTGGCATAAACAATCAGAACTCCCCCTCACAACAAACTATTTTCCCATTATGATTTCAAAACACTTAAGTTTGTTTTAATCAAATGGTTTTTCCAGAAAATAAGTTTTGTTGATTAATTTTACCATTTATAGGTTAGGGGTTCATCATCTTACTTCTCAATCAATCACTTGAATGTATGGCCAAATCAAGTTCAAACTAATGACCTTGATTAACCACTTGTAGGAAAATGCAAGTACAACTTAATGTCCTTGATTTTACCATTTGTAAGTGTGAATCTTCTTCAACCACTTGTAGGTTTTCCTACCAATCATACCATTTGTAGAAAACTAACAATTTAAATGATATCACCTGTACTTTACCATCTTTACCACTTGTAAGATTATCAACCAAGAAAGATAGCTGTCGATTCATGCTCCACTCTTACAAACCTGGGAGCTCCGGCATATCCAGAGACTTACTGTTCATAATATGTACCATCCCAGTCATAAACCAGGGATGGTTCAACTTTCTCTTTCTTTGTCTTCTTCTCATAAAACTCCTTCACTCCTTTGACCTTCCTGTCAACCATTTTTCCAAAAATGTTATGGACTTTGGAGTTGAAGGCTTTCTCAATGTCAAAATCTTTCTTTTCAGAAAAAAATTGATTTGAGATCTCAACTTTATCAACTTTCTTCTTAAAATTTTCAGCCCGAAGTGATGGAAAATTCACATCATCTATAATCGGCACTGATGTTTCACTTTTAATCTCAACCTGTGGCTCCTCTGACTTTGTGGAATCAGATTCATCGCCAGAAGATAGCTCCTCTGATTTTGATGAATCAGAATCATTGCTAGAACTATCAACCGATTTCTTAACAACCCATTTTTGGTTGTCAAGATTTGCTCTTTTCTTGTAAAATCTGTTTGAACTTTCACCAATCTCAAAAGTTGAATTTTTGAAAAGTTTAGTTCTATCAATTGGTGATTCAAACACAACTTCTTTATCTTTCAGTTTACGAGAAACTCCTTGTTTTGATTGTATTGCTTTGGAACAATTCTTTGCAATATGGCCAACAGTGTTGCATTGGAAACAGGTTCTCGTTTCTTTCATCTGATCAACAATCTTCATCTCTTCTTGCTTCTTTGCAAGGAATTCTTTGTTCGATTGTCTCCAGAATTCTTTCTTTTCTTCTTCTTCTTCTGCTGATGTTCCTGAAACAAATGTCATTTTTGATTTAAAATCTCGAACATAATTTTCATTTTTCTGTTTTTCTGATGGTATAAAACCTAATCCTTTCTTTTTGAAATTACCGTTATGGTTTGGTTTCTTTTGAAAACCAGAACCAGAACTGTAACCTTTTTTCTTGTTTAATCTTTGTTGAACTCTTGATGTCACACCCTGGCTTTGCGGAAGCGTGGGTTTATTTGGTGGGACTTCTTAATATCATAGCTTAATCACAACAAAGCTATATGAAAGTAAAACCATGCAGAATCATCCATTAATTAAAGTCTTAAAAACAAAATACCACAATGTTGTTTGAAACGCTGACACATGCTTCGAGTTTACAACACCACCAAATAAAACATTGTTCTTAAGACGCAACCACAAACTTAAAATAGATGTCGTTTAAGAACTGTGACTCGTCCAGGTAAAAGCCACAACCCCTAAACTTGGATGATCCCATAACTCTAACGCAGCGTGAAAACGTAGCATACCGTGCCAGATCCTTAGTTCCCTGAAATACATGTAAGTTGGAAAAATCAACAAAAATTGTTGAGCGAGTTCATGTGTAGTGAGTATGTAAAACCTTTGTAAGTATAAAAATCATGGTATGTAGCAAATAAGGAAATAAAGAGATCACCAATGGTTTGCAAGGCCATTGATATGTGTGAAGTGTAGTAGGAAGACTCAAACCTAGCAAATTTTTGCGTCGGGCACCAAGTCACCCCGAGGTCCGTACTGTTGGGCCTGGGGCTGGGCTCGCTACACCCAGATAGATCTACCGCTATTGTCCCTCGGTCCTACACTGAGGATTAATGGCCTTCAGTTTCCGCCTACTCACTCACATGATCTAAGTAGTAACCCTCCTTACGCTAAACATACCATGTGTAAAGTATTCGTAATCACAGTAACATGTATTTCACCCCCGCAGTTTAAAAACTGAAAACAGTTAAGAGAAAAGGGGGACATGAACTCACCGAAATGCGTCTCTAACAAGAAATCTCCCGGTCAACCTGCTGTGCGATGACCTACACGTACTAACTTCTATTAGACGGACGGCCGTGCCTTAGCTTAAGGTTTAATGTCTTTGGGAAATAGTTAGGCAACTATTTCGTAATTACACTTCGTAATTATTTTGTAAATATATTCCTTCCTAAGGATGGGGGTTTTAATACATGTGCGTTCATATAACTTCGAAATATATTATTAAGTCTCACTTAATGTAATATATTTTATTTCATTTGACCAAAATACTTTACTTCCAAAATATAATTATTTTTCCCAAAAATATTATACTTTATTCCATATAATTCTCCAAAATAATATCCTTGTCAAAATGCACACTTATGAGTATTTTCTGATAATACGTAAGTTACGTTGTAAGGTTCGGGTGGTATAAATAACATCGGTGTAACTTAAATATTTATTGTGAAGGCGTTCGTATTATTTTGGAGCCGTGAATATTCAGTTTGTTCCAGTAATATTATTTTTACTCTAAAAATAATATTTATGTAGTTCACAAAATAATCATAGAAATTACACAAGTGTTACTATGAAAAATATATACTAAATATATATTTTAACAAGTTTTATTTATGAAACTCCCACCTCCGACACTTGGAGATTTTGTAATAAAAATTCATGGCGAAGTTTGTTTGGAAAAACAAGTCGAAATTATATTCATAACACTTGTCGTAAAAATATTTTCCAAGTGTTATATTTCTGGAAAATTTTCGCCAGAGTTTCCTCTGTAACTGGAGGTGGTCACGCTTTCAAGCGTATCATTTTCTTTTATAATTTCAATCAACAATGTTCCCAACATCAACAACCAATGTTTCAACATCAAACTAGTCAAAAGAAGACATAAATTGCAAACACATGAACTTGTAAGTTATGTAAAAGTGTGTAGTAACCTTCCATCATTTTTAGTAAATCTTTCTACCCTTAAAAATAAAGTCGGTTTCTTGAAATCTTTATTTTTAAAGAAAATACATTTTTACAACTTCTAGTCAAAATTGCAAAAACATTTCTTTGTTAAATCCTTTTGTTACACAAGCGTCTACGCACTAGTTTGTTCACAAAAACACCTTTGTTTCAAGAAAGATCCGGCTTCAAAACATGATTTCATTTGACACTTGGTTCTTCGAAAATACCACTTGTAGATCTTTAGATCTACTAGTTTTGGACTCTATTTTGTAAGAAAAACTCTTTTTACACAAGTTCATGTTAATAAGTAGTAGTGTTCGTCATCTAATCATTTTCACACTTAAATATACACTAGTTCATGTTCCATGAACATGACTTAGCCGGGTTAGATGATGATCCGAACTACTACTAGCATCAAAAACATACAAGAATCATAACAAAACAAGTTTCAAGAGTTTTACACTAATATTCATTCTTACAAGACTTTTAAATTTTGTTCTCTAGTGTTCATAATTTTTACCCGTTAAATCTCTTATTAACCACGTTAAATATGAACAAGAGAATGTTTAGAGACACTTACTACTAGCTCGAGGCTAGGGAAGAAACTAGACGAAAAATGGGTGGTTAATAACATCGTAGTGAGGTCCTTGTGATTCCGTAAGCACCGGGTCTCCTCGTATGTGATCCTTCACCTTTGGTTGTATGTAAGATTGCAATATCTAAATTGAAAAGTGTTGGTGTGTGTGTGTGAGGGTTCGGCCGAGAGTATTAAGGGAGGGAGAGATGAGAAAATTTTGTTTAAGTGTTGGTGGAAATGAAGGGTGCAATCTCTTGGTCCTCTTTATAAAACATTTACCCTTATTATCCACTAGATCATATGTCATCAAGATTTTTGACAACCCAAAATAAAATACTCAACAATTGTATGGTGGTGTCCCCTTGGGGGGAACCGATCGGTTGTAAATGGGGGGTATTTGGTTTGGGTTTAACTAGTTAGTTAGGGTTTAGTTGGTAACTAGTTAGGTGATTAATTTACTTATTAATGTGTAGTAATTTATAACAGGTGTTAGGGTATTCGGGGACCTTAACTGGCTCAGAAAAGGAAAAATAATGTCATGTCAATATTTTTATGTTCCGGGTAAAGTCCGGTTGTTCGGTTGGATATTAATCCGTTACAGTGCTAACTAAGTAATTAAAGTGTCGTTAATATTATTTTTAGTGACACAATAAATTCCCGACACTTTGGAAAGTGTCTAGTTTTATTTTTCCATGTTTTTGCACTTTGCTAGATAACTAAAAAGCTGAATTTTTGTTTAAAGTGCTGAATTTTGTACTCAAAGTACGTTTTAGGCACATCCGGTCACTATAATTATCACCTAGTGACGCAGTTTAACAATCCTCACCTCCCTACACTCACTACTAGTGTAGTAAACTATTCCCGGCTCATACTGGCCTTAGAGACAGTGTCTGTCTGATGCTGGCTATGTCAGCATGTTTACTGGGTTATCCGTATAGTGTGCTCACTGTGCTTTTTGTGCATCAAGGTTGTCACTGATGTTTGTGTAAAAATAATAGAGTGGCAGTATAAAATGTGATGCATGAGTATGTATGTATCAGAAATCAGTAACCAGTTTAATCACAGTTGTAAGCAAGCACAGAATTAAGTAGTAATTAAATATTAATTAATTTGTACGGATACCTGGTTTGGTGAGGGTTGTCACATTCTCCCCCCGTTAAAGAAATTTCGTCCCGAAATTTATGCTCTGCTTCTAGATGCAGGGTTCTTAGGAAATAAATGGGGGCATTTCTCTTTCATACGATCCTCACGTTCCCACGTGAATTCAGGCCCATGTCTTGCATTCCAACGAACTTTGACGAGTTTGACACTGCTCCTGCGAGTTTTGTTAACTTTCCAATCCGTGACCTCAACAGGTTCTTCAGTGAAGTGGAGCGTGTCGTCGATATGAACTTCGTCAGCAGGAATGATCACTGTTTCTTGTGTTGGACTCTTTCTCAAATTTGACACATGAAATGTATCGTGAACACCATTGAGTTCAGCAGGTAGGTCCAATTTGTAGGCTACAAGCCCAATCCTTTGCAGGATTCTGAAAGGGCCAATGTAACGTGGATTCAACTTCCCACGCTTTCCGAAGCGTGCCACACCCTTCCAGGGTGAAACTTTCAATAAAACCATATCCCCAACTTGAAATTCCAAAGGTTTTCTCTTTGGATTTGCATAGGCTTTCTGCCTGTCGCGAGCCGCTTCGATGCGTTTTCGAATCTACGCAATCTTGTATGTCGTCTCTTGGACGATTTCGGGACCAACAAGCTGCCTATCACCCGCATCAGCCCAACATAGTGGTGATCGACACTTGCGTCCGTAAAGAGCTTCAAATGGCGCGGCTCCAATGCTCGTGTGGTAGCTATTGTTGTATGAAAATTCGGCCAATGGTAAATGTTTATCCCAGCTACCACCAAGATCCATTACACATGCTCTCAGCATATCCTCCAATGTCTGTATAGTTCATTCACTTTGCCCATCAGTTTGCGGATGAAATGCAGTGCTCAGATTTAACTGTGAACCAAAGGCTGCTTGGAAGGATTGCCAAATCCTTGATGTGAAACGTCCATCTCTATCAGAGATGATCGAGAGGGGCACTCCATGACGTGCAACAATCTCCCGCATGTATATTTCCGCAAGTTTACTCGTATTGTCTTTCTCTTTGATTGGCAAGAAATGTGCGGACTTTGTTAGGCGGTCAACTATCACCCAAATAGTATCATGACCCCTGGGCGTCTTTGGCAACTTAGTTATGAAGTCCATTGAAATCTGTTCCCATTTCCACTTAGGAATCTCAGGTTGTTGCAGAAGTCCTGAAGGCTTCTGGTATTCAGCTTTAACCTTGGCGCATGTTAAACACTTGCTAACATAAACAGCAACGTCGCCTTTCATCCTGGGCCACCAATAGTAATCTTTAAGATCCTGGTACATCTTATCCGCTCCTGGATGGATAGAGTACCGTGATTTGTGTGCCTCATCAAAAATAACTTTTCTCAAACCACCAAACAGAGGAACCCAAATCCTTTTCATAAAACATAACGTTCCTTCCTCGTTTGGCACTAATTGCTTCTCCATCCCACGGAGATATTCTTCTTCAAGGTTTCTTTCCTTAAGAGCTTCTTTCTGCGCGGCACGAATGCACAGGGAAAGATCTGTCTGGATAATCATCTCCAAAGCCCTAACCCTTATGGGCTTGATCCTTTCTTTACGACTTAGGGCATCGGCGACCACATTCGCCTTCCCAGGATGGTACTTGATCTCGCAGTCATAATCGTTTAACAATTCGACCCAACGTCTTTGTCTCATATTCAGCTCTTTCTGGTCGAATATGTGCTGCAGACTTTTATGATCCGTAAAGATTGTACATTTCGTACCATACAAATAGTGTCTCTAGATTTTCAACGCAAATACCACTGCGCCTAGCTCCAAATCATGCGTGGTATAGTTCTTTTCATGAACTTTCAGTTGGCGTGAAGCGTAAGCTATAACTTTCTGGTGTTGCATCAACACGCAACCCAAGCCTTGACGCGAAGCATCGCAATATACCACAAAATCATCTGTACCCTTCGGTAGTGCTAAGATTGGCGCATAGCAGAGCTTGTCTTTTAATAGATGAAATGCTTCTTCCTGTTTGATTGCCCAATCAAACTTCTTATCTTTCTGCGTGAGGAGTGTCAGTGGTTGAGCGATTTTTGAAAAATCCTCAATGAACCTTCGATAATAGCCAGCCAAGCCTAAGAATTGTCGAATCTCGGTTGGCGTCTTTGGGGTTTCCCAATTTTTGATCGCTTCAATCTTTGTTGGATCCACGTGAATCCCATCTCCATTCACCACATGTCCAAGGAATTGGACTTCACGTAGCCAAAACTCGCACTTAGAGAATTTGGCATACAACTGTTCCTTTTTCAGCAACTCCAAAATAGCTCTTAAGTGCTGTTCGTGTTCAACCTTTGTCTTTGAATAAATCAAAATATCGTCGATGAATACAATCATGAACTTATCAAGATACGGCTTGCAGACTCGGTTCATTAGGTCCTTAAAAACAGCAGGCGCGTTTGTCAACCCAAACGGCATAACTAGGAACTCGTAGTGTCCATAATGAGTTCTGAAGGCTGTCTTCGGGATACTCTCCTCTTGTATCCTTAGCTAATGGTATCCAGATCGAAGATCGATCTTAGAGTAAAAGCTTGAACCTTGGAGCTGATCGAATAAGTCATCGATCCTTGGCAGGGGATACCTATTCTTGATAGTCAACTTGTTCAATTCCCGGTAGTCAATGCACATACGAAAACTACCGTCCTTCTTCTTGACAAACAGGACCGGAGCTCCCCAAGGTGAGAAGCTTGGTCTGATGAATCCTTTGTCTAGCAACTCTTGAAGTTGTGTCAACAATTCCTGCATCTCTGATGGTGCAAGTCTATAAGGTGCCCTAGCTACAGGCGCGGCGCCTGGAACTAAGTCTATACGGAACTCCACTTGCCTCTGGGGTGGCAATCCTGGAAAGTCCTCAGGGAAGACTTCAGGATATTCCTTATGATAGGGATGTCTTCGATTTTCGGCTCAACAACTTTCTTATCCACGATGTGTGCCAGGAAAGCAGCACATCCCTTCTGTAAACACTTACGGGCTTTCAGGCAGCTGATGATTCTCAAAGGTGTATCATGTTTCTCCCCATGAACCATAATCATTTCACCATCCTCGGTTGGGATGCGTACGACCTTTTCGTGACAGACAATCTCTGCCTTGTTGCTCGACAACCAATCCATTCCTACTACTACGTCGAAGCTTCCCAACTGGACTGGTAGTAGATTCAAAGCAAACTCACGCTCTCCCAACTCGATTACACAACCTCTGACCACTTCATTAGCTTCTACTAACTTTCCATTCGCCAATTCGATTGAGTACGGGATATCTAGTTTACTAGCGGCTAAACCAAGCATATTCTTAAACTCTAACGATACGAAGCTATAATCGGCACCAGTATCAAATAAAACGGATGCAAAGCGTTGGTTTATAGGGAACGTACCAGTAACAACATTGGGATCCTGGCGCGTTTCCCTCGCTTCGATATTGAAAACCCTTCCCCGTGCTTGGTTCAATTCTGGGCAGTTCCTCTTATAGTGCCCAATGTCACCACAGTTAAAACAACCCGGTCTTTGCCCGTTTCCACCTCCATTCCCAACTTGATTGTCGTTTTGGTTATGATTCACAGCACCAGCTTGATTCGCGTTGTTGCCTCGAATGCCATTTCCTCCATTATTTCCTTGAGCACGATTTCCATTACCACCACGATTATTGTTTCTATTTCCAAAACCTCCTTGGCCTCCCCGGCCAGCGTTAGCCCAGCAGTTATCTTTCAAGTGTCCAGTTATCTTTTGATCACTGGAGCTTCTTCATCATCACTACTAACTGGTGTTTTGACCTTTTTCTTAATCACGGGAACTTCCTCATCATCACTGCTGACTGGTGTTTTTACCTTTTTCTTTTTCTTTTTAACTTTATCATCATCACTATCACTTTCAGCCATCATTTTCAAATGAGCTGCCATTCTTCTTGACCAATACTCACGATCATCATCACTATCCTCTTCCATGTTTCAGATTTTCAAAGTTTACAAAACACAAACTTTCTTGTTTCAAAAATACTGGTCTCAAACGAGCTGTATCACCTTGTAAAATACCTGAAACAAACAAACAAACGATCAGTTTAAACAGATTGAGAACGTAAAAGTGTGTTGATGAAATCAATTGAAGACTCGTGTCGAAGATTTGTGAACTCGTTTCAAAGTTGTAGAAGTGAGATCACTGAATGAATGGGCTCTCCAAAAGGATATGGATTTAAATGAGTCGATTAAACTTGATATTGAACAAATTCTGATTGGGCCTATTAAAAACGATTCACAATATATGGGCCGACAAGCTTGATTATATTGGGCCGATATAGTGTATAGTGTGCCTTTTAAAGTCTGACAAACAATATCAATAGCTTCACTTGTAAACTTAATTTTCAATTCGATAGTGGCCGATGCAATATCACAAAAGCATTAGATGACTGGACCAACACTTGATGTATCTGATCACATGCAATTAGCTGGACATGCATACAAACACAAAGAACTTCTCAATGGCCGACAATTTTGATCACCACTCAAATCTCATTGGACCAAAAAATCCACTAAATCGACAATTTGAAGTATGCATGAAATTTGATTGGGCCGTTTTATCTCATTCAATGCTTTAATGGATGATATCTTTTAAAAACTATTGAATCGATGAATGTAACAATCCGACAAAAACGTGAATTGGCTACAACAATTTACGAGAATCACATGCAAACTGTCAACCTCGATTAATGTTTCACACAAACCGATGCACTTTTCACGTGAAAAACAAATCAAGCGGAACGTCGTTTTCAAGCGAGATCAACACATATTTCAAGCGGAATGTCTTTTTCAAGCGAGATCAACACGTATTTCAAGCGGAATGTCTTTTTCAAGCGGTATTATACTCTGATCCCGCTTGAAATGTCGATGACGTCAGCAAATGTCGAACAAATTTCAAGCGAACTCATGATTTTAACCGGTTTTAAGTTGATTCAAGTACTGAAACTTTCCAGGATTTGTTAAACTATGATTGCGCATAATATGTGAGAATTTGAGCCAATTTTATCTGTGAAAAATTTTTAATTTTGAAAAAGAAGGTGTAGAAATCAGAAAAAGTGATGAAAACAGGTTGTTTTGGCAAGATCTCTTCCTCCTGAGCTCTTATACCACTTGTGGGATCGTTTTGAGACCCAAACGAGTCGTTCAGAATAAATCTTAGACTATACGAAAGGCAGAAACAGACATATAGGCTTGAAACAGCTAGAATATCACTTTAATCTTCTTGTATATTGATTTAACAACGATTACAGTCACAAGAAATACCGGCAGCACTTCGGTACAAGTTCCTATACTCTCCTCTAGTCCGCTTCAAATGAAAGGACATGAAACATATATATAGGAGATGCTAGACCGCTTGAACCTACACATACATGTTCAAGCGGACACACAAGTACAAGCGGTCCATTTCAAGCGAACCTACCTAATTTGTCTTCAAGCGAACTCAACATAATTACTATTTCAAGCGAATCCTCAAATCTGATATGTATGTATGTTGTGTAATGATGTAGACTTGTGATGTCATATATGTGATGTCATCATGGAGAATGATGACATCATTCTTGACCAGGTCCGCAACGAAACTGAGACTTGACATAAGACGAAGACGACAGATGTATGCACCAACATAGTGTCTCCAGATCTTAAGAGCGAACACAACTGCACCCAACTCAAGATCATGGGTGGTGTAGTTCTTCTCATGCACCTTCAATTGTCTTGATGCGTAGGCTATGACTTTGTTCCTTTGCATCAGAACACAGCCAAGACCCAATTTAGATGCATCGCAATAAACGACGAAATCATCATTGCCCTTAGGCAAAGTCAGAATAGGCACGTCACAAACCTTCTGCTTTAAGGTCTGAAACGCTTCCTCTTGCTTAAATCCCCATTCAAAGGATTTGTTTTTCTGAGTTAGAGCAGTTAAAGGAACTGCAATCTTTGAGAAATTCTCTATGAAGCGGCGGTAATAACCCGCGAGACCAAGAAAAGAACGAACCTCAGTAGGAGTAGTAGGCGTATCCCAATCCTTAATCGCACTAATCTTAGAGGGATCTACATGAATACCTTGTTCGTTGACAATATGCCCCAAAAATTGAACTTCCTTAAGCCAAAATTCACACTTGGAGAACTTGGCGAAAAGTTGCTCTTTCTTTAGGAGTTCCAGAGTAAGACGAAGATGTTGCTCATGATCAGCTTACGTCTTAGAGTATATCAAGATGTCATCAATAAAAACGATGATGAACTTATCTAAATAAGGCTTACAAACCCTATTCATCAAGTCCATGAAAACTGCAGGAGCATTAGTCAAACCGAACGGCATGACTGTGAACTCATAATGCCCATAACGAGTGCGGAAGGCAGTCTTGGGAATATCTTCTTCATGCACAGGAAGTTGATGATACCCAGAACGAAGATCAATTTTCGAAAAATAAGAAGCACCCTGTAACTGGTCAAAGAGATCATCGATGCGAGGTAGGGGATATCGATTCTTGATGGTAAGCTTGTCCAGCTCACGATAATCGATGCACATCCTGAAGGATCCATCCTTCTTCTTGACAAAGAGAGCTGGAGCACCCCAAGGTGAAAAACTAGGATGAATAAAACCTTTGTCAGATAGCTCCTGAAGCTGCTTAGACAACTCCTGCATCTCAGATGGTGCAAGACGATATGGAGCTCTGGCAATGGGATTTGCACCAGGTACGAGATCAATACGGAACTCGACTTGGCGTGCTGGGGGTAGACCAGGTAACTCTTAAGGAAACAACTCCAGAAAATCCCGAACAACAGGAATATCTTGAATAGACTTACCTTTGCCTTTATCTGCTGTAACATGTGCCAAGAAGGCCACATAATTCTTTCGCAGATACTTCCGAGCTTGAGTACAAGACATGAGCTTGAGACTACTAGCAGGTTTCTCGCCACGAACCTGTAGGATCTCACTTGACGAAAGCGGCACCCGAACAATCTTCTCAAAACAAACTACCTCCGCATGATGCTTGGCTAACCAATCCATACCCACAATAATGTCGAAGCTTCCAAGTTGCATGGGTGTGAGGTCAATAGGAAAAAGATGTTCGTTAAGGTTCAATTGGCAATTGCGAAGAACAGAATCAAGAACAACGGAATTACCACTCGTAACTTCTACTGTCAAAGGCTTGCCTAGTTTCGTTCTAGACACGCGAAGCAATGGCTCAAAAGATAATGACACAAAACTCTTATCGGCACCAGAATAAAAAAGAACAGATGCGAGTTGATTATTAACAAAGAACGTACCGTTAACCACTTCATTATCTGCTTGCGACTCTTGTGCATTCATGTTGAAGACTCGAACTCGAGCCTGAGCCTGAGCTGGATTCGCATTCACCAATCTTGGACATTGATTACGGTAGTGGGTCAGATCCCCACAGTTATAACAAGAACCTGGTGGGTAGTGAGGTCGTGCCGCTTGACCTTGTTGTTGAGCAAGAGGCTGAGCAACTTGTTGAGCCGGGTTCTGAGCTGCCCAATTCGGATTAGCAGGAATGCGGCATGTAGCAGCAAGATGACCAGGTCTTCCACAGTTGGTACATTGATGACACTGGAGGTGTGGCTGATGATGACCGTTACACCTGTTGCACATAGGTGCATTACCTAGATAAGGTTTCTTGGCAAGTGGTTGCACAGGCTGATTTGGTGCAGCTTGAGCCTGTGCAGTAACGGCGTAGTTTTGGGAAGCCTTTCGCTTCCTAGAACCCTTCGAGGAACCAGAATCCTTACCCTTCTTGTTTTTACCTTTCTTGCTATCCTCTTTGTCAGACGCCTGCTTCTTACCTTTCTCGCCCTTTCTGTGCAACTTACCCTTCTGAATCTGTGACTCAGTCAATGTCGCTGCTAACTCAATCGCCTGACGGACTGTGGTAGGGTTACTACCAGTAACGATGTCTTGCACTGAGTCAGGTAGACCATCGATGTACCTTTCGATAGCCTTATCGAGTGGGGTAACCATTGTTGGGCATAACAAACTCAGCTCCTCATATCTATCAGTATACGCCCGGTGCTCGCCACTATCCTGCTTCAAGTCATCAAACTCTCTTTCCAAAGCTCGTAGTTCATGACGAGGGCAAAACTCCCTCATCATAAGAGTTCTAAGTTCAGCCCATGTTTGTGCTAGAGCAACTTCTGCACCATGGTCTCTCATAACCCCGTTCCACCATGTAAGTGCCCTTTTCTGAAACACGCTTGAAGCAAACTCGACTTTGCGATTATCAGGACACTGAACATGATGGAAAGTATTCTCAATGCTCTCGAACCATTTAAGAAGCCCAGTTGCTCCCTCAGAACCACTAAACTTGAGCGGTTTAGCCGAGTTAAAACTCTTGAAGTTACAAGGAGCATTGTTGTTGTTGTTGGCTTGGTTCAATTGAGCAATAAGGTTTGGGAATGCAGCAGCCATTTGCTGCGCGATGATTTCTGCCAGTTTAGCATTTGGTAGCGGATTTTCGCGTCGAGGAGGCATTCTAAAAAAGGAAACATGAAAGGAACGAGTGAGATGATTAGATGAAAAGAATGAGATGAAACAAAAATCAACAAAAGCAAAGATGGTGGTCATTTGTCCGCATCACAAAGCAAAGCAAACAAACGACACACAGTGACTAATCAAAGTAAATGGGTTAAAAATAATGCATCCCGAAGACATGCTCGCCTATAAGTGAACACTCACCCCAAGAGTTCCCAGGTAAGAGTGTCTGGTCCGATTATGTGGATTTGTACGAACACTCTAGCCTTAGACAGAAAACCCAGGGTACAGGCATTCACTCTTCCAGTTTGCACGTGTTCACACTATTTAGAACCCAGATCTTTGACGAGATTTTGAAAACTTGGAAGGTTTAAGAGATTGATGATTCATTTTGGCTTTGTGCCTTCCATTATGTTTTGTTTTTGGTAATCACCTAAGGATAGGTGAAGTGCATGTTTTAAAAATCTAAACACAAGACAACTTGTGTTGGGATCCTAGAAAGGTTATAGTCTAGGTCAAAGTATTACTAATAACCTAATTCCCTATAACCATTTGCTCTGATACCAACTCTTCTGTCACACCCCGACCACGTAAAACATCAAATCGTGGCGGAAATGTCGGGGAGTGTTGTAACAGAATTATTATTCCACAACCATGGTAATTAAAAGTTATGTTTTATTCATCAAACAAAGAGTTACATTGTCTTAACTAACCGAAACGAATAGTTCATCACAAAATTAAACTAGTTCCATCTTTATTTTAAGTCTCTAAGGCACAGGTCCGCCCTAGTGTGTCACGAACATCCTAAGCAACAGCTCCTGAAAACACATGTGAAAATAGGTACGTCAGGATAAAAATGCCTGTGAGATACATAGGTTTTATGAAAATAGGATTCATAACTTGAGTTTAAAGAAATGTTTAATAAAAGTTAGTCATGAACCTTGTAAATTGTTTTGTTAACCAAAGTCTTGTGAAAAATATATTGTTTGTGTAAAATGTATAAGTCCAAATTGAATGATCTAAATAACGCTACGACATGTAGTACAATACAAGCACTTATATATAGGAAGTACCAGCGGCGTATCCACCATGCTTGTATCATACTACACACATCTCGTTACTTAAGTCATTTAAACAAACCACCAGTGTATAAAGTTCATGTTTAAACCAATTGTCAACAAGTCCTTGTATAAACCATGTCAAATGTTAAAAGTCCGAATGTAGTCAAGTAATGTGTAACAAATGTTATGTATGGTAAGTAAAGTGGAGTCACATAAACCAAATGTAAAAATGTACAAAACAAGGTATTTTGAATATATCAAAAAGTTATGTTTTGTAAAGTAAATGCATGTTTTACTGATACAAACACTTATGTGGTAAGTTAACGCATACATTCAAGCCTTGAGACAGACGGATAACCCTAAGTCAAGGTTATCAAAAAAAATGTTTTCGGATTCAGTCATTCCTTACACCTAAACAAACCTTGGATGTCAGGGACGGGATTTGTCAAGTCCTATGGTACCATTACTTACTACCGAGCGGCGTAGCTAATGTTAATGAACGTATTTAAGTCCCGTTTGTACAAACCAAATGTTATACCAAATGTAAACATGTTATATGAAATCAATGTACTAAGTATGCTAAGTTAACATACAAAGCGGAAAAGTCATGTAAATCAATGTGCTAGCATGTCAAGTAAACATACATAGCAAAAGAAGATGAAATTATGTATTAATAGTGTACTAATGAACTTAACAAGTATATATTATGAAAACATGGAAAGCACGAAAATAACAAGTAGGCACATGTGTTTCACCCCAAAATGTTTGAAAACGGTAAAAGAGGGGTCTATGTACTCACCTTTGGGTGCCTTTTTATATGTTAACACAATCCCACAATTTGTTTATTCGTCCTAAATTAAATAAGAATTATTAAATAATCAAAACTCACAAAAATACATGAGTTTCTCCGATACTTGGAATTTTCACATAACTTTGAGATTTCTCGAAAAGTTATTATTTTTGATTATTTTGGTGTATTTGTATATATGTACTCGAGCGTAACACACATAATCTTGTCAACACTAACATATGATCATACACATATTGCAAAACACATAGCACATTGAAATACATAAAATAACCCATGAACAACCCATTCTAGTGTATGTCGAAAAACACTTATTTTAGCGATTCGGTGACATTTTTGGGCGTCGGAAGTCACGTATGACTAACCAAACACCAAGTAAACTTAATATAAGTTAAAATACTTATTTTTATACCAAATATATCAGTTTGGTATCTGATCTAAAACAGTTTTGTAAAAGTCCTCCGAAAAGGCGATTTTAACCGTTTTACCGCATAGTTTTGCATCAAACGTTACCCGAACCATCCGAAATTGAAACGACTTGAAATTTTGACACAACCCGTGTTATTACTGAAAAAAATAATGGTTATACTCATGATAGTGCAGGTCTTAAATAAAGCACATAAATCATGCAAATTTCACATAATTTACCACTTTTTAAGCTAAAACAGTTTTGTCATATAGCCATTTTTCATCATCTCTTGAGCTTTAAATCAACATATTTTCATATGTACAAGTGCCTAAAGCATACTTATCATAACATCATCATTTTATGTTAATCTAAATGCATCAAATATGTGATATATTCAGATGTATTTGCTGATGTAATTTATATTTAACATATCATACATAAATCACCAAATACTTGCATTTTTACCACCATTTTAGAACATGTAACAACATAAACAAGTACTTAACAAGATAACAAACTTCAAAACTCATATTCACACATACATATGTACGGTTATACATACATATATGTACATCAGCATTTTTACTTGTATCATGACCTATTTCATTTTAGATTTCAAGTTTAGTGAAAATCCCAAGATTCAAGAGAAACTTCAATCATCAAGAACAACCAAGAATCAAAAGTATGATTTAAACATAATGTTATACCTTCAAGATTCAAGTAGGTTGTAGGATGAGATTTTGATGATAGGAAGCTTGTAATCACTTGACAACACCTTGGGAACACCTTTAGATCCTCACACTAACTTGAAGTTTACTAGAAATGGTGTTGAACTTTGAAGAACAAAGCTTGAAGGTTTGAAGAAGATGAAGATGGAGGAGAGAGAGAGAGATGGGGACGGTTTGGGAGGGAGAGAGAGTGAAGGAGTTGGAGTGTGGTGTTGAGTGAAATGACCTTGAAAGATTAAGTGAAGATATAGAAAGATTTATAGAAGATATGAAGGTGTCATGCACATACAAGTGTCCTCAAAAGATCAAAAGAAATATATGAAAGATCTAGCCAATATTTGTGGGGCCACACTATAAAAAAAACCGTATATGTATATGGGGGAGGGGGTAGAGTGTAATTTTTTTTATATAAACATGCCATATGTAGGCTAAAACGGGAGTTTAACTGGATACCGGGTATTTTATCTAGCGTTTAAATCCCGATTTATGGTGTTCTAAATTATTTTTATTATACTATAAAAATAAACCCACCAAAATATTACTGAAATAAATTTTAGTTGCCAAGACTGGCTGTGTTGTCCGTGTTTTGCAGTAGAACACTGTGCTGCGCAGAAACACGCGGTACGCGCTTTAAACTTGAAAAATAACGTTTTTAAGCATTTTAATTTATTCTTCAACACGGAGCTGATTAAAAATAAAATTTTAATCATAACAGAATATTTTTGGGATTTAAATATTATCCGGGCGGTCACCAATGTTAGTTTCGCAGTTTTGTCGTAAATAGTTGTTTAGTTCAAATAAACATGTTTTTGCCATACCGAATCCAACGAAACTTATTTCTAAGTTATGTAAAGGATATTTAGGGTATGTTTGGCTTACGTCACAGTTCTGGAGTGTACGTCACGTTAAACTGATTGCGTTTATGCACCAGTTTGCGTATGACCTTCTAGAAAGTGATTTAAAGCTTAAAATTGGAATCGAATCAAATTGTAAAGTCATCAAACACAATAACACATATAATAACACCAAAGCACATTTTTTTATTGATAATCTATTTGTTTTACATTATACGATGATTACAGAACACAGTTGTCGCACACAACTCAACCAAAACTTTAGTACATGTTTCATACTAAATAATATGTCCCTTATACAAAATATAACATAAAACATCGCAAGATCCAAACTACAGGGAACATCTATGTAAAACTGAAAGTTTGCCCGGTAATACCCGCCCGCGACACGCAACAAAACCCATCCCCCCTTCTGCGACCCTCGGGAGACATCAATTAGCATTCAGCCCTTTTCAGGCGATTATCGGTCCGTTTTTTACACTTAACTCCTACCTAATTGTCGTTATTGCTCAACTAACACACTTAAAAGCCTAAACGCTAATACCACACTATAAATACAAGTCATCCACACTCTCCCAACACTTTACACTCTCTAAATTTACTCTCACTATTCCATAATTCCTTCAAACTTTCAAGTGTTGACAGATTATACCTTTGCTCAAAAAAGCAAGTTTTGAACACTTTTCTTTTACTTTTTCTCATGACTTCTTGTACCAATCTACTTGGATGACCTTCAAGGATGTTATCCAAGATTCACCAAGGTGAAATCATGTGATACATCACTTACATAAGGCTCCAAAGTCAGGTTTACATTCTGATTTATAAAAACTTTTGCAAACTCATCTTTTTTCATTATTTATCTTGTGAATCTTGTGCGAAACTTGTCCTCAATTGAACTCATGATTGTAGGAATTGTGTATGGATGATTCTTATGATTTTAGAGGTGCAAAGACCCTCTAAACTTTCTGTTTCATACAATGTTCATGTATCTTTTATTTCTTTGCTAAAACTTGGTGAAATCTTGTACCCACCCAGCTCATATCTTAGTCTATAGTTGTGGGTTTGTGGTGAGGTGATTTCCATCAAGTTATGAGTTCGAAACTCTTTACTTTAAAAGTTCATACATGTTATAATCCAAGTGTTTAAAAAAATCACGATTCATCATCTTCTATAACGCCCTGCATTTTCATACTTTCCATATTTAGAAACCATTGCTTGAAATTCTATTTTTTTGGAAATCTTGTATTCCTTGTAATCGTATTTTGTTGTATCGTTGTAAAATCCGAGACTTTGATCGTAATGAAACGAATCTTTTATACATCGTTTATACATGTTTATACATTGATATGGTTCGTAATTCGTATAAACGTAAGCATAAATCGTAAACAATGATCGTGTATTCGTAATCCTTAAATCTTCATACATTTAAACACTTAGTTATTCGATTATAATATTAAGTTGTATGTTTTTTTTTCACTTGATCATACCAAACTCTAAACCATACATACTTGTTACATTTCATGTGTTATACACACCTATGTTATCACACTTTTTACTAAATTAAAACATGTCATTTATGCATTTTGGACTTTGTCACAAGTTACATACATACTAGACACCATGTAACACTTTATTAAACATCAAATATATACCTTCTAATGTCAAAAAAATAAAATAAAATAAAAATTATAGGGCTGTTAACAGCCTTGCATCAGCCCACTTAATTTCCTTGTTTTGAGTTATTTAGCCCACTAAACACTTCCAAAGCCCAACCCAATGAAACCCTAATCCATCCCCTATATAACCCAAGCCTCCTCCAAGCATTTTTCACTTTCTAAACACTCTCCATTCACTCTCAAACACTCTAAACCGTAGCTGATTACAGAAGTTCGAGCAGATTTATACCACTTCACTAAAGTGAGCATAACTCACTCAATTCTTATCCGTTTCACTTGATTCTTTTTCCTACTGTTGGGTTTTTCACATGTTTATCAAAGCTAATTTTATCCAAATAAAATTAAAACGCAGCGGAATATATATATAAAACATATTACTTTACAAGATTTAAAACCATTTTTAAATGCAAAACCCAATAATCGGATCCATATATGACATGCATGCTATCAAAATACAACCATAGGGTGTTTTAGAATACTACCATTCCAAGAGCAAGGTGATATGAAGAAGATAATATTCTTGAATGGAAATCTTCAAAGGAGAAGACCTCAAGCTTGCATACCCCAAGCCTCCAACGAACACCTTATGTTGCTAGGATTTGTACACTTGAAACACACTTGAAAAAAACCCTCTTGATCAACCACCTTTGGCCGAAAATTTTTAGAGTATTTGTGTGTGTTCTTGCACTTGAATCTCTAGTGAGAATAATGAGAGAAGTTGTCACTTATTTTTAAAATCAAGTTGCCTTGATATGAGATAACTTTGCATGAAAAATTAGTGGGGAAAACCCACCTTGGGAAGACAAGGTGGACGGCCATAGGGCCTCCAATTTTGACCAATCAAAAATTTTCTTCCTTTTCAAATATTAAGTCTTGTATTATATTTATAGATTTTATAAATATAACATCCTATATATATAAGACTTTATGCAACAAATCATAAGTTTTATAATGTTATTTAACCAATTAAATAACATGATTAATTATTCTCTCAAAATAAATTATCCATATAATTTATTAGTTTCTCAAGTGCAATTATTTAGAAAACCATTTTCTAAATATTCTAAGTGTTAATATTTATTTATTTGATAAATTCATAAATATATATTGTAGGTGTTTGTCTAGCTTGTTATTGGGTATGACCCGACTTGGATCATAACGTACTAACCACATCAATTTAATATGTGTCTTGGGCATACAGAGTCCAACAATCTCACACTTGCACAAGATACATAGAAGATTGATGCAAGCGGCAAATAACGCCTAACAACGGTTTACTACCCCTAGTACGTATGACGAAGTGCCATTCAATAACATTATCCCCTTCAAGTCCCTTACTTGAACATGATTTAGGTGAATCTATCATTTATCCTTTCCTTACAGATGTCATGTCAAATCCAGAGACATAGTGTGATCATTCTCTGTTGATTTAACTTTAGCAGGCCTTAGACATCTTACTCTCAACGAATAAGAGGAACAAATCCCTTCTTGACTACATACGTGTCTCTCAATCACCTTGTACCACACCTGAGCTTAGCCTTATGTACTGTCTTATTACAGACAGCGAAGAACTAAGTCAAGGTATAATATTTGGTGAATATCAAGACCCAATATGTATCTCAGGTCAGAGGATACTATGATATTCGCCTTTGCTCAAATTTAGTTATGATCAATCACAAATGATTCCATGCAGTAATATTTGAGAACGGGTCAGTCCAATATTTGTATCCCACAAATATCTATGAACTTTGGTAGCAACACTTTGCTCTATATTCATACCTAATGAATATCCACCAATCCAAGTTCATAATAGTCTTACATTCACATTTGTTCCCACAAGTATGATCGACCACGGACATTTTGAATAATTAACTTATTCACGGATTTAAACATGCTAAAATGGAACATAACTCAAAATACCATAAAAGAGTTAAAATAATAATTGTTCCAATATCCAAATACAAAATAGATCAAATCCAATCACTAGAATATAAATGTCCTAAGGCACAAGTATGACCCTCATGTTTTGGCCGTTGAAGGAGCTTCGTGAGTGGATCCACAATGTTTTGATCGGTGTGAACTCTGCGAATACATATCTTTCCCTTTTCAACTTCATCCCTTATGTAGTTGAATCTCCGCTCAATGTGCCTTGTCTTTTGATGTGCACGAGGTTCCTTGATTTGAGCAATCGCACCCTCGTTATCACAAAAGATCTCTAGGGGGTCTTGAATGGTAGGGACTACCCCTAGGTCGGCAATGAACTTCTTTAACCACGCAGCTTCTTGCGCTGCCAATGAAGCGGTGATGTATTCTGATTCTGTAGTGGACAATGCTACAACATCCTGCTCCGAGCTCTTCCATGAGACTGCAGCTCCATTCAAAATGAAGAAATACCCAGATTGTGATCGAGAACCATCTCGATCAGTTTGGAAACTCACATCCGTGTAACCTTTTACAACGAGTTCCTCTTCACCAGATCCATATATTAGAAACATATCCTTAGTCCTCCTAAGGTATTTCAATATGCTCTAAACAGCCATCCAATGACTGTTACCTGGATTTTGCTGGTATCTACTTGTCATGCTTAAAGCGCATGACACATCCGGTCTAGTGCATATCATTGCGTACATTATGGATCCTATAGCAGACGCATATGGGATTCCTTTCATTCTTTCTTGCTCATCCTTTGAGCTTGGATATTGAGTTACATTCAATATTGTCCCCTTTTGAATAGGTACCAAACCTTTCTTAGAGTTCTCCATCTTGAACCTTTTCAAGGCTTTGTCAATGTATGCACTTTGGTTTATACCTATCAAGCGCCTTGATCTATCCCTATAGATCTTTATTCCCAAAATATAGGCGGCTTCTCCAAGATCTTTAATGGAAAAACATCTTCCAAGCCAGGCTTTTACAACTTCAATGGTTGGAATGTTATTTCCAAATAGTAGAATGTCATCGACATACAATACTAAGAAAGTGACGGTGCTCCCACTAGCTTTCTTATACACACAAGCTTCATCGCCGTTTTTTATGAATCCAAAATTCCTAATTTATTCATCAAAACGGTGATTCCAACTTCTCGATGCTTGTTTCAATCCATAGATTGATTTCTTTAACTTTCACACTTTGTTAGGATGTTTTGGATCGACAAAACCTTCAGGCTGAACCATATAGACATCTTCATCAAGATATCCATTGAGGAAAGCCGTTTTGACATCCATTTGCCAAATCTCATAGTCATAATATGCAGCTATGGCAAATAATATCCTAATCGACTTTAGCATCGCCACGGGTGAAAAGGTCTCATCATAATCAACCCCTTGAGTTTGAGTGAAACCTTTTGCTACAAGTCTCGCTTTATAAGTATCCAAGTTACCATGCATATCCGTTTTCTTCTTGAAAACCCACTTATTTCCAACTACTTTGGAGTTGAGAGGTGGCACAACCAATTCCCATACTTGGTTGTCATACATGGATTGCATCTCTACGTTCATGGCCTCAAGCCATTTGTCGCAATCGGGTTTTGACATTGCATCATGGTATGTGGTTGGTTCATCTGAATCTACCACGTAGCATCCATCCATGAAAAATCCATATCTTTCAGGTGGATTACTAATTCAACCAGATCTGCGAACGTTTTATGTATGTTAATCAACCATTTGATCATCTTCAACAACCTCTTGTTGAGCGCTAGTATCAACCAAACGTGTATCGGCTTGTAGTTCTTGATCCTCATCAAGTTCCACTGTTCTACTAGTTCCTTCCATAAGGAACTTATCTTCCAAGAACTTAGCCTTTCGAGCAATAAATACCTTTTGCTCTGTTGGATCGTAGAAATAATATCCTATATCTTCTTTAGGATATCCTACGAAGATACACTTAGTGGATCGTACTTCTAACTTGTTTGGGGTGTATTGCTTCACGTAAGCATCACAACCCCATTCCTTCAAATAGGATAATGATGGAACCGTTCCATGCCATATTTCAAAAGGTGTCTAATCCACTTTCTTGGTTGGGGCCATATTTAATATACGAGCCGCAGAGAGCAAAGCGTAACCCCAAAATGATAGAGGTAATGTGCTTCTAGCCATCATAGATCGAACCATATCCAATAAAGTTCGATTCCTCCTCTCAGATACACCATTATGTTGTGGTGTTCCAGGTGGAGTAAGTTGTGAGATGATCCCATAACTCCTAAGATGATTTTGAAAAGCATCACTAAGGTATTCACCTCCTCTATCGGAACGAAGAACTTTGATTGTCTTGGTGAGTTGATTCTCTACTTCTCTTTGGAAGATTTTGAACGTTTCAAAAACTTCATCTTTGTGTCTCAGCAAGTACACATAACCAGAACGACTGTAGTCGTCGGTAAAAGTTACGAAGTATCTTTCACCATTCCTAGTCATTGACTTAAAAGGACCACATACATCCGAATGTATGATACCTAATAAATCTTTTGCCCTTTGGTTGGTGCCACTAAAGGGTTTCTTAGTCATTTTACCTTGTAAACAAGATTCGTATGTATCAAATGAACCAATTTCATTTGTTTCCAAAAGACCATTCTTTTGAAGTATTTGCATGCGATTTCTGTTTATATGACCAAGACGACAATGCCAAAGATAGGACTCACTCAAATCCATTTTGAGTTTCTTGGTGTTTGCTTGGTACATCGAATTATCAAATGATGTATCATCATGAACCAATTCATAAATACCATTTGAAGGCGTAGCTTTAAAGTAGAACATGTCATTCATAAAAGCATAAATTTCATTGTTCACAAACTTCAAATCAAATCCATATTGTCTTAAAAGGGAAACAGAAATAATGTTCCTAGTCAAACTAGGAGCATACAAAACATTTTTTAAACAAATTTCCAAACCACTTGGAAGTTTTAAAACATAGTCTCCTTGGGCTTCAACTTGAACTTTCGCTCCATTGCCCATGAAGAGACTAGTGTCTCCCTTCTTGTAATGCTTATTTCTTTTGAACCCCTATAACGAATTGCAAATATGAGTTCCACATTCGGTATCTAATACCCATGTGTTAGAAGAAATAACATTTAGATCAATATGTATTATAAAGATTGTACCTGAGGTTTGCCCCGCATTCCTCTTGTTTTTCAACTCCTTGAGATAGGTTGGACAATTCCTTTTCCAATGCCCTATCTCTGCACACTCAAAGCATGGATCGCTTGTGGCAACTTTTTCCTTCTTCTCTTTTGGTTTTGGTGGTTCTACTTTAGCCTTTCTTTTTCCCTTCCCTTTGACGTGTCCCTTTCCCTTGGCAACATTTGCTTTGGTGTCGGGGTGATGCCCTTTCTTGCCTCCCTCATTGATCGTTAGAATGGGTAAAGCCTTTTTACCCATTCCTGCTTCGGCCATTTTGAGCATTGCATGAAGCTCACCAATGCTCTTGTCCCATCCATTCATGTTGTAGTTCATAACAAAGCTCTCAAATTTCTTTGTTAAATGGTTGAGGATCAAATCCGCAGCCAACTCTTTAGAGACGGGACAATTTAGCCTTTCAAGGCGATCAATGTGGCTTTTCATCTTAAGGACATAAGATGATACCGATTGGGTTTCCTCCATTCGACATGCATGAAGCGCTCGAACCGTTTCGAAGCGTTCTACCCTTGCTTGTTGTAGGAACATTTCCTTCAATTGGGTGATCATGCCGTATGCCCCATGATGTTCAAAATCCTTTTGAATCTCGGGAATCATAGTTCCCAACATGAGGCATGAGGCTTGCATGGAGTCCTCGGTATACTTAACCCAATCATTGTAGGCTTCTACATCTTCCTCATCAGGTTCATCGGGAATAGGATCGTCCAACACATAGGATATCTTCTCTTGCTTGAGAACAATTCTCAAGTTTCGAAACCAATCCATGAAGCTGTTATGGTTGAGACGATCCTTTTCAAGGATGGTTCTTAGTGATAGGTTACGGACGGTTTGGGTAATTGGGTTTGCATTGTTAGCGACCATCTACAAAATTTAACAAAGTTAACTTTTAGTATTTTTGATATTATTAAAATTTTAATCATTAATACCCTTTTATGTCTCATAGACAATTAATAATTAAAATCTAGAATCCAACGTTACATTTAAATATTGGTTAGGTGACCTTTATCCCATTATTTAAATTAACAAGGTAGTCAACGTCTGATGATTACAACCCTTTGCAACTTCTAGCCATATGGGATCGGTTAAACATCTTTATGTTTAGTTGGCATGTTTAATCCCATCAACACCTTTGTTCCCCATGCTTCGGTGACCCTAAGTTCATGGTTTCCAAATCAAGTCATCCAACTTACACACACATGCGAGTTTACACATATAAGTGGTTAGGTGACCTTTATCCCACAAACATGGTAACCCCAACTCAAATACACAAGTTCCCTCAAATGTGGTTAGGTGACCTTTATCCCACAAAGAGTTCCCAAGTGATTCGAGTGTTGTATAAAAGGATGGTGTTTGACTTGTTTTATAAAAGGGATTTTATTTTTCAAAATTCTAGTTTAGAAAAATTTATGTACCATATATTTGCATGCATTCAAATCAATGGTACTTTAGTGAAAACCAATTTTCAAGGTTCTTTTAATAAAACTCATTTTATTATAAAATCATTAACTTTTAATTAAACCTTTTATTGACCATTTTAATGATTTTGTTAAGAACCAATTTTAAGCTTACGGATTATTTGTTGTTAAGCATGCATATCCAAATATCATCCAAACAACCATAAATAAAATAACCATACAAGCACACACATATAACAAAAAGGTGCATAACCATAGCCAACTATTTTTACCACAGGAAACAAGTGTGTCAAAAGGTCCTTCCTAAATGGTGAATATTGACACAAATAATGTGTCGTTGAACTCCCACTTGATCCCGCATCCAAATGCTTCAAGTCTTCTTCTTGTGTTGTGATTTCTTCACATTTTTGGGCTTCCAAATGTCTTTTATATTCAGCTCCAAACTCCTTTAGACTTCAAAAATGTGTTTTGGTTATCGGGCTAAAATCCCTTTAAAAACTATGAAGTCCTTTATGCCCGAAATTGGCAAAAACCAAAACCGCATTTTTGTGTGCATCTTCTTTTACAAAAGGTATCCTAATACATTTTTTTTAGTAAAATAAAATGCACCTAATCTATTTACTTACATACCAAATAAAAATAAATAAATTACATATTTTTACAAATGGAAGAACAAAAATAAATAATTATTACACCCCATTGAATAATTAAATACAAATCACAAACACAAACATTCAACATATTCACACAAGGTCATGGCTAGGTTATGTACACCAATATATATATATATATATATATATATATCCAAATTTATATAAAATTCAAGAGCAAAAATGGTTTCCTTTTTCAACCTGCATTTTCGGTCAAGAATGAAAAAACCGAAAAATGTGGGTTTTTGTCCAAACAAAACAAATCATCCACATGACATAATTTTTTCAAGATTCCTTTATGCATGTAGGAAATAAATCTTGAAAAACAAAGGAAAACCATGGTTAAAAATTTCGACCATAGGGTTTCTACAAACCTGAAAACCCGAAAATTTTAAATCCGATGAAGCATGCACTCATATAAGCGGCTCTAGATGCCATTGTTGGGTTTTTCACATGTTTATCAAAGCTAATTTTATCCAAATAAAATTAAAACACAACGGAATATATATTTAAAACATGTTACTTTACAAGATTTAAAACCATTTTTAAATGCAAAACCCAATAATCGGATCCATATATGACATGCATGCTATCAAAATACAACCATAGGGTGTTTTAGAATACTACCATTCCAAGAGCAAGGTGATATGAAGAAGATAATATTCTTGAATGGAAATCTTCAAAGGAGAAGACCTCAAGCTTGCATACCCCAAGCCTCCAACGAACACCTTATGTTGCTAGGATTTGTACACTTGAAACACACTTGAAAAAAATCCCTCTTGATCAACCACCTTTGGCCAAAAAATTTTAGAGTGTTTGTGTGTGTTCTTGCACTTGAATCTCTAGTGAGAATAATGAGAGAAGTTGTCACTTATTTTTAAAATCAAGTTGCCATGATATGAGATAACTTTGCATGAAAAATTAGTGGGGAAAACCCACCTTGGGAAGACAAGGTGGACGGCCATAGGGCCTCCAATTTTGACCAATCAAATTTTTTCTTCCTTTTCAAATATTAAGTCTTGTATTATATTTATAGATTTTATAAATATAACATCCTATATATATAAGACTTTATGCAACAAATCATAAGTTTTATAATGTTATTTAACCCATTAAATAACATGATTAATTATTCTCTCAAAATAAATTATCCATATAATTTATTAGTTTCTCAAGTGCAATTATTCAGAAAACCATTTTCTAAATATTCTAAGTGTTAATATTTATTTATTTGATCAAATCATAAATAAATATCGTAGGTGTTTGTCTAGCTTGTTATTGGGTATGACCCGACTTGGATCATAACGTACTAGCCACATCAATTTAATATGTGTCTTGGGCATACAGAGTCCAACACCTATTACTTTGTATTGACCTTAGCTACGTTTCCATGGGGTTTCCCTGGAAAATCAGAGCCTGGAATGTTGCCAAAAGGGCTCCAAAGTGGACTGATTTTTTTGTTCTTGTTTCAAACTTTGATAAACTTGTTTAAACTCATCTCAAACCTATGTCCTTATGCTTATAACCACTTCTATGGTTAGTTAGGCTTAAAAACAAGGTTGAGACATTCAAAATCAGAGGTATAAACCTCACAAACTTTCTGTTTTGTTCAAGGGTTTTAACCCACAAGTGATGCTCAAGTTCAAGACTTGATGATTGTGTGATTTAGGATTAGCTTGGGCTAACCTACTTGAAAATCCACACATTGCTTGATATTTTCTCATAGATTAGTTGTTCATATTCTATTGTTTCTTATAAGTTCATGACCCTCCTTATTGTTCATAACAACAAGTGTAGTGGTGAACAATAGAGGTACCTAAATGGAAGCTTTGTTCTTCCTACCTCATGTATGAATTCCATGATACTTAGAGGTGCCTAAATGAAGACTTTAATCTTCTACCTCATGCTTGACTTATATGATGTAATATACACTATGTAATACTTATGTAACAACCAAATAATCGAACTCTTGGTGATGAACTAATGGACATTCGTCAAGCTAGTAGAGTGTATCATCTTAGGCCTTGACAACTTGTCACGATTCTAATGGAAGTTTGTTCCATGAAAACATTTAAACTCTTTTAGAGTTTCATAGTGTCAAGAACAAGTGTCATAGGTGTTAGATGATTATTTTCATATGTTTATTTTTCATGTTATTTAAACTCCAAATCCCTAGAACCATATGTAAACACCTCTTAAACTCCAAATCGAACACATTCAACTTCCTAGTCTCAACAACTTCATCACATGGGATAATCGGAAAGCATATGCAACTTTGTGAGTACACTTGACCCATTTTCCTTTTAATACACTTTGGGTGCAACATGTTTTACTTGTTAAAATGCACGATTCACAAACATGCTTTTTTTGTTCAATCCTTATACATGCTTTGCTATGCTTAGGTTCATGCTAGAATACATACTACTTGTTCACTCGGCTTAACAATTATAGCGCTATAGGAGTAGCACACCACCTGACGGGGTTTTGTTGAGTCTTTATTCTATAACGGTCTTGTCACTTTTGTGTCGAGGGATGCTAAATACCAGTGGACTCTAGAGTTGACATATTGTTATGCATGATAGATTGACCTTGTATACCAATTGCTATGTTGGATTGAAAATACCTTTTTATACAAATGCCACGAGTCTAAAACTAGTGTATTCGCCAATACCTTTGTATTGAACTATGCTTTTATAACATGTTGCACGTTTAGCGATGATGTTGATGATGCATGGAATCTAGTAGGATGCTTAGATACACACTTTAAATTTTGTATTTTATTTGTATTGTATTTCATTATTCATGTTGTATTTGTTTCAAATCCTTGTAATTGACTCTTTAGAAATGAAATGAAAATTTATCATTTAAATACTTGTCACAAATAGTGTTATGAAGTCTCTTGCAATCTATTTCGTCTCTCTCCGATGTTTCCGCCATCGGTTAGGGTGTGACAGATTGGTATCAGAGCCATAACTATAGGGAATTAGGAAAATTGCCATGCTTTTGACCTAGTCTATAGTTAAGCACCAAAATTCGACCATACTTGCTTCACATGCTACTTTTATGAAATATCTTTACATGTTATTCTTGAAATGTCTCTTACGTGTTATTTTCTTAAAATGCTTTATGTGCTTATACTTGTTATTATTATTTTGAACATACGTCTTTTACTCATTTATACTAAATTCGAAACCACTTGTAATACACAAACGAGACGACTTCACCAAAATAGGCGTGAAACCCACAACTTGGTGAAAGACTCTCAATCCACCTATTCTTTTTACATGAAATTCGCCACCAAGTTAGGAGTGAGATCCTCACCTTGATGGAGAATTTCCGCTTTCAAATTCAAGTGGACCCTCATCAAAGTGTTGAAATTAAATTTTGACCCAACGAGTACCAACCACACTTAGGATACGAAATCGTCAAGTTAGGGGTGAAACCCGCACCTTGTCGACTAGTTCCATCCTTGAATTTTTCATAAATCCCGCCAAGTCTCAAAATTTCGATTGATTTGGGACATGTAGTAACCGGAAGGGTAAATACCGTTAACCGATTTATCGGTGAGAGTATTCCACCTATTAGGCCAAATCATGCTCCTCAAATTCGCAAGACTTTTCGACCACTTTGGTTAGTCAAAGTTCCGTTTTGGAACCATCCCAAATTTTAATCAAACATGTGTTTCTATTATTTATTTTATACGATGCAATCTTTCAAATTTGAATTTACTTTCGATATTTTCTTCTCACACACACATCATACTAAATCTTTTTCATACATTTATACCTATGCATGATTTCAAAAAGTCACTCAATTTTGCTTACATTCTTTATAACGCCAAAATGGAGACATATCATTGAGTTAGGAGTGATTTCCTTACCTTGACGATTAACTCCACTCATTCTTTTCTTAAAACGACCTCACCAACGAGTCAGGGGTGATTCCCTTACCTAGGTGATCGTTACCAAAACTTTCCTTCAAAATACTTTATCAGGCAAACACAATCATGTTTCATCCTAAATCATTTATCATTTATCAAAATACCCACTTATATCAATTCCAAAATACATTGTTTTATCAAATGTACTTCTTATCCTACAATCTATTTTCACATAACTCACATACACGAAATTCTTAATCATACCTTAAAATGTTTTATTTCCCGAATTTCAAAACCTTACGAAATGCTACCTATCAATTTAATCGGTCCAATGAATCTCTGGCCCATGAACTTCATATTCAACTTAATCACTAAAACACGCACACGTTATATCATCATACTAGAGACTTCCATTCTTAATCGAAATCAAACCAACCTTTCTCAATTACTTATAAGATCTTATAGATGTTATATGACCGTTTTACCAAATACTCTTTTCAACATCAACAAATCATTTGTTAAAACTTTTAACAATCACTAAGTCCTTTTGCTAAATTTCTTTTCTAAGGATCCTCGTTTTCACAAGAACCTCCTAAATTCATAATTTCTAGTTTGATGAAACGAACTTACTTTTTATCGAAAACCTTTTTCCTACACCAATTTACAAAACACGTGGGCAAGAAGACTTCATGGGGACCGACCATCTTCGGACTACGTAAACTCTTTTAAAACAAAAGTAGCATTTCCATTCATTACAAAATACATTATGCTTAACCAATGAGTACTTTATATCCTCTTACATATACAAACTATATTCTACCCTTCAAATCAAGCTCAATCTAATTTTGATTCGATGAACTCAACGTTTCGTTTAAACAACTATACATGCATATCATCATACACATTTTAGTCGATCTCTCGCGATAACATCTTTCATATCGTTCGTATTTACATACTCAACCTTTTGAATGCTTTTATACGCTTAAATTCGCTATGTCCCAACGTACACTATATACGTAAATTTTATTATTCGTACCTACACTTATACACATACATTTTATGCTTATACTTATACTCATACTACTCGTACGTTTTACGTTTATACTCATAGTTATATGCATATTCATACTTAAACTTATACTTATGCTCATACTTTCATTCATACTCATGATTCATACATCCGTACCCATACACGAGCGTAATCCGAGTGATTCGCTTACGTGGGTCCCATACATACTTAAGCATGGACTTGCTTATATACTATATTCTTATACGTACACATTCTTATTTTTAAATTATGTATACCCTGATTCATACACAACTAGTACAAGCTATGCGGATCATGCGACGATCAAAATAATCGCGGGTGCACACGAGATTATAGTGATAGGCGTATGAAAACCATAGAGCGTACTAGTGTGTATGGTAAGAAACAAAACAAAACGTAACATGACACCGAATAACGAGACGGACATAACATGGTCAAAACATGGTGGATACGCCGTTGGTACTTCCTATATATAAGTGTTTTCACCATGTTACCAAACTTTCGTAAAACGTGCCATGAGAAATTCAGTGTTTTGCAGACCTTTTGACCTAATACAAACTTTAAACAACTCACAAACGCATTATATCCGATTATCCATGACGAGACTTCATCTTTAACACGCTACTTTCGTATATCTAATACTTATATCATTCATATACTTGCATTCATTTAGAGTCAATCGTTCGCCCCATACTCCTATTATTCTCCATTATCCTTTCTTTCATACGAACCCTGTTCACAATCAAGCTTGTTTAAACATTCAAATCCTAACTTATCTCATTACCTTTAAAACCGTCTTCCTATTCTTTATTCTTGTGTAAATGTACTTAGTATACCTTTAACGCTTTATTCAAAGTACCAAACCTTTTCATTCCTCTCAATAAACAATTTTTACGAAAGTGTGATTTTTATACTATACTTAAAACTTCCCCTATAAACTACACCACTTTCCAACAAAATATAAACCGTTTGTCAAAATCTTTCTTCTTAATATGACCCATTTTTAATACATCTCCAATTTAAGTTATCCAAACTTGTTTAGACTCACTTTACCTGTCACACCCCGACCGCGTTAAAACAACAAAACCGCGGCGGAAACGTTGGGGAGTGTCATGGCAGAATTATCGTTTCATAACCATGGATACAAAAAGTGTTTCGTTTTATTGATAATATTAAACATTAACATTGTCTTAACACAAAACAAACAAGTTACATATCGACTAATATTGTTATTATGTCACTAAGGCCTCGTCCAGAATCCTATGTGACTCATGCATCCTAGTAATCATCATCAAGCATCAATACCTGAAACATATGTAAAAACAAAGTCAGCAAAGAAATGCTGGCGAGTACATAGGTTTAATAGGAGTGTCGGATTCATGGCTAGTTTAAATGTTGCAATACTTTGTTAAAAACCTTGTTTTGAAAAGTGTAGTATTGCGACATAATTAACCAACTCAAATCAAGCGGGTTATAGTTTATAAAACCTCGTAGCCATGATTCTTACCCCAAAAACATTTGTTTTAGTAAAGCAATTTGTAAAACATCTCGTATTAAATCGTTAATAAAACTCGTTAATAAATCTCGTATGGTTTAAATCCTTTTGAAAACCCCGTTTGTGTGACATCGTTTCAAAATCGTTTACCCAAGTGAACTAAATAACGCCACGGTATGTAATATGTTGAAAACACTTATATATAAGAAGTACCAGCGGCGTATCTACCATGTTTTCACCACATTACCCCCGTCTCGTTATCTAAACACTTAACCAAAAACCAATCGTTTATCCAACTCGTTTAATCTCGTATGAATCATTCCCAAATCGTTAATCCGTTTAAATCGTTTAAATCATCCTCGTTTTAAGTGTGAAAACTATTTATGGTCGCCTCGCTAATAACATTCAAACCTCCGTGACTCGACTATCTCGCTCTTGCATTAATAAACCACCAAAGGGTAAATTAACATTCAGATTCAGTCATTACCCACCTAACCCACACATAACCATGGGTACAGTACGATAATGGGATTTGTCAGATCCTATGGTACCATAACCTAATACTGGTCGGCTTGATCAATGCTAATGAATGCCATTCGTTATGTAATTACAACCAACTTGTTTATTCACTTTATTGAAATCGTTATTAGTTTAATATAAACCATCTTAATCGTTTTTGAAATCATCGTTATAATATCGAAAATCGTTTTGAAAACCATCGTTAAAACCCAAAAAAAAAACATTTAGCACATATGAATCACCCCAAAAAATTGAAAACAGTAAAATAGGGGAACTATGTACTCACTTGGAGTGCAAAGTATCCTCAATCAATAGAACTTCAACAAACTCGAGCAAACCAGAGAAATCAAACAGCACCTAGTAATCGAATCACTAGTCAAACAATAGACACCTAAATCGGAAGATCGGGTAGAATGAGGTCTTGTAAACCAAATAAGTGTTGGAACTCATGTGATATGGTTTAACAAAGCCTACATCCTAAATCGAAACCTAACCTAAGTGCTTTCGACCCGTTGCGACCCATTAAGGTAGCTTACGCTACTTTAACGCGTCATGCGCGCAAAAGCGCATTCGAGACGTCTAACTAGTCCTATGACAAGTGTTATATGCCTAAACATGTTTAAATATGTTGCATAATCAGTTATGTGACAAAAGTTTAGGTTACATATTCTTAATTACCAATTATGCATGAAAAGGGTATTTTGGTAATTTACCTAAGGCATATAAACTACTTATCATACAACTACCTAAACTAGGTGACCATAAGGTATAACCTCGAAAGGTTATTCCCTATGCTACTATGGTCACTAAACATGTTTGGTCGGATCCTAATGATCGACCAAACGGGTCGTGTTCGAAAGTCTAAGCGGGTGTTTAGTCCGCTTGACTTACGACTCTAGACAAGCACTAAACTAAAAGTGACGAGCTAAACATGCTAGAACATGTTTAGTTAAGTTAGAAAACAGGTTTTGATATCAAAACAAACGGTTTTGATACCCTAGAGTAGTTTGGTTACAAAATACGCATAAACACGCATTTTGGCCGAAACTACGACTCGTCACTACGCCTAGTCAACGTGGTAATCAGTAGGTATAGTCACAAGGGACTATAACCATCGTGATTACGCTCACGTTGCAAAGTTCAACGGAACTTTATGTTGACCATTGACTTGGTCAAAGCTGAAAGTCAAACTTGTTTGACTTTCATGCTTGAAACTCAAGAACAAGCAAGAAGAGGACTTACAAAGGGTCCAAGAAGGATGTTTGATCTAAAATAGCTCAGGTATAAAGTGCAAGCACCCCAACTTAGAGCTGATTTCAGATCAAGTGTGAGAATGAAGTGAAGTAGGGGTTGCTATTTATAGTAAGTTAGGATCAATAGGATGATTCCAAGTGGTTTGAGGGAGTAATCTTGGCCAAACATGTGGGTTGATGGTATTAGAATACCATGGGGGTCGAAAACCAGCTCCAGGTATTGCAAATATTACATTAAAACCCCTGAATTTGGCCCAGATTGCTGTTTCAGAACATTCTGTCTGACAAGGCCACGCGGCCCACGTGAGTATACGGCCAATCCTTACGCGGCCCGTGTAAGGAAGTTTGGCAGAATGTCAGAACAGGTCCCTGCACATTAGAAACTTGCATTTTGGCTCATTTTTGACACGTTTAAGCCCCGTTAACCTCATTTCAAGGCTCTAAAATGAAGTTAAAGTATAGGGAACTTAAAACATGCTCAAAAATATCTCAGATGTCAGCTCGTTTGGTCGTACAGTTGCGTTGTTCGGTTAATTACGACGGAAGTCGTAACGAACGCAAAAACGATGCAAATTAAGCGACATTTTATCATGCCAATCACTAAAATAAAATAGTTTAATGATTACATAAATTTTTGGATGTCCGGATATATTCAGAACGTAAGATATGCGCGAAAATGCAAACTTGTGCACTTTTTGACGCTTTTAGTCCCTGAATGACCAATAAAGTTTGTTTTAGCATACCGAACCCCTCAAAGCCTATTTCTAAGCTATGTAAAGGAAATTTAGGGTATGTTTAACTTATGATCAAGTTCCGGAGTGTTCGTTACTATACAAATCAGTATAGTTTTGCAGTTTGACACAAATAGTCCCTGCGATCGAACAAAGTTGATTTCAACACACCAAACCATTCAAAACTTATTTCTAAGTTATGTGGAGGTTATTTAAGGTATGTTAAGCCTATGTCACTATTCCGGAGTGTTTGTCGTGTTATACTGACTGCGTTTACGCACCATTTTGCCTATAACCTTCCAGAAAGCTTGAAATTACCAAACACAAATACACATATAATAACATCAAAACACATATAGTAACACCAAATCACATTGTTTTATTAATAATCATCATTGTTTTACATCGTACATTGATTACATAGTACAGTTGTCACAATCTCCCCTACTTTAGGAAATTTCATCCCGAAATTTTATTTAGAGGAAGCTTGTGAAAACAAATGCGGATATTTTGCCTTCATTTGGTCCTCACGTTCCTAAGTAAACTCTAGGCCACATTTGGACTCCCAACGAACTTTAACCAAATGAATCCGTTTGTTCTTCAACTGTTTAAAAGTACGGTCCACGATCTCCACTGGTTTCTTGACAAAGTGCATCGTTTCATCGATTCGGATCTCGTCGAGAGGAATGTGAAGATCAGCGTCAGCTAAACACTTTCGCAAATTGGACACGTGAAAAGTCGGGTGAATATTTCCAAGCTCTGGAGGTAGCACTAGTCGATAGGCAACCTTCCCAATTCTTTCCACAATCTTAAATGGTCCCACATATCGAGGTGCAAGTTTTCCTTTTCTTCCAAATCTCACCACTCCCTTCCAAGGTGACACCTTGAGTAGGACACGGTCTCCGACTTGAAATTCTAAGGGCTTGCATCGTAAATCCGCATAACTCTTTTGACGGCATCTAGCTGTCACAAGATTATCGCGAATTTTCTTGATTTTGTCTGTTGTTTCCAGAACAAGCTCAGGTCCAGTAAGCTGAACTTCACCGGTCTCGTTCCAACAGACAGGTGAACAACATTTTCGACCATAGAGAGCTTCAACTGATGCCATTTTAATGCTAGCATGATAACTATTGTTGTAAGAGAACTCGATCAATGGCAGATGAGAATCCCAATTACCACCAAAGTCTATCATGCATGCTCTAAGCATATCCTCCAACGTTTGAATCGTCCTTTCAGATTGACCATCTGTTTGGGGATGATAAGCAGTGCTTAGATTCAGTTGGGTTCCCAAAGCAGATTGCATGGTCTTCCAGAAATGAGATGAAAATCGAGCATCACGATCAGAAATGATATCCAAAGGAACACCATGTCGAGATACTGTCTCATCAACATAAATCTTGCAAGTTTATCAGCAGATAGATCCTCGCGAATCGGAATAAAATGAGCTGATTTCGTTAATCGATCGATAACAACCCAAATAGCATCATGACCTTTAGACGTACGCGGTAATTTAGTGATAAGATCCATCGCAATGTTCTCCCACTTCCAAACCGGTATCTCTGGTTGTACAAGCAAACCAAAAGGTCGTTGATGTTCAGCCTTGACTTTAAGACAAGTCAGGCATTTCGATACATACAAGGCAACATCCTTCTTCATACCAGGCCACCAGTACCGAGTATGAAGATCCTTGTACATTTTATTAGCACCAGGATGGATAGAATATCGCGACTTGTGAGATTCGTCCATCACTAGGGTGCGAAGATCGTCTTGTTTCGGAATCCACAAACGATCCATGAAATAGAGTAAACCGTCATCTTTCCTTTCGAGCTTAAGCTCAAGTTGAAGCGGTAGCTCATCTTTCAAAAAACCCTTGATCACACAGGATCGTTGAGCTTGAAGGACACGAGATTGGATTTCGGATAGAGCTTGGACAGAGTGAAGCTTAACTCGCTCTTTTCGACTAAGCGCATCGGCTACGACATTCGCCTTACCAGGATGGTAGCGAATCTCGCAATAGTAATCGTTCAAGAGTTCAACCCAACGTCGTTGCCTCATGTTCAGCTCTTTCTGATTAAGAATATGCTGGAGACTTTTGTGGTCTGTGAAAACCACACACTTCGTTCCATAGAGATAGTGTCTCCAGATTTTAAGCGCGAAAACCACAACTCCTAACTCAAGATCATGAGTCGTATAGTTCTTCTCGTGAACTTTCAATTGTCTAGATGCATATGCTATAACCTTACCTCGTTGCATGAGGACGTAACCAAGTCCTAAGTTGGACGCATCGCAATAGACAATGAAATCATCGCTTCCCTTAGGTAGAGATAGAACAGGAGCATTACATAACTTCTGCTTCAGCATTTGGAACGCTTCTTCTTGCTTGGGACCCCACTCAAAAGGCTTATTCTTCTGAGTCAAAGCAGTGAGTGGAACCGCAATCTTCGAGAAATTAGAAATGAATCGACGATAATAACCAGCAAGACCAAGAAAAGATCGAATCTCTGTAGGCGTCGTCGGTGTACTCCAGTCCTTAATAGCAACAATCTTGGATGGATCCACATGAATACCCTGCTCGTTGACTATATGACCCAGAAACTGAACTTCTTTAAGCCAGAATTCACACTTGGAGAATTTAGCGAAAAGTTGTTCCTTCTTAAGGAGTTCCAACGTTAAGCGAAGATGTTGCTCGTGATCGGCTCGAGTCTTCGAATAAATGAGAATATCGTCGATGAACACAATAAAGAACTTGTCTAAATAAGGTTTACAGATCCTATTCATTAAGTCCATAAAGATGGCTGGGGCATTCGTCAAACCAAAAGACATGACAGTGAACTCGTAATGCCCATATCTCGTGCGGAAAGCAGTTTTGGGAATATCTTCTTCGAGAACACGCAGTTGATGATACCCAGAACGCAGATCGATCTTAGAAAAACACGAAGCACCTTGCAGCTGGTCAAAGAGATCATCAATTCGAGGTAGGGGATATCGATTCTTGATGGTAAGCTTATTAAGCTCACGATAATCGTTACACATTCGAAAAGACCCATCTTTCTTTTTCACGAAGAGGACAGGAGCTCCCCAAGGTGAATAACTCGGACGGATGAATCCTTTATCAGATAACTCTTGAAGTTGTTTTGATAACTCTTGCATCTCTGACGGTGCAAGACGACAAGGTGCTTTCGCGATCGGGTTGGCATTGGGTACAAGGTCAATATGAAATTCGACTTGACGAACTGGAGGCAAACCAGGCAGTTCATCAGGAAACACCTCTGGATAATCCCGAACAATCAGAATATCCTGAATACTCTTGCTCTTGCCTTTCTCCTCGGTGACATGTGCTAGAAAAGCAACACATCCTTTTCTCAAGTACTCTGAGCTTCCATACACGACATAAGCTTCAGTCCACCTGAAGGTTTCTCGCCACAAACTTCTAGAATTTCGCCAGAAGACAAAAGGGATACGAACAATCTTATCGAAGAAAACTACCTCAGCGTGATGTTTGGTTAACCAATCCATTCCAATGATAACGTCGAAGCTCCCAAGTTGCATCGGCGTGAGGTCAATAGGAAAAAGATGGTTATCAAGGTTTAACTGACAACCATGAATAACATAATCGAGAACAAGAGGTTTACCAGTAGCAACTTCGATAGATAAGGGTTTCCGCAATTTAGTTCTAGGTATTGCAAGCAAAGGTTCAAAAGATAACGAAACAAAACTTCTATCGGTACCTGAATCAAAGAGAATAGATGCAGGTCGATTATTAACAAGAAACGTACCATTCACCACCTCGTTGTCAGCCCTCGCTTTGTTTGCATTCAAATTGTATGCTCACCCTTGAGCAGGATTCATATTGGCGTTGACGTTCACATTCGGGTTCGCATTAGCATTCGCGTTTGCATTCACCAGCCTCAGACAGTTGTTGCGGAAGTGACCAAACTCTCCACAATTGAAACATGAACCTGGTGGGAATCTAGCAGCATTCCCTTGTACCGGAGCTTGAACCTGGGCAACCTGATTTTGTCCTAAACGACAAACATTGGCCAGATGCCCAAGTTTACCACACGTCGTGCACTGCTTACAAGCTTGTTGTGCAACATGATGACCGTTGCAGCGACACAATGAGGTGCGGTACTAGCATACGCCTTCTTCGCAGGAGGTTGAGCCGGTGGGTTCTGATCAATCTGTGCCGTAACAGCAAAATTCTGGGCACCCTTTCGCTTCCTCGATTTCTTCGACGACTCACCTTCTTTACCCTTACCCTTTTTCTTGTCCTTCCCAGAATCAGTAGCCTTCTTTTTATCACCCTTGCGGGTGAGTTTACCCTTCCTGACTTAAGTCTCAGTCAGGGTAGCAGACAACTCGATCGCTTGACAAAGGGTAGTAGGATTAACACCGGTCACAATATCCAACATAGAAATCGGGTAGACCATCGATATATCTCTCGATTGCTTTCTCTGGTGGGGTAACCATGGTGGGACACAATAGACTGAGTTCCTCAAAACGATCCATGTACGCACGGTGCTCAGCCCCATCTTGCTTTAAATTTTCAAACTCTCGTTCCAAAGCTCGAACCTCGTGACGGGGACAAAACTCTTTTATCATGAGAGCTCGAAGCTCTTCCCATGTTTGTGCCAACGCCACTTCGGCACCCCTATCGCGTATAATACCATTCCACCAGGTAAGCGCTCGCTTCTCAAACACGCTCGAAGCAAATTCAACCTTACGCGCATTCGGACACTGCACATGCCTGAATGTGCTCTCGATACTCTCAAACCACTGCAGGAGCGCAGTTGCTCCTTGCGATCCAGAAAACTTAAGCGGCTTAGCAGAATTGAAATTCTTGAAATTACACTATGCATTATTGTTGTTATTATTGTTGTTGTTGTATATCTCGTGGACTTGGGTCACAACACCAGGGCTGCGATTTCTTCAATAGTAAAAGATTGTGCTTCACGTCGAGGAGGCATGGTCTAACAAAGAGATATGAGAAACGAGTGAGGTTGATAATTAGGAAAAGCAAAAGAGGTATCGACAAAACACAAGGAAGGCGATCATTTGTTCGTTACCTCGAACAAACAAACGACACGTAGTGACTAATCAAAGTAAATGGGTCAATATAATGTATCGCCGAAGACATGCTCGCCTATAAGTGAACACTCACCCCAAGAGTTCCCAGGTAAAAGTGACTGGTCCGATTATGTGGATTTGTATGAACACTCTAGCCTTAGACAGAAAACTCAGGGTACAGGCATTCACTCTTCCAGTTTGCACGTGTTCACATTATTTAGCCCCAAACATTGATGAGATTTTGAAAACTTAAAGGGTTCAAAACCATATAACAAAGGGTTTAAAACCTAGTAATCAATCATCCTAGAACAGATGATTAGTTTTCAAAGCGGATTCAAAAATTGTGTTCTCGTTGTGGTTATCACCTAAGGGTAGGTGACAGTTTTGTTTTAAAAATCTAAACACAAATTTCTTCGCGTTAGGGTCCTAAAAGTTATAGTCTAGGTCAAAGCAATGCTAATAACCTAATTCTCTATAACCATTGGCTCTGATACCAACTCTTCTGTCACACCCCGACCGCGTTAAAACAACAAAACCGCGACGGAAACATCGGGGAGTGTCATGGCAGAATTATCGTTTCATAACCATGGATACAAAAAGTGTTTCGTTTTATTGATAATATTAAACATTAACATTGTCTTAACATAAAACAAACAAGTTACATATCGACTAATATTGTTATTATGTCACTAAGGCCTCGTCCAGAATCCTATGTGACTCATGCATCCTAGTAATCATCATCAAGCATCAATACCTGAAACATATGTAAAAACAAAGTCAGCAAAGAAATGCTGGCGAGTACATAGGTTTTATAGGAGTGCCGGATTCATGGCTAGTTTAAATGTTGCAATACTTTGTTAAAAACCTTGTTTTGAAAAGTGTAGTATTACGACATAATTAACCAACTCAAATCAAGCGGGTTATAGTTTATAAAACCTCGTAGCCATGATTCTTACCCCAAAAACATTTGTTTTAGTAAAGCAATTTGTAAAACATCTCGTATTAAATCGTTAATAAAACTCGTTAATAAATCTCGTATGGTTTATATCCTTTTGAAAACCTCGTTTGTGTGACATCATTTCAAAATCGTTTACCCAAGTGAACTAAATAACGCCACGGTATGTAATATGTTGAAAACACTTATATATAAGAAGTACCAGCGGCGTATCTACCATGTTTTCACCACATTACCCCCGTCTCGTTATCTAAACACTTAACCAAAAACCAATCATTTATCCAACTCGTTTAATCTCGTATGAATCGTTCCCAAATCGTTAATTCGTTTAAATCGTTTAAATCATCCTCGTTTTAAGTGTGAAAACTCTTTATGGTCGCCTCGCTAATAACATTCAAACCTTCATGACTCGACTATCTCGCTCTCGCATTAATAAACCACCAAAGGGTAAATTAACATTCAGATTCAGTCATTACCCACCTAACCCACACATAACCATGGGTACAGTACGATAATGGGATTTGTCAGATCCTATGGTACCATAACCTAATACTGGTCGGCTTGATCAATGCTAATTGTGACAACTGTGTTCGGTAATCGATGTACGATGTAAAACAATGATGATTTTTAATAAAACAATGTGCTTTGGTGTTATTATATGTGTTTTGGTGTTATTATATGTGTAATTGTGTTTAGCGATTTTACAATTTGATTCGATTCCAATTTCAGGCTCTAAATCGCTTTCTGGAAAGTTATACGCAAACTGGTGCTTAAACGCAGTCAGTATAACGCGAAAAACACTCCGGAATAGTGACATAGGCTTAACATACCTTAAATAACCTCCACATAACTTGGAAATAAGTTATGAATGGTTTGGTGTGTCGAAATCAACTTTGTTCGATCGTAGGGACTATTTGTGTCAAACTGCGAAACTATGCCGATTTGTATAGTAACGAACATTCCAGAACTTGATCATAAGTTAAATATACCCTAAATAACCTTTACATATCTTAGAAATAGGCTTTGAGGGGTTCGGTATGCTAAAATAAACTTTATGCTCATTCAGGGACTAAAAGCGTCAAAAAGTGCATAAGTTTGCATTTTCGCGCATAACTTACGTTCTGAATACATCCGGCCATCCAAAAATTTATGTAAGCATTAAAATATTTTATTTTAGTGTTTGGCATGATAAAATTCCATTCGTCGCTTAATTTGGATCGTTTTGCGTTCGTTACGACTTCCGTCGTAATTAAGCGAATAACGCAACCGTATGACCAAACGAACCGACATCCGAGATGTTTTTGAGCATATTCTAAGTTCCCTATACTTTAAATTTATTTTAGAGCCTTGAAATGGGGTTAACGGGGCTTAAAAGTGCCAAAAAAATCAAGTTTTACAAGTGCAGGGACCATTTTTGAAATTTCTGGCAGATTCAATGAACCTAGTCCATTTTGAAGTGTTGATGGTTTTCACCCATGGTTTTTCAAAACCATGGGCTGGTATTCAATGAACATAGTCCATATTAGGGGCTCCCATGGTTTTAGAAAACCATGGGCACACATGTAAGGTCCAGATCAAAGCTCAGTTTTCGAGGAACGATCTTAACGGTGCTAGAAATCCTATATATACCCCATCCATTTCACTTCAAAACCCACAATTTGAAATCTGATTTATGCTCTCTAAGTGGAAGTATATGCTTCCTACCTGAGAGATGTGACACTTGTGTCACTTCAACCATCAAACAAATGCTAAACCAATGAAATATTGTATTTCATACTTGGGATTTGTAAAAATATGTGTATCGTTTGCACATATCAACTTTTGTTCGATTTTAAGCTTTAAATCGCTTTCTGGAGGGTTATACGCGCTCTGATGCGTAAATATAACCAGTTTAATCCAACGAACACTCTGGAATAGTGAAATAGGCTTAACATACCTTAAATAACCTTTACATAACTTAGAAATAAGTTTTGAAGGCTTTGGTATGGCAAAAACAAGTTAATTCGCTTACAGGGACTAAACTTGACAAACTACGAAAGTATGCCAATTTGAACTGTAACAGACATTCCGGAACATGACCATAAGTTAAACATACCATAAATATCCTTTACATAGCTTAGAAATAGGCTTTGAGGGGTTCGGTATGCTAAAATAAACTTTTGGGTCAATTAGGGACTAAATGTGTCAAAAAGTGCACAAGTTTGCACTTTTGCGCATAACTCATGTTCTGAATACATCCGGACATCCAAAAATTTATGTAAGCACTAAAACATTTTATTTTAGTGTTTGGCATAAGAAAAATCCATTCGTTGCGTCATTTGGATCGTTTTTCGTGCTTATGCGCATTCCGTCGTAATTAAGCGAACATCGCGAGCGTACGGCCAAACGAACCGACATCCGGCATATTTTTGAGCATGTTTCATGTCCACAATGTTTAGGAATCATTTTAGGGCCTTAAAGTTGGCTTTACGAGCCTTAGAAGTGTCGGAAATGGCCTTAAACACGTGCAGGGACCAAAACTGTAATTTCTGAAACATGTTGCTGATCAGACAAGGCCAGGCGGCCCGCCTGAGTTTTGTCTGATCCTGAAGCGGGCCGCATCAGCCTCCCTGATCAAATAAGAACGCTTAATCAGCAAATTCCAGCTGTTTAATCCTCAACCACATACTCACACTTGACCTTTCAGCTGATTATGGGCCATTTTTAGTCACCTTAACTTTCCAACAAGTGTACGCATGAGATTTGAGCACGGTTTCCATGAAACGATCTTAACGGTTACCCGAAAACTATAAATACCCCACCCCCATTTACTTCAAACTCACTAGAATCTGATCTAAAAGACTCTAAGTTGGAACCATTGTTTCATACCTGAGTTATTTGGATCTAGATTAGCATTCGGGGACCCTTCGTAAGTATTCTTTCATTCTTTTATTGCTTTTCGAGTCTTTTCGAGTCTGAAAGTCAAACTTTGTTTGACTTTCTGCGTTGACCAGTTATGGTCAATGCGAAGTTCGTTTGAACTTCGCAACGTGATTGTAATCACGATGGTTATAGTCCTTTGGACTATGCCTACTGATTACCACGTTGTCTAGGGTCGTAGGGTAAGCGATCTAATAAATCGCTTATACCTTCGAACCCGACCCATTTGGTCGATCATTAGGATCCGACCAAATACATTAGGTGACCATAGTATATAGGGAATAACCTTCCGAGGTTATACCCTATGGTCACATCGTTTGAGTAGTTGTATGATAGGTAGTTTATATGCCTTAGGTAAATTACCAGAATACCCTTTTCATGTATAATTGGTAATTAAGCATATGTAACCTAAACTTTTGTCACATAACTGATTATGTAACATGTTTAGGCATATAACACTTGTCATAGGACTAGTTAGGCGGTCCGAGCGCGTTTCACGCGCACGACGCGTTAAAGTTGCATAAGTTACCTTAATGGGTCGCGATGGGTCGAAAGCACTTAGGTTAGGTTTCATTTAGTATGTAGGCTTTGTTAAACCATATGATACGAGTCTCCATACTCGTTTGGTTTACGAACCCTCATTCTACCCGATCCTCCGATTTAGGTCCGGTTAATTAACATAGTTACCTATATTAGGTGCCGTTTGATTCCGTGACCTCAAGCATTACTTGGTGTTTATCTTAGAACTTCTGAGCAATCTCAGGTGAGTACATAGACCCCTCTTTTACTGTTTTCAAACTGTTTTGGGGTGAAGCATGTGTACCTATATGTTATTTTCATGTTTTCCAAAAGTATAATTGATTATACATGTTATTACTTATCATTTGACAAACTAAATGTCTATCTATGGTTTAAACACTGATTTCTCAAAGAACATAAAATAAAATGTTGAATTGTACTTATTTTAGGTTCACCAGACCGATTGTTAGTATGATATAGCGCTATAGGATTTGACACCCCATTCCTGTTGTCATGGAATGTCTGAAACCAATTTGTTTCTCCATCCAAATAGGGATTTCCTTTGTGGTATCCTTATAGTCTCAAAGGTGTATTTTGATGCACTAGGTCTGAATGAATTCTTAAATCACACTTTTAAAGTATAGTTTGATATACTCTCATGTGTGGTATTGTACAAAACCAACATATATTTTGTTAATCATCCAAGGCATATTTTGATATGTTATTTACAAAACCAAAACATAGTTTAATATGTTATTTATAAATCCGAAGTATACTTGTAATATACTACTTAAAACTATTATTTTAAACAACGAAGGTATATTTAATGTACTATCTATCTATCGATTGGATTTTTGGTTAGTGTTTAGATAACGGGACGGGTGTAATGTGATGAAAACATGGTAGATACACCGCTGGTACTTCTTATATATAAGTGTTTTCATTGCATTACATACTGTGGCGTTATTTAGTACACTTGCGTTAACGATATTGGAACTGAAATATACTTTAATATATTACTCATTCGATTCTCTTAAAACCCAAAGTATATTTTCAAATATACTATAAGCCTTTTTATCAAAATATTGTTTTACAAGCAACTTATCTTATACAAACTCATTTTACATGGTTATTCATTTAATCTTACAATTATTTATACATATCATCTGATCTTATTGTTTTTCAAATGATTTACAAAACAAATCAACTTACAAGGTTCATGACTAAACTTTATTAAACATCTTTCTTAAACACATAAGTCATGAATCCTATTTTCACAAAACCTATGTATCTCACAGGCATTTTTATGCTGACGTACCTATTTTTACACATGTTTCAGGTACTGCTTTGCAATGATTGTTGATACATGCTACATTTAGGATGGACTCATGCCTTAGCAACTTTAAAACTTGGAAGATCATAGTTGTACTTATTTGATTGTATTAAAACAATGAGTTCATTTATTCAATAAAACAGAATTTATTTATGCCATGGTTATGAAACAATAATTCTGTTACAACACTCCCCGACGTTTCCGCCACGTCTAGTTGCTTTACGTGGTCGGGGTGTGACAGAAAAGTTGGTATCAGAGCCAATGGTTATAGGGAATTAGGTTATTAGTAATACTTTGACCTAGTCTATAACCTTCTTAGGACCCTAACGCGAGTTTACTTGCGTTTAGTCATAAAACAATACCGTCACCTATCCTTAGGCGACGACCACAACAAGAACATAAATTTCAAAACCGCTTTGAAAACTAATCATCTGTTCTAGGATGATTGATTACTAGGTTTTGAACCCTCTGTTATATGGTTTTTAACCCCTTTGAGTTTTCAAAATCTCGTCAAGGTTTTGGGTTTTAAATAATGTGAACACGTGCAAACTGGAAGGGTGAATGCCTGTATTCTGGGTTTTCTGTCTAGGCAAGCACTTCGTATATATCTCATCAGACGCGAGACCAGTTGTGCTTACCTGGGAATTCTTGGGATGAGTGTTCACTTATAGGCGAGCATGTCTTCGCGATACATTATTTTTGTCCCATTTACTTTGATTAGTCACTGTGTGTAGTTTGTTTGCTTTGTAATGCAAACAAATGACCACTATCCTTGCTTTCATCAGATTTGTTTCATCTCATTCTTTTCGTCTATTTCTCTCACTCGTTTCCTTTCATGTTTCCTCTTTTAGGATGCCTCCTCGACGTGACAATCAGATGGCGAATGCCGAACTGGCGGAAATCATTGCACAGCAAATGGCTGTTGCCTTCCCAAATCTTTATGCTCAAATGATGCAAGCCATCAACAACAACAATGCTCCATGCAATTTCAAGAATTTTAACTCAGCTAAACCGCTCAAGTTTAGTGGTTCTGAGGGAGCAACTGGGCTTCTTCAATGGTTCGAGAGCATTGAGAATACTTTCCGTCACGTTCAGTGTCCTGAAAATCGCAAGGTCGAGTTTTCTTCCAGTGTATTTCAGAAGAGGGCTCTTACATGGTGGAACGGGGTGATGAGAGACCGTGGTGCTTAGGTTGCTTTAGCCTAAACTTGGGCTGAACTTAGGGCTCTTATGATGAAGGAGTTTTGCCCTCGTCATGAACTGCGAGCTTTGGAGAGGGAGTTTGATGATTTGAAGCAAGACAGTGGCGAGCATCGAGCCTATACTGACCGTTATGAAGAATTGAGCCTTTTGTGCCCTGCTATGGTAACTCCTGTGGATAAAGCGATCGAGAAATATACGGATGGTCTTCCTGACCTAGTTCAGGATATTGTTACTGGTAGTAACCCTACTACTGTCAGACAAGCCATTGAACTGTCTGCCACCCTAACTGAATCCCACATCAGGAAGCGTAAGCTGTTTCGAAAGGGCGACTCAAAACTATCTGACAAGACTGCTCAAGTGGAACCAAAGGAAGAACATGCTGAGGTATCCAAGAAGAAGAAGCGCAAAGCCTCTCAAAACTGCGCCATAACTGCTCAAGACAAACAGGTTGCACCAAACCAGCCAGCACAACCTCGTAAAAGACAAAACTATGTTGGTACCGCACCTTTGTGCAACAAGTGCAACCGTCATCATCTAGCGCAAGAGCAGTGTCACAAATGTACCCACTGTGGGCGGTTGGGACATTTGATCAATGTTTGTCGTTATGCAAATCAAGCTGCTGCAAACCCTGCTGCTGTTCAAGCACGGTTCCCTCCGGGGTCATGTTATAACTGTGGTGACCTTACTCACTACAGAAACAATTGCCCAAGACTTGTTAACGCACCTCCAGCGCGAGGACGAGCATTTAACATCAATGAGGCAAACATAAACAATGATACAGCAGTGAACAATTAGTGTTTTGTATTTTCCTTGGTTGTTATCTTTTGACACTTCAAGACAATTTGGTTGTTACATAAATAAAGAATTGTTGTTTTTATTTCTGCAAAATTTATGCATTTGTGTGAATGATTGATGCAACTTTATGATGTCATCCCAAAGACAAACTACTCGAGTGGTTCTGTCATTTTATGATCACTTGTGATCTCCCCAAGAACCTTAAACATTCGTTTCTTTTAAGAAACAAGGCCAAACTCTTATTGAAAATCCTTCTATCTTTATAGATGGATCCTTGAAAATGCTTAAAGTGCCAAATGAAATCCATGGATTGGATTCCTGATGTGCTTTAATTATCCATGCTCAAAGACAACAAATTAAAGAATCAAGTTAACTAATTTTGTGCTTATGTGTTTTCTTACATGTTTTGTGGTTGTATGTGATCTATCCAAATCCTCATAGAATCTTCCATATCTCATATGAGAGATTCATAATAGGATATCCAAAGTTACTATCTTAAATCCTTAATGGACTTCTACGTTGTAGTCAAGTCCCTTGGGTTTTAAAGTACTATTCTATAATTGGACCCCTTGGGTGGTCTAGTTAAATAGATTGATTTTGAAAATCTGATTAGAAATATCATGTGATGATATAATTAAAAAGATCCCTTAAGTGGCCTATTTAAGGAGATCGTACGACGGTCTAGTTAAGAAGATCATGTGTTGATCTAGTTAAAAAGATCGTTCGTTGATCTAATTGAAAGGACCCTTTGGTGGTCTAGTCGAGTCGCTTCATGCTTATTCAATTGATTTTTCCTCTACGCATTATGAAATGAAATGTGCGGACTATGCAAGGAATTACGTAATTATGGAGGCCTACATAATTATGGAAATTCAGCGCACAGAAACCACAAGAAGTTTTGTCATGTATTAAGACCTATAGTGACGAGAATAATGATACGGGAGAAGTCTTGGACCTTAACCGATGTCATTTTATCTTACACTCCCGAATTTTGATTTCTAGCACACCCAAGTTTCCTATGATAAGTCTTCATAAGAAACGTTCTTCTGTCCGTAGTTCAAAAATTCCATGTTTTACTACCACAAGGAATTCACTTTGAGGGTTAACAAATTCGCTAAGAGTCCTAACATGGCCCAGAGTTTTACTTAAGGGTTCAATGGATCTATTAGAAGGCGAAACCGTCACAGCTGTCTTCACAAGTTTCCTCTAGAATTAAATTTCGGGACGAAATTTCCTAAAGTAGGGGAGACTGTGACACCTGTGTCACTTCAACCATCAAACAAATGCCAAACTAATGAAATATTGTATTTCATACTTGGGATTTGTAAAAATATGTGTATCGTTTGCACATATCAACTTTTGTTCGATTTTAAGCTTTAAATCGCTTTCTGGAGGGTTATACGCGCTCTGATGCGTAAATATAACCAGTTTAATCCAACGAACACTCCAGAATAGTGAAATAGGCTTAACATACCTTAAATAACCTTTACATAACTTAGAAATAAGTTTTGAAGGCTTTGGTATGGCAAAAACAAGTTAATTCGCTTACAGGGACTAAACTTGACAAACTGCGAAAGTATGCCAATTTGAACTGTAACAGACATTCCGGAACATGAACATAAGTTAAACATACCATAAATATCCTTTACATAGCTTAGAAATAGGCTTTGAGGGGTTCGGTATGCTAAAATAAACTTTTGGATCATTCAGGGACTAAAAGTGTCAAAAAGTGCACAAGTTTGCACTTTTGTGCATAACTCATGTTCTGAACACATCCGAACATCCAAAAATTTATGTAAGCACTAAAACATTTTATTTTAGTATTTGGCATAAGAAAAATCCATTCGTTGCGTCATTTGGATCGTTTTTCGTGCTTATGCGCATTCCGTCGTAATTAAGCGAACATCGCGATCGTACGGCCAAATGAACCGACATCCGGCATATTTTTGAGCATGTTTCATGTCCACAATGTTTAGGCATCATTTTAGGGCCTTAAAGTTGGCTTTACGGGCCTTAGAAGTGTCGGAAATGGCCTTAAACACGTGCAGGGACCAAAACTGTAATTTCTGAAACATGTTGCTGATCAGACAAGGCCAGGCGGCCCGCCTGAGTTTTGTCTGATCCTGAAGCGGGCCGCATCAGCCTCCCTGATCAGATAAGAATGCTTAATCAGCAAATTCCAGCTGTTTAATCCTCAACCACATACTCACACTTGACCTTTCAGCTGATTATGGGCCATTTTTAGTCACCTTAACTTTCCAACAAGTGTATGCATGAGATTTGAGCACGGTTTCCATGAAATGATCTTAACGGTTACCCGAAAACTATAAATACCCCACCCCATTTACTTCAAACTCACTAGAATCTGATCTAAAAGACTCTAAGTTGGAACCATTGTTTCATACCTGAGTTATTTGGATCTAGATTAGCATTCGGGGACCCTTCGTAAGTATTCTTTCGTTCTTTTATTGCTTTTGTAGTCTTTTCGAGTCTGAAAGTCAAACTTTGTTTGACTTTCTGCGTTGACCAGTTATGGTCAATGCGAAGTTCGTTTGAACTTCGCAACGTGATTGTAATCACGATGGTTATAGTCCTTTGGACTATGCCTACTGATTACCACGTTGTCTAGGGTCGTAGGGTAAGCGATCTAATTAATCGCTTATACCTTCGAACCTGACCCATTTGGTCGATCATTAGGATCTGACCAAATACATTAGGTGACCATAGTATATAGGGAATAACCTTCCGAGGTTATACCCTATGGTCACATCGTTTGAGTAGTTGTATGATAGGTAGTTTATATGCCTTAGGTAAATTACCAGAATACCCTTTTCATGTATAATTGGTAATTAAGCATATGTAACCTAAAATTTTGTCACATAACTGATTATGTAACATGTTTAGGCATATAACACTTGTCATAGGACTAGTTAGGCGGTCCGAACGCGTTTCACGCTCACGACGCGTTAAAGTAGCATAAGTTACCTTAATGGGTCGCGATGGGTCGAAAGCACTTAGGTTAGGTTTCATTTAGTATGTAGGCTTTGTTAAACCATATGATACGAGTCTCCATACTCGTTTGGTTTACGAACCCTCATTCTACCCGATCCTCCGATTTAGGTCCGGTTAATTAACATAGTTACCTATATTAGGTGCCGTTTGATTCCGTGACCTCAAGCATTACTTGGTGTTTATCTTAGAACTTCTGAGCAATCTCAGGTGAGTACATAGACCCCTCTTTTACTGTTTTCAAACTGTTTTGGGGTGAAGCATGTGTACCTATCTGTTATTTTCATGTTTTCCAAAAGTATAATTGATTATACATGTTATTACTTATCATTTGACAAACTAAATGTCTATCTATGGTTTAAACACTGATTTCTCAAAGAACATAAAATAAAATGTTGAATTGTACTTATTTTAGGTTCACCAGACCGATTGTTAGTATGATATAGCGCTATAGGATTTGACACCCCATTCCTGTTGTCATGGAATGTCTGAAACCAATTTGTTTCTCCATCCAAATAGGGATTTCCTTTGTGGTATCCTTATAGTCTCAAAGGTGTATTTTGATGCACTAGGTCTGAATGAATTCTTAAATCACACTTTTAAAGTATAGTTTGATATACTCTCATGTGTGGTATTGTACAAAACCAACATATATTTTGTTAATCATCCAAGGCATATTTTGATATGTTATTTACAAAACCAAAACATAGTTTAATATGTTATTTATAAATCCGAAGTATACTTGTAATATACTACTTAAAACTATTATTTTAAACAACGAAGGTATATTTAATGTACTATCTATCTATCGATTGGATTTTTGGTTAGTGTTTAGATAACGGGACGGGTGTAATGTGATGAAAACATGGTAGATACACCGCTGGTACTTCTTATATATAAGTGTTTTCATTGCATTACATACTGTGGCGTTATTTAGTACACTTGGGTTAACGATATTAGAACTGAAATATACTTTAATATATTACTCATTCGATTCTCTTAAAACCCAAAGTATATTTTCAAATATACTATAAGCCTTTTTATCAAAATATTGTTTTACAAGCAACTTATCTTATACAAACTCATTTTACATGGTTATTCATTTAATCTTACAATTATTTATACATATCATCTGATCTTATTGTTTTTCAAACGATTTACAAAACAAATCAACTTACAAGGTTCATGACTAAACTTTATTAAACATCTTTCTTAAACACATAAGTCATGAATCCTATTTTCACAAAACCTATGTATCTCACAGGCATTTTTATGCTGACGTACCTATTTTTACACATGTTTCAGGTACTACTTTGCAATGATTGTTGATACATGCTACATTTAGGATGGACTCGTGCCTTAGCAACTTTGAAACTTGGAAGATCATAGTTGTACTTATTTGATTGTATTAAAACAATGAGTTCATTTATTCAATAAAACAGAATTTATTTATGCCATGGTTATGAAACAATAATTCTGTTACAACACTCCCCGACGTTTCTGCCACGTCTAGTTGCTTTACGTGGTCGGGGTGTGACAAGAGAAAATCGGAATCAAATCTTGCGGGGACCTTCTGTAAGTGTTCTTTCGTTCTTTTCATTCGTTTTAGCGTTAAAGTCAAACTGCGTTTGACTTTCTGCATTGACCAGTTTATGGTCAATGTGAAGTTCGTTTGAACTTCATAACGTGAGCGTAATCATGATGGTTATAGTCCCTAGTGACTATACCTACTGATTACCACGTTATCTAGGCTCAGTGACGAGTCGTAGTTTCGGCCAAAATGCGTATTCTTGCGTATTTTGTAACCAAACTACTCTTAGGTACCAAAACCGTTTGTTTTGATACCAAACTTGTTTTCTAACTTAGTGAAGCATGTTTTAACATGCTTAGCTCGTCACTTTTAGTTGTGTGCTTGTCTAGGGTCGTAAAGGTAAGCGATCTAAACAACCGTTTAGACTTTCGAACACGACCCGTTTGGGCGATCACTAGGATCCAACCAAACACATTTGGTGACCATAGTGTATAGGGAATAACCTTCCAAGGTTATACCTTATGGTCGCTTCGTTTAAGTAGTTTTATGATATGTAGTTTATATGCCTTAGTTAAATTACCAAAAATGCCATTTTACGCCAAAATTCATTTTAAGCATATGTAACATAACCTTTGGTATCTAAACTGATTAGACAACAATATTAAACATGTTGAGGCATATTTAACTTATCATAGGACTAGTTAGGCGTTCTGAACGCGTTTCACGCGAACGACGCGTTAAAGTAGCATAAGCTACCTTAATGGGTCGCGATGGGTCGAAAGCACTTAGGTTAGTTTTCATTTAGGATGTAGGCATTGTTAAACCATATCACATGAGTTCCAACACTCATTTGGGTTACAAGACCTCATTCTGTCCGATCTTCCGATTTAGGCGTCTATTGTTTGACTAGTGATCAAATTACTAGGTGCTGCTTGATTTCTCTGGTTTACTCGAGTTTGTTGAAGTACTATTGATTGAGGATACCTTGCACTACATGTGAGTACATAGTTCCCCTATTTTACAACTTTCAATTGTTTTGGGGTGATTCATATGTACAAAATGTTTTCAAGGATTAAACGATGATTTCAAAAACGAATAGAACGATTTATACTAAACTAATAACGATTTCAATAATGTGAACGAACTTGTTGGTTGTAGTTACATAACGAATGACATTCATTAATTTTGGCCGAACCGACCAGTATTAGGTTATGGTACCATAGGATCTGACATATCCCGTTATTGCACTATACCCATGGTTATGTGTGGGTGTTGTGGGTAACGACTGAATCTGTAATTATTAACTTACCCTTTGGAGGTTTGTTAATATGAGAAGCGAGGAACGAGGTAGTCGAGTCACGAAGGTTTGAATGTTATTAACGAGACGACCATATATAAGTTTTCACAATTAAAACGAGGATGATTTAAACGATTTAATCGAGTAAACGATTTGGAAACGATTTGGAAATGATTTGGAGATGATGTTAAATGATTTGGGTAAACGATTGGTATTTGGCTAGTGTTTAGATAACGGGACGGGTGTAATGTGGTGAAAACATGGTAGATACGCCGCTGGTACTTCTTATATATAAGTGTTTTCAACATATTACATACCGTGGCGTTATTTAGTTCACTTGGGTAAACGATATTGAAACAATGTCACTCAACGATGTTTTCGAAATAATATACGAGTTTTATTAACGAGTTTATACGAGATGTTTTACAAGATGATTTTCTAAAACAAAAAGCTTTTAAGTTAAGAATCGTGGCTACGAAATTTTTATACATTTTAACCATCTTGATTTGAGTTGGTTAATCATGTTGCAATATTATACACTTTTAAAAACAAGGTTTTCGAGGTATTGCAATATAAGTAAACAAGCCATGATTCCGATACTCTTATAAAACCTATGTACTCGCCAGCATTTCTTTGCTGACTTTGTTTTTACATATGTTTCAGGTGTTGTTGCTTGATTAACGTTCTAGGATGCATGCGTCACATAGGATCTGGACGAGGCCTTAGTGACATAAAACAATGATAGTCGATATAAAACTTGTTTATTATGTGTTAAGACAATGTTAATGTTTAATATTATCAATAAAATGAAACACTTTTGTATCCATGGTTATGAAACGATAATTCTGTTACAACACTCCCCGACGTTTCCGCCACGCTTTGTTGTTTTACGTGGTCGGGGTGTGACAGAAGAGTTGGTATCAGAGCCAATGGTTATAGGGAATTAGGTTATTAGTAATTCTTTGACCTAGACTATAACTTCTAGGACCCCAACGCAAGTTTATTTGCGTTTAGATTTTTTTTTAAAACAAGATCGTCACCTATCCTTAGGCGATAACCACAACGAGAACACAATTTTCGAATCCTCTTTGAAAACTAATCATCTGTTCTAGGGTGATTGCTTACTAGGTTTTGAACCCTCTATTGTAAGGTTTTGAACCCTCTAAGTTTTCAAAATCTCATCAAAGTTTGGGTCTAAATAATGTGAACACGTGCAAACTGGAAGAGTGAATGCCTGTACCCTGGGTTTTCTGTCTAAGGCTAGAGTGTTTGTACAAATCCACATAATCGGACCAGTCACTCTTACCTGGGAACTCTTGGGGTGAGTGTTCACTTATAGGCGAGCATGTCTTCACGATACATTATTTTTGACCTATTTACTTTGATTAGTCACTGCGTGTCGTTTGTTTATTCGAGGTAACAAACAAATGATCGCCTTCCTTGTGTTTTGTCGATACCTCTTTTGTTTTTTCCTAATTTTCAACCTCACTCGATTCTCCTGTTTCCTTGTTAGACAATGCCTCCTCGACGTGAAGCACAATCTTTTACTATTGAAGAAATCGCAGCCCTGGTCTCTCAGCAAGTGGCTGCTGTACTTCCCGGTGTTGTGACCCAAGTCCACGAGATATACAACAACAATAATGCACCGTGTAATTTCAAGAACTTCAATTCTGCGAAGCCGCTTAAATTTTCTGGGTCGCAAGGAGCAACTGCGCTCCTGCAGTGGTTTGAGAGTATCGAGAGCACATTCAGACATGTGCAGTGTCCGAATGCGCGTAAGGTTGAATTTGCTTCGAGCGTGTTTGAGAAGCGAGCGCTTACCTGGTGGAATGGTATTATGCGCGACAGGGGTGCCGAAGTGGTGTTGGCACAAACATGGGAAGAGCTTCGGGCTCTCATGATGAAGGAGTTTTGTCCCCGTCACGAAGTTCGGGATTTGGAGCGAGAGTTTGATGATTTAAAGCAAGATGTGCGTACATGAATTGCTTTGAGGAACTCAGTCTATTGTGTCCCACCATGGCTACCCCTCTAGAGAAAGCAATCGAGAGATATATCGATGGTCTACCCGATTCTATTCTGGAGATTGTGACCGGTGTTAATCCTACTACCCTTCGTCAAGCAATCGAGTTGTCTGCTACCCTGACTGAGACTCAAGTCAGGAAGGGTAAACTCACCCGCAAGGGTGATAAAAAAAAGGCGACTGATTCAGGGAAGGAGAAGAAAAAGGATAAGGGTAAGGAAGGTGAGTCGTCGAAGAAATCGAGGAAGCGAAAGGGTGCCCAGAATTTTGCTGTTACAGCACAGACTGCTCAGAACCCGCAGAACCCACCGGCTCAGCCACCTGCAAAGAAGGCATATGCTGGTACCACACCTCATTGTGCTCGTTGCAACGGTCATCACGTTGCACAACAAGCTTGCAAGCAATGCACGACGTGTGGTAAACTTGGGCATTTGGCCAAAGTTTGTCGTTTGGGACAGAATCAGGTTGCCCAGGTTCAAGCTCCGATACAAGGGAGTGCTGCAAGTTTCCCACCGGGTTCATGTTTTAATTGTGGAGAGTATGGTCACTTCCGCAACAACTGTCCGAGACTGGTGAATGCAAACGCGAATGCTAACGCGAAGATTGTCAGTTAAACCTTGATAACCATCTTTTTCCTATTGACCTCACACCGATGCAACTTGGGAGTTTCGATATTATCGTTGGAATGGATTGGTTAACCAAACACCACGCTGAGGTGGTTTGTTTCGATAAGATTGTTCGTATTCCTTTGTCTTCCGGCGATGTTTTAGAAATTCGTGGAGAGAAGCCATCTGGTGGTTTGAAGCTTATGTCGTGTTTGGAAGCCCAAAGGTATCTACGGAAAGGATATGTTGCTTTTCTGGCACATGTCACCGAGGAGAAAAGCAAGAGCAAGAGTATTCAGGATATTCCGATCGTTCGGGATTATCCGGAGGTGTTTCCTGATGAACTGCCTGGTTTGCCTCCAGTTCGTCAAGTCGAGTTTCATATTGACCTTGTACCCAATGCCAACTCGATTGCAAAAGCACCTTATCGTCTTGCACCGTTGGAGATGCAAGAGTTATCGAAACAGCTTCAAGAGTTATCTGATAAAGGATTCATCCGACCAAGCTTTTCACCTTGGGGAGCTCCTGTCCTCTTCGTGAAAAAGAAAGATGGATCTTTTCGAATGTGTATCGATTATCGTGAGCTTAATAAGCTCACCATCAAGAATCGATATCCCCTACCTCGAATTGATGATCTCTTCGACCAGCTGCAGGGTGCTTCATGCTTTTCCAAGATCGATCTGCGTTCTAGGTATCATCAACTTCGTGTTCTCGAAGAAGATATTCCCAAAACTGCTTTCCGCACAAGATATGGGCATTACGAGTTCACTGTCATGCCTTTTGGTTTGACGAATGCTCCAGCTATCTTTATGGACTTAATGAATAGGGTCTGCAAACCTTATTTGGACAATTTCATTATTGTGTTCATCGACGATATTCTCATTTATTCAAAATCTCAAGCCGAGCACGAGCAACACCTTCGCTTAACATTGGAACTCCTGAAGAAGGAACAACTTTTTGCTAAATTCTCCAAGTGTGAATTCTGGCTTAAAGAAGTTCACTTCTTGGGTCATATAGTCAATTAGCAAGGTATTCATGTGGATCCATCCAAGATTGCTGCTATTAAGGACTGGAATACACCGACGACGCCTACGGAGATTCGATCTTTTCTTGGTCTTGCTGGTTATTATCGTCGATTCATTTCAAATTTCTCGAAGATTGCGGTTCCACTCACTGCTTTGACTCAGAAGAATAAGCCTTTCGAGTGGGGACCCAAGCAAAAAGGAGCGTTCCAAACGCTGAAGCAGAAGTTATGTAATACTCCTGTTCTATCTCTGCCCGAAGGAAGCGATGATTTCGTTGTCTATTGCGATGCGTCCAACTTAGGCCTTGGTTGCGTCCTTATGCAACGAGGTAAGGTTATTGCATATGCATCTAGACAGTTGAAAGTTCACGAGAAGAACTATACGACTCATGATCTTGAGTTAGGAGCTGTGGTTTTCGCGCTTAAAATCTGGAGACACTACCTCTATCAAACAAAGTGTGTGGTTTTCACAGACCACAAAAGTCTCCAGCATATTCTTAATCAGAAAGAGCTGAATATGAGGCAACGACGTTGGGTTGAACTCTTGAACGACTATGATTGCGAGATTCGCTACCATCCTGGTAAGGCGAATGTCGTAGCTGATGCGCTTAGTCGAAAAGAACGAGTCAAGCTTCATTCTGTTCGAACTCTAGCTGATCTTCAATCTCGTGTCCTTCAAGCTCAACAATTTTGTGTTTCACAAAATTTGATGGGTACGGAATTACCACGTCAACTTGAACATATGCTCGAAGCGAAAGACGATGGTTTGCTCTATTTTAAGGATCGATTGTGGATTTCGAAACAAGACGATCTTCGCACCTTTGTAATGGACGAATCTCATAAGTCTCGATATTCTATCCATCCTGGTGCTGATAAAATGTACAAGGATCTTCGTACTCGGTGCTGGTGGCCTGGTATGAAGAAGGATGTTGCCTTGTATGTATCGAAATACCTAACTTGTCTCAAAGTCAAGGCCGAACATCAACGACCTTCTGGCTTGCTTGTATAACCAGAGATACCGGTTTGGAAGTGGGAGAATATTGCGATGGATCTCATCACTAAGTTACCGCGTACGTCTAAAGGTCATGATGCTATATGGGTTATTGTCGATCGATTAATGAAATCAGCTCATTTCATTCCGATTCACGAGGATCTATCTGCTGATAAACTTGTAAAGATTTATGTTGATGAGATTGTGACACGACATGGTGTGCCCTTGGATATCATCTCTGATCGTGATGCTCAATTTTCATCTCATTTCTGGAAGGCCATGCAATCTGCTTTGGGAACCCAACTGAATCTAAGCACTGCTTATCATCCCCAAACAGATGGCCAATCTGAGAGAATGATTCAAACTTTGGAGGATATGCTTAGAGCATGCGTGATAGACTTTGGTGGTAATTGGGATTCTCATCTGCCGCTGATCGAGTTCTCTTACAACAATAGTTATCATACTAGAATTAATATGGCACCATTCGAAGCTCTCTATGGTCGAAAATATCATTCACCTGGCTGTTGGAATGAAACCGGTGAAGCTCAGCTTACTGGACCTGAGCTCGTTATGGAAACAACAGACAAAATCAAGAAAATCCGCGATAATCTTGTGACAGCTCGAAATCGTCAAAAGAGTTATGCAGATCTGAGATGCAAGCCCTTAGAATTTCAAGTCGGAGATCATGTCCTACTCAAGGTTTCACCTTGGAAAGCAGTCGTGAGATTTGGAAAGAAAGGAAAACTTGCACCTCGATATGTGGGACCATTTAAGATTGTGGAAAGAATTAGAAAGGTTGCCTATCGTCTAGAGCTACCTCCAGAGCTTGGAAATATTCACCCGACTTTTCACGTGTCCAATCTGCGAAAATGTTTAGTTGACGCTGATCTACACATTCCTCTCTACGAGATTCGAATCGATGAAACGATGCACTTTGTCGAGAAACCTGTGGAGATAGTGGAACGTACATACAAATAGTTGAAGAACAAACGAATTCATTTGGTTAAAGTTCCTGGGAATCCAAACGTGGCCCAATGTTTACTTGGGAACGTGAGGACCAGATGAAGACGAAATATCCGCATTTGTTTTCACAAACTTCCTCTAGTTAAAATTTTGGGACGAAATTTCCTGAAGTAGGGGAGACTGTGACAACTGTGTTCGGTAATCGATGTACGATGTAAAACAATGATGATTATTAATAAAACAATGTGATTTGGTGTTACTATATGTGTTTTGATGTTATTATACGTGTATTTGTGTTTGGTGAATTTTCAATTAGATTCGACTCCAATTTCAAGCTTTAAATCGCTTTCTAGAAGGTTATACGCAAACTGGTGCGTAAACGCAGTCAGTATAATGCGACAAACACTCCAGAATAGTGACATAGGCTTAACATACCTTAAATAACCTCCACATAACTTATAAATAAGTTTTGAATGGTTTGGTGTGTCGAAATCAACTTTGTTCAATCGCAGGGACTATTTGTGTCAAACTGCGAAACTCTGCCGATTTGTATAGTAACGAACATTCCGGAACTTGATCATAAGTTAAACACACCCTAAATAACCTTTACATAGCTTAGAAATAGGCTTTGAGGGGTTCGGTATGCTAAAATAAACTTTATGCTCATTCAGGGACTAAAAGCGTCAAAAAGTGCATAAGTTTGCATTTTCGCGCATACCTTACGTTCTGAATACATCCGGACATCCAAAAATTTATGTAAGCATTAAAATATTTTATTTTAGTGTTTGGCATGATAAAATTCCATTCGTCGCTTAATTTGGATCGTTTTTGCGTTCGTTACGACTTCCGTCGTAATTAAGCGAATAACGCAACCGTACGACCAAACGAACCGACATCCGAGATGTTTTGAGCATATTTTAAGTTCCCTATACTTTAACTTTATTTTAGAGCCTTGAAATGGGGTTAACGGGGCTTAAAAGTGCCAAAAAAATCAAGTTTTACAAGTGCAGGGACCATTTTTGAAATTTCTGGCAGATTCAATGAACCTAGTCCATTTTGAAGTGTTGATGGTTTTCACCCATGGTTTTGAAAAACCATGGGCTGGTATTCAATGAATATAGTCCATATTAGGGGCTCCCATGGTTTTAGAAAACCATGGGCACACATGTAAGGTCCAGATCAAAGCTCAGTTTTCGAGGAACGATCTTAACGGTGCTAGAAATCCTATATATACCCCACGTATTTCACTTCAAAACCCACAATTTGAAATCTGATTTATGCTCTCTAAGTGGAAGTATATGCTTCCTACCTGAGAGAAAATCGGAATCAAATCTTGCGGGGACCTTCTGTAAGTGTTCTTTCGTTCTTTTCATTCGTTTTAGCGTTAAAGTCAAACTGCGTTTGACTTTCTGCATTGACCAGTTTATGGTCAATGTGAAGTTCGTTTGAACTTCATAACGTGAGCGTAATCACGATGGTTATAGTCCCTAGTGACTATACCTACTGATTACCACGTTATCTAGGCTCAGTGACGAGTCGTAGTTTCGGCCAAAATGCGTATTCTTGCGTATTTTGTAACCAAACTACTCTTAGGTATCAAAACCGTTTATTTTGATACCAAAATTGTTTTCTAACTTAGTTAAGCATGTTTTAACATGCTTAGCTCATCACTTTTAGTTTTGTGCTTGTCTAGGGTCGTAAAGGTAAGCGATCTAAACAACCGCTTAGACTTTCAAACACGACCCGTTTGGGCGATCACTAGGATCCGACCAAACACATTTGGTGACCATAGTGTATAGGGAATAACCTTCCAAGGTTATACCTTATGGTCGCTTCGTTTAAGTAGTTTTATGATAGGTAGTTTATATGCCTTAGGTAAATTACCAAAAATGCCATTTTTCGCCAAAATTCATTTTAAGCATATGTAACATAACCTTTGGTATCTAAACTGATTAGACAACAATATTAAACATGTTGAGGCATATTTTACTTATCATAGGACTAGTTAGGCGTTCCGAACGCGTTTCACACGAACGACGCGTTAAAGTAGCATAAGCTACCTTAATGGGTCGCGATGGGTCGAAAGCACTTAGGTTAGGTTTCATTTAGGATGTAGGCATTGTTAAACCATATCACATGAGTTCCAACACTCATTTGGGTTACAAGACCTCATTCTGTCCGATCTTCCGATTTAGGCGTCTATTGTTTGACTAGTGATCAAATTACTAGGTGCTGCTTGATTTCTCTGGTTTACTCGAGTTTGTTGAAGTACTATTGATTGAGGATACCTTGCACTACATGTGAGTACATAGTTCCCCTATTTTACAACTTTCAATTGTTTTGGGGTGATTCGTATGTACAAAATGTTTTCAAGGTTTAAACGATGATTTCAATAACGAATAGAACGATTTATACTAAACTAATAACGATTTCAATAATGTGAACGAACTTGTTGGTTGTAGTTACATAACGAATGACATTCATTAATTTTGGCCGAACTGACCAGTATTAGGTTATGGTACCATAGGATCTGACATATCCCGTTATTGCACTATACCCATGGTTATGTGTGGGTGTTGTGGGTAACGACTGAATCTGTAATTATTAACTTACCCTTTGGAGGTTTGTTAATACGAGAAGCGAGGAACGAGGTATTTGAGTCACGAAGGTTTGAATGTTATTAACGAGACGACCATATATAAGTTTTCACAATTAAAACGAGGATGATTTAAACGATTTAATAGAGTAAACGATTTGGAAACGATTTGGAGACGATGTTAAACGATTTGGGTAAACAATTGGTTTTTGGCTAGTGTTTAGATAACGGGACAGGTGTAATGTGGTGAAAACATGGTAGATACGCCGCTGGTACTTCTTATATATAAGTGTTTTCAACATATTACATACCGTGGCGTTATGTAGTTCACTTGGGTAAACGATATTGAAACAATGTCACTCAACGATGTTTTCGAAATAATATACGAGTTTTATTAACGAGTTTATACGAGATGTTTTACAAGTTGATTTTCTAAAACAAAAAGCTTTTGATTTAAGAATCGTGGCTACGAAATTTTTATACATTTTAACCATCTTGATTTGAGTTGGTTAATCATGTTGCAATATTATACACTTTTAAAAACAAGGTTTTTAAGGTATTGCAATATAAGTAAACAAGCCATGATTCCGATACTCTTATAAAACCTATGTACTCGCCAGCATTTCTTTGCTGACTTTGTTTTTACATATGTTTCAGGTGTTGTTGCTTGATTGACGTTCTAGGATGCATGCGTCACATAGGATCTGGACGAGGCCTTAGTGACATAAAACAATGATAGTCGATATAAAACTTGTTTATTATGTGTTAAGACAATGTTAATGTTTAATATTATCAATAAAATGAAACACTTTTGTATCCATGGTTATGAAACGATAATTCTGTTACAACACTCCCCGACGTTTCCGCCACGCTTTGTTGTTTTACGTGGTCGGGGTGTGACAGAAGAGTTGGTATCAAAGCCAATGGTTATAGGGAATTAGGTTATTAGTAATTCTTTGACCTAGACTATAACTTCTAGGACCCCAACGCAAGTTTATTTGCGTTTAGATTTTTTTTAAAACAAGATCGTCACCTATCCTTAGGCGATAACCACAACGAGAACACAATTTTCGAATCCGCTTTGAAAACTAATCATCTGTTCTAGGGTGATTGCTTACTAGGTTTTGAACCCTCTATTGTAAGGTTTTGAACCCTCTAAGTTTTCAAAATCTCATCAAAGTTTGGGTCTAAATAATGTGAACACGTGCAAACTGGAAGAGTGAATGTCTGTACCCTGGGTTTTCTGTCTAAGGCTAGAGTGTTCGTACAAATCCACATAATCGGACCAGTCACTCCTACCTGGGAACTCTTGGGGTGAGTGTTCACTTATAGGCGAGCATGTCTTCACGATACATTATTTTTGACCTATTTACTTTGATTAGTCACTGCGTGTCGTTTGTTTATTCGAGGTAACAAACAAATGATCGCCTTCCTTGTGTTTTGTCGATACCTCTTTTGTTTTTTCCTAATTTTCAACCTCACTCGATTCTCCTGTTTCCTTGTTAGACAATGCCTCCTCGACGTGAAGCACAATCTTTTACTATTAAAGAAATCGCAGCCCTGGTCTCTCAGCAAGTGGCTGCTGTGCTTCCCGGTGTTGTGACCCAAGTCCACGAGATATACAACAACAATAATGCACCGTGTAATTTCAAGAACTTCAATTCTGCGAAGCCGCTTAAATTTTCTGGGTCGCAAGGAGCAACTGCGCTCCTGCAGTGGTTTGAGAGTATCGAGAGCACATTCAGACATGTGCAGTGTCCGAATGCGCGTAAGGTTGAATTTGCTTCGAGCGTGTTTGAGAAGCGAGCGCTTACCTGGTGGAATGGTATTATGCGCGACAGGGGTGCCGAAGTGGTGTTGGCACAAACATGGGAAGAGCTTCGGGCTCTCATGATGAAGGAGTTTTGTCCCCGTCACGAAGTTCGGGATTTGGAGCGAGAGTTTGATGATTTAAAGCAAGATGTGCGTGCATGAATTGTTTTGAGGAACTCAGTCTATTGTGTCCCACCATGGCTACCCCTCTAGAGAAAGCAATCGAGAGATATATCGATGGTCTACCCGATTCTATTCTGGAGATTGTGACCGGTGTTAATCCTACTACCCTTCGTCAAGCAATCGAGTTGTCTGCTACCCTGACCGAGACTCAAGTCAGGAAGGGTAAACTCACCCGCAAGGGTGATAAAAAAAAGGCGACTGATTCAGGGAAGGAGAAGAAAAAGGATAAGGGTAAGGAAGGTGAGTCGTCGAAGAAATCGAGGAAGCGAAAGGGTGCCCAGAATTTTGCTGTTACAGCACAGACTGCTCAGAACCCGCAGAACCCACCGGCTCAGCCACCTGCAAAGAAGGCATATGCTGGTACCACACCTCATTGTGCTCGTTGCAACGGTCATCACGTTGCACAACAAGCTTGCAAGCAATGCACGACGTGTGGTAAACTTGGGCATTTGGCCAATGTTTGTCGTTTGGGACAGAATCAGGTTGCCCAGGTTCAAGCTCCGATACAAGGGAATGCTGCAAGATTCCCACCGGGTTCATGTTTTAATTGTGGAGAGTATGGTCACTTCCGCAACAACTGTCCGAGACTGGTGAATGCAAACGCGAATGCTAACGCGAAGATTGTCAGTTAAACCTTGATAACCATCTTTTTCCTATTGACCTCACACCGATGCAACTTGGGAGTTTCGATATTATCGTTGGAATGGATTGGTTAACCAAACACCACGCTGAGGTGGTTTGTTTCGATAAGATTGTTCGTATTCCTTTGTCTTCCGGCGATGTTTTAGAAATTCGTGGAGAGAAGCCATCTGGTGGTTTGAAGCTTATGTCGTGTTTGGAAGCCCAAAGGTATCTACGGAAAGGATATGTTGCTTTTCTGGCACATGTCACCGAGGAGAAAAGCAAGAGCAAGAGTATTCAGGATATTCCGATCGTTCGGGATTATCCGGAGGTGTTTCCTGATGAACTGCCTGGTTTGCCTCCAGTTCGTCAAGTCGAGTTTCATATTGACCTTGTACCCAATGCCAACTCGATTGCAAAAGCACCTTATCGTCTTGCACCGTTGGAGATGCAAGAGTTATCGAAACAGCTTCAAGAGTTATCTGATAAAGGATTCATCCGACCAAGCTTTTCACCTTGGGGAGCTCCTGTCCTCTTCGTGAAAAAGAAAGATGGATCTTTTCGAATGTGTATCGATTATCGTGAGCTTAATAAGCTCACCATCAAGAATCGATATCCCCTACCTCGAATTGATGATCTCTTCGACCAGCTGCAGGGTGCTTCATGCTTTTCCAAGATCGATCTGCGTTCTAGGTATCATCAACTTCGTGTTCTCGAAGAAGATATTCCCAAAACTGCTTTCCGCACAAGATATGGGCATTACGAGTTCACTGTCATGCCTTTTGGTTTGACGAATGCTCCAGCTATCTTTATGGACTTAATGAATAGGGTCTGCAAACCTTATTTGGACAAGTTCATTATTGTGTTCATCGACGATATTCTCATTTATTCAAAATCTCGAGCCGAGCACGAGCAACACCTTCGCTTAACATTGGAACTCCTGAAGAAGGAACAACTTTTTGCTAAATTCTCCAAGTGTGAATTCTGGCTTAAAGAAGTTCAATTCTTGGGTCATATAGTCAATTAGCAAGGTATTCATGTGGATCCATCCAAGATTGCTGCTATTAAGGACTGGAATACACCGACGACGCCTACGGAGATTCGATCTTTTCTTGGTCTTGCTGGTTATTATCGTCGATTCATTTCAAATTTCTCGAAGATTGCAGTTCCACTCACTGCTTTGACTCAGAAGAATAAGCCTTTCGAGTGGGGACCCAAGCAAAAAGGAGCGTTCCAAACGCTGAAGCAGAAGTTATGTAATACTCCTGTTCTATCTCTGCCCGAAGGAAGCGATGATTTCGTTGTCTATTGCGATGCGTCCAACTTAGGCCTTGGTTGCGTCCTTATGCAACGAGGTAAGGTTATTGCATATGCATCTAGACAGTTGAAAGTTCACGAGAAGAACTATACGACTCATGATCTTGAGTTAGGAGCTGTGGTTTTCGCGCTTAAAATCTGGAGACACTACCTCTATCGAACAAAGTGTGTGGTTTTCACAGACCACAAAAGTCTCCAGCATATTCTTAATCAGAAAGAGCTGAATATGAGGCAACGACGTTGGGTTGAACTCTTGAACGACTATGATTGCGAGATTCGCTACCATCCTGGTAAGGCGAATGTCGTAGCTGATGCGCTTAGTCGAAAAGAACGAGTCAAGCTTCATTCTGTTCGAACTCTAGCTGATCTTCAATCTCGTGTCCTTCAAGCTCAACAATTTTGTGTTTCACAAAATTTGATGGGTACGGAATTACCACGTCAACTTGAACATATGCTCGAAGCGAAAGATGATGGTTTGCTCTATTTTAAGGATCGATTGTGGATTTCGAAACAAGACGATCTTCGCACCTTGGTAATGGACGAATCTCATAAGTCTCGATATTCTATCCATCCTGGTGCTGATAAAATGTACAAGGATCTTCGTACTCGGTGCTGGTGGCCTGGTATGAAGAAGGATGTTGCCTTGTATGTATCGAAATACCTAACTTGTCTCAAAGTCAAGGCCGAACATCAACGACCTTTTGGCTTGCTTGTATAACCAGAGATACCGGTTTGGAAGTGGGATAACATTGCGATGGATCTCATCACTAAGTTACCGCGTACGTCTAAAGGTCATGATGCTATATGGGTTATTGTCGATCGATTAATGAAATCAGCTCATTTCATTCCGATTCGCGAGGATCTATCTGCTGATAAACTTGTAAAGATTTATGTTGATGAGGTTGTGACACGACATGGTGTGCCCTTGGATATCATCTCTGATCGTGATGCTCGATTTTCATCTCATTTCTGGAAGGCCATGCAATCTGCTTTGGGAACCCAACTGAATCTAAGCATTGCTTATCATCCCCAAACACATGGCCAATCTGAGAGAATGATTCAAACTTTGGAGGATATGCTTAGAGCATGCGTGATAGACTTTGGTGGTAATTGGGATTCTCATCTGCCGCTGATCGAGTTCTCTTACAACAATAGTTATCATACTAGAATTAATATGGCACCATTCGAAGCTCTCTATGGTCGAAAATATCGTTCACCTGGCTGTTGGAATGAAACCAGTGAAGCTCAGCTTACTGGACCTGAGCTCGTTATGGAAACAACAGACAAAATCAAGAAAATCCGCGATAATCTTGTGACAGCTCGAAATCGTCAAAAGAGTTATGCAGATCTGAGATGCAAGCCCTTAGAATTTCAAGTCGGAGATCATGTCCTACTCAAGGTTTCACCTTGGAAAGCAGTCGTGAGATTTGGAAAGAAAGGAAAACTTGCACCTCGATATGTGGGACCATTTAAGATTGTGGAAAGAATTAGAAAGGTTGCCTATCGTCTAGAGCTACCTCCAGAGCTTGGAAATATTCACCCGACTTTTCACGTGTCCAATCTGCGAAAATGTTTAGTTGACGCTGATCTACACATTCCTCTCTACGAGATTCGAATCGATGAAACGATGCACTTTGTCGAGAAACCTGTGGAGATAGTGGAACGTACATACAAATAGTTGAAGAACAAACGAATTCATTTGGTTAAAGTTCCTGGGAATCCAAACGTGGCCCAATGTTTACTTGGGAACGTGAGGACCAGATGAAGACGAAATATCCGCATTTGTTTTCACAAACTTCCTCTAGTTAAAATTTTGGGACGAAATTTCCTGAAGTAGGGGAGACTGTGACAACTGTGTTCGGTAATCGATGTACGATGTAAAACAATGATGATTATTAATAAAACAATGTGATTTGGTGTTACTATATGTGTTTTGATGTTATTATACGTGTATTTGTGTTTGGTGAATTTTCAATTAGATTCGACTCCAATTTCAAGCTTTAAATCGCTTTCTGGAAGGTTATACGCAAACTGGTGCGTAAACGCAGTCAGTATAATGCGACAAACACTCCATAATAGTGACATAGGCTTAACATACCTTAAATAACCTCCACATAACTTATAAATAAGTTTTGAATGGTTTGGTGTGTCGAAATCAACTTTGTTCAATCGCAGGGACTATTTGTGTCAAACTGCGAAACTCTGCCGATTTGTATAGTAACGAACATTCCGGAACTTGATCATAAGTTAAACACACCCTAAATAACCTTTACATAGCTTAGAAATAGGCTTTGAGGGGTTCGGTATGCTAAAATAAACTTTATGCTCATTCAGGGACTAAAAGCGTCAAAAAGTGCATAAGTTTGCATTTTCGCGCATACCTTACGTTCTGAATACATCCGGACATCCAAAAATTTATGTAAGCATTAAAATATTTTATTTTAGTGTTTGGCATGATAAAATTCCATTCGTCGCTTAATTTGGATCGTTTTTGCGTTCGTTACGACTTCCGTCGTAATTAAGCGAATAACGCAACCGTACGACCAAACGAACCGACATCCGAGATGTTTTGAGCATATTTTAAGTTCCCTATACTTTAACTTTATTTTAGAGCCTTGAAATGGGGTTAACGGGGCTTAAAAGTGCCAAAAAAAATCAAGTTTTACAAGTGCAGGGACCATTTTTGAAATTTCTGGCAGATTCAATGAACCTAGTCCATTTTGAAGTGTTGATGGTTTTCACCCATGGTTTTGAAAAACCATGGGCTGGTATTCAATGAATATAGTCCATATTAGGGGCTCCCATGGTTTTAGAAAACCATGGGCACACATGTAAGGTCCAGATCAAAGCTCAGTTTTCGAGGAACGATCTTAACGGTGCTAGAAATCCTATATATACCCCATGCATTTCACTTCAAAACCCACAATTTGAAATCTGATTTATGCTCTCTAAGTGGAAGTATATGCTTCCTACCTGAGAGAAAATCGGAATCAAATCTTGCGGGGACCTTCTGTAAGTGTTCTTTCGTTCTTTTCATTCGTTTTAGCGTTAAAGTCAAACTGCGTTTGACTTTCTGCATTGACCAGTTTATGGTCAATGTGAAGTTCGTTTGAACTTCATAACGTGAGCGTAATCACGATGGTTATAGTCCCTAGTGACTATACCTACTGATTACCACGTTATCTAGGCTCAGTGACGAGTCGTAGTTTCGGCCAAAATGCGTATTCTTGCGTATTTTGTAACCAAACTACTCTTAGGTATCAAAACCGTTTATTTTGATACCAAACTTGTTTTCTAACTTAGTTAAGCATGTTTTAACATGCTTAGCTCATCACTTTTAGTTTTGTGCTTGTCTAGGGTCGTAAAGGTAAGCGATCTAAACAACCGCTTAGACTTTCGAACACGACCCGTTTGGGCGATCACTAGGATCCGACCAAACACATTTGGTGACCATAGTGTATAGGGAATAACCTTCCAAGGTTATACCTTATGGTCGCTTCGTTTAAGTAGTTTTATGATAGGTAGTTTATATGCCTTAGGTAATTACCAAAAATGCCATTTTACGCCAAAATTCATTTTAAGCATATGTAACATAACCTTTGGTATCTAAACTGATTAGACAACAATATTAAACATGTTGAGGCATATTTTACTTATCATAGGACTAGTTAGGCGTTCCGAACGCGTTTCACGCGAACGACGCGTTAAAGTAGCATAAGCTACCTTAATGGGTCGCGATGGGTCGAAAGCACTTAGGTTAGGTTTCATTTAGGATGTAGGCATTGTTAAACCATATCACATGAGTTCCAACACTCATTTGGGTTACAAGACCTCATTCTGTCCGATCTTCCGATTTAGGCGTCTATTGTTTGACTAGTGATCAAATTACTAGGTGCTGCTTGATTTCTCTGGTTTACTCGAGTTTGTTGAAGTACTATTGATTGAGGATACCTTGCACTACATGTGAGTACATAGTTCCCCTATTTTACAACTTTCAATTGTTTTGGGGTGATTCATATGTACAAAATGTTTTCAAGGTTTAAACGATGATTTCAATAACGAATAGAACGATTTATACTAAACTAATAACGATTTCAATAATGTGAACGAACTTGTTGGTTGTAGTTACATAATGAATGACATTCATTAATTTTGGCCGAACTGACCAGTATTAGGTTATGGTACCATAGGATCTGACATATCCCGTTATTGCACTATACCCATGGTTATGTGTGGGTGTTGTGGGTAACGACTGAATCTGTAATTATTAACTTACCCTTTGGAGGTTTGTTAATACGAGAAGCGAGGAACGAGGTAGTTGAGTCATGAAGGTTTGAATGTTATTAACGAGACGACCATATATAAGTTTTCACAATTAAAACGAGGATGATTTAAACGATTTAATAGAGTAAACGATTTGGAAACGATTTGGAGACGATGTTAAACGATTTGGGTAAACAATTGGTTTTTGGCTAGTGTTTAGATAACGGGACGGGTGTAATGTGGTGAAAACATGGTAGATACGCCGCTGGTACTTCTTATATATAAGTGTTTTCAACATATTACATACCGTGGCGTTATGTAGTTCACTTGGGTAAACGATATTGAAACAATGTCACTCAACGATGTTTTCGAAATAATATACGAGTTTTATTAACGAGTTTATACGAGATGTTTTACAAGATGATTTTCTAAAACAAAAAGCTTTTGAGTTAAGAATCGTGGCTACGAAATTTTTATACATTTTAACCATCTTGATTTGAGTTGGTTAATCATGTTGCAATATTATACACTTTTAAAAACAAGGTTTTCAAGGTATTGCAATATAAGTAAACAAGCCATGATTCCGATACTCTTATAAAACCTATGTACTCGCCAGCATTTCTTTGCTGACTTTGTTTTTACATATGTTTCAGGTGTTGTTGCTTGATTGACGTTCTAGGATGCATGCGTCACATAGGATCTGGACGAGGCCTTAGTGACATAAAACAATGATAGTCGATATAAAACTTGTTTATTATGTGTTAAGACAATGTTAATGTTTAATATTATCAATAAAACGAAACACTTTTGTATCCATGGTTATGAAACGATAATTCTGTTACAACACTCCCCGACGTTTCCGCCACGCTTTGTTGTTTTACGTGGTCGGGGTGTGACACTAATGAATGCCATTCGTTATGTAATTACAACCAACTAGTTTATTCACTTTATTGAAATCGTTATTAGTTTAATATAAACCATCTTAATCGTTTTTGAAATCATCGTTATAATATCGAAAATCGATTTGAAAACCATCGTTAAAACCTAAAAAAAACATTTAGCACATATGAATCACCCCAAAACAATTGAAAACAGTAAAATAGGGGAACTATGTACTCACTTGGAGTGCAAAGTATCCTCAATCAATAGAACTTCAACAAACTCGAGCAAACCAGAGAAATCAAACAGCACCTAGTAATCGAATCACTAGTCAAACAATATTCACCTAAATCGGAAGATCGGGTAGAATGAGGTCTTGTAAACCAAATGAGTGTTGGAACTCATGTGATATGGTTTAATAAAGCCTACATCCTAAATCAGAACCTAACCTAAGGGCTTTCGACCCGTTGCGACCCATTAAGGTAGCTTACGCTACTTTAACGCGTCGTGCGCGCAAAAGCGCATTCGAGACGTCTAACTAGTCCTATGACAAGTGTTATATGCCTAAACATGTTTAAATATGTTGCATAATCAGTTATGTGACAAAAGTTTAGGTTACATATGCTTAATTACCAATTATGCATGAAAAGGGTATTTTGGTAATTTACCTAAGGCATATAAACTACTTATCATACAACTACCTAAACTAGGTGACCATAAGGTATAACCTCGAAAGGTTATTCCCTATGCTACTATGGTCACTAAACATGTTTGGTCGGATCCTAATGATCGACCAAACGGGTCGTGTTTGAAAGTCTAAGCGGGTGTTTAGTCCGCTTGACTTACGACTCTACACAAGCACTAAACTAAAATTGACGAGCTAAACATGCTAGAACATGTTTAGTTAAGTTAGAAAACAGGTTTTGATATCAAAACAAACGGTTTTGATACCCTAGAGTAGTTTGGTTATAAAATACGCATAAACACGCATTTTGGCCGAAACTACGACTCGTCACTACGCCTAGTCAACGTGGTAATCAGTAGGTATAGTCACAAGGGACAATAACCATCGTGATTACGCTCACGTTGCAAAGTTCAATGGAACTTTGTGTTGACCATTGACTTGGTCAAAGCTGAAAGTCAAACTTGTTTGACTTTCATGCTTGAAACTCAAGAACAAGCAAGAAGAGGACTTACAAAGGGTCCAAGAAGGATGTTTGATCTAAAATAGCTCAGGTATGAAGTGCAAGCACCCTAACTTAGAGCTGATTTCAGATCAAGTGTGAGAATGAAGTGAAGTGGGGGTTGCTATTTATAGTAAGTTAGGATCAATAGGATGATTCCAAGTGGTTTGAGGGAGTAATCTTGGCCATACATGTGGGTTGATGGTATTAGAATACCATGGGGGTCGAAAACCAGCTCCAGGTATTGCAAATATTACATTAAAACCCCTGAATTTGGAACAGATTGCTGTTTCTGAACATTCTGTCTAACAAGGCCACACGGCCCGCATGAGTATACAGCCAATCCTTACGCGGCCCGTGTAAGGAAGTTTGGCAGAATGTCAAAACAAGTCCCTGCACATCAGAAACTTGCATTTCGGCTCATTTTTGACACGTTTAAGCCCCGTTAACCTCATTTCAAGGCTCTAAAATGAATTTAAAGTATAGGGAACTTAAAACATGCTCAAAAATATCTCGGATGTCGGCTCGTTTGGTCGTACGGTTGCGTTATTCGGTTAATTACGACGGAAGTCGTAACGAACGCAAAAACGATCCAAATTAAGCGACATTTTATCATGCCAATCACTAAAATAAAATAATTTAATGATTACATAAATTTTTGGATGTCCGGATATATTCAGAACGTAAGATATGCGCGAAAATGCAAACTTGTGCACTTTTTGACGCTTTTAGTCCCTGAATGACCAATAAAGTTTGTTTTAGCATACCGAACCCCTCAAAGCCTATTTCTAAGCTATGTAAAGGATATTTAGGGTATGTTTAACTTATGATCAAGTTTCGGAGTGTTCGTTACTATACAAATCAGTATAGTTTTGCAGTTTGACACAAATAGTCCCTGCGATCGAACAAAGTTGATTTCAACACACCAAACCATTCAAAACTTATTTATAAGTTATGTGGAGGTTATTTAAGGTATGTTAAGCCTATATCACTATTCTGGAGTGTTTTTCGTGTTATACTGACTGTGTTTACGCACTAGTTTGCGTATAACCTTCCAGAAAGCGATTTAAAGCTTGAAATTGGAGTCGAATCTAATTGAAAATTCACCAAACACAAATACACATATAATAACATCAAAACACATATAGTAACACCAAATCACATTGTTTTATTAATAATCATCATTGTTTTACATCGTACATTGATTACATAGTACAGTTGTCACATTACCTATATACACACCTACACGTTTTCAACTATGTTTGGTACCTCAAATTATTTTAGACAACGAGCTCCCTTGCAAATTTACCTTGTCGTTCTCCAAAGTTTCGTACTTTTCAAACCGTTTCAAAATTTCCAAGTCTCAATTTTTGCCAAAACTTTTTCAAGTCTTCCTCTTGAATAAATTTCGGGACGAAATTTCCTAAAGTAGGGGAGATTGTAACGCCCTGCGTTTTCATACTTTCCATATTTAGAAACCATTGCTTGAAATTCTATTTTTTTGGAAATCTTGTATTCCTTGTAATCGTATTTCGTTGTATTGTTGTAAAATCCGAGACTTTGATCGTAATGAAACGAATCTTTTATACATCGTTTATACATTGATACGTGCACTCGTTTGATACGTGGTTCGTAATTCGTATAAACGTAAGCTTAACTCGTAAACAATGATCGTGTATTCGTAATCCTTAAATCTTCATACATTTAAACACTTAGTTATTCGATTATAAGATTAAGTTGTATGTTTTTTTTTTCACTTGATCATACCAAACTATAAACCATACATACTTGTTACATTTAATGTGTTATACACATCTATGTTATCACACTTTTTGCTAAATTAAAACATGTCATTTATGCATTTTGGACCTTGTTACAAGTTACATACATACTAGACACCATGTAACACTTTATTAAACATCAAATATATACCTTCTAATGTCAAAAAAATAAAATAAAATAAAAATTATAGGGCTGTTAACAGCCTTGCATCAGCCCACTTAATTTCCTTGTTATGAGTTATTTAGCCCACTAAATACTTCCAAAGCCCAACCCAATGAAACCCTAATCCATCCCCTATATAACCCAAGCCTCCTCTAAGCGTTTTTCACTTTCTAAACACTCTTCATTCACTCTCAAACACTCCAAACCGTAGCTGATTACAGAAGTTCGAGCAGATTTATACCACTTCACTAAAGTGAGCATAACTCACTCAATTCTTATCCGATTCACTCGATTCTTTTTCCTACTACTTTGTATTGACCTTAGCTACGTTTCCATGGGTTTTCCCTGGAAAACCAGAGCCTGGAATGTTGCCAAAAGGGCTCCAAAGTGGACTGATTTTTTTGTTCTTGTTTCAAACTTTGATAAACTTGTTTAAACTTGAGGAAACTCATCTCAAACCTATGTCCTTATGATTATAACCACTTCTATGGTTAGTTAGGCTTAAAAACAAGGTTGAGACATTCCAAATCAGAGGTATAAACCTCACAAACTTTCTGTTTTATTCAAGGGTTTTAACCCACAAGTGATGCTCAAGTTCAAGACTTGATGATTGTGTGATTTAGGATTAGCTTGGGCTAACCTACTTGAAAATCCACACATTGCTTGATGTTTTCTCATAGATTAGTTGTTCATATTCTATTGTTTCTTGTAAGTTCATGACCCTCCTTGTTGTTCATAACAACAAGTGTAGTGGTGAACAATAGAGGTACCTTAATGGAAGCTTTGTTCTTCCTACCTCATGTATGAATTCCATGATACTTAGAGGTGCCTAAATGAAGACTTTAATCTTCTACCTCATGCTTGACTTATATGATGAAATATACACTATGTAATACTTATGTAACAACCAAATAATCGAATTCTTGGTGATGAACTAATGGGCATTCGTCAAGCTAGTAGATTGTATCATCCTAGGCCTTGACAACTTGTCACGATTCTAATGGAACTTTGTTCCATGAAAACATTTAAACTCTTTTAGATTTTAATAGTGTTAAGAACAAGTGTCATAGGTGTTAGATGATTATTTTCATATGTTTATTTTTCATGTTATTTAAACTCCAAATCCCTAGAACCATATGTAAACACCTCTTAAACTCCAAATCGAACACATTCAACTTCCCAGTCTCAACAAATTCGTCACATGGGATAATCGGAAAGCATATGCAAATTTGTGAGTACACTTGACCCATTTTCCTTTTAATACACTTTGGGTGCAACATGTTTTACTTGTTAAAATGCACAATTCACAAACATGCTTTTATTCATGCTTTGCTATGCTTAGGTTCATGCTAGAATACATACTACTTGTTAACTCGGCTTAACAATTATAGCGCTATAGGAGTAGCATACCACCCGACAGGGTTTTGTTGAGTCTTTATTCTATAACGGTCTTGTCACTTTTGTGTCGAGGGATGCTAAATACCAGTGGACACTAGAGTTGACATATTGTTATGCATGATAGATTGACCTTGTATACCAATTGCTATGTTGGATTGAAAATACCTTTTTATACATATGCCACGAGTCTAAAACTAGTGTACTCGCCTATACCTTTGTATTGAACTATGCTTTTAAAACATGTTGCAGGTTTAGCGATGATGTTGATGATGCATGGAATCTAGTAGGATGCTTAGATACACACTTTAAATTTTGTATTTTATTTGTATTGTATTTCATTATTCATGTTGTATTTGTTTCAAATCCTTGTAATTGACTCTTTAGAAATGAAATGAAAATGTATCATTTAAATACTTGTCACAAATAGTGTTATGAAGTCTCTTGCAATCTATTTCGTCTCACTCTGATGTTTCCGCCATCGGTTAGGGTGTGACATCTTCCATATGTTGAACTTGTGACTTGTAAAGGTGTGAACCGTGGGAGGTTTGGCTTTCCAATCTAGTTCCACTACCTCACTTGTAAAACTTATGTATAAACACTCAAGTAGCTTGTGTCACACCCTGGCTTTGCGGAAGCGTGGTTAATTTTGGTGTGACTTCTTAATACCATAGCTTAATCATAACAAGCTATATGAATTAAAAACCATGCAAGTCATCCATTAAGTTTTGAAAATCAAACACAACACCATTGTTTTAACATACAACCATAACCTTGTTCAGTAGACATTACAACTTATAACATAACATAAACGTGGTTTAAGGACTGTGTCTTGTCCAGGAAAGAGACACATCCCCTAAACCCTGATGACTCCATGACAAGTGCAGCGGAAAACGTTCCATACCGTGCCAGATCCGGTTAATTTCCTGAAATACATGTGAGTTGAAAAATCAACAATAATGTTGAGCGAGTTCATGTGCAAGTGAGTAAGTAAAACACTTGTAAGTATAAAAGTTTCCTGGTATGTAGCAGTGTAAGAGGACTTGTGATCACCAATGGTTTGCAAGGCCATTAGCATGTTGTGAAATGCAAGTAGGTAGACACAACCCTAGCCGATTTTTGCGTTGGGTACCAAGTCACTCCAGGTCCGTTCTGTTGGTCCTCCGAGAGGTCCGTTCTGTTGGGCCTAGAGCTGGGCTCGCTACACCCAGATAGATCTACCGCTCGAGTCCCTCGGTGTTCTAACTACCCATTCACATGATCTAAAACCTCCTTACGTTAATCATACCGTGTATAATAGTACTTGTAAACAAAGTAACATGTATTTCACCCCCGCAGTTAAGAAAACTGAAAACAGTTAGAGAAAAGGGGGACATGAACTCACAGTGAATGCGCGTCTCTACCAAGTGTCTCCAATACAGTAAGCTGTGCAACGACCTACAAGTGCTAATTCTATTAGACGGACGGCCGTGCTTTAGCTTTATAGTTTAAGTCTTTGGGAAATAGTTAGACAACTATTTCGTGTTTATGTTCTGTATACACTTGGTAGTTATACTTCTTCCCAAGGATGGGGGATACAATACATGTGCGTAAGTTACGTTTTAATAATCGTGTGGTAATGTAATTACCGGTGTAACTTATATGTTATTGTGGAAGCGTTCGTAAAGTTTTGGAATCATTAACGCTTGTAAATATTATTTTTACACGTTAGTCTTTGTGAAAATCCCACTTCCGAATATTTAGTAAAATATAGTGCTGACGAAATTTATGTTTCGAAAATATGTCCAAAAAATAGTTCTAACACTTGTTGTGTAAATAATTCTAAGTGTTAGGTTTTTAGAAAATTTCGCCAGAGTTTCCTCTGTAACTGGAGGTGGCCACGCTTTCAAGCGTATCATTTTCTTTTAACAAATCAATTCAACAACTTCTTTATTCAAACAAACAATTTCCGACACATCAAACTAGTCGATAAGTATGTAAATCGCATAATCGCATGAACTTGCAGTTTTTCCGAATCTATAGTGTAAATCCCCTTTATATATGTAGATCTTTATATAAAGTAACTTTGACCTCATAAAAACCCCGTGTTTAGAGAAATCCGTCTTTACAACTTCTAGTCATTTTTCCCAAAAATAGTTATTTGTCGAATCTTTTCGTTTCACAAGTGTTTACACACTTGTGGTTTATAAAAGTATCACATTTGTTAGTGTAAGATCCTTTCTTTAAAATACATGGTTTCTTTAATGTGTGGTTCTTCAAAAATACCACTTGCAGATACGTAGATCCGCTAGTTTTAAACACCATTGTACCGGTTAAATCACTTTTACACAAGTAACATATTTCTACACAAGTTCATGTATCTTGTGTGGTAGAGTTTCACTTTTTAACCCTCGTGTTAAACAAAAACAAGCTTATGTGAAGATCCATGATCTTACAAAGTCGGGTTAAACGGAGATCCGAGCTACCACATCATAGATCGGGTCTAGATAAACACAAATTCCAAATACTACAACTTTTACACAAGTTACAAGCTATTAACCACCACTTTTATAGTTTTTACTAGACTTTAATGCTTCAAAATGTAAGTTATCGATATTTAACCGACAATATTCCTTTTAACCACCTTAGATAAGCTTAAAAACAAGTTTTAAGTGTTATACCTCTAGCTCAAGGCTAGGGAAGAATCCTGACGAAAAAGTGGTGGATAAAAGCTAACGGTAGAGGTCCTTCGTGTTCCGCTTGCACCAAAGCTCCTAATACGCAACCTCTAACACTTGTAGCACCTTGGAATGATGAAGATGGAAGTCGAATATGGGTGTATGGGGCTGGGGTGGTTCGGCCGAGAGCTAGGTGGGAGGGAGAGAGTAAGTTGAAGTTGTGTTAAGTGATGAGATTTATGTTAAGTAAACTTTAGTACTTATAGAAAGTTTAGATGTTATTAACCTTTGGATAATATGCCACCTTGATATTAGGCAATCTAGATTATGATAATCAAACTTGTACCAACATGTCCCCCATACAAGGGGACGGTTAGGGAATGGGGTGGGGGGGTTGGTTCGATTGTAAGTAGATAGTTAGGAAATGGTTATGTTAAACCAAGTTAAGTTAAGTAATTAACCCCGTTACTAATATGTTACACGTTATGGCGGGTGTTAGGGTAATCAGGGACCCTAACTGGCTCAGAAAAATATAATTAGTGAAAATAGTAATATTTTCATGTTCCGGGTAAAGTCCGGGTGTCCGGTTGGATAGTAACCCGTTAAAGCGTTACAAAAACTTTAAAGTGTCGTTATTAACATTTTTAGTGACACCTTTTGTTTTCCCGACACTTTAGAAAGTGTCTAGTAATATTTTCTCATGTTCTGGCACTTTACTAGTCAGCTAGAAGCTGGATTAATTATTAAAGTGCTGTGTTTGGTACTTAAAGTACGTTTTAGGCACATCCGAATCAGTGTATCTCATTCCTAGAGACGCAGTACCACAACCCTTATATCCCTACACTCACTACCAGTGTAGCCAAAATATTTGAGGCTCTTAACAGGCCTTAGAGGCAGTATCTGCCTGATGCTGGTTATATCAGCATGTTCACTGTGTATCCGTTTAGTGCTACTGTGCTTTTTGTGCATCATGTTTGTCACTAGGGTTCAGCATGTAAATAATGTAGTGACAGCAAGTAAAGTATGATGCAAGTAAGTTCATGTATCAGTATTCAAGTAGCAGTTCATCAGCTAGTTCAAACAAGCACAGTAATTAAGCAGTAATTAATCATTAATTAAGTTGTACGGATACCTGGTTTAGTGCGGGTTGTCACAGCTTGCTTGTATCAAAGTAACATAACACCCGGGTTAATACTTACTTGGCTAATATGACAATCTATGATAGACTTAGTTTTAGGTTAATATTATAATTATATAAATATGAACATGGTTGAATTTATGATGATAATTGAATCATGGTTATTCGTCATAAACTTAGGCTACTTTATCTACGAATCAAATTCTCTCGTTGATGATTCTAATAGGAAAACTAGGACCCATGAAATCACATACAACTTAGTGTCAGAAACGAGTACTTGGACTAGATATACTTTTATGCATACCATATTTTTGTACTCAATTTCTAAATCCCAAATCTAATTACTTCATAAACATCACATGACCTTACCATCGATTCCTTAATCACAAACAACTCGTCACTCACGGATAATCGGAAAGCTTTTGAAATATTGTGAGTATACTCGAACACCCTTTTTCATTTTACACTTTTGGGTGTAATATGTTTACTTATTCAACTTACGCAATCACTTATACCTGTATGCAATCACACAAACAATCCAATACATGCATACTAATACCTTATACTTGATTCGTGTTTCTGGGTGATTCTTATGTGAAAAAACTTGTCATTAACTTCGTACGAGCCTCCCCTTATCATGTATAGCGCTATAGGAGTAACGCACCTCCCGTGAACGTGAGGTCATATGTGAATGCACTATGTCTATTGCTTACGTCAATCATGTGTTTAAGTGTCAAATGTATTGAGTTATAGTTAATCAGATAGGTTAGACAATTATCTTTTATTTATGATGTAAACTTTAAACTAAATTCTGTATTTTGGGATAATTAAACTTGAATGGCAAACCTCCAAATATACAAATAATCACACACATAGTTCCTTCTAAATATATATTTCCTAAATACATATTTAGTCACATTTATTTATAAAAACTAACCTCCAATATTTATAATTTTGTAACAAAAATTATGGCAAACTTTATATAAAAATTCATGGTTTAAAATATACTTGTAAATATTTGTTTCGAAATATTTTTCGAAGTGTTTAATTTTTAGAAAAAATTTGCCATAGTTTCCCCTAAATATGGAGGTTTCCATGCCTTCATGGCATATCATTTTCTTTTATAAATCAATACAATCATCAACAAATAAATCTATACTTACCAATTTGCCAAAATCAAGCATAAACTACTACTTCATGAACTTGAAAATTTACAAAAATTTGTAGTAACTTACTAGTGTGTTTAGTAAGCTTAGTTACCCTTTGAAGTATGGTTGTTTCTTTAAAAATATCATTTTTAAAGAAATTGGTTCTTTACAACTTGTAATCACATTTTCTAAAAATATCTCTTCTTGGATTATTCTTGTTACTCATGTGTTTCTACACTTGTTTAACCTCTAAAAACATGGTTGATTTCTTTAAGAACCAAGATTAAGCAAACTTTGTATTTTTAACTTTGTTTCTTGAAAAATCATTCTTGAAATCTTAGATTTACAAGACTTATACTTTACTTTGATCATCATTTTACAAGAAAACATTTCATACTTTCAAGTTCATGATTTATGTGAGGATGATCTATGGATCTTTAACCTTTTCATCCTCTCATCTTGCTAGATTATGTTTTTCATCATTATCTAGCAAGATCATATGATGATCTACATCATCAACGTAAACAATCAATCATCAAGTAGCACAACAACACTAACAACATGATTTCTTAAGATTTTAAGCTTATGTTCATGTTTCATGTTCTTGATTCTTAGTGTTCATCATGATTAAAAACATGTATCATCTTTTAACCACTTAAACAAGATGTAAAATGAAGAGTATGATGTTCTTACCACTAGCTCAAGGCTAGGGATGATCAATAGAAGAAAAGAAGTGAATAAAAGCAAATGGTGAAGGTCCTTCAACTCCTACAAGCTCCAAGCTTCTTTGTGCATCTTCTAACACATTTGTATGTATATGGAATGGATGGAACTTGAATGAAGATGGTGGTTGTGTAAGTGTGGGTGTTCGGCCGAGAATGGGGAAAAAAGAAGGGGAAAAGTGGTGTAGTGTGTTGTGAGATATGTGAGTTATGATCCTAAAGGTTTTCTTATAAACTTCTAACTCACAATTTTCCAATGGTCATTATGTTTTCTAAAGAACCAACATAATCCAATATAATAACATAATAAAATCACATGTGGGTCCCTTGTTTGGGCCGTGAACTAGGTGGGGGTATAGGTTTAGGTTATAACTAGTTAGTTAGTTTATGGTTAGAAATCAAATGTCTAGTTAGGTGTTTAGTTATTAGGTGTTATATGATGTGTTATGATGTTCGGGGACCATAACTAGCTTGGTAATGTTGAAACAATGCTTCTAGTGAAAATTTGGTGTTTCGGGTAGTGTTCGGTTGTTCGGTTGGTTACCGGTTCGTTCAGGTGCTAAACTATGCAGTTTAGTGAGCTTTATGGTACCTTTTATGACAGTTTTGATTCCCGAAACTTAGAAAAGCATTCAGGACCATTTAACCATATTTCTGCATGATATTAGAGTGTTCAAATGCTGATTTTGCTGATTTTCTCCAGAATTATGCAGTTTATGTGAGTTTTAGGCACTTTCCGGCACTTAAACTATCACTAGGAAGGCAATTTTGTGATCCTTACTTTCCTGCACACTATACTAGTGTAATACTTGGTATCTGGCTCATTCAGTGTCTCAACACCTTGTCTGTCTATGTACTGAACTCCGTCAGCATTTTTCTGATTTGTCTGATAACTGTGCTAACTGTGTTTCGTGCATTATTTGAATCAATAAAGTTCTCATGCAATAATGATATGTCATTAAGCAATATGTGATGCACATGTATGTATCATAGCAATAATCAGAAGGCAATTCAAGTCATTAATTGAAATGCAGCACAGTCATTAAGTACTAATCATGGTTTAATAGTTGTACGGATACTTGGAATTTTGACAGTTGTCACATTCTCCCCCTGTTATGAAAATTTCGTCCGGAAATTTTAAGCTTTACTACTAGCTGCAGGGGAGTTGGGGAACAAATGCGGGTATTTTGCTTTCATACGATCTTCACACTCCCAAGTAAACTCTGGGCCGTGACACGCGTTCCATCTAACCTTGACAAGCTTAACACTACTCCTCCGAGTCTTGTTAACCTTCCAATCCGTAACCTCAACAGGTTCTTCGGTAAAGTGGAGTGTGTCGTCTATGTGAACTTCGTCAGCAGGGATGACCATTGTTTCTTGTGTTGGACTTTTCTTCAAATTAGATACATGGAATGTATCATGAACACCATTAAGTTCTGCTGGTAGCTCCAACTTGTATGCTACAGGACCAACCCTTTCTAAAATTTTAAACGGTCCGATATATCGTGGGTTCAACTGACCACGCTTCCCAAAGCGCGCAACACCTTTCCAAGGTGAGACTTTTAACAAAACCATATCACCCACTTCGAATTCCAAGGGTTTTCGTCTTTGGTCCGCATAGCTCTTTTGTCGATCACGAGCCGCCTTAATGCGCTCTCGGATCTGCATAATCTTATCAGTTTTCTCTTGGACCAGTTCGGGACCAACCAACTGTCTATCACCTGGATCTGCCCAGCATAATGGTGATCGACACTTGCGTCCGTAGAGAGCCTCGAACGGTGCAGCTTGAATGCTTGTATGGTAGCTGTTGTTATAGGAGAACTCAACCAAAGGTAGGTGAGTGTCCCAACTGCCACCCAAGTCCATTACACAAGCACGTAGCATATCTTCAAGCGTTTGAATCTTTCTCTCGCTTTGACCGTCTGTCTGTGGATGAAAAGCAGTACTCAGATTCAACTGAGAACTAAACGCTTCTTGGAAGGATTGCCAAATCCTTGACACAAACCGTTCGTCTCTGTCTGATATAATCGAGATAGGCACTCAATGATGTGCTACTATCTCCCTTAGGTACAGCTCAGCTAGCTTTCCTGTGTTATCCTTTTCTTTGATCGGCAAAAAGTGCGCAGACTTTGTCAAACGGTCCACGATTACCCAAATCGTATCATGACCTCTGGGAGTCTTAGGCAACTTCGTTATGAAATCCATTGAGATCTGTTCCCATTTCCACATGGGTATCTCAGGTTGCTGTAGGAGACCTGAAGGCTTCTGATACTCGGCCTTCACTTTGGCGTAGGTCAAACACTTCCCAACATAAGTAGCCACAACACCCTTAAGTCTTGGCCACCAGTAATACTCCTTCAAATCGTGGTACATCTTGTCCGGTCCTGGGTGGATCAAGTACCTTGATTTATGAGCTTCATCAAAAATAACATCTCTAAGACCACCAAAAAGCGAAACCCAAATTCGTCCCATAAAATACAAAGTTCCTTCCTCATTGGGACCAGCTTGTTCTCCATCCCACAGAGATATTCAGCCTTTACATTTTCTTTCTTAAGAGCTTCTCTCTGTGCAGCACGAATACGCAATGTGAGATCTGTCTGGATAATCATCTCCAAAGCCCTAACCCTTATGAGCTTGATCCTTTCTTTTTGACTTAAGGCGTCTGCCACCACATTCGCCTTTCCAGGATGATATTTGATTTCGCAATCATAATCATTTAACAATTCTACCCATTGCCGATGTCTCATGTTAAGCTCTTTCTGATCGAATATGTGCTGAAGGCTCTTGTGGTCTGTAAAGATAGTACAACGAGTACCATACAGATAATGCCGCCAAATCTTCAAAGCAAACACCACTGCGCCTAATTCCAAATCATGCGTGGTGTAGTTCTTCTCATGGACCTTTAACTGGCATGAAGCATAAGCGATAACCTTTTGTCGCTGCATTAGCACACAGCCCAATCCCTGATGTGAGGCGTCACAGTATACCACGAAGTCATCAGTGCCTATGGGTAGGTACAAAATAGGTGCATCGCAAAGCTTATTCTTGAGCAGCTGAAAAGCTTCTTCTTGTTTATCTCCTCGTTCGTACTTCTTATCATTTTAAGTAAGGGAGGTCAGCGGCTGAGTGATTTTAGAGAAATCCTTGATGAATCTGCGATAATACCCTGCTAAGCCCAAAAACTGTCGGATCTCGGTTGGCGTCTTCGGAGTTTCCCAATTCTTAATTGCCTCGATCTTGGTGGGATCCACATGAATTCCATCCTCGTTTAACACGTGACCGAGGAACTGTACCTCACGTAACTAAAACTCGCACTTCGAGAACTTAGCATAGAGCTTCTCCTTCTTAAGCAGGTCTAAGATGGCTTTAAGGTGTTGCTCATGCTCTTCCTTTGTCCGTGAATAGATCAAAATATCATCGATAAATACAATCACGAATTTATCGAGATATGGCTTGCAAACTCGGTTCATCAAGTCCATAAATACTGCCGGTGCATTTGTCAAACCAAATGGCATCACTAGAAACTCGTAATGTCCATAACGAGTTCTGAAGGCAGTCTTCGGTATACTCTCTTCTTGAATCTGCAGCTGGTGATAACCTGATCGAAGATCGATCTTGGAGTAGTAACTCGAACTTTGAAGTTGATCGAATAAATCATCAATCCTCGGTAAAGGATACCGATTCTTGATGGTTAACTTGTTCAGCTCCCGGTAGTCAATGCACATACGGAAACCACCGTCCTTCTTTTTGATAAACAGAAATGGAGCTCCCCAAGGCGAGAAGCTTGGTCTAATGAATCCCTTATCTAACAACTCCTGAAGCTGCGTCGACAACTCTTGTATCTCTGAAGGCGCAAGTAGATAAGGTGCCTTGGCGACAGGCGCGACGCCTGGAACCAAGTCAATACGGAACTCGACTTGTCGTTGTGGAGGTAATCCTAGCAAGTCTTCGGGGAAGACTTCAGGATATTCCCTTACCACAGGGATATCTTCGAGCTTTGGTTCTTCGGCTTCTTTATCGACTATGTGAGCCAAGAAGGCAACACATCCTTTACGCATAAACTTTCGGGCCTTCAAACAACTGATAATCCGTAGAGGCGTATCATGCTTTTCTCCGTGTACCACAATCGTCTCTTCATTCGCCATTGGGATGCGGACAATCTTCTCATGGCATACGATCTCAGCTCGATTACTTGACAACCAATCCATTCCAACTACCACGTCTAAACTTCCCAACTCAACTGGCAGAAGATCTATCGCGAACTCCCGCTTTCCAAGCTCTATCACACAGCCTCTAATCACCTCATTTGCCTCTACTAGCTTCCCATTAGCTAGTTCTATCGAATACGGGGTATCTAACTTACTTGCAACTAACCCAAGTATATCCTTAAACTGTAGGGATACGAAGCTATAGTCGGCACCAGCATCAAATAGCACAGATGCAAAATGTTGATTAATAGGGAACGTACCAGTGACTACGTTCGGATCCTGACGAGCTTCCCTAGCTCCAATGTTGAATACTCTTCCCTGGGCATGGTTGTTCTTTGGGCAATCCCGCTTGAAGTGCCCTACATCACCACAACCAAAACAACCTTGGCCGTGACCATTTCCATTTCCATTTCCGCCCTGGTTGTTGTTTCCCCCGTGGTTTCTGATACCAGCTTGATTTCCAGAACCACCACGATTTCCATTTCCTCCTTGATTCCTATTTCCATAACCGTTTCCACCACGGTTGCCATTGCCATTACCATTTTCGTTTCCTCTTTGACCACCATTTCCACGACCGGCTCCATACCAGCATGTCTCCTTGGCATGGCCAACTTTTCCACAAGTTTCACATTTTCCAGCTCTGCATCGTCCAGTGTGATGAAACTGACACACATCGCATTTGGGCAGGGTGCCCATATACCCTTTTCCTCTGATCTCAGCACAAGTAGCACCAGCTTGTGCCTCAACTGGTGGGTTAGCGTCTCTACGCTTGTTGGCATTGTTGTTTGCACGAGTACCCTTCTTGAAGTTTGAAAACTTCCTTTTGTTCTCTCCTGACGACTCAACATGAGTATCCTTCTTCTTTTGCTCAGTGATTGAAAACTTGCCCAATCTAACGGCTTCCTCTGTTAGTGCCACGCTTAAGTCGATGGCTTTAGTAATTGTTGGAGGCTTAGAAGCATTCACCATGCTCAGTATTTGGGGTGCCAATCCCCAAATGAAATGTTCAACTCGCTTGAACTCTGGTTCTACCATGTAGGGGACAACACGAGACAAATCGTGGAATCTTTGCACATACTCAGCTACTTTAGAACCTTCCATTTTCAGATTCCAAAACTGGGTCTCTAACTTCTAAATTTCAGCCCTTGAACAGTACTTCTTACGCATCAGTTCTTTCAACTCGTCCCACGTCAACGCATAGGCTGCAGCTTCACCCAAAGTTTGAACCTGAAGGTTCCACCATGACAGGGCTCCGTCAAGAAACAATCCAGAAATGTAAGTGACATGGTGCTCTGGCGCACATTTACTCATCCGTAGCACAAAATCTGTTTTCTCAGCCCATCTTACGAAAGCTACGGCACCTCCAGTGCCGTCAAAGTTCAGAGGCTTGCAGTCCAGGAACTGCTTGTAAGTACAGCCTGTACAAGCAACACCATTCACAGAAAGTATTAGCAAACGCACATGGAAATGTCCAAACATATTGTAATGTGTCTTAGGTGACTTAAACATTACCGTGAGGTGGGTTATTCCCTGAGGTACCTCCGCTGTGTTCAGAGCGTAGGGCCTCATGTTGTGCGATTGCCTGTGAAATTCGTTCTTGTAATTCTGCCTCGTTTGTGGGCAACTGAGTGTTCCTTCGAGGAGGCATCTTCTAAGAAGTAGATTGTATAGGTCAGGTCTTATTCGATAAATAGTAAATAGTACGTATATATAATAGTATTTATCATAGCAAGCAAACATATAATCATCACAATCATAGCATCAACATGTAGATCAACAACGTATTTAATGAGAACATGACGATTGAGCTTTCATAAATCATCGACCACAAAGTATTGTTACATGTTTTACAAAGTGTATCATATCAAAAGGAACACAGGGTCACACTACCCTTGTCCAATAAGTCTACCAATCTACAAAGGTCATACAATCAAAAGGTGGTCTCCAAAAGGCTTCACAAGCTAGGTTCAATAGTGGTGCTCTCATCAAAAGCAATGCAACCTACATAAAACCCAAAACCAACTATGCTGATGGTGGTGGTGAAGGAGGAGGAGGAGGTGGAGGAAAGAAAAGCAAGATGCGCACATGCGCAAGCTCCTTCTCAAGCTCATATACATGACGCAGCAGATAACTGATCTGCTGCTCGACAGTGAGAAATCGAGCATCAAACTCTTGAAAAGGAGTGAGAGGTGCAGGTGGATGTGAAAATGGAGATGGTGATGAACGAGAGGGAACAAAAGCAGGCTGACAAGGACACGGTAGAGGGCGCGGTGTCATCTCAAGCTCCAAAATCCTACGACTCATAATCTCATACTGGAGCTGAAGTGATAAGAGTAACTCATCCCTTGTATAGCCAACAAACTATGAGGGATGGTAGGGATCTGAAATCGGCATAGTATACGGTGGGAACCATCGGAGTGGCTCATCAAGTGGTGAAGAAGTGAAAGGAGCAAAAGGTACAGACTGGGAAATGTGTGGAAAAGCTGCTAAAACACGAGGGTTATGACTAGGCGGCTGGCCAGAAGTACCTTCCCCTGGACTGGGTACGGGTATGTCCTGCAGGAAAACAATAGGTAAATCAACACAATGGACATCAGACTCCACAGGATGAAAAGGAGCAACATCAGCGGGTGCGGGTGCAGGTAGAGGAATATGTGGCTCAATAACAAGAGGGTCAATGGGTGCAGGAACTGGATCAGGTCTGAGGGGTGCAATGTCTGGTATGCCAAAAGGAATAGGGTCATGATCAGGCAAGGGCTCAGGATCAGCAGGTGCAACATCAGGCTGATCGGCAGGAACAAAATCTAGCTCAAGATCAAGATCAAGCTCGGGGTCGTGTGGAGGAGATGGTGCAGCTGACATGGCCGTATCATCATCAGAATCAGTGGCATAGCGTCGTAATCCAACTGTCTGCAAGGCGAAAGACGTCACAGACTCAAAGGAATCTGAGACAGAGTGTAAACTAGTATCAGAGGATACCTCAATAACGGGAATCTCGTGAGGTGGAATAGAAACAACGTCCTCGTCTAGCTCTCCATCACCATGGGCATCATCAGGAGGACCATCAATGTGACAACTCGAGTTTCCAAGATTCCATCTTCGCACGATCGCACGTTAATTGTTTAGATTGTTTGTTGACACGACTTGCTTGTTTCACAACTGTAGACGTTGTAATATGTTAATTCGTACTGTGATCGATATGTTATATATGTGGTGTGCATTATAATTGTAGTGAAGGTTAATATTATATTTAGAATTAACATTCTGTTGTTTAATAAAGTCATGCTAAACACCCACTCATGAAAACACCCTACCCATGAAAACACCTCAAGTGTTTTCGTCCACATGAGGCAACGAAATCACCCCAATCTGATAAATGGGCTTTGGCCCAGTTGTGATTTGATAAATATCTGGTTTGATAAATATCTGATTTGATAAATATCTGTTTTCCCTTTATGTGAACATTATTTGGCAAACCCTAATCACAACCCACACTCTCTCTCTCTCTACCCTTGGAACTTGACAGCAGCCCCCTCTCGGTCGAAGCCAAACCCTCCTTGTTTGATCTCTGGTTAGTGATATACATGTACAGTTGTTTAAAAAGCTTATCATATGATTATGGATGTTTAATCATGATGTATGTATATATTTATATATGTGATTATGTGATTGATCATTGTGTGTTTGTTTGATAATTATTATCTATGAACTGTCTGTATATTTGATGTTTTGATCAACAGTGGGTTTATGTTAATGAATGATAAACTGATTAAATTGGGATCCTGGTATCACATGATGTTGGCAAAATATATATTACATATCAATGATTTATTAAATGATTTGTAAATGATTAATTATGTAACTGTAATGTAATGGAATTGCTGGGTTTAAGCTACTGTAAGTGTTGTTGAAGATGTTGAATAGTAACGAAAACACCCCCCACAATTGTAAACTGGACGAAATCACAAAAGGTGATTTCGGCCCACATAGTGATTTCGGCCCAATGATGGTTTTCGGCCCAATAGTGTTTTCGGCACACATAAGGGATTTCGGCCACATAGTGTTTTCGGCAAAGATAGTTTTCGGCACTTAAGGGATTTCGGCCAAGGTGATTTCGGCTTAGGGGATTTCGGCTCAATAAGGGTTTTCGCCCACTTAGTGATTTCGTCCAAGACTTTTGTACAGCAAACTGGTTATGCGATGTCTGATAACTCTGTTAGTTATAACCCTGTTAGTTATAACTCTGTTAGTTTGTAATCTTGTTAAGCATGCAAACTCAGTTAGTTTTGATTCAGTTAGTTGTCAACTCTGTTAATCTTGCAAACTCTGTTAAGTCATTAACCATGTTATGGCTCATTAACTATGCTAAGTCAGTAACTGTATTAGGTATGTTATTGGATAATATGCTATAATAAACTGTGAAAGACTGCTATGTGAAACACGAATTGTGCACATGTGATTAACTGTTATGTGATGTATGATTAACTGCCAAACACACTCTGTGATATTACTGTGATGATAGTTACATGTGAAATATTACGAACGTGAACTGATTGAGTATACGTGCACTATAGGACTTGACTGATTTATTGTGAGCACTTAACTTAGCATACCGAGCAAACCAAGGTGAGTTCACACTAGCCAAGGCATGGGATTTCCCAGGGGTTGGGAATGGGATTGAATAACTACTCATACAACCATTACTATTAAACTAATTATTACTGTCCTCGGATTGAAGGGCACGTACGTAAAACCTACGTACAGTTATACTTACTACTGTCCTCGGATTGAAGGGCACGTACGTAAAACCTACGTACTCGATCATAAGACCATCAACTCTATCATTGGAAGTCCCTCATTTATCGACTTAATCGCCGAGGCCTATGGCGAGCGGGTCATTAGTAAATAGCGCTATTAGGTTTAACAAACCTCACACCGTGTCGTCCGAACGGGCGTGTACTAATGGACTATGGGCAAAGGGTCAATGCTGATAGACATTGACTTAGGGCACCTCTTATATTTTCGTAGCAGTCGATACGCGTGGTCTAGTAACACATAGGAAGCCCCCACTAATCATCGCACAGATGCCTGGATTGGCCGCGATAAGGATTAATACGATACATGGTTTACAAAACGATCATACGATTTATGAAACGAATACTATAACCAAACAACCAACTGTGAACTCGCTCAACTTTGTTGTTGATTTGTTGCTACATGCCTTGCAGGTCATTAGGTACCCATGGAGCTTGCACAGGGAGGAACGGTCGTTGTGGGACATGGCGTTGTGGGCCATGCTTTAATCATTACTTTATTTCATATTTAATACTTGCTATGGGTTTTACAAATTATGCTTCCGCTAAACACTTAACTATGCTTTGGTTTTTGGACACCTTTCATATGGTTGGTTGAATTATGTTTACTTATATGTTTGTTCAATATGATTGGTGGCTTGATCCTGGTCAGTCACGCCTCCAAGCGGTGATACTCCGCGTGTGGATTTTGGGGGTGTGACAGATTGGTATCAGAGCCATTGGTTATAGAGAACTAGGTTTTAATAAGGGAAAACTTTTTGTTAAAACCAGACTATAACCAGAACAGTGCTCAACGATCCACAACGACGCCTCGCTCCACGTGCAAGACTCATCACTCTAGGTAATATGGTATATGTTTTATTGCCTACTTGCTAGAATTGCATAGAACTTTGCTCGTGGTATGCTTAGATTACATTGTCTACTATACGTTATTGCTCGAGAACACTTGTGTGCTTACTCTCTTCTGTCACCGCACTATTCGCGAACCTCTCTCACTTATGTTGCATTTGCTATGAAGATCATGGCCGGATGTATCAACTTGACTCAAGACCAGTTGACGGCTCTCATTAACGAACGAGTTGTTGCAGCACTCGCAGCCATACAAGCAGGAGGTCAACACGCTCAGCCACCTGTTTGCACCCTCAATAATCTCAAGGATTGCCGACCTAGTACCTTTAGCGGTACTGAGGGAGTTGTAGGCCTACTCCATTGGTTCGAGAGGCTCGAAACTGACTTTGAGGTGCGTGATTGCCCTGAGTCTCGTAGAGTAAAGTTTGCTACTGGAACACTCGAAGGTGCTGCATTAACCTGGTGGGAAGCACAGGTTCAAATGTTAGGGCTGACAGCTGCTAATGCCACCCCCTAGAACGAGTTCAAGGACCTAGTTAAGGAAGAGTTTTGTAGTCGGGAAGACATCCACAAACTAGAGGTGGAGTTCCTCAACTTACAGATGGCGGGGTCTGAAATTGAGGCTTATACGAAGAGATCAAATGAATTAGCCACATTTTGTCCCACTATGGTAGACCCTCCCACCAAACGCATCGAGCTGTATCTCAAGGGTCTGGTGCCCGAAATTCAGAGTCATGTGACCGCAGCTAATCTTGGCACTATCCAGCAAGTCATTCGGCTTGCTCATCGTCTCACAGACCAGGCAGTAGAACAAAACAAACTACCGAAACGTGTTAAAGCTGCTACTACATGTGCTTCTAGTGACAACAAACGCAAGTGGGATGGAAACTTGAGCAAGGGATTAATTCCGGTTCAGCCTCTGGCGCAGCAGCAAAAGATAGATGACTACCAGAGTCCCAGTCAGCATTTTTCTGATAGTCGTGGGCAGAGTGGATATCGAGGAAATCATCCAAAGTGTAACAGATGCAATAGGCACCACAGCGGTCAGTGCAACAAGGGTCGTTGTCAGAGGTGTCTCAAGATAGGTCATGAAGCTAAGGATTGTCGAAACTCACGTCCTGTAACTCAAGAACAGCAACGACCGCCTCAATCTCCACAGAATCAGCAGCAACAACAGAGTTTTAAAGGATGTTTTCAGTATAATGCTAAAGATCACTACAAGAGACATTGTTCGCAAATAAACCAGGACCAGACTCAGAACCCCAACCATGGAGACAAGGACGACCATGGGGATAGCATCGGGGAAAACAATGGAAACAATGACGCCGGGGCCGTGTGAACGTGATTGGTCAGGGTGACGCAAGGAATGATCCCAACGTTGTTATGGGTAAGTTTCTTCTTGACGATTTTTTTTTATGTTACTGTATTGTTGGATTCGGGTGCGGATACCAGTTATATGTCTCTAAGTAAGCCAAATGTTAAAACATGCACCAACTCCCTTGAACACCAAACCTGTCGTAGTGTTAGCTAATGGTAGAAGTCTAGAGGCCACTCATAGTTCAGGGTTGTAATCTTATCCTCGCTGGTCAGACGTTCTCTATCGACCTCATTCCTATAGTTCTGGGCAGCACCTATAGCTCGCGCACCGTATCGCCTAGCTCCATCAGAATTGGAAGAACTATCGAAGCAATTGAAAGAACTCTTGGAAAAGGGTTTCATACGTCCTAGCTCTTCGCCCTGGGGAGCTCCAGTATTATTTGTGAAGAAGAAAGACGGTACTTTCCGTATGTGCATAGACTACCGCGAACTGAACAAGGTGACTGTGAAGAATCACTATCCTCTTCCACGCATCGACGACTTATTCGACCAGTTGCAAGGGTCGAGCTATTACTCGAAGATTGACCTGAGGTCAGGCTATCATCAACTGAGATTCCGGGATGAGGACGTCTCTAAAACAGCATTCAGAACACGCTACGGTCATTACGAGTTTTTGGTCATGCCATTCGGGCTAACGAACGCGCCTGCGGTTTTCATGGATCTTATGAACAGGGTGTGCAAACCTTATCTTGACAAGTTCGTCATTGTTTTCATCGACGACATCCTGATCTATTCGAAGAGTCAGGAGGAACACGAGCAGCAATTATGACTCATTTTGGAACTCCTTCGAACGGAACCACTGTACGCCAAGTTTTCAAAATGCGACTTCTGGCTTCGTGAAGTCCACTTTCTAGGCCATGTGGTGAACAAGGATGGGATTCATGTCGATCCATCCAAGGTAGATTCGATCAAGAACTGGCCTGCACCTCGTACACCAACCGAAATACGCCAATTCTTGGGTTTGGCGGGTTATTACAGACGGTTCATCAAAGACTTCTCAAAGATTGCACAGCCGCTTACATTACTGACACAGAAAGGTGTTGCTTATCGTTGGAGTAATACACAGGAAATAGCATTTCAGCACTTAAAGGATAGACTTTGTAGTGCACCTATCCTCTCCTTGCCTGAAGGCACGGACGATTTTGTAGTCTACTGTGACGCATCCATCCAAGGTCTTGGATGTGTGTTGATGCAACGGGATAAAGTTATTGCTTATGCTTCGCGCCAACTTAAGATTCACGAACGGAATTACAATACACACGATTTAGAGCTTGGAGCTGTTGTTTTTGCACTCAAGATATGGAGACATTACCTGTACGGTACCAAGTGCACCATCTACACCGATCACAAGAGTCTCGAGTATATCTTCAAACAGAAGGAATTGAATATGCGACAACGACGATGGGTCAAGCTACTGAATGACTACGAATGCTCGATCAGGTACCACCCAGGCGAAGCCAATGTTGTGGCTGACGCCCTCAGTCGAAAGGATACTACACCTAGGCGTGTACGAGCGTTGCAACTCACTATTCAGTCTAGTCTTCCTTCACAGTTACGAGATGCTCAGGTAAAAGCATTGAAACCAGAAAACGTCAGGGCTGAAGCCCTACGCAGTTCAAGGCAACGGTTAGAACAAAAGGCAGACGGAGCCTACTATGTAACAGGACGCATTTGGGTTCCACACTATGGCAACTTACGCGAGCTTGTAATGGAAGAAGCTCATAAGTCTCGCTACTCAGTACATCCTGGTTCGGATAAGATGTACCACGACCTCAGAACTACATACTGGTGGCCTAGCATGAAAGCTCACATAGCAACTTACGTTAGCAAGTGTTTGACTTGTGCGAGAGTCAAAGCGGAATATCAGAAACCTTCAGGGAACGTACCAGTGACTACGTTCGGATCCTGACGAGCTTCCCTAGCTCCAATGTTGAATACTCTTCCCTGGGCATGGTTGTTCTTTGGGCAATCCCGCTTGAAGTGCCCTACATCACCACAACCAAAACAACCTTGGCCGTGACCATTTCCATTTCCATTTCCGCCCTGGTTGTTGTTTCCCACGTGGTTTCTGATACCAGCTTGATTTCCAGAACCACCACGATTTCCATTTCCTCCTTGATTCCTATTTCCATAACCGTTTCCACCACGGTTGCCATTGCCATTACCATTTTCGTTTCCTCTTTGACCACCATTTCCACGACCGGCTCCATACCAGCATGTCTCCTTGGCATGGCCAACTTTTCCACAAGTTTCACATTTTCCAGCTCTGCATCGTCCAGTGTGATGAAACTGACACACATCGCATTTGGGCAGGGTGCCCATATACCCTTTTCCTCTGATCTCAGCACAAGTAGCACCAGCTTGTGCCTCAACTGGTGGGTTAGCGTCTCTACGCTTGTTGGCATTGTTGTTTGCACGAGTACCCTTCTTGAAGTTTGAAAACTTCCTTTTGTTCTCTCCTGACGACTCGACATGAGTATCCTTCTTCTTTTGCTCAGTGATTGAAAACTTGCCCAATCTAACGGCTTCCTCTGTTAGTGCCACGCTTAAGTCGATGGCTTTAGTAATTGTTGGAGGCTTAGAAGCATTCACCATGCTCAGTATTTGGGGTGCCAATCCCCAAATGAAATGTTCAACTCGCTTGAACTCTGGTTCTACCATGTAGGGGACAACACGAGACAAATCATGGAATCTTTGCACATACTCAGCTACTTTAGAACCTTCCATTTTCAGATTCCAAAACTGGGTCTCTAACTTCTAAATTTTAGCCCTTGAACAGTACTTCTTACGCATCAGTTCTTTCAACTCGTCCCACGTCAACGCATAGGCTGCAGCTTCACCCAAAGTTTGAACCTGAAGGTTCCACCATGACAGGGCTCCGTCAAGAAACAATCCAGAAATGTAAGTGACATGGTGCTCTGGCGCACATTTACTCATCCGTAGCACAAAATCTGTTTTCTCAGCCCATCTTACGAAAGCTACGGCACCTCCAGTGCCGTCAAAGTTCAGAGGCTTGCAGTCCAGGAACTGCTTGTAAGTACAGCCTGTACAAGCAACACCATTCACAGAAAGTATTAGCAAACGCACATGGAAATGTCCAAACATATTGTAATGTGTCTTAGGTGACTTAAACATTACCGTGAGGTGGGTTATTCCCTGAGGTACCTCCGCTGTGTTCAGAGCGTAGGGCCTCATGTTGTGCGATTGCCTGTGAAATTCGTTCTTGTAATTCTGCCTCGTTTGTGGGCAACTGAGTGTTCCTTCGAGGAGGCATCTTCTAAGAAGTAGATTGTATAGGTCAGGTCTTATTCGATAAATAGTAAATAGTACGTATATATAATAGTATTTATCATAGCAAGCAAACATATAATCATCACAATCATAGCATCAACATGTAGATCAACAACGTATTTAATGAGAACATGACGATTGAGCTTTCATAAATCATCGACCACAAAGTATTGTTACATGTTTTACAAAGTGTATCATATCAAAAGGAACACAGGGTCACACTACCCTTGTCCAATAAGTCTACCAATCTACAAAGGTCATACAATCAAAAGGTGGTCTCCAAAAGGCTTCACAAGCTAGGTTCAATAGTGGTGCTCTCATCAAAAGCAATGCAACCTACATAAAACCCAAAACCAACTATGCTGATGGTGGTGGTGAAGGAGGAGGAGGAGGTGGAGGAAAGAAAAGCAAGATGCGCACATGCGCAAGCTCCTTCTCAAGCTCATATACATGACGCAGCAGATAACTGATCTGCTGCTCGACAGTGAGAAATCGAGCATCAAACTCTTGAAAAGGAGTGAGAGGTGCAGGTGGATGTGAAAATGGAGATGGTGATGAACGAGAGGGAACAAAAGCAGGCTGACAAGGACACGGTAGAGGGCGCGGTGTCATCTCAAGCTCCAAAATCCTACGACTCATAATCTCATACTGGAGCTGAAGTGATAAGAGTAACTCATCCCTTGTATAGCCAACAAACTATGAGGGATGGTAGGGATCTGAAATCGGCATAGTATACGGTGGGAACCATCGGAGTGGCTCATCAAGTGGTGAAGAAGTGAAAGGAGCAAAAGGTACAGACTGGGAAATGTGTGGAAAAGCTGCTAAAACACGAGGGTTATGACTAGGCGGCTGGCCAGAAGTACCTTCCCCTGGACTGGGTACGGGTATGTCCTGCAGGAAAACAATAGGTAAATCAACACAATGGACATCAGACTCCACAGGATGAAAAGGAGCAACATCAGCGGGTGCGGGTGCAGGTAGAGGAATATGTGGCTCAATAACAAGAGGGTCAATGGGTGCAGGAACTGGATCAGGTCTGAGGGGTGCAATGTCTGGTATGCCAAAAGGAATAGGGTCATGATCAGGCAAGGGCTCAGGATCAGCAGGTGCAACATCAGGCTGATCGGCAGGAACAAAATCTAGCTCAAGATCAAGATCAAGCTCGGGGTCGTGTGGAGGAGATGGTGCAGCTGACATGGCCGTATCATCATCAGAATCAGTGGCATAGCGTCGTAATCCAACTGTCTGCAAGGCGAAAGACGTCACAGACTCAAAGGAATCTGAGACAGAGTGTAAACTAGTATCAGAGGATACCTCAATAACGGGAATCTCGTGAGGTGGAATAGAAACAACGTCCTCGTCTAGCTCTCCATCACCATGGGCATCATCAGGAGGACCATCAATGTGACAACTCGAGTTTCCAAGATTCCATCTTCGCACGATCGCACGTTAATTGTTTAGATTGTTTGTTGACACGACTTGCTTGTTTCACAACTGTAGACGTTGTAATATGTTAATTCGTACTGTGATCGATATGTTATATATGTGGTGTGCATTATAATTGTAGTGAAGGTTAATATTATATTTAGAATTAACATTCTGTTGTTTAATAAAGTCATGCTAAACACCCACTCATGAAAACACCCTACCCATGAAAACACCTCAAGTGTTTTCGTCCACATGAGGCAACGAAATCACCCCAATCTGATAAATGGGCTTTGGCCCAGTTGTGATTTGATAAAT